>OU611794.1:2500-10002500 GCA_914767645.1 Hydraecia micacea
TAACCTAACCTAACCTAACCTAACCTAACCTAACCTAACCTAACCTAACCTAACCTAACCTAACCTAACCTAACCTAACCTAACCTAACCTAACCTAACCTAACCTCACCTAACCTAACCTAACCTAACCTAACCTAACCTAACCTAACCTAACCTAACCTAACCTAACCTAACCTAACCTAACCTAACCTAACCTAACCTAACCTAACCTAACCTAACCTAACCTAACCTAACCTAACCTAACCTAACCTAACCTAACCTAACCTAACCTAACCTAACCTAACCTAACCTAACCTAACCTAACCTAACCTAACCTAACCTAACCTAACCTAACCTAACCTAACCTAACCTAACCTAACCTAACCTAACCTAACCTAACCTAACCTAACCTAACCTAACCTAACCTAACCTAACCTAACCTAACCTAACCTAACCTAACCTAACCTAACCTAACCTAACCTAACCTAACCTAACCTAACCTAACCTAACCTAACCTAACCTAACCTAACCTAACCTAACCTAACCTAACCTAACCTAACCTAACCTAACCTAACCTAACCTAACCTAACCTAACCTAACCTAACCTAACCTAACCTAACCTAACCTAACCTAACCTAACCTAACCTAACCTAACCTAACCTAACCTAACCTAACCTAACCTAACCTAACCTAACCTAACCTAACCTAACCTAACCTAACCTAACCTAACCTAACCTAACCTAACCTAACCTAACCTAACCTAACCTAACCTAACCTAACCTAACCTAACCTAACCTAACCTAACCTAACCTAACCTAACCTAACCTAACCTAACCTAACCTAACCTAACCTAACCTAACCTAACCTAACCTAACCTAACCTAACCTAACCTAACCTAACCTAACCTAACCTAACCTAACCTAACCTAACCTAACCTAACCTAACCTAACCTAACCTAACCTAACCTAACCTAACCTAACCTAACCTAACCTAACCTAACCTAACCTAACCTAACCTAACCTAACCTAACCTAACCTAACCTAACCTAACCTAACCTAACCTAACCTAACCTAACCTAACCTAACCTAACCTAACCTAACCTAACCTAACCTAACCTAACCTAACCTAACCTAACCTAACCTAACCTAACCTAACCTAACCTAACCTAACCTAACCTAACCTAACCTAACCTAACCTAACCTAACCT
This sequence comes from Hydraecia micacea, assembly GCA_914767645.1. Classification (NCBI taxonomy): domain Eukaryota; kingdom Metazoa; phylum Arthropoda; class Insecta; order Lepidoptera; family Noctuidae; genus Hydraecia; species Hydraecia micacea. The sequence goes on from OU611794.1 coordinate 3,687, forward strand.
AACCTAACCTAACCTAACCTAACCTAACCTAACCTAACCTAACCTAACCTAACCTAACCTAACCTAACCTAACCTAACCTAACCTAACCTAACCTAACCTAACCTAACCTAACCTAACCTAACCTAACCTAACCTAACCTAACCTAACCTAACCTAACCTAACCTAACCTAACCTAACCTAACCTAACCTAACCTAACCTAACCTAACCTAACCTAACCTAACCTAACCTAACCTAACCTAACCTAACCTAACCTAACCTAACCTAACCTAACCTAACCTAACCTAACCTAACCTAACCTAACCTAACCTAACCTAACCTAACCTAACCTAACCTAACCTAACCTAACCTAACCTAACCTAACCTAACCTAACCTAACCTAACCTAACCTAACCTAACCTAACCTAACCTAACCTAACCTAACCTAACCTAACCTAACCTAACCTAACCTAACCTAACCTAACCTAACCTAACCTAACCTAACCTAACCTAACCTAACCTAACCTAACCTAACCTAACCTAACCTAACCTAACCTAACCTAACCTAACCTAACATAACCTAACCTAACCTAACCTAACCTAACCTAACCTAACCTAACCTAACCTAACCTAACCTAACCTAACCTAACCTAACCTAACCTAACCTAACCTAACCTAACCTAACCTAACCTAACCTAACCTAACCTAACCTAACCTAACCTAACCTAACCTAACCTAACCTAACCTAACCTAACCTAACCTAACCTAACCTAACCTAACCTAACCTAACCTAACCTAACCTAACCTAACCTAACCTAACCTAACCTAACCTAACCTAACCTAACCTAACCTAACCTAACCTAACCTAACCTAACCTAACCTAACCTAACCTAACCTAACCTAACCTAACCTAACCTAACCTAACCTAACCTAACCTAACCTAACCTAACCTAACCTAACCTAACCTAACCTAACCTAACCTAACCTAACCTAACCTAACCTAACCTAACCTAACCTAACCTAACCTAACCTAACCTAACCTAACCTAACCTAACCTAACCTAACCTAACCTAACCTAACCTAACCTAACCTAACCTAACCTAACCTAACCTAACCTAACCTAACCTAACCTAACCTAACCTAACCTAACCTAACCTAACCTAACCTAACCTAACCTAACCTAACCTAACCTAACCTAACCTAACCTAACCTAACCTAACCTAACCTAACCTAACCTAACCTAACCTAACCTAACCTAACCTAACCTAACCTAACCTAACCTAACCTAACCTAACCTAACCTAACCTAACCTAACCTAACCTAACCTAACCTAACCTAACCTAACCTAACCTAACCTAACCTAACCTAACCTAACCTAACCTAACCTAACCTAACCTAACCTAACCTAACCTAACCTAACCTAACCTAACCTAACCTAACCTAACCTAACCTAACCTAACCTAACCTAACCTAACCTAACCTAACCTAACCTAACCTAACCTAACCTAACCTAACCTAACCTAACCTAACCTAACCTAACCTAACCTAACCTAACCTAACCTAACCTAACCTAACCTAACCTAACCTAACCTAACCTAACCTAACCTAACCTAACCTAACCTAACCTAACCTAACCTAACCTAACCTAACCTAACCTAACCTAACCTAACCTAACCTAACCTAACCTAACCTAACCTAACCTAACCTAACCTAACCTAACCTAACCTAACCTAACCTAACCTAACCTAACCTAACCTAACCTAACCTAACCTAACCTAACCTAACCTAACCTAACCTAACCTAACCTAACCTAACCTAACCTAACCTAACCTAACCTAACCTAACCTAACCTAACCTAACCTAACCTAACCTAACCTAACCTAACCTAACCTAACCTAACCTAACCTAACCTAACCTAACCTAACCTAACCTAACCTAACCTAACCTAACCTAACCTAACCTAACCTAACCTAACCTAACCTAACCTAACCTAACCTAACCTAACCTAACCTAACCTAACCTAACCTAACCTAACCTAACCTAACCTAACCTAACCTAACCTAACCTAACCTAACCTAACCTAACCTAACCTAACCTAACCTAACCTAACCTAACCTAACCTAACCTAACCTAACCTAACCTAACCTAACCTAACCTAACCTAACCTAACCTAACCTAACCTAACCTAACCTAACCTAACCTAACCTAACCTAACCTAACCTAACCTAACCTAACCTAACCTAACCTAACCTAACCTAACCTAACCTAACCTAACCTAACCTAACCTAACCTAACCTAACCTAACCTAACCTAACCTAACCTAACCTAACCTAACCTAACCTAACCTAACCTAACCTAACCTAACCTAACCTAACCTAACCTAACCTAACCTAACCTAACCTAACCTAACCTAACCTAACCTAACCTAACCTAACCTAACCTAACCTAACCTAACCTAACCTAACCTAACCTAACCTAACCTAACCTAACCTAACCTAACCTAACCTAACCTAACCTAACCTAACCTAATCTAACCTAACCTAACCTAACCTAACCTAACCTAACCTAACCTAACCTAACCTAACCTAACCTAACCTAACCTAACCTAACCTAACCTAACCTAACCTAACCTAACCTAACCTAACCTAACCTAACCTAACCTAACCTAACCTAACCTAACCTAACCTAACCTAACCTAACCTAACCTAACCTAACCTAACCTAACCTAACCTAACCTAACCTAACCTAACCTAACCTAACCTAACCTAACCTAACCTAACCTAACCTAACCTAACCTAACCTAACCTAACCTAACCTAACCTAACCTAACCTAACCTAACCTAACCTAACCTAACCTAACCTAACCTAACCTAACCTAACCTAACCTAACCTAACCTAACCTAACCTAACCTAACCTAACCTAACCTAACCTAACCTAACCTAACCTAACCTAACCTAACCTAACCTAACCTAACCTAACCTAACCTAACCTAACCTAACCTAACCTAACCTAACCTAACCTAACCTAACCTAACCTAACCTAACCTAACCTAACCTAACCTAACCTAACCTAACCTAACCTAACCTAACCTAACCTAACCTAACCTAACCTAACCTAACCTAACCTAACCTAACCTAACCTAACCTAACCTAACCTAACCTAACCTAACCTAACCTAACCTAACCTAACCTAACCTAACCTAACCTAACCTAACCTAACCTAACCTAACCTAACCTAACCTAACCTAACCTAACCTAACCTAACCTAACCTAACCTAACCTAACCTAACCTAACCTAACCTAACCTAACCTAACCTAACCTAACCTAACCTAACCTAACCTAACCTAACCTAACCTAACCTAACCTAACCTAACCTAACCTAACCTAACCTAACCTAACCTAACCTAACCTAACCTAACCTAACCTAACCTAACCTAACCTAACCTAACCTAACCTAACCTAACCTAACCTAACCTAACCTAACCTAACCTAACCTAACCTAACCTAACCTAACCTAACCTAACCTAACCTAACCTAACCTAACCTAACCTAACCTAACCTAACCTAACCTAACCTAACCTAACCTAACCTAACCTAACCTAACCTAACCTAACCTAACCTAACCTAACCTAACCTAACCTAACCTAACCTAACCTAACCTAACCTAACCTAACCTAACCTAACCTAACCTAACCTAACATAACCTAACCTAACCTAACCTAACCTAACCTAACCTAACCTAACCTAACCTAACCTAACCTAACCTAACCTAACCTAACCTAACCTAACCTAACCTAACCTAACCTAACCTAACCTAACCTAACCTAACCTAACCTAACCTAACCTAACCTAACCTAACCTAACCTAACCTAACCTAACCTAACCTAACCTAACCTAACCTAACCTAACCTAACCTAACCTAACCTAACCTAACCTAACCTAACCTAACCTAACCTAACCTAACCTAACCTAACCTAACCTAACCTAACCTAACCTAACCTAACCTAACCTAACCTAACCTAACCTAACCTAACCTAACCTAACCTAACCTAACCTAACCTAACCTAACCTAACCTAACCTAACCTAACCTAACCTAACCTAACCTAACCTAACCTAACCTAACCTAACCTAACCTAACCTAACCTAACCTAACCTAACCTAACCTAACCTAACCTAACCTAACCTAACCTAACCTAACCTAACCTAACCTAACCTAACCTAACCTAACCTAACCTAACCTAACCTAACCTAACCTAACCTAACCTAACCTAACCTAACCTAACCTAACCTAACCTAACCTAACCTAACCTAACCTAACCTAACCTAACCTAACCTAACCTAACCTAACCTAACCTAACCTAACCTAACCTAACCTAACCTAACCTAACCTAACCTAACCTAACCTAACCTAACCTAACCTAACCTAACCTAACCTAACCTAACCTAACCTAACCTAACCTAACCTAACCTAACCTAACCTAACCTAACCTAACCTAACCTAACCTAACCTAACCTAACCTAACCTAACCTAACCTAACCTAACCTAACCTAACCTAACCTAACCTAACCTAACCTAACCTAACCTAACCTAACCTAACCTAACCTAACCTAACCTAACCTAACATAACCTAACCTAACCTAACCTAACCTAACCTAACCTAACCTAACCTAACCTAACCTAACCTAACCTAACCTAACCTAACCTAACCTAACCTAACCTAACCTAACCTAACCTAACCTAACCTAACCTAACCTAACCTAACCTAACCTAACCTAACCTAACCTAACCTAACCTAACCTAACCTAACCTAACCTAACCTAACCTAACCTAACCTAACCTAACCTAACCTAACCTAACCTAACCTAACCTAACCTAACCTAACCTAACCTAACCTAACCTAACCTAACCTAACCTAACCTAACCTAACCTAACCTAACCTAACCTAACCTAACCTAACCTAACCTAACCTAACCTAACCTAACCTAACCTAACCTAACCTAACCTAACCTAACCTAACCTAACCTAACCTAACCTAACCTAACCTAACCTAACCTAACCTAACCTAACCTAACCTAACCTAACCTAACCTAACCTAACCTAACCTAACCTAACCTAACCTAACCTAACCTAACCTAACCTAACCTAACCTAACCTAACCTAACCTAACCTAACCTAACCTAACCTAACCTAACCTAACCTAACCTAACCTAACCTAACCTAACCTAACCTAACCTAACCTAACCTAACCTAACCTAACCTAACCTAACCTAACCTAACCTAACCTAACCTAACCTAACCTAACCTAACCTAACCTAACCTAACCTAACCTAACCTAACCTAACCTAACCTAACCTAACCTAACCTAACCTAACCTAACCTAACCTAACCTAACCTAACCTAACCTAACCTAACCTAACCTAACCTAACCTAACCTAACCTAACCTAACCTAACCTAACCTAACCTAACCTAACCTAACCTAACCTAACCTAACCTAACCTAACCTAACCTAACCTAACCTAACCTAACCTAACCTAACCTAACCTAACCTAACCTAACCTAACCTAACCTAACCTAACCTAACCTAACCTAACCTAACCTAACCTAACCTAACCTAACCTAACCTAACCTAACCTAACCTAACCTAACCTAACCTAACCTAACCTAACCTAACCTAACCTAACCTAACCTAACCTAACCTAACCTAACCTAACCTAACCTAACCTAACCTAACCTAACCTAACCTAACCTAACCTAACCTAACCTAACCTAACCTAACCTAACCTAACCTAACCTAACCTAACCTAACCTAACCTAACCTAACCTAACCTAACCTAACCTAACCTAACCTAACCTAACCTAACCTAACCTAACCTAACCTAACCTAACCTAACCTAACCTAACCTAACCTAACCTAACCTAACCTAACCTAACCTAACCTAACCTAACCTAACCTAACCTAACCTAACCTAACCTAACCTAACCTAACCTAACCTAACCTAACCTAACCTAACCTAACCTAACCTAACCTAACCTAACCTAACCTAACCTAACCTAACCTAACCTAACCTAACCTAACCTAACCTAACCTAACCTAACCTAACCTAACCTAACCTAACCTAACCTAACCTAACCTAACCTAACCTAACCTAACCTAACCTGAGCTAACCTAACCTGAGCTAACCAGTACCCCCCCAACCTCCGTGGCAGTTGGATCGTTTTTAAAGTCGCTCCGCGCTTAAAAATCCTAAAAAATTGGTTTTTCTGCTCCAATTTCAAAGAGTAAAGTGTCGTTGGATGCGGAAACTTGCGCCGCATAAAGTGCCGAGGTCAAATAGTGCCGTGTTACAGTGCCCTGAAAGTGAATTGTGAAAAACACCTCTTTTAGAGGTTAAGTGAAGTTCATCAAAACTGGAAACGCGAACGCTGCCGGAACGAGATCGGCGACCCCCTTCTTTTTCATCGGTTTACTATGAGCATCGTGGTTCCCGATCATCTGGACCAATCAAAATTACCCTGACACCGCGAATCTGCGAGTTATTCAGGATTTTCACAAAACCACGTGCTCTGAAAAAGTCGAAGGAGTGGAGTCAGCGGCACGAATTTTGGCACCAACCTGGACCTTCATGAAATAAGGCGAGTGCAAGTTAAAATTGAATTTTAAGTCACAAGGAAAACATTTTATAACATTATAAATCTTCAAAATTTAAACCAGTATAGCTCTGAACAGAGGAAACTTTACAAGAATCTTCAACTGCAGCCCGGTGCGCGCTCATTAGCTTATTAGAGACTCTAAGTTTTAGATTTTTAGATTAAATAGTTTTTGAATAATAAGGTATTTTATAAGAAAATCAACTTTTCAAAAATTTTTGACTTGGTTAGCAAGGGGCGAGGTGAGAAGGAAGAGGAGGAACCTTTACACCCTCCACTCTCTTCTCACCCTGCCAGTTGTCGGGTGGAAAACGAGTTGCTAAAGAAGATGGAGGAACACTTCAAACTCATCACAGCAAACACCGAAAAGATGGAAGGTCTCAGAGACACTCTGCTGTCCCATCAGAAAGTCTTGGAGGGGACCACCTATGCGAGTGTGGCGGCTGGCGGCAGTAGGGGAAGACTCCCAGAGCAAGCCACCCTGCACTCTGTGGTGATCACCTCCAGTGACGAAACAGAGACTGGGGATGAGGTGCTCCAAAAAATCCGGACTGCGGTAAACGCCAAGGAAGGGGGTGTTACCATCGATAAAATTAGGAAGGCCAGAGACAGAAAAGTCATCATGGGTTGCCGGAGCGAGGAAGAGAGGCGAGTACTAAAGGAGAGAATCCAGAAGGCGGGTAAACACCTTAACGTCGACGACATTCGGAACAAGGACCCACTTCTAATCCTCAAAGATGTCATGACGTACAATAGTGACGACGATATCCTTCTTGCTCTGAGAAATCAGAATGAGAGGATATTTAGAGACCTTGACAAAGAGGAAAATAGAGTGGAGATCCGATACAGGAAGAGAACAAGAAACCCTCTTATGAACCATGTCGTCGTTAGGGTGTCCCCCAAAATATGGACCAGAATTATAGACGCGGAGACCGTGCAGATAGACCTGCAGCGCATCCGAATCGCGGACCAGTCTCCCCTTGTCCAGTGTTCGCTCTGTCTGGGGTACGGCCATGGCAGACGCTTCTGCAAGGAAACGGTTGAAAAATGTAGCCACTGCGCCGGGCCCCATAAAAAGTCGGACTGTCCCCACTGGCTCAATGGTGCAGTGCCAACTTGCTGCAATTGCATGCATGCCAAACTGGCAAACGCAGAACACAACGCGTTCAGTGAGGACTGCCCGATAAGGAGGAAGTGGGACGCATTGGCGAGGGCCACAACGGCGTATTGCTAAGGTGGTCGCGGGCAGGGGAGCACCGGGGAGCGGCACTCCCACCAGCGAAGCTTCACACCTGATAGTACAGGCAAACTTGCAGAGGAAGCAGCTCGCCACCAATGAACTGATGATAGAAGCGGATCGCAGGAAAGCAGCCATAGCTCTGCTCCAGGAACCCTACGTGGGGGGCTCAAGTAGTATGAAGAACTACAGAGGAGTAAGGATCTACCAGAATGCCAGCCCAGGGGAAGGAAATGTCAAAGCGGCCATTGCAGTGTTTAATCACGACTTCGACATTATACAGTACCCGATTCTCACTACAAATAATATCGTTGTGGTGAGAATCCGAACGCTGGCCTGGGAGATCACCGTGGTATCGTACTACTTTGAGCCTGATCAACCCATAGAGCCGTACCTGGAGCATATCAAGAAAATCCGAGAAAAGCTGGGACCGCGGAGGCTAATCATTGGTGGCGATGCCAACGCTAAAAGTAGCTGGTGGGGGAGCGACAGAGTCGATCTGAGGGGCGAAGTTTTTTCTGGAGCCCTGGAGGAAATGTCCTTGCAGGTGTTGAACGACGGAGACATACCGACCTTCGACACGGTCAGAGGAGAGCGAAGATTGACCAGCCACGTCGACGTTACGGTCTGCTCAGAGGACATGCTCGACCTGGTGGACGACTGGAGAGTCATCGAGGATCTGACGAGTTCGGACCACAATGGTATGGTTTTTCAAATAAGATTACAAAAATCAAAAGGAATCAACATAAACAGGACAACTAGGATATACAACACAAAAAGGGCTAACTGGGACCGGTTTCATGAGAAACTGGCCCAGCTTATGAACGAAAACAATATAAACAAAATAGAAATAGACCAAACCCAAACACATAAAGAAATAGATCAATTTACAGAAAAATATATACAACAGATCGTCAGAACATGTAACGAGATATTAACAAAAAAGAAAACAAATGAAACACTTACCATACCATGGTGGACTGAAGAGCTCGAGGAGATGAAGAGTAAAGTCGCCACTAGGAAGCGCAGGATCCGATGCGCAGCGCCAATCAGGAGGTCGAAGGTCGTCAGCGAGTACCTGAAACAAAAAGAAGAATACGAATTAGCAGCGATAAAGGCACAGGTAGATAGCTGGAAGAGCTTCTGTGGTAGACAAGATAGAGAAAGCCTTTGGGACAGTATATACCGTGTTATAAAGAACACTACCAAGCGCCAAGAAGACATTCCACTGGTGAAAGATGGCCACCAACTGGACCAGAAAGAATCAGCCAGCACTCTGGCGAATACATTTTTCCCGGAAGACCTCGAATGTGATGATAACTCAGACCACCGGCAAACCAGAGTCCTTGCAGCAAACGCAAATAACCGGGTGCATGGTGAGATACATGACCCGGCTTTTACGGTCGAAGAACTCCGGGCCGCGACGGAGAGTTTTAATCCAAAAAAGGCTCCGGGAATGGATGGTCTTACCGCAGACATTTGCAGTCAGGTTGTCTCCAAAAATTTGGAACTTAACCTGGCGCTCATGAACAAGTGCCAGGAACTCGGCCACTTCCCAACTTCCTGGAAAGAGGCGACGGTGGTGGTCCTGCGAAAGCCTGGCAAGGATGACTACACAAAACCGAAGTCCTACAGGCCCATAGGCTTGTTACCGGTCATGGGGAAGATTCTGGAGAAAATGATAGTCGGGAGACTAAAGTGGCATCTACTCCCGAGAATAAGCCCTCGACAATATGGCTTCATACCCCAGAGAAGCACCGAGGACTCCCTCTATGACATGATACAACATCTGTACGGAAAACTCAACGATAAGAAACTTGTAACCGTAATATCACTGGACATAGAGGGAGCCTTCGATAACGCCTGGTGGCCCGCGATCAAGATCAGACTTGCCGAAGAAGAGTGTCCGGTAAACCTCCGGCGACTCATTGATAGCTACCTACAGGACCGTAAGGTCCGGGTGAGGTACGCCGGAGAAGAGTACATAAAGGACACTCAAAAGGGATGTGTGCAGGGATCGATTGGTGGGCCAATTCTCTGGAATCTTCTCCTTGATCCACTCCTTAAGGGACTCGAACGCCGGGGTGACTATTGCCAGGCTTTCGCAGATGACGTGGTGTTGGTGTTTGCCGAGGATACGGCGCTGGAAGTGGAGAGGAGGGCCAACGCCGCACTCGCGTATGTTCACCAGTGGGGAGTCAGAAATAAGTTAAGATTGGCACCTCAAAAGACGAACGCAATGATCATCACGCGGAAACTTAAATACGACACCCCGCGGTTGAGCATGGGCGGGATCGATATTGGTGTGTCGCGGGAAATCAAAATCCTGGGGCTGATCATTGACGACAAGCTAACATTTAACGCCCATGTATCTAATGTATGCAACAAGGCATTGAACTTATACAAGCAGTTGTCAAGGGTGGCCAGGATCAGCTGGGGACTAAACCCGGATGTCATACGCTCCATCTACACGGCAGTAGTCGAACCGACAATCCTGTATGCGGCAAGTGCGTGGGCACCAGCAGCCGAAAAGCTGATGGTGCGCAAACAGTTAAATGCGGTCCAAAGGGGATTTGCACAGAAACTGTGCAAATCCTATCGCACAGTCTCCTTAAACTCGGCACTGGTGCTGGCAGGGATACTACCCCTTGATCTCCGAATACAAGAGGCAGCAGCCCTGTATGAGGCAAGGAGGGGGGTACCTCGGCCAGCACTAGGAGATAGGGAGGTTGAGCGACGTACCGCGTTCGACAGAACTCCCCACCCAGCCAAACATATAAGCCTGCAGTTCGTATGCCTGGCAGACCAGGAGCAACACAACAACCACTGCACTCAAGCAGTGCGGATATACACGGACGGCAGCAAGATCGAGGGCAAGGTTGGGGCATCATTGTCTCATTGGAGCAATGGCGCTGAAACTAAAGCCCAAAAACTCAAGCTGTCGCCCTACTGTACCGTCTTCCAGGCTGAACTGCTGGCTATATGCAAGGCCACAAGGGAAATTTTGCGTAGTCCAAAAAACAGCTTTGGCATATTCAGCGACTCCAAGTCGTCGCTGGAAGCTGTCACCAACCATCGCTCTCTCCACCCTCTCGCAGTCGAAATCCGCGAAAACCTGCGACATTGCAAGGATCAATTCAAAAAAGTTGAACTTTTTTGGATCAAAGCTCACGCAGGACTGGAGGGCAATGAGAGAGCAGACCAGCTAGCAAAGGACGCAGCCCTTAAAACAAAAACAAGGCCAGACTATGACAAATGCCCGATCTCATTCGTCAAGCGGCAGATCCGTGCGGACACGCTTGACGAATGGAATCGGAGATACAAATCGGAAGTTACAGCCGGTGTGACAAAAATATTTTTCCCAGATGCCATACAGGCATTTAATATAATTAGAATGCTTAAACCGACAGGAGTATTGACCCAACTATTGACAGGGCACGGTGGGTTCTCCGAATACCTAAACAGGTTTAAGTGCAAGGAGAGCCCATCGTGCATATGCAACTCTGACCAACAGGAAACCGTGATACACATACTGACTGACTGCCCCACTTACTGTCGGGAGAGGTATGAGATTGAGCAGGAACTAGGAACCGAAGTAAAGACGGCTAAATTGAATGCACTAATTGCTGATAAGGATACCAGAAATAAATTTATTGAATTTTGCATAAAAATTGCTAAAAATACCATTACTAGGAATAAGTAAATGAATATGTTTAGGATTTATATTTGTATATAATATAAAACAGTAGCATATTTACAAAAGTCGTTGAAAATGTCCGAAACTGTAGCTGATGAATTATGTATCAAAACATCTAAAAATAAGCTGGTAAAAATAAATCAGGTTAAGGTTATTAATATAATAGAAATAAATTGTTAAATAAATTATGTTAGCTATATATTGGTTAATATACAAGTTAACATAAGTCTTTTAAGTAGAAAATAAGAAACTAGTATAACAATCCTGTTCTAAAACCAAGAAGTGTAAAATAACAAGGCAAAAATGTAAAAACTGTATAAAAACGAATTGTAAAATAGGTTAAGTAGCATGTATGAAAACATTGTCTAATAAATAAGTAAATAGTATATAAGAAATTCATGTAGCAATCTTGTACTGAAAACATGTAAAAAGCCAGTAAATGAAGGCAAATTGCAAAAATAAAATTAAATAAAGGTAAATAAGTATACCCCGTAGAAAAGGTCTCTGATCACGTCAGAGGAAAATAGGTAGGATAGCTCGCGGGCCGGGCCTTGCGTCCGGACAGGAATTAAAAAAAAAAAAAAAAAAAAAAAACCTGAGCTAACCTAACCTGAGCTAACCTAACCTGAGCTAACCTAACCTGAGCTATCCTAACCTGAGCTAACCTAACCTGAGCTAACCTAACCTGAGCAAAGATGTTTCTTTGTTCTGTACTCATGCTGGCAACAAACGTGCGGTTCCATGTCCACCATCCAGTCTGGGCGTCCATGAGGATTTCCCGCCCCTGCCGAAGGAAAAACAAAAAAAAAAAAAAAAAAAAATCTGGCACTCCGGGAGTGCCGACAGAAGTGAAAACAAAACAGAATACTTTGCCATCATTCACTGACATATCGAATATACATTAAAACCGAGTACATCTCGAGGACAGCCGAACACATCCGAAGCGGTGTCGGTTATACATTTTCGCCGCGCCGTAGAAAGAGAGGGGGTACTCCTACGCCGCGCCGGCTGTCTACTCTCCATCCGGCTTACGAATTTTCGATCATGTCCTGACGCGAGTTTAACATTTTTTACCCATTACAAAAAAAAAAAAAAAAAAAAGTGTACAACGCCGCTAAAGAAGTTTTCACTTCAAAAACCTGAGCGATCTTATAATTTACAAGTCATGCTCATTTAATAGTTTATGGGCACGTTAGGTTTTCAGATATTTAAAATATTACAACCGTCCAAATGAATCACTGTTAATAATTATTTAACTCACATTTATTTTGATATTGTTTATTAAGCCACCACCATTATTAGTAGCACGCCATGTAACGCAAGCAAAATACAGTGCTTACGTAGCTGTCTATAGAACAGGGCGGAAAACGGATTGATGTTTAGTTATTAACGTTTCAAACTTTTCTTCGTTTTACAAAGTCTTGAAAAATGTATATCCTTCAATATCACCATAACAATCGGTTCCCATGTACAGTGCAGTATAAACTAATAATCGCAATGACGGGAGAAAATTGTGACTTACGGCGTGGTGATCGATTTTTTACACCCGTTATGTTTTATTGAACTGAACTGGTCTTTAGCGTGTTTTTGAACTGGCGTACCACTCTTAATTTTTTTCGAAATAGCGTGCGTCGCAATAACGTCATTCGAATCCTCATATCACTCCCTTAGCTGCAGGATCCTTAGCAGCTTTGAACAGAGAGAAGTAGAAAGAGTAGGGAGCCTTTGCTCTGCAGTGGGACATCACATGCTAATAAAATAATAATCGTACGTCTTCCAAAGGACCGGGACCCTATGGTCCCGAGATATATAAATTAACAAAAATAATAATAATATGTTTTATTTTAATTAAATTTAAATCCTTTACATATATATAGATAATTATTTTTAAATAATTGAATATAAAAACATTTCAAAATATAAAAAATAGTAGCCCACCGGTATCAGGGACAGATTACAAGTTTCCAGTCAGGGCTCCAGAGAGAGGAACCTCCTGACAATGCGAGCCGTGTCCAGAAGTACTGCTTTCTAAATCTAGCTGCCCAACGAGAGCCTCCTCAGGTGTTGATGGAGGCTCTTGGCTATTAACGACTACCGGACGGACGGTCACGACTATCGGTACAATAAATTATATTGAATTATTATTATTACATTACCTACTTAGCGTAAACTAAAATTACAGATAAAAAGAGAAGTCAGTAGTACAAAGATGGTGACAAATGTGACAGGCGCGCCCATAGCATGTGTGGCGCTGCTGCAGGCGTGTCGGCCGGGCCCCATGCAGGCGGCGTACGCCATGAGGTGCGGCAGCTGGCTCTGCTCGTACAGCCCCGTGAACATGGAGTGGTGCGGCCCGCGCGCGAACACTGCCACGTCGTCGCCGCCGTGCGTCTCCCACTCGAGCGGTACGTCCACGTGAGACTCCCAATCTAGTGCTCCTGCGAAATAATTTAATGAGCACATTACACCACATGTCTATTACATCAAGAATCCTTCTTCCTAAAATAACCATTTATGAATGCTTACGGAAATTGTCCTCAGAAGTAATGTTGGTTCGAACCCCGTTCACATGTGGGCGGAAACCCGGCCCATTGGTGTATGACAACGTCATGTAAGGCATATGGTCATCTCCCAAATCTCTGGAGGGACCAAGGATGTCATTGCCACGTGGCGAGTACCCATTGAAAGTCATGACGTGCGCGTGGTCCGCTGTCACCACAATGAGCGAGTCGTCCTCTGACAGCATCTCTGCGGCGCGCGCCACGGCCTTGTCCATCTCGAGTGTCTCGTCGAGTGCCAACTCAACGAGGTTGTCGTGGTGCGCGTGGTCGATGCGGCCTCCCTCCACAAATAGGAAGAAACCGTTCTCGTTCCGACTCAACGAGCGAATCGCCACCTCAGTCATCTCTGCTAATGTGGGTTCTGTTTCAAAATTCGTTTGCATATTATATCGCAAATGATTATTCTCGAACAAGCCCAAAATGTACTCCGGCAGGCTGTTGTTGACTTGCGCTAGCTGCTCACGGTTCCAAACATATTCATAGGTTACTTCGCGATCTTCTTTGTCTTGCTTCCACTCTTGTATAAGGTCTCGGTTGTCTGTCCGTCTACCGTATGATCCTTCTTCGTCGATACGGTCAACTGGCAAAAAACTACGTCTGCCGCCACCTAAAATAACCTGAGCAAAAAAGCTGTCTGTTTAGTTAGAAAATACTTGATACTATACAATACTAGGTATGCAAAGTAATTAACATTACAAGACACAGAACATTAAATTAAATTATTTGCCATATTTCAGTAATTTTGTAGCATCGTATTGTAGCAGCTGGCATCAAAGTCCGCACGCTGTGCGCGCGGGCATTCAACTAACTTCGTGGCGCGACGCACGGTATTTATAGTTCGAGCAAAATCGACCCGCTCACCTGTAATTGGCTAGTATATATTCGTGTAGTTCTGCTGTCCTACATCTAAATGAAAAGCATAATTGTATATAAAACTCCTCAAATATAAGTTATTCAATCCGAATAGTCATTTCTTTATATCCTGACTATTCCTGACAACTGGTATCTAAAGTATTATTAGCATTTATCGACATTTTTTGTGTCGAAATTCCGTATTTTACTCGACTTATACAGTCAAATAAAATAAACAATGATATTATTATGAACTCTATAACCTGTCAGTAAGCTAACTCTGAAAATAGAACGTCAGTGTCTGGAGTTAATCAGGGGACCAACTATTCTTATCGTTTAAGTAGTCGTTTATGGAATAGTATGCCTTTGAACAAAGGTTGGTTTTTACTTGAGCTTTAAACGCATTAAAGGCGAATCTAACCTTTGTTTGATTTGATTTTTTTTTCTCTTCTTTAAGAGGGTAGCTTGTTAAATTGATAACAATTTCTCGCACTTGACCGTTCTTTTTTTCTTTTATAAAAAAGAAAAAAAAAAAAACGGTCAAGTGCGAGTCGGACTCGCGCACTGAGGGTTCCGTACAAATGTGTAGGTTTGTAAATAGTTTATCACGGTTTTTTTTTGTAATGTATCTTCAAACGGTTTTCGGATTTTTTCCTTTACTTGTGCTACATGACATTGCTTCTTGCCAAATTTCATGATTCTAGATCAACGGGAAGTACCCTATAGGTTTTGATTCCGAAACGTAAACGCCCGTATCTTTTGATTACGTCGACAGATTTGATTTTTTCACTGCTTCAAGGGATTGCAGCCCTGAGTATTTGATTTTAATTTCAACTTGATAACTCCACGCGTTCCTGAGAAAAAGGGTGTTGACCTCATTGCAATTAAATGAAAAAAAAAAATTAAACTCATATTAAAATTACACTTTGTAAACAAGAATATTACAAATTAGAGGATTATGTCCAAGATAAGAATGTTTGAAAACATGCTTGTCCTGCTCCATAGGAGAATCTAGAGTCTAGACAAAATTAAACTGGTTGCTAATTTAATTTATATATTTTTTTAAATTTTTAATGACATTATTTTTACATTCTGTGACTACAGTAACTCACACACTTGTTAAAATTATATGAAAATCATCTACTTTTACAATATTTGTAAATATGTGAGCACCATGTATCTATCTCGTAATTGATGTACCTGTCATTGCTTTATTTTTAATTCTTCTTACTTTTTGTAAGTAGACTAATTTTATTTTAGGTGCATCGTTTTCACATATAATTATATATTTAATGTTTACAAAACCTTGTAAAACATTTTAAAAGAGTAACGGTGGAGTTTCTTGCCCATTCCTCTCCATACGAAAACTATCTTTTGGAAGGGGCGACTAGAATCAATTTCGTTTTATTGTAATTTTTGACGTTCAAAAGTGCCTTTAATGTGCCTATTTGAAATAAATGGTTTGACTTTGATTTTGACCGACGGACAGACAGACGGACAACGAAGTGATCTTATAAGGGTTCCGTTTTTTCTTTTGAGGGGACCCTAAAAATAAATAAATAAAAGGTTTTACCAAGCCCAACAAATGAGTTATGAACCTTATGAAGCTGATGAAAAGCACGTAGTTTGTCCTTATTAAAATTTCTAGTGTTCTAACATTGTCAATGTCACTGTTTTATGTGTATAAGTGTATATTTTGCCTAATATGTAAGTTGTTGACGAAGATGAATTGTGATGCAACCTTTAGAACACCAATGTCTTTAAAAAAATCTCATAGAGAAACTCTGGCACCTAGCTGGTAAATTGCTAGAACAGCTCGTTTTTGAAGGACAAATATATTTTGTATATCAGCGGCTTTGCCCCACAGCAGAATACCGTAGGACATAACGCTGTGAAAATAACTAAAATAGACTAACCGAGCTGTATCAACGTCAGTGTATTGTCTTACTTTCCTAACGGCGTAGGCAGCCGAACCGAGCCTTCCCGCTAGGCTTGATATATGGCATTTGTATTACTTAACCGTCGTAGTAAACCATTGCGGGTGTGCACCAACACTGTTCTGATTACGAAGCGCGGTTTAAGGATTGAGACTCCTGCATCTATTTTTATAATTAAATGATGCGGTCACACCGACTGCGTTTACGAGTTTCCGAACCGAATATCCCCTCAACAGTATTCGTTATGGTATACCTTCAGCTTGTTGCCAGGATGTTTGTGTACCAGCTGCAGCGCGATGTCCGGGCAGCGCTCGGTGTCGAAGCCTTGTTGTTCCACGGGCAGGTTGTACTCCCAGTCGCGGTCGGCCACCTTGGCGTACACGCCCGCGGGAGATGCGTGCGTGATGCGTGTCGTGGTGACGATACCTGACAGACACACAACACACAACAAAGGAAATTAGACACGGCATGTAAATTGCTCTTGACCACTCCGACAAGTCAAAGTAAGGTTCCTATAGTCACTATACACTAGTTTCAGAAACGACGGAAGAGATATCAGGCACAGGATCAACGGCTTAACGTGCTTGTCGAGGCACGGAGGTACACACCGCCAACTTCCAAACTCCGGGCAGTTAGTTCCTATAAATGAGGTATTAATTGAATAGGTAACGAAGACGTCACGAGCATCGACCTGCGTCACGGCCGTCTGCCAGCGCCCACTCGGCGATGGACTGCACGTGGGTGGCGGCGTCCGTGGAAGCTTCGCAGTCACTGCGCCGCACGCCCGCATTTACTCCAATAGCACCATACGTAGTTTTAACTCCACACAAATACGCGGTGGCTGTGCACGCAGAGTCTGCGGTCTGGGCATTCGCGCAATATGTCTGAAATATAGATAATCAAAATTCCTGATCATGGTTTTACATGAGATAATTACAAGGAAGAAGAGAAGAAGCTACCCCCAATATTTACCTTAACCATCCCAGTCGTTGGAAATGTCTCAAAATGTAACTTGGCCTCCTCACCGGTGGCGCCGCGTCGCTGGCCAAGCAACGTGCGCGCGGCAGTCAACGTAGGCACGGACATGCCATCGCCCAGGAACATCACCACGTTGCGCGCTTTCTTGACGCTCTCCTGGTGCGCGAGGCGCGCGTCGATGGCCGCCTGCGCCTCCTGCGTCCAGAAGGCGGAGTCGGCCTCGGCGCGGTTGGTGGCGGCCGTGCGGCCGGCGGGGTCCGCTGGGTGGTAGTGGTCAGCGCGCACGCACTCCGCGCCTACGGCGACGATCACGACCAGTGAGAGTAGCGACCTCATTGCAACACTTACTACAGTACAATGACGGCCGATAAACTGCCGTTTGTGATGGTCAAGAGTATATAATCTCCAAAACGTTTTAATCAAGCCACAGATGATATTAATACATATACATATACATATCTACATATAAATGTACAGTCATGTAATTATGTAGATTAAGCCAGTCATTCTCAGTACCTGATATGCATTGATATAAAATATGCTGAATCTGATAGAGACACGACTAGTTTTATATTTGTGTTCTAATTTATGCTTTGTTTATTTCAACTCTGTTCTGAATGCCATTCTATGCCGCGCCCAGTGGGCATTTTGAGAGCAAATCGGGAGCTGATAAAATTATTTAAAATCATCATTACCTAATTTTTTATGCCTCTGAGAACAATATCTCAAAAATGGTAAACTACACACATCAAAAGTGTCTAGGGATCAAGCATTTTTATGCGGATTTCTTGAGATTGAGATGTGGCTTTGTAATAAATTTATGATTTTATAAATTTATATGGATCCTTTTTGGTGCATTTCATAATTTGAATCAGGAACTGTGAATCAAATTCGAGTAAAAGATGAAAATCAGCTGTCAATATTTTCCCTATAAAAACATACAACGCATTGAAGACATTATTAGTGCTACTGTTTCCCTACTACTGATTAAAACCAACGTTATTATGGAGCGGCGACGTCATTTAAGCAGGGAAGAAATGCTCAGAGCCGTGGGAATGATAGAAGCTGGTTCCCGGCAACGTACTGTGGCTTTAGCTCTGAATACAAGTCAGAGTGTTATCAGTCGACTTTGGACACGTTACCGAAGCACTGGTACCGTGGCTGAGCGCCATGGAGGACGGTATCGCTGCACCACACGGAGACAAGACCGATACATTCAAATCTTAACTCGAAGAGCTCCAACAATAACCGCCATGATGTTAGCCGTGAGGCTTCATCACTCTTCAGGGAACTTAATTAGCGACCAAACAGTCAGAAACCGCTTGCATGAAGTGAACCTTCATTCCCGAAGACCGCTACGGGTACCACCTATAGCAATGCACAATCGTAGGATTCGATATCAATGGGCTCTTGAACACAGAAATTGGGCAGAAGAACAATGGCGTTTCGTGTGCTTTTCTGATGAGTCTCGTTTTGGTATGAGACCGGATACAAGACGTATACGACACTGGAGAACCCCTGGACGCCAACAGCGATTAAAATCCTGCCAGGAA
The DNA here is from genome assembly GCA_914767645.1 of Hydraecia micacea. Lineage (NCBI taxonomy): Eukaryota > Metazoa > Arthropoda > Insecta > Lepidoptera > Noctuidae > Hydraecia > Hydraecia micacea. Next base: position 23,132 of record OU611794.1, read on the forward strand.
GTCCATCCTTATAGTGGTGGAACCATCATGGTATGGGAAGGTATTTGGATCGGCGGAAGAACTGAGTTGATTTGGATCAGAGGCAACCTCAACGCTCAAATTTATGCTGAGACGATTGTATCAAACGTCATCGTTCCTCTACAAGTGCAAATCGGTCCCTTATTTCAGTTAATGCATGATAATGCACGACCGCACACCGCAAGAGTTGTAAGACAGACTCTCGCCGCAGCTAACATCAATGTCCTGCCCTGGCCTGCTCAGTCGCCAGACTTGAACCCGATTGAGCATGCATGGGATATGCTACAGAGAAGAGCTCTGCCGAATATGGAGGGTATCCAGTCGCAAGAAGACCTTTTTTTGTTGTTGCAACGAACATGGGCTGCCATTCCACAGCGTGATTTGGATGAACTCATTTTGAGTATGCCAAACCGATGTTCTTGTGTTGTTAGTGTTCGCGGTAGAAACACGGATTATTAATTGTTTAAGTTACCCAATAAAATTTTAAAGAAAACTGTTATTTCAGTCTTTTTTTCGAACTTTTGTGTTAGTGGTTCAAATGTCAAAAATCCCTTTATTAGGAAAATGGCAAATTTCTTTATTAATGCAAAGGTGACTTGGTTTATCGTTACTGTGACAAACGAAAACACTTTATTTGATGAATCCTTAAAGAAAATTTTAATTAATATCAATCAGGAGAAAAGTTATTGCAAAAATATATGTTGATCCCTAGACACTTTTGATGTGTGTAGTATCATAGAACTACAAACTAGTTTATGAAAAGCAATAAACTAGTATCTCAAAACTATAAACAAGTATTTCAACACTAGTAAAATATGGTGTGTCATTTATCGAACCCAAAATAATAACCATTTTGATTTCCTAAAAATATTAATAGACATGCTAATAAAATAAACCAACCTCATTTTGTGAGCCTAAAATAATGAAAATTATTTTATGCTAATGTTTAATCGACTATTGGTACATCGAGGTGCTGAAGTGTCTGTACGAAAACGCCACTATGTAAGTCCAACTCCAGGACAAGGCCTCGAGACCTATCCTTCTGAAGTGAGGTATGAGACAGGGAGAGGTTATCTCTCCGAAACTATATACCGCTGCACTAGAGGATTTCTTCAAGTTTCTGGACTGGATACAGTTTGGCATCAATATCTGTGATAATATGGATATCACATATGATATGGGTAGGTAGAATGACGTGATCTACACGGATTTCGAAAAAGCCTTCGACCGCGTGGATCACGACATCCTTCTGAGTAAGCTACAAGAGCTTGGGCAGCGGGATTGTCCGAAAGGGAACCACTGCGCGGAACATAAAGGGCTAAGGAAGGAACACGGGTGGGTTTTAGTCAGTAAGAGTCTGACACTCCCTTCCGCTAAACCCAGAGCGGGAGGAGTCATTAGATGATTTCCCATCCATAAAAAAAAAGCTGCAAGAGCTTTATTCAGGTTTATTCAAACCTGTGTTTCAGGACATCACTTTACATTTCAATTAATTTGGCGCTTTAAATTTTAAAATAAAACTAGTATAAAAATAATTGATTAATAACTCTGAGAAAAAGCACAATACATTAGTACTTACAAGGGAATAAATTATAAACATGACAAAATTTCTAGAAGTTTTTCTGTGGCTGTGTAATTGAGTATCACTAAGTATTCTGATAACATTGTACTACATTTTTTTATAACTAACACTATATTATAGAAGCTTAGTAACTTGTTGAGTCTATTATACAGAAAAGGTCCTAAGAACACAAAATCAATTAACAAACGCATGTCTAGTTTGAGGCTGTATGCAAACCAAGTCCTTCAAAAGGTGAACTGATTGATTTTTTTTCACATCATAAAGAGTAATCATTTTAGCATCTTTCAAGCCATTGCTTCTCACTGCTGTTCACATCTATTTAACATTATTAATGTAACGACACTGACTCACAATTCTATTTCTGGCTTTATGCATAATCTACTTCATTCTAATATCTATTATTTATATTTTATTAACTTAATCTATCTGTCTTCCGATTAAAATGTTTTGGAGATAAGATACTCTTGACAATCATAAAAGGCAGTTAAAGGGGCGTCATTGTACAGTATTCAGTGTCGCTATGAGGTCGCTACTCCCGCTGCTCGTGATCGTCGCCGTGGGCGTGGGGTGCGCGCGCGCCGACCGTTATCACCCGGCGGGCCACGCCAGCCGCGCGGCCGTCGCCAACCGCGCTGAGACCAGCTCCGCGTTCTGGACGCAGGAGGCTCAGGCTGCCATCGACGCGCGCCTCGCGCACCAGGAGAGCGTCAAGAAAGCGCGTAACGTGGTGATGTTCCTGGGCGACGGCATGTCCGTGCCCACGCTGGCCGCCGCGCGCACGCTGCTCGGCCAGCGACGCGGCGCCACCGGCGAGGAGGCCAAGATGCATTTTGAGACTTTTCCTACTGTTGGGATGGCTAAGGTAAATTGAAAATAATGCACGTACTCCTTCTTCTGGCGCCAGTGACAGAAAAAATTAAGGGAATCGTTAGTCTTGGTATGGCATGCATGTGCTGAGAAGGGATGAAGCGCATATTATTAAGAGAGTGGTGAATTAAATGGTGATGGATGGAGACGGAGAGGAAGGACATAAGATGGACGGATTGTATGAGGGATGATAGAAATGCAAAAGAAGTAAATGATAGCGTGACATTTGACAGGGTAGAAGAAGAAAGAAAAAAAATTGTTTTGCGCCGCCCCAAAGTTAAGGTGTATACAGATTTGCTCAATTTTAGACGCTCGTGTGATAGTGATCAAACAAAATCAGGAAAATGTGTACGCAACAGACGATCGACATTGAAATTTTGTCGATTGCCATAGTGGATCTTTTATTTTAATTGATAAATTAATAAGTGGTTTACGTCTGTCTCGATTTTCACTTTGATATTAATTATCGATCGGTAACAGGCGACAGGAACGATCGATAGAATTGAGCAAATCTATAAAAAGCTGACAGATCTTATTAATCTTCAAAACAAAATATATCGAGCGACAGTAATGATCATCAAAAATCGATCAAATCTATAGACATGGGACAAAGTCTTGATGATGAACAAGAAGAAGCACGTCTTCCTTCTCTTTTTCCTCCACCCCATGAAATCAAACTATGTTTCAGACATATTGCGTGAACGCACAGATTGCGGACTCTGCATGCACAGCCACTGCGTATTTGTGTGGGGTTAAAACGAATTCTGGCGTAATCGGAGTAAACGCCGCGGTGCGACGCAACGACTGCGAGGCTTCTACGGACACCAACACGCACCTGCAGTCCATCGCCGAGTGGGCTCTGGCAGACGGCCGCGACATCGGTGAGCTGGCGAACTTAACGATACGCACTAATTACACGCTAGCTACAGATAATCTGTTGGGGAATTATTATATTTTTTTAAAGTTATACGTCTGTAGTGCATGTCTGTACCTTGAGTTGTCCTACCTGAGTATTGCTCAAGACAACTCAACGACGACTCCCGGCCACCGTAGGCGTGGGCCTGCGGACGGAGAGTAATTCCGCCATGTCTGAACTAGGTAGCTCTCCGTCCGATCAGGACCAGGCCCGTGCCGGACGGCGCGTGTGTGTTCCACGCGCGCCACAAAGAGATGTCAGCATAAAGGAAGGGGCCCGCTAGGGCCGAAGCCTGTTGGGGTAGCGGGATCGTCCGAAAGGGTTACCGCTGCCCCGGAACATAAAGGGCTAAGGAAGGAACACGGGTGGGTTTTAGTCAGTAAGAGTCTGACACTCCCTTCCGCTCCACCCAGAGCGGGAGGAGTCATTAGATGATTTCCCATCCAAAAAAAAAAAAGAAAGACAACTCAACGATTTGACAAAGATATTGAAATTATGGATTATTCCACTTTGCCCCACCAGCTGCCCCACTGGTGGGGCAAAGTGGAATGCTATCTCTTCATCGTTTTATATTATGTCTTCGTTCGTCATTATCAAATACTTATTAATGTCTCCGATCATTAACAGGTATTTAAGAATGTTTTTATTTAATTCTATTCTCCGTGGCATGCATTGCCTACAAAAATAAAAACATGTTCAGATCGTTTTTAAATGGGTACCTATATAATATAATTTAAACGTCGAAAATTAAAATATAATATATTTTAATTATACGGTTAAATGTCAATGTTCAAAACATCGAAAATTTAAATATCGATTGTATCGAAATATCGAAAAACTTTTTTACAAAAAAAAAAAACTACCGGCTTCATAAAAAAAAAAACACTAAGAAGTGAAAAAAAAACACAACAGTGATAAATAAATAACTTTAATTTCGGAAGTCGGTGTCGTTGGTTCCGCATTTTCGTTTTTTGACACCGACTTCCGAAATTAAAGTTATTTATCACTTTGTAGTTTTTTTTGCAGTCGGTTGTTTTTTTTGTAAAAACGTTTTTATTTTTGTAAAAACGTTTTTATTTTTCACTTTTTCAATTCACACACAAATTCAATTAACATTAGTGCATTGAAGAATTGAAGACACGGACTAGAAGAATCATCAAAATTCGCATAGAAATGCTGGAGATGCAGTACATTAAGCATATAACTTCGTACATAAGAATAATTACCGAATTTATAATATACTAAAACCTTCCTGAAAGTATGTAGATCACATTTATAATGAAAGAGTTATCAAAATTGCTTCATTAGTTTTTGAAAAAATCGCGGACATACAAACATACATACATACGGGTCGAATACAGAACCTCCTTTTTTGAAGTCGGTTAAAAATAAACTTTGAAGTGGTTGTCGTTGGTTCCGCGTTTTCGTTTTATCACTGTTGTGTTTTTTTTTCATTTCTTAGTGTTTTTTGTAAAAAAGTTTTTCGATATTTCGATTCAATCGATATTTAAATTTTTGATGTTTTGAACATTGACATTTTACCTGTAAGTATTTTAATTTTCGACGTTCAAATAAGTATGTACCCTTTTAAATAGCATATTCCTAAGAGCGGTCTTTATCCTATTTGGCAGTTTGGATGCAATAAGAATATTATGACACTTGTAAGTAGGAACGTAATTTGTTTTCATGTCTGTTTTATTTGTAACACAGGTATCGTTACTACGACGCGTGTTACGCATGCGTCTCCGGCGGGAGTGTATGCCAAGGTGGCCAATCGTACGTGGGAGTTCAATGCGCAGGTGGAAGAGCACGGCTTCGACACCGAGCGCTGCCCGGACATCGCGATGCAACTGATACACAAACATCCTGGCAACAAGCTCAAGGTCCGTTACTGTTGGGGGTATTGTATATTCGAGTACTATCTTCAGAAGAGCACTGTGGCTGCTCCATTATTTATTTATTTATTTGGGACAAACAAACAGTAACACATTATATCTGCGCAAATAATACAAACAAAGATAATATATAAATGTGAAACTCACACCGTTATCCACAGCATATATGAATCGATTCAGCCCAATACACGAAGTGCTATTAAGATGTGTGAAAAATAACCGACTATCGAATAAAACAGTACAAAGTGCAAAATAACTTTAGTTTTGGAAGTCCACCTTATTAAGCGACGCTCATGAGCGCGTGGTGCGCCTTTCAGCGACGTTCTTTAGAGCTCTTTCAGCGACGTTCTTTAGAGCTCTTTCAGCGACGTTCTTTAGAGCTCTTTCAGCGACGTTCTTTAGAGCTCTTTCAGCGACGTTCTTTAGAGCTCTTTCAGCGACGTTCTTTAGAGCTCTTTTCTCATACTTCGTTTTCTTTAATGCAAGCCTGCCATGCCAGCACTTCCATATTATGCAATGAATACGGCCATTAAATTCACAATTTTTTTTTTTCACAATAATATTTTGTGTATTCAGGTCATTTTAGGTGGTGGTAGACGTAACTTTTTACCAAACGATGTTCGCGATGAAGAAGGAACACTTGGTTTTCGGACAGACAACCGAGACCTTATAAAAGACTGGAAACAAGACAAAGTAGATCGCGAAGTAACCCATGAATATATTTGGAACCGTGAGCAGCTAGCGCAAGTCAACAACAGCCTGCCGGAGTACATTTTGGGCTTGTTCGAGAGTAGCCATATGCAATATCACATGCAATCGAATCTACAAACAGAACCCACATTGGCAGAGATGACTGAGGTGGCGATTCGCTCGTTGAGTCGGAACGAGAAAGGATTCTTCCTATTTGTGGAAGGAGGCCGCATCGACCACGCGCACCACGACAACCTTGTGCAGTTATCGCTTGACGAGACACTTGAGATGGACCTGGCCGTGGCGCGCGCCGCAGAGATGCTGTCAGAGGACGACTCACTCATCGTGGTGACGGCGGACCACGCGCACGTCATGGCTTTCAATGGATACTCACAACGTGGCAACGACATTCTCGGTCCCTCCAGAGACATTGGAGATGACAATATACCTTACATGACGTTGTCTTACACTAATGGGCCAGGATTTCGCCCGCATGTGAACGGCGTTCGACCCGACGTTACTGCTGAGGGCAATTTTCGTAAGTATTTTTCACACCACCGGCTAAATAATGTCAAATAATCTTGCAGAAGGTGTGAAAAGTAGAGTTATTCTTCTGAATAAAGGTGTCTTCGTCTTAAGCGAGTTAGAATCCCATAGAACACTGTAGCTTTATCTCCGTGTGAGTAGTAGTGAATAATTAAATATTTCTCAAACATGCTTGGAAATTTGAGCATTATTTTGACAACCTTCTTCGAGATAAATCGAAATTGCTGTACTGGCCAAATACATACGAGCAGCGGCCGGCAAACGTTGTATGAAAATCCATATCTGTCGTGATTTAGCGGCCAAAAAATTACATAGTAAACTCATATCTGTTGTGTAATTTAAAAATGGAACGATCATTTACTCCAAAGCATGGCAACCAAGGGGGTAACTTATCAAACGTTTTATTTAAATCTCAAACTGGCTTGCAAATAGAAAGCTGTTTATTGATAAATTAAAAATTTAAAAAACCCCCGACTCAAACAAAAACCTCTAAAAACTAAAAAATAATATATATTGGCCCTTTAAGTTTAATATAAGTTGCAGGAAATATTTTGATCCAAGCGTCCGCACGTCGCGGGACGGCTAATGAAAATTAGAAGTTAACAGCAGCTATGTTTTCTACAATAGCATGCATTCATTATTGCTGGGTTTAAGCCTCATCTGTTTGGCGTTTTCATTAGCCGTCCCCCGACGTGAGGACGCTTGGATCAAAATATTTCCTGCAACTTATATTAAACTTAAAGGGCCAATATATATTATTTTTTAGTTTTTAGAGGTTTTTGTTTGAGTCGGGGGTTTTTTAAATTTTTAATTTAACTTTTATTTTTTGCTTTTTAAACTTTATAATATTATATTACTAGTAAGCATGCTATACGATCGACACGTGACTCGCCGAAATTTGCAAAGCTGTACGTATTTTTACCACAGTGAAGCTAGTTAGGTACTCGTGGTCGTTGGCGTTCATTCCATATAACGTATTCCTCTGTTTTCTCCTTGGATAATGATACTAGTCCAAATACTTTGGCTTAATTTTTTTTTTATACGATTTTATTGAAAAAATAAAGGTAATGATAATGTAGTAAATAATGTATTAAAAGCTAAATAATTCGTTAGGCCCTAGGTACCAGTCATCACTCCACTTTCCTCATCAATCTAGCTAGGGCATTGTTAGACTAAAAAAATAAATTTCAAGTTATTAGTTTTCATTTCGTTAAGTAGTTAATATTCCTCATTCCCTTTCAATGTAGTGTACATTATTCTACTTGTCAAGCCCTTTCATTTGATACCCATATTAAAGGAGTTGTGAAAAAAAAAATGTAATTCGCCATATTGTGGTGGCGGCCATCTTGGATTTGAAATTTGTAATATTGTATAGTATTCTACTAGTCAAGCCCTTTCATTTGATACCAATATTGAGGAAGTTGTTGAAAAAAAAATGTAATTCGCCATTTTCTGGTGGCGGCCATCTTGGATTTGAAATTTATCATAGTGTATAGTATTCTACTAGTCAAGCCCTTTCATTTGATACCCATATTGAGGGAGTTGTGAAAAATTATGTAATCCGCCATTTTGTGGCAGCGGCCATCTTGGACCGATTTTCATCAAACATAGCTAAGAACACTCCCGACTAATTCACCTTTCAAACAAAAAAAACAAAATCAAAATCGGTTCATCCGTTAGGGAGCTACGATGCCACAGACAGACAGACACACACACACACACACACACACACACACACACACACACAGACACAGACACGTCAAACTTATAACACCCCGTCGTTTTTGCGTCGGGGGTTAAAAAAAAAAACAAATGAACACTTCAACGCGGGAAAAATTATTGTTGTTCGTTGTTCGTCATTGATTTTTAATAGTAATTGTATTTGACAATAAAGTTCTGGCTAGGTACTACTTAGTTTTAATTTCCGCGCATTATTTGAGAAAAGTACTATACAAGCCTTGGCCACAACTAGGCATTGATGGACTTACGTATGTGTGTCTCGGCCCACATTTACACGTTCGTCCAAAAAGGCCTCTTTTGCTGGCCGCTGCAGTAATGTACTAATTAACTGGTAATTTTAAGAAAAAATAACGACAATGCCGTATGCGACGTGATGGAACCTGTTTCAGGGAAACTACAGTGGAGGTAAACATATGCCTATTGGGATAATATTCAGTGTGTTTAAAAAACGACTGGTTGCACTCCGGGAGTGCCAGCAGAAAGTGAAAACTTGAATATTAACGTTGTGCATTTTTGATATTTTGGAATGGTTAGGGAATAATTTTGCATGAATTGCTTTAATTATCAGAATAAAATTACTATAATTTATATCGCAAGCGCCCTGCGCCGCCTAAACGAAACAGCAGGCGCAGGCATACATTTTCGCCGCGCCGTAGAAAGAAAGGGAGATACTCCTACGCCGCGCCGGCTGTCTACTTTCCATCCGTCTTACGAATTTTCGATCAGGTCACGTGTCCTGACGCGAGTTTAACATTTTTTACCCATTACAAAAAAAGTGTACAACGCCGCTAAAGAAGTTTTCACTTCAAAAATATTTTGCAGGAGCACTGAATTGGGAGTCTCACGTGGACGTACCGCTGGATTCAGAGACGCACGGCGGCGACGACGTGGCGGTGTTCGCGCGCGGGCCGCACCACTCCATGTTCACGGGGCTGTACGAGCAGAGCCAGCTGCCGCACCTCATGGCGTACGCCGCCTGCATGGGGCCCGGCCGACACGCCTGCAGCAGCGCCACACATGCTATGGGCGCGCCTGTCACATTTGTTACTATCTTTGTTCTACTGACTTCTCTTTTTATACAATGATCTTTGATTTTATGTCTACACTATGTGGTTTAATGATAATAATTTATAGTAAAATAATTATTCCTTTTCAAGTAGGAATGGAAAGGCACTTTAGAAGGTAGATAATTATATTCTCATAGTATTAGAGTTACATAATATACTCTAATAATTCTAAGGGTGTATTTAATTCTGGCTGTGTCTAATTGCAATAAAGATAATGTCGGGTGCGTAGATTTTTTTCTTCTAACTCTTACTTACCTTCACAAAAACATGTCGATGTCTGTGATGTTCAAGATACAATCAGAAATTACATTTTTGAATTGCCCAGATATCAAAATATTTTTATTTCACATAAACCAAATATGAACTCCCAACTTCGTGCACTTTAACTGTAACGTATAGCATAGCAACTTCATATTGTTATGATCTGTCAAGGTGACGAACTGTCACAGCGATGGTCTGTCATGGCCGTTCCGAATAAACCGGATTACTAGGTACCAGTGGTGAAGGGTGAATTTATGACAGAGGTAGGCGGGAGCAAACAAAAATGGCAAAAGAAAATTTCAATGATGAATTGACTATAGAGTGGTTATGTTCTGAATTTTCGAAGGGAATTCGGTGAGAATCGAGTTGTATGGTACCTTCGCCACTGCTAGCTACACGTTATTTTTCTTAAACATTTCACTCAATTCATCTCACTGAACCATCACTAATAAGTCGATATAAAGGTGAACGTCCGGTGACGTCACATGGATTAGTTCACCGCGTGCATCTCTCACTGCCGCACGTCGTTTATAATTGAGGTGAGAACAGTAAAATACATAGATGACTCCCTTTTAATTCTATAAGTATAAAGATAAGAAGAATTGCATAATCTGAAACATCGACAATATATTCTTTGCAAAGACGAAATAATATCCGCGGTGCAATTGCGTAACACATTATCGGAATCGGTTTCATTTTGACAGTTCAACAATATTCATTGCGTTATTTACGTGTTGAGCAGTCAAATTTTTCGTACTTATGCAGCAATGGATGAGCAATTTGCTTCAAAATGATTCAGATTCCGATTGATAATGTGTTACGCAATTAGGGTGCAGGATACAGTGGACACATGCCATCAGCAAATCCGATCAATACGTTGCGTGCCATTCGTATGTTGCGGCCGTTGCGGACCAGTGGACGTTCATCTTTAGTCAGCCCATGTTAGCATTTTTTTGTGTGACGAAAAACTGATTTTTATGTTACCAGCAAAGCATAATAATTCGGATGATGCAAGCACGGGTCGATATCGTTTGCATGAACTATAAATAACTGTACGAAGCCTATGAATAGAACACTTGCGACACCGTTTCATTATAACCCCTTAATTAACGAAAAGGCTTGGACTGATATCGTACAAATGATTTCTCATGCAAGTAATTTCTTCCAAGAAGTTAAACTTGTAATGATGATAAATATGTGACAGCAATGCATTGATGTCCTATTTGATTGCTGTCTCCTACTTGTAATCATGAGTGTTCATTACGCATATTTCTATGACTATCATGTACTTGTACACACGCTAGATTCGCTAGATAGCTACGAGTAGTTCCCCCATGCCCCAGTCGCATCGCATCGCCAGCCCGCGGTAGTACGTTTTCATCATGTACTTGTGCACACGCTAGATTCGCTAGATAGCTACGAGTAGTCCCCCCATGCCCCAGTCGCATCGCATCGCCAGCCCGCGGTAGTACGTTTTCATCATGTACTTGTGCACACGCTAGATCCTCTAGATAGTTACGAGTAGTCCCCCCATGCCCCAGTCGCATCGCATCGCCAGCCCGCGGTAGTACGTTTTCATCATGTACTTGTGCACACGCTAGATCCGCTAGATAGTTACGAGTAGTCCCCCCATGCCCCAGTCGCATCGCATCGCCAGCCCGCGGTAGTACGTTTTCATCATGTACTTGTGCACACGCTAGATCCGCTAGATAGTTACGAGTAGTCCCCCCATGCCCCAGTCGCATCGCATCGCCAGCCCGCGGTAGTACGTTTTCATCATGTACTTGTGCACACGCTAGATCCGCTAGATAGTTACGAGTAGTCCCCCCATGCCTCAGTCGCATCGCATCGCCAGCCCGCGGTAGTACGTTTTCATCATGTACTTGTACACACGCTAGATTCGCTAGATAGTTACGAGTAGTCCCCCCATGCCCCAGTCGCATCGCATCGCCAGCCCGCGGTAGTACGTTTTCATCATGTACTTGTGCACACGCTAGATCCGCTAGATAGCTACGAGTAGTCCCCCCATGCCCCAGTCGCATCGCATCGCCGGCCCGCGGTACTACGTTTTCGCTTAACGTTCTTTCTGATTTTTTTTTCTTTTTGCTCGGTTCCTCATGGTCCAAGCGTAATGCTATATAGCCTATCAGTGGCGTGCATTGGTTTTCATAATAGGTAGGCAGGGGTCTAGTCTAGGCAGACGCGGTCACTAACCAGAAAAAAACGTGTGGTTGGGAGACCCCCGGCAGGAACGAAGTTCAAAATGAAAATCTAAGATGGTGGCTGTAAAACTTTTAAAATTACAAAATTTTAAAATTTTCGCAGCCGCCGTTTTGGATATTCATTTTTACCTCACTATCGTCCTTAGCACCCTCGAAAACCATCAAAACGACACACATGACCAAAAATTAAAAAAAAAATACAGCCGCCATCTTGGATGTTCATTTTGACCTCACTATCGGCTTTAGCACTCTTGAAAACCATAAAAACGACATCAATTATGAAAAATTTAAAAAATTACAGCCGCCATCTTGGATTTTCATTTTGACTTTATTATCGGCTCCAGCACCCTCGAAAACCATGAAGACGACACCTATGAAGAAAAATTTTAACATTTTCGCAGCCACCATCTTGGATTTTCATTTTGACCTCACTATCGGCTTTAGCACCCCTGAAAACCAGAAAAACGACACACATGATGAAACATTAAAAAAAAAATTATAGCCACTATTTTGGATTTTCATTTTGACTTTATTATCGGCGACGTCATTATCCCTTTCTTTCTTCGCACGGCCAAATTACGAAGTATTATTCCAACATTCATACTCGGTTGGATTTGAGTAGGCATGTCTACTTAAGGGTGATAAATTGCGAAGGTCGAACGTCATGGTATTACGCGTGAGACGTACGTATATTTAATTTTGTCGTATTAACTTGAACGAATAAAGACCAATGACAACGTGCGAATTGTACGGGAGCCAAGTAGGCTGTCCGGCGACTGCCTACTGCCGCGCGTGTTTTTATGAAGATTTTGTTTTTTGTTAGGTATGATAATTTAGTGAGTTTCTTAATTGTGGGGCACACACTAAAATGTAATTGACAGTCTTATGTTGATATATCGAGGTAGGCACTGCTTATATGCCTATATGCAATGCACGCCATTGCCTATGGCCTTCCTTCCGACTATTAGTTGTGGGGGGACCCTACAACAAAGAAGTAAAATTCGTTTGTGTGTATAACAATCAAATACTTATTTATATTATTAATAGTACCTATAGATATATGCCACACAGTATTTACGTTACACGTCCGTGTTTGGGTAACAGAAATCTGTATTACCTTTCAACTTAATCGGTCCAGTAGAATCGGAGCAACTTGGCTGTGACAGACAGACACACGAGTGGATCCTTTAAGGGTTTCGGTTTTCATTCGGACACATCGAACCCTAAAAATGGTAATACTTTAGAACATTAAAAAAATAAATAGATAGACCAGGTATTCATTTTAAAAGTAATTATTACATTTCATTTAATCAGATGTCGATAGATCTCGATCGGAAGCAGACGGGAACCATACCATTTTTATTATATTTTCAAATTCAAATGGGTCCCGCCTGCTTCCAACTTTTATTTAATTTAAAATGGTCTTGTTTTTAGCTTTTCAGTTTTATTTACCGCAGTCTGGTTTTTTAGTATTTTTAATTACTTTTTTTTTAGATTATTAGTTTAAAAATGCCCCCTGCCTGGTTGACTCTGAAGTGCCGTGCTTGACCGACGCGGTGAACGCCTGGAAAACGGCATGCCCATACTATAGGTGTAGAGTTTGTGAAGTTAGAGCGTGTAGAGTTAGAAGCTTGGCTCTATTGACAATGCGAGCCATAATTATGGTCTCGTCTTGGCAACATTTTACATGAAAATGATTTTGGTGGGATCTTTTATCTTACGAGGTTAATCTTCCAAAAGTATATGATATTAATAAAGTAAGTGCCGGACATTCTCATTACCTTTGCAGTGGAATGCAAAATTGTTTTTAGGAATGCCGATTAAATGATAGATTTCTGATGGGTGCTATCTTGCTACGATAAACGATGTTCACCAATACAAAATAATAATTATACATACAGGGTGCCCATAATTACTCGATAAACTGTATTTAATTCTGTACGTAAACACACTTCACCTACGTAGAGTAGTGTGCTACCAGATGTCACTACTGGTATCTACATGACGATTTGTTTTTTGTTGCTCGTCATCTCAGCGAGATTACTAAAGATCATTGGACGCGTGTCTCGCTTGTCGTTATCTATCCGGATGATATGAATGTTATGTCACGCGACATAGTCGCTGGATGCGAGGCTGCGCCACCTGCGCACACTCTCGCCCCGGACATGGCGCGCTACACGTCCCCCCTCCGCCCGGCCTGCGCCGCTGCCGCGCTGCTGCTGCTACTGGCGCTGGCTCAGCCAACTCATGGTACTGTGCTACGAAACTCCTAGCGTTGCTAACACTTAGCCGATCTTTGGTTAGAAACATTGACTATTGATATTTGTCATCAGAGCGAGATGTATACCACAAGTTGTCACGTAACGTGGCGACACCCACGTCTAACGTTCCTGAAGTGGAACTGGACCCGCAGTACTGGGCGGCCGAGGCGCAGGCCGCCATCGACGCGCGCCTCGCGCATCAGGAGAGCAAGAACAGAGCGCGTAACGTGGTGATGTTCCTGGGCGACGGCATGTCCGTGCCCACGCTGGCCGCCGCGCGCACGCTGCTCGGCCAGCGACGCGGCGCCACCGGCGAGGAGGCACACCTCGCTTTTGAAAAGTTTCCAACCGTCGGACTTGCTAAGGTAAACATTACTTTTGTATTTTTGAACGTGTAGCCTTACAACACTATGGTCCCCCGGAGGTGTACCTTGTGCAGGTGTTTACCGCACGGTGTCAGTATAAGAGCCGCGAGTGCCACAAATCACTGAATACGTTTAGCGTTAAACGTAATTAAAACATAAGTCTCATTCTGTTTCTGTCAATCATTTGTCGATGAAAGAGACAGAACTTCGTTTTAAATAATACATAATGTGTTAAGCGCCAACCGCTTGGGCCCGCGAGGGGCTTGTGGCTAAGTAATATCAGCCGCACGGGTCGATCGATCAGGTTAAGCTACGCTTGCCGCGGTTGGTCCGTGGATGGGTGACCATCTTTACATACCAAGACCCCTCCGTGCCTCGGAAAGCACGTTAAGCCGTTGGTCCCGGCTGTCATTCGTGGATCTTTGACAGTCGTTACGGGTAGTCAGAAGCCCGAAAGTCTGACAACCAGTCTTACCAAGGGGTATCGTATTACCCAGTAACTGGGTTGTGGAGGTCAGATAGGCAGTCGCTCCATGTAAAATACTGGTATTCAGCTGCATCCGGTTAGACTGGAAGCCGACCCCAACATAGTTGGGAAAAGGCTAGGCAGATGATGATGATATGTTAAGCGCCAAACGCATTTAGTGATTTGTGGTGCAAGTGTGCCTTCATAATATACATATTTGTGGTGCAAGTGTGCCTTCATAATATACATATTTGTGGTGCAAGTGTGCCTTCATAATATACATATTTGTGGTGCAAGTGTGCCTTCATAAAATACATATTTGTGGTGCAAGTGTGCCTTCATAATATACATATTTTCGATTTTACGCCGGTCGTCCGCGCACAACCGACTTCAGAAAAAAAACACGTGAAAAGTAACCTTAATTTCGGAAGTCTGTGTCTGGTTTTTAACCGACTTCTTAAAAAGGAGGAGGTTCTCAATTCGTCCGTATAAAAAAAAATATGTGTCGGACCACGCACGTGCAAGTGTTCCATAGTTGGGATGAATTTATCCCAAAAACAAACTTTGTACTTGAGAAAATTATCTCCCGTACATCGATATACGTCACGGTCAATTTTCCAAATATACTAATTAATGTAAGTTTGTAATCCCAAATAAATATTGTTTCATGTTATAAAACACAATTTTGTTTTATTTTTAGTATTTTTCCTTTATTTGCGTGCGTCTATGTTTGCGAGTGTCAAATTATGTCGTATACTTAAATGCCATATTTTTTTATTGCGTTGGCTTAGATGATTAATTTTTTAGAGCTCCTAGGGACCGCAGACCTACGCATTTGATATTAATTTCAACTTTATTCCTCACGCGTTCCTGAGAAAAAGGGTCTTGACAGACAGACAACGAAGTAATTCTAAAGGATTTCGTTTCTCCCTTTTGAGGTACGGGATCCTAAAAATACATACAGACGAACATAGAACGCCCTCCTTTGAAATCGGTAAATACACTCCCTACTCCGGTAGGCACCTGCACAGAGTATACCTCCATATATTAATATTGGTGCAATGTGGAATTGGAAAGGCTTCGTACAGTGAACGTTGTTTGTGTTGCGCACCGGCAGACGTACTGCGTGGACGCGCAGGTGGCGGACTCGGCGTGCTCGGCGACGGCGTACCTGTGCGGTGCCAAGGGCAACATCGCCACCATCGGCGTGAGCGGCCGCGTACCGCGAAACCACTGCTCCGCCGCCGCCGACCCGCAGCACCGCGTGCACTCCATCGCCGAGTGGGCGCTCAGCGACGGCCGAGACGCCGGTTACATACTTATCTTACTATACAAGCTTACTTCTCGCTTGTATTCCACAGCCATATAGTTGCTAAGTAATGCACTTGCAGGCATCGTGACGACGACGCGCGTGACGCACGCGTCGCCGGCGGGCACGTACGCGCATACGGCGGAGCGCGATTGGGAGAGCGACGCGGACATGGCGCGCGACTGCGGACACACGGCAGACGCACAGCACGACATCGCGCTGCAGCTCGTGCACTCGCACCCTGGGGACCAGTTCAAGGTACGACACTTGACTACGCACCACTAGAATAATCTACCTATCCATACTTACACTTATCCATACTATATATTATTATATTTTATATAATATTATAAATTCGAAATTATCTCTGTCTGACTGTATGTTACCTTTTCACATCTAAACCACTGAACGGATTTCGATAAAATTTGCCAGAGAGATAGATTGTATCCCGGGGAAGGACATAGGCTACTTTTTGTCTCAAAAGTATCCCTAAAGGTGGGGGATACAGGGAATGAAAGTTTGCATGGGAAACCTATTATTTCTTAAGTTAGGGATATGAAAATTCAAATTTATGCTTTTGGTAATAAATAATGAATTACGTATTTCATCGTTTTTCTAAAATGATCCCTCAAGAGGGTAAAATAGGGGATGATTTTAAAATTCACATGTAATATTGACATTTTTGTGTAACTATTTTCAAGAGATTTAAGGGATTGGAAATATAGTCATAGTCCGTATCCGGAGGTGATATTTATCCTTAATCGGTCCACTCGGTCAAAAGTTATCACTACTTGCAACGGCTTGGAACGGAGAGTTTAGTGTGTTACCAGTGTGTTCGATAGATGGCGTTTTGCAAATGACGCGATTTTCTGAATCGCGGTGTTAAGACTTTCCGAAAAAAATCTATCGAACTCTGAACTGGTCGATGTTCTGTTTCTGGTTCGATCGATCGGATTTTTTTTTTAGTACGAGGTCTCGCTACTCGGTCGAGTGTTTTCTAAGTCTCTAGCTCTATTCTATTGAGTATTTAATATAACTTCCGTTGATCGCAGTTGACGAGCACGAGAGTGGCAATTGCCTTCTAGTTCACTATCTCAAAAGTTGTTAGTTGTCTTGGCACACGGTTACAAATTACTCACCTGGGGCGGAATAATGTAAAAGCAATAATTATGTCAGGAATAGCAAAAGGAGAAAAAGTTTTAATTCCCCGTATTCCAATAATTCCGACAGATTTACCATTCTAATTTAAAAGAGTGCAGTTCCCACTGAAAACAGCATTTGCGATAACAATAAACATGGCTCAAGGACAAACACTAAAAGTAGCAGGTGTCCATTTAGCATAGCTCATAGAACAAGCTGAAATGGCAATGGGCCGGCCATATTAGCCGTAGAACCCATGACCGTTGGGGTAGACGTGCTTTTGAGTGGAGACCGCGAGTCGGTAAACGTAAGGTTGGTCGCCCTCAGGCTAGGTGGAGCGACGATCTTCGTAGGATGACTGGTAGCAGCTGGATGAGACATGCCGAAAATCGAGTTGAATGGCGTGTAATAGGAGAGGCCTATGTCTAGCAGTGTACTGCTATAGGCTGATGATGATGATGAGAAAAAACCTGAGGTTTTCCCATGGGCAATTGTATGTAGCGTGCTCACGAGTATCCAGCCCACAAAATCTTAATGTTCTTGGCAAGGATGGCAAAACAAAAATGGTGTTTACAAAAATGTTTTAACATAAGATATTCCAGTTTTAGTAAAATTACTTTGCATATATTGTTATGGGACAAAGGATACTTCTTATCCCGATAGTAAGTTCCCGTGGGCGAAGCCGCGGGCATAAGCTAGTACTGTAATATACTAAAGAAAGAAAAGAAAGAAAGAAAAAAAAAAGCTAACGAGCAAAGCAAAGCTGAAGAGTTTGTTTGTTTGAACGCGTTGATAAGGCCGCCCATTGTATATTTTTAGTTATCGATAATTCTTTTTGTTGTGTATTTTTGTGGTGTACAATAAAGTATATATAAATAAATAAATAAATAATATCTGGAACTAGCAGTCGGATTTGAAAAATTGTTTTTGCATTTGATAGTCCAATTCAAGAAGATAACAACCCTTAGGAATCGAACAAAGTCAGACAAAACCCTAAGCGAAAACGAAGTAAAAGCGGGGGCAGGCGATGCGATGCGACTCGGTGGGTTGGGGGCCGAGGGCGGCCGACGGGAACAGAGTTTTACCGAGAAGAGCCGAACTGTGCATGCCTATGTCAACGAGGTACCATCCCGCGCGGCTCAGACCACTTTTTATCCCGGTAGTATGTACCCGTGACATACTTTCCGACATTCCCACGGGCGAAACCGCGGGCAAGAGTTATTACCTATCTATGTACACCTCAATTATAAAAAAGCTAGTACCTATCTATGTACCCCACAATTATAAACAAAGCTAGTAACTATCTATGTACCCCACAATTATAAACAAAGCTAGTACCTATCTATGTACACAACAATTATAAACAAAGCTAGTACCTATCTATGTACACCACAATTATCAACAAAGCTAGTAACTATCTATGTACACCACAATTATAAACAAAGCTAGTACCTATCTATGTACACCACAATTATAAACAAAGCTAGTACCTATCTATGTACACCACAATTATAAACAAAGCTAGTACCTATCTATGTACACCACAATTATAAACAAAGCTAGTACCTATCTATGTACACCACAATTATCAACAAAGCTAGTAACTATCTATGTACACCACAATTATAAACAAAGCTAGTACCTATCTATGTACACCACAATTATAAACAAAGCTAGTACCTATCTGTGTACACAACAATTATAAACAAAGCTAGTACCTATATATGTACACAACAATTATAAACAAAGCTAGTACATCACATATATAAACGCGTCATGTCTCCAAATAAATTGGGATAAGGAGAATGTCGACTAAAGCATCATACTCAATTAATTTAAAAATAAAATAAGAAACAGAAAAATTACTGTGTTAAAGTAAATGTAGGTATACAAACTTCACTTAAGTTAAATAATTATCTTTACAAACTAAGAGTTATTATATAACTAGCTTTTGCCCGCGACTTCGTTCGCGTGGAATAGTGACTTCCGGCAGATTTTTGGTTTTACCCACATAGTTCCCGATCTCGCGGGATCTCTTCAAAAATGAAATGTGGAAGATATTCATAAACCTTTTAATCGACAAATACAACGGAACCAATTTTGAAAACAACCACCAGACATCCCAACAAATAAACCTTTTAATCTACTAATACAACGGAGCCAATTTTAAATTTACGAAACGATCAATCCACAATTCCACGACAGTATCGAAGTGCTCAGCCGATACCAAACCAAATGCGTGTAACGAAACCATAGCGCGATCTATTTCGATCCCAACGCCATCTATCGAGCATAGTGACAACTCGGATTATTTATCTATACTCCGTTCGGGCATTTTCTTTGTACTAAAAGTTTTATTATATTGATATTATTTTTTTCATACCTTTTTACTATTTATTTACTTTTTTCCGATGAATTAAAACAATAACATGAACCGAACTCATGTAACGATCTACACCATTGCGCGATCACCAACTCGACATAATTATAGTACTAATAGAATTATCTATACTCCGTTAGAGCATTTTCTTTGTACTAAAAGTTGTATTATATTATATTTTCATACCTTTTTACTATTTATTTACATTTTTCCGATGAATTTTCAGTACTGAATTGATGCCGACTCTTGACCAATAGATGGCGCTGTATGTCCGGAATAAATTTTATTTTATTTTTTATTTTTTGTAATAAAAACTATCCTATGTCCTTTCTCAAGTTCCAAACTATGTCTGTACCAAATCTCACACAAATCGGTTCAGTAGTTTAGGCGTGAAGCAAAGACAGACAGACAGAAAGACAGACAGACAGAGTTACTTTCGCATTTATAATATTAGTTAGGATTAGGATTATTTGTCTATTGTCATCTTTTGATTATGTATTAATTTTAAAAGACTATTTTAGCTCTTCTCGCCTGAAACACAGGATTACCTAGTTCAGGCACGTAAGTCTTAGCGCTGCTGAGCGCCTCGGTTTGTGGGCTTAGGAGGTTGGTGACCATCTGTGAAAAGTATGCGTTAGAGCATGGATTGGTCTACAACGTCACTAAAAGTGAAGTCATGGTCTTTGGTGTCAGCGGTCGATGTTCTGATACTATGCCCCCGGTCAAGTTGAACGGAGTATCGCTTATAAGGGCATATAAGGTGAAATACTTGGGACATATCTTGACCGCTGACCTCAAAGATGATGATGATATTGAAAGAGAAAGAAGGGCGCTGTCGGTGAGAGCGAATATGATCGCTCGCAGGTTTGCACGTTGTTCTAGAATAGTTAAAAAAACCCTATTTCGTGCATATTGTACTTCGTTTTACACGTGCAGCCTGTGGGTAGATTACACTCAAAAATCGTACAGCGCCCTTCGCATTCAATATAATAATGCGTTCCGGGTGTTGATGGGGCTGTTCCGCTTCTGGATGTTTGCTGAAGCTCGTGTCGACTGCTTCTACGCTACGATGCGAAAAAGATGCGCCTCCCTGGTGCGCCGGGTGCGGGCCAGCCCCAACATTATATTGCGATGTATCGCGAGCAGACTGGACTGCGTGTATGTGAATCGCTGCTGCAAGCTTTCCACATCGGTGTTGAGCTTGTAGCAGGGGTTTGCATGTATTATATTGCAGTGTGTTAAGTGTGTAGGTTAAATTTACTAACTTAGTTGTAAGAAATATTGTTAGTAGTTAACATTTTTGAGTCCTTTGTTACTTGTTGTTAAATATAAAAAAAAAAAATTAGCAATATAATTTTATTTAAGCAAAACTGTACTAATTTTCATGCCTTATAATTTTTGAATAAACATATTATTATATTATTTCTACTTTTCCGTTCGGAACTACGAACGCGAGGGTAGAAGAATAGCTTATACTTTTTTGGTACATCAAATGATCCACCATTTTGAATATTTACCCCCTGCCTAATAAACGTTGTATAGCGTCTATATAGTTACACAACGCTTTGTCTTCTTCTTTCGAAAGTCAAATTACTGACGACCGAAAGAGAGAAATCGGTGTGTAACTATTCATCTGATATAATAGGTTTATTAGTAAGGCGGTTAAAATATTGCGTTGTCACAGGAACCAGATAATGAGTAAGTAAATCTCTAAAATCTAAATAATTATAATATTATTGATTGTTTTATTTAGGTGATTCTAGGAGGTGGGCGCCGAGAGTTTTTGCCAAATTCTACTATTGACGAAGAAGGTTCAAGAGGCAAAAGATTAGATGGGAGGAATCTGATCGAAGAGTGGCAAGAGAACAAAAAGTACCGAAACGTTAGCTACCAGTACGTGTGGAACCGGGAGCAGCTGATGGACGCCGCGGCAGAACTTCCCGAATATTTGCTGGGACTATTTGAGGGCAGCCATATGCAGTACCACATGCAAGCGAACGCTGATACCGAACCGACACTAGCGGAACTCACTGAGGTAGCTATTCGCTCCCTTAGCCGCAATGAAAAGGGGTTCTTCCTGTTCGTCGAGGGAGGACGCATCGACCACGCACACCACGACAACCTGGTGCAGATGTCGCTGGACGAGGCCATCCAGCTGAGCGAGGCGGTGGCGCGCGCCGCCGCGCTGCTGAGCGAGCAGGACTCGCTGCTGCTGGTGACGTCAGACCACGCGCACGTCATGAGCATCAGCGGCTACTCGCAGCGTGGCCGTGACATCATCGGGCCGTCCGACGACCACGGCGCCGACGGCTTGCCCTACATGACACTCTCGTACGCCAACGGGCCCGGCTACCGGCCGCACCGCGAGGACCTCACTCAGCACGATTACCGTAACTAATACACATAATATATCAGGTATGATTAGTAGTCAGTGTGATTCATTCTTCAAATGTCTAATCTTATTTTCAGACGACGTGAACTTTGCGTTTCCTTCGCAAGTCCCGCTGGAGTCAGAGACGCACGGCGGCGACGACGTGGCGGTGTTCGCGCGCGGGCCGCACCACTCCATGTTCACGGGGCTGTACGAGCAGAGCCAGCTGCCGCACCTCATGGCGTACGCCGCCTGCATCGGGCCCGGCCGACACGCCTGCCAACACTAATGTAATAAATTCATCAATAAATCATTATTTTACTAGGTATTTTATATTTTCTTTCATGACCATGCGCATATATTTTAATCGGGTTAAAAACTGAAAGCTTGTCTTGGGTGGCAGCACTGTTCTACGTCTACAAACCACCATTGTTTTTAACCGACTTTAAAAAAATGAGGAGGTTCCCAATTCGGTTGAATATTTTTTTTACCTCAGAACTCCATTATTTATAAGGCGATTTATAAAATTCTTTTTTTAATTGATAATGAGGGGTGGTCCCATATAACTTATATTAACCTCGCTTGGGTAGTTTTTGATTTAGCTTCAATAATAATATTTTCCACTTAGTTTATGTTACTGATACTGCCACTGATATTTATATAGCACCCTACCAAAGATTGGGTTTTGTTTTGCGTAATTGCCGCGATTTTTGCTCCACACATGCCAAAAAAATTATATTTAATTCACTCGTGCGTAGCAAATTGAAGTCCAGCTCGTGCGTGTGGAATCCATTTGAAAGTACCTACCTACGTGCTCTTACTGAAAAGGTACAAAAAGCGTTCCTTAGGTTTATCTATAAGCGTAAACATGGCTATTACTCTTACCTCTATCCGACTAACTTTCTACTGGGATGCCTCGGATATAACTCGTTAGACGTAAGGCGAGCAAAAGACCAGCTCACCATAGCCTGTAAGACGCTCCGTGGCACTATTGACGCGCCTGATCTACTTGCTGTGCTGGCCCTCTTCTTTGTGCCAGACAACTACTGCCGCGGCAGAAAGCACAGGCTGTTTGCTGTGCCTCCATTTCGCACAGTTGCGCGTGCTAAGTCCCAAGTACCACGTCGTAGTCTGGCCGCACTTAATGATCTCTCGGACTCTAATCCAACAAACGATCTGTTTGCGGACGAATGGACGAAGATTATGTCGGCATGTCAGAAGTACTGTGAGACGGATTTATGAAAGTGTTGTTAACTTTTTACTTGATGATTTTATATTTTTTCATTTCTCATACTCGGAAAGTAGTGTTTGTTTGATCCGAATAGCGGGTGGAAGACGCTGCTTCCCTCTCTAGGGCGGGAATGAATTTTAAACATAGAACTAAATTGGTTAGGTAGTCAGCTACGAAATTTTTTACATAATTAAGAAAAATGTTGCGGTCTTGTGAGTTATCCAAGTTGTTCTAGGGTAAAATGTAGTAGAAGGGAAGAACTTAGCCTGTGTTGGACGTGTAGGTATGCATCCGGTAAACAATTCTTTAGATCAGGAAAATTGTAAGTAAACACATCATGTAGACTATTAATTTGTTATTCACATTTTTACTGTAAAATTTAAAAATAAAATAATATAGCAGTGCTTCTCGATATGATAACAATCACAGAATTTGCAACACACACTGAAACTAAACCATCTCTGGCAATCACAGCTTGTATGTTCAGCAAAAATAAGTTTTGATAATCTCTCTCTCATTCGCACTCATTCACACCTCTATTGATGAGTGCCTATTTCGTAAGTAAGTACAGAACAACGTCGTTTGTTATCTATCAGTTATCCGTATTGCATAGTGTTAATATTAATTAATGAATTAAGCGTAACTTATATTAACTATAAGCGTAAATTAAGTAACTATTGGTTCTCTCAAGTACACACAATAACACATAACATTACAAAATACGTACTACGTAAGCATTGATTCGGCGACTGTACCATTCACAATTTTGGTCAAGACAGAATCGAACAACTTAGTTAATAATAAAAGCTTTGGGGAACTTGGAACTTGGGGAGATAGGGCATCACCCCCGATTAGACCGGAAGCAGCCCCAACATAGTTGGGAAAAGGCTAGGCAGATTGATTGAGACAAAAATATTCAGTTTTATATTTTTTATTATTTTAAGGATGTCTGGCGGCTTCGAGTAGGTACACGAAAAGAAAATCTGCAAGTCGTATTTCTCACGATTTATGCGAAACTCTTTCAGATTACTTTTTAATGACCAATGACTTTTGGTCAAAAGTGCCTTTAGTTATAATGGGGTGGAGGCTAGTCAGTTCGATCTATCAACGCCACACAAATTACAGTGTAGCAGTGTTGCACAAGAATGCTGCTCGGCGATACATCAACGTAGCGCAACAAATAAAGTAACGAATCAAAGAATGCAGCGCGAGGCAGCGGGGCGAGCGGGGGGGGGGGGGGGGGGAAGGGGGGGGGGGGGTCGTGCTTATCGGGGATAAGATGGTATAGTAGTCTATATGCCACGCTGACTAAGAATATGAACGATAATGTCATGAATCCATGGTTTGCGAGGAACTGCAAGACAAGAAAAGAAGTCAGCGGCGGCCTGCTTGTGGTGCGAGTAATACGTAAGTGCGGGGACGGTGTGGAACTGAATAGAATCAAATAAAAGCCGCGATCGACGACTGCCGAAAAGTACACAAACTTTGCCAATTACACAAATTGCTCGTCGCTCATTACGGCAGACCCCGCGGGCTCCCTCCCCCGTCGCCCGAGTACCGCAACCCGCGCACGCCCGCGACGCATCAGTATTCATTAAAAGCGCAATTAGCGGAGTGCATAGCCCCTCACGAAGGCGCGCCGCTCCTCTCAAAGTGAAACATTACGAAAATGTCATTCGTCAAAATTTCCCCGAAGACTGTCGGTCCGGGCGAGCTGTCGGCCGGGCGGCTCCCCCCGGGCCCCGGTGCCGGCGCGGCCCGGCGGGGTGAGGGCGCACTCCGGCAGTGGCGAGCGTCCGCCCTCGCAGCTCGCGCGCCCGGCGCCGCCTCCCGTCACTCCGCGTCTCGCCGCCGACAAACTTTCGCGCGAACTTGTTTAGTGTCGTGTGATCGTGTCCCGGTACCTAGCAGTGCGATATGCGAGCTTGAGTCCAGCTCATTGGAAGAAGTGCAACTTTGTTTTAGTGATAGTGTACGCCCGTGACATCGTTACGTGGTAGTGAGTTTAAGAACAATCGGATAATTCAGAGGCATATTTGTGACAGGTAATACCTACATTAATATTTAAAATCCCATTTGGATGTTGCTTGTTATTAAATACCTCATGGGTGTTAAGAGTACCTACATCAAAATAAATGTTGTGGTAAATATTGGCAATGTATTAGAGGACACGACCGGCGACCGTAGCGCTCACAAGCCCGCGCTTTTCCAGTTAGTGGCGCCCACCGTGGGACTACTCATTCGCAGTTGCTGGCTGTCTAAACAGCATAATATATTTATGTACTTGGGTATTAAGTGGTTTGTTTGAGTTAACTCTTACTCATTGGCTGGTGTACTTTAGACAGAATGTGATAAGTAAAATTAAACGACATATTTTTGATTCGCTAAGTATTTAATAAAGCTCATAAAAAGCTTGGGATTGAGTTGCTCGCTCTGCTAAGCCTTGTGATAAAACTTGACATTTGAATTATTATGCAAAATCATCATTAAATGCCGTTTTAAGTACACGTGTACATTGATGAATATTATACGCATGAATATTTATTTCGTAAAGTACATATTACTTATATAACTTTAATTATTGTGAATGTGAGCACTTAGTCTAGTTTACTTTATGCGGCCTACTCTGTTCACCGAGTCGTTGAGCCCCTTAAGTTCTGAGTTGAGCTATACGATTGATTTGAGTGGACCTGAATCTGTGTGGTTCTTTCCTTTCAAACACTAATCTACATGGTCTTCACATGTTCTGACCAAGAATATGTCTGGACTTTAAAAGAGACTTTGATATCTGAGTTTGTTTCGGCACTGCTTCTCAGGGGTAGATACGAAATGTTGACTCCGTTTAAATAAGGTAGACAGTTTACTTAAAAAAAAAAAATAATACGTGCAAACGTGATTCTGATAACTACTTTGTTTTGTATACGATGATTTGGAAATGAAGCTTGTACTCAGTAGAGGTGCGCTTATCAATAACTGAGAATACTCCGTAGGTAATCAGTAAAGTAGGTATAAAATTACTTGAAAAAATTATTGAATTTTTAAGAAGTTGAAATGTTCATGTCGTGAAGAATACTTTCAGTAAGATGACTCGCGAGTGCGACAGTGTCACAGGACTCACAGGTCAGGAGACGTCTGCACAGCCAGGACTGTCGACGTGAAGCGGCGGCTCCTGGGCTGGAGATGAGCTGCTTCATCCCAATGCTCTCAGAGATCAGTATGACCCAATAAAGGTATTAGACTTGCTCTTACAAAAACACAAACTTACAGTCCGGTCAATATCAAGGTACTAAATCGTTTCTCGGCAATAGTAAGCTCGAAGCTCCTTACCATCAGTTTTTACTGCAGGTATAAACATCCTATCCTAATCCTAACTAATATTATAAATGCGAAAGTAAGTTTGTTTGTTTATGTGTTACCTTTTCACGCCTAAACCACTGAACCGGTCATCCTGAAATTTTGCTTATACGTTGTCAGGTGTAGAAAAACGAACATATGGTACCTTTCATAGCGAAAAATAGTAATGTTTCCGAGGAAAACAACAACAATAACGTTATTATGAAAATAGATGGCGCCACGTGTCTATTGAACTTTGTCACATTATTTAATTCTAAGGCGGTATGAAGTTCGCCGGGTCAGCTAGTACTAATATCATTGCCATAACATACCATATTATTATTATCACCAGATCGACTCAGCGCCCTCCTAACACATCGATTTTCTCCCATTAATATTGCTGGATATGATCAGCGGGGTCTATTTGGATCATAACTATAATTTTCTGAAGGGGTATGTAGATGTGTCGTAGGACGACAAGAAGACATTTTCTTGACAGATCTCACTCAACTACACGATCCAGGCTACCTTTGACAGATGGAAAATAAAAAACATACCGTGAAGAATCTTATGTCACACTAAACGACTTATAATCACGAAAACATACATATACGAGTATACTCGTAGTGAGCAAGCCAGGGCATCATAGCTTGTTTGTTGTTAGTTCTCCACACCACCACCGCGCCAGGTAGCGCTGCGCCGCTCCGTGTGGCCTTAGGGCTCATCCTTAGACAAAGAAAAGGGCTCATCACTTCAGTGATACAAAACACGCTAGTGACGTGTTCTATGAATATTATTTCGGCCACTGAGCTAGTGACAATATTCAATAGAGTTTCAAAGAGTCCCTACTGCACAGTGTCAGTCAGTGGCACTCGGTGGACTCGGTGTGTCAGGTGGAGGATCCTTCGCATAATAACATACGTCCTTCACGAAACTCTCTAGTGGAGGGGTCGATAACCTCTAGATATAATAGATTATTAGAATGTACAATACGACATTATGCTGTAGTTGGGTGTAATCCTAGGTAGCACAGTACTACTTAAGTCACATATCTTGACTAAGGCGTAGAGTTTGTGCAGTTAGGGCTTGTAGAGTGGTGGCGTGTAGAGTTAGAAGCTTGGCTCTACATGAGATCTTTTTGACAGTGCGAGCCATATGGTCTCGTCTTGGCAACATTTTACATGAAATGTTTTTGGTGGGATTTCACTTCTTTTTGTAAGTTGAGGGATGATTTTTTTTTAAAACCTGAAACACCTATTTTTTTATTTGTAATAAGAAATCTATGTAAGTACTTGTATAATTTTCAGATCTCTAGCGTGAAATTAAATTTGTATGGGAAGACCCATACAACTTCTATCCCCTAATTTAAAGGGTGGAAGGTGATATACTAAAAATCCTGAAATATGTATTTTATTATTTATAACAAGGAGTCCCTATCTATATCTATTTTCAGACCTATATCATCAAAATTTGCGGAAGTCTCATACAAACTTCCATCCCCTAGTTTAAGGGATCGGGGGGTAAAAGTTCCAAGTTATAGAATTTTTTTGTTGTTTGTGTACTAATACTAGCTTACATACCAAACAAATTTCTAGGACTTCAGGAAGTACCCTAAGAATTTTGATGATCATCAGTCAGTGAGTCAGTGACGAAATCGGGGTTTTTTAGATATCAATAAAATCTAAAGTATACAAGCTATGTAATTGAAACGTTATATGCTTAATAAGTTCACTATTGACATCATATCCCGATCATTTTGTTTATCTGGTATAATCCAACCCCAAGTTATGAGGGTTCAAAAAAACGACGAAGCGCTTCGAGAAAAGGTAGGTAGTGCCCTTGCCATAGATATTTACATTTCTATGGCCCTTGCGCTTCGCTTAGCTCGTCTTGGCGGGGGCACTTCTGTGCCTCCAGATTTTGTCTGACCGTATTTGGGGCATCAAATCTGAGATTGAACGAAAACCCCCACTCAACTGCTGAGTACAGACACGCGCCCACCGTGAACTGACCATAAACTGTTTGTTAGTTAGTACTTGTGGCAGGATTACACTAAGTAATGCATCTGTATCGCAACTGGCGAGGTTACTAAATCAAGATAATACGCCCTTTCGTAATGGCGTACTTTCATTTACGATAAGACTACGATTATTTTAAAACGAGCAAGCATGGAATTTATTGCCGGCTCTAATTCTTCATAGCAAGTGACCAAAGAGAATTAAACCACTTGAGAGCTGATAGACCGATTTCGTCTAGACACACAACTCACCACTGCGAGCCGGGGGACGAAGAAAATACAGCGATTGTGAATGGGACGAACGGGAATACACGGATTGGCCGATGCAAAAATGTCAGGACGAATATTCCAAACATAGTGATGCCCAAGTCATTTTTGCAACAATAATATCGATATCGATAAAATCGACGTCTATTGATTGTACATTTTTTAAAATTATACTGATAGGGTGTTAACTGGTTTTTGGGAATCAATTTTCCCTGTGAACTGCATTAATCCACATTTCTTTCAGTTCCGGAATATTTGGAAATCTAAAATGTAAACATTAAGTAATGTTACATTTGTTACCATTATCATCGTAATTTTTATCGTCAATAGTATAGACTTTGTTTTGGTGGTCTTGAAATTGTCATGTGTGTGTGCATTAGTACAGATAGAAAGGGACAGACGTATTGACAATACCCTAGTGAGAGAAAGAGACTTCAAAACGACATCAACGCGGTATACATTTTTATGCCATTTTACGTAAACAACCAGTTTAGCTTGAGCCCTGCGATTATTCATATTTTACTTACCGATGAAAAGTTACGCCATCTTTTTTAGAGCTGGATGTTCTAGACGATTTCCCACACCATTTAATAGAACAGGAACTCATATTTTTATGTATGCAGAAAATGTTTTAAAAGGTATCAAAATAACCGCGTGTGCAGAGATCCAATAACTGGTCAAAACTAAAATGGCCACTCATAGTTTCATCTAACATCAGTGCAATTTCATTTATGTATCGTGAGCCTGAGTCGCCCGTATGAGCAGTCAAGAGGTTGTATAGTCATTGCAAGTGACACATCGAAACCGTGCCCCTTACTGACGTTTAGTCGAGCAAGCGATGACAGCGGCATTCTAAATAACACCCATGATCCGAGGCTCCGTTCCCATCAGTCGATGAATACAGCTGACTGAGCAACAGATCAGCTGTCATTTTTTAAAATTATTAATACATTTCATTTGGCTAAAATATGACTAAAAATATTATAGTAACATCTACGACATCATAAAAAAATGGTCGTTATTTGAAATTGAGCACGCAGCAACGCTTACTTTATCTTACTTATGAATACATGACGGCAGAGTACCAGGAGCTCAAACCATCAAAAGCAATGAATTTGTGACACAGTTGCATATATCTATGGTTGAAACCATGTCTATAATACTTGTAGCAATGATTTATGCTTGTTTTTGGCTCGTTATCACATTATTTGTTGTTTGTGACAGCTAAGTATTGTATCCATGCTATTATGTTAATACTAGCCTAGCTCCTGCCCGCGACTTCGTCCGCGTGAATTTTCTTGTTGCTCCACCTCACCGCGTCGCATGGCATCGCCTGCCCACGCTATTACTTCGTTTTCCCTTAGCGTTCTACCTGACTTCTTTGCCTTTTCGGCTCCTAAATGTCCTAGCGTGATGTTAAATAGCCTATACCTATAGCCTTCCTCAAGAATTGGACTATTTATTTAATTTATATTTAATATACAAATAACATTAATGGACTCAAATATGTTAGTATTTCTTAACAACTATGTTAGTAAACATAACCTAACACAGCCATACCATATTACCGTGGCCATACTATAGTTGTGAGAAACCCGCTACAAGTCCAACACCAGTATGGAAAGCTTGCAGCGATTCATACACAAGCAGTCCAGTCTGCTCGCGATACACCGCAGTATAATGTTGGGACTGGCCCGCACCCGGCGCACCAGGGAGGCGCATCTTTTTCGCATCGTAGCATAAAAGCAATCGACACGGGCTTCAGCAAACATCCCTGATGCGCTACAGAAGCGGAGCAGCCCCATCAACACCCGGAACGCATTATTATATTGAATGCGAAGGGCGCTGTACGATTTTTCGTCCATTCCCGTTGTCCCCATTAACGCTGTCCCCATTATGGGGACAACGGGAAGTCATAAAATATCCTTCCTGTTGTCCCCATTGATGATTTCAGGTTATGGGGACAACGGGAAGTCATAAAATACCCTTCCCGTTGTCCCCATTGATGTTTTCACGTTATGGGGACAACGGGAAGTCATAAAATATCCTTCCCGTTGTCCCCATTGACGTAGGCATAGTTTACATAGATACAAATGAAACAAATTATTTAAACATAATAGGTTTTTTAATCAAACGTGAAAACATCTAATTGAGTGTAATCTACCCACAGGCTGCACGTGTAAAATGAGCTGCAATATGCACCAAATAAGGGTCTAATAAGGATTAACAAAGAAAAATATTTTTTCAAATTCGACTGGTAGTTCCAGAGATTAGCGCGTTCAAACAAACAAACTCTTCAGCTGTATCTAGCTTCTGCCCGCGACTTCGTCCGCGTGAAATTTCACCCTCTCCCATTCACCCTTTTAGGGGTGGAATTTCGAAAAACCCTTTCTTAGCGGATACCTACTCTTCACAAAGAACACACCCTCCAAATTTCATGTCTCTAGGACCAGCGGTTTAGGCTCTGCGTTGATATATCAGTCAGTCAGGACTTTGAATTTTATAGATAATGTATAATTATGTAGATATAGATTCAAGAGTAATGTGTGTGGTGTGTGCGATTCGTGTGCGGTGCGTGACTCGAGCGCGCGCAGGTCGCGTGTGGCGCGTGACGTCACGGTCACGGCCAGGCGCCGGCCAAGTGTGACGCGGGCGCGCCACCGCGTGATAATGACGCCGCTGCCGCCGAGCTGATGTTAATACACTCCACTGATAATTAGCGATCACTGGGCTCCACGAAGCTTGGGCGAACGCGTCAGTAAGCTACCTGTAGGTGCTTCTATCAACAACAGTGAGAACATGCCTCCAACTAATGCGTTACGGTAGGGCACGGCTCGTCCACGTGACATCTACGACTCATCAATGAAGCATTACGACGCGTCTATAAAACGTAACAGCTGCATCTGGAGCCGTCTCAGAAATAACACGCCTCTATACAGTGAAACTAACTTTTATTACGCACAAACTAATACGATATAAAACAATAATATCCACACTCTACAGCTACAGATACCATACTAAAAACAAGTAAAATCTTAAGGTCATCAACATCTGCCTAGGCTTTGTCCAACTATGTTGGGGTCGGCTTCCAGTCTAACCGGATGCAGCTGAATACCAGTAGTTCACGGCAGTAATTATCTGATATCCTGCTACCCAGTTACTGGGTAGCAGGATGTAATACAGGTTGTCATACCTATGGGTTTCTGACTACCCATAACTACTGATATCTATAAATGGCAGCCGGGACCAACGCACTATGGAAAATAGAGGTCTGTTTCAGATCAAAAATCGATAACTTGTTTATTTTTTAAGCAAAGCGCTTGAATTTTTGCACATGTATAGAGAATTAAATAAGGCTTTAGATAAAGTTCAGATACTATCATTTTATTAAAGTATACATAAATATTTAAAAAAATATACAAAAAAAAAAAACCTTTGAGAAATGGTCTTTATTTCCTTAAGGACAACACTATGAATAAAAATGTATAATTACATTAGTTTATTATAAAACAATAGTAATATAGGTAGCTCTTTAGTATTTAAATAACTCATTAAAATTATTATTACAAATATTTATCTCATAAAATATTTAAAGTTACGAAATTTCTAAGTAAAACGAATACTATAAAAATTATGTATCTTAATATGAAGCATAATGTACACTTGCTTAATTTTATTTGGTGAACTTCGGGATCCACAATGAGTTCGTTCACTTTTAAAAGATCTAGGGTATCTTCATCAAGTGACTTCACACTTCTGCTAAGTGTTTTTCTAAGACTGGAAATGTATGGATCTGATGTGTAGAGAAGAGTATAATAATACATCCTCATTTAAGCCGTACGAGAGCACTTCCTGGCATGATGTAGCCGAATTTTTTTATAATCCTTATTGCGAGATTCTTGCGCATCTTCTGAAAGTTGACCAATAGGAAGCACATCAAAATGCTTAATGATACTTTCACCACGAATTAAAATTTTATGTACTGAAGATGGCATGTAGTGCCAATCATAATTGTTCACATAGATTCTGGCAGTTTCCATGGCATAATTGCCAATTTTTTCAGCATTATACCAGATGAAAGAGCTTGTAAAAAAACATGATAATTTTCTTTTAAAACTGTTGTTAAAACTTCAAGTTTTTTTCCTCCTTCGATGTATGTAAGTAATAATTGACGCTTAGAACACTTGAAAGTTGTATTCATTTTGAAATTCAGTGAAGATACGAAACAGTCAAACGTGTGTTTAGTTTTATTACGAATTTGTAATAGCGATATGAAGTGAATCCACTCTTTATATTATATTATTTGATAAATATAGTGTGCATTTTTTTGACTAAAGTTGTACCGCGAAATGAGTGCAAACTGTAGATATTACGCCCTATTATCAATAAATAATTAATATTTAAATAAAATATACCGCAAACTAATCAGTGAACTATTTACATTAGAAACCGCTTAAGTTAGAGGTTTTCTGTTCCATGACTTGTGTGATACTTTTCACGATAACTTCAGAAACCGCACGTATCCGCAGCTAATTTTTATAAATGTTATTTATGAATATCTACGCTACAAAACAACATCAAATGTAAAGCATCGGGAGGCGTCGGTAACTGCCAAAAGTCTCGATGAAGTTAAAAAACTGTATTTTTTCCCCTCACTTAATGTTAAGTTTTTTTTTTATAGAAATATAATCATAAAACCTACAACATTACAATTGCTTTAAAATCGACATACAATGGGCTTTTTAGAAATGTATAACACTTTATATCTATTATCGTAAATTTTTGAAAGAAATCCATTTTAAAATATTGATGCGAACAGACCTGAAGTAGACATTTTTAACCCCCGACGCAAAAACGACGGGGTGTTATAAGTTTGACGTGTCTGTGTCTGTGTGTGTGTGTGTGTGTGTGTGTGTGTGTGTCTGTCTGTCTGTGGCATCGTAGCTCCCAAACGGATGAACCGATTTTGATTTTGTTTTTTTTGTTTGAAAGGTGAATTAGTCGGGAGTGTTCTTAGCTATGTTTGATGAAAATCGGTCCAAGATGGCCGCTGCCACAAAATGGCGGATTACATAATTTTTCACAACTTCCTCAATATGGGTATCAAATGAAAGGGCTTGACTAGTAGAATACTATACACTATGATAAATTTCAAATCCAAGATGGCCGCCACCAGAAAATGGCGAATTACATTTTTTTTTTCACAAATTCCTCAATATGGATATCAAATGAAAGGGCTTGACTAGTAGAATACTGTACAATATTACAAATTTCAAATCCAAGATGGCCGTCACCACAAAATGGCGAATTACATTTTTTTTTTCACAACTTCTTTAATATGGGTATCAAATGAAAGGGCCTGACAAGTAGAATAATGTACACTATATTGAAAGGGAATGAGGAATATTAACTAACGAAATGAAAACTAAAAACTTGAAAATTACTTTTTTAGTCTAATCAATGCCCTAGCTAGATTGATGAGGAAACTAGAGTGATGACTGGTACCTAAGGCCTTAACGAATTATTCAGCTTTTAATACCTTATTTACTACATTATCATTACCTTTATTTTTTCAATAAAACCGTTTAAAAAACATATAATTAAGCCAAAGTAGTTAGACTAGTATCATTATCCAGGGAGAAAACAGAGGAATACGTTAATATGGAATGAACGCCAACGACCACGAGTACCTAACTAGCTTCACTGTGGTAAAAATACGTACAGCTTCGCAAATTTCGGCGAGTCACGTTTCGATCGTATATCATGTTTTCTAGTAATATAATATTATAAAGTTTAAAAAGCAAGAAATAAAAGTTAAATTAAAAATTTAAAAAACCCCTGACTCAAACAAAAACCTCTAAAAACTAAAAAATAATATATATTAGTCCTTTAAGTTTAATATAAGTTGCAGGAAATATTTTGATCCAAGCGCCCTCACGTCGGGGGACGGCTAATGAAATAACACCAAACAGATGAGGCTTAAACCCAGCAAATAATGAATGCATGCTATTGTAGAAAACATAGCTGCTGTTAACTTCCAATTATCATTAGCCGTCCCCCGACGTGAGGACGCTTGGATCAAAATATTTCCTGCAACTTATATTAAACTTAAAGGACCAATATATATTATTTTTTAGTTTTTAGAGGTTTTTGTTTGAGTCGGGGGTTTTTTAATTTTTTTTTAGAATTGACACTGTGTCGTATTAAAAAAAAAAACAGACTTAATTCAAGCAAAATTACTACATTATATTAAAGTTCCACTCTTATACTATTAAAAAAAATTAAAGTGCGTCAGTAACGACCTAAGTAATAAACTATTTTTGATATGTCGTTGTTCTACCATTTTCCAATGTGCAACGGTTTAACGTGCTTTTCAAGGCACGAAAGAGTCTCTGAAAGTAATGGATGGTCTTTCATCTACGGACCGTCCTCGGCAAGCTTAGATCAGACCTTCGATGCAGTTCATTGCTTCCGAACTTGGCTGCCACCCTGTCACACATGTGAAGTATCGCCATTATATGCTCATTATTGCACAATTCCCACAAATACCCAATGTGTTTGTCCTAAAATTAAAATGGCAAATAAGTACAACAAAATACCTTGGATACTTTCGTTTAAACAACATAAGCTTTAAATAATAGAATTCGCAAGTTGATATTTGTTTTTAAAAAGTTACGCTGTATTGCTCACACAAAAATAGTCAGACAAGTTTACTTTGCTCTATGTCAATCGATTTTTAACCGACGAAAAAACGGAGGAGGTTATCAATTCTACGCGTAATTTTTTTTTTTTTTAACGTACTAGCTCTACCCTACAGCGCTACATATACCTACTAATAAAAGACGTAAAGATATAGTTTGTCCACAAATTTCAACAAAACATGCCTTTCTATCCAAATTTTACCTGTACCTCGGACCTCTACTATATAATATAGACTAAACTCAAAAGCAAACATTTATTCTGTGAACTATACAAATTGTAAGAAAATTCTCAAGGATGCTCTTCAAAGTATGTTTTATGAAGAAACAGAAAATTTACTATTTGTGTTAAAGTAAATATATGTATACAAATTTCACCTACGTTAATTAATATTTATCATATTTAGAAACTAAGAGTTATTATATAATTATTTGTCTATTGTCATCTTTTGATTATGTATTAATTTTAAAAGACTATTTTAGCTCTTCTCGCCTGAAACACAGGATTACCTAGTTCAGGCACGAAAGTCTTAGCAATATAATTTTATTTAAGCAAAACTGTACCTACTAATTTTCATGCCTTACAATTTGTGAACAAATATATTATTATTCGCCACTACAATAATAAAACTTTTTAACCTTACTTGAGTTGGATGTAAATAATGGATTTCATATTTTTGATTTTGTACCAACTCAACGAAATGAATTTAAATAATAGTAGATTGTAAAACTAGTGCATAAAAGAAGTCATGTTAGCCCGAGACGTTTATATCCACCCAAGCCGCAGGCGAGGGTGTATAATTAAGTCGAGGTAACGTACTGTTTTACGTTTGTTGTTTACATCGTACATCAAAAATGATTTACCTATTCGTGAGTCTCGCGTCATATATTTATAGGTTTTATAATTGCGCAGTTTTGCTTCCCATTCCTGCCTAGATAATAATAATGCATAGAATAAACGCAACACATTCAGTTTTATCCATTTCAATAAAAAGCTAAACGCAATAATTTCAAAATGTGAGGGTAGGTGGCCACCACAAAGTATATGGTTTTCGAAATACGATTTTAGATGTACCCACGAATATGGTTTTTTTTTGCAATATCTTATTCCAACGTAAAGTGTGATGGCGAAAACATTGAAAAATGAGCGGACATAGGAGACCCCACAAAACTTATTAAGTTTTATTTTTAATTTTCAACATGATCGTGTCATTCGGCTTGGGTACCTACATCATACTGCCAACTTGCCAAGTCATAAAAATGTTTCTTTGCGTTTTGCACTAATCAGCTGATAGCCGGGTGTTGAGTAACAGATTACGGGCCTGTCTGATACCGCGCCATGACTGTGCTGAAGGTGAACGGCGGGTATCGCGGCACGCCCCCGACATGCCCGCGACGCACCGATAGCTGTGATAAGGTATCCCGCAGTGTGGGAGGTACGTGTAATGGTATATTGCACATTTTCCCCATCAGAACCTACATTAATAACTTTCTGCAGTATATTTGTTATAGTACAGTGGGCCGCACGTCTGTGGTAGTACTTAGGTATATTATAAGCCGGTCTCTTAATCTATTGACAGCTCCTGAGTGCGCAGCTCTAGGTCAGTGTCACCTCTGCCGTGTGGCCTACTGCCCATACGACGAACACTTACACAGTACTTCTACAATAAGCATTAACATTTACTACCTACTAGTATTACAAAATCTGTTTTTTAGGTTTCCGTATGTCAAAAGGAAAAACAGAACCCTTATATTAAGATCACTTCGTTGTCCTTCTGTCAAGACCCTTTTTCTAAAGAACGCGTGGAGTTATCAAGTTGAAATTAATACTATATACCCTAGGCTGCAATGCCTTGAAGCGGTGAAAAAATCAAACTTCTAAGTCAACGCAATCAAAAGATACGGGTGTTTATGTTCCGCTTATGCCGCATATTTTGACATCACTCGCAAGGGAATCAAAACCTATAGGGTACTTCCCGTTGACCTAGAATCATGAAATTTGGCAAGAAGCAATGTCATGTAGCACAAGTAAAGGGGAACATCCGAAAACCGTAAATTTGTAGTTACATATCTACAAATTTGTACGGAACCCTCGGTGCGCGAGTCCGACTCGCACTTGACCGGTTTTTTTTGTAATAAATCAGCACAATGACACTAAGTAAAACTCCATTTATGGAAATACTTTCTTGTTTGACTGATACACCTTCCCATATCACTAAACGTAAGCTCGCCAACTTGTGGATCCCGTCAGTTCACAAGAAATTGACCTTTGGGAATCCCGGACATAATGGTGAATTTTAAGTTTCAGCTTTGTATCTGTCAGAATAATAATATTAACATTGCTGTTTTGGTTTGTTGCAGATAATAGATGATGTGTGGTTGCGATGTAACCAAGTGATCAGTGACGGTTCGGCTATGAGTGGCGTGCGGCACTAGCGTGGCGTGGCAACTGTGGCGCGACTGTGGCGTGAGTGTGGCGCTGCAGCGGCGCGACATGGCGGACGATAACACCATCATCGAAGGAACTGTCAAGTTCCGCGATGGAAAGAAGGTGAGCATCGTATGTCAGTATGTCGTACAGTTTGCCAAAGCACTCAGTTAGGAAGCGCGCACACTTTCAGTCGTGTTCGCGACCGGTGTCATCGCTGGCAAACCGTCACTGTGTGGAACATCCGCGCCTGCCGCGTTGTGTTTCGTTGCTGGTGTAAAAATACATTAAAATATATTATAATGCGTTTCTTCTTTTCAACAAGCACAGCTGTAGATCGCCTTTGACCGACACTTTTATTGCAATAATATTATTTTGTGTTTAAATGAATGGTAGTGCGTACAAACTC
Source organism: Hydraecia micacea (assembly GCA_914767645.1). Lineage (NCBI taxonomy): Eukaryota > Metazoa > Arthropoda > Insecta > Lepidoptera > Noctuidae > Hydraecia > Hydraecia micacea. Next base: position 61,611 of record OU611794.1, read on the forward strand.
ACGCATAAGGGGATCAAACTAAACGGGTCAGTTTTCTATGTAGATTATGTTTTAAGTTAAGAGTTGCTGTACGTTGTGGTCGATGAAGTAACGCTCTGTGTTGTCCGCAGTGGAAATCGCGCTGGTGCGTCATGCGCAAGCTGTCGCCCGTCGCAGGTGAGCACACAGCCTAATGTTTCAGTACCTAGAGGTAGTCTTGAGCTAGCACAGTGTCAGGAACAATAGTTAGATATCAGAAAACAAAAACATCTGAGCATCAGATGGTAAGCCTCATTTCGGATTATACATAATTAAGATTTGAGTACAAAGGTACTGCTTATTTCTTAAGGAATTTCTTCCAGCAGACCTGCGAAAGGAGAAGTAAAAAAGAAATCTAGACAATAGCGTGTGAGAACAAGAAGAGAAAAATTATGTATGTGTGAAGCCTAAAACTAAAATATTAAATAAACCTACACATATAATGCATGTTTTACAAAATTGGGACCCATAAAAGATGAAATATAATTGTAATGGACTACGCTAAAACTATTAATAGAAGCCTAATTGCGTAACAGTGTTGTTACAATCAATTAAGTATTGGTTCACCGAGTGCCGGGCTGCCGTGTGCGCACTGCGCAGGCACACGAGTGGCGCGTCGTGTGTGGCGCGCGCGGCCCTTGCCGGCGCCCGCTGTGCGCGCCTGTACAGACTCTTTACGACTCACAGTTTGTCACGCGACTAATGTTCACTTCCGACGTCTTATTGCCCATAAATCGGTATGAAAACACTGTAACACTGATGAAAGGGTGCGTCCACAAAGTAACTAAATGAATACAACTACTTTCTACAAGACGGCATAGTCCACGAACATGGTACCTATTCAGGGGTAACGGAAAGCCGAACGATTTTGAATCAAAATGCAACTATCCTAAAGGTAGGTAGTATTTTAGTAAGTAGTAGTGTGTAGTACAAACATTAAAATATATTCATTAGAAGGTATAGTTTAATTTAATACAAAATAGTTTGACGCACGAGAGAGACGTGATGCATTGTAATCGATACGAGGTGGGACGACTGCGATACGATACGACCCGCCGCACGCGTGTTTCAGTAAATACTTCGTAGATCCTCGGAACAGAACAGTGGATGGTGGATGGTGCTCGGATTTGTACGAAGTATTTTTCGATACTCGTACTAATTGATCTAGTACGAATATGACCTAGTCCGGCACGCCTCTGCCCACAGCTAAGCCCCACAGAAGGTTCATAGTAAGCTTTGACCTAGACTAGAGTCAAGAGCAAGTCCATTTAAAAAAAAAAAAAAAAGCTGTGTCAGATTGAGCCGAGCCCACAACACACCGACAGAAGATAACCACGCGCCACCAGGCGCTGCAGGTACGGTGGACACGTCGTGAATTGTAATTCTGTTTGGCATTTTGTAAGGAGTTGGTCTTACTGTTTTTAAGTACATATTCGAAAGTGTGCTGGAATGCGTGGATGTGTTTATGGCTGCCTCGCTTCGCACAAAGAAAATAAATATGGTTATAAAAGCGCTCCGGGCGAATGATTCACGGGCGGGTGGCTCTCTGTGGCGCCTGTCTCCGGTGCCTCTAACTAAATGGCGCACACTTCTGAATCGAACGTCAAACGCGCGCCGACATTCGCTCAATAGGGATAAGCTTTCATACTATGAGTGAGTCTGTCATCTGTGTTTTTATTTGCAATATCAGTTTTTAGTCTAATCAGACCAGATACAGTGGTACAGTCAACCAAACATGCATGGTAACTATTCGACATTGACAGCGCCTCTACGACGAGGTTGTCATAGCATAAGTGTTACCACTGATGTGCGACTGGACCGACTGAACAGACCCGTTATCAGAAGTGTGCCTTGATGCCATGTTACCACTGATGTACGACTGGACCGACTGAACAGACCCGTTATCAGAAGTGTGCCTTGATGCCATGTTACCACTGATGTGCGACTGGACCGACTGAACAGACCCGTTATCAGAAGTGTGCCTTGATGCCATGTTACCACTGATGTGCGACTGGACCGACTGAACAGACCCGTTATCAGAAGTGTGCCTTGATGCCATGTTACCACTGATGTGCGACTGGACCGACTGAACAGACCCGTTATCAGAAGTGTGCCTTGATGCCATGCAAGTAAGTAACCCGAATCTCTGTACTGAACCCCTCGGGGTTTGATATAGTCGGTGGAACACGACGAAGACTCCATCTACAAAATAAGTATAATGTTCGTAAGGAGCGCGGCGCGACGTCGTCGTGTTTGATATGTAACGCCGTCATGCGTACACAGTGTAGGGCGCTAGGGTGCGTCGACTACAAAGGATTCCATGCTTATTTTCGACTCCATAAAATACGAAGAATGTAAGTCGGTCCCCAGTGAGCTCCCCTTTATTGCCTGCAATCGATAAGTTGAATTGTTACGAGGCCAGCCGCCCATCGGTTTTAAAGTGCAATACGTTTGGGAATATAAACAATATTCTCACTGACATTTTGCTCTGATTCATCGAACGTCTATGTGGTGGTATCATGTGGTGTCTACTGTAAGTAATTAGCTATCTGTCAAAAGTTGGACTTTTAGTTAGCGCCAAACAGATGAGGCTTTAACCCAGCAATAATGAATGTGTGCTATTGTAGAAAACATAGCTGCTGTTAACTTTCAATTTTCATTAGCCGTCCCCCGACGTGAGGACGCTTGGATAAAAATATTTCCTGCAACTTATATTAAACTTAAAGGGCCAATTCAATATACCTTTGTACTCAAATCTCAATTATGTTTATATCTCTATGTATTTTACTGTGTGTACATAAATAATAAAATAAATAAATATATTATTATTTTAGTTTTTAGAGGTTTTGCGCAGAATAAGGTGCAAGCCTCTATACTTAATATGCGATTAAAATTATGATCTGCCTTATTTTGAGTGAAGTAACGTGTTTGTGCAGACTGCGTGCACCTGCAGCTGTACCGCGATGCGAAGGCGCGCTGCGCGGGCGCCGGCTGCAAGGCGTCGTTGTCGCTGCAGCACTTCCTGGGCTGTGAGGCCGGTTTTACGCTCGACAAGCACTCTAACACACTGGCGCTCGTGTGCCGCGACCTCGTCGCCATCGTCGCCTTCGAGACGCGCGAGCGCCTCATCCAGTGGCAGGTACGCTACCGCCACCAGTGTGAGTGCTCACCGGGTCGCCCACACTCGTGTAACGCGCCCTCTGCCTGCAGGTGAAGGTGAGCGCGCACCTGGGCGAGCCGCGCCACTACCTGGTGCTGGTGGGCGGTGCGGGCGGTGGGGGGGCCAACAAGCGACTCCCCGCGGGCCCCGCGCGCTTGCACCTGCACGAGCGCCGGTTCGCGCTCACGGCCGGCGTGCCACCACGCCTGCTCGGGATATGGGAGCTGCCGCACCTCAGGTGAGTCACTGTTCAACCACTACTTATGAGGAAAAATAAGAAAGCTGTTTACGGATCACTGTGTATTTTTTGCTTAATCGCAAGGTCAAAAGAATTCCTGTAGCACTCTTCACGTATGTATACAGGCGTTACGGAGTGGTAGAGGGGAGGTTTTGCTTCGAGGGTGGCTCACACTGCGGCAAGGGCGAGGGCCTGCACGTGCTCATCACTGACCAGGCCAAGGAGGTGGCGCGGGACTTCGACCTCGCCTCGCAGGGACGACTCTCGCCGCGAAGGCGGCCTCACAACTTTAAAAAGAATGAAGGTCTTGTAAAAGCTAAAGTTAAAATAATACTAAACAATTCTGTGCACAAACTTGTCTGAAATATTATTAAAATTCGTTTATTTTGTGTTTAGGTTCAGATAGTCCAAAATCCCATAAGGCATACAGGCCGGACACTCGGCTCTCAGAGCTGAACACGATAGACCACTCCCTGCCACCCCTCCACAACTACGAGGAGGGCTGCGAGGAAGCAGGGGCCATCTCCCCGTATTGGCCGTCCGCGGAGAGGACGCACTTCACGGACATGGGGCATGGGGACACTGCATCTGTCAACGAAACCGTTGAGGACGCGGGTGCGTGGAGCGGCGTCGGCAACGTCACGCTCGAGCGCTGCATGAGCTGCATCTCCAAGCTGGGCGCGCTGTCTCGCTCCTCCACCGCCGCGCTCACGCCAGGTGCCAAGCACTTCAACCCCGCGTGGACCATGGAACCCGTTCACGAAACCCTTCCTACTGAGCCCGCAGAGATCGCTCCACATTGTGATACGGCACCTAGTGCTATCGATAAGACTGAGGATGTGTGTCGCTGCACCATGCGGCTGGTGCTGCCGCCGGAGAGACCCCCCAAGCCCACGCGGCTCGAGCTCAACCTGAGCCGCCAGCCAGCGCCGGCGCCGCTGTGCCGCTGTGCGCTCAGCGTACCGGACGACAAGCCCAGCAGAGTCGGACCTTACGAGAACTATGATGTACCCAAAGTTCCCTACCAAGAGGTAAATTGTATTAATATGGTATTCCACGTAGTAAAAATGACAATCTTTACTTTTTTGTCAGTAGCTTTATTTGCTTGTTGTTGTACAGGTGGACGGCGAGTACTACGATACACCGAAGCGACTCAAAGAGTGTCTCAACAATGAACTGTTTAAAGTAACTAAAAGTTCAACGTCGAATGACGTTATATTAAAAAAGCCTTGCGGCTGTTTACTAAAATTTGGCAAAAGACGAAGAGGGCCGACAATCGTGGACTCTGAGGAGAACTTCCAGCCGGCCAACTGTCCCTGCCAGCGCGTCACTGACTGGGCGAACAATTGGATCAAACTACCCTATTGTAGGAAAAACACTGTCTCCAGTGATAACTTAGTGCCAAATAAAGAAAACGTAACACCCAACAGTAGTGACCGAAGCGCTCTCTACGCTACTATCGACTTGTCACGAAAGACTAGAAGAAAACAAAGGCCTTGTGACATACACGACGACGCGCCCGAGAGTGACCTCAAGCGCATCCTCACGACCAGGTCCGTGGAGATCGACGACGGTCCGCTAGCCAATTATGAGAACCTCAACTTCGCCTTGTCTTTAGAGCATTACGAAAATGCTAAGGATTTATTGAGAAAAGTTGGGGTCACTCAATCAGAGCTGGATGCGATTAGCGCTAATCTGAAACCGGTTTGCTTTGCCACCGTAGACGGCAACAACGTTTGTACTAAGTGTGGTCACCATCAACAGCGTGGAAAAGAAACAAACCAGGAGGGGCTAGCAGTTAGCACGAACGATGACTACCTTATGATGGCACCGAATGTCAATAACAAATTAGAACAAAGCAAGCCATTACCGGCTGGCTACACTCCGATGTCTCCAATCGGGGGTTTTGCGTTTAACACTCTGAAGCATCCAGCAAGGAGTCCAATCAACAGGTTGCTCGAAGAGAAATCAGCGAGCAACCCGACGCTGTGCGGACCCGAGGAGAGTCGAAGAACAGACATGAGCGAGCTCGGAGAAACAGCGCCGCGCGCGGCCACTGAGCGAGCCGATAGAATAGAATACAGAAAACGTTCCAGCTCCGCAGACTCCTCGCGGTTCCTTGAAGACGTTAAAGAGTTCGATGGCAGCGTCGGTAGTCACGGCTCTACGTCTTCCATAGAAACGCTTCGTAATATTGCACTCGACGGGGAGCGGACATCAACACCGTGCAACTGTGCGGCAGACAATAAACACTCAGACGCTGATAGTTCTGAAGCGTCTAAAGGTGCGCGCAGCCGGCTCCCGCCGGCGAAGCGTTCCTCGTCAGTGCCGGGCAAAGCGGGCGGGAACAGAGACTCATCGAGTTCCAACGACTCCGGCGTGTCGAGCTGCTCTCTGCGGCGCGGCGAGCTGTTCGAGTTGCCGCTGACGACTGCGGCGGCGCGGCGCCACTACCGAAGTGCGCGGCGTGCGGCGGCCGGCGCCGGCAGCGCTCCGCCGCGCCGCTCCAAGTCTACCGACCCGCTGCGGGATCTCGTCGCGCTGCAGCGGGAGCGCGTGCCGGCCAAGTCCTCTTCCGCTGAGGCTGAGGTGCCCGTACTGTCTGCCAAGCCACTTAGAGGTAGAATTCTTTTTATACCATTTCATATTGTGTTATAATAGAGCTTACAATACGAGTTAGATTGCACTTACATTGCAAATAATTTCACTAATAAGTAAAGAAAATCAGTGACGTGGTCATATCAGTCAGTTGTCTCCTGGTGTTTCTAGCTCAGTGTGGGTACTAGATCTGTTTCACCCATGTTTCACCCCACAGGTGTTATGGACACGCACAGCACGTCGAGCGGCACGTCGGACATGTCGGACTACATCGAGACCCTGTCCATCTGCTCCTCACACTCCTCCACCGACACTCCTGTCACCATGAGGTAAGATGTCAAACTAACTAACAGAGAATAATGCACGCGTCTCACGCCATCTTCATGAGAAGTGTTTTCATATATCTGAGGAGTGTAATGCTATGATTGTTTGCGCACAGAGTGATGCGGCAGACGACGAGCACGCTGCGGCCGCGCTCCGGCAAGGAGTACGGCAACCTGGACCCGCGCCTGGCGTCCGCGTACCGCGCGCCCCCCCCTCTCCCGCCGCACCCCCCGCACCACCCGCACCTCTACTCCAACCTGCCGTAGCCCACACTGTGAACAGGCACTCCGAGCAATACTCGAACTTCCGAATATTAAACAGTTTCCTTTTAAACGTTGTGCTACTCTATTCGACGCACGCATTTTATACAGTTACTGTTGCATAATTGGCATCTGTTTGTTGAACTGGTTTTCGAGTATTGCGTGGAGTGCACCTTCTGTGCATATTTTATTAAGCTAAGACGTCGCCTACTCGCGGCGTTGTTATTGTTTTCGTTCCAAGCTGTTGCTAAGTGTAGTTTTGTACTTGAGCTGTAACATCTCTCAGCGTTACTTTACGTGTGGTATGTTAAGTGTGATCCGTCCATGGTCTGTCCTCGATGCGTCGGTTTGTTTGCGCTCTACCTCCACTTTGAGAGTTTCACAGTGTTTGGGAGTATTGTTCGTTTAATCTACTTCCTTGTGTTTGTTTATCCTCTGATGAGACAACAACGCACGAGGAGCTCGTGATGCGCAGTCAATAGTCTTGCGTGAAGTGAAAAATGTTACGCGTCTGTGTGACACAGCGTTTTATAAATGTTAGTTACCTTCACAAGGGGAAACTGAACGAATTACAAGACAGGTGAAAAAAATAACTATTGTTAATAATTTTTGATTGCGTATAGTAGAGTGAACACGTAGGCTAGGAGTCAGTCTGTCTGGTCTGGGCCGGGCGATGTACATAGTGTAACTCATAGGTAGTCCACGACTTGATTAAAACGATGTAAATTATATATTAAATATTATTACTAAAGTAATTGATATATACATTTAGTCTCTACAACGACTCTCTTGTCTCTACTTTGTTACGACGATGTAATATTTTGATATTCGGAGTTTATCTGACGGGTGCGAGCGCGGCGGCGCGTCTCAGTAAGCAATAAGCAGTGCAACCAGAGGTGATCCTTGTATTGTATTGTACAGTTACGTTAGAATTGTGTACTTGATACTCTATGGCGGAAGCGCGGTTCGTCTGTGTGGCAGCGCGCGCGCCCCGCGTCGCTCCCGTCCCGCTCCGCCAGACGCGCCGGGCCGGGGAGGCGCGGCGCGCGCGCAGGCGGGCGCTGTTGGCCCGAAGACTGGAATTGTAAGCAGGTTGTTTAGATATTACGCTAGCAATGAATTTATATTATAAAAAAAAAAACTAATGTTAATAAACTTGGAATTTCTGAATAAAAAGAGAATAAAGATTTATTTGTTTTATTGTGTATTTGTGTCTATAATAATGATTTTGGAGAAAAAATGTCCTCATATTAGCTTCCCACATCGTTGCTAGTAGGTACTGACTCTGGTTGCTGAAACACGACACTGGCAATCACACTGCAGATAACAGACACATGAACTTATTCTGTAAATGGCGACATTGGCCGAAGTAAGTACCTATGTCTTTTCATATAGGTATATTTCATAGATCAAATATATTGTTTCTTAGTCTACATTTTAATCGTTTCTCTTTAGGCGTAATTCCCAGTACCTACTAATTGTAATCATAATCATGCAATAAACATAATAGGGATATTATAGCCTATGCATTTTATTGGGTCAGGTGTAAACCGTAATGCTCTTTAATGATAACATAAAAACAATCAGCCGCCGAGTGCGAGGCAGGTATGCAACACCTGGCAGGAATGTACCTGCATGTATACGATACATGTATTCCACGATCATAATCGATGAGAATCGCCGACGCATTAATGACGCAATGTTTGTGTGCAAAGTAATGCACCACAAAATTGACTGCCCAAAAATATTGCATACTTTTAATTTCCGTGCACCCTCGAGAATTCCTCGCAGTGCGATTACACCACTCTGCCCTCCGCAGAGAAGAACGGTTCTAGGCGCCAATTCCCCCTATGCGAGATTATGCAAGGTTGTAAATAGCTGCAGTGATCAAATTGATTTGCACTTTGAGAGTCTGGGCAGATTGAAAGCCAATTTTTTTAAGCATCTTGCTAAATAGCTTTACTTTTCATTGTCACGTTTGAGAGAGAATATATATTTAAGTATAATAAGTTCCTTACGATGTTACCTATATTAATTACTTATACCTTTAGATTAGTTTTTTTTTGTTTTTTAACTAGATTAATATTATAAAATTATTGTACAACTTCTTTATGCATGCGGAGTTTACCTATAAGTGATTGTTGCACTGTGGCATTCACATTTCTGCATGTTATTTTCTAGCATACAACCTGTGCAAACAATTGTTGGTGAACCAATAAAATAAATAAATAAATAATCATTATAATATGCGCAGCGGGTGTGGCCAAAAATCGGTACATGTGTACCTAATCATAATTGTCTGATTACAATCAACAACAACTTATTAATTTATGATAAATATGAGCTCTTTTAATTTCAAACCATCATTATTATTAGATAATTTGAACAACATGAAATCCGTGGACGACAATATCACGCCAAATATTAAACTGCAATAGAATATAGTTAGTAACTAAGTAGCGACGAGAAGGAGATGAGTCAACACAATAACACAATGTTGGCAGCGCCTGGCGCCACTCATTACAAACGTTTACTCACCGCCGCCGCGCCGCCGGTTGGCGGCCGCAGCCCGCGGCCTAGCTCAACACATGTTGTTCTTAGGTCAGACACCCCCACGCCTGTGTCCCCGCGTCATCTGACCCACGGACGGGACATTATAAAGAGGAGACTTGTTTAGGCCTCATCTTGAGATCTTAACAGTTTTCAAGTGAATTGCGTTACAAGACGTTTGTGCACGCGTATCTCAAGAGCATGCGTTGCGTGGCACATGTGTTATAGGTTTATTGTAAGGAAGTACTTTGCGTATCGCATCACGTGTGCGATTGCTTCACGTTTTGTGTAACGCGATGGATTAGTAGGCAATCAACATGCTTCAATAAATAGTAAGTACCAAATGTTGTCAGGCAGATAATATGTAGGGAAACTGATCAACAAAATATGCGACGAATTTTCAAAGGTGGTTAGTAATGGCGACAAGAATGCTCAAAATTCTGGCTCGGTGGCCTTCCATTGGGGATGTTAAGTGAAAAGCAGTAGACTGATCATGATGAGAACAAATTTTATATATTTTTTCACAAATATAGGTTTTTATAATATAGTAAACTACATTATCACACTAATATTATAGAGGCGAAAGTTTGTGATTGTGTGTGTGTGTGTTTATATGTTTGTTATTTCTTCTCGCTCAAACTGCTGGACCAATTTTGATAAAATTTGATATGGAGGTAGCTGACTCCCTGGATTAACATATAGGCTACTTTTTATCCCGATATTCCCACGGAATCGACACTTATGCGGGTGAATCCACGGGGCGCAGCTAGTATGAACATAATTTAAAAACGTAACAGTCTTAAAATAATAATAATAATAAATGTACAAGTAAAAACAACAGTTACAACTTCACAAACAGGAATTTAAATGTATTGTCTTGGACCTTAACCCCTCAAAATGTTAAATTTACCTTTCTGACATTACCGACAGACAATTGACCCTAGAGAAATTTAATGCAATAGCCCCACAAATCAAAATTTTAGAAAAAGCTCACTGCACCTCCTAGGTTCCCCAATTTTGAAAAATTGTTTTTCTCCTTTCATTGAAGAAAAAATCAAAAAGTTCAACGACATTTCGGGCAGACTCTCCGAAATTAATTTACATTCGGCATTCATCCTGATTAGATACTGTTGTTTTGGCCCAAATTTTATGTATTTTCTACGTTCTTCCTCTTTATGGAAGCAGCCACACCTCTTGGACAAAATTGACCAAATTGTTCGCAGCATACTAACATCCATTCTAAATGTGGCCTTGGACGACTGAGCGTGGCTACAAGCCAATCTACCCATCCGTTTTGGTGGCCTCGGCTTCCGCAAAATTATCAGTATTAGCTTACCAGCGTTCCTGTCCTCTGGCACCGAAAAGTTGACCGGGAAGATATTAGCCCCCTCCCTGGTTGACTCTGAAGTGTCGTGTTTGGCCGACGCGGTGAACGCCTGGAAAATTACTTGTCCGGATACAGATCGGCCCGTGAACCCATCTTGCCAGAGGCAGTGGCATCCCACTGCCACTGGCAAGATGGGTTCAAGAGCGGCTCATCAGCCGCTCTGCAGGTTGGTACGGAATAAACTTATCAATACGTCCACCAATCAATACTGCTGAGCGTGCCCGCCTGCTGGCTGTGGGTGAGTGGGAGTCGGGGCTCTGGCTTCAGGCGCTACCGTCACTCAACTATAGGTATAGGCACTTTGCTGAGTGACATAACCTTCCGGCTCGCTATTTGTCTGCGTCTGGGCGCCTCTTGCGTGGCTCCTCATTGCTACCAATGCGGTGAAGGTGTCGACTGCTTCGGACGCCATGGCTTATCCTGCAGTAAAAGCGCTGGCCGAATAGCACGGCACGCCAGCATCAATGACCGATGAATCCGTCGCGCTTTTTTCACCGCCGGGATGCCAGCTGTTTTAGAACCCTATGGCTTGGCACGCGACGATGGGAAGAGACCAGACGGAATGACCATAATGCCTCGGAAGGTAGGTAGGCCTTTGGTGTGGGATGCAACCTTTGCCGACACCCTTGTGCTATCCCATCTTCCAAGCATGGTGAGCTGTGCTGGGGCGGCTGCGGCAGATGCGGAAAACCTCAAACGGCGCAAATACTCCAATCTCTTTAGAACTTATATGTTCGAGCCGTTTGGGGTTGAAACTCTAGGGCCATGGGGCCCGAGTGCCTACTTAGTATTTCGAGACATCGCCAAGTGGATGGTCGACTCTTCACGTGACCAGAGGACTGGCCTATTTTTGGCCAAAGAATCAGCATTGCCATACAACTTGGCAATGCTGCCAGCCTTATGGGCACGTTTCCTATTGAGAGCGATGCGGACGAATTTTTTATGCCTTTTGATTATTTCCCCTCCTTTTTATAGACTGGTTTTAATTACCTAAATAATTTTAATTCTACATGTACAAAAGAATTTGGCAACTAAAAAGACATTAACTGCACAAATTAAAGAAAACTGTAATATTTCGGCTCATAATTTAGACTCAAAATTGCAGACACAGAGATATACCTCATCAAGAGGTATATCCCATCTGGTAGAATCTAAGTTAGGGGAAGGTGACATCAGCGGAGCAGCCAGAATTCTTTTTAGTAGTGATGTGGTGGCACCGTGTTCTTCAGAAACACTCGCAGCTCTGGAGAGCAAACATCCTGGCTCAGCGGATGGCCTTTCTTTTCCTGACCCTCCTGATCTTGATAACCATTCCCTCACCATTACAGGTCGAGAGTTGGTCACAGCCGTTTGCTCCTTTCGGAACGGCTCCGCTGGCGGCCTTGACGGCCTCAGTCCTCAGCACCTTAAGGACCTTATTTGTTCAGGCGCTTCAAGGGGGTTGTGAGGCTGCCGTACACGCCTTATCGACCTACCTAAATTCTGGAAAAGGAGAGGTCATCCTGAAGGTTGACATAAAGAATGCCTTCAATTCTGTTAATAGGGACACCTTGCTGGCAGAAACTAGAAAAGAAATACCCCAAATTTATAGTTTCATTTGGCAATGTTACAGAAACCCTACTAAATTACTGTATCGGGACAACCTTTTGGAATCTGCTGTTGGCTGCCAACAAGGTGACCCCCTCGGGCTAGTGATTTTTAGTTTAGCCATTCACCCAATTATTCGACAGCTAAATTCCAAATTTAACGTTTGGTTTCTCGATGATGGAACCTTGGGAGGCGATTCAGAAACTGTTTTAGATGACCTTAAATTTTTTTTAAATGAACTTCATTCCATTGGCCTTGATCTCAATCTTTCGAAGTGTGAATTATACTTAGCGGACGGTACTGACAGACACCTGACACTTCCCAAATTTAACGCAATAGCTCCAGAAATCAAAATTATTGAAAAAAACTCTCTTCGCCTCCTTGGGTCTCCAATCTTTGACAATTCCTTTCCCGTTTTTATTGAGGAAAAAATCCAAAATTTCAATGATGTTTCGGAAAGATTGTTCCAAATTAATATGCATTCGGCCATAACCTTAATCCGCTACTGCTGTTTCGGCCCTAAATTAACATATTTCCTTCGTGCTTCCCATCTATGGAAGCACACTCACCTTTTGGACAAAATGGACCAAATTATCAGGCATACATTAACTTCTATATTAAATGTGGCTATGGACGACCGAGCTTGGGCACAAGCTACTCTTCCTATTCGTATGGGGAGCCTCGGCGTCCGCAAAATTTCTAGTATTAGTTTACCGGCTTTCATATCCTCGGTCCACGGCACTGATAAATTAATCAGGAAAATCCTAGCCCCCACACTGATTAATTCTGATGTGCCATGTTTCACCGAGGCTATGGATGTTTGGAGACTCGCTTGCCCGAATACAGATCCACCCGACAATCCATCTTCCCAGAGACGGTGGGATGAGCCGCTCTGCAGAGTAGTACAGAATAATTTACTTGACTCGTCTGCTACTACTGCGGAACGTGCGCGCCTGCTGGCTGTGGGTAGGTGGGAGTCGGGTCTTTGGCTTCATGCACTACCTTCGTCGAACATAGGCACTTTGTTCGACGACACTACTTTTCGCCTCGCTGCTTCCCTACGACTAGGAACTCCTTGCTGTTCTCCTCATCGCTGTCACTGTGGCGAAGATGTCAACAGTCTCGGACATCATGGCCTGTCTTGCAGCCGCAGTGCGGGTCGCTTAGCACGCCACGCGAACATCAATGACATCATCCGACGAGCTCTTGTTACCGTCGGCGTTCCAGCTGTATTAGAACACAATGGCTTGGCACGCGACGATGGCAAGAGACCGGACGGTATGTCTTTATTTCCATAGAAGGTGGGTAGGCCTTTAGTGTGGGACGCAACGTGTGTATCCGCCATCCCATCTTCCTGGCTCGGCATGCTGTGCTGGCGCTGCTGGTGCGGCTGCTGAAAACCTCAAGCGGCGAAAATATAATAACCTTATCGGAAATTATATTTTCGAGCCGTTTGGGGTTGAAACCCTCGGGCCGTGGGGTCCGAGTGCTCATGGTCTTTTTAAAGAAATTTCAAAACGGCTGGTTGACACTTCCCGTGACCCAAGGGCTGGCTTTTATCTTGGCCAAAGGCTAAGCATTGCCATACAACGTGGCAATGCCGCCAGTCTCTTGGGAACATTACCAGTCGACAGCGATGCGGATGAATTTTTCGACGCTATATTTTAGTTTCTGTATAGTTTTAGTTAAGTTAGGATTTAATTTTGTTATTTTTAGTATTAGATATACATAGTAGATATTATATTTGTATAGCCTATATTATGTAAGTACTCTTGAACAAATAAACAACATATGTTTTACTTACCCCTAAATAGATACAATACAGGTCGGTACTTAATATGAACATCATTCGTCCCGGAAATCGTTTCAATGATCACATGTGAATGTCATTATCACAGAGGTCGGCTCACTATCGCATGATGGCGGCTTATCTAGCTGACAGAGGTCGGCTCACTATAGCATGATGGCGGCTTATCTAGCTGACAGAGGTCGGCTCACTATAGCATGATGGCGGCTTATCTAGCTGACAGAGGTCGGCTCACTATCGCATGATGGCGGCTTATCTAGCTGACAGAGGTCGGCTCACTATCGCATGATGGCGGCTTATCTAGCTGACAGAGGTCGGCTCACTATAGCATGATGGCGGCTTATCTAGCTGACAGAGGTCGGCTCACTATCGCATGATGGCGGCTTATCTAGCTGACAGAGGTCGGCTCACTATCGCATGATGGCGGCTTATCTAGCTGACAGAGGTCGGCTCACTATAGCATGATGGCGGCTTATCTAGCTGACAGAGGTCGGCTCACTATAGCATGATGGCGGCTTATCTAGCTGACAGAGGTCGGCTCACTATAGCATGATGGCGGCTTATCTAGCTGACAGCGACACGCAACCGATACTTGTGCCCGCGCAGCATTCGGAGCAAAGGCTAGAACAATGTTGGAATACTTCTCAAGGAGAGGAAACTGGAAACTGCCCATAGCTTAGTGAAACTAGCTGCCAACGAAGCTCTAATCAATAATGAAAACTGCCCATAGCTTAGTGAAACTAGCTGCCAACGAAGCTCTAATCAATAATGAAAACTGCCCATAGCTTAGTGAAACTAGCTGCCAACGAAGCTCTAATCAATAATGAAAACTGCCCATAGCTTAGTGAAACTAGCTGCCAACGAAGCTCTAATCAATAATAAATAAAATTAAGTTACATATTTTTTTAACAACTTCTTTAAATATTTGAAACGTATTTAATTAGGTAACATTTATATTCGGAACCTTTGGAGTGGCTGATTAGTTCTCTATACAATACTACACACTTGTGCAACTGTGTGGTCTTGCGCGACGAGATCTATTCCCGTCGTCCCCATGACATCCAGTTTGAAATATTTTTTTTATATTCATAACATCGAGTTTCGACACAGTTGACATCCCTAGCTTTATCCAAGTGATACGATCACAATATAATGTTAAGTGATAGCTGTCATGTTCGCCAGTATATCTTATTTTCGGCACGTGGCAGATAAGTGTCAGTACTACAAGAAGTTCAAAATCCATACTTATGTAGGTAGGTACTTGAATAAATGCTAATCGTAGACTATCTAAATTACAGATCTTAATATTAATCTAATAACTCAAATTAATTACTTAGCCGCTTAACTTTTACCAAAATGATGTCCCTGTGTTTTATTGAAATAAGTATAAATAGGTACCACTTGGCCGTCAGGGTACAAGAGTCCACGAACTGTTTGAAGTTTAATTCAAAACAAAGTCCGATAGTATTGTGATCATGGAACAAGTAAAACATTGAAGAGTGGTCGCGCGGACTGACACGCTGTTGTTGATGCGGTGCGGACGCCCGCGCCGCTTGGTCGCCCCTGGCGGTACAGCGCAGCGACTCTCAGACAACTGATTTGTTTTACTATAATTATATTGTTCCATTTAAGTCTGTGTTCATGACCTCTGCCTCTCAATGAGGAAGCTCGGAACGTAACGACGCGATGTCCTCTGCGTTTTCATAAATTATTGGTCTACAATAATACACTTCTTTCGGTGTCGGATTTTTTTATGACATAAGCAAATAGATTATTGACCAAAATATAGTTAAGTAGGTACCTAATGTGAAAAATGCTCATTAGGAGATTATACAAATTGGTATTTATCTTTTAAGTATTAATGTTATACTCAGTTCTCATCAGCGGCTCAGTTGAGTAACATGCTCGCACACTTGAACAAGGCAAGCCTCAAGATTAAAAAACCAAACTCATAACTAACAGCGTCAAAGGAGACTATATTATGTAGGTGAGGAGATTGCATATGTCGAATACTATATATATTTGGTCCAAATGGTCTCCTTCCAGTCGCGACAAGACAAAGAAGCTGCTCGTTGCACCGAAAGCGCCTGGAGAGGTTATTGGTCAAACTTAAACTCAAAGCATTTATTTCAATTAAACCATTTACAGGCACTTTTGAATTGTCAAAATTAAATAGTCGGTCAGTTAGTCAGAAAGTTGAAGCTAATTGCCCATTCCAAAACGTAGATCTCTATGGAGAAGAACGGACAAGAAACTCCATGGTCAATGAAAGATTTTCTAAAAGGAGATCTTCCACTGTGTCTCAAACGGATAATTATGGACATGTGTATTCTCCCCATTCCCACTTATGACGCTCAAACTTGAGCGGCAATTCTAGTAATGTTAAGAACGTTCACAGTCCGATCTCAGTCTCAATCTGTCAAAAATACCTCTAGTTTTCCTACATTTTGACAAGTTTTTGACATTTGTTTGTCGTTGAGATATTGAGACTGCGGCTAGATTTTGTACGTTTCAAGTTACGAGAATTAGCCTTCTGGTCTTTGACACTTCAGCAGAGGTCCAAGCTCGAGGTTTGCCAGCGAGCCATAGAACGCAGTATCCTGGGGGTTCGAATTTCTGACCGTATAAGGACCACAATACTGCCCGCCAAAACCAAGATGACGGTCGTTACCCAGAAAGCCGCTAAACTTAAGTGGGACTGGGCCGGACATATCTGCTGCATATCAGATGACAATTGGGCTAAGAGAACTACCGATTGGGTCCCATTAAACACACGACGCCATCGTGACAAGCCGAGACGAAGATGGCGGGACAATCTTGACTCCTACCGAAAGGACTGGCAGGCACTGGCAGAAGACAGAATTGTGTGGAAAAGGCAGAGGGAGGCAGGAGGCCTTTGCCCTGCAGTGGGACAATATCGGCTAGTTAGTTATTTGTTCACAGTCCGTGTTGGGTCAGGCCGCGTCTCAGTGACCACACAGACGTCGTTCGTCTTCAATCACGCCGCTGGTTATTTCCAAAAAATCCGGTTTTCGAAAAATATTTTTTTTACAGTTTATTGTTTTCCTTTTTGTTTAGATATGAAACAATGTAATGCGTTTCAATGTTTTCCTGAAACCTCCAACTTTATCGCTAGTGATATGATCTTGTAATCCGTCTCAGTCACTTTGATGATGTACCGAGACAGAGTATTTATCTATTTGTGCTGACAAACAACCCACTTGTCACGAGCTCACGACTTCGTGTGTGATCGTGTCGCTGAACAATTATATCTCAGAAAGATGTTTGATAAAGGGATACGCTACTACATGTATGTAAACTTTATGCAAGTACCTACTAAGAAGTTTGAAACAAAGGAGTGAACGATGATAAGTACCTAAGTGTGATAGCTAGAAATGAAAGCATTCCGTTAAGTCCATATGATTGTTTCGACATAACAGTGTAGGAAGACGCGGCAGTGCTTGCTGTGTGTTGCGGAGCCAACAACGTGCCGGGGCTCTCCTTATCACCTTAACACACACCCACCTTATCACACCTTATCAGAGAGATTACCGTAATCTTATTAAGTCCGTTGCCTTGACGTTATCACAAGCAGCTCTCAAGATAAATATGTAAATTGTTTTGCCGCAAATATTAATATAATACTAACAATTACCGGAGATTTATTGTGAAAGACGACACGGTTGACATCTGTCGGGCATGCCACCGGCCGGGGGAATCAATCAGGCATTTTATCTCCGGATATTCTCGTCTAGCTAATGGAGAGTACTTGCATAGACACAACCTTGTAGCCAGGATAATCCATCAGCAACTTGCTCTGAAATACAGCCTTGTGGAATCGGAGGTACCGTACTACAGATATGTGCCCGACTCAGTTCTCGAAAATGGAAATATCACATTGTACTGGGATCGATCCATCATCACTGACAGGACTATTGTTGCCAATAAGCCTGATATGAACCGATTAGAGCGGCGCGTAATGATTGTTGACATAACCGTCCCGCATGATGAGAACCTCGTGAAAGCCGAGAAAGATAAACAAATCAAGTATCTTGACTTGTCTCGCGAGGTTGTCGACATGTGGTATGTGGACTCAGCGATCATTGTGCCGATAGTCGTGACAGCCAATGGGTTAATAGCCAAGAGCCTCGACCAACGCATGAGGAGGCTCTCGTTGGGTAGCTGGATCAAGGGCTTGATTCAGAAAGCAGTAATTTTGGACACGGCTCGCATTGTCAGGAGGTTCCTGGCTCTGGAGCCCTGACCGCCGGTAGCTTGGACCCTGTTCCCGATACCGGTGGGCTACTATTTTTTTATATTTTTAAATGTTTTTATATTCTAATATTTAAAATTATAATTTATGTGTATTTATTGGAATATTAACAAACTTGAAATATACCGCGTGGAACTGTGGAAATGCTGGCTGCAAATAGATCGGAGAATGATATGAATCAAAAGTGATGGTGCTGTCACAATGATCGAGAGTGAAACATCGTGGGTATGCGCTGATGCGCTGTGTGCAGCTGCAGTGGAACCAGGGAGTAGTATCCACTGAGTCACACGCTTACTTGCGTTTTTGTTTCATTGTCTGATATGCGATTGCAAATGAATGAATTGCTTGTAAATATTGTCTCGCTGATAGATACAAAACAAGTGTATTCATTGATAAAAACTGATTTGAACGTGACTTGGTTAAACTTGGGTTATCTGGCGATTGTTACTATTCCTCTGCTTTACAATGTTATCATACATGATTACGACTTGTTTTTTTTATCTATATAGATATTTGATTCCACGGGTAAGCCTGCTTTTTTTTTACACATCTCTCATTTCTGGTTAACCCATCCGTAATAAAAAAATAAAAATAATAACAAATCTATGTCTTCTCTCTTAATAATCCCGCCAAAAACATTTTCATGTAAAGGTATAGGTTGCCAAGACTTACATAACGCTTTTTCATATTGTTGCGCGGCCGTCACCGTCGCACAGGCACTTCTATGGGCTTATGGTAAGAAATTAAGCATGCTTGCTATAGTTCAATGGAACGGCCAAGCCATACAATTTGACCAAGATGTAAGGTTTGTAGAGTAACTTGACTCTACATTAGATCTGATAACTGTTTAACAGTGGAAGGATTATGTAAGTCTTGGCAACCTCATCATCATCATCATCATCATCATTTCAGCCGAAAGACGTCCACTGCTGGACATAGGCCTCCCCCAAGCACCTCCACTTCGACCGGTTCTGTGCTTCTAGGCAACCTACTTTACGTGAAATATTTTTGGTGGGATTTCATTTCTTTTGAGGGTGCTCTATTTCTTTTTAACCGACTTCAAAAAGGGAGGTTCTGTATCCGATCCGTATTACGTATGTATGTGTGTGTGCGATTTTCTCAAAAAGTAATAAACCAATTTTGATAATTCTTTCACTAATGCGATCTACATACTTTTGGGAAGGTTTTAGTACATTACATACATTAAGTAATTGTTCTTATATTTCTATGCGAATTTTGATGATTCTTCTAGACCGACTAGAAGAATCATCAAAATTCGCACAGAAATCAATTCTTCAATGCACTAGTGTTAATTGAATTTGTGTGGGGTAGGTACAACAAAAAAGTGAAAAATAAAAACTTTTTTGTTTGTTTGTAAATCCTAACCTCCGCAACAAATTTCTGCTTTTTAGAACTTCGGGAAGTGTCCTAGAAGTTTTGATGAGTGAGTGAGTGAATGAGTCAGTCTGTTAGTGACAAAACCGACGTATTTTAGGTATTAATAAAACTAAATCTTATCTTGAGAATTTGAGCTCTCTTGCATTATTCAGGCCGAATCTATGAGGATTTGAAAATACGACGAAACGTTTCGAGAAATGGTAGGTAGTGCCCCAGCTTTTCGTTTTGGCTCGAATTGGCGGGAGATGTTCACTGTGCTGCGGGTAGTTATAGAGATTTTCACTGTGCTGCGGGTAGTTATAGAGATGTTCACTGTGCTGCGGGTAGTTATAGAGATGTTCACTGTGCTGCGGGTAGTTATAGAGATGTTCACTGTGCTGCGGGTAGTTATAGAGATGTTCACTGTGCTGCGGGTAGTTATAGAGATGTTCACTGTGCTGCGGGTAGTTATAGAGATGTTCACTGTGCTGCGGGTAGTTATAGAGATGTTCACTGTGCTGCGGGTAGTTATAGAGATGTTCACTGTGCTGCGGGTAGTTATAGAGATTTTCACTGTGCTGCGGGTAGTTATAGAGATGTTCACTGTGCTGCGGGTAGTTATAGAGATGTTCACTGTGCTGCGGGTAGTTATAGAGATGTTCACTGTGCTGCGGGTAGTTATAGAGATGTTCACTGTGCTGCGGGTAGTTATAGAGATGTTCACTGTGCTGCGGGTAGTTATAGAGATGTTCACTGTGCTGCGGGTAGTTATAGAGATGTTCACTGTGCTGCGGGTAGTTATAGAGATGTTCACTGTGCTGCGGGTAGTTATAGAGATGTTCACTGTGCTGCGGGTAATGAGGCCACGACGCGATGGCGATGAAATGATAGTAGCTATTAGTCGCTTACGAAGCGTCGCCTTCGGATGTACACATCATTGGACACTCGTTATACAGTCGACGAGCTCGTGGCGAGTGTGGCGATGATGGCGACCACTCCCACGCAATGGTTCGGACTCGTGCTCTCGGGTTGTATCAGCCTTGCACCAAGCTATTGACGCTTGTGGCTACGTCAAACAACGGCTGATTTGGTGTAGTCTAGTTCTGTAACAACGTTCTTGAAGGCAGCTCATCATAACAGTCATTACAGTGTTTTCAATAACGACGAACTCAAAAAAATACTCTGTTATGCAATAACTCTGTACTCGTAACATTGTTGCGGATGGCTCTACAGTAGGTATCAGAAAAATTACAAATAGGGACAGATTATCCTTCATTTATCAAATAATCCTGAGTCTTTAAACTGACCGTGAGGCAGTTTAGTACGTACTGTAGGCATTGCATATTTTTTTTTTTTTAGGGTGGGAAATCGTCAAATGACTCCTCCCGCTTTGGGTGTAGCGGAAGGAAGTTTCAGACTCTTACCGACTAAAACCCACCCGTGTTCCTTCCTTAGCCCTTTATGTTCCGGGGCAGCGGTAACCCTTTTAGACAATCCCGCTAACCTGGCAGGCTTCAGCCCTAACGGGCCCCTTCCCTTGTGCTGACATCTCTTTGAGGCGCGCGTGGAACACATACGCGCCCCGTCCGGCACGGGCCTGGTCCTGATCGGACGGTGAGCTACCCATTACTCTCCGTCCGCAGGCCCGCGCCTACGGTGGCCGGGAGTCGTCAAGCGGCTCCCGACGCCCGGAGCGACTCCCGACCCGGAGCGTCTCCCGAGGTATTGCATCTCAAAAGTTTTAACAATATTTAAAGAATTCTATAAAATGTCACAAAAACTCGGACAGAAACGTGGCTAATCCAATAGTTATAATTCGTCATATTACTGAACGGCATCGCTCGCTATCGGGCATCGTAGAAAAGACTCAAAATCTCTTAATTAAATCATCATCAACACAAATATAATGGCCATGTACAGACAGATACCATCAGTCATTACTTCTAATCTGATTAGTGCTCAATTGAGCTCTCTAACATTGATGGCTGCACAGCTTGCCCGCGTGGCGCTGTCACGCGTCACGCTCGCTGTCACGCGTCACGCTCGCTGTCACGCGTCACGCTCGCTGTCACGCGTCACGCTCGATGTCACGCGTCACGCTCGCTGTCACGCGTTACGCTGGCTGTCGGTAAGCCCAACGTCCCGTGTCCTGCGCCTGCAGCGTGGCATGTTTAGTCATGTCTGGAAATAACACGTTGCTTCCAAAGAAACCTGGCACTTACAACAAACAGCATAATGAGGTGGTCCTGTGAGACTCCCCTACTTGCAGTTGCAGGTGACAGCTGATCGCGTGCCAGCTCATTAGAGGAACACCCCCCTCCCCTCCCCCTCCATCTCGTTACCCCTCAGTCGCCCTGTCTCTGTGCTCCTAACGAACCTTAATGTATTCTTTGCACTAAACGTTGTTTGAGCTTTGTTTATGACACCGACACAGACCAGCTTCACTTGAAACAGATGCAACGCGCTGTATTCTGAGTGGACATCGCGAGGTTACTCCGAATCGTTCTCACTAAGTATTATATGTGAAAGGTAAGGAAATTGCAATTTGAAGACTGATCGTCATTGAGTTCAGTAGAATCAAAGGGTAGAAGAAATAAGTTCGCTCACTTATTGAGTCTCCCCACAAGTCGACGACTGCCATTATTCTCCATCTGTTAACCAACGGAGTTTAATTACAACAGACAATTGGCTTTCTGTTCTAAGCACGAACGCAAGAGCTAACCTAGGCGCCATTCATGGACGAACGGTTTCGTTCAGTAATCTTATTGCTTGCTCTAGTGAGTCCCGTACGATGTATAGAATTACTCTTGAACGATATAATTGTCTACAGAAAGCATGGGTCACCGTTGAACGGTAATACGAAAAAACTATTAGTCGACACCATTATTTAGCGACCGCACTTTTCGCTGGATAACGCTACAAAGAATGAATGGTTGGCCGATACCAATATTTGCCGATGTCATGGTTCGCCGGAACACGCTTGAACTGAATAATCTTTGTGTATCTAACTAACTAAATAATGTTGATGAACTCTTTTGGCATATTCAAATGGACTCAGACTGAACTCGACGCCCCGGATAGGAGGGTCCGAACGCTGCTGACTGCAAATCGAATGCATCACCCGCGGTCATCGGTAATGAGACTGTATATCCCGCGAATGTGTGGAGAACTTTTATATGGTAAGACCCTTCACAGTCGCGAGAGATGCAATACTTGGCTAAAGAGAACTCTGCCATACTTCGCAGGGAGGTACTTCTAGATACGGATCGCATTGTTTTTCAGACAATCTAGAGTCTAGACAAAATCAAACTGTTGCTAATTTAATAGTATATTTATAATTTTTATGACATTGACTTTACATTCTGTGATTACTATAACTCACACACTTCTCAAAATTTTAGGAAAATCATCTACTTTATCATGCTGTCAGTCTTCTCGGCACGTTTCCAGATGACAGCGATGCGGACGAGTACTTTAAGGGGCGCCTCCACGAGCGAGACAAGCGCGGCTGTATTATCGTCGTGCCACGTATTTCTATACACTCTCTTAGAACGTGTCTACACACGGCGACATCAACGCCGCGAAAATTTGATGGCACTGCGAGACTATCGCAGCGATTCTCTCGCTCGTGGAAGCGGCCCCTAAGTATCCTTTGTTTTTGTATTTATTTGATAGTAAGTTAGTTAGTCATTTCATTTAGTATCTCGTGTTAATAGTTAGTTACATTTTCTCTAAATACAACTTTTAAATACTTTTACAATATTTGTAAATATGTGAGCACCACAGAACAGATAATCTGTGAATTGTACTTTAGGCGCATCGTCTTCACATTATAAAAAATATTTTAAAACATTTTAAAAGAGTAAAGGTGGAGTTTCTTGGCCATTCTAAACGGATTATTCCACTTTGCCCCACCAGCCGCCCCACTGGTGGGGCAAGGTGGAAACTTTTTGGAAGGGGCGACTAGAATAAATTTTATTTATTGTAAATTTTGACGTTCAAAAATGCTTTTTGTGCCCATTTGAAACAAATCATATGAATCAGAATTTTATTTGCTCTAAATGTAGGTACAGTACAAAATTAATAACATAAATAAATGAGATCAGCTACATTTTACCTTACGGCGTACAAATCATTACATTAATTACTTACTTATACAAATAAAAAAAAAATGTAAAAAAAAAAAAATATAAGGAACATTAACAATTTATTTCATGTCATTTAGCTAATAAATTCGCAATAATAATGTACTAGGTAATAAAATTGTAATAGTCATCTATATATATAAAAGGAGAACTGACTGACTGACATATCAACGCACAGCCCAAACCGCTGGGTCTAGAGATTCCAAACTTGGCATGTAGGTTCCTTATGAGGTCTAGGGGTGCACTAAGAAAGGGTTTTTCAAAATTCATCCCCTAAGGGGTTGAATGGGGGGGGTGAAATTTCACGCGGACGAAGTCGCGGGAAGAAGCTAGTTTTCTATAAAGTCACATCATTTAAAAAGTATTTTACTGAGTACTAACATTTTCTTAAAAAAAGTGCAGTTACCTTAGATTTAAAAAAATGTGAACAAAATAATCCTTAAAACCATGAAGTATTTTATTATAAATAACAGGTCCCATTGTCATAATATTTTTTCTTGGCAGAGCTGTTTTGTAATTATCTGACTTTTGACTTGGCTTTGAGTTTTGACTTTGACGTCACCATATTTGAGGGAGGGAGGCAATCCGACCCCCGACTATAATGTTTCAACGCGCAACTAATAGAACATTACTTTAAACTGGAAATAAAAACACACCATAACATTCATTATAACTGTTACAAATAGGTTTGAGGCGGAGGAAAAATACATGAACCGCTCGGGATGTGCTGAGTAAGTGATTAAAGAAACGATGTGCACTTTTCTTTTCATCCAGATTTTGCGAACGTGAATTCTACTTGTATAACCAGGCGCGTTTCTAGCAGTACTCGCTTCTCGTAGTTTAAAACAAAACATGTTCTGAAACGAGTTCCGTTTCAATTCAGTTATATGTAATTCCGCACGAAATCCGGAGTCACACATAGCATGTAGATACGAATAAATTATTTTTGAAATGATAACGTCACGATGGTCCGCTCGGTAAATGAACTTAAAAGCGGCGTGCGCTGCACAAAGCTCACACAATAAATTAGCGAAGTGAGCGGTATGAGCGCTGTGAGCGGTACAAGCGGTATGAGCGGAACGAGTGCAGTGAACGTAGGTCCTCGCGGACGCTGCCGTCTAATTTGTTTATCTCACAAAGCGAAACTCATTAAAAACTCGAATTTGTGTGTGTGGGCGCAAGGGATTATTTTTAAAATATTAATCTAAACTCAGTGCATCCGCTACGGCGCCGTTTGGCAAAGTGCTCGCGAAAAAAACAATATGAGCTTCATTGACCACACTACAACACAAATATTCGTCGGTTTCCGGCTCGTCACAACACTTGCACTGTACTGAAAGCCTCAGCTCAAGCGATGTCAACTCTCCAGTCGTCTTTATTATCTGTTTGATTTGCGAAGGTAATGTAAATTAAGTCATAATGTACGTGTTGAGTGTCACTCAGGGTCCCTCACACAAGTTGATATAAGAATAAGATGGACGCTCACAATCTTCTATTGTAGTTACCTGTTGTCTCTCCGCGTGCTATAAGCTCTAAGCGTCCCGACCGGCTCGCTGGAAACACTTCGCGTGTGAAGTCACAGCGCTGTACGCTACACTCACAAACAAATAAACCAAGCGCCTGTTAGCGCCGCCACCGGTCTGTGCCGGCCTGTGCCACGTGGGAGGGTCTGTGCCGGTGATTCTCCGTCAGGCATCCGCTTTCTATATAAATATGGGGAAGTAAAATACAAAATATTACAAAAAAAAAAACGCTGCCAGGTGAGAAATAACTTTAATTTCGGAAGTCGGTGTCGTTGGTTCCGCATTTTCGTTTTTTGACACCGACTTCCGAAATTAAAGTTATTTTTCAACTTTGTAGTGTTGTTTTTGGAAGGCGGTTGTTTTTTTTTTGTAAAATATTTTTATTTTTTACTTTTTAGTTGTACCTACCCCATACAAATTCATATCAAATCAAATCAAAATATTTTTATTTCACATAAATCAACATGGGCAGTTATGAAACGTCAGAAGCTAGGTGCACGGTTCCAACTGGTCGTTTCCTATGGAGAAGAACCGGCAAGAAACTCCATGGTTACTCTTTTAAAAATAATTGGCTTTTACAATGTTTTCAAGTTACAGTAGGTATGGGAGGACAGCGTAGGCCTGTCAACAAGTACCAGGTACTTGATAAAATAAAAAATGGTCTACGGATCTAAAGTCTACAAGGCTTATAAAGTCCTCACATTTACAAAATAAGAATGTATCAAAAGGATAAATAAAATATAAAAATCTACTAAAACCAAGAGATATGATTGCCATTTCAACTAATAAAGAGGTGAAAAATTAAAATTGTCTGTATATAATGTCAAATAATAAAAAGATTATGTCAAAGAAGTGTGTACAAATAAAAAAATAAACATCGTAATTTGAGAGCAGTTAATAGACATTTACGTAGTTATGCCGTTAATGAGATATAACACTACCTACTTGCTATGTGAATATCAGTGACAGGAAGCTATTAAAACAACATCAATATAAACTAAGTGGAAAATATTCCTATTATTGAAACTAACTCAAAAACTACACAAGCAAAGTTAATAAAATTTATATGAGACCATCCCTAAGGCATACCTTATCCATTAAAAACAATTTACTAAAACAGTCCTTGCCTGTTCGAGTAACTTCTTACTGTTAAGGAGTTGTACCTTCCATCATCAGCCCAGCTACCTGAGATGGTGACAACCATACGCAAATACACAAGATACTTCATAAAATATGCGAAAAACCATAAGTAAGCCTATAAAATTTGAGGGTTGCCCTCGATTTCTCTAAGATCCCATCATCAGATCCTAACTTGGTGACAATGGGACCACCTCAGAATTATCTACTTTCGAACAAAAAAAGAATTTTGAAAATCCGTCGACAATTGGCGGAGTATTCGATGAACAAACCGTGTATTCCCGTTGTCCCCGTGATCCGTGTCCCCGTTAACGGGGACAACGGGAATTTATAACATACAAAAAAAAAAAAAAAAAAAACATATAAACAGCCGAACATAGTACCTCCTCCTTTTTGTGAAGTCGGTAAAAATTAGAGAATATTGCAAATCCGTCATAAAATGACAGAGTTACGCCCGAGCATACATAAAAGAAACAATATACTTAAAACCAAATTGAGAACCTCCTCCTTTTTTATAAAAAGGAGGTTTCCTTTTTTTTTGAAAAAATACACCTTTAAACTATAAGAACACACTAAATGCATATGAAAGTATATAATTACGTTACTCATAACAAAAAAACATTTTTTTTCCATCTGTCTGTTTGTTCCGGCTAATCTCCGAAAAGGCTAGACCGATTTTGATGGGACTTTCACTAAGGTAACATATATGCTTCTTTTTGTCCCGGTAGTATGTTCCCATGGGATAATTTCCGCCATCCACGCGGGTGAAGTCGCGGGAGAGGCTAGTTTATTTATCCTAAGTAATGTTATAAATGCGAAAGCAAGTTTGTTTATTTGTTACGTTCTACTTACATTACGGTAATGGTGGTTTTCCTTTTTTTTTTGTTTTTTTCAGTAAATAGTATGTTCAATCATTAAACGTTACTGTTTTCTCTTTTGCTGTTTTACAAACATTTCTTCTTACTCTCGTATAAAGTCAGTAAGTCTTAATGAAATCGCTTTAATGTGGTGTAGTCAGAAATTATTTTTTCAGTGCAGATAGACCATGACCTGGGTAAGGATATCGGCTAATTTTCATCTTGGATCGCAGACGAAGTCGCGGGAACAGCTAGTTTTTTATTATATATATATATGTAGGAGACGGTTGTCAATTACAATAATTGTGGGCAGTCAACCGAATTTGTTACGATTTGTTTTCTTATTATTAATTTTAGAGATTTTACTAACAATTATTGTCTAATAAATCGGAACATAATTTATTGAGTACTCGGTGTAGTGCGTACGCACTAATTGATTTTGGTAACTTATTTCGATAATTGTAACCGATGGGTTCAAAACAATTGATGACATGTTACTTTGGTTTTAAAATGATTTGTAAAATCACCATTGTTTATTTACGACAGTTATTCTTGTATTATTTAATAACTTATAAAGTCTTATTAGATTTAGCACATTTTAGTGTTTTATATCAAGTAAATACGATGACGTATTTCCGTACGCCATTGGACAGAGTTGTTGTGTGGACGAGTGCGTGGTGGGGACAAACCCTTTATAACTGAGCGCACTCGTTTTTGCTGGTAGTTCAGTCAGTCAGTCAAGCAGAGTCAGTCGGTCTTCGGACTCGACTCCTGACAGAAGACTAACTCCCGACAAACCTGTCAGTTTACTAAAGTTCATTTGGGTGACTCTGTCCCTATACGAACAATAATCGATCCTACGATTTGTTTGCAATTATTTTGTTACTATACATAATTATTTTACTGTGTATCTGGTTGTATCGTGTACCTATAGTGTGTGATTTGCTAGTGTGATTCAATTTTTCGTGAAATTATAATCTGATTTGAACTGCAAACGTTTTTTCTATTTCGCAATAACCAACACAGCTACCCACCACTAGTTAAAATATGCCTGATATAACGAGACACAAACCCACCTGATCCGATATATGTACAAATATTACGAACCTTGACTTATATACTACACGATATAATATGCCACAAAGTAACAGTAATTTGATACAACCAATTTCAATAATTGAAAATTAAAACAACTGATTTCATAAAGTGGAAAACAAAATTACCAAGAACCGATCCCTCATAAATTTGATCAACAGCGACGAAAAAAAAAACAATCAAGCGTAATTGGATAGATGTTGGGTAGGCTTTCCTCCGTCGTAACATAATTGGGCACACGCACGGCCGAGCGCTCGCGTGCACGAGAATTAAGATAAAAACAGGTAATTTATTCAAAGAGTACATTCCTCCCTTATTAATTCTCGTCCAATCTGTATGTGTGGGGTGTCAATAAATCTAAATATTCATCAGTCGGCGGGTGCGGTGGGGGGAGGGGGGGGGGCAGGCTGGGGGCTCATTTAGACGCATTAATTACACGCGCCCTCTGCTGCACCGCCTAAACCCTTTTAATATTCGCTACGCGTAGCTCCGTAGCGCTTCGTAGAGAGACGTAGCGGTGGCGTAGCTCATAGCTTTATCTGCACAAGCCATGCATACCTGCTAAAGTGGATAGGTTACAACGGGGAAATAGCCTTATTTAGTTGTAAATTATGTTTCGTGTGTTGGTCCAAGACGTCGTTTTCAATTTTTAACTTGTAGTAGCGTCATCGCGTCGCCATTATCCACGTATTTCACAGTTATTTCAGAAAAAAAACTTTTTCTGAATGCTTTGCAACTGAACGCAGCCTTTGCTTGCTTGCATTGCGTTATCTGTGTCACCTGTCATGTCATTAACGTTTTCGTGCACGCCAAAGAACCACGGAATAAATCTTCAAAATTAAAATGGGTAAGGATAAACGAAGAGACAGGGATTATGACGACGTTCTGTACAAACAAATAAAGAAACTGAAGAAATCCCTGAAGAAGAAAAGACGCAGAACAGCAGGTGAGTAAATTGTGGAACGTGTCTAGGTACCTACACGAACAAGAAAATTTTCAAACCGCCAACGGTTTATAATCTGGTATTGTAATCTGAAATCTAAACAAATATCTTGAGAATTTGTTCCGTGCGGTGAATTTACCACCCGTGAGACTTATTTCTTGATAATTTTAAAACGTTTGAGAATATACTCGTGTACAAATACTGACGTACTGGAAGTACGTCGTGGTTTATTCCAAACTAAAAAACATAATATGAGAATATACTCGATGAGGTATATTTCGTATACATTGTTATTGCTCAGAAAATGACAAAAATTGTCATTTTTTCAGAACATTCGCCTGAACATTGGCAAACAAGCAACATAATCACTGTACCAGAACAAACAGAACAAATTGCGGAACCAGTTTTAGAACAAACTGTCGAGCCTGGGGCCGAACACATGGAAGTTGAACCAGTACTCGAGCACTCAACTGAAACTGAGCCAGACGAAATTTTTGATGAAGTGTTGGGAGATGACCCCACTAAAACAAATAAATATGGGGCCAACATCCACAAAGACATAGCATCCCGCTGGGAACACATCACTAAGGAAGGTCTACAAAAAGACACCAAATCAGATCTTTTAAAGACAGCTCTCATACCGGAAAATTGTAAATTTCTAGAAGCTCCGGTTAAAAACCCGGAAATAGTAGCAGCCATATCTGACACTGTACTTAAAAGGGACAATGTGTTAGCTGCTCAACAAAACTTGCTAGGTCAAGCCACTGCCTGCATAGCAGTAGCCCTTAATAATATGCTAAAAGATAAAAGTAACATCGAACACACAAAAACAATAAGCAATGCAGGCCGCATGTTGTGCGAACTGTTCCATATGCACAGCAGTGCCAGACGCTCCCTAATACAATTTGCACTAAACAAAGAAACAAAATGCATTGTACAAAATACTAAAATTGGAACACAGCTGTTTGGTGACAACCTTGGTGAGGCTTTAAGAGCAGGAAAAGCCATTACAAAAACTGGCTCAGAAATAAGGTATTCAAAACCTCCACCTAATAAGCCACACTCAAGTCAAAACCAGTCTTTAAACTACCGGGGCCCGCCTCGCAAACCACAGCAACAGCGACCACCACAACCGAGTGCGGGCAGAGCAACCAACACCAAAGAAGCCAACAAACATGTTCAGCGGGGCCCTCCACCGCAGAGGACACAGCGCTACAGGAGATAGAGGTACAGTGTGCTGGAAGACTTCCTTATTTTTATGATAATTGGTGTTCTATTACCAATGATAGAACTGTTTTATCCTGGATTAAGGGGTACCATATTCCAATATCTGGCTTACCCTTCCAATCCAACGAATTACTAAACATAAAGGTATCAAATTCACATGAAAAAGAGACTCAAAATGCAATATCACACCTATTAACAATTGGTGCAATCACAGAATGTCAACCACTTAGCAGTCAATTCTTGTCTCCTATATTTCTAACACCAAAACCCAATGGTGATTTCAGATTTATACTCAATTTAAAAACATTTAACAAATTTGTGACTACGTCACACTTTAAGCTTGAAGACATTAGAACCGCTATGAAATTGATATCACCCCATTACTTTATGGCTAAGATTGATCTAAAAGATGCGTACTTTGCAATAAACATAGACAACAACTCGAGACAATTTTTGAGATTTATATGGCAGGGAAAAATATATGAATTCAAAGTATTACCTTTCGGCCTTAACACAGCACCCTATGTTTTTACAAAAATAATGAAACCCGTCATAGAACACCTTCGTTCTATGGGAATTCTATGTACTATTTATTTAGATGATGCACTTCTTATTTCTAAGTCATACCATGACCTAATTAAAATAATTGATATCACAATCAATCTACTAGAATCTTTAGGATTCATAATAAATTATGACAAAAGTGTACTGACGCCTTCACATAAATGCCAGTTCCTAGGTTTTGTCCTCAATTCATCAGATATGACAATAGAACTACCACAAGAGAAACGCCTAAGAATAAAAATAGAGATAGTTCAATTTTCAAAATTAAAGTGCTGCAAAATAAGACAATTCGCACATTTTCTCGGCCTCCTTACATCTGCATGTCCGGCTATTAAGTATGGGTGGTTATACACTAAATTATTCGAGAGAGCAAAATATCTCAATCTAATTAATAATGACAATTATAACAAAGTAATGTCCCTACCAAAATCTCTTCAACCAGACTTTAATTGGTGGTTAGAACACATTGACAACTCGAGTAATCACATCCGATCAGACTCATACACTAAAGAAATCTTTACAGATGCCTCCTTAACTGGCTGGGGCGCGGCTTGCAACTCTCATTCTCTGGGTGGAAATTGGTCCCAAACAGAATGCGAGAAACATATAAATTATTTGGAACTACTTGCAGCTTTTATGGGTCTGAAAGCTTATGCTACACACTGTTCCAATTGTCAAATTCTTCTAAGAATTGATAACACCACCGCCATCTCATACATCAACCGCATGGGTGGTGTCCAGTATCCTCATCTAAATGAAATTACTCGAAACATATGGCAATGGTGTGAAGCAAGAAATATTTATTTATTTGCATCCTACATACAATCCAAAGATAATTTTATAGCTGATAAAGAATCAAGAAGAGATCACTCTAATATAGAATTCGAACTGGCTGATTATGCTTTCAAACAGATAGTATCATTACTGGGTCAACCAGAGGTAGACCTTTTCGCAACAAACGAAAATAATAAATGTGAAACTTACGTCTCATGGAAAAGCGATCCTAACGCTATTTCAATAGATGCTTTTACAATACCATGGACCAAATATTTTTTCTATGCCTTCCCTCCATTCTCATTATTACTCAAAACTATAAAAAAGATAGAAAATGAAAATGCTAGGGGTATATTAGTCGCCCCCTACTGGCCGACACAGCCCTGGTACCCTATGTTTGCTAATCTTCTTGATTCTGAACCAGTTTTCTTTTCACCTAACAGATTGTTACTCACATCAATCAACGGCCAGCCACACCCACTGTATCCCAATCTTACCCTGGTGGCAGGGATCTTATGCGGCAAGCACTGATATCCCGGGGAGCCCCAGGAATATCAACCGAAATCATGATTTCTTCAATTACAGATAACACTTTCACTCAATATAATACTTGTTTTAAACAATGGTGGGAACATTGCTTACATAAAAATATTAATCCTTTGTCTGCAACACCATCAGATATTATAAGTTTTCTGACAATACTTTACAACAAGGGTTTAAAGTATGGCAGCCTTAACTCATGCCGCTCGGCATTATCTCTTTTGCTAGGACCTCAAATTGGATCCCATGAATTGGTCAAACGATTTTTAAAAGGTGTGTCTAAACTAAAACCAAATGCTCCTAGATATAATATCACATGGGATCCCAGCATTGTAATAAATCATCTTAGCACATTTTTTCCCAATGTACAAATATCTCAAAAAATGCTAGGGAAAAAAGTGGTTACCCTACTAGCCTTAATAACAGCACATAGAGTACAAACCCTTAGTCTAGTTAAACTGGAAAACATAATTTATCAGGATAGTAAAATCATAATTAAAATTACAGATTCTGTTAAGACAACCAGAGAGGGCACACCCCAGCCTGTATTAGTGATCCCATTCTTCTTGAACAAGCCTGAGATTTGCCCGGCTCAAGCACTTTTAGATTATATAAAAGTGACAGAAAGAGTCAGGCCCTTGAAAACAGGTAACTTATTTATAAGTTTTAGAAAACCTTATTCTGCTGTTGGATCAGAGTCAATTAGTCGTTGGATTAAGGAAACCATGACTGAAAGTGGTATTGACACCAACATTTTCTCCTCACATAGCACTAGACATGCTTCCTCCTCTAAAGCAAAGTTAAGTGGGTTAAATATTGACCTAATTAGAAAGACTGCAGGCTGGAGTGAGTCTTCCTCTGTGTTTGCCCGTTTCTATAATAGACCAATACTGGATTCATCTGAATTATTTGCAAGAACAATTCTTGATAATAATTAAAGTAGTAATAAGTATAATTTGTGATATAAGATTAAAAGGATTAAGTTAAATACTTTTGGAAAAACAGGTTTCAATTAAAAATTGAGTATGGTTATGTTATCATTTTTGTTTTATAGTGTTATTTTAATTTTTGTGTAACATCATACAATAAAAGATTTATTGTTAAAGTCAAAATCGATGAGACTGATTAAACATTCATTAATTTTGTAAGAAATATCATTGTTTTCTTTTCAAAATTCATGACCAAAATTTCACGATACTTTGAACATCCTACAAGTTAAAAATTGAAAACGACGTCTTGGACCAACACACGAAACATAATTACAAATCAAACGAACTTACCTGTGAGTGAAGTTCGATGTTAATTATGTGAGAGTGTTGGTCCAAGACGTCTTGGATCCCACCCAAATTAACCCATTATTTGTTTACAAATACCCTGAGTTTCAGACCGTGAAATTTGGTAAGTATCTTCAAACTAAATGACATGACAGGTGACACAGATAACGCAATGCAAGCAAGCAAAGGCTGCGTTCAGTTGCAAAGCATTCAGAAAAAGTTTTTTTTCTGAAATAACTGTGAAATACGTGGATAATGGCGACGCGATGACGCTACTACAAGTTAAAAATTGAAAACGACGTCTTGGACCAACACTCTCACATAATTAACATCGAACTTCACTCACAGGTAAGTTCGTTTGATTTGTAATTACACAATATTTTGATAGTGCACAGCTAGAATTTTCGGCATATTTGATTATCGGCAATAATTTGAAACGTTGTGAATTCAGTGGCATGCCTGGCTCCCCCACTGGGCATAGTGTATCAAGCACCGCCACCGGTCTGCTGCCACTGGTTGTACGTCGGTACTCCGCGCTACTGTCGATCGCGGACACCACGGGATGTATCACTAGTTGTACGTCGGTACTCCGCGCTACTGTCGGTCGCGTTTGTAATCGCCCACACTAGCGGCCCGGGTTATCTGCCCAGGCGGCTATTGATTGCAGAATAGTGTTGGGACTGCCACGCAGCCTCCAAAGAAGCGAGGCAGATTTTTTATGCCACAGCGCATCAAATCCGTCAGTGCTTGCGACTGCAAACATTGTCGAGGCACTACAGAAGCGCGGCAGTCGCAACAATAAATACCCTGAATTCGTTATTATATAGGACTAGCTTCCGCCCGCGGCTTCGCCCGCGTGGATGTCGGAAATTATCCCACAGGACAGTGCCGGTGAAGTTGACGTCGAGGTTGAGACTGTTCTGGAGTTTCAGCAGTTGTTGAGATGTAAGATACTCAGCGTGTTGTTGACGTCGATCTTGGGACTGTTGTGGTGTCACAGTAGCTCTGTGTGCCACCTCACGCACCGCCTGCTCAAACCTTCGCAGATCAGTTTGTTGAGACGTCTCGTTATTCTAAATCGAACTATTTTTATAGCTCGAGCTTTATTAGAGCTTTATGAAATATTAGACTTACGCTTTCGAGTCATTATTGTAAGTACTATACAGGGTGTCCCGTAAATAATGGATCAAACGTAACGGGTAGGTAGCTTACCTCATTTCCAACAACTAATTTGAACAGTAAAAAAAAAACCCATAAGGTAACCAAGATAATTTTTTTTTTCGATTTTTACTATTTTCTGTACCAGCATTCAGTGTTTTTAATGCTGTTGCTGCAAATGGTATCATATTTAGGTGTGATTTTTGTCATACATTTCTGAATAGTTTACTAGTGTTATAAGATACCATTTTTTTAAATAACATTTTATTTGCCTTAGAAAAAAAATCTTGAATTGAAAAGTTTTGTTTTTACGATGAAAAGACCAGAATTGGAAAAATTCTCCTGTAAAAAAAAATGTATGACATCAAAGTGTACCATTATTTTAAAAACTTGTAAAATTACTAAGGTTTGCAAATTGGTATAAAACTTACGTCTAGTCCTTGCGGTTACAAAGATATTGCTACTCGTATGAATGTGATGAAGAAGACAGAACAGAAATTAAAATGGTACAATCTAACTTTTCTTTCTCGTAATGGCTTATGCTTGTAATCTAAGCATGTGGTTAAGCGTGTAGCGTAATTCCGAGCCGATGACGTCATCTGTTCGGCATTTGGGACCGCTACCTGCGGAGTTGCACCTCACTCAGTGTGAAAGGGATAGATAGCGCCGCTTTTGTATTTTTGGTAATGTTGCTTGATTTTATTTGTTTAGTTGACACGAATCTCTCTTCGAGTTGATACGTACGTCAGACTACTTTCGCTCCCGCTGTGCCTAACTGTTGTGTTCCTTAAAATTAAACTTGTGCGGTGTATTTGGACTTTGCTTTGCCTAACGATTTGGAACTGTTTGTGTTTTGGACGAATGACTTGGCAATCCTACGGACTTCGAAAACAATCGTTTGTGTGTGGTTGTACGTGTGTGCAGTAGTACGATGCCTCGTTACGAGTACACGCCACGGGAGTATGCCGAAATGCATTTTATCTACGGAGAAGCAAGAGGTAATGCCAGGGCGGCCGCAAGATTGTATCGTGAAAGATACCCGAACCGGGATCGACATCCCGACTATCGCGTATTCATTAGAGTGCATAACGCGCTTCTTGAGGGAAGAATTCTTGGCACCGGAGTTGGGGGTGCCAGTGAAGGGCGATCGTCACAAGTCAATGACGAAATTATTATTCGAGAAATCGAGGAAGATTCGTCGGTCTCAATTCGCGTCATAGCGCAACGCACAGGTATTCCAAGATCGACGGTACATCGAGTTCTAAAAAGGCACCGGTTGCACCCATATCACGTGCAACGTGTTCAAACGCTGACGTCACGTGATTACCCGCAAAGAGTAGCATTTTGCCAAAGGATGCTTAGAATGATACGGGCGGACCCACAGTTTTTTAATAAAATTTTATGGAGTGACGAGTCTTCATGCCGGCGAGATGGATATCTCAATTTGCATAATTTGCACAGTTGGCAGCTGGTAAACCCACATTTGATGCGAGAGGACAGGAGCCAACATCAATTTAAAATAAATTTATGGGCAGGAATAATAAATGGGCAAATAATAGGGCCCTTTGAACTACCAGCAACTCTAAACGCCGAATACTATCTGCATTTTTTAAGGAATGAGTTGCCAACGTTATTAGAAAATATTCCAGAAGACGTGCGGCAAGCAATGTGGTTACAAAATGATGGATGCCCCGCTCACTATGCGACGGCAGTAAGGGCGCAACTCAATGAAACTTACCCTGACAGATGGATCGGCCGATTAGGACCAATTTTGTGGCCTCCGCGATCTCCGGATTTAAATCCCTTAGATTTTTTTTATTGGGGATGTTTAAAAGACAAAGTGTACAAACAACGAATAACGTCGGAAGAAGAATTACGTCAGCGTATCCAATCTGCTGTATCAGAAATAAACAACAGCCATTTTGTCCGTCGGATAAGAGCTTCCTTTATTAGGAGGTGCAGACTTTGCATTCTCGTAGGGGGACGTCAGTTTGAACATTTACTGTAAAAACAAAATAAACGATTTATTTGTATTTTTTTTTTAATTTAACCTAAGTTTTTTCATACGCTGAGATACCTAAACATTTTTAAGAAAATAGTTGAATTGTGCACACTTTTTCAATTTTATTTTATTTCGTAATTTTGCACCTCTGTCAGATTCATAGCAATATCTTTGTAACGACAAAGACTAGGCGTAAGTTTTATACCAATCTGCAAACCTTAGTAATTGTACAAGTTTTTAAAATAATGGTACACTTCGGTGTCATACAATTTTTTTACAGGAGAATTTTTCCAATTCTGGTCTTTTCATCTTAAAAACAAAACTTTTCAATTCAAGATTTTTTTTCTAAGGCAAATAAAATGTTATTTAAAAAAATGGTATCTTATAACACTAGTAAACTATTCAGAAATGTATGACAAAAATCACACCTAAATATGATACCATTTGCA
The DNA here is from genome assembly GCA_914767645.1 of Hydraecia micacea. Taxonomy (NCBI): domain Eukaryota; kingdom Metazoa; phylum Arthropoda; class Insecta; order Lepidoptera; family Noctuidae; genus Hydraecia; species Hydraecia micacea. Next base: position 98,878 of record OU611794.1, read on the forward strand.
GCAACAGCATTAAAAACACTGAATGCTGGTACAGAAAATAGTAAAAATCGAAAAAAAAAATTATCTTGGTTACCTTATGGGTTTTTTTTTTACTGTTCAAATTAGTTGTTGGAAATGAGGTAAGCTACCTACCCGTTACGTTTGATCCATTATTTACGGGACACCCTGTATAAAAAATCACCAAATCGGTAGTAATTTTAACTAACTAAATCAATTCCAATAGCTAATTAGGAGGAAAACGAATCTAACTTCTTACTACTTACAACACAACCTAAAACTATACGTTAATCTTAAACTAACAAAAAAAAAAAACAATTGTAATAATCTAAGTAGGTACAGACGCCAGCACATCAAGTTACTACAATCTGTCAATTTTCTTTAATAGATTTTCAACTTTATCGCTGAAGCATAAGGTTCAAAGTTGATTGGGCAAATTTGACAGATTGGGGTAGCTTGATGTGCTGGCGTCTGTACCTAATGAAAATAATAACGAATCTATTTAGGTACCTACTTAATACTTACAAATACAACCTATACCTAACCCGTGACCTAACTAACTAAAAATACAATCCTACCTATAATAGTAATTAAACAAACAAAGAAAACAATTCTATTATGACTAATAATTGAATTTAAAACGAATCTATATTTGTACTTAAAATATACTACCTAAAAATTATAATGCCTACTGTTAGTTAGTAATAAATCGCTTCGAAACGAATTTAAAGCTGTAAAAAAAACTCAAAATGAACACAACCGTCAACGACGTCTGCCGGTCTGCCCTCACGCCCAGTAGTATAAAAGTGTCCTGTGCCTCACGCACATAATATTAGTAGACACACCTTCCAATATATAAATAAAAGGATAATAAACTTATTATTGAAATCCTTAGAACGGTCTTTCCTTTGGTGTTCCATCATTAACCCCTAACAGGTCTGCCTAGGCCTACCCGCGTTCGGGACTTCATTGCCTGGACCGCCCCTCCACCCCCGCCGCCGATTCATGTAGGCATTAATAGCGCTCCACTCAGGTCAATCTTATCGTGATAACTTTTAAAGTATTCGTCCAAATTACTTAGTGTAAAAGACAAAGTTTATCTATATGAAATACCGAAAGCGATAAATGTATTGATTTTGATAAGAATTAACAAAGTACTCTGAAATATGCATTGTAAAAAAGTACCCAATTTAAATGTATTTATGGATCACTATTTTGGATATAATGGCTTCCACAAAAAAGATAGATATATGCTGTCGCGGACTTTTATTTAGAACTTTATAAGACAAACAGTCCCACGATACATTATCTTCATGTAACTCTAACGGTTTAGGCAGCGCACGCCAAGATAGCTCTCAGAGGGCAGGAATTTTTCCGACTTACTTGATACTTATCGTTATATTATGGCCAAATCACACAAAATCTTTATAAATTGTAGCCTATGTGTTATTCTGATGTATAAGCTATATTACTGTGAAGTTTCATCAAAATCCGTTCAGTAGTTTTTGCGTGAAAGAGTAACAAGCATCCAAACAAACTTTCGTATTTATAATATTAGTAGGAAGTAGGATACGCAGAACATTGTAACCTTTTTGGGTATATGTGAACCACATGACAGGGCTCCCGAGTACAGTCCTGTACAGTATGCCTTAAAAAGGGTTATTTTAATTGCGTCTGTAGATCGAAAAAGTCTGCGGGCCAGCATATTCGTCCTAACTGACAATGCTCTGCGCTCCCTCTGTAGGTCTATATAATCTTTCAGGTCATCAGTAACCACATGGCCCAGGTATTTAAATTTATGCACCCTGTTAATCGAGTGACCTTTCAATAGGAGAGGAGGAACCGTAGCGGGACACCTGGTGCCAGACCTGAAGACTATAAATTCTGTCTTACTGCTATTATAAACTAATCCATGAGTCGCAGTGTACGACTCGCACACATTGAGTAGCTTACGGAGAGCGCCGATCGAGGGAGCCAGCAGCACCATGTCATCTGCGTAGCTAACGTTGCTAAAACAAACTCCATCCACGTAGCAGCCGACACGTGTGCTGCTGAGTCGCTCAATCAGAGCATTAATATACAAACCGAAGAGCAAAGGCGGGGACAGGCCCCCCTGCCTCACCCCGTACTCCGGCCGGGACGGCTCCGACAGCTTTCCCGCCCACCGCACCTGAGTCTCTTGGTTCAGGTACCAGTGCTTGAGGAGTAATACGAACTCCGGCGGCATCGCTGTTTCTTCTAGCTTTAGCCAGAGAAGATCGTATGGGACAAGGTCAAAGGCCATGGACAAGTCGAGGAAAACTGCATAAACAGGTGTATTTCTATCCGTGTAATACCTGACAGCGTACTTCAAACTAACAATAGCAGTCTCCGTTGACAGTCCGGGCCGGAAACCAAACTGAGCATCACAGAGTCGCGCATTTAGATGCGAGTTAAGCACGCTTTCAAGGACCTTGGCTATGACGGTGGCGAATGAAACAGGCCTGTAGTTTGACCTGTCCGATACGTCCCCTGTCTTGCTTTTAACCACCGGCACCACCAGAGTTCGCACTAGATCAGGCGGGAGATGTGAATGACACACACACAGATTAAATAAAAGTGCCAGCACCCGAGGTAAGTGGGAACCAGCATGCTGCAGGTGCTCAATGAGTCCGGCATGCCCAGGGGATTTGCCTCTTGTCATCTTCTTCAATATGTGCCTGGTCTGTTTTGCAAGAACTACAGTGGCCACCTCTGCACGCTCAGGGCCAGCACTGAACACCCCGCACGGCGGCCCCAGTGCTGACTTAATAGAGAATTGGTTTTTTGAACAATTCAGCTATATCCTTAGGGCAGGAAACCCCGTCGACACTCACAAGAACATTACATTATATTGCTTACCAGAAAAATAAATCTTTTACATTATAAATCTTTGTCTTCCCAATTAATTAATTATTCTTTCTGAGAAAAGAAGTAGACGCATAATAAAATTTTTGTATAAGGTCCCCGTCACGAGAAGCTATACATTTTGTAAACACACATTCAGGGACTCGCAACATTTGGATCAAATAAAAAAAAACAGTTTTGTAATGAATTTTATTTTTATATACGGATATAATTATGTTACCACACACATCTAATTACTGTCCTCAGACGATTCCGAGTATTATGCATCTGCATTCTGCAGCATTGACAGCGTCAGCGTGAACTTACTTCAAAATGGTTGCCTAAATGTTTACGTTCAATGAGTCAGACGAGTTCCAGTACCATAGAATATTAGACGACAGCGCTTTATATCGCTAAAATATAACCCGACCAAGTGAAATTGCTTGTTAGTTTCGTATTTATTTATTTAAACTCTTAATATATCATTACAGGTTTAGAAACCTAATGCGATAGCTAAGCCTACTTATAATATTAACTATTTTAAAATAACACTATTACTAACATTTACAAATAACTACACAATACATTACCTTACACCAAAAATTACTTATAACTAAAACAATACAACCTTATAATTCACAGAAAATTAACTTAAATAATAATATGCTTTACATTAAAAAAATAAAACAATAAAAGAAACAATAAGCATAAAATTACACTAATTGTTGCTTTCGTAACATATTATATATAAACTTACTCTTGCAAGTTCACTAAAGTAACACGAAAAAATGTCCAACCTATTCTGAACTTCGTTAACAGTACGAATGCTCGCGTGAGAGGTGCTTTGGCCAGCAGGTTGGTTCTGGCAGTTGGCACAGCCAGCAGTGGCGGGCGCCGCCGCCTCCACACACATGAATGTTACTTTGAGTTGATTGAATTTGGGATTATTTGTTGTTGATTGAATTGTAGCTACGTAACTTAGTAGAAGTTCATTATTTACAAAATTTATAGCTTCTTGTGACGGGGACTTTATTTATAATTTTACTTTAAGAAAATATAGCAATCTTAATCTCATAACGAGACTTGACAAATCCTGAATCTTTTAATTCATCTGCAATCTCAATACATAACAAACGAATGGCATCAATACCCGGCCCTCGGGCCCCTGGCTCTCCGGCCCCGCGAGGTGGGCCCGGTGCTGTAGGCCCCGAGCAGTGGGCCCTTATACAATCTGCGTGCTGAAAGGAACGGAGGATACCCTGCATGCTGGTCACGCGCCTCGCTTTATTCTATTCAAATAACCGGCGCGGGGGGCGCGCACCGGACCGGGCCGAGGTCGTGGTTACAGCGCAATACTACCTAATGTGGTGACATATGAATAAGACATGCTCGTCACATACACTAACCTTCCCGATTGATCGTTGTTTCCCCTCAGTTCTAGCTATTTGCACATGTTTGTATATAGTAGCTACAGGCAGCGTGGAATGGATGAATACATCGACAAGAAGTGATTTCTTGTCTACAATCGTAGTTCCATAGGTTTATGTCAGCTTGCTGCGAGTTACAACCGCGCTGTGAGTGGTCTTTCACGTCGTGATCCGTTGTTTTAAGCAGTGACCGGCGCTGGTATAGTGACAATGTTGCGTGTACCACACACACAGTTGGTTGCCGCTGAGCTTCACTGACTAGAGCGTAATGCGCGGACGATCTGGTATGCTTTGTGTCTGTGAAGGTGGCAGATTCACTTGGTACAATCGTACAATTAGTGCCTAGTTTGGAATAAACACGATAGTTAATTGTTCTACTAAGGAATAACTCAAAAGTATTTTTAAAACGATTTGGAATCAGTTTATGATTTGCAGAAGAACAGTAGTGTCGCTATAAATAAATCAAGGGCACATTGCTATTCAGTGGCGCGGCGCGTCTGGCGCGCGGCTGACATGCGATGCGGCGGCACATTTCCATACATTGTTATCGCGCCGCGCGTCACGTGCGCAGTACGTTGTGGCTTCACTCCCGACACTACGTTTAACGTCGCGCGACTTGTGACCCGCACTTAGTGCGCACGTGCTTATTATTTGTGATTAAGTACTCTCGTAGATAGGTGTAACAGGGGGTGAGTCTTTGACTTCTACTAATACGTCATATTAACAGTGCAACGTTGCAATTATTTATGTCAACATTTCCATTGAACATTATAGGTCTATTATAATAATATTAATGTTATTTATAGTAGAAATACAATCTTAAATTAACTGATCGTCTTCTCGTTCACCAGAAACATAACAACACACACTATGTCAGCAGCTTGCTGAACACTGTCGCCTGTGCTTGCTGCTGGGGTATGTATGTGTTGGCTGGTTGTTTGTTGGAGTGGGTCGTCCACTAGCTGTCAGATGTCGTCACTGGTCCGTCACCTGCGCTGCGCGAGAGCGCTGTCAGCGTCTCCTCTCTACACTATCCATGTATGTGTACTCGTAGGTAAAGCCGTATTCACACGAGCAGTAATTAGAGCGCCGCCGCCGCTGCTTACGACGCGGTCGTCATTGATGTGTGTTAATTAATATTAAAATTAATACCTTTATACGTAATCTGCCAGCTTCAAGCTCATCTACACACTGTCGGTTGACGTTAATGATTTTACTATTGTCTATCAAATAGTCACTTCACTGTTGTAAATAAATTGAAATGTCAGTGTTATCCAGTTCTTTATTTGTTACTATGTTCAGCTGCTGGCTTATCCGAAGAACACAGGACAGGGTGAGGGTATAAATAATATCGATACAAACTACGACCGATAGAACAAAGAGCCAAGAATTTGCATTTAAAACTTCTGTTTAATGACTCATCGAGTTTATTAATTTCCGATCGCAAGAAAAACTTAGGAACTACCAGAGTGTTTGAGATCGCTCCGCTCGCTCCGAGCAACGCGCTGTGGCTACAGCTCGTATTATTTGTTGTCGCCCGGTACTTGATGGTTCGAATCGAACTCGCTCAGCACAGTTAGCACAAACGTCATTCTGTAGTCCTAATTATTAGTACCTACCTACATGCAGTCTAGGAAACGAACAGTTCAGCAAATTCACTGTCATCATTAAGTTGTTCGTATATTTAAATCATAGCTGTCATTCTTTATGAGTCGTATGAAATGGCAAAGGGCATCAGTGATATCGTAACCAAAATATATTTTCTGACCGACGCGCGACGCCCACGTTTTCGTTTCGGTACAATATGCTCCCCTGAATGATCTCCTTTACAAAGTGTGACAATCTGCTAAACAATTTCCTGCCGCCTGCACTCCTCAACATTGAAGTACTGGAGACCACTCCCCTTCAAACGGTTGAAATAATGCTCCAATCATTCGGCGCTTCATTTGTTTGTAGGCTGTTGGGGCTCTTCGTTGCTATCGAGCATTCAATGGATCTTATTAAGGTAAGCATCGAGTGCGGCCGGGGGGCGGGATGGGGGGCACGCTGCAGAGAGGGAGGCGGACAAACTGCTCCAGATCTAATTGATATAATTTAGTTCGGCTTTGATCCGCTGCCGCGACTACTTTGTGCAAGGAATCCTCAAAGAGTAAATCTTGTAGTGTTGCGATGCGACGCTGTGTCGATATCGATGTCTCACAGTACACGAATACATACACATAGATCAATTGGTTTAATAATTACACGATACGATGTCGTTAAGTATACTGTAGGCTGGAACAGTATAATTTGTAACGACGACTATTTGTTACGGGTTACGGGGGCAGATCAAACGTCGATTCTTTGAAAGTGGAATAAAAATATGGGTTTTTTGAAAAAAACTTGTCAAGCAGATCAGTGTCATCCTGAGCACGTAATTCATTTACTTGTTATCGTTGCTAGGTGAATCCCAAACAACACGATAACATACGCAGCCTCTCGCCCGCCCTACAACACATCTCTCTAATTAGCGGAACATTGCAAAAAGCCTCCTCAGTCATTAGCTTTGACTGATCTTTACAACTTCGTCTGCTATCACGAAGAAGCAAAGTTTTCATTCCAAGAAACATTAATGGATGTTTACAAAGTATTTTTTAGGAACGCAATTAGAAATAGTATGAAGTAAATGAGCGTTATTTCTGTGACCACTCTGTGTAAGGCTCCATAGTCACACATTGTAATTTGTTATAGGAAGTTACTTAGTATGATTGTTATAGGAAGTTACTTAGTATGATTGTTATAGGAAGTTACTTAGTATGATTGTTATAGGAAGTTACTTAGTATGATTGTTATAGGAAGTTACTTAGTATGATTGTTATAGGAAGTTAGTATGATTGTTATAGGAAGTTACTTAGTATGATTGTTATTGGAAGTTAGTATGATTGTTAGAGGAAGTTAGTATGATTGTTAATAGGAAGTTAGTATGATTGTTATAGGAACATAGTATGATTGTTATAGGAAGTTAGTATGATTGTTATAGCAAGTTAGTATGATTGTTATAGGAAGTTAGTATGATTGTTAAGGAAGTTAGTATGATTGTTATAGGAAGTTAGTATGATTGTTATAGGAAGTTAGTATGATTGTTAAGGAAGTTAGTATGATTGTTAAGGAAGTTAGTATGATTGTTATAGGAAGTTAGTACGATTGTTATAGGAAGTTAGTATGATTGTTAAGGAAGTTAGTATGATTGTTATAGGAAGTTAGTATGATTGTTATAGAAAGTTAGTATGATTACATTTTGAAACTCATTTGAGAAATATTATAATGCGCGTGAAACACATTTTTGAAATTTAATCGATGGGAACCTTCATGAATGATTGCGCTTCTTTTTAATTCTTGGTTTTTTTTTAGGGTTCCGTACCTCAAAAGGAAAAGTGGAGCCCTCAAAGGATAACTTCATTGTCCGTCCTTCCGTACATCCATCTGTCAGTCTGTCAAGAGCCTTTTTCTCAGAAACGTGTGGAGTTATCAGTTTGAAATAAATATCACATACGTAGGTCTACGGTCCCTAGGAGTTCTAAAAGGGCAGTGATGGCCCAGTGGTAACGGCATTGACTTACGAGTTTTAGGTCGTCGGTTCGAACTTAGACAGGTGCTTTACTTTGTGTAAACTATTTCATCACCACTGCTCTCAAAAACAGTGAAGGAAAATATCGTGCGGAAACCGGCATGTCTTTGGCCCAAAAATTCATCTATCAACCTGCAATGGCCCCACGTGGTGGATTACGGCCCACTCCCTCTAGAAGAAAGGAGGCTTGTGTCCCAGCAGTGGGAATAGTATAGGCTGATTATGCTAATGTTTGCAGTTGGAGAATTGATCGTGACTTATATAAAAAAAAAAAAAATCAAAGTCATTTATTCAAACTAGGCTGAGAATCAGCACTTTTCGAACGTCAACATTACAAAAGACAGTCTCCCAAAACGCCCACCCTTCGCCACTTCCTAGTGCTTTGAGTGAAGTGCTTAGTGAAGAAGAAGTGGCGGAACAAACTCCCCAGCAGCACAGCTGTCTGTTCATTTAGAAAAAAATGGATTGATTGATTTATATTGTATGGGAGAATATTTTTTCAACTTAAAAGTTAACTTTGTTCTTGGGATAAATTCATGCCAACTACGGAACCCTTCATCGTGCGTGGTCCGACACGTACTTGCCCGGTTTTTTTAAACTCTCTGAATTTTATTTATTTATTTATTTATTTATTCATTTTTTAGGAAAACTTACAGCTAACAGATACAGTAAGTTATAGATCATACAAAATAAGGCCAATTACAAGTTTCCACGCGTGGTATATATATATATGTATATATATAGTCATATATAATATAATATATAGTACATATAAACACATGAAACAAAATAATTGTTGATAGACTATTATTGTATAAGAACGAACATAAAAAATACTATTTGCGCTCGAAGAAGCAATTAGATAAAATTTTCTTCAATTTAGCAACACTAGTATTAAAAATGTCGATATCAGCTTCCTGGCAGGTTGCATTGTACATACGACTCGCTCTCACCATGTACGAGTTCCGTCTGTATGTAGTGGCCACCACTGGGGTGTGCAATAAATGAGGTCTACGTAAGAACACAGACGGCACTCTCAGCCCGATTTTGTGTAACAACTCGGTAACACCAGTTGTTCCATTGGCAATTTTGAAAAGAAACACAAGATCAGATATTTTACGCCTTTCGTAAAGTGGTAGGATATGAAATTGTTTGCAACGGTAGGTATAATTCGTTAAAAACGTCTTAGACCGATATTGAATGTGCCTTAAAAACCTTTTCTGTATGCTCTCAATACGATTTATGTAGACATTATAATTGGGGTTCCAGACTTGAGAGGCATACTCCAAGTGACTGCGGACAAAAGAACAGTATAATATTTTAATAGTCTTAATGTTTTTGAACTCCGAGGACACCCGCAGAATAAAACCAAGTGCTTTAGATGCTTTTTTGACTATATTGTCAATGTGTGCATCAAAGAGGAGCTTAGCGTCAAAGGTAACTCCCAGATCCCTGATAGTGTTGACCCTATTTAGCGCTGTATCCAAAAGCATGTAGTTATGGACGATCGGGATAGGTTTCCGTGTAAAGGAGCAAACATAACACTTGGAGACATTCAAGTCCAACTTATTATTAATACAATACTCCTGAAAATTATTAAGGTCTGTCTGTAATAGATGAGCATCTGCCACGGTACTTATTTGCCTCATTATCTTCATGTCATCAGCATATAGTAACAGTTTTGAATACTGGAAAGAAGAAGAGATATCATTGACAAAAATAATAAATAACAATGGCCCTAGCAAGGATCCTTGGGGAACCCCCGAAGGGACATTCATAGGTTTAGAGCAGTATCCATTCAGGACTACAGTCTGACATCTGTTCTCTACATAGGACTTGAACCATCGAAAAAGGTCACCCCTGATGCCCACCGATAAGAGTTTACGCAACAGGATCATGTGATCAATCCGATCGAAACACTTACTGTAGTCGGTATATATAACATCGACTTGGGACCTCTGTGACATACACTCTGAGAGGTAGTCACTACAGACAGTAAGATTAGACGAGGTTGACCGACCCCTTACGAAGCCATGCTGGCTTTCACTTAAACTGTGCTTGAGTGCCGAATAAACCTGTGCGTGCACAATTTTCTCCAGCACTTTAGCAAACACGCACAGCTTCGAAATAGGTCGATAATTCTCAACCAATGTCCTTGATCCTTGAAGCTTTAAAGTTGGTGAGTGGAAAATTCCCATTGTGATGTCTTTATTACGCGGTGCTATGAATTAATTTAGTTGATCTTTCTTATTTTCAATTGACATTCGTACGCTTCTATCTATCGGATGCTATCGAAATCCGTTCAGTGGTTTAGGCGTGAAAAGGTAACATGCAGACAGAGTCCCTTCCGAATCCATAATATTATTATTAGTATGGATTTAGGAACTACAATGTCTTGTTTTACCACTTTCAAGTAGAATCCGGCTGCAAAAATATTCAAACTAATCGTAATGGGGGTCGTTTTCGTGGTTTTTAAGGGTGCTAAAGGCGATAATGAAGTCAAAATGAAAATCCAAAACGGCGGCTGCGAAAATATTAAAAATGTTCTTCATGGGTGTCATTTTTATGTTTTTTTTGAGGTTCACTAAAAGACGCGCAATATGAGTGTTCAATAATATTTTTAGGAGCGCAGAATGGGAATTATTAGGGGTTTGTTTAAATACATTCCATTTTATTTCTCAAGGGCATTTTTATAATTTCGAATGTGACGATGTTATCGTGGACGTCCACAGAATCACGATAATACAGAGAAATTAAAAGCAATGTAGTGCAAAAGTGAATGTAATTAGTAAGTAGGGAGCGATGTGGCGTGGAACCTCACAGTATGTACTCATATGTACCTACTACTCACTTGAAGCCGAACATTTGGCGCAGATAATAATTATTTAACATTCGGCCTGCAGAGGGCGCGGCGGGCGGCGACTAACGACTTCCGCTTCCGGCGGCGGTGGACACCGCTACGCGGCATGCGCTACGCCGTAGCCGCGCTACGAGCTACGGGCTACGAGCGTAGCCACTCCGCTGAATGGCTATGTCAGAATGAAAGTCGGAATTATGAGTTTATTTCGTGAAATACGAGTGTTTTTATTACGTTTCCAATTTTATAACGAACAATAACACGCGCACAGCGCTCAGAGCGGCGGAAGTACCGGCTGACGTCACAGTGTGTGTGTGTGCGAGGCTCGTGAGATATATCTGCCGTTCATTCATCGATACGCTTCCGATGTGCGGAATTTATATTTCCATGCAGCCCGGCTATTCAATCAACGCTTGATTATTCAAACATACTCTCTGTTGCATTCATAAATAATTGAAAATATCAATTTCAATAACAATTTTCTATATTTTTTTAATGTACGAGTGCGACCCCTCTGTTGTGCTAATCCCCATCCAAATCTCTAAACAAAAAATACTTCCCCGTTGCGAATCTCAGCCGCGGAGCCGCCTGCTTGCGGCGCGGTGCGCGAGGGTCTGTACGGGGGTGTGCGGGGGCGGAGGGTAGGACACTGAATATTTATGCAGCTCGCGAGTGACGTGACAACTTTCCTCCATGAATACGACAATTGAAATTACAGCGAGCAACGAAACAATTTTGTTATTCAAACGCGACTCGGAACAGGGGAGAAGGGGGAGGGGGGGTGCTATCTAATCAAAACAATACGTGATTGAATACAAACCTTACTGTAAAAACGTCACTTATCGTCGAGCGCGACTTCCGGGCCGTGGCTCGTGGCTCGTGGCTTGTGCCCTGTGCTATTGAAACGTCGACGTTAATAAGTTTATCTCCCCTCGACTGTGAACACTGCACACATTCACATTCATATTCAGACTGTTACAAAAATAAGAAATGAAGCGTTATCTTGTGTTCTCAGCAGCAGCCGTGGCCGGTGCGCCTGCGCCTAATGCTGTGATCACTAGCGCGGGCCGGAGTTGTGGCACCGAGATAATAATAAGTTCAACAGAGATAATACAATACTCGTATTCTAACTAAATGCGGCGCCCTCGCTGTTGCACCATCGAGGCCGTCCTGCGCATTTTTCACAGTTTGAGGATATCCTCATCCATAGGAAATACGGAGAAACTGTCTTAGGAAACGGTAGCTTTTTTTCATGAAAAAAATTTCGCAATTCTTTTTTTTCTGTCAAATGCGACTTGTACATGAAATGATAAAATTCTCTTATAGATCGGATGTCCCCAAACTGTCCTAGTTACGAGTACAACAAAAATGCATTGTCTATGGCACTGTGATTGAAACAAGCATTTAATAAGAACCCTCTTCCCCCTCCGAGCAAACAGGCTAACTGTTGGTAGACGACACGTTAACGCGCCAACTTGTAACTGCTAACACAATCAACGGTCCTTCGCTTCGGGACGCGCGACACGCCGCGTAGTGCCGCGTACGGCGTACCTGCGATACGCCGCGACGTGCTTTTATGTAACCCACTAGTAATTGATTACTTGTTCGAGATAACAGCCGCTTGCTGTGTGAGCAGCATAAACAACATTCACGGTACAATTGTGTACAAGTTAAGCGTCTTGGTATCTAAATAATAAGAAAGTGATATATATGAGAATACAACAAGAATTATATATTTATTTTTTCATGCAAATGAAATAAAAATAACACTTGGTACCCGGAAGTTCACAGCCAACTGTGTAAATGGAACAATAACCTACATATTGATGTTCTCTACAACAACTACTTTTTAATGTCATTAAAGCGACCGTTTCTTTTGAAGCATTCTTTCGCTCGCTCGGTCAGCGGCAATCCCTTCGAGTTGAAGGGTATCCCTATCGGGAGTAATCATCCCTTCCTCCACCCCCCTCGACCCGCGCCCCGCAGCTTATCGCGCTACAAAAGCGAGAGATTGTGTGGCCGCGGGGCAGCCGTAGGCTGCGGCAGGCTGGGGCACACGCGGCACTCGCTCGGGGATAACAATCGACTTCAAATAAAAACGTGAGCCTTTATTCCTCAGGTGAGCTAAGACGACCCCCCCCACCCCGGGCCCGCGAGGGACACGAACAAACCGAATAAAACAAAAGATCCGAGTGAAACTATTAACTAAACATGCGTTGAACACTTCAAAGGGAGCCGTCATAACACTCACCTTATAAAATTGTGTTATTTTGACAAAGAATACAATATGCGAGATGGTATGCATCACACGTGTGTACATACTAAGTGCGTGTCCCTCACACGCGCCGGAGGGCGCGAGCAAGTTTAAACTAGCGGCGATTAGGAGACGAGCGTCAGGAGACAGGCCAGCCGCGAGAGATCCGAGTGGACCGCGCGACCAGACACAACACACGCCAGCCGCGAGAGATCCGAGCGGACCGCGCGACCAGACACAACACACGCCAGCCGCGAGAGATCCGAGCGGACCGCGCGACCAGACACAACACACGCCAGCCGCGAGAGATCCGAGCGGACCGCGCGACCAGACACAACACACGCCAGCCGCGAGAGATCCGAGCGGACCGCGCGACCAGACACAACACACGCCAGCCGCGAGAGATCCGAGTGGACCGCGCGACCAGACACAACACACGCCAGCCGCGAGAGATCCGAGCGGACCGCGCGACCAGACACAACACACGCCAGCCGCGAGAGATCCGAGTGGACCGCGCGACCAGACACAACACACGCCAGCCGCGAGAGATCCGAGCGGACCGCGCGACCAGACACAACACACGCCAGCCGCGAGAGATCCGAGTGGACCGCGCGACCAGACACAACACACGCCAGCCGCGAGAGATCCGAGCGGACCGCGCGACCAGACACAACACACGCCAGCCGCGAGAGATCCGAGCAGACCGCGCGACCAGACACAACACACGCCAGCCGCGAGAGATCCGAGTGGACCGCGCGACCAGACACAACACACGCACGGAGCTACGAATACACTTCTGTAATTGTAATTTGTATATCAGCAAAAGTCTACAACGCAGTATACTTATGTAATAGCGAGTAATTAAAGCTGAGTACACGCAAATGTTGCCTGAAGCATTGTGCGAGGCGCCTCGCGTGTTGTGTTGTACTGCGGAGCAACGGCTGGCGGCTGGCGGCTGGCGGCGTTATATTAATCAAATAAACAACACGATGTGTACTTACAACAGACATTCAATTAATAATCACTTGAGATTAACGGATTGCGTTGTTGTGAGCAAACTTGTAAGTAGTCAAAGTCAAAGTCAAAACGTTTATTGCGAACTAAGTGTACAATGTTGGTGTTATCTTATGTTAGTACTTATGACTTAGCAGCCTTTTACAAGCATTGCAATTATCATTCGCCGGTCCTTATCATCATAAATTTGCATGCATTAAACATTATTATTAATTATTTTCTTTTATATTAGTACAATTAAATTGAGAAATTAGTTACGTATGTCAAAATTAAATGTCAACAATAATATAATACAATTATTAAGCAATTGTAGTACAAATTATAATTATACGAGTATATTAAGGTAAATGGGATATACTAAATGTTATTGTTTGCATAGGACCATAGATATATTTTTACATTTTTATGTATAGGACAGATCGCCACTTTTGGACTCTAAATATTCTTTTACTGAGTAGAAACATTTTTGGATTAGGTATAGTTTTGGAATATTGTTATTGATTTTTCAGTTTTAAATATGTTGGGCAACTTATTATATATTTTTATTGCCATATAATATGGACTATCGCTTAACATTTTAATTCTTGAGGATGGAGCGCATAACCTCTTTTTATGGCGAGTGTTGACGTTGTGCGTATCTTCTACTTTGGTGAACTTGTTGATATTTTTAAAAACAAATACGCAAATGTCAAGTATGTATATTGACGGCAGAGTTAGAATCTGATATTTTATAAAGAATGGTTTGCAACTCTCCGTATTATCTATTTGGGCCAGAATTCTTATACACTTCTTTTGTAATATGAATAGTTCACCTACGTTCACACTATTACCCCATAGCATGACGCCATATCGCAGCCATGAGTATGCGTATGCGTAGTAAGCAGCCATAGCTGTTTGTGTGTTAGTGCTTTGTTTAATTTGGAAAAGAGCGTAAGAGAATCTGGAGAGTTTTGTTTTTATGTGTTCTATGTGTGACTTCCAGTTAATGTGTGTGTCAATATTTATGCCAAGTAGGCTAAATGAATTAACTTCTTCTATTTGCGTGTTTCTGAATATTGTTTTTAGATTAAGAGGTGGTTTTTTGTATGATCTAAATTGTATTATTTTAGTTTTATTACTATTAATTTCCAAGTTGTGGATCTGGAGCCAAGTATCTACAGCTTGGAGGGTATCTTGTATTTCGCCGTCATGCTGCCAAAACCGATTATCTGCAATTTTGGTCAATTTTGTGTTAAAAATATCAATCGATTCAGTTTTTCATTTCTGTCGTCTGCCAATATCGGTTAAACGCAGAAACCCATTAGTTGCAGAGATACTCTGTGCATATAAAGGGTAATTGATCAATGTCTGTAAAAAGTCGCCAGACAAAAACGATTAAATTTGTTTAATGATAGGTTTTTCGATATTACGCTTGCTAAATAATATTAAACTCGTTTAATCGATTTTCTCATTTACGCACTGGAGCAGGTCTACAGATGATTTATTCTGCCATAGTATTTCAAATGCCGTTAGCCGGTTTTGGAAAAATATTTACTTATTGAAAACTTTAATAACATACGTCAGCAAAAATTAAATTATTAACTTTAACTCATTTTGGCCCGCGCCCTTAACATGCAAGATGAAATAATGTTTTTGTGAAAAATATAATTATATGCATTTAATTGATTTCGGGTATACTTACTACGGGTTCTATTAGATAAACGTCTCTGCAGCCAAAAGCGATTAAATGATGATACCTATGTATAGTTGCCAGGGATTCGCGTTGGCGCGCGGCGCAGTTAGTTCGTCCATTCATTTAATTTTCATTACGACGCGGCACATTCGGCTCGACGAAACTCAAACTCAAACCATTTACAGGCACTTTTGAATTGTCAAGAAGTCGGTCAGTCAGAAAAAATGAAGCTAGTTGCCCATTCCAAAGCGTAGGTACAGACGCCAGCACATCAACCTACCCCTAACTGTCAAATTTTCCCAATCAACATTGAACCTTATGCTTTAGCGATAAAGTTGAAAATCTATTACAGAAATCTGACAGATTGTAGTAGATTGATGTGCTGGCGTCTGTACCTATGGAGAAGAACGGGCAAGAAACTCCATGGACACTCTTTTAAATTATGTTTTTACAAAAATATTAGTTACATCATTTATTTTGAATTTATAATCATATGTGAGAACGATGTAAAAAAAGGAAACTGTAACGGTTAACCAACAGTCGATTGGCCCATGAACCATTGGTCAACATTATCTGTAAACCTTTAACTTTTCATCCAAAGGATTTTACACCCATGAACGTTTCGCCAACATAACTCTATGTTAGTGAACGCTTAACCAACATGATGTTTTGACCAATAACTTTTCACCCAAAGAATAAGGCCAACAGACAGCGGGAAAGGTGAAAGTAAATAAAGGCTTGTAAAAATAATAAAAAATATGATAGTTTTTAAATACTATTGCTCCGCCCCGTGGAGAAGATCACGTGGCGGGTCTAAGTTGGTTTACAAGCAATAATAAATAAGACATAGTCGACTATTTCTGTGAAAAGGGTTTAATGTAACCTAACCAAACCTAACCTCGGGGTGCCCTTCGCTCGCTTTGCTCGCTCACTTGAACCGCTATCATCCACTTCGAACCTAAGTCCGAGTCGGGGTGCCCCAAGTCCCGAGCTCGCTTGGCTCGCTCTAGAATCCTAAGTTCTATTTGACATGGGTCAATTGTTCTTTGGGTGAAAAGTCATTGGTCAAAACATTATGTTGGTTGAGACTTACGCGTTAAAAGCGTCCAGAGTACAGCAAATAGTAACAAAACAACAATCCAAAATAAAATAATTCAAAATAAGCCGAGGCAGCTAAGTGATGACCAGCCCCAACTGACGGCGCCCGTTCACGAACATGACGCATAGATCAGCACCATTCAGCTCAACCATTTTGAAGGGAGCTAAATGATCCAACACACACGCCACCGTCAGCGAGACATTTGTGTGAGCATGACATACTATCAGCCGCCAGGGCTCATTCAAGTCAATGAAAGACATTACCCGGTAAATGGTAGCACTATAGTACATAGAACTCACATCTGTGCTATGCAATTATACAATACAAAGAAAATTGAGTTTATACAATGCAAAGATAGTCTTACAATCTTCAGCAGCTCCAACAGAATGTTCAAGTGTTAATCAATTAGTTGTGGTTTTGGAGCAGGACCAGCATTGAGCCAGGCATTTTTATCAGCGATGTAGTCCCCTAACTTATAATATGCCTGCCTGCATAGTGTGCGTTTTATACAAGACTTGAATTTTGTCTCATTCAGTTGAAGAATGTGGGGAGGTATTTTATTATAACATTTTAAACAGTACCCCATAAAAGATGAGTCTACTTTAGCCAGTCTGAAACCTGGTTGAACTAATAGGTCCCTATTTCTAGTACTATAATTATGTCTTTCACCTCTTTTGTTAAAAAGATGTAAATTTTTCCTTACATACATTATGTTTTCGTAGATATATTGACAAGGCACCGTCATGATGTTAATTTCCTTAAACAATTCCCTTAGAGAATCACGCCTGCGGAGATTATATATGGCTCTGATGGCTCTTTTCTGCAGAATAAAAATAGAATCGATGTCTGCAGCCCGTCCCCAAAGTAAAATACCGTAAGACATGATACTATGAAAGTAACTAAAGTAGACTAGTCTCGCGGTATCTATATCAGTGAATTGACGGATTTTTCTGACAGCAAAAGCTGCTGAACTTAGCCGTCCTGCAAGAGATGTTAAATGAGGACCCCATTGTAGCCTTGAGTCGAGCGTGATCCCTAGGAAAACAGTTTTATCGACGAATTCTAGTTTCTCTTGATTCAATATTATCTCATAATCACTACCTTTGACATTTGGTAAAGAAAATCTTATGCACTTAGTTTTATTTCCATTTAATATTTAATTTCCATTTAATTAAACACCTCGTAACAAACAAAAACTCGATTACCAAGTAATTATTTACATTGATCTTTTAAAATCAAGCTCAATAGCAATATCCAGCAGTGGGTTATAAAGTAGCCTGTGTTAATCCTGTGCCTTATCTATCCACCTACCAACTTTCATCTAAATCCGTTCAGTAGTTTCAGAGATTAATTTTGAAAGAGACCTGTGTCCAGCAGTGAGATACAAAGTATCCTATGTGTTAATCCTTTGCCTTATCTATCTACTTACCGAATTTCATCCAAAACCGTTCTGTAGTTTCGGATATTAACGTGTACAGACAAAATGTATAGATGAGTATAAAAAGAATAAATGAAAAATTCTTAATTTTTTCGTCAGGTAAAACTAGCTAAAATTATGTCTAACTCTTTTTTCTGTTCTTCTGATAACATTCAATAGACACAACATTTTCTACATATGTATAATCGTACAATGAATATCTGCTTCTATGGATTATTAAAATTGTAAGACTTAAAGGTTCAAATTTAACAAAAAACTATTTTTGATAATTGGCAGCCAAAATTGATTAAAAGCAGTCCTCTCGGAGATATTTTTTTATTTTTATTCGTTTCTATAAGGATAATCGAATCAACTAGTCTTGCTTTCTACAGAAGGATAAATAATGCATCGGAAAAGAACTAAAAATATTAATGAAAGCTAGTATTTAACAAAACAATCTACAGTAAACTTTCAAATTGATTTATCTCTAATTGCATTATTGTGCATTTAGCTAACTTTGGCAGCATGACGACGATTTGTAGACTAGGGTTATTTACATTTCCACACTTGATTAGTATGGAGATATCATCTGCGAATAATACTGGTAAAGCGTTTTCTTTATCTAATGTTTTGGGAAGGTCGTTAATATAGATTAAAAATAGTGGGCATCCTAACACACTTCCTTGTGGGATTGAGCAAGTAATTTGTTTTTCTTCTGATCTAATGGTTTTGATCTCATTTTTATTATGATCGTAATTTTCAATTTGTACTATTTGTATCCTATTATGTAAATATGATTTGAACCACGAATAAGCTGGTCCTCGTACGCCGCAGCCATATAGTTTAGTGAGTAAGATGTCATAAAGGACCTTGTCGTATGCTTTTGTCATGTCTAGTAGTAGCCCAATTACATATTGTTTGTCGTTTATGTGTTGTAGCGCTTGTTGAACATATTTATAAACTGCTAATGTTGTTGATCTACATTTTCTAAATCCATTTTGTGCGTCGTCAAGAATATTAAACTTTTCTAAGTACTTATATAGCTGATTGTACATAGCTTTTTCAAATATTTTGGAAAAGGTTGGTAGCAGTGCTATGGGTCTATAATTGCTTGGGATATGTTTGTCACCTTTTTTATGAACTGGTTTTACTAAAGCTACTTTAAGTGCGTCTGGAAACTGGCCGTCTTGGAAGCTTTGATTGATTAAAAACATTAGAGGAATGGAAAGTTCTATTGCGCATTGCTTTAATAAAATTGGTGGAATGTCATCGATACCGCAGCTATGTTTATTTTTAGTTGACCTTATTATATTAACTATTTCTTTTTGGTCTACCGGTCGTACATACATTGAACAAGTAGAGGGGTTGACCACAGGTTTTCCAGTGTTATTGGTCGAATTAGTTGTTTGATTTTGCCCCACCGTTGCAAAGAATTCGTTAAATCTGTTGGATACATTTAACGGGCACTTTACTTCTTCAGTGTCTATCTTTAGTGATATATTTTCACGTCTATTTATTTTTCTCTTCCCTGTTTGTGTGTTAATTATATTCCACATTGTCTTTACCTTATTGTCAGATTTATGCATTTGATTAATATATGTTAGTTTCTTTGATTTTTTAATAGTCAGTTTTAATATTTTACTGAATAATTTATAGTGTTTTTTTATAACACAACTTTTGGTTTCATTAAATATAGTTCTTAACACTCTTTTATGTTCGCATGATTTTTTGAGACCTTTAGTAAGCCATCCTTTTTTTGGTTTGCATTTTATTCTTATTTTTTGCAATGGAATAAATTTATCTAGATTGTGTTTTATTATTGTAATGAAGGATTCGTAATTTGTGTGTACACTATTATTTTTATTTATTATATTTTCCCAATTTACTGATTTTAGTGAATTTTTAAAAGATTCGACGTTATTTTTTGTAAATAATCTTTTTTCTGTATACCAAGTTTTACTATTGTTATTTGATAAATAGTCTACGTTTAACTGAACATTTATTGCCTTATGGTCCGATAGTCCATAATCTTTGACAGTTGCTTTGTTTATGAGCGGTGGGTAGTTTGTAAATAATAGGTCTATGCAAGTGGATGTTGTCTTGGTTACTCGTGTTGGTTCGCGGATTATTTGTTGCAGGTTATATGTTTTCATAAAGTTTAAGAACTCCAGAGTCTGTTTATTTTTATTGTACACGTTTATGTTAAAGTCTCCTCCTATTATTAAGTGTTTATGTGATTTTTTAACATTTAATTTACGTAAAACTTTTCCTAATTGTTGAAGAAATATATCATTCTGACGATCTGCTCTATAAAGTCCTATAAAAGTACAGTTTAGTTTGGGAACATCAATAGCACTAAATTCTATAACATACTCCTTTGAATGATTTACAATGTCTATTCGTTCAATAAAATCTAATGAGTCTTTAACAATAATACAAACTCCTCCGCCTTCGCGGGTTTTGCGACAAAAAATGGACGCTATTTTATATCCCTGGGGCAAGATTGATTGACAATAATTTTCATTTTTCCACAATTCGGATAGTGAGATAAAATCAATTTCAGAATCTAAAAGTAATTGTTCTATTAATTCTACTTTGTTTCCGATGCTTTGGATATTTTGGAAAATTAGTCTAAACTTAGTGAGTTGACCTATTTTATTTCCTTGTACTCTGTTTCGTTGATGCAATTCGGTGTTAGAGAAAAAACTGAGAGCCGTCATCAAGCCTTGATTGTCCCTCTTGTTCAAGATCGTTGTTATCGTTTGTCATAAGGTTTATAGCAATTATATCTTCCATTTGCCGTCTTATGTCGTCAAATATGGTGCGCATTCCATTATTATTCAGTCTTCCTGTCAAATTGCTAAACATTCTACTGTCATATGTAAGATGTAGGTTCGAGTCCAATAGGTATGCATGTAAATGTGTCATTATATCTAGATACAGTAAGTTGGCAAAGTTTTCTACTCGCCAGTTGAACAGATTTGAACTGCTATTAAACTTAAAGGTAGGTAGGCATAGGATAATATTTGTATTGTCAATTTCTTCCAAGGTGTTTCTTATGTCATAGATTAAGTCAAAGTAGTGATTTGTTGTTTTGAAGTCGTCTTCGCCAATTAATATTATACAAAAATCTTCCTTAGTATAGTCTTTAAGCATGTTTTTAATTCCTTTGAGTAGTTGTTGGATTCCGCAGTTGGTTTTTAGGTAATGATAGATATTATAATTGACAATTTTTTCGTTTGCGATCGATAATACTTTATTAGATTTGTTGGTACTGATGATACAAATTTTATTTTGTTTGCTCTGATTGTGTTGCATTGTAGTTGTGGTATTCATGTCTGGTTTACTTAAAACTATTGATTTGCTGTTTTCGTCTAAGTCTTGGTTTACTGGTGTTATTAATTTTGATGAACTACATTTCATGTCTTTGTTATGTTCATTTTGCTCAAGCAACTCCTGATTAATACGCTTGAGGTTAGTATTTTCTAGAGATAATGATTCTATTTTATTGTGAGCGTTATTTAGTTCTGTTGTTAATCGTTCAAGTTGTTTTTTTAGTTGAATATTTTGGTTATCGTCGTCATCGGACATGTCAGGTAAGCTTGTTGTGGTGCCATCTATAGGCGATTCAGTTGCAGTTATACTTAAATTCTCAATACCAGTAGTGTTTGAGTCAGACTTAGTACGGTTGCGACGAAAGGTGATGTTATCTAAGAAATTCATATTAGAAATTTTTAGTTTCCAAAAATATTCGCAGTTGCTTAGGTTTGAACCCGGAGTCGCACGGCGGTGTCAGATATATTGTGTCCTTACTGTAGCTAATTAGCCACTTGGTTGTTACTTAATGATGTTGAAATTGTCTACTGCTTACTTCTTCGGACAAAATTTGAATAAAAAAAGTGCGTTACTTTTGTTTTTGTATTGATTGTTTTATTTAATTATGATTGTTTTTTCACTGTCACTGGTCACTTTTATGTTTGTTGCTTGTCTTTATTTGTTGTTTTTACTTACAATTTTAAGTTTTTGACAGCTTGTTAACGAAGTTGACTGTGATAATTTTCGAGGCGTTTTATTATGATCTGACGCGTTACAGTTCACTCACTAATAATGTCACTAGAGCTTGAGATGTTTAAGCACATTTTTAGACAACATCGATTATAAACAGAGCACAATTTATAATTTTAAAGTATTTTTAAACACGGACTCGAAGCGATCGTGGCAACATTCGGTACCCTCAAAAAGTACAATTCAAACATGAGTACACATCTATTTCACGTGATCCTTATTACTAAACGATCTACAATATAATTAGTGGACAGCGATACGCTTACTTGAGTATTTATAATACATAGTGGCACTAAGTATAACTGTTGATAATGTAAAGCCTTGATGTTAGGTGAACGTGATAAATAATATGGAAAGCGTCAACTCAGCCTGGTTTTGGGTTAGTTTACTAGTCCCGACAACACAAATCCAGTCAGTGGTTATGTTTTACAGAATAGGCAAATTAATATGTATACCCATGCCAATTGTGAACATTGTTAAAAATTCAAATACAGTTCCACGATAGCCGAAATGCCAGCGTATGGAAAGTTTCGCACCTCATTGTATCAGCGGCGACGTGCGACTGCGGATAATTGTCGCAATTATCTACACCGGCGCGGGCGGCCGCACCTGACCGCACGTCACCGCACCGCACCGCGCCGCAACTGATCGGTATTCAGCGGGGTGGCAGCGAGCTACGTTTACTCATTACCGCGCGCCGCTTTACGTCTGATGTTGTAAGTGGGCGGTGTGCGTTGCACACTGAACTGAACTACAGAAGCGCACTCTTTTGTAGCCGACGGATGTATGCGTGGCTACTAATAATAAGGTTTGTCCGCCGATCGCTTTTCTGATGATTAAAGGTCTATTCAAACCTAAGCGGTATTCGCTGCCGCTGTGGGTAGAGGTAAGTACATACCGCGCGGGATTCGGTATTTACTATCAAATTCCGCGGCTAGAGCGACCTGAGCGGTATTCGCTATCGCTGTGGGTAGAAGTGCGTCACGCGGGCTAAAATCAGATGCTCTGCAGAAATTACAACGTGACAGACATATTCTTTGGCGACACAGAAATGACTAACTGGCGAAAACTTTACCTTCCTGAGCGAAACTCGAACTCGGTATTCTACCTACAAGGATAGCGAAATCCGCTTTGTTGTGAACAGTAATATTACCGCATACCCACTCGGTTTTCTCAACCGCAGACAGTAGTGAATACCACTTAGGTTTGAATAGCGATAAGGCCGCCCATTGTATGTTTTATGTGAATCATCGTTTTTATTGTAATGTTTTTTCTGGTGTACAATAAAGTTTATATAAATGAATAAATAAATAGGCCTTAATGTTATCATTAAATCCTTCCTGTTTCGAAAAGGCAATTCTGATCGCTAAATATCTTTAGTACACCTGAAAATACTGCAGACTTTAACTAATCATTTACATTGTAAGTCGTAGCTACTGAATGTAAACTAACAAGGTATACTAATAGTATTAAAGACAATGTATTCTATAACATTTGTAATTCACAATTTATCCTAAATGGCATTGTTAAAGTGTGCCGCCTTGCAATGCCGCTGCCAACACTAGTTACCTACAAGTTGTAACATTATCTAATACAGGCGGCGGGCGCCGCGCCACGCGACGGTGGCAGTATCGGGCATTTTTATCCCCAACTCACTTGACTTAGTTCGCTTGCTTCCTAATTATGCTCATAATTAGTTGGCGCTAAGTTGTGTCGGCGCTGCGTCACCGACGCCTAGCTATGACTAGCTCTTCACGAACTGTAACGCCGCCACAGACTAACTAGTATTTAGGTGAAGCGAATGAAGACGATGTTGTGCTAACAATAATATTAGCAAGTTATTAATTGGCTATTTTGTTTTTCGTTGGATATGCCGTTCAAAAATATTTCGGGTGAATGAATACCATTTTTCGATTCAGGAATCCGTTTGCGAAATATTAAAGTTTTTGTTAAAGTCAAGTGTGGGAGACACTGCCAGATTAATGGTTGTTTTTGGATATATGTGAAAAATTCACGATGGTAGTATATTATATCACGATGTTAAAAGGAAAACTATCACAGCTAAGTAAGCTTTACACGTTAACGAGTAATAGTCGACCAAACATTTGCAGTTGGAATATATAGGAGAACATATGTTTCAAGTACAATGTTAAGTTTATCCTAACTACGGAACCCTTCATTGTGCGTGGTCGGACAGGCGCTTGGCCGGTTTTTTCCGACTTAACCGAATAACACAACCAAACTTTATGTATTTGTTGCAAAACAATAATTTTTATTTGGAGGACCATAAAATATGTGTTATTTTGGAACCCAGGCGCAAATCAAAAGTCATTTATTCAAACTAGGCTGAGAATCAGCACTTTTCGAACGTCAACATTACAAAAGACAGTCCCCCAAAACGCCCGCCCTTCGCCACTTCCCAGTGCTTCGCTGTAGCAAAAGCCTTAGTATACTCGTATTTTTATAGGTATAAACTGTTTATTATCATACTAACTATAGACATTAAATATATGTGAGATGTGCGATGGAGACTTCGTACCGGCCGCCTAAGGTACTGCGGTCCCTTATGATGACACACATTAGCAATTCTGAAGCCAGTAGCACTGTGGTGGGACAGATGGGGTCATAAAGATGTCGTCGATACTTTAGCAGGTCGCCTTCACACGTTGTATACTATGCAAATACTTGAGGGGTGGCTGCAGAGTGACCAATATAATATTGAGCTATTATGTTGTCGGATGAGTTATCGGAAGGACACATATTGGACACATTTATTTACCTCTCATTGACACTGTCAAAATCACAGTAATATTTATTTTCGTTGTAATGTGGTTACTGTTGGGTTGCAGCCACTGACAAGTCTGACAAATGACAGAGATCTTTATTATAAAGTTAGGTTGCAGCCACTGACAAGTCTGACAAATGACAGAGATCTTTATTATAAAGTTAGGTTGCAGCCACTGACAAGTCTGACAAATGACAGAGATCTTTATTCTAAAGTTAGGTTGCCGTCACTGACAAGTCTGACAAGCGACAGAGATCTTTATTATAAAGTAAGGTTGCAGCCACTGACAAGTCTGACAAATGACAGAGATCTTTATTATAAAGTAAGGTTGCAGCCACTGACAAGTCTGACAAATGACAGAGATCTTTATTATAAAGTTAGGTTGCAGCCACTGACAAGTCTGACAAATGACAGAGATCTTTATTATAAAGTAAGGTTGCAGCCACTGACAATTAAGTCTGACAAGCGACAGAGATCTTTATTATAAAGTAAGGTTGCAGCCACTGACAAGTCTGACAAATGACAGAGATCTTTATTATAAAGTAAGGTTGCAGCCACTGACAAGTCTGACAAATGACAGAGATCTTTATTATAAAGTAAGGTTGCAGCCACTGACAAGTCTGACAAATGATAGAGATCTTTATTATAAAGTAAGGTTGCAGCCACTGACAAGTCTGACAAATGACAGAGATCTTTATTATAAAGTAAGGTTGCAGCCACTGACAAGTCTGACAAATGATAGAGATCTTTATTATAAAGTAAGGTTGCAGCCACTGACAAGTCTGACAAATGACAGAGATCTTTATTATAAAGTAAGGTTGCAGCCACTGACAAGTCTGACAAATGACAGAGATCTTTATTATAAAGTAAGGTTGCAGCCACTGACAAGTCTGACAAATGACAGAGATCTCTATTCTAAAGTAAGGCTGCTACTCGTATCAGAGGTAAAATAGCTAACTGTAAAAGGATCGTTAAGTCGACAACGCGAAGGATAGAAGTCTGCCATCGTTCATCATCATGTTTACTTCTAACTTATGCTTCATTTTCTGTGGTGTGTGCGGACCGGCTACGATTGAAGGCAATCAATATGATCTGTAAAACGTGTCATCAGTGTAAGGTAGTGCGACCGACGCGACCGACGCGACCGACTCGACCGACGCGACCGACGCGGCCATTACAGCTCGACAGCACACCGCCACACGACGCGACGTCATTATTTCAAATTGGATACTTACAGTGACTGCGCAATTACCAGACATGCTAATTAGTTAGCACCTAATATAAATGACAGCTCGCCCCGCCACCCGCGCGGCCGCGTGTGGATGCCAATATTATTAGTGGAGTAGGTACTCATTATGTACGGCTAATGCTCTAACGTTAGATTTCGTTCTAGTGCAGTCTCACGGGCGCTACACCGCTCCTGTGTGGATCAACGAATTAAAATTAAATCTAATAATAAGAGAAAGCTCCCCTCATTTACTTTATTCAGGCCCACTCTAAACAATTTGAAGTTAGGCGAAGTTGTGCTGTTCGACGCGAGCAAAAAGGCTAATCGGTGAAACTCCATCAAATGTAAATCGGTCGGAGGGACAAAAACCCGAGCAGCGGGTTTAGACAACAAATAAAATGTAAACAGCAATGAATAGATTAACTGCGGGTTCATATTTGACCGTATAATTGACAAAGTTCAGACGCCGCCGTGCCCCCTCCCCCCCCGCGCCGCCTGCCGCCACGCGTCTGCACTAGCGTCACGTGGTCAAGCAGTATTTATTATACCTATACCTACTCAAAATGGAATCTCACAATATTGTTTAAGTAGGATGTAACTTTGACCCATAATTTATCAATGTTTTATTAAATAAAAGTTGTTAAAATGTTTTATAACTTTTCAGTGGGGCTTAACATGCTGGACGCTATGTAAGTCCTCATTATGACCATAGGTATCAGGAAAACATCTGAAATTATATTATTTGGTAATCAAACCCTTAATGATAAAATATTATAAATAAAATAAATCCGGCTGAAATAAAATATGTGTACAAACGATGGTAAACCACAAAATGGAGACCACGGCTAGTGTAATTCAGCCGATTGTAGCCGGAAAATATATAATGTAACACGACTCACGAGTCAAATGTTCTATTGCCAATTAGCAAGCACATAGGAAATACCTTAATTGTTTTACTACAGCTGAGTACCGGGCCGCGCGCGGGCGCGAGGGGACCGGTCAGTGTTTGTGCCGCCACTCGACGCACTCGTGTCTCTCGCACCACTCGCCCGACTCGAGCCGCCACAGATTTATCTAGAGCCAATCTCCAGCTCGAGACTGTAAGTGTTTGGTTAGGTGCAGGCCAAACGACCGCGCTTGTATCGGGATTGCAACGTTCTTTAATGTAATGATATCTACTGACATAAATCAGCTGATTAACTTAATGCTAGATTTAAAAATCGCCATGACATGTAATGATAATACTCGAAAACACTCAGCACTAATAATGACTTTGTGTCCCACAAAGTTGCCAGATTTATTCCAGTACATAACGTTCAATTCTCCACAATATTACAAGCAAACCAACCTACAAGTGGACTCTTTAGCATTCTATTACCTACTGACGCTAAAATATTGATTCTGGTATTGAAACTGTACTTATTTGTGTTGTGACATTTTGCGTTAATTAGTAAAGTCTAAACAAAATTGTGAAGTTCAATATCTTCGTTCAATTAGTGAAACAAATGAGCGTTTCTGACGGAGCAACATTAGCAATTAGTGTCTCGTCGGAGGGAGTGTTCACAGCCTGCGATAACTGACTCATCGATGACGTCACCCAGCTACACATAGATGTTGCTAGCGAGTTGCACACGTGCCACCGCATACTCGCATGTACGTAATCAGTTTCTAGGTCAAGTGGAACAGACATGAATCACATTCGTTGGGTTACCTTCATGAGTGAGAATCCCAGCTTGTTCACAATTTAGCGATATTGTTTAGTCGTCGTGGACAACCCTATTTGTAGTTCGTAATGTTCGAAGGAACGACCGTGTTGTGCCCATATTTGTGACAAAGCAGGCAGCGGACACGGTGCTGACACGACGACGAGACGAGCGCGACAGTCCCGCGACCCAAATAATTTGTACACCGACTTGTTAATCCACAGACAAAAGCCTTTGATCTGAAGCACAAACTTCCGCACCTCGCCCCCTCTCCCCCCGCGCCCCGCTCGGACCCCGCCCCCGGCCGGTACACGATTAATGTCAGTAGGAATTCGGACGCTTTTATCTTCAGAAAGCGAACACTTTGCGGAGTTTTTAATTCTTGGGCGATGTTGCGCGCACTTCGTACAGTTGGTAGGTACACTTGTGGAACGATTGGTTTTATTTTATTTTCTTGCGGATTTTCGGAAACATTTACACCGACGGCGACGCGCGATGCTATTTTCAATTAGATTGACATTGCATGTTTGGGATGTTATCGTGATTTTATCACCGCGACCATACAACATATTGTTTTTGACGGTTTTGGATCTAATGTAGTATTTGAAAAGCCTTGTGGCTAATATTAACAGTCATTTTTCTGAATTTTAGAATTACTTTATCAAAAAAAGTAAAATTCATTTCTAAAGCGAGAATGAAACTAACCGAGTTGTTGTTGTGTGTGTTGAGATGCTGCCGAGTTTGTGACAAACAGCTATACTGATGTAGGTATATGTGCGGTATGTTGATACTGACATGTGCATCATGTGTAACGTCGCCTCGGCGGGTCCCGCGCGGTAGGGCTCATCACTCAAGGGTTGCGATGTCGCCAGCGCGGCGGATACACACCCGCTCCCGCTCCGCCCGTCAGTGTTGCACTCACCTTAAAACTCCCTGGCCCGTAGGTCGTGGAACATGATGCTAAGGAACAAAATAAAGCTCGTCATTATATCGGTAATCCTATATCTAATTAAAGCCACTCTCTGCAGTAGTTGTCAAGCGTTCAGTATTAATTAGCTTTTGCTCCGCGTTCGGAACTCGACGGTGATGTCTCCCGCGAGCCCTGGAGACATTCAGGTAGTAACCGCTTAATTGCGCTCTTCTGCTGTAAACAAGAGACGATGAAACATCTACTTTTGGGATGCATGAAGAAGCCTCCTCGTGTAGCGCAGATGGTTCCGCCAGTTACTCAACTGAACTGAGCGCTCGGCGCACCCTGGACAACACCTTACCATCCAACACCTTATCTGACTGGCCAATTCTTTCGTTGCGGCCCGCCTGGTTTGCGACCGGGTCGCCCACCGGAGTCTGGCGTCCAGCAGCCTGCTGTGTTTCGTCGATGCGTGGGAATTCCAGTGCCTTAGGCATCTTCATAGACCTCATCCATCACTTTCCATCAGGCGTGATCGAGGTCAACAGCAGGCCCAATCAACAATAAAAAAATAAATACTTGTGATCGAACAGCGGCAATTATAATACGAGTGGAGTGGCGGTAGGAATCGATCATCATTAACATGTGGCGGTGACGCGGATGATTCGCTCGCGACCGATGACGCGCTCATTTCTGACCACGCTCTGTAATCTGAGCGCGAGGGGAGACCGAGTAATGATACGATGTCGTTCTTATAGATACATGCGTAAATAATGTGCTCAAAATGATCGATACGGTTGTGAATTGAGCAATTTTCTAGCTCTCACGAAGTCGTGAAGCCATTTACCGAAAAGTTGTGGTGTCTACGACGACGAGCTGTGACTGCGCTCGGACAAAATTAAATAATGCATCGGAGTGTAGCATCGGCTACGAGTGCTACGAATGAGCGAGTGGCCTCGTTCTCGTAGCAATAACTACGTTTAGTGTGTCTATCAACTCCAGATTATACACCACCCTTAGGATGTGCTTCTTGTGCACATCACCTTCTTCCAACTTACTTTTTATGACTTTCACCGAACCATTACACACTGATGAAAATAAGGATGAGAAGCTATTTTTAACCGACTTCTAAAAAGGAGGAGGTTCTCAATTCGGATGTTTATTATATATATTTTTTCTTTTTATGTATGTTCGGGCATAACTCCGTCGTATATAGACGGTTTTGCAAAATTCTTTTTTTGTTCGAAAGAAGTTTATTCCGAAATGGTTCCATTTAAATTTCGAAAAGATCTGATGATGAGTTTCGGAGACAGACAACGGAACTCTTCAATAAATGCCAGCAAATCGACCGCGATTGCTGCTATCGCTTATGAATACATTGTTTAAGCAGTCACACAATATAACATCACGCCTGTATCCTCTAAAAGGGTACGCAGATGTGTTCAGTATTTACCACGTTACACCCTCATTTCTGTCAAAGTTGTTATTGGGGTACCTCTAATCTAAAAATTATATCATTTTTTAATGAATAAGGTATGCTTCAGAGGTGGTCCCATATAAATTTTATGAACTTTGCTTGGGTAGTTTTGGAATTAGCTTCAACAATACGATTGTTTTCCACTTAGTTTATATTGATGATGTTTATCTTCCTGTTACTAATATTCACATAGCAAGTAGTGTTATATGAATTTGTATGGGGTAAAGTTATTTTTCACTTTGTAGTGTTTTTTTTGGAAGTCGGTCGTTTTTTTTTTTGCAAAAAAGTTTTTTATTAAGTATTTCATCTTTTTCACTAACAATGGTCTATTACTACTACTGACTCATGTTCTGCACAACAAGGATATCGCCGTTGTTGTCACGTATTCCTTTACTGACTCGTTTGTGTGAGTTAGTAAAATGAAACGTTGACTGGTACTGTCCCAGTGTGTGTCACTGAATCGTAACTCGTACAATTAAACAGCGATCAGCTTCGACCCCGTCCCGCTCCCGTCCCGCCCCGTCCCATCGCACCGCAAAAGTAATTAGCCACTGTAATTGTACTCCAACCAAATTTCAATTTAGACATATTAGCTGGACAAATGTTCCGCTCACATAATATGTGACGCTAATCGCTTTCCATTTACCGGCTTTAGAGTCTTTCATGGAGCCAATAACAGATACAATAATATGTCGAGACAATAATATGTCGAGCAGGCGAGCACATGAGCACACGAGCACTCCCGCGAGCAGCCGCGCAGCGCGGTGGCGGAGACAGCAAGTCACCGCGAGTGGATTACTGCTGACAGACGTAATACTGCGCTCAGGGACCGGCTTATTCAAAGGCGTTGCGAAAGTAGTACATGCTACAACGACTACAAGGCTACTATACGTAAGAGGCCCTGGAACTATTTCTCTGCTTGACACCGTCCTTTGTTCATATTGTAACACGGCCTTTATCGAATGTGAGTGAAGGTGCCCTTATGCGCAGCAACGGGGAGCATACACCCTCGCCCGCGCTCCCGCGCTAACTGAGAGTCGACGAAAAAACGCGAGTCTGTACGCCGCGCTCCCGAATATTTTGATTGTTTGGTTATATTTACCAATTTTTCCTGTTTATGCCCCTATAGGTACCTACTGTGTTTTACAATTATATACTTTTACTGTTAAACTTCCGTTCCAATAATATAAATAGACCCAACACACACCCTGAGAAAACTTTACTACAATATATAATTGAACCGGAAACAGCGCGATAATAACACAAGCATCCGCAATCAGTTTGTTTATATCGAGACAAAGCAGAGCGGTGACATTAGCCGGTATTTACAATACAAAGGTCGCATTACGTCGGCGCGATAGCATCGCGGTTCAAAGTTCTCAGAAGATGAGACAGAACGCGCTCTGATGTGGAAGTATCGCACAAAACAACTGAAGCTCGGAACGAAGTTGTTCAGACGCCCAACCACTGTTTGATGGAAAGTTTTGCATTGAGAATGATTATGATGACGATCTGCTAAATGGAGAATACTTTCAGTTAAGAGAATCACCCGACTGACATGTGTATGTTAATTAGTCAGCAGAGTAATATAGACAAAATGCTTAAAATAGCACATGTTGTGTACATTTATAAATCAGCAGTGAATTGTGATGAAGCCTTAAATGTGACACATGTAATCAATGAATTGTCAAAAAAATAAATAACCGAAACCAACCAATCTCGTTTCGTGCTGGATTCACTATGATTGGGTCTACCTCACTGAACAATGCTGTTGCTATAAAGATTAGAACGGATATTGTGCCATTTCGCCGCGCGTCGAACAACTATTTTTATGTATTTTTTACGATCGCCGTTAACACTTGTATTAAAGTCATTTTTAACCATTCGCCGAAATAATATCAATTTCGTACGTCGCTTTAATTGCGCTCAGGAAATATATTTTCTTTTATTCGTAACATAAATATTGACATCGTTTTCATTATTGAAACGTTAAAGCAAGCACGTTCATAAAAACGACGTGCGCGTTGCGTTTTTCATGCGGCGATTACAGACGACCAAAATGTAGACACCTACACAGAGCTACAGAGTAGATAATCACAGAAGGATAACAGAAATATAATAGTGGAGTTGACCAGACTAGACCGTACCGTTATCAGTACTGGAACTGTACACACATTCATATTGTTATGTGTTTATGATAAGAAAGCTTCGACTTTATATCTCACGACTTTTTACAACATTATTAAATTGTAATTGAAAAATCGAGGTTTTAAAAATAAACTCAATTGTCAAATGACAATCATCCATAGTGAGAATTTAGAGTATAGTGGTATAAAGAACAAGGTGTAAAATTCACTCATACTCCATAGAAAAGGAAGGATCCTCCGACAAGACGGGTGTTGTGTATGGTGGGCAACTGTCCAATGATTCATGTCGAACCGCTAGTTGCTCGGTAAACTCTGCTTGCGAGATGCAGGATTTTGCGTGACGTCAGTATGACGCGTAGTTCGCATGTGGAGTGGTAGATACCGCTACAAGTGTTTATTCATAATAATTATAATCAAATCATTCAATGTGTAAGTGGCACCACAGTCTCCTCTGCACCATTGATATTGCAGGTCAATAGTGCATACGGTACAACGGGACAATATTATATTACAGGTACGTTTTCTGACTCATTTGTTTACATTGTTTTGGAGCAAAGTATACCTAACGTTACAATCAATAATATTAATATTCGTGGTCGCAAGCGCTACTGCTAGCATGAGGTCCTGGGTGCGATTCCCGGGTCAGGCAAAGTGTTATTGGGTTTTCCATCAGAACTTTCTCAGTAGAAGCCCGGGGTCTAGATTTGTGCCCAGGCAATAGGCTCGCCTCTTGTAATATTGGACTTAAACAATCAACCGATTTTGATTACCTACTGCCATGTCTCAGTGATGTCAGTATCGTACATTCATGTCATTGTTCGTAGTAGATATTCTGGGGTTAGCTATCCATTGACACAACGCACTACGTATCAATATCAATTGGAATCAATTGTCGGGCATCTGCATTGCGATGCGATAAATCTGTTGGAGGCAGTGCGGGCGAGGACGGGGGTGCGGGCGGCTAAGGGGGTGTACGATCATACACACTGATGGGAGTGAATGATGGCTAGTGATGTAACTGCGAGGAATAAACCGGTCAACTGCACCTGCCGCTAACGGTCACTGGGTATCATCTGTATCTATACTGTTTGAGGAATAAGGAAATTGTTTAAAAATATCTATGTATATTTCACTGTGGTTTCATTTAGGTACTAGTTCCTCAAATGTTTGTGTGACATGTAAGATTCAAACCATTAAAATGTTACGCAAAAGATAACACGCACAAATCAAATCCCTGTGTATGAGCCAACACTGGATGGTGCTGAATATTATCCAGACATTGTCCTGTACAATTTTGAAACAATCATACAAATCTGTTTCGAGCCAACACCTTAGTTGATTGGTTTTAACCGCACAGAGTTGGCCCTCATAATATGTTTGCAACAGATAAAAGAACAATCAAGTTCACTCTCAACACTTTTCTATAAATACGCACAATACCGCAACATGATTGAACCTTAAGGGGACTACATGACCTAAAGCGCGGTCATTGTCGGACTGCATAGAAAACTTTTTAACAAAAAAATTAAACCTCCGAAAAAACTGAAAAGCAAAAAATAATAAAGCTTTTTTATTTAACCTTAATAACTAAGTTCTTAAAGTAATGTAAGTATACCTAAGTAAATTTGAGTCACCGCCAAACAAGCAAATTCATTAATTTACGTAAAGCGTGATGCGCGGCGGCACGCGGCGCGGCGCGACACGTCCCTTCACCGGAAAATGCCGAGCGTTCACGAATGTCAGCGATACAGCAACCCGAACGGGCACACACGTGAGGGCGGGCACACGTCGTTGCGAGTGGTCATGCGCATTTTTTGGAATGTTAATGTTTATCGCTGGAGACTTCACGTTGCATTGTTAATTTGATTTGGTTATTTCTTTAAATTTAAGGTAATTTTGTGATCTTTGTTCATTGATTGTTTGGCGCTGACTCAAAATTACTTAGGTATACTTACATTAGTTTAAGAACTTAGTTATTGAGGTTAAATAAAAAAGGTTTATAATTTTTTGTGACTATAACTTACCAATTACTACATGCTTAATTTTTGATTACTTCTAAAATAGATACCTACCTTACTTTAGCTATTAACCCTTCGTATGCCGGAACGTAGATCTACGCGAGACACAATGGCTTTTTAATTGTGTCTGTAATTACGAAATTCAACCGGTTAACTGATAAATAATCATACTTTAACTATTATTTGCTATATAATAACATACTTAAAAAAACAGGAATTATATATACCTATATACCAACATGGGTAAGCCTTTTATTTAATTGTAATACACAACTCAGCATTAAAATATGTGAATGAACAATAAATCACCCCTATTTTCCGACTCCTAAGGGTGGGAAAAAAAATCCTACCATAAGGTAGGATTCTTTTTTCTAAAGTTATATGGGGCCAACTTCAAGGTATAATACCCTATCCAATAAAAGAGAATTATCAAAATCAGACTACTCTATAAAAAGTTATGTGTGGTCATATATTACAATCAGTGAGTGAGCAATCACTCAATCCCTGTTTTCCTACCCTTAGGGTTGGATTTTTTTTCTAAATTTATATGGGACCAACTTCGGGGTATACCCTTTCCAATAAAAAAAAATCATCAGAATTGGACATCTCTGTAAAAAGTTATGCGTGATCATACATAAAAAAATACACGGATTGAGAACCTCGTTCGTTTTATCGTCGGTTAATAAAAAAAAAAACAGAAAGAAGCGCGATGACACAACGCTGGTAATTTATTGCAAAATATGAAGCATTTATCTATTTACAAAAAATCTATTGTTTGGACTGAAAATTAAAACACTAGTGCTTTAGTATGTTGCTTGTAGAATAATCTGACAAAAAAGTCAGAATGATTGTATGTACCTATATATTAGTATGTTTTTTATTGTGAAAGAAAGTTTTTGGGGGTATCTTCATGATTTTTTTCTATCGCATCAAATTAGTTCTATGTTTTCAACACACTATCTAACTAGCATATATCCTGAAGAATTTTATATTTTTTTTTATTTTGTTTACTGTTATGTAGTCGATCATATATTATACTTTCAGACATTATAAACCTTGCGTTTTTTGCGTTTAGGTCCTGTAGTCCCCTAGAAAGTAAGGCGTCTAGGAATAAATCTGTGCCAAATATGGCGTGAGTTAGAGCGAGACAAGTGTATTCCATCATAGTTTACAATCGATTTTTATTATTTCAGTCAGTTGAACTATGACATTGACCTCGGCACCGAAAAATTTTTGTTTCGGTTATTATGGGGAAAAAAAAGATTAAATTAATTTATACATGCAATGAGAATTTCGAAGGAAAACAAGAATACTTACGAGGAGTCCATTCAGGAAATAAACGCCCAATTCACTCGTATTACTGGTGTTTCAATAAAATGATTATCTTGCTTACCTAAATTCTTAAAAACATTGTCAGTCATAGAAACGGAGGACCAAGCTATCGCATTTGCTGCAGCAAAAATAAAAGACCAGCCGACGGCCATTTCAAGGCGGAGGAATCAAACTCAAACTCAACTTGGGGTTGGTCATCACTTAGCTGCCTCGGCTTATTTTGAATTATTTTATTTTGGATTGTTGTTTTGTTAATATTTGCTGTACTCTGGACGCTTTTAACGCGTAAGTTTCTTTTTTTACATCGTTCTCACATCCTACTAGTCCTATCCTACTTATATATATATATTATATATTATATATAATATTATAAATGCGAAAGTTTGTTTGGATGTTTGTTACTCTTTCACGCAAAAACTACTGAACGGATTTTGATGAAACTTCACAGTAATATAGCTTATACATCAGAATAACACATAGGCTACAATTTATAAAAATTTTGTGTGATTTGGCCATAATATAACGATAAGTATCAAGTAAGTCGGAAAAATTCCTGCCCTCTGAGAGCTATCTTGGCGTGCGCTGCCTAAACCGTTAGAGTTACATGAAGATAATGTATCGTGGGACTGTTTGTCTTATAAAGTTCTAAATAAAAGTCCGCGACAGCATATATCTATCTTTTTTGTGGAAGCCATTATATCCAAAATAGTGATCCATAAATACATTTAAATTGGGTACTTTTTTACAATGCATATTTCAGAGTACTTTGTTAATTCTTATCAAAATCAATACATTTATCGCTTTCGGTATTTCATATAGATAAACTTTGTCTTTTACACTAAGTAATTTGGACGAATACTTTAAAAGTTATCACGATAAGATTGACCTGAGTGGAGCGCTATTAATGCCTACATGAATCGGCGGCGGGGGTGGAGGGGCGGTCCAGGCAATGAAGTCCCGAACGCGGGTAGGCCTAGGCAGACCTGTTAGGGGTTAATGATGGAACACCAAAGGAAAGACCGTTCTAAGGATTTCAATAATAAGTTTATTATCCTTTTATTTATATATTGGAAGGTGTGTCTACTAATATTATGTGCGTGAGGCACAGGACACTTTTATACTACTGGGCGTGAGGGCAGACCGGCAGACGTCGTTGACGGTTGTGTTCATTTTGAGTTTTTTTTACAGCTTTAAATTCGTTTCGAAGCGATTTATTACTAACTAACAGTAGGCATTATAATTTTTAGGTAGTATATTTTAAGTACAAATATAGATTCGTTTTAAATTCAATTATTAGTCATAATAGAATTGTTTTCTTTGTTTGTTTAATTACAATTATAGGTAGGATTCGTAGGATTGTATTTTTAGTTAGTTAGGTCACGGGTTAGGTATAGGTTGTATTTGTAAGTATTAAGTAGGTACCTAAATAGATTCGTTATTATTTTCATTAGGTACAGACGCCAGCACATCAAGCTACCCCAATCTGTCAAATTTGCCCAATCAACTTTGAACCTTATGCTTCAGCGATAAAGTTGAAAATCTATTAAAGAAAATTGACAGATTGTAGTAACTTGATGTGCTGGCGTCTGTACCTACTTAGATTATTACAAGTGTTTTTTTTTTTGTTAGTTTAAGATTAACGTATAGTTTTAGGTTGTGTTGTAAGTAGTAAGAAGTTAGATTCGTTTTCCTCCTAATTAGCTATTGGAATTGATTTAGTTAGTTAAAATTACTACCGATTTGATGATTTTTTATATAGTACTTACAATAATGACTCGAAAGCGTAAGTCTAATATTTCATAAAGCTCTAATAAAGCTCGAGCTATAAAAATAGTTCGATTTAGAATAACGAGACGTCTCAACAAACTGATCTGCGAAGGTTTGAGCAGGCGGTGCGTGAGGTGGCACACAGAGCTACTGTGACACCACAACAGTCCCAAGATCGACGTCAACAACACGCTGAGTATCTTACATCTCAACAACTGCTGAAACTCCAGAACAGTCTCAACCTCGACGTCAACTTCACCGGCACTGTCCTGTGGGATAATTTCCGACATCCACGCGGGCGAAGCCGCGGGCGGAAGCTAGTATAATTATAAGTTCAAAATAAATGATGTAACTAATATTTTTGTAAAAATATAATTTAAAAGAGTGTCCATTGACTTTCTTGCCCGTTCTTCTCCATAGATACCTACGCTTTGGAATGGGCAACTAGCTTCATATTTTCTGACTGACCGACTTCTTGACAATTCAAACATGCCTGTAAATGGTTTAATTGAAATAAATGCTTTGAGTTTGAGTTTTGAGTTTGATACTTACCGAGTTCTAGTTTATTTCCTTGGTACTTTGTATGTTGTAATAAATTTATCTAACATTCATGATTGTAGTTTCTTTTTGTGTCTGTTTTAAATATACAAAGTGTTAAAAAATTAACCTTACAAACTTTAAGAGGTGCTTTAGACCATCGAACTGAACAACTTTCATTATGGGACCAACTCTGAAATCACGAAAAAAAAATCAGCTGTTTAATACAAAAGTTCAATATCTACTTGACCAAAATGTATGAAACAGCAGATTTTTTTTTTCGTGATTTCAGTTGATCCCATAGTGAAAGTTGTTCAGTTCGATGGTCTAAAGCACCTCTTAAAGTTTGTAAGGTTAATTTTTTAACACCTTATATATCTGAAAGGAAATGCAACTATCACGCGCCGAAACTCTTTAAACAATATCATCAGTAACCATGAGTTAATTCGTAACAGTTTTATCCATTAGAAAATTCACATCATCCTTAATACCGGGGACGCATAATATTGCGACTCAACGCCTAGAGCGCTGGTGCATACACAAATATTGGGTTCACGCAACCGGGACATCATAACGTCACGGTACTGTATGAGACGTGGACAGAGGCCAGTGACAGACAGTCACACAGCCTGCGCCGGCGCACTGTGCCACTCATGTCACATACCTCCTCTACGTCACAAGTAACTGCTTTCTTTTGAGCATTCTGTGTCAATGTAGGTGCTCGACAGAGTTTACTAA
Source organism: Hydraecia micacea (assembly GCA_914767645.1). Classification (NCBI taxonomy): domain Eukaryota; kingdom Metazoa; phylum Arthropoda; class Insecta; order Lepidoptera; family Noctuidae; genus Hydraecia; species Hydraecia micacea. The sequence goes on from OU611794.1 coordinate 137,794, forward strand.
ATGAAGTCTCTATTGCCTTTTAAAAGCGTAAAGTGATATTGATTAAAAAAGTTTGAATGGACGGTCAAAAACTTTTTTAATTGTCGGCTGCATCAAAATATTTGTTTTGGTATTTTCCTTCCCGGTAACAACAACGGTGGATTAAAATTTTCAATAAGCTAACCAAGACTTATTCACAGTTATAGTGATGCCGCTTTCAGCGATCCATTTCCGAGTACCAATTTGTTTTACGCAACTGTTATTTGAACTCAACACAATCTTGGCTGTCACGAGCGGCGGCGGCGGCGGCGGCGGCGGCAGCGGCGGCGCGGGCGGAGTGGTGCGGCGGCACTATACACAACTTTGACAAAAAAAGATCCACTCGATGCTAGCATGTTGCTACATTAAGGTGCGAACAGACCGCGGTCTCTCTTGATGACATTGCGACAAATTATTTTGAGAGAATATTGTGTGATGTCTTGATATACGATTAATATTTGGTGACACATTTTGTGTGGACGGTCGGCATCTTTCGATTGTGTTCTGTGACCCTGAACCAACGACTTTCAAGTTTCGATATGATAGACAAAGCTTTTCGGCAGTGGCATCTAGTGCATTTTTAAATCATATGGAGAAAGGTCTGAATTAAAGTATTTTTATTTTTTACTTTTCCATTATCGTTTTCGGTGGTATAATTATTATTTATTTACCGTGACTAAATAAAAAAAAAAATTGCTAATTTAACGTTAAAGTAATTACATTTACTTGAAATTAATTATTAATAATCATACATATTCACTTTTGCACACCATAGCATATGGAAAACAATTAGTCTGAACTTGTATTTTTTATGTTATTCTGCATGCACGTTTTTATTTTCGGATGTGTTTATATGTTTGAGCAAATAAATATATCTTATAATATCTGGTAGCAGTTAGCACTCAAATATGAATATATTTTATTAAAAGATTTGATTACAATACCTTGTAGCGGTATCTACAAATGCCACATGCGAACTATGCGTAAAACTGACGTCACACAAAAGCCTGCATCTCGCAAGCAGAGTTTACCGCGCAACTAGCATAATAATATACAACGGCCCGACATGAATCATCAGGCAGTTGCCCGCCAGACATGACACCCGTCTGGTCAGAGGATCCTCCCTTTTCTTTGTGAACTTTATACACCCTGTTCCTCATACCTCTATACCTTGTATTGTAATCTAAGATAAATCTTTCAATCACAACTGTGACGTGTAACTCCCAAGTGACATTGAACGGCTCTGGCCTATCAGAGATAAGCATTTCACAATGATTCCGTGGGTGGTTCAATAATGCAACTGGTCACCTCCGGAATGTGCCTTCTAATCGTTATCATTGACTCGCCTGCTCCGTGCTCGTACAGTCCGTACGTTACGACTGTGGCTGTGCAGTGGACGCGGGTCTACTCCCTCACAAGTAACTGTGCAGTGGACGCGGGTCTACTCCCCCACAAGTAACGTTAGCCGATTGGAACCTATCACACATTGTTTACGAAACGTGTGTTGCCCAGTAGACCCCTGAAAATGTAACATTGTAATTGAAAAAACTCGCGTGGTTTTTATCCACATTTTCCATTGTAGATACCAAATAAGGTAACGATGTACACAAAACGATTCATTCTGTTGACTATTTAAGCGAAGTGCAGTTAAATCGTAATTGTGAATTACAGCGTTGTCATTGTAGATACGTGAACAAGCGAGCAAATTAAGCGGTAAGCGGTAAGTGCAGCGCTGGAGCGCTCGAGCGAGCGAAGCGGAGACGCGCGGTATTTATCATAATCCCAGTATTTAAAGAGCTCGCCCCAAGAATGTAATAGAGCGGCTTGAAACCGCGCCCGGGGGTTATTGCGCGCGGTGCGGGGGGCGGTACAACTTTTGAATACATTCGCCGCGCGCGCAATTACTGAGTTTTATGCAGTCCCGGCCGTGTACACTATGCACACACACTGACATGCACGCCGCGATATTACTCCACGTTCTACTCTGCTTTAGATTCCTGTCATTGTTATGAAGGGTGAACGAAAATGATTAATTTAAGTAGTTGAAAGTTATGTAAAAGTACCAAGCAACTATGATGGTATTACTTAGATACAATTAGGTATGTGTGAACTGGCTCAATATCTTAATAAGATTCTATCGTAGCTCCTTATTATATACAACTATGTAAACGATAAGTGGTCATGTTCAGTACAGTACCTGATGAAAATCTTAGTTCAGAAGCATCAAAACATACTTTTGGCAAAACAACAAATTGGGGTCAAAGTCAAGAAGTTATCCATCGGTCACTGGCTGATCTTGTCGATATATTATAGATTTAACTAACTATTGGCAAATATTGTTTTGAAGCAAGAAGTTTTATACTTTTTATTTTGAGTAAACAAGAGTTATCACGGAACGTTTTGCAGCATGACAACGACAATATGACATCCTGATCCCTCGATATTAGAATGTTGGCACCAGTTCAAGTGGCACTACACCCCGAGCGCATGCACTCCGGGGGACTTAGTTCGGGACCTGCTACATCGATGTCTACGAGTTCATTTATGATGTCCTTTGAACCGGACCTACCTACGTTGGTAGTTTGTTACCTTTTTTGCACTTCGCTGTGTAGATGAAGTTGTTCTACATCTGACAGAGAGATGGCGTTGGCCGTAAAGTGCCATCACAAGACATTATTGACGGGAGCATCGCTTATAATTTACTGCAATTGCATAGTTCCAAGAAGTTTGGTTCTTACTGAGCTGTACATAGCAACCTCATGGACGCTCACGGATGCTTCCCCTACTAGCAGGATCGACAGTTGCCTGACATTTTATAGCCGGTAGTATTATTTTATGCAGTACAGAGCTCGAGATGAACATAAGATAGTGAGAGTAAACTGGCGAAGTTGGAGCTCAGTGAGTGTTCACGTGCTGCTGTGCGAATGTTACAATGTTTCAAATGGTTGAAGTTGGCTTTACAACGTTACTTGCGAAGGAATCTTCTAAATATTGTAGGAATCGCATCTCACGAGTAGCGTAGACCCGTCCAATGCGTACTGTCACCGATATTGAGACAGGTAACTCCTTAAGTACGATATCATGATATTAGGGCAGACGTCTAGTACTGGCCGGAGTTAAGCCTGCCGTAATTCCGGGGATCTTGGCATAATCACCGCGCTTGGCAGACACTGTGATGTTATTAGTTTGCAGGTAGGTGCTCTCCAGTAATCCTTTAGTCGCCCCTACGACACCCCGTGTACAATAATTGATGGGACGAGCGGACTCCTCCCGGGGACGTACAGTTAAGTATGGAAGAAGTGATGGTACATAATTAAACTGCTTGTAGAGATGTACGTTTTGAAAACAAAGGGACAACATGATTAAACTTCACACTGAACTCACTCACTGTTACAAAACATAGTTGTTACCCGGCGCGAACATTCGACAGTCAAACAGACATGTAACGAAAGTTTAGTGTTCGAGTGAAAAACTACATTTTCTACTTAAATGGGCTGTGGGGAGCCCTCGTTCGAAAACTGGGAAAAAGGGAAAACAAAATCTACGTCCAGTTTTCAACTAGTCCCTCCGTGTTTGTGCACTGAGTTACTAGTTATTTATTCGGACTGTGTTGACTTTAGTGTTTTCGTAGTAATTACAATGAAGTTATTGAAATGAGGGAAATGAAAAATCTTTTTTGAACAGGTAAGAGTGGCTAGGTAAATCCGTTACAATAATTTTCCTCATCTGCGATTGTATCAAGCTTCGATAAAATGAGCTTAGGATGAATAATATTATGAATCTTCTTTGTTATTGACTTCCTGTCACGACTTTAAATTCTAAATTAATTTCATTAAGGGGCTTACAAGACTTAAACGCAAAAAACGCAAGTTTTGGAAACAATAAAACTATATGATCGACTACAGTAAACAAAATCAAAAAAAGTATATTGTATTCTTCAGGATTTAGGCTAGTGAGGTGAAAACATAATACAACGTATTTGGTACGATAGAAAAAAAACATGAAGATACCTCTAAAAACTTTATTTTTACAATAAAAACCATACTTATATACATACAATCATTATGCTTTTTTGTCAGATTATTCTACAAGCAACATACTAAAAGTCTAGTGTTTTAATTTTTTAGTCCAAACAATAGATTTTTCGTAAATAGATAATTGCGTCATATTTTGCAATAAATTACCAGCGTTGTGTCATCGCTCTTCTCTTTCTTTTCTATGCAATCCGACAAAGACCGCGCTTTAGGTCATGCAGTCCTCTTAATGTACTTTTACAACTTTACGTCATTACCCATAAAACATCATGCAAAACTGTACAAATAGGAAGCATGGCATGCCTTGCTTCATTTGTACGAAGTCGCGCTATCACAGCATGCATTCATCACTTGAAAAGAGTGAGTTCAGTTGCAAGTCGTATAATATGACACCGTTGCGATGTGTCCTTGCCATCGTATCGCACCGAGCCGCACCGCACCGCATCGTACCGCTCCGCACCGACTTGATTGCGACGCGACTGTTATGAGGAGTAGTTACTGCTCGCAGAACACTGTTTTGTTCAGGAATGCTTTATTATTTAGATGTATATGCGAATCTTCACGGAGATATAGTGTTTTACTTAGCTATGCTTTCCTAGATTTTCTTTTAGTATACGAGGAAGATATCGTTGCTAAATAATATAATCAGCGGCTGCAGTCTGTTGGTGGCTTGCTTACCCTACTTCTATTCGAGTTTTGTTCTGTTGCCCAGACATTAGTTCTAAACAATTTACCAACTAGGTGCGCGTGAAATATGTTCGCTTACTCTAACCGTGTTCATTTACCGTGTGAGCGAATGTGTGCTTGTTCAGAACACTTTCGTAAAAACCTTGACCTTGATTCACGTCGGGTTGCCCGGAAGGTTAAGGGCTAACGAAAAGGCTTAGAAGATGAGGATTTCAGCTAAAAATCAGTGAATATTATAATAAACTTCATTAGATGTTTAGGCACTATTTAGACACAAATTGATTAGAATGTATGACGTATGGAATCTATTCATGCACAAAATCCTGAATCGTGAACGCCTTCCCGATGCATCTAATTGCTGAACAATGATATACAGTGCGAGACACAGCGACACTGACAGCTGTAGCTAGTGCATCGATACAGACTTGCGGCAAGTACCAGGGCGCGAAGCAATCGATCACCTGCCTCCAGTCGCCTGACACTGGTACCAGGAGCTAAGGAGAAGCAGGAGCATATGTCAGCGATTCACCGCGCTTTCACACTTTACAGGATAAACACTTTGAAAATTTCTGTTTAAAGTGTTTATCCTGTACAGATCCTAAGAAATCAGGGTTTCCTAGGAAACCGGTTCCGTCATATTTTAACAGCCGTCACGAAAATCTGTCAGCTCTATCAGCACCTAAACATGTGAATAGAAGTTTGTAGTAAGTTGTCATTATATTATTTCATCGAGGGGGTACAGAGTGACCCTCTACAATAATAGATGATATAGTGACTATCTGGAACTACTTAGTTAAAACACACTACTTTTATCACAATCTTTTTACTTGCCTTGGGTCCCAGTACTTATGCCATCGCGGTGGGTACATATTGTAGCGAAAAAAAGAAAACACAGGAGATCTATTTTCCGCTAGCCCTATCACCTAAGTCCTAAAACGACTTAGGTGACTACTCCTCCGCAAAATATTTCATCCGCGGGTGAAACGTTACCCTTTTAAAATTGTAAGGCGACGAATCATCCGAATATGTCTGTTTAGGGCGTCCACTTCCAGCGTTTCTAACATTCTCACATCTGCCTTGTAAATACCAATAAATACCTTCTTCTGTTTATTGAGTGTGATTAAGAGCGTTTACGACATACAGCATTTCATACAAATTTTCAAGCCCTTGTTTTTCGAAATGAATGAACCGATTCTAATGAAACTTCATACACATAGAATAGAATAGAATAGAATACTCTTTATTATGTACACTCTTTATTTTAATGAAACTTCATACGCATAAGCACGATACAAAGGTCTATAAAGTTAGTTAAGAACAATTTCGAAATGTCTTATTTATAAACGATAACTGGAAATCTCTGTTTCTATGGAAAATTTAAAATCGGTCTAATTTGGCTGTAACACTATTTTTCTAAAATGTTCTTAGCTAACTTTTAGACCTTTGTATCGTGCTTATGCGTATGAAGTTTCATTAAAATCGGTTCATTCATTTCGAAAAACAAGGGCTTGAAAATTTGTATGAAATGCTGTATGTCGTAAACGCTCTTAATCACACACAATAAACAGAAGAAGGTATTTATTGTTATTTATAAGGCAGATGTGAGAATGTTAGAAACGCTGGAAGTGGACGCCCTAAACAGACTTATTCGGATGATTCGTCGCCTTACAATTTTAAAAGGGTAACGTTTCATCCGCGGATGAAATATTTTGCGGATGAGTAGTCACCTAAGTCCTAAAAACTGATGTTAAACAAAATTTGTTCCAAAATTCAATAAAAATATTAAAGGTAACATGTACCTTTCTTCTGTAAATCATTCCTCTTCCCAACCTCTCTGTTGCAGTGAGGTACGTTACAATATGTATAGCTCCAGCTCATGAATTAGGTCACGAACACACTTTTATCTATCCTATATACGCCAACAAACTTGTGGTCCCAGGCAGCGGGATTGTCCGAAAGGGTTACCGCTGCCCGGAACATAAAGGGCTAAGGAATGAACACGGGTGGGTTTTAGTCAGTAAGAGTCTGACACTCCCTTCCGCTCCACCTAGATCGGGAGGAGTCATTAGATGATTTCCCATCCATAAAAAAAATAAAAAAAACTCGTGGTCCGACATTTCGAAGACCATGTCCATTTTCAGAGGAGCTACACTTCGTCGGCGATATAAAATAGTCTGCATAACCCGCGAGTGCTCAAGTAAATTTTCATAAATGGCTAAATCTGCCATTATTAGAATATTTCTTCAGAAAATCCTCAATATGAATTGTGAGATGTTGCTCTTGACTAATTTCTTATGATTCTGCTATTTGACAAATTCAATAAAGCAATTCATAATTTGTGGACCATTTTACGAATCTCCATGCAAACTGTCAAACAGATGAATTGCAAGATATGAATTGTACGCAGATAATATTATGAATTGTCAGTTTGTGACCATTGTACGATTTATAATAATAATATGATTCATAATGTTATATCCTATCATGATTCTATCAAAGTGGCCGTTTTAGACCCCCTGTATTTGGACAGCCGTCAACAATTTATAGTAAATAATAATTATTGTAATAAATAATTTTGCCGTCAACGGCTTACAAATATCAAATAGGCATACGAAATTACAATTTAGTAACAGAATTTTTGTTGTCTGCTTTTTTAGGAAACCAAATAACACAGAGGTCTATAGATGATAAATACTATAAACACTTCGCCAGTGCGCGGTGAATCGCTGATAACGAATTGTGATACAAGCAACTTCAAGTTTCGTACAAATTAGAGGGCAATAAATAGAAATATGTAGTTTTTCCTGTGCTCCAAATAGCGAACAACGATTGTACCTGCTCAGAATAGTCTGTAGTAGTAGGTACCTCTTTGTTGCTGGTTCTAAGTCGGGTCAGGTGTAGTGTTTCCGTGTAGACAACGTATGCTCGACGCGACCGCCAACAGCGCCAGCCGCGTTATTGTAATTATAGCTCAGGCCGTAGCTGATGTTGCCGCCTCTCACTATATGCACGTATGTGTTCTGTATGAATTAGGCCTCCAATCTATTCCTGCGGTGCAAGTACACTAGTCAGCAAAGTAGTGCAGCACCCGGCCATACTTGATACATGGAGCTGTAGAAGGGACTTTCAGACCAGCATGAGTGACCGACACGATAATCTAAATAAAAAGACGTATTTTTCAAAAAAAGTCGATGTACCATACACAACGTATCCCTTGATCACTTCTTGAAGAGATACATCTTCAAGAAGACAGATACACTGACTATATTCTACCAGTTTAAAAGCGGACGATGTTTATAGATTGATATGATGTTGTTGGTATCAAATATGTATGTCTAGTGACAGCATCCTCTCATCGTTACTTGTCGTGTAGTAAATACTTAATCACTCATATTTTATGCATAACGATACACAGAGGTTCCATCATACATCAGTGAACTGAGCGTCTTACACAAGGGTCACGGTACTGGAGCTCGCAGAGGGACGCATACATAATGTACGCGGGAACGTTTAGGAACGTGTTTGTTGAATTAATACGCACAGTGAGCTGATATTGTTTCGGGAGGTCGTGGGTCGCCTTGTGCACAAAGCGCTGTGAACAGGTTCATTAGGTAAACATTTTAGTAACCTTCCACGTCCCGCTGCCGCCCGCGCGGCCGCAACTCGCGCGGTGCGCTCGCGTATTGTTCGCGCGCCTAATGTAACTAACCTGTTGTTAATATTTAACCACCCGCGCCCCCTACCGCCGCACATACCCCTCTAGAGCCCGCAGCGGGCCCCGACCCCTACTGTTTGACTTTCGCGAAATTAACTTAATAAAGTTGAATGTAGAGGTTTAATAATAGCTGTAGTGATAGTTGATGGCGGTCGCGCCGTGATCGGGCCTGATCGCGGGAAGTGTACCGCCGAAGCGATGTCAACATTGATACGCGAGATGATGTTATTTTTTGTTGTTTGTTTGCAAAGTGGTGTTTACTGCATGTCCCGCGTCACGCTTCGTAAAAGTTTTGCAACCCCGGGATTACGGCGTCCGCGTCCCGTCACCCGCGGGCTGTACAATATCCATGCTGTGTACAGGCTCAGGGAATATTATATGGAAGTATGACGTTTGAATAAATATTCCATAAACAGGTATGCAGAAGTGTAGCTTTACTAACAATACTAAATGTGCTTGTTCAGCGACCACTTGACCAGTGCACAGTGTAATAGATAATTATCTTTGACCTAACATGTATTCCAATTTTTATTGTATTTTTATTAAAATGTAACTCAAACTTAAAGCATTTATTTAAAAAAACCAATTACATGCACTTTTGAATGAAACTAGTTCAGCTAGTTGCCAATTCCAAAGCGTAGTAGGTTCCTTATTGAGAAAAATGGATATTAAAGTCCACGGACACTCTTTTAAATCAAAATATTGGTTACCTCTATCATTCATGTTGATTAATTAATCGCGATCACAAGGATCCAGCTGCCTACACGTGTGTTTACCCGTATCTACCTGATCACCCGCGGTCTCATTCGGCGACCATACGCGAGGCATCGCTCGCTCCCCAATCGGAACACGAGCATTCATTCCACCGACAACGTAAGGTACAGCACTACCTACATACGTGACAGTGAGTACCAGGCGCACATGACACACGGAGAGCTACAGCACTACCTACATACGTGACAGTGAGTACCAGGCGCACATGACACACGGAGAGCTACAGCACTACCTACATACGTGACAGTGAGTACCAGGCGCACATGACACACGGAGAGCTGCCACCATTAACTATTCAGATGACGCGCAACAAACGGGGACTTGATTCCAACGTAACAGTACCTAATTATCGTAATGTCGTACACGTGGTGCCCTGTCAGTTCACCAAAAATTTATTTACAAATTTTTACTTGACAAACAATGACAGGCCTGATGGTCTAGTGGTTAGTGACCCTGACTGCTATGCCGGAGGTCGTGGGTTCGATTCCCACCCAGGACAAATGTTTGTGTGATGAGCACGATCATTTGTTCTGTGTCTGGTTGTAATTTATCTATAATACACGTAGAGAGTAAACACCCAGCGCCTGCGGATGGTCTCACCTTTCCCGACCCCCCCGACCCTCCCGACCTAAATTCAACCTTTCTAAATGTTTCGGCCCCCCAGTTAATTGCAGCCGTGAGCTCTTTCCGGAATGGTTCCGCCGGCGGCCTCGACGGCCTGACTCCACAACATCTCAAAGATTTACTAAGTTCAGGCGCCGGGGAAGCTGGTGAGTCGCTCTTGAAGGAGCTTGCGGCCCTTATTAACCTCATGCTCACCGGCGGTGTGAACGAGGCCGTCGTCGATGTCTTGTACGGGGCCAACTTATGTGCCCTGCGCAAGAAGGACGGCGGCATTCGTCCCATCGCCGTTGGTTGCACTTACAGGCGTACGGCAGCCAAAATATGCTGTAAGCTGTATAGCGAATCGCTTACAGCTAAGTTTCAGCCCCTGCAGCTTGGTTTTGGCTCGAAAGGGGGCTGTGAGGCTGCCGTTCATGCTCTTTCCACTTTCCTAAGCTCGAATAAAGGTGAGGTCATCCTCAAGGTTGACGTGAAGAACGCCTTTAATTCTGTAAACAGGGACACTTTGTTGGCTGAAGTCAAAAATGAATTACCCGAAATTTATGGTTTCATGTGGCAGTGTTACAGACACCCTTCCAAATTATTATATAAGGACAATGTTTTGGAATCTGCAGTAGGATGCCAACAAGGTGACCCTCTCGGGCCTGTCATTTTCAGTTTGGCTATTCATCCAATTATCCAGAAACTAAATTCAAAATTCAACGTGTGGTATTTAGATGATGGAACGCTAGGAGGTGATGTAGACACCGTTTTGAATGACCTACAACTTCTCAAACAGGAATTTAAATCTATTGGCTTGGACCTTAACCCCTCAAAATGCGAAATTTACCTTTCTGACATTACCGACAGACAATTGACCCTAGAGAAATTTAATGCAATAGCCCCACAAATCAAAATTTTAGAAAAAAGCTCACTGCACCTCCTAGGTTCCCCAATTTTGGAAGATAGTTTTTCTCCTTTCATAGAAGAAAAAATCAAAAAGTTCAACGATATTTCGGACAGACTTTCCAAAATTAATTTACATTCGGCATTCACCCTGATTAGATACTGTTGTTTTGGCCCAAATTTTATGTATTTTCTACGCTCTTCACCTTTATGGAAGCAGCCACACCTCTTGGACAAAATTGACCAAATTATTCGCAGCACACTAACATCCATTCTAAATGTGGCCTTGGACGACCGAGCGTGGCTGCAAGCCACACTACCCATCCGTTTTGGTGGCCTCGGCGTCCGCAAAATTACCAGTATTAGCTTACCGGCGTTCCTGTCCTCTGTCCACAGCACCGAAAAGTTGACCGGGAAGATTTTAGCACCCTCCCTGGTTGACTCTGAAGTGCCGTGCTTGGCCGACGCAGAGAACGCCTGGAAAATGGCTTGCCCGGATACAGATAGGCCCGCGAACCTATCTTTCCAGAGGCAGTGGGATGAGCCGCTCTGCAGGTTGGTACGGAACAATCTTATTAATACGTCCACCAATACTGCTGAGCGTGCCCGCCTACTGGCTGTGGGTGAGTGGGAGTCGGGCCTCTGGCTTCAGGCACTACCGTCACCCAACATAGGTACTTTGCTGGGTGACACCACGTTCCGGCTCGCTACTTGTTTGCGTCTGGGCGCCCCTTGCGTGGCTCCGCATCGCTGCCAATGCGGTGAAGGTGTCGACTGCCTCGGACACCATGGCTTATCCTGCAGTAAAAGCGCAGGCCGGATAGCACGGCATGCCAGCATCAATGACATCATCCGTCGTGCTCTTGTCACCGCCGGGGTGCCAGCTGTTTTAGAACCCAATGGCTTGGCACGCGACGATGGTAAGAGACCAGACGGAATGACCATAATGCCTTGGAAGGTAGGTAGGCCTTTGGTGTGGGATGCAACGTGTGTCGACACCCTTGCGCCATCCCATCTTCCAAGCACGGTTAGCTGTGCCGGGGCGGCTGCTGCAGGTGCGGAAAACCTCAAACGGCGCAAATACTCCAATCTCTTTGGAACTTATATATTTGAGCCGTTTGGGGTTGAAACACTAGGGCCATGGGGCCCGAGTGCCCACTTAGTATTTCGAGACATCGCCAAGCGGTTGGTCGACTCTTCACGTGACCAGAGGGCTGGCCTATTTTTTGGCCAAAGAATCAGTATTGCCATACAACGTGGCAATGCTGCCAGCCTTTTGGGCACGTTTCCTATTGACAGCGATGCGGACGAATTTTTTGATGCCCTTTGATTATTTCCCCTCCCTTTTTATATACTTGTACATATTATTATTTTAAGACCGCTTTTAAATATTGTAAATATTTTGATTTGTAAATAAAAATAATCTATAATATGTATGTATTTAGAAATACACACATCAAAAGTGTCTAGGGATCAACATATATTTTTGCAATAACTTTTCTCCTGATTGATATTAATTAAAATTTTCTTTAAGGATTCATCAAATAAAGTGTTTTCGTTTGTCACAGTAACGATAAACCAAGTCACCTTTGCATTAATAAAGAAATTTGCCATTTTCCTAATAAAGGGATTTTTGACATTTGAACCACTAACACAAAAGTTCGAAAAAAAGACTGAAATAACAGTTTTCTTTAAAATTTTATTGGGTAACTTAAACAATTAATAATCCGTGTTTCTACCGCGAACACTAACAACACAAGAACATCGGTTTGGCATACTCAAAATGAGTTCATCCAAATCACGCTGTGGAATGGCAGCCCATGTTCGTTGCAACAACAAAAAAAGGTCTTCTTGCGACTGGATACCCTCCATATTCGGCAGAGCTCTTCTCTGTAGCATATCCCATGCATGCTCAATCGGGTTCAAGTCTGGCGACTGAGCAGGCCAGGGCAGGACATTGATGTTAGCTGCGGCGAGAGTCTGTCTTACAACTCTTGCGGTGTGCGGTCGTGCATTATCATGCATTAACTGAAATAAGGGACCGATTTGCACTTGTAGAGGAACGATGACGTCTGATACAATCGTCTCAGCATAAATTTGAGCGTTGAGGTTGCCTCTGATCCAAATCAACTCAGTTCTTCCGCCGATCCAAATACCCGCCCATACCATGATGGTTCCACCACTATAAGGATGGACTTCCTGGCAGGATTTTAATCGCTGTTGGCGTCCAGGGGTTCTCCAGTGTCGTATACGTCTTGTATCCGGTCTCATACCAAAACGAGACTCATCAGAAAAGCACACGAAACGCCATTGTTCTTCTGCCCAATTTCTGTGTTCAAGAGCCCATTGATATCGAATCCTACGATTGTGCATTGCTATAGGTGGTACCCGTAGCGGTCTTCGGGAATGAAGGTTCACTTCATGCAAGCGGTTTCTGACTGTTTGGTCGCTAATTAAGTTCCCTGAAGAGTGATGAAGCCTCACGGCTAACATCATGGCGGTTATTGTTGGAGCTCTTCGAGTTAAGATTTGAATGTATCGGTCTTGTCTCCGTGTGGTGCAGCGATACCGTCCTCCATGGCGCTCAGCCACGGTACCAGTGCTTCGGTAACGTGTCCAAAGTCGACTGATAACACTCTGACTTGTATTCAGAGCTAAAGCCACAGTACGTTGCCGGGAACCAGCTTCTATCATTCCCACGGCTCTGAGCATTTCTTCCCTGCTTAAATGACGTCGCCGCTCCATAATAACGTTGGTTTTAATCAGTAGTAGGGAAACAGTAGCACTAATAATGTCTTCAATGCGTTGTATGTTTTTATAGGGAAAATATTGACAGCTGATTTTCATCTTTTACTCGAATTTGATTCACAGTTCCTGATTCAAATTATGAAATGCACCAAAAAGGATCCATATAAATGTATAAAATCATAAATTTATTACAAAGCCACATCTCAATCTCAAGAAATCCGCATAAAAATGCTTGATCCCTAGACACTTTTGATGTGTGTATATAAGTATGTTTATCAGTTGTCTAGTACCCATAACACAAGCTCTGCTTAGCTTGGGACTAGATGGCGTTGTGTGATAGTTGTGGAATATTATTATTATTATATTAATGATGGGCAAAAACATGATTTGTCGTTTCATCATTATACAACAACAAGTTTGCCAAAAAATGTACTTTACAAAATAATTACCCGATAAACTTTTGTTTAATAGCGTGTTACTCGTATTTGACAAACAATTCATTTTTTATTCATTTTATCTCATAAAAAAAAAAACGTTTGAGATAAAAACGTTTTACATTACGCAATTTTTATTACGCACGCGTTTTATTATTACGCAATTTCCTAAAACTCATTCTGAAACTCATTCTTTCATCGACTTGCGCAAATAGAAAAAAAGAGACTATTTTTAGTGGGCTACCCGGAACCGGAACTAGTTAGATTAGGTTGATTATTAAAATAAAAAATGGTTCGGTTAGGTTAGGTTAAAATAGTGACCACGGACGCACGAGCCGAGCGAGCGAAGCGAGCGGTGCCGCGGCAGCGGCCAGCGAGTGCCAGAAACGACTAGATTATATAGAAAAAATACTTGCCTGTAAATTATTTGACCCAAATGGAAAATACCGTCATGATCACTTTGTGGCTGGTTTAGAAAATCTTTACATAGTATAAAACAAAGTCGCTCCCGCTGTCTGTAAGCTTAGATCTTTTAAACTACGCAACGGATTTTAATGCAGTCGCTAGGGTATTATAAAATTATATTTTGTATAAACGTGATTTTTCCAAAAGAATCTAAATATTAAATGAAAAATGTATAAATGATTAAATATCATCCGAAACGTTTGTAAGGAGAAGCATTTGTCAAATAAATGTTTGTAAAGCGAGTGCTTATAAAATATAACATTTGCGGAATGAGTTGTTTGTGGAATAAATAGTATGCGAAACGTTGGTTGTAAACTAAACATTTGTCAATGGAGTTTTGGTAAAACATTAGTGAACCCGTACACGTTCACATGTGACTGGAAGTATGTCACTGTTACTGAGTGCGTACCCGTCGGCAAAGAATTAGGAACACAATAATATCATCGCAGTACCTATTTCAATAAATGATGCTGCTATCGATCCTTGCGATATTGCCAAATTATTCTACTTTTATAACCATAACCATTACTCAGTACTAGCACGTCCCGTGGCACCGTGTGCATTGTTGCTGACCACAACGTGTAACGCTGCTGTAACACCCTCGCTGTAGCGGCCGCGGCGGGCGCCGCCGCCGGGTGCCGGGCGCGCCAGCCGTTGCGCCGGCGCTGGAACAAACTCGACCACTACACTCCGCAGTTTTTTGCATAAATCATAAGCTCTCTCACAGTTTCACAATCCCGTACTTGTTACTAAATTAAACAACCGCTGAGAAAAGTTCCTTGAGCGCGAGTGTTCAACATTTAGGCCATGCTTCATGTCTCGCCGCTCGCGGATAAACTTGTAATTTAATAATCCAAGGGATACAGGTAATGGATTAATTCCGCTTTGAGTTTGTGCTGTAGATGAACTTTGGAACTACTTAACAGGCGACGTGGAAGTGGATGATGTCTAATGAATTACCTTAGTTCACTACAGTTTCGTCACATCCCATTGTAATGTTCGGAACATACTTTGTAAAAATCTTTTACAAACTTAAATATATTTGACGAGTTGCTTATTCTGTCTCACGTTAACACACTACTCTTTGTCATAACTAAATTGTGTGGTCATTTCCAAACTATAACTCGAAAACTGTATTTAACGGCATAAAATGCACAAAAATGTTCTCACTT
This sequence comes from Hydraecia micacea, assembly GCA_914767645.1. Lineage (NCBI taxonomy): Eukaryota > Metazoa > Arthropoda > Insecta > Lepidoptera > Noctuidae > Hydraecia > Hydraecia micacea. The sequence continues at coordinate 153,350 of OU611794.1, forward strand.
TTAAAAGTCAGTCCCTAATATCGGACACGTTTCGCCACGATCCGGATGGCTCAGCATTTCTCCGCGTCTGTCGTCGGATCCTGCTGAAGGTGATACGTTCAAGCTGTAACTGTACAAGCTGGCAAGCGGTCCGCGCTCACCGCGCGTACATATTTAATGCGCCATAAGCGCTGCCTCACTCACATCACACTACAGATTTACAGGTTTACACTAAACGTTTAATATTTCAGTTTCGGGATGCGAAAGGTATGTGAAACGTTTGTTCCTTTCCTTTCTCTGAGACAAATATAATAGATACATTAATTTATTCTACGTGAAACTTATAATGCACTGCTTTCCGAATTATTATTATAGTAGTGTCAGAGGATGCAACCCTATTACAATTGCTACGAAACTGCTCGAGCTACGTAGTGCTACGAGCTACGTAGTGCTACGAGCTACGTAGCGCTACGAGCTACGTAGTACTACGAGCTATGTTGCACTTACAATCTCATTATAGTAATAATCGTGTTTTGTGTCATAAAACTGATTTTGCATTTTTCATAACTTCTCAGAGATGTCTCTAAATTGGAAAATTCATAACCCTCAGCGGTACAATAAGAGACACAAATCCAACAGAAATGGGTCAAAAATCAACAATTGAAACTGATGCCTGTTCGCAAAGTACAGGAAATGAGCCCGATTTGCATTAACATTCAACAGAACGGTTTGACTCGTCCCGGAGCTCGGTGCGAGAGGGTGTGTTGTGCGGGGAGGGGGGGTAGACGTTCGTAATCTCGCTTAATATAAACTAAATAATAAATCAGCTTTGTTTGTTCTTAACTTTACATTATTCAAGCGGCACGAGGTGATCCACACGGCGCTGCCCTATTTATATATTTCTATAGCAATTGTTGAGCTTTACAAGTTAGTAGTCAGTACTACCCGACTAGTTGGCACTAGTTAAGCTAGCCGCGAGCTTCAATGCAGCCCGCATATTTATTGTTGGAGTGTTTCTCAGAAATCTGCTAGTTTCCTGTTAGATTATGCTTTAATAACCAAGTTCTAGGTAAATATTGTATATCAAGTTCTATGCGATGCACCACGCATGAGGTACATAATACACATATTGTGCTTTTGTGCTTTCGGTTACAAGTGGTGGTTAAGTCGAGGTGGATTATTTTTACGATAATATTTCTATATTTGTAAATGAGCCCAATCCAACGGTACTGCTAGTTGGAAACATCGACACTATCTCAAATCACTGAATTACAAGAGAAAGAGAGCACACATGAGATCAGTTTTCCTCCGTGTAATTTATCACCTTAGCGAGCCTTTAGTACGTTTCATTGTTTTTTATGTAACTTTTATTACCGTAATAATTTTAGTGGCAACAACTATATGATCATGTCGGTCACCTATCATAACTATACATAGCTCTTTTGTTATCTCTTTTGTTACCTATTTGTAGGCGGGATTTCCACACGCGTGTTCTTATTGTTACAACAAATCTATCCATGTTCAAATTGCCTGCTAACGAAAAATACAAAGTAAACGTGTCGAGAGTTTCAATATGAATCCGCTCACCTAGCGCGCAATACGAGTATATGTTACGAGTCTAAATTATGACTTGGACACACGGCCTGTCGCAATGTACTGCTCATCCTAGTACTAGACGAAGTTGAGCTCAGTAAGTCTATGCCTTGCCTTCTTATGCTAGCATCAGATTCAACAGTCACGGCCGGTCAATAGGAAGGTGGAAGGTCACAATCTTCTTTCTTATATTTATGGTTACAATATCACTAGTGAGCGACCATATTCTAATATAAGTACTAATAGGGATTCTTTCTATATACATATATGTTACAGAAGAATTTCTTACCTTTGGCAATCGTATCGTTGATAGCATTTTATTTTCAATATGCCCCGCATGTCGATCTGCTCATCTAGTCGTCTTGTATACTCCGCCTGTGAGATTAGCTCCCGCGCGACCCGCCTCACTGAAACCAAACCAGTTCGTATTATATTCTGATCTGAAGGAAATCATTTATTGTTTCGCTGCTCACTACGTAATACGCAATCTTTTCCTTCGATCTTTCAATCATCTATTATCAACTGAGATTACGTTTCCTTTTCTTTCCGAGATATTATTAGCTATATTATTATCTGATATGTAGCAGAAAGTAATATCGAATTGTCTGTTGGCAATTGTGAGTCATAGTATTATTATATGTTTGTCGCATCAACGATGAAGAGGATGTGACGAAAGAATTGTAATATCGTAGACTATTACTGAATTGTGTCCAACCTTCACGAAGTGACATCACACAGTAACCCACTGCTCAACCAGTGAGTGAATGCTAATATTTCACTAATAATTGGTACAGGATGTTGATGCGCACAGGTATATGGTACGCATGACCATGAAGGCCTTTACTTAGCTGCGAAAATTATGATTTCCCGGGTAATAAACAAAATAACAAAATACTAACTGTACAAACTAGTTCATTATAATTGTGATCTGTTTCTCTACGACACTAATTGCGTTTCATAGTGGCCTGGTCGCCCGCTGGTCGCCCGGTGGTCGCCCGGTAGTCGCCCGCGGCAACTTTTATTTCGTCTTTATTTCCACATCTTGTGCATTTCGACGCGACGCTTATTCTGATGCAACGAGATGTCGACGAATATTGCACTCATCATTAGCTGCAGATTCGTAGTACTGAAGCGTGTATACAATAAACAAGAGAGATAAGTATGCAGGATCGTCGGATATAGTTGAAGTTTAGTAAGAAACCGATGGATGTTCTCGAATAAAATTTTATTTTATTACTAGAAAACATACAGCTCATTTATCAAATTAAATTTCAGTCGACAACAGCCATAAGTTTCTTACTAAACTTCAACTATATCCGAAGATCCTGCATACTTATCTCTTTTGTTGACTGTACCTTTAAAACACAAATATAAAAGATGAACAGAATAGTAAATAGCATGAGTTTTACATAATATATTATTTAATCATTCAGTCAAAGGTAAAGTCAAACGTGTATTGAACTAAGAAAGACCTGAAGCTCATATGATATCTATAAAGAGCTTACTATATCAGATAGCAGCGTGTACGACACTAAGACCTCGTACAGCTTAGATACAGATCGCATAAATATTATTCATGATTCAATTCGGTTTCAATAACGCACGAAATCCGGCGCCGTCTCCGGCCGCCTCCGGCCCGCAAGACACTCGTGAGACGCTGCTAAATAATTCTCTGTATGTCGTGAGGACCGTGCCCCCTCCCCGCCACTGTGTCCCCCCACCCCCGTGCCGGATGGCCGGCAGACACTCTTGTAATTGTGCTAACTACAGGAGACGGATTGTGTGAGCAAACCCTCGGGATAAGCAAGCGCGTCGTTTAGTCGCAACTGGTTCATTGCGTGCGAGCAGTGCTTGCACATTGTCCGAATTGACGAGACGTTTGTCCCGGCCTCAGTCGGACGTCTCCAACCAGATCTGTTTGTTCATGTAATTGTTTTGGAATGCGAATGACGTCGTGAGCACGTCGCACTGTTTGCAGGTGCACTGTTGGTTCAGCAACGTGTCAACATCGGGAGAGCATGTTGCATTATGTTACATAGTAAAACAGTTGTATGCTGAAGTTGTCCATTCTTGCTATGTACGTTACACGATTCATTTGTAAGTGCCCTTCCGATGTTAATGTTACTAAATTCATCAAGTAGCTATGTTTGAGATTAATATGAACATCAAGTTACCACTTAAACTAGGTAACTTGACAATTGCACAAAGTAACTCATGACCTACTTAACAAGCTCGAAACACAACACCGACACTCGTACATTACATAACTTGAACATCATCAACAGAGGTCGAAATTAGCGTCAAACCTGGTGACGCGCCTCGGCTCCGTTTCTTTGACGTAGCTCGTAATCAAATAAAGCGTCGTCAAATCGCTTTACCTCCAGTACAAACAGGCTCAACCAAGACTTTAAGGTGGAGCTATTTTAAGCTTCTTATAACTTGACAAATTTAAACGTAACCAACGCATAATCTTGGCGTAGGATTGAAAAAAGAAACGGTAGTAGAGATTAGTGCTTGTTTGTTTTCTTAATTGAAAGTTTTAATCCTAAAACAATTGAATGCTTCGGTTTTCTATGGCATGCGAGTGTCGGGTTCACGGTTGTGCAGCTATAGCTGTTATGTTAGTGAAGACGTTTCAAGCCTGAACGCAGGTGACCGGGAGGCCTACCCCGCAAATGAGAAGCGACGCGAGTGCTGCCGGCAACTGATATTAGTTGTGAAGGTAAATGCTTGTAAAATGGTGGGTGACGTCAAAACGTGCTAAGTAAAATTCTGTCGTTGTAAGTACAATGCCTCGTAACCAGCTTAGACTGGGTACTCTTGTGAAACATACAGTACGTTTATGCAGGGTCAAATTAAATTAGTTGGCGAAACTGCGCAGATGTTATTTGTATCGATATCTAAATATGTTGATACAATAGAGAGAAATTGATTTGTTGATATTTTTTTGGGTTTTAACGTCCGCTGGTGTTATACTCGTATTACTTGAAGTATGAGTTGACGAAAACAGTTGTCTTTTGTTTTATCGTGTTTATATTACAACACCTATCACGGTGGTGAGGTTGACAAAAAAAAAACAAGTAACAACACCAAAAATCCATCATATTTTTAATGTTTGCATACCGATATTCATCTCGTGTGCGGAGTTTTGCTAGCTAATTTAATTTAACTCTGTATAGTATTTTTTTATTATAAATGGTATCTCGCAGCCGATGATAATTAATAATATAATTAGGATAAAGATAATTAGATAATTAGGATGTCGTCTGCTTAACCGAGCTTGCCTGTGGATGTCTCAATAAATTAAGGCCTCCAGCCAGGTCTTAAAAAAAATTAAAACTAAGAGACTACACGCTAAGGGCACCCCCTGTGGGGTACGGACCTCGGCCTAGGGCGTCGCGACGGGCCTCGACGGCGAGGACGGAAGGATGGCTGTCTGGACTTGTGTCTTCCTGAGAGTAGGTACTGGACTTAAAAACACCTTCATAAAGGTTACAGAATTATAAGTGTTACATGTTGAATTAACAACAGAATCAAATATGTAACACTTTTATAAATATGTGTTAACCCAAAAAACTTACAAAAGTGTAATCATAATTATATCTGTAACAGATATGAAAGCGTCACCAGTGTTAATAAGTGTAATCGGAAACGCAGCGTTGCCAAAATAGCCGCAACCCCGACGCGTCTGTCTGTCCGCCGCGCGTTTTTGCGGCACCGTGCAAGTATACCTACAAATGCTTATTTCTGTCACACATACACACTAGCTGACCCGGCGAACTGAAATACCGCTCCGCCATCCGCTCTGCCACCGCTATTTAAATCTCTGATAATTAATTAAATCTAAGATATTAATTTTAGTGATATGCTGTAAAGGGTAATTTTGTTCTACGTGAAATGCACAACGTATCTAATGTATTAAATTGGATAAGGAATAATATTGTATTGTTTAAAATAGCTTGGTAAATAGGTAACCCATAATTTATTGTAATATGTAAAAGATAAAAATGGTTACTGTGGGTTATCCTTAGAAGAGAAACATATACCGTCGCGGACTTTTTTATTGATATTTTTAAGATATACAATTCCATTCTCGTAAGGTTTAGCCAGCGTTTGCAATGTAAGCGCACAAAAATATGTTTGTTACGACATCACATTACAAATGTTTGAATTCCTCGGTTTTTCTTGATTATAATATGCATGTATTATGCATATAAACCTTCCTCTTGAATCACACTATCTATTGCTGAAAACTGCATTAAAATCCGTTGCGAATTTTAAAAGAGCTAAGCTTACAGACAGCGGGAGAGACTTTGTTTTATATTATGTAAAGAAGTTATAAAAGGTTAAACTTTGATTCTGTATCATTATTGTATCTGTTACATTTAGAAGTGTTTTTCTTTATGAACCGGGGGCTTTCTGAGCTTCGAGCCCTTTAATGATGTTATGTACTTCGTCAGGAGAGACGGGAGGCAGAGGATCATCATGGTCTTCGACTGGTGGGAGGGAGGCTCTAAGTTCAACTTCAGCGTCCACCTTGTTGAGGTGCGCTTAGTCTACTGGTTGAGAGCTGGGTCAGCATTGGGACTCTAGGCTGTCGGCGAGACATTCGGCCTGATCGGGGCTGTCGAATGCGACGCTCGTGTCACAGCGTATGAGAGGAGGCACGGCGACCTCTTCAGAGGAACGTAGTGTCCTCTGAAGATGCCAGAAGGCTTAATGAGTGGGCTCGAGTTCGCTGAGCATCTTGTCCCGACCCTCGGAACGCCACTCCACTATATATGGGTGCCTTTACAGTACGCTGTAAATGGCGCATGTGGGCTTTGTTCGCGTCACAGGGAAAGGAGTCGTAGGCACGAATGGCCGCATTCTTTTCGGTTATCAGTCCACGTACGTCAGCCGGTAGTTTCCAGCGATGGTTTTCCATCACCGGAACTTCCCGTGAACAATCCGTCAATACAGATTGTACGTGTTCTGTAAACGAGTCGATCGCCCTCGTCGTGTCTGCGACTGAGACTATGTCGTCAGGAATGGAGTCCAAGTGGTGGATTTCAGTCTTTCACTTACTTTCCTCCAGTCGGTTATCACTTTGGTCTATGGGGGTCACGCAGGCCCGAATAGGGGGCTAGATGCATGATAAACTGGGCGGTGGTCAGAATTAAGCTCGTGTAACGTCTCAACAGATTGCAAACGGAGGTTTACATTCTTGAGCAGCGCTACATCGAGTACTTCAGGAAGCTGGTTGGGATCGCCAAGGAAATGGGTAGGGTTCATCGGAGCAATGACATCGAAGTTAAGAGTGGCGCCTAGGTTGAACACGATCCTACCTCTGGTAGTCGTCGTGTTGCTGTTCCAGGCGGGATGTTTGGCATTGAGATCCCCCGCCGTGATGACGGAGTCACTCAGACCGAAGAGTGAGACGGGATCCTTTGCACCATTACTACCCTGTACACATATTGTAAAAGACTATTTATAACAAACCATTCGTCATACTACGCTAAAAGCTTAGTAAGTGCGGATTATAACCTATCCAGCATAGTGAGATGAGGCGCCCGGCGGCGCGTCGTGCTAATCTATCCAGCATGGTTAGATGAGGCGCCCGGCGGTGCGTCGTGCTAATCTATCCAGCATGGTTAGATGAGGCACCCGGTGGCGTGTCGTGCTTATCTATCCAGCATGGTTAGATGAGGTGCCCGGCGGCGCGTCGTGCTAATCTATCCAGCATGGTTAGATGAGGCGCCCGGTGGCGTGTCGTGCTTATCTATCCAGCATGGTTAGATGAGGCGCCCGGCGGTGCGTCGTGCTAATCTATCCAGCATGGTTAGATGAGGCGCCCGGCGGTGCGTCGTGCTAATCTATCCAGCATGGTTAGATGAGGCGCCCGGTGGCGTGTCGTGCTTATCTATCCAGCATGGTTAGATGAGGCGCCCGGCGGTGCGTCGTGCTAATCTATCCAGCATGGTTAGATGAGGTGCCCGGCGGCGCGTCGTGCTAATCTATCCAGCATGGTTAGATGAGGCGCCCGGTGGCGTGTCGTGCTTATCTATCCAGCATGGTTAGATGAGGCGCCCGGCGGTGCGTCGTGCTAATCTATCCAGCATGGTTAGATGAGGCACCCGGTGGCGTGTCGTGCTTATCTATCCAGCATGGTTAGATGAGGTGCCCGGCGGCGCGTCGTGCTAATCTATCCAGCATGGTTAGATGAGGCACCCGGTGGCGTGTCGTGCTTATCTATCCAGCATGGTTAGATGAGGTGCCCGGCGGCGCGTCGTGCTAATCTATCCAGCATGGTTAGATGAGGCACCCGGTGGCGTGTCGTGCTTATCTATCCAGCATGGTTAGATGAGGTGCCCGGCGGCGCGTCGTGCTAATCTATCCAGCATGGTTAGATGAGGCGCCCGGTGGCGTGTCGTGCTTATCTATCCAGCATGGTTAGATGAGGCGCCCGGCGGTGCGTCGTGCTAATCTATCCAGCATGGTTAGATGAGGTGCCCGGCGGCGCGTCGTGCTAATCTATCCAGCATGGTTAGATGAGGCGGCCGGCGGTGCGTCGTGCTAATCTATACAGTCACACGTCTACCCCAACGGTCATCGGTTCTACGGCTAATATGGCCGGCCCATCGCCACTTTAGCTTGTTCTGTGAGCTATGCTAAATATAAACTTGCTATTTTTAGTATTTGTCCTTGAGCCTTGTTTATTGTCATCGCTGCTTTCAGAGGGAACTCCACTGGCGCGTAGCGTTGGAAGGCCTCCCACAAGGTGGACCGACGACTTTGTGAAGGCTGCAAGAACCCGTTGGATGCGAGAAGCACAGAACCGGTCGAAGTGGAGGTGCTTGGTGGAGGTCTATGTCCAGCAGTGGACGTCTTTTGGCTGAAATGATGATGATGATGAAATTATCTATACAATGGTATATAAATTAAGTAAGTTCTGTGTACTAGCAGGAGTATAACAATAGAAACAGTTGCAGAAAGGAGGCAAAAAATGTTATTCGATCGTAAAGTACTCTCTAATGCTTTGTAATAAGTCGTGTAAAATGCTTAAGATGTTATTCCATAAGAAAATAGTACTTTTATTCTGGCTGGCTCTTTAATTTTTGGGTATTAAATGTTCGACACTTGAATGAAGTCTTATGTGTTTGCATAAGTATGACAATTCCTAAAAAAATCTGACAAAAAAAGGATAGGAACATAAACAAACTTTTATGAATTCCAGACAAGTTTCCATTGTGACTTGAAAGTACAGATTGTATTGAAGTCGAGCTGAACACACGCTGAAGTTATAACAAACTGAGTTTTTCCCTTGTAACAGAGGATCATACAAATTGAAACTGCCGATCGTGAATAAATCCCACGCACAAGGGCGAGCAACTTGATGAATTTGCAAGGATTATGAAAATCCAGGTCTCAATCCTCCCGGTATCCCGGTACTGCGGCACTTCGGTACCGGTACTGTGGTACTCCGGTGTAGCGGTATTCATATCAAAGTTTTCCAAAAGAGTTCATTAAAAAAGTTTGGTGTGTTACTAAATCGTTGAGTGCGGCGACACTAGCGCTGTCTCGTGTGAGTCAGAAGGACCATTGCACCGTGTAACACAAATTGACTGCAGTTTGGTTGGTTTGTTTACAATCCTTCTAATGTGCATACTTTGCTGACAGCTTGACGTTATCTCCTTCTGATATTCCAAAATACAGACATCATATCCCTTTTCGGTCTTCAGATGTGAACCTTTTGCGTGTTATTGCTTCACGTCCAATGCTCGGTAACCGAAAATTTTTAATAACCGCGTGTGGCCCGGGGAGGTTCATTAGCGGGCCGCACAACGGGCCGCATGGCTCCGCACGGAGTCGTCGTATGTCGCACTGTGTGTTAACTACGAGCACCAGCCTACTGGAACAAGTGTGTGTAAAGCAGAGGCAACGTACTTATTGTTATTCATACTTGTATTTACAGCCAACCAATAAAATTAGAGTCGAAATTCTTCTTCAAACCAAGTTTGGTTTAGATGTTCCAGTAGCAGAGAGTTGAGTGTGCGTGGTTAACATACATTCTTCTACTTTAAAATGATTCCAACACACAAAGGAAACATCACAATAGTTGCTTGCGGTTTGAGCCTCCATGGAAGCTATTAAATCTATAACAAATCTTAGTATAAACTAAACCAATTACGTGCCCGCAAGCGGAGGAAAATCATCCAAGCTGAAACCCTCCTTAATATAATTTGATCAGTAATGTTGGTTCATCGCACTTCGTCCACAGCTTCAATAAAACGCTTTCTAATATATCCTTCAGATGTCCTTGGGTCACGAGATTGCATTCTTTCGAGGACACGCACCAAGTGAGGTGCGTGCAAGCGTGATGACGACACGGCACAGTTCACAGGTCACCGCGCGACAACAGTGTCGCTCGCGTGTTGCCGGCGAGCGTGATGACGACACGGCACAGTTCACAGGTCACCGCGCGACAACAGTGTCGCTCGCGTGTTGCCGGCGAGCGTGATGACGACACGGCACAGTTCACAGGTCACCGCGCGACACCAGTGTCGCTCGCGTGTTGCCGGCGAGCGTGATGACGACACGGCACAGTTCACAGGTCACCGCGCGACAACAGTGTCGCTCGCGTGTTGCCGGCGAGCGTGATGACGACACGGGACAGTTCACAGGTCACCGCGCGACAACAGTGTCGCTCGCGTGTTGCCGGCGAGCGTGATGACGACACGGCACAGTTCACAGGTCACCGCGCGACAACAGTGTCGCTCGCGTGTTGCCGGCGAGCGTGATGACGACACGGCACAGTTCACAGGTCACCGCGCGACAACAGTGTCGCTCGCGTGTTGCCGGCGAGCGTGATGACGACACGGCACAGTTCACAGGTCACCGCGCGACAACAGTGTCGCTCGCGTGTTGCCGGCGAGCGTGATGACGACACGGCACAGTTCACAGGTCACCGCGCGACAACAGTGTCGCTTGCGTGTTGCCGGCGAGCGTGATGACGACACGGCACAGTTCACAGGTCACCGCGCGACAAAAGTGTCGCTCGCGTGTTGCCGGCGAGCGTGATGACGACACGGCACAGTTCACAGGACGTCACCGCGCGACAACAGTGTCGCTCGCGTATTGCCGGTGAGCGCCACTGTCGCTCCCACTACGAGGTATTCCACTCAGAGCACTGATTTGACGCACTGAAACAAAATTATTAAAGAGTTTGTTTAATTTTCAACCGCCGCGCGCACCATGCACACCTAATCACAGCACACTCGTCGCAATATTATGAGTTCAACAAAAAGGTTCTCATCTCCCCATTCATGTGAAGTAAAAGTACAAGCACACGTACGTGTGACACGGTTTCTTTGAACGTTTCTGGGATGTGTGTTGATCACAAGCATGTAATAACGTGTCGTGATAAATTACACTTTTCTTGTGACTATCCTGTGCAGGTTCTGTAGTACCACAACAAGAGTGCAGGACGTCGGGTGTGCCTCGCGTGTGACACAAAGGTACGTTATTCCTCTCCGTCGTTTGGCGCACAATGGTTCACAAGCGGAGGCTACGTGCCGGATAGCTGCCTTGTTACACTATCGCATGTTATCATATTATGTACTTCAACTTGCATGCAGAGCCGGATTGGGTTATTAAAGAAACTTTACATTTTATAGCAACTATATTGCCAGGATAAAAATTATTTAAGGAAATTATTTCAAGCTTGGAATATTTTAGTATTATAATAAGTCATCGCCAGTTTTATTTTCCACATCTTTTTTCCAGCCTCCGGAAAGAAACGCCAAAAGAAACGAGGCTATTCGTACGTCGCGGTACGAACTCGTGCGATACTCTGCGATGTTCCGCGGAGGCATTAAGTTAACGCGCGTCGCCGCTTTGATATGCAAATGTTCGTCCGCGCGGATGGCGGGGTCTCACACGATGTGTCTTGGGGTTACGTGTCCAAAAGATGCCAACGGAACGGCATTGCTGAGCCTGCCGCGGTCCATCTTTTAGGGCTGTACCTATCTTGTATACACATATGTGTATGAGCTGTATATAGTATATACTATACTAACATATACTAGCTAACCCCGATCCGAGGCGATGCCGTTACAATGCGTATATGTACTATGTGTACGTTGCAGGAAGGAGTTTCATATAGAGAACGGTGAACGGCTCGAGTAGAGGCGACGCTGATTCGGGGCAGTGCTTATACGTGTGTTTCGAGCTTTAAAACGAAATAGTTGAAACTACATAGGTACTGCGGAATATGTTTTACTATGGCCTCTCTCATAGGAATTAATAAAAATAAGGTAGGTGAGGCTGCGCTTGCCGCGGTTGGTCCGTGGATGGGTGACCATCTTTACATACCAAGACCCCTCCGTGCCTCGGAAAGCACGTTAAGCTGTTGGTCCCGGCTGTCATTCGTGGTTCTTTGATAGTCGTTACGGGTCGTCAGAAGCCCGAATGTCTGACAACCAGTCTTACCAAGGGGTATCGTATTACCCAGTAACATGGGTTGTGGAGGTCAGATAGGCAGTCGCTCCTTGTAAAATATTGGTATTCAGCTACATCCGGTTAGACTGGAAGCCGACCCCAACATAGTTGGGAAAAGGCTAGGCAGAAGATGGAGAAGAAGGTAGGTGAGGTAAAATGGTTTTGGTAGTACGGATCCCTTAGAGACTTACGGACTCGCTCCTGGCCCGTTTTCTCTCCACGCCTGTTTACTTTACTCCGTTATTGCTATTCAAGGAGTATAACAATGTTATTGGGAGCGTGACGTCACACGAAAAAAAGTTCAGTTTGTCGAAAAGACTCAATTTAGATAATTATTTTTTCTCAAACATGCTTAGATATTTGAGCATTATTTTGACAACCTTCTTTGAGATAAATCAAAATTGCTATACTGGCCAAATACATGCGAGCAGCGGCCGGCAAAAGCTGTATGAAAATCCATATCTGTTATTAGCGGCCAAATAAATTACATATTAAACTCATATCTGTCGTGTAATTTAAAAATGGAACGATCTTTTACACCGAAACATGGCAACAAAGGAGGTAACTTATCAAAGGTTTTATTTAAATTTCGAACTGGCTTGCAAATAGAAAGCTGTTTAGTGTTTATTGCAAAAAAAAAAAATGAACACTTTAAAGCGGCAAAAAAAATATTGTTGTTCGTTGTTCGACATTGATTTTGAAAAGTAATTGTATTTGACAAAAAAGTTCTGCCTAGGTACTACTTAGTTTTAATTTCCGCGCATTATTTGAGAAAATTACTATACAAGCCTTGGCCACAACTAGGCATTGATGGACTTACGTACTTGTGTCTCGGCTTCGCCTCGGCCCACATTTACACGTTCGTCCATCAATGCCTCTTTTGCTGACCGCTGCAGTAATGTACTATTACACGCTCTTTCGAAAGTCTTTTATGTGAGATAAAAAAGGATTCGACTTTGTAAGATACACTTACTATATCACTTGGTTTTTAAACAACGTGTCTGAAATACCTGAATCTTGAATAGTTATAATAATAAGAAGAATATATTCTTGTAAGATCTGCGAATAGGTAAGGGTGAAATGAAAAATAATTAAATGTTATTAAGTTAAAACTTAATCTTTCTTCAAATTAGGAATCGTATCAAACTTTTATCATAGTACTAAATACTTTAATTAATTCAGTTAACAAGTTTTAACCTGTGTACTTTTATTCCAATTATTCCAATGGAATGACAAACGCTATCAGTTTTGCTCATCACTGCACACTCCACACAACTTCTACTAAAATACCTGCGGAAAAAGAAAGGTATCCAATTTTCCAATCGACCAACTCAATTTAGCCTCAGTATCAGCAAAAAGGGCTCTTGAGAAGGAAATCTTCGTAGCGTTCGTAGGCGGCGTAGCGTCGTAGCCTCGTAGCGCCGTAGATTGCGTAGCTCCGGATTACGTAGCGCCAGCTACATCACGATTAGTGGCGACTGAAACTAACTGAGTCTTGGGCCGCTACGAGCTGCGGGGCGCCTCTTAGACGTAGCGTTTTCTATTTAGGGGTATTAGAGAAGTAAACTACTTGCACAGAAATGACGGGACTATTTTAATTGGAATTAAAGCGGTATGTTTACCCACTTTGAATGACGTATAGAAACCATCTTCACTTTAACCAGTTATAACCTTCGCCATCATTGATCCAATTTTATCATGGCCAATTACCTCACTGTTTGTTGTACAACTCTACCTACGCTTCATGAAATTCAAATGGTACCTATATGTATGTTGTAAATATGTCGCAAGTAAAAGATAGAAAATATACACCTACCTATAATAGCCGCCCAATATTTCAACATGTACATTAAGTAAAGCCTCCCCGCGCAGGCTGGCACGCGATGCCTGCGCGATGTATTGCACAAACAACCTCCGCCCTACAGCGTAAACGATTTCTTATTGCTCCTCTTATGAAAATTATTACAAATAATTGTAAACATTTCTCAGAGGCTTACTTTCTTATTAAAAGCCGCCGTTTATAAAGGTTTCGGGAGATTGTTGGCACTTGAAACAGATTTTTTGTGGTTTGCAATAAAAAACAAAAAAAAATCGTAAAAGGTACGTTTTCTACATTATTTTGCTTGTACTTCTGGAAAAAAATAAAGAGGACGAGCCTGCAATAGTAATAACAAACTGCTATTACCAATCAAGCTTGTTGATTGGGGCTATTCTCTCGATTATGAGAACCATTCTAGTGGTACTTTTTTTTTGCTTAGATTCAGGTATGCACAAATGTTTAAAAACTCAATATGCCTAGTGATCAAACCCAGGAACAGACGGTCTGCCTTCCTGCTTGCGACCACAACTACAACAGTATTCAACAAAACATCGGCTACACTCATTACAAACAAATGAGTAATGCAACATAGCAGACTATACTGTTTTGATTTTTGCATTATTATATTATTAATACGGCTTGCGATTGGTTCCTTTAGACCAAACCCTCTATCAATGCGCTCCCTCATAATGCCAATTAGAAACAACTGAACAGCGCCACTTGTGTGGCGCACAATAACAATTGTTGTCATACTGCATGTTCAAGCCCTCGGTCTCGTACACACCATCAAGCAGAGCGGGAGGGGGGGGGGGGGGGGGGGGAGAGAAGTTAACCCGATCCCTTTAATTGAATCGCAGCGCGGGACGGAACGAGCTAAACATTTTCTTTCCATTTTCCGATCAGCGTCGAGGAAAATATTATGGCGCATATTGGATAATTTACCATGTCGCGTTTTAGATGAGGGAAGTTATAGTTAATGGGTTTTAACTGTTGCCGCTCGTGTTGTGGAGAAAAATTGAAGATCAATTTCCTATTAAAGTATATAAATAGGAGAATTTAAAGTTCTGCAGTGTCATTCACTAAGCATTACTTCGAAGAGGTGTGAATTTTCGATGAACTTTGAAGACAGGAGCTCGCTTTTAAATCGTGTGCGGTAGCTATGTAAGTCCCATCACAGACACAGAGTGTATCTTCAAGAAATAATGGATGCCCCATGCAAATACTAATAATACGTTATTTAGTATTGTTATAAAAAAATCACCTCAAACGCATGTTACTACATCACGAAGATTTGTATTGTCTGTTCCAAAAGTATCTGATTAAAGTGTCAACAAACCCCGTTCAGGTAAGTTCTCACGCAATCACTCATTTTAAAGGTTTTTAGTAACATTCATCATGGGCCTTATTATAATGCTATGCTTGGAGTTTCCCTGCGTGATCCAATCAGAAATGAAGAGATCCGCAGGAAAACCAAGGTAGCCGACATAGCCCGAACAATTTCCAAACTTAAGTGGCAGTGGGCAGGGCACATTGCTCGCAGAACAGACGGCCGATGGGGCCGAAAGGTTCTGGATTGGCGACCGCGTACCGGAAGACGTAGCGTTGAAAGGCCTCCCACAAGGTGGACAGACGACCTTGTGAAGGCCACAGGAACTCGTTGGATGTGAGAAGCACAAAACCCGTCAAAGCGAAGGTGCTTGCGGGAGGCCTATGTCCAGCAGTGGACGTCTTTCGGCTGAAATGATGATGATGATGATGAGTAACATTCATCTGTATCTGGAAGTTTTCAACTTTATATCTCGCCACTTTAACCAATAATTATTATTGTTTGAAAAACGTTATCAAATTGTAATTATGAAACATACCTTTAACGTGATTTCAAAGTAGGAATTCGGGTTTAATTTAAGTAATTAATTTGTAAGTGACATTACATATTGGCATCCACACTGTGCGTTTTCTGATCCATTTGTTTACACTTTTATCAAATACTTTTGGAACAGACCATAGATCGATACACAGCAGACGCATACGTGTCGAACATCGTGTGCTGTAACAATGCACCGCGAGCCACTGCACCGACCGGCCACTTGTAACTAAATACATGCCGTTTATTGACACCTGCCGACTGATAGTGTTAGGCCGTTCGTCCACCGCCACCATCAATTATTCGAACCAAACGTGACGTCCGGTGACGGCGATCGTTTGTTCATCGCGACCGATTTTGGCGGTTCAGTATGTTATGATAAACAATGTAAAAGCTGAGCGAACGCCGCCGGTGCAATGGTAGTTTGTGGACAAGATCAAATGTGTTTTGTATTGCCTGCACATCGGCCCGTCACAATCTCGGGCCAAGGTCTAGCGGTTGCTCCAAACTACTTGACAATTTGGGAGTCAGGATCCCACCGCTCGGTTTATGGAAGTGCAGTGGACACGCGGCTTTAGGAAATGTATGTATCACTACTTCGGCGCCTTCATCTCGTTCTCGTTGACGTCCCGTTGACAGTGGCGGTGGAGCGGTAGTGGCTTATAACATATGCAAATTTTTGACTGGACTTTGCTTTAAATTTGTATTATGTGCGTAGACTATGACCGAACACAGTCACTAGTAACAGTGGGCTTATTTATAATAGAGTGCACGATCTTTTATAAATCGTATCAGCTAAAGAAACAAACAAAACAAGAAACAAATTAAGTTCCTACTCCCATTGTGTGCACAGAAAGAAGTTTCATTAAAAAAGAACTTGTAAAACTGTCGACAGAGAAATCCTCGGGCAGCACGAATAAGTGCGGTATCTGAATCACTTAACCCTCGTTGTACCGCCGCCGCGCCGCCGAGCAAACAAACACGGCCACTACTCGCGGTCCATAAATCTCGCGGTAAGGCGCGCGGCGCGGAGGGGCAGGCGGCGGGGGGCAAGGGGCTGCTATTAAGACGTACTCGTAATAAAAACGCGCGACTCGCGGCTCATTAATAACGTGCACTCGCCGCGATCTCGCCCCGTGTGTAGCCAACACACTATACCTACATCATGAATCAAGGGAAAAGTACCTACTTTAAAAAAAATCTTAGATTTGGCATGGGAGCCTGGAATGATTTTCAAGCAAGTGCATTTATTGCTTACTGCCAATGTAGACCAGACATACTCGTACGTTCACTTAATGAAAACTACGTCAAAAATGTAAATCTTCTCCAATGGGAAATTACAAATCACCTACAACATAATCTGTATGCAAGTAATGTGTACTTTTGAAACATTAAAATGACCCTGGTAATTAACTCCCATTCAAAATATAAGATTGTTTCTGTAATTGAAAACATTAGTATTATTATTATAACCTAATCAACACTGCATAATTATTTTAAAGCTAGGCACTTTCCAAAATCCTTGGTTACTGAACCAATCCGTGTCTACGTAATTCACTTAGAAACATCGCAACGTATCGCAGCGGTCCGCCCGGCTTCGGCAGTCGGGCTAGTGTGAAGACTGTAGAGCCACTTCCTCTGTATTATGTATCGCCCGTGCACTCCCTTGTACACTACTCCGCACTGCAGCTAGCAAACACTCGGCCACCGGTAGTCGGAGCTGATCGCACGTCATCGACCGATGCCGAGCGGTGCCGGACGAAATACACGGATTTTTATTTGTCGGTTCGGAATTCACGCACGCAATTGAATTTTAGACGACTAGCTCGAACGCTTGAAAAACTACATACAGTTGAAATAGGGCAGGAAAAGTCTATTTAAACCAATTCAACTGTCATTATTAACATTAATAATACACAGTATTCCCGGAAACTATTTATGACGTTTGAGATGTGCGCTGGAGTGCTTTTTAAGAAATATTTTTCTCTTTGTTGCAGAACTGTTTCCCGTTAAAGTAACAATGAATTTTTCTCTACTATTTCCAGGAAATCTCTTAGTAATTTCTCGTCACAGAAATTGCATTAATAAAATAACACAATGTAACTGAGACTGTTGCGGGGCTCTGAAGGCGGTACTACGACGTTGTTTGAGTGTCAACGACTAGTTTTTCCAATATAAACAACGTGCTCCGTACAACTTCATTGAACATTACGACAAAGCAACTGTAGTCAAGTGAAGCAGTTGTTTTGCAATGAGCGTGGACGCATGAAGTCGGCGCGCTTCGGGAATTCTCGGCGCGTCGTGGTTCGGCTCGACTCGTGTAATGAATGTAAGAAATAAAAGGCGCGCGCGGTGATTGTCGCACCCTCCTCGCCGCTACGTGAATGTGTACTGAATGCTAAAGTAGAACAACTTAGTTACGATAAGATGTATTGAAATATCATGGTACCTATATAACATTTTTAACAAATTCTTTAATGTCATCGCTAAAGGGTACACACTTGATCGAGTCGGCATGATTCGGCTTACCCGGGCGGCAAAATCGAATATATTTTGCCACCCACCAGGGCAGGGACCACATAATATCTAAATAAACACCAGTTTATTTAGATATTATGTTCGGGAAAAACCGCTCGGCTTAGCTCTAATAGTTCAATAAATACTGCCGAATCGAATGTGCTGACCCAAGTATGTAACAGTAAAAAGGCTGATGTACAGTCAACAAAAGAGATAAGTATGCAGGATCGTCGCATATAGTTAAATTTTAGTAAGAAACCGATGGATGTTGTCGACTGAAATTTAATTTGATAGGTAAATGAGCTTGTTTTCTATTAATTTTATTTTATTCGAGAACATCCATCGATTTCTTACTAAACTTCAACTATATCCAACGATCCTGCATACTTATCTCTTTTGTTGACTGTACATTTGCATTAGTTGAGTAACGAGTTTCTTGACGTTTGTACGTTGAAAGACTTGATACTTTTGAACTGACGTTTGGGCACAAAACTTCCTAATTGAACTAAACTCGCTACACATTAACTAACGCTGATGTAAATCAGCCCTAAGATTTAAATACAACCAATTTTTATTATTACTAATTAAACAGAATATAGTATAAAAGAGGCGTAAGTACTACAATATTTATGATTCTGGTAAAGTTGGTAACTACTCAAAAGTTTTTCAAGAAATTACAAATTTTTGAACCGTAAATAGGAGAGTCTCATAGACACGTCTGTAGTCTAATAAAACAAATCCACTTTATAAAAACAATTTGTCTAAAAAACAGCTCAGTTTTCAACTGCGAGTGAGTATGGGCGCAAGATGCATGTCGCGGCACAAAGTTGTCATTCAGCGGAGGCGCTTAGCGCGCGGCGCGTCGGGTTGTCACGTGTGGGACGCGCGCGGCATACAGCAGCGCTTTATCTGCGCCGTGTGTGCGCCGCGCAAATACACGGCGTGACTCGTGACGGCTCGAGACGTCGCGCGTCGCGACGTCGCGCGTCGCGACGTGGCGCACCACACATGACGCCCATATTTTTTGAACGTTCAAGTTGGGGTGGGTTTTTCGGTATATTTGCTGATATTAGTTCTTACTGTCATTGATTGCTGTCATTTCAGCAAATCAATTGGTATTGACAATTTATTGCTTTACGAATTCTACGACATTGAAACAAAAACTAATTAAAATTATAGTCAAACTCCAAAATCGTTTAAATTGCTGATCTTAATAAATGACAGCAAAACTATTAAGACTGAAAATTTATTGCTATTCAAATTTTATAGCATTGAAGCAAAAACTAATTTAAATTAAAGTGAAAGCCGAACTCCAAAATTAATAAAAATAAATCCACTCAAAGCACAAGTACTCAGGTGTAATAACTAAATAAACCATTGACGCGTCCACAGCATGGCAGGGCCCAATCAATATAGAGTCCCGCAAAAAATGTGAGCACAGGTTTAATATAAATACGTGATATTCATCAACGAGCACCGATTGTGGCGCTTTATGAGAAGTCTCCACATCAGAGCGAGCGGCCGCGTCATCCCGCCAAATGAATGTTTGCGAACAAACGTCATACCGCGCTGCGAGCTGCGAGCTGCGAGCCACGGAACTGTTATACGCATTTACACGCACACCATGACGTACAGAAGGACCGTTATACAAAATTTAATATTATAAATGCGAAAGTAAGTTTGTTTGTTACCTTTTCACACCTAAACCACAGAAACCTTTCTTGCATCAGCATTTATGCATGAGCGTGGGAAGGTGAGATTGCTTCCAGCATCCAAGCCTGGGTTTTTATTACACGGAATGAAAACTAGATATTACACATAACATCTTAATGTCATGGATTTCCGTAAAGTAACGCCTGATTCCATAATATATATAAAAGAATTATTTCAAAATTCTATCGATTCGTATTCTTAAAAATCTCAACCATTTATGCAATGGTGGGTCAGCTAACTGCTATAATTGACTGTACCTACCCAACATTTTGAGGAACTGACATATTTAGAACAAGTACGCTGTCAGATATTTGTTTGCATGTAAGATTGATTCTTGTCTTATCGTGTATCTTAGAGAGGGAAAACCTTAACTCGCCGGAAAGACCAAGTGACACCGACTCTAGTAGTTAGACCCACTTGCTAACACAATAGACTCAGTATGAGTGGAACTTCTGCACGGATGTTGTACGCGGTGCATGTTTGAATAGTGAATGTTAAACTGGGTCGTATGATATGAGTGACGTCACGTGTCACGCTAAACGTCACCATGTCGCACGCATCGCGCGTTACATCTTGTATAATGGACAGTTGGACACCGCAGGTAATGTCACCGTGTATTCCCGTTGTCCCCGTGATCCGTGTCCCCGTTAACGGGGACAACGGGAATACGCCCGGCAGTATGCGCGGTGGTCATTTAGATGAATAACTAAAGCGATGTTATTATTATTAAACTCCATGAGATAATAAAAGTACAAGTAAATGTCTATGTGTTATGTAATCATTCTTCTATCTTTAAAAGGCAAAAACATTAAAAAAAGCCTTCAGTTTCGGCATTGTCCATACTACACTATTGTTATATTTCGGACGACACCAAAAAGCAAGTAAACTTCCCACCACATGGTGTTCCGCAGTAGTGCGTCACAGAGTATCGTGGAGGGCATTTTGTAGCCCACAACAAGGGCAAGGGAGAGACGTGCCATGTGCGCGCAATGGAGCGGAACGCATCGTACAGTAGCACAGTTATTAACAGCGCAGTCGTTAGTCAGTGATTACGTACTCACACTCACTGCTCTGTGGCTGCAGGGAGCCGACTGACCCTTACGTTGTGGTCGCAGTTAAGAGATTCGCTGACCTGAACATGATAGAGATGTATTTGTTATTGTTCACTCAGCTGGTGACGAGACAACTATAGCGTTCTAAAGTCAATAACGTTTCCACATCTGGCCGACTGGCTGTTGGAGACGATGCCGATGGGATAGTGATTGCAGTCATTGTCAGCTCGCGTTGGCACACATAATACAAGTCTATATACTTCAAAATATTCACGTTACTTCAGACATGTATTGTTAACTATATGGTAATCTCGTAACCAAGTTTTTGACAAGTTTTGTATATTAGTTTTTGCAACTTGTTTTTGGATGTAAACTATAAACGGAAACAGTAGACGCAACAAGTTAAATCATAATACATGTTGCATACCTTGGAGTAAACAACGGTTGACTGGTAGAAAATGCCTATGGCATTAAGTCTGCCTCTGCACATTTATGTGCTTGAAGTATTAATAATAATCGAGGGTAAATAAGCCACCGACTACTTCAAGGGTTTTTTTTGCTAGAAAACGCTGCCGCTATTTTGTAAATTGCTCGTCCACAGCTATCAGGTTTTCCTCTTCTTTCAATTATTATTAACAACACATGAAATCATTCATTTGTTATAATTTTAATATCATAAGAATAACAAATGTATACTTACTCACACCGACACACGTATCCCGCCCATCTTCAACCGAGTGTGTAACATTCACTTACAAAGTGTTTATTCAAATTACGCCACATCGCTGTCCACTGCCACAAATTCACTGCTTACCATCCTCGGGCGAGTCGAGAAGTGCTCCTAACTACCTCCGCCGCCATTACCAGGAAATTGAATCAATTCGTCCTGCCTCCAGGACATATTTCTTGACAAGCACCCCTTCACCCGACATGTAGCAATTTTCTGTCTCTCAATGGAGCGCCAGAATTCGGAAGTCATTTTGTGTGACCGATACTTTTGTCAGGCTTATTGAAATAGTGAAGCGGTGAATTGTCTGCTTGCTAAGTTAATTGTTAAGGGTTCGTTGACCTGTGTAATGCATGTTTATAACCAGAAGAATACGGAATTTCAACGCACAAAATATCGATAAATGCTAATACGATGCTACAGAATTGCAATCAATCAATCAATATCTTTACTGTGGATCATAGGTAGGTACAGTCAACCAAAGAGATAAGTATGCAGGATCGTCGGATATAGTTGAAATTTTGTTAGAAACCGATGGATGTTGTCGACTGAAATTTAATTTGATAAATGAGCTGTGTGTTTTCTATTAATAAAATTAAATTTTATTCGAGAACGTCCATCGGTCCATCTACATCATTATTTTCATTAAAACCGTTTAATTTAAAAATATATATTTTCATGAGTAAAATTTATCTGCAATTATACAAAAATCTCTTTAAAGCAAGGCTATATTTTTTCCTTCTTCATCGGTCCATTGGTAAAGTCCTGCACTGGGTAAACTTCTCCGTTTCACTGTTGTTTTATGAATAAGTTTATTAGTTCACAATGACACAGCATCGCTGTAACTCGTAGTTATTTAATTGAGTGTCAGTCATTACGCTGAATGTTTAGCGCTATATGAATTTACGATGTGCAGCTGTCAGTTGAATGCAACAACACAACGTTGTGGTCTGTGTGCAGTTTAACCGAACATAATATTCGTTGTACAACTAAATGGTAATGTGCTCGTGATGGATGTGCGTGACAAATAGTTGCTTTACTTTTGTATGCATCCGTAATAAGAACGGTGACAGTTGGAGGTCCCATGTGACAGGGGTCGAGCACATTGCCAATTTCTTATAACACCTTTAGTCCCAAGTTATGACAAGTTTCGTTTGACTAAAACCGTAATCATTCTTTGTATACTTTGAGACAAAAAGTCCCGAAGATTATTAGCCGAAGATAAGGGAGATTAGATAAAATGAAGTATCAACTACTTTTCTTCCTCGCAATGCAAATTGCGGCCCATTTCTACCTGAGTCAATCCTCGGGGCATTCAACACGGATTCCTCAAATTGATATAAATGTCCGAGCGGGCCCACTTCGCGCCACAGACAATAAATCAATAGCTGTCGCGAGTGACGAGCGACTGTTTCGTTCGGTTCCACGTCCATCGCCCGCGGGACAGCGGCGCGCGCCCCGTGAAATGAAGCTCATGCCGCCTCGATTGATACATTACGGGATCGTCTGACAGCTTGCATACGTATGCGAATTGCTTCTATTATTTTTTGACGTGGTCTCGGATGTGGAAAATGAAAAGGAAACCTTTTTCAAAAATATGTATGACAGGTTTGTTATTGTAAACTAGTCGTTTGGTAAATACATACATGGAAAGATACAGGATCGCCCATTTACAGTGTCCTTTCCGAAACAGCCCCATGTATGTTCAGTGATTATTTATAATGCACTTTTAGACTCAATGTCTAATTAAAAGTGTCGTGTTTACGAGCAGTACGATCTTGCTTGTAGGGCGTACATCACTGACTGAATTGGCATTGTGAAGACCGCATAATATCGAATCTTGGGATTCGATCAGTTCGGCCATCCTGACTTTCCAGCGTTGTACTCAGAACAGCAAACAGAGCCGGGCATAAGGTGACGGGCGCAGGCCATGCACCTAGCCCCACAGCACTGCTTAGTTTGCCATCAAGCCTTGCTCCATTATTCCTCGCAATACTTAAAAATGTGTTAATTACCGATTACTTTAATACTAGCCGACCCCAACATAGTTGGGAAAAAGGCTAGGCAGATTGATTACCGATTACTTTAATATCTTCACTAATTACAGTCCAGCATTAATATACAAATCGCCCAGTAATGCGAAAGTGCGGGAAATCATCTCCTGTCACCTTCAAGTGACAGCTCGCTCTGCCAGTGATGTACGACCCTGCTTATAGGGTTGGGAATCCATACGTGATCTTCAGAGTTTCGGTTATCAGTACCTAGGCAGCTAGTTAGTGTAGGTGAACACTTAGTTTAAAGGGAAACACTTTGTGCGATAAAAGTCGTTCCAGATTTTCAGTCCCAATTTAATAAACGGTGTGCGGCGAAGACTTCTTAGTAGTTTTAAAAACTATTTATTTTATCTGATGTGTTTGTGTAGTTTAATATTATTGGCAAAGTATTTAGTGGCTGCAACAATTTGTCAGCAAGTTACAAAGTTAGTGATATTGTAAGTATAGATAGCCTTGAGAAAATGTGCAGTCAAGTTAGACTTGACATCCCATTTTCTCATATGACTGCCAAAAGAACCAAAAAGTTATCGACAATGATCTATACCCATCTAACTGGGCGCGTTACAAGTCAGTACACACTCAATTGATTGTTCAAGCATTACCTTACAGTTGCGTGAGGTCTCGGGTCTTACAAAGTTGCTGGCTAGTGCGGTGACAATGTAGTAGAGATGCGCATCGGAGCAGTGCGTGGCAATACGTTTTGCGGTTCGATGCGGCACAGTTTTATTGTGCAAGTTTGCTCGCTGTCTGTTCCGCGCCGGTGAATGCTCAGGTTAGGTCTTACCGAACGCGAACAGCGGCTGAAGGCGGACAACGATATAAATGAAAGCTGTTGTTTCTTGTAAAATAAATAATTATGGGTCTACAGGACACTTCCTGTAGACCCATAATTGTGAAGTGGTATAAGAGTCATCAGACATCACCATGTCTGATGACTCTTATACCACTACCATAGCACTTACTTACCTACATGAACCGCAAACTGCTTCTATAGGTCGGTTTCAGTATTGATAAAGTTCAATTTAGAAATAAAGCGCATCTTATTTAATATTTCATTATACCAAAAATATATACACCGAAATAGATGATCTCAATGATGGTGAATATGGTAAGATGAAAAGCGTCTCCAATTATTAATATGACTGTTTAGGTATAGATGAAGAAGCCGTACTAAAATAGAACAGTGCTTGTACATTTATTTCAAACACCTACATTTTAACAAACCACCAGTTCAACCTCCGCTTTTACACCGACCGAGTCCTCCTTGCAGTAGAACATAAAAACAAGGCGTCGAGCGTCACTCGACTCTTCTAATGCGATGTATTGAAATGTCCCGCGTCTCGATAACCATGCAGGGCTGCCGCGCGCTGTTTTGTTCGCTTCGCCGCCGTCACTCGCCAGGACTCGCCACTCGGCAACGTGTGGAGGAATTAAACGCGGTGACAACCTTGCTCTCTGATTTCATTTGTTATTGTTTTTGCTTCTTCGTGTTTCATATTCACACGTTGACTGCTTATGAATGGGGGTGAGTTTGTTCGTGTATACGTTTGGGTAAATTTATGACTTTTAATTTTGTGATACTTTGAATAGGAATGTAAAGAAGTTGTAGGATTTTTTATGTGTAGGCGTTAATAGTGACAATAAGGCCGTTCTACGACCTAGATAAAACTGTCTTTCAGTCGATTACTCTATGATAAAAACACCCTTACATAACAGTTTTATTTTCAAAATGTACCTACTCAAAAACCTGTTTTGTCAGGGACAGACAAACCTGTTTTGTCAGTGACAGACAAACCTGTTTTGTCTTGTCAGTGACAGACAAGACTGTTTGGTCTAGGTGGCAGTAGGTATCGCCCTACAAACAATGGAAAGTTGCTCGTCGTTATCATTATGACGCCCAGTAAAATTCAACTTCAGTTGACGCTAGGGCTCTTTATCGTAGGAAAAAATAATATTATTATTTTTTAAATATATTATTATTTCGACAGATACCAACCCTTAGAACTCCAAAAGACCACTCCACCACAATTCGTTAGGCAGCCCTGCCCGGCAAGTTTCCAAGCGATGTTTTTGTCAACCCGTGAGTTATGCTCGCCGCGCGCCTCCGCCCGACTCCGCCCGACTTCCGACACACTCACACATAATGACTCGCCGACAACTGTTTTCGCAATATCCACCAGTTCTTGCTGCAGTTAGTGTGGACGTACAGAAGGACCATATCTTATGAAATTACGTAATTTTTTTATTTATTTGAGTATTAGAGAGACGTACCAATTTCTTGAGTGAGAACTGCTATCTAGCTGCTGTGGCTGTTTAATCATTGCTACTTGTAATGAAAGACTATTTCGTATTAATTTTTGAATTAATATAATCACAAACTTAGGTCATAAAAAAATTGTCCAAACTATTGTAGGTATGCCTAACATGGTGGAGCAGTGCAAACGCACACCAAAATAATTCTATAACAACTTTGTAACCACTTTTTCACGATAAAGATCTTTGACTCTGTACTCGTATTATGTCATCTTACAATCAAAAGTTTCTTGTAAACTATTGTTGGCGTGTTATTAAGTGAACCTTCTGCACATACCTATTGAATGCTCTCCTTGAACATGCACTTGTTTATTTCAGCGTTATATTTTGTTGCGTCGAGACATTCGGTTCTACTTTGAACGTTTATCTCCGTCGATCCGAGATGAAGGAATAATATCGAGTGTAGCGGTTGCAGGCTGTTATGTGCACGCTGGGGTATGCGTTATTGCATGTCCTGTAACAGACGGGCTAGACTGTAGCAATAATAGTTTGATAAGTCACTGGTATCACCATTATAATTGGGGCTTGATAAGCTTATACATCACAGGATGTCAGCATTTTAGAATGAGCTGAACTCAGAATCCACAAGCATGAATATCCAAAGTTACAGCAGCAGCTTGAGTAATAAGTTGTAACAGCGGGTCGTGTCGCTTTCTTCCTAAGTCAAATGTTCTAACTCGCCTAACCTACCTTTCTGTCATTATCTAATTTCGTAAATACGTTTTATCATCTCAAAGTTTCATGATGACTATATTCACTGTCCAACGATTACAATAACGTGGTCTATTGGGTGTCAAACTAAGTTAAGCGTAGTTATCATAGCAGTTCTAATAGCGATAACATTTGTACTCATAACGCGAGAACTGATAACACAGACGCGGACGAATCTTTCCCTCGCCTCGGAACCAAACACGCTTTTATTACAAGTCGCCTGAACATAACACTACGATTTGTTCCAACAGACTATTGTTGGAGAACTACTGTGTTTGACACCGAGGTTTCTTGGAGAGTGTGGACCAGCTGCAGTGAACATTTTTCATTCATGAATCGCATACATACATTTAAATCGTCACTTTGTGTAGGGAAACGACGAAGCTTTAGAAAAAATAGATCGAATTAATCTTTATCAGAACAAATTGACGGATGTAGCAGAATTTTGATCAGTTCCGTGCGGGCTTTGTAAGAAACTACTTCATCACATACCTACAGGTACTATGTATAATCTCTTCCAAAGCTGAAACGAAAAGGTGCGCAGTCTCCTCAGATAAGCTCAGCAAGCAGGTTGGGTATCTCTGTCGTACATGGCGCGCCGAGTCAGCCACTCTCCACCAAATTTATTTAATCCGTCAAAGCGCAGACGCGGATATGTTTATTTTCAATTTGCGACTGCGACAACAAAACGCCAGGAAAAATAACGCAGCAAAAAGTCCGCTGTTTACCTAAATAAGTTAGTTTGATGATCAAAAGAGCTTTGAAACATCAATTTAGCTACGAGCCGCTATCCCCTACTTATCTGGACAAGGTAAACCTTGTGAAAAACACTGTGATTCGGGGTACATAGGATTTTGTCTCATTATAAAGAAAGCACCTAACATATAAAACAGACACTGATGATTTTCGTTAAAATATGAACAATATCCCCGCGCTATACTTCTGAGTGGCGCGTACTGGCACAATATGTTATGTAGTGTAGTTACAACATGCAAAAGCATCCTAACAACAGAAGATTTTAAAAATGTCTTTCCGAACGACCCGCAACCCGTTGCATAGAAAATGGACGTCCTACCACTTCATTAAATAGGTCAACATTACAAAAAGGAATGAATATCATTCCCTTTGTACCAGTGGAGCTACTCAAAATACACATAACAATTAAAGGAGAACAGAGCGCTCCACGGAACCTCCCAGCTGCAAAAACTTGATATTTCCATAAGAAAATGTATTCTCTTTGTCATTCATTTATACTTCATAAAGCAGAACACAATTTCTCAACAACTTGAGCAGAAATGGAAACAAAAAACACGCCAGAGCCATAAATAACTCGACACAGTTCACAACTACTTAGTTATGTGGCGAGCCAACACATTCATAAAATGTTCATTGCTGCTCATAAACGACGAGCGGTTTTGGCACAGGTTTAAGGCCCGCGATGAATTATGAATGGCCGGGATTACCTACACGTCAGCGTTACGTCACGGGTACACACAGCATCGCTAATATGCCTGTTTAGTCCACTAACCGAGAGGAATATGTTAGGAATTAATCTAGCAAATTGCAGGGTTTCACCCAAATTCGGGAGCATACATTATGGAGCTGGAATTAGCTCACTGATGTGAACGTTGCATTTAATACGTTCTTGACATTAATTATGACATTATTAATACCGGTAAGAATATTCAACAAGGGTCTTGTCCTAGTTTTACGCATTCAAAGATAATGATGTCATTCGTTAGGGCCGTAATGAAGTCTCCAATATTAATCAGAGCTAGAATCACTCGAGACCTGAGCACAAAATAAATGTGCTAGTTGTAATAATCAACTCGGCACGATACAAGCTGACACGACAAGCTCTAACTCACTACAACTACTAAAGTTTCTCCAAATTGTGTTTTCTGGAACATTGGGAATAAAAACTACTTGTAATCGTTCGTTAGGCCGGCTGTGTTTTTCAAGCTAACTTAGTGTACCTCGTGCTAACTTATTTAGTAAGTACCTAATCCATTCTGTTTGTGAATAGTTACAATTCGTAACTTTTTAGATTAAAAGGTGTTTCAATTTATAAACGCTTTTGTTTGTATTGCTTTAATATAAAAATACGCGCCAAAACTCCTGAAGCATTCAAGGCACTTTAACAATTAGTTATAGAAGTTATAGAATGCTTCAGAAGTTTAGACACTTATGATAAGCAGGAATTTGAAATGGATTTTATTTGTAAATCTTGTCCTTTAGCGCATAGCTTGTCGAGTTACCAAATACTCACCAAGGTACAAGACTTAGCGGCAATAGCGCGATCATTTTATTTTGTCAAGCCCGACACGACACAGTGTTCCTTTGCCAAGATTCGTTAGTGGAACATGTCTTCTAGTAGCTCCTTAATTTAGTGTCTCCTTTTTTGCTGAAGACAGTTTGAAATAGTGAGACTATTATTGTTAGTTGTCGTATTAATTAAGTATACGAAACAACTCAAAGTTGTTAGTTTGTTGGTAACCAAATTAACTGCGACAGAATGATACAACAGTAAACATTTTAGTTCGGTGTTTATCATTCTGCCGTCGTCTTCGAAAACCTAATAAGATCAAAAATAATTTGAGAAAGCACAAACTGAACAGTCAGGCGCAGAAGGAGAACGTATTCCACATTATTTGTACAATCTCTCGCATATTTTAGATAAAACGGGGTGCCATAGCCAGCATCAGTGTTGAGAGTGGATCAGCTATCTAAGGTGCGCCCGCAGTTCGCTAGTCCACTATCAACACTGATGCTGACTGAACTGTTTCAAAAGGAGCAAGAGATATTAAGCAAATAAACTGTGGGTACGAAATGCGCTACTTTGAACACATAATTATGTACTATGAATTTTGCGATTCTAAAAATTGTCTAGCATACAGTAGCACACAGTAACTACTTTTAAAATGTAAAACTTAAGAACTGTTAATTGAATTAGTTGCCCTGACTAAAACACTACTGTTAAGTCAGAGCAACTAAGTCACAGTCTAGAGTAACAGTCTAGAGCGTTTTTTCTTAAGTTTTACATTTTGGAAGTAGTAAAGACCTTTGCTTCTGAGTTCACTATGAAGTGTACATCATGTTTCAGTACGATGGCGCGATGTATGAAGCTGGAGGCGGCGACGATTGTCACAAGTGTGCCGTACATCGCCGCCGCCGGCTCGCAAGGCCGCCCGGCCGCCGGCCGGTCCGCTCAGCCGCGCGATAACAAGCGTAATTGGATAATGAAGTCGACGCCATGAATATTGTATTAGTTACCCTCGCTGCGGGCAAAGTTTCGGCTCCTCAATAATTTATTTATTTTGCCGTTCACCGCTAAACTCGGGAGTTAGAGGTGAAACGTGTATGTATAGGTGTTATACTGAGTTATTCATGTGTTATTCAACATTACTTTGTTTATGTCGGCATTGTGTTAAGATCAAGACGTAGGAACCGTATTTTCAGAAGTAGGGATTAAATCATATTCTAAGAAGTTCGATTACGAACATTCACCTTGGGTGTTTTTGCGTTAGACAATTTATTATTTGAAGTCATTTAAACTAAATAAAATAGGTTTATATTCAGAACATAATATTGACCTACACCCCATGAGAGTATGTTCCATCACTGCAGGTGGGGTCATGAGGTGCATTATGATAATGACATCACTAGCGGCGCAGTGGGCGGCCGTACATAATTGATAGCCAGGCACAAACAACTACATCACGTAGATATCGCACAGATTACTGGGCGGCAGGCAGGTGTCTGGCCGTGACGTCACTGGCACACGTTGTTGTGAGGCACGACTGTTGCACTACCTTATATACTAAGGTTTGATCCCTTTCAAGAGCTATTTTTGGAAGAGGCATATCAGATAAGGATTGCAATTTATTCAATACCGGAGAAAGGCATACTTTATTAGCTATCGTTCACATAAAGTGTAACGCTTTTTCCTTGCCTGTAGATAACTCTTAAGATTCCAATAAACAGTTCGGTTTTCAACCATCCGTAAAGCTATCGTCACTGTAATGTTACCTCTTCTCATAAACATACATCAATATAACACAGGTGACGTCACATAGGTAACTCCCACACACATAAACACGTAAATATCATAATAAACAAGCTCATACAGCATGGATACCGGCGACAGTAATATCGTGGCTACCTAACGTAACATAAACAATAAACACGTATGGTAGGTAACGTAATGTGTAGGTTCATTCGACGCGATGCATCGTACGAGCGACGCTAACGTCAAGCACTATCGACTATGTATCATTAGTGCTGTGCTTACAACTGTTGCTTTCGGTGACGTCACACAGTACAGAGATAACAGATATCGAAACTACTGCAACGTGGGAACACACAAGCACAAAAAATGATTTATAAATCGCCTTCCTTCAATATTTAACTTTATCCTGCCCTTCTTAGAATAGGAATGTCGTTTTTATTTTATGTGGTTTGCAATCAAGTGTTCATAATAAACAAATAATGTCACTAGTTCCTGTTGATTTAATATTTTGCTAACTAATCAGCCTTGCTCCGCATCTCAAATTATTCTCAGAAGCGGTAGTCGCAACCACCTACACTGCGCATGACCATGAGCTTACAACCAGCGTATTCAGGATTGTCAAAGGAGGTGTAATGCACACAGTAGTTGTCAATCGCACACACTTAATTAAATTGGTTTTCACCGCATGTTTGTTTGAGTCAGCCTTCTGTATCAATTTTTCCATATTCCAGTGCATATGATAATTAGACAGCTAGTTCCCAGGAAGTATAAACTCATCGCTACAGCCTCCAGCCTCCTCCCGTGCGTTGAGAGCCCGCCGACAGACGACGAGCGCTACTCACGGATTTGATCATAATTATAATATTAAAAAACGTTTGTGAGGAGGACACTCGACTTTTTTTGATGAGGTAATGACGTTAACAAAAGTTACCTTTAAAAAGTTTTTGTAAATACAGTTTCGTTTATAAACCGCTTTTAGAGGGTAGAACATAAATATGAATCGAATGAATAAGTTTTGATGAAGGTGAATTGATGTTCCATTTTTTTCAGATTTGTCTTTACAAGTAACTTTCAAGTGAAGGTGATAGAACGGATATTTAAACAAATTCAAATGCAAGAAACTATAAAACATTAATTATAAAAAAATAATTTTAAATAATTTAAGTAACTATTTTTTTTTTACTTAAAATTTATTCATTCAGTAAAGGTTATTTTAAACTTCTTAAGGTAACATTGTTTTGAAGCTTAACTCAAAAAAGATATTCGCGCTACTCGAAAGGTAAAATTCTTAACCTGACTTAAACCAAGAAAAACGCTTACTTGAGAAAACGCAATTTAATTTAAAAGATTTAACTCGGGCTTGACGGAGCGGAAGCACGCCGCCGCCACTAGACTACACCAATAGCGAGGCGCGAATCAATCGGAATCACACCAGGTAGACTACAAATTTATCATAGACGCTTTAACCAAGTATGCTTAACATTGAGGGACAAACATAATGTTCGGGATTTAATTTTGCCATAATATTAAAATGAATGGCCCGAGATGACGCGCCCCGGCTCCGGCGCAGTCATAAAACAAGACGCACTCAACTTAAATATTAAATTGTTACTGCTCTAACAGATAATTATATTTATTCTATTCTTTTGTCTTTGTGTTTCAGAAGTGTCAATTATGTAGAAAAATACAGATACTTTTTAGTTATGACCTTAAGATTATTGCACTTGCGAATTATGGTTTTCTTTTTGATTATAATTATAATTCATGACTAAGGGAGAAAATTGCCATCCCTAATCCGTTTCCTATACATTTTGTTTATATGAAGAAGAATGGCCGTTCTGGTGTCTCTTAATTTCAAAAGCGTTCATGAATGTAACTATTGTACATTATATGAAACAATTACAGGACTGCATGTATTAGCTTTTTTTCTTAAGCTGCACAAGGAAGAAGCACATATTTTATTAAATCTGAATATCTAAATGTAATTATTTGCAACATCTAAACGCAGATCTCGTGAAGGTAGCAGTGGACTTACTATATTCACCAGAATATGGCATTTATATTTATATATCTAATATTATGCTAATTAGCAGGATTTTGGTGGTAGTGGTTTTATGGTTTATTCGTTTAAACTATTAAGGGGATTACAGGACCTAAACGCAAAAAACGCAAGTTTTAGAAGCAATAAAAGTATAATTATGATCGACTACAGTAAACAAAATCCGAGTTCGCGCGAGACGCCGACGCGAGCGCACGTAGTTTGTTTACTCCGTATCGCTTGAGTCAAGTTTTTTGCGGAGTACCCACATAAGTTGAGAATGGAAGAAAAAAGTGACGGCAATAACGCGGAAAACTGCGATTCGATGATGACTTCGATTTCCTTTTCGGGTGAAGCGAGTAATAGTAGTAACCAGAAGGATTGCGAGATCGATAGTGGAAGAATTGCGGAGAAAAGGGCCAGAGAAAAGGGCGATGAAAGCTGCAGCGAAGAGGGTTTTATAACGGTGATCAGAAGGCGACCTAAGCGCCTTTTAAGGAGCGAGTCTGGAATTGAAGGCGAATCGGGGAAGGAGATAAGAGAAGAAAATATGGATGACACATATAAGGTTAGCTTAACGTCCTTAGAAGTCTTGCCCAAACAAATGGCATTAGCAAAATTATTGAAAAATGAGAATATTCAAAACATATTGAGAATCAACTATAAGAGTCCCTACAAGGTTTTCATACACATTGCTAAGAAAGAAGATGGAGAAAAATTAATCAAATGTCAGAAGTTCGTTGATTTAGGAGTAAGAATTCAATTTGTTAACCAACTCGACTTATCTTACGGAATAATTAAGGGTGTAGACTTGGAACTGAGTGAGTCAGAGATATTAGAGTCATTAGAGACTTCATGCAAAATATTATCAGTTAGAAGATTAAGACGTATCAGTCAGGACAGGGAGTGGGTGGACAGTGAAACTGTACGTGTGTGTTTTGAGAGCCCTACAACTCCAGAATTTATTCTTGCCTATGGATGCCGTTTTAGAGTAGAACGATATGTATTTCCTGTCTCTCAATGCTCCAACTGTTGGAAATTCGGGCATATAAAGAAATTCTGCCCAACGAAAAAGATTCTATGTCCTAAATGCAGCAAAGAGCATGAAAATTGTGAAACAGACAGAATTGTATGTCTTAATTGCAAAGGACCTCACATGGCACTTGACAAAACGTGCCCTGCCTTCTTAAAAGAAAAAGAGATTCGAACTCTAATGAGTGTAGAGAACATATCCTATAGAAAAGCCTTAGAAATATATCTAAAGAACAACAATAAAGGCAGTATGGTTGTAGCAATTGAGGATTCTGATGAAAGAACGGGGGAAAGTCAAATTACTTTGAAGAAAACTTACAGTAGTGCCGTGCAATCGACAGTTACTGCACAAGAAGTCTTAACTGATGAAAGTACATGCAATCAAACAGAAATCTTAGACAACAGACAAATACAAAAACAAAAAGTGGACAGGTCTAAGAAGCAAAATAAAAATAAAGATGGGCGAGAAAATCAATCTACATTTATGGAAACAGAGTGGGAAACGTTGTCTATGGAGGATGAGATAAGTGGAAGTAGTCAAGAAAATAGACAATCGGAAAAAGAAGAAACTGAAAAGAAGAAAAAAAGAAAATTCAGATTTGTCGAAATATTTTTAAAAATTAAAGAAATAATTTGTTCAGAGAAAGGATTTGAAGAAATAATAATGTCGGTGTTGAAAGTAATATACGAGGAATGCAAGGTATTTGTTAAGGAATTTTTAATTGGAGGAAATGTATGTCAATGGCTGTTAAAATCTTTAAATGGATAATTATCGCAAAGACGCTTTGATTAATATACTACAATGGAATAGTCAAAGTTTAAAGCCAAAATCACCTACTTTAGACGCGCTACTTGGGCAAGAAAAAATACATATTGTTATTGTAAGTGAAACGTGGCTTAATCCAGACGTTCGTTTGAATATGAGAGGCTATAATATATATAGAAAAGACAGAGATGATTCTTACGGTGGCGTCGCGATAATTATTCATAAATCTATACAGGCGCAAGTATGCCCAATTAGCTTAAGTAATGTAGGTATAGAGGTTATATGTATGAAAATACTTAATTGTAAGAGTTTGGAACATGTTGTATCTATTTACTGTCCATCTTCAGTGCGTACCACAACATCAGATTGGGACAATATTTTCTCGTTAGTTCCTAAAAAATCATTAGTTGCAGGTGACTTTAATGGTCACCATTCGAACTGGTCTTATAAAACGGATCAACGTGGAACTCAAATATTAGACTCATCATTGGAACACGGCTTTGTGACATTAAATAATGGAGAGGCAACCCGCGTCAAGTTAGTTAATGGAAATATACAAAGATCATCACCGGACATCACATTGGCATCATCTGACATCGCTATTAAATTTCATTGGGCTGTAATGAACGAAAATTTAGGTAGTGATCACCTCGTAATAAAGATTTCGATGAATTTTCAAGAACACATCGAGTATAATAAAAGACGAAACTTCAAAAATGCAAAGTGGGAGGCCTATCGTCATGAGCTTACAGAATCTTTTTCCGGGGTAGTTGACGTCAGCAATAACATTCAGGCATTATACGACTATTTCTTAGAACAAGTTGATATGGCAGCGAATAAGCACATACCTATGATTAAAATTTGTACTAGTCCCTTAAGGAATTTTAAGCCAAAAGAGTATTGGGATCCATCATTATCTAGAGCAGTTGCTGAACGTAGGTTGGCTTTAGCCAAATTCAGAAGAAATCCTACTCCTGACAATCTTACAAAATTAGAAGAGAAAGAGGATCATGCACATAATTTAATAGTGAAAGCCATAGATAGCGGCTGGAAAAAATTTTGTACTAGCATAGACGAAACTTCTTCAGTTTCTGATATGTGGCGAAAGATGAGATGGCTTAAAGGTTATCGTCAGGCTAAATTTAGTGTGTCGGAGGATAAACTAAAAGGTTTGTTATATTCACTCACACCGGATTCCGTGATAAATTTACCACCAGTATTTAAATCACAGAACGTTTTAATAGAATCAGCATTTACAATAGAAGAATTAGAGAATAGTTTAAAAAAGAAGGACACTGCCCCGGGTAATGATGGAATAACGTACTCTATGATTTATCATCTCCCTTGTGAAGCCAGGGAGTTTCTTCTCCGGGTATATAATGACATTTACAGAACAGGAGATATCCCAAAACAATGGCGTGAGATATCAGTTATTGCTATTCCTAAAGCTGGGACCGACACGAATACGGATACTAAACTTAGGCCAATATCTCTTATATCTTGTGTATGTAAGATATTCCATAATATGATCGGAAAAAGAATAGAATGGTATATTGAGAAACATTCAATTTTGTCACCTTACACAGTTGGTTTTAGGAGAGCTCAATCTTGTTTAGATTGCATTTCAAGACTATCTACTTATGTTCAATTGGGTTTCACTAGAAATGACCCTACATTGGCTTGCTTTCTGGACATTACAAATGCTTATAACAATGTCTTAGTGGAAAAGGTTGTTCAGACATTAGACGATTTGGGAATTGGCTCAAAGGTTTGTAGTTATTTAAATTCATTTCTATTAGAGCGATACTTGATGATAAGAAGTAATAGTGATGGACGAACTGTTGATGTTAGACGAACAAGCAGGGGGTTGGCACAGGGCGACCCAATATCACCAATGCTTTTTAATATTATTACATCAAAAATTTGCCAACAGATTGAGACTGTAATTGTTTCGCATTACGCGGATGATTTCGTATTTTACCTCAGCCATAAAGATTTAAATCACGCGGAATCGGAAATGCAAGTTGCTCTTAACTCTATGGTTGTAATGCTGGATGATATGGGTCTAGACATGTCACCAGATAAATCAAAGATGTGTCTTTTTAGTAGAGGTAGAAGAAGACGACAATTGCAACTTACAATTAACAACTTACCAATTTCCTCAGTAGATTGTGTGAAACACTTAGGTATCTGGTTAGACAGGTCACTTCTTTGGAAAAGGCATATTAATGAAATACAGGAAAAGACGGCAAAATTTTTAAATTTATTTAAAGTTTTGGCGGGGCCGACTTGGGGAATCCATCCGAAACATTTGAGATCTTTGTATATTTCATTGGTACGTAGTAGGATTGACTTCGGTTGTTTTCTCTATGATAATAGTGCAAAGAGTCATTTAGGTAAACTGGACAAAATTCAGAACCAGTATTTAAGGAGTATAGGTGGTTTTATAAAAAGCTCTCCAATACATGTAATGGAAGCTGAAATGTGCATTCCTCCTTTGTATGTTAGGAGATTATATTTAGCTTATAAGTTCTGTATAAAAAGTATGTCATGTTTGAACAATGTAACTATTAAATTAATAGATGATTTGAATGATCTCTCAGTCACAAGATACTGGAACAATAAGAAAAAACCGTTGCTTGTGACCGTATACAATGAGTGTAAACTCCGTAATATACATTGTTCAAGTATTTTAGACATGTACTCACTGGATAAATGGGTGACAGGTATAAACGTACGGGACAAAATTAGTTGTAAGTTAGACTGTGTCAAAGTAGCAAAACGTAGCCATGAGGTTACATTACTTAAATTCGATGTTATCAAAGAACTTAGTGAAAAGTACCCGGGGTGGAAAATGTACTTTACTGATGGGTCTAAGAGCAAAAGTGGATGCGGTGCCGCTTATTATAGTTTGAGTGATGGAACTTCGGCCTTGTTTAAATCTATTGATACAAACGTATCTGTAATGACGATGGAACTCGTTGCGATCTCAAAAACTCTAGAGAACATAATTGGTTGGGACAATGCGAACCATTCTGTGAATCAAAACATTGTTATATGCACGGATAGCAAAAGTGGTTTAATGCATTTAGCTCGATGCGCCTCTGGTTGCAGAGGTGTACCGATAGCTTATGTGATTCTACGACTATTTTGTGACCTTAGTGAAATTAATTTGAGGTTGCAATGGATTCCATCTCATATTGGTATACATGGAAACGAGAAGGCTGACATATTTGCAAAGAAAGCTATTTTGGAAGGATTGGAAATTGACATCGCTCCGTTCTACACAGAAATACTTGGCTATTACAAGAACATATGCTACAATCGTTTTAAAGAGTATTTCGACAGGAAGTCTAAAGAAAAAGGCATATGGTACAAGACTATGCAAAGTGAGCCTCCTCGAATCCCTTGGTTTGCCGAAAGTCATGCAAGGAGGTCGTATGTTGTTATGGCACATAGATTGCGTTCTGGTCATTTTCCATCCAGGAAATTTGGATATCTAATGAAAAAAGTCGATTCTCCTAATTGCCAAGTGTGTAATAAAGTCGAAGATGTCCAACATTTGCTGTTGGAATGTGAAAAGAATAGGAGAGAGAGGGAGATAGTGATGCGAGAGTTAAAAGTTAATATGTATGATGTTGGGGCTTTCATTAGAATCTTATCTACACCTAATTCGGGAGAAGCGAAACTAATTTATGAAATGGTTGCTGCAACACTATATCCCTCACTTACGCAATAATATATTTGTAATAATAATATTAAAACTACGTGTAACAATTATTTAATTAGGGCATGATGAGGCTGGCATACCTTTGTAAGGTAAAAGCCTCTAAATAAATAAAGATTAAAAAAAAAAAAAAAAAAAAAACAAAATCAGAAAAATATATGATTTTCTTCAAGATATATGCTAGGTACTCTAGGTAGGTAGATAGTGTGTTAAAACATAATACGACTAAGTTGATACGATAGAAAAAAAACATGAAGATACCTCTAAAAACTTTCTTTTTACAGTAAAAACCATACTAATATAGGTACATACAATCATTCTGATTTTTGTCAGATTATTCTACAAGCAACATACAAAGCTCTAGTGTTTTAATTTTTTATTCTAAACAATAGATTTTTCAACATCGTGGCAGGCCCAGACGGAGATGGCGGGATGAGCTGGACTCCTTCAACAAGAACTGGTCCTTAGCAGCTTTGAACAGAGAGAAGTGGAAAGAGAGTAGGGAGGCCTTTGCAGTGCAGTGGGACATCACAGGCTAATAATAATAATATAACCCTGACCGCCGGTAGCTTGGACCCTGTTCCCGATACCGGTGGGCTACTATTTTTTTATATTTTTAAATGTTTTATATTTTATATGCTAATATTTAAAAATATAATTTATATGTAAATAATGAAATAAAGGACTCAACTCGCATCGCAAATAATTGCTTCATATTTTGCAATGAATTGTCATCGCGCTTCTCTTTCTATTCTATGCAGTCCGACAGTGACCGCGCTTTAGGTCATGTAGTCCCCTTAAGGGACTTTTTGAGGAGTATTACAGTAAATTAATTACATTAATTACTGCTATGATAGCTCATTTCTGTTCTATCAAATCTAACTAAATTTTGGAGAAGAAGCTCCAGTCGTTTGAAACACAAGAATATTATACTTAGTTTTGGAGCTACTGCCGGCCATGTGTAATGCGGCTCAGTAAGTATACAAAATCGACTACTAGTTACACTTTTCCCTTCAATAGTAATTATTGGAACTATTCATTGCCGACATATTTTAATGTCGTACTGTTCAGCATATTATTTTCTTTGGTTAACTGTCAATCTGTCATGAGGTCAGTATAAGCAAAGTCACCCCTGCTCTTTAAACAACGTTCTTCTGACGAATCCCAATATTTAAAACATATGCTATGATTACCTTTTATCTTAATTATTTAATAATAAAATAATAAAGTAGTAATAATTAAGTAATTTTTTTAATTAATAAATTTTAATTTTTATTAATTCTTTTTTGTTTATTTGACCGAGGTCTATCTTTTAGGAGTATTTTTACGTATGGAATTCTAAATGCGACACCTAGATTACATGGAGTCCTCAGTCCTGCCATTCTTCTTGTCTGTCGCGGCTATTTTCGACGTCCACTTTTTCTTACTATCTTATTTTATTCCGAATGTTTAACAAAAAGTTAAGTCACATGTCTAGCATTTTCTTTCGAGATCAGCGCAAAAATAGGTTTCCCATAAACTAAGGAGACGACTGCGCGCGGACTTTTTGTTCCTTTCAGCGGGCGTTATCTCGTTTGTAGGCGGCCGAGTCTCGCAAACGTACAGACGTACTCGGCAGGCCTTATCTCTTTGTTGTCTTATTATTTATGTATACACGCGACGTCTTAGAAACCAGATACCACAGATTACATGCGAAGAGAAATGAGGACTTCTTACGTGGAACCGTCGCATGCACACATACAAAGTGCTTTCTTCGCGGAATTTAACACTAAACAGGCTACAAAAGATATTCATTTGCAAAATATTACTTAAAATTCAGCGACTTTTACCAATGTGTGCGTGTGGCGAATACATAATGTAAGAAGTCAGTTATCTATCTACGTAGGTGTGTTTTATATGTAATACTTTCCTCACAAAAGTTGCAATCGCCTCACGTTAAGAAGATTGTGTTTGTTCTGGGGACCGCAAATCGTATGCTTCGCTTGTAAGGGAAATATTGAGAGAATCAGCTTTTTACCCGACTGCGCCAGATGGGGGGGGTTATGTTTTTTGAGTGTATGTATGTATATTTCTTTGGCACGCTCTGTAGCCGGCTTGATCGATTTCAGCTTGAGACGTGCAGTTAGATTAGTCTTAATTTTTTTTTCTCAAAACGTGTAGAGTGGTAAAATAAAGGGTTTTAAAAGGTGATTACAAAATATATACAACTTATATGGTTAAAAGTGTAATTTGAAGTGACAAATCGTAAAAACACGTATCTAGAACTAAATCGCCCACGAAATCTTTCACATTTGTAAACTAAAAAGCTGGAAATAAAAAAGCAGGCGGGACCCATACCATTTTTATATTTTCAAATTCAAATGGGTCCCGCCGGCTTCCAACTTTTATTTAATTTAAAGTGGGCTTGTTTTTCGCTTTGCAGTTTTTTTTAACTTAAGTTTTTTACCGCAGTCGGGATTTTTAATTTTTTTTATTCCACATGTTGTAACGTCTGCTCTAGATATGGAAAGGTAATACAATGTACGCGGGAGAACAATATCTCAAATGAAATTGTTTAAACTGCTCGTTTAGTCGTTCACTTTATATTACCTAGCTATTGGCTGACTATGTAAGGAATAGTATAACTTGTCTGTGAACAGTAGACGGTTAAGTAAATAAATTAATTCACAAATGCGACTCCCTCCAGGACCATATATTGTCTATGTACATATAATATCATTATCTGTCTCGTAATTTTATACCATCGTCAGCCTAACAGCAGTCCACTTGTGGACACAGGTCTCTCCTCCACTCCAAATTGCACGCCATATAATTAGATCAAAATGATCATTATTTGTAACAATAGCCGAACCGTATGTCTTTGTTAATTCTTTGACAATACGTTTAGACTATAACCCCAAGAGCTTAATAATCAAAGTTAAACGCATAGTCCCACAGCTAAATTCTTTTTTGGACTAGTTCATGTACATAGCACATAAAGCGTTGTGCACACAGTGGCTGCTTGCCGCGCCCGAGAGCCGCGGTGCGGCGGTCGTCCACTCAGCTTAATATTTTCCTTAGCGAGCCTTTGCGACGTCTCAAGTCTGCGCCTCCTTCAAGCCTGCGTACCAAGTAATTCGGTTCAGAGGATCAACTTTTTGCATAATGTGGAGAATGGCAAAACGACCTACTGTACCTATTACCAAAAATCACACTAATAAATGATTTCACTTGATATTCGCGAGGTTGGTGCGAAAGATTATTACTACTCCTTAACCTCTTCGGAAAAGGGACGTTGCAAACAAATTATGATAAGCGAATTCTTTATCTTGCTACTTGTTCATGATTATGTGGGAGCTTTCTCAATGATTTTAATATGCAGCTCTTCTGAGTCTATGTGCATTGCAATACAATAGAATAGTTAAAAAAATAATTAGAAACAAGGCAATCATCACTGGCAGGCTGCACGCGTTTATGCGATATTTTTGGTTGTTTGACAATTTGAACATTCATATTATTTAGCTTGTTATCTTGCTTAGTAGACCGTGAAGTGCTCTAGGCCAAAAAATATTGCAAATTGTTTGACAAATTATTTGGCGAACTGCAAGTTTTTGATGTTTTGTCACAAATATGTATGAAAGAATTTTTATAAGTGGAATGTAGCTTATGAAATGTGTCACATTACATTTGTTAGATTGCTCTTTTACAAACAATTTCCTTTGAAGCTGGGCCTGCTGCCCTTGACTGCCGCACCTCGTAAGCCCAGATCAAAGCTCTCGTCTTGACAGCAACTAAATCTAGCTAGACACGTACCTAGCTACACAAGTAGGTACTCTGTAATGAATCACTGTACACGCGATTAACGTACATCTACTGATTATTTTGATTAATGTTACGAACATAAGAAAACCAACAGATCGCTAGAAGATAATGTAAACGTAATAGAATCGTACTTTTATAAGATATAAGTATTAACAATTAGTAACATGAAATCTCTTGCTTGAAATAACAAATTGCTCCAGAATGTAGGACAGTAGTTTGATAGAAAAATATAACTACGTTTGTGTAAAATAGACCATTAAAATTACTCACATAATTATATTTGTAACGTAACATAACGGAATTATTAAGTACTAGCTTTTGCCCGCGACTTCGTTCGCGTGGAATAGTGACTTCCGGCAGATTTTTGGTTTTACCCACATAGTTCCCGATCTCGCGGAATCTCTTCAAAAATGAAATGTGGAAGATATTCTAGGGAACTCTTCAAAAATCAACATAATGAGCCAATTTTAAAGGACAATGCAACCAATTGGCCCAAAAATATGAAATTCAGTGTACATAGCTGAAACCTACGCCAAACGTTAGTACTAATCATCCATGACAACTTTTACTATGGGGCCAAATAAATCTATCCCAGGAAAAAAAATATACAGGGTAACAAATGTTTCAAAAAAGTGTCGGTTTTTATATGACTCAATTATAGGTTTTGTTTATTTTAAACAGGTTTAAAATATCCCCCTAATGTAATTCGTAAAGGTTTAAAGGCATACAGAAGTAATTCGCTGATGATTTCATTTTTTAATGGTTAATTCCTGTTAAATGAGCCAAATTGTTCAGAATATAAGAGAAGTGTTGGTGCTAACTTAACAAAAATAATGACCCGTGCTGTATAACATACGTATAGGAATAATGGGCGCGCTTCTTCACGTCGCGCGCGTCGTCGCAGCGTCAGGTAGCAGTTAGCGTACCCGCCCCTCGTCCCCCTCCCGCACCACTATATTGCGGCAATTGTTTAGACCTGCGTGTGCGCTTTTGTTGTCCTTTTCCATCGTAAGGGGTATTATATACCTGCATCCTTATTGTTTGTTGTCTTTGTTACCCATTACAAAGTCATGAAGAAGCAAATCTTTGCAGTCGTCCATTGCTTGTCTTTTGGTACGTTACTGTGCGCTTATCGTGTTTTTTTTCTGTGACTGTGCTCTTAACCTTGGACTCCAATCGATTCTTAATACTCTGACCATTGCTTCGTTTACCTGACTCCGATTTTGCTACAATTACCGGACACCGATATATTTGGAAGATGTTCCTACCACGAGGACGCCAAGTGTGTGTGTTATGCAGTATATCTGTACTACGTATTCGAAGGATTACTTTGACTGCGAATATTCGTAATCGACATGCTCGTGCCATCGAGAATATTCAGTCAGCGCTCCCATATGAGGTGAGTTTAGTGATTACTATCACCACTGTTTTTCCTAATATCCAAAAATATTATAAATGTGAAAATAACTC
This sequence comes from Hydraecia micacea, assembly GCA_914767645.1. Lineage (NCBI taxonomy): Eukaryota > Metazoa > Arthropoda > Insecta > Lepidoptera > Noctuidae > Hydraecia > Hydraecia micacea. The sequence goes on from OU611794.1 coordinate 197,014, forward strand.
ATGTTTGTCTGTTACCTTTTCACCCCTAAACGGTTGAAGGGATGTCGATAAGTTTTGGTATAGAGATAGGTTGATGGGCCCTTGAAAAAGGACATTAGGCTACTCTTGTTGCGAATATAAAACTTAGAGAGAGTGAAAAGGTGTTGCATGTTTATATGGGGGGTTTACATCTATACTTCTATACTAATATTATAAAGAGGAAAGATTTCATTGTTTGTTTGTATTGAATAGGCTCCGAAACTACTAAACCGATTTGAAAAATTCTTTTACCATTAGAAAGCTTAGTTTTCAGGGAGTAACAAAGGATACTTTTTTCCCGGGAAAAATAACGGGTCCCACGGGAGCGAAGCCGCGGGCAAAATGCTAGTTAAGTTATATACACGGGAGAAGTCCCGGGCGGAAAGCTAGTATTTCTATAGTTATTAGACTTGGAACGAATAGTATATTCGATTAGTATATATTATATATCTATAGTATATTATTTTTCAGCTCACTTATAACAACGAGGAATACGTTTGTTTCCGTTGTTGGATGCGAGCCCGACGAGGAAGTATTCTGCAGCGCAATGCGGAGGGTGAAGGTTTACCTATTATTCATCAACCTGAGGTCGAACAGGAACAGCCAGTCGCTCCAGAGCGAAACGTCGTGCCAAATGAAGCACAACATCAACCTGGAGAAGTCGTGCAACCTGAACTAGTTCCAGACCAAAACCAGCCTCTATTGGACCAAGAACAGCCCGAAGTCGAAGAACAAAGGCAACCGATTGAACAAAATGTATTAGTTAATAACAATGCTGTTTTCAATTTAAATGGATTTTCGCGAGGTCCTAATTCAGGAAATTCGTGTTTATTTCACGGTTGTCAAAGTACATCTCGACACAGAATTGCCGAAACTGTAAAAATGAAGATGATCATGGAATATAACTATTATATTCCTTTAAACGCTCGTGTATGCAGTGATCACTTGCAAACCGATAGTTGGCAGATGTTATTGGAGGCACCAAACCGGCGTTTTGAATTCAATCCGCAGTACATGCTCGATATAATCCGCTTATTAAAAAACCACAATAAACATTTGTTAGATTTTGAGGCAATAGAGGAATTTGATGAAGCAGAACTTCATTACTGGACAGGTCGAACGCGGGATGAATTTATTAGAATTCTAGAAGTGACACCCTCTTTGTCTAGAAGAACTAGAAAACCTAAAACTGTATTAGGTATCTTCCTATCTAAAATAAGAACTGGAGAAACTGATGATAGATTGGCTTCTATATTTCACATGACGCGTCAAAATCTAGAAAAGAAATTGAACTTAGCTAGGCAATGCTTAACCGAAGATTTCGTGCCTCTACATTTAGGTTTTAACCATATAAGTCGCGAACAAGCTGCAAGGCGAAATCTTCTATTACCGAATACATTATTTGGCAGGCCGGATTATTCAAAAGCAATTGTTATTTGCGATGCTACATATATATACGTCCAAAAAAGCACGAACTTTGCATTTCAGAAAGACACTTACAGCCCACATAAATACCGAAATCTTTTAAAGCCATTTATGATTGTCACTTGTGACGGATATATTTTAGAGGTTGAAGGTCCATACTCTGCAAACAAAAATGATGCTACTATTTTAAGGGAGCTATTAGAGAGAGAAGGTGGCGTTATACCGTGGTACCTAAACTCTGGCGACGTTTTTATTTTAGACAGAGGCTTCCGTGATGTGGTTAGTGAGTTAGAAACCTATGGTTTTATAGGTGTAATACCAGAGTCAAATAGTGGACGAGCATCGCAATTAACAACAGTACAGGCCAATAAGTCAAGGTTGTGTACAATATGCCGTTGGCCCGTTGAGGTCGTAAACGGGAGATTTAAAAGAGACTACAGATTGTTTCGACAGACTTACTTTAATAAATCCATGTTGCACATCTTCGAGGACTTCAGGATTGCTGCAGCACTAATTAATGCTTTTCACATACCTCTCGTGGATAATCGTCATGCTGAAGAATTTCTTGAAATAATAAGAAACAGAGTCCATGTTCCTAATAGATTGGCAGATTACGTGGACGAAAATAATTTAAATAGACAGAGAACGGTCTTCTTTAATATTACGGGGGATTTACCTAATCTTCCTCAGTTTCCTGTATTGTCCGAAGATGAATTAATGTTGTACTCGGTAGGCACTTACCAACTAAAACTTGCTGCGAGCTATTATAGCGAGCATGTCCGCGGAGGCGAATACATTATTGAAATATGTGCAGATACGCAACTAAGAGGCTTAGATGAGTTTCAATTGCCATTTGAGAATGTTTGGTTACTAAGAGCGCGTATTAAAAGCCGACACAGCAATTCTAGAAAATATTTTTGCTATATATTAATAGATGGTAACTCACAAGGAAGAAATTGTATTAGTAACTATTGTTGTAGTTGTTTGACGGGCAGGAGAACTATTGGTGTTTGCGCTCATACAATGACCATAGTATGGTTTCTTGCGTGGGCCAGACACCAAGACATCATTCACCGCCCTGCCCTTTATTTGGATAGCGTTATAGTTGATAATGATTAGTAGTCATAATAAATGCTATCTGCGTCTATTGAACTATGTTGTATTATTTTTGATTCTGAATATCCTATCCTACATCCTATTTAGGTGTTCTATTGTTCATATGTTTACAATTGGCGATATTTATAACAAACAAAACCTCTAATTAAGTCATAAAAATCGACACTTTTTTCAAACATTTGTTACCCTGTATATTTTTTTTCCTGGGATAGATTTATTTGGCCCCATAGTAAAAGTTGTCATGGATGATTAGTACTAACGTTTGGCATAGGTTTCAGCTATGTACAACAGGTGTCATTTTTTGGGCCAGCGGTCAAAGGAAAAGTTGCATTGTCCTTTACGAAACGATCAATCCACAATTCCACGACAGTACCGAAGCGCTCGGCCGATACCCAACCAAATGCGTGTAACGAAACCATAGCGCGATCTATTTCGATCCCAACGCCATCTATCGAGCATAGTGACAACTCGGATTATTTATCTATACTCCGTTCGGGCATTTTCTTTGTACTAAAAGTTTTATTATATTGATATTATTTTTTTCATACCTTTTTACTATTTATTTACTTTTTTCCGATGAATTAAAACAATAACATGAACCGAACTCGTGTAACGATCGACACCATTGCGCGATCACCAACTCGACATATAGTACTAATAGAATTATCTATACTCCGTTAGAGCATTTTCTTTGTACTAAAAGTTGTATTATAATATTATATTTTCATACCTTTTTACTATTTATTTACATTTTTCCGATGAATTTTCAGTACTGAATTGATGCCGACTCTTGACCAATAGATGGCGCTATATGTCCGGAATAAATTTTATTTTTTATTTTATTTTTTGTAATAAAAACTATCCTATGTCCTTTCTCAAGTTCCAAACTATGTCTGTACCAAATTTCACACAAATCGGTTCAGTAGTTTAGGCGTGAAGCAAAGACAGACAGACAGACAGACAGACAGAAAGACAGACAGACAGAGTTACTTTCGCATTTATAATATTAGTTAGGATGTAGACAGGATGTCAAGATCGGATATTTTAAAGTAAAAAAGTAGGTAGTTTTACTTATTAATCAACTTTTATTCGATTGACTCATTTAATCAATTTATTATAACTGTGACTTAATTAATTATACGATTTTAACAAAATAATTTGCAACTCTAGGCGCTATGACAACATGTGCACCGGACCGACGTCAAGAATAGAATGCCCCGATCGCTCCGCCCGGCCTCGTTTTATACCCGAGCACAAACAAGTCGAGTAGTAGGGGAGGTGGGGATGGCGACATCGCCTGATCGGTCCGGTGCACGTGCCGTTTACAATAGTACGACTACCTACCGACGTCAAGTACATATTGAACTAAAAAGCAATACGTCGGCCAGTTGTGAAAATAAGCGGAAATTACGGCAGCCATCGCCACGCTCATTAGTGAACTAGCTTCCTACTTTTTGTTAGTTCCACAGATTATTCGCTGAATCTGACAGAACACCTGCCTGTAAACAAAAGAAACATTAAGTTGCAACTGCCAGGTTGTGCTTTTGTAATAATAATTGAGGCTACCATTAGGTAATAATTTAATTTTTGTTTGTACACACCTACGTTTGTTTGTAACAACCTACTAAAGTCTTCTTTTTAACTATTTTTGGATTGTGTGTCTGAATTAAAGATAAATTAAATTAAATAAAACTTAATCTTTTCTCAGTTTTCTCAGACCATAATACAGGAAGAGTAGGCTTTTGACTATCAAAACACCATAATTATGGTGTTTTTTATGCTGAGACAAATACCGCCTTACCTGGAATTTCTACAACATACAACCATGACCTACGCTGCGACAAATCATGATCACTGTAACTGCTGTCATCTGTACATTCAGCTCTTCCACGTACATTCACAATTACCCGATGAGCCTCATCTAATTGGTAGCTAAAGTTGTGTGCAGTCAAAAACACGCGCCCGCATGAGGCGTCAAACAGTGGGCGATGTGGAGATACACAGCAAACACGCGGGTGCTGCGCCGAGCTGCACAAACACGCGGGTGCTGCGCCGAGCTGCACAAACAAAGCAGACGTACTTCACTGTACTGCTCGTACTGCCTCTATTTACAGCTGTTGTTAGGAATTAGAGGTTTTTTTTTAATTCGAACAGAAGTCGCCAAGTGCTTTTAAAGAAAAACAAGGAGGTTCTTGTCTATGTGGTTTTAATTTTTTGAGAAGTAACTGAAGTAGGTACCGTAATAAAAGTTTACACTATCTTTTTATTTATGTCAACTAACGTTGACAGTAAATAAACCAAGTAACGAAAAGGACTAAGTACCAAAACCCGTCTTTGAAGTCCCGTTAATTGTATACTTAGTCCCAAAACATTGTCGTGTGTGAAGTACTCGGCAAGTATCGGGTAGCACAGAGGCCGCTCAAGAGGCGATTGCCTAACTACCGACGCTAAGTAAGATTACGTTAATTTGACACGGACTTAATCGCAGCGGAACTTCGTAACAAGCTCGGGATCACATAGATGAGACAGGCAACTTATAACACATCGAACTATGTGGAACTGTTGCCAATTTGATATCAGTTCCGTGTGGCTAGCAGTGGCGGTCTGTTCCGAGCGAACACAAATGAACTGTGGCAGCTGATCGACGGAACTGTGGAATGGCAATCACGTCGCCGCGGTGTTATTACTGTAAGGTTGTCGAGAGTCGTGAGTCGTGACGTCACAGGCTCATCCAGCGGCTTGCGGCGCGGCGCGGCGCATCTGCGGCGGCACTGGTCCGGTGACGCCGAACAGTGCTTTAAAGCGCTTTGAAGCGTACACTGTCGCCGGAACATTCTCAACTTCAACCTACAATATTGCATCTGCATTCGCACCAATTTGAACCCCCTTACGATAAGGTTTGTTATCGTTTGTGTTGAGAGCATCATTAGTGTGGTGTAACTTAACTCATTACGTAGTAGGCAGAACTATGTCCCCCGAGCGCGTCCCCCTCGGATCCGTTGAGACAGAAAATCAATGGTGGTGCCGATAGCCCTGTTTTAATGTCGCATTGTTATAGGGTACGACTCAGTGAACACAAATTGTTGTAAGTGTTCAATTGAAAAAGATAAAGAAATAATGGTCTTTATGTTACAACAAAAGTTCCTTTGGCGACGATTTATTCGTCAATATGAAGAATTTGTGATCTTATAATTTGTATTATCTTTTATTGTTGCTGTTCCTAATATATCTAAAGTTTGTTTAGTTCAGAAAATTGTAATTAATGTTTATAAAAATAATAATAATAACCCCACCGCCGTATATCTACGTTGACGTCGTGGTGCCGTGGAATACCTCTCCACTCCTCATAAGCACCTCAGAACATGTTGCCTCGTTGTCGCTACGACACTATGTGCTAGCGACCGCTTTCGGGGCCCATTATTGAGTGTGCAAGTCACCCCTTGCCATTTTATCCGTGTATCTTATAATATGTATAACATTGGTCAGGTAGGGGACATAGTTCTTCCATAGAACAATCCATTATAACCACCCAAACCCATAGCTCAATATGTTTTGTTTCCATGGTCTGCAATAATCCAGCACCAACCGGGGATTGTCCTTGGGCGCACTTGCATAGTGCATACAGAGATAATCGTCGGTTGGTGCCTGCTCATCATTTAAAATTTCTAAGGGGCCTCTGCGAGTTGGCTTTGTCATGCAAAATCCTGCATCTTGCAAGCAAAGTTTACCGCTCAACTAGTAATATATACAATGGCCCGACATGAATCATCGGGCAGTTGCCCGCCAGACACGACACCCGTCTAGTCGGAGGATCCTCCCTTTTTTATAGAGTATGAGTGAACCCTGTTCCTCATATCCCTATATTACAATCCCGATAAGTCATGGGGGAAATATTTAAAAGTTTATTTAATTGTTGTAGGGGGAAGCGGATTGCCTGGTATACTGTCTCTTTGCGTGTCGTTTTAACTGAGACTTCTGGTGCAACAAAATATTTACTTCTTTTTTTGTCGAGGCTGGGATCATAAGGGAGCATTTTATGGAGATTTAAAATAGCATGGAGGACATAAATATATCATTTCCTGACTGTGAGAAGACCGCTTAGCGAATAAAGGTTTCAGTAGGGAATCTATACGATTTGAAAAATAAAATAAAAAAGTACACAATGCTCAGAAGTGTCACCACTGACACATTGCAGTGTTCAAAGTCAAAGTCAAAGTCAAATCATTTATTTCAATTAGGCACAGTAAAGGCACTTTTGAACGTCAAAAATTATAGTAAAAACAATTGATTCTAGTCGCCCATTCCAAAAGGTAGTTTTCGTATGGAGAAGAATGGGCAAGAAACTCCACCGTTACTCTTTTAAAATGTTTTACAAGTTCTGTATAGGTACATTAATTATATAATTATATGTGAAGACGATGCATCTAGAATAAAAATTAGTCTGCCAACAAAAGGTAAAAAGAATTAAAAATAAAGCAATGACAGGTAAATCAATTATGTGATAGATACATGGTGCTCACATATTTACAACTATTGTTAAAGTAGATTATTTTTATATAATTTTAACAAGTGTGTGAGTTACTGTAGCCACAAAAAGTAAAACTAATGTCATAAAAAAAATATATAAATTAAATTAGCGACCAGTTTGATTTTGTCTAGACTCTAGATTGTCCTATGGAGCAGGACCAGCATGTTTCCAAGCATTCTTATCTTGGATGTAATCTTCTAATTTGTAATATCCTTGTTTACAAAGTGTAGTTTTAATTTGAGTTTGAGGTTCGAGTAACGCATTACTGCATTAAAAGTAATTAACATCATGAGCGACCGACACCCCACACCCCATGCAGCCGTCTGTGCCTCGTGGGGTATTAACTTATTAAGTAAGACCCCTCACAAATATGGCGTTGTTGCCAATTATAAAGTCCACATTTTGACTACTTACGTACGAAATTCAATGCCAAACGAAAGTTCCAGAAAATGCAAAGAAAAAAAAAACTTTTTTTCCAAAAAATAACAACCGCTTTCCAAAAAAAAAACTACAACGTGGAAAATAAAAAGGAGGATGGCGAGGTTGCATGTACAATGGGACCCACTGTTAGGAGTATCGTTCAGTATGGAAACTTATAACTGGTTGTAGAACTATATAAAACTAGCAAAAAAGCAAATGGGCAGTAAGTCGTAGAGGCTGGGAGAAAAAAGATATGCAATGTAAAAGATTATAACCTAAAATTAATCTAATTGTGCTTATTAAATAATACAATATCTTTTTTATGTATAGATGTAGTTTCAAAAAGGTGATCAAACAGAATAGAAATATTTACCAACACTACCATCGTGTTTCTGCATCTCTCTTGCCAAATATAGGTACTTACCTAGGTACTCAAAATAAAAAATACGTCTGGGAGCTAGGAACTAGTGACTTGGTCAAAACGAGATATGAAATGAATACTGTAAGCAGTGTAAGCATAGACTAGACTGATATTAGGAGGAAACTATAATCATTATTGGCTTTTGCCAACAACTAACAACAACAACTAAGCTGAAAGAAGCGCAAACATCTAGCAGATTATGTAGTTTTAAGGCTCCCATTGGCGCGACGTGTCTTTGCGACTGAGATTCCTTCTAAAGTCGGGTCGCACATTTTGCCAGTTACATGATTGATTGATAAAAGGGGTGAGCCAACTGTTACTAACCGAGCACATATTCAGACTTCGGGCTGATACCTACTGAGAATTTCACTTTGCCTGTCTTGGGAATCGAACCCAGGACCCCACGTTCGGCAGTCGTGCTTACGATCACTAGACCAACGAAGCAGTCGAAAACGAAATATAGGTAGTAGGAATAAATATCTAGCCACCCTACATAAATCACAAACATAAGATCTTCTGGAACTCCCTTCATGAAAAGCAATTTAGCAACGACGCGATTTTATGGACTATTAAGAACTTGGATTTTTAAATAAGAGGTTTGTTGAATAAAACAATACATACTTAGAAAATCTTTTATTTCATTTGTGATTATAAAATACAGGTTGTGATAAAAATAGGATAAGGGCAGGAGGATGATGATTATAATAAATACTAAGATATAGGCTGTGCGCTACCTCCTACACTAGATGTGGAAGGTGCAACAGGGGCAGAACTTCTGTGAGAGCTATCAAATACTCCATGTGCACGTAAATAGCAAGGCTTTGCCCACATATTTCATCAGTGTTGGTTAACTGAAACAATAAAAGTGAAAAGTTTTAAAAAACAATCACAAAAATAATAAAGATACAGATCTATTGAGTATGCACGTCATTATTAGTCTTATCCATTCAGACACATTTCCTGTTTGGACTTCTGTTTCAGACATCTCTGGTTTGAGGACCAGTCTGTTCCTGATTCTCAAAATAGATCTTACGATGGCCAAGTTGCTGTCGGGTGTTATGTTCAGGATCTTCATTTGGGTTACGATTTATCAACTCCCAACAGGAATGACAAAAATAAAGTCGTCTCCAGTCATCTAAAAATAATTATGACCATGGTTTGAGAGTTATCAAATACACCTAGTTAATGTTATAATCATGTCAGTGGTTCAAAATCAAGAATGTGACCACTTCTTATCATCCTGCGGGTGACGGTTATACGTTTAAGTTCCTTATAATACGAGTGCGAGTCTTGAAATCAAAAGGAAACAAAACCACGCCACGGGATGTTACTGAAGTAAATGAACTTAAGTACCAATTTATTTATAGGTATTACAATACTTACATCACGCGGATAAACCCATCTCTGAACTCTCTCGATTACCTGAGCACTTTCGTCGGACAAACGATATCTCCGTAATCGGGCAATGCGCAATTGACAATTCACACAACGCATTTTAACGGGTAGGTAACTAAGTCCAAACCACTTGCAAATCGGAATCCAAAGGTAAGCCAAGTCGTCAAGAATCCACAAAATCGCATAGAAAATAATAGATATCCCATTTAGCCGTTGAAAGCAAACAATGGAATGACACTAGACACTGACAGCCAACTCTAATTGACAGCATAACGTTCCATTCTAAGTTATCACAAATAATCGTAATAATTACAATATTGTACATACATTTTTGTATAAAAAATGTACATCCATTTTTAATATTAACTTTTGAATGTTTTTCTCATAGTTTACATGTTTCGTTTAAAAAAAAAATTGACAAGCGTAAACGTCTACAAGTGTAAGAACGTAAATCATGTACGGTCTAGGTAATGAAAGAGTAGGTTGGAATGTAATATGAAACACGGTGCGTTTAATAACTGCATGATGACTTATTTTTAAGTAAATAAAAATCTATTCTAACTTTTAATTCCCATCACCTAGTGACTCAATATTTTTTATATAATCCTCTTACAAACTCTTAATTATAGTAAATATGAACTTGCAAGTGAACGACACTTAGTTAATTTATAAATAATGTGGGTCCAAACTCGCCATCCTCCTTTTCACTGTAAAATTTTTTTTATTGTTTATTTGTACCTACCCCACATAAATTCATATAACACTACTTGCTATATGAATATCAGTGACAGGAAGCTATTAAAACATCATCAATATGTATAAACTAAGTGGAAAAAAAATCGTATTATTGAAGCTAACTCAAAAACTACCCAATCAAAGTTCATAAAATTTATATGGGACCACCCCTGAGGCATCCTGTATCCATTAAAAAATGAGAGAATTTTGCAAATCCGTCTATATTTGATGGAGTTATGCCCGAACATACATAAAAAAATATATAAACCAAATTGAGAACCTCCTCCTTTTTTTGAGGTCGGTTAATTAAATCAATTCATAAACAAAAAAAGTTATGCCCGAATTTACTTGCAAGATTAGAGGTACCGCAATAACAACTTTGACAGAAATGTGGGTGTACCGGGGTATACTGAACACATCTGCGTACCTCTTTAGAGGGTACAGGCGTGATGTTATGTTGTGTGATTGCGTAAATCAGTCAGTGCGTTCCCTCTATGCAGCTAATAGCGATTTGTACAAAAAATTCTGGGCTGATACTCAGAACGACGTTTGTTTTTAGATTTTATGTATTTTTTTTTGTCTCCTTTACTCTTTTACACGCTCTCTACATCTCTTTATTTCTTGTCCTATCGCAGGTATACTGGAAGAGATTTCTTATGAAATAAATAAATAAAATAAATAAATCACCTTTGTACCTATTTTTCTGTTCTGTTTTTTTTAATATATATTTTATACATAATTAACCTCAATAATGACCATCATTATTACCTCTACGTTGAGGTGAAAGCCCCAACTCCCGTCCGCGGGGACATTTTCATATAAATCGAAATTATCGCGGCGCCTCACCAAGCCGATCTGACGCCGCTTTTTATTCGATTCCGATACAATATTGCTGAAATACTTTTTTATTGAATCGAATCATTTAGGTCGAAATGTAGGCAGATAGCACGCCTTGGATATCGTGTGTTACCGCAAATGACTGATATCGTGAAACCTGGAATGTCTACAAAAAAATTATGAATCTCAGGTTTTTGCTCCCTTTTAAATCTTTTTTTGTGGCGCGTAAGGTCACGACACTCGTTATCGCGGTACGTTAACGCTCGCACTAACGCGCACCATCGTTAGCTCTAATGCGATAGCGACGAAAACAATCCCTCTCGCCCTTCGCTCATAAAGCTGTTTCATCGCCATATAAATATAACATGTGCAACGACGTATTAACGATATTATTTATGACGTATTTTTTCATGACAAGAAATGTTACTGTAATAAAATTTATTTATTTCGGCACAATTTGTAATAAAAATCTAAAAACGGTGGAAACGTGGCAATACAATTTTAGAAAAATTATTGCTGAGTGTAGTTAAGACTGTCGTTGTAAAAAGAAAAAAAAACAGTTAAATCAAGTGATTCTCGAAACGAATTCATATCATAATAATGATCTATTTGGGCTCTTTATCGATGCGTTTGCAACTGTGATGCTGTTTTATTTAGACTGTTTCACATCACCTTAGCTCTGAAAATCATACACACTAATTTTGAACTTTTAAATGTGCAGGAGCAATAAACAAGTAACAAAACTGCGCGATGCTCACACGGGCCGCGGCGCGTCATTAGCCGCGCGTGTCACGCTCGGCCGCGCGTCCCCGCGACGCTATCGCACTATCATTTTCTCAGGATATGACACACAATGCTATGAAAAACATCAACTAAATGAGGTTTAGATTGAGTGGAATTAATATTTTGAAAGTATGTAGAACGGTTTGTCCTGCAGTTTTATTATTTAAGCAAAATAATAAAACTGCTCAGACTTAGAACATCTCAGTTCTATACTTCTGATGGTGTTTAACTGAGTATCCATTTTGTAATAAACAGAATACACCTTTGAATAAACAAATAAGTATAATGCTCCAGGAATGAAAGATAAACATGTGACTGCATCAGCTGCCTGGCATCCCACGCGATTGTAATAACTAAACAAGGGGAAAACAAATCTATTATGCAAGAGATTTTCTAACTATGACCCTTTCGTATATCTCAAAAGGGGTACTTATACTTTTATTTTAATTAAAAATAAACACCTACCAATCATCAGCTCGTTGTTCCTACCAATCACACATACATTACACTTGTCCTGTTCTTAATGAGACAGTCACAGCGTATCTCAGTCTCTCTTTGATCTCCAACTACTGACTATTTCGGCTGGCCATCCTCCCCGGCCGTGTGTCCCAGTAGCCGCCGCCACGAACAGCTGACTCATGACTCATCGACACGGCGCTGTCGCTTTTTTGCACGATAATTATCTGAGCGATGACGCCATTGTTCGAACGCACTAAGTACCCCACTCCATCACACGCTGCAAGTCACTACCGCCACAATATTAATGGGTGCAGAAGTTCCGTTTTGTAATGCGACAAGTTTCACAGATCATTTTCCAGAACCATTTATTAATACACTCAGGTCAATATTAGGCAAAAGTGAAGTTCCATGCGGTATTGTACCACTCGTTCGCCTGCGCACTAACTGCAAGATGTCACCTTGACCTACCATGCAAAGGCCGTGGCTTCTCAACGTGAAGAAATCCTCGGAACAGTGAGGTCGCTCCGTGAAGCCTGCGAAGCTCCCAGGAAGCTTCTGTGCTTTTGGGCGGAGCTAGGCTGGCTTTGTTAGCCAGAATCCTCACGCACAACGGACCAAATGGGAGTCTAAGTGCGGAAAAGGGAGCCCCATCATCATCATCATCATACTACCATGCGCTTCCCCACAATGAGATCCGTGCCAGTGTTAAAATAAATTTCTGCATTCAAACTTTTTCCACAGTCATGGAAATAAAACTTTCTTTCTTGTTTCACATTGATTTAATGGCATTATAAATCAGCATCTATTTATGTAGTTCCAACCTTATACCAAAAACTGTAAAATTAAAGTCACCAATGTAATCATTATAGATATTATAGGTACAAATTGTTGGATGCCAGTTGGTAGAACGTATCTGGAGCCAGGCATTACTTCGTACCTGACAACTCACCTGTATACCTACATTCTATGTAAATCAACACTTTTATTCTATTCTGTTTAAAGTAGTTACCGGGCCTTTTGCCCCATTTGTGAAATGCAGCCCGATCGAGTCACGTTGTCGCACGTCGAACGAGCCACGTGCGGTACGTGCGAGACAGGTGGTTCTTATTGAACATGTAATCTGCGCGTACTGCGCACTTGAATACAACGGCTTTGTCACTCACGATGTGAGTTAGCGCGAGAGACGACTATGTTGGAGATTGGTTTGTTCCTGTACCTATGTACGATACGAGTACATAATTATGTTCAGTGCGATTACAATGTTTATCTGTAAGAAAGTATTTTATTTTTTAATTATTGCCTAATCGATCTAGTGCAAATATATGTCATTCGAAGTACTTACATGCTTAGTTTTTCCATTTCAATTGTCATTGACGTCAGCTATTGTTATAATTAATATACCTAATACGTTCGTAACATGTACGCGCATCATGAAACACAAGTTCAATGTATGTGTATAAATATGAAGACACCAACAGATTAATGCAAAACAATGCCGGGAATAAGAGCATCCCGTGACATTTAAATTGGACAAAAGATTTTCTTTTAAAGTTCTTTCTGCGAGCACAACAGATGTACATCAAGGGCGTATTTCTTAAGATACTCGTACATAATCGGAGATCTATCAAAGGCTCTGAATTTACAGAATCTCTTTGTTCTGTTTAACGTAATAGCATCCAAATGAGTCCGGTGAGATCAGTCGAACACCCATCCGTTCTGTTTATGCGCCGTTTGTTTCTACTAAATAAAACGGAAAATTCGGATCCTTAGGGGTGTGATGTCGAGGGGCGAGGGGGAGGGAAGGGGGCGATTGTTTCATTTTCTCTGATTGAACCCACCAATATTGTATTTCTGACATCAATTTTGAGCATTCCCGGTAATGACGCTCGCTTTGACACCCAACAATTGCCCAGAATACTTAAACAAGTAAATTAATTAAGCTTCTCTTTTAACAAAGAAACAGCTTGTTGTTCACAGTTTATTCTCTCATAATGATTAAATGACACTAAGGAAGTATACAAACAGTTAGCCAGAAGCAATCTAATAAAACACACAATGCTATCTGCAATAATTTTTTAGTATGCAGTCGTTGTGCGCTGACGCATGACGTCTCTGCTGCACGTGACCGGATGCACTATCGCATGCTTGGCTTACCTAATTCTCATTATTTATATTTTGGATATTTTTCTAATAGATTTAAGGCCTCGCCATTACTTTGACATGTTTTATCCGAAGTCTATACATATGTGTGCCAAGAAAGATATCGGAATGAGGAATTGAGGATACGAGAGAATATGTGCTCATGTTTACTTGCCTCAATTTGGTAAAAATCAGTAATAACAGCGACTTATCCAGTTCGTACTTCCAAAAAAGCCGAAGAAATCGTAATATGAGCGATATCTCTCACATACAATACAGTATTTATTACATTCGGGGTAATAATATCTGTATTTTTTGTGATTACCGCGAGTGCGTCACTCGCTGCGTTTGCGATGGCGCTATTAATCTAAGTCAAATTATTCTATATTAATAAATCACGCTACGAAGCTACGCGCTACGTGGCGCTACGTGGCGCTACGTGGCGCTACGGTACTACGGCGTAGCGCCGCGACTGAAGTTTTCTCTCAAATGAACATTGACAGGATGTTTTGTTTTGAAACGGACGCGATGAATCGAAAACGTATTTTTTTGATAAAGACGGTGGACAATGACGTGGTTGTACCTATGCCTTGTAATAACGCGTTTGTATTTTTGACAATTTGCCGCAGAAGTTGAATCTATTATTATGTTTGCCTCAATGTATACACTAACCTAGTTATAAGTATATCTTCTGTCCGAGAACCTCAATAGATAAATGTGTTTTAAATCCTATTCAGTATCCAATAAGTGAAAATAATCTATTTCAGAACTAGAAAAAGACATTTGTATTTTCTTCATAACAGTATTTATTTCTAAATGACTTACTGAAGAACAAGCTAAATTAGTTCAAGAACTTTCATACAACAAATAAGATATATATTATATTTGGCTTTATTTCGTAGAACTCAACAAATTGTTCATTTGAGCTACAAAAATGTCACTGCGAAAGTAGGATACGTTTTATTGAAGCAACTTTGTGTTGCGGACACGAACACTTCGATTAGTCTTCATAAAATAAACAAGTTAGTTTTAATTAGGTTGTATTTTAAAGTGAACAATTATTTGCTGGTTTAAGATTTTTTTTTAATTTTTTTTATTTGAAATGGATTTGCTCTTGACTCTAGTCTAGGTCAAAGGTGACAGAGACAAAGTCGACGATGGAGCGAGCTTATCCAGAAGAAGTCTGTTCACTCTCACTTTGAAGAGATTTGGGTTGTATGCGCTCGGAAAAACAGACGCAGGTAGAGAGTTCCACTCTTTTGCTGTGCGCATTATAAAGATTATTATTAGTTTAATTAATGTGTGTGAAGTGACAAATTTAAGTAATTTAACTCATTTATTACAGTAGCATAAAAAGAGGAGAGGGATAATAATGAATTACGTAACGTTCGATTTTTTATCAAAATTCTCTAAAATGGTTAATGGGGTACAAAGCCCGGTATCAACTTGAACAAAAGTAGAATAGAAAACGTAGATTTGCATATAATGTAGGTACACAGGTGAGTTGTTACAAAATAATACTAGGCTCAGGTAAATTCTACCATTTGCCATCCAATAATTTATGTTTCTTTTTTTATTAACTGCGAGTATGCCACAGATCTTCTAGCCAAGTTCTAATAAGAAACATAATTATTATGTCATTTACGACCAAAAGAACCAATGTTAAAGGTTCTTTGGTTATAAAGGCAGCGAGGCAGGCACCTACATAAGTACATTCGAAGTAAAAACACATAAAGACAATGATCGACGACACAACCGTCGAGACGTTGTCAAGTTTGTGCTACCCTCTTCTGTGAATACAAATCAGATGAGACTGAATCCACCACAAAATAATACCTACCACCGAACTTTGTACGAAAGTAATCCTTGCTGTTACCATCTTGCAAACAGCGCTAAACGAGCGGCGAGCCATTCCGATGACGGTGCGATTATTACTGATATGACAGAGATAGCAATGTTATCATCACGTAGGATTATCGTAGGAGTGAAAGAGATAGAAGGCGGATACAATAGTAGGAAGTTGTAAAAGTCAATGTTACGCGACCGAGTCCGAGTGGGCAATAATATAAGGGTAGACGTCCAATGGTGTGTAATGCAGGTTATACTAATAGTTGGTGATTACGTGCTAAGATTCTTATCGCGTGATACTACTCTTATCATGGTAATACTCTTACCAACTTATTACAAAATGAAATCTACCTTTGGTTCTAGCCTAAATCTTTGAGCCGGTATTTGTATTTCGAACTTTATTTCTGAACATTTCTATAACAGTTAGGTTCTTAATTCAAATACTGGCTCGGTGGTTTAAACCTGATTTAAAGAAAAACCTTATTTTTTTATAAGGGGGAATAAGATTAATTGATTACAATAATTAAGTACACCAATGTTTTCACAAACTAAGGAGACGCACAATCGCAATATAATCTGAAACAACTAACGAGGTAATTAAATACGCGTTATTGTAATATTTCTTGAAAGTTTCTAAAGGTGGATCCACACATTGCGAGCATGCGCTCCGCACGGCGCACAACGCATGCCTCGGCTTGAGGCGTGCGTGTTGACAAATTATACCAACATATGCTCGCGTCGAGCCATCGCGTGCGAAGCAAATGCTCGAGGCAAGTAGGCGCGCAGACTTGGCAAGGCATGCGCTCCGCACGGCGCACAACGCACAGCGCGTGTGCGCCGCACACGCGCTATTCGCTGTGCGCCGTGTGGCGGCCCGCTCATTGCGAGCAGTGCGTTGCGTTTGGATGGTTGTGTCCGCCTCGCTGCGGATGTACGCGCGCATTATGAACGACAAAGAAATGTTAAGAAAAGCAGTTTTATTATACGAAAGTAATAGAATATTATGGGATCCTAAACATAATCATTAAACATAAGCTTATTTCCGTGTTCATAACGCAGGCGGAAGAACTTTTTAACCCACCAACGACGACTTTTTTCTTTCCTTTTCTTTTCAATAATTGAATTAATAATTATAAAAGCAGCAGCGGATACGCGCAAGCGATGCAAAGGCGCCATCTTGACTGCTGCTGTGTGGGTTGGATCGGCCCGAGCATGCGCTGCGCGCTGTTTGGCCCGAGAAAACGCAGTTTCATTTTCGCAGTCGAGGCGTGCGTTGATATTCTACGCGGCGCACGCCTCGAACGTGCATGCGCGGCTACGTCCACACCTAACGTAATGCTCGCACTGAGGCACTTTGATCTTGAAGCATTTGCCGACATACGTTGGCTCGCCCTCGCGCGTGCGGAGCGCATGCCTCGCCACGAATATACAGGTCCACACTTGGCGAGGCATGCGTTGTGCGCCGTGCGGAGCGCATGCCTCGCAATGTGTGGATCCACCTTTAGGTTTCGTAATTTAATTACGCCAAACTTCAACGTAAACTGCTGTATAGTACATTCCAAGCTCGTTCAAACAGATCATTTTAATCATTTTCTTTTTCTTCGTATTTCGTTTTTTCTCCGTTGTATTAGTATCGTGTTACGCCACGGTGGGCGCGTGCCTCCACTCGCTTAGCAAACATATCTGTTCGCTGTGCAGGCTCCTACAAACCGTATTACGTTATTTGTTCTTCATATTTGAGTTGCGAACAACCTTAACATTGTAGAGTAGACCTGCTGTGTTGGCGCTTCTTTTATTTGAGACAATGTTCCTCTGTTTGTGTGGGATCACTTGCAAGGATTACTGAAACTTTTGTGGGAAATTAATCATGGGAAACTGGTTTAGAAATTTTATTTTATTACGTACTAAAGCTACTCGTATCAACTCTATTGTACAAATTGATGTAAGTGTGCGTGTGAGCTTTTTTAAACGAAACTAATTCCTCAACCAAAAGATAATATTCCGACCTTAGAAGTGTACTTACTTTTACTTTCAATATATACTTATTTACGAAACGTTTGGCGATCACCTGGAAAGTTTCTTATTTTCTCCATAATGTCTCATACCTTACAAGAGAACCTCCTTCAGCTATTCAGTCCAGTGTACGGCTGTGTACGCTGTAACCTTGTTGTGTAAGAGTGGTCGACTCGCCGTGATCCGACAAAGGCACCGCGGATGTCTCCGGGGACTGAGTACTGTATCGTATGAGTTTGGAGATACGTGCGGTACTAAGCACGTTGGGCTTGTAGTTCTAATCGGAGATTGGTCCTAATTAGATAACTAAGAACTAAACAAGTTAAGTAAGGATTTAATTTTGTTATTTTTATTAATTAATTAGGTATTAGTTATTAACTGCTTACCTACTTATTATTTTAATTTACAACAATAATGTACGTATGTGCAAGAACTTGAAGCACAAGGAATCTTCCAACAATTTTTCACTTTGATTAGAATTTTCAACGTTTTTGGATGAAAATGCAGTAAATAAATTCACTGGAACTATATGGCTCTGTCGTAAACCTATTGTAATGGAACAACGTTTGTATCTTTAATTATATAATCTATTAAATAAGAGAATACGTAAGTTATGCACGTAAGCGCGTATGGTAATCGTTTTTTCAACAACAACCTCCTCGAATTCTTCCACAATGACAGCGGGACAATTTGCGCTCACATTCATATTCATACGCTATTCACCATCCCGCGTAAGGGCGGGTGCACACCGCGCCAGCACGCGACCGCGCACCGTACAAACGAGCGTTTGATGCTGCAACACGCGGGTAATTACCGCGCCAACTCTTTGTTCACGTAATTCGCTAATAATGGCGATTTTTTACGCGTCCCAAAGTAATTTCCTTTTCTATGGAAGGCTGTTCATTTGTTATTCTTTGTCCTTTCACAAGGAAGGGTTGAGTTTTTCCTGTTGATGTTCAATTTGTACCTGAAGTGAGTTTCAATAGGCGTGCATGCAATGGTCAAATCAAGAATCTAAAATTACTCTTTGTGTACATTAAAAATTCGTCCTTTTATGCAAATTAAAACACACTTCAGGTATCAACATCGTATATTTTCAGTTCAAATGGACGGAAAATGAACGTTTATGGAAAACGGCCAAATTGAGTTTCAGGAGCTGTCATCATTACTCAACTCGGATTTTTCCTCTCCACTCTGTTCGGAAACACGAACTTTCTTACTTGGCTGCGGAACCCGATCCACGATTTCCAGAGCCCGATCCTACATAGATAACCATCTAACTACAAAGCGCGCGGAATATTTCACATTTCCATTTCAAATCCAGATCTTTTAGTCTCAAACCGTTTTAAATTCATTCAACACAAACACCAAAGGATGAAGACGTTCGAAGCAGCTTATGCTAATAAGTCATTATAACGCAAAGTGTGCGCGAAAACTTAAAACTCCATCACTAGTAGTTTCGCAACTAAGTAGGCTTTTGTGAAAGTCGCGGGAACATTCGCAAAGGAACTGTGTCGCGGGATGCGAGTCCCGGGATGATGAAAGGAACTGTGTCGCGGGATGCGAGTCCCGGGATGATGAAAGCCTTATTGTAAGCGTTCCTAGCACTGCTTCTTTATTTTGTGACACTAATTTTGGCACTTAATTTAACTTGATTGAAAAGCAGTCGCTTTGTGGTTTTAGCCTGTTTTTAATTTCTAAGAATCATTTCGTTTCCTTCTATGTCTGTCTATTATATTCCCTCATGAGGCTCGAAAGTTTTTAATATAAAACTATAAGTTAAAACATGAAGCGCCAGTCGTTATGACAACAAGTCCTAGGTAGGTATAACATTGTTGCACATAACTCAAACTTCAAGAAGGAACTTACCTATTATAAAATTGCTTCAAAACAAACGAGTTTCCTCGTATTGAACGAGCGCGAGCCTACTCCGACGCATCTCCATATTTAATGAGGCTTACGTTAAATATGTGGAAGATGGAAGTTGCTAACAAAAACTTGTAACAAACAATATGGCGCAGTTCCATTAGCATAATATATCTCTTATTAATAATCCCGGGAAGCATCTCGCATCGATTAACGCTCGCGGGATGTTCCGGGTGGTCCCGGGGCACGTGTGCAGTACTAACTTACTAAATCAACGTGTGCAGAAGGTTCACTTCATACGATGATGATAACAACCTACGCGCTACGAGCTTCGCTGTTGAATCAGAACTTCTTTCCGTTTGTCTATCGGCTTTATAGGTATATGCTTTGTACGTAGTCTATGTCCCGCAGTGATACCCTTATCTCTGTAAATTAGTGACTGACTGAGGGTAAGTGGGTACGATCGGAATAACTCGTCATTCGCAAATCTTGTTTAGAATAGTGTTTCCATAACTATAACAGCCAATGGAACTCCAGATGTACTGGCAATAGCAAGTGTTGTAATTTATGTAAGAGTTCTTCAGCGCATATAATAGGAATGGGTCTACTTTCCTCTCTTTATTCAGTAAGTCCATTACATTAGGGCGTACAATGCGCGGTCACAATGAGCGCCCGCGAACAAAGCGCGGCGCGAGTGCAATCCCACCGGGACGACACTACGGGCTTTAATACTTTTAAAATTGTTACACCCATCTCTACACTCATTATTTATGATTTTACATTTTGTGGGAATTCTGTCGAAAATGAAGTGTTCCGTCTGATTGCCGAGCGATAAGTATGAATATTTGATTCGTGTATCGGATTTATAATGCAATGTGACGATTAAATATTCCGTTTAACGTTTCATGGAGAGTTGAGGAAATCGCATCAGTCTTTTTGTGAAGGCGAAATTATTTTATTATATAAATTTAACAAATAAACACTTATTAAATGGAGTAAGAGAACTGTATTGAAGTTGTACAAATTGTGCTGTAAGCTGTTCCGAGGTTGTTAAAGTGAAGAAGGTCGTTCGTACCAAAGCGGTCTCTCTCAATATTAACTCACCAGTCGCACTCGTACATAACATCGTCTTTACAAAGTGCGCACAACTTGGAGCTGCGGTCGGCGGCGGAACTTGCCTCGTTACATTTAATAGTCAGAAAGTCAAGCTTTTATGATTTCACTTAAAAATTTCCCAAGGAAGTGAGAAGTATAAAGTAGTGGTGAGAAGTGGGAACCGGGTTCCGCCGCGCCGGGGCTCTCTGTACAGTTGTGCGTAACCATGTATATAGTTAGCTATATTCACAAGCGGTTTTGTTCATGAAATCTTTGAAATTAAACCTTTTCTATGATAGTAGGGGTTCGATGACTATCTGTGCATACCAACTTATAATATTTTTAATATACCTACACTTTAGGAAAAATAATTCGAGTTTTGCTAAGTGTAAACCATGACTACATAGTACGTACCTCCATAAAGAAAGAGGATGCTATCTTTATGCATGACAATGCCCAGCCTCATATATTGGTGAAATTGTGAATGACGCAGCCCGGACTGCAACCCAATCGAGCATGCTTGGGACGAGCTCGGATGATGTGTGAGACACCGAAAGCCTTCCCCGATCACGCTTCAAGAGCTCAAAGTTGCGCTCGTAGAGGAATGGGAGAATGTTCCCCAACATCATATAAGAAACTTGGTGTACAGCATACTAAACCGTATAACCGCAGTGATGACAGCACATGGGGATAATATAAATTACTAAAACTCAAGAAAAATTTTAAGTGGTACAAAAATCATCTGCTTTTCTATTTTTGTTCTAAAATGAGATTGGTAATTTTTTTGGTTCTGTAATGTTTTATGAATTTAATACAAAGTGACACATACATTTTATTACTTTCATTTAAGGAACATTTGATTGTCTATAACACAATTTATGTCATTAAGCTAGCATTCTTAGTTTCCAAGACTTTCAGGTATCTTTATGTGACTTTAATTCATGGCTCTCGAGTGTATGAACTCGCACTGCCTCGCTAGCTCTGCCGCCAAGCTTTCTGTGCAGCCGAGCCTTCAATGTAGTTCGTGAAAGCTTACACAGAGAGATTTCCAAATATCATTTTAAATACCTATTTTAGTTGAAAGAGCAGTTTGGTCAAGTTAGTAAAAAGAAGGCCACAGTGAGCCACTCTACGCCACTTCTTGATTGTTGCCGGCGACCGCGTGGAGGCGAACTTTACAAATTAAATTATATTTCAATCGTGCCGTGACTTTTACTGCTAGTGGTAAGACTTTGGTTAGCTTTAATAATTTAAATTATAGCATAACTTAACATTTTATTATAGAGCAGTTACGGTAGCGCAGAGTTTGAATTCTTACTAATTACATTAATTAAGAACTGAGAGGGGTTTTAGAAGTTTATTATGAGCAGTTATTTATCCTACTGTCGGGCTATTGTCTACTAACAGTATAAAACTTTCCATATACATAGATACCCATAGTATCTATAATACCCATTCTCAATCGAATATTGCCTAAACATCACGTTGCTTTGCATAATAATAAGGTAACTGGTATAAGGTATTACACAAAAATAATCTAATAATGCTCTTCAGATCAGTAATATAAAAAGAAACGTGAATAAATACCTACATTTACATACTGTATAAAAACGGTCCATCACAACAGACTCGACCTGACGCAATACTATAGGTCCTTCCCACAGCCTATAGGTTAAGTTATGTGCCCCCCGTGCCCCCATCATGCCCCCTCGTTATCAGAACAAAGCGCCTCCCGGAGATTGCACTCAAATACATTTTTCCGTTTCCGTCGGTCGGTGACGGAATAGAACCGGCTAACGAGCGGCTTTGTTACACCGCGAGCACTGATCACTGGGCCATTGTGCCGTCACAATAAAAATAGTTCGTGTATTACGTGTAATGACACTCTTTTACAGTTGGGCTCATAAGTGGGGATATTGGGTTGGGGAGTTTAAATTATTGGAGTAAAGGTGTTAAAGATTTTGCTATTTCAATCAGCAGCAGCTCACTCTTCAGGTCAAGTTAAATAGTCGGCTGCTCGATAGTCATTTATATTTTAACTAAACAATGACTTTCTTCCTTCATTAAAATAAGTAATAATTAAGTATTACATTTTGCATCAATAGAATAGAATAGAATATAATACTCTTTATTATGTGTGTCTTTATTGTGTAATTTCGTTATGACACATATTTTTACATGAAAAACTGCTGCAATATCTACTAAGTATGATTTATCAACATTGATTTTTAAATAAGATATTAGTAATTACAAACGTACTCCTTGAATCGCATCTTTTCACTCTTACCATTCATGATTGCTGCCCAGCCTGCACAAGGTACAGGCACAAAACGCCGTCAACTAAAAGTACAACAGCACAGTACACCGCTGTACTCGCAGACAATCCGTCAGACAATAGCGGTACGAGTGAGCGACGTCACACTGAGTGCGAGGTCGCTCAGTTGAGCAACCGTGATGAGCAGTCGAGAGAGTAAGTGACTGGAACGAGCACTGTCGAGGTAGACCATAAGATGCGTCAGTGTTATTAGATCACGAATAAATTTCGATATACAGGGTTAAACTTCGCTGACGAAACTTCACAGTCGTGATGGGTATCGATGACTAATGAAGATATAATAGGAAAAAAAAAGATTTTCTAAACTCATCATTTCAAATAGTTAAGCAAAGGTTTGTCGTTTTTGTTTGAACGTCAGTAGATCTCGATACCGCCTACGTCTGTGAAGTTTTACAGCTAATTTAATTTGACCCTTTATATTAGTGGCAGATAATAATAAGATGCATTCTGTAGCAAAATAATAGAGGCACTTCACTGCATAGAAAAAACGTTTTTTTTTATAGAAAAGGAACCAAATTTATATTTAAAGTGTAAAAAAGTCTAAACATAAAACAGTTACTGAACAATATTGAAGCTAGTAAAAATATAATAGGAAAACGGGAAAACAGTACGGCGTATTAATTTTCGAGTATCTTCTAGGGTAAAATTTTATAACAAATTCCACGAACTAAAGAATCGATTGCAATCGGGTTTTAGGTTCGTTATCACCAGGGATCAGACCTATGTAAAGTGTATAAGACAGAAATTAAAACAGAAGAATAACTAGCAGGGGATCCA
Organism: Hydraecia micacea; assembly: GCA_914767645.1. Taxonomy (NCBI): domain Eukaryota; kingdom Metazoa; phylum Arthropoda; class Insecta; order Lepidoptera; family Noctuidae; genus Hydraecia; species Hydraecia micacea. Next base: position 221,224 of record OU611794.1, read on the forward strand.
GGGGGGGTGGTCTGGGGTTCAGCGGATCAGACCGGAATAAATCCAATTTGCACAGGTTTTAAAAATAATTCAATCTAAAATTACTATATTAGCTAAGTTGTCCCGAAAATTAAAAGTCCAAGCGTTTAAGTGTTAATAATAATATTAGATAAAAATAAAATATCGTAGTTTCCTGGACTCTGGCGAAGGTGGCCTCGAAGTTCAGCAGCCTTCAACAGAACCGCTAGGTGAGATTTTAACCGCAGAGGTAACGCAGTAATACGTTATATTTTTTCAAAGGATAAGAGTTCCTACACTTTACTGTCTAAAATAAATATGTATGCCAACATGTTAGCAAAACAGTTAAGTCAAAGCATTTATTGCAATCACGCTGAATTAAAAATACTACAAGCACTTTTATAGACTATTAAGTAGCAATGCTACGATGCAATATGCATATAATAATATGCAATCAAGACTTTTGAAATCAAAAGTGTTGATTGCATAAAGAAAGACGAACAAAAGCAAAAAACAAAACTGTAACGAAGCAAATTCTTCTGTTGCATCATTAAGCAACGCTAAGTTTCCTCACGCTCTGTTCCAAGAAAAAGTTACTAACAAGTACCAACATTATTTCCTGCAATATCTTCTAAAATTCCAAGACGCATCGCCATTACACGTCCGAGCTAAGCACAGACAATAAAATTGTTATAACAAATGGCGATAATATCCCAATACACTTGTTGCTTCATACATTTTGTATGGCGCCTGCAGACGATTGCGAAAACGTGCTGAAAGCGGTCAAGCTGATTGCGGCGTTGGATGCAACATGTTACACATAGATGAGATAGTGAAGCGCCGCAATCGCTGCTGCTCGGCGCTTGAGTTGTACTAAGTACTAGCCGGAACGATTAGCCGTATCCATTCTTTTACATATCAAGTTGATGAACGCAATCATCAGAATATAACGGGTTCAAAAAAACCCTTAGCGAGTGTCACTTGTACTCCCCATCATTGTGATTTTTTTTTTGTACTGTACTTGTAACTTTTATTACTTTCTTTCATGAAACAAGTTTTAAATGTTATGAGCTAACTTTAAATACCCCTACAACTCCAGTACCGTCGCATGCACCCAAAAGCACAATGTATTGTCCGCGGTGCATTGCACGCTGTTGAAAACAGCCATTTTTCACGTCAAAAATAAAAGTCGTTTTCCAGCAATAACTTTTGCTCAGTGTTACATAGTTTGATGTACAGAATACATTGATAGCGGCTGGCTCTTTTTACACGCTTTATATTATGTGTAACATTTAAAGTTAACTTTTGCACATCTTACCACCGTTATTTAAATATTCATTGAAATTAGAAACTAAAAAGTGATACGAGCTCCTAAGTAAACAAATTATTATAAAGCTAACAAACTAAAAGGCACTAAAGTTTGTATATTACCAAAACGCCAGCAACTTTTACTGCAATATGGCTAGGTCAGCTTACCTTGCCAAGTTCCCGGTCAGTTGGCTAGGTCAGCTTACCTTGCCAAGTTCCCGGTCAGTTGGCTAGGTCAGCTTACCTTGCCAAGTTCCCGGTCAGTTGGCGCGCGGTCCCAACACACTCTAATATGCAAGCTCAATGCACCACAGTTATTAGTTCGACGCTGAAACTTTGTTCACTTCATTATTGAAATTGATTGAGATTTCATTCAGCGCAGTATACAACTCAATAAGCGTAAGCCCCACTTTTATTCTCGCCAGTCAAGTCAAATCAATTTATCGGCTTCTGTTTTGACAAATGTGTAATCTATTAGGACTCGCCGGGAAGGCTTAGAACAAATCCATTTGCTGCGGCCAGCGGCCCCTGACCGCTTAGTTGTACCACAAAAGACTCAAAGGCGAGCCATCGGGCCTAGTTAACAGAGCCGGTAAGCCGATTTGTAGACAAATTTTATAAGATTTGTTACGACTGCCTGCCCACAGAGAATAGAACTCGTGTGATCACTCCCAATGAATATTGACGACTTAAAAGGTAGCGCTCAGAGGGGCCTAGCTGCGTCATGTCGGAGAGATTGACAGGTTGTGACAACATATTTTCTATTTCTATAGAATCTCCCTCGTCGTATTTTCGGTTACCCCATCACCTTGGGAAATGATGGTGCATTCCGTAAGTTATTAGGAAATGGATGCAATATTAATTCTGTAATGTTGGCATTAGGGTAGCTATTGTGTAGGTAACTACAATATCTTATCCGACCCTCCATCGTTGTTGAAAATACACACTTTTTACTCACAAACTATATTCAGATTCAAATTGACTTACACAAATTATATTCAGAGAATAAATAATATATAAAAACCCCGTTTTTTACAGTTCTATGATAAAAACAAATACTATTGTTAAAAACAGATAGAAAGAACATATAATATCTCAAAACCCTGTATATTTTTGTTCGTCGTTAAACTTGGTGAAGACCCTTTTTAAATCTGATGACTTCAAACCTGTTAAAAAAAATTAAATTCAAATCTGTCAATCACGGAGTAATCCACTGTCTTCCAACAGATTGAATTTCACTCAAATCTAACAAATGTATCACAAATGATGCATTTACTATGCCCCAGTTTATAGAACGTTGGATCTCCGATGGAAACCAGGCAAAATCACAGTTGTCCGAGATGCGAGTTATTGTTACTATAGCTGAGGTAAACTGCAATGCAAAAATCTATAGTCCAAGAACACTCAGAAATGCAAAAAAGATAGTCATAAACACAACCAATGATATTTTTGAACAAATCACAAGAAATACAACAAAACATTCATGATGCTGTCACACAAAGCAAACAGATAGTTTATAACCTGGATTAACGTACGTTCCCGTGGGATGTTCCCTGACATCCACGCGGGCAAAGCCGCGGGCAGAAGCTAGTAAACTAAATAGTTACATTAATTTAAAGTTAGCCCAATAACTGAGCCCTTTCAAATAAGGTCATGTAACTCATGTATGATGAACGTGGATACCGGTCTACTTGGCTCTCCAAGTTTCCATCAGCTTTACCAATTAAAATCGCATTACCCAAACAGCCAATGAAACTACACCTACAACGTCACCGCATAAATCGGTTACAGGTAAATAATTAATATTTGATAACCCGCCGAGCGGCAACGATTGCTTTTTACTGAAGCGTACCTCTGCATTAATTAATTTGTGGAACAACTCGACGAAAAACTCAGCGCCCCGGGACAAGACGGAGTGAACCGGACCGGGCCCGCACCGGCGCGGAAACAGGAAATATTTACTGTAAAAAGTTTTTGTGTATCGGTAACTGAATATCGATTGTGGCGAAGTTCGTTTTTTATTGAAGGGGAATATTCGTGTTGATTTATTTCGGGCGTGCAAATTGAGATATTTTGTGTAAAAATATGAAGGGAAAACACAGTAAGTACCTACCTAATATTTCTCTTCATTTTTATTTAGAAGCACTTCTTCATACAATAATTTAGCGGACTATCGGAACCGTTACTAGTCTAGCAATGTGTAATGATAGGTATATTTTTGTAAAACCTTATGAAAATCCATTGTATAAAACTGAAACAGGGATTTCGAATATTTTTAGATTTTACATGTACTACCTACATGAATCATATTCATACTTTTACATGTACTACCTACATGAATCATATTCATACTTTTCCAGCAGGTCACTGTTCTCTCTTACATACTTGACGCTGAACACAGCACGCGTCGAAAAAGAGTTCTCATTTAAATGTGAGAAATCAGCGTTCATTTACATCACCCATCACACTGTGACGTCATTTGAATTGCTGACATTTTGCTTCAGATAATGTACCTCTGTAGTTGCGACAAGGTAGATCGATATTAAAATATTGTGTAGATTTTTTTAAAGAATAAGAATATCTAAAATGGGAGGTCCTTTGTTCACTGCTTAAAGAAAAGATAGGCTATCTGAAAACTCACATTTAGGAATGATGGAAATTGTCGCTAATTATATTTCAACTAGCGACCCGCCCCTGCTGTTCACAGTGTTTACGGCGAGATTTCCTTATCATCTATGTAACTTTAATATTATTTTGTACAGTTTACATAAATTAAAGTAAGGCATTATAAAATTATGAATTATCTCCAAAAAAAATGTATTATACATAAACTATAGATATCGACATAAACCTTCCGGATTAATATCTCTAGATGATGGAGAAAATCGCAACCGCATCAAAATACGTTGCGTTGTTTAGAAGAACAACGCGGTCACGCAGACCGACAAGAAAAGCGACTTTAATTTATAATGTGTATGTATACAGATTATTAAAACAAGTAGAAACGTACCTAAAGTTCTTACAGAACTGCTGACAAATTGTTATTTGAATACATTTACAAACAGACGTACGTGATGATCGTATAGTTCCCTCTGAACGTGAATGTGGAGCAGTCACTCTTAGCATCGGGTGCGATGTCGGTCAAGTATGCGACGCTCGTTGCTCGCATCGGGCGACAACTGGTGGCAATTTGCGAACACTCCACCGACGCAAACCGACGCAAACCTGTAAATAGAGGATACGACTGTGTACAAGCTTTACTTGATTGACTCAACGGATGACAACATGATTTAAATAACTCGTCCAGAAATCCTGAGACATGATTTCATGTATTTCTAGACTATCTTAGTAGCGGAGAGATAGAAACAAACTAGACTTATGAAGTATTCTGACAAAATTTTCTTCAGTAATATACTCGTATAGTATAGGTATATTATGAAAAATCTTATGTTCAGTAGAAGATCTTCCCTGCCCTATTACGATATCCTAGCCAGCTTTTGGGAAAATAGGATTTTTTAAATTGTTATTGAGAGAAAAACCTCCTTACAATGCAAAACATGTCTAATAAGTAAAGCTATTTGGATCCTTTACCCAGCCGACCATTCCTCCTCTGCCTCTTCGGTGTCTTAGTCAATATTAAGTATAGACAAGTGATTAAATATCTGGACACTTAATTAGAAAACCCAGGTGCTAGTTTTCTATTGAGATAACTTCAGGCTAAGGCTTAGTAAGCGTTAGCAAAGAAACTGAAAGTTGAGCGAGCTAATTAAAAGTTTATAAGGTTACTCGAAGTGATTCAGTCCAAAGAATTAGTGTTAGGACTTGTTAATCTTCTTCTTGAATTCAACGAGGCTTTTTATTTTGTTGGGAAACTTTCTTGAGCAAAAGTACCTAGTGTCTTGTTTTAATCGAGGCATGGAGGGGACTCGATATGTAATGGAACTTTTGTACCCTTCGTGGTGATGACGTCGTCACGAGCATTTCTGCGCTGGGGCACAGATTCGATTTCCGTGCAGTACGCGATGGCGCTACAATAACATTTCGTGTCACCTGACAGCTAGGTACAGCATCCGATGGAATGTCCTTTGTGCCACGATAGTTAGCTTCTTCATGAAAACGAAGCGTTTATTATATTTACTGATAAATTAGACCAGTCTTACCAAAGGGTATCGTGTTACCCAGTAACTGGGTTGTGGAGGTCAGATAGGCAGTCGCGGCGCGCAGGCGCGGTACTGGTATCTGTTAAACTGGAAGTCGACCCCAACATAGTTAGAGAAAGACAGGTGATAATGATGACTTATAATGAGTTCTTTTTTATAATAAAAAAGCCTTTTATTTCATGCATTAGAAAGGATTTTTACAATTTTGTTTTTAACATTTTTACATGTACTGTGTATGTTAATACATTGTAATGATTTAAAGATAATTGATAGAATAGTTGTTAGTTGCTATCGTTACATAATAATTTATTCATTAATAATTTTCATAATATCTTTTCATTTTCTTTCAGCTTACGACAGTAATTAAAAATTAAAATATAATAATAATAGTTAATAGGTATGTAAAAATGCAATTTGAGTGATTGTAATTTGTAATATTTATAATTTTTTAAATTAAGTTTAATATTAATTTAAAATAAAAATGTTAATTAAAAGATTTAAATAAATAGCATGCATGAACCCCTCAAGTAGTCAGGGCGAAGGTCTCCTCTAGAGAACACCAGCGATCTCAGTCTTTGGCTTCTTGTCAGCCAGTTTTTACCAGCGACTCGTGTGATGTCGTCTGCCCATCTAGTTACAGGTCTTCCTCTTTTCCGAGTGCCTGTAGGACCTGGCCATGACGTCATGCGTATTGTCCATCGACCATCGCTCATTCTTGCTATGTGTCCTGCCCATCTCCACTTTAATTTTAGAGCGTAGGTGAGAGCATCTTTCACTCCTGGCTTTTGTCTAATGGTAGTGTGACGAATTTTTAACACTTCCTGATTTTTGCGACACTTCTCTCCATGTTTCGCTGGCAGGACGTTCTTTTTTATAAGATTACGTAAATATAAAAACTTCGTAGCTGAACATGAAGTTTTAGTACGCTGTAACAAATCACCACGCTTTGTAGACAAAATCCTAAAGTCGTGTTTAATAGCCTGCACTTAAACAAAGGGGTGCTTATTCTAAGCTGTAGACTGAATAAACGGAATGGTTATCTGCTAATAGAGACGCCGCTTTAAAACATTGTCCATGTACTGTCATTGTTCGTATTAAATAGCCCTAAAAATGCTTAAAAAATAAGAGTGTGAAGCGTAACTTTTCTATTTGCTACGAGCACGACGAACTCACGTAGCACGTCAGGTCCGGCGTAGCACTCCAGCTACGCCGTAGCAACCGCTCGGGTTTTTATTCATGCACCGAAATTATATTTACCAGCTGCTTCACTACAATCCACAAAGGGAAAACTGCAAAGAAACCCGCATAGTAGGAAGTTGCTGATACATTCCACACACGTCCGGGGAGTTGCAGCGTTCGGCGCAAAGGACCAATTGTATCGATAGACTTATACCATATCCGAGCGATCGATATACTGTAATGAAACTGTGTAACAAGATATTGAGCCGGAGAAAATCAGTGTGGAGCGTCTCTTTGCAATAGGTCGCGAGAAGAATCGATCTAGCAGCAATAATTACTGCATGATAGAATGATGGTTGCACTACATTGTTAGATAGTAATACGCTTTTTAGATAGTGTTTTATTAACAGTGTATGGATAAATTATGGTGCTGCTTCATCCCGTAATAATTATACTTAAACCTAGAAAAATTTGTTCTAATTCTTTCTAATTACAACACCATCTTGAAATATTAATTACAGGGCAATCTGCACCACAGTCTCCCCTATCCATTTCTTAGTTTAAGATCCCCTAATTCTTCGACTTCCCGCTTCTCAACGAGACAGACGTCCACATTATGAGATTAAATGTATAATGTATGTATGTCGGTATGTGTGTCCGTATGGAAGGGCCGTTAAATCTAAACGCCCCTCATCCGAATGCGCTCGTCGTAAAACAAAGAGTATTAAGTCGGTGCGAGCAGATAAGATCTTTATTCGGCCGATGTGGAGGGATTTTGTTCAGTTTTAGATGATAGTGATTTGGTGAAAAGGGGTCAATATTTTTGGCATTCTCCAAAGTAGAATATAATTTTTCAAAAATGTTTGGCAATGATACGAGTTTATTGTGTTCCATATAATTTACGTTTGTATATAAAAAGGTAAAGTTATAGCCGGTTAATATTTGGTCTTTTGAGTCTCACAGCCATGCATGATGCATGCCAGGTAATAAACCCGCTAACATTGTAATAAGCCTCGCTGTCACGTCCAAAGCCTTCAAAGCCAAAAAGTGTCCAAAACGAAACACAAAAGCAGCTAAAACGCTCACAGTCTAGGCTGAAGTGTTTAATTTGGGCTCTGTTTAGCATTTTTCCGTCACAATCAGCAGCTCCTAGACTCAATTTGGTCGTGAGCGGAACGCCAAACAGTCTGCACGGTGGGGCCTACTCGCACTCGAGGCTTTTAGCAACGCCGCCGGCCTGCAATATCCGGCGCAGGGATGCGACACACGGACACTATCACGGGCTTACGAGACGTCCCGGCTTAAGATCTGCAAGACATAGCTTGTTTAAAAAAAATTCTATGACATATTTTTTATATTACTAGGGAATCGTCATTTTGAATGAAGTAAAATGTGCCGCCGTTATATTATGAGGCCCAAATTTATATAAATACAAATGAAATGCTGTTCGTTGGTAAGTGCATCACTTGAAAACGGCTGAACTGATTTGGCTATTGTATGTTTTAAAATGTTCGTAATAGTCCAAAAAATGTTTTTAAGAAAATAAATATTGGAAAAAAATCCTGGAACATTGGAAAAATGGGTTAAGCTGAAAGTCCTTTTTCTATGGGATTTTTGTATGAACTATGGCCGGTCCAAACTTTGCGCAAAATTCTTAAAAAAAAAAAAACATTACTTCGTCAATTTTCTGTTCCAAATCAAATGACATGGCATGAACTTGACAGATTAATCTTGTTTCATAATCCTGTAAAATATTAATTACGTAGGTACCTATCGAGTTTCCGCAATACCCCGGGTGCCCATCACTAGCGCGGCCCGCGCGCGGCAAGACGTCGGTTATCGCCGCGGATAGTTGCCGCTTTTACACGCACTCGGCAATTACGTACATCCCTGATATTGAAACTGTGTTGTACTGCCGCTGATGTTATCATCGCTCAAATAAGGCTGTTAGGAACGAGAAACGAAGTAAATGTTGGCATAGGTACGTACCTAACTATAGCCCGTTTTATTATTTTACTTACATTTACAAACACGTAATTTTAACAGTCACACACAGCCATGCTTTTTGAAACACTTACAAAACTTTTATGTTCTTATTTCAATAGAAGGTAGTATTTAAAGTTTTAAATAGTACTTAAAGTTTCAATGTTCATAATCTGTTAACTGTTTACACTATAGGTACTAAATTAAAAGTCAAACTAATTAACTATATAAATAAATACAAAAACAAAAGGATAATAGCCGTCGAAGTATTCGTCCGCATCGCTGTCATCCAAACGTGCCCAGAAGACTGGCAGCATTGCCACGTTGAATAGAAATGCTAATTCTTTGGCCAAAGAACGACCCGATAAAGTACCTAAAGTTAAATCACAAGATTAAAATAATAATCATATTCTGTTCACAATTTTATTTTACGATATTATCGTATGTAAACACATGAATATCAATACTACGCGGATGTATATTGTATGTAGATGTCTACAATCTGCTCGGAGGCATTTTGAATCCCCAGCATTACTTTGATCACCAGGCATTAGTGTTTGTGACGGATGTTTTTAAACGGTGCCGGCACTGGTCGAGATCAATTCAGTAGTCACACGCTACATCTGCGAATTCAAAAAAAAATCTATACTTTTGTACAGATATTTTTTTTACCAGTATCATCCAATTTCGTCTACCCCAAAAGCTGTAAGCCCGCAAAGCGGTTGCCACCAGTTAATTTATGTGCCGAAATTCAGTATTCAAGAGCTCTTAAAACGATGAGATATAAACAAATGGCGTAGCTCGATATACGAACAGGGGCATTCATCATATTCATACAGTGTATAGAATCTATGAAGATAATGTACAGTCAAAAACAAAACTGTATTATTTTTCCCGTGACCGCGCGTCTCCCGCGGTCGCGCTGGTCGCGCGTCACATGCCGCGCGTCATCTGTCGCGGTGACGCGCCGTCGCACCGCCATGTTTTGATCGCTCGCCGGAAAATCAACGCGCGGTCAACTAAGGCCACGACAGTTATTGAAAATAAATCCATTACAAGTTCACCACTCACCAGCCTTTTACAAACTAAATGATGTTATTTTTTGCTATCAGTATCGCACAGACGTGGCTCAATTTTATATTTTGTCATATAATGTTAAGAAATACGGAGTACCTACCTACTTGTATCGAAAAGACACGTTTCCTGTATAATAAGATATTTGTACTCATATCGTAGGTGTAACAATAAAACCAAAATGTGTTGCTGTAATTAAAGAAACGACATTTTAAGCGTTATATTACACCTGTCGATTCTAGTTATAATAAAATTTATTAACTAAAATATTTCGGAAAAGAGTTCCTGGAAGGATTTGGGGGAGGCCTTTGCTCAGCAGTGGGACACTATAGGATAACAAAAAAAAAATCAACAGCAAAAAGTCTATTTTTCAATCTTCCATGTCATCTTGACATCTCTCTCTGCACACGTACTTACTGTCATAAATAAACTCTGGTTTTACTAACCAAAAAGTATTAATCAAATAATAACAAATATATTTTCTTTACATAATATATTGAAAGAAAGAATAAAGTTTATGTAGACACAGTTCGTAAAACACAAAATACAAAATTATCAAAATAAAAATAATGTTTCAGACAACAATAGTGTATGCCTAACGGCTGCACCAAAAAGGATCATTTCAACATTAATGCCAGACAAATGCTGTCTGATGCTAGTTTTCTAATGAACCTATTGTGTGTGTATATTATATATATTTATTTAGATTAGTATAATATACTTTATGTACCTATGTATTTATTGTATTATGTAGTTGGTACAACACAGACTACCTACAGTATTTGTCTCTCCTTTTCCTTTTTAATCCATCCAAAGGTTAAAAGATCGCTCTCATCGATAAGACCGCCCATTGTGTTACCCTTTGTAAAATTTCTACATTTATATTTGTAATATTTATAGTGTACATAATAAAGAGTATCCTATTCTATTCTATTCCTGTACATAATGATATAAATAAGTTAATTTTCGTCTTAAGGCAGAAAAATGGTCCTGGTAATGAAGAAACTTGATCAGGTTTCCGTTATAATCGCTAATCAAAATAAATTATTATTCGATTAAAAGCTTGAAACTAGTGTGTTAATTATTGTGAACAATGATGTTGACAGACGTGTATCAAAAGCTCGATAATCGCGTGAACATCGCGTCAATGTTTCGCGTGACGCCGGCTTATGTCGCGCTGCGATTGCGTACTGTGAAATTCATTACTCGTTAATTTACATCCACAATCGTAATAAATACGAGTTTATTATTATTGTATGGAACTTGCAATTTATTCAATGAACTTTATTCAGTAGTACTTACTGCGAAACAAAGTTTAGGTATAATAATTATGAACTCTCGTATAGCTTGCGACTTCGCGTAGTAAGGACTTGTTAGAGAAGTTAAAACAAACATGGCTGTTCTCTATTAACTTCTAATATCTATGTCAGATATCAAGCTACCAATAAAATTGACAAACAAACTAAATTCGAACCTAAATATTTCAGTATCCATGTCAATACAGAGTATTGTATCAACCACTTTATTTTATTTTCCAATCCCGCAACGAAATAAAGCGCTCGCGACTAATATGTTTGTATCAGGACGCAAACGCGTGTAGCTGTCATCCAAATGACTAAATACATTGTTCGATTGTTTATTTACGGCGCGGTGTGTCGCGATGTCGCATGTCGGCGCGGCAATACCCGCGTGTCGCCCGAGCGTCGCCCGCACCAGCGTGAAATTCACTTTGTATCGTGCAATATTAAATAGTTTACCTAAACTAGCTTTTGTTGGACCCGCATGGATAGTGATTTTGTATACTGCGGACATTTGCTCCGGTAACGTGTTGCCGTGTTTTAACGATTATTTACTTTTGATTTACGAAATGATTAATCAAATGCGTTTATGCTATGATAAATGAGTTGAGCTAGCCTGGCGCGCGCCAATGATTCTGGCATTAACTTGAACTATATACGCCACTTTGAACTATATACGCCACTTTGAACTATATACGCCACTTTGAACTCCTAATTTAAGCTTTGTACAGCATATCAAGTCCATCGGTACCGAATCACTTTCTGAAAAAGTCCTTTGTTCTTTACAACAAAGATAATCCAAAGCACTCCAACACAGATACAGCGCAAAGGATCGTTCGAGATCGTGTATTAGTTCTCTGAACATCTTAAGCTGACTTATTCGATGAAGTAGGAGAACAAATAGTATAGTAATAAGACAAAACAAAGGCGGGCTCGCAAACATCCTAAACAAACGGTAGCCTGGGGGACCGCGCGGGCGGCAGCCGGGCGTGTGCCGAGCGGTCGCGCGGGTGAGTGGTCGAGCCGTCGAGCGGCTGTACCACACTCACTTCTGAACTGTTACTACTAGTTTTAGGGTAAAAGCTTAACGCCTAAATATGTGATGTAGTGTTTGTTAGCTCGGTTACATTTCGTGTTTCATAAGGTTGGTATACAATGTCAAAATCATATTTTGCAGCCAAAAGTAACAAAAATGATAAAGCTGTCGTTAGTCAGCTAAAAGGTAGCTTATTTAATGACATACTTCCTTGAGGCAATAGAGTAAAGAACACTGTCGTTAGTTACAGAGCTCCGAGGCAGATTTATGAGACGTCATGTCTTTATACGTCACTCGCTTTCTTTAACGTGCAGGGGATGCTATGAACTATGTACTTATATTTTATTCCTCTTTGCCCTAATTAACCTAATATTATTTTAAAATTCTTCTTCTTAAAGTTCAGGGTACAGACATAGTGAAACATTCTCATGAAACATGTTCCTGCAAGATACACGATGAAATATAAAACATGACGTGCACCGAAACTTTCTTATCTCAATACAGCGACGTCAGAAACTAAAAGCTTAATAACGTAACTTCTCCATATTCAGTGCTGCCCAAGTTTAAAGTAGGCCTTATTAATTTTTCAACTGTTGGCTTTGGGAGTCGGGAGATCTTTGCAAAGTTTACAGTAGCGTGTATCTTTTTAATACTTTCTGGGTTCGTGTGCTGTCGACGAAATTCGTAACAGTTCGGGGCACTCCAGAGATCAGAGCACTGAACACTTTCGAACAACTGTTAAATCAATTTCGATAAATTTTGTGAAGTTTTATTTTATTTAAGTGATACTTTCTCCTTGTGGTGTTAAGAGTAGCAGTTAAGTGCTTTATATTTTTGTGTAAAATTACTTGCTTAAGAAGTACTTATAGCCAATCACAGTTTACAATTATCAGCCTTGGACTGTCTCAAGCAGAGGGTACCTCCCGTGGCATTCTAACTCCAGGCCTTTTGCATCGTTCACAATACTCCCTTACCGTCCTAACGTATTTATGCTGTAAACTAATAAAGCGGGCTTATTCCAGTATATTGTAAACCTCAGAGTAAAGTTTGTGAGGTGCTGATAAAAGACGTTTCCAAAGACCGGGTGTATTTCACAAGATTTTGTGCAAATTGTTTCACAAAAATAATTATAGAATGTAAAAATGTAAATAGGCAGGTACAGGTAAGAATCTTAAGTATCGTAATATAAAATGTATCTCGTATCGTAATAGAGTTACCGTCTGGTACCGTGAGGTAAACAGGGATCACTAGATTGATTAATCTACCAGATGTCGATCGTTCGAAAAACGCAAAAATCCATTAAACGATGTTGTTTGACGGGCGGCGGCGGCGTACGGGCGGATGATACGCCCGATCTGCTACCCACATCAAACTGTGACAAAACTCAAACAAATAACACAAACAGTTCACACGAGCAAACAACTCCACGATCTATGACGCTTTGACGACCCTTCAACGATGAGATTTTTTGTCAACATCAGTACCTTAGACATACACCAGCGCCTTAGACATACAACAACCTTAACCCAAGTCAATAGAGTAGTTAATCCAATGGCTTTGGTTTTTGGGTTTGGATGTTAAAGGTGGCAGTATGTTTGCATTGGATTTTACGGCGATACTGAGACAATTTTTGTTGTTAAATATTGCGACGACCTCGCAGCGTGTTTATGTGTTTAGTAAAAGCTTCACTCTGTGGGCCTTCAGCTCTGGTGCAGTCAATTTGTGATGCAAACATACCGGGGCCTCAAATAGGACCGAATGTGGCTACGAAAATATTGCATTAGCGGCTTCAAAGGGTGTCAAATAAGGGCTCCGAAACGATTTAACTTTAGGTTTTTATTTCATTATGTATGTGTACCAGGTAAATTTACTTGCCTGGGTATTTAGTGACCTTGAGATGGCATAATAGAACAGTATGAAATGAAAAGATTAAATTGGTTTCCCAGACGAAACTTCTTAACTCGTCGTGTGTCTACAATTCAAACGTATTTCCCAGTATCTCGCGGCTAGCAGGCAGAGACTTCCTATAACACATGAAATAAGAAAAAATAAAGAAAATACCTTTATTTGTGGTAAACATAACGCAGAGCAAGAACACACACACAAAAAAGAAAAACTTCTGGAAAAAATGCATCACATCCATTCAAAACGGCCATCACACAGCATAATGCTAAGACCCTAAGCGAGACAGAGCCCCAGCGCTGGTTTTCAGCGACAGCCGGCTGTATGGAAAATAAGCTCACCCTGATTATGTATTTACCGCACGTCAAGCTGCTAGTAAAGCTATGAGCTACACGTAATTAGTATGCAAGTATGTCGCATACACACGCGATAATGACGCATCGGCATTTAGACCGGGAATGTGAGGCATTCTGGAACACTAGGCTATGCACGCAATATATAGCAGCGGTCGGGTCTAGATGTAGTGCTTACTCTAACAAATGTATGATATTCCTTACCGAAAGGTCTCTCACATTTCATAGTTAGTGTGGTAACTGAGAACATACAAGGCTGCGAAGAAGAAAGGAAGAAGCAGAGAATCTGGCTCAAATCCTAAGATTTTCAATAACGCTGTTTACTCCCCTTTCATTTAAATACAGTTTTATGTTGCTCTATCGCTAACAATGAGCGGTCAAAAGGTAAATAAGGTAGGGTAATAAGGTAAGGAATTAAGTCCGCCTTTGTACAGTTTTTACTTGTGCATAAAATTTTAATAAATAAATAAATATATATACCTACATTGTTTTATCACGCTTCTTAGAAAATCACTTTTCTTTTTAGTTCTTATGAGACTGTAAGTATTCTGTTTCAGTCCGTACTCTTAACGTAACTTTTACACGTTTTTTTGCAACACCTAGGGGTATTTTAGGCCGTTTTATTTTATTTCTTTTTATTATGAGACTACTCTTTAGTATAGAAATAATACGAACCAGCTTCAACCAACAAATTTCTGTTAGCAACAGTAATATCTAAGCCGCCTCCGCCGTTTTGTGAACGAATCTCAAAGGAATATTGCTTATTAAGTTTTAAGAAGCAACTTTTAAACTTGAAATTAATTATCTGCGAATGAATTTCCTCTGTATTATGTACTTAATTGTTTTTGGATGTTGTTGGAAGTTTGTTTCGCTCTATTTTGTTAACGTCGGAGCCGGGAGTGTTTGATGTTGTGACTTTCTGCCGGAGGGCGCGTTCCCCTGACGTATCGTAGCGTAGGTAGCGTCTTCGCCTTATGAATTTGTATGAAGTTATTGAAATTTAAAATACATGTTTGTTTTTGTAAGAACAAATGTTATACTAAGCACCATGACATGTTAAGTCTCCCTTGTCTTATATTGTATTTATGGACCATTTACAGCATTAGGTAGTTTAGTCTACAGTAAGATCTGAACCAAACATAACAATATCCGCCTTAGTGTGGATTAAGAAGAGTCGATACCAGAAGTGCAACTTTATGTACACAAACTTGAATATTAGCAACAAGTACTTCCCCAGCAGACACACACTCTGACTACCCACATTACACTCGGCACTAAATATGAAAGTAAACACGAAGACAACAGACTCCGAACTCCAACAAAATACTTACAAATTACTTCAACAGTCGAAATCCCCCAAAATGCACATTCAACAGTTTTCGCGTCATTTTCTGTGAGGCCTTCGTAACGAAGAGTCCTTGCCTTTAACTTTACCAACATATCCTTACCACCCACCCACTCAATAATCACTCTTATCACAATAATCTTAAAGTGTATAGCAGCGGGATGGTGAAGGTGGTTTTGGTAAGTTCACACTCGTCGCCGAGAGAGGCAGAGCGGTAAGGAAATGTTGCCGTCAAGTATCTTTCTGACGGAAAACGGTAGAAAATATAAATATACTTACCAAAGTATTTTATTTAACGTTTGAGAGAGCCTTTAAGATGTTTAACTGTAGGTTTTGAATATGTGAGCAATTGAATATTCGGGAACTTAGCGTAGAGGTAGTCAGCGGTGTATCGCTGTACACTCGTTTCAGTTAGCCAAGCGATTATATTAGACAGATGCTGACTTTCATCAACTGCCCAGGTTTCCAGCCGGCTGCAGCTGAATACCTGTATATGGAGCGACTGCCTATCTGACCTCCACAATCCAGTTACTGGGTAACACCATAGATCCCTTGGTGAGAGTTTCGGCCTTCTTCTCCGTAATGACTGCCAAAGATCTACGAATGTTAGCCGGGACCAACTACTTAACATGCTTTCCAAGGTGCGGTATATGTATCATCCACTGGCCGACCTTACCTTGCCCTTCAAACGAGCCGTGCGGCCACAAGCCCCATGGTGTAGAATTTGATTTAGAGCGTAACTAATGTTTCTACTGAGATATTGATCTAAATATCTAAATATACAAAACAGGTCGTCCATTTAATCCTTCCCTTTGGATCAAAAATCTTGCCTCTCTTATTAAAATTGGGAGTCAAAAGCAAGCACTTATTACACGTGTTTGTGTCCGCTAGACCAAGAAGGTAGGTACTATCACTAAAAAGCAAGGTCACGCTCCATTCATTCGGTGGTCTCTCCAGTAGTTACTAATTAGCTGATTCTCATTAGTTCACCTGTGATCATTAACCACTTCAGCCAACTAGTTAACCCAGTTATCGCAACATAAAGGAGTTTTAAGTTTAGCGCAGTTTTAGCGCCAGTTACACTAGAGAGCAAGTTCACAATGACCACTTTGTTTTGTTTAAACTCCTTTAATATGCTATGAATGTTGAAAGGCTGTTTGGGACAAAGATTAGATTACAAAGTGATATCAGTGAAGACTGGTTTTTCTTTTATTTAAACATGTGAGATTTATTTTCTTTATGCGTGCGGAAATTTCATCCTAACGCTAATAAGGGTCTGAACACAAACTATTAACTTGATGATAATTCTACGCCTGACTCCGCTTATCAACATGAAAAATTCACGTCAAGTGCGCAACCCACATTAAGTTTTAATTCAATAACGCGCCGATGGACTAGGCCTGCTTGTAATTTGTAAGATTAAGTCAGTCTCGGGCTCGTCCCGGGGCGTCCCGGGGCGTCCCGAGCCGTAAGCCGGGACTTACGGACCGCGGCCCGGACGACTCCAAGGACCACTTACAAATTAATTCAACAAGGTACTGTAGCCTCTGTGATTTGCATACATTCTGCGGCAAGTGTTTAAGATTGGTCTTCACGTAATCCGCTCGTAAACTTCCGAAGTAAATATTGACAGAGCTGCTGCCGATGACCGCACCTATTAGGAACGGGGTTAGCTTACTGTTCGCTGTCTTCGCTCGTGTTAATAGTGTCGTTCAGAGCACTGTCCTACACATTATTTAATTTTGTCAGCTGTATATTTTCTCACGTCAGTTGTGATAATTAACTAACGGAAATTAGGAGGGGATCTTGTTGGGGAGACGTAATGTGCTATCATTACTTGCATTATTTCCATTTGCACGTATTGTGACTCGTATTTTATGTTCTTACTTGTTTCCTTGTAATTTCATTGTAGCTTTTAGAACACAACCTATTAAGGTTGGGTTCTAAAATAACTCTTGAAACAAGTTCATTAAACCGAACGAACTCTGTTTGGAGCATATTTATTACTGACAGACTTTACAACATTGAAGTCACAGTGACTCTCCAAAATGTCCTAAAAGGAGACTCCGAAACAATTAGGGTGGCACCCAATTAGCAGGCATTTACGCGCTGCTCATAAAACAAGCGCAGCGAGCGAAGAGACGCCACGTCATGACGTGAACGTCGCGTCACGTCGCGTCACGTCACCTCGTGTCACCACGAGTAATGATCCCACTTGATCCCTCGCTGTGGTTTGTGTAATTAATAACGAAATTAATTACTGTAATAGCCGCTCGTGTATGCGACATTTTGTTATTTCGCTAATAACCAATATTACACGGCCATGTTCGAGCGCCAGCAACTTCATTACCGGTAGTGCCGCCCGCGCCGCGCTACAGCGGAGTACTCGCGGTCAATATTTAGGCAGCATCAGTCAAATATTTAACTACACCGCTGTATTTACAACTAACGAGTATGAAAATAGTTATTTTAATTACTATAACCAGTTATGATTTGGTTTCTCGAAAAATAAATTCGGGCATAATAGTAATTATGTAGGTAGTTAGATAGGACCAACTTCGAGAAAGAGGTCAATCGTCGAATCCGACTCGGCTGGGCAGCGTTCGGGAAGCTGCGCAATATCTTCTCGTCCCACATACCACAGTGTCTCAAAACGAAAGTTTTTGACCAGTGCGTGTTGCCAGTAATGACATATGGCACTGAAACGTGGTCGCTCACAATGGGCCTTATTAGAAGGCTAAAAGTCACTCAAAGGGCAATGGAGAGAGCTATGCTTGGAGTTTCCCTGCGTGATTGAATCAGAAATGAGGAGATTCGCAGGAGGACCAAGGTAACTGACATAGCCCGAAGAATTGCCAAACTTAAGTGGCAGTGGGCAGGGCACATTGCTCGCAGAACAGAAGGCCGATGGGTCCGAAAGGTTCTGGAGTGGCGACCGCGTACCGGAAGACGTAGCGTTGGAAGGCCTCCCACGAGGTACACCGACGACCTTGTGAAGGCCGCAGGAACCCGTTGGATTCGAGAAGCAGAGAACCGGTCGAAGTGGAGGTGCTTGGGGGAGGCCTATGTCCAGCAGTGGACGTCTTTCGGCTGAAATGATGATGATGATCTGTCAAGGAAATTAATAGTTAGGTATTTTAGTTGTGATTTGTAGAATAAATAAGTTCCTCTGTATCGTGGATGGTATTCTATTGTATTTTTTACTTTTATGATACTTGTAAATACATGTAGGAAAAAATGTATAATAATAATAAGACAGTGAATTCTGCTTACCCTTACAAATATGTAAATTGGCACAATAACTTGACCGCGCACACAATTAGCGAGCGCTCACAATGAAACAAAACACGGCTATTCTGCTCCTTTATGTTATTCCTAGCTTTGTGCAGGTTTAAGTGCCTTTGTACCCGCGCCGGACCTTCGCAGGCGGATTTCCGAAAACCCTTCCTTAGATAGATTTTCTTCTGTTTAAGATAAAGCGGATTGGATGAGTAAGACAAGAAAAGCTTACCATTACACTGACGGGAAAATACTGTAAATTAATCGCGATTATTTACCAAAAGCTTAGTGACGAAAGAAAAACAGAAAATGCCAACACTTTCCCCACTCTGCATATGGGAACACGTTGTTATTGTTAACTTGCGTACTTATTGAGTTCCATGCGGAGCCGGCACTCGGTGAGGATTCCATGTTGCGAATATTGTTCGAACGTGAATTAACAATAACACAACTTTCCTGTTCTCATATAATTATGATTGAATTAACATTTGAAGGTGGTGTATGAATTCATGGATCAGCGGAATATTATCTATTATTTTCTCTTGAAAATATTAAATTCGTCTATCACGCTTAAAGAAAGCCTTTTTGATATAAGAGCTTGAAAGATTTCTAGCGTGACTGTCTTAAGAAGAAACTAATAATCTCAGAGGAATTTCACAACAGACCGGGTTTCTTTGTCAGTTTCATTATAGACCTTAATTTTAATTTAATTTCCCTCATAATAATTATCTTTGTTTTTTTAAAGAAGAAAAAATTAATAGATACGAGTACCCAGAATTTACGCATTTTTTTTGTAATATCACGTAATTAGGACAGACTCGCATCCCACACTTTGTATTTAAACAATTATATGGAGAGGATGAAAAAACGCGCGGTTTATAATTAAATTCCATAATGGCCGACGTGTCCAAATTATAAACTTCTGTGTAATTGCTTTTTTTCAGCGTTGTTGGTTTTTAATATATTAAATGTTATATTTTTTTGCTGGGTTAGGTGGTTTTCCGTTCGTGAAAAAATTCGATGTTGTAGATTTCCAGGAATTCAAAACTTTTCAGTGTATAATGTTGAAGTGTTATGTGCAAGTTGATACGGGCTTGAATCTGTAATGAGTACCAATCTATAATAAATTTCCACCCATGTTCGTTTGGGAAATAAAAAGGGTACAATTTTTATGTTGTACAAAAAGCCGTATAAATCTTTCATGAATCAATTTTCCCATATTGTAAAAATTGACAATGAAATATTTATGGGAAGTGTAACGAACTATGCAATTCTGTGTGCAATTTGAAAGTCAACACAATTCACCTTTCGATGTAGCCCATCCTTTCAACTGACTTACCTAGACACATGAATATAATATAATATTGTCCTTTAAGGCTAGTAAGTTCTAAGCAGTCCAAGCTTGGTTTAGATTCTAAGAGACAAGTTAATTGGCTGGGCTTGTCCGCCGCTGATCGCGTGCGTCCGCTCGGTGCCGCGCGTTGACGTCCGGCTCGTAATGTTCTTATACCTATGTTGTTGGCTTTGTGCAGCGCTCGTTAGCGGTACCCACTCGATGATGAAGTACCGAAGGACCATTGCGTACAATAAATCGATGCAGTTGAAAGAGGTAAATTAGTATTATAGGTTCATTATTAGGTCCGCGTTGCTCTTTTCGTAGAATCTTGTTGAAATCGACAGTTAATTTATTTTTGTGATCGGTCTCCGGAGAACATAACTAGAGATGATTGAGTAGATACTCGCCCTGAAACACGTTTTACCATGATTTTCGTTTATTAATTTTGGATACTTTTTTGGGTTATTTATTTAATTGTTGCATGGAAAAACTGACAAATAAAAACGTTAGTTTAAAATATAAATATTGTTGCGCCTATTAAAATTTTCAGAAGTAAATTATAGAAGTAGATTAGTAAAGAGGAGGTTAGCAATAATTTAATTTATATAATAAAACGTAGGCTAATGTTGCCTTGTATAACGAAGTGGTATTTCTGTCCGTGTTCTGCATCGTTAACCTAGTTCCTGTACGTCCGAGTAATGGCGAGCGCGAGACTTTACTTTGACGTATTTATTTCATTATTTGACAAAAAGAAATTAAATGGATTTACTGTGCTAGTGTGAACGTTAAAGAGAAATGGATTGAATGTGAAAATAGCTTGAAAAATGCACTCAAACTCGTTACATCGGAAAGCCTTTTAAGTCCATCACAAGGCGCACTCTTCTAAGCTGCGATTCCATCAATTTCGCCATCGGTATTCTAGAATATTTAGTATTTACAGATTCTATTCCTACGATCCACTGATTACTTACCCAGAAGTTACGCGTTTGTTACTGTTTATGAGTACAATCAGTGGCCTTTACAGTAGCTTATCCGCATCCTTATTGCTATTGAACTATAAGAATATCATCAAGAGATACATAATAACAGGATTAGGTACTTGGAGAAATTTTAACCTTACGGAATATCCTTGTAACAAACTTTTCAGATAACTCATCCGCATAATTTTACGACTGCCATGTGAAACATATCGCTTTGTACGCATACGTCTGCGAGTCCATCATAAAACAAGAAGTTGCTCGGTCATAGCTCATCGCACCCTTTACTTAGGAGCCGTCAGTAGTAGGTAGCGAACCGTCGCGTCGGCAGTAACTACTCAGTCGGTGTCAGTTAGTTTAAGGCTCTGCACTCATATTGATACGAGTTTCAGAGTTATGTCCTCGTGTGCTTTAAGGAACAGAACCTATAAAAAAATCTTGGAGTACACTTTTAGTTACTTTGAAAGAGTTTCTTGTTTTATGTTACACCGAACAGATTTTACACAACTGTAATGTATTATTGATGCTGAGTTTTAAAATAAGCCTTTCGTTTTCCTTATTATTCTTTCTTTAATGTTCTCTAAATAAAAGTCTTACCTTTTGATGGTGTCCATTCTTTACTTTTAACATGAACTGCTTAGTTTTATGTTTTTAAAAACAATGACAACAACCAACGAGGTTTTAGTTAAAATTGAAAAAAAGTATGCGTAGATGGTTTGGTTATATTGAGAGGTATTGAAACGCCGATAATGCGCGGTTATAATTATAGTAACCTTATTAATGATGGCCTTCAGAACGATCCGGTAGTACTCGCAACCAGCGTGCGTTGAACATAAACGAGGCAAAAGGAGTACGTAAAGAGCGTAGCAGGTGGTCCGTAGTGTTGGCCTGCCTGCACGGGGAGAAGGCGTGAGTTTATGTTTGAATGTAAAAGTTATTCAGATATTCTAAAGATAGTTAAAATTCCTTCAAACTTAACTACACCAGAATAACGTAACAAATCTCATAATGTTAGTGAAGCGACTCCGTTCAGTTCACCGACAGAGTTCGACACAGCTGTTCCACTTAATTACGACTACATCCTGTACACTTCGGTGCTGAAAAGACAGGAACTTGAGCAGAGTTGCTGAACATTACGCAAGTTATTTTTTTTTTTAAGTATTGACCGGACTCAAGTAGCAACAATGTTGTGACATTTAAGTGGATATAAATTGTGGAAACAATTTACACAAATTGTGTTTATTTTTCGACTTTGTGGTATCTCACAGAAAAAAATAAGTAGGTACCTGATGTCTAGCGGCCAGTTATGATGTCGATGAAGGGGTACTCATAGGATAGATTCTATCCTATATCAAGTCTTTCTGATAGACTTGGAATACATCTGTATTCCATGTTTTATTGAAGTAAGAAGACTAGGTTTAGAAGAAAACAGGCTTATCCAGGTTTAAAATGTAATAAAAACTAATCTACTACGGATGCAAATGACAATAGACCACCATCTACCATTTGATTAGAAATGTAATTAACGTCCTTTGTAAGTCAATCGTTGAGCCACAGCTTGACATGGTGGCATTGAATATTGGAGCCATTTGCAGCTCGCATTTATTGGCGACCAAATTGTCGCTCGGACGCTCTACAAATATAGGAAAAATGGAAAAGACATATTGCTGTGTCTCATCTATGCCGTCGAATTTAAACTTTATTCGGCAGTGTTAAAGCTGGTTTTAGGGTGTCGGATTACTTAATAATGGTAGAAAGATTGGCAAAGTTTGTTGACACGGCTGAGTTGATGCGTAATCTCGTCTGGAGCATTCGTTTTGTGAACACGCGGCGCGGGCGGCTCGAGTGGGTGACGGAATGGAAGATGGCTTTTTATTATCGCTCCTCGTTTTGTTCGGAACAACACAGCGGTTGGAGATCGCGCCTCAAAGGACCGGAGTGCGGACTCAAAGCGTATACAGCAATTAAAAGTATTAGGATTGTTGAGAGGTTTTCTTAAGGATTGGAGTAATTAAAGCTTTTATTCGGAGCTGTTTTCGACGTTAAAGCTCGTGAAATACTGAGAACTACTTATTCGGTTAGAGGATATTTTAGGTCTGAAGCCAACTTTGAACGATTTATTCCGGTCTAACAAAGTTCAAATGAGTGAAGTTCAGAGCTTTTAGGAGAAAATCAACTGAAGAAGATTTTTTTTATTTTTTTTTTGAAAAAGGCAATTAAGTAAGTATAGTGTATGTTTAGCTGATGCAATAAAAACTCACTCTTCAATCTTTTTGATATTATCTGGTTTATTAGAGTACACAGGGCCTCAATGTACCATGATTAACAAGTCTTACACTGTCACCTCTCACCTCACCTCTAAACGTAAGCTTGTATACAAACAGTACGAAAGTATTGAATAAAATGGCGAAGCACTCTCAGTTTGATATGTGGCGGCAGGCAGTGATGAATGTGCTAACTTACATGTTGCAACATGCGCCAGTGTGGAGTAAGTCTTAACATGCAGCGAGTCAGTGGACATTCTGAATGAATTATTATAAAAGGAAGATCACTACAACTTTGCAAATCTTTGAACAATGGAAGACTTTTTGAACGAGCCCTACAATAATATTAAAGGGCTGTATGTTTTATTAGATGTCAGAATCTCTTAACAAGATAGATAGTTCAATGTTGCCTCTTGCATGTGTTGTTGAAAATCTCAATGATTACTTTTCACATTTATATTCTTCCTCAGTTGACAACAGCCAATCCGCTCGTCTCTTAAAACTTAGTCCGTTACAACAAACAAATAAGAAAATCCTGATGTTCGGAGCTTTGTTCGGTAAGTTGTCGAGCGCGTGTGATTTGCATGAGACTCATACGCGGGTACGCGGCGCTCATCGTGGCTTTGTTATGTAATTTTTGGCGTTCAAAAGTGCCTTTTTTGTGCCTATTTGAAATAAATTCTATGTCTTTGAAATCTGACGTGTTTTATTAAATCACGCCTCTTTAGTGTTTGAATAGGTGGCTGTTAGTTAAATCGTTGTTATTATAAGTTTTACAATATATATATGTATATAAAATCCCACCAAAAACATTCTGTAAAAAACTAGCCAAGTCTCGATGGAGCTGCTTGTTTATCTCTAAAAAGTAATGAAATCTAGACAAAGTTGTGCCAAGTCTAAGGTTCCTTACTGCGATTTCTTTATTATTATAGTTAATGTTGTGTGACTTGGCCGTTGAACATTCTTTATACGAGTACGTTAGTGGGTATAAGTCAATTTTGTTTACACGTAATGTTATGTGTGTTGTAACTACCTATGTTTGTTAAGCGAGATAATAGCCCACACTGGTATTGGTAATTGGACGCTAGTTTCAGCATTGACAATGCTGACTTCTGTTCTCTTCTTTTTGGAGCGTCAAATCGACCACCGATCTAACATAAAATAGACGTACAGACGGACTTCTATCAATGATTAGAAGTCCGTCTGTACTGGAAATAATTTTTTATACAGTTTGTTTCAGGCTCGCCTATACATAAGTATTATTGAAATACGCAGCTTTATCAAGCCTACAATTGACTGGTTATTGAATCAACGTTTTCCAAGTGGCAATTTTCCATCGTCAATGGGTAGCGGTTCTGGCGAAAGATTGGTGCAATGGTGTCATGGAGCACCTGGTTTTATACCCTTGTGTACCCTTCAACGGCCAAGTCACACAACATTAACTATAATAATAAAGAAATCGCAGTAAGGAACCTTAGACTTGGCACAACTTTGTCTAGATTTCATTACTTTTTAGAGATAAACAAGCAGCTCCATCGAGACTTGGCTAGTTTTTTACAGAATGTTTTTGGTGGGATTTCACTTCTTTTTGTAGAAACGTTTTGACAATTTTTTTTTCTTTTTAGGAGTAGTTTTTTTATCCTTACAAATCTTTCTTTTCTTTTTTTCCGGTTCTGATTTTTGTACAGTAGCAACAGTTTTTCGTATTGCCCATTCGCGTTCATTATTTATTCTTTTAGACGGTTTACACGGTTTAATTTCTGATAGATCGGCGCGGTATTTACGCCTAAGCCGGTTGTATTCGGTGATCGCTGAAGCTTGAGCTTTTATACAATCTCATTAATTTCTGAAGGGGTTAGTTTTTCAAATGGCGACTTTTAACTTCAAAAGTAAAGGGATAGATTTTTCCAGCAGCCATAAGCTCAGAAGCTGAGCCGTAAGTAGTGGGTTTCATCATATCGCTCGTGTAGGATTGCGCGCTCGTGTATACGTCACCATCAGCATCACACGTGTACACTTGCATTTCGTCCCAATGTTCAGCAACGTATGCAACTATAGCAGATCTGATACTGCAAGTTGAGTCAGTTCTACCATACACCAAGAAAGATATTGAATGAAAGAGACAAGACCCGTCTTTGGGCATACCAACTACTTGGTAGCCACTAAGTTCATCGTCGTCTTTTAATATTATCGACATTTTTTATGATATTATCTTGCGAAATCAAACACTCAACGACCTTTAGTATATGGACAACAACGATAATATTTAGACTAAAACAATAATAACCTATATGGTCCAGTCCCGACGTCATAATTTTGACACAACCTGTCACAGGCCCGGGCGACTGCGGCTGCGCGAGATGTTTATGACGCTGCTTAATAAAAATTAATTAATATTTTAGTGTAATTTGTTTATTTAATTTGTGTAATGTTCGAATAGAATAAAGTTAATCGTTCGACTATTTTTTCTTGTAAATTTGTAAGTATAAGTATAAAAGCCAGTCTAGTCTTATCCAGAGTTTTCCTTTAATTTTATTTATATTCGTAATAAAAGCAAAAGGGGATGCATTCGCCCAGCAGTGGGACGCTATAGGCTAGATTAAATTAGAAGATGTGTCCCACTACGCTGGATTTTTGCAATGTCAGTCGATTTTTTTATGTACCAATAGTAGAAGGGGGCGTTACCATATCTCTAATACGGCTGAGACCAGCTGAGGGTTCTTCATCAGATACTTCAGACCTTCGATTTTTGACATCAAATGAAGCGGCCCACCAAGTTGAATATTTTTAGTAAAGGCGGTATGTCGATCTCTAATAGTTTGGTTGGGCTCTTGTGTTTTCTAATCAGGGTCACCAGGTACTCCAGATCTTCGATTATCCTAGTTTTTATAGTTTTCCCTTTATGTGGCCATTAAACCCTAACTCTGTACCAAATTTCAGCTCTCAGAGTTTATGGGAAGTACTAGTTCTATTTTGATGATCATTAGTGAGTGAGTGTCGAAAATGCGAAACTTTGCTTTCGCTTAACTTCGGAACTAAATGACCTACAGACTTGAAATTTTGGATTTTAAGTATGTGATTATAGCTTACTGGATGACGAAAATTTCTGCGTTCTGGTCTTATCCAGAGGTTCTCAAATAGGGGCCTGAAAATGCGGCGAAATGGTTCCAGTAAAGGATGGTACGGCAGTGTTTGCTTCGCGCTCGACTTTGCGGGGGCACTGCCGTGCCCCCCGATACAAAGTCCTGACTGAGATATCAACGCACAGCCTAAACCGCTGGTTCTTGAGACATGAATTTTGGGGGGTGTGATCTTTGTGAATAGTAGGTATCTACTAATAAAGTGTTTTTGGAAACTCAACCATTAAGTGGGTGAAAAGGGGGGGTTTTGTTTGTATAAAAAATCTTATTCCTTGAGTTAATAACCTTGAAACTTGGCACGAATACTTATCTAAGTAATTATGAAGTTTGGCATTTTTCGTTTTTCTAAACTACCCCCTAAAGGGGGATTGGAGGGTGTCAAAATTTGTATGGAAGAATTTTAACGCGCGGTCCGATTACCTCGAAACTCGGTATTTATACTTAAGACCAAAAATAAAAAATAAAGTGTATCAGGGTTTTTCGAAAATCTACCCCTTTTTTATGGATGGGAAATCATCTAATGAATCCTCCCGCTCTGGGTGGAGCGGAAGGGAGTGTCAGACTCTTACTGACTAAAACCCACCCGTGTTCCTTCCTTAGCCCTTTATGTTCCGGGCAGCGGTAACCCTTTCGGACAATCCCGCTGCCCAAAATCTACCCCTAACGGGGTGAAAAAGGTTAGTTAATTTTACAGAGGAGGATTTTACTGCGTGGTTTGAGTAACTCGAAAATTGTTAAGTATAAATAACCTTTGAGTCAAGTAATGAACACATCCCAAAACGATTTTACGAAATTCCACCCCTGTGGGGGTGAAAAGCGGGGATACAGTTTATTTGAAAATCTGTTTCCTTTGATCTATAAATTAAAAATTGGCCCGAATACTTATTTATCTAAATAAATGATAAAGATTATAAACATACATTTTCGAAATTTTTAGAGGAAAGTACGAATTTCATGCGGACGAAGTCGGGGGCAGAAGCTAGTAGAATATATCGCTCATAAAATGTGCTTACGGATAACATTGGCTAAGTTCCATTTTAGGTGTTGGTACACGTAGCTTATAATATTTATGACCTTATGCGGTATCTAAGTTTCGTGCCATAATCATGGGATTATGGCACGAAGAAACAGATACCTACCGCATAAGACGCGCTCATACATTTAATAGATACCTACCGCATAAGACGCGCTCATACATTTAATAGATACCTACCGCATAAGACGCGCTCATACATTTAATAGATACCTACCGCATAAGATGCGCTCATACATTTAATAGATACCTACCGCATAAGACGCGCTCATACATTTAATAGATACCTACCGCATAAGACGCGCTCATACATTTAATAGATACCTACCGCATAAGACGCGCTCATACATTTAATAGATACCTACCGCATAAGACGCGCTCATACATTTAATAGATACCTACCGCATAAGACGCGCTCATACATTTAATAGATACCTACCGCATAAGACGCGCTCATACATTTAATTATCTCACAATTACGTCTGGTTTAATGGTAAAACAGAAGTAGGTAATTGTGAAATAATTTATTTTAATAATGATTATAAGAAATATTAAATGTATTTCACAGTTTTAAATTACTTCATTCTGAATCATTCAATCTAAGTTTGTTTCGGTATTTCTTCTTATAGCAGGTAGTCGGATAGAAAATACCGCCCTCATCTAGTTTTTTAAATATTATTGACGTGTTCATAGTGTTTGTATACCACCTTCCACAAAAAATAAACAGCATGTATCATTTAATAAGCATATTCAAATAACTATTTCCAAAACATCAAACACAGGGCTGTGTTCGTTAAATTAGAAATAGCTATAATCACCGGCGCGCATCTGGTCGGAACTCTCTTCTCGTGCTATTCACCGTCATCGCGGCGCGCGTCGGTCGTGTCACTCGCAGACAATCGCGACTGCGGCCGCGCAATAAGAAATACCCATTAATACGGCCGCGCCACCTGAGCCGAACACACAGTCTACACGATCTGTGCAGTACCGAGCAGTACAACCACACTGCTACCGGGAATTTCATGACGGAAAGGATGCTTAATTCCAGGGTGATTAAATTCATGTCAAACTCATTAGAAAAACCTATGAAATCTTTGCGTATTAGTATTTATGTTACAATCACCGCCACTGGCTTTTCGTTCGACCAGCTAGGGTAATTTTGTATAATATCTCCCGTTAGTCATTTCAATTTTAACTCACTGGAAGGGGAACCTTACGGGGTTACAGGCGTAATACTATAGGTATTAAGTTTAAAACCAAAAATACTCAATTATAGTTTGCTAAAATGACCGCCAGTTCCGACTGAACCGACCGAAGCTCCAAAGAGCGCGCCAACTGAGCACACGGCGCACGCCACTACACTGGTACTCTACTCCACAAATTAAAATATTCCGCGCGAGATGTCGGGCCACAATGCCAGTCGCTGATTGAACACCCGCACTTCGCCGTCACCACCAAGTAAACAGGTGCAGAAGGCCGGCAGCATACAATGACTGGAAACGCACAGCCAACCGCCAGTCTATGGTTACAATTTCACATTGAGAGCACCTTTATTTCATTCCTGTACGGACGGGTTTCGTAGTTCAAGCTTTACTGCTAACTGTAGGTACGTATGAAGATTTCAAACTATGGCAAGCGAATGCCCGTCGCGAGTATACTTGCACTCGCTGTACGTAGATGCGTGTCTTTAAGTGCGTGCGTTTCGCTCGTTGTATGGAGCTGACCTTCTGTATATATCATGTATCTCCATTTTACGCCACCGCGCAGCGTCGATCTGATCCGCCCTTTCTAATTACTCAGAAGACTTTTGATTTTCACGCCGGTATACAAATGTATTCATTGTATTCCTGGGTCTTTGGAATTCTTCGATGACTTTGACGTATTGGTATTTTTGAATGGAGGAGATTGAATTGGAAAGAGATTGGGTCAGCTGGGGAAAAATGAGACCGGAAAATCATTAAATAATTAAAATAATTGGGTACCTTACGATCCCAAAGAAGTTACGCTTGTACTTGTGCAAGTGTTTTTCAGTAATTCATAAAGTTACGTACTTAATTAATTTAGCTGTAATAAACAAATTTTACCAAAATAACATATCAACATTTACGCGCCCTTCTCATAAGAAAAACTAATTTCCAATTACGCAAGTAATTTGTTAAAGTTCCCTAAAGAAATTCTAAATATTTACCAACTAGTTCGCAAAGTACGGGACCCCACATTTTGTAAATTACCAACTTAATGAGCTCTAAATAATTTCGCTTGACTTACACAATCTAAGTTTATTTATTAAAACCAATATCTTTAAGGGTTCAAATTAAATACTTAGCAAGTATTTGTATCAGCGAGGAGTAACTTTGGGGGAAGTTTTACAAAAATCCTCGCAAACCGATCAACTACTACTTAATAATAAGTATAGTATTTTATCTCACGAAGCGAGGCGCGCTTTACATGTAGTAAACAAGTGCTGTGAATGTGCGCGTGACGACGAGTAGCGTCAGCACGTAACACACACACGCACACACACACTTCTGAATTCACCATTTTCTCGGACGGTATCTAGAGCTCACACACAGCGTGTTTGTGCACTTGATAACCACTAGTAAAGCGCGCGTAGCTTTGTGAGGTAAAAATACTGTACCTACCTGCTGGGGATCTCTTGAAAGCGTATCTGCTAACTTTGAAGCACACTGTCTCTGTGAGGAATGAAAATTAAATCACACTAATATTATGAAGGCGAAAGTTTGTGAGTGTGTACAACCACACTCACAAACTTTCGCCTTTTCTTTCGTTTGTGCGTGAAGAAGTAACAAACATACAAGTGTTTATTACTTCTTCACACAGTAACGGCTAGACCAATATTGATAAAATTTGGTATGGAGGTAGCTGACACCCTGGATTAACACATATGTAAATTTTTATCCCGATATTCCTACGGGATCGACACTTATGCGGGTGAAACCGCAGGGCGCAGCTAGTGTTACAATAAAATTGTGGATGGCCTGTGCCACAGAATAAAATATTGACTCAAATATAGTTTTATTTTCAGCTTACCAATATTTCATCAAACTTAATCATTGTAACTTCATGGTTATCTTGATTGAAATACATGATTTTCACATTAACGCATGCATTAATCTTTCGTTTTATCGGGGAGATAAATCTAAGCTACTAAATCGCCTCGGCCGTATATTATATTGGGAACAAAAATACTCCATTCCATTAGTCGCTCCATTAGGTAGAGCCTGGCGTCCGTGAGTACACATTAGCTAACTAACGGCTCGTGTATACGTGGGTACTCTGTATGTAGTGAGTCACCCACCACGAACACTACCTTCCAAATAACATTGTAACATAATTGAAAACTTACGCATTCATTAAGTACCAGTAACCAGGCCGGTATAAGATAGCTTGGGTGACTTCATGATCACAATCCCTCTCACTCGTTGTAGCGATACCATACTCGAATTCAATATAGGAAAAGCAATACCACAGATAATTTCCCAACTCTGTGACGTCGAAGTGTAACGAGTGTACATAATAGGAGCGCGTTAACAACAACAGTAATTTGGCCAGTCGATATGTCGAAGGTGGTCTTTAAGACAGTTTGATTAGTTGAGAAGTTCCCCATTTAGAGGGGAGGCAAGGGGGTGCAGGGGGAGGGGGCAGAGCTGGCAAAGCGGTTGTTTCACCCATTTTCCGAGTCATTGGCGAAAGACGACGAGACTCGATGACAATACCATAGTAATTCATGACTTTGTCCGAAATATAAGTAATGTTCGGTACACGTTCTGTGAAAGGTCTCGTGAAACTCAATGGGTTGAAATCTTTATTGAATTAGGAATGTCTTTGCTTGACGTTGAGAATGCTTTGTTATAGGACTTCGATTGGCTGGAACATTTTTATGTATTTGAAGGAATGTCTTTAGCTGGTAATTGAGCGAAAGGAAATGGGTGAGTAACAGCTCATCCCGTTATTCTTGTTCGTCGTCGTGATACCTTTACTCTGTCTGCAAGGAATTATGTTTTTATTTTTAGGGATGAACAGTATCTACTCGCATTGACGGATACTAAACTCCGACAGGCGTATAACAATAAAACGTCTATTGTGTCTCGTTCAGTGTCCTTCAGGCGATTAACTTATCAGAGATTAAAACAGAAGAAGAACTAGCAGGGGATCGAGGAGGGGGGGGTCCAGGGGATCAGCCCGGAATAACTCATTTATATGAATATCTTTGACAGTAGTAAATGATAAATGATTTTAATTTTGTAATTAGGTTTGCACAAACACTTTTACACGTCAATCATGTTTTTAAAAACTAGATGAGGTCGACGTTTCCTATCTGACTATTCTGAGAAGAAAGGCCGAAACAAACTCAGAGGTCACAGTCTCTAAGTCCAGACATAATCTTGTTCAGGTTATATGAAGTCCATGTAGATCGATGTCTGAGATAGTCTTTTGAGGAAAAAACCACACAGATTAAATAGACCTGTCCAGTCAGTGCACGCATTTGTCAGAAATTGTGCAGCTCAACTCAAAACTTAAGGAGTTCAACGATTCGACGAACAATACCAAAGAAAGGACATTTGGGTAGGCCACATAAAGTACTCAAACTGCCAGACCATGACAAAAACTAACAGAACAAAGAGAATAAAAACAAAAATAAGAGTAATTCCTTTGATTTGTAAAGATTGAACAGCTCTCCACACATAATACGATTTATTTTTTCAATCCGCAATCGGAATTTGTTTCAGTCATACAAAATCCCCAACACTCGTCTATCTTCTATACATCTATATCTATACATCTATACATATATAATAAAATTGTAGAAAAGTCGTGTCTGTACAATGGAAATATATTAAAAAAAAGTAGCAGGGGTTGTTATTATATCGATGCCGAACCCGAAATTGTAATTAATTTTTTTTTGTCTGTTTGTCGGTTTGTCTGTTTGTCTGTGTGTTTGTGCACGCTAATATCAGAAACGGCTTATTCGATTTAGATGCTGTTTTCACTAATATATTGTAGTAAGCTTTACTTAACATTTAGTGTCTATTTCATGTCAATCGGTTCATAAATAAAAAAGTTATGTCAATTTAAAGAATCACGGCGAACATTTGTTAAGGTATTCTATCAGAGTACGTACACGCCTTGCGCCTGCGTTGGGGGGCTTAAATTTCTAAGAAGCATTATGGGTACGCCTACTTTTAATTTTATTTTATGTGCTGGTTAGCTACCCAAACGACGGTATATGTAATTCAAAATATGCTGCCCGAAAAGTCACTATTCCACGCGGACGAAGTCGCGGGCACAGCTAGTATTAAATAAACTTCAGTTCCTTATCAATGAGTATCAGCACAGCACAGCACGAGTGGATAATGTGAGGCTGGATACATTCGGCAGCGGGCCGATGTGAGTGAGCCGAGATAGGCGCGCCGCCCGGAGAGCACCCTGTATCCTGAGGCTGGTTATAATAGATTATTCATATAAGAGATAGATTTCTGATGGATCTATTAAGTTTAAGAAGTGATATTTCTGTAGGTTGAATTGTCAGTGTATTGATAGCAGTGAAACCATCCCAAATAGCAGAATATTAAGTTAGTTCTTTTTGTTTTGTGCGGAAATCTTCATTGATAGGCCCTTAAATACTAGGAACAAACACAAATTTGTTGTTCCTACAACAAGGCTCAAGAAAATAGGTTGCTCGTTTAGATGCCAATGTATACGTTTTTATAATAAACTTCCTAGCCACATTCAAGAACTAAGCCTTAATAAATTCAAATCTTTTATAAAGCGAAAACTATGCCAGAAAGCTTATTATACTGTAAAAGACTATATTGAGGACAAAAAGACTTGGGATTGAGCTGCTCCAATATGTTTAGACAGTGAATGTAGTTTTTTTTTTTTTTTTTTTGCTATTTTACACGTTATTTTTCTTAATATCTATGTACTTAAACAATGACATGTACATTTACTGTATCAAATATTATATATTTTAATTATTTTGAATTTGAGGACTATGTGGGTCGTTGTTTCCGTTTTAATCCTGGTTTGGCAGTTTGAGTAGTTTATGCGGCCTACCCGAATGTCCTGTCTTTGGTATTGTTCGTCAAATCGTTGAGCTCCTTAAGTTCTGAGTTGAGCTGCACGGTTACTGACAAATGCGTGCACTGACTGGATAGGTCCACTCAATCTGTGTGGTTCTTTCCTCAAAAGACCATTTCAGACACCAATCTACATGGTCCTCAAAGATTATGTCTGGATTTTTATATACACATTGACATTTATTCATTTTATATATACAATGACATGAATATTTACTTTGTAAAGTATTTTTATTTTATTTAATTATTGTGAATGTGAGGACTATGTGGGTCATTTCTTTTTTCTGTTTTCCTTCTTAGTTAGTTTTAATCATGGTCTGGCAGTTTGAGTAATTTACGCGGCCTACCCAAATGTCCTTTCTTTGGTATTGTTCGTCGAATCGTTGAGCTCCTCAAGTTCTGAGTTGAGCTGCACGATTTTTGACAAATGCGTGCACTGACTGGACAGGTCCGCTCAATCTGTGTTGTTCTTTCCTCAAAAGACCATTTCAGTCACCAATCTACATGGTCTTCACATGATCTGACCAAGATTTTGTCTGGACTTTAAAAGAGACTGTGACCTCTGAGTTTGTTTCGGCCTTTCTTCTCAGAGTAGTCAGATAGGAAACGCCGACCTCATCTAGCTTTAAAAAAATATGATTGACGTGTAAAAGTGTTTGTACAAACCTACTTACAGAAATAAAATCATTTATCATTTTAACTAGAAAGAACGGATTTAGAGGTATGTATATCAAATGCTCTGAAGTCACCCATTTGATCTCACGTATAATTTTGTTTGTGTTTGTTTATTCATTCCTGTTGTAGTTGCTTTCCCTATAGCGGCAGATAAGTATGAAAGTCACAACCCACAGAAAAAATTGCATGACAACAACATGCACACAGCACCTGTTCTTCATCACTTTTATTAAATGAAGCAAAAACTGACATACACAACGTGTCACGATTACCATTACGACTGTACAAATAAAAATGGTTAAGTAGACGTGGCAGTAATAAAATAGACTTTTTCACGATTCGATGTGGCGGGAATAAATGCGGGGAGTTTTTGAAGTAGACGTGGCGGCGACTCGACGTGAAGGGAGTAAAATCACAAAATCTAGCTTTAAATGTTACCCTCCCAATTACCTGATGACATTTCCTCCCATCTTCTTCACCCAAGCAGTATTATTTATTTATTTAATACTTTAAGCACAAATGTACAGAGGCGGACTTATTATTCACATTTAAAACTCACTTTATCCATTCATTATTATAAATTATTATTTATCGCGCCCTGCATGAGATATCGAACATCCAATCAGCCACAATTCCTGCCGCTGCACGATCGCGAAGATTCGGTCCGTGCTGGAATATTCCGTAATGAGGCGACCCGATACCGCGCGCAGGGCGCTGCAGCCAGCCGGTATGTCGGGAGAACGGTGGTGTTAGGACATAGGTAGGTGCAGAAGTTCTAGCATTCAATAGTTTCTTACACACCAATGCACAGCTAGGATGAAGTACCTATTGCAAAGCAGGAAGTAATTCTGTACTAGTAAAGTAATGGTTAAATCAAACTTCTATATTCTTTTTTTTTATTCCACAGCAGAGAGACTTCACAGAGCTCTCGGCCTTCAAAAAGGAAAAGTAGCTTACTCTTACCAAAACTATTGAGAGACTCTTTCAAAAGAACTATTGAGGCCATGAGTTGGTTGATGGCTGGTTGACGAAAAAGGAAACATAAGATCTTTTTATTTACGTACTGGTCCTATACTTATATGAATTTACATATTATAAGGAGGTAGTCCTTCTGCAGTTTGTTATTGTGTGTGTGAACTCTCCACTTCACCTTTAATGTCAGCTATGGATAATACGAGCGTGTTGTGAAGGCATCGTGAACCCAATCCGGTTGTAATGTGGAAACATTCTGCGGCGCAGGAAGCGTTTTGTGAGGAATAATGCGGGCTACAGTACTGTGTTGAACACTTTTTTGATGGAAATAAAGGGATACAGAGGTGGGGGAGAGGATGTGAGGTTGATAATACATAACACATACGTGATAGATAACATTACATGACATCACGCCTGTAAAGGGTTAGGCAGAGACATACATATAGTACACCCACATTTCGCCAGTTCGTATACCTATTAGCCCCACGTGTAGGAGATTAGGCATTATGTTTTCCAGTATGTTTTTTTTTTAGAAAGTTTAAAATACACTGTAGCAAATATGAAAACAAATCTAACATCTAACTTTAACTTGGGTGTAGAGCGTTTTATTGAACAGTAACTATTGTTGTAAAAGGAAAAAATACACGATCTGTGAGTCTTACGTGGGGGGCGTGGGGAAGTAAGTTTGAAATATTTGAATTTTAACCAGTTTTTAGACCATCGTGTGTCTAATACTGCACTCCTAGTAAAATTTGGTTTGAAATTTTAATACAAAAACCACAAAGTATTTCAAGCGGAAACATCTAAAAGCATCCCCTCAAAAATCATTCCGAGTGACGTGCGCCTCTTCAAGCCCGAACTATGAGCGGAGAGCGCATAGCTAAGCAAGCAGGTTTCCGCGCCGCCGAGCAAGCTCGTTGAAGATCAATCTTTCAATTTCGCGGTCGGGCTGCCGGCGCCGATAGTTTCAATAACACTCGCTAATTTGCATGGAACAACCCTCATCATGCCACGTCACTAATAATAATTCAAAGAGTCCACCCGAGCGCGCCGCTCAGCTTGTTCAACCCTACAAATGCGATCTAATCGGTCTGCTAAGCCGTACAAATTCAATTAGTGGGATTAAAAGCGACTATGTGAGGCTAGACTAGGAATATCACACGGCACATTGGACATTTTAAAAGTTCCCTTCCAACGTGTTGTTCCTTTGTGTCCGTGCCCTCGATTTGTGCCTTTTTGCTGTTGTCACGAACAAATATTGTCTAAATAAATACATAATGGCCGATCAAATCGGTGTAATATTTTGACAGATTATTTAGAAATGGGTGAATTAATTATGTTTGCTTTGAATGATTATATAGAATAGTGTCAATAATGAATTGTAGTTAGCAGATGTGTTGTAACTAAATAGTGTAGGGATAAAAATGAGTTGGTTTTAATTAAATATCAGTTAACAAATTTTTTTATACTACTTAGATAAGTCTTTCACAGATTCAGCAAAATAAACAGCAATCTTATTCGCTTGCGTGAAATGACTTTCTATAACAGAAAATGTTAGCAAGCATGGGATCAATTTCTGAATCCATAAATACAGCAAATTAGCTATTAGTCGCGTCTGGTGTGAGTCGTAAGAGCTTCGCATCCTCGCGTCTAAAGTGAAACCAGATATTTGTGGGCCGGTGTTATTATCAATATAGAACATAATACTGCCCTTCTCTTAAACACAATCGCTTTAACATCTCTATTCAAAATTAGTTGTACAACAGGGATCACAATATCGGGTTCATAATACCGCTTAGAGGTACGGAAATTGTGGGACAATTAAATTGATTCAGTTTGGAACTATATGACTGTTTGTAATGCATGAAGGTCAGTTATGGTTTAATCAATGATTTGCTGTAAACGTTTTGTAAGATGTCCTGTCAGTTCACCAAAAATTAATTTACTTTTACTTGACAAGCAACAATTGGCAAAAACATGATTTATCATTTCATCATTATACAATAACAAGTTTGCCAAATAATTCACTTAAGAAAATAATTATCCGACAAACTTTTTTTTAATACCTAACGTATGATTTTTTTTCATCTTATCTCATAAAACAACATTTGAAATAAAAACTTTTTAAATATTGATTTGTATTCCCTAAAATGAAACTCATTAAATAGGTAAAAAAAGTTATTAAGTTAGTCATTTAATTTAGTACCTAGTGTAAATTAGTTGTGTTAAATATTGTAAAGTTAACAACTCAAAGCATAAATGACATTTGACAAAATGCATTGCTTGATAATTACTTCCTTAATTTATTTGAGACTTTTTTCCAAGTGTTGGTCCAAGAGCGAGCGAAGCGAGCTCGGGCCTTGGGGCACCCCGACTTGGACAGGTTAAGTTCGAATCCGGCCCGTCATCTCCTTCGTGTTAAGGCCCGTCATCTCCTTCGTGTTCGTAAATTGACGCTGATTTTTGATATTCTGTTGGAATAGTAAAGAGGATGATTTAATATAATAGAAGATGTTAAATTTCTAGTATTAGTTTACCGGCTT
Organism: Hydraecia micacea; assembly: GCA_914767645.1. Lineage (NCBI taxonomy): Eukaryota > Metazoa > Arthropoda > Insecta > Lepidoptera > Noctuidae > Hydraecia > Hydraecia micacea. The sequence goes on from OU611794.1 coordinate 259,179, forward strand.
TCATATCCTCGGTCCACGGTACTGATAAATTAATCAGGAAAATCCTAACCTCCACACTGATTTTATTTCTGATGTGGCGTGTTTCACCGAGGCTATGGATGCCTGGAGACTCGCTTGCCCAAATACAGATCCACCCGACAGTCCATCTTCCCAGAGACGGTGGGATGAGCCGCTCTGCAGAGTAGTTCAGAACAATTTACTTGACTCGTCTGCTACTACTGCGGAACGTGCGCGCCTGCTGACTGTGGGTAGGTGGGAGTCGGGTCTTTGGCTTTATGCACTACCTTCGTCGAACATAGGCACTTTGTTCCTTCCGTATGATTCTGGTCGGCAATTTCTACAGTTTACATTTTATTTTAATTTAATAACAAAAAAACAAATTAATTTAATTAGTCAATGTTTGAGTTGATGAGGGTATTTTCTCTCTACTATCGAGATTTTAGCTGAGTTTTTGTTCTTTTGTTTTATTATTATTTTTATCTTATTTTTTGTAACGTGAATGCTGTGTTTTTCTGTTCTCTTTTGTTGTGAATGCTGTGCACGTCTGTAATTGACGTAAACACTAGTCCATGTCTCTGTTCTCAGTTGTTTGTAAATGTTTGTGTTTGTGTTGTTGATGTGCCTTAATAATAAATAATAATAATAATGTCAAATAATAATAATAATAGTAAACACAATCTTCCAGAAAGCTTCATATTATTAAGACGCACACACTCTTGCCAATTAGTTGCCACATGCTTTAGAAAAGGGTTGCGGGACTATTAGCGTCCTTCATCTCGTCCGGCCTCACCCGGGCCGGTCCGCTGTCCGCGCCGCCGGTCCGGCCCGCGCGCGGCCGGTGCGCGGTGGTCGCGCGGACAGCGAGGGGCGCGTATCGAAGGGTTGAGTGATTGATGTGTTCGGAACACTTGACTTCCGAATTTATTAACGAGGATGAGTATAATAAAGTTTTCGTGTATGATTTAACAAGACGTAGCGATGAGATTTTAAGGGCCCATCCTTAGGTAGCGGGATTGTCCTTGGGTAGCGGGATTTTCCGAAAGGGTTACCGCTACTCCGGAACATAATGGGCGAAGGAAGGAACACGGGTGGGTTTCACTCAGTAAGAGTCTGACACTCCCTTCCGCTCCACTCAGAGCGAGAGGGGTCATTTGATGATTTCCAATCCACAAAAAAAAGGGCCCATCCTTTACAATTTCTTCGCATGGGGAGTGAGAGTTTTTGGGCGAAAAAAGAAAATTACTCACATGTTTACTTACGCGCTTAGAATATTTTAAATATCGTAAATAAAAAATACTGTTATCGTTTTATGAAAAAAAATCTAATTAAACTTTGATAAGTTTCCATCAAAAATTCCAACCAAATATTTCACTTTGTCCGTCACAGTGCGTAAAACGGCCTGTCGTCATAAAGGCGGCTGTACACTGCTCCGATGCGCGCCACAAAGTGGTCGCGCGGCAAAAAATCGCTTGTTTTCACAAACAGTGGAGCACTGATTGCGCGCTTGTTACCGCAATAATAACGCGGTACTTTCTCTACGCACTCGGAAGGATTGACGACGCGGTTTGATTCTGACGCCGACATATTTTTTAAATGATTTTTCATAAGTGAAAACAATTACCACGCTGGATGCGAGATACGCAGAACCTGTAGAAATGGCGATGCTTGGTCTCCCACCTATGTCCAGCAGTGGACGACTTACGGCTGAAATTATGATGATAATTTAAATATACAAATGCACAATATTTAAATGACTTCAATTAATGACTGTGTCCTTACTGTAAAGTCAAATGCTCTTACAACGCAAAGGTCCAGTACCTTTACATCAGCATGAGGACTCGAATGAGAAATGCGTAATACCAACATGAGACGATGTCGCAAATTCGGGCTAGATACAATTCCTCTTGACTTCCTAGTTACTTTCTCAGACACAGCGTCCTTATCAGCCAGTGCGTGCTTACGCATAGAGGCGTAAACGTGCGAACCAAGCGCGACCGTCGGCGTCGCCTGCACAAACACGCGATCGGAATGTTACAAAGCGAACAATTTGCTTTGTCCGACCATGCGTCGTGTTATTGCAACGCGTCCTACAACACTTTTATTTAGTCTTGTTGCGCCGCATATTGTTGGCCAAAAGTGATGAAAAATGTTGCACATATTGGTAACTGTTGTGGCGTAAAAACTAGAAAAACAGTGATTTTAATACCTACATGGCATATAAAAAGTTTGATGTGAATACCATCAAAATGTCGCGATATGGCTGTTTCTACGGTTATGTAGAAACTTTTAATGTGCTAAGTTCTAACTCAGATAAAGTCATAAAATTAATAGCTTGGTATTAAAATAGAGCACACCAGAACATTGCAGTCTGAACAATCAGAACCGTTCAACAAAATCCACTTAAACAAAAAATCACTCAGAAAAATCTATCTAACAACGTTTGCCCTGAACAAACTACCTGAGAGGAGCGATTATATTGCTCATCAAAGTAGGCTCGCTGCAAACTTGGCGCGGGCGCGGGCCGCAATCATTTTAATTGGCTCGCCTCAGCGGCCCACTTCCCTCATTATCTCCGAGATTACTCTTCGCCATGAATATTTCTTGATCCCTTACATCCCGCTCCCCCCGAGGGGAGAGGGGGGGAGGTTGTCGGTTAATGCATTCCCTGACTACACTTTTAATTAGTTTGAACTTGACCTGACAGAGCTTCATTACATTAAAAATGAGTCATCGCTGTCTTCAGAAGAAAAATTAGTGCAAGGCAATGAATTTTTGAATTTAATATCAGTTCTGTAATGTCTCCAGAGATTAATGGAGTTAGTTGGCTGCAGTTCTGTAATCGCAAGATGAGTTCGCGCTACTTTCATAAATCCTATCACAATGTTGGATTTTGGTGAAGAAGTAACTGGAAATGCTAAAAGAAGTCAAACTTTAGTTATAAATCATACTGATCTGGATATGACGGATTTGATCCGATTCTTACTTACCTGCTCTTGTTTGCAAGTTAGTTCTATAGTCAGGTGACAACACTTAGACAAGTTGAAGCACCGACGAAGCGGTAGTGATTGAAAACCTTATCTACCACTGCTGCTGATTCTTACATAGAACCTATATCTATCACCCGTTATACAAACAAATGACCTCATTTTACAAAAATACCGTGTTACAGTTCTAACATTTTATATGCAAATACTTGTAAAGAGCTGAATTCCAAATAAAACGACACCCACGTCGCAAGCGAGCGAGGAAGCAGTGAGGCGATAAAAACGAGACGGATGATATTCATGGCCGGATCAGAGGAAGCTACGGTTTTTCATTGCTGTGCTCATAAATGAATAGTTAATGTATTGCTGACTCTCGCAAGATGTAGCCTTGTGGAGCTTAGTGACGTTTAGGAGCAGTTTAGTGTTGTGGTGAGTGATTCTAGCTGTAGCAGTTAAAGTTGGCAGCTGGGTGCTCAATAGGATGTTAAAGTTATATTCAGAAATGCACTACGTTGTGGTTTTCCTTTTCCCAATAAATTGCCTTAGATTTCCGACTCTCAGACAATGAAACGTGAGTGTTTCCTAATGTTTCAAACATGATTACATTATCTAATGCTTAGCTTTGTTTTTGTTACAATGCAAAATCCTGAGAAAAACCTAGTTTTATAAAATCAGTCTCCTAGTCTTCAAGAAAATCTCTACAATCATCAGTTCGCCCCCAGCTCCTTTCAAGCCGCGCGTTTGACAAATGGCCGCTTGAGAGAATGAATGGAGCACAGAGCCTCGATACAACATTTTCCGAAGTCGCATTGTTTTGCGCGGACAAATGTTATGCATTGTTAATGTTGGCATGAAATAGATAAAGCATATTTTTAGCACGAACCACTGTTTAAAAGGCATCGCATGGTTTTCCAAGCATTAGGTTATTACTGTTTTAAATCAAAGAATAATGAATGTATCGTTTTTGCCAGGAAGAGACTAAAACTTTGACAATACGACCTCAAACCAAAATGATTTCAAGACTGGGCTTTAGTATTGTCTTGTTCTGTAACGCCTTTGATGCCTCGCCAGATCGCGTCTAGCCGCGCAATATTACTACAGTTGTCATAAATTCAATTGTGAAATTCTTGAATCCGAAATGAATTTATTATTGGTATTCAAATATTTGAATTAGATTTTAAGGCCAAAGGTAAAGATAAAGGACTGGTTCCGAAATTGTTATATTTATGAAATATTCGCAAGTTTTCAATTTAATATCACTATTTGTACTTTGAAGAAAGGCGCTGCGGAGGCTTTGGTTACATTGTATCTATACATCATCTGCCTAGCCCTCAGTTTTGATTTCACGAAAAAAAAATCCCTATACTGTTTATTACATAAATTGATCAAGAAATGCATTTTAAACGCAAGAGTGTGTATTTCAAATATTATAAATATCAAACGTTACACACACATAGAATTCAAAGTCCTGACTGACTGATGTACTATCGGACTACCTAAACCGCTGGTCCTACAGTCATGAAATTTGGAGGGATGTGTTCTTTGTAAAGGGTTGTATCCACTATGAAAGGGGTTTTTAAAAATTCCACCCTTAAGAGGGTGAATGGAGTGAGGGTGAAATTTCACGCGGATGAAGTCGCGGGCAGAAGCTAGTTTTATTATATTGTGGTGTCTTACGACTTCCACGCGAACGAAGTCGCGGGCAGAAGCTAGTAATAAATAAAGACATTGTGCCTGAAAGCATTGAAACCAATCAGTTATTTTTCTAGACATAGAATTCGTCGTTCTTAAAATCACAGACGAAATGTAAATAGAGCCTGTTTCTCATATACCAATTTCATTTCATCCAAAACAGATAACATGGCATTAAAACTTTCACATACTTTAAAGTAGTCAGTGTTCTGTATTATTTCCTAGCTGTGTAGAACTAAAATGAGTTTCGTAGATTACTTTAACGAGCCATTCCTTCGGCTCCCGAATTAAACATTGAAAGGCGCAAAGGAATACGGGCTCTAGGAGTAACCGGGATCCGGGATCTCACTACTTTGCGGTCTTGGCATGAATTAATATCCTCGTTTATTTCGTTAGCCCGTCCCACCTCCCCCTCTCACTCGTACAAGGTAAATAATATCATCAAATGTACCGACTGTTTATATTTTATTTTATCCACGTTTGTGTCAAAGGGTCCTCGACTTACACCAGTATAATTCGGGTCGCTTACATTTTAAACTGGGTCGGATGATATCTCCGTACAATCTAGCTCCGTACAACTTTGATACACGAATTGAGATCTTGTTGTAATAGCTACAAGGTTTGATTAAGATGCAAATGGATCTTGTGCAAGGTTTAGCAGACAAATTCGGGCGCTGCGTTTCCGAAGTCGTAATTTAGACTTTGTGTGTCTGGAATAGGGATAGTGTTCGATTGTGCTGTGTCTTTGTCAAGCACTCGAGGTAAATTTGCAAAGGTGTAGGCGAGTATGTCATTGGAGCCGGTATTTCGTTTCCCAGGAGCGAAACAAGCTGTCACACAATAGCTACAGAGGATACATGAGTCGTGTTCACTTTGACATGTTCTACCTAACGTGTGGGTAATAGACGCCTCGTCGAGGGACCTGTCTATCTGTCTGCTCTCTCTGTAACGCGAAAAAATATAAATTGTAAGTACACAATTTTATGCTTATTACGTTTTTCTTAGTCGCCGTCTGGAGAACCACTACTCGACTTCGTCTTAACTCGGATGTCTGTAGAGTTGGAGCTGGTACAGTCAGCCATTTTATTTTTCAGATAGCATGCTGACATTTAGTTGGTTGGATATTGCGTAAATAAATACCACATAGATTTTGAATAAATTCTGGCAAAATAAGCGTTTAAAAGTCGGATTAGCAACAATAGCGCGTCTAGACAGCCCTCAGCTGCACCTGTGTGCTATTTCTGAAAAGAAAACCCTTTTTAATCTGCTTTAGGACTAATAACCTTAGATAAAAAAAAAACACATTATACCGTTTGAACCTTATGTATTGCACACACATTTTCAACTCTTCCATCATATTTCTAATATATTCTTGGCATGTTTGCATTTGCAGAAACCTGTTCGTGTGTGTAAGATGTACATCGTTGTGTTCATATCATATTGGTATGGCGTATACATTCAATAGGCTTAGCTCGGGACCTGATTGGATTTCTGATGAATAGGTCAGTTCGAGCGTGCTCTTGAAGCGATACTGATGTCTGTGGCAGGTCGACATGTTGTTTTATAATATTATGCAACTATAGTTCGGTATAGGTAGTTGTCAAATCTGTAAGCTACCTTAAAAACATATTTAATTTGTAATTAGAATTTAAAGTTGCGATATTTTCTATCTAGTCTTAGAAGATCTTTATTTCGCAGTTAAAATTTACTGAGATGGGGACAACGGGAATAGACGGAAATGTCATGTTAAACTTCGGAAATCTTTGGTATGAAGTGAGGCTAATCTGATCAGGGAGAGCGACTCCTCAATCGCATAATTACATAACAGTCTAATTGAACAAATGATTTGACTTTGACTTGGACTTTAGGCCTTTCCAATTCCGACCATGCGTCAAGCAATATAGTTTGGATGAAGCATTTTTTATATTTTTAATCTTTTCCGTTTCAGAGCAAATATATAAATTGTTGACGAGCTATAAAAGCGACCATTGTATGAAACAAAAGCAGAAATGAAAAACTTGATGTAACTGAAAGGCCTACTTAAAACAAAAACTTAATTAAAAGTTCGCTTCACGTATATTCTTTATTTTCGATGAATCAAAACTGAATTTATGGTCGGTCATATCAATTGATCGCTCTCGATATTTTATTTCCCGCCGTATGATTTGCACTGACAGCGATGGAAATTAAATCTTTTGATGGGATGTTGCGTTTTCATTTTAACAGCCATGTTTTAAAGTGTTGTGGAAATTGTTTAATTTTGAAAAAGGAACGTTTTTCTGCGCGCCGAATTTTGAGCGGTTTTAGATACATATTCTGTTTGGTACGTAGCTTTGGTAGATGCGGATACAAACTTTTAGCTTCGGTCAATCTTTTTTTCATGAGTCTGTGGGTTTTAACCAAGTGAAACTATTAAATGACTCTCCTCTGCTATCTAAACATTGTAACATAAAAAAATATCAGTCGAATATTATCTGTGTAGAACCAATTAAATTATGCATCTGATGACTAAAATTCAAGTTAAATTAACTAACTCCGGACGTGAATTATACAGAGACGGCGTAAGGCGAGGGCGCGGCGCAGGCGCTGCACAAGCGCTGTGAGGCATGATGCCGCTTCAAAACGTTTTTATACAAAATGTACGAAAGTGACGTGCTCCTGCGCCGTGCCTTCACTTTACGCCATCTCTGTATAATTCACGATTAAGATTCGTAAGTCATCGATAGTGAATTAATGATTACGCTACAATTGAATTTAATTAAATATTTAAGTAGTATTTAAAAGAGTGTTTCGTTTAAAATGACACACTTTAGTTTCCATATGCGGTTTATTTCTCATTGGCATAGAATTTCTGTGTACAAAGCCAGCGATGAACGTCAAACATTTTGTACAGCAACGCAAAACTCGTTCAACTCAATGTACAGTTTTAAACATTCTTTATTCAAATCAAAAGCGCGCCAAAGCATAGGCTGAATGTTGTACCATTCAGTTCTGCGTCTCATTGAGTTAGTGCACTAAAGAGATGTGTGCAGAAGGACCAATAGCCATGTGCGCAGATAGCTAGCATACATAAAGAAAGAAAGAAGAAAGTACTGCTACTGCTACCTATTACTAACATCACTTGGAATAGCCTCTCAAAGAATTTACGTGGTAAAAAAACTAAAATGCGGAACCAACGACACCGACTTCCGAAATTAAAGTTATTTATCAGTTTGTAGTGTTTTTTTTTTGAAGTCGGTTATTTTTTTTTTGTTAATAAGTTTTTATTTTTCACTTTTTAGTTGTACAAATTCAATTAACACTAGTGCATGGAAGAATAGAAGACACCGACTAGAAGAATCATCAATATTCGCGTAGAAATGTCGGAGATGCAGTACATTCATGCATATAACTTCGTACATAAGAATAATTACCTAATGTATTATATACTAAAATCTGTCTGAAATGATGTAGATCACATTAATGAAAGAGTTATCAAAATTGGTGCATTAGTTTTTGAGAAAATCGCGGACATACAAACATACATACATACGGGTCGAATACAGAACCTCCTTTTTTGAAGACGGTTAAAAATATAAAATATCTCTAATTATATCTAGTGGCAGCCTTCTTGCAATGCTAGCAATAGCGACAGTATTAATTTTAGTATTAGTTAAGTAGTAATAAACATGGTTTACACGATTATACATTCAGCTTTTTCTAGGTACCGTCCATTTTCGTATCACAACCAATTAAAGATATTAATTACGACGGACAGCAATGGAACTTCTGTTTACCATATTTTGTAGTGTGCAACGTTAAACGCTCGCTCATTACGCTGGCTGAATGGCCGCCGCCCTCGCTTCGCATTACGAGCCTAACTTCATTACGTCGCGTTATTTTTGTTTGGTTGGTACATTGATACGCTCTGCTTGTGTTGGAACCATTGTGAACAGTTGGAACTGGGTTGTTGGTGGATTATATTACATTGTGGGGTGAAATTAAACAGTTTACAAAGTATAGGATTTTATTAGGTTTTTGAAGATAAAATATAGTAAAACTTACAGTTAACTGCATTGTTTGAAAAATTGCAGTCAAGGAAGAACTTTTACTAAAATTTTAATTTCTCATACTCGGAAAGTAGTGTTTGTTTGATCCGAATAGCGGGTGGAAGACGCTGCTTCCCACCTTTGGGTGGGGAAGACATAGTAATTTCTTCCTTCTCTAAAGCGGGAATGAATTTAAAATTTTTAACTAAATTGGTTAGGTAGTCAGCTACGAGGGGCTTGTGGCTAAGTAATATCAGCCGCATGGGTCGATCGATCAGGTTAAGCTACGCTTGCCGCGGTTGGTCCGTGGATGGGTGACCATCTTTACATACCAAGACCCCTCCGTGCCTCGGAAAGCACGTTAAGCCGTTGGTCCCGGCTGTCATTCGTGCATCTTTGACAGTCGTTACGGGTAGTCAGAAGCCCGAAAGTCTGACAACCAGTCTTACCAAGGGGTATCGTATTACCCAGTAACTAGGTTGTGGAGGTCAGATAGGCAGTCGCTCCATGTAAAATACTGGTATTCAGCTGCATCCGGTTAGACTGGAAGCCGACCCCAACATAGTTGGGAAAAGGCTAGGCAGATGATGATGAGTCAGCTACGAAATTTTTTACATAATTAAAAAAATGCTGCGGTCTTGTGAGTGTATAAACAGCCAGTGCGTGTGAATTAAAAAAAATACCTATTAAGCGGGACGGCCCGCGGCGGTGGCGGTGACGCGGTGTGTTCCATATTAATTTAAACTAGTACACAAATTGTTCTAACATCTCAATTAATTTTAAATAGGTACCTACTATTCATGTTATTATTATCAATAAATATTTTAGAAAAACCAATATTTTTTACTTTCCTTATATTCGAAATGAAAAGCAGTGTTTAACACGGGTGAACAGTCATCAATTAGTACTCGGACTATAGACAATGTATGTGAGTCAACAAATGTTTGGTGTTTCCAGTTACTTGAGCTCCCATTAGACCCACTCAGAGATTGAGTAAAAAAAAAAACATTTTATTTTTTCCAAGAAAAGGTGATAAACGTAGCTACTTACTCACTAAAGCGAGCTTCTTCGTATACCTATTATTACATCAAATCGCTATGGCTATAAGCACGTTTGGGCTGTTCCAAAATTACTGTGTAAACTCGAGCGGGCTGATATTGAAGTATTTCAGATTGCTATTGTTTTAGTTTGCTTAAATCTTCGACCATCTTAAGATTGAGTTACGAAACATTATTCCTTAGTTCATTTTTACACCTTCTAACTTCTTCTAAAAATGTTTTATTTGTAATTTTTATTTATATTTTACTACTGAAAAGGAACTTTTTCTAATTCTTATAAGTATCAAAACACAATATTATTTTATGGTAGCCATTAATATATTTTTCCTGTTCTGAAATACTCCTGTAAACTACAGGTAAGCTAAGTCTAGTCTAAACCCACCCCTAAGCCAATTTTGCCTGCAAACGTTACCAGCGGATGTAAGGGTCGGAGAGCTACGCTTCGTAATTGGTAAAGTTGGTCCAAAAAACTCAAAGTCAGAAAAATATAATTGTAAGTGGCAACTATATCCAATAGCTTTATAATTCACTGTGGTATGTATACAAAGATCAAGATCAACATAATAGACGTCGTTTATAATTCACTGTGGTATGTATACAAAGATCAAGATCAACATAATAGACGTCGTTTATAATTCACTGTGGTATGTATACAAAGATCAAGATCAACATAATAGACGTCGTTTATAATTCACTGTGGTATGTATACAAAGATCAAGATCAACATAATAGACGTCGTTTATAATTCACTGTGGTATGTATACAAAGATCAAGATCAACATAATAGACGTCGTTTATAATTCACTGTGGTATGTATACAAAGATCAAGATCAACCTAATAGACGTCGTTTACTTTGGTAACTGACACTGTCCCACTGCTGGGCAAAGGCCTGCCTCATATATTTCACCTTCCCTGCGCCACCTCATAGGACACAGCTTGCATTTTTTTCCTTTATTAGATATGGATTATCATCAATTAATAAGAACCTGGTGTTTTTAATAACTCATTACAATAAGTATAGCCTATAATAGGACTAATGAGCAATTTTAATTTAACTTATTTTTTTACTTGATAATAATTTTTAAAACTTAGAATAGTGTCGATTTGTATCTACTTTATGCACGTTCGTTAGTTTCTTAGAATCTCATATAAATTATAAAAGATGACACAATACCAATAACAATAGGTCACATATATTATATGTGACCTATTGTCACTATTATTTCTACACATCTTGCTAGTATGCACCAAAAATAATTACAGTAGATCTTCAAAACAGTCTTTATTGAAATAATTCAATTTATCTAATCGTAATCTTTCAACAACATCGACCTGGGTGACGTTATTATGCGTAAAGCTCTCGGTCCTTAGCCACCTCTTTGGTAGGACCAAAGAGGTGGCTAAGGAGTTGCCACCTCTTTTATTTCGAATATAATTTACGCCACGGCATCAAAACTTGTGATGTTATCTCAGCCATAGCTACTGTTTTAATTAAGGTTTGTAATCATAGAGAATTAATGTGTTGGCACGCTTTTATCCGTCATTCTACCTGAGTGGTTGTGATTTATTTGGGATTTATCTTATCTGTCTGTCTCGGTGAAATGGTTTCTATTTTGAAAGTTCAGGGTCAACTCGGGTTGTTGATATTTACCTACTAAGGTTGTCACTCCTTTTATGTTTTTTCATAAGCTCTATTTTGTTGTTGAGGAACGATACACATTATTGTCGCATGCCAATAAATTAGAGCTTTTACTTTAGGTTAAGGAAAAAATAAATAACATTTTCCTCGTCGGTCACGAACTTGTGACTACTGAACCGAATGGCATGAATGTAATCGCAGTGTTCCTAATATCATTTATATAGGTAATAACAGAAGATTTAGTTATTCAGGTTGAAAAAATGAACGAGAAGTAGGGTTAGATGGCTTAATATTTCACATAACCAAGTCAAATATTGGCCAGTGCCGCACAAACATTTGTTCCAACGCAGCTAAGCCTAACCGACTGGCTCTGCGTTCTGTTGGCAGCCCCAGTAATCTCGAGCTCCATCACCTCCTTGTATCGATTAGCTGGTATCTGTACAGGCCTCACTAGTGTAATTCTCATAACGGTACACATTTCTCTTGTCTCCTTGCCAACAACCATTACGAGTTAACGATATGAGCGCGCCGCTCGTTTGTCAACGCTTTGTTACTGACTGTACTTCACCGAACGTGCTCCACACGAAATGAACCTTATAACCAAGATAGTAAAGTTCGGATTCGACGAGGAGCTAGGTATAAAAGGCTATATAAAATTAGTAGGAACGGAATTCGAGATGGTGTAAAAGTATTCTTGTGAATTTTAACGGAAGACGACAATAACTTTAATGTATGAATATAGAACAATATTACAAAAGAGTTTAGCCCCAACCCTTCTTTTATTGGTGTAGTAAAGCAAGCTCAGTAAAATTTTCCAAATCCTCGTAAATCCTAAACTTCAATAGTTATCCTTTCATCTTCTAAATATAACGTGTGGTCCTTATGCACGAGCTCGGTCCTAATCCCCGCATCGATGAAAGACTTGGCTTTTACAAGCTCCCTGTAAAGATAAGCTGAAATCTTATCTGTGGGGTTACGAGGGCCAGGTAGGGATCGCTTTTCGACCCTTTGGGAGCTTTTATGTTATCCTTATTTTCCTCAGAGTATGAATGAGTAAAGGTTTCGAGTGAAGTAAAGGAGTGAACAGCTTACTGCTATCACTTCAGCGTCTGAGTAACTTCAAAAATACAAATTTGCTCCTTCAATTGCTCGCCTGTGTGGATTGTTTCTTTAACTCTCATTTGTATAGGTACTATAAAAAAATACGTTTATTAATACTTTTACCGTACAAAACCCTAGCCCATTTCAAACCAAGGTGGCTTACTATTCCGTAGCTTGTTATATTCATACTCCAACATAACCAACTCTTTCTGTGGGGCAATCTACACCCCTTGTTGGTTCAATAAAGCCAGCTCTCGCACGGCTCGTACAGCCGGAATCTTCGCCGGGCGGCCGGCAATGCCCAGGAGATTCATACGTTTGGCAGCCGTCACGGCACGACGAATGTGCTGCTCTATTGATTTCTGCCTTTCATGTTTGCGTTGGATTCAGGATTGGTGGGATTGGACAGGTTTTTGATCACACGTCTGAGTCAGTACAATATTGACAATGGCGATTTTGTTACGAAGATTAAGGTGCTATTGAAGTCGAACAAAAAAAAAAAAATTTTAATTAATGTAACGATTGGTGAAATTATTATAGGCAAAGTAAAAGTAACATAAAAGAAATACTACGCAGTACAATGTCTCCACAGGATAAAACCTTTTTTAGTTCAGTCTACAGATTACTGAGCTATAGAATCTCGTAAAAAGAACTCTCTCTCAAAAACTACCATCATATTTATCTACCCTCAAATCTAAAATAAAAACTAGCCGGCAAGGAGGCTTAAGTGCGGTTCGAGACCGGAAGCGGCAGTGACGTCATTGTGACATGGTCAGCCCAGATAACTGAGCTCACCAGATTTATAACTTGCGATAAGGACAGATGTCTCCTGTTACAGTGTAGATACGGAACACTGTTGCTGATCTTATACCACTTACTTTTTTGAGTTTAGGTATTATTTGATACTATACGTACAAGCTAAAAGAAAAGATATAGGTACTAGTTAAATAATTAATTAGTTCTTTCCTTTTGTTCTTATCTCTTACAAATTGGTTTAAGTAGTAAAGAAAACGCAAGAAATCTTTCTTTGTAATCGGCTTGTTTTTTCATTAAACGAACGGTAGTTTTTTCCTCATGAAATATTTATAAAACAGTTGAAAGCATTTTTATTATTTTGCCAGATGACAAAGGAGAATGTTTCCTTTATCATTGATAGAAGTGAGTTTACTGCAAGTCATGAACACAACATTGATGGCCATCTCCACAAACCCCCCATTTGTCACCCAAATCCCTCCAATTCGACGGCACATGAAGTCTGACTTCCTAAGACTTCCGTCTGCAACTTACTCCAAGTGCCTTTACTTCGCTAAGTACTCGTCGGTATTGCTTTCGATGAAATAAACGCAAGCAGAACTAAGAGCCAAGTAGTAAGGACCTAAAGACAAACTATAACAGATCCGATAGTGAAGCCTCCGAGATTTATAACTGCAGATAAGGCTTAGGAGGGTTTTTGTCTCAATTGGGAATGTCGTGTTCCGGTTCGGATTAGATTACATTTAACCATTGCTTTGATAAGATTGTGGATATATTTTTGTGAAAAGAAAGTTATTAAAATTACAATGGCTAAAATATCTAGTCAACTGTAAAAAAAAGTCAGTTATGTTCCAAGAAATCCTCAAAGCATTAAGTAGAAAACTGATTAAGAAAAACTTGGCCCCTATAACGTCTCCGCCAAAAATGTCAGACATTTTCGGGCTCATCTAAAAGTCATTACGGTCAGATAGGCTATCGCTTACTACTGTAGCTATAGCCACGACTTCAAGCCCCGAACATTTGGAAGCCTGCCTATTCCAAGAGGAAGAGGTACATAAATACGTATAGCTGAAGACTGCGCGCCAATATCTGGCAGTAAATCACCTTAAGACTTAGTGCGTTGAGCCGGCCCCTATGTAATTTACGCCGGCTTCCGTCCAGGGTGGGATGTAATGGATAAAACATTTAATTACTGCACATATCTTGCCGTGAGCCGGCCTTAGACGTGCATAGAGGTGTGAACAGGAGGAGAGGGCGATGTTGTTATGATTTTAAATGGAAAATTATTAGAGTACACATTTATTTACATTTTTAGTCAACTTTATGCTAAAATTGATTCAGTTACAGTGTTCATAGTTATTTTGATTAATGATTATTTTTATATTTCTTGACTCTTGTCATTTGATGTCATAATCAAAGATTTTGTCTTCCTGTTTCAATGACGAGATACCCTTGCGGAGTCTAGTTTCGGACAAATGATGGATGTTTTTCTTTGATTATATCGGTTTTGGGTCTTTTGGTCCTATTTGTTTCAAACCAAAACCAAATAAAAAATAACTTCGAGATACTTGAGTGTCGACGTGACAGCTGGTATGAGGTACCATAACACGCAGGTACACTCATGATAAATTGTGTACAATATGTTAGGAGGGAGCAAAGGACCCTACAAGCGACGTGGCAAGTCTCTCAGATGTGTTAAATAATGACCTGTATGAAGGAACTCTGAAACCAATAATATACTGAGTGTTAGTTTGCCAAAACACTCATTATTTGGTAAAACACACACTACGCCAAATTTTAAAATTAATTTTGCTTTAAGACGGCGCCGACCATACGCCGAGCACACAGTGGCGCCCTCATTGTTTTTTTGGTTATTTCTTTTATTTTAGAATGAAAATGCAGAAAATAAGCCCGTTAAGTTGTGCTCCACAAGATTATACGTTAATATTATTACAAAAGGTAGTTTTACATTGTTTAGTTTCATTATAATCACTAAAACGGATAATAGCGGCCACTTTTGAGGAGCCCACTTGTGAGGGCGCCACTGTGCGGTCGGCGCCCTCTTAAACATAATTACTCTACTTTTTGCGATTATTATTCATTAAACTTTATGCACCATAAGATACAAAGGCGACCTTATAAGGATGCAATCAGGAAGTTGGTAATGTTGCTAATAGCGTTCTTTTGTCAATATTACTAAATTAAATTATGAAATATCGCTACACCAAAATACACTGAATCATCATCTGTCTGGCTGAATACCCAGTATTTTTCATGGAGCGACTGCCTATCTGACATCCATAACCCAGTTACTGGGTAATTTGATACCCCCTGGTAAGACTGGGTCAGACTTTCGGGCTTGTGACGACCCGGGATCTTGGTATGTAAAGATGGCAATTCATCCGCGGACCAACCGCGGCAAGCGTAGCTTAACCTGATCGATCGACCCGTTCGGCTGTTATTACTTAACCACAAACACTAATAATAACACTGAATCAGCTGTTATTCAATGTGACGATATTAATGTTTGCCTTAACTTGATTGGTCCTTTTGACAAAAATACGGTAACACACGTCCTGCTTAAAGTGATTTTATCCACTCGCTATCTCCTATAGCTTGTGGCCACGCGGTGAGCGGGTAAAGTTGTGTTAGTGCAATAATGCTGCGTGTTCTCATTACTCTGTTATTAGTGGGCCGGAGTTCGTCGACAACTATCACGAGATGCTCACCTCGGGAACACACAGAAGGGATTGTGGCGGGAATGTTATCTGTGGCTCAGTGGGACGCAGTTTATGAAAAATTGCTATTCTTAACGTAATTGACGTATTTAGAGAAAAAAAGTGGTTTATGACCGTTCTTAGTATGAATGGTTTTGCTTTGTAATGCGCGAATGACTTTCTAACTGAAATAAATTTTATATTTTTTATGGATGCTTCTAGCTAGCTACTTTGTATAGGTACTTAAAAAAAACCTGTCTAAAGAAAAGGTATCGCTGTACAATAGGCCGCACGTCAGTGGTAACTAAACTGGTTTAGGCTGGCCTCTTCGTTCTATTGAAACTCCGTACTGCGCTCATCCAGCTCAAGGTCAAAGCGGCGACGTGCGGTCGACTATACTAGTTCGGGGAGCACACACAACAATTCAAAACCACACTAACTTACTTTGTCACAAGCCAGAGACCCGTGTGTGTTAGCCATAATAACAAATAAATCAAGCATCATGATAATAATTTTCGGAACCAAGTCAATACTATTATGTTTCCTCAACTCGCACATTGAGTTGCAGATGCTTGAATACGTGTGTTATTAGTAAGTTAGTCTGTTGGTTGCACGTAGTATGTTGCGCGCTTCGGCTGCAGACTGCCCGAGTATTGCGGTGCATATGCGGTGATGTATGGCGCACTGACGGGGAAGTTTGTGATTACTTGCTGTTATTAGTAATGTTGAACTGAGAACGTACTTTACCAAACCTCCACATGTAGTGGTGGTTTGGGGCATTTTGAGGGAGGGACATAAGAAGATTTTCATCTGTACTTTAGAACACAATCTGTATCTATATGTTGTGATGCATCTACATTAATAAGACACCGTTTACTACATTTCAGCGAGGTCAGCTACGAGTCTATTGTCTTACCTTCAGCAGGAACACTAAGATCTACTTGGTCGTACCCACGTTACATGCACAGGGTACAGAAAGTTTCATCAGAAACTGAATGAATTCAAATAGGAATAGAGACAGTCCAGAGGCATTGTAAAATCAATAGGAAATCAATTACAATCTTAACAAAATTAATGTCTGCGTGAAACGCATAATTTTATAACTTGATCCACAAACTATTTATAGCCTTCCATTTCTCAACTAACCAACGAGCTATGCACTTCAATATAGCAGTTAGTAGGCATGTCTCCATCCATACATCGTGTCGATACAAGTCGAGCGTCGTGCCGCCCCTGCCAACTCTCTGCTCACTAACCCCTGACGCCGTAATGTTTAAAAGAAAGCCATAACAGTTTGGCCGACGCCCACACTGCTGCCCGGCCACAAAGTAGCTACGTACAGAAGGCCGGCTTCATACAACGAGCGTGTCAGAAAGGTGGATGAAAACTACATATATGATTATGTATAATATCAGCTTGATTAGCAAGCCTTGAGTGTGGTTGGTTGGTGTTATTTACTGTGTATGGAGGTTACTAGTTATTAACTGTATGCAGTACCTATGAATAGTGTGTAAGGAAAGGGTTTATGAAGAAAAGCACAGAAAGATAAGACTAGGCATTTATTTCAATTAGGCTTGTCAGTTAAATACGTTAATGAGAAAACTAGTTTTCCGTTCCCAAAACTAGGTCATCATGAAGAAGGAAGGACAAGCAAACTTCATGGTAGCTTGTTTTATAAAGTATTGTATCAACACATTGTACATTTGCATAAACAATTATTGTTAGGTACCTATCACATTAATCTCTTGGACCATTTCTCCAAGCTATAGCAACTTATCAATGGAAAGAAACAGAACATGAATATTCCGTAATTCGATTTAACTCAAAAGCAATATTAGACTTATTATAATTATTACCTATATCACATAGGTATAGAAAAACACAGTTAACAGCAATAATATCAATTCACTTACATGAACGGTAGTCCATCTTTCACCACAGTTGAATCGAAGCCAGAATTGGCGGGCCCACCTTATCAAGTTTCCCAATATTACTCAAGTACATCTAACATTCCCGTCATTTTTAACAAATACAATTTGACCAAATAACTTTTAATATTGAGAGTCTTATGTAAATCAATGTTGACAGACCTGTTTTAATTTTTTTTTTTCCTTCAATGATAACTGAGCCGATGTCGACTATTCTGCCAGCGTCCTTTTAAAACGTTATAAGATATTGAATGTATTTTTATAACAATTTATCCGACTACAATTAGATAGTCTCTTAAACATAACGTTAACTGAGTTTACTATATTTATATCTTATAACCACTTATACATCAAGAATTGCACATAAAATTAAGAAGATAATTATTTTAAATACAATGTTTAATTCTGTTACCCTTACATTTTAGGTGGAAAGTAAAATAAGTTATTCTATTTATTTAGACCGACTCACAGATCTCCGGTTTCGTTTGGAATTCGTTGATTATTTGGTCTAGAAACACTCTCGACAGTCTGGCAAAAATATAGTACATACTAATTCCATGCAATTTAGGAAAGAACATACTAATTCCATGTAATCTAGGAAGATTGTATTCTTTATAACTCTACATATTCCAACAAGCGCAAACGGGCGCACGCGCACATTGACGTATACGTAAGGCGATCTCAGGCCCTTTGTACACACACGTTTTGCTTGTCGTGAAAAGCTACGGTTTATTCCCCGTGTGTAGGTTGTCAGTGTTGTATGGACCACTATGAAAGCTTGTTGACAGACACGTTTTGAAGTGAAAACTTATTTAGGCGCGTTGGGCTTTTTTTGAGATGGGAAAAAAACCATTGAACTCGCGACACTGTTACCGACACCGCGCTACATTCGGATGTGTTCGGCTGTCCTCGGGATGTACTCGCTTTTAATGTATTTCCGATATGTCAGTGAGTGATGGCAAAGTATTCTGTTTGTGTTTTGTTTATATGACGATTCAAGTTTTCACTTCTGTCGGCAATCCCGGAGTGTCACTTTTTATTTTTACGGCGCCGTTTATACGCCGTACCGTAAAGAAACCTTGTCGTGTACAAACGGTCTTAAACTAGGTACGTGAAACGAATGACGATGAAAACGCGTATCTTATGTGCGAGCCTTCCTTTTCGCTCATCGCATAGAGACGACCTTCTGGAACAATCTGTTAAGTGGCCCGACGCCCGACGCCCGCGCCGCCGCCGCGCACTTTATGGCCCGATGCTGCCAACGAACGTATAATTGTTTTTAATGGTACGCACTAGTCTTTGTAAGCGCACGAGATTTAGATGTCGTCGCTTTTATGTTTTAAAGTGATTTCTGCTATAATTACACCGACACACTCTGAATCTTCTATTTATAATGTAATGGCAGACCCATCAACACTTGAACATAATCGCGTCAATATAGGTAAAGTATAAAATCATCAAAAATATGATCATTCTGGTCCTATGCATACAGTGTTTTTTACTTTACTAACCGTAACTAACTCAACCAAATGCAAAATAGGTCCTTTGAAAACTAGTTGCTTTTCAAGCGTGTTGTTGTTCAAAACAGTGTATTTGAACACTCTATCAACCATTGCATTTAATTGTTTACCAAATAGAAAACTAGTCTACAGAGTTTGAGCAATATTTTCTAGTATGAAACACCGCCACAGTCTACATAAAAACTATTTTACAAAAAAAAAAAACACTACAATCTGACAAATAACTTTAATTTCGTAAGTCGGTGTCGTTGGTTCCGCATTTTCGTTTTTTGACACCGACTTCCGTAATTAAACTTATTTATCACTTCGTAGTGTTTTTTTTTAAGTCGGTTGTTTATTTTCGTAAAAAAAAGTTTATATTTTTCACTTTTTTTGTTGTAGCTACCCCACACAAATTCAATTAACACTAGTGCATTGAAGAATTGAAGACACCGACTAGAAGAATCATCAAAATTCGCATAGAAATGCCGGAGATGCAGTACATTTATGCATATAACTTCGTACATACGACCTAATGTATTATATACTAAAACCTTCCTGAAAGTATGTAGATCACAATAGTGAAATGATTATCAAAATTGGTTTATGAGTTTTTGAGAAAATCGTCGAATACAGAACCTCCTTTTTTGAACTCGGTTAATAAAAAACAACAGTCAACACTTAGGCTTAGGGTACATTAATGGGAAATGTTTCAAAACATGCAGTTTTATAAAACGGCAATTTGAAACCCTGCCTAAGTTTATACTTAAAGTTTAGAATATTTGAAGAATTTATAGTATAAAACGAAGCAACAAAGACCAAGCATTTCAACAGTATGGACTATGGATAAATAATATTATTAATCATCCCATTGTGGGAAATTGAAATATTGAAATAGACACAAAGCCCATTTCTATTCATTTGTTGAGACCAGATTTTCAGGAAAGGTTCCGTTCATCCAATTTATCTTTTACGTCCTTTATGAGAACGTTATTCTGTTTTCTTAGAATTTCATACTAGTTCAAAGTTTTCTGGATACCTACCTACGTCATTAGGAACTGGGTGAACTATACAGGGTCAAATTAAATTAGCCAGCGAAACCATGTAGCCGTGATAGGTATCGATATCTAAACACGATAGGTATCGTTATATAAATAAAAGCTTGTAAAATAAAAAAAAGATTTGATGTTTTTTTTTGGGTCATCGAGCGCTGTTAGTGTTGTTACTTAAATTATGAGGCAAGAAAATCCGTTTAATTTTGTTTTATCATGTTTAAATATCGATATCAATAATGTCTGTGATGATTTAAAAAAAAAAAACTGATTATAAAACTGATGATTCAAGTGGTGCAGCGGTGCTAACTGCGGTTTATGACCCTACAAAAAAAAATAGAATGAATTTATTTTTTGTTTTATCATTTTTAGATAGCGATATGCATTAGGTAATTATCTTATCTTATTTTATCTTACCGCTATACTCGGATACCTGCCAGATTCTATGTCAATACCCACGTCTCGTATTTGTCTTACTGACAAGCTCTTGACTACACATCCAGCAATCACACTATACAATAATTTGTACTGAACAATATTTCCACTTATCATTCACTCTAAAATAAACTTTATTTACGAACCTATAAAGCTTAATTTCCATTGTAATAATTTGAGGTCGTGAATGTAAGGCTAAGTACACACGGGCGGGACAGCCGATCAAATAGTTTGTCGTCCAATTACGGACGCGCGACTAGTGTTGGTTAATAGCGAGGCGTCGCGTCGGCACAATGAAACTTGACGATGCACGGCTACTAGGGGCAACACTTCGGTACTTATTGGAGCGGTTAGCGGGCAGGTTTGCTGAAGGTTGAAAGTAATGATTACGCGTGACGCTGCTTTTTATCCTGGGGTTGGGTTTTTTGGTCGCGGGGACCCTTCACGGTACTTAACGTATGCTTTGAAACCCTTACTTGATGTAACATTTAAAAACTCTGCTGTCGATAATGATGTTATTACTTTAATTGGAAGGTATCCTTTTCGAATCATTTCAGTAACTATGAGTTACATTATGTATGGGACAATATGGTAATTTAGCGTCACTTCTCCGAATGCAGCAAATTAACTTATTATTCTATAATAACCGTAATTATAACATGAACCACCCAATCTGCTCACTCATTGACTCGAAAATAAAGCGTATCACACACGTATTAAATTTTAAATCTGCCGCATTTAATTATAAAGCTCAGTACACACTATTAACTTATACTTACTCGAATAGCGTCCACGCGTCGCCAACCGGTTTATCGGTGACGGATGGCTGGACGCAGGTGTAGCCCGCACCTTACATTACAACAAACACTATCCACATCACACACACTTTATGTCTACGAAATAAGGTATATTTTGGTTTGTGTTATAAATAAGCTATGGTTGTAAGCCTTGTTACAACTTGATATAGGGCGATTGACACAGGTATGTGGGATGTGGGGATGAACGAATGAATATATCTCTGCTGAAGCTATTTTTATCCACATAAGGGGTAACACCCTGTGAACGATAGGGAAGTGAGATAGTGACCGTAAAAATCGTTGTATTGTTAAACAAGTTTATTTTTTCCGTATTCTTTTGTTATCTCTGACAGATAAGATTGATTCAGTTGTGTTACGTCTGAGTTTGATATGTTTCCCTTCGCTCTAAGTCACACAGAATATGTCTGAAAAATAGAAATAACATTAAAAAAGATACCTTGGGCACTCACTGAAATATACAAAGCCTCCGGACACCATGACATTGTACGGAGTCAGCTTTTAAATGGGTAAAAACTTCTTTACATTTTCCGTAAAAAATCACAGGCCACACGCAAAGGATCATCTTTTATCATTTCCACATATAGAAGTAAACTTGACTCGTAAGTTAACTAGTGGCACAATCGCGTATCAATCATCCATTCCCGTATTTAACGAACCAAAAAACTCAGCCTCACAATGGGGGATGACTTTGAATAAAACCCCCAGTCCCCGGGGGCGGGGGCGGGGGTGGTGGGGGTAAGGCTATCAAAAACACATGTCCTGTAACGTAGCGCCTATCGGCTTGGTGGGGAATCTTTCAATCGTTATCTTTTATTCTGTGCCGACCCCCGTTGTGATAGGGATGTGGTTAATGTAATGAGAGGAAGGCGAAGAATTAAAATATTAATGGTAAAGTTCGAAACGTCTTGATCTGTAGGGCGTCTGCTATGGCCCTCTCTTGCCTTAAGGGTGCTGAAAATCTGAACAATATTTGGGTTGTGAAGGTCAGATAGGCAGCCGCTACATGTAAAATACTGGTATTCAGCTGCATCCGGTTAGACTGGAAGCCGACCCAAATATAGTTGGGAAATGGCTAAGCAGATTGATTTATTATGTCTGACCAGTACGTAGCGACCTGGACTGCTCTGTCGTTCGCCTCATTTGGGTCCTCGAGCGCGCACCGACTGTGCATTTACATGTGCATAACACAACAACAACTCTTCTATACCAAATTCTGTGCGTTGAAATTGGTCGATTACCTATTGTTAAGGATCATCATCGCCACTATTGTTTGTTGTAGGCATGTATTATTTCAATTAGTAGGTAATTACATAATTTGCATGTGTTAATGGTTTAATATGATCGACACCAGTGACTCACACAGTTGACGCAGTCAAAGTGCAGTAAGCATTACTGAACACCTAATAATAATAATCTATGATTTGCAAACGTGATTGTATTTCCCGGTCTGCTGATTCTTGTCAAATTGATTGACGTACTTAAGCTACCTAATAACAATATAATTATGATTCGTGATCCAATCATGCAATGATAAGAATCTGGATCGAAGGACAAAGAAATGATTTCATTTCTGATGCACTGTTTTCTTAATAGCCTGTGCATGTGACTTTTGTACTTGTTTAAATTTTGTTTTGCTATGAATATGTTTCTCTCCACGAGATCATATCTATTCTTTGTTATCGGTACGGATAACTAAGGTACATTATTCAGTTTCAGAAAAAGGGGATTTTTCCAGAGCTCGAAACTCTAGTAGCCTTCGTATCAGAATCTGAATGTATGTTTTTGTAAGAACGTAGTTTTAGATAGTATGATATTAACAATATTATATGTTCTGTATATTTACCACAGCATAATTATGATGTACAAATATCATGTTATGTATTCCGCTCCTGTTCCCATCTTGGAGCGATCTCAGCAATACTCTAGTTGGCGTTTAGTGAATTTATAGCGGTTACCTACGGCATCTGCGTGAGATTTATGAAAGTGTGCCACTCGAACACTTACACTTTTTGTGCCGTGCCGTGCCGCTGTGCCGTGCCGGTCTGTGACAGTGATGGAGCGAGTGACGCGGGATGGAACTAGTGTGACAGCGGTTTATGGTGTAAATCGGTGCCACAACCGGTCGCACATAACCGGTTGCAAATAATGTTCATTGTTTTTATAGAAATAAAACAAAGGGGTTGTTTTGTTGCAATGCACAACAAGCCGGTTCTGGATATGGTCTTCAGTTTTGAAAAATAGTACCTAAGTTAAGATTCAGAGGTTTGATCATTATAGGTAAATGGTTGCCAAAAGACAAACATTTTATTTTTGTTAGATACTTCGATCATATTTACCATATTGACTTGATGCATTTCATTGGGACAAGATAACATATCGGATATCAAGTAACATGTCGCGGAATTGTATGGATACGTCAATAAACATCCAAATTGTAGAAGCTTGAGTGAGCGCGGTGACAGTCCCGCTGTGGCGGCTTATTTTCTAAATCACTTCATATTTATTGGCAAAAAGAGCATCCATCGATATCTTTTCTTTTCAAAATTCTGCATTTTGTACGAAAACAAATATTTGTATAACCTTTAAAAATTGGCCGCATTTAGGAGTAGGTACGGATTTTTTAATAACACCTGCCAATGAATGTAAGAATTGATTGTAAGTTTGAGCAAGCGCTAAAACCATAGCTTTGTTGCCAAGCAGCTTAGCTCTAATTTGGTCTGAATGTTATGGGTAACCTGCCTATGAAATTAGAGGCGATCAAAGATAATTTTCAACTTTGTAGTCAAAGACTATTCTCTATGTTTGTAGCTGACTAATGTTGATATTGAAACAAAATTAGCTATGTTTTCGACTCTTAACGCCATCTATTGAGTTTGTCTGCAATTAAATTTATCGTGATCAATACGATAACATGTTATAAAACAAAGTCAATGTTATCGATTCCTGATAATATTGTTATGAATGTATTTGCAATACTTATCTTAAAAAAACAACCGCATATACTTAGTTATTTATATTTTAAGTACGTTCAAAAAAGTCATAAAAATATTACACGATCGATTTATCAAATTCTACGAGGATTAATTAAATTCTCGAATCGATTAAATAGAAACGATATGATAAAACTAAGTCCTTCACATAAGCAGTCGTGTTGAGAGAGTATTAAGATAATAGTTAATACTTTAATATTGACACAGGTGTAACGACATTGATGTATTTCCGATATATTATCGAATTATTACTAGCAATAACAAGATTCTACGATTATGATATCGTTATTATCTGTGAATGTACTCATGTTGATTAGGCATACCAAAAAACCCGAGGGAAATTATTTACTAAGCAAATTGACTACCAACTTATATTGTCCATATATTAAAATCACAACTGTCATTTTTGACACTTGCATGAAACAGCTATAATATGGAAAACTGAAGTAGGGTTTCAATTTGCTTAACTCTTATTTTTCCTGACTGTACCTACGTACAGGCCGTTTTGTTTTGGTTCATGTTTACGGTATAATGCCTTTGTTCCCGGGAGGTGAAGGCAGAGGTGTATAGTAGAGGAATATAGTACATTATGTACCTACATATTACATAAATTGCGGATTAATTGAACTACCATTACCCGGGCTCAATACTATAAGCTGCTACGGACAATTTCCCAATTAATAATCTAACAAAGACAGTCCGACCTGCGCATCAAACGACAACAAGACCAATGAGACAATCTTCGAATGGTAATTTCATCTATGTTATCCAACCTGTATAGTGAAGAAACGATTGCGCAACTATCGCACCACCGCAGCGCGGCGCCGGGCGCGTGATACGGTCGTTAGTTGCAACTATCGCACCACCGCAGCGCGGCGCCGGGCGCGTGATACGGTCGTTAGTTGAAACTATCGCACCACCGCAGCGCGGCGCCGGGCGCGTGATACGGTCGTTAGTTGCAACTATCGCACCACCGCAGCGCGGCGCCGGGCGCGTGATACGGTCGTTAGTTGCAACTATCGCACCACCGCAGCGCGGCGCCGGGCGCGTGATACGGTCGTTAGTTGCAACTATCGCACCACCGCAGCGCGGCGCCGGGCGCGTGATACGGTCGTTAGTTGCAACTATCGCACCACCGCAGCGCGGCGCCGGGCGCGTGATACGGTCGTTAGTTGCAACTATCGCACCACCGCAGCGCGGCGCCGGGCGCGTGATACGGTCGTTAGTTGCAACTATCGCACCACCGCAGCGCGGCGCCGGGCGCGTGATACGGTCGTTAGTTGCAACTATCGCACCACCGCAGCGCGGCGCCGGGCGCGTGATACGGTCGTTAGTTGCAACTTATGATGCCGAAGATAAATGATATCTGTTGGTGTCAGTTTTTGTGAATGCGACAAACGAATGGGTACCTATAGTCGGGAACTGGGGAGCATCCCTGTTTTTGTACGGGAGAGGAAAAATACCGCGATGCTGCAACGATGAGATGTCGTGACGTAACGTTTGTAAAATAAAATTTTCCTGCAGGTAACCTTACCTGCAGGAAAAATGTTATTTTCAAGTTCGCAATCTGACATCATGTTTCAATCTGATAAACGTAATTACTACCCGGAACTAACTAAAATAAACAGACATTATAAGCTATGTCGGTATTTCTTTTCTCATTTTGTTTTCCCCGTATCTACAAAAGTTTAAGGAAAACGTGAAATGCTGCTTATTCGATGCACCAAAGACACGTTCTAAGGTGTACGTGGCTTCGGATAGTGTTGACGCAGAGAAGTATAACTGCGTGGAAAGTTGAATGTGTATTGAAGCAGTGAATATATTTTTATTATAATTATATTTTTTATTAATTTACTACTTTAAGCACACAAATGTATGGAGGCGGACTTAATGCCACGGCATTTTCTACCAGTAAACCTACCCCATCCCCATTTTTTTTCCTCTACCTTGTAGTTTTCTATGACTTCAGGGCGCATGAAACTAATCAATTTTAAATCCTACTTATGACCTGTAGAAATTGTACATGCGAATAAATATATTTTTTCCAGGGACAAGCGAACTGAAGGTAGTACCTATTTAAATATTGCGTCAAACGATGATTTACCAGAGACCATTTAGGTAATTAGGTAATCAACTCCTCATTGCCAATCGACCTCTATACGGCTCTGATAAAATCATACCTATTTATATAATAATCAGTAGCCTTATAAATCATTATTTTTTGTAATCGAACTGGATTACTTGATATGAAATGAGTGCACGCTACCAACTGGTCTACTACTACTTGATATGAAATGAGTGCACGCTACCAACTGGTCTACTACTACTTGATATGAAATGAGTGCACGCTACCAACTGGTCTACTACTACTTCGTTTGGTTTTCACAGAGCTCACGTGCGACTAATCTTATAGTCCACTAAACTAATCCATACAATCCATATCCCTATGGATATGGACGGTAGCCGTGTGTACATAGGTACATATCGAGCTATACGTTTCCAGTTTAAGCTGACCTCGCATTGGTTTGGCTTGCCTTACAATAAGAGGTCAGCTTGTAGATACTGGAAATGTATAGTTGGATATGTAGCCGTGTGTACTAATTCATACATCCATACTTTAAAATTTGAAATCTCATCTGCCTAGCCTTTTCCTAACTATGTTGGGGTCGGCTTCCATTGTCACCGGATGCAGCTGAATACCAGTATTTTACATTGAGCGGCTGCCTATCTGACCTTCACAACCCAGGTACTGGATAATACGATACCTCTTGGTAAGACTGGTGACTTTCGGGCTTCTGACTTACTGTCAAAGATCTGCGAATGACAGCCGGAACCAACGGCTTAACGTGCTTTCTGAGGCACGGAGGGGTCTCGGTATGTAAGGATGGTCACCCATCCACAGACCAACCATGGCAAGCGTAGCTTAACCTGATCGATCGACGTGTGCGGCTGTTATTAGCCACGAGCCCCTCACATTAATATAACTTTAATATTTGAAATGCAAAAGTAATTTTCTGTCTCTCAATCTGTCTTTATGTTGCCTTTTCACGCTTAAACCATGGAACCTATCGGTATGAGATTTTACAAATAGGTAGCCTTAGACCTTAAAAAGGACATAGGATACTTTTCATCCTGGTTATTAATTTATATTGAAAAACTAGCCGTGTACCCAATTGAATTTCTATACAAACATTCTTCCTCTATTTAACCCCTTTAAAGCCTTCCTCAGTTACAAGGAATTGTCTGTGTGGCATGATTCCGACCTAAAAGTTTAGGCTGTACATTGTCTGTCAGTGATTTAATTGATTGAATACTAATATTGACTAATAACTTGTATAAACTATTAATATAAGTTGGTTATTAATAAATTAATTAATTTAAATAAGATTTTTATTAAATAGATCAGATGTTGAAATACTTAAAAAAAAGCAGATGAAATCGCGGGCAACAGCTAATTAGCCTACAAAACTGCTCCAATTTTCATTACTATTAAAATAAACGTTAAAAAATCAAAACATTTGTCCCCCTTTTTGGTCAACATTACCTTCCTATCTCCTCAAAGACGTTTGAACCGCTTCACAATGACTGTTTCATACAGCGGCGGTTTATATTTGACTGAGTCTTACCGCTAAGATTATTGCTACTTCTGCTGTTTGCTGAGAGGTGCACTCTTCTCCCCACCCCTCCCTCCAGAGGGGAGACGATATTAAACCTGGCGGATAGGATGATGCAACCGCAGGTTTTCTGTGGTTCATTTGATTTGTTTCTAAGAGAGTTACAAGTAGATTATTTCAATCTATCAACACGACGCTAAAGTTTTAATCTGCGACGATCAATAACTATCAGGATTTAGATATGAAACATGTTATTTGCACAAGTTATTGTAAATCTTTTTACCGGAAATTGCTGAAAATCAGAACACGTTTGCACAGCTACAGGGAAATGTGAAGTATTACAATTTATTTTTATTAGGTTTCGTGTTTTAACGTCTGTATTGTGCTGAGTACAATACTAGCACTCAAGTATTTGCTTAAATAACTCCTCCAACTTTTATCTATCGCCATACAAAACTTTCCTTTCGCGATAAATAATTATATATTTTGTAAGCGTCTGTCTGTCAGTCGGTCTGAAGCAGGCGAAGTTTCAACTTGTGCAGCTCTCCTTTGAATAAAATATAAATCTTAGTTCCGCAAGTAAAAAGAGAACACAACTGAAAATACATTTTACTTGAAAAGAACGGAGCGAACACTAGCGCAAGTGCGAACCGATCACGAATAAATTGCTTACACATACAGACATTACAATGTTTTAGAGTGGCGACGTGCATACTGAGTGTTCACGACTTTAAATAAAATTAAAGAATTGTCTACGATTACACTTTACTTATTACATTGCTTAATCTGCTGCTACCTAATTATATTAAATCAACATTGTGATCATAATCATGCCTAGACATTCATCGATAGATTTTGTAGAAATTGCTTCCAGTTTAATGTACAGGCTGCTAATATCAGTGTTATTAGCTAATACAAAATATTATTTCATCCGGCTTGATAGCGTGTCGATGGCAATCTGAATTGTGTTCCAAACTAAACTGTAGAATGGCATCATCAATAGGTAGTATCGCTCATTATCGATAATTAATATTGTGATAATAATATAGAAGGAAGAACGCTACATTATTTCTAACTCATAATACCTCCACGATACTTTTATAATAGTGTCAAGGAAAACTCTTTTTCCTTGTTTTAACAAACAATTTTTGTTCTGAGAGTTTCGGAAATAAAACGACAGAAATCACGCCGTTACCTACTATAAAGATTGACAAAAACAAAAGAAGATGTAAAATATTTATATTTATATAAAAGGAGGTTTTATACCTTCTTGTTGGCTCTAACAAGTAGGTACCTACAATTAATTATATATAATTATTTCTATTTCATCACGCCCTATCAGTCAGGATAGGGATTCGTGATTACCAATGTACCAATGAAAAGTCAAAGAATAATGACCTTTGTCGTGTCGGACAGATGAACTAGTGATCAGTTTCTGAATACATAAACACATATCCCATTTTCAGTCAATCATAGACGGTGTCATACAGGATGGGCATGTCAATCAAATACATAATATCCAATTAGTCACTGCCTATTAGCTATCGGCTGATTGCCAAAAATCATAGTCACTCTGTTCAAAAATTTAAAAATCTTTTTTACTATGTAGATATTTTGATTTAGATGGTTGATGGTTTCAAGATACTCCTATGCTATTCCTAGTGTTTAATTTATTTTCGTATTGTCATCCCCACGCGGTATAATTTTCTAGGGTCGGTAAACATTGACGTGCACGTATGTAGATAAGTAGATTAAGAAGGGCTCTCGGATCTGCCCACATGATAAGTCTTTTCGTCAATCTTCTTTGAGTTTTGAAAGTAGGGGGGAAGAGGATATCAATTTGTAAAATCTTTCAATAAAGTAATGTTTGCTCTCCAGTGTAAAATGAATTGTTTGTTGCATCGAATAATCTTTATTGTTATCTATTTATGTCTCATCATATCTTCGTCAATATCGCAACGGTCGGGTAATTAAAACAATACAATTATATATGTCATGTATTGTGTGTTACTGTTATTACAATTTAATTACCCTTTTCTATTATTCATTTAGGTTGTCAAGTGAGTTACATTTTTAAATACTAGATTTTTTTAAACATTTAAATATATAAAAATAGTAGCCCACCGGTAACTTTACACTAGCTAGCGAACAGGGTCGAAGAGAGGAACCTGTTAAAAATACGAGCCAGAAGTACTACTTTCTGAATCGAGAATTAAGTTTTAGCCTTTGCTGAAAGTTTTAATCTATAATTTAATATTTTAAATAATGGATCCATGTTGCATCAAATCATATTCAAAGATATCTGTCGCCGTAATGTGAAACACGTTGTAGATAAAGGTCGGTCGCGACGTTATCGCTGCGTCCGCTAGTTCGTCCGTCCGTATCGACGCGATCGGGCGAGGTCGTTAGAGGCCGCGCTAGATACGACTGATTTACTAGCGATACATTGGTTCATACGATCTGCTGATATAAGGGACTGTGCAGGGTGCTGTGTGGATGGGATGGAAAATAATTGGAGGATCCTATTGAAGAGGGAAAAGTTTCTGTTTTCACCTTTTCTCTATTTAAAAAATTAAATATCTTATATTACATTCCTATTGTACAACCTGTATACTATAATGATGCATCCAATTCAAGTACGAATAACTAACAGATAAGCAACAAAAATAACTAACAGATAAGCAACAAAAAGGTTGCCACATTCATGAATTTTCTACAATACTCATATATTGGAGAACATTCATCAATTTGGCAACATTTTTGTTTTTGAGAAGGGCGTTGTTAGCTGCGTTACAGTTTGTACTTTTGCAGCTATCATCGTTTTACTTGTTGTCGTTGTTGTTTGTGTTATTGATCTGAATTTTTTTTTATTATTATTATTATTTATTTGTACAGCTACCTACACTAAACCAAAAATACCTCTAATCTACAAATCCACTAACTAACTAGGTTACCTAATCAGCAGTACGTAACTAAGTGTACAAATGTCTATGGTGGCTGCACACGAATCACTCAGAGAGACCATTGCTTTCCCCACGAGTTACGAGTTACGACGGATGCATATTCATCGCGAGCGCCGAACCATGCCGGACGAATGTGAAGCGCCCCTAATATACATTAGCGATAGCGGACTGTCCTGCTCCTAATTAATAATGTGAAATATTAACGTTGGATAGTTTGTCTGTGTGTTGAATCGTTTGAGATAAAGTGTTTTTAGATGAGTGATGTTAATATAAACTTACCAAAAAATTCGAATTACTTTTTTAATTACTTTTTTACTTATCTTCAGACTTTTTAATTGACTTAGCGGAATTTTTATCAGTTATAGTGTGTGGGAAAAGTCCTACAATCATAGAACCTAATAATCTCGTATTTATTTTTAATGTAAAGTGAGAGAATTTATCTGAACCTACTTGCACTCCAAGCAAAAATATTTCTTTAACTTTTCATTTCCGTCACTAACAAAAAGTATTTCAATTCAATACAAAATAACCCACCATATGAATAAAATACAACGTAATATTTCAAATTAAACCTCCGCAAGCGAAACCGGGGCTCCAGACGATGCTAACATAAATAGATCCACATCTACATCGGATCTGTGCAGCTGATATTTGGTAATTTATGTAATTAAGATGTATCGGCACAACTGTACCTACCTAGCTCCCTATAGCACGGTATAGTTATAGTTCGTAGTGCTCTGACTAACGAGCTATTGATTAGGGAGGAGATGTTCATATTTAGTGAAGAAGTTGGTTGGGATTAGTTGCCTTGGAAACTGTTCTCGTTTCATCTTTTTCCTAATCTAAGAAGTGACAGGATGTCTATTGACATCAAAGGGTATTTTTGTCAGTTCCAACATTATATTTGTTATAATTTATCACAACCATGTTAAAAAGAAAATAGAATCCAAATAAATAAATCGAAACATTTTCTTCGTATTTTAGTTTTATTTCCCCACCGGTTCTAGGAACATGAAATCCCAGAAATCAAAGGGAACACCTTCAGTACACGTTGAAAGCTCTGATTAAACTTTCATAGATTTGTGAAGAAAACACGGTAACTGCAGGAAATTGTTCGCACGCGCCGGCTTGAAGTAAATTCAGCCATTCAATGCTTCAAACAGCAGTAATCATACTAAATGCCGCGGCGGTGGACGCGCCGGGGTCTTGGTGGAATATAAAAATAACCCATCATGTCTGTATTTCTAAAAGGATTAGAGGTATATTTATGTTATTTATGACTCTTCTGGTGATTGTATTAAGCAAGGAGCTATAAAACAGTACCAATCAGGCAGTCTTCGGCTACTGCCTTTTTGAAGATGTAATAATAGTTTTTTCAGTTTTAACAGCCACAGTAGCGAACATCGAGTAGTTATTATAAACTCCAATGATATTGGTAGAGGTATTCGTACCATTTTAATTGCATGTATCGATTTCAAAATCTTGTTAAAAACATCCCATATATCGAAAGCAAAAATATACATCGAAACTGGAAAATATTACGTTTTTAAAGCATGTATAAACATGAAACTGTATATTTGTTAATCAAATTACGGAAATCATTTTCCATCAGCGTCACCGCTACGCGCTACAGTGCTACGCGCTACAGTGCTACGTGCTACAGTGCTACGCGCTACGGTGCTACGTCGCTACGAGTCGGTCGTTATATGAAAAGTTACCAATTGGAGCGCGCATTTTTAATTAATAGAGAATGTTTTTATCTCTGTTTTCCTTTTTTCCGATGTCACATAATACAAATCATGTTTTTTTTATAATGGCAGGAAGGGTGAACGTAGGCATTATGAGATGTCAGTGTTTATTGTCTTTGTAACATAGTAAGAAAGCCTTTATTGTCAGGATTCAGAGGTTTTGCCCATTGCCGCATGCATGCTGACAACTAGAAGTTTTGGATTGCTGGTTGCGAAGGTTGGGTTCTATGGCAAGGTGCGATTGTTTTTTTTTATAATTAGGGAAATCCATAATAGCTTTCTGTATTTTCCAATCGTGTACAGATAACAGCAATAAATTTGCCCCCTAGCACATGGATTTTAATCGACCAAATATGTTACCCCTTTTTTGAGGCACAAATGAGAATTTGTGCCTCAAAAAAGGGTTAAATAAATAATGCAGCTGCTAAAACAACACGCTGCAGAGTTGTATTAAAATTATCTTTGGGTTATTCAAAGAAAACGTGTATTTAAAATAATTTATTCGATATTTTATCCTACATTATAAATTTAATAATCTCAAGAATCTTAACGAAGCGCGCAGTTTATAACCACCCAATGTTCCATTACACGAATTTCACGCTTGAAATATAAAACAGTGAAGCATCACGGCATTTAATTAATAGTGGGTAGGCAAAGAGCATTTAATTCAGGAAATCCATTTGTATGATAAACGCGCGCTGTTTAGTGCCAGTACTTTAGTGCGGAGGGTTAACTACCGTTAGTTAACGTCGGTTAAATGGTGCCGGGTTTGGAAATTACGGTTAATTACGTTTAGGGGAAAATAAAAAGGAATAATGTTAATCACAAGACGTCATTTTGTTAGACATAACACTCACATACTAACAATGTACATTTTATTTTATTCAAATATGTAGGTGCTGTATTTTATAAAATACAAAATATGATTAACATTATAGGAAGACATTTTTTTGGTCAAAAGCTTTTCTAGGACTTAACTTCCGCACTTAAACTTTTCAAACCTTCAGTTTTTACTATAGTAACAGAAAACCGCACGTAAAACCACAAGACGTGCACTACAAAAATAAAAGCGAGCTTCTTTAAAACATTTCTACTTTAACTGCAGTTACATCTCGGTGCCACCCGCCGCCTGCAATAGAGACGTACAGATGAATTTTAATGCTGTAGTTACGCATTCAGTGCTAATGGCTCCTTGAGTGGGACACAGACAGACAGGCAAGACGAGAGTCACAGTAAACACTGTCTGCCGTCACTCGAGACGCAAATGTACGCGTTTTAATATGCACGTCTTTTCGAGAGTCCGGTGTTTGAAGATCTGGATTAAGTGCATGTGAAGGTAAGGTTTAGCTTGAAACCAAGTGTTAGAAACTATGTAGGCATGTAGGATTGTGTTACTAAGTGAGGAACTGAGGAGCTTTGGCGTTTGTTGCAACGAGACTACATGCTTAGAGTAATGGACGTTACCGTCTGAAGGTGGACGGAGAAAAATATTTATTAGGAATAATTAAAATTCTCTATAGATATAATTATTTTTGTTGTTTTAATCAGGTTTTCTTTCTCAGTTTTGAGTATGAACCAGTTTAATATTGATTGATTTGACGGCCCGAAGCATAGTTTTATAAAATGAATATGGAGAACAGAAAAGGCTAACAAAAAAAAAGATGAAATATCTAAGTTACTAACAATGTTAACAAACTAAAATTAGCACAATATGTACCTACATACACAAACACTATAGAACGTTTACATGGCTGTTAACCTAAACAATAACATGTAATCATAACCTACAATGTAAGAGCCAAACTGGCATAAAACACTTTCTAACCACATTAACTATAGCGCTAACTTTTACACGTGCCTACGGTTTTGTGAAATTAATTATTGTTTTGATGTAAAAAGGAAAGTTCATATTAGCGTCCCAAATCTATTTTTAACCCTAACTTTTATAAATCTTTGATGGGCTTTGTAAAATGTTGCATTCCACCATTGGACAAATGTTTAAATGATTGTCAGAAACTAAACTTAGGAACACGTGAAAATAGCACAGAAACAACGTTGGTCTATAAATGTAATGCTAAGTAGAAAATCAATAGAAAATATTGATCCCAAATTTTTAAAACCAGTACTTGTTGACATTTGAGCTAGTAAAGTGGAACAGACAACGTACATCATCATTCTACTAACATTAGTTACGATTAACGATATTCCCTAGTTCAAATAGTGCGTCCGGTCCTAAATAAAACGCCTTGACTGCAGCACGCGTTAATATGATTACACGCAGATTACCGCTGTAATGCTGGTTTAGTGCTAGTTCTGCGTTCGGGAGCGGAGGTAAACCGGTAATGGATGTGTCAGCATTTCTATATTGTCGACTAATAGGTATTACCTACGGGTGTTGTCTTATGACTACAATCGGGAAGGGTAGCTATGCAGCTACTATCACAACACAATTCATGCGAGTGTGTGTGATGATATTTTACACAATTATTTCTGTTCTATGTCTTGAAACCCTGGAGTCTGGATGTGTGCCTTAAAAGAGTCGGCCTACTACACCGCTTCATACCGTGATCGTGCTACAGACGTGTCAGGCAAAATATATTCTTTATTGAAAAGTATAAGACAATGCCCACTGGATCGTTCTGTCACCGACCGACACCGTCGCCTGTCATGCACGGTGCGTCAACAATGAAGATCGGCGATATGATGGAACAGGTTAAAAAATAAGCTTCTTCAACCAAAAGGACGAGAATGGTACGGATATGACACGCGGATGCTCTGATCACTAAATCCGTTGTGCATAGGTATGATACGCTGTAGATACGTTCTAGTGGATGACCACTACAATGTATGAAGTAGTACGTGTCATAGTAGTCCAGAAAACTAATGAACAGTGAATACATTTTTCACCTTACGCCCGTGTGACGGTAGCGAAACGGCCAAGCCTCATATTTTGACTAAGGTGTAGAGTTTGTGAAGTTAGGGCTTATAAAGTTAGGGCGTGTAGTGTTAGAAGCTTGGCTCTATATGAGATCTTTTGACAGTGCGAGCCATATGGTCTCGTCTTGGCAACATTTTACATGAAAATGTTTTTGGTGGGATTAATATTTCAATATCCGATTAACATGTAAACCTGTGTAAACCTAACATCAGATCTAAAATCCAATTAATGTAAATCCATCTAATAATAATTGAATGTGTTGATCAACGTTAGAATCAATTATTATCCCGATTATGATGTTATCAATAAATCGGTGTCAGTCGGTAAACTGATCACTCGTTTGATTTGTGGCGTCGGTCGGCCAACGTGCTCTGAAACATTGGATGCAATTAATTAATTCATATTATAATTGCTGTTTGCTCCTAACACGAACGCGCGGAATAAACGCAACGCATATTCAAGCGATTTTAAAATTGAAAATACTCGTTTCACACATAATACTTACATAATACATAGTTTTAAGACTGTATTCATATCTTTGGTTAATATTAAATTGTGCTTGTGGCAAAAAGGAAAATGGGCAAAAATGAATGAAAGCTGGTCCAATAATAACCACACATTTGTCATTAGATAGGTATTTTATTATAATACACTAGCTACTTTGGCGTCTCATTTCAAATCGCTGTGTGAAAAAAGTTATGGCGATGTTTCGTAGGACGTACCTAGACGCTAGATAATGGAAACTTTGCATAATGACTCACTTCTAGTGGTCTTAGTTTGAATATTTGCATTCCAATGATACTATAATAACATGGTACTTACTATCGAGTTATGGACCTGGACGCTAGTTGACGGAACCCTTGAATAGCTACTAGTAAACCCCTCGAGTGTGGGCTCATTAGATGTGTCTCAACGAGTTCTGTTCATTTTACCCGGACGCTTGATATCGGAACTCTTAAATAGCTACGAGTGAGCAGCGATAACATAAATAACGCGTACCATTAAATTCAACCTGAAAAAAAAACAGCACTTTGAAGGTTGATTTTTCACTCTTCGCCTGCTTCTGTATTTTTCAGTAGCAGCCCAGAGCCTGGCAAACGGATTGCCGTTAGGCTCGCCCCCTATTACATGGAACTTAAACATTATTTGTCTAGTTCAGTCCAGGTGCTCGTCATCAGGTAAAATGAACACTACTAAGAGTAGTTGAGAGACATCTAATGAGCCCCCACTCGATGGGCTCACTAGTAGTTATTCAAGAGTTCCGTTATCTAGAGTCCAGGTTCATCATCTGACCAGATCGATGGTACCATATTGATTTGCTATCATCGGGATGCATATATTTGCGAATCTTGAAACTAAGGTGACTAGAAGTGATTAACTATACAAATATTCTCGTAGAAAGGACTTTAAAAATAAAGTTTTAACATTGTCAAGCATAGCCCTCATTAGCAAGCTGTACAAATATTTAATATTTCCGCCCGCTCGCCAAGGCGCGTGAACACATTAATCTTGTGAGCTCGTACTTAAAAATAAAATGTCAATAATATAATTATACAATTGGCTTTAAAGTTGTATCGTTGTGAAGCCTAGTGCACGGACTATCCAGTAATCGAATCCGTTTGTGTTTTGATAAAGTGACCGCTAAATTAATCACAGTTTAAATATAAGATGTGCTAAAAACATTAACTAA
Source organism: Hydraecia micacea (assembly GCA_914767645.1). Classification (NCBI taxonomy): domain Eukaryota; kingdom Metazoa; phylum Arthropoda; class Insecta; order Lepidoptera; family Noctuidae; genus Hydraecia; species Hydraecia micacea. Next base: position 296,827 of record OU611794.1, read on the forward strand.
TCTGTGTGGTGCGTGAATCATCGTGACAAAAAACTCAGCGACCGACGCGTCAAGGTCAACAACTCAAGCGCAGCAAAACAAGTTATACGATATCTAACTGAGTGAGTTAAGTGTCTCATTAATATAGTAAACAAAACAGACAGTTGTTTACTTACATCTACTTTGTCTTGCTGTCTGGAACGTAACTAATATCTTTAAAGGAATTAATATATCGTTAATATAAAGGAAATGTTGCGTTCACCTCCAAAAACCTCCGCTTCGCCTTTGCATAACTCTGAATCAGAACCGAGCTTAGCAACGTGTATAGATATGGAAACAAACGAACATATTACTCAGAGAAAAAGAAAACGGGGTGAAGATGCCGAGTTACAACGTATAGAAACAATGATGCTTGAGATGAGGTCCATGTTCTCCGAATTTAAATCACAACAATCACAACAAAACACAAAAATTGACTCGCTACACTCAGCTCTTGATGACATAAGGACTCAGAACAGCATAATTAGCAGCCAAAATAAAGATATTCAGATCCAAAATGAGGAAATCCGAACTTCAGTACAATTTTTATCGGATAAATACGATGAGGCGGTTCGAGAGATCGATCATTTACGGGCGGAGAGCAGGAACAGCCAAAAGGTGGTAAAAATGCTCGAGCTTAAAATAGACTACTTGGAAAGAAACTTAAAAGAAGCTACAATCGAATTGAGAAATATCCCAACTGAAAAACCTGAGACCCGCGAAACACTTACAGAGCTGGTGCAGAAAATCGGTTGTATTACCAATCAGCCTGTTTCACCAACAGAAATAAAAAACATCTACCGTCTAAGAAGCAAAAGTGAGACAGTTGGCACTGTCATTGCAGAATTTTCATCCCCTGCTAGAAAAGACAAATTCATGCGGGCTACTAAAAATTATAATAAACTCAACCCAGAAAATCGTCTAAACACCACCCATTTGCAACCCTCGGGCCCGAAAAAACCAATATATGTATCTGAAGCGCTCACTACTGCAGCAAAACGCCTGTATTATCTTGCCAGGGAATTCATAAAAAGCAGTGATTGCGGGCAATGTTGGACTTCAAACGGCAAAGTATACATACGAGAAAGAGAAGGTATGCCCAGTCAATTAATTAAATCCGAAGAAGATCTGGCCAAATTGCGCAAAGGGAAATGACTAGTATTTTCTATTCTACTTCTTACTGATTCGTTTATAATCCATTATTTCTACCTGTTGAGATATGCTATAATTATGTTAAATATTATTACTAACCTAAATTTACACAACCACATACAGATTTATGTCCAACTTAAACACAATTATTTAACATTCCTACATACAACTATCACTAATCTTATAGTAATATTACACATTATCTTTCACAACTACTTCTCAAAACAAAACCTGCTACTTACACCTAACATGCATACGTTACTAATTACTTATATTTGGGTTATTTTGGCACTTTATCTTATACTGCAACTACCACCTATGATTGTCAAAAATATATACACTTTAGAAAGTCTTAGATTTGATAAAATGTGCAAGATAAACTTAAAAATACAAATTTCGATAACCTAACAGATAATATACAAAATATAGATTCGGTATCTGTGTCGGACTCATCGGTCTGTGATCTTGACAATTGTGTCCCGCCTAATATTAAGCCAAACCAATCACTAAAAATTATTACTCAGAATATACGTAGTATAAACAAAAATATAGCAGGCTTCCATACACTATTAGTCAGAACTAAAATAGATTGGGATGTAATGATATTAACCGAATGCTGGCTTCCAAATACACACAACTTGCCCAACATAGATGGTTACGATTGCTTTAGCACTGCTAACAATCTCACCCAAAATGAAGGTGTTACTGTATATGTCAGAAAAGAACTTAAGGTTACCGTTGACGAGCCATCATTCCTAAATGCAAACTGTTTAGAAATATCAATTGATCATAACACTATACTACTAGCAATATACCGACCGCCAGGCTATAAAGACATTACTAATTTCATAAACTCATTAAACCTTACGTTAACAAATGTAGCACGCTACAAAAATATAATCATTAGCGGTGATATCAACATTAATATCCACGATCAAAGCCAAGATTTAAACAAACATACATATTTAAATCTATTAGCCTCACACGGACTACTGCCGGCACACACATTGCCTACACGTCAGCACGCCTGTCTTGACCATATCGCCTTAAAAACACTGCGGCCTGCTTCAACACTTGTAGCGCATTCGGCACTAACAGATCATGAAACGGTAATATTGTTCCTTGCAAATAACATTTTTAAAACTGTTGTAAAAAAATCAATGAACCGAATCAATCATGAGCAGTTAGATATTGACATTAAGCAACTCAACTTTAGCGAAGTTTATAGCACACGTGATCCAAATGCTGCAGCTGAGGCTTTGGTAAATCAAATTAAGAATATTGTAGACGTTAACTCACAGACTGTCAAAGTCCCTAATCGCAAAAAGATTCTGAAGGCATGGATAACGCCAGGCCTTCTTCGTTGTGTCCGACACAGAGACAATCTGCACAAAAAACTAAAAAAGGCACCAGACAATCATGACCTTAAAATTACCTTCCATAGATACAGAAACTTCTGTAACAAATTGCTAAGGAAAATTAAAACCGAATATGAAAAAAATGAAATAGCTAAGGCAGGAACTAATTCTAAGCTACTTTGGTCAGCTATAAATAGCATAACACACAGAACCATCAAGAGAGAAACATCGTCTGAATTGTTAAGGTCGTCATCGACTCCTGAACTATCGGTAAACTCTGTTAATAGTTTTTTTGCTGAGATTGGTAAAAACCTTGCGGAAAAAGTTACGGGCTCAACAGATTCTTCCATTTCACTTGTAAATAATAACTCTCATTCAATGGTTCTATTACCAACAAATGAAGATGAAGTTGAAAGACTATTGATGTCTCTTCGTAATGACTGTGCGGTAGGGTGGGATAAAATTTCCAGTGGCCTGCTTAAAAAGCATAAAGCATTAATCGTACCACCTCTGACTTACATTTGTAACCTAGCTCTTTCAACAGGCAGATTCCCCAAAGTTTTTAAAAGATCCATCGTACACCCGATCTTTAAGAATGGGGACAGAAGCCGTGTCAACAATTATAGGCCTATTGCAGTTCTCCCAGCTATGTCTAAGGTACTCGAGCGGCTCATGAATAACAGGCTAAAGGACTACCTTGAAAAGCAAAATCTGCTTTCTCCTACACAATACGGCTTTAGATCTGGCAAGTCCACGTCTGATGCAGTGCATGATCTTACCAACTATATCGTCACTAATTTAGACAGTAGGAAAAAGGTACTAGGGATATTTCTGGACCTTGCTAAAGCATTTGACACGGTTTCTGTGCCCATCCTTATCCGAAAAATGGAGAACATGGGAATCAGAGGGGCCCAACTAGAGCTCTTTGCAGACTACTTGAGTGAGCGTACTCAGTGCGTTAAGATAAATGAGTTCATTAGCGAGGAACGAACAGTCTCTTACGGCGTGCCCCAGGGCAGTGTGCTTGGCCCAACCCTCTTCCTCATTTACATCAACGACCTGGGTATGCTTACACTACCCAGAGGGAGGATTATAACATTTGCTGACGATACCGCCCTACTCTTCAATGCCGACACTTGGGATGAGGTCTTCTCAAACGCTCAGTTGGGCTTCAATATAGTATCAGAATGGTTACGAAAAAACAAATTAACACTAAATGCTGACAAAACTAATTACATATCATTCACACTAAAATCTAATTATAACACTCCCACATCAGTAATTCCTTATGCAATCACAGCGCACACTTGTCCATCACCACATGAAAAAAATGCATGTAATTGTCCATGTCTAAGTAGCACCCATGTTGTTAAATACCTGGGGATATTAATAGATAACACCCTTAGATTTAGGGAACACATTGATGCACTTAACAATAGGTTACGCAAGCTTATTTACATCTTTAAAACTCTGAGGAAGGTTGCAGACGCGAAGTTAAAGAGATCAGTATACTTTGCTCTCGCTCAGTCTTTGTTAACCTATTGTATCAATGTGTGGGGGGGAGCTCCGAAGACTACACTCCTTGTATTGGAGAGAGCGCAAAGAGCCATACTGAAGGTGTCCTTGTTTTTACCTTACCGTTACTCCACTGAGCTCCTATATAAAGAAGCGAAGGTTCTGACAGTACGCCAACTCTTCATTAAAAGCGTAATACTTAAACAACACTCATTGCTAACATACCACCCTTCAGCTTCACAAGGTAAGAGACGATATAGCCCCGTAGATCGCCCTGAAATTCGCATCTCAACCCAATTTTCCAAGCGTTTCTTCTGCCATCAGGGTGGGTTTCTTTATAATAAAATTAATGCGATGCTACCGATAGTCAATCTTAATAAGACCATGTGTAAAATGAAAATAACTTCCTTCCTACAAGAAATAAATTACGACGACACCGAAAAACTACTTGCAACCTTAGTGTAATAATATAGATGTAACAATCATACACGAGCACATACTCACTGACACACACACACACACATAATCACACTCTCATACACAACATACACCCACTTATATGCCCACATACATACATACACACAATCATACTAACTTAATTATATTTATTTAGAATTTATATTAATATTATTAATTATGATGTATGTAATGTATCAAACACAATATAAATTGTTCCTGATAAATAAATAAATATTCCGTTACCTTCGGTCCAGGTACGTCCAACGAAACAACGCCATGTCTTTTTTCACACAGCGATTTGAAATGAATCGCCTAATAGTTGTTGCTCTATATTAAAATGCCTATCTATTGCCATATTTTTAGTTGTAATTTGGTCGCGGGGGTTATTTTGTCTGGTCCTCCTTTAAACCAAAATGCAACAGAAAAGCTGTATTGTCAATTCAAAAATCGTTCGAATTTACGTTGTGCGCGTTCGTGTGCTTCAGTTTCAAATTATTTCTAACCGTTTTTGTTTAATTCCATGTTGTAGCTGGTCATAATAAAACACCTTTCTGCAAATAACACAATAGTACGGTCATTGATCCACTTTGTAATATTGAATCCTTGATTGCCGCGGCCATGGCAGACATCAAGTTCTGCTGTGGACTTATATGGGATGATATCATTTACGATGAAGAGGCAACCCTAGCTATACATAAAACAGATTTCCAACTATCCAATAATCTTTTGATCCGAGGCGCGAACTTTGTTCATAACATTAGCTAATACATTCTCTAAGCGGTTGCAACGCTGATCAATATAAAACTTTACGTTCAAGTTGTTGCAAATATTTCAACAACGCGATTAATAAGCAGCACAAAGATAACCCGTTATTAATATTTGAGCTAGGTGCGGCGGCGGTGCGGGCGCGTGGCGTCAGCGGGGTGGCTGCGTGGCGTGTGCGTGGTTATCGCGCTATCTTTAAGAAGCGCACATTTAATAGCTCGTCGGCTCGCTAATTAAAAATTTAATTAAGTAGAGTTAAGTGAGAAGTAGATTGAAGACGCAAGTTTGTCATCTCCGAAAGTCGTCGCGCCGCGCCGCCGCCGCCGGTAGAAAAATTTTGTTTTATTTGAACGATTGTGAAAGGCGACGCGCGGAATGTTTTAATCAATTTGTAGTAAATGAAGTCGGTCGATAGGAGCCAGTTATTGGCTCCACGATGTTTTTAATTAGTGCCACTATAAATGGGTGCTTTTGCCGTTAGCTTATTTCTTTGAAGTAGTTTTAGTAATTAATTAAACCTGTAAACGATAGTAAAAGATAAAATATATTTTCTTGTAGATAGTCTTTAACACGAAATACTTGTAGAGAGCTGACGCCTGTGGCCTGTTATCTGCCATTAGTGCCTGAATGATTTAATTTATCATTCAGGCACTATAACTATGGTAATACACATACTTATAATATACTGCTGATAATTACCTAATGGCAATAATACACAAGTCGACGAAATTGTTTCACGTTTATTGAAGGGCGCAAAAACTAATGTTTACACTAGCTATGCTCGCGGCTTCGCTCACCTAAATACTTTTGATTTGAAATACTACTAATTTCTTTTGACTTTGTAAGTTAATGGGAACGAGAAGTCATAGCATAGGATTCGTAATATCCTCTACAAGAGCAGTTGATTTACTAAAACTTGTCACTGACTTGTTTTTTACTTGATTCTATTTGATTTACAGAACCTTGGATTATTTCCTGTATAACGAGATTTATTACACCGTTTCTGTTCTAAAAGAACTGCAGCTAGAAGTACGCGCACCCAATGCTCCGAGTAACCTTTACAATGAAGTACATCATATTCATTATTCAATGTTGTATAAATTTCCTAGTACCTATTAAAGGCACTCAAACACAGCAAAAACCAATGAATATTTAAACATCACAACCCCCCAAAAGTGCAGTAGGTCAAGTCACTCAATAAACACCCCCCAACATGATTGATGTCTGCCGCGTCGTGTGTGACGTCACTGAGTGCTCCCCGCCCGCGACAAAACGCGACAGAACGCGACACGACATAAATCACGCGCGACGCTTGTCGCAACCATTACCGTCTTTTTGTCGCTCACATTATACCCGGTATACATTACGCTTAAGATATTGTTACAGATTGCCCGGATATTTTTCTCTTGCATGCTGCTTTTATTCTCCTATTGTTATGTTTGGAATATGGAATGTGAGTGCGATTGTTGTGACAGAGATGAGAAACTGTCTTATCCGCTTTTTTAGTTGGCAACATTGTATAGCTTATAACTCCACCTAACATAATTTGTAAGTAAATACAAATTCTTTAAAGAATTAGATTTGTTAAATGCACTCAGAACAAAGAAATCCTATTGCAGCAAAGTTAAAAAAGTAGAATTAGCAATTTAAAATTCAATTGTTCAGAAGCGACCATCTTGAATTAAATGCTAGCTAAATAAAATTAATGCTCATGATAAAAAGCACAAAACACACGAAGAAAATTTCCATTCTAAATGCAACGACGCTAAAGTATGAATAAATTAAAAAGCATAAAAAGGCATCATTCAAACATTCAATTTTTTTTCTTATGTGGTAGGGGAGAAACAAATTATAGTTGGCAATGTTTATACACATGGTGTTCATAAAGTATTGTGAATAATCCATGGCGTAGGACAGATAATGAAATGGTGCAAACTGGACGGAGAGAATGGGGCTGTATGGGATAAAACACACGAGATTTTTGAGGCAATCTTCATTGGAAATTGGTTTTCTTTCCTTAGGGTGTGTGCTGTCTGCATACTCATGCTGAGCACGAACATACGTACTTGTGTTTTGTAAGAGACACCGATATTTGATGAGCTTAGGGCCGGCCCTATGGGTCTGAACACAATATCTACAGTATAATAGCGATTGCATCAAGACCGAAGGCAGATAGCTCGTCGGATATCGGTGTCTCTTATAAAGCAGAAGTACCTATGTTCGTGTTCAGTGTATAAATTGATGATAGGAGCATAGCGTAAACACAAATGGAAATCATGAATGTAGAAACTACGGTTAAAGAGCCATGTTTTTACTAAGTAATGAACATTGAGCATGACTATTTCCTCAACTTAGCAAAGAAATGGGGGCAGTGTTACCTTCGAGGGCAAAGATGGCTCCATTCCAGAGTATGCCAACCTATTTATAACTAACTTGAACTTAAATTGAAATTGAAAATATTTATTTCAGACCAAGCACACAGTAATTGATACAAGTCCATATTATGTTAGTATAGATACCTACTTATAGCTATGTTAGTAAAATTTAAAATTATTATTATTTTGGACATGCATGAGCGACCAATGCCTCAGGATTTGGCTGTCCACTCTGTGCGACACCACGCTCAGAAGCGTGTTGGTGCTGCCCCTTACCCGAGACCACAGGGAGGCCGACCTTTTGCGCAACACCACCGCCTGGAAGCCGTCTGTGCTGTGGTCAGCGAACATGCCGGAGGCACTGCACCGCCATGGGAGCCCCAATAAACCCCTGAACGCGTTGTTATACTGGACAAATTATTTCTTCAGATTAAAGATTAACATGTCTTGCTCCTTGTACTAAGTGTACAATTTACTCCCAAATAACAAATTATTCAACAGACAACTTAACAGGCGCAAAGGACTGTCACGAAAATGACATGTAAAGAAGTCATCAGTCTTTCCGGATATAACCGGGCGAGTACACACTATTGAATTTACGTATATTAGATAGAACCATATAAGGTTTTAACAACAACACATGATTATGGATATTTTATTCAACCTCATGTTAGTAAATATAGTTATAATCCATGCGAGTCGCGGGGGAGGGGAGGCGGTGCAAATTGGACGCAGCACTGTTTGTGTCGGGACGTAAGCCGCGCCGGGAAGCGCGGTGACAGCGCACGAGATTGGGCGCTCATTTGTACGCATCGATATTATGGAGAAATGAGAACAATCATGTACGAGATAATTTTGTTCAGAGAGCCTTATATCTTATGTTACTGAAGCCTGAAAATTCAACGCACTTTTGATTAAAGTGTCACAACAGTTAGCTTGAGGTTAAATGGAGACATGATGCTGATTTTGTGAAACCTGGGTATCTCGACTTGATTTATGTAGATATGACTTACCTTACCATTAATCATGACTCCATTGTACTTTTCTATCTATCTGTATATAAAATCATTATTCCATAAATCACCTAAATGACTCCCTCGATTAGGCTGGGGAAGCTTACACATAACTCCTCAACTTTTATTAAAACAAGCGCCAAATAAATTCCTGCCACTTGTCTTCACGAGGGTTCCTAAAGACGCGCGTCAAATACCAGACAGGTATTTAAATATCCCAACAAAATAGACGGAACCCATTAATCAGGGACCCAGGTGCGTCGTAGGGCACCTAAAATTAGATGTACGCGGGCCCAAAGACGGGACCCTTGGGTACTCGTTATTTATAGGGATCCGAACACGTGGCAGCCCCTCGTTTACATTTACACGTGTGTTCTGCTCTCGTGGAGTGTCACTTTGAAGGCTCACGGTTTATTAAAACCTTAATACGAACCAAATTGATATTCACCCTTTGGACGGGACGTGAGTGGTAATTGCAGACACACTCAAAGGTGTCTACAAAGGACGTGGAGCGGATTTTGTACAGAGAGATAACATTACTAAGTGACATTTGTGTTTATTATTCTGTTCATAGCTTGTGACATTGTGTTTGTTATATCACTACTTTTTTCTTAAAACAAACTAAGAAAAAGAGCACATAGCACACGTTACTGGAATAGTTTCCAGATCTTTAATTCAGCAGTCTATAAACTACAATAATCTCTATCCCAGCCATTCCGAGCGGTATCACTAAACTGCTTAAACTACGTCTACATTTAAACGCAATCAAGTGGCATGTAGGTTCGCCGAAGCGATTTTTACTTAAGATTCAGTAGCTGAGCGAGCGTGCCAAGTGCGGGCTTACTGGCAAGCCAAGACATTGCCAGACGGCCGAACATTGGGCGCGCCAATCTTGGGCCAACCCAGCTAGCCAGCCAGTGTCCCAATTACTCACAATGAGAATGCATGAGTTGGAATATAAAAAGAGGATGTTACGATCTCAGTTTTTTTACATTAAAGAAACAACTGTGAGTTCTGGCAGACACGCAGGAGTAATAAGTTTTTCCGGAAGTTGGAAGATATTTTAGTTTATTTTATGATGTGTAGCTGTACAGTTTTGTATAAAGTCAGATAAATTGTGGCCCTTATTCTTTAAAAGACATATCATAAAACATTTTATTATTTATTTAAATAGTCAACATTCTATATTTTCTTATCCATTTAACACACGTTGGTGCCAAGCTGCCCCAGATTTCCTATTGCTACAGAATATTCATTCATCTAGGGAACCATTTAAGGTTAAAAATTGCTTCCACGCAATAAAAACAATAAACAAATAATAACAACGCCAGTTATTACTCATTCCAATTCAAAATATTCTTGCAGTGACATTAATAAGAACAAGGGGAGCGTACATCAGAACCATTACTCAAAACTCATCCTTACCGACTTCAAAACCAACTGTATGACACTTCAATCTTCCTTGCAACGTAGATATCAATTAAAACATGAGAACAGTCTCCATCCATCTGTAAATAGCAACAAATGAGTGTATAATTGCAGTAATCCGTCTGTCCCGTGGGTCTGTGAGGCAATCAGTCGCTGGCGCCGCGGGCAGACATTTGCATCGCGGAGGATGCAAGCGCCCCTTTCGCCCCGTTCGCCCCACTCACCCCGTTCGCCCATCTCGCCCCGGTCGCCCCGTCCGTCGGCTGTCGGTTGAAACACTGCTGAATATTAATACGTACTTGCATCACTTTGATATTTGGCGGATGGACTTTGAAGTTTCTTGCATGTTTGTGTAATGAGTGCTGTACTGTAAGACAGACTGCGTTCCAGTTTGATTGTGGGCAGCTTATGAGTCGGTTTATCCGTCCCTCGTATTATGTAGGAGCGACGAAGTTTGACACCAATATTACGATACACTCATGTTTTGATTGCTTCCTTGAAATGTTGGTTCCTGAAAGCAATAAATTGAACGCACCTTCGTTTGACAAACAAATTAATATGTTATTGTAGGTATTATTTATTTGCAAAGACCAAAAACGGCTGCCTTTCTCCTAACACTGCAGAACGAAATTTCATAAACCCTGTTATTATAAAATCTCGATAAATCACCGCAGACTGCGGGCACCTACTAGTCTGCCTTCCCCGACGGGAATCACAGGCGTAATGCTAGAAGAGCGCGTTAGTTGCAAGCGGCACTAATTCGAGCTGTGTTAATGAGACCATAGACTACACAGTTACAGAAGGTTTACTTACTGCAATAATGACGACAGCAGCATCGAGGTACTGCGCCAACGTCAGCATCACTTCTCTGGCCCTGTTGTGTACAACAGAGTAAATAAGATTATAAATATATATCCACTTACCTCACGGAAGTGCAGAACGCTCACGGACAAATGGTTGCAAAGCTTGACTATGAGGACTTAGAAAATCTGATGACACATACTTATCTTTGATTTAAATAGGTACATGCTGGTATTCATATTCGTTTCATAATAATCTACCTAAGTATACAATCGAATAGGGAGGAGGCCTGTACACAGAGCAGTGACTGTGGGTGAAACAAGACTGTGATGAATCTATCTAGAAACAGGCAGTAGTTCTACCTACGTGTCTGCCTACTGTGCTAAATATAATCTACGACTGACGTCTGCTGCTGGAAAGGTACGCTAGCCTTTCATTCAGAATGTCAGTCTTTATAAACACGTGCACTTCTTTCAACACTGAATGTTAGATGAGTAGGTATGTAATGTTTGGCTGCAGTGGACCCTCTGTCAGTTCTTACTATGTAATCAGACGCCCGGTATCCTTTGACGCGCGTTTAACCTAGAAAGATGAAAAAGCGTGAGTTTTACACACATTCATATATTTGTATGTCTGTCTATACCCATAATTATTGTATGTGTAGGCCTGCATAACTTTGTGATGAGGTTTCTGTGGAAGTGTTGACGTTGCTAGCTGCATCTGTTTCACTTCACAGAGTACTTTTTGATAGACTGAAAATCTTTTTTTGTAATCTGACATCGTGTCAAATGATTCGTAAGTCAATTGTAACTTCAGCGCTCGTGTCGTACTACTATTAAGGAGGTCCCCATTTTCGGTGAAATTATTTTTTTTTTGTATTTATTTAGACCGATTCACAGTTCACCGGTTTCGTTCGGAATTCGTTGATTAGTCGCTTACTCTAGACACTTTAGCAAGAATTATAGTACATATTAATTCCATGCAATTTAGGAAAAGAAATCAAAGATTATATTCTATATATTTCTACATAAATTCCGAAACATAAAACAACTAATAATAATAAATCCCTAGAATTTCGTAAGCCGTTTAACAAATTCTTAAAACCCAATCGTTAACACTTCCCTTCAAAAATCCCCTCCCACAAATGAGTGCATCCTAAACTAGCGACTTCTAAGGATAGTCAGATAAAAGCCATAGCGTGTTCCGTCGCCGCAACCGATCGAGCGCGCGATAAGTAACCGCGGCAGGCGAGCTACTGGCGCGAGTCAATGGAAAGCGTTGCAATGTTGTGCTGAAATATTTGAAGGTGTTTAATCACTTTGCGTCACTGCACACACCGCAATCCGATGGACGTGGCGTTTGCACTGAGTGAGATATACTCCTCCAAGTCGTCGCTGTCGCAGGTCCACTCCTTGAAGGTGGAAGGTTTTACGGGAGCGCAAATACCGAGCACCGCGCAAAACACCCTATTCCTGGTTCATACGCAAGGGGAGGAAGCTTCTCTTATAAGCCAGGGATACGGGTCCGGTGAAGGGTCGCGCACGTTAACCATACACGAGGCTCAGGGGTTGACCTACGACAGCGTAATCATCATCAACACCAAGTCCAGGAGGCTCAAAATCCATGACAGCATCTCACACGCGGTAGTGGCGGTGTCGAGACACACGGTCAGTTGCGTCTACTACACCGACGACGCCGACGACGCCACGGCCCGCTTCGCAAAGAGAGCGATGGGTGCGCCGACTAAAATGGTCATCGATTACAACCTCAAGATGGCCATGCAGCACCGAGACGCAGTTGTTGTGGAAGCTTTGCTCAGGCTAGCGAAGTCCCTGGTCAGCAGACCCCACCTAACCACCTAAACACCACCTAACAGTCCCTATCCAAACCCACAACCCAATCCAATTCTAACCTAGCCCTGTAAGATAGAATAAAAATGTAAAACTAATATAGTCTAAAATAAAATGTATTGATGTATAACGTTTTCATTAACTAATATAATAAGATGTACCGAAAATAAAATATATAATAACATAAAATAATTAAGTTGTAATGCCTAAACAAAAATGTAATTGAAATGCCTGTTGTATGTATGCACTTATTTAGTTTATTTATTTATAAAAAAAAAAAAAAAATAATAATAGCATGAAGTGCATGAGCATGTATGTAAATATGTATCATTATAATAATTTTATATGTAAAAAAAAAAATAAAAAAAAAAATGTATAAAAAGATGGACTCACGTAGATCTAAGCTAGTATTGTAAGTTTAGATTAATATGGATGTGTCCGATGCGGGAGTATGAAACTGTTCCCTAGGAAAAGAAAGAAAAATGTAAACAATAAAACACTATAAAAAAGGGCGCGGACCACCAAGTCCGCGGTAATTAATGTTATTAAAAAAAAAAAAAAATCACTTTTGCGAATATTGTGTGGCGTCAAATAAGTCCCACCACCAAGTGATAGCCCTTATTCTAACAATCAAAGCAATCATTGATACTTAAATGATTTTTATTTCTGTAGGTAGGTTTTTATAAACAGTTCTACACTTTTTGTCCAGTCAGCGCACGCATTTGTTAGTAATCGTGTAGCTCATTCTAGGTACAGAGGCCAGCACATCAAGCTACCCCAATCTTTCATATTTTCCCAATTGAATATGAACCTTATTGATTTGTAGTAAAGTTGAAAATCTATCAAAGAAATTTGACAGATTGGGGTAGGTTGATGTGCTGACCTCTGTACAATAAATATAATCAATGTGAATTAACTTCATTGACATTGTGTTGATGTTTCTATGTATTTATTATCATGGCTGTGTCAATTACAGCCACCTAGATTTATTTTATTTTATCTATTGGCTGCAATGCGTTACGTTTCAGCAGTCACAAGCCAGGATTGTTAGATTTTTTTCAAGGAACTTCATCTATCGCAAATAACAGTGCTATCAACAAGTTTTATGCCCTCAAACTGACAAAAAATACTCGGTAGTTCACGGAAAATGCGAAAAACGGGTGAATGATGCACACGAAACATGTCTATTGTTAGTAACAGCGGCCTTGTTATTAATGTCTATTGTTAGTAACAGCGGCCTTGTTATTAATGTCTATTGTTAGTAACAGCGGCCTTGTTATTAATGTCGTCGCTCCTCGCGGCGCGTCGCGATCCCCCATATAGTGTATATGAAACATGTCTATTGTTAGTAACAGCGGCCTTGTTATTAATGTCTATTGTTAGTAACAGCGGCCTTGTTATTAATGTCGTCGCTCCTCGCGGCGCGTCGCGATCCCCCATACAGTGTATATGAAACATGTCTATTGTTAGTAACAGCGGCCTTGTTATTAATGTCTATTGTTAGTAACAGCGGCCTTGTTATTAATGTCTATTGTTAGTAACAGCGGCCTTGTTATTAATGTCTATTGTTAGTAACAGCGGCCTTGTTATTAATGTCGTCGCTCCTCGCGGCGCGTCGCGATCCCCCATATAGTGTATATGAAACATGTCTATTGTTAGTAACAGCGGCCTTGTTATTAATGTCTATTGTTAGTAACAGCGGCCTTGTTATTAATGTCGTCGCTCCTCGCGGCGCGTCGCGATCCCCCATATAGTGTATATGAAACATGTCTATTGTTAGTAACAGCGGCCTTGTTATTAATGTCGTCGCTCCTCGCGGCGCGTTGCGATCCCCCATTTAGTGTATATGAAACATGTCTATTGTTAGTAACAGCGGCCTTGTTATTAATGTCTATTGTTAGTAACAGCGGCCTTGTTATTAATGTCTATTGTTAGTAACAGCGGCCTTGTTATTAATGTCTATTGTTAGTAACAGCGGCCTTGTTATTAATGTCTATTGTTAGTAACAGCGGCCTTGTTATTAATGTCTATTGTTAGTAACAGCGGCCTTGTTATTAATGTCGTCGCTCCTCGCGGCGCGTCGCGATCCCCCATATAGTGTATATGCGTACAAATCCGCGCCATTAAGTAATTATGTGATGAGCAGAGTTCAAAGTGCTGATTTATTGTAGTTGAGTGATATGAACGCGTCGTTTGTATGTTAGATGTGTGCGGTGCTGTAATGGTGTATGAATAATATGTGGTTGAGAAGTATCTCAAGACAGCAACAATTGCAAAGCTTCTTTTTGAGGTTTTCATAACTTTAATCGTTAATAAAAGTAATATTGCTTTGTTCCATTTGCAGAATAAAACTTTTGAAAAAACATAACCCCCTTCTGGCGCAATTAGGTAAAAAACAACGATATTTAGCTAATTTTAAACATTCGTCAAGTATGATATCTTAGTATTTTAACAGGACACTTACGCGAAAAGATATTTCCGCGAATGGATTTTTACGTGAACGAACTTTTGCGCGAAGGGACACTTGCGCGGAAAGAAATGAAAACTATAGTTATTTTGTGTTAATTAATAATAATACGTCGTGGTAGCATAACAGTAATAATGATGTGTGAAAATGATATGGGTTGGATTTTCAATTGTTTTTGTTTAATTTAGTGTGTGTTCGTGAGAGAGTCAAATGTAATTAATTGCTTAACCCTATGTATTAATTAATTTCATGACGATCATAAAATAGCTTTTTGACCAATACAAAAATGAATTATTTTTTTACCAATTCACATGGTAGAGTACAAATCATAAGCTTCTTTATGTTGAAATACTTGATAGAATTTCCTTTATTGCAAAATCTTTTTATTTTTCCAAAAAGCATGCCGCGCATTGTCTAAAAGACAATACCTGATGGTATTTCATAACTAAAACGTTGTTTCAGATTCTTCTTTTACATTTCATACCTTTGCTTACGAGCAGCAGTAGCTGGTAGCCATAAGCAAACAACCGGCTCTATTCCACACAACACTAACAAACTACAAAAGACAAAACACAAGCAACTTGCATACGCAATGATCATCCGATCTAACCCTGTGTCCGCCACACCACCGCGGGCTCTAAAAATGAATTTTAATGGTCACTTAGACTGCTATGATGAAGACAGCACGCTTAGCCCGCGGCTAACACTCCCCCGCCATTCTATGTTTGAAGTTATTTCCACGGAGGGACGTTTTTGAGGTAGTTTAGATCCCGCTTGAGTAAACGTCGAGCAGTCTGTCACTGATATGTGATGCTATTATTCGGGGCTCTTTTGTTTTATAGAAGAACTTTATTGAGGTATTTGTGTTTCATGCATAATAAGTGTGAGGTTGCGACGTGACAGCCGGGAGCTGTGAGACCGGTGTGCGTCCAGGGATAGCTACTTACTTACAAAAGAGATAGAAAATGAGAAAGGTCTTTCAATTATTTAGGTAAAAGCGATCTAACAGCAAACGTACCTTTGGTATGTTATAATTATGTACGTATATATTGCCTAGAACGACTTAATTATTTTACTGTCCAAATATTGTCAATTGGTAGGTACTATTATTTATGTCATATTATGTCTGTTTGTATTTTATTCATAAAGATATGAATACAAAGTCAACAAACAGTACATTATGTTATCAAAACAAGCACTTTCCAAATGATTTTGTGAATCAATCTTTAAGAAGATTAGTAAAAACCATGTTTTTTATGTTATTTTTAATTATTTATGTCCTTTAATTTTTTAAACGTGAAACTTATACAACTACAAAATTGTTGACACATTGAGAAGTATCACGAAGAATATTAGAGCTAATAGGATTTTTTGTATAGCAAAAGAATGATTAAGCTACAAAATGTTTAGAAACCGTCATAACTATTCTTCAAAATCCTCCCCCGTGGCCTTATACACAAACACATTCACTGACAACATACAAACACAAGACAACCAGCAAAAACTACACATAACGACGCGTCAAGTCAAGCACTCAGCTCTGTCGATAACAAGAGTTGGATGATAAATTCGCGTCAACTGTCGCGCGTGACGGCGGCGGCGTGACGGCGTGACACGCGACCCGCGTCACGCCATTGTGTCATATTGACGCGCATTCACATCGCCACTGAAGGGTTAAGGTATTTTTGGATGTTCGATTTTTGGGGATCCTGTGCTATGATTTTTAAGCGGCCATGTTGAAAGACGTCGCAGATGTGTGATGTGTTACGCTTTATGAATTTTGTGATTCAATAATTTTGTTTTTTCAAATCCTAACTAATATTATAAATGCGAAAGTAACTCTGTCTGTCTGTCTTTCTGTCTGTCTGTCTGTCTTTGCTTCACGCCTAAACTACTGAACCGATTTGTGTGAAATTTGGTACAGACATAGTTTGGAACTTGAGAAAGGACATAGGATAGTTTTTATTACAAAAAATAAAATATAAAATTTATTCCGGACATACAGCGCCATCTATTGGTCAAGAGTCGGCATCAATTCAGTACTGAAAATTCATCGGAAAAATGTAAATAAATAGTAAAAAGGTATGAAAAAAATAATATCAATATAATAAAACTTTTAGTACAAAGAAAATGCCCGAACGGAGTATAGATAAATAATCCGAGTTGTCACTATGCTCAATAGATGGCGTTGGGATCGAAATAGATCGCGCTATGGTTTCGTTACACGCATTTGGTTGGGTTCCACATTTCATATTTGAAGAGATCCCGCGAGATCGGGAACTATGTGGGTAAAACCAAAAATCTGCCGGAAGTCACTATTCCACGCGAACGAAGTCGCGGGCAAAAGCTAGTAAAATAATAAAATTCAAATAATTTTGATAACTAAACGTCCTCATGTACCTCAAAAAATATTCTTCTATTTATCCAGCTCATACATTTGCATTTCAAATAATTTCTTAGGACTTTTTAAAACGGGATAATATGCTGATAGTGTGTCTGGTTGATCATGTGTTATTCACTGAGACCATCGTGAGTAGTTCCAAGAAGTAATTTCTTCGAGTCAATCGAGAGAGCAACAGGAAAAGGTAATGCTCTGTAAGCCGTAGCAAATGAGGCTCCTCGTCTACTGTATAAATTACGTCATGTTTTTCTTTCGTTTCGGCGATACGGATAAGCATAATGAAAACACCTACATAAACAAGGCTAAGTAGCTCGCTACAATTCAGACCTAAACGTTCACACAGAAACATAGCGTACATTAAAATTCAAGAAGTACCAGGAGAGGAGTAGAAAGCAGGAGCGTCGGGAGAAATAAAAGTGATTCGGGCGCCGGGCGCCGGGCGCCGGGCGCACAGGTGGCCGCGATTTGAATTTTTAACGGCGACCGCCAGCCGCCGTTACCGCGCCCCGCCATCCGACCGCTAAATACTTCAAACTCTAATTGAATAAACGTGTCGTGAATTCAGTATAATCGACGAACACGGTACCGATGAGACGGAGCACGCTTCGTAATCCGATTGTCCGAGTTTTAAATTTATTTAGATTGGCGAAAGGATTTCCGAATATCCGTTCACCGCCCCCTCCCCCCCTCCAACCCTCGGGCGTCTAACAAGGCCCTTGTTTCAGCAACTTTGGTTGAATATCAAAATATCAAATAACTCTTCCCCGTTACGTTTGTGTAATTACTTCGGTGTATTTTATATTAGCTACAGCGACAGAGAAATTAACATTTTAATAATTCACTTGTTATGGCTTGCTAATCATTTAGATTGAGATTTGCTAAAATTCTTGCATTGTGAGAAACTAAATTAGAAGCGACTTACGTTATTATCCTGAATAATTAATGTTTATTTAATTAGGTTTGTTTGAAGTAGGTACTCATGAAGCAATCTGAGCGAAGAACAGCTCGTTAAAACAAAATCTGAAGTTGCTATCTCAATTTACCTGTTGAAGTTAAAAATGTACCAAGCAGCGAAACGCTTTCAAAGTAACTACTTATTTAAAATGTATAGATGAAACAGCTACGAAAGTTACTTAATTATACCATCGCATCGCTGGCGAGACGTTTTCTCGAGCGCCACCATTTTTCAAAACTTATCTCTCTCATTCCTCGTCGCGTCTCGTCAGCCGCAAAGCGACTAGATCTACATAATTGCAAAGATACGGCTCCACATCGTTCGTCCGATGTCGGTATTTGTATTCAAATCTGTGACCAAACCGCTGTTAACCGTGCGAACGGCGGCGGGGTCTCCCGCACCCCCGCCATTACCGTAATCTCGAAGACTGAGTTAATGGTAGCCCCCCGCCCTCCGCGCCCGGAACCGTCCCGCATTCGTCTTCGCTGATGTAAGACGACAATTTTAATCAGACACCTACAATGGTGCCGATTCTCTTGTCACAAATGCCTCTAAACTAGACTAAAAATCACTAAAATTTAGTTTATTCCTGTCAGACGACGATTTCCTATTCTGAAATTGACTAAAGTGACACAACTTAACTATATTTTAGTTTGACAGCACTAAGATGGCACTGAGTTATTTAATCTATTGAACATTGCAATTTTGCTATTCTGAATTACACGTTTTTCACCTAAAATTTAGATTGTTTAACTAAATCTGACTATTTTTAATCGCGATTAAAAAGGTGTGGAATAAAATTAGTTGTCGTTGAAGAAAAAAATGAACAGAAAGTCACACCAACACCTCGACTTCAGATGCAAAAACAGTACAGTATTTTTTTTTCTTTTGCTTATATCTCGAAAATGGTGTGTCCTATCGCAAAAATAATGAAAATTTCGACCCCTTTATAATACCCATAAGCCCCCTAAAACTCAACATGTAGGTAATAATTTTTCATATTTTCCATACAAAAAGCGAAAAATCCCTAAAAAAACACGCCAAGGCTGCCCCCTGCCCGCCTGCGGCTCTAAAAAAAATCACGGGTAGGGCAAACAAGTACCACGGGTCGACGAGTCGCAATTGTCAAATTCGATTTTAGTTGTGTCAAAATTATTTTTAAATTTAGAGAATTTTTCATGCAGAATAGCTGTAAGATTCTAATAGCAAAAAGTAAGGAATTTTAGTGATAGTTTAGTTAGTTTAGTTCGGTGTACAAGAGAATCGGCACCAATGTCTTGCGTACGCATTAGGAATGCTTGAGTTTAGTGCGGCTGGTCAAACCGCTCTTGTTATCTCCACACGGACGGTATTGTATTTACCCTCAAATTAGGTTGCCTGTACATTTTACTTTTATTCCATCAGCCTGTATTGTCCCACTGCTGGGCAAAGGCCTCCTCCATTTTCTTCCACATTTCCTTGTGTGTGTGTGCGTGTACATTCTACTTTAATTATCTTAATTTCATATTTTGGATGTATGTCCCCGATGGTCTTGTTATTTGCAGAAATCTATTTTATTTGTTTTGGATTATTTACAAACAAAACACATTATTCATCAAAGAAACTTCTTCATGTTAAATGCTAAAAGAATATATATTCTATAAAAACAATATTACAGAACAGACAGAGGATTTCAGCCTTGAAATATTAAACACGTGTAGGCGATTTCAGAGAAAAAGGAAAAAATCTACATAAATTTTGTTTGTGTCCTCAAAATGTTGTGTCGACTAAGGCGCGTATTTGAATATATTGTGCACAGAGTGCGGGACGTCGAGGGTCTTTGAGAGTGGTCGATCGTTAAGCTGGTGCCGTAATACTTGTTCGATAAAACGACCGCTGCAAAGCGATGCAATGCTGGCGACGTCAAAAGGAACCAGCGCTGCACTGATAGCAAAGCTTTCACGCTGAATTACTGAATTTTCTCTATAAATGCTAGAAAGTTCGGTACATTCATCTAATTTGGAAAGTAAATATTTTATTTGTAACTTCTGGTACCTACTTATGTTTACTTTAAAAGTATCTCAGATGTTTACAGTTCTCTGTTTAATAAAGCTGTTTAAACGCAAAATTAGATTACAATTTTACATTAAATCTGAAGAGCATTTTTGTCAAGCGGTTACTGTAAAATCCGCCCATAAAATTAAAAAAGTTCAAATAAAACGTAAAAGAGAAAAATATAAGAATTAATTTTGAACTGGATAAAAGTGATTTGGGGTGAAAGTCGAATCCGCTCGGCATCTGGCAATAAAATTAACTCCCGATATAATATCATTTGCTTAGAGGAAACAAAATAAAAGAAAGGAACTCATCGGCGCGCAAAGAGGGCGCGCTCTGGTCTCACGGACCAGGCCGCGGTACAAGCGGCGGCGGATCGCGGAATCAAAGGGTTGATTGATTAGTTGTTGTTTTAAAATGAAAACTTGGCGCTGTATTGTGAAATATTAAAGTAGGGTTTATTTACATTAACATTACAATAAGATTAGGAGTTGCAATATAGTTTTTTTTTCAAGCAGAAAGTTAATATATCAGCTTTAAAATCTGCCCAAATTTCATCTAGGTTTTCGAATCTACCTAAATTTTTTTAAGTGTTTTTTTCATGTGAACTAATCGCACTTACTCTGGACATTGTTCTCCGCTAATCGTTTATACTTAGCACCCCGCTATAAAGCCGAAACACAAGGCAAGGGTGAAATAACGAGCTTACAGCTAAACAAAGAGAGGAGCGGGTTTTTTGCGGACAGCCCCCTTCCCCCTTATCCCACCCCCTCGTCCCTCTTCAGACGCTGGGCAGATGCTCAGCGTTTTTCCACTTGTCTTACAGATTTTATTGACGATCAATTATACGCAACGCCTTGTTTTAGTTATCGTCTAGTCTTTGTTTTATAGGTAGGGAAGTGGCATGTAATTATAAGCCTATCCGATCTCAATAGAAGTTCCTTGCCCATTCTTCTCCATACGAAACTACTTAGGGAACCAGAATTACTTCTATTTTCTTGTAAACTTTGACATTAAAATTGCCTTTTCGTGCTTGTGATGCATAATCAGCCTATAATGTTCCCAATGCTGGGACACAAGCCTCCTCTCAGTGACGGGTTCCTTTTAATGACCTTCTTGAAATAAATTATTTGACTTTGACGCTACACAACACAATTCTTGTTTACCTACCAAAAAGGTCCAAATATTGCTTAGGTACCCACCACTGTTTTGTGTGATACTAGAGGGTATGTGTGGCGTATTTACTTTAATATATATTGCCTTTAAATAAGAACGCTTATGTAGGTAATGTTTCTATAGGTTTGTGGGCTGCAAGGGTTGCTCACCTTTCACCTTTTTATCATACTCAAAGGCTCTTTTAGTGTGAAATAACATAATGTTACTACAGAGAATTCTAAATCCATTTCAATCACATTTCACAAATCACATTTCACACAAGTAGTCAACAGTCGGTCCATCATATTCACGATTATTTATTACTCAAAGAATCTCCAACAAAAGCAATACTAACACAGACTGTGCTGAAAGACGTGTCTTAAACAGAGGATTCCTCCAACATCAAATATTCCTCAGTACTTTAAGAGCGCACTTACACTCAAATAAAACGTTCTAAGAAATGTTCTATCGGTGTATTTTATTTCATTACGTGCCGACCTTCTAAACTATTCAAGCTAGAAAGAAAAGCTGTGTACTAACACTAAACGTTGAAACAGAGCTAACGAACTTTATATTAGACATTGCGAGCAAAAACAAGGTTAGTGTACAATGGGAACAAAGAGTTAGTAATAAAACAGTCGAGTTGTAGGACACAGACAAGAGATGTTTGGAAGGTCAAGCCGTTCGCACACAAGAGAAACATTCTTGAATACAGAGTAGTAATTTGACGCCTTGGTTTTTTATCACACTTTTCTGTCGAGTCTTCAATCAAAGTCAGAGTCGAAGTCAGTTTCAAGTAGGCACTTTTGAACGTCATCATTTACAAGAAAATGTCATTGATTCTGGTCGCCCCTTCGAAAAGGTAAACAACATATTTTCTGTTTTAATATATTTTCAAATATTTTGTAAACAGTAATGATAAAACTATAATAACGATAGTGTGTTACATGTTTTGCATAATAGTGAATTTTACATCTATGTTTAAATTGTTTTTGCATATGCTCTTATCAACGCCCGAAGATACCAGTTGCTACCCATTTTCTATAAGGGAATAATGAGTGACCTATCACATCGGTCTTTCTGCACATTTGTAAAACTGTCGTGTCTTGACTTATACACGTAGAGCACATGATGCAATAGTTAATTAACCCTCCAGTAACTAAAGGAAATGGCACGGTCAGACTACATTGCGAGAGATAGCGAGTTTTGTGTGAAAAGGTTCGTGTTTTTCATTTTAAACATATTTTTCACAACGGACAAAGCTATGTGGAAGACGACATGGGTAGAACTAAAGTACCTAGGTAAATAAGACCTTAGATGACGGCTGACGTTAAGAAGAACATGACATGCTACAGCGAACTCTGAAACATTTAGGAAATAGAAACAACAAACAAGTAATAATTTTAAAATGTAGGCAAAAAAATCGTTTGTCACAAAAGGGCAAAAAAAACGATATAAGTCGTCGTAAAAGGCCGTTAGTTTTCTAGAGGATGAATTCTACCGGATTGTAAGACTGATATTAGCATACTAGATATAGGTATCGCCGCGTCTTCTGTCAGTACTAGTACAACGCTCACTAAGCACGCGATCGGTCTGCGCAGAAGTCGCCAGTGTCTATTTGTATTAGCAAGTTCAAATGCAACGCAGACCTAATTCCAGTTGCCCATGAGAGGGGTGGTTTGTGTGTAGGTAGGTCTATAAGTAATTTACTTTGAGTTATTAAATGTAGATAAATGTAACTAAATATACAATTCTTTCAGATCAAAGCTAAATGCACATTATAGCCACGGAGGGCCGCAGCGCACCACATAGTAAAAATGCGCATCGATGTTGCTTTGCTTATTAAAAGGCTAACAGTCATTCATAAGGCATTCGATAGGGCTATGCTTGGAGTTTCCCTACGTAATCAAATCAGAAATTAAGAGATCCGCAGGAGAATCAAGGTAACATAGCCCGAAGAACTGCTAAACTTAAGTGGCAGTGGGCAGGGCACATTGCCCGCAGAACAGATGGCCGATGGGGCCGAAAGGTTCTGGAGTGGCGACCGCGTACCGGAAGACGTAACGAATGCTTCCCACAAGGTAGACCGATGACCTTGTGAAGGCCGTAGAAACCAGCTGGATGCAGGAAGCATAGCCGAAGTGGCGGTGCTTGGAGGAGGCTTATGACCGGCAGTGGACGTATTTCAGCTGAACATAGAAGTTATTTTTATTTTTTTTTAAATAAAGCGATCCTGTGACAGTTCCGTTTCTACATTGAACTAGGTGAAAGCTACCTGTTTATTAAACCAAAATTAATGTCTTACTGGAATATTTCCATCAACCAACATCTCCACACCACCGTTTAGATTAAACAACTTCTCATACATACCTACTACATACCGCTCTAACACATAACGCCTCCACTGAGCGCCAGTTTAAGAAGCTAATTATCGCCGAATTAGAGCGTCTGCGCTAATTGTCTCGTTTATTCACATAATTATATTGTACTGGCTTTGTCTTTGAAGTGGAGATGATAATCGCATTGTTAGGATCAGTCGACTCGCAGAGTTTGCTTTGAAGATGTTGTTGGTAAGTTCAGATCGTTAGAGACGCCATTATCTGTTGCTTTAGATAGTAGACCACATCATCATTAGGCTATTATGTTTACAATATTTTACATAATTGTGAAGGATCTTAAAATATAATAAGTGAGTGATAGTGAGCCAGAAGTCACGGGAAGAGGCCTTTGCCCAGCAGTGGGATGACGCAGGCCAACAGTAACAGAAAGTGATACATTCATTTTCCTATTGCTTGTTCTACTTTGGTGCCTACATCGATCGTCATATTTAGCACTCAAATGTTATAAAGCGATGAAACTTAACTAACTTTTTTTTTTGTTTGAACTACATGCTCCCAAATCCGAGTGAAAGCTGATATTTCCCTCAACCACAATATGAAAAAACTAACACTACATGACAAGAAAAATCATTTAACCAAAGAACATAACACCAAGACCGGAATAACTCTTGTCACCAAAAACTTCTTAACTTTCAGTGTCAACAAAACGTCCAATGAATAAAACATACAGAGATGAAACACGACCCCCCAAGATAGCCCGAAGGTAGCGCAGTGACTGCCCGTCGACCTGCCGCATGCCGGCCCGTCGCGCGTCGTCGGCCCGGCAGTCTCAACAGCCCGTGAACCTATAAAGAAGGTCTTATTTTCTCGTTAAGCTAGACACAAGGTACGTGCGGGGACACTGAAATCTAGTGATGGGATGTAGTTTAATACTGAGTATTGACTGGTTTGAAGGACAGAATTACTATAGGCCCGGTTTCGGTTGAATATGTTTGGATGAGGGTTAATAAAATACTTTGATATTGATGATGGATTATTTACAACAACTTCCAACACATCATTCTTATTCTTTCTTAAAGATTTTTAAATCCACTGTCCTGGAAAATGTTTCTTAAAAAAACGTGTATTCAAGAAAAACAGGACGGAAGGTTCAAGAAAATAAAGTTCTAACGAATATAGTTAACATAATTATTATGTTCCTAGTAAAATCCTTTCTGTTAAATCCATTTACCGATCCTGGCTCAAGGCAACTTTCTAAGCTGCATCGGCAATTTCTCGGAACAATCTTCCTCCTCACTTTACTAACTGTACTCAATCTTCCAAAGGGTCTGATTCTCCAAACTCGTTTCCCCCCGAACCTCGTGAATTGCAGTTGATCACCGTCCCCTGTCACGTCCGTAGCTATAAAGTCAGTGGGCTCGGCAGTAATGACACTATAACCAAGCTCGTCGATAGCGCGACTCGTGAGCCTGTGAAGTGGTCATAGCTCACATCTGCCACCAATCGCGATCACCGCCCTGAGTGAAAGAAAATCAAACGAAGTATTAGCAAAGAAAGAAAGCAAAATTGGTTATTCTGCACAAATAAGACGCACATTCGACACTAAATACAAAGAAACCAAAAAGTGGTGGTCTATATTTTTGTAGAACGTATGAAGGTGAACGGTTCGGTCATCGTGAAAATTTATTTCAAATGTGTAAAAAATATTCCTCTGTTCAACTCATTCCAGACGAAAATAAATGTGACCTGGCTTTGATGAGAATTGTCAAAGTCCACTAGATTAAATAAATGGAGATGGTCTCATATTTTAATGCATAGTTAATGATCCAATAATAATTTGTTTTGATACGTAGTACTTATATTTGAACGAAGTCAATATAGCGTGGGGTAGACACTTAATACACTGCTGGAGATTTTATTGATCTTTACAAAAACACTTGAAACACAGTGTGATAAACAATAAGTATAATATGTAAAACATCAAAGTTCTCCTTCAAGCAACAGTTAGGCAGAAATGCCAAACATAATTGAAACACCATCAGCAAAGGCATTACAAACAATCTCGCATCTCACTAACAGATCAAAATCGCCTTCCAACTTATCATCATAATAAATATCTTTCTATCAGACTGCAATAACATAAAGCTCAGTAACTGCTCGCCCTCACTCCAGCGAGCGCCTCGGAAACAATCAGCACTCGCGCTCTAAATCACGTGATACATTAAGTTACACTCGACGGGAGATCAGAGCAATCCCATTGAAATGGAACCCCATAGCAATAGCAACTTTAATGCCATTTGGGGATGCAAAAAAAGAAAGCGTGCAAGTTTTTCATTATACGTGTAAGTACTTGGATTTCTGCCAAATCCTCAAGATCAATAGCGTGATGACTCTGAAATGTTTCGACTTCAGTAAGAACATTTGTTCCCGAAAACGGCCGCTCTTAATTCGATTATAAATAGTTTTTGACCTTGTTGCAGAAGTTTCTCCAAATATATTTGTCGTAACTAAGTTACTCCAACTGTTTTCGCAAAGTTTCATTCAAATTTATTTAGTGTCGAACGAAGTTATTGTTAAATTGCTCACCCATCGTATGCGAGCACTTCATCTGACAAAGAATTTGTACTTACTTTGCGAAATTCATTTTGTGTACAGAAATTGAATCGAACTCGTGAAATTTTCAGACAAGTAAATTTTATCACACGAAGTATTCGGAGCATCTATTTTCTATTCTATCATTTTGTTCACTTCAAAGAGTTTCGAGACTTTATTCTGAGGCGTGTGAGCTTTGAAGCCGTGTGATGAAGATGAATTATCTTTTTAACTTAATGGAGCTCTGAGAGCGTTTAGGTCTCCTAAAGCTATACAAAGCGTTTGCAATTGGCTTGTTTGGTAAATAAAATAAAACAAACACAATTTTTATTTTATGTCAATAATTTTATGCAAAACTTTAAATAGCATAGCTACATTTATTATTCTTCTGTGCTAGTTTATCGTGTTTCGAAATCATATTCTGAATATTTAGTCTTTATCTCCGACCTACGATACGCAACATACATATCGATTACAAGGATCCTAAACACTCAAAGATAAATCCTAACACTTTTAAGAGTTGACACTGATACCCTCAGATTTATGAGTGGAGATACCCTCCTCGGGTGGATTCGCCCTCTCGACTGCCGACTCTCCCCTAACGATGTTAAAGAAATCGTCAGTTACTTCGCGATTGATACTCATGACGTTTGCTAGACTATAACTAAGTTAGCAGTTTTATTTGAATTATGAATTTTCGTGATTGGCTGCTACTGAGTTTATCTGAATGAATCTTTTCGAGTACTCGTTTATATTAACAGTATAATAGTTTTGTAAAGTAGTTTGAAGAACTCGATAATGTTCGAATTGATTCGTGGATCGCAGTATAAAGTTTCCATGATATTGGGTTATCATAATGTAGGTTGTATTCCTAAATTATAGTTTGAGATTAATAGCTACGCCAGTAACAATATCGACACAGACATAGGTTTTAATCAAGTAGCTTTAGAGCTTGATTAATTTGAAGATAACACAAAACCTACACACATGTTCAATTTAAAGCCAAATTAAGTTGCCAAAATGTTGTTATTAAAAGCCGTAGCACCGTGGGGCCTAGGCGGGAGTCGCCTCAGGCCTCCGAGTGTAGGCCTTTGTGGGCCTCGCTACATGTCGCCCAATTAACTGGGGCCCGGCTTTTTGTTAATTACCGCCGTTTGTTGTGTGACAGGCGATGGGATGTTTAAGATATAATAATTAAGGATAAGATGGCAAGATTGTAGGGTTTTTGCAAGGATATTTTTTTGGGTTTTCAGAAAAACAGATAGAATTATGACTTATTCATAAGTAATTCAGTTTTATTTGCTCTTAAAAACTTTCTCAGAACTTCTTCTGGCATTAATAACATCACTATTTTGTAAACGAAAATATTATTAAGGCTGTAACTTATAAACATCAATACTAGGTATAACAATGACGAGGTGACGTCTAATAGAGAAGTATGGAAGAAAAATATATGTTTCGCCGACCCCAAATAAATTGGGATAAGGGCAGGAGAATGATGATGATGACTAGGTATAACACCCGAATATCGAAAAACTTTGCACTTCTAGTCTTTATAAATAACACATCATATTATTACAACAACGAATGCGTCGACTTTACAATGAAACAAAAGACAATAACAGTATTGACGATTTATTCCTTCTCGTGCCACTGCTTTCAAAAGTCAGGTTAGTACTCTTTATTTTTAATATTGTAACGCTTTGAATACTGTTTTATTTAAATAATGTAACTTTGTGTCAATTATGTATTTGACCTGACGTGTTTGGTCTCCTACACATTCCCTACCTAAACAGAAGTGTGTCGGCGGGCTGACGCACGGACCTTGTAGCTGTCATTTAGTGAACTAAGCTTTGTTAAACTGTTGTCATCATTACTGTTGTTGTTTCTAGTCATACTGTGCGATTATGTTTTGAGTGATAATCAGCTCGAAACCTATAACGTGAACCTAGTGAGATACTATGATTGTTACCTGTTCTATTTGCCTTGTGAATAAATAAGTTCTGTTTATATCTCAAAAAAAATCTCTCAAAGGCTTTATGGCCTCGGCACGTTTAATCCTAAACTAAGCTTGGTACAACGAAATATACACCGTTGTTTTAATTTTTTATTTGCCGTTTACCTCGATCTAAGCTCAGAAACCTCTCCATAATGCCCAACCGCTGCGGTAATCACTTGATCTTTACCATGCGGTTGGAAAAAAGAGTATTTTACTGTTTAAGTACTGGGGATCAACATTTTTGTAGCAAATATTTATGAGTTTGGGTTTCAAAAATGAGAAAACGTAAACGTTCTATGATTTACCTACTTCACAGAGAAGCGAAATAATAATAATATCCAGGTGGTTCTCAACCCTTATTGTTAATCAGATTTCCTTTGCCAAATGCAAAGTAATTAAGGATTAAGAGCCAATCCTGTCCATATATACAAGTTAAGTGCTTTACTCCTGCAAGGCGCAACGTGATGTTGTGCCTAATAATTATTATATCTGAGAGTGCTCTTATGGCATCTGTCTCTTGAGATATCTGCTATCCTGGTACAATACTCACAGAACGTGACAGAATAGTAAAAGAGACTGTTGTTATGTTTATAAACACCTATTTCTCAAACTGCCACATTAGAAAAAGCTACCAGGCATTCGTCATTTTGTATACACAGAAATTGTTTAGCAAACTTAGTCATTTTGGCGACTTATAAAGTATAAAATTAATCTGAACTGAACTCGTAATTAGATTTACCCAACCTAGGAATCGAACCTTGGATCAATTCAGTCATCACTGCTTATCCAAAAGAAAATAATTATTATCGGGTTCAACTTTCGTTTAATTTTTCTCGAAAAGCTAACAATCTTCATTAAAATTCTAAAGCAACCGAGCTGTGCAGTTGCTTTGTGTGAGACGACTTCTCAGTTCTCAGTAATCAACGTCATATTAATTAAGAGCATTCCGCGACCTCTGAGGATTGCTGCCGACCTAGTACATTTTGAATGAAATTTCTTATTGCTCTTCATTACACCGATAACTAATATTATGATTTGTGCTTTTGCGCTTGGCTGTCTAATCAACATCAATGATATTGATTGTACACAATCTGTTTTGATTTTTGAAGCCTAAATATTTATTAGTGGTCGTATTATTTTGATAAAATCATTGCACCAGATATGTGCATACCTAATGAATGAACTCATGACAAATGATCATCATTCACTTTGACACTGGAAGATTAAATACCACACTTGTTAAATTAAA
Source organism: Hydraecia micacea (assembly GCA_914767645.1). NCBI lineage: Eukaryota > Metazoa > Arthropoda > Insecta > Lepidoptera > Noctuidae > Hydraecia > Hydraecia micacea. Next base: position 326,752 of record OU611794.1, read on the forward strand.
AGTTTCTATGGTAAGTACTTATCAAAGTTACGTGTTGAAGCAAGTATAAATATTTAAATTCTATATTCAACCCCCATGGCAATTGTATCAGAAGTAACTCTAGTTCCACAGTGCTAGTATGATTCAACTCAGCGTACTAATCACGACGCCCCGGAGTGTGCGGCTATTGCCCTTAGGAGTAACTATTCAGTAATCTGTGCTTCTGCTGCCCTGGTACAATTTACGTTGGATACTTTATCACAGATTACACTTTATTACTGAGAAAGAATGACTCTAGAACCAGATTGCTGTTGTCATTTGTGGTACGAGTTCCAACCCAACATCTACAGATCTACCTGAAAGAGGACCTTTGGCCGAAAGGTGTCGTATATCGACGTTTCCGAGGACGGTTACGCGACACCACGCAGCGAAACACAACTCCGACAACGTTACGTGTATAGTCATAGTTTTAAGGTTTTTAATGTGTATAAGATTATTTTGTGTATTTTATCTATGGGCCTTAGTTGCCTGATAATAAAAAAATTATTAATAAAATGATTATTATTAAGTAAAAGCTCGCTATCTTCTTCATAAAAAAATGTGTTAGAGCTCAAACACGTATCATTTTTAAAACATGAAGTAATAACTGACCCACAATCAACACCTTTAATCTCCGACCCTAACTAACCCCATTCCAACAATAGTAATAAACCACAATAAAACAAAACAAGAAGAAAATTATCTCACAAATTAAAACATTTCAAGTAACAAAGTGCTGCTAGAGAACAATAAAAAGCGCGGCACATTAACAGTAGAGAAAACAATTGAAAGCTAAAAAACGGTCGAGTGCGTGGCTGGAGCGCTGCCAGCGACCGCTCAGCGGTTTCAAGAAACATACCCCTGGTATTGAGAATAAATGCCCCTTTGTATTGTATCGCTGTACAGCGCTTTAGTCTAGAATATACGCGTGTTTTGCTTTAAAACGTGAGGCAGGATCTTGTTTATTGTGCTAGGTGTTTGTGTCTATTTTGTAACTTGAAAGTTTAAAGTTTAGAAGAAGTTGGAGGTTCAGAAGAATCGACATAATTTTTGGGTTTTATAGACGAACAAGGACCACTTTGTAACAGGCCTCGTGCGTCTGGTCGTCATTCTCGATTCGAATTCTACAAATCAGTGAATCAATTTCTATGAAACTTCGCAATGTCTTCTGTAAGCCGCAGGTTTATAATGAAATGTCAAGTTCCACAATGACATACCAACCGTTTGATGTTGCATTATTAATATATTTTCATGAAAAATCAAACTGATAATAATTAATTCTCTACAATAAACAGTTTCTTTTCGTACAAAATCAGGGGCACCACAGTCAAATGCAGCGTTTCTGCGAATCGTGCAGCATTCCGACTTGAATGTCCTGATCTAATTGCAGGCGCTCGCAGCCTTTATGAAACGGTGTAGTATTAAAATAGAGGGCAGCCACACCACTCAGCTAAATGTTAGCAAAAATTACGACGTCCCTAGAGCAAGCATTATTGTTAATGATCTGAATGTAGACTCTATATCTAATGTTGGTAAGACCGGATGGTAAAAATCCAGGGGTTAAAGTACAGCTTGTTTGAAATAGGTATTCATATTTAGTAATGTGTTTTAGGCCTAGTTGCAGTGGATTTTCATTGTGCCTATAAATCCGAAAATTAACATCATAGTTGGTATAAAATAATTTGTATATCACTAATATACAAATTTTTCAAGTAACAAGAACGAAATACGTCACTTTGAGATTGTAAAATCTCTTGAAATATCATTCTCCAATATCATTCATAGTTATTACAATTGAAAAATTCACAGAACGATAGGGTAGACATCTTATGAATCGTGACCCAGCTCCTGGACTAGGTCCTACATTTCCGTGACGTCATTCTGCCTGCCGCTGAGTGCCGCTGAATATTTTATAGGAACGCCCCACGTGAGCATTTTACAGCGCGTTTAAAATATTTTGTGCTTTAAATCGATGTAGGTTGGTTTTTAAAAAGATTTATGTTTTGGTTCCATGATGTTAAGGGCTGATTTTTCAATATTCAGATAAATTTTATCTGAAAAATGAATAAATGGCGGTTTGAAAGCTTTTGTATAGAAAATAAGGTCAAACTGCAATGACTTTATTCTGAAAAAAGTGCGTTATTGAAAAAATTGCCCTAAATTGCTTGTTTAAAGTTTACTTATTATAAATGTGGTCGAATAGTAGTGTTCAGTTTTTAGGCTGATGACTTATTAGGTTTTCATGACTGTGTCTATAAAATAAACCTGTACATAAGTATGTACAAAAACTAAGATCCTTAACAATAATGGTTCCTATTTTTGTTAGAATTAACTTAGTTGAACGTATAGGTGGATAAATAATAGGTACACAAAAGGCTGACCAGCATTGAACCCTACCGCAAGACAATACAGACATTGTAACAAAAAACTCTAACCACGATCATTACTAACCTCAATTACAGCCCAGACCAGATTTCTTTCTAACAATAGAACCAGGAACACAACACTGCCTACGCCTATACCTATACCAAATCACCTATTGAAACACTCCCTTTGTAAGTCACTGCGACTAGGGCAGCCGCACAATACGCGCCGAGAATCGATAAAAAACTCCTACTTCTCGATACCGATTGTTAGAGTGACGGGCACAAAACACTTTTTTATTTCTTTACTCCACTATGTATGCAAACGGCGCGTATATTGTGCGGTTTATATACAAACCCGTGTCAATTTGAACGTTTTTTTGGCAGTGCAAGTGAAGAAAACCGATGAATATTTAAAGTGTAATGTGCTTATTTGAAGATATCATCATCTATAATTATCTAGGATAGGTTTTCCAAGTTTTATGTTCGTTCCCACTTTCTCTACGGTCCTGAAGATAAGTTCAGGCATTTCAATACAAGTAGTAACGAAACAATGACAATGAATAACAACGTGCCTATTCTAACTTTGGAAGTCACTTTAGGCAGGTAACACATTCTCGCTAAAAGTGTCCCAGCGCGAACATTCGCGCAATCTGTCACCTGAATACTTTATGTCAACGGATATGGCTCGCTACCATCACGCCGAGCAGAGCTCTCACTCACACACGAAACAACTTCAACAAAATTTGTAAATCCGCACGACGAGAGATATTACTTTCAGGTAAGAAGGTTTTCACAGATAACTACCTATGGGATTCAGACCGCAATCATTTGCCATCGTTTGAAAAGTCGAAAATGTTCGCCCTCTGCAACCTTTGGATCCACGGTCCGCCGGTGTAACCAAGATTATGTAAATTTTTGGTTCACTTCGCTATTGTAGACCCTAATCTTAGTCCCCGGAGGGCTGAGGCTTGGAGGGCAACCCTCCCGACCGAAGGGAGTGAGTTCAATAGTAATTCTATAAATCAATCGGTTCCAACAATTTTTGTTTTGTTTGCGACAGTGGCACTGTTGCTCTGTCGAGTTTCGCGAGCTTATGAGTTATTGTTCTCAATTTAGGTGTAGTTTTAGACAGCTCTGAAATATAAAAGGACCTGAAACCTGAGGAAACACAAAAGTGTTGTTAGTATAAAATATTACATAAGGCAGTGTAACAAAGTGTATTTGTTTTAGTTTTTCATTAGCTACCTAAAAACCTTTTATAAATTAATATAAAGAACAAATAATACATCACGCAGTCATGCTATTCTAGTTACACAGCTTTGTTTGGTCCTACACAAACACAAACTCAAAGCATATGCTCTTTTGAATTGTCAAGAAGTCACAAAATATGAAGCTAGTTTGCACGCCATGTATAGATTTTTATCTCGAAATCCACATTCGTCAGCCAAAACAGGAGTGGTTGCATTTATCACTTTGTGTATTCTAACGCTTTCAATGGTTCTTGTATGCAGTACGGGTGGTCGTTGTAGCTGTTGGTCTCGGCTGTCATTCGTGGATCTTTGACAGTCGTTACGGATCGTCAGAAGCCCAAAAGTCTGACAGCCAGTCTTACTAAGGGGTATCGTATTACCCAGTAACTGGGTTGTGGAGATCAGATAGGGAGTCGCTCCATGTAAAATACTGGCATTCAGCTGCATCCTGTTAGACTGAAAGCCGACCCCATCATAGTTGGCAAAAGGCTAGGCAGATGATGATTTAGTAAAGATGGTATTGCTTTACAAACATTTATTTAATTCAAGATGTCACTGGCCTGGTGTCAGGATTAACTATTCGAAATAGAGTACTCAACAAACTCATTAATTTCTTAGTCGAACAAAGATTCAAATCTTAAACAAACATTCTAATCTGCTATCATCACCTTTATTCCTAGCTACACCCTCACCTAAACAAAACACAAATAGCAACGGCTTTTATGATTTGTCACATAGTATGTTGATTTCATCATTTTCATGTTCTCCGGAATACGGGGCTGTATTACGGGAATTTCATCAAGATTTTGCCAAGTTAACTCAATAGGTACCCTTGCGGAGGTCAATTCTGTAATGGGATTAAACGTTGACCCACATTCGCTCTTAATAGGGGACCTAGAGTTGAGTAACACGATTTTTAGGGACGCGCCTGTCCTGAATTTGGGCCCGAATTTCGCCAAAATCAATGGTGGCGCGGATTAATTACATTCCCGTGCGGTGAACCTGCTCTTTGTTTGTTTGTTTGGAAAAATGCTTCTGTTCTATTTTGGAAGAAATAAAGTAACATGATAATGCTCAAGTTTCTCATTATTAACAGAATCAGTAAAACTGATTCTGTTAGCAAAACATCTGTTTATTTCATGTTTATTAAAATCCTCAATTCATTGCTACATTTAAATACTTAATACTCAAACATTTAAATAGTTACTCAATTAATTGCTAAAATGTCTTTAATTTACTGCAATTGCATCTTCAAAGTGTCCAACCCCTCTTTTGCCTAAACTCCAATTCTTTCAAAGACTACCAATTGCCTCATTTCCATTTGAGAATAATTTTCGTCCGTCTGGTCCCCTCTAATAAAACCCGTGGCACTCACATGGCTACCCTAATGAGGAAACGAGATAACACTACTTCCATCCTTATCATTGTGCGAGTCGCACAAATCTTTCGCTAGTTAGTGCCGAGTAGTGTCGACCTACTTACGACAAAGTTATTGTCACACAACTTTTATGCGGGATTTGAATTTGTGGAGGACTTTATCGCTGCCTTCGCGTTTCTGAGATGTGTGATATCGGTAGCTGTGTGGCGATGGCTTAGTTGTCTTAGCATTGTTTTGTCATCACAGTTAGAAGAACAACGGCGAAGGACTAATTGAGCACATAGAAGATAATGGAGATACCATCTGCAAACTTATTTATTTGTCCATTTCACCAACCAGCTATACAAGGAAACGATATTTCTCTCTTCTAAATAACCCCCGACCTACTGTTAGTTTACCAACCTCTAGAGACACTTGATCAGTTCGTGGCTAATTCTATAATTGGCAGGCCGCAGTCTCCCCGGACGAAGTCAGCACTTTTAACATCCCACTTAATTTTGTTCAGCGGATCTAAAATCTAATTGGAGCGCAGTAATTGGGGATTTTTTGTGGAAAAAATAATTAAGAGATAGTTATTTTTTTTTGTGATTTTTGTTTCAGTAGGTTTTCTCTCTCAACTTCATTTCGAATCTGCTGTTAGACTCTTCTTCATTTTGTAATAAAGAATTAATTACATTACGTACTTTGCTAAGCGACTATCACTAAAAATCACACGGAACACGGTTTATTGGAACTCTTTGTGATGCAATTTGTGTCAGAGTCAAATTATATTTATATCTACGATATATCCGAAACCCCAATTTATATTCACCGCTATCGGTAGGAAATTAAAGTAGATCATCTTAGGCAGTACCGAATTACAGTGCTTGCTACTATGATTACGTTTTTTTTTTTTATTTAGGTTAAAACTTGATGCAGAACGCTAGATTTAAGTAACTTCAAATCTCAGCAGGAGAACAAGCCATTGGAGGGGGGCGGCGCCGCGGCTGCCAGCCTCTGATTTATGTGCCACTGTACCCTACTTCTTACCCACTTTTTATACTGCTGCCCCACTCCAGAGTTGAGGAAATATAGATTACTGGAAGCACTAAGCTACCAGAGCATTAAGAGATAAATATTTGTTAATTGTTTATCTCAGTTGCCTTTTAATTCCTTAAACTGTTCATAATACTGCATTATAATATTCTATTATTGACTATCGTTTTCATCACCACCTACAGTTTTCACCCGAGTACTCATCAGTTTCATTACTATCGCATCCTGTTTCTTGTCTCTTCCATTCGCTCAACATCATCCTGGCCACCCCTAGGTAAGTATTCACTCTGAATTATGAGCGTATTCTTCTGCCATTAGCTTCATAAACGAGACAGTAGGACAGTGGGGATGCTGCGTGATTCAATCCTGTTTATCTCATGTAAGCGATGCTCTGTGTCACCCCCTTGTTTTCGTGCCCAGCGTGAAATATGGCCGACTAACTGAATCTGCTTTTGTAGTTAGCGATTTGCGAGGTAAGTTAAGTTTTATGCTTATCGTTTCCTTAAACGATATCATATTAATGATAATATTTTCGTATCATAAGGAGTAACCAACTGGTATAATAATTACAACAAATGATTAAAATTTTAGTTTGCTCCGTTATGGTTTTATTTTTAATTGCTGTTAATTCGTTGTTTTGCAATTACAAGCTACCATTCTTATGTACTAGCTCAAGCAGTAACGAGCGAGAAACTAACCAATAATAATCTCCATGAAATAATTGTGGTAATTCCACTCAAACCGCAAAGTATCCTTCAGCAGTTAAAAACGCCAAAGGAATGTTCAAATAAAATACCTAAGTACCTACATCCAAAACCCACAGCGTACTTTGTGGTGTACACCGATGATCCTCTATTTGTCGGGGCCTCGGGGGCCTCGGGGCTTCAACACAATGGGCCGTGTGTAGAGTTAACTCGCGAACAGTTTGTCGGTCAGATATCAGGCCGCTATCGTTGCACCGGTATGGCTGCCCCGAAACTATAGGTACTGTTGCTGCCATCAAATTGATGGGTTGTAACCACAGGGAAATGTAGAGGTACGAAATTAAGATCAGGTGGTGTTGGTTTCTGTTTATAAAGGGTTAATTTTAAGTCACAATTATCGAAGTATAAAACCACAAGTCTCATTACATCGTACTCATAAGGTACTTATTACATACAAACCCGTACCTACGCAAAATACGCGCATTGACGCGGAGTTGCGGACACCTATTACAAACAATAACTCACGCCTTCTTTTTAAGGGGGCAGGCAGAAACTACAGAACGGCACTTGCTACGATTCTTGCATACTCCTTTTGCTTCGTTTACATTAATACATCCAGCTCATATACGCACACAAGTTGCAAGTTGAGACCTTTTGTTAGTCGCCTTCCATCGATCCTGCCAGCACGACCAAACCAATTTGGAGTATACCTACTCTTTTAGATTTTTATCAGTATAATTATCTTCTTTTGAACCGTAACGTTGCTTCATAATATCATTCCTCAGCCTTTCATTCCTAGTCACACCACACATGCTGCGCAGGGAACGCATTTCCACACTAATCATTCAACTTTCTTGCCTCCATGTAGGTATTTATTTATTTTATATAAGGTATCTATTACTAAACAATAATTATAAATGTGGTCCTCGGTTTGAGACGTTCATTCAATCCATCAACAGCTTACTTTGTTTGATCCAAGTTTTTAAGTGACGATTTAACTGTGACTTTAGCCACGCGTAGTATAATTTCATTTTCTTTTATTCATCACTTAACGAAATCAAGTGCCTAACTTACCCTTTTTACCCGAAATCATCAAAAACCAAAAATTAAACCTCGAAAATTGCCATCCCCAGAAAACAGTGTCCACTCAAACATAATTCAGTTTCTGAATCACTGGAGCAAGACGTTCATTTACCGAACATTTTACCGCACGCTATTTACTCAAGACTTTCGGTGAAAATTCAACCTTTATAGCCCATTTAAATGAAAGGCAATTAAAAGTTTTTCACTTCGCTCCTCGAAACCCTTTGACGATCGACTTTTATTCAATGTGTTTGCAGTTCGCAGAATTTTTACGAGTCCACTTTGGCCTCAGTTAAACTGACCTGATTAATTATAGCTAACCTGCCTGTTTGCAGTGTTTGTTTTGAGGGTGAAATATCGTCTTACGAACGAATTTTAGGAAAAAATGTTTTTTCTGGAAATACGAGTGAAGATCTTTTAATTAAAGGGAAAAAGTGCTAGGAAATACTACACCAAAAGATCGCTTGTATTTATCTTGTATGAGTATTACTGTGAAAAACAGTATATTAAAAATCTCCTAAATATCTTTTAAGATGCAGCTGATTATTTTCTTAAGCAAAATACGTAAATGTATCACAATACTATGTACATAACAATAAGAATATGACAGCCACATTTAACTGGCCCACTTCCCACAAATTAATTAATTATTTAACTTAAAAACACCAACTCCAAATCCGAAGCTAATGAAATAAATCGACAATTACGAGCACCTGGACCACTAATCTGTAACTTAACAGTGATTTAGTTAACAAATCGTCTAACTATTCAACGCCACTGAATAATAGCCATTCTAATCAATAGGTACAGAAGGTTCATGCAGGCTTGATACAGCGAACACGCGCGCACATAGGTATACCTACCTATAGACACGCGTCTACGTGTAGCAAGTGCAACTCGCGACCGGCATTCGTTTGAAACGCAAAAGAAGAGTGATGATGATAAACCACATTTTTTCAATATATCACATTAAAAGATAAGTCTTAAGCTTTTAAGACAATATTAAAGATCCCTCAGTCTGGCGGCGGGAGACCGTCATACGCGCTCTGGCACCCGGTGCGTCTGCGGTGAATAGGGATGGCGGTTGCTTCCTCTCGCTACCATGCGACCATCACCTCCTTGCAAAAGGGGGCAACGGCCCACGCATAGATCCGAACATGAACTGAACAACGGCGGAGATTGTTCGCAGCAACGATCGCTGTCACGACCAGTCCTCCAATTGATTTTTGTGCTGTTCAATTATTTTTGTAAGTCTGTTCTTTAACTGCCAGGCAGGAATATATTTTACACATGTGAGGTGGGGTCGCGGGGACCACGTAGAAGATGGTGGGAAAAGCTGAATAGGATGCGTAAAAACTGGAAGGAGGACGCGCGGGCTTGCGAATGCTGGAAGGAGTGGAGGGAGGCCTTTGCCCAGGAGTGGGACAGGGAATGCTAGTAAATAATAATGGCTTACCATAAGGGTTCGGGTTTGTAAAGTCAAATCAAATCAATACACGTCCGACTATGTTTATTATTGTTTACATTGTAATGACTATCATAAAGATTATAACTATACACACTCAGAACATAATACACTTATGACGTCACACACTTGTTTGTCGACTTATTCTAAACTGCGTATTCAGAACAGATCTACCTCGCAAAAGTATTACTTGATCAGGAATGTTAACACATGGTGTAACCCATCGCCAAACCGAAATCTACGCATCAAAGTAACATTAAGTGAAAATAGTGACAGGGAAACGTCTTTTATAACTGGAGTTAAAAACCGCTTTTAACGCAAGAAAAGGACTGCTTACAAAACTGCACGGAAATCGGGTTGATATTCAGTTAATAACGTTTAAAACTTTCTTCCATTTAAAAAGCCTTTAAAAAAGGTTCATCCTTCAATATCTACATAGCAATATTCTATTCCCAGATATAGTGCAGTACAAATAAATAATCTCAATGACGGGAGATCATTCTGACTCTCGGCGTGGTGATGAAATTTTTTACACCCGTTATGTTATATTATAATTAAGTTTAAATTATCCTTCATTATATTACCTACATAGCCTAGACTAAAATTAAAGATCATTGTATAAAAATAGAAGTTAATAGTACAAAGATGGTGACAAATGCAACAGTCGCGCCCACGGCTTGTGAGGCGCCACTGCAGGCGTGTCGGCCGGGCCCGATGCAGGCGGCGTACGCCATGAGGTGCGGCAGCTGGCTCTGCTCGTACAGGCCCTTGAACATGGAGTGGTGCGGCCCGCGCGCGAACACCGCCACGTCGTCGCCGCCGTGCGTTGCATACTTCAGCGGAACGTCAACAGGTGACAGCCACGAAAGTGTTCCTGAAATGTGAGGTATAAAATTAAATTACTTGAAATGATTTGACTTTGACTTTAATTATCGCATCACGTTTCTGCCGTCAATCGCAACGAATTTCAAGGGCTTACCATAGTCTTCTTCTGCAGTCAAGTTTGGTCGAATGCCATTAACATGTGGACGGAAACCGGGCCCGTTCGTATATGATAGCGTTTGGTAGGGCATGCCATCCAATGTCTCGTACACTGTAGCAAGACCGAGGATGTCGTATCCTCGCGGGTTGTATCCGTTTTAAGTCATGACATGCCCGTGGTCTGCCGTCACCACGATGAGCGAGTCGTCCTCTGACAGCATCTCTGCGGCGCGCGTCACGGCCTTGTTCATCTCGAGTGTCTCGTCGAGTGCCAACTCAACGAGGTTGTCGTGGTGCGCGTGGTCGATGCGGCCTCCCTCCACAAATAGGAAGAAACCCTTCTCATTCCGACTCAACGAGCGAATCGCCACCTCAGTCATCTCTGCCAATGTGGGTTCTGTTTCCAAATTCGTTTGCATATTATATTGCAAATGATCATTCTCGAACAAGCCCAAAATGTAATCCGGCAGGCTGTTGTTGACTTGCGCTAGCTGCTCACGGTTCCAAACATATTCATAGGTTACTTCGCGATCGTCTTTGTCTTGCTTCCACTCTTGTATAAGGTCTCGGTTGTCTGTCCGTCTACCGTATGATCCTTCTTCGTCGATACGGTCAACTGGCAAAAAACTACGTCTACCGCCACCTAAAATAACCTGAACAAAAAATAACATTTTAAGAAAACAATTCCTGTAATGAATGAAACAATAAATAAATATTTTTTATAATGAATTATGAAACCCCATCGACTTCCAAAAGTGATTGCTTTTATTTTGGAGATCCATACATTAAAGGAGGGCCTCGAGGGTCGGTTCTCGTACGAAAATATTCATCGTGCTTTTATTTGAACACAGTTTTCTCTAGGTACTCGTAAGTCACATGATTTCGTGGGTAATTTCATATTATTGGGTTCGGTATGCACGGTGTCTTTGGGTAGGGTAGAGTATGCTGTATCCAAAGCATGAATACATTATTGTTTTTCGCTTTGCCAGCCCGTCTTGCTTAATCTTTAAACAAATGTTTCAAACTGGGTCTGAAACCCGAAGGCTTAACGTTTTTAAACTTTTTTCAAATTAACACAAAAATAGTGCACCCACTTAAAGTAAATCTTCGCAAGTTTACACCTACACGTTTCTGATTACGAAGCGTTGTTTAAGGTTTAGGACTACTTTATCTATTTTTATAATTTAATGATGCAGTTACACCGACTGCGTTTACAAGTTTCCGCACGGAATATCCCTACAACAGTATTCTTTATAGTCTAATATACCTTGAGCTTGTTGCCAGGATGTTTGTGTATCAGCTGCAGCGCGATGTCCGGGCAGCGCTCGGTGTCGAAGCCTTGTTGTTCCACGGGCAGGTTGTACTCCCAGTCGCGGTCGGCCACCTTGGCGTACACGCCCGCCGGCGACGCGTCAGTGATGCGTGCCGTAGTGACGATCCCTGGAATACACACAACACACATGTCGAACGGAATTAGACATTTAAGTATCTTACATATACAACGTCTCCCAAAATTCAACGCTAAGCGAGCACCAGAGGGTGGACCTGCTCATAACTATTCGAGAAAAGATAATGAAAAAAATATATCTACATTTTTATGGAAATTACTAAAAATACATTGAAATCCTTCGAAAATTGATACCCCTTAAGATATTTTTAACTACTATGACCACAATTTTTCAAATGTTTATGTTCTTTTTTTGTATCGGCAACCTAAGTAGCATTGCTATCCACCACAATCCTTGAAAATCCTAGAATGCCTGTAGTTTTTACACATTAATCAATCAAAATTATTTTTTTCCTTAAAATTTTCAAAGTTTTTTATATTCAGTCAATTTTGTAATGACCAAAAATATAGAGATTTTTTTCATTATTTTTTCTCGAGTAGGCCAGGTCCACCCACTGGTGGCCGCTTATCGTTGAATTTTGGGACATGTTGTATATAGGGTGAATGGTAATTAGTGACCGATACTTAAACACGTGATTGTACTCATGATAACAAACAACTTTTACTATGGGACCAAACCTGAAATTGCGAAAAAAAATCTGCTGTTTAGTCGTTTATGTTCGCCTAACTGGTCAAAATGTACTGAACAGCAGATTTTTTTTTCGCGATTTCAGGTTTGGTACCATAGTAGAAGTTGTTTGTTTCACGTGTTTAGGTATCGGTCACTAATTACCAGTCACCCTATATACTCGTACATAAATAGGCACTTTGCACAGGCAGTTTGTTTCTAACCCGAGGCATGTGAGTCTTACTTTGTTACGTGAAAGATTAGTTACATTAAGTTCCTATAAATGAGGTATTGATTGAATAGGTAATGAAGACGTCACGAGCACCGACCTGCGTCGCGGCCGTCTGCCAGCGCCCACTCGGCGATGGACTGCACGTGGGTGGCGGCGTCCGTGGAAGCTCCGCAGTCACTGCGCTGCACGCCCGCATTTACTCCAATAGCACCATACGTAGTTTTAACTCCACACAAATATGCGGTGGCTGTGCACGCAGAGTCTGCGATCTGGGCATTTGCGCAATATGTCTGAAATATAGATAATTAACATTCCTGATAAGGGTTTTACAGGGGTCATTACAAGGAAGAAGAGAATAGCCGCGAATAAATTTAATTTACCTTAACCATCCCAACAGTAGGAAAAGTCTCAAAATGCATCTTGGCCTCCTCGCCGGTGGCGCCGCGTCGCTGGCCGAGCAGCGTGCGCGCGGCGGCCAGCGTGGGCACGGACATGCCGTCGCCCAGGAACATCACCACGTTACGCGCTTTCTTGACGCTCTTTAGGTGCGCGAGACGTGCGTCGATGGCGGCCTGCGCCTCCTGCGTCCAGAACGAGGAGTCGGTTTCGGCGCGGATGGCGGCGGCCGCGCGGCCTGCGGGGTCCCGCGGGTGGTAGCGGTCGGCGCGCACAAAGTCCGCACCCAAAGCTGCGATCACGAGCAGCAGGAGTAGTGACCACATAGCGACACTCACTATTGTACAATGACGCCCGGTAAAGTACCTTTTATGACTGTTAAGAGTATCTAATCTCCGAAACGTTTTAATCGGGACACATATTATGATATTTATGTAATTAAAATACCACGTACATGTAATTATGTAGATTAATTAGGTAGGTGAGAATGTCTGGCTTAATCTACATTGAGCCAAACATTCTCACCTATCTACTGTACCTAGTGATGCACAAACCTATCGTGTCCTTATCAGATTCAGTACATTTTATATTAATGTATATTATAAGATGTACTGAATGTGTTAAGGATACGATAGGTTTTATATTTGTGTTTCAATTCTTTGTTTATTTCTCGCCTTTCTTTGGTTGCCATCCAATATCACACTCCATATTCGTTTTAGCATCAAATGGGGAGCGCAGCGCCGCATTATTTACATTATTAGATTGACTAACCTAATACCTAACCTAACTTACCTAACTTTTGAAGCCATAGAGAACAGTATCCCAGATCTATTAACTAGTATCTCAACACTTTACTAGTTTTGAGATACTAGTTTAACAATGTCGATTAATAATGTATTAATAATAATTTTCATTTCGTATATCAATAGATATGCTAATATAATAAATGAAACTCATTTTGTAATCCTCTAATAGGTAATTCCCATTTTGGTTTCCTACTTGTTTCCGCTTATGTATCAGATCGTCGTTTTGTGATGTGCCTTAGCCTACTGCAACCAACATGGATCATGACGCGCTCTTTCGGCTCGGTTATTGGTTCAAAGTGTAATTGGGTTTTTCCATTAGGAATTTAACAGTAGTAGCAGGAAGTAGGTTTTGTAAAGCCCCTGTGCCTCAGATAGCACGTAAAGTCGTTGGTCGTGCGCCTGATCTCGCCCCGGTCGTGTCCGATTGACGTCTCATCGGACTATCATAAAAATGGGAGTAGAGGAACAGAGGATGCACCTGTGTCGCACAAGTAGTCGCCACTAAGGCCGAACTGAGGCCGGGTAGATTTATTTAATTTGTCTGTAAATCTTCTATTCAATAAATAAATCAAAGTGTGTCGTTTGTTGTACGGAGCCGGCCTTCTGTACCTTTCTATTCTGTGGTAGTGAGGCCTGTTCTCAATGGTTCGTGATCGCTTCCATTAGCCTCCACTGATTATGCGATAATTTCGCCTGAGAATGGACTGTTATATAAATAACTTGTCTTTGTTCTAGTTCGGAGTTAGTTCCACTTTGTTCGAGCAGAGATGTTTGTTTTATTGTTTAGTTTAGAGAAATAGTTCGAGTTTTGTTTTTGTTTCGTGTTAATTGGTGTGGTTTAGGTGTTGTTCAAACTATCGTGAAGTTTTGTTTGTCTTGATTTATTAATTTCTCTATAATAATTATGGGCTATTTTTGAAAACAACAAGCAACAACAACCTTTATTTTATCAATGACTAGCGACCTGCCCCTGCTTTGCGCAGTTTTTAAGGTTTTATTTTTTGGGTTAGTTGGTACTAGGTATGCAAATAAACCTTCCGGAGTGAATTCTCTAAATGATGGTGAGTTTCGCAATACAATCCGGTGCGTACAATAGAAAAGATACGCGGTCACACAGACAGACACCAAAAGCGACTTCAATTTGTAAATGTATGGATGGATGGTGACACATAGTGTCCAATATGTCCGCTAGAATTAGGTCAGTGACGTGGTTCCTATGTCACCGAGTGGGCTCCAATCGTACACCGTGTAAACTGAGCTGCGCCGCTGCACAAATTAGTCCGGTCCGCCTTTTCCGTGCTCGTCCTGGGATCCCGCTGATGAAATCTGTTCACTCCCACCACTACTTGCGGTAATCACTTAGGTAGTGGACGTTAACCTGGGAGGAAAGGAGGTTCCTAAACGTACACTTAGTTCAGTTCAGTTCAGTTCATTTATTAATAATTATTAAAATTACATGTCAATACACTTTAGTCATAGATTTAGATTGACTGTTTGACTTAGATTGTTAGTCATGTACGTTCACCTATTGGAGAGTGTATCAGTGAGGAAGGAATTCAAGAAATTAATGTTCTAAAAGAGCCTATTATTTTTAAGATTGCTTCAGACACCACTGTTTGCCCTATGTAATTTATGATGTTTGTAAATCATCAAATATCTGAGTAATCTATTCAGCACCACTGCAACTAAACTCGCGTTTCATTAATCGTCAGTCACTTCTAAACGCGACAACAGCGAGCTTCGCGTCAGTACACCAATCCGTCCGTCCCGCCTTTCCCGTGCTCGTCCCGGGATCACTGCGGGATCGCTCGCGTGTTAGCCCATCCCTAATTCACTTACCTACTGTCGTTTTATTTGCTACGGCTGATGTTATGAGTAAATATGAAATTAGCAATCGTTTGTTTTTCGTAGCCATTATGTACCTAATTGTAATTGTTTTTAAGATTCGTGAGTATCCTATTTGGTTTGATTAAATATTTGGTGGGGTGTGTTGCTGGGAAATGGGAAACGATTGATTAGATTTTTTTAGGTATTCCACTCAGGGCACTTAAAACAGTAGGCTATGTTCTGACTCCTGTAACACAGGTACCACCTAGGCTTCATATGTAACATCTTTTTTTATGTCAATAAAACTTTTAAGAATTTATTTATGTTGGGGTGATATTTTGCTGTGTAGCCTGTGTGTGTGCCTAAAAATAATCTTCTGTTCAGGATTTTTCAGGAAAATGTATTGCGATGCAAGTCACCCTTCATGTTGATTATTAAAATTCAAATAAATTCATTCGTCCATGTTGTAACAAGGGACGTTTCATGGACTGTTATAATTCGAGTTTAAGAGCCACAGTTCATGCAGTAAACCCACAGAGTGTAACGATTACAGGTAATAAAGCAAGGCTGTATAATTATGTTAGAGGCATTACCTCCCCTTATATTATTATCGTTATGTGCTCGAATGGGGTCATATTGCTTACACGTCGTTTATGAGCAAATTATAGCACGTGCATGTGGCGCGTGTATGTTTGTACGAGGGAAGATAAATCTCATCACGCTTGCTTTTTAGTATTCTGACTTTGATGAGAAAGAAAAGGAGGTAGTGCTATAATGTCACTAGGGCTTTCTACTATGGGGTTACAGCTATGACTATTTATTTTGTGTTGATAATAAAATTACAGAGAATGCACATTTTGCAACCATCTGCTTAACAGGGTCCTGTACCTAGTCTCCTAACAAATGGATAGTACTTACGTTATCTCCGAGCCATCAGAAGTTTATAGAGAAAAAACCTGGAGTTGTCCCTTCACGAACGTAGATATACTTATTTAGAAAATTCAACCTAATTATGTAATGCAAATTACACTGCCCAACAAACTAAAAGTTTTAACTAGTATTCGCTAGAGCAAACACTTGAGAATGCAAAAATAACATATTTATCATCTGGTTTTGTTTGGGACCTGCGCTTTGTTTCCCAGCGCGGCTGAGCACAATAAACCGGTGTATTGTAATGTTAATGCTATGCAAATACAACGCGCCCAGGAAATTATTAAAAAAAAATAATACGTCCAAAAATGTTCCCGGGAAAAGTTCGCGCGCAATTTACAACAGCGTTTTTTGACGAAAAATGTTTCAACTACCCGCAGAGAGAGTTCATTTTGTCCTGAAACGATGTTACCCGACCTCTTATTGATGGAATTTGATATTGTTTTTTTGTGGAATTTTTGTCTCTGGTAACTTGTTAGGATAGTGGGAAATGCCGCAGACATTTTCGTGGCTCTTGATGAAATTGTTGTAGTGCTCTCTTTCATTATTGTAAGAGTACACAATGTTGATTGTCACAAATTGAATGAAGGGTCGTCCGACATAATTTACTGATGAAAATAAAGTACCTACCCTGAATATGACGACAATCATGAACGACGGCAAAGACGAAGATCAGAATAAGCGATGTTCCGTTCAAAAAGTAGGCCAGTCGTTTCCTACACTTGGGTTTCGTAAAAAGGATGAATACTAAAGAGGAAGGAACGCACACTGCTTTTCTTTCTGCAATTTACTGCTTAAATACAACCTGCAGTTACTACCAGTCGTGTGCTATTTATGTGAGCTCATATTATTTAGCCAAAAAACCTAAAATACTCATTCCACTCTAACACTGAACACAAGATTGCATATTCCTGCTCAAGCTGTTAACCCAAGTATCCGCTATATTATTTTATGTCTCTGTTCATTTTATACTTAAATAAGAATTTATTTTATTCTCTCCACTTTACTGCTTGCGTATTGTGTGGCGTTCGTTCTTAATACATTTTATTTTCTTTGGCGTTTCAGTTATTTGAGCAAAGAATATTTCTATTTATGTTCTGCTTTTAAAATGGCGATGTTTTATGTTGTTCATTCTTGAGAATTATTGTGTTTACGATTGATAAAGAAAACAATATTATTATTATTTCATAACTTTCGAAGTAAACCAAATAGACATAACATTTTGGAAACAGCATCACAACTCAAAACACCAAACTAAAATAAAAAAAGAATGACAACATCTCTGTCACCTTGCTATCGGCACACTCTCGACTCGACGTGACGTACCGCGGCTTCGGCTCGCGATGTCACGCGTCATGTGCATCCCACTAATGTAATAATGCGCCTCGAGCTCTGGAGCACACGAGCGATTGTCGGCCGTCTGCAACCCGCCTTATACACCAGGTAACAATAAAAAGGAATTTTGTGCAATCAGTGTGTATGTTAATTCTTTTGGCAGAGAATCAAAGTCGCAATTTGTGGATGAATTGAATTTGAGCCAATTTGGGAGCAGTGGACAGTAAATAGGATTGTATTGGGGACAATTTTTGTCGAATTGCGATTTTTGAACGCTGCTGGATGTGATTGTTAAGAAGTAAGAATATAAAATCACAACCTATAATAACATATTTCCGTATACAGGCTGTTTCTTTTTTCATTTCATTTTTACTCATTTTTATTAATCGTATTTGTTAGTCGTGAAAAGAATGAGGTCCAATAAAACGCTTAGTTACAAATTACTATAATGTTTATTCATATGTATAAGGTATACATTTAGATCGACGATGATATAGAGCCTGGTATGTGGGTAGTATATGAGCTAGCAAAAATACTACAGATATATAGGTATATCGTAAACACGCCATCTCGTGGTATTGCACGCAGAGTCCCATGCCTAGAGCTTGATATGTGATTGGAAACATAAAAACACAAAAAAGAAACTTCAAACGAAATAATAATAAAACTTCTAAATATATCTCGAACAATACTTTGGATTTCATATAAGTCACGTTTAATACAAACAATCATATTTTCTTCGTTTGATAGTCCAATCACATAGCAAGCGCACATAAAAAGCTCGTTTCATGGCTTGATAACCTTAACACGACCCTTACAATAGAACAAGTCACATCTTAACCGATAACACTACTCTCTGGGAACTTTATACTTATTGCTGCAACGAATGTATTAGGAGGATTATATCAAATGTACAAGGTCAATATAGTTTGTATTGTAGTACGTCAAACAATTGTAAAGTCGTAGATGTTCGTAGTGAGTGCTACGAGTGGTGCTACGAAATTCGTAGCGTGCTACGAAAGTGTCGAACTTTACCTGAGACCGTTTGAAACGATCGCGTAAATGGTTTTATTACGGAAATGGTGCGAAGAATTACTATTCTTATGCAAAACGCTTGTTTCATTGTTTAAGTGTAACTATTTACTGAACTCTATACAAATCTGAATTCAATTTGGTTCACTGTTTAAACTTCAGTTGATTGCGTACTTAGAAATGTTTCGTATTGAACTTTAGACATATTACAATACAAACGAATCTATTCTCAGTAAAACTTCGTATAAAATGCGCGTTATGAACTAGTGACTATAAATTGTTTAAAAATTAATCGTTGTTTAATAAAAATTATCCAAAATTTTTACAGCTTTACATTTACGCTAAACGTAAACACTTATTTTACATTAAATATTACATTTTCGGATGATGACTAGATTAGATTTCGTTTTATAAATAAATTAAGTGATAATTTAAACATTCAGTCTTATATGCGTAGATAAATAATAAATAGGGATAACAAAAGGGTATAACTTGAGCACTGTTATGTAAAGTATTACTAAATACATAACAAATGGCTAAATAACAATATCAAAACAGTATGGTATATTGTGGTGACTAAAAACAATATGACTAAAGTCTAAACCACAGACTGGCAGTTTTAGCGTTGATAGTTTCCAATATGTGGAATACAAGTTATGTGTGCCAACTGAATACATCGATAAAATAATTCCAAGTACTTTTCGATAGATATAATGTAGAATGTTTTTATTAAATATTTCATTGTAGTTGTATTCTGTACCAGTCTTTGCCACTCTCTTGAAATAGTCTCTACAAAAAGTTTTTGAAGCCAAATCAACCAGTGTGGTTCAGACCTAAATAAACAATCTAAACTCGGGTTTAAAACACGTTAGGGTTTAAAGACATGCTTTAGGGAATATTCGTGTAGTTGGCCAGGTCCTTTCCATTCTTGTACATGGAGGTGATGATGGGGTCAATGTTGTGGTACTCCTTGCCTGAGCGTGGCCGCAGCGTGTTCGTTGGCTGTCGGCTAAGTCTGTGAAAAAAATAACAGTACCTATTAATTACAATACGCCAAAATAAGTATATACTCCCAAAAAAGGTAGGTTGAGGTGTAACTGTAGACCTGCATTTCGCCAGTTATGTTTAAGTCCCAAGTAAATGGGCCAGACTAATGCCATTTAAGAGATAACACTTTGCCCGAGCGTGGAGTCGTACTCAAGAACTTTTAGCAGTCTCGTTTGTGACCACAAGACCAATACGGCTGATACAAATAAAACATAGTTTTAATATCGGTACTCGAACATACATGATCAGTTTCATATTGCTTTTGAACGGCGCTGGAAACTGGGCCAAAATAGATTGGTTGGCAGATTAATTTCGACACTGTAATAATTGAGCAATTTGTAGGTACAGACGCCAGCACATCAAACTACTACAATCTGTCAAATTTCTCTAATAGATTTTCAACTTTAATGCTAAAGAATAAGATTCAAAGTTGATTGGGAAAGTTTGACAGTTTCATCAAGCTACCCTTGAAGAGCTGGCGTCTGTACATGAATACACGACAAATAATAAATAAGAACGAGTTATACCATGACTTATGATATTAAATTGAAAATGTTTATTTTATGGACATAAAGTACATCAATATTAAAATAATTAAAAAACTTTTGTATAAAAACCAAAAAACAAAAAAAAGATACGTTCACAAATACTTACCTCATTCCTGTGTCAGAAGAGGAATGTGATGACGACATCGAGAGAGTTTCGATGTAGTCCGACATATCCGATGTACCGCTCGACGTGCTGTGCGTGTCCATTACACCTGCAAACAATCCTCACGTCAGGATACCGAATATTCGTCTATAGATGTTTTCAAATTCAATTTAGCAATATTTGAATCACAAAATTAATCATCTTATTCCCGTCTGCACTACAGTCGACTGAAACAGAGCTTAACTAAGAAACTCTTAAACAAGTCAATAATAAATACCAAATATATCTCACAGCATTTAGGCAGCTGTTTAAATAACGCATTTTTATGGCCAAGTGCGTTCTAGAGGGTTAAGCATGAACTTGGCGTTGTGCTAACGGGCATAAGTTTTCCTTACATTGACATACCTTTGAATTGCTTTGGAGGTAGAACCGGCACTTCAGCCTCAGCCGAAGAAGATTTTGCCGGCACAGCAGCTTTGTGTAGCTGCATCGACATGTCTCTGAGGGGATCAGACGACTTTGACTTCCTCGGCAGTGAGGAGTGCACACAACCGGTCAGATTCCCTCTCATCCTCTTATGAACCATGTAGTGGTACCGGGAATGTCCTGAGGTCAGTGGCATCTCGAATTCATTGAAGTCTGGACCACCGTGCTTCATAGAACAACTAGATACTCCTGAATCATTTGAACTTGAAGAGTCCCTATTCCCACCAGACTTGCAAGGAACGCTTGAAGATCTTTTAATTTGTGCATTGTCCATGAGTTTGTTCCTCAAGTGAGGTATCTCTTTGGAACAGCTCTCCTCCGATGTTTTGTTCTCAGATCCTGAAGACTTGCAACAGTCGTAGCATTCAGTCTCGTTCTCACATGGTGACGAGGTTCTTCTATTTTCTATAGCCAGATTCCTTAACGTTTCAAGTGAAGATGATGTTGCGTGGCTTCCTATGCTGCTGTCAAATTCTTTCAAGTCTTCAAGAAGTCTTGCGGAGTCTACTGAACTCGATCTCTTCTGTAGTGATTCTTTATTATTATTGCTTGCTCCAAAAATGGATATTCTGCTTTCATTGCCAGTTAACGTTGGTATGCTCAGAGATTTTTCTATCTCTACTCTATGCTTATGCATAGGATGCTTCAAACTCTGTGACCAGTTTGGATTTGGAGACATCGGCGTATATCCTGGGTTAGGCCCTAACGTTTTAGTACAGTATTCGTGCTTCGGTTCATTGGTCGGTTCCATTAGTAAGTATTCGTCATTTCGACTCTTCTTCGAGTCTTGTTTGTTTAGAGCAGTTTGTGAGTGTCCACATTTAGTGCAAAGTTTAGGTTTCTTTGGCATCGAATTAACAGCAAGATCTATGTTTGCACTGAGTGCGTCTAACTCATTCTGGGTTACTCCCGCCCTCTTCAGCAAATCTTTAGCATTTTCATAATATTCCAACGATAAAGCGAATTCTAGATTTTCGTAGTTTGCGTAAGGTCCTTCGAATTTATCCACTTCCTTCGGTTCAATATTTTGATAATTAGTGAATTGTGATTCGTTAGGATATTCGTTGGTATTTTCTTTATCGGCACTTACTGCGCTTTGTCTGTTAGTTTTTCTCGAAACATCAATGGTAGCGTATAGTGCCATTTCTTCTGACTTTTGATTCGTTAGAACTTCAGTGTTTACGTGTTCACTAGTTCTTTTGCAGTACGGAAGACTTATTAAGTTGTTTGCCCAATTCGTAACCTTTTGGCAGGGACATTCTACAGGTTGCATGTTTTCTTCACATTCTACAATAACTGGTTTCTTTTTTGAAGCAAACTTTAGTATACATCCACAATTCTTCTTTAGTACTAAGGATCCGGGGGCTGAGCTGTTTGTTACTTGAAAGAGGTCATCTGCTAGCGCTTTTTTTATTCTTTTTGGAGTGTCGTAATGTTCTGAAGGGTCAATCTGTAACAATGCCTTGTTTAGAAGAATAAAATAAACGATAAAATTGTTTTATCGAAGAAATTTTTTCGATTTAATCGAGTGAGAA
The DNA here is from genome assembly GCA_914767645.1 of Hydraecia micacea. Classification (NCBI taxonomy): domain Eukaryota; kingdom Metazoa; phylum Arthropoda; class Insecta; order Lepidoptera; family Noctuidae; genus Hydraecia; species Hydraecia micacea. The sequence continues at coordinate 349,324 of OU611794.1, forward strand.
CCAGACTAATAAATACTTACTTCAGTATGTGTTGTTTTAGGAACGTCATAATTTTCGTAGGGTCCTACTTTAGGGTTATTTGTTAGGTAATTATTATCATTTAGAGAGCACGAGCAAGCTTGTACTGGCAGCGGTGCTGGTGGCTTCTTTTGATCAAGGCGAGCAGGCTTTGGTGGTCTCTCCGGGGGTTTTTCTTTACACTGGCATGCTTCTAGACTCTTCTTAATCGCTCTCGGCGTTAAATACTCTGTGCAATTTGAGGAGTTATCAGAACTGCTTTCAGGAACAGCTTCCATCGTCCATGCAGGGTTGAATGTATTGCCAGGAGTAAGTGCCACTGTTGATGAACGAGATATCGCACCAAGTTTTGTGAGGCAGTTATTACAACGTTCTAAGGTAACGTGATCAGCTCCCGTCCAAGGTGGCCTTGCACCAATTTCTACATCGTCATCGTAAAGTCGCCTTTCATCGGATGGCCAGTAGGGTGAAACTCCCCCGCAGTCTTCACCGAAGAAGTTCTCTTCGTATAAAGCACTGGCTGTATCTGGGATTGATTGTTCTGTAGAGTTGAAGTCTGATAGCCGTGTGCTGGGGCGTGTTTTGTTTCCTGCAAATAAATCACAAATTAATCGTTTTATTTCTTCTTTTACATTAAAAAATATATTTGAGTACATTTTAAAGTGAGCTTAATTAATGCTTCGAGCAAAAGACGTTACCTGTGTTTTTTCTGGAAGCTGCCGGTGTCCTTTGCAGCGTTCCCTGAGCAGCCATGTCAAATGCATCAGTAATATCCTGTGCTTGGTCGGTGATCAGCATGTGTAGGCCTTCACCCTTGCCGCAGTGGGAGCCCCCTTCGAAACAGAATCTGCCCTCCACAACGCCATAGCGCCTGCATGCGACATATTAAAGTTTTAATTAAAGTCGTACCACTTACCAAAGTTAGTTACTAGAAGATATCATACATGAATAAGATCTGACATAAAATGGATAGTATTTTTACACACACAGTACAGTATGAAACTCTGGTATCGCGTCAAGTTCATTTTTACAAATATACAGGGTCAAATTAAATTAGCTAGCGAAACTGCACAGACGTGATGGGTATCAATATCTAAACATAATAAAAGAAAAAATAAATTAATTTGATGATTTTTATTGTGGGGTCGCCGACCACAGTTAGTGTAGGCGAATAGGAATAGGCGAATAGAATCAATTTCGTTTTATTATAATGTTTGACGTTCAAAAGTGCCTTTAGTGTGCCTATTTGAAATAAATGATTTGACTTTGACTTTGTTTTCATTTGAAATATCAGTTTTAAAAAGTAGTTTATTTTTGTGTAAACTTCATAGACCTAATTGGTATCGATATCTAAACACGATAAAATATAATATTTTCTCAACTCATACCCCGAGTAACAACACTATACCAGCGGTCGTTAACCCCTAAAAAAACACCCCAGATTTTTTTTTAGGGGTCAACGACTGCTGGTATTTTGTCGTTTTATCCCATCACGTCTACAGAGTTTCACTAGCTAATTTAATTTGAACCTGTGTAATCTACGATAAACGAGTATAAACAAATGATTCTGATCAACTGAATGTTAACCTTTAAAACTCACGATCGATATAATTGCTTACGATAACCTAATTGTTTCAACCTAAAAGCGATCTTTATCGGCTGAAATGTAACGAAGCGGGATAACATAATATGAATCCGAACTTTCGGGAAATGAAAATGAAATTAGCAGTCCGTGATCCACAAGCATATGAAGAGTCACCACACATTCACAAAATTCAGAAAATATTATCTACTTTCGGCAACTTCGGCATGAATTGTCGAGAGCTTTATGACATAACTGCTTTGCAGTCTCTTTTCTTTACACGAGTTAGGGTGCCGTTGTCTCTTTCTCGCTTGGACAAAGTGCAGATTTAGTCGCGGGTGCAATGTGTCGCAAAGTGCAGTTAAGCAACTCATGTGCATTTGTGGACTAACATACTGTCTTCACTGGGAAACCAATGGACATTCAGATAATGAATTGGTTTTCATACATTGAGAGTTATATTGTTTTTCCTTGTGACTATTAATTTTCATAACAGTTTTAAGATCGAACTTTTGTGGTTGTATTTCGCCTGTGAGTGGTTAGCTGTCTATCTGAGTGATGGTTGTCTTCTGGTATTTGATCTTATTTTTACTTTTACTTTAATGTAGTACACGTGTCGCCGACAAAGTTCGAACTTTTTGTTAAAATAAAAATAAGAACAACAACTCTGCACGATAAAATTATTTTAACGTAAAAAATACCGCTGGTATATTTTCCCCAATTTTGGGGTTTAACTTAAAAATAGCGTCCCTCTCTCTAAGATCTACTTGATACATCATTTCCTTCTAAAAATGTTTCCCAACGAGCGTATTTCCGCACCATGGCAGCCCTGGTTCGCGCATCACTCCACAAGATGGCGGCCGGAAGCGGCGGCCATTAGCGTTGGTTGGCGTCCGCGCGCCGCCCGAGCGCATAAAGTCGTCACGCGCTTTTATGCGGTATCTATCGTCCTAGGTGAGCGAAAATTGCGATGATGCGATATTAAATAGCTGGTACTAACAATTACAGTTGATGGTACAGCCAGTAACGGAAGTCAGGTTACACTTTAGATATACTCAATTTTATCTGAACACCGTAGTATTTCGAGAAATACAATTTTTTTTTTTTTTTTTTTGATAATAACGGCATCAACGGTGTCTACCGAATTTAGTTGCTGACTGGTCTAGGTTGCTGATACTGGTTGTTTTCATCCCCATAAACCAGCCACTGCACTGTGTCAAATAATTTCACATGGCACCGCCTCGCTTTTTTCACTCTGCTAGGACGGACACGGACGTAACATAAACCTCCTTTACTGTCACGATTATATCTTCCGATGTTGTTTTACTGTTCACATTATTACATTATTTTATTCGGAACTAGCTTTTGCCCGCGACTTCGTCCGCGTGGAATAATGAGTTCCAGAAAAAAACAATTTATCCCCCTTTTCTCCCCGTTAGGAGAGAATTTCCAAAAATCCTCTCTTAGTGGTAGCCTACTCCTCCCAACAAACACACATGCCAAATTTCAGCTCTCTACTGCCAGTAGTTTCGGCTGTGCGTTGTCTGTCAGTCACTCAGTAACGGAAGAGTTTTATATATAGGTAGATAACTGTGCCCGCAACTCCGTCAGTGTATAATTCCTTGTGTGTTATTAAGTTAATGTATTGGTAATATTGTTTAGATCACGTTCACATGAAGCTTAAGTACCTATACAACGAAATTACTACTTCACCTAAAAAGGAATAAAATGTAAACTATTAATAATTTGTAATTTGAACGAATATAATACACTACCAAAATAACTAATACCTATTTTATAAAATAACAACAAAAGAAAACTAAATTAATTTAAAGACTAAAAGTCGCGCTGATAAACAATATTGTCTGTCAATAAGGTCGAATGCACCGGAACGTTACTCGCATCAACAGCCAAAATATATTGTATGAAGTTCGCATTTTTTTTTTTTTTTAGAATATGTGGCATCTCTTAGTTGACCTTGAGAGGTCGTGACTACTTAACCGGACTATCCTGTGGTTGCCTTAAGTAAAGTCAAAGCCTCCAGCCAGGGGCAAATATCTTATGTACTAAGCGACTACACGCTAAGGGCACCCCCTGTGGGGTACGAACCTCGGCTTAGGGCGTCGCTGGGGGAGGGCAGCAAGATGGGACAGGCTGGATCTGGTTTTTATTATTTAAGCTTGATGAGGCCGGCGTTTCCTAGCTGACTACTCTGAGAAGAAACGCCGAAACAAACTCAGAGGTCACGGTCGGGAATTTAGAACTACTGGCTCAGCTGCGGCGCGGGCTGGCACTTCTTCGAGCAAGGGTCGGGGGGGAGGCATTTAATTGAGGACGTTGCGAGGGACCTCGGCGGCGAGGTCGGAATGAGTTCTGTATTTGTGCACTGTACTGGTTGACTTATTGCTCTCCTGGAGGAGGGTTATGGGGTCGTCAGGGTCGGAGAGGACATGCCTTGGACGGCGGCATTTGCTGATTTTGGAGGGGGTATACCTGGCGGCCTCGACAACCAGAGGGTTGCGGTGCTTGGCGGCGGTATCGAAGAAGCGCTTGGAAAGGCGCTTCATGAATTGATGGATGGTGGGGATTTTGAGGTCAACATGGAGGATCTCATTTCGAACGAATCAGGGGGATCCCGTAGCCTTTCGGAGGAATCGGTTTTGGAGGGTCTGCATCCTATGGATGTGGTGGGGCTTTGCATGGGCAAAGACTACACAGGCGTATGTCATTATTGGACGTATGCACGCTGTGTAAATGCGCATTTTGCACCTAAGTGACAATTTGCTGCGTGCATTTAGGACGGAGTGGAGTCTGCCGAAAGCGAAAGCGGCGCGCGAGCGGACCGTCTTTATGTGCTCTGCGAAGGAGAGGTGATTGTCGAGTATTACTCCTAGGTATTTGACTCGCTTCTCCCAAGGGATCGGCTTGCCGAACATGGTGATAGGTCGGGGGGGAGTGAGTCTAAGTCGTGGTTTCGAGTAGAAGTTCGCGTTTGGACCCCCCGCCCTTTTATACCTTCCGCCGCGAGCCGCGTCGAGCGCGGTGACCGTTACACAAAAGTAATCCTTATAGCATGATTCAGTATTCACGCGCGATGGCTTATTAGCGTATTTCATGTATAACTTTGGTGTTTCTGTACCGATTTCTATGATTCTTTTTTTATTAAATAGGTAATAATGTTAACATTTTTTAATTAGGGATGAGTGAGAGTGTTATAAACGTAAGAGTAGACAAATATAATCAGAAAACTCCGAACGGCTAAGCTATCGGGAGTTACACGTGTTATTGTGAGTCAACCGTTAAAGATAGACATTTGCTGTCGTGGAATATTTTTTATATAATTTTAAGGAGAACATTTCCGTCATACATGATTTTTGTATAGCTTTAACCATTAAGGCTGCACACGCGACGGAAGCTTAAAAAATGGAGTAAGTTCTCCTGTTTTCCCAACATTTCCCTTCACTGCTCTGCTCCTATTGATCGTAGCGTGATGAAAAGTATACTAATAACCTGCCCAAGAGTATGAAGAACAATTGTACCAAGTTTCGTTAATATCCGTCGCGTGGTTTTTGTTTCTATAAAGAACAGACAGACAGACAAAAATTTTACTGATTGCATTTTTGGCGTCAGTATCGATCACTAATCACCCGCTGATAGTTATTTTGGAAATATATTTCATGTACAGAATTGACCTCTCTACAGATTTATTATAAGTATAGATAGATAACTCTCAATTTATGAGTCTTCATATGGCTCTATTGTTTTCGCATTCCACTCATATTATTGAGTTTAAGGATCGCATTAAAACTATCATCCACGAATTCATGAAACTTGCAGAAATTCATTTCACGTGTCATGAGTTTTCATATTTAGGTCAGAACATTTCAGAGGGTAGTTTAACAAGATCATGAACATAACTTTGAGTATTACATATCTAACGAGCACTAGGAATTTTATTCGTTTAGTTAGCTGATTGGCTTTTTAATAGCATTCATCTATAGCCAAAAACCATCATAACGTCGACTAATAAAAAACTAGAACGATCTTTGACGGTTTATTTTATACTATTCAGATTCCGATAAAAATTAATTGCAACTCACCTCAAATGCGCTATCTCCCACAATCCCAGCAAACGCGGCGGTACTCCACTTGTCAGCGCGAACCTCCTCCCTTGAAGGTGCATCCTGGCAGGACCAGCGGGAAGCTTCCTCGACCCACCTCCACCAATCATCACCAGGAACTCTTTGGAGGAACCGAGCTGTCCCCCCACCTTCACTTGCCAGGCTATTAGCCTCTCTCTTGTCTCGAAGGCTAGGACCACAGTGACGTCTTGGCATATTATGGCTATGGTGTTGGACTCCTTGTCCAGAGTGAAGCCTGACTCAAAGCCCAGGAAGTGTTGGAGCGAGAGAGAAGCCTTCGTTTGGCCTTTCTTATAGCGGTCCTTCGGGTCGCGGTACAGTTGGAGATGGAGGCAATCTGTAACAAAGCATAGTGGTGGGTTAGTTAGTGCGTTGATTTTTATTGAAAAGGGGATAACTGGTTAGTCATAGTGGGTTCATTATAGACATTTAATAAAACCTTTAAAAAATTTAAACCTTTTACAAATAGATTTGGACAAACATAATACACACTTAAAGGTACAATTTTATTTTAATGTGACACTGTTTCTACTTATTTGAACTCAAAAACGAAGTCTAGTTGTTTTAGATGTAATGCAATAAGTATTATGTGTGCCTCAGACAGGTGACTCCCAGTCAAGCGATATTTATGCCAGCGTTGGCATGATAAGTATTTGTGTTAGTAAATCTGACGTTCTTGTACATCGTAACAATTGCCGTAAATACAGAAATTGCCGTTGTTTATTACACTTAGTGCTGATTTTTCAATACTCAGATAATGTTTAACTGAAGTATACATTTTAATATGGCTGTTTGACAGATTTTGTATAGAAAATATGTCAAGCTGTCATATTTATTCTTCGCATAAAAGTTATCTGACTGTTGAAAAATTTGCATATTATAAAAATAGTGGCTTAGCATGTGTTTTCATTCCAGTTTGCCTTTAACATAAAATTGCATACCTACGTTGGAAAAATCTCATTAAACTAAAAGTGTATCTAGCTGTAAGCATCTACTTCTATTTTGATTCGGTGTCTCTCACTGGGACAAACAAACACTTTTATTGGTTCAAATAAACTTAAACATAACCGTTTCGGGAACCCCAAACGTTATACCGACCATCTAAAGTTTAAGACACAAATTATAAGTGACCTTGTTATGACCGGGGCTAGATTAACTCCGGACAACATAATATTCAAAATAAAATCATTATCTATATAAGTACAGGGAACGATATATAAAACATAACAGATATTACTGTTCTGTATCTTCGGATTTTCCTATAGCAAGACAATTTGAGAAGAAATTAGATATATTAAGATAATAATATATTAAGATAATAAAAACGAAACCTTGGTATTAACTTGCGGTTTAAATATTATACTATCCTCACGAGGATGTCACTTGTGACTAAACTCAACTTTTTATAAAACGTTACGACCACCAAAAGGCTCGAAGCTCGTAAAGTGTACAACTACAGGAGACCCCTCTTATCAGACCTTAGTGTCACTAAATCTGTCTATCTTTGGGGAGCCCTGAAGGACTACATTTTACTCTCACTTTTTGCAGGATACACACATTTACTTTTACATGAGATTTGTGTACAAAATGTTAAGTACTTAGCGCAGCTTCAGGAAGTCACACATAAAAAATCAGTTGACTGTGAAACCTAGCCTTATTGAGATATTTCTTTAAAAAAAAAATGTGGAAAATCAAAAATGCTCCAAGCGAGTCTTTGGTCAATTGCCAGTAATTGTCATGGAGATATTTTGATTACGGAATAAAAACGTGGAAATGTGAGAGACAGTTTGCCATTAAAAAGAAAACTACATTAGTATAAAATAGTAAACACGTTATGTTATGTCTGCAATAAAGCAGTGTTATAGAATAGAATAGAATAGAATCGTTTATTTCTGAGTACATGGTATATGAAGATCTTAATATTAGACGGAATCACACATACTACCTTTGCCGGTGTAGAAATATTAAATGAGTATCTAATTAATTAATTTGCAAATTCACACAATTATAGTTCACGCAATATTAAGTAAAATTAAATAATAATAATAATAATAATAGTGGCAGTTTTAAATGAATATGAGTAACTTTATGGACCACGTATTTTTTTGCAGACATAATTAAAAAATGAGTAATGATTTCAATGTTAACTATTTTATATAATGATATACGCAAAAAAAAAAAAGTTATGGTCTGCTATAAAAACTCTCCGTTGAACTACATATTCACTATGCGGAGATGCGTTTGGACTGCAGAAGGCGAATGCGATAACAAAATAAACTCATGTATGTGTTACATGAAGTCATTTCGTTATGAAACTGTTCTTTTGAAGCATTGAAATACGGTTTCAAGACAAAAATCTCTTTGAACAATGTATAAAAATGTATTAGGCTACCATTTATATTTCACACTTTCTGTAATTTTCATTTTACTTTTGTTTTATTTTTATGTTTCTACGTGTGTCATTAGTTTAGTTTGTGAGCTTCCTGTGCGAGTCACAATAAATACGTTTTGTTTCATTTCTTAATATTTCTGCACATTTAGAGCAATAATAATATCATGACATATCAAATGTGTATCTATCAATAAAAGTGCCTAGATTGTCACATTTCAGTAAGTACAAGCAATAAATATAATGCTCCAGTATGATAAGCGACCAAGTACTAACGTTACGTACCGGTCATATGTCATAGGAGAAAAATATGAAGTCGTGACGTCATTATATTTATTTAGAAGCTATCTGAAATAAGTCGTACGTTACTGTATTTGTTGTCTTTGCATTAGGCATATGCATTATGAACCGAACTAATTTGTTTTACTTGCTAATCGTAGTTAGCAATAAAAGGAACCAAATTAAATAATCATTTGTAAAAAATACAAAGGTTTTAGAACCATTCACTTACCCAAACCATATCCTTAGCAACAGGGTCGTGTCGTTCTGATCAAGATAAGTACTGTAAATATTCCCCGTTCCTACTGAGCAGGCCCAGAGAAAATGAATGTTGGCCTGATATTTAGAAATATCATGTCTACATAATATATAATATGACATGTCAGGTTGAATATTAAGACGATGAATATAGAATACCTCATTAGATACACGAAGTACTTTATTGGATCCGTTCTTATGAATATGAGCGGATATTACATTTTGTTGACATACACCTTTCTTTAGAAATAATAAACAAAGTACTCGTATACAACATTAATATATAAAAAATATATGAATAATGAATAAGAATATATTAAAAATAATCTATAACAATAGTACTGTCAAATTATTGATTAATTAACGAATAAAGCAACTTTATTTATTTATCGTGATTTATTGTAATCGACGTTTTCTCAGTTCGTTGGCCACAACCACATCAGTCTTGTCTAGGTAGGGCTGCACCATCATCGAAGCCGAATAACTTGGCTATTAGTTGTGCTACGAATGCACGTGCTAGTGGTACGTATTACTGTGATGATGATTCTTGATCTTAGCCAAGCCATCACTACGCTAAAAGATATATTCCAGCAGTCAGCAATTGCAGCTCCAAGATGATTTACGAATGTAGACATTTGTGGGGCGAAGACTCCGTCAACAGATGCAACGAGGGGTTTGAATCTCGCATGTCGCATTTCACAAGCGTTTGAATATTTCCTTATTTTTTATTCTTCAGCAGATTTTAGTACAGAGGCGACAGGGCGTGCAATATAAGAAGGAGCGTCAGTGTCTACGACACGCATATCAAAGTAACGCCTCCCTTTGAGCATCCCAAACGCCACGACAAGAAAGATCTCCACGTAGTCCGCAGCCTCCTTCGGAGATGGGATTAGTCCCATCTCGGCACCTTCCCATCTCTGCACCCATGAATTTATTTATCATGCCCATGAAATATTTCCATCTCGGCACCCTGTCCTAAATCATTGTTAGGTACAGAGTCATCAAAAAATGGATTCACAGTATCAGTATAGGGAGTAAATCAACTTGATTATACAAATAACTGGAAGCTTTCAAAACAATTCTTTAAGACCTTTAGAAAAGCGGCCAAGTGCGAGTCAGACTCGCACTTGAAGGGTTCTGTACCACCGTACAATATTGAACAAAACACACTTTTTTTTAAATATTTTAATTAAATAAATACATTTATTTTATGGGGGTTTATTTTTTTTATAATGTACACCCTCTGTGAAAATTTCAAGTGCCTATCTATCACAGCTCAAAAGATGGTCGGACGGACAGCAGAGCCAGGATTCGGTCGTGGTCCACCTGCTTAGTTCACCTGGGTGGACCACGGGCACTTTTTCTTGCCGGTGGTCCACCTTTATAATAATAATGCAATCTCTTTCCTTTTGAACTTTCTTTATTTGTTAATAAAGGAATAATTATCCTCCTTGGTAAGATGATAGGGTCCATCTTTGCACCCTTTGGGAACGGAACCCTAAAAACTAATTTTCGTGAGTAAAAATTTGTTTTTTTCTTCAAATGAATAGATGTTCTTAATTAGTTGAACGTTGAATGTGTGTCAACGATCGAAGCTAACACGTTTTTTTTTGTGAATACACGAAGTAAGTACTTCCACTTTATCAAAGATACATAATATACTCGTATGAATTTCGGAAGCAGGCAACATAATTATTAGGTCCTTACGGTCCATGAAATTGCCCTTTTACATAGAAACAATTTAATATATTTTTTTTAAAGAACGTTACTATATTTTTCACGTCTCATGCTCTAAAAGTTCGTGTTTATGTTGTGCGTAGGCGACATAAAATCGCTTTTTATGTTCTAGTGCATAAAGTAATTTTTTTTTGTAAGAGTAAGGTAATCAGCCCCAACAGCCACACACGCACAATAAAACGTCGCAAATTAAAGTTGTTATTTTATTTCATTTGCTTTAATTTATATCACTTCCGTGTTTTCTATCGTTAATTTAATAAAACCAGATAAAATATTTGTCATTTATTATTTAAAAACGCAAAGAAACATTTTTATGACTTGGCAGTATGAAGTAGGTACCCAAGTCGAATGACACAATCATGTTGAAAATTAAAAAAAAAAAACTTAATAAGTTTTGTGGCGGGAATTAGCTATTCCCTTTGTCAATTTTGCAACATTTTTGAACAGTGAAATTACTGTTATATACTTTATGCCCGTTTAATTTTCTCGCAATCGAAGTGAAAAGCAGAGTGTATAACTCGGGCATAAACTAGCCATTTTACCCCTCGATTTCACTATCCACCCTCGCCTGCTGCTCGGGTGGATATAAACATCTCGGGGTAAAATGGCTTCTTTCATGCACTAGTTGTACAATCTACTATTATTAATCTTGTAGCGGCATATACACATATACATTAATTTACATATATACACACAATAATACATAGCATTCAAATCACATTATTAAACATAGGTACTTATTATTTACACAATCATATTTTGTGTCGGAACTTCGGCCGCCGCCGTGGCTCAGTGGAAAAGCACCATAATATATAGCCCTATAGCTATCTATCTATTATTATCGTTTCGTGGAACGCCGGCCGCGCCGGCCGGCGCGCGCGCCGCGCGCCCCCCTACACCAGTCTTGACCTACTCACGACGCGGAGCGCACGCTGCTTACTTGCTTACCGTTTTGCTTACACCCGCTTATGATTTATGCTAAACTAAACTATACTGTGAATCTGTAATTAGAATCGTCTTGGGCTATCCTAAACTGATATACTTTCGCTTTCGACACCTGTGCTTGTGAACTTTGTGACTAAGTATACTTTTAACCTAATAACCTAACTGTGATTTCATTGTGTGATTCTCAACCCTTCGTTCTTCTTGTGCTTTCGTTATAATTATCTGTTTACTGGTTTGTTTGGACGTATTATAAGCTAGCTAAAATACTTACCCGAAGACTTTCATTCCATCGCCCAGAATCGCACCTATATAAAGAAGAAAACAACCACAGCGAGAAGGTAGGATTTACCTATATTATTCCTACAATCTGATTATTGGCCATTAGTGAAGATGCACTTTTGCAAGTTTAATGAAAGTTCGTTGATGGCTCTGTTATAAAAATCCTGGGGACGGGAATCGATGAACCTTCTAGATCATTACGGTCGCAGAGACAGGTCTCGCCCGATCCTGGCAACCAGGACCCGCCGCTTGGAGGCCCTCGCAGGGCACTCCTTGAGTGTGTGTTGTGCGGAATCCAGGCTGCCTCCGCAGTGGTGGCAATTTGCCGTGGCCTGTCGCCCAATTCTGTTCAGCATAGCTATTCATAAACACTCGATACGCTTCCGTATCGTATCGAACATCAAACAATGTTATCGTAGGAGTCTTCTAAACGCTGTTCACAAGTCCAAAACCCGAAAATGTTGTCAGTTTAAATCAAATAGACGCCCGCTATTCTTCGCTATTCGGGGGCAAGTCAAATCAGGTTATCGAAATGTGTCATTTTCGATACGATAGCCATAGATACGATGCGATAGATAGATGGTTGTGAATAGCTATGCAGGTCCTCACCGAAGCAACAACAATTACGTTCGGTTCACACAAATAATGTTCAGTAGCAGTCCGAAGACTGGGTTGAGTCCAGTATTGGTCAGCTATGTCATCCCTTCATACAATACAAACATTATATTATGTATAATAATATCAGCTTATTACTGTCCTATTGCAGGGCAAATGCCTCTTTTCATACAGAAGGCACGAGCATTGATCACTCTTATATTGACTATAATTCCATGTTTCCTCATGATGTTTTTTTCCTTCATCGATGTCAGTAACGTCTAAGATATACTCAGAAAGTACATATGAATCGAAAAAATCACATTGCCCGGATTCGGATCCACAACCTCGTGCGTGGGAGGTGAACCACTGGGCCATCATACTTATATATACAGTGTGAAATAAATATAAAAACCTAAAACTATGGTATACCCTTTTACATCAACTTTTCTGTGCAGTCCTTACAAAACTAGAGAGCGGGATATTTCAGCGCCGCTCAGTGCAGGCGTCGATTTCAGCCGCAGACGGTAATTAATCGAACTTGTTCTAAGTACTGCAACTGAAGGTACTGAAGTTCACGCTAACAAATACTTTGAATTGCTTTACTTCTGCTTTTGTAAGAGATTTCATTTTAATTACATGCCTGACGTTTTAATGAGAGAAGAATCGTGGTTAGTTTATACTCGAAGAAAAATCTTATTTGCTGAAGATAATTAGACTACTATTTTTAGCTACAATGATGTAGCCAACTGACTATTCCTAGCAACCTGTAAGTAGACTTAGAAACATTACGTTTATTAAAATTGATTCAAATAAAAGCCTATTTTGAAAAGAAAATAAGTTTCCTAATTACAGTTTTATCTATCTCTACATACAACCTATAATAACTCCATAACCCCAGCTTACGCGCATTTGCAACTAAACTAATGATAATTCATGTAATTCGGAAATGTGTTAGCAATATTACATTAGCAAATGTAACTTAATTTCTAACGCAAACACTTAAATCATTGCTCGTACAATCCCATACAAATGTGTACAAAACATTACTAAACATTGATGTTCAACACGGTGTAATTAAAAGCAAATTGATGAGTTTGTATGTGTATGTATGTGCGTTCGGGCGTGTGTGTAGTTATGGCAGTGTGTGTGTCAACGTATTCGTGTCACGCTCACGGTAATCTGTTTACCGATTCTTGCAAATAATTGGGAAATTCTAGGCCCGAGTATGTAGAAGAGACCCCCTTACCTAGCCCACCTTTGTGTTAGATAAGAGATCGATGTTACAATGATAGTTTTGGACAATTCCAACATATAGCGATTAGTTGTACTAGGGTAAATGATACCACGTCATCATCATCTGCCCAGCCTTTTTCAACTATATTGGGGTCGGCTTCTAGTCTAACCGGGCAATTTTTTAAATAGAGCGACTGCTCTACAACCAGTTAGTAGATAACACGATGTCCACTGGTACCCACCCACCAATTTGGTGCCCACTGACTGTACGATGGATATCACTATTAACCAATAGGGATATACATCGGATAGTCATAGTGCCCTGCGTTACCTTTCCTCTTACAAAGATGAAGAGGGGAAGAGCATACCGCAGCCTAGGGCACCGACTGCACCTATTATACAAAAGATATCCCAACCAAAAACTCCCATCCACCATTGCCAGCTCCAAGATAAACGGCAAACAAGTGACGTCATCATATCGAGTGGAGAACAAAGCGGCGAATGACGCGGCAAATTGAACAGTGACGTCAGAGCGCGTTAATTGTGCGATTTATTGCCAATGTTGGTTTGTATTGATATTGTTGGTGAGTGTATTGGAATTTGGGTACGATTTGAAGTGGGAGTTGGAAACGGGTAACTAATATTTTGTTAATCAATCAGCTCAGAGCACCCCACAACTGGATGTGTACTTTTCCTAAATTATACTACATTACTCGGTTCTTCGCCTTCCAAATCTAGTTGGTCGCTGGCACCTTTTTAAGCATGCCGATCTATCAAATAAGAAGTGGCTAATCTACTTTCACATCACTCTCTAACTATGTAGGCCATAAAGTAATAGCTGGGCGTTTGAAATTGTCAGAATTCATGGTAGGTAAATTGTTTGTCCGGCAATACATTAGGACTTCAGATTGATGAGCTGTGAGTCCACAATAATACTTGTTCCTCTTTGTCTCATATAAAGTCAGCTTTCTTACTTCATGCAATAATTAGTAAAACAATTCGAAAACACTTCAATTAAACATTTCTAAGTAACAAGTCCCAAGTTATTGTAAAATTAACCTCCATTAGTGTTGATCAGTACAAACAACTACAGAATAAAATAGCGAAACTGTTCAATGTAAAGTCTATCTCGTGAAACACCAAAGTAATTCATTGACGAATTCCAAACTTGTTTCCATTACACCCTCGCTTTTTCCTCAGAGACTACCCGGCACTACCCGGTCCTACCCGGTGAGTCGGCTTTGTCAAACTTTGAGAATACATTAGCTTTGCCAAACGACAGCCCTGATAAATTCAACTCGACGTCCTTACATACCTAACTTTGAAAATCTTCGATCACATTTCAAAGCAACCCATCCATTGCTGCTTTTCATCCATATCTTCTAGCACTCTCTATTCAAAAACAGCTATGTATTCTAAACGATAATCTTTGTCACAATCCTTTCAATCGGAAATTGGTGAGTGTAATTCGAGTTTTCGTTGCTTTGACACCAAACTCCGAAAGGGACAGTCTCCCTGTAATTGTGGATCGGGAGTTAAATTAAATCGCTCAAAGAAACGGTCGCGTTGCCAGGTAGATGGACGTTCGACAGAGTCATGAAAAATTCAGTAGTTTGCGAGTTGGGTTTATTTTTTCATGTTGTTTTTACTTTTAGGACGTGATGGTTGCCTTTAAAGGGTTGACCTTTTCATTCTGTGTTGGTTTTCAAATTTAAAAATTAATTCATTCGAAATAATCCTTGAAAATTCTGTTTGATGTATTCTTTTAGAAAAACTCTTTTGAAGATCAGCAGTTTGATTGACAGCATGACATCAAATATTCCGTGTTGTCTTAGGTATTTATTTATGTTACTAAGTTAACTTCTAGGCCAACTCTTGTTAATCAGTTACAGTATCTATTAACCTTTTTCAAGTTCATTAACCTTTATTTAGCTCTCTAGAATTCCCAACTTCCCAATAATGAACAGATGAACTTAGCCTGAAACAGTCCTGAGATCATTAGTCGCGCGTCAAGTCACGATGTCGCAAAGTCGCGCGACCGCGACATAACTAATTGTCGCCAGTTCCGATTGTTTTCATTAATTAGCGCCACGGACGCGGATGCTGGTTTTATTTACTATATATCTGAATTTATAATTTTAGTTTGTGAAATAATAAAATTGTTCGATATGATTGGTATCTTAATTTGGTTGATATTAAAATATTGGAGAACGATATTTACTTTAAATAGTGTTGTTTGCGGTAGCGATCATAAGTAAAGAAGCAAATTTTGACCAAAATCGCTTTTTGTATAATAAATCAAATCAAAATCAAAAGTCCCCCAAAACGCCCTTCACCACTTTTTCTTCTTTACCTGGGAAGAAGTGGCGCAACAAACTCCCAAGCAGCACAACTTTCTGTTCAGTTAGGAGAACTTGATAACTAAAATTAAACAAACAGCGGTTGTGGAAGAAAGAAGAATTTATAAGTCAAATATAAAAATATCTCGAATCTTTGATTCTATTTCCAGACAAAAAAGGGATCATTTAATTAACAGCTTTAATTAAATCTCACAAAATCAACAAATCACCCTCATCAATATAAAACAAAGGTACCTGCATCAATCAACAATAACCATAAAAGTAAACGCTTATATGAACAAATCGGCAAATACATCACAAGCGGCTGTTTGGCGTATCATTAATACGCGCAGTTCTGTTTGGCGTATTATTAAAACGTGGGCTGTGTTTGCCGATCGCCGATACATCAAATAGATCGCGCTGCGATTAGCAATACGTATTGTTTAGTGCTGCTCGTGTTTAGATAATTAATTAGATCATTTTAATTGAAACATGCATTCAAATTGAGTTAGTATGTTGTAGGCAAGAACTGCCTGTTGTCAGCGGTACAAAATAGGTGTAAGAAAAGCAGTTTCTGTCAAGTAAACAATAAAATAAAAACATAACAACAACACTGGTAAAACAGCAAAGAAGGCAATTAAGAATTACGTCACAGTCGCGTGTTGATATTCATACATCTTGTAAAAGATACATTCGAAGAACATAACTTACCTGAGTTACTTAATTATTAAGTACATAACTTAAGAATAACTTAGCGTCTAATTACCTAATGAAAATAAAGCCCTCCAGACTGAATTTCGGCCATGACGACCAATCTCAGCTGAGACCAGCCTTCGGCGCGGGAGATATTATAGTGCACAAGTGTGTGCGCAGAATCTGGTACACTCTATTTTCCCTCACTCTCATAGCCCGATGGGACGGCAATCCGACACGATCGGAAAGAGATCAGCGCAGAACCAATGGCTTAACGTGCTTTCCAAGTCACGGGGGTGTCACACCGCCGACTTACAAACTCCGGGCTGTTATTAAGAAATTCCCAATGAAAACCCAACAACACTTTGCCCGACCCTGGAATCGAACCCAGGACCCCAGGCTCAGCAGTCGCGCTTGTGACCACGAGACCAACGGGACAGTCTAGTTGGGATAAGAATCTATCTAGTTTCTATTTCTACTTTTCTACTGGCCTTCTCCTTAAGAAACTAGAATGCATAGGAATACGAGGAATTTGTCTTGAATGGTTTAAAAGCTACCTGACAAACCGGAAGCAGTACACGAAAGTAAGCTCTTTCACTAGTGATCAACGCCCCATTGATTTCGGAGTTCCACAGGGTAGTGTACTTGGTCCCACGCTTTTCATTGTATATATTAACGACATATTAAACCTTTCCGTAAATAATGCAGAAATTATAACTTATGCAGATGACACTGCTGTAATATTTCACGGAAAATCGTGGGAACATGTACACTCTCTAGCAGATGAGGGATTATCACTAATCGCAAACAAACTGGACAGAAACCTGCTCACGCTAAATGGCAGTAAAACAAAATATATTGTATTCTCCAAAACCGCCGCTTCAAACCCACCGGAACACCTTAAACTCAAACTACATCACTGCTCTTCTAACATTTCTACTTCCTCTTGCGACTGTCCTCCTCTTGAACGTACTTCTTACATTAAATACCTTGGTATTCTTATCGATGACCACCTAACATTTAGGCAACATATATCCAACATTTCTGGCAGAATAAGGAAACTTATTCACACCATGCGTAGATTACGAGACTGTCTGCCCACAGACACACTACAACAAGTCTATCTAGCGCTATGCCAATCGATAATTCAATATTGCATCAGCGTGTGGGGAAGTGCTGGAAAAACTTACTTAATTGAAGCTGAAAGAGCACAGAGGGCGCTTCTTAAAGTAACTTTTAAGAAGCCCTACCGGTTTTCTACTGATTTACTCTACCGCGAAACGAAAGTCCTCAGAGTCCGCCAGCTTTTTATTCTTTCTGCCTGCACAAAAACGCACAAAAATATTAAAAGGAGACCCGACTATGCAACTCTCATAAACAAAAGAAATTACAGAATCCCAACACCTGACAGCACCTCATTACTAGCAAGACGCTCTCCGGCCTATTCTCTCATTAATACATACAATAAAGTCTGCAAACTCTGCGAAATTAAAAATACTACTTCATTCGGCTGCAAAAAAATTGTTAAGGAAATTTTGCATAACACTGGTTATGATGACACGGAACAACTAATATAAAGACCCTGACCTGACACCAAATCAAATGAAGCACAATGGAACAAACACGCATACACACCAGACGCACACACACCACTCACACATCACACACACATCACACACACACCACACAAACATCACATATACACACGTAAGTACACCTGATAATATACCTGAAATCTCCACTCTGGAATTCGTACTCCGAGCCCCAAGATACAGACTAACTGTCTAGTTTGGGGCTCACTAGTTAATAATATACTGTAACCTAGCTATAGGTAATATTTTTAAGCTACTGATATTGTCTTAACTTGCTGTTAACCATTAAACCTGCTTATTGTATTACCTGGACAATAAATATTTTCTATTTCTATTTTCTATTTTCTAGTTACACACAAAATACCCATCTTTGCTTACGGGAGTATACTCGTAAATCACACTTTTTAAACGTGATTTATCACACGAAAAAACCGAAAAAACCACCTCACAATAGACCCTATTTGTCGTCAACATTATCTAACGTTAGCATTGTCCCTATTTGTCACAAAGTGAAATGACACATTAAAGGTGCTTTCACACCCTTTTCGCGAGTAATATCTTGTGACAAAAATGATGTATATTCTTTAAAGCGAGCCATCGATCAATTGGTAGCGGTAATGAACAAATACAGCGCGGTGATCAATCAATCAGGGCCAACAATGCGCTCAATCGCGTGTCTAGTCGGAATAATGACACCGCATTGGAGGGTATACCAACGGGGTAACGTAATTTGGATGGATAATGTTGACTTTAAGAGGGATGAGGTGATGTTTTCTTGATTTAAATGAAGATTTGCAGATTAAATAAATCTACAAATCTTCACTTAATTCAAGAAAACATCACCTCACATTTAAACTTCTCGCACACAATAAGGTACAAAGGCGTGTACAGATGCAGGTGATGATGATGAATGGTAGATGCTAAGCCAAGGTACGCACGGCCGTGTTCTCCCGCGGGGTTTTTTTTTTCGTGCACTGGATTTTCATTTCTCTTCTTAGCACCGAGAGTTGAAAATACAGCAGTGTGTTCTTTTGACGCGCTGGAGTGCGCTCTGTTGGATTCTTAATGCTCGGTTCAACACCGACAGTTGAAAATCCAGTGCGCGATATTGTCTTCATTCTTCGAGCTGAGTAAAACCACAGTTTTGTCAGTGTGCAGCATACCACCTACCAGTGTACGTGGTATGCTTATGAAGAGCATGATTTGGATACTCTGAAATGTTTTCATAATTAGTCTTCTTGGCAGATTTGTACACAAGTCGTTATGTTAAAACTGAGGAAGCGAAATTCCCATTCCATGGTGATTTAGCTCACCTATTTTACTTACGATTTCTTTTATTAGTTAGATATATGTTCGAGCCGTTTGGGGTTGAAACACTAGGGCCATGGGGTCCGAGTGCCCACTTGGTTTTTCGAGATATCGCCAAGCGGTTAGTCGACTCGTCACGTGACCAGAGGGCTGGCCTATTTCTTGGCCAAAGAATTAGCATTGCCATACAACATGGCAATGCTGCCAGCCTTTTGGGCACTTTTCCTGTTGACAGCGATGCGGACCAATTCTTTGATGCCCTATGATTATTTTACTTATTTTTTTATATAAATGTAAATATTATTATAGTTTATACGTTATCTTAAATTAAAGATCGTTTTATTAGTTTTGTGAACCATAATATATAATTATAAAATCAGTTGCAACGGGCTTATACCTTTCTGTAGAAAGCCATAGCTGACTGAAATGGTCACTGCGCAATCGGCGATAATATCTGTCCGAAAGATAATTGCTACAGTCATCACCACTTTTGGTTGAGTGATCGAAATAATATTGGTATTAGCAATCAAACGTTACTACCCTTCTTCTTTACAAAAGACAAAGCCTTGCCCTGAGTCACTTAAGTTCTTAGGCTCGTTTATTTTATGGCAATGTTTAGATGCTTCAGTAGCATCACTAATATTTTACATCTTACTATTCAAATTCGATTTGGAAGCAAGTGTACCACGTCGTTGTTAAATCGTATGATATAGTTGTAACACCGGCGCTGCTGGGCGCGCGCCACGCTGAGATAAACAACATCCTGTACGCGGACTGAGGAATAAATACATCGTGTTCGGCTATACAGGTTTTGTTTATTTACGATGACGTGTTTTTAGGGTGTTGTGCAGTATTTTCTGAAGAAATATTGGGTGGAAATGGAACTAGCACTGGTATAAATGATCTGTACGTATCTGGAACTACGTAGTTGTAATATGAATTTGTAAGAGATGTTTTGAAACTCCTCTAGCATTCTCTTAAAAATTAAACACTTTTTTGATAAAAGACAAGAAGGCCGATTCTCGTAATTTAAAACGTTCAAAATCTAGTCGCAGTCTCATCTCGGCGACAAACAAATGTCAAAAACATGTCAAAATGTAGGTAAATTAGAGGTATTTTTGACAGATTGAAACTGAGATCAGACTGTGAACGTTCTTAAAATTACGAGAATTGCAAGACTATGTTCCATTGCGTAAACTTACATAAAATGTATTACTTCGAATCGCTTCTAAAAACAGGCCCTATGAATAACAGCCCGATGTAGGTTTACATTGATGGATTCAGTGAATCTTACAAATAATAGATGGTAATATCTTACTATGAAAATGTTACTAAAGCAAGCAAGGGCTGCCAGTTCTGACAAACTGTTCCAGTGTACTATTACAGCGTTGCTTTCCTGTCTTTTTAATAACCTATTCGTAGAAGCACTAGAAACTCTACAGGCACATCATCCAAGCCCAATGTTTGATCCATATTACAAAATCTACTACCCAAATACATTTCCTCCGATACCGCATCGCCCCCTCCCGGCTCTGCACCCATAAGCGATCCGAGCTCGTAATCGGATCCCTGCAGTGCCGATATTATTTGGCTAAGATAAACTACGCAGATATGCCTCTAATCCTATTATAATAATGACTCTCTCTCGTTTGTTGTCTCCTCTTTGATTAGACACGGATTTAGGATATTTTAGTGGGTAATTGTTATATGAATCTTCGTGGGAAGTTATGGAGGTGTTTTGATAGTTTGCGGATTTGAATAATTATAGAACTCCATACTATGAATGCTTTTCGAATAGATTTATAGCATTCCCTGCGTTTAATTAAATCATAATGTTTCTTTATCCTGTTTTATTAAGGTTCGGCGCAGCATGACCAATTTTTTCCAATGTTCAATACATCTTCATCATAAGTTAGAGTTTGCATCCTTTTATGTTAGCACAAATATGCAAACTCTCAGGTGATAATTGGGTCATTATCGTTGTCAAATATATATGATCGCCTTATTCTAAAAGTTAATTTTATTAATAGCTTTTCAAATTTCACAAAATTTAAGAGCTAATCATTTCGACCCCTATGTTTAAGAGTATGACCTTAAATAAAAATTCACGTTTCTGGCTCATTGCCAAGATCCGATTCAAATAGAGGAAGTGAACGTGCAGTCATTAGTAGAGCTCAAACTATTCCAGGCAGAGCGCGGTGGACACGGACGAGGGCTGTCTGACTCGCACTCCTAGGGGAAATCACGTTTTTTAACGAAATGTTTATTAGTGTACAAGTAGCTGTATTTTGCTTGAGGTTGTCAGCACTGTTGAATTTACATAGGAAGGCATTACGCTTGTATTTACTAAAGAAATAGGGAGACATACTTTATGCTAGACAATCACATACCTACCCACAATGCCGCCAATCTCTTGCCTTGAATGTGAACAATATGTTGTACATTGATGTCATCATCTGCCTATCCTTTTCCGAACTATGTTGGGGTCGGCTCCCAGTCTAACCGGATGCAGCCGAATACCAGTATTTTACACGGAGCGACTGCCTATCTGACCTCCACATCCCAGTTACTGGGTAATACGATACCCCTTGGTGAGACTGGTTGTCAGACTTTCGGGCTTCTGACGACCCGTAATGACTGTCAAAGATCCACAAATGAAAGCCGGGACCAACGGCTTAACATGCTTTCCGAGACATGTAAAGATGATCACCCATCCACGGACTAACTGCGGCAAGCGTAGCTTACATTCATGTAACAATAGTATTACAGTCTTGATTTCACCAAATTTGACATGATTTAGTAAGATCTAACTGATTATTTCATCAACGCAGAGCCGAAAGTACTCATGTTGGAGAAAATTCTTCACAGGATCTCCTGCGAAAATATTTGTATGGCCTTATTGCAAGTCATCTATGGCCCAAAATTCAGCTGCGCGAACTCCGCTCACTGACGGAGTCATAAGATCATCAAGTGCACATGTCACCGGGCATGCAGCGCAGGATGGAAGGTGGGACATTATCTGTGATCTGAGCCGTTCGTGAACCCCCATCTTTGGAGATTGAGAGACCATGTTACATAGTATGTTAAAATGTAACAGAGACCCTGTTACTTTTTAATTTATTACTATTAAATTTCATAGTTTGTGTTCATTTATAACTTTAGTAGCTACACAAGCCGGCAATGTGTCACATTTCCTACTCACCCCATTAAGTTAAGCAGCGTATCGACACGCATTATGACGAACATAGCTTGTGTTCCGATAACGATTTCCTCTCTTTTGTCTGATAATGAAGTTAGTTCCGCGACGGATTAGACGGATTAGTTATAGTTGGGGTCTCCATGACCCTCGCCGTCATTGATGTAGGGTGACGAATAGTTCTGTAATGTCAATTAATATTATTATCTCGTTCTAGTTAGTTTTTGCTTTGATCGTGTTGCGTTAAAATTATATCTTTTTACATATCAATCTCTCTGCGCGCTTGGTTATGTGGCAGCCTTTATCAAACTTATGTCTAAGTATTACGCATTTAATTAAATGATATTCGTACAATGCTATAACCGAATTTAGAAGATATCAGTTCAAACAGTACGGGCATGGAATACTTTGCCCTTGTCTGTAAGGCGTGCACAATCTTAGTCCACTTTTAAAATGATGGTAAAAAAACACTTCTCCTTAACCTTCAACATTATTTGTAGTTCTTTCATCCTGTTTCATGATTATTTTTGTATATGCTTTATGTATGTATGTATTTATTGATATGTAAATGGAGTTCCTGTAGTATTGTCTCTCCTTCACCTTTTAAATCCAAAGGTTGTCACTTTTCGCGATTAGACCGCCCATTGTGTCACTCTATGTCAAATGTCTATTTATATTTGTAATTCATATAGTGTTAATAATAAAGGGTATTCTATTATAGTCTAAATTTCCTTGTTTCACAAAGAATAGCAGATTAAACTAGCTGAACCTTATGAACAAAATATGTGATAACTACTTTTATTCAAAAATTGCCATTCAAAGAAGCCATTAATCTCGTATCACAACACTCGATCCAATTTACCGGCAACATGATCCATGCAGTGTCCTCAAAGGCGCCAAATATCAGTTAATAGCAATCAGTGCACAATTAATAGTATGGTAATACTCGTAATACATGCCGATCGATTACACTGGCGGACATAATCCTATGTACGCCGGTAAACGGCCGATTGTCGGTCGACAGACCTGTGACAGCTCGTTAACATGTAATTGCGAGACAATAATCGACAGAACTAATATGTGGAATTAGCTCGAGTGTCCACCTGATTGTGCACGGCAATAGGTGTACAGATTACATGTGTAGGTGCACTTGATTGAGCAACTATAACATTTAGTGATGTGTTAAGGCTAATGACTGTATTATGGTAGACTATCATTATCATGTTGCTTTACTGAGCCATATTAGGTAAAATTTCATCTAAATACATATTTATTATAAACACCATCTTTTCGAATAGCTTATACGCTACTTTGCAATTAAGAAATGTCTACTGTCTTAAATCATTCATTTTTTAACTAAAAATTCCTAACGAATTGATTATAAAACTCAAACGTTACATTGCATGACTCAAAAATCCTGC
The DNA here is from genome assembly GCA_914767645.1 of Hydraecia micacea. Taxonomy (NCBI): domain Eukaryota; kingdom Metazoa; phylum Arthropoda; class Insecta; order Lepidoptera; family Noctuidae; genus Hydraecia; species Hydraecia micacea. The sequence goes on from OU611794.1 coordinate 373,332, forward strand.
AATCCGATTACTTTATTTTTGCTCTCTTATTTTAGATTACTCCTACCTTTTGCTGTGCCCTACAGGGTCCATAATGATCTAAATTATATAGTTACCACCTAAGTACACATTATGGTAAAGCAATAAAGATATTGAGTATTGAGTACTTTAAAATAAAAATAATAAGTAATTTCTTGTAAAATATCGCACGTAATTCACCTGAAACGCGACGAGTCGTAAAAGAGTAGCACAACACGAAAATTAATGAAATAAAAGCTACAGAGAAAAATGTAAATTTGCTTTAACGAAGCGACATTTATTTTTATTTGGTCGGTACCCGTTTTGTTTGACCGCAAGTGTACCTTTGACAACATTATTACTGCAACGTGCCACTGTAAAATGAATTTTAAAGCTTTAGCTTTAAAGGTGATATTAGTAGTAAATGGTAAATGTGTTTGCATCTTCCATTGAAATGCGACAGGGTCGTCTTCAGGATGTTTTTGTGTCTATTTGTGCAGTGTCTGTCTGGGTACCTACTTGTAAATTGATAGCATTGATAGTACAGAGTCCACAAACCAAAGTCTTTGAAACAATGTTAAGTTCTTTAAGATTCTGTATACATTTGTTGTTGAGTCAACGAAGTTGTAGTGGTCAATTTGAGATAGCTGATGTTTGTGGTTGCGGAGTTTGGTCTTAGACTGCATTTGATTGAAATTCTAAGAATGGTGGATTAGTGGAAGTCAGTGTTCTTATCTAATGCAATCATTACTAATTTGAGCAGCGTTTAACTTTCGGATAGGGAATTTTCATTTGTAAAGATGCTCCTAAGCTGCTTTCATGGGTGGTTTTATAAACCTTTATCTCCCAAAACAATACCCAAAATCATCGCGTACAAATATTTTTATGTGGAAATTAGAGTCGGAGTGCGTTGTAAAAAAGATTTTCGGAATTTAGGTTGTCAAAATGTTCCAAATTTTCTATCCAACGAGTGACGACCCAAAAATTATTTTTAACACATTTTGTATTCCTCAATTTCAAAGTTAGCTCAACAATACTACTGAAAGCACAAAGTTCAAACTAAGTTAAGAGTTAATAATCCATCGCCTTCGGGTTAAACCGACCTCATTTTAAAATATTCCGCAGTTAAAATACGCGGGTAACTTTACAATATTTTTTGTTGAATTAACAACTTTTGTAACAAGAGCCTTTGTTTATTTACAAAAATTGTCGACTTGACACTGAGACGTAACAGTAATGGCTCGTAAATATTCATGAGGAGAGTTCAGTGGGAGAGTCGAGTTACTGGCGCGAGTGCTATTTGCTGCGTAACTTAATTGGGAGTACAGTTTTAACTTCAACCTTGATACTTAGAGCATTGTATGTAAGTAGATGCTTTAAGAAAGACTGAGTCTTAAAAAACACATCAGCATGAAAACTTTTTAAAGATATCAAAACATTCGTAGCACTGTTATATTTTCTATTTTAGTTATACTTAATTTAGATCAGAATTTACTTTTTAATTCGCTACTGCTATTGCCATAACGTATTAAAAAGTAAATTCTATATCAATTGCTAGGAGTGCTACACCTGGCAAGGATAAAGCAAGTAATTTAAAATTAAAAACAGCCTTTTACATAAATTTTAAAAGCGATTTAAAACTGTATACATAATTTTACTTCCCTAATACAGAAAAATTCTCCCCATCCGAAAAAAAAGAGGCTGAAATTAAAAAGAAATACTGTATGGAAAAAGTTTCTTCTTTCCCATAAAGTGAGGGAAACAATTCTCTAAGTCCACACCATCTGTCGATACTACGTGAAAGTAAAATTACATTTGGAACATATTCTTCAACATTTAAATTAATTTCTAAGTACTTTTATTAACTTATCTTCATATTTTCATAACGTTTTCTCCCTTAGGAGTCCATTAGAATATTGAGACGTTAAATAAGCTTTTTTATTGGAGTTAATAGTAAACCAACTGTTAGGTATGTGTAAAAAAAGATGACCGATTTAATTTGATCGATAGTGTACACTGTCAATAAAATAACCATTACTAAGCTGTGATAATGACAGGCAAACTAAACTATAAAATACGCCCAATAATCGAAACTATAGCTACACCCTTACTTATTGAAGTTCCATTACATTTACCCTATTATTAATATTTTTCTATGAGTAACAGCAATGTGCAAAACGCATTACTAATAATCCCGTCAACCCTCCGATTCAAATGTGACGTATTAGTTATAAGGGAGGGTTCACACAATAGGTCGCCTCGAACACGCGACCTTTCGATCGGCAGTTAACAGACCGACGAGCTATTACTGTGAATGTACTCGTATGTAGTACTAAATTGGAAAATTTAGTATGTTTCATTTCGTAAATGTACTGTAAAAGATCTTTGCAGATTATTTTTAGTCGTTTATGTAAAAATAATTTCACAAAGAAATTTATTAATACGTCAGGTAATATATTTTTCAGATGGTTTTTCTTTTTGATTAGTTTATTTTTGTTTTTGGATAAAAAGTGTTAAATATATTTTTATTTTTCTATCTATAGAAATTCCGAACTTATATTTGTCTATCTATAACTCTGTATAAACCTACAATTTATAAGATAATATAATGGTATGATAAATCAAGTGGTAAATGTAAATTGTTAAACTGGAAAATAACATTTTATTATTTTGAATTTATATATCTCGGGACCATGGGGTCCCGATCCTTTGGAAGGCGTACGATGGGCCGAAGCCAACTCGCAGAGGCCCCTTAGGAAATTTTAATGAAATGCGGCACCATCCGACGATTATCCCTGTATGCACTATGCAAGTGCACCCAAAGATAACCCCCGGTTGGTGTAGGACTATTGTAGGATATGGAAAAATAAAAAGTTAGACTATGGGTTTGGGTGGCTGAAGTGGACTGGTTACCAAGAACTATGGAAGAACTATGACCCCTGCCTGATCAATGTTTGATATATACATGGATGAAATGGTAGGGGGTGACTTGCACACTCAATAATGGGCCCCCGGAAACGGTCGCTAGCACATAGTGTCGTAGCGACAAGGGGGGCAACATGTCCTGAGGTGCTTATGAAGAGTGGAAAGGTATTCCACGGCTATCAGGACAATCCCGGAAGTACGGTCAAGATATACTTGTATAGAGGGACATTGATGAATAATGTTATTTCTCGTGATCTATGAAAATTATGATCCCTATGGCTTTGAGGTAACCGTAACCATTCAAAGTATTAACTTATATAATACGTCTAATAAGCTATATTCTGGGTTCTTACATTACTTATTACAGTGGTAGATCAATTTGTCTCTATTATTGTTTTCTCAAAGAGAAACATTTATAAACGAGTAGGTACATTAAGTAGTAGCCTCCTATTCTTTATTTATTAAAAGACCAGAAGTTAAGCACCTGACTAAGTACCTACTCGCACTAAGTCTTAAGGTCTACTGAAGGCTCTGGGGAACAGATCCTCTAATTCCTAAAAAGAAACAAATTGTTGTTTATTTTTCTGTTCCTAGGCGGAGTCTTGATACTAAAAGACATAAATATTATTTCAAAAGAGAGTATACGTTTTTATAATAACTACTTCATTAGCAGAAATTATACTTATGAAATGAGGAAATCGTACAAAACGACGCCACATGAACTATTTCGCTGCAGCATGGCGTGTTGCACTAAAACTGACACATCCACCGTCTGTCTGCTCGTGGCCTACTTTGGCGTTGTTAGTTCATTAATTTGCACCTGTCTGTAATTACGGGAGTACTAGCGACTGCGTCTACGTTATGTATGTCGGTACATACCTAATGTTCTCCAGAATTCTATTGTTTGGCAGTACAGTGCCCTCCAAAAGTTAGTTGACATTTTTCTACTTCAGTCGTGATGCCACATTAAACTCAAACTGAAACTCAAAGCATTTATTTCAATTAAACCAATTACAGGCACTTTTGAATTGTCAAGGGGTCGGTCAGTCAGAAAGATGAAGCTAGTTGCCCATTCCAAAGCGTAGGTACCTATGGAGAAGAACGGTCAAGAAACTCCATGGACACTTTTAAATCAAAATAATATGTTTACAAAGTCTTGATTACATCATTCATGTTAAAAATTATGCATGTGAGAACGATGCAGAACGTTAAAAGCGTCCATAATGAAAAGTCGAGAAAAAAAAAAGCAATTCAAATATTAAATTAAATTAAAATAAGCCATGGCAGCAAAGAGATGACCAGTCCCAACTGACGGCGCCCGTTCACGAACATGACGCATGTATTAGCACCATTCAGCTCAACCATTTTGAAGGGAGCTAAATGATCCAACACATGCGCCACCATCAGCGAGACATTTTGTTTTAAAATTCTAGTTCCAAATATTTCTACTTTACACTACAATGTTTTTATTGACAAATTTAACTACCTATGACTTATCATACAAAATGATCAGGTAATCCCTTATGTTTACCTGGTTTTTAATTTTATTTTAAATAAATCATAGTGGCATCACAGCTGAAGTAAACCTGTCAATTAACTTTTGAAGGGCACTCTATGTACATATACAGCTTTATCAGCTTAGTATCATAGCTCGGGCAAATCCCGAAGCGACCGTACTTAAAAATGTTAATCTCTATCTCTCAATTTGTCAAAAATACGTTTAATTAACAAAAATGTTTGAGTTAATTTACCTAAGTTTTTGAAGTTGGTTGTCGCTAAGAAGGGATTAGGACCAGATTTTGATCGTTTTCTTCTAAAAGGTTACCTGACTGCCACAGACATGTTCATTATCCACTATTATTTAATTTACTATCACTTCGTGTCGACAATGGGCCTCTATGGTACTGTACCAATAACTCTAACTCTAATTTTGAAATACTCTCTCAATATAACTGTTTCATATTTCACCTGGCACTTTAACCGTTCCGTTACACGTTGTACTAGAAACACCAGCCCTCCACATAACACACAAACTACACATAACGACACTACGGCATGGTACCTTTACGCCCTATGTGACGTGTACGGTACTTTTAGTGCCAGTTAGTCACCGCCCTTCATTACAGGCAACGTGACCCTGCGATATCCGGGGTGCCTTGTTTAAAGGTTTTTTGTAGAAAGGGTTAATAGTTGCATTTGTAAGGGTTAGGCGTGTTTATTAAAGTTATTGTTGGCTGAAATAATACAGGGTCGAGTAAATTATACGCTGTTGCCTTGTTGGTATTTAATGAGTAGAATCCCAGAGTATGATGCAAGATACGAAAGTCGCTAGATTGTTGTAAGCTCTGTAACATAAAAAATGTACGTGATGTCAACTTGCTTATGAATTCATTTTCCTGACTGTACATAACCAGGAAGAAGAATTTAATCGCAATTATTTTGCTAGGTTCCTCTGATGTCAAAATTCTATAATAATTATATTATCTGACTGAATTTCTTTATTTTTGCTGCCATAAATTAATGCAGAGTTAATCAGGAACTACTTTCCTTCTGCTGCGGATATAAAGACCTGGTTTTCCTCAAAAAATATTCTGTAGAAACGAAACTCCTTCCAAGCCTGAAATTCCCAAGTAGAAGTACAGTGAAGTCTGAATGCTGGTTGATAATAATATCTGTAACGTCCCTCCATCAGGGCGCTGTCATTCCGTCGTCCGTCTGTCTGTTACCGTACAATCTAATTGGCGAGCACTACCAGTGGAGCAGCCCTAGTATAGTTACCTGGTTACATCGAGATTGATTGTTGCTTCTAATGTAAAGATGAGTGGTACTTCTGGTGATGGGAGGGTAAGAGGAACCTGGCTGCTTAGTCGATCTTTTAGGTATGGTTTCTTTTATGTAAAGTCAGGGAAAATATTTGTTAAGGAAATTGCCGTGTTATAGCCATGTCAGACAACTTGGAATATACGGGCAATTTAAGTTGGTACTCAATTTGCTTAACAATACTTAATTAATTTGCCTAACTTTATGTCAAGAAACTTAATTGTTTGAGAGTAGTCTCAGTTTTGAAACGAAAGTGAGCGAGCTACGTTTCGGAACTGAGAGATTAGGTTAGAGATAATATAGGCAGATTTTTTTAATAGAGCTATGCAAACAATTTTTATTTTTTTAATGCGCTTATATAAATGATATGCTAAATCACTAAAAATATTAATCTAAAGCATTATTATTATTAATTACTAACAAATTGTATTCTATGATGTGGATAAATCTTGGATAAATAAATGATTAATTATTATTATGATGACACAGAAACAAACTTACGTAGTCTAAATTGCAACAAAGTAGAGAAAATCAACGCCAGCATAGTTGTGCGAGCCAGTCTAAACTCGGCTAACTCGATAACACAAAGCGAGGACACAGAACCAAACTACAAACGGTACCTGCTTTACTATTTATATCTTATTAAATACCCACGAAAACTAATTAGCCAACATAATTTACGAGCCAAAACTCGTCCTGTCATGTTGTAACTGGACGTTTAAGAGCCGTCTATTACGGCTATTACGGAGCCTCTCCCAAAGGAGTAAAGCTCCAGATCGCCGCCGGTCCGGATCCGGCCGGATTAAGCCGGATTGGAGCGGATCGCGCCGGTCTCGGGCCGGACCGGTTCGCCGTAAATCTGTCGCTCCACGTTTATTACACGGATTTTATTAAGATCTTCTTTGCGTTGCTCCAACGTTTATTATTAGATAAAATATTATTTATAATAATAATATTGGAGCATGTTTCGGTTTTTTCGGCGATAAAAAGGGTTTGGTTAAATATAGCCGTCGTATTATTAGGTTATTGATAGTGTATGCCGTGTCGTTTATTATCTTAATACAAGGTGAAGTTTACACATGGACATTAAACTTCTTTTCTTGGACATATAAGGACTTAATTTTATGAAGACTGTCTTGTCTATAACGTCGCGTTCTCATAAAACACACGTCTTTGAGTCGAGAGTCGAGAACGATCCTCCAGGCGGGCTTCGAATATCGGTGTTGTAGCACACAAGGAGATAGTTGTAAAAATAGAACTAGTTGATTCAATTTACTCATCTATTAAAAGCAAAGAGACTTTGGTAAGTATATCAATATAAATAAAAGTACTATCCTGAAGTACCTATCTCTTTTATATAATGTTCAGGTTCATAAAACGAATAACATAAAAGAGTTTATAATATTTCACGCGCCAGCTCTCAAGAATACTAACCGCCCTCAGGATATATTCTTACATTAATTAATTTATTCTCTAATAACAAAAAAAATGTTCATGAAAACTTTGGAAAATTAAGACTGAAAAAACGCTACAAAATAATTTTCACGAGCGCTTGTGTTATGGCAGAGGAGATAGCTTCTCTACGATGGATCATCTCATTTTTAGAGATCCGTGTTGATGGGAACCATAACTAGCAACCCGCCTCAGCTTTGCACAAATGTCATGAATGTAGTACTGTAGATATTCGATGAATACGTTTCTCGAAAATTCTCAGAATCATAGTGAAACTCACATCAAAATCGATGAAGTTGTTAAGAAGATTTTGTTTAAAAAAAGATTACGTTTGTAAAGATAGTTAAAGCATTTATTTCAATTAAGCCATCTACACCTTTGAATGGTTAAGGATATATATTTAGTACTTATATTCGAAGTCCCGAAAGAAGTACGTCAACAAATGTACGAGTAAGATATTAGGTCTACTGCTAGTACTATGGCAGAATAGGCAAGCCAGATAGACCGTTTGTGGATAGGAGAGTTAATCCTCTTATAGTAAAGAGGCAATCGCAGTCTCGTCAAAGGGAGACAGGTAGAAGTTCTCTTTTGAAAGTGCCAGCAGGCATAGCAGTTTCAGTTTACAGACTACCTCTCGGTTTCGGAAAATCAAATGCCATGTCAAGCGATTTGATTCACAGTTGATGTTTGCCTACCAATCACACCTATTCAGATATTGGTTTGGCCATTCAGAAAACTGATGTCAGGGTTTGTGTTACAGAATTATTTGTGCAAATGATAATATCACTTTGTCTGGTCTAAACTTGGAACAAGATTTCCAACCCTTGCTACTCGGCTCAATAAACATCAAAGAAGCTATCAGCCAGCTCAGCTGAAATAACGAAAATAGGACGTCCCATTAGTCGGTCCAGATGTTGAGAATGGTCCCAAATACTCCCAAATCTAGGTTTACGACTGAGCTTGATTTCAGTACTTAATGGGTTTTATTGTGAGGCCTAAAACGTTTCTACTTAAGCAATCCCTTAGCGAAAGTTTAATTTTCTGGACCTTTTGTTTCTCGAAGAAATAGATTAAACTGTAGACTTAAGAGATCTCTGATTAAGTTTATCATTACTGGGTTGAGAAAATGAAATTCAAACAGATTATTGCTAAAATTTACACAACACAACACACGTATGGAAAGAATTTCGACACATGTTAACCGTAAATGATTTAATAGATTTTGGAAAGATCAACCAATTACCTTAATTAAATAATTTTATTACTGTCTTTGTTTTTCTGCTCTGTCATCATCATTACGCTAAAATAATTATCTACTGAACCAAAATCTAGATACTCCTTTCAATTTCATACGGAACTTAATGAAAGGTCCGCGTCGCACTTCGCAAAATTTTTTTACCGAAGGGTGGCGTGAGGGTGGCTCCACGATAAATCGCGGCGATCCTCAACAAACAATGTTTTTGAACGTTATTAATGGCCTCACCCGAGGGATGCTACTATCATCTGCTGTCATTCTTTCTTTTGACGCTACACAAATAATTTGCCAAGTTTTTTTTCAAGAGCTCTTCTTACGATATAATTACTGGAGTCTCCGCTGTCGGTTCATTCTGCACAGGATGATTTTTTTGTTTAGATTTTTGGGAGAGGGTAGCGGTATGAGGGTAATTGGCGTGAGTAGCGGTTCTGTTGTCAATTTTTAAATTAATTATCTCAAGTATCTCGAGATTAGCTTAGAGTTTTAGCTTAGAATTTATTAGTCATTGAATAAGTACATACGAGTACTCATAAATGGCGAAATGTGGGTGTAATACAGGTACACCTCTGCCTAAGCCTTCGTGGAAACGAGGCGTGATATTATGTTATGTTTTGTAGGTACTTTAACTACTCAAGATACCAAAATATGAAATGAGAAAGAAGTTGAAAGTGACCAAAAGAATTAAATTCAGAAGGTGACATATTTATTATTAAGGAACTAGTCAGGTTCTTGAAAACAAGTAATCATTATGTTATGTTGAAGATCGTTTACATAAAGTGAACACTAGAGAGACCTAAAATACCTAGTAAACATGTAAACAACGAAGAAATATTTAGTAAAAAACTTTATTATTGTTGCGCGCCACGATTGATGGCGACATTAGCTACCACTAGCGCCATCTAGTATCGAGTAGCAGAACTAGTAGGTCGAGATGCTTCCAGAACTTTCGATACTAGAACATTCTAGAACTATCGACATCGGGTCAGTCGGAACCGGTATGTACTCGAACATTCTAGATGTTTCTACAGTAGAAAGTTCTGGTACTATCTGAGGCCCTATATAAGGCCGGTATGGGCCGCGACCGAGTCAGTATTGGTTCTGCGATACAAGCGATAACATTCGAAGCGATCTTCAAGTGCGACTTAAGAGTGATCAGTAGTGCGATTGTGTTTTATAATTAGTGTATTTGTGTTTTTATTGGTGTTGTTAATTAAAGTGTTTATTTTTGGTTATTTAATCGGCAGTTTTTATTGTCACGAACCCCAAGCTCGTAACAATTGGTGTCAGAAGTGGGATTAAAATCATGCCGATTTTACCCAAAGACGACACGGAGGGTATTCGTACCCGGAGTCAACGCCAACAGGAGACGGACCAGAGACGTTTTGGTGGAGCTACGCCACAGATGTCGGAGGGCCAGCTGCCGACCACGGAGGTCGGCCCGTCCACAGCTGCTCCAGCACCATCAGCACCAGATTTGGCTGCTCTGATGATGATGCTGCAGGAGCAGGCTCGCCGACAGGAGGAGCAGGCTCGCCGACAGGAGGAACAGGCTCGTCGGCTGGAAGAACAGCTCCAGCGTGATAAGGAGGAACAGGCCCGCCGCCAGGAAGAACAGATGCTCCTTATGAAGGACCTTCACGCTACCTTCGGGAAAGACATGAAGGAGGTGAAGGATAAGGTTGCCCAACATGACAACCGCCTGTTGGAAGCTGAAACCCGAATCGACCAAGTGAATAATCGGGTTGACAACGTGATGGCTGACGTGAAGAAAACGCTGAATTGCCTTAAACTTGAGGATGGAATCGCAGCTCCCGTAGCTACAACACCTACGCTACGTGGGTTCAAGGTGCCACCGTTCGACGGAACTTCTTCCTGGTCCGCCTATAAAATCCAGTTTGAGGCTGTCATGAAGGCGAACGGGTGGAATGAAAGTCAGGCCATGACTGCCCTCACCCTAGGCCTGCGTGACCAGGCCTTAACTGTCCTGGAAGCTCTCGGTAAGGAAGTGACTTACGAGCAGCTCCTTGAGGCATTGGAGGCTCGGTATGGCGACGCTCACCTGGAACACGTGTTTCGTGCGCAGCTAAAGGATCGCGTGCAACGCAGTAATGAAAACCTGCAGCAGTGGGCCCTTGAAGTGGAGAAGCTGGTTCGGAAAGCATACCAGTCTGTACCTGCGCTTATTCATGGGAACCTGGTGCAGGTATTCATCGATGGCATCCGCGACCTTGAAGTTAGAGCTGCTGTGAGGCTCGGTCACCACGGGACGCTTAAGGACGCCTTGGCCCATGCACTCGAGGTGGAAGCTGTGCGGCAGGATCATCGTTCCCATCGCGTCAGGGAGGTTGCAGCGGCTGAAAATAAGACAAGGAGAAAACTGCATTCTCGACAGGAAAGGGTCTTTGGCAATTTAAAGTTATGCCGTTCGGATTGTGCAACGCTCCGGCAACGTTTGAAAGGCTGATGGAACTTGTACTAACCGGGTTAATTGGCGATGCCTGTCTGGTCTACTTGGATGACATCATCATCGTAGGCCGTACGTTTGAAGAACATCTTCAAAACCTGGAACGCGTGCTCATGAAGATCCAGAGTGCCAACCTCAAGTTGAGTCCAAAGAAATGTTCGCTATTCAAACGGCAAGTTAGCTTTTTGGGGTATGTAGTGTCGGAAGAAGGCATCCGCACGGATCCAGAGAAAATCGCCGCTGTCAAGGATTGGCCAGTTCCGAAAGACAAGACGCAGGTTAGAGCATTTTTGGGTTTGTGCTCTTATTATCGGCGATTTGTTAAGAACTTTGCGGATATAGCCAAACCCCTGCACAAGCTAACCGAGGAGAAGCGACATTTCTGCTGGGATGAAAGTTGCGACATCGCGTTCCAGGAGTTAAAGGACCGACTGTGTAAAACACCTATTTTGGGGTATCCTGATGCAGGCAAGGAATTTATAGTTGACACAGACGCAAGTGACATAGGACTTGGTGGTGTGTTGTCTCAACGGAATGGTGATCAAGAGGTTGTGATAGCGTACTTCAGCAAGTCTTTGTCAAAACAGGAAAGGAACTATTGTGTCACGAGACGGGAATTGCTTGCTGTGGTAAAGTCATTGCAGCATTTTAGCAAATATCTTCTGGGGCGGAAATTCCACTTACGAACTGACCATGCTGCACTGAAATGGCTATTGCAGTTCAATAATCCAGAAGGACAAGTTGCGAGATGGATTGAGCTACTGCAGGAATACGACTTTGTGGTCGAACATCGCAGCGGGAAATCTCATGGCAACGCAGATGCATTATCAAGAAGACCTTGTCCTGAAGACTGCAAGCATTGTACTAGGCAAGAGGGTAAGGAAGTGGTACCTGTGAGGATGCTCAGAACAGACCTCAGCGATGAGTGGAAGGAAAGGCTACAACGTGCACAGCAGGAAGATTCAGACCTCAAGCCGATTCTAGAGTGGATGAAGGCCAATGTACCTAAGCCCAGATGGAGCGACGTCTCAGCGATGAGTTCGATCACAAAAAGCTATTGGGCCCAATGGGACAGCTTGCTGATTCAGGATGGAGTCCTGTGCCGTAAATGGGAAAATGCTCGGGGGGACAGCTGTCATTTGCAAATGGTTGTCCCTAAAGCTAAAGTACCGGATGTTCTACAGCTGTACCATAATGGTTGTTCAGGAGGCCATCTGGGAGTAAAACGGACTCTACTGAAGATACGAGAACGGTTTTACTGGGTCCACTGTCGGGACGATGTCGAGGACTGGTGTCGCAAATGTACGAGTTGTGCAGCTGTAAAGGGACCTCAGACTCGTAGTAGAGGTGCATTGAAATTGTACAATGTTGGTGCACCATGGGAGAGGATAGCCCTTGACGTTGCGGGGCCGTTTCCGGTAAGTGAAAGTGGTAACAAATATTTCATGGTTGTAATGGATTACTTCACTAAGTGGCCGGAAGTCTTCGCCATTCCAAACCAGGAAGCTTCAACGGTTGCCGATAAACTGGTTCATGAAGTCTTCTGCCGTTTTGGAGTACCCTTGGAGATTCACAGCGATCAGGGAAGGAATTTTGAGTCTCAAATATTCCAGGAAACTTGCCGAGTCATGGGTACTCATAAAACGAGAACAACGTCTTACCACCCACAATCGGATGGAATGGTGGAACGATTTAATCAGACATTGGAGAGATACCTGGCAAAAGTTGTAGAAAATCGGCAACGAGATTGGGACAAGCACATACAACCATTTTTGTTGTCATATAGAAGTGCTGTTCACGAAAGTACATCGGTGACGCCAGCTTTCGCAAACTTTGGAAGGGAATTACGGCTGCCTGCAGACCTGATCACCGGAATACCACCTGATGCCCCACGCAGTATAACCGATTATGCGAATGACTTGCGGAACAAAATGAATGACATTTATGAGCACGTCAGACAATCAGGCCAGCAAATGTCTGAAAAGATGAAAACCCGTTATGACCGCAAAATGAACAATAAAGGGTTTGACGAAGGTTCACTAGTGTGGTTGCACAATCCAGTCCGCAGCAAAGGGAAATCTCCTAAGCTTCAAGCTAAATGGGACGGACCGTACCGGATTGTGACAAAGATCAATGACGTAACCTACCGGATACAGAAAGGTGCAAGAGGAACTCCTAAGATCGTCCATGTGGATCGATTGGCGCGTTATTATGGGGCCGATAATGCTCGGGACGAGCATGTCTTAGGAGGGGGCAGTGTTGCGCGCCACGATTGATGGCGACATTAGCTACCACTAGCGCCATCTAGTATCGAGTAGCAGAACTAGTAGGTCGAGATGCTTCCAGAACTTTCGATACTAGAACATTCTAGAACTATCGACATCGGGTCAGTCGGAACCGGTATGTACTCGAACATTCTAGATGTTTCTACAGTAGAAAGTTCTGGAACTATCTGAGGCCCTATATAAGGCCGGTATGGGCCGCGACCGAGTCAGTATTGGTTCTGCGATACAAGCGATAACATTCGAAGCGATCTTCAAGTGCGACTTAAGAGTGATCAGTAGTGCGATTGTGTTTTATAATTAGTGTATTTGTGTTTTTATTGGTGTTGTTAATTAAAGTGTTTATTTTTGGTTATTTAATCGGCAGTTTTTATTGTCACGAACCCCAAGCTCGTAACATTATTATTAATCAATTTATTTCAGATAAAATCAATCCATACAATTACAAATTATAAATACAGTAAATTAAATAAAACACAGAGAAATAAATTATTAGAATTACAGGTATCAAAGGTGTTAGTAAAATCTTATGCACTATGTTAGTCAACACCCATCACAATATGCATCCATTTGTTCTGGATAGGGCAATCCGCACGAGATACAACCATCTGCAGGATACTGTTGCTACTGCCCCGCACGCGATGCAACAAGGAGGCTACCTTCTTCCGTATAACAGCATGAAAACCGTCTGTTCGCGCCTCCGCAAACATTCCGGACGCACTACAAGCGCGAGGCAGCCGCATCAGCATCCTGAAGACGTTGTTGTATTGGACACGCAGAGCGTTAGCAGCCCGGCGAGTAAAGGCTACCCACAGACTGCTTGAATATAACGATTGGCAGTACGCCTTGAAAAGTGTAATTTTCACTGCCCTTGAGCAGCGAGCAAACCTGCGTGCAACCATATTCCCCCTGACTGCCAATGCTCTGCGCTCCCTCTCTATGTCTGCGTCATCTTGCAACTCCTCTGTCACAATGTGCCCCAGATACTTGAAGCTGCTCACCACCCCCTGCCGCACGCCACACTCCATGCCATATGCATCAGATAGCGCACCAGCCCATCTCACCTGGTTCCTCTGACACGTGTACCAATGGCGCATTACGGAGATGACTTCAGCCGGCACACCCGCACCCTTAAATTTGGCCCACAGCTTATTAATACTTAATGCTTTATAATGTAATACTCATAAATTATAAACGTGTGTAATATTCCAAGAAAAATGATAAGTGGCCCCATTACAGTCTAGTGCTTGAAAATAAAGAAAAAACTATTATTGCGAGGCACCAGGGTAACTGTATTCTTTCCCTGCTTCACAAATATATCACCAGCTTCGAACAACAAAAGAATACACGTGACAAATTATGTGTAATGTCATAAAAATGGCGGTAAGTGGCGCCACCTGTCGGCTGCTGGTGAAATATGAGCGAAACGTGTGGATCTTTGGGCGAGCGTTGTCGAGTGTCGGGCATTTGCCACTATAACTGACACTTGGTGATACAATGCTTTTGCTTACGATCAATCAGTTAGTGGTGAAATGTTTATGTTTATGTAGATAAAAGTCACGATCTAATACCTATATTTTTAGATAGAGCATCTATATTGGCCCGTAGTTGTCTACGAAGAAAACATGAGTAGAAAAAATATTAACACTCCAAAAGAATAATAGGAATTTATATAAAGTTCTTAATTTTTAAACTTATAATCAATCACATTGCTGATACGATTACAAATGAATTAATAGCGAGAAATGATAAAAAGCTGACAACTCATAATTACTACCAAATCAGCAAAGAAAACTGAATCATCCAAAATTAATTGAGAACTTTAGTTGACACCGACATGATTAACTCCAAACTTAATGACACAAAGAGCTTAGCCCGACAAGCATGATAAGTAACTAATTTGGGGTACTTTACGCTAAAAAAAAGAAAATGGAACTGGCAGTGATTCATTAAGCGCGTTTTAGAAATGGGCCTACGATAGCTCCCTGGGGAAGCATTCCGCGTCCATTTAGTCTTGATGACGGCGCGACTACTTAATAAGGAATGCTATTTTTAAAATGGCTAATTGGCTATTTAAGACTACTTAAGTGGCATACCCTAAGGTATGCCACTTGCAGCTGGAAAATAATAAATATGCTTTATGTTGTGTGAAACGAAGTGTGAGTCTGTTATGAATGTATTAATAAAAAGCTATAGTGAATTCTTAAAACGTCTCAACGCAAACCTTCACTGAAGAATCTTCCGTAACGATTCATTTGGCTCAACAATAACAAACGTAAGTAGACGCATTATAAAATAACAGCTCACGAAAATAACGTCGTTGACAATGGCCTGTTTTTACGGTTAGCTCGTCAAAGGGCTGCTAAGGGCGAGACATAAATATCTTGTAAGCAACGCCATCCAATAATATGGCTGTTGAAACGGTGTGACGGGAAAAGAATTTGGGACTGTCCTTCGATTATATTTTTGTTTGAATTTAATGTCTGGATTTGACTGTTCAGCTCTTATACTAAGCTCTTTCAACCTGGTTCAGTTACACAGTTTATTTTTCCGTATTAGGATCTACATTTGAATAAAGTCCTCTTGTTTTTAATTCTTATCAGGATATTTTTTTTATTATTATTTAATTAGGCGCAGTAGTTACAATTAGGATAATTATTATTCGTAATAAATGTCATGTTGTAGATAAGGATTCAATCCAAATTAACACTGTAATACAGCATGCATGTTGTCGGTACGGTAGGCTGCACGTCAGAACTAAAACAACAGCTAGCTCAAGGTCAAAGTTACCACTGACGTGCCTAACATGCTATCCTTAAGATTTTTTAAAGAATGCTATTTCTGTGTCTAATTGTATCCTTATAGGAATTAACTAAGCTATGATATATCAATCAATCAATCAATCAAGTTGGCCTATTGCAGTCCACTGCTAAACATAAACCTCTCCGAGGCTGTGTCACAACAGCCTGTCCTCGATGTATAATTCAGCTAATTTATAAACATCTCGTACAGGAATATCCCTCAAGTAATGGCTCAGTTTATGGCTACACTAGAGGAGGGCACGTTTTTCTTAAGTGGCGCTCAGCTGTGCGGCCGAGGTGCGGCCACTCGTAATAAAACGCTTCTCTTTAGATACCTACATCCGTAGATTTGTTGTTATGTGCAAAATAACTACGATTATGCCTATAGAGAAGGCAATAACATGGTGAAGTTACCTTCAATATATTTTTAAAATATTTGAAAAGACATCGGCTTTTTCAAACATTTTTTACAGCATAAGACATTATTTATTTCTAATTTACATTGGCATTCATTCAATTATTTGGTGAAAGTTGACTTGTTTACTAATAACCTTTAGTAAACAATTCCTTTAGTTTGACTTACAATAACTTTACAAGTTTCACAAAACGTATTCTCATTAATTACAATTGCCCATTCCACTACCGTTTCAAACTGTTCGTAGCACGCAAACGTAGAGAGACAAACAGATCGTTCATTTGCGTCCATAATCGTGAACCCCTTAATTCAAAACAAATATTCGTCTAATTTGTATTATCCGCGTGAGTTCAAATAGTTAGTGCCCAGTGACGCGTTCAGTACGTCTGTCTGTCTGTATAAATGTGTATTTGTTGGTATGTAGTTGTAGCTTTGTTACTGTATGTACTGTCTGAATTTGTGTTTGCTTTTTTGCAAGCTAAATCAATACAAATCTATCCAAAAAAACATTTTTTTGAACTTGGTAGGTATCCGAATACCACGGATAATCCGGATAATCTATGAATTCCACCAATGTTATTGGATAAACCTCCCTAGTTTTTTTTTAGTTAGGATTTATATTGGTGATAACATGAAGTTTTACCTTCTATCTAATAAAATGAAACAGCATATATGTATGAAATTATCTGCCAGAAGAATTATTCACGGGCCATTAATGAAATTATTTTTTGTTGTTTTTTTTTCGTTCTTTCTTTCTAATTGAACCAATGTTTGCTATTATGGAAATTATAAATCTATTCCATGTTTCGTATTTTCATTCACCGTTAGCTTTCTACCAGTAGCTTATTCTAGCGTGTGTTCAAATACTAAGTACTCAGTGACGCGTGCAGTGCATTTCACCACCGCCTGTCTACCTGTCTGTATTTATATCTACATGTCTGTTTGTATGTAGGTATGTTTGTCAACGTGAGCGATCAGGTGTGGTAATCCCTCTTCATCACGTTTGTGTTTGATTTGCTAAAGAGCGGTCGGTGTTGTGTGAGAGAATATAACGATCTAACTTTGAAATAAAAGGTTAGGTATCCGTTATTTTTTAATTACCTACACTTAATAATTATGCCCATAATCTGTAGTTCAGTTTACAATCGTAGTACGACCATAACATTATAATCAGAAAATATTTTAATAAATTCATCAAATCAATTTTATTTTATTGTATGCAATATTTCATTGTAATGAGGATACATCCTGATTTAAACTAGGTAAGTATAGTAATTAATGTGAATGATTTTTATGATAATTAAATGGTTGCTAATGACCACTTAACATACAGTCAACGAAGTTTAAAATGTCCAGGAAAGCATTTAAAACATTTTGTATAAAATGTCCACTTTGTAGAACATTTAGATAACGCGTGATACGGAAAAAAGTAAATTAAAAAGATAGCTCGCGTGCCGGCGCCGCCCGCCCAGCGGGCAGTGAAAGGGCTCACCGCCCGCCCTATTATTTTAGCCACATTTTACCCTCAGTTTTAGTATGGAAACATAGCACTGTGTGGGTTAAGTCATGAGATAGGTAGGTTTGTATGTTCTGCTTGGCGATTCTCATGGTTGGTACAAAAACAATTTTTTAAATCTCATCATCCGCCTAGCCTTTTCCCAACTATGTAAGGGTCGGCTTCCAGTTTAAACCGGATGCAGCTGAGTACTTGTATTTTACATGGAGCGGCTGCCTATCTGACCTTCACAACCCAGTTATTGAGTAACACGATACCCCTTGGTAAGACTGGTTGTCAGACTGTCGAGCTTCTAACGACCCGTAACGACTGTCAAAGATCCACGAATGACAGCCGAGACTAACGGCTTAACGTACTTGCCGAGCTACGAAGAATCGTTTAAACCTATAAAATGAATATTGATAAGAATATCTTTACTTCAGTTTTGAATAAATATTTTCTGTGGTGTATGAGTAGGTCTACCGCTAATAACAGGCCGGTACTCATAACTTTGCTTAGCATAAATGTTATTATGAGAAATAACACGATATTTAAGTAACTACCTAAATATATTTGCCTAATGTATTATTTCCACAAAATGGGTGCCTGAAGATGGACGGCGCCGCCGAGGTCGGCCCAGGAAGCGGTGGCGAGATGACCTGGACGCGTACCGCGAGGGCTGGTTGGAGGTGGCGCGGGAAAGGAGTTCCTGGAAGGACTTAGGGGAGGCCTTAGCCCAGCAGTGGGACAGTATAAGCTAAACAAAAAAAAATTGTATTATTTCAAGAATCATCGACAAGTAGGTCATTATTTGAATGATTAATCATGTTTCAAATAAAAGTGCATCGCTCTCTCATCATCCACTATTTAAAACCACTTGCTCTTTTGCATAATTTTATATTAAACCGCTCGCTCCCAGCGCTCCGCTCGCGCCGCTCATCGCGTAGGTTACACAGTACCTCACAGTTTCAGAGCTCATTTGCTGGTAATTGATGGTCGCTAATCTGATTCCTCCACATATTATAAATGAGACAGGCGCTTCTATATCGTCATGCATGCCTTTTTAAACATGTTCGAAAACAATGTAAGTGTTAGGTTAACCAATTACGAACGATATCAGATAATAACATTTATCCAATCTCAAACGGCATGTATAAAATTAAAATCAAATTCAATAACATAGGTACGTAGTCCTACATATCTCGTAGGTTCATCGCAATACAGTAATGATGTACAAAATCACACATACATAACCTACAAAACATCGTTCAAACCAAGCAACAAGTCTGCCTAATCTTCAAACCCACACACATCGACTTACAACGGAACATGCCTTAACGACGACTTAATATTCTTCAGCTGTCCCTACAGCGATCTCCCTTATCTAAGGGGATGCTGGTATTAATTAATTTTAGAAGAACAGCCTCTTACTTCACCGGTCTTATCTCTGAGAGGGTACGTAAAACTGTAGGAGGAATGGGGATATGGTATTATTATGTAAGTGAATTTGTTCTCGAGACAGCTAATACTGTGTTCCTTGTTCGAATTTGTTCTTTGTTTTGATCATATTAGCATTTATCTTGTATTTAAAACTTGTCAGGATCAATGATAAAACATATTTAGTTCACCGTTATCATTAGCTAGTAATTTGCTTCTTATGATTGTTTGGAAAACATTATTTTCTCACTAACCGCCTATATGTAGAATGGAGCTGTTAGGTATATTAATGTCATTCCCAGAATGTAGGTACGTCCTAGTGCGTACTCATACATTGCATGTAAACTCCACAAGATCAACACTCCGCATTCCGAGAGTTTAACTCATAACTATCTTCTCACAACTCATATTCCACAAACTATCTTAGAGCATAACTATTTATTAAGAAAACGCTATTATTATAGAAGTTCTGGAAGTTTCCGCGAACACTTGAGCTCTAGAGTCGACGCGGAAACTTTGAGGAATCTTTTATTTTTGAGTTTTTCTTAGAACTGTGACTTTGTTATTGGAAGTGATTCTTTGTTCATTTAAAATATTTTTAGGTTTTTATTAATTGTTTTAATTTATATATTCAATTAAAACATTCACAAATTAATTTATAATATTGTGTTTCATTTGATAGTTCTTATATTTGAAAATGACTGATTGTGCTCGTTGAAAAATAATGACTATTGAATGTATCAATCAACTCAGCCTATCGCAGTCCACTGCTGGACATAGGCCTCTCCCAGACTGCGTCACAAACACCCTGTCCTCCGCTTCCGCATCCAGTCTACCCCATCTAGCTGCGGGGTCTACTACATTACGCTTGCCAATACGCGGTCTTTACTCCAGGACTCGTCTGCTCCACCGGCCATCGGTCCTTCGACAGACATGGCCAGCCCCGACATAGCTTGCAGAGTAAGCAAACTAAAGTGGCAGTCACTTCAGTGTGCTTACTCTGCAAGCTATGTCGGTAACTCCGGTTCTTTTCCGGATAGTTACATTCTTGATTTTATCCTTCAAAGAGATTCCGAGCATAGCTCGCTCCATAGCGCGCTGAGCGACCTTGAATTTATGTTTCAGCACCGTATGTCATGACGGGCAGGACGCACTGGTTGTAGACCTTAGTCTTCAAACACTGCGGGATAGGCGACGAGAAGACTTTACGAAGTTTTCCAAATGCTTCCCAACCCAATTGGATCCTTGTGTCGGCCTCTTTCTCAAAGTTGAACGAATCGAAATCAAATGTGAAATATAGTAATGACAACATTAGTTCAATTTGAATTTCTTTCATACACCTATTAAGCTCCTATTTCAAAACTGAAATTTAAGTATAGTTAAATAACTGAACGTAAACATTTTGCTGGCCGTCTGCTGATAATGACGAATATTAAACTTATTTTCGTAATTTGAGTGAAAATATTTAATTTTGAAACGATATCGGTATAAAGTAATGACATTAATTATATCCAGTAACGAGCTTGAAACTGATTAAGTACGTACGATACTTCATCATACCTGCAGCAGGTAAATTAATGGAATCCCGTACTGCGCTCATACTGACCAGCGCGCGCCATAAGTCACTGTCCATTGATAGATTACTTGCTTTATTGATTGGCTTATTATGAACATAAGTGGTAATATAAGATGCTGTTTGCAAGATGAGATTTTTATACAAGTATTTTTTCTGTTTTGCACCGCCCCCAAGACGACCCACTGACCTGCACTTTGTGCTAACTCAAAACGGTACGCTTTACTTACCAAGCGCAAGACGCGTTAGTATATGTTTTTGAAATCATTTAGAAGTCTTCACTTGTAAATGCTTCCGAAAAATTAAAACAAAAAAGAATCTTTTATTATATTAATTAATTATATTAAAAAATAATTATAATAAAAAATTAATTATATAAATTTTTTTTTTTAAGCCTGGATGACACATACGGGCAAACAGAAATTAGAAAACCAGCTTTCTGCAATTGCAAACAGAAACTGGAAGAATTGAAAGTCGAATACACCGCAATGAAAATTATACTGCTACCCGTCATCTTAATAGTAGGAAATAGAACCCTCCGCCCTTCACATATGGGTCGTTCAAACCTTATCAGTTCAGTAACAGCACAACAGTACCTGAAACAACCAAAAATATTTGCTGTAATAATCATGCCAATACAAACTGAACGCAAAAGTTATTTCACTCTCATATAACATCTCTACAGAAAATAAACAATGGTTCTTATAACAGCTATCATGCTTGCTCCTGCGTATTCCCTCGTCGGTGATTCGCGCACGAAAGGTAAAAATACTCGAATAAATAACCCCCTGTATTGATGTTAGATTTATTCGGCAGTCAACGATTCGATGCTCAAGTCAATATCCAGAGATGATGGAAATATCTTGTATATTTGTTCAGTATCTTCGGTTTTGACACGGATTAAGTGAGTGATTTCGCTTTTTTCCTTTGAGCAAGTCACAAAGGTAAGTACTAGATTTATATGCGACGGTAGTCAGATAAAGTATGTGTGTTTTTCCCCTGGAGACTTCCGAGGCAAAAGAAGAAGTCTATAAAGAATAATGTTATTTACGAGTTCGATACAAAAGTTGATTTATTGTTAAGAAGAGCTGTTCTTATCGCAGACGTAAGAATATAAATTGTCTTTAAGTTTGTATATATACATAGTTTTTTGTAGAACTTATCGTAATATTATTTTCTTCTCCGTCTTCTTTATAAAATTCAAATTAAAATATAGCAATACGTGTGTTCTCTAATATTGTTTGATAAATTGTATCACTTTTACCTGAATTTTTTTACAAAACTTTATGACTAAAACAATTTTTAATTACAATTACCAAATGTTCACAGTTACACACACAAATCCATATTCCGACAACACTAAACAACAAAACAGCTTTCCATAGTCCACAATGAAAACAAAATTGCTCCCGATACAATTGCTCCACTTTTTTTACTGTTCCGAAAAATAACAGTTACTGTGAAAAGTTCTGTGCAATAAAGCCCTAGTGGAATCAATTTTAATATCAGGAGCAATTTCTGTTCAGATGGAAATGGGCTATTCATTTTGTCTATGTCGTTAGCCGTATGAATTCAAATTGTTAGGGCTTGTTGTGGGCCAAGTTGGGAACGGTTTACGATTGGCTCGTAAATAGCACGCGCTATTTACAGGGTATTTTGTTGTGAGAGGCTCGTGGGATTTATTCGTGATATTATTATGTTCGGCTATAGGGTTTTGATAACCCAATTGTCAGTTAGCAGTAAAAGTGGGAAATGGTGGAAAAGAACTCGGTTAATCGTCGCATGGTTTTGGTGGCACGTATCATAGTATGTTTACGATTCTAGAAGGGAACAATCAGAAGTGCCTTTAGTCTTCTGTCAATGGCAAACATTCCTTCTGCACATGTGGCTTCCCTGGTATCTCACTAATGATATAACTATGTAAATATCTATTAACTGCTCCAAAATTACGTTTTTTTTTTTAATATTTTTTACATGCTTCCTTGACATAATCTCCTCATTATTTGACACTAGCTGACCCGTGCCCACTTCGTTGGGCGGTAAACATTTTAACTTGTGATGAAATTATGAGTGTGGTTCGGTACTGCGATGTTCTCGCGCTTTGGCTAGCGAGCCTCTGCGAGCGTTCAGCGCTAGACTACCTATCCCTTGTTACAGAGACATGCTGCCTTAAATCACTGAGACGCTGCGCACGTTCAGCGCTGGATTCCCTAGCACGGGCCTGCGATGTTCTCACAGTTTGGCTAGCGAGCCGCTGCGAGCGCTCAGCGCTAGACTCCCTATCCCTTGTTGCAGAGACATGCTGCCTTAAATCACTGAGACGCTGCGCACGTTCAGCGCTAGATTCCCGAGCACGGACCTGCGATGTTCTCCAGCTTTGGTTAGCAAGCCGCTGCTGTGAACGCTCGGAGCTAGATTCCCCAGCGCGTGCTTGGAAATATTTTCTCTATTCCTCGAGAGGCGCTGATGATTTTCAAGAGCAGACTCTTCCGTACGGCGTACTCGAGCTGCTCTTGTCTGGGATGTCTGACGGGAAAGTTGTGATTTCCTTTTAGGCATGATAAACAATCGCTGAAACTGTCCGATATCCCAAAAACAGAAATACCACAGTTATACTCGTACATAGACATACCACGGTTCGTGAATGGATGGCGGCATTTTCCGATTTAGTAATTTTATATTATCTTCGAAACTATTTAACCAATTGACATACTGTTTTGGGCAAATCGTATCTCTATGATGTTCTTGTGATCATAATAATATTTTTTTCGATAAGGTTTAATATTTTGTTGTTTAAAAAATCGTCCAAAGGTAAGTACGTCGAAAAATACTTTTTTTAACACATAAAAGCTACTATATCTGCTAAAATATAAAAGACAGAAATATGAATTCAAAGCGGACCAGGTTGCCATACATTGTTTTCAATTATATACAACTGTTAAGGCAGCGCATGCAAATAACTCTGTTGTAAGAGCAATTTTTTTCCGCCTGGCTAGACAAAAATTGAGATAGTTCGGCTAATATACATGATATCTTTATAATTTATAGCCTATAGCACTTACGAATAATGTAGCTTTCTAACAGTGAAACAATTTTTAAAATTGGTTCATTACTTCCGGAGATTACCCCCTACATACAAACTTACAAACTTACAAACAAATGTTACCTCTTTATAATATTAGTATAGAAGTATAGATTACCTATATACTAATTACAATTCTAATTTCAACTACTCGTATATTACACTTTGTCCACTAGGTTAATCGGTTTTTGGCAGCTGCCTTAGAACGTAACTTTTCCAGATTACGTAAAAGTTAACTTTAAAATGCGTAATAAAATAAATATATAAACTGCCTTATCTTATTTATGACTTCTTCATCATCATCATCATTTCAGCCGAAAGACGTCCATTGCTGGACATAGGCCTCCGCCAAGCACCTCCACTTTGACCGGTGTATGACTTCTTACAGACATTATAATACCGTACGTGTATCAGTATAGGCACAAAAAAAAAAAATTGTTATGTGGATTAAATTACATTATATCGTACTAAATGATGGGATCGAATGTATTCCCTTCAAAGAATGAATCGAAAATAATAATTTTATATTATAGGTAAATCAGTATAGAAAAACCTTCATCCACTCCAATAATAAATTATTATACCTACAGGGTTTTTCGTAATTAATGGATAATCTCTTCAGGGGTCATTGCACTTATCATTATGAACAACTATTACTACAGGACGAAGTCTGAAATCACGAAGAAATAATACATTAGTGCCTTTTGTGGACAAGACATTCAGATTTGTTATAGTTGTAATGGCAATCATGTCTTTTGGTATAATAGGTTTTTGATTTATCTTTTATATAGATTCTTTTTTATTTTGCGAATGTGAAAACGTTGTAGGTCTTGTAGGCTATAGATTTGTTGATCATTGTCAAGTATTTTGTTAAGTACTTCTACCAGGTACTTCCTTAACCTCCCATACCTATTAACACTGTAACTTGAAAACATTGTAAAAGCCAATTACTTTTAAAAGAGTAACCGTGGAGTTTCTTGCCGGCTTTTCTCCATAGGAAAGGACCAATTGGAACCGCGTTTCATAAGTGCCCATGTAGGCTGATATGAAATAAAATATTTTGATTTGATTTGAGACGTGAGATCTTTCTAAGCTAAGACTAACACTTTCTATAGTAATGTTTACTCTCGCACACATCGTAGAGAGCACATTTATGTTATAAAAGAAATGTTAGTACATACGTATTTTATACATCGCTGAGTTGTCCCTCCCTCTCATACAATACGCTTATGAATGAGGCCCATACTTACAAATGGGCATAAATTGTGCTCATTTATTAGATACATGGAAAAACGACTCTTTGACCCTGCCATGTAATTGCGGACCGACTAAATGCCGGAGCGATGTATGTACGCTTTCCATTGCGGTATCTAGTGTTGCCATACACCTTTGGGATAAAACTACCTTCTGAAATCATTTTTCCTAATGCTATTTACATTTGAATTTCAAATTAAAACAGGCTATTTAGAATAGACTCAGTTTATCTTTCACCAAATAAAATTGTGCTAAATTACTCTTTAAACGAGTTGTCAAAGCTCTCTCTCATAATTAAAAAGTACGTAAAATATTTATACACCTATTAAAAACAAAAGTAATGTCCACACATTGTCCGTTTTATGTCAACCGTAATAAAATGGCACAACAAAAAAATAATAGGAATTACAATCTAAAAAATGTATGCCATAAATCTACCAAAACAGCAGAGAATGCTGAAAAATGGCAACCCCGGGATCCCGCGTTTCTCCTATTATTGTTTGATATTCAAATGCGCTGTTCATTCAAAGGGTTTTATTTATTAATTGCACTCCCTTTGAGAGCGCGTTTTTTTCACATGTGGCTCGAATAGGCTTTTAGCAGCTGAAGGCTTGATATTGTTATACTGATAACTCTACTCGTACACATTCTGTACAATTTATTGTAACACCACTGTTCAATTTGCGGTCGTACCATTCCTCTGGACTGTAAACTAAGTAGTTAGGTATTTCAATTTTCATCTGTATGCTTCCGATTTAATTAACTACCTCGTTGGTCTGGGGAACGCAAGCTCGACTGCTGAGTATAAGGTCATGGATTCTATCCCCAAGTCGTGCTCGTGAAAATTGTTATAGAGTTCTTCTAATAATAATTATCATTATGAGACTTAATTACAACTGGCAATATGTGGGTGTACTATATAATAGGTAGGTACACCTCTCTCTAACCCTTCGGGATCATTGTTATGTTTAAATATCACAGGTGAACGACATGAGCCATACTCATCAGTACGCGTTTACAAACCGATGCGAATATTTCCGAACATTAAATTACAGACGTGTACCTATGTGAAACATTAAGCCGTCGTCCCGATATCGCGTGTATCCACTCGCAGCATGACTACAACAATGACATAATTAATTATACAGGCGTATTGTGAACAGCAGTGGCACTGTCAACCTACCTTTGTTTTACACAGAGTTAAATTTGTAATCGGAATTAATGGAAAGATAAGACTACTCAATCTGCCTAGCCTTTTCCCAACTATGTTGGGGTCGGCTTCCAGTCTAAATGGATGCAGCTGAATACCAGTACTTTACATCGAGCGACTGCCTAGTTGACCTTTACAACCCAGTTACTGGGCAACGTGATACCTCGTGGTAAGACTGGCTAAAATCTACAAATGACAGCAGGGACCAACAGCTTAACGTGCTTTCCGACGCACATTGATGATGATGAAATATGGCTTGATAAGAATGGCTGCTAAAGTCAAACAGACGGCATAATGAGACTGTTCAATTCTTTTGAGTACTGTGGGCCAGCACGAACCCCGATAAATGTAACGTAAATTGATAACCATGGGTGATGTAATTGTGCATGTCGGAAACATTGTTATATAATTATTATGTATCAATTCTAGCTCTATGTACAATAACATAATAGTCCACTAAAGCACTCGGCGTTGTTAAGTGATGGCCTGAAACACAGGTTTCAATAAACCTACATCAGGCAGGTCGCTATTTTATTCATTAGGCCTTTAACCGATATATTAATATAAGTTATACACTAGATTTATTTTAGGCATAGTTTAATATTTTCTTCTATGTATTTTATATGTGAACTTATGAATAAAAATTGTTCTGTTCTATTCTATTGTAACTAATCGCAAAAATGTTCGATTTAAAAATCGTTCGAGTTCGCGGTACGTATACTTCAATCGGTCGTCCTTAGGGCCTCTGAGATACTTACCCAAGCGAACTGCAAACATTATCAATTTTCTTTTTGACTTTTGTTTGAGTCCATATCCCGTGAAATATCATGTTTTCAAAACTTCCATCTCAAATCACTTTTATCTTCATAATCTAAAATCTTATCTCCGGAAAGAGCTCGCAATAAAAAGGTCGATTCTGTGAGCCACATTTGTCATAGCTGTCACTGTAGAAGATTAATGTCCTCACTGTGGCCATGTTAAGCTAGTTTTAATATTTATACTCTGGCATGAATTCTGAGAACCTCATCCTTATTAGGTTAGTGACCTGATTCTAGGTTTACAATGGACGCCACTTCTGGCTTTTAAGTTTTTTTTTTTTAATAAGTACAAAGTTGCCATGCCCTTGAATCATTTGTCAAAAATGTTGTCTGAAGATCTTTTAACTTTACATTTGTCACTGATTGATGGAGCATATTATTTAACTACATTACTTTTTAGCAGGACTATGATTTTAGTAGTGAGTTTGAATTAGATATTTAAATGTTCATAGAGCCAGCGTAGGTAATAAACTTATGTTACGCCACGCATTACGTTCACACAAAATTAGGATGTAGAAACCAATTCAAGACTCATTTAAGCACAATTATGAGTCCAATAAAGGCAACAGATAAGGTATATTATTATTTAAACATAACGGTGAACCACAGTCCCTTAATGTAAGTCCATCTAAAACATACGGCGTCTTGGCACAGTACGGGGTTCTGCGAATCATGAAAACATAATATGCTATCTCACACAGTTTCAAGTCACATGAAAACATGCGGTATCTTGCCAGTTCTAAGTGCACAGTTAACACGAAAACGTAGCGTGTAGTCAGCTGCACACCTGCACAGAACGCGAACAAACCGAGCCGTGTACCGCTGTGATTAATAAGCGTGCGGCCTATGATGGGGCGGGGTGCGGAAGAGGCGATGTAGCGGAGAGAACACAATTTAAATAAACTAAGGCATTTTAGGTCACTGCGTTTAAGAGAATTGCGCTACAAAGTTGTTTCATGCAAAATCGGAACTAACGACGCCATCTCGTTTTTCAATGCGTTTCAAAAATGTTTACCAACTGCGCCCCCTGTCAACATCACGCGAGCGCCAAATGATTCTTGTAGCCGTATAGATCACGTGAAGACTGTCATTTGGTAAAGGTAATGTTATGTTATAATAAGAAAAAAAAAGAAGAAAAAAAAAGTTAAAATAGGGTTAGTAATGTGCATGAAATGGAATGTTGGAAGTAAAATCAACTTTCACCGTCACAAGCATGATTAATATATAATATCCTGAGTTTCTTTAGGTAATAAATATTTACCAAAATAATTTATAATAACATTCATCCGCACGTAGCTCATCATCTGAGAACTTTTGTTGCTAATTTATTCATGGGTTTATAAGTTAGGCGTTGAAGCCACAAGTTTTCGGAATTAGAAGCCTGGTAAATAAAAGATAAATTGTAGCTCTATGCTATTAAATTAGTCGTTCGCAATTTGCTAACCTAGATACACTAATCCACTTTACCGCCTTATTAATGAAATATTTATGCTAAAACTGAAGTTAATACTGGTGTAACTTAATTCGGGTTTATTAATAAGGGTGAAAGATTGAAATGAAGTACAAATAATGGCAATTGACGAAGCCTTTTGAAGACCTCATACGTACAGTCAACAAAAGAGATAAGTATGCAGGATCGTCGGATATAGCTGAAGCTTAGTAAGAAACCGATGGATGTTCTCGAATAAAATTTAATTTTATTAATAGAAAACAAACAGCTCATTTATCAAATTAAATATCAGTCGACAACGTCCATCGGTTTCTTACTAAACTTCAACAATATCCGACGATCCTGCATACTTATCTCTTTTGTTGACTGTACATTCACTGACCATACCTGCACCTACATTACATTGAATAATATTTTTCAAACTGAAACGTACTCAATACTTGTTCCCTCCTGCGCTCGTGACTAGCGCCGTCTGCCGTGGGAATACGTCCGTCGACACGAGATTTATCCCATCAGGTGGAGCCGTCCACTAATTACACTCACGCACCGTTCACATCTTCAAACAAATCATGAGCAATCGCACAGTTTTCGCTGTAATTGTACCTCTGTATCGTAGGTCTGTGTCTATTTACTGGAATATTACCGTTTCATTGGGTCTAAATCTATTTTAGTCCGAAATTGTTTTCAATCGATGAAACGTTATTTAAACTAACAGTTCAAACATTCGCTCCTGATTGGCTGTTTTAAAATGAATAGTTGATATATTTATAAATTAATGAGAATAAATATTTCAAATAATATAAGTCTTCTGTGACATATTGCCGTGTGACCTATACCTATGCCTTTGCTTTTACCACCATAACTAGGAAAAAATTATTATAAATTATTGTAAAACTGTGGGGGAAACCTTTGTTCAGCAGCAGGACAACATAGGTTTAAAAAATATATTATTTTGTGACCTATTTAAAAAAAGTGTTTTGCATAGGTACTCTGCTTTCTAATATGAGCTCAAGTTCAATTGCCTGGATTACCAACACTTTAATCTATTTTTCGGTCTAATAAGAAATTCCGAATGCTATTTTCCTAACAGACCAAGTATCAAGTACACTACCTCCTATTATTTTTACTTTCATGGGTACACGTCTTTTATATTGCTTATTTATCACTTGACGTATTAAGCTAACTTACTTAGATATCACTTAGATACGACAGTTCAGTGGAAATCGTACAAGTTAGCTCCAGTAACAGGCAGGTAGCCGGCCTCACTGGTTGTTGTATCCCTCAGAGGGTGTTGCCTCGTAATCACTCGGTCGGTGCTGACGACTCCCGGAGGTATTCTGATTCGAAAGTACTCTTATTTTGATGTCTTGTGAAAGATAAAAGGTAGGCAGAGTAGTTACTTTTGTTGTTGTTGAGCTAACACTTACAGAAGTAACTTTTAACTTTAGTATAGTTAGACAACAACGTTCCCACTGCTGGGACCCAGGCCTCCTTTTTGTGCGAGGAAGTTTTAACTTTTTCAGAATTAAATGCTTAAATGTTATATAAAGACGTATTGTTGCTTATCCTAATCGCTATAGTAGATAGCGATACTAAATCTAAAAAAAATAAACCACAAAGTAAACTACGCTTTGGTATTTGCAAAAAAAAAAAAAACATCGGTCATAACGTCAAAAGTATTTCGATAAAATTGAAATGAAACAATACAATTTGCAACACATTCACGACCGATCCGAAAAGCTAGTGTTATTTAAAGGTTGAATGCTCAGTTGGGATTAAAGCATCCATCAATTAAAAAGAATAAAATAAAAATATATTGACAGTATCATTACTACGGATGTGTTTCGTGACTGTTTCGGATAGCGAGGCGTTTTGAATGATCAGTTTGTAACATGGTCAGGGATTTTGTCAATTTTGGGAGTGAGCTTTCACGAATTCAGCGCGACCTGCCAGGCGTGGTAATTACCGCAAGTTATACCCTTCACTGCAGCAGTCATTGAAGACACAGCCAACATTTACTAAGCTAAGGCTAGCCTGAAGATGACTCACCAAAACAAATGCCAACAAAACTTCTCTAATTTAAAGGCACCTAAAATTAACGCTGTCATTAGAAATTACGTTGCCAACTTCAGCACGAAAACAAGAAGGTAACACGCCACGACTCCACGAGTCTAACTATAGTCGTGTAAATTAACGCTTGCCTGACTCCGCCTCAGTTGCCAACAGCCAACTAGTCTAAAGATATACACCCAACAGTTCTGCTCTATGAATATTTTACTTCGGAAGGTAAATTCTCAAAGGTAATGTGAGGCTGGAATTAAAATTTTGCTGTTGCCGTTACAGGGTAATTTTGGGTATGTTCGAGCTTATAATATACTGGAGCAACTTGATGGATCATGTTGAATGAACGGGAATATAGAGTGTCAAATACTGATTGATATTTTTTGTTTTAGTGCTAAGTGAAGTAGGTAACAAAAGTGTTGCTGTCCTATAAAATGATACACGTTTGCATTTAAACGATTAAAAAAAAGATAAGAAATTCTGACAAAAATAAAGGGATAAAACACACAATCCATCGTTCCAATAAAAATCAAGAAACACAAAGAAATAATTTCCCCTCTTATTATTCACCGCCCTATTTCTATAATAACACATCAAAATTCCATTCTTTTCCCATTGACTCCAGCAAATGGGAATAAAGCGTCATTCCCAATCACAACGCCGCGCCGCCGATGGGAAAAAGTCGACGACTTCTTTATTTCCCAATATCCCTTTAACTAAACGGCTTTTAATCCCGCGAATCAGTATTCTATACCTAACCCTGGGTTGGGGCGGCGCCATATTGAAATGCAAATTTTTCCAAATATTTAAATGGACTGTAGGGTGGGTATAAATCCGTGCGACACATTTTATTAATCCTGTGATGTATTTATAGGTTCAAAGGTTTTTTTTTATGAATTGATATTTGAATATCTAATATAGACTTTGTTGAAATGGCAATTAGGATTATCCCGTATGTAATTGTTTATTTTTATGATTTCAAAGCAACAAGACAATTAACATGATATTGTGAAAGCTGCAAGTTTTTTATTTATGCAGCAATTGTACAGATTTTAAAATGCCATTTAATGATAACCAGATTTATAATTAAAGCAAGCATCAAACGTGCGTATACGTACATACGTGATCAAGTGGCTATTACTTAATCATTCAACTAGTACATAATGTATATCCAACTACGTAATATCCAAATCCCTTTGCTCATCTCAATGCATAATCGCACTCAATTTCCCTCCTCAGCGGAGGGCGTAATGAACCAAATGAAGCTTTATTAAATTGATATCCGCACTAACTATCCGCTGTATAACTTGCACTTCACTATTTCGAACCGGTCGATTGCACCGGTAGCACTTGACAAACGGTTAGCCTTTACTTAATCTGCAGTTAAATTGTTTTAAAGTTAACTAGTGTTAGTTATATATTTTCATCGTATGTATAAATCCTATTCTGTGTATGTTTTAATTGTAATCATATGGCAACATACATAGGATTATAATTTAAAAAAAAAACCTTTCATAGACTATTACATTTTTATTTTTATCTTGATATCCAGTTACAATATAGATATTTAGTAACTATTTTCGAAATACCGTTGTATTTATTAATAAAATCGGCTTCCATTCTAACGTTTTTATCAAAACAAAATTCTTTGTAAATCCATTTCACTCTTTAATATTTCAGAAGTTGATCGTTACAAAACAATCGCGCTCTGTGTTTGTGATTGCTAAAAATAGAGAACGGTAAACCTCTCCACATTGTTAGCTTTAACGATTCAAACTTTTAATGGTCTGTTGAAATCACAGTTTTATACAAATTATATTTGAATTTATTTTATACTTTCCGTGAATACGCTCATTCGTTGTATAATAATGTTAACAAAAACCGAAAAGAAAAATAGAATTTAAAAAAAATGTCGATGTACTTTGCATAAATATTTAAATTTAATTCAACCCTGAAATAAATCACAAAAAAACTCGTTTTGTTGTCTTACTAGAATTTCAAAATGTTCAAAAATATTTAGTTGTTTAAAAACACTGAAACCATTACTGTACTTAAATTAAACCTGTAGGCATATTGCAAGCCCTACAAATATTATCGTTCTCCCAGCGTTCATCAAGCTAAATTCACCAAGAAATTGTTAACAAAAGCTAAACGCCCGTTTAGATGGGAGCGTCGACAGCGAGTGGACAGACAGTAGCGCCACTAATTACCTCAGTTAGCGGAACAAAGGAGTGTCTCCACTACATTCTCTTCGTTTTAAACCACTTTGACAACCCATAGACACCTAGTTGAGTATTTTAGATGTTGGGTTCAAACATTTTGGAAGCTTTTGTAAAATCAATAAAGGGTTTTGTAGTTAACACTATTTTCATCTTCTTTTCATGAAAACGTAGTTTAAGGCAAATCTTTATTAAAATGATCACAAAGAAAAGTCACACCAAGTTTGACATCTAGCTAGCGTAGTTATAAAGCTTATAAAAACAAGCTTCGAAACAAAAATCCACCATCAGTTCTAAAACCGGAAACATTTTATTTATTGGCAAACTTCCGATTTAAAAATACAATTCTTTCATTTTACCGTCAAAACAAAAGGCGTTTCTAATCCGCCATCCTGTATACAAGTATATACAGGATGTATATTTTTGTGTCGGTACTTGTCACAATCCGGATTCAATCTCAATTCGATTGTCTCCAAACACAATGCGGATTAAACTAGGCGATTGTTTTGTGTGTTTTGTTATGGTTTGTCAGATTTTGCCTCCCTGCTTGTTTTTTGATGGGGGTTTTTGTGGCATGATGGAAATATTATGGAGCTTCAACAGATGGAAAACCTGTTGCAATATGATGTAGTGCTGAGTTTTTATATCACAGTGGACGCGGAACTGGTGTCTATAAATTAAATAGCTTCGTGTGTGGAGAGACATCCTACAAGTATTTAGGCTCTTTGAATACGGCAGGGTTTCATAACGGTACGGGCGTATAAACCGCGCCGTAGAAAAAACTTGTCTTTCAACAAGCTTGAATAGTGATCCATACAACACTGACGACCGTGCCTAAACACGGCGAATAAACTGTAGTTTTTACACGGCAAGAACAACGTATGTAAAAAGAACCTTACTGTTCATTAACATAATGATACCATGTATACCGATACATTCCATTAACATGTTCAAAATACATTCCTGTATGTAAATGAGGTTTTACTAAAAATTTAACACATGTTTTTTGCGCCATCTTATCCTTCTCACTAAATCGTTGCAATATTAATTAACATAAAGTTCTACACGCACAGTGCTTTACGACGTACGGCATTTCATACAAACTTTCAAGCCCTTGTCTTTCGAAATAGATGAACCGATTCTAATGAAACTTTGTACGCATAAGCAGGGTACAAAGGTCTAAAAAGTTAGTAAAGAACATTTTCGAAATGTCTTATTTAAAAAAAGATAACTTTAAATCTCTGTTTCTATGGAAAATTTTAAATCGGTCTAATTTGGCTGTAACACAATTTTTCGAAAATGTTCTTAACTAACCATTTAGACCTTTGTATCCTGCATATGCGTACAAAGTTTCATTAAAATCGGTTCATGCATTTCGAAAAACAAGGGCCTGAAAGTTTATATGAAATGCCGTACATCGTAAACGCTCATAAACTAACAAAAAACATATGGCACCAATGTGCTCCCAACCTCTCATTTGTGCTAAATCATTTAAAGAGTAGGTACCTACGCCTGTATCGTGTACGTAACTAACTTACTTATAACCAGCCAACAGTTTGAAGACTTTCAAGTTCCAGAGATTCTAACTATTAAGTGAGTTCTCGCTTTTGTGTATTGGCTTTGTTTTGATGTTGATTTCTCGTTTCACGGACTGGGTCTTACGTTCTAATCTTTATGAAAACACATTCTTTCTTTCAGTTAGTCTCAATTCAACTCCAATCTTCTTTTTATGTCTTATGTACTATATACAGTTATCTACAGCACTCAATTGCAATCATTCCGCAACATTTCTGCAGCTCGATCTCAATCGATCGCGAGTAGCAGCAATACATATGGTAATACCCGGCGTCGCTTACATCGCATTTGTTACGTAGATCGATGATATTCGGAGCGATCTCTTTGAAGATCAGTCTCCTCTTCCTTTGTAGTGCAGCCTTTGAGCAGAGAATTTTTGTTGTAATGCATTCGGAATGCGAATGGCAGGATGTAAAGTTAAAAATGAAGTTGCGGTATTTACTTTAAGGGTTGTAAAAGGATAGTTTGTGTGTAGGTAAGGGTTATATGCGACTGTGCGTTTAAAGGATCAAACGAGGTTGGCGGGTCGGTATTTACTTGTGGACTTTTACTAAAGTTATATTCAGCGAGATACAGTGTTATATATTGGAAGTGCAGCCAACGAAAAGCATTATTCAATAGGTCAATACGATACGATTGTTGATCTGATTTGATTTACTCGCTAAGCAAATTATGAGAAAAACTAGCTGTTGTGCCGGTTTCACCCGCGTTAAACTCTTAAACTCTAAAGTTTCTAATATAATTCAATTATGAATCGAAAGACACGTGGTGCCATCTATTATCATAATAACGCTATTGTTTTTTTCCTCGGGAACAGCACTTTTTTCAGGATGAAAGATACCCTATGTCCGTTTCTGTACACCTGACAACGTATATGCATAATTTCAGGATGATCGGTTTAGTGGTTTAGTGAAAAGGTAAAAAAACAAACAATCTTACTTTCGCATTTGTAATATTAGTTAGGATTACGAAATTTTGATGTTTGCTGTACCTATATCGGAATGTCTGTATTGACCTATTCCTCAGTCAAAACTTTTCAGAATTATACGTAAAATATTCAGTCACCGCTTCAATTTGTCACAAGGCTACATGTCACCCTAATGTACCAACGTGCAGGGAACAGTGATGTATGTTAACGTTATCCCCGCACTTCGCCCGTGCTGTCAGTTAATCCCGTAAGTCGGGATCTTACAATTTTGTTGCTAAGCTGACAATTACAAAACACGGAGTGAATTTGTTGCCTGAATACTCACGCTAAAGGGAGGTAAATGTAAATAAAACACTGTCTTTGTGTAAGGTGATTAGATAATGTTATCAGCTCACAAATGGGGGCTCATTTGCCCGGCAATGTACAACAAAACGTTTTCAAACGAGAACGTGAGTGAAATCTTAATGTTAAGAGACAATCTAATGGAAAGCAAAAGAGCAAAATCGTGAAAAAATGTAAATGCAAAGTTTTCTGTCTGTATAACATGCCTCAGTTTACTTGCAAGTAGGTGCAGCTCACACATAAATGAACTAACCTCTTAGCCCACACAGTTACAATTTCCATACATCGTAAAAAGACCCGAAGACCCAAAAAAATATTCAAGCATCCGATGAAAAATCTCCCGTAATCAGCCCTTTTAAAGCGGATCGATACGCCCATTATTTGGAGGGTTTAGTGTCAATCAAAAACAGACTTAGCCATACACACGTCGGTAAAGCACAGAAGGATAAGAATCCCGGGATAAAGGCTGCCCTAACGAGTTCCCGCGTTACAAAGGCGGGGTTCCAACGTCTCGATTACTCGGTTATTCGTCTCGATTCTGACAATCGAGTCATTGTTCGCTTATCGATTGTCCGTCAAAGAAGGCCTTTGTAGGATTTGAGCGAAATATCGTGTGTGGTTTGTTTTTTATTTCTAATGTAATTGTTTGGAAGTGAATTATTTATTCGAGTGAAGTATTGGGTCTAAGGTTCGGATTATTTATAGCTAAAAAGGTATATTGGAAGTTCGATTAATTTCTACGGGTTTTGTGGGATAAACTGTGCTCTTACTAAATTCAGCTGGTTGTGAGACTTATGTTCACGAGCATGAATACAAACAACTCAGCAATGTTATTTAATTTAAATGTGTATACTGTTCTGTATTCTAGAACGTACAAATAATTACAAGGCATTCATTACTAAACATAAAGCCCCTTGTATTCAAACAGATTTAATGAGAAAGATGTATTCCGGCAAATTCCACTCATTACATTAAAAGAATTCCTTTATAATAACACTTTCAGAAAATCCTCATGTATACAAACCAAAATCTAAAGACAACCTGTTATCACTCATACCGTAATTTAAATGAAACGTTCAACTAATTACATTTTTAAAACCGTCCCGTTAACTTTAAAAAGGCAAATAAAAAAGTTTGTGCGACCCCGAAGTTTCCAAATTGATTTTGCTTCATTGCTAGGGAGCCTGCCTCGTTTAACATTTTTTTAATTAAATCAAAGGGCATCTAATCGTGGCCTTCTATTCGGCCAGTTTTATCTTTTCATCTTCTGAATATTAAAAACTCCTTATTTAATAAACGATGATAGATTTTGATGGATAGGCATGTTGTTTTGGTGGGAATCGATTGATTTTTATTTTTTTCTCCAATGGGTAGTATTGTAAAGTTGGTAAGTAACAGGAACAGTAACGATTGAACTTACCAAATGTTATATAATATGGATTCTATACACATGACATACATACATACATACATACGGGTCGAATACAGAACCTCCTTTTTTGAAGTCGGTTAAAATACCTAAAATTATCAGAATATAGGTACCTACGAATTCTCGATTTTTTTAGGAAAAACCTGAATAATTATAATTACATATTAATTACTTGCTGTCAGTCAATCTCTAAAATAGAACGAACTTTTCAAATTATAGGCTGTTTTGAAAATCAAAATAAGTAGGTACAATATTTACTTGAATTTCCGCAGTTTTCTTTCAAATAAGTCACAACACAACATGAAACGAGTCTAACTAGTAAGAGGAAAACTATTATTGTTATTAACACAAACTCGCTGGACCGAAAAAACCGTTCAAATGTAAAAATAACTGCTGAAATCGTTATGTGGTTCCGTACTTCAATACAAAGGTACGTACCTGTATATAGGGGACTGCAGGCTGGTTAATAATACAGGAGTTTACTTGAAGTGTTTAGATGTACCTACCTATTATTATATGAGAACCTTTTCTAAATATCCCGCTAAATCTTAGTAGATAATAGATGTTGTTTCTGTTCACTGATTAGAACGTAAAGAAACATAGAAAAACAGCCACAAAAGAGTTATTGTTCTGGTTATTGAAATGAATGTCAAAAAGCAACATTTAGGGCAACAAAATTGTCAGTAGGTATTAGAGGTTTTTTACTTTGAACCTTGCGTCCGTAAGTTTAAAGATCCGAATATAACTGAGTCTGTACAACATGCCAAAGCTATTAAAAATATACAAAAAAACGGCGAAAAACATATTTGACTGACACATTTCTGCCTTCAAACTACATCCATTTCCGCGTCACAACAAACTAACCCACATAATCTACCAGGGCAACTATAAACCCAACTCTACTGAACCCCAACATAGGTACTGACGTACTTGTCATAACGGGCCAGGCCGCGGGCCACAAAAGAGCCAGGCCACATTAAAAAAGGGCCGGCGAATATTATGCCAACCCTTGCCGGATTATTAAATATTCTCTTGCAGAAACTCTCGAGTATGTTTAATATTACTTTTTTTGGTATTCGATAGTACTATGTAAATGTAAGTAGGTATGGGTTTCTTGTGAGGGCTACATTTTAGATTTGTTAAAATGCTGTGTAGGCATTTTTGGAGGTCTGTTTATTTTACGTATTCTACAAATTGATTTTGTGCACAGATTTATAGATGTAGCAGTTTATTTTTCAGTATCAAAAAGTAAGAAGCCGTAAATCTAGATTGCCAGCAATTTTCCAGACAAATATATTTTATTTCTAGGTATTTAGCTAATGATGCCTTCTACCACGTAAACTTTCACAAAAATGTTGTACCATAGAAGAATTGCTTCCCAAATGGAAACTATTAGGGAGAATAAAAAGCTCGCAGACTAGTATAATGATTGAAGAGAAAAAACTACGCGCGTGAGCTATATTTACGTCCTACATGTAGGGTAACCATTTATTAATAATATAATAAAGTTCAATCATGTAGGACTTGTCTTGTTTTTATGATACACAGGTTTGGAAATGAACACTTGTAATAAAAGTGGTAATTATAAATTAGTCACATACTCAATCGAAATCCGTATAACTAACGTAGGTACAAAAGCTTTGGCATATTTATATTTTTTGCATATTTATATTATTAGATACTTTTTTGACATTTTATTAGAGAAATGGGGCATATCACACGTAGCCCGTAGGTATCCGTTTATTGACTGACATTCAATTTCACTTCTATGTCCGCTAGTCATAGCACATCTCGACAGCTACTACAAAACATTGACTCTGACACATTTTCAAACAGCCAAATATTTTGTAGCGCAATTTCAATTTAGTATTTTAAACCAAGATTTTTTTTTGAATACTGCTTCGATTTTTTTTTTATATAAATAAAAACTCCTAGCTTAAGAATTATTTAAAAGATAAGTGTCCATGGTCCTTGTTAGACCTAAGTACCAAAAAAGAGGGAATTATTTCCTAAATATTACAAAATCATTTTATCTTACAAACACACGTGCCTTTTATCCCTATAACTCTAACAAAATAACATTATCAATTTAAAATCTAGCCCGACGGTAAACCTGGTTACCGTAACGAGAGGGCACGAGAAAATAGCAGCAATTCCAGCGGTTTAGTAGCAAACGTTACCGCGCAGGTATTCTGACGGGGAAGTGGTAAAAAGACAGAAATGTGATAATACAACGTTCTGGTTATGACAGACGGCCATTTTGAGAACGAGCCGACACACCTCGTTAGGCATATTGTTAGATAAAGGAAGATGTTCATGTAAAAAACGGTATTTTATTTTGTTTTCGTTTCTTATATAAATTGCTACTTTCGATTATTTTGTAAATACACCGACACTATTTCACAGATTTCCAGTTACACTGAAAATGTAAAAACCTAAAATAAATATTATGATATCTGTGTAGCTAAAGATATTTAATAAAAACGCTCATTGCGGACTACGTAAAAAGACAAAATTGTTCAGGTTCAAATAAGCTGAAATAAGCTTATTAAACAGAAATTTAACATTATAGAGCACTTCACTTCCTTTAAAATTATAACATCTTTTATCTATCTTTGTCTTACTTCTAATCTCTTTCGTCTTGAGCTTGAATTAGCAAATTAATAAGCGTCTTGAAGTTATCTAAGAAATATATTCATATAAGTAGACTTTTGAAAGTTTCTTATTAACTTCGGTGAATCTTGTTCTTGTTAAATTGTTATTCTGATTCTTAAGAATAAAGCTGGAAATTGAAGTATTTGTTCACAAAAAATAAGCTATTGCTAGATATTAGTGTTGAACATAGACCTAGACATTAATCATTGAAATGCTTAAGGAGTTGATAAGTTGTGATATAGTGACACTGACAATGAATGTGTACAAAAAATGTACCGTTGCTTTTTTAGAGGTATGAGGAACAGGGTTTCAGTTCACTCGTCCTCCATAGAAAAAGGAGGATCCTCCGACCAGGTAGGTGTTGAGTCTGATGGGTTTGATATCGGGACGTTTTATATATCCCAGTTGCGCGGTAAAGTCTGTTTGCGCGATGAAGGATTTTGCGTGACGTCAGTATGATGCGTGCGGCGATGTAGATGCCACCACAAATTCATCAAGCATACACAATGAGAATAACATTAGGAAAGTATACCAATCATTTCTTACTCTTAAAATCCATTTTCGAAGACACCACAAAGAAAACTACGAGAAGTTTTCTTTGTGGTGTCTATCTCACAATAATAAGGATAAACCTGTTCACCTCAAAATAAATTCAAAAACAACTTTTATGATGTACTATCAGAGCCTCAATTGCACCGCATATCAACGGGCTCAACCGCGCACAAAATCGTAACTACCTACAAAAAATGGCGCCGCACTAAAATCATAGATAGTATGAAAACACGCTCTGCACTATCCATATATGTTATTCAGTAGCGTCAGCGTAAAAGCCTACGCCGACTAGATTTGCCGGCGAAATATTTTTGTTTTTCGCACTGTCCGCGTCGGTAGGCATATGTTGTCTCCCTACTAGTTGGAACCGGATTTCACTAGTTTTGTTTTGCGGATTTTTTTTTAGTTTTTTTTTTCGAATGTGTCGTAATTTCTAGTTTCGAGGGCGTGTAATATTCGGATGTATTGTAGACTTTATTACCGTGTGTAGCACTTGAATGCTCAATCAAGCGAGATTGAAAATTCCTGGTGATATGAGTTAGCTTTATATCGTAAGAATGCAATCATGTGATATTTCTTGCAAACATGTAGGTCATAGCTATCCTACATACTCGTACAAGAGAACTGAACAAAGGATATTAAAAAAACCAGTCCAGCTACAATTTCACTGTTGAATTTCAAGAACGCAAATATTGGGTGTACGGTAGGACCTTTCGACGGGAGGAATGTTCAGCGCAAGGACATTGGAACGAACTCGTTTCAGGTGAAAACTTGCTTGTTGTCAACTGAAAATGTATGATAAGTCTCTTCTTATTGGTAAAGGATGGTATACTATTTTATGATAATGCTAATTAATTATGAATGATTTTTTTTATGATGATTTTTTTTCAGAGAAACTCCTCCCTCTTGTTTTTGTTTTAGAAAGAAAAAAACATTTATTTGGCTACAGTTTATCAAACATGCACAGTAAACCAACATAAAAATACAATAATAGAAACACAGGATTCCAGCTAAGAATGTTCAAGAGTTCTAATAAATTGACGGTGGAAGAGGACAAACATTATAATAGGATAAACGAAGAACTACGTACCCTCTAATTGCTACAAGAACGTGAAAGACACATCAATAGTCTACAAAGTCAAGTCTTGTTAAAGTTATATGCCGATTTCAACCTGTAACAACGGAGTACTCAGCTCAACAATTTAGCTTACACATCTACTACACACTTACTCACAAAACTCACCTTAAGATGGAGTTCACAAGGTTCAAAATCAACCGCTTCGATAATGAAGAGCTTACACCTTAACTGTCACGTAGATAGCAAAATAGACTTTATGAAAGAGAGGTAAGAATGAGAGTTGATTGTGTCGTTGTTAATAGGGTGTTCAAGTAAATCCACGTCGGAAAAGGTTGAAGGTTGCAGAGTTTTGAATAAGCAGAATTAAATATTAGGTACTTGAGTATTCTTGAGAATGTTGTTCTAAACTCCAGTTTAATCTTGTTAAGATGAAAGTATCTAACTGCGATTACCAATAATGATGATGTTCTGAAAATACTGTGTTTGTTATGTTTAGCCGTATTTTATTTTTAAATGGAAGTCAATTTTAATCATTAATAATAAAGGTCTTAACCACGACTTAATGGTCTGCAAACTGACAACCAGTCTTACCAAGGGGTATCGTATTACCCAGTAACTGGGTTGTGGAGGTAGGGAGTCGCTTCATGTAAATTAGTGGTATTCAGCTGCATTTGGTTAGACTGGAAGCCAACCCCAACATAATCGGGAAAAGGCTAGGCAGATGATGACTTAAATAAGTACTAAACGATATTTATGTTCTGTAGGTTAAATGGTGAGAGACTAACGTTTTATATTTGCTGAAGCAATGTTTATTCAACGAAGTGCTTCATAAGGGACTCGCTAATCTTTTCTCTTCGACTGATCGGTACGAGGCAAGAAGACACAAAAAACATCAATCGGTTTTGTATGTTATCACAAAAAATAGAGGATTTTGGAGACACTTTAAATAGATTTAGGCACACTTAACCATCATCACACTATCTCAAAATTTATATTTACCTATTTGAAAACTTTCAAATGATTAATATTACATAACATGATACCTGTAATCCCCGAAGGGTAAGGCACAGGTGTACCTATAGTACACCCAAAGTTCGTCAGTTATGTTATGTTACAGGGGGCGAGCCTATTACCAATAACAGAACACAAATAAAGTATTCGGGCTGCTACTGATTTTCAGATGGAAAAGTCCAATAACTTTGCCCGACCCGGAAATCGAACCCAAGGTCTTATTTATGCTCATCAGTAGCGCTTGCGACCACTAGACCAATGAGGAAGTCTTGATTGATGTTATCCGCTGCATATTATACCTATATAATAGGAGTCA
This sequence comes from Hydraecia micacea, assembly GCA_914767645.1. Lineage (NCBI taxonomy): Eukaryota > Metazoa > Arthropoda > Insecta > Lepidoptera > Noctuidae > Hydraecia > Hydraecia micacea. Next base: position 416,228 of record OU611794.1, read on the forward strand.
CCCAATACAAAATACGGACACCAAATATTTCATACACCCATCTCCTCACTACTTCTCGATAACAAAGGTACCTAACTTATATAGCCTGTCAAACATGATAAACTTGGGCATTTTTGCCTCCAGCCTCAGCCTAGAATAGCCTTAAGTTAGGCTATTAAACTTAGTCGTACCTATACGAGACACAGGATCTAGCTTCACGACGATTTTGCCTCGGTGACATCTAAATCTACCTCGAAAACCTTAGGCACATGTGTGGTGAAAGGATTTTGAAACTTATTGTGATGTGGTAGAGTATGATTTCGTGTGGGGAAAAGTTGTGTATGCTTCTCTTTGCACAGGTAAGGGTGTGGTGCAAGTGTTGAGATTGGAGCGTTTTTTAAAATTGCATGCATACTCAGTTTTGATGGAGTTTATTTTTTTTTTGTCTTACTTTTCCGTAATCGACGCGCATTTAAAATTATCTCGAAATACCTACCCTATTTTCTATACCTATCAAATCATCATAATAAATCTCTGCCTAGCATTTTCCCAACTGTGCTGGAGTCTGCTTCCAGTCTAACGGGATGCTGCTGAATACCAGTATTTTACATTGAGCTACTGCCTAAATGACCTCCACAACCCAGTTGCTTATCAAACCATGACAAAGAATTGATTAAATCAACATGATCCATCTTTTTTTAATTCGGAAACAGCACACGATGGCGCCAAAATTACAAATCTGTACTGCTTTGCTTTGCGTTTATCGGGTAGGTACTTACCTATAAAGAATCAACACAACAAATATTATAGCACAAAACTTATTCGTAAAATCATAATACGTAGTCTATAATTTTTGAAATCGCTCTCCGCTCACACACTGGCCCATGTAAAGTTAAAGCCAGCGCTAAATTGTCAGCTGCAGCTCGCAGTGTGTCAGATTAGCTGACGGACACTCGCGGCGCGCTTCTTGCGAGCCTTCGCCGAGCTGGGAGGGATGGAGGTAGAGAAGAATTTTGGTTATGAGAAGTAGGATTAGATTGAGAAGATTTTGAGATTTGAGAGAGAAAACTTAATATGATACTCAATTTATTATAAAAGACCTAATAAATCAATACTTATTCTTATGATTTCTTATGTTATGCAAGCGAATGTGTCGAGATGACTAACATTGTAATCTAAACCTAGTATTGGTCCTTAGAAATGAAGGGAGTATTCAATTAGAAAGAAAGGGCTGGTTTTGTACGTCTGCAGTAGTTATCAACGAAAAGTGAAAGGTATCATTTTACGTCTTTCATGCTTATGCAGTGCTTTTCAGCAGTAGGTTAAAAATGGAAAGGTGTAAAATGAATTGCTTTTCTTTGAAACATTATCTTTTTAATGTGACCTGCTGTATATAAAGACCCCTTCCAAGGACTCTGCAGGCATTTTGCATTTGGTATAAGCTACTAAAAGAGATATAAGGGAAGTACGAAGAATGAGCCTTGACATTGGCAAACAATATGAAAATAACAGTCGATTTAAAGAGTGAATTTAAAAATAATTGTAACACGTTTAGTGGTATTAACAAACCACAATGTACTCATAAAACTGATCCCGATAATCACAAGCGCATCAGCATGCAAATGTTAGTCGAATATTCTGTGCGTATTTAACACCAAAGTAATTAATTTAAAACGTGCTCGCAGTCGTAATTGCCTAATTACTGCACAACAATTGCGCGACGCTTGTAAATTACAACGTAGCTTCATATTTGGATTTATTTAATTGATATACTTCTGGCTTTTGTTGACTAATTAATGAGTTACAAAAGAGTTATAATTTATTTTGATTTTCACTATCTTTTCATTTTAGATGGGTTATAAATCATGTGAGGATATTTTTAACTTCTCGATCGAAATCGACCCTGCTAATTAGGACCTACATGGGTCCTAATTAGCAGGGTCGATTAGAAATTCATAGAATTCGAAGCTGTATGTACAGCCAACAAAAGAGTTAATGAACCAGGTAGCTTGCTGAAACTGCTTTAATAAGTTGTGTTTGTGTTGTGTTCAGTAGTTAAATCTTCCTCATTTTTGTACGAATATCTTATGATAGTAAAAATATTTTTCGTATTTTTTTTCAATGTATTTTCTGATGTACTTACAATAAAGTATATATAAATAAATAAATAAAGCACGCAACATATTATTAACTAACCATATTATATATAGATAATGAATGTGCAAACATGTAAATTCCGCGGGTTACGTATCTCTTTTGTTGAAATATGTTCCATTTAGGTCAAATCTGCAGGTTCGAAACAAAATCGTGGCACATAATTATAGTAAAGTTAGAATACATATTGCTGATTTCTGAAATTTGGGTAGCGTACGTCTATATTGGAGTTGACTAGTGAACGCTTTAGAACCGCCGCTGGCCGACTCATGTTGTATTTGACTATAGACTTTCGTATAGTAACTTAACTTTAGTTCGGGATAACACAAATACATGTACAGTCAACAAGAAGCAATATTGTTCGGCAATTATCAAACAAATTCCTGTATCATGTAGCGGGCGGTTCAGGGAGGTGACATACCTTCTTGAACTGTCATTTTCATTCAAAATTTTATCAATGACATCCGAAAAATAATAAAGTGCTAGTAAAAATTATCCTTAAGATGCTTAACATATTAAGCCTTGAGTGAACCACGTCAGTTCAGAGCAAAGTCACATTGGCATAAGATTTTCTTCAATGATTTTCCAGTACATTTAAATGTTTTACTGAACGCCCTTCAGCAGTTCGTAAACAAATTCGTAAAAGTACACATTGCGGCATTGGAAGGGACCCACCTTAAATCCTTCGGCGATGGGTGTCGGCCAGAGATTTATCCGTCTGCCGCGTGACAGTGAGGCAGGTGGACGCAGGATTACGAGCATAAACTACCTTGCAGCTGCAAAATTTTAGAGGGAACACGGGAATCTGCTTATGGAAAACGTTATGCTCGTTGCTGGGATTATTTTGGTGGGCGCAAGTGTAATTTAATTTTTTTAAATATCATTTCTTGTTACTATTTCCAGAAAAAATCAAAGATCGAAAATAAGAATTGTTTATACGTTTAAAAAAATGTTTTTAAACGGTCTTATAATCATAATTTTGAAGACCATGTGATTGTTCTCGAAAGCTGCAATGTTAAATTCTCAGATCTTGATAATCAGGGAATTTATCCACATAAACTCAAAGCTTCACTCCTATTATTGCTCCCCAAAAATGACCTAGGTACCATCACATTCGACCAAATAACTCGACCAAATTGCTTGCAACACCCACTAACTCCCTCAAAAACGACCACTTATTAGGAAGATTAAAACCTCTCAGTTCATTATCTAATACCCATCTAGCCTAAAGAGTAGCAGGTCAGTCGCCAGTCCGACTTCTCATTACAGCGGGCGGCGTCACTAATTATCTTCACGCGCCATTGGTCGCGGCGATTAACAATTTGCCGACGGAACCCTAACCAGCACGCTTCATTGTACGGAACCCTTTGTTAGGCACGGTGGTGTGATGTATCGTGGTAGACTTTACGAGGTTTCCAGATGATCGGCTTCTAATTGAGTTTCTCGTGGAATTTTATTTTGGGTTGGTGGTGAAAGGTAAGGCTTTGTTATTGTTCATTGAATGGTGTTTGATTTTGTCTTCCAGCTAAATCAACATTCAATGGAGCATCAACATTCAGCATTGTATTCGGTGGTATATTCTTGTGAAAGCAGCAGCATTTCTGCAGCCGAGCTGCATTGGTTCAGTTAACATTAGACACTTCACCTATTATATCCGTCACTAAGACTTCGTTAGCATGCATATCGAAAAACAAATTGGATTTCATGGGTTTTATTTTTTATGTGCGAAACCCTAATTCTTTTTCTAAAATAAAAGTAGCTTCATATACCTTAATAACATCAACTAACTGCCAGTGAAAGTCCCGTCAAAACCAGTCCAGCTGTTTCGGAGATTAGCCGGAACAAACGGACAGACAGAAAGTTGCATATATACTTTGATATGCTTTTAGTTAAAAGCTGTTATTTTGACATTAAAAAAAGAAACTTAAATTCTATTTAGGTATTTGTGTATTGTATATAATAGATTATTAAACATTCAAACTGGCGCATTACGCTTGAAAAACATTGTAATTAAAAAACAATACGGACCACTTTGTACAAAATACAATACAGAAAAAACAAAAGATCACTCGTCTCACAACTCTCACATCGTTAACAACGCCACTCCAACAAAATAATAAAAGCGAACAAAAAAGTCAATTTTAATATCAACTGTACTGTAACACGACATTATTGTCGTCGCGATTCAATCTCATATACAAAGAAACTTTTGACTTTCAAAGTCTTTGTCATCCGCGGAAACAATAAGAGACATTATTTCGAAACAATTTTCATCATTTTCGCTATTTTGAGGGATTTGCTTAGTGTCGGGGAGACGGGTGAGGCGGCAGCGGGCGCGCCAGGCGGACGCGACTTGTTCTAGGAAAAAAGAGTTTAATTTGTGAACTGATTTTGAAAAGAGTTTTTGTGAATTGATTTTGACGGGTAAAGTAATTGTTTTTATGTCTGGTATTTTTTTTTTTACATAATTATTCATCTATATAGCTACTAACAATAAAGCTAATGAGTTTGTTTTTTACGCGCTCATCTCTAGAACTACCGGTACTATTTTAATATTCGGTCGGATTAGACTATATGAATGTTCTTTTTGCATTTGATAGCCCAATTCTTGAGAAAGTTTATAGACTATTTAATATTTTGACCACCACGTCAAAAAAGCGAAAACGTGCCCTCGGCGCGACGCCAAAAGTCTGTCATGTAGTCGTGACTGGCGCGTGCTGGGCACATTTTGGTGTGTCATCTATACCTACATGACTGTGGCGGTCAAAAGGTTAATATCACGCTATGATCTTTAGGAGCCGATCAAAAAGAAAAAAGTCAGGAAGAATGCTAAACGAAAACGAAGTGTAAGCGCGGGTAAATGATGCGATGCGACGGGGTGGTCAGGGATCAAGTTTCACGCGGACATCGCGGACAGAAGCTAGTACTAAAATAATAAAAAAATAGCTTAATTCAAGTAACAAGACTCATATACAAACAGATATATAAAATGATACAGACAGGATAACAAGCATAGACAAAAACGAACACTCACAAGGTAACAATATGTTGTGTGCTGCAGCATTGCTGGATATAAGGGCAATCGATGATCGCCAACGGACTGCTGTTAGCGATCATCGCAATCATCAATCAATCAATATCATCATCATAATCATAATTAGGTACATATACAATCGGGAATATTACATTATTCGATTATTATAATAACACCATTGTTAAATACAATAATGCCTTTGTCCGGTAGATGCAAATTAAACAAATTCGCAAATTAATAATTGACGCTTCATTAGAGTTCAATAAATAATAAATTACTATTGTTATGGATATTAGAACTGGGCCGATGGGGCCGCGGACGGATTTGTATTATTTACATTTAGGTACATTTTGCACTCTGCATTATTTATTAATTAATTCTTATGGTCGTAGAATATTTTATCTCGCATAGGACGAACAAAACAATATTAAAAATTTTCAGGTGTTTTGATAGGTAATGCCTCGTATTTATAGTAAACAAAAGTTTCACAACATTGTTGCAGCAACATGTTTTTGTGTTGCGAAAAGGCAAAGGTCATGTTGCTACATTACATGCATGCGGTCTTTGTTCAAAACGTAAGTTGCAAAATGCTTCTGATACCCTGAGAACGGGTTTTCAGACTAAATAAATAATATTTATTTCACTATGTAGCCGATTTAGAAACTAATCCTCTGACCTTTCGTACAGTTCTTTGAATATTATTTCCAAACTGCTTATTTTTTAAAGTACGATATAACATCGATATCTCGGCGCAGCGGGCTCTGTCGCGCCGCGCCGCGCCCGTGTGCCCGACACGAAACTCGGAACAAATCAAATTTCCTCTCCGCCCGTCGCGGGCACCACACAGAGGGAATTTAAACCAACAAACTATATCTTTATGTTTTCCTTGTCTCGGAAAATACGTAAAATATTCCCTTTTTACATCGAGCTTATTTCTGGGATAACTATGATTGTTTGAAGCATGTATCAAAGGTATGTGTTCTTGGAAGCTGTACAAAGCAATGTGATATTCAAATCATTTTTTGATCTCTGTAAGCCAGCTGAGTAATGTCAGTTTCTGTATGAAACATTTTGGAAAAAGAGTGGAAGATAAGAATATTGTATCAACCCATTTTCTTGGAACTGTTTAACTCCCAAACGAATCATAAGAGTATGAATAAAACAAGGTTGTGTTGTTTTATTCATACTCTTTGCGTTACTAACTCAGTAATGGATATATAATGATCAATTTACTTTTCAATCTTTTTCCCTGAAAAGGCCGGGCTAGTTACTACCTATTCCTGTTTATATTTAGTCCTTCGCAAACGTGTGCGCATTACTAAATAGTGTGGCACCCTTCGTCACCCGGCCGAAACTAGGCACGACGGCGAAACCAGGCACCGATGACACAACGACTCTAAGGTTTAGAGTTACACATCAACGCAGATGTCTTTATTATGAGCGAAGAGAAGTATCAGATCACGGATCACTTGTAGAATACTGTAGCGAGTGGGAACAGTATCGTGTGTTACCGTTTTGAGGTCATAAAGATAATCTTTGAGTACGGTCTGTCTTGCGTCTGTTTGAACAGGTTGAAAAGGTCTGAGAGCAAGATTGCACCAACTGAAACAATGATTTATATTGAAGTTGGTTATTGCCGATGTTCTGACGATAGACCTCAAAAATGACTTTCTTATACAGTTACGTTGTTAGACAAAGGAAGGAAAGTAAAAATTCTGCCTAGAAAATGGCAATGGATTTGAATATTTATAAAAAATTGTCATTAGTTTATGTAGAATCAAACAATTCAGCCCAACACAGTCCACTGCTGATCAGGCCTCTCCTAAGCTGCGCCAGAACACCCTGTCCTCAAATGTAAGTAGGTAACTTTTTTGTTTATAGAATGCTAAAAGTTAGCTGAAAAATTTAAAAAGTTTTAATGAGTGATAGTGAGCAAACTATTAACATTTACATTTTAATTAGTCTCGTTCGTATCACTGTGTTCATAAAACATTGCATCGTTTCAAAACTTTTTAAACAGCAGCCGTTTGTAAAATAATAGATGTTATCTGTGGGTTGCAGGACTAGCCCCACTTCGTATGCAGTACTAAATTCTAGCAGTTTACCGTTTTTATCTCCCGTTATATAGAAACGTTTTCAATATTTACAAAAGGGCTTTGTTTTAAAATGCAAATACTTTTATGCAAATTGTTTATTAAAATCTAAATAAACGATTGGAAACTACAAAGGTTGCCAAGCTTGATCTAATATTACAACAATAATAATCTTATCTGTTAGAGGTTAAATGGTTTACGGTCTTTTTATGGTTCCGTACCTCAAAAGGAAAAAACGGAACCATTATAGGATCACTTTGTTGTCCGTCCGTCTGTCTGTCTGTCAAGACCCTTTTTCTCAGGAACGTGTGGAGATATCAAGCTGGAATTTATATCAAATACTCAGGTCTATTGTCCCTTGTAGCTGTGAAAAAATCAGACTTCTAAGCCAACGCAATCAAAAGATATAGCAGTTTATGCCGCAAATTTTCGACACTCGCAAGGGAATCAAAACCTACAGGGTACTTCCCGTGAACTCAGAATCTTGAAATTTGGTACGAAGCAACGTCTTATATATAGCACAAATAAAAGGAAAAATTGCGAAAACCGTAAATTTTTAGTTACATCATATTATTATAATAAAAATATTTTTAATAATTTTAAACTTACTATCCCTTTCCTCATGAACGTGTTAGAAAATGGTGTATAATATATTTATAAAAGTCTATATGTATACATATATTACCCAAATATAAAGCTTTGAATATCAGAATGGTTACTAGTTATTTAATATGTGTAAAAGTTACTGTGAATAATTATGGTATGTAGAAAAAGGATTTTATGAAATAAAGCACAGAAAGACAAGCTAGACATTTATTTCAATTTAGGCTTGTCAGTAATTAATCAGAAAACTAGTTGTCCGTTCCAAATCTAGGTCATCATGGAGAAGAAGGACAAGAAACTCCATGGAAACAGTATTAAAGTATTCTGTTTATATTGTCATTAATTATCATTATTTTAAACATAATTAATTATACCTCTAGGACAATGGTCCAACAGAACTCAGAATAATAGCAACATAATAACAATAGCTAGGAATATTCCTTTATACACTTTAAAATGTTGGCATTATTGGACATATTATTACATTTACAGAAACCATAGTTATCAGTAATAATCAAGATAATAATATCAATTAACTTATATGATATCTGGTCGATCTAGTATTCCACATAATAACTTCACTAGTACTAATCAACTGACTGTAGGCCGGAGCTCCGTTCTGGTCGATGTGTCGAACAAGAATGATCCCCGCCACTGGGAGCTCCTCCTTTTATAGTCGTGAACAGAACAACTTTGACGTTTCTATCTACCGTCATCCAAAATATCAACGACATAAAAGGTGGATATCCGTTTGGAATATTTTCTATGTTTTGCTACATTATTCCTTAATATTTAGGTTATGCAAAACATTACTATTTTATCAAGTTTTAACAGTAAAATGTTAACAATAACAATACCTATAATTAGGATAATCTATTAAACGCATAGAGGTATTAAATTGAAATTCATATCAAATACTCAGGTCTGTAATACCTTTAAGCTATAACAAAATCAAACTTCTATGCCAACGCAATCAAAAGAAACAGCAATTTAAGCCGCATATTTTTAAACTCGCAACTACTATACAGCAAGGGAATCAATAGGTCACCACAATGTCCAATTAATGTTGCAATATAATACATAAATACAACAATATCCGGCAGCAACCTCAATAGGTATACTTCATGTTCTCGTCTGATTGTTGTGGGAGACTTCAATATCGATTTTAGAATGAATCCCCAGAATGGAATTTCCACATATTTTCATCCATAAACATGTTTTTGACCTTGTTGGGGAAAGCATGGCTCTAGCCGATCCATTATTAGCCTAATTAGTTCACTTCGAGCTTCCTAAATTACAAGTCACTGAGTTCGATCCTACCCTCTCATCCAGTTATAAGCGGCCAGTGGCTACCCTGCACTGATCGCTGTTATAATCATTTACCAATTCCAATTCCGAAGTCCAGCCAAGAAATCAACCTACCAAACATCATAACTCATATCCATCCATTCAAACATCCCCTTAACATTCATATCACGTGTAACATTCACATAAAAACTAGCTACTTAATTCAAATTCAATCTCAACCGGCTTGTTAGAGGTATGAATAGAGGGTGCAAGGGGTGTAGGCAGGGGGCGTGGGGGGAGGGACGGTCCCAGGTCACAATAGCCGCACCGGTGTTCGTAGGATAGTGCTTTAGGGATGTGGTGAACGGAACTGTGGTCTGGGATGCGGGATTTGAGGGGTGAACTGGATTTTTTTATGTTATTACTAGCTGCTGCCCGCGACGTCGTCTGCGTGAAGGCTCTACAGCACCAAAAATACGTAAGATGCCAGCGTCGCTATAGCATTATAAGTAAACAACTTTTAAAATAGCATTAAAATATAAGTTTTTTTTGCAAGCGAAGCAAGTGAAGAGAGTTATATGGGAATCCTGCTGAGTTCAGTCATAAGATGTGACTGAAGGAAATGAGAGAAAATAATGCAGGAATACATTCCAGGACACAAAAGAGTAAAAATACGTACAAAGGTATCATACCTTACAACACTTCCCTATAAACTACGTTGATAGTTATGCTGCCAGGACCAAAATGTAAAGAGAGTCAGGACTGGTGACGCAGGAGCAAGCGACGTACAGTTGCCCGTGTGAGAAGCAACTCGTCCTGAGGTCGACACCCGCTGCCCTTAGTGTCTGCCCCTGCGACTTATTGATTGTCATCGCGAAGCAAACACTCACGGGAAACTGTACGTGCTTGAACTGGAACGGGAAGTTATGAGGTATGAGGGGAATGCGTGGTATAAATACTGCCTCGCCGACGCCACAACTCGTAAGAATTTCCGCCTCAATGGTGTGTCTGTGGAGCGAGATGACTTTAAGGCGGGTCCCGTTACACAACTACGGAGGAGATAGGTTCCGAAGAAGCATAATCGGGACACCGACCTTCAGCTTGATGGTATGCGCTGGAAGTCCACTTGCTGACAGGGAGTTCAGAAATTCCACGGGATAATGGGTGACGTCATCTTGCTCGACCACTTCAGTGTTTATCGAAGTGTAGACCACTTCATTCCCCTCAATTTCCGAGAGAATGCATGCATTAATTGCTGCAGCCTGATCATTTTTGGGTGTCAAAATGGCCCGCTCACACACCCAAGAATTCTGCTGGTGCGGTATACGACTGATGTCCCCGCACACACGGCGAATGAGTTCTTCTAAGCTGGATACCACTCTACCGAGAGACTCTGGAAGCACCACCTGTCCACCTCTCTCTTCTGGTAGAGTGTCTTCGCCAAGACTTAGAAGGACATCGGAGAATTCTTGAGCATGTGCATTTCCGCCGAGCCGAGCTCTCATATTAATGGTCAAGCGCAGCGTACGAACTCGTGACCACAACGAAGATCGTTTCAACGAAGCATTCACCTCGTCAGCCCTCGATCCCCGCGTCACCACGGGAAGCATTTGCCGGAAATCGCCACTGAACAGAACTGTGACACCACCCGTCAAATGTTCGTTCCTGCGGATGTCCTGCAGGGTTCTATCCACGGCCTCAACTGCCTTCCTATTGGCCATCGCACACTCATCCCATACGATCAGAGAGCATTCCTTGAGCACGTGTCCCTTATCGCTGTTACGTGACACACCATAAACAGGCGTTTCGGCGCTCTCTAAATCGATGGGAATTTTAAACATGGCATGTGCTTTTATGCCATTCGGAAGCAGTGTGGAAGCGATTCCCGACAACGCTACAGCAATAGCAATTTTGCCTTGCCTCCTGACCTCTGCAAGTATGCCAGTGGTAACAAATGTTTTTCCTGTTCCACCAGGAGCACCCAAGAAAAACATTTTACCCTGGTTTTGCCCAACGCTTTCAAGGACGGTGTCATAAATTTGTTTTTGCTCTGAAGAGAACAAAGCGACATGGTCATTTCGTATGGTGGTCATTTCGCCCGGATCATAATTTGTCTCAGCGTTATACTCCCGATTTCCACGGTCTTGATGCGGTGATGATTGGGGAGCTGGTAACCCATATTCGATCAGTGGATTGCCGCCGATAGAAATGACCACATCTTGAAGTGAACTGAGACAGGTGTTCAGCACGCGTTCATCAGTTACTTTGACTTCGTCTCCAGTAGCACGCCTCAAAGCTCGTAGAAAATCTTCGGACAGATGATGGCGATACGTCTCCCACAAAGCTACCGGGTTCGCGACTCCACAATACACCAAGATGACGGCAAACAGATGACGCATGCGGCTGGGACCGTCACTGACGCTCGCCTCCGCGAGGGTGTCATCCCAATTTTGCTCACCGTCGAGAAGGTGACATTTTATATCACATTTAAGTTTATAATTAGGTATACGACATGGAAATATATTAATTACCAAGCAATAACACACAGATAAATACCGAACAAAAGTATTAACAGTCAATGTTTATTTTGTACTAATAACATGAAATTGATGGAGAAATGATCATCATCAATGAACATAACTTTTTTGTAATACTTAATACCGCATTTTTTTTAAATTGTCTTCCTCAACTCTGCTCAAGATTTTGAGGGTTTTGTTGGACCTTGAATTTGTCAAAACGAACTATACGATACAACTTTTATGAAGAAAATGCACATTACCATCTATGAATTTTAAGAATAACTAACTACTAACCTCGCCAACATGATCAAATTTAAATTATTAATTTCCAAAAATTGTTAACATGTAACTTCATTTGATTTTTATGAAATCTCATAGATGGCGCTGCTTCAAAATTTTTTTTATACTACTAACATTCATTAAACTATGTTTCTCTGCCCAAGTTACTTAAATGGCGTAGTTTTTATAGTGTAAAGATAGATTATAGCATGGCTTACTCAAAAACAACATTTAAATATGCGTCGTTATATTACACGCTGTCACAGAATGCGTAAGAAAAATAAAGATTCACAGCTCCTCCCCCGTAGGTGATAGCGTGATAATATGTAGCCTATATGTTGACCCGACCTCTTAGTAATATTCATGCAAAATTTGAAGTAAATCCATGCAGTACTTTTTGAGATTATCCCGGACATACATACAGACAAACAGACAAACAGACAAAAATTCTAAAAACTATATTTTTGGCTTCGAAATCGATTGCAGATCACGCCCCAAGTATTCTTTTTAAAAAATATTCAATGTACAGTTTTGACTTTCCTACGATTTTATTATATGTATAGATTGTTGCGTTTAAAGTTTTGCAACTACGCGTCTAAATAGCTTTTTTTTTACTTAGAAAATCAAGCATTGCAACGATTCTCGGTCTCTCAACTTCCTTTTGACATTATTTTCTTGTTCATCTTCGTAGATACGACATTTTATTGATACATTTTATACAAGCAAGCAACGGTTTTTACATCACTCAATTTTGAGTCAACTAATCACTGAAGAAATTACTTTCAAATCCAAGGAAAACCATTCTTTTCTCGGCTATATTTATCACAGATAAATCCCGGGACGTCTATTCTAGTCACATCACTAGCCAGACACGATTGAATCATACCGTTCTCAGTAGATTGTCGCCGACGTCTTGAGCAAAAGAGCAAAAAAAAATAACGTTCAGAACGGGATCCCGGCCTCAGATGACGTTAATGAATTCACGAAAAATATCTTTGGGAATCCCGGGGAGATCTCGATGGTGTAATGGAGGAAATGTAAGGAGCTTAATCAAAGGCTAATAACATAATCTGCAAGAAAGAGAAGGTGTACGAACAGGCTGCTTTTGGACAAGTTTGTACCATAGTGACAACTCTGACTACTGAAGTGACTTAGTTATGTTAATTTTGAAGATTTTTAAATACTCCATCTTTAATCAATAACCTTTGCTGTGCGTGGGGTTCTGGAACGATACCCAGGTCAGGCAAAGTGTGACCAGGCTTTTCCATAGCAGTCCAGATGTACCTCATTTGATGGCATTAGGCTCGCATTCTGTTACATGGGACTTACACGTAACTGGCAACATGAGGTTAAACTATGTATCTCTGTCTACTCCTTCGAGGATACAGGCGTGATGTTATGCTATCTTTAATGAACACCCCACAGATGATCAGACAGGTACCTACTTGATCTAGACTTCATAACTGAATGATTGATTAAGCTATATGAGCGGGTTCTGTGATTTCTGAGAAGTAATTACAAATGTATGCTGAAGTAATCTTGTGACCAACACATGTAATATCACGTTAAATTAAATTATCTCCAATCGGCTCAAGTTAACTTCTCAAACAAAGGTTTTGCTGATAACTAATTACTTAACTAAATTAACTGTTTGTAATAGTCTGAGCACATTATTAAGGTAAGGTATTTATCTAGTGTTGATTAATTTAATGAATACACGTTTAAATGATGATGTAAAAGCTTTTCAAGAAAATTTGTACTTTCCTGAATGAAACTTATAAAAAGAAAATTACAATCTTAAGAATGTGTCTCCTATAAGAGACACCTTTACTAATTAAACGATAAAGTATTTTTGCGTGTTCTTTTGTATTTTTTGCTGTCATATCTGCAGCTTTAGTAATCCAAAAATAATAATTGTATGCTAATGAAACTGATACGGTCGGTACTGATACGGTCGGTACTGATACGGTCGGTACGGTCAGCGACACCAGTGCAACTTTTACACATCATTTAAATTGACATAAAATTATTCGATACGTAATATTTCAGCATTTCATTATAATAGTTACGAGTTAATATTCTTTTAATTTTAGTTTTGTTCCGATTTTAGGATTTCAATGAAATGTTTTGCTCAATACTTACAATAAAAAAAAAACTAGGCATTAGTCGTAGACTGTAGGTACCTACTTAAGTTAAAAACGTTATACGTCAATTTTAACGAAGAAACAAGACTAAGTAGTGAGGTTAAAAAAATCTATTTAAGGGGGATATTTCTGTAACACTTAACTCCGTGACTCGGAAAGGCTCCCGGCCGTCATACAAAGATGTTTGACAGTCTTTATGGGTAGTTAGGAGCCCGAAATGCCTGACAACCACCCTTGCCAAGGGATATCACGTTACCCAGTAACTGAGTTGTGGAGTTCAGATAAGCAGTCGCTCCAAGTAAAATACTGGTATTCAGCTGCATCCGATTAGACTAGAAGCCGACCCTAACTTAGTTGGGAAAAGGATAGGCAGATTAGATTTATGTAACTCTTAAAAACTTGACTCGGTATAAAAATAATCCCAATTATATAAGTTAACAAAATCCTACAAACCTAAAGTAAAACCCAAGCTAAGTAAGATGTCTTAATAATTTAATTTAGTATTCAGTACACCCACTCTGTGGTGATATACGCGCGGTTCAGTATTCCAGTCTATAATTCTAAAGTAAGACTAATTTACAGCCGACGGAAGCCTGACGCCTGATGCAATTAACATGATAATGTCTTTGGAAATAATTGCTAAGTCTTACGAGTCTGTTATAAAGGTTAAGGTAAAACATAAGGCTGTACAAAAATGTTATCGCTGACTGATGAATAAGGTCGGTCTCTCTCTGTGGACACGTCGACGACTGGTATTTAAAAGAAATCGGCAACTGAGGCTAAGGCTATTTGTACACACGTTTGTAGGCAGGTCATCAGTGTTGTATGGATCACTATGGGAGCTTGTTGACGGACATATTTTTTCTACGGCGCGCATTTCGCATGGTTTCGTTCATTGTGTCATAGAGAATACGGTCCCTGTAATGAAACCTTGCCTTGTACAGTCAGTTAATGGTTCAGATTTTTTGGAATACGAATCGATAGAATTTTATAATTCTTACATTTATATTTTATTTGCTTTGCTCAAATAAATAAAATATTACTATTTGAACTATACTTATTACTATTACGCTGTGACACCGCCAGATTGATTCTTCTAATGATCCATCAGACGTTGCATTGAAAGAAGACAGTCTGTCGGCATCATCGCTTAGTAGAAATACTTTGCAATAAAAATCAGACTAGGATAGTGACCAAAGATTTCTCTTTGTAAAGTTTTTGCTTTTCAAAGAGGTAGCTGTCAAATACAGTCCTAAATACTTGGAGAGCCAATTTATCGAGCCGAAATCTTAATGAGTCTGAAATCTACCTTAGAATGTAAGTGAAGCACTGATCATTTCTACGTACCTTTATGTATGTTAGTGTGAGTATTTTCTTTGTGGATTGAATTATCTCAGGCTCTCAGAATTGATTGCTTTCAAGAAAAGCGAAGTAAGGTATTTAATAAAGCGCCTTGTAAAGTGATACGTAGAGATTTGTGTAAAAGACTTCACATTTAGATATTTAGTACCTACTCATTCTCAAAAGACTGCGATATTCAGGTACTTTTGGCAATTTCAGAAGTTCTATTTAGGTAATGTTTGTTTCTGAAAGAAGGACCCGAAAGCCGCAGACTATTGGTGAAAGCAATATATATATTGGGCCTTTATAAATTGGTGCCGCCATCTTGGACTAATTAATTACTGATGTGGTTACGACGCTCTTAGAAAAAGACATAGTTAACTTGAATTACTGAAATTCGTGCTTTAAATGACGGCTTGTTTCGGCGAAATGCGACCGTAGGTATTGATGTCGCCTATACATATATATATACCGAAGAATACCAAATTCTTTCTTTTCATAGTGGTTTTACAAGGCGAACAATGGATACCATAGCTTTTATCTGTCAAATTCCACTTATTCATGATGATCTGCAATAACTAAACCATTTTCCAAGTTTGATGATTATAATTGATACAAACTTTTGCAATCATTGGGCAGACTTTCAACAATAGACGTTTGCGAGTCGATAATGATGACGATCAACTGAACGTCCCAGCATTAAGTCATCATCATTCAACACTCAGCGCCAGAATAATCAATTGAAATCGCAAGGCATTCAAGATACCGATTGTCCGCACCACAAAGCGCGTATCAATACAGAAGCAATTATTTGGAGCACAATGCTCTATCCGATTCTATTCGATGCTGTAATCGATCTGTACCGATGTCTCGAGAGATCGAACACTCTAGGCGCTGAATAGCACCGATTGTTGTGGACTGACGTAAAAAGCTAAGATTTATCGTGGAGCTGAAGAATGTGGTTTATTTTTGTCTGTGAGTAGTTCTTATTGAAGTTTAGATTGTGTTCGATCTGGTCAGTCGAGGAATTCAGGTCTTAGCTTTAGAATGGCTGGGAAATACTTCCGGAGAAGTTTGGTTTGGATTCCACGATGGAAATGAATTGGGGCTTCACTTTTAGAAATTTCAAAGTGAATTTGGTATTGCTAAGCTACGTGCCATGCTCAGCAGAAGATATTACGGATACTTCACTAACTCAATTTTAAAACAAAATTCCTAACAAATTACTCGTTCATGAATAGTGAAGGGAAACATCATGCGGGATAGATATTCATGTCATAGCTGTCTACAAAATGACATGTTAAACGTTATTCTAACAAACTCAAGAATGTTATTAACTTCTCCATCAGTAGTTTTATTAAAGTTGCAGCCCTGTCTGGGAATTTCGTTCTTATTTTTATGCTCTTTTCTTTTACGATGTATACGTCACATAGTAAAAGAGTTGATGGGCATGTAGTTAAATGGAATGGGCAGTAAAGTGCGAATGGTACCGGTGGGTTTATTAGGGACGCGTCTTCGACCCGGGATTTGCTTGCGTTGATGGGAATTATAATTAAGTTAGAGATTTTTTTTTAAAAGATTTTGTAAGAACTAAACTTTTAGGGTTTGCTTTGGGAGATTAGATTGAATTTGATGTCACAGATTTAGTAAGAAAGTTAAAAAAAAACCAAGATCATTTTGACTGTCTCCATTTATTCATAAAATATGAAGAAGACAATCTACAGATATACTGACAGACATCTTAAACCAACCAACTACAACTAAAGCTCGGTTTAATAACAGTATACCTTTGTAATCTAAAATGAAACCACCTGCATTCATATCTGAGTGCACATCTCTAGTATCTTACAAGCAAAGGATTAAATTTTCCTTATGCAAGCCCGGGACGGCGGTCCGGAACACCGGGATCTTTGATTTAATAACCGCTACGCTACGGGATTTATTAAAAATCCCGGGCCGCGCGCCGCGTTCGCAAACTCTTTGACGTTATTAAAAGCATCGATTTTACAAAGATTTGCGCTTACTTTAAATTAAAAAGTTTGTGCGAGTGTGCTGGAATAGAAATGAAGATTTGTGCTTGAATGATTTGGTATTTTTGTTTCTAACTGTAAGTGAAAAACTAAACTTAACTTCTTCTTCAATGTTTTGTATGTAGGTATATTACATTATCCATGCATTTTCAAATGCAGATTTTAAAAAAATTATTATTACAGTGAAAATGAAATATTTTTGAAAAGGTAAATTATAATTTCCTGCAAAACTAAAACAAGATAACACTAATCGCAAACAACCGGACAAAATAATCTCAAAATGTTTACTTTTTAATATTTCTGGTCTGTACCAGGGAGTTTTAGCTCTATATGCAGCTAGGAATATTATTTTTAAACAAAAACAAATAAATGGCTCTTGCACACATCATTGAGCGCAGCGAATGCACTTGCCAAACAAAAACTCAGCCAGACAAATAAATTAAATTTCAATACTCAATTTTTTATAAAAATCACATAAAAACAACAGATAGTGGGTGACTCGGCACTGAACCGGTGTTTTTGACTCGATACAGCCAATTCATCGTTTGCCGAGTACCCTTCACATAGCGAACTGTGTCCGATCAATTAACTCAATCCCGGGATATTCCCGGCCTTTCCATACTCTATTCGATTTGATTTAAAAATTGAAATCGAGTTATATACGTACAAGAGATTTTGAAGCGGATTTTTATGAAAGGTTAATTTTCTTTTTTTAATATAAGTTTGTTATTGCTGAGTCTTTGGTCAACTGGACCCACACGTAAATGTTTATAATATTCTACCAGTGCTGCTTTATTCATTTAGTAAAGTTGTTGTTATTAAATTCGTTTCGATTTTCAAATTGGTATGGGGGAAATCAAAACGGCGGAGCTTACATCACTGTGGGGCTAGCACGAACGCGCGGAGTAAACGTAATCACAGAGTAACTAATAGTACTGACGTAAAGTAAATACGAACGATTTTAAAATCAAAAGCACTCATTTTGCTCATTATATTTTAATTACTTTTAAAACTTTACTCATGTCTATGGGTGATTATAATTATTGTGTTTGTCGTAAAACTTACAACCAGAATGCAATAATAATATAGGTACTTAGTTCATAAATCGATCAAATTCACGTTATGTAGGTAGTACATTTACGTCGCGCGCTCTTGGTATCGGGTATTTCCAGAAACCTATACTGCCTACCCTTTTAATATATTATACTCTGCCACAAAAACTGATACGATAAAAAACGAAACAGTTTGTCATCATTCATCATCATACTAAAAAAAACACCTACAACTTTCAGCCTACGCGTGTAAAGTGACATCGTTAAAATAACGGTTACAGCTATAAATAACGTTTACCTTATATCAGCGTTACAGATGAGGGCACATCGTTGTTTGTAACAGTTATTTCTCATAAAGTCATACTCATAGTCATAACGTTATGCGTTTGGAGTTGTTGAGGTTTTTCATGACTTGTTTCGTTTGTTTATTTGAATAGCGTGCTTTTAAAAGAGTTTGAAAGTGTTAGTACGTGATTAAGGACACAATGTACTGACACTAGACAGTTAATTTAGCTTTTAGTGTTACAGAATACGCTCATATAGAAAGAACTGATTTTCGAGTTTATTTCTCAGCAAAAGTATGACGTATATCTACTTAGTTTTAATTTTACGTCTGCACTGTGATAATATATCACAAACATAATATAATAATTATTTTTAACAGGTCAGCCAGGTCTTATACCAGTGCAATAGTGTGCTCTAAAAGCCTTCTTTTGCCAAAACCCTCAACTTCCTCCATCTATTTGGAGCGAGTGAAGACAGACGCGATGTTCCGGAAATGAGTTCCACAACCCTGCCCCCCCCCACTCCCTCGCCCGCGCACCGCAGATTTACAGGCACCCTGTATTAATGTGTGCATTTAAATGCTTGTAATAAATAAGATTAGATATTATTTTGTATTGGTTCAGAGAATAACTGCTCTCAAAACGGTGAAGGAAAACAATGTGAGGAAATCCTAGAACCAAAAAAAATCGAAGACAGGTGACATCTACCAACCCGCACTGGGCCCGCGTCGTGGATTACGGCCTAGTGTTTCTCACTCTCGGAGGCCTGTCCCAGCAGCGGGAACATTATAAGCTGATGACATTATACAGGGTGTCCCGTAAATAATGGATCAAACATAACGGGTAGGTAGCTTACCTCATTTCCAACAACTAATTTGAACAGTAAAAAAAAAACCCTTAAGGTAACCAAGATAATTTTTTTTTTCGATTTTTACTATTTTCTGTACCAGCATTCAGTGTTTTTAATGCTGTTGCTGCAAATGGTATCATATTTAGGTGTGATTTTTGTCATACATTTCTGAATAGTTTACTAGTGTTATAAGATACCATTTTTTTAAATAACATTTTATTTGCCTTAGAAAAAAAATCTTGAATTGAAAAGTTTTGTTTTTAAGATGAAAAGACCAGAATTGGAAAAATTCTCCTGTAAAAAAATTGTATGACACCGAAGTGTACCATTATTTTAAAAACTTGTACAATTACTAAGGTTTGCAGATTGGTATAAAACTTACGCCTAGTCTTTGTCGTTACAAAGATATTGCTATGAATCTGACAGAGGTGCAAAATTACGAAATAAAATAAAATTGAAAAAGTGTGCACAATTCAACTATTTTCTTAAAAATGTTTAGGTATCTCAGCGTATGAAAAAACTTAGGAGGTTAAATTAAAAAAAAAATACAAATAAATCGTTTATTTTGTTTTTACAGTAAATGTTCAAACTGACGTCCCCCTACGAGAATGCAAAGTCTGCACCTCCTAATAAAGGAAGCTCTTATCCGACGGACAAAATGGCTGTTGTTTATTTCTGATACAGCAGATTGGATGCGCTGACGTAATTCTTCTTCCGACGTTATTCGTTGTTTGTACACTTTGTCTTTTAAACATCCCCAATAAAAAAAATCTAAGGGATTTAAATCCGGAGATCGCGGAGGCCACAAAATTGGTCCTAATCGGCCGATCCATCTGTCAGGGTAAGTTTCATTGAGTTGCGCCCTTACTGCCGTCGCATAGTGAGCGGGGCATCCATCATTTTGTAACCACATTGCTTGCCGCACGTCTTCTGGAATATTTTCTAATAACGTTGGCAACTCATTCCTTAAAAAATGCAGATAGTATTCGGCGTTTAGAGTTGCTGGTAGTTCAAAGGGCCCTATTATTTGCCCATTTATTATTCCTGCCCATAAATTTATTTTAAATTGATGTTGGCTCCTGTCCTCTCGCATCAAATGTGGGTTTACCAGCTGCCAACTGTGCAAATTATGCAAATTGAGATATCCATCTCGCCGGCATGAAGACTCGTCACTCCATAAAATTTTATTAAAAAACTGTGGGTCCGCCCGTATCATTCTAAGCATCCTTTGGCAAAATGCTACTCTTTGCGGGTAATCACGTGACGTCAGCGTTTGAACACGTTGCACGTGATATGGGTGCAACCGGTGCCTTTTTAGAACTCGATGTACCGTCGATCTTGGAATACCTGTGCGTTGCGCTATGACGCGAATTGAGACCGACGAATCTTCCTCGATTTCTCGAATAATAATTTCGTCATTGACTTGTGACGATCGCCCTTCACTGGCACCCCCAACTCCGGTGCCAAGAATTCTTCCCTCAAGAAGCGCGTTATGCACTCTAATGAATACGCGATAGTCGGGATGTCGATCCCGGTTCGGGTATCTTTCACGATACAATCTTGCGGCCGCCCTGGCATTACCTCTTGCTTCTCCGTAGATAAAATGCATTTCGGCATACTCCCGTGGCGTGTACTCGTAACGAGGCATCGTACTACTGCACACACGTACAACCACACACAAACGATTGTTTTCGAAGTCCGTAGGATTGCCAAGTCATTCGTCCAAAACACAAACAGTTCCAAATCGTTAGGCAAAGCAAAGTCCAAATACACCGCACAAGTTTAATTTTAAGGAACACAACAGTTAGGCACAGCGGGAGCGAAAGTAGTCTGACGTACGTATCAACTCGAAGAGAGATTCGTGTCAACTAAACAAATAAAATCAAGCAACATTACCAAAAATACAAAAGCGGCGCTATCTATCCCTTTCACACTGAGTGAGGTGCAACTCCGCAGGTAGCGGTCCCAAATGCCGAACAGATGACGTCATCGGCTCGGAATTACGCTACACGCTTAACCACATGCTTAGATTACAAGCATAAGCCATTACGAGAAAGAAAAGTTAGATTGTACCATTTTAATTTCTGTTCTGTCTTCTTCATCACATTCATACGAGTAGCAATATCTTTGTAACCGCAAGGACTAGACGTAAGTTTTATACCAATTTGCAAACCTTAGTAATTTTACAAGTTTTTAAAATAATGGTACACTTTGATGTCATACATTTTTTTTACAGGAGAATTTTTCCAATTCTGGTCTTTTCATCGTAAAAACAAAACTTTTCAATTCAAGATTTTTTTTCTAAGGCAAATAAAATGTTATTTAAAAAAATGGTATCTTATAACACTAGTAAACTATTCAGAAATGTATGACAAAAATCACACCTAAATATGATACCATTTGCAGCAACAGCATTAAAAACACTGAATGCTGGTACAGAAAATAGTAAAAATCGAAAAAGAAAATTATCTTGGTTACCTTATGGGTTTTTTTTTTACTGTTCAAATTAGTTGTTGGAAATGAGGTAAGCTACCTACCCGTTACGTTTGATCCATTATTTACGGGACACCCTGTATGATTATGCAGAGAATGGTTTATTTGTTTCAATGAGAACCGACCAATGGTTGTCAATCTCATGTCAAGTTATTCAAGTGGCTGTCAGCTTAATGTTCAACCAATAATAGCAGCTAAAATGAACACGATAACTCCTGAGCAAGAAAAAGAGTAGATATTGGAAACTGGTGCGTGAGGAAGAAATGCAACTTACAACTGCTGCTATCTTTCCCTTTAACATAATTAATTCACTTATACACGAAGAGATAGAATGACGGCGTAATTTGATTGCTCACAACATGACAAATCTCTAAGTATCTAATATTATATGAAATTAATAATGCCATAAAAGCTGGCTCAAAAATATCTCCATAAGTCGAAAACGGAAATTAACCAGACAGCCTCCTCCGACAGATGTATTAATTAACTTCTCTTTATATTACGTACAGATGGTGCTACTGATGATAACTACGTTCGTAATACTGAGCCGTGACATATACACACACACACACTATTTCCGTTAGGGGGTGAGCAGAGAGCTCAATATTGAAGATGGGGGTGATTTAATAATATGCTGCATGTCGATTCTGTAAAAATCTCACCGTGAAAACTTGCGTGGAGTGAGCTGTCAGTGTCATCCCACTGATGCTAGGGATTGACCAAGCAAACATTTATAATCATAATCGAGATTTTAATAATATTTTTTATGTTAATTCTATTGAAAATTTTATATAATTTCAAAGCTAGTATTTTAGTTGTCAAAACATTATTATTTCATGGGGGTTTTAAATAAAATAGCAGCACAGAAACTTAATGTTTTTTTTTTATTTTTTTCCTAGACTGACTAGTCAATATAGCCTGAGGCGTGAGCGCGTCACGCACTAACAGTAAATAAAATCTGTGGTGTCTGGGAGAAACCTGTTAAGTCCAAAAACGTATTTTTTCAGTATTAGACTTTTAAGGTTCAAGTTTAATTTATAAATCAGTTTGGTAAAGTAGAAAAAGCCAACCACCGCTACGATTCTCCCACTCCTATGATAGTTACACTTGTCAGCAATAGACAAAAATAAAATATGATTTTTTTTAATAACAACATAGTACCAAACTAAAAAATTACGAAAATGGATTCACGTTTAAGACAGCTAGACTAATGAAAATACGCATCGACATTGTTTGTTAGTTTGAGCGATGGTAGATCGAGTCTAGTAAAGACTAACAACGCTAATCTATTCAATTAGAAGAGATAGCCTAGTGTGTCAAGTCACCGAGTGCTAACGGTGTGCCTTGCTGACGCGTGACGGACCATGGTTAGACTTTAACCCCACGTAGTTTGTGTGGCGTGATCACTTCACTAGAACTAGTTATTAGTTAGACTGGAAGCCGACCCCAACATTTTTGGGACGCCTTACAAGTCAAATAAGTAAGAACAAATCTCCAATGTGATAATGACAGTGACTAACGCGCAAGCGCGGCGTGATCATCACTTCACCCGATTCACGACATTAAATGTCATGGGTCGCGTGAAGTGATCACTTCACGCGACCCATGACAATTAATGGCGTGAATCAGGTGAAGTGACCACTTCACGCGACCCATGACATTTAATGGCGTGAATCGGGTGAAGTGATAAGATCACGCCGCGCTTGCGCGTTAGTCACTGTCATTATCACATTGGAGATTTGTTCTTACTTATTTAACTTGTAAGACGTCCCAACAATGTTGGGGTCGGCTTCCAGTCTAACCGGATGCAGCTGAATACCAGTATTTTACATGGAGCGACTGCCTATCTGACCTCCACAACCCAGTTACTGGGTAATACGATACCCCTTGGTAAGACTGGTTGTCAGACTTTCGGGCTTCTGACTACCCGTAACGACTGTCAAAGATCCACGAATGACAGCCGGGACCAACGGCTTAAGGTGCTTTCCGAGGCACGGAGGGGTCTCAGTATGTAAAGATGGTCACCCATCCTCAGACCAACCTCTACGCGTGCAAATATATTATTGTAAATAGATACCTACTTAGGTAACTCGCCGATGCCACTATTAAAAGAACATTAATCAAATAATATTACAAAATTCAACGGTTCAATCGACACTCGCTCAGCTCGCAATCAGAGTGTCTCCCGTAAAAATAACTAAGACCCGTATTTTTTATGCTAGTAACCCTTAAATGAAGAAGTGGTTGGTGGCAACCCTACGCCGAAGTGATGTTGCTATGGTTACGAGATTCTTGGAAGTGAATTCGTAATTCACTTCCAAGAATCTCGTAACTACATTCCGAATTGCACTGTAATCGTTTACAGCTTGCTTACACTTTGACCCCAATTATTCTGTACGGTATAAATTACCTATTATTCCCCGCATAATCTTACCACGCCGTACGGTTGTCAAGCGTGGTATTTTGCCAGTTCAAACCGGTTTCGTTCATTAAATTGTGTCATAGAGAATACGTAAATAGCAGATATGTATTGATTATATAGGTAAGGAAATTGATGTGGTTTCGAAGTAAAGAATCATTAAGTGGGTCATATTGAATTAGGGCCCTTTTTCCGAATTAGCGTGAGCGCGATAACCATGTCCCGTAAGTCGACATAGATGACGTCATGGCATGCGCCATCTTCCGATAACGGCGACCATGCCCTAAATTAATAATTATCACCGCGGGCGCTGTCACAAATGAATGACAGCCTGTTGTGCTGTTTTGTTTTGAGTCGCATCATAATATATTGCCTTTAAACTAACGTGGCATTTTTTAAATCGTGCTTCCGCCAGTACAGTCGCCACCTTAACAAAGATGAAGAAATTCGTGGTGTATACACAAATAAATACTATAATCCAACCATCCAACCATTAGTACCTATTCAAGTGAATATAGTTTAGCTGCCATAATAGTGATTTATCTAAATCGGAACGCTAATTACTTATGTGAGCGCTGTGCCGAGCCATAACTCCCGCCGCGCATGCGCGTTAGGTATCAAACTAATTTTTTTTAATATCCAAGTGAGCGCTGTGGGTGATGATGGCTTAATTCGGAACGAGCCAGAATTCACGCGCATGCGCGGCGTGAGACTCACGCCGTGAGTCACGCCGCGCATGCGCGTTAGACGCAAATCATCTAACAGGTCGAGGCTAAAAAACATAAAATTTGGGGACTTCGAACATTCAAACTCCACCACATGGGCAGTGAATAATACATCATTTAATTATTTGACGAATTCATCCATTGTCCAAGTTAAATAAGTAGTGGTAATGAATTTTTTTGATATCTAATGTCGAAGTTTCGCGCCAATCGTGCGTGTTTACATTTTTACTTTTAACAAATTTCACACACACACATGTAGATAAGATTTAAAATGAGACAAATATTATTGAAAATATTATGAACGACACGAAAATGCCCAAATCTTAACGTAATATTAAAACACAGGTCCAATAACACTTATTGTTCATTACCACTACTCAATTTGTGTTCAAAATCGCCGTCCATTATTGTTTTTTTTTTATCGTAATGATGTGCGAAAGCGATAATCCTAAACAATTTTTTTTTTATTTCGATTGACTCGGGTAATTAATATGTCGAATATCGGAAATCGATACTCGGAAATTGAAATAAAATTATTTTAAACATTAAAAACAATAAGCATTGTTAATAATAATGACTTATGCTTTTTAATGTAATTTTAATAGTTTTTTGGACATTATATTGAAACTGAGTCAATACCTGAGGACCTTTGACCATAATAGTCATTTATTGAACTTCGCGCCGAATTGTTTCTATATTTGAATATTTATCTTCGGAATGCGCTCGCCGCTTAAATTTTTTTTATTTATTGTACAATTATTTATTTTTGATACTTTCTAATAGTTTGCTACAGAATGCCCAGTATACATTTTTTTAGGTAGGCTTAGCAAAAGATAGGGAATGATGATTATTAATTGTATAAATTGGGTATTCCGCAATCACTTTACATTTCAATATGTTTTGTTAGTTGTATGAGCTTGTTAGTTTTTGTTTCTATTAGTTTACTTGAGTACCTAATAAATTGTTTCTTTTTTGTGGTAGGTTACCAAAGAAATTTAAAAAACTGACCATGTTTATATCGGACCACGCACAGTCGGCACCATAGATATCCGTGGTCGGCACATTGAAAGGTTCCGTAGTTGGGTTGAATATTTACGCATGCAAAATGCACATAATTAATTTGATCAACTGCAAATATGTTTGTATTTCATAAACTCATCATTCATAAGTTCATAACGTACCCATAAATTAAAGTGCCGACCAGAAAAGAAAAGTACTGTTTTCTTATGGGGAATAACATCTTGAGCATTTCTTAGATATTATTACAGCAAAAGTCTGCAATTAACCCCTTGGCTGCTATTTGAGACTGAAAATGCCAAAAATCTTATTTTTATAACAACTGTTTTAAGCATAACTTTTAAAAAATACCAACTTTAAATTGAATATAACATCCCGAACATGTTTTGGCTACCTATGACCAAATGTAAGTAGGTATGTACGCAGTATCAATATACTGCGTAGCAGTGGCGAAGGTACCATACAACTCGATTCCCGCCGGCTTCCCTTCGAAAATTCAGAACATAACCACTCTATAGTCAATTCATCATTGTAATTTTCTTTTGGTATTTTTTTTTTGCTCCAGCCTACCTCTGTCATAAATTCACCCTTCGCCACTGCTGCGTAGGTACATACTTACATTTGGTCATAAAAAAGTTAAGCAAATCTCTCAATAGAGATTTGCTTAACTTTTTTTTGTTATTATAAAAATATATTTATGACCCTCACGACAAGCCTTTTCATTTGATATATCACACGGTACCTACAGTAAGCAAAGCTTTTTTAAATTTTCTATGTGACCCCAAAAAGTAAACCCATAACCCGACATTTAATGTCGTGAATCGGGTGAAGTGATCGCGCCACTCAAACTATGTGGGATTAAATTCTATGGTCCGTCAGCCAGGCACGCCGTTAGCACTCGATAACTTAACACAATTATCTCTTCTAATAGAATAGATTGGGTTACCAACGCTGAACATCGTCGCAGTCTTTTCTAGACTTGATCTACAATCGCTCATAATAACAAACAAATAATGTCGATGCGTATTTTCATCAGTCTAGCTGTCTTAAACGTGAATGTTTTATTTTATTTACTGTTCGTGCGTGACGCGCTCGCGCCTCAGGCCATAATTATAAGGACTAGTCTAGGGAAAAAAATATATAAAAAAAACAACATTGAGTTTCTGACTAAGATTCTGTTTTGCTATTTTATTTTAAAACCCCACAAAATATTAATGTTTTGATCACTAAAATACTAGCTTTGAAATTATATAAAATTTTCAATAGAATTAACATAAAAAATATTATTAAAATCTCGATTATGATTGTAAATTATGCTTGGTCAATCCCTAGTATCAGGTGGAATGACACTGACAGCTCACTCCACGCTCACTTCGCCTAAGTTTTCACGGCGAGATGGTTACAGAATCGCAGTGCTGTTCTGTTTATAAATATCCATAGGTACATAAGCTACATCTATAACAACATAACACAACATATTATTCCCGTGAAAACAATACCATACCAACTACATTTTAAATAGGCAAATATTCAGGATAGTCCAGGAGAGTCCAGACGAAGCTGCAAATCTAGTGGTTGTTAAAAGTTAAGTTCAGCAAGGTGATTATGTATTTATTTGCAAGAATAGTACTTTCATCACTCTTATAAAAATAATGACGTATCCCACAGCTATAAAATATGATACAAAGCAAAACAAACATCACATTTTATCTTTCCATAATAATAAAAGAATAACTTACATAAAATCAAAGCAACAAAGAGTCTTCAATAAAACCTAATAAAGCAGCAATATTCTTCAATCAATTTCATCGGTAACCCGACCGAATATAGGATCCCTAGATAATGTTAGGCAACTAACATATCAAGCGCATCCCGCACTGGCAGGGTTATTTAAATTCGCCAACCGAATTTATTTATTCTAGCCATATTGAGGCTTGTTAGAGAGTTATGACTGTAGGCTGCGCTTTTGTGCAGCGCAATAGAATGAATCAAAAAGCAGGTCTTGTGATTATTGCTTTCACTATTACATATATGTAAATGAAAGACAGTTTTGTGTTTACAAAATTATCACAAAGCTATAAAAACCAACCTTCATGTTATCGTACAACTGGTAAAATTTAAACTACGTAAATACAACGCCACATACCACCGGTCTACTGGCATAACAACAAACTCGATATTGCCCGCAGTTTTAGTCGCATCCTAAAGTAGTTCTTCAAAGAACTACGAATGTACTATAATAATAAATTAATAAGCATTGGGACATTTTCGCACCAAACAACCAAATCCTTTTAGTCGATTTGGCGTACTCGTAATTGATCTGTTTTTGACCCCATATCACGATCAAGTTTCTTGCCTGTGGCATACAATAAAATTGAAGCACTGTCGACTAGCATCGTCTAACTCTAAACACTGTATAGTCTGTGCAACTTTTATTGTTGCTTCAACGTATGGTATGCCACAGGCATTTAAAACGCACCATATACGTCAATCCTTAGTACCTATAACTCATAACACCTTAAAATAAGGAACGTAGTGAAATTATAGGTACTATAATTATAATAATGTAGATATTAATCTCCAAATGTTTTCAATACTTTTCAGTCGCTTGCATCTCTCGCCGCAGTCTGCAAACTTCTTAAGAACCTCCGGCTATTCGGAACTGAGCAGACCGCTCGTTTAAACTCAGATCAACTATTCACAGATCTGTTCGTTTGTTGGTACGAATGGACGTTTTGAATATTTCTACTGTAGAGTTTAAAGTTGGACTATTCGATAAAGAACGATATGGGTACCACTAAACGATGAGACTAAGTAAAGTTTTCACTAAGTATCTTCTTTAAGTCGTGAATGCTGCGGTTGGCGGTCGTCGTAGGTGCAGAGATATTGAGGTTGTGGAACTGACAGCATTTACGCAGCCGCGTAAGGTTGGTGTTTCGCATTTTCATGTCTTAGTATGTCCTAAATAGATAAGTGTAAAGGTAGACGTTGTCAATGTTTCGTGCAGACTCGCATTTGATTAGTGTCAGGGTGTACCTAGAAATTTCATACCAGCACATTAAAAATTTATCAAATCACTCACACATCCACAAACACGTCCAATTACTACGCAATTACTCCGCCAGTTGAAAACAAACAACACTTATTTACACATCGCTGGCTTACAATGGGGCGTACCTCGTGCGTTCGGAGTTCACGCATCGATGGATGTACGGGCTCATTATGCAGTCGCGATGCAACTTGCGGCACGTACATTTTAATTAGAGATAAAAAAATGTCGATATTTAAATGGCTGTTGTACAGATTGGTACGCTGCCTGTTTTGATTCTGTGGCTGTGATTTTAATAATAGACTGTGGTGTGGGTATTTTCGGGGTAGTATGGATTGATGAAGCAGCTTTCAGACCAACTAAGTAATATCAATCTATGGAAGTTGAATACAGTGTTGAATATAAAGCCAACATTATTTCACAAACGCATCGATAATGCAGACTTCTATTAACCGAAAACACGCCTAAACTGAAAACACAATACAATTTCGCCGAATATTACTGTTCGATTTTACGAGAACGGTCACATTGGATCCTAATATTATGCAAACATATTACGCTCTGAGCACACAGTACGCACACAGTACGCACATCAACACAGTAATACAATACAAAATGGATCATCAATTACCATTTTCAGTGCAGAGTCCGCCCACAATAACATGAAATACTAACTAGGTACTAGTTCATTGTAGGTAGTTTATTCAATTTGTCTATATTTAATACAATATAATTATTTAAAGTGGCAACATTATGTAATGTAATGCAAATATAATGGCGAGTAATGAGAGAGGGTTACGTGCGTGGCCGCTGCGGTCGCGCTGCGTGGCTGCTGCGTGGCGTCTGCGGTGCATGGGTACTTCACTCATTTTAACATTTAATTTTTATCATCATTCAATTTTCGGATATATTTACTTTATCGGTAGTGTTTCTAGATTTATTTGTTTTAAACTCTATGTTAACTTTTGCTTGTCTTCGTAATGAACTGTATTAATCACATGCATGGTGTGATTAATTAGCGTGCCATTGGATAAGCCTATGTTCAGCAGTAGACTGCAGTAGGCTGATTATAATGATAGTTACGGTGTATTTCCATCCAAATGTTGTCTTTCTAAGATTGCTGTTAGCGATAAGACCGCCCATTAAATTGTGTCATCCTTTGTAAATTTTATATATTTATGTCGGTAATATAATTATGGTGTACATAATAAAGAGTATTCTATTTACGGCGCGAAGGTAACATTTCAGAAAGGAATTCAGTGTAAAATGTGTTATTATTAATATTTTTTACAAACAAACATTATACGTACGAATATTTTAGGAAAACACGACATAAATATATTATGTTCAATAATTATCCAATAAATAAATTCAAACATAAATACAGGGTGGCAGGTACTACATCGACGCGCGACCTGTCACCATGGATTCAGTACATGATGGTGAACAGAACAGTAATTAAAAAAAATCTGCTGTTCCATACATCTTAACCGCGTGGGTTTTGCACTTTTGTATGAAATAACAGTTTTTTTTATTTTTATTACCGATTAATCATTTCTACGCTGGGGGGTTAGCTAGGGGGCAACAAACATGTTAGTGCTGAATTCATGGTTACAGTTTGCGCGTTATGTCTCCGCCGCATATAAGCAAAGTCCACCAACTGAGTTTTGAACGTGGCTTCTGATTGATGGTCGTTAAACTCCCGTAGTAGACTTTGTCTACAAAGTCCACCAATTGAGTTTGAAAAAATTCAATTGAGTTTGAAACAATCTTGCATCCTATGTCGACGGAGCCCCGCTTCGCTGGATTCCTATTTCTGTGTAAACGGTTTAAAGTAACCTAACCAAACCTAACCTTGGGGTGCCCTTATCTCGCTCTTGCATCCTTCCTACGTCGCCTATCTCATTTCGCTTCTGGGTTCTCAGACCTGTACTCGCAGAACTCAATTGTTGTTTTTTTTGTTTAACGACCAATTTGAAGCTACATTCAAAACTCAATTGGTGGACTTTGCTTATAATATGCGTCCCCGCCATCCGGTATAATGTATTTACCTGTTTAAGTATCTGTATTCGAATACCATAGTGACAAAACTACACTATTAAACAGTGAAATAAGCTTCGGGTAGTTCATTTTATCCTACCGGCCGACACCCAGTTTCAGAATGCAGCAGCTCGAAGTGTCCTCCAGGGACGGGTTCACTCGCCGCCGGCAGTCGATCGCACTTTACAGGTGGAATTGAATGCGCATATTTAGGCTAACGAACTAGGTACCTACGTACATTATTGGATATATTATCGACTAGTGACCTGTCCTTGCTTCACCCTGGTGCTATCTACTCTTGTGGTGACATGTTGTCTGATGGTCGAGATTTCTGTGCTTTATTTTTTAATACACATAAGAACCATCCGGAATTTATTCTTTACTTAAATTGAAAACCGTATCAAACGCCATGGCGTGGTTGAGAAGAAATATTATTAATAGATTTTACTTTATACTATTAACGGAATATATTGTTACC
Source organism: Hydraecia micacea (assembly GCA_914767645.1). NCBI lineage: Eukaryota > Metazoa > Arthropoda > Insecta > Lepidoptera > Noctuidae > Hydraecia > Hydraecia micacea. The sequence goes on from OU611794.1 coordinate 448,098, forward strand.
AATTACAGGTTTAAATCAGCTTATGCACTCTAATGCAACAAAGGCCTATATTAAATTACGCTACATCACCCGATTTTTCGGTTTTCTCGTTCTGAAATTATTATAATCATCAAAAAGTTGTGGTATTACATTTCTTATTGGTTTTGGTCTTATCTATCTATAGAAATAAAAACGAATCGCCGAAATGTATGTACGCGCAGAATTTCCAAACGACTGCACCAATATGGATAATTATTTTTTTGTTTTCTTCGGTATTGCCAGGACAAGGTTTGTATGAAAGAAACATTTTGGAAATTCGAAAAAAAAATTGCCGCCGTGTGAAGCTGGGGCGGGCCGCTAGTGTTGCGATAAATAAGAATTCGTTTTGTTGGTAAAGTTTCCAAAAAGTTTTGATTTTAATCGATAACGATCAGTACAGAAATCCCTCAAGCTATCACTTAGGTACCTACCGTTTCAATATCGCCCTTCCCTCCCCACTTACGTAGTGTTTAAGTTGCTTGTCAAATATCGTTAGAGGTGGTCATTATTTGTGTGCTGAGAGCTCGCCACACAGGGGCGGACTGGGGTGCAAACATTATGGAGGGGTTTGGAGGGGCCAGGAGGCTTGTAGGGCCCCTGTGGGTATTGAACCTTGATGGTGGTAATTAGGTGGCGAGTTCTTGTGGAGTGCTATGTGTGAAGTGTGATTAGGGGTGGAAACTGATGCGGATTTGTTTTGAAATGGTTTGATTGTGTGGTGGTGAATAGAAAGGCGTACTGATTTGTTTTGATAAAATTGTGGATTTTTTGTATTGAAATCATTGTTGAAATGAAACAAAAGGAGTATGTAAGGATCGTAGCAGGTGGCGTTCTGTGGTTTCTACTTACCCCCATGAGATAAAGACGGAATTTATGTACGAGTATGAACAAATCATTGGTGTTTTTTTTTTAATATTTATAAATAACAGTATTTTGTCTTAAAAGAGATCAATAGTGGCAAACTTAACATTTAATTTGACTTTGTTTCAGATGAAGTACAAAACTATAAACCAAAGCAAACTCTATACCTATAGGTAAATAAAGAGTTTCCGCATTTTTTTAGTTTTTCCCATATTGCCAGCATAGTCTTTTGACCGTGAGTCTAAAAGAAATCGTTCCATAACTGACGAAAGATAAATGATTATTATATTACAAAACTAAAAAGTTTTACTCTTCAGTCACCTAAATTAACACCCGAAGCACTCCTGGCACATTTCCGTATTCAAATTTCACGGTTGGTCTGTTTGTTATAGTTAGAAACTGTTAGAGCGGTTGAAAGGGACAGGTGTTCGGTTCTGGGCAAACTTAGAAGAAGTTGTGGGCAAACTTAGAAGAAGTTGTGGGCAAACTTGTGACATGGTGAGACCCAAATAAAAGTCTTGTGGGCAAGATGTTTGTTTAGTCAGAGGTAAACTTTGGTTTATTTAAATTCAATAATTAACCGAACATGAGGGCCCCAGTGATCCTTGAAATTTTGGTACCTACAGAGAATTTGTGTAGGTAGTCGAGGATCATTAATATTGTTCTAAGATTAATCAATCAATCAACCAAATTTATTTTCTCTTCAAAGTTATGAGGTAAGTTTGGCGACTGTTTATAATCACTTGTGTTTATATTTAGGGTATATTAAACGGTTAATTAATAATTATTATTTTTAATTATCATTCATGGCTTAAACAAGTAAGAAAATGTTACCGAACTTAATAAGATGTTTAAAGTTGAATCATTTTTCCTTCCGACATGCTCATTGTCGGAACAGTGACAATAATGGGTGCATTGACCCATCGCCCTAAGTTCGTCCCTGAGTAATTGGCAGGCACTTTAGGAGGCCAAGTTTCTTGACTGGCTACTGTAGGAGTTCGGCTGAACATTTCCTGGTGTTAAGTGACTAGTTAACTTACCGACTAGTTATTTTAGTACATACCTAGATAGAATTTCTAATAAGAGACTGAAGTTAACTGGCATTAGGGTCTTGGCAGAATTACAAAAGGCCAATGACACGGTAGATGATTAAACACTAAAGCAAACAAAAGAAAAACAGGGATAGGTTTATTATTAAAAAATTGCATTATTAAAGTAATTTCGTGTATGTTCAAAAATCATGGACAACACGAAAACAATTTGGTAAAAGTGAATACATTGTCACGAGTTTTCTCTTCAAACAGTGAAAATTGCAACAAGCGCTAAATTGGCTACGAAATAGCTACTTTCGCTGGAAAAATGCAATTTTTGGAACATTTTCCGTCATATGAGCGAAACTAGAAATGAGATGCATATTGTTTTGGACGGGGAATTGAGACGCTGTCTGCTTGTCCTATGGCGGAAAACAAAACATGGCATAAGTTACGTAGGAATTAGGATCTATTGTAGTACTTATAGTAATTTTATTCCAGGCAGGAATATCGTCTTCACATATTATCATAAGTTTACCAAATTTTGTAAAACATGTAAATACAGTAACTATAGAGTTTCCCGCCCATTCTTGTCATATGAAACTATCTTTTGGAAAGGGCAACTAGAATAAAATCTGTTGTTTTTTGACGTTCATAGTTGTCTTTAAATGGCCTACCTTAAAAGTAAAAGTTGGCCATTTGGAGAATTAGACATTTTACGAATTAGTTCTTTTACGAATGAGTCCTTTCACGAATTAGGCATTTTACTACTTAGTCCTTTTGAGAATTAGCCATTTCGAGAATTAGTCCTTTTGAGAACTAGTCCATTCGCGAATTGGCCTTTTTGCGACTGTGTGCCATTTTGCGAATTAGGCATTATACGACTAAACGCCATTTTGCGAATTAGGCATTATACGACTAAACGTTAATAAATTGTTTGACTTTGACATATTTTGTCTATTACCAACAATGGGATTCAAAGGCAAAGCATTTATTTCAAATAGGCACTTTTGAACGTCAAAAATGACAATAAAATAGAATTGATTGACTTCTTTCTTATATCTATGGGATTTACTTTGAAGCATAATGAAGCTAAATGACAATATTTTAGACACATTTCGAGCCTTCGTTATCTGACCTAAAAAATCTACACCGATATACTGAAATTATCGACTATTCAGCCTAATAATATATTTTTTAAAAGGCTGAATAGCCGATGGGTTAAATTGAGTGTAGTGTATGTGAAACGTTTTCACCAGTAAGACAACCATGACTGATGTCTTACGGCCGAACCCAATTACCTATCTATCACCAGTTTTGGCATATTGGAGGTAGAAAACCTATCTATCTCTGGTTTCAACGTCCCAATAATCTATATCAGTAGTATAATATAATCATACACATTGCTCAATGTGTATGATTATAATTATTATACTGGAAGTTATGCGTATACTGGCTACCATCAGTAGCGATCTGTCTTTAACTGAAAGTAGGTTATTAGGTTCGGCCGTTACTGAAGTACGGAGGGGGTTATACCTACAGATGCAACCACCGTTTAACCCAAAACTATCCAGTGAACAGAACAAGGTATGTAAAGAGAGGATACTTCAATATTCTCGTCAGAATCACTCAAAAACTTATAGACCTCGTTGAAAACTTTGTATAAACAAACTCCCAACTAGACTAGGTACGTTAACTTGCACATTGCAGGGCACTTGACTGTAAATATAATAATTATTTTGTACTGCGCTCCTCACACGCAAATGAAACACCTTTATTGCTCATACACAAGGTTAAAATTGGCGTGGCAATATGTGCAAATACAAGTTTGTTTTGTCAGTATTGTAAAGCCGGTGTCTGAATATTGGAGGCAACATCGAGGCAGTTGGAGCCTATCGTGTGTACACGCTTTTATATTTTAGTGCAGGGCTGTCTTACTTTTTAACATTTATTTTCTGCTAGCTGACTTGACAGACGTTGTCTTGTCTTTTCAGTAATTCATTCGAAACTACCATAGAAAACAGGACATCATCAGCCTACAGCAGTGCACTGCTGGACATAGGCCTCGCCTATTGCACGCCAGGCAACTCTCATCCAGCTTTTACCAGCCACTCTGCGAAGATAGTCGCTCCACCTAGCCTGAGGGCGTCCTACATCACGTTTGCCGATTCGCGGTCTCCACTCAAGAACACGTCTAACCAACGGTCATCGGTTCTAGTGCTAATATGGCAAAAAAGGACGTTTGTCCCGAATTTGAATATTTTCTGGCAAACTTTTCCAATATTTCTTTCCATAAAAACCTAATTCGCACAAACATATTTTAAAACAAAAGAAAAGACCAAATCGGTCCAACCGTTCTTAAGTGATGCACTTACCAACGAACAACTTACTTATACTTACTTATACTTACTTACCAACGAACAACTTACTTATACTTACTTATAAAACACTTGACGGATAGAATATAATTAGTTTTAGCCCTTCAGCCCGCTTGTGATAGTAAAGCATGAAATTCTGATAAACTATAAGAAACGCAAATTGTGTTTGTCCCTATAACTCTCAAAGACAACATCTCCTAAAATGAGAAAACCTTTTCATTGCAAGTAAACCATTGCTTACGTATTATTGTTTCACTGAAATAAGAATATTGACAATAACAATAAAGAGTTACTGGCAGCCTCCGTCATAGATTGAATTTGTAACGTTTTATTCTAAGTAGGTCGGTACCAAATAAAATTTTACTACGATTTTTGTTGAACTGGAATTGTTAAAGTTGATCATAAATGTGTAAAATGTTATGCCATTTTTATGTTCAACCGTATTAAGGAAAACGAAGAATATACATTCATTTATATCAGCTGATTTTCGTCTCTGACAAGTTATGATATGTGAAAGTTGAATGGAGGGGTCGTTTCATATAAAGTGTATATCTAATTTGTAGTAACAGGCATACTTAATAACATTTTCGAAACGGAAAAGAGACCAATGGAAACTGAAACACTTACAAGTGCCGATTTATTTCGCTTAGATTACGATAGTTTCTGAATCTACCCAGTAACAATCTTACAAGTTTTACAATAAAAGACGGTGTTCATTAACTCTCTTTTTTACCATTTTATTACAACTTTCTTCAAGATAATAATAGACTTCTAATTCTATCGCTGCTTTTAATCAACATCCTTATCCTCCTCGAATATAATTAAAAAATTAAAACGAAAAAAAAATCTCGTTCTCGCCAGCCCTACGACATCTAATCCGCCTCTAGCCAAGCCATCGAGGCGTTGAATTTTTGAAATTCCACTTGGGCCTCTTCGTTGGTAGCCCTACAGAATTGAGCCTAGTTCACATCGGCCGAAAATGTACACAATACACTTCAGTTCAGCAAAAGACTTGTAAATGTAGATTTTTGCGTAGCTTGTACGAGGACCGAATGTTTTGTAAATAGGGATGTACGTGGGCACTAGGGTTTAAAGTATAGCGGTTTAGTTGGCAGATAAGGCTGAGGTCTCGATGTGTTTTTGCAAAGGTTGGGATGAAGTGAGTTGATTACTTTTACTAATTCTTATTATTTTTGTGCATGTGGACATCGCTGCAGCTCCTGTGTTAATGTTTAAGAGTTAAATCTTTACAAACAAAAAACGTTAACTTCTGATTCATTTGGAAATAATAAATTTATATTCAGTATAAACAAATAAATGTTAATCAGTTTGACTTCGAAGGTAAACAAAACATCCAACTTTGCCTTTGCCAACGAACCAGCTCAAAAACAATCAGGCAAGTTAAGGCAATTCAAATTAACTTGTTGACAATACACATCTTATTCGATTATCTCAATCTTAAGAAAATAATCTGTGCATGAGTAAAAGGATTAAATGTAAAGTAACAGTAGGCTGGGCAAAGTTAACGGAGATTATGGTAATTACCCGGGAGCTGCGCGGCGTCGCATCAGCAGCTTTTGTACCCTAGATTGGGGAAATCGTGAGGTAAATTCGTTAATTGACCTAATTTCAGCTTTAGCTGACCAAACTCTTTGTAGTAACATTTAATTGTAGGATTTTAATTGGTTAAATCTTGTGTAATTATCATCTGTCGCTATTAGGTAGCTTTGTTGCGAAAAGGTCGACGGTAACTAAAACTTTAAAAAATCGTATTCTAAGGTACAATCAAGAGATTACTATTATTATTTTACCTTTAACAATTTTCTATTCTTTTTTAAATCGATTATAACTTTTTTATAACCAAATTCACAGGAATCACTTCAAGTAGGTACGTATCTAACATGAACAAAGTCAGATATATTTTTATGGAACATGCCATATTATTACTTTCAATGTTAATTTAGCCCAGATTCCTAAACTCGCTTTTCTACCGAATAATAATATTTATATTGGTTTGATTTTAATTTTCCCTGAGGCTGGATAAATATTACTTTATATTTATATATAGCAGTACTGTTCTAGCAAATAAGCTTTTTATTTGAAGCTGTGTACCAACCTCTTTACTACCTTGTTCAAATAGAAATCTGGAAATCTGTTTAACTTTTGCAAAAAACGGTATTCCATCTCTATCCTGTTAAATACACGTTTTCATTTCTTGCATAATTCGTAGGGAATAATTATGAAACGTTTGTTTTCCCATAGTTAGCCCAGCACCCTAATAATAATTGCGTAACATACTATCGAGCGGAATCTGAATCATTTTGAATCAAATTGCTAATCCATTGCTTCATAAGTTCGAAAAATTTGTCTGCTCAACAGCGTAAATAACGCAATGAATGTTGTTGAACTGTCAAAATTAAACCGATTCCGATTGATAATGTGCTACGCAATTGCCCCGCAGGACATCCCCGAAATGGAGTTACTCGCACCTATCCATTGGCAAAATGAGAATACAGCTGCAAAACTTCTTTTCCGAGAGAGCATTCACACTGAAAAGATGCAGCAGAAACCTCAAAGTTACAAAAAATGGGCAACGTATCCTCAAACAATAATAATAAAGTTATCAGTACATTTACTACATACTTTCCTACTCCAATTTCCTCATTTCTTCCTGGATGGAACTATAAATCGCGTCAGTTTCGCGACAGGCTACACAGGAAGGGCCGCAGTGAGCAATCATTAAATTCGCATCACCCGCCGCCGAGACAACGGTGTTTCCTGCAATATATCGCTTATTTCCAAACGACGACTTCCCGGGAAAAGAAATAGCGAAGGAATTACAGAGTCGAGGGTGATACTATTGTTTCAAGTCGAAAGGATGTTTAACGTGAGTTTAATGTGCGACTAGCGTCAATTAGAACATTCCCATTTTCTAGTAGAATAAATTATAATCAGAATTCCATTCCACCTGTTCCTAAGTAACATGACAATAATCACAAACTACAATAAATTACAAAAACAAAATGTATGAATTAATGACACATTGGCAACATCAGTAATTTCCACGATTTCACAACTGAAATACTTCACTGTAACAAGCCATAATGGATAGTTCTTCGAAAGGACATCATTCATTTTGGACCAAAAACTGAAAGTGCCGGCCAGGATAAAAATGTGTAATATTCGGATAGAACTCACAATTCCTATCATTTTTTACTACGACACCAAATCTGTGCGCCCTTTGGTTACGGTGTTAAACACTTTTAAAATACAATAAAAATGTTATTATGAAGTTGTTATTTTCATACATTTGATCATGTATATTTAATTATTCATACTGTGTATGTCCTTTTGATGTGCAATAAAATGAATTCTATTCTCTATTAAGAGAGTATTTTCATCATTGATACTCTACGCACCGCACAGGCACAGACAGAGCGTCACAATTCACAACAAGTCCAAACCTGTTTTAAGCAGGTACCTGGAAAATCACCGGTTTGTCCCTCCCCGCCGCCCGCAACTACTGTACCCCGCGTCACCCGTCTTTTGTTTTGTTCAGTTATCCATGCGACTCTTGTTACATCGGACGGCTAAATCGCGACTTGCACTCCTCAGTTAATATTGTTATTCTTGTTTGTTGTTATTTGTTTATAGTTATTTTTTGTTATTGTTATTGTTTTAACTGACGTTATGAGTGGACAATTGTGTATTTCGTGTCGTACGCCTGTCGGTAATCGTCGAAGTTATACTTGGACTTCCCGAGAATCACAGCATACGGATGTTGCACAGTTTGTTATTGAAGATCTATTAGTTCGACAGGTATGAATCATTATTATTTTATTTCATTTTATATACAGACCTTTACCTACCTAGAGTTTTATATGATTTTGACTAAGTCTTTATTTCATCATTTCCTTGTCTGTATACCAGTTTATCTGATGTCGGCGCAGTATGTTTTCTTTTTCCAAATAATTTGGTCACTTGCCATCAACTCATTCATTTTGACCATTTATTAGAATTATTTATTTCACACGTTTTTGTTTCTATATATAAGTACTCCTTTGTACTTAACTAATCATTGTATCACCTTGTATGTATATACCGTGAAATAGAACCCTTCTTGCTTAGGAAACAAAACGATTAGAATATCACGGCTCATGTATGTACATGTGCAACGAATAATACATGTTTCTTGTTTTACAGGAAGAACCTACAGAGGTTATTTGTCGATCCTGTTGGCAACGGGCTGAGCGTCGGTATCTCCGACACCAACGTGAAGTGGATCATGATGTTGCAGACGAAGAAGTCAACGCTGAACCTCATGCTTCACCAACCGTTTTACCCGGGTTCAGCCGTACCGGTAATTCGGCGAATACGTGTGTATTTCAACACTGTCAAAATGCAACGAGGCACAGAGTACCCGAAGATATCATACTACGAATGTTATGCCGCTACAGCCTATTTATAACCGAAAATAGCCGTGTATGCAGTGAACACCTTGAGCAAGCTGAATGGCATTTACTTGCTTTGCAAGACAATTTAATCGGAGGATTCAGTGCAACTCAAATTGTTTGTGCTCTAAGATTATTAATGAGCCATATCAGCACAGAAGTTTTAGATTTTGAACATTATGAACGAATAAATGAAAAAAAAATTCATGACTGGACTGGCCTGACTATTGAACAGTTTACTGATTTATTAGCCAACACACCTAGCCTAAATCAAAGAAGAAACAAAAGAACTATTCTAGCAGCTTTGTTAGCAAAACTCCGAACTGGCGAATCAAATGCACGGCTAGCATCGATTTTTAAAACCAGCGAAGCCACTTACTCGCGAATCCTCCATACTGGCAGAGAAGCACTACTGCAGGACTTTGTTCCTATTCACTTAGGCTTTGACCATATGACCCGGGAAGATGTAGCACGGAGGAACCTTATGATTCCTGAAAGAATTTTTGGGAACCCGGAGAGTTCTACCGACGAAAGAAAAGCCATAACAATTGTCGATGGCACTTACATATATATACAAAAGAGTTCAAACTACTTTTTTCAAAGGAAATCCTATAGCAGCCACAAGTTCAGAAACTTATTAAAGCCGTTTCTGTTTGTCTGTTGTGACGGGCACATCATAGAAGTTTCTGGTCCACACGCTGCTACTTCTTCAGATGCGCAAATAATGCTTGATATTGTACAAAGTGAAAATGATTATGGCGACGGATTATTTCAATGGTTTTACCGAAATGGGGACGTATTTATTTTGGACCGTGGCTTTAGAGATGCAATTTCCAGCCTTGAAGGATATGGATACACCGCTAAGATGCCCGAGACAAAGCTCCCTGGGGAAACGCAACTTACGACAGAACAAGCTAATAAGTCGCGACTTGTTACTATTTGCCGATGGGTCGTAGAAGTCGTAAATGGCCGATTTAAAAGAGATTTCCGGCTGCTGAGACACGTCAACATCAATATAACACTGCACAATATGATGGATTATTTTAGAATTGCTGCCGCATTAATAAATGCCTATCACATTTTGATAGTGGATAACGTTCACGCTACTGATATCCTTCAAATAATAGGTGAAAGAATAAACACGCCCAATACACTGGGAGATCTTGTGAATAGACACAATTTAAACCGAAGGCGAGCACAGTTCCAACCCATGGCTGCGGATATGACAGATTTCAATGATTTTCCAACATTGACAGAAGAAGATTTAATATTATTCAGCCTTGGTGTATATCAGCTCAAACAAGCAAAAAGTTATTACGGAGAGCACCTTCAATCCGACGGAGTTTTTATCATTGAGCTCGGTGGTGGGATTCCTCTGGAAATAGTCAGGGAACTTGAAGGGGAAGACTTGTGGATTATAAGAGGACGAATACAATCCCGCCACATCCAAGCCAAAAAATACCATGTGTACATTGCACTAGATCGGGCAGCAAATGGTCGTCGAGCATTAGCTCATTATTATTGTACATGCAATATCGGCAAGAGGACCATTGGATGCTGCTCACATACCATGACCATAGTCTGGTACATGGGTTATGCTAGACATGACCCATACCTCACCCCACCTGCAATAGGATTAGATGATGTATATGTTAGATTAGGACAAATATAAATGAATTTATACAATTTAATGTTGTTTCATTTTGCTCTTTTTTACCTAAATGAAAGGTACTGAATCTAAATGAGGTGCTGTTGGTATTGTTGCTTGTTTTTTTTCATATTTACTATAGTTGACCAAATGTATTAAAATAACACACATCTTATAACATTTTATTTCACATTTTTTTTAAAAGCATGTAACAACATAACCATAGGGCGCACAGGTTTGGTGCCATAGTAAAAAATAATAGGAATTTGGTGATCTATCCGAATATTACGTTTTTTTTTTCTGGCCGGCACTTTCAGATTTGGCCCAAAAATGTATGAAACGTGAATGATGTCCTTTGATTCTTGTACTGATCCATATGGCCAAAATTTATTTTCACTTTCAGCTCTGTAACACATGTTCATATCAAAATAGATATACCAAATACATAATATATATTTGAATGAGGGACTCGTTTTTATAAAGTAGTTTTCAAGATATCGACGTTCGAATATTTTGTGCCCAGATTAATCAGAAACAGAAATAAAAACATAATAAATACACCGTTAGTTATGATTGTTAATTCTAAACAATAATTATTAATTCTTAACTAAGACTAAGACATATCAAAAATGTCATATTTAGAACAAGCTTATACTCTTGTAATTTTTTAATTATTCAAAAGGTTATAGCTAAGTAAATAATAGTAAATAAGACTAGAACTACTGACTTGTACACGGTAAAAAATTGGACATTATAATGCAACAAAAGCACTCCTTTCGTGCTGGAGAGGGGAAATCTAATTTATTTTATTATTCGTATGGGGTTTTGACCATAGGAATCAGGCACAAATAAATCAGAATTTTGCATACATACAGACTTCATTATTGTCATTTTCTACACGAATCTATAACCCAAAAGCATCACACGAAACACAGATTGAAGTTTTAAAACAATAAAATAAATTTTATAAAGTAGGCATTGTAATCAGAATGCCACCTGAACCAAACACAGATGAATTAGATATTTTCCTTCATAACACCAGGATCTAAGCCAACCAGCCGCACCGTCCGCCTTCTAGCTCATCCGTTGCACGACTGGCTTCCCCCCGCGCGGGAAGCCAGACTCTAATTATTATTACCCGACCAACTGCAGTCAAGCGCAGTTTACGCCACATTAATCAGTATTATATGCCGGACACATCTTATTTACTTATTTATAAACACACTAACGTAGTTATAACTAATACAATTTTTTTTGTAAGAACGCAACACCTTTCCTTTCGACATAATTATAATTTATATTGATGTATCAAAAGGAAAATGCGACATCGACCACTTTTTTCCGGAAAATGGCAAACGGACGCGTTATATAAATCAGACGAACAAACTTCAAATATTTTTATTTTGTATTTAAAAAATATAATTTGTCCCAGTAAGGGATAGGTAAAGATAAACTGCCCAAAAAAAAAAATTACATGCCGTTTTGTTTGTTGGTTACAGAAATATTCCCATAGAAATAGAAAATTTTGTCGCTGAAGAACTACCCTAATAAAGGACGAGAAAATAAAATAAATACATTTATGGAGTGAGACTAGCGTATTCAGGTAGGTAACCTCTGAAAAACAAGAAAACTTTACCTTCTCAAGGAACTTTCGAGAATGTTTCGAGTACCCATAGTACAATCTAACAAGAACAACGGCCCTGGGTAATCACCCTGGTTGACGACAAATAGGAACTTTATTCAAATCAGCACAAATTTATTTTAGCGAAATGACAGCTGCCAGCCATTTGCTTTTGTTGCTCCACAATATTCGTCGGCCGCAATTATTAATTTCACTCCTTCGAGAATGATTAATTGTGACTAACGAATTTTATTAAAGTTATTCATTTATCAACATAATTCAACAGGAAAAAAAAAATGGTTAAACTTATTAATTTTCTTCTTAACAAATATTACTTTTGAGCAAGAAAACAGCAAAAAAATATATATATCCATGAAATAATATTTGTTAAAATTAAACAAATATCAATAACTAAAGCTATGGTTCATACATGACACGTAGCGTCACCTATTGAAAGTTTGTATAAAGAAGTAAGCTGTCGCCATCTAGCGGTGTGCTGGTAAAAAAAGTACTTAGTTGAGGTTGCCTCGGCAAGGTCCGCACCGACTTTGGGCCGGGAGTGTGTGCGACGTTCCTAGTTCAGCATGATACCGCTAGATGGCGCTGTAGCAAACCTTTCACTTCCAAGAAGGACGAATCGATAAAAACAACCATGGTTGGATAGAACACAGTTTTGGCAGGATTTTCTTAAAAAATAAAATAAAAGTGGATATCAATTAACGATAGGTATCTACGTATTATAAAAAGTCATATCTAATCCTTTGAAAAACTTTATTAAACTGACGTAGCTAGGAAGACAGCTAGGTACTTAGCAGCTACAAAGCAAAATATGTAACAAAGCAACAATAAAAAAAGGTACTTAACTAAGTACTTACCCCTTTTCGAATTTCAAACAAGACAGTTAACTGCGGCTATTAGGTACCTAGGTACTGAAATCTAAACAGCTAGCCAGTCTTATCGATAACTACCATGAACTGCAAAGCAATTAGGTATTCCAAATGAACTCTAAAACTTAGCTCTAAACTGGATAAAGTTAGCCTTCTCGAAAATCCGCCATTAAAAGTAGATAGTTGTAAGTACAATGTAATAATTACGGATGTCTAACTTCGCAAGTGGACGAGCAAGGCAAGGCAAAGTTGCCACAATTGGTATCTACTGAGAAATAACTTCGTAGACTTCTTTTGCTACAACTGGGATCATTTTAATTAAATTCGTTGGGAAATTCTCAAGTTTAACTTTTGAAACTGAACGTATCTTGGGAATTGACTTAAATAAGGAAGTATTTTATGCCTGGTTAAATGCAAATTACCTAGCTTAAGTTTTTGAATTTTTGTTTTAGTTTGTTTTTTATCAACTAGGTATGTTGTTTTATTAAAATAATTATTGAAACTATAAGACATCAATCCAATAAAACACATTTCGAATTATGAAAACTAGACTTGAATGAATGAAGAATAGAATGAATTCATCACTGCAATAAAATCTTGATGCTGCTTTATATTTCTACCATCTAGCGGCAGCACAGTGAACATTTATGTTTGCAACAACCTGTTCCGAAGTAACTTCATTCAACACGCTTTTACAGAGGGCGCTTCTTAGTTCCCTCAACTTCCGCTAGATGGCGGTAGTAACAATATTTTAATTAACGAGGGAAACTCGCCAAGTCGTAAAGTTTTGATAGTGAAATAAAGTTCGGTGAGTTGATAATAACTCACCGAACTTTATTACATACATTTGTTTTTAATAATTCAGTTTGTTACAGAAAGTTACTGCGGTCTACGTACATTTAGATTTTGCTCTACCTATTAGAAAATCAAAAATGTTTAACGTTTTACGCAGGTATAATGAATTCCTACATGACATTGCCTCCAGAATTTAGTTTTTTATTATCTTGTTGTAGGAAGTTTTAATTTTGAAATCAATTGTTTCTGATAGACTCAGACATAGAAACTCCGTGATTAAAAGCTGATGTTACTTACATATTGCACTTGGAGATGCTTTTATTCAACTAGTAGGCAAATGGGTAGGCTGTTTGCGTTTTAACTTGGTTTTAACCATCTGATTTCTTTCGCATTCTGTCAATAATCAAGTACCTAACACCATCGCCGAAGAAACCGTGTCTTGCTATTCATGCAGCAGAGTGTATCGGCGAGGATCACGCTGAGTGTCGCATAATGAGGCGCGTCTGACTAGTGCTCAAGTGCAGCACTATAGTGTACCTACAAATGTAGCATACAGCACTTTTATAGGACCTGAGTAGGGCTGTGATGACGCGTGTTTGGCGGAAAAATTCGCTTGTGTGCGGTTGCTAAAAGTGTATAGAATTGCGACTTGGTAATGTGTATAAGATTTTGTAACTTTATAAGTTACTAGCTTCTGCCTGCGACTTCATCCGCGCGAAATTTGGGTCCCCGTCGCATCGCGTCGCATAGCATCACTTGCGCGTGCTACTACTTACTTCGTTTTCGCTTAGCGTTCATTCTGACTTTTTTTTTTTCCTTTTGCTTGGCTCGTAAGGGTCGCAGCGTGATGTTAAATAGAATACCTTTCTCAAGAATTGAGCTATAAAATGCAAAAACAATTTTTTAAATCCGTTTGGTAGTTCCGGGGATTACCCTACATACAAACTTACAAATTTAACCTATTTTATAATATTAGTACAGACAACTCTACGAAGCTAACACAAATCTCGGCTTGTGACACAAGGTTCTTTTAGAGTAGCAAACTTAATGATAGTAAAGTCACATTAGATCAGTTTCTTTCGTCAGATACCAACTCATATCAAAGTTGAAAAACTATGAAGTTTCTAATGAGCTCAGTTTCAGTGACACTCTTGGACCGACGTAACAAGGAAAACGCCAACCGAAAAATCTCGCCAATTTTATTATTGCTATCGAATAAATATTTTTGCAGCAATTCTGGCAATTTTTCCATGAAAGCTGTCATCCTTAAAACGCCCGTACATGTCCAGGGTGAGAGGCGCACGGCAATTTTTTTGACGCACCCGCCATTGTTAACGCAATAAAATGAAACTGTCGAGTTTCGCAAACGATCACAATTTGATGATATTTTTAGATATACATTGTAGATGGTCTACTAACTACTCCCAAATAATAATAACAAGATATTTCAGCGGTAGTAATGAGTTATTTTTTAAATAGTTGTTGATACCTGATTAACATGAACATCATCAGCTCATCATCTCTTCTGGCTACTTTGTATAACTTCGATCTTACCTGTAAATAAAGAAAAGAATAATTTAGTTCCAATCAAATAGGAAATAAGATTTTTTCATAGAAGATAATAATCTTCATAAATCCAGGCTTTTAAACTTGTTACTACTTTTACAAAGATATATCCGCCAATAAATTCAACCCTTCCCAACATGACATGACAATTTGCCAAACAACCGTTCCACTCCATATTTTCTCCCATCTTCAAATCAGCGTGCAAATCAGAAAACTTAGAATACCTTCCAAACATTTTTTGTACTTGACAAACTCTTTCGAACTTCGTCCAACTAACCCCGAACATTCATACTTCGTTATGACGAAAATATTCGCTGTCATTTGAAGAGGGAGCGAACAATTCACGGGAATCGATTCTGGAGAGAGGAAAATGTGTTTTTGGAAGTGAGAATTTTCATGTTTTTCTTTATTATTATTTCGCTTTGTATTACTAAGAGATAATCTCAACTAACACCTTTCTTAACATTGCCCTATGCCACTTGGTCATCTGGGGCATGTCCTTTCCAAATTAGAATAAACCAATCAAAATAAAAAAAGTCATAATTATAATCAAATTAAGCTGAGAATCAGCACGTTTTGAACGTCAAATATTGCATAAGACTGTCCCTCAAAACGCCCGCTCTTCACCACTTCTAGTGCTAAAGCTGGGAAGAAGTGGCGCAACCTTCAATGTTTTACTTACTAATCTAAAATTGTCATTATATTCGTTCATCGAACAAATTGACAGATTGTTAGTTAAAAAAATGTCAAGGAAAATATCTTGACACTTTTCTAATTCCCTTTATCATCAACCACCCTAGCAATTCGCGTAATGAAAGTGTTCAGTATAAAAAGGTCTACATTGGGAGTCTATCCCGCGACGTCGCGACGTAGCTGCAAACGCTCATAAATAAAACGGTTTCTTTCTTTCGCCCCGCGACTTCACCCGCTCTTGAGAGTGGCTCCCAACTTTAAATTAAAGATGTGGTCGAGATGAGGATTGTTTTCTTGAATTGTTTTGTCTGTACCAACCAATACTATTGGGAATTTGGGAATAACGATTTTCCAATACATCCATGCTTGTTCCTAATTTGTTATATGAAAGTGCATTCCAATATCTGAAAAGTCTGTTAGTCTGAAACATTTATAGGTAATTAATTAAAAAAACAATGTGATCATGTCAACAGGTCAATTTCTAGCAATAGCACTATTCAGTAATGTTTCAGTTTGATTCGTAGCACGATAGGTATTTCAGCGTATCAGTGTTGCCTTGTCGCACGGTGAGAGGTATTCAAGAGCCGTGTATACTTTGTTTTTGTAATATAATTTAACACAGTCATAATAATAAAATAGTGGTGGCCCACTAGAAAGCCTTACGACTTTTAGGTTGTACAACTCGTAAGTCGCAACACAAAGTGCCTGCTTGGATTCGAACCCAGGCAGGCACTTTACTTTGTGTAATTTATTTCATCACTACTACTCTCAAAATGGTTAGGGAAAACATCGTGAGGAAACCGGTATGTCCTAGAGCAGAAATTCCAAGACATGGGACATCTACCAACCCGAACTGCTTCCGCGTGATGGATTACGGCCCACTCCCTCTCACAGAGAGGAGGCCTGTGTCCCAACAGCAGGAACGTTATAGGCTGATTATGCTTCATAGTTATTTTGATCAAAACTATTTATTAAAATCCAGTCTAAAAATCGCTCGATCTTTTAAGTCCTCATCAATCTAAGTCAGTCAGGCACATAGTACGGACATTTTTGTTACCAACTGTAATAAAAGAAACATCTAATAGTCTTATTATCTTTTCATATCTTCATGTTTAAATCTGGAAGCATCATTAATCAAAGAATTCTGACTTGATAATATTTCTTTCAGATTCGCGTCAAATGTCAAGGTCCTGAATAAAACTGAATATTCTAATATAAAAAGTAGATTCGGAATATCATCATTTGTCAGGCGAAGGTAAAGGGATCGGGAGTGAAATATGGGCAGGAAATAATAATGTCTTCATTCAAGAAAATCTTTATTGGTATTGAGAATACCTTTATTACGAAGATTTGGGTTAAATTATATCAGATTTGTATGAGAAAGTTGACTCATAATCGAGGCTGGTATGGTCAGCAACAGAAGTAGATTAACACTGTCACTTTTACTTTACTTTTTTTACTGAAGAGGAGGCCTGTCTCCCAGCAATGGGAACGTATCGTCGCTCGCATGACTGATAGTCCTATCTCGTTTTTTAACTGATTTGTGTTATGACAACTACATTTTTATATACCTACGTGATTCTTTACATTTTGTTGCCTTTCAAAATGGTTATATTTTGAGATCCAAATAACATAGAGATACGACGTTTAGTGAAAAATGTAAAGAATCACGAATAGAAAATTTAGTTGTCCTAACTCAAAACAACTAAATAATGAGATAGGCCTTTAGTCATGCGAGCGCTGTTATAGGCTGATTATGCTATATCATCCAATGGAGGGCATCTGACTGGCAAGCAAGAAATCATAAGTTTCCATCTATCTAACATTATTTAGCTCAGTCGAAAAAATCAACAAGAACATCGTCATGTGAAACTCAAATTGCTATTAGCTTTTTATGATCGATTCCTATAATTTACGTACCGTTAATGCCTAAAATCTCTTGTATCTTTTCCAATAATGAGACAAAGACCTCAGAGATTTGCATAGCTTTGCCCTTCCATATGAAAGTATCTATCATAGAAGTAAAATTAATCTATTTATATGTCTAGTTTGGCAAATAAAAGTGCTACCATTGGTAAGCAAAACGATTCGTTTTTGTTTATAGGAACCGATGTAGATACCAACCTACCTTTCTCTCCATTTATTTACTAAAACACGATTCATTTCGAAGCCAATAAAGTGTATTCCCAAGCAATGCAGTAAAGTTTCCAATCTGTCCACAATCTGCAGTAAAGTGTGTCAAGTTGTCGTGTTTCAATCCAGCGTCCCGTGGGACAGGAGTTCGATGCCGCGTCGGGGACCCCGGCTCGTCAGTACGAATATTATATGGCATGCGATACTGGATCAGTTTACGTGTTTTTTAGATAGTAAGTTTACATGAAAGTTCGACCATGTTAGTACGAACATATTTTAATGCTAAAAACTTGAAATTTTAACAGCCTCAGTATTTTTTTCCTACTAAAAATGTTTTTTGTTTCACCATTGGGTTTTTAGAAGCATTATTTTTTAATAAAGGTACAGACCACGCCATAATTATAATGACTAACAATGTACAAATGTAGGTATGTCACTTTTACGGAAATTAATAGAAGTAGCTCTATCAATCAGCTATATATAACCTCGGATGTCGCTCGTATAATGTTGCTAACATACTGCGTAAAAATTTTCATTGTTAGTAGCTGTAACTCCGTTATAATAAATAAGTACACTATATCATGAATGAATCATAGCATCCTAGCAAAGAAACACATAAGGCTAAACAAAAGTTTCCTTATTTTAAAAGACCTCCTCCCAACCTATCTTTCTTTGTTCCACTCTCTCTTGATAACTTGGCAGACATCAAGACGTCGGAACTTGGGTTTTATTATCGAAGTTATTTGATGCAGTTGCGTTCTCGCTGCTGGGGGTAGCAGAGTGGCAGAAGGCTATGATGGTCTTGTCAAGGTAAAATATTTGTAGATTAGTGACGTAATGGTGACGCGTCTAGTAGAAATGGGCCACGATAGGCTCGAAAAATATAGTGCTGATTTTTACTTGTTATCTGCAAGTAGAAGTCTATACTAATATTTTAAAGAGGTAAATTTTTTTTTGTATGTAGATGGTAATGTCCGGAAGTACCAGTTGATTTAATAGCCTGATTCTTGAGGAAGGCTATAGGCAGGCGATGCGCTGCGACGGGGTGGGTTGGGGGAGCAAGAAATTTCACGAGGGTGAAGTCGCGGGTAGAAGCTATTCAGCTATATAAATGCATAGAGAGAAATAGATGCATAATATTTATGTTTACTTGATTTTTTATTTTTTACTGTGTTTAGTTTAGTTTAGTTTGTGATCTTCCTGTACGAGTCGCAATAAATACTTTTTCTTTCTTTTCTTTCTTTCTATATTCTTTATTGTACAGTAATAAAAAGAAGAACATACATTAGGACGGTACAAACGGCGGTCTTATCGCTTAAAGCATAAAAGGAATTATTTTCTGAATTCAAACAAAACAGAAGAAAGATAGTAGCCCTTAAGAAAATTAGGACTATCAAATTATGTCAGTTGAACTGAAGCATTCAATAGATTAAAGACGACGCCGACAGCGAATGACTGAAACTAATTTTACAGCCCTCAATAATTTTATTTTCTTTCGTCTCTTTAATAGTTTTATCATTAGGTTAGTTAGTCGGTCCTCTACCGAGTATTTTTCTATAATGTTTTGTCTAATGTTACTAGAATAAAATTATAATTGACTTAAGATGATTCTAAACTTGGGCACGTTGCGACCACCTAACTACTCGTAAGTCAAACTAGAATCCATCCTATGAATATCGACACTGGAACTGCCTAGGTACTTAAATTTTCATATGTGAATCAATCCTCTAGCAATCAACCCGTACTTCCAACTATCGTACAACACTATGAATTAACACTTAAGTACTGAGTTGCTCTCGATAGAACAGTGTCAATCAATCGTCGACAACACGCCTAAAGCGCGGGCGCAATAAATAATTCAGAGAGTATGGCCTTGCTTGTAGCTTTGTACCGACGCATAGCGAGTGAAGTTCTGAATCGAAAGCCTGTCACTATGTGAGAATATGTTAGATGTATTGGATTAATGGAAGTTTACTATGTTTGTCAATTGTATTGTTTTGTCTATTCTCTGCGGCAATCTATGAGAAGTGTTTGGCAAAGACATTTATTTGATGATGATAATTAATTAATTACAAACCGTCAGACGGCGTATGTAAAAAGATAAAAAAAAAATTGTAAAAATTTGAGTATCAAAATTATGAGCAGTTAAAATTGGATTCATAATGTTAAAATCTTATGTTTTAAATAATGCCATACATTATTTTCCAAACACTTCATAGATTGTCACATAGAATAGACAATTGACAATCATAGTAAACTTCCATTTGTCCAATACATCTAACAAGGGTGCAAGGTAAAAGTTGCTTAAGTGAATTATTATAACAAAAAAAAAAAGCTATTGCATAGCATTTTTATCAACTTATGCAATTATAATATTTATGCAATATTTTTTTTTCTTTGATATTAATTCAAGTTACACTTTTTTAGCGTGGTGACCGATAAGAAAACAAAACACGCATACGTCTAGTCGCACGCACACAAACACCGTGCCGAAGTCTGCGGAACTGATACGACGTTAGACGATGCACGGCTTTCAACGCTGCACCGCTGTGCCGGTCGGAGTGGGGGGTGATAGGTTTATTTTCGTTACGGAATTTCTTCATTCGGTCGCCGCGCTCAAAGCCCAAGATAAAAGCTATACAATAGCTTAAAAACGAAAGGTATCATCCAAGCGAATTGACAGGTTCCCGTTTCTACTATTTAGGCACGGAATCCTAAAAGCTAATAATCTGAATTTGCGTGGTAGCACGTGTTTTAAATATTTACCGAATTTGGAAAACGATCGGTGATTAAAGCACTATCGGCTACTGTATGTGTCACCTTTCTACCTTGAAGTCCAGACCACTAATGTCTACTAAGTTACTTAAGATAATCCCACCACACAAGCTTTAAGATTAACTTAATCATGAAACCAATTTACAATCCCACTTCACTCAGTACGAACTTGATCCTATACATATATGTGGCTGTATGAAAATACACAGGTATCTCAGTAGAACATTGTCAATCAATCGCGGCGACACGCGGCGCGGGCACTTGTCATCTAAATAATGCAGGACAACCCTCGACCCCCGGCAGGGGCTGTGTCATAACGTGTCGATGTAACTACTGATACGTGGTGCTTTGTAGTTCGGGGGAATTTAGGGAGGTGTTCAGGGTTAGGTACGTTGAAGGTCAAAACTTTGCTACAGGTATGAAAACATTATCTCAATGTTTGAATGCGAAAACTACATGTATCCGATTTTTGAAACGTTAATCAACAAAAGACAGTTTGAATTTGGAAATCTAACCAACTGCAAAATTGATGTCATTTCATGGGTTGTCAAGTAGGCCAATTACAACATCTAACATTAGTTCAACAGTCTGTTGGAAATTTTTATTTAAGATAAGATTTATTTATTTGTATAAACATTTACTATTATTATCATTTGTTTTTACAGGGGGGAATAAAATTCAACGATATAGGTAGTCACCAATTGCCACGCTCAAAGACGCGTCACCCAAAAACTAATCAAACACCAGCACCACCACCACCACGTTCTTTTGTATTGTTCAGTAATTTAGAAATTGGTTGTTAACCTGACTGTAAGTTGTATTTTTACATAAAGATTTTCACACAGGCAGAGACGGATGCACAGCTAACATTAAATATGTACATGATACATGTAGTAGGTAGATATTCAGACAGAAACGCAACGATTGTTGGTACAAGCTGGCGAACATTAAATTTAAATTAGCGTCGTGGAACATGAAAACAGTAAGGAGACACGCTTAATTATAATTTGAAGCGAGCGTGGGACCGCGACGCGTGGCGCCATCTGTGGTGCCGGTCTGAACTAGGACGGGACATGTATGGCTTGTCATTTTATAAGTAGAATAGAATTTATATAGTTGTGATTAAAAATTGTTGGTATGTCATACCTACCTGTGTAAAGACGAAAGAAATTGTTAAGCAAATTGACTACCGACTTAAATTGTCAGTAAGTATATACCTATATTCAAATGACACCTGTCATACTTTGGCAGTTGAATAAATGGCTGTAGGTCTCAATTTGCCTAGTAATGAATTGCCCTGACTGTACTTAATGTGGATAAATGGAATGATGATCCGCTGTTGCTGCAAAATGTTGATACCTACTGTGTTTTCATACTGACTCTGAAATAATATCGGAGTGTTTCTCAGTAACAAAACCCTCGAGTTTCTCAGTACCTAAAACGAGATCTCTTTATAACATAGAAACGTTAGCAGAAGACTTATCAAGATAATAATGGCCGATGAAAATATTCTGATAAACAATATCGTTCATAAAATATTAAACCAAAAAACAAATGAGATACGAAAAACTCCAAAATAAAATGATAAATTACCGAAAAGTTATTGCAGTCAAAACTCGCGAGGTCAAATAATTACTTAGCCTTAGTAGAAGCCTCTGAAAATAGCTTTTATAAGAAATTCTATTAGCAAATTGTTTACACCACAAAATAAGGAGTGTTTCTAAATTCTTTTAGTCTTGTCTCTGTGCAATTCATGGCAACTTTTTAACAGATATTAATTTTATTATTAAACGACACGAAGAAAGGTTTTAGGAGATAACCATACTAGCTCAAGCCGTGCTTACTGCGGTTAGTTTATGGATGGTTGTTTTTTTACATAAAGACGTGATCCTTGTATTCTTTGGAAGAAGTTGTTACTAGTAGACCAGAAGCCTGGTTATCTGACAAAGCAGGTCTAACATCTCCAAAGTTGCGACCCAACTATGAAATGTCGATATCTTGGAATATTGCAACTTCATAGTAGCAGTCACTTTATGATAATAATCTATGATATATTTCATTTTGGACGTCATCAACCTCCACTATCACATAGGTGGACCCGAACAACGCTTTTTTGATGATTATACTCAGACATAAGCATAAAAAAGTCAATATTTTTCGAATTAGCTATTAAAATAAGTTTCATATTTCTAACCAGTTATCAACTAATTAGATCGGAAACCATACAAAAAAAAAAACAAGAACTTCCTCATTTATTCTCATCTATTTTATTTTCTACTGTGCAACGGCAATCATCTGTATCTCAACTCAACTCTTTCCCACTCCGAGCTGCTCTCGAAACTCCAAGCATCAAGCTAAGAATGTTAGAAGGCAGCCTTTTATGTATCGCACGCAACTTGAAGCAAGTTTTATTGCCCGACCCCTCGCTCAAGATATTGTGGACTTGAATATTGATTGCTTAAATGCTTTCCGAATAGTTACCGTCTGGGTGGAAGGTTTGGATCGGAAAAGTTAATGTAGATTTATAATATGGTTGTAGATTATAGATACCCAAAATGTTGTATTTTGGTCAGCAGCTTAACTCTCATGGGATAAGTTTTAAGTGATATTATGAGATTTGCTCAAGTGATATAAAGTTAAGCTAGTTGGTATGACCGTAACCTTTAAGAAATAGACTGGTAGGTAGGTACAGTAGGCTCCAAAAGTCCATAGGCAAAGTCACAATGCAATAGCTTGACGTTTAGTTTAACTTACGACCTTCTTTTAATGAGTAATTAGACACACACACTCGCATATTACTCGAATATAGTTCCGTGTCATGTTCGTCTTGTTCACATAGTTCATAAAACTTTATGATTATACCCACAGAAATCTAAATAAATAAAACATAAGGTAGACAGATGCTTAACTCATTCACCGCTAGTCCCCGACTAAATAGAATGTTGTTGCTTCTTGGTTGGTGGATAATTTGATATATGTGAAGTGTGTTTAATCTATTAGCGTTGTTGTAGTTCATTTTGAAATGCAAGCAAATTTAAATATCGAGATGATAGCTGCTGATATTATCGCGCTGCGTAAATATGGACTTATTATTATATCACAAATATTTGATGAAACCGGACTGACTGTGAGTATTATGATTTCATTATTTTATGGAACATTTATCTAATTAAAGTATAAATGATGATCCTTGTAGTTATTTTTTTAAACGTTTTATATTTACCTACCATAAGCCCTAAATAGAAAAAAAATATATATTTCCTAAAGTTTATTTATTTACTTTTGGAATGATGAATATAATATTAAGCATAATATTATAATATATAATCATTTTGTAACATTTCTATTTTCAAAATAATTTTGTTTCAAAATAGTCATAATATTTTATAATTTTGCTAGTAGCTTAACAGTATTCCTTTTTTGTTTTAGAGAAATTACCTACTGTGAGTCGGAGGGTCAAAAGATATAAGGAAGAGGGTAGCCTTGCCAGTCGAAAGCGAAGTGGAAGGCCCAGCTGGTCAGTGAATATGAAACAATTGGTTTCCGAGATATTTTGCCGAATTATTCAACAAGTGTTTACGAAGCGTTCGCCGTGCAAACGAAAACCAGCTCAAAAACATAATATTTGATTGGAAATAATAAACAAGAACATTTATACAAAGTATTAAGTTATAAATTGATTTTAGTAATATTAAAATAAAATTGTGTCATATCCGTATTAATAAGGATTATTTTGAGGTTTAGTTTCAATCTTCTTTTCATAATGAAAATGAATACTTAAGCTATAACCGCAATAAGTCCTAATAAATATGACTGTTTATAACGAATAAACATTTTGAAATCACTTAAGCATAAAACATTTTTATTTTTAACCCCATATAACATAAGCATAACAATATAATAATAAAAACATAAAAATTATTACATTGTTATTCTCTTTTATTATCTCTATTGAATAACAAAAAAAAAAAAAACGAAAAAGATAATTGTTGAAAAGAAAAATAATAGTCTCATCTCGAGATTGGAACCCAGACTTTCACGTTTGCTAAACCATTAGGTTACGTTACCAGCTATCTATACTTGCTATGATGAAGTGAATTTGAGCAGTAGTATGAACCCACCAAGGTTATGTGTAATTACGTAGTACCGTGTGCGTAAAAGCGACGATATGTTTTGTTTCGTTCGACGCTAGGACAGTAGAAAGATATTTATACTGTGACGCTCACGCTAGCCAATGCGTGTTCGACTTACACACACAGATGTGGCCTGCGGCGCGAGGCGGCCGGTATTATCACAGCAATTTGAACTTTAATATGCTTATGCAAAATTGATGCCTTACTGTACCTCGACGCTCACAATTTGTCAAGAGCATCCTTAGCTGTTGAAGACTCAATGCCCAGCCTGCCACTTTAAGGGAAAATTACAGTAAAGTAAAGAAACAGTATTATTAAGAGAAACTTTAACATCGCCCTGAAATAGCGTGAAAATTACCTTAACTATAACACAAAACAAATAAAAAACTAAAAACCGCTTGGCAATTAAAGTTTCCACTCAAAGTCGATCTACTCTGCGGGGCGGTTAGGTCAAAGGGTTAATAGTCACCACCCTACCCCTCTCCTGTGGGATAGCCGACAGAATTAATTTATGTACCCTAGATCTAAGACCTGAAAAAAAACATGTTTCTAGATTAAAAACAAAAGGATAAAGAACTTTAAGGGGACGTGTCTACTTTGTTTTTTTGTGGTGTTGATTAAGCTTGTAGATTGAAACTTGTGGTGGGATTTATCTACGTATCAAATGGTGTAATAATAAAGATGATGCATCAGATTTGTAGTAACAGCTAGCTGTGCCCGCGACTTCGTTCGTGTGCATGTCATTTTTTTGCGCGGAACGCGCGGTTTTGCCGAAACAAACGGACTGACAAAACATTTTTTTTGTTAACACTATATAAACTTTCATATGCATTTAGTAAACAGCTGTTATTTTGACATTACACACACTTCAATTTTATTTACTTGTATGTATATAATATGTAGGTATTATTTGTAGGTATACATATATACCTAGGACCTAGATGGTGATATTATTTCAGACATTACAAGTAAATACAGAAAGTGTAATAAATAATTATACAAAACTCCAGTAAATAGCTAGTTTATCAGATAAAATCTTGTCCTACGTGCCGTGACATATGCACTTGAAACTGTTAAAAGCGGTTAGCATATCAACAACATAAGAAAAAATGAAGAAATAGAAGAAGCGAGACAATTCAAATTAACTACAATCGAAGGCTCTAAGCACTAAAGGTTACCAGCATGATTAAGAAAATTCATATTTTATCGCATTTAATCATCATCATAATACGTGCGACTGATCGTAAAAGGTATAAATAGATATCTACATACATACAGTGTCATAACATCCCATCAAACAGTTATACGGCCACACTTGGCACTTAGTTGATCGCAGTATAACGTTATTATCATACAGGAGGATCGCTGGCCATCCCCCTTGGGCCTAAGTCGTGTCTTACCATCCCCCAGGGAGGAATAATTGGAAGTACACGTTAATGGGAAATACACTGACTGACGTGGATGTTAGTTATTGTTGTTAAACCTGTTGTTGTTATATTTCTGTCTTTTTCTAACTCATAACACAACACAAAACTTATTACGTCTAAACTCATCTAAGCTTCTTTAAAACATTATGGTTTAATCAATACGTTGTTTGTTACTCAATTAGAAGTCAATGTTAAAAGTCGTGTCAAACAATTTAAAAATAATTGTTAGCCCAATAAAAGAGGAATTCCTCATTTTTGTCAACAAAAAATCGGATTTCCATGGTAACGAAGTCGGATCTCATGAATTGCACCGCGGAAATTGTTCATCATGAATCATTTTAGAATTCGGATAACGGGAAATGAATGAGAGATTCGAGTATCTTATCTGATAACCATTTTAAGTACTTTTTGATAAGGAGTCTGAAGCAATCCAAACATTTCAACATAGTATATTTTTCAGAATGTAGATAACAAGGTGCTGTTATAATATAATCGATATTGCGGTTTGTGGAAATGAGATACATTTTAACCATGAAGCAGAACTATTAGTTTTCAATCTAAGTTTCAAGTATTTCTACAGGCGTTGGTTAATTAAATGCAAAACTTGATAACTTGCGTGTTCGATTAGAATACATCAAAACCTGACGTCACGGCCACACCGCGAGAAAATAGTCCGAAAATCGTATTTCTTCACGCTCTCAGAGGGAAAACTTTTATATTTTTATTTACCGTCTAACTGACTTTGACGAAGGGCCTAAGTTTAGAATAAAACTTTGAAATGCCGGAATACCGCGATTTATGTGATGTACTACTGGCCTACTTCTCTGCCGTCACCCGTGATTTACTCGGCGAGATTATTTTTTTCAACCCTTTCCTTCCTGTGAATTTGTTACCTGAAGTGCCGTTTGAGATTTGTGGCTTTAATTTAAACTTAGGACTTTATTTACAGCAGTCCTTTTAAAAATTAGGGCTTACCAAAAAACGCCCTTTTACTCAAACTAACTTTAGGAAAATAAATTGGCCTCAACTTTGCTAAAACATTTTCATTTGATAACAATGTTGTTTACTGTAATGTAATATATCGAGTTGACCCTTCAGGGTCAATATCCTCACGTTTTGGACAGGTAATAAAATCTATTTTCAAAAACATCAAATAAGTTGTTCATCACTTTACCGTGAAAGGGCCAATAACCCTCCAAATAGTTGACACCAATCAAGCCCAGTGTATTCATTCGACACACATTCACTCATTCAGTCCTAAAACCTAACGTGCTTAACCCTTCATAGGCACTCGTTAGCCCGTAGGTGCGGTCTCGTTACGCCGAACGTGTCACCGTCGAATTTAATCAAACCAATTTTAGCTTGTTCGCTTCCCACTCGCACGTTTTTCGCTACTCCCAATAAAATATTGATGATTTCGCACAACTTAATTGAAAATTCTTGTATTGAGCCCTGTGCGGCTTATGCGATGTTTCTCAGTGTAATTGATTGTATTGCTGTGCTTTGTTGTATTTTACGGTATAACGGTAGATGGGTATATGTAATTAATTTGTCTGTAACTGAGCAGGTTACCATGATTGTGTGTTTAATTTCACAGTTTTTTTTTATAGTAGATAATAATTATAGACCACAAATTCAATTCTACTAATCTTTATCACCTTGTGTGACCCATTTCTATATAGCCCCCCTCCCCCTTTTTGTAAGTAATAATAAATAGCTATTGATCACCGTTATAATACTTAAAAAAAAGACAATAAAAATAAAATTAATTTAAAAGACATTTTTTGGTTTGAGTCTTGACTCAAACCAAAAAATGTCTTTAAAATTAATACTCCCCTTCCCCAAAGTGTAAAGATAAGTGAACTCAAAAGCACCCTTAGTCAAGTTAAATAATTTATCTTACAGGCTTTTATTCCTGCTCAGGCCGTAAGAGATATGGCGAGAAGATGAGCACAATGGGGGAGACCTGTCACTCAAGAACTGACATTTAATTTCCTTATGACCAAGAACAATAATTATTTGTATTTAGGTTATGATAAGGGTAAAATAACAAGTGATCTGTAAATAATGGGTCGCCCCTAAGTGGACACTGATTTAATAAGAAATAAGTTAAAAACAGAATAAACACCATACAAACCTGATCTTAAATAACTGTTATAACACTCTCATAAAATGAAAGCTAACGTCATTCTTGCACTCATAATTAAGGATAGTAAATATTGTACTCATTTGAAGACATTAGGTAAACTTACAAAAGTAAATACTCACGAATGTGAATTATTTTTAATATAACCTCAGGGAAATGTATGGTGCAGAAGGCAGTAGACGCTAAGCATAAAATCCTCATTACAGGACCTATTGTTATTCACATGCATAACTCAAAAGCTGGATGGTTTTCAGGGCAATTTTCCCAGTCATATCCTTTCAGATTCAGAGAATAATAGGCTATAAAATTTTAGCTCCTCTCACGCGAACAAAGCAGGGACGTGCGCTAGTGAAGATTTAAATATTTATTACTTTGACTAGCTGCTGCCCGCGACGTCGTCTGCGTGAAGGCTCTACAGCACTAAAAATACCTAAGATGCCAGTGTCGCTATAGCATTATAAGGAAACAACTTTTAAAACAGCATTAAAATATAAGTTTTTTTTTTCAAGCGAAGCAAGTGAAGGGAGTTATATTGGAATCCTGCTGAGTTCAGTCATAAGATGTGACTGAAGGAAATAGAGAAAATAATGCAGGAATACATTCTAGGACACAAAAGAGTAAAAATACGTACAAAGGTATCATACCTTACAACACTTCCCTATAAACTACGTTGGTAGTTATGCTGCCAGGAGCCAAAATGTAGAGAGAGTGAGGACTGGTGACGCGGGAGTAATTGACGTACAGTTGCCCGTGTGAGAAGCAACTCGTCCTGAGGTCGACACCCGCTGTCCTCAGTGTCTGCCCCTGCGACGTATTGATGGTCATCGCGAAGCAAACACTCACGGGGAACTGTACGCGCTTGAACTGGAACGGGAAGTTATGAGGTATGAGGGGAATGCGTGGTATAAATACTGCCTCGCCGACGCCACAACCCGTAAGAATTTCCGCCTCAATGGTGTGTCTGTGGAGCGAGATGACTTTAAGGCGGGTCCCGTTACAAAACTTCGGAGGAGATAGGTTCCGAAGAAGCATAATCGGGCCGACCTTTAGCTTGATGGTATGCGCTGGAAGTCAACTTGCTGACAGGGAGTTCAGAAATCCCACGGGATAATGTGTGGCGTCATCTTGCTCGACAAAAGTGTTTATCGTGGTGTAGACCATTCCCCTCAATTTCAGAGAGAATGCATTCGTTAATTGCTGCCTGATCATTTTTGGGCGTCAAAATGGCCCGCTCACACACCCAAGAATTCTGCTGGTGCGGTATACGACTGATGTACACACAGCGAATGAGTTCTTCTAAGCTGGATACCACTCTACCGAAAGACTCTGGAAGCACCACCTGTCCACCTCTCTCTTCTGGTAGAGTACCTTCGCCAAGACTTAGAAGAACATCGGAGAATTATTGAGCACGTGCATTGCCGCCGAGTCGAGCTCTCATATTAATGGTCAAGTGCAGCGTACGAACTCGTGACCACAACGTAGATCGTTTCAACGAAGCATTCACCTCGTTAGCCCTCGATTCCCACGTCACCACGGGAAGCTTTTGCCGGAAATCGCCACTGAACAGAACTGTGACACCACCCATCAAATGTTCGTTCCTGCGGATGTCCTGCAGGGTTCTGTCCACGGCCTCAACTGCCTTCCTATTGGCCATCGTACACTCATCCCTTACTCACTTGTCCCTTATCGCTGTTACGTGACACACCACAAACAGGCGTTTCGGCGCTCTCTAAATCGATAGGAATTTTAAACATCGCATGTGCTGTCTTGCCACTCGGAAGCAGTGTGGCAGCGATTCCCGACGACGCTACAGCAATAGCAATTTTGCCTTGCCTCCTGACCTCTGCAAGTATGCCAGTGGTAACAAATGTTTTTCCAGTTCCACCAGGAGCATCCAAGAAAAACATTTTACCCTGGTTTTGCCCAACGCTTTCAAGGACGGTGTCATAAATTTGTTTTTGCTCTGAAGAGAACAAAGCGACATGGTCATTTCGTATGGTGGTAATTTCGCCCGGATCATAATTTCTCTCAGCGTTATACTCCCGATTTCCACGGTCTTGATGCGGTGATGATTGGGGAGCTGGTAACTCATATTCGATCAGTGGATTGCCGCCGATAGAAATGACCACATCTTGAAGTGAACTGAGACAGGTGTTCAGCATGCGTTCATCAGTTACTTCGACTTTGTCTCCAGTAGCACGCCTCAAAGCTCGTAGAAAATCTTCAGACAGATGATGGCGATACTTCTCCCACAAAGCTACCGGGTTCGCGACTCCGCAAAACACCAAGATGACGGCAAACAGATGACGCATGCGGCTGGGACTGTCACTGACGCTCGCCTCCGCGAGGGTGTCATCCCAATTTTGGTCACCGTCGAGAAGGCGACGTTTTACATCACATTTAAGTTTATAATTAGGTATACGACATGAAAATATATTAATTACCAAGCATTAATCACACAGATAAATACCGAACAAAATTATTAACAGTCAATGTTTATTTTGTACTAACAACATGAAATTGATGAAGAAATGATCATCATCAATGAACATAACTTTTTTGTAATACTTAACACCGCATTTTTTTTTAATTGTCTTTCTCAACTCTGCTCAAGATTTTGAGGGTTTTGTTTTGACCTTGAATTTGTCAAAACGAACTATACGATACAACTTTTATGAAGAAAATGCACATTACCATCTATGAATTTTAAGAATAACTAACTACTAACCTCGCCAACATGATCAAATTTAAATTATTAATTTCCAAAAATTGTTAACATGTAACTTGATTTGATTTTTATGAAATCTCATAGATGGCGCTGCTTCTAAATTTTCTTTGTACTACTATCATTCATTAAACTATGTTTCTCTGCCCAAGTTACTTAAATGGCGTAGTTTTTATAGTGTAAAGCTAGATAATAGCATGGCTTACTCAAAAACAACATTTAAATATGCGTCGTTAGATTACACGCTATCACAGAATGCGTAAGAAAAATAAAGATTCACAGCTCCTCCCCCGTAGGTGATAGCGTGATAATATGTAGCCTATATGTTGACCCGACCTCTTAGTAATATTCATGCAAAATTTGATGTAAATCCATGCAGCACTTTTAGAGATTAGCCCGGACATACATACAGACAATCAGACAATCAGACAAACAGACAAAAATTCTAAAAACTATATTTTCGGCTTCGAAATCGATTGTAGATCACGCCCCAAGTATTCTTTTAAAAAAATATTCAATGTACAGTTTTGACTTTCCTACGATTTTATTATATGTATGTATAGATTAAAGCAAGTATTCTTTAGTTTCGACGAACCCGTCTGTAAGACAAGTGGAAGTCATAAAATTCCAATTCTTATGTTGTTTATCGATTTCTTTAAGAATTGGAATGCTCATAAGAATTTATTCCGCAGGGGATTGATTAAAAATGTAATGCAGTACGCTAAACAAACGTGTTTAATTAATGACGCATATTTTCCCCCAAACTTGTTTATTTTGTGTTTTTCTCTGCTTCATGTCTGCCATAAATAAACGCATTTTCTTTCTTTCTAATTAGTTGATATACTGATAACGTGTTTTCTGAGGCGCCGAAGGCTAGTCTCCGTTGAGATTGGCCGCCGAGGACGAAATACGGTCTGGAGAACTTTATTTATTTTTTATTTATATAAAAATAAAAAAATATCGTTTTCAAGACCAACCAAATACCTACATGAGTATCTCTTCAATTACAGTCTAATTTCTGTCTACTCCAAATTACGTAAATTATGTTCTCAAGAAGCGTCGGGTTATCAACCCTCGACGGTCTTACTACGTCAACCATTATGTATGTACTCAAGGTACGAGTACATTTTAATTAATGTTTTCCGTGATTATGTTGAAATTGAACTGTCTTGATGTAATAGAATTCTTTTTGAGGGGAGTAAATATTAACATTTGTACCGAATGCGGTTTCGCCATGTCAATCAAAATGTTTTAGACACTTTCCTCGGTAAGTTATTTACCAGTTTTACGATACTATCCCCCCCATATATAAACTAAATAACATAGACCCACATGCATTCTTGAACAAATAGGCCCACCAACCGAAAACAGAACCCCAAAAAGTTGTAACAACTACCAGCACCCAGAACTTTGAAAGAGGCTTGCTAATAACCCTTGCACCAAGTGCGGTCTCGCTACGTCAATCAAACTGTTTATATTAAACGCTACACTTTGGCACAGAGTGGCATTAATGAGTATTTGAGGGTAACTTTGTTGAAGGCTATTGGACATATTATAAGCTGACAGACCACTGTCCGAGATGGGATTTGATACATTAAACTGTCTTCGTCGGTATGCTAGTGTTTATTTGGGTTCACTTGCAGCACGCTTGTGCAACGTTGCTTCGGTCAATATTGAACGTTGAAACTTCTTTGAGGGTGAAGTCTTATGATCTAAAGCTTGATGAACTAATTAGTTTAGATTTTTTTATTTATGCACTTCTCTCGCACATTGCAGTGAATATATCCATACTCACCCCCTTACTAATAAACGTCAGATGAATAGTTACACACCGATTTATCTCTTTCAGTCGTCAGTAATTTGACTTTCGAAAGAAGAAGACAAAACGTTGTGTAACAATACAGACGCTATACAACGTTTATTAGTAACACCTATGTTTTAGATATGTACAAAAGTGCAGACTTATTATCAGAGAATTGGGTGTTGAAGAATATTTATACTAATATTATAAATGTGAAAGTGTGTCTGTCTGTTACCTCTTCACGCTTAAACCGCTGAACCAATTTAGATGAAATTTGATATAACGATAGTTTGAGTCCCGGGAATGGACATAGGATAGTTTTTATCCCGATATTCCGAGGGAATCGAAACTTACGCGGATGAAACCGCGGGGCACTGCTAGTATTTTAATATAAGTATTGTTTGTGGTATTGAGGAAAGAATTTCATATTAGTAATTATTTCTAACCTAACATAAAATACATTTTAAAGACTTATATGCTAGCATTCTATAAACTTCATTTGCCAATCAGATTGCCTGAATCAGCTAGTAGGTACTTATAGGGTTCTTGTCTATTTTTTTTTGTATAGCTCTTAATATTCTAAACTAGGAATAGTTATAATAACAGTACAAGTTAAGCTTATTGATCATAATTATCACTACCGCTTTGTATCATGCTCATCTCGTAATATATGGGCTTAAAGATTACAAATTGTAGCTAACTAGTGACGGCTGTTCGCCCATTAGTTATCGCGCACACTGCACCACTCGACGTTCACTGAGGAATAGCTTTACTAACATAAGTAGGTGTAGGGTTGATACGTGGAAACAACAAGTTTTGTGAACTGTGGTTGTACTGGAAAACTAAATTTTATTAGTAGCCATTAGTGTCCTACTACTGGGCAAAGGTCTCCCTACTCTCTATCTACCTCACTCTGTCCAGAGCTGCCAAGGACCAATCTTTATTAAAGGAGTCCAATTCATGCCGCCATCTCCGTCTGGGCCTGCCACGATGTCGTTTACATGCGTTACGAGTTACATATTGACATGCGGCAGATGTGTCCAGCCTCAATTCCACCTAAGCGTGGCAGCCTACCGAGTGACATCAGTTATTTTAGTGATGGAACAGATTGTTGTATTCTTAACCCGGTCTACGAGTTTAATACCAAGAATACTTCGTTCCATAGCCGTCCATGAGTACTCTTTTGAGGGATAGAGGATGAATAGGTGGCCTCTCTTTTTCTTTTTAATGCTAATGTCCTGTCAAAGTCAAATCATTTATTTCAAATAGGCACACTTAAGGCACTTTCGAACGTCAAAAATTATAATAAAACGAAATTGATTCTAGTCGCCACTTCCAAAAGGTAGTTTTCGTATGGAGAAGAATTGGCAAGAAACTGCATCGTTACTCTTTTAAAATGTTTTACATGGTTTTGTATACATTCATTACCGTATGTAATTATATGTGAAGACGATGCATCTAGAATAAAAATTAGTCTACCAACAAAAGGTAGAAAGAATTAAAAAGCAATAATTCAGAATGCTTCACATAAGTCTATTCAATCTGGTTTATTATAGCTGGAAAACGCACCTTACCCGAAAAAATCCCGTTTTAGTCTAAATTCCGCACGCCTAGTTATTTCACAGAAAGACCGATATTATTATCCTGATTGAGAGCGTTCCACAACCCTAAATACCTAAATACGCACGTCTCGTCCGACTACTCGCGCTAAATATTCGGCGGCCGTGTGACCTCAACCTTGGTTCAAATTCCATCAAAACTTAGCTCTTAAGTAGGCGTTCGATCTTATAATTGACTTTGACGTGTTTCTCTTGAGAGAGAATTACAGTCTCCTTTTATTTGAGTAATATTTTACGTGACTTCGTTGTAGTTTCAAACTAATTTCAGCGGGGAAGTGTCCGTTGTATGGCGAATAAAAAAAAACCTCTGAAGGAACTCTCTTTAATAAATTGGATTTTATGTGTTAGTGAAGAAGTGATTAGAACGATTTTTAGCAAGAGGAGGGATTGTAATTTTCTTTGAGCTTACTTCTTGATTGAGCGAAATCTCAAGCAATTTAACTCGAATTACATAACGAACCGCCGGACGGAATGATTTTTTTTTTATTTTCGACAATTAATATTACTTGTACCAGACTCTGAAATCAATGTTTGTTTTTGTTTGTTTTAATTTCAAAATATTTTGAAGAAATTATGCTAGGCTGATCACGATCGGTTTTGAAGTAATAATTGCGTATGAAAATCTAATTAAATTACTCCAGACTTGATCTTAAATACACAGACAGACAGGACATTCCTCGCAGTGCATGCAAGTAAAACGTGATGGGGTCCCGCTGAGACAATCGAGTCTCGCCAAGATGGCGCCTTGCTAGTGACTGTAATGTTAACTATATCAACCCGCTTTAAAAGCCATGGCCGATGGCGGAGAAAAACTATTATGAGTAACGTTATGGGAAATGTTTATTTAGTTTTGAAGACATTTAGGGAACGAATTTTCCGTATTGCTGTTGTTTGGAAGTTCAGGTTTTGGTTGCTTGGTGTTTGAAAAAATCAGGAAGAAAGTAAGCACATCGGGATGTGCTGAAATATTGTACTTATTATTGTTTAATTTAAAAAACTGCAATGACAAAAAATCTTAGGATAATAAACTTATTATTGATACTAAATGCGACAAGTCTCTGAAGTAGCTTACGGAAAAAAATGAAAGAAAAGAAACAAAATCTATTCATACAATTTATTTCAAAATTACGTTATTGAAAGCATGCAAAAAAAGATGAAAAGAAAACGACAAACTTTGCAGAACATCACGTAATTAATTTCCCAGTGACAGTACTTTCCACAGCACACGTCAAAAAGAAAAAGTAAATTACCGAAGTACCAACGTATACCTTCCTCCGTAGTTAGAATTTGTTGAATTGAAAAATTCATAACTTTTCCAAGTCCAACCTTTTCATAACTCAGAGCACCTTTCGCTAAGAAAACTTTTCCAACCGTGCGCTGACATTACTTCGTCCGCAACTATGAGCTCCTATTCTATAAATGGCCACAAATTTATCCCATACATCAGCCAATACTGAAATACGGCGTCGCAAAGTCTAGACCCTTTTCGCAGGACATCATAGCTTACTGCGAACATATCTCTTCTATCCTAACAAACCTTAATCCCTTGACTTTAAAGTCATTATTGAATGTCTCAGGTATATTGTTAAGTTGGTTGTGTAAAGGCTGGAACATCGTCGCATGCATTTTACATCGTATTTGTGATGATTCGATGAGCAGACTATTTATTATGGTGACATTCGTTTAAAACGCGCTCAGATATAAAGGAGGACAGTTGAGGGATGGCGGTGTGATTGCGGTGCTGGCTTCACTTTACTTCGTTAACCTTTTATGGGACCTGGCAGCCTAGAAACAGTATTATCAAAGAAATTAACTTAAATCGTGTGAGAAAAAGTTTCGCTAGCTAATTTTAACTATTATTTTTCGGAAAAATGGGCAGTGCTATTATTAAAGGGGGTGAGACCGTGAGGTGCCTTTTAAAGAAAATCAATAACTAAATGTGGTGAACATATACATATATTCAGTGATATATAGTGAGGAAATGAGTTGAAATATCATCAAAAATTATAGTCACGAACAAATATAAAGCGACGCTGATCCTACCGATGGACAGAAAGAAAACCCATAAAAGACACATTGAGTAACGAGTCGAACAAATTCAAAAACTTGAGAGATAGAAACAGAAACAGAAAATTGCCATTACAAACGAGATTACGGCTACCTTCGTCAGAGGAATGTTTTTATGTGTATTGTTCTCGGATGAGCACGAAAATCCTTTTTCTGTGTGTAGCATTAGTATGCCACTATTGTTCTACTAGCTTTCCAACTTAATATTATGGTATTATACTCGGCGTTACCTGGGAACTGCATGTTATCTGAGTTTCCAAAGCTTTCAGAATACCAGAATATGTTTTCTCTGAATTTTACTAAAAGCAAAGTTCTTAGTGCGTAATTGCCAGGGTGTTATCTTTGTTTTAAGGGCAGCACTCTAGTTTCTGTTTCTAAACCTTTAATTATTACATCTCGACATAACCATTTTGTTAATGAAGAACTTATTTTCCGCACTAAAAAATTGCACGCTAATTTATTCTAATAATGTGTCCCTGAATCCCTGCTTATCTCCCAACTCCTTCTATTTAATTAATCCTACAACTTTTCTGGCACGAAACCACTTCATCTACTAAAATATGCTAAAAAATATTCAGCTCTTAATTAGATTATTCTCGCTTCCAATCAGCCAAAAAGTCATTGGCCAACGATTATATAACAAACTTCTGCATAATTTATAAGCTATCTTGTGCCTCACTTAACTAAATTAAATCGTTCATCGTGCAGATGGCGGAGTTCAAAAATATTGGAAACTTTCCCGTCAGTATCTACAGTCCTGAATTATTTGCCTCCAGTTCTTTGGGCAAAAGCTGTTAGCGAAATTATTTGGAAAAGGACCCCAGGTAGACATTTATTTTCAGGCCGGCCTGGGAATTAGAAATACTTTAGATATCATGGGGATGAATTTTGGCGCTGGTAATATAGAAGAAGTGGATTGAAGTTGTATAACAAGGTTAATCCAATACCTAATAGTAGATTTATTCTCTCAGGAGACATGAAACGAAAAACATAAGATACAAGTCTAAGCACCAACACCTATACTATCTAGTAATTAACTGAACAACTACACAACATTTACGTTCAAATATTTCTCGTCATTATTTTCGCTTCCATTGTGGACGGCTCAAACTCTGTTCCGCCGAACGTTCATGTTATTAATACTGTAACGTCCATTATACTAAGTGTGGCAGAATGTCAAGCGGCTGACATTTGGCGTAATGAGACAGAAACACTATGGTATTTGTGGAATGAGGATCATGTAATTAACCTTTGCAGGTTAATGACATTATTGTTGTTGGACGGGAGGTTCAAATGTAGATAAACAAAGCTATATTAAAAAAAATTAAGATATCGTTTCGATTTTCAGTGTGAATAGCTTTAATAACTTTGTTACTAGTCTAGACAATAACAAAGATGATAAACGATATAACAAAATAATGTAATAGTAGATATGTATTTAAGCTATGTGTACAAGAAAATATTTGTAAAGGACTATAAATACCTAAACGTAGGCGAGTTTATCCAGTAATCCATTTCAAGCCGATAGACAAACCCTATTCCATCTACAAACACTCTGATTTAGCAAATGTTTGAAAGGCGCCAGAATTGGAACATCTCTGAAATTTCGACCAAATACCTGTTATTTTAGGAAAAACATCTCGAACACAACACAATGATCGTCCACACAAAAGCACATTAGTAAACAAAACCGAAACTTCAAACGCAAGAACTCCTTTCAACCGGCGAATTCCGATACACTTCAAGCTGGTGAAACGCGCACGCTGAATCCAGCCTTGTGTACCTAGATGATGTGTTGATTTTCCTTTGGTGTTAGTCTCTCAATTATAAGGGCGAGATTGTAAGGGCTCACAATTTCCCCTACCCACCTGTCAAACGACCACTGAAGCTTGAAGATACGTGCGTGTATCGGGACACGTCATCTCACTCATCCTCTTGAGTGTTCGTCGTGATGTTTGCTATCTTTTTGACGTTATTATCTGCGCTAGGATGTTTGAGAGTTTCGTACGTGATTTTTATCTCTTTTCTTGATTTGGAGAATTATGAGAGTTGTATGTTGTTTCGTAAATTATGAGTGTCAGATTCTTGGTTGTAATGGCTCTATACAATCTGCACTATGGGCCATGTTAACACAACTCACAACCACTGGTTTTGTGGAACCAATGAGCACTAATTCTGTATGGTACATTACGTCAAATGTGTTTCCAAAGTGCTTTCATTATAAACTATTTTCTCTGCGGCTATTTTAGTATTTTATTTAGTTTTCAAAATAAACTTGATAAAATTAACCTTTATTGCCTACAAAAGACTTGAATAAATAATCAATGCAGAAGCTTCAGCTGCCATATTTTTACGATTTAGACGTATTGTTGCCGCGCGTTTAGGAGCATAAGGTCAAAAGCGCGGTTGCAAATTGTCAAAAGAGCCAAATGTCAAAAGCTTAGAAAGTCAAAGACGCACATAGTAAAAGCGCATAAATTCAATAGCTCCGAATGTCAGAAGGGCACAATGTCAAAAATTCTACTTCAACGCATTAACTGCCTTCCGAACTAATGCAACAATCCACCCACTCAGGTGGTTAATCAACCCTCGGCACTAGCTTATACTGTAACCCATCAAACCAATATTAAGCATACAAAGTGAACGCATTCACCCTCTTACTTATCAGCCGCATTACGCCATCGTTACCGTACAGTAGTCGTGTCGTGCCGGTGTCGTACGCGCATCGTCTCGTCGGCCATTAATTTCATTACGGCACCGTTGTTCGAAACTACATTAATTCTCTGTCTACCCCGTGACGTGCCCGCGTAATGAACTAAACTTTGTCAATACGTTTTTGGTGTTCGAAAATGATGTTTAGCTGTCTAATTTTGATTAATTGTGTTCGGTTTGGCATTTGTTTGCGATATTGGTGTTGTTGGGAGTTATCTGCTGTTGTCATAATAATATATGAAATGATATTGTGGCTGTAATAAATTTTTGCCCTTTTTTCAGGATTTGGCAATCTTGAACCGTATACATTGTAATCTAGCATTAAGTTTTGCATTGACTGAAGTCGTTAGAGGCCGACATACTTGCTAAAGGAATGAAGATGTTATTGTATGACCCAATGTTAGCATTTCCATTGATAGACACGAACACAAATGAGTTAGTTATCTAAACATAATTTGCAATCGATAATTCTTGAGTTTACGTGATGTTGGTCACTGTACGAGAACGAGTGTCTACACTCTCGTAGTGTATATATAGCAAAAAAATACATAGCATTGTTTTATTTAGAAACACATTTCACCGCCTGTCCTATGAATCAAAACAACGCGTTTACTTTCCTCTAGTCGCACACACGATAAATTGTGCACAAAAATATCTTCATAAAAAGCAAACAATGGGAGGCAACAGAGCGACGTTGAACGCAACATTTGACGCGACAAACGTTTGTCGCGCGACGGTTTGTTTTGTCGGAACACGGTCAGTGGCGCGTGCTGTGTGCTCAATCGACAAACGTTATTGTGACTCGGTTTTACAAACGTTTGATGGATCGTAAGAGGCATAGGGTTATAAATTTAAGGTGTTCAGGAATGGATGATATATAGCTGTTTTGTAGGAGTGAAAAATTAATGGAATTAAAAGCTAACAAAAACAAACGCCCATCTTTCTGGGAGAAAAATAAGTAGAAAATGCTTTCATTTAATTTCACTTTAACATCAGCGATGTACGTAGTCTACATAGTGAAGCGACTAGTATTTTGATATGAAACCTCCCACTTGGCGTGACACAAATCCAATGTTACATAAACGCTGAAAAGAGTCCAAAACTAAAACATTGCTGGTATAAAAAATCCATTATTGAAAACGTCTGTCCCAATGACACAAAAACTGTTTTCAAGTTTCTTCAATACCTGCTCCATACCCCTCACTCCGTATTATACATATTTGGTCTTACATTTGTGCTGCAATTTGAACATTGTTTTTCCGAGGCACTACTATCCACTTCCCATATGGGATAAACTCAGAATCGCGTTGTAACACGCGAAGACCCCATTTGCCGCTCGTTTTGGGACTGTCTATAGTCAATGTTGGAGCAGATCAGCAACTCTTGAGCAACTGTTTTGTTGATTCTGTTTTTTTCTGAAATAGGTAAGTTTTTTCAATTACTTGGTTGAACAAGGAAGGAAACTTGGTACCTAGATACAAAGCAAATACTAATCAATCAGTTGTGATTTTAGCTCTGTTTGTGTGGTTTTCTATAATTAGTTTTGTGTACGGTAGGCTGCACGTCATTGGTAACAAACAACTTAGTAAAAGATGGCCACTTATTTAATTGAGATTCCGTACTACGAAGGCCAGCTAAAGGTCGAACTATTACCACTAATGTGCGGCCTACTATACTACTGTCGGAGTGATTTTAGTCACTCTGGTTTCACTTTCACTGACCCAAATTTTTTACCTCAAAAATTACCTAAAAGTATCCCGTCTAACCTTCCCTTATCGAGTGGTTAATTCAGGCTACGGCGTAGCAAGGTACTACGTGCGCCGGTTACAGCGCTACGCCGCTACGGCGCTACGCCTTATTTACGACACTCGTATCCAAAGTGATCATTGCTGTAATATTCTAGTAATGAATTGGAGTTTTTTAGTACTTTCGTATGAATAAATTCAAATATTCAGACAATATTTTTTTATGGACCAGTCGAATTGTAAACGACATTTGGAGCATAGTAGGTTTTATGATGCCTAAATTAAAATATTTTCTCGACAACAGAACACAATTCTGAGATGCCTGTGACATTTGTTATTTTATGAATGCTGCAGATAGGGCAATCATTTCACATTTGTTTCTTTTTAAGTTATTATTTGTGGAGCCTAGCAAAACTGATAATTCATACAGCACAAAATATTTCCATGTACCTGGCTTATTTTATAACAAACACCCCATTTTAAAAGAAGCCACAAACACGTTAAGACGTGTTTTATGAACCAGTTTAACTAAATTGATATAGTGTGTGAGTAGATCGTGGTTAGTAACGTTTATGAACAGAGTTTAATCTTTGTTATCACACTGAGTGTGTTACTTTCAACGAAGGTAGACATTGTGGGAAGCAGGGTGTTGGAGTAGGCTAGAGTTATGTCATATCATATAGGTATATGTGTATGTATACTACGATGTATGATGATTTCAAGCTTTCAGAAAATAACGACTAAGTTATAACTAATTCAAATTCTAAATAATTTATTTGCAAATATGGGTAAACAATATGCAGATATTCTACTCGTACATTCATGTAATAATTTTATATCATGTCTTGGTATCACCATATTTTATCTTTCAACATGCAAGGTACAGAAAAAAATATTAAACGAAATAAAATTAATAATGAGATCAATAAAACTAGTTTAAAAATAAAGTATAAAAATAAACCCTATAGCGTATCCTGCAAATATTCTGATACACAGTAATGTGCTTTATTTATCATAAAACTTTTAGTTTATTTTCCAACATATTACGCTTTGATGCCTACAGATAGTGGTGGTACAGACGCCAGCACATCAAGCTACTACAATCTGTCAAATTTCTTTAATACACACATCAAAAGTGTCTAGGGATCAAGCATTTTTATGCGGATTTCTTGAGATTGAGATGTGGCTTTGTAATAAATTTATGATTTTATAAATTTATATGGATCCTTTTTGGTGCATTTCATAATTTGAATCAGGAACTGTGAATCAAATTCGAGTAAAAGATGAAAATCAGCTGTCAATATTTTCCCTATAAAAACATAAACGCATTGAAGACATTATTAGTGCTACTGTTTCCCTACTACTGATTAAAACCAACGTTATTATGGAGCGGCGACGTCATTTAAGCAGGGAAGAAATGCTCAGAGCCGTGGGAATGATAGAAGCTGGTTCCCGGCAACGTACTGTGGCTTTAGCTCTGAATACAAGTCAGAGTGTTATCAGTCGACTTTGGACACGTTACCGAAGCACTGGTACCGTGGCTGAGCGCCATGGAGGACGGTATCGCTGCACCACACGGAGACAAGACCGATACATTCAAATCTTAACTCGAAGAGCTCCAACAATAACCGCCATGATGTTAGCCGTGAGGCTTCATCACTCTTCAGGGAACTTAATTAGCGACCAAACAGTCAGAAACCGCTTGCATGAAGTGAACCTTCATTCCCGAAGACCGCTACGGGTACCACCTATAGCAATGCACAATCGTAGGATTCGATATCAATGGGCTCTTGAACACAGAAATTGGGCAGAAGAACAATGGCGTTTCGTGTGCTTTTCTGATGAGTCTCGTTTTGGTATGAGACCGGATACAAGACGTATACGACACTGGAGAACCCCTGGACGCCAACAGCGATTAAAATCCTGCCAGGAAGTCCATCCTTATAATGGTGGAACCATCATGGTATGGGCGGGTATTTGGATCGGCGGAAGAACTGAGTTGATTTGGATCAGAGGCAACCTCAACGCTCAAATTTATGCTGAGACGATTGTATCAGACGTCATCGTTCCTCTACAAGTGCAAATCGGTCCCTTATTTCAGTTAATGCATGATAATGCACGACCGCACACCGCAAGAGTTGTAAGACAGACTCTCGCCGCAGCTAACATCAATGTCCTGCCCTGGCCTGCTCAGTCGCCAGACTTGAACCCGATTGAGCATGCATGGGATATGCTACAGAGAAGAGCTCTGCCGAATATGGAGGGTATCCAGTCGCAAGAAGACCTTTTTTTGTTGTTGCAACGAACATGGGCTGCCATTCCACAGCGTGATTTGGATGAACTTATTTTGAGTATGCCAAACCGATGTTCTTGTGTTGTTAGTGTTCGCGGTAGAAACACGGATTATTAATTGTTTAAGTTACCCAATAAAATTTTAAAGAAAACTGTTATTTCAGTCTTTTTTTCGAACTTTTGTGTTAGTGGTTCAAATGTCAAAAATCCCTTTATTAGGAAAATGGCAAATTTCTTTATTAATGCAAAGGTGACTTGGTTTATCGTTACTGTGACAAACGAAAACACTTTATTTGATGAATCCTTAAAGAAAATTTTAATTAATATCAATCAGGAGAAAAGTTATTGCAAAAATATATGTTGATCCCTAGACACTTTTGATGTGTGTAGATTTTCAACTTGATTCAAAGTTGATTGAGAAATTTTGAAAGTTTTGGGTAGCTTGATGTGCTGGCGTCTGTACTTTCTAAGTCTGTTATGTTAATGGTACCCATGGCAGTAAAAACTATTCGTAACATCAGCCTGTAACTATGCAATTATAAAGGCACAGGCCACTTCTCATACGGAGAAGAAACGAGCATTGATCCAACACGTTTGCTTCTTACGTGTTGGCGATCACAAATCATTAAGTTCGGATTACTCATGACGTTTTCCTTCACAATGAGTGAGAAATAAATATTTTGTATATTTTTTTGTATTTGTATGAGTCTTATAACTTGAGAACAAAATGATATGATGGCACCCTTATCATTAGTACCATAACAGTTGCATCTGCATTGTTTCAATGTGTATGGGACTCACAAGGGTCTTACAGAAAGTGTCTATACGTCAGTATAGTTTCAGGACAGACTGCAATCTAAACTTTGCAACACGAGGATATCGATGAAAGCTTAAGATTACACTGTTTGCAAGCGATAATTATGTAGGTATCTTATGATAACAGTGCCTGTTACAGATATTTAGGGCAATTGCTGTTTTAAGATGCACTATAGTTTATACAAGGCTTACCGTTACAAAACTCTCGTAGTATAGCTTGGAGCTCGGGTTTATGTCCGTTATTTCCAGAAGGGCAGGATTAGCCTATTAGTTTGGTTTATTGACGTGTATTTATTAATAAGTATCAAATTTACCGGTGATTCATACAATTCCATTTCTAGGTATTTAATATTATTTAAGTAAAATCACAATCATCATCGGATTATGTAAATAATAAATTTAA
Source organism: Hydraecia micacea (assembly GCA_914767645.1). Lineage (NCBI taxonomy): Eukaryota > Metazoa > Arthropoda > Insecta > Lepidoptera > Noctuidae > Hydraecia > Hydraecia micacea. The sequence goes on from OU611794.1 coordinate 492,841, forward strand.
AAAAAATCGAGAAGAATCGTAAATAAATAATTAAAGACGTGAAAACCGTATTTTTTAGAAAATGCGGGCAAGATGTTTTGTTTTTATTTCAAAACATTCTCATAATTTCTGTTTTTCCCACCATTTCGATTCCAGTCGCTACAGCACACTCCACATTCCGTTCACGATTACCATCCGACTCATAATCCTATGTTTTTTCCGCGAGCACGCGATGCGCATCCTTCTCCGATACATCGCAGATACATGGCTTTCCGATGGTAATTCCCATTCAAATGCTTTTTTATAGTTTAGGGGCGTTTTGTCGGTCTGTTTGGGGGAAGATTTTGGGATATAAAGTGTGTGTGTGTTGTTTTGGAGTAAATGCGTGTTTTTGTGTACGGTGCGTCTCATAAAATATTACTTGACTGGATAACTAGACAGGTCCAGTAAAGTTTAAAGAACTGACTATTCTTCACACATCAAGACAATTTCTTGTCCCGAAGACAACGGTTAATTTATTGGTCCATTGAAATGGAGATCTGACACAAACTTAGCAAACGGGTGACGTACAAAACTGAAGGATAGGTATAGGAAGTGTTGCGTTACGGTAACGATAGCTGATAAGTACTGTCATACATAGGCCTTGTATATGCAACGCTGCTCACCTGAATGAAATCAACGGTGCAAGCTAGTGATTACAGTAACCGACGCCAAGCACCGAGGGTCGAGAGCCGAAAGCCGAGCGTCGAGTGCCGACGGCGGCTACTGAGCCACCTGTGTTTGTGTCGCTCTCAGCAATGAGAACCTCCGGTTATTGGGTGTGGTGCTAATGAGATGCGTTAGCGATGATGATTTTGATTGTTGATAGATGACGTTTTTATACTAAGCTTACAAATTGTAGGCCACTGGTTTGAACCCAGCCAGGCACTTTACTTTGACAAAATTATTTCATCACCACTGCTCTCAAAACTGTGAAGCCATAAATTCGAAGACATCCGACATCCACCCGCACTGGGCCCGCATAGTGGAGTACGGCCCAGACCCATCTCACAAAGAAGTCTGTGTCCCAGTTTGAAAATTATAATTATTTAATTATGCTTATGCCTCTGACAGAGGAGGTGAAAGTCACAGCAGTAGGAAGGTTATAAACAAAAATAAACAAAGTACACCTCAAAAGTCAATCTCTTAACCCTCCATCGCTTGTGAGCGGCACTTTGTCACTCGACTCCAAGTTGCCGTTACGCTATTATAGCCTGATTCGATTGGATGGCCTCGGCTACAACGTACGAGCACCACAGGTACCTGGAACCTTTGTTTGTAAAGGTTTAGGGTGCTTAGTGCGGCTAGTGTTTGTGGCCTTCTTATGTGTGCTGGTGTGTTGGAGTCTTGTTTACTGTAGATATTGCTAACAGTGATGCTGCGAAAGCACGTTAAGCCGTTGGTCCTGGTTGTCATTCGTAGACCTTAGGCAGTCGCTAGGAGTTGTCAAAAGCCCGAAAGTCCGACAAAGGGGTATCGTATTACCCTGCAACTGGGTTGTGGAGGACAGATAGGCAGTGCCATATAAAATACTGGTGTTCAGCTACATCCGACTAGAATGGAAACCGACTCCAACATGTTGGGAAAAGGCTACGCAGATAATTATGAATGCTAACAGTGATGCTAAACGATAAGAGCCATTACCAAATCCTAATCTATTTGTAGACTAACAAGCAAATAACTGAAATTAGGTACCTACTACAATATGAGATATGAATTAATTTCTCTGAATACTCAAACAGCAGTGAGTTTCAATAAGAAAGAAAATCTTTCACAATGTTCTTTTATTTTTATAATAATTGAGTGAGACGCTTCAAAAGTTACTGATGAGTATAATATGTTTTTTATTGCTTCTTTACACGTATATTTTAGTCAGTAAAACATGTTAAAAATACTCGGATTTTTTACAAGTAAGTATCTCCCTATTTTAAAAACCTCTCTGTAACATCATTTGTCAAAAGAATACCACTTTTCCGTAATAAACTCCAAAAAATCCTCACAAACAGCAAACTTGCCGTCACGGAACACAATAGTAACCATTTATCCGAAAATCTCCGTCTCGATCAATTAACAAAGCGAACAATTAAATTGTTGAGAGTCTAAATCCATTTGTCCTGTTTGTTTGCGCCCTAATAGTGTTTGCGTTTGAGACACCGCAATCCCATTTGAGCACTCAAATGCTCAGTTTTGAGAAATGCGAGTTGAGCGCAAACTTACCTGGGAACTGAGTATTCGTCATTTATGAACCTTTAGGGAATGTACCGGTGTCGCGTTTGTTAATTCTGTTATAGTTCAGACTTTAGAACAGATTTGTAACGTTTTGCTGCGGTTTAGATAAGTTTGTTTTAACTTCTTTATCGTTGTTGGGTTCGTAAACTTTCTATGGTCTGACAGCTAGTCCCTGTGCAGGAATACGTGTTTTATCTGCATTTCAACGTTTGCGAAATTTGATAGAAACATATTCAAGTTACTGCTGTGGGTACGTTTTGTTTCAATAGTTAGGTTCATCGTAATCATCACCATCAGCCTATAGCAGTCCACTGTTGGACTTAGGACGAGGCCACAACACTGCGTTGCGGCGTCGCATCGTCAAAATCTACTATCAGCGTAAAAATCCATTTTTGGGATACGACGCCGCAACGCAGTGGCCTCGCCCATAGGCCTCGCCTATTGCACGCCATACTACTCGATTTTCGGCAACTCTGATCCAACTGCTACCAGCCATCCTGCGAAGATCGTCGCTCCACCTAGCCTGAAGGCGTACTACCTTACCTTAATAGTTAGGTACTGATGATTAATTTCTCCTTTTGTGACCTAACAGATAATCTAGCTTTACAGTAAAAAAAAACACTACATTAACTCCCATACCAACCACGATAAGCATTTGCATTATTATTCCAAGACATTTCAAATCTAAAAACAATAATATCAAATCTCACGAATACCCCAAGAAACGGTAGCTTCATTTAAAAACATAGGAAATAAAGGAAATTGTACATACATATTTATAAGATGATATTCAAATGCGTGCAAATACAAGGGGTGGCTGTTTAGCCATTTAACCAGCGAATATTTGGATAGAGTCAATAATGGCTTAGAACTCGCGAGCCTTTGAGTTTGAGTGTTAGATGGTGTACGCTGAACTACGTCGTCAAGGGGTTTCGAGGGTAGGCAGGTAGATCAATATTGAATTTATGTTCATTCTAACAGCTTTGGACTACTGTAAATTGAGCGAAAACGCTATAATTCTATGGGCCTAGCACGATCGCTCGGAGTGAACCTAGCGTAAATTGTAACGTTAATTTAGAAAAAAAGAACGAAAAATACGTTTATTGGCATTACTGCAAAGAAATACACCTTAAAACTATTAAATTCAGAAAACAAAGATTATAATGTTTGTTTTACTAGTCTTCTATATATATATATATATATAAAAGGAGAACTGACTGACTGACATATCAACGCACAGCCCAAACCGCTGGGTCTAGAGATTCCAAACTTGGCATGTAGGTTCCTTATGAGGTCTAGGGGTGCACTAAGAAAGGGTTTTTCGAAATTCCACCCCTAAGAGGGTGAATGGGGGGAGGGCAAATTTCACGCAGACGAAGTCGCGGGAAGAAGCTAGTATCTCATAAAAATGAGTATTGTGTGCCAAGTTCATTTTCAACAGCGCGAAACTACGGAAATAGTTATTTTCTAAGCAAATTCTTTGCCATTGAAATAAGAGGGGCAATTCTCGTAATTTTAAGAACGTTTAGTCTGATCTCAGTCTCAATCTGTCAAAATATATCTCTGATTTCCCTACATTTTGAAAAGTTTTTGACATCGATTGTCGCTGAGATGAGATTGCGACTAGATTTTGAACGTTTCTAATTACGAGAACTGGCCTTCTGGTCGCCAAGACTTTAAAGGTACCAATTTATCGCAAATATAGTTGCCCACTTACATCAACCCATCTCCCTACATCTCTCATTAATTTCATCACCGAACCTAAATAATGCCTGCCCTATCTATCCCTCCGTCGGTCTACAAGCGTGGGTCACGTTCTAACGTCCGATCAATGTTCAATGTTCATACCGAATAACTTATAAACTTTAATAAAACCAACATCCACGAAAATGGTAATGAGAGCCAATCTAGATCGTTCCGAGATTGGTTGAATATTTGAAACAGTGTATGAATTGAAAGCAAACTACATATTATTTGTGCAAAATTCGGTTCTGTTTCTCACTCTAGAATTGTGTTGCAAAAGCGAACTGGTTCGTTCTAATTTACGTGTTCTTACAGGCGACGTTCCTAAATACATGTGCTACTGTGTAGTAAATTATGTCTTTGAACGGGACATGCACTGAAGGTCTTAGCACAGTAGGTACATACAGCTAACTGAAGGCTACCTAATTTGCAGTTATTTAACGTTTACAAAGTGTTTTTCTAGTTTTTTTATATCTGGAATTTTTCAGTAGCAGCCCGGGGCCATGATTTGTGTCCGGTTGATGGCAATAGGCTCGCGTCCTGTTATATAGGACTTGAATATAACTGGCGAAATGTGAGTGTACTATAGATACACCTCTGCCTAACGCTTCAAGGAAACAAGGTGTAATGTTATGTAATGTTAACGTTGATAATATTTATTTGCCAAAAACAGTGCTTTACATTTGTTAGGTAATTTTGTTTGTGACATACAATTATAGTCAATCATTATACATCGTTGTATAATTCTATTAACACTAGGTACTAAATATCTTATTTTAAGAGCGCGCGTTCGATTTAGCGCAAGTCAAAATCTACACGATCTATCGAAAAGCGTACACGCTGCGGCACACTACAATAGTACAATGGTTTCTCTGTGTGCGTGAGCGCTGAACAGTTAGCACGAATCATTTAGATACTTTTATTTATTTAGGATCTGTTTTATGATTTTATATTTTTAATCTAATTGTTATAATAAATTAAAACAGCGAACTTTAAAGTAATTATTTAATTTTAAAATCGCACATATCTGATTGGCATTGACCGACTTTTTCTCGGGTCGATCATTTCAGGCAAAATACATTTATTATAGAACTCCAATAATTTGGGTTCCATTTTTGTTGCCCAAAATACATCGTCTCTAGTAATTTTTGTGGTCTTCACTGCGAATTCCTGTTCTGTCCACACCGCAAACAGACAAACATTTTTTTGACTGAAAAAAAAAATTGAAATGCATTTCTATCAATGTCTAAAGTCTAAACTAATACGCACAACCGAACTAATTAAAATACTTACTTGACCTGTATCATCATAGTTTAATGCATCATTGGGTTTACTGGACTGTTCTTCAATTCAATTCTTTTTATGTCTGAAAGAATAAACCTACTCGTAAATTCAAATTGTTTTTTATTAAAGTAGACCTAATTAGGTATAGCCGCTTTTGACTAGTCGAAAATAAGCACATTTCACGCGGGTGAAAGTCACGGGTGGTATACCAACCTTTTAGCTCTTGCCTTAGCCATATTTTCTAAATTTTTGCGTTTTCGCTTTTCTACAAGTCGCTTCGTTTTATTTCCCATTCCGTCTGAAACATAATTTGTTGTCACAATCAAATAATGTCAGTTATCAAAAAAAAAAAACTTACCGAAGTACTTACGATCACTCTATAAAATATTTGGTCATCAAAAATAAAATATTTTACTTACCAAAGTACTAAGATTTGACGATCACGCTATAGCTTGCGCTATCCTTGTACTACGCACGGCAAAGGTCAACAAGGGTCAGGGAGAGCGCCCAGCGACGTGTCCTCTCTCTGGAAGGGCTAGCTGCCGACTGATTTGAATCGGTTCGCACGCAGAGTTTTATAGTAGTTTTAAAATATTTTTAGAAAAATAATAAGGATAATTTAGTTAACTTTTTTAATTGTAACTTATAAAGAAGACATTCTTCTATTACAATAAATATAAATTATATTAAATCAAGTAAGATATATTGGTGAAAAAAATCATTTTATCGACTATAATTTCTAAAAAAATTCACATTGTATGGATTTTAATTTCATAAGTTAGGAAGCTAAAACAAAAAATCCTTTTAACTAATAATTTTCTTAAGGATCTTTGCAGTTAGTAAAAAATTTTTGTTTGTTAGATCTGTCAGGAATTTCAGATATTTTTAGCTTCGAAATTGACACTGAAAGTGAAATCAAGTAAACCTCTGTTCAGTTATCTTGATGGTATTCACAAATACTGTATTAATCGAAAAAAACCTTTAACTAACAACATAGACAACAACATTTCCTAAAATTATTAGTAATTCATATGTTTGTAAGATAATTGGTTAATGCACAATCTGATTTGAAAAATCACGTTTTTGAGCCAAACAGCGCACGGACCGCGTATACGCTCTTAAGTTGGTATGATAATAATTACCATGTTGTAGGGTTCTACATTATTGCTGCACATTACGGCATGTTAAATTGAGCACAAATTGCAGCACCCGCTTGCCACATATTGAGTGTAGCTACAACTTGCAATATGGGTTCATTATATCATTGAACATGTGTTTGTGTCTCAGCTATTGGTTATGTTAATTGACAAGTGCTGCGTTTATATCAACTGTCTTGATATAGCTAAATGAATTGTTATTTTTAAGGCTGCAGAATTTTTACCTACGTATATTTATTTACTATTTGAAAATAATCTTATCTCTCTAAGCAGATGATCAATAACCCATATTCTTGCATACAAGCAATCATGTACTCAATACGGGGAGTTACAAAAAACTCAAAACTCGTCATGTATCTTGCAACCATCAGTTTTTGGCAGAACTGAAAACAGTAGTTACTATTCAGTCGACTCCTTAAAATCCCGGCCTCTTAGTCACGTAAAAAAATTATATATATTTAAAAAGCCCCCCTCTGGATTTGTATGCAGCAACAAAAAGGAAGATAATTTCATATCCCTATTGAAGGCACTTTGGCTCACAATCGCGGCGGTAAATAAAAACGTTCGCAATTGGCACCCCGTCTGGGCCGGATGCGCCGGGCGCGAACAGGGGTGGCAAAAGGGTTGCGATCAAAGAAGATTAAAAAATATCAATTTAATATAATTGTCAATATTGTAACACCTACATTATAGGTGTGCTTACAAGTAATGTAGATCCTACAATATCACTTCTAAGTTTGTTATACCTCGTCTGTTCCTGAGTATTCGGTTTTGAAAAAGATTAGGTAAAACGTATGAAATATTTGGGATTGAAAATTGAGTCTTACTGTTTGTAGTAAAAGTGGTTACCTTCACGCGGTTTTTTATCAGTAATTTGATAAAAAAGTGCGGGAAGGTAACCACTTTTATTCAAACTTGTCGACCGTGTTCATGCTGATCAATTATCACCTTATACAGATATTCCAGTAGCCCAAAATATAATACTTTAAAATATGTGAGTTGTTATAAGTTGCATTTTTCCGGAACCTGTATCTGTAGCAAAACAACAACGCGAGTCTGTAAGACCTTAAGCAGTATTTATACTCAGATCCCAGTATTTACATAAAACCTCATTAAATAATAAAACATCACATAATATCCCACCTGGCTTTCAACGAAGAGGTAAGTAGAAGTATACCATTCTACACCCACATGTCGCCAGCTATGTTAAAGTCCCATGTAATAGGGGGCAGGCCTCGTTAAATCCCTCATTAAAATAAAATAAACAAATTCTTTTTTTTGCTCTTCGTTCCTGGCAGCCCTGCCCGCACGCCACCCGCACAGCGCGACCGAATGCACTCGCTACTCGCTAGCTCCGGATACGCACTTAGATGTTACGTACACTGCATTAGCTTCTAATACAATGTGCTTTCATATTGCATGAGTAACTTATAGGGAAAATTATAAATATTTGCTATGAGATGATTAAGTTTTCAACTATCTTAGTAGATACTTCAGAACATACAAGTGCAAACGTGGAAGAGATATGGATGGAGAGAACTCAAAATCAAATCATTTATTTCAATTAAACCATGTACAGGCACTCTTGAATTGTCAAAATTAAATAGTCGGTCAGTTTGTCAGAAAGTTGAAGCTAGTTGCCCATTCCAAAACGTAGATCTCTATCGAGACTAAAGTAATATCATGAAAAAGTCCTCAATCTGGACGAAAGTTATGTCCACGGCTATCCTCTGAACATCACAATAAATTCTGTTTTAAATAAATTATAATATATTACTTACGTGTAAGTTGTTTATTTAATAGACGATAAATATTGAATAGTTTATACAATAGGTACAAAACCATTCCAGATCAGAATATTTTCTGGTTTGATATTTCTTAGAGCGTTAAATCACTTTTCTTCTTAAAAAGTACAAAATTATAACATGGGATTCAACGGAAATAGCAAATGGGACCTATCGGTAATACCTAAAAAATGGGATCTAAAACTGGCATCCAACGAAAATAAATCGTGATTTTTCAGTAGACAGGTTTTAGTTTTTGAATAACAACTGACAATCTTCGAGCATCAAAATCGTCAAAATATAAAATAGTAAGTTAAGTAAATACGAGGCTTAAACATCGTCGTTATCTGTGATACAATGATGTTTTAAATACTCGTGTGTTTAGCGCTTATGAATTCCTAAGCACGCTGGCCTCGAGGGATGAAATAGGACATTAAAATCTGAAAATATACTTAATATTGCTCACATTTGCCTATTTCACAAGACTAAATTATCGATACATCTCCGTCAGCACCGCCAGCTCGTCGAACCGACACCTCACAAGTTAATTTCCTGTGCGAGAGAAAGCTGGCAAGACGACCCGCCATTTTTGCACTCCTGTCTATAAGAGACAGACGGTTTGTTTTGCCCATATAAATGTATTAAGTAATACTAATTGTACATTGCTATGGCTTTAAAGACTAAGAAAGGAAGATAGAACTATTTATTAACAACTGACCCGACCGATGTTCTCCTGTCCCAATAAATACAAAAATCACATAAAAAAGCACTCTCAGTTTTTCAGAATTTTCCATTTTTCTGGACAACTTCTTCAATTTTTCTTTCCCTCAAAACCTAATTCGGATGTTCACAAAGTTTCTTTTTTTTAATTCCGAAATCCCTCCAGCCTTTCTCAACAGTCTTTGTACATATATACATTAATTTTTACATCTGTTCAACCGGTATGTTCTGCTAGGATCAGGTGCACAATGGCACATAACGCTTTTCTCGTTTCAAAGCTTGAATCGAAGGATCGACCTGGCCTTGTGATGACACTACAATACAGGATGGCAGGGACATGGGCGCGCAGACTATAACCATGAACGTAGCACAATTTTTGTCGGTTATGTTAAAAAAAAAAATTATGTGTTCCGTAGAAAAGTGTAATACGTAAAATGAATGGAACAGCAAACTTTTTTTTTTGATAACCGACGAATAAACTTAGCGCAGGGGTTCTGAAGCATGTACTGAATCCATGGTAACAGATTGCACGTGGATGTCCTGCCATCCTGTATATATTGATTCCTGCGACCGCTATTATCGAATAACTTTATGTTCCAACAGTTTTTCATAAGACTTTTTTGGCACTTACCACGGTGCAACACGTTATAATAATATTATCACAAATATATATATATATATATAGAAAAATAATTTGCGTTTAATTGCTTTACAGTCTGTCATTTGAATCTAACAATATTTTTGCATGAATGAAGATTACTAACAAGTAACAACCTTCTTCAACAGTCTTTAAAAAAAAAACGGCTCCATTTAAAGTGTCTAACAGCGACTACGGGCGTGGTCAGTCACACTAAAGCTAAATACGAGTACACAATAACAATCAGATCGTCGAGCTGTAATCTGTAGTATGTTATGAGCAGCCACACTCTGTACTGGTGCGCAGCAACATCCACTTGGTATCTCACGCTGGTGCGGTAACTCGGAACACGTAAATATTAGCTCACGCGTGGCATTCGTGTGTGGGTACAGTGGCAGAGTTAATTCCTATGCCATACCATCTTGTAGAGATAGAAAAAGATAGTTTTAGCAATGGAATTTGCTTACCTCATTTTAAGAGGTAATCTCTACCTTTTTCAACTGAACTTGTTTGTAACTGTAATTCGTAGTCTACTCCTCGTGCATTTAAGATGAACCCTGTTGTTTTATGGATACCATCTCACAACTAGCACGGTAATGATAAGGGACAAATAGTCGTGGTGATAGTCCTTCGCCCTTCATCTCCCTCCCAGTCCTTCATATTTTTACATGGTACGCCTCTGTGTTATTTACTTATTTTAATACTAACCCACTGACATCATATTCACGCACAATGGTCCGTGCGAAAACCAAACCCATAACATAGAACCCACTGACATCTAAGTATAATTAAGACACTCAGGCTTCTGTTCAGCAAACACCTTTACGGAAGAATATTTTCTATCACAGTGTTAGCTCCAAAACGTAAATCTATTTAAACTAAAATAAATATTTCCCCTACACTTTAGCACGTATCTGTACATCGATACCTCGAGAAAGTTTACGAGCCGGACCGAAGTTGGTGTCGGTGGAATGCGTTGATTCGCAAAATCAATGGCCGCGACTGTACGCTCGCCTTTTGTTCTCACAATCATATTTATACGAGTATGTTGTTGTAATAAGGGAACTTCGGAGTTCGGAACTTATAATTGGACGAGTGGTGGGGGTAACAGAGACAGTGATGTCTAACTAAATGATGAATGTTGTGATTTGAATCGATTGGAATATTTAATGTCTGACTGTTTACTTTTAGTTGCGGTCAAGAACTAAGAAAATGTTACTACATTCTAAGATTAGAAAGATTCGAGAAATATGAAGGAGCTCTTCAACCAAGAACATGTGGATAAACATTGTTTGGATTAAGTCACATTTGAACAATTCAACCCTTATTTATATAATGTGATATTGTAAAGATTTCTAATCAACATAGTGTCTGAAGGTCTTTTGCAAATTTAAATAATCTAGCACTCGTTCAAACGTCTGCTACACATAGATAGATAACTGCAATTTCCTATCATTCGGAAAAAGACGTTTGCACGTGTCGTTGCCGTATGCAGTGTTCCAAGACGGGACACGTGCCACAAGTAAATTAAACTCATGTAGTAATAAAATAAGAGCAGCATTCCTGCCGGCCGGTATCGAGGCGCCCTGTGTTCCAATATCGACGTCTTTGTGTCAGCCGGCGAATACTTTATTGAGAATCCAATACAAGTCTTTTGCAGAGCTGTTATCTGAAACTGAAAGGATGCTTGCAAGCAAATCGATTAGGTGAGATGCAATGTTTTTAATAAAGTATGCAGCATGTATGAATTCAAATATAGTTTGAAACTTTTGCGATCAGCACGCTAAACGCGTAACATACTATCAATCGCCATCGGAATCATTTTGAAGGACATTGCAAATCCAATGCTTCATATGATCGAGCAATTTGTCCTCTCAACAACGTTAATAACGCAATGGATGTTGTTCAACCAGATGATGGATGAGAGCAGTGGTGGCCAAGTGGTAACGGCCGCGACTTACGTTTTGTAGGTCGTAGGTTCGAATCCAGACAGGCGCTTTACTTTGTGTAAATTATTTCATTACCACTGCTTTCAAAACGGTGAAGGAAAACATCGTGAGGAAACCGGCATGTCTTAGAACCAAAAATTCGAAGACATGCGACATCTGCCAACCCGCACTGGGCCCGCGTGGTGGATTTCGGCCCACTCTCTCTCACTGAGAGGAGGCCTGTGTCCCAGCAGTGGGAACATTATAGGCTGATTATGTTATGTTATGTGTTATGTTGTTCAACCATCAAAAAATTACCCCGCGGGTTAGTGGATAGTTTTTAGAAGGTAATATCGCTGTCCTTTTATTATAGGCCACCTCAAGTTGCATGGCGATTTACAGATGCCATTGTAGCTAAAGCCACTGGCAAAGCAGGTAAGGGTCGCGGCGGAATGAATTATTTCGTTCGTGACATTTAGTTGAAAAGGTAAATAGACGACATATTATTATAGCAGTGCCCGAAAATAACTGGACATTTCCACCACAAAAACTAAAACCAGTTCACTCAACATCGGCAAAACCTTAAATATTTTAACCCATTCAGTACACCGTACTCAGAAACTTTCACCAAACATGCAGCAAACTAAATCGAATAAAAATCGTTCGTATTCCAACCACAGTAGTCGGAACTTTTAGTCGAGAAATAAAAACGCAATGAGGGTCTATAGAGGAAAATTAACACGATTTAAATTGAATGAACAAATACTGTGATTATGAAAAGCCCCGCTGCCCCGTTGGCCTCGTGGTCGCAAGCGCGACTGCTGAGCGTGGGGTCCTGGGTTCGATTCCCGGGTCGGGCAAAGTGTTATTGAGTTTTTCCATTAGGAATTTATTAGTAACAGCTCGGAGTTTAGAACTTGGCGGTATGATACCCTCGTGCCTCGGAAAGCACGTTAAGCCGTTGGTCCTGCGCCTGATCTCTCTCCGGTCGTGTCGGATTGCAGTTCCATCGGACAATGAGAGTGAAGGAAGAGAGTGCACCTGTATCTGCGCGCACACTTGTGCACTATAATATCTCCCGCGCCGAAGGCTAGTCTCCGTTGGAATTGGCCGCCGTGGCCGAAATACGGTCTGGAGGACTTTACTTATGGAAAGCGGAGAATAGGAATGTAATTGCAGATTACACAGTAGAACATTCTTTAAAAAATATGTAGGTAGGTAGGTATGTAGTGGGGGAAGAAAGAAAGAAGAAATATTTTATTTGGGCCACGCACAGACATTACAAACAAGTATTGTGCCAAGAAGAATCTCGGCATAATACTGCGATATTTAAAAAATAAATACTGCAGCGCTGGTATTCTGATAGGGTCCGCTGGGATGCTACGGACACACCTACGGACATAAATAAATACCACTAGGGGAATTAAAAAAAAAGTGTGTGAAGTGGAAAGTGTGGAAAGTGATGAAGACAGTACTGAGTCAGTTAGGTTGGTCGCAGCGGGGCTAAATACCTAGGATAAAATTATAATCATCATAACTATTGCAAGCCATGGCGATTTCGAATACAGTTTTCCGACAATACGATGTTTTCTGTTTATTTCCTCACAGGCCCCTTTATTTGGGGTCGGTCCTCACCTTTCTGCACCACGTTGCTCGGTCTTAGGTTGTTGTTGACACTACAGTGTTTTTTTCATTAGAAAAGTCAACGTGGCTTGAAGCCGTAACATGAGAAGTAGAACCGAAGACTTCAAAGCACCTAAAACTACTAATAACATTAAGCCCTTTCCATTTCCAAGTCGTAACATATCTCCCTTATTTCTAAGACCTCAGTTCTAAGAAACGCGCAAACGAGTTTCTTAATAACTCCTTAACGAGTCCTGCGAGGAATTCGTTCATTAATATCTCTCTAATGAAGCAGTAAGGCTTAGGTGGAATTGTTTCCACACGCTTGTTGTCACAGAGATGAGTTCCAACAATTACTTCTTCTTCAGTTTCGGACTCGAGTTATTTGATTGTTTGAGAAAAATTGAGACAAAGCTGGAAAACATAATAACTTAAATCATTTAGTAATGTTCTAATGTAAGTTTTATAATTATTACGTCTTACTAATATAGACTTGTACCTACGTTAAAATTGGCAAGACAATAACAAAAACAATATTTGAAAATCTTGTTTCCACTACAATAGTTTGCCCTGAAAAGAAACATTGCGCCATGATATGAACTGAAATACAAAGATAATAATAACTTATATTTTATTAAATAATAATTTAAAACCAAATCATAAAACTGATAAACAGATACACTTACCTTTAGGTATCGTTTACCTGCGAAGGTCAAGGTGATCCCACAAACGGTAGCTATTACAAAGGAATATGATTAGGATTACATAGCCTGTATGTGTCAAAAGAAAAACACAAGGAAAGTCTACCAGTAGGTAATATTTGGAACCTGTTCAAGTCATAAGGAAAAACAACACTTTTGAAGATTACCTTTAACATTTATTCTTATAGAAACAGATAAGCCAGAAATAAAACTTGGCAAAACATAGAACAAGTCCTCACAAGTTTACGAAATGGTGAAGACATCGCTTTGTAGCATAAAATAAAATTAAAGATTTTACACACTGTGAGCTACATTCAAGCTATGTTAAAATATGCTATTTTACTGTTAGGATACAATTTCAATTAAAAAAGGCAAACTATTGTATTTTTTTAAATGGAAATATATATTTAGCATCAAAATCAAAATATTTTATTTCACATAAACCTACATGGGCACTTATGAAACGTCAGAAGCTAGATGCACGGTTCCAATTGGTCGTTTCCTATGGAGAACAGCCGGCAAGAAACTCCATGGTTACTCTTTTAAAAACAATTAGCTTTTACAATGTTTTCAAATTACAGTAAAGGCTACAAGGCCTAAAAAGTCCTCACATATTATACAAAATAAGAACCTATCAAAAAGATAAAAATAAAATATAAAAACCTATTAAAAGAAAACCAAGTGATATAATTGCCAATACAACCACTAATAAAGAGTTGAAAAATTAGAATTGTCTGTATATAATGTCAAATAATAAAAAGATTATGTCAAAGAAGTGTGTAAAAAATAAATAAAAAATAAACTTCGTAATTTGAGAGCAGTTAATAGACATTTACGTAGTTATGCCGTTAATGAAGTGCCAGGGAAGCCACATTGCAGACGAAATTTTTGCCAAACTACCTTGTCTTCAACGTAGTCTTTAATCTTTTAATATGCTTTGTTGATAAGGACACGTTTGATGAGGGTTTTGAACTTTCCATCGCTAAGGTCTGTAACCGACTTTGGCAACTTATTATAAAAATGGATGCTGTTTACAAGAAATGACTTGCTAGTCTTAGTTAATCTAAATTTAAGTATCACAATTTCATTTTTACTACAGTATTTATATTATGGAAATTGCTTCTTATTTTAAAAAGTCCTAAGTTTTTGCGAACATACAAAGTATCTACTTTCTAAAATATGATTTATTCTTCGTTCGTCCCGAAGTTTTGTCCCATATTAAGGCAGAGTTAGTATATCAATTTCTTTAAATGTAATTTTTTTTTTGAGAGCTGTTTATAGATTTAGTAATAATATAAGAAAGATGAATCCTAATCCCATTGCACATTATGGGTACAAACAGCGAGCTTAATCTAAATCTATTGTTTTCGCAAAATCTTTAGAGACATCACCTCAAAACCTCATAAAATAATCATTATTTAAACGCGTACGTAGGTCTATGTACTCCGGTCAGATGATGACCAAAATTCAACTTCAAATAAAGAAATAAAGCCACAAAATATTTATTCTAAAACTATTACCAAACTAAAATATGGCGACGATAATTTCTTCCGCATCGCTGTCGATTTCGTTGAACAAACCATGAGAACTCGGACAAATAAACACAATGACAAATATCTTCCAGTGGATCGTAGTCCTAAACCCGGGTCCAATCTCACTCGGTTGTGGGCCTTGAAAAATGGCCTTGGGGGATGCGCGAATTACTTTTTTTTGGATTCGCATCCCTTTCTCATCGTCACCTGTGCCCTCACACGTATATGTTTCTGTAAATATGTATTGTTTGTGGCACCTCTGGTTTTACAAGAAACAAATTACGAGTATGTTATTTTGTTTTTGGAAATATTTCATTCAGGAATTTTTAGGTTACAAAATGTTGAGTCTGTCAATTTGATTGGATATAATCTTAGTTCATCATTATTGCCTTACATTCTATCTGCCTATTAGATTGTTCAAAAATCATCACCTAACCTGCCTGCACAGACCATCGGGATCCCTTAAAAAAAATAAACTGTTTCTTCTTAACAAGTTGTTAAACAACCTAAACTCCACCTTGTTACACCATAAAAAATTAACCGACATCCGAATTAAGTATACATTATTAACGGTAAAAAAACCAGTAAAATTAACTGTTAGCTCATAATCTTGTTACATAAAAGTTAACATTTATAGAGAAAGTTAGCGCGTGAGCGAGCGGCAGGGAGAGATAAAACGCATAAATTAGGCCAACGTTTGACCGAAGTTAGGGCATTAGCGATTGTTGCCTATGGAATTATTCGGAAAAGTTATTATCATTTTGTGTTGGCGTAAGGTAGAGAGCATATTGGTAAGGCAATAGCGGAATGGATAACTTAATCATTCCCCCGTAAAACAGAATCCTGAATAAATCACCCTCCCACCGGAGTTTGGCGTCAAGCAGCTTGTTGTGTTTCGTCGATGCGTGGGAGTTCCAGTGCCTTAGGCATCTTTTGGGCACGGTAGTTCCATCATAGACCTGATCCATCGCTTTCCATCAGGCGTGATCGAGGTGAACAAGAATAGGCCAATTCAGTAATAATAAAATAAATATATCTCGGACAGATTCAGCAAATCAATGATATACCAACACATGTATAACAAACAACCTGTCGTGTAGAGATATAAGAGATTTAATTACCCATTTTATGTTAATACACTTTAGTAGAAGGTAGTGGACAATATTGATTTATGATAGCAAGATGAATTCATTACTGTCGATTGCAAAAGCTTGATCGTTTCATTACAATTTTAAATGCGTAAGGCTAAAGGCTTCGACAGAATTCGACTGCAGCAAAAAGTGAAATGTTTTGATGGCCTTATATTCACACATGAATTCGCGGCGCAGCCCTCAACTCAGTCACTGCGCCTATCAAAACTAGCTAGAGCTTTCATTATCTGCCTAGCCTTTTCCCAACTATATTGCGGTCGGCTTCCAGTCTAACCAGATGCAACTGAATACCAGAATTTTACATGGAGCCTGCCTATCTGACCTCCATAACCCTGCAGTTACTGGGTAATATAGGTAGGACACCCCTTGGTAAGACTGGTTGTCAGACTTTCGGGCTTCTGATGACCCGTAATGACTGTGAAAGTTCCAAGAATGACAGCCGGGACCAACGGCTTAACGTACTTTCCGAGGCACGGAGGGGTCTTGGTATTTAAAGATGGTCACCCATCCACGGACCAACCGCGGCTAGCGTAGCTAAACCTGATCGATCGACCCGTGCGGCTGTTATTACTTAGCCACAAGCCCCTGTAGCCAAAGAGCTATAAACACCTAAATAGCTTACTAATAAGTACCAGATTTAACTAACAAAATCCGCTTCCTCTTCTCATTATATTCGTAGGGACAAGTTTTCCCGTGAGCGCTCCGTCACAACGTCTACCAACATAATCGTTGTCTTGACGCTAACCAGGTGGCGAGTTTGCCAGCTTTTAACTACCAACTACCACCCTTCTTACTGACGACCGGGGAGGAATGCTTTTTATTCAATGGCAACACTTGGGAGTCCGATTAATTTTGTATGAGATCACTGTTTGTGGTTGGAATTAGATTCGGGATGCTATTTGTATGGTAATCGGAGTGTTATGCTGGTTGAATTTTTATTTCCATTAAAACTTAGTTTTGTGAAGCGTATAAAACTTATGATAATTGAACCACTTTTAAATTAGTACTTAAGGGTATTTTAATTTTACAAATAGTGGTCAGGTGCTTCTTAGTTTTAAATACTAAAGCTTTGGGTTTTATAAAAAAGCGTTGCCGTGATGTCTGAGAATGCGTCGGCCGAACATATTTTTATAACGGCCGTAATTTTACGGCCACCCACGTTACATGCGAGCACAAAACGCTTTCTTATGAAACCCAAGCTTAACTGAACGTACTATTCTTCTACTCGTTTGAAGAAAATAAACAAAACGTACATCTGTTCCATTTTACAAAACACAAACACATTTAACCCTCCACAACTCTCCAAACGCGAATAAACCCATCCATCCATAAAATTGTGTCACATCGCTTTGCTATCAAAAATCGCGGCCTATCCCATCCCCACGACTCATTAGTATGCCGCGGCCGTGCTGTCACGTGATTGGTATTTCATATCTCTTTTACGTAGCATGATGTGGCCATTCCTATGCACCGGATCACTCTTCTAAATGTTTATCAGCTCGACGTTGGAGGGTTAGTCTTGTGGATATTTGCAAGATGGTTTGATCTGGGAATGAGGAAAATAAAGCGGTATGACATAATATTTGTGTCTGACGAAACTTGGTCAACTAAAAAACCGCCCAAGTGCATGTACAAAATCTGCGATTACGTATAAAAGATGCTTAAATAACCACACATGATATATCATGCCTGATTATTTAAGCATTTTTTATTAGCCTACGCTGTCCTGGGCAAAGGCCTCCACTCCTTCCATCTTTCGAGAACCCGCGCGATCTCCGTTCAAAACCTATACAGCTCGTCCCGCCATCTCCTACGAGGTCTGCCGCGACCTGCCTCACTCTCTCAGGCATTATTGGGAGATAAACAAATTGCTGCCTCATATTTAACCTCCTCTTCGTGATGCCTTTCTAAATAAACTTCAACGCTATTTGTTGATTAGTTTGAAATTCTGCGAATAAAGGAATTCAATGTGTTTGCAACTATGAATGGGGCCAATGACGTCAACGGAAGCCATAGTCACGTGAAACTGACAAGCCATGTTTTAGATAATAATTAGATATAAAGTGATTTCTGTTATGATAATATCCAATAACATAATATTGCTGTATCGCTGAAATATTCCGAACAACTATTCAGCCTATCGCTATTCAAGACAGGACACAATCAACTTGTGCAGCACACATTTTTGCATCACGCAGCATCATTTTATTCTTTCTTCTGACAGACTCTTTGACCATTCAAAAGTGCCCGTAAATGGTGTCATTGAAATTAGTTTCAGCTAGGTGAAGAGCGCTTTCAACAGAACAGTCAACTCAATCGTCAAGTTCCTTTTTTTGAACCGCATGGGGCCTTTTTGTATTCATTTGTTTTTACATCTTAACTACCCAACCAGCATTCGAAACAAATGCAGGACAAAATCCAGGTAAATATAAAGAGTTTCTAAATTAAAGTGTCTAAACAAAAACAGAGCAATCAGGGCAGCAGGACATTGCTTTACTTGTAGGTAAGTTATAGCACTCGCGGGACCTATTCTGTGCAAATGACGGAACAACGTAGTTTGCCTAGAAAACTGTGCAGGTCTTCTAGTGCCTTGCATTTTAGAATTTTTAAGTGTTGTGTAATGTTAACAAAGTTAACTGGAATGCTTTTCGTGGAGAAATAAAAATGTTTTCTTTAAAGGTTGTGGAATTAATCATCACTGTAGTGGAAAACTAAATTAGTTTCTTGTACAGTATTTTTATCTCCCGAAGTGACGCGCGTGTTAGAAAATTGAGTAAAATCTATAGGTAAAAGTCTATATGTATACATATATGACCCAAATATAAAGCTTTAAATACCAGAATGGTTATTAGTTATTTAATATGTGTAAAAGTAACTAAGAATATGGTATGTAGGGAAAGGATTTCATGAAATAAAGCACAGAAAGACAAGCTAGACATTTATTTCAATTTAGGCTTGTCAGTAATTAATCAGAAAACTAGTTGTCCGTTCCGAATCTAGGTCATCATGGAGAAGAAGGACAAGAAACTCCATGGAAACTGTATTAAAGTATTGCCATAAATTATCATTATTTTAAAAACAATTAATTATTATACCTCTTGGACCATGGTCCAAGAGAACTTAGAATAATAGCAACATAATAACAATAGCTAGGAATATTCCATTATACACTTTACAACATTGGCATTATTGGCCATATAATTACATTTACAGAAACCATAGTTATCAGTAATAATCAAAATAATAATATTAATTTGTTCCCGATACCGGTTGGCTACTATTTTTTATATTTTTAAATGTTTTTCTATATTTTATATGCTAATATTTAAAAATATAATTTATATGTAAATAATGAAATAAAGGAATAATAATATTAATTAACTTACATGACATGTGGTCGATTTATTCCACATAATAACGTCACTAGTATTAATCAACTGACTGTAGGCCGGAGCTCCGTTCTGGTCGATGTCTCAAACAAGAATGATCCCCGCCACTGGGAGCTCCTCCTTTTATAGTCGTGAACAGGACAACTTTGACGTTTCTATCTACCGTCATCCAAAATATCAACGACATAAAAGGTGGATATCCGTTTGGAATATTTTCTATGTTTTGCTACATTATTCCTTAATATTTAGGTTATGCAAAACATTACTATTTTATCAAGTTTTAACAGTAAAATGATAACAATATCTATAATTAGGATAATCTATTACGCGCTTTACTTGTGATTCCCAAGTGTACAAACAAGCTGTAAATGTGTGTACTTATAGGCATAGGAGCTCTACACTGCGCCATTGTCTCGGGGTACCGCCCGAGACAATTGTGAAGTTAGAGCTGTGTGTGTGTGTTACGTGCCGATGCTAATCGTCTTTAAGCACAAATTCACATCGTGTGTGTATATTTGGTTACCACATGTAAAGCACGCATCGCTTCGTTAGATAAACATACTATAGCAGAATTTTGCTTCAAAATAAAAAGATAATTAAAATTTGATAGGTCTACTAACCAGCAATGACAGTGAAACTGATCGATCGGTTTTAATAAAAGCGCAATATTTGTTTGTTTTGTTTTAAAGTATTCAAATTAAAGTAGGTAATCAATAAAATGCAATTAAAACTGGAAAAAAGATCTCATAGCTGCTGCCTGTGATTAAATTCGTTTCATCGTTCGGTAAAGTCCGTCACTGCTCGTGCTCGGCCGAGCGTGTGTTCCAACACCTATTATAATGAAAATTGATTTCATTCGATATTCCAGTTTTGGAGAAACGTTTATTTTGTGAATTACTTTATTAAACATTGTTATCGAGGTTCACTGGCTACTTTTGTCATAAACTACTTTATTAAATGCGTGATCCGTTCACCCAAATATTTTTAATAACTTCGACTATGCAAGAGGAAAATGTGAAAAAAATAGATAGTATTCCCAAAGCATAATCAGGGTATAAGGTTCCCACTGCTGGGACACAGGCCTCCTCTCTGTGAGAGGGAGTGGGCTATAATCTACAAAGCGAGCCCAGTGCATAATTAAGTAAACCTAGATGTCTTGAATCTAGTCAATGTTAAATATGAAATAACAAGAAAAATAAACTCAACCAGTCCTATTCTTCTTTGCCGGACCTTCTTCCAAAAAGCCAGAAGTTGGTCTTTTAAAGTAGTAAAGCAAAAAACCCCAGCCAAACGTCATATTTCACACAACAATAGACGTATAGCGGAATGATTTATTATATCATTCACCCATTCGCTCCATTCAGTCCATTCGTTCCATTCTCATTCAGCGAGGGACTGGACTTCGCACAATAGGTTGAATATCCTTATATAGCATAGTTATTACGTTATTTTGTTTTTGGGGATTTATTTAAATATTCAGACTGTGTGTTGAGAGATAAAATTAAAAACTATGCAAGGTCAGGCTAGCTGGAATGAACCCAAAACAATTAAATTATTTTTTAATTTTCCATTAGCTTCTCCCGCCACCTTGCCCGCCTCGGAAATTAACCCATGGAAACGTACTACCGGGATAAAAAGTATCCTATGTCCTACCTGTGTGACAAATTCATAGAAATCCGTTCATCCGTTAGGTGTGTCAAGGTAATAGACAGACAGACAGACAGGACCGTCTGCCAGACAGACGAGAGTTACTTTTGCATTATTTATAGGGATTGTTCAAACCTTAGCATGTCTGAAAAGTTTCAGCAAAAATCTCTATTACCTACATTGCGTTAGAAAAAAGAAGTTGAAAAATAGCCAACTAACAAGCAGTAACTAGTCCATCAAACTCGCGGAACTAGGCGTTGCAGTAGTTTGCCACGTTTTAACTTATATGGAAGCAGGAACTTTCGCATGTCAAGCATTGTTCGCGAAGGCCGGGATTTTTCATTGACGTTGCTAGAATTTATGCAGTTCTAGTACTCAGTACGAAACGGTGCTGTGGGATAAAGAATAAACCATACAGGGTTGGTGACCTCTAAGAAATATATGGAGAATGTTTTTTTCGGTTTGAGGCTTGTCTAGTACTGTGTAACCTCAATTGGTCCGTAGTAGTGATTTTATTATTTTGATTCTTATACGAAACTGCATCGATTTGCATCATATTATTAAACGTGAAGATTGTCATATTTCTAGCTGACTGTATATTTTTTTCCAAAATCTGTGAATGCAGTTAGTAATTACTTAAAAAGTTCAGGACAGTCTCATAAGAACACAATATAACATAACATAATTAGCCTATAATCTTCCCACTGCTGGGACACAGGCCTCCTCTCTGTGAGAGGGAGTGGGCCGTACTCAACCACGCGGGCCCAGTGTGGTTTGGTAGATGTCACATGTCTTCGAATTTTTGGTTCTAGGACATGCCGGTTTCCTCGCGATGTTTTCCTTCCCCGTTTTGAGAACAGTGGTGATGATATAATTTACACAAAGTGTAGCGCCTGTCTGGGTTCGAACCTACGACCTACAACTCGTAAGTCGCGGCCGATACCACTGGGCCACCACTGCTCCCTTAAGAACGTTTTCCTGTGAATAGCTCCCTGCCCTAACCTACTGCCCGTCTCAGGTATCTACCGTGTATATTACCTACATTTATATTTAAATTTCATTACCAGTTAATTGTATAATTTTAAATAAATTGCCTTGTTAAAACAAAACCTGAAACGAATTATTTCGAAATCATCACGATGGGAAATTATAGTAGGAAGATAATAATTATACAATTAAAAATGTCACTGGAACTACAATATTCGTCACGGGGAATCAGATATCTCATACTCGAATTGGCAGCAGTGGATTATGTAAAATTATAATATGTAGGTACAAATTACACCTGGGTCTGGTTATCTACAACAAAAATCACCCATTTATTAAGTAAATGCTAATCAGAGGGTCATTCCCGTATATGAACGTTCGTATTCTAATCTGTCAAAGATACCTCTAATTTCACTACATTTTTGACATGTTTTTGTCATTGATTGTCACTGAGATGAGATTGCGACTAGATTTACGGGGATTTATCTTCTGGTGGTGGTAGGTCATTAAACAGATAGAGTGCTGTTTTGCTGTTGAACAAAACAGAAATCCCATTTTAATACAAACCTTATCTTATCAAATCCGAAACTAAAATCTCATTGCAAAATGCAACATCCTAACAATAGAACCCAAAAAGCGCAGCACATAACTTGGAGAGCTCGGCGCCAGTTGTTGTCCCACACGGCGCGGCGCGCGGCGGGGCGCGGCGCGCGGCGGGGCGCGGGGCGGTGCGCCACAATGAAATGTTTTAATTTTGTCATAATTTATGCCGACGCCCGTAACATGCTATGCTTTATGTATTTCAATTCAATTTCGGGGATTAATCCCGGTTTCGAAGCGTTTTAGGTGATTTAGTGTCATGGAGTTTGGTGTCAACGGAACCTTTTTGGTGATATCTTTTTTAGCTCGAATTTTTCGCATCCATTTTTGTACCCTTTTTCTATAAAGAATTTTGAGTTGTCATTGATAGGTTTTTCTTTAAATCCTAAGTTCTTGAGTTGATTTTATGAGCGCTTTATTTATTGGTAATCATATTGAATTTGTTCAATTTCTATGATTCTATGAAAACTTCCGCAAAAGCTAAGCCTAACCCCCAAATAAAATACGTCAGCACCTACAGCGCCCCAATTCAAGAAAAACATATTTTCAGAATCCCTATCGTAATCTGCGATCATGACGCCTAAACAAATTCTTTTCAACAAGAGGCCTTAATCCGCATTACAATATGGCAGACGATGGGACGATGAAATTCTCTGTAGCATGGAACCACAGAGTAGGAATAGGTACATGGAGTATTGAGATGCGCGAAAAGTTAACAAGTGGACTTCTACACAAGCATGACATTGCTTTGCTAGAGGGCAAGGGTAGCCCAGTGATAACGGCCCCCATTTACAAATTGTAGGTCGTGGTTTGTTTAATTTGTGTAATTAATTTCATCACCACTGCTCTCAAAGCAGTGGAGAAAAACATCGTGAGGAAACCGGCATGTCTTGGAACCAAAAATGCTTTATAACATATCTCGCAACTACTGTAGTTCGGGGGAGGATCGTTTGAGAACTCCATTTGTAACATGCTCTGTGGACGAGACCCTTCTCGGGACACATTTACATACTTTTGCGAGGTTATCGTCTTCAAAATGTTTGAGAAAGCATTATAGCTGGTTTTGAAAGACGATTTACATGTCTGGGAATGTGGGACAACATGGTGTGGACGTGTAAGAACGATATAAGGTCAGCTCCTGAATAAAACATGGGACTTATGGTGAACTTTTGAAATTGAATGAAGTTTCTTGCAGTTCTGTTTTGGCCCTACGAGTGACCTGTTGGCTTTGGAAAGATAAGCTTGACTTCATACTTTTCTTAATCCCACCATCAACTGCATTGTTGTGTTACGGTTTGAAGGAAATGGTTTGCAGTGAAACTATGTGTTTTTTCTCTGCAAAGCGAACGTGATAGGATCAGAGAGGTCTGTCGTTAAAATAGGCTACTGATCTACAAATGAACAAATGTTCGATTTTTATTCAAAACCACATACTCAAGAATTATGAAACAATCCCCAGTTATCTTTTGTAAAGACATAGTTTTCTTACAAATACAGCCACAATTCAATCCTTTAATAGATTTGTTCCAGAAATAGAGCTGAGATCCTGTGACACTCCATTAGCTGGTCCGTGCAGAGTCAGCGCGCGCGGGGCTAAGCCGGTGTCTTATTGACCTCTTCCGCAAACATTCAATGCGGGTTCAACTCGAACGAAGGATATTTTCTAGGAGTTAGTAGGATTGCGTTTGGACTGACTGGAAAGTAAACAGGGCTTAGGTTTTTTGACAAGTGATCAGTGTTTGACTTTTCGAATGTTGGCGGTTGTTTTTTCAATTGAGCTATTTCATATATAACTCTTTAACGCACGCCTTTTCTCACGGGTGTAGGCAGAAACTATAGTACGCTACCTGCTACGACCCTTCCATACTCCTTTTGCTTAGTTTATGTTCATACGCATGATCATTATTTGCCTGCTTTTTCCCAACTAGTTAGGGTCGGCTTCCAGTCTAACCGGATGCAGTTGAATACCAGTATTTTACATGGAGCGACTGCCTATCTGACCTCCACAACCCAGTTACTGGGTAATACGATACCCCTTGGTAAGACTGGTTGTCAGACTACTGGTTACTACTGGTCCACTGGTTTACGTTCATATGCATAGACAGCTATTTATCTGTTATCCTTGTTTTTTCTATTTGGGTAAAGATGCAACTGAAACATTATGTCAAACGCGCAGGCATCAACCACAATGTTGAGACCTAGTAAATTTTAAGAAGCCAGATGACAATGGAAATGTTTTCTTAGTGTGGAAACTGGTGAGTTCAATTTACGTAACACGCTTATTTTGAATGTGCTGATTCCGTTTAGATAAATCGAAAACCCACATCCTCTGTGGTGAGTTCATACATGTGATACATGTTAGAATTGGGATTTTCTAGAGACGGATAAAGTTACATCCAAATACGTTAACTCTCTCGCTCTGCTCGCCTCATATTAAAACAGCTAAAAAACCCGAATCCAATGCAAATCCCTTCGACAATCCATTAGTAACTTTGTGCGTCGTCAGCAAATGGTCAAAGTCGTTTTGACCTTCACATGGATTCAATCTGTCCGCTCAATCTTTACCTTTTTTTGGCACCTCCAAGTACACATCATGCTTCTATTCACCTTAGGATAAGCAGAAACGTATACCCATATTTCATTAGTTATTTTTAAAAGAATCGAAGCGAGCTTATTGCAAATAACCGGTCACACATCCAAACTTCTGGAGTATTATTGAAAAATTGACGTCGAAAAACCTAATGTCACTTTGCCCGACCTGGGAATCGAACCCGACACGCGATGCTGAACGAACGTGGGGCGTTCAGCAGTCGTGCTTGTGAGCACTAGACCGATGAGGCAGAACATAATTGTAGGAAGGCTGTCCCAAGTTTTTTAGAGTTTAAAAGTTTCTAAGAGATAAGAGCTTTTCCAAGCTTAATTTTTGTTGTATCCGCTTTGGCGTAAAACTAAAGTTTTGTAAACTCTTGACGAGGAGTTAAGATATACTTAATCTTTGTTGGACCTACTTTCTGAACGAGTTTTTAATACTTATAATTCTGTTGTTTTGGCGCTGATTATTAGCTGAGTAAAGGATTATAGGTAGTTGGTAATTAAAATCAAGACAATTAACTTACAATAGTTGAAAAGTCTATTCAATAAATTTTGATTTCGCGATAAAAATGGTAAGTAGTTCATTAGGATAAGAAGTATGTATAATTACTAATACACTGTTACTAAGTAGTAGCAGTGGTGGCCCAGCGGTTACCCTTCTATTCTTACGAGTTGTAGGCCGTAAGTTCGAACCCAGGCTGGTGCTTTACTCTGTGTAATTTATTTTATCAGCATGGCTTCCGAAACGGTAAAGGAAAACATCGTGAGGAAATCGGCATGTCCTAGAACCAAAAAATCGGAGATATGTGACATCTACGAGTACCAACCCGCACTGGGCCCGCGTGGTGGATTACAGCCCACTCCCTCTCACAGAGAGGAGGCCTGTGTCCCAGCAGTGGGAACGTTACAGGCAGATTATGCTATTACTTTTTTGTCTAATTTTCAGTTTGGAGTTTGTGAAAAACTAAAGATTTAAGCTTAGTTAAAAAAACTGTTAGAAAGTACGTCGTAAATACATACAATATTGTGCGCATAGTTCTCCTTTATAAAAGTGTGGCATCAAGTTTAGGTATCAGGCGGGACGCGAGCTATCACGCGCAGCAGCTTCGATCAGCTGCTTAGACAACTGGATACTTGAAGCTCCTAGTTTGTAGCTAACAGGTTACTAAGGGGGAAATTGTATGAAGTTAGATGAGAGTTGGAACGGATTGAGAAAGGGTTACAAAGTAATACTGGCTTTTATAAGAAACGTATTAACGTCTAATAAACAAATACCTCTGACCTCCTCCCTAACAAGCTACCTCTCCAGAAACCTTAACTGATGAAGAAGCTTCACGTACGTGGGTATGAAGCATAACATAGGATACTACATGAATCAGAACATCAGAAAATTTAAAACCTGAAAGTTCATTCCTTCATCTTTTAGTTTCGATTTCGTTCTTCTTATTCATTTCGAAACACAAACTCAAAGCGTTCAATTAAACCAATTACAGGCACTTTTGAATTGTCCTGGAGTTGGTCTATCAGAAAGATGAAGATAGTTGCCAATAGGCAACTAGCTACCTACGCTTTGGAATGCGAAAGCGTAGGTTTCTATGGAGAAGAATAGGCAAGAAACTCCAATCCACTCCGCTCTTTTAAATAAATTAAAATATAATTACAGTTTTACAAATAACCAAATAATAAAAAGAGATCTAGTGCAATAAATTGAATTTAAAGTACATAATTTTCTCAAGCAATTGCCAAACACTTGATCGAACTAAACTCATCCATCCCCGTCCATGCATGTAGTTTGCGAGTAAGCGCTCCGTACAGATCATCATAAATCTCAACAGATGGCGCTGCTCCTGAATATCTGAACAGTGAACAGCCTCCTTAGATTTTATTTCAGTTCGACAACTTGTTTGGGAACAATATCGTTTTTTGATACCTGTGATTGATATTGTTTGTGAGGCTTTAGTTGCGTCTAAGATGGATACCCACATAAAATATTTTTCTACTACTTATGTTGTTACGATCTTACCAAGTGGTGTCGTATTACCCAGTAACTGAGCTGTGGAGGTCAGATAGGCAGTCGCTCCATGTAAAATACTGGTATTCAGCTGCATCCGGTTAGACTGGAAGCCGACCCCAACATACTTGGGAAAATGCTAGGCAGATGATGATGATGATAATGTTGTGTCGACCGAATCATGTTTGCGGGGCCAACGTGGCCAGAGATCGCACAAAAAAGAGGTATGCAAGGAAAATGGGAGGCCTATGCCTTTTTTCTATCCCACTTGCACTACTGGAGTGAGACACAAAATAGGCTAAAAAAAAAACTGAATTATTAATTAAGAAAATAATTTTAAAATTCCAAATATGTTTATCCCTTTCCCGCGAGGTCTACCCGGAGGATCCACGAGGATTGAGTCAACCGTCCGTAAGACCTTCATTCAGGACAGCTCTCGACCGTAAAATCACAATAGCACGCTCATTTTGACGCAACACGCTACGTACATCCCGGAGTTTATCACAAGGGGAACATTGGATGGATCTCAAAAAGTAAGAATTTGTATGAGAGATGTGAAACTCAACGTCTGAGGTGGCTGAAACCCGCAGTGTGTGTGTCTGGCAGTCACTCTGACAGGCTGGTGACATTTGTTGGGAAATTACGTAACACACTACCAGTAGCAATGGCTTTCATTTTGACAGTTCAACAACATTCATTGCGCTATTTACGTTGCTGAGCAGACACATTTTTCGAACATATGAGGCAATGGATTAGCAATATCCTCCAAAATTATTCAGATTGTGATTGAAAGTGTGTTACGCAATTAGAGTCCAGTGCTATACTCGGAGTGCCTCAACCAGTAAACAGCAAACTAGTAAGAAAGAGAGATTGATCTAGCTTAGGATCGAAGTGAGGCGTGAGACACCCAAGCAGGAGGGATATCGTACACAAGGTTGACTACACAACACTCGGACCTCGGGGGCCGACTCGGGACTACCTAAGGGATTCGCCCTTAAGTAGCTGCTTTATTTGGTGCACTTTATCCAGTGGTCTATGCCTTCGCAAACATTCTGTGCACCAATATAAATGGTAAGGAGGTAAGGAAAGTCTTATCACTCGTGATCATTGGTTTTTACAACGGTTTAAATGCCAATAAAAATACCACCAGCCATCACATTCTAAAAACACAGTGAAAAGGATAATCCTAGATAATATTCCGAACAATGGTATTTTTACAATACTTCGTCACAAAACAATATAGATTCTAGCACATCGAACATACATTGAACCCTTAATAAAACATGTGGCTGTAATCCGCTAAACACCCATTCGTAACACAAACAAACATACAATATTAACTTTCAACTGTAAAACGTCCGTATACTGTCCATATATTGAAGTAGGCCAAAACCAACAAAGGATTTTCCACTCAATTGACCCCGATTTAAGGTCGAGAACCCCGTAAAATTGAGTTACTGTGTCAAATATCGGGCTGATAATAATTTGGATTGACGATAAATGATTGTGAACTATATCAAGACAAAAATAAAGAAGAGTATTGTGTGGCAGGGTTACGTTTCGCATCATAAGTCATAACTCCTGAATGTGATCCGCTCGGTGACATATCGAAGCTACTGGTAGATTGAAGTCTGTTCTCAATGCGATAAAAGTATATAAAAATAAAAATATCTTGACTTGCTTAAGAAATATAAAGTGGAAACTTGTTTAAGCACAAGTAAGAACCCGGTACCTACCCATGTTTAAGCACAAGTAAGAACCCGGTACCTACCCATGTGTAAATTCGAATTATTTAACACACATTATCGTGAGAGTCTATCTTTAGTTACCAGTTAACTATACTTCATCCTAATCCCCTAGACCGGTTGTCAATAGTTTGCGTTTTGCCACATGAAGAGAACATAAAGGTTTACTCAAGTCAGCTTACTGTAATAGACCAGACATGACAATGCACCTTGTTTAATAACTTGACAAAACTTGATCTTCCTCTTCATTTGATTTGGCTCGAGAACAATCAAGCTAGTGAGAAGTTCGTGTGCAAAGTTAGAAGTGGATTAAATTGTCCAGAACTAGCCGATAACACCGCCTGAATTCAACGAAAACGTAGGCTACATACTTATCCTACGCAGCTGACTGGCGAAATGCAGTTTAGTGTAAAGTCTGAAAAATTAATTTTTTAGAAAATTGACTACCTTAACCTTAAATTGAGAGTTATATGAAATTACTATAAACACTATAAAGACGGTAAATTGACGTAATGTGTCAATTTGATGGTCAGCGCAATTAATTGTTAATGTCGCTGACTGTAACATACGTACAGTACACCCACATGTCACCAGTTATTTTTAAGTTCCTAACAATGGGCGCAAGCCTATTGCCATCAGCCGGGTACAACAGACTCCAGGCTGCTGAAGCTGTCCACTCTTGTAATTTATTTATTTATGGCTTACCACTCTTGTAATTATTTATTTATATTTAATTTACCAAGTAACAGTGGGCTCAAATAAATGTTAGTAACAATATTTCTTAAGAAGTACGTTAGTAAACTTAACCTTCATAGTTAATAAAATAATGCCATATAGTTAATGATAATCCCTATACACCATTGACAAAGCTCCGGCCCAGCGTACCTGATTGATCTGGCCTCCATATCAATATTTAAAAGTGTTTATCAACTCTGGAGGAACTTCAGCTTCCTAACTTCCTCCAGAGGATACTGTATGCGACTAGATAAAGCTGTGGAGAGGTCATGATGTATGATGTTGTAATGCTTCCATGGACCTATTGTTACATAAGCACTTAAAAATAATAAAGGGCACTTCGACCTACCGCCAACATTAGCACCCAAGGTCTCGGCAACCCTTTCTTTCTTTCTATAATTCCGTTATTGTCCAGCTGGCTATAAAAAGCCTATCGCTGGTCATTACATAGAAACTCACTTACTACTGCACTAAGACGGTGACAATGTGGATTGTGTTTTTAATGTGGGCGATACGGCTACGATACGATTATGCTAATTCTATAAAAAGAAAATAACCCAATGTGTTTGACTCCTAGGTTTAAATTCTAACTGCAATAATGAATTCAGTCTTAACATCTTGTTTCGAAAAAAAAAGGCAACGTGTTAAAAATGTGCATAGGAACTAACCTTTATTACTGTAATACTGCGTTATCTCCATTATAAGATACAAATAGCTAAATATAACTGTTATTAATAACTGTTAGCTTGCCATTGCCGTTGAACAAATTGTTGCACGTAGCTTGCCGCCAGAAAATAAACAGAAAGAGTAGACTTACCTGAAAACAAAAGAAACTCATATTAGACACGTGTATTAGTAGCCAGTGTCATTATTAACAGTCTTCATTAAAAATAAGAGAGTAATGCACAAGCTTTACTACCTGGATTTACTAAACTAATTACCAAAGAGTCAAGCAGGTATTTCGCATCTTTTAAGGAGACTCGCATGGTGTAAATGTCATCCAACCCCTTTAAGCATGTGATCAGTCATTCTTATTGGTGGAAGAAGGCTTTGTGCTCAGATTAGCCTTGCGATGGCATGGTCATGCAGAATAATGGTGACTTGAGTATATTATGTGAAAGTCATCTCTATCCGGTTTGACATAGTGGTTCCGTTTTCTTCTTAATACGGGTCAAGGAAGATGGTTTGCAGGTCACATAATGTCATAATCACGAATTAAAATAATGGCATTATAACATGTATGGAACGGTAGATCCTTTCATAAAAAGTGGTAGTAGGTAAATCGTTAACAATTCGTGCTTAATGTACCACAAAAACAGCTCTTGGGAAAACAGCTTTATTTTGTGAGATGCCATAACGATTGAATTTTGATCTTTGCAATTTTTCTAGGAATTTTTGACTACATTCGATATTATATACTTACAATCTGCCCAACAACATACTGACTAAAAAAAATAACAACCCAAAATTCAAAACATATATTGATGTCTACATGAATATCATCTGACCGGGATCACAGACGGCGCAAACACACATCTACTTATAATTTTCTCATCCGACCCTCGTCTTTCCAACATAAATCAATACACAAAATATAATCATACACAATTTCATCGAATATCATTTTCAACTTCCATTTATCGATACAAAATCCCTAATCCCAAAAGGTATTCACGATTTCAGTGCTTTCGCAAAAAGAAAGGATATGCAAATCCGTCGGGGGACCGGCAACCCGGCAACCCGGCAACCTGCCGGTAACAAGGGCGTCCTTATACGAGTATATCGGTGAGCCGATGAAAAATTTATTCGATATGTTTTTTTTTTTGGGAGAATAAGGACTTAGAACAGTGTGTGTTGCGAATGCGATTAAAAAGCAATTTTAGAGGAAATTAATTTCAATTGTTTTTGACTACAGGTGTTGGTTAAGAAGAATACTATGCAGTGGGTATTGTTTTCTTTAAAATATTATTCTGATCTGGCCAAGCCACATGATGCTCACACACATCATATCATTTAAAACAGAATACAGCTGCAGTTCTGGTAGCAATTAGTTAGCATTTCGAAGTCCACGAACGAACTCTAACAACATCATCATCTGCATCATCTGCCTGCCTTTTCCCAACTATGTTGCGGTCGGCTTCCAGTCTAAACGGATGCAGCTGAATACCAGTTTTTTAAATAAAGCGACTATCTATAAAACCTCTACAACCCAGTTACTGGGTAACACGATACCACTCGGTAAGACTGGTCGACAGACTTTCGAGCTTCTGGCTACCCGTAACGACTGATATTCATAAGCAGCATTTATTTTATACCTTTTCTGTATTTTAGCTCTTTATTAAATCAATCTTTAATGTGGAAATTATTTAAATTCCTGAACTTAGTTTCAGTTGAGCAAACGAAATAAGTTAAAACAACGAAATTCTGTCTCCAATAAAACAACTAAACTCGAAACAAAATTCAAACTCCGAAATACAATTCAGAATATAATTATTATAATGAGAGCCACAGCTATTAACATTTGACTTGATAGGTTTTTGTACTTTATTATGATCCATCGTTAATTAATAACAAACAGTATTTAACTGTGTAAATTGGGTGTGAAATTAATCCTCCTTGTTTTGAGGGATTATCAATTATTTGCAAAAAGTTTATGAATGATACGTGTATTTATTAGTGTGTTGATAATTTAATGTCCATAAAGACGCAAATAATTTTAGTTTATTTTATAATAAACTAGCAGTGCCCCGAGGTTTCACCCGCATAAGTTTCCCGTGGGAATATCGGGATAAAAACTATACTTTCCCGGGACTCAAAGTATATCTATACCAAATTTCATCTAAATCGGTTCAGCGCAGCGGTTTAACCGTGAAGAGGTAACAGACAGACAGACACTTTCACATTTATAATTATTAGTATTGTTGCGCGCCACGATTGATGGCGACATTAGCTACCACTAGCGCCATCTAGTATCGAGTAGCAGAACTAGTAGGTCGAGATGCTTCCAGAACTTTCGATACTAGAACATTCTAGAACTATCGACATCGGGTCAGTCGGGACCGGTATGTACTCGAACATTCTAGATGTTTCTACAGTAGAAAGTTCTGGAACTATCTGAGGCCCTATATAAGGTCGGTATGGGCCGCGACCGAGTCAGTATTGGTTCTGCGATACAAGCGATAACATTCGAAGCGATCTTCAAGTGCGACTTAAGAGTGATCAGTAGTGCGATTGTGTTTTATAATTAGTGTGTTTGTGTTTTATTGGTGTTATTTAATTAAAGTGTTTATTTTTGGTTAGTAAATCGGCAGTTTTTATTGTCACGAACCCCAAGCTCGTAACAATTGGTGTCAGAAGCAAGGATTAAAATCATGCCGATTTTACCCAAAGACGACACGGAGGGTATCCGTACCCGGAGTCAACGCCAACAGGAGACGGACCAGAGACGTTTTGGTGGAGCTGCGCCACAGATGTCGGAGGGCCAGCTGCCGACCACGGAGGCCGGCCCGTCCGCAGCTGTTCCAGGATCATCAGCACCAGATTTGGCTGCTCTCATGATGATGCTGCAGGAGCAGGCTCGCCGACAGGAGGAGCAGGCTCGCCGACAGGAGGAACAGGCTCGTCGGCTGGAAGAGCAGCTCCAGCGCGATAAGGAGGAACAGGCCCGCCGTCAAGAGGAACAGGCCCGCCGTCAGGAGGAACAGGCTCGTCGGCTGGAAGAACAGCTCCAGCGGGACAAGGAGGAACAGGCCCGCCGTCAGGAGGAACAGGCTCGTCGGCTGGAAGAACAGCTCCAGCGTGATAAGGAGGAACAGGCCCGCCGCCAGGAAGAACAGATGCTCCTTATGAAGGACCTTCACGCTACCTTCGGGAAAGACATAAAGGAGGTGAAGGATAAGGTTGCCCAACATGACAACCGCCTGTTGGAAGCTGAAACCCGAATCGACCAAGTGAATAATCGGGTTGACAACGTGATGGCTGACGTGAAGAAAACGCTGAATTGCCTTAAACTTGAGGATGGAATCGCAGCTCCCGTAGCTACAACACCTACGCTACGTGGGTTCAAAGTGCCACCGTTCGACGGAACTTCTTCCTGGTCGGCCTACAAGATCCAGTTTGAGGCTGTCATGAAGGCGAACGGGTGGAATAAAAGTCAGGCCATGACTGCCCTCACTCTAGGCCTGCGCGACCAGGCCTTAACTGTTCTAGAAGCTCTTGGTAAGGAAGTGACTTACGAGCAGCTCCTTGAGGCATTGGAGGCTCGGTATGGCGACGCTCACCTGGAACACGTGTTTCGTGCGCAGCTAAAGGATCGCGTGCAACGCAGTAATGAAAACCTGCAGCAGTGGGCCCTTGAAGTGGAGAAGCTGGTTCGGAAAGCATACCAGTCTGTACCTGCGCTTATTCATGGGAACCTGGTGCAGGTATTCATCGATGGCATCCGCGACCTTGAAGTTAGAGCTGCCGTGAGGCTCGGTCATCACGGGACACTTAAGGACGCCTTGGCCCATGCACTGGAGGTGGAAGCTGTGCGGCAGGATCATCGTTCCCATCGCGTCAGGGAGTTTGCAGCGGCTATAGTTCGCGACCGCAATAAAGGATACAGCCCTAGGTGCTACGGCTGTGGGGAAAGGGGCCACCTTAGATCCAGTTGCCCTAAGCGGACTGCAGAAAGAGAAGACGGCCGATCTCCAGAGGGCAGTGCGGCTAACAGCACCGCCCAGCACCAACAGCAGGGAAACGAGTAATAGCCAGGACTGCGGGGCGGGTGCTGGCTGGTGTTCAAAGAGCCCCAAGGATTTCGATCACGCAAACCCATGACGGGAACAGTTTAATCATCAAGGGCGAGGTCAACGGAACGCCTTGTAAGCTGACCATAGATACAGGAGCCTCTCGTACGGTCGTTAGTTCCCAACTTACAAGTCGGTTCCTTGGGGACTCCGCATACAACCGAGAACGCATTAATTTGGTAACAGCCACCGGTCAGCGCATACCCGTCCATGGAGAGAAGAAGATGGAGTTGAAGCTAGGCAACAGATTCTACCTGCATAATGTCATCGTGGCTGATATAATGGACGATTGCATCTTGGGCCTTGACTTTATGAGGAAGAATTGTTGTGAGATTGACGTCAAGCAAGGTGTTCTGAAATGTGGACAAGAGGAACTTTTTATGGAAGGGGCGTTACCAGGGAATGTGTACAGCCTCAAGAAGATTGTACTTCCGCCGAGATCAGAAACGATGGTGCCGGTTAGTCTTCCTCGGAATCCTGGGCAAACTCATCGTTGTGTACTCGTGGAAAGGGTAGACAGTGACCTTCCATGGAAAGTGGCACGAACCTTGGTCAGAGCCACCGACATCTCAGGGGTACGTGTGCTGAACCTTTGTGATCAGGAGCAGATCATAGAAAAAGGCACACTAGTTGGTACTTGCGAGGAAGTGGATTGGTTGCGTCGATGCCAATATCTATCGACTGGGACCCTCAGCAAGGATGCACAAACGAAAGTGTCCACACTTTTAGGAGACTGCCATAGCGCTCTGTCCCAAAACGAAATGGTAAAGGCGAAGAAGATGTTACTCAAGTACGCCGATGTTTTCTCGTCAAACGATGCTGACATCGGGAAGACTGGCTTAGTTCAACACAAAATAAACACAGGAGAAGAATTGCCTATCCGTCAGCGGCCAAGGAGATTACCGGTAGCACGTGAAAAGGAAGTGGAAACCATGATTGAGGGAATGGTGAAGGATGGTGTTATTGAACCTTCATCTAGTCCATGGTGTTCACCTGTAGTGCTGGTAAGGAAGAAGGACGGCAGCATGCGGTTTTGTGTTGACTATCGTCGTCTGAATGACGTTACGAAGAAGGACAGCTACCCTTTGCCAAGAATAGATGACACGCTGGACATGCTTACTGGGGTAAAGTGGTTTAGCACGCTGGACCTGAAAAGTGGCTACTGGCAAGTTGAAATTGATCCTAAGGACAAGGAGAAAACTGCATTCTCGACAGGAAAGGGTCTGTGGCAATTTAAAGTTATGCCGTTCGGATTGTGCAACGCTCCGGCAACGTTTGAAAGACTGATGGAACTTGTACTAACCGGGTTAATTGGTGATGCCTGTCTGGTCTACTTGGATGACATCATCATCGTAGGCCGTACGTTTGAAGAACATCTTCAAAACCTGGAACGCGTGCTCATGAAGATCCAGAGTGCCAACCTCAAGTTGAGTCCAAAGAAATGTTCACTATTCAAACGGCAAGTTAGCTTTTTGGGGTATGTAGTGTCGGAAGAAGGTATCCGCACGGATCCAGAGAAAATCGCCGCTGTCAAGGATTGGCCAGTTCCGAAAGACAAGACGCAGGTCAGAGCATTTTTGGGTTTGTGCTCTTATTATCGGCGATTTGTTAAGAACTTTGCGGATATAGCCAAACCCCTGCACAAGCTAACCGAGGAGAAGCGACATTTCTGCTGGGATGAAAGTTGCGACATCGCATTCCAGGAGTTAAAGGACCGACTGTGCAAAACACCTATTTTGGGGTACCCTGATGCAAGCAAGGAATTTATAGTTGACACAGACGCAAGTGACATAGGACTCGGCGGTGTGTTGTCTCAACGGAATGGTGATCAAGAGGTTGTGATAGCGTACTTTAGCAAGTCGTTGTCAAAGCCGGAAAGGAATTATTGTGTCACTAGACGGGAATTGCTTGCTGTGGTAAAGTCATTGCAGCATTTTAGCAAATATCTTCTGGGGCGGAAATTCCACTTACGAACTGACCATGCTGCACTGAAATGGCTATTGCAGTTCAAAAATCCAGAAGGACAAGTTGCGAGATGGATTGAGCTACTGCAGGAATACGACTTTGTGGTCGAACATCGCAGCGGGAAATCTCATGGCAACGCAGATGCATTATCAAGAAGACCTTGTCCTGAAGACTGCAAGCATTGTACTAGGCAAGAGGGTAAGGAAGTGGTACCTGTGAGGATGCTCAGAACAGACCTCAGCAATGAGTGGAAAGAAAGTCTACAACGTGCACAGCAGGAAGATTCAGACCTCAAGCCGATTCTAGAGTGGATGAAGGCCAGTGCACCTAAGCCCAGATGGAGCGACGTCTCAGCGATGAGTTCGACCACAAAAAGCTATTGGGCCCAATGGGACAGCTTGGTGGTTCAGGATGGAGTCCTGTGCCGTAAATGGGAAAATGCTCGGGGGGACAGCTGTCATTTGCAAATGGTTGTCCCTAAAGCTAAAGTACCGGATGTTCTACAGCTGTACCATAATGGTTGTTCAGGAGGCCATCTGGGAGTAAAACGGACTCTACTGAAGATACGAGAACGGTTTTACTGGGTCCACTGTCGGGACGATGTCGAGGACTGGTGTCGCAAATGCACAAGTTGTGCAGCTGTAAAGGGACCTCAGACTCGTAGTAGAGGTGCATTGAAATTGTACAATGTTGGTGCACCATGGGAAAGGATAGCCCTTGACGTTGCGGGGCCGTTTCCGGTAAGTGAAAGTGGTAACAAGTATTTCATGGTTGTAATGGATTACTTCACTAAGTGGCCGGAAGTCTTCGCCATTCCAAACCAGGAAGCTTCAACAGTTGCCGATAAACTGGTTCATGAAGTCTTCTGCCGTTTTGGAGTACCCTTGGAGATTCACAGCGACCAGGGAAGGAATTTTGAGTCCCAAATATTCCAGGAAACTTGCCGAGTCATGGGTACTCATAAAACGAGAACAACTTCTTACCACCCACAATCGGATGGAATGGTGGAACGATTTAATCAGACATTGGAGAGATACCTGGCGAAAGTTGTGGAAAATCGGCAACGAGATTGGGACAAGCACATACAACCGTTTTTGTTGTCATATAGAAGTGCTGTTCACGAAAGTACATCGGTGACGCCAGCTTTCGCAAACTTTGGAAGGGAACTAAGGCTGCCTGCAGACCTGATCACCGGAATACCACCTGATGCCCCACGCAGTATAACCGATTATGCGAATGACTTGCGGAACAAAATGAATGACATTTATGAGCACGTCAGACAATCAGGCCAGCAAATGTCTGAAAAGATGAAAACCCGTTATGACCGAAAAATTAACAATAAAGGGTTCGACGAAGGTTCACTAGTGTGGTTGCACAATCCAGTCCGCAGCAAAGGGAAATCTCCTAAGCTTCAAGCTAAATGGGACGGACCGTACCGGATTGTGACAAAGATCAATGACGTAACCTACCGGATACAGAAAGGTGCAAGAGGAACTCCTAAGATCGTCCATGTGGATCGATTGGCGCGTTATTATGGGGCCGATAATGCTCGGGACGAGCATGTCTTAGGAGGGGGCAGTGTTGCGCGCCACGATTGATGGCGACATTAGCTACCACTAGCGCCATCTAGTATCGAGTAGCAGAACTAGTAGGTCGAGATGCTTCCAGAACTTTCGATACTAGAACATTCTAGAACTATCGACATCGGGTCAGTCGGGACCGGTATGTACTCGAACATTCTAGATGTTTCTACAGTAGAAAGTTCTGGAACTATCTGAGGCCCTATATAAGGTCGGTATGGGCCGCGACCGAGTCAGTATTGGTTCTGCGATACAAGCGATAACATTCGAAGCGATCTTCAAGTGCGACTTAAGAGTGATCAGTAGTGCGATTGTGTTTTATAATTAGTGTGTTTGTGTTTTATTGGTGTTATTTAATTAAAGTGTTTATTTTTGGTTAGTAAATCGGCAGTTTTTATTGTCACGAACCCCAAGCTCGTAACAGTATGAATATTCTTCAACACCCAATTTTCTGATAATAAGTCTGCACTTTTGTACTTATCTAAAACTTAGGTGTGTACCCGCCACACGCCTTAGGTTTTCTATCAAATATATTTTTCTTCGAGCATTTGGTTCAAGAACTATGTACTTATAAGATCGTTGTGTCTCTATTTGGGACCATAACTCATAATCTAAAATCTGAAGGGTTTGTTTGTTTTTTGTTTGTTTGAACGCGCTAATCTCTGAAACTACCACTTTGCATTTGATAGCCCAGTTCTTGAGGAATGTTATAGGCTTTAACATCACGCTAGGACCCTGAGGAGGCACGCAAAAAGATAAAAGCCGAGCGAAAACGTGGTAATAGCGAGGACGGGCGATAGGATGCAACGCGGTGGGTCGGAGGCCGAAATTACCCGCGACTTCTTCAAAATCTTGAAATACTTACTACAGATGACCGAATGGCAAGTGCGTTACTTACTTAAACAACCAAAAAAGAGCAATAATTACGAAAACAAAGAAAATACCTTTTTTTGTACAAAAAACAGGATTTTTCCACACTCGTACTGCCTTAATCCTTTCAAAAAAGGCCTCGCATGAACTCCATTCTTTCGACCTTCAACACCACTTACATTTGAGCTTGTTTCCTACAAAACAACCTTAACTAATGGATTAGAAAGAAAAGAACTGGAACAAAGGAAGCAAGCATTTCTCGGGCAGATCCTGTGAGACTGGTGGCTGATTAGCCATCCAATCAGCGACCGAGTCTGAAGACGATCTGTTTGTGTGTAAGTGTTGCAAATTGCTTTACTTGTGAGTAGTACGTAGTTTTGCTCGACGGAAATTGTATGTTCTTTCCACGACTTTTTTTTAGATTGGATATAAGTTTTGAACTGCGAAATAAAAACTTTTGTACATAATTGAGTTTAGTCAGATTTTGTAACAGGCTCGCTTCTTTTCTTTCATCTTCTCTTCTTCTACACCGATTCTTCTTTTGATTTTTCTTTTGTTTACCTGTCTCAATCAGTTTTATGGTTCACAATAACCTTATTCATGAACTCCTGTGACGCTGCTAGCATTTTACTTCCGCATATTTTGTTTGTATTTAAACTGTAGTTATTAAAGCGTGTCTGAGTGAAAAACACCCTTTTTTAAGCCTACTATAAACACTGCTAGTTTAATTTTAATTCTTCAAAATAATATTTATAACAGTGTAATATTACGAACGCTACTAGCCCATCTTATAACTGAATCCCTCAGTCCTTCCTCAAGAAATTCCAAGAAAAGACGTCTCGACCTCCCGACCTCCCCTAGAGAGAGATCACATCGTATACAATTCTTTAATATTCAGAGGCTAAAACCAAGTTATGAAGAAGTAAGTAAAATATAAAAATACGCCAAAAAGCGTCGCTAGTCTTGACTACGTTTAAGTTGATCAAAACAGCACGTTTTCATTAGCTAATTGAGTTGCGAGCCTCGCTCATCATCCTGTATATAAACGATATTGCAGCCGTAAAAATGGACAGGGCTGGCATTCATAACTTTTAAAATGTTGTTTTTGTTTGTTTTGCAAATTCACTCCGGTAGGTACGTGTTTAAATTCGGCTAATACCTGGTAAAAGACTAGGGAGTTTTCTTTGCGGTACGGATTAATTTTGATCCGTGTAAGTGGGGTAATTACCTTATTAGTATTGCGCCATTTCCATGTGAATGCTGTGTTTATTAGTATTAAAATCTACAGATAGAAGGAGAGCCATTACAGGAGATTTTTTTTTAAATCTAATAACGTTTTTGTTACGTCAATATGAAATGGTTAAACGTGCAATTCGGACTATTCAAAGTGCATCATATCAAATCCTACGAGAACAGTCGCGCCACCTGTCGTATCAAGACTGAACTGACGCGTACTACATCAAGCTTCAAACTTTAACCAGACTGACAGACATTCGATTAAGCATTCTGCAATATTGTGCATATTCCGCACAGGCCTATCCCTTGTCATAACTCGTGAGACATTGCGGGGTGACACGAAAATTATACATTTTATTTGAGTTCTGGTCATCATACCCATGGTGATCATACCCAGATCTTTGATATCGATAACAATTTATAAACTGTTCTATAAAGCAATATGATCGTTGTTTCATTTGAATTTACAAATCGTGTTTTCCAGAACAGATTACTGAAGTGCATGATTTTTATTGTAAAAAAATCGTAATAATAATATTGCCAGCCCTATTGAATATACAGGTTGTAGCGAAGTGTACTGTGTACTTTTATAGCCCTCTGGGTTTTATGTTAATTCGGATACGATTCAGATGTGCTTTTAAATGCAAGTAAATGTGTACAAAAGGCATTCGGCCGTGATCCCGCGCGTCTTTCAGACATTTGTTAGTCAGGCTGGTTTGTAACGTACGTTTTACTTTTGATTTTAAAATGCGCTGAGGTTGCTTTGTGTGTATAGCTATGTATGATGAGGTAAAACTGAAAAGTTGTAAGGAAAAAATACAAAGCTCTGACTTTCTTTTGATTTCATATAAAAAGATATTACTTATTTTAAAATGCGAGGATGATTGATAAAATGTATTAATTCGTGAACGAAACGAAGTTTTGTGAATAGATTAGTACAAAAGGTGTTACAAAAATATCATTATTAGAGCCTGATTCAATTCAATTCAATTCAATTTATTTGCGATAAGTGTTGGTACAATATCGGTCTTAACATAATATTATTATTGTGGATCCTTAACACTTAGTCATATTACTGTGACATGCAAATATTTATGTTGCTAATTAACAATAATTCTATTAAATTTACTAAAATTACAATTGGACAGCAATATTATTGTTATTATACAAATGTCATATGGTAATTAAATTATTATGATTGTTATTTATTTTTCAATGTCTTATTAAATATGTCGTTTACCGAGTAAAAATTATTTTCCCTTAACCATGCTTTTAGACACCTTATAAATTTATTAGCTGGTAGGATTTTAATACTGTCGGGTATAGCATTAAATAAGCGACCACACATTGCATAGCTATTCTTACTATAGAGTGCTGTCCTGGGAAGTATGGGCAAAACTATTCTATTTTTGTGTCTAGAACTTTTTGGATACAGTTCATGAGCTTTTTTAAACAGTTCCGGGTGCATTTTAACAAATTTCGCGCATTCAAAGATGTACAGACTAGGTAATGTTAGTACCTCTAACTTTTTGAAAAAGGGTTTGCATGATTCCCATGGGCGTATTCCCGCTATGGCGCGGATGCATTTTTTCTGCGCGATGAAAACTCTTTGACTTTCCGTTGAGTAGCCCCAGGTAATCAGTCCATATCTCAACACAGAATCAACGTATCCATAGAATGCAGATAATACGGTTTTTAACGTTGACGTTTTTGAAAGTTCGTATAGAACGTACACGAATTTATTTATTTTATTGCATACTTTATTGACGTGGGCCTTCCAGTTGCAGTGTTTATCAATGGTAATGCCAAGAAATGTCGTTTCGTTGACTTCGTTTAGTTTATGTCCTCTATAATTGATGTCCAGTGTCTTATTTTGTTGTCCGTACGTATTAAATTGTATAAAATTAGTCTTTGTTAGGTTCACACGTAGATTATTTTCGTCAAGCCATGTTATTATTGATTCAATTGTATTATTTATGTCAGTTGTATATTTATTAATGTCAGGATTATTCGATGTAATTATTAACGATATGTCATCAGCGAACAGAAAACAAGGGTGATTAGTAACTTCCGGCAGGTCATTTATATAGAGTAAAAACAGTAGGGAACTGAGTACACCGCCTTGGGGCACACCGGACTTGTTATGTTTGTACTTTGATCTATATGTTTTTAGTTCTAGTTTTCTATCAATTTTTTCGATTTCAACACACTGCATTCTGTTATTTAAATAACCTTCAATCCATTGGAGTGCTGGGCCACGTATCCCATACTTGTCAAGTTTGCTTATTAGTAATTCATGTGATACGAAATCGAAGGCCTTTGACATGTCAAAAAATATGCCTGTTGTTTGAATACGCTTATCTAACTTACTAATGATTGTGTGGATTAGGTTAAAACATGCTAATGTTGTGGACTTTCCTTTTTGAAAACCGTATTGTTCTTTCCTTATGATCTCATGCTTATTAATGAATTGAGTGAGGCGCTTGTGCATTGCAGTTTCAAAGATCTTTGATATGATTGGTATGAGAGTAATTGGTCTGTAGTTGTCTAAATCTTCTTTGTTATCTTTTTTGTGGAGAGGCTTTACTATTGATTGTTTTAGTAGATCAGGAAAACATCCCGATTCAAAAGAGAGATTTACTAAAAATGTTATGACTGGTGTTAATTCAACTGCACAACATTTTAGAACTTTTGTTGCTAACTCATCATACCCTACTGAGTTTGTGTTGTTCAATGCTAGTATAATTCTGTGTATCTCTTCATATCCATATGGTTTTAGGAAAATAGTGTCACTAACAGATTGTTTGAGGTTAACACGATAATTTTTTTGGGTATCGTTTGTTAGATTAATCCAGTAGTCGTTGAATGTTTCAGCAATTTTATTTGGGCTATTAACTACAGTACCTTTGTTCCTTATGTTCTGTATGAGTTGTTTGCTCTTAGTACAACTGGACTCTTTTTTTATCAGTTGCCATGCTGCCTTGCATTTGTTTTTCGAATTACTGATAAATTGATGATTGATTCTTTTAATAGACCCATGTATGCAGCGTCGTAGGAGTTTAGAATAACTTTTAAACTTTGTCTTATTTTCAACAGTTTTGTTCTCGTAGTATTTGATTCGTAACGCTCTTTTGGTTTTGCAGCTTGCTCTAATCCCTTTAGATATCCATTTTAGGGGTTGATCCCTGTTTGACACCTTTATTCTTCTGACAGGAAAACATAATTTATAAAATAGATATGTTAGCTCGTAAAACTTTTCGTAGGCTATGCTAATATTGGTTTCTTTGTATACTTCTGAGAACGATAGTTCAGACATACATTCTTTAAATTTGGCAATGTGATGCTCATTATAGTCCCTCTTGAATGTTGAATATTTTGTCAGAGCTGTTTCTTTTTTCCTAACGGGTATACTTAATAACTGTGCAGTATTATGATCAGAAAGACCCAGGTGTAAAAGTTCACCTTTAGCCGATTTGATGTTGCTGATTAGGTGATCTATACAAGAGTTTTGTCGTGTTGGTTCATGTATATGGAGTACTAGATCATAGTTTTGAACAATTTCGATTAACGTCTTAGACTTATTATTTAATTGCAACGTGTTTATATTCAAGTCACCTGTTATGACTATTTTTTGTCCTGAACCCT
Source organism: Hydraecia micacea (assembly GCA_914767645.1). Taxonomy (NCBI): domain Eukaryota; kingdom Metazoa; phylum Arthropoda; class Insecta; order Lepidoptera; family Noctuidae; genus Hydraecia; species Hydraecia micacea. Next base: position 537,140 of record OU611794.1, read on the forward strand.
GTACCTGTTATGAAAATTGCAGCACTGTTTCAAGTATTTCAAAAAAAAAATAGATTGAAAAAGTACTTTATCATAAATATAATCAATCAACACATTCACACAGACATTAATCAAATAAAACCCTAATTCAACCTAAAATCGAGATTCAAAGTATTATCCTGGCAAAAGTGATTGCTTGGTCACAATAGACATAATATATCTCTTCCACGCCAGTTATCAGGACAGTCCCCGGTGTTTTATTGTTATGGCCACCTTAGCAGGTAGCCACAGAGCCTTTCAACCACGTAGCATTGAAGGGAATTTTAAAGCGAACTTATCGCTTGCAGAAGCATTAATGGCTTGCTATGATCCCTATATTTAATGAGTCTGTCCTATCTAGCACGCAATGGACAGCGTTCCAAAGTTTATTTGTTTTATTGTTATTTTAAGTATTTTTGGAGTACGTCATAAAGTTTTACGGCCATGTAATGTTTGCTTAAATAACGTTATCAAATGGTTTTAGGGATGATTCCCGAGATGGAGTATCGTTAAACGCTTAAGCTGATTTTATGGCTTACTTCCAGTATGCTTACTGACAATTCTCTTGAATTTAGTCTCGTTTGAGATGTATTAAAACGAAGATTGAAGATTTCAACAAAATAACATTAAGATTTACTGAAGCGTAATTCTATGAACTGCCATATTATATTTTCTCTTTGGCTTTTATTCGCATTCATAATCAAGACTGTACTAGATGGCATAGTTTTAAGAAAAAAGTTAAAATTTTAATCGCAATCATTTTTATGTAGGTACCTACAACAATATTCATTAAATGGTATGGCGCTACCTTTTATTACTTTCCAAACTCTTTTAATCTTCATAAAATATTCCAATAATTTTCTAATTCTAATAAAACCCACTGCTTTTAGCTAAGTAGAGCTGTGTACTCTAACTTAGTCTAATAGGCGATAAATCCTTGAAATGTCGAAGTATATCTTAACTTGTAACTTTAACAGAACAATTTATAGATTCCTGCTGTATCGTATTGTATTGAGCCTTCTAGACAGGTGACTCTATAATAACTGTGGTCTACTTAGGATTTATGTAGAATAGATTTAGACTTTTATAGATTTACGAAGATCAGAGATGTGTTCAAGTAAGTTTAAAAATGTTTACAATCTGTTTTCAGTCTCAGTCTGTCAAAAATACCTCTAATTTCACAACATTTTTGACATTGATTGTCACTGAGATGAGATTGCGTCTAGATTTTTGAAAGTTTTTAATTACGGGAATTTGCATTCAGGTCATGTAATGTATGTAGGCAAAGAAAATAAAAAAGATGATTTTTAAACGGTGTTTCATTTTGCATTTAGATTTTAAAAGTAAGTTACTTAAATCTAATATTACCTTCAATAAAATACGTAATAAATCCGAAAGCGTTAGCCTACCTTTTATAATGTAATTTTATCACGCGTGTCCTGAAATCATAATATTTTAGCTCAAACAAGTTTCCAATTAGCACAATATACAACAAAATTCTGCTGTTATCATATTAATACAACCCCGAACTAAACTCAGTGCACGTTACATCACAAAGTTGCCTCAACTTGTACTTCGCGGCGTGTGATTACTGTGAAATGTTCGCACTCGCATCATACTCGCTCTTTGTAAAAGAATTCGTCCTGAGTTGGTAGGATTAACAATAGTACAACTGACAGTGTAAACAAACTAACTCACGAGAGCAGGATTTCGACTCTAGTAGGTACCTATTTACTTTCAGTCTATCCGAGGGGTATCGTAGCATAATCATTCTATAATGTTCCCACTGCTGGGACAGTCACCAATTATAGGTTTACCAGTAATCTCAGAATTAAGTGATCACACATAATAATAACAATACTAAAGGCTTGAATTTATAAAATACTTCTTAATGACATTCACTTCAAATGAAGCAAATAGTATAAAAGAAGCAATAACCGTTATAGTAAAACAAAAAAATGGGTTCTATCCGGCGTAGCGGTAACAATATGTCACCAGCTACGTCGTAGCAATACTATGCGTTGGCTACGGCGGCGTAGCAGATCTCATAAAATTTGTTGGCATCAGTACTTTAATTCCTTCCAAGATGAATATACCCACATATTTATGTTGCGCCGACCACAAATAAGTTGGAATAAAGCCAAGATAATGGTGATGATTACTTTGATTCCTTGTGATTAATATTAGTCAACGTTATTTTATAGTATTTGTAGCAGATGGGTGCTACAGATCAAAGTACTAGAAGATTGGAACTTAATTCCTAACTAGATATGCTTATCAGGAAACTCATATCTAGCCATGGACATTTACAAACTAATATGATGATACTCGCAGATTTGATGTGAAATCTGTAGGCCCAACTCATCATACCAACGACAAGCGATCGCATTAGACGAGGCCACAACACTGATGGCCGATTGCACCGCGCTCAGTTTGTGTTCTAATCTCCAGTCAGAGTTTAACTACGAATACGTCGCGACACGGAAATTAGATGAGACAGTGAGACATTTTACATTGTTACAGTATAAAATAACAGAGAATTGTTGGGAGTACTGTGGCTATCAATTTAAAACAATGTTGGAAAAGCCCAAATGTTTCTCAAGCACCAGGCTGCGGGTTAAAACCCTGGAATGTGACTTTTGTACAATTTGCAACCTTATGTACTGACCAGCTCGCTATTAGTACACTGTGAGCAAGACAAGTCGAGGCCTTTGCAGGTCATAGCTACTTGGGTGGAGATTAGAGTGCCCATAATACTTTTTCCTGAATATAAATTCCATTTAATAGGAACTGCGGTCGGAGAGACTTTTGAAAAATCCTAAGTAAAAAGTCATAATTGGAAGTTTGGCTTTCGCCTATTTCCTCCTCCAATATTGGACCAATTTATAAGATATTTCATAAACTGAATAAGCAGGATATATTCTGTGTCTCTATATTTTTATTTTTTCATTAATAGTTGTCAAATTTGGACACTAGGCCTCTGTTGACAGCGGTTTAAATCGGCATTTTTTGAGGGTTCTAGTGCTTATAAAAATAATTTATCATCAAAAAGGAAAACACAGAGATACACAAGTAGTTAATATTTATTATTCTGTAAAAATATCATTGCTTTATGGTCATTAACCAGAAAGAAAACAGGCGAGAGCGTTTCTATGGAGAAACGACCACCCGCATTTCCTCTTAAGCGGTCTATTTATTTACTACAAATATTTAACAATACGTCTATCAAAGCCTATAAATAAATCGACCTCACAACAAAACGCAACAACGACACAAACAAGTTATGTAACTCATAACATTCATCACAGTTCGGTTGCACAGTGCAGTTTTGTCCTAATCTCCAGTTAGCGTAGCGAGTTTGACAACGCATTCGTCCGCCTTCGTACGGCGCGCCGCGGAAATTACATGACGCAGCGGGAGTGTCGTAGTGATGGGACAGTATCGATACAGTTGTAAAGTTAGACAGGTGAATAATATGTTTTTGTTGATCTGGAATTGTTTGAAATTGTTTTTTGTACATAAATATTAACAAAAGGGCCATAAACTAGATCTATCGATAGAATGTTAATTAAGAGTATAGGTAAAATGAGAAGGATAAAAAAAAGTCGGTTAATTAATCATCATCAATCATTTTCTAGAATTGCTCGTGGCTAAATAATAACAGCCGCATAGGTCGATCGATTAGGTTAAGCTACGCTTGTCGCGCTTGGTCTGTAGATGGGTGACCATCTTTACATACTAAGACCCCTCCGTGCCTCAGAAAGCACGTTAAGCCGTTGGTCCCGGCTGTCATTCATGGATCTTTGAAAGTCGTTACGGGTAGTCGGAAGCCTGAAAGTCTTGACAACCAGTCTCAGTACCCCTTGGTAAGCCAAGGGGTATCGTATTATCCAGTAACTGTGTTGTGGAGGTCAGATAGGCAGTTGCTCCATGTAAAATACTGGTATTCAGCTGCATCCGGTTATGTTGGAAGCTGACTAACATAGTTGGGAAAAGGCTAGGCAGATGATGAATCATTTTCTAGAATTACTAAGTATCTCCTTTTGTAAGCCCTCAACCTTGTTTTGCTCATTTTAATCAAACAGTTTTTTGTGATTTACTTTTATTTTTATGCGTAACATCAGGAACAATTAATTAATATTATTGTCTTTTGTAAGACCAAAAGGAAAATATCATTACAGTTCGTACAAAGTTTTGTCCTGAGTAAAAGGATTTATCCTAAATCATATTCACAAGTACTAACATAACATAACACCAACATTGTATACTTAGTTCGCAATAAACGTTTTGACTTTGACTTTATTCATCTTTTACTCCATTTACATCTACTTTTAATTAAATCATTTACTTTTGTCTTTTCATTGATCTTTTCTTGGATGAAAAGGGTTAACAGAACAATCATTTTAACATAACAACTAAATACAACTTATAAAAAGAAAACCCAGACCACTTATCAAACAAAAAAAAACTCAAACAACGAAGACAACTTGAACTATCGACAAACTATCGACAGTTCCCATCCCTACGGCGTATCGTTCGAGCACAAGTCAGCAATTTCCCGGAACGAGAGGTGATTTATTCCATAAGTGTAAGTGTTGTGTAGTGTCAAAGTTGCGAGCGGCAGAATCAACAGTTCCATATAGCAGTCGGAACAGATACATAATGTTATACGGCGTGGAAGAAGCGTCCTGTGTAATGAAGGTAGCTTATCTTTCTCTGTAGAGATTTCTTATTATTATATTTCAAATATTTCAAGTAAGGTAAATTATATTATTAGATTGTTTTACCGAAAGACGTCCACTGCTGAACATCGGCCTCCCCCAAGCACACCTCTTCGATCATTTCTGTGTTTCTCGCATCCAGCGAATTCCAGCCGGCCTTCACCAAGTCATCGGTTCACCTTGTGGGCCTTCCAACGTTACGTCACGTTTGTGTTTTGATATTTTTAATTATAAGTGCCATCTCTGGAATTCAGTGCCGTTTTACTTGCTTACTCCGTAGACGAAGTTAAAGTGTCTCATGCGGCCATAATGTCAGAGGGACCATACTCTTTAAACTTGAACATCGCAATGCTGCTGTGCAGAAATACCTATATACTATGTGTTTTACCGGACACACGCTTCGCCTTTACTCGAGCCATTTTTCAGGCACATCCAAACTTTCCTGTTTATGATATTAGTTCCGGGTATAACACCACGCTTCACACGCAGGTACAACGTATGTAACTTGGAAAATTACCTAGTACTTGCACGATGTAATTTGTTCGCCGCGTCGGAAGTTTGCTCTGCAAGTTTATTGTGTTATTGCAAGTTCACGATGATTTATTTAAGAAATATTTTAGTTGTTTGCGTTTGGTTGAACTTTGGAAAATGAATAATAATGTAGGGCAAGAATATGTGTTGTATCACAAACTATGTCGAGAGTCAAGTCCTTGGTTCTGCTCCTGATTTCTCTCTTCGGTCGTGTCTGGTTGCTGCCTCATCGGACTAATATGAGATTAAGGGAAGAGTGAGTGGACCTGTGTCTGCGCACACACTTGTTCACTATATTAACTCATATGGCTAGTCTCCACTGAGATTGGCTGCCAAGACCGAAGTTCGGTCTGGAGTACTATTATGTCGGGAGTCAATTGGAGGAAATCAACGTGTTCGCAATCTCGCTAGATTGTGAGCAAAATTTTCTAGTTTGCTAGTAAAACTAGAGAATTTTATTATATTGATCTAAATTTGATTGAAATATAGGTTGCATGTAGGAATAAAATTATACTTGGGGAAAAATTGGATATAAGGCTACAATATTCTTCTGATATGCCTCTTAACGTAATTTATTAGTAGGTAATATCTTAGAACTTATCATTTAAAATGTCAAAACATTATATCAAACATGACAATTTCATAAAAGAATGTCAATGTGTGTATCAAATAGGTATCGTATCTATTTAAGAAATTGTCTGGTAAAACTCGAGACTGAAACCACAGTAAGTCCAAACAAGAATGCTATAGCTAAAGCAATACCCATCACGTACCAACCCATCCTTACTAAAACAATAAACAACAAATAGAAATCATTACCATAATCCTTGCTTCCTATACTTTCCATCCTATTATATTTTATGTACAAGTGCAGCTTACCGCCACATCCCGGGAATTCATTAAAATGCCTAATTTAATGCGCGAGCTTTAAATTATAATAATTATGTAAGTTCAGGGCTCGGAGTTCAGTTGGCGTGATCTACTTTAAGAGGTGTTTTAGAAGTTTTCTGCTAGGTTTGAACTGAGGCTTAGGACTCTTTGGTTTAATTATAATATTTATTGAGTACCTATTTTATAGTTAAAAACTTGTTACTTTTTCATGGAATTTAATTGTTTATCACATTGACTACCAACTTAAATTGCAAACAACAGTATATATGGTTTTAATATTTGATAAACAATTAATTTCCCTGACCGTACAGATGACCTTGGTACATAGACTCAAGTAGAAAAGATACGTTGAATAAAACGTGTTTTTCAGAACATGTTGGACAATAATGACAATAAATTAAATTATTACAGTTAAATTACATTCCTTCTTCAGTCGCTACTAACTGCTAGATACCTATAGCTCAAACTGAAAGATGGCTAACGGTCTGTGAAACTTAATTTCTTGAAGCTATGCGACTTCAACTTGTGCTTTCAGAGTTTTATCAGCTATCTCCACTTCACTTCTTGCGGTAGTTGAATAGAATTATTTTAAATATTTATTAGACCTCTCATCTCTTTTTTTTTTTTATTTATCTCATAATATGTCTTGCGACGAGATCTATAGACGATAATAAGCACATGCTTTGACTTAGACATGCTTCGTACAGACAAGATACAGATCTTGCATTTGTAGTTTAGCAGTGTGAGGCAGCGACAGGAGTAACGCTTAGCCAAAGTACTTAGCACGTGCTAAGTAACGTTTATAGATCTCAGCCTTAGACTTATGACCAAAGATTAATTTCAATGTTCCTTCAGCTGCACTCCCAGAGACAATAAAACAGTTTTATTCCTACCCACATAACTCTAATATTAATATTCACGGGACAAAGAGCCAGGCAGCACGCCCACCATATAATTTTCCTCTGGTCACCCTTATTTATAAAGCTGGCCGGCAGAGGGCGCTTAACGTATAGTTCCTACGTGACATGATAATGGCGTTTAATAAAAGGAGTTGAGTTTTTAGATGAAGGATGCGAGGTTTAGAAGTATTTACTATATAAGGTTTATATCGGCAGTAATGTAAATCTATAAATATTTATATACGTCATAATTATAATTCGCTCCATGTAAAATACTGGTATTCGGCTGGATCCCGTTAGACTGGAAGCTGACCCCAACATAGTTGGCAAAAGGCTAGGCAGATGATGATGAATTATAATACTTTAATTGGTTTTGTAAAGATACGCGGCTACACAATTGCTACGGCGTAGCATGTGCTACGCGGTCGTAGCAGGGTTCTGATTCGGTCGTGATAGCGAACTTTTTGTTGATCGGATCGAGAACAACGTTATCATTGACGAATAATAGTGCTCCAACTTATGTTACAACGATATTTTATTAAAATTACTGTTACTGTTAGCCTGTATCATCCCACTGCTGGGCAAACACCTCTCCCCATGACTTCCAATGCTTGCGATATTTTACTAAAATTACAACAACAATTTAATTTCCAAACGTGCCTATTTAGCCAAAATTCGATCGCAACCCTAATCATCGGTCAGAGATCAGAGATCACAAACTCAGATATTACGGATGTAACGTTCACAATGTGCGCATATTTTTGCGTGCACTGGACACACGGCACGTGATTTTCATGCTAATTACTATTTTATCTGTTGTTTAGTATAACGAGAGGTTTAATAAAATGTTTTGTCTTGCTGTTATTTTTGGTAAATACTGACACAGTTTAGAGTTAGCGAGGTAAAGTGGCAATGGGTTGAACATGGGACGATCTCTGGGTAAATATGAAATAGATTAACGTTTCCTGGCTTGGCACAATGCAGTTTAGTGTTCCTATTCTACGCGTTGTGTTCTGGGCTCTTTGTACTTACCGAATAATGACGAAAATGATTATTTTTGTTAGCGCTACGCTTCACATAACGTTAGATTACATTTTTACTTTCAAAATGAATTTCAAAGTTTTGACAGTGCCGTACAGGGTCCGTAATTGTACCTTATCTTTAAGCGATTGTAAGATCTTAACACATTCTCAGCTCAGCCTATCGTAGTTCACTGCTGGACATAGGCCTCTCTCATGCTGCGCCTGCCGCATCCCGTCGACCCCAACTACATTTTTGTGGTCGTCGGTCCATGTAACCAGGGGGCATCTCACACTACGTAATGATATTTAACACATTAAGGAATGCAAATCAAGATATAAAAATGACTATTTCTCAAGCATGCTTGGAAATTTGAGCATTATTTTGACAACCTTCTTCGAGATAAATCGAAATTGCTGTACTGGCCAAATACATGAGAGCAGCGGCCGGCAAAATTTCTATGAAATTCCATATCTGTCGTGTAATTAAAAAATGGAACGATCTTTTACTCCGTAACATGGCAACCAAGGAGATAACTTATCAAAGGTTTTATTTAAATCTCAAACTGGCTTGCAAATAGAAAGCTGTTTATTGAAAAAAAAAACAAATGAACACTTTTGACAAAAAAGTTCTGCCTAGGTACTACTTAGTTTTAATTTCCGCGCATTATTTAAGAAAAGTACTATACAAGCCTTGGCCACAACTAGGCATTGATAGACTTACGTATTTACACGTTCGTCCACCAATGCCTCTTTTGCTGGCCGCTGCAGTAATGTACCATAGCAATTGTCCTTTCAAATCTTACGCCGATGCAAGAAACCATCAAGAACAACTTGCAGGCTAACACAAACATATCTTACAAAGCGGTCTCAAGTCCGAACAACATGCTCGTAGTACCGTCCTCAATAGTTACGTGGTTCACAGTATTTCACAAATATTTCGCAAAATCCTCCCTACACACAAACCGGGTCTTTGTGAACGACAAATTGGTTTTTCCTGGTTTTGTATGCAGTTAGTGCAGTTTGCGACCGATAGATAGATTTTGCTAGAAATTGTTAACTTTGCTCGTTTCAGATTGGCACTGTACTGTGCGCTGAAAAGTAATTGTATTTGAATATGGAACCGGTGACTGTTATGTGGGGAAGAGTGGCCATATTTGTTTTGGTAAGCTTTTGCTGCGGTGTAGAAAACTTATAAAGCGTTTAGTGCGACGGTTCCCTAGACAAGCGGTAACCGTTTCGTTTTGACATCTCTGACGCACAATGGCGCAGTGACTTGGCTTGATTGTCATGGAAACGCTATATATTATAATGATGTGTGAGCTTACTCTTCTCAGTATGGACACTTTTTCGCGTGACTTAGTACGGTGTCAAAAACGCTCTCTATAAAAACACACCAACTTACTTTCATAAAAAACTTTTCAATGACGTCATTCACCGGTAAATTGCGGACTCTAGGAAACATGATACTCAAGATAATCGGTTACTGTACAACCACAATAACATTAGCTTAGTTGGAAAAGTTAATGAAAATGCTGATAGAAGTATACTTTCAAGTTTCACCTTATTTATTTTATAATTTCTAAAAAGTTTAGTATGTCATAGGTATTGTTTAACTTAACTTTACTTCAAACAAAACATATTTCTCCAGCCCTACTTTCACACTCTTATACCACTAACATCACCACTTAAATACCACAACGTACCATCCATTCCATCTCGATCCCCACAACGGGCTGTCTGTCCAATGAGGCGTGGTTCGGTGGCGGTGGCGGCGAGCGAAAAGTGCAGGATTCACATGCAAATGTGTACTGCATGTATTTGCATGTTCAACGTATTGGAGACCATTCTGTTCGGATTTGACGATGTGCTTTTTAAATTGTGGGTAGTCCTGACAAGTGATTTGGTAAATTTTCGGATGTGGACGGGAGTAATGCAAGTGATCAAAAACGTTGTTCATATCATAACTAAATTATCATCTTTATATTATATTCGTAAGTTTGATAACGAAAGTTGTTTGTACGATAACTATTTGTGACTTTAGAATGCATGTTTTGTAATATTACGTTTTGCTGATAACTGACTTCCCCTCAAGAGTTTGATGAAAACTGATGAACACCATGACAACAAGATGAATCTGTTATCATGTACTTATTATTTATTTATTCCGGATTAAAATTAAATGTACATAACAACTTTTACCTAATTAATTAATCAAATAAAAATATAATATCCTAACCTAACTAAAACTATATTGTATCATTAAATAAACAATTCTTACATTTAAAATGATAACAATTTAAAGCCAACAATACATCATTTCCTTACTGCTGATATCATATTGCTACGGACCACTCAAGCCAACCGAAGACATTCTCAAAGACGTGCCCCGTGTGGGGGTAGGTATGTATGTACTGTACATACATACCCCCATCAAAGCAGGCACAGCTAAAAAGGCATGGAGTGCTTCTTTTGAACTGAATTCATCCCCCGCTAGTCAGATTAGCATAGCGCATCTGCTTATTTGCATATCCTTTATTCAGTTTCAGAACTGATATTTTGGTAAAAATATAAATTTTATATTACGAGCGGCTGGGGAATGTGCTGCTATTTCACGGTGCTTCACTTAAGGGGAACCTCAAGTGGCTATGGTCGTATGCATCGCCGCTCAATGTCATGAGAATTATTTAGTTCGGTGTAATTTGTTTTGTGGTTAATTTTATTTATGAAGTTGTTGTATAAATAGTGCTGGAAAAACTTACTTAATTGAAGCTGAAAGAGCACAGAGGGCGCTTCTTAAAGTAACTTTTAAGAAGCCCTACCGGTTTTCTACTGATTTACTCTACCGCGAAACGAAAGTCCTCAGAGTCCGCCAGCTTTTTATTCTTTCTGCCTGCACAAAAACGCACAAAAATATTAAAAGGAGACCCGACTATGCAACTCTCATAAACAAAAGAAATTACAGAATCCCAACACCTGACAGCACCTCATTACTAGCAAGACGCTCTCCGGCCTATTCTCTCATTAATACATACAATAAAGTCTGCAAACTCTGCGAAATTAAAAATACTACTTCATTCGGCTGCAAAAAAATTGTTAAGGAAATTTTGCATAACACTGGTTATGATGACACGGAACAACTAATATAAAGACCCTGACCTGACACCAAATCAAATGAAGCACAATGGAACAAACACGCATACACACCAGACGCACACACACCACTCACAAATCATACACACACACCACACAAACATCACATATACACACGTAAGTACACCTGATAATATACCTGAAATCTCCACTCTGGAATTCGTACTCCGAGCCCCAAGATACAGACTAACTGTCTAGTTTGGGGCTCACTAGTTAATAATATACTGTAACCTAGCTATAGGTAATATTTTTAAGCTACTGATATTGTCTTAACTTGCTGTTAACCATTAAACCTGCTTATTGTATTACCTGGACAATAAATATTTTCTATTTCTAAATATAATAAATTATGCATCTTCCAAAACTACATGCTTGTTACGTAAGAACAAGTAAGTGCACTAAAGAACAGTGCAGTTAAACACACAGTACTGCATACAATGCACAAGTTTGCGCCAGTTTGTGGTATCGCTAAGTTTTATATGTCCTTATTACCGCTACCACTGGTCCATGTGTTACAGTTGAATAAATTGGTAGTTACTGTATTGTTAAGTTTATTGTATTTTTGTTTATTTCTTGAAGCAGTTTGTCTGATAACATTATTAATGGGTTTTTCTACATCCATTTTTTTACTAAAGTAAATACTGTTGTGTAAATAAAGTCGAAATGAAACGTTATATTTTAAAGAGAACATCGAAATGTATCGATATTTTTGCTCGTAATTCTTTAAAATAATCGTAATTGTCGAAAAATAAGGAATCACCACAGAAAGCAAACTTTTATTGCCTAGTTTGATGCCTTATTTATCGAGTTTCGAAAACAGACACTACGTTACTTACAAACTTAAATCCCCGTGAAACCTTTACATATTTTGAAAGAACACAATTTCTCCCTAAATTTTTTGTAAGTCTCAAAGTTCGCGTCGGTAACCCTTTCACACAATAGTTGGAATCCTCCGCGACCGTGAACACAAGTGCTCAAACCGTCGGCAAGAAGTTAAGTCTCCCAAGGAAATAACCCGTAAAACTATTTGCATTACAGTCCTTTTCACTCACTTGAATGGTTGATATTTACAATGGTTGAAGTGTTTTTTTTTCGTCAATAGAAAGATAATACTGAATTTTGCGGTGTAAGTTGAGAAAATTGTTTCCGAAATATTTGGTTCATTATCATAATCCAACTAGCCTTTTCCCAACTATGTTAAGGTCGGATTCCAGTCAAACTGGATGCAACTGAATACCAGCAACTTTTTATCTTACCTCCACCACCTAGATACATGATATTCCTTTGTAAGACTAGAAATCCTTGGTTATCTTAAAAATGGTAAGTTTGATTTGAATATTCCAAAACTCTAGATTCTTGGCAGATGCATTTAAAGTCAAAGTCAAATTCAAATAATTTATTTCAAGTAGGCACTTATAAAGCACTTTTGAACGTCAAAATTAACAAGAAAATTAATTGATTCTAGTTTCCCCTCCAAATGGTGTTTTGTATGGACAAGAATGGGCACGCGTTACTCTTTTAACGCTAAATAATTGCATAGAAAATTATTGAAATGCCGTTTTGTGGTTTACTGCCTCTTTCCATCTGACAACCTTTTAAATTCACTTAAATAACAACTAGGCACATAGTATAGCATAATCAGCTTATGTTGCATGTAATGTTGAAACTGCTGGGACACAGGCCTCCCCTCTTCGAGAGGGAGTGGGCTGTAATCTACCACGCGGACTCGGTTCGGGTTGGTAGATGTCACATGTCTTCGAATCTTTAGTTCTAGGACATGGCGGTTTCCCCAAGATGTTTTCCTGGAGCAGTGTTGCTGTCAAAACGGTGAAGAAATTATAACATAGAGGAAAGCGGCTGCCTGGGTTTGAACCCACGACCTAGGTATAATTCGTAAGTCGGGGCCTTTACCACTGGGCCACCACTGCTCCCCAATATCGAACTGGTCTAAAGAATATTATTATTTTAACTTGAGTCCATGAGGCCAGCTTTTTACTCCGTAGAAATATTTTAAACTCATAGTAGTGGTCCAGGTATGCTTGTCAGCATTAAAGCCGCAGCTTCTTTGCGACGTCGCGCCTGTCGCCAGCAAAAAGACGCTTGTTAGCGGAGTTTCAGTTTCAGCAGCCAATTCCTAATAGTGTGGCTAGTCATTTTATTACCTAGGTATAAGGGAACTCTCAAGTAATAGCTCATTGTTTGAGAAGTTTTGATATTGGAGTTCAGTTTAATAACTTAGTTCAAATTTCGACATACTTACTCGTATATAACTGCTGGGTTGAATTTTTGGTTCTAGATCATGCCGGCTTCCTCGCGGTGTTTTCTTTCCTCGTTTTGAGAGCAATGAAAATAATTAACATAAAGTATGCCTAACCTGCCTGGGTTCGAACCCTCGACCTAAAATAAACTCGTAAGTCAGGGCCGTTACCACTTTTTTTTTCCACTGGGCCATCACTACACGTGACGTACTTAACAAATGATTTTGTTTACACAAAAAATAAAGAGAATTTCTCTTTTTTACACAATAAAAGAAAAATGCTCTTTTTTTCTTGTTAATAATAATTTGTCGTCTTAAATGAAATGAAAAGCACAAGAAAGTCTACTGTACTTTCTTTGACTTGGAGAAGGCCTGTGACGGTGTGTGGAGGGAAGAACTGTGGCCGACACTACCCATGTACGGTGTGGACTAGCGCTTGGTACGGGCACTAAAATCTTTATACAAGGACTAGCTGCGCTCCGTGGTTTCACCCGCGTAAATATCAATCCCGTAGGAATGTCGGGATAAAAAGTAGCCTATATGTTAATCCAGGGTGTCAGCTAACTCCATACACAATTTTATCAAAATTGGTCCTGCCGTTTGAGCGTGAGGAAGTAACAAACATATAAACATACACACACACACTCTCAAACTTTCGCCTTTATAATAATTTAGTGCGATTAATCGGGCATACATAAACTGGTGCTGCATCTCAAGGGGTGTTAGACAGGGTTGTGTAGCGTCACCGTGGCTGTTCAACTTGTCTTGTCTATGGATAGTCGTTTGACAGAATTGAAAGTGGGTGAGTGACTGTCAAATTTTCCCTTCTCTGCGTAGATGATCAAGTTCTACTTGCAGCGTCAGCAGAATAGTTGAAGTAAAAGTATCAACAGCAATTCCTGGCGGAATACCTTAGTGGTTTCCTTCCTATCAAATCAAATCATCTTTATTGTGGGCTATAGATATACATCATAAATACAGGTCTTAAATAATTAAAATAAGTTCAGCTATGTCCCGCCGTTGAGGCATACAATAATAAAATAATAAACATAAAATATATAGTGCCAGTAGTTAATTAATTAAGCAGATATATTCAAACAAAGTATCGAAACACTTTCATTGACACAATCTCACCGTGACACACATCATACTAACCCAGATTGCCAACAAAATCAGTCATCTTTATACGCCCTCATTAATCCTTACAAAAATAACATAATTTCGTCCCAAAACCCCACTTTAACCTATCTCCAGCCGTTTACACGTCCCTGAGCATCTACAACAATAATATCTCAAGCCTCCTTCTTATATAATTAATACGAAAAGAACCACTCGACGTATCTAAGAGTAAACTTCGAGCGCTTGAGTGTCCCGGGCGCTTCTACAGTCATAGATTTAAAGCGCCTTTTAAAATATTTCTCGTCCCAATCGACTGGGACAAGTTGAGTTGGTGCCGATTGGAGACAGGCGCAGTTGATAACGATTGGGAAGCTCGTTCTAGTCCAGAATATGAAAAAAAGTGTTGTGTAAGAGTCTGAAAGTGTTAGTTGAAGATTTTTTCTTGTTCGCTTGCGAAGATTGCGCAATTGATAGGGTGGGAATTGTGTCAGTATTTTTTCTGTTTTAATATTATTTTAAAGGCACAGACTAGTTCGAGGTTGTTTTAGATTTAATGTTAAGATCTATGTGGTCTCATCATAGGTAATCTTAGTTACGGTTTCGGAACTTAAAAAAAAAGGTACACTTTTCTTATGGGAAAAGCTGAGATACCACAAGCACTTAAAAGAGCATATAAACTCGAAAATACTGAGATGAAGAAGAAACCAGAGATTCGTTTCTTTTAACTTATCTTCAGATAATTCCAAACAAGTTCAGGGGGTATTCTCTGGGTAACACCTATCTAGTGACTGCGTAAGAGGCCCTAAATCTCCTAAACTAGTTCAAGAACTATCCTTTTTATCTGTTTGAGAACCAGAAAAAACACATTAAGTGTGAAAACTAAAGCATCAAAATTCCAATGTCGACTTACAAAGTTGACTTCACCGAACTTCTTGATCCGAGTATCCGAAGATGTCCGAAAGTATCCGAGAGTATCCGAACTAAGATTTAGTGGGCAGACGCTTTCCAGGCGTGGCGAAACTTGGAGGATTTGCGACTCAACGAATAATGTCAGTTTAATGAGATTTAGTTCAGATATTTTTTAACATGAATTGGTTCTTTTGATTAGTGACGTGTTCTGTTACTTACTCTAATACATTTGACAGTAAATAATGAACATGTTTTACATAATTATATAGATAGCCGTCTTTTTTGATGAGGGAAGACGCAATACTGCGTTTCACGATCTCAAGTCATTAAGTTAATTTTTCAATCATTCAACAGTGCTAAGCTCACAATGGTTTCCAATTTTATTGTCCAGTGATAATTTTCTGACAATCTGGTTAAAAGAACCCACTTTATATGGGTCCACCCGGATTCTGTATTACTTGAAGGTAGTTGGTGCAACATGTTTATTTACGTCCTCTTTCTCAGTACCTAGTCTCACCTTTTCATTCACGCCAGTAACAATGTGCTATCACAACGACAACATTGTACAATGCTTTTATTGTGCAACTAGCTTCTGCCCGCGACTTCGTCCACGTTTTTCACCCTCCCCCCATTCACCCTCTTATGGGCGGAATTTCGAAAAACCCTTTCTTAGTGGATACCTACTCTTCACAAAGAACACACTCATGTCTCTAGGACTAGCGGTTTAGGCTGTGCGTCGATATATCAGTCAGTCAGGACTTCGAATATTTTATATATATAGATAATATTGAATCACCCCTTTCACTCAAACGATCAATAATAGTGACGCAACAACCTTAACGGTTCATAAGCGTCAATGTTTTCGCGTGAGCAAGACTTGCCAAGTGTTCCGTGACCATGACAGGCTTCCAGACAGGCGTAAAAATATTGCGCAATACTGATCCTACTCGGTACAATGAAAATATATGCGCAATATTCAATACTAGCTCCTGTCCGCGACCAAACATAGCCTGCCCGCGCTATTACTTCGTTTTCGCTCGACGTTCTTTCTGATTTTGTTTGTTTTTGCTCGGCTCATAAGGGTCCTAGCTATATCCTCAAATAATTGGGCTAGTAAATGCAAAAATAATTTTTCAAATCCGACTGGTAGTTCCAGAGATTAGCGCGCTAAAACAAACAAAGGAACGAACACGCTCTTCAGCTTTATTATTAGTATAGATTTACCCTAGACGAAAACACTGCGCAATACGGGATATTGTGCAATATAATTGATCGTCTAGGGCCCGCCTTACTTGAGTACCCTTATAGTCCTAACTATTTAACTCACATTAAACACCCTGACATCAAGAACAAGACACTGAAATAACTTCCACACACACACACACACACCTACGTCATCCATACATTCTCAGTTACAGTTCGCTGTCTGAACTTTAGACGCTCGTTAGTCTGACCGCGATCTGAGTCGGCACTTGCAGAACTACCGACATAAGTGTCGGATAAGTGTCGGATATGCACTTCTACTTCTAATTGGTTGTAGGACGTCGTGTTCATTGATAGTCGAATTGGTGTGATTGGATTTATTGATCTTTGGATAAAGTTTTATCTTTTGCATTAATGAATGGGCGGTAATTTTGATTTGCGTTTGTTGGAGGTTGTAATGTCATCTGCAGTTCTAAAATAAACGCGAATGGATGACTGACAAAAAAACTGGGTCCGTTTTTTTAATTCAGACTTTTAAACTCACACTTACAGTGATGAAATTTAATAGGTAATGATAAAATTATGTTTATTTCTGTAAGTAGATCTTTCAAGACACCCCTTACACGTCTATGTTTTTTTTTTTTTAAACAAGATCGAGCCATCGCGATGCTTGGAATGTTGATAGCGTGATTTCTTTAGCGTGATAGTTTTTTTTTTTTAATTTGAATAGGCAGGCTGATAATAACCACTAAATATATAAAATGTCTACCAAACTGGATTTATTTAATAATAAAAACCCCTTTGAATAAAGCAAACGAAGATATTAGTCAATATTTTTTCAAAACCACCAAGTTTATATACTTCCATTTTAATTTACTACCAACCTCAGCACACCACATATCAAACAGTTTAAAAGAACTTTAATATGTTTAAAAAACTCGAAGCGACAGGGGGAAGTGGCGGAAGTTTGTTAATTTTCTTGAAAACACACGAGAACCCGCTAGTTAACGTACGTCAATATAGGCATGTCGTGCGGTGGAAACATACGGGCGACGAGACGTGGGGCGGGGACGTTATTGCATGTATATTGGACAAGAACGTTAAGGTATAGTCAACCGCATGTCAGTAGCAACACTTGCCCAACGAAAGCCGCTCTTACTACTATACTACCACATAAAGGTGCTGTCAATGTTAGATTGTTACCACTTATGTGTGATTGACTGTACCAGAAAAAAAACTTAAAGGACCAGTCATAATTGTAGTTATTTTAGTATGTGTTATTGGTATAGAAAGCCTGTAAACAGGAATGTACGTTTGTGAATCTGCCCGCATATTTCTTTTTTTCTAGGTTCTCGTGACCAATGTGGCCAGAGACCCTTTAAAGCCTGTTAAGACTTTTAATTCTTCTTCTTAGCGTGTCGATAGCAATCTAAATGTACTCGGCCCAGAATTCATTAAATTGGAATGCTCACAAATTGTGTGACTCAACTCAACTCAAATCAAAGCATTTATTTCAATTAAACCAATTACAGGCACTTTTGAATTGTCAAGGGTCGGTCAGTCAGTAAAATGAAGCTAGTTGCCCATTCCAAAGCGTAGGTACCTATGGAGAAGAACGGGCAAGAAACTCCATGGACACTCTTTTAAATCAAAATAATATGTTTACAAAGTCTTGATTACATCATTCATGTTAAAAATTATGTATGTGAGAACGATGCAGAACGTTAAAAGCGTCCATAATGATAAGTCGAGAAAAAAAAGCAATTCAAATATTAAATTAAATTAAAATAAGCCATGGCAGCAAAGAGATGACCAGTCCCCACTGACGGCGCCCGTTCACGAACATGACGCATGTATGATGTTTCGGTAATCAGAAATTCCTCGATAAGTATGTACAAAGTGGCTGGGACATCGACGCGCACCTGTTACAATGGATTCAGCACACGATTCTGGATCCCCATGGGTAGAAATTTTCGTAGGTTATAAAAAAAAATGTTTCATAAAAAACCTACGCGGTCAAAATGTATGGAACAGGATTTTTTTAATAACTCAGAAAAACAATTTAACACGTCCCTTATAAAAATCCTTATGTTTCCTCAAAGCCAAACTGTAAGCTGGGCAATTTCATGTATGCAAGTTGTAGTAAGCCAACAGTGGAACTTAGCTCGTTTACGTCACTACAGTTGTTACGGGAACACACTCGGTGACGCACGCTTGTACTTGACTTAGCTGCCTGTGCTGTTTCAAGACGGATGGGTTATTAACATAGTTCTGTGCAGTTTCTGGGGGGCAGAGCGAAAGAATTGGTAAAAGTATGTCGGTCTTTTGATTCAAGGAAGGTATTTTGTTATAAATATCTATTTAATAAATAATAAGTTATTTGTACAGAAAGTTAGTCATACACTAAATATGATTATAAAAGTGGTGGTCAAAAGCAGCTTGAAAAGCTGGCTCCTGAACTAAATAAAAATATACTTTGTAGCTCAGGAGCCAAAGTTCCTCATAAACATTGATTATTTCAACTACATATAATGCAATCAGGTTAAAGTGACTCATTAAAGCATTGACTTATATATTACTAGCGTAAGGACCGGGCTAACCGAGCGACGAAATGGCACCAACGCGCTGGCCCTAAAATTACGGTTTAGGGCCAACGCGACTCAGTTGACCAGTGGTCCGCGCGAGGGAATGAGCGTGTATTTGCCTGTCATAAAAATGCCTAGTTGCGTAGTAAAAGACTGCAAAAATTACGATACCAAGATTAAAAAGAAATATGCGGTATCGTATCATCGGAATGTAACCTTACATTATTTTTGTTGCAATTAAATGATTAAATAAACACATTTTTTAAAGCGATAATTATTTTACCAATGGCGGCCATTGTGTGGCCAATGGCTGCTCGATGTGAACAAAGTAACCTTGTACGGACGTCATATTTTTGTCTTAAGGTGAATGCGCAGTGGTAGACCGCGAAATTCAAATTTTCTTACGTTTTTTGCAATTTGCAGGCCAGTGTCAGGTTGTATCTTGATCAAAATTTGATTCGCGACAATAACAGGTACGTATTTATAGAATTATAATCATTAGAATCATTAATACATCTTTCTAAGTTAGATTTGTACCACTAAGCAGTTTTCCATAAGAGATTTGTTGTCGTGGTACAAATCTAACTTAGAAAGATGTATTAATGATTCTAATGATTATAATTCTGTAAATACGTACCTGTTATAGTCGCGAACAGAGTTGGGCGTAATCAACTACTTTTGTAATCGGATTAATAATCTGATTGAAAGTAATCATGAATACATCAATCATGATTACTTTTAATCTTGATTACTTTCAATCATGATTACTTTTAATCTTGATTACTTTCAATCATGACTACATTTGTAATCATTAGTTTTGATTACAATAGTCAGTAATCTTAATTACATGGGTAGATTTGATTAATTTTTTAAGCATATTTTTAATAAATGCGGTTCTATATTCAATCAGTATGTATCTTGTATATCTGCGTTTTTCTAAAAACTTCTGATCCAATTTGGATGTCATGGACGTTTTGTACTCTTTCGTAATTTAAATCCTTAAGTTAATTCGAAAATAAAACACACCTCTAAAAAAAAAAAATATAACACACCTCTTCCGTCATCGGGTCCTGTCGAAAGACTTTTCTCATATGCGACCATGACCAATTTACCTAAATCACACAGACTTTCGGATGAGATGTTTGAAAAGAGGGTGCTTTTAAAATCTAATTTAAGCCACACATGGCACACATAAAAATAATTCTTGATTGTTTTCTTAAGTATACTTAATAATTATTAAAAAAATTTAATTCATGAGACTGATCAAAAAATAAAGATGATTTAGAATGGTGCCGATTCTCTTGTCACAAATGCCTCTAAACTAGACTAAAAATCACTAAAATTTAGTTTATTCCTGTCAGACGACGATTTCCTATTCTGAAATTGACTAAAGTGACACAACTTAACTATATTTTAGTTTGACAGCACTAAGATGGCACTGAGTTATTTAATCTATTGAACATTGCAATTTTGCTATTCTGAATTACACGTTTTTCACCTAAAATTTAGATTGTTTAACTAAATCTGACTATTTTTAATCGCGATTAAAAAGGTGTGGAATAAAATTAGTTGTCGTTGAAGAAAAAAATGAACAGAAAGTCACACCAACACCTCGACTTCAGATGCAAAAACAGTACAGTATTTTTTTTTCTTTTGCTTATATCTCGAAAATGGTGTGTCCTATCGCAAAAATAATGAAAATTTCGACCCCCTTTATAAAA
This sequence comes from Hydraecia micacea, assembly GCA_914767645.1. NCBI lineage: Eukaryota > Metazoa > Arthropoda > Insecta > Lepidoptera > Noctuidae > Hydraecia > Hydraecia micacea. The sequence goes on from OU611794.1 coordinate 558,166, forward strand.
CCCACAAGCCCCCTAAAACTCAACATGTAGGTAATAATTTTTCATATTTTCCATACAAAAAGTGAAAAATCCCTAAAAAAACACGCCAAGGCTGCCCCCTGCCCGCCTGCGGCTCTAAAAAAATCACGGGTAGGGTAAACAAGTACCACGGGTCGACGAGTCGCAATTGTCAAATTCGATTTTAGTTGTGTCAAAATTATTTTTAAATTTAGAGAATTTTTCATGCAGAATAGCTGTAAGATTCTAATAGCAAAAAGTAAGGAATTTTAGTGATAGTTTAGTTAGTTTAGTTCGGTGTACAAGAGAATCGGCACCAATGTTAATGATTTTATTTTTCGAATTCCTAAATGTAGTTAGTATGCATCAATCAAAAAAGTAATCAAAAAAGTAATCAAAATAACGATTACAAACTAATAATCATTAATCACCGATATGATTACTTTCTTGATTAATTTCCGTAATCTGTAATCTTGATTGATGATTACAAAATGTAATCGTAATCCTTAATCATTAATCTGATTACAATTTGCCCAACTCTGGTCGCGAATCAACTTTTGATCAAAATGCAACCTGACACTGATCTGAAAATTGCGAAAAACGTAAGTAAATTTGAATTTCGCGGGCTACCCTGGCACTTCCCCCTTAAGATTTTAGTGTTAGTAATTTTGAATTTTGGTAGCAAATTAGGAGAAGACATATAAACGAAGTTTATATAATATGCCATAGCTAATTACGATACAAATAATTTTTAAATTACAGATTTCCAAATGATTCTCTGCTTATTTTTGTGACATTGATGTCGACATTATTTTTATATTATTATTTATTTATTTATAAGGAATAATTATATTCATTAGCTGATATAATTGACAAATATGAGAGGATACGATTTTGGTTTTTCTCCAAAGTTTGGGAATTTTCGCGGTGGCCAGAAGACCTGTGTTGATTTCGACTGTCCGAAATCTGATATATACCTATTGAGAATGTGATATTTTAACAATCTGGTATTTTGAGTCTGGTATTCTGAGTTAAAAGGATATCGGCATGCAACTGACTACTGACTCACGACAAAATGTGATTTGAAAAAAGTAAATGAAAATGTAAGTTACGCACGTACAAGGTTACGTTGTCGACCTATGCAGCGCTGTTCTCACGTAGTTCGTATGAGTTATAACAGATGGCGCTACTTTTGCTTGTATGAAGATGGTCTATGTAAAATGTTCAGATGGGCGTATCCTTACTTTCGAAATCATTGCATTAAAGTGACTAATTAAACAATGGTGCAATTGAGTCTGACGTGATAATCCTCAAAAAGTGATCTCTTTTCTTATTTAAAAAACATGATACACTCGTACATAAATAAACTACCTAGTTTTAGAAATTACTGTCAAGCTGCCGTTTCAATATTTACTTACCTCTGTTTAATTTATTCTATTCTGCAATTTTGGAATCTTTAGCTTGGAGCATAATCAGTATATAAAGTTTCCATTGCGGTGATTCTGTCAGAGTGAGTGGGGCGTAATCCACCACGCGGGCCCAATGCGGGTTGGTAGATGTCTCATGTCTTCGAATTTTTGGTTCTAGGACATGCCCCGGTTTCCTCACGATGTTTTCCTTCACCGTTTTGAGAGTAGTCGTGATAAAATAATCTACGCAAAGTAAAGTCCCTGTCGGGGTTGGAACCTACGACCTATAACTAATAAGTCACGGCCGTTTCCACTGCACCACCACTGCTTCTAATCTTTTTCTTCTAGTGAAATATCCACGACCTTAGGAATAGTAAGTAGGTTAGTTTATAAATATTTTTGTCCCATACGAGAATCGCATCGCGATACGAAAATTTAAAAAACCAATCACTGCCATTGTACCATTGATTACTTTTGTTCATTGTTATTTGAGAAAAGATTATTACTTTGAACTTTGCTTTTATCTAAAACAGATACTTCCCTGACCCCATATTATGATGTTCCTTCCAGTTTATCGTCCATCGAAGATTAATTAATATTTTATTACAAGGAGGCCAGTAAAGATGTCTCATACTGACGTTATCGCTCATAATTAAGTTTATTATGAAGCGAATTTATGACCCGCCAGATATTGGGTCTGTGATGTCAGGAGGTAATTAGTCGTATTAAAATGAAGTTGGATGTTATAAGGTGTTTTAAAGGGAAATGAGCTTCTTTGTTACTGGATATTATATCAGTAGTGTTATTCTGTATAAAACTATCCGTGAAATAGGTGAAGTGAGCGTGAAGTGAGCTGTCAATACTGCCAATTTCTAGCATCAGGACGAACGACAGCACACTTCAAGCTCACTTCGCCTAGGTTTTCACGGTGAGATTTTTACAGAATAGATCGGCTGTTTAGGTAATTGGCGGGAAATAGCCAAATAGTTTAGGAGCAGACTGGCGAGCGAGAGGTCGTGAGTTCTATTCTTACAAACTGATCTATTGTTGACGTGTATAATCTACATACCCACTGACCAATCCTAGTAATTATTTGAGTGTAACGGATATACTTCAGAAACCATAATACTATGGACATCATGCTGCACCTATTTTGAGCTTAAAAAAAAACTTACATACGAAGTTAGACTCGAATCATTTCACAATCATACCTGAAACAAAATAAAATCAACATTAAATTCAAGAAAGTGTTTAAAGAATTAACTTTTAGATAGTGACACGACTATCAGAGCCTTTAAAACTATTTACAAGGACATCTTTATCAAACTTGCTACTTACACACCTACCATCATGAAGCTTCGCATAGGTAACTGTAAAAGGCATACATACCAACTCTTATATTTTGTTATTGTTTTCTATACCTTTTCTAAAGAATTTACTTAAATGGTTTTGCATGCAGTTACCGTGTTGCTGTACCATCAAACAAGTCAGTAGTCGGTTTTCTATGTACTTATGCTACTGTAATCTCTGCTTGCCCCCTCCCACAAACCCTTCATCTCCTATTCCGTCACATCGCGTCCCATTCGTCACACCCGTCAGCGACAGACTTGTAATAAAACGCTACTTGCTCTAATTGATTGATGAGCCGCCTCTCTGCCTACCCTTCCACTAAATGACGGCATTTGCATATCTATTACTTAATCTGTGCATAATTAGGGTTTGGAGAGGAAAGTTCCGTTGAGAGGTCCCTAGGTAAATGTAATCTGGTATTTAGTTACAACTGTCGTGATAATAATTTTACCAGTCACTGAAAGATCAAAATTCGTTAAAGATAGTATAATAAAATTATTATAGTGTCAGCAATTCGAGATTAGGACGTTTTTGTAACTTAGACATAACCGTAGAACCGATGACTGTTGGGGACGTGTTCTTGAGAGGAGATCGCGAATCGGCAAATGTAAGGTAGGACGCCCTCAGGCTAGGTGGAGCGAGGATCTTCGCAGGGTGGCTGGTAGTAGCTGGATGAGAGTTGCCTGGCGTGCAATAGGAGAGGCCTATGTCCAGCAGTGGGCTGCTGTAGGCTGATGATGATGAATTAAATTGCCGTTGGCATAAAATAAGTTAAAGCAACAATAAAACTGATTAGACGATGTAAGTTATTTGTTGCATCAATTTCATTGTATGCTACAGGCAAGAAACTTGCATCATGTAATGGCGCTTTGTTCATTCAGCCACCAACAATGCTTTACTTGATAAAAATTATATCTATATCAAGTTACAAATCAAGTAAACTCTAATTTAATTAAAAATCACATAAATGAACATATAAGTTCAAGAGACAATACAGACAGTTGTTCAATTTTAATTAGTACCAGTTCGATACAGGTATCCTACAACTACCTAGGAACCTGGACGAAGTTAGGGTTACCTCAAAACTTGTGCCCAATCGATCACCAGTAAATAGGTTACAGGTGACACTGCTCGTCGGGGGCCGTAAGTGCGAACCCGTGCCGGTAACCTATACCTAGGTAGGTGGTGGTGTAGGTATTAAAGAGTTGCTTTTAGGTAATTGAATGTGGGTCTTAAAGGTTCGGGATATTGAAGGAAAGTTCTATTTGTTTTATTGTTTTTGGGAATATAACCTACAATTTTAGCTTGATTTTTTACCAAGATTTGAGATAACAGTTATCCTTATAGATAAACTATCACAAAATTCGATACTTTTTCAACACGTGTCCAATGTCAGTCTTACGTCAAACTCCATACATGATAAAATGTTTTCCGGTTGTTTAGCCTAGCATAAGTATAATCAAACTATAGGTAACGTTCCCAATGCTGGGACACAACATTGACTTTGTGAGTTTAAACAACAGATTTTGGTTTTGTGGTAGTAAGGTCAACGATTTTGCCTTCAAACAGAGTCAATCATAAATTCGAGGTTTACACAGGAAGTTAGTTATCATAACAACATTGGTTATATTAGAAACGTATAACATTCAAGAGCAACTGTTAACAAAAAATATCAAACTCAAATCTTTCCTACTACATAAATAATTCAGCGTATAATACATAGATTTTTAATATAGATTTTGTAACAAAAAGACAGTGAAACAAAAGATAGCGCGGCTAACAACACACTGCCGACGATGCGGAGCGATGGCGGTGCGATAGTGAAGCTAACACAATCGTTGGTTTTTTTGTGACCGCCTAAATGTAAGATCTGATAATGGAGGTTAAGCTGTTGGTACACCCCGCTTAATTTGAGGTGATAGAAAAAACATCCAAAGGCCTCTGAGAAAACTTCGTTGTCAAGAAATGAATTTTCTTGACAACGAAGTTTTCAGAAAAATTTTTTTTTGCCTGAAATCTACACCGAAGACAGATTTTGTTATTAGGATGCTGTCGAGTTAACGCAACTGTCTAATCGGTAACACTGACGAATCAGTGAAACTGACTAATCAACGAAACTGGCGAATCAAATAAACGGCTCCACTGTACCTCCACACCAGTTCATCCGAAGCTTCACAATTTTAATAGCTATACATATCGTTATGTTAAACACTTTCGCAAAATCCCGCATTTTGAGTATGCATAGTTTTTGAGAAAAAAAAAATCTTAAGGTTACGGAAAATTTAACATAATTACATTATAAAATTGACATTTTAACATAAATAATGTATGAATTTCACTTCTAGGTCGTTCCGTTTTACGTTCAGACAAAGTGACAGTGGATTTTAGTGGTTTTTATTATCTATTATCAATACTGTAAGTTTTTTAACTTTAATTCATTTTTAACTGGGTAACGAAACGTAATCGAATGTAAGTGAAGTGAGGAACGTTGACGTTTGACAGTTGTCACTCGTCGTTTTAAATTATTTTTGTGTTTTTTTTTTTGTGTGCTCGATTATACTACACACTAAACTAACATATTATATAAAAATAACACATTTGTAATGACAACTTTGGGTGCTAGGGGACTTGGGGCACCCCGACTCGGACAGGTTAGGTTCGAAGGGGATGACGGAGGCTCGAGTGAGCGAGCAAAGCGATTGAACGAGCCCCCGTTATCCCCTTCGTGTTAGGTTACTTAAGACCCTGTAGACAGAAATAGAAGAAGAAGAGAAGAGAAGCGGGGCGGGCCGAGAAGCGGGGCTCCGTCGACTACGCTTAACCACATATTTTTATAATAAAAAAAAAAAATTGTTATTCTTTTCTCGGCCACTATCGTTTATCAAACTTTGCGGGTTTCAAATTTACACTAAAACGGGTCTATTCTATAAAAAAAATAGCTACTATAAAAATCGCAGATTTAAAAAAAAAATGGGAATTTTTTTCTCGGCTACTACCTATAGTTTTTCAAAAGTTGCGGTTTTCAAATACACTAAAATGGGTCTGTTCTATCAAACAAAAAAATACCTACTATCAAAATGCACCGGGTGTGGAAGTACAGTGGTTCCCGAAGTACTAATCTATTACCTACCTACATCACACATAGTAATATATGTAACTGACAATGCCCTATAATTAAACCAAAAGTACCTCCCACTCCCGTTCACTGCAACAAATTGTCACGGAGCCACGAACCGTCACGACGACACTTACATCCGGACATGCGGACACACTTCCCAGTGTACCACTAACCTAAATACAAAACACGCGAGCGTTTCCTGAAGGCTCAAGTCGTATCCGGTTCCGGTTGTAAAAAGCGAGCCGGTGAGGATCTGAGCAAGATGTTGAGTCCATGGATGTGACATCAAGTGGTTGGGCTTTAAGTATAATTTCTGAGTGGGTTTGAGAGGGTAATTAAAGAGAAAGCGGATTTTATTGCATAAGATTTATCTGAGCCGTGTTTGGTTGGTTGGTCGAATACACAGAAATCGAAATCCATTCAAGTGTTCGAAAACAGACTTAACCAAATAACACCGATAACGGTTGAAATTCAATAATATACGTGTGAACATGCACATTTTATCCAGCACAGCCAGACAATACTTACTTTAAATCTCTCAAACTTCATACAAAATAGACTTAGGTGCTTAGGTACAGCTTTATATGTAAGCTGTCGCATCCAGCCTCTATATTTCTATGTTCGGTACGCAGGGCGGGTCGCCCGTCGACAATTTATTTCGCATTAGCGCCTTTTGTAAGAACCATTAGTCTGTTCCGATAAAACCCAATATATGCCGAACTTCTTTCTAGATTTCCATAAAGCTGCTGAAGATTGTGCGCGATAATGATGGGAGTTTTATGGTTGCTAGTCGGAGTGTGGTTGTTAAAGATAGGATTTTTACGAGAGTGGTAAATAGGTTCGATATTTTTTTAGTCTTTACAAATTGCTTGCAAACACTATGTCTGGGGTAATTATTAGTGGTACAGTCAGCAAAAGTCGATAAACACTTCATTTTTTTTAATCTTAATTATTGAGCTAAATGTTTAATTTAAATTGAAACGGAAGAAAACTTAAAAGAAAATTAACTCTTAACTATATGAAATGCTGAAATATATACTGAAATATTTATATATAATTTACCGAACAATTTTGTGTCAAGGACGATGTTTAAAATTAACAGTTTTAATCACCTTTTGTTGCTGACCGGACCTATTATTCTATCCCGACCATTGCTGAGATAATCTTAATTAAGAGGTGTTTATTGAAAGGGATTGTTTTTACCAAAGAATTATCTTCCAAGTAACATTCTGGCTTCCAAGCTGTTTGGTTCTTCACGCCAGCATCTATACCCACATTATAATAAGCAACAAAGTGGGTTGTTGTCTGTCTGTGTGACAGCTTAGATTTTCTAAACTATACAATGGATTTTGATGCGGTTGTAACATCATTGAGATCATTTATTCCAGAAGGTCTATATCTATGATACATTTATAAATATTTATCTTAGAAATAGCCCAAAAATCTCGATGTTGTGTCAAGCATTGCACCCGTACGAAACAGAGGCGTCGCGCGTCGCTAGAATTCTCTTTCTTGAAAGTACCTCTTATCTACGAAACAACATAAAGACGACACTCTATCCACAATTAACTTTGTCAGTAACTCAACCAACATACACCCAGCAGTGTTTACACCGAATTGGAATGATCCCCACAATAACATAGCTAGCGTTATTACAAGCAGCTGAAGTTACACGTGCTCGAGCTAACTTGAAGTTCAAGCACCAAATTAAATAACTTGACTTCACTTAGAGCTTACTTAGTACTTGTAGGACGTGTGTTGATACTTGATATGTGTGTGCTGATGGTAATTCAATCTGCCTAGTCTTCTCCCAACTATATTAGGGTCAGCTATCAGTCTGACCGGATGCAGCTGAATACCAGTATTTTACATGGAGCGACTGCCTATCTGACATCTGTCATACACAACACAGTAATGGGTTACACTATATAATACCCTTTGGTAAGCTTGTTTGCCGCCCGCCCATAACGACTGTCGAAGATCTACGAATGACAGTCGGGACCAACGGCTTAACGTGCTTTTCCGAGACACGGGGTCTCCATCCATGAACCGACCGCGGCAAGCTTACCATAAATAAACATTATATAAATAAATAAATAAACATAACCTTCGTTCGACCCGTGCAGCTGTTATTATTTAGCCACAAGCCCCTCGTGCTGATTCTAAATAAAATGTGGGAAAGGCTAATTTGTGATGAACTAATTGTATATTACTATTATTTTACTACCACTGTCCTAGTTTATCATTTTTGACTTCTCGTGTCGAGTTGCAGCTACATACATACATATGAACATAATCTAGCACTGTATGTAAGCGGGCACGCCCTTTATGCCCAGAGGATTTTTTATTTCTGCTCGAGTAAAATTTTCAATATTTTTGTTGGTGTGTGCTAGCTGACATATGGCAAATAATTTGATGTTTTGTGCATAATTTTCGTAATGTTAAGAATTTGATTCTATACTGTAGAATCAAGTTCTTCTCACTGTGCTGCTGGGGAGTTCGTTGCGCGACTTCTTCTTCGCAGCTAATGCACTGGGAAGTAGTGGAAGGCGGGCGTTTTGGGGACTGTAATTTTGACCATTAAAAATGATTCGGTATGAGTCTCATTCAATGCGAAATTATTACACTCATGATTTAAAAAAATATTTTATCCTTTATGAAACATCCAAATTTCCTCTCCTCCTGCCCTTATCCCAATTACTTGGAGTCTGCGCAACATGTCTTTTCTTCCCCTGTTCTAGCCATATCATCATTCACACAGTCCATTCATCGTTTCTTTGGTCTTCCCCTACTCTTGTAGTCATCCACATTCATACTCAAAACTTTCCTCACGACGAAATTATATAACCTACTTGAAAATTACGTGTAATCTTGCAATATCTGTCAATCGATACCCATGATGACATATAAACCCAAACCGGGGCCTCCCTGATTGACGCAGTTGACGTTCATTCAAGTTTTATGGCTCATAAACCTGAGCTTCTACGATTACTTCTACTGTTATCTGCTAAATGACATATATTTAAATAGGACAAAGATTCTGTTGGTGATGTCTTCTTTATTTAAACAAAGATAACTTTCGCGTATTATTTATTTTACTATCACAACGTCCCACCACGTACTCATTACGTTAATACTAGAGGTATAAGGACTTCGCAAAATCAACGTCTTGCAATGAATATTCATCATGGATCATTATGTCTGTCTATTGTATAGGGATGTCTCTTCCATAAAGTTCTTTATTTTAAGGGGATGTAGCATTATTTCGTACCTCATCATCATCATCTGCCTAAACTTGTCCCAACTATTTTTGCGGTCAGCTTCCAGTCTGACCAGGCAATATTCCGCACCTATCTGTATACAATAGGTCTTTAAAACTGCAGCACATAGAGGTAGACAAATACATCACAAGTGTCACTACCAAAAACAAGCAGCGGTATAATTAATGCAAACTACCGTCAAATAGACGAGCCATCCAAATTCCACACATTGCTAATGTAAATTCCTGTTTAGCATAGCGACTGTTTTCACAGGCGACGCCGGGCCACGTGATTAGTGATCATTACCTAATGCGGGAATAAGAGTCATGGTTTTGTCAATACTAATACAATATAAACATTTTCATCCCTATTACTTGGGAGTTAAATATAACTGACCAACATTATGCGTTCACCTTTAAAAGACACAGGAATAGTGATTGTAACAATACTAGATTGTATACTGGCTCAATTGACTAAATTGTATATTTTACCTCTGATTTTGCATCACTGTCCAAATCACAGTAATCTTTATTCTTATTCTTATAAGGTTGCTATTGGGTTGCTACCGCTGACAAGTCTGTCAAAATCATTGTGATCTTTATTTTCGTCACAATAAGGTTGCTGTTAAGTTGTTGCTGTCAGAGGTAAAATAACTGTGAACGGACTGTAGTATCAAGTTCTATGGAAACATATTCCCAAAGGCAAGTCACACACTGACAGACAAACTCAAATCTCTCAAAACAACTGACGTGCTCGGCTGTAAGTGTATTACCTGCCTAAACGGATCATACGGAGATAGGAAGATCCCAAGTCTCAGTCTTGAGTGACGAATCTAGACTTTGGGATGAAACCTAGTTATTGTTCCTTAGAATAACCTTTGTTTGTAGTACCTCTTTGCTCGTAAAGCCCACCTTCTGTTATTTCGAGCAAAGTCAAATTGCGACAAAATGCCAACAAACCTACCAGCGTAAGTTTTTCAATTGCGTAAAGTTAATCTAACAAAAACCTTAAATTAACAAACCACAGAGATCAAGTACGGTACCTAAACAATGCTCGTTGTTTTGCTTTAGTATAAACGACTTATAAAGAAAAAAAGAAAGAATGAAAATTTGTTTATTCATACACACACAAAGTAGCCAAAAGCCTCGTATCCAATCAATTAAAGTTTGACAATTTTGTTCATTGATGTTAGGCAATGAACAGCTACAGACAAATACCATTTTAATGATTATTTATTTACGCTACATAAAACTCATCCATATTTATAACTACAAATCCCTTAGCAAAACTCAGCTCTCCATCATTACTCTAGCGAACTATCTCGCAAACACGACAAAGAACTTCCATTTAAACAAGAATAAGTATTCAAAGACACAATCTGCCTGCAAAAGTCGCCTCTTAAAGGCAATAGGACAGAGTTTCATAAAAGAAACTTATGAATTTCTTTGCGAACGACACCGTCCCTAATTCTTCGCCTTTGGAAGTTTTCAGGCTAATGACATAGCAATGCACTTAGCTCGATGCCGATGTCTTAAGGATGACTGTCACACCGTAGTGGAATGTTGAACGAAGGAGGATTATTGGATTTTTTTAAGTTCGTGCCTATGATGGTGTAAATATTGCGGTTCGTTAAATAAAACATGGTCAAAGCTATTGCGATAATACAGATAGTATCTCCTTTATAGATCTCAGTGCCAAAATTGGAATAAGTTTGATTTTTGCGCAATCCTAATTCAGGTAAAGAAAATAAAGTAACATTTTCCCAAAATTCCCGATTTACGACTTGTCCACATTAAAGTACCTTTGCACAGTCGAAGAAATAAATTATTTATCAAATTGGCAGACTACGTCCACTTTCCTTGTTAAAGCCATTTCATACAACTGTCAAAGAATGACAGTTCTGATTTTAATAAGCGGACAGTTTAAGTTTTTAGTAAATTTCCCTGACCTTACATACATACTTACCTGATTTATAATAGTGTGTAATGCTGCTAGCAGCATAGTTATTATACATATAGCTTCACCTATTCGCTTCATAATTAACAGGCATAGACGAGAGAGCATCAGCTTTATATTGCAGTTACTCCCTTAATTGAGTTACCGGCTAATTGGTGGGCAGGCTAAAAGGGTGGTAAATTCGATTGAACATTTTAACAATATTTTGATGCACACGGGTAAACAAAGAGATAACTATAAATATGTCTGGGTACAATATTAGTTACCTCGATATTGCAAATAGCCGATGGAAACTAGCAACGTTACGTAATATTGTGTTGACGCAGCAAAAATTAAGTTAGGTTTTAAAATGTTGCTATATTTTTGGAACACGTGAAAAAACACAATTTTCAGTTATTTTGTTAAAATATGATTGAGAAACTTCACCCATAGTGTTATTATATTAGATCGTGGAATTCATTAAAAAGAATTGTCTATTATACGGAATAGACAAATTCATAATTTTCCTGCCCTTATTCCAATTTATTTGGGGTCGGCACAACATGTCTTTTTCTTCCATACTTCTCTGGTAGTCACCATTTCGGTAGTCACTCACTTTAATAGGCATAATCATCTTTCACACATACGATCCATCGTATCTTTGGTCTTCCCCTATTCTTATAGCCTTCATACTCAGACCTTCTTCACGATATTTTCCTTATTCCTCATACCATAACAACCGATTTCCACACAACTTTTTACTTAACGATGCACCTTTTAGACTTCCTCTTATATACTCAAATAGACAGTTTTCAGAAAAAAAAAGTACTTAGAAATTCATAGTAGGTTCCTACACATTTTATCTCGCGTATTACGCAACGGTGTAACAAAAATCCAGCATTTAGTCTCAAGACGGTAGGTTTTAGCGCCGTTTCGACTCATTTTAGACCACCTGCAGTTTCCCTAAGGAAACGCTTTGAACTACCCACATAAAAATATCTGCCAAGAAACTGTTTTAAGTTTAAGTAAGTCTGCCTGTTTTTATGGCGTTTTCTTAGGAACTTGCCTTTATGGGATTAAATTATGGGGCGTTATGGTAAGGTAATGACTTCATTAGTGATGTTTATCTAGGCTGTAATAAGGGTCATTTTAATTATGAGTTGATTATGGTTTCAGTAAATGTTTAACCGTTACTTTCAGTGACTGTCATGTCACAAAATCGTTTCAAACAGTCAAGCCGACGCGCGACGTAACAGGGACTCAGTCAAATATAATTTTCATGTTTAGGAAATTTACTAGATGCTTACTTTGTAATTCATAGGTAAATTAAACTAGAGGCTAAACATAAGGCACAAAAGAGATTTAAAGTTAAAATATTATTATATTACACAATAATGTTTTCGAGATTTTATAAGAAAATCATCTAAACATTAATTTAGTAAATGGGCGCCGGCTTTTACTGCTAGGATAAGAATAACGGTAATGCGATAGGTTCTTGGAAAAGCTGAAAAATCCTTAAGAGCTGCTACGAAGGTCACCACTTCATATTGTAATCCCAGTACACATACATTTATTATTTTGTAAGTTAGTATCACAGACATCTCGAATGTCTCGTTAGTGGTCAAAAGCGTTACTACTAAGCTGGCGAACCTGGGTTCAATCCCTGGATCGGGCACAATTTTAAGTAACGGGGTTTACTTTAAATAGAAATTCTTTAGCTCGAAGTCAAATTCTTTTAGACTTCGAGCTTCAGCTAGAAGTCGAAATTAAATGGCAGTAGACTCGCTCCTTATTAAAAAGGACGTAAACTTATCTGATTCATTGTGGATTAACTTTACTAAACATCTCTGCCTACCCTTTCGAAGAAACACAATCGTGATGTTATGAACACAATTTAAAGTCTATTTACACACATTATTCCAATCATCCGACTTTACGCCGAAAAATCTAAAAACCAAACGTTAGGGTGAGCACCCACTGTTATCGTTCGGATCAAAATAGGGTTAAACATTATAAATCACAATAAATATCGGTTCCGTGTGCATAAAGCGATAATTTACGATTTTTGAACCCTCGCCTAATGCGAATGTGTGAATAAGGGTAGCAAAATGGCGAAGATTATGAAAGAAAAATATTTACTTAATTAGTGCATGTCACGAGATAGCTTTGGTTTGCAATAAAGGATTTTGCATGAAAAAGCTTTGGTTTGCAATAAAGGATTTTGCATGAAAAAGATTAACTTTGTTGTGTCATGTTGGAGAGATTATGCGAATGCTTGGGAAACGGAGTTAAGTTGAATACCGACATTGAGTAAAACTCAAAACTAATTCCTTGCTTTAAACAACGTGACATATTTTTGTTTGCAAAACAGAAGTAAGATTTTTTTTACGAAGAAAATAATATGCTGCAGGTAATATGAACGTTTGAAAACAGAATTTATTATACTAAACGGTATGTTAAGCCGTATTTTTTTGCCACAACAACCACGCACTTTTCGGACACTTGTACGTCCCATCATTTCCATCTCTATCCCCTTTCGCTTTCTAATTTATGCGTCCGCTGTCTGGCCATCCCCCTCCGTATGATGTCGCCGTAAATTTGGCACAAATTGAAAGTACTATTACAAAACGGATACGCACAGAAGGGCCATATACTGTGATAATAAGTTTGCTGGTGGAAAAAAAAAACAAAAATTAATTAATCGTAGGATGCTTCGCAGTTGTGGAAGCGTTTGATTTTACTTTCACTCTAGTACCTTATATCTGCTTAAAATTATTTTCGCACGATAATTCAGTGCATCGATATAACGTGGTTACAAGAGATTTGCACTACTACTAATTGTTTAAATAAATATGTAAGTGAACATCATTCAAGCTTTAGAACAAATGCACTTTATACATACATTTTCAAAAAACAATTTACAAAAAAAAATTGTTACAAAAAAAATAGGTGTTTTAAGTAATACAATACTTTTTTAATAGTTATTATGAACCTTTTGCAGCTTCTCACTTTATCGCCTACTATTGTTAGTGCCCAAACGTAGAGTGGCGAGCGGTGATTCTTTATCGCTGGGGTTGATGACGACCCTTAATTTTATTTATGCTCGTGACACGTGCCATTGTGTGCGGTTGTGGTCGCGGGGTGACGCGCGATTTGCTCTGAGCTTGTTGTTCGGTGGAATTAAGTGCTGATAATGTTGGGGAATTAATTCATCGTGTGGAAGGGATGAGATTAGATATTCGGTTATTGAAATAGATGGGTCTACTACCAAAAATAAGTAGAAAAATATTAATTTATTATTGAAGAGTTATAGTTAAAGTTGAGTGAAAAGAACGATTGTATTACCGAATCATGAATCGGATACAATGCTGTGTACCAACGTCAGACAAAATTTTCCTTTTGGATAGTTGTGACAAAACAAAATTAAATCTTCCCCACAATGCACTTGAATTCATAACCGTCATTTAGTCGTCATCAAATCCGTGTTAGTGGTAGTAAGTGACGTCACGCGTCACAAGAGGCGGCGGCCATTAGCCGGTAATGCGGGATCGGATGCAAATCGCGCGGGAACGGGGCTAATGTATCCGCGAATCGTATGAGCGTACCCAGTGAAAGGATTTCGTGTTAGATGATTCTCCAAAATGAGGTAGTAAGATACTAATTCAACTATATTGTTTAGTAAAAAGTTATACCTACTCGAAGATAGTCATTATGCGCCAATTTTTTCTAAACCTGACTTTAAACATTTTTAAAATTAAAAAGTAAATAATGTGTTGTGGTGAACTAGTAGGGTTCATGTTTGATACTTATCTCGTGTAAACTACATGAATACAATAAATTCATTAAAAAAAAAAGTTATTGTGTACAGTTAAATTCTTACCTATTTACGAATACGTAACACTTTATGAATACGATTAATAACTGAGACAGCTTTCAAATTTTTTTATCAAACTTGTTGCAACTTTTACACAGTAATTTTCTTTTCTGTTTAAAACAAACCACAATACTTTTATTGTAACCTTGTAACCGTTACAGTAGCATAGGTAGCTAGGTTCGTAAGTGAAGTAAATAGAGCTTCAGCATAAATTGTGCCCGAATTTCCGTGTGACTTAGACGTACAATTTGGTATGTGCCGTTCAATGCTAGATTGGATGCAAATCGGACGGAGCCGCGACTAATTTATCCGCTCGTAAAGCGCTGGACGAACGGTAGCCCTTACGTAGCGATGTGCCCAGATAGGGGCAGGTATGGTCTGTTGCAAAAGAATCTGACACAAGTGTAAACAAACTCTCTTCAGGCTATATTCTTACGCAATTACTCAGTTAAGGGAATTAGTAACATACATCTGTATTATGAAGGTTTCAACTTTATATCTCATCACTTTTTCCGACAGTTATAGTTTGAATAACATTACTCAATTGTAATTAAATAAAAACTTTTTGTTTAGGTTTCAATTTTTGTTGTGGTACCTACCTATCCCAAACAAATTCATATAACGAAATGCAAATATCGGTGACAGGAAGTTATTATACCATCATCAACATACAACGACTAAGTGGGAAAAATGAGTATTATTGAAGCTAACTCAAAAACTACCCAAACAAAGTTATTCAAAATATGGGACCATAGCGCAATCTTCTTTTACCAAATGAAATAAGAATTTTCACAATCTGTCCACAATTGCCGAAAATATCGATGAACATAATATATTAAATACTTAAAAAAATATATCATTGAGAATCTCCTTCTTTGTTAAGAACTCGATTAAAAATAATCGACGAACACTGAGGTTAAAACCTCAATTTTTAAATTAAATACATCTTTAATGTGATATAAAATTAGAATTTCGTTCTTATAATGTAAAATCAAAGCACTCAATGTACTTAAGTTTTCTGATCTGTTTGTTTACATTTTCGTCTGAACTTTTGGAACAGACTACGGCTTGCAAAACTGTTTTAATAAAATGTAAATGAACTAGAATTACCTATTTGATGAACCCAATATGCCGAACATAATTATGGTAAATAGTTTAACGCGGTATATAATTATATACCCGTTAGACGGTGTCAATTTCACGTGTAAGTAGAGCTCAGCCTGGCAATTTCGTGTGAGATTATGTAAACGGAGTAATTTTATACAATGATGGCGTTTTGTTAATACAAACAAGCTATTAATGAAGGCCGACATTGTATAATTAATTAATAAAAAGCATAAAAGGCTTCATTAACAGCGTTTTATTTAGCTACACAAACATTTATGTCGTCATCAGTATAATATCAACATTACCAGAGCTTGGGCCTCAATAAAGCCCCATACAGACTACGGTCGAGCACCATAAGATGACCATGGCCACCGCCAGAATGACGTCATTACCGTGACGTAGCTACCTGTAATAAGGGGTGCCATGCAAATTGCGAGGGGTTCAGACTAATTCGACTGCGTGTAAATTTCGCTGTCCCGGATGCAAGCTCCCCTACTGAAGCACATGTAGGATCGTTTGCAGTCGGAGTAGTGATGGGAGGTTAGATACTAAAGTGTAGTGCTTCAAAATGTTCATAAAATAACCCCTTTTGGCTATTTATTTATGTCTTGATGCTACAAATAACTCTCAACTTAAGATAGCTGCTTTATGTTACAACTAAAATTTAAATACGTTTACCTAAATACAACAGTGTTTTTTTATCAAATTATTAATTTAATATAGGTACTAAGTACATATGCAATTATTTAGTAAACCTGAATCTATTTGACAATCACGCTATCTTCTCATGGGGGTGGCAGTGCGACCTGCTACGATTCTTACATATTTTTACGTTCATACAATGACATCTAGGGGTCCGTGGCTAAATAATAACAGCCGCACAGGTCGATCGATCAGGTTAAGCTACGCTTGCCGCGGTTGGTCTGTGGATGGGTGACCATCTTTACATACTGAGACCCCTCCGTGCCTCGGAAAGCACGTTAAGCCGTTGGTCCCGGCTGTCATTCGTGGATCTTTGACAGTCGTTACGGGTAGTCAGAAGCCCGAAAGTCTGACAACCAGTCTTACCAAGAGGTATCGTATTACCCAGTAACTGGGTTGTGGAGGTCAGATAGGCAGTCGCTCCATGTAAAATACTGATATTCAGCTGCATCCGGTTAGACTGGAAGCCGACCCCAACTAGTTGGGAAAAGGCTAGGCAGATGATGACAATGACATCTAGTCATGCTAATACGGTATTTACACATTTTCATTTGCTGCAACTTTTTCAGCATTAAAAAGTATCGTTTCATATATTTAGCTCATGAAAGCAGCAACACAGCCTTTAAAAGGAAATTCAACATAACATACATAACATAATCAATGTTTTCCTTTATCGTTTTGAGAGCAGTGGTGATGAAATAATTTACACAAAGTAAAGCGCCTGTCTGGATTCGAACCTACGACCTACTACTCGTAAGTCCACTTACCACTTGGCCACCACTGCTATCTCGCATTCAAAGCTATAATTATTTAACAAAAAGCATTGAATGCCCCATCGTTTACGAGGCGACATAGTATATATCTTTCGTTCAGTTGAGCGCAGTACACATAGCTAATGAAATTTTCATACGAAATGGACACGAGGTGGCACCTCTGTGCAACTTTACCGTTAATTCCAACCGTTATTTTTTATCGATGGAAAATAACGGTTTGTTGTTCACAATATCAGGTTTGTACCGGTAATGTTTCGACGATGAATTGATTCGGGAATTAAGTTTATATTTTTTCGGTAATCCGTTTAGAATTGTACCTCTGTGTTTTGTATTTGGTCTTGGTATTATTTGAAATTGTTTTGCTGCTGTAAGAGCCCTTTTTAATACGTTTTTTTTTTATTTAAAAGGTTTGAAATGTATCCTCAACGTTCTAATCTTTCATTAAAAAAATGCTACCATAGTTTTTATCATTCAAATGAACCGGAAAGAAATAACAATACCTAACAGACATTAAACCATAAATTGCTAACCATAAAGGGGAATCCTCAACACAAAACGCATAGATACCCAATCTCCATCCTTATTAACATGAAAACAAAAAAAAAAGTAATGAAATTAATTAGAACCCCCTTAAAACAAGTCTCACACAGGAAACTATAGCGCTCATCGCGTTGTGGGCGACAGTATAAATTAAAAGGGAACGATTAATTCTTCGTACTAACATAACATTTACATATTCTGGCAGTTACAGGGACTTTTGATAAGGCAGGGGAGCTAATTTCATACAATTGTATCGTCGAGATTAAAGGGGTACTTTTTTCGCTGGTGCTTTGGGTACCTACATACCTATACAGTTTGGTCATAAAATATGCACTTGTTAGTAAGGGGTTTGGCGAATAAAGTTCATTAACCCTGAAACTGATTGTTTAGACAAAGATTTTAGCTGTATTTTTGGTTATTTTATTGAAAGATTATAGTCTAAAAAAAACTTAAATGCTATGCATAGTTCGGGAAATTTGCTAATTACAAGCTTCCACATTTATTTTGAAGGAAATTGCTAATCCATTGCTTCATATTTATGAAAAATTTGTCTGTTCAACAACATGAATAACGCAATGAATGTTGTTGAGCTGTCATAATGAAAGGAATTGCCATTGTGTGTTACACAATTACCTAGCCGATCGTTTCTCAACAGTTACGGATGGCTGACATTAACTATATCAGAGTGGCTACCCCCGCGGGCTACCCTGTGCACGGATGCCTGCATTAATTTAGTAACTCCTTTCTGTTAAGGTATTTGTATGATTGAGCCACGCAGCCAATGATTGTTTACATCTATAGATAAAAATCTAGAAGCTTGTAAGTTTTTTTCCCCAAACCAAATAGAAAGCCTATTTGGTTTGGGGAAAAGCACAGCGCTTATGTGCTGTTATTATGATTAGTAGCGCTGAGATAAATGCTAACTGGACATGTACACTTACTTTAAACCTCGTCACTTTTCTACAGACGGTCAGAGATAAGGTGGCTTGTTCATCACGCACGATATAGGGCTAAAAAAAAGCTCTATTTTAACCCTACACGCGCTGTATTATACATAACCGATATGAATTACACAAACAATACAGACAAAAAAAATTCTCACTCCACTCAATAAAACTGCATTTATTTAAAACATGGAATCCAATCACACCGGCACTGAGTATACAATACGGTCTCCATCAAATGCTGGCACAGACGGGTCGAGTCCGATTCTATTAGTGCCAAAAATCGGCAACACGAACAAAAATGTCCCCTGGCGGTCCCCACAAAAAGTAAGCTTGAACAAACAGGGGGACAAATATCCATTAATGGGTCTGAAATGGGAGTGGACCAATGTTGGTGTATTGGGCCAATGTTGGATGGGATCTATTGAGTGATAGTAGTAAAAAAATTTCTAGATTTTGGAAAATACAAACCAAATTTCTTGTGTTGTTTATGTTGGATAATCCCGCTAATTACTCAACATTATTGAATTTTTGTTATAATAAATTAACGGTTGTAAAGTTATACTTTTGGTCTACGGGCGTCTAACATCTGTTCTTCATACGACTTTAGGTAACCTAGGATGTAGAGAAAAATAAAGGACTATAATCAAAATGAGGCAACAAATTAGAATCCTATGGGTTGAATGATGCTGACTTCCACAATATGTTATTTTTGTCTGATACCAACAGCATTAAAATACCCCATTACTGATTATATGGGTGTTTACTGTCACAACAGTATGAAAATGGTTTTATTGAAAACCTTCATCATTTCTCTCTTCCCCTGGAATCTGCTATTGATGCCAACCAACTTTGGTTCAAACATTTGTCAGCATAGTCTGCCTATAAAACGCAGATGCATTTGCAGTGTTCACAGAAACATTTTTCATAATATACGAGCATTTTATTGTCTCGTAAAACTGGTAGATGATCTTATTTTTTATGAAATGATATATTTTTAAGACAGGTATTTTTATGAATGAAATGTGTAGAAGAACGAATATTTTATCATAATATTGTTATATTTTGATGGTGATAAAAACACGAAGTCCCTACTGGGTAAATAACTTACTGACAATAATAATAATAATAGACTCGACCTATTTTTTAGATTAAAAAAATATTCAGTCTTTATTATTTTATTTTTTTCTACCTATAGGAAGACGCGACTGACTACTTTCGCGTGTTTAAAATACTGAAGAACACTGAAAAGTGTCTGACACCATACCTTTCAAGATTAAAGGTCTCAATAATAGGATAATATTCCATGGAGGAACCTTTTTACAATCGCTGTTTCTATTATTTCTTTAGACCTTTTTTGTGTTTATCCTGTGTATAGTTTCACTAATTAATTTAAAGGTTATACCTATACCTGACTGTGTGTGCAGCACCTACTAAGTGCTTTTGAGAGCATGCATTATGCAGGTATCATACTAGTAGTATCATAACTTAGTAATTGTCCGTAATGAGAAGCACTTAGGACACATTTGGATTAATTGGTTAATTGTTACCTAAGTTTGTTAGTTTATAACATAATCACGAAAGCGTTATTCACACCATAAACGTAAAGGTACCGTAAAGGCTTCACAAATAAAAAATATGCGTACTTTGCACACACTGTTGCTGTTACAACATTTCACTTTTATAAGGAAAACTTTGAAATGACTTTAGGCGCGTTGAGCGATTTTTGGTAGGGAAAAATCTTATAGCCTCGCATCAACGACATGTTAATGTTAACACTATGTCAGTAGCTACCAGTAAGGGTGACCACTGATATTTCATAGTTTTATGTTTTCACTTCTGTCAGCAGTCCCCATGACTGCCTATTTTTTTATTTGTATTCATGAACCGTTGCCAAATAATGATTTATTTCTTTCTTTTACTTTTAATCATCATCATTAGCATATAGCAGTCCACTGCTGGACATAGGCCTCTCCTCTCTCTTTAATAAAATTGACTATTAAATAAAAACTATGATTTGTGATCCATGTCGTCCTCAGCCCTATAAAGTGCCGGGGTAGCGGGATCGTCCGAAAGGGTTACCGCTGCCCCGGACCATAAAGGGCTAAGGAAGGAACACGGGTGGGTTTTAGTCAGTAAGAGTCTGACACTCCCTTCCGCTCCACCCAGAGCGGGAGGAGTCATTAGATGATTTCCCATCCAAAAAAAAAAAAAAAGCCCTATAAAGTGTGAAAAATAAGAACAAATAAAAATACCAATAATAAAAACAAGGCATCCTCCATTAGTATGCCACCATCAAACAAACATAAAACGAGCCATAAAATATAATCAAACGTCGATATTCGGCCATTACCACAATGGCGGTGAAACTTTTTATTACGACCAGTTGCGGTTACAGGGGTACCTATAGTTAAAGAGACTTGTACCAAAATACGGTGAAAAAGTTTATTATTAGCAAAAGTTTTGTTTGTGGGTGATTAACTGGTAGCCGGAAGAGGCTGTGTGACCTGTGAGGTCAGTGGGTTAGAGAGTAATTCGATAAGAATTGCTTAAAGTTCTTTGTTGTATTTAGTAGTTTATCATGTTCTTGTTTTATAAAGGAGTTAATATTGTTACCTTTATTAATAAGACATGTTGCCCTGGAATATGTGTTGGAACATGCCAAGGATGTTGTCTAATCGTTTATTTTTAATGTGAGTAACGTCTACGGTTTGAGAAAGTACCATTGGAAAATTTTATTTTTCCGAAACAAGTTTTTAATTTCCTTATTTCATAAAAATCACAAATATTTTAAGTAGAACTTACAGTATCTAGGTGTCCTAATAAACCTATGATTTCTCAGCTGTTTACTGTGTGTACTGTTCGTATAGGTTTAAAAAGGTTTGCCAACTTTCATCAAATTAAGTCTGTGTTGAAGTTAACCCATGAAAACGTACGAATCAAACAGAAAGGTTCACTTTCACATTTATAACATATATGGATGGATGTATAGCTTCTGAATGAACATAATACATCGGCCTCTGCCCTTTTTAAGGAGATTAATACAGGCTGAGCCTTATTTTTGTATGCAGAGAGGATTATGAGCCGCAGACGAAATGTTCATGTATAAAATGTAAAGGAATGAATGTCTACTGAGCTGGGAACGAATGAATTACCTTTCAGAGATAATTATATTATGGCACTTTTTCACATTATGAAAGGCATGATTTCACCAGCTTTCTTCGAAGGGGTAGGCAGGGAGAGGCATACAGTACACCCATATTTACCAATTTCGTTGAAGTTCCTGTTTCCGTATACCTAAATGGGCAAAAGGCTATTGCCATCAACTGGGCCCAAATCCAAATTCCTGGCAGCTTCTGACAAATTCCTTATGGAAAATCACAATAAAACTTTTTGTGTAAAACATGGCAATATTCTCTTCAAACCTTTTTTAATTACCGCATAATCGGACGTCTTTATATTCCACAACAAACATGTCAGGACTTAAAAGATTATGATTAATCTAAACAAAACGGTTATTAATTAAAACTACAATATTTTGAAAAATACTTTTACAATTTTCTTACTCCCTACATTTTCCTTAATAACACAAAACGCATCATCAATTAATTAATTAAAATACCTCTTACACATTACTGCCCTGATAACAAAGAATGCAGTAATCGACATTTTTGAGATTTTCACTTTTTTCCAGAAATGGCATCCCAAGAGGTTCATGTACATGAAAAAAAAATATTTTCATAAGAAAATTCGGTCAGTGGGTCGTCTTAGGGGCTCGAAGTATGTTTTTTATGTAATGATTTTCGCCGTACTTGCATAAAAACTGTTTTTTGCGTTTATTATCTCGTAACCGCCATTTTGCGATTACTGCATTCTTAGTTATGACGGCAGATTAGTCATTCATCATAGTACACGGTATAATTGCGACCCCCGCTCACGAGACCCCTGGGACTGTGGGAAGGGGTCTTTAATTGAACTACCCTTATAATAAAATTTAATCTCTGGCTCTTGTCTTATCTGCGTTTAATACTAGGGTTTGAGATACGGATTCATATTGAATTGTGTATTTCTTATTATGTCTAGAAGTTACGTTACTGCCGATAAAAATGATTCATTATTTATGAAATTGTTAGGAAGTAAATTGTAGCTAACAAGAAATTAAGTAGCAGTATGCAGTTATCTGGTAATAACAACAAAGTGCAGTTATAATATTTTACCTTCTGAAAGTTTAATTAAAATTAAGTAAAGTAAGTAAGTAATGTAAGTTTCCGGGCGGATTTATGATGATAAATTGTTATTTGAAACTTATTTTTAAACTTCAAATGCATAAAATATAGTTTAATTGAAGTTTGAACGTAACTTATATTGTATTAAATCTGAAAAAATAAAAAAAAGTATTTCCTATAAACCCTGTACAGTTGTACAGAAACATGAGGGTTTTTAACACGCACATTTCAAACCATAACGCCAATCCAAAATTCCATCCCAATACCGATAGGTACTGAACATAAACGTTCAGTACAAGTTGCGCCGACCACTATGCGAAATCACCGGAGTGCCCCCTGGCGGCCGATTATGAAAAGAGTCTGATGAATAGACCAGCCAGGATTTTTTTTTATTTTTTTATTCGAGCACGGACAAAAGTTTGGTTAGGTTTCGTTCACATTGGTGTATTGTGAGTTTGAATTGGTAATACTCGTAGAATTTTTGGATATTGTTTGAGGTGAACTTACACTCTGGTCTTTTCTAGACGATAATGTTTCTGGAAACCACTTCGTGCTATCAAATGTACCCGCCTACCCTAGCTAAGTACCGACTCGTAAGTATTTTGATCGCTTATTCTCATTTTAGAATAATTTAAGCGAAAAATTGAGGAATGTCAATCGTGTTGGTATTTTCGCCACAATAAGTTTTTTATACATCTATGTTGACATTGAAAATGCTCAATTACAAACAATTTCAAGAATGTGTGGTAAACATAACACATAATCAGCCTACAATGTTCCCACTGCTGGGACACAAGCCTCCACTCTTCGAGAGGGAGTGGGCCAACGCGACCACGCGGAGCCAATGAAGGTTGGTAGATGTCACATGAAACCACAATGATGTGATGATGTGTGTGTGTGTGATAGGTTGGTTGATGTCGAATTTTTGGTTCTAGGAAATGCTGGTTTCCTCACGATGTTTTCCGTCACCGACACGAGATATGTGGTTCCGTTTCATGAAACCATTAGATGGATAGATAACGTGTTTGTGTAACTGTTTGTTTCCCGAAATAGATAAATAAACATCTGAAACTTTACAACTTTGTTACATAATTGTAAGAAAAAAAATCCGCAGTTGCCCTTCAGTCAATATGTTCACACCTTTACAATCAAAACTCCACTAGAGTATGCATAAACACACACAGCACAACGCTCGTAGTTTTTATTGGGTGAGCAGCGAACGTGCGGTAACTTCGCCTCTTGTGGCTAACTCGCGTCTCGTAGAGATTTCCTTTTGTCCTTTGGAATATTTTTCTGTGCCTGAAAATGTGCTCATATTGAAAAATAATAGTAAAGAAGAAATGATAATTTATGTCTACAGAGACAGTTGTTAGTGGGGTACCTAACTCATTTTGAAAGGCTATTAGAGATATTGTGTAAGTAATCCACTATATTATAATTTAACAGCTAGAGAGTTTGCTGCATTAGTTTTTTTTATTTTATATACTATGAACACAAATGGAAGTAGTAACCAGTTTTTGGACTAAATATTCCAAATTATGCGCGTTAAAAAGCAGGTATTAAGAATTCATCAAAAAATATCTAAACCATCAACCAATAATAATAAAAAATAGACTGGTGATCAGAACATGCTCTGTAAATAGATAACTAAAGCTAAAGTGTTCTTGAAAACCTGCTGAAAATTTACAGAACTATACCAAATATTTAATGCAAAAAGTAAAATTCAAACTTTGATTTCTGGTCAGCGTCTTGACAGCTTTGTTCGTCTTAATTATTCATACTCTCCTGTAATTTATTATGTTATTATTAACAGGTTTCATAGTTTACCTGGTTATAATAACATCAGCCTATAAACAGACCTAACGCAGAACAAAAAGACAGATTTTTATAGGAAATACACTCCTTACACTCCTTTGAAGTCAGGTGTCATAAATATTATGCAGGAAAATACATACATTATGACACTGTTAAAGTCACGATAAACGCTACTATTAAAAAAATGATTTATGTTCATTGCTTTGCACAAGTTATTGCCAATTCAAACAATAGCTTAAGTACTAAACTTTGTTCATGTGCCACTAAACATTATTATCGATAAAATAATGAAAAAACTTCTAAAGGCCATCGAGTGTGTCGAAAAACCGACCCGAATCGACGATTTCCATAAAAATAAATGATCGAAAAATTCACCAATAGCTATCACCTGATGCTTTGAGCGTCGACCTTGGATCCCTTCAGAAATTTACATACATTGCGCGGTATCTAGGATCACAGTAACAGTTACTCGTTGTTCAACGATCAATGGAATGAGAATGAGTCGATAAAGTTGCGAATGTCCTAATTTCGTGGTAGGGCTGTCAGGCGAGTAATACGATCGCTTTTTATCGGCACGTCGAGACAACCCGATCTTTTTATGTTAAAGAATCTTTTTTCTTATATAAATTCCACAGAAGTATATAATTTCTTTTGTAATTTAGACGATGAATGTATTTTTTGGTTCATTAAATAGAAGGAAAGGAACAGCTGGGTATCTCTTTATTATATTTCGAGGTATTAGAGTGGGACTTTTGTCTGTGAAGATTTTATAAGAATGAATTATATGAAATGGGTCAGTGGGATTGATATAAAATGTGGCTATTCGTCACCCATTTTTTTTGTAAATGTTTCCAAGAAGCTTATGGGTGTACAGTAGGCGCCAGTAGTATGAACCCACCAAGGTCATGCGTAATTGCGTAGTACGGTGTGCGTAAAAGCGACGGTAAAGAAGGTCGTAAGTCAAACTAAACGTCAAGCTATTGCTTTGTGACTTTGCCTATGAACTTTTGGCGCCTACTGTACCAAATTAACTTTTGACACTCCATCCGTAATTGGATAAAATATAGCGCGAACAAAATTGCGGTTAAAAACCAATGTTAACATAACTACACAAGCATTACAAACACGTCATAATAAATAACTCACACCCCTCAAATCATAACACACCAAAATTAATTACTCACAGCCAAATGATCAACACAGAACAAAGGTGAAACTTATTAATTAAATTATTATAATTGTTGGTGTCATTAAATTAGTAGCACTCGTTAGTTTAATACATGTTAATGATCCCATGCAAATTGAATGGGATATGTTTGTTGTTAGTTCTGTACGTGGGTATTAGTTGTGTAGTCTTTGGTAATGGGGTAGGTAGAGATCTTGGTCATATCGCTTATATGCGAATATTATGCGAATCAACATTCGCTTGGATCCCTATAATATGGAATGTCAATTTTGCAGTGGGCATAAATAGGCTTGCCTTTTATCACTCTATGGTAAGTGATGTAGTAAACATCATTAGTTTCTGTATTAAACAAAATCTGAGAGTAAAAGATTAAGCTAAGTTATGTTTAGTAAAAGATTAATTTACCAAGAAATAAATAAATATGTAAAGTTTAGACGTGGCGTTGGAAGGCCTCCCACAAGGTGGACTGATGACCTTGTGAAGGCCACAGGAATTCGCTGTATGCGGGAAGCACAGAAAGGGTCGAAGTGGCGGTGTTGGAGGAGGCCTTTGTCCAGCAGTGGACGTCTTTCAGCTGAAATGATGATTTAAAGATTAGTGTGTTAAATGCGTTATATTCCGTTATTTAACAATGCCATATTTACAAGTTGTCATGTCTCATTTGTTTGTTTCATAAATCATCTATTTCGTCGTGTCGTGAGAAAGTTTATAGTGGACTAGCTGCTGCCCGCGACGTCGTCTGCGTGAAGGCTCTACAGCACCAAAAATACGTAAGATGCCAGCGTCGCTATAGCATTATAAGTAAACAACTTTTAAAATAGCATTAAAATATAAGTTTTTTTTGCAAGCGAAGCAAGTGAAGAGAGTTATATGGGAATCCTGCTGAGTTCAGTCATAAGATGTGACTGAAGGAAATGAGAGAAAATAATGCAGGAATACATTCCAGGACACAAAAGAGTAAAAATACGTACAAAGGTATCATACCTTACAACACTTCCCTATAAACTACGTTGATAGTTATGCTGCCAGGAGCCAAAATGTAAAGAGAGTCAGGACTGGTGACGCAGGAGCAAGCGACGTACAGTTGCCCGTGTGAGAAGCAACTCGTCCTGAGGTCGACACCCGCTGCCCTTAGTGTCTGCCCCTGCGACTTATTGATTGTCATCGCGAAGCAAACACTCCCGGGAAACTGTACGTGCTTGAACTGGAACGGGAAGTTATGAGGTATGAGGGGAATGCGTGGTATAAATACTGCCTCGCCGACGCCACAACCCGTAAGAATTTCCGCCTCAATGGTGTGTCTGTGGAGCGAGATGACTTTAAGGCGGGTCCCGTTACACAACTTCGGAGGAGATAGGTTCCGAAGAAGCATAATCGGGACACCGACCTTCAGCTTGATGGTATGCGCTGGAAGTCCACTTGCTGACAGGGAGTTCAGAAATTCCACGGGATAATGGGTGACGTCATCTTGCTCGACCACTTCAGTGTTTATCGAAGTGTAGACCACTTCATTCCCCTCAATTTCCGAGAGAATGCATGCATTAATTGCTGCAGCCTGATCATTTTTGGGTGTCAAAATGGCCCGCTCACACACCCAAGAATTCTGCTGGTGCGGTATACGACTGATGTCCCCGCACACACGGCGAATGAGTTCTTCTAAGCTGGATACCACTCTACCGAGAGACTCTGGAAGCACCACCTATCCACCTCTCTCTTCTGGTAGAGTGTCTTCGCCAAGACTTAGAAGGACATCGGAGAATTCTTGAGCATGTGCATTTCCGCCGAGCCGAGCTCTCATATTAATGGTCAAGCGCAGCGTACGAACTCGTGACCACAACGAAGATCGTTTCAACGAAGCATTCACCTCGTCAGCCCTCGATCCCCGCGTCACCACGGGAAGCATTTGCCGGAAATCGCCACTGAACAGAACTGTGACACCACCCGTCAAATGTTCGTTCCTGCGGATGTCCTGCAGGGTTCTGTCCACGGCCTCAACTGCCTTCCTATTGGCCATCGCACACTCATCCCATACGATCAGAGAGCATTCCTTGAGCACGTGTCCCTTATCGCTGTTACGTGACACACCACAAACAGGCGTTTCGGCGCTCTCTAAATCGATGGGAATTTTAAACATGGCATGTGCTTTTATGCCATTCGGAAGCAGTGTGGAAGCGATTCCCGACAACGCTACAGCAATAGCAATTTTGCCTTGCCTCCTGACCTCTGCAAGTATGCCAGTGGTAACAAATGTTTTTCCTGTTCCACCAGGAGCACCCAAGAAAAACATTTTACCCTGGTTTTGCCCAACGCTTTCAAGGACGGTGTCATAAATTTGTTTTTGCTCTGAAGAGAACAAAGCGACATGGTCATTTCGTATGGTGGTCATTTCGCCCGGATCATAATTTGTCTCAGCGTTATACTCCCGATTTCCACGGTCTTGATGCGGTGATGATTGGGGAGCTGGTAACCCATATTCGATCAGTGGATTGCCGCCGATAGAAATGACCACATCTTGAAGTGAACTGAGACAGGTGTTCAGCACGCGTTCATCAGTTACTTTGACTTCGTCTCCAGTAGCACGCCTCAAAGCTCGTAGAAAATCTTCGGACAGATGATGGCGATACGTCTCCCACAAAGCTACCGGGTTCGCGACTCCACAAAACACCAAGATGACGGCAAACAGATGACGCATGCGGCTGGGACCGTCACTGACGCTCGCCTCCGCGAGGGTGTCATCCCAATTTTGCTCACCGTCGAGAAGGTGACATTTTATATCACATTTAAGTTTATAATTAGGTATACGACATGGAAATATATTAATTACCAAGCAATAATCACACAGATAAATACCGAACAAAAGTATTAACAGTCAATGTTTATTTTGTACTAATAACATGAAATTGATGGAGAAATGATCATCATCAATGAACATAACTTTTTTGTAATACTTAATACCGCATTTTTTTTAAATTGTCTTCCTCAACTCTGCTCAAGATTTTGAGGGTTTTGTTGGACCTTGAATT
Organism: Hydraecia micacea; assembly: GCA_914767645.1. Lineage (NCBI taxonomy): Eukaryota > Metazoa > Arthropoda > Insecta > Lepidoptera > Noctuidae > Hydraecia > Hydraecia micacea. The sequence continues at coordinate 587,425 of OU611794.1, forward strand.
TGTCAAAACGAACTATACGATACAACTTTTATGAAGAAAATGCACATTACCATCTATGAATTTTAAGAATAACTAACTACTAACCTCGCCAACATGATCAAATTTAAATTATTAATTTCCAAAAATTGTTAACATGTAACTTCATTTGATTTTTATGAAATCTCATAGATGGCGCTGCTTCAAAATTTTCTTTATACTACTAACATTCATTAAACTATGTTTCTCTGCCCAAGTTACTTAAATGGCGTAGTTTTTATAGTGTAAAGCTAGATTATAGCATGGCTTACTCAAAAACAACATTTAAATATGCGTCGTTATATTACACGCTGTCACAGAATGCGTAAGAAAAATAAAGATTCACAGCTCCTCCCCCGTAGGTGATAGCGTGATAATATGTAGCCTATATGTTGACCCGACCTCTTAGTAATATTCATGCAAAATTTGAAGTAAATCCATGCAGTACTTTTTGAGATTATCCCGGACATACATACAGACAAACAGACAAACAGACAAAAATTCTAAAAACTATATTTTTGGCTTCGAAATCGATTGCAGATCACGCCCCAAGTATTCTTTTTAAAAAATATTCAATGTACAGTTTTGACTTTCCTACGATTTTATTATATGTATAGATAAGACAGAGAAACAGAAGAAGAACTAGCAGGGGATCGAGGAGGGGGGGGGGGTTCCGGGATCAGACCGGAATAACTCGCTGTCACGACAGTATTTCAAATCTTGTTTTACAAATGAAAGTGCCGGATACTATACATATTTTTAAACAAAAAGACGCATCTCATTTGTTTTGTTCACACGCTTAGAACCTCAGGTGACATATTGGTCAACCCCTGAAAATAACCCAAAGAAATTTAAGCCTTTGTACCAATACTTAAACTTTTTTAGTGATATACAGCCGCGCGCCTTTTTGAGAGAGCGAGCAATCGGCTGGACCAATCTGTAGAGTCCTCCTTATCGAGACAAAGTTAGGATGCGTCTTATGTCAGATACCCACTATCCAATAAATCACTGCTTATATGGGTGCGGATTTAAAAAGTATTTAGGTACCTGACTTCAGAAAAGACTACCAATTTTCTGTCTCAAAACGCCAAGTCAAGCTCACCGTGTATTACTCAAAAACTAAAGAAAATGCTTATTCATTTTGTTCAATTATCGTATGAAGATAGACAAAGAAAAGCATTTTAAAAACTTAAACCAACCTCCTCTGCTCGCCACATACAACGTAAAAATATCAAAACTATATCATGTAGTTGAAAATAAAGTAGACATTCCGTAAAGTTTTCATTTTCAACGCTTGTTTGCAACGCGCGTAGCAACCGTAGCGGTACGTAGCATGAAAAAAACTGCGAACAAAATCCCTTGGTGCAGTCCCAGACGGCGTAGGCGGTGTAGCGCTCCGTAGCGCTATGTCGCGGGTACTATAAAAGTTGTGTGCGGAGTTAAAAATACTGAATGAAGTTTCTTTGGAGGCGTACTTTGTGTGCAATTTGATGCTAGGGTTCCGTATGTGGGTTTTTTATTGTTATAGGCACTGCAATGAAGTATGAAATTGTTTAATTTACCGTGTTCTGAAGTTTGAAAGAATGTACTATTTACAGTGTGAAATAAAAAATAATATTCAAAACCATAATTATTATTTACAAATTATTCTTCATTATCGAGTAAAGTGTCGATCATTTTAAATATCGTGAGGTATTAAGCATACTATTAACTGCCTCTTTAGGAAAAGTTATACTTTTTATCTCTTACAAAATAAACAAATTTTAAGAATGCAGTTAATTCAGTTGCTGAATCGTGTCAAAAGTTACACTCAAAAAATTACAATAATTCTGTAAAAATGAACACTACCCATCGTCAAACTCCGCAGCACTCTATAAACCTCTGTTTTACTAGGGAACCCTATAAAACACACACACACATTGTGGGTGCACACACACACCACACACGCGGAGTCCCCAACGTCTCGACACTCCATACTTAGTTGTCGCGAAGTTTCTCCGCAAGAAATGTTTTATTGAGCCCTGTATGAGTTTCTACTCAAAATACTATCAAACTGGGGATTAAAATAAAATGTCTGTGTGTAAAGACGGAATTGGTTAAAGATAAATAAGGTAGTACGTACGACGAAGTGTAGGTACTTGTAATATTAAAAATCAGATAACAAAAAGAAGTTTACACGTTTCCAACATTAACTTAAACAAAAGTTCAATTTCACAATTAATATTATAATCAAATAGAAGTCAAGCCCATTATAATTACCAGAAACGAAATAATTCCGAATTGCATTGAACACTAACCATGTGGGTTCTAGCCTAGACTTCATATAGATTTTTAATATGGGAATTGTCGACTTTGTAAATATGTGAGCACCATGTATCTATCAGATAATTAATTTATATGTCATGGTTTCATTTTTAATTCTTTTACCTATTCTGGTATAGTAATTTTATTTTAGGTGCATCGTCTTCACATATTATTAAATACCTAATTGAGTTTCTTGCCCATTCTTCTCCATACGAAAACTACCTTTAGGAAGGGGCGACTAGAATCAAATCTATTTCAGATTGATCCGTGCATGCTGACGCACACACTTCACACATTACCAATTTAATACCCAGACGGGTGAAGTACATCTAAATGATCGTTAATTTAGACCAGCTTAACGGATACTGCCTTCCCTCGAAGCGATTGACCTCTAAATATTGTTGAGAGACCTTAGCACCCAGGTTTTAAATAATTATATCTCATTTTATAAGACTCATCTGCATCATCATATGCCTAGCCTTTTCCCAACTATGTTGGGGTCGGCTTCCAGTCTAACCGGATGCAGCTGAATACCAGTATTTTACATGGAGCGACTGCCTATCTGACCTCCACAACCCAGTTACTGGGTAATACGATACCCCTCAGTAAGACTGGTTGTCAGACTTTCGAGCTTCTGACTAACCGAAACGACTGTCAAAGATCCACGAATGACAGCGGGACCAACGGTTTAACGTGCTTTCCGAGGCACGAAGGGGTCTCGGTATGTAAAAATGGTCACCCATCCACAGACCAATCGCGTCAAGCATAGCTTAACCTAATCGATCGACCTATGCGGCTGTTATTATTTAGCCACGGACCCCTGTAATTTTTTCTTTTTGTAAGACTATTAAACCCAAACTAATGAACAAAAATTTATTTTCACAACAGATTTGTTATTTTTGTCAATTTAATAACAGAGTCCCATCGAGTGGAGGCTGGAGTGTTTTGTGTTTTATAAAGTTCCGTAATGAGGCACTTGACAGCGACAGTACTTGTCGTTATAAATGTAAGCACAAATTATTATACAAATAATCTTTAAAGTATTTTTTTTGTATTCAAGTAGGTTGTAATAAAAGTTTAGGCTTTATTTTTTTTTAATACTATGTCTTTATGTGTCATCAATGGACTGATCGATAATATTGTGATATTTTGGCTAAAAACAGTTCGAATAGGGGGCAGATCGAACAAAATACGCCTGTATGAGTCACTATTTAACTCCCAACATAAATAAAGTAACAATATCAACTGATTGAGCAATCCCACACAATACCGTCGTTCTTTACTCACAAATAAAGACCCCCTTTCATTGACAAAACATCTATTACCTGTATAGGACCCCCGTCATTATACAACCGTCCGCCAAGCAAATCGCAGCGCGCACGTAATTGGCAAATATTTAAATAAAATAATTAGTCACCAACACAATAGAATAACAACCTTAATAATAGCAGACTAAAGTTGAAATTCAAGTGGGCCGTCAACCAACTCGTTAACGCTGTACCAATATTGAGACAGTGCTTGGTACAGGAATTATTGACGAATCGTGTTTGAACGAAAATCGTCGAATCAGCCCCTGTCGGGAGTAGTTGTCATATTTCCGTGACTGTGTGTAGTACTCGTTATTTTTTAATCGGATTTCTATAATTTTTAACATGTTTTGGATGTGATGCAATTTGGCCGATTTAAACGAAGCCGTGAGCGCGATCTTGTAGAAAATACCTAAATGTTGTGTTTAATCTGACCCCAAAAAGTTTAAGTAGTCATTTGGAAATTTATTTTTGTGTAACTTCAATTTGATAGATTTCTCCCAAGTAAAAATAATAATTTAGTAACCAATCCAGAAACAATCTTCGTTTTTCATTGATTTCTTAACTTTTTTAGCACTATTGCTTCTTCAAGGCTTCTAAGCCTCTCTAATTTTCAATATCTGTTGGTAGGTTTAACAACTTTCCTTCCTAATACCTATATTTCAAATTACCATCTATTTACAAAATCCCGACTCTTCAATTTTACTATAAATAAACCCTCTTCCCAAATCTACATAAAGCAGTAAATATCTCGGAACTAGTTTATCCATTGGCAAGTAAAGCCGGTGTTGACTGGCTACAGCGGCGATGTGGTCGGGATTAAATAAACAATTAGCCACGAGCCACATAAATGTCAAACGACCCTTGTAATCGCCTTCCGAACGATAGTGTGACCGCTGGCTTATGTTGCTGGGTGGTCCGAGTTACAGCGGTTTTACATAAAATATAAAGAAAAACTAATAGTAGCTGCCGCATATTAAAAGTTCCAGTCCAACTTACTTATTACAATGTAAATAAGTAATGTGTAGAGAATATAAAATTAATTTAAGAGCATAATTTAATACAGTTCTGTGTGAAAAAGATTTTGTCAGAATTTTTGACCACCAAACTACTGTTGCAACTATTTTGTGCATGGCAAGCACTGGGAGAGTACATTTTAATTAACCTGCCATAACCAGCAGTCGAATCTTAATTTTTTAGCGTTTGATTTCGTTAAGAATCTAAGTTAGCTTTAAATTATTTCCAGACACATTTTTAAAAATCTAGATAAAGTTTCAATGTTTGAATTACTTTAAAATAATAACACATTTTTATGTGCTTCTGGACTGTAACAGTAACAATCCATCAGCATTAAATGTAATGCGCATTTTCATAACATGGCAATACCACCCATGTACTCCACGAGACAGACTCGACCTAGTGTGGAATTCTTAAGAAAAATGTTTCGTTTGCGTCTTATTTTTGTTTTTTAACGTAAACCTAGCTGTAAATGTAGACTAATAAGGAACTGTAAAGCACTGTTTTTGGCAAATAAACATTATGTTACATTAAAAACGTGAATTATAATTATCTTCCTACGAGACGCCAACCTCACGCTGCCACTGGCACTCCGCCCCAAAAAACCGCAGTGTTATCAATACACACATTGTAATACAACCCCTATTAGGAGATACTATTGATAAATGGATAATACCGGCAGATAGCGATGTTGTTATTAAATTTCCAGCGTTTCCACCACTATGCGACCGGCATGAACATAGTTTTGAATAATTGCCGCCCGAGTTAGTGGAAAATTTAATTATTCCACGGTTATTTGTGGACACCCATGCCTATGTAATTTGTAAGCCTAGTTTTCTCGGGTATCAGTAAGTTAAACGTCAGTTGAGTCTTTTATACTAGAAAGACTTTTCGTAAAATTTCTTCAGACTAGGGGACTCTGAAACATACATATAATTCCAAATTAGTCACAGCCACCGCGCACCGTAAATCATAATTTGTTTCATATAGGAACCGAACTTAACTATAGTGATCTAACAATCAGTAGATACACAGCAAAAATAACAATAACAATCAGTAGCAATCAGTAGTTTTAATAAGTTTATGCGTATGTTTATATTTAAAATATTTATTCCTCAATGTTCAGGATTGCACCTACCACTGTTTGTCTCTGCATCACCCTAAGGTTGACTGGTAGAAAATGCCTATGGCATTAAGTCCGCCTCTGTACATTTGTGCTTAAAGTATTAAATAAATAAATAAATACACAGTCATAGTTTGCCCAGAGCGATTTTTGAAAAATGCGATTAAGATAATGCTTTACATTGCAATAGCCGAATAGTTAAAGCGTCAGTTTGGCAAAAGCGAAAGCTTGTGAGTTCCAACCCCGCCCGTTGCACTACTAAAAATTTTGTTTTGTTGAAAACATCATGCAGCTCACATATACATTTTCACAGATCCAACAGAAAAATGCATCAAAAGTAATGAATCACAAAGAACGCAAAAAAAACAATCCAAATAATCGAGAATAAAATCCGGATGAACCGACTGCCAAATAAAATAAAATCATGAAAAATAAATGTATTCTCCTAATAAATTGTAGCGGGAACTCAATAAAACCGCTTGTGGCCCATCCGATGGGTTATAGACCAGTTATATGGGTTTATTGAGTATAGGAAGCGATGGCTACTGTCCCGACCGCGCGCGTTTAGTGCGCACTAAACTTGTGTCCGGCGTTTAGATCGTAAAAGTCTTTTGGAGTTCTTGAAAGATCTGAAAGCATTTGGAAGGGAGAATAGAGTGTCTTATACGAAGTCTAGAACTTTAAATTGGTTGTATATTGGGATAGTTTATAGTGCAGCAAGATATTATTATAGTTAGACAGAAGTTAAACCGCGTGAAAACTTAAAGCCTATAGAAATGATTATTATGTACATGTGTTTCTCATTTTAAAGCCCATTTGTACCACATATCGATCCTTTCTGAAAGTTCATAGTATTTTGGAAAAAATACAATTTTAATAAAACATATATAAAAATTAAACGGATCTCATTGGTAGGTAACCAAAGTCTCAGCAAAGAGCAGTGGTGGCCCAGTAGTAACGGCCTCGACTTACGAGTTGTAGGTCGTTGGTTCGAACCCAGACAGGCAATTTACTTTGTGTAATTATTTCACCACTGCTCTCAAAACGGTATAGGGAACTGGGAACTGGCATACCTAGAAGCAAAACTTCGAAGACATGTGATATCAACCAACCTGCACTGGGACCGCGTGGTGGATAGCCCACTACGTCTTGAATAGAGGAAGCCTGTATCCCAGCAGTGGGAACATTATAGGCTGATTACGCAATGGTTCAAATGCACCGTGTCTTCAAATCATCGTTCGTGATAATCTGCAGTTTCCAACAAATTTTAAAGTAAATTTTATATAAATATAACATCATAAAATAAATAACCGTCCTGTATACATAATCCTGCTGGTGTACTGCTGTGATATAACCATTTAACGACACAATAATGTACAGTCCCCGCCAACCGCTATCAAAACTGACTGAACTTCATTATTATGCCTCTTATTTATCCATATTAACTAGATTTAATGTTGTGGAATAAACAAAGCTGAGAGATAGTCATAACAAGTACTAGCGACCTGGTCCTGCTTCGCAAGATTTTTACGCCTGTATAAAACATCGAGTTTTCTTTACTGTACAACAGCGTGTTTGTTTACCATGGCTTCAGTATGAGTACATGATTCTGGACCCCCCTGCGTTGAAAGATTTCGTCGGTTATTATAAAAAAAAACGAGGTTAAGAGCGGGCCCTTAAAGCAATAAAAAAATTCTGCTGTAGAAAAAAGCAGATTTGTTTTTCACAAAACTGCAATACATACGCGGTCAAAATGTATGGAGCAGCAATTTTTTTTTTAATAACCGACGAAACATTTGTATGTTTAATATCACATATAAATCTTCCGAAATAAATTCTCTAAATTATGGTGGACACCGTATCAAAATACGTTGCATAATTTAAACGCACAACGCGGACATACAGACATACGAGAAGTGACTTTAATTATTTATAATAAGTATGTAGGTATCGATATCAGTGTTTTTACGCGACTGACAGCTAACATCGATCGTCATGGGGATTCCAACATCCACACGATGGATGTCAATCGTTTTGTGCAAAAACAATAGCAAACCATCGACCCTCCTAATTCAGTAAACCGATCTACTTTCAATGAGGTCAATGTGCTGTTGATAGTGTCCTATTAGTGCTGATTGATCAATGAAAACATTTGGCTTAGATTGATTGATCGATGGACTAAATATATAAAAGTTAGTTGATTTTCGTTCTTCATTTTTTACAAGCCGCCGTAATGATCTGTTATAACTATGTTTTTGCGGTCCCTACCTCAAAAGGAAAAACAGAACCCTTATAAGATCACTTCGTTGTCCGTCTGTCTATCCGTCTGTCAAGATCCTTTTTCTTAGGAACGCGTGGAATTATCAAGTTGAAATTAATATCAAATAGGTCTACAATCCATTGAAGCAGTGAAAAAATTGAACTTCTTAGTCGACGCAATCAAAAGATACGGGCTTTTATATTTCGTTTATGCCGCATATTTTGACATTCATAATAATATAGCACAAGTACTTAAAGGAAAAAATCTGCAAACCTTAAATTTGTAGTTACATTACAATTTTTTTTCCCGTGGTAAACTATTTATATACCAAAGTACCCTCGGTGTACGAGTCCGACTTGACTTGACCGGTTTTTTTTTTCTATATTTTTGCGTGTTTACAGTTTACCTATTTGTCTAATTTTATTTTCTTTCTTTTCTCTTGTCATCGATATTCCTGAGCTATGATATCGTTCTGTCGTTGAATGCATATTGTTACATTGATCAAGGCCACGATTCGATCTTCTGCTGTTATAATAATCACACACAATAACACCAACATTAAATCGTACCAATGAACTACTAACCAAAAGCTAGTTATTCGTAATGCGAACTGCAACATAGTTCCCGCTAACAAGTCGGCCCTAAGAGCTCGCGCACTCAATCACGCCTGTCCGGTACACTGTCTTCACGCCGCAACGTTTGTCTTGTAATGTTAGAGCGATACCAGACCGACAGAGATGCGCGGTTTTATTTGTTGAATGTGATAATAAGTACACTGTCGAGGTAATTTATCAGTGATGTAACAAAAGTTCACAAAAGCTAGAATCTGACTTTTTAGTTGATTTAAAGTTTAAAGGAGGTATTCCACTCAGAGCACTGATTTGAACCGCACTTGGACGAACAGCACTTGAGCACTTCCACTAACCGCACTTAAGAGTCCCTATCAATTTCGCTGTCTAAAAACAGAAAATTCCATTTTTTTCAGCGCAATTTTCTCAATATCCTTAAGTTATCTACTTTTTTTTTAAATGCACAGTTATTTATCATCTATTTATCTAGTAAGTCTACAAATTAAAATTTTGATAACTACTTAATATAAATTAAGAAAAATAAAAATCTAACACACGTTTTTACGTAAACACGAAACACCATGTTTTTCAATTGCTTTTTTAGCTTACTGGTAGCAAATAACAATCTGAAAAAAATCCCAAATATTGGGCACATAGTATATTAGTAAGTCTACAATTTATTTTTTAAAAGTTTAATGAATTAGTACTTGTAAAAAAATGTTGACTACGCTGAAAAACTCCAATAAAATCATGTGCAAAACCGTCGTCTATGTGTAAGAAGTGATTGAAAATAACAATAAGTGTTAAATATTTTAAAATTTGAGGTGTTTATCTACCAAACTCAATTTTTATATTTTAATTTAGACTACTTATTTAATTGTAGTAAAATATTTAAATAATGCCTTATAAACCGATGCGCTCGCTCGATGCATTCAGTCGCGCCCGAGGGCTTCTCGACGACGGACCTGTGTCGCCTGTGACGTTCGCCGCTCCCGACGTAACTAGCGAATCGCGCATGATTTTGTACTACGCCTGACCAGTTTTGAGACTAAGTATATTTATTTTTTTATTTTAATAGTGTGACTTATTAATGTTTTGTATTGTAATATTAGTAATATGGTGAATATATTTTTAGAAAATGGGTCGAAAAAGTGAACTTTATTATCATGGAAAAATCAAAGGTAAAAAGAATAAAGTTGAAAATACACGAAAGGCACGTGCAGTTCGTAGGTAAATAATAATTGTTGCAATCACCTTAATTAAGAAAATTGTAATAATTTACTATTATTTATATAGTCTAAAAATATTTTAATTGTATTTGTAGAGAATTACATGGCAGAAATCTACCAAAAATCAAATATTACTTGGAACATCATCAATGAGCAAAAACACAAATACAAACACACAAAAAAGACAAATTATAAAGCAACAGTGTACTCATTGTTGAAAAGCCTAATAAATAAATAAAATAAATAAGACAAAATAGCTCACTATACAATACTCTCATGGTATGCGGTCTTATAGCGAGGGAAATACTACAGACCCCTTCGTTCTGTATTAGGTAAACAATAACACGTGTAATTCGTTTCAGACGTACCTTGTATACGCTGGTCTGGTCACACTTTGTAATTTGCTTTTACTATAGTGAATACTAGGTTAAGATGTTTTTATTTCAACGATATTAATTGTATTTAGGGGACCTAAACATAACATGTCATAATCACAATAAAATCCATCCAGTATTACGGAATCTTAGTATGTAAAAACTCATCATTCATTCTCCTGCCCTTATCCCAATTTATTTGGGGTCGGCGCAACATATCTTTTTCTTCCATACTTCTCTATTAGACGTCATCTCGGTAGTCACCCCCTTTCTAATCATATCATCATTCACACATTCCATCCATCGTTTTTTTGGTCTTCCCCTACCCTTATAGCCATCGACATTCATACTCAAAACTCTCCTCACGACATTTTCCTCATTCCTCCGCATCACATGCCCATACCATGACAACCGATTTCCACACAACTTTTCCGTTACCGGTGCCACTTTCAAACTTCCTCTTATGTACTAACTATGTACTAAGTATGTAAAAACTATGGAGTACTAATAATAGCGGTTCCGGACCAAGATTATTTGTTCCCGCTTCATCGTACGCTTCAACGCACACTACGATTATCAGCTATAGTTCGAACGCACACAGACACATTGCGCTCCTATAATTACCTAATCTAGTAGCGCGCAGAAATTGATAGGGACTCTTAAACAAAATTTCGTAACGTGCGGTTCAGTGGAACAATTTATCGTTATTGTTATCGTTATTTTTTATCGTTATTTTTTTAGTGATGTACTACTAGGTTTATTGATTTCAAATCGTTTTTCTTTTGTCATTTTATTACTGGGCCGCTCTTTTGCAAAATTAAAGCATCTCTATTATTTAATTATATCATTATTAACCCTCGCCATCGAATACCATCACGAATACTGTAAGACTGGAAGCCGACCCCAACATAGTTGGGAAAAGGCTAGGCAGATGATGATGATGCCATCGAATACCATCACGAATACTGTTCATTTCCATCGAGTTTCCTGCCACCGCCGCAAGCGATCACTCATTCCTACAATGTTAACACAAGTTGTAGCAGCTGCAATCAGTTGCGGTGAGAGCTCGACACTCCCGACACCGCCGACACCTCTGTAGCAACCTACTAGAGCTCTTTCATAGTTAGCACGCGAATTTGTCGAGTAATGCTAAGTGAGTTGGATTTTCTATTTTATGTAGAACTAGCAGCGCCCCGCGGTTTCACCCGCATAAGATTCCCGTGGGAATATCGAGATAAAACTATAATATTATGTCCTTTCCCGGGACTCAAACTATCTCTATACCAAATTTCATCTAAATCGGTTCAGCGGTTTAAGCGTGAAGAGGTAACAGACAGACAGACAGAGTTACTTTCGAATTTATAATATTAACCGTTCAATATGGCTTACCTTGCATGCATCGTATACAAAAATCGCACACATTCCAGATATTTATACGCAGTCGTAAAAACAGAAGTTGGAAAAGGAAAAATATTTATGAATGAGAATTGTTAGGTAACTTTAAATTCAAGGAAGCTTAAAATATATTTTGAAAAACGCTTAAAAAAGCAATGGAATATCGAACGTATATCTTTCTTTGTCTTTTAGAAAAGAGCACCTACTTAAGACACTTTTTTGCAATTCGTCACAATATTTAAATTACAACAAACAACGCTAACAACATCTGAAACTACTTTATCTCAGCACATAGCAAACAAAATGAATTCTAATTACAACTAATTAAAGTACATTTCACCTTATTACGCTTCAGACAGTGATGTGAAAGTGTAAAACTATACACAGTAAGTAATCCATTTGTCCGGAAACAAGGTTCGGTAATATATTCACTTTGTTTATAAACAAACCCGAGGGGCGACGCTTGTTAAATCGTCTGTCTGTTTTCCTAGCCTCGGTCCTGTGGTCGTTACCTTATACTGTACAATGAATTACATCCCTCTATTTCTAAGCTGATTTGAATTCGAAAAAGAAGAAGAATATAATATCAAAGTTTACTTTTATCGAATAGTTTTTTTTTTACAATTTGCAAACGAAATCAGCCCCATACATAGCAAAGACCTAAGTAATTAATCACTACGTTCACTTAGTGCAAGGCTATTTCTTTATTTCTTCACTATAATTTATTTCAATGTGTTATTGTTTATTGTTGATAAAAAATCTGAAAATGAAACCGATACAACATCTCCATAATCTGTAAAACAAATGGAAATCGCTTTAAAATGTAAAACGCACGTAAAAGTATTGTCAGATTCCGCCGCATATTGGCAAAGTTTGCGCGCTCCGAGGCGGATACGTATCTACATAAGTTGCGGATATTGAAAATATTTTGCGGATAATCCGCGGATAGTGCGGCGCGCGGATACCGCTGCCTTTTCTTCGGGAAAAATGTTTTGTAACGCTCCAAAGTGTCCAGCTTGATTTTTTTTAAGTTTCGCTCGCGTTTCTGTGGGATTCTGGTTTTAAAATTCAAGAATTTAGCTTGTATTGGCTGGTAAGGGGAGAAATATTTTATTTGTTATATGAGTATTGCGTTGGTTTTTAGTATTAAGCTAGAAGATGAAATTGTAAGAAGCTGCTTATCTTATGCAAGCTCTCAGGGTTCTTCCAGGATTAAAATATAAAGAGAAATCTAGGAAGTATTCAAAGGATGTACTAACACTTACTACAGGAATTAATAATGAATGAATTCTTTTACTAATATTGTTAAAATATTGAACATTATTTTTCTAGTTAGATAAATTCAAATAATAATTAAACACCCATAATTCACTGTGACTGCAGCAGCCCACCTCACTCACTATTCACAATTACCAACAGCAATCCGAGCATATTGAGGAGATAGGGGCAATATGGATCATGCGAGCTAATGTCACTGCAATAACGCGCGCGCCATCTGACGGCGCCTGCCGCTAATTGTCACTCGATAATCAAGTGCCAGCCTCGGCTAGGGTTATTAGAAACGATAAATTCATAATAAAATACAAGCTAAATAATCTGGAAACAAGAGAATTTTATTGTAACTGTAAAGATACCTACTAAAGCTTAGGTAAGTGTTATAAAATTAAATCATAAGTAGATTGATAACAAAGAGTTAGCTAGCATCATAATCATGATGATTGCTCGTTCCTCCTCTATATTATAAATGCATTACCATGCAGTTGGACATTAGGGGGTTCATTTATAAACGATGATTAATGTTAAGTGACATTTAAACGTCAAAAACGTATGGTTAATCAGTTGCTAATCATTACTTATGTTTAAGCAACGTTTATGAATAAAGGGGTAGGTATGTATATACCTACATACAACTTTATTTAATGTTATAAGGTGGGTATCGAAATCACTGCAATATAATTGTAAATTGTAACTAGGTAAATCAAGAAAACTGATTTCGAGATTGAGAGTTTCAAATGTGCAGTGTTCAGTTTTTCAAATCGCGGGAGCATCGATAAAAAGTTGTACAAAGAATATTTTTTTTTACTTTTAGTTGCTACCGATACCGAGCACCATATAAAAATGTACCCATGTTTTCATACTGCAACAATTATAAAGCATGGTCCAACGCCCTGCCTACACAATGAGAAAAAAATAGTTTCGAAAATAAAATATCTAACAGAGAGAGGTAGTCGTGTTGCATTTATTTAAATTTCCTCACTACTCTAACGGTTTTATCAGGGAAGAGCAAATGTTTTTTTTTTTTATATTGTTGCTGTTTTATAAAATGATCTTAAGTATTCAGATTCTTCATAAAGAGAAAATAGTTTGTTTGACTGAGCTCGGATTAAACTCTATCTTTTAAGATATAAATGTCTTATACTATATATGCTTTTAATATAGCTATGGCCTGAAAACTAATAAGTATTATTGTTCTAATAAAATGTATTGAAAGTTTTTCATTTGACAACCCTGACCGCAACATGTGTGTACCGTTATGTTAGTTGCTTCATCATTGGCTTATTGAGTTTAGCTTCATTATTGTGTGATTTATGATTGGCTGTTACAGGCATGCTGCATATCGTAAGTAACAATGGTGAGTGTCGTGGACACTTGTACGAGTAGTACCTACTGCTGTTTGCTATGAGATTTCATTTTGTAGGCATTTAATACATATTATGATATCATAATTACGGTTAAACTCCGTCGGTCAGATAGGCAGTCGCTCCGTGTAAAATACTGGTAATAGCTGCATCCGGTTAGACTGAAAGCTGACTCCAATATAGTTGTGAAAAGGCTAGGCAGATTGATTGATATGGTCTGCCTTCGGATAGGTAGCTCCGAGCTTTCGTAATTCTAATGACAAAGAAAGGCTCAATTGAAGCTGTGGTTGGCTTGGTAGGCTTTCATGTAACTGTACGCCGGCTGGAGATTCATGTTCAATACGATCGCCTCCTGTTTTTTTGGCCTCGTTGAACCATGTAATAGTTACCGGTTAGGTACAGTATCTTGTTGTTTTTTTTATAAATTTCCTCCCAGAAGTCACATACCTCCATTTATACAGACACTTCACACTCAGGATGACATCGAGACACAAACTACACTTGGCTACTAAGTACTATTAGTTATTCTGTGACTTAGCATGCTTTCTGTTCGGTGAAGTTAAATACCAGAAGCCGGACTACCTGTACGACAAGTTGAGTTGGATAGCGAGTAGACGAAAATGTGAGAGAAGGCAATGCTCGCAGCAACTCTTGACCCAGTCGCATAGTACAGCCGCTTTTACAGGTAGCTTCCGATATGCGGCTTCCAAAGTGTGGAATAACCTGTCACCACCCATTTGAGCAATTAATACGATCGACACATTTCGAAATACCCTACGGCAGTACCTCATGGATGCGCAACGGAAGCTAGACATGATCAATTTGAATGTTTCATTGATATGAAGTATTATATATTGACGACAGTTCTTTGTTTCTTGTGCAACCATACCATTTTAATATTTTTGTTTAAGGGAAGAAATAAAATGGTATTATTTTGAAATAAATATGGAACCGATTTTATTATTGTAATATAATTATGCTACACATAAGTATCTATTTTTATATAAATATTTACACAGTCTTTAAAACTGATTTACGTCCGTAAGACGTCCTCGTAACACTCTAGTCCAGTTGAAAACCAGCGCCAGGCACTAGTTGTCTGGTATTTATACTGAACTGGATCTATTTGGGGCAGCCGTGAGGCACACAATACAATATTTAGTTTGTGTATGCCTTAAGCTGGCTTTTTGTATTTCCTGTGTGTGTCACAAATAAAATATTTTTCTTTCTTTCTTTCTTTCTTTGTTCTTTTCAATTCGTCCCGAAACTTAGGGGATAATGTTGGAAACGAATTTATAGGAATGCGATTGACCACCAAGCCGATCACTATCTCGTCTGATTGTAAGCGATGCCTTTATTCCTGATTGATTTTCTTTATCTTGTAGCAGATTTTACGCCAAATCCACAGTAAAATTGAAAAAAAAAAAGATAACAAAAACAACTATACAACATTTTTATTTATTCTGTTTTAGAATTCATTTTCATCTGCAGATTTCCCGAGTCCTAGGCTGTTCTTGGAGTGACATTTTAATTAGCAAATTTCCAAAAAGTCCTAAACATTGTTAGCTCAAATGTCCTATGTACACATAGCACTTTTAACCACCGCATACATGCAACATACCGCGCGGCGCAATAAGGCGCATCGATTGACTGCGGCACGCCAGCGATGCGGCCTGCTATCTGCACCAATATTGTATTGTTACGGCCTATTAATGTCCGAGCTGTGACTTGATGGCGCTTGATACGTTTGTTTTGATAACACAAGAGATGCGAATGTTTTTGGTGGAAAGTCGGGAAATTAGGGACTTTTATAATAGTTTTAGGATTGTAAATAGATTTTTTATCAGAATAACTGTGGCATTTCAATAATTAAGGTAAGGACTCATTAACTAAAAATATTTGATTGCCAATTTTGGATTCATGAAAGTTATGCTTTGCTATTTCAGATACGGCAAAAGCCATTCCAGAGCGGTATCAAGATGGGTCGAAAAAAATAATCACACTTAGGTATAGGAAAGTAATATGTAAAACGAGTATGGCGCAAAACTATAAACAAAGAAAAGGTTTAAGAATGATGAAGATAAACATCCAACGAGACAAACCAAATTATACTTTGCACGTACGTATCCATACCATGTACAGTCAACAAAAGAGATAAGTATGCAGGATCGTCGGATATAGTTGAAGTATAGTAAGAAACCGATGGATGTTCTCGAATAAAATTTAATTTTATTAATAGAAAATCAAACAGCTCATTTATCAAATTAAATTTCAGTCGACAACATCCATCGGTTTCTTACTAAACTTCAACTAAATCCGACGATACTGCATAGGTACTTATTTCTTTTGTTGACTGTACCATGTTGCTATAGCCAAATAATCTCGTGTCGTGGAAACTGCGATTCACTGTGTTAACAATTGCAATTTTCAGGGACGCATAGACTTTTATGCGTTGGAGCCCAAACCATGACCGCGCGAATTAAACCAGCCTTCTCCACACATGGTAGCAGGAGGAACATCGTGGGATTTTTGTTGCCCGACATAACATTTCTAATCTGATCTAACTAGCCTGTATTATCCCACTGCAGGGCAAAGGCCTCCCTCTCCCTTTTCCATACAGTTCTGTCTTACATAACCCTGAGGCATTAATAAAGAAGGTGTCCAAGGATAAAGCAAAAAAAAAAATGGTCTAGATATACCATAATTTGAATTTTTTCGGTACCATTTTGAGTCTACACCTAACTGACAATACTGTCCCAATCCCATCACGAATTATAATCACAAACGCTCATGTGTACATACAGTATGACATCACAAACACACACGATGATGTGTGGTTCTTCCCTCGCCATATTGTATTGTAATTGCCTATTATTGTCTCAACGCCTACGCGGCTGGCACTCTGCTCGTAAATCGACCACTTTCATAAATGAATACGTTTAATTTCATGATATTTACACTGATTCGTTATTTGTGTTTCATTTGTTATGTTCGGAATGGTAATTAAAATAATTGTTATGTAAAATATATGTTGTTTATTTTTGTTTGTTCGTTTGTTTGTGATTTCTCAATTTTCACTTCACATCACAGTATGGCAAAAAAAAGAGTAGAAATATTATGCTCGATGTGCAATCATGAAAAATATGACGAGGCTTTGTAGTCTGTGCGATATCAAATTTAAAATATTAAGAGTAAGATCAATATCAATTCTACCAGAAGAATCTTTTTTTAACGACAGCAGTCTAATATTGAGTCGGCCCAGAATTTGGCTACGAGTTTGGCTTTCATTTCTAGTAACATGTAGACAGCAATCTGGGGGTGCATGAAAAGAGCCTCCCGAGCGATAGAGTGTAGATAACACAGAGCCACTAAGGTATATCACCACAACAGTCGCTACAATCTACTTTTTCACTCCAATATCAGGAAAGCAATATATTACTCCGGTAGTAAACTTTTGTTCTACCTTAGTAGTAATAAGAAAAGGTGTTAGTCCTCCCATAAACAGTCAGTAATAACCGCGGCAGTTAAAACGCTATTAAAGTGCGTACTGTTATGGTTATTTAAAGAAAAGCAATGAAAATAATCGTTTCCCTTCTCTTTATAAAAAACTTGTTATTTTTATCGTATGGTCGTCATTACCGGTTCTCTTGTTATTAAGGCTTGAATAAAGTACTTAACATTTTCTTTATCTACAGAAAAAAAAAGTTTACAAAGACGCGATACTGACGAAAGTGAAAAAATTACAAGAAAACTGTTTACACAATCTCCCTAAAGGAACGTTTGACATTGATTTTAATTCTAAATTAGATACTAGAAATACCTAACTAGTTCATATCAGGAAACTTAATATACTCGAGTTGCATTCTTATTTAAAAATCTCATTAAAAGAATAAAGGTCATAACCACACACAAAGTTCTATTAGCTGCGCGTACACGAACGTAAAGTTGCAGAATTCTTGGCAATTGCTTGGTGTTGTCGAGACTTTACAGGTAGCCACAATTGCCAAGAAATACGCAATTCACAATTGCCAAGGTACAATATTCAACTTCATTCACATTAAATCTGAACCATTCCACTGCCACTTGTGAGCAGAACTCAAAACACACAGACACACCACTACCAACTACGTATGTACCACAAATCAAATCCCACACCACTTCAAGCAAGTACAGAACCTACTAGAGCTTGATAATTATTTTTCTAATATTTACGATGTAATTTCCCCTCGCGGATACGTTTCCTGGTGACCGCTGCCCCGCTACCCCGGCCTGCATAAATTAACGCTACGCAGCGATTAATTTTGTATTCGCTCACAAATGAAAATTAAATGTCTTGCGTTAGTTTGAATTATGGTGGGACTATTCTGTCTGTTGTTTTTAAGTATAAATTAATTCGCTTTAAGAAAAAAAAAAAACATATTTGTATATTTATTTAGTTTTACCTCTTACAACTATCTTTACAGATCTATGAACTAATTCGAGGCATGGTGGTGTATACCTATTTATAAAGGGAAAAGACGCGAGACATAATTGCAATAAGTTTGTTCTTTCTTGACATCGTCAATAAGTTATTTTTTAATACATTATCACATTATTTATACCTTAGCAAGATAGTAGAGAAGGTGTCGGAACGCTTTTATGGACTAAAATATGTCGACAGCGTGTTTATCTTTGTTTAAAAAAGCTTTAATACTCATAACTTTGCCTATCACATAGCACGTTTATTCAAGGAGAACTCAAAACCTGTTATTGCTGCGTTAGTAAGTCATGTATATTCCAAATAATGCCGACAGCATGAGTAAGCATCTCTAAGGGTAAAATACACACGTCGAGAGAAGTCGACAGATAATGGGTTCCGTGATCATGGCTCCCATAATAATAATGTTTATTCATAATTTATGGTGTTCCATGGCGAGGCTGTGACGCATGGTGCCAAGAGATGAGAGGTTTTATGACTGTATTAGAAAATCTTTAAGAATTATTAAGACAAACTTTTCCTGTGGCACGAGCACTTTAAATAATGGGTTTTTTTCTGTTTGCCTTTTCATTTTAATGTAACGATAACCTTTAGGTATTTATTATGTTACAGTGGTCAATATTTTTATGTATTTTAAGATAATAGCATTAATTAATATTTCCTTGGACGTTCATTTTGGGCTAAAGTATAAAAGTAGTAAACTACATAAAAAAGTATTACTTATATTCCGTTAGAATATGTTACTCACTTCACTTTGACTATGTGACCAAATCTGTAGGGTCATTCCCTGCGCTGTTATACGAGTTCAAAATACTGTTTTCAGTATGTTTTATATAACAGAATAATAATAATCTAATTCTAGTAAGTATAGTAAGTAATAGCTTTAATGATTGGTAAAAATTAAGAAAGATACGTCTTCTTTTGGTATATAGCTTTTTTTTTGTTCGGCACTTTCATATTTAGCCCAAAAATGTATAGACGGTAAATGAAAAATAAAAACATGAATTTGTATTAGTCAATAATTTTGTCATACGGGATGGTCAACAGATGACCCGTGTAGCAACTCGGCAATCATTGAACTGAGACTCATTGAGAGTAGTGTCGACGCCCATACAAGAGCGGAGGATAGTGAAGTGGCAGTCTACAAGGACTAATATACAAAATAGCTGTCAACGTTATTTACGAGAAAGGTCAGGGACCTATTAAAGGCGACAGGTGACAGGCGACAATAAGACAATTTTGTAAGTTACTTTCATAGTTTTTGAAAGTAAAAGGATAACATTTATTTGGAAACAACCAGCACCACAGCAGCCTGCACCTGTAGAGAAAATGTGACAATTAGATACTTAATACGTATCTAATTGTCCAAAAATTACATAAGCAGGTATTACTTATATAATTTTTGGACAAAAATGTCGCATTGTCACTTTTAATAAATAGAGCCCGGATTGTGACCTATGCGGAGGAGATTTCTGAAGTCTATACATAAATGTTCTATGTTAGAAGGTTTGGTTTCCGCACTTAGTCCTTCAGGTGGGCCATTGTGTGTGGGCTATGGCGGGCGTCGGTGGTTATTCCAACCGTAACCGTAAACAAGTCTATATACATCTTTATCTATTGTTCGTCTTTGACATTCCTCACCATCTTCATCATTAAGTCTTCTGCCCCGTAAGATAATGGCTCTAGTAAGTTTTTAAAGGACGATGCGTCAAAACGTCCCCCCAACACTTAACCGACCAACAAATTTAAAATGTATGGGCCTAGCATGTTTCATGCTGGATTATATTCGAACGCAATGTGAATTGTTACTGAATAAATAAGAAGTATTTTACAATCTAAAATATATATATTATATACAAGTGTATAAAAAAAAGGGAAAAAAAAAAAAAGACAAGAGCTCATAGGGCATCAAAAAATTCGTCCGCATCGCTGTCAATGGGATAAGTGCCCAAAAGGCTGGCAGCATTACCACGTTGGATGAAATTGAATTTAATTGAATTGAATAGCGAATTAGAAAAAAATAATAAAACGATTTTTTAATTTTTATTTTATTTCTAAACGCCATGGATTTGGAAGTTAATTTTTTTATCAATACAAGCTGTCCTCGATAGGATTCTCATCGGCCAAAATGACAAACTGTTATTCACTTTAAAGAAGTATTTAGCCAAAATGCTTCTAGACCTATAAGAGAGTAGTTTAGGCTGTGCGTTGTCTGTCAGTAAATGAATTTAAGATTTTATTATGTTTCAATAAAACTTTCCCTGTTTCTAGCATTTCATTTTCTCCCAACATTTGCACGAAACAGTAATATTTAAACACTTATGTATCAGTTCTCATGGCCACACCAGTATCCGACCAGCGAGGCGCCACTCAACGACTCTCCAGTCACTTGCCGGTGACTCAGACGAGTCTATCTTACGGATAGTGTTTGTCTGTTCCACTTAGTCATGCTGGGAGGTTGTAGTTTAAATGAAAGAAGATGTTTTGTAGGATGGTTTCACGCTGTGTGAATTGTTGAGTTTTGGAAATTGTGGAGTAAAGTTTGTAAAACAGTGGGACGCATAACATAGACTTAACAGTTCAAACATAGTTGGTTCATCGAATCAAGCAGGCACTTATAGATAGTTACGGACTTATATGCCAAAAAAAAAACTATCATTGGTATACTTTCTTTTCGTTTACAACAATGTATAATTGCACAATCAATATTCTCTCCCAGTACAAGCAGAGAGACCAAGGTATTATTCCCTTTTTTCCTGGCCTGAAAATAAAAACATTCAGACCAAAAACCAGTCAACAGTAAATCTGTACACAAAACCGCAACACACTTGCCCACCACTTGCCATCACTTGAACCTCTGCTTACCCCTCAAAACCAGCGTGAAGCATGTGATAATCTAAAACAATCAGTTCCCCGCGCGCTGACTCCACTCGTGAGTTCATTGCGTTGTGTGTTCAACACTCAGGTTCAACATGTTGTGACGTCACTATACATGCTTAGGTACTTTGTTGCTATGGTGAACTTGAATGTCATTTTTATGCGGGAAAGCAGTGAAGTGTCCACATTCTTGGAGGTTTTTATCTGTAACATTTGTTGTGTTTTAAGTT
This sequence comes from Hydraecia micacea, assembly GCA_914767645.1. Classification (NCBI taxonomy): domain Eukaryota; kingdom Metazoa; phylum Arthropoda; class Insecta; order Lepidoptera; family Noctuidae; genus Hydraecia; species Hydraecia micacea. The sequence goes on from OU611794.1 coordinate 609,241, forward strand.
TTTTTTTTTTTCTATATCACTGCAATCAATACTTAATATTTATATAAGACGCCACCGCTTTACTCTACAATTAGTTTACCACCTAATCACTAGCTACTTAATTTGAGTGGACTACCCATCAAATGATTCTTGTTAATCCAATTTGCAAGACGCGACCAAATAAATCTTTGAGTGCTTATAAAGTTATGGGCATATAGAAGTCTACTTTCCCCATGCTCGACAAGACCGGCAGCGCATTGACAATACTCAGTATTGTTTGTTCTTCGCACCATCTTTCCCCGTTAGCCTGTTTACCAACCAACATAATAAAAACCCCGTCAGCAAGAATGTTCCCGATAAACAGCGGGTGATAATGTAAAACAATCAGTATCCGCCCCCATTCAGTTGACTCGCTGTTGACGCACCTCGTGTGAGATGACGCGATGACGTCACAACATGGCGTGTTTGTTTGCACTCGCAGTTTGTACGTTGTGTGCTGATTTCATTGAATGGGAACATATGGGATTTATGCTGATTATTGGAGATACAATTCGCAGTTTAGGGCATTGTTTTGTTTTGGACATTATAAAATGATTGCATCATATTGTTATCATAATTTTATTGTAAGAGCGTTTAATGACACAAGCTTGGACTAGAAATGCAAATCTAATTAGGGAATTCGAACCCATAACTCGAAGATCAAAACAACCGACACTTCAAAACTGCTACGCCAACCGTCCCGTTAAGGTTCGTTAAAGTATCCCACTATTTGGCACTGTATTAAAAAAAACATTACCGCCCTCTCATTACCACCCTGAAATGTATCAAAATTCCCGGTTAATTTCCTACGTACCGCGACCGCGAAATACAACAAGGACAATTTAAATCACCCACGGGCCAGTGGTCGCGCTGCCCGTTCATAAATATCCGAGAATATCCGCACTAACTGCACGCAGCGGATACGCGGACGCAGACGCAGTGCGGCGACGCATTGCTAACATTCCCTGCGATTTTGCGCCACACCGATACGGAATGTTGGGAAAAATGCAAAGATGTGTCGACGATCCGGGTTTAAATCTTTTTGTGGCGGGGTTGTGCAATTTTTAGTCTGGGATGTTTCCTGAGCTGGAAGCTGCAAGTGCTACAGCACTTCGGACCTTGAGCTGGCCTAGCGTAGTTCAGAGTTTCAATAGAGGAATAAGTACTTCATCATCGTCCACAGCCCGGCTTCACCCACCGCTGGGCATAGGCCTCTGTTTTCTTTATTATTATTTATTTATTTTAGGATCTCCAAAAAAAGATAAACAGTAACATTACATAGTTAATGTACGACAAAGTATTTGGTAGGTGTACCTACTCTTTCAATTACAGGAGACCACAGCATGCACAATAAAATGAACAACTAAGCTAACAAATTAAATACCTAATACATAATAAAAGAAAAACTTTGACAGTGGAACATAAAATCACAACAAATTCTGTAAAATATTAGAACATAGGATAATAAAATACCTAACATTAACATAAAAATAAACACAAAAATAAAAAAAAACATTTATTTTTTAGTTCTTGTGCCAATCAAAGTAAGTAATACTTAGGTCAGCCTAATAGTACTGGTTTTGCTACCAGTGACGTACGGTCTATAATGTGATTGTTGTGTTGACATTTAATGGACAGAATAAAATTAGAGAGTAATTTATAAAAAAAATAATAGCTCTCATTTTATTGACAACGCTAAAATTCGAATTTGAATCATAAATATTTCTAACAAAAAGTGACCAGCACTTAAACTTTGACACCTTTCTTGGAAATGGTTTAATAAATCGAAACATATTATTTTACAGGCCTACTAATGTACGGTTAACTTTTATTTGTTTAAACGTCAACTTAAATAATGAGGATAATTTTCTCTGAGGATGAAATCGTATTTAACACCGAATCTGACAGTTAGCGGATATTGTCACTTCATACGTCATCGCGCCGGATTTACATTAAAAATACTGAAATGTTTCAACTGTTCGGATATTTTGCGAACAAATATTTTTCTGGTGTTGTTTAAATTTAATTTAAGAGTTATTTCACAATGTTTCCAGCTGTGGGCAATGCTTTTATGATGGATAGTGTTTTAAATAAATGTTATTTGATTTCACTGTCGCAAGTTTTTATTTCAATGATTGGACTAATAGTGTGTTCAAACAATAATAACTTTTAGAAATGAAACTTTCAGAAAATATATGGTACTTTTCACTTTATAGTAGGTGCTTTATCTGTACTACAGTTTTATCATTCTAAATCAAAACAAATCAAAAGACAACGGCATTCCTCTAAACCTCTACCGAACAAACTTCAACTGATTCATAAATAGCGAACAAATCGAGAAATAGTTCCAGCGTAGTATTGTCGGATATTTTTATTTGTACCGGTCCACACGACAAGTTTCTAAACGTTCGCGGTTATTTCTATGTCCCTGTCGCACAAGTAGTTGATGCAGTAATTGAGTTTTCCTATTCAATTATAGTTATTGTTATAATTATATTTCTATTGGCGATTAAAGAGGGAAGAAGTACACTTTTTGAAGTAGCAGTTTATATCGTATATATCCATAAATGTTACTATAAAATATAATTACAGTTTAGTGCAAGATATGTGTTAACCTAAAATTGCAAAAATAAGACCACTGCTGGCAACTGTCAAGAGCATATTTTTGGTTATTAAGTAGGGCAACTGAATTTTAAGCTCATAAATATATACCTTCTAGCAATCCAGTTTCAGCTTTTCCATCAGAAAATAAAATAAAATATCTCGTCACACACGGACATTGTTGTATAATCCTACTAATATTATAAATGCGAAAGTTTGTTTGGATGTTTGTTACTCCTTCACGCAAAAACTACTGAACGGATTTAGATGAAACTTCACAGTAATATAGCTTATACATCAGAATAACACATAGGCTACAATTTATAAAGATTTTGTGTGATTTGGCCATAATATAACGATAAGTATCAAGTAAGTCGGAAAAATTCCTGCCCTCTGAGAGCTATCTTGGCGTGCGCTGCCTAAACCGTTAGAGTTACATGAAGATAATGTATCGTGGAAGTGTTTGTCTTATAAAGTTCTAAATAAAAGTCCACGACAGCATATATCTATCTTTTTTGTGGAAGCCATTATATCCGAAATAGTGATCCATAAATACATTTAAATTGGGTACTTTTTTACAATGCATATTTCAGAGTACTTTGTTAATTCTTATCAAAATCAATACATTTATCGCTTTCGGTATTTCATGTAGATAAACTTTGTCTTTTACACTAAGCAATTTGGACGAATACTTTAAAAGTTATCACGATAAGATTGACCTGAGTGGAGCGCTATTAATACCTACATGAGTCGGGGCGCGCAGAGACGGGGTGGAGGGGCGGTCCAGTCAAGGCAATGAAGTTCCGAACGCGGGCAGGCAGACCGTGGAACACCAAAGGAAAGACCGTTCTAAGGATTTCAATAATAAGTTTATTATCCTTTTATTTATACATTGGAAGGTGTGTCTACTAATATTATGTGCGTGAGGCACAGGACACTTTTATACTACTGAGCGTGAGGGCAGACCGGCAGACGTCGTTGACGGTTGTGTTCATTTTTGAGTTTTTTTTACAGCTTTAAAGTCGTTTCAAAGCGATTTATTACTAACTAACAGTAGGCATTATAATTTTTAGGTAGTATATTTTAAGTACAAAATTAATATAGATTCGTTTTAAATTCAATTATTAGTTATATTACAATTGTTTTCTTTGTTTGTTTAATTACTTATAGGTAGGATTGTATTTTTAGTTAGTTAGGTCACGGTTTAGGTATAGGTTGTATTTGTAAGTATTAAATACCTAAATAGATTTGTTATTATTTTCATTAGGTACTTAGATTATTACAATTGCTTTTTTTTTTGTTAGTTTAAGATTAACGTATAGTTTTAGGTTGTGTTGTAAGTAGTAAGAAGTTAGATTCGTTTTCCTCCTAATTAGCTATTGGAATTATTTTAGTTAGTTTGAAAATTACTACCGATTTGGTGATTTTTTTTATAGTACTTACAATAATGACTCCAAAAGCGTAAGTCTAATATTTCATAAAGCTCTAATAAAGGTCGAGCTATAAAAATAGCTAGACTTAGAATAACGAGACATCTCAACAAACTGAGCTGCGAAGGTTTGAGCAGGCGGTGCGTGAGGCGGTACACAGAGCTACTGTGACACCAGAACAGTCCCAAGATCGACGTCAACAACACGCTGAGTATCTGGCATCTCAACAACTGCTGAAACTCCAGAACAGTCTCAACCTCGACGTCAACGGCATGCTGAGTACCTATCTGATGTCTCAACGGGCCCAAGATCGGCGTCAACAGCATGCTGAGTATCTGGTGTCTCAACGGGCTGCTGAAACACCGGAACAGTCCCAAGATCGGCGTCAACAGCATGCCGAGTATAGTGGTGTCTCAACGGGCTGCGGAGACACCAGAAGAGTCACAAGATCGACGTCAGCAGCAGGCGACTTACATGGCGTCCCAAAGAGCCACAGAAACCTCTACAACAGCTGAATCTCGTAGAAGCGCGGTTGTTACACGAATATAATGTATCATGGGACTGTTTGTCTTAAACAGTTCTAAATAAATGTCCGCGACAGAATATATTATCTACCTTTTATGTGGAAGCCCAAAATAGTGAGCCATATCGAAAGTACCTCTTTCTGTGTGTTATCTTTTCACACCTAAAGCACTGAACGGATTTCGATATTTGGCAAGGAGATACTACTTCACCGGTACTGTCCTGTGGGATAATTTCCGACATCCACGCGGGCGAAGCCGCGGGCGGAAGCTAGTCCGATATAAAACTGCAACTGCACATATAACATCGGTGACATTGTCTTTGAGATAGTCTCGAGACCATGAAACTTGTCTATTACATTTAGACCGCGATACTGCCGTGGCTTTATGAGTTTGACATTGTCACAACTATAAACATGAACATAAAATTCTATAAAACAAGATTGGGTTTAACAAAATAATAATATCTTACAATTTTGACTGGCAAAGATGGACTAAAAACCCCTTTTGCTGTAAAAAGCTGATAATAAAGCTGTTACATTGTTGCCACCGTAATTAGCTTCCACACAATGAACTTTATTGATAAGTAAGTAAACTCTGATTTATAATTTGCTAGACCAAAATTACAGCTATCTACCAAATAATGTCATGTTGATAAAAAAAGGTCGATCGCAGCTGTCATTATCGGAGTTTAGTTTCTTATCATATTCTTATTGGCTGTAAGACTAGCATAAATATTTTAAGAAAATTTTCAAAGAGCTGTGGATTTTGTAATAATAAATAAATAAGTTATAAAACAAATAATAATTGCAGAAACAATTTACAACAAATAAAGTTATAAGTTGTCATATATAACCCAAGTCGAGGCCAACCGCAAGCTTTGTGGTCACTAATAACGGGTATCTTGTCAGTCGAACTCGAAAATTTCTTAGAACGCAATAGTTACAGAGTAGACTTTGTCGGATATTTTATTTGTCCCGTTATCCGCACGACAAGTTACTAAACGTTCCCGGGATACTCGTGGTGACATACCTAAGACCGGCCAACTACTTGGTGACTCGCTATAATAATATTTTTCTTCTTCACTGTTTATTGTGATCCTGTTATGTGGATATATAAGGATTCTTTAGTTGCTTTTTTATGAGTATTGATAAAATTTTATTTTCTCAAAAAATACCTTTATATCATTTTATGGAATACTCGCTTTACTTACTAAACGGTTCCATTTATTTTAACTAAGCAATTAAATCTCAAAATCTTCTAAGTTAAATCCAAGATTGAACCTAGCAATTACAGTATTTACCTTTATAGTCTGTTCCAAAAGTAACTGACGAACATATAAACCTTATTCAGGTTAAATTCTCTTGGCATCTACAGATACGTTTTCTTATCCATTTATTCAAATCAACAAAACTTTTGGAACCCATACAATGTTTTTTTGAAAAATGGGAATCTTAAACAGAATTTACCCTATGATGTAATGCATCCATTCCACTTTTTACCCGACTGCGTGTACTTCACAAGACATTATTATCATCAGTTATCTGACAGCGAGAGCATCTGACTCATCGAGAACGTTCCACTTGAACGAAACTATAATTTAATTCCAATCAAAAGAAGAAAACGCCATTGTAAGTCTTCGTTCGCAATTGGATTCTCACAGAGTCCTATCTTTACTGAGTACTCTAAGTTTCTACTAAACTAGCATACTTGACCCCTTTCTAGGATAGAATGCGGTTTTTAATTGATTGAAGGATTGTGGAAGCGGAATCTTGAAAATGAGTCTATTGATTATTTTTTTAAGGTTACTTTTTGCAACATCATCACTGCTCTAAAAACTGCCTAGACGAAGGGCAATCCAATGCGGGAAAGAGCATGTCTTAAAACTTTAAAATACAAAAAGAGAGCAAGCCGTATCCCAATCATACAGAGGGGGCTAGAGTCCCAGCACTGGGAACATTATAGGCTGATTATGTTGTTGTTGTTGTAACAATGGGCTAGATTTAGAGATATCGATGGTTTGAAATTCTATGGTTGCACTAATGTCATTTGTGCACTTATAAACAACTGTTATACATAATATTGACTGCCCCATTGGTCTCGTGGTCGTAAGCACTACTGCTGAGCGTGGAGTCCTGGGTTCGAGTCCCAGATCGGGCATAGTGTTATTGAGTTTTTTTTTGTTATTAAGAATTTCTTAATAACAGCTCGGAGTTTGGAAGTTAGCGGTGTGATACCCCCGTGCCTCAGAAAGCACGTTAAAGCGCACGTTGGTCCTGCGCCTGATCTCTCTCCTGTCGTGTCGGAATACGTGCCGTCTCATCGGACTATGACAGTGAGGCAAGAGAGAGTGCACCTGTGTCTGCGCACACTGCACGGTTGAGACTGGCCGCCATTTCCGAAATACGGTCTGGAGGACTATTAGTACAATTATTGTAATTAAAAATTAAATATTTCTTAAAAAAGAACGTTTAATATTTGGAAGAGTATAATAAATTGCATGGAGAAAGTAAGATGGAAAAGATGGAGAAAGTAAGTCTTGTATTCTCAAATTGTGGTATCTACCACAGAACTCCTAAAATTATTATTTACCTCTCAAAATGAGCGGAATTGGAACCATCATTCACATAAAATATACCTACACGGAATTAAACAGAACTCGTCTCCCGGCGTCGTGTAAATTGAAACTTTCCGGGTTGTGTACTGTATAATTGTGTATAATTTGTTTACCGTGAGAAACACAAGGTGCACCGAGGACCCGAGGTGTTCGATTCACGACACATTTAATTACTTTTTGTTGAATATCCCTTTTCGTCGGGTATAATTTAAGGCGTTGACGACAGGGAGGGAAGGATCAAAGAAAAAATGTACGAGCTATTTTTTGTGGTGGTATTTGTATGTGACTTTTTATGTAGTTCCTGAAGTAGAGCGCTTAAATAAATAATAGGAGAAGTTCCTTTCAAAACATTTACTATAAGCACACCTAATATACTTTACCAACTTTCATTTCTAAATACATTATTTGCAAGTTTAAACACTATTATACAGAGTGGCCCTGGAAGTATGGATCAAATCGAATAGGGGCGTGGGCAAAGTCATTTCCAAACTTTTTAACCCTGAGAATGTCGATGATTTTTTTACGGTTCAAAAGATATGATCAATTTTTGTTTTTTTTCAATCACTTCGCATAGTGCGCAAAGTAAAAAAACATTAAAAAAAGAACTATCAGGGTTACTACAAAAATTAAATTGATAGCTCTGATAGCTTTTTTTAAAATGACTTTTACCTTTGAGCACTATGCAGTGATTGAAAAAAAAAAAACAAAAATTGGTCATAACTTTTGAACCGTAAAAAAATTCACCGACATTCTCAGGGTGAAAAAGTTTGGAAATGATCTTGCCCACGCCCCTATTCGATTTGATACATACTTCCAGGGACACCCTGTAGATATGAGTCGTTTTAGGTAAGAAATAACTCAAAAACAACTTAAATTAAAATTATGGTATTGTTAAACTAAATAGCAATCATTATACACTGAAATAATACCAAACCTATCAAAAATACAACATTGACTGTTGACACTAACTCAAATATGCTAGCCCTAGTAGATAATTTATTGTAAATGCCTAATAATTACATAGCTAATAATACGGTGGGGTTCGCCTAGGGGGCACAGATTTCTAGTACGGCAGTTACTTCGTTAATAATTCTGGTGAAAGCGATGGCCGACAATTTGACCTCGCATCGATTTGCTTCCAAACCCGTTATTTAGAAATCTATTTAATTTTTCATAGGTTAATTCTACTTTACTGTAATGTTAGTTATTTTCAACACATTATTTTCTTTTTGTGTTGTGGCTAGTTATTAAGTTTGAGTTCAATGTTCTTTGGGTTACTAAGTCGTGCTGGTCACCCCTTCATGTTTTCTTCCTTCATTTTTGTGTGATACTCGATTGGATTGAAACTGAATGTATCTACGTATTTTGATTGACATTTAGATGTCCTACTCTAGTCAAACGAATCAAGATTTATACATGGACACCATTCCAAAGCAATAATGTATGAGAATTTCGTCTCGCAGACAAATAAAGCGATGCATGTTCCAGTAGCATCCGTTATCGTGTATCTATTCTTTCCAGGAAAATCAATATACTGTGATTATTATATATGCAGACACCAGCACAACTTAAACTAAATACCAACTCATTAATAAATGAAATACTATGAATAACGGCATTCAAACAAGCAGATACCGCGCACATAGCTTTACCGAACAAACAGACACACACACAAACACACAGACGTACAAACAAGCGACGAGACGCATACGTCCACAGATTATATCCGCAGTAATGTTGGCACAGCAGCTGCTTTATCTGTTGGCGAGTGGACTGGGGCTGATTGTGTTTTGGGTAGTGTATGCTTGATTGTGGTGGCGAAATATTGTGGAAAAGTTGCTGCAGGTATAAATATAATATGTAAAGGGAAATGTAGGGATAGGTTATTTGATCCTCTAAAACCTATTGACCTTCTAATCTGATGATCGCCTTTTTTGTCCTCAAAAAATTTCTCGATCTTCTAATGATGATCATCTTTTTAAATAAATGAGCATCTATTCATTTTCAAACTTTTTTCGAAGATGGCCGCAGTAAAGCATTGGTATACTTGTAAAGCGGTTCCGTCATAATAAACTCATTTTCATTCATAATAAAGTCGTTTGCACCAGTATTTGACATTGAGGTGTTAAAAAAAACGCTCTGCATTTGGACAACCGTTATTATGTGACCATTCACCGCATTCGTTAGAAACCACAGCTTTAGATATTTAGTAACCTAGGGCATCCCAAACAATAATTCAGCCATCAAAAACCTTAGTCAGAAGTCAGATTTTACTAACATTTAGTACGGTTTCAATAAAAAACTTTTCCTAGCCATTCACCGTCCCAAGTCGCTTTACCACACCCACATTGTTCAGAACTCGATTGTTCAAACGAAATAGAGCATGAATAATATTGAATATACAACTAAAATCCAACTGGTTCGATCACAAGTACCCAATATAAGCTAGACCCGACCCGGCTTAGGTTGAATTATGACAGTGATTAAACCAAGTTTGAACCTCTCGTGTCATCTTGTGAACATGTTCGGAACTACTTGTATGTTAGTTTCAAGTCGCGGGTTAGTAAGTTTCGGTTGTATTGATTTTGAAAGTTATTGGCTTAGGATTCGAGTTATTAACAAGTCGAGCCTGTGTTTGTCGAAGGGGCGTATGTTCGGATAACGTTTCTACAATAACTGCTGATTAGATTAGGTACCAATAAACTTTTACCCAGATTTTCGTCATGGATACGATTTTTTTTTTGGAATGTTTCCTTCTAACTTTACTCAACATTGTTCGCCTTCAAAGCAGCTCCACTACTTTGAAGGCGAAGACTCAAAGTGACGACTCAATCACCCGGTTCCTAAGACTTATCCAACTCTACTTTAGCATTCTACTTCAATGTAATCCGCGAAAGTCAAAATTTCTTACATTTTTGGAGTTCAATTTTGCGGGCCAATGCTAAAATAGATTTCGACTAGTAATCAACTTAAATTTCTCACTTCAGAAACCGTTTATGACATGCCGGTAAAATATCTAAGTTTGAGTATTTCGTTTGAAAGAGGAGTAACAGTTGAAGTAAGGAGTTACACACATATCGGTAAAGAGTAAAAGTTAAGATTAAAAGTCTTATTCACCAAACCACCTTTAATTCTATATTAGTTCTAGACATGACTCTAAGTAACAATGATATTCAATATTGTGTTAGATCAAACGAGGGACATTTTAAATGGAACATAGTACATTCATGAAAATTAACAAATTTTAATAATATATGCTACCTACGCGATCAAAATTTAAATACGTCTCTTGTTTAACCTAACACCCCGTATAACCTATGAGGTCATAGCATCAGCTCTTCAAGTACAGCCCCTGACAATACAACACAAGTACCAAAATCGCAACAATACTAGTCATCCCATTCTTAGGAACCAATTTGAATGTCCTTTCACCTAAACACCTAAACGATGATGACATTAAAGCAGCTTAATCACCTCGACCAACAACAAATACAATCAATCCGCTAAGCAAACCAGTAACTCAGGATGGCAACGTATATGTTCTGGCATTAGTGACGTCATAACTGGCAGCCAGTAGTATGTTCCAGTGCTACTGGCACGGCTTACTGGCGCGTAGTCTGATTAATGGCGCATGGGCCGGGTGATATGATTCTCAGTGACGGAGGAGTACTAGTTAGAGCGTCTTAATTATGTTGATGTAGTTGTGCTGCTGGGAAATTGCGTGAGGATGCTGGTATTATGGTCCAGAGGGAAAGCGAGAGGGGTCTCTCTAAATATCGTATTTTTGTGCACTAACAGTGAAATGGATGCCATCGTTCTTTGCACCCAACGTGACTACGCGAGTGATGCATTCAGTAGGTACTCACAAATTTGCAGTTTAAAAATCTATTCATATAATAAAATAGTAACGAATAATCTGGTCCGTTTTTCTGTTTGTCTGGATGTATGTTCCGGATTCGCGAAAAAACCAAACGGATTTGGATGAAATTTGGCACACAGGTAGTTTATAACCTGGATTAAGAGTCCCTATCAATTTCGCTGTCTAAAAACAGAAAATTAAATTTTTTTCAGCGCAATTTTCTCAATATCCTTAAGTTATCTACTTTTTTTTTAAAAGCACAGTTATTTATCATCTATTTATCTAGTAAGTCTACAAATTAAAATTTTGATAACTACTTAATATAAATTAAGAAAAATAAAAATCTAACACACGTTTTTACGTAAACACGAAACACCATGTTTTTCAATTGCTTTTTTAGCTTACTGGTAGCAAATAACAATCTGAAAAAAATCCCAAATATTGGGCACATAGTATATTAGTAAGTCTACAATTTATTTTTTAAAAGTTTAATGAATTAGTACTTGTAAAAAAATGTTGACTACGCTGAAAAACTCCAATAAAATCATGTGCAAAACCGTCGTCTATGTGTAAGAATTGATTGAAAATAACAATAAGTGTTAAATATTTTAAAATTTGAGGTGTTTATCTACCAAACTCAATTTTTATATTTTAATTTAGACTACTTGTTTAATTGTAGTAAAATATTTAAATAATGCCTTATAAACCGATGCGCTCGCTCGATGCATTCAGTCGCGCCCGAGGGCTTCTCGACGACGGACCTGTGTCGCCTGTGACGTTCGCCGCTCCCGACGTAACTAGCGAATCGCGCATGATTTTGTACTACGCCTGACCAGTTTTGAGACTAAGTATATTTATTTTTTTATTTTAATAGTGTGACTTATTAATGTTTTGTATTGTAATATTAGTAATATGGTGAATATATTTTTAGAAAATGGGTCGAAATAGTGAACTTTATTATCATGGAAAAATCAAAGGTAAAAAGAATAAAGTTGAAAAAACACGAAAGGCACGTGCAGTTCTTAGGTAAATAATAATTGTTGCAATCACCTTAATTAAGAAAATTGTAATAATTTACTATTATTTATATAGTCTAAAAATATTTTAATTGTATTTGTAGAGAATTACATGGCAGAAATCTACCAAAAATCAAATATTACTTGGAACATCATCAATGAGCAAAAACACAAATACAAACACACAAAAAAGACAAATTATAAAGCAACAGTGTACTCATTGTTGAAAAGCCTAATAAATAAATAAAATAAATAAGACAAAATAGCTCGCTATACTATACTCTCATGGTATGCGGTCTTATAGCGAGGGAAATACTACAGACCCCTTCGTTCTGTATTAGGTAAACAATAACACGTGTAATTCGTTTCAGACGTACAGACGCCAGCACATCAACCTACACCTAACTGTCAAATTTTCCGAATCAACATTGAACCTTACGCTTTAGCGATAAAGTTGAAAATCTATTACAGAAATCTGACAGATTGTAGTAGGTTGATGTGCTGGCGTCTGTACCTTGTATACGCTGGTCTGGTCACACTTTGTAATTTGCTTTTACTATAGTGAATACTAGGTTAAGATGTTTTTATTTCAACGATATTAATTGTATTTAGGGGACCTAAACATAACATGTCATAATCACAATAAAATCCATCCAGTATTACGGAATCTTAGTATGTAAAAACTATGGAGTACTAATAATAGCGGTTCCGGACCAAGATTATTTGTTCCCGCTTCATCGTACGCTTCAACGCACACTACAATTATCAGCTATAGTTCGAACGCACACAGACACATTGCGCTCCTATAATTACCTAATCTAGTAGCGCGCAGAAATTGATAGGGACTCTTAACACATAGCGTACTTTTAATCCTGGCAATACGTTCCTGAGGAATATTTTCTGACATCCACGCGGGTGATTCCGCCTTTAGTTTTATCAAGGTTTTTCGTTCTTGACAATTCTAGGTTCATCGTAGAAGGTTCAAGATAGAAGACCCTTGTTTATGTACACCATTGACCACATAAATTACTCCGTGACATGAGGGTACATACACATAGTAAGAATTGTAGAATACAAACTCTTTTAATACACACTTTTCAGTTGCAGGGCGTGACGTTACAGTTCTTTTTACAAACCAAAATATATACATACAAACAGACTACACAGTAACATGTACGTGCGTAAAAAAACACATTTGCATCCACAACATACTAATAAAATCGTGCACAATACGTCAGGGTATCCATTCCCGTACAAATGTGACTGCGTACACTGTCGTGACAAAAAATGAGCGAAGCCGTAACGTAGCAACGAGCCGAATTTCGTGTCATAGCGTGAATTATGCGCCTATGGCATCTTTAGATGTAGTATATGCAATGTTAGGAGATAAAAGTAATATCTTGCTGGAGGTTTTTATCGTAACCAATTTGTTATTCCTATGTATTGTCGTCTAAAGAAAGGCTTTTATTTCTTTGTGTACATGGAACGTGTGTTTGTGTGGCAAGCTGTATCATGCTGTTAGAACTGCAAACGTGGATTCTTTCGTAACAAGTTTTCAAGTTATACCGTGTATCCTAACCGTAAGCGACTGTCGCACGAATACACGATCGTTTACATTAATTATGACGTACAAGCGTGACTTGTGTGATGTAAACGAGCACGTCGGTCGCGTTCTAGCGCGACAATCGCTTTCGGTTAGGACACGGCCATGCTCGGATGGTATTATTAACCCAATCGTTGCAAAAATTAGAACGATATGAAGTTCATTATTGTAATGAATAGGTACATTAATAAAAATCGGACTACTCTGTAAAATGATATGCGTAGTTATACATAAAAAAAATTACGCGCAGACCTGAGAATGTCCTCCTTTTTTTTCGTCTGTTAAATATGTAGTCATATCTACAATAGTTAACATAATAAAAGATTTCATTCATTTTGGAATTTATATACCAAAATTAATATGTATAATATTATGTATTATAGGGTGTTTAAGCGAAAAAGAAACTTAAAAACGTGTTTAAGTTAAATTTAGTTAGAAAATTCGAAGTTTTCATACATTTATAATTACACAATAGAAAAAGACACCAGTTATGTAAAGGTTCTATACGACAATCAATAATTATGATATCCAATATTATCATGTAGCATCTGTTCCATTGCATATACTATGACATAAAGTAATCACAGTCGCGCAAGATGACTCGCGAGTCGTAATTCCTGTTACGATTATGATCGCAGCTGCGAACGCGTCTTGTTTACCTAACTATGTGTGAATATGTCCCTGTTTATGAGACATGTATTAGCTAATTAGAATCGTATTAATACAAGTATATTAGCTGATTGTAAATGTTATGGCCGTGTTACCGATTGGATTATGATAGCACAATATTTTTACATTTGCTTGTGGGGCTTATGTTGCTAAATAATAACAGCCGCACGGGTCAATCGATCAGATTAGGCTACGCTTGCTGCAGTAGGTCTGTGGATGAGAGACCATCTTTACATACTAAGACCACTCCGTGCCTCGGAAAGCACGTTAAACCTTTGGCCCCGGCTGTCATTCGTGAATCTTTGGCAGTCATACGACAAACAGTCTTATCAAGGGCTATAGTATTACCCAGTAACTGGGTTGTGGAGTTCAGATAGGCAACCGCTTCCTGTAAAATACTGGTCCTGCATCCTGTTAGACTGGAAGTTGACCCCAAAATAGAAACAGGCTAGGCAGATGATGATTTTTACATTTTCAATTAGGTACATAATTCCAGATAACTTGTATATGAGGTAGATCTAAATTAAGTTATCGTCTTATTATTCTAATATTAATTATGTTTACCAAATTTTTGTACAATCTTACTGAATAAATAGCGAAGAAAAATCCTCTAAAAACTTCTTGCACATACCTGTAACAATGAAAAAGACTTTATTATGGCATTGCATTATGAGGCCATTCAAATTAATGTCCTATTCAAAATGTGATTGAGTCGAGTGATCCCGTGGGACCAGACCGAGTGGGTTCAGTTGACCAAAGACTCTTCCAACTTTTCAAGATATTCGAAATACCGGGCATTCCATGAAATACAAAAAGAGAGCCACATTTCCTCCAAGCACCAACGATTTAAACAAAACACATTACCAAAGAAATGTCTCAAGTATCAAAACAAAAGGCATTATCAGCTAATAAAATAAAATTTATCGCGTTCCAGTAGGACCTTCCTACTACCTATATATCTTGATAATGCAGTTTGCATGCGAGCGGCGAAACGCGCGGGACATGGTGCGTGAAACAAGATGAGAACTTCACTACACGCCGGGACGGAAGAACTGGGCCGTTTTTATTTGACATTTTTATTGCTTCAAAATTATTATTTCCATGCAAGTAGGTATGTATGTGTGTAAAGGTGGCCAACAGGGTTTTTGCTTTACTCAGATTCAATGGCAATCGATGGAAGTTTCTTACATTTTGACAGTACAACCCGTTCATCACACTATTTACGTAGCTGAGCAGATGAGTTTTCAAACCTATGAAGCAATAAATTAGGAAAACCCTTTACTCAATTAGGGTGCTGATGTCATTGCAAAAATTTGAAATAGTTGTAATTTTTATGACTGCCTTGATTTGCGAGCTAGACAGAGTAGCAGTTTTATTGAAAGCTTCAGTGTAATTATAAGAGCCGTGATCTAGTTTTTAAGAGTGCAGAAATCAAAGAACGGCAAATAAAAAAGTGTCGCTATCCAAAGTCAAATAGATACTTTTGAAGGGAACTGACAAGTAAAATAAAGCTGTCTGGCTGCCATAATTCGGATTATCCATTTCTTTTAAACCGGAACGGTTTCCACGGGACGATAAACCGTCGATAAAGGTAAGCTAAGCATAAAATTTTACAGTCTTGAAATGTCCAAAAGCAATCGTTTTGAATTCTGAGCTGCATAACATTTACGGGTTATCTGCATTCAAATCGTTTTAAATGCAATTCGAGATGAATATTTTGCATATGGCTGCCATAGAAAAGAATAAGCGAATTGAGACAAAAATAGATAGACACATATTTAATTACTGGACTGTGAAATCTCTTTAGAATTTTGTGAGCAACTTTAAATATTTTGACGGAAAGTTACGAGCAGCTAAGTTCACAGTTTCATTAATTTAATCTCGGCAACTTATTTGATTCGTTTCTATTTTCAGGCAAATTGTTGAAATTTCCTTTCCGGAATTCACTTGTTTATTTAAAACATTTTCATTGAAGCTTACAAAGCTAAAATACTTTTCATAATACAAATAAATGCAATAAATCATGCGAATGCATCCAACAGTATGTCCGCCAGTGTACGTCTGTGGCTCGCTCCAGCTGATATATTGTTATTGTTGTAAGAAAACAATGCACTTGAGTGAAAAATGCGCTTTTTACTAGCACATCTTATAAATTAAATTACTTAAAATAATGTTCTACATTAAAATCTATTGTTTACAGCAAAATCTCATAAAAGAGTTGAAATTTTAAAAGTTTTTTTTTTTTTAAAGCCACGATTTTCTTAAATAGTCAACACACAAAATTGGTCACATCCTTTTAAAGTTAACGGACATGGTGAGAATATAGCCATAACCACTACCGGAAAGGAAATTGCAGCATTTTGCTCTGAGAACGTGCGTAGGTACTTATTCTCAAAGAACATTGACCATTTGTGACGACTTTTGCAGTTTCCGTAGATGGAGGAAAGAAGGTGTGTTCTTTCTCTCTTGGACTTGGAACTGTGTAAGCTATACTCAAAAAGATCATGTCATTTTGTGCTCAGTCGTGTAGGTAATAGAATGATAGATACTCAATTCTAGGATGGGTGAGCAAATTGACTCCCTACTTAAATTGTCTGTATATTCAAATCCCAACAATACTTTGACAGTTGAATGGCTATAAAACGGCAAATTGATTTTCAATTAATTTTCTTGACTGCACATTAGTTTTATAGTTCAGATAAAAAAAAAAAAAAAAAAAATTTATATACGAGTACTACCTACCCAGGTACAACACGCCTAGGTAAGTACTTCGACAATAAGTATCCCAAAAGACATGAGAAAAGCATTCATCATGTTCATTACTAACTTCCACATTCGTATCCCCCTCACGTTCGTAGTAGAACACATGTGTAGGTACCTACCCTCCTACCTATTTACCTAGATGCAGCCATTTTGTGTTCAATTTTTAATTTACAAGGAAAGGCTAACGGCCTCCTTACACATGTATAGTACCTTTATGTTTAGAAACGGTGTAATATTTCTGTTTTTACCGTTATTCTTTGGATGGTGTTAATAGAGTTTTTATGTAGGAGGACCACGAGTAAGGTTGCATGGTCTTGAATGTATCTTTTGCACATCTGGCTAAGTACAACGTGCATTGTTATTTTCGGCCGGACGACATGATGAATGTTCCTATTGCTCCGGCTGAAAAGACGCCCCACTGGCTAAAACTTAGCTAAACTAAAATTTTACTTATTATCAACTAAAATATTGTTCCAAACTCCATAAAATCTCAGCAAATATCCCAAAAGAAACAACAGCATTTTGCGAAATAATTATAATTATAGGATAATGCTCTAAAGCAAATGGCGACAAAAACAAGCAATTTTTGTTACAAAATACATCGGTAACTGCATTTTTTCTTCAATGTAGGTAGGTTAAATTAAAAGTGTAGTGATGTATTTTTTTGCAACCCACTACGTGTTCCCCTCTTCACCTCGCAGCGATAAAAGGAGCAATAGAATCTGAGTGGGAACATGTCAGCTGCACCCCGGTGCACGCAACTCTATAAGTATGCAAATTTTGATAGTCTTAACATATCAAGAGGGAGTCAAACGAGATGAGGAAGGGAGGCTGCTGCATTTTTGATTTTCGGTCGTAAGAAGGGATGAGTGGTATAATTTATTTTGGGGACACAAGGGTCTGTCAACTGACAAATTTAGTGAAGGGGGTCTGACCAGCAGACTGGAGATTCAACTAATAATCTTAAACTTGCATAACCAGATGGTCAAACGCGAATCTATTCACTAGAAAAATATATTATATGTACAAGAAAGTGTACAACGTTAAAAATAATAAGGTTTATTTATGAACGTTGCTTAAAGTTAAGAGACTTGTAAACGACGAAAAAGTGTGAATAAACAGTCGTTAATTCATTTTATTTTTTTTGTTACTTACCTTTAAGCAACGTTGCAACGTTTGTCAATAAACCCCAATATCCCAGTGATGTAGTATTTGCTTATACAATATACAGTGTATGTTACTAATCATATTAAATATTCACGTTAAAATCAATGACCGAAAACAGCCGAGCACCAACAAAATTATTAATGGAATCACTAAACCGGACATTTCCTACATAACGACAACTAAATGGTGGGCAACAACAACGGTTGATTGCACCTAATCCAGCACTCGCTAAACAGAGGTTAAATAATGGACAGATTAATCGGAAATTAGCCGAGCTGCTGCCTCGCGGACAATACGGCGCGGAGATAACCATCGATAGAGCGGGAGCTGACAATTTTCTGGTTAGTTAAAAGATTTTGTGTTGTGAATTTTGGAAATAATGTGTGGCATGCAATTGGTTTGGTAGCCATGTTTAACAGAATCGGCACCCGCCTTATTTTCGTTTGGTGTTTGGTGAGGTTCTGCATTTATAAGATTGTAGAATTATTTATATCGCTGTCCATTGACTTTTGAGCAGTGGTGGCCCAGCAGTAATGGCTCCGACTTACGTACGTGGGTTCGAACCTAGACAGGCGCTTTACTTCATTTCAATAATTTCATCACCACTGCTCTCAAAACGGTAAAGGAAAACATCGTGCGGAAACTGGCATGTCCTAAAACCAAAAATTCGAAGACATGTGACATCTACCAACTCGCACTGGGCCCGCGTGGTACATTATAGGTGTGGGCTATAATCTCCTGTCGATGAGAAGAGGCCTGTGTCCCAGCAGTCGGAAAAGTATAGGCTGATTATGCATTGATTATTCTTATCTTGTTATAAGCGCGTAATAACAAGTATTTATGAATATGAAGGTGGACAGAAGGTTGAAATCTGATGGACAGGGATACATTGTGAACTGTGCGTGTATACCTTTTGTGCTTATATAACTTCTGTGTAGTTGCTCACATTACTCCCAAAACTAAACGTCCATATCTCACCGATAGCATTAACTTGACACATCACATAATTGCAGGCTCCTGTACAACAGCCGCGGTCGCGGCGCGGCGGGCGGCGTCAGGCCCAACGGGCTGCGATAACGCGGACGCCTCGTTAATTAATACGCGTCAAACTGTTTTGAATTTTGATATTTAGATTTTCAAATAATGTATTCATATTTGGTATTATCATCTAATTTGAATGCGGTGTGGGTGAAGCCGCGGTTTCGCATTAGATATTTAGGTTATTGAATAATATTCGCATGCGCCGCGGTTATGTGGATTATTGCAGATGAATTGAAACACAGAATCGCGGCAAACAGAATCTAATATTCATTATAATCTCCTGTTTAGTTTACCTACACAGTCATAAGAAATCTAGGTTAAGTTGATAGAGATGCTGTCTTTGAGTAATCTCCTAGATAAATATTCTACAAAGCTAGATAAGAGTTTGTATGTCTCTGGAAGACGTGGAAAATCTAGTTAAAACATGATAATACAAACCTCATTTGACACAGAACTGCTTTCCTAGCAACTCGCATTGCATGAAAACCAATATTTATAAGAATACCAGCGAAGGAAAATTTTATTAAGTTTAGTTTCCATTATAGAACAGAATACAATGCAAAATATTGAACCACATGCGATGTGTGGTGCATTTGTGTCCATTCACTTTACCTATTATCTGTTTTATATTGTGCCTCGCCAGGAATGGTTCCTTTTCCATATGGGTTTTGGGTTTAGATTTCCGTTGTTGATGATATTATGTTTTTACAGGTATACAATGCTTTACGGATCATAAATAAATTTTTCGAGTACCTAAACGTGAAAGTTGAATCAATCAGTAATGTTGGTAGATATGTAAGCTATTCAAAGTGCGAAAATTTTCGTCACTCATAGAGCCTCCTCTTCAGGTCCACATGTACTCTTTAGATCTTCAAAATACTTAAGTACTTTTTCAATACCCAATGCAAATAAATAGACATTCTTCACAAAAAAATACCGTTTTCATCCCCTTACTTAAAACGCCACTTGTCGACCTGTCAGTAAGACAGCTATTCCAAGTATACAAACCGTAGGAAAATATTCTTAACATAAATGTATGATAAAGTATTCATTCAGCCCCTAACTCGATATGCGACTTGTCGTCTTGTTGCACACCGCGACGTTGCAAATAAGATACGACACAAAAGTTGATGCTGCTACCTATTTAATTTTTTGTCAATTTGGTTGAAGTAGTTATGTAGAAAGTTGGAAGGTTAACAGGTAATCATAAAGTGATTGAATTAACTTAATTTACCAATAAGTTCGACTCAAGAATCGTCGAAACATATAATATGAATTAATTAACAAAAATTAAATGGACTGACGAATCGTATTATTGATTATTTCCTTCATCATCTACTCTGATGCTTATATGTTTACCGTATATTCTTTCATAATATGCATTTAGTAAAAATCTGTTATTTTTGACATTACAAACAAGCACTATAATATTCTTTATTTGTATGTATATACTTAATATTATTAGAAAACCTCCATTTCTGTACCGTGGTGCAATATTTTGAGTGAATACTTCTCATGTTTGACGAGCGGGGGTATGTCTTTAGCCCGCCATGTCACAAGTTTGACGACTCGCCCCTCTTGTACACGCGACTGATTATGGCGCATGTTGTAGTTTACTTCATTTAATTGTCTTTTTTGTATTAAAATGAGTGTTAGGAGTTTTTGGTGACTAAGTCACCAAAAACAAAAGTGAATCTCGACCAGAAGGCAAATTGCGTAAATAAAAACGTTCAAAATCTAGTCGCGATCTCATCTCCGGGACAGTCAATATCAAAAACTTATCAAAAATATAGGGAAATTAGAGGTATTTTTGACAGATTGAGACTGAGATCAGAGTAAATTACGAGAATTGCCCCTCTGGTCACAAATGTTAGGTCATACTAAATGCACTGTGTAATTTTAAAACTGTATAGGTATAGTTATCAAAAAACTGTTTAATCAATAATAATAAAATCTTCTAGCTTGAAACAAAGACCAAAAACACTGAAAAAGGACCAGCACTTTTAAAAATGAGTTCAACAAATGAGGCTTCTGTTGCTGCTAATTTATAAAGTCATCTCGTTTGATAAAGGTACTAGGTATTATTTCGAGTATGAAAAACATATTCTCCAACCGCGCACCCTAATCAGCCGTACAACATCCCTAAAACATTTGCATTGCATTACAAATAGTCGTGTCCACCCCCAGAGGGAGATGCCTTGATGCGTTTAAAATATTTGCCTTAGACTTTAAGCGTCACTCCGCGAAGCCTCAAGATATACACTTGTTTATGTTTATCTTTAACTTCAAAGAAGGACAATTTAAGTGGTATGTAAGTTACTTTTGTATTCCGAGGGAATGTTTCATGTATTTTTAAATATAGCTTAGGGCTGTTTGTCGTTAAAATGTAAACTATTCTGTTATTCATCATTAGAAGTTGGGAGTGTCTTGGAATGAAAATGAAATGTTATTTATTTTTTGAGAAATTGGAATTAAGGGGTTAGTTTGGTCATCTGTTGGGTTTCTCACGTGTATAAAGTGTTATTAAAAATTAATATTATAATTGGAGGGAGGAATATAAACTACTCGTATTTGATCATATTTATTTCAATCACCTGGCTTTTCCTTGATTCGTTGACACGGTATATAGTCATTCATTTTCGACTAATATTTAGTTGTTAATCAACTCTACAAAATTTTAACATGTATTTATGAATACTGCTATATTAAATGGCGACAAGATGGGAAATCCTAGCATTTTATTTGCACCAAAACACTACTGGCCCGATTTACAGATTTATTACATTCATTACTCTCCTAATTATCCTACTAATCACATCCATTACATAACATCTAACCCCGCCGGCGATCATGAGCCCCAAACCGCAACAACGAACCCGAAATATACCATACACTCCCAAGCCGAACAAAATGCTACCAAACAACAGGTGGTCGGGAAATTAAATAATAACATTAAAGACTAAAAATTAAACACTTTCCCAAAGTTTTAATGTGTCGGCCGTCGGATAAATCACTGTTTTAACGTGAAATTTTCCAGTTTAAATTGATCGCCATTAAGTAAAGTTCTGGGGCGATTGCTTAATTACGGGCCTGTCACTCAGAATTACTTTTTGATGGAAGAGGTTGGAGGAAGTAAGAGGTGTGCCGCAGGGAGGTGTTCTAGGTCCGCTTTTAGAAAGTTTTTTGAGGAATTAGGTACTTGGTTGAGCAATATTATGTCTTAGTTTTAGATTAAGTAAGGATAGTATTAAACTCCGATCCTATGCCTATACTGAAATAAGATACCGCTAAAAATGCCCCCTGCAATGAACAGGTCCATTCAAATCAGTGTGGTCCCTTCCTCAAAAGGCCATCTAAGACGGAATAATCTACATGGTCCTCACATTGTCTGACCAAGATTGATTTTGTTGGAGTAGTCGGATAGGAAACAACCCACCTCATCTAGTTTTTTAATTATACCTAATGATTTATAAAGAATATCATTTATCTTCTGAACGCTGTAATAGTCACTGTAATAGATATCAACCTAGTTTCACTATACATACTATTATTAAACTATTCCAATATTTACATCTACTAATATAAATATACCTACAGACAGACGCTCTGTATATATTCGTACATATTTATCTCGGCTGTCGCTAATTACATTGTTTAGTAGAATTACCAGCAGCCCATCTGTCTTCATTTGTGGACCTGCGGGGATGCTGCCCGGTGACTGCCTGAGTGCTGGGAATGATTGTTTAGAGCGTCGTAATGGGAATATTTTTAATGTCTTCTTTAGTTTTGGTGTGGATAGAATAAAAACAGTAAAAGCACGCTTTTGGTTCTTAGCGTTTATTTTAGACAAGCATAGTGAAGAGACGAAGCTTCGATGTTTTTATTACTTGGACTTACTAAAGGCTTTTAATTCAGTGTGTATACTTAAATTAAGTACATCATTAATTTATAACCCTTTGGAAATACGTTACAGACTTTAATAAATTAATTTATACCCGACTACGACGAAGTAAAAAGAGGGTTATGATTTTTGACCGTTATGTATGTTCCATCAGTTCCCTCATTACTTCTAAACTACTTATCATAATTTGACAAATAAGTATAGTCGTGGTCGTATTCCACCTACCCTAACAATACATTATAACAGTACTAAGCGATCATTAGCTTATTAGGGCAAAGTGGCATAATATGACCACGGTTATCCTCTCATCATCACTATTAATATGTATTACTAATAATAAATGAATATTTATATGTATTTACTGAAATAAAGGAAGTAATGAATGTAATTCTTTAAAATACATTACGTGTACATTTGAATAGTTTGTAGGTACAGTCAAAAAAAGAGATAGGTATACAAGATCGTCGGATATAGTTGAAGTTTAGTAAGAAACCGATGGATGTTGTCGACTGAAATTTAATTTGATAAATGAGCTGTATGTGTTCTATTAATAAATTGAAATTTTATTTGAGAGCATCCATCGGTTTCGTACTAAACTTCAACTATATCCGACGATCCAGCATACTTTGTTGACTGTACATAACAATTTCAGATGAAAATATTTTCTTATTTCATACTTTTTAGAGCGTGATTTTTCAGTAGTCGGGCTCATATTAATTCTTGGAATACTGTATAAAAGACTTCTTAACAAACACTTCAGTCAGACTAACATGCAACAGCCTAACAAAAACCCTATTATTTTTAATAAGAATATACCTGACATCCTACTTCTTTTTGATTGAAATAAACTCCGTTCGATGACAAGATCTGATATAAATACACGTTAAATTTTCTTTTCATCGTAAAATTGGAAAGAAGATAAAAATGAGATATGTTTTCTTGTATTGTCAAACATCGCCAACATTTTGTTAAAATAAAATATTGATTGAAGCCTCTTTTCCCGCTGTTTGTACAATATGGTTAAAAAACTGGGCCCTTCTATGTACTCTGAAAGGAGGGGAAACTCAACTCAATCAAATAATTAATAAATATTTGTACTATGTAATTGGCTTACATAAGCGGGGTAAGCGCAGAGGGTGGTCATAAAAAGTTGTGGGTAGATTATTTTTGAGGTCTGTTGTCGTGATTGTTAAATTATTTAAGTAGTGGATAAAGGTTTGAAAGTAGTTTATCCATTTCGCCACATCTTGTCTACCCCATTGCTTCCAAAATGTTTCCAGGTTTTTGATTGTTCTGAATATATATTCAGAACAATCTACTAGGTACATGAAATATTAACATAAGTCAATGCACAAAATATCAATACAAAATAACACATTCAAAAAAATAGGCACATCTTCTATGAATTTGAAATCACTTTTTGAAGAGCCGTTCCCGAGATTACAACCGATTCTCATAAACATATACCACTTAATATGTAAGTCGGTACGTTAGTAATAAAATCGAGGCCTGAACTCATTATACTATGGCGTTATGTACAGAACCCAGCTCGTGATACGGCTCGCACCTGACCGGAATTGAGATTGTAGCTTCAAAGCCATCGAAGTGTAATGTTATTGCAATTTTGATAATGTACATCGCACGAGGAACTCGAGATTTTTTCTCTTAGGAGGTAATATGCGTGAGAGGTCTTATAACGGTTTGTATAGGCAGAGGCACTCAAAACCATGTTTAGTAACTGCTCTTGGCTTAGGATACCGTTTCCCGAAAGTAATCTGGTTGTGGTAGTCTGATGGCGGTCGTTGCTTGTTAAATACTAATCAACCGTACCCGCTGGGTTATTCTGTTGAAACTCTATTTTGTTTGCCTCGTTAGTTCAGTGGTCGCAACCGCTACTGCTGAGCATGAGGTCCTGGGTTCGATTCCCGAGTTGGGCAAAGTTTTATTGGGTTTTTTCATCTGGTTTTTCTCAGTAGCAGCCCAGGTTCTGGATTTTCTGCCTGGTTGATGGGAATACGCTCGACCCCTATTGAGACTTAAACATAGCTTTTTTTTTTTGGATGGAAATCATGTAATGACTCCTCCCGCTCTAGGTGGAGCGGAAGGGAGTGTCGGAATCTTACTGACTAAAACCCACCCGTGTTCCTTCCTCAGCCCTTTATGTTCCGGGGCAGCGGTAACCCTTTTGGACGATCCCGCTACCCAACTTAAACATAGCTGGCGATATGTGGGTGTAAGTACTATAGGTAGGTATACCTCTGTCTAACCTACCGGGTTATACAGGCGTGATGGTATGTCTAGTTTATTTCCACTATTCGCATTGCCAGTGTCTATATCGCAACTTTTTATTTTACTGCGAATAATAAAAGTAAAGATTTTACACTTCACTTTTCGACTTTGTGTCATTTTGTAAGGAACTTAAGTATCCACTCAAAGTATCGATGCCCTTGTATACAAGAGTGGAAGTCAGACACATCACATAATAAGAAAAGCTGCTTTGAAACGTTATTCATAACACTTTCAAAGTCCACATTGGGTATGTAGGGGCAGCGGTGAGCCACGAAATGCGAGCGCGTTTATGAAATATAGACAGTTTTTTTTTTAACTTTTCGATAAAATACCTTCAAAATAAACTAGTACCTACTGAACTCTACTAATTAGGTATTTCAACAATGGGTTTTGATGATCAAAAAGTGTATCGCAAGATAATTACAGTACATATTTACTTTTCAAACCGCGATTTTGACTCTGCGAATTTTATCTCTAAAAGCCAGAACTTAAAAACAAACCGACAAGTACAACAAATGAAGTTTTAACAAATTGGATTTTATGATCTGAAAAATAAATGAATTGAATTGAATTAACCACAATATGTTATTTAATTTAACATCTAAATCTTTGGTGATCTCACCTCATTCAGTTTTACTCATCTTAATCGCTTCCTCCTACAAGCTCGCTAGTTCCCTGCCCCTCCCGGAGGTCTTAACACTGTTTTCTCAGGCACTTCGCGGCGCCTTATTGGCTCCGATACAAATTTTGTTTAGCTGAGCTCCGCAGATCGAAACTCAGCCACGACTGTTATCATTCCACACAGCTGATTATTTAGCAGTTGATTGAAGAAAAATAGGTTCGTAGGAAGTTGGGTTAACTTTGAATAAGGGATGATTTAAATGTGGACGGTTATTCTAATTCAATTTAAAGTTAGGAATTGAAACTGCGGTAGCTGGAGTGAGTTACCAATGATGAAAGTGTTAGTGAGAATATCTCAAAAGGGACCCACTTTGCACCTTATTTTGTTAATTAAATATAAAACAGTTAAACAAAGTGCTAAAAAATTAACCTTACAGACTTTAAGATTGTGCTTTAGACCATCGAACTGAACAACTTTCACTATGGGACCAACTCTGAAATCACGAAAAAAAAATCAGCTGTTTCATACAAAAGTTCAATACCTACTTGACCAAAATGTATGAAGCAGCAAATTTTTTTTTTCGTGATTTCAGAGTTGGTCCCATAGTGAAAGTTGTTCAGTTCGATGGTCTAAAGCACCTCTTAAAGTATGCAAGGTTAATTTTTTAACACCTTAAAATCAAGCTGAGAACTAGCACTTTTTGAACGTCAAAAATTACAGAATAGATCCCCAGAACGCCCGTCCTTGAGCACTTTGTAGTGTTTTAAATACTTTGAAATTTTTGTTCCAAAATTAATGTATTTATTAAAGTTCACACACTATCTTTACAGGATGAACACAATACAATAGTGTTAAATATTTAACTCGTTCGACTACATCTACAAGTTCGTTATTGTGTAACTCTTCTGCATATAACTTTAAGATAATAAATAGCCAGCCACCACACACATGTAGAACATGTTGCACGTACAATCTAACTTTATCCACCACGAAACACAGTTCCTCCATTCTTTATTACAGTTTAACAACCCACTATAAAATATATTAGAGGAAAAATGACACGAAATTAGGCACGTAAAAGTCCGGACCGACTTTACGGGACCGAAACTTGCCGGACATAAAAATCCGTCGGAATTACTCAAGTTCCGTACAATTTTGACATCTTTTTAAGTACGAGTGTTTAAGAAAACCGCTTGCGGCTACGGAGTGTCGTAGACATCTGTTTCGTAGCATATTTTCGGCTACGCGTTTTCGTAGGCATTTCGTAGCTTTGTGAAAATTATCACGGCATTGTTAACTTTTTTTGGGTCAAAGGATTTCTTTTTTTTTTTTCGAGTCCGTGGATTTTTGTTATTTAACTACTTATCATTATGTTGTATTCCTCTTTTTGGTTTCAACATGGAACACGACAAAATTTTGTGTCAATGATTTTTATTTTATCACCCAGTATTTTAATCTTCGTAGTTCATGACTACATAATATGTATATATAATAAGTAAGCTGCAAAGGAAATACACAAGAATACTATGTAAGGCACAAAGGCTTAATGGCTCACTGGCAAACTGGGTGTACGAGGTTAAACCCATTCAATATTATACCCTTTTCAACAATCCCATGCATGCTGAGTACATATCAATGCCATGTGCCATGTTACTGTCATCGTTAACTTGCCGTCAGACAATAACTTAGACTTGAACTTTAAAGTCATGCATAAGCAATTCACGGACCCATTCCCTGTAGCCGCCACTTCCCACATCCCAGATTCCACCTCCCAGTACCATGTTAATACATGTCAAATATTTAATCTTACGTATGGTCACGTCTATTACGAATTTACGAGCATAACCGACGGACAAGTGAGGGGAGATAAACCTTATGTACATGAGAAAATTGCATTCAGTATTATGTCTCGAATGGTTGCGATGCTATGAATTTATTTCAGGATTCAATGGGGAGAAGTATGTGCTCTGTGATAAAAAGAAAAGCAATTTTGTAGTCAATTTATGAGTATAGGAGACTAGGAGTATTATAGCATGAGGTCAATTAAAAGAGCATCCATTTTCTTTCAATATTTATGTATTAAGTATTTAACTAAAATAACATAACATAACATCACGCCTATATTCCCCGGAAGGTCAGGCAGAGGCGTACCTGTACATAGTACACCCACATTTCGCCAGTTGTGTTTAAGTCACATGTAACAGTAATAATAACAAAACAACATGTCACCTTGAGAAACCCCAAAAGATACATTTGTAGAATATTTATAAAACAATAACACTTTACGAGACACACAAGTATAAGACATAGAACTTTTATCGTTATTAAGTATATAAATAAGCTTCCAGAAGTGTCTCGGAACTTCTTAATAATTACCAACAAGTAGAAAATAAGCAAAGTATTTCACATTCATACACATTCAGGCTCAAACTAAACATCATCATTATCATAATCAGCCTGTAATATTCCCACTGCTGGGACACAGGCCCTCTCTTCGAGAGGGAGTGGGCTATAATCTACAACGCGGGCCCCGTGCTGGTTGGTAGATGTCACATGTCTTCGAACTTTTGGTTCTAGGACATGCCGGTTACCTCACGATGTCTTCCTTCACCGTTTTGAGAGGTCATTAAATAATTTACACAAAGTAAAGCGCCTGTCTGGGTTCGAATCTACGACCTACAACTCGTAAGTCGCAGCCGTTACCACTGGGCCACCCCTGCTCTCAAACTAAACATACTACCAGATTCTATTACTCTTGTCTTAAAGAATCCCATGAAACCACTTCACCATTGCCACTACCTACTTTAAAAAATTCGAGCCAAAGCCTTACACCAATTTTCCAGCTAATAAAAAGACATTCTACCACAAATTTGGCGGCATATTCACCCACTTAACCCGCAATGAACAGCTCTCGTTCTTTCCTTATGAAGCCGGCCCACAATTCCACTTCTACCTGCACTACTCAGATATTAATGAGATTTCTTGTTTCCACACCGATTTAAATATTTTATAAAGCCACGTGCAGCCGAGGGAAGACATATGTATGTTTTATACAGCAATAACCCGAAGTTAGGGGTGAATTTGTTCGAATACTCGTGTAGTTTTTCAAAGATGTCTGGTGCGATTAAATATTTTTTGAGTATTGTTTCCCTTTTGTTTTTGTGTATGGTTTTGTCTTTGTACTCATTTTCGTCTTGAGTAATTATAGTTCTGCTAACGACTTCTTTACGGGATAGTTTTTGGGAAACGTTATTAATGGCGTTTGTAGGAGACTTTGTTTGCAGAATAGCTTTTTCCCCTTCGAGTTTCTCATGACGGTAGCAAAACACAAGAAAAAGAGCGATAAAGAACCAAAGGACTACCTACAGCTATAATGGACTAATACATTCTACCTATTATAACTCAAAACGAATACTCTAGACAGTTAAACCTACTGTGTTCTAATTCATATTTGTCAAAGTTAACTAAACCAAAGCCATCCAGCTACGCTTCAATAACTTAAAACAGCATCATCTCTTAGCAAAATTCAGCAACTTGTCCACATAACTATTCTAAGCAAAGCAGGATTAGAACAATATATGCAAGTGCGGCTGAGATAAGATGTAGCTAGTTTAAGATATCTGCGTGGATGCGGTAAAGGATTTGTGTACGTGCATCCTTGATGCAAGTCGCGAAGTTGACGCAAGTTATGGGAGAATGGGAGTTTGTACGGTATCGTGGTCTTGTGTTTCAAGAGTTGGCAGGGTTGCGATGCGATGTATGAGTGAACGTTCAACACAGCGTAACTGTAGGTACCTTTTGAATATTAATAATAGACCAAAATCTAAATAAACTATTTTGCTTTGTATGATAAAAAAGGCCGCTGGCTCACCTAATGACAGTTGTTCACCAACGGCTGGACAACTGCAACATCAGGGGCATCGCAGATGCATTTCCATAGTCTTTAAACGTCTCTTCGATCAAGGGTCGCTCGTCACTTATAACTCGTACTCATTTGGCAGCAGTTCCTGAGCTTGAGGAGCTGAATATTCCATCATAGGTGTTGCAGAAATACCTCTTGAACCTCTCACTTTGATGGTACAGGACCAAAGAAACAGTCATTTCTGACTAGGTTAATCTATTATAGGAATATTTTGATACAATAATTATAGCATTTTGAGCAACTGTCGAATTAGAAATACGATCATTGATGAGCTTAGACAAAATCTCCACTCTGATAAAAAAAACCTCCTCTTGCAGAGGTGTCTCCCGGGATATGCTGTTTTATCAAGTTCTACGTCAATATATACATACGCTGTTTCTAACACACAGGTGTTTGTTCTGCCCATCCCCCATAATCCCATTGTCGCTACATACAACACTCCCGAGAAAAGCATGGCGTGAGCTATTGACAACTATAGGGTGACATTTTACATAGAGCTACTTTGCTGATAATAAACTATGGAGATAGGTTGTCACTCAACACTCTGCAGGGGAAAGAGTTTTTCTACCAAAAAAATCAGAGGTGACCTGTAGAGCTATTCTGTAAAAATCTCACCGTGAAAACTTAGGTGAAGTGAGTTTGAAATGAGCGGTGTTATTCTGTAAAAAGATCACCGTGATAACTTAGGTGAAGTGAGCTGTCATTCCACCTGCAGTGCTATTCTGTAACCATCTCACCGTGAAAACTAAGGTGAAGTGAACTTAGAGTGAGATGTCAATAGTGCCAATCCTTAGTATCAGGTGGAATGACAGCTCACTTCACCTACGTTTTCACGGTGAGATTTTTACAGAATAGATCAGCTGGATTAAATTGGAAGGCCAAAAATAATCAAAAACTAAAAAAAGAAAAAGTTATATTTAAAGATTGATTCAGAACCCACAACTCCCAGGACCAATATTTTAAATGTCATAGGTTAGATCAAAATAATTGAGTTTCAAAGAAATTAAGTCAAAACTGGTTTCCAGCTTAGAAGGTAGCCGGTTACGTCTAAAATACAACCGCATCTTGTAAGACTGGAAGCCACTAATATTACCACACTATAGCCTGGGCTAGGAAGACGACTATGAACTAGTAGACTGAAATATGGCCATTTTAAATTGTCCCACAATCCCTTCCACACATAATAAACAAGCTAGAGCATACTAGTGTACGCGGTTCCGTAGTCTTAGAGAATATTGCGCCATAACTCGACTGGTTGGAACTGGATTTATCCGGTTTCGTATGCGCCGCTACTTCATAAAGGCAGTTACGGGATAATCCGTAGTATAAACGCGCTTTCTGGCTCTGTTTGTGTTTTGAATGCTAATGTTTGGTAGTGCGAAATTGCCGGTGTTTTTAAACCGAAAGGAGTAAGCTACCTGATACTATTCGTTTTAATTTTAGCGTTCCTTTTACCTAGTTCCGAAAAGCGCTTTGCTTGAATAAACTGTGCAACTATTTTGCCTTTAGTATGTAATAGTAAGATTTTTAGTTTTTTTAGTTAATGC
Organism: Hydraecia micacea; assembly: GCA_914767645.1. Classification (NCBI taxonomy): domain Eukaryota; kingdom Metazoa; phylum Arthropoda; class Insecta; order Lepidoptera; family Noctuidae; genus Hydraecia; species Hydraecia micacea. The sequence goes on from OU611794.1 coordinate 640,827, forward strand.
AGCATGCACTCACATTGTATACCTACCTGTTTTGCAGGACAATACCATTTCAAAGTAATAATAGGGTTAACACTACTTCAATTTCAGATCATCGCGCAACGGTGAAAAATCCAACAATAACTGGAGAACCTATTTGGCTAAGGAAAACGTAATAATTTACGCATCAATCGAACAAGTCCACAACAATCATTACGAATTCCCATACAACACACAAAGTTGATTATAAAATACTCAGCATTATTCGTCTCAATAATTCGCTGGAAAAAAATAAATTACCCCAAAATTGGAATAACAAGATAGGCACGAGAAATAATTCCCATTGTCAGGGGACTTGAACTTATTGAGGGAAACCAATTTACTCCAGAAAAATTCAGTTTTTTCCGGTTTGTGCCGGATAGGAGTCGATCTATCTGGTCGGAACCGGTAAAAACAAAGATTTAGATGCGACCGTGTTGAAGTTGTTTGTTTTTATTGTAAAATGTAAATGAATTATCGTAACGATGTTTCGTGGGATTATTGTTTTATATTTGTGAGGGGTGGCAAGCTATGGCGAAAAACATGATTGACTTTTTTTCTTTTTCTTTACTGTTTCAGCACCTCATACCTTAAAGGTGCTTTTTGGTGCCAAAATTTCAAATATCTTATAAGAACTTACATAAAATAATGTCGAAACGAAAACTCTTTAACTATAAATGGACGCTCAGGTTCAGAGATCTATTTGACATAAATGTATACAAACAAAACTCGCAGTTCCAAAAGACCAAAAGTTTAATCAAAAATTTTTGAACACATCAAAGACTTTCGAAACTTCTCACACAAAAACCATATTTCTAAACTTATTCGTACGTGTCCAGATCGCAGACGTACTCTCAAAGGGACGATATCAATATATTAACATACGATGGTTTTCTCTCACCCCGCCGTGGCGCCCTCGCGCGGCCGTATCGCGAACTATCGGGCGCCAACTTTGCTCTATGCAAATTTAAACGCCTGCATTTTATGGCTGAGATTCGTTGTAAGTTATGAGCTGTTATTATAGTTTTTAGGGTTGGATGTTTCTCTTATTATGATTATGGGGTGAAGGGAGAACGTTATTATGTATGGGGGAATTAAATATGTATGCAGATTGAAGTAGCCTCAGCTAAGAATAAGAAGTTGCAATTCGGCAGGAAACCCTGTCTTACTTAAGTATATAATTAGGTGTATATAAATTATATTTATAGTTTTAAACGGTATATGTATATCTTTATCCTCAGTTCTCACTATTGCACCTACCACTGTTTGTCTCTGCATCACCCAAAGGTTGACTGCTAGAAAATGCCTAAGGCATTAAGTCCGCCTCTGTACATTTAAGTGCTGAAAGTATTAAATAAATAAATATTTAAAGTGAACTAAGATACTGTAATTTTTAGTTAAGTTATGAAGTATTTCCCTTAATGACAACAAGAAACTCTCAATAGTAGGTAAAGCTATTTAAATAAATACTGTTTATTGACTTGCTTACAAGCTTCAATAAACAAGGATGAAAATGGAGAGTAGGTAAGGGTGAACCATTCACTCCACCTCGTTCAAAAATCAGTATAGAAATAACAGGTTAGCATTTAAAATATTCAGAGAGAGCAGATGTAAAGTCATCTGTGTAAACGAGAAGCCGGGTGCACAGAATAAAATCATAAACTCCAATTTCACGCCACAGTGTAGCAGAGTAAGTGAGATAATGTTAAATAAAATGCCAGTGCGATTGTAACTAACTGCTTTCTCCGCTGGAGTCGATGAGATTCGATTATACTGTGGAACTAAGATATGGGATTGTGAGGCAGTGTATTAAGGATTTCAGTTGTATGCGAGTTTATTTGCTAGGTACCTATTTTGTGGGTTTCTTATTTGTAAGGAAACAGCGTTTTAGATGGAGAAAACAGCAATAGAAATGATATTGTATTGCATCTTAACAAACAAATTATACTGACGATATCCGACTGTTCACTGTTGAGTCATTGAAGTAATCTTACAAATCCAAAACAAATATCATTTGCAATAACATTAACACAAATATTAACATTATCAATGTTATGACTGTACCATAAACATAAATAAATTCTTCAAAGTGTTTCACATGCCAACACTTACAAAACACTAAAAACTTTTCACGAATGAAGTCACAAAATTAACTTAACGACTTAAAACTACTAACACAAAAGCACAAAAAAAAAACAGAAAAATATTTACTCATTCCATGAATATTCTATTAGCATACGGTCCTTTTTACACTGTGGCATTTATAAGATGGTCCATACAGTGCAGTTTGGGTAAAATTTTAATTAGCCCCACGGTTTTGTCCTTTTTGTTGGCATTTTTTATAGGAAAACTAAACTGAAGTTATTGTTGTGCTGTGCTTAGCTTAAGCTGGGATGAACCTGCTCTCTGGGTATAAAAAAAGGAAAATGCCCATTTCTCTATTGACCGCGGTTGCGCATCAAAAAATTTTGTATGATACCAAAAATTGGATATAAAAGAGGGGTGATGTCGTACTTTCATAGGAAATAAAAATTATCCATTTATTTTGTGGGGTTTTGTTGTTCTTTGATTTTCTGTTCAGTTTTGAGGTTAGTTACCATCCACCAAAAAAAACAGTATTTTACAACAATACGATTTGAATTCACATAAAACAACAGAAAATAGTTCCAATAAATCAATGAATGATGCCAAATAAATAATATTTCATAGGTAGGTAAAAAAAACCTACATGCAAAATGTAGGTTTTTATAGGAAATAGAAAATGCTTGAACATAGGAATGCAATAGTTTTATTCATCATATTCATAAAATATGTTGCCTAAAAACGGAGCCGACGTGGCGGCTCAACAGACCTAAATCAGCTACTGAGTTACTCGTAGCCCTATTAACTAAAATGTAGGCGTAATACACCTTGCTGCTGACATATCGAGATTTAATTCTTCCCCTTACTAAATACTTGTCCGTTCCCAGTACCAACGGCATATCAACCTCAATGTCGTTTGCTAGTTCAGTTTCGTATTTTCCGTTCCTACGGACATGCTAACCATAATACGACTCATCATCTGCCTAGCCCTTTCCCAACTAGGTATGTTGGGGTCGGCTTCCAGTCTAAACGGATGCAGCTGAATACCAGTATTTTACATGGAGCGACTGCCTATCTGACCTCCACAACCCAGTTACTGGGTAATACGATACCTCTTGGTAAGACAGGTTATCAGACTTTCGGGCTTCTGACTACCCGTAACGACTGTCAAAGATCCATGAATGGCAGCCGGGACCAACGGCTTAACGTGCTTTCTGATCCATGGAGGGTTCTCGGTATGTAAACATGGTCACCCATCCACAGACCAACCGTGGCAAGCGTAGCTTAACCTGATCGATCGACCTGTGTGGGACATATAAAAATAAATAGGTATATCATATTCTGTTAAGAAATTGATCTTAGCATTAGTTTAATTATACATATTGTCACAGACAGGCAAAAGCCACAAACAAAATCAAATCAAACTAAGAAAAGTATAGCTGGTGGTTCTTATCGCATCATCTTCTTCTTGGCGTGTCGATAGCAATCTAAATGGACTGGGCCCAGAATTCAGGTACTTGTTTGCCGCCATCACCAACGTCCATCAGTTCCTGTAACGTGCAGCTGACAGGACACGCAGGACACGATATTAAGTGTCCCATCGTTTGTAGAACAGCACCACATTTACACTCCAAGGCAGAGTCGTCTATGAATCTCCATCTCAGCAGGTTTACCCAAGGTAACTCATATCCAGGTAGGAGCTCTTCAGCGGGTAGAACGAATGGTTTGGGTAAGGAAGCACTGTCTCGCCACAGCTTCAGTCTTTTTTTGTGATCGTTCGACAGTGAGTGGGACAACACACTTCACCACTTTTCTCATCATGATGCATTTAAATGTATATTTTGAACATAGTTGTCTACGCGCAGCCCTCGGGACCAAGGCGCGCACCCGCGCCTCCCTCGCACCACCCGCACCCCGCCGTCGTCGTCGCCTCCAGAAGCAGGGACGCGGCTCACGCCCCGCGGCCCCTCGTTCACTTGCCTCGAGCGCCCGAGCGAGACGCACGCGCAGCACGCGCTTACGCGAATTATTGTCGGGATTATTTGTAGAATCATTTTATTGTAATTATACCAGTCATAAAACATACAGTCCACTTATTCCGCAAGGAACCATTCCCAACACTGGTCCTTCGCAGGAAACAATAAAATTACCTACATTACCGTATTCTCGTCGGCGTCCACGTTGCCACGCGGAAACTCGGAGCGGCGTCGGTTGGAAGAAATAGCTTCAGTGGGGAATCTACGATACAGCGGGTCTACAGAATAGATACTGCACACCGCATCGCCGGCCTCGTGATCTCCACTGCATTTCCACCGCCGTGCAAGTCGAAAAACGAAAAACCATCCAACGGGCCACGTGAAGAATACGCACCACGTGCACCTGATACATCGGCTGGTATTGTGAGTTCGTTCCAATTATCCTTACCATACCTATTCATCTGAAACTCCTGTAGATTCCTATTCAGTGAATATTTGAGTGAGGCCTATTTTCAAATTAAGCAATATTTCACATTACACGTGAATTATATGTTCCTATTCATAAACATTGCATTTTGCACGCATTCTGTGGGGGGCAATCCTATTATCTGCTTGGTTTGTGCACATTTTTAAGCTAATAAGTACCTATCGCACGGCTTACGCACGACCACGCTTTATTGCATCAGCAAAATGGCGGACAAGAATGAACGCATTGTTAAGCTAAAAAGGGCTAAAGCTAGCTTAAAAGCAAAGCTAACCCAATTCGAAACGTATTTAATTACAGCAAGTTCACATGAAGTGCTTAGCGAGCTCCACGCTAACGAACTCCAATCTCGCTTTTCACGAGTGCAAAATTTAATTTCTGAATTTGACACTTTACAGACAGAGCTTGAGTACCTCTGCGACCCTCCGGACGAGCAGTATGCTGACAGAGAGAAAACTGAAAGCAAATACTATCAGCTCGTCGCTCAGGCCCAAACACTTCTCGCAGCCAGCGCTGACAAAATTGGTGAAACGCGGCGACGGCGTACAGGCTCAGGCTCCGAGTCAAACATCAGTGATGTCAAATCAGGTGGGACTTGCAACCATACCCAACGTTTCCATTTACCAAAAATTAATATTCCAAAGTTTGATGGTACTTATCAAAATTGGCTCGAGTTTAGGGATACTTTTATGTCAATGATTCATGGAAATGATCAATTAGACAACATCAGTAAATTTCATTACTTGCGAGCTTCCCTCCAAGGGAGTGCCGCAGTAGTTGTTCAAAACATAGATTTCACAAAAGATAATTATTCAACGGCATGGAAATCATTATCTGAACGTTATGATAACTCTAGATTATTAGTTAACAATCATGTTCAAGCATTATTCAAGGTAGAAACCATTTTAGATGAGTCTAGTAAATCAATTAGACAATTAGTTGATACTACAAATAAAAACATTAGAGCGTTAACTATTCTCAAACAACCTACAGAGCATTGGGATACCTTAATAATATATATTATGTCTAACAAACTAGATCCTACAACTAAAAGGAAGTGGGAAGAGTATAGAAACACACTGGTAGACCCACCAACACTAGAGCAATTTTCTACATTTCTGTGTAACAGAGCAGATCTGTTAGAATCCTTAGAGGATAATAATACAACAAAGTTAAAACCAGAAAGTCGAAAGGCAAAATCTTTTCTAGCAGTGTCAAATGAAAATAGCTCACAAAATGCAAATAATTTCAAGTGCCCCATGTGCAAAGAAAAACACACAATGTATCACTGTGACAAGTTTAGAGATTTGACCATTGAGAACCGTCTAGCAAAGGCCAATGACCTTAAGGTATGCCTTAACTGCTTACGCCCTGGTCACTCTCATGTGAAATGTAAATTCCCACACTGTAGGTATTGCAGATACAAACATAATACATTGCTACATAAAGATGATGATAAGCCTGTGTCCTCTGTGTCAAATCAAGACAATGTTGTGTTAGCCACCAACATAAATGAAGCTACTACAGATTCTGATAACTCTATAGAAAACGTCACCCTGTCAACCAATGCCATACAGCCTACTACTTCGCCACATGTACTTCTGTCCACAGCGCTGGTGAAGGTACATGACAACAAGGGCGGCACACTCACAGCACGGCTCCTGTTGGACAATGGCAGCACGGCTAACTTTATCACAGCCGAGTTGTGCGGTAAGCTGGGGTTGTCGAGACGCAGTACAATGTCCATGGTATCAGGTATCTACAATCAGTCTTGTAAGAGTACACAATCTTGTAAGTTTCAGATAGAATCTCTTTATAGTGATTATAAAGCAGAGGTAGATTGCTTAATATTACCTCAAATTACTAAAACATTGCCGTCCAAATTAGTTGTGTTGCAAGGCATTGCAATACCATCAGGTATACAGCTGGCAGACCCGTCATTTAATGTTCCGGGTTCAGTAGATATTCTGGTAGGTGCAGAACTATTTTGGGATGTCATATGTAATAATTCCATTAATCTAGGGAAAAAACAACCTAAATTATATGAGACTAAACTTGGTTGGTTAGTGTCTGGTCCTGTACCTAATACAAAAAATAAATCACTACACCAATGTAATTTTGTAAATCATGAAGATAGTATTTCAAAATTTTGGGAACTAGATTCAATTCCCTCTAAATATTCTTTAACTAGTGAAGAACGTGCCTGTGAAAAATCATTTCAAAAAGATACTTACCGTAATAAAGAAGGCCGCTTCGTAGTCAGTATGCCCTTAAAACAAGATCCTAATACATTAGGTGATTCATATACTAGGGCAAAGGTTAGATTTCTCTCTCTTGAGCGTAGATTTCAAAGAGACCCTAATTTCAAAAAACAATACTTAGAATTCATGCAGGAGTATGAACGACTGGGTCACATGACTGAAAATACAACTCCCATTCACAGTAGTCCTAATTCTGTCTATTATTACTTACCACATCATGGTGTTATCCGTGAATCTAGCACCACTACTAAATTGCGTACAGTCTTTGATGCATCTGCTGTCACTACATCAGGGTTATCCCTCAATGATATTCAGATGATAGGACCTACAATTCAAGATGATCTATTGTCGATTCTTATTAGGTTTCGTCAACATAAATATGTGATATGTGGAGATATTGAAAAGATGTATAGAGCCATTGAGCTTAATCCTATACAGCGATCACTTCAACAAATTATATTCAGGCCAGAACCTTTAAGGCCACTTAAAACATACACTTTAAATACAGTCACTTATGGTACTGCATCAGCTCCTTACTTAGCTACAAAATGTCTTTCCAGTTTAGCGGAGACAGTGGATGACCCATCTGTCAAGTTTTCAATTTCTAGAGATTTTTATATGGATGATTACCTTAGTGGAGGGAAGTCCAAAAATAGCGTCATAGAGCAAACTAAAACAGTAATATCTGTTCTATCTTCAGCAAAGTTTAATTTGCGAAAATTTAAATCAAATTGTCCTGATATATTGGAAAATATTATCGGAGACCAATCAGAATCGGATCATGTTTTAGAATTATCAGAGAACAATTGTACCACAATAAATAAAACTTTAGGTCTTAATTGGATCTCAAATTCGGATACATTGTCCTTTATTATAAATATTGAAAAACATGAAAAATTCACAAAGCGGAATATATTATCAGTCATAAGTCAAATCTTTGATCCACTAGGAATCGTAGGTCCAGTTATTGTGGAGGCAAAGATTATACTTCAAAAGCTTTGGACTTTAAAAATAGGCTGGGACGATGAAGTTCCTAGCGACTTAAAAGAATCATGGAGCACATTTGTAAATAAATTACCATACATAAACAATGTTAAGGTACCACGTTGGATATTGCAAAATCATTATGTCACAATTGAATTACATATATTTTCTGATGCTTCTGAACGTGCATATGGAGCTTGTATCTATGCCCGGTCAATAAATAATAAGGGCATGGTTCATACCCAATTAATAATATCAAAAAATAAAGTAGCACCGATAAAACCAACCACAATACCGCGTCTTGAGTTATGTGGAGCCCTTATAGCAACAAGATTGTGTACTAAAGTATTACAGTCAATAACATTGCCAGTTACATGCAGATACTGGTGTGATTCGACAATAGTTTTGGGCTGGTTGTCAACACCGGTGCAACGCCTTAAACCTTTTGTTCGCAATAGGGTTAATGAAATAGTGGAGAACACCGCGGGGTCCCGGTGGAACTATGTGCCGTCTCTCGACAACCCCGCTGATCTCGTTTCCCGAGGGGTGAAGGCTGATCTTATCAGCTCAGCTTCTCTGTGGTGGTCAGGCCCACAGTTCTTAAAACATCCTGAGAATACTTGGCCAAAAATGCCGAACCCTAAGGAGGAGCGAGACCTACCGGAAATGGTGTGTCACTTCACTCATAACTTAACTAATAATATCACAGATAGTAATCCTATCTCATTACTTATACAAAAACATTCCAACCTCACGCGTCTCATTCGCATAGTAGCTTACATACAAAGATTTGTATTTAATTGTAAGAATAAAGGCAGCAAATTAACAAACTTTTTGTCTGCAAATGAATTACAAAAAGCTTTGTTTGCTATTCTAAGATTAGGTCAAACTGAAATGTTTAATGATGAATATTTTAGTTTAAAATCAGGAAAATTACTGCCATCAAATAATAGGTTAATTTCTTTATCTCCATTTCTTGACTCAAATGGTATCATAAGAGTTGGAGGAAGGTTAGATAATTCCCCATACACTTATGACCAAAAGCATCCTATATTAGTATGTAGTAAACATCATATAACAAGATTAATATTTCATAAACAACATTTAGAACTTTTACATGCAGGGCCACAATTGCTCCTTGCTAATGTCAGATTGACATACTGGCCTCTAGGTGGAAGGAATCTAGCTAGGTCTATAGTTAAAAAATGTATAAAATGTTTCAGACTTAAAGCTCAAACAGTTCAACCTATTATGGGTCAACTACCTGAATGTAGGACTAAATTAGAATTCCCATTTTTACATAGTGCAGTCGATTATTGCGGGCCAATTTTGATAGCAGATAGAAAAGGTCGTGGTTGCAAGTTATTAAAATCCTACCTTTGCATTTTTGTTTGTTTGACAGTCAAGGCAGTACACCTGGAGCTTGTGACGGAACTGAGCAAAGAAGCCTATATGGCTGCACTATATCGGTTTATAAGCCGTCGAGGCAAGCCTCGCAGCCTCACGTCTGACAATGGAACCAATTTTGTTGGCGCATGTAAATTATTGCAATCCTTTCTCTCTAAACTAGATATAGCTGATCAACTAGCAGAGGAAGGTATTAACTTTCTATTTACGCCTGCCTATTCCCCTCATTTCAACGGGATGGCAGAAGCCGCCGTCCGTTCTACAAAGCATCATTTACGTAGAATTTTAAATTTAACTCATCTAACTTATGAAGAAATGTCTACTTGTCTCACTCAAATAGAAGCTATTTTGAACTCTCGACCCTTGACCCCACTATCTACTGACCCTTCTGATTTATCTGTCCTAACCCCATCTCATTTCCTAATTGGACGAACTCTAACTACTGTGCCTAATCCACAGGTGGCCGAGATTGAGAGTGTCAACTTACTGCAACGCCATAAGCGAATAGAAACTATAAAATCGCATTTTTGGCAAAGATTTTCTAATGAATATGTTTGTATGCTACAGCAGAAATCAAAGTGGAAGACAACTAGTAATAGAAACGGCATCAAACTGAATTCCCTTGTTCTTATTAAGGACAAGACCTGTCCACCATTAAGGTGGAACCTCGGAAGAGTGGTGCAGGTATACCCAGGCATCGATGGTGTCAACAGGGTCGCAGAGATCCGAACAAAAAAGGGGACTATCAGAAGAGGATGGAACAACCTCTGCCCCCTGCCATTAGAAGAGGACAACAACCCTTGAAGATCGTCTCTTCAACCCGGGGAGCATGTCTACGCGCAGCCCTCGGGACCAAGGCGCGCACCCGCGCCTCCCTCGCACCACCCGCACCCCGCCGTCGTCGTCGCCTCCAGAAGCAGGGACGCGGCTCACGCCCCGCGGCCCCTCGTTCACTTGCCTCGAGCGCCCGAGCGAGACGCACGCGCAGCACGCGCTTACGCGAATTATTGTCGGGATTATTTGTAGAATCATTTTATTGTAATTATACCAGTCATAAAACATACAGTCCACTTATTCCGCAAGGAACCATTCCCAACATAGTTAAACAGCTTCTAGTATTATCTGTAAAACTTAACTGTAAACAACGAAATACAAATAGTGCTGAAAGTCTTCCATTATATCCGTTGCCTCCCCAACTTGACGACGGGGTAGACACAGCTCCCGCAGCGTGACAGTTTTAACGAAATCATTAGTGATTTACTGCACAGAAGACACGGACCGTAGTCGTGAAAATGTTCTACACAATCCACACCACCCGCACAGAAACAGTACAATCTTGACTGTGCAGGAATCTGAAGATTCAACTGGACACGATGTCAACGCAATGATAAGTTATTTATTAGCACAGCAAACTCAACAACTAACAATACATAAGTAAAAACAAAGATCACTGCGGAGTGCTGGTCGGCCGACATGAGATGTTTGAGTCTATCAAAAAGTACTCTGTGGATGTTTGTTTGACAAATTGACAGTGTCTGAGTGACACTTCCCGTGATAGTGTTACCAACAGTTAATCTTAATCCCCCTGACCATAAGTGATTTGTCAACTAAAGAAAGATATTTTAATTAGTAATATATGGACAAATAATTAGTCTGAAATAAATGGATTTAATTTAATATTAGTTTAAAGATGTTAATTAAAAAGATATATTACTTTGATTATGTTAATGAAAAATTAATAACGAGGAAACATTATAGAAAAAAAAAACACTTTTACACATCAAACATATTTTTTTTAAACTAGATGAGAAGGGCGTTTTCTATCTGACAACTCTGAGAAGAAAAGCCAAAAGAAACTCAAAGATCACAGTCTCTTTTAAAGCTCAGACATACTTAATCTTGGTTAGATCATACATGTAAAGACCGTGTTAGATAAATGTCTGAAATATCCTTTTGAGAAAAGAACCACACAGATTGAGTGGACCTGTCCAATCAGTGCACCAGTTGTCAGTAATTGTGCAGCTCAACTCAGAACTTAAGGAGCTCAACGATTTGACGACACCAGAGAAAGGACATTTGGGTAGGCCGTATAAATTACTCCAACTGCCAGATCATGATTAAAACGGAATCAATAACACAGGAAGAATGTCATAGATGAAATTATTTTTAAAACTCAGCGTCTGTCCTCATACTATCCGTTAAGACCGATTATGGGGAGGTTCTTAAAATTGGCAACACTGCTTTTACTAAAATACGCCATTTAAAAAAGTATGCAACAAAATCCAATAAATAACTAATTAAATACAAAATATTAACCCCACATACGATTTCGATCAAGTGAACTCAGAAATGTTAATAAATTATTTTATAATTTATGAGTATATTTTGAAGGCCATACTCTATTGCTTTAAAGCGGTTTTGATCACGGGCAATCTCCTTTCAAGATGGTATGTTATAATGCGAAAATAAAAAAAAGTCATGTGTAAATACAAAACCGTAGGTGTTTGCCACAGACCACACAACTAATATTTTAAAACCGGAATTAACTCACCCAGCCTTATTACAAAACAAGGTGAAATCTTTAGAATCATATTCAAACCATTGCTGTTTTTATTCCTACTTTACTTAATCTTTTGCGACAAAGTTAACGTTCTTATTACAAAAACTGACGTTAATCCAGATTCTAAGTTATCAATTTTGTACCTTTATTTTGCTAAGAGTTTATAATACAATAACGAGCCCAAAGGTTTGTAGCACTCATTTTGTAATAACACGGAACTAAGGGGGCAATTCCCATAATTTTAGGAACGTTCGCATTCTAATCTCAGGCAAAAATACTTCCAATTTCAAGTTTTCGGCGTTGATTGTCGTTGAGATGACATTGCGACTAGATTTTAAAAGTTCTTAATTATAGAATTGGCCTTCTAGTCTACTCTACAGAAAAACGGGTTAGTTTATGTGGCATTGCACTGTACTGATTTAACATAAAATATACCAAAAGAATCTTGATAAACAGTCTCATGCCGCAGTAACTTATTGTCATTCAGGTGCAGTCTGTATTTCACAGTATATTTATAATCCTTCTCAAAATCCAACTAACTCTAAACGCTGCAAACAGCAACAGTTTCCACAAACCTCATGAGAGAGAGAACACACGTACTTTTTTAATCACACTATTTTCTGCTATCCAAGTTAGATTGACATAGAAAAGGAAAGGACAGAAGGTTCACTATTATGCAAGAGGTGAGAAACTGAAGCACACTAGGACGACAGGATGAAAGGTTTATATCTTACTGCACTGTTAGGTACATGACTTGTACGGTTATCTTACCGTATCAATTGCGGAGTAATTTCATAACACACTAACAATAGGAATCACTTTAATTTTGACAGGTAAACAATATTCGTTACGTGATTTACGTTGTTGAGCAGACAAATTTTCAAACATTTGAAGCTTTAGATTAGCAATATCCTTCAAAATGATTCAGAAAAATCTGAATCATTTTGACCAGCTCCCTAATTGCGTAATACTAATCACAAGACTGGTAGTGTATTATGCAATTAGGGTACTGATTATTAAAGTCATCCAAAGATAAAATGTCAACTTCTGTCCGACGAATCCCATAATGGTGTGTGCTACTTGTTTGACTATTTTCCAACATAATACGGCATTAAACTGTCAATTAGGGTGTTTTAAAATTGCCTATACGAGTAGCGACATAGGAGAATAATACGATTCAAGTGCCACTTTATTTTTCAAATCTTTAGCTCAATAATTCTATTGCAACACATAATTTTGTCAACAACAACAACATGACTCATTTGTTTTCTGCAAATTGTACTTCTGCGCCTTTTTACGTACATCCGTCTTCAAGTTCAGCATCTGTTTTTATGCAGCGTGCAACACTGGCTGATTTATTGCCCGTAAAACGAGATGAGAACGCCGTCTCTTTCACTCCGTAGGATGCACAGGTTTTTGTTAGAAACTCTGGTAATGTAAGTGATAGAATGAGAGAAGAAATATTGAATTGAACTAGTTCAAGAAATTATTTTTGTTGGTGGGTACGTGGGTACTTGTATACGTGTATGAAAAATAATGAAAGGGTATAATAATTTATTTAGGAAATGGATAAGATCAATATCGTGAGAACCAATTTATAGAAAATTAGATCTTACCAAAATGAAAACCACGATAATGGTAGACTGTTTAGATAGGGTTGGCAGATATGTATAGCAAAATACAACTTCTACGTGGTGGTGAAAAAAATACTGGACAGAAATGTTATATATATTCAGAAAATATATGATCTTAATATTTTACCCATTGTAGAACGAATTCCCATCCAAATAGTTCACGGAATATATATAATTTTGTTACTGTTTGATAGTTTTGAAGATTGTTGCATAAATGAATAAGTTTCGCCTTCCCCTGCCTACTCTCCTGTGTGTTAATCTGTCTGGATAGCTCATAAAGACAGAGCGTCTTGAATTTTGAATCGGCTATCTTTAGTGCAAAGTTTTAAGCATTAACTTAGTAACACAATAATCGCTTTGTGTAAAATATTTGTTGAACTAAAGAATTATTAAAACTGCACAGCTAACTAACGACTCAGTAATTATTGGAAATATGATGTATCACAACAAATAAATGTAAAAGTAGACTTGGATGGTAGCACTAACATTCAAATGTTCTTGATTTGGGCAATAGTTCATTAGGATTATACAAAACTCGCGACAGAAATATCCTCTAAAGCAAAACTATGATCCACCATTTTTTTGACTATTCACCATTATAAGCGAAACACTGCTCTATTTAATTTTATTATTACACAACTTTATTAACTTTCATAGAAGCATACTTTACTAACCCAACATAACATAAAACAAACAAATTACTCTCATACATCACCTTAAATGCCGTGTTTAAAGTTTCGTCCAAAAACTGCAACAATCCTGGCAACACTAGCCATACGGGGAAGTTTGCACATCTCATTTAGTTAATTTATTCGTCGTGGCAACACCGCGACCTAGGGGAATTTGTTGCAGCTATGGGCTCTGAAGTGGCATCTCTTTGCTATTTTCTTGTTAAACAAGCAGTTTTATTGAATGGGAAGATTGAGTGAATATTGCAGTGTGTTTTTGGGCAGTGAAATTATGAAACATTGTGATTTATAATGCTTTGAAAGGGTTATTCCCAAATGGTACCAAGGACGAATATGGCTGGTTCCAAAGCGAGTGGTTCAATACTGTTAACATAGTCAGGAGTATCTATCAACAAAGATATATTTTAGAAAAAAAATTAAGTAGGTGTAGAACCTGTAACCAAGTGGTAAAATAGAGATTTTAAGAATGCTGGTACTATCCTAATAGTGACTAGCCATAGCAGATGTTGCAGAACTTTATAGATCCTGTTCAGAAACATGACAAGGAATCAGTATCAATTATTTAAATTTTCTGCACCCATATAAAATGTACCCGTTCAAATTATTTAAATTAATTCTTTTGTAAGTACATACGAGTAGTTTTATATCAAAAACATCAAGATCATAAATTATTACAACCTTCGTTTTATTAAAACTTATACTACCAAATAAAAACTCAATACCACTTGATCCCTCGAAATAAAAATATCCGTATTATTAGAATAGTTCGTAGTCTCAATTCACCCCCTACACCCCCTACGTACGGACGGACATTAAACAGATTTCGCGCTCATAAAATCCGTAATTTGAATTCCTTAAGACCTTGCAGGGGTTCGCCCGGATCCTCTATTAGGAAGGGCTTGGTTGTAGGTATGTGCTTATGTTTGTTGGTAATATATTTTGAATTGAAGTAATTTGATAATAATTTCAGCGTTTTTGGAAGATTATTAAAATCAAAGATCCTTTGAAAAGAATCAATGCAGAGCTAACCTTTACAGGTTTTTCGAAATTGAAAGTAGTTGAAAGTATATGAGAGTTTTACTTCTAAAAAGCAATCAAACACATCTGAATACAGATCACACAGAGATTATTTAAATCTGATAATGAGCATGTTGTACAAAATTAGTTTTTCTGAATATAATAAGACATCATGTCGTATCAGTCTTATAATAGAAACTGTTAGCCCTTAGGTCCATTCTTTTAATTCCTTCAGAATGAAAATAAGAACTAAAAAGAACATCCCAAGCATAGCCGGAAGGCAAACTACCTATAAAGTCTGCGAGAGCCGATAGTAAGAATACGAAGGGAGGAGAAATTTTATTTATGACGTCATCAAAGGCGACGCAGCGTAAGTAATATAAGTCTGAAAGTTTTCTTTTACCGTCGCATAATTATTAGCGAAACTCGAAACTTCGGTAAGCAACCGAACTTCAGAAATAGGGTTTATAACTTTGATATTTAGTGGTCTAATATTCTATGAATATTCTAAGTTTGTTCGGAATTTAATGGGTGAGGCTTTCAGAACTGTGTGGGAAATAAGGCGATGTTAACAGCTTGATTATCTACCTTATGAAATTTCACGGCCATGATATTACTAAAAGGAGCTTCCAAGAAATTATCTAATAACTTACTCGCGTTCCAATTACAAAGACATCGCTTAACTCATTAGTGCCTTTTCGTGTCCTAGTTAAAATATTACTCAGATAGGTAATTTAATAGGTAATTTTAGAATTTTCTGATTTTCAAATCAAAAAGTAGACTACATGGAATATCATAATTACATATAATTGTTATTTAATCACACACGTTTAGTTCATGGTGCACGTCTACTTTTTAAAGAAATTTCTCGCCGACTGGTCGACACTTCACGTGACCAGAGGGCTAGGTCGTTCTTAGACCAAAGAGTTAGCATTGCCATTCAACGTGACAATGATGCTAGTCTTTTGAGTACGTTTCCAGATGACATCGATGCGGACGAGTACTTAGCCGCCTAATTGTCCTTTTGTTTTTGTATTTATTTGTATAGTTAGCTAGCTAGTCATTTAATTTAAGTTGTGTTAAATGTTGTAAAAGTTATCTAAGTAAAACAATAAACCTACTAAACCACTCAGATGACCGGCGACCGAAAGTGACAGCGAACGAAATTTTGACACCTGTCCAGAATAACCTATTCAATTATTTGGAGAGTAGATATCAGAACTTACGTAGTACCTATTGAGTATAGTAATTTTATTATAGGTGTATCGCCTTCCCATATGATCTATGTACACATGATGATGACTGTTACCTTTTGTAGTTACCTAGTGATATCACTTGGTTCAGATTACAGGTTTCCTTTTCGAGCTGATTATCACCCAAAGCGTAATCGCACAACATGACTAGCAACAATAATACAGTAAAAATCTTAGCTTATAGCTTTTAATATAATAAATGTATACAAAATATTGTAAAACATTATAAAAGACTAACTATGTTGTTCCCATTCTTCTACATACAAAACTGCCTTTTGGAAGCAGCGCCTAGAAAAAACAAAATTTTCTGGTAAATTTTGACGTTCAAAAGCGCCTTTTAATGGCCTACTTGTAATAAATTATTTGACTTTGACTTTGGAAGGGTAACGCTACGGTTTGCTAGGAAAGCGGTGACCGCACATAACGTGACATGTAAATGATGACAGCGGCAAAGATTTAAATCGCTAGATACGCCCTACCGTGTCAAAAAATAGTCTCGTTTCTGTTTCGTTTAACACCTCTGACACATAATGACATAGTGACTTAACTCAATTGTCATGGAAAGGCTTTATAATAATGTAAGCGCTCATTCTTCTCAGTATGGACACTTCTTCGCGTGACTAAGTACGGTGAGGGCAAATCTAGCGGTTTAAATCTTTGAGCACCCGGGTTTAACTTTACAGTGTCAAAAGCGCTCTCTAGGAAAACACACCAACTTACTATCATAGATAACGTTTCAGTGACGTCATCCACCGGTACATTGCGGACGCTATGTTCTTCTAGGAAACCGTAGCTTTAGTGTTAGAGCCAACAGTTAGGTACTACCCATGTTTACAAATAGGTCAATTAAAAAGCTCTATTTAAACCCCCAGATTAAAACGTCCAGTAATAAATGAGCTACATACCAACGTATCCGTCGTAATGAAAGTCCCGATGCAGTGACACCCCTGCCCACCCCGCCGTGATGTGGCGAGCAATATCAGCCGCTCAGACTTTTTAATTTGTTTCCGTTATTTATGTGCGTACAGTCGAAGGAACGTCTTGGATTAAAATAGATGCAGTTGCTTTGTTGTGGGGGCTTTGTTGTGTTGATGTTCTATCAAGGCTGGATTTTATAGAGTTTTGCTGACGTGTATTCAGAAGGTAATAAAAATATATAGTAAGTATTGTTTGAATGTCTAGCCTCGGCTATATTGAAACGTATTATTGAACTGAAGTCAGTATCTGTACTGTCAGTTATCAGTGTCTCAAAACTTTGTTATCGCGGATGCAGCAGTGAGCTTAACTTTCAGGTTTCACTGGTGAATTGGTGATCCGTCATAACCTCCAGGTGATATCAACACTCTTTATGACATAATAATACTTATTCCCCTTTATTTATTAACGTTGCTTATAGTTACGGGACGTTTAAAATCTATGATTAAACAGTCGCTAATTATTACATTCAGTACTGATTTTTCCAACGCCAGATAATTTTATCCGAGTAATAATTTTTAATTTTTGACAGTTCTTCCATACAAAAACTGTCAGACGTCAATTTTATTCCACGGATAAAAATTATCTGTCGATTGAAAAATCAGCCCTAAGTTACTTAACTTTAAAACGTTTATAAAATACAAACCCCTTAATGTACAGACGCCAGCACATCAACCTACTACAATCTGTCAAATTTCTTTAATAGATTTTCAACTTTATCGCTAAAGATTAAGGTTCAATGTTGATTGGGAAAATTTGACAGTTTCGGGTAGCTTGATGTGCTGGCGTCTGTACCTATTTAGCAAGTTTTATTTTATTATTCCCATTTGACTATTCTGGCTACCAAGCCAAGTCTGTGCAAGCTTAGTGAATATAATCGAAACAGACATTGTAATGTGATCACCTATTACATATATGCCAAAAAAGCGACACCAGTACCTCCTATAGGCATCATCATCATCAGTCTCTTGCGCTTAGTAGTCATCTTGGTAGTTTCCACTTTATCATCTTTCACACAGTCCATTCATCAGTTTCTCTGGTCTTCTCTCTTTCAATCACTAATGCCAGTTTCAGACTTCCTCTTATGTACCTAGTCAACACTTATTCTATCCATTCGCGTAACACCACACGTCCCTCATCATCATCTGCCGAGCCTTTTCCCAACTGTTTTAGGGTCGGCTTCCAATCTAACCAGATGCAGCTGAATACCAGTATTTTACATGGAGCGTTTGCCTATCTGACCTCCACAACCCAGTTACTTGATAATACGATAACCCCTTGGTAAGACTATACACACATCCCTCATCTATACAAATTATACTTCTGTTGAACATGGAATCCCATATTATGACAAATGCCATAACCGCACTGATATGCTCGACAACCACCACAATGGTTAGTAAACACATAAAACAAAGCTGTTTTTAACTGATGTAATCTATCAGCCGCCCAACAAATGACAATTAGCACGAATGTTTCGCCCTTCCTGAATGTTTACCTGAAAATTGGAATATTTCATGAAAAATTTGTACTTAACTGTAAGGGCTGAGGGTTAAGGAGTAAGCTTTTAGCGATTTGAATGACGAAAGTCTTACAGTTGGTGAAAGTCAAAACACCTGTTTTGACTTTCACTAGAATTATATTGCGGTAGTTTATTGAAACTAAGGACTTAATGATTTATTCTTCTATGTGCTATTCACTATAATCTGCGTTCGCAATTAAGTTTACAAACCTGTAAACATTTTCTAGTTTAAAAAAAAAATCTTTAATACCTATACGTAAAGTTGATTTTGCGCTACAACATCAACTTACTTTTAGATTTTTTCAATAGAATTAATCAGCCAAAAATCAATCTAATTTACACTAGCATAAAGTTGATGTTTGCTGGTGATAGTAACATCAATTGGAAACAAAGATTTGAATAGAATAGATCTTAGGTAATACGTACCTTATTAGGTGCCATACATCGAGTCGAGAAGCATTAGGCTCCCATAATTATCAATTAAAGCTTAACTGATATTCAGTCAATGGATATTGAAACTGCCAGCTTAGGGACATGAATTTGACTTAATCAACCTAAGTAGTGATTAATTTACCACATAGCAATACTAATGCCTAACTTATACTACCGTCTGTTAGATATTAACCGTCTTATTACAAAACAAGTTCTAACTTTAGACCTAGCCTAAACGTTGGAGCCTGTTACTGTATTTTGAACTTTATTCCGACAAACATAAAGTCCTCACAACTAAGACTCGGGTTTAACGTCAGTTTTTGTAATAATAACTTTTATTTTGTCGGATTGTGGTTCGAAATTTAAAAATGGCTCGATGATTTAAACCTTGGTTTAAAGATAAACCTTGTTTTGTTATAAGGCCTTTAGAGTTGTTAGCTACAAACATTTTGGCTACAGATTTGAAAATGTATTCTAATATCTAGCACCATTTTTTTTATTACCTTCTTGACTGCTGAGCGTCCCTGGTTAGAATCCCAGGTCGGGTCAAGGATTAATTAGGTTTTTGAAGTGAAAACTTCTTTAGGCGCGTTGGGCATTTTTTGAGATGAGAAAAAACCATTGAATTCGCGCCGCTGTTACCGTAACCGACACCGCTTCGGATGTGTTCGGCTGTCCTCGGGATGTACTCGGTTTTGATGTATATCCGATATGTCGGTGAGTGTTTGTGTTTTGTTTTCACTTCTGTCGGCACTCCCAGAGTGCCACTGTTCTTTTTTCTTTGGAAAATGTTCAGTAGTAGCTCGTTTGGACTTGTGCCCGGATTATGACAATAGACCCATTATTACATAGGACTTAAACATATTTGGTGACATGTGGTACTAAACTCTTATGCCTACTCCTTTGAGGAAGACGGGGGTAATGTTATGTTAATGCTTCCTCAACAGCCTTCATCTCATAACTTGCAACAAAACTCTTTATCTACCCTCAATCTCTGCCGTCTGCTTAACACGAAGTCTTAATGTTACTTAAATACGGAACTTAAACTAAGCAGGAATTTTAGGGTTCCGTAACAGGCGCGCCGGTCAGAGGCCAATGATTAATATCTCAGTTGAGGGGACAAGCAGGCACTGTTCTTGGGTAATTAGTTATTTTTTGACGTTAATTTCTTTGAAGGTGAATGGAAGGAGTTTTAGTTCTTCTGTTTTGGGGGCACTGAGGAAACCGCGCCATGAACGACATTGTTTCCTGTAAGCTCGACTAACTTGTACATAATTAGATATAGTAGGTACAGTCCGGGAAATTAACTGTTTAGCCAGTTGTCCATCAAATTAAATTTTGTGTCAACTTTGTCTTTCCTTGACAGTTGAAATGAAATTAAATGTTTATTTACGTAAGTAGATCTTTTAAGGCACTTTTACACGAAAATATTTAAAAAACTAGATGGCGCCGGCATTTCTTAGCCGACTGATCCCTGAGAAGAAAGGCCTAAACAAACTCAGAGGTCATGAGCTCTTTTAAAGTCGAAACATTATATTATTAGGATTTTGTGTGAGTCTAACAATGCCACGGGAAGGGCCGTTTGAAGAAAGAACCATTGCAAGTTTGATTTGACCTGTCCCAAAGGATGGCATGCATGCATCAGTCATCGTGTAGCTATTTTAGGGAGCTCAACGACCATCATACGAAGCTACCAGATCTGCAGGACATATACAAAATTCTCAACACCGCCAGACGTTTATAAAGTCATGCATTCGAATCCTCATATCACTCCCATTCAATCTAGATGTATGAAATGGGTTTCTTCTGAAAAGTACACATGTTGTTATAACATGGGATTCAATGGAAATAGCAAATGGGACCCATCGTTAATACCTAAAAAATGGGATTCAAAACTGGGATCCAACGAAAATAAATCGTATGAAATGTCTATGATACGGTAAATTTACGTTGTGTCTCAATTTGATAAAAAAAAGAATTACCCTGAGAGCAGATAAAGTAATTTTTATGAGACTTTCAGAGAGAAGCTTTTAGCTAGCCTGCTATGCAAGGCGATCTTTTCGCTCTATGTTATTGTTAGTGACAAAATCGGTTCATCTGATGGTAAGTGGTCACCGTCACTTATAGACATCTGATATACCGAAGACGTCACAGGGGGCCATCATCATCATCTACACTGCTGGACACAGGCCGCGGGACCAAGAACAGCCACTTCGACCACTTCTGTGCTTTTCTCATCCAGCGGATTCCTATTTCCCTTTTTTTTTTTTTGTATGGGAAATCATCTAATGACTCCTCCTGCTCTGGGTGGAGCGGAAGGGAGTGTCAGACTCTTACTGACTAAAACCCACCCGTGTTCCTTCCTTAGCCCTTTATGTTCCGGGGCAGTGGTAACCCTTTCGGACGATCCCGCTACCCCGGCAGGCTTCGGCCCTGGCGGGCCCCTTCCTTTATGCTGACATCCCTTTGAGGCGCGCGTGGAACACATACGCGCCGTCCGGCACGGGCCTGGTCCTGATCAGGCGGAGAGCTACCCATTACTCTCCGTCCGCAGGCCCGCGCCTACGGTGGCCGGGAGTCGTCACGCGGCTCCCGACGCCCGTAGCGTCTCCCGCGGCGGCTAAGGCGTGAGGCTCTCTCCCTGAGCCGTCCCGCCACCTCCTTCGCTAGCATGACTGCTTCGCAGAAGGAGGTGACTGCCTCCCACTCCCTCTCGCCCCGGACCATGGCTTAAACCAGGGTCGGACGCGAGAGGTCGCCGTCGTTGCCAATCGCCTCTACGAGGACACGGCGGTGCTCCGCCCAAGCGGGGCAGACCTCCGCCGTATGCTCCACCGTGTCCTCTGGGCGATATTCCTATTTCCCTTCACCAGGTCATCAGCATGGCATCAGGTAGGCATCACATTAATTGTTTGGTGTTGACAGAGAGATGATAATCAGATGATGGATAGCTTAGACCCAGTTTTTCCAAGAGAAAATTAATAGTTCACGATGAACAAACCAAAAGCTCGGCAAAAGAAACAGATATTCTATACACGGAGCAAATAACTGTGTTATATAAAAAGTTCCATCAAAACCAAAGCGGATTAGGTTCTCGTAATAGAAAATCTGATACATTCGAGGCAAACCTCAGAAAAAAAAACATAATACGGTAAGAAAATAAATATTTCTAGACACTTCCAAGGGCACGTTGAATAAGATACGTAATAGAATATTCGTGTTTATTTTTACTCTAGAAAATGTTGTATTTCTTTGTTGGTTAGAATTTTTCGCTCTTAGTAAACATCTCTATAATGGGTTAGCTTGTTTGGTCTAAAAGGCTTTTATTTAGTTTGGGTGACTTGGAAGGGTATATACAACATGTTTTTTTTATATCCCATAACTCTAAGGTTATAATTATTCTATAAGTAAAAATAATACAAAAAGTCCTAGAATATGTGATCCAAAAATGCATAGTTCAGAAGACATCATGTATCTAAGTTTCATTGATAAATACGACTAATTCATTTTCATTCAAACCTGTCATTCATATTATAAAAACACTTTGTATATAATAACTTTATTTCAGAGTATTCATTACAGAACATCCATCTTTGTGTTACTTAAGAACTAACTAACTTAGTTAGTAAACAACAAAAAGAAAAAACAAACGAAATCAAATAGACACGTGGAGTGCGATCCAGTGTCTAAGAAAAGGACCGTCTAACAGGTCAGCTATTACTTTCAGAATGCTGTTTGAGCTACCTCTGATACGGTGCAATATGGAGGCCGCTCGCTTTCTCATGATGGCATGAAAACCATTAATAAGAGCCTCCATATAACATGCCAAAGACACTACAGCATATCGGCAGCCTCAACAACATCCTAAAACATATCTGGAATTATAACATAAGTGGAATAACTAGATAACCAGGTAGGTACTGTTTGAGTGGTAACACTTTGACCTTGACCTTGCGTAGTACTGAGGTTCAATATAATAAGATCCCAGCTTATACTGGTTTCGTTACAACTGACGTGCAGTCTACGGTACCTACGTATTCCTCTGAATAAGTATGGAAAACTTATTAATAAGTTCAATGGACTTACCTGCAGCAGGAGATAATTTCGTCACCACACCCCACCGCGATTTCCACTGCAACAAAGAAAAAAAAAAAGATTAATTTTAAATCTATACTTTGTTCGAGAGTTTAATATGAAAATATAGTATTTAAAATAAAACCGCTGAAACATCAATTAAATAAGCGATGAAACGAGCCACACTCTAAAATCGCACAAGTAGTTAACTGTAAGTGCATTCAGTGATCAAACTAAATATTTTTAGATCAATCAAAATGCAGTCATCGTATGTGCTCTCTGATTTCGAAAAATACGAACATTTTCACGTTCAAGCCCTGTAAATATTCAGGGTACATTTAGCTCTGGACAGTATATTGTGGTCTAATTTAAAAGCGATGTTAAATGCATTATAATTAAGTTGCATTTCATAATAGCAATTTCTGTGAGTGTTACTACAATAAAATTGTTGCAAACATGTTACTAAATAAATTGTTCATTTTTAAGAAATGTTGTCTTACGATTAAGTGTTTATACACACTTTAGCGGCTGCCGTCGACGGCTGCAGTTGTCTCTGCCCTTGACTCGTGCTACTCGTGTATATTAACACTTAGATAGCCACTTATGACAATGTTGGTGATCCCTAGAGTATATTTTGTCACATGTTTTGTCACAACTTCTCGTAATATTGTCTCTCATCAGAATATGGACTCTGTGAAAACCTCACAACAGAGAAATACTCATCAGTGAGCAAATCAACTAAATCATTTTCCCAGTAACCACTTCTCGTTAGTTCTCTCCATGTCCTCGGCTGCGAGAACCTCAGCAATAGGCATATACATACTCATCAACCAGCAAGCTTTCACTGCCTACATTTTAATGGTACCCTGCGACAGTTCTCGCGCTTGTCTCTTACCCCACCGGCTGCGAGAACCGATGCAATAGACAAATAGCCGTCAGCGAGCAAGCCGGCAATAAAATCCACTATTTTACCGCGCCCCAACACGCTCGCGCCTCTTTATCGCTTTTTACTGGATAAACTTTAGCTCTAGCACTATTTCAAGACTAATGTTCGAGGATTCGTGGATCAGAGAAATATTATGGTCTGGGGGGAAGTTACATGAGTACGCTAACTAAACTCTTTCAAATATTTTCTAGCTTATTACTAACAAAACAGCGGCCAAGTGTACCGTTCCGTACCACAAGGTAAAAAACGCCGAAAAAAGACACGTTTCTTGATTGGTAAACCCCTTTAATTTTCAACTTTAATTTATTTCTATTATGTTTTATTATAGCGGCAATAAAAATACATACTCCGTGAAAATTTCAACTGTCTACCTATTACGGTTTATGAGATACAGCCCGCTGACGGACAGACGAACGGGCGGACGGATGGGTGAACGGACAGACAGCGGAGGCTTAGTAATAGGGTCTCGTTGACACCTTTTGGGTACGGAACCCCTAAAACACCCAAAAAGCAAGTCGGACTGGCGCACTGAGAGTTTCGTACAATGAAAACGATTTTGCTCAGCCCAGATTCGCACCCTGGATTTTGAACGCACTACTCAGCGCCGATAGTTGATAATCCAATGCGCGAAAAAATCTCGCCGCGATATTTTTACATCCTTGCGAAGATGGGCTTAGTTAACCTTTTTTACAAAGTTACAGCACAGTGATAGACAGACAGACAGACGGCGTAGGATTAGCAATAGGCTCCGTTATCGCCATTTAGATACGGAACCCTAATAAAAACTGGATGGATTTTTTCCATATTAAAGTGCAATATTGCATAGAGTGAATATTATTACAAAAACAAAGCAAAAACGGTTGCAATAGATTGAAGAACTTGATTGAACGATTGAGCGCTCATTCGTTCAATGAGCGCTAGCAAAAATCCATTCCAAATCGTGGGAATCCAGCACTTGTTACATACTTCGATAAAACTTTCCTATGTATTCATTTCAGTTACAAATACTAGTAGGTACATAGGAACGGTTACTAGGTAACAGGTTTCTGTGGCATTAAGTCCGCCTCTGTACATTTATGTGCTTAAAGTATTAAATAAATAAATAAATAATTTTACTTAAGTAATCACTTAACTCTCGCACGTAATAATTAAGATTTTTCGCCAAATTACATTTTGTAACAACTTCTTCAACTGTGTAACATAAAGTTAGGAAAATAATTCTACGTCAGAAATAATGTATTATGTGAAATTATTGAGCAGGTTATAAAGGTGGTAGTAAAATGGTTTACGACTGAAAAATAAAATGGCCAAGTCCCGTATACTTTACGCCCCAGTTTAATGTTCCACAAATGCAGGATATAGTATTTTTCAGTTTAATATAGGTTTACAGAGAAGCCTTATTAGCTATTGATTTAAAATGCGCCTGCGAGTCTTAAGAACTGTTTCAATGCTGTACATTTTCGAAGACAATGTATAGCAATACCTACTTTAATATTTTTTTATCGATTCTGCGTACTTATACTACCAGTAAAACAAAGCACACCTTACGTTTAATTTTTATCGTTTACATAGTAAAAACTACCTATTACATAGTGTCGTGATTCCTAGGATAATTTTTTTATTTAATTATTATATAATACCAAATTTTAATATGTGGCAACACTGTCAACGTACAAATTATTAATATCATAAAAAAACTTTTAAAATGTATTTTAAATAGGTAACAAAAAATTTAATAACTAATATCTACTTTTGCAACACTTAGAAATAACAAGTCGTTTTAAATGGTAAAAGTAGTGTTTCCAGCCAGTCGGGTCTGGATTGTGAAAGAGTATAGTTGTGCGATTAATAAGTATTAGCAAGAAAAGAGTGTTTTCCTAATAATAGTAAGTACTATTACATAGTAAGTTATCACATAGATGCAACAAGGTTGAACATAACTCAAATTGAAGCAATTTCTGACAAATAAACTGATTAGAAGCAGATTTCAACATATTCCGTTCAAAACAGACCACCTGCGGGGTCATTGCGTAACACACCATCAGTAGGAATAGCTTTAATTTTAACAGTTCAACAATATTCATTGCGTTATTTACATTGTTCGGCAGACAAATTTTTCGAACATGCGAAGCAATGGATTAGCAATTTCCTTCAAAATGATTCAGATTGAGATTGATAGTTTGTTACGCAATTAGGGTGCTGGTACTTAAGAAAGGCACATATTATCTGGAAAACAGTCTTATTTCTACCCATGTCCAAAGTTCTATGATATCAACTCTAGCCACAGGCCCGGACCCCGGAGGTACTAAACTACCTACGCATATCGTAGGTACCATTCGTAACTAGCTAAACAAATGACAGCCACAGTGCCGGCGCGTCGCGCGACGTCTGTCTGTTTGCATTTCGTTGCCAACAGTATGTTGTTGGATTTAGACAATGTTTTCATTCGCTAATTGATAGTTTCACTGTATATTACTTACTTTGATTGTTTATACAGTATTTGGACTTTTGTTAATCGAGTTTTCTAACAGTACCTATACCTTGATTACTTTCATTTATTTTTATATCTATACCTATACAACTACTCTACTAATAATAAAGCTGAAAAGCTGATTGTTTGAACGCGTTAATCTCTGAAACTACCAGTCGGATTTGATTAAATATTTTTGCTTTGGAAGAATGCTATAGGCGACTTAACATCACGCTAGGACCTAAAGGAGCCGTGCAAAAAGAAAAAAAAACAGAAATAACGCTAAGTAATAGCGCGGACAGGCGATGCGCTGCGACGGGGTGGGTCAGGCAGGAGCAAAAAATTTTGTGCGGACGAAATCGCGGGCAGAAAGCCAACCATTGCCTAGTCAATCTCATAGAGATACTCATCATTAGGTTGCCAGTCAGGTGAGTAGGCAATTTCTTCAACGTCTGTTATCTTCCCCGCTATCCATTACCTGAGTTTACTTAATGATCCATACCTACATCATCCCTTCTACTCTTTTGTATGACCTCTGTAGCGAATGGTGCAATGTTGAATCACCATAAAATTATGTAAATCTTACATACAAGATGGGGCGCCCCTTCTTCTATCGAAGCATGATCCCTTTTGATCCCCATTACTTATTTATACTGCATAACTCAAAAGAATTCATAAACCTGCCTAACTTCAATGACTTTCAAAATCTGAATTTCGAAACTAGTTGTAAAGAGTGACGTCACGGTTTCTATCCTCCATGATTGATCATTCACTACAAAGTTACTACTTGCGTCAGTTCCCGATTCATTCTTACTTCACACTCAATTGGAAGGGGTTCGTTCACACTGTACACAGTCCAAAAAAGAACCATAAAATTCAAGTACCAAGGTGCATAATACTATGTGGACGCCCCTGGTATTTTGCATCATGATGGTGCGATAAATTCAACTATGCTTCATCAGACCCGGTAAGGAGAAGTCGAGAAAGTGATTTTTAAAGTAATAAATACCGACAGTCACATTTCAAATGCCACGCAAACGCTATTTGGCAATGGATTGACATCACTGACTACAAAAAAAAAATATCATGTTCAATTTTTATTGTAGGTATTTATAATGTAAAATAACGTCTCTGATTTTTAGACCCAAATCCAAGTTTATCAAAGCCACGTATATAATCATAAGATACTATTTTAGATACTAGATCCACCTCAACTACCAACCAAGCTTACACAACCGTACCTAACCTATCCACATACTACATGTACCACACGCCACAACCGCTATACCTACCTAGAACAAGCAGGCTCCGCAAATTCGCCACACATCTACATTAAGCCTAACCTCGGCCGTATATTCACGGTATCTCCGCTAGGTAGGGAGGCAGCATACATTAGTCAAGACCCACTGACATCTCTGCCACTCCCACGAAGATACGACGCGTTTTGTTTACGTCATTTGTGAAAATACGCCTTTTTTTTTGGACCGGTGGACGTTTGAGAGGACCTAAAAAACTTGGACATATGGGTACGTAACAAATGTTACAATTTGGGCCTCCAGTATACGTGCAGCGCGCTACGAAATTGCTACGATTTAGCTACGAATTGTTATGAGTCCTCTACGCAGTTGCTACGAACCTAATTTTAACAAGGAAGTTTAGTCGTTACAGATTTGGCATGGTACACTTTCTTTTAGATGTTCCCAAGTGTCAGGATTTTTTTACGCACTGCCTTGCTTGGACCCTCATTTAATCATTTCTAGTCAAAATAGAAGCTTTACTCGTACATCCGAGGGCGTTTAGTGTCCCACATAGTGTCAAATTACCGTGTTTCAAAATGACGACTACACTATTTTTTCAACTTATTTACCTCTAAATAATAACTTAGATATCGACTCAAAACCTCACAGATTCAACGCAAAATAATAATTGGCCAGCACAATAGCTATTAGGAGAGTAAATTATCTCCAAGGATGGAGTGACAGTGTTTCTGACACGGCGAGTGGTGGGAAAATTGCGTGCCTTCTTTGTGTAAAGAATAATACGCTTTATTACGATGGTGGTAATATTTGCTGTTTCTTATACTTATTGGGGCATTGTGTGACGGTAATGTGGTATTTTGTTGTCGGTTTTAATAATTCAATTTTTTTGTCAAAATGTAGGTTCATCGTTACTATCTCGTATTTCTGTTAACCCCAGTAGTCACTAAGCAAAATCTGCTGTTCCAGAAGTGGATTCACATCAATTGTGTACTATTAAACACTTCAAGGCTTAAACTCATGGCTTTTCGTCCTCGAGTTCCCTTTTTAACCGTTAGCCGTTGTTGTGTACAGACGCCAGCACATCAAGCTACTACAATCTGTCAAATTTCTTTAAAAGATTTTCAACTTTATCGCTAAAGCATAAGGTTCAAAGTTGATTGGGAAAATTTGACAGTTTCGGGTAGCTTGATGTGCTGGCGTCTGTACATAATTCTGAGATTCAGTTAAGGTAATAAACTTACACTACCTCATACAGCCTGAACCGCTTGTCAGATTTCAACAAGAAGAATATTAAGATTATTCTTCTTTATATTGAACTAGTTGTGCCCGCGACTTCATTCACGTTCTTGTCGGAAAACAAATTGGATTTTAATTTGTATGCGCGGAACCCTAATTCTTTTTCTAAAATAAAAGTAGCTTAGTTTAGTCCTTATAACATCAGCTATCTTCCAATGTAAGTCCTGTCAAAATCCGTCCAGCCGTTACGGAGCTTAGTCGAACAAACAGACAGACAAAAATGTTAAAATTGTTTTTTTTTAACAATTTTCATAAATTGCATGTTTATCAACTTTTGGAACTAGGTAATGTATATTTATTTTATTTCTTATTTTTTAGGGTTAGTTGTTTTTTTTTTTGTTTATATCTTATCGTATGCTGTACAGGTTTATGTCATCACGTCAACGCCGGCTGTCGCTTAAAACCAGCGCTGGGGCTCAGTCTCACATAGGATTTTAGCATTATACTGTGCGATGCCCGTTTTGCGTGGATTTAACGCATGTTTTCCTCCAACTTGTTATTTTTTTTGTGTTCTTTTTACGCGTCATGTTTACCACAAATAAACGTATTTTCTTTCGTTCTTTTTTTCTTTCTATTATAAGTCCTTGAGACAAAAGCCCCTCTCGGTGAGAGGAGGCCTGTGTCCCAGCAGTGGGAATATTATACGCTGATTATGTATGTATGTATTATAAGTACCGTATGTACTTCCATATGCATTTAGTAAAAAGCTGTTATTTTGACATTACAAACAGACACTTCAATTTTATTTATTTGTATAGATATAATAAGACAAACAGAGTCTATGTCTATTAAATTTTATCAGACATGATGGCCAATATTCCCGTAATTACAAATGTTCAAAATCTAGTCGCAATCTCACCTAAGCGACAATCAATGTCAAAAACTTGTGAATAATATAGGGATTCTAGACAGATTGAGACTGAGGTAAGACTGTGAACATTCTTAAAATTACGAAAATTTCCCCTCTGTTAGTCTTTTAAATGAGAAGTGTGTATGTCTGTCCATATTTCCATATTTATAATATCATCTAAAGATATAACAGCACTGGTTTACTGCTAGACCTCGTGTCTAGACTATTACAGTAGAACAATTGAACAGGAAATTGAAACAATCATTGACTCTCACTGAACTGAGAGGCAATAGTCTATCGATGAGACTGTGCTTAAGACTCTCGTGTAGTCTGTGCCTGATTGTTCAAAGTAACTTGATTTATAGCGAGCAATCCTTTATGTGCTAGGAGTGGAAGGAATTGTACGGTGTTGGGTGTCTGTTGGCACTGGATAGATGTTTGAGTATTGTGAGTAAATTATGATTAAATATTTTAATTATTGAAACTAAAAAGCACACTTTGTCCTTTTCCAAGGGATGAGTATTTAATTGACATAAAAAATTAATTACATTGTTTAGCTGAAGAACCGAAGGAAACAAGCAAAGACTTGTGTGTTTACTTACATATTTATTGGTGCCAGGGAAATCAACGCGCAAACTAAAACCATGAATTCAGCACGTTTCTAGACACCCCTAGCCTCGAAATTTTTCGTCAAAATGTATGGCAGAGCAAAAAAAATTTCAGGTTCGATATCATGTTCTGTATCCATGGTAACAGGTTGTATGTCAATGTTCCTGTCACCTGTAACGTACACAACTGTCTCTTGTTATCAAAATCACCTCCGAGTTACAACTGTTACAAGTAGATTTATTCAATCAAAGAAAAATCCAGAAATAATTCAGACTTTCCAACTAGATATAAAAACCAGACATCAAAATAATTACCTATCCTAAACCTAGCACACACAGCTAATCATTACTCTTCTTTTTGCCACAGTCGGACAAAAACAAACAAGAAAGGCAAACGGTAGGGTGTCCACGCTGCGGGCGTAATCCGGACATACCGGCACTTGGTCCCGATTGATAAACATAGGGGAGCAAGGCTTATGGGCTAAGTTATGTGTTTGGTTTTAAAAGTAAACTAAGTTAAGGTACTTAATGAAAGACAAACCTTTTTTCTGACCGCAGATTCGGTAGTGAATAAATAATATAATTGTCTTCGCTCAATCGATATTAATTTAAAGACTCGACATTATGGATAACATTTTTGGTAAACAAAAATTGCGCAACATTTTTGCAGCAACATACTTATGAGTTGCTGGAAACATGACTGTTTTCAGCAACGAAAACTAGAGTTACTGCAACGATGTGTCACAACTTTTGAAAGTTTTGCATCCCCATTCCCAATAAAAGATGTAATCATTTTAACTGCATTCCTTAAACTCTTTAAAGAGTCTTCAAGTTATTCGGAGTAACTTGTAAGGACTCTCAGGAATCCTTTCAAGTTTATTTGGTCAAGACAAACATAGATGCAGCCTGTGGGTGACCTCAGAGCAGACATAAAACGAACAAGCCATTGGCGTCGGAAGGGCTGGCTTAAAAGATTTCTTTTCGATTTAAAGTTTAACTATTACTACAAGAGTTAGTCTAACTAACATTAAACGACTTGTGACCTAAGCCAAATGGTATTTGAATTAAATTAACTGCAAATTCCATAAAAGTGGAAGTAATTTTTATCAACAATCATTCAATGATGCCTACACATCGCGCAAATTGCCCTGTATTTGTCTAAAAACAAACGCTAGGGTAACCACAGTGGGCCAACATAATCCGGACAGGCCAGCAGTCGGGTGTTCTCGATTGATAACATTTTTATTTGCCACTTAAATAGTGGGGAAACAAGGGTTGCGGATGAAGGGGATAATATCGGATCCTAGGACGCGAGTTAAAAGGCGAGCGTGTGGAAAAAACAAGGAAATTTCTGTTTGTTTTTTCTCGGTTTTGGGCGGTTTTTTAGTAAGTTGTTTTGTTAAAAGACCCTTTGGAATGTAGAGATTGACATCAAGTATTGTCTTGAGTGTGTTTTCGAACGATTTCATTGAGGCTTGTTTAAGCCTCACTTATGCTTGTTTGTTTACACCATGGTAACGAAAACTTTTTCGGAATGTATAATGGACCTGACTGCCTGTATTATTACAGGACCGCATACTTGATACGCCATTATCACATGAAACTTAAATTTTACTTATTTTATCTCCAGAAGTAAAATAAAATAATAAAGTTTTTGCTAAAATGTTTTCTATGAACATACCTAATCTGATAATTCCATACATTACGTAGCTTCCCTACACATAAATTAGACCCACAGCAAATCAACAAACACTTATTCACACAAAACTAAACAAAAAACCATAATTATTACGAAACAACGGAGAAGGAAAAAAATCACAGTTTCCCTGCAATCATTACATTTAATTACCTCACATGTCTGACGTTGCGTGAGCACATAATCAATCTCCTCCCTACCCCCTCCCATTTACCCTCCTTCCACTGTTAGCCGAAGCAAAACAACACGACCCAGCCAACGGTGAAAATTTCTTATTGAGACTTATCCGTGGAAACAATTTAATTATGGTGTTTCTACTTTTTGTTAAGATTTTTGTGAAAAATTATTTTTCTCCACGTTTCCTAAAGTGCGCCGACTTTAAGAAAAGTGGAGAAAAAGAATTTTTTAATCTTGATCTGAGAATTTTAAAAGGCTAGTCAGCCGATGGATGGGAAATTGGAAAGCTATGGATGATTGGATGGTATAAGTAAATGCTGCGTGTAGTCTGGACTTTTCCGATTATTATTTCACATTCTAATAATTATTTGGAATAATCAAAGGAAATAAATGAATGTCTGTATGTTAGACTAGTCGAATTGTCTGGGTTTGATTAAGACCCACCCACGGTACCTCAAGTGTATCTTCAATTACCTACCGAGGAGAACAGACCTAATAAAAATAATATTTCTATGAAATAATAAACCTTGAATTAATTAGTTTTCATTGAGTATTTATTTGACGTAGGTACTTCTTTCTAAAATTAGGTTTATCAGTTCAAAAACACTTTAATTACCTAAAAGCTATCTGCACACTCTCCTACAAAGGATCCAGCGTTCATTCCACCATGTATGCGGGATCCTACTCAGTGATATCAACCAATTGGCGGGAGTTAGCATTTGTACGACATACAATGCGGGTTATGTTTCTTCATGTCAAATTTCAGCGGGAACGAAACAAGACCTCCTCCTATTCCTAGCCTTTTCCCAACTACGTTGGGGTCGGCTTCCAGTCTAACCAGATGCAGCTGAATACCAGTATTTTACATGGAGTGACTGCCTATCTGACGTTCAAAATCCAGTTACTGGGTAATACGATACCCCTTGGTAAGACTGGTTGTCAGACTTTCGGGCTTCTGACGACCCGTAACGACTGCCAAAGATCCACGATTGACAGCCGGGACCAACGGCTTAACGTGCTTTCCGACTCACGGAGGGGTCTTGATGTGTAAAGATGGTCACCCATTGCATCCACCGACCAACCGCGGCAGGTGTAGCTTAGCCTGATCGATTGACCCGCGCGGCTGTTATTACTTAGCCCCTCAGGGAACAAAACAAGACATGGATGTAAAATTAATAGAAAAGGTTTGACTTCGCCAGGTTTATCGGTAGAAGGTTCGAGAATAGATTTCGAAACGGAAAAACATTTATTTCTGTGCTCAGACAAGCCGATAGTTTATGATAAATCGATGTGGTATTTAAAATTAAAAGGCCATGTATATTTTGTAGGATTTCCCAGTTTATCCCGTCTGCTTCCCAAAGGGAATAAGATCTATGTGTCTGGATGCTTCTTTTAAGTTATTTTGTTTCGTTTCGGTTTGTGTTTCAGTTTGCATTCGAATGCAGTTAAACTGAGGTCTGGGGATACACGTTTATCTGAGAAATGATTTCTTTGAATTATTTTAAAAGAAATATTCACGTTTGTAAAACCTTAGCTTTTACGCGGTTGTTTTTGGGTGATCTTTAAAAACTAAATGAGAATAAAGTCTAAATCTGTCACCTTGACTTCTCCTTCGCGCTCCGCAATATCCGCATAATATGTATCAAAGTCTTGACATTGTGCCAAAATGATGTTAGTCATTATGATATTTAGGTAAAACATCTTGGCAGAATTCTCTTCCTTTGTCTTAATACCTAAGGTATTATTTCACACATCCCACAAGGTTGAGATTTCTGTCAGGTTAGCACATCTACGTGTTTGAACAGCGCATGACGCCAGGCTGACATCGAAACATAAAGCGCACTCATGAGCTTAGTTGTGTTGTGTTTTATGTTGTACCTATTGATTGTTATTATGTTGTACACTAATCACTTATCAACATAGTTCTCACATGATCTGACCAACTCATATCTGGACTGTAAAAGAGTCTGTGACCTCTGTGTTTCATGTTTTCTTCTCTGAATATAGTCGGATAGGAATTGCCGACGTCATCTAGTTTTAAAATATGATTGTACAAACCTAGGTACTTACAAAAATAAAATTATTTATTATGTTTATCTAAATAAGAAGTACCTAGTTAGTTGTGTTCGAATTGTCTTATAATAGCGAAGCATACATCGATGAGTAAAAAACTCCTCTACCGTGCCAAAGTACGCAGGCCAAAATGTTTAAGTTATGAATTAAATGCCGACTTGCAGTTTGGCAAGGGATTAGTGTATTATCTATCTTTAAGTACTTCTTTGAACAAAATACTGACAAATAAATTGGTTCTTGCAAGCGTTTTCTACTATATCCTACTGTTGACAATCAGCCTTAATTCTAATCTCTACCAACAAACTGTCTATCCAGCGATCTATCCACCCTGTCCTACACATATGACTGCCATCCCACCATCCCCCACCCATCTTAGATCAATTCACCTCGCAACGATCGCTGTATTTAATCTGACGCGACATACTAAAGGACGTACCCGCGTACATTTGTCAGCCATGACTGTTAGGCAATTTAGAAATGAATTAAACAAACTTGGTCTGTATGCATATGTGGTGTAAGGTTGGTTATCGTGTGTGTTTTTCAGTGTGAAGTTATAATTTCGATTGCTAACTGTACGCTTAGAACATCTGTTGTATGTAAATGGTATGTGTGCTGGAATTATTTTATTTATGCTAGAGTAAAGTATGGATAATGGTTTTGGGTGAGCATTTTGTATGCAAAAATGGTACGGTTATATTTTTTGTAGCGAGTTTTCTTGAATATGTTTGCTCAGAATGATACATATCTAACAGGAAAAATATGGTATAGAATAATTCTGAAACTGCTCCTATGTATTCAATCCATTGAGGACAACATTCACATTCCAATTCCTAGGATTCTTTATCCATTTGGGACGAATCCTACGTCTGTCATTCAGAGACAAAATTAAATACTGCTGATACCCGATGTTTCATATTTTATGTGATGATGATGAATAAAGACACAGTCTAGGGCTTCTCTAAATACTAATTATACATAGACCTTTATTAAAACAACTTTATATAATCAGCCTATAATTATCCCACTGCTCGGACACAGGCCTCCTCTCGAGTGCGGATTGGTAGTTGTCACATGTCTTCGAATTTTTGGTTCTAGGACATGCCGGTTTCCTCACGATATTTTCCTTCACTGTTCTGAGAACAGTGGTGATGAAATAATTTACACAAAGTAAAACGTCTGTCTGGATGGATTCGAACCTACGACCTACAACTCGTAAGTCACAGCAGTTATCCTCTGACACTGCCCTCAAAACAACATTATACATGAAGAAAGGGTTACGCTTTTAACTAGAACCTAGTTTTATGGTTTATATTTTTCTACAGAACAGTTTCTTCTTACAAAGTTAGCACAAGTATTATCGCTTACAGGGACCACATTTCGTATTTCACACAGCTACAGACTACATCTCCATTCAGGACTATCCAGGCATTCCCGTTTAGAATTTATGCTTAAAATGTGGTCTCACCTGCGATTTTATCCTGTTCTCTTTGAAGTTTGAAGGTATGTACTTAAAAGCTAGTAGGTATGTATGTACTTGTACAATAACAAAGTACGTAGGTACAGTCAAACTAGCTGTTTGGTATTCAAGACTGTTATGACTTACAGAGCCGAAACGGACACGTTACAGCTGGTCCATAAATTCAAAATCACTCAGAGAGTCGCTCGCTATGCAACGGGCTATGCTTGGAGTCTCTCTAAGGGATCAAATCCGCAACGAGGTGATCCAGCAGAGAACCAAAGTTGTCGACATAGCTCACAGAATAAGCAAGTTAAAGTGCCAATGGGCTGGGCATATTAGCCATAGAACCGTTGGGTAGCGTGTTCTCGAATGGAAACCACGAATCGACACACATAAGGTGGGACTTCTCAGGCTAGGTGGAGCCATGATCTTCGCAGGGTGGCTGTTAGTAGCTGGATCAGAGTTGCCAAAAATCGAGTTGAATGACATTAAATGTAAGAGGCCTATGTCGAGCAGTGGTCTGCTGTAGGCTGATGATGATTCAGGAAAAAAAAATGTATTTCTAAAAAATTTAAAATTTTATTTTATTAATAGAAAACAAACAGCTCATTTATCAAATTAAATTTCAGTCGACAACATCCATCGGTTTCTAACTAAGCTTCAACTGTATCCGACGATCCTGCATACTTATCTCTTTTGCTGACTTTACGTATGATATGAATGTATTATAATTATAAACCTTCCGAAATAAACTCTCTAAATGATGACAAAAACCGCATCAAACCTTTGCGTAGTTTAAAAGAAAAAATGGTCACACAGACAAACACGAAAAGCGACTAAGATACTGTTTTCCTTTGTATAATTATCATATTTTCCCGTGCCAAAGCAAGTGACTTACTGTATTTAATGCTTTAAATATTCCGTTGACACAAAAACAATAGGGCTCATGGGCAAAGCTTCTAATACTCACCCATAAATATTCTACCAAATGGTCCTTTACTTTCACAATGACTTCAAATTGCCTGAACACTTAACGGTGATCTAATAACGTTACACAAAGTGAAACAATTCTTGCTGAACAATAACATTGAAAGTGAATCTTGGAACAATGGTAAAACCTATAGCAGAACGCTGTAGAAGTAAAATAGAATATTCATTACGACTGTACCTTTAAAATGGTGTCTGAAGGGAAATCATTAGCATTTCCCTACTGTAGGATGGGCCTCTCCTAAAGTCTTTAGGGATGGGACATGCTCGATAGTTTCTTGTAACGGTAGGGGTAAATAAAAAATCAATCGTAATCGTATCTTTCTTATATTTTCGTATAATCGTATTTTTACTATCGAGTGACTATACCTATCAAAGATAAATTTGCCTTAATTATTTAATCATTAAAGTTGGATAATTGACTGGATGGACCTTTGTAAAGAAAATTACTTTAGATATAGCTTAAAAAATAAAGAAAAAATATTTTGTGATTTAAAACTGCTACTTCATTTTCAGATTTAATTATATGGGCTCTGTCTTTCTTACCTAATTATCTGGGTTCTACATCAATAAAACGTAACGCCACTTTATTTCAAAATTAAAATTCAAGTCGTAAACCAATTAATTTCCCTTCTAAAATTTTAATAAGTCTATCTATCGACATAGATTCGCCTCCCTACCTTACCCCATACAGCCTGTAATTGCGCGGCCACATTTTGGGGGTAGAAACACATAAATTACACCTTTTATTCATTCCCGATTGCTAGTGTTATTGCTATCATTAACCACCCCGCATTAGCTATATTACTATGTATTGAAATATTACCTTTATTAATGAAATGTGTTATAATCATGGGCACGTGGAGGAGCTCTGTGGTTTCGTTATAACGTGTCTGTAGGGACCTTTTATCTTTGTTTTTATTTGGATGCAAAAAAAATCATTTTGGTTCCTATTTTCTTTCCATTGAATATTTTGTCAAGGAAAGTTACAAACAGATGTCTATTTTAAGACGCAATCTATTGTGACCCATTTAACGGCGAGGTTTGAAGATCAAAGATAATATTGGTTAAGTCAGCCTCAAATTCTTTGACTAACATCACTAATTTTGATTGTTCATTAACTTTGGTGGCCATTATCAAGCAAATATCATGTCCTAATAACAATAGCGATTTCTTATCAATGATCGCCCAGACTAATGCCCGATTTCACTAACACTAGGAGACACCTAAATAGGCGCAAAAAAAAATAGGCCTAGGCGCGCTATTGGATTTTCAACCTTCGATAAATACAATAAATAAATAACAATTCATTGCTTAAACAAAAATCACATTGCACTGCATACATTCAGTTGACATAATTCAATACAACTTCAGCATAGGAGTAGAATAATTTTAAATCCCTTAAACTAGGTCTGGCCTGTATCTTAAGAGATAGGGTTCAGCCATTATGTTGGACTAAATTATTATATTTATTAAAAGACAAGAACAAATGAAACCAGCGATAATGTGGTACCTAAAACGTACATTAATAAATAATAAAAATAAAAAGTAAAAAGTACGAAGGTATGAATCGGTTGCGTATTTTTGGGTGGGTGTGTGTAGTGTGATTGTGATGAAAGGTCGAGCGTTGACAATCCATTAGTGCGCTTTTATTTAGACATTCATATAAGTGTCTCCCAGTGTAAATGAAAACGGACATAAAAGGTCAAAGTTACACAAATAATTCCTTTTAATAGATTAAACTTTGTATTTCAATAAGACATTGTGGAAGTGTTGTCGCAACATCTATTACTTCAGCTTCCTCTTGGCACTTCGCAAGATGACAAGCAAATAACAGCCCATATTTTTCTTCCATTATCCGTAAGGAAATTAATTCTTCTGTGTGCATGGAAGTACTACTAAAATAAACTGGAGGTGATAGTGATGGGACTAAGTTATGAATTATATCGAGAATTAGGTCTCATTAATGATGTTGACGACTATTTCTAAAGCAACAGCAACAACAGAACTGTAAGGACAGCTTTCAATTTCATTACCGACGCCATCTAGTTTTAAAATCAAAATATTGACGTGTAAAAGTGTTACTTACATACCTATATAAACATTTCATTTCATTATCTATTTTTTATTTAAACCCTTTTGTTTTAAGGAGTGACTTTATACAACAGTTTTTAAAACAGGCTTTTAGAAAGTAATCACGTAGGTAGTTGTCTCACACAAAAAACATGTACTGTATTCTAGTTACCACGTAGCAAAAACAATTTCGTACGAAGGCAGCTCGATACCAAACTGTCAATCAAAGCTGACAGACGCTGTCCTGGCTCGCAAACACTACAGCCAGCAAATAGTCCTTTATTTGTCAGATTGGCGTCGAAGCCAATATACAATATTGTTCCTTCGCTCCAGAATATAAATGTCGATGAAAACTCTCTCCCCATCTGAAATAGGGGTGGCTAAATAACCGTGAAGCGCGGGTAAAGGGTGCAGGCTGAGGCTGCTGTCCGGTAATACGGTTTTTGACGGACTTGCCCATTGAAATAAACGTAGTTTTGCGAGATTTACTTGGTTCGTTTAATTTGTGTTTTGATGAATTTCGGGTTTTGGTATTTTTTTATCTACCGACATACTGAAATAAAATAAAAAGCTGATTAAAATCATAATTTTTTTATTACCATAGAGATAATAATATACTTAAAAGAACATCGATATGAATAAAAGCGACAAAGCGTAGGACGACTCTAAAAATTATAATGCTGCGTACCGCTCAACCGCACATCATTCATTACTCGACCACAACTAAATTACAGATACGACGTTCTGCTAATTCGAGGTGGTTCTACACGCTTATAATTTGCCGATATTTTAAAGACTGTAATTATTTACAAAGGTTTTTTAGCTTATAGTATCAGAATGTCTTACAGCAGAAATGTGAAAGATGTAATAAACGGCATAACAAGTTGACAATGAGATTAAAACGCTATGGAAAATATACTCTTTAAGTTCAATGGATTGAGGAGAATTTAGATTACAAAAACATCAAATAAATAAATAATCTTTGTCAACAACGTCGATATCTACGCAGATCACTAAAGCCCCTCCCTAGTGATATAAAGCTGTAGTACACCGCATGCTTCGTTACCCCACAATCACGTTACGTAGACTGCGAGCGATTCGCTAATTCTTGCGTGCGCTTACCTCGGCCTGTACTTGTGTATCTACGCTTTATTTCTGGTAGATGAGGCACAGGAATTTGTTGTTGATATCTCGTTTTATCATTTTATGGGACAATAATAATAAAAGAGCTGAAAGACGACGAGTTTTAGAAAGCAGAATGCACATACAATTGGAGTCCAATGTGGGCACGATCAGCACGAAAAATAGCTTCTCCACATCGTTGGTAATAATAGTTATCTAGACCGTATTTCGGCCATGGCGGCCAAGCTGAACGTGGACTAGGCTTCGGCGCGGGAGATATCTCATAGTTCGATGAGATGGCACGCAATCCGACACGACCGGAGAGAAATCAGGCGCAGGACGCCGCGCAGGACCAACACCTTAACGTGCTTTCCGAGGCACGGGGGTTATCACACCGCCAACTTCCAAACTCCGGGCTGTTACTAAGAAATTCCTATATCGTTGATACCATGACACACACAGTGAATAATATGTACATATGGCCCACACACCTTATTAGAAATTTTAGAATCCCAGAGAGAATTCTATGTGAAATGCGACTACAAAAAAAAAAGAAAATTTACTTAGCATTTTCGTAGAACATATTTTCATGTTGTTACCACCACCTACATCCACCAGCTAATTCATTTTCGTATCACTCTACGAATTATAATCATATTGTAAAGTTTCCCTTTACCGACAATAACCGTTCCCTTGATATACAGGAATTCTTTCAGTAAAAGTTAACAGCGTTTTACAGCGTCAAAGTTATGATAACCGCACGCTTCGTTAGCTCACAATCCCAGCTCGAGGAAGAGCTTGTTTTTACGTTATGTTGCAGACTAGCCTACTACTACTATGAAACGAGATATTTTACTGTATCGTGTTAAGTGGAACAGGGAAAGGAAGGGTTAAGTGGACTACAATCTTCAAAAACAAGAAGAAGTTTCAATAGACGAGTCATCCGAAGCTCACGTTGAAATAAACGAACACCAAGGCAGGGGGTGACTGTTAAATAAGAAAAAAAGTTTTAATACATGACATACATTACAAGGGACTTTCAAATTCGATGGGACTTTCAAATATTTCGAATTTATTATTATAGTTACGGATTTAGGCCCATTAAACTTAGCCTTTAACATGACAGACTTCATTGTGAATCTGAAAGAAGGCTGATATTGTAAACACACTGCGTTAATTTCAAACCAGATTAAAAGCTACAAACCACAGTATAACCAAAACAGTAGACAATTTAATCAGTACGCAAACATATGCTATACATAAATCTACTCCATAATTCAATAAAGCCTCATTATTGCATAAACCTGTCCAAATGACTGGCTGCGTATCAAATAACGCCGTCCCTGCGGCCACAGAGTGAGACTTGCAGTAATGCAATCAGAGGGTAGGCTGGCGTACCCCTCGTACGTCATGCGTATATTGGTGGATTGGTAGACTGCTACTTTGTTATTCTATGGTAGTGTAGATGATTTTATGTTGGGTTATAAGATGGTTCGTTGCTTATTTTTTCTTGAAATTAATGGTATCTTGTAGACTAATATTTTGTTTTCGGAGATGTTAATTGCAATAGTAAGACTAACTCCTAAACACTTTTGAATTGAGAGAAAATTACGTTCATAAGATTACACAGAAAACGACACACGGATAAAATCACTTAGAAATATACAGGGTGACAGGGACATTGATGCGCAAACTGTTACCAGGGATTCAGTACATGATCCTGAACTCCACTGCGTAGAAATTATTCGTCGGTTTTAAAAAAGAAAAACTGCTGTTTCGTTGAAAAGTGCAATAGGGATGCGAGCAAAATATATGGCACAGCTATTTTTTTATAACCGACGAACAATTTCAACGCAGTGGGGTTCAGGATCATGTACTGGATCCCTGGTCCTTGGTCCTGTCCCCCTGTATTGCCTATTTTTTAAGCCATTTGCGAGCTGCCCGTGTGGTTTCAGTGAGTCAGTTGAGAACTCAGTTTACAACATAGCAGTTTCAGTCTACATCGTAAATTGAAAGACTACCACACATTCTAAACCGAGCAATATCCAGCGGAGTCAGGCCACAGGCAGATTGCAGTAATCCAATCAAGGCAGCTGCCCATAATTTGCGGGTAACTGATGCCCGCACTCCAATGTGTTGCCCGCCAGTATTGAATGTGCCCCGTTTTGATATTCTGCCCTTTTGATTGTAC
Organism: Hydraecia micacea; assembly: GCA_914767645.1. Lineage (NCBI taxonomy): Eukaryota > Metazoa > Arthropoda > Insecta > Lepidoptera > Noctuidae > Hydraecia > Hydraecia micacea. Next base: position 683,399 of record OU611794.1, read on the forward strand.
TATACTTACGAAGCTACGTGGAGCTGCCTAGTGCGTAGGTTTTTTTTACTTCAACATAGTTCATGTGATCGTTAGCAGAAACTATTGTCCATTAACAAATGCACTATAAAGGTAACGTCTCTTTAGGAAATTCTATAGAATTGCATCACCCAGTCTCACAAAATGTTATGCTATAATTTGAAGCTACTCTTCATGAACCCTCGTTATTTCTTGAGATTTCTTTTGTATAAAGTACCGTATTTTTTCTAACTTCGGACTTACACTCACAGTGAAGTTTACAATTTACAGACCGGCCTGATCATTAATAATAATTTATTGGCATAAAAATGTGTACAAAAAAAGTGAATCATTCATAATTATTATCTTAATCTTTTTCCTACAAAGGCCACAGAAAAAAAAAGATGTGTTATTTACAGGGAAACCCCACCTTTAAGTAGGTAGGTAGGTAGATACCTACACAAAAATATAAACACAATAAATCAGGTACAGAAACCCTTTAGGTTCCCGTAACAATACAACGACAAGCGTACACGATCGACGGCAATTTGCGACGCAACGCAGCACACTCACGACGCAACACAGACGCGAAGCGACGCAACAGAGTCGCGCGACCAATAGATCGCAATCTAGACGAACAGCGCCAGATTAATCGTTTTTGTACACCGAGCTTTATTGCATTGGAGGAGAAAAGAGCTTTTTATTTTGTTACTTGGGTAGGTACTAGTTTTTTGTTTCGATGTAAGATAGAAGACTAAAGGAGGAGATAGACAGTGGATAATGTCCCCGTTCTATTTTTGTAGTTGTTCAGTACTTTTTATGTTTTGTTCTTGTATTGTTATTTGGCTGGTATGGATCACGGGCTAATGAGGAAATGTGTCTAAATAAATACTTCTTTATAAACGCTTAACTTTCATAGATACAAAAAACGAGTGTGCTTATGACCACACGACTGAAGTGAAACTTCAGTATTGCGTATTTGGCTATGAGAGGAAGAGATAAAGAAAATGTGCGCGCACTTCTGTCTCTTGCTTATCATCCCCCACTCAACTCCCGTTCGCCTCGCCCGATCACACTTTTCGTAACGCTTACGTCACGCGTTCGCCAGCTTACTCCCCAAGTCAAGCGTGCGTAAAGAAGTTTCACTTCAAAAAAAATCTTGATAGTTAACTAACAAGCTTTTTTTGTATCTATGAAAGTTCTACTATTAACTCAAGCTATAAAGTTTAATGAGCTTGATAAACTTAAACTCTCATAATCATCAATCTCCTGCCCTTACCCCAATTTATTCGGGGTCGGTGCAACATGTCTTCCATACTTCTTAAACTTAAACTCACATAATAGAATAGAATAGAATACTCTTTATTATGTACACCATATAAATTACAGACATAAATATAGAAACTTTACAATGGGTGACACAATGGGCGGTCTTATCGCTAAAAGCCACTACTAGTCTTATCTACCTAAAATGTATTTTATTGCAACAAAGTAATCAAAATATTCAACAAAAAGTTTAACTAAGAAACTTAAACATCTTTATCCACTCTTTATAACAGAACCTAAAACATTCATACCACTTAGAAACTTTTAAACAATTTATATTCTCTCACAAAAAAATGATTGCCGCATCCATCTCTTCCGACTGCCCGGCTCCACCGCAACCCAGTAGCCGTTACAGAGCCTGCAGTAATTAGGACCATACTCGTCCTCGTGTCAATTCACTAACTACATAAACTCTTGATATTTGACGAACACGTAGGTACGCAACAAAAGTCAATTAGTTAATTAACACTTCAGTTTCTTTAATCATAATTGAGCAAAAAAGAAATTGAACAGTTCCTCAATTCAGATCATATAAACTTTTAGCTATTATCAATTCATGAAATTAAATATAGTGTGCCTATATAATTATTATTATATCTATTTTGTTTCTAATGTAATAATGGAGTGGACTTTGTCTGAAAAATAAATGAATTATTATTATTATATAATAGTTGAGCTCCTTAAGTTCTAAGTTGAGCTACACGATTACTGTCAAATGCGTGCACTGACTGCACAGGTCCACTCAAATCTGTGTGGCTATTTCCTCAAAAGACCATCCCAGACTCTAATCTGCTTGCTCCTCATATGGCCTGATCAAGATACATCTGGACTTTAAAAGATATTGAGACTAACGTCTGAGATTGCTTTCTTCTCAGAGAAATCAGTTAGGCACACGTCAAAAATAATTAGTGAATAATTAGTGAATAATTAGTGTTTATTATTAGTGAAAGTGTTTTTAACCGGCTTCAAAAAAGGAGTAGGTTCTAAGTTTATCTGTCTGTATGCATTTTTTTAATGAATGTTCATAGATATTTTTATCAATTGCGGGCCGATTTCGAAAATGCTTTTTTATTTGGTAGAGGAAGCATGCGCGGAAATACCGTGAAAAACATAAAACTAAAGGAGGGAATAGACTTGGATAATGTCCGTGATCGATTTCTGTAGTTCTTCGCTACTTTTTATTATTTTGTGTCTTGTTAATGTACCTATTGTTACGGATACGGGGATGATATTGTAAGTTTTTATTTCTCGAGTGTTTCCGAACTATGTTATGGTTGGCTTACATTCTAACCGGATGCAGCTTAATACCAGTATTTTACATGGAGCGACTCCCTATCTGATCTCCACAACCCAGTTACGGCGTAATACGATACCCCTTAGTAAGACTGGTTGTTAGTATTTTGGGCTTCTGACGACCAGTAACGACTGTCAAAGATCCACGAATGACAGACGGGACTAACGAATTAACGTGCTTTATCGTGAGCTTCTTGGTATGCAAAGATCTTCACCCATCCACGGACCAAGCGCGGCAAGCGTAGCTAATCGGTTTACGATCGATCGACTCGTGCGGCTGTTATTACTTAGCCACAAGCCGCCTGAGATCGTATTACTATGTAAAAATACCAGGGTTGATCAATTTATGTTGCTGACTGTACACAAACGGGTGATATTTGACGAACATTCCAACATCCTCTCTTCGCTAAGTTGGTAAAAGTAGTCTTAAGTTGAAGACGATAAAGATTTTCCCGCTGATAAGTTTGTTCAGTGATGTTGGAGCTTAGAGTCACAAATATTTGGTTTGTTAATATTATTAATTGGTTCTTGTCATTTTATATGTTTTGTTTTGGTTTTAATAGGTTCTGAAAAATTGTGTTGCGTTAATTTTTTCAGAGCAATGCGAGTATTTGCTGGTAATGAATAGGATGGTATATGAGACGTCACGAGAATGAGCAGTAATCAGCAGTTCTTGGAAACACATATTTGGCGATAAAAGCTTACTCACTGGTGGCTGTTGCACTAATACCTATGTATATGCTTAGTAACTTTTAAAAGTTATTTTCTATAAACTAAGGATCTTATGTAGGTACTTATATTATAACTTTATGTTGTTACGAACATTGTATTTTGGAACCCATACCTACTGTTACGAAATAGGTATTTATCTCAATGTTGTAATCCACGAGAAAATTGCTTTTGAATTTTGCCAATTTAATACATAACAAGTACTGATGACTGTACCTACAGCAGTCAATATTTACAGTAAACAACTGCACTCATTCAACACTCAACAAACATCACAACAATCCATTGACCCAAAGAACACAATTCTAAAACGCCGAAACAATGCCATTTCTAATGTTGACTTAATAATAACTGACTTATCACGCGCAGACATTCCGTGGAACATGATCTCGTCATTATGAGTGGCTCGAACGCTTGGCGCGATTGTGAATATACCCGTCACAAAGTCTACCGTGCTTCCTCTACACCACCACAATAACACCATAACTCTAAAAACCCTTCGCTCAATTATCAACCCTCCACCTAGATAATACAGTTGAAAATTAATTGATCAACCCATCAGATATGTTTGAATTACATAATCGAATTCTATTGTGTCTGCATTTAACGGCTTTTGAAATTGCGGGCGAAATTAAACACTAATTTGTAGTCCCTAGGGTCGGAATTGTTTTGAGAAGTCAGGTGGATGAGTTGATTCATTATTGAACCAAATCTGTAAGACAATGAGGCGTGTGCACAATGAGCGACAATATTGTGTGGAAGCTATGAGCTATACTATCGGCTGTTTAAGCGCTTTGTAAGCGATGCGAAGCGATGAGCGGGCGTGACGATCGATAATCTTGATGCTGTCATAATCGGATTGACTTTCATATGTGAGAATGAAAGCATTCTCCTTTTAATTAGCTCAGTTTGAGTTTTGTTGACGCTTTGCACGAATAATGAGCCTTGTTGAGGTTTACGTTTGTCTTTTATGTTCTTATTAACCCCTTAGCTTTTAGCAAGCACACATAATTTTATTTAGTCAATTGAAACATTACCTTTGTCATTTGAAACATAACACTATGAAAAACATAATCCTTCTATCAAAAAGTACCTATTTATACCTACAAAGACAAGACCAGACAAAAAAATCTCGTTATTCACTCCTTTAGCCCAAAAATATACAATACGTGCAAGTATAAAAGTATAATTTTGACAAAAAAGGATTCCCGCACGGAAAACGCGACACCCGGGAGGGTTCCGCCTACTTTTTTCTTTGGTCCTTCGGTCCGGTTACGAGACCTTTTTATTTGGACCGTGACGTAATGCGAGGACTGTGTCAGGAGTTTTCAACTTAATTCAGTGACTGTGATGATTAATTAGTTAAAAGTTTTTAATGTTATGTTTGGTGTGACTTGTGGGTGATGACGTTGTGTTATTATTTTGGTTTAGCAAAAATTTTGAAGCCCATATGACCTTTTCTTTATAGGTCGAAAAAAAGTTTAAACCTTGTCAGGAACGAAGTTCGTTACGTGATACTCGCACACACACACACTAGTATATTATAATAAATAGAAACAGAGAGAGAGAAAGTAGCAAGGAGGAGGAGGAGGAGTAACCTACCGTAACTATCTCTTTTCATTTCATCAATTCTCTGACTACAACATTCGAACTAAATGATATTGACATAATTTAAAAAGCTAACAGTCTTAAAAAAAAAAATATGTACAAGTATATAAAAAGGAGGGGAAATAACAAAAAGGGCTTCAAAAAAATTCGTCCGAATCGCTTTCAACAGGAAACGTGCCCAAAAGGCTGGCAGCATTGCCACGTTGTATGGCAATGCTGATTCTTTGGTGACGTGACTAGAGAGTCACGTGAACATTCGAACTAAATGAAAAATAAATAAGATGTAGTTACGTTGTGATTTAGGTACCCTAAGTACATCTAATTTGACCTCACCACGGTAACTCTAAACTATTGACACACGCACACACGTCACCACAAACAATTGAATTGTGGTCACAAATCACTGACTGACCACGAATTACCTGTATTACCTTATTACGTACCCTGAACAAGGGTGGGTTATTCAAATGGGTAAAAGAACTGGAAATTGTAGCTATAATTTGTACTTATGTTTTGACATTGGAAATGTCTTTTCGTTCGTTCCAGTATAGGCTCCGATTTCACGAAAAAGTGCGATCCCCTTATATCTCGGAGAATTGTGAAGATATGAATTTCAAAAAAAGCTTAAAAGATGTGTATCTACAAGAGCTGTAAGGTGCAAAAAGAATTATTCGAGAAAATCAAAAACGAAAAAAGTTATGGCCGTAATAGTGAAAAAAAAATTTTTTTTTTCCGAATTTTTTATTTTGGCGCTCGATATTTTAGAAACGAAGAATGATATCAAAAATTTGAGAAACACACCTGTGGACAATTTAGTCAGCTACAATTTGAGCCTAAAACAAAGACGATCTGGTTAAGGGTTTGCCCTGTAGCCTAACCTTTAAACATTGGAAATGTTTTTTCGATAGCTTAATCTGTATAGTATTTTCGCTAAAAGTGCGACATGGCCATAGTGTCGTGAGTTCTAGGGCGACGAAAGTGATTGAGGTCTCAAAAGATGCGTCTAGTCAAAGACTATAAGATAGTGAAATAAAAAAAAGATAACGTTTTTTGAAAATTTCGAAAATGTCAAAAAGTTCGCATTTTTTAAGGATCTTTTGGCATTAGATCGCTTATATCTCGAGAACTAAGACCGATATCGAAAAAATAAAAAATCCCCTCGGGGTATTGAGTTGGACTACATTTTAAAAGAAACCGGACTTCTCTATCTCTTACGGCCTAGGCAGGAAAGTGCCCTTTGTGTGACGCAATCGTGGGCTGCACGCTCCTTAGATGCGCGTCGCGTCATTGAGTTGTTATGGGAATGTTAGTGAAATGTATTTGTATTTATTTGTAAATACGTATTTTAATTTAATTTTATGATGATATTATTTTAAATTAATTTTGTTTTGCGATACTTTGAAAATATGTGCCTACTTGAAATTACTAAATATAACTTTTTTCTTTAAAAAATAGTCTTAAGAATAAAATTGCATAGCGTAATTTTTTCCTTACGGAATTTTTACATCGTGCATGATGAGCTCTATTACTTCAAATACGTTAATATTTATGCAACTGTTGTATAAAAGAGAGTTTTGCTAGTTAATTTATTTTGATCCTGTGTGCAAGGGAACACACACGAGCATCGCTAATCGTGTATAATTTTTTCAACAAATTATAATGATGAAGTAGGTAAACATACTTAATCGTCAGTAGTAATAATATATGGTTTATGGTGGTACAGGAACTATAGGATATTGCTATACATAGAAAATGAAAATGGTGGCGTTTATTCATTTCATTTCATTTATCTCAAAAGACCATCTCAGACATCGATCTACATGGTCTTCATATACCTAACCTGACCAAGATTATGTCTGGACTTTAAAAGAGACTGTGACCTCTGAGTTTGTTTCGGCCTTTCTTCTCAGAGTAGTCAGATAGGAAACGCCGACCTCATCTAGTTTTTAAAAATATGATTGACGTGTAAAAGTGTTTGTGCAAACCTACTTACAGAAATAAAATCATTTATCATTTACGTATAGATAAAGTATCTACTATGGTCCTAAATGCGATCCAGGCAAAAAGGACTTTACCAACCATCTTATCTGTAAAAATCTCACCGTGAGAACTTCTGTGAAGTGAGCTGGAAGTGAGCAGTCACTCCACCTGGTGATTGACACTATTCAAATTAAAATATATTTATTTGTACACATAGGTGTAATGTAGTGGTACATGATGGATAAAATAAACATAATGTTGTGGCACTATGTGCTGCCTTACAAGGCGTACAAATAAAACGCTAACATAATTATAGATTACTGTTAAATAACAGTATTAAATCGCTAGCGATAACATAAACAAAGAAAATTTTACACATTAAGGTAAGTAAGTAGATAATATTAATAACTAAACTTATTAACTATAGTAAGAAAGTAGGTAATTAGTAAATATGAGGAATTGGTATTACGGGTTTTATTTTTCTTCTAAATATTCATTTATATTGTAATATGCTTTCTGTACCAGGAACCTATGGAGTGTTTTTTTTAAAGTACTTGAGTCTTTTGAAGCTTTTATTGATTTGGGTAGTCTGTTGAATATTTGACAGGTCACTTCATCTAAGTTTTCACAATGAGATTTTAACAGAATAGATTGGCAACTATCACAATATTAAAGTGAAGTCATAGCTTGCACAGACAAACAACAATGTTACATGAGTTAGAACTTACCTTTAGTACCAGTAATACGTCCGTCTGTCATAAAAATGTGGAGTTAAAATGACTTCAGACTAGAGAGTTATAAAATTGAACAATGTAGTTTTAGGTTTTCTTCAATCAACTTTACGGTGAATACGAGGTTTAATATTTGCACCTCTAACATTGTATATGTACAGTCAACAAAAGAGATAAGTATGCAGGATCGTCGGATATAGTTGAAGTTTAGTATGAAACCGATGGATGTTGTCGACTGAAATTTAATTTGATAAATGAGTGGTTTGTTTTCAATTAATAAAACAAAATTTTATTCGAGAACATCCACCGGTTTCTTACTAAACTTTAACTATATCCGACGATCCTGCATACTTATCTCTTTTGTTGACTGTACATGTGAAAATGAGGATTAGATTTTTAATCAAAGTTAAGGTTAGTTTAGAATGTACTATAGTATAAGTTTTTTTGAATTTCTTTGAATATAAGAAATAGTTCATAGAAAACTTAATAAAAGTTTAATAGAAACCGCAATGGCACAAAATCAAAAGCCATCAATCAGTATTCAAATTAGGCCGAGAATCAGCAGTTTGTGATCGTCAAAGATACCTACATAAGATAGTCCCAAAAAAGCCAGCCCTTCACCACTTCCTAGTGATTTAGCTGGGAATAGAAAGAGGCGCAACTAACTCCCCAGCAGCACCTGCAGCACAGCTGTCGTTCAGTTAGAAAAACTTAAAAAAGGCACACTTCCGTATAAATCCAGACTACACGATCACAAAATTGCCGCCGTTAAATATCTGGCCCTGTGGCGCAATGGATAACGCGTCTGACTACGGATCAGAAGATTCCAGGTTCGAATCCTGGCAGGGTCGCTAGATCTCTTTTTGTGGTTTTCTGAATCAGTGGAAACATTTCAGGAATTTTGGGAAGTTCAGGTGATAATAAATATGAAAAGTTCGTGGTCCTGTGAAGTTCACAGTCTATTTTACTTATAACTTGTAGTCAATTTTAATTTTGGCCGCCTTATTATATTTCGAACATGGTTTTTATATTTACACTAGCTTCTACCCCCGGGATGGACTGCGTGGATGTCGGAAATTATCCCACGGGAACGTGCTACCGGGACAAGAAGACGTAGTCCTATGTCCATCCCCAGGATGCCATTTATCTCCTTGCCAAGTGTTGTCGAAGTCCGTTTAGTGGTTTAGGCGTGATAAGGTAACACAGACAGAATTACTTTCGAATTTATATTTTACTAGCACCGCCCGCGGTTTCACCCGCATAAGTTTCGATCCCGTGGGAATATAGGGATAAAAAGTATCGTATGTCCTTTCCCGGGACTCAAACTATCTCTGCACCAAATTTAATTTAAATCGGTTAAGCGGTTTAAGCGTGAAGAGGTCACAGACAGACACATTTTCTCATTTATAATATTAAAAGTATGGATTGTATAGATAGTATGGATGGACAAATACCTGCATAGGTACTCTAGAAAAAATAACTAAAACAAAAATAAATAAATACTAACATTTTAATTCATTATTTTGTCTACTATGGACCCCATAAAATAACCAGATTGCGACCACACATTCGCTTAAAACATCCCTGAGAATTAATTTACAAACCACATTCATAATCCAGTTACAGCGCCCCCTAGTGCAGGAATCAAACACTAATTGTCTCAGTGACGTCACAAAGGCAGGAATCGAATCACGCGATTATCGAATTATAATATTTTTTGTGGTTTTTATTGAATTATTTCCTTTGTAGTCGTGGTCTGCATGTGTGGGGTGCCACCCTTATTGTGACGTGTGTGCTCTTTTTGTTATTTTAGATGTGACAATTATTTTCGAAGGGTTATGATGTCGTGACTTACATGACAATGTAAAAGGTTTAAAACTCACAATAGGAATAATTACGATTATATAATGTTATTCAGTTACTCGTAGGACTATTTGCATTATTTTATTATTTTATTTTATTAAGCAAGACACACCAACGATATATTTACAAGGGTAGTAACAAGAGTTCATCAATTCTGTGTAAATACATCACTTATAGGCATAGCACAACATTCACATTAAAAGCATAAACATAAAATTTATACATAATATTTAAGATTAGATTACAAAATAAAGTAAAAAATAATAAATTTAGCCACATTGCAGTAAAACAATATTGCATTGCGAATAGTAATAACTAAGGGTGACTCCAAAGGACCAGAATCCACGTTTTATGGGATCAAAGAAACCGTGATTGGTTTTATAGTGAGGTGACTGTTACTATTATTAACTATTTAAAAAAAATATACTTTGTCGCTGACACATCCAAAATACTTATTTTGCACAAATGTAAAAAAGAGGCTTTCCTATTACAGATGTGGCAACTAGGTACAGTAGCCTATCCAGTTATCTCTTTCGCCACATCCAACCCAGAACATCCTTGAAACATTTAAGCGACCCAACTCGACACAAGGCCCTCCAAAAGACACGTGCGAAGACAAACACTACGACAAGTGCTGGAAGCCACCCCGATACAATACAGCAATCAAGGCCTGGACACGGAGGCCAATTTGTGGCCAGAATTGCTCAGCGGGCCGATTCTGAGGCCGCTTGTAATTGCTATGTTTGTTTGTTTTGATAAAGGACTCTGTAACGGCCTGAGGTGGGCCTTGAATTGAAAACACATACAGCTAGGTGTGTCATGGTAGTGGAACTGTATTGTATAGGCTAGAGGGTGTGTTGTGTGTGTTGGGGTGTTGTACAGTGGTCTTGATGTTTACTGTGTTAAAGTCTATTGATTAACTATCTAGTATTTTGATTGCGATAATTGTAAGTCTTTCTTGAGGTTATTGGCACATAATTTGGAAGTCTTTGAAGTAATATAATAAGCACGTGAGACATCTCATCCATTGCCTTGAGAAAGGTAGGTATTGAATGATTCTGCTCTTAAATCTAAAGAGTTCGATTCCTGAACAATGCAAGTGTTTGTCTTGTAATAAGCAAGTGATCCGCCACTGCTTCACACGATTTTTAAGACTTGACAAACATCTACATTTCTTTATTATTAACTAGCAGCGCCCCGCGGTTTCACCTGCATAAGTTTCCCGTGGGAATATCGGGATAAAAACTATCCTATGTCCTTTCACGGGACTCAAACTATCTCTATACCAAATTTCATCTAAATCGGTTCAGCAGTTTAAGCATGAAGAGGTAACAGACAGATACACTTTCGCATTTATAATATTAGTATGGATGGATGTATGTTTAATAGTTTTATACACATTATTGAGGTATGAGGAACAGGGTGTAAAGTTCATTCACACTCTCTAGAAAAGGGAGGATCCACCGACCAGACGGGTGTTGTGTCTGGCGGGCAACTGCCCGATGATCGATGACGTTGTTGTATCTATGCTAGTTGCGCGGTAAACTCTGCTTGCGAGATGCAGGATATTCGTGACGTCAGTATGACGCGTTGTTCGCATGTGGCGTTGTAGTTACCGCTACAACATAAACTTTTAAATGATAAATAATCTAATTGATGGTGAAAACCGCATGGAATTCGGTGGCGCAGCTTAGAAGAACAACAGACAGACAAGAAAAGCGTCTTTAATTTATAATAGGTAGGTATGTAGGTATAAATAAAACTTGTTCTTTATCTGGTTCTGGATCTGGAGTCCGTACCCAATCTACAGACTGAAAAACAAATGTGAAACAACGTTCTTATAAAAATGGCAGTCTACTTAAAAAGGTCTTCACTAAAATCCCAAAAAGGGAAATTCTAAATACCTTAAGCCTGTATACAAAGCAGTTGCTTGTAGCGTCTCGAAGTAAGCGAGACTGAATGTCTCTAACTGAGTTAAAACTTGGCACTGAATACTCACAATGTTTCTTTGTCTGTCAGTCTCCCCTTTCTTCTGGTATAATTGGGACCCGACATTACAATTTAATTCACGAATTTGACTGCGAATTGAAGTTTTTATACTCTTGGCTAAAATGGCCCGAAATAGAGGAGATTTTTCGTAATAGGCTTGAAGGAGAGTGGGTAGGGACTTGGAAGGCAATTCTATTAATTAATGTAATTTATGGTGTAAGTCACAGCTTCATCTAAATATTGTATTGGTCGCGTTAAGTACCTAGAACAACCACGATACTGTTGTGATATCGCTGGTAAAGGGGTAATTGGTTCAAGCGAGATTGTATTATTTAAAAAAACCAAGTGCATGTCGCACCACGCACAATGAAAGGTTCCGTACCTATGATCAAACCTACTTATCTCTATCCCAAGAACAAACTTAAACATGATTCTAGGTCAACGAGAAATACCCCATAGGTTTTAATTTATTTGCGAGTATCAAAATATGCCGCTTAAATGGCCGCATTTTTCTCTTGAAGCTTGATTTTTTTTTGGAACTCCAAGGGACCGTAGACCTGGGTTCCATTTTTCCTTTTGATGTACGGAACCCTAAAAACAATAGCACTGCGAGCAGGGATTATAATTGCGTAGAAAAAATATTTCATATCAAAACAATAATTCAACAAGCGGTCCCTAGCCTTCAAATAACCCTTTCCCCAAAAAGATCATAATATCATTAAACAGATTCTCCCTTTCACATTAATACAAAAGCCCAGTGGTCCAACAGTTTTTGTAGACAAAATATCGCACTAAATCACACCGGGCCGTTAAACGTAACAAAGGTCACACCGTAATTAGTTTTTTTTGTCCCCACTGTGCAATATTTCAACCTTCCCGACCGCATCCGTAATAATTTTTCAATTAAAATTCATTTTTGTCATAAAATATTCTGCACTCGTGTTGAAAATTAAAATGTATGTGTTTTCGTATGGGTGATTACTTTAAATAACGTTGTTATTCCATTTTTCTGCGTTTTTATTGTATTTAAAAACATACGCAGAGTTAAATGTATCGTAAGGTCTTTGTTGTGGAAAGCTGACGTTACTTTATTGATGTTACCAGTTTTTTTTTTTTAATATTTAATAGCGTTTGAGGTATGTAGGTTTCTGGAACTTACCTGAAACAAATAAAAATAATGTTTAGAATTCATGGTAAAAATAAATGTTTATTTAATTCCATAAACAGAAAAGTATTTAATTGTTTATGTTTACTAAATACTTTACCTCCGTGCCTCGGAAAGCACGTTAAGCCGTTGGTCCCGGCTGTCATTCGTGGATCTTTGACAGTCGTTACGGGTAGTCAGAAGCCCGAAAGTCTGACAACCAGTCTTACCAAGGGGTATCGTATTACCCAGTAACTGGGTTGTGGAGGTCAGATAGGCAGTCGCTCCATGTAAAATACTGGTATTCAGCTGCATCCGGTTAGACTGGAAGCCGACCCCAACTAGTTGGGAAAAGGCTAGGCAGATGATGTTTACTAAATACTTTACACAATCATAAAACACTATGTTAATATATTGATTGTTAACACAATAATTTATTAATCTTGCAGTTATTAAAATGTAAATCATAATATTGTAGACTTAATGGCCTAAACAACAATTTTAACATTAATTTCTAGCGCTATTTCTTACTTATCAGTCTTAAAAATTATAAACCGCGCTTTTGACTAATTCCTTCATTAATTACTTTCATAATTGACACAACACAAGCATGAGGAAATATCGTCCAATGTTTTCTTTTCATTGTCCACGAGCTTCAAACAATTACTTATGTAAATTCTAAATTACACAATTAAATTATGTTGAAACACTGTTTAAAAATACTTTGTAACGTTACTTGAGCTAACGAGGTGTGCTTTGTAATGGCGTGGTTACGTGAAATGGATCGCGAGCTAGCAATGTCGTGAGTTCAAGTTGGTGCATACCAAATTATCCCATTCCTTGTAAAATTTCATTTTACGATAGGTAAACAGACTGACTGGTTATACGAGGAACATTATTGGATTGATAGAAAGGCGCTCTTTCAAGTTAATGTGCGAGTGGCAGTGTCACATTCGGATATTAAAAAAAATATTTCACTTATGTTTTTTGTTTATTTCTGAATGGGCCCGCTCTTGACCTGGATCACGCCTGATGGAAAGCGATGGATGAGATGTATGATGGAACGAGCATGCCCAGAAGATGCCTGTTCTTTGTAATTAATGCATTTTTTTTTTCGTTTTACAATAATGTAAGTAAGCCAAATGTCTTTAAAAGTGTCCCGTTCAACCATTGTATAGGTTATATAAAATTATATAACAAAAAGTTTAAAAACTAAAACCCGACTACTGAAAAGGATGAAACAAGAAAGTACCTTCCCGTGGTCGCATGCCGCTGTACTAACATATAGCTATAGTAGCATGTGACCACGGGAAGGTACTTTCTTGTTTCATCCTTTTCAGTAGTCGGGTTTTAGTTTTTAAACTTTTTTTATTTAATTATTTTGGGTCTTATTTCAGTAATTATTTTTGAAATGTGCTAATTAAGCCCAAGATATCCCCAAGGCACCATGCCAAAATATTTATTTTAAAATTAATTACTTTATGTTCTCTAGAGGGCGCCACATTGAATTTAGTGTGACGTCACATAGCCTATAACTAACGGACGGTCAAGACGCTTCTAACGATACCTCATTTGTCAAATATTATAAGTACATACTTTTGTAGTTATGAGGGAACAGATGAACATACGTACAGTCAGTTATAGCAATTAGCTGACACACCTTTGCATAAATGGTTGAGATTTTTTAGAAAACGAATCGATAGAATTTTATAATTCTTCTGTATTTTATTTATTTGAGCAAAGTAAATAAAATATAAAAGAATTATAAAATTTTATCGATTCGTTTTCTAAAAAATCTCAACTATTTATGCAAATATGGGTCAGCTAATTGCTATAACTGACTGTACATACCGGTCAAAATCATAACCCTCCTTTTTGCTTCGCCGTAGTCGGGTAAAAAGAATCGATGACTTAGTTAAGCCTTTCGAAAAAACTTGGTGTAAAACTAGGTAGCATAAAAGGGGAGGCTTTTGCTATTTGCCGTTGACAAAAGCTACTAGAGTCCTGCAGTAACCTTGTTATAATAGACAGGGACTAGCCAGAGAGACTACTATTTCACTGACAAGATATTTTTTATGGAATCCCATCAAATTGTATTGGCTCTTAGTAGACAAGGCTGGTTGGTGTTGGTCCAATATTGCGATAGAATAGCGATTATATTTAGAATTTAGAATTTTTAGTTTATTTTACATATATTACATAACATCACGCCTATATCCCCTGAACGGTTAAGCAGAAGTGTACCTACATATAGAACACTAGCATTTCGTCAGTTATGTTAAAGTCCCATGAAATGGGGGCAAATAGGGTACATGTGTAGGCTTCATTTGTTTTAAATTATTTAATAATGAATCTTCTATTTTTGGTGCGTAAAATATTCCCACAGTTGTCGTAATGTTGCACACTGTGCACTGTCAACTAATGTACCCTGATTAATTTATAAATGTTCATAAAATATTAAAACACAATTATAATAATATTTGCGGTAATTTTTCAACTAAACAGACGGCGCCATTAATTTGGCGCAGTGTCACCGGCAGAGGCGGCGCCTAACCGCAGCCACGTGCCTCTCTCTAAACTATACTCGTTTTATTTCCCTTTTAAATTTTGTGAATTTATTGTTTTGTTGAACTAGTTTTGAATAAAACTAGCGACGGTTTTTCAGCGTTAATTATAATTATGGGAAACGCTTTTTTGTTGTAAATCATAATGGAAAATGAGAAAATTTTGCTGTTTCAATGTTGACTTAGGTAAACGTTCAAAAGTGTTGATTCTCAGCCTAATTGAAATTGGCGTGGATATTTGTTTTTATATTTTTTTTAATTGGTAAAATACAAACCCCTCTACAGTTTATTTTAACCACTATAAAGTGTTTCTTTTATAATATAAAATACACATAAGCTTCTGCTTCCTCAGCAAGCAAAGCTCAGAGCCATTCTTGTATTTAACTTCTGACTCCCGAGCTTTTTTTACCTTCCTTCTCATTGACATAGGTATGAGTAAGACGCGACCAAGCCAGTCAGCTAGCTAGTATTTGTCAGGCGGCACCTCTATCTGAGGTAGACTAATGTCGTTCTCACTTGGACAGATGATACAAAGTAAATTGCTCAATTACTTACTTTATCTAAAGAGTTTTTATTGTTATGTCATTGTAAGTAATTAAAACGTATAGGTACGTATGTAATGGAAATATGTAACTAACTCAAATAACAATAAATCTTCATAGATTAATTTATTCCTCCAATGAAAAGCCATTTATATCACAGAAGTTGCTTTTCAGTGATTATACGGCAATTTAATAAACTACCAAAATCGTATAGGGAACTGTCAATCAATCGATTTAAAACAGCTTTATTTAAATGGCTTACCTATAGAAAATTATTCCATTCTGTGACTGAGTACTTAGACTTTTTAAAGATTCACATTGACACCTTACTATTATAATTTGACAAATACTTGCAATTTTAAATTGAATAACTATGATTGATGTACCAATTTTACTAGCTTCATTTATTTAAATAATGTAATCAATACTTTTGCATGCTAGTTTTAGCGAATTGTTTTAGAAGCTCTTCAAAAATCCGACCATCTGTAATGTACTACAATTCTTGCATAATTTCATTCTAAAACCTGAAAGTACCTAACTTAATGACCATAAAGCAATTACTTTTTACAGAATTTATTGTTTTACATAAGCTAGTTTTATTTATATTTACACATTCAAATACACACATCAAAAGTGTCTAGGGATCAAGCATTTTTATGCGGATTTCTTGAGATTGAGATGTGGCTTTGTAATAAATTTATGATTTTATAAATTTATATGGATCCTTTTTGGTGCATTTCATAATTTGAATCAGGAACTGTGAATCAAATTCGAGTAAAAGATGAAAATCAGCTGTCAATATTTTCCCTATAAAAACATACAACGCATTGAAGACATTATTAGTGCTACTGTTTCCCTACTACTGATTAAAACCAACGTTATTATGGAGCGGCGACGTCATTTAAGCAGGGAAGAAATGCTCAGAGCCGTGGGAATGATAGAAGCTGGTTCCCGGCAACGTACTGTGGCTTTAGCTCTGAATACAAGTCAGAGTGTTATCAGTCGACTTTGGACACGTTACCGAAGCACTGGTACCGTGGCTGAGCGCCATGGAGGACGGTATCGCTGCACCACACGGAGACAAGACCGATACATTCAAATCTTAACTCGAAGAGCTCCAACAATAACCGCCATGATGTTAGCCGTGAGGCTTCATCACTCTTCAGGGAACTTAATTAGCGACCAAACAGTCAGAAACCGCTTGCATGAAGTGAACCTTCATTCCCGAAGACCGCTACGGGTACCACCTATAGCAATGCACAATCGTAGGATTCGATATCAATGGGCTCTTGAACACAGAAATTGGGCAGAAGAACAATGGCGTTTCGTGTGCTTTTCTGATGAGTCTCGTTTTGGTATGAGACCGGATACAAGACGTATACGACACTGGAGAACCCCTGGACGCCAACAGCGATTAAAATCCTGCCAGGAAGTCCATCCTTATAGTGGTGGAACCATCATGGTATGGGCGGGTATTTGGATCGGCGGAAGAACTGAGTTGATTTGGATCAGAGGCAACCTCAACGCTCAAATTTATGCTGAGACGATTGTATCAGACGTCATCGTTCCTCTACAAGTGCAAATCGGTCCCTTATTTCAGTTAATGCATGATAATGCACGACCGCACACCGCAAGAGTTGTAAGACAGACTCTCGCCGCAGCTAACATCAATGTCCTGCCCTGGCCTGCTCAGTCGCCAGACTTGAACCCGATTGAGCATGCATGGGATATGCTACAGAGAAGAGCTCTGCCGAATATGGAGGGTATCCAGTCGCAAGAAGACCTTTTTTTGTTGTTGCAACGAACATGGGCTGCCATTCCACAGCGTGATTTGGATGAACTCATTTTGAGTATGCCAAACCGATGTTCTTGTGTTGTTAGTGTTCGCGGTAGAAACACGGATTATTAATTGTTTAAGTTACCCAATAAAATTTTAAAGAAAACTGTTATTTCAGTCTTTTTTTCGAACTTTTGTGTTAGTGGTTCAAATGTCAAAAATCCCTTTATTAGGAAAATGGCAAATTTCTTTATTAATGCAAAGGTGACTTGGTTTATCGTTACTGTGACAAACGAAAACACTTTATTTGATGAATCCTTAAAGAAAATTTTAATTAATATCAATCAGGAGAAAAGTTATTGCAAAAATATATGTTGATCCCTAGACACTTTTGATGTGTGTATTTACAAATATTTAACATTTATAAACAAAGGGCATCAAAAAAATACTCAATAGGTAAGTATATAAGCATTGCTGAGTATAGGTTAATAGGTACATACGCCCGGATATTAATTGCATGAAATTGGATTATAATATTGTGTTAGTGCTGGGAATGTTGGGCGCTATTTGTTGCACTGTGTGACAGTGTGTTGTTTCCAATGGAGTTTGTTAGTTAAATATTTTTTTCGCTTATTCGTAAGTTACAGTACAGTCATTTTCCACAGTTTACCATAGACACTTTCACACAAACTCTTTTCACCAAAAGCTCGTAAAAATAGAAGCACGTGCTCACCGATTTTAAGCTCCAAATGCAAATCTGAGTTCATTTGACTAATAGCACACAGTAATGGCGCTGCACAGTGTTAAAAATTTGCATTTAACAAGCCATAAAATAGATTAAAGTAGTAACGTTAAATTATTTCGTGGATGGCGTGCCTCTCGTTGCAAACGTATTAAAGTTTTATCCGGCCTGTGTGGCGAATCGAGTTAGAAGTTGCTCGACATTATGTCCACGGCGCAGTGGCGTGTGCACTGTGCACCCGTGATTCAATTTATTGTTGCGAAGAATTACTGTAATTGCTTTAAAATTTTCTATCGGATGCACAGTGTATCGTGTTCTGTAGTTCAAAAGTTTGAAGTGCTGCTAACATTAAATGAGATTTTAAAGTTGTGGTTATATTAGTTAGCTGTGAAGCCTCGGTTGGGATTTGAGTTGAAAATGTTTCACGTTTTTAAATTAAGTATTAACTTTGTGTTAAGTGTTGGTATCTAAGTCATTGGCTAATTGGCTAGATGACACGTTACCTTAATTAAATAACAAACTGGCAATTTTAAAAATAACTCGCATAGTGTTTAGTTACCATTGAATCTATTACTTCCGTATCAACAAAAGCTGATTAACAAAAGTGACATACCCAATGAACGCACCAGACCATTTTCTTTTATAAAACTTTCACAGAAAATATTCTGCCACGATTTCATCCACCGAATAACCTCACGTCTCCCTAGGCGTGCACACAACTGCCTCAGCTCATTACATTTATAAACTTTGTATGGACAATGACTTAATTGGAAGCAATTCCTTTAATTCTACAATTACAATTTTGGCTATAAATCCCAGCCAGTGTTTATAAGGACTTGAGTAAAACTTTGTATAATAAATATCCCAAGGTATCTCCGTCTGTTGTAATTATAATTTGCTGCTCGGTGTGTCCCTTGTGGGTTAGCAGAATCGCTGCCAATATTGGTGGTACTTCGCATACTTTGCCTTTCTGTGGAAAATCTGGGGATGAAAATTAAATCGATAAACATGTGTTTATCGAAATAGAGAAGAGAAAAATCTAAATCATAGAGAAGAGTTTCAAAGACTAGCCCCTATAAGAAATATTACTAGACAGCTTTTTGATGCATATCAAATCAATACGTAGGTGATGTCTGAAAGCTTTTTATAAAAGCTTCTAGCTATATAGGCAGGGAAATCAATAATGTTTATCTAATTGACACACTACCATAGACGTGACGTAGAGTCATTTCATACAACTGAAAAAGTATGAAAAATCTCAGTTTGTTTTCAATTTAATAAACAGTTAGTTTCCCCGACTTTATATGCCGTGTATCTGTGTATATTTACCAAACTTTCTAGCTATTTATGTATTTCCATTTTGTTTATAAGTTTCATTGAGAAACTCTTTGTTGCTGCAAATGTCTATGAGCGTTGGTAACTATTAAAACCCTTTCAAAAATACATAAGCAGCCTTAAAGACATCTTATTAGACTATAAGATATCTTCATTCAGAACTTGGCTACCTATTAATACTTCACAATTTCGACACTCGGATCATCCCGTCAATGTTATTAATAAATTCCTCCCCCCCCCCCTCCCCCCTACTGTTAATACCGCGGACAGATGGAGGGTACGAATTAAAACTTGCTGTAATAAATATTGCTAGCCATCCCTTTTGCGCTGTATTTGTGTAATTTTGACAATCAAGTTAAAAACTTCGATTGCGGGTGAGTTTCTGTGAGCTACTTTGTAACGGTAATTCGTTTTGTATTTAAAGTTTAGGAAATTGGGTGAAATGTGTTTGTGATTTAAAATCAAAATAGGTAAAATAAATAAATAATAATCTCTTATAATACGAATAAATATAAACGTAACGAAGTCAAAACTGTACATTGAATATTTTTGAACTAAAGTAATTGCTACGGGGTGTGGGAATGAGTCTGATGCTGAAATAGTAGATTGTTATACAAGGGTCGAAAGGAATTGATGACGTTCACCCGTGTTAAAAACTCTACTTTTCATTTCGAATTTATGGAAAGCAAAAAATAGTAGTTTTTTCTAAAATATTTATTGGTAATTTATTTACATGAATAGTAACAATTTAAAATTAATTGAAAAGTTAGAACAATTTGTGATTTTTTTTTAATGTCTGGCAAAAGATTTTCGATTACTGTATTTCCCTCATCTTTAACCGAATCTAGCGTCAAAATTTCAGAATCGCTTGAACTCATTTTTAATCAAATAGTTCTATTTTTTAAATTCATTCCCGCCCTAGAGAGGGAAGCATTTACTATGAGTCTTTCCCGCTCAAAGGTGGAAAGCGTCTTCCACCCGCCATTCGGAATAAACAAACACTACTTTCCGAGTATGAGAAATGAAAATATAGTTTTTATAAGTTTTGTTTGTTTGTCTGTTTTCCGGATTTGCGCAAAAACGGTTGATACAAACACACAGCTATAGTTTGTATTAACACACAGGGTAATTTTAATCCCGGTAGTATGTTCCCGTGGGATATTTTCCGACATCCCCGCAAAAAGAAGCAAAAACATGGATCATTTACACTTCTATTTAGGCCCCATGACTTTTATACAACATACAAATGATTGCAAACAGACCGTTTTTTTTGGAAAGATAAAATGTAATAATTTAAAAAGCCCGGCCAAGCATCTAAGTATATCTAATTTAAATATTTGAAACTATCGACAGCCCCTTTGCTAGTTCGCGTTTACCCACAAACTAAGGATAACTTAGGGTAATATTGTAACGAGTTGCACTTGAGGTTGTAAACTTAACAAGTATCTACTTGAACATTAAACTTCAAAAGCATTGTACGAAGTTTGAAGTTTGCAAACTTTATTTATTTATTGCTATCGACTTCACTTGCCAACTTCCTGTGGTCATTATATTGGATTAAAACTATAGATATATAAACTGTACCTACTTATGTTTTCATGTGAGTCTTTTACTAAGAATTTGGTGGTTTGGCTCCAAGAGTTTATTTGTCCCAATTATTGTAAGGGACCTTAAAAGAGTATTGATTCAGGATTTAATTAAATTCTTCTTCTTCTATCATAGATACACGATTGGTATGTCATGACGTGATGAAAAGACAATCCTGTCAACAAGTAACGAATCTAGGTTGAATTTACATTGTCGTTCATTAACTAAGTTTGGTGATATTATTATTATTCGGCTTTAATGTACACAAATCATTATCTACCCAGCCTTTTCCCAACTATCTTGGGGTCGGCTTCCAGTCTAACCAAATGCAGCTATATTTTACATGGAGGAACTGTCTATCTGACCTCCACAACCCAGTTACAAGATGACACGATATCCCCTAGTAAGACTGCTTGACTGGAGGTCAGATTGGTGACTGGCGTCTGACTATCCGAAGCGACTATTCACCACGCGGGCCTTGCGCATGTTGGTGGAATGTAAGGCATTAATAATCTTACTTAAAAGTCTATCCCATCCCACAGCTGGGCAAACCCTCCAAGACAGAGAACCTAAGCCAGTCATCAGTCAGTATTTATTCTACAATATAATTCTGTTCGCAAACGACGGTAGTTTCTTGTTTAAAACAAAAGAAACTCCATCGTTTGCGGAGATAATTAAAATGCTAGCGTTTATCTTCTTGGCGGCGACTTGAGAGTTTTTGTGCACGTTTTAACTGTTACTTCTACTGGTTTTTCATTGAGAGGTGTTACTAATGCAACATTGTGTTATTAATATTGTAGTGGCATATAATAACGTTCTTTATACTGCATAAACATAATGCTCAAAAATGTAACCCAAACTTCTTCAGTGGTTGTGTTAATAAATACATCTATATATATAAAAGAAAGTCGTGTTAGTTACACCACTTATAACTCAAGAACGGCAGAACAGATTTGGGTGAAAATTGGTAGGGAGGTAGCTTAGAGCCAGGAGACGGACATAAGATACTAAAAAAAATCAGAAAAAAAAAAAAAGAATCAGACTTGGAATAACAAAACGCAAATGACAGGGTTAGGAGTAGGCTCGGGGTAGGGCAGGAGTAGGGTAGGAGTAGGGGTAGAGTAGGAGTAGGGGTAGGGTAGGAGTAGGGTAGGGGTACGGTAGGAGTAGGGTAGGGGTAGGGGTACAGTAGGAGTAGGGAAGGGTTAGGGTAGGAGTAGGGTAGGGGTACGGTAGGAGTAGGGAAGGGGTAGGGTAGGAGTAGGGTAGGGGTAGGGGTACAGTAGGAGTAGGAAAGGGGTAGGGTAGGAGTAGGGTAGGGGTAGGGGTACAGTAGGAGTAGGGAAGGGTTAGGGTAGGAGTAGGGTAGGGGTACGGTAGGAGTAGGGAAGGAGTAGGGTAGGAGTAGGGTAGGGGTACGGTAGGAGTAGGGTAGGAGTAGGGTAGGAGTAAGGGGTAGGGAAGGGGTAGTAGTAAGGTAGGAGAAGGGCAGGGGTAGGATTGGTAGGAGTAGGGTAGGGGGTATTAGTAGGACACCACGCGAACGAAGTCGCGCCGAGCAGCTAGTTTTGTATAAAAGCAATTTTCAGGTCTCTTCCAAAGTTGTGTTGCGTATAAAATGGTGCCCACATTATACGTTATTGCCATTACGAGTTAGTAAATTACACTACTAACTAGTCTGTCCATGTATCTAAAACAAACCACGTCGTTATAGTTCATTGTATAGGTACTTCGTTTACACAGTTCACCGCAGTTTTATTGCTTCAGTAGAATTTATTACAGTCGTCTGAAATTAGATCGGCATTTTTAATGTCTTTCTAGATCTAGTACGACGTCAAGTTTTATTACGCTATTAGTAGCAAGAACATTTTAAGAAACAATTGAGCTTTTGATATCTAATAATAAAATTAATGTTAATAGAACATAGAAAAACAATAAAAGTTATTTATTGAATGTATGTATAGATAATTAACTATAAGCACTAGGTACTAACTATACTAATAAATACAAAAACAAAAGGACACAGGCGTCGAAGTACTCGTCCGCATCACTGTCATCCGGAAACGTGCCTAGAAGACTGGCAGCATTGCCACGTTGAATTGCAATGGTAATGCCATAATAAGGTTATTTGATGGATAAATAAAATTGTGCTATAGATAATAGTCATATAATAATTGGTTCCTATTCGAACAATTTAAAGACACTATTCACCAGATCAGTTACTGTTCAATTCAATAACTTCAATGATAAATAATCTGGTGGATGCAAGTTAACTGTAACTTATCCGTATAAAAGATGGAACAGACTTTTTGTGATTAAAAAAATAGCAGTCAACCATGCAAAATAATAATAATTATGTTGAACAACATTGGCCCTTCCAAAGCTTTCACTCTTTTGACAACGTAAATATTAATTACCCACATTCAACATCGTGATGAAACCGGCATGTCCTAGAACCAAAAATTCGACAATACATGTGGCATCTACCAACCCGCACTGGGGCCGCGTCGTGGATTACGGCCCACTCCCTCTCAACAAAAGAGGAGGTGTGTGTCCCAGCAGTGGGAACATTATAGGCTGATTATGCTTATGCTTATACATTCAACCATCTAAGTACAACTGAGATATACGGTCATAAAATTAACATTTTATACCAAACAAACAAGAATACTGCATCTTCAACATTTCTAAACCCATTCCACATTTAATAAAATTAAGTCAAACGCTTGCTAAGCATACTTAAGACGTAAAGGCTACCGTCTCGACTCCACCGTCCACCGGCTATCAATCGGCTATAAACTGGGGCCGGATTAAGTTCTAGTAATCCTTCAGACATTACTTCCTATTCTATTTGGGGGTCCTTCCAGTTAGGGTCTTATTGAAGTAAAATGTTAGTTGAAATTATATTATTATGTTCTTGAAATAATTTCTGCTTATCTGTCAGTCGCCATGTCTGTGGTGCAACTTATGACAGGCTTAGGTGCAATGCTTTCTCGAAATACAGGATTAATTTAATGTCCTATTGATCTTTCCGTAGGTGTGCAATTATTATGTATTGTCATGCTTACTAAAAACTTATATAACCTTCAAATGCACCATCAATGATTATAATCTCAGTATGTTAGACGTACTCTTTCAAAAAGCTTCAGCCCATTTCTCTATTTAATCAAAAAATCTTTTACAGAAATATCTTCCAACATAAAGATTCCAAAATGCCGTATTCCTTTCACTCGTAAATTAGCTTTTAAACCAACACGTGCATAATAAAAAAACTCACAAAACTCCACGGAACCAAACCATCAATATGGAAAAGAAACAAACGAACGGACAAACGAAATCTCTTTTGAATTTCAACCCCCCAAAAGAGGGTTTTAATCGTTTTTAAATGTCTACCCGTAAAGGCGCAAATCCATGCAAATATCACTTTCATCCCCCACAAGCAATATTCAACTTTCATACTTCGTGATAGAAGTTATAATAGATGCAGGTGAAAGTTGGTGTTGCTTTCTACTTTATATGGATTCATTAAAGAGTGAACAGAAATTGGGTTCTTTGCTGAATGTTGAGCAAATTCTTTCGAGGATTTGCGAAGTTTGTAAGATGGGATGAAATGTCAGTCTGTCAGTCAGTGCGGATAGACTGTGGTATAGAGACATGGTTTTTATTTTAACAAGTTGGTGTTAAAGTAAAGTTTGACTTAAGTTTTTCTTTATGTTTGTGAAGAAATTTTTGATGTCAAATAAGTCCAAGGATATTACCAGTATAAAAGTTTTAAGTAGAGTCAGTCTGTTGGTTACCTACATTTAATCCAAAATATCTTTATACCCAAGCGATTATTTCTCAAACTTTCGGGCTATCTGGCAAACCCTAAATTCAAAGTTGACTTTGATATTATGTAAGTCTTACTAAAATGTAATAAGAAAAAATAAAAAAAAATGAATGTGATACTAAATATTAGTCAGTGTGCTGATTAACTAATCGAACGTCCCTAGGTCCTCAACTGGACCCGCGGGTCCAGTTCGAGTGGGTCCAGTTGACCAAAGACTCCAAGAACACCATACCTAGTTATCCATCATAATTCCGAACCACAGCATAGATAAGAGAAATAAAAATGGCCAACATAACGCACTACAACTAAAATATTTGAATGTTGGCAGCATTGCGAGAGCATTCTACTGTTCCCTGAATATTTTATTAAGCCTTTAAGATTACAGAAAAACCCACTCTCTAGAGCCCCCAAGGGAGGCTCCGATACGTATCGATAAACGTAAATAATTTAATTCTCTTGCTTCTAGTAAATGGGGTAACATTTCTAGTGTTTCCGAATAGAGATGTGTTTTTTGATAGTGGAATGTTGGAGTAGTATTTAGGAGAGGACATGCCATAATGGGAGGACGTGCGGTCGTGGGATCGGCCACACTTAATGATGGGGCCCGCTAGGCATGGCGGGCTGATGCCAGCCAGGGTGCGGCGAATGTGCGGGCCCCGACTCATACTGGTACTGAAAGGAACAGTGTGGTTTTCGTCAGTAGGAGACTGACGTAATCAGGGTAATAACGACAAACTGGGACAAAATAGGGTATTCATGAGGATATCCCCAGGGAAAAAATAAATAAAGGAGAGGACGACTTGAACAGGGTTGGTAAAGAGCGTTGAAAAATATGTGATTTCCCATTTTGTATGAAAAACAAATTGATGCTGTTCTCTCCATCACGCACAACGTAGGTGAGTGTGTTGATGATATCCCATCGTGAGCGTACCAATCAAGCTGCCTAACCTGTTCCCAACTATGTTGGGGACTGCTTTCAGTCTAACCGGATGCAGCTGAATACCAGTATTTTACACGGAGCGACAGCCTATCTGACCTCCACAACCCAGATACTGTGGGTAACATGATACCCCTTGTTAAGATTGGTTGTCAGACTTGACTTCTGACTACCTGTAACGTCTGTCAAAGATCTACGAATAACAGCCGGGACCAACGATTTAACGTGCTTTCCGAGGCATGGAGGGGTCTCAATATGTCATGGATGGTCACCCATTCACGAACCGACCGCGGGAAGCGTACCTCAACCTTCTATCGACCCGTGCGGCTGTTATTATTTAGCCACGAACCCCACATCGTGAGCGTACCAACCTTTACGACATTTGTGAGTTGACACAATACAGGTGTCAAACTAACTTCAATTCTTTCGAGTAAGATAGATTTGAAAAGATAGTATTGACTCATCAGTGCGAAGTTTGCACAACCGCCGTCAGTGACAGCCCTATTCTTCATCTACTACATGTAGATAACCAGACTGATTTCTTTTAGCTAATAATGATATAGCCAACTCACGTGTCAGGAACAATATCACATCACTGTAGGGCCCTATGCACACAAACGTTTTCTTGCCGTGAAAAACTACGGTTTATTCGTCATGTGTAGGCACGGTTTGTCAGTGTAGTATGGATTATGGAAGCTTGTTGACGGACACGTTTTTTCTACGGCGCGGTTTATACGCCGTACTGTAAAGAAACCGTGCTATGTACAGACGCCAGCAAATCAAGCTACTACAATCTGTCAAATTTGTTTAATAGATTTTCAACTTTATCGCTAAAGCATTAGGTTCAAAGTTGATTGGGAAATTTTGACAGTTTCAGGTAGCTTGATGTGCTGGCGTCTGTACAAATAGCTTAACATACTTCATTGTTCTACTTCATAATGCTAATAAGTGACAAAGCCACAATTACGTCTATTTCCAATACTAAGCTAAATATAATAAAATTATACTCTCTTACAATTCTAAATGTGACAAGAAAGATAAATTACGTGACATGAATCCAATCGGGGGTGAAGCGAGCTGGAAGTGAGCCGAGGGGGGGGGATAATTTCGGTTTTTAGGTGAGAAAAGATTTATTATAGGGGCGTGCCCATCGCCGAACAAAATATTCCTTTGGTACAAAAATATGGGGATATTGAGGTTACGACTTGTTAACTTGTATTGTTATCATTATCGTAATGTGTTTTGATGTAAAAATATGCTGAAATAATGCGTGTTAATAAGGTGGCTGGAAATGGGTTACATTGAAGACTGATAAAATTGTGGCAGAAAAGTGTGTACAGTTTTCTTCACTTATGAACTAGTGTGACCGCGACTTAGTTTGCGTGCATGTCAGAAAACAAATTGGATTTCATGTTTTTTTTTTTTGCGTAGTAACCTAATCCTTTTTCTAAAATTAAAAGTATAAAGTACCGTATATACTTCCATATGCTTTTAGTAAAAAGCTGTTATTTTGACATTATAAGCAGAAACTTCAATTTTATTTATTTGTATAGACTATCGGCAAACAAATTGCCAATGATGACACTAAAAAAACCAGCGCGCCTGTGGCGTTAGTTAATTCCGCCTCTGTACATTTGTGTGCTTGAACTAATATATAAATTAACCAAAGTTTTTATTTTTAGGTACTTACTTATTTAAAATTTCGTATTATATATGGTATTGCATGCCCATGTGACGGCAGAGCATGAAGAACCAACTTCTATGACAACATCTATGTATTAATTATTTACCCATGTTTGCAAAGAAATAATTTATTTGATTAATAGAATAGAATCATTTTTATTCATAAGTTCATATATAAATTACATAGAAGTTACATCATTACAAAGTTACATATTAATATTATGAAGAAAATATTATGCTATTCCTAAAATAAATAAATCTAGTGTATAACTTATATAAATTTGTTAAAGGCCTAATGAATGCAATAGCGACCTGCCTGATGTAGGTTTATTCAAACCTGTGTTTCAGGCCATCACTTAACAACGCTGAGTGCTTTAGTGGACTATTATGTTACTTTACATAGAGCTCGCATTGATACTTAATAATTATATTTTTCAATAAAAATTTACTTAACATAAATAAACTTATTGCATTACTTCTAGCAATTTTTCAGTGTCTGAGTAATTAAATGTCGCTAAGTATTCACTCAACATTTCACTACATTTTTTACAATTTACACTATATATACTTAAAGACTTGTTGATTTTATTATATATGAACGGACCTAAAAATTCATAAAATTTATTTATAAAAGTATGTCTAGTTTGTATTTGATATTTTGATTACGTATTTAGACACGAAGCATGTAAATGAAAATGGAACATGAATATATCACACTAATATGATAAAGGCGTTTGTGAATGTGTTTGTATGTTTGTTACTTCTTCACGCAAAAACTCCTGAACGGATTTGATTGAAATTTGGCGCAGAGATAGTTTATAACTAGGATTAATATATGGGATACTTTTTATCCCGATATTCCCACGGGATCGAGACTTATGCGCATGAAACCACGGGGCGCAGCTATATAGTTCTACATAAATACAAATATGTAGGCCACAATGGGTGGCAAACTCAATATGTCAATTGGATGTTATCCATACATCAAGTGAATATCAGTCATCCATTAAACCAGTTAATAAAAATGTAAATGCAATAAATTTAACACTCCAGTGCCGAGTGCCGTTATTACGGCGATCCGTATTACCGTCCTTAAATGTAAAACATTAATATGGCCGGTCAATTATAATGAATGTGCATACATAATGGTAATAAGTATGATAACAATATTATAAACAATATATTAGTTGGTCAAATTCGGTTCCTTATTATGTGGTTCGGAGTTTGATGCCCAAGACAGTGTTTCGCTCTATTTTTTGCCAGAAATACATGCATGAGCAATTGAACATTAGGAACAACAATTTATATTAAGTTAATTACTAGCTTCCGCCCGCGGCTTCGCCCGCGTGTTGTGTCGTTATTAAGGCGACTACATGACCTAAAGCGCGGTCACTGTCGGACTGCATAGAAAAGAAAGAGAAGCGCGATGACACAACGGTGGTAATTTATTGCAAATATGAAGCAATTATCTATTTACAAAAACTATTTAATAATAAATAATCCATCACTGAATGCAGGTTGACATTAGACATTTAATGGTATATTTTTAATTGTAATTAAAATTGTTAAAGAAGGGATAAACTGCTTTTAAAGAAAATTAAGAGGTGTATTTGAACATTATTTTGATGCATTAATGTATATTTATTTATGATTTCAGTTCCATCACTGTATTAAAGTAAGACTTGAAAATATCATAATTTTTTCTTTGGTCAAAAGTATTTACGGTTTAAGAGATACACTGCCTTAAAAAACCAACTTTTTGACCGTTTTCGGAAACCTCCGCCTTAAGTAGACTATGTCCTTCCCCAGGATTCAAAGTATTCCCATACCAAATTTCCTCATAATTGGTCCAGCCATTTCGGAGATTAGTCAGAACAAACAGACAGACATTTTTTTATTTATTATTATAAGTAGGTTTACCTTATTTACGTTCATATGCATTTATTAAAAAACCGTTATGTTCACATTACAAACTCATAATTTTATTTATTTTTATTGTATGTAGGTATACATAAAGTTATGTAAATGGTGTCCACCAGATGTTAACACTACGTTTGTTACACAGAACTTCCATCATCACCAAACTCACTTTCATTCCCTTACGGAAAACAGGAAAAACCATTACACGCAGTTTCTGATCCGATCTCATACACTTTACAAGAGTATTTATTTTCAATTCCACGGATCAACACCAAAAACAAAAGAGCAAAGACCCTTTCAACGGAAAAACAATAGAAACGTGTATTCCAGATAGTTCCAGAACAAATGATACCGCAGGATAGATTGTACGACGTAATTTAGTGAGCTGCGGCCAATGAGCGCGCTCCGTTTTGAAGTATTAGTTTTGGACTGTAAAATTGTGGAAGGAAGCGCATGTGTAGGGTTGAACTGTTGTTTTTTCCGGTTCTACAGAATGGGAGGTAGCTGTGCTGTGTGCTGAACATTGGAATGTGTTTCGAGATACTTGTGACTGTAACTAAACAAAATAAATGAATGAGAACTGAGTTTGTCTGGCTGTTTGAAATGTTTTCACGGCTGAACTACCTAACCGATTCTAAAAAAAGTTACTTGATATCTGATCCTGTTTAGATCCTTTTTTGCAGATACTTAAGTTTTGATTGAATAATTAAAAAGACAACATTACCTTAACCTAGTTATTTATTAAATTTAGTAAGTACGTGGTGTATTTAGTTGTATAATAATTTACCTGTTCACAATAAAAGTTTATTTATCTGAGAAATTGAAGTCTAGGAGGTATCTTTGATTGATTTTGCTTCCCATACCATACATATTTCAAGGACTCAATCAATAAGAGAATGATTTTTCAAGGAACTGTACGTATGTGTACGTATGTGTAATAATAGAAGTGGTTACTTTGATATTTCCAAACCAATTACAACATAAATATTTTATACTTAAATAAACTCAATTCCACATAACTGATTAGCTCGCAATACTTGTTTATATCCTACAGCAGTCATTAGAGGAGTTAAGAAAACGAACCATTCAACTGCTCCGAGAGGTCTAAAAGGTCGGCACCGCTTCAAAGATACGTATTTTCAGCAAAAAGGGAACTTTTCAGACATCCCTCGAGACTGATCGGCTGTAACGTCCGGCTCTCGTTATTTCTTTGACGTACGCTCTTTGTGAACATCTAAATGAGACCAAAAGAGCCCGAAAGATGTCGAAGGAGCTCGGAAGACTCGGAAAGTTGCATTGTTTTGACTTGACGGACTCCGATGGGAAGTACTTTGTTACCCAATTAGAGATGTCATGGTAAAGGCTTTTTAATATTTCCGGGTTGGTTAGTAAAATTGTCTTTTGAGTGATGATAAGATTTCTCTAATTCTCAAAATGATTCCTTTTGTGCGACGGTTAATTAAATTGAGATTATTTTAAATGATCGTATGTCTTTTATTAAACTATTTACTTAATACGACCACAATTAAACCATTTTGTATATTATGGTCATCATACTTTGACATTATTATTCCTGTCACTGTTATCGAGAGCAGTGGTGGTGGTGACGGCCCCGACTTACGAGTCGTAGGTCGTGGGTTTGAACCCAGGCAGGCGCTTTGATCTCAACGGAGACTAGCCTTCAGCGCGGGAGATATTGTAGTGCACAAGTGTACGCGCAGACACAGGTGCACTCCCTCTTCCCTGAATCTCATGCTCCGATGGGACGGCAATCCGACACGACCGGAGAGTGATCAGGCGCAGGTCGGTGAAGGAATAACATCGTGAGGAAACCGGCATGTCCTAGAACCAAAAATTCGAAGATAGGTGACATCTACCAAACCACACTGGGCCCGCGTGGTAGCCCACTCCGTCTCAAGGAGAGGAGGCCTGTGTCCCAGCAGTGGGCACAGTACAGGCTGTTTATGTATTCCAGTTACTGTTACAATGTTAAAATTGGAAAGCTAATAGTACCTAGCTTTCCAATTTTAACTTTGTTTTTGTATCTATTGCAATATGGCCATTGATAGCTCTCGTTTATATCATAAAACATAACGATGCTTCCGATATTAACGAACAATTCAATGCAAACTATACCAGTATGCCAGTATTCTCTATATCGCCCAGCCTTTGATATCGGCCATAAAAAAGCAATTTAGAGCTAAATATTAAAAAAAAATCAACAATACCACGTATAGTGGAACGTGGAACTAAATACGATTTTAGAAGCATAGCGGTATATACCTACTGGCACAAAATAGATTATTCAATTGGTGGTGCACTTCACCCCGTACCACTCTGCAGCCCGCTCCATCGTATATTCGAGCGGGTCTATGAATGCAGCGTTTTTCGCCAGAGTTTATTTTACGTGAAGTGTTATAAATAAAATTGGGTAAAAAATACCCGTCGCGTATCGCAGGGTTAACTTTATTCCGTCTAGATTGGATTTTTTTTAAGCGATTTTTTGCATTGAATGTAGAATAAAGGTTGTAACAAATTGCTGAAGGCTTTGAACTGCAGTTATTAAGCGTTGTTACAAGTGGCTTGAAGCGCGATCCATTTTGTATTGGAACATTCTTGCTTCTTGTAGTGTCGACCCGGGACGTTCCGAATTCCTTGTTATTTGTGAAAAGTTAGGACTTTGAGCTATGTTTTCATGATTTGCTTTTGTATTTTAAAACTTTGTTATAGCTTGTTATTGTTTGTTTGGTACACTACTCGTATAACAAAGCTGATAACTAGACGTCTTCCCTAAATTTATGGCAACACAGATAGCTAAGAATACATAACTGACCTGCATGAAATAGGTCGAAAATCTCTATTGTGCATCAGCTGCACTTTACAATCAATCAAACATTTCTTGTGTATAACAAAAACTTTCAATCACCCCTATATCATTATCCCCAGTAACCAAAAAAATAATGCATTCATCAAACAATGCACATCTGTCATCTGCGACAAACTGGATTACTCGCGTCGCATCAGTCCGGACTGCAGTCGGTCTGTCAGTCGACCGGGAGGCGCAACTTTCCATAATGAAGCCGCCGTATCGTGCGCTGATTGAATTTCAACAACAATGCGATTAGGAATATAATATTCTGGACGCGGCGCGCGGCGCGGTCGTGTTAAAAAGACCAATATTGGAAATAGTGGCAAAGTATTATTTATGATTTCAGTCCGTTCAACTGTTGAAAAATCAAAATATATGGGATAGAGCTGTGAAAATATGACAAACTTAACGACATCGACGCGCAAATTACTGTCACACTGTATAAGTACACTTGTTTTGTTGCTCATAAGAGTGTGATTGGATTGCATCAACTTACATTAAACATTTTCACGCCACGAACCTTTACACTTTTAATGGAGTCTTCTTCAACAATTAGCCAGTTAATGCTTGGTATGTTTTTCATGGACTGTACTCGAAGCAATAACAAGTAAATCAGCCTTCAATACAACTCACACAACCCTTGAGTCATTAATGCCTTCTCTTACATCTAATAGATACATTTTGTTGCACGTGCATACAACAAGCGTCAGTAGGTATAGTGTAACAAGTTAAGACATGGTAAGCAGTGTGCTAATAACATATGTGGGTTAAGTAGCACAGTCCTGACAGGGCGTTATGCAGCCTAGCCCATAATACTGTTGTATCTAACATTATATATGTAGTAGAAAGTACTGAAACCAGGAGTTGACGAGCACGTAGATAAAAAATCTTGAATGGGTAAAATTCGTATAAAAGATTCACGATGATAGAAATATGTAAGAACATAGAAAGAAAATACGTTTATTTGCGGTAAACATGGCGCAAGAAAGAACATAAACACAAAAAACTTTTTTACAAAAAAAAACCGACTTCCAAAAAAAACACTACAAAGTGAAAAATAACACTACAAAGTGAAAAATAACTTTAATTTCGGAAGTCGGTGTCAAAAAAACGAAAATGTGGAACCAACGACACCGACTTCCGAAATTAAAGTTATTTTTCACTTTGTAGTGTTTTTTTTTGGAAGTCGGTTTTTTTTTTTTGTAAAAAAGTTTTTATTTTTTGCTTTTTAGTTGTACCTACCCCATACAAATTCATATAACACTACTTGCTAGTGACAGGAAGATAAACATCATCAATATTGTGAGTTGTAGAGTTTGTACCTTCCATCATCAGCCCAGCTACCTGAGATGGTGACAACCATACGCAAATACACAAGATACTTCATAAAATATGCGAAAAACCATAAGTAAGCCTATAAAATTTGAGGGTTGCCCTCGATTTCTCTAAGATCCCATCATCAGATCCTAACTTGGTGACAATGGGACCACCTCAGAACTATCTACTTTCGAACAAATAAAGAATTTTGAAAATCTGTCGACAATTGGCGGAGTATTCGATGAACAAACATACAAAAAAAACATACAAACAGCCGAACATAGTACCTCCTCCTTTTTGTGAAGTCGGTAAAAAATAATAATAGGTAAAAGGTAGGGGGAAACATTCGTCATATCCACGCAAAACGTCTATCGCTCAGCATTATGCTGCGACCCTATGCAAGACAGAGCCCCAGCGCTGGTTTTCAGCGACAGCCGTAAACATAAAACAATGAAATTTGTAAAATTTTGTCATTCCTCGCAATATGGTCTTTCTACGGTTAAAATTCTTACTAAAAGATGCATGTCCAAGTTTGGATACAACATATAGAAGTCTTCATTTTAACGAGAAAAAATATTAACCATCAATAATAATCTGACAACAACATCAAGCTAAACATTGTTGACGAGTTAAAATGAATTCGACGAAAGTCTACCTAATAACATCATGAAATCTGCAAATGAAAATAACAAGCATTAAATTCGTCCGAAATCTGCCGAGTAGGTATTAAAATAATCGCACAATAATCGTCCTCCCGAATTAACTAGGACAGCTGCCCATTCAGAAATAAAGCTGACCCAACAAAATACTAAGCAAAGAAAGATCATTCCGAATATCAGGATAAAAGTCCCTCGAAATGAAAAAATGAATTTCGTTTCGTTCAATAAACGCGTATATCAAGAATCAGCACTTTTTTCGCACAAACAAGCATGTCCAATTAACAGCGAGCGTTTTTTCAGTCTGAAAAGGCTGAAACAGCAGACCAACTGAGAGTCAAGCCCAAGTTTTAGCTCTTTGAAAAAATCTGTAAAGGGCTGCTTTGCTATGTGTCGCAATTTATAGGAGAGTGGCGATAGAAACATGTGTGGATTATACTAAAGTTTGCACCAATTTTTAGGAGCATTGTTTAAAAGATTTTCCGTATTTGCTGGTGGACTCTTGTTTCTGACTATTGTGCTGTGTTCTCCTTGAAACTTAAACATCTGAAGGCAAAAATTCATATGCATGCACAAATTCCGTCATCTAATAAGGCATACCCAAATTAGACACAATTATAGGTTT
This sequence comes from Hydraecia micacea, assembly GCA_914767645.1. Classification (NCBI taxonomy): domain Eukaryota; kingdom Metazoa; phylum Arthropoda; class Insecta; order Lepidoptera; family Noctuidae; genus Hydraecia; species Hydraecia micacea. The sequence continues at coordinate 718,442 of OU611794.1, forward strand.
ATATCTAGTTCTGATCACCAATCACCAATTCAACATTTGAACTGCCTACATTCAACCCCTGCTCTTAATTTTGCATCTATGTTTTGTCAGCGAGTGCTATATATGTATGTCTTGTTCAGTGTCAAGTAGATTTTCTAGAATTACCCTTATCATAATCAGCCTATAATATTCCCACTGTTGGGACATAGGCCTCCTCTCTTCGAGAGGGAGTGGGCTGTAATCCACCACGCGGGCCCAGTGCGGATTGGTACATGTCTTCGAATTTTTGGTTCTAGGACATGCCGGTTTCCCCACGATGTTTTCCTTCACCGTTTTGAGAGCAGTGGTGATCAAGTGGTATCGGCCCCGACTTTTGTAGGTCGTGGGTTCGAACACAGGCAGGCGCTTTTCTTTGTGTAAATAGAATTATCTTTGTATAATTATGATAATACAAAGCAATCATAATAGTTATTTAAATATATAATATTAAAAGTCCTGAGTGACTGATATATCAACGCACAGCCTAAACCGCTGGTCCTAGAGACATTCATTTTGGAGGGTGTGTTCTCTGTGAAGAGTAGGTATCCACTAAGAAAGGGCTTTTTGAAATTCCACCGTTAAGAGTGTGAAATTTCACGCGGACGAAGTCGCGGGCAGAAGCTAGTTATTAATGTGATCTCTCTCCCAAACCACATTTCATTCAATCCGTCAGTATTTGTCAGGCTGGTGAATTCATTATCACGTGGCTGTCAGTCCTAATCTCATTCATGACCAACTTCCTTGGTCAAACGGAATCTCAATACATGATGAATTACTTACTACTGCAAAGTCTGAAATGATGTACCTACATAATACACTACAGAAAAACTAAGAAATTTAAATCCATAAGCTTCAAATGAAAAAAATAAAAATATAATTACATGTGTACCCACTTTGAAACAAAGATATTAAATTTTGACATCAACTAAAAATAATGTAGTTATTCAACATAATAAGATGAAGGATGCAGATGAATGTCAAAATAAAGACAATAAACATCAGATTCAACTTGTTATTTATATATAGCCATCCTAAGAAGACGTATTCAGTGATAATTAACAGAGCCGTCCAGACCTTAAAATAGTCCCAACTTGATCCTAAAAAGGTATCCAAATTAAAAGGCCAGCGCTCTAAGGGTCATAATGTCCTCTCACCACTTGTCCCACAACCGAACCGTTAATTCTCCTTCATTTTTTTCAAAAACGTCCCGTAAGCCCTTTACCATTACGTATAATTAAATTAATATTTAAAAATTCTCTCTTCAGCTTTGCCCTGCCATTGCGCTTGTTATTTGAAGAGGCCGGCCAGGCAATAAGTATTGCTCAGCAATTTTACGAATGGCATTTGAGAATTTCCGGAGGATTTTCTATGGAAAATAATTTATTCATTGTATTTGAGGCCTCTCGATTCGTAAACCGATGGCCGAATAATTTGATGAAACAATTATTCGTGAGTTTGGGACATACCAAGCATTATGGGGTTGTGTTTGCACAAAACTATGTAGAGAACATGATTTTGATAATTATGAAATAAATAAGAACTCAAAATGCAAAATATTCATTCGCAAATCTAACTTTTAAAAACATAACATAACATCAAGCCTGTACTCCCTGAAGGGTTAGGCAGAGGTGAGAGTATACACACAACCGCATTTCGCCACCTATATTTCACATCGCATCAATGCCTTCTACTTCGTACTGACAAATTGCGACTACATTTACTCGTAGGAACTAGGTGTCCACCAAAATCAATCTTCAAGAACACCCAAGTGTGTCACAGCCTTTCTATCGAAATCTCCTTACGAAGGGAATTCAGCACCGTCGCGGGGAACAAGAGGTGCGGGGGGGGGGTCATTCAAATCTGTTATTAAATTTGGAGACAATCACAAGGAGTTTTTCCTAAAAACCTTGGAAGGGGCGCAAGTGTTCCCCAGATTGGACTAACGAGGTATATACGGTCGTCTGCTACCCCTAAAATACGTTATAGGCTATTGTTGAGGAAATTGGAAAATGCAGTTTCTATTATTTGGCGAATGTAATAAAAAGTAACACGTCCGGTTTTATTTGTGACAATCAAGGGTGTACTGTTGTCATACATACGAAACATTTTGATTGACATCATATGGGTCTTCGCGATGGGTCCAATGCAAAGCAAAAGTTTCTCTTATATTTACTGATTATAATTATAATAAAAGCCTGCATGAGTAATAAAATCATCCAAAATAACAGGTATTTTATCTAATAATACGCTCCAAAGTTTTTAATTTTTGGAACGAAATTGTGGCTTCCGGTAGAAAGTTCAGTATACTTCTACCACAAGCCGCGTTAAAGAACTCGTCACTACGTATTTATTTATTTAATTAAGACGGTTTAAAACCAATTACAAAAATTAAAGACGCAGTTTGTTTATACACATGTACATAAAAGAGAGAATATAAAATCATCAAGTTCAGGTAAAAGGTTACCAACACTTTCATAAATCTTTCTCACAGTACTTCTGACATGCCGACAAGTGTTTTAAATGCCCATACCCATACCAAAACACACCACACATCATAGCATCACCATAGCAAAACACATCTCACACTACACATAAAAGCTCCCACACATTTCTAAGTACCCACATCCACGAGTTACCTTCACTTCGCTAACGTCTGCAAGTCAAGCATTACCGCTAGGTGGCGCTGCGCCAATGATGGATCGTCCGCAAGACGGATGGCACCCACGAGTGCGGTTCACGCTTGACAGTTTGATCTGGAGTTTATTTTAAAATAGATGCAGGAATCTGGACGGTGCTCGATCATGGTTGAAAGATGGGAGGTGAGAGGTCTGGAAGGGTTTTAGTTTTGTATTGTGTAATATATATTGTATTGTGTAGTATAATCCAGTAACACAAACGTAATAATTTTAGATAGATCGTAAGTGTATATTAATTTATCCAATATTGCTCTCATATCATCTATGTCTAAAACGAAACGCGTGAATAATGGATTTTTGCTGACACAGAAATTAATATGAGTGACATAATTAGGCAGAACTATGTCATACTATTTTTATTCTGTTTCCACGTGGCTGGCTCTTTGAGTAAATCCTAACGCGCTTTTTCATTAATACAAATAAAATACTTACATCGTTCTTATAAGTTTACCGGGAGTGAAATAGGAAATACTTGAATGAGGGACGTACATCACTATGAAGACTATTAGAAACGAATGCAGGCTTTTGTTTTTACACGTAAAGAAATATCACCAACCTTCTTAATTTAAACATTAACCATTCCCTATTTACCATAAAATACAATCACCACAACAATATGTAAACAGTGGGTTTACTTGCTCATGATTGGCTGTAGACGGCCAATCTGTGCGGCGTGCATATTCATGAGGAGTGACGTCACTTAGTCGAGGCTTATCATGATACATGGACGAATTGTCATGCAGCTTACTGCGAGGATAGAGATGTGGTCGGCTCAGACGCGTGTGTAAGCAGCTCCAGCTGGAAATGGCAGGCTTAGTGTATCATTATAATATTACAGATGTGCAGACGCCATACCAGATACCGATATCAATATACCCAGTATTATGTCGTACCTAGGTTCACTTTCAGTGCCAAGATATGTTACAATAGCCAGATCGAAGCACACGCTCGCTCGTAACCCATGTCAAGTTTCCAAAACTGAAACAAAAATAGCCACCGTAAACGAAATTAGCTTGGAATGTATTATTGTTAACATTGGTTACTTTCAGTTTCAAATACTGATGAAGACCAGTTACATGAGAATTTTTGATTTTATAACTTCGAAAGACCTGAAATTTTGACAAAAACATTGAAAACAAACGAAAATAGAAGGTCTGGTTTAAAAAACATTACCATCAGCTAGACGTTTCAACAAGTCGTATGATTTACGAAACCTGTGTAACAGCAATAAATAACATACACAGAACCCACATCCTGAAACTATAAACTATGTAGATAAACGGGCACAGACAGCATACTAGCCCAGTCACCTTAACTTTCCTCAAGACACAATATCTTCACATCACACGAAAGTGAACGTCGATAAACATAATAAACATCAAAAAATATTTACTCTCGAAGATCTATAAAAGTATAAGGTAACACAAAGTTGTTTTTGAGTTTGAATTTCAATCTGTAAACAAGTTATACATAAACGGAATAGGTTAACCTTTACCAACAAACAGAAAATAATCTCAACAAAATCGAAACTCCGAGTTACAGACTCGGAAGTTTCCGAGTTACGTTATGCATACACGAGTCTTAATCCCCAACTTAGTTATTTGGTGGGAACGGCTAATTAAAATTAATATATTGCGAACTCGCTTTTGTGGTATTCACTTATAAGTAAGTTTATTTTATAATACAGGGCGTTGGGCTGGTGCCAAATTTCGGCTTTGTGAGCACTGACGTGTTGTGATTTATGGTGCTGCTAATGCAGGGTTAACTTTTTAATTTTGAATTAGATAATTGCAGGGTCTGAGTGCCTTTTAGTAAGCGCTTGAAATATCGTTCATAATTATTAAAATATTTATTAATTCAAAATAATGCTACTGAATGCCTATTTGAAAGTAGTAGTAGGTGTTTTAAGAACGAAAAACGTTTAGGAAATGATCAGTTTCAGTCAAAACAATAGACTGCAATCAGCGATTTATGTTTGTAAAAAAATCTATGAAACTTCATTTTGTCGGTCCCATACTCAGCAGGGGATGAACAGATGACTTTGTCATCACATAAAACATTCCTACAATATACCCAAGAATATCAAACTAAACATTTATCGTACCGAAACGAAATACGCAAACACACATGATGTAAGTACATACAAACTAAGGCACATCGCACACGAGACAGTTGGGTGCACACGACTGCTCTCCAAATTAATACGTCTTAAGATCGAGTTACCGTCACTAATGCACGCCTATTTATTTTTATGTTGCGGGGATTGTACACTGGATGTGAGCCTTGAGATGAGGCCAGATTTACTTTGGATTCGTTTTTGGAAACAAACTTATTTACACCAATACCAAATGTATGTTTATGCTTTGTAGAACAGCCAATACTAGCACACCTATTTAATTATCGCCCTTACCAAATGAAGTGGGATACAGACACAAGTCTGGTCCAAGCGTTTCATGTTGTTATCTTAATAACTAATGCATTGGAAACTTACTTTTTTCTAATAGTAACTTACTTATGATTTATTTACCTCATGATGCATGGATGCCTCTGATTACAATATAGTCGAATGCGAAAAATAGTGTAAAACAAAATCTAAATGTAAACGTTAAGCTAGATGAACTACAATAAAATACCATTACCATATTTCAAAACACCGACGGTCTAGATTTAAAAATCACAGCAACAAACATCGTAACGCCTCGCTAGTTCCATTCCACGTAGACTAGACACCTAAAAGGCATTTCCATTCGCCTCGTCCTGACAAGTGAGTAAGCCCCACTACTCGGACCGACCCTTAGATTAAGATAGATGACCTCACCCAGTAAATATATACCTTTATCTATTGAATCAATAAGATGTATGCGGTGTCCCGTGTTAGGATACCAACTTGTTTGTTTATTTTGTATTCGGAAAATTTACATAACATAGAAGAAAAAGCCATAATATATTTTCTGGGATAATTATATCATCAGTGTATGTTTGCGGTTTGAAATCAGCTCCATGCACAGTTGATACAGATTAGTTACAATATGTCTGATTGAATAACGGATTCTTGATTAATATTCGATAAACAGATCAATTTAAAATTATAGACGTTTCAATATTTTCGTTATCAGCGTTATTTGAATTGACATTTGATTGAACGCGTCCCAAAAGGAGTAGGTATGTCATCAGTTTTTTTTTCTCCTGTTTGCTATTTCAAATCTTACTAATAAGTGAATAAGATTCAAACTAGCAAAGTAAAGCACCAAAATAGAACCACACGGCCTAATTGTCACCCTATTGCCAACATTTCCTTGAAATACCATTCCGTTTAATCCTTTTCCTTTAAAGAAATTCATTATCTTCCAAATGAAGAATTTTTTAAGCTTCCGGAAATAAATTAAAAAAATAAAATTGACCCTTTTCATTAATTGAGAAAAGATTTACTTTGATTGAAGTAGCTTCAGACAAGATTATATGAACAACGGCTGTATTCAGGTTAAATTACTGTTCAGTTTTGCTGGACTTGAATCTAGGTTTGAAATAGTAGGAGAGTTCGAAGACTTTGTTTTTTCAAATAGTTTGTTATTGTAGTATTAGTGTATATTTTTATTATTTGACAAAAGGATGCCGCTACTCACCTTTCTATGACACTTGGTTAACTTCGGTGACACCAACAGACGCAAACGAGAGATGATGTTCTATTGATGTTTCAGGAAATACAAATTCAAATTCAGAGTTTGACCGCGCTTAAACAAATCACGCCAGCTAGTTATTTGAAACAAATCGTTTCTCACATAAACCGTGGCCGATTTACTAACTTTCCAACCAACCGCTACTACCATATTTGTCACCGACACACAAACTGTCAAATCATCCCAAAACACCACTCCATCAGGGTTCCACAATGATTATCGTGGGCAAACATCAATACTTCGACCTTAATAGATCGCCGAGCGGTAATCACACAGCCTATAACTCAATTAGTTAACCGTTACGCGAATTAATTCAGTTGGTAACAAAGACAAATAGTATGTGTTGTACACAGGACCACGCAACTTCACTCATTAATATTATGGGTGATGCGTGCGATTGATTTGGCTGCGGTCGACTGTATTTGTTGATGGAGTATTATTTTCTCATTATGTTATTTTTTCTTTCTTTCTTTTTCTTTCTAAGCTAAGAGTCTATTATTAATTTGATCTACACCCATGCTATAAATCTTCTATAAAAGTTTCTGAAACATTTAGCTTATTGCCAACATTAAAACAACCAGTGTAATAGTAACCATAATATCATCCAAACGAGTGTTATAATGTTGTACTAATTTTCATTATCCAAGTCCTTTTCAAAAAAAGAAGAAACTTACCTATACATAGTTTGTTTGTATTCGATACTCGGCAATTAAACTTTTCATGAAACACCCTATGGTTTCAGAAACTTTTATAGAGGATTCATATCATGTGTGTAGATAAAGTCTTGTATGCAACTGTTCATAATTAGGTATTATAATACCTCTTATTATACAACAGTTGCATAAATAACCAATACATAAACTCACGGCTTATTCTCATGGGGTAGGCAGAAACTACAGAACTCCACCTGCTACTATCCTTACATACTCCTTTTGCTCAATTCAGTCCATTAATATTTCGGTTAGAGTCCAAAGTTAGTAAATCTGTTTGGAATTTAAAAGTACTACAATGATTAAGGTTCGGCTATATGTATAGTGTGATTTAAATCAAAATTGAATTAGAAGTTTCATTTTAATTATAAAATATGAAATAAATAAATAAATTCGAAATGAAACTACTTTTCTGTTTCGTCAAATCAGCAGATTGTTACTTTCAAATCCTCACTTCTTAAATAGTGTGTCTACTAAATAGAGTCGGTCCAGAATTTGGCTACGAGTCTGGCACCTTCAGCAGCGTCCATCAGTTCCTGTAACGTACAGACAACAGGACGGTGGACGATATTAAGTGTCTTATTGTTTATGGAACAGCACACTTCAATTATTAAAAAATGTTAAAATCAGCTTATGCCCCAACACTTTTTGCCCCCACACTTTCAAATGTCAACCAAATTCTCTCCCACTTGAAATTGGCACTAGGACCGCTACCTACTTCACTAGGAAAACCTGTCAAAACACGATTCACTCAAGAAACTACAATTTCCCTACCAAATATCTCGGTGTTTATAGAGAAAATATCGCTAAGGCTGATGCTTCGCCAATTGGCGCTCTGTCGCAGAGAGCATTGTCAATATTGGAGTTCGTCCTTCTTATATACTGCGGTGGAAGGGTTGAGATGTTAGCGTTTAAGAAACGTTATGCTCTTGTGGTTTGGAAGTTGAAAACAAAAGTTGAAGTTGAAGTGAAATAAAGTGGTTAAAAAAATGTGGGAAAAATATATTTATTATTCGATTTATTCCGATCTAATACCAAGAACTTCGTTTGATTTTAATTGATTAAGAAAAACAGAACAGAATAGGTAATGCTTTAATAACAAATCTTGTTTGCATTTATTTATCCATTTATTTCAGGCATCAAGGCCCATATAAAACACATACAATACAATATTAATATAACTTAAAATACTATAAATACATACAACATAATAACTACACTAAAAACTAACTAAACACGAAGTGTCTGCGTCGTGTTTCGTCGACGGGCGTCAAAACACAAATAAAGTTATAATGGTAAACAGCTCTACACAAAATGTTACAATTATTTCGGTAATTTTAAATCGTTCATCATCAATTTAATGAGCATGATGCACAAAATAATTATTTGTTTTCAAAACACGAGTACAAAAACCTAGCATAATATCGCTATATTTATTTAGATAATCTAATTTAAAATTGCATAAGTACCCCTCCACTGTTAGTTGCATACACATTTCAAATTTTTGTATAGAAACTTTAGTTGGCATTTTACTGGCGTTATAGAAAACTTCGCTCCGCTTACAATTTACAACTCCAACAAAAAGAAACCTATAATCTCACAATACAAAAAATCCCCTCAGAAAACCAACTCCGCACAAGTCCGTCCCTTGTAGCAACAACTTCAATTGGAATTCTGCAATGTCTTCGTTAAAGTTCGAATCGCTAGCTACTTTTTATGCCGTTTGAAAGTCTAAAACTGCTGCAAGTGGCAACACTGTCTGAATCGAGAACTGCAGAGTGCTGCAACATAAACAATTTGGTGTTGCCAAGTGAAATACGGGAAAAAGTCGATGTCTTTAACGATGTATCGTCGGAGGAGAAGGTTATAAAATACACTGTGTGAGATCAAACTTAGTTAAAGTTCTGTAGTATATTGAAATATATTTTTTATTACTATCTGTGAGTAGGTTTTAAGTGGCGGAAAAAGATATAATTATGCGTTTTCGAGAAATGTGTTTTGATAACGACGTCAAAATCTATGGTAAAGTAAGGAATAATACATAATAAAATGGGACACAATATCTTTTCAAAGTACCCAATTAAGTTTCTATTTACTACAAAACAAAACCACCATACATACTTAAACCTATCCACAACCAACTAAATTAGGCAATTTTATAGTCAAGGGACATCCAAAACCACGCTGCGGTAACAGTTGGGGCTATTTTCAGTACAAAATACCCAACTATTAGGGGTCTCAAGAAAACTAAACAACCCTTTTTCAACCGGTGGAGACCCTCTGACAATTTATTTTATCCCGTAATAGTGACGTCACTGCATCGATGTACGGAACACCTGACGTAATCAGCCCCCGTCAAGTTGACGGAGGTTTGAAAAAAGAATAGTTTGATTATTTCTGGCCAGTAGTGTGTCCCCGAAAAGGGTGAAGAACTTAGGTAGTTATTAGTTCGAGGTAATCAGACCAAGGAGGTCGTGTTTAGGTAATAAATGAAGGAAAAAGTTTTTGTTTCGTATCAAAGGACCAGTAATTGGATTGAGGCTTAGACCTTCTCTTTACTCTGCCAAGTATTAATCTAGGTAAGCTAGTGCTAAGATTAGGGTTTCGAATCCTGTGTGGCCAAATAAAAGACGTCATGAAAAACAACTTTCTCATGTTTCTAGAAAGGTTTTTTACCCTTTATGTTAGATATTTTTTATATAAAATACTCACAACACAAAACAAGTAATAAATTTCAATGATAGGCAAAAAACCTTCGAAAGTGTATAAAGTTACTAAAAATAACTAAGTAAGCATAATATTGCTTTCCATTCCCTGGTATACTGAAAATTATGCTGTCGGTCGTCTAAAACTTTACATCAAAGTGCATATTTCAAAACTTTTATGTTTTATATTTTTACAAAAATTCTAAAATTAAAATCTAAAACTCATTTAAAACGTGAACACAGAAAATGTCAAAGCCAAACTCTTGACTAAATTAAGATTTTGCACAATTTTTTAGAAATGTTCAATAATGTTCATGTTTTTAACTGTTTTTCATATAGGGACCCAGATTATACACACTTTTATTTTGTTTAGTGTGTGGTCCAAGTTAACTTTTAAAGATCCAGAACTGTTGCATCGATTATTTTGACAAACCTGTAAAATCTACTGAGACAAGCTTATCTCATTAACAAGATTGTATTTTTTCACATTAATCGAAGAATACTGAAATCAACAAGATGATTACCAATGCGTCCAAAATCAGATATTAAGTTGATCATAGCGTCATGTTCCTGTAATTTTACGAACTTCAAGCTATGAAAAAAAAATCAAAGGACCAATTTCTTGTTGCCACGCAAATCAAGCCCACGCACGAAAATAAGTTCTACAACCTGCCACTATACCAATAAAACGATTAATATCCCGTCTACAATCCCCATAATCTTATATTAACTCAGTGAGCATTACGAGCAAGTTGTGAGCACGATCGCGTGCTCACGAGCATTACCAAAGAACTGGCACTTATACTTGCATGGGCAATGTTGCGATGCGGGCAAGAAAGTGACAAGCAGTTTTTTGCCCGATTACCTTAATGTGAACATAGGTGTAAAACAAATGCACGCTGATATGAATAGTGTTTCGTTTTGTAAATGTTAACTTTTATGTAGATTAACGTGTTTTCTCATTCGTGTAGGTAGAAATTTCGGACTGCTACTTGCTGTTAGTGTATCTGTCATCAATAACATATAACATAACCAACCCAAAGGGGAAGCCAGCCAGAGGTGTACCAATAGTAGTACTAATAGAGGTATGAGGAACAGGGTGTAAATTTCACTCATACTCCATAGAAAAGGGAGGATCCTCCGACCAGACGGGTGTTGTGTCTGGTGGGTTACTGCCCGACGATTGATGTCGGGACGTTGTATATCTGCTAGGTGCGTCGTAAACTGCTTGCGCGATGCAGGATTTTGCGTGACGTATCAGTGTGATGCGTAGTTCGCATGTAGCATTGTAGATGCCGCCACACTACATTCCGCCAGTAATGTTTTAGTCCCATGTAACAAGGGGGCGAGCATATTGCCATCAACCGGGCACTAATCCTGAATCCGGGCTGCTACTGGGAAATTCCAGATGAAAAACCCAATAACACTTTGCCCGACCCGGGAATTGAAACCACCACTAGACCACCGAGGCAATCAATAACACAAACTTATATAAAATACTTAAGTATTAAAGAATTCGTGTTCATATTACCTACCTAGTTCTGCGAACAAAGATTTATAGGAACTTCAACATACAAGCCCACGAATGCGAATTGCATTTCCAGAAAAGACATAAGTACAGTACTGACTGGTATATCACGATAAAATCACTTTTCGCTTTTCCGATAAAGTTATGTGTTTGAAAATTGCTTACAAAACCTGAGTCAAAATCAACCTTATATACTACTTATATACCAAAAATACATCATATAGCCAGCCTCTTATAAGCAAGACCAGCAAAGTATTTGGTAGACACATTATCTTTCGACCTGAGTGCGCCTATTATTAAAGCATTTACACATGAGGCGCAGTCGCGCGTAAACCCCGATACACAGTGAGTGATGTTCTCCGAATAGATTTTTTTAGTTGGTCGCACGAAACAAAGGTGAAAATGTGTTACAGGGAAATGGAGGGAGATCGTTCTTTAGGTGTCTGAGTATGTTCGTTTAGCGAGGTAAAAATGCGTATTCTATTAGATTTTCGCTTTTATTAGCCTCATAAATCAATTTAAAAAAATCGTTCTCTTCTTCGTGTTGTTGGCGCGACAGTGTATTGAATTTTGTTGGCCCAAAACGAAAGAAAAGAAAGAAAAAGTATTTATTGCGACTCGTATAGGAAGATCACAAACTAAACTAAACACAGTAAAAAATAAATAAAAATCCAAGTTATATAAAAAAAGTAATAAAAAGAAAAATGAACCACACACACAACTGAACTCAACCACATCCACGGTTTTTTCCTTCGTTAAAAGTAGAGTAGGTAGCTAGACCGGCAGAGAACGCCTAGTGCCATTAAGTCCACCTATTTGCCACTATTGTAGTTAAAAATATAGGTAAGATAATAAAAAATCCCCTGTGTCGTTAATGCAGTTCCAAACAAAAATCTGACAGTCATATTTGACTGTAACTTGTCAAAATCAAAGACAAATCATTTATTTCAAATAGGCACATTCAAGGCACTTTTGGACGTAAAAAATTACAATAAAATAGACCTGATTCTAGTCGCCCCTTCCAAAAGGTAGTGTTCGTATGGAGAAGAATGGGAAAGAAACTCCACCGTTACTCTTTTGAAATGTTTTACAAGGTTTTGTATACATTCATTATTTAGTTATTTGTGATGACGATGCACCTAGAATAAAATTTATCTTAAACTTGTTATTTTAAAATCCATAAAACCAAATAAGAAAACACCCATCAGAAAAAAACAAAACACTTATTTGCGTACCCTAAACGGATCCAAGCCATTGCCATTTTGATTTTAGTCATAACGCGAGCAGATTGTCGCGTCCCCTTCATAAAACAATGTCCCCTCAGAGGGGCATACAAATCTGTGCCCTCGACTGACAGACAAGTCATGCTTAAGTATCTTTAACTTAAGATTATTTCACTAAGACCCTGCTAAAGATGTTTAATGTTTGCACTCGCTGTTTGCAAGACTAACGATTTGTTTGACTATTTTAGGAGAGTGAAAAATAAAATGGAGTTTAGCAGTGAATTTTTTTTTTCATATTTTTTGGACGAGATGGTGGAATGGAATAATCTTTGTTTAGTTATTTCTTTACAAGCGTGCTTGCCATTGTGCTATTGTTTCTGTTCTCAATGTCTCGATGAACTAAGACAAATACATTGAGACTACTGGGAGCATTTTTATTAATCCTACATTTTGGACATTTTCCTTTAGTGATAATTACTTCATTTGCTGACCAAAATACTAACCATTTACCACCTCGGAACCTAGCGGTATCATCAGAACCTTTCCCTCAATTGATTTTCCCCTTTGTCATACACATCACAGTCAGGTACATCTTGACTTAAGATACGACATTATATCACAATAATATCATCGAATAAAACATCTATATTTCAGGCCAGCCACCACCAACGAGGAACTCTTCAATTAACATTCACCACGGACACAGGGTGAAAAATCCCATTCAACTTCCCTAATAAGACTCGGGGCATCAGCAGTGAGGTCACGTCGACCAATTTCCTTGGTTTTAAATGTTTGAGACAATAATCAACGCCATTATAACGTTTAATATTCATGGCTGGGGAGAAGTATGAGGGATTAGAGTTTATTTATGAGTACCTACAGTTTCTGAATTCTATTTGTAAGGCTTACGAGTGAAGAGTCGTAAGTGCCTATGGTTTTGTTTGGGATGCCCTTTAGTCGAAGTTTTATTTCCTTGGAATGTTTTTATGAATGAATTTAAATGAGTATACAGGGTCCCATTAAAATAGATGGACAAATTTTAATACAGCGCTCAGTACGTCTAACCAAAGATATCCAAGCAATCAAAACACTGCTTAAAGTGATTTTATTTTGACCTAAAATAATAAATTGCTGGCACATTAGTGTATTTTCGTTACCCAATTACTTTTCTTGTAAGTATTTAATGCGTTTTTCTTATATATATATTTTTTTAACATCGTCCTTATTTTGGTGGTCGGAATGATTTCTAAAAGTTTGTCCATCTATTTTAATTGGACCTTATATAATTTATGTTACTTTATTCAACAAGTATAAAGAGGAAACCTTTATTTCCTAAGTGAAGGCCTTCAATTAAGGAGTATAGTAAACAAAAGCTTATTTCCAAAAACTCCGACGGTAGATAATAACGGTATTGTCTCACACACCCTCACTCTGCGATGAGCGTATACGCCCATGTGATAGGGAGCGACCCTATTGCCATTAATCGGATACAATTTCATTAGAATCCCAAGCTATTTCTATTTTCCTTACTGAAAAAAAAACTCTCGAAATCCTTATCGATTTCCCAAGAAGATTTTTTTTTACTTTGAGCTTAAATGCCGTTAGCCACATCAGTAAATCAGGTATCAAAATTCATATTGTTAGCTTTTGTGACTGGTAAACTCAGCTTAATAACAGTAACTAATCAATATAACTTCTCGTTAGTCGACAGAACGAAATTGTGGGTTGGTAAGTGTGCCGTCACACAGCAGACCAAAAGACCAGAATATATCAAAATCACACCAAAAACCATTCTACTCAAATTCAAAAAAGGGAAAATTACTGCCAGAATAAAATATCCAATAATTCAGCATGAAATGATCGGCGTGTAGGGCCGAAACTGCATCCATCAGCTTTGGGCATTAGCGTTAACGAACCAAGCGGCGGGACCCGGTCCGGCCCAGCGAGCTGCAATAAGAGGATTCTGCACCCTTCTTTAGGTGCGGTGTGGGGTAGAGGAGGTAGCGGGAGCGGGAACAGAAAGTGAAAGTGTTTCTTTGTAAGTAATGGTGTCATATTTTTGTGGCTTGGTTAACTCAATCAATCTTCCTAGCCTTTTCCCAACTATGTTGGTGTTGGCTTCCAGTCTAACCGGGTGCAGCCCGTGCAGCTGAATACCAGTATTTCACATGGAGCGACTGCCTATCTGATCTCCACAACCCAGTTACTGGGTAATACGATACTCCTTGGCACGACTGGTTGTCCGACTTTCGGACTTCTGACTACCCGTAGCGACTGTCAAAGATCCACGAATGGCAGCTTGAACCAACGCAACGGTTTAACTTGCTTTCCGAGGCACGGAAGGGTCTCGATATGTAAAGATGGTCACCCATCCACAGACCAACCACGGCAAGCGTAGCTTGACCTTATCGATCGACCTGTGTTGCTGTTATTATTTAGCCAAGGCTTGACTACCTATTTGTATTTAATGTTATATTGCAATCGTTTTCATTGATTTCATGTCAAGGGTAAATTTTCCATAATATTCACTTGACTGCTGAGGTGGATGATAATAGAACATGTATAAAAGAAATAATTGATTTGTAATTTTATTTGGCATCTGTTGGAATCGTACAATGAGAATTTATAGTTGATCGAGATCTATCATGACAGATGGAGTACGAATCTGAATTTTCTTTTTTATTTTCCTTTATTATTTTATGGTAATTATTTTAATTTTTTTTTTAATTCCATAAGAGTTTAGTAAAGTTACGTGCATTGTTGAAATTTTAAAACGTACCTTTTTTTAAATAAGTTTTACAAAAATTGACCAATGACATGCATCTATGACAACACTGTACCGCCCCACCCGCGCCCGCTATCGCTTGTAATTCACACTACACAATAAAAGAGGAAATTGCATTAAATTATAAGTCGGCAAGCAATCACGTTTTGTTTCCCGTCTCACAGATTTAACGGTTTGAATAAATCCCGGCGCTTAATTAAAGAAATTTAAAAGCTTAAACAGCATGCCATTTGGAGGTTCATAGTCCTTCATAGAAGCTAATTGAGCAACGCTTGGCGTTTATGACTTGTTTGTTGTGAAGATGTTGTTGTAGTTTTCTTATTATTATTTTTTCTTTAGAGTTTGAATACGTGGCCACGAAATACGCGTTTTAGCGTTTCTTGCATGTCAGGCATGGCTGGTTACAATTTGAACCCATTCTCGTACATTTAAGATAAGGAGCATTCGTAGTTCATACAAACATAATAACAAAATAATTTGTAAATCAAACGTACCTATTCTTAATGTAGTGTGTCTTTATTCCGATTTTATTACAGAATATCAAGTTTCCTAAATATATATTTTGAATGGACACTGATTTAAAGACGATTTATGAGAAAAATAAGTTTTCTATAGAAAGAAATTCCTCATATTATCTTGTCTTTATATCAGAGTACTTTCAAAATATATATTTGGGAACCTAGATATTCTGTAATCCAATCGGAATAAAAACACACTATCTTATGAATATGTTTCATTTACAAATTATTTTGGTATTACGTTTGTATGAACTACGCATGCTACGCCAGCCCCTTAATAGAGACTGGTGTCTGTTGTAGGTAAGCCCTGCACCGTAATTGCGTTACACACTATCACTCGGAATCTGAATCATTTTGAAGCAAATTGCTAATCAATTGCTTCATAAGTTCGAAAAATGTGTCTGAATTAATGAACATACAGGTTATAATAAAAAACACTATTAATTAATTATTACAAGAAATGGAACAAAATGAAAAGAAAAACTAAAGTAAAATAATTCTGGTGGCGAAAGTAGCTTAATAACAATATAAAACCGTTTGAATATTAAACTTTAACACTATTGTTGCGCGCCACGATTGATGGCGACATTAGCTACCACTAGCGCCATCTAGTATCGAGTAGCAGAACTAGTAGGTCGAGATGCTTCCAGAACTTTCGATACTAGAACATTCTAGAACTGTCGACATTGGGTCAGTCGGGACCGGTATGTACTCGAACATTCTAGATGTTTCTACAGTAGAAAGTTCTGGAACTATCTGAGGCCCTATATAAGGCCGGAATGGGCCGCGACCGAGTCAGTATTGATTCTGCGATACAAGCGATAACATTCGAAGCGATCTTCAAGTGCGACTTAAGAGTGATCAGTAGTGCGATTGTGTTTTATAATTAGTGTGTTTGTGTTTTATTGGTGTTATTTAATTAAAGTGTTTATTTTTGGTTATTAAATCGGCAGTTTTTATTGTCACGAACCCCAAGCTCGTAACAATTGGTGTCAGAAGCAAGGATTAAAATCATGCCGGTTTTACCCAAAGACGACACGGAGGGTATCCGTACCCGGAGTCAACGCCAACAGGAGACGGACCAGAGACGTTTTGGTGGAGCTGCGCCACAGATGTCGGAGAGCCAGCTGCCGACCACGGAGGCCGGCCCGTCCGCAGCTGCTCCAGGATCATCAGCACCAGATTTGGCTGCTCTGATGATGATGCTGCAGGAGCAGGCTCGCCGACAGGAGGAGCAGGCTCGCCGACAGGAGGAACAGGCTCGTCGGCTGGAAGAGCAGCTCCAGCGCGATAAGGAGGAACAGGCCCGCCGTCAGGAGGAACAGGCCCTCCGTCAGGAGGAACAGGCTCGTCGGCTGGAAGAGCAGCTCCAGCGTGATAAGGAGGAACAGGCCCGCCGACAGGAAGAGCAGATGCTCCTTATGAAGGACCTTCATGCTACCTTCGGGAAAGACATGAAGGAGGTGAAGGATAAGGTTGCTCAACATGACAACCGCCTGTCCGAAGCTGAAACCCGAATCGACCAAGTGAATAATCGGGTTGACAACGTGATGGCTGACGTGAAGAAAACTGTGATGGCTGACGTGAAGAAAACGCTGGATTACCTTCATCTTGGGGATGGAATCGCAACTCCCGTAGCTACAACACCTTCGCTACGTGGATTTAAAGTACCACCATTCGACGGAACTTCTTCCTGGTCGGCCTACAAAATCCAGTTTGAGGCTGTCATGAAGGCGAACGGGTGGAATGAAAGTCAGGCTATGACTGCCCTCACCCTAGGCCTGCGCGACCAGGCCTTAACTGTCTTGGAAGCTCTCGGTAAGGAAGTGACTTACGAGCAGCTCCTTGAGGCATTGGAGGCTCGGTATGGCGACGCTCACCTGGAACACGTGTTTCGTGCGCAGCTAAAGGATCGCGTGCAACGCAGTAATGAAAACCTGCAGCAGTGGGCCCTTGAAGTGGAGAAGCTGGTTCGGAAAGCATACCAGTCTGTACCTGCGCTTATTCATGGGAACCTGGTGCAGGTATTCATCGATGGCATCCGCGACCTTGAAGTTAGAGCTGCTGTGAGGCTCGGTCATCACGGGACACTTAAGGACGCCTTGGCCCATGCACTGGAGGTGGAAGCTGTGCGGCAGGATCATCGTTCCCATCGCGTCAGGGAGGTTGCAGCGGCTACAGTTCGCGACCGCAATAAAGGATACAGCCCTAGGTGCTACGGCTGTGGGGAAAGGGGCCACCTTAGATCCAGTTGCCCTAAGCGGACTGCAGAAAGAGAAGACGGCCGATCTCCAGAGGGCAGTGCGGCTAACAGCACCGCCCAGCACCAACAGCAGGGAAACGAGTAATAGCCAGGACTGCGGGGCGGGTGCTGGCTGGTGTTCAAAGAGCCCCAAGGATTTCGATCACGCAAACCCATGACGGGAACAGTTTAATCATCAAGGGCGAGGTCAACGGAACGCCTTGTAAGCTGACCATAGATACAGGAGCCTCTCGTACGGTCGTTAGTTCCCAACTTACAAGTCGGTTCCTTGGGGACTCCGCATACAACCGAGAACGCATTAATTTGGTAACAGCCACCGGTCAGCGCATAACCGTCCATGGAGAGAAGAAGATGGAGTTGAAGCTAGGCAACAGATTCTACCTGCATAATGTCATCGTGGCTGATATAATGGACGATTGCATCTTGGGCCTTGACTTTATGAGGAAGAATTGTTGTGAGATTGACGTCAAGCAAGGTGTTTTGAAATGTGGACAAGAAGAACTTTTTATGGAAGGGGCGTTACCAGGGAATGTGTACAGCCTTAAGAAGATTGTACTTCCGCCGAGATCAGAAACGATGGTGCCGGTTAGTCTTCCTCGGAATCCTGGGCAAACTCATCGTTGTGTACTCGTGGAAAGGGTAGACAATGACCTTCCATGGAAAGTGGCACGAACTTTGGTCAGAGCCACCGACATCTCAGGGGTACGTGTGCTGAACCTTTGTGATCAGGAACAGATTATAGAAAAAGGCACACTAGTTGGTACTTGCGAGGAAGTGGATTGGTTGCGTCGATGCCAATATCTATCGACTGGTACCCTCAGCAAGGATGCACAAACAAAAGTGTCCACACTTTTAGAAGACTGCCGCAGTGCTCTGTCCCAAAATGAAATGGTCAAGGCGAAGAAGATTTTACTCAAGTACGCCGATGTTTTCTCGTCAAACGATGCTGATATCGGGAAGACTGGCTTAGTTCAACACAAAATAAACACAGGAGAAGAATTGCCTATCCGTCAGCGGCCAAGGAGATTACCGGTAGCACGTGAAAAGGAAGTGGAAACCATGATTGAGGGAATGGTGAAGGATGGTGTTATTGAACCTTCATCTAGTCCATGGTGTTCACCTGTAGTGCTGGTTAGAAAGAAGGACGGCAGCATGCGGTTTTGTGTTGACTATCGTCGTCTGAACGACGTTACTAAGAAGGACAGCTATCCTTTGCCAAGAATTGATGACACGCTGGACATGCTTACTGGAGTAAAGTGGTTTAGCACACTGGACCTGAAAAGTGGTTACTGGCAAGTTGAAATTGATCCTAAGGACAAAGAGAAAACAGCATTCACGACAGGAAAGGGTCTGTGGCAATTTAAAGTTATGCCGTTCGGATTGTGCAACGCTCCGGCAACGTTTGAAAGGCTGATGGAACTTGTACTAACCGGGTTAATTGGCGATGCCTGTCTGGTCTACTTGGATGACATCATCATCGTAGGCCGTACGTTTGAAGAACATCTTCAAAACCTGGAACGGGTGCTCATGAAGATCCAGAGTGCCAAACTCAAGTTGAGTCCAAAGAAATGTTCACTATTCAAACGGCAAGTTAGCTTTTTGGGGTATGTAGTGTCGGAAGAAGGTATCCGCACGGATCCAGAGAAAATCGCCGCTGTCAAGGATTGGCCAGTTCCAAAAGACAAGACGCAGGTTAGAGCATTTTTGGGTTTGTGCTCTTATTATCGGCGATTTGTTAAGAACTTTGCGGATATAGCCAAACCCCTGCACAAGCTAACCGAGGAGAAGCGACATTTCTGCTGGGATGTAAGTTGCGACATCGCGTTCCAGGAGTTAAAGGACCGACTGTGTAAAACACCTATTTTGGGGTATCCTGATGCAGGCAAGGAATTTATAGTTGACACAGACGCAAGTGACATAGGACTTGGTGGTGTGTTGTCTCAACGGAATGGTGATCAAGAGGTTGTGATAGCGTACTTCAGCAAGTCTTTGTCAAAACCGGAAAGGAACTATTGTGTCACGAGACGGGAATTGCTTGCTGTGGTAAAGTCATTGCAGCATTTTAGCAAATATCTTTTGGGGCGGAAATTCCATTTACGAACTGACCATGCTGCACTGAAATGGCTATTGCAGTTCAAAAATCCAGAAGGACAAGTTGCGAGATGGATTGAGCTACTGCAGGAATACGACTTTGTGGTCGAACATCGCAGCGGGAAATCTCATGGCAACGCAGATGCATTATCAAGAAGACCTTGTCCTGAAGACTGCAAGCATTGTACTAGGCAAGAGGGTAAGGAAGTGGTACCTGTGAGGATGCTCAGAACAGACCTCAGCGATGAGTGGAAGGAAAGGCTACAACGTGCACAGCAGGAAGATTCAGACCTCAAGCCGATTCTAGAGTGGATGAAGGCCAGTGTACCTAAGCCCAGATGGAGCGACGTCTCAGCGATGAGTTCGATCACAAAAAGCTATTGGGCCCAATGGGACAGCTTGCTGATTCAGGATGGAGTCCTGTGCCGTAAATGGGAAAATGCTCGAGGGGACAGCTGTCATTTGCAAATGGTTGTCCCTAAAGCTCAAGTACCGGATGTTCTACAGCTGTACCATAATGGTTGTTCAGGAGGCCATCTGGGAGTAAAACGGACTCTACTGAAGATTCGAGAACGGTTTTACTGGGTCCACTGTCGGGACGATGTCGAGGACTGGTGTCGCAAATGTACAAGTTGTGCAGCTGTAAAGGGACCTCAGACTCGTAGTAGAGGTGCATTGAAATTGTACAATGTTGGTGCACCATGGGAGAGGATAGCCCTTGACGTTGCGGGGCCGTTTCCGGTAAGTGAAAGTGGTAACAAGTATTTCATGGTTGTAATGGATTACTTCACTAAGTGGCCGGAAGTGTTCGCCATTCCAAACCAGGAAGCGTCAACAGTTGCAGATAAACTGGTTCATGAAGTCTTTTGCCGTTTTGGAGTACCCTTGGAGATTCACAGCGATCAGGGAAGGAATTTTGAGTCCCAAATATTCCAGGAAACTTGCCGAGTCATGGGTACTCATAAAACGAGAACAACTTCTTACCACCCACAATCGGATGGAATGGTGGAACGATTTAATCAGACATTGGAGAGATACCTGGCAAAAGTTGTGGAAAATCGGCAACGAGATTGGGACAAGCACATACAACCGTTTTTGTTGTCATATAGAAGTGCTGTTCACGAAAGTACATCGGTGACACCAGCGTTCGCAAACTTTGGAAGGGAATTACGGCTGCCTGCAGACCTGATCACCGGAATACCACCTGATGCCCCACGCAGTATAACTGATTATGCAAATGACTTGCGGAACAAAATGAATGACATTTATGAGCACGTCAGACAATCGGGCCAGCAAATGTCTGAAAAGATGAAAACCCGTTATGACCGCAAAATGAACAATAAAGGGTTCGACGAAGGTTCACTAGTGTGGTTGCACAATCCAGTCCGCAGCAAAGGGAAATCTCCTAAGCTTCAAGCTAAATGGGACGGACCGTACCGGATTGTGACAAAGATCAATGACGTAACCTACCGGATACAGAAAGGTGCAAGAGGAACTCCTAAGATCGTCCATGTGGATCGATTGGCGCGTTATTATGGGGCCGATAATGCTCGGGACGAGCATGTCTTAGGAGGGGGCAGTGTTGCGCGCCACGATTGATGGCGACATTAGCTACCACTAGCGCCATCTAGTATCGAGTAGCAGAACTAGTAGGTCGAGATGCTTCCAGAACTTTCGATACTAGAACATTCTAGAACTGTCGACATTGGGTCAGTCGGGACCGGTATGTACTCGAACATTCTAGATGTTTCTACAGTAGAAAGTTCTGGAACTATCTGAGGCCCTATATAAGGCCGGAATGGGCCGCGACCGAGTCAGTATTGATTCTGCGATACAAGCGATAACATTCGAAGCGATCTTCAAGTGCGACTTAAGAGTGATCAGTAGTGCGATTGTGTTTTATAATTAGTGTGTTTGTGTTTTATTGGTGTTATTTAATTAAAGTGTTTATTTTTGGTTATTAAATCGGCAGTTTTTATTGTCACGAACCCCAAGCTCGTAACACTATCATTACGTAACAATAAATAACACCAGAAAATAAAAACAAATCCGTTTAAAATAATAAAGAATTTCAAAGTGGCAACGGGTCTCAAAATGAATTACCTATCTCCTAATTTCTAACCCAAATTACCTATTCGAAAATACTCACCAATTTTAATCACAATGTTTTTCTCCATCACACAGACTTCACTTCCCATCACTATTATAAAGCTAGTCGCACACGAAACAGACGTATACCCAACACTATCGCGTATCAGAAGTTTTTCATCAAACTTCGCCGAAGTCCCGCCTTATAGGCAAAGTTGCGCCGTGATTAAATGTACTTGGTATCTTTTACCTGAGACGTGCATGTGTGCATATGTGTGTGTGTGTACAACGATACTTCCGCTTTCGCCATCTTCGCTAATGTAGATTAATGTGGTATCTTTTTGATATAATTATATTATGGAGGAAGTATGACGGTGTTATGTTTTGGTTGCGTCTAATTTTCGACTTGACATGGTAATTTGGTGCGTTCTCTCTGAATATATTATAATAATCAGCCTATAATATTACCACTGATACACACAGGCCTCTTTTCTGTGAGGGAAACTAACAAAATATACTTAGCTTTAATTTCCTTTCTAAGAACTCAATACTTTAAACCCGTTCTTTCTTTCCTTGCATTAGTTTAAAAACACAAGATGCACTGAAAAACATAACCGGGCACAAACATACTACTATAGCTAAGGGGTGCTACATACTTGTTCGGGTTCAGCAGTATTTGTTGAACAACTATTCCGACCCGAAACAATTACTACACATATTCGGTTTTCAATCGGCTCGGCATCTACCCTCTCTGTTCAGGTCGGCTCGGCACATTTCGAGCTAACCCGAGAGGCTTTTTCCGAACATAATTACTCGTATATTATCTATTATCTGCATATTATTCGATTTGGCCATCCGGCTCTGCCGAATATCGCCGAGCCGAACAAGTATGTAGCACGCCGTACAATCTAACAATTACTCGAAAGAAGTCTTCGAAGTATCGACACTATGAAATTCTTTTTCAGAACAATGTATAATAAAACTCTTAACTCAATAGACCCCTCGCTTAATACTACATTGTTATCCAAACACTAGATTCTATCAGACAAGTTGTATTTCGCCAACTTCGCCTATGGAACGGTTCACACTGAACTAGTTCCGTGTTTAACTTGTTCAATCAATATAGCGCTAAAAATAAGCAGAAGTAGCGGATATTTATTCATTCATTATGAGAAGAAAAGATCAGCTTGTTTATTTAGTGAAGAAAAGAAATAGCCATGGACATAGCTAGGGATATAATTGTACACTGCAAAGCAAGAGCCTCTTCTCATACAGAAAACTAACGATAGTTGACACATGGTGCAGAATCGGCCTATAATGTTCCCACTGCTGGGACACAGGCCTCCTCTGTACGAGACGGAGTGGGCCATAATTCACCACGCGGGCCCAGTGCGGGTTGGTGGATGTCACATGTCTTCAATTTTTTGGTTTTAAGACATACCGGTTTCCTCACGATGTTTTTCTTCACCGTTTTGAGAGCAGCGGTGACTGCATGTAAACAATTTAGAAAGATCCAGATTTCCTCACCAAGTTTTTTTGCGCCGTAATTCAGCGGTTGCATAGTAAATGCTAACACATCTCTGAAAGGATGCAACAACGTTTCTGTCCGACATAAATCCTATCACAACTAATTACTTCTGCATATACTATCTCTGAAGCCCTGACATCCATTGTTACGAACTCATATTCAGCCAAAATACAGCATCAAAATCAGTATGCAAAAAGATAGGCAACAGCGAGAAGTGGGCGGAGGCCGTCTGGCGGTAATCAGCCGCACCCGCCGAACAATGGCCTGTCGACGCCGGATTAAAAGTTTAACGCCGGTGGACAGGTGATGAGAGGACCGCGGAGCTGACGGACGAAAGTTATCTGGTCCTTTGGCGCTTAGTGGTTCCTTTGATGTTGCGTGCACTAGAGTGATTTAAATGATAAGGATTCATTACAATGTTTAAGTTTTGGTTGTAACACATTTTGCTGTTTAAATTGCGTTTAAATATGATGATAGAATAGCCATGAATTGATCTTCAGGGCATGGTATATTTAAGTATAAATGTGTCATGATTTAGACCTGTTAACCTAGATTAGAAACTGATTTGTTATGCATTTACGTTTTCAATGGATTTCGTAAAAGCAATGTTTTATAGAAATATTTGGTCAGAGAAGATTGTAGAGTTTATAGAGTACCTATTGAAATATACACTTTACTAATAACACGATTCTTACACGATTTTTGAAAAACATAAAAAGCAGCCGTCTTCCTTGGGGACACAACAGACAATGTGTGATTTTTACTCGGAACAGCCCTTCCAGTACCCATCTTTAATAACAACTAGCTGCGTCCCGCGGTTTCTGCACATCTGCGGGTCTGGCATAAGTGTCGATCCCGTGGTAATATTGGGATAAAAAGTATCCTATGTCTTAATCCTGGTTATTAAAACTATCTGTATGTTTCATCCAAATCCGTTGAACCGTTTGTGCGTGAAGAAGTAACAACACACTCACAAACTTTCGCCTTTATAATACTAGTGTGACTAGTGCTTCGGCATTTCCACCTCTTTTTCATGATGCGTTTTTTATACCATATAATCGCTTCCGCTACCGCTCCTCCCTCACGCCCGAACAGCCCAACGCCTCTGCTGATCTCGACTTTAGAATTTCGCCACTTGTCCGCGAAGGATTTATTGTGTAACAGTATAATATGAAAGTTTGTTTGTTTGTCCTTCAATGTGATTAAAGGATGTACCCAGCGAGTTTTGTTTTGTCACATTTTTGTCAAGTTTTAACAAGTTTTATGAAAGGGGCTAATGGAATATTGGAAACTTGGGAGTTTTGAGCATGGCTGTAATTTTGAAATTGTAAGTGTAATTGGTGGAAGTAATGTCTGGGGGTTGTTAAGTAAATGATTTTAAATCTTACTCCGAAGAAACAGAAGTTGAAATCACATTATTAATATAAAGGCGAAAGTTTGTGAGTGTGTTTGTTACATCTTCACGCACAAACGGCTGGACCAATTTTGATAAACTTGTGTGGAGGTAGCTGACACCCTGGATTAATACACAGGATAATTTTTATCCCGATATTCCCATGGGATCGAAAGGTATGCGGGTGAAACCGCGGGGCGCTGCTAGTTGATAAATATTTTTAATTAATTCCAAATAAGTCTTGTGGAGGCTTACGTTCGGAAGTTTTTGGCCATTTGCAGATGGCGTCAATGGACACAGACAGATAAACAATTATTCTTCTGAACCAAAAGCAATGGTATTATTTATTAACTACATCTATTTATTTAATTATAAGGTATTCCTGAAAGTTATTTCTCACCGAGCACGCATGATGTATGCGTCTGGAAGGCAACAACAACTAAATACACAAGAAACTTTGGTCATAAAAGATTAATGAAGTTCAGTGCCTGCGTTGTAACTCGACATCAGTTCTACTGTTTACTCAATTGTTAACTTACCTACTATAAAACAAATGACGATATATGATATGAGATATACTGATTTTTCAATCGACAGATAATTATTATCCGTGGAATAAAATTGACGTCTGACAGTTTTTATATGGAAGAACTGTCAAAAATTCAAAATTATTCCTCCGATAAAATTATCTGGCGTTGGAAAAATCAGCCCTTATAATATCATTTTACGATACCAAAAAATAAGATAGGCCCAACTCATTCGCTAAAATAATTGCCAAAAACATGCAAAACTTTGATTAACCGTCTTTTCACAAAAGGCAGTAATGTTTATATCAATTAGTACATTCTTACTAATGTACAGTAGGCTCCAAAAGTCCATAGGCAAAGTCACAATGCAATAGCTTGACGTTTAGTTTAACTTACGACCTTCTTTTAATGAGTAATTAGACACACACACTCGCATATTACTCGAATATAGTTCCGTGTCATGTTCGTCTTGTTCACATAGTTCATAAAACTTTATGATTATACCCACAGAAATCTAAATAAATAAAACATAAGGTAGACAGATGCTTAACTCATTCACCGCTAGTCCCCGACTAAATAGAATGTTGTTGCTTCTTGGTTGGTGGATAATTTGATATGTGAAGTGTGTTTAATCTATTAGCGTTGGTGTAGTTCATTTTGAAATGCAAGCAAATTTAAATATCGAGATGATAGCTGCTGATATTATCGCGCTGCGTAAATATGGACTTATTATTATATCACAAATATTTGATGAAACCGGACTGACTGTGAGTATTATGATTTCATTATTTTATGGAACATTTATCTAATTAAAGTATAAATGATGATCCTTGTAGTTATTTTATTAAACGTTTTAAATTTACCTACCATAAGCCCTAAATAGAAAAAAAATATATATTTCCTAAAGTTTATTTATTTACTTTTGGAATTATGAATATAATATTAAGCATAATATTATAATATATAATCATTTTGTAACATTTCTATTTTCAAAATAATTTTGTTTCAAAATAGTAATAATATTTTATAATTTTGCTAGTAGCTTAACAGTATTCCTTTTTTGTTTTAGAGAAATTACCTACTGTGAGTCGGAGGGTCAAAAGATATAAGGAAGAGGGTAGCCTTGCCAGTCGAAAGCGAAGTGGAAGGCCCAGCTGTTCAGTGAATATGAAACAATTGGTTTCCGAGATATTTTGCCGAATTATTCAACAAGTGTTTACGAAGCGTTCGCCGTGCAAACGAAAACCAGCTCAAAAACATAATATTTGATTGGAAATAATAAACAAGAACATTTATACAAAGTATTAAGTTATAAATTGATTTTAGTAATATTAAAATAAAATTGTGTCATATCCGTATTAATAAGGATTATTTTGAGGTTTAGTTTCAATCTTCTTTTCATAATGAAAATGAATACTTAAGCTATAACCGCAATAAGTCCTAATAAATATGACTGTTTATAACGAATAAACATTTTGAAATCACTTAAGCATAAAACATTTTTATTTTTAACCCCATATAACATAAGCATAACAATATAATAATAAAAACATAAAAATTATTACATTGTTATTCTTTTTTATTATCTCTATTGAATAACAAAAAAAAAAAACGAAAAAGATAATTGTTGAAAAAATTAAAATTAAAATTAAAATTCATTTATTTCGGACAACAGTGATCCATATTTTGTTAGTATTACAATACATCTTATATTCTAGTGTTAGTAACATTGATATAAAAATAGACAAAGAATGACCAGTCAGGAAATATATTTCCTACCTAATCAACCTCCTCACAAAAAGCCTAATATTAGGAGTATAGCTCTCCGCCACAGCTCTCAGGATATAGTTGCGACTACTCCGCACTCTGATCAGCAGCGAAGCCGTTTTTTTGCGTATTATGGCTTGAAAGCCGTCTGTGTGGGCCTCGGCAAACATTTCTGAAGCGCTACAGAAACGGGGCAGTCGCAACAACATCCTGAAAGCATTATTATATTGTACGCGCAGAACATCCAGCGATCTCTTAGTGTAGTTGACCCATAAATTGCTCGTATAAAAACTCTGACAGTACGCCTTGAAAAGAGTAATTTTTACTAGGTCAGAACACCGAGCAAATCTACGGGCCAACATATTACCTCTGACCGCTAGTGCCCTACGCTCTCTCTCAATATCTGTATCATCCTTAAGGTCGTCGGTGATGACATGTCCAAGGTACTTGAATATAGACACCCTGTTTAGAAGGAGGCCATTCAGCCTAATAATTTCAGGTACAGAGTCCGGACATTTACCTGCGGCCCTAAAGAGCATATATTCACTCTTAGTGACATTATAAATAAGTCCATGTGAGGCAGCATACGTCTCACAGACTCTGAGCAATTCCCTGATTGCCCCAGCAGTCGGGCCCAGCAGCACCATGTCGTCCGCGTAGCTGATGTTATTGACGCTCACTCCATTTATTCGACATCCAACAGTCATGCTGCTGAGCTCGGTGATGAGGCCATCAACATACAGATTGAAGAGCCTAGGAGATGTCAAACCCCCTTGTCTCACACCGCACTCCAATCCGTATGCTGGGGAGAGAGTATTAGACCACTTTACCTGGTTTTTTTGATTGGAATACCAGTACTGGAAGATTTTCAGTATTTCAGCAGGTGTACCCCTGTCCCTCAACTTGTCCCAAAGCACATCATAGGAAACGAGATCGAAGGCCTTCGAGAGGTCCAGGAAACAGGCGTACACCGGCGTCTTCCGATCGGTATAATATTGAACAGTATGCTTGAGACTCAAGATAGCAGTTTCAGTTGATAGTCCAGCCTGGAACCCAAACTGTGCTTCATGAAGATTTAAAATAGTTTTCAAATATGAGTCAAGCATACTGTCCAATACCTTAGCCATGATCGCAGCCAAGGAAATCGGACGATAATTCCCCTTATCCGATATGTCCCCTACCCTGTTTTTAACAATGGGAACCACAAGGGTTTTCATAAGATTTTCCGGCAAGTACGAATGGCTTAGACACATCGTATAGAACAACGACAAGACCCTCGGTATGTGGACCCCTGCATATCTCAAGTGCTCAATACTGAGTCCATCATGACCTGGGGACCTGCCTCTGCTCATTCCCTGTATGACTCTTTTGACTTGCTTGGCAGAGAAGTGCATAAGTGTCTCCTTTACCTGACAACAATACTCGGCATCTGCAGAAGGAACTGAGGGACCAAGGGGAGATTGCACCTGGAAATGTTTCATGAACAGTTTTGCAATATCCCCGTGATCACTCTTCCCCTCCACACTCACCGCAAGGCCAGGCTTAACGTCCAACTTACCTGTAGATTTCCAGAATTTGCCAAAGTTCTTAGTAGCTCGTTGTTCCGCTAATATGTCCATTTTAATACGTTCTTGATTATTTTGGCACCATTTCAAGCGACTTTTGAAAACTTTGCGAGCCTCTCGCATTTGATCATAAACAAAACCATATATTGGTCGTTTATGTTCTATCCAGGTTTCAGAAAAGAAAAATAATAGTCTCATCTCGAGATTGGAACCCAGACTTTCACGTTTGCTAAACCATTAGGTTACGTTACCAGCTATCTATACTTGCTATGATGAAGTGAATTTGAGCAGTAGTATGAACCCACCAAGGTTATGTGTAATTACGTAGTACCGTGTGCGTAAAAGCGACGATATGTTTTGTTTCGTTCAACGCTAGGACAGTAGAAAGATAATTATACTGTGACGCTCACGCTAGCCAATGCGTGTTCGACTTACACACACAGATGTGGCCTGCGGCGCGAGGCGGCCGGTATTATCACAGCAATTTGAACTTTAATATGCTTATGCAAAATTGATGCCTTACTGTACCTCCCGAGGATTGAGACAGTCCCGATCCCGACACTGAATAACAATAAAATCCCACCATTTTTTAATTAAAAAATACACAAAGGTTCTCTTAGTGACGACGACACGACTGCGATGTGATTGGATGTTTTATGCACCCTTGAATATATAGCATGCTGTATTACGACATGGTTTCCCCAATATTATTTATTTAATTTAAGCCTGTGTTGTCCCACTGCAGTGCAAAGACCTCGCTTCCCTCTTTTCACTTTCCCCGTGCGATTGTAACTCCTTTAAGGAGTCCAGCTCGTCCCGCCATCTGTTTCTGGGCCTGTCGCGCAGTCGTTTCCTGCTATTTGGGATCCCCTGAGTGGTTTTTGCGTATTTCTCCCCAGTTCCACTTTAGTCCAGCTGCAGCTGTGCGGCCAATAGGCTTTATTTATGTATTTATTTAACACAAAACGGCCAAGGCCAATTACATTAGCTAAAGGCAAATACAATAACAAAAGTAAACAACTACTCGACAGTGATACGCTCATCTCACAATACTCCCAACATAGTGACAAGATCTTCTTCCATTCGTCCGCGAACACATCACAGTCAGGCTTAGCGTGCGAGAGCGTTGACTTTCATTTATAACAACAACCCGTATTTTTTTACTGCTGAACATCGGCCTCCAAATAACTACGAGTACTTTCAACAGGATTGAAATAAACTTTTCGGTAGCTGAGGTCAATCCAATACATTTTCATCTTCATTATCGCTGATAGAATGTGACTTTGTCTAGACCCTCTCGTTTTATAAAGATATGGGTACCTACCATACAATTTTAGCTTATCGGTACAATTTTTCTGAAGAAAATCCTCATTATTCTCAAGATTGTAGAAACAGTATAGGCAAATCCCTGAGTACACACATCGTCAATAATAGGTAGACTAGGTCCCTAGGATTGGCTCGTAAGTAAAGGCCCTTCGTACACACAACAGACACAATAGTTTTTTAATTGTTTCTGTATTTTTTTACGGCATTCAACCGGTTAATGATCTATATATAGTCGGATTTCTATTAGTACTTATATATAGGTATAATCCACAGAGTTACAAGTCGTGGAAAATAACACAAAATATCATCACACCTGCAGGTATCACCTGAAAGGGAGGCAGATGTGTAGAATAAACAAATATTTTGCCAGTACTCGTAGAAGCCCCAAGCAATAAGGTACGAGTTTATTTCAGATAGGAAATGTCGACTAAATCTAGTTTTTTTGTAAATATTTTTATAATAATAATATGTATTAAATAAAAAGTGATTTCAATTTACTGAATCATCATCTTCCTGCCCATGTCCCAATTTATTGAAAAAATAATTTTATTTAATAAATTTATGAATAATTTTACGTGCCTTTAGGCACGTAAAATTCAAAACCGTCATTCCAAAATCCCCCAATCGTAACTCCTAAAGGCCCCCACTCATCACTTTCCCCCATCCATTGTCCCAATAGTGAGACGTTTTTAATTAAGAAAATCGGCAGCTATTCGTTGTCGTCAACGATTTGCTTGATACGCCATTGTTTCAGTCCTTCAGTCCTCAGTCCCGATTGACGTCAGTTTTGTTTGAAAGCATTAGGAGATGAGACTGCTCAAAGACAAACGTACAAAGATTGAACGGACTTTTTGTTGTGAATGGAGTTTTTTGTAACGGTGAAGTGTATTGTTTGATGTTTTTGGTGATTTGAATGACGAGACATTTATTTATTTATTTAACATCACAAATAAGCTACAGTTATAAACACCGAATCGCTTATGACACACCAGATTCAAATCGCAATCTAGCCCTTTTTTTATAAACGTTGTTAACTGACGTTTAAACGGCAAAACTGTATGGTTATACTGTCGTTAATCATTATTTTACTTTAAGCAACGTTTATAAATAAACACTTAAGTATTTCACTTATTTATTCTGGGCAAGTAAGTAACGGTGACATAATAACTTAAAACCTCACGTTTGGTCTATTTTAGTTACTTCCTCAGTATTATGTCATATGGCATTTTACTATGGGGTCGGGCTGCTGACATTAAATCCATTTTTACCGACTTCACAAAAAGGAGGAGGTACTATGTTCGGCTGTTTGTATGTTTTTTTTTTTTTTTTTTTTTTTTTTTTTTTGTATGTTTGTTCATCGAATACTCCGCCAATTGTCGACAGATTTTCAAAATTCTTTTTTTTTTCGAAAGTAGATAGTTCTGAGGTGGTCCCATTGTCACCAAGTTAGGATCTGATGATGGGATCTTAGAGAAATCGAGGGCAACCCTCAAATTTTATAGGCTTACGTATGGTTTTTCGCATATTTTATAAAGTATCTTGTGTATTTGCGTATGGTTGTCACCATCTCAGGTAGCTGGGCTGATGATGGAAGGTACAACTCCTTAACATTAAGAAGTTACTCGAACAGGCAAGGACTGTTTTAGTAAATTGTTTTGATGTTTGATTGGGCATTTGCCACATTTGGTCTCATGATCATCAAGTCATGACCTGATGCTGCAGTCAGGATAGTCTGCAGAGTACCTAACTCCTCAACAACTAACAGCAGATATATCGTGTTTAGGCTCATTGGAAAGGGCTCGATGTGTGGATAAACGTAATGTTAATGAGGAACACCGAAGTACATAGAGACCTGATGCTGAAGCCAGGAGCATCAGAAAAAGTACAAACCTTGAAATTACAGCACCGTAGTCGTGTTTGGGCTCATTTTAAACAGGACTAAATTTTAAGTTCAATGCAAAGTTGACATACGAGTACGTTTGGCCTGATGCTGCAGCCAGGATTATCAGCATCTAGTCTAATTAATGAATAAGGTATGCTTCAGAGGTGGTCCCATATAAATTTTATGAACTTTGCTTGGGTAGTTTTGGAATTAGCGTCAACAATACGTTTGTTTTCCACTTAGTTTATATTGATGATGTTTATCTTCCTGTCACTAGCAAGTAGTGTTATATGAATTTGTATGGGGTAGGTACAACTAAAAAGCGAAAAATAAAAACTTTTTTACAAAAAAAACAACCGACTTCCAAAAAAAAACACTACAAAGTGAAAAATAACTTTAATTTCGGAAGTCGGTGTCAAAAAAACGAAAATGTGGAACCAACGACACCGACTTCCGAAATTAAAGTTATTTTTCACTTTGTAGTGTTTTTTTTTGGAAGTCGGTTGTTTTTTTTGTAAAAAAGTTTTTTAAAAGCTTTTACTTAACTTGACTTGTATGTATGTGAAGGTGGACTCTTGCAAGTTAAATTTGACCCACTTCCCGGTATCCGATTGAGCTGAAATTTTACATACTGGTCAAGTCCCGATGACAATGCATTTTTATGACAAGCATGACGTGATGCTGCTGCCAGGATTGGCTCCAGACGAGGGAACTCCTCAAAAGTTAACAGCAGGGACATGAAATTTTGCACACCCATTGGGATGACAGTTAGCGGGTCTACCATGAAATTTCTGCACCTTCAGGGTTAGCTCCAAACCAGAGAATTCCTCAACGGTCGGCAGTAGGGACTTGAAATTTTGCATACCCGTTCGGATATGATAGACGGTTCGTGGGTCCACCACGAAATTGCTGCCACGTTCAGGGTTGTCTCTAAACCAGAGAATTCCTCAACGGTCGCCAGTAGGGACTTGAAATTTTGCATACCCGTTCGGATATGATAGACGGTTGGTGGGTCCACCATGAAATTGCTGCCGCATGCAGGGTTGGCTCCAAACCATGGAACTCCTCAACGGTCAACAGTAGTAACAGGCATAAGAGGTATACCATGACTTGTAATTTGGTGAGATGGGCGTCAATAGCATTGGTTTGCAACCTGTCTAGGAGACGGAAAATTCCGAAATCAAACCCGGAACGGTGTTTCGTCAGGCATGAGTAAACTTTAAGCTGAAACAAATGGCGCATATATTACCAAATTACTACCCAAGTCAAGGTGAGGTCATGCCGAGGACTGAGTGGCATCAGGGTATAAAATGATGTCGTGAACGTACCGCCTCAGGGCACCTGGGCGAACCTGGGTGCCATCGGTCATATTACAGAAATTATATGGCCCTGTTTCCGGAGAGCACAAATGTACGATACGGACATTTCATCCGTCTGTATCGACTTCGGCAAAGACGGGATTCACCTGATTCAACCGAAGTCTGTGCAATTTCCAGCGAAATACAGCCATGGCACCGCTGAACGCAGAATGTTGCCAATAGTATTATGCTGGGCTTGCACAGTGCATAAAATGCAGGGTAGTACTGTTGACCACGCCGTTGTGTGTTTGGGCCCAAAGTTGTTCGCTGCTGGCCAAGCGTACGTGGCTTTAAGTTGGGTCACATCGATAGAAGGCCTCCTCATAGAAGAATTAGACTGCTAGAAATTAACTGGCACCCGCCAATGTAACAATGACGCACTTAATTAAATGAATAGACTAAGAAATATATCTAGCGAAAACTAAAAAATATGAAATAAATTAATATAAAAAAAAAACTTTTAAAAAAGCTTTTATTTACGCCCTAAAAAGATAAAAATAAGATTTAAATTACATTAAACCTATTCATTTTCCAATTACTTTACAAAATTTAATTGTAAATAATAAGATTAAACACAATTTATATTATATAAAAGCTTGTCGCGAGATTTAAGATTACTTAGTATGAACTTAGCTTTTTTTAATTAAAATCATACAGAATAGATCAAGTTATTTAATTTACTAGTCTACACAGGTAAATCTCGCGACAAGCTTTTATATAATATAAATTGTGTTTAATCTTATTATTTACAATTAAATTTTGTAAAGTAATTGGAAAATGAATAGGTTTAATGTAATTTAAATCTTATTTTTATCTTTTTAGGGCGTAAATAAAAGCTTTTTTTAAAAGTTTTTATTTTACAAAAGAGAGCTGTCAGAGCCATTTACAATCTACGTCGCCGCGAATCTCTTAGGGAACTATTTAAAAAGGTTAATATCATGACGGTACCTTGCCAATTCATTTATGAAAATATTATGTACGTTAGAAAAAAACAACATCTTTTTAATAAAATAAGTGATAGACATCATTTTAATACTAGAAATAAAGATAAGTTAGATCAACCTTTTTTCAGATTATCTAAAGTACAGACATCTTTTATGGGGTACTGTGTTAAATGCTACAACAAAATACCTTGTGACATATTGCAATTAAATGAAAGAAAAACTCATATTAAAAGTACACTTTGTAAACAAGGATATTATAAATTAGAAGATTACATACAAGATAAGAATGCTTGGAAATATGCTGGTCCTGCTCCATAGGACAATCTAGAGTCTAGATAAAATCAAACTGGTCGCTAATTTAATTTATATATTTTTTTACGACATTAGTTTTACTTTTTGTGGCTACAGTAACTCACACACTTGTTAAAATTATATAAAAATAATCTACTTTAACAATAGTTGTAAATATGTGAGCACCATGTATCTATCACATAATTGATTTACCTGTCATTGCTTTATTTTTAATTCTTTTTACCTTTTGTTGGCAGACTAATTTTTATTCTAGATGCATCGTCTTCACATATAATTATATAATTAATGTATACAAAACTTGTAAAACATTTTAAAAGAGTAACGGTGGAGTTTCTTGCCCATTCTTCTCCATACGAAAACTACCTTTTGGAATGGGCGACTAGAATCAATTATTCGTTTTACTATAATGTTTGACGTTCAAAAGTGCCTTTAGTGTGTCTAATTGAAATAAATGATTTGACTTTAAAAAGAAAAAAAGATTTTAACTTTAAAATCTAGTTTAACTCAGATGTAGCTCAATTGGTTTAGAGTCAAATTTTAGTCATTTAATTGTTCGCTTCTATAAAAGTGTTTTTTTATTTTTTTATTTTACATAAACTTAACACTGAACAAAGCAATCTGCTAACTCCTTACTAAAAATAAACAATAAATCAGCGCCGTTCCCATTCACGTTCCCCTTACTCAAAAGCCACGTTTAATCACAAAGTTACTCAAACAAAACGCAAACAGACAATCGCGATATAAATCACCAAACATTAGGAAATAAAACCGTGTCGCAGCGAGAGCGGCAAATTGGAAAATTCCCGAAGTGTCCGGGATCCCATTGATTCAGCTACGACAATAGCAGTTCAGAGCACTAATCTTTTCATTAAAAACCGATTATTCGCTGCATGGCCCGCTGCACTAATAGGAGTAAAGAAACCCTCAACTATACTTTGCAGGCGACCACAACCTTACTACTTCGACGTAAGATAGGAATTCCTTTAATACAGGTGCAATTCTAAATTAGTTCATCTCAAGCCCCTGCAATATGCCACGCAGCCATCGCTGACGGGACGCGATGACATTTCAATTTGAATTCTTGTTGCGAAAAAACGGAGATGTTATTAAAAAAAGTTTTTTTGTTCGAAAATATTTGACGGTTGATTAGAATGCCCGGGAAAGAGGGAAGTTTTTTTATAACAAATTAGTTTTTGGAAGTTTCTGCTCTTACGAGTTCGTGATGTTTCGTTCGGGAGGTTACCAGCTTTCGGGCTCGTTTCCCAAGATGAGGTATATCGAGTTCAGAAACTCAATAGAGGGGAGTAGGTTAGTGTGATACTTGTAGAAAATATTCAGTACGTGTTAACTTTACGCAAGTGATTTATTAAAATCAAAGCTTGAGGAAATTCCTAAATTGCATATATTACAGCCTGTCATAAAATAAATGCTGTGCTAAAACTTCAGAATCGCATACGAAATCAATAATCAAAACATAGACCTCATAAACTTTATTGCTAACTCACTCATCGAGAGTTTTAAACTCGACACAAAAGGATACTTGTAAAACTCCTCGTTATACAAGTATCCTTTTGTATTCTTTTGTGTCTAAATAAATGTACCTCTATGATTTTCTATAAGAATTCTACTTTAGAACCCATGTCAGTCTGTAGGTATACAATCCTTATCAAATCTCCACAGGTACAAACATCGCAAATCACAGATTCTTAGAACCAACATGAATGTCATAGCAGCTAGTGTTTACACTGGACTTCCGGCGCAAGTTTAGACCGGACATCCGGTCAAACTATCCGGCCTAATTTATTCAGGCTACGCAAACAACATGTTGTGTGGCTGACTACGAATAGGACTAGCTTTTGTCTAGTTTGGATCCTATTTGCTATCTAACAAACGGGCGAAACTGACCGGGTATGTAGGATGTCGGATAGTTGTATTAGTTAGTCTGTTATGGTATTTGATGATTAATGATAATGTATGGTGGAACCAAGTGATGATTGATATGCCTAGCATGGGGTTTCCGCTTTAGTGCTTCGTAGCTCCGATTTAGTCTTCAACACCAGCTTGTGGACGTAAGGTTCATAATAGGTTTTTAAACAAAACATTATGCGGGAGGGTCACATAAGAAAAATAAAAGTTGCATGGGAGAAAAAGACTGTTGGTATAAAACCATGAGTTGAGTGAGTTTTTTAAATTAAATTGTGTGGTTGGCAGTGTCGGGACCACACAATTTTGTAAGAAACATATACAGTCAAGTTGTTTCATAATCCATACTAATATTATAAATTCGAAAGTAACTCTGTTGTAAGTTATCTTTTCGCGCCTAAACCACCCAACGGATTTCGATTAATTTTGGCTAAGAGATAGATGGCATCCTGGGGAAGAACATATGTTACTTTATGTCCCGGTAGCACGTAACATAACATTTGACTGGATTTCCGCAAATTAACGTCTGATTCCATATCTAATCTGCTTCATTATCATTATATTTAATAACAGTTACAAATTACAACTCTCTAGGAATGCGAAAACTAAACCAGGTCATTAGATTTACCGAAAAACATGTTACAAAAACAACATACACATTTTGATATACTTAACTAATAACCATTTAAAAATAAGTCTTAACAATCCATACCACCAACAGAATACATAAAATGCTAAGTATAACAATTCCTGAACACAATAAGGCACATATCCCACTAACAACAATCCCACTTAGGAATGATCCGCACGCACGGATTAAACCACACATGGTGTGAAAACACCTGTACCTATAAATCACAGCCAATATACATTGGCATATTACTGTTTAATACACATATATTATTCACGTGTCTTATTATATGGACACCCAGTTTACGTGACCCGTCGTGAAGTAGTAAGTGAACCCTACACCCTGTAGGGGTCTGGTTATGTTGGATATTGTACCTCTCAGTTATTATTTCAAGTGTTCTTGTCTGCTCAATCTCTTATTTGTTCAATACTTAAGATAATGTTCTGGTTTAGCGAGAAGTCGTGAAAGTACAAATAAATCTGCGGGTATCTATAATTTGTTGATGTTTGTGTTCTGATAAAAGTTTCGATACCAATTTTGTTATTTATTCTGAGGCTTCTGAAAGATTGGAAAGCACTTTCAAAAAAATAATAAAATGACAACAATTAAGTGTCAAGTCAAACCACAGACGTAATAATATTAGGGACGTCCTACGTTACTAAATAACGTAATTATCTTGCTGTCTGCACTAGTGACGCGCGCGGTAATGATGTATATCCGAACTTGTTTAGAGGACCTATATCTATGCGCGCGACACGACCGGGTGCCATTCACTCACGGTGACCAGCACATTCGAAATCCTGCTCCAGGGAAGACGCACGTTCACTTGATCCAGAATCACATTTGTGACCTTAGGCTCTAGACAGACGGACCGCATTTCAACCGCAATCCAACCGCAAATTGCAGTTCGGATGCAGTTTGAATGAGTTGAGTTCTGTTGCAGTCTTGTCAACTGCATTCAAACTGCATCCGAACTGCAATTTGCGGTTGGATTGCAGTCCGTCTGTCTAGAGCCTTACGTACGTGGTCTCCACCATTTAGCGGGCAACAGTATTTTTTTTGTTCTAATCAACTTATCTAGGTTAACGTAGGCGTGTGCCTATTTGATTTATTCCGGTCTGATCCCCTGAACCCCCTCCAACCCCCCCCCCCCCTCCTCGATCCCCTGCTAGTTCGTCTTCTGTTTTAAACTTTGTCTTAGGACCAAAGCTCACACGCTACTTTTAGCATCGGCGATCGGCGATTTAGCCGCTTTTTAGAAGCTAAATGCAGAGACCAAGCATTCCACACCGCACACTTAAAAACGCCAAACGCGGCGATTCAGTCGCTTTTCGGAAGCTAGACAAAGCGGCTAAACGTTAGACTCCGCACACATTTGGATGCCGGTCGCAGCGACTTGGCATCTGCGAAACACGACTAGTGTTGCACTAGATTTTGATGGAGCTACACCCTTACCATGGATTCAAATGAAGCTGCACTGCTGCTTGCTTTATTGATAAAGCAAAAATACCAATCGCGCCGAAGACCGTATCGGTATTGGGTATGTTTTAACAGCAATGTAATGAAACGAAGACCATTCGGTTAGACTAGTATATTTTTTTTATATTGCTACCGACCTGTGTTACTGCTGGTTTTTAAAGAATAAAAAAAGAAATCATTTTGAAATTTATCATTTGTAAACAATACCATTGAAATCGGCAAACTATCGATAGTCGACTATCGATCGACAACACTACAGCCGACCCGGAACCAGCATCGGAGCAGTCACTAAAACGCGCGATTCCGATACCGCGTCCGAACGCAGAGAGTCGCCAAAACGCGATGCAGCATCGATACAGCACCGGAGCAGTCGCTAAAACGCGCGATTCCGATACCGCTTCCGAACGCAGAGTCGCCAAAACGCGATGCAGCATCGATACATCCGCAAAATCGCCGATAGCCGATGCTAAAAGTAGCGTGTGTGCTTTGGCCCTTATCCACTTTATGGTAGACCTCTTTCTTATTGTTTTAACTTACTTTACCTTCCGCATATTAATTTTCATGCAACCTATTTGCCTTCAGCTCTGAGTATTTTAATATGTATTTTCCATGACCTTGAGAATGTGCAAGTCATGTCGTGCTTCTCACTTCCATTTGTAAACCCCGTACTGATTGTGACAACCACACAACCTTCCGGCAAACCCCTTACCATCGAGCTCCGCGGGTACTTATTTTACCCGCGTGGCCGCGTCGAGCTCAACGGGTCTGGCGAGAACATCCACCGACCGGCACCTTACCTGACGCCTGCAGCGTGGCACACCGCTACACGGTCATCGCCTCACCAAGCTGAGCCAGGAGAGTACTGTGCTACTCCCAAGGGAAAATGAAGGAACCTTGTGACCATAGACCTACCCAAACCTTTTCTCTTTCATCTTTTTAAATATATTTTATGTTGGCACTTTACGTGGGTATCATTTATCTCCCCCACGTAAACCTCACACGTCACACTTATTTATTTTGAAGGCCATAGGCTCGCCCCTATCACAAGGAATTTAAAAATAACTTGTGAAATGAGGAGTGTACTTTAAGTACATCTCTGCCTAACCCTTCGGGGATTACACAAAATCGCGCTCTTATCTTTTGAAGGAAAATACATGATTAAATAAGTACCTATACCTTCAAATTATGCCATCGTAGCCATGTTGGCCAATGGCGCTCACATATAGGCAAATTATTTCTATCATCCCCCGTCCCACGCCACAACTAAACTACCTCGCGTGTCGCCAATTATTTGTCAATTTTCGGCAACAATGACGCTTGATTGTCATCACACCACTCAGGACCACGCGTAGGGAACGAGTAACTATTTGGCAACATGCCCTTAATTACGTGAGAATCACGTATTGACCGATTTATTAGATGTAGTGTAGCGTCAATATAAAATTACCAGCCGTATTGTGGCCGATGAGATGTCTCATGGGGCACTTCTGGGGCCTTAAGGGATGCAATTCCGAAAACGTTTCTAACTTCAAAAATGATGAACTTCCATACAAAGTTTCATCCCCTCTTGAACCCCATTAGGGGATGAATTTTCAGTTCTTAGTGCTTACCTTATAGTATAAGGAATTCTTGTGCAAAACATGTTTCTACACCAAGCTGTTTAGACTGTGTGTTGTCCGTTAGTGAAATTAATATTTAGATGATACCCAAACAGCAGCAGGCAGAGTCAAATAGGAACAGGGAATAGGCTTTTGTCTTTTGCCTAGTAGGTACTGGGACAATATAGCGCAGATTAAGATAGCAAAACTATTTTCCGTTTAAAGTAGTGTCCTAATCTATACTGCCAACATATGTGTATACTTTTGAACCGTCGAAAATGTGTTTACCCAGTCCTACCAGATGTAAATAACCCACAAATGACGGGAACACATGTTCCCATTAATTCAACGAAGGGACTTGATTACCCGCGGGCGATGGGCACGTCGGCTGCGAGAACATATTAACCCACTTCCCACTTCTCGTTGTTGACTTACGCAACTTGCGAGAAGATGGAACTCACCTTTTGTTTTTCTGATTTACTTCAAAAATTAATGGCACCTAACATAGGCCTTGGGCCACCACTGCTCATGGCCTGCGACTCAGGAGTTGTGGCTCATAGGTACGAACCCTGATAGGCACTTTCCTTTGTGTAAATTATTTCATTACCACTGGAAAATTTCGTGAGGAGAGTTATGAGTATGAATATAGATGGCTATAAGAGTAGGGGAAGACCAAAGAAACGATGGATGGAATGTGGGAATGATGATATGTTTAGAAAGGGGGTGACTACCGAGATGACGTCTAATAGAGAAGAATGGAAGAAAAAGACATGTTGCGTCGACCACTAATAAATTGGGATAATGGGA
This sequence comes from Hydraecia micacea, assembly GCA_914767645.1. Taxonomy (NCBI): domain Eukaryota; kingdom Metazoa; phylum Arthropoda; class Insecta; order Lepidoptera; family Noctuidae; genus Hydraecia; species Hydraecia micacea. The sequence continues at coordinate 759,784 of OU611794.1, forward strand.
GGTGAATGATGATGATGGATGATGATGCTCGCAAAACTGTGAAGAAAAACATCGTGCAGAGTAAACCGGCGTGTCGTAGAACCAGAAATTCGAAGACACGTGACATCTGGCAACCCGCACTGTGCCCGCGTGGCGCATTAAGGCCCACTCCCACTCTGACGAGGCCTGTGTCCCAATAGTTGGAACATGTACTGGTTATGCACATAGCCCTATTTAAGAAAATAATTGTCCTATTACAATTGTTCACCTTACCTACACCTACACCTACAATTGTTCGCCTATAGACCAGGGTCACGAAGGGTTTAACACAATATTGTTACATAAACGGTGAGATGCGATGTAAGTACCTACTAATAGCTTCACTGTCAGCCATACCTGTCATACTGAAACACAGCTAGTGTTTACTTGTCAATCAATAAAAATCAAAATATTTTTATTTCACATAAACCAACATGGGCACTTATGAAACGTCAGAAGCTAGGTGCACGGTTCCAATTGATCGTTTCCTATGGAGAAGAACCGGTAAGAAACTCTATGGTTACTCTTTTAAAAATAATTGGCTTTTACAATGTTTTTAAATTACAGTAGGTATGGGAGGACAGCGTAGGCCTGTCAACAAGTACCAGGTACTTGATAAAATAAAAAAATGGTCTACAGATCTAAAGTCTACAAGGCTTACAAAGTACTCACATTTACAAAATAAGAGTATATCAAAAGGATAGATAAAATATAAAAATATACTAAAACCAAGAGATATGATTGCCATTTCAACCACTAATAAAGAGGTGAAAAATTAAAATTGTCTGTATATAATGTCAAATAATAAAAAGATTATGTCAAAGAAATATGTACAAAAAAATAAACATCGTAATTTGAGAGCAGTTAATAGACATTTACGTAGTTATGCCGTTAATGAGGTGCCAGGGAAGCCACATGTGCAGAAGGAATTATTGCCAAACTACCTTGTCTTCAACGTAGTCAATAGCAGAACTTAAGATATAGCTCAAACTGCATATACTTACTATGCGTTATTGCTTGTCTACGTGAGCTGGGCCGCGGGGCAGAAGCTATAGTTGAAAATAAGTACCTAAGCACATTTCAGACGATGCACTCTTAGACAATCCAATTAGAACTATTGGCTGTTGCCATAACTTACGAGTAGTTGAACGACAAATAACTTAGCACAACTATTGCTCAAAGCAACTGTGTTCTGTGGCGAACTTGCCGCGAGTGAGCATATGCAGCGAATTTGAACAAGTTCGAACCTATTCCTGACATTCACTATACGTAGTCTCATGGAGGCCCAATCCCTTTTTGATGTTATTGGGTTGCAAACAAGCCGGCTGCCGACCGGGACCCTGATTGCGTAACACACTATCAATCTTAATCTCAATCATTTTGAAGGATATTGCTAATCCATTGCTTCATATGTTCGAAAAATGTGTCTGCTCAACAACGTAAATAGCGCAATGAATATTGTTGAACTGTAAAAATTAAACCCATTGCTACAATTACTCCGCTGATGGTAATTGGTCACCACTTCCTATGGATACCTGCAGTCCTGCGGCTACACAGGTGCAGTGAGCCTGATAGTACATAACAGAGCTCCGCTTCTTCTCAAAGAAATTAAAGCATAATCAGCCTATAATGTTCCCACTGCTGGGACTCAGGCCTCCTCTCGGTGAGAGGGGGTGGGCCATAATCCACCACGCGGATCCAGTGCGATTTGGTAGTTGTCACATGTCTTCAAATTTTTGGTTCTATGACATGCCGGTTTCCTCACGATGATTGCCTTTACTATTTTGAGAGCAGTGGTGATGAAATTGAATACACAAAGTGCCTACTTGGTAACTCACGACTCGTAAGACGAAACAGTTTAAAGCCTTAATTATAATCTTTCTTTTTTCTATTCACCATTAACAATGCTCGTCGAAGCTAAAAAGGCAAAACATATACCGACAGAATCTCCTCGAAAAGTTGTTTGTTTAGGATGGGCCAAAACACTGAATCAACAATTAATATTCAGTAAATTATAAGTTGGAACAAATAATGGAAGGCCATCAAAGAGCTTCCGTCAAGTGCTTTGTTTTGAGAATACAATTTGGTTTATGTAAATAGTAAATATAGTAAATTAAAGGATTGCCTGACTATGGTGTGGGTGATAAATTTCGTGAGGAAACTTTTACTGTATTAGTCAGAAATCGTTCACACTTACTGAACAATGGTGAACGATGGTAATCAATGAGCTTTCTTTCACTGTTTTTGAAACAACTGATGAGTTCATCAGTTGAGGGCACTACAGAGGCAGGTAGTGGGACCTACATACAAGGTGACATTATTTAAAAATGATTGCCTACTAGGTAATTTAGTCTCATGACTTTTCCATGCCTCTTCATATTGCCTTAAGCAATAAGGCCACCGATTGTATGTTTTGTAGGATTAAATGTTTATTTTTGTTACGTATTTTGTTTTCTGGTGTACAATAAAGTATATATAAATAAATAAATTACACATCCAAAGATTTAAGTCGTTAGATATGCGAACGACGATATGCTACCGTACTATGTCACGTGAAAAAGAGCTCACTCTTCTCTGTATGGACACTTTTTCTGTTACTCACACAATAATAATGGCATTTCTATGACAATCAAGTCAAGTCTGCGACATGGTGTGTGTCAGAGGTGTCAAAACAAAACAGAAATGCGACCATCTTTTGAAAGAAAGAAAGAAAAATGGTTTATTCCGTACAAACACTTGTTCGACTGGTTTGACGCGGCAGGGCGCATTACAGTTAAAATCTTTGTATACATCTACATCGTCCGTAAGACCACAACAGTTAACTTGACAACAATAACCAATAACCAGAAACAACCCCTTCATACTGGATGTAACCCTAACTCGCTACCAGCTATCATCCCACTCAATTAATCCAATAGCGACCCAGCAGCGAGCCAGGCTAACTACATAATTGTTTAATCTGCATGCTGGACGTACTTTGTATTGTTGTAACAGACAGTTTTCGATAGCTCTCGCCTCACTAAATTTAGTGGGTATTGTTGGGATTGGTCTGAGTTGGAGAAGAATGCGGGTTGCGGGAGTAAAGCGGAAACGTGTTCTATTAACTTGGGGATGAAGGTGCAATTATTGATGCTAAGATTTTCGACAGCTGTCTTAGATATTTTTGCACATGTTGTCGTTCACGTTAGCGTAAAAGTGGCATAGGTTCCAATAATGATAATAATTTAATCAATAATCTCTGAACATAGCTGAAAGTATTGTCTTTGTGTCAAAACTTGGGCTTGAAAGATCCGTATTAATTCGCCTAGTTATTCTAGAGCGATTTATTTAATACTGCAATGGTGATTTTAAGCATGGTTAATTCCCATATAGAAAAGAAACAACCTTTGACCCCAAACTTTGATCCTGCCCTTCATGACTTTTTAAATTCTCAGTTTCTCGCCAAACTTAGACCAATCCGCAACTATTAAATTACACTACCGAAGCCAACCTAACTTGAAGTTGAGCTTAAGTCACGGCACCGTTAAGTTAGTTATAGAGTGCCGTTAACTTCAGCTCTAACTTACCTTTGGTCAGTGATCTAACTTGGCACACAAATTACACTGTTAACTCATAACTTACATCGTGTGTCAAACTGTATGATAATACGTTGAGTTTATGCAATAGTTCGGTTTTGAAGTCAGTTCAATACATTTGGGAGGATCGGGAACAGTTGCGGAACTGTTCACTTGGAAAACCAGTCAAATGTCAATGTACGATAGAGTTTCATTCATGTACCTTTTGCCAACTTTATAATGTTGAATTTAGTTTTCATTTTAACCAGATGCGTGTAATATTTAACTTGGAGTAACCCGTTTTGTAACATCTATCAACCCGCACTGAGCCTGCGTGGGAGTTTGTAGCTCATTCCCTCTCGAAGAGAGGAAGCCTGAGTACCAGCAGTGGGAATATTATAAGCTGATTATGATAACCAGTCTTGAGCAAGCGTGGTGATCAATGATCGTGTCCAGGCCATTGCCCTGCAGTGGGGCAAAAAGAAGCTGGTATTATTATTTAACTATCTACGACATTCAAACTGGAAAATAGTTATACTACCCGGAGAATTCCAAAGTCGAACAAGCCAATGCATGCCAAGGCTAAATAAAAACAGAATTAAGACATTACAATAAATCGAGTTAGCTTATAGGGAAATTAAAAAGCAACAGTTCCTAAATTAAAAACCCTGACTCCACACAACAAAACCGATGAAACAATAAAAATTAAACCAACACAATCCGCTTATCGCGACGACAATTATAACGGAAATCAAAATAACGAACACAAAGAGAAACTCAATAAAGCAATTGGTAAACAATTAGTTGGGGACCTACAGTTGACGAGCATCGTTACATTTTAATTGTCCGGCTATTGTCCGAAACGCGAGCAAACGCGGGCAAAACGCGGGCAACTCGCGGACAAAACCGCGGCACGTCACGCATACAGAAGGGATTAAGTTTGTTTGTATGTGTGTGTGTTTGGGTGTGTGTGTGTTTGGATGTGTATCTTGTTGCAATGTGAAGTGGTGGAGGGGTAGGCGGGCGGTTTTGAAGCGTTTTTTTTTTACGAACTATAGATATTTAAGATAGATTTTGAGAGGTTCAAGTGAGAAAAGCACCCGTCTTAATAAAATTAAAGATTACATTTTTGTCCTAGAAATACCACTATAGATTTTACCTGTATGTAGAAGACTAGGTGAACAAAATGCTTACCTGAAACAAACAAAACAATAATTATTTGTAACATTCTCAATAGAATGTGGTAAACAACAGTTTTGACAAAAAAGAGGGTACTTATTACCACACGATAGAAGTGAAAACTTACGACTAGAGCCGAGTATACCCGATTCAGCGTCACCGGCCCTAGCGTGATGGTTCAGTTTCGTTTGCCTAAAGAAGTCTTCACTTAAAAAAATACAAATATATTAAGTTCTTCTTTGTACTCCTTATAACTGAGTACGCATTCGACCCGCGCGTCTGTTCACCCAGCACGCAAAACTCTGCTATTTACCGCCACACTCACGGCATCCTTTGCTTGTTTTACTACTTGCAATTAAATGTATGTTCTTTAGAAACTTCCACAAACTTAGCGCAACAGACAGTAACTCATTTTCATAGAACTCGGATAACTTTAACAATTTATATGATAATACACAAAAATATGGATTTTATTAGCAACGTGCGTGATTTCGCGGAAAACGCACGACAAACTCAGATTGAGTTTGTTCTGATTGTATTGTAAAGAGACGGTGACGTCTAAAACTAAGAAATACTTCCTAAAAGTTTTGTTAAAAAGTAGGATACAATCGAATTTCTTTTATCTCAACTATGTCCGCTCCTTTATTTACTCCAATACATACGTGGCATCTCTTATATTTCGCGATTGCATCACCCGCGCGTCGGCTCGACTAATACGCTTAAGACCTACGATTTAGCCGCGCATATTTGGTACAGTCACAGTGCCGGTGTCTGGACGCAATTTTAAGTTTCAACAGCGCGTCTCCTCGCCCCGACACTCCACACGCGAGATTCAGTGACACTTGCGGCATCCATCGTTTGGTTTTGTGGCCTAAGCTTTTACTATTCTATACTACACACGCTACGTTTCGCCCGCGCGTCTGCTCGCCCCGACACTCCACACGCGCGATTCAGCGACACTCGCGGCATCCCTCGTTTGTTTTACTACTCGCAATTAAACCGACTGAGTGACGTGGATTGTCGCCTCTCGGGAAAATCTACGGAAAAAAGGGTTTTTTCACCACAAAAAGTACTTTTTCGTTCCGCATTAGGTGTATGACGCTTTGAGTGGGGGAGTGAAGAACTTTATTGGACTGTGCTTCTGTTTGTTATTGTAGACTGCGGTTTTTAATGAATAGGCGACAAACTGCTGTGTGTGTGTATGCAATTAAGTACATAAACAGAGCCATGACAACATTTGAATGTAAACACGAACATTCCTACATATTGGTGACCGAATAGATTTATGTACGAATACGACTAATAAAATAGTGAACAGTAAAAGCGTACCTATTTATAGTGGCAAAGTTCAGTGTACCTATGGTAAATAACTAAGATATTCTAATGAGCTTAAAATTCAGACGACATATAATGCAAAATTTGAGCAGCAAGAGCACGACTGACCTAAAACTTTACCCAAATGCAACTAGTGTCAATACCATTCCAACAAAAACCTCGTAACTTCCTACATTAACATCGCACTCGGTCCGAAGGAATGCCGCGGTCACTACCACAAAGCATACACTACCGATTACACCAGTACCCCTAGCACTAGGATTAGGATTCCGCAGCAACGCTAGGCGAACCATCAGACAAATAACCCTTAAGCGTCTCGCGGGAAATCTCTCCGGGTTCCGCACACCGCAGCGAATTTAATCTGTTACGTTTAGACGAAACTTTAGAACATTCTTGTTGTAGACTGATGTTGTTCATAGAGTTGCAGCGGAGGGTAGGTCTTACTCAGTGTTATGGTTAGAACTAAGTTCACTTATACTCGTAGGGCGGAGTGACCTGTGTTGTATTGTCTGGCAAAGTAAGACAAACTGACAAGTAAGACTGGCAAATGGTAAGCAGATCCAGAATTTATCAAACTTTAAACAAAACTAAATATAGGGTGACTGGTAATTAGTGACCGATACTTAAACAGTTATGATAACAAACAACTTTTACTATGGGACCATACCTGAAATTGGGGAAAAAAAACCAGCTGTTCCCTACATTTATGTTCGTATAACTCGTCAAAATGTAGGGAACAGCTGATTTTTTTTTTCGCGATTGCAGGTTTGGTCCCATAGTAAAAGTTGTTTGTTATCATGAGTGTTTAAGTATTGGTCACTTACCAGTCACCCTATATAGTCCTTGTGTTCCCGGAGGAAAGTTTCCTTTTACTTTCACTTCCAACTTGGTAGCCGATGTTATTGCCATTAGGTATGCTCTTTTATAATTCCTAATGCTACAATATTATCGTAGAGCAGTGGTGGCCCAGTGGTAACGGCCGCGACCGGGACTTACGAGTGTAGGTCGTGGGTTTGAACACAGTCAGGCGCTTTACTTTGTGTAAATTATTTCATCACTACTGCTCTCAAAACGGCGACGGAAAACATCGTGGGGAAACCGGCATGTAATAGAACCAAAAATTCGTCATGTGACATCTACTAACCCGCACTCTGCGTGGTGGATTATGGCCAGTTCACTCTCACAGGGTGGAGTCCTGTGTCACAGCGGTGGGAACATTATAGGCTGGTTTATGATATTATCGTGGACGTACCCGTCCACGTCCATAAAGTGTATGGAAATATAAAGTTATCGTGGACGGAAAAAAAGCATCTTCAAATATTTTCATACATTTTACTTCCTTGTGGTGTCGTAACGCTGTGACGTGGACGTCCACGTTAATATCGTCACGTTAAAAATTGTTAAAACGCACATTGTCTTTATTCCAATAGTGTTCTTGATTATTATTGCAATCACCGTGTTCCATTTCAAGGCAGTTGTACGCGGATGCCTTTACTTAAAAACCAACACACAAACGAAAAGATATTGTTAGCATATTTTGTGATGGGTGTGTAACGTTGATAGCCTGGTAAAATAACTACAGTCCGGCCGTCGAGAGGATCCGTTCTTGACATCTGTCAGTTACATACAAACGAATATGTGTTTGGCGAATTTGATATTTATTAGTTTACTAGAATTGTCGCATGGACTGTAACTACTAGCACTAACATCAAATCAAGTAGACATTACACTTTCTTCAAGTCACAACTCCACACAAACACAGTAAACATTCACCTAAATACATTATAAAATCCAAATTCAACCCTTTTTCAAACTCATATAAAGCAGACTTCTCCGTCCTTACGTCACGTCCTTCCTTAGCAACGAAATAAAATGATATATGCCGCTGTTACCAGTATTAATATATAACTATAAAATATATTAGCGAGGGCTCGAAGTATCACGTAAAAGATGAAGGCTGCATTAACAATGTAAAATATCCTTTTATGTCAACCATATTGTGGAGTTTCATCGTCGCGAGATACCTTGTTGTGTTTCTTAACAAAGGTTTTAGCGTATCGTTTAAGGTTTATGGGGCTAAGATGGCGGCTATGTATTTTTATTTAATAATGGAGGAATTATTGTTATAGTACAGACGCCAGCACATCAAGCTACTACAATCGGTCAAATTTCTTTAATAGATTTTCAACTTTATCGCTAAACCGTAAGGTTCAAAGTTGATTGGGAAAATTTGACAGTTTCGGGTAGCTTGATGTGCTAGCGTCTGTACAATCAGGAAAATTAATTGTTTAGCAAATTGACATTCTACGTCAATTTGCCACGTTACAGCCGTTTTATACAACTGTCAAAAAAGACAGATGCGATTTTAAAAAAAAAAACAATACTTACATATTTAAACACAGTTAGGTTTGTACATCACATTTTTTTTTTTTGTTTGATTTGAATAGATTAAATTCCCTGACTATAAAGTGTTTGTGTTTCTATAATAGATATAAGCTATACAAAATATATAATATCTATTTATATCTAATACTAAAAATATCAAAATTAAATCCTAACTTAACTAAAACTATACAGAAACTAAAATATAGCGTCGAAAAATTCATCCGCAAATTGTGTTACTTAGAGACCTCGTGTTTTAAGCTGTGCACAAAGTCTTAGTTAATAAAAGTTCGGGTCTTAATTAGGTCAGGCCTTCGTTCACACTCTATAAAACTCTATCCTAAGCTATTTCAAAAGGTCTGGCAACTAAAGAACAATCTATCATTAATGTAGGCACTCAAAAGCCGCTGGTAATTAAACGAAAATACGCTAAGATGGCAGAAACTTAACAACAGAACACTTTATAGAAAACGGTGATTTATTAAAAGTAACCCAAATCGAATGCCAGCACATCAACCTACTACAATCTGTCAAATTTCTTTAATAGATTTTCAACCTTATCACTAAAGCCTAAGGTTCAAAGTTGATTGGGAAAATTTGATAGTTTCGGGTAGGTTGATGTGCTGGCGTCTGTACTAAACAAGCAAAGACAACAGGCAAGGAGGCTTAAACCATACAGCCAAAGTAATCAATCTGTCTGCCTTTTCCCAATTTTGTTGGGGTTGACTTCCAGTCTGACCGGATGCCATTGAATACCAGTATTTTACATGAAGCGACGGCCTATCTGACTTCCACTTCCACAACCGAGTTACTGGGTAACACGATAGCCTTTGATAAGACTGGTTGACAGATTTTCGGTCTTCTGGCTACCCGTAACGACTGCCAAAGGTCTACGAATGACAGCCGAGATCAACGGCTTAACGTGCTGTTCGAGACACGGACGGGTCTCGCTATGGTCACCCATCCCCGACCCGACCGCGTAGCTTAACCTTCTTTCGACCCGTGCGGCTATTATCATTGAACCTTTCTGCCAAGAATAAAATAAATTTATTCCAAACTATACGAAGAACAAAAATTACATCGATATACGAAACCCAGGTAGGTAATACTTCAAGCAATTCCACTATTTGTCACTGCCGACTCATAAATGTTTCATCACAGCCAAGCGCCCTCTCCTGGGGACGTTTTGTCTCCTTCCACCTTTTTGCTGCCTCATCCAATCTTATTATCGACCGCGACGTGACAAAGCTCATTTTTAATTGCACTTATTGTATTGATACATTATATATTACCTTTGGTATGTTGGATACTGTGTCAAAGGATTTCGAGCTCTGGTCTGTTTTGTTTTTTATTATTCATTCAAAACTTTGGTATTGTTTACTACTCAATCAGCACTTCAACATCCGTCACAAGCATAGTTTCAGTGACTATTTCTAAAAAAAAAAATAACCTTGAATCTATTCCAAACTCGGTCCGCTTCATGAGACCCTGACGTTGAGGTCAAGTCTGGAAGCAATTATTATTGGAATTCAGGTATTCCGATTGTGGTTGCTCTGAAAAGTGCCTTTGGTGATGGTCCTGGAGGGGACCAAGGGGAATCATCGTGGTGAGAAGATTGGCTTTTGTGCACTAACATACCTACATATGCACTATGGAAAACCTTTGCGAGGCCAAGGTTAACACTGTCAAAAAAGCTTCGACCAGAATTCGGCCACTTCGACAATGTAATCATTGGCCTCGCAAAGGTTTCCTATACTGTAATCTGCTGGAGAGTTTTTTGCGCCTCTTTTTGTTCTCAGCTAAAGCACTAGGAAATGGTGATCGGTGAGCGTTTTGGGGGACTATTTCATGTAATGTTGACGTTCAAAAAGTGCTGATTCTCAGCCTAGTTTGAATAAATGATTTTTGATTATGATATTTGATTTTGATACAACTAAGAACTACACCCTATTCAAAGTGACCTACTCATCCCTTCAATGTAAAGGCAGGCAAGAGACAATGCCAAAATCATCAGTCCAGGCAACACGTTCATGATCGCAGCAAGTCGTCCGCTCCACAAGTAAAATATTTTTATTTCAATACTAGTCTTCACATCTTCCTACAATAAAATCTTATGAATACAAAAAACAGTTTCTCGCAAAATAATGTTCTGAACTTTAATATTCTCAGTCTGACACGGTTTTTATTGCGCACTTTTTATGTCAGAATGTATTACGGTTAAAATAGTTTGAAAGGAACTAGTGAATACCTCCCCAGCTCCCAGTTCCCAGCTGAATGGACCGACTGAACTATTCCTAGAAAATGCAACGTGAGGACTTGCTTTATGGAATATTTCTTATTTCTTGTGAAGATAGTGTGATTTACTGATTAATGTTGCGTCTGCTGTTGGGATTTTAATGTCTTTGTTAATTACTATAGTCAAACTTCCAATGTTTCATTTTTCGGATTTCATAATTACATCTTAATAGCAAAGACTCAGGAGCAAAAGTATCTACCTTGAGGTTTTAGGGTTCCGTAGTTAACAAAGAAGCGTTACAGTTTCGCCATGTCCGTCCGTCTGTATGTCTGTCGGACTATCCACGGCTTAGCTCAGAGACTCTTAGTACTAGAAAGCTGTAATTGGGCATGGGATTTTTTGGGTAGGTACCTACCTCCCTCCACACAAATTGTTTTTTTTTTTGTCGTCTATTCCATGCTGTGAGGTGACGTAAGATAAGCCGTTAAAAATATTGTGGGTTTATGAAACCGAAAACCATTTTTAGATTCAGGGATCTATTTACGAAATATCAAGCCTTAAAGTGCTAGAGTCAAGAGTCCGTCCCCCGGTTGTTTTTGGAGATGTGAAAAAATTTACAGTGGTAGTATATAAACAAAAATTTGGTTGATCAAAATCATACATATATATTTTGTTTTTATTTTTCCTAATTATTAGAATTAATTATCTTTTTATATGCGCGTGTTTCTCTGTGTTCGTGTTTGTGTGTTCGTTCTTTCTTTTTGTAATATGGAATAGGGAACTATCAATAATTATTATTTATCTAGAGAACCTACTGACAAGACCTATAGACGCAAAGCTGACTATTGCCAAGCCTTCCAACTAAGTGAATACGCATGTACCAAGGAGTGGGTGCACCACAATGGATCAATCGCGTATTAGCATTCACGGCGCTCAATGACGTAGGCGCCGAGTCGCCGACACGGCGGAGAATCAATCAGCGGCCGAAACATTGAGCTACTGACGATTGTCATGTACATCTTATAGGTACAAGTACGTAGGTATGTTTAATTTAGGGACTATAGCTAAGATAGACGATAGGATATTAATAAACGGCAAGGCCGTGACGGAGGTTCTCCAAAAATGTCATTGTTCTGCGTAGTACTCATTATCGTATGAAAAATATAATATAGTCCCCAAAATAGCCTGATAGTGATAAACGGAGGTACTGATGTGCCATTATGTAGAATCCAGGAAAAGTGTCAACCAAATGAAAACAGCTTCAATGCTCAGTGATATAACAAGTTTTTGAAAGGACGATACCTATGTGTGAAAGTTTAGAAAGGAAATCCATTTTGCATAAGAAAACTAAAACAAAACTACGTCCCAAAAACCTGTGTTTCCCATACATTTCCGCGTCAGCCTACAAATCCGTCACCAATAAAGCTTGACTTCCACAAAAATAACTTGGCTCATTTTTTACCAGGACCGATCGGCCTCTTTAGCGCGTATCCGAACGGAAAGCTCGTCGCGTCCCATCGCGTTCTGTCACTGTCGTTTCCGAACGTTCGTCAATATGTCTGCCGTCGCCATCTTGGCTAGGTAGGGCTTCCGGCCGATTTGGCGCGTATTTCACTTTTCACTGCGTCGCTGCCATTGACCAACACAGGGTTGTTCGTTGTGTATTAATTGTATTTGTTACGGTCTAATTATCACCTTTTTGGTATCTTTGAAATCTTCCTTTTGGAGTTGGTGGAGTGGATGGACCCTTTTTATGAGAGACTTAAAGGATAGAATAGTAAGTTGTTTTTTTGGGTTACTTTGTTGTATTATGACGACTGGCAAGAATGATGAGTGAACTCATCTCGACGAGTCCACAATCATATTTGGAAGAAAATTGTAATTTTTGGACTTCGAACGTAACTTGAAGTTATAAACGTAAGCTTCGCAATAGGAAAGACTACTACGGAACTATGGAAGTAACGTCAAAGAGATGCGGTCTATATCTGCTACAATAAACTACGATCACCAATTCGTTTGTCCATGTCCATGTGCGAATATCCCATATGATCACGCACTTAAATATATACTCTTGTTCAGTAGTGAACGCATGCTTTATGTAGGTACCTAAGTAAGGTTTGGCAGGCTCTTTTTATAATATATTTAAGAAAAAATATGTTATGTTTTCATAAGACCTAAATGTTTCCACAGCCAGAATAACCTCCATTTGTACCTTAATTCATTACTTCGCCATAAATATGAAAATTCAAAATCCCCGTTGATACCTTGCGTCAAATCAACGGCAAACAAAATATAAATCTTAGGTACAAACTCATTTGGTGGCGTTGCAAATTGAGCTCTAAATTGTGTGCAATAAGACTTAATGTCGTTATAACGCTTGGTATAATTCGCAACAATGCTGAGTGATACGCCTTAACAAATGAATTATTTATTCAGTGAAGAAATTAACATATCAAGAGAATGCGAGTGAACGTTAATGTACGAAGTTTGCTTCAAGTAGCCGACATACCTACAAGGAATACTAAGATTATTACATTTTACTTATTTTTTACTCAGGGTCATTATCACAGTATGCTGGAAAATTGTCTAGAATGTATAATTGTCTTATTTATAAGTATCATGAACTTCTCGAATCCCTCAATAGGTGTGCGAATTATTTTTAAAAAATGTGTGGATTGGCATAAGACAAGAGAGGCCTTTGCTCAGCGGTGGGTAAAGTCTAGCTGTGGATGATGATGATTCCAAAACTTTTACTACAGGACCAAACGTGAAATCGCAAAAAAAAATCTGCTGTTCCATACATTTTGACGAGTTATGCGAACACTTTAATATAGGGGACAGCTGATTTTTTTTCGCGATTTCTGGTTTGGTCTCATAGTAAAAGCTGTTCGTAATGATGACCAAACCAATGACCTCTTAAGAGATTTCGTGTATGAACAGATAGACCTTATATACATCCAAAACGTTAGCCGATTTTAAAAGTAAAAAGTAAACCAATATTAACTTTAACCGATATCATTACAGTTATGCCGGAAAATGGGAGAGATGATGTTGAATGGTTGGTACGTTTTGGCAGAGCTCAAATAGATATGAAGGTGGTAGCAACCAGCAGCGAAAAGACATTTTCGGTCGAAAGGTCGAAGGACCCCCGGCAGGAACGAAGTTCAAAATGAAAAAATCTACAATCCAAAATTTAAAATTTTTGTGGCCGCCATCTTGGATATTCACTTTGACCTCACTATCGGCTTCGGCACTCTCTCTCTGTCTCCTTCTATTATATATAATAAAAAGTCGCATGGAGGGGGCATAACGCTTTTTTGTTACGTGACAATTTCTACAAGTTTACTCCTACCGCAAGTTCCGTTAAAGAACTTTGTTCGAAAATATTTCTTCAAATCCTATCTGACTTCGCAACCAAGCTATACATCTATCTAAACAAACATGATATTTTTAACTTTTTGCACCCACATTTAACGAGAATAGAAGAGCTAAAAGGACTTGTCTGACCTTACAAGTGCTGACGTCCATAAAGGTCAAGTATACAATACTGTCATACTACTGACCTGACCTTTCTTCTGTTAGGAGATGCATTAATATGGAAGAAGCTATTGGAGCATAATAATTAGACTCGTGACGCAATTTTATGGAGTACAATCGTTAGCTGCAGCCCCTGGACTTTTGTTTGAAAAATGTCATTTTGGATACTTCGAATTCTGGTGATTGTAATTTTTTGCTAATGGTTGGAAAACGCTGATGCCTATATCTTTGTAGGACATTATTCATTATACAGGGTTAAGTTAAATTGACTAGCTAAACTCCGCAGACGCGACGGGTATCAGTACCTATATTAACAGGATAAAACAAAAAATAAATAAATTTTATTATTTTTGTGAGGTCATCGATCGCAGATTTAATATAGAACCGCAGATTAATATTTTTACTATAGTCACTTGAGATATCAGATTAAAAACCCTGTTTTTTTGTGTTAGCTTCACAGTCGTGATGGGTATCAATATCTAAACACGATCAAATATAGAAAACAGTTTTTTTTTCAACTCATACTTCAAGTAATATCAATAACAGCGGTTGTAGACCTCCCAAAAAGCAAATCTTTTTATTTATTATTTTATCGTGTTTAGTTATCGATATCCATGGCGTCTGCGGAGTTTAGCTAGTCAATTAAAACTAACCCATTAAGTTTATAGCAGTATCTTTAACGATAACCTTTAGAAAGAGGCTTTTTCGTAGCAAAGGACCACAAAATCTACCGTTTTAAAAAAAAGGGTCTCCTCAGATCGCTTAATTAAACAAGGCCAAAACCACAATCTTGGTAGATAATTAGTTCCATCACATAACAAGAAAAAAACATTTAATTCAAACACTATGGTTTATTGTTAGCTGGTCTTCATTCACTTTGAACGCAAACAATTACCCTTGACACCATCACAATTTATTGAACTCAAACAAAACCAAGCTGTGCACACCACATCCATTCTTCGCGCTCCGTGCCCCAGACATGGGCGTTGCTAATCCCACCGCTGAGGCGCGGTTTTACTAAATTGAAATTTGCTGTTGTCAGTACACTCGTACCGTTTAGTATTTATATCACCCGGTTTGTTTCATTGTCTTGTTTGTTCACGTTACTTCCTGAGAATTTGTATGTACTGTGCAAAGGTTTGTTGACGTAGTAAACGGTCTTGGAATCGTAAGATATCGTTTGCCTAGTATTGAGCAGTCTGATTGACTGGTTGTATTTTTTTTTTATAGTCAACTAACTTCCTGCCCCTGCTTTGCACGGATTCAAAATTGAGATTTCTGTGCTGCAACTAAATTAAACCTACGTACACATACAATACATAATCCTTCCGGAATAAATGCTCTGAGTGAAAGAAAGAAAGAAAATACATTTATTTAGCACGGACTAAAACACACACTACACTATACATCAGATAGCAACAAATAAAAATCAAATAGAAAGTGTAAAGTCCGACGTAAGAAATTAGCAGAAAGTGTGCCTCACGGCACGGCTGCACCAAAAAGGCCCAGTTCAGCAAAAATGCCAGACAACTAGTGCCTGACGCTGGTTTTGAACTGGACCTGATGTGTGAGGTGACGGATGTAAATCAGTTTTATACTGCAACGTGATGTGTGAAATGCGCATCAAAATCCATTGTATAGTTTAAAAGATCAAAGCGGCCACACAGGCAGACACGAAAAGCGACTTTGTTTTATACTATGTAAAGATATTTAAGTATTTAATTTGATAAACGTCTTAATAATTGGGCTTCGATCGTAGCCATAATATGACAAGAGAAACCAGCTATTCACTAATGATTCATAATTGCTTTCCTTAAGGAACAATTAAAGCTTTCAATACGCTTCGTGAATTTCTATAAATAAATGTTATAAAAAGTTAAATGACACCGTACCAGATTCAGGCAAATAACCGAAAAATTCATTGGCCCCTTCCAGCTCAAAATAAAAACATACCCCAACACCCTACGTTTACAACTTAACATTAGCATATTGACATCGCACAATAATTATCTCAATAGACTTCCATACAATTAAACATCACACACTACTCCCTAACGAGGCGCATGTAAAGAATGCGCCAAGTTCTACATGATCGCCTCACAAAAGTTTAATCGACTGTCATCAAAAGTAATTACAACAAAGACATTTTTCCTCTCCCTATCCCTGAAGGGATATGGGCCGAAAATATATAACAAAATCAATGATTATGTATTAAAAAGTAGTAATTTTCAATCAAGGGACCGATTATTTCCACTATCCGTCACTAGGGGTGGGATAGGGGACGGAAAATTATTCCCATCTCCCTTTGGGGTCCATAATGACTCGAGATAGTGTGGGGGTCCTTTATTAGTTTTTTTGTGTAAATCATTGCTGGGCATGTGTTGATTTTCTCCGGGAAATGTGACAGGAATTTGATTTGTTTTGTTGTTTCAAATTCGATAAAGTTATTTATGTTGTTTGATTTAATCAAACCCAGTCCTATTTCAGTGAACTGAATTATTGCTGACACACTATTTAATTGTAAACAAGATTCGGCATTTTCATCATTCAGATAAGGATTTTATTTACTTTATATTCGATAATGATGATAAACCTTTTGTCAGAATACTAGTTACACACTAGTTTAACATTTTCGTAAGCGTCAGGACCCCTGGACCAATAGAGATATTTGATGTTTAGAAAATACCAAAATTTACTACCTTTTTGCTACTATTTGATACCTATCTTCAAATATTTAGTACCTCGACTGACAGCGAAAAAACACGTAAAGAAAGTGGTCAGACATTCTGACATCAGGACGTCTGGACCATTTTTTTTTTCCATAGTTCGAGACAACATAACTAATTTATATCTTTGTAAATATTTACTACCTTTTTAGTACCTCAACATATATTTTTTTCAATTTTTTTTGGCATCACAGAAAAATGCTACGCATGAAAGATTGGAGCAATAGAGATATTTGATGTTTAGAGAATACCAAAATTTACTACCTTTTTGCTACTATTTGATACCTATCTTCAAATATTTAGTACCTCGACTGACAGCGAAAAAACACGTAAAGAAAGTGGTCAGACATTCTGACATCAGGACGTCTGGACCATTTTTTTTTTCATAGTTTGAGACAACACAACTAATTTATCTCTTCGTAAATATTTACTACCTTTTTAGTACCTCAACATATATTTTTTTTCAATTTTTTTTGGCATCACAGAAAAATGCTACGCAAGAAAGAAACTTTGTTAGTTATGTATATTCTCCCTCATACACACACAACACACAACAACACAGAACAACACATACAAACACACAAACAAACATTACAGAATAAGCAATAACGTTATGTTCGCATAACTCATCAAAATGTAGGGAGCAGCTGATTTTATTTTCGCGATTTCAGGTTTGGTCCCATAGTAAAAGTTGTTCATAATGATGAGTACAATGACCCCTTAAGAGGTCCAGAACGACTTAAATTTAACCTTGTATTATGAATATTAAAGTTTGTAAATTTGTTTGTTTTTGTTTCTCTAAATCTTGTTACATTCTGTAATCTTCTTGTTATTGTTTTAAGTTTTTTATCACCTCCCTCCATATACCGTAAGTACAAATAATGTTATTAAGGGGGAACCTTCACGGTAGCCCGCGAAATTCAAATTTTCGTACGTTTTTTGCAATTTGCAAGATGTCATGAAATCCTGACATTTGATAGCAATACTAACATAGGGATTTGTATTACTGATTGTAATGATTATAATGATGTAAGTACATATTTTTTACAGTCGCGAGTCGCGTAAACGTCGCGAATGATTCGCGACGTTTACGTTTCGTTGTCGTTTACGTTTTTTTGCAATTTGCAGCTCAGTGTCTAGACACTGAGTCTGCAAATTGCAAAAAAACGAAGGTGTAGGACATTACAAATCGCATTGCCGACGAGAGTCGAAATGGCAATGTTACGACGATATGTCTAGTAGAGTTACTATAAGTTGTAAGAACTTGACTGCTCATTGTTTAATATACGCCAAGAAATATTAATTATTTATCATTCATCAATAACATCATGTACACTACAAGTTTCCAGTATAAGCTGATCTAGCATTCTATAGGATTTCCTTACAATAAGAGGTCAGCATAAACTGGATATTTATAGCTTGATATGTAGCCTACAATTCTAATTATTAAAATTATTTTCTATATTAGAGTCATGTATGATTTCTAATCCACAATGCAAATGTATCTATATCCTAAAAATATAAGCTTTATGTGGCAAATTAAATGTCTATTATAACAAAAAAAATCATTCATGCGTAGCATTTTTCTGGAATGCCAAAAATATTTGAAAAAAATATATGTTGAGGTACTAAAAAGGTAGTAAATATTTACAAAGATATAAATTAGTTATGTTGTCTCGAACTATGGAAAAAAAAAATGGTCCAGACGTCCTGATGTCAGAATGTCTGACCACTTTCTTTACGTGTTTTTTCGCTGTCAGTCGAGGTACTAAATATTTGAAGATAGGTATCAAATAGTAGCAAAAAGGTAGTAAATTTTGGTATTCTCTAAACATCAAATACCTCTATTGCTCCAATCTTTCATGCGTAGCATTTTTCTGTGATGCCAAAAAAAATTTAAAAAAATATATGTTGAGGTACTAAAAAGGTAGTAAATATTTACAAAGATATAAATTAGTTATGTTGTCTCGAACTATGGAAAAAAAAAATGGTCCAGACGTCCTGATGTCAGAATGTCTGACCACTTTCTTTACGTGTTTTTTCGCTGTCAGTCGAGGTACTAAATATTTGAAGATAGGTATCAAATAGTAGCAAAAAGGTAGTAAATTTTGGTATTTTCTAAACATCAAATATCTCTATTGGTCCAGGGGTCCTGACGCTTACCTTAATCTCTATCTACTGTTAGACTCAGTAATTAAAGGTTTTCAGACGGCCCGCCCGGTTATTCGAAAGTGCGGGAAGTGTCGCCCCAAGTGTCAGCGCGCTCATTCAGTATTGTACAATTCTGCTTGAGGGTTTTGATTCGTTATGAGATCTTCAGAATTCCGGTTGTCACTACCTAGATAGATAGAGGAAGTGTCAAACTAGTATGTTCTAGGAGACATTTTTTCTATTTATGTTATCTTTAAAGCCCTTCCAGAAAACCACTAAACACAGATTATACGAAAAATGCAGAAATCAATCTATTCGCTTCGCACTTCCAACAAGAATGATGACTTCTCAGCCATTTTCGGTCCCGAACCTTGATCCAAATCCCCATCTAAAACTATTTTACTTCCATTAAATCCACCATTTTTCATAGTTAACACATTCACCCTAACTTGATTCAAACACTTATTGCTTTACGATAAGGCACAATCAATGTTGGAACCTCACCCTTTTGTTGAAAATCTTATTTGCGTTAGGGGTGAAAATTTACAAAGTATCAAGAACTTGGTGGGTGCGCTACCATGCATCGAAAATTAAAAGTTTAATCTGGACGTGTGGTGGTTTCGAAATTTTAGAAGCATTTTGAATTACATTACTGGGTACTTATGTGAGTACTTCGTGGGCCCGTATTGTTTGTAATGAGGCACGTGCTCTGTGATTTATAAAGGGAAAGGGTTAGGGCCATTGTATACACACTTTTTTCTTGCCGTGAAAAACTACGGTTTATTCGCCATGTGTAGGCACGGTCGACAGTGTTGTATGGATCACTATGGAAGCTTGTTGACGGACACGTTTTCTTACGGCGCGGTTTATATGCCGTACTGTAAACAAACCATGCCGTGTATAAAGGGCCTTATACTGTCGCTAATGTTAAACAATGAATTTATTCGTTTTATTCCAGCATTTTTCGGCTTATTGATAGGGCTAGATTTTGCTTTACAGTGCCGCTTGTGTTAAGGGTAAATAATAATAAACTCTTGCAGTAGCGTCATCTAACAGGCACCAATAAGATTTTCCTTCTGTTAAAACACGAATCCAAAAAGAAATGTGATGGCTTGCTCACACCTAAGATCCATTCTTGATTGAACTAAAAACCAGACAAATACAATCAAGTCCAGTAATAGAGTTTCCGAAACCCCATAACTCCAACGGCCGTGAAGATACAGGAAAGCGAAAATACAAGCCCCTTATCCTAACAGAGTCCACCACACCGGTAGACACATGAGCGGGACAACAATACAGTTTCAGAAGAAGATAGAGTGGGATAAAAAACAAATGACGCAAACCCAATTGACTTGGGTTCCAAAAAAGTCGTATAAAAAAGCGATGGCCGCGGCTTGGCTCCGGGAATCAAACCCCAGTGTGATACGGTGAGAAATTTTACACCCCATACATTTACATTTATATGAAGACGCTTTGAAAGCAGTTTCAAATTGTTTTTAGAATTTTCTCGTTTTTTGTTGGGCTGAGATTTGGTTTTTCAACGCGGTTGCTGGGAAAATTAGAAAAAGTAAAGACAGTAGTAAAAAAGATCGATGAGGAGATCGGGTGTCAATAGTCGGATATTTCATAACTGAAGACTAAATATTGCCGTTTGACAGCTTTTGCGTAGAAAATATATCAAACTTTCATATTTATTCTTCAGATAAAAGTTGTCTGGCTATTGAAAAATCTGACATTATCTGACAGATTTAACTAAATTAAATGACGTCTTAATCGTATTTTCATACGTTTCATATTACGTTTTGTAGCATTGCCAAATGCTGATCGCTTATAGGACAGGGCACCGGACAGTAAAACTCACATTTCCTTCAAATCTGATTAAGATCATGTCGAAACAACACCACAGGATTGTGATAATCGTCGCGTGTCACAAAATATAAAGCGACCAATCCAACGCTTTTGCATAAATAATGTAATACGTACAATTTTCGGCGAATTTCCGAAACGGCCGTCTTTCACTTAATTTATTCAAATTACCCGCGGTTGAGGCCAACATTATAATTTTGTTGGATTATACATTTTTTTATTACATAATGTATGTAGTTTGATTTTAATGATGGGCGACACGATTTCTTTTGATTTTGTTTTGCCTTTGGTTTACCGGTCCCGGTTGGCCGATCACAATGTTGTCTGGTCATCGGCAACGTTTTTAATATTTTATCGTTTACTAGTAGGTACTCATTCAAAAGACACTTAAAACGAAGAGCAATTTTCTGGTAAATACTGGGATGAAAATAATACAAAACATCAGCCTGTAATTTAGCCATCCGCTCTGAAGGGCAGCGGCCTCGTCTCACGTTGACACCAACAAAATGTTATCTGCAATGGTTGGCGGTTTTTCTAAATTATTGTCTAAATAAGTCCAGGTTTTTTTTACGACATTTCCATTAACAATATAACTAATAATGATAACTAATAGTGATTATATATTATTTTTAAATCAACCAACTGTGAATGACTAATTCATACTACTAAAATCCAAATCAAACCACATCATTTCCAATATGTTGGAGTGTCCCAAAGTGTCCATACACCTGTACTTCTGAGGACCTAAAGTATGTTTCTGATGCCGCGTTTAGGAGCAGTGCTGGCCCAGTGGTAACGGCCGCGACTTACGAGTTGCAGGTCGTGGGTTCAAACCCAAACAGGCACTGTACTTTGTGTAAATTATTTCATCACTCTCAAAACGGTGAAGGAAAACATCGTGAGGAAACCGGCATCTTTTAGAAACAAAAATTCGAAGACATGTTACATTCACTGACCCGCAATGGCACGCACCATGATTCATTACGCCCTCTCCCTCTCACAGAAAGAGGAGGCCTGTGTCCCAGCAGTGGGAACATTATAAGATGATTATGATGATGCCGCGTTTAGCGTGGCCATCTACTGGACCTAACTCATCTAATCTAACATAATAATTATATTATTTTACATTTACCATCGAGTCGAAAAGAAGCAGATTCATACTAGGTACTAGTCATAACATAAATTGCCATATTAGGTACATAAGTGCAGAGCTTCATTTTAGATTGGTACAATATTTACTATTCTCTCTTCCTCAATGCAGACTAGATTAGTTTTTCCTTTCTAGAATGAAGTAAGCTTGAGCAAGATAACTTTATGATTGTTTACCATTTTTCTTGCAGCTGTACTGTGCAATTGCCCGGCTTTTTTTAATAATATTAGAGCAAGATATTCCGACAACGTAAAACGAAGGGTTATTTGTTTGACAGTCATTACAAGTGGTCAGAAGCCCGAAAGTCTGACAACCAGTCTTACCAAGGGGTGTTACCCAGCCCCTGCATTCAGCTGCATCTGGTTAACTGGAAGCCGACCCCAATATACATAGTTACAAAAGGCCAGAAACATGATGAGTATCTATATACCTATGTTAGATCGTGAACCGACTTTCACAAATGATACACAAATAAACATACATAAAGTCACACCTTCTTCCCACAAACTACAGAACGCCACCTGCTACGATCCTTACAAACTCCTTTTGTTTACGTTCATACATCTGGTCATACTTGCACTCCGGTAGCGATTTTTGTAAACACAAATGATGACTTTAATTAATTCCGGCTGGCTATTAGCAGGGGAAAAACCGCATTAATAATATTAATTCCATTAACACATCTGCTGATTCTGAAACACGCGCCCAAACACAGCACTTCCTCAGACTCGGGTGATAAATGTGACGTTTCTTAGCGATGAAAGACAGCCCTTAGCTTAATATCCGAAATATTGCCGCCATGCTGCCGCGATGTCGACGTCATTATTTACGGATCTGTGACGTCACCGCGTAATTAGCTTTCAAATACATGTGGATGTTTTTAGATGGGAATAATGGTGGTTGTTTTGGTTGAGTAGGTACTGATAACCGGAATTAGATCGCAATTCGAATCCCAATCCTAAAAGCGGGGTCGTAGTACATAACTGACTGAGCGAGCTATCACTGATACTAAGTTTTATTTTTTTAATGGATTCGTCTATTTCTTTACAGAGTCCTATATTTTGTTGATGATAGTTACACACAAAAGGGGAAATTGTAAGAATAAAGCTAAGCAGACAGATGATGGTCGCGGTTCAAATCAAATCAAAAATGTTTATTTGTTAGAATATGGTACAATAGACGGTTTTTGTTATAAACAGAAAGCAAAATGCTGTTGTCTACCTTTTAACCTAGTCACATCAATTAGGAATTTACTCGTGTTCAAACTCATACATTTCACAGCAATGAACAATACGAATATTCCTAAAAGACCCGCTATATTTCCATTCACATACACGATACAAACATAGCCCTTTGGCCAACGTAAACCTCAACCATCCCATCCAATTCCAACCTGAGAAACGCGCACCTAACCCACAGGTTTCCAAACAAAGAGCCCATTACGAGGCAGCTAACGCCCGGCTTGGTCCAATCTGACGCTGAACAAAAACAGATATTAAAATAACACGCAGATGCTCAGAGTCATAATTTTTGCAAACAAAAATGTCATCGGGCCGTGAGTTGGGCACCACGGGTCACCCGCCTAGTGAGGGGATCGAACGATTGTTATTGGATTAGGAGAATCGATTTTTGGACTCCATATTTCATTGAGGATATTGTTGCAGACGCATTATTTAGGTACCTTGTGTTTTAAAAATATCGTTTTTATCTCCTTACACAAGTACCAAATTAAATGAATAGACGCTGAAGATAATCATTTTTAATAAGATTTGATTTGAATTTTTGTTTTTATATTTTATTGTTAAAATGGAACTGTTGATTTTTCGAAATATGTGCTTCAACTGAAGTTAAATGTGTCGGGCCAAGACGAATCGGTCCTAAATAAAAATATGCAATAGTAGGTACCTAATTGAGGTGCATAACAACAGCAACTATTAAACATTCTGCTCAGCTGTCTTTTGTTAATACATTCGTAACAGCAAAGTGTACAACCGTGTTGTCCAATCTACTTTAAAGATCTACAAAGTAAAATCGTCCATCCAATCTCGTAAACCAACCAGCACAATACATTTCCAGCAGCCGAATGCAAATCAAGACTTTAAAAAATAGATCAAGAATCGAGCATTCACATCGCTCAAAACTCGAGTTCGCAATCGCTTTACCTTTCCCAGCACTAGTTCCTATTGTTACGTTTGTCGCTCGGACCTCCAGCGCCTTTGTCATACAACGTTCACTCATTGTTCAACAGGCAACGTTATATTTACAGGCGTTATGACTCTTATGACAACGGCGGAGAGGTGATTTTTGAGTGGGGAGCGATTCTCGGTCAGAAAACTCGAATGAAAATGAAGCGATTCGGACCGTTTGATGCATTCTGAAAGATTCGCGCTATTGTTGTGTTATATTAATTCTATGTTTTGATGTGGGTTGAGGTTTTGCGTTTCAAAGGAGGCATCTATTCATGTCACTTTGTTGAATGGCGTCCGACGATTTTACTGAAAAAGTGATGTTAAGGCATCATTTTTTGCGGCGTTTGTGTTGGGAAGTTAGATTGTTGGCTTTTAACGTTTAAGATTATTAATACAGTTCATATTCAGCTATTGAATACCTACTGTTTCAAAATACAAGTACAGTCTAGTATCACTTCTGATTGCAGTAAAAACAGGAAAAAACATAACTCCTTTCATTTAGATAAATGTTTATAAAGTGATTTAATTTTGAGACCCAATGTGAGGACGGAGGGGGGGCTCAGGGGATCAGACCGGAATAAATCTGCATTCGGTAGGTACCTAAAATTAAATAAGTAATAGTAATAATATAGTAGGTAATAATTTAATATTCGAATTTAAACAGAAAACAAACGTTGAATGATGGACTGTGTGAAAGAGGATATATGGCTAGAAACGGGGCGACTACAAAGATGACGACTAATGGAGAAGTATGGAAGAAAAAAAAATACATTTTGCGCCGACCAGAAATAAAATGGGGCAAGGGTAGGACATTGATGAACATTTCACAGGTAATTATGACACTAACACAAACGTTCAATTAAAGGAAAATTGCACTCCAAAGAGTTTCAGCAGTCCTTATATTTTATCCACTATAAAAAAAAACGCCAAAGCATTAAAGAGACGTAATATGGGAGAAGCTCAAACAGCTTTTAGGGCGCGTCCTTGTCCCGTTCAATAAGAAATTCCTGCGATACCTCGTGTTCAACATTTTGCGGAGGTGCGGTAAAAATACGTCGCCGGCGATTACCGGCGCAAGCGATGGCATTGCATAAACGGATAGTTTGTGACTATTTTTTTTATTTTTAAAGGGTTTAAAAGAGATCAGAGATTTTCTGTCATAGGGCAACGAAAAATCTGGAATATAATGTAATTCCTGATTTGATTACTCAATGTTTTTTTTTTTTTTAATTGGGTATGTTGGGGTCAGAGAGCGTCTCATGACTGAAAGAACCAAGACGACTAAAGACTGTTTCAATTACGACACTTTTTCGCTCATATTTAATATTAGAAATATTAGTGATCAAATTATCAGATAAACCGTTCTCCCATTTCTCCCATCACTACTATTTAATTGACGGGCTAAGCTATTTTAAAATACACCAATTAAAGCCACTTGAATAGTCAAGGAGCCGGTCAGTCAGAAAGATGAAGCTAGTTGCCCATTCCAAAGCGTAGTAGGTTCCTACGAAGAAGAACGGGTAAGAAACTCCATGGACACTCATGACATGAAAATAAGAAGCAAAAAGTATAAAGTATTTTTATATCCCATTAAACATTACAATAAAATACAAAAAATGCATTATGACCGCTAAATGTCAATCACGCTACCTCCTATGAATAACGTCCCGCTAGTTAAATTATCTGGTTTTCGCCGTTGAATTATTGAAATAATCCGTCTGTATGAAGCCGCGTAATGACGGCTCATAAATATCGCTAATAAGGAACATTTTGTACTGGTAACTGAACAATTTCATTTTATTTAATACGTGTTTCGGTACGAGTTTGGTGTGCCACTGAATGTATTGTATCGTTTTATATGCCAGCCAATTGCCATATTAAAATCAGATTGTTCTTGCCCTCGAGCTGTGGTTGAAGAGCTTGTGGCTAAGTAATAACAGCCACACGGATCGATCGGTCAGGTTAAGCTACGCTTGCCGCGGTTGCTCCGTGGATGGGTGACAATCTTTACATACCAAGACGCTCCGTGCCTCGGAAAGCAGCTATTGGTCCCGGCTGTCAATCATAGATCTTTGACAGTCGTTACGGGTAGTCAGAAGACCGAAAATCTATAAGCAGTCTTACCAAGGGATATCGTATTACCCAGTAACTGGGTTGTGGAGGTCAGACAGGCAGTCGCTCCATATAAAATACTGGTATTCAGCTGCATCCGGATCGACTGGAAGCCGACCTTAACATAGTTGAGAAAAGGCTCCGCAGATGATGATGATGACTTGTCCTGTAGGAAAGAAGATCTCTTCGAAAAAATCGAGCATTCATGTAATCATGCTTGCTCATTGAATGTGGGACATGACAGATCATTGAGTACAGCTTTTCTCAAGATGTTTTCCTTCGGAGCAATTTCAAAAAATGTTTTCTTATGCCAGATATAATTTTGTCTTTTAATGTTTTTCTTCTAAGTGGTAGCGTAATTGATATTATTTTTTATTTTCTCATGCTATTTAAAAAAAAAATAGGTAGTTGTACCATACCATTGCACCATTTACTGGCATAAATATTGACAAAGCTGACAGACTTTAGGTGACGATATCTTTTTTGCAGTTAAACTGTTTTTCATAGCCATGTTATTGTTCACATACATCAATCCTCTAACTTAAAGTATTTCACGAGAAGAGCAAACCGTTAAAAGACGTGAGTGATTCGATTTGAAAACTATGGCGGTGCGGTTAACTGAAGACGAAGTTTTAATAGAATCTCTATCAAACCATTTCCTTACAACTTTCCACACACAAATCAATCTTAAGTGCTCGTCGTTTTCTTTAGAAATATTTGAGAAACTACGTTTTAAAAACTTTTTATTGATAAATCGATAATTCGTAATAACTTGTCATTTAAAGATGTGCTCAAAACGAATCTTAGAAAGCTTGACCACAATTTCAGCTTGATGACGTTAAAGTTTTATCTCTGAGGAGGTAACCGGTCAAGCCCCGCGCGTACCCTATGTAGTACGATACAATAGAAAATCAATTGTGTTTCATTAGCGGGGCTCAAGAAATAGTGTATACGACCCACTTCTCAATAAGAACAAAGATCTTCATACGTAAGACTATAAGGCCTGTACACACACGTTTTTCTTGCCGTGAAAAACGACGGTTTATTCGCCGAGTGTAGGCACGGTTGTCAGTGTTGTATGGATCACTATGGAAGCTTGTTGACACATACGTTTGTTCTACGGCGCGGTTTATACACCGTACCGTAAAGAAACCGTGTCGTGTACAAAGGGCCTATAGGTTCCACACTCAAGCGAACAATTCGTTGGCGAGCGGTTGTTAAGCCCTCTTGTGAGTGATTGGCCACTGATGTATACCTACTGAGCTGATTGTTAAACGCGAATATTGTTGGAACAGCAATCAGGTTTTTTATGATTTATTACGAAGGAATTAGTGGAATGTTATGTTCTGTGAAACTGTGATCGAGGCTTCGCCTAAAACAAATAAAGTTGTTTAGTTAACGTTGTATAGCCATGGACTAACAGCGAACAGAGTAAGACAGCCTGAATTTATCTTTCTGATGTCGCCAAAACAAAGAGAGCAAAAGGATAATTAAAATTGTGGTTCCGCCAATTAACATTAATTTAATTAGTCTCATTGTGTAAAAACAGTCCATTTCTCACAGCTAATCGGAACAAATCGAGCGAGAGGCTGCTCGAGTAGCCTCCTAAGACATTTATTTATCTTCTCCCTTTTTCCTCCAAACAACAGACATCCTTTCATTACAGAAATTCAATCACGTTAACAACAAAACATCGAGCGCGATGATCATCGGTCCAATAGCATTGTTTATTGGGGTCCCCATGATTTATGCTCTTCCGCAGGACATGTCCTTGCCAACGATGGCGTAAATTGTCCTGGCATTTGTCCCGGCCTTAGTAAATGCGTGGTGATAATTCACACGGACCACTCAGTGTGTTAATGTCGGGAAAAGTCCCGGACAAAACGAGACAAATTCGTGTAGTGGGCAAATAAGGATGATAATATTATTTTGTGTGTTGGATATGCTCGTTAAGCGTAAGCAGCCTATAATGTTTCCACTGGCGGGACACAGGCCTCCTCTCGATGACAGATAGTAGGCCATGACCCACCACGCGGGCCCATGCGGGTTTGTAGATGTCACGTGTCTTCGAATTTTGGCTTTAGGACATGCCGGTTTCCTCACTATGTTTTTTTTTCACCGTTTTGAGAGCAGTGGTGATGAATAGTAGATTGTTATACGAGGGTCGAAAGGATTCCCATATTTAGACTATAGTCCGAGTAGGAATTGATGACTTTCACCCGTGTTGAACACTATACTTTTAATTTCGAATATAAGGAAAGTAAAATATAGTGGTTTTTCTAAAATATTTATTGATAATAATAACATGAATAGTAATGGTACCTATTTAAAATTAATTGAGATGTTAGAACAATTTGTGTACTATTTTAAATATGGAACACACCGTGTCACCGCCGCGGGCCGTCCCGCTTAATAGGTTTTTTTTTTTAATTCACACTGGCTGTTTATACACTCACAAGACCGCAACATTTTTCAAAATTATGTAAAAAATTTCGTAGAGCTGACTACCTAACCAATTTAGTTCTATTTTTAAAATTCATTCCCGCCCTAGAGAGGGAAGCAATTACTATGAGTCTTTCCCGCCCTAAGGTGGGAAGCAGCGTCTTCCACCCGCTATTCGGATCAAACAAACACTACTATCCGAGTATGAGATATGAAAAATAATTTACACAAAGTAAAGCGCCTGTCTGGGTTCGAACCTACGACCTACAACTCGTAAGTCCCGGCCGTTACTACTGGGCCACCATTGCTCTTAATGTTCATCATGTTGGGACTATATTTCTTCATAATTCCTAAATTTCAGGAAAATAACCTGACAAATGAGTGTTGAACCACTCTAAATGTGGAATAAGGTTTTGTTATCATGCCACAATAAATTACAAAACAAAAACGACACCAGCAAAATCATCAAACTCAAGAAAAAATAACAGAAAATAACTTCTCCCAACAATATACATAAACCCACAAAATACAAAACAGCAGAAAACTCTCTTTCGAGTACATACCAACACGGACTTCTTTCCAACACCTTCAGTTCTACTTACTATTTAAAAAGGCGTTGTACTGCACATAATGCCGGGAAGTATAAAAATACACCTTCCGTGGCTCGTGCTAAACGAGCTATGGTGAGCTATGTCGAGCTATAGTGGGCTATAGGGCATAGGTATCAACGCAAGGACTCCACGAGAGCCCCTTCGCAACTGGGGTAAGGGCTTTCCACCTTACGGCAGTAGGGATGGGCCTAGTCGGTGACGAGTCTTGAAAAATGTGCAATGTGCAGCTGGGGAATGCGAGAGACTGTCGAAAAAGTCCTGCCAGATCTGAGGTTTTATTTTTTATACTTTCGAAAAAAAAATATATCTCTGTATTAACTTTAAAAAAATGGATAAAAGTCTGCAATAAATTTTCATGAAGAATTATTTTTCTTCAGTTAGGATTTGAAGACGTCCCTTTTCTTAGTTTCTCTTTCCTGTCTTAGTGATTTTACCAAAGCGTTCGTAACATGTCTTTCATTAATCTCTGTCCTAATATTTAATTTATGAATAAATCCATCATCCAAATATAAGCGTTGTATCAGACTTCTATTAAAAACAGTTTATCGACATTTCCACCTGGCTGCTCCCAACACTAGAACACATCAAAGTAATAGGTACAAGCATTTTGTGCTCGAAGCAACTCGCGGCAGTACTACGCCACTAAATTACCCTCTCGCCTCATGTTATATCTATCTAACTGTACCTGGTACGGTCAAATAATACGTTATAGGTTTAACTAAAAATACCTGAAACGCGAATTAAGAAAGTACATGAAATAAAAACTCATATAATTAAGTTTCTTTGTGGCTTAGTACAACATCGCGAAATGTGGCTTGTCACAACTAGACCTAATTATTTTTCGGGTTTTGTCGAGTCTCCTTATATGACAAAAACTCAACAAAATGTCTAGTTACTATAGTCCCATTAGGCATGCTACAGAATCTTGGCCATATTCAGAATATTGTGAAATTAAAAAAAAAAATAACCTAAAATTGTGCTCACTCTAGTGATCCACTAAGTACTCGATGTGTTTCACAATAAATGAGTGTTCGAGCTACTTTGGTATTGAAGCTACGATACCGCTTCGTAGCAAACAACGAGCTCGTAGCACGCTCGTAGATGTCTACGAATGCGCTACGAGCGTGGCCACGAAAATTTTAAACTGACCTATATTTTTGTGGTGTAGCTTTTAATGAGGGACTATTACACGCGGAAATTACTAGATATAAATATTATTTCTTAATTTCGTCCTCTAATATACCCAAAAAAAGGACGAAAATTACTTAAAAAAATAAAAATATCCACAAGAACGACCTTTCTAAAAATTCTGATACGGAGACCGTAATTTTTAAATGATTCATAAAACGCGACCCCTGTAATGAGAAACTTAATTTGGTACCGGAATAAATATGAAAAGCCTAAACATTTTTATGTCAAAGGATACTCGTTTGTGAAGAGATGACCTTGGCTGATGATTACTTAGTATTTGTGAAGAGATGACCTTGGCTGATGATTACTTAGTATTTGTGAAGAGATGACCTTGGCTGATGATTACTTAGTATTTGTGAAGAGATGACCTTGGCTGATGATTACTTAGTATTTGTGAAGAGATGACCTTGGCTGATGATTACTTAGTATTTCTGTGTTTTAAGTGCAAGTAAGAATCGGAACACAGACAATTCCTGAAAATGAATTTTGATAAAAAGTGACAAAGGGGCTATTAATACTTCAATTGGATGTTTATCAGCATTCTCATCATGCTCTCTAAATTACATTTTACATTTTTATCATAAAATTGCTAACTTTTCCCCAAGAACCGCATCTCCATCAAGAACCTCATCTCAATCAAATAAAATAAAATAATAATTTTATTGGTCGACGTAAAATTAATACTTATAGTTCCACTCACCCTCTTGTTGTCTCGAAACTTCAACCAGCCACTGATGACACTGTTATCCACGCCGGAGCAGTCTTCTTCCTCGACATCCAACCTCCTGGACAGCAGAGGAGAACCCCCTGGACTGTCCAGGACCTCGCGTCTCCTCATCACAGGAGTACATTGTTGGGACAACCTACCCTCGTTGACTAAATCACTCCTTCTTCCAAGGACTGGGGTAGCATGAGCCGAGACACCTCCGAGAAGACCTCTTCGGACCGTGAAAGGGCTGCCTTCCCAAGGTCTTTTGGAAGTGGTCTTACATTCTGAATGTAGACACAGGGCATCGAAGTTTGCCAGTTCCACTGACACCCTGGTCTGCAGACCGCTGGGGTGAGTGGTCAGAATCGTCTGTTTGGCGATGCTACAGCCATGGCGGTGGACCTCCTCGCGTCTCTCCATTTTAGGGAGGTATTAGTACATCAGCATCAGGGCAGGTTGTCGTCGGATAAAATCCATTTGGTAGTCTTTTGTCCCATCTGGAAATAGAGAAGGATTATGTTAATAGTTTAAACATCAGACCAGCACCTAGTTGCGTAACACATTCTTAATCACAATCCGAAGGATTTTGAAGGAGAAGATTGATCTATTGAAAGAAAAAGAAAAGAATGAAAAAACATGTCTGGCTTTATATGTTTGAAAAATTAATCTGCTCAAAAACGTAAAGAATAACTGTCAAAATGAAAGGTATTGCAATTGGAAGTATATTACGCAATATTATAAAGTTTTTATAGTTTTAAAAGGTACCGTAATTGGCTTCTTTATTTTCTAAATAGTAAGCGACGTTTCTAGTATCTGACTCGTACCTGTTGCCAGAAGAATAATTTTGTGTAGTTTTTGTCTACCAATTAGGTGTGTACGTTAGGTACAACATCATTTGTAATCCTTTATTTTAACTCTAGTACTTAAATATTAAACTAACATTTTTATAACAACACTTTTTTGGAATCTGTAACTATAGGTACTAACATTTTGAACATAATTATAATAATATTGTGCCATAGGGCTAGGTTTAATCCACTATATTTATGCTAATCACCACCGTTAATAATATGAGTAAACCTACAGAATGATGTGTTTATAAACGTCAATAAAATTGCACTGCCTCGGTATCAGTATATCGTATTGACGGGTTGCCAACACATTGTCTGTATCGCATTAACCTGTCAATAGAATTAATGTAAAGAAAGGAAAAAAATTACGTTTATTTGCGGCAAACATGACGAATCAAAAAATACAAACAAAATAGCAATTTGGGAGAAAACATGCGTCACATCTACGCAAAACGGGTATCGCTCAGCATAATGCTAAGACTCAATACGACATGTACTACTTCATTTATTGTATAGAAGACAACACGGTGAAAACTATTTTGGTCTTTGTAAACGCAGTGATAGGTAATTCTTTAACTATTATTATAGGTTCCCGTTCCGTATATACTTTTATATGCATTTAGTAAAAAGCTGCTATTTTGACATTACAGACTCTTCAATGTTATTTATTTGTATAGATAATAATACCAGCCTGTTATTGTCTCACTGCAAAGAAAACCTCTTCTCATATAGAGAAGGCATGAGCATAGATCACCGTCCTTGCACAACACGGGTTGGCGATTTTAGACTTATCTAAACTAATATGATAAGAAAAGATTTGATTTTGTATATGTTTGTTTGTTACGCTTTCACGTTGTCAGTACTTGATGACCAAGATGAATTTAGAAAGAACATATGAATCTAAAAAGTCATATTGGTACTTGCCTGAATTTAAACAGCTGGGCTATCACAACATTACTATTATTAACTAGCTTCTGCGCGCGACTTCGTCCGCGTGAAATGTTTTGTTCCTCCGATCCACCCCGTCGCATCGCATCGCCTGCCTGCGCTATTACTTCGTTTTCGCTTAGCGAAAGCTTCTGGCTTTTTCTTTTTGCTCAACTCCTAAGGATCCTAATGGGATGTTATATAGCCTATAGGTAGCATATAGCCTTCCTCGATAAATGGACCATCCAACACAAAAATAAATTTTCAATGCGAACCAGTAGTTCCTGAGAGTTTTAGCGCGTTCAACCAAACAAACAAACAAACTCTTCAGCTTAGTTTATTAGTTACTATTATTAATTTAACGATGGTTATTTTAGTAACATAATTGTTACGATAATAACCGTCATTATGTACGTAATAGTTGGAAGTCTGCCATTCTAACAACCTTTAAATCGTGAAGGTCAAACTGAAAGTACTTTCTCTAGTTTTACTTCACTTCAAGATTGTATACCAGAATGTTCATGTTTTTTTTTTTACATTATAATAACCCGCGGGTACTCTAATATTTTACCGAGCGTTATTTTGCGTCCAAATTATCCCTCTCCTCATAAAGTATCACAAATTCTCTAACATTAATTTCGTCCGTAATATTAAGTGCGGCGATGACAGAAACTTCAGTTTTGGAACAAATTGGGCTACTAGAAACTTAAGTGGGGCAAGACGAATAATTTCATCAAACAAAATTGACAATTTAATTGTACAATTAAAGACACTTAGAAGGTTCCATTGAAAGTAAAGTATTAATTAAATAAAACCGAGAGTATTTTGAAACTCTGAACTTTTGATACCGTATTTATTTTAGCCCCTCACTTATAATAATACATTACTCACCTAAAATCAAACTTATAATCACTTCTATATAGGCACAGGGGTAATGGCCCCGACTTACGAGATCGAACCTAGACAGGCGCTTTACTTTGTGTAAATTATTTCATCACCACTGCTCTCAAAACGGTGAAGGAAAACATCCTGAGGAAACCGGCATGTCCTAGAACCCAGAATTTGAAGACATGAGACGTCTACATGGACATCTACCAACTCGCACTCAGAATCAGAATCAGAATCAGAATTTTATTAGCTCTAAATGTAGGTACAGTATAAGATGGACATAGGTAATATTATGAGATCAGCTACATTTTACCTTACGGCGTGCAAATTATACAATAATTGATAAAATTTTAAAATGAGAAATGTCAGCAATTAAAATCAGTTACAATAATAAATGAAATAGAAAAATTAAAATTGTCAACAATATAAAAAAAAAAAAAATAACAAATATTCAGTCACAAAATTACAAGTTACAAAATTATTAAATGTAAGTATGTCAAATATGTAGTGAATAATTTCAGTCATTCGTTATCTTAAAGTCAAATCATTCAAAAAGTCCTTCACTGAATAATAACATTTTTTTAAAAGCAGTGCTGTTAACTTAGATTTAAAAATGTGAACCGAATACTCCTTCAAACTATGCGGTATTTTATTGTAAATAACAGGTCCCATTGACATTATACTTTTATTGAGCAGTGCTGTTTTGTAATTAGGTGTGTGTAATAAGTTTTTATATTGGGATCTCAACTGGCCTGTACGTGTTCTTTTATCAGTGAGAGACGGAAATAATTTTAATTTAGTTTTCAAAAAAATTGCCACCTCCAATATGTACAAACAAGGAAAAGTTAGTATCCTCAGAGATCGAAACATAGGTTCACAACTGTCTGTTGACTTAAGTCTTGACATAGATCGTATACACCGTTTCTGAGCCTTAAAAATCTCCTCCCTTTCGGTGCAGTTGCCCCAAAAGATGATACCAAACCTTAAGCTCGCGTGGTAGATAGTCAGCACACTCCCTCTCACCAAGAGGAGGCCTGTGTCCCAGCAGTGGGAAAATTATAGACTGATTATGCTGATCACTTCTTATTTATTCTAATACTCTTATTTATTTTACTCTCCATAACATACATTCTTTCTGGGATAATTAAGTACGTATGTTACAAAATAATCGAGCTATGTCTTATAATTCTGTGAAAATATAGGTCTTATTCCTTCCTCCTTATAAGTGTTATTATAGTACCTGCAAGCTGACGTAACAAGGTAAAGTAATATTTTTAATTAAAACGAATTTTAATTCTAAAATGTTGGGTTTCGTTCACAAAACCCGTCTTAGTCTCAGCTCCAAGCGTATAAAATGTGACACTGCCTTCATTACTTTATAATAAACCAGACGTTATTTCAGACAGCCTGTCTTTCCACGAAACCGTCTTCAAATTGCCGTTCTTAGTTATTAAAACGGCTTTTATTGTAATAATTTGAGAGGTCATAGATCTCGACCCATTTGTAGAGGGAGCCTTAATCTATGGTACATTTGAATGGGTTTCTCGAAAAGTCCTTAATGAAGTTAAAGGAGTCTTCATAATTCTTCGAGGGGTTGAATTTGGATGTCGTGATCATTTATTACTTGTTTTTAATAGGATTAAAGAATGCAAAGCTCCCGTTAATATGTTTGGCGATGGGTCATTATTTTTGGCCGGAGTGGTATTAAAATTGGTGCATATTAAATAGGTGTTTTAATGGCACATTGACTCGATCACTGATGACGTTGATTAACGTTAATGTATCAATATCTAATAGTCAAATAAGGCATTATGCGCTTTTATAATTTCTTACGTGGCGCTATTATCGTGGACGTCCACGTCCACGTCACGGCATCACGATAACACAGGGAAGGAAAATGTATGAAATTATATGAACTCCCATTTAAATTCCCGTCCACAATGACGTTATAATGTGCACGTATTGCCATACATTTTATGGACGTGGACATCGACGACCACGATAATATCGTCCGTCACGTTAGAAATTATAAAAGCGCACGTTCGATATGGTTATCACTATCTGTAGGTACATCCCAAGCTTCATTTACCAATGCGTTGCTAGACGGATAACGTTGATCTTGGAAAACTCATGAGTTAGAGATTTGACGGTCACACAACATGCTTTTCAAACCAGAATATAGCAATATTGTTTGGAACTAAAAAAATGCAAGTTAGATATTAGTAATTTACCGGGCTAACTCATTCTCAAGGAGTTACTGCTCTACCAATAGTTCTTCAAAAATCCCAAAATAAGCACCCTAATAGCGTAGCACTTTCAAAATCCGAGAACTGATGGACATTCTTAAACTATTGCTTCATATATTTGAAAAATTCGCGTGCTCAACAACGTAAATAATGCAATGAACGTGGCTGGACTGTCAAAATGAAATACATTGTGATCAATCGTCATTTACCCCAAAGAATTCCTGATTATGACCATGAAAAGATGACTAACCTGTCCCTCGTACACACCACACTAAATCACACTATCACACTAATATTATAAAGGCGAAAGTATGTAAGTGTGTGTGTGTTTATATGTTTGTTACTTCTTCACGCTCAAACGGCTGGACCAATTTTGATAAAATTTTGTATGGAGGTAGCTGATACCCTGGATTAACATAAAGACTACTTTTTATCCCGATATTCTCACTGGATTGACATTTACGCGGGTGAAACCGCGGGATGTAGCTAGTGTACTATACTATAAGGCACGTATAGGTAACGTGGTTTCAAGCATATTTCAGCCGTCTCCAACAAACACCAGCACAGTTCCTTTTACCTGTTCTTCTACGAACTAGAACAAACAGTTCTTTGAAATTCTTCAGAACTTCAGTAGCACAAACAGTTGGAAGGTACATACTATTAATAATGTATGAAAAGCCGTTTAAAAGCCGGTTACCGGCGAACGGTAAACGGTGGTCATTACCGTCATTTCCATCATTACCGTTACTTACCGTTCTGTAATGACATGCTTACTGTCAATGAATAATGGAAGGGTTTGCAGGTATTTTGTAGGTTGCGTTGGATTTACGTGCTTTGAGCTATGGAGCAGAAGACATGAGAATTTAAAATCAGTTTGTAAATTGCTCTTAATAGTTAATTCCTTAAACCAGAAATATGGGTCCCTTAAGACATTACCCTTTCATCAATCTAACCATGATTTTATAATTATAATTAGGGAGCCATGTGATAATTTATGACGTCACTGAACTGTATCAATAATTACCCTGTAAGACCGGTGGTAAGTTATGCGGCAGATCTTGCCAATACAAGTAGATTAACAAAAAAAAAGTTTCAAGTTTTCAAGTTTCTCAATACGTTACAAACGGGCATCTTGATGTATTCGTATGAAAATCAAAAACAACAGCTCACAACACAAAGAATGCAAAAAACTACAATCACCAATTATCAAAATTACAAAAAGAGTAGGTATCGGTCACCCATCCACAGACTGACCGCACCAAACTCAGCTTAACCTAACAAATCTATCGATCCACGTGCTTACTTAGCCATGAGTCCTCCACATAGCTATTACACTGCCGACCACAATACTATACACACCCTCAGCCGTTTAGAGCCATGAATTATGTATGGCATAATGTAGTGCACGTTGTTTACGTCTATTTGTCACTACATTACTGTACAATGCGCGGCCATTGTATTTGTGAGTGACGTGACGTAATTTGACAGGTAAAAGAGAATATTATGAAATATTTTGAAGTCATGGTTTTGTTTTTAACAAATTACTAAGTAAACTATGTCAGTATTTATTAGGAAGTACCTACATGTGAGGGAAAACGTTTTCTTTTATATTTTAGCGCAGTAGATAACCACTTTCGTTCCGTTTCTGTACAACAGACTATAATGTCAAACTGACAGCTGTCACTTTATGCTCCTGCGTCAAAAGTACTCTGTATCTATACTATTTAAGTGTAGTGCAAATTAGGCGATTAATTAACTTAATTTATTGTTTAATTTACTAAAGCATGGTATACCCGTGGCTAAATAATAACAGCCGCACAGGGCGATCGATCAGGTTAAGCTACGCTTGCCGCGGTTGGTCTGTGGATCGGTGACCATCTATACATACCGAGACCCCTCCGTGCCTCGGAAAGCACGTTAAGCCGTTGGTCCCGGCTGTCATTCGTGAATTGACAGTCGTTACGGGTAGTCAGAAGCCCGAAAGTCTGACAACCAGTCTTACCAAGGGATATCGTATTACCCAGTAACTGGGTTGTGGAGGTCAGATAGTCAATCGCTCCATATAAAATACTGGTATTCAGCTGCATCCGGTTAGACTGGAAGCCGACCTCAACATAGTTGGGAAAAGGCTAGGCAGTTGATGACTAGGTAGAATGTACATGGATTTCTTACAACTGTAACAACTGATATGTACTTACATTATTTGCAAATATATATATCTTATTCTATTTTATGATATACTCGTAGGTATTTGTTTTCCAATTGCGTCTCTTCTACGATTTTTTGGTTTGGGCATCATTGACTGTCACTTTATGAGCTCCGATATGCTCAGCGAAGCTCGTAAACGTACACAAACAATCCGATAACATAACACTCATTCCGATAACACAACAAACCTGTTCATTCCACGTTACTTGAAACTACAGTAAATAATAAGCAGCTACCAATCCTTTTACCTTAATGAACAATCTCACTTTAACGTGAAAGCACTTTAAATACTGCTTCAATTCCGCGAGACAATGCGCAGCTGTTAATCAGCTTCCCCTTTAATTCCCGTACCCGCATAAACCAATAAGAATTACATTATTAACATCTACTGCAACAGCCACAACATCAACCATTCTTACATTATTTCATTAACGTAAATAAATAAATACAAAATTCTGAATCGGCTCCCATCGGATTACACAGCAATCCACTTTGCAATGGCGAGAATTTCGCTTTAATTCACACTTGTGCAGTTTATTTGCACTGCACTGTACATCTGTACGTTTAATAGTCTGTTTTGATACGCGCTTTAATGTTAATGAGTCATTTGATTTACTTATACAATTACGCAAAATTAATGCGTGAGCGAAAACGTATGGTGAATTTATCAAATCAAAGTAGGTATTCAAATATTCTCCATGAAGCGTAGACTTGAATATAAATAATGTATTGGTAGGACCCAAAATAAGAAAAACATTATACCGCCTTGACCGTAACGTTATTGTATCTGATGAAAATACCATTAATAACAGGTAGGTACGCGAAAGCTACCTTTCTCAAACTGTCACTAAAACCCAATATAAAAAGAACAAATCTTCTGTGTCATGGTTTCTAAATATGAATAAGATTTGTAGTGATTTTAAATAAGTACTAAATATAAAATTGAAAGTATGTGATATGGCTCAAATGATTTTTGTGTCAGTGTAGTCTTGAAGTTTAAAAATATCTTCTTTGACAGTTACGGAAAAAGTACTGGTCTTTTAACTGAACGGAATGGAAACATGATGTTTGGAGCATGGCCTAGTTTCTAAGTTAGGTTTCTTCGAAAGGCTGTCTTCAAGAAGTGTATAATTATTGACATAATATTGAGTACCTAATGAAATAGTTTGTTTAATATTACTATATACCAAGTTTGCAATAAACAATTTGAGATTTGATTTGAGATTTGTATGTATGAATATTTGTATGTATGAGATTTGATTTGAGATTTGTATGAGAATATAAATACAGAAATATTTATATACTGGAAAAAGTTTATTCATTCCATTTGAGACCAAAACCCGTCGCACAAACTCCTTCTTTCACATTGCGATAGTTGAACAGATACCTACGACAAAGAAACCGCTATTTCCAAACACATTACCTAACTTTGCCCGCGGTCGGGTAAATAATGTGGACAGAGCTACATCACGTGACTATTAAGCTGGTACTAAGTACCCCATTTATTTGCTCGCCAGATTACTCTGGCGATTTGATCGCCGATGTTACCATCGGCGATCTTCGGGGAGAAAGATAATTCCTTACTTATCTTTTCAATTATCTCCTTTCGTTTGATTGCGCGAATTTATTTGGTATTGGTCAGCTTTGTGGAAGCTAATAGTTTGGTCAGGAAATCTATCGGAAATCTAGGAATTGGTTTCAGCCAAGATTGTATTTTAAGAGATACAGGAATTCTGATGAAATGTTACCACTATTTGTAGGCTATAATGTACATTTACTATAATACCAATTTCGGTCAGTGGGTCGTCTTAGGGGCTCTAACGTAATCTTCAAAAGAAAGAGAGCTAAGTATAGAGACCCAAGTATTTCTAGTTCAGCATATCCAACGAAATATACTTTATTTTACTGACCCACATAAAAATACTGATGACATTTTATTTTCGCATTTCTGCAAACAAAGCGAACCCAGGGTCCATCAACGAATCTCTATACACAACCAAAAGAATGAGACGCATCGTTTTTTCTCTAATACAAGACCCTTTGAACTGTCATCAAAATAATCGTTACGGGTCGCTTCGCTTGTATTCAACTTTTATACCAATTCGTTTAGGAAAGTCTTTCTTCAGACCTATTCCAAATGCTTGGAACCCCTTTTAATTGGAAAGCTCGAATGGAATAATTTTAATTTGAAATATTCATTCGTGGCGCTCGCGCTGCCAGTAAGTCCATAAAACGTTCTTTTGAGTGCAATAAAGAGATCGTGTTTCGTTTGCGGGCTAAATGTTATGAAAGATCTTGCCCACAATTTTTCTTGCAAGTTGACCTCGTAAAAATGTGGAATTTAAAATGTAGGGGAGTTAAATTTGCATAAACATGCTGTGTGCCTACGGTAGTAAATATTTTATTTACATTTACGCCTTTTATTTCTGCCTTTAAGATGAAGTATGTAACAGCTCTCTCATTAACATGTTGAAATATACATTTTTAAAATTATTTGTAAAACGTTAAAGGTTACAAACCTCTGTATATTTATTTCCTAGCTCTAGCAGATTCCGTGATAACTTCACTTTGTTAATTAAATGCATACACTTTAATTCAATCCTTTATTTAGCATTTTTCATCGTCACTTGCTCCTGTGGACGTTCTCATTAAGTAATTAATTTTGCGCCAGCTTCTTCAATACCTCTCGAAATCAATACACAATAAAATTATCGACTTCAATAAAAATACTTATTCAACCACACAATATCCTAATAAATCCATCTTCCACGAACATATTTCCTTCAAAATTCAGCTCCAACACACAACCGCGATAATCTTACAACTGTTTGGTGTCGTCAAATGAAGCGAACGCAATCACGTATTGGTTTAGGACGACGTGCGGGCACAACCCGGCCGAGTAGAAGATAAGTTTCTTGCTCAATAGAGCGTGGCCACAGACGACATGCCATTTAGCCGGGTTATTGTCTGATTGTGATGTATATGGTAGCGTTCTAATGTTGTTTTAGGCAATTTATTGAATTTGTGTTAATGTTTTGTTGGTTCTGTTATTGTTTCTTTAGGTTAGGATATTGAATTTAAGAGCAATAATTTAATTCGGTTTAGCGTCAACTTTTATGTTTTATAGTAACCCGTTAAAATTTTACAAGCACCATGGTGTGTTCTTTTAATAACCTCTTTGTCAACAGAATTCTTCTCATTGCGAAATCTAACAACCAAAACATTTATAAATCTAAAATTATTGCTTTCATTATATAGTGCGCAGTAAAACAAAGGAAACCAATCTAAACCAACAACGATCTCCATAAAGTTTCCTCGTATCGTACACACCCATAATTCAATGCATGCACACCATTTTACTTAAATTAAGTACCTATTTTTCATTTCTGCACAACTTTCTACATTCAGCATGAAAAGCAATATACGATAGGAAAGGTTACAATAGCTTTGATCCAATAGAGTTGAGATCCAAGTTAGCTGCTCAAGCAAGTTAAATAGCTGTGTATAGGCAAAGAACAGTTTAAATTAACTTTCTCGTCTGGTACGCCCGGTTCACTCTTAATGTACCAAGTTTATATGAGGAAGTTGAAGTCAAAAATTTTAAACGACATGTATATTTAAAATAACCACCTGAAGAGATTTTCGTAATGTTCTAACTCAATTGTTCTGGTCTTGGAGTTTCGTGGAATTTATTATAATTAAGAACATGTTTCCGCGGTTATAGCAGGTCCTTTTAGTTTCGTATTTGTAATGTTCAAGATCTTCTGGAGCTGAGCTTGGCGTTTCGTCAAAGAGAGATAAAAATTAAAGTTTAATGCAAAAAATTGGTTTCACGTACAATCTTCAGAGATCGAACGAGCTGGAAGTTATAGGGAGAAGCTTTTGCCCAGCAGTGGGATGATGCAGGCTAACAGTAACCAGTAACAATCTTCAAGGCACTTTTCTAGTGATACCTGGATATTTAACCTTTTAACCGCTTACGCCGGATTAATCCCACAAATATATTTTCGTGTCCATTTCGCCAAGGTCGTATATTTACGACCAAATACCACAGCTCGTTTAATCTGCTTTTTTATTTAATTAGGCTGTATTCTATCAGGTATTTATTTTTCGATTCACTGTGCCGGGCGCTGGGGACACGACAACTGATATGAAGTCGGGCGGTTAAAAGGTTAAACAAGTTTAATAAAATCATTGACTCAAAGTATATTTCGAAAATCACAGTTTACCTAATAAAACCTAATTTGACGTATATGGATGACATCATAGTTCGGACAAATCTGCCGAAGTAACTTTCAAAGCTAAATGTATTTCGCAAAGTAAATTAGATGTAAATAATAAAGCAAATGCATTCTCTTAACACCCTTTGAACATCCCACCAATCCCAAGGCTTCTAAGCGATGCTTCAAGTTACAAAATCAACGACCGCTGACCGGCATTCACAATGTTTCAATCAGCGAGTATCGATCGAGTATAGGTTCGCATCCCGTATGCAGCCTGTTACACATTTATAGTACGCCTGCGGACTAGTGTGCGGTAAATATAACTGCATGGCTTGATGATCCAGTAGATTAGGGTAAGTAATTTTTAATTGGTTTAATGGAGTTTGTTTATGGAGTACTGTGGTTGCAGGAAAGCAGTTATTCTATTCGAAGAGGTAACATAGAAATGTTAATTTCTTTAAAAATATCTTTGAATTAGCTTTGAAATTTCGTGTTATTTTATTAATAGGTATCGAAAACAATAATATTGTTCA
This sequence comes from Hydraecia micacea, assembly GCA_914767645.1. Classification (NCBI taxonomy): domain Eukaryota; kingdom Metazoa; phylum Arthropoda; class Insecta; order Lepidoptera; family Noctuidae; genus Hydraecia; species Hydraecia micacea. The sequence continues at coordinate 803,048 of OU611794.1, forward strand.
ATGGCAAAATATTCCGTTACGCATGTCAATTTTATTAGTTGTGAGAAATTGTTTGGGTTCTATATAATTTATTGTTAGTAATATAATAATATAGAAAAAATCAACATGGGCACGCACTCTACGCGCGGAAAAATTATCAATGAATTCGTAGTTTACATTACGACACGCTAAGAAGAACAAGCTTACGTTTAATCCTTTGATTGAAGCCATCGGCCGGCTTCAATTAAAAGATTGAATGTAGGTAATTTTTTTTTGTGAAAAAAAAAATAAGTTTTTGTGACAGCTTCTACTCTGTGCACCTCTTATACCCTGGTTTGGTCCAGACGGTAAAAAAGTCAGCTGTTACAATAAAAAAATCTCGATGTTTCGTCAAGTCGTAAAAACCGTGCGAAACAGGGGCGGGTCGCTAGTTTAAAATATAAGTCGAAAGCTTCCACAAATTTCGAATGATTAAAATTTAACCTTTCACAAATGCTAATCAAGCTATCATAGTATCTACTAAATTAATACTTTATATTACTTACGTTATATCCATGAAATTAAATTGACAGCTAACTATGGTTTAGATAGCTGTAATACACAAACCATCATAATCAAAAGCCGACATCAAATAGTTGTCACATTATCATCTCAATTTCTAACGCGATTAGTATTCATAACTCGTATACTTGTCGCTATGATCTGTGAGCCATTAAGTTATGGGATATTTGAGGGAATTGTGGACATCAGTAATAATAGGCGAATAGTTTACTAAAGTCAAGAGCAAATCCATTTCAAAAAAATTAAAAAAAATATTGATAGAAAGTATGAAAATGTACACATAGTTATTTTATGTCAAGAAGATGCTATTTGTTTCACAGTTATTTTACCAGTTACTCCAATATTTTCTCTGCATGGCCACATTTTTCGACAAATCGTCCCACGTAAATTGTCGTCTTATGTGCAATATGCAATTGGTACAGTGTACTGCCATTGTCTATCGCATTCGTTAGTAGAACAAGAACTTAGTATGAGATTCTCAGACTCCTGTCAGACTCTTCGTAACTGCTGTGACTTACTAACTAAGTACTTAATTAATATTAATCATATTAAACACGCAGTGTTCTTCCTCCTCTCTCCTACTATGTCGTTGTGCATTTACTTAGCTAAACACATGATTTCACAACAAACTCACATCTCAAGGACATATTTGAGCTTTCAGGCGCATTATTGAAAGCTGATATATCTAATGCAAGTACCAAATACACTGCCTTGTTTAACCTAACCCTCGTCCTCCTATACCTTACTCCACAGTAACCGTAGAAGCAAAACTGTGCAGTTAATATAACGTAGTTAACTCGTATGTCAAAGGGCGCCGTCGTCGTCGTGAATACGCAATCACTAAGTAATCGTGTATCAGTAAATATGTTGCTTATTTACGAGTAGAGTAGGAGGTAGATGTAATAGCGTTTGATGCGGTTTAAATAACTAGTCTCTAGTAGTTACGCTAGATAGGTATAGTTTGTTCCAAAAGTGTCTGATGAAAGTGATGTAAACAAACCTTGTTCGTGTTCAGATTATAGAAGAAAGGTAGTTCTGGTGTCGATTATGAAAGAATAACAAGGCCTTATTTTGTATTTTTTTATACTTATTTTTAACCGACTTCAAAAAAGGAGGAGGTTCACAATTCTTAAATCTGTCTGTCTGTTACATTTTCGCACCATAACATCTGAAAAGATTGCATGAAATGACAAGCGAATAAACCATGACCATGTTAGGACATAGGATACTTTTTAACCTGGTAATACGTTCCCGTAGGATAATTTCCTTCCTCCGCGCGGCGAGCGAGATCGCAGGCAAAAGTCAAAGTCAAATCTTTTATTTCAAGTAGCCCATTAAAAGGGACTTTTGAAATCTTTTATTTATTTCAAGTAGCAAATTAAATGGCAATTCTATTTCCTTGGTTTTGAAGTTAAAACCAAGGAAATAGAATTTATTCTAGACGCCGCGTCCAAAAGGTGGTTTTGTATGGAGAAGAATGGACAAGAAGCTCCATAGTTACTATTTTTATAAACTTCTTTCGAACAAGAAAAAGAATTTTGCAAATCCGTCTATATATGACGGAGTTATGCCCGAACAAACATTATAAAAATATATAAACATCCGAATTCAGAACCTCCTCCTTTTTTGAAGTCGGTTAAAAATGGTATACAATATTTTGTAAAAAAAAACGATGTTAGTGCAATATTTTAAAAAGAGTAACCGTGGAGTTTCTTGCCGGCTCTTCTCCATAGGAACCGACCAATTTTAAGTGCCCATGTAGGTTTATGTGAAATAAAATATTTTGATTTACATTTTGAATATAAATTTCCCTGTTCACAATCTAAAATACACTCTCCCACAGTTTTGTGAGCGTTCACAAAACTATTGTATATTCCAACGAAGCGTTGTCCTGTTTGTTTAATTGTCCGTCTGTTAGTTTTCAGTTAACCGCTGAAATGTTTCAGCGCCGCCGACATACGGGAACTGGACTAAATAAACGAAAAAATATTCTTTTCACCTATATTCGACTGTCGAATGTTTTTTTAGTGTATTAGATACTCGTCACGCTGGTAGTTCCCGTAGGGTAGGCAGGGATGTGTTCCTTCTCATCTGCATCAAGTGTAGGAACAGGTTGTATAGTTCACTCATACTCCATAGAAAAGGGGGGATTCTCAGTCAGGGTGTTGTGTCTGGTGGGCTACTGCTCAAAGATTGATGTCGGGACGTTGTATATTATATACGCTACGTGTGCGGTAAATTCTGCTTGTGTAATGCAGGAGTTTGCATGACTTCAGTAAGATGCGTAGTTCGCATGAGGCAATGTAGGTGCCGCCACATGTCAACCAGTGAGCTTCATGAACCATCATCATAACCTGTAAGTTAGCATAGTGGGTTTGATTTCCACACATAACAAATTATTCACCTACAGATTAGTACCTACTATATTTGCTGCTCTGGAAGGAGATACATAATAGTGACCTTATTGCTGATGTTCTTCAGAAAGATCAGGAGCGTAGTACTTGTATTAGGGCAATTGCGTAACACATTATCAATCGGAATGGGTTTCATTTTGACAGTTCAACAACATTCATTGCGTTATTTACGTGTTGAGCAGAAAAAATTTTCGAACTTGTGTAGCAATGGATTAGCAATTTGCTTCAAAATTATTCAGATTCTGATTGATAGTGTGTTACACAATTAGGGTGCAGGTGTATTGTATGAATGAATACAAAGCAAACGGCAGATCATCGTAGCAGATGACGTTCTGTGTTGTCTGCCTACCCACATGAGAAGACGTTAGTTTATGTATGTATCATGTGTAATATAGTGTTTCAGGGTATTTGTAGTTGCAATCGCGCTTTCGATTTATGAGAAAATCATTGAGTGAAGTACATAAAAATACTTGGTCGTTACTGGTAAGAAGGTAGCAAGGAAAACAATCACTGTTGGCACCATTAACTTGACCATAACTCTTAGAATCAGAACCCATAACCATATTTCACGTCAACGAGCCAGAAAACCCAAATAAATATGTTATCAATTAATTGATCTCACACCAATTCTTTGATTCAATTAACGAACCAATTGATTGGGAAATACTTTCAATTAACTCTAAGGCAATGGATTACCGTCATCTGGATGGTCGTTGTCCGACCGGAAGTGACGCAATAGGGTCGTGTGACGGACCGGAAACTATTACTAGTAACCCTCGCGAAGCGTACTATGGACGATAGGGTTTTTGTTCCTCCAATATGGGCTATATGACGCAATATGATGGGATTTTGTGAGGGTTATAGCCCATATGGTATGTTTCCGGCTTTAAAAAGGATAAAAAGATAAGTCATTGTTACATAAAATCGACTTATAATTCTCGTTTTTATGAAACGGTCACCGCAAAAAATTGGTTTCGCAATAAACGGGCATCGGGGACATTGCTATAATGACATACATTACACACCGACTGGTTATTGCACATTGTTATGATGACATACATTACACACCGACTGGTTATTGCACATTGTTATGATGACATACATTACACACCGACTGGTTATTGCACATTGTTATGATGACATACATTACACACCGACTGGTTATTGCACATTGTTATGATGACATACATTACACACCGACTGGTTATTGCACATTGTTATGATGACATACATTACACACCGACTGGTTATTGCAGATTGTTATGATGACATACATTACACACCGACTGGTTATTGCAGATTGTTATGATGACATACATTACACACCGACTGGTTATTGCAGATTGTTATGATGACATACATTACACACCGACTGGTTATTGCAGATTGTTATGATGACATACATTACACACCGACTGGTTATTGCAGATTGTTATGATGACATACATTACACACCGACTGGTTATTGCAGATTGTTATGATGACATACATTACACACCGACTGGTTATTGCAGATTGTTATGATGACATACATTACACACCGACTGGTTATTGCAGATTGTTATGATGACATACATTACACACCGACTGGTTATTGCAGATTGTTATGATGACATACATTACACACCGACTGGTTATTGCAGATTGTTATGATGACATACATTACACACCGACTGGTTATTGCAGATTGTTATGATGACATACATTACACACCGACTGGTTATTGCAGATTGTTATGATGACATACATTACACACCGACTGGTTATTGCAGATTGTTATGATGACATACATTACACACCGACTGGTTATTGCAGATTGTTATGGTGATTCGTAAACAGAACCTCCCTACTGATACTATTTCCCATCGCTTGGAGTTATGTAGCCTGCATTCCCAAATGAATAATTCAGACGCCCAAACATTGGAGAAGCAGCCTCCTATTTAGGAAAACAAGTTACTGTCATTATGGTACTAGTATTAGCCAAGTGTGGTTTAAATCAAGGCTAATATTCCTTATCTATTTTTTTTTTATGGATTCTATAAAATACGAGTACTTAGGAGTCATTATAGACCAATCCCCAATATACCAGAAGCCCAGAAGTGGTTGTAGGGCTTCTGTGAGTAAATGGCTAAAATGTATGGACTATGAAGCAACTGAAAAATTATTGATTCCGTTAATTTGACACTTCTTATTTACATGAATTATCTCATATAAAACTAATTATTACACTTACACAAATCAACTCACTCACACATGCACACAACACACAGTCTAAAGTTTCGTATATCGTTATGTTATTCTAATTACGTTACGTTGTTTTTTATCTTTTTTGTATTTTTTTTTTCTTTCTATAATAAGTAATGTTAATTCTCTTCAGTCTCATAAAAGCACCCAATGTAAGCTTATACATATGAAGCGTCGTCGTGGGGCCCTGGTGACTTGTACTACAGGCGTTGCTTGCAATGCCTATCTCAAGGACCAGTCTCTCTCAAATGTAAACATATCCTTAAGCTAGTTTTAAGCATTACTACTGTACATTTGTGAAGAGAAATAAATAAACTTATTATTATTATTATTGATTGCCCTGTTTCCTGATCAGAAAAAACCTTAAGGATAGAATAGAATAATATTTATTGTAAACCATGAGTATACATCAAAAATAATATGTGCACGGTCTTAAAATAACAGGTAGATCTGCATGTTTTGCCATTTATCAGGTCATTATCAGGCAAATAAGAAATTATACTGGTCATATACAATCATTTTCTGGTTCCACACGACTACTCACCAATAATAACCGTCACCTAGCTTTAACCCTCCGCCACTATCACGGTACAATCTATTCACACATAACCCTCTCTCCGCCACGTCGGGTGAACCGGAGATGGGCACGTCCCGGATGCCACCTCTATCATTTTACCGGAGAGATATTTTTAGGATAGCGTGGCATTCCAACTCTATTATTCATTTTATTTAGGTTTTATTGAATACAGCTTGCGGTATGCAAAAAGGATTTCTGTGTAAATATAGATTTTTGACCTTGACTTGGATGACTTTGTTGGTCGATATTTCTGTCAATTTCTATCCAAAGAAGTTTTCACATAGATTGAACTACAGCAGCTATATAGCAGTATTACGAGTAGATATACATAGATATTATATTTGTATAGTCTATATTATGTAAATACTTAATTCAGCAGCTTATATTTTTATCAAAATATTATTTTAAGTATCAGGAGAGGCTTGTGGCTAAGTAATAACAGTATTACTGGTCGATCAATCAGGTTAAACTACGCTTGCGGTTGGTCTATAGATGGGTGACCGTCTTTACATACCAAGTCAGGTACACGCTCCGTGCCTCTGAAAGCCCGTTAAGCCATGGTACCGGCTGTCATCCGTGAATCTTTGGCAGCCGTTACGGGTCTTCAGAAGCTCGAAAGTCTGATAATCAGTCTTACCAAGGGGTATCGTATTCCCCGTCAGGGTTGTGGAAGTCAGATAGGCAGGGCAGTCGCTACAGGTAAAATTGTAGTATTCAACTGCATCCGGTTAGATTGGAAGCCGACCCCAACATAGTTGGAAAGAGGCTAAGCAGATGATATTATTAAGTACCTATTAGAGATTTAGGTCAGAAACAAAACTGTTAGTTCTGAAACACGGCAAGGTCGGTGAGCAAAACCATGTTATTTCTCTATACGATTCCAGGACACTAATCAATCGCAACAAAAGGACACATTCGACCCCTTCACAGTCTTAAGAAATTTATTTTAAATCAATTCTACAAGCAAACATCGTAATTCTACAACAAAAGCAAAACATTAAATTCACATCGTATCAAAAATATTTGTCCAGTTTGTATGAAAGTTAAACTGTAAAAGAGCATGCCTCTAACAAGGCGCCATTTCTGAAAAAACAAACAGAACCAGAGACAAATGCTAACGCGCTAATTTCACCAAATCACAACGAGCGTGTGACGTGAATGTTTTGTGTTTTTTGTGATTGCAACCCTGTTTGTAGTGTTACCATATTATTCTCTTACTTTTCTGGATTTTGGTAGGGTTAAAACTTATCTGAACTTATCCTTAAATTATTTCTTGTTCAAGTATTTTGTAAGTTAATTTAATTGTTAAAAATATCCTAAGTGTCAAGAAAGAGTTTTTTTAATGAGTAATAATGGAAATTAAATTAAATTAAATTAAATCGTTTATTCTGTACTGACTGACTTACCGCGACGAAGTACGCTTATGGCTGAGTACTGACATACTACGTAATTTTTTCAGTCATTCACGAATTATTCATAGTTCGTGAAGAAAATATTAATTAAGAAATAAATAAAGTATGGATTAAATAACATAGTGTCCAGTGCACAGGTTTAACTTTTCACACCATCTCACATTTATACCCAAAATCCCTTTGAAGAACGATGGATAAAATACCGCAGATTAGTTAAAACGCTAGTCCCAAAAAACTTCCAAATAATTCTTGGCAACACTACAGACGGAGCTGGCAACCCTTTAGAAGACCGTCATTTTTCATGTTGAACCGAGCAATTTATGCGCCGCTTAATTAGGTGTTTCATTCGTGTTTTATTTATGGTTCGCTTACAATTATATGCATTGCGAAGAACTTTTCTGATATGACGTCGGGATATACTTTTTGTCTGTATATTTTTATGCTTTTGTTGGACTTTTTGTCAGCGCAGGAATGAGGACTGAAAGTAAAAATGCATGCAAACATAATCTCCTATAACATTCCCACTGCTAGGACACACGCCCCTCTGTGAGAGGAAGTGGGCTGTAATCCACAACGCTGGCCCAGTGCGGAATGGTAGATATCACATGTCTCCGAATTATTGGTTCTTGGACATGCCGGTTTCTTCTCGATGTTTTTCTTCACCGTTTTGAGAGCAGTGGTGATGAAATAAACTACACAAAGTATAGCGCCTGTCTGTCTAAAGCTCATAAGTCGGAGCCGTTACCACTGGGCCTCCACTGGTCTGCTCTCAAAGTAAAACTGGTGTGAGTGAAATGCTATGTTGCAATGACTGTGTTCGTTCAGAATTTCATGTAGTTTGGTTCAATAAATAGACATATATGATTTTTTCATATATATGCGGAAACCATACGTTTTCTTTTATAGCAAGAAATTGAGATTTATTCCGGTCTGATCCCCTACTAGTTCTTCTTCTGTTTTAATCTCTGTCTTATCCACTTTATCTAGGTTAGACAAATGACATCGAATAGTACATCGTTTAAAAAAAGTGCATGTTATTTTGTTATCGAACAAGAAAAGTTGACTAACGATTACGAGTCTAGGTATTGGCACAAGTAAAAACATGTTTATAAACATAGTACAGGAGTCCCACATTCCTCAAATAACACACATCTTCAGTAAGTCAATCTATCCATTCACAAAATGCGGTTATAAGTATTCCTGTGGTGTGGGAAAGAGACAAAAACCTAATTCTGCCGATGGAGTTATCCTAATTATATATATTTCGCTCTGTGATATTATTAATATCACAGAGCGAAATATTCGGAGAGGTTTCTAAGGAATGATGGGTGCACATTCCTACCCCTATCTTATTGATGTACTCGGTGGACTCATGTGCGAGTATGTGTGTGATGGGATTAAATACTGCTTGCTTGTGATTATGGTTTCCTATTTGTGGTCTGGCTTCTTGACTACCAAAATCAAGAAACCTAACCTAGTTATTAATATTGTTTCGACAATGACATAGTTTTTTAAGTTTATTTAGAACTAGCTTTTGCCCGCGATTTCGTCCATGGTAAAATTTCTTGTTTTAACATAAAATATATCCTATGACACTGGCCAATACTGTAGTTTCCCATCAGTGAATGAGTTTTGGGAATCAGATCAGTTCTGAAGATTACCACCTAAACAGAAACTCAGAAATTTAATATCTTTATGTATTAAAGAGGGGTCCATGGCTAAATAATAACAGCCGCACAGGTCGATCGATCAGGTTAAGCTACGCTTGCCACGGTTGGTCTGTGGATGGGTGACCATCTTTACGTACCGAGACCCCTCCGTGCCTCGGAAAGCACGTTAAGCCGTTGGTCCCGGCTGTCATCTGCGTGGATCTTTGACAGTCGTTACGGGTAGTCAGAAGCCCGAAAGTCTGACAACCAGTCTTACCAATGGGTATCATATTACCCAGTAACTGGGTTGTGGAGGTCAGATAGGCATCCGTTTAGACTGAAAACCGACCCCAACACAGTTGGGAAAAGGCTAGGTAGATGATTATGTATAAATTAACAGACTGATAAGTAATACTTATTAACCTATACACAGCTATTTTTTTTTTTTTCGCTCTGAGAAAGAAATATCAAAGGGCCAAACTTTACCACCAAACTAAAAGCGTGGTCCTTGTGAACTAAAGTCCGTGCCTTATTCAAAATACGCCCGCGCACCAGAACTCTTAGATTGTTCACTCAATTATTAAGAGCGATGCCCAGAGTGACTGACACGCGATTAATTATTAGTACTTACCCTAAATACAAGACAATGTAAAACGAAAAACTATCCATCACTGTATACTGAACATTATTGATAGATGTTCAACTTTAGTGTGTTAAATAGAGTGCAGCGGGCAAGTTATTTGGGTAAAGATGTTGTTGTTAAATTACCATAATTATAAAAATAATTCGATTTTATTATTGTGAACGCTGTTTCTAACTTTCAACAATTATAAATGTTTCTTTTTTGTTACTGTATTTTGACAGGTTTTATTCTAATTTCTATGCCAAAAGTCTATTCAAGTCTAGACACAAACAATTCTCACAAGTCTTCGTTTTGGTTTTGCAGTTTTTTTTTTTATAAAATACATACATAAACTCACGCGTTTTTCCGCGAAGTAGAAACTACAGAACATCACCTACCCTACCCTAGGTTTACCTAAAAGGAGTACCTTTTGCTTCGTTTATATTCATACAATATTTCAGCGGTGCTATTCTGTAAAAATAGCACCGTGCAAACTCAGGTGAAGTTAGCTTGAAGTGAGCTGTCATTCCACAGTATGATAGGGATTGATACTATTGACAGCTCACTTCAAGCTCACTTCACTAACTCTTCACGATGAGATTTTACAGAATACATCGGCTGGTCATATATCTTTCTCACCAATAAAATCACTATATTATGTCTTATTTGAGAATTGCTTTTAGACGTGTGTTCGAATTGTTTTGTTTATGTTTTCAGCAAATATCATAATATATTATCAACAACCAAAATACCTAACAGCACCTCCCCGCATGTTCCCGTGACCACATTTCACGCCATCCCTCACCGTGTTCTAAATATAATCGATATTTAGAACGCGTGCAGATAATCGATGCGAAGCAATCGAGTGGAAGACGAACGCAGCGGCGACGTACGTGTGGTTGCACCCCTGTGTTAGTACTGGGGGTGGGATCTTTTTTTATCTTGTGGAAATCCTAGTAGATTTCGAAGCAACATATATACAGCTTGCATCAAAAAGGTGTGGGTATATTTAAGGGTGTAGTATAGATACATACCATCAAACTGAACAACTTTCTCCATCGGTCTAACGTCGTAAACGAGAAAAAATAATCAGCCGTTCCATAGATTTGGGCCGAGTAGGTTTGAAGTTTTCTGTAGAACAGTTTACAATTTCTTTTTGCAATTACGGTGTTGGTACCATTGAACAAGTTTTTGAGTTTGATGGTCTGTAGCACACCCTTAAATATGACCACACCTTTCATCAGAAAGGTGTGGTCATATTTAAGGGATTATTAAGGGAGATTTAGAAGCTCTTCTTTATAGAGCGTGTATCAACACGCTCTATAAAGAAGAGCTTCTAAATCTACCAAATTTAGAGGCACTTCTTTATAAAAAATCGTGATACCGGCTGTTCTAGCGGTCAATGATGTGATTACATAGATATGTTATTAATGACTTAACCTACACATAGCTTTAACCATTTAACACCAGTGGGTTGGACGTTGCAATAGTTGAAGAAATAAAGAATAATACCTAAAGTATAATTTTAGTAACAAAAAAAATAGGTACCTTCACTAAAATCACCTATCGGTTTTCCAAGCATGGTGAATATGGCTGTTCCTGATTATTTATAGACTTTCAGACTCTGCTAATAAATTAACATTGTGACCTTTACTGTTCGTAAATTCACTAGATTTCGCAGCACAGCGTTTTAGTCACGAAGTTTCTTATCGCACGCTCTGCACACTTAGCGAAAGAGAGCTAGACCAAAAATTGTGTCACATTCTGATTGCCATGACACTTTTGTTTTTCATTTAGACTCTGAATGATTTCATTGTGCCTGTTATTTAATACATAATATAAAGCGAAAGGAACTTCGTTCCAACCAGGTGTTCCACGATACCTCTACACTTTTTTAATGCGTTGTGTACTATGTTACATACTCGTACGTAATATCCTTTCCTGACATGTGGGTATGAAATATTTAGGTGCTAATGGACTACCCCTAAATCACACTACACATTATACGACGTCCACGAAATTACTAGGGACGTATCTTGAAACCAAGTGTCACGCTATCCAAAAAAATAATCGATACTATAATGCGTGCAGCTAATCGATACAAAGTAATCGAGTGGAAGACGTGCGTGCGATGCACCCCTCTAGTCGCAGGGCTAATAAGCTTTATTGTTTTATTAATACAAGTCAATAAGTTCAATGTAAACATGACTTTACAATGACTTGTGGGGCTTCCTTTGAGGTTGGTGTGTTGTGTTTCATACTGTTTGTAACCGCCCATTATTTGTGGATCTTTAGTGGTTTGTTTACTGCTTTTGGATAAGAAGAATTCGATGATAAATTGATAAATTGAAATGAGTTTTTTTTCGTTGCTTAAAACGGTTGAAATATAATTAATCGGGCTTAAAAGAATTGAAATAGACCCTAATTAGTTTCTTTTTACTAGGTACATCTAGCATAAGAAGTTACGTATTTATTAGCATTGATGTGCATACAGAAAATCAAACGATTGAAGAGAATAGAACAGTACAGTATTTAATCTGACCAAGATTATATCTAGACTTTAAAAGAGACTGTGACATCTGAGTTTGTTTCGGCTTTTCTTCTCAAAGTAGTCAGATAGGAAACGCCGACCTCATCTAGCTTTTTTTTATTTGATTGATTCCAATATATTTACAGAATAAACTTAATTTCAGTGGCACAATAAATTGGTCTTTTGACACAATTTAATACAAAAATCCTTAACGATATAAGTTGCCGATAAGTTGCTAACCAAAGTTAAGTACTTATTAAATAATCTTGTAAGATCACTTAGATAAGGAAGTTCGATAAGTTACTTATGGGAAACTTTTTTACTCGGTTGTATTAGTTTAGATGTCTTTAGCGACTTCTTTGACCGACTTTCACTATTTCCTTAATGGAATCAAAAAGAAAAAATTAAACTTATGACTTCTTACTTGCCTGGACAAAGAAAGAAGACTTTATAAAACCAGAGCGATGAGAAGGACAACGAAGCAGAAGATTATTCTCGGACCGAAGATTCTTGCTGTGTGCAGAGCATAAATATTGACAAAGAGAAGTCAGATAAGAAGGAGAAGTGGGTTTGTGAAGAAGAGAAAACAGGGTTGTCAAAGCCTGTATCTTGCAACAAGACTTAAATGTACATGGGTAGTATATTTGTTAAGTTATTTCCATTTATTTTTTAATATAGTACTGATTGTTTTCCCTTACTTACAAATAAATAAAGACTGCGTCTATGAGATGACAAAGACAGAACATGCTCAACTTTTACAATGAACACAACAAGTAACATACAAGAAACTAAGCAGCTGTTGCTATCATTAACAAAACAGTTTTTCACAGTGTTCAAATTGTTTTTTAAAGTACATTTCGACAACTCCGACTATAAGATGTTTTTCTTGCAAGTGAACACGCCATCTTAGTTTTCATAGAGCGATATTCTAGCTTATAAACAGTCTTGACACAGTCTGCGCACAGCCTAAGTGAGACATCATTACAAGCTGCCAATAACACGCGTATTGGCGCCAAAATAATGATGTCATAACACGATACGACAATGCCAACACACCCACACATCCCACACACACAACACACCCATAGCCACATGAAACACCCCCTTGCCAAAAATACCAATACACACTTTAAAAAGGTGACATGCAGATAAGTGCATAAAAATTATTATAATTACTAGAGAGGGAGCAGAGTTGGCAGTCGCCGGGACATAATACAGTCTGCACGATACGGCTTCTGTATCAAATAACGGTGCTACCAAAGTACCGACGAGTCCTCGGCAAGCTGTTTTGTATTCATCGAGCTTATGTTACTATCTGCGTGCTATTTCTCTGAGGATTGCTGCTGAATTCCGATTAAATCATTTCCTTTACTGATGTAGAGCAGCCGGTCATCATCGCATCACGTACGAGTTTGCTTCTGTACAAAGGCCTTTTAGTAGCTGATACATTGAATGATAGGTGATCATAATCACCACGCTTGCAAGGCAAATCAATCGATGATTATTATAACACTAAAAGGATGTTGTTAAGCCGGGTTGGAGGGGCTTGAGGCTAAGTAAATAGTAACAGCCGCACGGGTCCATCGATCAGGTTAAGCTACGCTTGCCGCGGTTGGTCCGTTGATGGGTGACCATCTTTACATATCAAAACCCCTCCGTTCCTCGCAAAGCACGCCTTTGTTCCTTGCTTTCATTCGTGGATCTTTGACAGATTCGTTACGGGTCGTCAGAAGCCCGAAAGTCTGACAACCAGTCTTACCTAGGGATTTCGTTCTAGCCAGTAACTGGGTTGTCGAGGTCAGATAGGCAGTCGCTTCATGTAAATTACTGGTATTCGGCTGCATCCGGACAGACTGGAAGCCGATCCCAAAACAGTTGGGAAAAGGCTAGGCAGACGATGATGAAAAGGATGTTGTTATTGATCGTTTGCATTAATTCTGTGCGTATGACTATTCTTTTGATAAAGATAAGGGCGATAAAATGACGAAGACATGTGACCATGTGGATCTGTGACAGTGTCAATGTCATTGAAACCGTGGGTTACGACCTCACACCACCTTAACTCAGACAAACCCATGGGAATCACTAGCGGGCCGGTTTAAAACGATATGATTTGAAACTAAACTCACGTTTAAGACACGTCACGTTTGTCATTGTACTAAACAAATTTATGTTTGGCTAGCATATTGTGATGCCGCATTGAACCAATAAAACTTTACTCAAACTAAGAGTCGAACTCAAGACCTAACAACCGTTATAGGTCATTAAATCTTTTTGCTACACAATCAAAACAAAGGAATTTAGTTCATAAGTCAAATTCCTTTCAAAAATACTTTCTGCGTAACTTGCATTACTAGAATGAATTAAATAGAAATATTCATCTAAATAAATAATTAAATTAAAATAACATTTTGTTAGTAGAACCTTAGTACCAGCAAGAACTATGTGCACTATTCATACATTTCTGAACGAAATTTATCACCAGCGCCGACACACGAAGGAAAATGTCTGTGGAACTTAGGCATTAATAATAAATTGTTAGAAGTATACGCTTCTACGATAACTAATGTTTATTTATGTATTAGATAGTTGCTATGTAGGCTTGTAATGTACACTAGTGCCCCTGAGGACAAAATTGGGAGCATTAAAAAACTACCACATATATACCCAGTTCTTAACTTGTGGAGGTCAGAAAGGCAGTCGCTCTATGTAAAATACTGGTACTCAGCCGCATCCCGTTAGACTGGAAGCCGACCCCAACATAGTTCAGAAAAGGCGGTTGATAATGGTGATGATGTTCTAGCAAAATCAGCCTATAATGTCCCCACTGCCGGGACGCAGGCCTCCTCTCAGAGAGAGGGAGTGAACACGATGGTCTAGCAGTCGGTATAAAAAGACGACTCAAATAATGGAAAACGGCGTATTGCTTTCTTTCGCTGATAAAAATATACTAATATCATAATTTCGTTTGCCCCACGTAGATTATGACTTCTTAGCTATATATCTAGAAAAATAGTTTACTGTCCAGGCAATATACAGTAAGTAGGTACCACGGCCAACACAAGTTGCGACGACATGGGTATGTTAAAATAATACCTAAAGCTATGATGTTTCAAATTATTTTTTGCCGGTGAGCCCCAAACTAGACGGTTGGTCTGTATCTCAGGGCTCGGGGATATGATTTTCAAATGAGAATTTCAGTAGTAGTATGGTAAGTTGGTTTGTGTATAAGTGTGCGTGTTTTTTGAAGTGAAAACTTCTTTAGGCGTGTTGGGCATTTTTTGAGATGGGAAATGAGAAAACTATTGAACTCGCGCTACTGTTACCGTAATCGACACCGCTTCGGATGTGTTCGGCTATCCTCGGGATGTACTCGGTTTTAATGTATATGCGATATGTCAGTGAGTGATGGCAAAGTATTCTGTTTGTGTTTTGTTTTCACTTCTGTCGGCACTCCCGGAGTGCCACTGTTTTTTTTCTTCCCATTGTGAGATGCCAGAGTCTTGATATGAATTATTCCGTGTGATAAAATAAACAGTGTCATCATCATCTACGACCATTAACGACAGAGCAGTAATTAGGAGGCTCATGCGTAGCAGTGGACTTTTGAGGAAACATACTCTTACTCATAGTATTATTTATTTGTTGTATGAAGAAGATCGTAACCTCGGATTGGGGTTGAAAGTGTTAGGTACCTACCTACTGAGTTTAGGTTCAAGAAAAAAAAAATTTTTCATGAAGATCAGTTGCGTAGTACTCGCTACCGGCGTGCGTATATGACCAGAATATGTATGAACGCAAGCGAGGCAAAAGGAGTATGTAAGGACCGCAGCAGATGGCGTTCTGCCTGACCTCATGGGAAAAAACCTTGAGTTTATGTATGTGTGTACTAATATAGCGATAATAATGATTCTAGATACTTTATCAGCGATATGGACAGTCATCTCTGACCATCTCTTAAATAAATATATAGATACGAACTTAACATTATAGGTATACATGCGTATGGATCCAAATAAAGGAGAAAGTAATCCAATGTCAGGGACACGATCAGTATGTCTAGCACGTATTTCCTAATACTGTGAAGAATTGTGGGGATTGTGGGAATCAGTAATACATTTGTATTGTCACGGTATTTTAAGAAAAGCCGGCTCTAGACCGCCTTTTCTGTTTTAAGTTGATCAAAAGAGCCTTTATCATAATTATGTAAAAGTTCTAAGGTTCACAACTACATAAAGAGATTTTTTTATCAAATAAAAATCATTTTCTGCTCCAGACTTCAAACAATGCAATCAGACTTTCTCAGTAAAACTAATTTTAACATGAAATTATGATAAAGCAAAGTCCAAAGTCAGATAAATCTAAGTCTCAATATCTTAGCCTTAATAATGAAACAATGATGATAACATCATCGGTTATCCGCACTGCTGAATACCTATAAATTACCTAAATGATAAAGGACATATTGTATAAAGTCTAGCCTAGTATAGACAAAAGTTAATAGATAATATTTAAAAAATAACTGATAATATTTGAAATTCCACCACAGCTTTCGTTACTTGGCAAAACTTTGCAGAAAACATTTCAATTTAAAAGATTGTTATACTGATGCAAGTATTCGTGGAGATCTGTGAGATATGTTGCCAGTTTTTGAAATAAGATGGTAATTGGTTTGTATGGAATCGTTATCCATCTCTTTTCCATATAAACTACGCCTGAAATACCCTATTTTCGTTAATCATGACAGTTAATCAAACAAGGAAATTACGTCATAAAATAATGTATAAAAAAGGACATATCTTACTGTGATGATGACTGAAGAGTCAGTTTCCAGCAACAGATCAAAGAAAGTCGCCGAGGACCAAAAGGTATTGTAACGAGGGAAATACGACTACAAAGACCAAAGAATATGTGTGAATATGAGCACCTACCCTTGTTCCGGTTCACGGTCAAAGACGCAATAGGTCATCTCAAATTCGTTCACACCATACAATGTTACATATGAAAATAAAATTCCTTGTTTGTTACGTTTTCACGCCTAAGTGTCGAATGATTTAGAAAAAAATTAAATAGAGCTAATACTTTCACTAGGTACTAGAAATGAATAAACGCAAGTTTTCAATAATATTCCTCAGTGTTTAGTTCATTATTAACATTCTCTCAATTATCTTAAGTTGACGAAATAAAAGTCAGAACATTTAGCATGTTGATTCTGTGAATTGACTGGCGGCAAAATTGTAAGGCTCTCTGTACTAAAAATTGCATTAAACATCTAATAATATAGATAGGTGATAAGAGTAAGCATATAACAGAAACTTACATTTTACAGAAGAGTAAAATAAAGGTTATTGTTAAAAACATTTATACTTACTAAAACAATAGTCTTATAACTTAACTGAGTCACTTCACATCACTTAATACAAAAACACAATAATAATAAATAATTCTACATCCATAAACAACACTGCAACTAAAACAATTTGTCAAACAAACAAAAATACCAAGTTCCAAATATATATCTGCACAGTTTACAAACTTACGCACTTCACTATGCAAATACTTCGCGAGAGGAATACGAAAGAACGAAATCGCCACCCCACACGCGTCCGCTCGCCGCAACCACGCGACGTAAACTGAAGCATCAGAATCAGCCCTTACAGTTTTCCGCGACAGAAAGGGACGCAGATAATTAGGAAGCGGGAAATTGTGTATGTAGGGCAGAGATAGGGATAGGAAGTTCCGTTTCGCACGTGGTGCGATGCGGTCAATTGCAATGCTACGGTCATTGCCATAGTGTGATCATTTTTAATCTTTTAACAGTAACCCTGTATTTATGGG
The DNA here is from genome assembly GCA_914767645.1 of Hydraecia micacea. Taxonomy (NCBI): domain Eukaryota; kingdom Metazoa; phylum Arthropoda; class Insecta; order Lepidoptera; family Noctuidae; genus Hydraecia; species Hydraecia micacea. Next base: position 820,874 of record OU611794.1, read on the forward strand.
CTTTTTTTTTCCTTATATTACTCGGGTGAGCCACTTAAGGGAAGAAAATAGGGGTAAAACAACCAATTTTCCTGTGTTGACTTTTACAATTCGCGCGGGATGATAACCAGTGGATGTACTCTATTTTTTCCTGCACTCCCGGATAGGACATAATGAACTCATTCACTGTAAGATAGGGTAAAAGGGACTATCCTCACGCTTGATTTTTTTGTGGTAGATGAAGACAGATAATCGAGTGTCGTTACTGGTTGCTGCTGTTAATGACGCGTCAATAGTTCGTACTCGAGGTGACAGATGATGTTCTCACTCTTTTCGGTTCATTACACACAAGTTCCCGTTATCTTTCTTAACGCGAAGTTCTTCACCCGACCCTTTGGACCGCAAATATCAAGTATACACAGTTAAGACTAACGGTGACCCTGTTTTTATTAATGAATTGTTTTTACAAATATATTGTTTATGTATATGGGTTGAATTCCATCAATCTATAGAAATAGAACAATCTATTTATAGCCGGGAACTACGTGGATTCTACCTTTTATCAGAAAATTACCTCATCTTGGGACCGGATACCGGGACAAAACAATTTAAGTAAGTATTTATTCAATTTCTGTGGATGACTTACAGCTCAACAAAGCAGAATAAAAAAATAATAGGTAAGTTGGACAATAAAAAAAAATTAAAAAAAAATTATAGGTAATCTAGCATCCAATTACCTACTGGGTTTTTCGTATAAAATAATAATAATAAAGATTTCTTGTTCAGCTAGAACTAGATTACATGGCAGGGTAATATAATATAAAGCACAACCATAAAGTTTCTTAATCTTGTTAGTGCGTACCGTACTGCTCTCCTAGATAGGTTACAAAAAAGCCTGAGTTTTTGGAGAAATAAAATAAAATAATACTATCTGAAAGTAGGCTTCTGTGACATAAAACCTGGCACAAACTACTGATAATTATCAATCATAAAACTTTCCAGAAAATACTTAATCGAAATCGTAAGCACGATCTTTAAACTCAACTGCCGAGCCTCTAACGACTCAACCAGTTCCACCAAACAACATTGTAATATTTTAGAGCAAGCTGATAACACTCAACAACCAAACTTTACATAAAAACAGCACCAATAAACTATAGTAAATAATAGTTTTATTAAACCAAACTGCCAGTAACCTAGTAATCTGCCAGTACCCCGTCGGTCAATGTACAAGGGGTTATAGTAAATTATGTAAAACACCCGTTACTTTTATGGGGGTACCATATGGGGCAGAAAGTTGAAGTGAAATCGTAAAAAGTTTTGTAATACGAACTAGTTTGTACTTCGGTAGTATTGGTACGTATCGATGGGTTTTGTTTGGTCCTTTGTGCTGGGATAATGGTGGTTCGTGTGTAAGGGCCAGTTTGGATAGGCTAAACAAAGACGTGTCGTGACGTTTAGATTTGTTGAAAATTACTTCAACATCCATGGTTTATATATAAGTTCGTAATTTATTAAAAACGCTTTTATAAACATTGAAATGCGTCTTTCAAATATCTTCCTTCGTTTTGACAATATAATGTTTTTAAGAATTAGGTTTGTGTCCCCGGTATTCCCCTACAAAGACATGACGTTTGTAGCTTTTCACGATCACCCCAAAATTAGAGCAGATCTTTCAATGACCACAAGGGCCAAAACACGCATCAAATTATTCTAACTTAAACTACTGATGCAATAAACACCACCAAGCCATACATGAAACCTCGTAGCACGTCGTAGCCGCAGGCTACGAGCTACGTCGCTACGGTGCTACGGTACTACGGCAATCGCTTTAATTTCACTTAGGGCCAACGTGCATGCACTTGTTAGTCCTATGATTGTTAGGTGCCAGGCTATTGTCGGCTATTGTGAGCTATTGTAGGTTACGAACTATTAACTACCTGGTACAATGAAGGACCGGATCATGTGCATATGATACCGAGGGACAATTGATGCAATCATGTTTTGCATGGGACACGTGACGTCAGGAAATTGTAGTAACGAGATTTTCTATAGTAACGTTGAAAATGCGAAATAAATGCATATGAAGGATTTCCGAGCTGACGATAGCGTTCAGTCGTATCCACGGGCCGCAGAAAATGAGGTTTTGAAAAACAAACCAAAGCACGTTAAACAACTTTATTTTTGTTAATAAATTAACGACACTTAATTTAAAAAAAAACAACACCAAGAGGTATGCGGAATTGCGAGCGTACGGTCAGCGCTACGGCTCAAGTCAAAGTGTTCTTGTAAAGCGCGTCGGCTGCTTTATAAAGGCACCGGTCGCCCCACCACCCCCACTTCACTACAACAAGCGTCACTAGCGCTGACGTCACTCGCAAGCCCACACGGACTAAGCAGTCCCCTCTTTGGTTTAGTGACTTATTTTTTTATTTTAAATTACAAAGAAAATCTAAATCAGAGTTTATAATGCAAATAATTCGATATTCAAACAAAAATCAACCAAATTCACTACACAAATTAAATAAAACACAAAAATACGCAAAATAATATGAACGCGCCGTCACGGCCGTCCTGCGCCTTCACACGTCCTCGTGTGTCTCGTCATCAGAACTATCTGTAAAGAGCAAAATTACGGTAAGTAGTACACTCAAGCTCGGCCATTCTGGCCCTATTCTTTCTTTAATCAACATCACCCAAAATGGTTGTCATTCAGACATATCTAATTATCTCATAGAGGGATAGTAATATCAATGGGTTAACACAAACATTTTGTCACACAGATGGGTTGTCACACAGACTGATTGTCACACAGACCGATTGTCACACAGACCGATTGTCACACAGACCGATTGTCACACAGACCGATTGTCACACAGACCGATTGTCACACAGACCGATTGTCACACAGACCGATTGTCACACAGACCGATTGTCACACAGACAATTTGTCACATGATAGGTTAACACTGCTATATCTACTTACTTTTGCCGTCATCGGCACTTCCAGGTATCTCCAAATTAGCACTCAATTCCAACGGAACATAACAATCTGGCATAGCACGTACACGGTCGTGAGCATATTTGTATGTTCTGTTGGAATTCAAGGCCTTCAGCAAATACCTGTCCCCATCAAGCAACTGAACCACCCTAAAAGGGCCTTTAAATTTTGCCTCCAACTTGGTTTGATTCCGTTCATGGTTTTCCAAAAGTACGAAATCGCCTACTTTAAAGTGATTAATTTTTGCCTTTGTTTTGTCAAATCGTTGTTTTTCAGTAATAGCACTATTTTGTATGGCATGTGCTGCACGTTGACGAACTTCCGCTAAATCAACATTATTTTCACTTGTGTCATCATCTAAGGTCATAAGGTCTAGGGGCCTTGCTACTTTACCTATCAATAATTCCAAAGGACTCGACTTTGTTACACGATTAATTGTGCTGTTTAAGGCTATTTGTACTTCAGGCAGCGCATCTTGCCATGATTTGTTGTTTCCAACTTCAACAGCTGTAAGCAAGTTCTTTAAAGTACTCATTACTCGCTCAACTTGACCGTTGGCTCGACTAGTTCCCGTGGCTATCAGATGAAGAGCAACACCGTGTGTATTACAAAAGTTTTTGAAATCTTTGCTAGCGAAACATCTACCCTGATCAGCTATCACGCGAGTTGGGGCACCAAACAAAGAAACAATATATTTAAGAGCTTTGATAGCACAGGTGGTATCGATATTAAGTGTGTGATACAGAACAGTATATTTTGTAAATGAATCAATCATCACAAACACATATTCTTTGGTATCATTCTTACCACTAAGCTTCCCTGTGGCATCTATGTGAATGGTATGCCAAGGTGTAGATACTTTAGGGATGGGATGCAATTCTGCTTGTACTTTACCCGAATGAGATTTAGATAACCTACAGGTAATGCAGTTTTCAATGAATTTGCGTACGTACTTATTCATGTGTGGGAACCAATAATGGCAATAGACTTTTTCTAAAGTTTTCTCCCACCCTAAATGCATAATACTTTCATGTATATGATTGATTACAGCCCACTGAAATGACCTGGGAACAATAGGCAACCAAGCGCTTCTACTATTCCTTTCTATTTTTCGGTGCAAAATTCCACGTCTGAGTTCATATGTTCCCGCAACATTAGGGTCAAGGCTGTTATTTTGCAGGCTTGATATAATTGATGTTATATCAGGATCCTTTTGCTGTTCTGCTTGGAACCAGCTATCACTTATTTCAGTGAGATTAACCCTCTTTTTAATTATTTTTGTTTCAGGTATTTGAGGGAGGGGGTTTCGAGACAAAAAATCTACATGTTCCATTCGTTTTCCAGGTCTATACTCAATATCAAAATCAAAACTTTGTAGGAAACACCACCATCTATGAACACGAGGTGTTAAATCTGTTTTAGACTTTGATGCTTTCACGGCATTACAATCCGTTACTACTACAAACTTGCGACCCTGTAAATAATGCTTAAAATGCTTTATTGCGTTAACTACTGCTAACGTCTCGAGTTCATATGAATGGTATTTGGATTCGCAAGGGGTTGTTCTTCTGCTGTAATATTCAACAACATGGGGTTTACCATCTTTTCTTTGCATAAGTATGGCACCATAGCCTTCAGAGCTGGCGTCCGTATGCAATTCGGTAGGACACTGAGGGTCAAAAATAGTTAGAACTGGCTTATCAGTTAAGACTGCAATAATTTTTTGGCGAATGTTTTCAAATTCTGGGGTCCACTTTATGTTGCCTTTGCCGGATGTAAGTCTGTAAAGGGGCGCGGTGATTTGAGAAAAGCCTGGAATGAACTGGCGGAAGTATGATGCAAGACCAATAAACTGTCTCAGCTGTGTGACAGTCTGTGGAGGAGGTAGTTGGGACAAAGCATTTATTTTACGCGAGTTTGGTCTCACTTGACCAGATGACACCTGATATCCAAGATAATCTATGTGGGTTTTAAGAAAAGCACATTTCTTTAAGTTTAGAGAGAAACCAGAATTTGTTAAAGTTTTCAATACTAAATTTAATCTTTGTAGACCTTCCTCAATAGTTTGGGATGGAATTATAATAATAATATCATCTATGTAACAGACAGCAAAAGTTTCAGAAAGGTTGCCAAGAGCTTTATTGATAGTTCGTTGATACACTGATGGTGCATTTCGGAGGCCAAATGGCATTGTAACATATTCAAACTGCCCATCGGGTGTTACAAAGGCTGTTCGTTCTATTGAGTTGGGATGTACAGGAATCTGATGATATCCACTGGCCATATCTAAGGAACTAAAATATTTAGCTCCAACTAAGCGTTGTATCTGATCACCGATCAAGGGTAGTGGGTATCTATCTGGAATAGTGTTGCTATTCAACTCGCGATAGTCCACGCAGAGACGATCGGAGCCATCCTTTTTTTTTACAAGTAGTATTGGGCTTGCAAAGGGAGAACAACTTTCGCGAATAACACCAGCGGCAAGGAGTTCTTTAATTTTTTTACGTACTAACTCGCGTTCATTAGGGCTCATTCGATATGGGCGACGTTGCACTGTCCGACTTGGATCTACAAGCTTTATTTCGAGATGTCCCGTGCTAACTTTGCCTATAGGTATACCTTCAATAAAGAAGTCTGAATATTTTTCAAGTAACTGTTTCAGTTCAGCAAAAGACTCAGGGGGAACATCGGTATTGATACTACTAAAATCTTTCACTTTTTCACCGAACTCGCATTGCAAAATAACTTTAGTTTTAGTGATAGTTAGACTATTTTGTGAAACTTCGACTGAAAAGCCCAAATTAATTAAATCTCGTCCTATTAAGATGTCATCACTTAATGAAGAGTCAAGGACCACATGAAACAATAACTCAACAGAATAACCCTGAAGTGTAACCGTAGCAATAATTTGAGTATTGCAACGTAGGCTTGATTTTCCTATGCCTAAAAGTGTAACTGAATCATAATTTCTTTTACCCGGAAAACGTTGAGCTACTGTTTCTTTTATCAATGAGCATTCAGATCCGGAATCAAAGCAAAATGGAAACTTCTCACCCTGATTGTAGAGGTGGTCCGTTGCAGGCTTGATGGTGCAGATATTCACCCTTCGCTCGGCTGTGGGTGTATCTTCACGGTCTTCGGTCTTCTTCTCCTTTTGGGTACAGCGCGGTGCTATGTGCCCGGCCTCACCACAGCGGAAGCAGACAACTGGTCTCGGTTCCTTGCGTTGCTGCGAGTTGTTTGTAGTCGTTGGTTGGAAACGATTCACGTTGTTCTGATCCTTGCTGGTATTGCCACGACAGTCGATAGCTAGATGGCCAATCTTGCCGCAGTTATAACATCGTCGCGGTGGTTCCAAACGTGGCTTCTTAGCATCATTTGACTGATTAATTTTGTCAGAAACTGGCAGGCTTCTCTTTCTATACACAAACGGCATTAGCTCACGTTGTAGTTGAATTCTTGACTTGATTTCTGTTGTAAAAGCCATTCTTTGGATTTGATTGTCATTTCGTGCCACATGTGCCAAGGCAACACTTATTGCCACTTGCTCCACAGTCATGTTCTGCCATCGTGTCGTTAATGTGTTTAAAATTCGAGACACATACGTTGACATGTTTTCTCCGTCATTTGGACTGCTTGATAAAATCTTGTATAAAGTAGCAGCTGGTGTTTCGATAGTATCGAAACGAGATAGGAAAAGGGGCTTTAGTTCTGACCATGTAACATCAGGATGACTGTTGTGTGCCAACCATGTGGCCGCAGATCCTTTCAGAGCCCTGCTGAGAAGCATTACCAACTGGCTTCCGCTTGAAGGGTTCTCTTTCAAACAGATGTCTACTGTATTACACCACGCCTGTGCATCCGACTCTTGGTCGTCAGGATTAAATTCCGGAAAAATAAGTTGAGGCTCCTTTTTCTTCGGTTCAAGGATAGTCTTCACCAATTCCATCATACTGCGATGTTGAGATTCCAAAAGACTTCTCCATTGATCTCGCTCAGTACGTAATATAGGACTGGCGCGTCCTTCATTATGGTTTTCTGCTTGTTGGTCCATCCTCACTCCTGATGAAGGATTTCCGAGCTGACGATAGCGTTCAGTCGTATCCACGGGCCGCAGAAAATGAGGTTTTGAAAAACAAACCAAAGCACGTTAAACAACTTTATTTTTGTTAATAAATTAACGACACTTAATTTAAAAAAAAACAACACCAAGAGGTATGCGGAATTGCGAGCGTACGGTCAGCGCTACGGCTCAAGTCAAAGTGTTCTTGTAAAGCGCGTCGGCTGCTTTATAAAGGCACCGGTCGCCCCACCACCCCCACTTCACTACAACAAGCGTCACTAGCGCTGACGTCACTCGCAAGCCCACACGGACTAAGCAGTCCCCTCTTTGGTTTAGTGACTTATTTTCTTATTTTAAATTACAAAGAAAATCTAAATCAGAGTTTATAATGCAAATAATTCGATATTCAAACAAAAATCAACCAAATTCACTACACAAATTAAATAAAACACAAAAATACGCAAAATAATATGAACGCGCCGTCACATATATTACAGGTATGGCTTTCGAATAATAAGATTTTTTGTATATAAAAATTATTACAAAAAGTATTGAAGAATACGTTACTTTTTTGGTAAGCTTTCATGGATAAATGTATATAATGATAAGTTTTAGAGACATCTAAGGAATACTCACACCCATGTTCTAAAAGTAGGTACATACAGTATGTCCCACCAAAACAACAATCATAATATTCTTCCACCGAAAACCCATACATTTTCATAACCCCGAAATACGACCGCCTTTAAAATATTTACCCCACACGCAGCGGCAATAATACCACAAATCATTGGACGATAAAGTTGACCGAAGGATTTAAAAGGACCAGATAACTCGATGAGAAGATTCTTTTGATCGGTGAGGCGTACGACGTGTGTGCTCTTGTGGACCCTTCTGAAGAGAATGAATCGGCGGTTTTTGAGATGGGAGACTGTGTGTGCGAGTGAGGTCATGTTTAGAGGTAATAATGACCTGTACGGCGTGTATGTGGGCAAGGTGAGGTAATAATCTTAATTATAAAGTACGGTGTTAAGTTAACTGGGTGTGTGTGTAAGGGTTCTAAGTGAATTGACATAATAACCACGTGTTGACACGTGATTATAACCATTGTAATTGACTAGTGCTTTTAGAATAAGGGTTGCGGAAATCATAATTATATCATCATCTGCCTAGCCTTTTCCCAAGTATGTTGGGGTCGCCTTCCAGTCTAACCGGATGTAGCTGAGTACCAATATTTTACATGGAGCGACTGCCTATCTGACCTCCACAACCCAGTTACTGGGTAATACGATACCCCTTGGTAAGACTGGTTGACAGACTTTCGAGATTCTGACCACCCGTAACGACTGTCAAAGATCTACGAATAACAGCCGGGACCAACGGCTTAACATGCTTTCCGAGGCACGGAGGGGTCTCGATATGTAAAGATGGTCACCCATCCACAGACCAACCGCGGCAAGCGTAGCGTAACCTGATCGACCGCCCTGTGCGGCTGTTATTATTTAGCCACGGGCCCCTTAGAAAAAAAAAACATAATTATATAAATAATATTTTAAATATGTGAACCATGCATAAACAGTTTAGTTTTTTATCTATTATGTGCGTTTATAGAGACTGACTACCAGAAGGTCAATTCCCATAGTTAAAATCGTTCAAAATCTAGTCGCAATCTCATAACAGCGACAATTTATGTCAAAAACGTTTAAAAAAATTTTAGAAATTAAAGGTATTTTTGACAGATTGAGACTGAGATCAGACTGTGAACGTTCTTAAAATTTGAAGAATTGCCCCTTAGAGCTGTTTTATGAAAATTCAGTAGAGACTGGAGAGGTATTATGAAATAAATAACAGTACTTTTCATCTCCAAGTACCATCCAATCAAAAATAATCAGAAATTGCCATTTATTCTCAAATTTAGATACACCTACTTCATTAAAAGATCTGAGTACACAAAACACTAACACTCACATCAAACACTTTCCATCGCTTTAAAAAAAACGCAGTACACACAGGTACATGATAAAACGCTTTCAACTTCAATGGGCTATAGAAGCCGTGACCCTATTAGCGAGCGATGCCCACTATTATCCCAGCGTCGGGCACACCCGTCGGGCACACTCGGCGCCCGCGGCTCAAAGGACCGGTCCTTTTTCAAGACTTCCATTACATTTTACCGTGTGATGGTATGTCAAATTTCATAGTACGGTGTATTGAGAGGCTTCTGGGTTTATGATTATAGATAAGAGTGTTGGAATTTGAATCCTGTCAACGAAGTCCGTTTGTTTGTTAGGTTTTGCGTTAGAATTTATTGTAGCTACATTTAATTATAAATCTATATTTCTTTTAAGTTTTATTTTGCATCATTGACCTATTTTCTCCCACTGCTGAGGAAGGGTCTCCCTCGTAGTTCTCTAATTTTCTTCTCGGGCCAATCTATCAGGAACGAGTTTAAATCGTCACGCCAATGTTTCTTAAGCCTGCCTCAATTCAAGTTAATTAGATTAATATATTTTAAAATTACATACACACATACATACACCCACGCCTTCCTCCCATGGGGGCAGGCAGAAGTTCAATCAATCATGTTTATTGTGGATCATAGGTACAGAAATAGATACAGATGTTAAGAGTTACAGTTGTTGATCAGCTATGTCCTGCCTTTTGGGCATACAATTCAAATTATTAACATTACTATTTATGAATTTAACATGGCTATTTTAATAAATTAACAAAGAACAAAAAAAAAAGATAAATAACATTACTATTGCAATTTAAGGAAAAATCAAATTAACTAGTTAACTAGTTAGGTGAATTACAGAACGCCACCTGATACGATCCTTAGATACTACTTTTTCCTATACATCTGGTCATACACGCATGCCGGTTGCGAGAACCTACAACGCAATTGACCTTCAAAAATATATATTTATATAAGCAAATCAATAAAAATTCTAAATGAAAATCCTAAAAAATAATCAACAAGTAGCCTAAAATTTATTTACGAATGAAAGAACAAAAGAATTCGAGACAAAAGCTGTTTTTAACATAAAGTATTGTCTTACCTTTCCGCACCAACATAAAGCGTAAGAGAAAATTAAATCATATTCTTCACATAACTTACAGTTTCTTTAACCATAAGTGACGTCAAGTTGCAAGACACACAGCGTTCTTGGCAGGAACATAAGCAATAAATCTTGCTCCTCCGTCTTGTTTTTACTCAACTTTTGTTAAGGACGCGCGGACAACGCCAGAATATTTAATGGGTTTATTTAAATAAATTATAATTTGCCAAGTCATGTCCTTGGGACGCATGACCTCATACTATCAGTCTCAATTTGGTCCTTTTGTACGCACTGTTATAATAATTATTTTTAATATCTCTGGTATTTAATTATAAACCATCGTTTATCTGCCGACGGCAGATTTTTTGTTACTTTTTTCTAATATTTAATTTTTAAGTCCATCTTCTCGAAAAATAGAATGTTTATACGCGTTGGGCATCAAATCCCAAAACTAAACTCAATGAATTTCCTCTAAGTGCTTTGTGATAGCCACATACATATACTACGTACAGAACCGGATTCGAACTAGCATCCGTCTCTACCCCGACCTACCCTTAGGCCACTGTCGCTTTAAATTTCAAATTGAACTCCATCCATGCATTGTAAATTGCATTCATTTTGTCTACGACTGGGTACCTACCTGCCCCTCTAGTACAATATAATTGTTTATAAATACAAAACTGCTACTTCTAATGTTGTGGAGGTTAATAAATATTTATCTTAGAATCAGCCAGTTGTAATAAACAAATAACTTTTGTCATTATTGTAGAGAAAATGGAAATAATAATTTTGATCGTACAAAAACTTGTAAACAAACTAAGTAAACTCCCCATCATATTACGCATGTAAAAATTGTTTTTCTACCAATTTACATCATAACACGCAATTTCCAAACTAATAATTAAAATACGCAAACGCGTTCACTTTCTCCTTTAACATTTTTTGTCTCGTTCTGCCGCGGGATGCGGGTGGCCAAATGAAGCGATCGCGTGTCCCGCCATCATTCTTCAATATCGCCCTGTACTCGCCCTTTGTATACAGGGTGCGTGCGGATGTCCGGGCCGAGGGTACATGTCCGGGCTGCATCTTGCAAGCCTACTTTAGGAGTGAGTTTACGTGACCGTGATCCCTGGAGGATTGAAGGTTTATTTTCGGATAACTGCACTTTAATATAAATATTTTAGATAGGTTTAATAGGATAGGAAATAGCACGTTTTTCACAACAAAATATTATTTGTCGAGACACAATTTGAGTACTAATGATTTTTACAAATGTACCTTAGAAACACGAAAGTAAAGTAAACTGCAAAGACTATAATCAATTGATAAATATTTATAAAATCCTGATCCTATTATAAAACATCCTTTATATAAATTGCGGCAGGTACGCGAGCCGCTGACGTGCGACGGTTAAAAACGAATTATAACGGAGCACCCTGTAGCCGGCCATTTGTCATGAGAGCCAGTGACGTGACCAAGAATAGCTATCGAGTCTAATCGGGTTGCTGGTCAAGAATCGATTTTTAAATTCGAACTCAAAACATGAATATTTATTATAAGTTAGCTACTTGTGGTCGTTATCTACATATTTTGAACGCTTGTTCGCTTGCTTTAACGCTTCGTTTTATTGCGATAGTAAACAAAATGGTCCACTTGCATAAATAGATTGGAAACTGCCGATCAATCACGAAAAATCGACGAAAAATATCACCGTGAAAACTCAGGTGAAGTGAGGTGTCATTCCACCACATTCTAGGGATTGACATACTGATTTTTACAGAATAGACCGGTAACGGTTTATTGTTTTTCTTATACCCAAGAGTACCCATAACTTACCTACCTGTAGGTTTCACGTGCTTTCTACTACTATTGAACACAACAACGTCCTAAAATATGGCTGTCGTATAACTTCCCGCACCGCATCGACAAATGAGTGTCCCCTACACTTACTCGCCAACAAACCATTCGATTACTTCCCCTCGATGTGTCCCATCACTTGACTACGGGCCGCAGCACCGCATAGACCAAGAGACAGGCAACTATTAATTTACGAAATAGCGAAACAAAGAGCGGATCTGACGGAATCATTAATTGTGGAACGATTGATGATTGGTGAATAATAGACCTGTGAATGATATGCGCGCGTTACAGCATTAATTTTGATTCGTTTTGATTGATTGATTGAATTAATCAGCCGTAGTTTGTAATTAGAAACTATAGTTTTATGGTGCTGAATTTCGACGGGTTTTGAAAATTATGTAAAATAATACTTGTGCTAATAATATTCACATCAAGCATATTAATTAATTTATAAGGCTGAACGCTGTCCGCCGTAGAATTAGTCTCATCTAATTTAATCTGAAGAAGTACCTATTTAACTCAGTCATTACTCATTATTAACATTTCAGAATTACCAATAATTTGTAAATAAGTGTCAAAGCTAATCGTTGAAAGTAAAATCAACTTATAGTTAGCGCCACGAAATATGAGACTTGACACACCACGTGGTTTGACTTGCGCAGCAATACACGATTTTAGGTCTCTTTAGCGATATGAGGTCTGAGCGCGGGACGGGACCGGACGTCATAGGGGCGGCGGAAAGAGCGTGGGAGGCGGGGTCAAGTCTCATCTTTCGTGGCCCGTCTTGTGGGTCGAATGATAACATTTACATTTGATAACCAGTTGACTGATCGGGCCTCGGAAAGCACGTTAAGCCGTTGGTCCCGGCTGTCATTCCTGGATCTTTGACAGTCGTTACGGTTAGTCAGAAGCCCGAAAGTCTGACAACCAGTCTTACCAAGGGGTATCGTATTACCCAGTAACTGGGTTGTGGGGGTCAGATAGGCAGTCGCTCCATGTAAAATACTGGTATTCAGCTGCATCCGGTTAGACTGGAAGCCGACCCCAACATAGTTGGGAAAAGGCTAGGCAGATGATGAACCAGTTGACTGATCAGAGTCGTGATCAGCACAAAAAAGTTTTTTGATTCATTAATTTGATTAAAATAATGAAATGAACAAAAGTACCCTAGCTCCCAGCCCACAATGTAATCCAGATGAAAACACATTTTTTCCAGTTACCGCGGACTTAAACAAATAAAGTTAAAGTGTGGTTATCTGGCCTAACTATCAGCTAAGTCATTTTTAATTACCTTCGTAATTGGTTTGCGTTAGTCGTTAGTTACCGGGTGGAAATAAATCTGAAAGGGCTTTGTGTTAGCTATTGATGTCGGTATTCATTGAGGATATTGGACGAGTTTTTTTTTCAGATTTATAGATTTTTGATGAGCTAAGCGATGAAGTTTGATATGGTAAAGTGATTGGTTTTGTTGTGTCGTTTAGAATCGCGTGTATTTTGATCAAAATCACTTTTGAATTTATTTTAGTTTGTGGAAGTGTATTTGTGAATGTATTTTTATTTGTATTGCGGTCACCTTTACCTAGTTGCTAAACAAGGTACATATCGCCATATTCGTTAGTTAAGCATTCTAACAGATTTTTTTACGATTCTGAAACAGTACGTTGTGTATGGTAGGCACGTTAACCTCTTTGGAGAGATTAACAAAAGTGTTAAAAAATTACTCGAAAAAAGCCCTAAAAAAGGAACCTCCTTATTCCCCAGACAACAGTTTTCCCTCCTCAGCATTAGTAAGTCAATTGACCCGCAGAACTATATCCAATATACCTAGAATAGACTCAAAAGAGACCGAAACTAATTAGCGCTCAACAAAAAAGGAAAAAGGCGCACAATTTGGTTCGATTCGGAAACTTCGCTACAGAGCTAGAACCGTTCAGATAGTAAATCTCAATACAGCCAAACGCGTTTAGACTTCTGGCGGGCCGCCAACGCTTGGATTATGTTAATACTGGATACGGTAATAATAGGCTTAGACGAAGAATTAAAGCGTTTTTATCTCAGAATTGTGGAGGTTTATCCTTGATTACTACATCCTGGAATTTTTCGGCTTTTTGCCAGTTTTGAGCTAGGTAATTTTGTGCTCATTAGCAAGTTAAAAAAAGGAGTTGCTTCTTGAAATGTTGAGTCGCTGGTTTTTTCTTGCTGGGACATAGTTTTTTTATCTGAATTTATATACCAATACTTCAACTCACTTTACCTACTTGCCATTATTTCGAAAATGCATAATTTTCTTATTAATAAAATCTATTTAATTCCACGAAGCTACCTTTGTAAAAATCTAATAAAATCCAGTCCTGTTGGGATAACTTATTACATTTACAAAAAACTTCTTCTATTTTTATCGTTTCACCAGCAAGGGTTTTTTGTAGACATCTTAATCCAGCTCTTCCTAAACTTTGAAATCTAAGACTAAACTCAAGTTAGCGCTCAACCAACGTTGAAATCCTTACAACACCGCGGACGCCCAATAGAGAGCAATTCTTCAAACACACAATAAATTCTCAACCCAAAGCAAATGAAATAAAGTCCAAATTGCCACAACAACACAAAGATAGCTGGGAGAATCAGATAGAATTAATGAAATAAATGGATTATATACCCATTGTGGGCAGTTACAATGCAGTTTTTATTCGTTTGTTCAAGTTTATGATTTCCACTACGCAATCAACTGTTTTTATTGAAGAACTCTTTTGAGGTACGCTGAAATCACTTTGTGCTGGAATTCTAAATGCCTTTGGCGTTAAAGAGATGGATAATTTTATATTTATCTTTATTTTCGTACTAGTAACTTTAAGTTACGTTTTGAATACTTAGCTAAATACCAACACAACTAGACAAACCTACAGAATATGTTTCCTGACTAACTTTAAAATAAACCAATTAATACTATAATTTAAACCCCCGATCCCATCTCAAAATGAAATTAATTTGAAACATCCACTACCATTTCCATGCCACACTTCAAAGAATTTAATATAGCGGAACACGTGACGCGCGGGGTGGGGGTGGGAGACCGAGGTTACCTCGTAACCCGCGCGCTGTCACCCGTCAGTCATCATTCGTCACGCGCATGGAGCACACGTCAAAGATATTGCGCTCAGATTGCGTTTAATTTCACTGGGGTGCAATTACATGCGACGTATCGAATTGGAGATGTTTGTTTTGTAAATCTGAGTAGGTAGGATTAAGGTTGATTTGGTATGCGTACCTAAGTGACAGGTTTATTTTAACTTATTTTGTTTATTGGACTTTATTGAGGGCAAATTTTTCAATGGTCAGATAACTTTTATCGGGCGAATTAATATTGCGTTTTGGCAGCTTCTGTATAGAAAAATATGTCCATATGTCACATTTATTCTTCAAATAAAAGTTATCGGACTATTGAAAAATCAACCCTGAGATGGTTTGTTATAATGATTAGAAGATATCCTTTATAGAGTTATGGCAAACATCAATAAAAGCTTTATCTACCTATTTCAAGAATAATAAACTTGGCACTTGGTCAAATTTCTTTGGAAAATACGTTAAACGCCTATAGCAAACAATTTAAGTCTAAATAAAAGCTATCAGCAAATCAATTGCCGTAGTGAAACATAAAGATACCTCCAGAGTCCTGACTTATTCGTTTGAGCCTCTCCGAACCATTTACTAATTGAAAATCTGACAAATCGGTATTTCTTGTCGAAATATTTTAACTCTGTAAAATAAAATTGTAGTTATGAATTCCTCTTCGATTTTCTTCGTGGAATTATGTTGTTAAGAGGAATGAGCTGCGGTAGTGTTTTTCTTATTGCCTTGGAATAAATATTTTCAAGGAGACGCTAGTCATTTTTATTGTTAAGCTTGGCGTTTTTCTGGTCTGTTGCCAGGCTTTGCTTTATTAAAGAAGGCTACTTTCTTATTTTACATATTAATATCCTGTTTTGAATGTTCCTGGAGATTCCCTATTTATTTTGATTAAAGCTAATAAGAGTAGATTTCGAGCAAGTACTAGGTCCTACGTTTTACGTTCTGTACAAGCATGCATTTAATTAATCTAAGGCGCTTGTGGCCAAGTAATAACAGCCGCACGGGTCGATCGATCAGGTTAAGCTACGCTTGCCGCGGTTGGTCCGTGGATGGGTGACAATCTTTACATACCAAGACGCTCCGTGCCTCGGTAAGTACGTTAAGTCGTTTGTCCTGGCTGTCATTCGTGGATCTTTGACAGTCGATACGGGTCGTCGTCAAAAGCCTGAAAGTCTGACATCTAGTCTTACCAAGGGGTATCGTGTTACCCAGTAACTGGGGTGTGGAGGTCAGATAGAGTCGCTCCATGTAAAATACTAAGTATTACCCTACTATTCATATTATTATTAAATAGGTATTACCTGACTACATCAAATAGTTCCTGCTGGGAAGTTTGTAGCACCACTTCTTCTTCCCAGCTAAATCACTAGGAACTGGTGAAGGGCGGGCGTTTCGGGGGACTGTCTTATGTAATTTTGACGTTCGAAAAGTACTGACTCTCAGCATAATTTGAATAAATGACTTTTGATTTGCCAGTTTACAAGTGACTGTCGAAGACTATCACTGTCTTATATTATGGCATACGCTGGCGGCTGATCTGTAGCTCATAAGTACCTACTCTGTCTAGAATTTTCCACCAAAAATACGAAATACCTCTTTACCAAATTTTTCCAGTACCTAGGGTAAAGTTTTCAACAATCAATATTAGGAACAAGGTATCCCACCAATAGTAAGCACAAGCTTGTACTCGATGTGGGCTAAGTATTTACTATCAGTGGGGATCAGTGACAGATGAGCGATTGTTGCAATTTATCACAGCGCCGCGCCGCACCGCGTGCCCTATTTAGTGTGTGGCCACGAAGCAAGTCCGCTGCTTAGCTACCGACATCTGAAGGAGGGCGTTTTTTATTGTGAATGACATTTCGCAGGTCAACCTAGGAGGTTGTCAGCTGTTTACCGGGCTATACTGTGGATGCCCTAATAAATCAGTGTTTTTTTGACTTAGGGCGTCGCTGGGGGACGGCATCAAAGTACAGGCTAGATTGGATCAACGAAGAAGGACGTTTTTGGGAGCCATCTTTTGTTGATTAATTTCAAGAAAAAGATAATTGGCGTTGGTCTGCTTTGTCATAGATTACTTTTTATGTACAGCTTTATGTAGACAAAAACAGGCGACATCGAAGAGTCTCACGACACATGGCTCTGTTCCCCAATTTAGAAGTAACCGTTGTGATTTTAATTTGTGCATACGACATCCCGTTGCCGACGCAATACCCATATTCTACACTAACTGCGCCCCGTGGTTTCACCCGCATAAGTCTCAATTCCGTGGAAATATCGGGATAAAAAAATATTCTAGGTCATGGTCCACCAATGTCGTAAATTGCATCCAAATCCGTTCAGCCGTTTTAGCGTGAAAGCGTAGCGAACAAACATACAAAAAATCAAATCTTATTATCTATTTATAATATTCAGTTTAGATAAGCTGTCTCAATAAGCCAAAGCATATTTCGTGGCTCCACTGCAACCGTATGTATGTCGCTCATGACATGTGGCTTGAATCGCATCGCACCTCCTCCGTGTAAAAATATATCGCCCTCATCTGTTATCATATGCTTTCACGAGAAGTATCATATAAAAATCGTTTTGTTCCGATTTAATACAAGATATTTTACAACCATCTAATGTTATATTAAATAAACGTATTTTCTTTCTTTCTTTCATATTTCCGAATCAAGTCATATAAATCAACAATGTACATACTAGCCAAAAACTCGAATGCCAAGAAAAAGAAACGTAGCAAAACCATACCCGTTGAAAAATTTCTACAATTGAGAGAAAAACATAAAAATTTTTTTTTACAAAAAATCCTCCTAATTGTGAACTTCAAAAATATTAAGCAAAATTTTTAATTCTTTTCCCACTCTTTAACGGGTTTGACCCAGTTGCGACTTTAACAATTTTTACATTTGAAAGTCCACATCTTTAACTTTTTTCAGGAAAGTTCATAAAACTCCACAAAGAATGACTCCATGAATGATTGATAATGAAAAACTCGTGCTTCCCAACTCACTCTCGTTAACTTTCACAGCGAGCTTGTTCTTGTATTATTTCTTTTTTTACATTTCTTGGTTACTGACGGAATAGAATTGAAAATATTATTGACTCAATCTTTTAACTTCATGTTTACGTGCCAATTACATATGTACGTACTTATGAGTCACTCATTGGAAGAAAGAATTTAACTTGTATGATCTAAAAATCATTTTTGTAGTATTAGCACAGTACAGTTGGGAAGAATAACCCAGCCAGATGTCGTTCCCTACAATAATTCATAGACAGTTTTTAAATCCATAGGATAAACTATTCATAGCTTTTCATAATACGAAATCCAAAACTGTAATAAAAAATCTATTATAGTTAGTCAGCTCAAGTATCGAACTCAATACCTCACACTCGACTGCCAAACTTCCAACCACTCGCCAATACCTAAAAGGGAAAAAAATATATGGAAACATAATAATTCTCAGGCGTATCTTAATTATTTAGGTATGATTTCGACCCCTAAAGTTAAACAACCCTTTTTCACCTCGTTAAAATTGCGAAGACTTATTAAGTGTCAGTTTAGGGGGTGCCTTAACTTCGGCTTCACGAGTAAATGAGTCAACGACGCAAATTATCATAAACGGTGGCTGATTCATACATTTTTCATGCTTAAATAATAATTTACTTGTAACCCTACCCGACGGTGCAAATGTTTTATCATGATTTTTTTTTACGAGTACTTTTTACTTAAATAAGAATAATTTATTTGCAGAAAATATAGATGTTACCAGTTGTAACAGTTGGTGGTTTAATGTACAGTCCATAGTTTGCCTGTTTAGGGCATACAAATTAATTTTATATGAATACTACGTGCCTACTAATAGGTACCTACTCAATACTCATTTTAATAAGATAATAATCAGAATATACATAATAGTACCTTATGTTCTAATATAATTTTTAAATTAAGATAAATTGTAAGTTAAATGAGAGCTGTGGTTATGTACGCGGTATTATGTTATGTAAGTTACAATAAAAATATACACAGATGACAAAACATAAAACCTTTAAAATAAAATTTTTCTTTAAAACAATTTTCTTTCATTTCAAGAACCTCTACATATTCTACATCTGAGTGGGTACGTCCAGCGCAGTCTGGACTGTCACTCGACCATCTTTGCTAACTTGCTCATTTCTCAAAAAGGAATCTTGCTCATGCCAACACGTGAGATGTAATGATATTAGATTTTGAAGCTGATTTACTTAAAAACTAGAAAAAATCCATTCAAAAGCCACTTGCATGAAATCCAACACATTACTCTCCTACGTGAAAAATCTCCTAAAAATCCTCAAATTCAACGAGATGCCTTTCGCTTCAATGTCGACTATCATTACTGTCATCCTCCTAAACTAAAAATAAAAGCCAAAGCTGGATGCGCCAAAAAGTCTCACTATGGGATAACCTAGTTAATTCCACTCTGTGGAAGAATAATTGCCTGAAAATCCGCCAGCCAGCCATGCCAGTACTGTTATGCCAGTACTAACATGCCAGTAACTATTATACTGAGGTAGGTAGGGCCTCGGCAAGCTGGCAGCGAAATAAGACAATCCTTTTGCGTCACATCAAAGCGAATATTCGTTGGCGGCAGATTTCGCACAATTCAATAAATAATCGGCCGTGTGAGATGTGTGGTGCAAGACTTACACTTTTTATTATTTAAAAATTTAAAATTAATTTATTAATTTAAACCACAATTATAACACTTTTACATAATCATCCAAGGCGATGTTATAAGTCATAGTTTTGGAGGTTTTCATCTCCAAAACATATACAGTGTAGCGATTGGGTAATCACATTAATTGATTATCTAACGTTACAATATTTGTAAATATGTGAGCACCATGTATCTATCACATAATAATTTACCTGTCATTACTTTATTTTTAATTCTTTTTACTTATTGTGGTATAGTAATTTTATTCTAGGTGCATCGTCTTCACGTATAATTAATTTATACAAAATATTGTAAAACATTTTGAAAAGAGTAACGGTGGGGGTTCTTTTCTCAGTAACGGTGGTTTTACCTTTTGGAACGGGCGAATTTTGACGTTCAAAAGTGCCTTTTATGTGCCTATTTGAAATAAACGATATGACTTTGAAACCACGTACCTATTCTAAATTGCATATTTTAAACCATTCTACCATTTATTTATTACCTAGCCGAGGGACTTTTTTTCGTTTTAATATTTAACAACATAAAACTTAATTTGTGATTATTTGGTAACAATTCCATAAAGTCTGTGAATTGTTGATACCATCGTCGCCCCGCGCGTGTCAAGTGACATATTATCAGGGATGGTTTATTTCGTAATAATTTTTAAGTTATTTATTTTGCTAAAAAAAGTGTATTTTACTTTTAGTAAAATTGTTTATTTTATCATTTTTAAAGACGTATAACAACTTGTAATATCCGCTGCACTGTTTAATGTGATAGGTAACCTAATCGCTATTAAAATGTGATTTACAAAAACTTATGAAACCTTGGGCCTATTTATTAAAACCAACAGGCGACAATCCATCAATATTCATAGTAATTCATTATACAAAACCTGCCGTGAAAACGTGACAATTTTGTTATATTTTAACAAGTATTCGCATTTTCAATTATATTAAATAGGGCGGGCTCATATAATATTATCTTGCTTTATGAGGCCTTTGTCTAGCAGTGGACGTCTTTCGTTCGAATGCTGATGTTTTAATCAAGTCCGTTAAGTTAGTATATCGCAGTGTGTTGGTATACTGCTGAAAATATTATTCGCCCAAACTGAACTGAACTGATCATCAACATACTATTTAAGCAGCAACTGCGTCATCACTGGTCTATTGAATATGGCAGACTAAAAGTATCGTTGCAATTCTATGAATGTAACCGGCATTTTGCACCACAAGCTCAGTCGAAATTTTCCAAAAAAATATATTATTCTTTGACTGGCAATCTAGTGCGCGTCATCGAGACCTAACATAATGCCAACTAGGGGTAGAGGGATTGTCCGAAAGGGTTACCGCTGCCCCGGAACATAAAGGGCTAAGGAAGGAACACGGGTGGGTTTTAGTCAGTAAGAGTCTGACACTCCCTTCCGCTCCACCCAGAGCGGGAGGAGTCATTAGGTGATTTCCCATCCATAAAAAAAAAAATGCCAACTACGTTGCGGAGATGTCACATTCACATTAGTTTTTATTCAGATTTGATAATTCAGTTGTTTGAGTTACAGTCACAACTCACGTTCTAAACGCTACCTCTCATACCTTGCGTACACATTTTTATATAAAAATCCGTGTGTATGTCGGACCTGCATCCAATATCCGTGTGTCCGTCGAGTTTAGGAGCGAGTGCGGGTGACGGCCGCGATTATTTTGTACCCGCCGACGTTTGAGGACGGCACGCTATCACGCTTGTGTTTTGTGATGTAAACAGGACGTGAAATACTTCAAGAAGCTTTGCGGACTTTATTCCTATGTTTATTTTGAAATATACTTAAAGAGTTAGTTTATGTATCAGTGGAGTAGAAGAGGGGTACCGGGATGGCAACGTTAGGAAAGGTCAAACTCATAGCACAACTATTAATATACCGCTTTCCAATGTTTGAGCCGGAGATAGGGAGTTGTGCAACAAACTTTATACGAAGGTGATCATGTTGCCATGCAGTAGAATTAAAGCAATGACACACTGTGATTCATATTAGAAATTTTTACCTTGTTTTACAAGGTGCATAATCAGCCTATAATGTATCCCAGTGCGGGTTGGTAGATGTCATATGTCTTCAAATTTTCTAGGATATGCCGGTTTCCTCACTATGTTTTCCTTCAACGTTTTGAGAGCAGTGGTGATGAAATAATTTACACAAAGTAAAGTGCCTGCTTGGGTTTGAACACGCGACCTACAACTCGTAAGTCGTTGTCATTACCACTGTGCCACCACCGATCCTTTTCATGGTGCAGATAGTAAAAAGGCTGATCTGAATGCGTAATTGGACTGGACTCTTGAGGTTAAAATGAAGAACATAGTTAATTCTAGTGCTCAACAGCGGACTAGCAACTTCCCACCACTTTTCAACTTCAAAGAACCAGCAACTTAAAATATCTTAATAAAAACTTTACAATATTTAATGAAAGTGGAATTCCTAAGCAGCACACCTTTATCAAGAGGGAAGTTTTCTGCATAATGTTACCATAATATTTTACATAATTTAACAGTGCACTTGAGCCGATGGCAACCCTACCGGTGGCCACAACCTCATATATTTGGGTCTTTGACATAAAATACAGCGTCCTACTTATATATTCACCTATGTGGGCTTTTTCACCTAAAAAGGATAAACCACAGGCAGCTGGGCTGAACCGTAATTTAGTTATTTTTAGAAAATATTAGTGACAGTATGTTAGTAAAAAGACAAGAAGCTCCCGTGGTTTTGCTTGTGACGAGTTAGAATTTTTCGACACACATCATGAATAAAGTACCAAATCCACCACGTGGGTCAAAATGACGTGACTTTTTCGCTATCGCTCTTCACACGAATTGGCAGAACCAAAGGACTTTATTGGATTCCTATAGTCAACATTCTTTCTGCTATCCTTCTTTTACCAACTAACTAAACTAAACTAGTCATTATAACTAAGTATAAACCTAAATGTCACATTATTATGACTAAGTGTTATGGATATGTATAATTACTTTTGTTAAGACCGAAATTGTACCAATTAGATTTTTATTTTAAACATCGTTTTGACCGGATCTATTCACAGAGACAGTATAGCAGTTTAACCACCAGTTTAACTGTCAGCCTAACCAATAGCTGTGTTGACGAGCGACGTCTATCAACTCGATCTCTCCTGAAATCTGCGGCGTGATCTATCGCCTGGCTTCAATCGAGAATATCGGCCTGTTTTCACACTGACGTCCATCCGTCGAACAGACAGTTGAAGTATGTGGCTACGACGATAGCAGAAGATGGAGCTGATAAATTATTTGTTTGAAAATATGAACCAAAACTTAACCCGTATAGCAGAGAAAAACACAGTTGAGATAGTAGGTAAGACTTAGGCTACCTACATAATTATACAATAATAGCAACGCCTCGCGGTTTCACCCGCATAAGTTACGATCCCGTGAGAATATCGGGATAAAAAGTATCACATATTTTAATCCTGGTTATAAATTATCTGTGTGCATCCAAATCCGTTCAGTAGTTAATGCGTGAAAGAGTAACAAACATCCGTCCATCCATCCTCACACTTCAAACTTTCGCATTTATAATATTTATTTATTTCACCATTTATGTACACACATAATATATGTATAAACAGACAAGAAAAAAGGAACCGAAAAATAGGTAGAAATCTCTTCCAGCATACCTGCGATAGGAAAGTAGATAGAGAGATGTAGACAGCGTGTGTAATAAGAGTAAAAGATAAAAAATAGATCAAATCAAAAACAATTCACTTAGTAAAACAAAACCAATAATATGAGAACATATGTACTTACAAACATACATACACTTCTAACTCTTCTAAAATAAAATGAAAAAGAAAAAAATAGAATGTAAGTTTAACGTAATCAAAATAATAATATACACAACTATGATGTAGTGGAAAGTGTTCTTTTACTTTTCTTTTAAAACCTGCAACAGTTTGGCAGTCCCTAATGTCAGGCGGAAGTTTATTCTACAATCGCACCGTGTGCACTGTGAATTATTTAATAAATTAAAATAATTGTAGAATTATTTAATAAAAATTAGCTGTACCATACATTTTGACCGCGTATATGTTGGCTGGAAGTTGTCTGTGAAACATAAGATTTTACTTAAAACTTTCTACGCTAGGGTGCTTAGAATCATCTGCTGAATTCTGGTCACAATTTTTGCGTCGGCCCATCGACGCAAAAACCACCTGTCTTCTGCTTAAGAATTCTAGGCATATTCAACTTTGATAAAATAATTGGTACATAAATTAACCCTTTAATATAAAAAAATAAGGGAAAGATTATGTAAACTCAAATATGTTATAATTTTCATCCGTAATCCGTTTAGGGTCTAACTAAGTTCAGAGTTTTCAGCAAATAAAAACCTTTTTATTTTTCTGACCTTGTTTTAACGTTAAATTTTTTACAATCTAACTGTTTATTTTGCTTATTTTTATGCCTGAAAAAGCAATAAACGGGATAAACAGGATGGGACCAAGACCATCATTTTTAACCATTATTAACTTTTTTAAGGGCTATCTCGTATATTAAAATTATTGCTTGAGTAAAAATGTGCTACATTTTTAAGCGTTTAATATTGAAATAGGTAAATTTTATTTAAATATAATTATACTCGTACTTACGTAATTAGCCAATTTGAAGCGTACCTAGTACCACCCGAGCTAAATTGTGTTTTTTACGTATATGCACGTGCTTCTGTGACAAATTAACATTTTTTTTTAAATTTCTTAATTTCCTCAAACTCCTACTAAAACGATGGTCGTCCAGGAACACTATATTACTGCCAAGCCGCATTGCTGTATACCTACCTATCGGTTTGAAAGAAACAATCGATATTTCGTCTAATTTTTGCTAGTAAAGAGGTTTGTTTCTGTGGCGATTTCTCATCCATCATGGTTGACAAGCCTGTAGGTAAGTTTGAGAATCTATCGCAATAAAAATATTTTTACTGTACGTACATAAATCAGACCACCAATTTCAAAACATTCTTATCTCTATTTCAGCAAAAATCTACATCATCCAACCACAGTAAATAACTGCTCTAAAAATATCCCGACGTACCTACATAGCCAAGTACGTACGGCAAGTGAAAACGCTCGTCGATCTAACTAGCGAGTAATCAGGCCGCTTTGATCCGCCATCAAAGGAATAGCTCCAATCAGCGAGCTGTACTAGTAGGTATGTGCTGATTAAAAATATCTTTGATTTTAGGTTGAGCGTCCCTGTGCGGAGTGTACGGGGGAATGAATTGTGTGATGTGTCGTTCAATTGGTGGAGTTTCTTTTGTTTTTAGTGTCGTAAGAAGAGATGTTTTTGTTGAAAAAATATAGTTATATAGGTTGCTGGTAGCTCAGTTCTCATTCCTGGGAAATTCCTTTAACTAGGGAAACTATTATTTTAAATGTAATTGAAAAATAAAATGTACGGTTGAAAACTCAAGACTTCTAATTTTATAATGCGTAACCAATTCATTTGTTTGCCCAGAATAGAATAGAATACTCTCTTTATTATGTACACCAAATAAATTACAGACATAAATATAGAAACTTTACAATGGGTGACACAATGGCGGTCTTATCGCTAAAAGCGATCTTTTAAAGACAACCTTTGGATGGATTAAAAAAGAGGAAGGACAGACAAAAACTGTAGGTAGTCTGTGGTGTACCATTTACACAATAAAATAAATACATACATAAAGTATATTATAATAATATAGTATAGTATATTAATATAATAATAAGTGCATATGACAAGTATCTTGACTTGGCTCGCGAGGTTGTCGACATGTGGGATGTGGACTCAGCGATCATTGTGCCGATAGTCGTGACTGCCAATGGGTTAATAGCCAAGAGTCTCGACCAACACCTAAGGAGGCTCTCGTTGGGCAGCTGGATCAAGGGCTTGATTCAGAAAGCGGTACTTCTGGACACGGCCCGCATTGTCCGGAGGTTCCTCTCTCTGGAGCCCTGACCGCCGGTAGCTTGGACCCTGTTCCCGATACCGGTGGGCTACTATTTTTTTATATTTTTAAATGTTTTTCTATATTTTATATGCTAATATTTAAAAATATAATTTATATGTAAATAATGAAATAAAGGAAATAAGTGCATATGAAATTGTACGCAGAAGCTGTTGTTCATTACGACATTTTTAGGGGAATCCAAATAATTATACGCCCCGGGACGAAAACGAAACGATACAAAAGGAGTGACCTTTTGGGGGGCGTCCCCCCTAGAAGGTCAAAAAGTGAAAATATTGGTGATCTTCGTCAGAAAGGTCCGATGTGTAGTAAGTACTCGCAACCGGCGTACGATCAAATATAAACGAACCAAAAGGACATACCTCTTTTACTTCGTTAAGAATCTTAGCACGTGACGTTCTGTAGTTTCTGGCTAGGTATCCGTATGGGAAGAAGGCGCATGATTATGATAATGATGACACATTATTACTTATTAGTTAAAAGCAGGCAAGGACCAGAATCAACGTATAATAGACATCTAATAACCAATACCAATTTATTCAACAAAATAAAGTAAAAAGAAACTTCACAGCCGCCCAGAGCGTTGTTTATAACGAGGCGACGTCAAAATGACGGCCTGACGTCAGGTGGGCCCCGACGCGTATGCTCAAATATTCATTGAATTTATGACGCGAAGCTATGAAACACGCGGTTTTTGTATCGTAAGGGCACTTCGCGTGGACTCCATGGAGAACATAATGGCAAGTGCTTAACATAACGCTGTTGTCAACATAATGTAGAAGTATCGTGTGACATGGAGGTGTGGCGGCATCTACATCACCACATGAGAACTACATAAGCATCATACTGAAACGCAAAATCCAATATCGTCATGCAAAATCCTGCATCGCGCAAGTAGAGTTTACCACGCGACTAGATTGTATACAACATCCCGACATCAATCGTCAGGCAGTTGCCCACCAGACACGACACCCGTCCGGTCGGAGGATCCTCCCTTTTCTATGCAGGATGAGTGAACTTTACACCCTGTTCCTCATACATCTACAGAGGCAAAGCCAGCATGACGACGCTTCAAAAAAAAAGTGCTGTCATTTAAATTCTGATAACAGGCTCGAAGTCTTCCTTTGGCAGTAGAGAATAACTCCTCAAACTACGTCTTCTGATTAACGTCAAAAGCACTACTTAGGATAACGCAGAGTTGTCCTTTTGTTCGCTTATTAAAGTTGCAGAATATTATTCGTGTCTATACCTACAACATATATACCTAATCGTCGCTGTTTTCGTGGCCGCACACAACTGTCACACATCTTTGCAACTCGGGGGAGCAGAATAAAATATTGAGTTATATTTAATAATCCCTTTGTATCGAGAGTGCTCGAGTTGTACTCTCTACAAATGAGCTACTTAATAACATAAAAGAATTTGTTTTTCTACACATGCACGTCCGTTGTTTAATAGAAAGAGATTTGGAACAGGAAATATATTCATAGGATGAACTATGTAAGTATATGGCACACAGCAGATTTTTCATCGTTATCGAATGGGGTGGTAACAACGGCATCATTATTATGCCCATTTTGAAGAAAATTACTAGTCTTCACCCTGATTGGCACGAACTATATGAGAATATAATATCATCAACTGCAAAGCCTTTTCTCAATAATATTAGCGTCGGCTTCCAGTCTAACTAAATGCAGCTGAATACTATGAAGAATATTAGATTATGTTGAACAATATTACTAGTCCATGTCTCTGTTCTCAGTTGTTTGTAAATGTTTGTGTTTGTGTTGTTGATGTGCCTTAATAATAAATAAATAAATATTATTAGCCAATCAGCATGACGGTATCGGGATTGACCGATTACTAGTAAAACACAGTAAGAAAACCTGAATATATATTCTTGTTTGCAATACTTAATACCCAGTGTAATGAACACCCATAATTTCGTTCTT
Organism: Hydraecia micacea; assembly: GCA_914767645.1. Taxonomy (NCBI): domain Eukaryota; kingdom Metazoa; phylum Arthropoda; class Insecta; order Lepidoptera; family Noctuidae; genus Hydraecia; species Hydraecia micacea. The sequence continues at coordinate 848,642 of OU611794.1, forward strand.
GTATTTGAAGTCCCCCATTGCTGTACAGTAACCCAGTTGCGAAACGAATAGAATAGAATAGAATACTCTTTATTATGTACACTATATAAATTACAGACATAAATATAGAAACTTTACAATGGGTAACACAATGAGCGGTCTTATCGAATATGTAGCAAAAGTTGCACAAACCACCTCTAAAACCAACGTGGAATATATAAGGCTAATTTCACAGATTCGTGTAGTAACCAAACCATGTCAGGCATATAACGGTGTCAAGCAAAGCAAATAAAGCCGGTCGCACACGATCGTGCTGGCTCGTCGTCGTCGTCGCGGTCGCTCGTGTGTGATACTGCTATTGCCTGCAGTGACACTGAGCTTTGAATATACTTGAGCACAGTTTGTTTATGTCTTATGCGGAAAGTCTTTCGTGCGTATTATTCCACCTGACAGCCTTTTTTTTTGCAGTCGGGTAAGAAGGCCTTCCCGTTGGTATAACTATTAGAAACTGAGCAGAATAAAAAACCAGACACATGCTGAATACATGTTCAGTAAGCCACAAAACATGTAATTTCTTGTCTATGACTGCTTAACAATTGTCTTTTATACCGAATCACGTTGTCGTCATCGTCGATTGACGACAATAATAGATAGTAGTAGTATCTCTGACGAAGGAACAGTTTCTTCGATACCTCTCTATTACAAAAGGAAAGTTTCAGTATAGAATGCCGCATTCACCGACTCCCCGATCGCCTCCACTGCAGCGAGCTATGACGTGGAGCCACCGCGCATCGCGGCCGGTTCCGCACGTTCGAACAACAACTTCGACTAGTTACCGCTCAAATACTAAACTTGCAGTTTTCTATGTTGTGGCCACTCTTTGCCATAAGTTCATAACCAATAGATCATTCACCATAATTTTGCTAAGACCCGCTTTAGTTTAGCTCTATCGTTTTATTTAAATAGCTTTATTGCATTTTGCTTGCAGTGAAATTAATGAATGATGAGTGATTTAGATCCCAGCGCTGATTTGCGGGTTTTGTCTCTGCATAACCCTAAGGTTGACTTGTAGAAAATGCCTCAGGCATTAAGTCCACCATTGTACAATATTTTTTTACTTGTGCATAAAGTTTTAATAAATAATTAAGATGAGGGATGTCATGTGGCAGTTGATGCGAAAGACTGAGAATATTGCTGTTGTAGCATAACCAAGGTATGTGAGACAGTGAATCTGAACGTATTTCGAGAGTGTATGATTTGAATTTTTATAGGTCTCCGTTGGCAAACGGAACACGGAACCCCAAAAAAAAAAACTGTCGACTGTCAAAACCACATGACGTTATGGACATCAATCTGTGATGGATTGGTCGCATCTACGGTTTGATCGCGTAGAGATTCGTTCTATATGTATACCTATAGATCTGTTTATATTTTCAGTGTGCACACGATAGGTTTTATTCGCGAACTTGAAACTAGCTGCAATACAGAACTTTTAGTTCGTAGTAAATAAGGATTTGTGACGGTATGGTTTCAACTTAGGTATGGTGCATTGCATTAAATTACATTACTAGCCGGTAATTGTGCCACTGCAGGGCAATTTTCTCACTTTGTTTTCGTTCACCGTAAGTCAGGGTTAGATTAACAAAGGAAGTACAACGATGTCAGCATTAATGGCATACATATCATGCAATAAAATAATTTGGTAACGTCGTAAGTAAAACATTCAGAAGCAAAAAAAAAAATTGTTTTTTCTTACGCTAAAAGCCAAATATACCTAGCATGACGGATTTGTATCTACAAAGAGGGGCCCAACATTCTGTTGTAACCGCTCGGAAAATACAAGCAAGTCTATTAAAAACAAAACAACTCGTAAAACATCTTAAAATTAAACCCTCTTCAAGAGCAGCCACCAAAAATTAAAATTAAAACAGACTGTTGTAAATAGGTCAACAGCGCAACATTTCATTTGGCGGGTTAATAACCGAGAGATCACATTATAAAGCAGGTAGATTCAGCGGCGATTACACGTAATAACACCGCAATAAATATCGCGAAGCCACTTCAGGTAACCCTCGAGTTCCCGGTGGGGCGGTGGTGCAAGGGATAGACGAAATAACGGCCCCAGGCTAAAGATTGAAGCTACAGTCCTTTCACACTAATATTACCCGCGATATTGCATATCGTCAGAATCACAGTAATCTTTATTTTCATTACAATAAGGTTGTTATTAGGTAAAATAACTGTGAAAGGAACGTACATAACCAAAGAGTAAAGTGATATGGTACATAACTAAGTACCCAGACTAGGTTCGAAAAAGCGCAGATGGTCCAGCCAATTTTTGACAAAATGGGACAAGTTTGTGAATTCTGTAGTGATTTTTCATCTTCTTTCGTATGGGCAGATTTGATTTTGATTTTAAAAGTCTTTATTATTAATATAATAACACAAAGTGCATACAATAAGATCTTATTTTAATTGTGTACAACCATATACATAACTAGTTCTTCAACGAACACACTACTATACAAAATGCACAAAACTCTTAGCACTGACTCTAAACACATACCACTATTGTTTACCTACTAGAGGTAATGCACTCAAATAATACAAAGACTATTAAAATTTGGAGCACAGGCTAAAACATTACAATACTATAGATTTAAACATTTATCATCGATGAGTTAAAACAAAGAAATGATTGTTTTAAATTGTGGGTAGTTTGCGTATCTTTTCGCCGAGTATGCTTACTGCGACCAGGTGAGGGCAGCACGGTCGGTCCGGTGGTAGGTAGATATTGTTATTCACTCAGAAAATAGTGATGTGGTTAACGATATCGATTATATGTTGTAAAATACGATAAGTTATTAGGTCTACTTTTGCCTATGGATTAAATTAATGTTTGGGATTTTTACAAAAGAATTTTTGGGCTGGTTTAAAGATAACATTTTAAATACACACATCAAAAGTGTCTAGGGATCAACATATATTTTTGCAATAACTTTTCTCCTGATTGATATTAATTAAAATTTTCTTTAAGGATTCATCAAATAAAGTGTTTTCGTTTGTCACAGTAACGATAAACCAAGTCACCTTTGCATTAATAAAGAAATTTACCATTTTCCTAATAAAGGGATTTTTGACATTTGAACCACTAACACAAAAGTTCGAAAAAAAGACTGAAATAACAGTTTTCTTTAAAATTTTATTGGGTAACTTAAACAATTAATAATCCGTGTTTCTACCGCGAACACTAACAACACAAGAACATCCGTTTGGCATACTCAAAATGAGTTCATCCAAATCACGCTGTGGAATGGCAGCCCATGTTCGTTGCAACAACAAAAAAAGGTCTTCTTGCGACTGGATACCCTCCATATTCGGCAGAGCTCTTCTCTGTAGCATATCCCATGCATGCTCAATCGGGTTCAAGTCTGGCGACTGAGCAGGCCAGGGCAGGACATTGATGTTAGCTGCGGCGAGAGTCTGTCTTACAACTCTTGCGGTGTGCGGTCGTGCATTATCATGCATTAACTGAAATAAGGGACCGATTTGCACTTGTAGAGGAACGATGACGTCTGATACAATCGTCTCAGCATAAATTTGAGCGTTGAGGTTGCCTCTGATCCAAATCAACTCAGTTCTTCCGCCGATCCAAATACCCGCCCATACCATGATGGTTCCACCACTATAAGGATGGACTTCCTGGCAGGATTTTAATCGCTGTTGGCGTCCAGGGGTTCTCCAGTGTCGTATACGTCTTGTATCCGGTCTCATACCAAAACGAGACTCATCAGAAAAGCACACGAAACGCCATTGTTCTTCTGCCCAATTTCTGTGTTCAAGAGCTCATTGATATCGAATCCTACGATTGTGCATTGCTATAGGTGGTACCCGTAGCGGTCTTCGGGAATGAAGGTTCACTTCATGCAAGCGGTTTCTGACTGTTTGGTCGCTAATTAAGTTCCCTGAAGAGTGATGAAGCCTCACGGCTAACATCATGGCGGTTATTGTTGGAGCTCTTCGAGTTAAGATTTGAATGTATCGGTCTTGTCTCCGTGTGGTGCAGCGATACCGTCCTCCATGGCGCTCAGCCACGGTACCAGTGCTTCGGTAACGTGTCCAAAGTCGACTGATAACACTCTGACTTGTATTCAGAGCTAAAGCCACAGTACGTTGCCGGGAACCAGCTTCTATCATTCCCACGGCTCTGAGCATTTCTTCCCTGCTTAAATGACGTCGCCGCTCCATAATAACGTTGGTTTTAATCAGTAGTAGGGAAACAGTAGCACTAATAATGTCTTCAATGCGTTGTATGTTTTTATAGGGAAAATATTGACAGCTGATTTTCATCTTTTACTCGAATTTGATTCACAGTTCCTGATTCAAATTATGAAATGCACCAAAAAGGATCCATATAAATTTATAAAATCATAAATTTATTACAAAGCCACATCTCAATCTCAAGAAATCCGCATAAAAATGCTTGATCCCTAGACACTTTTGATGTGTGTAGTTGGGAACTTAATATGTTCGTGAACTCGTTTTAAATTTGTACGAAAGGCAGTGTAAAAAAACATGATTGCCTTGTTTTGAACAACTCATTTGCAATGCTATGCATTCTGCATTGCTACGTACAATTTATTGTTTCGATGGTTAAGAATCTGATACAAAATAAACAATAAACAATATTTATTTGTTCAAGACTTAAATCTATTTACAATTATTGTACCTTAAATTAGACTTTTTAACTTAGTAGCAAGATAAAAGACAGACATCTGCAACTGAGCTTATACTAGGACTCCTATGCTATAAGCACCAGTTACTTCCGTCACCACCGTGATCGAGCTGCCATTACAAGCGTGGTGCGGTGCAAATGTATCATGTATTACCAAATTATTCAAATCAAATCAAAATATTTTATTTCACATAAACCTACATGGGCACTTATGAAACGTCAGAAGCTAGGTGTACGGTTCCAATTGGTCGTTTCCTAAGGAGAAGAAGCAAGAAACTCCACGGTTACTCTTTTAAAAAATAATTCGATTTTACAATGTTTTCAAATTACAGTTGGTATGGGAGGACAGCGTAGGCCTGTCAACAAGTACCAGGTACTTGATAAAATAAAAAAAGGTCTACAGAATATTAATTTATTAATTACTATCGTACGTTTGTATGCGTGTGTCTATGTGTTGTGTATGTTTGTGTGTGAGGGTGTGTTTGCGGTTGTGAATGGGCCTGAGTAGCTTTTTTATTTATTTAATTAATTTTCTACAGGATAATTAAATACGAATCGCTATCGTGAAATTCCTTTACGCATCTTTTGTATTTCATAGTCGAAGTGAATTTCATGGCCAAAGGTTTTTTTTTTAAGAATTAGGCAATCTCTTCAGTTGTGTCTAGAATTCTTGAAGTGCCAATTTTTTTCTCATTAGGTGCTATGCTTTTCGCAGTCCCCGCTGCCGCTCATGCCTTGCCCCACCCTCTACCAGAGCCCGGTACCGTCCGCTCAATGCGATAATTCACCCGGTAATTAGCACTCGTCGTATTCCAACAAAAATGTCCGCCATACTCCAACTGTTTTGTGAAATTATTTTTTATTTATGTTCACCCCGCTTTTATCTTAACAAGGATCTTACTTGACCGCGGTCCTTGTGGAAAACTCACTTGAACATTATTTTAATGAATTTAATATTTTTGTAATGTTTTTTATTCAAGTGGCAGGCATCCTTTTTAATTATTTTCCCGACTTCAAAAAAAGGAGGAGGATATGTATTCGGCGAGTATCTTTTTTCTCATGTATGTATGTACAGTCAACAAAAGAGATAAGTATGCAGGATCGTCGGATATAGTTGAACATCCATCGGTTTCTTACTAAACTTCAACTATATTCGACGATCCTGCATACATATCTCTTTTGTTGACTGTACATAGATTTCTTCGTGAATACTGGGCGGATTTACGTGATTTTTTTTTCATTTGGTAGAGGAAACCCGCGCGGTGGTCCTATACCTATAATCCCAATAACTTTACTTGAGCATTTTTTTAGTTAGCTTCAATAATACGTATTTAATCCACTGTGTATGCTGATGATGTTATAACTTCCTATATCTATTATTTACATTACGTCATTTGGTAGAGGAAACCCGCGCGGTGGTCCTATACCTATAATCCCAATAACTTTACTTGAGCATTTTTTTAGTTAGCTTCAATAATACGTATTTAATCCACTGTGTATGCTGATGATGTTATAACTTCCTATATCTATTATTTACGTACGTGTACCTTGTTGTACCTATATCATTGATGAGTATTCTATTCTATTCTATTCTATCAATTTGTGAATTTAAATAGCTTGAGGAGACCTACGCTGCCAGTAGTGGGTGAAAATAGGCTAAAAACGGTGGAGTAGCAGTGACTCTATGCAGTTATGAAATACATAGAGTGTATCAAATCTGCTTTTACCAGACCCGTAACGTGCAAAACGATAAACAACCTTAAGGCAATAAGTACAAAGATGTCTGGACCTCTGCCCCACCAAAATTAATATAAAACACTAATTCACAGGTAAATTAACAACGCACGTTTTTCAAAAATATCCAAAATAAGCCAAAGTTGTAATCAGAATAATATGTAATTTAACCTTAATTTATTATAGGTAATTAAAACACTTAAACATCTCGCAAAAGGTAATCTTCAAAAATGTTGGAAAATGTAATCATACATAATTATGTTGTGAACTAATTACGTGGCTTTATAAGCGCCTTGGTGGTCTGGTGGTTACAAGCACGACTGCTGAGGATGACGTCCTGCGGGTTTGATCCCGTGCTGTGCGTAGTAGTAAGTAAGTATACTAAATTCTGATAAGCAGCCCGGAGTGTGTATACCCCCTCCCAATCTCCTCCTCTTTGTCCCTATGACATGGGACTTAAAACATTACTGGAGAAAGTATTCTGCCTACCCATCACGGAATGTAGACGCGATGTTTTCTTAATCACCTTATCAAACTGTTAATAATTGATAACTCTAGATTAAGAATTAGATAATGACGCACATTGCATGTTGATTGCTATCAGTTTGCAGAAATGGCTGATTGTGTTTAAAAATATATAAGTAATGCTATCACCTTGGAGCGCCGGGCATGGTCATTAACAAAAACATTACAACATCAAAAGACTGCAAGGTCTAGGTCTCGGGCAGCGAGCGTTAGATTAGGATAGATCAGTTAGTTCCCTGCGACTTTGACAATGTCGTCAATCGTCAAAGGATGCAGAACGGACCGAACTTTGATGAATGCCAAGAATCAAAGGAGACCTTAACTCAGTTAGTGACTCCGGGCTGAAATGATGAAGATGATGAAAAATCATTACTTTATCGTGAAGTCGCCTAGCTAGTTCCTGTCTGGGGCCTTATTCTCTATGACACAACGAAAAAAAACCGCACGAAATGAACGCAGGATTGGTGGGATTAGCTAACGAATTGACGTGGTTTGGAGTAAGAGTGGTCATAGTGAATTAGGGCCTTGATGTGATGTCCATGAACGTTCGAATGGTTGAAACTTACTGAAAGTAGTTGGAAAATAAAATAAGTAAAGAAGTATATACGACTATGAGCCACTTCTTGTGTATAAATAAAATAAAAACCGGAACAAGTAAATGAAATAATTTAGTTTATTTGCTACTTACATAATAAATGCATAATTTATCTTTAGATCACATAACAAAAGAACAGTCAATAAATACTTAGTAGCTAGTCTTGCCGAAGATGTAGTTGCCAGGCGCGTTGACATCCTCAGATGAGAAGTATTCCTTATACAGCTCCTGGAACTCGGGCCACGTGACCTCAGTCTTGCCTTTAGCCATCTTCTGGAAGGCAGTGACTGCCTCCTCCTTGTTCAGACCAAAGGAAGCATAGACTGAAGAGAACTCCTCGGCATCAATGGATCCGTCGTTGCTGGCATCTTCAATCGTGAAAATGAACTTGCAGTAAATGTTCTGCCACTCGAGGGGGTTCTTAGAGAAAGTCTCCCACATGGCGATCCACTCGTCCTGGCTGACTTGTCCGTCCTTGTTGGCGTCAGCAACTTCTTGGATACTGCTCCAGATCTTTAGTAGGGTTTCTTCTACGTATTTGTATTTCTCGTCTCCTGCTTTCCAGCCTCGGGACTTGGTGATCCTCTCAATAGCTGCGATGAAGTCATCCTTCTCGATGTTGCCACTGCCATCTGTGTCGAAGAAGGAGTTGAAGACGCGGAGGAGCTTCTTCTTTCTGAAGTCGGATACCATGTTGCTGACTGTTGTCTGTTTCGCTGGTAAACTAGTAAATAGTCTCAGTATCTTGTGTGTTGCTTATATAGTCACACAGCGTACACACTGCGATTGATACTTACGTGTCTATGTTTGTGTATGAATCATGAGATAATAGTGATTAGTAAAGTTTAAGTGAAAGTGTTACTGTGTAAAATTTGGTGACAGTTCTGTCTGTCTGTTGTTTTAATTAACTTTTTTTTTATCTGTGTTGTGCCCACTTTCTGGGCAATGGCCTTCCATTTTCCTTCCTGTCTTGTGCGATCTCTGGCCATGTTGGCCCTGCAAATGTTATCAGATCGTGACACTACCTTCACCGTGGTCTACCTCGACGCCGATGTCCTCCCTCAGGCATCCAGTGAGTGACAATATTTGCCTATCTTTCCGGGTGCATCCGTGAGACGTGTCCGGCCCACTCCCACTTTAGCCTGGCTGTTTTTTCTCCAAAATCCGCTATTTGAGTTTTGGAGCGCTGCGTGGTGTTTTCTAACTCGATCGGTAAGCTTGACAACCATGCTACGCTCAAACTTCCAAAAAATATTTTGTTATTTCAGTCGAACAGAAGTCTAAATTATTTTAATGTGGCCAACATAAACGCGTCTTTTCCAAACCAAAATTGATCACATTATTACACAATATTTAAACATGTTACATGGAATAAGTGCGCCAATCGTTCCAATAGTCATGGGGGAATTATAAAATGGTTAGTAACGGTAATTGTCACAGCCGCATACACGCTGTTACAATGTTTAAACGGAACAGTTATTGCAATGAGCTTCCCAGTGGTGCCATCGTAATATGGTTTGGGGTCATTAAAGTGCCGTTGTACGAGGCGGAATCTGTCCGGACTTTATTTTACCGTCTAAAGTGTGCTACTGATAGTTTTTTGTACCTATTTCTCTTTAGGATACTTACAACGAAACCAGACAGAAAATTATGGGGCTTATTTTAATGCGTTTTTTGGGGTGTGTTACGTGACTTCGAAAAGTGTAACATGTGCTTTCAATTTGAAACTTAGCTCCACACAAGAAAATTCTATACCATAATTCATATAGAATTTCACATTACAGAATTTCAAATCTACATCACCGTTGTTGCTTTTGTGTTGTTTTGACTATATTTTGATTTTGGCAATTAGGTTCATAGCAGGTGTCGTTCTGCAGTTTCTGCCTACACCCCTGAAAAGAACGCGTGAGTACGTACAGTTTTCCGACGAGGCAGTTAGTTGTTCTTGAGAACCCTCGCCAGTCCGAACATGCTATGCCATCGAAGCTAGCTAGCCGACACATGACGGAGATAGACGGCATATTAATGGTGAAATATCTATTATACATTACCCCATGTCCGGACAGCCATATGGATCACGGAGCACCCTCTAATGGGGCTGCGCGGGTAATATATCTGGGGAAACCAAATTATAACGCGTCTGGTTTTTGGTTGAGAGAAAAAAAATGTTTTCTTCGGAAAATTATTACTTATACAATATATTTTATGTGGTTTCTATACTTTTCTACATTTTCATTTTAACAAACTTCAGAGACAAAAATTCTGAAATTATAGGTACTTCAGTTTTCAACATGAACCCCTCGGTTTTGAGTTGTTATTATGTTAAAAGTTAAAGTAAACGTTCTGAAGAGGTTACACAACTCTTCGTAAGCCCAAGTGTGCCATTACTTAATGCCACTATTCATAAGCATTAATATTCTTCAGAAAGTTCCCTCTAAACATTGAAAAAAGGCTACCAAATCATAAAATACTCAGACAAACTCGTATATTAAGCCTAGTGACTTAATTAGAGTAATTAATACTTATTCTTTAGATAACACTGACGTCCACCACTATCTCCTCAACTGCAATGCGGGGAACGAGCACTCAGTTTTCTTATCATTGCTTATATAAACACCAAAGTAGTATCTAATTACGTGCAAATAGTGGAAAAGATTGTGGCGATTATTTTAACAAGTGTCGCCAGCGCCGGTCGTTTGATTTTGGAAGTAAGTTGTGTTGGGGTTCGGCTCAGGCATATTCTAGCTTGAAACCATGAATTCAGGGCACCCTGAAACGACTACATTGGTCCCCATCGTAGTCATGTAGTATTAAAAGCCCCGCTATGGGGTTAAAACGTTTTGTTACTTTGGGTTGGCGATACTCGGAGTGGGTTTTTATTTATTTAGTTTACCATTTATGTACATACATATATAAACAGACAAGACAAAAACAGAACAGAAAAATAGGTACAAAGGTGGATGCTTATTTCATAAGAAATCTCTTCCAGCATACCTGCGATAGGACAAGACATAAGAGATGTAGACAACGTGTAAAAGAGTAAATGAGACAAAAAAATACATAAAATCTAAAAACAATTCACTTAATAAAACTAAACAAATAATATGAGAATATACTTACATACATACAAATAAACATACATACTTCTAAAATAAATATAACGTAATAAAAATAATAAATACATACACAACTATGATAAAGTGGAAAGATAGTGTTCTTTTTTTAGGCATTTGTTTTTGGGTAAATATTTCGTAACAGCAAAAAAGACTTTGATTTCTATCGTGTTGGGAATAGCTTTTAAATAAGATGAAAATAAGTTATGCGCCAATGACTAGACTCTTATTGGAAGAGGGGATAACTGTGTTTGTTGACTTCCGAGGAGAAACCTGTCCCTCGTCATCAACATTCTGATCTGACCTTATCACAATTTATTAGTGGTCGGCGCAACATATCTTTTTCTTCCATACTTCTCTATTAGTCGTCATCTCGGTAGTCACCCCCTTTCTAACCATATCATCATTCACACAATCCATCCATCGTTTCTTTGGTCTTCCCCTACTCTTATAGCCAAAGAGATACCTACATAATACTCGGCCCCCTAAAACCTCGATATTACCACTCACATAACACATTATAACGAGTGCAGGCAGAGCAGTTGATGTTCCTAGTGACAGATATAACGCATCAACTCAACGCTAGCCGTCATCACATATTATGACGCCATCATAATTTTATTATACGTCAGTATTGAGAGATTGGATGGAGCCACACTATTGATAAGGGAAATAATCTTTGGCTGTGTCTGACACAGGGCTTATATTTTTTCAAGCGAGATAAATTTTATTATTAGCACTCTGTCATGCATTAGCACTCCATCTAAACCAAAATTGCAGGGAAAAATATTTAAAACTTAGGTGTTTCAAACAATCTCTGGCTATAGCCATTGTGGCATTTTATTCTAGAATTTTAGGTGATTCCGACTTTGATCGTCATATTAATAGGTACTAGTTTTTTTTTTTTTTTTATCGTGTTTAAATATTGATATCATCACAGCCTGTATTACTATTTATTATGTCATTGTGTAATTTATACACTGTTGCAAACAAAGAAAGGTAAAGAAAGATATACAAAACTAAACAATCCTAATATTACATCGATTTGTACCTAAATAATATTGTGATTTATAAATATTTTGATTTAATAATATTGTGATTTTCCAAACAGGCAAAGCAGTCCACACCTGCCTTCCTGTTGAAAAGTGTCCATGTCTTGTAACATTAGTTAACATATGAGCGCAGTAGCTGAGGGTAGCTGATGAGCCGCGTGACAGATAGGATGCATCGCTCAAACACGCCCCTCTGACATCCATACAACGTTGTAGCTGTAGGTGGAGAGAAGTGGATGCGGCATCTTCATGATAACAGACTAAAGGGTGGAAAGGTACATATAGGTAAGCATAATGCTATCAAATAAAAAAAATGGAACAGAATATATAGGACATTATCTGCCATCAAACCTTACAGGAATTAATAGGGAGGTGTTGAGACAGTATTTAAACTAGCAAAGGAAAGCCCGGCAACTAATTTTTTTAAGACCGAATATAATTCAAATGATGAATCTTAATAACACCGCTACCACCTGACTGGCTAGCTAATATGTTTACCATAGGTTTATTCTCTACTAGAAGTACCACACTCAGAATGTATTTCGTATTTCAACCTATCCGTATCCAATCCTATATTCGCACATCCGACCAGCTAATGCGATAAAAGAGAGTTGTAATGGCGGCGGGCTGGTCCGGGGTACGCCACTCATTTGCCAAATTGTCCAAACCCATAGAATTTTTTATAGCCACTTCTATCTAGAAGCCTAGAGTAATGGGCGCCATTACATTGTTGCATCTCTAATGGGAGTTTTTATGGAAACTTCCAGATAGTGATTGTTGTTCTTGAGTTTATAGTGTTTTGAGAGGTATGTAGTATTTTTTTTAATTAGATATATGTAGTAAGAACAGTCTCCCCGCCGCGTGTCTATCTGAACGCGATAAACTCAAAAAATACCGAACGGATTTTCATACGGTTTTCACCAATGGACGGAGAGATTCAAGGGAAAGGTTTAGATGTATAATTCATTAAGGTTTGATGTAAATTAGCTGAAATATGTTGAAGATGTCGGAAAAAGTCATGCCGACTCGGAGCATTACTGGCCTGCACCGCATATACTTACATGGGATGAAATTTGCCACGGATAGTTTATAACCTGGATTTATTCCCTTGGGATATTTTCCGAAATCCACGCGGGCGAAGCCGTGCGCAAAAGCTAGTCTGATATAAATGTTTTTCCTCGAAGCTTTAGAGCCTAATGTGCCATACACTTACACACGCAGCAAGGAACGTCTGAATGTTATTGAGTTACTGTTTGATCAAATAGGTAAAATAAGTGTAGCTTATGTAGCAAAATGATATGTAACTGTAGCTGCCTACGGATTAGGCGTTTATCTGCATAATATAAAAAGTGAGTACCTACCTATATGCTTACTTTCATGATTGTTTAGCAGATCTAAAAAAAAGTCACAACTAAAATTACAAAAATATTTTATTAAAAAAAACCTAAACACACAACAATCAGAATCCTTCATAAATAGACACACTTCCCTAAAATTATACCTAAATTAATGCGAGTGAGAATGGGAATGCTTCGAATGACTGCAGATTTTGCATCCGAAGATAAAGTCCTGATCTTCAGACACGAAATACTACTTCCACAGGTGCTGAAACTCCTCGAAGGAGACGGTGTCTTTACCCTTGGCCATCTTATGGAATGCCTCGACAGACTCCTATTTATCCAGACCAAAGGATGCCTAGACCGAGGAGAACTCTTCAACGTCGATAGATCCATCATTACTAGCGTCTTCTATTGCCACTATGAACTTGCAGTACAGGTTCTGCCTGTGTTCTTGGTGAACTGGTCTCAAATCTCAATACACTCATCCTTTGATATTTCACCATCATTGTTGGAATCAGCTCGGCTTTGCAAACCATCCCAAATCTTCAGAAGAATGTCTTTCACTTTCTTTTTTCTTTCTTTCACTTTTTTGTGATATGCATATATTAATCGGAGAGTAATGCCTTTATAACCTGTTATAAATGTATATAACACGTTGTAAAGGCTATCAAGACGATACCGGAGAAATTAGAAACGACGGGAAGTTATCTGAATGTTATCGAGCGAATAATCTCGTTATTAACTATTAGTTCGTTACTTTCATCACGTTGTCGTTAATTTTTTATAGCTGATCGTTACGTCAGTGCATTATCTAAAGAAATATAATTAAGATAAGCTGGATTTTCGGTACTATTTACGTGGTACCTACCTAACGAAATTATCTCGGCTTAGTTTTTAATATTAGTAAATACAGTAGGCCATACGTCAATCAAAGTATAGAGCCTTTTGACCTTGAGATGGCCTAGAATATAAGGAATTTCAATAGAATTAGAGGCCACATACTGTTTTATTTTTTACTTTTAATTGGAAAATAGACTTTGCTGACAATTATCCAGAAGCAGTTAAACGAGATTTTTAGGGAAAAAACCATCTAAATCAATAATTATTATTCTTCTTTTAACCTGTTAGAAACCTATAAATGAAAACGATCCTACAAGATAACAGGAAAAAAAAACATGACATAAAAAAGTGTCTACTACTTTCCATATTCCATGGTGACGGTAGCAAAGCCGCGAACGTCGGCGATCTACCGCGCGCAATACATCAGCTTACGGACCAGCCCAGACCAGCGCGAGCGCAAAAACAAAGAAACACACGTCTTTTGTTTGTTAAGCCCCCGGGGCAAGCAAGAAATTGTTTTGTGGAGGAAAGTGACTGTGTGGGGATTACTGTTTGTTTGTTTCTACTTGTAAAGGGTGCGTGGCTATGTTAGATAGTAGGGGTGTTTAAACATATTAAAAGCAATATTTTTGCATAATATAACTAACGATTGAATTTTCCGAAAGGATATGTAGAGGTATATGGTATAATATAGAGCTAAGAGGAACGGGGTGTAAAGTTCACTCATCCTCCATAGAAAAGGGAGGATCCTCCGACCAGACGGGTGTTGTCTGGCGAGCAACTGCCCGATGATTCATGTCGGGCTGTTGTATAATGTACGCTAGTTGCGCGGTAAACTCTGCATGCGAGATACAGGATTTTACGTAACGTCAGTATGACGAGTAGTTCGCATGTGGCGTTGTAGATACCGCTACAGGTACATTCACATTGAACCAGCTAAGGTATGATCCCATGTAATAAGAGCGATTAATTTGGCATCAACAACAAATCAATCAACTCAGCCTATCGCAGTCCACTGCTAGACATAGGGCTGTCCCAGCCATCACTCACATTCTCCTCTTTTGTGGCGCAGCCTAGGAGAGGCTTATAAAGTTATAACCACAAGTAAAAGCTTTTAAACAAGAAAGGAAAAGAACGCAGGCGACTATGATGTCTTCTTCTATGGATTAGCATAAGCATAACCGCCACGCATGCCCAGTGTGGGTTGTTCATGGGTTGGTGTAAGTACTAAGATAGCAAAAATAATATTCCTAGAACATTTGAACAACTACCTATTTTGCGAACACGAAACTTCCCATATCCTACTGCTAAATCGTCTAAAAACCAACGTGAAAGAAACAGTACTTAATTTGTTTGTAACAATAAATATTAGACCGGCTAATGGTCTCTGCCGATGCCTCGTAGATAGCTAGCGTGATTTACGACGCAAATCGTACATGTTTGCAGTAATCATGCTATCGAATTTGCAATCACTGCTATGTGGATAAAAATATGGATTCCCGAGTTGATAGTGTTGATATTAAATTTATTAGACTCGAATTTACTAACGATGTACGAGTAGGCAGAGTGTTTAAAGGTGCATCCAGACAGAGCGAGGCATGCGCCGCAAGTGATTTTTTTTATGTTAGATGCCTCAGCCTGAGGCAACCGTACATATAAAAAAAATCATTTGCGGCGCATGCTTCGCTCTCTCTGACGTCCACGTTTCTCCAGATATGTATAAGTCCTATGTAATAGGTAGAGGGCGAACATAATTTTTGTCCTTAAGGTGAATGCGCAGTGGTAGACCGCGAAATTAAAATTTTCTTACGTTTTTTGCAATTTGCAGGTCAGTGCCAGGTTGTATCTTGATCAAAATATGATTCGCGACTATAACAAATATGTATTTACATAATTATAGTTACTGGAATCATTAATATATCTCATTAGGTTAAAGGAGACGTTCAATAAATGTATGGGGCTTGGTACTAAAATAATTGAAAATTTAAACAGCCTTCTGAGCTTTATAGGCTGAAAGAGGGTAATTATTTTGATGTCTTTGGGCATTTAATTGTTTTTTACAGCCGCCCGTTTTTTTTAAAACAAGTGTTGAAAAATAAAATGCTTGCATCACTAACTGCAAGCATTATTTATATTTTAGGGTTGGCACCCCTGTGGCAAATGACATGACGATGACGACATTGTCATTGTCATTTCTCATTATCAATAAAATTATCATAGAATTAAGTGGCTATGTACATACTTGTACTTTATAATTAAGTACATTAATACATTTGCTGTCGTATTTTTCTACATATAAAAACACTCCGCCTCGCGGACTTGTACCAGTGGTTATAGTTTTTTTCTTATTTCAACGTCATTCTGACATTTACAGATTTGACCTTTTTCGACACGTTTTGATATTGCATTGTCATGATAATCAATATTTTTTGTCTCGATTTCATGCAGCTGCAGCTAAAATTATAATAAAATCTCAAAGTATTTAAAAGAAACGGAAACTTTAGCCACATTTAAAATAATTATATTGCATAGAAATTAATAAATAAAGGGTATGTGCGTTTTGTTTGTACTGAAACATTTTTCACTTTTATACAAAAACGGGCGCCTGAAAAAATTATATTGAACTTTAATCGAGTAGCTTAATAAATAAGCTTTCTAATAATTTACATCATATGAGCGCTTAAAAATCTTCGGAATATTGTACCACTTTTGACCTCTCCTTTGTTCCATAAGCACTTTTCCATAAGAGATTTGTTCTTATGAAACAAATCTAATTTAAAAAGGTGTATTAATAATTCTACTAATGATTATAATTCTGTAAATACGTACCTGTTAGAGTCACGAATCATAATTATTTTGATCAAGGTACAACCTGACAGTGACCTGAAAATTTCAAAAACGTAAGAAAAATTTAATTTCGCGGGCTACAACTGCGCATTCACCTTAATAGAGCAGAAATTTAGACCAAGAAATGCCATTAAAAAATCAACCCAATGTCTAACTTGGGAATCGAACCCAGGACCGCACCCTCAGTACAACTCAGCAGTCGTTATGACCACTGAACCAGAGTGACTGAATCCTTCGGTAGATGTTCTGAGTTAAAATAAATACTTCTTAAACGTACATTATGTAAATACCTACAAATGTCGATATCATCCTTGTATGTGAGATAAGTAAGTACCTAATATAGCAAATACATAACTGCATTTGTTCGAAATAACAGGAAGTAGAGCCACCACGGACTAACTTGAAGCAAAATTAGGCAATTAGGGACTGCCAAACTGTTGCAGCTTTTAAAAGAGGAGTAAACGAACACTATCTGTCCACTTTATCATAGTTGTGTATGTATTTATTATTTTGATTACTTTATATGTATTTTAGAAGTATGTATGTTTATTTGTATGTATGTAAGTATATTCTCATATTATTTGTGTAGTTTTATTTAGTGAATTATTTTTAGATTTTATGTATTTTTTTTGTCTCCTTTACTCTTTTACACGCTGTCTACATCTCTTTATTTCTTGTCCTATCGCAGGTATGCTGGAAGAGATTTCTTATGAAATAAGCATCACCTTTGTACCTTATATTTTTCTGTTCTGTTCTTTCTTGTCTGTTTATATATGTGTGTACATAAATAGTAAAAATAAATAAATAAATAAATAAAATTGCCCCTTGATTTATTTAATAGCTGCATATTAGGGTCTAAACTCACACAATGTTTCCACCCCCAAAAATCTTTGTTCACATTGAACAATACATTTCATAATTATTTCAACTACATTTGAAACGCGTTTGGAAGTTAACGCAAACGTTACGCATTAATACGAGTTAATGGCTCGAAACGTTTACGTACTTAACGCAGTTATAAATTATTTACAGCTAAAACGTAAACGCGTCAGTTAGTGATTTATAAGTATCGTGAATTTGATCCTGTGTGCATATTAGGTGTTATATTTGGTAAATTGATTGAATTGAGTAAATCTTTTATTTTAAAATATTGAAACGATTTCACAATTACTAATGTTTTCTCAAACATGCTTGGAAATTTGAGCATTATGTTGACAACCTTCTTTGGGATAAATCGACATTGCTGTACTGGCCAAATACATGCGAGCAGCGGCCGGCAAAAGTTTTATGAAAATCCATATCTGTCGTGTAATTTAAAAATGGAACCATCTTTTACTTCGAAACATGGCAACCAAGGAGGTAACTTATCAAAGGTTTTATTTAAATTTCGAACTGGCTTGCAAATAGAAAGCTGTTTATTGAAAAACAAAAACAAATGAACACTTTAACGCGGGTTGTACATTCAACAACTGTATTTTCAAATAAAAAGTTCTGCCTAGGCACTACTTAGTTTTTAATTTCCGCGCATTATTTGAGAGAAGTACTATACAAGCCTTGGCCACAACTAGACATTGATGAACTTATACATATGTGTGCCTCGACTTCACCTCGGCCCACATTTACACGTTCGTCCATCAATGCCTCTTTTGCTGGCCGCTGCAGTAATGTAAAGATTAGCAGGTGAACAAAATAGAACTTACTGCCAAGGGTGCAAAAGCTGTTGTAAGTAAGCTTCCCTCATGAAGGCTCTATAAACGCACCTACTGCGACGATTTACAAAGATGGACAAGGTTTGTAGAATTTAAAGTCTTGCAATTTTCTATAAGAAAATTGCCTATGGCATTAAGTCCGCCTCTGTACATTTGTGCTTAGTGTTAAATAAATAAATATAAGAGGGTTGACTTTGTAATGAACTAACTTTTGCCTGCTACTTCGTCCGCGTGAAATTTCTTGTTACCAGACGTCGCATTGCATCGCCTGGCCGCGCTATTCCTTCGTTTTCACTTAGCATTCTTTCTGACTTTTTTTCTTTTTGCTCGGCTCCTAAGGGACCTAGCGTGATGTTAAATATCCTTCCTCAAGAATTGGGCTATAAAATGCAAAAATATTTTTTTTTAATGCCACCGGTAGTTCCAGAGACAGCGCGTTCAAACAAACAAACTTTTCATGTTTATAATTAGTATTATATAGATAAAACAACTGACTATCGAGTATCAGTCTAGTTAAGAACTCGATACCGGTATTCGATAGTCAAGTTCCAAAATCACGTTCGTTCCTCGACAAAGCCTATCGATACCCATATCGTCAACTATCGTATAGTCTTGCTTGTACTGCAGTGGAGGCTCAAAAGTGCGGCATGCGGGTAGTATCGCCTTGATTGACGTCACTCCGGGGACGCACGAGTAAACACACGCTGTCTGGGTACGTCATCAATATTCGGTGGAGAGATTTTTTAAGTTTCCATAGTGGGTAGGTTTGCTCTTTGATTACAGTAGTTTTTGGTTACGTTATGTGTGCACCGTGTGGGCTGCAGGTTTTCTACTTTTAAGTGAAAATTTTAAATAAGTACTTTTTAAAAAAGTCTACTCTCTGATTTCTTTCTTCTGGTTTTTTTTTCGACTAATTACCGCCCGCGAGTTCGTCTGCGTAAAATTTCTTATTCCGGCGACCCACCTCGTCGCATCGAGTCGCCTGCCCGCTATTTTTATTTTCCTCGGGTCTTTAGGGTCCTATCGTGATGTTATAGCCTATTGCCTTCCTCAAGAGTTGGGCTAACAAATGCAAAAAAAAAAAAACCGACTGGGAGTACCAGAGATTATCGCGTTCAAAGAAACTCTTCAGCTTTATTATTAGCATATACATAGATAGATGTACCTAACTGTAAGTTTTTATGGTCTGTTCCAAAATTATCTGATGAAAATGTAAACAAACCCTGTTTAGGAGAAATTCTTTTTCATGTATTTCAAAGTAAAATAAAATGAGTAAACCTATTTCGCTGAAAGCTGATCCGTAATTGTTGTATGATATCTTATATTCTAGCATGATGTTATTGGTAGTTGAGGCTTTCACAAACCAAGAGCTACTTTGTGATTTTCATCAAAATTATTATTTATTTAATACTTTAAGCACAAAAATGTACAGAGGCGAACTTAATGCCATAGGCATTTTCTACCAGTCAACCTTTGGGTGATGCAGAGACAAACAATGGTAGGTGCAATCATGAACATTGAGGAATAAATATTTTAAATATAAAGATACGCATAAACTTATAAAAACTATGAATATAATATATACCTAATTACAATATAAATATAAGCATAAATAAACATAAATAAATACACGAATATACTTACTAAAAAGAAATAAGACAAACAATGAGAAAATATTACCGTTGTGATGATACTGCCAGCTTCTTGCAAATGTGCTCACGAAAGGATAATCGGTTGGCTTCTTCTCTCCATACATATGGGAGTTGTTTAAAAAGTGCATTGTACATAGATACAAGCGTCGCAATCACGACAGTACTTACGCATTAATTATAATATTTCAATATGAGGACGACTACATTCAGCAGTGACTTTCAACGACGAGACCAAATATTAAAATGCAGTCATCCGCGCGGCGCTATCGAGCCCACTAAACGTCCACATTTCATCCAGATCTCGGCCAACAACAAATAAGCTAAAACTTTACAACGGAGGGTAGTTCACTACAATGCCGACCTATCCCCCCCGACCTCCCCGCCCTCCGCGTCCCGCGACCCGCTCGCGATATACTCAACAAAAGGCCTTCTGCATGCACGCCGTCTTTCATTTGATATTTGTATTTGAGATAAGTTATTTTATTCTGGATGTGGCTGAAATATTGAAAATTTTTAAGCTTCTTACAAGATAAGGTAATATATCTCTTACACCATTGTAACTAGACCTACCTACATGACATAATTATCCAAATATACAAAGTAGAGGAAAGTCACCAAATATGAAATAGTATCCTAATATGGAATTTCTTCATTTCTCTAAGACTATAAGTATGAAACGCAACACTCGACCATCTTCTGTTTTATTCGGTCTACTAACTATCACACTCACACCATCGAGTCAGTTGCGCGAACGCTTCACGTGTGGCAGGCGTGTTTTGTTTTGTTGTCGTGCAGAAAATTTTAAAGGTTAATTAATAAATGAGTATTACCAGCTGTTATGTTTGTATACATAAATGTTATACTATTTAGTATATCGGTATTATGTTTATTTCACCATTTTGTGATCTTTTGTCATTTAAATATTGTGACTTGAAAAAATATTTAGAAGAGTTTGAACTAGTATAAAAATCCAAATATGGACAGTGGGCTCTGGGCACATTATGATTGTGCTGGTCTCAATACTGAATACTTTATTGCATTCCATAATGTGTACATAGTTG
Organism: Hydraecia micacea; assembly: GCA_914767645.1. Taxonomy (NCBI): domain Eukaryota; kingdom Metazoa; phylum Arthropoda; class Insecta; order Lepidoptera; family Noctuidae; genus Hydraecia; species Hydraecia micacea. The sequence goes on from OU611794.1 coordinate 869,824, forward strand.
GTATGTTAAAACATTGAATCAATTATGGACCCTGTCGGGCACAGCAAAGTTTGATACTGGTCCAGAGTTTGATACTTGGATCTGTGACTTTTGCAAGTAATTATGTAACTTCTTTCATTTATCACAATATGTTATATTCATTTAATTGATCTCAAAGATATTAATGTCCATTTTTGTTATTGTTATGTTGATTTATGCTTATATTCCATATATGGGTACCTATTCCATATTTGGTTACTCATTTGTGATTTTGTATTTTGTGTTAGATTTTAACTTCATAACTAATATATTTGATTAAAGGCTGTTAATTACTACATATAAATGTATGACTGATTAGTAAAACCATTAAACTGTTTTAATTTATATGAAGTTTTTTTTTTATATCCCAAAAACAAAATGGTATTCCATATTTGGTTACTTTCCTCTACAAACAGACCACTGGTACTTGTTGAAAGGATAACACTATCCTTCCATACCTACCTATCAACACTGTAATTTGAAAACATTGTTAATGCCAATTATGTAGGTATTTTTGGAGTTTCTTGTCGGCTCTTCTCCATAGGAAACGACCAATGGGAACCGAGCACCTAAGCGTCTGATTTCATAAGTGCCCATGTAGGTTTATATGAAATAAAATATTTTGATTTAGACTGATGAGCATGATATCTACAAGAGATTTAATTATAAAATTAATAATTATTGATTTAATTAGATGTCAAGATCGCGTCTGAATTGAAATCAAGCACTAGACTCCAACTCCTGAATGAAAAAGTCTAATAACCTTACTATGAGTACTAATAGAGGTTTATGTACTTAGGTATAATGATATCCGTCGGTATGATAATAATAACCAGCCTGTATTGTCCCACTTTAGGGCAATGGCCTCCCTTTCCTTTTTCCACACAACTCAATCCTGAGCCAATATGGACCAATCCCTCATATAGGCGTCAAGTTTGTCCCGCCATCTACGCCTGTGTCTTTCGCAAATGCAGTGGATGTTTTCAGGATGCTATGGTGGTCTTAGCCCACAATCCGACATGCAGCAACCGTGTCCGGCCCAGTCCGATGTGACCTTGGCTGCTTTTTGGGCGCCTGCGATTTGTGTCTTAGAGCGCAGTACCGAGTTCCACATCACATCACATTATGTCTAAATATAGCCATTACAAAATAATTCGTATGACATGCTATCTATAAATCAGCCTTACACCAAAAACATTCAGTTTCGATTTCTATCATATTGAAACAAGATAATTGTGCGTTTTATCAATCGGATCCTATATACAAAAGACGTCAGAGCTTACAAGTAATAAACAAACAGTGCTGTTCTCTCGGTCTCTGGTTGTGAGTTCAAATCCGGGCAAGTACCAATGTAGCATTATCAGCCTATAACGTTCCCACTGCTGGGACACTGACCTGTTCTCGGTGAGAGGGAGTGAGCCGTAACCCACCGCGGGCCCAGTGCGGGTAGTACCATGTCCCTTTTTCAATTCATAATTATGTACCTACTTTCTAATTTTATCTTGGACATCAAGAAAGGAAAACATCGTCAGGAGACCTGGACTTAAAATGAATATAAATTAAGTCTAACATCGCCACCCGTCTTGAGCAAGCGTTAATGCTCGTGCCTTCTCTTTATGAGAGGAGGCCACTACCCTCAGTGGGACAATAATAGGCTCGTATCTCATATCGGCATGAACTTCAGAATAGCTCATGCCGAGGTAGAAATATAGTCTGTCAGCAAATTGATAGCGGAGCAGAGTGCAACGAGGGAACCGGACGTTCCTTCGAAGGATTTCCTCATGAGAAACTCAGTAACACTGACCGATCCTGACATCGAACCCAGAATACTATGCAGTTGTGTTTGTGTCCAGAAGACCAATGAATAAAACTGCATTTGTCAAAGCTCATTAGATATAGCCTACCTACCTATTCTGTAAAAACCTCACTGTGAAAACTCAGGCGAAGTGAGCGTCAATCCCTAGCATCGTGAAATTACACCTCTCTTCACCTAAGATATCACATTGAGATTTTTACAGAATAGATCGACAGGTCTACCATTAAAGTGAGACGGTGCCTGAGGTAGCTGTGTAGGGCGGCAAGGATGTGGATACGAATCACTGAGCTGTCGCGACAACTCTCCACACTCCTGCCGCACCATGCAGCTCTACCTCAGTCGCTGCCTCAGTAATGAAGCGCGCCTGTAATTCCTACCATTTTGCTGGACAAGTAGGTATTGCCCACAGCAGAGTGGGGCAAAAACTAATTGTGAAAACAACTAACAATTAAATTGCCAAATTTAGTTGCAACTAACAACTAAAATAATTAATTGTAATTGTAACGTATCGCAATTAACAATTAATTAATTGTTCTTGTAAAACTTTGCAATTACAATTAAATTAATTGTGCTTGTAAAAATTTGCAATTACAATTGATTAATTGTTAATTGTTTGATACACGTTTACAATTACAGTTAACAATTAATAAATGTCAGTAACTGAATTATCTCCTTAATATTCTCAAAGTATGTAAAGCCTGGATTTAAGCCAGAACATTACGTAAAAGTGTAGCACACGTACCTAACTAGAATCATTCAGGATTGGATGGTTGAAGGAAACAAGGATAACCGTAGTTTTAAATACTTACAAAGAAAATAACTTTTATAAATCAACCTTTATTCATCAAATACCGGTAAAATGGGGTTAGTTTGATTCTACGGGTTTACTTTGATAACAACTTTCGACTTATGAAAAACTTAACTTAACTTAAATTTTATTAGATTTAAATAATATATAGATTTGAACAAAAATAACAGTTATTTGTATTTATCAAAGAATCTCACCCAGAAACCATCATCTTAAAACAACTGCAGCACAAACATTTGTGGACCGATATTAATTTGTTTTTTTGGGGTTACTATCAAAATACGTACCAAAAACTAGTGCGATCAAAGTATCCCCGATGCAGTATGAAGTTGATCACGATGATTATAATTTTTTTTTTCTCATAAAGGAGTGTCCAAAAATATTACTTTAATGTAAACATATACAACCCATAAAACCCATGTTACATTTATTTTTGTAAATTTTTCAGCCTTCTTAGTACCTACAGAAATAACCAACCACGAATTTTAAAATTGATCAAAATTGATCAATGTAACCCCATTTTACGGTACATAGTTAAATTAAACATTAATTGTTTAAAACAATTAATTTAATTGCAAATAAAATTTTAATTGCAATTGAATTAATTGTAAACCACAATTAACAGATTTAATTGCAATTGATTTTAATTGCATTTCACAATTAAAAAATAATTGAATTAATTTAATTGCAATTAATTTAGTTGAAATAAAAATTGTAATTGTTTGCCTCTACAATTAAAAAATTAATTCAATTGTGCCCAACACTGGCCCACAGCAACGCTGACAACTACACCTACTACAGCATCATCTGCCTAGCCTTTTCCCAACTATGTTGGGGTCGGCTTCCAGTCTAACCGGATGCAGCTGAATACCAGTATTTTACATGGAGCGACTGCCGATCTGACCTCCACAACCCAGTTACTGGGTAATACGATACCCCTTGGTAAGACTGGTTGTCAGACTTTCGGGCTTCTGACTACCCGTAACGACTGTCAAAGATCCACGAATGACAGCCGGGACCAACAGCTTAACGTGCTTTCCGAGGCACGGAGGGGTCTCAGTATGTAAAGATGGTCACCCATCCACAGACCAACCGCGGCAAGCGTAGCTTAACCTGATCGATCGACCTGTGCGGCTGTTCACCTACTACAGCAATCTGTTAAAATTAATTAGATACTATTTTATAATCAATGTTATCAGTCTTATCAATGCGAAATTCTTCATCTGTTTGCAAGAGTATTTTGCAATTGCAAAAATAAATAAAAAGATAAGACAATGCTTTACGTTGCTATGTAGGTAAGCGCGAACTATTAATATGTTTTTTTTATTTAGCGTTATTTAATACCTAGGACCCGGGATGCAGGGTGCCGATTATTCCCGTTGTCCACCACTGGAGGACACTTCATGGTTTGAATAAGTCAAATCTGTTCCAAAACCGAATCGGGGCACCCCCAACTTCACATAGTTCACCTCCTCAGGTTCGGTTTGCTGGCAGCCTCAGCCGCTACGGCTCGCACGTGTGTCTATGCTTTGTTACAGCGGGCGTGGGTTGCTCTCCCTTCGCGCCTCCGGTTTTCATATACACTCTAGGGGTAGCAGTCAAAAGACTAAGTAAAGTCGGGGGTGCCCCGATTCGGTTTTGGAACAGATTCGACCTATTCAAACCGTGAAGTGCCCCCCAGTGGTGGCCAAACAAGTGGTGGACATCGGGAATAATCGCAGGGTGCACGACTGTTACGCACCACGACTACTTACTTATAGCTGCCCGCCCTAATGTTCCAAAATTTAAACATTCTAATTTCCCATTACCATACAACGTGGCAATGCCGCCAGCCTTTCGGGCACTTTTCCCATTTGGCAGCGAATGTTTGAAGCCTAATGAGCTCTTCTCCCTATAACTACCTAACAGATCTTGAACTTTCGCTAAAATCTCCTGTAACGAATGAGGGAAGCCGCCTCAATTTCCCAATTCGCCACAGAGCCCACAGTGCCTAAGTGACACATATCTCGCGACATGAACGTGCATGTATGTCGCGATGTCGTCTCATCTCGTCGTATCTCCGTGTCATGTATTATTTTTAATCCAGCACACAATGCAGCGACGCGACCTCGCCGCACACGGCTAATCCGAGTTGCGGTAACATGCCCATTGTCTTACGATTCGGGATTATAGGAAAATTCATGATTTGTTGGTTCTATGTGATTCTAGTGCGCTACTTATGACTTCCTCGATATCGAGCTTAGGTACGCAGCGGGGCTTGAAAAAGTTCCGATTTAAAAGAAAATGCAGTTCTGACAAATTGGGTTTATCATCTATCTTATTTATTAGACAGTGTATTGGATTCTGCGATAACTTGCGAGTGCTTGTGTGCCTTTGGGTATAAACATTTTGAACTACGACACTACAGCTGTGCGCGACATTTTTGTGCTTACTATTTAGCTATTCAATTCAGCAAAAGTAGCGGTTTTACTGTGCGAAACCTTTTCTCGATCTTATTGCTATTCAATTAGCTACCCGTTCATAGTGTAACCAAGTTCAACTTTTCCCGTACGGTAAAGATGAACTAGCAGAATTGCTGATACATTGAACACGCACACCAACATGCATTGGCGCTCACCTCAGCGATGCCATGGCATAGATAACAACGTCCCGTCTTATTCACTGCATGTCTATATCTTATCGCTGCCTACTTACCCTGCACCGGCACATCTGCCTGTATCTGTGAGCGAGCGTGTCCTCATTGTAGGATGGATTAAGAGGACTACATGACCTAAAGCGCGGTCTTTGTCGGAATGCATAGAAAAGAAAGAGAAGCGCGATGCCGCAACGCTGGTAATTTATTGCAAAATATGAAGCAATTATCGATTTTCGAAAAATCTAGTGTTTGGACAAAAAAACTAAAACACTATAGTTTTAGTATGTTGCTTGTAGAATAATCTGACAAAAAATCATAATGATTGTATGTATATTAGTATGAATTTTGTTGTAAAAAAAAAGTTTTTAGAGGTATCTTCATGATTTTTTTCTATCGTACCAAATAAGTTGTATTATGTTTTCAACACACTATCATCCTAGCATTTATCCTGAAGAATATCATATATTTTTTTGATTTTTTTTACTGTAGTCTATCATATACTTTTATTGTTTCTAAAACTTGCGTTTTTTGCGTTTAGGTCTTGTAAGCCCCTTAATACGATGTTGAGAGAGTTACGGTTGTTAAAAAGGCTTTCATAATAATGTTGCGTTCATTCCTGTAAGGAATGGTTTCAAATGGAAGTGGGTTTACGTAAATAGGGCTAAGACGAGATGGGGAACTACCAATATAGATAGTGCAATCCACGAAGACGCGCCCCACTCTTCTTCCTAATCTCTTACACTACAAGTGTGCAACATTCCGCTAGTGTTTTAGTTTTTTCGATACACACTAATTAGGTACTTATTACTTAGTGGGTAATTAGCGTGTATCGAAAAAACAAAACAATAGCGGAATTAGGTAATTGGCGATATTACGATTAGGAAAAAGAGTGGGGCGCGTCATCGTGGATTGCACTATCTGTACCTATGCATAATGTTTAGTAGATACCTACTTAGTAGTAGTGATTGCATGTCGTGCTGCGAGTTGCGGGTTTGATTCCACAGAGTATTTTTAGATAGACCCCCACTATACAAATTAATACCGAATGATTTAGTCTAGTGATGGGTAGCATTTTGAATCTGGAAATTCATACTTCTGAGGTTTACACTTTCAAAATCTAAATATCCATTATTTGTTGCGTTTACTGCGCTTTCAACAATCTGTTTATTTTATTAAACAGCTATGTAGGCACCTACCTAACCTACGTACCGACGCTGAATCATTAACATATTAAGTACATGAATATCGCATTGATTGCTTATCAAACTCATTGTACTTATTTTATGGCTAAAAAAAGATTGCGATTAACAGACTAAATCCATACTTTACATGACTGCACTAATCCTAATCTTACGACATGCTGTATTTGTGTACCTACAACATGCTGTACTTGAGTGTTTACATTATTACCGGCAAGTGCACTTATTGTAACATGTTAACACGTCATAAAAAATTATTGATAACAATATTATTATGTTGCACTTGTAAAGCTAAATCGCTTTATACATATGAAAAACCGGACTAGTGGGAGTCGGACTCGCACACGAAGGGTTCCGTACCACCGTACAAAATATTTAACACTACATAATTATAAAAAAATCACGTTTGTTGTATAGGAGCTCCCCTTAAATATTTATTTTAATTTAATTATTTATTATTAAAGTAAAATACAACTGAGTATTTTGTGAATATTTTAAGTGCCTACCTGTTGCCATTATTGATATCGAGCAAAAAAAGGGGCAAAAAATCGCGTTTGTTGTATGGGAGCCCCCCTTAAATATTTATTTTATTTTGTTTTTAGTATTTGTTGTTATAGCGGCAACAGAAATACATAATTTGTGAAAATTTCAATTGTCTAGCTATCGCGGTTCTTGAGATACAGCCTGGTGATAGACAGACGGACGGACAGACAGCGAAGTCTTAGTAATAGGGTCCCGTTTTTACCCTTTGGGTACAGAACCCTAAATATGAAACTAAATATTATATTCCCTCTGCTAAACTGCAAAGCAGCAGCAAATAAAAGTATGTTTCAAAGTAGGTAGGTAACCTACGCAATTCTGGTAAATAAACGTTTTTATTAGGAACTTTACACATTCGAAATAAACTTCAAAATACCTAGTTATTTTTATCTTCTGATAAACAAAGATTGCTCGATTTGATTTTTTTAACTTTTGTAAAATCTATTTTACACAACTATTATTTCTAGACTACCTTCTTAGCATTGCTAAAGATCGGTTTACTCCTAGACCACCGATACTACCACGAGACTTCTTGGTTATAGACGTAAAAGTTTTTTTTTTCTATTTTGGTAGGGGTATCTACATTCAGGAACAGCAAAAACTTCCCTACAAAAAATCCTAGGAGCTCTTTATTTTAAACGCAGCAATAGTAATTATCGAAATAGGCCCGTGATTGCTCTGAAGCTGAACGAACGCTGTCGCAGACTGCACTCAAAATGTTCCCGGGTATGCTCGCTATAGAATGTAAGTGCACTGAAAGTGCTTAAAAGTATTTAAACGCGTAATATCGTCCTTGAGTCGAGAATTATTTGTCTAGGGAGGGATGATGTTTGGGGAAGAATATTTATTTGTTGTAGTAGATGTGCAAATGCTGGCAGGGACTTGGCACCTACCAACCTTAGTACCAACTATTACTGGTACTGTGGGAGGCGTCACTACGGTGTGTGCTTAGGACATATAATTAAAGAGCGTTAAGCCTTAACCAGAAGCTCACTATACAACGATAAAACTAGCACTTTTCAGTCTATCAAAAAGTACTCTGTGCTAGCACTGCTTCAAATATAAAAAAAAAACTAACAGAATATTTGACACACGCTTGAACGTTCGAATGGAACACGGCCTCAATTATAACCAGCCTGTCCCAAAATGAGGTGAGGCTTCACAGCCAGCCTCTACAGTACCTACTACGCTTTGCAACTAGCTTCATATTTCTGACTGACCGACCCCTTGACAATTTAAATGTTTTAATTGAAATAAATGCTTTAATTTTGACTCGTAGCCTTTTCGTAACTACGTTGGGGTCGGCTTCCAGTCTAACCGGATGCTGCTGTCGGATGTTACCTGTTAAATGAGCAAAATAACTTAAATATCTTTCATAAAAAAATTAAAAAGGTAAAAGTTATACTTCTTGTTAAGAACCTATATATTTATTTCGAGAAACGCAACCATCTGATATCTCTTTAACATGTGGGGGTCTTTCATCAATAAAACAACAAAATAATTTTCTAAAAAATATAGTTTCATCAATAATATAATTCTATAATACATTAATATTTATATTAAATTATATATTAGTAACAGAGCTCGTACATTACTCACACGTTACAATAAACAACGTTAATCAGTTACATCATACAATTTTATTTGTGTGTCTTCGGGCATGAGTAGGACAATATTATGATGACACTTCGATTTTTTTTCTCAATGAAGTCGAGACTTGTTGCATAGTATTATTTAATTTTCTTTAAACGACCGACAAGCGAAGGTCGCCGGAATCCGCTGGATGCGGGATGCACAGAACCGATCGAAGTGGAGATGCTTGGGGGAGGCCTATGTTCAGCTAGTGGACGTCTCGGCTCAAATGATGATAATGATGATGATCGATAAGCATGCATCTTTATTCGAGAGAATTGATCGTTTTACGCCTAGTTATATCATTAAGTAAATGCACTTTACAATGTATTAAAAATTACAAAAGGTCTTGTAAGAAAGTTCCCTGCAGTTACGTAAGTACATAATGTATACGTGACTCACAACTCTGTATACCTACTTATTATTAGTTTATGTTACTTGGTTTTAATCATTGTTTGATATCGAAATTGTGCTCGATAACTAGTGCTTTACAAGAACTAATTGTTGCTAAGTGTAGTGTTAAAGAGGCCTAGAGACCTGTGGCCCAGCAGTGGGAACATTATAGTATGCTTATGCTGTAGTGTTAATGATACTTCAGTTGTGTTAACAGCATTATAAGAAGCCCATAACATATTACAGCAAATGGTTAATAAAAAAATCAATAATACTATGCGAAATGTAAACAATCAAATGTGCACACAAACTACCAAATATTTCATACGGTATAAATAAATATGCTTTGATATGAAAAGTTAAATACAGTTCTGAGCAATCTTTTTACAAAACATCCATCAGTTGTGTATAATTATTATTAATTTGTTTACTTTTCTAATGAATATATTATTCATTTAAGTTAAGTTGAGGCCACAGTTTGAGTGGAGTCCGAGTCGATTACAGTTATATTATGATACGAATATTATTATAAACGTCGATCTTTTTGCAATTATTACGTTCTTTACGCATTATTTGACGTTATATCTGAGGATTTGTCGTTTATTACATAAACAGTGCCTTTATTGCATTGAAAGTAGGCACCAATGTTAATGTGTTGAAATACACGTAATAAATGACCCGTCAATAAACGTTGAACGTAAGTAGCTAGGCATTATACTGATCATATAATTTTGCACCACTTTGAATTATAATGCAAGGAAGGTAGGTAGTAATCAAAGATATCGTAATGAGACTATCATCATCTTACCGCTGCCGGTACAAAAAACAATATCTGTATAGTTTTAACAGCGCCGTTCTGACATTCATACAAACAACAACATACAAGGCGTCTTTTTGTATGAAAAAAGACAATTACGTTGCGTCGGTCTTAAATAAATTAAGTTGAATGCAATGCAAGTAAAATGCATTCTACCTAATTTCGATTGTTTTGGCTAGTGGAAAGTATAGATACCCAGTCTCACTGACAGCTAGATTCGCGCGTAAAAGTGATACAAAACTCTCGATCAGCATACTTTAAACATAAGTATAACAATTCTATCCCTTTCACCGCACATAGACCTGCAGCTGTATCCCTTTCACCGCACGTAGACCTGCAGCTGCGCGGCGAGCTGGCACAGCACCTTGAGCGCCGGCAGGAAGGTCGCGGCGGCGGCGAAGTCCGCGCCCGTCGCCAGCGACGTCGCCACCGACAGCGCGCCCGCGTGGTTGCCGCTCTGTGCGTACTGGCAGCACGCGTGCAGCGACGCGCATGCGCTCTCCGACAGCTGGGGACAGGTTTGTTACTGAGCGGCACACCAAGAGGAACAAAGTGGAATACTCGACAACAGTGGAGAGTACCACACAGTCAAAAAAAATAATATTTACACGTCCCACTGCCACGTAAACATAAATATCGCGATGTGATCTAGATAGTGGGACAAAAAACACCTACACAATAAAATAAACGCTGATGTGAACAATGACAACGTACCTTGTATTCGCGTAACATATCATAAAGTGTCTCTAATCTCCTTTGGACGTCTTCTAATTTCCTCTTCATTTGCTGCAATAAAACAAAACATATAGGTAAAATAAAACCCTATTGACATTAATAAAATGTTCCACGGTATCTTGAAAATGTATTTAATATGACGACTAAGGTCTCCGTTAGGGATAACCGCAAAACGGCACTACAAAAGTATGTTCATGAACCAAATTAACATCAAATTATGTTAGTTAACAACTAAACATATAATATGAAGCTTACCGGGTTAGTGGCCCTGTTGGAGCACTCTTGTCTGATGGCGTCGAACACAGTCTGCAGCACGGCGTGCTGCTCCGGCAGCGCCGGCCGAGCGGGCGGCGCGGCCGGCGCGGGCGCGGCCGGCGCGGGCGCGGGGCTGGCCGGCTGGGGGGGAAGGTATGTTGCTTCACATGTTTCGTAGCAGTAAATGCGGTTTTCATAGTTTAAGTGTTACTACTGACGTTTGGTTTAACGTTCCAGAAAAGATCCGTCTGGAGCGAGTTTGAAGAATTTTTGAGAACATTAATGAGATTATAAAAAAAACAATTGAAGACCTGTAAATCTATGGTGTTCTCAGCAAAGGTCAACTAAGTTGGTCAAGAGGACAACCAGAGGCGTTTTCCTGATAAAACTGCGATCACAAATCAAGCCTAGTGAAAATGGTTATAAAATATTTTGCTCTTTAGCCGTGTATTTGAACATAGACCTATGTTTAGCAGCAAGACGCATACGAGCGGATGGAAAACTGAAATAATAAAATAAGTAACCTTCTGCGGATAAGCAGGCGACATAACCGCGGCCTGATAGTCGGGGTACTGGTTGGGGTACTGCTGGCCGTACTGCGGCGCCGCCTGCCCGTACTGCGCATGCGCCGGCGCGAGCGGCACATGTTGCGGCGGCTCCACACCGAACAGCGGGTGCGTGATGGGCGCCTGTGCTGTTACTTCTTGTTTTGGCTACAATATAAGGTTTTGTTAAAGGTTGCCTTGTCATATAATTTTGTTTGATGGTGTACAGCTTTCCATACAAAAGTATATGCGCTTCGGGAATCATCGTGTTTCCAAATGAGCACGAACGTTGCGCCAAGTAACCCCCCACGAAGGCAATTCAAGTTTTATACTTTGTAGTAGCACTACTACAAAGTATAAAACTTGAAACCTATCACTGCACGTTTGTATAAAGTTTCCTCTCTCTCGGGTTACCTACTCCGGTCTCATATTGTCGTTTGTCACTCAAAAATTTTGAAGACTTTTAGGGATTGCATAGAGTTGTTAATCTGTAATTTTGTGAACACGGTATAATACGCGTCACGAAAGATGAGACTTGACAAGCGCAGGTAAGTCGTGTACGAAATAGTTACCCATAATGTGTATATCTATTCAGGAATTTATCGATGACATTTAGATAAAAATTCTTAACAATCACACTAATATTATAAAGGCGAAAGTTTGTAAGTGTGTGTTTATATGTTTGTTACTTCTTCACCCTCAAACGGCTGGACCAATTTTGATAACATTTTATATGGAGGTAGCTGACACCCTGGATTAACATATAGGCTACTTTTTATCCCGATATTCCCACAGGATCGACATTTACGCGGGTGAAACCGCGGGGCACAGCTAGTATTATAATATTTATTACGAAATAATAAAGTTTAAGATAAAAGTCAAGTCTCATCTTTCGTGGCGCGTACTATAATACAAAACAAGCAAGAACTTCCTCGGTTGTAATAGCTATTAGATCTCATAATCACAAGCTCGTATTTACAAAAATAGATGATGATACGAAGCGCATACTTTGCTTTGGAAACTATATATACGTGGATTGAGCTTTACTAAGAAAGAACTTAAAATATACTTTCTCTTCTGTAAAATTAACTATTCTTGTTCTATATTTGTGTATCGTGTGATTATTTTGAATGATGAAAGATGGTCAAACTAATGATTAAAAATATAATTAGTAACAAAATAAAACTCTGCATTGAAAACAGTAGCCACATTAGATTTTAAGTACTAACTCTACATTTCGTAGCTTATAATCAAAGGAAAACAATTGTATCGTTGATGCATTAAATTCATAAGGAGACGAAACGCTCTAATATAGATATGCTTTGTACAACAGATGTTATTTATATTCGGCGAAGCTTTGTCTTCATAAAAACGACGTTACAGCATCCGAATTTATCACAATTTATGAAAATATCAGTACATATGAGTCAACAGGAGGGATGCAAATTATTAAACAGCTTGAAAACATACGTTAGGAGATATACAGGTGATCAAATCGGGTTGAAAACATGAAAACGGCAACACTCTGTAGCTTCGATACCTCGTCTAAGTGTCGCCTATGTTCGATAATGTTGTTCCACCGGCGCGTGCCCGCGTGCAAGGCCGACATGTCGCCCGTGTCTAAGTGCTGATAATGTTACTCCATCAAATACTACGTAACACTTTGGTGACGTTACAAATATGACGTAAACACAGTGGTCTGGATGACCTTTGTAATCCAACTAACTTGTTCATCATAAATCTCATATGGTGTTATCACAATTGCTCTTAAATAAACATTAAACAAATATTACCTCGATTTACACATTTACGTGTTCCGAAATCGCAAAATAGCATCAACTTTTTGTAAATAACACAAAATTAAACCGACGAAAAAAGAATTGAAAAACGAAATATAACAAAAATCCTTTTAGTCTAACTAACCTCCTAAATTAATGTAAGTAACTACATATTTTGAGGCGGCGCCAAACAAACAATCGCCGAAGACCTGTCAAGTTGCCATCATTTTACTTGGCGCCGTTTTGTTTGTTTGTACCCGCTCCTTATTTTTCGTCGATTAAAAATAGATTATAATATAATGTTTAGTTACACATACCTTAGGTTTAGAAGACATCATAGGCGGATCATTCCACCCTGGAGCAACAGGTTTAATCGGCAACGCGGCCACAGCCGGCTCCGGAGCCTGCGCCGGGTTGTAGTACGAGCCGTTCACCGTCGGATTCAAACCGGACTGGTTCAACTGGCCCGGAGGTCCGTGGATATGGCTCATGGGGCCCTGGTTCATAGGCCCCTGGTTCATGGGGCCCGAGTTCATGGGACCTTGTGAGTAAGCCGGCACGCTAGCGCCTCCGTACTGGTCGGGTAATGGACTGTTGAAGCCGCCGTAAGGTTGCGAAGTGACGGGGTTGTTGAAGCTGTACTGGTTGTACAGGGGCGCGGACATGACGGAAGGATCCACTTTGTATTTGGAACGGGATCCTATGCCTGGAAGACAAGAGGGTGTGAGTTAGTGATTTGTGTTACGTATATTTAGATGCTACAATTATAGTAATAACAACTAACCAGATGGTCCAACACTGCCTGGTCTGGGAGGCTGTGGCGGCAACACCTGCGCAGGCTGCATGATCTGTGGCGGCTGCTGAGGCTGCTGAGGCTGCAGCGGCTGCGCCTGCGCGTAGCCGCCGCGCTGCTGGGGCGGCTGCATAGTGGGCGCAGGGACTGATGACTGTGACCAGGGCTGCTCGTACGCTGCGCCTGAATGGTTGGACGTTTAAAATATGTGTTCGCATAGGTGAACCGATATTTATACTATATTTTTTTTTTGTTAGCCAATTTTGTGTCCCACTGCTGGGCAAATGCCTCTCTTATATTTTACATTTTTTTATTATGTACGTGGTTCGGCCATATTTTAATAAGTTTGCAGCGGAAAAACTTCAAAGACTTTTTCGAACGTTTTCCGCTACAAACGTGTAGTAACTTTCTGAATGGCAATAGGAATATTTACACGATTATTGTCGCTCACAAATCTGAAGCAATAAGTTAGACTCAAACCGTTTCATTACAAAACGAGTCCAAGTCCAAAAATTCGAGCCAGTGATTGTATTTTGAACTTTATTCTGACATACATAAGATACAAAAGTGACTACTTAGACTCGATTTTAACGTCAGTTTTTGTTGTTAGAACTTTCAACTTTGTCGGAATATAATTAAAAAATAGCACTATGTCATTTAAATGGGACTGGGCCGGACATGTCTGCCGCATGTCAGATGACAATTGGGCTAAGAGAACCACTGATTGGGTCCCACCAAACGCACGACGCCATCGCGGCAGGCTAAGACGAAGATGACTGGCCGGCACTCGCAAAAGACAGAATTGTGTGGAAAAGGGAGAGGAAGGCCTTTGCCCTGCAGTGGGACAACACAGGCTACTTAGATTAGATAGAAAGACAGTGTCCTAAACCTGGGTCTAAAAATACATCTCGTTTTGTAACAAGGCCGAAAGACATTATAAAAAACTGCTTTTCAAAAAATTACATTATCTGCTAAACTTTTTTCATTTTGAATTTTATAAAAAAGCTACTTACTAATTCATAAAGTTCTTGTCTGTCCAGAACTGGACCAGAACTGTTGAATTAATGAAACGCTTACCAGTAGGTGCATAGCTGGGCTCTGCACGCGACACGTGCGCGCGGCGGTGTGGCTGCACGTGGCCCAGCGAGTGTCGCGGCTGCTGTGGTTGCTGTTGACGAACACAAATTACTTTAATATGCATATTTTATTTGGTACTCCATCACACCTCGGACACTTCATACAACGCTCGCAAAATAATTACCTATTACTACTACATAACCAAATGACGTTTGTACACGTGCAAATGTGTGCGTGAACTCTAGTAGGGTTGGCTGTCGTACGTAGCGCAAAAATGGCCGGTGGAAAGCAATTTGTGTCGGACGAACCGAACGATGACGGCGCTGCCCGAACGTGTGCATTATTATGAAGTGACCTTGTAGTTCATTTATTTATTTATATAGTCGGGTGGTAATGAAATAAAAACACTAAAATATTTTCGTTTAAATTACTTACTTATCTCTAAATAATCGGTTATTAAATCGCATGGTATTAAAAATGCGAAATCTTACCGACAGTTAAATACAAATTCGGAATAGCATCACACCAAATTGTGTGTTCGTGTCAGCAGTACAGCGCTGCGGTTGGCGAGCGCCCTTGCTAAAGATTCGGCGACGAATACCTTGAAGTGCGGGGCAGGTGCGGTACCCGATATATGAGCGCGGGGAAGAGAGTGTACCTTCTGTACGTAGTACTATTAAGTATTCTGTGACTCCATCACGCTTTAAAGACTCAACGTATTTGGAGAAAGTTTGACACACTGATAGATTATGTCTTGGATTGAAACATGGATACTTTTTATCGGAGTACATGTAGAAGGGATGTGAATGAGACTGTGGCAACAGCTAGTTAGTTTCATATTCGGTAATACAAAGTGGAAACTGGCAAAACGTTTCACAATCGTCGCCCTCGTGATGATAAAAGATCACTGCTACTTATGGACATCCTGTGTGCGTTGAGTCCCAGAGAAAACAAGTGTGCTATGTGCTTGTAATTACACCGGCACCCAAACCCTCCAAACTAGAACACAGCAACTCTATGTTGGTAATACTTCCCGCACGAGCTGCTTCACAAAGATCTCTACTACCCCTACTATTCTCTCTACAATATAAAAATCCTTCTTTCCAATTGATGATATTTCAACATAAACAAATATAATTTGTATTGAATAAGTCACAAAAATTTAAGTTGTAGTGCAAACTGAACATAATAGCACCATGCCCAGTGCGTGCATCAGTCTGTCGCACAGTTCGGTGTGCTGTATACCCTCCAGAGTGTAACAGATTACTTACATGGCTAGCCCTCCTCTCCTGCACCATGCCCAGTGCGTGCATCAGTCTGTCGCGCAGTTCGGTGTGCTGTATAGCCTCCAGAGTGTAACAGATTACTTACATGGCTAGCCCTCCTCTCCTGCACCATGCCCAGTGCGTGCATCAGTCTGTCGCGCAGTTCGGTGTGCTGTATACCCTCCAGAGTGTTGAGTGCGCTCTGGAGACAACCTTGAGAGGCGAGGCGCGAGGCGTACTCGTCCAGGACTGTTTCTAGTTTGCCACCGGCCTGTTACAAAGCCAAAATATAAATAAGTGAAAGGAACACTCAAACTCATTTATTTAAATTAAACCATGTACAGGCACTTTTGAATTGTCAAAATTAAATAGTCGGTCAGTTATTCAGAAAGTTGAAGCTAGTTGCCCATTCCAAAACGTAGATCTCTATGGAGAAGAACGGGCATGAAACTCCATGGACACTCTTTTAAATCAAGATATTATAAAATCCTTTTTAATCCTTTTTTTTTATCCTTTTTTTTTAATTCTTTATAGTAGAAAGTGCAGCACAAGTTACAAAGAGTAAATGAGCCCACCGGCACGGGTCTCCCCCTGGCCAGCGCGGCCCGGCGCGCCAGCAGCGCCAGCTCGGTGAGCGCGGCCAGCGCGGCCACGTCGCCGCGCCGCGCGCGCGCCCAGCGCGACACCAGCTCCTCGGGGCTCATGGCGCACAGGTAGCAGATAGTCGCGGCCTCCGATAAGGCCGGATCGGATTCCTTTGACAGTTTGTCGCCTAGCATTTCTGTGAAGGAAATTATAAGGTGAGCAAAGTTGATGAGAATGATGCTGACGTGTTCATTATTTAACCGCGTTGCAGATTGTTATTTGGAATTAGTTTTTTGAATTAGCTCCTACATCAATTTGCCTAAACCCAGCACGCGTATTCAATGCGGGTTGGTGGATGTCACATGTCTTTCAATTTTTGGTTCTAGGACATGTATTTTTTTCGGTTCTCATGATGTTTTCCTTCGTTTCTGTGGTGATGAAATAAATTACACAAAATAAAGAGGCTGCCTAGGTCCGAATCCACGACCTGCAATTCGAAAGTCGGGGCTGAAGTATAATAAAATATGTATAATTTTTTCAAACTTATTTTCCAATATTATTTATTTTGTTCACCTACAAGGCGGGAAGGCCTTGTAGGTGAACACAATGAAACTCTTGCCACTTACCACAGTAGCGACTCGCCGAGTCCCCCTCGCAGTGCGTGAGCAGCGCGGCCAGCGTGTCGCGCCAGCAGGCGGGCGCGGCTGACGTCACGAGCGCGTCCCAGCGCGCTAGTAACAGACTGCCGCACACGAGCGACACGGGCTCGCCGGCCGTCGTGTTGATGTGGTACTTCTGCACCTTGTACAGGAGCTCGGGGCTGCCTGTGTACGGAATTAGAAAATTAAGTTAGCAACATTACTCGCTGAGTTGAATCCTCGGCGAGTAATGTTACTAACTTAATTTTCTTCAAAAGAATAATGACCGACTACGGAATTTGAAAAACTGTTTTCCAAGGCCTACTGGCATCACAAATCATTAAATGCATTTAGCGCTAAAAGTATTCAACATATGGTTCGATTTCAGTCAATCGTTTTAAAATGACAGAGACAGAAGGATGTTTTAAATACGTTTAGTGCTAAACGTATTTTGTGATTGGTGGTTTAGTGGGCCTAAAACTCGTAAAAAATGCACCTTGAAATCGATAATGAAGGCCACGAAGTAGGTTATTAAGGAATATGTCCAAGATTGGTTTACGGTAAATAATTTAGTACTTAATGAAAAAAAAAACCAAATGCATTAGATTTAAATTACCGAATGTTAAATTACTACTAGTTAAATTACTATGGGGACCTCATATAACATCTATTTCGGGGCGGCAAAGCTCGGCCGCTTAAGCTGTTAGAAAGGTAAGACAGTTAACAGATGTAGAAACCGCACGTTTGATATATTTTAGTTACTTCCACAGTATTATGTCATATGGCATTTTACTATGGGATCGGGCTGCTGACATTGAATCCATTTTTATTTTACAAAAGAGAGATGTCAGAGCCATTTACAATCTACGTCGCCGCGAATCTCTTGGGGAACTATTTATAAAGGTTAATATCATGACGGTACCTTGCCAATTCATTTATGAAAATATTATGTACGTTAGAAAAAATCAACATCTTTTTAATAAAATAAGTGACAGACATAATTTTAATACTAGAAATAAAGATTATCTAAAGTACATACATCTTTTATGGGATACAGTGTTAAATGCTACAACAAAATACCCTTGTGACATATTGCAATTAAATGAAAGACAATTTAAAACTCATATTAAAAGTACACTTTGTAAATAAGGATATTACAAATTAGAGGATTACATCCAAGATAAGAATGCTTGGAAACATGCTGGTCCTGCTCCATAGGACAATCTAGAGTCTAGACAAAATCAAACTGGTTGCTAATTTAATTTATATTTTTTAAATCCTTTTATGACATTATTTTTACATTCTGTGACTACAGTAACTCATACACTTGTTAAAATTATATGAAAATCATCTACTTTTACAATATTTGTAAATATGTGAGCACCATGTACCTATCACATAATTGATTAACCTGTCATTGCTTTATTTTTAAATTCTTTTTACCTTTTGTAGGTAGACTAATTTTATTCTAGGTGCATCGTCTTCACATATAATTATATAATGAATGTATATAAAACCTTGTAAAACATTTTAAAAGAGTAACGGTGGAGTTTCTTGCCCATTCTCCATACGAAAACTACCTTTTGGAATGGACGACTAGAATCAATTTCGTTTTATTGTAATTTTTGACGTTCAAAAGTGCCTTTAGTGTGCCTATTTGAAATAAATGATTTGACTTTGACTTTATGAATATTTTAGTTTATTGCCCTCTTACTTTATTCACATGAAGACAACAAAGGCCGTCATCAAGACCGAAAAAAATTTGAATAAGTAGTAACATTTTGGAATCAACACTCTAATTATGATACAAAATTATTTCTACAAATCGCAACAAACTCAATACATTAGTACAACTACTAACCTACTGAGTCCACCTTTCAGCTTGTATATTGGATTAGTAACATCTACCTGCAACATTTGTGATAAAACATAATAGTATAATACAAAATATCCTTCAACTCACCGAGCGAGGCGATGATGAGTGCGTCGGCGACCCTCTTGGCGTCCAGACACAACTCCACAGCCTCCTCCAGGTGCCCGCACACCAGCGCGCGGCAGATCAGGCTGGTGGAGTCTGTAGCACGAACAGAATGTATACTTTATATAAAACATTCATTTTATAACATAGAAACAAATAGAAATGTTTTATAAAAGAAAGTCGTTGGCCATGGGACTGGTGATAACAAACGTAGCAAAGATTTCCAAAGAAAAGTATGCGGCTTCGGGAATCATCGTGTGTCTTCGGAAATACGAACGCGCGATGATGAGATCTAATATAAAGCTGTCACAACCATGGAAGTACTTGCCTATTTTGTATTAACATGATCACAAAACTATAGATTAACAACTTGATGCAATTCCAAAAAACTTTACAATACTTTTGTGTGACAGAGGACGGTCTGCGACCGGAGTAGGTATTCCGACAGCGCGGCAGTACAAAACTTAAGACACTTTACCTCTGTGGGGAGTTACTCTGTGGCGCGACATTCGTACGAATTCGGTAACACAAAGATTACCGAAGCGCATATCTTTTCTGTTTTGAACCTATAAAACTTTAGGAGTACTTACGTAAAAAATAGTATTATAACAGTTTCAGGCGTTTAAGGGTGCTCCCACACAGCAGTTATATAACGTTATACAACATTGTGTAACATGATAACAAAATACGATTTGTATACGCTATTATAATTGTTATCGTGTTACACAATGTTGTATAACGTTATATAACTGCTGTGTGGGAGCACCCTAATACACTATTTAGTCCATCTATGAAGTATTAAATCTGTTTCTAAGGTGCCGAAAATGGCAAAATATAAAGCACCTTCTCCATTTGGGATGACCACGTTGGAGACAGTGGGTGTCAAGTCAAGGTTGGCCAGTTTCCTCTCGATCTGTGTGTGGGCGTCCTGTAATTAAATTATACCTTTAATACTGTGCACTTCAAAAAATATTCAATATTTCCCTAAATTAAAAGACGTATTCATCGAAATCAAACTTCTATTCCTCAATAAATTACAAGATATCACCCATACTTTTTGCCAAAAAATATAAATTATTTCCAGTAAATGATCAAATTTTGCAGAGTGAAGCGTTAAAAGGCACATTAATATCAGCACAAAACAAATAAAAACGGTACACACTCGTTGCCTCCTCGACAATCAAACATGCAAGTACGTAACCTGTATTAAAAAACTGCCATCAGCTATGTACAGTAAAGGAAATGCATGATTAGCGTTTAGTGACACTACATTATATTTTCAGTTATAGCCATTTCATATGACGGATGAAGAATGGCAGCGGAGAAGACAACTGTCAAATTGATTCCGCGTAGATGGCGAAGTGTTTGTTAGTTTTATCCAGCTGCCAAAGAAGACTTCGCCACGAGATTGTTCTAAGTTTTTTGTCTTGTCGCTGAACGGTCGCTTTTCATTAAAGATGACTTTGACAAGTGACAAACACTCAGCGTTCTAAAATGAAAAATCTAAATATTTTATTTCACATAAATCTACATGGGCACTTATGAAACGTCAAAAGCTAGGTGCACGGTTCCAATCGGTCGTTTCCTATGGAGAAGAGCCGGCAAGAAATTCCACGGTTACTCTTTTAAAAGTTTTGGCTTTTACAATGCTTACAGAACTCTCGCGGTGAAGCTTTCAACAAGCCACCTCGTTGTGATTTGAACTTACTGACATTTCATTTCGGTAAACAATTATTTTCCCTGACTGTACATAGCTTCAGATACTACTGTTTTCCTTGTACTATGACAGTCTATCATCAATAGCCGTACTTACCGATAGATCAGTGCTGGTATCAGTAGACAACTCTGCTTCTGTCTCCGTGGACTCGCCCTAGCCGCGACAGGCAGACAGACGGTGGCATATTATATAGACTGAGTTATGTGAGCACAGATTATAATAGATTTTATTTAGATTTAGTCTTGTTATACTTTTCACCACCACGTTGTCGAAATCAGTCTCAAACGATCTCATTTCAAAAGGAGGTCTCACTTTAGAGTAAGCCAAAATCTTCGAGACAGTTTTTTTTATTCTGAACTTTATTTCGACTTAGGTAAAGTTTATAATTTATATAAAAACACTTTAGAACCGGGTCTAAGTAGTTAGTTTTGTATTTAAATCTTTAAAACTTAGTCGGAATAACATTCGAAATGTAATAATGTGCTCGACCGTTAACACTCGTTCTGTAATAAGACCGATTACTTTCCTCTAATGCCAATTTACACCAAATCTCTACTTCCTTTTTCTCAGGAACATCCGTGGCAGTGAAAAGTTCAAAGGTCTATAAATGAAGAACAGTTAGCTCCGAAATAAGTCGTGCTTCGGAAGACAAACATCAGTTAATTTATTAAAACGTAAAATGTTATAAGCACAGAAAACAGCACTGGCACGTCAAAAGCCATATATTAATACAAAACACATTTTTATTGTATAAGGCATAAGGGAGAGAACTCACTCTACTCAATGCGGCTACGTCGGGTTGGGTCCCGTCACCGGTCGGTACGTTGGGGCTCTTAAACTTTGAAGACATCTCGTCTTGTTTGAAACCTTAATCACACGCAAAGAAATACTTATAAGATAACTAGAAATGATAAGTAAGCTACACACGACAAAATAACAATAATAATATAGGGGGCTCGAAGTATTAAGTGGCTATTAATAGTTATCTCTATAATTATTATGAACCACGTTTTGTAATGGGCAATTTTCTTCTTTTTTCTTTGCAATTTTTATTTAAGTACCTCTGGCGGGTATTGGTACTTTCAAAAGAAAAGAAAAATAAATACAAGGGTTTAAATGAATAGAAAAGTTTTCACTTTCGTGACAGACTAATAGGTCGGACCGAAACATTTCTGCTGTGGGGTATTGACGTATTGGTATACACGACATATAAAATTTTCTATAACCTTGTTATTTACTCACCCAATAAGTTAAGCACTTCACTTCGGAACGTCGGCAGGAAGTTAGCGCGAAGGAAGAACCATGTGTAGCGTTCATTTTGGTCAGTAGTAGCGTCACCCTTTTGACGACAGTACCTGTACAAGCGAATATGTGTATTAGCACATTTGATAGAAGGCTTAAAATCGAAGATGACTCAGAGCCATATGACATCGGAGTTCATAAAACTTTAATGGAAATAAGAAACCAGTAAAAAAATTAGTCAATCAAATTATACTGTTGCCTTAATTGCATAGAAACGTCAAAAAAAAAATATAAAGATAACATAACTAAAATATCAAATGTGATGAATTTTCAATTCAAAACCGTTGAGAATAAAGTAGTAATTATAAAAACAATAAATATAATTTAGTGATCAATCTAGTATAAGTTAGTATGTATTACGTAGCACTTACTCAGCAAGTCTATCAATGGCTTCCGGGTCGTGACTGAGACTGGTTTCTAGCACAGCATCCAACTCTGTTGCTCTTTCTACTATCTCTGGTTCACTTATAACCTGTTTATAATAATAACACAATAGTTATGACAACAGAGCAATAAACTTATTGAAATTAGACAAGGTCCTAAATCCTACTCCTTGCTGCAGCGTCTACGAAGCAGCAGCAACAGCATCCTAAACTCTACAGCTGCTCGTTTTGACTGTCCTTTCCAAAATCAGTGGATAAGGACAACCATAGGTAAGGGAAGGGGCCCGTTAGGGCCGAAGCCTGCCGGGGTAGCGGGATTGTCCGAAAGGGTTACCGCTGCCCCGGAACATAAAGGGCTAAGGAAGGAACACGGGTGGGTTTTAGTCAGTAAGAGTCTGACACTCCCTTCCGCTCCACCCAGAGCGGGAGGAGTCGTTAGATGATTTCCCATCCATAAAAAAAAAGGACAACCGTAGGCATCGGTTAGGTATAGGTACTAACAATACTTTCGAACGGCCATTGTTGTTTACATCTTTAGCAAATTGAAACGCCAGGGTGTACGTCGTATTAAGCTTGAAATATGTTTTAGTTTCACATCTGTGAAGATTCGCCTATTAATTTAATTTGAACTTGTATAAACTACTAGCTTCTGCCCGCGACTTCGACCCACACCGTCTGTCGCATTACATTGCCTGCCCGCGCTATAAGATCCTCTACGCTTAGCGATCTTTCTGATTTTTTTTTTCTTTTAGCTCGGATCCTAAGGGTTCTGGCATGATGTTAAATAGGCTATAGCCATCCTTAAGAATTGGGCCATCAATTGACAAAGTAATTTATTTTAAATACGACTGGTAGTTCCAAAGATTAGCGCGTTCAAACAACAAAACAAACAAATTCTTCAGCTTTACTATTTGTATAGATTAAAACAAACAACAATTATTAAGGGAAGGTTATAACGTTCATCAATATAAAGAGCGATCTTACCTGACTTATGTGTACAAGTTTTTGCGGGCCTGCCTCTTGTGGACATTTCTCGAACGTTACCAATTTGCCGCCAAACTAAAATGCATAAGAAATTACATTAACTTCAGTTGGTCTAAAGATACCAAGCATGATCAGATACCAAGCATGATCAGATACCAAGCATGATCAGATACCAAGCATGATCAGATACCAAGCATGATCAGATACCAAGCATGATCAGATACCAAGCATGATCAGATACCAAGCATGATCAGATACCAAGCATGATCAGATACCAAGCATGATCAGATACCAAGCATGATCAGATACCAAGCATGATCAGATACCAAGCATGATCAGATACCAAGCATGATCAGATACCAAGCATGATCAGATACCAAGCATGATCAGATACCAAGCATGATCAGATACCAAGCATGATCAGATACCAAGCATGATCAGATACCAAGCATGATCAGCCCCAGAGTTCCCACTGCTGGGGCCTAGGCTTTCTTTCTACAAGAGGAGGTCACTATGGGCCCGTAATCTACCACGCGTGTCAGTGCAGGTTGGTGGATAGAACCCAAGATGTTGCAATCCAAGATCTTCTTGGGAACTGTTTCTCAAGTTTTCCCCAACGTTGATTTGAAAATCAACGTCAGACAACACTGTCTAACATTGATTTTCATTGGCATTATTACTGAAATGAATTTATTTGTCGCGGCCGTGAGTCACACATGATCTATATTTTAACTATGACGTGTTCGTTTTTTTTATGTTTCATTGCTTACGGTTCTGTGCCAAATAAGTCTTGTAGGCTCGTTAGCACGGCAGTATACTCACACAGAACTTAGAGCCCACAGGTCGCCTGAGCCAGCAGGGCGGGCGCGGCAGTGCGGCGCGGTATACTCACACAGAACTTAGAGCCCACAGGTCGCCTGAGCCAGCAGGGCGGGCGCGGCAGTGCGGCGCGGTATACTCACACAGAACTTAGAGCCCACAGGTCGCCTGAGCCAGCAGGGCGGGCGCGGCAGTGCGGCGCGGTATACTCACACAGAACTTAGAGCCCACAGGTCGCCTGAGCCAGCAGGGCGGGCGCGGCAGTGCGGCGCGGTATACTCACACAGAACTTAGAGCCCACAGGTCGCCTGAGCCAGCAGGGCGGGCGCGGCAGTGCGGCGCGGTATACTCACACAGAACTTAGAGCCCACAGGTCGCCTGAGCCAGCAGGGCGGGCGCGGCAGTGCGGCGCGGTATACTCACACAGAACTTAGAGCCCACAGGTCGCCTGAGCCAGCAGGGCGGGCGCGGCAGTGCGGCGCGGTATACTCACACAGAACTTAGAGCCCACAGGTCGCCTGAGCCAGCAGGGCGGGCGCGGCAGGTGCTGCGCGGGCGCAGGCGGCGGGGCGGCTGCGCGGGCGACGGCCGGGAGGGCGCTGAACGAGTCCACGCCGCCGAACGAGTCCATTATGTTGCTTTGGTTGTGCGTTGTCTGCAATCAGAGAACGTTGAATATAGGGAAGAATAGGTAAGAAAAAAATTTAAGAAAACGAAGAAAAAAAGTTATAAAGTTTACCTAGCAAAAGATTTAAAATCAAAATGTTTTATTTCACATAAACCTACATGAACATTTATGAGACGTCAGAAGCTAGGTACACAGTTCCGATTGGTTGTTTCCTATGGAGAAGAGCCACAAGAAATTCCACGGTTCCTCTTTTGAAAATAAATTGCTTTTACAATATTGACCTCATGAAGAGTAGTAAAGTCATACGTAAGAATAAAAACATATCCGATAAGTTACCAATCATGTAAGGAAGGTCATGCATATTAACTAGAAATAGGAAAGGACCAAGAATTGAACATTGAGGCACACCCATCTTAACCAGAGAGCCCGAGGACGTCGCCTTGTTCAAGTTTACTTTTTGCTGCCTGTTTGATAGATGGGAAAGAACGAGCTTAGCAGCTTTTCCACGATTTCCGTAGTAGTGTATTTTACAGATCATTGTATTGTGGTCAACGCAGTCAAACGCTTTTGACAGAAAATGCCAATTGCATCCTGGGAATTCTCCCAGGATTCCAAAATGTGACTGATGAGTTTTATTTCCGCGTCGACCTACCTGTCGTGAAACTAAACTGGCGACTGTGTAAAATCACATTTGAGATTAAAAAAAAAAAACTGGATAATTTACATTGTAGCGGAAAAGACGGGAAGAGAACGCCCGTGTAGTCAACAACAGTGCAACACCAACAGTGGTCACGAGAATTCTCGACAATGCTCGAAAGAAGAGAAGACACGCTACCCGTTTTGAGTGTCGTTGTGTACGCGTCAAAATGCACATAAAGTACAAAACGCAACAATTCCCAATGATGTGTGAACAAACCCGTCACAAACAAAATTAAGAATTCTTCAGAAAGATCAGGTGCGTAGTACTCTCAACCGGCGTGAGAATACGACCAAATATATAAAACGATGCAAAAGGAGGCAGCAGGTGGCGTTCTGTAGTTTCTGCCTACCCCCATGTGACGAAGGCGTGAGTTTATGTATGTAATGTTAAATGTAATATACTCACGATCTCAGGCCGGGAGCCGCCCAGCAGGGAGTGCACGGCCACCTGCTGGTCGAAGGACGCGGTGACCATGAGGCTGGGGTCCCTGGGACACCACGACACGTCGAACACCCACTGCTGTTGGTGACTTATCTCGGACAGGAGTTCGCCTCCCTGAGGACAAAATGAGAAAAACGATGTCAATAAATATTCAAATTCATAACTTAATTTGCGTTCCATAATGTTAACATGATTTTACAGTGACCTCAAGCTAAGGTACAATATCGATTGTAGGGCACAGCAAAAAGTAAAAAATAAATTGGAAATTCAAGCATTTTCTTAAAATTTAAGGGAAACAATATATAAAATATTATTATTGAATACAGGTGGGAATTTTAACGAAAAATTCAGGGCAAAATCCGAAACATTGAGAATCAGATTTTTTTAACCAACTTCATTACTTAACAGACTACTCGTAGACCTAGTTTCTCCTCTGCAGTCTTGTCTCAAAAACTCAACACCGGTATTTTGTTTTCTGCCAAAACGCTTTCCACTCGGCGAGTTTCGAATATTATTCGATTAGTAGTTGTTTTTAATCGACCACCGCTCATTTTCCCCATACAGCTCTGGTGGAAAACCTGGATGGTAATGAGTTTCAATTATTTTATTTCGTTTTAAATGTTCGTTTTTATTGTTTGTTTTTCCTGTGGCGTCTCCTAAATAAAATATATTTTTCTTTCTATGGTAAGTGTTATGACTCACAGGCTGGGTGTTGTTCGGGTTCCAGCACAGCACCTTGCCATCCTTGCCGGCCGACAGCAGCAGGTCGGCGTCCTGTCGGCTCCACGACACAGACATCACGCCCTTGTTGTGAGCTTCCAGTGTTACTAGGGGAGAAGCTGCCAGTCTGTGAGAAAATTTTGCGCGTTAGTGGTAAGCCATGAAAGGTTTCCCGATTTTTATTTCGCCGAGACGTTATTTTCATCTTTACCTCACATACTACTCCCGTTACTTTCAAACTGAGAGACTTTTCAAATCACCAGTTCAAAATAACCTGTAAATGGTCTAATTGCTACAACTTTACTAGAAAATAATGGTATGATTCTGTATTCTTATTTTCTATAAGACGAAATTACATCGTCAAATTCAAAGTAGTTGAAGAGGCGGTCAATTGTTGTCGCCACTTACCTCAGATCCCACAGCTGCACGACGGGCACCTGGTCGTCTTCTGACGCGATGCACACCTGCGTGGCCACGTTCGGGTGCCACGCCAGCGAGCGCCAGCGTGTGCGGGACTGGGAGTCACTAGAAAATATGACATTTTTAATATTTTCGTCGAGAATTTCATCAGGCTGATATAAAAGAAATTTAACAGTAGAATGAAAAGCTGGAACTATAAAATAAACAACACATTTAATATTCTTTTCATCTCCTAAAGGGGTTAAAAAAGGATAAAAGTTTGTATAGGGTTGTGTAGTGCGTAATTTTTCGACGATGGGAAATCCCATTGGCCGCACGACTTGTTACCTAAAATCAATAGAGAACCTTAGAAGACCTCTTTTCTTTGCCTTTTCTTCTTGTCTGTCATACTCAAATGCTCATAAAGTCAGCAATAGCATGGCTTAAATATATTCATTTATTTATCTTTTTATTTCTCACCTCAGTTTCATGATCGGTTCATTCTTCCTTAAGTCCCACACGACGCATCTCGTCGCGAATGTGGATCCGAGAATGTGTTGAACCTGTCAAAACAATCCGCATGTAGTACCGCAGCATGGGGAATAGAGGAGTTAGAACATGCAGAATTGAGTTTATGTGTTAACAAATTATGCAGAGGCATTGTAATATAGTAGTCTATAAACTAGTATGGTGTCTGTCATAGTGAGATATGCTTTTTATTCATAAACTATAAAAAATCTACAAAAGAAAGTTTTATAGTCTGTAAAGAAATCTCTGTAGTAGTATATTGACATACAACAATGTAATCATGTATGCAATCACTTGTGACCAATTTCCTACTGGCCGTGCGATGCAATTCGAATCAGTTAAGAATCAATTTAGTTCAAAAAGCTTGAGTTCATTATTGGTTGAATCAATGGACGTTTTAGAAGTGAATTTTGAGCTACCGCTTTTTAGTAAATACTATAATGCTCTCTCGTTAGCAGTATATTTCTACACAGATTGATAGACGATAAACACTAAATTCAGTTGACAAGCACGATTGTTGTGCTTCAGTTCATTGGTACATTACTCAGAGGTTATTCAACTATATTTCAGGGTGACACATTTCGTCACATCAGTTAAAATCGTTTATGAAAGCCTATTCCGTAAAAAAGTAACACAAATACATAAACATAACACCTCGCTTGTTATTCCTGAAGCGTTAGGCAGAGATTTAAAATCTGTCGTGGTCGAAATAACATTAGCAAATCATAATAATAAGTATATTTGACAATAACATTAAATGGTCGTTCACAAACTGGTTATGTAGTTATTTAAGTTTATACTCCTATAAAGAGTTGGGCCAGAATCTGCATGATTGCACTATTAAACCAACTTAAAGCTCCCTGTCACAACACCGAATCATATAGGCTCTATATGGTACGGTGTAGGTGAGTCTATATTATACACAATATCCCAGGGCCCCCAGACGGAATTTATTTTCTGGGTAACAAAATGTATGGGAAATAAAAACTTTCCTCCTTAAGAAGGAAGCGCAAAAATATGATTTTTTTCGCGTGAGGCAGACGCGTCAGGAAGAGCGAGTGAATATTTGTGTTGAGAAAAAATTTCCCATGCCTATAAGACAGCGATTAGAAAATTGCCCGTTTATAGCTCACGGAGCGTACGACATGCGAAACCGGCAAATTTTATATTCCCGGTCATGGTATAATACGGTGTAACACCTCATAATTTGTATTGGTTTGTTTTGTTTGGTTCTTACCTGCTGGTTCCAAGCCAACCCTTGCACATGGTCGTAAGGCTGGTTTCTAGTACCGGGAGCCATGGGCTGGCTGGTGTTGTTGAGGTCCCATATGAAGATCTCGCTGTCTGAGGCCCCAGATGCCAACAGGTTCTTCTGATAAGGATTGATGTCCAGCGCCGATACGTTGCCTGGAGGAGCAGAGAAATTGATTGATGTATTGATCGAAAAGCTTAAAGCTTAACGCCTTTTTTCCACGAAGGGTTTGATAAAGGTGTATACAGAGGGTTATTGGAAAAACACCAAAAACCTCTTAAGAGGTCATTGTACTCATCATAATGAACAACTTTTACTATGGGACCAAACCTGAAATCGCGAATAAAAAATCAGCTGTTCCCTACATTTTGACGAGTTATACGAACATAAATGTAGGAAACAGCAGATATTAGATATTTAATTCTAATGAAATATTTAACATCTAAATGTATTAAACATCTAAATGTGCCAATCTCCCCAAAATAGAAAGTACGTACGAGTATATGTATGAGGTCATCTTTTATAATGTCGTCATAAGCTACGTAATGAGTAGTCAAATAGTAACAATAGATAGTGCGTTATCAAGAAGTTTTTAACCATTACACATTCATGCAGAAGCTCATAGATAACGCATTATTATGGTAGGGAATAGAACTGGTAGCTTTAAACGCGCTTATAGGCATCATATTAATTAGTAAGAATTATGTCAGTAATTAAAAAAAAATTAGTTGGCTATGAAGACTAGGCTTTTTTAACTGACTACGGCAAAGCCAAAAGGCGGGTTATGATATGTCTAAATTGACTTTGTTTGACCTAATTACATAACATGACGCCTTGTTTCCCCGATGGGTTGGGCAAAGGTGTATCTATTACACCCACATTTCACCAATTATGTTTAAGGGCAATTTGCTCGCCCCCTATTACATGGGGTAATAGGGCGAGCCTATGGCCCTGACCTAAATATTTTCAATGTAAGTGAATTCTAAATAATGACGCAACTTATACACAGCTAAGTAACTAATAAAGAGTATTCTATTCTAAGCATGTTGGACATCTTCTGTTTTCAATGATTAGATTCTGAAATTGGCAAGCTTGCAAGTTTGTAGCTATTAAAAAACTAAGATGAAAATTATAATCAATATGAAAAACCAATAATTTTTCTTAGCAACAGGGCATAACTAGTGGTTTAAAAATTCAAGTATGAGTTTTATTGATTGTTTTATGACCAATTATAATAAAACTACAGATGATTAAGTGAACAGTTATGAGTATACAATGTTTGTATGTGTTGTACATTGCTCCATATAAAAATATTGAATGTTTTACATGATGACTCATTTCCCTCGCTACCAATACAAAATCATAATGATAACAACTCAAATAAGATTATGTATTTAATGCCCAGATTCTGTTTTTTGAGAAAGATGTGAAATAAAATTTGTTTTTTTGTTGATAAAAATATTGAGTATCAAATTATTTTTAAGAAATGGTCATGCTAGAACTGCTTGTTTAGGCTTTAGGAAACCACAAATAATATGAATAGACCAGAGAATGTAGAAGGAAAATAATTAGTAAGAAAGTAGAAAATGGCGTCTAGCCACGATAGTGCTAGAAAATAGAATTGAAAGGTTAGGGAATTGGTTAGGGGCTGGGTTAGGGAATTTTGATTAAAACCTTTTGCAATTGCAACAAAAGCCATAATAACTCATTGTAGAATTCATTTACATAGAAAGTGATGATGCACTTACCATTATGTTTAGTGCTGCTTCCGAGAAGTGCATCGGTGGCATTATTCAGCAGTTTGTCTGCACTGTAGAACTGCAAGAGCCCTCCATCACAGCCTCCGACTATGATACCAGCACCAGACCAGACTATCTTTTGAAATCTACAACAAAATTAAATACACACAACTGAAATATTTTCCCCCTTACATAGAAATATTGCTCGAAGTTAAGACAAGCCTCTGCCCATTTTCACTAAAAGTAGGCGACACTTAAATAAAAGTGCGCTGTTAGATATTCAGGGAACCACTGTACTTCCACACCGGGCGCATTTTGATAGTAGGTATTTTTTTTGGATAGAATAGATCCTGTTTATTGTAATTTGAAAACCGCAAAGTCTGAAAAACTATGTTTCGTAACCCAGTTAAAAATTACTCAAAGTTAAAAAACTTACAGTATTGACAATAAAAACCACTAAAATCCGCTATCACTTTGTTTGAACGTAAAACGGAACAACCTAGAATTGAAATTCATACATTATCTATGGTAAAATGTCAATTTAAAAAGTAAATAACTATGTTAAATTTTCCATAACTAAGATTTTTTTTCTCAAAAACTGCGTTTTCACAATACGGGATTTTGCAAAAGTGTTTAACATAAAGATATCTATAACTATTAAAATTGTGAAGCTTCGGACGAACGGGTGTGGAGGTACAGCGGAGCCGAAATAATTAGAGAAAATATGTTTGTGCAGTTCTTTCTTTCATTTTAATATGGACATCTCTGTTAATTAAACACAGAGGTTCAATTTTGTGCTCCCGATATTGAATTATATTTTGTTCCACTGACCGTTGTTAGTGTTGTCACCATAGGATACTAGGTTCCCAGCTGTAACTCTTATACTAACCGAATGTTGGTCTTACACAACGTAAAATAATTTTACCGTTTTCCTAATGAGATATCATAGGCAGAAGTGGTATAGTTTACTAATCCCATAATCCTACTACTTACAATAATTTGACTGTACTCACTTGTGCTCAGTCTGCAAACTGGATTTAAGCTCTAAATCGAGTCCAGGGTCTTCCAAATTCAAGGCATAGAGCTCAAGGTGGGAACTAGAGCTGAACGAAGAGTCAACCTGCTGTGCCGCCGAGCCGGCCGCGATCGTCACCGGGTAGTGATCGGCAGGCGACCAGCATACGTTCACCGTCCTCTTCAGCTCCTTCACTTTCATCTTCACAACACTGGCTCACTACAACAAACACGAACCAACACTAAAAACCACCGAAAAACTGTTTTATTTACCAAATTATGTCACAGAATTGGAACACTTCCCATTGCCGATTGACAATCAGAACCCTTATTCACACTGTAGCATATGGTCAAATAAGAATTAAAATGTATTTTTCTAGCCAATTTCAAAGGGTTTCAATTAAAAAATTCTATATTTACCATAAAAACACCAACTTGGCACTTCCAACGTGGCTGACGTAAATATTCTCGCTCGATTTGATTTGACAGGTGATCAAGTGACAGTACGTTCGGAAACCAAAAAGAGGCGACACGTCATTTGAGTAAATACAGAGTAAAAAAACATCATTCTAAACTTCGAAACATTACGAAATTAGTGACATAAAACTAACATAAAAAACCGGCCATGTGCGAGCCGGACTCCCACACGAAGGGCTCCGTACCACCGTACAATATTTAACACTACATATATAAAAAAATCACATTTGTTGTATGGGAGCCCCCCAACGACCATCTGGGCTGTATGGTCGTTGGAGCCCCCCTTAATTTATTTTAATTTAATTATTTATTTTTAAAGAGAATATACAACTAAGTACCTACATATTCTATAAATTAAATATTTCAAGCGTCTACCTGTTGCCGTTATTCATGTCGAGCAAAAAACGGCAAAAAATATCACGTCTGTTGTATGGGAGCCCCCCTTAAATATTTAATTTATTTATTTATTTTCAAAGTGAATGTAAGTCCAACTAAATATTCTATGAATATTTCAAGCGTCTACCTGTTGATGTTAAGTATTAATATCGAGCAAATAACGGCAAAAAAATCACGTTTTGTTGTATAAGAGCCCCATTCTGTTTTTAGTATTTGTTGTTACAGCGGCAACAGAATAACATCATCTGTGAAAATTTCAACTGTCTAGCTATCACGTCACGGTTCATGATCATGAGATAAAGCCTGGTGACAGAGTGACAGACAGACGGAAATTGGAGTCTTAGTACCTAATAGGGTTCCGTTTTTACCCTTTGGGAACCCTAATATAGGGCGACTTTTTCGTACAAGAGTACCTACGGGCGACAGAACCGCCTTGCGGAAGCGTCAGTTGCTCGACCGTTTCAGTCTATCAAAAAGTACTCTGTGCTCGACCGCGTGACTGTCACCCACCAACGAAAAAGTTGCCCTGTAATTTTATGTAATTTCATGTCGTTAATTTCGTAATTTAATTTTAGCTTTATGTTATTTTCGCGAATTATAAGCACGAAAAATTACTAAATAATTGTTGAATACCTACACAGAACAGATAAAAGAAGTATACCAACACTAACACATTACACACCATTTTGTAATCACTCTCTTACTCTTTATGCAACAGCGATACAACCCACCCTATGCTTAAAGATTTAGCAACATGTTTCCATAGAAACCAAAATAATATTTTGTTGGTCCTCATTTTATTTAATTATTTTTGGCAAAATTGAATGTAGAAATATTTAATTGGATAGGTACTTCAAAAGTTACTTTTATTTTGCAATAGACAAAACTTTTTCAATATCCTCTTTCTATTCAGTCAATATCCAAATAAATCCTGGCCGTGCCAACTTTTAGCAAAAGCAGATGAAGAAGAATATAATAAACTTCATTCAAAATAAAATTGGTAGGTACGAAAATGATAAGTAAAAAATACTGTCATCTATTTATGATATTTACTTACATATTTATTAAGGCACTTTTATTTATACAAATATAAAATTATTAAAGGTGCGTACCAAACTCTTTTTCTCTTCAGATTGTTCTTCGTACCTAGATTATAATTTGAAACACGCTAATGCGCAGAGTTGTGCATAGGATTGATGAGTTCATCTCTGTTTATGTAAACAATTAAATATGTGTTTATAGGATCCCATTTAATCAAGGAAGAAATCTAGCAACAATGCAGATTGCTCTGACAAAGGATGAATGGGACCGGATCCACAAATGGAAGAATTACGATGCAGAGGACCCAGAGGTGGTGCGACGGCGGGATTACGTGAAGTTCTTGGACGCCACCAGCCGTATCATGACCAAGTCTTGGCCCAACTCTTTAGAGGTAGTTAATTAGGGTCTAGGTTTCTTTAGTCGTAAACACAATTGTTTAGCATGAGATCCTGGGTTCGATTCTCAGGTCAGGCAAAGTGTTATTTGGTTTCTCAATAAGACATTTTTCAGTAATACTTTTAGCTCGAGTCTGCATCTGTACCTACTTGGTTGAATAGACTCGCCCCCTATTATTTGGGAAATGTTGGTGTGTTCCTCTGCTTTCGCTTTCAGGACATAAGTACATACCTACAGGTGTAATGTCATGTGTTTTTAGTTTCCATCTGATATAGTAGGTCACGGGTTCTAGTCTGGCACACTCGAAACGAAAAATAAATCCACTAGTAAAAATCTGGCTTCAAATAACAACATGTTTTTCTAGACTCTATTATGATGTAGGTACCTAACCCTTAATTGCTTCTGCCCACCTATAGAACGTAAACAAGCGCAACGAAGAGCTCCGTCTGGCGCGCAACCTACAAGCCGAGCAAGTCAACTCCAGGTTCTATGCGCGCTACCTGAGAAAGAAGAAGGAGCAACAGGAGCAACTCATGTACTCCGCCAGAGATATGGTCTTCAAGAATAAGGATGCGCCGAAGTTATTGCTCAGGTGAGATTTAAACGGCGCTGTGGACGATGGCGACGGTTGAAGATATTTTGGTATGTATCTACCTATATTTATTCCTCTATTAGTTTGTTGAAAAACGTCGTATGATACGCGTGAGCATTTGTCATTACAATCTCGGCTCCAATGCGCCATCGCCATACTTACTCCTAATATAAACGACATCCATCATCATCAGCATTTCTTGAGTCTACAGCCTAAGTATTTTACAAATTGTTGGCGAACCCTGCGCTCTCCATCTAAACAGAGCTGCTTGTTTGGTTGTGGGTCCTATTACAGTCTCCTGTCTCGACTCTCGACCACTCTGCAATCATAAGCAATCCATAGCGATCATCTGTTTCATTCGAGCATCCAATTATAGCTTCAGTCAGTCTAACGAAACGCAAACAAACGGAAAACAAGCTCAAAGTTTACTACTTTAATCCTTCATCATATAATTGTATTGGTAGGTAAAATATAATAAACTAGCAGCACCCCGCGGTTCCACCCGCATAAGTTTCGACCCCGTGGGATTATCTGGATAAAAACTATCCTATGTCCTCTCCCGGGACTCAAACCATCTCTATACCAAATTTCATCTAAATCGGTTCAGCGGTTTAAGCGTGAAGAGGTAACAGACAGACAGACACACTTTCACACTTTCACAGTTATAATATTAGTATAGATTAGTATGGATATATATAAACAAGAGAATGGCAACACTTCAAATTCTGCTCCCCCCACAGTGCGGTAATCGAAACTGCGATCCAAAAGGAACGAGAAGAACAGGTCAAGTTCATAAACGAGCTGCGTAGGGAAGAAGCACAAAGGAAGAGGCAAGATGACGACGATATCATAAGGAAGGCCAAGGAGTGGCACGAGCTCATGGCACTGCGGAAGAAGAGGAGGTGGGACGCCAACAAACAACATCAGAAGGACATTCTCGATCAGTGAGTGACTTTTCTTTTAATACCTCATGACAGGTCTCCTGTATCTCTTTCATTTTCGATTTTGGTCTTTCAACTCCGTTACAAGAGGCCAGCGGTCATCCTTTTACAATAAGTACCTACTTTTAGCTCAGTCAATTCAAAGGATTCGATCGATTCCCAGGTCACGGGATTAATGGATTTTTCCAAAAGAAATCACTCAGAAGCAGCCCAGGCTGAATTTGTGCCCGGTTTGCAAAAGTCTACTAGCCCCTATTACATGATGGACTTGAACGTTACTGATGCAATGTCTGTGTGTTAACTATACACCTTTTGCTGCTTAACCTTTCGAAGAACACAGGCGTGAAGTTATGTTATGTCTTATGTGTAATAGCAAAGTAATTCCTCAGAGCCCACGAGGTGGCGGAACGTAACCGCATGGAGTACGAGACCGAGCTGAACCTGCAGAAGATCGACAACATCAAGGCTAATGAGCAAATGGAGGCTCTCAAAGAGTTTGAAGCAAAATTCGTAAGTTTCTTTGACGTTATCTCCTTTCTAAGTAGAGACAGACTTCTCACTATGGATGGATTTTATGTCAGTGTTTTCTACAAATTTACGGCTTTTATTTTGTTTTTTTTTTCTGCTAAGCTGTGCCTTTCAAACGAATATATGGCTACCTATCAATGAAAGCTACCCTCAGCAATATAAAACGTAAGGAGTATGTAGATATTAATGCATGTGCTAGGTATAGGTATAGCTCTAGGATCACGAAAGATTAATTTAAATTCTATTCAGAAAGCAGAGGAGAGAGTTCGCATCTTCAGAGACATAGAAATGTCTCGAAAAGAGACGAACGATAGAAAACACGAGCAGCTCGCACGAGATAAGATGGACGACAAGCTGATAGAAGTGCTGCAAAAATCTCGCTGCAAGATCGAGCAGAGGAGGAAACAGACTGAGGCTGACGTAAGTAATAATATTTACAGTGGGGAGTTTTTTTTAAAGTAAATTGTTATTCTACGTCAATTTGTGTGTGTGTGTGCCGTACATATTATGCGGAGTTAATGCCAGAAGGCATTCTCTACCTGTCAACTTTTAACTCAAAGGCTAACCTACCTTTGCTACCTTAGGCTACCGCTTTAAAGCCTTGTCATGTTCCCTTCAGCTGAAGAATGAGAAGCTTCGCGTGCTGGAGAAAATTAGCCAAAGACTGGAGTCTGGAGATGCGGCGCGCGCTGCTAAGGAACAGGCCATGTTGGACAAGGCAGTCCAAGAGAAGAATGCCATGTAAGTTTATATTATTTAGGTACTTCCTTAATTCCTGTCTGTGCGTCTGTTACCTTTTAACGGATTTCGATGCAATTTGGCGCACAGGTAGACCACGAACAGTACCCTAATTGCGTAACACACTATCAGTCTCAATCTGAATCATTTTGAAGGACATTGCTGATCCATTGCTTCTGAATATGTTCGAAAAATGTGTCTGCTCAACAACGTAAATAACGCAATGAATGTTGTTGAACTGTCAAAATGAAACCCATTGCAATCACCCCGCTGGGTCATAGGCAAAGAATATACTACTCTACGAGAGGTGATAGAATACTTTTTATCCCGGTTGTACGTTCCCGTGTGATAATTTTCAACGTCTACGCAGACGAAGCTGGGAGCAAAAGCTAGATACCTACTTACCTATTTATATTATTATACACCTCCGGGTGACCGCCGCCGCCGTTATGTTATTTGGAGGTTCACAACTACATAGATTAAAATCTCCGTATATTATTTGACTGCCAAGGTGAAGCTGCGCTGTCTTGGTTGGTTCTTAGACAGTTGATCAGACCTTTTGTGCCTTAGAGAGCGCCTTAAGCTGACCATTTTGGATAGTCACAATCCTAAAAGTCTGGATCGCAATGTCACTTTAAGATCTCCAGTTATAGAGTTATGGCAGTCAGTAATTAGTTCATCCGCGTACAGACAGAACGCCACCTAGATGCTACGATCCTTCATGTCTACCTTCTCATTTTGCTTCGTTTAGGTCCAAACAATCATCTCGCCCGCCAATTACGGTTGCTTGAAATAAGGCTGCCGATAAAATTATTGTAGTGTCAATGTGGATGTTATCATATACCTGATAACTTGACAGAAACGAGGCCCGTCTCCAGGCGCAGCAGAAGAAAGCTGAGCAGTTCAAACAGGACAGGAAAGCAAGTCGCGAGAAGTTCCTGCGAGACGAACAGCAGCGCCTGCACGAGTTCAACAATACCAGACAGTGGGACATCATGAACAGGTAGGCACTGATTTATAGTTGTAGACGCCAGCACATCAACCTACCCGAAACCGTCAGATTTTCCCAATCAATTTTGAACCTTATGCTTTAGCAATAAAGTTGAAATTTGATAAAAGAAATTTGACAGATAGTAGTACGTTGATGTGCTGGCGTCTGTACAAGGATCTTTTGGCGTCGCGTGGCCGCAATCGGAACTACCGCCGCCATCTTTTCAATACATTTCACAAAATAATGATTGCACAAATAATTACTAACAGCACCCCTCTGACAACGTAATTCGAGCGCCAAAAGATCAAATTCAATTTCAAATATTTTTATCCGTAAATATTCGTAGAAAAAAAAAAAGATTTCTATTTCTATAACGAAAAGTACTACCTATCTACAAAATATTCTAATTATGATCCTTGTCCTTCCCTAGTCCCTTTTATATTTTAAATACCTATTTTGTGGAAATTACTATTATGTTATTGGGCGGCAAGCACATAGCCTACCTGATGGTTAGTGGCCAGTAGCCACCAGTAGACACTGACACCTATCATAGACGTCTGCAATAACTTACAAACACACATTTGTATTCCAGAATTCATGCTAATGCTTCCAAAGCCTTCAGAGTAGGGTATACTATATGTTCTGTGCTTCAGAGTTTTTATGTAGGGTTGCAATCCAGATTTACTTTGAAAATCCTATAAAAATTACGGTAGGTACGGTATAATAATGTGCACCTTAGCATACCTACCCTCCTAATCATGATCACCACGTTTCATTTAGTTAGGTTACATGCAGAAGGATCAATTAATTAAATATGTTAACCAAAGTTTAATTTTTTTGCGTCATCAGATTCAAGAACGTTGAAATGAACGAAGAATTCCAGGAGGACCTCCGCAAAAAGAAGGAACGCAAGATTGCGGAGTACAGAGCAGAAATACTAAGACTGTGGGTGAGTTTCGCCACTTTGACCGAAACAGAGTTATGAGCCAGCTAAGCAAGTATAGGAATGTCCTTTGCTAACCTCGAGACGTGTAGGACCGAGGTACTAGAGCGAAGTCCGTGCTGCGATCGTGGGTAGTCCTAACTTGTAAGTTTAACCTACTTCAAAAAAAAGAGGAGTTGATGCATTAGGCGGAATTTACGCCATTCTTCCGTGAATACTCGGCCAATTTAAGTGATTCTTTTATAACGGTAGAGGAAGCTCGTGCGGTGGTCATATAGGTACCTACTTAAAAACTTTTTAGTTGTTCTTTTTTTGTACATACAAAGAAGTATTTTAGGACATGGACATTACGAACACCTGAGCATACTTATAAACATTTTCGTATGAAGAAATCTAAGTTTCTGCTGTGCAGAGACTTTGTGCCTTCGCATATTCTGACGCTGCACAATCCATTCACTCCCGCCATTTGTACGCCCTCTGGCATGACATAACGCACTCTTTATCTATACAAATAAATACAATTGGAGTGTCTGTTTGTAATATTAAAATAACCGCTTTTTACTAAATGCATATGGATGGATACATAATTTTTGTCTGTTTGTTCCGGCTAATCTCTGAAACGGCTAGGCCGATTTTGACGGGACTTTCACTGGCAGATAGCTGATGTAACAAGGAGTAACTTAGGCTACTTTTATTTTAGAAAAAGAATTAAGAGTTCCGCGCAAAAAAATTAAAACCTTTTCCGTCATGCACGCGAACGAAGTCGCGGGCACAGCTAGTTACCTATAAATACCATTATTAGTGTACCTATGTTAAACAAATAACTTAAGACTTAAAACAGTCTCACGACCCGTTTTCAATATACTTATTGTATATTGTATGCAGAAGCTGTTGGTAGACCTTTATGAATAAAATATCTGCTAGTCTCTAAATGAAGGCCTAAATAAAAGCGCGCTGTTAGATTATAAACTTTCAGCGCTGAACCCAGCGATAGAAAATCTAACAGCACAGTGTCAGTGCAAACGGGCACATGTTCTTCTCTTAACTTATATATTGCCATTTGATGTTTCCAGAAAGAACGCGATGACCGCGAGGCTAAGGAGCGCGCAGACACACGATACTTCTACGGAGAGCTCGCGGAGCAGAAGCTGCGCGATGCTGACAACAAGCTGCTGACACACGCAGCCGGCCTGCTGCAGGAGGCCAAGGAGCACGGCCGCCCAGACTTCGCGCTGCACAGAGCTATTGATGTAAATGCAGACTGCAGAAATTATTTATGAAACTGTATTAATTCTCTACTCGCCTAAGACTTTTTTCGTACTTAATTAATATGAGAACCTATGTAAGAAGATGCGGCATAGATTCCTATGTCTAGAGAGCATCAATTGCCTCATTTATATAAGTTTCTATAAACTCCCAGTCAT
Organism: Hydraecia micacea; assembly: GCA_914767645.1. NCBI lineage: Eukaryota > Metazoa > Arthropoda > Insecta > Lepidoptera > Noctuidae > Hydraecia > Hydraecia micacea. The sequence continues at coordinate 910,424 of OU611794.1, forward strand.
GAGATAAACACCAGGCGTTATTTTTCTTCTAAATGGATTTCTCCTTAACTTTACTAAGTAGTTTTCTCTTAAGCTGTTTCGAGAAGATGTATTGAGTTTACAATATTTGATTAAAATAAGCTAATTTCCATCAATTTTCCAGGCGTACTGCAAGTTATACCGGCTGTACCCGATGCCAGACCTTCCGGCGTCACTAAAGGAGCACTTCAAGAGCTACGCGCCGTGGGACGGCTCGCGGCCCGACGCCGGCTACAGCTTGCCGCCCGCGCCGCACGCGCAACGCGAGCCCGACACGTCGCCCGGCCCGCTCGCCCCGCCCGCCGCGCAGCCCAAGGGCAAGACGGATGGGCTGCAGGCTGTTGATAAGGTCACTGCAAACTTCTTGTTCTTTTGGGGAACTTCTTTGTTGGGTATCCTGAAGGTCATCATCATCATCATCTGCCTAGCCTTTTCCCGTCTAACCGGATGCAACTGACTGAGTACCATTTTGCGTGGAGCAACTGCCTATCTGGTATTGCATTAAAATTAATCCCCAGTCAGTCCGTCCCTCTTCAAATCTTCCTTTTTTGCACATTGATTTTATAATGGTCTACCAATCACAACAGCTTGTCTGAGATTTCTAAACAATTTTCCCTTTATTCTGCGGCAGATTTCGCGCTTAGAAAATTGATTATACCTTTCAGAAACTCCAGTGTGAATAGTAAGATTCGGTCACTACATAAGTTTTGACGATTCCTTTGCAGCCTGGGCCGTCCAAACCTCCGGTAGAGAAAAAAGAAGGAAATGCAGACTACAAAAGAGCTGCACCAGCTAATGGACTGCAGAGAAGGAACTTACAGGTGATTTTAATAATCAGAAAAAACAAACTTCGAAATAAATGTCCAAATTAGCAGTATATGTTTAGGGCCTGTTATACTTAATATTCACCAACATGCACTTGGACCGCGTGATAGATTACAGCACACTCCCTCTCACAGAGAGAAGGTCCGCGTCCCCGCAGTGGGGACGTTATAGAGTGATTATTATGAGTTTATTATAAATGTGACCTTGAGGTGGAAAATAAGAGGAATTACTGTTTTTCTCAGTAATCATCGGTTTTTTCCATATTACAATAGATTGTTTTTGTTTCCAGCAAACGTATACGCTGCCACCGATATCGGTGGTACCGTGCACGAATGAGACCTGTCGGTGTGAGCTGAAGTCGGGAGGCAAATGAAAACCACGCTTTTAGAAAATATTTACTTTTATTATCATAATTATCAATAACTTTAGAATGTGTTTTGTCTATTTTTAGACCTCTCGCACATTTGCAATTGCGACGCGCGATTAAAGGATTAAATATAAAGTAAAATACTATTAAAATATTAAGTAGTTCAATACTCAAATTAATTATTAAAATAGTTCAGTATCCTGCGACTATTTTGTCGTGTCACGCGTCTATCTTGTAAATGTGCGTGAAGTCTGTTAGAGAGCTTGTATGGCACGTGTGTGGTGTTATTTATTCGAGTGTGACTAGATAATTGGTGGTCTCAAATTGTAAATGAAATGTAGTAAAGCTTAGCTCGGTCTTAAACAGTGGTTATTACTTAAAATTAAACAATTTTGAAACTAATTCTAGAGCTTAATTTAAATCTTTGGTCGTAATGAGTGTAGACACGTATTTCTATATTTTTTTAAAATATTCGCTTAATTCATGATATTTTATTAAGGTGTTGAAGTTTGGTGACCAATGTGCAGTATTTGTGATTAGACTATTACATTTGGCGGCTAATTATATTTAGCACCTTAAACTAAACCAGATCTCTCATAACTTTGAGAGAAACATAGAGAGAGACGAAGTTATCCGAAGGAATAACGGTATCTCTTTCAACAGGACATTATCCACATCTTTTCTTGTAAGAGTCATCAAAATAAGTATCCATTACCGTATTATTTTTTAAATAAAATACAATATTCTTTTATTAGCGGCCAAATGTAACAGTGGTATACTCGTAACAGTGCATATAAACAACTCGAACTAACAATATGTACTTGGCTCTCATACATTGGAATCGCCTAAAAACACAGCTTTCGTAATACTCTCGTTGGCTTTGGCTTACACAATATTGTCTAGCGTTATAAAAAAATGCTATTTTACGTCAAATAGTGCCGAGAATTTTTGATAAAATATAAAAGTAAGTATAAAAAAACTGAACTCTTGTATCGGTCGAATGACATGGAATAAAATAAAATTATCATGTAGAATCAACCAGAGAACAATTCAATCACAAAAAAAAAACGTGGGAACGAATCAACAATAGCACTCGTTTTACTATCAAAACACTCCTTCTCCCCTACTCTTCTTGCTTGCACGAGAATTGATAAACTTCAGAGAATAACAGGAATGTTTATAACACAAACATAGTTTGCGCAATTAACGAAAAATTATTTAATTCCAAACAATGGCGAATGACTTTAGTCGATGCATCGAATTACTTTTGTCGAGGCATAGAATTGCTGTCACCGAGACGTCAAATTACTTTCGTCGAGGTACTCAATTCTCGTGCGAACAAGTGAGCTATCGAAACAATTAGACGGAACGTTCGTATCGATCGTGACTTCGTGTCGCGTTATACTAACTTAAACTAGCTTGTACTGTGCGTTCGTAATTATAAACTAAGGATTTACGTCAAACGTTAAACTAAAATATTATGCTAAACATTATTTATAGATGGCATGAATTTGTGCTGGCTGGCATAGCCTGTGGTAGGATTATGTTGCTATTTTCGAGGCTGCCTCGTGATAAAGTGTGCCTCGAAGCGAAGTAAACCGAAATAAGTAAGGCACTAGATATAAATAGAGAAAGATGCTCAAATCAAGGTAACTTCGAAAATAGCAATGGACTTAAGCTAGCATCACATTTATCACACAACACAATTTATACGAATAACAATTTTAAAACACAATTCAGACCGTGTAAGTAACTTGCCATGTGATAAAATTGAGTCCAGCTTTAGTAATTATAGAATATTCAACAACATTACATTCACAAAAGTATCATACAAATTGTTCGAGGAAGTTCAAAAATACTTAATTAATATGAAAGGGCCATTTCCGTTAATGTAACTAAAAGGCTGGTAATTGCACAATATAATCATCCTTTTAATTCTATCTATTTATAGAAAAATAACCCTAGTAATACGTCAATTTACCTAATAATTTTATCGTGTCAAAAATACATACATCTAAAGGTTTATTTACAAAGTCTGAGGGGTACTACGGTTATTACTTTATATAAGGCAAGGCAAGGATTTGACTCGAGGCATACACTCCTCCATCTCGCTCACACATTCCAGACGTGAGGAAAACAAATAGGCGGAGTGGCAACAACCGAAACACATGGAATTAGGTCCTCCAAATTGTAACTCCGTTCATTGGTATGTGGCCTACGTATCATAAATATATATCTATAGGTTAGTAACTCTTGTATGCTATAATCTAGGATTTTTTTTTAATTATTGGTTTGGGTTATGGCCACATCCCAATGAGTGAAGTCAACATACATTTAAAATCTAAAAAATAAATTAAGTAACACAAATAAACTAATGAATTTGGCACTAATCTAATACTTAACGCTAACCTGGCCATGAAATGCATTGTGAAACATTAAAATGCTTTACAAAATTCGAATACTTAATACGTCATAATTTTACTTTTACGCAGAATTTTTTTGTCATGAGATTATTAGAATGGATTTCATTCTTTTACAGATCAATTTATTGACATAGTCTTTACAAGTTGTAAGAAAAGACTGAACGAACTTTGACCGAGTTCATCAGTCTTTATTTAGTAATATTAACTGGTGTTGTTGCTTTGATATAAAAAATTGTCATCACACAGAAGTTTATATTCTCTTAAAGCTTGACTTTAAGCAAAATCATTTTAATACAATTTACAGAGATTCACGCAAAACTTTCTTGATCAAAAATTCATCGAAAACCCGCATTATTCAAACGTAACATGTCAGTATAATAAAACCCATCGTCCTATCTGAGCGGCACGTTCCATTGCGATACATTGCTTCTCGAAGAAAATCGCGTAGCGTGAGATGAAAGTGCATGCGACTACGCGTTGGTGACGCAACGTGACGCGCTACTCGGTACGGACGGCCTCGGACATCATGTCGGTCTGCACCGCGGTGACGTCACGCCTCACGTCAAGGCACGTCTCGCGAGGCATCCATCGCGTGGTTAAGGCAGCGACTCACTAGCTCCAACTTGTTTAGGTACGCGGCTGCTACTTCGCCGCGAGGTGAACTGTCAAGGTATTATAGACCATAATCTCGGTATTAGGAGTAGTGTCAGTTTGAAAGTAAAATAACTTACCTTAGGATAAATGGGTCGTCGTGCGGTGAGTTTGCAGTGTATGGCGATCTTCTAACGAAGTCACCCACTGTAAAAGAAAAACGAAATTGTTACGAAGGTTAAGTTATCCTGTTGTTGCTGAGACATGTTTCAACACAATAACGTATTGCTATGTTGTGTACCTTTGATTTATCGGAAATGCGAGGCTTAACATACCCTCGTGGACCTACTGGTAGGACAAAATAGTAGGACCACGAGAAAATACCCCTTTTTTTATTTTCATTCAAAGTACCTACCGTGTCGGAAAAGCTAAAAGTGCAATCCTTTCACAGTCCCTCTGATAATGCGTTACTGTCGAATTCATAATAATCTTTATTTTCATTGTAAAAAAGTTGCTATCGAGTTGCTGCTACAAAAGGTAAAATAACTGTGACAGGACTAGTACAATAAAACAGTGTGTGTGACTCACTTCCAGGCGAGGCAGGCAGGTTGAGTCTCATCTCATGCTTGAGCACTCTCTGTGTGAGCGTGTCGGGGGCGGCGCGGGCGCATGCGGGCGCGGCGCGGGCGCATGCGGGCGCGGTGCGGGAAGGTGGGGAGGTGCCGCAAACTTGGCTGGTGCTGCAAACATTTTTTTTTGTTATGGTGCTGTGCCAAATAAACATTTTTTTTCTAACAGTGTACAAATAAAAATACAGTCTTTAATGGGCTAAAACTACATCGCGATTGCTGTTGATTAAAATTATGACCAATGGACACTGTATGTAATACCGGGCACAGATTTGTGAACCGTAACACAAAGTCGTCCTAATTTATGCAATCCAAAAAAGTGCAAAATTACATTTCACCAATCTGTACACGGTACCTGGCATTATGAAGGTCTAATTTCGGTGTAGTCTATAAGAGTAGTGCTATGTTGGAATAAAGTATACGTCAGTTCAGTAAAAAATGTAACTAAAGTGGATTTAGCTAATAATAATACATGGTCATAGTGGGTACACGTACGGCGTGGTCCTGCCTGGCTGGCGGGCGCGCTCGCTGCGCAGGAGCACGCCGGCCGACAGCGCGCGCGCGTGCGTGCGGCGCCGCACCAGGAACTCCATGCGCAGCACTATCACCACCGCTGTGGCGACGCACCTGTACAGGGCGGTACTACTTAGATGTGTGTGGGTTAAGAGATAGTTGCTGATATAATGACGAGTTCGGAAACTATTGGCTTTAGAAAGATGCACAGTGTACAGTCACGAGCATAAGTATGTATTATACACTTGGCTTTATTGAAAGGCGATTTTCTCCTTTATTTTTTAATGAAAGTTTATGTTATTATTATTACAAACATAGTATTTTCGAACCCATAGGTTTATGTAAAATGTCGTATTTCAACGTTGCATTCGTTATTTCACGAAAAAATCGCAATTGAAAGTTGCTAAGTGTTGACATATTATTGCTCGTGATTGTACATGTTTACCTATAAGAATACTAGCGAGTAGGATGCAAGATGGTGATCACGGCATAACATTACATAATACATCGCCTGTATGCCCCGAAGGGTTGGGCAGAAATGTAACGTAACCGTTTGCCAGTTTTGTTGAAATCCAATGAAGTAGGGGGCGAGCCTATTACCGTCAGCTGGGGCACAAATCCAGACTCCGAGCTGCTAATGGAAAAAAAAACCTTTGCCCGACCTGGAAATCTGCTGAGGAGATCCGCAGGAGAATTCAGGTAACTGACATAGTCTGAAGAATTGCCAAACTTAAGTGGCAGTGGGCAGAGCACATTGCTCGCAGAACAGATGGCCGATGGGGCTGAAAGGTTCTGGAGTGGCGACCGCATACCGGAAGACGTAACGTTGGAAGGCCTCCCACAAGGTGGAACGACGACCTTGTGAAGGCAGCAGGAACTCGGATGCGAGAAGCACAGAACCGGTCGAATTGTAGGTGCTTGGGGGAGGCCTATGTCCAGCAGTGGACGTCTTTCGGCTGAAATGATGATGATGATAACCTAGGAATCGAACCCAGAACAACCAGATAATAACAACCGGATAGAATAAACATAAAAAGAAACGAATAGACGCCATTTCATTAAGTCCATCAATTTAAACCAACGGACTTTTAAAAGCGTTTACACATTAACAGAGACTCACTTGAACCGCTTTTTCCCCCTGCTGACTTCGGGCACCCTGGACGAAGGTAGCCTCAAGTTCTTCTCCAGCTCGGTGTACCCTGCCAGGACCCGCTGTAGGTATCTCTTCTGCCAGACCAGAGCTTTACGACAGCTCTCGAGACGGAGGCAGCGACCGTGCAGGTAACGTATCTGGGGATAAAGGAAAGAGATTTTTATGATGTATGTAAATAAAAAATCTTTATCGAAATAAAACAAGAAGTACCTAGATAGTTTTAATAGGTTTATGCGTATCTTTATATTTAAAATATTTATTCCTGAATTTTCATGATTGCACCTACCACTGTTTGTCTCTGCATTACCCAAAGGTTGACTAGTAGAAAATGCCTATGGCATTAAGTCCGCCTCTGTACATTTATGTGCTTGAAGTATTAAATAAATAAATAAATAAGTACAACAAATCCTTGCTATTAGAACTGTGCTACAAGAGCCAGAGTCCTCTCGTAATAAAAAAGACACAATGTTGTTGTTTAATGACAACAAAAAAATAACTTTCTACTTATATAAAAGTCATTGTAACTAAGTTGCAGGAGAAGCGAAATGAAATCGAAGAAAAACGGTGTCTGTTTATTCACGCCAAGTTGAAATGTAAGGCGAAATCATCATAAAAATGATAGACACAATTTCTTTATACTCTAAGAATTGGTTTTGAATTGTATCGCCTTAATTTAAATAATGTGCACTTTATGATTTTAAGAAACACGACTTTCCTATGAATGCACTTTGATTATGAAAACAATAAAATATTTAGTCCGTTACAAAAAGTCTAAAATGTACATAGCCATACTTTTTACACACAAAAAAATAATACCGTAGATGCCACGAAATTGACACTTGAAATTAAAAATAGAACATTATGGTGACATTACTAAATGTCGCTTTGATGTGACACAAAAATACATATTACGCGCATGTGATTTTATTTTATATTCATTTACAGAAAATCCGTTGTATTAAAATGAGAAATCAGTGAAGTAAATATCCTACAATATGGAGGCACCAAAGAGCGATGCACCGAAATTACCCGATATGGTGTAAGTATGGTGTCCTATGTTAAAGTTTACGTAGACGAGAACAGAGGGACGAAGGGCCGGTTCCAACAACTTTTCATGTCGAAAGAAGAGCAATATTAAAATATTCTTTGAACCTATTTGAGTTTGAAGTTATTTCTGCAAGCCGCTAAAAACCAAGTTAGATCATAGACATAGTCCAGTTGTAAGAGCAGTCGGTAAAGGCATTTAAAATATATTTCCTTACAGCATGTGTGGCGACCACCCGTCTTTCACAAAAACCGAGCTAAACGTCAAAACAGATCCGAAAATGGATGAAAAAGACAAGGACAAGGTGAAAGAAAAAGTGATGTCCTACGCAAAAATTACGCCATCGGTTTGTAGACAGAACTCTAAGCAAGTCTTAGTGATATTGGCAATATTATAATTTCCAGTTTTGTGGATTCCAGACTAACAGTGTCGTGTTACGTGGTTAGTGCTCTCTGCTAGACGTGCACACAGCACATGTCGTATAAGACACATGAAGCGGGCCAATCCCGTGTACGTAATCGAATCCGCATGACACTAAAACCGCCCTCATATGTATAGGGGTCCCGCACGGAGCGACCGGAGCGGTGCGAGGCGCGCGCAACGTCGGACCACGCGCTGCGCCTGAGCGAGGCGCGGCGCCGCGTGCGCTCGCTCGAGGTGGTGCAGCGACCCGATGTCGATGTGCAAGGCACCGGTAACCGCGCACTCGTACATGGTAACACCACTATACCCTTTTGCCCCAATAACGTCGTAGACTGAAAGCGTCGGAAATCACGTTGCAGTTGGTCCTGGTCATTCATAGATCTTTGACAGTCGTTGCATCAGAAGGCCGCAAGTCTGAAAACCAGTCTTGTCAAGGCTTATCGTGTCCCAGTAACTGCATCCGGTTAGACTGGAAGCCGAACCCAACATAGTTGGGAAAAGGCCTGGCAGATGATGACCCACGCAGAGTGAACGTGCTTTTGAACAATATAGGACACAATGCCGTGTTCATTGTTAGGCACGTGCCACCTACTTTTAAACTGGCGAAAAATCAAGTAGGTACCTATTTTTTTTTTAATCACCATTCAGTACTTCTGACGCCGGTATCGTTACTCACTACTCAGAAAGAGCAGTGGTGGCCCATTGGTTACAGCCCCGACTTACCGAGTTGGTCGTGGGATCGAATCCAGACAGGCGCTTTACTTTGTGTAAATAATTTCATCACCACTGCTCTCAAAAACGGTGAAGGAAAATATAGTGAGGAAACCGGCACGAAAGACATGTAACACCTATCAACCCGCACTGGGCCCGCGTGGTAGATAATAGCCCACTTCCTCTTGAAGACTGAGACCACTGCTGGGACATTATAGGCAGATTATGCTTATGCTAAGTTATGGAGAGGCCTTATGAAACAGACGAACTTGCGTCAGTTTGGCTGTGTGCACATACAGGGTGTAGAAAGGCAAAAAAAAGGCGAAAATTCGCTAGTTATGGTATGGTGTGGTAGTTCGCAAGCAACACATTGTGCATTATGTGTGCATGCCACGGTACGAGGATCTTGGGAGTATTTAGAGTTAAGGTATAGCATTTAAAACTGGTTTTCGTAAAGTAACATCAAGAAAAGTTGGAACTTTAACCTTTAGGACCTCCGTAACCAGAAAATAACCATACCTGTCAAGGTATGTAGTATAAAAATGTAGTACAAAAGTGTGTTAGTACAAAAAATGATTACAATGACGGGGAGTAGAAGTGAATCTCGGTATTGTCAAGCGTCTCTTTTAAACCCATTATACGAAACATTGACATTTCATTTGGCCTTTACTAACGCCAGTGTTTCTGGCAGCGGCGCTGGGCAGCTTCCGCTGGCCGCCGTACCTGCTGTGCGTGTGGGTGCTGGTGCTGGTGCTCACGCACGTGCTGCACTGCCTCGTCAGCCTGCTGGAGCGAGCGCTGCCGGCTCTCAGGTCAGTGACACTAACTATCTTTATATTTTGTGATATTTTATAGCTGGGGCCGATAATCATTTGCAGAGCAGGTTAAGGTGACAGGTAAAGGTCGCCTACATCGGCAAGCTCTAAATAGAAATCCTTACAGAGCAGTGTGCAGCGACCCGGCAGCCCCTGACAAGTCGCGACAACCAAGATCTGAACCGAACTGAACTGCCTGCTACCTTAACAATGGGGGCGCATATGATACAAAATCTCACGGCGCTTCAAATTCTGTCTGTTTAGGTGTTATAAGAGAGTAATCCCCTTGAATGTTATTAAACCTAAGCCAGTCAAAATTTTTTCGGCTCTAGTTTTTTACCTAAATGTTAGCAAATTTTCCAAGAGGTGACGCGTTCTATTTTCTCAGCGTGGCCTAGTTTATAACTGGCCTCTCCAGATTAAAAGCAGGTTATTGGCCACTAAGGCTGTAGGATAAAATCATGATGATCCTAGCCTGTGTATTCGTGGTTGATATAGCAATAAGTTTGCAGGTAGATCTGCAGCCAGTATAACATACTGAACATTAAAAATAAAGTTTTACATCTTGTAGCTATTGTCAATTTTATAAAAATCTAAGTTAGCACTTAAAGACTCGGAATACACCACGATTGAGATATCGAAAGTAAAAACTAGCCACTGCGAAGAGAGGCACAGTTCAGCTAGTCGTCAATAAGTAGAAAATCTATGAATTTTAAACTAATATTGGAAAACAATTCATTGCAGAAAATGCAGCCAATTCTTCCGCACATGGACGGAGGCGGCGTGGGGCGGCGAGCTGGAGCTGAACCACCGCGTGTACCCGGTGGCGCTGGCGCTGGTGACGGCGCTGCTGTACGTGCTGTACTACGCGCTGTACGCCGCCTACGCCGTCGTGCTGTGGGCCATCGAGCCGCTGTGCAGCGAGTGCGACGACAACAAGCACCCCGCCAACGACACGGAGCCCAAAGTCACCAACTACGATGACACCACTACCGCGTGTTACACGTCGTGATGCATTGTAGGACGCGGACTGTATCAGTTTTTGTTCATTGGTTTTATATGGTGTTTACAATATGAAAATTAAATGCTTTTAACGTCACAATCAATTTCGTTATTGTTATTTATCTGCTTTAGTGATAACAGCAATTTTTATAAAAAAACTGGCCAAGTGCGAGTCGGACTCGCACACGAAGGGTTCCGTCCCACCGTAAAATATTTAACACTACATATATAAAAAAAATCACGTGAATATACAACTAAGTACATATTCTGTAAATATTTCAAGCGTCTACCTGTTGCCTTTATTAATATCGAGCAAATACCGGCAAAAAAATCACGTTTGTTGTATGGGAGCCCCTTAAATATTTATTTTCTGTTTTTAGTATTTGATGTTATAGCGGCAACAGAAATACATCATCTGTGAAAATTTCAACTGTCTAGTCATCACGGTTCATGAGATACAGCCTGGTGACAGACAGACAGACGGACAGTGGAGTCTTAGTAATAGGGTCCCGTTTTTACCCTTTGGTTACGTAACGCTAAAAACATGCCTACTTCTCGCGCTATCAGGGCTTTACTAAACTCTTCTTCTCAAAGACTTGTGTATTTATAATGCTGTTTTTAGTATAATACTACCGACCCGACCTTACTTCGCACTAAGGTGCAATGGCAAAGATTTCTGTGCTATATTTAAGTTAATAAACCTTCCGGAATAAATGCTTATTAAGATGAAGAATGATAACCGCATCAAAATACATTGAGCAGTGTCTTTGTTGTGTTCAGCACACACACTGACACACATTACATGTACAAATGTAGATTCCGTAACAATATTAACATACTGATAACTGAGGGGCAATTCTCGTAACTTTAAGAACGTTCAGTCTGATCTGTCTCAGTCGCCAAAAAAACCTCGAAATTCCTTACATTTTGACAAGTTTTTGTTTGTCGCCTAGATGAGACTGCGACTAGATTTTGAACGTTTTAAATTACTCTGACGTTCATGTTTCTGGAAATCTGTAAAATAAAAATCTGCCTATCCGACTTTAAAACCCTTAAAACATACCATTATCCTTATTAACCAGACCCTTAGCAGCTCCTGCTTTGCACGGTTTTATGACTTGACAAAATATCGTTATTTATATTATTCAAGTAAAAAATATATATATCTTCAATAAATGTTTTTAAATATACAGGGTCAAATTAAAATAGCTAGCGAAACTCCGCGGACGTGATGGGTATCGATATCTAAACACGATAAAACAAAAACAAATTAATTTGAGGATTTTTTTGTGGGTTCATTGACCGCTATTACCTAGTGTATTTACTTGAAATATCAGTTTAAAAAATCGCTTTTTTTTTGTGTAAACTTGACAGACGTGATTGATATCGATATTTCAACACAAGAAAACAGATTTTATCAACTCATACTTCAAGGAACAATACTACCAGCGGTCGTTAACCCCTGAGAAAAAGACATCAAATCTTATTTATTTTATCGTGTTTAGATATCCCATTACGTCTGCAGAGTTTTGCTGGCTAATTTAATTTGAGATAACCGCTACCCGCTGTTGTTTAGTTTAGAAGATCTTAGCGATCACATACAGACACAAATAGCGACTTTGATTTAAACTATGTAGAGATTCCGTAATAATATTTATTACAGTTGATATCAACTCAGCCTATCGCAATCCACTGCTGGACATAGGCCTCTCCCAGACTGCGCCACAGCACCCTGTCCTCCGCCTTCCGCATCCAGTGTACCCAGCCACCTTCTTTAGGTCGTCCGTCCATCGTCGCTGAGGAGCGTCCCACACTACGCTTGCCGATACGCGGTCTCCACTCCAGGACTCGACTGCTCCACCGGTCCTTCGACAGACATGGCCAGCCCTCTACCACTTCAGTTTGCTTACTCTGCAAGCTAAGTCGGTAACTCCGGTTCTTTTCCGGATAATTTCATTCCTGATTTTATCCTACAAAGAGACTCCGAGCATAACTCGCTCCATAGCGACCTTGAATTTGTGGACCAGCCCGACCGTCAGTGTCCACGTTTCAGCACTGTATGTCATGACGGGCAGGACGCACTGGTTGTAGACCTTAGTCTTCAAACACTGCGGGATAGGCGACGAGAAGACTTGACGGAGTTTTCCAAATGCTGCACAGCCTAAATGGAGCCTCTCGGCGGGTTGACCTCGGCATGAATTTGGACAAGACAAAAGTCATGACAATTCGCACGTCTTGCAGAGTCCAATCCACATCGAAGGGGCGCTTCTCGAAGTTGTGAAGAATTATGTCTACCTAGGGCACGTCATCCAGCTCGGTAGACACAACTTTGAGAAAGAGGACGACAGTAGACACAACTTTGAGAAAGAGGCCGACAGAAGGATACAGCTGATTTATTGAGAAGCAATTCCCGTATTTTTATGGACGTTCGCATTTTCATCTGTCTAAATTTGTAAAAAATATAATGAATTTGCACTCATTTTTGTAAATTTCTGGACATTGATTGTTGCTGAGATAAGATTGCCAATAAATTGAATTTCAACGTTTTCTAAGTCCGGGATTTGGCTTTATAATGTTCATATCAAAAAAATAATGTGAAAACGAAAAATCTTCCTATCTGGCCTTAAACAAACCAGTACACAGTAACAAAACTATTCTCCTTATATTCTACGCACAAAGAAACGCCACAGAACAAGTGAACCATTTAATAAGATAGTCACTCACAGCCTGGTCGCGCTCGTCCGGCACGCTGGCGTCGCGCTGCAGGCGCTGCAGGCGCGCCGTGAGCTGCAGCTTGTCGGCGCGCAGCGCCAGCAGCTCGGGGCTGCACGCGTCCACGAGGCACTGCTTCAGGGTGGCGAGCTCGCGGGCTAGTTCAGTCTTTGTGCTTTCGATTTCAGTCTGTGGAAAAATAATTAAAGTCAGCAAGTCCTGTCGTAGATTTCACAAAGCAAGCTTGTAAACGTTACAAGGTTCTTCGGAGTTAATGCTGCCATCTTGTTTTTTCAATACATTTCACAAAACAATTGCACAAATGTTTATCATCAGCGCATTCCTGTGTTAGGAAAACCGCTTGATTGAGTCCTCGCCGGCGCGGTACAGGGGCGCGGGGACAGCACTACGGGCGGCGCGCGCTCCTAGCGTGATACACAAGGGGCCAAATGTGCACTGGACAGTTCTCAAGATATGTGACGTCACAGTGGTTAACGATGAACAGGTGGTGATTTTTTATTAGAAAATTAATTGATGACTTTACAATCTTTACTTTGTGAAACAACTACATATGTGTAGGTAACAAAATAAAATAATAGGTAATAAACTTATGTACTATTTACTATATGCAAAGATCAAAATTATAAATCAATCACTTATGTCAATATCAATATCACTGGAACTTGATTCTTCACTTTCGAAGCAGCCATCACCACAATCATCTGAATCGTCCTGCACATTAATAATAAAATCAACAACATTATCTAGGACTCTGTCATGTTTGCAATATTCGTCCTCGACTTTAACACTTTCGACTCCACCCACTTTTCATAGAACTCATACGCCATGCCGCCATACATATTGCAAATGGACCCTCCAGGAGGGTCACCGGCATTACGTTTGCGCTAAAGTGAACCCTCGAGGAGGGTCGTCGGCATTAGGTTTGAAACCGTATTATAAAACACTGTAAAAAGAAGTAAAATAGTGTTTTCAAAACGTCTTGTTGCTATATTTAGTATCTCTGGGGGTATTTACATGTACTAGTGGGGTGGAAACGTGAAATATTTAAAAATAAAAAAATCAAGAAAAGTATAATCGCTCGCTTTGATCCCGAGACAGGGGTATTCAACCTCTTCTGAAATTTTCAAACATGTAATAATTTTTTATTTTATTTTATTAATGAACAACAAACAGTTACATTATGCAATATTAGTAGTTGTTTATGTAATGAAAACGTAATTATTTTGTAACAGCTTATTAAAGATTAGGTAGTGTTCTATTATTTACTTGACAGTAATGATTCACTCTGGAATTACCTACTTTCAGTCGTTATTCATATAATGTTAATTGAGAAAGGACGTATAAAATAATTACGAAAAAACTCCGATTGAGATAAGAACTGATTTATGTCATAACTACTTTTACTTGTAGCTTCGCTCCCGTGCTTCCTTTGCCTGACATTACCTTAAGTTATTCCAGCTATAAACATCACGACACCGCGTCATTTACTCATTCCGTAGGTAGCATCATTACGTGAACGAAGACAAACGGAAATCATACACTACCTATTGGTGTAATACATATACAATACCTATGCCTATTGGTGTGATACATATACACGAACCCCAAAACGCATACTTATACATGTATATACGAGTACATTGATAAGTATGCGTTTTCGGGTTCGTGAGGTTATGTATTATTACATTAGGCATTAATTTGTTTGTGTGGCTGTTAATTTTCTCTTAGAAATTACAGAACCTTTCTTTCTTATATCTATGAATATCACTATAGAGTAGGTTCGTTTTACGGTTTTATAATTTTTATCAGTAAAACGAACCTAATAACTTATACCTAAGCTATCAGAAGGAGACGAAGTAATATACTGTTTAGAAACTTTTGAAGTAAATAAAATTAAAGAAAATCTAAGTCCTATGTTTACATACAACTTTTATTTAGTTTTCAGTGTCAAAGGAAAAGTTTGTTTAAAAAAACGTATATTTTATTATACGAAACTTTTTAAAGGTTTTTTTTAATTTTCAACATGTGTCATTCGACTTTGGTACTTCATTCATACTGCCAAGTCATAAAAACGTTTCTTTGTGTTTTTAAATAATAAATGACAACTATTTTATCTGATTTTATTAAATTAACGATAGAAAACACGGAAGCGGTATAAATAAAAAAAAAATTGTTCGTGTGGCTATTGGGCCATTATCTTAGTCTTAGAAAAAAAATTACTTTATGCACTAGAACATAAAAAGCGATTTTATTTCGCCTAAGCACAACATAAAGACGAACTTTTAGAGCATGAGAAGTCAAAATATTATTATGATGTAGAAGATTACTGTCAGAAACCATAGAGGACAAAAATGAATGAATGACAAACGAAGTTGCACTATGGGTATTCTTTTTTACCATTTTGATACGGAACCCTGAAAAGCTTCTATTTTTAAAGTCATCCTCGTAATTTATAATCTCAAAATAAATATTTTTATTTTTAGTGAATATTTGTAACCGTAAAATGGTTTACCACCCCTGAAATAGCTCCCAATTATTTTTAAAAATAAAAATGCTGGTATTTGAAAACCAACGAATATACTAATAAATCTTGTTAAAATATACGACTAATTTTATTTTCATAGTTTATAATGCTGTATTCGCTAAGAAAAACGTACATTTAAAATGAGCCCTCCGCGAGGGCTCCCGGCATCCCATAAGGGATTTGAGTGAACCCTCCAGGAGGGCTCCCGGCACTGAACGTGTTAATTACATGGTTAACACAATGCTCCCACTTCTCTACAGCATATCCAGCAAATAATCTCTCCAACATATTTTTTTTGGTCCATATTAGAGTCGATACTTTTTTATATCACCCCAGACCAACTCAATTGGGTTCCAGGTTGGGGTGGTATGGAGGCAAACGCAACACTTCATGTCCGTTTCTTTTCAATAACTTGTCAATTTTATAAATATTTTCTGTAAAATGGCTTTTAATTAAATAATTTAAAAAAATAAGTCATCCTTTCTAAGTTTCATCAAAAGGCACGTCATGCCGTCGTACCCAATCTTGCATAGCTGGCTTGGTGGAAGCCATAGTCGGCTTTTTCTCTTCTCCAACCGAATGATTTTACATTTGTATTTAAATATCACAAGTGCTCCGTCTACAATCTAGTTTGGCCTCCACAATGTACGATGATCAAACGGTCTCCTTTACCGATATGAGACAGCACGCCGTGTTCATCCTTTGGTTGCCAACATTTTGAAACGTTATGAGACGCATTAACATAAGTTTCGTCAAGATATAAAATATATCTTCCTTCTCTACGATATTTTTTAATATTTAGGTTTTTCCACCTCCACGATGTTATATTTTGCTGTTCGATAAGGAGTTTCCTTTTAGTTCCGCATTTCTTAAATTTAAAACCTAGATCATGAAATTTAATTGTGTAAAAGCCAGTGACTTTTCTTCTTACCACGCCTTTGGTGAAATCGTCTATTTCCACTCTTTTTCTGCGAATCTGTTTTGGTTTTCTCGGTGATTTAAATCTTTCGTTGTCTTTTAATAATTCTCTTTGTTTTACAATTCTAGATACAGACTTTTCCGATAGTCTAGTAACTTTTGCTACGGTTTTGTTTAAAGGTATAGGTATCTTAATAATCAGTAAATTACCATGTACTACAATGCTGTTATGATGAATAAATAATTTTATTTGATTTGATCTTGTTGATATTCAGCAGAATTTGGATTCAGTTTTTTTTTTTCTAAAATATTCGTATACGGTTAAAAGCCATTGGCTTGCACTGACTATTAATTCTATGTCCGAAGATATTTCGACTAATCATGATAATGTAATCTCATGTATAACCCTCACAAACCGTCCGCAACTGTGAATGCTTGGCGGCCGCACTTGTCCACTCGCCTACAACGTCACTCGAGCACCGATAGATCCTTGTAGTAGTGTATAGTTGGTAAGTGCGTGTGCGCATCATTGAAATCATAAACAATAACATGATAGAGCGCTCGTGCTTTGCTAAGCGGTCCTTAAATCAATAGGCAACTATTGATTACTTTAGTGGGCGACATATAATATTTTACTAAATTTGCTGCAAATTGTAGTGAATTTGAAAAACATGTGAAAATTCTTGAAGTCAATTATAGTCTATAAAATATTGTAATTAAAAAGAAACATACCAGTGCATCAACAACAGGCTTGTGGTTGACGGATGACGTCAGTTTCTTTTCTAGTTCAGAGATGGTGTGGCTCTGCGTGCTGATCAACTCCTTCGCGCGAAGTAACTGAACGCCTGCGTCGTGCTTTATTCTGCAACAAAACATAACTTTATTACCTGATCTTCAAGACAGTACATTTTGAAGTGCAGTGACTGACTTTCGGCCTAGAGTCTGTCAGTGTAGTAACAGACGACGAGTAACAAGGCGAGATTATGTACAGGGGATGTGATGCAGCGTCTTCCTGTTCTAGTAACTAAATATTATGTACTGTAAATACTACTTCTAACAAGCAGTATGATTACGACAATATCCCCTTTAGCCGATGACTGTAGCATACAATGGGAGTCTGCATTTAGTCACTGAGGTTTTATGTGAAAATGTCCCGCCTATTTTGTCACTCAAATACGAAAACTGTGGTGCGTTTCGAGAGCTGCTACTTGCCGCTGCTGTACGAAGCTTTGACGCCTCAAAGTAATAAGGACTCTATGAACAGCAGCGTAGAGTTTATGAAAGTCCTTCAAAACTTGCGATATGTTCCTTACCTCTTCATCTCAGCGAGTTCATTCTTCAGCGCGGTACACTGTTCGTTCTTAGCGTTCATCTCTCTCTCAGCTTGCAGTCGACTGTGGTCCAACATCGCTTGTAAGTCCTGATATCTTGAACGTTCTACGTCTAGCTTCGATTTTAGCAAGGACACCTCGCCTTTGAGACGTTCGCTGTTTTCCATCTGTAAGGAATAAGGGTTGGTTCAAAATGAGTAGGTTTGGGACGATGTATGAGTGATTCGTCTATATTCTACACTATAATATTATAAAATGGTAAGTTGTTCATATGTTTGTAAAATCTTTGGAAATACCGTTTATAAGAATTAGTAGATTTGTGGTTACAAAATGTACAAACACGCTGTGAACGTGTGTGTTTGTACACTTGGCTACC
The DNA here is from genome assembly GCA_914767645.1 of Hydraecia micacea. Classification (NCBI taxonomy): domain Eukaryota; kingdom Metazoa; phylum Arthropoda; class Insecta; order Lepidoptera; family Noctuidae; genus Hydraecia; species Hydraecia micacea. The sequence continues at coordinate 928,821 of OU611794.1, forward strand.
ACATGTAAAGCGCGCGTTGCTTCGTGAGATAAAATACTATAATAATATAATAGTAAGCAATGGCAAAGGTAGTTGAGGTAGCAACAGGTTTAGAAGTAGGTAAGGCTCAACAATATTAAATTGATTTTAACAGTTAAAACCTTGAGTTTACTGATGATGTGGCTTACTTTTTGTCAGCACGTTTATCTCCTCTTTATTGTTCAATATACCTATGTTCCTGTTACCCCTTACCTCATGATTCAGCCGAGACTTCACAGGATCATTATGTTGCGCTGAATCCATCAGTTGTCTCTCCAACTGTGCGAGGCGCGCCCTCGCGTGCTGTTCACGTTGTTGTAGTTCCAGTTCGGACTGCATGGCCGCCTCCAGGCGCTTCTTCAGGATTTGTATCATGTTCGAGTCTTGATTCTGTTGGAGAAATGGTTTCTTTAGTAAGTTGGCAAAATAATTGGAGTAATGGATTACACTAATAAACATGAAATCAGAATCACAGATCATTGACGTGCATTGCTATTGCTACTTACTCAACTATCTTTTTTAGCGCTATGTAGTCTTAACAAATTTTTGAGTGATCATTAGTAATGTAAATGATCCTAATAAATGTTGAAAACAAAGGAAAAGGAATGTCTGTGTGTATAGTTCAGTCAATATGTGCTCAATTTTGTCAATTTACTCCAACTCGGATAGATTGATTGGCATTGCCAAAAGAAAAGCTTTGTATGCTGTTGGATGGAAATCAAGCCTACAGCCCTCATGATGTTTATGTTTATTAAGTTATCACCACCACCTATGGATTACAATACCAGGGCATCTCAGATGTGTTTCCACCCCAGAGACAAAGACGTAATGTCTCATGTGCTTGTAATATTGACCTGCAAGCTCTCGGCGGTGTGCTTGTGCGTGTCCAGCAGTAGCGACAGTCTGCCACAGTTGTCTCGCTCGGCCTCATAGCGTAGTTTAGTCGTCTGCCAGTCTTGCACCAACTTGTCTCGCACCCTGATACAATGAAGAACATGTTTAAAAACTGCCGTACCTTTGTGTTTTCTTTGAATGAATATATTTGTTACGATTAAAATAGCGCGACGTCTGCTACGTTTGTGTAACATTATCGAACGTTAAAATATTAAAGGTCGCGCTAATTTCCGTTCATCAAGGTGGTTCACAAAATCAGATAATATTGTCAGGCTACTGTTTATACTTTAAACTGGCGCTCCGCACTGAATACAAGCAAGCCCAGTTCTTTTATTTCGCGTGTCAAACGCTCGCTTATAAGTAGTTATAAGACAACGATCGATGTGAAGTAGATTCACGGACCCAGTTTTAAGGGTTCAATATACGGTAATAGCTATAATCTTTTGCCATTGACGTCTTTACCTCGAGATTGCTTAAAATCAACCAAAAGATCAAGTTTTTTTTTAGATGGAAAGGTTTTGAAGAACAAAAAAAAACGCATAACTATCACATCACGAATGTATTCTCCACAGGGCTAGGCAGACGTGCATCTATAGTACACACACATTGCACCAGTTATGTTTCAGACTCATGTAACAGGGGGCGACCCTTTTGCTATCAACCTGCCTCAAATCGAGACTCCGGACTACTAACAAAAAAAACCATTACGAAATGGACTCGTATCCTCACATTCCTCACCTGTTAAGTTCAGTGATAAGCGCGTCCTTATCTTTCAGTCTGGATTCAAGGTTGTTGACCTGCATCAGTAGTTTGTCATTTTCAGAACGTAATCTGTTGATGCGGTCAGATGATGACGAGTGGATTGAGCTTGACGACCTGTTAACAAAAATATAAGATTTCAGTTAGAAATGTTTTTGCTTTCACTAATTTTGCTGCAAGCAAACATAATAGAATATTGCTTATGTTATGGCAGTACTTACTTAGATGTATTTAATGCTAGGCGCGGTATGTCTTCTCTTTCGTCGCTGCTTGCCGACAGAATCTGTCCAAAATAAACTCATATTATAAATACCTCAACATATGTATATGAAAAATTCGCCCGATAATCGTAATTACTATTTTAAAAGGCGTCAAATGAACAGCGGTCATCCAGAATTACGCTGCGATTAAGCAGACACAGGGGCGCAGATTTTTGTGCTCATTTCAAGGTGTGGCGACGCGCAATGGCTATGATGTAGTATTGAATACCTGACTGCAAAGAATTAGTATGCATGATATAGCAAATAAACATTCAAATTGAGAAACTCCTTCTTTTTTGAAGTCGGTTAAAAAAATAACACATCGTCTATTCACATGGTAACCCACCTGCTCCATAATATCCTCATCTAGAGTGTGCGAGTAGTCGAGCTGGTCCCTGAGAGCTCGTTCTAGCTCAGCCGTGGGCGAGCGCACTGCGAGCGCGCGCGGCTCGTGGGCTGTTTGTGGTACGTCGCGGCCGGGGGACGGGCGGAGTCTGGGGACACACGTAGGTGGTTAGTGATGGCGAGTGTCTCAAAAACGGGAACCCCCTATCGCTCCCTTATACAGGGTCAAATTAAATTAGTTAGCAAAACGCCGCAGACATGATGGGTATCGATATCTAAATACGATAAAATAAAAAAATACAGATTTTCTCAAGTAACTACAGTAGGTACCAGTGGTCATTAACTCCAGCAAAAACATTTTTTGTTTTTGTTTTATCGTGTTTAGATATCGATACCCATCAAGTATGTAAAGTTTTGCTAGTTAATTTTTGAACATGTATATTAGGTTTTTACTGTTGGCACAATAGTTGGCCGTTACTTCAGTTCATGGCAGCAGTAGTCTTTATAACATAATGTATACCTGTCCACAAGTTCTCTTAAGTTTTCTAGTTCCACTTCTAATTCTTGACATCTCTCTACTTTCTGCCGCAGTTTATTCTTCAATTCACCCACGTTCGACTCTTCTCGCAATCTATAAATTATAATTAATATATCATCAATTTGCGATAAATTCTAATGCACACAGGAAAACGAAAAAAAAGGAAGTATTTCTGCTGCGGAACCAAACCCAGAACTCAAACTCAAACTAAGTAGCTACGTTTTCAATATCAAGGCAAATGGGGCCATAAAAACGTGATAAATTTTTGGCAAACATTGATGACTGGTATTCAACTGCATCCGGTTGGATTGGAAGCCAACCACAACGTAGTTGGGGCAAAGTTACGCTGATATACTTGATGAATTAACTATTACGAATTAAACTATCATTGCTTATCACACACAAATTAACAAAATTCATACATTCACTCAGACAACACATAGTCTAAATCGCTGGGTTTAGGAAGCATGATATTTTGCACAAAAGTTCCTTGTATAACGAAGGTGAGCACTAAGAAAGGATTTTTGAAAATCCATCCCCTAAAGAGTTTAAATAAGGGATTAAATATTGTATGGAAGTTAGTCATTTCTGCCAATGAGAAACCCCACATGGCTTGTTATCAGTAAAACTCACTTAGCAACAACAGTATCAAGCTGTTGCGCCAGCTGTTCCTTCTCCCCCATGAGCTGCTGTATTTCGTGCTGCAAGCTGTCCGCGTGCTGCCTCAGCTCGGCGTTGTCGGCGTCTTTGTCCGCGCTCTGTTTGTTGGCCTGGCTGAGGCTGTTGCGCAGTTCTGTCACGTCTAGTTTAGCCTTTGCTAGCTCGAACGCCTGGGAAATTGACGAGTGTTTAATATACAAAAATTTAAAAGTAAGCTAATATAAAATGAAGATATAATCAATGTTTGGTAATAGCAAGAATAACGTGACTGTACGCAACATTGAAATATGATTTTTACAAGAATAAAAAATGCATTAGGCACATACATTTTTAGATCATTTCTATGATTTCATACGTGTGTTGTTAACCTCAAATGGCCTTAATTTTTTTCGTTGGCACGGTAGACAACTCTAGTTTTATTATGATGAATCAAAGTGCCCTACATTTCTACAATTTGAAAAAAACTATATTAAGATGTTATGTGTAATATCTAGTTTTAATTCCGTGTAATATAAACCCAGGCTTGGATGCTGGAAGCAATCTCACCTTCCCACGCTCATGCATATGCAGATGCAAGAAAGGTATCATGCATATGCAAACATGCAGGAAAATGAGTATAGCATGCCACGCAACCGAACCTATACTCGACACGTGTTTCGCCCCTCCACGGGTGAGATTGCTTCGAGCATCCAAGCCTGGGTTTATATTACACGGAATTAAAACTAGATATTACACATAACATCTTAATGTCATGGATTTCCGTAAAGTAACGCCTGATTCCATAATATAAAAACTATATTTAAATCTCACCTTATCGTTCAATTCCTTCTTGTTAAAATCAAGCTCATGCTGTAGTAACGAGATCTGCTTCCGAATCTTAACAAGTTGCTTCTTATCATTGCTCGCCTGTCGGTCTAATGACTTCCTCTCATCTCCATTCTTATTCCGAGGAGAAGGACTTCTTGATACCATCTTTAACTGTTCCTTTAGCGAAGCTATCTCTTCGTGGAAGGCGTTGATGTCTTCGTGTAAGATCTCTATTTCCGTTTCCTTGTCTTTAAGCTTATCTGTTAATAGTTTCAGTTCATCTATCTTTGCTGTCAATTCGTTGTTCAGTGAATTTACTCTGACGAGTTCAGATTCGTTGCTCTGAAGTTTGAGGGATGCATTCTCTTGTTCTTTTTCTAGTTTTGTCAATTTCAACGTTAAGTCTTTGTTATTAGAATTCAATTTGTCGTTTTCTTCGTTCAGTTTTGATACGTCACGGTTGAGAGCTTCAACTGTGTCTTGTAAATGGAACATTTCGTTAGATTTCTCTTCAAATGCCTCTTTGAGATTGTCTAGTTCTTCTGTTTTGTCATTGAGGCATCTCTGCAAGTCGTCCAATCTATCCAAATGTTGGTTCAAACTATCAATCTGTTGGTTCTTCTCAGATACGAGTTGCTGCAACTTCTGCAGTTCGTTCACTTTCTCTCTCATTTGATGGTTCTCACTTTCACATTTCTCCAAAGCATTGTTCCTGCTTTGTAGCTCGTCAATCTTAACTTCTAGTTCAGTCATTTTGTTTGTCAAGTTACGTTTCTCTTTAGCGAGTTCTAGAATCATGTTTTCACGCCTTAGAATGTCTTCTTTGAGCAGATGTAAGTCTTTAGATTTCTCGTTTACTTCTTGCGACAATTCTCCGAGTCTTTGTTCGAGCAAGTTCTTGTTCGACGAGAAATTATCTAGTTGATTCTCATAGAATTTCTTGTCTTGTTCCATAGTCGCCATCGTGTTTTCTAGAAGACCTTTGAGTTCTTCCACCTCTTCCTTTAAAGCAGGAAACTCACAGAGCTGTTCCTCTGCGTTTTTTAGTTCAGACTTACAATTCTCTAACTCTGACCTAGACTTCTTAATCTCATGTTTTAACTGTGTCAGTATGTCCGGGAAGTTTTCTTGCTTAACGTCTAATGTTATTCCTAGTTCTCCTAATGAGGTGTAGTCGTTGTGGGTTTTATTGTCGGTAGCTTCTAGAGAGAAGTTGATTTTCTTCGGTTCGACGGTTAAATCTTTACTGTCGTTCACGTCTCTGTTGGGGTACATTGAGCAATTGTCTTGAATGATTTGAGCTTGTTTCTTTTCAATACCGAACATTGTAGTTTCGTTGACGTTTCTCTTGTATTGTTTGAGTAGTTCTTTGTTTTGTGTTGACGTTAAGTGAGCTGGTAGGGAGTCAGCTCGCGGGGTATAGCCAGGTAGGTCGAAATGGTCAATATATTCAATGTGTAGGGAACTCATGTTTGCTTGATCGAGTTCGGGTGGTAATGTTCTGTTTTGAGTTTTTTCATTCGGTGTGTCGGCGTAGGGCGCGCCAGTTAGACTAACGTTCTGTCCTTTCAGTTCAGCCCTACGCATCTGCAGGTCTTGTTCGTCGAACTCAGATATAGACACGATGTCGCTGAGCGTTCTCGCGGAAGCTTTGCCTTCTAAAACGTCGCCATTCTCCTCCTTTTGGTTGTCTTCGTCTAGTTTTAGCGCTGTGAAAGCAATGAATCATATTAACTGCGCAAGTTAGCTATACGGATCTTTCACCGTCAACCTAAATAATTGCGAGGAAGTTGGAATAAATCCAAATCTTCGTATAATTAGTCTAGACTAATGTAAAGTCCTAAAACAAAACTGAAAACAGACTACGTGAATCACTGGAGCGAAATGGAACTGATTTGCGAGCTAAAAGCATGTTCGTAAACCTACGCTTATATATTTTACGAAGTCAAGTTTTTGGCAAGCTTCAGAGATAAAACAAATAAATAAGAGATATTGTTTATAATCATGTGTCGTGTCAATTCGTCAAGATGGTACAAGTGTGTTAAAATATAGGCTCCCGACACTGAGACAGATTGATATGTATTTTCCTTCACTAATGCATTTGCTCGGTGTTAGCCTCAATTCAAATAATCTTCATGGCTATTTAGACACGGCCGTTTTGCGAGACAAATGCCCAAAGCGCACTGTTTGTTTTACACCGCTCGGTTCGTTCCCGAAAGTTGAAATTCCTGCACTCCTTTAGGTATCACCTAGTGTTAGTGAATACGGGCATACGCGGATACGCGGCTATAAAGTGAGAGAAGGCAATAACTATTAGAACATTACATCAACAGCAACTCGATATGACAAGTCTTCGAGAGTACTACATCAGATTAAGATTTATAACATTATGCCTTTTCCTGTTTTATTGGACTAACGAATTATAATATCTATTGCGTCATTCATTGCTGTGTACTAAACATAGTTACTTTATGACATATTCTACAAGGTTAAATAAAATTAGCTAGAGGAACACCACAAACGTCATCACGTTTATCGATTTCTAAAAAAGATAAATAAATTACTTGGTAATTTTTTTTTTTGGTTAGCACCGATATTGTAGTTACTTGAAGTACGAGTTTAGAAAAACTGTTTTTATTAAATCTTATCTTAATGACATATCGATACCCATCAAGTCTGTGGAGTTTCACAGGATAATGTAATTTAACCCTGTATATTCTATTATCTTCTCTAATATATGTAGCTGTTGAAAAGACCGTTAGCTGCTGATGTTGAGAATAGCACATTTCAACGTTATCTGTATTAAAAAAAAATCAAGGGGCATGGTTTCCTATAGAGAACATCCAGCATAAAACCAATCTTAAAGTATCGGTGGAGTAACCACAAAAGCTATAACAACTTACCAAGTAACTCTTGTAGCTGGTCCTCCTTCTCTGCTAGGTTTCTCTGGTGGTCTCTGATGGTGGTCTGGAGTTCCTCCTTATCCTTCTCTAAACTCCTCGCTAAACTCTCCAGCTGGGCGATACGTGACTGGGCCGTAGATAGCTCGCGTTCTAATATTATCACTTTGTCTTTGGGATTACCTGGTGGGTGAAACATTTTGGATTGTTGAAATGTGTTGTTTAATAAGGTTTTATCCGTTTAAACATAAGCCATCGCTTCACATCATGAGAGCTCGAGCATAATCAGCCTATAATGTTCCCACTGCTATGATACAAGCCTTCTCTCGGTGAGAGGGAGTGGGCGATAATCCACCACGCGGGCCCGGTGCGGGTTGGTTGATTTAACATTTCTTCAATTTTTTTGTTGTTCTAGGACATGCCGGTTTCCTCACGATGTTTTCCTTTACCGTTTTGAGAGCATTGATGATTATATAATTTATACAAAGTAAAGCGCCTGTCAGGGTTCGAACACTTCGAACTTACGACCTACAACTCGCAATACGCGGCCGTTACCACTGGGCCACTACTACTGCTGCGAGATCGAGCAAGTAACATAAAACCGTACTCAAGGACCGCGACCAATAAGCATATTATAGAAGTCAATTCTTTCACAGTAGCCTTTCAGTGTTTTACATGGAACCATCATAGTGGACAGTCGAAAGGTAAAATTGACAATTATTGTAGCCACTGTATGACGCATTTCATTTTCTATGTGTAGTCATAATAATAGTCCTATCTAATAATAAACTAGTCTACACGTAGTATCATACGCAAACTTGTTGAATCATCAATAAAAGTATACATTCATCTATGTGAGTCACACGTAAATTAAATTGGCTATACCTATTGTTTTATAGATTTTATGGATAACCTACGCAATAGTAAGATCTAAGATAAGAATACGTAAAAGCTTCTTTCTTCTCAGTCCAATAGGTTTTGAATCTCAAGTAGCTAAAATTTAGAATATTGCCGAATCGAAACAAGGATTTCATTGTTTGGCATATTATACAAAAAAAAAAAAAATACAGTGTTAGATTAAACGAGGGATATACTCTAAGTGAGTGTAGTACTTTTACTATGGGACCAACTCAGAAATATGAAAAAAGAAAACAGCTGTTTCCTACAAATTGCAATACATACGTGATCAAAGTGTAAAACATAACGTTTTTTTCTAACCTTACCTAACAGCCTGTATATGATTGACTATTTCTCTACCACGTAGGACTCCAGTTATCAATAAATACCATTGACCTTTAAGGATGATAACAACAACACTTACATGAGTTCCCGTACAAAGAGTGGTGTTCATCATGTAGTTTTTCTCTCTCCTCGAGGTTCTGCTTGACTCTTGTTAACTGCTTGTCCTTCGACTCCAATTCTTCTTTCAACCGCTGCACCTGAAAATTAAAACGGATTAGTATTGACAGGCTTGGATTAATTACATACTTTAAAATGTATTCATGTGCTTGAGAGGTAGACAACTAATGCAGGCTGCTGTATAGTCCACCTCGCGTAATTGCTGAAATTCCCAGTAAATTAAAACTGCACTAAGGTTGAAACTACCTAACTGTCACAGAGACAAATAGACCTTGTCGTTATATAAAGTGCAAGAGACAATCAACCTTGGGTGTTGAAGTAATTACAATGTCAACTATACATTAGTTTGCTGTCGTCAAGTATTTAGTATTGCCTACTCCTAGGTTTGATGTAATGGCTTTTTGGGGACAGTCTTCTGTAACTTTTAAACTCAAGGGCAGAGTCTTCTATGAATGTCTACTTACAACAGGTTTTCTTTGCTTCGATCAGCCTGGGTTCGGAGCCTGTTTAAAGACCTCTAGGTATAAGATATAATAAAGAATATTGATTTTGATACATTTATTCAGCCGAAAGACGTTCCCGAAGCACCGCCACTTTGGCCTCCACAAGGTCATCGATCCACCTTGTGGGAGGCCTTCCAACGCTACATCTTCCGGTACGCGGTCGCCACTCCAGAACCTTTCGGCCCCATCGGCCATATTTCTGCGAGCAATGTGCCCTGGCCACTGCCACTGAAGTTTGACAATTCTTAGGGCTATGTCGGTAACCTTGGTTCTCTTTCGGATAATTACCTCGGCGAGTGCATCATGTAGCTGCACACTAAGCTGGCTGGTGGCCTGATGAGACAAAGCTTCGGCATCGTTCCTCTGTTGCTGAAGCCGCGCAGATAACGACGAGATTTTAAGCGCCTGCTCCGACATGCGTCCTTGGAGGACATCGCGTTCTGCGCGAACCTCCTGTGAGCAAACAAACATGAATGTTAGTGGTTAGTGTGGAAGGTGACAATTTACAATGTTTTATTAATATGAATGCTTAGATGTACTTATTTGACACATTCATGAATTTATGACTATGAAAGTATAGCGTATTCAATTATTTTATTTATGAGCAAATTTTAAAGATTTTACCTACAGTTACAGGGGTTAACTAAACCGTATATGCTAGTAACTGCAACCAATCGTAAATAAAACCCAATTGGAGTTCACGTCATTCCTACTTGTCAGTGCAATACCTAAATCTATACTATAACCACTAACTCCAGATGCTGTCTCAAGACTATAGTTACAAATACATCGTCACCCATTAGTCTAGCAACTCAACGCGTCATATTACAACTGACATTTAGCACTAGAAAGCCAGCTGGTCTATACACCTGGTAGATCCAATCCGTCCCTTAAACTCACCGGCTAAATAAACGTCTGTCACGAACGAAACACAAAGTTCAGCGCCATTAGTCATCAAGAGCTATATTTACACCGCGACACAGTTCCGACACTATGAAAACAGGCTGCAAAGATCATTAGGTCGGATTCTGTCGTTTAATCAATGGATGGCCCAGATTGTGTTGGATAATATACGCTTTATTGATGCCAATTTCGTAATAAAGAGTGATAAAGGTTCCTTGACTATCAGCTGTAAGTTAACGACACCCGAATGGCCTCAGACAGACTGGGGCCACTTGAGTGTCGATTACTGAGCCGGAAAACGCTGCTTTGAAAAAAAATATACGTACGCAGTGAGTAATTTCAACCTTAATATTCATAGAAGCACGTCACCATTATACATATTATGTTTAAGTTTCAGTACAAATTGAAATCGAAGTAATTTCGGGATATTTATGATAGCTTTAGCAGAGCATGTTCAAAGCAAAATGGATAACACCATAAAGCATTTCTATTATTAGGCGAGTCTGTTGTACACCTTGCTAATGATAATCAAAGGGGCTTGTGGCTAAGTAATAACAGCCGTGCAGGTCGAGAACGATCCAGTTAAGCTACGCTTGCTGCGATTGGTCCGTGGATGGGTCGATCGATCGACGATCGATCGACGATCTTTACATATCAAAACCCCTCCGTGCCTCGGAAAGCACGTTAAGCCGTTGGTCCCGGCTGTCAATCACGGATCTTTGGCAGCCGTTACGGGTCGTCAGAAGCCCGAAAGTCTGCCAACCAGGGGTATCGTATTACCCAGTAACTGGGTTGTAGTCAGATAGGCAGTCGCTCCATATAAAATACTGGTATTCAGCTACATCCGGTTAGACTGGAAGCCGACCCCAACATAATTGTTGGGAAAAGGCTAGGCAGATGATGATGCTTATGATAATCATTAACAATAATTCCGCCTTCTATATTCAATACAAAAAATGTTATCAACAATAACCTAATTGAGTCGTATCATCAACACTCTTTCAGAGACAATAGATATTGTGGGACAGCCAACAACTGTTTCCATTATCTTTTTATTAAATGCCGGAAGTTCTGTCTCTATCGATCGAGTTATCCACTAATGTGAATAAGCCATTAAGCGCTGAGGAATTAAGAAGAGCTTTCAGGCAAGCGGCTTTACACAAAGCGTTGCTAACGCTTTTGTTATCGAGTTCAAACTCTTTAAACCCACAGTTTAAGTTCGTTGACCTGAAGTTTTGTTTTTAAACGTAAGCTGTTTTCACATCCTACTTTGAGATTTTTGTTAAAATATGTGACTTTTATCGAGTATAGTTACTTGTAACCAAATTTTTTGCATAAATTCAACAATATATGTTTTGGCACTGCAGTATGTTGATTTTATTTGAAGTGTACTTATGGCCGGTTTTTGCCTCACTGAATAAGTTCCGGTTACTTACTTATCTGGCTAGAAAGGGGGCGACTACCGGGATGACGACTAATAGAGAAGTATAGAAGAAAGAGACATGTTGCGCAGACCACTAATAAATTGAGATAAGGGCTAGAGAATGATGATAATGACTTACTTATCTGGCTGATAATTACATACAAATTCTGTTTAATTTATTCATTTATATGGTGGATAGTAGCTACCTATTCGGTCTCATTGATACAAGCCCTACACATTCACTTAGATTTATAGTAAATACTGGACGAATATGTACAACATATAAAATGTGAAGGAGACCAATAAAACTCTTCGTACGCAGACATCTTACATGAACATGGGCGTATGACGATACATTGCCAATGTCAATTGATGCAATAAAAGTGACAAATGATGCTACACGACAGCAGATTGAATAATTTAGCGTATTGAGACTATTCAATACATGTCGCCTACTTATATGTTTATAAATAACCTTACACATAAAACGTATCCGCTTCTTGGTATTCGTTATCGAGCGCTAGCTGAGCTACCAATTCGTAGTTTCTCGTACCAGTGCAAACACCTTAACCTGCCAAAACTAACAGAGCATAATTATACGCTGTAATGGTGATAAACAGCGTATAGGCTCTGTGAGTTTAACCCCTGCACTATATAGAACTAATTAAAATATGGATTAATCTACTTATATGCTTTTAAATTTAGGAATAGGTATTCCAATTGACTAGACTGTTAAATAAGAGCAGTAATGGCCCAGTGGTGAAGGCCCCGAATTACGAGTTGTAAGTCGTGGGTTTGAACCCAGGCAAGCGCTTTGCTTTGTGTAATTAATGTCATCACCATTGCTCTCAAAAATGGTGAAGGAAAACTTTATGTCTTATGACAAACAATTTGAAGACATGTAACATCTTCCAACCCGCACTGGGCCCGCGTGGTGGATTACGGCCCATTCTCTCCCACAGAGAGGAGGCCTGTGGCGAAAATTATAGGCAGACTTGTTAAATTGTTGTTCTATTATGTTATTGAACTATTTTCATGGTCCAACTCTAGAAATTAGCGAATTAGCGGACCAACACATGGTAAACATCCAACAAATAACAACAAAACCTGTGAAGTTAAACAACTTGAAATGAAATCTGGAATAGGAACGGATCGCTGGACATCTCTCATGTTATGATCATAACAAAACCGAAGCCTATTGAAACCTAACCGTTTCAATTCAGGAACGAACGAAATATTTACGAAGATTCGGCAGTAAATGTGAGTGTCTCCGATACACAGCTCAGTATCTCATGCAAACGACCGACCATGGATTACTAACACACTCATAAACTCAAAACATTCTCATATTTCCGCGACAGTTTCCCAAGCGTTTTCCCGACGACGTTGCGACCTAAGTTTAATAATATAAGAACGTCCGTGATGCGCAGTTGGCAGCGTCTGACGTACTATCATTGTATACAAGATATTGGGATAAAGTGCGATTGTTAATTGTGTTAATATAATGTCGCTTTGGGGTTTGCAATTTGTTGCTTTCTATGAGCTTCTGTAGCTTCAGCCATACTTAATATTAAAAATGCGAAAGTGTGTCTGTCTGTCTGTGACCTCTTTACGCTTAAACCGCTGAATCGATTTAGATGAAATTTGGTATATAGTTTTGAGTCCCGGGAAAAATACATAGGATAGTTTTTATCCCGATATTCCCACGGGATCAACACTTATGCGGGTGAAACCGCGGAGCGGTGCTAGTTACATATAAAACCTAAACATAGCCCGCCAAACATAATCAGCAAACAATGTAACAATTATTGTTTAGTTTGTCGATACGAAAAACAAATGCGGTTTTAATATTTATTCCGCCAAAAACCACCGGCCAAACAAGCGAAACATTTACAAGAACAGATTTTAGTTCCAAACAAAACAACGCTTCATCAACAAAGATTTCACTTCCAAATTGCCAATATAGTCTCCAATAAAAGAAACGTCCACAAAACAACTCACCGTAAGATCCGGCAACCCCATCCTAACGTATTTGCTGAAGTAACTCCAAACAAACATCACACAACACTACATCGACGGAGCACTAAACTATCACGGTTACATTGCTGGTCGACTGCATGGCTACGCATCACATGTTGATGAGAGGTTGCAATGGATGGCGTGCTTTGATGGCTGGTGGGTGAGGGAGAGACCTTACGGCAGCAGAACACGCTCTGAAGCATCGGGAGAGACTGAACGTCAGACGTTTGTAAATTGTTCGCGCGGAGGGAGTTCGAGATGCGCGAGCTGTTGGATACGGCAACGTGGATTTTATATTGAAGATACGTTACTTTATGTTAGTGATGAATGATCAGATAAAGAAAGTACAGACGCCAGCACATCAAGCTACTACAATCTGTCAAATTTCTTTAATAGATTTTCAACTTTATCGCTAAAGCATAAGGTTCAAAGTTGATTGGGAAAATTTGACAGTTCCAGGTAGCTTAATGTGCTGGCGTCTGTAAACCAATTACCGAAAATGTTTGTATTAGTTTAACAGCGCAAGTATTTCAGTACACGTTTTATTTACGGTCACTCACTACTCCATACTATTCTTGAAAGAACTGCACAATTTATTTTAATGCACCTACCATTTTTTGTCTCCGAATCACCTAAGACTGTACTTTTATAAATGCATAATTGTGGCTTAAAGTAATCCTTTGCGTAGTTTTAACTATTGCATAAAGAATTAAAATAATAACATAAAAGTTACTTATCACAGTCCGATACCACATCCACATAATTTTCCTCATTCCCTCCAGCACTATATTTAACCCACACGAGCGCGACGCATGTGTGCGCGTACGTCGAACGCGTAGGGTTGCCAGCTATTCCTGTCCACTGTTTACCTTCCTGCTTGTGTAACCAAGGGTTAATCGCGAACCAATAAATGGGTTACAACGGCTACGAGCATGTATTGTTAAATAAGATTGTTTTATCATTAGTATGAAAAGGGAAGGTTGGGTTTCTATAGTTAGTTTATTTTGGATTGTGCGCTTAGCTGGTTGGCTGGTTTAGTGTTGGATTACAAACGGGTGTAGCTTTTAAGTTATGGTAAATGCAGCGTCAAGAAGTAACTGCAGTTATGGCATGTTGCCAACTACTTTCTTTGATTCTGCAGGTATTAAATGTCAAATGAAATGGGCAGCAACTGTGCTTTGAAACGTTAATTTACAGTCAATTATTTCAGTTCAGAAGTTTGATAAAGGGACTCTACAAGAATAGTTTAAAAATTCTTTGATTTATTTACATGAACAAAATGTTTATCAAACTGGCAACCCTGTGCTAATAGTCAATAAAACCTCATAATATAAATTGAGAGAGCGGAGAGAGTTCATCCCGCATATTAGGGTCGGGCAAATTACTGCGAATGACGCGAGCCTATGTCGATGAGTGTAGGACTATGGTGACTAATAGAGCTATAGGCATGGACTGTACGGGGACACCGTGGGCTGAGTTAGGTCAATAGATGGGGAGAGGAGCAGAATTGACTCCCACATAGCGAATTTACATGTTAAAAAACATAAAGTGGAATAGCAACTTGTAAAGAAAAACTGTGTCTTCCAAAGAATACAAATCTGATTGATCTCGATACTTTAAAAAAAAACCTTTTAGACGATACATTTGTGATGAATGAACGATTGGTCCAAACTCAGCCAGTTGTTCTTAGTAGAAAAACCTCAAAGAAACAGCCCGTCTTTCCGAACATCCTATGCACTTCCGTCTAAACGAGGTCAACCCATTAGCAGCCGAAGTTATTGTGAAAATACGCGGTTAATCCATTAAAACGTAGTGCCGCAAACCACTAGGAACTAGGCTAACCGTTGCAATAGTAAACTTTGATGTATCGGCCGCAACCGCAAATCTGCGCTCGAGTCAAAACAAACGCAGGCCGTGTAAACAGTAGAAGTGTGCGCCAGGATTAATATTTGTCTATAAGGATAATATGCGAATGCGCATTCCTACTGTCTGAGCCTATTGGCGTTTCTTGAATATTTTGCTTACGAAAATAAATGAAATGTGATAGGTTAGATTAGTTATTTCGAGACGATGGATATCGATTCGCAGAACTGTCAGAAATTATGAATTATTTTCTTATTTGCATTTACAGCAAGAACGGCAGGAGGATGAAGATTTTCAGCCTATTGTTATACACCTATATATACATAAAGGAGATCGAGAGTTCGGCGAATAACTACTTGTGACCAAAAAAAATATCTAAGTATGCCAATTTACAATTGAAATAGCACTTGAAAAATCGTGAATCTCAGAGCAGATACTCTAGAAAACCTAAAAAAAACAGTCGAATAACCGAATTTAATTCCTGGATCAGCACAAAACATCCATATTAAAAAGAAAACTACAATTATTTACTTATCTCAAACATCCGCTCCCGAACATCTTAATAACCTCACGCATCAACTACTTTTATAAACCAAACTAAAAGAAAACGCTTATCATTGAACTTGGGTGTTATTTTTAAAGAATCTCTGTGGCGCATCATTCATCTATTGGCTCTATTTCTCGGCTTATTCATTTGTTTATTTGCGGCGAGCCGGTGGCTTGTCGTAGAGCGAAAGTTTACAGCGAAAATAGAGGATGATTGCGTTGATAATGTTCATTGTGCTTTTTAGCATGATGTCATGAGATTGATAAGTATGTTTTTTTTTCGTAATTTCGGGATTATGTGTGAGAATTGTTAGTTGTAAGATACTTTTGGGTAGTGTTAACTGTAATTTTTATACAGTTTTATTGCCGAGTACGTACCATTATCCCTGTAAATAATTACCAAACAGCCGGTCCATCAGACATGGGTATTTTTGGACTCAATAAGTTACACTAGCTTCATCTATTTCTTACCCGAGGGAGATCCTAATAAATTGTTCATGCGCAGGCGAGCTGCATGCACCGGCCGGCGCAGCTCTAAGTTTTCAACACGCATTTGGAAACAGCAGACATCCGAGGATACAGCAGTGTATACGCATATCTATCATCACTAATCATCGCAAATATAATCAGTTCAGTAATAATTATTTTTCTTTCTAAGAGGTAACCTCTAGAAGTACTGATTCGATTACAAAGATTTTCTTTCTGGTAACCGGGAATTGTTTTTGACCATTATAGTAACTCAATAACAGCGATGCAATTTGCAAAAACCCAAGAAAAAATTAATTTTACGATCGAAATAGAAAGAATCGTCTTAAAAGATTTTTTTTCAACGGTATGAACGGATATATCTAATTCTACCTTTTTTCAAAGGCAGGTCAAAGTTGTCCGCTCGCTCGATAGATGGCGTTGACACCAAATTAGATCGCTCTATGGTTTTTTTACAACGCCACACTGAAGAGTCGGAGTTCAAACAAAGGTTCAACTTCTTGCAAGTGACACTAGCTTCTAATCTAGTAAAATATTTTCGAAAATTGTTTTTTTGAGGTCGATCAAAAACACAAACGAAGGAAGATCGTCTAAAAGTTTATTAGGGCACATCACGACGTTGAGCAGTGAGCAAAAGAGAGAAGGAGGAGGTACGTCCCTTAGAGGCGACGAGTACCAAAATCATGTGATAAAACTTGATACGGCAAGACGCATAATAATGACGTATTTATCTTTCGTAGAATATCGATACAATTATAATACGTGACGGTTTAACCAGACCTGCCACTGCCAAAGGACTACTTGGAACTACGTTAAGCACGTTAATCGGTGTAAAGGTTCGCCAACTGTTCTTTGAATATTGACTGTCACAGCCGTCAGGTGTGATCGAAAGCGTAATTAATAGAAACTTATTTCAATCATTATCATCAATCAGTGAACATTCAACATAGGCTGTCTGATATGCCAACACAAAAAGTTTTTCCGGGTATTCTTTTCCCACGTCACATCGAACTCTTTGTTGAAAACTATCCTTCGGTAAAGCATATGAGCTGCAGTTTCATGATTAGTTGCTACTGTACTGCCAACCTTTCTTACTATGCCCTCTTGTACAGGGTGGCAGGGACATTAACTCGCAACCAGTTACAATGAAGTCAGTACATGATTCTGAATCCCCTGCGTTGAAAATTTTCGTCGGTTCTTAAGAAAAATATTGCTGTTCCAGTAATTTTGTATTTTACTTTTCTATGAAACAGCTGTTTTTTATAAATTAATAAATTTCTAACGAGGGGTCTAGAATCATGTGCTAAATATATGGCTTCACTTTGCGCGTCGATGTCCCTGCCACCGTATACATTATCTACTTTTGCAACATCTATTAAAATGGCGCTTATATTTTTCCACCAAACAAGCGCCTCTAACCTTTTTCTTTCTTTAGGGAAACCATCACGGACATCACCCCTCGTCTGGGAAGAGCGGAGGGTGATATCGGACTCCTAACGACTAAAACACCACGGTTCCTTGTACTACCACGAGTCGGGGTCCCCGCGCCTCTAACCTAAGATTATATTCCGAGATTAACATTCAGATACTCCATTTAGAACCCAACACTCCAAAAACAAAAACTACATAATAAAATCTATCTCTAATCCAAAGACGACTTTGAACCGCGAAGTTGACATTTCGCTAGCGTTCACGCTGGCCCGTGGTTGTGAAAGAGTGCGTTATCAAAATAAATCGTTGGCCCGCCGCCAGCCATCAATGGAGCGGTACCAAGGTCCCTGATGTTCGAGGTGCGATATCCAGGAAATATTAATGTACAATGTAGACTATGATTCTAACGTTGCGTAACGTTAAATGTGATAGGGTTTTTCCCACGATTTTGTTTTCGGTGTATCATTTAGTTTTTTTTTTTGTCTGGATTTGAACTTTTTATTTTTTTTTATTGCTAAATGGGCCCGCTCTTGACCCCGATCACACCTGATGGAAAGCAATAGATGAGGTCTATGATGGAACGAGCGTGCCCAGAAGATGCCTGTTCAATCTTGATTTGAAGGCAGACGGGTTAAATGTGGGAGGGAACACAGATGCCGGCAGAGAGTTCCACACTTTGCGCATAATAAAAGTGGAAAAGAAGCGCTGAGTACGACTCGTCGGGATATCAACCAAGTGCGGATTGCCGGCAGATGTAGTAGCTTGATGTGCTGGCGTCTGTACTTTTAAAAGTAAAGGAGGGTAAAATTGTACCTCTGTTTATGATTACGGTAAAACCGGGTTATCCTTTGAGTAAGAAACATTAAGCTTTAATTAAACGTGAAATAATGGCTTCGACCTGCGTTCTGCTTGGGAAACTTTGTATCCAGCATTGAAAAGTACCTAATGCAAGTCCTGGATGGATACTATCTCTGTGCTTTTAATTAAAAAATCCGTTTAGATTTCATAATTGTAGTCAATATGAACTCTCATAAAATTAGTATATATGCTATGGAATGTGAGGCGATCGTAATAAATAACATTTTACGAAGCGTGAACTATATTCGCATCATATTCCTCACTGACATTTTGTGGAGTTTCTCAGAAACCTATCTATACAAATAAATAAAATTGAAGTGTCTTATGTTTGTAATATGAAAATAACAGCTTGTTAATTACTAAATGCATATGAAAATATATACGGTACTTGTAAAAAAAAAAAACTTTTTTTTCTGTTTGTCTTTTTGTTCCGGCTAATCTCGAAAACGGCTCGTCCGATTTTGAGGAAGTTTGGTATGGAGTTACTTAGAACCCTGGAGAAGGACACTAGCTACATTTTATGGACATACCACGCGGGCGGAAGCTAGTTGATAATAATCACCAAACCAGGTACTTTCTACGTGAAGATGTCTAGTATACATAGCTATGAATGAAATACATTTATATGTCGTTGATTCACTTCGTCGTAAGGAAGACTTTTGGTACACTTTATGTGCACGAATATAAACTTATCACATTAAAAAAAATACACTTTAAAATCCTTTGGAATTTAAGAGCATACTCCAATTTGGCACATCTGTAAGTGTTTTCGAAGATATGCTATACATACTATACGATCTTACTTACCACCGTCTGGAAGTCGCGAATTAATATGTTTCACAGAAAGGACGGTCAATGTATAAAGTATGTTAACATCTTACGTTACAGAAGGAACCCAATTTTCGAGGAATGATTTTATTTTAAAAAATATTCATAGAGATAAATAGCATAAACATAGCTGTTTTTAGTCCGTGACAAAGTTGAAATCAGATGATATCTGTATCAGAAGACATCTTACCAGTACAGGAACTCAACATCGTTCTTTTGCCCTTATTCCAATTTATTTGTGGCGGTGCAGCACATCTTCTTCTATACTTCTCTATTAGTCGTCATCTCAGAAGTCACCCCCTTCCTAGCCCTATCATTTTTCACGTAGTCCATTCATCGTGTCTTCGGTGTCCCCTCCTCGCCCAGCCCGTCACGCCAGTAACTAACCTGCGCGATATCCTTGAGCTGTGCCCTCTGCATCTCGAGGTCGGCGACTCTCTTGAGCGCGGCGTCCTCAGCGCGCGCGAGTGTGTCGAGACACTCCCACACGGCCGCCAGCTCCGACATGCGCGCGCCGCGCGGGCTCGCCTCTGTGTCGGGGGATTTCACCTACAGGGGGACAGTTAATAACTAAGTATAACTCTACAATATGGGGATAAATACGTAGGACTGACACTTGACAGCCTAGCTTATTGGTCTGGAGATGTTCTTTATTCCATCAGTTGGCCAACTATAGCACCTTTTATTATTTGGACCTGTTTGGTCACAATGCAGGGCAAAGATTTTACTTCTTACTCTTCTAATTACGGTAAGTTTGAGAAGTAACGCTTACCTCTAAATGTCTATGTCGTTGATCTCTTAACGACACATCCTCGCTAGGTTCACTGCAGCTGGTGGAGCATACTTCATGGATACGCTCCATCTTGCGCGTGCGCCGATGAATCATCTCCTCTAAGTAGTGACACTGTAGAAGAACATGACGTTATTCCTCATCAATCGATTAACATTATATTTACTTTTAACAAGACCTCACGAAAGAAATCGTTGTCACAGATAGGCTGTTTAGAGAAGAAAATATCCGAAAAAGAATATGATGTGCCATAGATAAATTAAACTATTTACAAGGGAACATTACTTTTACTTACAGCTACATTAACAACACAAAATTCTTAGTACGTATTGTATTATGATTGTATTTACAATGCGTAAATTAAAATATACAATAAGTACACATATTACATAAAATATATACATACACATACAATACCTTTACTACATAAATTAAACAACAAACCTGTTCTTTAACCCTCTCCAGTAACTCCGTACTCTTCTCCTCGTCCTGTCCACATTTAACACAAACAACATCACTCTGTTCGACTCTCTCACTCTTCAACGATTCCAATTCACCCAACAACGTCCTCATCTTGCTATCTCTCTCTTCTATCGTGTTCTTCATTTGTTCTAATTGTTCGAGTATTTCAGCTTCGTGTGTAGTCTTTTGTTCCAGTTGTATTTCTAAGTTGGCGATGATGTCTCGAAGGAGGCTCACTTTTTCTTCTGTGACTTTTAGTTCGTCGTCTGTGGAGGCTTTTCGTGTTTCTAGTTCGGTTATGATTTGATTCATCTCCCGGGTTTGGGCTTCTAATTGTTCAACCTGTTTTGTGAATGAAAGTGTGAAGATGTAAAGGTGGTGGTACTTTCGATTCTGATTAGGATTTAGTTGGTACTAAAAGTTAAGTTAGGAAATTGGAGATTTTTTATGATACTAAAGAGTATGGGATATGACTTAGATTAGTCAAAAGTATAAATCACAGTGAACTGATTATTATTTGATAAGATGGTAAAGATAAAAGATAGAAAAGGATCTTGAGAAAGTATGAAATACAACAGTTTCGTCTATTTTTTTTAATCTAAGGTGTTCGACATGCTGTTATGTGCATACTAAACCTATACAACTACTCCATAAGCGGTTACACATTTCCACTACAATAGGCTAAAACATTATTTACAACATATAATACCTTTCGCGCCAGAATAAGCAGAGAGGTCTGGTTTTGGCACCACGTTCTTTTCAAGTTTACTAATTATTATCACGTTGATGTCTTTTAAGAGAACGTTGAATAACAATAGATCCGAAAACAAAAATATGTATCGGTACCTACATCGCTATATTGATCCGAATATCCTATATCACTCGACTAAAGACCAGCTTTTATTCTCAAGCTGCTTCACTTATTCTGACATGAACAGTAAGCTGTAACAACACAGGGACAAACTTACGTGCGCGTCGTGTTCACGACAGTTGCAATACGTGAGGCGGAGGCAGTGCATCTGTAGATAGACAGGGTGCGGGACGGGTTAGTTCAGACGAACCAATGCGCCAACAACGTTATACTTTACAAGGAGGACAGTTTTAATAGTTTAGCTCTCTCGATTATTGTTTTCACCTACAGGTTTTGTTTTAACTTTAATAGTAGATCGTTAGGTGCGATTTGCGAAAATGCAACTTGACGGCGCTTATAGTACCTATATTTAAGTTAAAGTTACAGCGCCCTTGTGTAACAAAATATCAGGCTCGTTTACACAGAGAGTGTGTTTTGTTTATTTATTGTGTGTCGCATTGGTACATCAATAAAATTAGTTGAAAAAGTGCAGAAACTTAAAAATAAAACAGCAATTAAGTAGGAAAAAAGGGGTTATGGAAAGTTATGACAGTTAGAATCCATTCCCACATAATCTTCATTATAATTTCCACCAAGTTTAAAGTTATAAAAATTTTCGGGGACTTGGTGAAGATTTTAACAAAATATAACGTTTAAAAAAGCTTCGCGTGAATAGGAACCACTAGCCAAGTGAATACATAGCTTCGTATCCAACAATCACATTACTACACCACAAACACCTTCACTACAGCACAGGAAAAGAAATAATACTTCGTATAGATGCGAACTGAGCGTATCATACGATACGTTCAGGCGTTTGATGCGTAGGAAACAGTCAGGTTTGTACTCGGTATAACGGGGAGTACACATGTGAAACGTAACGTGAAATGTAACACACGTTGAAACCAATTTGTCTAGTTGTTGTGTTAAATTTCTTGTTGTATGGCATATATGTATTTGTCGTTGCACCACCACAATGTTATCTGTGGGCCTAGTCTTGATGTGCGGAGTAAACGTAACGTAGAACGATTTTACAATTGAAAATATTCGTTTCACACATCATATTTATTTAGTTCTAAGACTTTATTTATATCTAAGGCCCAGTTGCACCACAAATCACTAAATACATTTAACGCTAAACGTATTTAAAAGGCCATTCTTTCTTTTCAATGTCATCTTCAAACGATTGCCAGAAATAGAACGATGTTTTAAATGCGTTTTGCGCTAAATTTATTTAGTGTTATGTGGGGCTTATTGGGCTTGCCGCAAAAAAATAAACCAAAATGCTATACGGTAGTTGTGTTTTCGATTCAAAACTCGTTCGAATTTACGTTACGATTAATTCGCGCGTGCGGCTACGGCCTGGCTAGAGGTTACTTACTCGCCGTAGCTTTAGGAATACGTAGCGTGATTTTGAACGCATTTTCACACGAAGCATCATATCCTTTCCTTTCACCATACTTCCCCACATACCTCATTCAGTATCCTAGCGTTGTTCTGTAGCCTAGTAGCAAGCCTAGTGTTCTCGTCTCTGAGGTCAGCCAGCCGTCTCGCGAACTCGTCACGTTCTGCCTCGCGTTCACTGGCTTGTTCCTCTACGAACTGACGCGTTGAGCGGAGCTGACGGTTTGCGGCCTCCAACTGTAGTATACAACATATTGTAGAAAAACCGTAAGTACTAGGTACCGGTAATGGTGGGTACACATATGGGAAACGTATCATGATAATTATGTAAAGCCGTGTACGCACGAACAAACAAAACATGATGAACACGAACATATTAGATCGCCACGAACATTTTTGACGAACATAGTGTTATGTCGTTAGTGGTACTCACGTGCGAACAAAGTGATCGATGTTCGTGTTCACCGTGTTTTTGTTCGTTCGTGCGTACACGGCTTAACATACGTTGAAACGAACATGCCGCCCAAATATTATAAGCAATGCAACATGAAATGTAATGCAACAAAACGGCGAATTCGTTTCAACGTGTGCTCCATGTTGCGTTGCATATAATTGTCGAAAGGTTCGTTTCAACGACGTTTTACTTATGTGTAAACACCATAAGGTCTTTTTAAAATAGTAAGTAGACATTTATCTCGAATTTGCCTTTCAGGAGCTGGGATTTGGACTAAAGATAAAAGAGACTTTAAAAAACATACACGACAAACCAATAAATGGGCAATAATTTTCCTTACGTGACAATGAACTGTTTTAAAGCTAATAAAGCCATGCGGGGCATCGATAAAATAAAAAATTATAGAGACTCAACTCAACTACTTATAAATAATTTTGAAAGATCACAATATAAATTAGACACATCGCTCATTTGGAGAAACATCGACGTAAATGTATATTTTCCCAAAAATGAGTTAAATATGACAAAGCACTTAGAAAGCGTATTTATGTTAGGAAAGCAAAGACTTAAAAAATAAAGTAGCAGTTACGTCGATGTTTCTCCAAATGAGCGACATGTACAGTCAACAAAAGAGATAAGTATGGCGATCGTCGGATATAGTTGAAGTTTAGTAAAAAACCGATGGATCTTGTCGACTGAAATTTAATTTAATAAATGAGCTGTTTGGTTTCTATTCGAGAACATCGATCGGTTTCTTACTAAACTTCAACTATATCCGACGATCCTGCATACTTATCTCTTTTGTTGACTGTACAATCGGTGATCCAAAAAGTATCCACCACATCAAGTAAACTGTTAGGTAGGATGATAATAATCTTAAGTCACCCACCGAATATGGTTCTCTGATTTGGACACCATGAACTAAGAGTCTAAGAACTAAAAATTACAAGCTAAGGCTGTCCAACATGAAGCTTAAAAGCTACAATAACAATACATACATCAATAAAGACACAATCATAAGCGTTTCGTATCGTGCGTTACCTTCTCGCAACATATCTTATGTACGGGTGAGTCTGTCATCCTTTTGACCTGCGCGTGCGTCGGTGCAACATAATTACAAGTTATTGTTTAACATATAATAATACTACGTACAAATATATAGATATATAAGGTTATGATAGATATTAGTGAAAGAAAATCGAGTGCGTAGGCGTTTTGCTTTAGTGTTTTTTTCTTTCCAAGGTTCAGGAGTGAAACAGTCCACGGGAAGTGAAACAGTATTTCGTTCTAGTCATTTTGACGTGAAAACGTATTTTTTGTGGATTCGGCGTACTGGTCTATTGATATTTTTTCCCTTCTCTCTAGACTTCGAATATGCGCCTTATAAAAGGGTTGACTGGCATAATATTTTAGGTTACATATTTTATCGTCGTCTTGTTGACCAGATGATAAGGAGAAAATTACGACTACACTACATCCTCTTGTATATTTTTCATATTAGCACAAACTATATCAGAATAGCTCATGCTGCCAGTCGCCAAGATGGAAGTACTAGGTCTGCCAGCTCTCGATGCCGACGTGCATGTAGGTGCAGTAGTGTGACCCACCTGTTGGTGCAGGTCGTCTCTCTCCTTCGTCAGCGAGTCGATGTCGAGCGCGAGGCGCAGCGCGCGCGGCGAGGAGCCGTCCAGTGAGTGTGTGGCGCTGGCGCTGGGCCGGCTGCGGGCGGGCAGCGAGCCTAGTTGTGGACCTGTGCCGTATCTGAGGACAAGTATTATATCATTAGTTAAATCGTCATGCCTGTTTTCAATAATGCATTATTTTAGAACAAATTTGATTATCATAAAAAAAAGGTTACAGTGAATCAACCTTAAAAGATAGACATAAATATGCTGTCGCGGACTTGTTTTAAGAACTTTTAAAGGGGAGCAAATCCGTCCTACATAATGTTTGCGTAACTTTAACCGTTTACGCAACGTGCGCAACGAAAGCTCTCAAAAGGAATAATTTGCTCCTATTGGTCGTAGCGTGCTGTTATATAGCCTTCCTCGATAAATGGACTATCCAACACAAAAATAATTTTTCAATTCGAACCAGTAGTTCCCGAGGTTAGCGCGTTCAACCAAACAAACAAACTCTTCAGCTTTGTAATGTTATATTATTATAAGTATAGATTTAAAGGCAAAATTTTGAATAAATATTCTAATTCAGGAAAACTGAACGTCCTTTTTTCTGTGGGATTTTTGTATAAACTATTGCAATTTGGACAGGACAACGTCTGTCGGGTCAGCTAGTATTGGAATAAAACTGAAATAACTCACCCCTCAGCTATAACTTCACCGCTGGTCATGAGTTGCGCGATCTTGATCATGGCGGCCTCCAAATCTGAACGAAGCAAGTTCTCTCGCTGAAGACACTCCGCCATCGCTTCCTCCATGTTCTAGAACGAGAATTATAGCAGATTTATAGTAGGTACACTAGTACCGTAATTAAAACACAAGCTGCTTAGAGTTTATTGGACCTATGGTAACTTTTTAATTTATCAGTAGAATGTGTCAATGGCATAGCACAAAAAAGTGAGAAATAAAAAAAAACAACCGACTTCTAAAAAAACACTACAATAGTAAAAAAATACTTTCAACTTCAGAATTCGGGGTCTTTGGTTTATTTTTTCGTCTTTTGCTACCGACTTCCAGAATCACGTAAATATTCACATACACAGTCATCACGGAGAAATCGGGGTACACAAATGAAAAAAAGAAATCGTCCCAGAGCAGTAGGAACATTATAGGCTGATTTATGACTCCTTGTATGAAGTCGATTAAAATCGTTGCCTTCTACCTGAGATCTATCATAATATATGAGGAGGTACGTGGGTCATGAGTTAGTAGCATGAGATTTAAAAAACATAAATGATTACCTTCCGATGCAATTCACAATTGTCGCAGTTCTGTTTAGAATCCATGTCGTGGACTAGCTCGGTAATCTGTATACTGGACTCCAGCATATTACTTGTGTCTGGACGGATTCCTATAAAAATAAAACATTCATTGTGGACTTCCGATAGTAAGTTGCGGGAAGCTGCCAAGGAGCGTTGCTGTTTTTTATCTCGAAGGGTATGTGTGCCGGTGTAATTCAGCTTTGTCTCTGGGATGGCAAAGCATCTGTGATGCTTCTGGTATTAAAGATGGCCCATAGGCGACGGTGATGACTTACCATCAGATGGGTTACCTACTCGTTTGCCATCCAATAATATAAATAAAAAGCTAATGTATGCTGTACTCTTTGGGGGAAGCAAATATGCAGCTGAATTATGATTGATTATGGTATTATGAATATTTCATCTATTTTCTACATAAACTTACTGGGAGAAAGCTTAGCAGATAAGTCGAGCAGTGAATGAGCTTCATGTCTCAGTCGCCGCAGGGAAATTTCCAGTTCCTTCTTGATATCTGCACTCAGGTCACGCTGTTGTTGCAGAAAGTTCACAATACCCTCCTGAATGACAGAAGCATATTATAACTTAAAAAAAAAACAACTTTATTAATGAGACATGTGATTTTTAATTTATCAATTTTTCGCCTTTCTCAGCTCAAGCACTAGAAAGCGGCAATAGATGTTTCAGGCTGTCTTTTGTCGACGTTCAAAAAATGCACAATTTTGATACAACACAACTTCACAAGATTTGCGGCTCAGTTGAGTTTTGATTTGGACCATTTTTACTGGGACTTGAGACAATATGTAACCGCAACAAAATTTGTTATTTTTATTGTTAGTCATTACTATGTGTAAATTATTTCACCACCACTTTTCTTAAAACGGTGAAGAAAAACATCGTCCTAGAACCAAACATTCGAATACATGTGACATCTACCAACCCGCACTGCGCCCGCGTGGTGGACTACAGCCCACTGTCTCTCACAGAGAGGAGGCCTGTGTCCCAGCAGTGGGAACATTATAGGGCGTTTACGATGATTGTTAGTAATTTAGGGTCCACTTATTATAAGCCAAATCTCATTATCATATAAAACCTTGACTAACCTCATCCAAATCCGTTATTATAGCGTTGAGATCAGGTGCGAAGTGTACATGTTTCCCGCCGCGAGACACGAGGCTCTGGTTCAACTCGGTCGACAGGTTCGGTGTTGATGGTCGAGAGTTTTCTTCTGCGATCGTACTGGAATAAGAGAGAAAAATATATCGTTAGTGATATCCTAATGCTTGGCAAATGCTTATGCTTATACTTACAGAAAAGGAACATAGAATACAAATCCACGACCAACCTTTTTTTTTACATGCCAATAACAGACGGTAATTAAATAAGTAACTGATTAAAGTAACATAATAACCAAGGTGATAGTAACTTCACCTGGATGAGACTCGCACATACCAGGGAAGCATGATAAAAGGGAGGAGGCCTGTGCTCTAGCACTGCGTGGAACAGGGCCGCCAATGATGACGTATGACGAATTATCATCACGCCTCTGTAAGGTAGGCAGAAGCGAGTCGAACCTTCACGTGTTGTACCTTTGGTGCGTTAAGGTATTTAAAAATAAAAAGTACCAATCTTTTTTGAGATATCCCAAAGACTAGAGCATATTTTGGCTTAGTTTAGACTGCTTCATTTTTCTGCAAATAAACAAAATTTCCTAGTTCTAACGGCAGCACTTTCCTGGAAAACGTATAAAGCACATAAACGCAACAATATTTTTGTTTAATCGTTTTCTAACGTGAGTGAAGATGACACGCTATAATATCTCTTGCGTGTCGTCCCGTCACCTTTACCGCGCCACCCACGTAATTGCAGCAGGAACATGGAAAGGGCATCTGCGCTGGCGCATCGCCAGGTATGAAGCAGGATTATATTCGTTTGAGACTTTTAAGAGAAAGTTGCGAATAGGAACACGCTTTTTATGTAATCCTAATTTGGATAAGCAGTAGAGTATATCATTGTTCATGAAGTTCAAGATAGAAAATATCTAGGGCATTGTTAAGTCATCTACAAGTTGAGTGTTTCATACCTTGACTTTGTACCTACACCTTCTCAGTAAAGACAGTCGTATCGCTACTTTTAGAGCTACAAATTATATGCATGTGTAATAATAGTTTTTGAACAATAATATACCTTCTAAAAGGTTCCGCTAATCGTAACACTAAGGTAAACTCATACGTGTCCCAATGAGTACAGCCATAAAGTTTGCGATTCTATTTAGTACACGCGGAAATAGTACTTGACGACGTATAATAAACATTTTATGGTTTTACATTAATGACGGCTAGACTTCCCAGTTCTCAACACAGTATTAACATGTCTGTGATAGGAGTTGAGTACGTAATGCTGTGATACAAAATTTGTGTCGTACAAATCTTGTTTGCATCGAGACATGCGTAATTAAGGACATAAGGGATACTTGGCCGGAGTCCAACGTATCTAGTGGTATAAGTACTAATTCTGCTGTGTGTAAGTAACTGCATCATCAGCAGGTGGACAGCATAGAATTGAACATGTCTGAACATTACGGTGCGGGTAGTGAATACTAATATTACTTCAATCGCTTTATTGGCTCAGCTTATCGCTTTGCTTAATAGCTGGTGTATACTACCCGCTCACAAAATATACTAACGTCTGTCAGTCGACTAATTGGTTCACCTAGACTGGTCCGTCGCGAGGAGAACCCATACATACATAACTCACGCCTTCTTCTAGGTAGAAACTACAGAACGCCACCTGCTACGATCCTTACATAATCGTTTTGACTCGTTAATAAGTTCATGCCACTGAAAAAGTCAATGATTAATAATAGCTGTTCCAAGGTTTAAAAAAAAAAAATATTTTTGCAATAAACGTGTGAATTTGGATGTTTTTTTTTTTTGGGTACATTTTAGGCTGATTGCTATGTGAATTTTGTGTCAGCTCTTGAATTATGGTGAAGCCAATGTGCAAAATGTGATCCCTTATTCATCGCGTCACCTACCTATAACTAGAAACAGAGGATGTTTTATAAAGATCGCCAGCAAAACATGATTAATGCAATGATTACAGGTTCGGGAAATGCGCCACCCATTTAGACGAAATCCCACCCGCTTACAAATCGAAGTAATCCATCAATATTATTAGTGTGGCATAAGTTTGGCGCATCGCCAGCGGGACAGCACCTCCCGGGGATATTAATTTTGCGCGAATCTTAACACCTAGTGATTATAAACACGCGTGGTTTTGTTAGGGTTTACATGTAGAAGAAAGTTAGATTTCTATTTTGTGCTGTCAAAGTGCGAACGAGTGATCATGGTTATTTGGAGGAGTTAACAGAAATGGATACGTCCGATAAATTACAGGACTTGAAACAAACATTTCAATAGTTAATTTTCAAATACATATCTGCGCAAAAAGGGTGGTGTTCAACAAAGAATATTTTTCAATTATAGTAGGCCGCACCTTAGGTATAAGCGGTGGGAGTGCGGGGCGGGGGCCCATTGCTCAGTAAGTGCGTTGCGGCCCGCCGCCTCACCCCTGTCTCCACCTCAGCGGCCAACTAGTTCCGTGCGGACTATAAAGTAATCGAAGTAAAATAGGCTTACCCCTTCACCAATTGTATACGACTCAAATGCTGGGAAGAGAAACTTTGTAAGAGAAAAATTAAAAAGTCTTACTGAAGAGTCAACCCTACTCATATACCGTGGGAGGACGTCACAACCGCTTACTTTAGCACTCACCATTAAATCGCAGCTTCCGCCAGTTCACTCTCATCGCTGTACAGATTTACGCTAATTTCTCTTAATCACCGCATTACTCTTTGTTCTTAGCAATTACATGGACTATTATAAAGCTAATTTATTTTGGACTCTATGTGAAGGGAATAAGGCTAGAGAGATATTCTTCCGGGTTGACTAAGAGGACCACCTTATCGTTTATTATTTGTGTCAAAAAGCGCTAAGGGATTACCAATTTGGCTTCGGGAATAACAAGTTTCTTTAGAAGTTTGCCAAAAGTATTAACGCTGTACTCAATGAGGGTGCTAGTAGGTATGATCTTAAAATTTGTTCAAAAAATGCTTTTATTTTTCGTGTTGATAATCTAGGCTATACTGACTCTTTTGTTGTACTAGCTATTTGCAATTGTTGTTTTTTCTTCGTAATTCGTGTGTAGGCGTCAAAACATTACCAAAAACTTTTGCATTGTTCGCAGATAATATTTTAGTAACTAAACACCAAGATTGGAGTTTCTGGAAAAAAAAATTACGTCAGAAAACTCGTCAATCCCACGTCAATTCCAAACCCAACATTTCGACGTAAATCCGTATACATCGAACGGATTCGATTTCTTTTATTTTTCTCACTGTATGAGTAATATTCCTAGTAACCCGAGCAGCTGAACTAAATTCATCACATACAATGCTGATAGATCAAAGCGGCTCAAGAGCGACAAAACAAAGCGCACGCGCAGACGTACCAAACAGTTTTGTTGTGTCAATGGCGCACCTCGGGTTGAGACGGCGACTTAGTTGCGTTCGTCTTGTTTATTCGTAAATAGATGTTTGGATAATTGTGGAAGATGTTTACGATGTTTAAGTGTTTAGAAAAACTTCGATAAAATCGAATGCCGTAGTGTTATATAAGTAATAAGTAAGTTATATAAGTAATTTTGGAGGAGTAAGAAGATGAAGGTAATAAGGCGCTCCACAAAACCAAATACAATAAACTTTTGGTTTAAATTTTGTAACTAAGTACATATTTATAAGGAAAGCGGCACAAGAAATAACATTTAGCACAGCAACTACGACATGCCACACCGCATCAACGCTTGATATGTTGAGCTCTTAAGCCCACTACTTAGACCAGTTCGAAAGAGCCTATGTCTCATCGAGATTTGATGTATCGTAGGCTACTCGGGGAAATATAGGAGAAAATCTTACGATATAATACTTATAGTCATTGTCATTTCGGTCAATCAAACTGCAACCAATATTTGAACACTAAATTACGATTTCAAAAAACTCTGTTTTCCGTCATCAATAATCGTAAATCGGTGGTATACTCACTCATGTTCTCCTGGGACGAGCCTGGCCAGTAGCTGCGCTAGTACAGTGCGGTTCAGCTCGTCCTCCGCGCTGGCACAGTACGCCACCAGCTGACCCACCACACGGTGTAGACTCACTGCCACGCGTTTTAGGTCATCCCTGGAAACAAATATCACTAATTAGTATAGTTTAGAACTTGATTTTATTGGTTCAAACACTGGAAAGGGCTGGATATACGGTAAGTATGCATACACACGTACGATGCGCATTTTCTGACATAAGCGGGAAAACAACGGTGAATCGCGTAGTTCCAATAATTGCCTTGGTCAGCAGTCACTACGTGTAAAATTACGCCACCCGCTCCGGTCATACTTAACTTAAGCCTTAATCGACCATGATACCAAATTCTGTTTTTCTTTTCACGAATATCATCTTTCTAACCTTTTCGAAACTATCTTGGATTCTCCTTCCAGTCTTACCGGGTGCAACTGTTCTACTAGGTAAGCCAAAATCCTAACAAAATTCATCGTCAACTTGAAAGAATCCTTACAAGGTGCTCCATTCTAAATAAAACAATTAAAGGGCTTTCATCACAAACATTGTGGGTAATAAATTAATCTTGCGTCAGTTTGGCTGTTTGTTTGTTTGTACCAAACGGCTGCAAAGTTGTGATGAGCGGCCCAACGTGACGCAACCCGGAACAACACATGTTACACTTTAACCCAGAATCGAATTCCGTTCCCAGGCGTAACAAGTTATCTTCAAATAAACATGGACTTTAAGAGCTGTGAAGAGGTGTATTAAGCCTGACGCAGATTTGGGCGGACCACACCGCAATGCAAAAATACTCCTACATCTTTTTCGTACATTTTGTATGAACCATCGCACACACTACCGACCGGCCGCACCGGGCTTTTTTTTGTATTGTAATACGATGCGCTGTGGCTTAACGCAGCTGGAGTGAGCGCGTCGCTTTACTTAGCTAGACTTGATTTGAGGTTCCCTTCCATTAACATTGAAATCCCTAGCAGAAAAGTCAGAACTACACCAAGCACTTCCTCTAAACCGTGAATAAATAAGAGCTGCGCCTGCACTTTTAGACCAAGAAGTAAATCTCAATCCATTAATAAAATAACTTGATTTAAAATAACAGCGAGTTTCATTAAATCCGTGCCTGATAGAGGAAGTACGAACCCTGGCCCCTGACCTATTATCGGATTATTCAATCTAATAAATGGTTTCCCATTTCATTCCCACATACACAATCATGTTCGGGACCCTTAGAGTGGTCTAAGCGTTACGCACATCGTCTAGCCTTGTCCCGTCTTGTGTGTGTCCCAGAGTCACTCTTCAGTATAACTAGACGAACCTGAATTTGGCCAGGCTACCGTTTTATTTCAATCTACAATATCATATCGAAGTAAAAATGTGTGAGTTTGTATGTAGGGGGTTTTTTCGGAATCGGATCAGTAGTTCCGATGAATACAGGGGGTAAACTTTCACTAATGGGAAGCTAAAGTATTGCCAAGTGCCATAGGATATAATTTTATGTTAAAACAAGAAATTTCACGCCGACGCAGGCGCGAGCAAAAGTTAGTATTGCATAAAGGCAACCAATCCTATAGCCTCACATGAGATTTTACAACTTATTAAATTCTAGAGCTTCAGAAACACATAAATAACATGCATGTAATCTGCGAAGGATTAGCAATAGGTGTATCTGTACACTCACATTTTACCAGAAGGGCAATTCTCGAAATTTTATGAACGTTCACAGTCTGATCTCAGTCTCAATCTGTCTAAAAAACCTCGAGTTTCCCTACATTTTGACAAGTGTTTGTCGCCGAGATGAGACTGCGACTAGATTTTGAACGTTTTAAATTACGAGAATTGGCATTCAGTTATGTTTAAGAAGCTTAGGATAAATCTACGTTCTAAGTTCGGTACGAGAGTAAAATAAACCCCCACCTTTCCCTGGTGACCTCCTCCAGCTGTCTGTTCTGGTCGAAACTAATGTTTCTTCTCGCCTTCCACTTGTCCTCGCCAACGGATAGCTCGTCGCGAAGACTTGAACACTGTTGACAAAACCATACATTAGTATCCACGTCGCTATCATATAAATTGAAAAAGGATTGGAGTGGACAAAACTGGATCGAATTTGGTAAACAATTGACACTTTTTAATCGACTTGGTCAGTGGGTCGTCTTAGGGGCGGATTTGTTAGAGTTGGAGTATACGCTTAGGGGCACTATGAGCAGCAAAGAAAACGAAAAAAAAAATTTTTTGGTAAAAAAAAATTTTTGGGACTTGGTAAATTTTCAAAAAAAAAATTTTTTTCGGAAATCTGATTTTTTTTTTGCAGTTTCGGGTTGACCTTGACCATAAAAACCATTTAGGTACTGAGAAGTATGGCCCTACGACGCACCGTTTCCGAGATAGGAGCTTTTATTTTTTTTCTTGTTTTTACAAAACGCTCTATATTTCCAAAATGGTTGCTCTGATCAAAATGTTTTCTGGAAAGTAATTGTTGCTCTAGTCGACAACCATCAGATGGTGTAAGAAAACCCGACAAATATTGACAGAAAAAAAAAATTGAAAAAATTTTCTAAGTGTCGGTCGATCTTTCAGCTTGGGTATTCTTAGGGGCAAAGGACTTAGTCAAATTTTCGAAGATTTTTTTTTTTTACAGATTTCGACCGTTTTTCGTGCAGTACCTTATTAACCTTGTCCATAGAAACCATTTAGGTTCTGAGAAGCATGGACCTACGACACACCGATTCCGAAATATAAAGCGTTTTATATAAAATAAAATAAAATTCGGAGGCCCATATTTCGGAAACGGTGCGTCGTAGGGCCATGCTTCTCAGAACCTAAATGGTTTCTATAGACAAGGTTAATAAGGTACTGCACGAAAAACGGTCGAAATCTGTAAAAAAAAAAAATCTTCGAAAATTTGACTAAGTCCTTTGCCCCTAAGAATACCCAAGCTGAAAGAACGACCGACACTTAGAAAATTTTTCAATTTTTTTTTTTCTGTCAATATTTGTCGGGTTTTCTTACATCATCTGATGGTTGTCGACTAGAGCAACAATTACTTTCCAGAAAAGATTTCGATCAGAGCAACCATTTTGGAAATATTGAGCGTTTTGTAAAAACAATAAAAAAAATAAAAGCTCCTATCTCGGAAACGGTGCGTCGTAGGGTCATGCTTCTCAGATCGTAAATGGTTTTTAAGGTCAAGGTCAACCTGATACTGCAATAAAATTGGGAAATTTCCGAAAAAAAAAAAAAACGGAAATTTTACGAAATTTTTCTAAGTCCTCGCGCCATAGCGCCCCTAAGGCTACACACCAACCATCGACTTCTTCAAAAACGAGGACGTTCCCACTTCATTTATTTATACAAGTACATTGTGTAACTATTACCGATTATTACAAGCTTGATCTAGCTTGAAGACTGCTTCTAGCTAAGATCAAAAAGGTTTAATTGTTTTTTCAGAATCCTGAATAAACAATTAAACCTTTGCTTTCTAGCATGTTCTCAAACGTTATTTATGCGATCAACACACTGCTGCACTGGAAGTAGGTACTGGAAAAAACTATTGAACAGTATCTAGATGTCAGTAGCTTACAACTTATAAGTAACAATAAACGTTTTGATACATAATTAAAAAAAAATGTCATGTTCTATGGACTCCATGTTTATAAGCCAGTTGTTAACTTATACTATTCACAAAAAACATACCATAAACTTTCTCAAAATCACCATGATGAAGTCACATTGTCAACTGCACAAATACTATGTCTTTAGTTCATTGAATAATAACTTTATTTGTAACACTTTTATCGTACAACTTGTTAATAATTCACACATTATGCACTTTATTCGTCTGTCTAATTGTTTAGAGTCAATCTAAATTAAACTGTAATCTGTTCAACTTACGTCTGAAAATTGTGGAGCACAATAAAATAATTGGAAGGATATCGAATGCGTGAAGTGTTAGAGGTGCAATTCCAAGGAAATAGTTTCCGGAGCGTCTTCATTAGTTTGAAAAACACTGATATGAGCTTACGATAATTGGAAACAGGTTTCATTGAATTGAACATCATTTCATTAATGTTAAGGGTAATGTCATCGTATGTAAATTATTTTTATAACATCGTCTTTGTTTTGAGTGATGTATGATAAGTGCGGGTAGATTGTCTATACTTTCATTGTAGCTTATTGGAAAGAAAGAATACAAGGAGTATTAATAATTTAGTAATATTAAAAACGTTTATAACAACATTTTCTTGTTTGTAAAACACGGAATAAAAGGAGAAAGATAGGAGCTCCTGTTGATATGTATAATCACTATTTATGAGATGGGATGAATCTTCAAACAGATTCAATATTCAAAATTCCATGCGTCAATATCAAACATAAACTGTGAATCTTTACGTCGATACCCACCTCTGAGTTAAGTAAATAACAAAATAAACTCAACATTATTTTCTCTTAAATATTGGTACAGTACCGACTTTGTTTAAAATCACTTATAACGACAGAATTAGATCACCAAGGCTGAAATTGGGTGTCGACCTCAATAGAAATAAAATTTATTACATCTTTACGTCATACACCCATTTTAAACTAAGAAAAAGTACCACTTACATGACTTACATCGACACGAGTAGGTTAAACAGTCACACAAAAATATATAATACTACCCTCACAAAATGAATACAGCTGCGTACAAAAATAACGCCAAGAAAAAAGATAGCCATGTGTGGGCATGGCAGGATGCACGTGTTCAATACAACACGTCAGCACCTCTATTGTAAGGACAATAAGGTTTATTTCTGTATGCTATTGTTATAAAGCAGAGCAAGTGATGATGGTAAGTTGCAGTGTTTGCTTATTGTTACCGATTGATAATGAAAGGAGAATAAACGAGGGAATTTGTTTAACTTGCTGTTAGAACGTGATCATGTGTTTAAATATACGGTAATTGAATCGTGTGAGGTGTTAACAGCTGCAAACAATAAGAAAATGTGTGTCAGTTAAGAAGTTAATTACTAATGAAAACACTTGTTTTTACTATTCCAATCGACAATGCCATAGAGTAAAGCTAACTTCGTAAGACAAGCATTGGGCGAGTATTTATGACTGTATGTATATGGTTTGTCTATATTCATCCAGTTCACATGGCAACTTCATAATTAACCAATTGTGCGGTTAAAAGCTAAATTAAACACATGTTTCTTCATTTAGACCTAAATATATTATTTATTTTCACTTTACCTACTAGGAATTTATGCCAAGCTAAAAATTACTGAAGTCCAAGAAGATGAGAAGGTTACATGGTAGCCCTTTCTATGTGCAATTGTGCAGACTAAACTACCACGTGCGTACTTTCAATAATGAGTAACAACATACACATTACTTTATCAGAGACATCTGGTACCCTATTGCATCTTATTCAAGTACGGAACATTAAAACGCCAGCATCTGGCGACACAAGGGGTACATTAAAATGTCAAGTTCAATGCTCCTCATTAATAATTTTCCCTACTAAAGCATTACTATGCCGCGATGTAAACACTGGGCTTCGAGTGGCACGAGTGGCCGTCAATGGCCCATCGAATCGAGGGATCGATTGTATTAATATGTTTATGATGTGTTTACTGTTTAATGGGGCGGGAGAGAGATTCTATTGTGTGAAGCATAGGGGAGATTGAATTTTGGTGGTTTGTGTAGTTGAAATTGATTTATATAACAGTTGCAGTTTTTGTTTGCTTGGTGTAAAACGAAATGAAATGGTAGATGCGGGAGAAACTAGAGTTAACAATATGGCTTGTATGAGAAGCTGACATGCTGAGCTTGAGATAAGCTTTCATTAAATAATGATGAATGAAACGACAAACTACACAAAATAATGTCCTCAAACTATTATTTGAATTTTGGGAGCCTAGAAGCATCTATGTACTAAAGCCCCAATGTTTTGACTCCTATGTCAAACTTCAGACATTTCAGGACCGCCCAAGGCCTCGACAGAAAATAGAGAAGTCACAGAGTGCAATGGATAAACTGTTTTTATTTAGATGGATGACAGATTGATGGCTTTCTGTATTAAGATTTAATACTCTGCTTTGACATTTACGACTTTCGTGTGATGAGTTGATGACACACAGGGATGTCTATCACAAAGTATGATGGATTCATATTCTTATCACGGTCACAGTTTATCCTGTAAACTCGCAAAACAGAGAAATAGCAAGTCATTCATCTCGGTGAATGCATACTTCTATTAATATTCCCGAAAAACAAAGGTGTATAAATGTTGCACAAAATAATGTCCATCCTACACAAAACTTGCTTGTACTGTACCTACATTTGCAAGCTAAATAGCTGTAAACACTTCGTAAAGTGTGTCGATATCGTAGTAACTATTCAGTAATCTGTGGTCGATATAGCAGATGCTTAGTATTCACATTTGGTACGAATAAAATGTTCAGACCAAAACGAAAATAGGACGAAACACAAGGGGAATATGTATTTTAAAATAACTAAGTGTGGACAGCTTAAAATGGGACACAGATTCTAGGATAAACAAATGTTTAGCATACTTGAATAGGGATGCGGAACGATTGGAATAGTTTTAAAGATAATAAATGATATAAACATTTTTCAGTGGCCTTTTTTTAACATTCAAGGAGAGGGAAAGCTTTGTAAAAGCTTTGTTTGTTTCTATTTTATCTGTGGCTATCTGATACGTAGTTTTGGAAAGTGTTATAAGATTCAATAGGATTTCGGTTAATGCTGATAATTCAAAGTTTTGATGAATTTAAAACACTCTTAACCTGATCATGAAAATTAAAACAAAAAATTCTTGATGTACAGTCGCCATCAGATACACACATCAAAAGTGTCTAGGGATCAAGCATTTTTATGCGGATTTCTTGAGATTGAGATGTGGCTTTGTAATAAATTTATGATTTTATAAATTTATATGGATCCTTTTTGGTGCATTTCATAATTTGAATCAGGAACTGTGAATCAAATTCGAGTAAAAGATGAAAATCAGCTGTCAATATTTTCCCTATAAAAACATACAACGCATTGAAGACATTATTAGTGCTACTGTTTCCCTACTACTGATTAAAACCAACGTTATTATGGAGCGGCGACGTCATTTAAGCAGGGAAGAAATGCTCAGAGCCGTGGGAATGATAGAAGCTGGTTCCCGGCAACGTACTGTGGCTTTAGCTCTGAATACAAGTCAGAGTGTTATCAGTCGACTTTGGACACGTTACCGAAGCACTGGTACCGTGGCTGAGCGCCATGGAGGACGGTATCGCTGCACCACACGGAGACAAGACCGATACATTCAAATCTTAACTCGAAGAGCTCCAACAATAACCGCCATGATGTTAGCCGTGAGGCTTCATCACTCTTCAGGGAACTTAATTAGCGACCAAACAGTCAGAAACCGCTTGCATGAAGTGAACCTTCATTCCCGAAGACCGCTACGGGTACCACCTATAGCAATGCACAATCGTAGGATTCGATATCAATGGGCTCTTGAACACAGAAATTGGGCAGAAGAACAATGTCGTTTCGTGTGCTTTTCTGATGAGTCTCGTTTTGGTATGAGACCGGATACAAGACGTATACGACACTGGAGAACCCCTGGACGCCAACAGCGATTAAAATCCTGCCAGGAAGTCCATCCTTATAGTGGTGGAACCATCATGGTATGGGCGGGTATTTGGATCGGCGGAAGAACTGAGTTGATTTGGATCAGAGGCAACCTCAACGCTCAAATTTATGCTGAGACGATTGTATCAGACGTCATCGTTCCTCTACAAGTGCAATTCGGTCCCTTATTTCAGTTAATGCATGATAATGCACGACCGCACACCGCAAGAGTTGTAAGACAGACTCTCGCCGCAGCTAACATCAATGTCCTGCCCTGGCCTGCTCAGTCGCCAGACTTGAACCCGATTGAGCATGCATGGGATATGCTACAGAGAAGAGCTCTGCCGAATATGGAGGGTATCCAGTCGCAAGAAGACCTTTTTTTGTTGTTGCAACGAACATGGGCTGCCATTCCACAGCGTGATTTGGATGAACTCATTTTGAGTATGCCAAACCGATGTTCTTGTGTTGTTAGTGTTCGCGGTAGAAACACGGATTATTAATTGTTTAAGTTACCCAATAAAATTTTAAAGAAAACTGTTATTTCAGTCTTTTTTTCGAACTTTTGTGTTAGTGGTTCAAATGTCAAAAATCCCTTTATTAGGAAAATGGCAAATTTCTTTATTAATGCAAAGGTGACTTGGTTTATCGTTACTGTGACAAACGAAAACACTTTATTTGATGAATCCTTAAAGAAAATTTTAATTAATATCAATCAGGAGAAAAGTTATTGCAAAAATATATGTTGATCCCTAGACACTTTTGATGTGTGTATATTGTAGCAGACAAGGTGACCAAATACTTCTGAACAATTTAAAATGTCAATAAGTTCCATACACTACAAATTACCATTAATATCTGAACATCCATTACTTCATTCATATCTGAGCAGATGCTTGTCAATAATTTTTATACAAACAACTAACCAAAAATATCTGAACACTTACAATTATACCGTCAAGCGTATCTACGCAGATGGGGTAGTCTTAGATATCTGAGCAGTTGAGGAAAAATTGCAGTAGGAAATGCTTCCAACTTTACTATAAATACAATATACAGGGTGTGTCGTAAGTAGTTGTAATGTTTTTTCTGGTGTACAATAAAGTATATATAAATAAATATAAATAAATAAATAGTGGTCGTACCGGTAAGGATTCGATATACCAGATAATTTACTATAATATATTATAATTTTAAACATTTTAGTTGTATACTATGATGACCCTGGCAGTTTATAACATTTTGTAGTTTTGAGTCTTGTCATGAATTTTTTCCGGGAGTTTTGAAAATTGGTTATTTTATTGAGTTCGACGTGTTCTCTTCGAATTTTCACTTTGTCGCTCATTGTTTTATCTTTGCCGCTCGCACCGCCATATTGGAAAAATGGCGCCTAATAGCAGTTTTTTGACAATTCATTTTACGATAACACATTAATCAACAAAATGAAACTAGAGAAAATTTCCTTCAATTTATGTCTTCACCATTTTTTGGTAGAATCAATAGTCATTTATGCCTTTGCGGTAGAACTCTGGGGAAAATGTGAAAATTCGAAGAGAATACGTCGAAAATTCGAAGAGAACACGTCAATAAAATCACCAGTTTAAAAACTTTCCAGGTAAAACTACCAAATGACTAGACTAACCACAGATTGTCAAGTCGATAGTCCTTTTTGGTTCGTCCTTTATTTCACGCAGTAACGAATTAGGTAAGCTCAGTGTTTGTCTGCGTAGATACACTTGACGTTGTAAGTGTTCAGATATTTTTGGTTAGTTGTTTGTATAGAAATTATTGACAAGCATCTGCTCAGATATTAATGAAGTAATGAATGTTCAGATATTAATGGTAACTTGTAGTGTATGGAACTTATTGACATTTTAAATTGTTCAGAAGTATTTGGTCACCTTGTCTGCTACAATATATCTGATGGCGACTGTACTAATGTGTTAACAATGAAACATTGAACTGAATTTATCACACAGTAGGTAAGTAATTTTCAGCGCGCTGGCAAACACAATTCCTACATACAAATTTTACCCTAATTTCCTTATTTACATACGTAGAACAAAACAATTCCACACGTAAACCGCTGGTCGATAAAGCCGTTACACATAATTCTATTTACAGCAGTTGCATACGT
This sequence comes from Hydraecia micacea, assembly GCA_914767645.1. Taxonomy (NCBI): domain Eukaryota; kingdom Metazoa; phylum Arthropoda; class Insecta; order Lepidoptera; family Noctuidae; genus Hydraecia; species Hydraecia micacea. The sequence goes on from OU611794.1 coordinate 970,016, forward strand.
TTCCTTCAGCAAATTCTAAGAAAACTGACTGCACCCTAAATAAATCACGTTTGCTCTAATCATTCGATGCACAAATTAAAAACGGTCACAGTCTAACGGTCAATTACATCTCACATGTCTAAAACAGAACCGTATTCAGGCTAAAATCAACCTTAATATGTCACTGTAAGGTTTGTATTCGCATATGTTTTTCTCGCGCGTAAATGGCGTCATATGCGGCGCGTACGCATTACACGTCCGTCGCGGAAAGCGTCTGACGCTGCACTGAAAGCACTTGCTTGTTTGTTTATATGCTTGTGTTTGTTTAATGGCCACAAGATTTAGAATTTGCGCTTGATTAGAGCTGTAAAACTGTCGATATTTATCTATTAGACGATGTGTGAGGTATTACAGTAAGGTAGCGGGATTGTCCGAAAGGGTTACCGCTGCCCGGAAGATAAAGGGCTAAGGAAGGAACACGGGTGGGTTTTAGTCAGTAAGAGTCTGATGCCCGTTTTCACCATCGTTCCTTAAATTTAGGGAGACCTTAAGAAATTTTAAGTGTTAGTTTCGTTTTCACCATCACCTAAGGGACACTTATGGTCCTAAAACATATGGGTAAGGGGCTGATTTAAGGAGTCTCTTATGTTAAGAGACTCTTAGTTAAGGAGTGTTTGAGGGAACGATGGTGAAAACGGGCATAACACTCCCTTCCGCTCCACCCAGAGCGGGAGGAGTCATTAGATGATTTACCATCCATAAAAAAAAAGGTATTCCGGATCCGGAGTGGATCTTACTTTAAAATGTAGGGATGGGGTTGAGATAAAAAGAGTGCCACTGACATGCAATCGTGATTGGCTACCAGGATCATTAATCAATAACACGTCTACTCGAAAACCTTTTTCATGCTTATGCTTGTTAATACGGAAGCTGACTTAGAAGTTTGCCACTTTAGCTCTTTAAGAGCCTGTTAGATATTTCAAGCATCTTTAGGAAACCGGCGAAACTCTTGAAAAAACTTAAGGGAAAGCAGCCCTTTAAGGATCTATCCTGTGGATATAAAATTAATTCACAAAACAAGAGCATTATTTTGTATATTAAAGACTTGGTTCAATGGAAATCCCAAGGTTATTGGGAGACCTACTTAGAATCTATACCAGTACACCACAAGTTATAACGGCTGAGCTCTTACTAGTACGCACCAGAACTTGATATGCATGAGATCGATCTGTATCAAACGTCGAAACTATAAACGGATACAGCTGCCAATCTTGATTATTAATTGAATAAGGATCAACAAGACGTGTTACATCGTATTACAGAACAAGACATTGATCATATAGATGAAAAGAAAACCAACACTATAAACTTTATGAATTGTTGAACATGTGGAGGAAAATATTGAGAATAAATAGTTCATAAAACAATTAAATCAGGGCAAGTTTCATCACCATGGGAGCTAGGCACTAGGGACTGTTTCGCGTAGAAGGAAAAAACCTCTTTACACAATTAAGTTTATTTATAAACGTTGCTTAAAGTTAAGTAGTGATTAACATCTGCTTAGGCATACTTTTTCGACGTTTAAACGTCTCTTTACCTTTAAGCCATGTTTATTAATTGTGATATTTTATTTTATGTAATATGGGTCTTGCCTGAATTAAATTTATTTAATTTTATTTATTATTTTATAATACATGAAGAAGGGATTATAAATCCAGGCAGTAAGAATGAATTAGTCCCATTTGTAGATCACAATCGTAACTCCTTATCTATACAGAGAATGTCCCTACCATCACTGTTAATATGATTAACCCAACAGTTGTAGGACATTGTCCTATGAACAATTCAAATTCATCTGCTCTAACGGTCATCTCAACAAGTCAACCTGTCTTCAATTCAAATCTCAACCGTCACTAACGAATCCTTAAGAAGTCAACCTACGCTGCGCATAGACTTTATTAGTACCAATTATGTCTAAAATTAAGAAAAAAGTCTATATGAAGAGGCCGGATGTCACCAATTTATTTTTAGCTCCTCTGCCGTTTTATAGCGACAGGATAAGGGAGGGGGTTCGCCGTGAAAGAAGCTTGCGGTGTGGTCTCGATCTTTTGTTTTTTGCTAATCTTGGAGAGAAAGGGGTGATTTCAGTTGCTGTTGGTATGTGCTTCAGAAATTTGAGACGTTTAGGTTTCAAACATTGAATGTTGATGGCTCGACTAATTTTATATTTATATATTCTTGCATCAAAACAAATATGGTTTTAGTCTGTAGATTATTTTGGGAAAACTTGTTAGGGTTTTAGCAGGGGTGAGAATCAATGCACTCAAAGCATTAGTGGGTGTCTACATCAAATATAATGACATTAACCATTAATCTTTTTCCTATACAAGACCTCCATAGTGATGACGCTTTTGGAATGGAGCGTTTTCAATGACAATGAACTCCTATAATATATCTGTATAACGTTTAAATCTCGTATCTACGCCGTCAGCCTACATTAGGACACATCAAGTAAACAGCAGTTTCCATGAACGATACGCATTTTATGATACACAAATATGAAATTTATCAAAGGCAGCTGGTAAAGGGCACAGTTTCTACCGTGATCCCGGATGGTAAGGCACGTATGACCGTTAACGTTGCTGTTTATGTTATGTAACTTCATGTTTGCTGTCAAAATAGAATACGTGTGAAGTTTTACGAGGAGTTTCCTTTGCCTTTCAAAATAATGTGCGTACTTGCGTAGTGTGCGTGCGTACCTTCTATAGTTGGGAAAGTTGATTGGTAGCATTTTCTGAGAACTCAAACTCGAGCATTGATTTCAATTAAACCATTTACACTTTTGAATTGTGAAACAAAGGAGTCGGTCATTCGGAAAAATGAAGCTAGTTGCCCATTCCAAAGAGTAGTAGGTTCCTACAGAGAAGAACGAGCAAAAAAACGCCTGGACACTTTTAAAAGTACTTGTTTACAAAATATTAGTTGCATCATTAATGTTGAACTAACTAGATGTGGAGCAGTGGTGGCCCAGTGGTAACGGCCCTGCCGTACGAGTTGTAGGTCGTGGGTTCTAACCTAGTCGGGCGCGTTACTTTGTGAAATTTATTTCATCACTACTGCTCTCAAAACGGTGAAAGAAAACATTGTGGGGAAACCGGTATGAAACAAAAGTTCTAAGACATGTGACATCTACCAACTCGCATTGAGCCCGCGCGGTGGATTATGCCCCATTCCCTCCCAAAAAGAGAGGAGGCCTGTGTCCCAGCAGAGGGAACATAGGCTGATTAAGTAACTAGACGTCTGGATCAGCAGTGGTCCTATAAACTGACACATACTGACTATTGCCTGTGATACTGCAACATCTGTTCACTCTGATCTTACTACGATGACTCATAAAGTGAACCTATATTTTTTTTACATCACCTTAGCACTGACTCACGTTATAACTAAGACATTTTATTAAACGTGGAAAACCGCAATTGTTCACACCCACAGTAGATACCTAATACCGTAGTCCTTTACACCCACTGTGGTCTTCACAATATTAAACACTAATGGACATGTCATTTAAACCATATAATCAACTGTGTATCGGAAAGACGAAACTTTTTCAAATAGATAATTGTTTCTGGTCGTAAATTCTCCTCTTACTTCCCGCCCAAGTAACTATGGGAAAAGACTTAATTGGGTAAATACTTAATGGTGGATGGATACAAGAAATAAACGGCCAATGAACTGATGACTAACGATAATATCAAAGTGCCTGAGGGCCGCGTATACTACCGCCCATGTTGGACTAGACTTTTTCTGAATCGTTGTTGCTGAACGATTGAGCCGTTTCCAAAGTACGCGGGTAGTGATTCTATATAAATACTTCTAATAAACTTACAATTACTCCTCTGCCAGAAAGTGCAAGTACCTACTCAGTTACTCACGCGTATTGTGATTAACTTAGTACTTGCACTAGGTAACCGAATACTTGCCCGCAGTACATTGTAAGTTATTCTTATCAGTCACCTATCCTTTGACATTTCTCGTAATGCACTTATGAAACCGCGTGTTATGAACGTGATAAGATGATAACATTTTGTCCAAGCTTTGATTTCATTTCCATATTACGATCTCATGTGGAGAACATACACTTTCGGTCACAGACAAGAACAGATTTCCGCATGGCCAGACCATTATATACCGTATCTATAAAATCCATTTAGAAATTAGCACACGTAGTATTGAAAACATTTCTACTTTTACTAGGACAGTGATAACGCGCAAGAGATTCACTGACATTAATAGGTCAGTTAGTCTCGAGTACGAGACCACTCTAGGTTGCGAGAGCGTTTATATTTGCATCTTTATCTCGAGTGCATGAAACATTAGCGAATATGGCGCGTACATTATGGATGTCTGAAGGGCTTGCTTGTAGTATTAGGGTGTTGCATTGCAAAGGAATGGTAGGTATGGGGAAATGGATTTAAGGCGCAAGTGTTGTGTAATAGAAGTTCCATTAGAACAAGTTTGATAGGAAACCTGACGGTACTTGACGCGGATTCCGGGATATCAAACTGTCCAGACATTATTTGGTTTAGGCGCACATCAGCATTGCGGCTTTTGGCTTGTCTGCATCGTGCATATATCGTGGTAATTAGGACCGGGCGTACTAAACCTCGACTTGTAGCCACTAAGAAACCGTCAGAACAGAAAGTCGAGTTTCGTTGCGTCACTCAGTGTCTGCTCACGTTTGGACAATGCTGAGCAGGTACCGTAAGGTTGAATGAATGAAATCTTATGCTTAAATGCGACATGACATATTTTATATTTTTTTAAGTCCATTACTATGCCAACGTTGGTAAGGTACGTAACATAGTTGAGGGTCAAGCACAAAACAAAAAAGATTAAAAAAAAAACAATTTAAAATTCTAAGCGTGTCATAATGACAAAAGAACTCGTGATGCTATATGTGACCACATAGCATCACGAGTTCTTTTATCATTACTATGCTACCTACAAACACCACGCTGCGCTCCATAACTCAAGTAGCAGATGTTGGAGAAAAAACAGCCAGGCTGAAGTGGGAGTGGGCCGGACACGTCTCACAAATGCACCCGGAGAGACGGACAAAGATCGTCACTCACTGGACGCCTGAGGCAGGACATCGCCGTCGAGGTAGACCAAGGCGAAGGTGGTGTAACGATCTAATATCATTTGCAGGACCAACATGGCCAGAGATCGCACAAGACAGGGAGGTTTGGAAGAAAAAAGGGGACGCCTTAGCCCAGCAGTGGGACACAAAATAAGCTAACAAAAAAAAAAAAAATTAAATAATTCTAATAAATAATTTGCAAACTGTTAAGGATTTTTCAAAATACTGTTATCTTATCAGGAATACTACCATATTATATTGTACTACATTGGTTAACAAAAAAAAATGTGTGCCATGTGAAAAGCAAATAAAAACATACTATCGCTCCCCAGTTAAACTAGTTGGTGTCATCGACCGATGACCCAATGGTAAGATAAGATTTGAACTATGTTTGCAAAAAAAAATACTATGGATGTCTGATTTGGTGTCATGTAGGAACCTGAACAATATTTGTTTTTCAGGAAAATCAGGAGTTTTTTTTAATTTTTGCTGCGTTTTAATAAACACTCATTTTCCCTATTGCATTATTTTGACATACAGTGTGTTGCCAATACACAGAAGTCTTCTTTGGGATAATTTAATTTCGAAAACACCGCAAAATTTATCACCTCAATACAAGTATCGCAATATATCCTAAGCCAAACTACTAATCTTTCATTCCAAGAGGTTAACCAAAGTTCCTCTCACTTCATATAGCAAGGACCACAAATGAATGGCAAAGGGAAGCCGGCCCGGACGCGCATGTTATGCTTGCACTGACCATAGCATCCGGTAATATAACACCGATAATAATTAATAACGTTTAATTATGTAGGTCAACGGACGATTTCAGACCAACTATGGCTTAATAGGCAATGTGTTCAAAACACCAATAAATATTTAGGGAATATGTCTTTGAATTCCGTCAATATTTTTCTGTAGCAGCCCGGCGGAGTCATGATTTGGGGCAATTAGCTCACATCCTATTGCCTACATAGGACTTAAATACTGGCGGTATAAGAATATCTAGACTCTACCTATACCTTCAGAGAATACAGGAGTAGTCGTCAATCATACAAAAACCTGGCAATTTTTGACAAAAGACTTCATATAGCAAGTAAAAAGAAAAGCTTGGTAATCCAATTACTTACTAACGAAATCAAATTACAGTTACATAATGCCATAAATTGTAGACAGCCGAATTACATAATGGCAATAAATCAGACTGAAAAATACGCCAAACGGAAACAATCCGATCTTGCATGAAACGTAACGAATTTCAACTACAACTAACAAGACGTCTACACTCAACCTAACTTTCCACCCTATTCCTCACAGAATAAGGTTGATAATTCTTTCATATTATGGTCCCGTAGATGCACTAGTTGCGCGCTGTAAAAGGGTTATGACGCGTGTTTAGTGCAGTGTTTATGTGAGACGAGTAATGCCACATTCTTGACGGTTTTGTTCTACTAAAACCAGAGGATATAGATATTTTTCCTCTGAAAGCGCTTGAAAAAGGTTTAACGACTTTTCTTATAGGTAGCGCCACCTGCTGTTAGTTAGAGGAATTACAATGAAAAATGCTTAGAAGTAGACATGCACTTTTGAACGAGAATTTATTATCGAATTGTAATTTTCATGTGGAGAAAAGCCAAGCTGTTCTAGTTTTCACGAACAGTATGCTTAGAAGTTCTTAGAACATGCAGTAAAATTACAACAAGCACGATTGTGTTACGTAATCAGGGTTAATCAAATCAAAATATTTTTTTTTATTCAAATTAAGGCTGAAAATCGGTACTTCATGAACGTCAAAATTACATAACAGTCCCACAAAACACCTGCCCTTCACCACTTCCTAGTGTTAAAGATTTGAAAATTCGCAAACATCACGCCAACCTTGACTTGAAGACAGTTGAAGATTGGCACAGACATGAGGAAGCCCACATCTTGAAGCCATCATAAAAGCTGACGTCAATATAAAGTAATCTCATGTGACATTTGATTGGGTGCGCGGGCGCATAGTAAATAAATGTTATACGTAAAATTAGAATGCGGTTCAGTCAACTCGGCGCATCGCTCCCAATTCATCAGCGAATGCACAAAGCAACTAGGACTACTTTTTTGACAAGTAATTAGAAATAATTGGGACAGGACAGGTGACAATTTGTGTATGTGTAAAGTTATTATCACGCATATTGCAACGTTACTAACGGTTTGGGTCATTGAATTATGAGTAGGATACGACGAAATATTAATTACGATGGATTCCCGAAGGGTGGATAGGTTTTAGATGCCTATAACTAATCTACCATTTAACAATTCAAGTGAGAGGGGTGCTTGCGTAACACACTCAACAGTAGCAACGGCTTTCATTTTGACAGTTCAACAACATTCATTGCGTTATTTACGTTGTTGAGCAGACAAATTTTTCGAACACATATAAAGCAATGGATTAGCAATATCTTTCAAAATTATTCAAATTCAATTAGGGTGCAGGTTAGACTAGCCATTGGTCTTTGAGACGACTTGCCATTGCTTGACTTGACATAAGAAAACTAACAAGATTTGGCTAGCTTTCGTCTTACTGTAAGTCTAACGGCTGGATCGGTGTTCTTTCTTTACCTAGCGTTTTTGTTTTAAATATACCAGTAGATTACATGTTGATGAGCTAGTTGCAAAGAGAAGTTACGGAGTAGTGCAAACTATTACTATTATAACAGAACACATAACAGATACAGGGAATGTTAATGGGTCTGAGCACTGAACAGTCCTGTAAAATGGGTTATCGTGTCGCTGCACACGGGGCTAGTAATCTCTCACTATTTCTGCACTATGCACTACCGCAATCTTTAGCCTACGTATCGCGTACGCTAAAGATACTTAGTTTAAATAAATACAATTATTTCAACTATATAAACCCGTGATGAAAAGTTCAGAAAAACGCTGCCAGCTTAGAAGAATAAAACGCGGTGCGACAAAAATATTTCTGATAATACAAAATAACGAAATGTGAATATGTTTTACCCATTAATGTGGTCGTGGAGGAAAGAGGGAAGTTTTTGAGTTTTAAGTTGTGAGGAATGTTTTGAGTATGCGTGTGGATGGCTATAAGAGTAGGGGAAGACCAAAGAAACGATGGGTAGACTATGGAAGATGATATGGCGAGAAAGGGTGTGACTACCGAGATGACGAGTGATAGAGAAGTATGGAAGAAGAAGACATAATGCGCGGACCCCAAATAAATTGGGATAAGGGTAGGAGACTGATGATGATCAATGGGTTCGTTCCATAAATCGCATCGCATCAGGTATACACCTGTTTTGATAGTGGTAAGGGAGATTTTGATAAATAAATGAATCGACAATACAAAATACACACTATAAAATCCTTATGGGTTATATTGTGGATTCATTTTAGAGCTTGAATCTGATTTTAAAACTAGAAGAAAATGTGTGTCGCAAAAAGTAAATGTATAGTAATAATGTTACAACAAGCACTAACAAATCTATTGAGAAGTTTATTCACCTGACATTTTACCTTACCAAACACCTTACTAGCTTTTACGACGACCACACGTAGACGACAACCTATTCTTAGCCAAACACACGTTCTAATATCACACCGTATCCTCACAATCAAACAAACTGAAACGCGCACGTTTACGTTACTTTAATTAACCGTTACCAGGAACACGACCAAAAAGTGAGTATTGTAGACCAGAACGTTGGCTCAGATTTACGAGTGACCAGTCATGGGAGGGGAATCCGAGGGTGGCTCGTATTTATAGAGCAAGTTGTCTAAGTGCATGGGAATTTATTGGTCGCGCAAGGGATTTAGAGCCACGACGACTGGAGGTAAAAAGATTATTGTGAGTAGGGCGCCTAATTGAAGATGCAGAGTACTGGTATTTATAAGTTGTTTGTTATTAGTTGAAATAATTACGGTTAGTCATACTCATATCCTTTGATGATCTGATGAAGTAATGGTCATGGTTTCTTTGATGCTGCAGAGATGAAAAATAGCGGTCAGTACGAGTAGCATGTATGGAAGTTAATTCAATAATAGATAAGAGTTATTGTTGAGTTATTATAAATATGTTGGACGATCTTTAACCCTAATGGTCACGTGACTTCGGGTAACGCCGATGCACGTTATCAGGGTAAATGTCTCAATAATGAATGCATTATTTATGAACCCTTACTGGTTTTACATAGTATCAAATCACTACACACAAAACCACCTCTGCCGGAACTCATTTGCTTTTAACTTGAAAACTATTCATTTGTTTCTTGCAAACAGTCTACTGATTATGGTCCTCGAGTGCAGTTGTCTGTACCTATTTTTGATAGGCTGTATTTATTTATATTACTACATAATGATTTACTTCGTTATTACGTACATTCAGTTATACTCTTTTCGTTGAAACTGACGGAACCATCATCATTCTCCTGCCCTTAACCCAACTTATTTGTGGTCGGCGCAACATGTCTTTTTCTTCCATACTTCTCTATTAGTCGTCATCTCGATAGTCACCCCCTTTCTAGCGATACCATCTTTCACACAGTCCATCCACCGTTTATTTGGTCTTCCCCTACTCTTATAGCATCAACATTCGAACTGGAACTGCCATACACAGATCGAGAATTCTTTCGTCTCCATGCAAAACACATAAACCGTTTGTGTAACTCGGCGAGTGTCTAGTGCAGAGGTGCAACAATAACGTCCATATCACGACTCTCTCAACAAAAGGCGCGTCAGTGGGTCACAGGATAGTGCCCTACGTCTGTTTTTAGACGCGACAGGAGTGACGACAGGCGTACGACGCGCTGTCAATACAACATGCACCGTCCGTCTTACAATCGTAAATACGACTCAATAAATGTGCAATTTCTGACTTGTCGAATGTTCTCGTGAAATGTGGTATGTGTGAAAATACTTTCGAGACGAAACGAAGCAATGTTTCTACTATGTCCACATTTATAGTAAACAACATTAAAAGTCTAAGAGAAAAATATGTTGCAAACTTTAAATTGATCTCATTATATTATCTGAATAATAAAAACGTTTGTTATTGCTCAGAAAATGCTTAAAAATAATTACATTATTATTTGATTTGTAGAGGAAAGGTGACTTTTTAAACCATGTTTCATGTTTTTAAACATCTACCTTTATCTTTTTGTCTAGATTAGCTTCGATCTATCATCATCATTATGTTCAATTACACATTTCTTTCATAAACAAACCGAGTTTTAGCAGATTCCTAATTATGTATATTTTTGCCTAGTTTATCTGAGTTAAATTGATACAAACGAGCACCTGAAACCACCACAACTATCTGTATGCTTACCTCCTTCTCGCCCTGCGACTTGACGGCGTCTCCATGTATCTTGTCTCTCAAAGCCACCAGTTCCAGCGGCCAACTTGACACCTCCGCGTCAGGGTCCGACAAAAGCACCTGGTAAGATATAGCGGAGGTTAACATGGTTCGACTTCAGTTATTTGTTTTATATTATAGCATTTTGAGGGGACAAGAAACGGGATGTTATATTAATAACAGCTAAAGAGAATAGCTATACAGTTTTTAAAATATTAGCATCTATTCATGGTTAAGCGGGGCTGGCAGACTCAGGATAAGACAAGAAGTATATCCGACCTCGTAATTGCATTACCACTTTTGACAACATATCCTAGAAAATTTTAACTTGACTAAGGGCTGTTTTTTCAATAGTCAGATATCGCTTAACTGAAGAGTAAATATTGCGGTTTGGCAGCTTTTGTATAGAAAATATGTCCAACTGCTATATTTATTCTTCAGATAAAAGTTATCTGACTATTGAAAAACAGCCCTAAGAATGGAAACTATGTAACTGCCACATATACAAATAGCCCTTGTCATTTTATGCCGTGCAAGTGACATTGAACCTTAGGGTGATAAAGCAATTAATAAGTCGTCTATACTTAATGTTTTTCATACTTTTTTGTTTGCTATCGTATTGTATTTAGGCCCTGAACTATGTAAAGCAGCATGAAAACGAATGCTACATTGTACCCTCTGATTCAAAGTTGTTGGTTGCACTAGTTAAAAGTTGTAAGTTGCAAACTTGCAACTTACGAAGACAATAATAGAACGAATGCATCTCCCACAGTTAACGCTTTAAATGAAACACTAATATAGACTGCTACTTGCATCAAACGCATAAAAGTCAGACACAACATGACAAAACAAACCAACTGAACGATATACAATGTTCACTTACAAGCAAATCACCCATGTTTCCTCACAAAGCCCAATTTTTATAAAGAAGTCACTTTTATAATATTACACAATCACAACAAATCACATGGAAATATTCCAACAATAGCTAGAGATATGACTGCACTCGCATAAGGAAAATATATGACTGGTGCTGTACCACTTTTGACCTCTTATCACTCAAATTGATAGCCCAAACGGTACGCGTCTAAACAAAGGGAGCAAATGATGTGTTAGTGATTACTTAATGATATAATACTGTTTTAAAGATGCTTCATGGTTATTGTTCCCTTTAGAAAAAGATGCTAAAGACGTTCATTTCTTAATATCCTGTTTGTTTAGTTATTGAAAACATCAGATTAGTTCTGCGTAATTAAGACGTCGTTTATACAAAGGATGCATTTACTTATCTATATTAAAGCCAGACGTTTCGGTAGTCACGTTTAGTCAATTACTTTCGTTTATAATCTTTAATTTGTTAAATTTTATTAATTCCGGAAGGGCAAAGAGAATGACGTAGATTTTGATAGCATCGATCGGTACTCAGTTACTTGTCCTGTTAATATGTTTGCAGTTTTGAATACAAAACAAAATGGTATCAAAAACAATGTTGGACCTAAAATAATATCCAATTATCTCTTATCATTTATCAGAATTACGTCACATTTATGCTAAACTTGAACTTGCTTATCTGAACAGACTAATGAGCATGTTACAACTACATCTAATTAATCAAAATAAAATCATTGACATTGTACATCATTTTAAAACCAAAAACAAACTTTGCCCAACAGATCATTGACCCAAATAGGGGAAGAAAAAAAACTTCGTTCTCGAGACTGCGTGGAGCTTAAAAATGAGGTCAGAAGCGCGAAAAATGTCGCCTATAGTCTGGAAACATGCCAGAGACGGATTGACAATATTTGTAAATGGCGATGAACTGCAGAGGATGACTGTACATGTAAGAATATATTTAGATGCCGTGAGTAATTTTTTTTTTGTATATTTTTGTTTAAGATAGGATTAAAATTGGTGTTGTTATGCAGTTTTGATAAATGTGGTTGTTATTCAACAGCTAGAAATTTTTATTCTTACTCAATCTATTACAAAGAATCGAATACAGTAGACATTACTTCGTTGACCACGTGTTACTCGGTTGGTTATAAAATATTTTTTCGAGTTGGTAGTTCGAGAACCGACCTTCAAAGCATTTGGGAAGTCTGTATTATCTGCACCTTTTTTTACTAGCCTGCGCTGTCCCATTCCAGAGCAGAGGCTATTTGCTCATCTGTCACAAGCTATTTATCGTCTGTCACGTTAGAAACGTAGGGTTGGGTGGAGCAAATGCTTCTAAACAAACATGTCAACAAAAACAAAAAAAAAACAACAATACTTTCTCTATTCAACATTCTTAAAAGAAACACACAAGCTTTATATTTATCCATAACTATGTGAAATAAATCAATGTGAATTAGGTCAAGACGTCAGTAAAGTATTCAGAAGCCGTCGTTCATCCCATAAACACCTCTCAGTTTCATATAAGTCGATAATGCTTTACATAAACGATGATACGTGATTTGTAAGAAATAATATTAGCCGTCGACATGTTTATTTACATTTCTAATAACTCTTTTAACTAATCCCAATGTGCTTATCAGTAATACAGGGCATAAGCCACTCTTCCCAGTCTTGTTTGAATTTTGTTCATGAGTGAATTCACGAAACAGAGCAACGAATCGGATTTGAACCTACGACCTCTGGAATACCACTTAGGCGCCGTACTCGTCGAGCAAGCAAGATAAGTCTGGAATTAAAGCCAGGAATTGGCAAAGAAAAATACTGGACAGCAGTCAGCGGAAAAAAGACACGCCTTTGAAGTTTCAAAACTTAATATGGAAGATGCTTGAAGATTTATCAATCGTTGTAGAAACGACGCTGACGTTTGACTTCTAGTAGCCATATAGCCCATATAGATGTCAGCAAAAACATAAGAAAGTAGGTGTGAAAAAAACATAAGTACCCACTAAGCCGGCAGGAAATATAGGTAAACTAGCTTTTGCCCGCGACTTCGTCCGCGTATATGTCGGTTATCGCGGACGCAGACGAAGTCGAAGTCGAATAAAAAGTAGCCTATGTCCTTTGTTGGGGTTCACACTTACCATGTACCAAATTTCACACAAATCGGTTCAGTAGTTTAGGCGTGAAGAAAAGACAGACAGACAGACAGAGTTACTTTCGCATTTATAATATTAGTTAGGATTAGGATGATAATCATAAACACGTGGTTCCTAAACCAACTGCAATAATGTTGAAAACTGATTCTGAATTTGCAAACCGTATTTTGTCATCTGAATGCACGCCTGTGAGCTCGTGGCAATAATATGTTAATAATTAATTCTTCCTCTGACAACAAACAGAAGTTTGAACCATTATAAGGTTTAGGATTTATTCAATCTCTAAAAAAACAAAACAGATGATAACTTACACGTCTCTTGTAAAATGGCAAATGATTTCTATCAGGCATTTCACATTATAATCACACACAAAAAAAGTTCAAAAAATCTAGTTCTATAAATATTTATATCTTCAATGTCGAAGTCACTATCTCACATTAGTCCCTTCGAAATCACAAATAAATATGATTGTTCATCACAGGTTCACACATATTTTTGATAGTCACATTTTTATCACGAAAAATCCGCGTAAAGTAAAAACTTTCACTTAGAAAAGGGGGGAAAACTGCTTGTTTATGATTTTAATTTTTTTATAGAGTATGGAAGTCAATGAAGCGTGTTCCCGCCAACTGTGGGAAGAGCCTTGCTCTATTTGAGCCAGCATAGACCACGTTGGTGCGTCGGCCGCGTATTTATTAATGGTGTACAGAGATGGCACCAGGCCAATGCTTGGCCAGAGGGCAGAGTTAGTACGTACTACGGACTACTATGGGAGATTTGAAGAATAAAATCAATAAGATCGATATCTGGATTGATGGGTAGCATTGTTCACGTAAAATAAGCCACAAATCAAAAGGTAACTAAAGTGTGCCTATTTATCAACTTCGAATATTTAATTTCCGAAGGAAAGAATGACAAAATTATTCCTCAACTCTTTCTGAAAACATTGTATTTATGCAATGCATTGACTTTTACCGCCCCTAAACAACACAAAATATAACACCCGAAGCCTCATAATAGCCGAAGTTTTATAACACCAGCACCAAACAGAAAGCGTTGTAACCCAAATAAATCAGTGCGAAAAATATCCGAGAAGAGTATATAAATATAATCATCCAAATTACTTCTTGGAAGAAATATAGGTTAAGACTTAAGTGAATCAACGCGAAGTACATATTCCAGTTAGTTTAGAGACCGTGGTTTAGACTACATAAAATGTTTTATGGGAATTTTAGTTTAGTCAATTTACACAAAAGCGAGAGTAAGTAGTACATTTTATGCGAAATAGTGTTGGTAATACTATGTTAGTTGAAAGCGTTATTTACAATATAATTATGTATATTTACATTATTTACAGTAATAAAGTATAAAGATGTATTTTCTTCCTTTGAAGCTGTGATGATGGCGTAGTTATTTTAACTCTCTTTAGTTTATAGTCACGCAACTCAACCCGAGATAGACGCGTAGCATTCCATAATTATGTAGTCCTACAAAATAAATCTTTTAGGGCGTTCGCTACGTTAAGCGTGCGCACGCCTCGCGTGTTTATATTGAAAGATAATATGAGCAGCGCTTTCTGATGCGGGCGCGTGCGACTGGCTTGTACGCGCAGTGGCACCCGCTCCGTGCACCCGCCGCGTGCGCACGCTTAACGTAGCGAACGCCCCTCGCGTCAAAGTGGCGCTAAGTAGTTTCAACTACCACTATAATGATACTAACTAATTAGGTATTTTGTTGACTACGTATACAAAGTGATCGCTGTCAGCGGACTATGCACAGACAAACTTAACGAAGTGTACTGTGTGTCTCGTTGGAGTGACGCTTACTTTCAGTAGTTTCGGTCAAGTACCCAGAATTAAAACATCGGCGGCCAACTGTCTGCTAGCAGTGCCAGCATAAACATCGAAATAATATAGATCGTAACATACAGCGACTAAACTCAGCCATTTGACTCAATACGTAAGAAAATTCAAGCTGACCTACTGTTAGTAAGGCTCCAGGTGGCCGGTAGAAGAGCAGAGCAGAGTATTTGTTATAAAATTGAACCAAAAACTTTATTATCAGTGCCATAGAATACAAATTAACTCGCACGAGCGCAAGATGCCTTAAGGCGGTTTTCAGGGTCAATGCTCAAATAACTTTGAACTCTATGCCACTCAAAACAAAGTTCATTATCCAATGTCTTCAAATCAATATTACTTTAGAAAGAAAACTAAGAAGATAATCTCTCCACATACCTGCAACTGCTCCTGTAGATGGGTCACAACCTCCTGCCTGACCTCATCTCTCACTTCATCCAGCCTCTCTTCCAACTGCACCTCCATTTTCTACGTGATGACGTAGTAGCGATGACGTCACGCCGTTTAGTCACACACGAGCGTGTTAGTCGCATTCCAAGCATGCAGGAGAGAGACAGAATGAGTTTTAATAAGTGGTTGATTAACTGAGGTGAATAGAGTGGTGGAGGGTGAAAGAGTTTTTTTATTAAGTAGAATATTGTGGTATTGACGGATGGTGTCGTATGTGGGTTTTACGATACTAGTAGACGTGTGACAATTATGAGTAAAAGTAGTAGGAGATTGAATTGATTTAAGTATATGTGCTACGGATTTATTTACAACAAAATATTAAGGTATTTTCAAAATAAAAGAAACCTAAGAATAACTTAATTACAAACAATAATTTCGCTTTACATTTTAGTCATAAACTGTAATTTGCACTCTTTAAATACTTGTTACTTGTTAGTAACAAAGTTAATAAACGAGTAACTACATAATAATTTCATTCACCCTACATTATCTATTCAACCCCAGAAATAACAATTTGTGCTATAGAAAAAAAGACCATTTGGTTTACACATAGAGGTGATATTATATTGTGATATTTACAAGTTTGTAATGTGCAAAAGGCCATGTTCCAGTGTGTTTTTTCTCATTCTTTCTGTGATCATTAATACATTGTAGGCCCGGGACTATATCTATGCAGATAGGATTGTTTTACAAAATCATCATGACTTCTAATGACATGGCAGTTTGAAAAGATATGGGCACCAGAACCAAATCAATGATATATTAGGAGTGGATTTTTGAGGGCAGTTTAGTGTTATTTTAAAATTAAAAACATCTTTATATTTCGCCTGAATGAATGATTTTTGATGTTGAATATAGTCCCGGTCTTTAGGTCTGTGTTTTCATAGCCAGAAGAAAGATTTGACAGCCACTATAGGACAGATTACCTCAGGCTACCGTAAGCTTGGTTGTCTTTCCCCTGCATGCGGTTATATATACACAAGAATTATTTATTAGTAAGTAACATATTGGCGGACACCACAAGCAATGCCCAGTTGTGGGCCATAGGCCAGCGGACTATGAGAATTCGGAGAAGTTGTAGGTCAATTGACATAATAACCAATAGCCAATAATGAAGCCAATATCGTCAAAAAAGGCTCGCATACTTGCATGATGAGAAGCCGTTTTTACAATATATTCCGGTATGTCCCCTGAGCCCCCATCCACCCCCCCCCCCCCGCCCCTCCGCGATCCCCAAAGTATTGTAGCTTTTTTTACTCTCTCAAAAAGCTTGTTAAGTAAGAGATTTGTGACTTTAAAAGACACGATCCTGATTTTTACCGAGAAGACACTCTTAGCTATGTTATTTTCTTTCTGGCAAAGGTCTTTTCTTTGCGAATTATTAAAGCAACACCAAGTTAAGTTCACAACATCAAGTAGGGGGCCACACTGCACGACATTCAGCCTAAAATATAAGGGTTATGTACAACAGATAAGTCTAACCTTCTCAAGTTCGAGGTCAATGTCCTGCTGGTAGAGCGACACATTTGTTTCGGTGTTCTCTGCTGTTTGTATTTGCGCTTTTAGTTGCGTTATCTGGAAAGAGGAGAACTTTTAGTATCTCGTTCGGCCCGAACTATTATATTCGGCATATTCCGTGGTAAAAGTACTGGATGGGTACATGAATTTACACGACTGAATGTGAGTTTTCATTGCACTGTTATCCATTGACTGTCACGCAAACTGACAAACCGGTTACTAACAAGATACATGACGTCATAAATTTTTCGACATTGAAAATTTTGCGACAATGCTTCGTCTCAGCGATATTTTTTTTGTCGAAGATTAAAAAATGCGAGATCAAGATGCCCATATAAATTATGCTAAATGTAAGTAATTATACACAAGCGACACGCGACGATGATAGAGGCAACCGTCGACGCGTTGGCGGCTCCTGCCGACAACATGCCGCTCGTGTATTTGAGCACCGTATTGACGTACCGTAATACACGAACGATACGCGTCAACGGTTGCTGTTGCATTTGTCGTCGACGCGTGTCGCTCGTGTGTATGCACACTTACATTAAAGTAAAGTAAAGTAATTAATGTAATGATTATACTGGTTGCATTGCTTGGTATGTTGGCTCACCTGTTCGTCCAGAGAAGCGACCGCCTCCCTATGCGTGGCTTGCAGCTCATTCACATACGCGACTTGCTCCGCTTTTAACTCGTCTATTTGTTGCTCATACTTTTTACACACCTGCCTCAGGGATTGTTCTAGTTGTGTTGACTGGAAAATAAAAGATTTGTTAAACATTTGTCAAATCAGTAGTTATATCCGACTTTCTATAGACAGGGTGGCACAAATGTCACGAATAAATAGGACCTTGTTATAATAAAGCGGTTTTATTACGCTCACGGAGCCAAATCAAATTCTAGAACCTACAAAAATACTAGATATGAACAGCAATGCAATTTACTTAGACAAGGTCAAATTAAATCAGCTGGCGAAACTTCATAAGTATTGATAACACAATAAATATGTGATTTTCTAAACTCATCATTGCAAGTAACTTCATCTGATTACGAGGTCATCGGCTGCTGGCACCGCATCAATATGTTTGAAGTTCCGTCAGCTCATTGTATTTGATGTAGTATATTACCTCTAAACTCAGTGACGGTAGGTGTACGCTGCGCGTTCGACGACGCCCGCAGTCTCCGGCGGCGTCGGTAGGAGCGTCGAGTGATGTTGCAGATCCGCAGGGCGACACACAGACCTTGTCGCGCCATACTTCCTCTGAATAGCTGCAAAGTAACAAAACGTTATAAGAACAAACTCGAACAAGTATGCGGGAGCGAAAATAATTTACTCTTTGTGCCTGAGCAAGAAAATAAGGCTGTGTATAACGCAAAAATGGTAGATAACAAGTTGTTATAGTTAACATTATTTAATCATTCAAAGCCTTCGTTTATTTTGCCTTTTAATGCTTAAAATCTAATGCATTTTGTTATACAAAAATAATGATCATAATAGCACTCTAGCCAATCAATCGTAAAGACACACTTTTAAATACATTTCTAGCATACTTTAAATACTACATTGTGGTAATAAAAGTAAAATAAATGCATAATTACTAAGGATTAGCACTCACCTTGGCTTTGGCCTTGGTTGCAACAAAGATAGCATATAATTAATATTTCATAGTAACCTTGGTGAACTAAGGTAGACGTAAACTGAGCTATAAATACTGGATTAAGGTCTGGGCAATTAATAGCTCCTTGAATGTCAAGGACTAGTTCATGGGTATTTAGCTTTTCGTAAAATAAAAAAAAATCACAAAGAATGATTTACAAACTCACCTCCTTTCCATATCTGAACATTTCTTCTCAAAATAAGTCCTTAAATTCTCCATCTCTTTCTCGTGTTTTATGTCTAACTCCTGTCTTAACGCCTCAATATCAGCATTACCAGCCTTCACAGAAGCAAGAAGTTCCCTCAACCGTCTTGTCTCTATAGTATAAGCTTGCTTGTCTTGCTGCAGCTGAGATTCCAACTCCTTGATCTCAGTATCATTGTCAATCCTCATCTTCCCTATTTCGTCACACAAAACTTGTATCAGACTCTCCCTGAGCTTGTTCCTCAAATTCTCTTCAATATAACTATCAAACTTATTAATTACTGCTGCCAATTTATTTTCGAAACCAGTCTGGAATTCGTCTGATACGTCTGAAGATCGAAGGTCAGACTTGGAGTAGTTAACAACAATTTCTTCTCTATCAATGTCTTTTTCGCCATTAGAACTTTGGATTGAGGATCCTCCACTCATGATAGCTGAGTAGAACTTCGTGCTATCATCTTTGATCAGACTTTGGTACTTCATGAAGTCTGAAAGCTGAGCCTTAACTGTGTCATGCTCAGACTGAGATCTTTCCCCAACAATGTGTTGCAGGTTCTGCACTTCATTAGTAAGGTGGTCATTCTCATGCCTAAGGTCATCTTGTTCACGGACCGATCGCTGTAATGAGATGGTCAGTTCTTCAATTAATTCGTCACGCTGCGTTATAGCATCTTCCAAATGCACAAGCTGAAAGGACAGAAAGCGTTCAATTCATAACACATTCACATGAAAGCACATGTAAGCACGAACATAAGGAAGTTTCATTTGAACACAAGAATTAACATGTAGCCTGTTTTAACAAGGATTTTGTGTAATACTTTTAAATAAAGTCAACAAATAAGTGTGCATAATTGAAGACATTCAAATAGTAATCAATCATTTCCATTTTTATGTGATACTTACACAAAACATGGCTATTATAAAAAATTAGATTATGAACATTTGTAAATAAAAGCTCCATATCAATCAAACTGACAAGAATGTTGTTCATTAATACAGACTATAAAAAATTATTTTTCTTTATACAAGTCCTTAAGGACTTGTAAAAAGTTTATTATGTAAGCAAGCAATAGCTGACATAAAACCTTTTTATGAACTCACAGTAAAATTGCACATAAACTTCACAATTTTATTCAGTTATACAATGCTATGACATCAGTAAACTAAATAATATCTATCAAAGTTCTACATATTTAAAACCAGTTAGCCAAATGAAGCATTTATTCAAAAACAAACAAAAAAAATAATAATTCATGCTATCAATAAAGATCCCACTATGTAAGAACATAATATTTTGATATGTGTTCATAAAACAAGAAGTGTATGTTGTAAAGTGCAAGTACATAGCATGCCATTGGTGTAAGAAGCAGGATGAGGAAGCACAGTAACGTGAAACAAAGGCACACACAGAAGCAAAACCCATGTATAACAACAAGTACCTTCACATGATACTCTTCACATATCGTCTTATAGTCTGTCAATGTACTAAAAGACATAGTCTCTTCTGGTGCCATGGACTTTGGCATAGAGGTCTCCTCTGGTTTATCATACAGCTTCTCCTTCAATTCGTCTTCAACAGTAATTTCTTCTACTAACAAGTCTGCCTCAATCTTATCACTTGATAGACTTTGTTTGTCTGGTGACATTTGTAATGAATTGTCACTAGAAAGGCTTTGTCTTTCAGGGGACAATCCTAATGATTTGTCACTGGATAAACTTTCTTTCTCTGGTGATAGTTGTAATGATTTATCTGGAGATTGCTCTTTCAACTCTTCTCGGTCATCAAAAAATTCTTCAACATTCATATTGTCTCCAGCACCAACAAGAAATGGTGATAACAAGTTTGGAAACACAGGTATAGCTTCAACATTAGAGTCAATGACAGTCCCACCCTCAGGTGGTGGCCCAAATATTATTTTGGCAGACGGAAACGGAAATTTTGGAGCACCCTGACCCCTTATATCAAGCTTGATCATCTCCTCAGACCCAGAACTCAATTTATCTGGGGAATCAATTTTATCAGAATTTTCAACTGAGCCTTGCGGTGATAAATTTGATTTATGGCTAGATTCGTCATTTAGTGAATCCAAATACTTGTCACTTCTTGGAGATAGGTTTGGAGTGTCATGCTCACTTGTCTGTTCCTTTTTATCTGATATGTGTGATTTCTCATGAGTTTCTTTAGATAGGTCTGACAACAAGACCAAATTCACAGGGCTTTCTTCACTCAATAGATGAATATCAGAAACAGCATTGACATCTAAGGGCAAGGATAGGCTCACTTTACTAGGATCTTGTGTGCTTGGGTTGTCACTGGTGGAGGAGTGTGGGAATGGAATGTTTAGAGAACTGTGTTTAGAAACCTTCTCCTGCTCAGGCTCCACTTTGAGGAGGCCCTGCGTTCTGTTCGCATGGTCAGAATCTGTCGAATATTCAATTTTGGAGGGAATATGTTCAGAAATAGACTCTGTCTTGCTATCTTCGACATCGTGAGAAATTGGGTTTTCTTCCGTGTTTTCACTGGTTTCTATACCTGTCTCTATTTCGTTTGTAACACTTCCTATAGTGGGTATCTGTTGAGAATGCACGACATCCGGAAGAATATTCTAAAAATAAATAAAAAATATAAATAAACGATGGAAAACTGTGGTCATGAATAGATCGAAGGGAACTATAATATATAGGTAGGTAATACAAATCTTGACTGAAAATGTTTGGTCAAGATTATCACACAATGCTTTAACGTAGGTAATTTTAATGAAGACAGGTAAGGTGCTGCAGCTATGCATCTCTAAACTATTTTTAACGTATTAAAAATATCTTGACGAGAGATTGATTTCGTTTAACTAAATCAATTTCTTGTTAATTACGTACCTTAATTTCAGACGTATGTGGAGGAGACTGGTGGGGATCATCCATAATTTAATAAATTCATATTCAAATCAATCCAATAATTCATAAAAAAAGCCACCAAATTCGTTGTCAAGACGACGTTTTAGACATTCAAACAAAATACAAACGCCATTTAAAAAGTTGCGTTTCGTTATCTGCAAAGCAAAGCTCCGATCCAAGCAGAATGTTAAAAACTGTATGTAAAGTTCACAATTTTATTAGGAGTTTTTTCTCAATAGGTATACATTTCGTGACAAGATTTTTTTTTGTATCGTGGTACTGTTCGTGTCCTGATAATCCTCTCTGTGCCTCTTTTCTTCCTCCTTCAGAATCACAGAAATAAATACTGATCAAAGCCAAGCGACCATTGTATGTGTACCTCAAAAATCATCTACCACGCCGCCGCCGGACCAATGCGGGTTGGTGGATGTTGTTTTAGTTTTTTTTTTTTTGGTTCTAGTATATGCCAGTTTCCTCACGTTTTCCTTCAGCGTTTTGAGAAGCAACGGTGATGAAATTAAATACACAAAGTAAAGTGGCTGTCTAGATTCGAACTCACGACCTACAACTCGGGACCTATACCTCTGGGCCACCACACCACTGCTCTTGAATTGAATCGAATATGATTTTATTAGGTATGTCTAAAGACAACCGCAATAAAGGCGAGTTTCGTAGTGAAAGTGTTACGCCCCTTTCACACGGCAGTCCAGTTTTTTGCAGGATCCCGTTTGAAGGCGAATGTGTTTATATGCGGGTTCTAGCGTTCACATGAGCATCCCGCATGCTAGCATATAAACACATTCGCCATCAAACGGGATCCTGCAAAAAACTGGCCGTGTGAAAGGGGCGTTACCGTGTGTTCTTATGTGTGGTTGACTGGACTTTAGTACGGAATTCCAAAATAAACGAAACGCAATAAAGTATCATATTTTTATTTAATATTTACACATACATTTTAGGAAAAGCCGCTTCTGTACAATTTCTATTATTATAAAATGCAACAACTTAATTTCGAATAAGGCCAATGTACGGTATGCAAACGAATAACACAATATCAATATTTTATATTGCTTTGTATATTATTGTTATCAATTAATACAGTATACAAAAGTATTCGACATACCTACACGCGGAACACAAGTCACAAAGCAAAATATACATTTTGTCCCGCAGACGATATTGCGTGGTTGACAACAAGAAAAAAGCTAAATCGACTTCAAACACGAGACAACGTAAATGTAAAATATTAAATGCACGTTAAACAACATGAAGCCATAAGACAGCGAAAATATTACCAAACGAACGACGTCTAGACGTTTTAAAAAGAATAAATATTGATTTGAAATCAACTGCTGATTTTATGAAAACTCTAGAATTGATGAGAATTCATAAACTGACGCCAGATTACTTAATTCACACTGAAAGTCTAACGCGGTGAAACAATACATTCAAAATATCGAAATAAAAAAATATCAGAATATCTTAATTATGATCCCATTACACCACAGCACACGCTGCACGGCTGCGTGGATATGCTACACAAGTGTAGTTGTAAATAAACCGTGGTTTAACCACGACCACATGGGCAGTACATTGATTACAATACGTAATCAATGCTCACGTGGTTTTAAACAGTTTTTTGTTTTATCTAGTCAAGAACCGCGCGTACCTATCTCAGAGAGGTTAGAACGTTTTTTTTTTATCTACAGAATTACGAACATTACTGCTAGCTAGATCGAGAGAACTAATAATAATGAAACTATTGAATGAATGAATGTATTTTGAATTTTTTACAGTTGAATAAATGAATAAATTTTAATTTTTGTCATCAGTGTGAATTAAATATTCATGAAACTGGCAACACTAGTATTTACTCTCACTCGATCTTACTAACTATCGAAAATACTCAATCCATCATATTCAAAAATATATTCTAAAACTGTACCTATTTAATTTCTACAAGCCCTGTAATATAATTTAACAAAGCATCTATTTTTTTTTTTTTGTATTCTCTAAAGAAGTCACGTAGGTATAGACTTGGGCGATACGTCGCGATGAAAACGTCTTTGTTTGAGAACAATTAAACTTAAAATAAAATACTCTGTGTTACTGTATTATTCGCATTTATAAGTCGTTTTACTGCTAAGTACACTTTATTTTTATTCCTGACAACACTTCTATGACGTCATAATGATAAAGTACCCTCATCTAACGCCGACACAAGCCTGCACCAACGTAACACTTTATATTAAAACCATACATCTAATTTATTATTTCGTTTTCACATCTATCTAATTACAGCGATCATTTATGTGTTAAAAATAATTATGTCCAGACTTAGGTACTCACAACAATATTACGTCACAGTGACGGCAGTCTAACAGACTAGTATTTTATTTAATAAATAATTTATACTTTATTGCTTGTCTAGACAGTAGTTTCGAATTTGCGGCGTGTTTAAAAGATAGGTACATACAATATACATTATGTTTATAACGTAGCACTTAAAACGGGCATAAAACCTCATGTTTCGTTTATTAATAACGGAAAATCCACTGAATTTCTAGACTATATTCATGACGTCTGAAGCAAAACAGAAAATAGCTTTCCTAGACATTTATTTGAGGCATATTAGGAATACAAAGCCACAAATATTAGTTGTTTATTTTTGCTTTCTTATAACTTTATTTCGAGACAAGCAGATTCTTAAATTCACAATTATTTCATGCGCAAAATATAATTTATTGGCACATAGCTTTATAATGATAAGTACATTACAAAATATAGAAAATAAATTACATAAAAATGTAACTGCGGGTCAAATCTGCCGGTTTGTACAAAACGACAGTAACTTATACAAGTATTATTACTTTGTTTCTTACAATTTGATGTAAAGATATATTTTCAATATAAATATATATTTTTCTATCTCATATACTCTGTAAAATGACTTTAAATAGGTACTTAATTATTAGTCTTCTTGCTGTGAACGAAGACGATATTTCTATTAAAACTAAGTGGTCACATCACGCGTCATGCAGCCAGACTTGAAAACAAAATAATTGTGTACCTACCTATACAATGGATTTACAAACAATAAAGATACCTACATAGTTATTATTATCAGGACATCATAAAATACTGAATATCTTTTACTAGGTATGTGATTTCAAATATGTGGCTCATCCCAAGAGCAACATTGACCTGGTTATTTATTTTACATAGATAATGAAAAGTAGGTGCAATTATTATTTTATTTTCAAGTCAAGCTGTCGAAACTTTTCAATGGAAGCAAAATGTTGTCATGTTGAACAAACTGGGAGTATGCGAGGACTTAAATGGCTTCCTTATCATTATTATACCAACAATGAAAAACTCTGTCCTAACCTATAAAACATAAATATCTGTAAAAATATATTGCTAAAAATCATCAAAACTCAAGCATCGGTAAATGCAAAGAAGTAAGGCCAGGCCACAGGATACTTTAATAGTACTACGCCTGGCTTCAAGCTCACACGATTGTTTGAAAGTTCGGCTACTATTGACTGAAGAAGTGTCTCTCAATTATTATTCTGGCAACATTATTAACATTGTTGAATGGGTATTTTGTAACAGTAAATAAGTAGGTATCAAGAACACAAGAACAAAAGCCTAATCACGATGCAATAAAAGATTACACGACACGTTTATTGCATTGTCTAGTAACAGTATTGACCCACACGTTCAATGGGCCTATAAAAATATGGCATTTTTAGGATTGTCACAAAAAAGTGACTTGAATATTTTTCACTGGGGCCGTTTGTCTCCGTAAAATCGTGATACTAAAAAAATGGTTGGGCAGACAGGGCCCCAAGAAACATATTTTTTAGTACACCGTTAATAATTCGCTTTGGTAACAACCTTGATTTGAGTTAGCACATCCAAAATTCATTTGAACCGAATGAAAGGAACATGCGATGCCATTGGCGAATTTTTAGAACACATCGTGCTATATTTTAGTAAACTATAATAATTATTTTACTTATTACGTATTAATATTTACTCTTTTACGAAATTATGCAACCAAACTGTTTATTATTAAAACATAACATGACAATTGACAACACTGTTAACTAACTCGCACATGACCTTGTCGTGGGGCGATTTTTAAAGGTATTGTCGTTGTGCGTGCACGTCACACAGGTTACATATGTGTTCCACAGTAACTATGGAAAGGAAAGAATAATTAATATCAGGCAGAACCATGTAAGGGTTAAGTTTACAGTTGTATCATAGCGTCTTTACGATATTCAGGGATAATTTGGCTCAATAAACTTTCTTGCTAATGAATTTTATACCTTATGGAAGCAAAATACCGAATGTAAACAAACTATCCACTATTGAATTATCCCGTTTTGGTAATGACATCAAACACAATAGGCATAATTTTAGAGTGGGTAGTGGTCTGGTCTTTACAGAAATAGTAGATATTTTGCTTCCCCGAATAAGGTATAAATGTCTTTTAGGGATAATCCAAGTGCTTTTCAGCAAAACATTACTATCAGAACTGCTTAAAGACAAAGAAGTAGGTACATTTATGTGGGAAGAACGAAGTGTTTGAGCTCATCACAACAGCGAGCATTTATATGAAAATGACTGGTTAAGTACTACGAATATTCAGCCCAGCTTAATAATACAAGTGTCAAGAAATCAGATATAGATCTGCGATTAATATGGATCCTTTACGGCTGATATTGAAAATAGTAAAGCGGTAGGTGACAAACTTTGGAAGCATATTATTTGTTTTACTCTGACTGACACCCAAACATTTTAATCATCAAATGTTTGGCAGTTCTTTTTGGCAACTAATATTTTAACTGTATACTTTCAATTTTGAATAGACATAGCATCCGATATATTAAAACTGCCTTAAAGTTTTTAATACCTTGCAATGC
Source organism: Hydraecia micacea (assembly GCA_914767645.1). Lineage (NCBI taxonomy): Eukaryota > Metazoa > Arthropoda > Insecta > Lepidoptera > Noctuidae > Hydraecia > Hydraecia micacea. The sequence continues at coordinate 997,059 of OU611794.1, forward strand.
CACAATATGGTGTTACGAACACATTACAACAGATATGACTTACATTTCAACTGAGCTTTTACAACAGGTCCGTGAAAATGTTACAACATTCAAATATATACAGTTAAAGGATCGCTCGCACAATCGATCACAATTTAAAGGCAAAATATTGTAAGACACTACACAACACTTCACCAAAACCGTTATTAACCCTGAATAAAGATATCTAATACTTTTTTAACGACGCACATAAAGGCAGGGCGACATCAACGAGACGGCAAGGCACCTCGCACGTGATCATTGGTCACTTGATATGGTGATGAGCATCAGTGAGTAATGATGACATGTGGGGTGATGATAACGTGTCCCAGGTTTAACTCGAGTTGGTTGGTACTCCTTGGACTACACAGTGGTCGATGCTCGCTCGAAGCCTTGGTGCATGTTATGTACAAGCGCTTGCGTGTGCTGCAGTCAGGTTTTCTGCTGTTCTTTTTCATCTTCATCCTCTTCCTCTTCTTGCGCCATTAGCTGCCTCGCCAGTTGTAGTGCCTGGAAGGAGAGTTTTGATATATTAATACATTTGTTTGCAGCGTAAGGAAGCCATAGTGGCAGTGGTTTCGTCTGTTAGAACCGACTCAACCGACTTGCATTAGTTACTAATAATGACTTCAAACATCTTATCAGTCATAATTAGTAACTAAAGTGCGACACATCGACACACTTAATAGGAAGTATCAAGTAATTTAAAAATAACCATGATAATGAAGAGCATTTATCCTTGTATTATGACTTACGAATTACATTCTGAAATAACCTGTAAATAGGTACCTATTGGGTTTTTGCTCCAGAAACCTTTATTTGTCATTCACAAATAAAAATTTTCTGTTGCCTTTTATGGAACTCAAATACGTCATAGATCTTTATGGTCATTCACACGTCATAATAGGAGCATCTATAAAACTTGTAGCATTACAGCAATTAACATTTGAACCCCCACTCCCTCTTACTATCACATGATATCTTGCATAAGCATCAACCTCATGGGTCATAAGATCAAGTTCTAGTTGTAATAAGATCTTAACGAGATGTGTACTACAGCTTATCATCCAATTTAGCTTTGAGTTACAAGTTGTGTCATCTGGCACTATGAGAAACAATTTATCACAAGCACTGGTGAACTTAATATTTCCAATATAGCATCCTTTTATATGTATATAAAAGGGACTGTTGGATATTTCAAAGCTACAATAAGTTAAAGGAAGCAGGGTAAGCCAGCTGCAAATCAAGGAACAGTAGCTTGAAAATATTTAGGGAAATTACGAAATTCGGGAAAGCATCCTCTATATTGCTAAAATCCACAAGTGGTTTGGTGGAGTGGTTCTGTCCATAAAATGGTATCAGTAGACAAGAGGGCATCTAGTAATCAAAGAAATCTATTAATAGCTCTCTTAAAACACTAGCAGGAAACAGAGGGGACAAGTACTATTTTTAGACAGTGACCACACGTCACTGTAAGATGACGGTAGGACACATTTATCATACTTTAAATGTTGTTGTTCCGACAAGGCATACTAGCTGTAAGGACTCTCTAACTAAACATGAATTAAGTACAGATTATAGAAACTTATGTTGACAAACAAATAAATAGTCTCGATGTACACAGAGTTCATCACACTAATATTATAAAGGCGAAAGTTTATGAGTGTGTGTTTATATAATGTTTGTATAGAGGTAGCTGACACCCTGGATTAATATAGGCTACTTTTTATACCGATATTCCCACAGGATCGACACTTATGCGGGTGACACCACGGGGCGCAGCAAGTTGATAATAAATCAAGTATTCATTTTAAATGTGCATGCTTTACATAGTCCTCGGTAAACATTTTCAATTGGAAACTAATTGATTAATTAGATCATTTAAAAGTCAGAAACAAATTATGTGTAATTAAACAGAGCTGTGATAGTGAGAATGCTTCTTGATAATTGTAAACAAAAAAGTGGTTGAAGAAAAACAGTCGGAATATAACTAGAAATATCACTTAGCTAATCAGAAACCTACTTAAACTCTAACCTCATTAAAATAACTTCTATAATGGCTTGCTTAAGCTTATCATCTTTGCATGCAAAAGAATCATGATGCACAAATCTATTGTGTAAAGATAAACCATATTTACTACTAACCAGTACTTTTCCATAATTCAGTTTTTGACGTGAATACATCTTTAAAATTGGTTCCATAGTGGGAGGCAAGTCAAAAACAAGTTTTTTAAGTGTTGCAGCTTCATATCTATCATCTCCATCCTAAATTCGATTACACCATTGGATAGCTAAAGGATCAAAGAATTCATTACCCCAAATGAGGACTGTGACGCTTCGCGCGCGGTGGAGGGGGAAGCGCCCCCATTTTGAGGTCATTTTGCAGCGTATCGAGATTTCCACTCTAGTATAACTTTTGACTCGGAAAAGCTACGACGTTCGTTTAAGTTTCAATCGTCAGCTCTCGTCAATATCTACCGATTGTATACAAAACATTAGTGTAAAATAGTGACAGTGAATATAATGTGTTAAAATAAAAATTTATAATAATTTTAAAATAAACCTTACACATTTTTGATAATGGACAAACTTTTAGAAATCATTCAGACCACCAAAATAAGGACGATGGTAAAAAAATACATAAGAGTAACGCATTAGATACTTACAAGAAAAATAATCAGCTAACGAAAATACACTAATGTGCCGGAAATTTATTATTTTAGGTCAAAATAAAATCACTTTAAGTTGTGTTTTTTTTTTTGCTTGGATATCTTTTGTTAGACGTACTGATTGCTGTGTTAAAATTTGTCTATCTATTTTAATGGCATCCTGTATAATGTTGGCCTATACGCATCAAAAAGCCAAATCCAAATACAGAGATCGTATACGGTTGGAAAGGGCTTCTCAAGAGCAATCGAATGATACCAATAAAACACAATATGACCGAGTCAAGCTGTGCCGGGAACAGAAAAGAATGAATGCGGCCAAGCGGAACAACCGCGTTACGTAAACGTATTCACGAACAACACACGGCCGTGTCCACGGCAAAGCCACACCCCATATTTTTACCAAAAAAAAGCTTGTTTTATCAAAATTGGTTTTAAATGTAACTAACGGACTACTACATGTTAGTATTGACTGCCCCGTTCGTCTCGTGGTCGCAAGCGCGACTTCTGAGCGTCCGGGAATAGGACCCAAGACCTCTGGGTTCGATTCCCGGGTCGGGCAAAGGGTTATTGGGTTTTTTCCATTGGGAATTTCATAGTTAGAGCCCGGAGTTTGGCAGTTGGCGGTGTGATACCCCCGTGCGTCGGAAAGCACGTTAAGCTGTTGGTCCTGTGCGTGAGCTCTCTCCGGTCGTGTCGGATTGCCGTCCCATCGGACAATGAGAGTGAGGGAAGAGAGTGCACCTGCTGTATCTGCGCTTGTGCACTATAATAGCTCCGGCGGCCGAAGGCTGATTTCTGTAGCGGCCCTAGCGCGGTGCGACGGCACCGGGCGCCCTCATAGGGGAGTCGCTGAAATCTACCGAAATGCGACCACCGGGCACCAGTCATCGAATAGTTACTAATAGTAACTTTTCGATGACCGATGATAGTAACTTACTATAAAGCGCGGACGCGGAGTGTCGACCGAGACATGACGACCATTTGGGCGCCCAAACGGAGCGGGTGGCGAGGAAAGGTTCATATTGGAAAAAGCGGTTTAGGCTCAGAAAGCCTAAATCTCAAAATGGCAACACAGGCGCAAAAGGACTAGTTCTCAAAATGGCAAATTCTCTAAAAGCCTAATTCTCTCATTCTCTGAATGGCCAATTCTCTAAAAGCCTAATTCTCTGAATGGCCAATTCTCTAAATCCATTTATAGTGCTCCGACTTTTTAAAAATAATTATTTTCGTCAGGGCACATTTTTCCAAACGTATGGACACCACTTCGTATCTTGCTGACTATGCCTGTAACTGTTGCTAAAGGGGAGCGAAATTTTCAGTAAATACAAACTTATAAAAACTTATTTACGTTCCACAGATGTGTCAGGAAAGACCTTGATCAAGAGGAATCTTGTCCATAGAAATACACTTGCCCAAAAGCTAAATAATTCTGAATTAATTCAGAAATTTGCTAGCGCCAAAGGTAGAAAAGTAGCTATAGCTATCTAGGGTCTGCTGTGTAAATAAAAGTTGTCAAACTAAATTACTGATTGTTATTATTTATCATCTTTACTAGGTAATTGTTACCACAGAAGGGCAAGTGAGCAAGCACAATGGCATTGTCGAACGCGACAGAGTCCGTTCCGCGCACTATCCACTATCGACAGATTCCACTGTCCTTGTTACGCAAATTACACCTACATATTTGTTACATAATATATTTAAAACTATTTATTTATCTAATCTATGTAGGTACGTCTATGTAATATCCGATTAATCCGTGTAAGCAACTGCGTATATCATAGGAACATGCTACATAGCCCCTCTATGTAGCATGTTCACCATTTTAAGATTTTGCACCACCTAAAAAAATTTTAGGGCATTGCCGAAATTCGGTCTGGAGATCTTTTATTTAATGTTAATATTGATTATATTTTACATGTAAGAAGAAAATCCATTTTATGATCTAAAGATAATAAATTTGATCTGTTTCTACCTGACACATCACAATTTATTGCATCTTCATATTGAGATATATTATTTGATTTATCTACAAGTTTGACATTTACATGATCTATGTTTAGATACTGTTCTGAGTTCAGATAAACTTGCTGGTGCATGTTGGTTATCACAGTCACAGAGAAAGGGTTACACATGTCCAAGAAGATAGCAACATAGCAAGGCTGCTAATTTACAAGCAAAGTGGCAACGCATCAACTTTGTACTACTGTACATTTCATCTGGGGCAACTCTATATATAGGGTGGATAGCAGATAGAGGATAACAAACAATTTTTACTATGGGACCAAACCTGAAATTGCGAAAAAAAAATCTGCTGTTTAGTTGTTTATGTTCACCTAACTGGTCAAAATGTACTGAACAGCAGATTTTTTTTTCGCGATTTCAGGTTTGGTCCCATAGTAAAAGTCGTTTGTTATCATGAGTACAATCACGTGTTTAAGTATCGGTCACTAATTACCAGTCACCCTATATACATTTTTACCCAACTGCGCCAGAAGGATGGTACTGCTTTTTGAGTGTATGTATGTATATTTCTTTGGCACACTCTATAGCCTAAACGGCTTCATCAATTTCAGCTTGAGAAGTGGCATTAGATTCGTCATAATTGTGATTAACACTGGGTATATTAAAATTGAAAAAAAATAATTAATTGACACAATGGGTTGCCTTATCTCTAAAAGTGAGCATAATTTAATTTAGAGCTAAAATAAAAATATAGGATGTCACATAAAGGCCCTTGTTTAGCAGTAGATGTTGACAAAATAAGTGATATTATGATGTTTGTTATTGATGAGTTCTAGAATTATTTTAACAACAATGTAGTTTAATATGACCATCTTTGTAGTTTTACAATAGTAGGTGGAACACGTGAAAAGGTAACGGGCTAGTATTTGTGTACAATACCCTTAGATGAGAGTATCTAAGAATGCTATAATGAGAGCAGTAATAGCTGTGTGTGCACACCGCAGGTCATGACTAGCATATTAATAGCTTTACTTACAATGCCAAACAACTATTTATGGAAGCATATAATAACTCATTAGTAGTCATTACACCATATACATAGTTAGCTCTTACTTTAGGCTTCATTACACTAACTCTAATTTATTGAGTATGAATGTGGGCTTGTAGAATTATTTTGAACTAGCTGCACCCCACGGTTTCACCCGCGTAAATGTCGATCCCGTGGGATTATCGGGATAAAAAGTAGCCTATAATTATGTTAATCCATGGTGTCAGCTACCTCCACACAAAATGATCCAGGTGTTTGAGTGTGAAGAAGTAACAAACATAGAACCACACACACACTCACAAACTTCCGCCTTTATGATATTAGTGTGATAGTGTGATAACCTGAGATAATATAAATTTAGGTAAAGATGTAGATTTTCTGCAATAAAGATGTCAGTGATGATTTTCCTGCATACGAATATCGAAATTATTGTAATACCACAAATGGTGACCTAATCGTGAGTTCACACCCACAACATGCACTTGTGTGACAACTTACCTGGAACTCATTGTAGTGCATTTTCCGCTTCTTCTCGAACTCGATCCGCTTCTGGCGCTCCTCCTCGGGCTCTTCCATGTCCTCATCACTAGCACACCCATCTGAATCCGGTTCCACACACTTCGGCGGCTTGTTCATACTGGCTGCTAACTTCGCCGCCAGTATGTTCGCGTCCAGTTCGTCGGTCGGCACCAAATCACTGTCCACGGCTTCCGAATAAGGGGTTTTAGGCTCGTCCACCTTCATATGTCCATAATCTTTATTCACCGGATGAAAAGTTTCCAAAATATTCATCTCGTCGAACCTTTGCTCTTTCGATCGCTTGCTTGTGGATGGCGTTCCTGAGGCCGCTGTGTCCTGTGCGTCAACACTCCGCGACGTCTTTAAAATACCCTTAGAGGGCTTCTTCTGTAAATTTTGTGCCATTGTGTTAATTTTACATTGACATTTTATGATTCTAAGCTTGGAATTTTCAGACTGAATCTTTTATTTTTTCTGCATTGACTTGACAAGAGAACAAATTCTACCATAACTGACAGATGACAGCCGTTACCGTTGGTGTGGCAATAGTTGGTAGGAATAGGAAAACTACTAACATATTTTTTTCATACTGTATGCGTAACTTTAGCCACTAACGCCTAAAGTGCTTTGCAATAATTATGACAATTTGCATTGCTTTTTTCAGTTATACCTGTGGTTATACGTAGTTACTATGAAAAAAATTTATATGCTAATTCAGACGAAAAAGGTGTTCCAACAAAATGTTTTTGTTGTCTATCGAACGAAACGCAAATAGTGTCAATCCGTCAATCGAGATCTTTGAACTTGAAGTTCGGAGAAATGTCATTGTCAAAAGCCAAAACCGGAGAAGTAGTGGAGAATATTTGTTGATAATTCTCAATTCTGTTAAAAATATACGGCTTCTAGGTAATCTTTGCTCATCATAGGCTTAGTTGTTTGTTATAGATGTGAATGTAAAATATAATCCATTGTAAATATATAGACATAGGCAACGAAAATGGTGGAAGATTCGAGCTTGAATTCGAACAAATCAAAGGTAAACACATAATAGAAAATGTTAATATGTTGTTTTGCTACGTGCTTGTTTCAAACTAAATCATGATCCAAGTTTCTTGCAAGCTTACAGATAGGCCATTGTTACGATTAAGGTTGATACACCCATCACCATTGCTTTTCCAGACAAAAACAACCCGCCCAAAGGCGGTATACTTGTGGACGGAGGCCGACGTTCAGAAATGGCTACGACGGCACTGCAGCGACTACTATAATCTATATTGGGAGAGGTTCCATGAGGTAATTACCTTTATTTCAACAGTTTAAAATGTAAACTAATATAGGTCAGAAAATGATACACCCATAAAACAAATAAGGGCAATACCTTAGGCACAGTTTCAGTTCAGCCAAGTATATTAAAGTAGACTAAACAAAGTACATTTTACAAGTGTCATTCATGTTTAGCTTAATCTAATATCTACAACAAAAAATGCTTAGGAGTAGTTTTAAAATTTGGAACACAAGTGTAACTGTCATGTTTGATGCAGCAACATGATAAGAGATTTATGTAGCATCAAGTTACTTTATTTGTAATGGGTTCCAATAGACTGCAAATTAACTAGTCTTAAGTCTAACATGATCAAGTCCATCCTCTAGGTTTGGTGTTATGTTTTTATGATCATTTGTATATTTAAAAAGTATTCTTTATTTTTCAGCATGACATAACAGGCAGAGCTTTAGTCCGAATCAATGACAACACACTGTTACGCATGGGAATCACAAACAAAGAACACCGTGAGGCAATATGGAGGGAGATACTTAAATTAAGATTGAAGGCTGATATTGTGGAAATCAGAGACTTGGAGAGGAGGCACAACTATTTTAACTATGACTTGTGACAAAAAGAAACTTGTGATAGTGAAGGAATAGCATGGAAGGACCGTTACCCATTATTAAAAAAATACTGTATAGACAGTAACATATACAATAAACGCAGTGCTGTAGCTCATCTCTACCGTGCCTTACTTATTATAATAAGAGTTGGTAAGAATATTAATAGATAATTCAAATGTTGCTATTTAAGAAATTCCTACTATATTAGTAGATTTTATTGATCAGTTGCTCATCTAAATATTGATGATTTCCAAAAGTTTATTTCATAAATAGTAATAAACACTTGTTATTATGAACACGTGAGAACGAATTTAGTGGTATCATGTAAAATTAACTGTAATGTTGAAATTTTAAAATTGTGTAAATAGAAAGGCACAGAACACACTTTACCGGCAGCATGGTCGCCGTCCCTGCCGGCGGACACAATATGCTGAAACCGCGGAGCATCATATCTATTATCTATTGAGATAAACAAATACTTGGCGACCATGCCGCCCCGGCTAGTGTGCCTTGAGGCTATAATTAATATAATTATCATGGCTACTTAGAAATTGCAGGAGTCAAACTCCATAATGCCTTGTATATCCGTCGCTATTATAAATGATAAGAGACTCAATATGCAAAACATCCTATTATGAGAAGCAACAGGCGTAGGCGTGCAACAACAGCATTGCAAAACACTGTCAAAATAAAATGTGCTGTCGCGATCGCGGTGTTGCCAGTCTTCAAAATTGTTTCAATTTGAATGTTATTTTTTGCACTATTTGTTCTAAATAATGTCATAAATACCTACTGGGATAATACATTCATAGGATATTAGAATGTATTTACCTATTTCTGAGATTATCATAGAAGCAACATTTTTTCTAATAGGTCTTTAAAAAATTATCAGTTATTTTACAAGTTGAAACATTTTAGGTGAAAATAATTTTAAATATCTAATTCCATTGCTACCACTTTGAAGCTTAATAATAAAAGTGCTAAATAATAATATACACTACAATAATTGGTACAATGAATACAGTTTTTAAGTAGGTAGTCAAGTAACATGTAACATTATTGTAAATTGAAAATAAAACAATTTTATAGTTTCCTAATCTTTGCTTTATTTAAATACCCTTTGCCTATGTCATAAATAGATGCTGTCGCATATATAGTCCCATCTGAAATAATTATGGGACAGCCGGATCCTGGATCTCCAGTATTTTCTCGTATTCATCTCCCATCGCCTAAATCAACCTGCAGTCTAATGAAATACGATAACTGGCTTCTGAAGAAAAAAATAGGATATGTGCTTATGACACGATAGAAGTGAAAACTTACGACTGGAACCGAGTATACCCGAATAAGCAATAAGCATCACCAACCCGAGCGTGACGGTTCCTGTTTCGTTTACTGTTCAGATAGAGCGCCTAATGAAATATTCACTTTAATAAAATAGGTATTGTACCTACATTTAAAAGGTTCTTGACAAATTAAAAGTCTCAATAATGCTTGTTTCCCATAAGTCCCATTCAAGTTGTAGTTTTTTTACTTCGCTTTCTTCATCTTCAAGTCTTGCAACTGCCTGCTACGATTTTTCAGTAATAAAAAATAGGCTAGCTCTTAGGGTGGGCCTTTAAGGAACTTTCTTCCTGACATCGAACGAACGATTTTTTTTTACCAAGCATTTAACGGTGCTGTGCTAAAACATAGAAAGTGTTACAATTAATTATTAGGTTGTCAACCCAGTGCAGTGCCCGAAACGTGGTTGTGGTGCACTTACATAACGCTTAAGTATTCTCAAATATAAATACATCGCATGCATTGATCTCATTGTCGTGCCAGAAATTGTTTGGTGCAAGCTACTGAAGGAGCGATTAAATTGGCCTGCTGCGGTGTGGAATGGAGTAGCGAGGGAAGCCGCCCGCGTCATGGTCCGACGTCCTTAAAAAGGCGCCTGCGACTTGATGCGAAAGACGAAAAATCGACTTTTGTGGTGCAGCATATGAGGGGCCACTGTCCAGGTGTCTTGTGGACTGCGATAGCCTGAGTTGATGATGATGACTGAAGACTACTGTTACAGGGTTTGTTCTATAAGTTAACTACTGAATAACCGATGAGTAGTGGAGCTAAGGAAATGATAAATATAACGATGGCATAGACAATGACGTATTATAAATATCATTGGGCATAGATACCTATGTGGGAAATGTGTATGTCGCATCTGTTTTGTGGTTTTCAGCGATCATGAAGGTTCTTTGAAGGTGAAGGTTCTCAAGAGAACACTACCTATTAGTTACAACACAATACAATTTATAACAGTTGAGCTTTCAAGTTCCGTAAGGCGCCAAATATCCATGTAAATCAGCTAGCCAGCTGTGGAGATAACTAGATAATTAACAGCCAACTTTATCGCTAATCTCCTGTGTATTACGCCAAGCTCGCTGTAGCACCGCTTGCCTCTGCCTAGTTGGTCGCGCACAGACGTGTAGACGCTCCGAAATAGCCGTTTTAATGACCCTCCTTTGTTTATTATTCTTCCTGTACCCTCGTAGAGACAGCTCTATTATGAGAGCGGCCAGATTAGACTATAATAAATATGATGGCGGAATGCGCGCCGCTGATCAACGAGAGCGACGCCGAACCAAGCGGCGCGGCGAAGTTTTAAAAGATTATGAAATTAAGATTTTTTTATTTTTAGATGCTGATTCTAATTATTTTGAGATAGTTATTTGGTGGTACCTATATCTGTTTACAGGGAGGGGTAGGTATAGTCGGTACCTACTCGTATACCTACATATTATGTGGAAAGCCAGTAGGCGGTAATAGGGTAGTTTTAAAAGACAGAACTTGTAAGTAAGTACCTACCTACTTATATGTAGCTGGAACTTCTACTGACCACGTCGTCGATCCTAATGGTTGCAAGCACGACTTCAATCGTCGAGCGTAAGATCCTCGAGTTAAGGAAACCTTATATCACTGTATAGCGGCAGGAACATGTTACGCGTGTACCTTCAATAGCTGCAGAATTGCACCTGCTGTGTACCCTGCGGGTAATACATGTAGTCCACTTAACAAAGGAATTGTAGAGTGCGTGAGCTGGGCCCTAAGCGATTTCTTCAGAAAGTTGTTCAGGGTGCTTAGGGAGTAAACATACATATAGAGTTTTTCGCTAATATCTTTAAAACGGTTCGTCGTAGAGAAAAAATATCTTTTACGTAATAGCACCTCAATGTACCGATAGTCGATCTGGCTCCGTTGAAGAGACTGCAGTACGGCCCAAGTTTCTATCGAATCGAAGGCTTTCTCGTAGTTCACAAACACTAAGCAGAGAGGCAGGCTATACTCTTCGGTCTTCTTGGAGGCTGGAAGTCGTCAAACATAAACGTGAGACTGTTCGTGATGATTCTAGAAAACAGCTTGTAGACATGGGTCAGAAGTGAAATGGACCTGTAATTCTTAGCGCGTTTTCGCCCTAAGAATTACAGGTTGCGCAAATCGCCTAAAGAAAAAAGATTGGTAGAGTTTCTGACTACCCACAGTGCATCGGAAGGATGTTGTAGTTTATTCCAAACATTTCAAAGGAAATGTTCTAGTTTATAGTCATATTTTTAAAAGCGATCCCATTTGTTCCGGAAATTCCATCACCATCCACTCAAATGATTCACAAGTCCAAGAACATTTCAAAGTTTAAACAAAAAATAAACAGCAAAATAATGAGTTACCATTAGGTACTAAATATAGCAACAGTTGGAGATTGACGAACGAACCTTTCTGGGAAATTCCTGCCTACTCCCTGTTGCTGGTAATAAACACAAGTGTGATTGCAATCACTGGCTTCCCGATTAAATAAATCAGCATGGTATGTGCTAAAGCCTAATGGAATTTGAATGCCCCCTACATATTTTAAAAGACTGCTATACACAGCGTAGGTAGTTGTGGTTTTGCGTCAGTATAATATAGGTACCATTTTTGCGTTCGGGGTAAATAAACCTTCTAAGGGCTCCCGGGCTTTGGGGATAAGACCGGGGAGGACTTATGGGATTATCACCTCTATAAAACCATTTGCACTTACGTCTCAAAAGATAGAACCGAAACCTCCTTTGTGGAACGCCCGTTAGGGCTTATAGGTGCCTACCAAGGAAAAATCATTGAATTCAGGTTAAGCCTTAGGTAGCCTTCAGACAACTTAATTGTTTTAAATTACTTGTGCAGGCCGCTTTGTGGTGGCTGATGACCTGGGAAGACTACCTACTGCTTGTAATTCTAATCTTTAAAGAACCTTATTCTTATTTTGTAATAGCGACCGAAACGTAAAGAGAAGACATCCACAAATCAAACACTAAAACGGACACATTAGTTGTACATAAGACACCCGCGAAATAATTAAAACGACGTAAAACGATCATAATTTTAATAGGTTACGACCTTAACTATCAATTTTAACTTCAAAGAAAATCGTATTTCGTAGCCCGGCTCGTTCTCCAGAGCTGAGTAGGTAGGTCTGGTACCTACTTCTTTGTTATCATTAGGCTCAGGCTGGGGAAGCAAGGCGCGCGCTATTAAAATCATTTGGCATGCCACTGTTGCCAAATTAGCTCTCAATAAATGGCAGCACATAGCAATCTGCTATGGTTATTACGAAAACGTCTCGAGGGCCGGTTCACAGTGTAAATGCTTAATTTTATTGTGTCAGTCCTCAGTCCGGCATAACAGTTCGTTGTGCCAGGGTAAACGGTCGTGCGCTCTAACCCTAAACTTTTTCCCGCCGGATTTTTGGCGCCAATATTTTTCGTGACGTGAGTGACAGATTATTAAAGACAAAATACTTTTTATTGTTGATTGAAGTGGCCAGTGTTTTTTTGTGGGATTGGATAAATAAGGTTTGTTTAACACTTTTATGTTGAAATTATTTTGTAAGAGTTGGATACATCTTATAAGCTACTACAAAATTTATTAGCGATGTCCACTGCTAAACATGAGTCCTTTGTAGTAATAAAGAAAATATTAGATAGGCATTTCACGGGTACTTACATACTTTAGATAGTATTGATCGAAGACATGTAAGGGGTTACAAAAGCTGTGCAATGGTAACAATAAAAAAATTAATATATCCTGAAATCCCGATAAAACAGAATCTATTTACGAAATTCGCACGCAGCTAGCAGAATACATAAATATCCGATAATCCTAATATACTACTAAAGATTCCGATGTCTAAAATACTTAATCTGAATTTATTGATCAAATATTACAGTAAGTCATCTGTAAAAGGCAACGCAAATCCAATACTTAAGAGATTTGCGTTAAACGTGGAGTAACGTCAGCAGAAACATACACAAACATCCAATAACGATGCAACGTTACACACGGTATGGTAAATAAATAGGTAAATAACACGAATATCGGATCAAACGCAGATATTTTTTTTTTAATATGGACGTATAAAATATGTATTGAATAAAATTAATTACACTAAGTACCAATACGGAAACGTATATTAAACGGGACGTTTTGTTTATTTTCACTCGATATACTGCTTGAAATATTGTTCTAATTCTTAGATCGCGACTTCAAAAAGCAAAGTTTTTGTAAATTGTTGATTTAATTAACACGTGAGCTGAATTTATAGAAATAAAATACGCACTTCTACAAAAGTCTCTCTTTAAAATTTCATTCAGGGCGTTTCAGTTACTTAATAAAATACTAAGAGCTATGAAGACCAAGAAGAGCTACGAGGCTACGAGCTACGCGCCACGACAACAGACAGCGTAGCGCGTAGCACTTATTAATTTTTGTAGTTGTTTGTGATAAGAATATCGCTATCCTCGGAAGACAGATTGGTGAATGCAGGAGACCCTTTGAAATGAAGAATAACAACACATATATAGAATTTTAGATTAGCTCACACTTTAAAATCTTATTACACTCGGTTCTCCCGAATCCTAAGAAAGTAAAATAATAAAATTGTAGGATTGGTTGCGATAGGGCCAATTGATAAAACTGTTTGATTAAATTAATATTGCCTATGGCAATGTTTTGGTACGTACAGGTCTTCAAATCATCAGCTTATGGTCACACATGGATTCCTATCTACGACGTAAACTTGCAATGAATATTTCCATAAACATTAGATAACCTCCATGAAAATTAATCACTTTATCTGCAGTCAGTATCCGAAGCGGCCGCCAATGCACAATGCGTGTGCGCCTATCTATTGATGCTAGAGCCAAGTGCGGTGCAGTATGATTTATTATGACGGCACTTCAATAGTAGGTAGGTAGGCATTTCATATGGAGCGAGGATAAATTGGAGGAGAGTATTTAATGGTAGCGGTGTAAAACAAGTTATAGACCAAGGAGCATATAGCTTCCATAAATTATATTTAAATGAGTTTAGAAGATGGAATAAATAAGATCTCCCACAAGATGGACCTACGACTTGCCGATCTAGTCTGTAATTACGTGAAGTGAACTTGAAGTGAGCTGTCAAAAGTGTCAATCCCTTGCGTTGGGATGGTAGCGATAAGGAGAACTGTCTCAGTTGTGAAAAAGCGTCCGTCGTTCGCTGGATGCGATAGGAGGTGGTACTTGGTGTCTTTCGGCTGAAATAATGATGATGATGAGCTTAGAAGCCATAAAACAAGACTGCTGTAGACTTTAAGATGACAACTTAATTTAGATACCTAATTTAATTAATCTTTCGATTGCGGTTCACAGCTAAACATATACCTTTCCCAAACTGACACAAAATCCAGACCTCAATTTATTATCTATCCTCTCCAAAACTATCACTCTTTCGCAACTGAACAACTGATACAATCTCTCTTTGATCCTAGACACAAGATAAAAGCAACTACATCATAAATATACCGCTCATAACATGTTTATATCACTTCGCGTCGTCTCGGGGACATCTCGCCAACGTCAGCGGTCGTGGCTGACAGATTGGCTGCCGCGTTTGAACTAACAGCTCTTCATCATAATTTGCCGGCGGTTTCAGGAACAGTAACATTAGTTTGGTTAACGGCAGGAGATCTTATTTGATCTTTCGGAAATTGGAGAAAATAGAGAAACTGTGAAAAGAAAACTGTTCTTATTTTCACTGGTCTTCCAGATGAAAGAAAGTCAATTTTTAAATACGTAATATTAAGTGCTGTCTATTGCAGTCTTAAATTAGATGGGTAGGATTACAAGCGGTCGTCTAAGGCCAGGCCTAGGTCTGGGTAAGATTTAACGAAATTACGGCCCAAGGGCCCAAGTTTCTTTTTTTTTTAATGCCCAAGATTGTCATACCTACTTGCTAAAAACGAATGCTTGGGTGTGTGTGCGTGTCACTAATTGTTGACCAAATTCACATGGCACATGACATAAAGGATAAGAAGTTCTAGAAGATCATGACATCGAATGGTGTCGAGGTTCAAATAGTGTTTTAATAAAAAAACTAGCTTTTGCCCGCGACTTCGTTCGCGTGGAATAGTGACTTCCGGCAGATTTTTGGTTTTACCCACATAGTTCCCGATCTCGCGGGATCTCTTCAAAAATGAAATGTGGAAGATATTCTAGGGAACTCTTCAAAAATCAACATAATGAGCCAATTTTAAATTTACGAAACGATCAATCCACAATTCCACGACAGTACCGAAGCGCTCGGCCGATACCCAACCAAATGCGTGTAACGAAACCATAGCGCGATCTATTTCGATCCCAACGCCATCTATCGAGCATAGTGACAACTCGGATTATTTATCTATACTCCGTTTGGGCATTTTCTTTGTACTAAAAGTTTTATTATATTGATATTATTTTTTTCATACCTTTTTACTATTTATTTACTTTTTTCCGATGAATTAAAACAATAACATGAACCGAACTCGTGTAACGATCGACACCATTGCGCGATCACCAACTCGACATAATATAGTACTAATAGAATTATCTATACTCCGTTAGAGCATTTTCTTTGTACTAAAAGTTGTATTATATTATATTTTCATACCTTTTTACTATTTATTTACATTTTTCCGATGAATTTTCAGTACTGAATTGATGCCGACTCTTGACCAATAGATGGCGCTATATGTCCGGAATAAATTTTATTTTTTATTTTATTTTTTGTAATAAAAACTATCCTATGTCCTTTCTCAAGTTCCAAACTATGTCTGTACCAAATTTCACACAAATCGGTTCAGTAGTTTAGGCGTGAAGCAAAGACAGACAGACAGACAGACAGAAAGACAGACAGACAGAGTTACTTTCGCATTTATAATATTAGTTAGGATTGGGTTTGCAGTTTGCGATTCATCTCACGTTTTACGGATGTTGTCATACGTTGACATGTTTGTATTCTGGCTTAGAATGTTTACAACAGCTGCTGCTGTAACGTAAAATATTTCTACTCATAATTTGACAGAGGAAGACATAAATTAATCATTTCTCTTCACACGGAGAGTTATAAACATAAATAATAATATAAATAAAAGAATGATCTACGATATGTTTGCTACTTCTAATATATTAAACTACAAATTCTTCACAACTACTTATAATCCCGTTTCTTTTTGAGCAACCATAAATTTACAGAGGTGTTGGACCTAGGTCCTATATTACCTGATGAATATCAGATCTGGCCTCAGAAAAGAAACAGCTGGCCTGTTATGATAGAATTACAAATTACTACTTACGAATGACTGGAGCCAGTAGGTGTGCATACACACGAGCGAGGCGTTGGCGGCTGCCGTTGACACGCGTAAACGGCAGAGGTAACTGCAGCCGTAGACGCGTCCGCGGCTGCCGTCGACACGCGTTGACGGCAGTCCGCGGCTGCCGTCGACACGCGTTGACGGCAGTCCGCGGCTGCCGTCGACACGCGTTGACGGCAGTCCGCGGCTGCCGTCGACACGCGTTGACGGCAGTCCGCGGCTGCAGTTCCCTCTGCCGTTGATGCGTGTCGCTCGTGTGTATGAGCAGTTACCCATTTCTAAAACCACACAGCTAGAAACACACAACAGCCCAGTAACTGCACTGCCGTGATTAATTCTGTTTGTTTGACACATCACAACGTTTCCGTAACCGTTATTTGTTTATACTTTCGAAAGGGAAACACCGATTAAATGGGAACTCTGCGCGCGTTGTGATGCCGGCCAAATGGCCCCGGACAATATACCCAATGGCCAGTTTATTTAAACGCATTGGCAAACATTCAACGCCAAAATTTGATTTACATTACGGCTAAGGTTATGATAATATGGGAGATTGGATTTCTTCAATGTACGCACGTTGGACGGTAATAAAATGGTACATTTGTTTTTATTTGATTGTTGTTTCAATTTCTGTATTGAGATCGTGATGAATGCTGTATAAAATTGTTTGTAATAAAAGTCGAAAGTTATGTGTGATTTTGAGGAAGAATATAAAAGATACTCGAGTACAAATTGTTGATGAAGTAAGGGAGCTGTTCCTATATCAAGGAAGATCCACTTGAAACCTTATGCCAAGCTCTTGGTACAAAAAATAAACCTCTTTAATGAGTAGGTATCAGTAACGTACCTACCCACTAAACTTGATTATGCCAACACCCTAATTGCGTAACAAATTATCAATCTCAATTTTAATCATTCTGAAGGATATTGCTAATCCATTGCTTCATATGTTCGAAAAATGTGTCTGCTCAACAACGTAAATAACGCAATGAATGTTGTTGAACTGTCAAAATGAAGCCCAGTGCTACGGATAGTGTGTGTTACGCAATTACCCCGCAGATTTGAGATTTAGCATCAAATATAAGAAACTTATCAAGATTTTAATCTGTTGCTCATCTCAGCCAAAGATTTAACGAAGTCGTAACATTTTAAACCGGAAAGCGCGTTACAGAATTATTTACAACGCACGAAAAGTCAACATTTTAAACAGAGCAATGACGGACGATCATCCAGCCTCTTTGTTGCTGACTTTACGGCCGTAAACAGAATCTATTGACGTTAAACTGTTCAAGATAAAAGGAAAAACGAACATGTTCGCGACATGTTTAAATACAAAGTTATGTAAAGCTTTTAGTTTTAGTACGCTTTTGGCACATTGTGTTGTGACTGAAATAGATTTTTTATTTTATAGCTGCATTAGGTACGTTCTTGATTTTTGTGTTTTGACACGGTGATGTGAAGTCAACAAAGCTAGAGGTCGTTCTATAAGTAACTTCCAACTAAATCATCGGCGTCAGCGCAGCGTAAGGCTAATTACATGCCGAAGATGCCTCACTGCGATACCTTGCGGTCGCGATTTAGCTCGCTGCCTCGATATCACCGCCATGTAAAACAAATGCATGCTAATAGACACGCACTCACATGCCGATACTTAACTGCTGGGGGTTTGCCTCAAAGCCTGGCATGTATTTGTTTGACATGGAGGTGACATCGAGGTAGCGAACTAAGCCGCGACCGAGGGGTATCCGTATCCCATTGAGGCATCTTCGGCATGTCATTACCCTAAGGAGTATAGACATTAGACACCTAAGAGTATTATAATTATTATCTGTGACACCTATAAGTAAAGTGACTGGCATTGCCATCCTATTTACGAGAGAACTCTTCCATTTAGAAAACTTTGTAATGCTATACCTACAGCTGAGATGCTATCTGAAGAGTCCATTTGGTTTCTAAACATCGCTGATATTCGTATTTAGTCGTTCGTGGTGCGTGTTCCGACGCATCATCTCGAGAAGTTCCTCAAGGAAGAGTTCTGGCCGAAGGGTGTTGTGTACCGCCGGTTTCGTGGCCGGCTACATGACACCAGTCAGCGAAACACGACGCAGACACTTCGTGTTTAGTTAGTTTTTTTAGTGTAATTATAATGGTGTATGTATTTATAGTATTTTTAAGTTATATTAATATTGTATTGTATGTGTTTTATATGGGCCTTGATGCCTGAAATAAATGGATAAATAAAATAATAAATTACTAGAATCTCTAAACAATGACAATGTTTGAAGTTCTGCTCACTGGTTATTATTGCAACCTAGATTCTCAGCTGCGTACATTTCTAGTAAACACTCATCCCACTCATTAGAACAGCGAAAAGCTTTTACACTAAAAGAGAGACAAGCAAACAATTCCATCCTTCCTGTTCACTTCCCGTCTTGGTTCCCATATTTAATTAGAAACAGTTAGTAAATATAACATTTCGCAACGGTCCGATTTTCCGGCGTCAACTGCACGACACATTAAATTAAATTGGGACTACAGGAATTTAGAAGCGTGCCTTTTAACAAAAGCTTGAAGCAGTTAATTTTAAAACGATTTTGTATAGCGTCACGTGTTTGATTTCGACGCGCTTGAGTAGAAGTTGTAGTTTCACGTAGGTAGAGAAATATGTCTAGTAGAGCTTCATCTATGAGAGCTTCTAATTAAATGTGTTTGATTAATAAAATCCTCTTCGTTAGAGAATTTTACAAAGAATCTTGCTGTAAAGCAAATATTTTATTTATTAAAAAAACTACACTTTCCTGTCACTGACATTTCCTGTCCACCATCACAGTTGAAAATGATCATTTTAATTCATAACTTTCAGAATCTTGCGCGAGTTGATTTGTAACAACATTTTTTTTAAATAAAATTTAATCCGTCTCTAGTTTATTGTGATCTCAAAGTATTAGAGGGTAATAAAGGAATTGTATTATTTGGTTGAGCAGCTGCATCCATCTGTCCGCACTTTAATAGCGATCGTCAATCCTCCTGCCAAGTACCTATAGCTACCTACCTAAGTGTCTCCTAATCAAGCAGCGTTTGCATTGTGTCTAACTTTAGAACTAGACAATGTATAGACGTTATTTGTCGCAGTTTGTAGACAATATAATGAGGACTAAAGTTCAGCAGTGGACATTTGTTTTTGGGCTGGTATTTAAATGTATGCAAAGAAAGGAGAATTAAGTTAATTGAAGTATAATTTTTGACAATTCTTTTCTAATAATAATCTTTCCTCCTTTTTGACTCCGTACTTGTGTCTGCCAAATCCATGATTCTTTTAACATGTTTTTCTTCAACTCTTTTCTCATCAAGTATTTATTTTACTTTTACTTTAATCTTTTTTCATCACGTTATTAATTTACACCCGTCGGGCTATATGATTGTTACATTAAAGTTTGTGACACCGAATATTTCCGAGTCGATCTGGTACTCGAGTGAAACAGCTGTGACCCATTATAATACACGAGGTTTGTGTATCAAAACATTCAACATCTTGTGTTCTGTTGCAGGAAAGCGAGAGAGGTCAGCATGAACAAGAAGTCTCATAAGAAAAAGGTTGGCTTTATTTTTTGTTTTTTTTGGAACGTATGTTTATTAAAGTGGCTTGCGGTAGGAGTTGACTGGTAGAAAGTAGAAATCGTCACGTAACGAAAAAGCATTAACGGCGTTGTGAAGTTCTCTGTAGAGAATGAGAGATAGTTTTCGTGGTTCTCGACGGTGTTAAAGCCGACAGTTCAACATAAAATCCAAGATGGCAACAACTTTTCTATCTTAGTTTGTTACCTAATCAGATAGAGATAACAAAGTGCCAAATTAACAAGTTTTCTAAAGAAAATTATTCGTTGGGGTCACAATTTTACTCATTAAAATTGTAATGAAGAGTTAATTGTAATTAATCTGTTAATCATAGTATAGCATCATTTTGAGTGTTGCCGCGTTGTATCGTTATCTCGAACTACTTACTTTAATGCTATTCTGTAAAAATCTCACCGTGAAAACTTAGGTGAAGTGAGCTTAACGTGAGCTGTCAATAATATCAATCCCTAGTATGACAGCTCACTTTAAGCTCACTTCACCTAAGTTATCACGGTGATCTTTTTACAGAATAGCACCGCTGATCACTTTGCGATGCGCAAAGCGTTTGAAGAAGTAGAAGAAAAATCAACCACTGTAATACCAATTTGCTATTAGGCTCAACTTGCTGTTGAGTACAACTTGAAGTTCAAACAATGTATCCTTGTCACCTACTCGTACATTGCCACAAGCAATCTCCGGCGGCAGACAACTGTGCGCAAAATTGAAAGCTAAAAAAAAGCAAAAGGTTCTCCTAACAGACAATTCCAATTTCAAATCAGTCTCACAAAGAACTAGTACCACACACGAGCAGCTCGCAATTTGCCCCTCGCGCGGCGGCGGCATGCCAGCCATATGCCGAGCACTATCGGCACGTTGGCACTTGGCACCGTCGCCGGCGCTGGCAGCCGCGCCAGCACCACTGATTGATAACGTGCTGATATTGAGACTTAGACCCGACTTGCTTATTGTGTAGCTGACTTGTCGTCTATTGAGTAGATCAGTAAAAAGGGGTATATGTCGTAGAAGTTGCAAATCGTTGAACATTCTCAATGAAGTAATTCGTTATAACAAACTTTCGAAGTTCCGTACATTGCGATCATGAACATTCTAAATCAATTAATTCGTCATAGCGTACCTTCCAACTCACGTAATTCGTAATTTTAAACATTATGAATACAGTACATCGGTATTTTGAACTTCGAAGTTCAGTATGACAGTTTTTACTATAATTACATTTTTTTTTTATGTTGTGCGTATGTTTTATATCTAAAGTAAACCTTTCTAGAAGAGCCTTCGCACGATATCAATCACAACTGGCCCCAGGTATGCCTGGGGATATCTCCTGTAATCTCTAACAAACCACCATATGAGCCAAGGTAGTAGGAGTTGGAGTTTGAGCAGCTTTATGGCATCTAGCATCCACATTCCACTTACAAAGTTTGAAAGCTGATTTTCATATTATAGTTTTCACGGAATAATGGGAAATTGTGTATATCTTAAATCACCTCCATCCTCATTTTAAAACATGTTTAATTAGATTACATCATCCTCGACAGACTGCACCAATAATAAATGTAGTGCTAGTCAATCTATCTCGTGTAATCTGTCAGCTGTCTGTCACCTTCATTCAGTCCGGTCGTGTGACCGTCTATCTGGACCAGAATGCTGGGAATCGAGCCGTCAATTAATCAAGATGAGTCGAGATGCGAGATGCAAATCATTTTCGGTTTTATGCATGGTACACAAACTTTCGCTGATTCTGTCCTCGGACAAAATAAATATTCGTATGTACAGTCAACAAAAGAGATAAGTATGCAGGATCATCGGATATAGTTGAAGTTTAGTAAGAAACAGATAGATGTTATCGACTGAAATTTAATTTGATAAATGAGCTGTTTGTTTACTATTAATAAAATTATATTTTATTCGAGAACATCCATCAGTTTCTTACTAAACTTCAACTATATCCGACGGTCCTGCATACTTATCTCTTTTGTTGACTGTACATACTTACTGATGAACTAAATATTTGTGAGATAGGATTTTATAATCATTAATCATCATAATTTAGGAGTCGTATGGTATGCATAAGACTCATTAGTATTGTATAGTAAGCAACAGACGGGATCACTAATTCGCCTGTCGAACGACGTACATTCTTTTGCATATCAATGCCCAAGTGAACCGTGATGGTTATGGCAATGGTCATTAATATAAAGACGATATCATTGTTATGCATTGCTTGTAAGCATACCTATACTATAATACGTAGATGTAGATCAATCTGGTATGTTTTAGGTCATAGTGGATCTGAAACGATAATTAAAAATCTTAAATCTTTTGTCTACCTCTACGAGATAATAAATTATCTCTTGATGGTTGCCCTTCAGTAATTGATGGATACAATCTAAGAAGCATAGTTACCTGTCCCTACTTCTTTACTAAGTTAAGGCAATTCAACCATCTTAATTGTTATCCTATAATCACGAAGTTGTACCTATTAGGTATCTAATTTTAATTACCTACTTGGTCACCATTTTTACAAATTCGTTAGGTAAGCCAAAGTCAAAGATTTATTTGCAGATAAATATGGCTACAAAAGTTCTTACAATGGTATATATAATAGTAGCTTAACATATTAAATCATAACATACCTAGTAATTACCTACGTAATATTAACTAAATATAACTGCATTTTGGCATCATAAGTTCAATTAGCCCTTGGATGAGGATTTAAGATAACAAGGTGAGTTATTTTCAGCCGGCAGCTACTGCGATGCACTGCGATATGAATGTTTAGATACATATAAAATGCGTAAATTCTAAAAAAATACTGCACAAAGGCGGACTTTGGCATTTTCTACCAGTCAACCATATAGGGGGGGATGATTTTCGCCGTGCGGCTGGTCGCTTACCAAGTCGCCTCACAAGCCGAATCGCCACCTCACACAGGTCCATAAAAATCGCAGGTGAATAATTAATTTTGCATCAAAATGGCCTTCATGCGCCGCCGCATGCGACTTGTCGCCACACGACAAAAGTCAAAAACTAACTACTCTACTTTGGAACTTGCGGTTTTAGTCAACTGCGGCCTAGTCGAATTGCCATGTAGGCAGCAGAAAGCTGTAGTCACCTGTGTAAAGCACGAGGGTGATGCAGAGACAAAACATAGCAGATCATAACGACTTTACCATCTGTGCACACCTTTTATGCATTTTTATACCTTGATATTTAATTATTAGGGTTTTATTTCTTACATCATGTTAAAGTTTCTACATTCAGTTAGATTTCCGTGTTGAATGTATTTAAACTTTAATACCGACTTCATACACATTGCAGTGATTTCGAAATGACAGCTGTTGATGAAACAAAAATGTTTATGATATGTTTGTAATGAAAGCTAATATTTATGTTTTATATCCTGAAAACCTGTCGATAAATCCAAGATAAGCAGTACAGCAAAAACATTTCAGTAAAAGCTTGCTATCGAGCTTGTGAATCTCTACGCCGAATATCACACTATAATTTTATTATACTAATAATTTTATTATTTTTGCAATAGAGGGTGGCCGACGTTACCTATGTTCATATTTGTGTATATCCAGTAGTTGAAATTATAAATGGATGGAGAATTGTAGACAGATCAAAGATATTCAGATTCAGTTTTACGTAGAGGTCTCGTAGCACTATTTTGAAGTAGAGGATCGTAGCACTAATAAGACTCGTAGCATTAATTTATGCTACAAGACCTCTACGAATCAATAATGAATGTCTATACCTCTAATCTGTCAACAATAAATTACAATATGATTCTCGTAGCAAGTTGATAAACTCGTAGCTAGTTAAAATTCCGTGAGATTAAATTAGACGTTTTATAGGTGTCCAGTGGTTTAACTATTATGTATGCGCTGTGCTATAGCTGTGACGTGGTGTCATGTCATTATTTGGCAACTACTTGTCATGACATCATATCCGAAGAAGCAGCTAAATTTATTTTAGCTCATCATTATCACGTAAACATACAAGTCTCAGAACATTGACTTGAAATCATTAGTAGCTTTGACGATATCTAATAAGTATCTTACTTACCTTCAATCCATGCAGTAAGTTAAAGAGCAATTCGATTTATTTATATCTCTGGAGCAAGCTATCTTAGGAGTGTCTGAGAGTAGGAAGAGATTTTTCGAAACTTATTTAAGCCAAGAAGCTAAGTCTGCTGTTTGCGACATGCGGGTCTGTAAATAGAGTTATACTACCACTCAAGCCTGTTATGCGATGCCCACCATAGAGATATTACTGCAAAGTTGCTACTTACCAGTACGATTTTTGACATGCCTAATAATTTTCCTTTTCCTACACCCTGATAAAAACTGAGACTGTTTTCCCATCTACCTGAAACCACGCAGGTTATAAGACAGACGGTTTGCCAGACGAGGAGGAATAGACAGAACATGGAATACAGATAACCGGAGACCGAGAACAGGATACAAACCCAACAAACAAATATGACAATAACAATAATCCATTTATGAAAACAGACAGTATTTACTAGTCCATTAAAACATAATGCATCGTGTACACTATCATAATTCACGTCTGCGGGGACAGTTGGCACGGGGCCCGGTTGTGTGTCCTACATGACAGGCGTCGGTCGGCTGTCGCACAGAAACAATAGCCGATATCGTCCTGGTGGAAATATAACTCGATTAAAATGATAGCCTTGACGATGTGGGGGGAAGGAGTATGTTTGGGAAGTTGTGAAATTAAAATCTGAAAACATTTTCCCACACTATGAGAAATCGAGAAGTGTTATATTGGGATTAAAACTCGATTCATATAATCTCATTCACAAAATCTCGTCATATTATAAAATTAAGTCCCCTCGCCGCGTCTGTCTGTTTGAACACGATAAACTCAAAAACTACCGAACGGATTTTTGTGCGGTTTTCAAAAATGGGCGGAGAATGATCAATGAGGACGATTTAGGTGTATTAAGGTTTTGTGTAAATTGGCTGAAATATGAAGATGATTGTTGAAGATGTCGGAAAAAATCATGCTGACTACGAGCTTTACTGGCGTGTGCCGTCTAAACCAATAGAGTTATATGAAAATATTGTATTAAGAAATTATCCCTGTCTATTACTTAAACGTAATACCTTTCCGTGGGATAATTTCCGACCTCCACGCGGGCGAAGCCGCGCGCAAAATTTAGTATGCAATATTTTTATTAATGTTTCATCCCATAGTTGAATCGTCTTTTTTGGCCCTCCAAAGATAGGCTAAAACAGCAATCGTTATAAAGATAAAAAGTAGAAAACAGTTCAATTGACTGTGTGTGAATGGAAAATTTTCAGCGTCGTTTGTCTTGTCTCTTGAGAATTTAATGTATCAGAAATAGTTCTGTGACGTCACTAATTAGGCCACGGCCATGTTTTGCAAATACACGTAACGACGAAGAACATTAACTACCATCTCCCTACTATCTTGACTTCAGACACAATTGACTGCTCTTGATAAGTGCTACCAATACGTACACAGCGCTGAATCGAAGATCACTCAGGAATTAGTTTTTTTTTGCAGTGAAATGATGAGGAAATTTTGAACCGCTGCCACCACAATCCGCTCATCCAATAAGGGCGCAACTTCTAGAACAGTGTGACGAACAGACGACGCGCACCCTTCTTTTGACATTAGCCATGTGACGTCTGTCAACTGGGCTGCGCATCGAAAAGGCATTCTCTGTTATAAAATTTAAGAAACTTTTGTCTTCGCTCCGAACCCTATTGTTTTATTATATTTCATCATCATCATCATCATCATCATTTCAGCCGAAAGACGTCTACTGCTGGATATAAGCCTCCCCCAAGCATCTCCACTTCGACCGGTTCTGTGCTGCTCGCATCCAACGGGTTCCTGCGGCCTTCACAAGGTCGTCGGTCCATCTTGTGGGAGGCCTTCCAACGTTACGTCTTCTGGACCCGGTACGCAGTCACCACTCCAGAACCTTTCAGCCCCATCGGCCATCTGTTCTGCGAGCAATGTGCCCTGCCCATGCACTGCCACGTAAGTTTGGCAATTCTTCGGGCTATTTATGTCGGTTACCTTGGTTCTCCTGCAGATCACGCATTTCTGATTCGATCACGCAGGGTAACTCCAAGCATAGCCCTCTCCATTGCCCTTTGGGTGACTTTCAGTCTTCTAATAAGGCCCATTGTGAGCGACCACGTTTCAATGCCATAGGTCACTTTCGGCTGAAATGATGATGATGACAAAAACTGAGCAGACCATCTTTCAAATTGGCTGAAACATTTTATGCCACTTCTTCATCTGCGAAATACTAAGACTCCTAGTATCCTAATATATAGTTTCTTTGAAAAATGTATTTATAAATGAGGGTAGTTAGTATCAATATCGTGTGACGGGTATAATTAGCGCATTCGTCTGTCCGAGGCGCGTCTGTCAATGATCGCCGGCCGCCGATGACAGCTCATCAGCTGAGCGGAACATGGCGGGTGCCCGATAAACATAACACAATTTTCGAGAGTTCGTTACCTAGATATGCATGGAAATTAAATGGTTGGAAAATAGAAATCAATAAACATAGTAAGATAAAGCAGTTCGCTGCTGGACTCAGCCCGGTCATTAGTATTGAGGAGACAATTCGTATCACATCATATTATCCTAGCTGTTGGTTGTTTAGAAAATGATAGGATAGACAAAATCATGAGTTTCTCCGGACCATGATGCATAGCTAACATTGAACTATTTTGCAGCAGTTGCTATGGTGATGCTGTTCAAAACCAATCATCATCTGCCTAGCCTTTTCCCAACTATGTTGGGGTCGGCTTGTTCAAAACCAATATACAAAAAATATGATCTATGAAGTAAGTATTTATGGATACCGGATCTAAGATGGACGTACAGCCGTCAGCTCATAAAAGAGGAATGTGGAAGTTTAAAACTCATCCCACACAAAATAAGCTCCTGCCATATCATCGATCCATCAAATTATAATGATGTAACGAGATCGTGTAAGGTACACTCATTCAAAATCTAAATCTCCATTGATCCAATCTCCATTATTTTTATAATAAACAACGAACAGCTTCGCTCGATCTAGTACTGTAATATAACGTCATAAACACCCGAATATAGTTATGTGCAAATAAATCAAAACTCTTAGATCTTTAGTTTTCGCGAAGTAAAAAGAAAGGGAGGAAAGAAGGCCCAGTCGAGATTCTACCCCAAATAAAACTAAAATCTCTACTTATTTTTGAGGATTGGTTTTGTGTGATATTGCTAATATTAGATTTGATCTACGGACAGGAAAGGTAAAAGTAGTACTCGTATATAATTATGCGGTAAAATCTTTTCTGTGAAAAGTATTGCGCTCTTTCCATGCCGCTGACGGGTTTGCTTGCGTGTTCAAATGATAGTTATTTTTGCGAAGCAGAAAATGTTTCGAAGCAAAGTTGCATAAACAGCGTAGCGTGTTTTCAACAGGTAGTATAAGCTTTGACTTTGATTGTCAGTGTGCTTGCAAGCCATATCAGCTTGCACACTGGGAACCTTTAAATCAAGTAGACCTTTTGAATTATCCCTTTAGTGGTTGTGACGTACAAAAAAATCAAACTCATGCTCACTTTCTATCTTTAGAAAAATATCATAAATCATGCTGCAATTAATAATTAGAATATCGTGAGGTTTTTGATTCCGAGTTTATGATGTGGTAAATCTATCGCTGTTTGGTATTGGGGTAAGTAGGACGAGTTGGTTAAATATTGGTCTACGAATACGAAATGGGAGAGAAATAGGATTGTAGAAAGATCAATCGTGGTGTTGGTGAGGTCATCGGAAGCTTAATGTTGCTTCATATTTAAGTTCTCCTAAAATTAAGTTGAGTAGAAAAGACGTAAAATTTTGTTATATTTTGTGTTTGAATAAAGGCTTTTATTATTATTATAAAAAAGATATATGACAAGATTTTATATCCACGCAATCACTGTCCATTCGAAGGTTGCCTGGAAGAGATCGCAGAAAGCAATAAGGCCGCCCATTGTATGTTTTGTGTTAATAATCGTATTTTTTTGTTATGTATTTTCTGGTGTACAATAAATTATATATAAATTAAATAAATAAGATTATAGAAAACGAGTCGTTTCCTACTAACGCAAACTACTGTTTCATACACTATAAAATACTCTGATCTGTTTAGATGCATTCACTATTATCTTCATCAGGATGGCACTCGTAACCAAAGCTCCGCAGCTACTGCAAATAATTTTGAGGTATTCCACTCAGAGCACTGATACTTCAACAGTTTAATTTCACACTAAACGACAAACAACAAAATATTCCGTTAATTCTCATAGGTTATGTTTATTTTCTTCGGTGCTAAGCCAGCCGTGAAAAATGATAAAAGAATGCTCACAATATACAAGAGCAGTAATGAGAATGATTGTGTCGCTGGCAGGGCGCCATCGTTTGCCAATTAAAATTATATTTGGCGTTTTTTGGCACGGGATTGTCGTAGGTTTGTTTCACGTTTTGTCAACGTTTTCATTTGACGCCCTCTCGTAATTACTGTTTGGGTTTAGCTATAAGTGCTAATAAAGTTTTCATACTCTTTGGGAATTGGGGAAAAACCTTTGTAGAAACTGAAGGAAAGGAATCTTAGCTTCATTCTAAAAGAAAGACTAAGAAATATATGAACCTATCGCATTTTTTCAAGAAGATAAGGCTAGAGACAAAATTTTCTTCTTATGTAGGTTTTAACTAATATTACAATCTTCTTAAAGAAGTAATTCGGCACAGACGGAACCACAGACATGCTGCACTACCTACCTACGAATAAATACAATGTGGTTACGATTTGAACTGTATCCAACGCTCGTTGGGAACAATAGTGGACCAGGCTCAGTTATTTCTAAACGGGTTTACTTCTGCCAAGAATAATAGCACAAACAAACGTTCGCAAGATGTTTCAATTTTTTCTGGTAGAAATTATGATGGTAAATAAATAGTAGATAAAGATTCCAACCTGGAAACGAAGGATAAAATGATCGACTGTCATGGAGAACAACAGAAATACTGCATATTGCCTATAACGTTCCCACTGCTGGACACAGGCGTCCTCTCGAGAGGCGAGAGGGAGTGGGCCGTAATCTATCACGCGGACCCAGTGCGGGTTGGTAAAGAATGAACGGCGTAAGACACTGACGATGAGTAAATTACTTACGCTGAGAATCAAATAAGTAAATTTTAATGAAAATAATTATGTAGATAATGTACTAAAAGCTGAAAAATAATTCGGTAGGTCCTAGGTACTAGTCATCACACCACTTTCCTCATCAATCTAGGGCGTTTATCACACAAAAAAATACCTAGGACCTACAGAATTATTTTTTAGCTTTTAGTACATACATTATCTAAATCATTATTTTTCATTAAAACCTTTTAACTTATTTTTTTTTTGACATATTATTATCAAGTTTTTACTTTGTATTTCGTTACTTAATGTTTCTCATTCTATTTAGTTCATTTACAAGATTCATTATTACATGTTTCTTTCCTGACAATTTGTTGCAATCTAACTCCTCAATACATAATTCTTCCAAAGACTTTACTCGAGTCAGGGCCACGTATGTATGATTGTCCTTCCTCAAACAATTTTGAGCCTAAATACACAACTGCGTGGTCTACAATGCTGCCTTGCATTTTATTTACAGTGGAAGCCCATGACAAAATTAAGGGCGACATCCTTCTTTCAGTCGTCCCATAATTGAACTTTCCTGTAAACTGTGTGGCTTTAGGGTGAATAAGGTGTAGGTACGCCGTCTCTTCCAAAGTCAAAACGCCAACGACATTTCATTTTTATCCACCCTAATGCCATACAGTCCTCGGCACGTTACCGCTAACGACGTATCATTTGTAGCCACCCTAACGCCACACAATCCTCGACACGATACGAAATCTTGACTTGAGTGGGAGATCCATGCTTGAATCCCGATTCTAAGTTGACAAAGTTCTTTGTTTTGATTAGATGGCTAGATTTCAATTTTAATGTAAGTATAGACTGTCTAAACTCTATGATCTGCCATGCACTGTGTTCTACATATAAAGCCCTTGCATTTGATACCCATTACCAATATTGAAACAAATATGAAATCGGGCATTTTGTTCCGACGGTCATCTTAGATTTACAATAATACTGATTAAATTAAATTATATTGTCATCAAAACTAAAGGTGTTTACCAAATATCAGATCAATCTGCCAACAGGAAGGGGGTAAAATTTTAAGTACTAAATTTGACCCAATTAAATAACAAACAGGGCAAGCTAAACAAAACCGTTACAAAACTACGGCATCGGCGTCTTGACTTACTGACACTGCTCAAGAGATTCTTTAGCTCTGCCATTGTTGGCATATAGAAGCATTTGAGAACACTCCTCAGTTATCCGTAGGGTTTCCTGAAGCATTTCTAATTCTATCACAATGTGAAGTTAGCGATTGGGCACCTAAGCCTGCGATAAAAAATATTGGAACGAAGTGGTTGATTCTCCAAAGCTTTATTAATATTTCAGATGTGACTATCAAGTCACATCTGAAATATTAATAAAGCTCACGGACTCTACACGGAATAGCTCATAATATAAATCATTATATTATGAGTTACTCCGTGTTTTTCATAATTTTAATCTCCTGGGCAATATCAGTAGACAACTATCATTTATTTTCAAATTGGCGATACCAACCAACCGCTGCAAAAAGAAATTGAAAATGTGTTTGACGAGTCATAAACTCATAACTAGTCTTAACTTTCAGAAGTGATCATTCAAAACATTTAATTGAAAAAAACAGAATTGAAAATGGCTTTGATGAGTCACAAGTGATCCTAAATGTGTCTAAGTGACTTTCAGAAGTGATCATTCGAAACGTGAAAGGTTCGAAGTAATGCATAAAAATATCTACAACTTTTAATGTACTAACTAGTAGGTACACTAAAAATTTTAATGTTTGGTATAAGAAATCGGATGATGATACAGGACTACACCCGAACATTAAACACAACATACGTAATTCTCGAAATCGCTCCCATTTCAATTATCACAGCAGTAAAATGTATCTTAAAACACATTTGCACAATTTCTTCACACTTTATTATATTTATTGATATAGAAATTCCGTGTTAGCTCTACACGTTATAAATTTCTTGGGAAATAAAACTAGACATTAATACATTGTCACCAGGACGGAATTAGAACCCATTGAGAAACTTTAACAGTAGTGGAGATGGCGGGGATATAAAATGAAGAGAAGATTGTGGTGAAGCAATCTTTGTCATAGATAGATTGGCTGGAAACTAAAAGATGCCATTAATCATTCATTTAAATGATAAAATCACATAAAATACAGCTTTGTCAAATCTGCAGCAGGTCAATCGTTGGCTTGTTTGGATTCTACTCTTTCCTTCCCAGAAACCAAACAACCAGCCGCCACTTAAACTTTATTGTTTACATCCGATGGTTTTCAAGTTAAACAATGTAGATGTTAGATGTAGTTAACTTCCCAGCATTTGTAGTAGTAGTAGAAGTAGATGTTCTGCCTCTTTATACTTTTTTCTCATTGCTGCATATTGCGTTAAGCAATTTTGTGCTAATATAAAGTGCTTTGTAGGTAGGTATGTCAGCAGTCTGTACCTTCAGGAAAGAAGCCCGCTTTTCCTTTGAGTTTGGAGTCGGTTTTCTGCCGAAAGATTCAAATCTAATAAGGCAAGGAATATGTAGCTTCAAATAACGTTGTAGCAGTGCGCATAACTCTTCTAACAACTAGCTTTATATCGCGTTGAACATGTATATTGCAATAATATTTTACTCCGTAGTTACAACGTAAATCGTTAAGGTTTCCTTCACACCAGTTTAAAGATGTTTTCTATTACCTCATAAAAAATGTTTCCGGTGTGTTTGGTGGTAGACAGTCGCCCGCTGGACTGTAACGACGTTTATTATTCTCATATTGAGACAACAATATCTAGTATTTGTCATATTTATCGTGAGAGAAGAATTTAGTGGATTTATGTCGGCGTGAGCAAACCGGCATGTCCTAGAGACATGACACGAAAAACATGACAAATACTATTGCTATTTTTACACAAAAAAATCGAATACATCTGACATTTACCTACACGCACTGAGCCCGCGAGGTGAATTACGACCCACTCCCTCTCATAGAGGTAGCCTGAGTTCCAGCAGTGGGTATTATTATGGGCTGATTATGCTTACAATATATCGGCGTTAGATGAGTCAGGCTATCACGAACAGTGTGACAAAATTTTGTCATCATACTTTCTTACGCCGAAACGAGATGTTAACACTATGACTCAAACTCAAAGCATTTATTTCAATTAAACCATTTACAGGCACTTTTGAACTGCCAAAGAGTCGGTCCGTTAGACAGAAAGTTGAAGCTAGTTGCCCATTTCTAAAAACGTAGATCTCTATGGAGAAGAACGGGCAAGAAACTCTAAGGACACTCTTATTCTTACTACAAAATCCTGGGTACATTTAATTAAAAATATATGGTTAAAAATAAGCCCTGATAGACTATTTGCATAGTCATGAAAAGGAAAAGATTTGTTAAATGTATATAATTTCTACTTGTACTCGTATATGATTAAAGTCAATGCCAAGGCGCCAGTCCATCGCTCGACGGAACTACGTACTTTGATGAATCTCTGGTATTACAAGTGGCGTATATAGTATGTGTGTATGTAATGGTCGATTTGTAGAAGGGGCTCAGTCTACATCAAACTCGCGTTCTCGCGATATTATCCCACATTCATGTGAGCTGTGCTAGGACTCGGTTCCGTTCTAAACAGTTTAAAGATATTTCAAATAGTCAACGCTAAAAGCCGTTGAACGTAACGTTCTACTACTTCAGGTTTCGTAAGCTAATTTCTGTTGAATGAAATCTATTCAGTTGATATAAATAACGGGTATTTTTCTTGCTTTTGTCCCCATTCTGAATTGCCATTGAGATTATTAATGTGTATAATAGTAAAATATTAGATTCATTTTATTATATCTGCTGAATTATATAATATAGTTAAGAGTCTATTGAGGGTAACCTCATTGTGATTATGATGATGATAATATCCTAGACTATGGACAAACATTCTTGAATTTCTTAATGTGTGGAAGGATATTTCTATAACAAGTAAATCATGGTTACAAGCAGGCTAGTACTTATCTACGTCTTTGGGGTGGTAAGAACACAAGGATATCGCATATATGCCCGATTCCTAAAGTCCATAAATATCACGGTTTAACACAAAAAGTATTTTGAAAGCAATTCAACGCCAAGCTATCAAAACTATGCTTCAGATTCGGCTAAAATGTGAGAGCATTAGATTTAGTCAATAACGGGCGGTACTTTACGTAATGGGGCATTGAAGTATTTATCATTCGCTATCCAGATACGGAAAACGATCTTTCTTGATTGAAATAAACAAACATACCCCCGTGTTACCAGCCCAGTGGCCGCCAACCGTGAATTTGATTCACGGTCATATAAATCATTGACAGGCTTATGAAACAGATTTTTACATCGAGCCATTGGCACGGTCAGTCAAGTGGTGAACAAAAATACACCTAGACAACGCCTACCAGCATCCAGCCACATTCATTCATAACTCCAACGTCATCTGTATCTCTCCTGTTGATACCAGCACGTCTGTGTTCATAAAAAATTGTCTCAACACAGTCTCTGAAGTTGTTTGTTTACCTGACCGATGCTGCGATGTATATTCTGCGTAAGAACTCATTTATTACAAAGCTACGTATATCTGAATTAATTTTGTAAATGTGATTTGGATCTGTTTTGTGTTTTGCAGCAGAAGAAACGAGGGAAAGGCGATGGAAAGAATAAGGAGAATATCATAGAAGACGTCCATGATGGTAAAGATGAGGAGCAGACTACGGAGCCTCCGGTGCAGAAGAAGAATGTCTGCTACGAGATTAGAGAATCAGATATTATGGGCAGGTAATTGGAGCATTCATATAAATCTTGCTTTTTGCTTATTAGTGGATAGCGATAACCTTAGTTGATAATAAATTAAAACTTGTGTCCTCGCTCGCTTATTGCAAAGGCCGCATCTAATTCGTCTGCAAGCCTACCGACCCCAAAATACTTCAGAAAAGCTCTGATGACGTTGTTCGTGTTTTCCCGCGCAATTGTTAGAGCTCAGGGATGTATTATGGTGTTACTAGACAATTTGGCGAGTAGCCCATCTCTATTTATGCACTATTCGGATTTCTCGACTAAACGTGTTAATGCACTTAGCCTTTATAAAATTTAAATTCCAAACAGTACATACAGAATGTTAAAGGCAATTTCCTGTAACATTCAGATTATTTTAGAGGCAATTGTATGTGCTGTTTGGAATTTAAATTTTATAAAAATGTGTCTTGCCCCTTTTGTACTAAAGTTCAAAATCCTATGTCAATATTTCAGATATCTGGTAGCAAACCGCGACATCCGACCTGGTGAAGTGATCATCGAAGAGCCGGCCATTGCTGTTGGACCCTGCACGGGTTGCGCCCTCATCTGTCTCGGATGCTATCGGGAACTGGACGAAACAAGTCTGGCAAAGTATGTTCCCTTGTGTGTTCCTTAGCATCGATTTGTTTCTCAGACAGTCAACTACGACAACAACTTTAAAAGATTAGCCATAACGTGTAATTTTTTCCCTTTTATCAGCAGCCTTGTGTAGATTACAAGGGATCTAATTTTACTATTTTTGCAGATGTCAGGGTTGCAAATGGCCAATGTGCAGCAGTTCGTGTCCTGGTTCCGGGAAGTACACGGGACACTCTACGTACGAGTGTGACACCTTGAAGGGAATGCCACCAGACTACTCCAAACTTGAGGATCTGAAGGACTCTTATCAAGCTCTGATGCCGTTAAGGTAAATCCTAACAATAAACTTATTATCTTGGGTATACATGTTTTCTAGTTCTAGAAGCTTCAAAACGACTATATCGCTATTGCCAAAATCACTTAGCTTCGCTGTTCAATTCACTATCGAGCTACCGTATGAGCATAAAGTTTATTAGTGTCGATAATACTTATGTTGAGTCTATTCATAGATATATGAAAGAAGAGTCCCATGGTCTATCAATCAAACGAATATTTATAAAAAAATCGACTTGCCGTCAATTTATTACCAACCTTCATTTAAGGTAGTTTGTGACGAATCTGTGGAGTTAAAACTTTAAACTGATAATTTCAGGTGCCTTCTCTTAAAGAAAGCAGACCCTGTGAAGTGGGCAGCGCTATCAGCGATGGAAGCCCACAACGAGTTGCGTCGAGCTAGGGGGGACATCTGGCCAATCAATGACAAGAACGTTGTGCAGAGGATAAAGAAGTGGGGGCTTAAGTACGATGATGAGGAGATTCATACTGTGTGCGGGATTTTAGAGGTAAGACCAACTTTTAATTGTTCTTTACTTTCACAACTATTTTGACTCGATGTTACTTGACCAACTTGATGTGCGAGCATACGAACAGCTACTTTCTTTCTGTCCATTGACTTTGATACTTTCTTATTAATACATTGAGGGTCTACTCTACAATTCCTCTAACTACTTGGGAGAAAATTCTAGCCATTCTTAATTAAAAACCACGCGGATAACTAGGTTAGGCCACAACAATATCAGCAAGACATTATATATTGTTTCATTTCAGGTCAACGCTTTTGAAGTCGGCGGCAGTGGCGCCAACGCTCGAGCTCTGTACGACAGAGCATACCTCCTCGCTCACGACTGCACACCTACAACAACTCACACAGATGCTGAACGAGTTCCTGGCAGACCTCTCACTATCAGAGCTTCAATACCTCATAAGGCCGGGGATTTAATATCCTTATGCTACGCTTACACCCTGCAGGTAATAAGAAATACATAGTACTCTAGCTTGGTAAAACCTAGGAGTTACTGGTTGACTGTTAGCCAAGGCCATCAAAGCAATATGGCGGCACCACCACCCACAAAATGACTGAGGCGGCATCTACATCGCCACATGCGAACTACGAATCATACTGACGTCACGCAAAATTCAGGATCGCGCAAGCAGAGTTTACCGCGCAACTAGCATACACATCAATCGTCGGGCAGTAGCCCACCAGACACAACACCCGTTTTGTCGGAGGATCCTCCTTCTTCTACGGAGAATGAGTGAACTTTACATCCTGTTCCTCATCCATCTGTATGACTAAATTCAGCTACTGCACTTACGTTGAGAATGATGGTCTCAACTTTATTATCAAAATTGTCGTGGGATATTTAAACTGCAGATTTTATACATGAATATTTTATCAAATTGCTACGACATTATAATACTCACAAAAACCTGGATAAAACCTGAAATAATTTATAGTGAGTTCATTGATTCTCGTGATGTGTGTGTGTGTGTACGATCGAAACCGTACGGCCACGAATAAAAAAGACGGAGGTGGCGTCCTGGTTGCTGTATTGAGGGGATTGCGCTTTGTAAGTTGGTTCCTCGGTTTGCTCTAGAAGCTGACTTGGAGCACGTCCTCCTTAGATTTCCCAGCTCGACTAGAGGGAAGAACCAAATTGTCGGGGCGGCCTATATACCACCTAAAACACCTGAATCCATTTATGTTCAATATTTTGACCTCCTACAACCTCTACTTGGTGACACTAACGTAGAGCAGCTTTATCTCTTGGGTGATTACAACTTACCTGATATCTGATGACTGGATGCCCTATATTAATAATGCATCGGTGTCGGGGCTAGTTTGTCGTGGCAATTTTTCGATTAGTGGACATCTTATTTATGTCTTTCCTTAATGCTCATCAATATAACACTATCAAAAAATCCGACTGGTAAATTATTAGATCTGGCCATCAGTAACAAATGAAATAAATGAATGCTCTGTTTTCCTACAATTTCTTCCTACAAAATCTAAAGTGTCACTGTTTGTTTTCCCTAATAAATAAAATAAGGCACTCGGGGACTGCCGCGGTAAAGCTATTGCATAGCAACGCACACAAACACCGTGCCGAAGTCTGCCGAACTGATACGACGTTAGACGATGCTTAGGTTTATTTTCGTTACGGAATTTCTTCATTCGGTCGCCGCGCTCAAAGCCCAAGATAAAAGCTATGCAATAGCTTAATAAAACTCTTTTTTACAACAAAAAAAACAACTGACTTCCAAAAAAGACACTACAAGTGAAAAATATCTTTAATTTCGGAAGTCGGTGTCGTTGGGTTCGCATTTTCGTTTTTTGCCACCGACTTCCGAAATTAAAGATATTTTTCACTTTTTGTTTCTTTTTTGGAAATTGGACTTATTTTTTTGGAAAAAAGTTTTGTTTTTCACTTTTAAGTTGTACTTCCATTAAAAAAAGAATTATTGAAATCGATTTACAATTGCTGGAGATATCGCATAACAAAAAAAAACAGTTTTTCTATTAACTTCAGTTGTACAAAAACACTTATCTAAACACTATGCAACGTTACAACTAAGGGATAGAGTGATTTCGATGAACTCTGGTACCCAGAGTAAGATTTAACTTGTGTTTAGGATAACATAATTATATACAAAAAAAAAACAGTCGAATTGAGACATAATATAAAATATACTTACACGTAGTAAAAATGAAATTGTGATACCTAAATTTAGATTAACTAAAACTAGCAGAACTCCCTCTCATGGAGAGAAGGCCTGTGTCACAGCAGTGGGAACATTATAGGCTGATTATGATGATGATGAAAACTAGCAAGCCATTTCTTATAAACAGCATCCGCTTTTATAACAAGTTGCCAAAGCCGGTTACAGAACTTAGCGATGCAAAGTTCAAAACCCTCATCAATCGTGCGTTATCAAAAAAGCATTTATTATAAGATTGAAGACTACGTTGAAGACAAGGTAGTTTGGCAATAATTCCTTCTGCACATGTGGCTTCCCTGGCACCTCATTAACGGCATAACTACGTAAATGTCTATTAACTGCTCTTAAATTACGATGTTTATTTTTTATTTATTTTTTGCATACATCTTTGACATAATCTTTTTATTATTTGACATTATAATTCAAAATTTTCAACTCTTTATTGGTTGTAACGGCAATCATATCACTTGGTTCTATAATAGTTTTTTAATTAAATTTTTTATTTATCCTTTTGATACATTTTTATTTTGTAAATGTAAGGACTAACATTTTGGAGAATGGATTAAGATTATTTTAGCCTTCTTTATTTTTTTAGCAGCTGTCAACAATATTACGAAAGCACTGTTTCTCTAAAAAGTAATTAGGTGATAGAAGGTGAGATTAAGAGAAATGAAAAGTTCTAATCATTCATTTACTTCACAATTTCCAGGGCACGCTCAAACGACGTGAGCACATAAAGTACAGCAAGTTTTTCGAGTGCTGCTGTGCGCGCTGCGCGGACCCCACGGAGCGCGGCACGCACGCGAGCGCCTTCCGCTGTCCGCGCTGCGCCGGCAGGGTGCTGCCCACCGCGCCGCTGGAGCCCGCCGCCGTGTGGCGCTGCGGGGACAACGGCTGCGACTATGTCATGTCGGCACCCTCCGTGCAGCTGCTGCTGAAGAGGTGAGGTGAATATTTGTTATCTTTGGCTTTTCAATGTTTTGAAAATGTCATATCAGTGCTAATTGTGTTAAAGTACCTCAAACTCTGATAAGGCGACCTCTTCTTTTTATGAATCGATCAAATCTGAGTGAAATACTCATATTATGACATGATAAGACTTAAGTTTCCACACAAAACTATGATAACAATTATTTAGATGGAGACTCACTAACGCTGATGTAAATTACTCGTCATTATCAGCATATTATATACTGGTATTCAGCTGCATCCGGTTAGACTGGAAGCCGACCCCAACATAGTTGGAAAAGGCTAGGCAGATGATGACGATGATCAGCATATTATATACTAAAGAATCCAATCTAGAAACAGGTGTCACCTATTGAATGCCACTCCAACATAATTGCTAACGATTTGGCAGACCGTTTCCCAGTCTACATATTTACAAATACCTTTCTAAATAGATGCCTTTCAAACTTTCTAGGCTCACAGATGAATTCGATCAGATAGACGTGAACGACGTCCGAGGATACGAAGGCTTCTTACATAAGTACAGGAACGTGATCCACAACACGCACTACCTGTGCTTGTCCGCCAAGCACTCGCTCTCGCAGCTGTACGGCAAGGTGGCGGAGTACATGATACACGAGATGCCGGAGGCTGAGCTCAACAGGAAGATCGAGATCTGCAGGGATCTGATGAAGGCGTTTGATGTTATTGAGCCGGGGTATTCTAGGTTGAGAGGTAAGGTGTCTTTGATTCCAGCACATACTAGATACTATAAGGGCTTTACTGAAATTCTTGCTACAACCAGTAAAAATATGAATTTTGCATTTGAGTCTTCATAAATCGGGAATACAAAGAAATTAATTGGGAAATCGTAAAATGTTATGATAACGTTTTTGGAAAAGGGAGAATTTATCTCAGTGAAGACAAGAAATTATTTCAATATTACCAAAAGTTGATAACACAGTTACTGTGTTGTGATTGATTCCAGGTGTAACGCTGTATGAACTGCACGCGCCTCTCATGATCCTCACGACGAGAGACTTCGAGAAGAAAGTGATCACCAAAGACAACTTGAGGACTCGACTCAAAGAGGTAAAGTTTACACCATTCTGTACTTTATTTACTTCTTGCGCAAAGCTTCTGAAGACGGCTAATATAAAACATGGGTTAGGTATTTAAAACTTGGCATTGTTTAAATAATGCTTTGTCGTATGATTAGTATTGTAACCAATAGCTTCTGCCCGGTGAAATTTCTTGTTCCTAACCCTCCTCCCCCCTCCCCCCACCCCGTCGCATTGCATCACCCGTCCGTGCTATTACTTCGTTTTCGCTTAGCGTTCTTTCTGACTATTTTTCTTCTTGACCGGCTCCTACGGTTTCTAGCGTTGTTAAATAGTCTATATAGCCTTTCTCAAAATTTGGACAATCAAATGCATAAATAATTTTTCAAATCCGACTAGTAGTTCTAGAGATTAGCGCGTTCAAACAAACGAACTCTTCAGCTTTATTATTACTACCTACTATAGATAGATATAATTATAAAGTCCTCTGAAAAGTTATTCAAGGAGCTAGTATCTAATATATTTACGTTTCTATTCCAGATCGTCAGATACCTCACAGAGTCAGCACTAATCCTGGGCTTCGAGCCATCCCAGTCCTCCGAAGGTCTGATGGCAAGAGCCGCAAGAGACGCGCTCAAGAAGATCAAAACTTGGGAACAGATCATTGGGAAGATTTCATGATGATTCGTCATTCGTATTCAGTTATGAAGATTGTTGGCTGAATGAGTTCGCTGAGATGGAAATGTAATTCATGGATTTTTTGAAGATTGAACA
Source organism: Hydraecia micacea (assembly GCA_914767645.1). NCBI lineage: Eukaryota > Metazoa > Arthropoda > Insecta > Lepidoptera > Noctuidae > Hydraecia > Hydraecia micacea. Next base: position 1,037,945 of record OU611794.1, read on the forward strand.
TAGTTCATTTTTCAAATGATCCGCAAAATTAGGATCGATTAGTCATTTTTCATCAAAGAAAGTCAAGTATTTGTCTAATACCTACAATATTTGTGATTTCAAAAAATAAATTATAAAAACAAAATCTTATATTGTGTATCAGGATGTTCAAAAAAACGTATCAGCAATTTCTGATTGATATAATTATCAATTTTTTATCTCTTTTCTAATAAATATTTCATTTGACAGTTTTCTTATTGGTAGTAAATAAAACTGGTTTTATTTTATTGTAACGGAATTTCTACGAAAAAAGATTTTGTAAAAAGTATACGATTTGGCTTATTTATTGTTTGAGAATAAAATATAAGTACTTACATTATTCAAAAACTCAATTAAATTATTCATTTAATTACTTACTTACATCATAATAATTATCCAAGTAAATAAAAATGACCATATTTATATTTATTTATTTTATAACTAATAATTATCGACTATCGTGTATTATAATCAACTCATAATGTAAGTTCATTCTCGATACTTAACGTATAATTATTTATTTTTGTAAAAGATGTATTTATTCATTCCTTCCACTAAAAGACATTATAATTGTGTGAAATATTTTTGTAATGAATTGTTTAACCTTCTCCAAACTAATTTAGCATTTAAAATAAATTATTTGATATTTAAATCCGATTTTTTTTTTATATTCTCATTATTTACTGCTGCTGAAACCTACAGACTGTCTGTAAGTTTCCCATACATTTCCTGATTCATTACGCTGCAAAAGCTAAGGAACAGTCTTGAGATCGATTCTCAGCATTTGACTATAATTGAGTATCGACATAACGCCCTCCCCCAAATTAACGGGTTTATTTATTTAAACGACTAGCTTTTGCCCGCGACTTCGTTCGCGTGGAATAGTGACTTCCGGCAGATTTTTGGTTTTACCCACATAGTTCCCGATCTCGCGGGATCTCTTCAAAAATGAAACCCAACCAAATGCGTGTAACGAAACCATAGCGCGATCTATTTCGATCCCAACGCCATCTATCGAGCATAGTGACAACTCGGATTATTTATCTATACTCCGTTCGGGCATTTTCTTTGTACTAAAAGTTTTATTATACCTATTGATATTATTTTTTTCATACCTTTTTACTATTTATTTACTTTTTTCCGATGAATTAAAACAATAACATGAACCGAACTCGTGTAACGATCGACACCATTGCGCGATCACCAACTCGACATATAGTACTAATAGAATTATCTATACTCCGTTAGAGCATTTTCTTTGTACTAAAAGTTGTATTATATTATATTTTCATACCTTTTTACTATTTATTTACATTTTTCCGATGAATTTTCAGTACTGAATTGATGCCGACTCTTGACCAATAGATGGCGCTGTATGTCCGGAATAAATTTTATTTTATTTTTTATTTTATTTTTTGTAATAAAAACTATCCTATGTCCTTTCTCAAGTTCCAAACTATGTCTGTACCAAATTTCACACAAATCGGTTCAGTAGTTTACGCGTGAAGCAAAGACAGACAGACAGACAGACAGACAGAAAGACAGACAGACAGAGTTACTTTCGCATTTATAATATTAGTTAGGATTAGGATGAGTTAAGTGACGTTCAAACGTCAAAAATGTATGGTTAAACAGTCGCTAATCACTACGTAACTTTATGCAACGTTTATGAATAAAGGGGCAATAGTCGAGCGTTGTTTGTTAACAGAAACCCAAAACCTCCAGACCAAAACCTAGACCTAGACTGTACAACCTAAAATTCCTATTATTAAACAAAGCATACGACCCACTGACCCATCATGCTTTTACACCTCGTAGGGATAGGGCGGGTAAATAAGTATACCCACATTTTGGCCACTTAGGTACAAACCACCATTGGCACAAACACAGCACTCATTTAGACTCCGTACTGCCCTGGTGATGATTTTTTTTAAAGAAAAGAAAGTTAAGTAATTTCATATAAGTAAGCACCGCGTCAAAATAAAATTACAGGAATACGTCTATAGTTTCAAGCGTCAAATCGCGCGGTTTATTTTTACACCGCGCATGCGCAGCGCGGCGTGTACGCCGATCAGTCAGCTCGGTAGCTCGCACATGGGAGATATTCCAGAATTTGATTGCGATATTAAATTAATTCTGTAGACAATTTGTGTTGATTATATTGTGACCTATATGGAAATAAGAAGAGTTTCAAGTAAGTACCTACTTATTGTATCTGTGTAGGGTACTTAGGGAGTGTATTGAACGGTAGATATTTATAGCTAGAATTTACATCTTTAAAATTGTAATTAGGGAGTAGGAATTTGATTGTCCTATAGTGGCTACACGTAAAATTGTATAAGTAAATACAAGTGATAGCAAAGTAATAAACATAAAACAAAATTGAGAGATTTAAAATGTTTGGCGCCTGATTTCACCGGCTTAGCAATACTCCTCACAACCATTCCATCCACACAAAAGTATGTGGGTCAGTCAGTTTAACATCCATTACAGATAAAATGAAATGTGAATGAAATTAAACCATAAACTAATAAGCGAATTTTATTTCGATGTTCAACAACAAAAAAACCAGTTCCTTGTAAACAATCCCACGCACGTCTCTTCATTTACTTTCTAGAATGGTAGAACAAGGCTCCTGCATAGTGTGCCTATCCCCGGCCATCCAGAAGTGTTCAGGCTGTCAGAACGTGCACTACTGCTCCAAAGAACACCAGAAGCAGGACTGGAAGCAGCACAAGTTCCAGTGCACCCCCGCCAGGGTCAAGGAGAACGAGAAGTATGGCAGGTTCCTGGAGGCGTCTAGGGTGATCAAAGCTGGAGATATTGTGTTGAAGGAGACGCCTCTCATCACTGGGCCTGCACAGGTAAAGAAATTAAAAGAAATATTATTATAAGAGTAGAACTTCAATCCTTAATTTATCTTTAACCTACGTAGTTTAAAATTATCATAACTATCATTTTAAATTACGTGAAAGAAGTCCAATGCCATTTGGTTAAATGTTCAAAGATTACTGGCCTTATACAGAGTCTCGATCATGGATTCCACCAACGAACAGTGGTAGAACCCCTTTCCTTTTCTCTCATGATAATATCTGTCCAGTCAGCTAATTTGATATGGTGAGCTGAGTCTTAACTAATATTAAACAATTTATATTGGTCTACTGTGCCAGTACGTGTGGATTTTCAAAAAAATATTTTTTTAAATTTCAGGTCACTCCACCAGTCTGCCTCGGCTGCTACAAGCTGCTAGAGGAAGGGAAGACTGTGACATGTGAGAAGTGCGGCTGGCCCTTCTGTTCCGCAGAATGTGTCGTCAAGGAGGTGCATGACCCTGAGTGCCACTATACACAGCGGAAAGGAGAAAAGGTATGGTTAAAATAACTAGCGAAACTGAAACCTTTTTCAGAATGTTTAAAATAGCTAGCTCCACATAGTCCAAGCAATGAGAATCGTTTAAGCTAGTTGCAAACCAGAATTCTAGTGTCCATCGAGCTGGTGTTCACCCCATGGAATTCATGATTGTTTAAAGACTCAAAAAACTGTGCCCAATACTCTTTGCCCGTTTCTTTGGAGGATCGATAAATATATGGTTATAACGCCTTCTTTTGTATTTATCGCCTTACCTCTGCCTTTCACCAGGTCAACATCACCACCTACGACATTCCTCACCCGAACTACCAGTGCATCACAGTTCTCCGCTGTCTGTACCAGCGTGACCATAACGAGAAGCTCTGGAACAAGATCCAAGCGCTTCAGTCACATTGTGAAGACAGGAAGGACACTGACAAATGGAACAATGACAAGAAGATGATCGCAGAGTTTATCTGGCAGTTCTTTAAGTTAGAGGAAACTTTCAGTGAGGAGGAGATTATGAAGTGCTGTGGGATTTTGCAGGTAAGATACTGGCAAGATTGGATGTGGATCATTTTATTACGTCGTAAACGGTATGTTTAGAACCAAAAGCTGGTGTATTCTTCTTCTTAGCGTATCATTCAATTCGTACCCAAAAATGAAAGTTTGGCCAGATAAAAAAGAGTACTGTTTTCCTAAAGGAAATAATAGGCAGGTAAAGATGGTCACCCATCCACGGACCAACCGCGGCAAGCCCCTCTTAGGGTTTAATTGAAGATATATGTAGTAATAGTTCAGGATGTTATATTCAATTAAATGTTGGTATTTTTTAACACTTCTTGCTGTTATAAAATAGTTATGATTTTTGGCATTTTCAATCTCAAATAGCAGCTAGGAGGTTAACTGTAAATGTGTAGACTTTCGTTGTAATACTCGTAGTACAAAATGCTCAAGGTGTTATTTCCATAACAGAACAGTAAATTTTTTTCTGGTACTTTAGTTTTTGGGTATAAAATATTCGACACTTGAATGATGTTCTTTGCCAACTTCAGTAGCGTCCTTCAGTTTGCATTCATAAAGCATAAGATGATATTCTTCATCGCTGTGTCGCACACGATGCTCGACCATAACTTTCTCTCTTTAATTGCTTAATTGGCATCAAAAAATTACCTGTTAAAACTTAGTTGTTAACTGAGCAGTTAGAGCTCAGGCGCAGACAGGTCACTAGGTAAGCCGTCGTGTTTCCACAGTTTATAATAAAAACTTGAAATAAGTTCTTGCATCTTCTTAAATTAATTTAGAAGTCTTTTTGAAAACATCTAAGCTTTGTACACGTTTCTTTTCCAGATCAACGCCCACGAGGTTCCTCTAATGGAGCCGGAGTATGTGGCTCTGTTCGACCGCATCTCCATGGTGGAGCACAACTGTCGCGCCAACTGCAACAAGAGCTTCACCTCGCAGGGCGATATTGTAAGCTATTTACTACTTTTATGATAAAATAGGGTGGGATTACAAAAGAAGCAACGATATTAATAATAAGTATCAAAATCTGATGGAGACCATTTTGTCATTTGAAGACTTTAACCTAGATCAGCGGTCAGATAACGTCATAATATTTCAATTAGCATACAAATGAATAGTTTTTACGATATAAAGAATCCATTGTATTACGCAACCTGCAAGATTCATAAGCTGACTTGACAACTATTTGACTAGCCTGGTGCTTGTGTTCGTCTAACTGGTAATATCGTCTATTCCCGTTGTCCCCATTGAACTATCTTCTCACAAAGACAAAAGTGTTATGCAATCGAAGACCTGACGACCGAAGTTTATTCTAATCAAGTCTTATTTGAAATCTTCCAGATCCTCTGCGCCGGCGTGCCCATCTCCCCGGGCTCGCACGTCACGGTGTGCTACACGGACCCCATGTGGGGCACGGAGGCGCGGCGCCACCACCTCGCTGACTCCAAGTTCTTTGAGTGTACCTGCGAGAGATGTTCCGACGTCACCGAGCTCGGGACTATGTATAGTGCTGTTAAGTGCAAGAAGAAGTGAGTACCCAAGACGCAAACCTTAGTTAACATCACACAAGAACAGAAACATAATGTCTACCTACCCAAAATGATGCAGTGGCTAAACTGGCCGACGAGTACCTTCATACCTAGTGCGTAGCCCTAACTTGATCTTTCCCCAAATACGAATTGTTTGTAAAGACATTGTTTGTATACCAAAGGGTACCTATACCATAATATTATTCCGGATCTGAAGAGTTCTTAATTGAGATGTAACTTATAACTGTATACGCAACCACGATAAAGCAGAAATCCCGGTTCTTCTTTTCATATTTGTCGAATAATGCCTTACTGAAATATTATATTGTTATTTTTTTAATTAGTTACACGTCATTCTTGAGTTCATCTTGATTTTCAGGGACTGCAAAGGCTACCTTCTCCCCGAGACCTTCATTCTCCCCATCTTACACAAGACGAAGAGCCCCAACCCTGAGACTCGCAACCTGGACAACAAGTTCTGGAAGTGCGACTCCTGCAAGGACGCTGTCTCAGACGCTATCATACAGCAGCTGGTGCAGGACATCGGCAGGGAACTCAGCATCATGCCTAAAGGAGATCCTGAGGCTTGCGAGAGGTATATAAAATGTTTCTCTTGTTTCATGTGTTGTCCGTTTATAAATTTATAAAAATATTTAAAAGAACTGAATGCTGTTTATGTGGCAAAAACTACAATATAATTGCCACATAAAAAAAAAAAGTTGAAATATTCAACCTTAACGATGTGGGCAAATAATGCTCATGACGCACTTTGGTAAAGTTGCGCATGAGAAACATGGAGATCACGTCGCACCCAAGGCAAGCTTAGTATATTTGGAGTCGCATTGAACGTGTGACCTATGTAACGCCACTGCTTACGCTGTCGATGTGGTTGAGTTCTGGTCTAAGACAAAATCTAATGTGAACTGCAACTCTTGTTCTGGAGTTCAAAAGCGTCCTATTTGGCGTTGCACGAATCAAACTCTAAATCAAAAGCCTCTGCCATATAATTCTGGCACCAGTGGTTACCGTAGATTATGTCACCTTTCAGATTCGTCAGCCACTGCAGCAGCTACCTGCACCCGTCCCACTTCTACATGACGGACGTGAGCCTGGCGCTGGCGCAGATGATAGGCCAGGAGGTGGAACAGGGCCTGGCGATGGTCACGGATGACCGGCTCCTGCTCAAGACACAGCTGTGCAAGAAGATCGCAGAGCTGCTTGAGACCTTGGCACCAGGTATGTAGCTAAAGCTATTTTCTTTCTTAGAGATAATGCATCTAAACGATCGTATAACAATTGAAGGATTTTATAGACCGTTCCAAGCTTTCTAGAATATTCGATTCTGATTCATGCTGTTGTTGGCTTGAAGGCTCTCCGTGGATGGCGGTGCGATCACGATGGTTCAGTCGCACCTGAAAGCTCAATTGCTCAGCCCTGTGTTTGTGCTGAACTTTACCTACTCCAGAAGAACAAGTTGACATGTCATCATCATCATCCCCGAAGTAGGCCGCGATGTATAGCAGTGAGGGTGTCCTTCGGCACGGGCGTGCGTGTCTATTAGCATACAATTGTTGTACATAGAGGTGACATCGAGGTAGCGAGCTAACTACTGAAAATACAACTATGTTGCAGTAGATAAGTTAATGGCTAACCACAACCTATTTCTATTGTCCAGCTGAAACTCGTCTCCGAGGCACCTTACTGTTCGAGCTTCATGCTGCCGTCGCCGAGACAGGAAGGAGGCAGGCTCTCATTGATGGACCCATGACCTTGCTTGGTTATGTCTCTGTAAGTAACCTCATCATTCATTCTCCTGCCCTTATACCACTAAAATCTTGAAACTAGTACCTACAATGAAGTTCAATTCATAGTCGATCACCTGATTGAGCTTTAGCTTTTGGCACTTTTGGCTTTGAATCGAAACAAAAATACCCTTCTAGCTTTTTCGTTTTTGCAGTAAACGAGTGTAAAAACAAAAAAGATTACAAAAACAAAAATACAGCTTCTGACGTCTACATTTCTACAACGACGTATACAGTGTCTACAAACGTAAAACTCGTGTTTTCCCATAATATAAAAAATATCTAAATATGAACTAAATCTTGAGCACGCTACCGTGGATAATCCAAAATGCGAAAGAAAAAATACTCAGCACAAATTGTGAAAACAATTGTAAAATACGTAGGTAAGTTTATGAGTTACTTCGTATGAGGAGAAAAAGGCTTAGAGGGATAGCTTGTCTTATCAGAGGCGGCAAAGCAGTTATATCCAGTAGGCCTAGCGCCGATTATAATTGTGACGATTACGTTACGTAAATCGAAATTGTTCGTGTTATGCTCACAATACACAAAAAAAACGCACATTCGAAAAGTTACGCTTTTGGATCAAATATTACCCATAACAAAGATGTACTTCCCTCTAACATAGAGGAGGCCATTGATAGCGAGAAGATGATAGGCTGATTATGTTATGCATCTCAGCCAATCGCAGTCCACTGCTCCACATAGGCCTCTCTACAGTTGCATCATAACGCCCAGTCTTTCTGGATTTGCTTACATAACGACATTAAAAAAAAACATAATAGCGTGGCTGGTGGGCAACGTAAGCACAGTTTTACAATCAACTGTGACGTAGCTAAACGCTGCTTTCAACTATTTACTTTAACAACCGAAACAAAACAGATGTTCAAATCGGTATTTATCAAAACAATCATCACAGTGTTTTCCCCTAAAGACCTTACTTATAATAATGACGCTTGGCAGGATTGTTTCTATGGACTGGTGCTATTAAGCAAACCAAAAACACTGTTGTCCACGTACCTATTTTGTTTAAGAATTCTTCGATGCCTACCTTTTTTATGTCCACGACGACGACGACTGACGATGTTCTTCGAACAAGGTCCAAGATCCTGGTATTCTTGCAAGTCGTTACTTTGCCTCAATTTCTCTCACTGAGCCAAGTGCAGGATGGAACAGTGATGTGCACCACTTGTGTTGTTACTAAATCTTAAATAATGTTGCCGTGCAGCTACCAGAACAATCGACATTCTCTTCACGTAATCTTGACCGAACTAACAACCATTATTGAGCAAAAACTCGCTTCTTAACTATTAAATACCAATCGTGGATCAACTAATCGTTTGTTTGCACATCTTCGACTCTGATTCATATCTATCAATTTTGTAAGGCCACCCCATGAGGTAGAAAAGGACCGTATGTACTTTTGCTACCCTTTCTTGAGTATTGGGCTGCTGACGCGACAGTAGCCAGAATTATTTACAGTATCTGTGTAGCATACTAAATTACAAAATGTTTACTAACGAGGGGTTTCCTTCGGCTAAAGGGACAATCAAAAATGCAAGATGCCAAAATCTGAGAAACAACACCTATAACTGTATCTATCTACAACTACAGAATACAATACGTGCTAGGTGTGTAACTTAAAACAAAAAACGTGTCAAGTAAAGCCAGGCGAAGATGTTAGTGCCACCATAATTCAACCGGTGAATCTCCATTGACATCACATCTTAGACAAAAACTGTCTTGTACGTGTCTGCTCGCGCCAGCAACTGGACCATCGCTCGCTCCAGTTACTCGCCCGAAATACTGACACTAATTCTGCTTGTTTTGAACTTTTTTTGTGAAATGTGCAAGTGTGTTGTGGGAGACATGCCAAGATGTTGTAAAAATAAAAACAATGTAAAAATGTGAAGCATGAGATGTATCTGAAACTCTCAGAGAAATTAAACATAAATGCCGCTCTAGTCGTAAAATATAAATGACGTGTCTTTGTTTGGATTAATTAATTTTTATTACGGAGCATGGACCTATAAAAAAAGGATGCTACATACAATAATTGAATGAATAACTCCTGAAGATGTCTATCGGAAAATCAACAGCCACAATGTTGTGTATTAGCACAGAATAACTAATAGTACTTAGTGTATTAGATACATTGTTAGTAGGCAGAGTTTAAAGACTGGTGGCTATAGCTACTTAGCAGTTAGTCTGAAGGCCAATTCTCATAATTTAAAACGTTCAAAATCTAGTCGCACTCTCATCTCGGCGACAAAAAAATGTCAAAAACTTGTCAAAAAGTATGAAAATTAGAGGTATTTTTTGACAGATTGAGACTGAGATCAGACTGTGAAGTTCTTAAAATTACGAGAATTGCCCCTCTGATAATATTGACAGCAGTCTATTAATCCTAATTAGAAATAAAAACTATAGCGCTGTACATGAAGCTTACAATAAACATTTTCTTTATGCTTAGAAATAATAAAAATAACCATAGCCTCAGATACTGCCTTGTGGCAGTCCCTTTTATGTCAGTAAGCTTATAATTTTTATTCTTTAGGCACTATGTTTATCTTTGTTCTATAATTTCCCAGGAATCCCGCAAGATATTGTCAGAATCAGCCCAGCTTCTCCGTCACGAGCCCCCAGAGCTACCGGAAGGTCGCCTCAACCGGCAAGCGAGGATCAATCTGATCCAGATGGACGAACTCATCAGGAACCTGTCGGCTGCACTACCATCGCCTTTGTAGACTGGATTACATTTTTGTACTGATTGTTATATTGGAGTTTTAATAGCCCACTTTGTGCTACTGATCGGAATTGGAATTCGGGATAAACTAGTACACTAGTAGGTTCCTTGTTATTTTATTCGTAAGTACTCTAAATCTTTGTATTGGCTGTCTCTAACATAATCCGTCGTGGTCCTTCCACCATACGAAGTACCTAAAGACAAAATGAAAGGCTATCAACGACAGAATTCATCTTAACACGACACGCGAAGGATCTCAGGATCTAAATGGCATAATAATGGGTGCCAGTTGTTAGAGAGAGAACGATTCATTAGGGAGCTGCGTTTATCCGGATAAAGCCGGTTAAAACAGATTCTTCGACAGTGTAACGAATTAAAGTGTGCACTTTCGATCGGCATCATGTTTAACGCTTATAATTGAATGCGTAATATAAAATATAACGATCCCAGCGCGGAGAAAGCGGGTCGGCGCACACGCAGGGGTAAAAAATAACCGTATTTGTGCAAGCGCACCGCGGGAGCTTTATACAGCGCGGAGGCTTAGCTTATTTTTGTTATAGTTTGAGAGACATTTGTATAATAATAATAAAACCTACTACCACAAAGAGAATACTGCAAAGGAAAAACGAACGATGCACAGCAGCAGAGGATGAAGGTGGAAAATTCATTGTTTACAAGAAATTGAAAGGTACCTACTGTCATGAGTGTCGATGATAATAACTATGGTTATACTAATGGATAATTGATGAGTGTTACTCGTAAGGAAATAATACCAACATCACCAAATTAAAGCAAATTGGTAATTGCAATAAGGTTTGCGTAAGGGGATGCTTTACAGATGAAGCTGCCCTAAAAAAGTTCTGTACTTTTATTTCTGCAATACATGGTTGCAGATTGTTTGATGGTGGTACTGATCGAATTTGCAAAAGAAAGCGTCCGCGACCCGCTACCTTGCGCTTGCGCCGCGCGTCGCGGCTGCGGCTGAGTGACATAAAGGGAGCTCCGCGAATGACGCGTTAATTGGAGCGATATCGACACTTCGCGGAATCGAACCTGTTGCCGTGAGACCTTTATTTGTTATTGATATAAGTATTTTGTTAGCTACGGCGTCACCTCGATTCATCAAAGGATATAATTATTATATCATGATGAAGACCGTTCAATTCCAGATTTTGGAATCCTATACGTGGAACGTGGTAAAAAATGAATTTGGGCAACGTCCCGGACGTTGTCCAAATTAAAACTATTTGCAGAGCCGGAGTCCTACAGATTGATTAGTTAAGTTGTCTTTTGTCTTATCTCCTTTTCAAAAATAAAACAATAGGTAACTGCCATTGTCACCACACATCTTATCAGAATATTAATAAATACGTGTATCTCTCTCCGAATCGGTAAAAACATAAAATAATTATAATCTAAGAATAGTGTTGATCTCAAAACCAACAAGAAGAGTCAACTCACTGTCAAGTTTGAGGATGCGAGAGGCGGCAGATTAGAGCAAATAAGTTTAGGCGAACACAATACGAACATATTTGGTTACTCATTATTGTAGCAATCGCATGTTTCAAAAACAAAAACTGAACACTTGCCAATTTAAAATGGCAAGAGTTTACTTCTAGTTCTGTAGGTAGAGACAATGATACTCATAACAACATGATATTAAAAGTCACCGGTTCAAGCGTCTCACTGAACCTTTGGTATATACTCGTAAGTAAGCTTGGATTCTGACTGAGAAACGGAATTAATGACATGTATGTCCTAATTGGATCTAACTCAGGAAACTTACAGACCCATACAAATAAATAGTATTACATATTCAGATTTTCAAAGACCTTTCCGAAATATTTAAGTACATATCTAGTACAAAAAATCGCGAATGTGTGCTGTCTTAAACATACACTACATTCTTAAAATCTACGTAGCCGGCGCCGATGACGACACCGACACACACACTCACAAGAATACGAAATACCTACGCACACATTCACTTACTTATAGGTAAGCTGATTTCTAGGCATCTGCTTATTATTATTATCAAACTGAATTTTTCCCTCTGCAGGTCAAAGGCACACTAAGCTCCTTCCCAGGCTTCTTCTAAAAAATGAAAATGTTGCTAAGCAATATATTTCAGGGATACGAGGCATGAATGAATGATGAATAATAAAAAAATACCCGTCTGATAATGGACCACCAAACATAGGCAAATGATTGAGATTTGAATTTCCCAGAGTGATCTTTTAGAATTATTACAAGAGTGGCTAGAGAGGCGTCACGGCGTTCTCACCTACCGCCTGACGCAGGTCCTCACCGGACACGGATGTTTCGGGAGGTTCCTGCACATCATCAGGCGGGAGGAGACGCCCGGGTGTCACCACTGCGAGGATCGCCCAGAGGACACGGTGGAGCATACGGTGGAGGTCTGCCCCGCTTGGGCGGAGCACCGCCGTGTCCTCGTAGAGGTGATCGGCAACGGCGGCGACCTCTCGCGTCCGGCCCTGGTTCAAGCCATGGTCCGGGGCGAGAGGGAGTGGGAGGCGGTCACCTCCTTCTGCGAAGCAGTCATGCTAGCGAAGGAGGTGGCGGGACGGCTCAGGGAGAGAGCCGCACGCCTCAGCCGCCGCGGGAGACGCTACGGGCGTCGGGAGCCGCGTGACGACTCCCGGCCACCGTAGGCGCGGGCCTGCGGACGGAGAGTAATGGGTAGCTCTCTGTCCGATCAGGACCAGGCCCGTGCCGGACGGCGCGTATGTGTTCCACGCGCGCCTCAAAGAGATGTCAGCATTAAGGAAGGGGCCCGCCAGGGCCGAAGCCTGCCGGGGTAGCGGGATCGTCCGAAAGGGTTACCGCTGCCCCGGAACATAAAGGGCTAAGGAAGGAACACGGGTGGGTTTTAGTCAGTAAGAGTCTGACACTCCCTTCCGCTCCACCCAGAGCGGGAGGAGTCATTAGATGATTTCCCATCCAAAAAAAAAAAAAAAAAAAAAAAAGGGTGTTAGGACTTGAAGTTTCGAAGAAAAGCCATTTTAAAATATTTACAAATTAAATTCGAAATAAGTTATCTTATCAATCACCACTGAATGTGTCAATATATTAATATCATTATATTATATGAATATCAAAACCCACTTAAGTAATCATTTCACGTTTAATTATCATGTTTATTGAATTAACAAGTTTTTTCTGTATTTCCACGTGTAGGAACTGCAGCGTCATCCGTCCAGTTATCTATATGTACAGACGCCAGCACATCAACCTACTACAATCTGTCAGATTTCTGTAATAGATTTTCAACTTTATCGCTAAAGCATAAGGTTCAATGTTGATTGGGAAAATTTGACAGTTAGGTGTAGGTTGATGTGCTGGCGTCTGTACATAGTAAAAGGAAACCTCATAAAAATCTTAAAATTTGCTAACACCTAGCGTAGTTCCATTAGGATCGTTCTGTGGTTCGTTATCTTTACTAGTTATCACATGTAAATATCGCAGCCAATGACGGAGACACGCGAAAATCTTCGGACAAACATTGCGAGTTTTCCACCAACATCCTAGTGGGACGTACGTTGCCAAAAGTGCTAAAAAAATACCCCAAAAGTGTTAGTTAAATTCATAATTATTTTCCTTCAAAATATGCCTTGAGGGCTGAATGCAATCCCTTGTGAATAGTATTATTTTAGTTGAAACTCTGGCTGTTGTGCAAATGTAATCGAATGGCGTCAGTCAGCATCGTGTTTGCTGTTTACATTAACAGATACACTGTGCACGTTACATCGTGTTAAAGGTTTGTGAGAATTTTACTTGTGTTTTGTTGGTGAACAAATTATTCCATGAAACTACGGAGAGGAATCGTTTCGAATCCAAACGTTAAAATAGGGAGTGTTCATGTTGTGGATGCATCTTCTACGCAATCCAAGGCAAGAGCCAAACTCAACCTGCTGAAGAATATCTTGTGTGTGAGTCTGCTTTGCTGTGGAGTGTCTTTATAGTGTAACCACTGACAACAGTACTAAGTATAAGCAATGATCAAGAGGCAGTGGTAACTGGTAAGTAGACTGCTGGACAGCTCCCAACTACCCTTCAAGACTCGTTAGCTATTTGTTACCTCTCAGTTCTCCCCACATTTACAAGTCTGGAGGTGATCGCGGGCAGTCGTCGCATAGATTGTTTGACTTTAGACTTAATTATCTGTCAGAATGGTTCCTACTTGTGTCCTTTTTGTCTTGTGCCTGTCTTGGAGTCATTTCTAGATCACCTAAGTTTCTCAATGCGTAATAACGTTCACCAATCCGTAGGCATTCAGAAATCATCTGCCGGAATAACTAGTTTTTTTCATTCAAACCGTTGTGTATTTATTTGTTAATGTTTCATTGAACTTGCAAGCATTTGTCTGAATGTAAACAGCGCCAGAAATTTACTCACTATTGTAATACGTAAGTTGAGCTAAAGCAAGCGAGCTTCCATTTGACTTGGATCAACGAACTTCTCCTAAACTATATTTGGAGACAGTCTTCGGCAAGGCATGATTTCAGATCAAATCAGGGCTTAGGGTTTTTTGGATACGTAGTAATTAGGTAAATAATGTTATCTACGTATATGGGTCACGATACAGGATTGGCAAGATAGCTTCCTCACGTTTTGGTCACGAGCTTTAAACCTACTAACAGATAAGATAAATATCAATTTCACGACTAAATATGATCTACCATAGTGACCATTTCTAAATATTTACTTAGATTAGATATACAATACAAGCCGTAAAAATCTGCAGAAATATCTTAGTAAAACAACCTTCTACTATATATACCTAAGCACACAAATCCTTAGACACTGACTAATGATTGTAAATCTATACTAGACTAAGAGATGTGAAGAGAGAGGTGTTGGGTGGGAAATTCCAAGTATTGCACGTGCAAAAATATTTTCAAATAAACATTAAAGTGTTAAAATTATTTTGTTCAAATTCAATCGAATTTATTCGTTCAAGCTTTCCTCTTCTTCCATAGTCGATCCCACTTTGTTGAGGATGATTTGGCTTGGCTTGACTTTTTGGAGCCCCACGTTCACCGGCACTTTCAGATGCTCCGTCAATAAGCTTGAGGGCTTAAGTCAAAATAGCCAGTGGACGTGGCCCAAAGAGCCATCTCTTTGGGCCACTTCCACTGGCTCTTTTGAGTTTTTGACTTCTATTTTACCTGCCACCATAATTCTCTGGATACCACCGGTGTTTCTGCGGGAAATGTAGTCAAAATTAACTGCTTTAGAACTTACCTAATATGAACTTTATATTACATTTAAGTGAGTTCAGAAACATCTGTTGTTAGAGTTGGGCTTCGAGATAGTTGCTGCAAGGAGATCTTGTAACTCATAATACTTAGAAGTAATGAGTTTGTCATGTGGTAGTGGTATTTTAATGGTTTATATTATTTATAATGCAATAAATACAACAATAGACACACAAGATGCTAAACTGTTTGTTTGTCTTTACATCCTTATTCCTTTACGATTGACGATTACCTTTTGATTGCTTCTCTAAATAACATTTGTCGCAATAATTATGTCAACCTCAACAAGAATAATAATTATTACAAGAGATATTTGATGGCAGAATTACCTTTCATATTATTGCTTTGTTAGTTAGCTTCGTACATTATGTACAGGGTGGCGGGACATCGACGCACAACCTGTTACCATGGATTCAGTAGATACATGTTTCTGAACCTGCGTTGAAGAAATTTCGCCGTTTATTAAAAAATATATAGGTATATACAGGGTGAAATTTTAATCACCGTTTTCCTCTTAAGGGGTCATTGTACTCATCATTTTGACCAACTTTTACTATGGGACCAATCCTGAACTCGTGAAAACAAAAATCTGCTGTTCCCTACATTTGACGAGTTATGCGAACATAAATGTAGGGAACAGCTGATTTTTTTTTACGATTTCTGGTTTGGTGCAAAAAAAATCTGCTCTAGAGGGTCTTGAATTATGTGCTGATATCACGGATACAGTTTGCACGTCCATGTCCCATTCCCCTGCCACCCAGTATCATAGATCCCTACCGATTGAGTTATGTGGTTTATAAAGTTATAAATTAAGTCATATGCAGCAAGCAGCAGTTTAGCGAAAATTTCACAGTAGCGGCAAGAAAATCTATTATTCCCAGATGAATACGAAAATTAACACGAAGATGCTAAATAAATAAACAAACAACAGTGTGAAGCAAATGCAGTTTTGCGTCAGAAATTAAGCTATCAATATTGCCATATATGTAGTTGGTGTCTTGTACGAAGACACTTTGAACATTAAAAAAAAATGTGTAAAAAATAACAAGCAGTTCCCTCAAATCAAGGTTGATTCAAAAGAAAAGACAATAACAACTAGATAGATATACAAAAATAGAATGGATATAGGCAGGATTTTAATCATGATGAGTCCAAACGGAAAAACTGTTAAGCAACTCCAAAATCGTCTTTCCTTTGACTAAAAGTTGAACTTCTGCTTAACTTTCTTAAATTTTGTTATAAATTTATATGCTGTCGGTGTGAGTTTATTGAATAATTAAATAAACTTCAGTCAATTACATGGAAATTAATGTACCTATTAGAACACTTAACTAAAGAACCATATTTAAAAATAACAATAGTACGCTTGTAGTTATTAGGAACCACTTAAATGCGTCCACAATATGTAAATATACATGTATAATAGATTGGTTATCAACGTTACCATATCAGCTGATATCACGTTTTCATCCCTAACAAAAACAATTAATTCAAAAGTAATCATAATTAACCCACATTGCAATTAATTGAAGTATTGAAGTCGATGTTTGTGCTGCCTCCGACGGCGGTGGCATCACGCATTGTTATCAGTTTGTGTAAGATTACATGCGCTGTGCTTAACAGATCACAACATCTATCGTGGAAGATTTGCTTCAATGGAAACTAACAGGTTGCATTAGCGACATTGGTTACATTTTCAATTGCGTTTCCATCAATCTCTTTTAATTTTTCTAATAATAATAATGAATAAGCATAACATTCTAAAGCATAAATTTTATTCCTAACGACGTCAGGTTGACGGAGCCCCGCAGCACGGGGCTCCTATTTCTGTCTGCAGGGTTTAAAGGAACCTAACCAAACCGAACCTCGGGGTACCTCTGACGTCGTTTAGTATTATGCGAATTAAATTTATGCCAAAAACAAATCAGCCTTAAAAGTAATTATGCCAACATAAACAGTACTTATGCCAAAAAAAAAATGGCAAAGTACCTATTCTTAAGTATGCCAAAACAAATTATGCCAAAGTATATTAGGAAAAAGAACATTATGCGAAAAGAAGGGATCCCCTTTTTGATGCGTGACCACCTATTGCTAGTGACTTCCATGCATCTTCTGTTTCTCTTTATCGCATTTTTTCTTTGGCTACAACAGCACTTACAATCATTATGCAATTGACTATTGAATCAGCTTAAACTAATCTTGAAATCATTCATCATTCTTGCTCAGTTTTGGCTTAGCGACCCAAAATGCAACTCCGTTTGAACTTTACCAGTTTTACGCCGATTGGATAGCTCGTAAGGATCAGTATATTAGATATCCATGAAATGAATAGGGAAATGGAGTCCAAGTAATGTAATAAATATTAGAATTTGATGGTCTTTATTCATTTATACTTACAAGAATTACTATTATTATTTATAGTAATAGGGCTTAGCTCAAACGTGGCAGACATTGTCAGAGTCTTGGTTTTGTAATTCCGCAGCAAAAATAAACATTGTATTTTCGTACACGAGGGATCGTATTACGAATATATTGTTTATGTGTTAATAGTACATAGAAATTGTAGTAGTAGATGGATGAGTGTTATAACAACAGTTTCTGCGTTAGGCATTAATCCTTAAGCATTTCCTTAGGCATTATTTTAATGCTGAATTTCAATAAGCGAAGCTAATTTAGAAAGCATCGCTGAATCGATCACTCCGTATATAAGAAACAATAACAAATTCAACTTTAAAAAAAAAATCTATAATTTCAGAAAGAAAGTCATGTCAATAGTATACATCTGGCTACTCCTATGCTACGCTCAATACGCGAGGACCAATCTGATGGATGAGTACAAGGAGTTCACCAACAACTTCCTGTATCCTAAGGACGATAAAACCGAGGAGCTGCCGATCCAGCTGGGGAAGGACTGGGTTTCTGGCTGCATCTGCAGGGCCACCTACCATCAAAAAGTCATCGTCTGCTTTGGTAACTACGAGTGCCAAAGATTCCCGAAGGTCAGTAGCTTTGGTCTTGTGTTCTAGATTTATTTTTATTAGAGTATACGTGATGATTATACTAATTGGTAAATAAAAGACAATCACAACCTTTGGTATTTATACATCCAAACAGTGTTTGAGTTTTCGCAACTTAGGATAGCCATCAAAGTGTCGGATAGTACCTACCTCTCATATCAGCAAAAGCTATAATTTCTTCAATAGCTATCAGCAATTGAAGATCGATGAAATAACAGTAGGTGTGTCCCAAGGTCCCAACCAGCAGGGTAATTGCGTAACAGTAGCAATGGGTTTCATTTTGATAGTTGAACACCATTCATTGCGTTATTTACGTTGTTGAGCAAACACATTTTTCAAACACAAGGAGCCATAGATTAGCAATATGCTTCAAATGATTCAAATCAATAATAATAATAATAATAACCCCATCGCCGTATCTCTACGTTGACGTCGTGGTGGGGCTTGCGCGCTCCGAACTCTGGGCCTGCACCGAAAGAGTTTACTCTCCGGAATGGGTCTAAGGTGAGGAGCCAGACCAAGAGAGATACAGAAACCCGCAGGGCAGCATGTGGCGAGCTGTTGGGCAGTAGCGACCCCACGGACCCTATCTCCCGGGAGAAGTCTTGTTCCTCACCTCTGGCTTGCCTTTATTGGCCGGCTGGAGTGAAAAATGACGAGGAACAGAGCTCCCACCTCATTCTTGCCT
Source organism: Hydraecia micacea (assembly GCA_914767645.1). Lineage (NCBI taxonomy): Eukaryota > Metazoa > Arthropoda > Insecta > Lepidoptera > Noctuidae > Hydraecia > Hydraecia micacea. Next base: position 1,056,894 of record OU611794.1, read on the forward strand.
TTATTGGCCGGCTTGAGTGGAGATTCGCAAGAGCAAACGTGCTCGGAAGAAGGAAGTATTCCAGTAAGATGCTGGTAGGGATCTTGACCGTACTTCCGGGATTGTCCTGATAGCCGTGGAATACCTCTCCACTCCTCATAAGCACCTCAGGACATGTTGCCCCCTTGTCGCTACGTCACTATGTGCTAGCGACCGTTTCCGGGGGCCCATTATTGAGTGTGCAAGTCACCCCCTGCCATTTTATCCGTGTATATATAAAACATTGATCAGGCAGGGGTCATAGTTCTTCCATAGTTCTTGGTAACCAGTCCACTTCAGCCACCCAAACCCATAGTCCAACTTTTAATTTTTCCTATCCTACAATAGTCCTACACCAACCGGGGGTTATCCTTGGGTGCATTTGCATAGTGCATACAGGGATAATCGTCGGACGGTGCCGCATTTCCTTAAAATTTCCTAAGGGGCCTCTGCGAGTTGACTTCGGCCCCTCGTACGCCTTCCAAAGGACCGGGACCCCATGGTCCCGAGATATATAAATTCAAAAATAAATAATAATAATAATAACCCAGTGCAATGAGGAATTGAGTAGTGCTTTGGAGGATGCGATTCAGGAATATCGCTTCATGTCGCCCGAACTTAGGCCACGCTTACCTCGTTTGCCCATGCATAACAAAAATAGGGCGCTGGTGGCGGTCCTGAATTCGCAGTTGTCAAAATATTTTGATGACTGCGAAGACCTCACCGATACTCATTCTATTCTGTACTGCGCGGCTGTAGCGGCATGTCGTGTAGCTCACGTCAAATTTACCAATGACTCTAGAGCTACACGACCGAAACCAGCCGTACCAGCTTGGCAGTGCAGAATTGAACGTCGTATTGGTGGGGCCAGAGCGCTCATTGGCAAACTAATCTGTTTCAGGGAGGGCAATACTCGCCCTAGAGTGATGCGCTTTGTGAGACGGGCGTTCTTGGGGACTGATATCAGTCCTCAAGACTATACGTCTTGTGTCACAGAGCGCATCGACTTCCTGAAGCAGAAAGTGTATGCATGGGCGAACCGTATTCGTCGGTATAAGCGGCGAGTAGAGCGATACACTCAGAATCGCACCTTCCAGAGTGATGAAAGGTGGGTTTATAGGGATTGGGAGCGACCGGACCAAAGTGTGGCTGACACGTGCCTACCGGATGATGATGCCATGTGTTCTTTCTGGCGCAGTATCTGGTCGGTGCCTGTCAGTCACACCGAAGGTGATTGGGCTCGGGATGTCGAGCGAGCCTGTGATCCAATACCAGAAATGGAGGCTATTACCATCTGCCCCCAAGATGTAGCTCGTGCAGTCCGTCCGTTGCCTAACTGGAAGTCTCCAGGGCCGGATGGGCTGCATAATTTTTGGATAAAATGGTTTTCAAGGTCACACGCTCGCTTGGCATCTCAGTTCCAGACTGCTTTGGAGTCTGGTTCGCTACCCCAGTTCCTAACGACAGGAATTACCCACCTGCTCCATAAATCAGGTAGCACCGCGGAACCCAAAAATTATAGGCCGATCACGTGTTTACCGACGGTCTATAAAGTTCTTACATCCATTTTGAGAGCTAAAATTAACAAACATATAGACACCAACTTTATCATGTCTGCCTCTCAGAATGGATGTAGGAATGGGTCCCGCGGTACTAAGGAGCTACTCCTCATTGATATGACCATTAGCCAACAGGTTCGTCGATTCCGAAAGGATCTGTCGACATGTTGGATAGATTATAAGAAGGCCTATGACTCGGTACCACATACATGGCTCATGAGGGTGTTGGAGTTGTATAAAGTAGATACAACTCTGCGCACCTTCCTGATGTCGTGTATGGGGCAATGGAGGACGGTCCTTCGCTATCCAGGATGTCGAAATATTCAGAGGAATAGCGAACCGATAAGGATCGAGCGAGGCATATTTCAGGGTGATAGTTTGAGTCCGCTTTGGTTCTGCTTAGCCTTGAACCCTCTAAGCACATTGCTGGAGGATTCAGGTCTAGGCTATCGGCTGAGGAGAGGTGGTCAGGTTATATCGCACCTCCTCTACATGGATGACCTAAAACTCTTTGCCCCTAACAATTTGCAACTGATGGAGCTACTGAAAGTAACTCAAACTTTCAGTAACGCCATTAGGATGGAATTTGGTGTGGACAAATGTGCGGTCATGCATGTAAAGCGAGGGGAGATTGTGGAATCTGTGGGAAATCAACTCTCGGATTCCACAAACCTTAGAGCCCTCTCCGCATCCGAAACCTATAAGTATTTGGGTATGTCGGAAGCGTTAGGGATCAATGTTACTGACATGAAGCAATCGTTGAAGGAACGCTTCTTTGGCCGCCTGAAAAAAGTACTTAATAGTCTTCTATCAGGCGGAAACAAGGTGCGCGCCTTCAACGGTTGGGTCATGCCGGTTTTGATGTACTCTTTTGGCATACTCAAATGGACTCAGACCGAACTCGACGCCCTAGATAGGAGGGTTCGTACACTACTGACTGCAAATCGAATGCATCACCCACGGTCATCGGTAATGAGGCTGTATATCCCGCGAAAGTGTGGAGGTCGAGGGTTTTTAAACTCTAAGACCCTCCACAATCGCGAGATATGCAGTCTTAGGGAATATTTCCTAGAAACCGACGTGGGGATGCATCGAGATGTAGTCATGGTGGACAAGGGCCTCACCCCGCTCTCCTTGGCTAAAGAGAACTGGCGCAAACCAGTAGTGCTTGACACTAATGATCGCATGGAGGTATGGCAGAGTAAGGAGCTTCACGGACGCTTTTTCCGGGCCCTTCATGGACCCGATGTAGATTTACTAGCGTCCGTAGCCTGGCTGCGTTTCGGTGACCTCTTTGGAGAAACCGAAGGTTTTGTTTGTGCAATTATGGACGAAGTTATGATGACGAACAATTACCGGAGATTTATTGTGAAAGACGGCACGGTTGACATCTCTCGGGCATGCCACCGGCCGGGGGAATCAATCAGACATATCATCTCCGGGTGTTCCCGTCTAGCTAATGGAGAGTACTTGCATAGACACAACCTTGTAGCCAGGATAATTCATCAGCAACTTGCTTTGAAATACAGCCTTGTGGAATCGGAGGTGCCGTACTACAGGTATGTGCCCGACCCAGTTCTCGAAAATGGTAATATCACGTTGTACTGGGATCGATCCATCATCACTGACAGGACTATTGTTGCCAATAAGCCTGATATAGTGGTGGTGGATCGATCAGAGCGGCGTGCAATGATTGTTGACATAACCGTCCCACATGACGAGAACCTCGTGAAAGCCGAAAAAGATAAACAAATCAAGTATCTTGACTTGGCTCGCGAGGTTGTCGACATGTGGGATGTGGACTCAGCGATCATTGTACCGATAGTCGTGACTGCCAATGGGTTAATAGCCAAGAGTCTCGACCAACACCTAAGGAGGCTCTCGTTGGCCAGCTGGATCAAGGGCTTGATTCAGAAAGCGGTACTTCTGGACACGGCCCGCATTGTCCGGAGGTTCCTCTCTCTGGAGCCCTGACCGCCGGTAGCTTGGACCCTGTTCCCGATACCGGTGGGCTACTATTTTTTATATTTTTAAATGTTTTTATATATTCTTTTTTATATTCTAATATTTAAAAATATAATTTATATGTAAATAATGAAATAAAGGAAATAATAATAATAATATTCCACAACTATCACACAACGCCATCTAGTCCCAAGCTAAGCAGAGCTTGTGTTATGGGTACTAGACAACTGATAAACATACTTATATATTTCTAAATACATACATATTATAGATAAATTATTATTAATTATTATTAATTGAGAGTAATAGTGTGTTACGCAATTAGGGTGCTGTTTTCAATCATCCGAATCTCACAACATTTCATCTTTAATCCAACCTACGACGTAACAGCCTTTCAGTTTACCTTACTTAACGCAATATCCTATAAGACGTAGAATAATGAACACTCGTTTATCTCGGTGAACACACAGAAATGTCACACAAACAGTGTCATTTCAAGCATGTGTTTCATAACCATCGTCATAATAATGTACACGAACTCACACACGTCTGTTATGAAACTCTGTGTAAATAGTGAAAATAGTTATGATTTTATGGCGTAGTTAGATAAATTCAACAATTTAATAATTGCGATAAAATTAGGTGTCGAAATGCTGCGTTGAGATTTTGTTTTTATTGCTGTAAGTTGTTTGCTGATATGATAAGCAGATTTGGAGATAATCTACATGTGGAGTTTATCATCAAACGTCAAGAAAATCGCGTAAGCATGAGATGAAAAACGGGGTCTAATGTTCCTACGCTAGACCCGCTGCGATGTTCGCTGTTCGTACAGCGAGCATTCCACGGCTGAATAATGATGACGTTTAAGCTAAAGTAAACAAAAGAAAGGCTACGTCAGGTGATAGAGTTAGAATTGTCGAGGCTTTCGGTCAGGGTTAAGTTGTTCAAGCACGATTCGCATTGAAATTTCTGTTCATATTATTAAATACATAATCAGGCATATCGTAAAGGACATATTTATGAAACCACTTTCTATTTATTTTCAGATAAAAGTACGAAGCGAAGTTTTAAGAGTAAGAACTACAGTCATCACTGAAATCCTCAAAGGTGAACTGGATTTTCTGTACTACTTGAAAGTGTTAGAAATAGAAGCAAATCATCAGCTACGCTACATAGAACCGGGGCTATTCTCCAACTTAACGAACTTAGAACAGTTGTCAATATCCTACAATACGTTGCTTCAATCAATCCAGGAGACAACATTTAAGGGACTCACCAACCTCCACAACTTGACTTTAGTCAACAACGGATTTGGATCAATTCTACAGTTGACACCATCTTTTACGCCCAGCATATTACCATCATTGCGAAGGCTGGATTTATCTGAAAATACTTTGGAAACAATCCCAAAAGACGCCTTCAAGCCTATGGAAGGAACTACTTTAAGAAAACTCGATCTGAATTTATGTAGATTAGACCATATACATCCAAATAGTTTTCTGCCATTGAAGCATCTGAAAAACCTCCATATTGGGGACAACGATCTAAACTCATCGTTAATAGAAAACTTTCTATCAAAAATGATTGAAAACGATATCAATTTACTACACCTGGATTTATCAGGAATGGGGTTCAGGAAACAACCACCGAGGAAACTTATGAATATCATAGCAAATTCTACTATACAAAGTTTAGTACTAGCAAAGAATCAGTTTGAAGTTATTAGCGACGATGCATTCCCCAAAATGGTCAATATACAATTGATGGATTTAAGGAAAGTCTCTACTATCATGGTGGATACCCTGGCCTTCACTCCTGAAATGTTTCCGAACCTAAGGTTTCTATTATTGAGTGGTAACAACTTGCCCGGGCTTCACGGGACCCACTTGTCCAATCAACTGATGCTTTTAGATCTATCTGATAATAGAGGACATGCAAACAGTCCCGCTTACTATGAAATAGACAGAGATACTTTCACAGAAAGTAAAAACCTACAAGTACTGAATCTATCTTTCAATGGAATAAGAGCAATATTTAATTATACATTTACAGGATTAGAAAGTCTAAAAATATTAAGTATGGAAAATGGTACTATCTATCACATAGGAGACGGAAGTTTTAAACCTACGAAACATTTAGAAATACTCAATTTAGCAAATAACCCTTTAACAGCTACCCAAAACTTAACATGTTCACAGTTTGACGGACTGAATGAATTAAAAATTCTAATTTTAGAAAATTGTGGAATTAAGAACTTCTATGAAGACGACAACTTTTATGAAATGATGCCTAACCTGACTCATCTAGTGCTTAGAAATAACCAACTTTATTACATAACGGCTGAGATACTGAAACCTTTGAAAATGCTTCAGTTTTTGGATTTAAGTGAGAATTTGCTCATGTCTTGGTGGAAGCCCATATTCTTGGCTTCGGGTGTAAAGCCGAATAGATTATACTTGACAAATAACAAAATATCGCATTTCTCACTGAGCATGATTCAAGACATCGGATACTTATTGGAAGCGAGCAAGGGTGATATAGTCATAGATCTTATGGACAATATTTTCGTGTGTGATTGCAATTCTATGTTTACTACTTACCGCTGGCTCCAAGCTAACGCCACTAAAGCTTTAAGACAATACATATTCAGTTCAAAGTTTCAGTGTAGTAGTCCTGACTTGTGGGAGGACAGGAGAGTGTCGGAATATTTGACTTCCGTCAAAAGTTTACACTGTTTGATGTATGAGAAGATATCAAACATAATGTTGCTGGTATGGACTGCACCGTCGCTGGTCACCATATCTCTAGTTGTATTGATAATATCTCTTGTTTACAAGTTTAGAATGTACATACGCTATTGGATGTTCATAGCCAAAGTAGCTCTAGGAAGAAACTTTCAGAATAAACAAGTAAAACCGGATAGAGAGAAATCTTATAAATATGACGCCTTTGTATCATATTGTAACGAAGATAGAGACTTTGTTCATGAAATGATAGCTCAGATGGAGTCGAAGCCACCTTTTCTGAAACTGTGTGTTTACGAGAGAGACTTTGAGATAGGTTCGTTTATATCAGAAGCAGTATTAAGCAGTATTAACGAGAGCAAGTATGTAATTTTAATAATAAGCAATAGTTTTGCGAAATCGCAATGGTGTCGTTGGGAGACACAACTAGCGGAGTACCACAGGATATTCCTAGAAGATGGGACGTCGTACGATCCTCTGGTGTTGATCAGAATAGGGGAGATACAGAGCAAGTACCTGACGACGACGTTGAAGTACTTGCTGAAGACGAAGATATACCATTCGTGGGATCAGAGGAACAAGGAGGAGTTCTGGAAAAAACTGAGAAACGTTATAGTTAAGAAGTGAAGTGACTTAAATATTTTATAAGTGATTAAAATTTTAATACATTTGTTTTAAAATATGATTGTTCAGTTTGGTGTAAAATCCTATAAATGTCGGTCCCCGCTAACCGATTTATCCACAGTATTACATAGACCAACAAAGGTATCATTCGTCTGATCTACCTACATACTGTTAGTCTTGTATCATTCGTAGAGTAGTAGTTGTAGAAGTTGGAAAACTATGTACAGCTAGAAACTCAAATAAATATAAAAATAAAACAACCCACCAAAAACTACGCTACGCTACTAGCTTACATACCACAGCTTTCTAGGACTTCAGGAAGTAGATAACCTAAGAGTTTTGATGATCATCAGTCAGTGACGAAATCAGGGTTTTTAGATATCAATAAAATCTAAAGTATAAGAGCTATGCAATTAAAACTTTATAATGTTTAATAAGTTCACTATGACATCATATTTCGAGAATTTTGTTTATGTGGTAAAATCCAAACCCAAGTTATGAGGGTTCAAAAAAACGACGAAGCGCTTCGAGAAAAGGTAGGTAGGTAGTGCCCTTGCTCTTCGCTTGGCTCATCTTGGCGGGGGCACTCCCGTGCCCCCAGATTACGTAATAACATGTGAACTAGAAAAAAGCAGATCAGATCAGAAGTATTATTCCAATTTAACATGTTCACTATTGCTTATAAGTACTTAGGTACTGTTTTATTAAATTGATCAAAGATATCATGCTTTCCTCTTGGTCTACTCTTTGGTCTTCCAACATATTCCTAATAATTAGTAGATAATATTCAAATAGAAAACATTATCCGTTACGCTTTTCAATTTAATTTCAATAATAAATTATATATGTTCATTAATTGTAGATACTATGCTTTCTTAACATATATGGTAATTAAGGAGGAAAATAATTGGTGGAGTGGAGAGTAAACAATTCTTAGAAGTTATAAAATAGTTTCTATGTCTTATATAAACTGCATAATAACGTTTCTTAATCGGAAACTGATACTAAAAACAAACGACATAATAAAATGAATACTAAGAAAGATATTCAAAATAAAAAGTAAAAGTAGATCTGTATTATGAAATCTTTAACAATCGCTTATGGATACAGGCGCATAATACTGGTAGATATTGCATCGATTGGTTATCAAAGAATATATAGTTTCTAATTTAAAGGTGCATAATATTTTGGTCTTGAATTTCCGAGCAAGCAATACTGTATCTAGTATTGAAAAAAAACAAGGTTGCAGAGGGCCGAGTATAGTGCCCTGTGCAATTTAGGAATTACGTAACATCCGCGATCAACAAAAGAACTGACTAAATGCTACAGGCTGATATGAAGTTTATAACTGAACTATGTTTTTAAAGAGTTATTGGATCTGCGAATTCACTTCAATACAGAGGTCGGTATATTCCAAATATATATCTGCCTAGCCTTTTCCCAACTAAGTTAGGGGCGGCTTCCAGTCTAACCGGATGTAGCTCAATACTAGTATTTTATATGGAGCGACCGCCTATTGATCTCCACAACCCAGTTACTGGGTAATACGATATCCCTTGGTAAGGCTGGTTGTCAGAATTTCGGGCTTCTGACGACCCGTAACGACTGTCAAAGATTCTCGAATGACAGCCGAGACCAACGGCTTAACGTACTTTCCGAGGCACAGAGGGGTCTTGGTATGTAAAGATGGTCACCCATCCACGGACCAACCGCTGCAAGCGTAGCTTAACCTGATCAATCGATCCGTGCGGCTGTTATTACTTAGCCACAAGCCCCTTATATTCCAAATCCTTCATGATATTATTTATTCTTAAGAAACTCTAGTACTAGACTTGCTATTTGTAGCTTATTTGTGGTAAAAGCCACCATCCACCATCCATCAGTATTCATTTGAGTTTTCCTCATTCCACACGCTTTCTTATCAGACGCCGCGAAAGTTGCGTGTATCGCAATATCCTTGAGAAAGTCAAGTATCAGTAATGGCGATGCATAAAAGTTAATATTTATCGACGACTTATATGTACATTACAGTACAGTTTCACTTTAGCTTTCTACTGGTGATGAAGATTTGAAATTATCGGTGATAGGCAAATAGCATGCAATTCTATAAGAAAGTTAAACGATGTTGCGTAGGTACTGACTTGGAAAAGTCTGAAAGTTCCAAGATTCGTATTGGATAGGCTGTAGCGACTAATGATACGATTGACAAGTTGAGAGAATAAGCCTACGGGCTGAAGACAGAAATATAAAGATAAGAAAAGGTAGGAAAGTAGAAGGCAAGTATTGTCAAACAGTTCTTAGGAACTCAAATTATGAAGTAAATAGCAATTTAATCAGCATCAACACCACTTAAAGCCTCCTTAAGTCACAGCAAATCACTTCACCAAACAGACATCTGACATTAAACACAGACATAACCTCTCCATTAATTCTATCGTTTACTCTCAACGTTTGCACAGCTCACACTCAATCTTAAATAGGTTACCATGTATGAGAATGATCGCCGCTGTACAGTTGGTCAAATACGCAAGTACTTGTATCATTAGAGTTTAGACATTCGCTAGACATTCACTTGGGTGAATGTTTTCTTTAGTCATTATTTTCTGCCTACATCGATTAGTAAGAGTTGTGGATTGCAGTGTGCACATATTATTAGCATAGCTTCTGCCTACGAATGTATACAAAGCCATTGTTGTCTTATTAACAGCTCCCAACTAAACTAAATACTAAGCAGTTTCTGAAATAATAATTATCTGTCCTCATTTACTCTCGAAGATGAACCTGTTAAAAGTTCTGGAATGTCGACAGCATACCGGATGGAAAAGTGTGGGTAGGCCCCTCACAAGAAAACCGAGGAACTGGTGAAGTTCACGGGAATCCTATGGATGCGGGAAGTACAGGACCAGTCGTTGAGGCGGTGCTTGGGGAAGGCCTATCTATGTCTAGCGATGAACGTCTTTCAACTAGATGATAATAAACTTGTTAAAAGCTACAGACAAGTCTCAAGGAACGAAAGTGCGCACCATGACTGTTGGAAACACACTTGCATAGGCCTTGGAGCTGAGGTAATACCATTCTCTTAGTAGGAAAGTGGGTCTGTATACACTAGGATTCAGACGTTCGCTAGACACTCATTTGTGTTTGATGTTTAATCAATTATTTGTTGCCAAAATGTACATCAGCAGTGGCAGTTTGTAAAATGGGGCTATTTTTTATCAACCGCATGAAGGAACTTATGTACGATAGATAGCATAAAAACATTACTAGTCAAAACCACATCGAGTTCATACATTATGTTACCTGTAGCAGCCCTTGTTCAGATATCTACAGGTTGTTATTTATGTGCCACGTCAGGTAATACCACTAAATTAATATTCAGTGCATCCAGAACCACACAATTTATAGCGATCGCAGAGTGGCATATTGATGGAATGCCAATCTGGTAATGCATGCACCCTTTCCGCGATTCCTGATTGATTCTTATTCATCAATATTTATCGTATATTCCCCATATAAACTAAGTATTCCTCTAGGTAGTTAAACCTTAACAATATTGTCCACTTATTTTACTAGGTCTTTGATGCTCGTACAACACATGCTCTTTAACACTGGTGGAAACCTCCAACCCCAACCTTCCGTCTCCAGGAAAGTATTGCTTAAATTAATTACCATCTAAATGTGTGGGACACGATCGTTTTATTCATTAGCCGCACAATATTCAGTCAGCACCACAGTGTGTACGAATACCGTTTTAGACACGTTTTACCAAAAAACCGAACGCCGAATTACAACAAACTGTACAGCCAGAAAAAAAGTCTGAACAACGATTAAGTACACAATTAAAATGGCCACCCGCGGCATAATGAGCGAGCGACATAAATTAAACGCATTCAATTAACTCAATTAGTGCACCTTTCGTTTTTAAAGGCAAGTCTTGGGCGCCTTTGTTTTGGCGCGGGAGAAAACACCATCTTCATTCAAGATATCGTCGCGGGATAACGGTGCGGCGCACGCGCTCACGACCCATCCCTGTCACTCAAACAGACATTTCCCATGTAAGAAAGAGACAGCCAACAGACAGTGGCTGGCAAACGATTACTCGACTGACCCACTCAATAGCACACACTCTTTCTCGGCAGCAAACGAAACCTAATTTTGATATCGTGTGAATTTGCAATGTAACACGATGCTCTTGTGTATCTAATACCGTGAAATAACAGAAATTATAATGATTTATGATTGGTCGTTGCGAATTCTTTAATGCAACGCAGTTTTATATGAGTTTAGAAATTGATTGATAGTTGAGTAGGTAAGATATTCGTTTGGAGTTTGATTGATTTGATTGGAGGTGTATTGATAAAAAAGAAGTGTAGAGTTAGTTATCGTTAATTATATCCATGTCTAACTCAATAAAAAATCTGTTAAAGGTTACTGAGGTGGGTGATGCATGTATTGAAAAATATACTTACCTAAATGGATTAACACGCCGTACGTATAACAATGTTAAAACAGAACATAACAGTCTGAAATCTTGGGCTGTTATATTTTCTATTTTTTCGTATATTACTTTTGGCTCAATTATACACTGTGCAACTCATACGGCAAGAAAAGCCAGATAAAAATAAGCCATCTTACTGCCCGTTATACAAACTTAAACTCGATTAAAACCCGTACATAACGCCCTTATATCTGCAGCTCTTAATCTAAATGCCCGAGTGCATGCACCCTCATTATCAGGTTGTTCTGAAACTGTCAATAATTCAGAGCACGCTCAGCGCTACTCCGGCGGCGGCGGCGCTTCCTCGGAAATCGCTCATAAAACCCATAAAAGTGCACCAGCAACCTTTCAAGGACCACGCTTGACATCGAAAAATGCAACAGATGCAGTCCTTGAGATTGGCGATGGGAAAGTTAGTCGGTGAGCAACCGTGGTGGCGGCCGCTCGTCTCCACGATGTTTGTGAGCGCGTACGCAGTGAAAGTTCGTTAGGCTGCGAAATGCGGTTTGCTATCGCCTTTCTGTTTGTGGTGAGTGCTAATTACGTTAAAAGTGTTAATGGAGGGTGCTCTCTCTTTGCAAATGGATACTACGTGTGATTAATGTAGGGTTACGGTTTCAAGAAGATTAAGGTGGTATGTTTGACGCTCGGAGTGTTTCATTTAGGTCTTATTAAAGATCTGCAGATAATGCTACAGAACTAAATGGTCCAGAAGCATTACAAAATACAGTTGGCTATTGTACCTATCTTAGAAGTGATAATGCCAATCGATAGTGCTGATAGAACGTGTTTTAGCGCGCAAAAATTGTACGACTCTTCAAAACGGGGGCATCTACAGAATTGGCTAGACACAACTGTTACTAAATAAAAAAGTAAACTATCGTATTTGATGATATCATGGAAAACTCATTATGAAACAGTATCTCATTCAAGTGAACTCAATAAAACATAGTGTGATAAATGATAAAAACTTAATAGAATTGATGCGTCTATACCTAATAGCAGAAGCAAAAGATGAACTTTTGACTATCAAAGATAAAAATGCCATCATTATGCCAACGAAATAAGTTCTTCTACTAATCGAAACAAAAATCCAAACAGTACAGACAGCAATAAAACTTTACGGAGGTAAAACACTACAGTACAAATAAAACAAGGTAAACATAGCCATAACAATAATTAGAGATACCTAACAGTTGGAATATTTAAAGCGTTTCCAAAGATCTTAGGTTAGTGAACCTACCGCAGAGGCGAACAATTGTTGTCAAACCACCGGTAACCCACACGTAAGTAGGTTGGTAATGAGTTAAACAATTAACTATTGGTACATTGTGAAATGAGCTGAATATGTTTGACCGGTGTATAAAACATTGTGGAGCCCGACATAAGAAGATGCTTCAAAGTGTGAAACTCCTTAAATCGTTGATATCCAAGTACTTTTGTATCAGGTGACTTCAAATCCTTATATTATTCATTTATTGCATTCCGGTATTGTATTTCTTTATCGTTTACTCTTTCGTACTATTCTTAGTCTTTCGACCGATTGGTTTAATTATATTTAGTAGACCTATTATCTACATAATTATGTTCACATTTTTTCTAGCTCTTTGACTAATTTAAACGTTTCTGCAAAAATATTGGGGCAGTTTTTAAACGGCAGCTGATCTTCTAACCAATTCGATAACTAAATACGGTAAAAATATAAACAAAAAATGTCTTAAAAAATAATGCAAAACGATGTTAAACCAAAACCGGCGTCGCTTTGGATAACTAACAATCTTTCTAGTAAAACCATTATTTATGGGCTATTAAAATATGAATTATAGACCTCTTCAATAAAAATCGCAATAAGTAAAAGGAAAAAAGACAAGGAGGCTTGTTCCCTCGAAAAAACGAAAGCTTCCAAAGTATGCTTCTCGAAAAAGGCAAGTCTAAGGTTGTAAAAACTAGTGTAAAGTGAAGCGAACCAGGACGAGCGGTACCGTCAACAAGAGCAGCGCCGCGTGGGAAGCGGGCCGGGTGCCTCACCCACTTTAATTGCTTTTCACACAAACCGTACCGTGTAGGGCTGCTAACCGTACTTTATGAACCACGCTGTATAAATATCGATGAGTGATCGCGAGATTCATATAATTTTTACTGCGGAGCGTCAGCAGAAAAATCTTAACACTTTTATAAAATAATTTCGTTTTCATCTATATGTATTTTCTTTCATTCCTCTACAGACCAAAGCTATTAAAACATTATTTTCAGTCATAGCGACAACCTTAGCACCGCGCTCAACTTACTCCAAACTGCAAAATCTCATAATTACTTGCCGCGAAACAGACTCCGGTATCTCTATAACGATCATGTTAACTCATAATTGGAAGCAGATTACATTGTTGTGTGAAAATATTAAAGTTAATAGCAATTACTTATTATGTAGAGCATAGAGTTATATTTCGCGAAGAATTCGTAATAAATTGAAGATTCTAATATGAATTCTTCGACGTCGTAATCATCATAAACTACTTACATGTAATGTATCTTCTTTGAATGTCTGAAATGTTTGTATATTTGATGGATTTACTCGTATTTCACTTTCCTAGATAACGCGAAGCAGTCTGTGTTTAACTTTAATCTGAAGATATTGTACATTCTATTCTAATCCTTGTTTCCAATTGATGTTGTTTCCACCTTAATGAATATCAATTTTACAATAGGGTAAGAGTTGATTTCAGAATGACTGTCAACCGCACATCACTAGTAACCATTTGGCATTGACAGCGCCTTTATGTCATAGCAGTAATTCTGATTTTTCGTAGTGATGTACCACTCTGATGTATTGTGGACTGTTGTTTTGAAAAGGTCATAAAAATGTTTGAAGTGGTAGCGCAAACTGAACTTTATGAATATAAAGTTTTTGTTTCCATAAACACATTATAGGTAGGAGGATTATTCTATAGGTGGATTATTTGTTTACATATATTTGGAAACTAAATCGCGAACACAGTATCGATAACTTCTACTATAGCCCTTTGTGAGTGACTCTTCTGTTGTGTACAAAGAGGTAGATTTCAATAGGAACATTATAATACTTATGTCAAGAGACAGTCTAGTGCCTCCAGGTTTCTTATTTATTTATTTATAATACAAAGCTCGGTTCAGCTTAACTTCATTTTAGCCACCTATGTGATTATCATTAATAACCAATATTGAACAAGTGTTGAATTTATCCACTTCTTCAACTCCAGAATTTGGTCATTTCATCACTAACTAGCGGAGATTAATAATAATTTTTAAGATTTACTCGTAGATATCGTAACACTCTTTAACAAATCCAAATAATCTTCAACACGTCATGCCAATAATCATATATAATTGTTATACCTACTCAGCCTATAACGTTCCCACTGCTGGGACACACGCCTCTTTTCCGTGAGAGGGAGTGGGTCGCATTACATACAGTAAACCTATGTAATTCAACTTCCCTTGACGGTCCTATCATTTATTTTTGTATCACTGTCTTCAACCATTATTGTCCGTTACATTCAACACGTTAAATTAATAAATCTCTCTATCCAAAATGAGGCCTGGCGGTTTCGTACTTTTAAAATTCAAGTAGTGCCTACTGTGTCTATAAAAACAGCGGCGCCATTGCAATGCAAATAACTTTGATTGTTTCTCAGTAATATCATTGAAGTAGGACACAATTTATTAGGTTATTTGTTTGGTAGGAAACACTGAACATATAACTATATATATATATATAAAATTAATTTTTGAAAAAAAAAAAAATTGCCAGAAATGCCCAGTACTCACTCGGCATTTCAGTCACTCATTATCATGGACTGCTTATAATAATAACAGCATAATCGGCCTATAATGTTCCCACTGCTGGGACACAGGCCTCCTCTCTTCGAGAGGGAGTGTGCTGTAATCTACCACGCGGGCGCAGTGCGGGTTGGTAGATGTCACTTGTCTTAGAATTTTTGATTCTAGGACATGCCGGTTTCCGCACGATGTTTTCCTTTAACGTTTGACAGCAGTGGTAATGAAATGATTTACATAAAGTAAAGCGCCTGCTTGGGTTCGAACCCACGACCTACAACTCGTAAGTCCGGGCCGTTGCCACTGGGCTTCCACTGTTGATATGATTTGATTTGACACAAGAACTTGATCGTTGTAAGAGCAAATTGTGGCTTGAGTGAAGAAAATTAACTGCACAGCAGCCGTGTAATCTTCTGCGGTTTATTCAACGTGATCGCTAAATTTATCATTTGTAGTGATCAATACAAGGGCAGTACCTATATGGGTACACCATGATTGTTTAATTAACTTGAAATACTTCTAAAGACAGTGAAATTGGACGAAATTAAAAAGCAATTCCATAATGACACACCACTCTAACATGTTCATTACTTTTTTAAAGGTGTCACTTGCTTACACGACCGGCACACAATATAACCCGCATGCATATTATTATAATCGCAGCATAACGGCATAGCGGTGACATTCCGAAAATTGCCCAAATGCCGTCCAATGTCAAGTTCACATTAGCACAGCTCTAAACATTGTTTACTATGACATAACTGGCATAACCTGCGCCTGCGCCGGACGAGAGAATCGTGATTTACGTCAGCTGGGCCACATGTATGGGGAAAGTTTGACTAGGCAGATTTCACCGACGTTTTGTTGGGTAATAACCTCGTTCTGTCTTTGAATTGTTTTGCATACTTGCTGCGTAGATTGTATGTTGTTTTGTTGATGTTTTATTGAATATCTTGATCTTCGTTATCATTCGATATTCATTCACCGAAATTGGCTCATCCTGCAAGAAAGTCTGAACAGTGAACAGTCTTTATAAAACATTTACCAGTGCAAACAATATTTTTTTGTGTAAAATGAATTTCTGAATGACAGTCAAATCTACCTACAATATCATCTTTGTCTTTGCACTGCCTTCTTAATATAACTTGCTTTTTTTTAAACACACTAACTTTGCAGACCTTGTGAAACGCTTTCTATTTTGCTAGAACTAAATAGGGACATAAACATTACCTATACCTGCAATTACAGCATTGATGTGTATTCTTCTTTAGATAGTCCTTCCATATCTATAACGAATGCAACGATCATGCATCCATTAAATTAAATACCTACACTTGACGTCACAATTCACTCGATCAGATAACAAATGGCCACGCACTGATGACGTCATATAACCTGCTCCCAAATACAATCAGTCACTTTCACTTGCATGCCTGTCTGTCCGCCACTGCGACGGCGACGGGCTGATAATATCTAACACCTCACATACTTTTATTTTATTTTGGATGGGAAATCATCAAATGACCCCTCCCGCTCTGGTTGGAGCGGAAGGGAGTGTCAGACTCTTAGTGACTAAAACCCACCCGTGTTCCTTCCTTAGCCCTTTATGTTCCGGGGCAGCGGTAACCCTTTCGGACAATCCCGCTACCCAACACCTCACATAGTTATGGCTATCAAAATTATAATGATTTGTTAAGATATTTTGCTGACCGTACTGGCAAGGCGATTTTAATCTGCTACCTATAAATAAGGGAACATACTATAAGTTTGTTACTCCATAAATAGATAGGTTTAATTGATTTAGGTGCACCTATGTGCAGAATCATGAGATAATAGTGATTGGTCCAATAACAACCTTACTAAATGATAAAAATGTCTATCATCTAACGACACTCTACTGTATCTTCTAAGCTTAGCAAAATCTCCACCAACAGAACAAAAAGAAGTATTCATATTACACCTACATACTAATAAGTAGATTTAAAGCTTCCCGAAAATGGGGCAATGTCCGCAGTCAAGGCAGAAGAGTAGACTGTAGTCATTTAGACAAACAGGTTCATAATAATAATAGGCTTACATTTGCACAGAGCTTGTTTCCTTTGTCCCAAGTGTTGTGAGGAAATGGTCACGTTTATGTAAATGGAACTGTTTCACGCGATGAATCTTTCTCAGGAAGGGTCACGTATGGTTTACGTGCTGGCTGAAAGCCAATAGCTTATAAATCGACAACAGACGCACTAGTTGTTGTTAGAACTCTTGCCTTGGGAAAGCGGAGTAAGCTGTTTCAGTGGGAATTACTAAGTAGGAATTGAATTACTAAGTAGGAATTGAATTACTAAGTAGGAATTGAATTACTAAGTAGGAATTGAATTACTAAGTAGGAATTGAATTACTAAGTAGGAATTGGTGTTTTTGAGACACGATCATGTCGCCAACATAACTATGGTTACGAAAAGAATTTGTAAAAAGTTTTTGATGAAAATTTTAAGGTTTCGGTTGAAACTTGATTGTTGAAAAATTTTATTATACCTCCAATGCTAATCTATCCAATGATAATCTCTGCTATCTAGTTTCAAGTACAGCACAACAATCATATTACCACAAAAATTATAATATTATCAACATACGAGTAGCATGATTAGGATGACAAAGGCAAAATAACAAAACAATGTCGTCAATCTGCAACGAAAGACTCCCAAAGGGAAATATTCTGATGGACTACCACAATCACAGTGCTTGGCAGATTTATGATCGCAAAACCACGCGGCAGGTCATAAAATAAACAAGAAAATAAAACTGGTTCGGTTCGATAGTCTGGCAACCTGTCACAACATGTTCGCTGTTACGGTATTCACTACAAATATAGTGGCTTTTGTCGTAATCCAATAACCTTTAGGAAATTTATTGGGATATGAGGATAATATTGGGGATTTTGCCAGTGTTGGCACACAGCAATACTTTCTAGTCTAAGGTGGTTCTCTACTCTAATATGTCATCTTATGCCATTAAGCTTATTCTATTAAGCAGTCCAAGTGACCTCTGCGCCGCCACCGACAACGCCGTGGAAGTGGCAAAGTTTTGGGCTAACAAGATCTAAAATACAGTCGTGCTAGAGACACGAATAAGAAGATGCTCGTTCTTTATTCATTTTCAATTTGCTTAGATGTTCAGATAACACTGCCTTCTTCATTAATAAGGTAACAATAAGTACAGACCTACTGGTTTCTTGTAAGCAAGTGTATATTCTTGTTCAGATTTATCAAAAGTATTCTGCTTTACGAAGAGCAAATCGAATTTGTCATACTGCACCCAACAGACAGATATATAGACACAAGTGCACCACCATTGTTTACTTTTGGTAAATAACCAAAGAAGAAAGAACTCACTTCTCGACATTAATACCTACCCAAAATAATAAAAGGTCTGTACCACACTTTGTTTTGCTAACGGTACCGCCATGCCTACACGTAGCGAATTTTGGGCAAGATCATTGTCATAAACATCTTCATTTCGGGCACAAACGAGGTTAACAAGTTAAATTAGGCTGTGTCAGAATTTTAATGGTTCATACAATACAGAAAAGGGATGTTCTGATTGATGAGATGGGAGACATCGACTGAATGAAAATGGTAATATGAAGATTGAAACTAAATCAGAAAACAAATTCGTCACCAGACTAGAAAAATAATATATTGGTTAGGAGTCCAATAGTCCTAAATGTTTTTTTCTGGCCTGATCTGTCCTGACTTAGGACAGACGATCCTATCCTTTCCTCATATGTGCATACAAACGTATGATTCGCAATCCTTCCTTATTTGCAAATCTTTAACAACCATTCGGTAACTCTATCAATGGCCTCAGGACTTTCTCTTTTAGCACCTCTGGTATTACTCACCCATCCATATCCGAAGCTGGCTGTTGATAATCCTTCTTGCGCAACAGCACCCCTAAAAGAGTGCGTACGTGTGTTTGTCGAAGAGAGTAGAAAGTTCGTCATGCAAAAGTGAAAACGGCTAGGATCTCATTAAACGACGTGCGATCGCCCGCGGCTCTGCTCCACATCCGTTTGTCAGTATAAGTAGTGGTTTTAGTTGACGGATCACAAAAAGGTGCACTTATAAAATGGTATTGCTGTATGCAAGCAAAAAAGAACGGCTCAATTCGCGCTAAAGTGCGGCAGGTCACGAATGTTAGTCGCTCTCTCCGATTCTTTCTCGGGCGTCAAAGCGGCTGCGCGTTGATGTCTTATGTGCTTCCGGTTTTATATGCCTTTTTATCATCCTTTAATGCCGTATTTGATCCTCTATCTTATGGGTTATCGAACAAGTTTTGATGAGCATTCGTCTTGCATAGACCAGTATAGTACGCCTAAGAGCAGATAGGCTGGCGGGCCAGACAATACTTTTAATCAATTGTACGGTACCACCTATCAATATCCATTCAATTTGGGGTACATTGTACGTAAGACCCTCCGCGCGCACAGTGACTCCCGCTACTAAAACGTTACTCTCCTCTTAGTTTTCTTGCAACACAAATCTTTCCTTAGTGCCGACACTAGACACTATAGTACCAATAAATTTTCGCGTACATATTTATTTACTACGCTATAAAGTGTTTGATAGGTTTTAGCGTAGAAACTGCGTACGTAGCCATATCTTACGGAGTGAGGAGATCGTAATAGTAAAGTGGGAGGTTATTAACCCGTTGCCTAGTAGCACCAATAAACAAGTAGTTTCTCACAGGTTTCTGAATATGTTCTTATATTTGATGTGCATTGGACAAAGAAAGTAATCACTATTAAAACATTAATTAACCAGCTGCGGTTAAGATAACCCAGCTAAATAAGCTAGTTGTAAATAAATATTTTCCCCTTGCTGGGTTTTATTAGCCTATCAAGTCTTGTTTTGCAAACTTAATAGGTAAATAATAATATACGTTGTCCTAATGAGAGTTCCACAGGGTTGCCTGTTTGGACCAATAGATACGCTTAAACTCATGTAAAACATCATATCTCACATCCGCATCTCACATCAACAAGTATAGATTCACCGCGGTTAAAAATTTACACAGCTCTAGAAAATATAATCAATTGATGCTCCCTCGCTAATTGCACCTATTTTAGGATGTTTTGGAATATCGTAATACTAAATCCATTGATGATATCAACATCAACTTTATACTAGATAACTAAATAAACGAAATCATGATGCGACGTTTAGAAACCTCCATAGTTATTAGCTTTAACAACTCAATAATAATCTAGAAAAGAAATAAATTGAAACAATACCATTTGCAATGCTAATAGTGTCTGTGGGCGTAACTTTCATTCACGGCTCGGAACAGGTGCGTCACCTACATACGATACGACGAAACTTACACCTCCATACACTCTTCAAATATACGATCCGAGGTTATATACTTTGAAGTTGTTACACTCGAAACTGAGAACTATGTATTTCACCTTATGTTATATAGGTACGAGCAACCAACCTGATACAATCAACTACGCTTTTGAATCTACTACTGTTGTACACATCTCATAAATTATCACATGGGTATGTCTCTTCCAATGACCTTTTAACACTTCCCAATTCCAGGTGACATGGACAGCAGGGCAGTGCGCGGGGTTCGACTACGCGTCGGCGTGTGCGCGGCCCAACAGATCCAGTCGGGGCCGGGCGTTACCTGATGCGCCATGCGACCTCTCCAAACACAACTACTGCACTACGCCCGGGAAGAACTATCCTTGGCCTGCGATCAGGAGATTCGTTAGAGAGAACCAGGTGAGAAAAAGTACATTAAATAGTACAGGTGGCCTACCATGATCTAATTAAAAACGATTCAAAAACAAGACATTTCAGTTTAGGTTCCTAAACTGCATCGCTTGAGCTGCTCTATGGACGTCATGGTACCAAACAAGTATGAATGAAACCAAAACTTGCGACTCAGTTTGGGACAATCGCTGTCAGCAGATGGCACGGCCTAAACTGAATCGATAACCTGACGTCATGGTACGAATTAGAAGAACAGTTCAGTTTAGGTCCTAAAATGGATCGCGTTAAGAGCTTGTGGTAGGCCTCCAGTACACAAAATTCAGCAGGCAGATTGTTTTCGACTTTACGTAGAACTGTTTGAAATATGTCACTCATCAAAATGCAAATAATTTCAGGGTCTGATGAGGAGAATGTACGGCGAAGAACGTCAAATATCAATAATAAAAGCGGAATTAGAAAACTTCATAGAGGATGACGATGATGAAGACTTTGACGGAAAGTCAGCAGACTTCGCAGAAGACGTCATCAAAACTAAGATGATGTACACCAAAATGAGTCAAGGACGTGCCATGAGAGACAAACCACACTTCAGACCAATCAATAGCGAGAAGAACAAAAAAATAGACAATGACACGCTCAAAGTGAAACCCCTAGAAACAAATCAAACAAAATTGAACAACACGGACAACGACACCAAAACTGAGATGAGCAACGAAACGGTAAATGAAAAAGGTATATCATATAAAACAAAACTTGAAAGTATAGCGAATATAGAAATAAATAACTTAGACCCAGATGTTATTACTTTAGAGGCTGTTATAAAACAAAGTATTGAAACTAATAGCATATACCCAAAGTTTTCCGGTAATACTAAAGTTGAGGCGGTTAGTGAGTCAAAGAATAGTACAGACAAAAATGCGACTACTACAGAAAGTATTAATAACACAGAGACTACAACTGACGGGTATGACTCGACAACTGAAGCGGGGAAGGACGCCTGGCGGCCGATGAATGTGGACACCTCGACGTTACCGCCCACGCTCCTGTTCTCGGAGCACGAGAAGGTCAAGATAACCGACCGGATAGATACTAAGGTGTCGGATAAGAAGGAAGAGTTCCACCAGAAGCCGGTGCAGCATCAGGAAACGATGAGGCCGTCTGTTATAAAGTTACGAGGAGCGTAAGTTTAGTTCCATTATTTCTGTAATATTTTTTAGTGATTTGTGCTAATGTTAATTGCCAACTGGAAATAAGGTTTTCATTTTAGACCGTCACGTTTTATGCCAAGTCTTATTATGGTATTGCGTAAAGTAGATTTCATTGCACAAAGACTTAGGTTTATTTATTAATTTATTATTAATACGACTTCTAAAATTTACAGTAACGCATGTGAGTCCAAGGAGCAAATAGCAGCTCCCTTCTGGGCGAATAGCACAAGGGGGGAACAGCTAGCCCTGCTTAACATGTACCCCTACGAGCAGTACATACACCTGGAGACCTGCGTGCATGAGCGCAAGCAGATGTACTGCCGGGAGGGATGCAGGTACCTACTGCCAATTTTTTATTTATTATTTTATTGAGAACATCATGTATCCTAACTTATGTAAATAAATGCCTTT
This sequence comes from Hydraecia micacea, assembly GCA_914767645.1. NCBI lineage: Eukaryota > Metazoa > Arthropoda > Insecta > Lepidoptera > Noctuidae > Hydraecia > Hydraecia micacea. The sequence goes on from OU611794.1 coordinate 1,079,508, forward strand.
GACAAATAAATAACCGATGAACTGATTGATTAATCATCTGATAATGTCCCTACTACAGGAACTCAGTTAGGCTTCCTCTCTGTAAGATGGAGTGGGCCGTAATCTAAACTACGCGGACACAGTAATTGCTAGATTTGGATGAATTCATGCCAGTTTATCTCGTAGTTATTAAATATTTAGTTAGTAGTTCGGTCATGCTTTATCAGTTATGATTGAAGCACATCTTTGGGGGCAATTCTCGTAATTTTAGGAATGTTCACAGTCTGATCTCAGTCTCAATCTGTCAAAAATACCTTTAATTTCCATATATTTTGACAAGTTTTTGACATTTGTTTGTCACCGAGATGAGACTGCGACTAGATTTTGAACGTTTTAAGTTACGAGAATTGGCCTTCTGCTCTTCAGCGGTCCTTCCAACTTATGCTATTACCTTCGATAAGTGTAGGTATAAGATAATATTGTCATCACGTCTATAAGACATACGACCTCTACAATCTACTCTTTCTCAAATTCCAGATGTGAACAGCAGTTCCGTCTCCACCGGCTGCTAGCCTACGACCCACGCAACGAGTGCCGCGGCATCTTCGCTGAGTGGTTCAAGTTCCCGTCTTGCTGCGTCTGCAAGTGCTACGACGTGCCTCTGGAGTTCAGGGCCCGCTCTCCACGGATACTGCACCCTCAGTATGATGAAGAGGTCAAGAGGGTGATTTACGAAGACGTAGCCAGGGACTGGTACTCCATGTCGGCTTACGGCGACGATGATGATGATTTGTTTTAATGTAAGTTTTAAACTTATTGGCTTTGTGATTACGTAGGTACCCAATGGATGTGTATGGGACCCTGTTACTAAGCCCACGACGACTGTCTGTGCGTCTGTCTGACAAAATCTTTCGAACTGTAATAACAAGTCAGAGCCACTTCATTTTTTCACAGAATTCGTGTAACTTTGGTCGCGTTCGTTCGTGGAAAATTATGAAAACCCCAAAAAACCTGTATAAAAATACTATTCTCACTTTTATTTTACAAACATGGTGTTGTAGTTCTTCCTAAAAATACCTAATGTTTATTTTTCTTCTTACAGGTTTTACTTCAATCAGACTGATACCTACGAAAAACAGCAGATTAATTTTAGATAACCCACCAGGATTTATATTAGAAACATATTTATACAGTTTTTTTTTTATATTTTGTTGTGCCCATATTACGTTTATCACCATAATTTATTATTTATTTGTGATTCTTAAGCGCCCAGTTAAATTATTTTAATTGTTATTTCTCTTGATAGTTTAATAAGTGTAAATAAAAATAATGTATACTTACTTAGTTAAAAGAAATAGTTTTATAAAATATAACACTTATTTTGTAAGGCTAGTGAAAATGTTTTAAAGAAATGTTAACATAATAATACGCGTTGATTTTATACTATAGATTATTATTATCAATAAAGTTATATTTTTATAATTTGACTAGTCATTTCAATGTTTCTATAGTAACTGAAAAATTATTTTTGCATTTGAAAGCCCAATTCTTGAGGAAGGTCATAGGCTAAGATAACATCACGCTAGGAAATTTACCTACGAGCCAAGCAAAAAAAAAAGTAAGAAAGAACGCTAAGCGAAACCGAAGGAATAGCTCGGGCAGGCGATGCGATGCGACGGGGTGGGTCAAGGAACAAGAAAATTCACGCGGACGAAGTCGCGGGCAGAAGCTAGTACCTACCTACTAGTAAAGGTAACTAAATACGTTTGACTTCTGCAAAGGGATCTTATGATTATAATCATAATATTTTGATCAACATTTCATGTGGGCCAACTAATTATCTACAAATGCTCAATACCAAAATTAATCATGCGTAGGTACTTAGGTAGGTATGCGGTGCCATCACAGCAGCATTATGAGTTTGCCGTAGTTTCCATTCAGGTTTAGTCAACAAATGCTGCAAAGTGAAATCAACAATAAATGAAAATGTTTATGTAAGTAGACCAATTTATTAAAAGGTAGGTAGGTATTTCATTTGCAAAATTCAAATTATATGAGATATTTTTTTTGTCTGTTGGTACCTACCGTATTCTAAAAACCTGTGACCCGAAGTGAATGACCCTTCAATCTATCAAAAAGTACTCTGTGGACCCTAGCCTACTATCATACCTAAATTTTAAAAACTAAAACCCTACTACTGAAAAGGCCGCTGTACCAAAGAGTATAATAGTACCTAACCGCTGTTAATATACATTTAGCTATGCATGCGACCACGGGAAGGTACTTTCTTGTTTCATTCTTTTCAGTAGTCGGGTTTTAGTTTTTAAACTTTTTTTTTATTTAATTATTTTGGGGCTTATTTCAGTAATACTTATGTTTCTGAAATGTGCTAATTATGCTCTTTCATTTGATACCCCACAAGGCACCATCCCAAAATATTTATTTTTAAATTCAATACTTTATTTCCTCTAGACGGCGCCATATTGAATTTAGTGTGACGTCACATAGCCAGCGGACGGTCACATAACCAGCGGACGGTCAAGACGCTTCTAACCACGGCAGGTAATCTTCAAGTAAAATATCCAAACCTTATGTCTATGGTTCACATATCTCATTTGACAGTTCCCTCCCCTCCCGCCTTCCGTACTTCTGTCTTATGATTCCACCAGTTTGTTGCTCTGTCTGTCTAAACTTTTGAAGTTTATTAGTTTCAATTTCAAAATTGATCGAGTGAAGTTCTGCGTTGATTTCCGTAACTTATCCTCTCAATTTCTGTAGCTGAAATATTATCGTGTAACATGTATACAACAAGTGCTGTGTTGTGACCTGTGCTAGTAGACGAAAGGACGTCAGTTTTCATATGTTTGCAAAAAGTGAGATAGGACTCAAAAAATGGTTACAGTGCATTAATTGTGAAAGACTGCGAAGCTTGAGCTTCCAAAAACTTCGCAAACAGTTTGTGTAGAAATCATTTCGAGAAGAGGCATTTTAAGATTGGCAGTATTTAATTGGTGCAATGTTATTAATAAAATATTAAAAGGCATAGATGTCTTCAGATTAGAAAGTAGACCTTTGTTGCCCCTGATGCAATTAAAAGCTTATAATAAGTTTAAAACAAAATTAAAAAATAAAAAGAAATGAAAGTAAGAAAAGTTTTTTTTTTCCATAATATTCCCTTTCTAAACTTTATTGCAAACATATTGCAATATATGATTGGCAGTATTTAATTGGTGCAAAAGTAATAATAAAAAGAATAATATATTGATGCAATATCAATATATTATTCTTTTTATTATAATGCTCAGAAAATGAAACTACCAATATCAAGAAAAACCTTTTAGGCTGAAGCCGTACCACGCCATTGCATAAAATTCCGCGCCAGGTTTAAAGCTACATTAAAAAAAAAAAAACTGTCAAACATGATATGTGAACCATAAGGCGAGTCGATTTTTCTCTATGAGAGTGCCCTGTCTGAAGGGTACTTCTTAGTCTGTGCTTCTAACGTTACCTTATTTGTCAAATTATTATAAGTACCTACTTTTGAAGTTATGAGGGAACAGATGAACATACATACATACTTACATACCGGTCAAAATCATAACCCTCCTTTTTGCTTCGCCGTAATCGGGTAAAAAGAATGAAATCTGTGGTTATAGCCGAACTCATAAAAAAAACTTACTAAAAAACGCAAAAAAAGTACGCCCAGCACTACTGTTATTCTACGGTATTATGATAAATGATGTTATCTCTTTCTTATTCTCTACCAGCTCTATGCACTATCTCTTTTTATTGCTTTCATCTTCACACATCTGGATCTGGAACAAGACACCATAAACAAAAGTCTATAAAAAAAATGGCGGGCGCACAATATGCACGGCATCAAAATCATAGAGTACATTAAACATACGGCAATTGACTAATAAAGTTCTCCCAACTCAGTGTTTGTAGGTATACACGCTAATTTTGTAGGTATGACAAGTCCATAAGTTTTACCCTACGTTCCGAATTGCGTCAAAAGCGATAATATCGCGAATCCGACCAACGCGCAATGTCACAATTATTACTCAATAGCCCTTATATTTTGTGACTATTAAATTTGGTCGGATTCGCGATATAATCGCTTTTAACGCAATTCGGAAGGCGCCCTTATTAGTCATTGTCAAAATCAAAAGCATCAACTGTCAAAGTCACATTCATTGAATTCATTCACAACATTGACATACAACAATGTACCTCAATGATTCACAACGGTAGCGTCGCTTTCAATAATAATTGTTGAATATTATTTGTTTAGTAATTTAGTTATTTCGAACGAATTTCAATTTAGTTCGTTTTTAGTGGCATTCGATTTCGTTTTGTTAATTGTGATAAATAAAATTTAATAATTATGGCTGGGCGAGTAAAAAAGGCAGCGCCTAAAAGAAAAGCCGCTGGTTATAAGATGCCAGCTCCTATTCCGACTGGAGAAGTAATAAAAGACAACATCTTCAAAAAGGAATGGCGGATAGGACCGTCTATTGGTGTCGGAGGCTTCGGGGAAATATATTCAGCCTGTGACCACACCATAAAGGCCAAAGGATCTGATTACCCTTATGCCATCAAAATCGTAAGTAAACTCAAATATAAATATAGATGGTATCTACATATTTCTAAACAAGCAGATAATAACTATTAATGTGTTTTCCAACAGGAGCCTCATGAGAATGGGCCACTTTTTGTGGAAATTAATTTCTATCTCAGGAACGCCAATAAAGATGATAGTAAGTACTCTTCAAAATTGTTTTGTTTATACACTCCAATGTATTTGTGTCTGTATTTTCCTCAAGACACAAATATTAAAGAACATACTAGTAATAAATAAATAATATGAGTTAGTTGAGGACCCAGTTTCTGCTTATTTATTTATTTATTTATTTATTAAAACTTTATGCACAAGTAAAAACTGTACAAAGGCGGACTTAATGCCTTAATGCTTATCAGTGTTATTGTACTCTTATGACAATCTGACTGTATTGTTTTAAGATTGATATATAATTATTATGCCTAGCTCTGTCCCTGGTTTTATGCATTTACTATTTAGCTATTTACACTTGAATATTTATAATTATAAAATAATAAAAGTTTGTAGAGGCAGATTCCCTAGTATAATAAAAAGTTATTAAATGATTTTTTGAAATTGCAATTACTGTATTGTATTTGCCAAGCATTAAGAGGTAATGGTTATATTCATTGGGATGGTGATTGGAAATCATTAATACAGATAATTGAAATGAAATGATAAAATAGATAATAATGAATGATAAGATAAATAAGTGGTTGAACACGCTAATCTCTAGAACTACTGGTTCGAATTGAAAAATTGTTCCCCATTAAAAATTATAGAACACTAGCTGCGCTCTGCGGTTTCACCCGCATAAGTATAGATCCCGTGGGAATATTGGGATAAAAAGTAGCCTATATAATCCAGGGTGTCAGCTACCTCCATACAAAGTTTATCAAAATTGGTCCATCCATTTGAGCGTGAATAAGTAAAAAACATATACAAACTTTCGCCTTTATAATATTAAGTGTGATTTAGAAATGTGCTAAGCTAAAAAGTTAAAAGTTTGTCAAGATACTCAAGATTCATATTTTTTTTAAATAACAAAACTGAGGCACTTTTTTCTTCAACAATGTTTTTCCAATGATTTCAGTTGCGAAATTCATGCAGAGCAAGAAGCTATCAAGCCTGGGCATGCCGACATACTTCGGCAAGGGGTCCCACGAGAGCAATGGAGTTACCTACAGATACTTAGTCATGGAGCGCTTTGGTAAAGATGTGTGGAGCCTGTTCACGGATGCAGGGAAGTCATTCCAGCCAGCCACTGTCTTTCAATTAGGTTTACAAATGGTAAACACTAAAAATGTTTTATTCATGCCATCTTAGGTTGACAATGCATTGGAGAGTTATAAACTAATTGGTAATTAATTCATGATTTGGCACACTACCACAATCATTCTTACTAATGTTTTAAACATTTTTATGTAATCAATGTATAGCATTTTACAAAAACTGTACTTTTCTGCTACAGTTAAAGAGTCCCTATCAATTTCGCTGTCTAAAAACAGAAAATTCAATTTTTTTCAGCGCAATTTTCTCAATATCCTTAAGTTATCTACTTTTTTTGAAATGCACAGTTATTTATCATCTATTTATCTAGTAAGTCTACAAATTAAAATTTTGATAACTACTTAATATAAATTAAGAAAAATGAAAATCTAACACACGTTTTTACGTAAACACGAAACACCATGTTTTTCAATTGCTTTTTTAGCTTACTGGTAGCAAATAACAATCTGAAAAAAATCCCAAATATTGGGAACATAGTATATTAGTAAGTCTACAATTTATTTTTTTAAAGTTTAATGAATTAGATCTTGTAAAAAAATGTTGACTATGCTGAAAAACTCCAATAAAATCATGTGCAAAACCGTCGTCTATGTGTAAGAATTGATTGAAAATAACAATAAGTGTTAAATATTTTAAAATTTGAGGTGTTTATCTACCAAACTCAATTTTTATATTTTAATTTAGACTACTTATTTAATTGTAGTAAAATATTTAAATAATGCCTTATAAACCGATGCGCTCGCTCGATGCATTCAGTCGCGCCCGAGGGCTTCTCGACGACGGACCTGTGTCGCCTGTGACGTTCGCCGCTCCCGACGTAACTAGCGAATCGCGCATGATTTTGTACTACGCCTGACCAGTTTTGAGACTAAGTATATTTATTTTTTTATTTTAATAGTGTGACTTATTAATGTTTTGTATTGTACTATTAGTAATATGGTGAATATATTTTTAGAAAATGGGTCGAAAAAGTGAACTTTATTATCATGGAAAAATCAAAGGTAAAAAGAATAAAGTTGAAAAAACACGAAAGGCACGTGCAGTTCTTAGGTAAATAATAATTGTTGGAATCACCTTAATTAAGAAAATTGTAATAATTTACTATTATTTATATAGTCTAAAAATATTTTAATTGTATTTGTAGAGAATTACATGGCAGAAATCTACCAGAAATCAAATATTACTTGGAACATCATCAATGAGCAAAAACACAAATACAAACACACAAACAAGACAAATTATAAAGTAACAGTGTACTCATTGTTGAAAAGCCTAATAAATAAATAAAATAAATAAGACAAAATGGCTCGCTATACTATACTCTCATGGTATGCGGTCTTATAGCGAGGGAAATACTACAGACCCCTTCGTTCTGTATTAGGTAAACAATAACACGTGTAATTCGTTTCAGACGTACCTTGTATACGCTGGTCACACTTTGTAATTTGCTTTTGCTATAGTGAATACTAGGTTAAGATGTTTTTATTTCAACGATATTTATTGTATTTAGGGGACCTAAACATAACATGTCATAATCACAATAAAATCCATCCAGTATTACGGAATCTTAGTAAAAACTATGGAGTACTAATAATAGCGGTTCCGGACCAAGATTATTTGTTCCCGCTTCATCGTACGCTTCAACGCACACTACGATTATCAGCTATAGTTCGAACGCACACAGACACATTGCGCTCCTATAATTACCTAATCTAGTAGCGCGCAGAAATTGATAGGGACTCTTAAGCCAATGTAGCTAATCAATATAATTTAAATGTGCTATTTGTATGTAGTTATGCAAACATCGTCTTTAAATTCGAGCATTGAACGCAGCTAGCAACAAGAAAAACGCAAATAATTTAAACAGAATATTATAACAAAAATAAAAAATTGTATTTCACTGACTGAAGAATCAGAAGTATATTTCGCATGGTTTTTAATATTTTCAGTTAGACGTATTAGAGTACATCCACAGCCGTGGTTACGTCCATGCCGACATCAAGGGTGCCAACATGCTGCTCGGTCTGAAGAAAGCCAAAAACCAGGTGTACTTAGTGGACTTCGGCCTGGCCACGCGACTAAAGGAGGACCAGCCCTTCACTCCGGACCCGAAGAGCGCACATAACGGGACTATTGAGTATACGAGCAGGGATGCGCATTTGGGAGGTAAACATTGAAAAAACAGAATCGTGTATTTGTATAGAATTTAGTAGGTATAGTTAGCACCACGAAAGATGAGATCTTTCGTGGCGCTAACTATAAATCGTACAAGAGGCTTATAAAATTCAGTGCCAGTGCCATTCTGCCATTGATCAGATTGTTTCTTAGCTGTTCCAAATATTTGTTGGGTAGAAACTGAGTGGTTAAACAGTCAAATAGATAAGGCAGCATTAGAAGTTTATTTTAGCACTAACATCCAAGCTTATTATTTTAAGAAATAGACTCATTATGCGCGCCGATGTCGCGTAATCTAAAAAATAAAAAAGTAAACAATAGAAAAAGTAATTGTGTCTCATTAGTGACAGTTGAGCTACAACACTTATGCGATGAGCTATCATACAACATGGTGGCTGACAACAGCAACATTGGGCTAGCATCTTCCAGACATTTCTCGCCACTGTTACAACTCTTATCGGAGGTGAGACGCAATTGTAGCAGAGGCCTGAGTACATAAGCGTACACTTTCCTTAGAGATGGGCCAACCACTAGACAAGCCGATCATTGCTTTCTGAGGAGTTGGGGTGTACACAATCGAAACTGTAATTCCAAAATAAATAATCTATATTTATATTTAACAAAAATCGGGTTAGTTACACCATTTATAACTCTAGAACGGGTGGACCGACTTTTATAATCTTTTGTTTGTTGGATTTCTCTTCGCCGTGAATAGCAGAATAATTATTAAAACATGGGAGAAAATAACAAAAAAAAAACTGCGACGGTACGATGTTCGCCAGGTCAGCTAGTAATATTATCCCTGCTCAACTGTTGAAAAATCAAAATTTCATTTATAGAAATTCAATTGTGTTTCATTCATTAGCCACAGTTGATCTACTACAAACGCGCGTTTGTGAGGATGGATGTTTGTTACTCTTTCATGCTAAAACTACTGAACGGATTTTGATGAAACTTCGATTTTTATCCCGATATTCCCACTGGATCGACACTTTATGCGGGTGAAACCGCGGGGCTGTAGCAGCGCCCCGCGGTTACATAAAATTTTCGTCATACCTACTTAAAATTTAATTTCTTGTTTTCTCAAGAGCCCACAATGCGCGGTGACCTCGAGATCCTGGGCTACAACATGCTACAGTGGCTGACCGGTGAGCTGCCGTGGGAGAAGTCGCTCAAGCAGCCCAAGACTGTGCAGTCCATGAAGGAGACCTTCATGAAAAGTGTGAGGACCAGCATCAAGTCTAGTAAAGTGCCTGGTGAGTTTTAGTTGATTGTTTATTATATTTATTAAATTTTTAAACAAAACTTGAATGCTGTCACCTATCACACTTTGCTAGAATTAACAAATGCATAAAATGATTATTTATGCCAGCAAATTGTTGTTTCGGTCTCGTCTGGGTCACCCTAACTGAGTAAAACAAGAGCATGAGCCGCGCGCCATTTTCTGATTGGGCAGTTTGTCTGAATAACTATGTGACTATTGATAAATATGCAGTCTTAAATCGCACTCTTATAATTTTACAGAAGCTCTCATCAAATTCTTCGAATACATAAACACATTGAAGCCAAAAGAAGTCCCAGATTACAAGAAATGTCGGAAACTATTTGAGGACTACCTAAAGACTGAAGGCAAGACTAGAACTAGTACCCTAGACTTCTCCCCAAAGAAAGCTAAATCGCCCAGCAAAGCTAGAACAAACAGAGTTATTGCTGAAGACAGTGACGCCTCTGATGAAGAAACAGAAGAACCAGTGAAGGTTACCAAACAGAATGGAGAGACGCCAAAGAAACGGGGAAGGAAACCCAAGACTGAGGAAGTGGACACAGAGAATAAGGTCCCAGAAAAGGAGAAGGTAACTAAAAAAAAGGCGAAGAGGAAATCGTCGGAACCAGCCGTGCTGGTCAAAGTTAAGAAGACGAGGTTGAACCCAGTGGCCACGCCACCTGCTAAAGACAACCACACAAACATCGCCACACAAACCTCCATTGAGAAAATTAGATACAGTCCTAGATTCAATTCTTCCAGACATGTATCCTTCGACAGTCCCATCAGCGAAGTTGTCGGAGAAAATCACAAAGACAGTCGATCCATCAATTCAAGTGGCGACATATTCGATGATTCCTTCACCATTAAAGAGGTAAAAGTTAAGAAACCTAGGAAAAAATTGTTGTCAAATGAAGAGGTAGTTGTAAAGAGGGTAGTCAGGAAAAAAGTGACAGCTGTCAAAAAGCCGGGTAGGTCGTGGAAAGATAGCCCTACTGTTGTAAACGGTCGGTCGCCACCGAAGTAAGATGTCAATGGTGGTTATTATAATAATTATGGTCACATAATACTTACTTTTTATAGCCGCCATTGGCTGTGCAAGTGTGTAGTTGAGAAAAATGATAATGGGATAGGTTTTCTCAATAATTGAGAAGTAAAGCAAATGCGTAACAAGAAATAAGGACATAGGATTATGTTTTCCTTTTCATATAAAAATAACATATCAGCTGCTCTGTGAACATGCGCAACTTAATAAATCTATCATTGAAATTCTCCTGCATAACCAATAAACACAATTACTGAAACATTTGACAACAATTAGTTAATAGTCTGTGCCATTAAACAATTTAATCCCACTTAATTAGCTTTAAAATATTTCCATAATCTACTAGATACCTTGATTTTTGTTGATTGGTAAGAGACAGGAGAAGAAATTCAATTCAAATGGATGGGCCAACATTATCCAATTGACTACAAGTCAAAAACTCTTTATTGCGTAGTTAAATCTATTACCAATCAATAAAACGAATCTTACTTTACCTTTAAATATAACTTTATTAATATATTTTAATCTTATCAGCTCAAAAATATCTGTTTTTTTTTCATGCAGATTCTGAGATTATTTGGATACATACTTTCTTTAATACTAACCCTCGATAGTTCGCCATTTACTGTAGACTACATTAAAACACCTATTCATCATATAATAGAAATATTCAATATTGTACTGATAAATGTGATAGGATAATAATGATACCCATCTATGTAAAAAATATCGTAGTTTCAATTTTTATAAACTTTTTAAACAACTTTAACCTAACTAGAGGAATGGTATTGCATATTTTAGTATGACTTGCATAAAAAATAAACTGTAGTCTTCGTTATATACTTAGTTATATTAACGCTATTTATTACTTACATACTACTGACTAATGAATGGATGAACAAAAGGGTTTTAAAGAGCATAATCTATACTTACCTTAATAATATTTTCTACCGTAATACCTAATATTTATAGTATAATTGGTTTTAATTACAATTTGTACCTTCAGTTATAGTTTTAAGAGTCAAAATCCAATGTCGCCGAGAAACGCGCATAAAAATTGCGTGAAATATATTAAGTGCCATTGGATTTCCTACCCTAATTGATACTTACTCTGCTTTTAATTAAGTATAATAATACAATTATTGAATCCAATATTAATATTTTACTGTATTTGTTGACAGTTACAACTCACTAAAACAGTTTGCTGTATTTCGTGTGTTATAGGATTGTTGCAAAAAATTGATTTGTGATAGTAGATTAATTAATTAGCGTTTTGATTATGAAAAGTTAATTGTTAATCATTGATGTGCCAAGTTTATCCTGTTCGTTAAACTTGTTGTAAATCAGAGAAGTTTCTAGCAAGATTAAAAAAGCTGTGAGTTTATTTTGTCATGCTAATTTCAGCCGTATGCGAAAGGAACTAAAGTTAAGTTTTATATCTGCCTCTCCTGACCCTAACTTAATTTATGGAGTGGCGGACGTTAAATCGCATAATATGCTAGACTATTGCAATTGCAATCGTTACGTTTTGATAGTGTAGTCGTTTTTATCATAAGCTAAGCACACTGTTTTAGTGAGCGGGTTTGGTGTTGATATGCATTTGTTTTATTTGTGTGTGATCATGATCAATATGTAATTATTATGTAAAATAAACAGTATTTCTTTATTTTCTTGTATTAATTTGCCTTTGACACTCAAGCGAACATCCTTCCCATTTAGACCTATGGATCCCAGACTTGGTCTATGACAAAAATTCAAAAGCCCAAGCTCAACGTTTAATCCATCCAAAGGTTGTCTTTAAAAGATCGCTCTTAGCGATAAGACCCATTGTAAAGTTTCTATATTTTTGTCTGTAATTTATATGGTGTACATAATAAAGAGTATTCTATTCTATTTGCCAACGAGCAAATTGTAGCGCAGTATTCTAGGCATCAAATTGACACCATCCAGTCTATTCTGTAAAAATCTCACCGTGAAAATTGGTGAAACGAGCTGTCATTCTACCTGATGCTTGCGCTCCAAAACACAGATTACTGATGTTGCTGTGGACCAAAAGCACCACTACGTGGAGCCCTGACACAGCTAGAAGACGTTGCGACAAACCCCGTAGAAGATGGCGGGACGAGCTGGAGAAAACAAACTACTAGTGGTCCACTTTAGCTCTGGATCGAAAGAGCTGGAAGTCATCTGGGGAGAGGCCTTTGCCCAGCAGTGGGATGATACAGGCTAACAGTAACAGTATAGACGACATACACTTAGTAATTTTGTACAAAATCCAAAAGAAATGTGTTTACTTATAAAGGAAGTCAGTTTGGGTTCTTAGCAGTCATGCTGTTATTAGTGTCAGCGAGTAGGAATCATGGCAGATGCATCTTAGTGACTGTATCGTTCGGTAGTGATTGCAAAATTACACGTTTCACCGATTACTTTGACGCTGTATAGAGCTTCTTTGAGAAAAACGACTTAAGGCGCCACTAGTCGATATTTTTTCTATACAAATTTCGGGAGAGTATTACTCCACTGTTTGACATTGTACATCCAAAGTTAAACATGATATCGTTTTTTGTCTTATTATTGATTGTGTCTGTACGGAAACAGAATCGTAAAATAACAAGCCATTAAAAAGTTATGAGCCAACAAAGATTCGTTTTTCTTGCTAATTTTAACGTAACTTTGGGTGTAAATAAGTGATAAAAGAGGTCTAAAATCATCAAAACCAAGTCCGTACCGACAAAGCTCAGTTATCGAAGAGTTCAATAAACTTTATTTATAATTGATTTATGCAGTGGTTTTTTCCTAAAACTCGATTTTCCAAAGCACGTTTCGAATTTTTTTACGCGTCTATCAGTTCGGAACGGTGTTTCTGTGCGTGAGAACTAGACGTTGTGCGTATAGACTAGTGTCTAACTGCTCATCACTGATACTAGCTCTATCAGAGACGAAGCCACGTGAGACAGCGTGCTTTTTGCCCATGACCACCAGTGAGTTCGAGCTCGCGACTAGTTTACTCTTAATTGCTAATCGCAGGTGCTAAATGTAAGTACCGTGTAGCAAGTCTGTTAAGGCCTTTTTAAGTTAGGCGTGAAGTTTCGACCACCATTTTAAATTTTAGTTTTTTACATCAAAAAATTTTACTAAAGTTCATAAGGTTCGATTTCGACCGAAACTAGAAGAGACTCCGAAGATTCGGTTTCGGTTGAAAACCGTGTTTCGGTCGGACAGTAATTTTATTGTTGGTTCGTTTTTGGGGAAAGCTAGGTAGTTATGGGCCCTGTCGGACACAGCCATTTGTAGGATGAAGTTTTGCTAACAAAGCGGCTTGGACAGGTCCTATCGCAATTCATCGTTCATCAGATCAACGCTAACAGCCAGAAGAGCAGTTAGATATTGATACATGTGTGCGTGTGCAGTGTGTTATTGCTTCATTAGAGATGAGGTGAGGTTCTATTCACTACGGACATAATAAATAAACAAATGCGCAAATCCAAAGCTTTTATTTTTCTTTTTATTTACAATAATATGAAAGTAAACAAAATTTAATGTACAGACGCCAGCACATCAACCTACACCTAACTGTCAAATTTTCCCAATCAACATTGAACCTTATGCTTTAGCGATAAAGTTGAAAATCTATTACAGAAATCTGACAGATTGTAGTAGGTTGATGTGCTGGCGTCTGTACCAAAGAAATTAGATTTAGATATTTTTATATAATTTAACGGCATACACGCCGACCGAGTGGCACGCATCGATCAACGAGTCTATAAACACGATTGACATTGTGATACTTTATAGTGCACTGACTTGTAACTGCCAACTGGATGGCTTACGAAGCTGTATAGACGCAAAGTGCGCGTAGCGTACGCACTGAGCAAAATGAAACTTATTTAAATGTTTCAGGAAAATGTTGGCAACCCAGTTCGCAAGTTACAAGTGCAGGGGTCGCGAACAACGTTGCAAGTTACAAAAGCTATAACTACAGCTAGTTTTAACGTACGCTCAGTGTGGTGATGTTCACTATATCTATAACAGATTGTGATATGCGCGCGCGTCTCACGCGCCACGCAACGATACTTCACATTATGTACATGGCAGTAGGAGCGGCTAAGCTATCATCGACTAAAACACAAAACGGTAGCACCATTTGTAAAAAAATATAATTATTTTGTTCCATTTCAAAACAACAGAATCTGCCTCATCGTGTGATCGCGTCGTGTGACGCCCGTGACTCAGCAAGCGCTCGCAGCGTAGCGTGGCGACTCGTCCCAGGTACTAAACCACTATTATACAAACTGTTCTAGACGTTACAATAGTTAAACTTATATTTAAACCTTATAAAAAACCTTTACGCCGTTTACAGGAACATTTTATGCAAAAATTCTGTTTAACTTGCAATGGGACTAGTATAGATTTCTTAAAAAAACAACTCCATCTTGTCATGACGTAACACGCGGAGTTTGGTAAATTATTTTGTATATTTTTTTTTATTATAAATATATTAAAATAAGGCCGCATTCACACTAGCTTTCGATGTCGCATAATACAAGTCTCACCAATGTAAATGTAGCCAAAATCTCCTTTTAGAATATACTTCTCGTGAATGCCTCCTGTACACCTGTGTTGTGACCTTGCTACGTGTTGGCGTAGAAACGGCATGCTCATATGGAGCTGACAGTGACATTGGAGCGTCCGACAATCTGTATGAAAACAATAGCAACTTGTATAATTTATTTAATTCACGAACAAAAATGCAATCAGCTATAAAGGGTTATTAAGCTCCGCTAATGAGACACAATTGATTTTCTATTGTTTCGTGACCGGTTAGATTCATTAGGTTCGGTTAGGTTGCGGTCATGCGCGGAGCTTGACCGGTTAGATTCTTCGACTTCTAAGATTGTAAATTTCTAAATGAAAATGAAAGCACTTTTCATTTAAACAATCAAATAATATTCTATATCATTCGGTCATAAAAACCATTCAATTAGAATCGACTGCATGCCAAAAATAAGTTTACAAACATGCCCAAAATTCTGCTCCCAATTACTTTTAGTTACCGAAGTTTGTTGGCATATTTTAAAAGGAGATTCTATCCAATGTTCTACACAACGCTGTCGTCTGTACCCGTCTATCCTTACACCTATGTTAAACTCAACACTTCTTACACTACGTGGAATAAAGTAAATGTATAATATAATATACAATATATATATATATATATATTTGTGTTACAAAATGTATCTAAACATGGTACTACGTAACTGCGAGGTGGCACTAGCAATCTGCGAATTGGCTTATCTAGATTAGCTGGTTGAGATTTCGTTGAGGAATTTTATGAGATAAGTTTTTAAATATGTTGTTATATAAAACATCGGTCGGTTAAAAGTTACATAAATTAAAAATATCACATGAAATTAATTAAATAGTTTTTAAATGTTTTAAATAATGTTCTTGTGTTTGAGACTTATCCTATTTAAATTGAAATGTTCTATTCAACTCCCGAGATATGGAGATGCTTTTTTTTAAATATGTATTATTATACGAATTTGGACTCTCAACCAGCTTGGAGACAACCGCTCAAACAAAGAGCGAGTATTTCGTCCTAAAAAATATTTAAATACAAAAATGTAAAACAGTGGCCTTGCCAAATTGTACTATACTACTATACGATCCGTTTTTTACAACGTCGATAACAGCGATGAATCGGGACTAATATCGTTCGGGATCTTAGGAATACTGTCTTCATGCTGGAGATTTGTTTATTACATTTTTTTTTGCGAAATATGCAATTTTGTCGTTGATTGTACATAGATATTAGAGTTTCAAATATCGACTTTGTGGTTGTATTGAATTGAGACTAAAGTTAATAATTTTTGCTAATATGTCTGAACTTTTAAACCTCAATGATATTTTTAAAACAAGAAAACTCCCACATTTCAACACATTCCTAAGCGATATATAAGTTTTATTCTATAAAAAAAAAACTTGTGCTGATTTTCATTCGGCATACTTAAAGCTTACATGTTACAGTACAATCAGAGAGAAAAGTCTTTCACGTTTCACACGAGACTTCTCGCTCTTACGCGGGAATAAATAACATTTTTTTTTATAAAAAAAATTTGGTGTTGACTCAGTCACGCATTATTATACAGGTCCCATTACTTTTCTTTTTAATAAATCGAGCGCGGGCAAAGGAAGCTTGTTTTCTATTACTACGTTACATTGGTTTTAGGAAGTATTTGAACACAGGAGGCTAGTCAATTGTTTAAGTCGGAATGTAGAACATTCTGTTTTTTATCTCAATTGAATTTTTGTGAGGCGTTTTTTTTTTTAGTTTGGCGGCGTGCTGAGATAAGTTTATTTTTACTCAGTTTTACCAAAACCTTTGTTGTAAGGAGCATTACTCATATGAACTAAAACTTTAAGTCTAGTTAATCTCACTCAATCAATTGTGATACGATATACCACACGCAAATGGTGACTTCAATGATTTTTACACCCTCTATTTTTGCAAAATTTTGAATTATTTAACTAACTTTTCTCAGCACATCGCTTTCATAATTGCACTTATTTAACGGAAATCGTCGAAACTTGAACTATGATACAATGATCGTCTACAGCTATGTCCGTCAGTAGTTAACGATACAGTTTCATCTACTCGACAACGTGGTTGAGTTACAGTTGCCTTCTCTTGTTACTGAAGCTTCGCAGTTTTTGTTTAACATACAGAGCTATTGTTTTTGTAACTTTATAAAATAATAACGAAGAAAAAACACATTTATGTGCCTTTTTCACAAACAATATCAGCCATGTTCCCTGATGAATACCTTGTTGGTATTTCAAACTAAAATTGAGTGTCTCTACATCACACTAATGCAAAACAATTTAACTACAGAATTTAGGCGAGAGCCGTGTAATTTTAGTTTGAAAATCTCTAGTATGACAATGGTTTGAAACTCAATAATAAAATAATTATGTCTGACAAACAATTACAAGAAAAATTTACTTCAACACAATTAAAGAAAAACATAAATAATAACTTGAACGTAAACACTCTTTAGTCAACAAAATATAACATTCGACTTTTGTCAGTATCAACGTCCATTTAAAATATAACATCGCAGCGAAGCCCCGTAACAAGATAATAATTTATAGTAAAAAATAATATTATGTAATATCGAGCTATGTAGTTTAAAATGTCAACGTTTTTGTTTCTTTAAAAATATTTCTATAATAATGTTTCGGGTATAAACAGCAGTCATAAGATAAAAACAGATTTGTATTGAACACATAATTTACGTTGATCAGGTTATTTGAGCTTGCTATTTATTCAACTCTGTGAAAAAAATCAAACGAAATTCTAGTTTATGCACTTTTGAAATTTGTATCCTTTTTTAGGACCTAAACGAATTGCAGCGCACTTATTTTGCACCTAAAATTCTTTTGTCTATGACTTTTCTTTTCTTCTGTATCCGCCCGCACTGGGCCCGTGTGATGGATTACGTTATGGCCCACACCCTCTCCCAGAGAGGAGGCCTGTGTCCCAACATTGGGAACATTATAAGCTGATTATGTTTATGTTGTATTTTTATCCTAAAGATAAATCTCTAACCTTATCAAATAAAGAATTATTTTGAATAGTTTTATAACAAGCTCAAATATCTGAGCCTATAAGATTGTCTAAGTTGACTGACAGCTCGACAAACAATCGCTACGCTGAATTGAACGCGATTTCTAGTCAAGCCACAAAGATGTTCCGTTCGGGATTATCTATTAACTCTCAAACATTACACGACAACAGATATCTATTCAAATATGGACTTTATATTAATAACACTTCAGTACTTATTGATTTGGAATATTAATTTTAAATATAGGCTAACACCAGATGGAAACTTTTAACGCCCGTTACGATAGCTCGCTTTATAAACCGTCCTTGTAGGTCAAAACGCGCGTTGTTTATTTTCCAGCAGATTTTAGCCTGTCTATCGATTACATCTTAGTTACATAATATATTTTGGCATAGGTATAACCGCGAACGGAACACAAAACTGCAGATAACAAACAATAACAGTGTAGAAATAACATTTATATTGTGTTTAAAATTGCACAGAGTATTCTAAGAACACAGTAAGTCACCGGAACATAATCGTGTATTGTACCTACTACTGTTAGGCCTCTCTCACAACCGTGGCGTTATAATTATTAATAAAATTTACTTTAAAAGTTCACGACGGGACCGACGCGTCAACACTTTACTGAAACATTCCCGTGCACGAATACTATAATTTTATTTCTTGATGATTTTTTCCGCGATTGTACTAGAGAGATATACCAAGATCTAGGGAAATAAATATTTAATTACAAATGAATAAAATAACATGATAATGTATTAATTAATTTAGTGAAAACTTTTGGAGTTAGACTTAGTATAATTTCTTATAGTGTCATATCATTTATAGGTATTTATATGTTTGCTATACAAACGTATCACTGAAGTCTCATAACAATAATAATAAAAAATGTAATAAGAATAAAATTAATAACAAAATGTGTGTACTATTATATAGTAACAGAAGCAAGCGACATTGAGTCTAATACAAGTTACAGGCAAGCCTAGAAGATTGTATATTAAACTATACATTATTTCGCTATGTTTAATATATAATACATTTTTAATAAGAGTGTTTGTTTATTGAGATATACATCTTCTAGACTAGCCTAGAAAATAAGTGAAGGATATCGCTCTGTATAAATATACTATCAAACTGCCTCTTAAGATACAGGCTGACGATGAATGATAAAGCAGCGGTGTTCTCATTACTAGTAGCCTTTGAGGTGCACCATATCTAACCATCATTATTTTTATAGGATTAAAAGTTTAAAAGTTATTATCACATAGAACAAAATAAATCAGATCATATTTTATTTACACTTATTTAGTTGATATTTTTGTTAAAACAATTCGGTTACTGAGAAAATGACAGCACTTTTCAGTTGCATTTTCTGAATATTTTCCTGTTGCTTATATTGAAATAAATTTTATTTTACTTTTTTTTTGTAACCATATGGCTCACCTCAACGGCCACAGTAGTTAATGCGGCGTGCACGCCGGTCGTAAGTGCTATCCATCAACACTGCATCTATAACGCACAGCGCGCCTACTTGTCTATGTCGATAAGTTATGCCAAGCTCCACCAACTTGATCACGAAAAAATTAAGGAATAAGTAACAAAACGCACTGGGATAAACGAAATTGCTTTTCGACAATGTAAGAAATACAACTCTTGTACAGCTAAGTCATGAACAGCTAAATTCCTATTTAAAGAAAATATGTGTGTGTACATCAGCTGCATCCGGTTGGACTGGAAGCCAACCCCAACATAGTTGAGAAAAGACTAGGGAGATGATGATGTATGTGCACACTGCACAGGGTAGTTATTTCTTCCGGCTTTAAAATTAATAGAAAACGAGTTTATATATTGTGCTGAAAACAAAAGCAGGCTCAACTTATCGACATAAAACGTCAAAACCGCGACAAAATATTCAGTCTGACGCATTAATTTGACACATTCACAGCTTAAGAATACGGCAACCGAATTTCACTATCGCTATGGGCCACGGGGCCTAATGTCACTAGGCTTAACTTAAATGGCAGTCGGCTACATACGTAGGAGCGTCCTAATCGCTGAACGCGGCACGTCACTTGCAAACAGTTAAATTTTATTTAACTGTTTTGCTTTTCACTTGAACTTTTGAAGATGGTTTCAAAACTGTAATGTCTAGTGTTGAAACTTGCGTATAGATAGCCTTATTTGAAATCGCGCGCTCCTAAATATCATTTGACACATGCAATGCATGCATGTCATGCATTTTGCGCATGCATGACTTGAAACACATAACGCCCGAATTCGACTCCATCACAGTCTTCAGTTGTTCAATGACTGTCATTGACAGTGACAGTCAGCAACAGTGAGTGTTGCCATGGTTACCAAAGTGACAGGAACTGGAGACCCAGTTAGAATGCCCCACGAATTTGAATGCAAAGCAGTGGAGGGCCGCGCGATTTAAAATTAGAATATCTATTCCACAAAAATGTTCATCGGTTCGCGTGTAGTGTCACGGGCCTACGTGGCGTCGGCGGCGTGTAGCTTCTCGCTGCGGATGAAGTCTATCTGCGTGTAGGCGCGCTGCGCCGGCGCGGCCGCGGCGCGGCGCGGCTCCAGGTCCAGCGCCGCGTAGTTGAGCGGCGCGGGGGGCGCGGGCGCGGGCGCGGGGGGCGCGGCCGGGGGGCGCGCCTCGTCGAGGCTGAACCGCGCGGGCGCGCCGCCGCCCGCCAGGACGAGTGTTGCGGTGGCTGTTGCTTCAGCTGTAGCAATACAAATTACTTATTCCACCACATTCAGTTATTCCACTTCTGTTATTTTAGTCGACCACACTTTGGAATTTTTTCTATTGTGTCAAGTTTAAGCTAAGTTATAAACATTGACAAAAGAAAATATTAGTAAAAACTTGCAATTCGCGGTTTCAACCATATAATGATTTTCACAGGAACTGTACGTTTTTATGGTATAAAAAGTATCCTATGTTATTCGGGAATAATGTAGCTTTCTTTCAGTGAAAACTGTTTCGTAATGAAATTGATGTTTCCAGAAATAACTTGTAACAAACGATTTCCCCATAAAGTTATAAGTATATAAGATTTCTTACCTCTCGTTTCAATAGGGTCAGGTACCCTCGCGATAGTCTTATTAGCGGTGGGGTTACAAGACAACTCATCACCACAAGGTTCAGGCGTCTTAGGCGGCGCGGCAGACAACGCTAACGTCACATACTGCGGCGACACCGACACTTCAGGGCTCCGTCGAGGTACCACCACTGTTAACTCAGGGCTCCGTCTGCCATCCTCGGAAATCTCCCTGACAGTACTTAATGGGTGGTGGGGAGGGTCTTCTTCTAGAACTTCGGTGGTGTCAACGTCTTGAGGCGAAGCAGGCGAGTCTAAAGACATATCGAAGAGCGTCTGCGAGCCGTGCGGCGTGCGCGGGTCTCGCAGGCGGCGCCGCTCGTCGGGCGACGCGGCCAGCGGCGGCGGCGGCCGAGCGGCCCCGATGGCGATGGGCCGCGTGGGCGCGCGCCCGTAGTTCATCTCCACGTAGCCGTCCGGCGTGGCCGGCGCGGCCGCGGCCGGGCTGCGCGGCCGCGGCTCGCCGGGCCGCATCTCCACGTAGCCCGCGTTGCGAGGGGACATGTCTACGTACTCGTCCACGTTGGTTTTAGGCCGAGGTTCTACGAAGCACGCCGTTGGAGGAGTGCGGGACATCATCTGGGGAAAGAAGTATATTAAAAAGAATAAGATGACTTGATTTAAAAGAATGTCCATGAAGTTTCTGGCTCGTTTTTCTCAATTGAAACATTTCTACATTTTGGAACGGGCAACTAACTAGCTTCTTCTACTTTCTGACTCTGATAGACTCCTTGATAATTCATGTGCCTGTAAATGGTTTTGAAATAAATCAATATAAGGAAAATTTTTGGACGAAGTTCTTTTACGGAGCTTGCGGTAGGAGTAAAATGGGAGAAATCGTCACGTAACGAAAACGAAAAAGCGTTATGCCCCCTCCATGCGACTTTTCATTTATGTAATACAAAGAGAGAGATAGTTTACATAGTTTTCGAGAGTGCTGAAGCCGCGATAGTGAGGTCAAAATGAAAATTCAAGATGGCGGCAACAAAGATTTGAAAATTTTTCGTCATGGGTGTCGTTTTCATGGTTTTGAGGGTGCTGAAGCCGATAGTGAGGTCAACATGCAAATCCAAAATGGCGACTGCAAATATTTTCGAATTTTCATCATGAAAATAATTTATTTGTCCAAAAGATGAGTATAAATACACATGGCATGCAAGATGTTACATTAAATTTAATCAGTCACGTTTTGCCTTAGCGGCGAAGGTATTATTCAAAACAATTAATATTACAAATGTAAGTTAAGTGTAGAACAGTTACTCGTAAATCCATAATGGTTCATGATGGTCTAAATAAATGAATGAGTCACCCGATTAGCCGGCGAGTTGTTCGAGAAGTCGAACTCCATGTGGTCCTCCGTGGCGGGTCGCGCGTGCGGGTGGCGCGGCGGCCGCGCGCGCGCGCCCACGCTGTAGGCGCGGTGGCGCGCCTCGGGCGCGGCCGTGCCGGCGGGCCGCGAGCCCACGCTGTAGGCGCGCGGCGGCCGGCACTCCATGCCGATGTGCGACGTGGCCGGCTCCAGCTGGTACTCGCTGCGAGGGTAGTTACACGCTCACTTTTAGTCGACAGTCATTTGTCTTCGTCTTTAGTAATGACATACAAATCGAACACTGAGACAAATAGGGATGTTGACTAATATTAGAAATGATTCTATTGTTTTTTTTATTAAAGATTAGGTAACTTAATAATTTTTCTTGTGTTTGTTATGTAATTGGATATTTTATATTTTTTACCTTACCACAGTCAGTATTTGGATTGTTGTTGTTTTAATCTCTTCTTAAATGTTCAATGTAATTTATTTTAGTCTAATTTATAATCTAATTTTCATATCAATTATTATTTAATTTGTAAGTATCTTGTTTACTCATTTATGATCTAATGTATTAATTTAATTTTCACATTTTATTCACTTGTATTTTTATTGAATCTGTCGTAATTTAATAATTAATGGTTTTACCACTGTTTTTTGTTCTACCGGTGTTATCCTATAATTAATTGTTGCACCCGTAATTGTATCCTATTATAAATAATAAGCTGCTAATGTACTGGTGTAAACAATTATTAGTTAACCTTAATAAAAATAAATAAATGTTCGAACGAATAATGTAATTTCACGGAAGGCTTAGCAAAACGAGATACTTAATCGAAAAAAATCAATAAAATCGATGGAAATTTGGAAAAGCTACAAGCTTTAAAAGTTTTTGGTGGGGATTATTCCCGTCCTTGTCGCGCGGTTCTGACAATGTATAGCGCTAGTATGAAGTTACATAGTCGTGACGCCACTTCTATGGTAGTGCCGTCTTTGTCTAGCAATTATTTTAAAACGTTTATAACTTGACAATTATGTAAGCTTTTAGACTTTTTGTACTATTGTTTGCAAAAAAAAAATATGGAGCTTAAAATAAAAAAAAATGTCATCATCCCTGTTGAAGCGAATCAAAACAAAAGACGATAGCGATCGAACTGACAAATAGTTCTGTATGACATGTTTTGATTATTTGAGTTCGCCCTTCCGTTTGACTTTTGTTGCTCCCTGCTAAATGCGTTAGTTAAAATGTTTAGCATTCACAAACATTTTGCATACATAGAAATTTTCTTACAATATCTGATTGTCTTCTGATCTTGTCCGACTCGATGTGCATTGCTTAAAACGTTATAATAGGGATGAAGACGGGGTAAAGTAAACGAAATTCTATTTAGTCCGTCAGTTAGATTATCAAAAAATAATGGACACATATTTTTTCTTGTGTCAATCAACCAAAAAATTACAAAGATAAAGCGTGTCAAAGTTTGGGAGTGGGGGCTCGTGACGTCACTTGTAGGTAAAAATTGTACCAACACGTGACGTCATGCGACATTTCAAATCAATATATCTCTGTAATGTTTTGTTTATGTGAAAAAAGAAAAAATACGTGCCCAATACTTTTTAATAATCTACCTGATAGACGAAGAAAAAAAAATTAGTATTCACCCCTATTATAGCACAATATTTGTACGTACGACATCCAAGTAGGTTGCTGCGTTCGCAAAGTAAATGTACGGTTGATGAGACCGTACACCGATGCATATCTATTCCAAAATACGCTCCAATTTCTGACAAGAAATCATCAATGTTTCGCTCACCTAAACCTGGGGTCAGTGGAAGGGGTTCCGCTGCACAACGACCCACTGGAGGCGGAGATGAGACCTGCCATGGGGTCATGTCCAGGCGCCATAGGCAAGTAACCCGCACCCGCCTCGCCCACTGATGACGTTCGTGAGTGGGCTACTGACCCGGCACCCACTAATGATGAACTGGGAATAATATTTTAACGTTAATAAAATACTCTTGATATCAAAGACGATTTTGCACTTAGAAGTGAAACGTCTAAACACAAAAGAAAAAGTGTAATAAAATGAATTTATTAGTGAACCAATCCAATGAAGTTGGATTTCGTCTTTCGGCATTTTTAACTCGCTCTCCAAATGATCGAAAAATGAAATGAAACGAGCCGATAAACGTTCACTTCTATGTATTTTTTTCGGCATTACGTGAACGTGGAATGAAACAAAAATGAACATTAAATCGAGAGAACCATTCACAAGAGTAAAGCGTCTGATATCAGCTTATAGCCGTACGCTGCCATTGTTTTTTTTTTACATTAAATTGCACAAATGTTTACCAGCAGAGCCCCTGTCAACGTCATTCGATTGCCAAAAGATCCTTGTAGAAGTGTAACGAGTTGCTTTCTGATTGACATATTTATTTTTTAGGGTTGTCACAAGCTGTTCCAAAATTACGAACAAGCCTGGTGGTGTGCTAAAAAAGTACAAACCTCATAAAATCTCTAGATATGTCGCAACAGTCTGGTTCCTCGGGGATGCGCGGCGTTCGGTACCAGTCGGTCGGCGCATCAGGCTCGTCACGTGACACTTCCAAACCTGTATAAATCCATGTTAGTTACTCTACTCTGATTGGAGATGGGGAGAAGCTTCCGTTGTGGTTGGTATCAGCAAAAAATGTATTATTTTCTGTTAAAAAAAAAACTACATTCTGATAGAGATGCCATTGTGTATTCTTGCTGTCATCAGACAGCAAGAATACACAATGTCATCTCTTTCCAACTGTTTTAAAGAGACTTAGTTAGGGTCAATATCACCAAGTTCTATTAGATATTATAGGTGAATATTTACTTGATCATCTAAAAGTTATTCAATTGGCCTTAAAAGAAAACGTTATAATGGTAATTTTAAAGAGTACTTTGAACTTATTTGGAGTTTTAGAAACAGCCAGTCTCCAAAATACATCAATATTTAAATAAAGTTACTTACCATCGACTTCAGGGTATCTCGGCGGAGCCCTATCCACCTCGAAAGACGAGCTCGCCCGGGAAGGCATACTAACGCAGCGGTTACGTAGCGTTTCCGCGTCTGTAGGCAAACGTCATTCATGCTTAGATATTAGTGTTGATGTAATGCGAACTTTTTGCTGACGGTGCAAGGTTTAGTTTAGAGTTGTGTTTTGTTCTGTTTTAGAGAAGGATTTTGTGATTTAATGTAAAGTAAATTTTATTGTTATGCTATAGAGTTCAATTCTGTTTGTGGTTTTATTGGTATTTGTATTTGGTTAGCATAGGTGTTTTGTGGTTGTTATACTAATTTAGAAGGAAGTTTGTGACAGGCAGATGCAACATAATGTGAAAAAGATTGGGTTTGTAACATAAAATTTTTACTGTATTTATACATTATAAAAGTTAAATTATTAACACGATACCAAGCTATACGAGAGTACTTGTGTCTTCTGCCAAGCTCCTTATACAGAGTGATAAGCGAATTGCAACTTAACGGGCATGTTATAAAGTCCACATTTTGGCAGAAGTATTATTTAGAATAGAATTCAAAGCATTTATTTCAATTAAGCCATTTATAGGCACTTTTGAATTGTCAAAGAGTCGGTTATGCGTTTGTAAATGCTGAGAACATTATTGGTTCGTATGGTTGTCAACAAGAAGATTCTACTACAACTTTTCTATTTAAAATCTTTGATTTATTTACAAGATAATGTCAAGAGTCATTATCCGTAAAAAACGATAAGGTCACTTTACACTGTGTAGTTCTTGATGCTGAGTTTTTTTTTTAATTGTTAAACTAACATTAATTTTATCAATATAATTATTTGTGTTAGATACAATTACTAAAAAGGTATTTATATTTATTTACTAAAGATGAGTCTGGAGTATAATTACTGCTACTCAAGCACTATTATTAGTACTTTGCCCTATCAAGTTCACTTTATCTTGTTCACTGTCAGGTTTTTAGTCCAAAAACATTTTCTACAGGGTAAAACATTCTACAGACCGACAATTTTGTTAATATTGATAATAAGAGCAAAGCATTAGAATATGGAAACATAAAGAGACAGAAAATTGGTAAAAAAATACAACTATAAAATAAACAAATAAGGTTGAATTAGCAGTAAGAAAATTAAATATATTTCTGGGTTTATCATTATAAAAAGGCTTATAATGTACAAAAAATACAATTATACTTTCGCCAAGAAGCAACTTAGCTGTTGCCGGTTTATTTAGAAATAAAACTATGGTAAGGTAAAGTAAAAAAAATATAATATTATCAAGACACAGTGTAGGCCTTTCATAAGTGTTTCTTAGTATACCTACCCCATTAGAGATTTAACTAAAAATAATTCTGTACAATATAGTAATTAATATAACCAGACAGAAAGCCATGCACACACACAACATTTGTCCGTCCGTCTGTCTGTCAGCGTGCTCACACAACGCCACGAAAACATTCCAACACAAGAGAGTTGCTAGTATACAATATATTATTGTAGTCTGGCAACCAGAGACGATACACACGAGGTTAGTAATGTGCAGTGCAATGTACGGTTAATATGGATATGCATGAGACTGGGGAGCGTCCATATTACACTAACGCCTTTCAGGATACATTTACCAAAAAAAATATTCAATTTATAAAAAAACCTCTTGTACAGACGCCAGCACCTCAAGCTACTACAATCTGTCAAATTTCTTTAATAGATTTTCAACTTTATCGCTATAGCATAAGGTCCAAAGTTGATTGGGAAAATTTCACAGTTTCGGGTAGCTTGATGTGCTGGCGTCTGTACCTACATTAAAAGATTTATAAAAAACATAATTCAATGATTACATATTAGAATATCAATAATTTAGAAAAAAAAAATCATAAAGTCGTTATGAACGCCCCCAAAAAATACATACTCTTAGTATGAGCCGGCGACAGTTTATGCAACCGCGTTCCCGTACTCGCTCGGCGCGACCATTGCGTCTTCTTCGCCACCGCGTCCGTTCCATTGATGGCTTTACACGACGAATGGGTCACCCCCTTCTCAACGAGCACTCGATCTACCTCCTCCCCCGTTAGAGGCTCAGACCTCGTCCTTCCATGACAGATCTTCAACGGCTCTTGGAACAGAGGGTACCCAGGCAACGACTCTGTCCGATGGTGTTTGATCACCCGTACTGGGTTGTCTGTTTTATCAGTTAGTGTGTTATTCTGGCTGTCGGCTGTGAAAGACAATGATAAGCGACAAGTAAAACATATGGCACCCAGTCCACCCGGTGCGGTTATGATGGTATGTGGTGTGAACGATGGCGGTTTAGCGGTTTATTATTAATGATGTTTAGCGTAAAAAATATCTAGTTTTCATCTAAATGAATAGCATACTCGCGGAATCTAGTAGCTGTCTACTCAGCGCCATTGCCCACATATGGTTACAATGCTTTCACAAAGATGTGGCATATTGTTTATTCATGGAAGCTTTTACTTTCGAAGGACCGATCAATTCAAATGAATTCTTTAGGTTAAAATCGCGCATTTATGATTGAAACCGTATGCCACATCTTTACAAACATCATCATGAAGAATGTTCGGAGTCCGGCAAAATTACTTAACCTATCTTTATTATTTTAGTAACAAACATTTATTATAGGAGAAATAAGAATTACAACATTGAAAGCAATTATTACACAAAAAGTTATTATGTTGGATGATGGTTAGATCTCGTGAAATACAAACTTCATATTCAGACCTACATTAACAATTTCAATTAATACATACTTCAATTTTTCGTCTCAAAATTTTGCCAGACCGTAATGGAAACTTACTTAATGAGTATGAAAGTATGTACACTGCTACGAGGATTTTTTGGCGCTGGAATGACGTTGACGGGGAGACGCTGTTGGTATACATTTGTGCTGTGAAATGTATTGAAAAAACAAGATGGCACCGTTAGTTCCGATTTTGGCCACGCGCAAAAAGATCCTGGTACGGCTATTTATTATGATAATGTAGACGCAGACATCACGACATCGGTCCAATACCACCACGTCATGCGACAACAACCGTACATGATGCTCCGACAATGTCATGCAAGCCAAATTAAATTTAATTTCTATCAACATTGAGTTCCAATTCATTTTTTGAGATTTTCTGTCCACTATAGCGTTGCGTATGTATCAAAGTTCTGCTTTCTCTCTTTATCAGTAGGTAGTATTTATGTTAACTTACAGTAATTTTAACATCTTTTTATAACTGACACCCTAAGATCAAATAAATAGTTCTCGTAATAAAATAATGCCGAAGTTTTATGTCTTCAAACAGTCTAATCGATATTAATAAACACGTCGCATATCAATGAATCGTTTCAATTCGCTCAAGTGGACAGTACCTTATTAGCGAAAGCATATGATTTATACAGCATTTTGAACCTAACACGACAGTCTTAAGGTTCATATTAGTTCGTCGCTTTTAAAACTATGTTATAAACATTTGGTAAGCACATCTTTCGTGCGATCGATATAAAAAGCTGTATACGACCCCGTCTTTGAAGCTCTTTTCATAATTATACTCAGTATTGTTAATTACGGCGGGCACATTGTTAATTCACATTGGGTCAATAATTCCTATGCTTAAAAGTCACAATATTACGTGTAGAAAAGTACTCTAAACTTGTGTCAGCAGTTTTCTCGGTTCTTGCACAAAAATATTCGATTCTGGTTTTCCAAATCAACAAAATTTTCATTGAAATATCATTTTAATACCTAAAAGCCATTATTTTAACCATTTTATTGTATAATTTTAATTATTGACCCTAAAAGCTTATATTACAAAATTAGTGGAGCGCAAATTAATTAGTAATACTCTTAATTCGAAAGCGAGGCAAGCGGCTGGTTAAGTGTAGTAGTTTTGACACAATGATAGTCAAATGTTAGACACAAAACACAGAATGAAGAGACAACTACAAAACAGGTAAGTATCACCCACCAGAGAATGATTATTCAGAAAGAAGAATTTATTATACTTCTTTAAGGAAGGGTAAATCGAAAGTGTGAAAAGTCGCACAAAACGAAGGACGATCACAGAACTCACAGGATGTGATGAAATGTTTGGAAAAACGAGAAACTTAGGCCTGTTTTCACTGACGCTATGTGACACTTAAATGAATGCGTAAATAAAAGCGCACATTTGGATCTCCAACGTTCGGCTTCGCACCGAGAGTTGAAAAATCCGACAGTGCAATAATATTTAGGCGTTCATTTACGTGTTACCTATAGTGTCAGTGAAAACGGGTATTAGTAGATACAGTAGAAAAAGTGACACACTTTACAATAGTGAAGTCTTGAAAGATCAATAATAAAAAAAAAGCTGAAGTTTGTAACTATCATTCAACTATCAGTAAATCAAAAGCCACGCACGTCCAGTCTCGTCGGAACCTAACGCCAAACTGACTACGTCAGGGAGCATACTCATGTTACTGGAAGACCTCATATCCAGAAACTACTGGTTTCACTTATTTGGGCTATCTTTACTTCAAACATCAAGATGTCTCACGAGCTGTGTCCGTTAAACGTTTTTCTTTATGGCCAGTTATTGGGCCTAAACAGTAACGACAAGTTGTAATGTAAACAGGACAGGAAGAAAAAACGCACACTCAAGCTATTGAGCCAAAAGTAGTAAGATTACAAATCCCATCCAGGATCCTCAGAACCCTTAAAAGAAACTGTCTTGCATCGATTGACGGAAAGAAATATGTACGTACAGTCAACAAAAGAGATAAGTACGCAGGATCGTCGGATATAGTTGAAGTTTAGTAAGAAACCGATGGACGTTGCAGACTGAAAATTAATTTGATAAATGAGCTGTTTCTTTCTATTAATAAAATAAAATCTTATTCGAGAACATCCATCGGTTTCTTACTAAACTTCCAACTATATCCGACGAGCCTGCACACTTCTCTTTTGTTGACTGTACATATATGAGGGGCCTTAAAAGCACTGAAAGTCGTGAAGATAAACTGCGGGGTAATTGCGTAACACACTATCAGTAGCAATGGGTTTCATTTTGACAGTTCAACAACATTCATTGCGTTATTTACGTTGTTGAGCAGACACATTTTTCGAACATATGGAGCAATGGATTAGCAATGTCCTTCAAAGTGATTCAGATTGAGATTGATAGTGTATTACGCAATAAGGGTGCTGGCTGTTGGATTGCATTAAAATCTTTCATAGTAACTTATCCAAGGTTATAATAAAGTAAGTTTGTCTGTTTGTAACCTTGTCACGCCATTACGGATTTCGATGACGTTTGACATGCGGATAGACCATAACCTGGGTTTAGGACATAGGATACCTACTTTTGATACCGGTAGTACGCACGACGACATTTCAAGCTATACAGGGTTATTGGAAAAACACCAACAATCTCTTAAGAGGTGAACAACTTTTACTATGCGACCAAACCTGAAATTGGGAAAAAAAATCAGCTGTTCCCTACATTTATATTCGTATAACTCGTCAAAATGTAGGGAACAGCTGATTTTTATTTCGTGATTTCAAGTTTGGTCCCATAGTAAAAGTTGTTCATAATGATGAGTACAATGGCCTCTTAAGAGGTTGTTGATGTTTTTCCAATAACCCTGTATATAAATCTCTAATTTCCTCCATGGAAATGAGTGACAACATCTAACAATTCTTACACCAAACTTGCTTTATCAATATATCTAACAACAAAAGCAACATTTATGAAACCAGTATAGTATCTGTATACAGGGTGCCCCAGTACAGTGGTACAGTATATACAGGGTGTGTACCGTTGAGCGGCGGCGGCAGCGGTTCGTCGATGGAGTAGGTAGCACTGGCGCACACGCACTGCCTAATGCACGACCCAACGCACAGGCCCTTCTCTGCAAGAGACCATCGCTGCTAGGTTAGCCCTTACATCCTTACCAATAGAGTTCATTTTCCAATAACTCAATATTTGTTACTTGTATTGAAGTATCCTATATATTATTTTTTCCCTTTTATATTGACTGAAATGTCTTCTAACTAAACATATGCCCCTTTATTCATAAACATTGCTTAAAGTTAAGTAGTTATTAGCGACTGTTTAAACTGTTTACATTTTTGACGTTTAAACGTCACTTAACTTTATCATTGTTTATAAATAAACCCCTTTATGAGGTTACATATCACAAGTACACACAAATGTTTAATACTCCTTTCGAAAATCATGAATACAAAATATTATATTACCTATATCCAATTTAATTGATTTTTTTGATGTAAGGGCTCATTTTTACTTCATGTTATCTTCACATTATACACAAATTTTTCTTGACACAATTATTGACGTTGAACAAAATGTTAGTCACTGCTCACTACAAGATATCTAAACTAAAACAAGCATCTAACTTCTACAGGTGACATGAATGCAAGCAAAAAGTTACTAAACTACATATTCTAATGTTTGTCAAAGGAAAGTAGCCCTTAAGACGATCATGATACGAACTACTGTGGACTAACTAAATGAGTTACGAAATACATGACCATTTCAGTATATTAGTCTGTATACGGAGCGAGATTTAGAAGAAGAGCATTTGGTTGAGTTAAAAATTCCAGAGATTTAGGTAATTAGAAAATTGCCAAGGGCATAATTCAAAGTTCTTGGGGCCGAAACTAAAAAATGAGACGTGAAGCGATCGTAATGTCTAAATCTGCGCGTTCAATGCTTATTTGACGCATTGCAAATTCACATCCCATCGTTTTCGAATTAAAAAAGGACTTATATTGATTAACTTAACCTTTCAAAATTTAACTACCATAAACATTCATCCAAATTATTTTACCGATTAATGTAAAAAAAAAAAACTGTCCAAAATTCCCATACTCGCTCCGTACACTACCCTCCCCTGCAAATGACACCCGACTTACCATTGGTCAATCCGGTGTGACCGGCCCGTCCGTCCGAATATGATTGCCGTCGGGCCGGCAGTGCATTGTCGCCTGACTTCGGAAGGACGATGTGGTCGCGCTCGTTCTCTGACTCTTTCGCACAGTCGCGCATCGCACTGGAAGGTTGGAGACGTGAATTGAGATGGAAAAAAAAATACTTAGATTATTACAGTCACTTTTGGACATGGGCCTTTACCGAGTTGCGCCACAGCACCCGGTTTTTGCGCATTCCACATCCGTTGTTAATTCGAAAAGCATACAGGGTTGCAGGGACATCGACGTGCAACCTATTACTAAAAAAAAAATGCTGACTGGGCCAGCTCTTGGCCTCGGATCACGCTTGATGGAAAGCGATGGATGAGGTCTATGATGGAACTCCCGCGCTTCGACGGAACACAGCAGGCTGCTTGACGCCGGACTCCTGTGGGAGGGTGGCCGCGCACCAGGCGGGAGTTAGCCCTACCACCGCAAGGGAAGAATTGGCCAGTCAAATAAGGTGTTGGGTGTGATGCGCCGAGCGCTCGGTTCAGTTGAGTAACTGGCGGAACAAACTGCGCTACACGAGGAGGCTTCTTCATGCATCCCGAAAACTATACATTCAGTAGATGATTCGGAAATCCTGCGTTGAAATTTTCCGTCGTTTATAAAAAAAAAATGTTTAGTTCCATACATTTTGACCGCGTAGGTATTGCACTTTTTTTTATAACTGAGGAAAAATTTCCACACCGTCTAGAATCATGTGCTGAATTCATGGTTTCAGTTTACTCGTCGATGTCCCTGTTACCCTGTATTTGATTTGTTTCCATAAGCCAGTAAGTACATTATTACTACTGTACATGTACAGACGCCAGCACATCAAGCTACTACAATCTGTCAAATTTCTTTAATAGATTTTCAACTTTATCGCTAAAGCATTAGGTTCAAAGTTGATTGGGAAAATATGACAGTTTCGGGAAGCTTGATGTGCTGTCGTCTGTACAATGACTGCTGCAAGTGATAGTCAAAACGATAGCAGGCAGACTGCAGACACCATAGAGTTAGGTGATAGTAATTAGTTGTAGGAAACCGATGCATACTGCTGTTCATCTCGACTGAGCCCCGTAAGGTGTCTTTTCCAGCACCCGCGACTTGGGAGCGTCGGTTTTCGCTGCCTGCCACACGGATCCCTATCTATACTATAAGGTCCCATTAAAATAGGTGGACACACTTTTAGAAATAATTCAGACCACCAAAAAGGACGATGTTAAAAAAATATATAAGAAAAACACATTAGATACTTACAAGAAAAATAATCAGCTAACGAAAATACACTAATGTGCCGGCAATTTATTATTTTAGGTCAATATAAAATCGCTTTAATCAGTGTTTTTTTTTTTTGCTTGGATATCTTTGGTTAGACGTACTGAGCGCTGTGTTAAAATTTGTCCATCTATTTTAATGGGATCCTGTATAAGTCTTTTTTCAGCAGTGGTCAGAGAAAGGCTAATTATAAAGATGTTGATAGTGACATACTGGTAAATAGTGGAGTGCATGCTCTGCGCGATGTTGGAGTCATCGGTGTGCATCCACAGCTCTCCCGCGCCGGTCGTGGTCTGTCGGCCCACCTCCATGTAGAAGAAACGCTCGGAATCGCCACATCTGGAACATAAGGCTCATTTTTAACATCGCTATAATAATAGAACATTCGTAATGTGACCATTCTGGTAAATTGATTAATCAATATTTAACTTTAGTAGCCGCGTTTTAAGGTTCAATATGTTTAACAAGTTTTTTCGCTTTAGGCCTTGTGAATTTTGTAAATCACTCTTTACGGAATAAAGTATATAAGACGAAGAGGCAGTGGTGTAATCTTGTACACTAACAGTCTTATTAAAAAACGAGTTCTAACTTTAGACCTAGCCTAAACCTGCGAGTCAGTTACTGTATTTTGAACATTATTCCGACAAAAATAAAGTTCTTAATGCAAAATTAACAACTTAGACTCGGGTTTAACGTCAGTTTTTGTAATAAGAAGTTTAACTTTGTCGGATTATGGTTCGAAATTTAAAAGTGGCTCGATAGTTTAACCTTGGGTCTAAAGATAAACCTTGTTTTGTAATAAGGCCGGTCAAGTTTACCCATCGCTGTATACCTATTACGTTCCTAGTGTTTAATAATACATTTTGCTTTGGTCATAGAACAGACATAATTCCAATGGGCAAGTTACCCGAAAATACTTGGGATTGCGACCCCTTCGATGCTTCATAAATTCGGCAACCGTGGAAATGCGATTAAAAAAAAACCACTCGCAGTTATCATACTATTGACGCAGGTTTTACCTTGTGAGAAGATGTATACATTCATAACAGAACGCACGGATACGACGATGGTGCAATACCGAGAAAACAAGCGTCATCTGTTACACAAATAAAACAAGGACTTGAAAACAATTAATCATCATTCTGAGAAAAGTGCATATTATTGAACTATTTGAGTGGTTATATAAATCTGAGTTCAGTAATAAATTAAGACTTTGATCTAGTTTAAAGCTCCGGCCTGCGACATAGCGGAGGCGGAGAGTTGAGTTCTTAGCCACGTCGCCCTCGTACTGCTTTTGCCCTGATATGTTCCAAAGTTTAGGTACTACTTCTTGGCCACCCAACTGGGCTCACAAAGGTTTCCCTCATCTCCTTCCATTTATCTACTGCTGTTTGTTGCCAATCTTTATGAAAAAGTCGAGTTCATCAAAAGGGTTTATTCTTTCTATATTAAACATTGCTTGGATTGTCTTCATCAGCAAAGAATGGCCGACACTCAAGAGTGCAATTAATTAATTTAATTAATTTCTTGGCCATTACTTTTGAGGGTCGGGAACTAATATAATATTGCATAGAAATTGCAATAGGTATAATTAAAGCTTACAATGATTTTATCAATCAGCTACAGACGCAATCACCCGCGACTAACCACTGAACTATCGCCACTAACTATGTAAATAATTATGAGTAAGTAAACAATTATTGCTTCATTACCGTAATCATTTGTTTATCACTGCAACGTTGGGGGTTTACGCGGTAAACCTTAATAAACAAATAAGGACAAAATAGTTAAAAACATTTTTTTCCTCGAGGAGATTTAGTGTTAGTGGGCCTATTTTGTACTTGTAGAACATTGTAGGATAAAGTAATTCTTATGAGTAAGTAGGTAGGTATATAGTAAGTAAAATTGGATTAGTCCTCAAGATGTGAAGGGGATCGCACCCTGTCTATGGCACCAATTTTAATACCATAGCATCTATGGCATAGATTTCCCTTATCTCGTGTTATATTAGCCCCTCATGCATGTACGGGGTTCAAGAAAACATTAAGAGGAAACCTGGACTTATTGAGTGGTACTAACACTAGATAATAAGTTGTTTTTATGTCACTTTAGGGATTCTTTGTTCCAAAATAAAAAGTTATATTCTACACGGTGGCAGGCATCAAAGTACTAACTGAAACCATGAAGTCAGCACATGATTCTAGCGTAGACATTTTTCGTCGGTTATCAAAAAAATAATCAGCTGTTTCATAATAGAAAAGTGCAACACCTGCGCAGCCAAAATGTATGGAAAAGCATTTTTTTTTAATAACCGACGGAAGATCATGTTCTGAACTCACAACCAACCGGTAACAGGTTGCGCGTCGATATCCCTGCCAGCCTACCACCCGTTATATTACTATTATTATACCTAATTAATATAAGTCTGAAATCGCCTATCCGCCCCGAGCAAGCGTAGTGATAGTGATCATATGCTCTTACCTGCTCTGTATGAGAAGAGGCTTTTGTCCTACAGTGGGACAATCATAGGCTGCTATTATTGTTATACAGGGTGCAATTTTAATCACCGTTTTCCTCTTAAAAGGTCATTGTATTGTACTCATCATTATGAACAACTTTTACTATGGCACCAAACCTGAAATCGTGAAAAAAAATCAGCTGTTCCCTACATTTATGTTCGCATAACTCGTCAAAATGTAGGGAACAGCAGATTTTTTTTTTCACGGTTTCTGGTTTGGTCTCATAGTAAAAGTTGTTCATAATGATAAGTACAATGGCCCCTTAAGAGGAAAACGGTGATTAAAATTTCTCCCTGTATTGGCTCTGACCGTAGTTAAAATAATAACCAGTCAGCCTGCCAGTGTAGCAGACAAATGCATATAGTACAAACGCATATAGTAGCGGCAATAATATTACAGACCAAGCGGTTGGAATTTATCGTATAACTTTTACTTTTCGCAGAAAATGCGGAACAATCTCCAAAATACCAACGCAGTATAAATTCCCAATGCTTTTTAACATATCCCGTTTCGATAGCGGTTCGGGTATTTTTCCGTCGATTAAGGATAAAACCGCAATGCCACTGAATATTAAAAATATCTAAAATTCTCAGAACAAGAGTTAATCACTGAAAAGTAAGATTACTAATATTTTAAATTTAAAACTATAATACCGTATATTACGTATAAGGAATATTGTACATTATAATTGAATGACGAGGAAATACCGATAAAATTCTTTGTTGTTTGTGCAAACAGAAAGAAAAGTCGTTAAACAGGATCTAGAAGATAACTACTTCAAGGTAATAAATAACCATCGCCCTGACTGAACGCTCAGTCTCGTCCTTGAAGCGTGGATGCTAACTTGGTCAAGTTCAATGCTACGACTACTAGGACCCACGCGTGTCTGTTTTCCGATAAACGGAGCCAATTGCAACTAACTCTAACTTACAGAATTACATTACTTAAACCCTTCAATTCTGAAAACACGCTATATGGCAGCAGAAATAGCAATGGTGGCAGTACTTCCCCGAGCGAGCATTTTCGCAGAGCTTTTATCTATGCTAATAATAAAGCTGAAGAGTTTGTTTGCTTGAACGCGCTTATCTCTGGTATTACCTGTCGGATTTGAAAAATTCATAGCCCAATTCTTAAGGAAGGTTATCGGATATTGAACATCATGCTGCAAAAAGCAGGAAAGCTTAGGAGCCGAGCAAAAATACGAAAAGTCAGAAAGAACGCTAAACGAAAACGAAGTAATAGCGCGAGAAGGCGATACAATGGAGTCGTTTTAGTAGTATATTGTGGTCTTACGTACGCACGGCTACACATCAAGCTATACATAACCAGTATAAGCTGACTTCTGATTGTACGAAAAACCTATACAATGCGAGGTCCACTAAAACTGGAAATGTGTAGCTTGATGTGTACCCGTGTGTACGTGCAATACCCAGCCGTTATATATCGAGTTTAAGGAAAAGTTTGGATTTGTACTGTAGAGTCTGCAGAGCTTAGTCTGTCATTTAAGTACCGTGTATGACAGTCGGCTTCCAAGGCTTGATGGGTCATATTATCACTCGGGTCCCGTAAGTTGAGTGTACTCACCTCCGAATGTTTTTCAAGGAGTACTCAACGCGCTCCAGAAGCCCCAGGTCGCTGATGACGTTGTTGTGACTCTTGATCTTGACCAGAGTCAGCGTCTTGTCGGTGAGGCACAGATTATACAGACCCTGGATGTTCTTCGTGGCACCCAGGCCTTTCTTCTGGACATTCACTTGCCATACGTGTTCTGGAAAAGTAATAAATATCCTTTGTTACCGACTTCACAAAAAGGAGGAGGTACTATGTTCGGCTGTTTGTATGTTTTTTTTTTTTTTTTTTTTTTTTTTTTTGTATGTTTGTTCATCGATTACTCCGCCAATTGTCGACAGATTTTCAAAATTCTTTTTTTGTTCGAAAGTAGATAGTTCTGAGGTGGTCCCATTGTCACCAAGTTAGGATCTGATGATGGGATCTTAGAGAAATCGAGGGCAACCCTCAAATTTTATAGGCTTACTTATGGTTTTTCGCATATTTTATGAGGTATCTTGTGTATTTGCGTATGGTTGTCACCATCTCAGGTAGCTGGGCTGATGATGGAAGGTACAACTTCTTAACAGTAAGAAGTTACTCGAACAGGCAAGGACTGTTTTAGTAAATTGTTTTGATGTTTGATTGGGCATTTGCCACATTTGGTCTCATGATCATTAAGTCATGACCTGATGCTGCAGTCAGGATAGTCTGCAGAGTACCTAACTCCTCGACAACTAACAGCAGATATATCGTGTTTAGTCTCATTGGAAAGGGCTCGATGTGTGGATAAACGTAATGTTAATGAGGAACACCGAAGTACATAGAGACCTGATGCTGAAGCCAAGAGCATCAGAAAAAGTACAAACCTTGAAATTACAGCACCGTAGTCGTGTTTGGGCTCATTTTAAACAGGACTAAATTTTAAGTTCAATGCAATGTTGACATAAGTTTGGCCTGTTGCTGCAGCCAGGATTATCAGCATCTAGTCTAATTAATGAATAAGGTATGCTTCAGAGGTGGTCCCATATAAATTTTATGAACTTTGCTTGGGTAGTTTTGGAATTAGCGTCAACAATACGTTTGTTTTCCACTCAGTTTATATTGATGATGTTTATCTTCCTGTCACGAGCAAGTAGTGTTATATGAATTTGTATGGGGTAGGTACAACTAAAAAGCGAAAAATAAAAACTTTTTTACAAAAAAAAACAACCGACTTCCAAAAGAAAAACACTACAAAGTGAAAAATAACTTTAATTTCGGAAGTCGGTGTCAAAAAAACGAAAATGTGGAACCAACGACACCGACTTCCGAAATTAAAGTTATTTTTCACTTTGTAGTGTTTTTCTTTTGGAAGTCGGTTGTTTTTTTTTGTAAAAAAGTTTTTTTTAATACTTTGCTCGAAAATAATCATTATCTAATGCTTGGGACACAAAAGGGGCCCACAACAACAAAATCGGTGAGTGCGTGGGGCTGTAAGACCCGGTTATCTGTGGGCTGTTAGCTCACACACTACCAACTTATGACTAGCGAATCTTTACATCACGACATCGATTATACAGGTAGTTTAGCTTGTGCCAAAAGGGAAGAAGATTAATCATGAAAAGAATCTGTTAGCAGACTTAATGGTGGAGGATAACCATAAGCCAACTTAGCGAGCTCTATTCAACAAACGAAGATCCTCTGTTTTTCACTTCCAGGGTACCTAGTTTTCGTGGGCACCAAGTTCTGCTACATTAGAAGCTAGCATTTGCCACTTAATAGTTACCTACTGTGAACCCATAAACACATTTATCTTATTAGTAGGTAGCATGAAGTGGCCACATGCAAACGTTATTTATTATTTACCTATAAACAAGTGCATATTACTTATTAGGGAAAAAGAACCAACTTGGAAAACACGGCGTTTCAAAATAAAATTGATGAAATGAATACCCATGTATTTTTTCCTCTAATATTTTGTTTACTTTGCTCTTATACCTAATTAATTACCTACCTATTGTTTATTTGTAGGCATGTAAAAATATTTTTTTAGTTCAGTAGAAGTAACAAGTTGTGGCCGCAACTTCGTCCGCGTGCATGTCGGAAAACAAATTGGCTTTCATGGGTTTTAATTTTTTTGCGCGGAACCCTAATTATTTTTCTAAAATAAAAGTTGCTTTTTATAACAGTTGCCAGTGAAAGTCCCGTCAAAATCGGTCTAGCCGTTTCTGAGATTAGCCGAAACAAACAGGCCGAAAGACAGATATTTAAAAATTGTTTTTTTTTTGTTTTAAGTACCTACCGAATAATTATACTTTTATATGCATTTAGTAAAAAGCTGTTATTTTGACATATTACAAACAGTTCAATTTTATTTATTTGTATAGATTTATTGGTCGCAATATTATTTTACCTGAAGACCATAATATACGGTAAGATAGGTTTGACATTTAGTAAATTATTTAAGGAATGACGAAAAATCCTTATTACAGAATTTATTATCTAAAATTAGAAGTAAAATAACATAAAACAGTTCACATAGTTGAGCTAACAACATCATACTAACATAGTTAGGTAATTACTTATTAGCAAGAAACCCACGGAAGCAAAGATCTCAAGTATTCGAACAAAAAACAGCTCTGATACATAATATTCCCAAGCGCGCCAATCTAGATATTTAACTATACAATACCTAGGTCATTAGCGTTCAGCTGTGACCTAATGACCTATAAAGTTTCTGTTTTCATAGTTTTGGAGCCTAATATATTTTTGTCGCGATAAACGGATTGTCATACGGCTTTCCGTACCCGGCAGCCGTTTCCGGCAGCCGAACACGTGACGTTTACTTCCAAACTCCCTAGTCTAAAATTCTACGGCATCCGAAGATTCGAAGAGTCAGATCAGATCAGTGCGTATAGTCTATAAAAATCGTCCGCACCTGCCCCATGAGTGATTGAGTTATCTAAGCTATAGCTTTGGTACCGTTGTTTATCTATTGATAAGTTTTACCACCTACGACAACTGACGGTGTGGCGCAGTTAATCAAAAGGTTTTTTATGCTGTTGATGAACCTTTGCAGTCTCGACGTAATGTTAGAAAGAACGACACACTTTAATTAGTTTAATTAGCTACTTTATAAGGTGATTCGCAGATAAACAGTTCTTATGACGCAACTGTTGTTGTTATTGAGCTTCTGTTTACGCGGCCTAGAATGGTGCGAATGTATTAGGAGGTTTTCCTTTTAGAAAGGTGATAAACACAACAGACAAACGAACTTGGGGTTGATCCCTATAGCCCCCAGGTTTGAAAAAGCGGGGTTTTGGGCGGGTGACAGGATATGGGAAAAAGCGCGAGAAAATCCCGCCGTCAATACGTGGGGAACCTGAGATTTCAATTCCGTATCTCTGTGGTGTAATAACAACTCGAAGATGGAGTGGTCCATTTAAAAAGACTTTACTAGGTTAACTGCACAAGTTTGAAAACATTACAATATCAGCTTACCCACTCTAGAATCAAAAGCGTAACAGTGAGTTACGTGCGATAAGATAACAATGTATCAGCTGATTGTCCTTGTACACCGACTGTTGAAGGAAATTATTTGTTATTGTAGTTCATTATCATCATATCAGCGCACGAACGTTACAAAACATTTATTATGATCCTTCTCCATAACTGATTGAAGTAAGTGTTAATATCTTTGGGACTGGGACTGGCAATAAACTCTGAAGAAATTCGGTGCAGAACGGCAGAAAAGGACGCTTATACCCTGCAGTGGACGAATTCTGGCTGAAATGATGATGAGATATCTTGTATGTTGTATTACCAGCATTTAAAAAGATCCAGTAATGAAAAAGTAAAGTGATATAGGTAAAAACTATTTTGCGCTTCTGCGCATCAATTCCCAACAAAGGTCATCGGATGCGTAGTGCGTAGGCAACGGAACTCCGTGCAGAAATACAAAGCAACAGTTTGTTTACATGAGTGAATGAACAAGGCAAGACCAAGGCCTATGTTCTGCTGACATTGTGTTATTATAGAACTGAACATTATTGCACTGGCCTTGATCGAGAACGTGTACGTAACTCAACATTTCAGCTAAAAGACGTCCTGTGCTGGACATAGGTGTCCCCCAGGGATTGCTACAGCGACCAGAACTGCTAAGCCCCCATCCCGCGGATCCCGTGACCTTTACTAGCCCGTAGGTCCACCTTGTGGGGGCCGACATACTCACATTGTGCTTTTGCAACTAACTTTACTACTAGTTTAGCTTAAGTAAGCTAAATTCGACTCAACATAGGCAACCAAAACTTTACAATAAGGCGAAAGGTCAACCTTATTCGGAAGCGCTTAGACTTAAGTTTGTAATGTATAGATTGTAAAGTAACAGTGTACTCGTTGTTGAAAAACAATGTTTTATATATTAACTAGCTTTTGCCTGCGACTTCGTCCGCGTGGAATAATGACTTCCGGAAAAATACAATTTATCCCCCTTTTCTCCCCGTTGGGAGGGAATTTCCAAAAATCCTCTCTTAGTGGTAGCCTAATCCTCCCAACAA
Source organism: Hydraecia micacea (assembly GCA_914767645.1). Lineage (NCBI taxonomy): Eukaryota > Metazoa > Arthropoda > Insecta > Lepidoptera > Noctuidae > Hydraecia > Hydraecia micacea. Next base: position 1,121,785 of record OU611794.1, read on the forward strand.
ACACACATGCCTCAGCTCTCTACTGCCAGTAGTTTCGGCTGTGCGTTGTCTGTCAGTCACTCAGTAACGGAAGAGTTTTATATACCTATATAGATCAGTGGCGAAGGTACCATACAACTCGATTCCCGCCGGCTTCCCTTCGAAAATTCAGAACATAACCACTCTATAGTCAATTCATCATTGTAATTTTCTTTTGGTATTTTTTTTTGCTCCGGCCTACCTCTGTCATAAATTCACCCTTCGCCACTGATATAGATAGCTGTGCCCGCAACTCCGTCAGTGTGTAATTCCTTGTGTGTTATTAAGTTAATGTATTGGTAATATTGTTTAGATCACGTTCACATGAGGCTTAAGTACCTATACAACGAAATTACTACTTCACCTAAAAAGAAATAAAATGTAAATTATTAATAATTTGTAATTTGAACGAATATAATACACTACCAAAATAACTAATACCTATTTTATAAAATAACAACAAAAGAAAACTAAATTAATTTATTGTCTGTCAATAAGGTCGAATGCTCGGAACGTCTACTCGCATCAACAGCCAAATATTGTATGAAGTTCGCGTTTTTTTTTTTTTTTGGGAATGTCATCTCGCAGTTCAACCTATGAGGTTGTCGTCTGCTTAACCGGGCTTGCCTGTGGATGCTTCAAAATTAAGGCTCTCTCTCCAGCCAGGGCTTAAAAAAAACTTAAAAACTAAGCGACTACACGCTAAGGGCACCCCCTGTGGGGTACGGACCTCGGCTTAGGGCGTCGCTGGGGGGGGGGCAGCAAGGGACAGGCTGGATCGGAATTATTTAGGGGCGAATTTAATACTACAGGCTCAGCGGCGCGGGCTGGCTCGAGCAAGGGTCGGGGAGGAGAATTTACGGGGCGTCGCGACGGGCGTCCTCGACGGCGAGGACGGAAGGACGGTTGTCGGGTCGTGTTTTTGTGTCTCTTAATGGTGCTGGTGGCTTTCCTGCTCTCCTGTAAGAGGGTAGTGGCGTCGTCGGGGATGGTGAGGGTATGCCTTGGTCGGCGAATCCTACTTATGCGGGAGGGAGTATATCGGGAGGCCGCCGCAATCAGGGCAATTGGGGTGCTTTATAGCAGAGTCGAAGAAATGCTTGGCGAGGCGCTTCATGAACTGCTGGACGGTGTGAAGTTCGCGTTTGGATCCCCCGCCCTTTTATACCTCCCGCCGCGAGCCGCGTCGAGCGCGGCGACCGTTACACAAAAATAATCCTTATAGCATGATTCAGTATTCACGCGCGATGGCTTATTAGCGTATTTCATGTATAACTTTGGTGTTTCTGTACCGATTTCTATGATTTTTTTTTTTATTAAATAGGTAATAATGTTAACATTTTTTAATTAGGGATGAGTGAGAGTGTTATAAACGTAAGAGTAGACAAATATAATCAGAAAGCTCCGAACTGCTAAGCTATCGGGAGTTACACGTACTATTGTGAGTCAACCATAAAAGATAGACATTTGCTGTCGCGGAATATTTTTTATATAATTTTAAGGAGAACATTTCCGTCATACATGATTTCTGTGTAGCCTTAACCATTAAGGCTGCACACGCGAAGGAAGCTTCAAAAATGGAGTAAGTTCTCCTGTTTTCCCAACATTTCCCTTCACTGCTCTGCTCCTATTGATCGTAGCGTGATGAAAAGTATACTATAACCTGCCCAGGAGTATGAAGAACAATTGTACCAAGTTTCGTTGAAATCCGTCTAGTGGTTTTTGTTTCTATAAAGAACATACAGACAGACAGACAGACAGACAGACAGACAGACAAAAATTTTACTTTAATTTAATTAATTTTTCTGATTGCATTTTTGGCGTCAGTATCGATCACTAATCACCCGCTGATAGTTATTTTGGAAATATATTTCATGTACAGAATTGACCTCTCTACAGATTTATTATAAGTATAATATATAGATAATAAATAAAAATTCCAATCCATTTATTAATATTTCAAAGAAAAACATGACGTCTACGTGTTCAAGTGAAACGGCAAACGTATCACATAGTTACCTGTACGTAGGTAGGTACTACACGTTGCTATGTTTGCAGTTCACGTGCCACGATCAGTAAACACAATCGTTAACGGACATCACAATAAACAATACAATTAATCATTGCACTAGTAAACACAAATTAGTTAGCAAACAAATATGAGATCACGCGCTGACCTATGAGTGGTCGACAGTTTGTGCTTGCGTGTTCTTTTACATTAAAATATGGTCCTTGAATTGGCGAATGGGCAATATTTTGGATGTAGGTTTCCTAAAAACCGCTATTACTAATCGGCAATCCAAAGGAATGGCCACTACACTACTGTGACTGGGCTAGCAAGTTTTGCTCAAAATACGAATTATGGCTTTATAGAAGCCTTGCTGTTGGTTAAAAATAATGGGGATGATGATGAATGCAATCCAAACGGTAATTTGTAATCGTATTATGACGCTATAGAGCACAAGGATTTGAAAATGTGAGGAGCACGAAGTGTTGGGAGTCCTTGGAGATATCCTGATTCACATAAGTAGTTTAATTCCCATTGCAGTACAATCTAGACATAACTTTCAGTCTCAAATGAGAAACTGATCGCCTTTTCCTACTGATTCCAAGAGCTATTAATACAAGCGAAAACCATTTAACAACGTTCAACTTATATCTATGAAACATTATGTTTTTAAATATGACAGAAACGCTATGATCTCATGGTGTTTACTTATCGAAACCATAACAGGCGCCACGTACCAGTATCTTGAACAGCTGGGTTTTTCTTATGATGGCAGGCAGCGGCCAGGGGGTAAAGCCCGGTCATAAAGTCATTAGTATGTTCTACTTTAGGCTACCCCCCGGTCGTTGTTTTAAAGTAAACGGAATCATGAACATGATTCAGGTTTGTAAATGTATAGGAAGCGGAACCGTACTGCCTCTCGTGTAGTCCTAGCCGAAAAATGTTGACGTCAGCGAAAGAAACGACTTCGCCTCCCCCCTACCAAGGTAGTGACGATTAAAAATCGAGTATTGGGGCGAGATTCGAGAGACCTGAGGACTGCGGTAGGCTGAGTTGATTGATCGCTACATACGATCGAGTAGCCGTGAGGCCCCGAGGCTAGACCGCCCGCTACGTCACAAATGCAAAAACCGTAAAAATACCACAACACACCTCACGAACCGCGTCAATGTAGTCTGCTAAAATACTAATAAAAAATCCCCATAACGTAAACGTCGAGTAACTAATGACTAATCATGAATTCATGACAGAATGCTAATGATGTCAGCATTTTTCAATAACCTCGCAGTGCAAAATGGTCGCAAAACCACTCACAAGTCACAACACAACTCAATCTAAAAACTTCTTTACAAAAAAAAAAACACTACAAACTGAAAAATAACTTTAATTTCGGAAGTCGGTGTAGTTGGATTCGCATTTTCGTTTTTTGACACCGACTGCCGAAATTACAGTTATTTTTCGTTTGTAGTGTTTTCTTGGAAGTCGGATGTTTTTTTTTTTTGGAAAAAAGCTTTTATTTTTCTCTTTTTAGTTGTATTTACCCCACAGAAATTCATATAATAACACTACTTGCTATGTAAATGAGCATTTCTCAAAATTTTTGACCATAGTTTTCACTCATTTCCAAGTAACAAAATAAGAACTTTTTTTTACAGGTTTTTTGTATTGTTGCGCGCCACGATTGATAGCGACATTAGCTACCACTAGCGCCATCTAGTATCGAGTAGCAGAACTAGTAGGTCGAGATGCTTCCAGAACTTTCGATACTAGAACATTCTAGAACTATCGACATCGGGTCAGTCGGGACCGGTATGTACTCGAACATTCTAGATGTTTCTACGGTAGAAGGTTCTGGAACTATCTGAGGCCCTATATAAGGCCGGTATGGGCCGCGACCGGGTCAGTATTGGTTCTGCGATACAAGCGATAACATTCGAAGCGATCTTCAAGTGTGACTTAAGAGTGATCAGTAGTGAGATTGTGTTTTATAATTAGTGTGTTTGTGTTTTATTGGTGTTATTTAATTAAAGTGTTTATTTTTGGTTAGTAAATCGGCAGTTTTTATTGTCACGAACCCCAAGCTCGTAACAATTGGTGTCAGAAGCAAGGATTAAGATCATGCCGATTTTACCCAAAGACGACACGGAGGGTATCCGTACCCGGAGTCAACGCCAACAGGAGACGGACCAGAGACGTTTTGGTGGAGCTATGCCACAGAGCTCGGATGGCCAGCTACCGACCACGGAGGCCGGCCCGTCCGCAGCAGCTCCAGCATCAGTAGCACCAGACTTTGCTGCTCTGATGATGATGCTGCAGGAGCAGGCCCGCCGACAGGAGGAACAGGCTCGCCGACAGGAGGAACAGGCTCGCCGTCAGGAGGAACAGGCTCGCCGTCAGGAGGAACAGGCTCGTCGGCTGGAAGAACAGCTCCAGCGTGATAAGGAGGAACAGGCCCGCCGCCAGGAAGAACAGATGCTCCTTATGAAGGACCTTCACGCTACCTTCGGGAAAGACATGAAGGAGGTGAAGGATAAGGTTGCCCAACATGACAACCGCCTGTTGGAAGCTGAAACCCGAATCGACCAAGTGAATAATCGGGTTGACAACGTGATGGCTGACGTGAAGAAAACGCTGAATTGCCTTAAAGTTGAGGATGGAATCGCAGCTCCCGTAGCTACAACACCTACGCTACGTGGGTTCAAAGTGCCACCGTTCGACGGAACTTCTTCCTGGTCCGCCTATAAAATCCGGTTTGAGGCTGTCATGAAGGCGAACGGGTGGAATGAAAGTCAGGCCATGACTGCCCTCACCCTAGGCCTGCGTGACCAGGCCTTAACTGTCCTGGAAGCTCTCGGTAAGGAAGTGACTTACGAGCAGCTCCTTGAGGCATTGGAGGCTCGGTATGGCGACGCTCACCTGGAACACGTGTTTCGTGCGCAGCTAAAGGATCGCGTGCAACGCAGTAATGAAAACCTGCAGCAGTGGGCCCTTGAAGTGGAGAAGCTGGTTCGGAAAGCATACCAGTCTGTACCTGCGCTTATTGATGGGAACCTGGTGCAGGTATTCATCGATGGCATCCGCGACCTTGAAGTTAGAGCTGCTGTGAGGCTCGGTCACCACGGGACGCTTAAGGACGCCTTGGCCCATGCACTGGAGGTGGAAGCTGTGGGTCAGGATTATCGTTCCCATCGCGTCAGGGAGGTTGCAGCGGCTACAGTTCGCGACCGCTATAAAGGATACAGCCCTAGGTGCTACGGCTGTGGGGAAAGGGGCCACCTTAGACCCAGTTGCCCTAAGCGAACTGCAGAAAGAGAAGATGGCTGGTATCCAAAGGGTAGTGCGGCTAACAGCACCGCCCAGCAGCAGCAGGGAAAACGAGTAATAGCCAGGACTGTGGGGCGAGTTCTGGCTGATGTTCAAAGAGCCCCGAGGATTTCGATCACACAAACCTATGACGGGAAATCTCGTGGCAACGCAGATGCATTATCAAGAAGACCTTGTCCTGAAGACTGCAAGCATTGTACTAGGCAAGAGAGTAAGGAAGTGGTACCTGTGAGGATGCTCAGAACAGACCTCAGCGATGAGTGGAAGGAAAGGCTTCAACGTGCACAGCAGGAAGATTCAGACCTCAAGCCGATTCTAGAGTGGATGAAGGCAAGCGCACCTAAGCCCAGATGGAGCGACGTCTCAGCGATGAGTTCGATCACAAAAAGCTATTGGGCCCAATGGGACAGCTTGGTGATTCAGGATGGAGTCTTGTGCCGTAAATGGGAAAATGCTCGGGGGGACAGCTGTCACTTGCAGTTGGTTGTCCCTAAAGCTCAAGTACCGGATGTTCTACAGCTGTACCATAATGGTTGTTCAGGAGGTCATCTGGGAGTAAAACGGACTCTACTGAAGATAAGAGAACGGTTTTACTGGATCCACTGTCGGGATGATGTCGAGGACTGGTGTCGCAAATGTACAAGTTGTGCAGCTGTAAAGGGACCTCAGACTCGTAGTAAAGGTGCATTGAAATTGTACAATGTTGGTGCACCATGGGAGAGGATAGCCCTTGACGTTGCGGGGCCGTTTCCGGTAAGTGAAAGTGGTAACAAGTATTTCATGGTTGTAATGGATTACTTCACTAAGTGGCCGGAAGTCTTCGCCATTCCAAACCAGGAAGCTTCAACAGTTGCCGATAAACTGGTTCATGAAGTCTTCTGCCGTTTTGGAGTACCCTTGGAGATTCACAGCGACCAGGGAAGGAATTTTGAGTCCCAAATATTCCAGGAAACTTGCCGAGTCATGGGTACTCATAAAACGAGAACAACTTCTTACCACCCACAATCGGATGGAATGGTGGAACGATTTAATCAGACATTGGAGAGATACCTGGCAAAAGTTGTGGAAAATCGGCAACGAGATTGGGACAAGCACATACAACCGTTTTTGTTGTCATATCGAAGTGCTGTTCACGAAAGTACATCGGTGACGCCAGCTTTCGCAAACTTTGGAAGGGAATTACGGCTGCCTGCAGACCTGATCACCGGAATACCACCTGATGCCCCACGCAGTATAACTGATTATGCGAATGACTTGCGGAACAAAATGAATGACATTTATGAGCACGTCAGACAATCGGGCCAGCAAATGTCTGAAAAGATGAAAACCCGTTATGACCGCAAAATGAACAATAAAGGGTTTGACGAAGGTTCACTAGTGTGGTTGCACAATCCAGTCCGCAGCAAAGGGAAATCTCCTAAGCTTCAAGCTAAATGGGACGGACCGTACCGGATTGTGACAAAGATCAATGACGTAACCTACCGGATACAGAAAGGTGCAAGAGGTACTCCTAAGATCGTCCATGTGGATCGATTGGCGCGTTATTATGGGGCCGATAATGCTCGGGACGAGCATGTCTTAGGAGGGGGCAGTGTTGCGCGCCACGATTGATAGCGACATTAGCTACCACTAGCGCCATCTAGTATCGAGTAGCAGAACTAGTAGGTCGAGATGCTTCCAGAACTTTCGATACTAGAACATTCTAGAACTATCGACATCGGGTCAGTCGGGACCGGTATGTACTCGAACATTCTAGATGTTTCTACGGTAGAAGGTTCTGGAACTATCTGAGGCCCTATATAAGGCCGGTATGGGCCGCGACCGGGTCAGTATTGGTTCTGCGATACAAGCGATAACATTCGAAGCGATCTTCAAGTGTGACTTAAGAGTGATCAGTAGTGAGATTGTGTTTTATAATTAGTGTGTTTGTGTTTTATTGGTGTTATTTAATTAAAGTGTTTATTTTTGGTTAGTAAATCGGCAGTTTTTATTGTCACGAACCCCAAGCTCGTAACAGTATAAAAACTCTACTAAAACAAAAAACCTATCAGAAATTCAGAATCTGTCTAGATTTAGCTAGCTGTATTTAACATAATATGTCCTAAATATACATAGGTATTAGAAAACCTGTAAAATATTAGTTAAAGTCGAAATAAAAGTTCTTATTTTGTTACTTGGAAATGAGTGAAAACCATGGTCAAAAATTTTGAGAAATGCTCAAATATCAGTAACAGGAAGTTAAACATCATCAATCTATATTATGTGGAAAAAAATCGTATTATTGAAGCTAACTCAAAAACTAGCCAAGCAAATTAATAAAGTTTATATGGGACTAAAACAAGAAATTTGCAAATCCGTCTATATATGACGGAATTAGACCCGAATATATATTTTAAAAAAATGTATAATAAACATCCTTGAGAACCTCTTTTTTGAAGTCGATTAAAAATCAAACTGGTGAACCTAAGGCTAGGTTCACATTAGGTCGGACCGACAATTTTACCGTTGGCCGACTATCGGGTTACGCTGTTCACTCTATAAGCTGCTGGTCCGACCTAATGTGAACACCCCCATCGTTACCCGCTGCCCGGCTCGCCACAAAGCAGTTGTCACTGTCAGTTGTGAGTTGGCTTCTGTGCACAATGGACGACGATGACGTTCTGGTTGTAATGTGGTATTTAAATAGAAGACAGAAGAAAAATAAGTCAAAACTTCTGTATTATTTTCGCCCTTAAACGTGTCCTCCCTGCGTGTACGTCGGCGAAACTGCTGGCGAGAGCGGGTGTTTGGGGTGGCGGGCGTGTGGCTTCGCCGCTACGAGCCGACAAGTGTGGACGGCGCTATACAAAGTAGTACCTATGCCAATATTATATCCGATCCGACGTAAATGTGTCGTCGCTGACAGTTTTATCGGGTCGCTCTAATGTGAACAGCGCTATTGAAATACATTTATGCTAATTTGCTTCCGACACCTTTGTCGTTCCGGTAAAACTGTCGGTCCGACCTAATGTGAACCCGCCCTAAAGAGCCCGTTTCAATTGTCGGCTGTCGGGCCCGGATCTTTATCGGGTGTCGGCGCCTCTATTGACCTGTTCACACTAATCGGTTATCGACCACGGTCGAAGCTGATGCCAATTTTTAACACTACGAGGCGACTGTACACGATGGACGTCGACGAAGTACTTGTTGACATGTTTATTTGAGAATAAAACGAATAAAGACAGCAAAGGAAAGAAAACATTGGGTGCAACAAAACCTGAGGGCAAGATTTAGTTTGGGAACATTTCAGAACTTAGTAACAGAATTGAGAAGTGATGAAATTAAGTTTTTCAATTATTTTAGGATGTCAATAAAGTACAATCAACGAACTATTGTCTCGAAAATCAGTGAGCACAAACTACCAAAATACAATTTAGGTATTCAAGATTTATATTTATTTCTATTATTACAAAACAACAAACGTGCGTACAATAAAAAAAAAATACAACAACTGCTTGCGCGCCGCGATGTGTGAGTGCGCCATAGATATCCGTGGAGTGCGCGATCTGCGGCAGCGACGCACGGGTGGCCGGAACAAGGGGTAGCGGGGAAGGGGTTGTCGGTCCCGAGTTCCCGACATCCGAAAAAATGTGAACAGCGCGGCAGCGTCATACTCTCATAGGCGAGCGAGATTCGACACGATTTATTTCCGGGCGTAGAGGGCTGGCAATAATACACCCGACATTTCTTGTCGGCGCAGACACAAAATCGGTGTCAGACAAGTGTGAATAGCTTCATATAAAATGCTCTGTACATCCGATTAAAATCCGGGCCCGACAGCCGACAAGTGGAAACGGGCTGTAACAAGAACAACCCTTCACCAATCGTAACGTGTGAGAAGGGCCGTCACTCGATTCCGACGAACTCGTATTAAGATTAATGATTGTATTCGTATGTTTACCCGCACAGCATCACAATATTACCGGGGGTCAACGACACCGGCTCTTACGTACGCGCCTAAATTTCCATAGTACAGACGCCAGCACATCAAGCTACTACAATCTGTCAAATTTCTTTAATAGATTTTCAACTTTATCGCTAAAGCATTAGGTTCAAAGTTGTTTGGGAAAATTTTAGTTTCGGGTAGCTTGATATGCTGGCGTCTGTACATGATCGTGCTTTGGAGTTGTTACGGCACGTTCGCTTATTATTGTCTGATGCGAAGTAAGTTATTAGGATTTTGTTTTAATGTTTGTTTATTGTTTAGCTGGTGGCGCCCGCGGCACCGCCCGTGTGCCGTGCTCTCCGCTAAGTGCTTGGCCAGACTGGGGCGCGGGCGCGAGGCGGGCGCGGATGCGGGTACGCGCGCGGTCTGCCTGTCTGTCCGCAGTGGAGCGCCGCTGCGTTCTGCGTGTTATATGGATGAAGAAGACTTATTTTTACTAGAAAAAAGCTCGAACTAGGTTGAGAACCCCGGTCCCCGCGCCGAGCGGCCCGCGCCGCTCAGCACGCCCGCGTGCCCACTATGGACACTCAAAGGAAGTTCATTATGTTAGAGTTCGCCGCCCCGCTCCCGCGCTACCAGTCTGGCCAAACACTAAGACGCAACAGACTGCACATTATGTTTCCTACGCAGTTCTGCCGTTCATATTCGAGTTTTGTAATTCTGTTTCATTTTTAGGGTGTTACAATCAATGTTTTATGAATATTAAGTAGGTACTCTACGATTAGTACATGCTCTAGGACTGTACTTAGAGGAGAAAATGGACTATTAAATAAAAATACCATTCATGAACGGTCTAAAAAGAAATGTCTAGGTTTCCCGGAACCGTTACAGTACAGATGAATTAGAAACAACCGGTCAAGTGCGAGTCGGACTCGCAAACCGAGGGTTCCGTAAAAATTTGTACGTATATGTAACTAGAAATTTACGGTTTTCTGATTTATTCCTTGTACTTGTGCTACATGACAAAATAAAGCAATAAACAATTGATCGATTGATTGATTGTGCAATAAAGAATTGAGTATTTACATAACATACATAATCAGCCTATAATGTTCCCACTGCTGGGACACAGGCCTCTCAGTGAGAGGGAGTGGGCCGTAATCCAACACGCGGGCCCAGTGCGGGTTGTCACTTTGTCAGATATCACGTCTTCGAATTTTTGGTTCATGCTTCTTGCCAAATTTCATGATTCTAGATCAACGGGAAGTACCCTTACAGGTTTTGATTCCCTTGCGAAGTTGCTAGTGTCAAAATATGTGGCATTAACGTAACAAAAAACCGTATCTTTTGATTGCATTCACTTAGAAGTTTGATTTTTTCACAGCTTCAAGGGATTGTATTTGATATTAACTTCCACTTGATAACTCCATGCGCTCCTGAGAAAAAGGGTCTTGACAGACGGACAGATAGATGGACAACTAAGTGATCTTATAAGGGTTCCGTTTTTCCTTTTGAGGTACGGAACCCTAAGGTCTTGACAGACGGACAGATAGATGGACAACTAAGTGATCTTATAAGGGTTCCGTTTTTCCTTTTGAGGTACGGAACCCTAAAAATATTAGTGTTATTGAACTCACAAAGTCTATAGATCCCATTATGCTGGTTTAGGTAGTTGGTAGTCCTATTAGGTAGTAATTGAAACTGATAAGGTACAATTGATATTTTTCTGCAAATATCTTATTTCCTGAAGAAAAGTGAATCAGATGGTCATCTGATTTACTTTGTACCCAGGAATTTGTAATATCTTGATTTAAAAGAGTGTCCATGGAGTTTTTTGCCCGTTCTTCTCCATAGAGATCTACGTTTTGGAATGGGCAACTAGCTTCAACTTTCTGACTAACTGACCGACTATTTAATTTTGACAATTCAAAAGTGCCTGTTTAATTGAAATAAATAGTTTGAGTTTTGAGTTGGGAATGATAAGAATCATCTGTCCAACTAAAAATAAATGTTGATAAAAATGAAATGCAATAGCCATTATAAGAGGAATCTAGTATTTTATACTCCTTTATTCGTCTATATACATATAAATTATATTTTTAAATATTAGAATATAAAAAAAATATATAAAAACATTTAAAAATATAAAAAATAGTAGCTAGTACTAGTATTTTAATTATTATATGTTATAATTTATAATTAATTATACTAGATTCCTTTCAAGCTGTTTTCAATTTAAATACAAAAGTTTGCCATAAGTAACTTTCTAAGCAGGACAATAAGGAATGAAAATGTCCCAAGTAAACAGAAATATTCTTGTGTAAGGGATAAAAATGTTGTGATTAAATAATAGTTTATTGCTTATTAACTATAGTAATTCAACCTCGAGCTGTTAAATTAAGTAAATATTGAAAATTGTTTACTTAGTATTTGATATCTTTAGATATAATATCATTCTTCTTTATGTGTACATGTCACTGAACTCCTCTTAAACAGCTGGACCGATTTTGATGACATTTTAAGTGTGTGTTTGAGTGGGTTTGGATGGTTTAAATTCAACATCTGGTAGGTGGCGCAGGCGAAGCCGCAAGCAGAAACTAGTTTTCTTTAAAATTATGTTCATAAATACTTTCGTTGTTCATTGAGCTAGGAATTTCATTCACAAGCTCGACGTATTCCACAATGTATTTGTTGTAAACCTTTTTGTTAGATTTGTTTTGAGATTGATTAAAAAATAGTAAACAGGATGCCATGTGATGTGATGCACCAACTTGTGAATGAAAAATTTTGATTGGTAGGTATTATATTTGGTAACTAGTAGCTTTTAGAACAAATTAGCTAACCAATTCCCATCATGAGCGTACAGTGTGATGTTATTCATTATGATTAGTATTTATTTAAGTTTTTAGTTATATTAAGTGTTAACTAAAAAGGAAATATTTATACATTTTCATTCAAACAGAATTAGTAAACTACTTTAATGATGGGAATGACAATAAATTATGATGTTTTTGTATATTTAACTACACACAACATCTACATATTAAAACAAATACTAATTATGTGATGAGTTGAATCTACATAAATGCGAGATTATTTTAACTTGTATGAATAATGTAAGATTTCGCAAAAACTTTAGGAAAATATTTGGAATGTATTTGCAAGAACAGATTAACATTTTTATTTTATTAGAACAAAGTAATTGGAAACTAATTTAATGTAAGTATAAGAAAAAAAAAATTGTATGGTTCACATTTGCCAAGGCAGCCCCACAGTGAATAGTGAATGTTCAAAGGGTTTACACTTGAACATGACATTGGTACAGTACATAACCTTAAACATTCCAGCATGTACTCATGTTTTAGTAAACATTGTGGGAAAGTTTAATAGGAAAGTGTTCAGACTTACGTATTGGGTGAAGCAGCTCGTCGCTGGCGTCCTCAGTGCGGTGCTGCTTCAGGATGGCGGTCAGCCAAGCGTGCAGGTCCTGCTCGTTCTCCGCCACCACGCAGAATTGCTCCTCTCTGGTGAACAGCGCGATGACGTGCTTCTGCTTCAGGTCTAGGCGACGCATGATGTTGTAGCAGCTCTTCAGCGGCAGCACGCGGCGAGGCGCCGCTCCTGCGCGGAACTTCTTCTCCGACTCATAGTACTCCAGCCGCGCCGAGCACTCCGGGGTCTCCGCGCGCAGCACGAAGTACTTCTTCTTCATCGTCTTCAGCTTCCGCAGCTGCCCTTGGCGCACCACGGCGCCCGCGCTCCCGCCTCCCGCCGCCGACATCACTCCTGCATCCCAGTCCCGCACCTAACGACTCTGGCACATGCCAACCGATAACCTTGAAGTTGTTTACACCAATGATGAAAGTCACCCTAATAAACGACGAATAGTAAAACACCGTCGACGGACACGCGCCACGACTAAAAATACTTACAATAATCACCATATAGTGCGTAAATAGTACCTCGTTATGATAAATCGAACGGCGTAACGAATCCGACGTAGTACCATAAGAATTTATTCCGTGGGCAGAGCCGCGGCGATTCCTCACTAACACGATAACACTAATGTTAAAAATCTTATCTTTGCGAAATAATCATAATACATCAACAACAAACACTATTTCAATCCATAATTTGGTACGCTCGCTGTTACACTCGGTCATTCACAGACACTCGAGTTTAGAAAGAGATAAAATCATTCATAGTAAACGTAATTCGCACCGCACGCCCTTCCGTAGGTACGCAGGGCATGGAAGTCATGCCGTGGTCATGCCTCGCGACATCAAAACATTCGATTTTCACGTTATCACTCACTGCTAAGACACACCACTGTTTTGCAAACCATTACAAATGTTATACGAGGAAATGTTTTTGTGTTTGACCACTTAATTTATAAAAAAACACGTATTTGCGCCTCGTTTTTTATTGGTTCTTCACTATTGCGTGTCATTTATTTGTACGACGAAATAGTACTCCATCGAACTATGTATACGGCGTGTTATCTTTATATGTTTGTCGCGTAACCACTAACCAATCATAGCGTAGTATTCCGCTACGGCATAAAACATGTCCTATATCGACTAATAGATTGTCTGTGCTATTTTATTATTAGCCAATCATCGTCTACGATTCCCGAGCTGTGGCATCGATTGTGATGAGACCGTATACCTGCCAAAAGTATAGAGTATTGTAGTACAGACGCCAGCACATCAACCTACCCGAAACTGTCAGATTTCCCCAATCAATTTTAAACCTTAGCCTTTAGCATTAAAGTTGAAAATTTATTAAAGAAATTTGACAGATTGTAGTAGGTTGATGTGCTGGCGTCTGTACATTGAACACTTCTCTGCAAACGGTCTCCCGCGTTTTTTGAAAAACACGCAATCTATAACTTATAGCTAATAAAATAGGTACGAGAAATGATTCCAGAGCAAAAAAAAAAAAGAATTGTTTACAAAAAAGCAAAGTTTAAAACAAAGTGAAAAAAACAATTTCCCTAAAATGTAATTCAAAAAGTTACACGAATTTTGGTCCTTCTACACTAGGTTTTTCAATGGTCCTTTTGGTCCTTGGTGTTCTGGTAAGGAAAGTAAATGTTATGCTATTGTTCCCATTAAACTTGAATTATTTCGACCTGAAACGTTTCATCTAATTGACAGCACATTGACAGTCCCTCATGACAGTTCTTAAAATGTTTGGATCATTGAGGTACATAAAACATGGAGATGCCGCGTTATTCTATACATACATTTGCTTATACAAATATGAGTGAAATATGATTCAGAATGTGAAATATCATTATGTCTCATTCTTTCTAATGAGATAATTTTATTTGATAAAAGAGACAACAATATTTAAGTTGTTGCTCATTATGGCAATATTTTATCGTGACGTAGTGACAGTTGTAGGTAAGTGCCATAGCAGCCATCTTATGCGCGGAGTTTCATGGTAGTTTTGCTGTCAAATGGTTGTTTATTTTTTGTATTATTGAGGATTGCAAGAAAATTACGAGGATTTTACCTGTTAAAACTGCATGTAAATGTTGGGAAACAGAAACTCAACATGCCTGTGTGTTGTATTGTGAAGTGTGGTGCAAGAAAGAATGAAAATCAACCTCAATTGTCTTTGCACAGGTTAGTAGCCGGTTTTCATGCATTAATACATACAATAATACACATTCGATGATACAATTGTAACGTGATCATGAATTTATGGCTAAAGTATTGATATTTGGGTTCATTTCCGTATAACAGGCCTTTCTATTATATTTGTTAATTCGTTCGTTTGTTTACAATAATATGTCATAATGGAATAGTGTTGTACCGTTGCCGACTTGGCGTAATAGTTTCCGAAACTAGTTCCTCCGCTGAAACGATACCGGTATATTCTGCGATGTTAACATAAATAATCCTGCGTCTTATTCAGTCCGAGTGACCTTGCTAGGTCCGGCCTGTGGTTCACACTTCACAGCACCAAAATCAAAATATTTCACATAAACCTACATGGACACTTTTATGAAACGTCAGAAGCTAGGTGCACGGTTCCAATTGGTAGTTTCCTATGGAGAAGAAACGGTAAGAAACTCAATGGTTACACTTTTAAAATAATTGGCTTTTACAATGTTTTCTATTTTGTTAAGTACTTGTTGACAGGCCTACACTGTCCTCCCCTATCTATTAATATTGAAATTTCAAAAGGTTTTCTCGGCTCCTAAGGGTCGTAACGTGATGTTAAATAGCCTATAACCATCCTGGCTACCAAACGCAAAAATAATTTATGCATGGCATTTTTTTTGCGCGGAACCCTAATTATTTTTCTAAAATAAAGGTAGCCTAAGTTACTCCTTGTAGGGTAGCGGGATCGTCCGAAAGGGTTACCGCTGCCCCGGAACATAAAGGGCTAAGGAAGGAACACGGGTGGGTTTTAGTCAGTAAGAGTCTGACACTCCCTTCCGCTCCACCCAGAGCGGGAGGAGTCAGTAGATGATTTCCCATCCACAAAAAAAAAATAAAAAGTTACTCCTTGTAACATATCTGTCAGTGAAAGTCCCGTCAAAATTGGTCCAGCCGTTTCAGATTAGCCGGAACAAACAGACAGACAGACAAAAATAAAAAAAAATGCCATTTTGTTAAAATAGTACTGTTTAGATTTTTATAAGCATTTAGTAAAAAGCTGTTATTTTGACAGTACCAACAGACACTTCAATTTTATTTATTTTTATAGATAACGGAAAGTAAGATAACCTACTCATCTTTTTCTGTTACAATTACAACGGACTTTGTATACATAATTTATTAGGTATGATCTAAACGTGATAACTAGTAAGACTCGTATTTAGTATCGATACTAGTTATAGTAACACCTATGTTCCTTGATAGACACAACACTAGCAATGGCAGCCATTTTATGAGACAATACCAGTTGTAGGTATGCACCCTTTTTTCGTAGGTATTTCCAGTCCATACTGTTGTATGTCAATGGTTTGGATACACAGTCACAGACAAACTGTGTTTTCTTAGAACGTTGTGTCAATTTTGTACTTATATTTTTTTACTGAACTAACATTGAAATAGTAGAACTAAAATTAATTACAGCTTGGCAAAAAAGTCGTGAAAATAATGGTGGCGCTACTATCGTGCATGTTGTAACCCTATATAGTACGACGAAAACGGTTTTGATACTTCTTTTTTTTTTTGACAATTAATGTGAATAGGTGGGTTTTTGAAAAAAAGAAAACCTCTGAAACGCTTGTTCAGCCACTGCCTAAAACGATAACATTTGTAGTTATTTATTTCAATGAATTAAAAATAAACTTATTAGGTATTTCAAAATACCTTGATATCAACTAATCCCACATTATGTAAGACAATTTCATGTTTTACAAGACCCCAGATTAATTCAATAGGGTTTAGATCACAGTGACAAGTTGGAAGCTCTACTACTGTGTGACTGTATCCCACGAATCCAAGTTCTCCTCTAACCACAGGCAAAATGTTCCATAGTTGGTGTTCTAAACAAAAACTAAAAAACAAACATCAGAATCAAAAATGTTTTCCTCTAAGTATTCCACGCCCGAAAAGTCTTCATCCATGTCTTGGTGTGAGCTTTCACCAAAACTCTGCTGGCTACCTGCAGATATGTCACTATTGCTGCTTTCATCTTGTAGGTTTATGATATTTTTTCCAATGTCACTATACAGAGTTTGCCCCCTTCAAAAATAACCTTTTTCTATTTTCATGACATATTGACATGATTTTTTCCAGTCGTCAACTGAAACGCTCTGAAACGCTTGTTCAGCCACTGCCTAGAACAATAAAATAAAAACAACTAAACAATATTAACCAAAAGTATCAAAATTATACGAATGCGCTGCAATCTGAATGTGTTTTGTAAACATAACCTCAAATTCGTGAATGTACATTTCAATAATTGTATGAAAGGTTTATTCTAGATATTGCACCTTGAAATACACACATTACATCTGATTACATGTATAAAAATTAATTTTACCTATCATTTCACCGGTTCTTTTATTACACATCGTTGAGATCGGATAAAATTTGTCCGGCCTCGAGTTCCGCCAAACATCTCACGTACACTACAAATTCTCGCTCTTGCGGAGCTGCGAATAACAGATCTGTTCTTTATGTACACAATGGGTCACCAGTATCACCAGAATAACGCAAATAAATAAAAATAAACACGAGAAACAGTCACCGATTACAAGAAATGACAGAATATGTACCTTACTCGACGAAGCAGAGCGAGTGTTGCCAATGATTAAATATTTTAGTTCCGTTTCAGGACTTTCTTGCCAAACTGTACTTAGTGAATAGCAATTTTTTATTGTCGTAAAAAATTTGGTAGTATCTGTTACATTACTCGTATTTATCGTATTTTTATTTGTTGATTCGGATTCATGTAAACCCTAGGTTAATTCAAAGAGTAAAGTAACTATAGAGGGATAATTATCCGATTATTGTTGGTGACACTGGTTCAATATGTCCGACGACGTCCGTCATTCATTCATTCATTTGTCTTGCTAAAAAAGGTATAGAAACGAGAAATGTTGGCAAATTAGTGACGATAATACGTGTTATCTTTCTTGTTCAAGTTATTATTGCTTTTGTTTTACACAAATATTCGTGAATCGGGACGCGCATTTTTGATTATGAGCCGCTTTGGTAATACTCAATATGTTTACATTGTGAAATAAGTTCGTAGACAGTTCTGTCGCCGTGAAAACCATATTCATAGCGAAAGGACAGTTTTTTTGTTGCGCTTGCTGTGTTTGATAAGTGATTTGGGTGTGCGGCGACGTTGATAGACCGTGTCTGTGTACTGTTAGTCGATAATTGTGTGATGTGAAGGTGTTCCATGTTTCGTTGTTCGTTTGTCGTGTGCAATCGCAACAGTCCCCGCTTTGCGGTGCAGTTTTGTAATAGTCATTAGAGCGTAGAAAATATGTCAAGTGGATTGACCCTAGTAAATATTCTAATTTTACAGTAATCTCGTTTACTAGGCAATTCTGTTTATCTGTTTAAAGTAATGCTATTGTAGTATAACTTATAACTTGTTATATTTTACACAGGGCCCAAAGTATAGCTGTGAAGTGGAACAATGGATGTAAAATTCTAATCAATAAGGTAATAATGATTTGTTTTTACTGGCTTCTTATTGTACTGTGTGCCCAGGGACACTAACAATAACCATGCATAAGTTTAAAAAGTGATTGTCTGTCACAAAGTTAATGAGTAATAATGCTAGAGTTGCTATGCTCAGTATGTACACAAAAAACAGGAAGTAAATGAAAGAGTAATGATGAATTAAAATGATAAAATTAACCATTATACTATTGTAAATACCTATTAAAAATGATTTCCTTTTATGTTTATTTTCATTCATTAAAATGGACTATCACTTAATAGTCACTATCAATAAATAATAAATTAGAACTACAGGAAAGTTCTGATCCTGAGCTGGCTTGATTACAGACGTCAATATTTATCATATTTGTACATATAACTTGTGAAAGTTATTTATTTATGTTTAGTTCAGAAGAATATTATCTTACATCCACCACAACTTAAATGGAAGCTTTTTATTGTCATAATGGACCAAAAGTCCAATCATGCAAAGTAATTGCTTGTTGCAACTTAATTCTTATTTTTCTAGAGTGAAATGGTGTCAACCAATGAGACATATCCATTAGGACATCATCAATGGCCAAATAAATAAGGGACAATTTCCTTGTTTCCCAAAGATCATGCCACAAAACTGCAAAACTTGGTAACTGTATTGTTCATCTGCATGACTCAGTCTTGGACCAGTCTCGTGACCTTTAGCTCTTACGGGAAGAGAGTTCAACCAACTGTATTGTGTAAGACTGACAGTCACAATTACTGTTTGTTACCTATTATTTGGACCGTCCAACAATAGTAGTTGCATAGATCAAGAGGCATTTGGTGCAATTTACAATATCATTCATTAGTTTTTAGTTAGATGTCCTCTTTTGGACATAGCGCTCCCCCGCATCATTGAGCTGTCAAAATTATAGCTGTTGTAATAGTGTGTAATATATACAATAGGCTGCTTCATGTATTACTAGCAGCGCCCCGCGGTTTCACCCGCGTAAGTTTCGATCCTGTGGGAATATTGGGATAAAAACTATCCTGTGTCCTTTCCCGGGACTCAAACTATATCTATACCAAAATTTCATCTAAATCGGTTCGGCGTTTTAAGCGTGAAGAGGCAACAGACAGACAGACAGACACACTTTCGCATTTATAATATTAGTATGGATAGTAATAATTTTATTCTATGTGGCTTCACATGGCTCACCCTTATTATGAAATCTAGCGTTCTTTTTACTGTTTTCCTAATTTTCATAATATTTTATGTTTATGTTACTAGAAATGTAAACTCAGAGGGGTTATAATCTATAGTTGCAGATGCATAATATGATGATGTATTTAATTGGCCTTTACACTCTTATGTGTTGTTATAAGGCTTAAATTTTAATGATTAGCTTCTCATACATACCAATAAATTAAATTAAAGTGTCTGTTTGTTATTTCAAAATAACAGCTTTTTATTGAATTTCATTTTTTTTTTGTTAGCCTGTACTGTCCCACTGCTGGGCAAAGGCCTCCCCCAAATCCTTCCAGGAACTCTTTTCCCGCGCCAATGGACGCATACGACGAAGGCTGTTTCGAGGTGAATGCCATATCCATATCAAAGTACTTGCAGAAAAACAATTCTAAATATTTTGTCTGTTTATTCTGGCTAATCTCCGAAACAGCTGGACTGTTTTTCACAGGACTTTCACTGGCAGATGGATGATGTTATAAGGAGTAACTTAAGTTATTTTTATTTTGGAAAGACTATTAGGGTACCATGCAAAAAAATTAAAACCCATGAAATCCAATATGCTTGAGAACAAAGTCGCAGGCACAGCTAGTCAAAAATAAAATACTTCCAATGGTTACAATAATATAATACCTTCCAAAATTATTTAAAGCTATCTATCTTAATTTTCAGATATATTATGGCATCTGGGACATCATCTTTAGAGAGTAATGGCAGCAATGGTGGGTATTGCTTCAAATAATAATAATCTTTATTACGATACACAGAAGATTCATGATACACAAGAGCAGATGAACAAAATAACATGGTATATCTACATAAATCTACACAGATTATGTAACCGTCTACTAAACTAGGTAATCCTGTATTGTAGGAGACAGTAATAATTTATTTTCTACATTTCTTGGTACTAATAATTGATTCAATTTTTTCATAATTTTACTAATCTCATTAATTGCTGCTCCTTTCCTAGGAAAACCATAATACAGCAAAACCCTGCATAGAATAGTTTCACATCTTAAAGTACAAACTCAAACTTAGAAGTTTAGGTAAAAGATGTACTAGATAAACCTATCAAGCAAACTAAGTTTAAGTTTGAAAGGGGTAATAGTCCGAAAAATGTACTGTTCACTGATGATCTGGTCCTTTGGACCTTATTAAAAAAAAAAAAAAAATATATATATATATAGAGGAAACCATAGAATTTTCATTCCAAGAATTTGTTAATTTATTTGTCAGTGTGTGTTGCGTGGGATTTTGAGTAGATTTATTATCTCTTTCATGATGCAGCAGATAAAGTCAAGAGTTAGTTATCAATCTTAAGGTTTTTGGTTAGAGCAGACCCTCAAAACAGATGAGATTAGATGAGTCACTTATAATCTTGTGTTACATTGAATTGTCTAATCTATAACTATACATATACTTTAGTTTTGATATTTGATTAAAAAGAAATACACAATAACATGTGTTTTTCCACACTTGAGTGTTATACTCATAATAATGAAGAATTTGTTATTTTTTAATAGTTCTTTCCTTAAGGTTTATTGAATCATGGGTTCAGAATGTCCACTACAGTTTCTATCTAGTAGGTAGTACAAAGTACAAATCTAGAGTAATACTTCTGCTGCATTTTTAATTATTTACTACTTAACTGCATCAAAAATATCAACAAAGTTCCACTTCAAGATCAATGTGTTTTGGGTCTCCTAAGTTTCTAACACTTTGTTTTGCTAGCCTGTACTGTCCCACTCCTGAGCAAGGGCCTCCCTCCACCCCTTTCATCTTTCGCTATCGCCTCTCTAACATTTTCTAAAGGAAAACACATCTTTCAGCTGTTTGGCTATCACCAAAACCAGAATACTGACTAATGTTTGGCTTTCAAAGGTGATCCTGGCTCTATTGATGACCCGCTTGTAAAGTCACTGAGCAATCAGCCCAGTCATATTTTTATCATTCTTGGATTCAGCCTGTAACCAGCCTGCCCAATAGTCATCCAAAGATTCTCTGGTACAAAATTAGTCTATCTCCTAAATTGTGTGCTTAAGAGATAAATAAAAATACTACTGTTGTTCCAGAATCAATATCCCACAATTACGTGAGCACAGAGCGTCACACCACCGCTCAACTGCCGACCATCCCCATCCCAATCGAGTACGACGTGCTCACTTCGAACCAATGCTACGAGAAACAGAACTACACGGTCAAGTCGCACGGCGCGCACGTCATGAGCGGCCCGTACGAGCCGCTGCAGTATGACGTCATCAGGTAGGTGCTACTAGCAGTTCACCACGGCAATAGGCTTGGTCGAGGTGGCCCCCGCCACTTACATGGATGAAATGTCTGTGTACTTCAAACCTCTGCTGCCCCCTTTGGCATGAAGTTATGTGTTCACTAAGGACTACCCACCTGTTTTAGTTATTGTCTGGCTGCCACCCGAAGGTGGTCTGGTATACATCGCTTTCTGCTATAAAAAGAACAATGTTGTATATGACCGTTACAATTTTGGTGTACTCAAATATTTTATTGCATGGTATACAGACAGCTAACTTGCAACGATTTTTTAACAGTGTTGAGTCGTCAATTCTTTTACATCACTCATAAGTATTGCATAAGTAACCCTTTTACGCACATAATAAAAATGAATATTGTCAGTGTAGTGGAATAATTAATATTTTTGCCTGTATACGAAATAGCTTGTTTGGGTTTTACAATAATGTATGTTATCTGTCCATCAGTAAACAGAACAACGAGAGCTTGAAGCAGCAGTGCGAGAAGGCGCTCCATGATCTCAATCAGTTGCGGCGACAGCATACGGAGACGTCGCGGAGGTGTGAGCATGTTATGAAAGTGAGTTTTTGAAACTGTCATACCATATTTTCTATACTAACTTATCTCAAACTATTTAAAAGCTTTGTAATAATAGTAAATTAAATGCTTTTTTAACCGACTTCAAAAAAGGAGGTTCTATATTCGACCCGTATGTATGTATGTTTGTATGTCCGCGATTTTCTCAAAAACGAATGAACCAATTTTGATAATTCTTTCACTATTGTGATCTTATGTAGATTACAATAATAACTTTCAGGAAGGTTTTAATATATAATACATTATGTAATTATGCTTATGTACGATGTTATATGCATACATGTACTGCATCTCCGGCATTTCTATGCGAATTTTGATGATTCTTCTAGTCGGTGTCTTCAATTCTTCAATGCACTAGTGTTATTTGAATTTGTGTGGAGTAGGTACAACTAAAAAGTGAAAAATAAAAACTTATTTACAAAAAAAAAAACAACCAACTTTAAAAAAAAAACTATAAATTGATAAATAACTTTCATTTCGGAAGTCGGTGTCAAAAAACGAAAATGCGGAACCAACGACACCGACTTCCGAAATTAAAGTTATTTATCAGTTTGTAGTTTTGTTTTGAAGTCTGTTATTTTTTTTGTAAGAAAGTTTTTTTTTATTAAACTCCTCTTCCTCCATCCTCTGTTCAAGTTTTCTGATAGCATTTCCTACTTTTAAAAATTATTTTCTTGCCAAGAATATCGTATCGGGTCAGTAAAAATATCGGGTCAGTAAAGTACCCTTGCGTGAATTGTGATACATAGAGCTTTAAAAACAGACTGTCACAGTGTCTCACAAGTATGAGTGATAGAGACGACGCTCTACAAAACCGAACTTTTTCCGAATAATAATTCAATGTGTCTTGATGAAACAAAAAAAATATAAATGTAAAAAAAATAAAAATATATACTGATTGTGATGATGTTGATAAATGTATTTTCTTTTCTTTCCTTGTTTTCTGCCGGGTGTTGTAACTTATAAAGGTTACCTGACTTGGAATGACAACAGTATTGTATGAATTTGCCTTTGTTTAATGCCTGACTTCTAACGGTAATGCTTTATCTACTGTTTATAAAAATAATGTCCATTGTGGGCTAAGACCACCATACCGTGGGCCCCTGAAACGTCTAATGGAGTCGCGGCAGATATAGGCGTAGATGGCGGGACGAGCTTGACGTCTAGAGGCGGGATTGGCCCATGTTGGCGCAGTATCGAGTTGAGTGGAACAAGGAAAGGGGAGACTTTGACCCTGCAGTAGGACAACACAAGCTGATTTATTTATTTATTTTATCAGGAGTTGGAGTACTTCCGCGGACAGCACAGAGCAGCTATGAACCAGTTGGAGGTGTCAGCACAGGAGGCTAGCAGTTTGCGCGGCAAATACGGTGACCTGCTCAACGACAACCAGCGGTAAGAGCTCCATACCTTCCTACTTTTTGACCTACTTAAATCACTAAATGCGTTTAACGCTAAACATAAGTATTTAATCATTCTCTCTCTGTCATCTTCAAACGATGGGCAGAAACAGAAAGATGTTTTAAATGCGCTTGGTGCAGAGTGCAAGCGGGCCTCAGGAATCAGTCCGGCAGACCAAAAAAGTGCAGTACAGCGGTTCACCATCAAAGAAATATCAGCTCTGGCCAATTTGAAATAAAGTCGAATATACTTTACCATAGTCCGCGTAATTTTTTTTTATTTTTGGGCGTGATTTTTGAACTTGTTATGGTTTAAATATGATAAGTAAGGGTCGGTGGACACGAAGCTAAGCGCAGTACGAATTCTACAGAATAACAAGTTCGAAATACACGCCTTCTATAAGTTTGAATTGTCTTGCTAACACCCGGACGTTTCAATGACAATCATCTGATTGGCTGTTGATAATTTAGTCAATCAATCACAGAAGTTGAAACTTGTAGCGCGTTTAACAATTTAGGCAGCTTATATTGTTCCAGAAACCGGGCATCAGGAATACTGTTAAAATAACGTTAATGTCTTAAAAACACATGTGGTTGTTTCCCCAGCTTGGAGCGCGAGGTGCAGCACCTGCAGCAGACCAGCAACCCTGAGGGCAGCTCGGACGCGCTCGTGCACACGCTCAGGAAGTATGAAGCGCTCAAGGAAGAACTCGAATGTTTTCAGAAGAGGTGGGTGTGCGCTTAATATTTGCTGAGTTTGTATGACCTTTTAGTAGTATGGACAGATTCGCGGGTAAAGTGCTGCAAGGGTCTTTTTGCGATTGTATGTCATTGATAGGGAGCCCCTCTGTCATTTTTAACCTTTTCGCCGCCAACGTACACAAAACGCAATGCCTCGCCGAGCGCCAAGTTATAAATGTATAACTAAATATATAGTAAACAGTAGTGATGGGGATATCGTCATATCGATGAATAAGATTTGTACGCGTAAAGTTAAGATTTAAAGTTGATTTTACGAATATAAATAAAAACTGATTAAATATTTCCAGATTTGTTTTGTTTCACAGTATCCTTAATAAGAAAAAACAGTATAAATTATGAGTATCAAAGAAACTAATACATAACTCAATTAGAACTATAAGGAATGGGGTACATCTCTATTTGTTTCACGATCTCATTCTTTAACTTCATATCAAGTTATTGGCACTGAGGGCACGTTGAATTCGATTCTGATCAGGGATGGGGTCTATGGTCTTTCTTTCTTCTATTTTTGTTTATTCCTGTGTTTTTTTAATAACTTCAGTTAACGTTTTTTACCGTAGGTATCTAAGTGGCAGAATTTTTAATTGTTTTTAAAGTGTTTTTTGAAATGGAAAGTAACTATATATTTAAATTCTATCACGCTTGTAGCCGTGTACTTATCACAGCTTGTTTGTTTATTGTTTTTTAAGTGTTGTTTCTGTTCTTTTCTTAACTCATGTATTGTATTTACCATAATAGTGTATGGAGTACAAAAACAGTACCTAAATCTACTGTAATTACAGTGCATCTGGAGATACTGGGCTCACCGAACATTTTACATACTTATTGAATTCCTACTCTTTGGTGAATAAACATTATTATTATCATCCAGTTAGACATATCTCAGAATTATCTTCTGGTTCAATGTTCTCCACAAAATACTCCGAGTCCGATTCCACACCTTGCAAAATTTTAAGAAGTTCGTCCGAATCAAGTTCTTCACTCATTTTTCTATATTTTGTTATCAAGTGAAAGAAAGAAAGATGCGTGCGCGCGAATCCGATTTTGTGCTGCACTATGCCAAAGTGACCTTGACAGCCGCACGCCTATGACGTCACTGACCAACTTCTATAGTAGTTCGTGGCACTCGGTGGCGCACAGGGGCATAGACGACCAATTGTTTTGTAGAGATGGGAAAATAACTATCGACAAGAATTGGTAACAACTTTATAATTACGTATCGGCATCTACCTGAAGGTCGAAATTCATCTACTATCCTTTGTAATGAAGTAGATAACTAAGTTCATATTTTATTGACCTCAAATTGTTTTCGATATTCGTAACTTTCTGTATTTATAAATATTTCAATGGTGAAATCAACCTTTCACGGCACATCACTGGCCAACTTGATATGAAGTGATTGGCGTTCTGAGGAAAGTAACAAAATTCGGATTTTCTGTTTTTGCCGATTTTAGGACAAACTAGGGCTTATTTTGTGTAGAAAAATAAAAAACAGGGTAGTAGACAGTGCTATCTTAAATAATAAAATGGAACAAAGCTTTTAATCACAGTAAATTTATTTTAATAAGATAGTTAAAATTAACAACTTCTATAGAAGTTGTGGCGCTGGTGGCACGAAAATCCCGAACTTCTATAGAAGTGCTTGGCGGTGAAAAGGTTAAAGTAGGTAAATATTTGTGAAACTGTCTGGAAAAAGATGACAGCCTTAGTTCCGAATTTAGCCACGTGCTATAAGACCCTTATCTGTCCGTTCACAGTTATTTTACTTCTGACAGCAGCAACCTAACAGAAACATTATTGTGAAGAAAATAAAGATGAAAATGATTTTGACAGACTTGTCAGTGGCAGCAACCCAACAGCAACCATATGAGAATAAAGGTCACTGTGATTTGGACAGTGATGCAAAATCCAACTGTGAACGGACTTTATAAGTTGTTCTGTTTTATGACAACTTAGGAAACAGATAATAATAATAATGAAAACAAATTTTTAACAAAAAATCGATCTTCACGTTTATGTTTTGTTGCAGATACGACGATCTAATAGAAACACATAACACAACATTAGAAAAACTTCGAAACGTTCAAGAAGAGAACAGCAGACTGAAAACACAATGTCACGACCTCACGCAGGAGAGAAATGCTGTTGTAAGTATAACCTTTTTTTTTGGAATCTATGCCATCCTATGTAACGTATTGTCCGGCCGCGCTTTTGCCAAGGATGTTAAATTTCGAGCGGCCATTGTTATTTACATGATTATAATTCGTTCCCCAATGAGTTTGTTGCAAATGTTAAGCAACTCCATCAAACATTTTGCTAATCCAGCAATTAACAATAAGTTTTTTGGTCCCTTGAGCTGGTTCAACAATATCTGTTGAATCCGCCTCAGACATACATCTGATGTATGTCCCTAAATTTGTAGGTTCTTCGAGCCGGATTTGACAGATGTATGGCTGATGGCATTAGGTTTGTGGGATGGCATGTGACGCGAAGTGCGACACAGGCGCGGGTTTTGTGTTTTGTTTCGTATAGTTTCACGCATGCAGGCAACAAGTGTGAGGAATACATCGCAAGCTAATCGTTCCTTGTGGTTGTGTAGATCCGAGAGCGCAACGCGCTGAAGCAGCAGGTGGCGCACGTGCTGCGCCAGTGGGAGGGCGGCGCGCGCGAGCGGGCGGACGTCAAGCGGCTCACCGACGAGCGCAACGCCGCCATGGCCGAGTACACGCTCATCATGAGCGAGAGGTAGCCGCTACATAACCAGCGCAACCGTCCACACTAATACTCGCTCTAGAGAATAATAAACACATGTCGTAAACTAAAGAAACCTAGCCCATAATCGAGAATTTCAACTAAAAAAAGAAGAAACGGCTTTGTAAAACATCATCTGTCTCTATTTCTAAAGCTTAATGTGTTCTATTATTGCCCGAATACTGAATAGTTGTACAAAAATCTTATGGCGCGTGGCCAAAATCGGAACTAACGCTGCCATCTTGTTTTTTCGATATAGTTTCACAACAACAACGACCCCCTGACAACGTAATCCAAGCGTCAAAAGGTCCTTGTATTATTGTCCTTATGCTACTATGATATAAATTACAGTAATTTGTAATATGCATTGTGTATCACCAGGGACACAGTTCATAAAGAGATGGAGAAGCTATCGGACGACCTCCAAGCGGCGCTGAAACGTGTCGCCGCGCTGGAGTCCGCGCTGCAAGCTTCTCGGGAGGAGCAGAGGGCCACCGCGCTGCAGGTAACTAATATTGTGCTTTAACTCCACGACATAGGGCACAAAATAGCCTATAGTTCCTTATGTCAAATTTTCGTCTACATGGTGTATATTTGTTGTTTGAGTCTTGTACGATTAACGCACGTAACACTTTCAAGGTTGAACTCTTACCAATAACGTTCGGTTGACTTGAAATAAAATGATTTTCAGTGTGTTAGCAATGATTGCGATTACCCATCTCACCGAAGGCCTAATAATGTACGAAAATGCTAGTTCCCCTCGCTTTATTTCATGCAAGTTATGTTGGTAGGCGGAGAGTCTACGTCGCGAGATCGAGTCAGCGCTGGTGGACCGCGACCGCGCGATCAAAGAGTGCAGCGACCTCAAGACACCGCAGAACACTTCCACACTAGGGAAGTCCAGGTCTGTACTGTTATATCATTTATTATTACTTTGAAATATAACGTTTGTAGGAGTATACGAGTTCGTAAATTAGATCAGATGTAGTTGTTGTAAATTATTATCAAAATATGCCTTGACTGTGATTTTTGGTAATTTTTTATTAGTTTTCAATCGGTTTAAATCGATTAATGATTGATTTCGACTTAATCTATGTACAGACGCCAGCACATAAAGCTACCCGAAACTGTAAAATTTTCCCAATCATCTTTGAACCTAATGCTTTAGCGATAAAGTTGAAAATCTATTAAAGAAATTTGACAGATTGTAGTAGCTTGATGTGCTGGCGTCTGTACAATTAATTTTTGATCTTTTGATTTGATAATCGATTTCAATTGATATTTTGATCGATTTTGTAAACTATCGAAAATTTGAGACCAAATAACTTCGTGTTATTTTTTTTTCTGAATGATTAATTATGTTCAACAGACAAGACACCTCGGCATACCACCACTTGGGGCTAGCAAGTGGTGTGGGCAATGACGGATTTCTCACCGGACAACACTCCAATGACCCATCATTGGATAAGTTGCAAGGTAAATACAATATCATCATAAAAGTAATTGACGTTGAATGGTCTCCTTAATTACCACCACCAACGCATCGAGATAGTCTAAGAAGCTAGTTTAAAGCTAGTTGAACAGCTCGTCAAAATATTGACGGCAAAAATATGTTTACAAAATGGACTTAATATTTCATACTACGTTTAAAACTGCTTTTCCCATCCTATTTATACCACAATCATACTGGCATTGTGTTTTGAATCTTTGGAAGCAGACTTTACTGCTGACTTTTATTCTGAAGAGGAAATCGGCTTTTCACTGTCTTTGGACCTGAAATAATGGCATATTTAATATGTATATGTCATGATGCTTTCCTTGTCCAGGTCTAGTGGGCATGGTGGTAGATGCCGTGGACAAGGAGCGCGTGGACAACCTGGAGCAAGCCAACCAGGAGCTCGAGCGACTGCGCAAGCAGATCGACAGGCTGCAGAACGAGCTCAACGACGCGCAGAGAGAGGCCGAGGTATGTAACAAAAGAGTTGTTTTTACATCTAGACTAGTGTGACACTTACATTCACCTACAGTGCGGCCGACGAGAGAATATGCTCTTGACACCTGTCAGTTTGATACAAACGAATACGCGTTTGGCGAATTTCATCTTTATTAGCTATACCTGTTGTTGTTGTTGTGTTTACTAGATCTGTTGCACTCACAGGTCTCAGGAACGCATTCTCTCGATGGCCGGACTATTGTGAAGTTTCAATTTATTGGCAGTTTTCGTCAAAAGTGGTAAAGTAATTACGAGGTCGATTATTACTTAGCGAAAGATGTGAACGGGATAGTATTATCTCTGTTGGCTCTCTCGCTGTCTAAAACATTAATATTAGGTTGGTAACGTGAAATAATAATATTTTCTTTCAGGTATCGAAACGGCGAAGAGACTGGGCTTTCTCAGAACGAGACAAGCTGTTGCAAGAGCGAGAGAGTGTCAAGGCACTCTGCAATCGACTGAGAAAGGTAAGTAAATATTAAAAACATCACGCACACCTGTATTTATTCCCCTAATGATTAGGCAGAGATGTATGTACAGTACAGTCAGCCTCAATAAGATGATCGACAAGAATGTATTTATTATTATTTATTTAATTGTCTATAATCTTTGTTCCATATTATTGTATCAATGTGTATCCACAAAACATAATATATTACATTTTGGGTAGGTACCTAAATGTAGCTATATTCTTGTGGACCTTTTTGAGGCTGGCTGTACCTTAAATAAACGTCATATTAATTATACTTATATTAAAAAAACGTTACCCTCATTTTGGGGCAATCGGAAAAAAAGCTAATAGATTCGATCTTGACTAGATTATTTAGTCTAGACGGCATCGATAGCGAGATTCTATTGTATTCGAGAGTTTGATTGATCTTTTACCTTTCCACAGGAGCGCGACCAAATGGTCGGCGAGCTAGCGGACGCGCGTCGCCATGGCAACAAGAAGGAAGGCAAAGAGAAGCGCAACACTATGGCCGACGATGACGAACGGAAGGACTGCAGGAGACACGCGCACTCTAGAGATTCTGCTGTTGATGCTGATGTGCAGGTAAACACGCCTAGCTTAGACATAGTGGAGACCAGAAGTAGGTAGGGCCAGTACTGGACAAGTCTTGTTAGGTGTTAATCCATCAATCAGCGTGCGTGCAGCGTGCGTGATTACTTATGTTCAACCAATATAACGACCTGGAAGTAGCGTAGTTATGAGTAAACTAGCTACTCCCCGCGATTTCACCCGCACAAGTTTCGATCCCGTGGGAATATCGGGATAAAAGCTTAAAATAGGTTTTTAAATGTTAATGTTATGTTATGGTGGTTAAATGTGTAGAACATCGTTTATAACTCCACATATTACTTTCTGCAGGATTTCGAATGGGAGATAATCGACTTGGAGCTCTCAGGCCTGAACAAAGACGGCGAGTTAGGTTTCGAGCTGGCGGGTGGGAGGGAAGAGCCCTACTATCCCAACGACTGCAGTATTTATGTGACGGCTGTGAAGAAGGGCTCCATCGCGGACGGGAAGATCAAGTAAGTACATTTAAACCAGAAAAGGTATCGCTTCGGTAATCTTCATTTCATTTCTTGGGATGGAATAGGGTAACGACTTTGGGTCTTCCAGCATTTGATTTTGAACACGGTGCTTGTACTGGGGGCTTACCAAGAGCTCTTATAGCCGGGCAGAAGTTGAACTGCACTGCTGTTTTGTACTATGACGTCTTGTTAGCGGCCCTGCTACGTTGACGTTTAATAAAATCGTTCACCTTGTTTTTTAGGGTTCCCGTACCTCAAGAAAAAACGGAACCCTTATAAGATCACTTCGTTGTCCATCTGTCTGTCTGTCTATCAAGACTCTTTTTCCCAGGAACGCGTGGAGTTATCAAGTTGAAATTAATATCAAATACACAAGGCTGCAATCCCTTGAAGCAGTGAATAAATCAAACTTCTAAGTCAACGCAATCAAAAGATACGGACGCTTATGTTCCGTTTATGCCGCATATTTTGACACTCGCAAGGGAATCAAAACCTATAGGGTACTTCCTGTTGACCTAGAATCATGAAATTTGGCAAGAAGCTATTTCATGTCGCACAAGTTGAGGACAAAACCCAAAAACCATAAAGTTGTTACTTAGCTACAAAGTACGGAAGCCTCGGTGCGCGAGTCCGACTCGAACTTAACCGGGTTTTCTTATAGAATTTAATACCATGACGTGCTAAATGACAACAGCAAAATGACTATTGAACGACTGTAACGTCAAAATAAATCATCCTGAATAAGTTACTAATAAACGAGCTTTTTCAACATATTGTAATTCAGTGCCCATACAACACTTTTTTTTAGTATTTCTCTAATTTTGTAGATGTGTATTTGTGACGAGTACGAAATATTTGGAGAGTGAATATCGAATTGAAAAAAGAAACCGACAGCGCCGGCGCGGGCGTCGCACTAGGAAAATAAATAACCCTTTTGAAGTGAATAAAGGGAATTTATGAATCAATATTTTTCTTATTTGACCTAGTACCTACTAAAAACAAAATAATATTGATCACACATATAGAGGGTTATTGGAAAAACACCAACAACCTCTTAAGAGGTCATTGTACTCATCATTATGAACAACTTTTACTATGGTACCAAACCTGAAATCGCGAAAAAAAAATCTGCTGTTCCCTACATTTATGTTCGTACTAGCTGTGCCCGCGACTTCGTTCGCGTGGATGTCGGAAAACAATAATGTTTCGCTTAGGAAAGGTGTAATTGCCACTCCTTCATTGAAAAGGAAGAATCTTCCGATCTTGCCTGCGGTGCTATTCTGTAAAAAGATCACCGTGATAACTTAGGTGAAGTGAGTTTAAAGTGAGCTGTCATTCCACCTGATGCTAGGGATTGACACTGTTGACAGCTCACTTTAAGCTCACTTCACCTAAGTTTTCACGGTGAGATTTTTACAGAATAGCACCACTGGTAACGCTTCCCTTACCTGGGGTTCTCTACCACAGCCCTTTTGACTGCAGTCACTGCGTCTTCATGGTTCATAATGACAATGCGACGAAGTGTCACTTTGATTTTTGAAAATAAATAAAAATAAAAGCGCCTGCTTGAGGCTGATTATCTGACCAAACAGCCATATGTCCATTTTATTTTGTGTCTGTTTTAGAATACTAACTTGTAAAATAATACCACCATTTTATGTAAAGTATATCTGAGATAAGTAGGTGAAGTTTGAGGTTAGTTTTTCTAAGTGTTGGTTTCTTCTCTGCGGTAAATTTAGAAATACTTAACTTGGTATTGTAGATATCTTACGTACCAATATAATGCCTTATAAAGCGTCGAGAAATCAAGAAGATAAAAGGAAGAATTCATCAATGGTGTTACTCTTAAATCGTACTGAAGTTTATCTGAAAAGTAGTTTGAAGTCTTTCTTAACTTATTCTGTCAACCTGTGCCCATATTTACTTAACTCTCCCTTGATGGATAGCCTTAAGATATCTTGAGGGTCGATATGGTTTTAACCAAGACAATGGCCAAAAATGTAGTTATTGTCTCGAAGACATAATCTACAATACCTTTTTATGATATGGCAGTGCTACTTGGGTGTGCAACTGCCGTACCTACTCAATAATCAACTGCCCGTCTGGCGGAGTGTGCTGAAGCGTTATCATGGTAAATTATGGATAAAACTTGAAAGTAGTCATGATTTAAACCTTATGTAACTAAAAAAATGCCTCTCTGTAAACGATGTTAGAAATGTTGCTTGCCCCTCGAAAGAGCTTCTACATAAGGTTGCCCGTGTGAAAAGCAACCCATTTATTTACTTTGGTTATATTGGAGACCGGCCGCCCTCGAAAACCATGAAAACGACACCCATGACGAAAAGTTTGAAATTTTTTGCAACCGCCATCTTGGATTTTCATTTTGACCTTACTATCGACTTCAGCGCCCAAGAAAACCATGAAAAAGACACCTATGACAAAAAAAAAAATAAAAAAATTGGTGCCGCCATCTTGGATTTTCATTTTGACCTGACTATCGGCTTTAGCATCCTCGGAAACCCTGATAACTATCTCTCTCTGTCTCTTTCTATTACTGTGAAAAGTGAGGCATAACGCTTTTTCCTTACGTGACGATTTCTCCCATTTTACTCCTACCGCAAGCTCCGTAAAAGAACTTCGTTCCAAAACGTCACCCTGATTCGAATATGACGACATTTGCTCAAAGCCATCTATCGAACAAAGTGGTTAAATCGAAACTCGCATTGCATTGATCAACTTTCATAAATCAATAATTATCTAACATTGCATTCTTTATCACTCGGAACACCACATCAATTATTATTATCTTACATTATCCTCACTTTTTATTTGAAATTCTTTTAGCGCCACAGGCGCCACTAATAAACCATCAATGGAAAACTGTTTTTCTAATATTATAATCAGTATCATTACTTTTTAAATAACACAGACATAAGTATCTGTGTTATTTCGTCATAAAGGTAAGCCTAATAGGACGTGATTATTCACATACTTAATGTTGTTTATATCACAATAATAATACGTTTTCGTTAGTAGGTACTATATCGTGCCAATAGATGTCGTTACGTGTTTCAAAAAACATAAAAAGTTGTTCTAGAATACTCTAAATTGATTATATCTTTTGATAGAGTGAAGCGATTGCGATTATTCAAAAACGAATAACTGCTCCGAGTTCTACACCATATTTGAGTTTAAAAATTAACCATATTGGTTTGGTACTTTTTACGTTGAACCTGTTCAAAGAATCTGTCACATCCAAACAGACAAAAATTCCAAAAATTGATGAAATGGCATCTGTTGGTTATCCTTTAACACCCCAACTATTTTTTTGGAAATATTTTCAATGTACAGAAACGCCTCGTCTGCAGATTTATTATAATTATGTATAGATAACACGTCAAAATTTAGGGAACAGCTGATTATTTTCTCATAAAAATAATAATCCTATGCTCAAACAAGGATTCAATGGCAAATATGTATGAAATCAAATTCGTAACTCTTGCTTTTCAGTAGCTTTTTTTTATCATATCATATCAACGAACGACAATAATTTTTCTCGCGTTAAAGTGTTCATTTGTTTTTTTTTTTAATAAACAGCTTTCTATTTGCAAGCCAGTTCGAAATAAAAATAAAACCTTTGATAAGTTACCTTCTTGGTTGCCATGTTTCGGAGTAAAAGATTGTTCCATTTTTAAATTATACGACAGATATGACTTTACTATGTAATTTATTTGGCCGCTAACCCACGACAGATATGAATTTTCATACAACTTTTGCCAGCCGCGGCTCGCATGTATTTGGCCAGTAAGTACAGCGATTTCGATTTATCTCGAAGAAGGTTGTCAAAATAATGCTCTTTCCAAACATGTTTGAGAAAATGTTTTTTGTAAGCATAATTTGTGTTTGACTGTTTGTTCAAGGGCTTTCTTTTCTTTTTTAAAATTAATATACCTATCGCATTCGATTTGTGGCCACTTTTGTTTTACACACCTTGATTGTTGCACAATATTCTTGATTGTCAATAATTACTTCGACGACGCGATGTGTTGTGTCGTGAGTGTCCGATGTTGATACCCCTCCCTTTCGCAGGGTGTGCGACCGCGTGACGGAGGCGTGCGGTGTGTGCGTGTGGGCCAGCGGGCAGGCCGCCGCCGCCGCGCTGCGGGGCGCGCTGGCGCGGGCCCCGGCGGCGCTGCGCCTGCAGCGGGCGCGCGCGCGCCGCGTGCGCCTGCACCTGTCCGACGCGCGGGGCGTGGCGCTGCAGCACGGTGAGTACTATACAGTGGCGCTGGCGCGGGCCCCGGCGGCGCTGCGCCTGCAGCGGGCGCGCGCGCGCCGCGTGCGCCTGCACCTGTCCGACGCGCGGGGCGTGGCGCTGCAGCACGGTGAGTACTATACAGTGGCGCTGGCGCGGGCCCCGGCGGCGCTGCGCCTGCAGCGGGCGCGCGCGCGCCGCGTGCGCCTGCACCTGTCCGACGCGCGGGGCGTGGCGCTGCAGCACGGTGAGTACTATACAGTGGCGCTGGCGCGGGCCCCGGCGGCGCTGCGCCTGCAGCGGGCGCGCGCGCGCCGCGTGCGCCTGCACCTGTCCGACGCGCGGGGCGTGGCGCTGCAGCACGGTGAGTACTATACAGTGGCGCTGGCGCGGGCCCCGGCGGCGCTGCGCCTGCAGCGGGCGCGCGCGCGCCGCGTGCGCCTGCACCTGTCCGACGCGCGGGGCGTGGCGCTGCAGCACGGTGAGTACTATACAGTGGCGCTGGCGCGGGCCCCGGCGGCGCTGCGCCTGCAGCGGGCGCGCGCGCGCCGCGTGCGCCTGCACCTGTCCGACGCGCGGGGCGTGGCGCTGCAGCACGGTGAGTACTATACAGTGGCGCTGGCGCGGGCCCCGGCGGCGCTGCGCCTGCAGCGGGCGCGCGCGCGCCGCGTGCGCCTGCACCTGTCCGACGCGCGGGGCGTGGCGCTGCAGCACGGTGAGTACTATACAGTGGCGCTGGCGCGGGCCCCGGCGGCGCTGCGCCTGCAGCGGGCGCGCGCGCGCCGCGTGCGCCTGCACCTGTCCGACGCGCGGGGCGTGGCGCTGCAGCACGGTGAGTACTATACAGTGGCGCTGGCGCGGGCCCCGGCGGCGCTGCGCCTGCAGCGGGCGCGCGCGCGCCGCGTGCGCCTGCACCTGTCCGACGCGCGGGGCGTGGCGCTGCAGCACGGTGAGTACTATACAGTGGCGCTGGCGCGGGCCCCGGCGGCGCTGCGCCTGCAGCGGGCGCGCGCGCGCCGCGTGCGCCTGCACCTGTCCGACGCGCGGGGCGTGGCGCTGCAGCACGGTGAGTACTATACAGTGGCGCTGGCGCGGGCCCCGGCGGCGCTGCGCCTGCAGCGGGCGCGCGCGCGCCGCGTGCGCCTGCACCTGTCCGACGCGCGGGGCGTGGCGCTGCAGCACGGTGAGTACTATACAGTGGCGCTGGCGCGGGCCCCGGCGGCGCTGCGCCTGCAGCGGGCGCGCGCGCGCCGCGTGCGCCTGCACCTGTCCGACGCGCGGGGCGTGGCGCTGCAGCACGGTGAGTACTATACAGTGGCGCTGGCGCGGGCCCCGGCGGCGCTGCGCCTGCAGCGGGCGCGCGCGCGCCGCGTGCGCCTGCACCTGTCCGACGCGCGGGGCGTGGCGCTGCAGCACGGTGAGTACTATACAGTGGCGCTGGCGCGGGCCCCGGCGGCGCTGCGCCTGCAGCGGGCGCGCGCGCGCCGCGTGCGCCTGCACCTGTCCGACGCGCGGGGCGTGGCGCTGCAGCACGGTGAGTACTATACAGTGGCGCTGGCGCGGGCCCCGGCGGCGCTGCGCCTGCAGCGGGCGCGCGCGCGCCGCGTGCGCCTGCACCTGTCCGACGCGCGGGGCGTGGCGCTGCAGCACGGTGAGTACTATACAGTGGCGCTGGCGCGGGCCCCGGCGGCGCTGCGCCTGCAGCGGGCGCGCGCGCGCCGCGTGCGCCTGCACCTGTCCGACGCGCGGGGCGTGGCGCTGCAGCACGGTGAGTACTATACAGTGGCGCTGGCGCGGGCCCCGGCGGCGCTGCGCCTGCAGCGGGCGCGCGCGCGCCGCGTGCGCCTGCACCTGTCCGACGCGCGGGGCGTGGCGCTGCAGCACGGTGAGTACTATACAGTGGCGCTGGCGCGGGCCCCGGCGGCGCTGCGCCTGCAGCGGGCGCGCGCGCGCCGCGTGCGCCTGCACCTGTCCGACGCGCGGGGCGTGGCGCTGCAGCACGGTGAGTACTATACAGTGGCGCTGGCGCGGGCCCCGGCGGCGCTGCGCCTGCAGCGGGCGCGCGCGCGCCTGCACCTGTCCGACGCGCGGGGCGTGGCGCTGCAGCACGGTGAGTACTATACAGTGGCGCTGGCGCGGGCCCCGGCGGCGCTGCGCCTGCAGCGGGCGCGCGCGCGCCGCGTGCGCCTGCACCTGTCCGACGCGCGGGGCGTGGCGCTGCAGCACGGTGAGTACTATACAGTGGCGCTGGCGCGGGCCCCGGCGGCGCTGCGCCTGCAGCGGGCGCGCGCGCGCCGCGTGCGCCTGCACCTGTCCGACGCGCGGGGCGTGGCGCTGCAGCACGGTGAGTACTATACAGTGGCGCTGGCGCGGGCCCCGGCGGCGCTGCGCCTGCAGCGGGCGCGCGCGCGCCGCGTGCGCCTGCACCTGTCCGACGCGCGGGGCGTGGCGCTGCAGCACGGTGAGTACTATACAGTGGCGCTGGCGCGGGCCCCGGCGGCGCTGCGCCTGCAGCGGGCGCGCGCGCGCCGCGTGCGCCTGCACCTGTCCGACGCGCGGGGCGTGGCGCTGCAGCACGGTGAGTACTATACAGTGGCGCTGGCGCGGGCCCCGGCGGCGCTGCGCCTGCAGCGGGCGCGCGCGCGCCGCGTGCGCCTGCACCTGTCCGACGCGCGGGGCGTGGCGCTGCAGCACGGTGAGTACTATACAGTGGCGCTGGCGCGGGCCCCGGCGGCGCTGCGCCTGCAGCGGGCGCGCGCGCGCCGCGTGCGCCTGCACCTGTCCGACGCGCGGGGCGTGGCGCTGCAGCACGGTGAGTACTATACAGTGGCGCTGGCGCGGGCCCCGGCGGCGCTGCGCCTGCAGCGGGCGCGCGCGCGCCGCGTGCGCCTGCACCTGTCCGACGCGCGGGGCGTGGCGCTGCAGCACGGTGAGTACTATACAGTGGCGCTGGCGCGGGCCCCGGCGGCGCTGCGCCTGCAGCGGGCGCGCGCGCGCCGCGTGCGCCTGCACCTGTCCGACGCGCGGGGCGTGGCGCTGCAGCACGGTGAGTACTATACAGTGGCGCTGGCGCGGGCCCCGGCGGCGCTGCGCCTGCAGCGGGCGCGCGCGCGCCGCGTGCGCCTGCACCTGTCCGACGCGCGGGGCGTGGCGCTGCAGCACGGTGAGTACTATACAGTGGCGCTGGCGCGGGCCCCGGCGGCGCTGCGCCTGCAGCGGGCGCGCGCGCGCCGCGTGCGCCTGCACCTGTCCGACGCGCGGGGCGTGGCGCTGCAGCACGGTGAGTACTATACAGTGGCGCTGGCGCGGGCCCCGGCGGCGCTGCGCCTGCAGCGGGCGCGCGCGCGCCGCGTGCGCCTGCACCTGTCCGACGCGCGGGGCGTGGCGCTGCAGCACGGTGAGTACTATACAGTGGCGCTGGCGCGGGCCCCGGCGGCGCTGCGCCTGCAGCGGGCGCGCGCGCGCCGCGTGCGCCTGCACCTGTCCGACGCGCGGGGCGTGGCGCTGCAGCACGGTGAGTACTATACAGTGGCGCTGGCGCGGGCCCCGGCGGCGCTGCGCCTGCAGCGGGCGCGCGCGCGCCGCGTGCGCCTGCACCTGTCCGACGCGCGGGGCGTGGCGCTGCAGCACGGTGAGTACTATACAGTGGCGCTGGCGCGGGCCCCGGCGGCGCTGCGCCTGCAGCGGGCGCGCGCGCGCCGCGTGCGCCTGCACCTGTCCGACGCGCGGGGCGTGGCGCTGCAGCACGGTGAGTACTATACAGTGGCGCTGGCGCGGGCCCCGGCGGCGCTGCGCCTGCAGCGGGCGCGCGCGCGCCGCGTGCGCCTGCACCTGTCCGACGCGCGGGGCGTGGCGCTGCAGCACGGTGAGTACTATACAGTGGCGCTGGCGCGGGCCCCGGCGGCGCTGCGCCTGCAGCGGGCGCGCGCGCGCCGCGTGCGCCTGCACCTGTCCGACGCGCGGGGCGTGGCGCTGCAGCACGGTGAGTACTATACAGTGGCGCTGGCGCGGGCCCCGGCGGCGCTGCGCCTGCAGCGGGCGCGCGCGCGCCGCGTGCGCCTGCACCTGTCCGACGCGCGGGGCGTGGCGCTGCAGCACGGTGAGTACTATACAGTGGCGCTGGCGCGGGCCCCGGCGGCGCTGCGCCTGCAGCGGGCGCGCGCGCGCCGCGTGCGCCTGCACCTGTCCGACGCGCGGGGCGTGGCGCTGCAGCACGGTGAGTACTATACAGTGGCGCTGGCGCGGGCCCCGGCGGCGCTGCGCCTGCAGCGGGCGCGCGCGCGCCGCGTGCGCCTGCACCTGTCCGACGCGCGGGGCGTGGCGCTGCAGCACGGTGAGTACTATACAGTGGCGCTGGCGCGGGCCCCGGCGGCGCTGCGCCTGCAGCGGGCGCGCGCGCGCCGCGTGCGCCTGCACCTGTCCGACGCGCGGGGCGTGGCGCTGCAGCACGGTGAGTACTATACAGTGGCGCTGGCGCGGGCCCCGGCGGCGCTGCGCCTGCAGCGGGCGCGCGCGCGCCGCGTGCGCCTGCACCTGTCCGACGCGCGGGGCGTGGCGCTGCAGCACGGTGAGTACTATACAGTGGCGCTGGCGCGGGCCCCGGCGGCGCTGCGCCTGCAGCGGGCGCGCGCGCGCCGCGTGCGCCTGCACCTGTCCGACGCGCGGGGCGTGGCGCTGCAGCACGGTGAGTACTATACAGTGGCGCTGGCGCGGGCCCCGGCGGCGCTGCGCCTGCAGCGGGCGCGCGCGCGCCTGCACCTGTCCGACGCGCGGGGCGTGGCGCTGCAGCACGGTGAGTACTATACAGTGGCGCTGGCGCGGGCCCCGGCGGCGCTGCGCCTGCAGCGGGCGCGCGCGCGCCGCGTGCGCCTGCACCTGTCCGACGCGCGGGGCGTGGCGCTGCAGCACGGTGAGTACTATACAGTGGCGCTGGCGCGGGCCCCGGCGGCGCTGCGCCTGCAGCGGGCGCGCGCGCGCCGCGTGCGCCTGCACCTGTCCGACGCGCGGGGCGTGGCGCTGCAGCACGGTGAGTACTATACAGTGGCGCTGGCGCGGGCCCCGGCGGCGCTGCGCCTGCAGCGGGCGCGCGCGCGCCGCGTGCGCCTGCACCTGTCCGACGCGCGGGGCGTGGCGCTGCAGCACGGTGAGTACTATACAGTGGCGCTGGCGCGGGCCCCGGCGGCGCTGCGCCTGCAGCGGGCGCGCGCGCGCCGCGTGCGCCTGCACCTGTCCGACGCGCGGGGCGTGGCGCTGCAGCACGGTGAGTACTATACAGTGGCGCTGGCGCGGGCCCCGGCGGCGCTGCGCCTGCAGCGGGCGCGCGCGCGCCGCGTGCGCCTGCACCTGTCCGACGCGCGGGGCGTGGCGCTGCAGCACGGTGAGTACTATACAGTGGCGCTGGCGCGGGCCCCGGCGGCGCTGCGCCTGCAGCGGGCGCGCGCGCGCCGCGTGCGCCTGCACCTGTCCGACGCGCGGGGCGTGGCGCTGCAGCACGGTGAGTACTATACAGTGGCGCTGGCGCGGGCCCCGGCGGCGCTGCGCCTGCAGCGGGCGCGCGCGCGCCGCGTGCGCCTGCACCTGTCCGACGCGCGGGGCGTGGCGCTGCAGCACGGTGAGTACTATACAGTGGCGCTGGCGCGGGCCCCGGCGGCGCTGCGCCTGCAGCGGGCGCGCGCGCGCCGCGTGCGCCTGCACCTGTCCGACGCGCGGGGCGTGGCGCTGCAGCACGGTGAGTACTATACAGTGGCGCTGGCGCGGGCCCCGGCGGCGCTGCGCCTGCAGCGGGCGCGCGCGCGCCGCGTGCGCCTGCACCTGTCCGACGCGCGGGGCGTGGCGCTGCAGCACGGTGAGTACTATACACTCTTACAACAGAGTGTGCGACCACATGACGGAAGCGTGTGCGTGTACGTGTACGTGTTGGCCAACGGGCAGACCTATACACTCATTATAATATTCACGATCAATGATTTATTACTGTAAGTTCTATGTAGGTTTCCACAAACAAGTTTCGTACTTCCTTCCAGGCCATATGAAAACCATCTAAATTAATGTCCGAGATGGTCTTTTGAGGAAAGAACTACGCAGATTTCAGTGGACCTGTCCAATCACACACATAATCTGTCATGGTACTAAAACCCGGTAGTTTTTTTTTCCCGCTTGAATAAGCTACACCCAAGGACAGGACACTCACTTGCACCACATGTAGTATAGGCATAACAAAAAGTTACTACTTCTTTTTTATTGAAACTTCAAAATATTAACAAATCAATATTTGTTCCTAGGTATTTTCATAAGCAAAATAGCTAACGGCAGTGCTGCTGCCAAAGAAGGCAACCTCTACGTCGGCGACCGCGTTGTCAGTGTAAGTAGATTATCTAAAACAAATTGTATTTCAACGAAGAAACAATTGCCATTAAGTAACAGTGTTAGTCCGTTTATTACGCGTCAATCATTGTCATAAAACGTACGAGTAAGGGTGCATTCCGAGTTGGGATATAATCGATTTTAGCGTGCTTAAACCTGTACCGAATTAGCGTGAGCGCGGTAACGATGACCCGTGAATTGTCATAGATGACGTCATGACATGCGCCATCTTGCGATAACGCCGACCATGTCTTTTAATAATATCACCGCGAGCGCTGTCAAAAATGACAGTGTGTGAGTGTGTGTGTGTGTCAGTGTGTGTTTTGAGTTGCATCATACATACCTTTAAACTAACGTGGCATTTTCGAAATTGTGCTTCTAGCTGACAGTCGCCACATAACCAAAACGAAGAAGACGAAATGTGGTATTTATACAAAGAAATACTGTAATATCGTTTTGACATTGAGTAAGCACTGTGAGCGCGTTCACGAGCGTTCTGAATTCGACAGCCCTCAGCTGTCTTATTCGTAATATCTAAAATTCTAAACCGGAACGCATGTGAGATGTTGTGAGTGCTGTGAGCGATTATAGCTAATTCGGAATGTAGCCTAAGACGGCGAATAATGAGTAAATATGATATCTCAAAACTTTTTCTGAGGGTCTATTATTTTGTCATCTCGCTTCCGCGTTTTAGGACCGCGTCTGCTACGAACTGTGGTGTATAATAAATGATCTAACAGATACCGCGCAAAAGTAAACCTATCTCATTATCATCAACATTCTCTTGCCCTTATCCGAATTGATTTGGGGTCTGCACATGTTTTAAAAGTTAATCTACCTATCACTTGCTAAACCTTACAGATAAACAACGTATCGCTGGAAGGCGTAAAGAGCGTATCGGAAGCGATGGCGTTACTCAACGAGTGCCAGTACGAGTCTGTGGCTCTGACGCTGCTGAGACCGTTGTATACCTGCTGCAATAACACTAGAGACAGGTAAATGTGATGATGTTTTTGTAGATCTTGGCAGTCCACACAAAGTGACACTGCTTTCAACGCCAATTCTTTATTTAACCGTCTACTTAGCCATGGAATAGTACACTGGCACAGGTATATTGCAGATACTAGTCTGACTGATGTAATTAATGAACAGAAATCCCTAGCAAACTATCTCAATAACGCTAAGTTTTTGCAAATCCATTGCAGACATGTAAATATCTCCTAATTGGCACTACAGGCCACATTATCGTATTATCTAGTAACTAGGTTGTGGAGGTCAGATAGGCATTCGCTCCATGTAAAATACTGGTATTCAGCTGCATCCGGTTAGACTGGAT
Organism: Hydraecia micacea; assembly: GCA_914767645.1. Lineage (NCBI taxonomy): Eukaryota > Metazoa > Arthropoda > Insecta > Lepidoptera > Noctuidae > Hydraecia > Hydraecia micacea. Next base: position 1,164,689 of record OU611794.1, read on the forward strand.
TCTGGAAACCGACCCCAACATGGCAAAAGGTTAGGCAGATGATGAGACCGCTTACTTTTACACCCATTTTCTGTTTGGTCAAAAATCAAATGCGACATCACTTTTATCACTTGTGCCACCTGTTTCTCATTAAAACATTGTTTAGCAATCCGGCAAACTCACGTCTTCTTCTCATGGGGTAGGCAGAAACTATAGAATGCCACCTGCTACTATCCTTATATACTCATTTTGCTACATTTACGTTCATACATCTGAGGGACGATTCTCGTAAATTTTAAGAACGTTCACAGTCTAGTCTCAGTGACAATCTGTCAAAAATACCTTAAATTTCCCTACATTATTGACATTTGTTTGTCGCCGAGATGAGACTGCGACTAGATTTTGAACGTTTTAAATTAAGAGAATTGGCCTTCTGGTCATTGTTATTTTTTTTATCAATATCCGTTTCATTTTACCCTTGTTTACCAATACCTGAACTTTGTGATCATTTTTGCACGCGCACAATACCGAACGATATCCGTTACACGAATATTTGAGATAAAGGTCGAGAATCAAGATAACACTCACGGATAGATCTGTAGTGTCATTTGAGCAGCAATCGTGAGTAGGGGAAGTCCTGCCGCACATTTTATAGATTTGATTTTCTTTTTTCCGAGTTTTGTCCTTATTTTTGTGACATTCATTTCCTTGATAGGGCTTATCTGTGTTTATAGTGATTGAAGACGCATTTCGCGTTGACGTGTTTTGCAACCTGCATATTCTATTATTAGATTATCGTACTATCTTATATCCTAGTTCGATTTGAAGCTAGCTAAATAAATAGCACAATGTTTCTTTTACATTCATATCGGTCTGGTAAGTTCACCCATTTAATGCCTTAATCTTTGAATTGTTTGCTTCATTCTTAAATACAATATACAATCTAACACTAAAATATCTATATTATGTACATTTATATAAAGGAAAAAAGGGAAGAGCTCATTGGGCATCAAAAAACTCGTCTGCGTCGCTGTCAGTGGGAAGACTGCACAAAAGGCTGGCAGCATTGCCACATTGGATGGCAATGTTGTGACAAAAATCGACCAGCCCTCTGATCACGTGAAGAGTCGACTAACCACTTGGCGACGTCCCGAAAAACTCGATGAGCACTCGGACCCCACGGCCCTAGTGTTTTAACTTCAAATGTCTAACCTGTGTTAACCTGTGTTCTGTCCAACCCAAATATAAACTATGCTAGAGCAACAGATATTTTATGTTGCATACATTATTATTATAACATAACATCACTCACGCGTTTCCCCTGAAGTGTTAGGCAGAGGTGTACCTATACTGCCCCCCCCCCCCCCTGTTATAATTATTACAGTAAGTCAAACACGACAGTAAGTCGACTTACTGTAATTATAACATCGTGGGTAGTATAGTACACCTACATTTCGCCACTTATGTTTAAGTTCTATGTAATTATTTCCTTTATTTCATTATTTACATATAAATTATATTTTTAAATATTAGAATATAAAAAAGAATATATAAAAACATTTAAAAATATAAAAAATAGTAGCCCACCGGTATCGGGAACAGGGTCCAAGCTACCGGCGGTCAGGGTTCCAGAGAGAGGAACCTCCGGACAATGCGGGCCGTGTCCAGAAGTACCGCTTTCTGAATCAAGCCCTTGATCCAGCTGCCCAACGAGAGCCTCCTTAGGTGTTGGTCGAGACTCTTGGCTATTAACCCATTGGCAGTCACGACTATCGGCACAATGATCGCTGAGTCCACATCCCACATGTCGACAACCTCGCGAGCCAAGTCAAGATACTTGATTTGTTGTAATTATTATTATTACAAAGTTTTTTTTTTTTAATTAACAGGGTGTCAATGTACGATCACTCGCGTTCGTACTCTGACAGCAAGATGGTGAACATCTGCTCTCAGACTGACGAGTCCTGGTGCCAGTTTGTGCAGCCTCCCTCCGATACTAAGGTAAGCACTATTGCAATTTAACTTGTTCTGTGTCTAAGTTAGGAACATGAACGGTGCATAACTTAAGGTTGTGCTTTCTAAAAGTTGGCAACGACACAAATTACTGTCAAATACTTCTTTGTTTTGATTATTTGCGACGTTGCCAATTTTTCTGAAGAATAACACTTGCCCGCCAATCATTTGCCGTCGCCGAGAAAAATCTCCGGCTATCACCACGCCTATCTATCTAGTCCAATTGATTTGATAAACACACTGTACTCTCTAACTTTCTCTCACTGTACCGTCCCAAGTTTGATTTCCGGAAAATGTGGAGTTAGTCCACATTTTCCGGAAATCAAACTTGGGACGGAAATTAAACGAGTACGAAAATTATGAATGTGTTATATTACTTCTTTATGTATTCTCAGTGCGAGTGCAGTGGTGGCCCAGTGGTAACGGCCGTGATTTACGAGTTGTAGGTCGTGGGTTCGAACCCAGTCATGCGCTTTACTTTGTGTAAATTATTTCATCGCCACTGCTCTCAAAACGGTGAAGAAAAACATCGTGAGGAAACCGGCATGTCCTAGAACCAACAATTTAAACACATGTTACAACTACCAACCCGCACTGGGCCCGTGTGTTGGACTATGGCCCACTCCCTTTCACGAAAGGAGGCCTGTGTCCCAGCAATGGGAATATTATAAGCTGATTATGCATGCATGTACTTCTAGGTCCACATAGATCACGGTATGCCGGACTTCGACAGAAGATACGTGTACCATGTTGCTGCGGGGAGTCAGGGGAAAATACCACAAGAGAGAGGTATATATATTCGTATTCATATCTTTATTTGCGTTCCATAATGTTAAGAGTTCTTACAATATCTTAAAGCTAAGATACAAATTACGGACTCTCTAAGGCACCGCAAACATTTTTAAATTATTTAAATTTAAAAAAGAATAGATAGTTATTAACATTATTTAAGTTAACTTCTATACTGTTTTACTTCCAACTCCACTATTTCTGCAAACAAAACAAATATTAACATCACCAACAAACATACACATAATGTTATCATCCGTAGATATAGTAGCGTAACATGAAAACAAACTAGCTCCACCTGACGTGTGTATCGACACGATAAGATATTGATAAGAATCGATAAGATGTCAATCCATTGATGTCCGCAGGGACGTGGGACATGATCCGCGGGAAAATCGAAGCGGTCACCGGACGCAGCAAGTCGAAAGATAAACAGAATAAGGTAAGATTGTATTTATTAACTTTTTTGTGTGCGAGTTATGCGTCAACAATATAACACAGACATTTTTTTTTGTGTAGTAGCACTTCTGATTCAAATACGTGAATCATAAGTATTTGTTGGTTTACTTACATAACTTTTACAATATTGAACACAACCTATTTACACTATAGGTACAGAATTAAATGATTAACTGACTAACTATACAAACAAATACAAAAACAAAAGGATTAGTTTTCTTTCTGCGCATGTCACCATTAAATGGAATAATATGTATATGTGACGTCATAATACTCATTAACATAATGTCACTCTAGAAAATAGTGTCATCTAAATGAATGTGTATTATTTGCGCAGGTGCCGGAATCTGATGCGATCGCGGAGCTGGACTCCGTTATCGACAGTTATCATGGAAAAACAAGTGAGTAATAGTGTATCTATTAGCTATCAATATGTGTTTGTGAAAAGAGTTACAGAATAGTTGTATTTAGTGTCGAAGAAACGCTTTTTTTAGTAAAATAATAAAAATTTAAAATGACATTCTTCCTTTACAAAATATTGCTATATAAGTTTTAATTACTAAAATTAAAGTCAATTATAAATGAAATTGTTATTTCCAGTAAAAGAAACAAGCAGTGTACTAAAACGTTCGCGGAGAAAGAACAAAGAGTCTCAGAGCGACTCTAAAAATGGTGGCACGTGGCCGAAAGCGAGGGCCAACTTCATCCTAGACGAGAACTCCACTGGCACCATTGTACAACCACGCTCGAGGAAAGAGAGGCCGCCTCTTTCCATCCTACTCAGTCCGCCTACAAAACTGCCCCCAGAACCTCAGAGATCGAACACCAACCGAAACTCGAACCCCATACCTCTGGGGCACGCTCCTCTCACACAAGTCACCACCCCAGCTCGTCACTCAGTGTACAAGTCTATAGAATCCTCCCCAGCCATCGAACACTTTCCAAAACCCGCCCCTTTAGCCATACACAATCCTTTCGCCTCCCCGAACAGCATGAACTTCGAGAAGATTCGCACTTTAGAAAAGGACAAGATGTCCATCAGCGACTATTCGGAGCATGACGTCACTCCGAACAGACTGAGCTTAGTTCTACACCCTTCCGACGACTCGTTGGACTACCAGCCAGTGACTCGCAGCCGGACCAAAAGCCCGCACTCCTTAGACTACATGGTCAACAACAAAGGCCCAAGCTCTCTGGATTTCGTCACAAGGAAATCACCCAGTTCGCTCGACCACTCGATCAAGAATCACCCAGGAAAAGACTTACTAGAGCAATATTATTCGAATAAGAAATCGTCGTCGCCGAAAACTGTGAACAAGTACCCTTCAGACAGTGATAGTTTTGGACCTGACAGTTTGAACAGCAACGCAAATTTTCCTATGACGGGGGGAACACTGCCGTCACAATCGCGGCTTCAAGCTTCTCAGTATTACAGAGGCCCTTTTGTGAATTCAAACCCTCATACTTCAAACAGGTACCCGCACTTAGCGAGTCCGACAAACATCCCTCAGAGCCAATCAGGCGAGAGTATCGGGACAAGTTACGACATGCACTCGTTCACATCCCACACACACAACATGTCTGATCTCCAACCAGTTCCACGAACCATCAGAGCAGGCGACTACCACCACACATACGAAGGTGGAACATTTCCTCGTAAGAAAGAAAACCAGCGATTTCGTATCCCCTCGAACCCGAGCGTCACGTCAAAAAACTCAGCGGGAAAACTAAGCACAGGCTCTATAGAGAGAAGTTCTGAACGAAACTCTCCGATGCCGACGTTTCACGTTGAAGTATTGTCACCAGGGCGAGGGGCGAAGCAACTGACGCACAAAACTAGGAACTCTATGCCTGAATACTGTGGCTTAGGGTGGAGTAAGCCTTTACCGGGGGAGTTAAGAAGAGTCCATATTGATAAGAGTCAACAACCTCTCGGGATACAGATCTACTGTCCACCAAGCAGTGGAGGTGTCTTCGTATCTACTGTTAACGACAATTCTCTTGCCAGTCAAGTTGGTCTGCAAGTTGGCGACCAACTTTTAGAAGTGTGTGGGATCAACATGCGTTCAGCGACCTACACGCTCGCCGCTCAAGTACTCCGACAAATCGGAAACTCGATAACTATGCTCGTGCAGTACAGTCCTGAGAAATATAAGGACGAGGTTGAAGTACCGGGAAGTTCGTCGTCTGGTGAGAGTTCACATGATGAAGAAGTTTCTTTGTCAGGCTCACCGACGCCTAGAAATTCCCCTGGACCGCAACAATCTATTCGGTTAGAACAGCCCTCGACTGAAGTGGCAACCTTACGGCAGTCGCAAACCAATAAGGACTTGCCTAGATTTCTTCTCATAGAGATGAGGAACTGTTCCGACCTCGGTATAAGTTTGGTCGGTGGTAATGCCGTGGGTATATATGTCCATAGCGTGCAGATTGAGTCACCGGCTTATAATGCGGGGTTGAGGACCGGGGATCAGATTCTGGAGTACAATAATGTTGATCTAAGGAGAGCCACTGCAGAGCAAGCTGCCTTGGAGTTGGCTAAGCCGGCAGACAAGGTAGGATATTGATACTATTACTTGCACTTGCTCTCGCTTTGCATCATATAAATAAGCTGTTGTTGCAACAGTACATAACTTGCAAGCGAAATAATACTTTCTTCTCAGAGTAGTCAGATAGGAAACGCCGACCTCATCTGGCTTAAAAAAAATATGATTGACGTGTAAAGTGTTTGTACAAACCTACTTACAGAAATAATTTATCATTATCATTGATCAGTATGTATGTAATTACTTTGCCTTTCCTTTTTGCACCTACGCTAGAAAAACGTATATTTTCACTTTGCTAAATTCATAACTATTCTTTTCTATGATTTCGACTTAGGGACTACTCACACTTATTCAGCTCTGTTCAGCTTTTGTCCATAGACAACAACGATTTTGTATGGAGTCCGTTCAGCTTTCCGCGGCTGAACGGAGCTGAATAAGTGTAAGTAGTTCGCTGCCAGCCTGTTTTTTTCGCAACCTACCATTGGGCAGCCTCTGTTCTAAGTTATTTTGAACTACAAATTATGCAGAAATATAAACCAATTTTATATCCACAGGTAAGCGTCCTAGTCCGTCACGACCTGCAACAATACCACGACATAAAGGACAAGCCCGGCGACGCGTTCTACATCCGCGCGGGCTTCGACCGCTGCGCCAAGATCACGTCCATCGGCATGGACACCATAGACGAGTATTCTCTATGGTTTAGAAAAGACGAGGTCTTGTTTGTGGATAACACGCTGTTCAACGGCTCACCCGGCCTTTGGAGAGCTTGGCAACTCGATTGTAAGGGTTCGAAACGACATTGGGGGACGATTCCTAGTAAATTCAAGTAAGTTTTCGACAGATTTTTTACAGATAGTCGTGATCCTTAATCAATTCACATGATTTTTCTTTATTTTAAGCAGTGATAGTTTACCTTAGTATATTTGTAGCCACAAGCCCACGGTGGTCAAAAATTACGTTGGTTTTAGATGAAACTCCTTTCATATTCTAAAAATCAAATCATAAAAATTAAAGGAACCAATTTGTCAACGAATCTATTCTTATTTAGTTACTTAATGATGCAAGTTGTATTCATATTTCAATCAATGTAAAGTGGTCTAATAACTTGTATTGATGGACTGGAAAAAAGTGCTATTGTAATGTGCATTACAATAGCACTTTTTTTTGTCGCATACAATAGTTCATAAGACAGTTCTAGTTTTTAACTTCGACAGTAATTAATTCAGCATTTAATCCACCATCCAGGGTAGAAGAGATCCTCCGGCGCTCAATGGGCACGCTGGAGGGCGACGCCCAGCGCCGCGCCTCCACCACCGCCCGACGTTCCTTCTTCCGTCGCAAGAAACACCGCGACAGCAAGGAACTGGCTTCCTTCTCCAACACAGAGCTAGGGTGCTGGAGCGACAGTGGAACCTTGGCTGATGATGTGCCTGTCTTATCATATCAGAGAGTCGAAAGACTGCACTGTGAGTTGTATTTAAGTATGTCGTTTTTTCCTTTTATTTATTGTTTTTTTGTGTGATGTATAAAACTAATTGTGGAGACTGGATTGTCTAATGACTATATAACACTATAAAAATTGAGTTTGTGATGACTTGATTAATAGAGAAAGGCATCAACGATGGCAACCGACTGGCTTTACGTTTTGTTTACTAACTCATTATTTTTTAAGTTAGCAATTGGTGTTTGGGATTGTGATTTTTCGATGATTTTATGACATATTGACGATTCAAACTGACTGATCAACGTCGATCGAGCACAGTCTAGTTGCACCCTTATATTGACTTGGAAATTACGAAGTCTATAACATGGTGTCTAGTAGACACTGTCTACTCCGAAGTGACACATCGAACCGACACACGGCTGAACCGAATATTGTTGTCCTACTACGAAAAAAGTTTGGATTGGCTCAGTTTGGTCGGTTCATAGTCAATATTCGAAAGAGTGTAGGACCGAATGATACGAAATGTAGTGCCAGAGGTGAACGTTTTATCGATATGTGTTTATTAGTCATTAATATTCATATCGATATAATTGATCTCTTGTGATCGTAATATCAGGTTAACTCTTATGTACACCCATGCTATAAATCCTCTATAAAAGTTTCTGAAACAGTTAGCTTATTGCCAACATTAAAACAACCAGTGTCATAATAACCATAATATCATCCAAACGAGTGTTATAATGTTGTACAAAATTTCATTATGCAATTCGTTTTCAAAAAAAAAAATATTGTCATGCACGAGCGTTTCACTACTACAGCGCCGTAATTAAAAAAAATAACTTATAGGTTATTCGAAATCACGTCGTATCCCGCCGGCTGCCATTTTTGCAAAAAACTTCAGATACTTTTATAGAGGATTCATATCATGGGTGTAGATAAAGTGTTGTATGCAACTGTACATAATTAGGTATTAAAACACTCATGTGATAAATCCACATTCGTGTTTTAATACCCCTTATTATACAACAGTTGCATAAATAACTATTATAAGCACTACAACCATCCACAGCATTTTCGTTAGTGCGAGTTCACTTAATAACCCCCCTTCCCAGACGGGTCGCAGCGGCCCGTGGTGGTGCTGGGCCCGCTGTGGCGCGCGGTGGCGGCGCGCCTGGCGTCGGACTGGCCGCACGCCTTCGCGCATGCGCGCGCCGCCGCGCTGCCCGTCGCCGGCGCCGCGCCCGCGCTGCAGCGCGGCACGCACCTGGAGCCGCGCCTGCGCGCCGACTGCACGCACATCGACTGCATCCCGCTGCACGCCATCAGGGACTTGGCCGAGAAGGTAAGCGCACTAACTGCCACTTTAAATACGTGGCTAGTCGTTCATATGGCACATCGAGATTTAGAAAGTGTCAACGCTCTACAGATAAAAAAGTTTTTCTAAAATTCGATTTACAATTTTAGGTCGTCGAAAATAGTCATATTGTCATTATGAGAACAAAATGCCACAAAAAATAATTAAATTCAACAATTTACCAAAAAGAACACCCTCAAAACAGCAAAGAACATGATAATTCTTTGAATCATCTAGGTATATCACATAATAACGTGTACAATAAACGAAACGCAACACATACAAATATTAATCATTGCGAGTCATTTGTATCCTGTGTATAACTTTTTTTTTTCTTATCCTCAGGGCATCCACTGTATCCTAGACATAAGCGTAGCGACAATAGAAAAGCTACACAAACAACAAATCTACCCAATAGTCCTGTTCATCAAGTTTAAGTCATTCAAGCAGATCAAAGAAGTCAAAGACACGAGACACGCGGACAAAGTGTCCGCTAAAGCCGCAAAGGAGATGTACGAGCATGGACTGAAGGTCGAGAATGAGTATAGGAGTTATATATCAGGTATGAAATCAGTCATGTGCCCAGCTTCAACAGAAATGTTCTTCACTTTGCACTAATATGAAATCTGTTTTACAGCGGAGATCCCAGCAGGCGTGAACATCGCGTACACGTGCACGCAGATCAAGGCGGCCGTGGAAGAGGAACAGAACAAGACGCTGTGGGTGCCGTCCGTGCAGGCCTGACCCCTGCCGCCCGCGCCGCGCCCGCGCACGCGCATGCGCACCGTGACGTTCTGCGCGCACCGGCCGCGCCGCGCGCCCTCCTACTACTCCGACCCCGGCCGCGCGCTGGCGCCGCAGGCCAGGCGGGAGCAGCCCCGCAGCGACTCCACCGACTCGGACATCAGGTATTACTCCGAACCCGACGCTAAGTACTTCGAAATTGATTACGAGTTCCTCAAAGAGCTCCGGCGTATCGCGCGCAACAACTGTCCCAAGTGCCGCAGGAAACGATCCCGACGGAACGACCGCGGGGACTATAAAGAAAAGTCCTCGAAAGAAAAGTCTAAAACGCCGAAAAGCTCTCGGCTCAAAGACAACTACGTATACTGCAACGGTAGGTACCACAGTGATAAGGAACACTGTCAACTTTGCTGTAGAGTCTGCAACCGATCGACAGACACACTCGATTCCATCGACGACGACCAATACTCGATGGTATCGAAAAGCTACAGCCAACCCAAGGCCACATCGCGCTCGAAATCGACACCCAGAAACTCTCGCGAGCGCAAAAACTCGATCCAATCGAACAAATCAGTATCGTTCTTTGGATCAAGTAACGATGGCGACGAATCGATTAGGGAGGAACCAAATTACACGGCTAAAAGCTTCACGAATGATCTGAAGAAGTTTTTGTTGAAGCCGTCGGCGCCGCGACAAAGTTTACGGGATAAATTCATCACGAGTTTCAAACAGGAATTCGAGGCTACGAAAAAGTCGCCCAAACTCAAAGCTATAAAAGGTCTCTGGAAGTCTTACTGAAATACGGTTTTTGAGCATTGACAGTAAAGCTACGGTTTCCTAGAAGAGCGGGTGCTGTCATTTTCACCAGTATTTGACATTAAAGTATCAAAAAACGCTTAGTATTTGGACAGCCGTTATTGTGTGACCGTTCACCGCTTTCTTAAGAAACCAAAGCTTTATCGATGCGACGTTATTACATTTTTATACGTGTGCCAACTTTTTCTTAGATTGTTCCGATGATATAAAATATGATATTGTTTTACGAGGTTCTAATATTGATTTCGCCCTGATATCGATTAGTAGTCGCTTAATTATCGATTATCTAAACTAATAGTTTTAAGATAAATCAGTGTGACAATTTATCGATACTAGAGCTTCATCGATACTATAGTATATATTGAGTCAAACTGTCGATGTTTCTACTAAGTTTATTTATTTTCTTTTTGGTGCTTTTATGAATTTATAGAGCCAGTTTTCAAATTAGTGACATGGTTTGAATCCTACGCACATATTTACTGTTAATCGATAATCGATTATTCGAGATTTAATAATAGGAATAAGTTGAGAAATAACTGATTCGAAAATAGGCTCTATGTTCATATATTTCTTATAAAACGTAAGTGTTCATAATTGGTCTAAAGGAAACTGAAATCCAAGGTTTCGGTGCTAGTGGAGAAAGCGATATACAACTTTACAAATGTATTATACTTCACATTATACTCCGATAATAATATATACATAGACAAATATACGTATGTGTGCAATAATTATTATATGGCGGGTCGGTTCGTATTGCATCGAGATTTGAAGAATTAGGAACAATGAGAGTAGACGGAGAGTAAAGTTTTTTTTATTTATAAATTCTGGCAAATGAGATACTGAGTAATCGACGCTTCCTATATCGAAATAATGATGAAATAAAGTAGCAATGACTATTCCAAAAATAAAGAAAAAGTACAGTAAACGGTTTTCAGTACATTATTCTTTATTTTTGTCATCTTTTCCTTTGTTTTTCATTACGATGCAATACAAATCGATCCTTTTATAACACAATTTTTCTTATACTTATAAATGAATATATAAGATATTGAAATATCATCACTTTTTACAACTACTATGGAATTAATGCACATAATATGAATAATCTTGGCCTATAATCTATCGCACCAATGTCACAATAATTAGATATTTTGAGAAACGGGCCTTTGCCTATCAAGATGGAAGGAGGGTGTTAAAAAAGTTAACTAAAAAAAATTTGAGAAAAAAAAACTAGTAAGTCTTTTAATTGTATGGTGGAAATTAGTAAAAACTGGACTGTTCCATAATTAGTTACTGTTTGGTATATCGTAGCCGATCTTGATAGATGAATATTACTTAGCGGGCCACTAGTAAGTGCATGCGTCCTTATTATATCATTATTACAAGTCAGTTGAGAACGTCATATTGTAATTTTCCAATAACGTTTAAAAAGGTCTGTTAAAACTACCTACCTAAAGGTTTATTTATTCTTAGTAGCGAGTTTGACGACAGATCAGGTAAACCGAAAAATAATGAGTTTTAAACCTGACTGGATATTCCACAAAATCTCTGTGGTTTTAGCCCGTCAATGGACTTGGGCTATATTTAACATCTCACAGAATAGACACTTTTGCAGATATCTTTCATGTATCGTTTATGCAGGATAAAAATAAAATACGTAGTAATTCTTAGAAAAACGTAACAGTTATGATGGGCTTTTACAGTATGACGCGAATTGACTTGATTATCACTGATGTAAAGCAGTACCGTAGGGATCACCTAGTGACGGAATAGTTACATTTTGTTGTTTATAAATGTTTAGACATCCTAGTGTTTTAGCTAAATATATAGACTTTTATATAGTCACTATATGCATGAATTAGTACCTTAACGGTGAAGTGATTACAAAGTCCTAATTATTTGTATAGGAATATTTTTATTTTCTGGGGTTGCCATCTTCAAATGGTAGAATGCGGTCATAAGAAAAAAATATTTTTTACAGAGTAATATTAGTTTCAATCGATTGTCTCGACTATTATTAATGGTGAGATGTAAGCAACGCCTAATGACGTGTTTTAACGACACGATAATCATATTTACGCAATAACTTTGCCAATTAATTGTGTTGTTGATACACTTATATCATTTTCCGCCCCAAGTCTAGTTCTAATATTTTCTTATACTTACGTGAACATTGTACGGTGAAGTGAAATCAACTTTAGGGATTATTATACTTTTATTGAGTTAGAAAATCATTAGTTAACAATTAAAGACATGTCTAGCTTTTATTAAGTCTCTTATCAATAAATCTGTTATCAAATCCACTGTTTCTGTTGTGATTGGTCGACTAAAATACCAACAACCAACCATATAAATTCTCACGAGGTTTGAAAATGTAATAAAAAAAAATAATTAAATAGTTAATTCTGCACAAATAAAACGCACATTACAAAAAGATATATACAATGTAATACTAAAGCAAAAACCCAAGTATTCGAAAGAATAAATTTAAAAGTTGTAAAATTAATGTAAATGAATTGGCTTTTAGATTCGTGGGTAAATTATACAACAATAATGCATGAAGAAATATTAGCATAATAATCCATAAAGTTGATTTATTTTAAAGTAAAAAATCTTAATTATACGACTTCCTAAGACTGTAGCGCTACGTGTAAAGTAGTTTGTATTGTAACGACGCCGTCTTCTAAACACATGTTAATTATTTATAGTTTCACTTATGTACATATTTCCTCTCCTATAGAGACTTTAATAAACGAGTTGTATGAAAAATTCCTTTTGTATATGCTAAAACCCGATTTCAGTATTTTCTTTTCTATAAGGTTTATTTACTACTTTTTTCTACTATTTTTTTCTCACTTTATATATTGCATTTTTCTTCAAGTAAGTATGAGTTTTTATTACTTGACGATTTTATTCAATGAAGTTTGCAAGTTGCATTTTTTCAGCACATTTTTTCCTACAACATATAGTATGATTTTGTGATCATACAAGGATTTAATGTTGCGTTGAGGAGGTAAATATCAACTGCACGGAAATAGCCGCGTGATGGTTTTAGTTATTATTGTTTAAAAAGCGAGTTGAAATCTGGCGTTAGCATACTATAATATTATTTAAATAAACTTTCTAAAATCAAAGACCTATTTCAGGTGCCAAATGGTTTTTGAAAATTTTAGTCAATTGACTAAGTTATATCGGCCGTCAACTTTATTTTGTACTCGACTGAACGTCGATCGGTTCCTGTGTCCGGGTGTTTACCGCAAGCACAGAACAGATTTTATCTGTTCTGTGACCGCAAGTATCTAAAACGAATCAAGCCTATTGCGGTTTTTCAAAGACAATCTCTCCAATAAGGTTTATTGTGCTATAGAAATACCGCAATGGTAGAAACACAGCTTTCGAGCGAATGTTTCCATGAAGACTATTGTTTTAAACATATTGCGATTTTTTTTATTAAAACTGAGCTGAGTACTCCAGTGTTTTAACGCGATGTAAAGCGATCTCATTGATATTAACGTGTGATGAGGCTTATTAACACAGATTTTTTTAATAATTTCAGCACATATTTTGTAGTTTAAGTTTTTTGTACAGACATTTTTGATATTACGTTGTTTCAGTGCTGTAAGTTACGAATGTACTATGGGTGACAGGACACGCAAAAATGTTCATTTACGTATATGGAAGATGAATCCACCGATGAAAGTGGATTCTTTTTGCCGAAACCAAAATAAATATTGGCACAATCAAGGGTGCTTGTCTTTGTCGAGTTCATATCCATTGAAGATGTTTCGTTAGAAAAGTCTTTACAGTCAATCTTAGTACATTCGTGATAAGATTATTCGCAGTTTTTTTTTTTATTCCAGCTTCCAGCTTTTAGTTAAGCCTAACGGCATTTTTTAGAAAATATGTTTTATTAACACTGATCGAAATAAGGTCGCAGTTACTGGTTCTTGGACTGGTGGGTTAATTTTGACTGTAGTTAAAGTTAACTCAGTTGCAGGCGTCAGGAGTTTGCTTACAGTTAATTAACTTTTCGGTAAAGAATGTTTAGTTTCTATTTGACACAAACTTCTCGACAAAAAGTAGAAGTGTGTTAACATTTATTTGTAAATGCATCAGTAAATAGTATTGAAAGTATTCCGGATGACGAGCAGTTTAGTATTTAATTTAAAATCATTACAGATGATATTGTTTGTTTTGCCAGCTATATCTCTTGATGGTTTTTGTGTCTGACTATTGAATTTTTTACTACCTACATTATTTAACGTTCTTAAATTATTTTCTCTTTAAGCAATATTCATTCATAAGTAATTGTAAGTGAACTCCTTTCTTTTGATTTTGTTAACTTTTGAACGCATTTGAGTTGGATTTGGAGAAATAGTTACCATATTATAATTTGTTTACAAAAACCCATTGCACAAAAGTAACAGTTCAATTTATTAAGTTTTATAGTTTACAATAATTTTGATCTGATTAAGTTAAACATTAGTTGGTTGCTATGTTGCTAACATTATTATTATAAAACTATACATATTATTATAATATACACTATTTGTAAATTTAAATAAATTATATACTTAGTAGTGATGTTAATTGATGTATTTTAAAAATTTGACAATAAAATAAAAGCAGTATTTAAATTATTGAACTTGAATGTAAATTTTAGTGATATGAGTTTTTCGCAAACATTTTATGATCACTCAAAGTGTAATTTCGTGTAATATAGATGTTTTGCGAACACCTCACGTCTGTAATTCAATTTTCTTGTTTTGGAGATATATTTATATTATCTGTTGATGTTTGACTATTCTGTATTTGCATTGGTATTATTTTTTTTGTTTAATTTTTAAGCCCATGTATATTTGTACGGCCAAGTAAGTGATTAAGAGATAATTCAACGAATTGTTTACAATATAAAACGAAGCAATAAATAATGAAACTAGACACTCGAGTTTTATTAAGTTTTCTAAGTGCCTACTTAGAAATTATTGATGTCCGTGACTGCCGCCACCCCACCAATGCCAATCGCATCCACATTTGGTAAATAATTAGTACTCAATTGGTACTAATTAGTACTCGAACAACAAAATTGGTACCTTAAAATTAGCTTTCATTAACTTTTCCATACTAAATCTCCGCGTATAACCCGACCAAATCAAGTTAAATTTATGGAAGTCGGAATAGTAATAACAACAGTTCAATATCTATATTTTTTATACAAACTGGGTCCCTAGGTACTATATTAAAAAAAAAATAACCTATCGTTAGGTACCTGTGTTAATGAATTATTCCTGGTAGATACACTTAATGACGTGGATAGTTAGGTACTCAAATAATTATTTTTCTGTATTGTAAGCACCTACTTTCTGTGTTGTTATATGAATATCATTAAAGAGCGATAGGTATTTCTTATTTATTTCTTTCGTACTAATTTACCATTGCTGTAAGCCGTACCTAAGTATTATATGGTCTTACGTCTTACACTTAAATACAATTAACAAAAACTACTTATAGATAAAAAAACTAAGAAAACATAAAAATTATGAAGAACTGTTCAAAATGTGTAAAGTAAGTTAAATATCTTGACTGAACAATTTAACAATCAATATCACAAAGTGCAACGTAAGCATGTACCAAACTCGTTTATCTAAGAAGAAGACACTTTCTGTTCTAAAAGTAAACTACTTTGGTAAGCGCACAAGAAGGTACGTAGTACCAACGTTAGTGAATGAGCTACCCCCAAAACTGATAACGCATGTCAAGTCTAAGGACCAACTTAAAAAAGTTCTACAAAAACATTATCTCTCGTGTCCATAGATATGCTTGTAACAAACCTTACGATAGCGAAAATGCTTTTTGTTAAATGTAAGTTTTTTTGATCTCGACTGTATGTAGGTATGTTATTTTATAGTTTACTTAGCATAATTTAAGTTGTAGCACAATCGTTTTTGTTATTTTTTTAATTTCAATCCATTGTTATACGAGAACAACTGCCGACAAACTGTTATGCAGTTTGGCAGACTTTATGTATGCTATTGTTAATACAGATTTTGAATAAATAAATAAAATATATAAAAAACTAATTTACTGCAGTAACAATATGTTGATAATAACGTATCCATAAATTTATGTGCACGAGTGTACATCTCCTAAACAGCTCAATACCATTGAAAACTTAATTTGGTCGGGTTATACGCGGAGATTTAGTATGGAAAAGTAATGAAAGCTAATTTCTCTTAAAATACAACACTTAGGAATCTGAATTTTTGGTCGCTATAACTTTTTTAGGAGTACTAATTTTTGCATAAATTTTGGAAGAAATCACAGTTTTTAATAGGGAAATCTTGAAATTAAAATTTAACACCGTGACTACCGCCACCCCACCATTCGCATCGTATATTCTCGTAAACTACTGGAGTACTAATTTTGAATTTTGGGCACTAATTTTATCTTGCAGGCTACTAATTTTCTATCTAGGTTTGAGGAAAGCAACAAGCTCCTTAAACTTGGAATCAACATTCCTGCTGAACGAGAGCGCGTAAGTTATCATCGTTGATTTTTCGGTAAATACAAATGTTTCAGTTCTGTTTTTTTCCACCTTCACACCTTCAAAGTCGATTTTCTCGAAAACTACTAAAGTACCAATTTTGTTGTTCGAGTACTACCTAATTAGTACCAATTGAGTATTAATTATTTAACAAATATGGAAGCGATTGGCGTTGGTGGGGTGGCGGTAGTCACGGACATTAACAATTGTACGACAGCATTGTTTTCAGTGTTAAGAATGGCGATGCTTGGGGGAGGCCTATGTCCAGCAGTGGATATCTTTCGGCTGAAATGATGATTTAAGCTATTTAAGCAATAATAAAAAAAAAAACTCGTGTACCTATTGCACCATAACTTAAATAAGAATTGATTGCATGATTGACTTCTGTTGGGGTATCAGCCCTGAACCCTTGAGTAATAATACAAAGTTTTCTATTAGGTAGACAGTATATGGGTTATCGTAGTGTAATAATACTTTAAATTCAGGTCAAACGCACATGGTTCGGAAAGTAAAGCCTCTTAATGACCGCACGCAACGCTGCTAATGAACGTATAATGATGATCTTGGACCGCACGCAGACATTATTATCTAAAGTGCAGATGCATGAGCTAGTAAAGGAGTTTCACTTTCTATAGCAAACATAATTTTGCCTGACAACCTAAAACTGTACGGCGACTGTTCTAGGTTCAAAATGTCTATTTCCGAATCTTCCAATTAACAGAACGGTCAATTCCCAGAACGACGCTTTTCCGGAATAACCAATTGCCAGAATGCCCATTTCCCAAAATCAGAGCCATGAAATGTACCTACCTATGGGACGGTATGCTCGCAATGTCTAACTTAGGTTCTCAAAATTCCGACTAGGTACAATAATGAGCTAGCCTTATCGAAAAAAACCATGTCCACTGGCAAACTAGTCACGTATTCAGTTCCAAATAGATACCTACCGCCGGAAGGCAGAAAATAGTTTTCCAATAATATTTTTAGTTCAATGATGTTATTTGAAACCAGTAAGAGTTATTTATACTGCACGGCTATAAACATTTTTTGAGAACAAAAAATTATACCTAATTTAGCCAAATCTAATTTTAGACCCCCAGTGAGTAGGGTTGTGTGCAAAGAGCACTAAGATTGTGCCTGTCGTATCGAAGCCTCTACAAGTTGTAATGAATAAATTATCGAGAGGGGCATGTAGCTGTAATCCGGCTTACGAAGCGAACAAGCAAGAGCTCACAGTGTTGTCAGTCTTGGGAGACTTGGGCTTATATTGAGGGGAGGTAGAAATCTATCAGAATATTGGAACATAGGAAGTTAAATTGGTTCGCGTTTTAAAAATATCCGTGTTTTTCTTGGAGGGAAATAGAGGAACCCGGGTATGAAAACCCTGGAGAAAAGTGTAACGTGATGAGTAGGAAAAGGGCTTTTGACTCCAGGTCAGAAAAAGAAAGTCAGTAGACCGGTGCCTAAATCTATTTCTTATATATATATAATATCTTTTCTAGATGGGATAACTTACCTCTACATTTGTATCGCCCAAGCAAATAAACATGTTTTTACAAGCATCAAGTACTACAACGCTCCTCCGAAAATACCTTACTTACCAACAACTTACAACGTAATTACGGAACTAAGATGTAAGTAGATTAAATTATCTCGAATATCAACGCAAGGTCAAGGCCAATCCTTGTCGTCTACATTACTAACTTACTGACTTACTTAAGCTCAAGTTTTCTATACTACTTAATAATAAAGTTGAAGAGTGTTTGAATGCGCTAATAATAATCTCTGAAACTACCGTTTCAGAGATTAGCGCATTCAAACACTATCAATTAATGCGGGAAGAATTTTCAAATCTGACTGGTAAGTCAGATTTGAAAATTCTTCCCGCATTAATTGATAGCCCAATTCTTGAGGAAGGCTATAGGCTACTTAACATCACGCTAGGACCCTTAGGAGTCGAGTAAGAACAAAAAAAGTAAGAAAGGACGCTAAGCGAAAACGAAGTAATAGTGCGGGTAGGCGTTGCGACGGGGTGGGTCGGGAACAAGACATTTTACGGGACGGGAGTACGGGACGAAGTCGCGGGCATAGGTGATAGGTACGCTAGTATAGTATGTAATGACGTAGGTACCTATCTATCTAATAGTTTCGCTCCACAAATGTAAACGTCCGCATCCTGTGGACGCGAGTTGCCAAAGTAATTAGAGAAAGCGTGCGGCCACACCGCACGCAATAGGAAAAATAAAACTGATATGCTCTCCGGACCTCCGCGTCGATACAAAATGGCAGACTTTTTACTTTTATTTTGTTTTTGTGGAGGCAAAGTTGAATCGTGTTTCTGTGAATGAAAGTGAGCTGTTTTGCTTTACATAGCTTCATCACGGGTCTTTAACGCTGCAAAAGTGAGGTGCCCCTGCGGGTAGCCCAGGGTAGGTACGTAGCCGTTAGATTGTGTTGGTTTAACAGTGGATGTTTCGCTTACTAGAAGAGATTGCTTAGGTTCAATAGGAATACCTATAGGTAATCTTACATCTATTGTCTATAGTGTCTATATATTATTGGGTAGGTAAGTGAAATAATCAAGGCACGATTCTACCTGCTACGATTTAAGTAAATTACTTACAATTATTGCCTGTAGGTAATTTGTACCCTGTTTGCACCTCTTTGTAGTCAGCTATTAAAAGATACTTGACAGCTAATTAGGCCAATTAACCTGGCTCACTATCCGACACGCAGGAAGTAAAGCTGTTGACTCGTGCCCTTCGTACCCCTCGTGCCACCGGTTTAGCACGTTGGGGGAGCTGGTATCACGTTTGTATCCTGTATTGCAGGTAGGTAATAGGTTGTTGAAAATA
The DNA here is from genome assembly GCA_914767645.1 of Hydraecia micacea. Lineage (NCBI taxonomy): Eukaryota > Metazoa > Arthropoda > Insecta > Lepidoptera > Noctuidae > Hydraecia > Hydraecia micacea. Next base: position 1,184,238 of record OU611794.1, read on the forward strand.
GAATTGCCAACAGAGTCATAACAACGAGTCTGCATAATATCGCACTGCTAACACAAGACTGTATCAACTCAAAATGAAGCTTTTTTCAGAAATGATAGAAAACTGATTAGGTACTCGTTTCCTGTTAACTATTGTAAAAAGTGAACACTGTTTTAAAAATAGTGATAAAATTAAGGGGTTTCTTTAATTAGGTATGAGTAATTCAGAGATTGCAGGTTATCAAGTTATTTCCAAATTTGGAGTTAATACAGTAGGTATTGATTGAGAAATTAATTTTTGAGTTGATACAGTCTTGTGTTAGCACTTAGCAGTGCGATATGTAGATGTTATCACTCGTTACCAATAATCAATCAATTAAGTATTAGGTAATAGGCCAGGTAGGTACGAGTACCTAGGTGCAGGTTGATGAGGCCAGGTTTGGTCTGGTCTGCCTCAATTAGGCATTCAAGTTTCAATACATGGCTCTAATTGTAGAGCAAAATTAAAAACTTGTAATTTGAAGCATTTTCAGTGTTCACACCTTTTAAGGCGTAGACGTCTGGCTAGGTAGGTACCTACCTAATTGATAAGATTTATTCGCCTGCGGGAACTTACAAAACGGGACAAGCAGGTTTTGCGCTGGCAAAGTTGCGGGACGTCCTCAATTTATATTAATCGATGCCTTTATGAGACGCCGAGCGGGTTTAAAATGCGTAAAACACAATTGAGGGCCTCATTCAATAAGCATTATTAACGAAACTTTCGTTAATTAAAGTAAGTAGACAGGTAAGAAAAACGAACGGAAACATTAGCCCATAAGATAAGAAATGAAAACTTCCGTATTGATTCGAGCACATTCCTAATCATGTTTCAACCCACGGCCATACCATAACCTTTCCTAAGTCCAAGGCCGTAAAAATAAAACAAAAAAGATAACTATCTCTTCGAGACGCTTTTCTGTAATTTTGAACGTGCCCGTATCCAATCGCAGTGCGACCGTCGACACAGCGCATGCGCCGCGCGTACCGCGAAAATGGCCGGCGCGAATTTTACCCGCGAAACGGAAAAAATAATTATTAAAAGTAAAAGTGAAAATTATTTTAGAAAATAAGTATTTATTTATAATTATTATTATTTCTACCAAAGATTTGTTCGTTTACAATTATGAAACGATTAAAATGTGCTCGCAATCGGATTGTTACAAAGTGATATTTGTAGTGATATTAGTTTTGGTACGGAATGCTGATTGTAGGAGTACTACTAATAAGTTTAGAAGGACCAGTGGAGTGCAAAATGCGTGGAGCCATTTACAAAGTGCGGAAAAAAATTCAACCATCAAGGAACAGGGAAGAGGATTTTTCGGTAAGCTTAAATTACCTATTAATAATTAATTAGAGTAGAATAGCTTAAAATAATGTCATTTATTCAGTATCTGGCACACATTACAATAGTTTTAGAATCTTACCGAAATATACTAGCTAGGTAAGTACCTAGTTACGTTACTGAGGACTTAGGGCTGATTTTTCAATAGAATAACTTATAAAAACTGTTACAACCTACCTACCTTAAATCTCTTTGGCTAAGAGCTATCTGACTGCTGAATAATCAGCCCTTAACTAACAGTTAGATAACTAAGTCAGTAACTAATTAAAATAACAATGCACACGAAACTGCCATAGGACTTAATTAATCAAAGCGCGTTACCGTAGTCTGTAGACACTATGTACTAATTAAGAATGGGTTATCTACGATTTATGACGTAGTAATTTTCCATTAAAAAACTGCAGGTTTCTGGAAATTTCTTAGCGGAAAAATTTAAGCTGTCGAAGCTGGTAGACCGGTAGAGGTTTAGGTTGTTATTATGATGAAGAGAAGATCATTCAACTAGGTATTGAAAAGGTTGTGTGTGTGTGTGTGTGTGTGTGTTAAATAGGTACTGTGCGGTTGGGGAAAAATACGTGGGACGACTTGTAGAATGAAAATATAATTTTCAACACACTTGCTCGTAAAGTGGCTCTTAATGAACCGATTTTAGGTCCATAATGCAGTGTATTAAAAACGCGTGCTTTTTACTTTACGTTATTGCACTAGTGCTATAACGCCACAAATAACTATTTACTAGTCGGAGGTCGGAGATGTGCGTTTATTTTTTAATCTCATCAAAGAGACTTCATGTCAAAAGGAATACACGAGCCATATTTCACTTTTTTTTAAATAGTCTGAATATTGTCCTTGGTCCCAAAATGAACTAAAATTTATTTACCTTAAGGTGAATGCGCAGTTGTAGTCCGCGAAATTCAATTTTTCTTACGTTTTTTGCAATTTTCAGATCAGTGTCAGGTTGTATCTTGATCAAAATATGATTCGCAACTATAACAGGTACGTATAAATTTAAAGAATTATAATCATTAGAATCATAAATACATCTTTCTAAGTTAGATTTGTTCCATAAGAACAAACCTCTTATGGAAAGTTCTTAGGGAACAAATGTAATGTTAAAGATTATATTATTAATGATTATTGTCCAAGGTCCTTCCCGGTACCAAATGGCGTTCTATTATTGCGGATTCTCACTGAATTAATGTATATTTCTCTATGCCAATAGTACTTTCTAATTCGATACTAACTAAACTACAATTTGACATAAGACAACACTACGATCAGTCTAAACATGATTTTGTGTTTATTATATTTTTTCTATAGGCTGTATAGCGGTTTTGTCAGTGCTTTTATGTAAATAAACGGGCGCTGCGGTAGCGATGCGCGCGCAGTTGTAGGTAAACTTGCGCGTGCACGCTAGCGCGGCGCGCAAAAAAAAAAAACCAGCGAGCCATTTTCCATACAAGTTAATATTTAACAATAACAATACAAGTCTGTTTTTTTCACAAACACACATTAGTTACCTCATTACCTACGAGCACCATAACGACGAGCCCTTAGAGGTAGCTATAAGTATAACTTTCCAACTAAAGACGACACCAGACGTTTTTTCTTTTGTCCCGAATTCGCGAGGAACTTAAAAGGCTATAATTTACCGGCAAAGTGTCCATGTCGTTGTTACTGTGCCAAAGGGTCAGTGTGATGGCCGCCCACTCGGTAGGACAAGGTTAATGGAAAAAAGTACTCATCTTCCTTTTGGTGGAGAAAGCGGATTGATAGTTGCGTGAGTTTTGGGTGGTTTTTATGTGCATGTTTTTTTCCTGGTACTTGAGAGAAGTTCTGTGGTGATTTTCATATTACTTAGGACCTAGTTAGAATTTGAGTTGTAGGCACCTAACCATAACCATAACAAGCTAAAAAATCCAAACTTTTATTGTCAAAATAGACTGAGAATCTATAGCTACAATAGTCAGCCTTGCCCTCAATCAACCCATTGCGTGACTCAAAAGAAAGTATCTAGATAATTAGTAATAAGTAATGTCTACTAAATCAGCTCTATCCAATCAAACATTTTATTACTTTATTATCTAACTATAGAACTAGGAAGTCTTTAAAAATTCTCCATAGCGAAAAAAAAAGCATTTAGTGAGGAAAAATCCAGAAACTCTCTCTCTCTCTCTATCTATATTTCCTAAAGGCATTTCAATGCCTTGGCTTGGTCAATAATTTGTTCTGACGCCTTACAACTCATAAACTTGTTTACCAACTCCCTTTACGGAATTTACAGGTTAACAATGTATTTAAACTATGCCTTGAATATGTATGCGATGTGCAGAGATATGCTAATTTCGGTAAAACCTGCCTATTGCTAATGCAGAACCTATACAATGAGCATTGATAGATTCTTATTTTGTAAACGTGAGGACTTTGTAAGCCTTGTAGACTTTAGATCTGTAGACCATTTTTTATTTTATCAAGTCCTGGCGTACTTGTTGACAGGCCTACGCTGTCTTCCCATACCTACTGTAATTTGAAAACATTGTAAAAGCCAATTATTTTTAAAAGAGTAGGTAACCGTGGAGTTTCTTGCCGGTTCTTTACCATAGGAAACGACCAATTGGAACCGCGCACCTAGCTTCTGACGTTTCATAAGTGCCCATGTCGGTTTATGTGAAATAAAATATTTTGATTTTGATTGCTTAGAACAGGTGCAAAATTAAGTACTTACTTAGGAATCTTGTTTTGAATGTAACTTGGTCAAAAAGTAGGTTGTTAATACTTCAGGAAATGAGATAGTGTCATAGATTTATGAAGTCGAAGACAATCGTTTGAGCCACGTGTCCTTTTTTTCCTATTATAAAACATCCATCATCTGCCTAGCCTTTTCCCAACTTTGCTGGGGTCGGCTTCCTATATAACCGCATACAGTACCTAAAATTCCTTTTTATAAAACGTTCAGAATGATCAAATTGGAATACTGACGGAACGGTTTTTCTGTTCCGTGGTAATTGGTACTCGATTCTTTTATAAATATAATTCTTAAAATGGTTAGAGCTTAGCTTAGACACTTCATTACATTTTTGTTCTCATAACAATGATATGAGATAAAGTTTTCGAAATATCAGATGAAGTCGAGTACCTACTAAGTACTTGAAAAGCAGCTGGTTCATTACATTCTAACACGTTTTCTTTTTTCCTAGATCAACATTGACATGAAAGTAAAATTCCAATAAAAATAGAATCGGATCGAGATAGTATCGTTAGATAATTTCAATGTAAGGCACTTTCAAAAGTTTTCAAATCAATTTCAATGAGTTGCGTTTGTAGTCGGTACTTACTCCAGACGCCAAGTAATAATATATTATTTATATAGTCGAGAGAGTGGATTTAGTGCTTGATTTTATAATGGAAATTGATTAATAACTACTTGAGTGTACGCCTTTACTGCGTACTAATCAGAGAGGCTTCATACTTGCTTTTAGAATCGCAAACATTAACTAGTTGTGTCTACGCATCAACTCTTTGATTCAAGTTGCCTACAATATCAGCTAATCTATGTATAATTCGCCCTTAGGTTCTTCTTATTACATAATATAGAAGTAATAATAATAATGTGCTCAGAATTTTTTAATATCTTGATTTAAAAGAGTGTCCATGGAGTTTTTTGCCCATTCTTCTCCATAGAGATAGATCTACGTTTTGCAAGCAACTACATAGCTTCTACTTTCTGACTAACTGACCGACTATTTGACAATTCAAAAGTGAATTATTATTAGTGAGTGAGTTTAATTGAAGTAAATGCTGCTCCCTATCGCTCCTATTTTCTATTCCACGTTTATTTTTATTCTATTTCACATTATAATTTTATCTAGACAGTTTTATGTCTATGTAGCCGCATCTGGTATCTTTCATGAAATGTTATAGAGGTCGGCGATCCTATGCAAATAAATAACATACCTACCTACTTATACATATAAACTCACGGCTTTTGCCCTTGGGGATCAGCAGGAATGTAAGAGGGCGGCACATAGAGAGCATGCTATACGATCTATAAGCATTTATTTTCCTTGCTAAGATAAAATAATATTAATTTACCATTTTCTGATTATTAAAAGTGTTTGTTGGTTTATTTTGACGCAAGTTTTCCCGACCTAACCGTGACTGGTTAATAAAGTTAAGAGCTCTACTGCACCGCGCAAAGCTACGTGCAATCAAACGGTAATTAGACCCATAACTGCGTTATTATGTTAAAGTTTGCCAAATACATACATTACCTTAACGCTATTTATCAAAATAAAACAATAGTACATTACTGCACCGGCCAGTAAAAGAGGCACTGATTTTTGTCAAATACAAATACTTTTCAAAATCAATGACGAACAACAAAAAATTTTCCCGCGTTAAAGTGTTCATTTGTTTTTTTTTCAACAAACAGCTTTCTATTTGCAAGCCAGTTCGAAATTTAAATAAAATCTTTGATTAAGTTACCTCCTTAGTTGCCATGTTTCGGAGTAAAAGATCGTTCCATTTTTAAATTACACGACAGATATGAGTTTACTATGTAAATTATTTGGCCACTAAACCACGACAGATATGGATTTTCATACAACTTTTGCCGGCCGCTGCTCGCATGTATTAGGCCAGTACAGCAATTTCGATTTATCTCGAAGAAGGATGTCAAAATAATGCTCAAATTTCCAAGCATGTTTGAGAAAAAAAGATTTGTTGGTAAAACTTAGGTACTCTGATCAACGGAGGGAACTGTCTCTATTTTTTTATTTGAATTTGGCCAAGGTTATCCAATAGTTTTTTTTCTAGAAAAAACTACAGTTTCATAAGTTTTTAAAATCCGTACCTAATATTATTTACCCTCTAATAACTATCAGAAGGGCAGAGCGATGTCGCCAATAAATCACTAAGTTAACAACAAATCGTATCGCCATAATTCACTGGCGCAACTGATACGGACCCGACCCGTTCCCATTCAAAATTAGTATTCCCAACTCGTCTTCAAAGTGACACAAACAGAAATAAAAAACCGAAACTGGCACGTATCGAGGTTTCGGGGTTGTCCAACAAGGACATACCTGCCCATAAATACGCATTTTACCGAAAAAATATTGAAAACGTCAAATAAATAATGTTGTTAATGTTAAGGTGCTCGCATTATTGAATCGCGATGCTCGAGGTGATAATCTTATAAATCTCTTAATCATTTTTTCAATTTTTCTTTTTTTCGACTATTACTTTTTAAATTTCTGTATAATCGTTGGAAAGGTTTGTTATTTAAAACAGTGCTCCCAAAATCCTTCTATTTCATCGGCCACAAGATTTTCTTTTCAATGTTTACTAGGATATGAAATCAGAGGCTGACTTTTGTGATTTTTCATATTAAGAGGTTGTTATAGTGAAGCTACGTGACTTCACTTCAGCTACATTACCTCGGTAAACAACAACGAACGTGAAATTTTGTTATTTATTACTGTCAGTATAAAATATGTCCCACAAAAATTACAAACAAGCGGCCAAAAATGTAAATGCTCAATATATTTTATATGAATCTTCGCATGATGGAGCAATAAACTGCGCAGATTATAAAATGTTGCGTAGTTGCGTTCATTTTTATAATAATACGTCCTGGAAATAATGTGGCTGCACCTTAACATATTGAAGGACTTTCATACATTAATATTATTCGTGAATCGCTTTGGAATGTATGGAGATGCAATTTTACGATATTGTAACACGACTGCCCAAAAAAGGAGAGTTATATCGGTTTTAAATATATCGTGGTGAAGTTTTCCGTGAGGCCATAAGAAGAACTTATGGCCCATCACTTTCTTTTATGGCTTCATTTATTAATCTCCAATCAATGTATCATTTACTAGTTGCAACCCGCGGTTTCACCTGCATTAGTCTCGATCCCGTGGGAATATCGGGATAAAAAGCAGCATAATATGTGTTAATTCAGGGTGTCGGCTACTTCTATACCAAATTTTATTAAAATTGGTCCAGCCGTTTATGCGTGAGGAAGTAACAAACATACAAACACACTCACAAACTTTCGCCTATAATATTAGTGTGATATTAGTTTAGATAAAAGGACGCTTGAGAAATGAAAAGAAAGCATATTTTTTCTGTGAGATACTTGAAGGTTTGAATTGCATGTATGTCCACTGCCCAAGATCAACTCTAAAACTCAGTATAACCATTCCGATCATTTGTCCAAGAACACTTTAGTTAAATTAATTATCACTTTGATTGAAGGCGGAACTTGAATCGAAGCTACTGAAGTAGCTGATCTTCTAAACTTACACACTTCAGCTATATTAGAGACGAATATAATAGACTAAGATCACAGAAATATGATAGATATGCCATAAAAACTTAAAACACACATACCTACAGGCAAAACTTGTTCCAGTGACGTGTAGGATGGTCGTCACTTCACGATGCAGAATTCGACACGAGATATGATTTCTTACTGTGACATGAATAGTGTACCTACTTGGGAGAGACAAGACCATGCCTTATATGCTACAACTAAATATGTATCTCAACTGCAATTTGCACGATTAGGCTCAGTATGTTTCGAACTAGGATGTTACGAAATTCAGTCTGACTAAAGAACACGAGAGTGATGAAAAGATTTAATTTCCATTTGCTACTCTAGTTTAAAAGTATCAACAACAAAAGAGTGTCTATTTGTATTCCTATCTTATATCCCTTCCTTCTATGATCCTGGCTAACCGACCACTACCTATTTACTTAGATGGGGGAGCAGCACAACTTGGGGCAACTTTGTAACATCGCCGCTGGGGACTCTTCAGAGTACTGATCAACTGATTGAACTGATATGGTAGTCCGAGTTTGTAAACTGACTGTGTTGGTAGCTCTGAAAGATAGACTTGTATCATTGGAATTCATAGTTTGATGTTTTTATATTTATATCTATCTATCTATTCAGCCCGTAATGTCCCACTGCTGGGCAAAGGCCTGTGTTTTATAGGAGGAGAGAAAATACCAAGGTAATTTGTCATTGGTGATTTGATCGTCGTGGAGTTTCCTGCTGGTTTTGTTCCCCACAGAAAACGACCAATTGAAACCGTGCACCAGCTTCAGAAGTTTCATAAGTGACCATGTAGTGTAGGTTTATGAGAAATAAATTATTTTAAATTTGAATCAATACAAAACATTGTGTGGTGCTTTGGTCTACAGTAATAGGTATCACGTTTGATAAGTTGTACTGTACATGCCTGCATTGCAACAGGGCTGTGTTCTTTCTGCGGACCTCTTGAACACCAGGCCAGAGAATTTTCCGTCGAGCTGTTGCCGATTTTTAATGTGCTAGAAATATTCAAGGCTGAGCCAATAAAACCTTCTGTATATGAGACTATTGCTCACTCATTCAGTATAGCAGAATCCAATCACGTAGCTACTGTGCTAATTGGGCCTAAACTATTCTAGACTAGACTTATAAATTCTATCAGAGTGTAAATTCTATTGTCTGGCTGGTCTTGGCACGTGTTGCACTATTGACGTAAACTACGCATGTTACGCATATTAGCTGATTTAGGAAGAATAAACAAATCTGATTTAGAGGGATTAAAATACCTTAATAATAATGAATAACACAGCCCGACTTCATCCACTTCTGGACATAGGCCTCTCCTGTCTTGTGCCAATCCCCACGCCAGCTCATCCAGGTTTTGTCCGGATAGTCCGTTTATCCACTTCAAAAAAGCTTACAATGCTACGCTACGCCTAGGCTGGATTCTCGGACATACGTTTCCGCGTATCCACCTTAGGGTGGATTTGTTAGGGTGGATAAACGGAATAACCCGTTTTGTCCACGATGGCTGCCATGGCAATAATGCACTCTTTTTTTCTTAAACAATAGAAACATCATTTACTGCTTCAAAATTAAAAGACTTAAGTAAACTCATTTCAAAGCGATCAATAGTTCATTAAAAATCTCCGTAGAGCTGTAAACTGTGCTGGCTTCATTTTTGCAATCAACTCGGAATTAGATTTACCTTTGCAGCTGAACTTGCTTGTCTGTCGCAGACTTAATCGCATTGCCGACGATCTACTGGCAGTCTCGTTGCCAATTACAACTTTATTTCTTTTATATTTGTTAAGGAAACTGGTGCGAAGTTTGTTTTTAATATGATTAAAAAGCTAACTAGAACACAATACCTTATCACGTTTAATCTCATTACTGACTTTTGGAACATCATCTATAATAAATTCCATATAAGGGCGGACGTCCGTCCGTCCGGCCGTCTGACTGTCAGCGGGCAGTATCTCATGAACCGTAATAGGTAGACAGTTGAAATTTTCTCAGACTCCGAAACATGGCAACCAAGGAGGTAACTTATCAAAGGTTTTATTTAAATTTCGAACTGGCTTGCAAATAGAAAGCTGTTTATTGAAAAAAAAAAAAAACAAATGAACACTTTAACGCGGGAAAAATGATTGTTGTTCGTTGTTCGTCATTGATTTTGAAAAGTAATTGTATTTTACAAAATTCCGCGCATTATTTGAGAAAAGTACTATACAAGCCTTGGCCACAACTAGGCATTGATGGACTTACTATTAACACTATAATAAAAATAAAGTATACAAGAAACGTGTTTTTTCAATGTTTTTTGCCTTGTGGTGCGGAACCCTTCGTGTGCGAGTACGACTCGCACTTGGCCGGTTTTTATAAATTTTGGGACATACCAGAGAGAGAGACCAGAACCTGGAAAGGTTAGTATAAGACGGTCATATTTAAACGGCACGGGACACTGGCAGCTGCTGACTGCAAGCGGTTTTTTTTCTTCTTCCCTCCCTGATCCCAACTTACTGACTGGGTCTGTGTAATAAGTTCTTCATTCAAGAGTCTTTAGCAGTTGTGCTTACTGCTAGATCGGTAAAAGGCAACAGTTATGTTAGAAGCATAAGAGTAGGTAGGCCTCTGTCTGATACTATTTCGTACTTAACACGCTTTATTACTAAAACCATAAAGGGTCCCATAATAATACGTCATTGGTCCCATAGATAGGAGCGACGCGATTCTAGTAGAACCATTTCTATGAAAACTTCATGATCGTTCTACCAGAATCGCCTCGCACTGGCGCGTCGCGCCTGTTTACGCGTCTATGCCCTATGCGGGAGCCTTAACTATGTAGGACAATGACACACAGTTACAGCATATCTTTATCTAGTAGTCTTTATCTTCTACGAATAAAGTAACAGTAACACAAGCAATAACAATGCATAAAGAGTAATTCATTGAAGCCATTAAGTATCACAATTCCCTCATTTAAAATACCTCTGAAATAAGTATAGCAAGCAATCACATCACTATCTGTACTATCATTTCCGTGCCACGGTATTTTTTCTACGTTTTTTCTCTACGGGTGCAAGAACATGAGTAGAACAATAATTATACAATGAGCTAATCTTATTTATCTTGCTTGAGGTTGTTATTCTGGTTATGCATCGCGGCTACGGTTTCACTGTCGTAAAAATGTGTAACATTATAATTGTGTACTATGTTCGAAGACGAAAGTTGCTCCAATTATTTTAGAAGTATTAGTTTGACGCGTTGTCTGGCGTGTTTGAGAATAGCGTAACAGTGTTAGAGTAGAATCTAGATTAGGTATATCATTCGGATCTTAAGATTCTTGCCAGCCTGGCACTAGGCAGTTTAACTTTGATTTTCTTAGGTTTTTTTTTTCAACCTTTTGGATGCCAACTCGACCATTAATTACTACGGCTATTTTTGCCTGTTGAAGGAATGTGGTCACGTTATGCAAAAATCTTATAAAATCATAAAATCTTACGGAGCTGTCGTGATTTCTACGACCAGTTTTTAATGATTATGTATTTCTGAATACATCATCATCATCATTAAAACTCTCTTACCCTTCGTCCATTTTATTTGGGGTTGGTGCAACATGTATTTTCTTCCTGATCACATCAATCTTCCTTCATCATCATTTACCTAACATTTTCCCAACTTTGTTGGGGTCGGCTTCCAGTCTAACCGGATGCAACTGAATCCCAGTATTTTACATGGAGCGACTGTCTATCTGACCTTCACAACGCAGCTACTGGGTAACACGATACCCTTTAGTATGACTGGTTGTCAGACTTTCGGGCTTCTGAGTACCCGTAACGACTGTCAAAGATCTAAATATGACAGGCGGGACCAACGGCTTTTAAAATGAATGAAAAACAGAGTGTAAAGTTCACTCATCCTCCTTAGAAAAAGGAGGATCCCCCGACCAGATGGGTGTCGTGTCTGGTGGGCAGCTGCCCCACATCAATCTTCCTTAATATTCTTTTTTTTATGCAAATATTAAACCTAGGACATATTTCCAAATACCACATATTATTATGTTATTTTAATATTCAGATCATTGACGTAAGGTAACTTATTAACATAATCGAATGTTACCTACGTTACATAAGATAAGCGAAGTTACACAGAAATACAATATCTTTGCCGACCCTGACCCATGCTTAGAGAAAGGACAATCCGAATACCGAGCAGAGAGTGAAAACTTTTGTTAGAAAACACACAAAATAGACTATTATACTGTTAGGTTAAGGATAATAGACTAATTATCTTTATTATTTCAATACTAATCGGGCGAAAATTGCTTTAAATCAGTGGAATTTGGAACTATGGTTTTTCGCACGTCATGCAGCCATTTTGTAACATGCCATTTCACGATTGTGACAGAATCTATAAATAGGCACACACTATTATGGCAATTTAAATTCCGATCCAGCCTGTCCCTTGCTGGCCTCTCTCAGCGACGCTCTAAGCCGAAGTCCGTTATACCCCACAGAGGGTGCCCTTAGCGAGTAGTCGCTTAGTTTTTAAGTTTTTTAAGCCCTGGCTGGAGGCCTTAATTTATCGAGGCAGACAGATAATAATAATTTATCATTAATTCTCTCTTTACAAAGCTGATTTAAAGTTAATGTGTCTAAAAATGTCTCCGCTGTACCTATTACCCCTTTGTGAGAGACTTGTGCTTGATATACATAGATGATAACAAGGTCGAAAAAGGAGATGACATTAAAAAAATGGCAATTTAAGAAAACATAACAAGCAAGATTAATTAACTTTGTGGACAAGTCCATACAGAGAAATAGTTTGCTAGTCAAAACACTGACGGCTGACGGTCAGTAACTTACGCATAGTTGCAATTTTAATAGCACAGTTACTTACTTCTCTCAGAATTTTTTATTTCTCGTGAAGCTAATAGAAAACTGCCATTTCTTTAAGTTGGATTGCTAACTCCAATACCTAAGTCAGAGTACCGGTTTCAAATCGGCCAAGAACATGCTGGGACCTAGGTACAACTGAACTATTGGCCGATAAAAATCTGCTACGTGCATTGGTTCTAGACCTACATTAAGAGATGACTCAGGTCCATCTACTCTCTATAGTTTCATCGAAACCGCAATATCATGCCTTGAGGCTGCGTCGTGTAAGTAATAAATAGCTTTATACTATGCATTACAATTTAATTAAAGATTACTGATTAAAAGTGCAATAGACTGGTCTCTTTTGTGCTCGGAGAACGAGAAAGTAATAGAGTAGTTATCATTTCTAAAAAAATATTTTAGCAAACTTTTTCCTCATTCACGTATTTGAATATTTCTAAGTAGAAAATGTTGCATATTTTTTGCATTGTCACGTTATTCTATGCTTTTGTTCCTGTCCCAGTTTCCACAGCACAATATTATGTAGTGAAAGTGGAAGGAGCGAGAGGTCACGGGGGACGCGGGTAGTTTGTGCACTGAAATTACTCTATTTACTATGTACCTATTTGTTGCATGATAAAATAGATACCCTAGATAAGTTAGATGGATAAGCTAGATCTCGAATGAAATTATGTCACGGTTTTGTTAGATTACCATTATTTATTAACTGCCCATACGCCATTGCTCATTGTTCAGTCATTAGTGGTATATAGGTCCTTGATCACAACAAGGAGTGCTTAAGGAGAAATTGCGAGTTATTCCAGTCTGATCCCCTGAACCGATAGAAATCAACTATCGATGAATAATGTGAATATGCTAATTGGACACGTGTGCACAGTACAGGGTTCTAGTTATAGAGGAACTGGTCAAGTGCTTCTTAATGAGCGAACGGCTTTCGGCTTGATACAGGGGACCCTGGCAATAAGCCAAGCAAACGTTCTAGACATTGAAAATGTTGACCTGACTTGCGTTGAATTAACGTGATCCTAAGATTTAAAACAAAACCTGTTGTAGGAACTATTTATTTCCATAAACCCTTGCGTAGACATTGTCCATTATCGTGCTAGTCTTTCAACTTAGTTGTGTGCTGTGCAATTTTTTCAATTCCAGTTTTCCTTGTAACCGCTGTCAAAGGATACTGTCACTTCAATATTACACCATGTTTTCATTTAGACCAACAAAAAACAGGTGTTAACAGCGCTCAACTCAAGGGAAAACGTTAATAAAATCTTCCAAGTGCCCATAAAAAATGATCAACAGACAAACCGGTAAGGCAATTGGCACACGGACTCATCTCATAAGTGTACCAGGTGAGATGGGGAACCTGTCTGTGTATAATAATGTAGGAATGCTGTCACGGCCTTAGCCACAAACAGGATAGGGTCCCGATAAGGGACACCACACGTGGTGGGTACAGTGAGAGGAGGCGGCGGACAGCGTGAGAGGTAATTGAAATGTGACAAATTTGCGAGAAAGAACGCTGCAGATCATAAATTAGATTAGGATCTACTAGACTATGTCATGCTATGGTGATAAGATTAGACAAGCTGCACGTTTGATAGTGGAACTTCTCACGGTAGACGTAAGTAGTTTTTTCACTCATGTACCTAAGTAGGTCTTTTGAACTTGAGTGCAAAAATTTCGTGTAAGTAGGTAATTGAGTAACATAAAAGGCATTCATACGTCATAATTGTTTCTTATTGTTATACCATAAAAGTTATGTTCTTATTTATTAATATTTTTATCACAAACCTACGGACGCGGACTTAATGCCTTAGGATTTTTTTTTAATAATTCACCCTTGAAGTTGTTTGTAATTGTTATTTTTTAATTATGAGTATTCTTCTATCAAAAGATAAAGGAAATAATTTTCCAAAAATCCTAAACGAATCGCTTTCCCTGAACACAGTGTGATCTCTACCTAAGGGCGCAGATGTCTCATGGTTCATCATTTCCATCCTTAATGAGCGACGTAATAGTTTCTACTAGGATTAAGCATAAAATTAAGATATAGACCCTAGATAAATTGCAGAAGATAGACATATATTTCTTTAGATATGATCAAGAGTCACTAGGTTCATTACATGCCATAACTTTAGTACTTTAATAGCCATGTAATGTTTAAGAAAAGGTATATTTTATGACATAGGTACTATATATTCTGAATTATTTTTATGACAGCTAAAATGTTCATAATCTTTAGAATGAATAGGCATAACATTATTTTGTAGTTTATGTTCGAGTCTTTACATGGTAATTTATTTTAGACCAAAAGACATATCAACAAGTGTAATGAAGATACAGCCATTATTTTTTTCAATTTGACCGTTTTTGTAATGAGGTCACAATTCAGTTGTTAGTCCGCAGTTGCTTTGTATCCGCATACAGAAATGGGTTTGATACTAGGTTTTTTTTTTTCACGGAACATCACTTGTAATCAGATAACTATAGACACTAGATAACTATATAGATACTCGTTGCTAATGCATAATGAGGAGCTCGTAGCTAAGTAATAACAACCACACAGGTTGATCGATCAGGTTAAGCTGCGTTTGTCACGGACAGTTCGAGGATGGGTGATCTTAACATACCGAGCCCTCTCCGTGCTTCGGGAAGTAAGTCGGCTATCTTTTGTGGATCTTTGACAGTCGTTACGGTTAATCAGAATCCCGAAAGTCTGAAAACCAGTCTTACCACGGGGTATCGTGTTTACCAGTAACTGGCTTGTGGAGGTCAGATAGGCAGTCGCTCCATGTGAAATACTGGTATTTAGCTGCATCCGGTTAGACTGAAAGACCCCGACAAAGTTGGGAAAAGGCTAGATGGATAATGATCGTCATAAGAGTAACAATTCTGGTGTTACTCAACATTATATATAAAACTTTGCATCAGCTTACAGAAGTGTGATGTTGATTTTTCACACAATAGTAAATTAGATGGTGACAGAAGCGTCTATAACTAGATACTGTTTACAAATATAAGGTGGATACGACAATACATCAATAAACTAAACTGCTAAAGACGTTCCCAGTCTGCATCCAAAAATTCAATCAAATACAGGGTCCCATTAAAATAGATGGACAAATTTTAACACAGCGCTCAATATGTCTAACCAAAGATATCCAAGCAAAAAAAAACACAAATTAAAGTGATTTTATTTTGACCTAAAATAATAAATTGCCGTCACATTAGTGTATTTTCGTTAGCTGATTATTTTTATTGTAAGTATCTAATGCGTTTTTCTTATATTTTTTTACAATCGTCCTTATTTTGGTGGTCTGAATGATTTCTAAAAGTTTGTCCATCTATTTTAATGAGACGTCATATATCCAATAATTAGTCACTATAGCTAGTCTAAGATTGGCAAAACCATAGTCGGGCCATCACTACTATTTAATTTGTTTAAGAAAATCACTTTTTTAATTTTAATGTTAGGGCACAGACTTATATAGTCTGTGTGTTAGGGATTATTTGATAGTTCATTAGGTAATACTCCTATGCATTAGTATTGCCAGTGTTTTGATTTATTGACGTATTGTCATCTCCGCATTGTATAAACTAACCTACATAAATATTTATACATAATTGAGTTTGAAGCTTAATACGTGCGATAATTGCAACCGTGTCTCCGGCGATGTTCCAGCAAGTTGAACAATTAGACGCCATTAAATCTAACATGACATTGATTTCACACATCACTAGCTGGCTATGTCTAGTGCATGATATTAGTGCTAGGTATTACTGAGTATAGGGTGATGTTTCGGTCTCTAAGTATTAATCTAGTATGTTTAACTAATATTTATGTGTTTTTAGCTTAAATTATCGTTACTAGGTAGAGTGCTTGAAAAAAACACTACTTTCATACAATGACATTTTTTATTTAGTAGCTTTTTTTTCCTAAATGGAGAACTGACTATTTACATAAAATATTACAAATGGTATCATGACGATATCTGAGGAAATAGGAACAAAAAAATCCGCTCTACTTTCATCCAGTGAAGTTGTTTACCCAATACAATTTTTTTTACAAAATTGAAAACTGACTACCGACATAGTTATTTATTGAAGAATTCTTCTGCCTCAATCTTTGTATGGATACACGAGAAGTGTCAGTCTGTAATGATTCTACCACAGCCTTCTCATACAGAGAAGTAATTTATATTATATTCATTAATTACTATGCTCACTATTGCAGACCACTTTCACCATAAACTTCGGTCTCATCGCAATAATTTCCTCATCATCTATCTTCATTAGTCATCGTCCAAAATGAAGACCTAATCGATAACAAATTAAACCGTTCACAAACTATGATTGACGGGGACATCCCTATTTAAACTTTCTAACCACAAGATAGAAGCAGGAAGCTTTAAGCACACTTATGTACAACTATTTCCTTATAAATGTCGAGTGAGGAGTAATGAGATAAATAACGGAACCGGCCTGTAGGGTGGACTTTCTAGTTAAAAGCAAAACAGTATTGCAAAACTTTTGGGAAACCAGGGATGATTAGACTTCTGGTTTTTATGCAATAGATGAATCACATTTTCTAATTACGTATCTTATTAACATTTTTCGTTCTCTTAAGAAAGTAAAAATGAATGTTTAGAGCGTCTGAGATTAGGCTGGAAAATCTGTGCGGCTAGATTAAAGTAAACTGACTCAACTATGCACTGTCTATGTTACTATGAAATCGGCAACGGCTATGTTACTATAAAATGTACAGGTTGAAATTTTAATCGCCGTTATCCTCTTAAGGGGTCACTGTACTCATCATTATGAACAACTTTTACTATGGGACCAAACATGAAATCGCGAAAAACGAATCAGCTGTTCCCTACATTTTGAAGAGTTATGCGAACATGAAAATGTAGGGAAAAGCTGATTTTTTTTCACGATTTCAGGTTTGGTCCCATAGTAAAAGTTGTTCATAATGATGAGTACAAGGTAATTAGAATTTCACCCTGTATAATCGGCAACGGTATCTATTGGTAACATAATATTAGCCATTTTTCTTTACCTTACCTTCGATTGTTATGAATTTAATTTGTAAAAATGTATTTTCTTTTTTCTTATAGACAAATAAACCACCATTACTTTACCATGCCACCTCATGATTTCTAAATGACAATCCATAGCTATTTCGACCCTACATAAGGAAAACCTCGGGAAAATGTACATTCTGTAATAATACTGTTGCGCGCCACGATTGATGGCGACATTAGCTACCACTAGCGCCATCTAGTATCGAGTAGCAGAACTAGTAGGTCGAGATGCTTCCAGAACTTTCGATACTAGAACATTCTAGAACTATCGACATCGGGTCAGTCGGGACCGGTATGTACTCGAACATTCTAGATGTTTCTACAGTAGAAGGTTCTGGAACTATCTGAGGCCCTATATAAGGCCGGGATGGGCCGCGACCGAGTCAGTATTGGTTCTGCGATACAAGCGATAATATTCGAAGCGATCTTCAAGTGCGACTTAAGAGTGATCAGTAGTGCGATTGTGTTTTATAATTAGTGTGTTTGTGTTTTATTGGTGTTATTTAATTAAAGTGTTTATTTTTGGTTATTAAATCGGCAATTTTTATTGTCACGAACCCCAAGCTCGTAACAATTGGTGTCAGAAGCAAGGATTAAAATCATGCCGATTTTACCCAAAGACGACACGGAGGGTATTCGTACCCGGAGTCAACGCCAACAGGAAACGGACCAGAGACGTTTTGGTGGAGCTACGCCACAGATGTCGGAGGGCCAGCTGCCGACCACGGAGGCCGGCCCGTCCGCAGCTGCTCCAGCATCATCAGCACCAGATTTGGCTGCTCTGATGATGATGCTGCAGGAGCAGGCTCGCCGACAGGAGGAACAGGCTCGTCGGCTGGAAGAGCAGCTCCAGCGCGATAAGGAGGAACAGGCCCGCCGTCAGGAGGAACAGGCCCGCCGTCAGGAGGAACAGGCTCGTCGGCTGGAAGAACAGCTTCAGCGGGACAAGGAGGAGCAGGCCCGCCGTCAGGAGGAACAGGCTCGTCGGCTGGAAGAACAGCTCCAGCGTGATAAGGAGGAACAGGCCCGCCGCCAGGAAGAACAGATGCTCCTTATGAAGGACCTTCACGCTACCTTCGGGAAAGACATGAAGGAGGTGAAGGATAAGGTTGCCCAACATGACAACCGCCTGTTGGAAGCTGAAACCCGAATCGACCAAGTGAATAATCGGGTTGACAACGTGATGGCTGACGTGAAGAAAACCCTGAATTGCCTTAAACTTGAGGATGGAATCGCAGCTCCCGTAGCTACAACACCTACGCTACGTGGGTTCAAAGTGCCACCGTTCGACGGAACTTCTTCCTGGTCCGCCTATAAAATCCAGTTTGAGGCTGTCATGAAGGCGAACGGGTGGAATGAAAGTCAGGCCATGACTGCCCTCACCCTAGGCCTGCGTGACCAGGCCTTAACTGTCCTGGAAGCTCTCGGTAAGGAAGTGACTTACGAGCAGCTCCTTGAGGCATTGGAGGCTCGGTATGGCGACGCTCACCTGGAACACGTGTTTCGTGCGCAGCTAAAGGATCGCGTGCAACGCAATAATGAAAACCTGCAGCAGTGGGCCCTTGAAGTGGAGAAGCTGGTTCGGAAAGCATACCAGTCTGTACCTGCGCTTATTCATGGGAACCTGGTGCAGGTATTCATCGATGGCATCCGCGACCTTGAAGTTAGAGCTGCTGTGAGGCTCGGTCATCACGGGACACTTAAGGACGCCCTGGCCCATGCACTGGAGGTGGAAGCTGTGCGGCAGGATCATCGTTCCCATCGCGTCAGGGAGGTTGCAGAGGCTACAGTTCGCGACCGCAATAAAGGATACAGCCCTAGGTGCTACGGCTGTGGGGAAAGGGGCCACCTTAGATCCAGTTGCCCTAAGCGGACTTCAGAAAGAGAAGACGGCCGATCTCTAGAGGGCAGTGCGGCTAACAGCACCGCCCAGCACCAGCAGCAGGGAAACGAGTAATAGCCAGGACTACGGGGCGGGTGCTGGCTGATGTTCAAAGAGCCCCAAGGATTTCGATCACACAAACCCATGACGGGAACAGTTTAATCATCAAGGGCGAGGTCAACGGAACGCCTTGTAAGCTGACCATAGATACAGGAGCCTCTCGTACGGTCATTAGTTCCCAACTTACAAGTCGGTTCCTTGGGGACTCCGCATACAACCGAGAACGCATTAATTTGGTAACAGCCACCGGTCAGCGCATACCCGTCCATGGAGAGAAGAAGATGGAGTTGAAGCTAGGCAACAGATTCTACCTGCATAATGTCATCGTGGCTGATATAATGGACGATTGCATCTTGGGCCTTGACTTTATGAGGAAGAATTGTTGTGAAATAGACGTCAAGCAAGGTGTTCTGAAATGTGGACAAGAGGAACTTTTTATGGAAGGGGCGTTACCAGGGAATGTGTACAGCCTTAAGAAGATTGTACTTCCGCCGAGATCAGAAACGATGGTGCCGGTTAGTCTTCCTCGGAATCCTGGGCAAACTCATCGTTGTGTACTCGTGGAAAGGGTAGACAGTGACCTTCCATGGAAAGTGGCACGAACTTTGGTCAGAGCCACCGACATCTCAGGGGTACGTGTGCTGAACCTTTGTGATCAGGAACAGATTATAGAAAAAGGCACACTAGTTGGTACTTGCGAGGAAGTGGACTGGTTGCGTCGATGCCAATATCTATCGACTGGGACCCTCAGCAAGGATGCACAAACGAAAGTGTCCACACTTTTAGGAGACTGCCACAGCGCTCTGTCCCAAAACGAAATGGTGAAGGCGAAGAAGATGTTACTCAAGTACGCCGATGTTTTCTCGTCAAACGACGGTGACATTGGGAAGACTGGCTTAGTTCAACACAAAATACACACAGGAGAAGAATTGCCTATCCGTCAGCGGCCAAGGAGATTGCCTGTAGCACGCGAAAAGGAAGTGGAAACCATGATTGAGGGAATGGTGAAGGATGGTGTTATTGAACCTTCATCTAGTCCATGGTGTTCACCTGTAGTGCTGGTAAGGAAGAAGGACGGCAGCATGCGGTTTTGTGTTGACTATCGTCGTCTGAATGACGTTACGAAGAAGGACAGCTACCCTTTGCCAAGAATAGATGACACGCTGGACATGCTTACTGGAGTAAAGTGGTTTAGCACGTTGGACCTGAAAAGTGGCTACTGGCAAGTTGAAATTGATCCTAAGGACAAGGAGAAAACTGCATTCTCGACAGGAAAGGGTCTTTGGCAATTTAAAGTTATGCCGTTTGGATTATGCAACGCTCCGGCAACATTTGAAAGGCTGATGGAACTTGTACTAACCGGGTTAATTGGTGATGCCTGTCTGGTCTACTTGGATGACATCATCATCGTAGGCCGTACGTTTGAAGAACATCTTCAAAACCTGGAACGGGTGCTCATGAAGATCCAGAGTGCCAACCTCAAGTTGAGTCCAAAGAAATGTTCACTATTCAAACGGCAAGTTAGCTTTTTGGGGTATGTAGTGTCGGAAGAAGGCATCCGCACGGATCCAGAGAAAATCGCCGCTGTCAAGGATTGGCCAGTTCCGAAAGACAAGACGCAGGTCAGAGCATTTTTGGGTTTGTGCTCTTATTATCGGCGATTTGTTAAGAACTTTGCGGATATAGCCAAACCCCTGCACAAGCTAACCGAGGAGAAGCGACATTTCTGCTGGGATGAAAGTTGCGACATCGCGTTCCAGGAGTTAAAGGACCGACTGTGTAAAACACCTATTTTGGGGTATCCTGATGCAGGCAAGGAATTTATAGTTGACACAGACGCAAGTGACATAGGACTTGGTGGTGTGTTGTCTCAACGGAATGGTGATCAAGAGGTTGTGATAGCGTACTTCAGCAAGTCTTTGTCAAAACCGGAAAGGAACTATTGTGTCACGAGACGGGAATTGCTTGCTGTGGTAAAGTCATTGCAGCATTTTAGCAAATATCTTTTGGGGCGGAAATTCCATTTACGAACTGACCATGCTGCACTGAAATGGCTGTTGCAGTTCAAAAATCCAGAAGGACAAGTTGCGAGATGGATTGAGCTACTGCAGGAATACGACTTTGTGGTCGAACATCGCAGCGGGAAATCTCATGGCAACGCAGATGCATTATCAAGAAGACCTTGTCCTGAAGACTGCAAGCATTGTACTAGGCAAGAGGGTAAGGAACTCGTACCTGTGAGGATGCTCAAGACAGACCTCAGCGATGAGTGGAAGGAAAGGCTACAACGTGCACAGCAGGAAGATTCAGACCTCAAGCCGATTCTAGAGTGGATGAAGGCCAGTGCACCTAAGCCCAGATGGAGCGACGTCTCAGCGATGAGTTCGATCACAAAAAGTTATTGGGCCCAATGGGACAGCTTGGTGATTCAGGATGGAGTCCTGTGCCGTAAATGGGAAAATGCTCGGGGGGACAGCTGTCATTTGCAAATGGTTGTCCCTAAAGCTCAAGTACCGGATGTTCTACAGCTGTACTATAATGGTTGTTCAGGAGGCCATCTGGGAATAAAACGGACTCTACTGAAGATACGAGAACGGTTTTACTGGGTCCACTGTCGGGACGATGTCGAGGACTGGTGTCGCAAATGTACGAGTTGTGCAGCTGTAAAGGGACCTCAGACTCGTAGTAGAGGTGCATTGAAATTGTACAATGTTGGTGCACCATGGGAGAGGATAGCCCTTGACGTTGCGGGGCCGTTTCCGGTAAGTGAAAGTGGTAACAAGTATTTCATGGTTGTAATGGATTACTTCACTAAGTGGCCGGAAGTCTTCGCCATTCCAAACCAGGAAGCTTCAACAGTTGCCGATAAACTGGTTCATGAAGTCTTCTGCCGTTTTGGAGTACCCTTGGAGATTCACAGCGATCAGGGAAGGAATTTTGAGTCCCAAATATTCCAGGAAACTTGCCGAGTCATGGGTACTCATAAAACGAGAACAACTTCTTACCACCCACAATCGGATGGAATGGTGGAACGATTTAATCAGACATTGGAGAGATACCTGGCGAAAGTTGTGGAAAATCGGCAACGAGATTGGGACAAGCACATACAACCGTTTTTGTTGTCATATAGAAGTGCTGTTCACGAAAGTACATCGGTGACGCCAGCTTTCGCAAACTTTGGAAGGGAATTAAGGCTGCCTGCAGACCTGATCACCGGAATACCACCTGATGCCCCACGCAGTATAACCGATTATGCGAATGACTTGCGGAACAAAATGAATGACATTTATGAGCACGTCCGACAATCAGGCCAGCAAATGTCTGAAAAGATGAAAACCCGTTATGACCGAAAAATTAACAATAAAGGGTTCGACGAAGGTTCACTAGTGTGGTTGCACAATCCAGTCCGCAGCAAAGGGAAATCTCCTAAGCTTCAAGCTAAATGGGACGGGCCGTACCGGATTGTGACAAAGATCAATGACGTAACCTACCGGATACAGAAAGGTGCAAGAGGTACTCCTAAGATCGTCCATGTGGATCGATTGGCGCGTTATTATGGGGCCGATAATGCTCGGGACGAGCATGTCTTAGGAGGGGGCAGTGTTGCGCGCCACGATTGATGGCGACATTAGCTACCACTAGCGCCATCTAGTATCGAGTAGCAGAACTAGTAGGTCGAGATGCTTCCAGAACTTTCGATACTAGAACATTCTAGAACTATCGACATCGGGTCAGTCGGGACCGGTATGTACTCGAACATTCTAGATGTTTCTACAGTAGAAGGTTCTGGAACTATCTGAGGCCCTATATAAGGCCGGGATGGGCCGCGACCGAGTCAGTATTGGTTCTGCGATACAAGCGATAATATTCGAAGCGATCTTCAAGTGCGACTTAAGAGTGATCAGTAGTGCGATTGTGTTTTATAATTAGTGTGTTTGTGTTTTATTGGTGTTATTTAATTAAAGTGTTTATTTTTGGTTATTAAATCGGCAATTTTTATTGTCACGAACCCCAAGCTCGTAACAATACGTTCGGTCACCTATTATTGTGTGGCCATTTCCCATGATGTTGTGAGCAACAAACTATTTGGAAGGACACCGTGTATATCACGTCTAACTAGGACGTGTCCTACGCGTCATTACATTGAGCCCTTCACCCTATAATATTGGTAGGAGAGCCCAGAGGGTTTTTTTTTGAGCAAGCATATGCAGGGCGAAAAATTGATAGCTGAGTAGGTATAATTTCTTCATCAGATTTGCCTATTTAAGTAATTATGGGTTAGACCGCATACGATCAAACCAAAATCAACGGCTCTGATAATCACTTTAATTTTGGTTCAGTTTTGAAATCTGAAAGTGGCCTCCTGACCACGGGGCTGCTCCTAACTGAAACTATTCAAATATATGTTCGGTGTTCTCTCCTCATGCCGCACCTACTCAGCTACTCAGCTATCAACTGTTCGCTCTGCATATGCTTGCTCAAAAACCCTCTGGGCTGTAGGCTACCATAAAGTGAAAAAGTATGTAGGTATAGTCCTACCTATTTGTACCCTTCAAACTGGAACACAACAATGCTTCTTGGCGACGAAAATAGGTTACGTTTGGTAGTATTCCCTAGGGCGAACTCTTTTACCACAGAAAATAGATATAATTTTTTCTCTTGTGGCTGCACAAGCTATAAGAAAATTCATGTAGCGGGTGTAAAAAGACGCTTAACGAAGCCGAGAGTCACTTGTTCTTCCTGTTCGTCATTGTGATATTTTTTTTGTACTGGACCATACCTGGGCTTCTTCTGCATAATGGATATAATGAAGGTCAAAGTTTCAACTTTTTCTGACGTTTTTTTGCGAAATTGAAACCAGCGTTAAATGTTAGGTATATAAATTAACTTTAAATACTCGCATAACCCCTGTGCTGTTGCATGCACCCATATGCACAATGTTTCGCGTGCGTTACTTTTTTTTTTTTTTTTGTGGATGGAAAATCATCTAATGGCCCCTCCCGCTCTGGGTGGAGCGGAAGGGAGTGTCAGACTCTAACTGACTAAAACCCACCCATGTTCCTTCCTTAGCCCTTTATGTTCCGGGGCAGCGGTAACCCTTTCGGACAATCCTGCTGACCCGGCAGGCTTCGGCCCTAACGGGCCCCTTCCCTTCCTTTTTTCCTTTCATCTCTTTGAGGCGCGCGTGGAACACATACGCGCCGTCCGGCACGGGCCTGGTCTTGATCGGACGGTGAGCTAAAATAAAAGGGCCTTGTGTAATGTTACTTAGTTTGATGTAAAGAATACGTAGATGACGGCTATGTGATGTGTTTTCATACACCCTGTAGTACTCAAGGTATGTAGAAAAGATTAACAGTTAGCAACGTTGGTAACGTTGGCCACAATTACTACCTAGAGTGTGTCAGGACTACTCAGGAGTAGACGTTGTTAAGTCACACTGTCTCCATTTATTTCAAGTAATTTTTGAATTCCATGAAATCAAATAGCTTTAAATAAAAATTCAGTAGGGTGTGTATGTAGAGCTGTGGCGCAAACTATGTCTGACCTCTTATCCTACCCTCTGTGCCACAAAAATACAGCCATAGCAACCTCTGCACTGCCACCGAACAATACCATGGAAGTGGCGAAATTTAATTACCTGCCGCGTCGTGCCATCGACACGACGAAAAACAAGAATTGATTTAATTCCCTGCAGATGGCTATATACAGTACTTCGATCAAAGGTTTGCGATACAAAGTCTATCAGTTATTAACGATGTTGCATCGATTCGATTCCTTCGAGACATTCTCATGGCTCTACTCAGATATTCTATAACTTTGTAATAATATGATGTCTTTTATATCTTGCGCTCTGATTAGTACGACTTTTTTTGTGGCTTGTAATAAGTTTTTTTTTCTTCTGTAAATGATTTGAAAGGACCTGAACCTAAACTTAGTATCGAGTAACGATAGAAAATATCAGCAAGTAAGTAAAGGTTGGATGGATTACGTGAAATAAGATAAGGCAAGAAAGAGGAAAAATACTGAGATGAGGGCTGTTGATGATGGGGTTAGACTCTGATAGGCGGGGGTGATGCAAATTAAACCAGATCACTAATTTGAACACATTATAATCAAGCACGTACAGTTATTTACACGAAGCACATATTATTATATTCACAATAAAGAGACTTTAATTACTTAGCTTACACATTATAATTAAGACTTATTAGCGAACGCGTAGCCTAACACAGGGCTCCGAGCGAGCAATAATAGCGCGACGTGTTTGCTCGCTGAAGTGATTTTCGGACTAACTCAATTTTTCTCGCGAGGTGTATTTATACCCGCGGCCGCATGACTCACGTAGTGAGTCATGCCTCGCCCCACCCTAGGTCACGTCAACCAATCCGCGCGGTCCTAAGAATGGACTCGCCCTTTTTTCGTCACTACATTGGTCGAACAGGTAGTGACTTGTCGACGTGTTACGGACGGGTGCAAGCCTGTCTGCATTTTTCTATTCATTCGTCTGCGTGCAGGTTGCAACCTGTCCGCGTTCAATCACAAGTGCGGTCTTAGTATTTTTCCATTGGTTTTACTGAGACGGCCTTTGGTAACAATATTAAATAATCAGTACTTTAAATGCAAACGGAGCTAGATGTGTTGTGCTTCTCCTACATTCCACCCCCTGTAAAAGGGTTCAACCGACTTACATCCATTTCTGTGGGAAGCACAATAATCTTAGCTACTGGTCGACGCAGGACCCCATTTGCCGTCTTAACATCTACAACACGGACGATACTGTCATCGCCTTGGTACACAGATTGTATTATACCTTTTGTCCACGCACTTCGCTCTCTATTGTTGTCGACTATCACTACCACATCATTGACACGCACATTGGGTACACTATTTGTCCATTTCTCACGACGTTGCAGGGTCGGGAGATACTCCCGCAGCCAGCGGCGCCAGAACATGTCGGCGAGCGCGTTCACCCGCCGCCACTGCCGACGGGAGTCGATGTCCTCGTGGTTGCTCGACGTAAACGGTGTACTCCCGGACGCCGTGCCCAGGAGCAGATGGTTCGGCGTCAGGACCTCAGGCTGCTCGTGATCGTCGTACACATAGCTCAGCGGGCGACTGTTTACTATAAGTTCTGCCTCGGTGAGGAGGGTGTAAAGGACCTCCTCACGAGGGGCCCGCTCCTTGAGCGTGCTTCGAAGTGCATTCTTCACAGACCTGACCAGGCGTTCCCAGCAGCCACCCATGTGTGGCGCTGATGGTGGATTGAAGTGCCACTCGATACCTCGGTTGGTCGCCTCGTCCCTTAGTTGATTTTGATCAAGGTCTTTCAGGGCTGCTCGTAACTCAGTGTTAGCCCCGATGAAGTTGGTACCCTGGTCAGAGTACAGGTGTGCAGGCTGCCCCCGGCGCGCTATCAGGCGCCTCAGGGCCAGTATTGCTGAGTCGGCGCTTAACGTGGCAGCTAGTTCCAGGTGGACGGCGCGCGTAGCGAGGCAGGTAAATAGTGCTCCCCACCTCTTTTCGCGACGCCGCCCTATCGTCACCTCCATTGGGCCGAAGTCCACTCCTACTCGCACAAAGGCTCTTCGTGTAGTCTCTACCCTGGCGAGTGGAAGATCACCCATCTTTGGTGGTGTGGGTTTGGCTCTGGTGATGCGGCAAAGTTGGCAGTTTGCGACCACGGTCTTTACTGATGTTCGTATTTTTGTTATCCAGTACCTCTCTCGTAGATTGTTTACTACGGTCTCGTGGTTCGCATGCAAAGCCATCGCGTGATAGTGTGCGATTAGCTTTCTTACTAGAGGGTGACGTCCGTCTAGAATAATCGGGTGCCTTTCTCCGAATGTGAGCTCTTCACAGGCAGTCAGACGTCCCCTTACTCGCAGCAGCTCATCGTCGGTGATCATCGGGTCCAATGACTTTATGTGGCTGTCGTCTGGTGCGGGCAACCCTTTCAGGATGGCGGCCCGTTCTCGGTGGAAGCTGTCGTTCTGACACAACCTCATTAGGCGGAGGTGTGCTTCTTCCAGGTCGTGGGGACGCAGCTCCGACGTCGCTCTTCGTTTGCGACATCGCTCGATGAAGATCAGCGCGCGCGCCATAACGCGCTGCACGCGCTTCCAGGTCGAGTACCGCTCGTACTCTAGGAGGGGGCCTGCTGTGGCCGCCTTGGTGTGGACTCGTTGGATGCGCTCGAGGTCTGCCTCTGCCGCCTCAGGTTCGCGACACGCTGGCCGCCGCTCCTGTGAATCACACAAAAACGAGGGGCCCGACAACCACGCTGCATGGTCATCGGGCCAAGACAATCTGGTAGCTTTGTCCGCTGGGTTGTCCGTCGTGGGGACCCAGCGCCAGCTGCCTCTGGCTGACAACCTATCTATTTCAGCTAATCTATGCGAAATAAACTTTTGGAATTCCTGTGCTTCTGAATTTATCCATTTAAGTACTGTCTGACTGTCAGTCCAATAAAATTTTTCCCTAATTGGCTGCCCTAATTCCTTTTCAGCAGTGTCCGCTAATCGACACGCTAGCACTGCTGCCTGAAGTTCTAACCTAGGGACGGAAATAACTTTTTGAGGGGCCACCCGTGCCTTGCCTAGTAGCATGGCGACCTCTCGCTTCCCTTCGGGGTTATAGCCTACTAGGTAAACGACCGCGGCGTAGGCTAGCTCACTGGCATCCCCGAACACGTGTAGTTCGAGATCTTCGAAGTTCAGCCCGTACCACCGCGATATTTTAATTTCGGTCAAACTGTTTAGATGTTTAAGCCAAGCAAACCACGTTTTTGCCTCTTTTTCTTGTAGGGGCTCATCCCACTGGATCCCTGACTTCCATATCCTCTGCATCAATATTCGTGTCTGGATGACGCAGGGATAAAGGAAACCTAGTGGATCGTAGATCGACATTATCGCGCTCAGAAATTGACGCTTGGTGGGAACCAGGTCGCCGCTTATCAATTCAGTTGGTAACCGTTTAAACGACAGGTCAAATCCCAGTTCGTCTTGTTTGGGTGACCATGTTAATCCTAACGTCCTTTCTAACATCCCTACTCCCTTTTCGAGGGGAACCTTATCGGGCATGTCTACTTCGAGCTTTTCCCTTAGCTCTGTCGAGTTAGTTACCCACCCTCGTATTACAAACCCTCCGGAGGCGTGTATTTTGGCCACCTGCTCGATCAGGTCGTTGGCCTGCTCGACGGACCACGTGCTATCTAAATAATCGTCCATATAGTGCTTGTTTTTTATGGCTACAACAGCTTTAGGGTAGACGTCAACCCACTCATTGGCGTTTTTATTGAGTATGTAAATCGCCGTGGTTGGTGAAGAAGCGGCTCCGAATATCATCGACGTCATGGCGTAAGTATCTGGTTCCCTACCATCGTCCGCGCCTCTCCACAGAAACAGCTGTGCGCCCTGATCTTGTGCCCTAATCTTAACCCGCAAAAACATGTCAGCTATGTCACCTGAGAACGCTATAGGGCCTACTCTAAATTTAATCAAAATACCTAATAATGAATTTAATAGATCAGGTCCGGTCAGTAAGTTATCATTCAAACACGTACCTTGTGACGTAGCGGCCGCGTCGAACACTAGGCGAAGCTTCCCTGGTTTGTTCGGGTTTACAACACCGAAATGTGGTAGGTACCAAACCGGTGAGCTATCTACCTCGCCCTCTACCTTTCGTGCATAACCTTCATTCACTAATCGGTCTATCTGGTTCGCGTACGTCTCAGCGAAACGAGCGTCCTTACGCATTCGTTTCTCGATACCGTATAACCTTTGCCGGGCCTGTCTGTAACTATCAGGCAACAGAATGTTGTCCTGCTTCCACAAAAGACCTACTTCCCATTGTTTCTTATCGGGCGTGCGTTGACTCGTACTATCTAGTACCTGTACAGCTCGTTCTACGTCCTTATGTTTGCGAGTTACATGAGAAATACCTATTGATTCTAATTCAAACTGTGACTTTACTAAATCATGCAAATCTGGGAGGGAAACTGTTGTACAATTTACTGCTTCAATACTACTGGTGTTATCAAATGGTCCATGTATGACCCATCCTAGCTTAGTAAGTGAGGCAACTGGCTTACCGGATCGTCCACGGCGGGTGTCTCCGCCGTCGAGTAGCTCCCAGTTGTCCTGCCCGATTAGCAGCAGCGGCTTGGCTCCCCTCATCTCTGTGCAACCCAGGTCGCGCAGGTGTGCGTTGTCATTGATCACTGAAGAGGTCACTGTTTGTGTAGGTAAGTTCAAGTTCACTATTGTCCTGCACTTGATATTATGGCACTGTCCATTTGGGCCTTTCACAGACACTTGTACTACCCGCGAGGTAAGGTCCGACACAGCATGGCCGCCTGCGGTCTTTAGCATTAGTGGTACACGTGGGCCTGATAGGTTTGTAGCGAGCGAACTGTCTATTAGCGATACTGTTGCCCCGTCGTCCAACAACGCATAGCACTGATTGTTATCGCTACCTTTGTTACACATTGTCACTGGCACTATTTTCAATAACGCTGTGGCTCGCCACTCTCCTATGTTTGTTACACATTCCGGTTTCACTTCCGGTTTCGGCCTGTCCTCGTGTAATAATACATGGTGTCTATAGTCGCACTTTTTGCACTTTTTCGCGCGACAGAACCTTTTCGTGTGTTTTACACTTAAACAATTAAAACACACTTTTTCCCGCTTGATCAGTTCCCAGCGTTCTTGTACATTCAGCTTCTTGAACTGGTCGCATTCTTCTATGGCATGTTTGGCGTGGCACATCACGCATTCCTTCTGTGTGGTAGCTTCATCGCTCTGTGTATTCACACGATGCGTCATCTGTGGCTTGTTGGTGACTGGGCGTGCAGCGTTTCCAGGTCGAGTCCGTCCACTGGTCTGCTGTTGCTTTACAGGGGTTTTAGAAGGTTCTGGTTCATACACAGCTGGTTGCAGGTAGTATGATGTAGAGCGCGTCACGTGTATGAGAAACTGTGACAGCATTTCTAAGCTGGGTGATATCCTCAAGTCCACCCCCTGTGTGTTGTCCAGGCCCATCGCGAAGTCACCATACTGTGCCCGTTGTACTGGTGTCAGCTTACTTAGTAGTTCGCCTACTAGTTGAGGGTTATTCAGGTACCCATCTGCTTTGATATTCTTTAGCAGCGACACACAGTTTCTTATAGTTGATGAGAATTTCCTTAATTCCTGGCCACTTTCAGACACTTTAGGTAAATCTCTCACTTTCTTTAGGGCATATTGAAGTATGACGGTCGGGTGACCGTACTCTTCCTCTAACGCGCGCATTATTTCAGTGGGGTCTCTCGATGACCGTAACAAATCCTCCACTGCACTCTTCGCCTCTCCATGTAAAGAGGACTTCAGACGCGCTATGTTCTCATGCGGCCTAAAGTTATACAATTCAGTAGTGTCCCAGTACATATTTCTATATGATATCCAATCAGCTGGGTCACCGTTAAAATGTGGTAATTCGTAAGCCTGTCTAGGTACCGGGTGCGGGCGTGCCATATTTGTGATCGCTTCCGCCAGCTTATCTATCTTCCTGTCCCTCTCGTTCGACGATAATCGTCGCCTTTCTACCGCGTCCACTCCGCTATTTCCGTGTCGCTGTGTGACCGACTCGAGTGTCGATACTCGAGGTACACTTGCGACCGGAGTGGTGGTGGCCTGATAATCGTCGGGCAAACGGAATCTAACCGCTTCAGTATAGGCTGGCGTATACATAGGCCCCGTGTTGCTCACTGGGACTATATGCGGATGCGACACATTATTCTCGCTTAACGTAGCCGGCACACGGTACATATCAGTTTCAAGATTCACTCTACTTACATTTTGATCGTGAATCCTAGGTGTTTCATACGGCGTGGTGACCTGGAGCGGCCCGCGCGACGCCGCCGGTGCGCCTGACGCGGCCGTCGTAAACAGCGTCGCGTCTGGCGGCGGTGCTTGGGGCGTCGTGTTTATCCATTCTTCAACGCGGTGCGCCGTATCCACCTCTGAGTTTGAGTCATCACTTTCTGCATTCGCCTCGATCTCTGCTAGTTCCGCCTCCATCCTTTTCTTCACCAGGTTCTCCCTGATGCACACCAGATCACGTTCAGCTTCGTATTCGGCCCTTTTCCGTAAGAATTCGACGCCCTTGCGACTATTCTTAGACGAAACTCTGCTGCTCCGCGTCGATCTCGCGACTGCCTGCCTTAATACACCCTCTGCCGGCTTTTCACTGTAGTCGATTACTCGACCGCCGGTCAGCGGTATTTTGGGGGCAGCTGCTGATATTATTGTCGGCGCTACTGATGGTGAACCCGGTGGTACTTCGGACAGTAAGCCTGAGTCCGAGGCGATGGCGGCTTCCCTGCGCCGCGCGTCTGCCTTACGTGATTTGCTTCGCGTGATTACAACACTTTTTACACTCATTGTTACTGGTTTAATTCGCCTTTAGACTTAGTCCGATTCCGAGCGCTAGTTCGTAAGGCTACGCTCGGACAATCGGTTATCCGGCTCGCAAGGACCAATGTTGTCATTCAAACACGTACCTTAACACAGGGCTCCAAGCGAGCAATAATATGCGACGTGTTTGCTCGCTGAAGTGATTTTCGGACTAACTCAATTTTTCTCGCGAGGTGTATTTATACCCGCGGCCGCATGACTCACGTAGTGAGTCATGCCTCGCCCCACCCTAGGTCACGTCAACCAATCCGCGCGGTCCTAAGAATGGACTCGCCCTTTTTTCGTCACTACATTGGTCGAACAGGTAGTGACTTGTCGACGTGTTACGGACGGGTGCAAGCCTGTCTGCATTTTTCTATTCATTCGTCTGCGTGCAGGTTGCAACCTGTCCGCGTTCAATCACAAGTGCGGTCTTAGTATTTTTCCATTGGTTTTACTGAGACGGCCTTTGGTAACAATATTAAATAATCAGTACTTTAAATGCAAACGGAGCTAGATGTGTTGTGCTTCTCCTACAAGGGCTGATAGAGATGAATGAGAGAAGTAGACTAATGCGCTGAATCCAAATTAATTAGGATAAAGGTAGGAGGATGAATAGGCAACTCTAAGGCTGTGTTTTCACCAGAGATGAGCGCGGATGCGTAGCGAGGGATGTGTGTGAAACAAACCAATAACATCGCTTCATTTTTATAGCTTGAACTAAGTTAGCGTTGGTATTGGTTAGTTTTACACACATCCCTCGCTACACATCCTCGCTCATCTCTAGTGGAAACGCAGCCTTAGAACCCACAGCAAATAAAACCAGGGGGCACGGAAGTGCCCCCACCAAGACGAGCCAAAAACAAATAGCAGCGGTACTACCTACCTTTTCTGGAATCAGCATTACAGGTGTAGTAGTACTATAAAAAAACAAAATATTACAACCCAACAAAACAATCGTCAGGCAACATTTAAATACAACCATTAATTTAATCCAAAATAATTTGGAGCATCGAAATATCGAAGACATAATTACAGCGATCCGTTCTTACGTTCTTGTGGATTCTACTCAGAGTATTTATAAACGGATTATTGGTATCTTTGACTAATTTTGTGGTATCCGCTTGGTATAACCACAAGCTCTTAATTCAGTAATTGCCTGTGGGATTATGTAAATGTACCTATAAAAAGGTGCCAAGAGCGATCCGGTGTTGATAGTGATTAATGTTAAAAGGAGCTACAGCATTTTTTAACTACATACTTATTAGTCTTGGGTAAGGATGTGTGGGTTGATAAGGAGGTACCTACACCACCAGATGTTTATGGCTAAAGAAAGGCCCGGCTGAAATCCTTCATAACTAATGATCTTGGGAGATAATCCTTAGGAACGTTTCTTTTGGTAGGGTCGACATCCTTGGGTGCGCGGAGAAAACATTATGTTTTTTGTAAATTTTCTAAATAAAACGGTTAGCAGAAAGCCAATAAGTATTCTCGTTACAATTCTTAAAAGCGTTCAATTTAAGTCGCAGTCTCATCTCAACGACAATTAATGTCAAAAACGTGTCTAAAAGTCAGCTCAATAACGTAAATAACGCAATGAATATTGCTAAACTGTCCTTTCATATTCAGTCCATTCTTCTTTGGAATGCGCTTCCTCTTGATATTAGGACGGCCACCAGTCGGTATGCATTTAAACGGAAATTGCAGAGTTATTTTCAAAACAGGTAGCGTAGAGTCATCTCAACATCTCTCTCCCTTGAATTTATATATATGTATAAATATATATATTATAAGTATATATTATAGTGAATAGTATGTATGTGTATATAACCTATTTATGAATTTGTGTACCTAGTTTTAATAGTTTTTTTTTTCCTTGTTCCTCTCAACCAAAGCACCTGCCATCTAATCTCTTCACCACCCTTGGTTGACTGGTAGAGAATGCCTAAGGCATTAAGTCCGCCTTTGTACCTTTTTGTGCGAAAAGTTTAAATAAATAAACTGTCAAAATGAAAGCGATTGTTACTGATAGTATGTTACGCAATTACCCCGTTGGTTTATCTTTATTCAATTATTCTATTTGCAGACTATACAGTACTTGTCTGACATCAATTTCAGGATAATAAGCTACCGTCTACCATTTATTCTCATTATTGAATCAAGTTTAATGTACACCTGTCGTCACCACAAGCTGCAGTTCTCGACTAATAATACATTGCTGTGGACGCGTACCTCGTACGTCAGGTATTACTTTCGTATTAATGTCGCCTGGGGCTAACCTCTGCGATACACTTTGAAGAGGCAAAATTATGCAGCAGTTCAGCTAGCGACTACACGTGAAATTACGAATTATATCCCGAAGCACTCGAGGGATTGTATTTTAAAACAACAGACGTTTATTTTAGGTGAAATCCATATACCTACTTGCATAATGTAGAGTGAATACAACATAGAAGAATGCTCAGTTTACAGGGCTGTATTAAATCAGCTGGCGAAACTTCAGAGACTTGATGGGTATGAAAACACGATAAAACTAATTTTCTAAACTCATATATTACTATAATCAAGTAACAACGGATTTCGGTCGTTGTCCTCGTAGTTGATTGAAGGATGACTTTAGTAAATCCTTTTTTTTTGTTTTATCGTGTGTAGGTAGGTATACCGATACCCATCAAATCGTACATGTTTCGCCAGCTAATTTCATTTGATCAATACGTCCCATATTCTAACAGGTGTTAACAAAAAAAAAAGAAGCAATAAGTTCGCAATTTTCACCAGAATAAACATAATGTCTAATTCAACATGATCCCAAAAAGACTTCTTTCAAAAGTTGTTACAACAAACGTCCATCCAAATTCCACCCGTAAAATTCCAATAACCTTTTACCAAACATGATACATTGGCGCCACCTATCTTCGTTTTCAGGTCATTACACACGCCACCTTTTATTGGGAACGTGTGCTTCTACTCCCGAAGTATAATTCGTTTACCTACTGTTTCATGCCTTCATGGTTATTATTTCGAGCTTCAGCTGTCTTTTCGCAGCTCCAAACATAGACTATAGTATACACTTATAAATGCTCCAAATACTCTATAGTAATGGTGGTTGAAGTTTTGGCAATCAAAACTTCGGATAAAGTTTTGGTTATAAGTTTGTTACACGAAGAGGCTGACCTCTACAATAACACAATAATGTAGACAATAACATAGACCTGAGTCTATGTTATTGTCTACATTATTGTAAAAAGTTAGTCCCGACAACCTGAACCACTGATGGTTCAGATTGTCTGGACTAACTTTTTAACTAAGGGCTGATTTTTCAATAGTCAGATCACTTTTATCTCAGGAACTTTTCGTATAGAAATTATGCCAAACTGTCATAATTATTCATCAGATAAAATATCTGACTATTGAAAAATCAGCACGTAATGATAAATTATTTTATTTCTGTAAGCAGGTTTGTACAAAAACACGTCAACCATATTTTAAAAACTACATGATGTTGGAGTTTTCTTTCTGACTATTCTGAGGAGAAAGGCCGAAACGAACTCAGGGATCACAGTCCAGACATAATCTTGCTCAGATCATGTGAAGACCATGTAAATTGATGTCTGCAACCATTCACCATCTTTTGAGGAAAGAACCACACAGATTGAGTGGACCTGTTCAGTCAGTGCACCTATTTGTCAGTAATCTTTAAGCTTCTTAAGTTCTGAGTTGAGCTGACCGTTTGAGTAATATATGCGGCCCTTACATTTGGATAAGCCACATAAATTAATCAAACTGTCAAACCACCATTAAAACAAACAGAGAAAAAATAAAAACAAAAAGTAGGTACACCTACATAGTCTTCACATTCACAATAATTAAAATAATATAATACTTTACAAAGTAACTATTCATATCATCACACTAATACACGACACTTATGCGGGTGCAACCGCGGGGCGCAGCTAGTTGTAGGTATATAAAAATTCATCAATGTCAATGTGCACTTAAAATCCGGAAATAATCTAGGTCAGATCATTTGAGGCAATAGTTTATTGCATTCCACGATGTGAAGGTATATCTACTTAGGTGGTAGCATAAAATTTTATATGTGATCTTTGTGGACCCTGTCA
Source organism: Hydraecia micacea (assembly GCA_914767645.1). Taxonomy (NCBI): domain Eukaryota; kingdom Metazoa; phylum Arthropoda; class Insecta; order Lepidoptera; family Noctuidae; genus Hydraecia; species Hydraecia micacea. The sequence continues at coordinate 1,220,407 of OU611794.1, forward strand.
GGCACAACAAAATAGCAGGCGAAAGGAAGCTCTGAAAACATAGCTTATCAGTCTTATGAACTAAATCTAATATTAGGGTGTTTTTTAAATATGCCTACGTAGTTTACTAATACTTATAAGATATGATAGCAATTATATTTTGTCGTTTAAATATTCGTTTTTTCAATTATAGCATTTTCTTATCAAAAAATTCTTAAGTTTCCAGTCGTTCACCAACAGAATTAGGCTAATATCACGAGCAAGAATCCAAATTAACAGAGCCTCCCGATTACCGCATCAATCTTTCTCTATTAGTTATCCGGAAAATTGGATCGGATTTGTTACCTTTGCCCTTAATATCTTATTTCATTAAAAAATGTGTGGTAATATTTTTGTTATAGGTTAAGTCCGGGAAAATAATTGTTAAGCAAATTAAATTAACTATAAATGGCTACCGATTGGTGTCCAAGGGCTCGAAGACGAAATGTCGGTCGTCCGGCGGCGAGATTGGCAGACGACATTGTTACCATCGCAGCTAGATCTTGAATGAGGATGGCAAAGGAGCGTGTTGATTGGCACATGAAAAGAGAGAAAGAGAGGCCTATGCCCAGCAGTGGGCGAAGTCGGGCTGTGGATAATAATGGTGAAATTAACTACAACTTTAAAGAAAAAAAAAGTATTGGCCAAAGAATTAGCATTGCCATACAACGTGGCAATGCTGCCAGCCTTTTGGGCACGTTTCCTATTGACAGCGATGCGGACGAATTTTTTTGGTTTGGTTTTTTCCCTCCTTTTCATATACTTGTACATATTATTATTATTTTAAGACTGTTATCTTTTAAAATTATGTAAATAATGTAGTTTACTATCGCTAGCAAAAAAAAAAACCGTATATTCAAATCACAATTTCTTACTTCTATCATTCATTGGCAGTTGTAAGAAATGGCTATTACACGATCAATTAACGTAGGGTGTAAATTTGCTTAACAATTATCGGCTACTTAGATATTGTTTCAACTTCTGATACTTCCCTAATAACCATAAGTGTATCGTTAAAACCCACCGACCACGGAACACTAAATCGTTGGGCCACATTAGGTACCGCGATTACATAAAGCTTAATGTCTCGTACCCGAAGTTAACATAACAGAATACGACCACTGCGAAATTTTAGCTTGATTGTTTTTCGTTTAAAAGTATGGTAATTTTGGGTCAAGTCTTTCTTTTGAAAGGTTTTTGCTCATGTAGGATCACTTCCTTTAACTGACTGTTAAAGGCGGAAGTCTGATTATTCTGCGCAGGCGCCTATCGACGTGTGAAAAATATTACAGCATTCAAAATATAGTACTAGTCGTGCTCTACATTAAATAATTACGAAGTTATGCACTAAAATGATGAGCACGTTGCAAGGATCATTAGGCCCTTTGTAAACGGCACGGTTTCTTTACGGTACGGCGTATAAACCGCGCCGTAGAAAAAAACGTACCGTTCCTAACGGTGTACCGTAATAAAACCGTACCGTGTACAAAGCGCCTTAAGTGTCTAAGCACACTATGCCGAAGGTACGCGACCGAAGTTCGGCATGATTACGCCTGCAATGCTATTTGAATTACTGACGACACATTATGCCGAAATTACGTAGCGTTTTATCTTACAGTAAAATCAGCCGCGTACCTTCGGCATAGTGTGTTTGGACACTAACGTTTTGGTACAACCGATATCTTCTTCTTAGCGTGTCGATAGCAATCTAACTGTACTCGGCCCAGAATTCGGCTACTTGTTTGGCTCCATCACTAGCGTCCATCAATTCCTGTAACGTGCAGCTGACAGGACACGCAGGGCGCGATATTAATTTTCTCATTGTTTGTGCAGTTCCACAACCGATATATTCTTTTGCAAGTTTGCCACTTAGCACAATCTTGTACCCTCAAATACTTTTCCCCAAAAGTATTTCCTAAACTTCAAAAATATCAATAACCTTTGCTCTTTTCTCAGAACTGAAAGGTTCCATTCCATCAACAGCATTCAATATGCAATACATTTACGATGAGCTCGTAATGGAATCCCTCACTTTGAAGAGAAGGGACTCGGTTTACATTCAAATTTATTTTTATGTTATGCCGTGGTTATCGGACCGTGGCCTATCGTTTTCGGCCTGTGGGTTTTGATGCTGATCTGTGTTTATTATGGAGATAGGTTTTAGTTAGGGTATTACGATTTTAGGTAAAGTTTAGTTCATTCAAGTTCAATCAGCAGCAACGTCTATTTTTTTAAAACAAAACTGCTTAGGTACTTCATATTTATTTTTTTGTAGCAACGAAAAAATGGCGTTACGCTGAAAGAATTTGGTTCACCAATTATAAACATAAACTAGTACACTCTCATTAACAAGTAAAACTAGCTGACCACCCGAACTTCGTACCGCCTCAGAATCAATAAATGAGAAAAAAATCATAATAATTATGTTCATAATTTTTTTTCGTGAATTTTTCCTATGTTTTAATAGATATTCTGCTTTTCGGAGCGGAGACAAATCCAACAAATCAAAAGATCATAAAAATCGCTCCAGCCGTTCTTGAGTTAGAAAATGGTGTAACTAACCCGACTTTATTTTATTTATACAGGGTCCCATTAAAATAGATGGAAAATTTTTAACACAGCGCTCAGTACGTCTAACCAAAGATATCCAAGCAAAAAAAAAAAAACACCGATTAAAGTGATTTTATTTTGACCTAAAATAATAAATTGCCGTTAGCTGATTATTTTTTTTGTGTCTAATGCGTTTTTCTTATATATTTTTTCATCATCGTCCTTATTTTGGTGGTCTGAATGATTTCTAAAAGTTTGTCCACCTATTTTAATGGGACCTTATATAGTAGTGACCACGATCTCTGTTACCAGCAAAATGACCGAGAAACTTTACTTTCCGATTAAATAGAGTTAGAAAAACAAACATTAATTTTAATGCTTTTAACATTCCAGCCATCAAACTATAATTTAAATAATATATTCCACTTCAAAACATCGTAATAGATGAAGGTTTAAATGAAGGTAAAAGTGCCGAGAATAATATCAACATGTTGCAGTGAAAGTGATTTAAAGTAGATGATGCCCCAGTGAGTTCGGGAGATAAAAAAAGACTAATGATATTATGATAATATGGTGCATGGTTCCGTAGTTTTCGAATGGACGAGTTTTTATTTACTTGCCGCGGAAGGTCTTGATGAACTTGACGTTGTTGTTCTAGTTTTATATTGTCCGGAACCACAAATGAACAGCTTACGCTGTCGTAAAAATATTAGTCAATTAGCAATATGGTATAGTCACCTACCCTCGTGGGCCTGATGGTTAAAGGTGCAACGGAAGTACATTTTAAGTTCCGTAAGCTAAGGAAAGGAACTGCATAATGCATAGCATTAAGCATAGTCAGGCTATAATGTTCCCACTGCTGGGACACAGGCCTCCTGTATTCGAGAGGAAGTGAGCTGTAATCTACCGCGCGGGCCCAGTGCGGATTGGTAGATGTCAAATATCTTCGAATTTTTGGTTCTATGACATGCCGGTTTCCTCACGATGTTTTCCTTCACCGTTTTGAGAGCACTGTGGTGATGAAATTATTTACGCGTAAAGCGCCTGCCTGGGTTTGAACCCACGACCTACATCTTGTAAGTGGGGGCTGTTACCTCTGGGCCATCACTGCTCACAAAGCGCTGCTGCTGCAAACAAATAATTGCATTTTTTAAATTTATAACGGTATCACAATTATCCATAAGGGTATCGTAATGGCTGCGTAAAAAAAAAAGAAACACGTCACCCACAAACACACTCAAACGAATCAAAGCATTTGCCTGTAGATAAGCTTTCAAGTTAACAACTAGATTGACAGTATAATTAGATAATCAAAAGTGAGTTTGGCAGAGATAAGATAAGACGTCAAACTAAGCCTTTCTTAATTACCCGTCATAGGGTCTATGATAACGTTATAACCTTTCTGACATGAGAAAGTGTAAGAGCAGTTAATTAAAAAAGTTGAGGGATCAAGCTTTGGAAAAATGGCTGCTCGCAATATGTAATCTTGTATGCTTAGAGGTCAGAGTTCCAATTAAATCCGCTGCGCAATTTATAACTTTTCTAACCTTTTCAGAAGGGATTTAGTGTTGAGAGTAGGACAATAGACTGTTTTATTGACCTGTGGCTTATCTTGTTCAAGGATGTAAGATATTAGGTATAGCTCATATAGCTGCATGCAATACGATTTATACAATGTGGAGACAACAATACCTACTACAATAAATGAAAACAATACCTACTAATGCATAGGATTCTTTTAAAAGTATCAAATAAATCTTAACATTTTCACATCCTGCCATCACTACTATTTTTTCAAAGTAGTAGTGATGCCCCGACTATGGGTTTTCCCAATTTTTGACAAGCTATAGTGATTAATCTATTGGATATTTGGTTGATTTTTTGTATGCAGACTGGGAAGGGATACGAAGTTTAATTTATTGTTGTATTTAATTGTCTTCTCCATCCTGTGTAGGTTATGGTGAACATTTTTGTAGAATCTTGCACGACCGAATACCTTATAGATTAGTAAATGAAGGTATAGTTACCTTTTCATCTCACGGTCTCATAATACACATTGATGGAGACACATAAATAATGAAGCTTTAAGAATTTATAAATGAGAAATACTGGATAATATTGAAAAGTATTGCCAAATCCAACAACTACTCTCCCTTGAGTTGCAAATGGCGGCATCATTGAGATTATTGCGGCGCAATTCAAAGGATATTCACTATTTACTTAGCACAAACAACGTGTAAGCACACGTCACGGTGAATGCACAATGTTCTCTGTGTTGGACATGACTTTGAGCAGAACATGCTCATAGATTAGCTGAGATGACAATCTCTTGATGCACGTTGCACAGTTTGCTTAGCTTTGTTACACTTGGCTAACATCGTGTCGCATTGTTGTATGGGACGTGGTTATATCAACGTGAGACACGGAGCATTATAAGATAGGGATGACTAGCTAGTATAGTATGACCTAAGTTCAGGTTTCTATGATCAAGATTATGAAGATTCTGAATAAATATAACAGCTAACTCCTCTAGTCTAGGATATTTTGGAAGACGTTCAGTAATTTTTTTTTAGGAAACGACTTGGAATTTGAATGTTAGGAAACGCTTCGAAACTGTTCCTTTGTGAAATGCTCTATAATAAGATGTGGAACGGAGTTGAAAAAGACACAAAATTAATCGGTGTCATAACAAAATATTATATTTATGCTGTGTCTTCTTTTTTGTATTGCTATATTGGCCTGCTCTTGACCTCGATCACACCTGATGAAAAGCGATGGATGAGGTCTATTATGGAACGAGTTTGCCCAGAAGATGTCTGTTTACTCTTGCTTTGAAGGCGGGTTTAATGTGGAACACAGACGCTGGCAGAGAGTTCCACGTTTTGGCTGTGCGCATAATAAATGTGGAGGAAAAGCGCTGAGTACGACTGGTCGGGATATTAACCAAGTGTTTTAATGCCCTGTGGTGCTGGTGACCTAACAGATTGTATAACTATTAGACCACGCATCAAAATAAATGCGTGTAACAATCAGCCAGTTTCAGCGCATGACACGCATCAAACACAGACTATCAACACGATAAGGTTAATCAGAGTAATGAGGTTAATAATCAGTTCCAACCTTAACTCATGAACCTGCGTTCAGCAGAGCGTCATCGCCACGCATCAATTAATGTAAGATTGACGCATCAAATACGAGAAATTAGCTTATTCCGAGAGGTTTTCCAGCGCTAATTAAGGCCAAGTTCAAATAAGTCCATGTTCTAAAAATAGGGAGAAATCTTTTTCTTTATTAAAGCATCTTATTATTTTATAAGTACATTTTAATTATAATGTAGCTACGGAACTCTAAAGGCCTCTAGCGAGCCGTTCGGAAAGTCAATGCCAATTGTTTTTTTTTCCGTGTTTTTTGTGTGATCTAATTTTGGACGATCGATGATAGGGGTGTGCCGAGTGAGTTTCTCTTGTTATTAAATTAAATGGAGATGAATGCAATTCATTAATGAATGAATTGCAGCTTGCAGTAATAAAACGGCGAAGTATGAAAATTTTGTTTACATATTTTATTTTTCAAAGAATGAAAAGTAGAGCAAATTGTGATTAAATCTAGGCTCTAATTAACAGACTGATGTAATATTACTTTCCTTTAATGTTTAGAAAATATGTTTCATTTTATTTATTGAGGTACCTACCTACGCTCAATAACAGCTACAATATAATAATTACTCACCCCTTGTATTTTACGGGCTCAAAATATCTTTATTTTATATTTCATAATAAGTAAGTTTAGTTTTCTACGACAATTTTCCTCATAACATTGTCATATAAAATAGGATTGCACTTAGATGTATATCTATAATTAACTATTCTATTTGAAAGTACCTTCAAGGCATGTGTAACACGCTCTAAATATTATCTGTTAATGATAGTTACAAACAAGCATTTCATTCTATTAATTTACTATTATTCTACTGCCTGACTGTACTTCATAGAATTCAACATTATTTTAGTCTCTGCAACTACGCTGTTCTAAGATTAACTAGTTTCCTTGGAATGTAAATAAAAAGAGTGAGCTGAAACAATTAGATTTTGCTGGAGTTCTTTTCTTTCGTTTAACTAAAGTAATTAGCAAATTGTGTTAAGAAAATCTTTAAATCTTTGTAGAAATTGTCTACCTCTCTTTAAAAGTACCCGAGTAAAATTTCTGTATTTTGTTAAAATCGTAGAGAATGTTGAGTTATTTGATTTGTTCCGATAGGTAGCAAAGTTAAAAACTGCGCTAAAATTATCATTATTTACTAAGTAGTTTCCATTTAAGTAGTTATGTATTACTTAACACAAAAAGCTCGCAACACACGGCTATATTTAATTGACTGCAAAATAAACAATAAAAATTCGAAAAAATTGTGCCCCAAACCATAAATAAAATAAACAGTTTTCGGTAACTTTGATAAAATGACAATAGAAGTGGCAGCCCTATCCCACAGTGTGTGATATCGTCGTCGACGGGCGCGCAATTGGCCAGAAGTTAACAAAACAAAGAAAAACAACAGTTAACTGTTCTATCTAACTGTCCATTTTGATCGGGAATTTCACTTTAGAGCAAACATTTTTATAAATAAATTGTTTCACTGAGTTTGGCAGTTTATTTAGAGATTTGATTGAATTTGAATAGGATTTTTATTTGGTTTGATTGGCGTCGAGCCGCTTTTATTTATTTTTGTCTGGACCAGCACTTATAGGTACCTCCAGAAAAACGGCAACTGCCCAAGACAGACATTGATCGGTGGAAATGTCAGAAACTTTCCATAATATAGGAAGTGTAAAAAAAACTAAATTATATCCTAACTTAACTAAAACTATTCACAAACTAAAATATAGCGTCAAAAATTTCATCCGCATCGCTGTTGACTGGTAATGTACCCAAGAGATCACTGGCGGCATTATATAAAATGAAAGATCTTATCAATAGGTGGTTGTTACCAAATAGTTTATTCCTTTCATAGCAAACTTTGCTTCTCGCTGCCCATCGTCATCATCATTCTCCTGCCCTCATCCCAATTTATTTGGGGTCGGCACAACATGTCTTTTTTCCCATACTTCTCTATTAGGCGTTCCATGCTTCTCGCTACCCATGAAAAAAAAACAATTCTCATATAATGATAATATCTTTATATGAGAATTGTTTTTTGAAAAAAAAAAACAATTCTCATAACGAATTCGTCATAACGAAAACAGGACGAGAAAACCAATAAAGATCTGTTTTTGACTAAAAGCTTTTAAACCTTACCTGAAAGAGAAGGTATCTTAGCGAAATTAAATTATGCCAGCATTATTGGTCAATAAATTATTAATAATCACTTTCCGATACAATTTAGAAAGTACTTAGCACATAATTAATAACATTTTAGCGACTTTTATGCTGAAAACCGCAACCATTAGGTAGGCACTGATTGTTTATTTCATAGTTATATTTAACCTAAATTAACGTAATTTCATGGTGCATTAAACCTTACCGCAAGCCGTTGGTTTTGTGTTAAAACTTTGGGTTTAAAATACAGTTAGCGACTTCACCGAAACTAAAAAGTTTATTCATCTGCCTTGTCGATACGAGAACATATAGAAGAATAGACAAAGACTAGGTATATTCTTAAAGATTGATGATGATTTATAGGTAGCTGTAAATCAAAAGTTCGTGGAAAAAGTTGCCGTAAAAAAGTGTAAAAGGCTCTATGAATGCACCTAATGTAAAAACCGAATTAGAATACCTAGTCATCAATCATCATGTGTTTTAAGTCCATGTCAAATGTGGATAAGTATACGAAATATACAGATGGATGGAATAGACTATTGTACCTCCATCATAATAAGAGATTCGAAATAATATATTCCACTTCTGAATGAAGTATAAAATGAAATTCTTCCTGTCACTGTGAATAATTAAGAAAGTAAAATAGGAAGATTATTCTAAGCATGTGAGAGCAGGCATGCGTACATTTATCATTATGTATACATTAATTAACTTTGTTAGGATTACTTAAAAAAAAAAAACGCTTTGTGGTGCGTAATGCGACGACCTTGATTTTTTTCGTGATATAATTAAATTGTAACATGCTTGTGTGCATAGATCAAGTTAAGCTACGCTTGCCGCGGTTGATCTGTGGATGGTTGACCATCTTAACATACCAAGACTCCTCTGAGCCTCGGAAAGTACGTTAAGCCGTTGGCCCTGGATGTTATTCGGGGATCTTTGATAGGCGTTAGAAGCTCGATAGAAGCTCGTTCGTTAGAAGCTCGATCGTATTACCCAGTATCTGGGTTGTGGAGGTCAGATACTTGGGCAGTCGCTCCATGTAAAATACTGGTACTCAGATGCATCTGGTTAGACTGGAGGCCGACCCCAACACAGTTGGGAAAAGGCTAGACAGATGATGATTAGATACTTACATATAATATGTTGATAACCGATGAAATAGAAATATAAAATCGCGAAAAAAAGTCAGCTGTCCCATGCATTTTGCCAATTTATGTGAACACAAATGTACTGAACAGCTGTTCTATTTCGCGATTTGAAGTTTGATCCCATAGAAAAGTTGTTTATAATGACGAGTATAAAAGGTTAAGGGTGAACTAAAACTATGATAACCCCGGTGCTCCGGTGTATACACCCTTCTAATTTAGCGTAACCATTATGTTATTTACCTTTATAGTATATCTATTTTTGGCATGTGAAACCCAAACGCCACGAAAAGCAAATCAAATTCAGTCCAATGCACTCATCTCCACGTACCTATGTATATTAGCCAAGACTGTGAAGTAACTTTGTTACACAATATTTACCTCACCACAAAATCCATGCACTCCACAAAACCTTGTAACATTATCTTTACATACTTATGTCTAAGCAAAATCCTCGCAAGCTCCCCAGCTACAAGGCAGGCATTTAGACTACATTTTCTATCTGCCAAGCCCGAGGTACAGTCAGGGAAATTAAATGTTACGCAAATTGACACCCTACGTCAATTTTCCGTATCATATCCATTTCATACAACTGTCAAAGAATAACAGTTGTAATTTGTATTTACGGACAATTTAAATGTGTAATTAATTTGCTTAACAGCTAATTTCCCTGACTTTACCTACGATGCGCTCTGGTGATGTGAGAAGCTAAGAAGTAAAATCTGTATATATATAACTATATACAGCGTGAACATTTCTCGGCGACTGGCTCGACATGCATTGGCGAGGAGTACCTCGAGGCATTACTTGCATGTGGACAGGGATGGACTACGATTGATATAAACAGTCATTTTAAGGAAGCATAGAACAGAAACATAGAATTCGTTGAATCGTTGTGCTTATCACAAGTGTGGAAGGAAGAGGGATATTAGAGAAAATATATTTGTCATTCACATACTAAGCTCGCTAACTTCCTTGTTGAGTGTGATTTGTACCTACACTTACATAATCAGCCTATAATGTTCCCACTGCTGGGACACCGGACTTCTCTATGTGAGAGGGAGTGGGCCGTAATCCACCACGCGGGCCCAGTACGGGTTGGTAGATGTCACATGTCTTCGAATTTTTGGTTCTAGGATATGCCGGTTTCCTCACGATGTTTTCCTTCACCGTTTTTAGAGCAGTGGTGATGAAATAATTTACACAAAGTAAAGCGCCTGTCTGGGTTCGAACCTACGACCTACACCTCGTAAGTCGCGGCCGTTACCACTGGGCCACCACTGCTCCACTACCTACACTTATTGCGTCGTAATAAAAATTTGACTCTTGTGTTTTCAGCGGCTCATTTATCTTCCATTGAATCAAGTGATTAATCAATATCAATCATTGGCTGAATCAAGAGCCAGTTGAATACCGTAAAAAACATCGACGCTCATTTCAGCACTTCGTTTCAGAATAAGAACAAAAATGCTAAATACGACTGACTTAAATCACAAACTCATTTTTTAATTAACTGTATTGTTGCTTTAGCCTATTCAGATAAAAACGAAACTCATTTATATAAATTGCGATGTAGAGCCAACTGTAATTTGTTTTTAATTATCAGCGCAAAAGTAATCCTAAGGTTATTGGATATTAAGGTTATATTCGTATCACGTATTCTTTGTATTAATTGTATTGTCTGTGAGTTTTTAAAGAATAAAATTTGTCGCAAAAAATCTGTCCTAATTACTTTGATTTAATTGCTCGTGAAATATTTGTGATATTCCCCACCTATACCTGCCTAATCAACGTTCTATTATTTCAGATTCTCATCTAATTTGGGCAAAAAATAAATGTACAACCTACGCACCAACATAGAAAAACCTTTTAAACCACGATTTCGGTTAGGTATACGAATTTAGTTTCAATTTATTTTTTGCCCAAATATTCACATTTGCAAACAGATATAAAAAGAAACAGAAAACCGTGAAGATTTTATATTTCTTTGCTAACCAAGCAACAGGTGCAAAGTATAAAAATATTTAACGACAACACGGCGTATTTATTTTGCGTTGACGCGTACCACCGTCGTCGGCATCCCTTAATCCGGCCCTGTTAACACCCATATTTTTCGCGAATATTCTATAGCTTAGCACGCGCCCCAGTATCTCCCAAGGGCCTTAAAAGTTTTTTTTTAAATTTAAAACATGGTCTTACTTCGCCTCCAAACGAGATGTTTTTCTTATGCAAATTCCTGAGAGGCGAGAATTAAATACTTCTATCAAGATGCTCCTTTTATCTATTTAAGTTTACCTTTGAAACTTTGGGAGCGTTAAAGATACTGAATTTTGAGTTTCTATATATAGAGGTTGTTAGCAGTAAATAATCCTGCAAATACTTTAAGCTTTGGAGTTCTTTGGACTTTATTGTTGACAGCATCAAAGATATCTATAACAAACTTTTGAGTTTGTTTAATATCTTCGAAGACACTGCAGTCGCCTTTGTTCTTACGTATCGATTGTAGAAACTCTTTGTTGTTTCCTCTCAAATCCTGTAGATAATCATCTCCGCCAAGAAAATTACGAAAACGTAGGTATATTACTTTTATCTAAAAAATATTTCGAGGTGTACTAGTGCACCGATTTGAACCGCACCTGAGCGGATGGCACCTGAGCGGATGGCACCTGAGCGGATGGCACCTGAGCTATTCCACTTACGGCTATCGATTTTTTTAGGTGCCATTCGTGGCGTAGGGTCAATATTTACACGTCTTATAAATCTAATTTCTTTCTTTCCAGGAGGCCTACTCTCACTCGGCAAAGTCCTCAACTTCTTCCCGGTGGGAGGCGAGCGGGAGTGCCAGCCCGAAGGTCACAGCATCGCGAAGGCTGGCATCTGCATCAACCAGTACGACTGCCGGCAGAGAGACGGCAGGGCTTCGGGCGACTGTGCTGACGGGCTTGGCGTGTGCTGTGTGTGTAAGTATATGGGCGTTTTTTGGCTTGCTCTAGAATTTAGAAGTAAACGATGTATTGTTGCAATGCAATTATCATTTCAAATAGCAAATGCAGAAAGGTAAGGCTTTCATTTTTTCATTTTTTTTTTTTTTTTTTTTTTTTTTTGTGGATGGGGAATCATCTAATGACTCCTCCCGCTCTGGGTGGAGCGGAAGGGAGTGTCAGACTCTTACTGACTAAAACCCACCCGTGTTCCTTCCTTAGCCCTTTATGTTCCGGGGCAGCGGTAACCCTTTCGGACGATCCCGCTACCCCGGCAGGCTTCGGCCCTGGCGGGCCCCTTCCTTTATGCTGACATCTCTTTGAGGCGCGCGTGGAACACATATGCGCCGTCCGGCACGGGCCTGGTCCTGATCGGACGGAGAGCTACCCATTACTCTCCGTCCGCAGGCCCGCGCCTACGGTGGCCGGGAGTCGTCACGCGGCTCCCGACGCCCGTAGCGTCTCCCGCGGGCGTAGGTACCCTGAGGGCTAGTTCGAGACCGTTGGGGGACGGATCTGGAAGGACTTGGGGAGGCCTTTGCTCAGCAAAGGGACAGTAATGGCTAGTCAAAGAATAAAGTTGCAGTGCCTTTAGTATCTACATGTTACGTGTTAATTTTATTAAGTTCTGCCATCATGGATTAGTTAACTTGAGTGACAATGGATTAATATCAGAATTGAAGTTACAAAAAGTTTATACCTACTGGAATCAAATTAACAACAACAACGGGCATCAAATTATCCAATATCCAATAAAAAAAAATAGTTACTTATCCAATAACAGTAATACTACAGAAATACTGTGTATTGATATAATACCAAGAAACAATAATGTAAGACCAAGATAGCCTACTTGAAAGTAATAGAATAAGTTACTACAAACTTGTAGCGATACGTATTAAGTTGGAAACTTGTTCACAATCGGAAAAGTTTCGCAATGTAATCAAGAACGACGTAAAACTATTAAACAGAGATAGTGATTAAACAAAATAATATAAGTTAGATGGAGAAAGATAGTAAGTAACGTGGTATAGGGTACAACGGGAATTTAACTTTGAAAGTTTCAATGTGTATCAATAAGATGTTTTAATGTAAATCCAGAGCTGCGTAACGGCCCCAACTTACGTGTTAGGTCTTTGGTTTGAACCTAAGCAGGCGCTTTACTTTGTGTAAATAATTTCATCACTCTGAAAACGATGAAGGCATGTCCTAGAACCAAAAATTCGAAAACGTGACATCTAACAAATCCGCACTGGGCCCGCGTGGTAGATTACAGCCCACTCCCTCTGAAACATAGGAAGTATGTGTCCCAGCAGTGGGAACAATACAAGCTGATGAAAAATGGAAAAGCAGATAAAATCTCGTCAGGTACTCTAACGTAGGATTTTGCAAAAAGAAGGTGAAATAAGGCTCATAAACTCACACAGTAGTGAATACCCGAAATCTTAAACACTAACTTGAGATTAACAGGGGTACTTAACTGTTGCATTAACAGAATCCCTAAAGACATCTATACTAAACTACCCTACACAAATTCAGAATTTCCTAGCTAAGAAAAAATCTATACTTGTTCCGCAAAAAAGAAATATTACGCTGAGAAGATTACTAGGTCCTTGGTAATCTTGTTGGAGCTAAAACTTGCCCTAATGAGGATAAGCTGACAGCCCAATACTAGAAAAGTAGCAAACAACAACAAAAAAGTCCTTTAAAACTAGGAAAAAATGAAACAGCTTACAGACAGGTGTTTTTTGGCAATTCGCTCAATATTGAACGTTGCTAACAATGTTATGCAGTCTCCTCTCAACGCTCTCGATTTATTTTATTTTTTTCAGTTTTATGATCAATAGAAATATGGCTAGCGTAGTGACTGAGCTTCAATAGCTCAACGCAAATCTGCACTACGGGTAGCAAGTTCGAGAAGTTACTCCTGGTCAAAGTATTAGTGTTGATATTGTTATATTGTATTTATAACCTGCGATACTTGAGACATTCTTAGAGTAGGGCAAAGCTGAAAAATATAAAACAAAAAGTAAATGCTTGCTCAATATCATTTTAAAGGCAAGTGCACACTACAGCCGCATCGGGTCGCAGTGCATTGCATTTCAATATAAAGAAATGCGGTGTTGCCCGCTTTTCGTGTGCTATGGTTCATACAAACTGTACGAAAGTGATAAAAGAGGATTTTACGTTGCGATTCGCCCAAATGTGCTTTAGCCTTTATCCAAGATCTAAAGATACAGAGTTAGGTATCGTCCTAGTTACTCCAAGTCTTCGAGTTAACTGCCACTTACCATAAAAGATGTACAATAGTAGACAACGATTGAGCTTCCTGCCACTATGTACGGTTTTATTGAACGACGGGACGACTGTAGATACGACTTAGTCTGAAATGGTTATGAAGATAGGGTGTGTGCAGCATGGAGTGCGTCTCTGTGATCTGGTCTTTGTGAGTTTAGAGAATATTGACAAATGACAAATGCGTGCACCGTTTCACACATTCTGTGCGGATCTTTCTTCAAAAGACCATTTCAACCATATACCTACATGATCATCACATGATCTGACCAACGTTGTTTGGACTCTAAAAAAGACTGACCTCTGAGTTTGTTTTGGCCTTTCTTCTCAGAGTAATCACATAGGAAACGCTGACCTCATCTGGTTTTTAAAATATGATTGACGTGTAAGTGTTTGTATACAAACCTACATACAGAAATAAAATTATTTGTCATTTATTTTTTTCTTTAGATAGTTTTTTGTACTCCAGAAAGTTTTGATGACCTAAAGCCATTGGGGATTGTTGCTATTACCAGGTTGATGACGTTCGTAAAAAGTAAGATACAACGTAATCGTGGAAGTCAAAATGAGCTTCTAGTTTTGCAGAGTAGAAAGGGTGCAAACTAAAACTACTAGAAACTGCTGTAATTTCGGAAAGTGTACTATCTGAGTTTATAATACTCCTCAACTGGCATACTTTCATTCGAATGAAGTTATAGAGGTATGAGGAACAGGGTGTAAAATTCACTCATCCTCCATAAAAAAGGGAGGATCCTCCGACCAGACGGGTGTTGTGTCTGGTGGGTTACTGCCCGACGATTGATGTCGGGACGTTGTAAATTATGCTAGTTGTGCGGTAAACTCTACTTGCGCGATGCAGGATTTTGCGTGACGTCTGAATGAAGCGAAGTTCGCATGTGGCGATGTATATGCGGCCACAAAATCAAATAAGGTTTTAGGTAAATGAAAAATTAAGAAGTAGGTTCCATTAAGAATACGGATTTCTTTTTATTTTCACCTCACATACACATCAATGTCATGGCTAATTTTGTAGTTACACCTTACAGCTTAAGTTGTCAACTTTTATAACCGAGTCCCGCTTTCACATCGTACTAAACGTTATGTACGTTCTGCACTTTACGACACATTGTTTTCAAATGCTTCTTAGAGTGCCTATACTATATAACTCTCTTTAACCGCCACTTTACCCAGATTCAGAATCAATGTGGTTGTAATAGTATATATTCAGAGAATAAATAAATGAGTGATAACATATTATAACTACCTAATACTGTTGTTAAAAAACAGATGGAAAAGAAAAAAAAAATAGTAATAATAAGGAAAATCATAAAAACGATCTTCTTGTCTCCTACTTACTTATTTAAAATTTTGCTGTGTCCGACAGGGTCCATACTTGTTTCTATTTATTAAGACTTACCACCTATATGAATGTGTACATTATGGATTGCAATAGATATTAATTGAATTGAATTGAAGTAACTTCGCTTACCGGTTGACGAATATTGTTTAAGAAATGAATCAAGTAGGGGCTGGATTCCCACTTAAGAGCAGTGGTGGCCCAGTGGAAATGGTTCCGACTTACGAGTTGTAGGTCGTGGGTTCGAACTCAGGTAGGCGCTTTACTTTTTCTAAAATAATTTCATCGTAACTGCTCGCAAAACATTGAAGGATAACATCGTGGAAACCAGAATGCCTTAGAACAAAAAAAAAATCGAATACATATGACATCTATCAACATGCACTGGGCCCGTGTGGTGAGATTACAGCACACTCTCTCTAGAAGAGAGGAAGGCCTGGGATCTGTCCCAGAAGTGGGAAAATTATAGGCTAGTTTACGCTAGAGTTCCCACCGAAAAGGTATTTAAAAATCCCTTCCGAAACTGATGCAACAATGAACCATTGTTGTATAATAATCATGCCTATAAAACGCCTTGGGTTTGTGCCATTATAAGGAAGATAGCAGCCCCAAAACAAAACACTAATCCCTATTCAATTGATTCCAAATTCATTGGCTCTTTACTACACTAATACCTAGAATGAGAACTTTTCTTAGAAGTAGTCTTTCTTTAGAAATTCCCCGAACTGTCTTAAACCTCGATTCAGAAGACTTTCACGACGATCGCATACCTAACTATCTGATAGATACAATCATTTTCTTTCACCACTTACCTCAGTAAACGTTTCACAATAACCATTAATATTTAACGACGACCCATAAAATGTTCCTATAGAAACACAAAGTAATTTGCATGATAGCCTCCATCTATGCTTAGATGTGCTTAGAGGATAAATGAAAGAAGATCAACAAAATATATGAGACGGAGGTTAGTAAAACATCCTGGAAGGACATACTACCTTTATTGGTGTAGTCTTTGAAAAAGGTCAGATGCGTATTACTCGCCATTCTCAAGGTAATGTATGAACATGGACAAATCAATACTTAGGAGGTGTTCTGCAGTTTCTACCTACCCTTATGGCAAAAAGATGTGACTTTTATATATTGTCTGTACGACATAACATATTTATGTATAAGTTCCATGGGTAAAATTCTTCAAACAAAATGAACCTGAATGAATGACTGGTAGAAAATGCCTATGGCATTAAGTCCGCCTCTGTACATTTTTGTGCTTGAAGTATTAAATAAATAAATAAATAAATAAACCATGGCAAAAATTGTGAATGCTTCATACTTGGTCATTCAATTCAGTACATCAGAGAAACCTTTAAGTTTTGTCGTACTATATTCTCCTATCTTACTAGTACTTCCCGTTATCGACGCAGCCAGTACCTACGTCTGTTGTGGTTTGAAACGATTTCAGCAATGTTCTGAGTGTCCGGACATTGGCGTCTAGTGCCGAATGCGCCGTACCGTCGTTATGTGTGGCTGGAACTAAGTGCTGTCCGGTATTGTCGGTTGGGGTGATAGCTGTTCGGTGTATGGTTAGATTTACGGTTGTACAGCGGTACGAGCTAGTATTGAAAATTGTATTACTGAATGGTTGAAGATATTTAGTAGGCGAAGTTTAGGTATCTACTCTAAAAGTGCTTGTTTGCCACTCCCAGATAAGTTTCGTAACAGATAATGGAAGTTAAGTAACATAGCTGGCAGATAATTCGCTATCGTTTGTAAAATCGAATATAAGGTAAAATAACTAGGTTGATATAAGTGATTGGTATAAAAACCATAAACATCACTAGGAGCGAAGATTAATTCCTATTTGAAACATATGAAAGTTATGTTCAAATGAGTAGGACCATTTTCTATGAGTAGGACATTGGCACCATATGCAGTGGACACTAACAAGACAAACACTATGGCGGTACGCCTATGTCATTGTTTCCTGTTTGGCTTTCTAGCTAGACTATGAAGGAATAAGGCCGGGTTACATGCCAAAGGTACTGTAAATAGATAAGTAGACATGTTTCAATGTACACCAAAGAGTAATATAGAATAGAATAGAACTCTTTTTTTTATTTTTTTATACTCTTTTATTTTTTTTTTAAAGCATGTTAAGCCGTTGGTCCCGGCTGTCAATTATAGATCTTTGCCAGCCGTTACGGGTCGTCAGAAGCCCGAAAGCCTGCCAACCAGGGGTATCGTATTACCCAGTACCTAACTGGGTTGTGGTCAGATAGGCAGTCACTCCATGTAAAATACTGATATTTAGCTGCATCTGGTTAGACCAGAAGCCGACCCCAACATAGTAGTTGGGAAAAGGCTAGACAGATGATGATGATCTTAGTTAACGTTTAGCTGTTCTACTTTTTCGTTTAAATATTTTTTTTTGGATTATGGAAAGACCTCAGTGCGTGCGCATACTTCTTTAAAAATGTTCAGCCGAAATACTTCCACTGCTTGACATAACCCCTCCCACCAAGCATCGACAAAATGACCGTCTTTCCCGCACTCAGCAGAATCCCGCGATCTTCATCACGAGGTCATCGGTCAAACAACTGTTTGGTATATTATACAAAACTAGCTAACCGGACAAACGTTGTCCTGTTTCCTAGAACTCGATTGCAGCTCCTCCTACCGCGTCCAATTGTGAATCTAATTTGCGTTCGCGATTTATTTGCCAAAAATGTAAACAAATATGAATTACTTAATGGAAAAATAACTTTAATTCCCACTCAATAAAGTTCAGTTTACGCTACAACTTCAAAGATTTTTATAAATTTTTCAATACTGCTAGTCACTCTGAAATCAACTTAATCGTCATTGAAATAATGTTGATATTTGTTTAACTTGAAATAGGGTGGGGTTGTGCAGCACTGTGCACTTTTACTATAAACCATCCAGGAACCCACTCAAACACACACAAAAATATCATCAAAATCGGTCTAGTTGTTTAGGAGGAGTTACACACGTACAGAAGAATTATATATGTATAACAATATAAAGATAATAACATAAGATAGGTTTGGGCAGAGGTGATACATTTACATTTCGCCAGCTATGTTTTAAGTGCCATGTAACAGGGGGCGAGCCTATTTAATAAGTAATATTATATTTATAGAAATATGTAATTTGCTAACCTTCTGAAGCTCTCCGTATGGTGACAATAGACACGATCGAGTATGGAGTTATTTCGAGATCTTAAGTGCTGGCCATGCGCTTTAGTCTAGAACTGTCCTGTTTATGTCTACAGTTAAAGTAAGGTTGGCTTCCGAATATCCTTTTTATTACTATGAGGTTCTGCATAGGTAAGGACTATATCCAGTCCAGGCTTAGAATAAATCGAATCTCTTTGATAAAAGTATATAAACAGGTTGTTAACAGAACAGGCATTCCGCAAAATTAGACAGATGTTGATAAAACATTGCAAAACTAGTTTATAAAAAAGGCACTCTTTGATCATTGAATAAATTAATTGTTCAATGACCCCAAATGTGTTTGTTCTCAGTACTGTTGGAAGATACAATATTTTAGTAAATAAATAAATAAAAATAAATATTTTATTCAGTACTAGCTTCTGCTCGCGACTTCGTCCGCGTGAAATTTCACCTTCTCCCCATTCACCCTCTTAGGGGTGGAATTTCGAAAAACCCTTTCTTAGTGAATACCTTCTCTTCACAAAGAACACATCCGAATTTTATGTCTCTAGGACCAGCGGTTTAGGCTATGCGTTGATATATTAGTCAGTCAGGACTTGGAATTTTATATATAATTGTGCATAATGATGAGTACAATGACCCCTTAAGAGGTCTTATTAATAGTTCTTTTTTATAATTGTTCCTCTCAACCAAAGAACCTGCCATGCCATCCAATCTCTTCACCAACCTTGGTTGACTGGTAGAGAATGCCTAAGACATTAAGTCCGCCTTTGTACCTTTTTGTGTGGCAAAAGTAAATAAATCTTAGTAAATGGCCGTGTCACAGTCAACGATATTCAAAGTAGTTTTTTTGGTACCACTACCATATATTATAATGTGGTGGCACGGCTCGGTCAAGTAACGGATTAATTTATGTGTAACACGTACAGAGGAACATTGTCAAAAACTAGATGCATTTCTTTACCAGTCGACTTGTTCTAAGTAATCTACTTTCACTACAACTGGTTCAATGTTGCAGTTGTTTTAAACAGGTGACATTAATAATCATTAATGGTTATGTAGCATGATTTTTTGGTTAAAAACGTACATTTTGTAGGTACTGCATTATTTGTACCAGTTGAGCATTGCTTAGCATATTTTCAGATTTTGTTGACCGTGAGCTGCCTTGACTCTGTGCTTAAAATCTATGTTGAGCTATGGGCCTAAAGATGTCCGACATCATCATCATTATCATTACAGCCGATAGACGTCCACTGTTGGACACAGGTCTCCCCCAAGCACCGCCACATCGACCGGTTCTGCGCTTCCCGCATCCAGCGGATTCCTGCGACCTTCACAAGGTGATCGGTTCACCTTGTGGGAGGCCTGCCAACGCTACGTCTTCCGATACGCGTTCGCCCTCCAAAACCTTTCGGCTCCATCGGCCATCTGTACTGCGAGCAATGTGTCTTGCCCACTGCCACTTAAGTTTGGCAATTCTTTGGGCTATGTCGGTTACCTTGGTTCTCCTGCGCATCTCTTCGTTTCTCTTTTTTACTTCCAACATAATATGATGTACCTATTCCGTGTGAAGGGAATTTAAATGAGCTGGTATTTTATTAACATCCCATCTTTTATCACAATTTGTTTTCTAGCTGAATGACCAGAAAAAGTCCGTAAAAGTATAATGACCATTAAAATAATCATTATGATAAATTCAAGCAATTATAATAAATCCGCTTTAGTTAAGTTTAGAAGTAACAAGCGTGTCGCCTCATAAATTATGCTAATAATCACAGTGTAAAAAAATCGCTATCATACCCTATGGCCTACTGCGAAATAGGTTTGTGTGACGAACAAATTATTCAGACATTATTCTTAAAATCTTGCGTTTGTTGTACCTATTATGAGCCTGTAAGAAACGACAGTTTAAGAAGGATCTAAGTCGAGATTTTTTTAATGCGAAACTTGTGTATGATATTATTACGTCTTAACATACTTCAAGGCATTTGTCAAGCTATGAAGATGTTAATTCGTTGATTTATTAATGAACAAATTAACATCTTTTTGCAGAATATTAAACTCGAATTTGAATGTATATTTTTGGACAAACAGAACCATCATCAATCATTACTCTTCCATAAACTAATATTCTTAAGGCTGGTAAAAATAAATAAAATCACCCAATATTGTTAAAATCGTGGTAAATATCTAGGCAAATTAATATTATTTTATAGAGCTGAACTACACTTTCAATCATTAACGAACATCTCTGCTAATACTGTTAATATCCTATCCTTAATGAACCTCAATGAATAATGAGTTCCTCTCTAATTACCTACTTGATTTATTTCCGAGCGTACAGAAATTTTACCTTATGTCATTAATTATGGGAACCACAACAAGTAGGAATGGAAACTAGTCAGCATCACTTTGCACTTATTTACTACTGGTGTATTCTATACAAATATCACGGTATCGACCATTCATATATCTATGGTATCGACTTAGCTGAAGTGAGCTTGAAGTAAGCTGTCATTCCACTTAATGCTAGGGATTGACACTATTGACAGCTCACTCCACTTTAGTATTTACGTTGAGATTTTATAGAATAGACCGGCTGTTTGCCAAGTGGTGTGTGTAGTTCAGTTTCTTAATCATTACCAATCGTTCTTCGCATACCTCACATTTTACTGTTTTCTGTATCAATCAATCAATTAGAGATTTTTTCATCACACCTGTGTCCCCACATTGCACCAGTTATGTTACTTTTATCTATTCTGTGGTTCGAACCCAGACAGGCGCTTTACTTTGTGTAAATTATATCATCACTACTGCTCTCAAAACGGTGAAGGAAAACATCGTGAGGAAACCGGCATGTCCTAGAACCAAACATTCGAAGACATGTGAAATCTATCAACCCGCACTGGGCCCGCGTGGTGGATTACGGCCCACTCCCTCTCACTGAGAGGAGGCCTGTGTCCCAGCAGTGGGAACATTATAGGCTGATTACGTATGTATAAATGTTGCTGTAATCTAAATAACTTCACAATTTCCCTCCAAAAGCGAAAGTAAAAATAAATGCGAGCTTCGAAGCTGATGTAATAACAATTACGGCATAATGACATGATGAGATGAGACCCATAATGATTATGAAAAACAGTTGGATTCGATTACGTCCTTTACTTACCGTGAATGGAATTTCAAAGAGGTTTTCTAGCTCTAGAAGTTAGTCTAACAAAAAGATTGGACATATTATTTCATTTGTTTCTTGTCTATACTAATAATAAAGCTGACGAGTTTGTCTGTTTGTGTGTTTGTTTGAATTACCGGTCGGATTTGAAAAAAAAAAAATTGAATTTGATAGCTATTCTTGAGGGAGGATATTTAACATTACGCTAGGACCTTGGGAGCTGAGCAAAAATAACGCTAAGCGAAATAAAGTATAAGCGATGGGATGCGACGGGGGTCTAGATATTTCACGCGATCGAAGTCGCGAGCAGAAGCTCGTCTATGATATTTTTCTTTAAGTTGTAAATGAAATTTTATTTATTTGCCATAATATAGGTACTTACATAATAACATTGTAAAATAATTTTAGTCTCACTATATTCGACTTATCAGTCGTGCAAATATTTCTAGTACATGCTTAATGAAATTACATCAATGTCATCACAGAGCATGTAACCTAATGTCATCAGTCATACACATCATAATCATAATAACATTTACAGTCATATGCTTCATTAATAAGGCACATTACATTAGAAAATATATTAAATTAGTTTATTAGATCATATCTCACAGTCAAAACAGTTCATCAATTTATTGATTACATTTATAAGTAATGTCAATAATTATAATTTTAATTAGTGTTCGTATGTTTAAAAATTAAATAATTGTCCTTGTATTGAATAAAAACATCTGTCACAAAGCCAATTGTTTAAAGTTCTATTAAATTCTAAGTTATTAATTTTATTTATTTTTCCGGTAGTTTATTATAAACTTTCACCGCCATGGTGCAGCAGTTTCTGTTACAAAACTTTGACTATAACTTTGTAGTAGTTATTCTCACGTTCTCATGAGCCAGTTCATTACTAGTTTTGTCTATGCAAATGCACCATTAGCCAGAGTTTTAAACGTTTTTACGAGAAGATTCTTTCGATTACCGCCGTGGAATGTGATATAATCTACATAAATATCAGATTTAAAAATGGTCAGCTTTACATTCGCGTTGATTAATATTGTGTTGTCTGATGAGTCTTGACGTAATATTGTTGTCATTCCTCTTGTACTTAGTTAGTGGAAGTTTCCCAAAAGAACGCATGTGACTTATTTGACTAACAAACGATTAGTCACCTCACATTGAACTGAAATTATTATTTAGTTAACACACGGTAAGTGTTTTGGTGCTGGAATGACGTTGACAGGAAGGCGCTGTTGGTTAACATTTATGTGTAATTGTTTGGAAAAACAAGATGGCGAAGTTAGTTCCGATTTTGGCCACGCGCCAAAGTTCCTTGTACAGCTACAACATTTTTGTCGCAGTTGAGGTATCCTGCGGTGGCGTGGTTCAGAATAACCTGACGTACTTCATGTCGCCCGGCTTCCCCGAGCTCTGGGGCGGCGAGGAGGACTGCAACATAACCATAGAGAAGACCCACGCCGGCATCATGCAGCTCAGGATCGACTTCCTGCACTTTACTATTGTGAGTATGTGTCTCATTCATTTAGAAATCTAGAGTAAAAACCACCATGGCAAAGGCATGCCATGGAACAGACATCGTTATAAGCCTGCTAACCTGTGGATCGAAACCACTGAATATCATGTGTTCTTTTTATTCCAGGGTCAACCAAATAGAACCACAGGAGACTGCGATGAAGATGCCATGATCTTGGGGGACGGAGACAGCAAGTTTACGTTATGTGGACAGAACCACAGACAACACGGTAAAACTATTTTTTTAATATTTTTGTTGTATATTTTATGTTTGTCATGCTACTTTATGATGGCACTTGGTGTAGACAGTGTTTATCGTTGACTAGCTTTTGACCGGGACTTCGCCTGCGTGGATGTCGGAAAATATCCCACAGGAACGTACTACTGGGATTAAAATTACCCTATGTGTTAATCCAGGTTATTAACTATCTGTGTGTCAAAATTCATCCCAATCCGTTCAGCCGTTTTTGTGCCAATCCGGCGGGGTAATTGCGTAACACACTATCAGTAGCAATGGCTTTCATTTTGACAGTTCAAGAACATTAATTGCGTTATTTAAGTTGTTGAGCAGACACATTTTTCGAACATAATATGAAGCAAAGGATTAGCAATATCCTTCAAAATGATTCAGATGTTCAGTACAACATACATCCAGACAAACAGATAAACGAACAAACATTCTAAACACTATATTTAGGGCATAGATCAATTAACTTGCAGGTACTAGTAGAAGTTGATGTATAGTTAACGTTTCACTTGTGGGTAACCCAGAATAGGTTGGTAGAATTGATTTAATTGATAATGTGACGTTAAGTTACGAAAATCCAAGGACTTAATGAACGAACTTTTTCTTGCCAAACCAGCGAGCCAGTTTCTGGAGCATAATTAAATCGAAAGTGGTTTAAATCAGCTTCAGCAGGTTTGTTACTTACCCAAGTATCTCACTATTTCCAGCATACTACACTCTATCAACAGGCAGTGAGAAGCGCGAGGCCGGTGACCTGCCGGGTACTAAGACTATCAAGCTATCAATGCGCATGCGTGGCGGCGACATGCCGCGCATCTGGCTCATGCGACTTGCGCAGATGCCGCTCGCTAACACCGCGCCGCATAATTGTCTGCAGTACTACACGAAGGATAATGGTAAATACTTGCTAAATATATGAAGTTTCATGAAAAGCTAGGAGGATGGAAACGTAGCGGAATCTAAACATAGGAGGAATTAAGCGAGCAGTAGAATTTCACCAGCTGCCGTATCGTGTCGCATGACCACTGCCTGAAGCAAAGGCAGCGCCTTTTCTGAAAGTCGAGTTGGTCAATCTCCCGTAACCCATTAAAGGACACTGAACGAGACACAATAGACGTTGTATTGTTATTTCGTCTAGGGGCAGTCAGTCCCGCAAAGTTTAATATTTTGCTCCGTCTACTTTGCAACACACACCACAGCAGTGATGGCAACTCTCCATAACCTTTTTGAACACGACTAAAGAGTCGTGCAATTAAAAGATCACACTGCACATATAATATAAAAAGATTAATTTCATGGTCATGCCAACTTGGGATTACTTATCCTTTATTCTCAAATTTTCACACTGGCCACTTTCTGTAGTCATCATCTGGCTAGCCTTTTCCCAACAATGTTGGGATCGGTTCCAGTCTAACCGGATGCAGCTGAATTCCAGTATTTTACATAGAGCGACTGCCTGTCTGACCTCCACAACCCAGTCACTGGGTAATACGATACCCCTTGGTAAGACTGGTTGTCAGATTTTCAATTTCTGTAGTCTAATGTATATTTTTTTTCTACTCAACAGGAACAATAAGAACCTTCAACTATGCGTCAAACGGGCGACACCTGGCCAGTCAGGACTACAAGGCGTGCATCAGACGGAACACTGGCTTCTGTTCCGTAAGGTACAGCCCTTGTGACAACCGCTCGTTCAGAATAGGACCTGGCAGTGGAACCCCACTAGTTATGGACCCTGTTGGTAAGTGAACGTTAACTTTAAATCTTGTATGCTTTTCTGCTAGGAGTAATTAATGCCTGATATTCATTCATACTGCGTTTACACGCTCGAAATCATCGCAAAAAGAAACAGCGTTCTAGCAAAAACATGATTTTTTAAGAAAGTTCTGTATACTTACTGTATATACCTTGTACCTACCCAGCACATCGTCTACTGGGTGAAATTTTAATGGTTGTTTTCCTCTTAAGGGGTCATTGTACTCATCATTATGAACAACTTTTACTATGGGACCAAACCTGAAATCGCGAAAAAAAAATCAGTTGTTCCCTACATTTATGTTCGTATACCTAACTCGTAAAAATGTAGGGAACAGCTGATATTTTTTTCGCGATTTCAGGTTTGGTCCCATAGTAAAAGTTGTTCATAATGATGAGTACAATGACCCCTTAAGAGGAAAACAACCATTAAAATTTCACCCAGTATAATTATAATACCCACTCCTTATATGAAAAACACCTAGCATAAAATACACCCTGTATACAATAAACAATCGGCCATACAGCCTGTATCCAAATAAATGAAACCAAAACCATTTGAAAACAAATTGCGAGTTTTTAATATTATTTTATCTCTTTGACCGTCCATCTGCCCTCTGTAACCATTAGGCGAAACACACCCTTTGACATGCAAATCGTAAAAACAGAAGGTATTCTGATGAACATTATTATTCATGTTTATTATACTACCATTCATATTCCAGTTAACTTTTACAACAACACCCATTTGTTACTAACTTTATGCTGGTCGGATTTGAACTTGTGACCTTCGTGAGCCCTGGCAGCGGTGGCTAAGTTATGGCATATTACTACAAGCCTTTCCTTGCTTTTAATTCATGGTGTTTATAACTTCCTTGTTTGAGGGGTCCGTGGCTAAATAATAACAGCCGCACAGGTCGATCGATCAGGTTAAGCTACGCTTCCCGCGGTTGGTCCGTGTATGGGTGAACATTTTTACATACCGAGACTACTCCGTGCCTCGGAAAGCACGTTAAACCGTTGGTCCCGGCTGTCATTCGTGGATTTTTGACAGTCGTTACGGGTAGTCAGAAGCCCGAAAGTCTGACAAGGGGTATCGTTTTACCCAGTAACTGGGTTGTGGAGGTCAGATAGGCAGTCGTTCCATGTGAAATAATGGTATTCAGCTGCATCCGGCTAGACTGGAAGCCGACCCCAACACAGTTGGGAAAAGGCTAGGCAGATGATATAACTTCCTTGTTTCGGTTTAGGGGGCCGTAATACCCATAAATGTTTATCTGATGAGCACGATAGACCAATTTGATCTTTTGTGAAACCACAGTAGGAAGGAAAATGTATAAAGCAAAACATGGCATACAGAGATGTCCATAATTGATGGTAAGTTTAGGTAAGGTCCCTGTTAAATTGTGGGTACTTATAGATACACAACAAGAAGAATTGATGCCAGCAGACGACACGCAGACACAAGAAGACGAAATGGAAGGTTCTGGCAACGACCCTCAGGTGGACACGGCTGAACCATCACAACCTAGCCTCGTCTCCAGGGTAAGAGATAGTAAGAATTAGCCTTCATCGATAGAACATGAGTGTAAATGATATTATATTTTACCTAAAGATAAGACCAGATAAATACTGTTCACAAAGATATTTGTATCATAATCCCCAATTGGTAATTGTCCCATTTGGAGATTGTGATACAGATACAATATAACTACATTTATGTTTTGTAGATAATCAGTTAAAAGTAGGAATAATTTAATATATTACCTATGTTCATAAAAAAAAAAACACAAGTTGGTGCAAAAGTTCTAAGCAGCTATACTATTATTTATGTGTAAAGTTGTAAACGAAATTACGATACCTACTTACTTAGGTTCTCAGAGACCAAACAATTTATAATATTTACCTCATATTTTCAAAAGGAACTCATACGACTTTTGAAAGTGTAAACAAGCTCCACACTTTCACGGACGGTCTCAACAGTGCCATAAATTGTTGGCAAACTCTGCAACATGCAACTCTGCAGCTGACTTACTTTATGATTTGCTGACTTCTTAAAAACTGTGCATACAGGAAATACCTCGAGTAAGGAAGTTTTTAACTTTACACGAAGCTCGTTTTGCTGCAACGAGGATTTATTTTGGGTTCCGTCAAAGGATAAAAATTGAGGGCGTGGTCGCTTTTAAGTTTAGTGATGCGTCCTCAGAGGTGCAGATTATGAGAGTTTGTAATTTGTGAGAAAGAAGTATTAGCTGCTTAGATAATTGTACCTTTTAGATAAAACTGAGAACTTTTTAAGGTTTTCAAATAAGGCACGTAAAATTTATATACTTACAACAAAATTTCGCGTTCAGAATCATACACGTTATACAGGGCCAAATTAAATTATCTAACTAAACTCCGCAGACGTGAGCGGTATCGATATCTAATGACGATAAAACAAACAAAACCTAAACTCTTCATTGCAAAAACCTACAGCTGACTACGGGGCCATTTGTAGTGTAGTTAGTTATGAGTTTCGAAAATCCTTTTAGATCCTGTGTTTGCGTCATTGGATAACGGTGCCCGTCACATTTGCGGAGTTTTGCTAGCTAATCTAATTTGACCCTGTAGAAGTAAAACTTCCTTAAAAAAAAAGAATAAGAAGGAATTAGTGTGAGAGCGGAGGAGCGGAGAGAGAGAGAGAGATAATCTGAGGAGATAATCTTTCTTTTCTCTCATGTAACGAAATGTGACGCCTCCTTGAAATTTCACTCTCACTTACTCGTATCATCAAATTATCGAATCGCCGCCTAAGAAGGTTCAGTTCAATAATCAATTACGTGCCTTATTTAAATGAGTAGGTACATTCACATACAAAAAGTCCCCAAAATACAGTACTATTCTAGAGAGTACTATACTCCATCATCTTGTCATCACTGTGTGCAATTAATCACAAACCATGGGTAGGTACCCAAAGCTTTGGAAATCATCAATTCATTATCATCATTCTACTAAAATGTTTTCACAGTCCCTTTACATTACCGTAAAGTAACATGGGAATGCAAAATGGATACCTAACTAAGAATTAATAATGATATTTTATGAGATACGGTCCCTATATTTTATTTGTACACAGAAAAGGCTTATTAAACAAAATATGGATAAGGTTCATTCCCCTTAAATATAAATATTATAACACTACATGGAACCAACCTATGACAAAAAAATATATTTACAACAATTCCTTTTATTTTAATATTATTGCTTTAATGGAAGAGTTCGATGTTATTTTCAATTATCATCATCAACTTAAAAATATTCTCGACAACTCACAGGATTCCTTACATTTTTAATTATTATTGTTAAAGAGGTTTTACGTCCCTAAAATGATATGGACAAAAAAGTACATTCCATTTACACATACATAGTAAATAATATTGGATATTAAAAATAGAAAAATGAATTGATTCGTAGTTTTTAACCTCTCTGGACTCGTCAGTTTTTATTTCAAAATAATTAGTAATGAAAGATGAATTCAAAGTATCATTTGTCAACGTCTGCCATAATGGACCATAGAGAAAGATAAATATAATAATGGGCGTTCCACACCATGCATACTACTTGTAGATATGTGATATGGACGACAAAATGTTTTTATTAGGAACATTTTATTCATACAAAACTGGCTTCATCGGTATTTGTCGCATTTAATAAACTTATCTTTCCATAATGTTGATGCGTAAGATAGTTTTTTTTATATTTAACACAAAAAAAAACTTAAAACGGAACGCGTTTACTTGTTTGACAATGTGTCATTGTCTATGTCAATGTAATGTTATTGCAGATTCTTCATTGCGTATTTATTGTGTTTGTTTCTGCGATTATTTTCTAATATTTTTTACCCCTGCTTATTTCTACGGACTGATACCGTCTACCACTCGATTACCTTGCTATTAACACTGGACTCTGATTTGCATTGCGTTTTGGATTTGTTTTGTGGATCAATATGAGGTGCATCAACTGCGGAATAGCTTTCAGTATATTATAGTGTACTCTGTGGGAATAGCCATGCAAAGGTTGCAGAGGCATCTCATAACCTCGCTTTCTGCACACCATCAAACAAGACTTTCGCGTTGGATAACCAATGCTCAAACCCAGGTAAGAAGTTGGACTAGAAAAAACTTCTGATTTATTTTTATACATTGAGGTAATTTATGTAAGTACATATTATGACCTCAATGTTTTTATATAATTCTGGTATGCGAAATTAACTTACAGTGTATCTTATTTTCAGTTGCCTATGGATACATTTATTTGGCATCCATGCTTATTATTATTAAATACCGAAGCTGGTGAACACGAGAGACTACTGGGGAATAACATGGTTTGCCTTGGTTGTGGCAAATCTGTGAGGAAAATAAGACACCGTACTGTCAGTATGGAGTGTCCATTGCTGGCTGTCCTTATCACAAAATACTAATTATGTGATAAGCATTTTGTTTTTCATTATTATAAATACCTAGTTGTATTAATCTATAAAAAAAGGAGTTTTCATACTATGTTTCTGTGATTGTAATATCTGCGTTTTATATATTTTCCATCTTTAACATATACTTGCCTAAAGAAGGCATGTGTAACAATAACATAATACTTGAAAACATAAAGAGATGTATACAAAAGATACTCTTGTTACTAAAAATTATATAAACATAAGCATTTATCTGTGTTTATTCTAACTGGTTTACTTTCAGCCCTCAAGAAACAACTATGTTTGCCATGTGTGTTGGATGCGAGCAAATAGAAAGGCAGTGCATGACTCATCACGAGACATGCAGGAATTGGCTTTGAACAATGATGCAGCAGCCCCTAATGTTCAAGTTGTTAGCCCACCAGAGCCATCACCATTGCCGCCTGTTCAAAGAGGGCCACTTCAATGGGATAGTAATACGATATCATTTTTTATTATAAGCCAGCTTCAATCACATCTGTTCACTGTATATTTCAACAATGCAGAAACAGATTGTTACATTTGTTATTTATGTAATTACTGAAGCCCTATACTTATAGCGGGATCGTCCGAAAGGGTTACCGCTGCCCCGGAACATAAAGGGCTAAGGAAGGAATACGGGTGGGTTTTAGTCAGTAAGAGTCTGACACTCCCTTCCGCTCCACCTAGAGCGGGAGGAGTCATTAGATGATTTCCCATCCAAAAAAAAAGCCCTATACTTACACTTTATCCAGGTTAGTGTATTTGTGAAATAAAAATGCTCTGTTTTATCAAAGCTGGTTGATTGACCTCCCTCGGTCTCTTTATTAACACTATTGCTGCATTGCTGTAATGTATGTTACCTAGGTAGGCATTTAAGATATAATAATTATAATATAGCAAAATATTTTTATTTAATAAATACATATTTTTTTTAACTCTTTTGTTTTATTTTGTGCTTCCCTTGTTTATTGTTAATTGAACTATTTAAAAAAATATAAGGGCACCCTGTAAAAATGTACTTTAAAGAAAAATATTAGTTTTGAATATGCTTTGTTAATATTGTTATTATGACTGCCTCGTTGGTTTACTGTCCTGAGTTCGATTCCCAGGTCGAGCAAAGTGATATTGGGGTTATTCATCAGGAATTTCTCAGTAGGAGCCCGGAGTCTGGATTTGTGCCCGGTTGATGGCAATAGACTCGGGCCCCCTAATACATGGGACTTAAACATAACTGGTGAAATGTGGGTGTACTATAGGTACACCTCTGCCCATGCCTTCGGGGAATACAGGCGCGATGTTATGTTTGTTATTATTGTCACATTTTTTGAGACTATTACCCAGTTTAATAAATGTAAATCAATACACTGTTTAAAATCCTTCATTTAGGTGGCCATTACTTTGTTTAAATGCTTAATAATCACCAACCATACCATATCAGTTATACGTAATAATTCACAACTGTTCGCTACTTTAAAGCGTCTTTAAGTTTTTTAATAGCGAAATTATAATCTATATAAGTATATACCTTATTGCTAGCGTTTTGATTAAAAGATTTAATGAAATTGTTTTTTGTCTAGTATGTTGTGATGACAAGTTCTCAGAGTTTTTTATTTATAGCAATTTAATAGGCCAATATTCACGAATATAAAACACCAAAAATCATTGGTGTACTTTAAAGTTGATAACTATGCCGACGTCCTTATAAAAACTGGCCATGTTCTTTCCCATTAGAAACTTTCAAGATGGACCAATTTGAAAGGACTCTTAGTAAAAATCGAATCGTGTGCTATGACTCAACATGCATTAGACTAGTTTCTCATATCTTTAAAACCAAGTCCTATATTTATCTAGTATGAGTCGTCATTCCTCTTCATGTATTCAGTGAAGCGAACGAGTGTGTAACACACTCGTTCGCTCTTCAGCGAATCGATGATCACAGATGAAACGTCTGATCGTTACTGAGACCTTTTTACTTTCCTTATTTTATTATACTAGTAGTAATTGGGTAATCTGGAAGTCTTTAAACAGACTCCGGACCCAGGTTGGCCGAAGCAAGGAAAATCTGTTCTGCTGGACATTCATAGACTACTCCGCCTTGGGACACTTAATATCGTGTCCTGCGTGTCCTCTCAGCTGCACGTTGCAGGAACTGATGGACGCTGGTGATGGCGCCAAACACATAACCGAATTCTGGGCCGAATCCATTTACATTGCTATCGAAACACTAAAAAGAAGATAGTTGTAGCACCTAATTCCAATATCATCCAAGATGAATTTCGTTTCATTTTCTTATGTCTATGTAAAATATTTTTTTTTCGTACACATTCTCCAAACTCTTATCAAATTCATTCAAATATTTACGTACACAAAATCGAGCTCCTCCATTATATCTATATACATTTATATACAACCCTACCCCGTAGCTAGAGTAACCCTCACTAACCACATCTAGATCTGGACGTATATCTCGTCTTGGATGTGGGGTCAGGCCAGGGCTTCCAGCTGGTCCCGCTGGTCTCCGTACACGCAGCACTATCCTGAAGAAGATGACAGGTTCCGGTACTTCGGGTATGGGAACTACGGGATTGGCCTCACGGGCTTTGGGAGACAACGCTGTGACGACAGGGTCACTATACCCTGTGAGAACGAGTATTTTATATCGGTAAGTTATTGTAAAGACGATGTTATGATTTTTTTTTGTGTTTTTGTC
This sequence comes from Hydraecia micacea, assembly GCA_914767645.1. NCBI lineage: Eukaryota > Metazoa > Arthropoda > Insecta > Lepidoptera > Noctuidae > Hydraecia > Hydraecia micacea. The sequence goes on from OU611794.1 coordinate 1,253,145, forward strand.
AGCTATCTAGTCATGCATGATTTATATTGTTTTTGGGGGGTATTCCTCGAAACGCACCAACTTTGAAACGCACCAAAAGTATTCCTCGAAAAAATATATTAATAAAAATATTATAATTTAATTCCACGAAATGCATCAACGATGAAACATGGAGAAGAGCATGAAAGTAACTCTTTAATTAGCAAGTTCGAAGTGTTAGATGCTCCAGTTTCCATGAAACTTTAAAGTAAAGTTTTTAATATTTCAATATCAATTCCAATTTCTTCTAAATGTAAAGAACTTCGAGTTTGAAGAGTCTAATTATAATAGTATTAAAGCTTAGGATTTCCATTAAAGGTTGGAATATAAAAGAGAAACTTCAGAGTACTTGTGAAGTTAATAATCAGGAACGGACGTAATATTGTTAAAGTTCTCTTAAGAATGACCCGCTTTATAGAGTGTTGGTCTACAGTTGGATAATACTGAGAGGAAAGTACTGAAAAATATTCTTAGCTAACTTCTTGAATAGTAAAATGGTAAGGGTTTCTTTAGACCCAAGTTAATTAAAGCCATAGACGAGAACAATGTTAGAATGATAAAAAGATTCATGCCATTATGGCATAAATAAATAAAATGGACCTTGAAATTTTCATAAGGCTCAAGCAATTAAAACTACCTTTTTTTTGGGTGGGAAATTATCAAATAACTTCTCCCGTTCTGGGCGGAGCGAGAGGGCGTGTCAGACTTTCACTGACTAAAACCCACCCGTGTTCCTTCAATTGCTGTGCCAGGGGCCACGGTATCTCTTTCGAACAACCCGCGACCCTGGCAGGCAATTAAAACCACCTTATGTAGCATTTCACCCAGAATAATTGATTGATAATTCGAGGGCAAAGTTTCTGAAGCTTGCCCAGCTTACCTAGATTGAACCAATAATGTTACATCAACTTTACAAAATACTTTAAGAGCGGGATGTAAAATAAACATCCATCATGTTTGTTATTGCCAGGGAGGAAGGTAAACATGATCTTACAATAATTAGCGACGCTTTAAAAAGCTTACGCTTTTCAAATACGGTGTTTAAATTTCATGTTGGAAATTAATTGTATTAATTTACAAGGCTTTTAGAGTGATTCTCAGTTGTATACAGATCAAAATCAATCTGCCTAGCCTTTTCCGAACTATGTTGTGGTCGGCTTCCAGTCTTCCAGCCTAGATAGAAGGTTGTTTTGTTACCATATGCTGTACTCTGAACGCTTTTAACGCGTACGTCTTTTTTTTTACATCTTTCTCACATACAGGGTTACTTGTAATTCGATGTATTAATATCTGTCAGGAGCTGATAGGGGGGGAGGGGGGGGGCAAAATGCAACAAATTGAACTCCCCATATGTATGGCCGAAATTAAATCGTTTTCGAGATATGTTAAACATTTTATATTTTGTGAAGTTCCTAGAACTAGTGGATAGGCCTGCACTGTCTTCCCTAACATTGTTAAAGCCAATTATTTTTAAAAGAGTAACCGTGGAGTTTCTTGCCGGCTCTTCTCCATAGGAAACGACCAATTGAAACCGTGCACTTAGCTTCTGACGTTTTATAAGTGACCATGTAGGTTTAGGTGAAATCATTTTTTTTAGATTTGAGTTGGAGTGCCCTGCAACAAAACAATATTTTAGACCTATCTTCACAAGAGCAAAAATTATTAATTAAGGTGTTTCAAAATTAACCCAAAAAGCTTTAAGAGATTATCACGATGAGACCAATTCTGAAATCACGAAAAAAAATCAGCTGTCTTGACCAAAATGTTCGATGGAACAGCAGATGTTTTTTTCACGATTTCTGAGTTGGTCCCATATTGAAAGTTGTTCAGTTCGATGGTCTAAAGCGCCTCTTAAAGTTTGTTGAGTTAATTTTGAAACACCTTATATGCTGTATATATAATTGTGTACTTATATTTGTACTACAAGTATTATTTCCATTTTCCAGAGCTCTTACTTCGGTGCAGGAGTGTGTGACCCTCACCACTGCGGCAACACCTTCTGCCCAGCACAACAACGCCGTGACTGCCACGTCGAGACGTCCATCACACCATTCGCGGTGTCCGTGCACTTCGGTCCACCGACGATCAAAAGAAGCCCAGAGGAAAATATAGGAATGTGCTTGAGATACACGCAGTTGCCTTGTGATTCATGAAGGACGAAATAATTTGAATTGAATGGTGAAAGATGTATGTAGGTATGTCCATTTGAATAAGCATGTACCTAAGTGTACTATGAAAGATGATGGAAATAAATTTGTAAGGGTTCTTTACATGAACGATAATTTCTCTCTAGCAGAGACAATTGGTGCTATTGATGTTTAATCTAGTCTTAAAACTAGATTAGTAAAAGTATGTGTATAAAATGAATGATAATACAATAATGGAACTGTTTTCAATAAATAAGAAAATAACTCTAACGCTTGTATATATATACAGTAACTATGTTACACGAAAATGATGAAATCGAATTAGATAAACGATACGACGATGGCGCTATCAAAATGTTTTGATATTAAATGACATAGGGGCGCGAAATTAGGGAGTGAGTTTCGGGAACTTTCTTCCTCGGGTCTCATAAGTGTGACACGGTATGACAAGAATACGAAATATGAAATATGAAGAAGCAAAATGTTTAACGAAAATGATTCGATATAAAAAAAAATTGGAATTCATTTCAACTTAAGTAATACACATGATTTAAACATGAATTATTATGTGTTTTTAATTGATTCAGCAAATCTGGGTAGGAAACACGAATAGATCTATTTGTCAAATATTTTATTTAGTTTCCAGTAACTCCGTCTCAAACCGAGCGACTTCCAGCAAAAAATCGTTAATAAGTATCTGTTTCTTCATCCAATAAATCCAATTCAGAGAATCGTCTTTTTCGCAAGATCTTAATCTCACTTGATGAATTACATTATTTGTAAACCTGTCGTGAGGTTCCGCCACAGAATAGATAGGTCCAGAAGGTCGGGTCTTTAAGACGAGGAATAACACACACAAACACATTGACACGCTTCATGTACAGCGAGTGCAAGCGCACTCGCGTATCACGTATAGTTTGTTCCAAAAGCATCTGATGAAAGTGTAAACAAATCCTGTTTATTATAGGTTAAATTCTCACGCAATAAGTCACTAAAGAGAATTATTACCATATTCATATGTATTAAGATGGCTTTAACTGTAAACAATCAGCTGTTCCCTACATTTATGTCCGTATAACTCGTCAAAATGTAGGGAACAGCTAATTTTTTTTTCGCGATTTCAGGTTTGGTCCCATAGTTAAAGTTGTTTGTTATCACGAGTACAATCACGTGTTTAAGTATCGGTCACTAATTACTAGTCACCCTATATATCTAATAGTAAAAATTATGTGTATGTATTATGATTATAACATAATATTGTAATTAGGGTGTTTGATGGTGTGTGTTAATTCCGGGACATGTTGTTAATGGAGTCGACATTCTGTATATCTATTATCTGTGTTCCATCCATGGCCGCTGAATGCAAACGAATCGATATAAATTCTATTACTAACTAATTGAGGATTCAACGAATTTGTTTTAGCTCGGTGAAACTTAATTGATATTTAGTACCGACCAGGGCTTTTTAACTAATTGTTTTGTAAATATATTATTTAGGGAATTGTTTTATAATCTTGTTAATAGCTTTTGTAACTCTATCTGATCTGTGTATTCATAGTTGGATTAATGTAAAGATCTATTTTAGTGTCAAAACGCTAATTTGTGAAGTTTGAGATGTGATTGTTTTCCAGACATTTCGTTTAATTGTAGGGTACCTCTTGTAACAATTAACTGCCTCGTTGGTTTCGTGGTAGCAAGCGCGACTGCCTTTCGTGGGGACCTGGTATCGATCCCAGGTTGGGCAGTGTTATTCGGTATTTCCATTAGGAATTTCTCAGTAACAGCTCGGGGTTTGGAATTTGGCGGTGTGATACTGTCGTGCCTCCCTCCTGCTGCTGCGCATGAGCTCTGTGCGCACGTCGGGGGCCCCGGGGCCGCGCACGTCGGGGCCCCGGGGCCGCGCGCGTCGGGGCCCCGGGGCCGCGCACGTCGGGGCCCCGGGGCCGCGCTGGGAGACTGCAGCTGTGTGTGCGCACACACGCCTGCACTATAATATCTGCCGCATCGAAAGCTAGTCTTCGCTGATATTGGCCGCTATGGCCGAAATACGATGCGGGGAAATATTTAATTATTGTAACAATTTTTTATAGAAGTGCTGTTTTTGGATATTTTTTTCAAATGTTTAATTTAAATCCAAGCCTATAATAGCAGCCTGTTACTGTCCCACTGCTGGGCAAAAGTCTCTTCTCATACAGAGAAGGCACGAGCATTGATCACCACGCTTGCTCAAGGCGGGATAGCGATTTCGAAATCGAAGCTTACTTATGAAAAAGTGTAGATATAGAAGACTTATAGACGCTGTGCATTGCTCAAATTAGTATTTATTATTTATGAACAGTTAAACAATATTATTAGTCATAAAATTATTTTTCGATGCTGAAATTACGCAAAAGAAAATGAGTGTTAAATAATTGACCCCTTATTTATAAACGTTGCTTGATTAGCGTCTGCTTAACTATACATTTTCTGATGTTTAAACATCTCTTTAAGTTTAAGCAACGTTTATGAATAAGCGGGTAATTGTTTTGGTTCCTATGATTCGGATATTTTATTTTGGTTGTATATAAATAATTTTCAATGTTTTGTACTATAACAGAAGTCTGTATTCATATACGTACTTAATCTAATTTATAACAAAACGTAGTCTTATTTTTTATTGATCCATATTAGTTTTGTTCTATTTATTGTATTGTATTAGGTAGCTGTGCCATCGTAGAAGAATTATTTAATAACCAAAAAATAACCGTTTTGTAAAACACGTTATTCTTAGTTATCTGTGTCTGTAAATAGTAATGTACAGACGCCAGCACATCAAGCTACCCGAAACTGACAAATTTTCCCAATCAACTTTGAACCTTAATACTTTAGTGATAAAATTGAAAATCTATTAAAGTTTGACAGATTGTAGTAGCTTGATGTGCTGGCGTCTGTACCTTGTTTCTTCTTTCTTTCATGGACTTTCTTTTAAGGAATTTTGCATTTATGTATAAAAAAAGTGATTTTTTAGTTAAATAATTTATTTTTCGACAAGATAACACCAACGTGTTTTATTTATTTTTTCTCAAACATGCTTGGAAATTTTAGCATTATTTTGACAACCTTCTTTGTGATAAATCGAATTGCTGTGCTGGCCAAATACATGCGAGCAGCGGCCGGCAAAATTTGTATGAAAATCCATATCTGTCGTGGTTTAGCGGCCAAATAAATTACATAGTAAACTCATATCTGTCGTGTAATTTAAAAATGGAACGATATTTTACTCCGAAACATAGCGACCAAGGAAGTAACTTATCATAGGTTTTATTTAAATATCAAACTGGCTTGCAAATAGAAAACTGTATAATGAAAAAAAAAAATTAACATTAACGCGGGAAAAAATAGTTTTTCGTCATTGATTTTGAAAAGTAATGACAAAAATGTTCTGCCTAGTTACTACTTAGTTTTAATTTCCGCGCATTATTTGAGAAAAGTACCTAATACAGAAGCCTTTTTTTTATGGATGGGAAATCATCTAATGACTCCTCCCGCTCTGGGTGGAGCGGAAGGGAGTGTCAGACTCTTACTGACTAAAACCCACCCGTGTTCCTTCCTTAGCCCTTTATGTTCCGGGGCAGCGGTAACCCTTTCGGACGATCCCGCTACCCCGGCAGGCTTCGGCCCTAACGGGCCCCTTCCCTTATGCTGACATCTGTTTAAGGCGCGCGTGGAACACATACTTACCGTCCGGCACGGGCCTGGTCCTGATCGGACGGAGAGCTACCCATTACTCTACGTCCGCAGGCCCGCGCCTACGGTGGCCGGGAGTCGTCACGCGGCTCGCGACGCCCGTAGCGTCTCCCGCGGCGGCTGGGACGTGAGGTTCTCTCCCTCAGCCATCCCGCCACCTTCGCTAGCATGACTGCTTCGCAGAAGGAGGTGACTGCCTCCCACTCCTTCTCGCTCCGGACCATGGTTTGAACCAGGGCCGGACGCGAGAGGTCGCCGCCGCTGCCGATCGCCTCTACGAGGACACGGCGGTGCTCCGCCCAAGCGGGGCAGACCTCCACCGTGTCCTCTGGACGATCCTCGCATTGGTGACACCCAGGCGTCTCCTCCCGCCTGATGATGAGCAGGAACCTCCCGAAACATCCGTGTCCGGTGAGGACCTGCGTCAGGCGGTAGATGAGAACGCCGTGACGCCTCTCTAGCCACTCCTCAAAGAGGGGTCTTATCGCCACTATCGTGGCGTGCCTTGCGCTAGGTTGCGAAAGTCGCTGTTTCCATGCCACCATGAGATCGCGCCGGAGGTCCGTCCGCTCCGCGGAGTTTCCCCCCGGCGCAGTGCCTCCGCGCGCCACTCATACAGGCGCGCGAGGACTATCGCCTCCAGATCCCATGGCGGCATTCCGCCAAGAAGGCTTGCCGCCTCGCTCGAGATCGTGCGGTAGCCCCGGATCAGCCTTACGGCTACCACCTTTTGGGGCGCATTCAGATAGTGTTCATCTTAGAGCAACCTGTACATAAAGGACTGCCGCGCAGCGGTCATTTTCCGGGATCACGGATCATAACATCGCATCAATGAAATTAAAACGAATAAGCAATACTATTAGGATGAAACAAATGCAAAGAGTCGGCGAATTGAAGGAAAGAGACATCCCTTTGTCGGCGAGCGGCGCAAGCGACGCGCGCCTCCCTTATTCGAAGTCGAATTCTTTTGTATTTGCTTTTCTAGTGCTAGCCGAACCCGTGTCCTTGACACACTTCTTCACACTAGTGCGCATAAGTACGTCGTCTAATATTTTTGTGAATGTTTCCGCGAAAAAGACACTTACCTATTGTTTTATTTATTTATTTATTTGTAATCAGGATAGTAATTAGATTATGGTACTGCGATAAAGATGTGTCGGCGCCTCCGCTTTTCTAGACTGTCAATTGACTTCTAATACAAATGTCAATATCAAAAAACGAACACCGGCCACTGGTGAGGCGGCCATCTTGGAACGCGGAAAGTTGACATGAGATCGCAGCGAAGTGCGCACGCAACCACGTGCTCGGTGGACGTTATATTTTTGGTGCATCTCTCTTGATCTAAGCGATCTATAATTATTTTGTGAAGTAGGTACCTACTGATTGAATTATCGAGAATTATAAGTGAAGTGATTGTAAAAAGTATTATTTTATTGAAATACTGCCTTTCTACCCGATAATCCACGCTTACCTGAACATGGAGAATACCCTAGATAAAACTCGAACCACTTCAGATGCTTTGCTTTGTTTTCGTTTTCTAAGCTAGTAGGTACGTTTATATCTCTTACGATACAGTACAGACGATTTATTTGTGTTATTAGTGCTTGTGTAAACTTGTGATCGTGATGGCAAATACGCATCCGAACTACACAGCAGCTGAATATGCGGACATGATCCTAATTTACGGTGAATGTCATCAATCGCGAAAGACAAATAATAGCAGTGATTAGTGATGACAGTTATAACTAATAGTAACAAGAGAGGGTGATATGATAAGTGTTTGACTAAGAACCTCCGCTGTAGGTACCACTTGCGCCGCTCGGTTTCTTTGATAAATACCGTCAAAGAATCGGACCGATCACGAGTAGGTACAAGACGCGTTGAGCGGTGGCCAGCGCGCGAAGCGACGCGTTGCCGCTCCGAGTTAAGGTAAGCGAGCTAGGTAAGTAATTTCATGAATGAATTTTTGCAAGGGTGATCCCAATTTTAGTTACTTTTAAGGGTTCCGTACCCAAAGGGTAAAAACGTGACCCTATTACTAAGACTTCGCTGTCTGTCCGTCCGTCTGTCTGTCACCAGGCTGTATCTCAAGAACCGCGATAGCTAAACAGTTGAAATTTTCACAAACTATGTACTTGTTTTCTGTTGCCGCTATATCAACAAATACTAAAAACAGAATAAAATGAATATTTAAGGGGGGCTCCATACAACAAACGTGATTTTTTTGCCGTTATTTCCTCGATATTAATAACGGCAACAGGTAGGTAGGTACTTAGATGCTTGAAATATTTACAGAATATTTAGTTGTATATTTACTTTAAAAATAAATAATTATATTAAAATAAAATAAATATTTAAGGGGAGCTCCCATACAACAGACATGATTTTGTTGCCGTTTTTTTTCCTTGTGGTACGGAACCCTTCGTTTGCGAGTCCGACTCGCACTTGGCCGGTTTTTTTATTATTTAGTTTGAAACATTTTTTTTTTCAGTTTACGAATTATTTTAACCTATCAATAATGTAGGTATATGATTAATGGGCACTAACCCTACCCGTGTGTTAAATTAATGTTACCATTGTAGCGCCACGTTGTATATAAAATTAATAAATGTCAATGTGTACCTATATAAAAATCCGGACATAATCTTTGAGGACCATGTAGATTGTTGTCTGAAATGGTCTTTTGAAGAAATAACCACACAGATTGAGCGGACCTGTCCAGTCAGTGCACGCATTTGTCAGTAACCGTGCAGCTCAACTAGGAGCTCAACGATTTGACGAACAATACCAAAGACAGAACATTTGGTTAGGCCGCATAAACTACTCAAACTGCCAAACCAAGATTAAAACGGAAACAATGGCCCACATAATTATCATCATCACTGCCTTTGTCTCAATATTTAGGATCAGCGCAACTAATCTCATCTTTACTAGGGCACGAGTTAATATTCTCGAATAGCTAGAAATGAAAGAAAGAACGATTCGTTCTTCATGAGCTGGCCTATTCTGTAAAAATCTCACCGTGAAAACTTAGGTGAAGTGAGCAGTAATTCCACCTGAGGGATTGACATTATTGACAGCCCACTTCAAGCTCACTTCACGGTGAATTTTCACAGAATACTTCGGCAGGTGTCAAGTCATTCAACGTTCATTTCTGTTTCCCATTCACAACACATTAGGCAGGCCATCTAGCCATCGATACCTGGCGTCGTTGTTAACGGCTTTGATTGCTGTTACGGCCGCCAGTAACTCGTTATCGTCATGTTAACACATGCGATAATGTAACCTATATGTAACAGCATTATGTTGGTAATTGAAGTACTAATGGGGTACTTGAGTATGTACATATTGTAGGTAGAACATATATGTGTTTCTTAGTTGCTACGTACACTGACTGAAATGGGTGGCAAGTCTGTAGTTACGACGGGAACAGCTAAATGTTTAGAGAAGGGAAAGGAAAATCTATTAAAGTTTGACAGATTGTAGTAGCTTGATGTGCTGGCGTCTGTACAATGGGGTTGGCATACTCTCCCATTGTACAGACGCCAGCACATCAAGTTACTACAATCTGTCAAATTTATTTAATCTATTTTTAACTTTATCGCTAAAAGCATAAGGTTCAATGTTGATTGGAAAAATTTGACAGTTTTGGGTAGCTTGATGTGCTGGCGTCTGTACCTTATCAAGAATTAAACTTTAATTGAGGTAAGTATAGTATTTTTATCTTACGAAGCGACGCGCGCTTTACTTGTGGTAACCAAGTGTAAAAACACGCTGTGAATGTGTGTGTAAGTGCAGGAACTCTCGGTACCGTCCGAGACATGGACGAAGTCGGAAGAGTGTGTGTGAGCGTATGTGTGCGCTACGTGCTGACGCTACTCGTCTCCACGCACACATTCACAGCGTGTTTTACACTTGACTATAAGTAAAGCGCGCGTCGCTTCCTGAGATAAAAATACTGTAACAGCATACTATATACCTACCTAATAGAAATAGAACAATTGACTAGGCATCTTCTTTAGTGACAACGGGCATGAGTCAGTCAGTCAGTCACTGCACTGATTTATGCCGTCTACAATACACAATCAAGATCCCATAATATAATTCCACCCCTGCTAATTCGACTTAGCTAGCATCGCATTCTCCTCTCTGTAATCAAAGTAATAATCTAATACTATTGGAACAGCAACAATGGCCGCCGTATCGAGATGTTACTGATCAGCTCATTGTTTAGATGTGGGACAAACCGATATTAGGTTAGCTATCTACGAGTATGTGGGGCTGTGCGGAGTTTAATTAGATCAAGGAGTTTCAATGAATCTACAATGTAGGCGTTCGTCTCTCTTTACGAATAATCGAATGAATAATCAAATATCACAAAATGTTTATTTCTTAGATAAATGATTGCGGCGAGCGCAGCGAGACCAATCATTTATCTCGACGTCATGTTCGTGAACGGGCGCCGTCAGTGGGGGACTGGTCATCTCTTTGCTGCCATGGCTTATTTTAATTTAATTTAATATTTGAATTGCTTTTTTTTCTAGACTTTTCATTATGGACGCTTTTAACGTTCTGCATCGTTCTCACATGCATAATTTTTAACATGAATGATGTCTTAACCAAAACTTTGTAACCATATTATTTTGATTTAAAAGTGTCCATGGAGTTTGTTGCCCGTTCTTCTCCATAATGGATATTCACAATGCTGGTAGTCAGCGTTACTGCGATAACATTGTTAGATTACTTGCAGAACTAACTATTACGGCATCAGATAGCTTAAGGATTTAAGGATGGACAGGACGGTGAGCAGGATAGGCGAAGAAAACAACTGTCTGTATTTTATTGGATATAGCAGTTAAATGGGTTGTCAATCTACAGAACTACTAAGAAGGAACCTAAACAGAACTCCCGGTCTTATTTACAATATCTGGTTTTTAAGGGCTGATGAATCCGTGTGTAAACTATTCAAATATCAACGACAGCACAATACAAACTTAGGTACCTACTTATGACCTTTTGCTATTCTCCCCACGGCCTTATCCTTTTGTTTAATTTCCAAATAAGGATAATTAATATAATAGCCATTTCATCTCCTTCTTTCCGTGTCGATGGTACTCTTAACTCTTTGTTTTTTTTTTTGTATACTTACATGAAATGTCAAAGAATGTCAGCGGTGATTTAAATATACCTACGGGTAATTTCAGTTGATAGTCAATTTGCTTAACAATTTAATTCCCTGAGTATACCTAAATACACTACTGTTATTATAGCAAAGCCTAAATATTATTGGGTATAACAGGTATCTAATAACGAGATGTGACTGTCGCCCAGACACAATCATTAATACCATGATGGATTGATGCATAACTGATGCGAAGCTACGAACTGAATGATTGTAATTAAATTAGTCTCGTCAACCCTGTGAGGTTTTCGTTGTGTGGCTAAAACCAAAATGTAAATTAAGATAGTGCTTTAGAAATAATAAATAAAAAAAAAAAAAATAATTACTGGTTTCTGCCGCTCAGACGGTTTCAGTCGGTGTAGGCTTTAGTTGGCAACAATAATTAGCTAGAGGGTTCATTTAGGTAATTAGTACTGCTACCTAGGTATAACAGGTAGACTTGAAAATGGCGCATAGCTACCATTGTTTTAGTGAAGGGCTGTAGACGTTTTCAGCTATCTTATCAGCCTGAAAATAGTTAGGAACGCTTTAATTTATTTGTGCTGTTTTTTTTTTCATGGCTAAGTAATAACAGCCACACGGGTCGATCCACAGAACCGATACTTTTATCTGTTCTTTAGGTGGATCGATCAGGTTAAGCTACGCTTGCTGCGGTTGGTACGTGGATCTTATTACCCCTCCGGGCTTCGGAAAGCACGTGGTCCCGCCTGTCATTTGTGGATATTTGACAGTCGTTACGGGTCGTCAGAAGCCTGAAACTGACAACCAGTCTTACTTAATGCTATCGCTACAGGCAGTATGAGAATTTCTAGGTAGATGTAATAATGTGAGGACCTTTGATGTAATACTTATTATTTATGTACAGACGCCAGCACATCAAGCTACCCGAAACTGTCAAATTTTCCCAATCAACTTTGAACCTTATGTTTCAGCGATAAAGTTGAAAATCTATTAAATAAATTTGACAGACTGTAGTAGCTGCGTATTTCCATTCTATACAAGGCCAGAACGCAAGAGTGTGAAACTAATCGCGTATGGGTTGGAAATCACTTTTTACTAAGGTCTTCCAATCTATACAAGAGTAGTACGCAAATACTCACGTATACTTCGTAGTGACTTAACTAACTACCTTATTCCATAATATACAGTGCCAGTACGCATACGGACTAATCGTGTATAGATCGGAATAAGCGCGCCGAACTCTATAGATTCCAGTCTATACACGAGCAGTTGCATGCTCGCCATTTTGATTTGTTGACCTCCGTATATACTCCGTAGATATATTATAACGTTCGTAAAAGATTAAGTCATATCAAACATAGTCTAATTTACACTGGAAATAAACGGGATATTATTAATTGTACATCAAATAAATAATCACCTATCAATATATTTCCATCATTTTTTTACATCAAATTATACGACAATAATCATATCATAAATACTGACTGCAAAGCAACCCCCAGCGTAAGCGTGGGGCCACTCAGGATATCAAGAATCTAGCTGACACAAAGGAGCGAGTGCAGGATAGCGCGAGTGGCGACATGACTGTCAGAAAACGAGAGACAATTCAATTGCGAGCGAAGAGAGCGCGAGCGCGACGAGCGGAGCGACGAGCCAGAACAAAATATTATTTTATTAAACTATATCTTAGCTCTTGTCAGGCGTAACGTAAGTGATGTAGTATAGTTTGGAACCAGGACGCGCGCATTCACGTTAAAAACTATAGACGAGCAGTAATTACAATCGCAGATTTAAAAATAGCAATACAAAGTATACGCGAGCAGTTTCCTATAGCTGCGTTCTGGCCTTGTATAGAATGGAAAGACGCGTAGTAGCTTGATGTGCTGGCGTCTGTAAAACCAACGAATAATACAATATTCTCAGTAAAGTAATTACTGGTCGTAGTTTTTGTACCTACATGATGTTATTTTGAAGTAAATACCTACGGATTAAAAACATGATAAAGTTGAGGGCAATTTTTACTTACAAAGCGGGTTGATAATCATTACCTATTCACAATGTTTTCTGTATTTATCATTAAAATGCAGTCCAACTATCTGCCACATTGAATAATGTTGTCAAAAGGATCCCAGGATATGCTCAGCGTTTTAGATTGAATAAAATATATCGTATTGTAGCATCATCATATTACATAACCCTTCCGTTTTGTTTACATACATCCATCATACCCGACATTATCAACTGATATTTCCACTTGAGAGTAAGATTGTAGATAACACTTGATACGGAGTATAAAACAGTACGTTTATCTTAACTAGTCGACAGTACTATCGCCACTTGTTGCTAAACAAGAGATCTTGAAGAGAAAGCTACCATTTATCTCAGTGCTCAAAACATTTTATTTAATCCCAGTGACATTTTTATTTCGACTAAAAGAATTCTTGAACGTTTCTAGTGCTGTGTATCATAATAAAATATAACAATGAAGCTGGTACAATTTGTGTACAAAGATAACCCAACAGAAATACGCGTTGGGTATCTATCTGGTGATGATGTCGTTGACATCAACAAAGTTGATCCTACAGTGCCCAGCACTCTTATAGAAATCCTGAAGAATGGAGTCTTTGGAAAAGTCAAAAAACTACAAGCAACGAATCAAGAAATTGTTCCTATATCAAGAGTGATTATAAAAGCACCGATACACGGAGGAGACAAAGTCCTTTGCGTTGGTTTGAACTACAAAGACCATTGTGAAGAACAGAAATTCCCACCACCAGAAATACCATTCATCTTCAACAAATTCCCGAGTACAATAATTGGACCGAATGACCCAATTAAATTAAAGCCGGATGTTTCCGAAAAAGTTGTCTGTGAAGTAGAACTGACCATCGTTATTGGAAAAACTGCTTCCAAAGTGAAGGCAGAAGATGCTTACGATTACATATTGGGGTACACTATTGCTCAAGATATAGGAGCTACAGATTGGAGCACGAACCAAAGTATGGGACAACTGTTGCTTGGTAAAGCTATGGATACATTCTGTCCTATTGGGCCTTGCATCACGACTAGTGACGAGGTCGGGGACCCACATACCTTAGGCATAAGATGCATCGTCAACGGAATGCAGAAACAGAAGAGTAACACAGATCAGTTCATTCATAGGATTCCTGATGTCATTGAGAGATTATCGAAGCTGTTTACTTTGCTGCCAGGTGATATCATCCTGACTGGTACCCCTGGAGGTGTGGGGGTGTACAGGGACCCCCCAGAGTTCCTAGAGCCTGGTGACGCGATTGTCAGTGAAATTGAAAAGATTGGAGTTATGATTAACAGAGTGGAAAATTTCTAAATGTTTTCCTATTTTGGTGATTGATCAGTTAAGTTATTTGTTATCAAAAGTTTGATTTAATATACAAAGGTGTTATATCGTACAGTCTAACTTTTGCTTAGCTGCATTATGTTGCCACACTATCTCTACTAGTGATGTGATTGGAATGCAGTAGACCAATTTTGATTTAACCGTAAACAATCAAATATTATTTGTATTGATCGGATAAAAATATACATCGTAGTTTCATTCATATAATATAGGATAGTTATTAATAGTATCTACTAGTTCGCATCAAAATTGTGCTCGAATAGTGACTTTGCACAGAAATCGTTCAAACTATACAATTTCAATGAAGTGGGCTATAATTTATCTCCTAGTATAGTACATGTTGTATAATTCAATAAATGTCTGGATCAACTTGAAATCAAAACACGATTTGATTTGGTTATCATGTTTAATTTACCCGTTTACCTCAAAGAGTAATAGGTAATATATATATCTAACTATTTTTGATATTCTTCCTGGCCTATTTACTAATATGTATGTAAAAAATAGTGTATTCATTAGTGAATAGGCTAGTTTGAATACTATTATACATATGGCTTGTGCTTATTAATTGTTTCAAACTATAAATCGCATATCGATCGGAACATGCAGCGTGAGCTGAAGTTTTAATGCCTTCGCAGCTTTGCACCGAGTAGAAGTTGTAGTTGCACGATTAGTTAGGAATGGAGATAAACGATGTGTTAATTCAGGACTTGCTCTTGGTATGTGCCCAGTACATTCAGCCATTGATTCGTGATTGAGTAACAGATAACCAAATACCACCACAAATATTGACATTTAATATTAGTAGGATTTGGAAAAGATGAATTCAGACTGTATTGTTTGTGTTTAGAAGAGAATAGAATTCTATATTCTTTATTATGTACACTATAAATATTACAGCATATAAATGTAGAAATATTACAAGGCATGACACAAAGGGCGGTCTTATCGCTAAGAGACCATGACCTCTTAGTTTGTTTTGACATTTCTTCTCAGGGATCACTCAAAAATTTTCACCAAATTGGCTTATGAGATGTCCAAAGTGTCTTAGAAGATGGAAATAAATATTTCAATTCATATTGTCGCTTCGTGTTGAATGTAGATTCTACCGTATCTGGTGAGCCTGAATAAGGATCCGAACATAGGAAGAGACTATGGCTTTTACTGAATCACTCAATATGACTATGCTAGTCACAAAGCTGTTGATCTTGCAATAATGAATACCTTATAGTATATTTTCCTTCTCTATAATTTCACCAAAGTTGTTTCTCTAGTGACAATTCTTTACAAAAATGATACACGTTTCCACATCACCCATATCATAATTATATTCCATATTACATATTCCATAATATTTCATTTCCATATTATATATTCTGAATGTATACGTATTCAAAATTCATTGCGTTTCCAAGTTCTAAAGTAATTTAGCTAAAATGTGTGGTCATTATTATTTCAAGTGCTACAGCTAATGTTTCAGGAAATTTTGGTGTACCCTCGGGAAATCAAAACAGCGGTTAGAGTTATGTGTAGATTTTTCGTTCCTACTTATATTAAATTGGTAGATGTAAGTTGTATCAAAACATTGAGAGGCTTGTATATTTGTTTATGTGTGAGACAGCCTATATCTGAAGTATAGTAATACAAGGTTAAATTAAATTAGCTAGCGAAACTCCGCACGCGTGATGGGTGTCGATATCTAAACACGTTGAAACAAAAAATTAACTTATTTTCTCAACTCATACCAACTTCAAGTTCAACTTTTTTAGGCTCTGTAATTTATGTTCAGGTAAAGGTAAGGTTTCTTCTTATAGGTGAAAAAAAAGAAAGAAAGATGAAAAAAGAAAAAAAAAGAAAGATGAAAGATGTTCTTATCACCAGCTTGAATATCCTCTTCTGTACATAGAACCTACTAGACACTGCACCATATATACTTGAGTATGGAAATTTTGCTAGTTTGTGTTTACATTTGGCAAAATTTGGTAAAATCGATGTCAAAATAACAGCAAAGTGTAATTTAAACACACATGTAGGTAAAATGCATTATTCTAATACCTATTTTGGTTATAATTACGGAGGATTGAATACAAAACATGCATCTCAGCTCTGCTTGCAGTTAACGATCTAAGTCGAATAGTTCATAATATTACGAGTTCATTTACAGAGCGTTCTTCAGATATTTTCACTATGAACGGGAGAACCGTTTTGGTGCAAATTACGTTACGAACTTATGTGAGTGTTTTGTTTGAAAGTGGATCTAATTCAACGAAGTTTAGAAAACGGTTTGGCATCTCAAAATATCATAAGTGTAGAGGTTTATTGCATTAAAATATCTTTCCTGTATTCATAATCATCATTTCAGTCCCCTTTTTGGTCCTAGGTGTGAGACTACTCCTGGCCCTGGGTATGGGGGATCGGCTCTTTAAGTTCTGGGTTGAGCTACACGATTACTGACAAATGCGTGCGCTGATTGGACAGGTTCACTTAAACCTGTATGGTTCTTTCCTCAAAAGACTATCTCAGACTTTAATCTGCATGGTCCTCATATGGTCTGACCAAGATTATGTCTGAACTTTAAAAGGACTGTGACCTCTGAGTTTGTTTCAGTCTTTCATAGAGTGATCAGTTAGGACACACCTAATTCATCTAGTTTTAAGATTCAAGATTCAAGATACTTTATTTGTCAAAACATGAGTACACATACAGAGCATGCAAGTTTTTGAGATAGATTATAATTTCGGACCAGTCATGTTTGGCCTTGGTGGCGTACAAATATTTAAATGTCAGTGAATTAACTATTTTTTTTAAGAGATAAGTAGTTTAATTTTGACGTATAATAGTGGTTTTTTTAAACAATTTAGAGATATAAGTTATTATTTATCATTGTTCCGCAACCAAGCGTAGGAGAATCACAGAAAAGGAAGGAGGCCTATAGTATAGGCCTTCTCTCTTTTTCTCTCTTTTCTCTCTTTTTCTCTTTTTCTCTCGTCCTTCGATACTACAATATTCATTATTACTAGCTGACCCCGCAAACGTCGTTTTGCAAAAAGAAAAAATAGATAGTAGCCGATTCTCAGACCTACCCGATATGCACACAAAATTTCATACAAATCGGTCCAGCTGTTTCGGAGGAGTATGATAACTAACATTGTGACACGAGAATTTTATATATAAGATTTAATCAGCATTAGCAAATACATCGGTGATTGCAGTTCTGTGAAATTGACACCAATTAAGGGATGTGTGACAACGTTGTGAGAAAATTGCAAGAATACCGGCACCGTTCCTTTGTTTAGTATAAACCACCCCTTTAGCTTTGTCAATACCGCTCGCATAAATCTTGTAGTGAACCTAATAAACTCGCTGTCGTTCGTGATAGAGCATGCAAGTAAAACGGTTTGGCAGTTTAACACTGACCATATTAATCAAGATTGTTACGGCAAGGATAAGGAACACCCACACTTATTTATTTTGAATTTCAGAATATAACAACAGTCTTTACTTCTTTTAATGCGAGGTAAATTCTTCTTTATGAAGAAAGAAGGATTTTTAATTTCTCGCTAGCTCGCTGCAACTTGACGATTTAAGGCAGCTAATTTCAGATTTCCAAAGGATATTTTCCTTTACCGTCAGTCTGTGTTTGCATCTTCTATGAATGGGAAAAGTACCGCAAGTTTGTGTATTTTTTTTAATTGTTTTTTATTTTGTTGCCTACTGTTTACATAACTAAGCGATTTCACATTACCTTTGGGCTATCTTAACTTATGTCAAACATACTAATCTACCGAGGCTACTAATCATAGGCACAGTAATCTACTATAATGTATCTACCTGTGCAATGCACGAGTGCACCCGAATTAAAACTGGCGTGATAGGTACACGTTTTTTATGTGCTAATTTACTTCAGCATGGTTTTATGTGACACCGACTAATACTAACGAATTAGCAGAGCAGTCAAAAGGCAAGGCAGGATAACTTGGCAGTAATATGTAGGTATTTGTACCTCGCATGGTTCAAAATCGCCAGTCAAATATTGGCCTTGCATGACAACCCTCTTTACCTTTTAGCTCCCCACTCCAAACATACTTACATGAATTAAAATTCCAATCAATAGAATCACACGAAACTCACGCTTTTTAAATGTAAGGAACTGTTCAGAGTGTCCCGCTACGAATATTGGAGAAGTTCCCAACAGGGACGCAACTCGGCCACTCGAGCTCGGGAACTCTCGAGCATGTGAATAAAGTCGTGCTATTTATCTTATCTTCATGCTCGGCTGTAAAGGGGTAGGTAGAAGTGGTGCTGAAAGGGAGTGAATTAGCAAGTTGGCGTTTTAGATACCTTTAAATCGTTTTGTTTGGTTTTTTCGATTTGTTGACGTAAATGAATTATCGTATTACCCAGTCACTGGGTTGCGGAGGTCAGATAGGCAGTCGCTCCATGTAAAATACTGGTATTCATCTGCATTCGGTTAGAGTGGAAGCCGACCCCAACATAGTTGGAAAAAGGCTAGGCTGATGATGTGACTTATCTATTAATTGTCGTCTCGGTAGTCGCCTTTCTAGCCTAGTCACGTGTTTACTAGGGTATACCGTATAACACTGCCGAGCGGCACGTCCCACCGTCTCTGGGAGGACGGGTTCTTGGGCAAATCCGTATTTGGACAAGCCATTTTCCAAGCGTTCAACGCATCGATTAAACACGGTAGTACCTTGACCAGTGATAAAGATGAAATTATGCGGAATTCTCCAAGTTAGAATTGACCTAAAATGTCACGATTTCAGTCAAAGTATTTTGTGTGAATATCGTGTTACTTGTGTCATATAAAAATGTCTTTTCTTCTTCTTTTTAATAAGTGAATTGGATTATGATTTTGTTTTTTTACAGTATCAAATGACTACGTTTAGGCACCTATAGCTACCTCCTTGATAAAACATCCATTAAAGATAGAAAAATAAAACAGTCTAGAGGTGTCGTGGGACACCCGGTTAGGATATAGTTCCGTTCGCTTTTACACAAACAAAAGTGTCGTGACGGTCAAAGTGTTACAATTTTTCCTGTCTAGCTCTTTCTTCAAGTGAGCAGAGTACATGTGCGATAAAGAACATCGTTCTAAAAGTATTTCCACATCTTTTTAGTATTAATTTAGTTCTTACCGCTCCTCATGCACCGTAAAATCGATCCGCAATTAAAGCATGATCAAACAGGAATTCTAAATAGATATTTTAATCAGATTATCTTGAAGAGCGGACACTATCAAACGTGTCTAACGAGAGTTGTTTCTAGTAGATAGTTGGTACGTTTGCAGCAATTCCTGTAATTACACTAGCGCTGCAGTCGTAAAATGTAAATGTTGAGAATATAAGTGCCCGTACTTTACTTGATTACTTGCAGCTTTTACCTCGTTAGGGGGCCATATGTTATTTGAAACTCGCATACATACATAAACCTACACCTTCCCATGGAGTTAGCCAGAATCTACAGAACGCCACCTTCTACGGTTCGTAAATACTGACTCCTTTTTCTTCGTTTACTTTCATATCTATATATCTGGTCTTACACGCACGCGGGTTGCGACTACTACGCACTTGGTGCCGTATTATGACGGTTTTCTGCCATCATGATTCCAGTGTAAGAGAGTGACGGAGCTACACATGACCGATAGCACCATCCCTTTTTTGCATTGAAATCATTATGGCATTAATACTTAGTAATACGGCCCCTGACCTTTCTGAAAAACATCACCAATAAGGTCATTATACATCCTACTAGGGCGCCCCCTCGCGGCGTGAAAACTAAAACTACTTATGCGCTTATTGCACTCTATTATTGATGCCATTCGATAGCGCGCAATTAATTACGTTACTTGGCACTCTTATTTTTGTGAAAAGCGACTGACGTAACGAGAGTCGTGGGAAACGACCTATACAAGATGGCCGAGTGTTAACAACTGCTGGTAGGTAACATTTGGTAGGCATCCGCCGGGTAAGACGTATCATGCAGTGATTGTGACGTATCACATTAGAATTCGGCGGCGGTACGGCGCACTAGACGCACTGCAGAATCATCGTCTGAGCTTGTGTATGGCACGGCCATGCACTCATATAGATATTAGTGAAAACGTGCTGAATGCGAAGATTCCCATAGACAGCAATACAACACTGATGTTAACACGCCGTGCGTGCACGTGGCCCGTGGCCTTGCTGTTTTGCCGCCGTCTCCGATAAAAGACTACCATAGTGGCCCATGCAACGCTGATGACCGTGCCTACACACGGCCAATTAAACGATGTAATTTATACGGCGAAAAACCGTGTGTGTAGGTACAATCGGCCTTACCCTGTGGCCACAAGCTATACGCTCAAGTGACACGCGTCTTGCGACTGAGACTTCTGAGAAAACAAATGAAAGAAGTTGTTAAGATACCTACATCATGCCACGAGTCACCGTGACGTGACTTGCGGAGCGACGGATGGAAACAGGAGACACGCGCGCATTTCGCTTGACGTAAGTTCCATCGCTCAAGCCCGTGAACGGGGCCTTCCTCCTGATAAAATGTGTCCATTTGCTGTATTTCTAGGGTGACACAACGAAAACGTTTTCGACTGAAATAAGATATTCTGTTCAGAAATTCTTTTGATTTATGGCTCAGACAGTTTTCCAGTGTTCCTAAACATTTGGCGATTTAGTAAGATCGTGTTATATTTTATTCAGTGACAGTCTATTGTTTCTGCATACGGAATCAGTTTAGCGCCTGTGCATTTTGTGTTAGCAGTTTTGCGAATGAACGACGCGTTGCTATACATGATTACTTAGATGCTATAAGCAAGATTTTTTTTATATTTTCTGGGCTAGGGTTTGTACACAGTGGAACTGATAGGTTAAAATAAGCATAGACATCGTTATCAGTGCATGGGAGGACTATTTATTGAGTAAATGTTTAAATACCTCTCTTAAATACTTCCTTATCTGTGTACCTACTATACCTATTATTAACTTTATACATCGACCATGAACTGTTAAGCTTCCGGAACGAGGTGATCCGGCAGAGAATTAAAGTTGTTGAAATAGCGCACAGAAGAAGCAAGCTGAAGTGGCAATGGGCCGGCCATATTAGCCGAAGAGAACTAATGACAGCTGGGGTAGAAATGTTCTTGAGTGGAGACCGTGAATCGGTAAACGTAGGGCAGGACACTCTCAAGTCAGGCTATGTGGAGCGACGATCATCGCAGGGTGGCTAGTAGCAGCTGGATGAGAGTTGCCTAGAATCGAGCTTAATGGCGTGCAATTGGAGAGGCCAATGTCCAGCAGTGGACTGCTGTAGGCTGATGATCATCTAGATATCATGTTATAGCTAACATAAATGTTATCATAACATCGCGTCTGTAATCCCCAAAGGATTAGGCAGATAGTACACCCACGTTTTGCCAGTTATGTTTTTAAGTCCCATGTAAAAAGCTATTGCCATCAATCTAGCACAAATCCAGACTCCGGTCTGAGAAATTCAAGATGGAAAACCCAATATCACATTGCCCGATCCGGGAATTGAATTCAAGCCTTCATGCTCAGCAGTAGCGGTTGCGACTACTAGACCGACGAAGCAGTCTAAATAATAGTACCATACCTATAAAACAAGCACAACAATCAATACATTCTTATCAGTTGCAACACTCCACACTATCTAACTACCCTGCTATCACAAGGCAAATGGTCGTGCACGTTACGTATTCGTATCGAGTCGCATAATGTAGGTAAGCAGGGCGCAGCGAGCGTATGCGTCGCGCGTACTCCAAGACATTACTTTAGTTGTAGGCTGACCATGCGAGGTGGGGAGACATCTTCGTCTTATTACAAGTTTTTTCTTCAGACATGGTTTTAACCATCTAGCCAGTTTTAACACGATGCAAGGTTCTTGCCTGCGGCACACAATAACATTGAAGCAATACATGACTCGCATCGTATATCGTTTTTGGCAGCCGTGAGGCACAATTTCCTGCTAATTTCTTACATCGGACTTTACACTTTTTATTTGTTTTTATCTGATGTATGTATCTGGTGTATTTTATGTCTTTCTGTGCTAAATAAATGTATTTTCTTTCTTTCTATAAATACTGTTAAGACTGGTATGCCACGGACAATTAAATAACACTTATTCGTCATTGATTAGCACTGTGTAGATCAAGCTAAAGAACCTAATTGTAACATAAATTAAATAGAGTTCTTAAAACAAAACTGACAACTTAGTTCGGTACTAAGTTGTCAGTTTTGCTTTGAGAACTGTATTTACAATTCGAAATACAATACTGTCTCGCTGGTTTAAGCCTTGGCTAAAGTAAGAATTTTGTTTGTAATGAGCTTAGGTTTAGTTCAAGTTAGAATTTTAAACTCACTTTTGCCACCTTTTTCTGTTCTCGAGTGATGGTACCTAAATACTTCGCGTTTGTCCAGCGCTCGCTTTGGAGTAGGTACCAACCCTCCTGCTGACTTTCTCTTTACCATAGCGTAAGCTAATTAAGTTCGTGTAAACATTAGAGTAAAAAATCTTACATTTTTCTCATTTTTCAAAATGCTACCATTTCCACGCCCCCGACGCCCCCGAGGGTCAATAGTGTTGTCCTGATGGTCTACACTAATTCGATACAAACCACCAATGTATTTGTTGTTGTGTTGGCGCTTTTTAAGGTTCTCTATCGCTTATTGAACGATCAATATTTTCCTTAACGTTTACTAGGATTAAGTAATTAATTTTTCTTTTAAATGCCAAACCAATGGAAAATCCAAAATCACTTTACTCAACAGACTTGCATACAAAGTAAAATAATTATTTATTTATTTAAACTTTTCGCACAAAAAAGGTACAAAGGCGGACTTAATGCCTTAGGCATTCTTTACCAATCAACCAAGGGTGGTGAAGAGTTTCGATGGCAGGTAATTCAAGTCAAAGGTGCTTTGATTGAGTGGATCAAGGATCAAAAACTAAACTATTTAAAAGCCCTAGGCAATAAAAAAATGGAGCTTTAAATTGAGAACTAAATAATACACAAACTAATTAGTTCGAAGCAGTGTTCATGATATTACAATTTCAAAGCTTTGTGTTTTACTAAATGCACACACATCGCCGATCACTATTTAATTAGTTAATTAACGGCCACAAACGCTATTATTTTCTCATTAACTGCGAATTACCTATTGTTAGCATTTGAAACTAGTGAAGAGTATTTAGTTGGTTTGTATGGAACTGCAATATGTATTGATCATAGATATATGAAAGAAGGAGATATGCCCGGTAGTTGAAAATGTATCAGAACCCGATGTCGCTAGGTTGGCCCCACCACCGCGCCACTACTACACATGTAGTTCAGCAAAAGCAATAGATACAAAGTCGCGCACACACTTGCAATTCATAAATCAGAACGTACTACACAATCAATTATAAACCTTAACTCCTCAAACACAACGTGCATTTACCATGCACCGTACAACTTACTCACACAAAAACATCTATCGCTATCGTTGTGCTGTGCAAAAGCCATTTATTTTACATATACGCTAGTGATTGACTAAATCGGAAAGTTATCGATTCTTCCATTCATTATTGTACTAAAAATAATGTACGGTCATGAAAATAAAATAAATAAAAAACGATATGTCCAGAGCATATTATATTATAAATCAATAAAATGTAGTTAAAAAAAATAATTGAAGTAAATAAAAAAGTTAATATTATTTTACATCTTCTCAAGGGTCTACCAACCGGATTTAAACGTCATCTTGGCAGGTCTTCTATAAACCGGGTTAAAACGGTTGACAAATTGAAAAAATTACTATAATAGCAATATATTCGTTGGGCAATCGACATTGTTGTCGATAGCCTACGTTAGTGGACGTTACCAACTACATCACTATCTCGCCGCAAGACACAGCGGCTGTACTATGCGACGCTCGGCGAAAATAAAGTATCGTTTTGTAATGTTTACATTGCTTGTCCAGTCACTTAACGACATACTTAGTGGTTAGTGGTTAAGGAGCAATGTATTTGCTGCAAAAATAGTACAGCCGCTGCGATATTTGAAAACAAAAATAACGTAGTAAAAGCAAGAAATATTTTACCATTTGTTGTTTTTCATGATTTTAAAGACAAATACAGTAAAATACTTTTACTTATATATGGTAAGTGATTCCATGAGATACGAAGTTTTTATTTTGACTTCGGTTTTTACAGGAAACCACTAAACAACTCGGCATTTTTATATTTTATCACGATCACGGTCGAAAGCGCACTAGTTCGCGGAGACGGCCATTTGCCGAGTACAGGCTCAATTTGCCCATGGCGCGTGGACACAGACACGCCCCCTTGCCACTTCTCCTGTTTTTTACATTTCTATGGTATTGATGTTTCAGTGTGTAACGATGGAAACTGTTGCAAATTCGACACCATAATAATATTTGCATGTTTTCGTTAAAATTATGTATGCAATTGCATCATTGTGCATACTGCCTATATTTTTGTATTTTATTACTATAAAATAAAACGTTGCTGAAAGCTATATTGTTATTAAAAGGGTGATACTTACTTTGGTTCGTAACGAAAAGACAGTAAAAACAATGATTATAAAAATATCTGAAACACATTACATATCGACAAGTACGGTTTATGATGAAACTACATTTAAACTAATAATAGGTAATCTTGCAGACTTACATCTAGCACTAGTCTCCTCTGGATCTGACAGACAAAACATTTGCCCCACTTTTTATGAATTTCATGCACCATCTAGCGTACCTAGTAGTGCATTAATGTGTATAATGCGTGCCACGAAAGATGAAACTTGACACACCACGTGGTTTGACTTGCGCAGTACACGATTTTAGGTCTCTTTGGTGGTATGAGGTCTGAGAGCAGGACGGGAATGGACGTCATAGGGGCGCGGGCGGCGGAAAGAGCGCAGCGCTAAGACTACGTTAACGCGACGCTAGCGCAGCGTCTACGCGGCTTCAATATAAAGTTATAAACTAGCAGCAAAGGGACCCAAGGAAGAATAAAAAACATCGGTCACTATTGGTGGACACCCTACTACTCCAGTAATACATGTAGAGATACCATGGGCTTCGATAAATTACCTGGATTCATGGCGCCCGCGCCGCCGCCGCGCCGGCTAGATTTACGTGCAGTTGCCCGTAATAACGTTATGTGTTCAAATACATTTGTATGATAATTGGCGATCTGGGCGTGGTCATGTCTCTATACACAATGGTACATGCTGGACAGCTGGCAGTTATGATTGATGTGCCCAGTTTCGGGACACAATGAAAACAGAACGATTTGTTTGTATTTTTGGAACCTGAAATGAAACGGTTATACTTATCTGGAATTTGGACGTAATTTTAGTAGTTTTTTTTTTATTGCTGAATGGGCCCGCTCTTTACCTCGATCACGCCTGATGGAAAGCGATGGATGAGGTCTATGATGGAACGAGCGTGCCCAGAAGATGCCTAAGGTACTGGAACTCCCACGCATCGACGAAACACAGCTGGAAAAATTGTTTAATATGTACTCCAATCTGAAAATATAGAATATCTTTTGCAATTTTGCCCTACGAAAATTAACTAAAGATAACAAGAATAAAAGTTACTGTTCTCGTAGTAGAAGAATACTGAGTGACAAGAAATCCAACATTTTCTTGTCACTCAGTTAAGTAATATTTAATATTTATGACGGAACACGGTATCCACGTCAAATATAATAAACAATTTTTTTGCACAAAGAAAGTGTGTATTATTACCAAGTTTTCTTTGCAAATAGAAGCGTTAATAGATTTAAGCAGCGTAGCGTAGCTGAAAAAGGTCACGAATAACAATGACATGAAGAAAGGTTTCTTTTTCAATGTTTACTTACGTCTCATTCTTTAAGTCTGGTAGGAACTGAACAGGGGAAATCGCAAAAACATGAAAACTTTCCAAGTTGACTCGCCGTTTAAAAAGCCCACAAATATTTCAAATTCGGACTAGCAACAAGCCACAATCCAGTAAAATAAAAACCGAAAAAAGTAGTTTAAAAAAATGCAATACTGTTTTTTTTTGTTAAAAGTGTAAAAAATGTCCGGCCAACGTCCCGCCAATATACCTATATTTTTGATGGCGGCTACTGGTCACGCTCGTGCGTGCCAGATAAAATGGCTGCGCGTGACAACGTGACGTCAAATTGGCTGGCAATGGCGCATGGCGTGACGATGAGGTTTTTTCCAGTAATGCAGATTTTAATAAGCGCCACTCTCTACATAATAGATAATGACGTGGGGTAGAAATCTAACGAAATAAAAGTATTTACTGGTTTTGTTTCAATGGTTGCACGTAGGGTTGCACTCTGAAACAAAATTTTGTTTCAGTGCGGTTAGTGGAAGTGCTCAGGTGCTGTTCGTCCAAGTCCGGTTCAAATCAGTGCTCTGAGTGGAATACCTCGAAACGGCGACAGGAATTTAGTTAAAACATAGAAATGTATATGGTTTTGTTTTGTTTATTAAGCCGTTGGTCCCGGCTGTCATTCGTGGATCTGTGACAGTCGTTACGGGTAGTCAGAAGACAGAAAGTTTGACATCCAGTCTTACCAAGGGGTTAGTATTACCCAGTAACTGGGTTGTGGAAGTGTACATGTAAATACTGGTATTCAGCTGCATCCGGTTAGGCTGGAAGCCAACCCCAACATAGTTGGGAAAAGGCTTGGCAGATGATGATGTAGTTAATTCGTGAACGGGCGCCGTCAGCAGGGGCTTTTTTTTTGGTCGTCTCTTTGCCGCTACGGCTTATTTTAATGTCTGAATTGTTTCATCTTTTTTATTATGGACGCTTTTAAAGTGCACGTCTTAGTACAGACGCCAGCACATCAACCTACACCTAACTGTCAAATTGTCCCAATCAACATTGAACCTTATGCTTTAGCGATAAAGTTGAAAATCTATTACAGAAATCTGACGATTGTAGTAGGTTGATGTGCTGGCGTCTGTACATCATTTTATTTATTTATTTAATACTTTAAGCACAAATGTACAGAGGCGGACTTAATGCCATAGGCATTTTCTACCAGTCAACCTTTGGGTGATGCAGAGACAAACAGTGGTAGGTGGTCCTGAACATTGAGGAATAAATATTTTAAATATAAACATACGCATAAACTTATTAAAACTATGAATATAATAAATGAAATTTTCACATGTATAACTTCAACATGAATATACCTAATCAATATTTAGGAATAATTAATGAATTAAAAGAGTGTTCGTGGAGTTTTTTCCCTGTTCTTTTCCATAGGTACAGTAAGGGACATAAGTGGAGTAGCAAATTCACAAAGCAATAGATTGACACTTTGGTTTTACTTACGACCTTCTTTTAATGAGTCATTTCTTTACTATAGACACACACACTCACATTCATTTGCAACTGATTGTATTTCATAAATTCAACCACTACGGTATATGTCATGATAGCCTAGCGGTTATCATATTTGGGTAAGTGCGTTCTGCGTAGCGATCCGTGAGTTCGAATCTCACGCGCGATGATAGTTTTTTTAATGTTTTAATAATTACTTCGAATAATCACGCTTTTGACTATAATTATATTTCCTTGTCATGTTCGTCTTGTGCGCTTAATTCGTAAAACTTTATGATTATACCCACAGATATCTAAATAAATAAATTATAAGGTAGACAGTTAAGTTATACGAGTCATTCACCGCGATTAAATATTATAACGTTGTTGGTTGGTTGTTTATTGGCGACGTGTGTCTGTGTTCTATCTATTAGCCGTGTTGTAGTTCCTTTTAAAATGCAGAATATTGAAATTAAAGCGAATATGATTGCGCTGCGTAAAAGTGGACTTAATATAACACAAATATCTTATGAAACCGAACTTAATGTGAGTATTATGAATATGAGTTAATTATTTTTTCAAACATTTATTTTATTAAAATAGAACTGCTGATCCTTGTAGTTATTTTTTGAAACGTATTATAAGGTCTAAATAGATAAAAAAAATTATAATTTCGAAGTCCTAGATTTTAAGTGATGATTATCTATATGTAACATTTCATTTTTCATTATAATTTTGTTTCTAAATCATAGGTAATACTTACTTATTCGTATTTTGCTAGTAGCCTAACAGTACTTCTTTTTTGTTTTAGAGAAATTACCTTCTGTGAGTCGGAGGGTCACTAAATAAGGAAGAGGGTAGCCTTGCCAGTCGAAAGCGACTGGTTATATACCAACGAGATATTTTGCCGAATTATTATTCGACACGTCTTTACGAACCGTTCGCCGTGCAAACAAAAACCAGCTCAAAAACCATAGTTGATTGAAAATCATAAACAAGAAGAATATTTTGCGATACAGCCATGGAAAGCAAGGAATTAGAAAATAAAAAAATATAAGTAGTAAATAATAATAAAAATATAATGTAGCATATTCGTAATAAGGATTATTTTGAGGTTTAGTTTCAATCTTCTTTTCGTAATGAAAATGAATACTTAAGCTATAACCACAATAAGTCCTAAACTAGAAGTTTATTTATACTTTATAAAATTATAACGAATAAACATTTTGTAATCAGTTATAAAAGATTTTTATTTTTAACCCCATATTTCACTAACTATATAATAATAAAAACAATTATTACATTATTATTCTCGTTTATTAATTTATCGAATAATAAAAGAACAGATGAAGATAAAATTGTTGAAAAGAAAAAAAAATCCCATATCGAGATTAGAACCTAGAACCTGGTGTTTCTTTATCCTATACGTTACACTATGAGCTATTTGAACTTATTAAAACGCTATCAATTTTAGCAATCCTATGAACCGCCCAAGGTCATACGTAATTAGAAAGTGATATGTTTTTGTTTCGCTCGACACCAGTGTATAAATTCTGAGGTGTGCGTTCTGTGTTAATTAATACACTTATACATACATATTAGGTACGGGTACGGCTTGTACTGCGCGTTCACAGCAAACCAATCCTTACCGTGCTACTCGACTTATGTCCCTAGATTGTACCTATTACGCTTTGGAATGGGTAACTAGCTTCATCTTTCAAATACAGGGTTATTTTTCAAAGACCAGCCAAATTTAAGGGTACGATATTGGTCCCACGGAGAAAGTTGTTCGGTTTGATGGTCTGCACCACACCCTTAAATTTGGCTGGTCTTTGAAAAATAACCCTGTACCTATACACAATTCAAAACAACAACAACAATTCAACGACAATTCAAAAGTGCCTGTAATTGGTTTATCTATACATATAATAAAATCGTAGGAAAGTCAAAACTGTACATTGAATATTTTTTAAAAAGAATACTTGGGGCGTGATCTGCAATCGATTTCGAAGCCAAAAATATAGTTTTTAGAATTTTTGTCTGTTTGTCTGTTTGTCTGTATGTATGTCCGGGATAATCTCAAAAAGTACTGCATGGATTTACTTCAAATTTTGCATGAATATTACTAAGAGGTCGGGTCAACATATAGGCTACATATTATCACGCTATCACCTACGGGGGAGGAGCTGTGAATCTTTATTTTTCTTACGCATTCTGTGACAGCGTGTAATATAACGACGCATATTTAAATGTTGTTTTTGAGTAAGCCATGCTATAATCTAGCTTTACACTATAAAAACTACGCCATTTAAGTAACTTGGGCAGAGAAACATAGTTTAATGAATGTTAGTAGTATAAAGAAAATTTTGAAGCAGCGCCATCTATGAGATTTCATAAAAATCAAATGAAGTTACATGTTAACAATTTTTGGAAATTAATAATTTAAATTTGATCATGTTGGCGAGGTTAGTAGTTAGTTATTCTTAAAATTCATAGATGGTAATGTGCATTTTCTTCATAAAAGTTGTATCGTATAGTTCGTTTTGACAAATTCAAGGTCCAACAAAACCCTCAAAATCTTGAGCAGAGTTGAGGAAGACAATTTAAAAAAAATGCGGTATTAAGTATTACAAAAAAGTTATGTTCATTGATGATGATCATTTCTCCATCAATTTCATGTTATTAGTACAAAATAAACATTGACTGTTAATACTTTTGTTCGGTATTTATCTGTGTGATTATTGCTTGGTAATTAATATATTTCCATGTCGTATACCTAATTATAAACTTAAATGTGATATAAAATGTCACCTTCTCGACGGTGAGCAAAATTGGGATGACACCCTCGCGGAGGCGAGCGTCAGTGACGGTCCCAGCCGCATGCGTCATCTGTTTGCCGTCATCTTGGTGTTTTGTGGAGTCGCGAACCCGGTAGCTTTGTGGGAGACGTATCGCCATCATCTGTCCGAAGATTTTCTACGAGCTTTGAGGCGTGCTACTGGAGACGAAGTCATAGTAACTGATGAACGCGTGCTGAACACCTGTCTCAGTTCACTTCAAGATGTGGTCATTTCTATCGGCGGCAATCCACTGATCGAATATGGGTTACCAGCTCCCCAATCATCACCGCATCAAGACCGTGGAAATCGGGAGTATAACGCTGAGACAAATTATGATCCGGGCGAAATGACCACCATACGAAATGACCATGTCGCTTTGTTCTCTTCAGAGCAAAAACAAATTTATGACACCGTCCTTGAAAGCGTTGGGCAAAACCAGGGTAAAATGTTTTTCTTGGGTGCTCCTGGTGGAACAGGAAAAACATTTGTTACCACTGGCATACTTGCAGAGGTCAGGAGGCAAGGCAAAATTGCTATTGCTGTAGCGTTGTCGGGAATCGCTTCCACACTGCTTCCGAATGGCATAAAAGCACATGCCATGTTTAAAATTCCCATCGATTTAGAGAGCGCCGAAACGCCTGTTTGTGGTGTGTCACGTAACAGCGATAAGGGACACGTGCTCAAGGAATGCTCTCTGATCGTATGGGATGAGTGTGCGATGGCCAATAGGAAGGCAGTTGAGGCCGTGGACAGAACCCTGCAGGACATCCGCAGGAACGAACATTTGACGGGTGGTGTCACAGTTCTGTTCAGTGGCGATTTCCGGCAAATGCTTCCCGTGGTGACGCGGGGATCGAGGGCTGACGAGGTGAATGCTTCGTTGAAACGATCTTCGTTGTGGTCACGAGTTCGTACGCTGCGCTTGACCATTAATATGAGAGCTCGGCTCGGCGGAAATGCACATGCTCAAGAATTCTCCGATGTCCTTCTAAGTCTTGGCGAAGACACTCTACCAGAAGAGAGAGGTGGACAGGTGGTGCTTCCAGAGTCTCTCGGTAGAGTGGTATCCAGCTTAGAAGAACTCATTCGCCGTGTGTGCGGGGACATCAGTCGTATACCGCACCAGCAGAATTCTTGGGTGTGTGAGCGGGCCATTTTGACACCCAAAAATGATCAGGCTGCAGCAATTAATGCATGCATTCTCTCGGAAATTGAGGGGAATGAAGTGGTCTACACTTCGATAAACACTGAAGTGGTCGAGCAAGATGACGTCACCCATTATCCCGTGGAATTTCTGAACTCCCTGTCAGCAAGTGGACTTCCAGCGCATACCATCAAGCTGAAGGTCGGTGTCCCGATTATGCTTCTTCGGAACCTATCTCCTCCGAAGTTGTGTAACGGGACCCGCCTTAAAGTCATCTCGCTCCACAGACACACCATTGAGGCGGAAATTCTTACGGGTTGTGGCGTCGGCGAGGCAGTATTTATACCACGCATTCCCCTCATACCTCATAACTTCCCGTTCCAGTTCAAGCACGTACAGTTTCCCGTGAGTGTTTGCTTCGCGATGACAATCAATAAGTCGCAGGGGCAGACACTAAGGGCAGCGGGTGTCGACCTCAGGACGAGTTGCTTCTCACACGGGCAACTGTACGTCGCTTGCTCCTGTGTCACCAGTCCTGACTCTCTTTACATTTTGGCTCCTGGCAGCATAACTATCAACGTAGTTTATAGGGAAGTGTTGTAAGGTATGATACCTTTGTACGTATTTTTACTCTTTTGTGTCCTGGAATGTATTCCTGCATTATTTTCTCTCATTTCCTTCAGTCACATCTTATGACTGAACTCAGCAGGATTCCCATATAACTCTCTTCACTTGCTTCGCTTGCAAAAAAAACTTATATTTTAATGCTATTTTAAAAGTTGTTTACTTATAATGCTATAGCGACGCTGGCATCTTACGTATTTTTGGTGCTGTAGAGCCTTCACGCAGACGACGTCGCGGGCAGCAGCTAGTTTGAAATATTTTTTTTGAGTTTGACGTTAAAAATACTTCCACAGTCTGCATAGCAAACATTAGTGAACATGTTACAACTTTTTTCTTTTTTCCATTCATCGAAACTCTTCGATTCAAACGAAGAAAAAGTCCATTTCTCTCTATTTCTCGAAAATTTTGTAGAACATTTTCCGAGGACGCCTGCAGCGGATATTGAATTTCATGCTCACGTCTTCTCGGCGCGGTTGTGTGTCTAGTAATGTGAATTTCCTTAGAACTGTGTTGACTCGAAGAGGAACAGAAGATAGGAATGTAAACTAATTGAATTAGAAATTGCTTGCTGAGCTTTGGTGCTTCCCCGCAAGCTAGGAGTCTTATGTTTTTGATTTGGTAGTTTAGTTTAGCCCTTGGAAACATATTGAGTAAACACTACTATGAGCGATATTATAGAATACTCTTTATTATGTACATCATCAATATTACAGATAACATAAATGTAGAAATTTTACAAGGGTTGACACATCGCTAAAAGCGATCTTTTAAAGACTACCTTTGGATGGAACACTTTTTATATTGTAACCCGGTTTTTTGTAGTTTATTCGTTTATTAAACTGGAAACAAGCTGATGATGGTTTCTATTTGACTATACTACTCACCACCGTGCTAAAGTAAATTTATAAGGTATAACCTGCTAGGAAAGGATTAATTAAACAAGTACCTTCTTACACAACACAAAGTTTATTGGAATTATACAAAATAGAAAGTACTTACAAACAATGTGGCAAGCCACTAAACCAATGTAACCTTCCCAGAGTCTACGGCATACACCCACACAACTAGTCTCCGTTCCTAGTGGTGTCAGTGAACGCCAGCAATGAGACAAATAGCAGTTTCTCAGAGTCGCTATAGCGAATCCGTGAGGTGATCGAATTAACAACTTCTAGCTCAATCGAACATGTATTGGCCTTTTTAGGACTGTGCTCATATAGGGAAAATAACTACTATACTAAGCAAACCCGAGACACCATATCCTTACAACAACTGGTCTTAAAACAACCTAGTTCCTACAAAAGGCCTAACTCTCTCATAGATTAAATCACAATGACACACAGATAATACTCTCTATAAAACCTTCAGTATAACACCCTCAGTTGACGGTTCAGGGTCCTTGGCGTCGTTCACAGGAGAAACCTGTGAACACACGCGAACGCGGCCTACGGACAAGATGGTGACGCTTTCGTTACCTGGAGTGGCGTACTTCCCTCATCACCTGGATTCGGCTAGGTAAAGCCTTCCTAACGTCGGAGGACCACACCGCAAGGGATAACCTCAAATCCGCCTGCGCTCTGATGAATACCAAATCATCACACGGCGCAACATCAAGGCATCAAATCAATCGTGCATAGCACCAATCTTAAGAGGCTAGCATAAAAGCCAGACCTGAAACAACGTCCTCGTGTCAGAACACACATGCAAGAATCTAAGCTATAGGCTATCCAGCAAGAACAGAGAAAATGGTTTAGTACTCACGGAATTCTGCCTATAACAGCTCATATTTATAAAAACCCCATCGGGTTATTTGGACACATCCCAATCCTCCTAGGATTAAGTCCCTCTCAATCGGCCTTTAGGCTCGTGTCCTTGATCGTAAAGACCGGACACCGTACCCCACCTTTTCCTCCAGACCAATCTGACAGTTTTCTCGAATCATCTTTCACAGACCATATAAGATTTCTTATCGATTTGTATCTTCATTTTATCAGACATTGTTTTTTTAAAATAAAATGTGGTAAATTATGTAAGTTTGTTTATTTATTATTAGTTATCCAATAAACTTGTAATTAATTAACTAAACAAAAGGCATCAACGCCATCTGTGTCAACGTAGAACAGCGTTGACAACCAAGGCGTTAGTCCGCCGTTAATTACAGCAGGTGTCGCTACTAGACACGATTAATATTTAATTTTTTGCAACGTCACAATGCCCCTCTTCCCACAAAAAGGTTTTTGTGTACGCAAAAACCAACACCGCCCTCGGTGTTATAACACTGGAGTGGGTTTACCAATTCTCATAGAAACTAGTGGAAGAGTTGTGATCTATTTATAAACCGATGGTTGTGAAACGACATACTAATTTTTAAAGATGAAATATAAATACTTTCCTTATTTTTGTCCAACTGTAAGTAAATAACGAACCTTATAAAATTCAAACTGCCAGGAAACCTATTCTGCTTACAAATCTTCCTACATTCCGGGCATAATCCCCCCATTCTTTCATACATCCCTAAATTTCTTTCTCTTTCAATCCTGTAGCCACCTGCATTCAAATCGCAGGCAGCCACCTCTTGCATACTCCCGAATTCCGTCTGTAAACCAGTGGAACTCTGAATTGTTTACTATAAATTTAAACGATCCTCCTGATGAATATGTTCAGCGAGCTGATACATATATTGGGCAAACAAAGTGCATAACTCACCAGGCAAGACGTATACAGCGTTCCCAGAAATAAATATTCTGAAAACATAATGGTGGTTTGGCTTATTTTAAGAGTCACCGGCCGCTCGTAACTAGATAAGCACTAGTGCTATCTAAAGTCTCACCGAAGCAATAATGCTATATCGGCAAAACAAAACATTAGTGAAGGCTTATTTTAGAAGTCACTGATCCGCTTCAGTCAAGGCCTATTTTATGAGTTACTATCCGCTCCGTAAAAAAAAACAACCAAGCGAGCTTGATTACAAACAACGTGAAGGCTTATTTTAGAAGTCACTGATCCGCTTCAGTCAAGGCCTATTTTATGAGTTACTATCCGCTCGTAAAAAAAACAACCAAGCGAGCTTGATTACAAACAACGTGAAGGCTTATTTTAGAAGTCACTGATCCGCTTCAGTCAAGGCTTATTTTATGAGTTACTATCCGCTCCGTACAAAAAAACAACCAAGCGAGCTTGGCTATAAAAGTTATGGACCGAGCCATTAAAAAAAATAACACAAGGCATGCAAGACAGCAAAATTACTGTATACAATTTTGAACGATACCCAAATTTACGTTCAATATATAATAATCAAGACAATTTACTTATAAATAAAGTCTAGCATGCATATATGCCTTGTCGTCGTTGTTAGAATGGCCCTCAAAACAATACGTGCAAACACGGACTACAGCTAATAAATAAACTGTATAATTAGGGATATATAAAATTAATCGATTTTAGATGAAATCGACTAAAATATCGTTTACTTGTATTTAAAAAAATATATGTTTAAGTATATCGATTTTATTATTTGACTGAACTATCGATTTATTAATAATCGTTTCTCTATGTATACAGTCATATCCCTACATATAATGCTACATCATATAAATTCTCCTGCTTAAAAGGTCCCACCAACCACCAGAACCGGACCGCCACAATATAACCAAATAACCATGCTATCATTTATTTGCATATTTTTAAATATCTATTTTATTTATTTATTTATTAAAACTTTACGCACAAGTAAAAAAAAATACTGTACAAAGGCGGACTTAATGCCTGAGGCATTTGACGATGCGGAGACAAAACATGGCAGGTGCAACATACAGGATAAATAGCTAGGAAATGACTATGCTGTCTTAAACACCCTTTTTTTTAATCTGTCTGTTAGAATATGCCCTTGTTGGTAATACTCATTATCTACCAAGTTTTAATCCTAATTCTATTGAAGAATTTAAAATTTAAATACATTTTACTGTTTGATAGCAAAACACCTTTGAGAAATCCCACGTAGAGTATCAATAAAAACGCAGGAACTGGGAGACAAAGAGGTTCAGATGCAGTAAAAAACAAGTTTAGAATAAATAGTATAGAATAGTGCCAACATTGGCAGTTTAAAAGAGGACCTAGAAAAAGCCTTAAATGCTACGTGCGGTCCCACAAATCAAGTCTTCCGAAAGGTTTTATAGACTTCAATGGTCGAGAAATGTAGTAGTCAATTTGATTTACAGGTGCACTTATTTCACGGTGGTCTCTTTAAACCTGTTCGAGCCATTTTGATCGATATCAGGCTCTTGTTGCGCCCTCACTACAATATTTCTTTTACCTTTTGTATTGGAACGGTATTGACAAATTGGATTTATTTATTTTTTCGTCAGATTTCGTCATTCGTCAGACTCTTCTGATCGCAAGAACTCTTAGCATCATAGCTTGTAATGTTCCCACTGCTGGGACACATGCCTCATCTCAGTGAGAGGGAGTGGGCCGTAATCCACCATGCAGACCCAGTGTGGGTTGGCAGATGTCACATGTCTTCAAATTTTGGATTTTAGGACATACCGATTTCTTCACAATGTTTTCCTTCACCGTTTTCAATCAATCAAATATATTTATTTCGTTTGGAGAAAATATCGAACGAAAATTAAGTTTTTTTTTTTGTTTCCGGGGTGTAAATCTTCATGGATGTCCGCGGCCCTAGGGGGGGCGGCGGGGTCTGTCAGGCTCCACCCGTGTTCCATCTCACATCTATGCCGGGAGTCGCGGGAATGTAGGATCCTTTCGCAACTCCCGACTGGACCCAGTCCAGCCTAGAATAAGTAGCCATCAAAACATTTACATTTAAAATACATCGAAGCAACATTATCGTAGCACAAGCCATGCATATATAAAGGTGAATTATGTCGCTGTGGTGAATAATTCCCGCGAAGCGTCCGAGCTAGTCAGACGCGCGGAATCAAAGGGAATGGGGAACCGGGTGTTTTATACTAGATTTATTTAGATCTAGTTGTAGAATGGAAATTATGAGTTAGTGTTAGGTCGGTATGGGATTTTCGAGAAATGGCTAACATGGTAGAGAAAGAGCAGCGATAGTGGCTCAGTGGTAACGGCCCCGACTTACGAGTTGTAGGTCGTGGGTTCGAACACAGGCAGGCGCTCTACTTTGTGTAAATTATTTCATAATCACTGCTCCTAAAACGGTGAAGGAAAACATCGTGAGGAAACTGGCATGTTCTTGAACCAAACATTTGGAGACATGTGACATCTACCAACACGCACTGGGCCCGCGTGGTGGACTACAGACCAATCCCTCTCGATTCGAATAAGGTGTCGGATTACCTTATCCAACTTCCGACTTCAACAAAATATCGATCTACCCAGAAGCGATAGTGTGACAAAGAGCTCATATTTCTTCCTTCTATCCGGAAAGCCTATCCGTGGGGGATAAAAGTCCCCAATTTATTCCCCGTCGACGTACCACTCGCTATGTGCACCGTCGTTTTTCATTTTTACACCGATTCTCACTTCACGCTGGCAGTCTATATAATAGGTGTTGCACTAGGTAACTTAGAGCGACACGTATGGTTGGCGTTTTTTAACAGCTTTTCTTGTAAATTGGTGAAAACAATTTTGGGTGTAGTCTTTAAAAACGGTTATTGTTTTGATCCCAGTGTATTTTTGACGTAGAATCCATTCCCGCTAGCTCAACTGTGGCTAATGATACACAATTGAATTTCTATTGTTATAAATCCAATTTAGATTTTTCAATATTTGAGCGGCATTTTTTTGCATGGCATGGTCAGTCTATAGTGTTCCCACTGCTGGGACACAGGCCTTCTCTCAGGGGCCCGTAATCCACCACGCGGGTTGGCAGATGTCACATGTCTTCAAACTTTTGGTTCTAGGACATGCCGGTTTTCTCACGATGTTTTCCTTCACCGTTTTGAGAGCAGTGGCTATGAAATAATTTACACAAAGTAAAGCGCCTGACTGGGATCGAACCTACTACCTAAAACTCGTAAGTCACAGTCGTTACCACTGGGCCACCACTGCTCTTCAATATTATACTACCCTTATTAAGTTTGGCTGAAAGCAGAGCTCTCTTACAAAGATAACCTCCATCTAAGACTGGGCTAGATGAAGTTCGTCTTTGACTCAAGATAAGCTTTGAAGAAAATTCAATCGACTGCTAATAATCCCCATTCAAGAGGTGCGCTTTATTGTAAGTCGAGGGGGCTAATACCCCGCGATCGACTCGCCACTAGACGAACTAAGCGGATTAGTTACCACGCGAGCTGGACGTAAGCCGCTCACATTATGAGATACGTGAAATTACTTGCTTTTTTCAATGGATTTAGAGAAATTGGATTTTAAAATCAATTAAGGGGTGATACACATATTCGATTCGGCAGTACTTGTTTAGCAACAAAGCCGACTCGAAGCAATTACATATTCGGCTTTCATTCGGGTTGTACCAAACGTACTCCTCGCTAAATCATATTCGGGACGGCTCGGCACAATTCGACCTAAGCCGAGCGATGTTTTCCCGAACCTATCCACATAATATATTCGTTGTTGCCGCCCGGCTGTGCCGAATCATGGTGAGCCGAACATGTGTGCGGCACCCCTAATATTGGAAATGCATTTTCCTTAGCAAAGTCCTCGTGTAATTCTCGAGATAGATATCCAATCTTTTTAACATCCCTCTAAACTGCACATCTTATTCTTAAAAGTTATGATTTGAATCATAAACTTAATAGCATGTCGATATAATTTTTGAATACGAAAACTTAATAACCCCGTAGGTATATATTGAGATATTTTGTGAAAAAAAAAAAGTGTGTGCGGTCGGGGGACCCCCGTCAGGAGCCAAGTTCCTTACACGATAGTCGCACACACACACTCGTACATAATAGAAAAAGACACACAGAGAGAGCAAGTCGAATGCAGAAGGCGTATCGCTTTTACCTTAGGTACGTGACGAAATCTACCAGTCAACACCTACTGTAAGCCGCGTTAAGGAACTTTGTTCCAAAAAGCCATACGTAAGTACATATTAAAGAGCACTGAAGGTATCTTCCCCTAGCGATTAACAAACCGGACAGCGGCCAACTAGCCAATACGTTAGGATACTAACCATGCACTAAGGTTATGTGGAGCAACATGGATTACATTGGTTTAAAAGCCGTGTCGGATCTAGTTAAGTGATTGCTAAGGTCAATTGTGCATCCATTTCAAGCTTATAAGACGTTGGTATAAGTAGAACTATTTAAGTCTATGTAAGTAGAAGAAAGCTCTAAGATAGGGATGAGCGTACGATGCCTGACGCCTGCGTGCCGTCTGCATCAGTGTGGACAGGTTTACTTAAGCTGTATCTGGTTCTTTCCTCAAAAGGCCAGTCGGATGCTACCATGCATTTTTGTTACACGATGTTTTTTATATTCGGTGGAGGTCAGATACGCAGTCGCTCCATGTAAAATACTGGTATTCAGCTGCATCCGGATAGACTGGAAGCTGACCCCAAAATAGTTGGGAAAAGACTAGGCAGAAGGTAGAATGCAAAATTATGTTTTTGATATTTTGATTTCTGGACTTTAAAAGAGACCTTTTCCTTTATCTTTTTTACAGAATAAATTATTTCATTTACTTTTATTTCAAAGCATGAAATAAATTGCAATAATTGAAAGCGGTTAGCTACATGGCATAAATTGTTGTAGCAATGATATTTTATACCTGCACCCTAATTGCGTAACACACTATCAATCGGAATCTGAATCATTTTGAAACAAGTTGCTAATCCGTTGCTTCATAAGTTCGAAAAGTTTGTCTGTTCAACACGTAAATAACGCAATGAATGTTGTTGAACTGTCAAAATGAAACCGATTCCGATTGATAATGTGTTACGCAATTGCCCTGCAGGTTTTAGTGTACTGCCAGCACTACCCAACTGAAAATGAACCTAGAACCACGTCGGGATTTAATTTCAATTCGAAACAGTATTGGATATTTCGACATCTGTGCTGTAAATAAGAATTTGAAAACGCGCAGCATTATTTAAAGTATTTATGTAAAATCAAGGTAAAGGTACGGTTAGCAACAACAGTCAATTAACACTTGACTTTTATCAATCTTAATGAGTAAAATGTTCATAAAAAATCTGTACTGATAGAAAATGTTGTTTTTCTTTATTGAAATTACATGAAATGCTGAGAAGCAATGTAACATATTTTTTTTTATCAATTTAGATGATTTGTAAAAGTTACAGTAAGTCGACTTTTGTTGCTGATAGCACCTACACTGGTATAATACCTACCTAGATCTTCACAATTCTGTATAATATCAATAAAGATATAACAATGTTACCAATCTCTGCCATACACACATTATTCAGCACATTTTCTATCAAAAATTGATTCTACAAGCGATCGTGTTTTGTTTTTTCCCTGAAGACATAAGAGGCATCCCATTACACAACCCTGTATGTAGCCCATATCTATGGAAGTCTGTAGTCACGTCTATATGGAAGCTTGTTACCACGTCGATATGGAAGTCATTTAAAAACCGGCGACTTTATTTCGCACGTAATGCATCACTTCGTGTGCTGCCATTAGCTCCTAATGCGTCGCGTTCTTTTTACAAACGTTTTGCACTTTGCTGTTGCGAGTCGTTATGGTCTAAGTGTGTGCTGCTTTTGTAATTGTAGTCTGTAAATGTACCTAGTGCTTCATTAGTTACCTATAAACTATGTGTTTGGCAGCGGAAATTACTGCAACCATGGTTATAGGAGCACAGAGCGGTAGAGAGCAGTGGTAGTGGCTTCAGAAAAAACCGATCCACAATCCTCGCCATCTATAAATATATACAAGAAGCCCTTGATATCATCAACTCCAAAAAATATGCAATAGGATTACTGCTTGATATGACAAAAGCATACGATAAAGTACAATTCAACATCTTATTAAACAAACTATATGGCATAGGGATCCGTGGAAAATGTCATGAATGGTTCACATCGTATTTACAACATAGAGAGCAATTAGTGGAATTAGAGTATTTTAACCAAAAAACTAACGAAATAGAATTGTTCCGATCCGAAAACATACCAATTAACGCTTCAATCCCACAGGGTAGTGTAATAGGCTGCTTCCTATTCTTAGTTTATATAAACGATCTCCCGAAACATATCAGTGAACCTTGTGTTTTGTTTGCGGATGATATATCCATTCTTGCCTCATGCGAAACTAATATCAACCTTAATGCTAAATTAAATTCAATACTTGACGCTACAACTCATTGGATGATGGAACATAACCTAGAAATTAACTATAGCAAAACAAAAATAATGACATTTCACCCACGACAAAAAAAACCTATACAAATAAACTTTAGTTTTAAAAATTACAAGTTAGAAATAGTAAATAAATTCACCCTATTAGGACTAGACATAGACACACACATAAATTGGAAGTCGCATATCCAAAAATTAAAAGCAAAATTATCAAAATTTTCGTACGCCCTCCGGGAAATCAAAAAAACTACAGACATGAATACTGCATTAGTAACTTATTACGCATATGCCTATGCATGGCTTAAATACGGTGTCATATTATGGGGTAATAGCACAGACGCAACCACACTATTCACTCTACAAAAAAAACTTATTAGAATTCTAGTCAATATTGAACAAACGGATAGCTGTAAGCCCCACTTCCAGGAACAAAAAATTTTAACCCTACCGTGTCTCTACATTTTTGAACTCTGTAAATTTGTACGAAGATACCCGGAATTCTACACAAAAAGAGAAGATATACAAACTAAATTTACTTTAAGACATAAAAATAGATTAAACATACCTACATCCCGATTAAAAATGCACTCCTCAAGTACCTATGTCATGTCGATAAAAATATATAACAAGTTACCAGAAGAAATAAGAAATATAAATAAATACAATATTTTTGTTAAAAAAATAAAACTATTTCTATTAAACAAAAGCTATTATAATATAAAAGAATACTTAAATGAAAGATTATAATTGCAATAAATACATTTTAAATATATACACGCGTATATTTATCAAGAAGATTATTTAACTAAATATAACATAACTACTAAATACACAATAAGTAAATTATAAAATGTTACCTACCTACTGTATCTATAAATTGTCTCTAATAGTGATACTCGTAAACCAGGGCCCGAATTGCGGTATTTTTTTTCAAATGAAACGCAAATGAAGCACGAACGAAGTTCAAACGTTACATGATTTCGTATCGCGGTGTCGTTTTGGCACTTACTTCAAACGAAGTTAAAACGCAGACGGAACGCAACTGCGCGTTTGTGGAACAGTTGAAATGAAGCTACTTTTTCTCAAACGTTTCACGAACATTCGCTATGTTTTTGTGTGATATTTGTTAATTTTATTGTGTTTGCTATAAAAATGTTATATTTAAACCTATTAGAATGTGCTTCAGATGCTTTGGACGTGGAAACTAAGGTAAGAAACCATGTATTTGATGTAAGGAATGCTCCGCATAAAGACAAGAAGAGTTAGGTTAAGTTTTTATAATCCACTTAGCTATGATGCTAAAACTCCATTACCTACTTAAGTATTTTTTTTAGGTTTTGGTTGCACTAGCATTCTTTGCTTCTGGGTCTTATCAGATTCTTGTAGGAGATAACCGGAATCACT
Source organism: Hydraecia micacea (assembly GCA_914767645.1). Taxonomy (NCBI): domain Eukaryota; kingdom Metazoa; phylum Arthropoda; class Insecta; order Lepidoptera; family Noctuidae; genus Hydraecia; species Hydraecia micacea. The sequence continues at coordinate 1,296,202 of OU611794.1, forward strand.
GTGTTTCTCAAGCCAGTGTTTCCAAAGCAATCCAGCAGGTGGTAATTGCTTTAAACAAGCCCTCTATTCTAAACAAATATGTTTGTTTCCCCTTTCAACGACACGAAAGGGAAAAAGTTATAAGAGAGTACTTAAGTATAAATAATAACCTTTGAATTTATTGATACTTAATTGTTGATACTTTTTGAAGGAAAATATTGATTGAAATTGTTTTTTAGGTTTTACAGGCGTTATAAAATGCCGGGACTGCTGGCCTGTGTCGATGGGATCCATGTGGCCATGGTGTGCCCTCAGCATAATGAAGAGATTCATGAATAGAAAAGGGTACCACTCTCTCAATGTTTTAATAGTGAGTAATAATGTAAATAATTATGATAAACTATTAAATTAAAGATTATAGACATTTCTATACTTAAGTATTTTTAAATATTAAGCTCATTTAGTATCTCTCAAAATTCTTTTGTAGTAAAATGTTTTTTTTTAAGATGTGTGACTCAAATTTAAATATGTGTAGATTCCAGTTTCCCTGGGTCTAGTCATGATAGTGTTATATGGGCTCAACACTCCTTAAATGCATATCTTGATAGGCTTCACAGTATTACTGGGGAAGATGTTTATGTTTTAGGTATACAGTATTACCTAAATTAATTATCCATTTTATTTTTATGTTGCTTGTAACTTTCTACTGTGTTTATTTAATTTTTTTAAACCAGAAACTTTTCAAATACTATTTTCAATTACAGGAGACTCAGGGTATGCCTTGAGGCCTAATACAATGATATCTGTGACCGACCCAGCTCCGGATACACCTGAGGAGTATTATCAAGATCTGCATTTATCTGCCAGAAATGTAGTGGAGCGTTGTATAGGAGTATTAAAGGCAAGATTTAGGTATGTACAGACGCCAGCACATCAACCTACTCCAATCTGTCAGATTTCTGTAATAGATTTTCAACTTTATCGCTAAAGCATAAGGTTCAATGTTGATTGGGAAAATTTGACAGTTAGGTGTAGGTTGATGTGCTGGCGTCTGTACAACCTAGGCTAACATACATACAATTTTTAATACTATTAATAATTCTTAATAGTAAATATTATAAGTAATTCTAATATTATCTTTTGCAGATGCCTATTGGTGGACCGAAAGCTGCATTATTCCCCGGGCGTAGCAGCAAAAATAGCAATTGCCTGCTGTGTGCTACATAATATAGCACACAGGGCTACTCCCATACATTCGCCTAACACCGGCCGAGGCGGCACGAGAGCGCGAGTTGACAGAGGGCGCGAGGTACCTGGCGCCGCCGCAACAGGGACAACGTAGGCGCGGCGGCGCCAGCCTCCTCTCGGAGTTGGAGCTAGGCCGCGCGCGCCGCCATGCCCTTGTACAACGTTTGTGGGCAGATAGACATATATAGCTTTACATTTTATTTACATTTGAAATTGTATTTCTATAAAGGTCATTTATTTATCATTTTTTGTACTGTTTTATAAAAAGCAAATTAATGTTCTAGACAAATAAGATTTATTGAAATTATAAAATTGATTTCAAATTATAAATGTATAAATTAATAATAATCAAGTGCACCCAATTAAAACTAAAAATAAGAGTAACAAAGTAGTGTTTATTTTTTCCATTATATGTATATTTATCTTGTTTGTTTGCTAATCAAGTATCCCAATCAAGATGTCCAATGTTTTTATACTGTGGAAAATATAAAAATGATTTAATTGATGATTTTTCTTCCTGTATACAACTGGCACAAAATTCTTTCACTAGATTCCTCATCGTTAAAACCACTTGAATCACTTCCAAGTGGGATATAAATTAAAGTTATAAATGTCTTCGAAATACTCGCATACTTTTGAGTTGCATACAAAAACAAACAAAAAAACATGAGAAGCATCTGTCAAAACGCAGTAGAGCTAACCCATAAATCTTCAAATCGACGGTCGACTACACTTAAAAAGCACACTATTCATCAATACTAAAGTCACATCTCTAAAATTTGATATTTGCTTACAGTCCAATTGCGTTCCAGCTTTGTTTCACCTTTGTTAGCACGTGAACTTTACCGCGATACCAAACTCCGCACCGACTGGACTGCTACTGGAACTCAAGCAGAGATGAAACGCGGACGTATTAAACATATTTTAAATTACCGCAATCGGGACCCTGATCTCTTTACTAATAATTGTAATCTTAAAATATGATCTCTTATAAATAAGTGTTTGTGATAATATTACCTAAGTAAATACATATAACTTTATCTAAATGTAATAATAGTATTTTAAGAAAATAGCTACCTACTTATATATACTTCTACTTATATATTCATTTTTCATTTGTATAATTTTATTTTAACTTTAGTTGCTATGATTTAGATTTTTAACTATGCTATGTATCAAATATAAATTTTTGCTGTGCCCTAACAGGGTCTACAACGGCTCTTAGCTCTAAGCCTTTTGTAAACATCTTTTGTACCTTGTAGAATGCAAAATAAATGAATATGAATATGAATAGTGCAGTGGTGGCGCAGTGGTGGCGCAGTGGTGGCGCAGTGGTGGCGCAGTGGTGGCGCAGTGGTAGTGCAGTGGTGGCGCAGTGGTGGCGCAGTGGTGGCGCAGTGGTAACTACCGCCACGTATGAGTTGCACGGGTCGTGGGTGACCCAGACAAGCGTTTTACTTCGTGTAAATGATTGAAGTGAAAACTTCTTTAGGTGCGTTGGGCATTTTTTGAGATGGGAAAAAACTATTGAATTCGCGTCACTGTTACCGTAACCGACACCGCTTTGGATGTGTTCGGCTGTCCTCGGGATGTACTCGGTTTTAATGTATATCCGATATGTCAGTGAGTGATGGCAAAGTATTCTGTTTTCACTTCTGTCGGCACTCCCGGAGTGTTTTTTTTTTCATCAACACTGTTCTCAAAACGGTGAAGGAAAACATCATGAGGAAACCGGCATGTCCTAGAACCAAAAATTCGAAGACATGTGACATCCACTAAATCGCACTGGGCCCGCGTGGTGGATTATGGCCCACTCCCGCTCACAGAGAGGAGGCCTGCGTTCCAGCAGTGGTAAAATTATAAGCTGATTATGTGTGTGTGTATGCTTTTAAGATTTGTTATACATAAAAATAAAGTTTAATGGTTCTGATAATGAGCGTTAACGCCTGCCAATGACAATACTGGAATACTTTTATAAGTTACAATCTGCAATAAGGCCACCAAGAGATACCGAAAATATAGCGCTTATTACTTAGAGACGTAGATACGGTCAGCAACAACGTCGATGAACACTGCTCGATCGACATATCATCTAAATTGATAACATTCTCGATACATTGTATTTCAGAATTTTAATTCATGAAATATTTAGCTTAATAAATAAGATGTAAAACTAAAGTGTTTACGACTTTTTTCGCTAAGGGCGTTTACGCACTACATCCGATCCGAATCCGAGAAATAATCCATTGTCCTTTTTGTATGAGCGGTTGCGCACTAGATCCGAACAAATAGGACTATGGACTATATCTCGGATTCGGATCGGACGTAGTGCGTCAACGCCCGAACTGTTCGTACATGAAAACTGTCCTGTGCCTACTCAGATAGATACATGATATTCCACCTGCATCTTCGAACCAAAATCACCTGAACATCAACATCATCAACCAACTAGTCGTTCATCTGATTCATTTGTACTAATAATAAAGTTTGTTTGTTTGGACTCGCTAATCTCTGGTATTACTGTATTACCGTACTGTCGTTTTTTTAAAAAATATTTTTGCATTCGATATCCCATTTCTTGAGTAAAGCTTTAGGCTATTTAACATCACGCTAGGAACCTAAGGAGTCAAGCAAAAAGAACGCTAAGCGAAAACGAAACAACAAGTGGGAACAAGAATTTCAAGCGGACGATAAATCAAGGAAAGTATCGTAACAGTAATAGTTAAAAAAAATCTAGTCACAGAATTTCTAAATATGACTGTTAAAATACTTGGTTTTACGTATAAAACAAAACTAAAACACATCGTATGTGAAATAAAATATGGCTACACACAAAGCGTGACATGGCTGAACAACTGGACATAGGCTTGGATATTTGCGGACATAAAACATTGATATCTATCGCTACTTTCCCCGCCATTGCGCATATTCTATTTTCTGTATTGTTAGATCGTCGTCCGCATCTCGTCCGTTTTCAATCGCGTGCTTTGAAAGCCTAATGGTGCATGCGTCCCATTTCGTTGGCTTTATAGGGTTGGCTCTTTATTAAGTGAATATTTCTTGAAATTTTCATATATAGTTATATAATTATATTCTCCATAGAAAAGGGAAGATCCACCGACCAGACGGGTGTCGTGTCTGGTGGGCAACTGCCCCAAGGTTGATGTCGGGACGTTGTATATGTTAGTTGCGCGGTAAACTCTGCTTGCGCGATGCAGGATTTTGCGTGACATCAGTGAGATGCGTATTGCGCATGTGGCGACGTAGATGCCGCCACAAATATTTTATTAACTGTAGATACATCTGTCTACTTATTATTTTGTGTTTAAGCAATAGAGTGGCATAATACGCGCTTGGACGAGAAATCCTAGGTTCCTGAAAGCCTTTTCATATATAAATCTGTTACCAAATCAGATAATTGTCAAAAAAACTAGAGAATGCTGAAACTGAGGGTTGTCGATATCCGTGGTTGTTTCAATGCAGTATTGAACCAAACTCAAAAATCAGACATTTCTCAGCCTTAACTCCATACCATGTCATCTGCCAACAAACAAAACTTCCATCCAAATCGTCCGTTCACGCACAACTCCGACTACGTGCGACTTTCTGAGAACATTGCCGTCGCGGTCGTTCCATTTCGTTCCCATTTGCGACGGTACTGCGCGTCGTTTCGACGAAATTACGCGTATTACACGGAGTTGCGCGAAGTTGCGCGAAATTACACGAAGTTAGAGGGCCGCAATCGGCGGGAGACGTGACCTGGCAGTGCCGAATGTTTGTCTGATAGATTAGGTTAATGGGTGAAAGGAGATATATTTTTCTTGTGTTTTTCCGTAAGAGAGGTAAGTTGTAATGAAGTATAGATAATATCTGGGGTTCTCCCGTCTTCATGAGCATGTTAATATGGCGTAACCTTGAATGAAGGTTTCACATTTGGCAGCTTTTCACGAAACCTACAGGAAAAGCTGAACATATTTGCATCTAAAATCGTCTTTAAGTCTTTAATCATCTATGTTGTTGCCAGTGCCTTAATTTTAATTTTAACCTCAGAATAGTTTGCGAGGTTTAAGTCTGAATGATGGCCAGTAAGATATAGGCACTGGACATAGAAATGACGTCCATATAATAATATGCATGAAGGTGGGCATATCTTTCAGTACAACAAAACAGACACGTCAAATTAAACAAATTTTACGTTCACGGTATCATTTAAGTACGTGCCATCTACAAAGTGCCACAGCTCAACAAAGGGCTCGAAACCCTTACTCATGGTGTTTTAATTCCACGTCTCTTGTTCATATAAACATGTATTCCAGCCGCCATTTTGTGCAGGTTGTCCAGTCAACTCGATGGAATTAGCAGGGCTTAATATTTGACATTAGGAGTTATGTGTTCCGTTCGTTAGGACATGGAAAGTATTAAAAATATGATAATTATGTAGGTAGGACGGGTGCAAGGGCTAATATATGTCAAGAGGCAGATGTTTACTAAAAAAGAAATATCCGGCCTATAAAATCTACAAACCCAATTAAGTCATTTACATTTTGAAATACTAAAACTTGGACTAGAGTTTTCATGAGATAAGTTTCTGTTGTTTGACTCGAATAATTTCCATAAGTTAAACAAAGGTTTATAATGTTTTATCCCTCTCACAGAGGAGGCCTGCGTCTCAGCAGTGGATACATTGTAGGCTGACTAAGCTAATATTTTTGAGATTGGAGATTTGGGAGGACAATTTATTTATAGCGGGTGTATACCAGCATTCAAGTAGCTCCCATTAGTGGAGAATCCGGTGCATCTTAGGCAGTTAGCCCAGCTATATCTTAGGCAGTTAGCCCAGCTATATCTTAGGCAGTTAGCCCAGCTATATCTTAGGCAGTTAGCCCAACTATATCCTTGCTGACTGCTTACATATCACACTATTCTCATACAATTCGTTCCGCTTAAAGGGATGCGGAAATATATTGCAGAACTCAATCAGATGTCATTTAAATTGTATAGAATTAATTTGTCCCTATTTGCCTGAAGTCTTTCCAAAACTATTTGTCTAGTGAAAGTGAACCTTCACAAACGTTTAGGTACCAATAATTTCTCAAAAAGTTAAGGACAGTCCCCTAAGACCGTTTTCCTATAGCAACAATGGTTATGGTACCTCCCTTACTGCCCCATCTCAAAAATCCATCCTGTATAATATAAGATCATAATATGAACCAAATGTTGGCTCAAATTAATTAGATTTCTCCATTATTTGGTTACGATTACTTTATTATAGTACAGACGCCAGCACATCAACCTACCCGAAACTGTCACATTTCCCCAATCAATTTTGAACCTTATGCTTTAGCAATAAAGTTGAAAATGTATTAAAGAAATTTGACAGATTGTAGTAGGTTGATGTGCTGGCGTCTGTACAACGTCCGTTATCAAATATTTGCAGCCATCAAACAGATTTATTGATAGCTACACTGAAGCCATTAATGCTTTTGAAATCAGATTAAGCACGATTCAACTGGATAACTGTTTGCAGAACGTCGAAGCAGTTAATATTAAAACTGATAGCGGCATAAAATAGAACTTGTTTAATAGACTTCATTATTTAAATTTGTTTTTATTTTGTTTGCTAGCGAGTCATGGAGCGCAGTATCCTGTGGCTTCGAATTTCTGATCATATAGGGAACACAATACTGCGCGCCAAAACCAAGATCACGGACATTACCCAGAAAGCCGCTAAACTTAAGTGGGACTGGGCCGGACATGTCTGCCGTATGTCAGATGACAACTGGGCTAAGAGAACCACTGGTTGGCACGACGTCATCATCGCGGCAGGCCGAGATGAAGATGGCGGGACGAGTTTGACTCCAACCTAAAGGACTGGCCGGCACTCGCAAAAGACAGAATTGTGTGGAAAAGGGAGAGGGAGACCTATGTCCTGCAGGGGGACAATACAGGCTAGTTAGTTTATTATTTTACAAACTTTTGTGATTCTGCTGACTGAAATTCTAATGCCACGTTTTCTAGAAAGATATTCAGTTTAGGATTTTGATTTAAAATGAGACACTTAGGCCCTTTGTACACGGCACGGTTTCATTACGGTACTGCGTATAAACTGCACCGTAGAAAATACGTGTCTGTCAACAAGCTGCCATAGTGATCCATACAACACTGACGACCGGGCCTACACACGGCGAATAAACCGTAGTTTTTCACGGCAAGAAAAACGTGTGTGTACATAAGGCTTTAAGATTTCATTAAAAAAGATGACAAGTAAATAGAACAGACAAGAAACTCCATGGTTATTCTTTTGTAACAAGTTTTTTTAATGACTGGTCACCGAACTAATTTTATTTACTCTCCATTATTGCCCCGCTGCTGGGCAAAGCTCTCTCCCACAGACTTCGAAATCTCTCTCCTTTTCCAGCATACCTCATCTTAATATCCTAGCCTCCATACAGGACAGGTATCTCCATGGGTACTCTTTTAAATCAAGTTTTAAAATATCACTGGTCACTGTCATTTCCACTTCAATCAAATATCCATCTGCCTCTATGCCTGTAGAATGTACTTTCAATAGAATTCCCGATAAAACCAAGATGATTTTCACAAACCCTTATCATTGAGTGACCCCATTCCTTTACAACTGACCTCATGTAATGTACATTGAAAATTGAACCGTACGGCTTTGCCCAGGTATTTAATTAATAAAGTTCCATGTCAATGTCCGTGCTTTGAATTAAATAAGGTACATTCTCCAACAAAATACCGATGTACTGGTTGTGAGAGATCGCTTGATTGAAATATTGGCGTAATGAGAAGAGGAGTTGGGGTGATTGGGGAAGGAATATGGTGATGAAAAGGTGGAAAAAGGTAAAGCATATGGGTAACATGCTGTTTTATGACATAACTAAATTTTTATAGAAGTGTTATCCTTGTTTTTTTGTCGGGGGGAAACCTTCAAAAGGCGCCCGACCTCTGGGGATAGGTCGGGAGTGGGAGATTTTTAACACCCAAAACTAAAGGTGTACTAGTAAAATTAAATGTTCAATGTAATTCCATGAGAGAAACATTGGTGAAGTTGATCTAGGTTTGGCCACTATCTATTTTCCTATACGTAATACTGCAATGTTTGTATGTATAAAAACATTGCAGTACCTATAAAACTGATTTAAAGGCTGATTTTACCTCACACTTCAGGCCCAGTTGAAAACCAGCGTTTTTGGTGAACTGGGCCTATTTGGTGCAGCTGCGAGGCACACTTTACTGCTAATTTCTCACATAGGTATCACTTTTTTGTTTTCTTTTTTATATATTTTTTTTTTCTTGTAGTGTTGTTTATATGTGGTGTTGTGTGCCTTTTAGTCTGTGAAAAAATAGTAGATTGTTTGCCAAGGGAGCAAACAACTATTTTGAAGGCGAGAGAGTTTCTTTGAATCCAGAGCGGCGCGAAGAATTCTAGAGTAGAATTCCGAGCGCAGCGAGGGGTTCTAAAGTAGAATTCTGAGCGCGCTGCGCGTGCTGTGTTTTGAGTAAACAATTACGAACGAAAGCAGAATGCTTTTCGCGCGTTTTTTATTTTACAACAAACTTTGTTTTTAATTCGGCTCGCGCGCGTTTTACTTTATCATACAGCCTGTTACTTGTTCATACAATGTTCGTGATTTCTCTCTCTTTGGTGATTTGAACTTTTACTAACAATATCCACATTCTAAATTCAAATCACTTTTAGTCCCTGTTTACAAAGAATATACTAGCTCTTCTTAAACAGATGTGTTACAATACAAAATATATACTAGCTCTTCTTAAACAGATGTGTTACAAAATATATATATTTAAATTCTTTACCTACCTATTATTATCGTCATAATTCTTCTATTTTGAATGATGATTTTTATTTTGGAGGGGTCCGTGGCTAAATAATAACAGCCGCACAGGTCGATCGAACAGGTTAAGCTACGCTTGCCGCGGTTGGTATGTTGATGGGTGACCATCTTTACAAACTGAGACCCCTCCGTGCCTCGGAAAGCACGTTAAGCCGTTGGTCCCGGCTGTCATTCGTGGATCTTTGACAGTCGTTACGGGTAGTCAGAAGCCCGAAAGTCTGACAACCAGTCGTACCAAGGGGTACCGTATTACCCAGTAACTGGGTTGTGGAGGTCAGATAGGCAGTCGCTCCATGTAAAATACTGGTATTCAGCTGCATCCGGTTAGACTGGAAGCCGACCCCAACATAGTTGGGAAAAGGCTAGGCAGATGATGATGATGAATTCTTCTATTTTGGAAGAGATTACTCACCATTAAATCAATTCAAAACTCTCTCTAATCTTTCACTAAACAAATATAAACAGACAATTCCACAATATGAACCGAAACCAGTCCAGTGAAAAGCAGTATGTTTATTTGGTTGCGTCTGTGAAATAGCCACGTCGACACTTCTGTGTAAACATTCAGCTAAAATACATTACACTGCTGATGACTTGTATCACTGCCTGTTTATGTTAACTAGGGCATGGATAATATCCGGATTTACTGGGAAACACACAAACACACTGTGTTATTCAGAGAGTCAATCAATTATACAGATTCAATTAGTGCCTAAATCGGAACCGCGTTTGGTATGAATTGAACGCTGAATAACATCGAGTAAAGTCTATAATTGCAGTCTCATTCATTTAAAACGGGTTGACAATACTTTCGCAACGAAAACGTTATAGCTGACGCCCCTAAATTAAGTAATGAAATATGACACAACGACCTTTCTTCAGTTGAGTCTAACGCATCCTAACTATCCTTAACTAATAATCTTATAAATGCGAAAATAAGTTTGTTTGTTTGTTACCTTTTCACGCCTAAACCACCGAACCGGTCATCCTGAAAATTTGCATATGTTGTCAGGAGTACAGAAACGGACATAGGGTACCTTGCCTTCCGAAAAAAAGTGCTGTTCCCGAGGAAAACAACAATAACGTTATTATGATAATAGATGGCGCCACGTGTATTGTTGTTTTCCTCGGGAACAGCACTTTTTTTCGAGATGAAAGGTACCTTATGTCCGTTTCTGTATACCTGACAACGTATATGTAAAATTTCAGGATGATCGGTTTAGTGGTTTAGGCGTGAAAAGGTAACAAACAAACAAACAAACTTACTTTTAGTTTGGATAGGATTTCACGCGGGCAGCAGCTAGTTTTTATATAAATATGTATCGCAGTCCTCAGCTGGACATAGGGTTTCCAGCTAGATAGACTGATGATCTTAAAGGGGCGTCTGTTGTATGCAAAAGGCGGAAAACCGGGTGTTGTAGCATTTGTAGCGTCAGTTAGGAGAGGCCTATGTATTAATAACACAATGTTATCAAATAAAACCCTTCATTGTTTTAAGTCGTTTAATTTTGACAGACGATGGGAGATTGGATGTATGTTCGATGTTAGATTAAATAATCAATAAATAGTGAGAGGGAGTGGGCTGTAATCCACCACGTGGGCCCAGTGCGGGTTGGCAGATGTCAAAAGTCTTCGAATTTTTGGTTCTAGGACATGCCGGTTTCCTCACGATGTTTTCCTTCACCGTTTTGAGAGCAGTGGTGATGAAATAATGTACACAAAGTAACGCGCCTGTCTGGGTTCGAACCTACGACCTACAACTCGTAAGTCGCGACCGTTACCACTTGGCCACCACTGCTCTCAAAATAGTTCTATAGTCCAGCTTTATCATAATACTTTTCGTTAAACATCGGAATTAGTCTAATAATCTCGTGAGAATCCGAATAAATAATATTATTTCCTTTATCGAAGGTGATACCTAACACTCCTTGCACGTTGATGACTTTCTTCACTTTTTGGACCATTTTAGTGACCATAAATATTCCATCTTCACTGCATACATGGACGTACCCATTGTTATCCGTTGCAATCCCCAGAAATCTCGGATGGTCTCTCAACAAGATCGCCACGTCTTCACCATGTTTTATACCAAACAAACCTGTTCCGTTGATAAAGAAAATATTATCATCCTTATCTAAAACAAATTGATGGACTATATCACCTATTAATTCTGGTACGGCTCTCACTGTTCTGTTTGCATAATAGTGCGCGCTAAGACTCGGAAACTTGATGAAATAGATGTGCTTCTTGATGTACAACCACCAGATGTCCAAGTCGCGTATGTTCAGTCTCTGCAAGGACATGTTGTTTGAGCTGTATTTGTAGATCCCATGACTACCTCCAAAATACATTTCTCCTGTTGAAGGATCATTGGAGATGGCAAATGCATCTTTCACTCCTTTTAGTACATTGAGGTTTTTGCTGCCAATGTGGAGAATGGCGGGCACGTACTCCCCTTGGCCAAAATCGAAACTGAAGTATAGTGTGTTGGTAGTTTTGTCCACTGATAGTTGGTTGGGGCTGTGAGCGACAGTCGTCAAAACTTCTTTCACGTAACAATGCCTCGTTGGATCCGTGGATACAACGTCGCAGTACTTTCTGGATTGTTCTTTCGCTTTGATGCTCACTATTATTGAAACCAACAAGTAAAGTCTCATCTTCTGTCTTAAATTTTCAACGACGAGAAAATTTTAAGCGATCAGGAATTATTGGGATAATATGACATTGCACTTTTCCGGAGCTACGAATAGTTTGATCGTTAGCCGATGCTTGAAATTAGACTGACTAAACAGAAACGTTGCTAGAATTTTAAATCGATTCCAAAGTCCACACTCCATAAAGTCTTTGCACTTTTTAATATTTTTGATATTAATTGTGTATTTTAGTAATTTCTGAAGATTAATATGATTATTTTCGGACTTTTTAAACACTCAGTAAGACACTCTTCACAGTTTGAGCAACAAGCCAAAAATGCGTTGTCGAGTGTTTGTGAAAATTATGACCGTTCAAACAAACAATGAAGGTATTTGAAAATATTGAGGTTAAAAAGATAGTTATGTTTTTGTAATACTAATTGTTTGAACAACGATAATATCGGGTTACATGTCGCGATGAATGGAATTGACTCGGACAACTTATTGTTTATAGTGTTATCGCCGGCGGATATGGATGGCTCTTTTATTATCTGAGGACAGCTGATCCTTATAATGACGACAATAGCTATGCTTACTATGGCAAGGTACTGGTCTTCGATTCCTAGGGCCAGTTATCAATCGGAATGATTGATAATGTGTTACGCGATTAGCCCGCAGGTTGGTAAACGTCACATGTCATCGAATTTTTGGTTCTAGAACATGCCGGTTTCCTCACGATGTTTTCCTTCACCTTTTTGAGAACAGTGTTGATTAAATAATTTACACAAAGTAAAGCGCCTGTCTGGGTACGAATCTACGACATACAAACTCGTAAGTCGCGGCCGCTACCACTGTTCACCCCCGCCCTAATAAGGTGAACAAGTAATACGATATCACCTTAACCTACCTATTCGAACGCAATAAAACATCTTTACGTCTCAAATGATGACTTCATAAATATTTCGAATAAAAAAGATGTAACACGTAATCTAAGTGATAAAAATCAACATAATAAACTATGGAAGGGGTGCTGTCAAAAGTCGCGCCGTAAAAACGGGATCGTGAAATTTAATGGGCTCAGGATTTCGGGGACGGGTCTTTACTCTTTGGTGATAAATTCTGTCGGGAAAAATTGAAAATTTTGTTGAATAATTTATTTTTCCATTTTTAACAAATTATAGGTACTACTATTACAGAATGTCATCGTTATTAGATCATGTCTAAAAACACGTTCTGAAAGAGTTCGAAAATTTAAGAAAAATCTACATACCTAGACATATCAAAATAACGGACGCTGAGAAGCCGAGAACCTCCTGCCTTTTTTTTAAATAAGTAAAAATAACGGCACCATAATTGCGTAATACACTATAAATCGGATCTGAATCATTTTGAAACAAATTGATAATCCATTGCTTCATAAGTTCGAAAAATTTGTCTGCTCAACACGTAAATAACGCAATGCATGTTGTTGAACAGTCAAAATGAAACCGATTCCGATTGATAATGTGTTACGCAATTGCCCCGCGGGTGTAAAAATCTCCTTAATGAAGCCGTGAGTCACTTGTTTTTCCCATCGTTATGATATTTTTCTCAAACATGCTTGGAAAGAACAATGGCGAGGGAATTGTTGATGGAATTATTGAGCGTCTACGTATGTCACCGTAGATACCGACGAAATAATTTAATAAGTTTTATCAAAGCAAGTTTATGGCCTATCCAAGACTAGAAAAATAATCATCGTTAATGAATTGACTAGTTTATTGATGACGATAAAAAATAGTCATGGAGTAGTTTTCTTTTTCTGGCTTGACTTCATGACTTTTGGCTAAGCTGAATTATTTATTTATCCATTTATTTCAGGCATCAAGGCCCATATAAAACACATAAAATACAATATTAATATAACTTAAAAATACTATAAATACATACAACATTATAATTACACTAAAAACTAACTAAACACGAAGTGTCTGCGTCGTGTTTCGCTGACTGGTGTCATGTAGCCGGCCACGAAACCGGCGGTACACAACACCCTTCGGCCAGAACTCTTAATAATTAATGAATTAATGTTGCTATATAATAAAAATCTTGGCCAAGTTACAAGAAACGCTTTGCTTTACGTATTGTATTAATAGGTAGGTATACTTAAGAAAGACATGTTTGCATATAAATGTGAAAATAAAATTAATTGTTAGCGGTTTTACATAAATTAAATCGCAGTAAAATTTCGAGTATGGTAACATCACCAGCAAAAAAAACATAACATTTCATCCATATACTACAATTATTAACTAGATTTCATCTGTCAACCGGCCTACTGACAACTTGTCGTTTATAATTGTTTTGTGTATTCCATCGATTTTCCGTGATTTTCTACTTTGCCGACTGCTTTTGCTTATGGACTCTGAGATGTACAGACGCCAGCACAGCATGCTACCGAAACTGTCAAATTTTCCCAATCAACTTTGAACCTTATACTTTAGCGATAAAGTTGAAAACCCCTGTACCGTTGAATGCACCCATAAGCCCAATGTTTAGCGTGCACTTGCGTGCGTTACGCACTACTGTAAACTCAGAATTTTCATACCAAAAATAAAAGTAGTTTCCCAGCAATTATTTTTGCACAAAGTTAAGTAGATATTTAATAAAAAGAATGCGTAAATGACGGCTACCTGACGGGTTCTTTTTGCGACATTTTTGTTAATAAAACGTTCTACACCTTGTCTACACCAGTGATTTTGGGGAACCTTTATTACTTTTTTCTCAAAAGATTCACAACTCACGCCCAAATTAAATTGCGAATTTAATTATCACTCTTGAAAGTGCACCGGGGAGAAAAACCTACATGCTTGAGAAAGCGTAACAAGTTTGGGAAGGTTTGTTTTTGTGTAATATGAACACCAACATGTAGCTATGTGGATGTGGTGAATCTACTGTTGAGCTTCCTCAATCCCTTGGTATGAGGTCGTTAGGAGCTTGTTAATAAATTCTGGTGTACGGAAATGTAGTTTTGGTTTTCATTAAAACACAGACAAATTAAAACCACAGATTTAAAAAGAGGAAAGGTTATAACCGTGCTTTTTAGGGTTCCGGAAAAGGGTACCAACGGGACCCTATTACTAAGCCTCCGTTGTCCGTCCGTCTGTCTGTCAGCGGGCTGTATCTCATAAACCGTATTATATAGACAATTGACATTTTCATAGAGTTTTTTCGGCGTTTTTTGCCTTTTGCTATGGAACCCTTAGTGTGCGAGTCCAACTTGCACTTAGCCGGTTTTTTCATTAGGTGTTTTGTGTCATTGTTATTGTATTGGTAAAGTGGCACTACATATAGTGGCAATGGTGATAACCACAGATGCAGACGGTTTTATAGCAGTTCTTTGTTGTTTGCTAACAATCAGTTGCTTAAGACATACTTACTGCTAAGTGATTATTATTTGTACACGTAAGTTTGTCTAAAATATTCAGATAGATAGATTTAAATAAGAGTTTACTCGATAAAGACAAAAGTAGCAACCTGAAAGCCGGTTATTTTAGTACTTACCAACAAACACTCAATTTTGAACAGAACAAAACCTCGGAAACTCCATAAATACGTGTCATCCATAAATTATAGCAATAAAAATGACAAGACTGAACAATTACGTAAATCACGTCTTTCCCAAATGTAAATTAGGACGAAACAAGAACAGCCCGGTAACGTCTCAAATTGGTGCCATAAAAGTTCCATACTTGATGTAAGATAATGTTTTATTATTATTGTGAAACAACAGATTTTTGGGTCCTAACAAAACCATTTCAAATTGCGGGGAAATTCCGTAGCACACTTACAATGGCAATGCCTTTCGTTTTGACAGTTCAACAACATTAATTGATTAACGTTGTTGAGCAGACGAATTTTTCAAACATATGAAGCAATAGATTAGTAATTTCCTTGATTTTGTTTTAGTTTGGGATAGATAGTGTGTTAAACAAATTAGGGTGCTGGTTATTAATAAATATCAATATAGTAGTAGGAGTCTTACTAAAGAGTTCATTTTAGGATCAGGTAAAGGCTCTCCCCCACAGGCGCGATATTATCGGTTGATAATATCGGATGCGATAATGCGTCCCGGTTCCTTGCCACACAGCTGCGTTTGTATCGTCCGATATTTCTAACGTGTGCATGTAACCTACACTACAGGCCCCCCACCCACACTAAACGTTACTACGTTATTAACGCAGGTGTGTGTAAGATCGTATGCGTTCTAATACAAAATGTTCTAAGAACTCATATCGGAATATCACACGACGGACGACAACGCAAACGTCCTATTTCTATTCCGTCGTTATTATCACAGCAGTGTGTAACTTCGTGGTCGTCCTAATAGAATAGAATAAACAGAATACTCTTTATTATGTACACCATATAAATTACAGACATAAATATAGAAACTTTACAATGGGTGACACAATGGGCGGTCTTATCGCTAAAAGCGGTCTTTTAAAGACAACCTTTGGATAATACAAAATACAAAATGTACTGAAAAAAGATATCACAATAACGCATCCGATATTATCGACCAGATAATAACGCGGCTGTGGTGGAGAGCCTTTACAGCTGGGGGAATCTCAGTTGTATTCTTGGAATTTCAGAACGCACGTAGTTTGTATTGCATTTCATATACAATGTAAAGTACAAAGCTACATGGTTTCTGAGAGAATAACATACAGAAAGATCTACAGTCACACCGTATCGTGGCAATGGTTGATTGATAGTCAAAGCAATTTGGTCTATGCATGTGTATGGATGGGAAACCTTATGATGGCAGTTACATTTGACACAAAACTATAAGCTCAAAGAAACTAGTTATATTCTGTGGGTCTGTGCGAAGAACGGTCACCTTTAATAATCTCTTAACTGTTATGGTTACCAAAAAAAAAATCGATATCGTGTAACATAGGTGTCTTTTGCCGTGCATTGTAAAACAAGTTAGCCCGATGGGGCGGCAATCCTACTCGACCGGACTATGAGAGTGAGGGAAGAGGGAGTGCACCTGTGTCTGCGTACATATACTTGCACCATACTATAATATCTCCCGCGCGAAGCCCACCTAGGTGAACTAGGCGGGTGGACCATCGGCAATACACGGCCTAGTCTACGTTGAGATTGGCGTGGAGGACTTTTATTTTAAAACAAGTAATAGACCGTATTTTGTGGAGGTTAAGTACGATCTACAACTCACTTGCCAAGTAGTTATCGACATTTCCCTCATAAATCATTCACCATTAACACGCGGAAATCATTTTGAAGCTCCGACAATTCACTAGCTCATTATAATTCACATATCAAATAGATTCCACCAGACTAAGCTTGTGTTACGCGTCGGTATGACAGACTGTATTGAAGTGCATTGCAGTCGAGTCGAGCAAGTTAGATTGGATTGTTTGACGTACCTATGTAAGTACAGCCGTAGCCAATGCATTGAAAACTAGGATTAGTTATATTCTGGGACTACCTATTACAGGTTATACATGCTAACTTTGTTTGTAACTGCTTTTTTTAAAGTTGATCTCGTTCTTTGTATTCATGAGTACTTTCACCCCTTGAAAGATTGTCAATGAATTCGAAGTCACCCTGTATATGGCAATATTATACCTATGAGAATATGTTCCGGAGTTTTTATTAGATAAGTTTTGAGTAAACGGTATGAAACAGAACGTAGAAAGCTTCTGCTCTTTGGTATCCTTAATAGAATAAGATATGTTGATATTACCCGATTCCAATAAAATAAAAGTAACGCTGAGTATTGTCTATGCCAGCACATCAAGCTACCCGAAACTGTAAAATTTTCCCAATCAACTTTGAACCTTATGATTTAGTGATAAAGTTGAAATTTGATCCCGTAAGCGATAACTGGTTGAACTGATTGACAGTTCAGGTAGTTGGTTCCAAAGGGCGATTAATAAGATTGGGATCCAGAGTTGGATCTGTGAGTGCGGCGAGACATGTTATTGGAAATTAATCAATAGAGGTGCGGAGTCTGGATTCGTGTTACTTCCTCGTATTACTTGAGACAATTTGCACAGACTGTCGAAATGGAGGTGTACAATTTATACTTCAGCTTACTGGTTCAGTGTAAACAGCGTGATGTTATCTCATAAATAAGTAAACTTGATTTTTTAAGGCTTTTTTGAAAATCACTAAGATTAACAGCAGTCGACCTGTTCTGCAAAAATCTCACAGAGAAAACTTAGGTGACTTCACCTAAGTTAACAACACAAGTTCACAATATTAACAGCTCACTTGAGCTGTTAATATTGTCAATCCCTAGCATTAGCCGGTATATTCTCTAGAAATCTCGCAATGAGAAGGAAGGTGAAGTGAGCTTGAAGTGAGCTGTTTTCTCTTTTATTGCTGAATTGGCCCGCTCTTGACCTCGATCACGCCTGATGGAAAGCGATGGATGAAGTCTATGATGGAACGAGCGTACCCAAAAGATGCCTAAGTTACAGAATAGTTCTGCATGGCTAGTTGTTGCACATAGTTGGTACAATTTTACTTAAGAGCACGCTTTTAGTCTGATGAGTTGTTGCTAAAGCTAAAACTAATGTATCTGCACTCTCATGGACGTAAAATATTATGCATTTCTCTTTGAGACTCATTCTGCTTTAGAGAACTTAATTAAAATATAATAAATTTTAAAACGCTGGGCTGGCTTTACCTTCTGTACACGTGCGTTCATTAAAACGTGGACACTGTAAATTATAGAAGGACATTTTATTATAAATGTGCAAAGATTGTCTTTTTTTCTTTTAATAATATTAAAGTAATTCTACTAATTGATTATGTTAGTCTGTTGTTTTTTATTTGGACATAATTAGGAACTAATAAATATTATATTCTTAAAACACGTATTCTTTTGTATGTAACTGACAGGTGTCAGGTATAGACGCCAGCACATCAAGCTACCCGAAACTGTCATATTTTCCCAATCTACTTTGAACCTTATGCTTTACCGATAAAGTTGAAAATCTATTAAATAAATTTGACAGATTGTAGTAACTTGATGTGCTGGCGTCTTTACAAATACTCCGGCTGCCAAGAGAAAGCGTTATTCTCTCGGTGGCCAGAATATAAGTAATTCATTGAGCTTTTTATGTTTTTATTGTTCATAATTCTCCTGTCCTTATCGCAATTTATTTCGGGTCAGCGCAACATGTCTTTTTCTTCCATACTTCTCTATTAGTCGTCATCTCGGTAGTTACCCCCTTTCCGACCATATCATCATTCACACAGTCCATCCATCGTTTCTTTGGTCTTCCCCTACTCTATAGCCATCGACATTCATACTTAAAAGTTTCCTCACGACATTTTCCTCATTCCTCCGTATCACATGCCCATACCGTGATTTATTTTCCATCTTATGTTTTATTGTTTTATGAATTAAATTCCATTCCTCTGTAAATGAATTATCGGGTACTTACATAGTTTTCTATGTTTCTACCGAAAAAAGGTGACGGAAGTTAATCTCTTAAATATTGTAAAATTTTAATCGGGATTCAGTAAACGACCAAATTTAGAAACAGGTATCGACTTTATTCGCTTCAGAATCAGGCTAAGTTAAAATAATCTGGCTAATATTTTTCAAGTTATTTTCACGACTACAAAGCGATGATACAAAGCAACGCCTAGTCAGTCATAGTCTGAAAACGGAATGTAAATATAATTGTGTATTTAAGAATTCAGGCCTGGGATGTCCATTACAACTGAAACATTGTTTGAGTAATTTTACCTTCCGATGTCTTAAGTATCAATTTGTTGGAATATTAAGTTGTTTTTCAACTCAAAATAGCTTTAAGACGTCGGATCAATTACTATAATACGAACATTTTGCTGCAGTGGGTACCTATTTATAAAAACGGTTAATAAATAACAATTGTTGTTGAACTTCCTATTGATTTGTGCAAATGAAAAATATATTCTCTCTTTAATTTGCACAATTGATTACAAAGTAGCTAATAGTATAATATATAATATCTACATCGTTACAAACCTATATCTACAGATTGCTTTAAAATTCCACCGTTGAAGTTTGCAAAAGCTTAAATTTTGAACGCGGCACACGTATGGAGTTGTAAATGGTGATTTTCGCGAGTCAAGTGAAAAGTTTTGTGGGCTCCCAGACGCCTAACTCAATTACTGTTATCCTCCAAAATGGCTTGATGTAAAATTTCGTTGCATTTTCTGAAAAGACGTAGATTTACGGAAAATGTATGTATGCATAAAAATTGCTTTTCGCTCCACAAACGCGAGAACGAAGAAAACAGTCGAAGTACTTCTATTTAATTTTATTTCGGAAAATTGATCGCAAAACATACAAACAAATGGCAATAGCTAAATGTACGACATTGTAGTATACAAAAAATATATATTATTCACTATTTATATAAAAATCCAAAGCTTGCCACGTAAAATGTCCGCCAATGTACCTACTCGTGTACAAAATACATTTAGTTTATAAATTTTTGAGTAGCTGCATTCTGACGTCATTAATTTGCGTGTATTTATATAAAGTTTCTCTACACTGTTGATTTTACAGGGTATCCACTTTAATACATTATAGACTTGGCAAATAACACAACATCACACGAAAACCAACCACATAACTTAGAAAATAGAGTAGATTTCAGGTTGTACTGTTTCCAGTGTTAAGCAATGTAAAAGTCAGTAAGAATTTTCATTATTAAAAGTAGTTTTTTAAAAACGTGAAAGTTTCTCAAACAGTTCTGTTGTGAATTGTTGTCCGAGAAGTGTTTTTGTTATTTTTGATTCGGTAGTTGAAGTTTTCAGGTTGTTTTCCGAATGAATTACGAGTGTTGTTCAAGTTCTTTTCGTATTTTTTTTTTCAGAAAGTTTTCAGTAAAAAACGTACTGTTGTTGTATTTCTTGAAAGGCCATTAACAAGAAAAACCTAACTAATATTATAAATGAGAAAGTAGGTTTGTTTGTTAACTTTTTACGCCTAAACCACTGAACCGAACATCCTGAAATTTTGCATATACGTTGTCAGGTGTACAGAAACGGACATAGGGTACCTTTCATCCCGAATAAAAGTGCTGTTCCCGAGAAAAACAACGATAACATTATTATGAAAATAGATGGCGCCACGTGTCTATCGAATCATGCATTACATTGCACCCGTGCGAAGCCGGGGCGGGTCGCTAGTTACGCATAAAACCTATTAGTTAGTAAGAATAGTGGCTTGAAGCAGGTAAGATATGAATCTTGAAGACAAGACACTAAGTCCTATGCTGATTATTAAAACGTTCAGTATCTACACTCCCGGCCTTCTAAATCCAGTCACCGTGCTTTTATCTTTGGTATTGTGCGAGCAGTGGGATCTGTTCCTGTTGCAGAGGTGGATGCAGCTTCATAGTATCTCATCCCCTCGTATTATGTAATATTTTGTGTTTTTATGATTTTACATATCTCGGACCATGGGGTCCCGGTCCTTTGGAAGGCGTACGAGGGGCCGAAGCCAACTCACAGAGGCCCCTTAGGAAATTTTAATGAAATGCGGCACCAACCGACGATTATCCCTGTATGCACTATGCAAGTGCACCCAAGGATAACCCCCGGTTCGTATATAGGACTATTGCGGGGTATAGAAAAATAAAAATTTGGACTATGGGTTTGGGTGGCTAAAGTGGACTGGTTACCAAGAACTATGGAAAAACTATGACCCCTGCCTGATCAATGTTTTATATATACATGGATAAAATGGCAGGGGGTGACTTGCACACTCAATCATGGGCCCCCGGAAACGGTCGCTAGTACATAGTGACGTAGCGACAAGGGGGCAACATGTCCTATTTTGTGTTTTTATTATTAGTTTTCCTTTTGGATGACATGTGTATGTATGTTAATTTAATTTTATTGTTTTGATTGACATTTGTATGTATTTTAAATTTTATTTGATTTGAATGACATGTGTGTATTTAAATTATATTTTATTTGAATGCCTGAGTATTATCTTATTGTGTATATGTGATTATTTTATCAATATTATGTTTTTAATGCAACGGAATGGATTCTCTCTTTTCCATGTAGGTAAGGTATTAACCTATTTCCTGTTCCATGAACCGCATTATTATGGTTCAGATTGATTATTTAACTATTGTGTCTAATTTGTGGACAGTGAGCCACAACTCAAGGCCTAAAACATCAAAATAATGATGTGTGAAACAAAAAGTTTTTATGCAGTTTTGAAGCAGACATACTGGCGATCATGTCGGTGTCATCATTGTTCCAAATTTGAATCCATGACAATTTAAAAAGTCAGAGACCTTTATAGAAGTGTATTTTCTTTGATATGATTGTAAAAACCAGAGAGCCACCCTGTTCTCCTGGCAGTGGTGGCCAAATGGTATCGGCCCCGACATACCGGGTTCTAGGTTGTGAGTTCGAACCCAGGCAGGCACTTTACTATGTGTATTTAACCTGCCCATTCCCTCTAACGGAGCGGAGGCCTGTGTCCCAGCAGTGGGAACATTATAGGCTGTTTAAAAGGAATAAGATCAAGACTTAGATGGATGATGTGGGATTAGCAATTATATCTACATCTGAATCGGAATCATGATCCCTAGCCGTCAAATCTGGGATAACTTTTAGATACCCCACCAAACATAGATGATAATTCCACTTTAAAGCCCCTTCAGTACCTCAAACTAATCTAAGAGCACCTCACGCGTCACACAACTTAATAAAACTCATAAATTACCCACACGCTCCTCAAATTAGAACATTTTAATTCAAAATGGCGGCTGGGACGGCTCCTTTGTGCCCCAATTACATCATATTTTAGATTAAATAATGTTACAGGGGCCAAACCTCTCTGATTGTTTGTCACAGGGTTTAAGGGATCACGTGGGACCGCGAAATTGAGTTTAGAAGTTTCTCTAGATAATTTTTTGGAGAGTGTGCAGTGTGTATTTTGATTAATTACCAACATTATGATGAGAATCAAAACGGACTCTCAAAACAGTGAAGGAAAACATCATGAGGAAACCGGCATGTCCTAGAACCAAAAATTCGAAGCGATGTGACATCTACCAACCCGCACTGGGCCCGCGTGGTGGATTATGGCCCACTTCCTCAAATCAAATCAAATCAAATCATTTATTGGTTTGCAAACATGGGTATTTAGTACATAGATGTTTAATTTAAAGAGTTCTCCATGCTCTACCGTCACATGGGCATGCAAAACATATAATTATTTAAAAAGTTAATATAATTTTAAATAACAATTAAAGAGAACAAAATAATACAAAATATAAATTAATGTCAAATCGTTGGAATGACAGTAAAAAAATGGCACAATAATAAAATAAAATAATGGCAAATGTCACAATTATAAAATAATGGCAAATGTCAGCAAAGGTTACATCTACAGTTAAATTACAAAAAATCCTCTCACAGAGAGGAGACTTGTGTCCCAGGAGTGAGAACATTTTAGGCTGATTATGTTATGTATGATGAGAATATAATACTTTTGATTTCTGGTGCGTGTGGTGTATGGAAACGAGAATATGTGGATAAATCAAAGATCAAAAATTTCTTTAATAAAAATTGGTTGTCTTGAGAAAGTTCTTCAGAATTGCACCGTTTATGTGCATTCATTCATACCATAAGCATTTATTTATTTGAAGGGCAGCAGGAAAACCATTAATATATTCCAATACAATAATTAATCATTTGAGCCATAATGAAAAAGCACCTTCAAAACATTTATTTCGAAAGTCACAACTACTATACACAATGTACCTGCAAGACCCTCTTCTCATTAACCCTACCAAATGGAGCCCTCACTCTAAGCGACAGAAAGTCAGCTAGAATCCGTTAGCAAAAGATTCTAAACAAAGTACATAATATGGCCGTAAACTGTAGGGACTGTGGACCCTGTGGGTAAAGAAAGATGTAGAGCGCGGGGACATGAGATGATGAAGAGCAGAAGATCCACTTCATGCAATGTGTGAAGGTGATGATGACGTCATAAGAAAGTTTTCTTTCGAATTAGTAACAGATTTCTCCCACAAAGCAGCATTCTTATATTCCTGTTTGCAAGGGATGTAAGGGAAGACCCAGGTGTAAGTGTGTATAAGATTAGTAAAATTTTCTATAAATTTCTTTTACCTCTCTGCATCGCTTTTTAGGCAGAGGTAATCGTGTTTTTGGCTAGTGTTTTAGGCACATATAATTATTAAAAGTTGTTTGTGGCTAAGTAATAATAATAATAAAAAGTAACAGCCGCAGGGGTCGATCTATCAGGTTAAACTACGCTTGCCGCGGTTGGTCCGTGAATGGGTGACCATTTTTACCGACCGTCTCCGCGCCTCGGAAAGCGTTGGTTTCGGCTATCATTGGTGGATCTTTGACAGTCATTACGGGTTGTCAGAAGTGAAAGTCTGACAACCAGTTAAGACTGGTTGCACCCAGTTACTGGGTAATACGGTATCCCTAGGTAAGCCAAGGGATATCGTATTACCCAGTAACTGGGTTGTGGAGGTCAGATAGGCAGTCGCTCCATGTAAAATACTCAGATGCATCTGGTTAGACTCGAAGCCGACCCTTATTTAGTTGCGAAAAGGCTAGTTAGCAGAAGTATGAAAAATTGTTTTATATTGAAAACCTGTCACAGACTCTAAGCTTTGTTGAGGCACTCGAGAATTGGTCACACGTATCATTAGTCACCACAGTGACCGTGGTAATGTGAGCTTGTTGTCGCAAGTATACCTTCTGAATATACCTGCTTCATGTCGTTACCCAAAATTAATGGAAACGCACCGTCTTCTTGAAATGATTCATCTTTTCAACAGCTGCCTTCTTTTACGAAATGCCTCAAGTTCTCTAGATTGATTAGTTGTTGTTATTTCACTTTTACTTAGCAGAACGGTAATTACTGTGTTAAATGTTAGACCTTTTACTTTGGTTTGCTCAGGTTCTGTTTAATGAAGGGGATTAGCTAAGTAATGATGAACGTCTGTTTTAACATAATATATTTTTTTATGTTTAAGCTTGTCTTAACTTTAAGCATGGCCTATAAGGGGCTTATCTTTTATAAATTTGTTCGTCCATGGTACAGTCAGCCCAAAAAAATGTATACACGGTATACAATACTATACAATTTATACTATGTTTTGTACCTGGACGATGAATACAATGTTATGGAAGAATGGTTGTAGACTTTTTGGGCCTGACTATACTACTCGTACTAACACAAAGAAAAGGTGTATTCTGGTTTAAAGAATAGAGAAAATGAAAAATAGGGTGAAGGTTTAAATTTTTACTCGAAATTAAGGAAAGTATTTTTAACCATCAATGAGTCGTTGGTCTTTTAGTAACCGTATAATGAAAAAAAAAAAAAAGCATGCTTTAAAAAAAAACATTGGTTCTCTGTAAAGTCGGTTTACGGACGATAATTTTACGTGATAACGTCATAAGAAAACATCCGATCGTGCCTCTCTATCGCTTGTTCCGCGCTCTCGATTGCACACTCGGCTTAGGCGGAACGTGCGTTCATCGATTTATAAGACGTTATCACGGCAAAAATGGTCGTCGTCAATTTGCCTCCTTTGTGTGATTATAAATCCTTGCAACGCAAAAAGGCTTTCGAAGCTTTTCAATACCTTTACTTTAACTTTTTAATTAAGACCAACAACACTGCGGTGGTCCATTTGCTGTAGCTTGAAACTGTGCCAATGTTTATTAGCCAAAGCTAAACATTTCGACATGCAAGCAGCGTGAGTCTGTGAACAAGCTAAGCTGGAGGCACTTGATCGCTCACTATTCTGATCGCATCCGGTATCGAATAACTTAAGTTAAATAAGCTGGATAGTGGCTAGGGTTGAAAATTAGTAGTTTATATTACTTACAGTGTATTATGATCTTGAAAATATGTATGTGGTAAGAGAGTAGGGAGGCATGTGTCCCAGCAGTGGGAACATGTTAGGCTGATTGTGTATTATGACCTCATCATTATTGAACTATGAACGTCTAAAATAATGCTTTTCTAGCACCGTCGCAAGCTTTGAAATCTCTGGTCGAAGTGAGATGCGGGATACAGGACGAAATTCACCCGCGCCGATTGTGCCAACTAACTCGCATGGAGGTGTTCAAACTGTCGGGAAGATTTCCCGACAGTTTGATTGAATGATTTCATTTAATCTCAAGTGATTTCCAAATCATTAAGATAATCCACGCGCGCAGTCGCATCTCGTGCGTGATTCGCCACAGTTTGACCAGAGTTTTCATCTCCGGTGTCGCCACGAATATGTTATCATAGGATTTTTATCTATAGGTACTAATATTATAAAGAGGTAAAATTTGTTTGTAAGTTTGTATGTAGGGGGTAATCTTCGGAACTACCAGTCGGATTTCAAAAATTCTTTTTGCGTTTGATAGCCCAATTTTTGAGGAAGGCTATAGGCTATGTAACATCACGCTAGCACCCTTAGGAGCCGAGCAAAAAGACAAAAAGTCAAAACGAAAGCGAAAACGAAGTAGTAGTGCGGTCAGGCGATGCGATGCGACGGGTGGGTTGGGGGAAACAGAAATTTCACGCGGACGAAGTCGCGGGCTGAAGCTAGTTGTTAATACTTTGGTAATATATAGTCAGTCCGCATGATGAATGTTGGTATAGTATCTCAATTAGGAACATACATAAGACCTGCAGACAGGCGGAGTTGCAAAATAAAAAGAAATAAAGAAAATCAGAGGTATCCGAAAAATAATATACCTGCCTAAAAAATTAATCGCTCTTGAAATTTGGTACCTAGAGCCACCATAGAACTTTTGTAGTGCTGATACAATATCTAGTAATAATAAAACACAATTTGTTTTATATCACACTTTTTTTTCATTAGTGTAATTTATTGTAAAGGAACTCGGTAAGTATACAAAAATATTCATATTTTTTTGGGCAATTGAGAAGAGATTTTTCCGTTTTTTTTTTCTGGGCATTACAAAACCTCATACAGGCGGCCATACCAATATTGAGTGACAATTTTTTCGTTATCACATGAAAAAAGGTAGTTCCAATTTATCGGCTTTTCCGAATTTCGGTAGCGCAGTTTTTCCCATGAAGCTATTTGACTACCTTCGGGCGAAGTGCGATAGTACGACGCACACAGTTAGCAGAATTAAATGAATAAAAAACTAGGTTAGGAAGCTTCCCAACCACTTTCAAAAAAATGCTAGTTTGTGGGAAATTACACAGAGTGGTCAAAAAGTCGTGGATGAAACGAAATAGGGAGATAAAGGAGGTAATTTCCAAGGCTTTTAAAGTCAGAAATATTTTTTGGTATCGCTTCAAAATTTTTGGAAAAAAATTAATTGCTCTTGAAATTTGGTACCCAGAGCCGCAATAGAACTTTGGTAGTGGTGATACATTACCTATCTAGTAATAATAAAACACCGTTTGTTTTATTGTTTCACATCACATATTTTTTTAATTATTAGTCTAATTAATTGTAAAAGAACTCGGTATACAAAAATATTCATAATTTTTAGGGCAATTGTATTATGGCCATGCTGTAGAAATATTTTTTGTTGGAAATGACCTCCTTTATCTCCCTATTTCGTTTGATCCGCGACTTTTTGACCACTGCATATATGTGATTGGTTGCTGCCATTATTATCATAATAAAATTCCATGCCTGTAGGTCGGTGTTACCCAGTTTATAGTACCAACGTTTCACCAGCTGTGTTTGAAAGCTCGTGCAATAAGGCCCAAAAACAGACTCCGGGCTGCATCTGAGAAGTTCCTGGAGAAAAACTCAATTACAATTTGCCCGACCTGGAGATCAAATCCAGGACCCCACGCTCAGCAATTGCGACCATTACACCAACAAGTACAGTCATCATATCAGTCTAAATATCCACTTCACCTTCAAGTGAAAGAAAAAGAAAAGTAAAGTAAAGTTCAAAAAGAAAATTGCCTCAATACGCTCGGCCATCGCAGTCCCTAATAATTCTCTTGACGTAATATCACGCACGCATGCGGATCGAACCCTATTTTTTGCCCTGTACAGTTACTTTACGTATCAGTATATTTAGGTCCCCTAAAACAACAACCACTAACCCTAAATATATCTAGTCCCTAAATGAAACTAAACAATGAGGCAAATATAAACATCGGTTGTAAGTACACTCATTGAGCCAAGTTTTCGCGCTACTCTAACCAAAGTCGGCCATAGTCCTGGAACTTCGGAAAACTTCGTGAAACTCCGCCAAAGTTCGGACGTTTCGGGAACAATAAAAGTTGTTACAAGTTAGAAGACTAATCTAGACGCTTTAGTTCGATGTTAGTATTTATTGTTAATGCTGTTCTCGGGAACTTTGACGTTTCTTTGTTTGATACGTTCGACCTTCACGCTGAGTTAGGTCTAGGGATAAGGAGACACTTTATTTTGAGTTAAGATAAAAGTATCAGTAGTATCTATAAGTTGTTACTTATTATATTTGCTAGGGATCAGATATAAAGTTGACACAATGAAATCGTTTTCTCGGTCGTATCTTGACGGACTTACAGCTAACCACGGTACAATGTAACTGGTGGAAGGTGAAGCACAGTTTGTAGTCCGGGGGTAACTTTTATTTCTCTATTAATGTTACAAAGATTTGTACAAGTCTTGTTGGGGATAATAAAAGACTTTTGTGGTAACCGCAAAATAATAAAATACCTATCGCTTTTTGTTAAAGAACTGAGTTTTTCTTTATTACTTCGTAAAAATAACTACTTTGTAGAGTTAAGTACCAATTTGCAAGATCTCTGCTACTTTGTCGATAGCGACCTAGAATAAGATGTTAGTATGTAGTTGCAATTGGTCGAATAAAATCTCAAAATCATTCCTATCAATGAGACTACATAATTTTACATCATGATGAGCCCTATCAGCCTTCCGAGCTGGTCCTCTATTATTTTTAAATCGTTTCTAATTATCAAATAGTGTTTACAAAGTATCCGTGGAGGTTGCATGGGAAACCCATGCAGGTTTTTAATAGGTTTTTATGTTTTATTTATCCTTTTGATAGATTCTTATTTTGTAAATGTAAGGACTTTGAAAGCTTTGTAGACTTTAGATCTGTAGACCATTTTTCTTATTTATTTTATCTATTAACAGGCCTACGCTGTCCTCCCATACCTACTGTAATTTGAAAAAATTGTAAAAGCACTGGCAAGAAACTCTACGATTACTCTTTTAAAAATAATTGTATTTTTAAAAGAGTAACCGTGGAGTTTCTTGCCGGTTCTTCTCCATAGGAAACGACCAATTGGAACCGCGCACCTAGCTTCTGACGTTTCATAAGTGCCCATGTAGGTTTTTTGATTTTGGCTAAAACCTCTACGGTATCAACTAAGTTGATTAACTACAAACGTCACTAATGACTGACTATCAAGCGAGAGCTCAAACCAAACACATTGGAAGTCACGAACCGGACTGCAATCAAGTTGGGTCAAGTGGCCCTGAGTGTTATTAGCGACTAGTTTCTAGTCACAGATATCTAGGTATTCAACTTAAGCTAACGATGGAGACTATACAGGGTGGTACGGACATCAACGCGTAAACTATAACCATGAAGTTCACTGCCCCATTGGTCTCGTGGTCACAAGCGCGACTGCTGAAAGTGGGGTCTTTTTTTTTTTTTTTTTTTTTTTTTGTGGATGGGAAATCATGGGTTTGATTCCCGGGTCGGGAAAAGTGTTATTGGGTTTTCCATTAGGAATTTCTTAATAACAGTCTGGAGTTTAGAAGTTGGTGGTTTAATACCCCCGTGCCTCGGAAAGCATGTAAAGCCGTTGGTCCTGCGCCTGATCTCTCCCCGGTCGTGTCGGATTGCCGTCCCATCGGACTATGAGAGTAAAGGAACAGAGAGTGCACCTGTGTTTACGCACACACTTGTGCCCTGTAATATCTCCTGCGTACCTGACTAATCCCCGTCGAGATTGACCACTGTGACTGAAATCGGTCGGGAGGCATGAAGTTAGCTCGTAGGAGAACCAAGGTAACCGACAGAACGGATGACCAATAAAGCCGAAAGGTTCCGATGTGGTGACTGCGTACCGGAAGACGTAGCGTTGGAAAGCCTCCCACAAGGTGGACCGATAACCTGGTGAAGGCTGCAGGAATCCGCTGGGAGCGAGAAGAGAACAGAACGGGTTGAGGTGGTGGTGCTTATGTCCGGCAGTGGACGTTTTTGACTGAAATGATGAACTATTGGTTGACTTACAAGAACAAGTTTGATACAAGATTTAAGATTAAACTGGATTATTTAGGCATACTTAATTGCTTGCTTTGTAAACTTGGCACTTTATGTATTACCAGATCCATCATCTGCCTAGCCTTTTTCCCAAATATGTAGGAATCGGCTTCCAGACTAACCGGATGTAGCTGAATACCAGTATTTCACATGGAGCGACTGCCTATCTGACCTCTACAACCCAGTTACTGGGTAATACGATACCCCTTGGTAAGAATGGTTGTCAGACTTTCGGGCTTCTGACGACCCGTAACGACTGTCAAAGATCCACGAATGACATCCAACGGCTTAACCTGCTTTCCGAGGCACGGAAGGGTTTCGGTATGTAAAGATGGTAACGCACACCATCCACAGACAAACCGCGGCAAGCGTAGCTTAACCTGATCGATCGACCTGTGCGGCGGTTATTTAATAATAACTGACACTGACACTGAGACAATAATATACAATGTATCTGGCTAATGCCAGATACATTGTATATTATTGTCTCAGTGTAATGCTGTTACTGCAGCGTGGCATTAAGGTGATACAGCCAGTTTAATGCGTCGTTAACCCTTGTACTTATGTTACAGTGAGGTAGGAAACCGATTGGGGGGATACTCCTTGTATGATGCGAAAATACTGACTCACAGAATGCTCTCTCCCTCTTGTTATGGATTAATCTTTTAACCGCTTGTGTCGCATTTATGCGACACATATTTCCGTGCCCCTACCACTCGTGTCGTATTTATGCGACAGAGACATGCATGATTTTTTCGTTTTATTTTTGTCCTATTAACTGCGTGGTACAACTAAAACCATTATTAAATAGAGAAAAAAACTTTTTGACTATTTTTTAATCAATACAACGATTTCTCCTCCTTATTTATTGAAGGTATTATTTTATCGATTTGTAGCCGGGCGCTAGGGGCACGGCAATGAATATTTAGCCAAGCGCTTAAAAGGTTAATTTCTCGCAACCGGCGTGTGTGTACAACCACATATATGTGTGAGCATAAGCGAGGCAAAAGGAATGTAAGGGTCGTAGCACGTGGCGTTCTGTAGTTTCTGCCTACCCCCATGGGAGAAAGGCGTGAGTTTATGTATATATTGTGTATATTTTTATTATAATAGATATTTTCACACCTATTGAGAATATTATACACCCTTAAATTTTGATCGTTTTAATCCTTAAAAGGGGTCATTGTACTCATCATTATGAACAACTTTTACTATGGGACCAACCCTGAAATTCTGAAAAAAAAATCAGCTGATCCATACATTTATGTTAGCATAACTCGACATAATGTATGGATCAACAGATTTTTTTTTCAGGATTTCAGGGTTGGTCTCATAGTAAAAGTTGTTCATAATGATGAGTACAATGACCCCTTTTAAGGATTAAAACGATCAAAATTTAAGGGTGTATAGAGGAATAATATAGAGGGGCTTGTGGCTAAGGAGGGGCTTGTGGCTAAGTAATAACAGCCGCACGGGTCGATCGATTAGATTAAGCTACGCTTGCCGCGGTTGGTCCGTGGATGCGTGACTATCTTTATATACCAAGACCCCTCCGTGCCTCGGAAAGTACGTTAAGCCGTTGGTCCCGGCTGTCATTCGTGGATCTTTGACAGTCGTTACGGATAGTCAGAAGCCCGAAAGTCTGACAACCAGTCTTACCAAGGGGTTTCGTATTACCCAGTAACTGGGTTGTGGAGGTCAGATAGGCAGTCGCTCCATGTAAAATACTGGTATTCAGCTGCATCCGGTTGGACTGGAAGCCGACCCCAACATAGTTGGGGAAAGGCTGGGTAGGTGATGATTTGCACACCTATTAAGGTAGGATTTCAAATCCTACATACATCACCACCTACATCAAATCATGTACCAAATAAATGGTTTGATTTGATTTGGAAAACGTCACTATCGTCAAATTCAATTCCAATCCATTCAATATTATGTTACAGACAAAAATATCGAAGAGTACTACAGTTCTTTAAATAGCTGCCCTGCTAGACACCAGTATAAATAAATGATCACCACAATGGACTGTCCAGATCCAGGCAGGAGGCGGGACGTGAAAACTGCATTTGAGACATTTATAAATAACCCAATCTATTTTTGAGGTTCCTCCACTTCCTCAGTATTACCAGTCGACAACTATGCGGATGAATTTTTCGACACCTTAATGAATTAATGAATTTGGAAGGATGATTTTTTATGTTTGCTAATAGATATTATACAGGGTTGCAGGGACATGATGCGCACCCTGCTAGAGCCGTTCCTCACGGTGCAGTGCGGCGCCGCACCGCACTTAATTTTGTATAGAATATCGTAGAGATGGGCAAGCCAACACTCTTTTCGTCGCCGCTGCGGCGTCGCGACGCCGCACTGCCTGTGTGATTGCCAGTGCGGCGAGATGTTTTGCGGTGCGGTGCCGCACTGCGTCGTTTGGAACGGCTCTCACTATGGATTCAGTACAAGATTCTGGAACCCCGTGCGTCGCCATCCACGGATCAACCGCAGCAAGCGTAGCTTTACTTGATCGATCGACCTGGACACATGGGTAGACCATGTAGAATCATGTGCTGAATTTTTGGTTACAGTTAGCACGTTGATGTCCCTGCGCCCTGTATTATTAATTAACTAGCGACCCGCCCCAGCTTCGCACGGGTGCAATTTTTTTCCGAATTTCCGAAATTTTCTTTCAAACAAACCTTGTCCTAGCAATACCGAACACAACAAAAAAGAGTTATCCAATTTAGTGCAGTCGTTCGGAAGTTATGCGCGTACATACATTTCGGCGATTTATTTTTATTAAAATTTATATAGAATAGAATACTCTTATCTCTTTTACCTTTTACTTCTCTTTTTATTTATATAGAATATGTATAAGCTTTTAATTATGTATTAATTCGGAATAAAACATGATTTACTTAGAATAATATGACCACTACAGTACCTTCTTAACTCAATGCAATCCAGCAAGAGGTTTGCTATCAGCGAAAATTATCACGACAACTGGCAAACAAAAGTCCACTTCCCCCCTTCACATTAAAGTTTAATATCCTATAACATCTGTGTCAGCAACCTATTGTGCAATTTATGACGTAAGAGCCACCAGATGGTGCTGAGGATGCCAGCTGACTTGAAAGCGCTTGTCTAGTTTACTGTTGAACGTATTAAGGGGAGCAAATTGCAAGAGTCACTTTCTTTTTATTTTGTTTTGGAATGCTGTAGACCACAGAACAGTTAAAAGAAGTGTAGACTGTGAAGTTAGTATCAACACAACATTAAGCCTGTATTTCCCGAAGGGGTAGCAGAGGTGTTTGTACAAACACATTTCGCGAGTAATGTTTAAGTCCCATGTAATAAGTGCAAGCCTCTTCTTCTAAAATCGGCTACCTATTTGAATACATTGCAAAAGCCAGTTATTTTTTTAAAGCTAAGTAGGCTCTTCTCCGTAGGAAACGACAAATTGGAACTGTGCACCTAGCTTCTTAGTGCTTATACACACGAGCGACACGCATCGACGGCAGAGGCAATTCTGCAGCCTTCAGACTCGTGTCGTATGTACACTTACGTTTCATAAGTGCCCATATGAAATAATGAATTGAGGCACTGATACAGACTCCGGATTGTTACTGAGAAAGGACATCATTAATTTCATACCCAAAAATTAAAGTGCCGGTTTCTTATGGGAAATTACCTCTTGTTTTTTACTATTACATCGAAAGTCTACAATTAGAATATTGCCTGTTTTCATTAACATTACGTGATATTTAAAATTAATACCTAATAAAAGTGTACTTAGGATTATAATTTATATTACGATATTAGGAAGGACGAAAATACAAAAATTGGTTGTCTGTAAAGTCGGTTTACGGACGATAATTTTACGTGATAACGTCATGAGAAAACATTCGATAGATGCGTCACAAGCCGAACGCTTAGGCCGATCGTGCCTCTCTATCGCTTGTTCCGCGCTCTCGCTTGCACGCTCGGCTCAGGCGGAACGTGACAATGGGTCATGCTTTTTCGTGCGTGCAGCCGGCGTTCATCGATTTATAAGACGTTATCACGTCAAAATACATAATTTATTTATTTATTTATTTATATATACTTTATTGTACACCACAAAAATACACAACAAAAAGAATTATCGATAACTAAAAATATACAATGGGCGGCCTTATCGCTTTCTGCGATCTCTTCCAGGCAACCTTGGAATGGACAGTGATTTGCCTGGAAATAAAATGGGGTTGTCGTTATAATTATACATTACATTTGCATACCTTTACTAAATTATAAAGTGTATCAAATGATTATTATCAAAGTTTTGACCAATAAGTTTAGTATATCGCGAGCGTGTTGACAATGTTTTCGTCAATACCCTACAAGTTTTGGGTAAAGAAATGTATCAATTTGTTAAATATTTTCCCTGGATTAAAAACAGTTTGAACAAATCATTACCAAGTACCAATCTGAACCTCCTCTATAGCAATTTATTAGCAAATAAATCTCTAAGCGGTACTTGCTCGTTGGTACCGCCTGGACAAATTAGTGCCAGCTCGGTGCCGAGTATATTTATTGGTTCAGGTGCACTTTGCACTTCTGGTACTTGGTAGTGGTACTAATCGGTGCTAATGGGTGCTCGAGTTTGGATGCATTTGAGGATCTTTGTTTTGAGTTTTAGTTCATTAATTTAGTTGTGTTCAAATTGTTGTTTATTGTTTTGTGACTTAATTTGGCATTGAGTGCGTAAGCTGACTTCTATTAAGTCAGCTTAGTATAAATTGGTACACCCTAGAGGTATCTTGTAGAGATACTTTTTGAATTTTGATAAATTACTTTTTTTCGTAATCTTCAACCATATTTATTTATTACCTTTATTTTATCCCTTAAATTTAGTTCTTACCAAGGGGTATCGTATTGCCCAGTAAATGAGTTGTGGTGGTCAGATAGGCAGTCGCTTCGTGTAAAATACTGATGACTCTGCTGCATCCGATTAAACTGGAAGCCGACCCCAACATAGTTGGGAAAAGGCTAAGCAGATGATGAAGCAGATGATGTTAGTTTTGTACTTAAATAAGGTTAGTCCTGTTAGGTGTAAGGGCCGCCTTTTGCGGTGAAAGCCTCCTTCTAACCATTCCAGGCGGCGCTGTCCTTTGCCCATCTGGGTCATAAGTTTCCGGCTATTTGTACGATGTCTTCACTCCATCTTTTAAAAGGTCTACCCTTCTTTCTTTTTTATATATTGGGTACCTATTTGAAATGATTTGTGACCATCTTTCATCAATAGCTTCAACCATACAGGTACAATTTTATTTACTCTGTTTCACAGTTTCTGGATTTTTCAATCTGTTGTCAAATTAATTGTCTTGGGTACAAACGCAATCAGAGAACCTACTATGAGAGGCCTCAGTACCGGGACGAGTAAATGAAACGACAGTTTGTCATATTTCTTTAATAATTATTTCTAGATGATTGTTCTACATTTTTATATTTTTAACCCCCGACGCAAAAACGACGGGGTGTTATAAGTTTGACGTGTCTGTGTGTGTGTGTGTGTGTGTGTGTGTCTGTCTGTGGCATCGTA
Organism: Hydraecia micacea; assembly: GCA_914767645.1. Classification (NCBI taxonomy): domain Eukaryota; kingdom Metazoa; phylum Arthropoda; class Insecta; order Lepidoptera; family Noctuidae; genus Hydraecia; species Hydraecia micacea. The sequence goes on from OU611794.1 coordinate 1,331,817, forward strand.
GCTCCCAAACGGATGATCTTAGCTATGTTTGATGAAAATCGATCCAAGATGGCCGCTGCCACAAAATGGCGGATTACATAATTTTTCACAACTCCCTCAATATGGGTATCAAATGAAAGGGCTTCACTAGTAGAATACTATACACTGTGATAAAATTCATATCCAAGATGGCCGCCACCAGCAAATGGCGAATTATATATTTTTTTCATAACTTCCTCAATATGGGTATGAAATGAAAGGGCTTGATTAGTAGAATAGTATACAACAAACATTACAAATTTCAAATCCAAGATGGCCGCCACCACAAAATGGCGAATTACATTTTTTTTTCACAACTCCTTTAATATGGGTATCAAATGAAAGGGCTTGACAAGTAGAATAATGTACACTATATTGAAAGAGAATGAGGAATATTAAGTAACTAACGAAATGAAAACTAAAAACTTGAAAATTATTTTTTTAGTTTAATCAATGCCCTAGCTAGATTGATGAGGAAAGTGGAGTGATGACTGGTACCTAGGGCCTAACAAATTATTTAGCTTTTAATAGATTATTTACTACATTATCATTACCTTTATTTTTTCAATAAAACCGTTAAAAAAAATATAATTAAGTCAAAGTATTTGGACTAGTATCATTATCCAGGGAGAAAACAGAGGAATACGTTAATATGGAATGAACGCTAACGACCACGAGTAGGTACCTAACTAGCTTCACTGTGGTAAAAATACGTACAGCTTCGCAGATTTTGGATAGTCACGTGTCGATCGTATAGCGTGTTTACTAATAATATAATATTATAAAGTTTAAAAAGCAAGAAATAAAAGTTAAATTAAAAATTTAAAAAACCCCCGACTCAAACAAAAACCTCTAAAAACTAAAAAATAATATATAAGTATTGGCCCTTTAAGTTTAATATAAGTTGCAGGAAATATTTTGATCCAAGCGTCCTCACGTCGGGGGACGGCTAATGAAAACGCCAAACAGATGAGGCTTAAACCCAGCAATAATTAATGCATGCTATTGTAGAAAAAATAGCTGCTGTTAACTTCCAATTTTCATTAGCCGTCCCCCGACGTGAGGACGCTTGGATCAAAATATTTCCTGCAACTTATATTAAACTTAAAGGGCCAATACTTATATATTATTTTTTAGTTTTTAGAGGTTTTTGTTTGAGTCGGGGGTTTTTTAAATTTTAAATTTAATTATCCTTGTCGTTTGGCTTGTCAGCCAAAAATACCTACCGTAGCTTTTTTTTATTTTCTATTATTTTTATAAATCAATGTTTGTCTCTATTTCTGCCATCCTCTATTCAAAGTACTTACAATGGTTGCATTCAAGCACCAAATATGCTATAATCTCTACTGTACCTAACTTGAATGAGGTAGGTACAGACGCCAGCACATCAAGCTACTACAATCTGTCTAATTTCTATATTAGATTTTCAACTTTATCGCTAAAGCATAAGGTTCAAAATTGATTGGGAAAATTTTACAGTTTCGGGTAGCTTGATGTGCTGGCGTCTGTACTTAACAAACTCAAAATAATCAGGCATGGTCAACTGTCTGATCGTTTACAACTCTTAGTAATATTGGTTTTCTGCGTGTTACAGCGATATATATTTTCTTCTTTTAATGTAACATTTTAACCACCAGAAAGGCACCTTCTTATCTTATATCTTAGAAGCTGAAGAATATAAATGACATCGTGAAAGATCACGAGCGATCCGATATTCAGCGATATCTAGGTACATCTCTACCGCCGCCGGCGCTCCGCAAAATGAGCAAAAAATCACCCACAGTCTTACTTTATACTAACTTGAAGTATCGAAGAAGAGAGGGGTGGAGTAGCTGCTAAAAACGGGAAAATATGCATGACGCTTTTTATGAAGTAAACTAAGTTTTTCATTGTTTTTTTTTTCCAAAGAAATTAGCCGATCAAATGCTATTTAAAATGCTTTGACACTTGTGAACCATTTTCAAATCCTATTCGAAACCAACATAATAAGCGTCAACGTTTCTGTCTACAAGAGTTAGAAGAAACCCTCATGCTGAAGTCAAAAGCTTACTAAGTATAGCTCACTGATGAGTAAAATTCCGCATTTCATGTGTGGCCAACCAAAATAATTAAGGTTCCCACTTTTATGTCAACTGTTAGACAACACTATTTGGTCTAGAGCAGTTACTCTATGGTTCACGGTAGGAAACAAGTTGGACTTCAAGTTTTTGAATCAGAATGTAAATCATAATAACATATTAATAATTACGTATACTGTGTGAATAACTCGGAGATCTTGGAGGGGCTTGTGGCTAAGTGATAACAGCCGCGCGGTGCCCGATCGATCAGGGTAAGCTACGCTTGCCGCGGTTGGTCCGTGGATGGGTGACCATCTTTACATAATTATCAAGACCCCTCCATACTTCGGAAAGCACGTTAAACCGTGGGTCCCGGCTGTCAATCGTGGATCTTTGGCAGTCGTGATGGGTCATCAGAAGCCTGAAAGTCTGACAACCAGTCTTACTAAGGGGTACCGTATTACCCAGTTACTGGGTTGTGAAGGTGAAATAGGCAATCGCTTCATGTAAAATGCTGGCATTCAGCTGCATCCGGTAACTGATGACTCTGTGTGAATAACTAACGAGATTCTTAAATCTTGTTAGTTATTAGTTAATAATATATATGCAGACAGTATAATTACTGTAATTGTGAAAATGTATATTCTTCCTACGTCTCTTAGACACTATGATTTGATACTTATACACTTCTAGATCTATTATAACCGGACCGAGTTTCATTCAAGGAAACAGCGGGGTAATTGCATAACACACAATATCAGTAGCAATGGCTTTCATTTTGACAGTTCAACAACATTCATTGCGTTATTTACGTTGTTGAGCAGACAAAGTTTTCGAACAAATGGAGCAGTGGATTAGCAATATCCTTCAAAATGATTCAGATTGTGATTGGAAGTTTGCTACACAATTAGGTGCGCCATCACGCGCCTAAACAAGTAAGAATACAAATGCAAAACTCAACATATTCAACTCCACAGATTTCTCTATCCAGAACATAAAGTTTAAACTCCATTGAATACAATTGCGATGCTTTTTTAAAACGCGTTTGACTTCTCGTTTCAGTAAAAATTATATTCGAAAAGTAATTTTTAAAAGGAAAAACTTGTTTCAAGAGTTTTACGAGGCGCTTTTTCTTTGTTCATTGAGTACTTTGAAGATTTTATGAGTTTCAACTGAGTGCGTTGATGTATTTGTACTGCTTTTTTATTTCGCTATTGGTATTTTTCGCGTGGTAGTTTTGAGTTATTTGGTCCTATTTTCGTTTCGATAAGAATTTTAAAAGGCGAGGATACTTACATGTGAAAGGATTTGCCACGAAGCGAGACTGTTGCCCTTTCCGTACTTACAAGAGTAGTGGTGGGCCAGTGGTAACGGTTCGAACCCATACAGGCGCTTTACTTTTTGTAAATTATTTCATCACCACTGCTCTCAGAACGGTGAAAGAAAACATCAAACCAAAAGTTCTAAAGTAAAAGCGCGCAATGCTGCACTCTCCCACCCTATTTCAAGTTCAACAAATATCAACTTTATTTCAATGATATTTAAGTTGATTTCAGAGTGACTAGCACTATTGAAAAATTTATAAAAATGTTTGAAGTTGTAGCGTAAACTGAACTTTATTGTGTAGGAATTAAAGTTATTTTTCCAATAATTCATATTTGTTTACATTTTTGGCAAATAAATCGCGAATGCAGATTAGGTAATTGCTAGAAATTGTAATCAATACTTTGTTAGATAAAATCACCAAATTCTTGCTAATATTACAGTCTAACTCCTGGTTTTTGAAAAGCCAATCAAGACAAATAATTTAGCTGACAGGTTTTCAAACTCACGTCAAGTGATTTGATAAAATGACTGAAATAACAACAGCCAATTAAATCTTTTGACGTGAGTTTTAAAACCTGTCAGTTTGTTTTTATGTTGATTTTAATTAGCCTTTCAGAAGCCGTCTTTGTTAGGGAAGTAATGTTTTTTACGGCAAACAAAAGAACCTTTAGGTAAGTAGCTTTTGTAAATTTATTTTTTTGTTTTCGGCGGGATACCTTCAAAGGGCGCGACTTTGGGGAGAGCAGGGAGTGTGGGATTTTTACCTCACTAAAACCACCCCGGTGGTCACCATCTGCACAGGGAAGGGTCAGCGCTACCTCTTAAAAGACCGATACGAAACCCCCTATGTGCTAGGTCTGTTAAGGCACATCTCTAAACCGAACTGTGCCAGGGTGCAAGGCAGCACGTGATCACTGTGCGCTGTCATCCCTGAGGTCAACAGATAAATACCAATTGCCAATTGACTTAAAATCTCTAAAATAATAAATTACGTGAGAAAATAATATTTCCAATCACTTGAAAAATCTTTCTCCTGGATTAAAAAAAAAGATAGAAAAATGTGATCGCAAACAGCTGGTCATTTCTTTTCATTATTCACCTGGAGTAATAACTCCGCCGTGCTTGAGGCACTTATTCTTAGATTTTATCGTTTGCTGAAGGATTTATTTGCTTGATTATTATCTTAAGTACTTAATCTAACGGATTCTTATAATGGCGGACTTTTTTCTTTTCAAAACACTTGGAAAACTTTTCAGGTAGCCCCGTTTTTTAGTACGAAATCACTGTCCTGTAATTCGTTTAAAGTTATATGCGATAGGTTTCCATTGATTTTTTAAGAAGGAGAAGAAAGATATAAATACAATCAATAAAAAAAAACAGTGGCACTCCGGGAGTGCCGACAGAAGTGAAACAAAACACAAACAGAATACTTTGCCATCACTCACTGACATATCGGATATACATTATAACCGTGTACATCCCGAGGACAACCAAACACATCCGAAGCGGTGTCGATTACGGTAACAGTGGCGCGAGTTCAATAATTTTTCCCCATTTCAAAAAATGCCCAACGCGCTTAAAGAAGTTTTCACTTCTATTAACTACCGTAATTAAAATGCGCTGGTTCTGGTAGTAAAACAAAGTATATAATGTGTCAATCAAACATAAAACCAAAAGGCAGAAAAAGCATAGACAAAAGGTATAAAAAGTTAAAATATCAAAAAGGAAGAAAATACTTGCACATTCTCCCCTTTTTTATGAAATGGGCATCTTAATCAGCTTTTGGAGAGACCTCCTGAATGTGCCGGCCACAGTGGCAACATCGGCCACCCGCACTACTCCATCTGTGCCGGGAAACAACCTCGCGACCCGGCCTTTGGGATATTAACTACCGTAATTTAAATGCGCTGGTTCTGGTAGTAAAACAAAGTACCTATATAATGTGTCAATCAAACATAAAACCAAAAGGCAGAAAAAGTATAGACAAAAGGTATAAAAAGGTAAAATATCAAAAAGGAAGAAAAGACTTGCACAACTTCAGTAACATTAAATCTAAAAACAAGGCAAGAACTGAGCGCCCGGATCTTAGCAAGGTAATATCAGTATATTGCTCTTAAAACGCACCGCAAAAGAGATTAGTAATCTCATTACAGCCCGAGACTAAGTGGGGTCACTCTTAATAATATTAAAGATGAGAAAAATGTTTACCCTTTTCTGCTAACCAAGGAAAAATTATATAAAAAAAATATATATAGGAAAATATTATTCGTATGATGTGATTTTTGAAATTCTTGTTATATGCAAGTACTTCATTCTTAGGTTATTTTAATATCTGTTTATTGAGGTGGAAACGAATTAAACAAATGACCGTTGCTTGGGCATGGGTACTTGGTGTTTCATTATAAAAAAATGCAGTTTCTTTCTATATGCCTGCAAGAAAACCTAATTGTAGAATCTTGTTGCTCCGTATTTAAGCTGATTATCCTTTCGTGCAGGACTGAAAGTGAAAGACATAAGCGACAGCTACCTCACTACTGATGTGCATGGCGTTCAAAAGTGCCTGTTATGTGCCTATTTGAAATATAGTATGTTGGGGTAAGATCCGCACTGGTATGGCCCATATGCATCAAATTCCCACCTAATGTGGCAATGTTTTTAATACAGTAATAAACATTGGTGTCCTCCATCATTATTTTTATTCTGCTACGACGAAGATTGGAACAAAATATAATTTTGCAGGCAAAGAATTTGATTCCTATGGTTTTACCCTAGCAACGATCTTACCCCAACATACCTTAAATGCTTTGACTTTAACATGAGATATTGTTCACATATCTAATAGCAACATACACTACACAAATATTAAATGTAATATTTACAATGTTTATACAGCACCCTAACACCACTCGATTCAATACACAAGACTATGAACTACTAAGCATCTTCTTACAAACCTCATAACATAAAAACATCTTCAAAAAGTTACTAACAAAATCAAACTTCCGCCAGCTATCGACAGTCTACCGGCCGATCAAAGCCGATCCAATAAGATTACATAGCCGTTATCCGATTACCAAACTTACAATCCGAGTAAGATGGCCGATTTGACGACCGCACTGATATCCGGTCACACTGACACCTCGCTTGATTTATTCATCCGGGTATATTTATTGGTGTGACTGTTGGTATACAAATATACAGGATGAAAAGTAGCTTATGTCCTTCTAGAGGTCCCAGAGCGATTCAATGATTTGGTTTTCTGGGCCTGTAGGATTTTGTACCGCTTCCTCGCCTCCCTCAACTGCAGCACAACTATGCGCCGCCGACTTTCGCGGAAAATCCATACCACAGTATAAAATGTTTACAGTTGTTCAACTAAATTAGTTTTTCTAAGGTTCGATTTGTTTCCTTAGGTACATTTTATAGTACCTACGGTGTAGTGAACTAAGAGTATTATTTGAAATGTCGTGAGTACATATTGAGCGTTTTCAGATTATCAGATAGCGACGACTGTCATCTCCGGAAATCTGGTCTAGCAGTTCGGGTCGCGCCCGTCTGGTAACGCTACATATCATTGGTTATGTTTGTAGATATTACCTACCGACTACAAAACAAAACATTGGCAGTAGGTACCCAAATCTATTGTGATGTTTAATTCTTCTTTATCCATAGACCATTAATCGATGTTATTAAAGTGTGTATTATCCTTATACTTATATAGAACGCCACTACTTCTGCACTAGCAAGCACAAACCGATATTTGGCAATATCGAAACCCTGTATGATTTATAACAGCCTGTTCGATAAGGCTTATTGTCTTAACGACTTAACCTATCTATATTACCTATATTTAGCTATATGTATGTACCTATACTAATACAAACACTTCGTATGAGGATCGCTGAGAATGAGGTCCTGGGTTTGATGTTCAGGTCAGACAAAAGAACCATTGTGTTTTTCCATCAGGATTTTCTTAGCAGCCTGGAGTTTGTATTTGTGCTCGGTTGATGGCAATAGCGTTGGAAGGCCTCCACAAGGTGGACCGACGACCTTGTGAAGGCCGTAGGAATACTTTGGATGCTTGGGGGAGGCTTATGTCCAGCAGTGGACGTCTTTCGGCTGAAATGATGATGATGGCAATAGGGTCACCCCCTATTACATAGGACTTAAACATAGATAACTGGGCCCTAATTCACTTTGACCACTTCACGATTCCGTACTTCGAAACCACGTCAATTCCTTAGTTAATCACGAGATTGCTATTTTTTATTGTTTATTAATCAAAACAAAAACAGTTTACAAATATTTGTTGAACAAAACATACCACACAAACCATCGCGGGTTTAACAGCGGTATGGCATTAACGCATTCTTTATGACACAAAGAACGAAACCGCGTGAAATGAACGCGAAGTTGTCATGGTTTGATATATGTATATAAATACATACTTATTGTCCGTACGGTTGACATTTCGATTCCTTGCCGTTAACAAGACACGATATTGACGTGGTTTGCACGTGGTAAGATTTCATGGGGAATAATACATAATTATTGGGGCCCGGGTGAAAAGTGGGTGTTGCTATAGGGACTCTCACGTTAAGCATGTAACCCTTTGAGGATTATAGGCGGAATGTTATGTAAATTACCTTCATTATTATATTGCTCTGTTGGGGTCGGCTTCCAGTCTAACCAGATGCAGCTTCATGTGGGTAATTGGTTATCATCTAATATTGTACTTTTATGTGTTGTGCTGTCTTTTGTGTGCGCCGAATAAATTGTTTATCTATCTATCTAATACTAGTATTTTACATGGAGCGACTGCCTATCTGACCTCCACAACGCAGTTACTACTGGGTAATACGATACCCCTTGGTAAGACTCATTGTCTGACTTTCAGGCTCCTGAAGACCCGTAACGACTGTCAAAGATCCACGAATGACAGCCGGGACCAACGGCTTAACGTGCTTTTCGAGGCACGGAGGGGTCTAAAATCACGCCAATAACTATCCGTTTTTCTAACGAGTATGCAATGGTAGCGAGCTTTACAACAAAAAATAAATGAGTGTTTGTTCAACCGGAAAATAGGAGAGAGAAAATAATGGTTTTCGCAATAAAAGTAAAAGGTAGATGCGTTGGAATCTGCAGCCTCACTGCTTGTTTGCTCATTAAAACGCTATCCAGATTTTAATTAAGTCGTGCACCTAATTTAAATCAAGGAGTTTTTGCAAATAGTTTTCTGTGGGATCTTATTTGCATTTTAGGAATGAAGTTCCTTAAGCTGGCTTGGGGTAGGAGTTTACTGGTAGATATCGGCACGTCAGGAAAATGCATTATGTTCCTCCATGCGACTCTCTGTGTCTCTTTCTATAATATACTGTGTATGCTCAACAGCCCAAGACTTTTGTCTTCGTTTATATCAAAAAGTGTAAGCCCGAATTATTTGTGCGTGTGATTATTATAAATAAAGGTCCTAAGAAATAAAAATAATAAACTGCTTTCATTTTAACACTTACACTTTCTGAAATATTAGATCGTAAAGTTAAGTGGTCCATTCATAGCAACCATCCCCTACGCTCCTTCATGCGACTCTGTGTGTCTCTTTCTATAATAGATATATATATCTTAGATACTAGTGTCGTGTAAGGAACGTCGTTCTTGACCCCGGGTCCCCGACCACACAGGTTTTTTTTATTCCTGTAGTTCTTCGTCGTTCCGTCAATGATGAGGATCGTAACCACATACGTCGCGTCTCCAAGTTATGCGGTCTTCTGCAGCGTCGACCGCTTGGTAAATGCTGCCTCCAACAGCACTCTTGATCGCGTCTGACCATCTTGCCAGTGCTTATATTCAAGTATATAAACCTACAAAGGTAGAGACGAGTTGGATAGACTCACATAGCTATCCAAAACATTGAGAAACATGCACAACACATTTGACGTTTGGACCGATAATTATTCACATAGGTTCTGTAGGGCAACGAGGTACATATTATTGTTTTTGAGGGTATGAGTGTGTGTCTCTGGCATGATCCTTAAGGAGGAAGCGCTAAGGTAGCCCGCGAAATTCCAATGTTCTTATGTTTTTTGCAATTTGCTGGTCAGTATTAAGTTGTACGTTGATTAAAATATGATTCGTGACCGTAACAAATATGTATTTACAGAATTATAATAATTTAGAATCAGTAATACAACTTGTTGAGTTAGTATAATCCTAAAATGTCAAGATTTCATTAAATAGTCATTCAGTAGGATTGCTTGGTCTTGGAGAGTTGTGTTGATGACTTTAGTGATTATAATTCTGTAAATACATATTTGTTGCGGTTGCGAATCATATTTTAAACGACTTACAACTTAATACTGACCAGCAAATTGCAACAAAAATGTAAAAAAAAAATTGAATTTCGCGGGCTACCCTGGCGCTGGTTTGCCAAAAGAATCTAAAAAAGTTCTTCGCTATTTCAATAAACTTAGTACCTCATCTGTAAGTTTCATGCATAACATAATTGATACATCTTATATGTATAAGTCAACACGCACGAGCTACATCGTCGCGAACAAACTTTCATCACATTTCTTCTTCGTTCGTTTCAAAAGTCAAACGTGAGTTAGTAATCCTTAACTTGGCACAAGACTCCATAATACGTGTAAAATATATCGTGTAGAAGTGTTAGATTACTTTTCTGGATGAAAGGTACTTCTTTGAATCTTCTTTTGAATATGAATATCTTTTTTTGATGTCAATATCTGCTTTTTTCTTTAATAAATCCTTTATCTATATATATAAAAGGAGAACTGACTGACTGACATATCAACGCACAGCCCAAACCACTGGGTCTAGAGATTCCAAATTTGGCACGTACGTTCCTTATGAGGTCTAGGGGTGCACTAAGAAAGGATTTTTCAAAATTCACCCCCTAAGGGGGTGAATGGGGGGGTGAAATTTCAAGCGGACGAAGTCGCGGGAAGAAGCTAGTATTATATATTTAAACTAGCTTCTTCCCGCGACTTCGTCCGCGTGAAACTTCACCCCCCCCATTCACCCCCTTAGGGGATGAATTTTGAAAAATCCTTTCTTAGTGCACCCCTAGACCTCATAAGGAACGTACGTGCCAAATTTGGAATCTCTAGACACAGCGGTTTGGGCTGTGCGTTGATATGTCAGTCAGTCAGTTCTCCTTTTATATATATAGATTATATTTTGCTTACAAACATATAATGATGAATTATACAATAATTATAAATATGAATTCAACTCAAATAATAAGCAATAATATTAATGATAATGAAATGTGTAATAAGAAAATTAAATTATTGTACTCGTATGTGTTTATGGTAGAATAAAGGCTTTTTTATTATTTTTATTTATCTGCTTTTAAAGGAGTCAGTTACTCTGCTTGTTACAAAGCAAAGAAACGGTAAAATATATTTTTCCAATATACAAACGCCAGCACATCAAGCTACTACAATCTGTCAAATGTCTTTAATAGATTTTCAACTTTATCGCTAAAGTATAAGGTTCAAAGTTGATTGGGAAAATTTGACAGTTTCGGGTAGCTTGATGTGCTGGCGTCTATAGATATCTGGATGAAAAGCGATGACTGAATGACTAGATTACAGAAAGAAAAGCTTTTTCATTACTCTGTGATGAAACGCTTGCTTCATCACAGAGATATGAAAAAGCTTTTCATTACGGAGAAGGAATCCATCATCATTTCAGCCCAGAATCATCCACTGCACCGTACAAGCCTCCCCTTTTATCAGCCATACTTCCCGGTTCCGTGCACCACTCAATCAATCTAAATCATATGTGTCCCAAAGTTTTATTATGGAATCAGGCGTTACTTTACGGAAATCCATGGCATTAAGATGTTATGTGTAATATCTAGTTTTAATTCCGTGCAATAATATATACTATTGTGTTATTGCACGGAATTAAAACTAGATATTACAGATAACATCTTAATCCCAAAGTTTTTTTAGTTGAGTTTTTTCGCCATTCCTACATAAGACACCCGTTAATGAACATTGGAAAAAACTACGGTAGGTTCGATATTGTACTGAATTTACTTTTATTTACCTACTAGCTGTGCCCGCGACTTCGTTCACGTGCATGTCGGAAAACAAATTGGATTTCATAGGTTTATAATTTTTTTTTAAATTAAAAATAAAAGAAAGTGTCATTACTTACTCCTCATAACATCAGTTAGTCAAAATCGGTCCAGCAGTTTCGGAGATTAGCCTACACAAACAGACAGACAGACAAACATAAAAACAAAATGTTTTGTCGTTATAAGTAAGTACCGTATATGCATTTAGTAATATTTTGACATCACAAACAGTCACTTCAATTTTATTTACTTGTATAGATAAATTCTCTTCGTCAATGTTTATATTTTTCCGAGAAAATTTTCAATTATCCTTTGAATCTCAACAGCCGTCGAGGTATTTGAATAGATTGCCAGCCTACTATGTTTTGGCACAGATATTAATCCGGCTTCGTGGTCAGTTGACTCTCAATGTAACAGGTGGCGCCACCGGTCATTGACTTGAAGGGGCTTGAGCCTGTTACTGAGATCAGTTGTGAGGTTAGTGATCAAATTGAATGGGTCGAGATTGATGATGGATTTGCGGAAGGGGTTACGTTGTAGGTACAGTGAGTAGTTGGGGGTTAGACTTGGTATAAATAACTCTATATCTATGTATATAACGTTTTCATAATTTTTTTTTTGTAGATTTGTATAATATACTCACATTTCACCAGTCTCATGTAATAGGGGGTGCGGGTGCAGACGTACTTGAAACGGCAGCAGGACATTACCGCGAAAGATACTTGCGTGAACTCACTTGCGCGAAAATACATTTCCGCGAATGGACTTTTGCGCGAAAGACTCGCCTTGCGCGAAAAGATATTTCCGGCGTGATGTTACGAAGAAATCTCAATACCGCAATTTTTCGCGCAACTGTCATTTGATGCAAGTGGATTCGCGCAAGTGGGTTCGCGAAAATGTCTTTCGCACAAGATCCACTTGAAACCACCAATGTCGCAAAATATTTTACTTTACGAGTACTTTTCTCATAAGTTTGCCCAAATGTGTGGATTTATTCGAGGGTCCCTGAAATATAGCCACTTCCCTTTTGCAGTAACACTTGTATGAATTGTATAAACGTACATACGTCTATGCATTGAAGGTTTCTTTGGGAAGAAAGCTTGTTGCTAGAGTAAAGGGTCAAAAATATGTATATTTTTCTCCAAATATAAGGCATTCTTTCTTTCTGCACAGTTTGTTCCAACTAAGGATAGGATTAGAGAAGTGGTGGCCCAGTACATTACCACTGGGCCACCCACTGGACGAACCCACGACCTGCAACTCGTAAATCGGAGCCATTAGGCTCCAACTTACGAGTTGTAGGTCGTGGATTCGGTCCCAGGCAGGCGCTTTACTATGTGTAAATAATTTATCACCACTGCTCTTAAAAAACATCGTGAGGAAGCCGGCATGTCCTAGAACCAATCATTCGAAGACATGTGACAACTACCAACCCACAACGGGCCCGCGTGGTAGATTATAGCCCACTCCCTCTCGAAGAGAGGAGGCCTGTGTCCCAGCAGTGGGAATATTATAGGCTGATTATGCTATGAAGGATTGACATCAAGCCACAAATCTCAATATGTCAAACTGTTACAATCAAATACAGGGAAAATAAAGTACCTAACGCTAAAAAGATTTTCCAAGAAGAAGGATTTAAAAGAGTTGTAGGTACACCACATTTCAGTGTAAACACGCCTGTTCTCGACTATACGTCGCGTAGGTACACGTGTCCTCGCTGTACGTCGCGATGACGTAACTAATCTCATCGGATGTTTTGTGCGCGACTGTACGAGCCTGGTATGGTAGATCGTGTTTGTTTTAAGGATAGATACTAAGTACAACTAAAAAGCGGTAGCGGGGGCGGATAATGAACACACATCCGGTTACTGAATTGAAAAGTTGAGAACTTGTCAAACTCTATTTTAGCATTACGCTGATTCCTTCAATACAATGTGCCGCTACAATGGCGACATTAATTGGACGCATGGGTAAGACTAGTGGCCAGTAATAATAATAGGGCTGTCTCTATTTCCTTCAATTCCTGCCTACTCTTTGCACGTTATTCGTTTTAATTTCATTGATGCGATGTTATGATCCGTCACCCGGCTAATGACCCCCGTGTACAGGTTGCTCCAAGATGCTATTTTAGAAAATTGTAAATATGCGATATTTTTTGTTTTTTGCAAAAAAGACTTAAGCTTGTAACATTCCCGCTATCCGCTCACAATGTTGCCTGTCTCAATCCTTCCCCAGTCTGAGTCCCCCGCCGCGGACGTATTCTTTTATGAATATGACGTTGTTTCACGATGACGTCACTATGTGTACTTGTAGGACATAGGTATGTAGGCAATTTATTTATGGTTCTTCTTTTATTTAACGTTCGCAGGAAATGGGTATGACGGCTTTGTTGGGTACGGGAAATTGCATCGTTTTAAAATACCTACCAGCCTGTCACCGCATCACAGTGTTCAAGCTTCTTTTCATAAAGAGAAGACATCTAGATAGATAGTGATATTATACGTCTGTATAGTTGTTACCTATAATGCTTAATACTAAATAGGTACCTACCTAGTTCAATTGACAAAATTCATTTCAGTGGGAGGTTCAAGATATCATTGTAGACCCTTTTGGGAGTTTATAGCGGCTAGCTAAGTAATAACAGCCATTGCTTGATTGAGCAGGTTCAGTTTAAGCTACGCTTGCCGCGATTGATCAGTGGATGGGTGACCATTTTTAATACATACCAAGACCCCTTCGAGCCTCGGAAAGCATGTTAAACCGTTGGTCCCGGCTGTCATTAGAGGATCATTGACAGTCGTTATAAGTCGTCAGAAGCCCGAATGTCTGGCAACCAGTCTTACCAAAGGGGTATCGGGTTACCCAATAACTGGGTTGTGGAGGTTGGACAGGGAGTCGCTCCACGGAAAATACTGGTACTCAGCTGCAACCGGTTAAACTTGAACTCAAAACTCAAAGCATTTATTTCAATTAAACCATTTATAGGCACTTTTAAACTGTCAGAGAATCGGTCAGTTCGTCAGAATGTTGAACGTAGTTGCAAAACGTGGATCTTTGTGGAGAAGAACGAGCAAGGCACTCTTTTAAATCAAGATATTACAAAATACTGGGATTGGAAGCCGACAAAAGGCTAGGCAGACATATACTCGTAGTTTAGTTCTCTCATATCGATCTATCTAATCGAGTACTCTTCGTCAGCTCAAAATGTTAATGACACCTCTAACAAGACGCCTCAGAAACCTCAGCAAACGTGTTCCGATGGAAGCGGAACCAATGTATACCGTATACATAATTAAACAGCTATTTTCATCTGTAAACGTGCCGCTCGTCCCGAATTAATCCGTGAGTAAAATTATACGATATTTTATCTAGTGAGCACGAAGCTGTTTGAGATTTACTCTTTATTATGATGAGTATTTTTGGTTGGTTTGACTGCCTCGTTGGTAAAGTGGTCGCAAGCGTACCTACTGAGTATGAGGTTTTGGGTTCGATTCCCAGGTCGAGCAAAGTGTTATTGGATTTTTCTATCTGGGAAGTCTCAGTAGCAGTCAGTCTGGATTCATGCCCAGTTGATGGCAATAGGCTCGCCCTCTATTAGCATAATCAGCCTATAAATATCCCACTGCTGGGACAGGCCTCCTCTCGGTGAAAGGGAATGGGCCGCAATCCACCGCGCGGGCCCAGTGAGGGTTGGTAGATATCACATGTTTTCGAATTTTTGGTTCTAAGCCATGCCGATTTACTCACGATGTTTTAATTTACCATTTTGAGAGCAGTGGTGATATAATAAGTTACACAAAGTAAAGCGTCTGTCAGGGTTCGAACCTACGACCCAAAACACACGCAACTATGTATTACATGGGACTTAAACATAATAAGCGAAATCATGGTGTACTACAGGTACACCACTGCCCAATCCTTTGGGAAACAAGGCGTGATGTTAAGCCATGTTTATATCAATCAATCAAAAGTCATTTATTCAAACTAGGCTGAGAATCAGCACTTTTCGAACGTCAAAATTACAAAAGACAATCCCCCAAAACGCCCGCCCTTCGCCACTTCCTAGTGCTTTCGCTGGGGAGAAGAAATGGCGGAACAAAGTCCCCAGCAGCACAGCTGTCTGTTAAGTTAGAAAATAATTGATTTTTTACAACACTAGGTATGAAAAGTAATTAACCTTACAGGACACAGAAAATTAAATTAAATTATTTGCCATAGATTATGTATATGTATTTGGTACTTTCCCTTGTATGATTTCGAACACTTCATCATCATCATTCAGCCGAAAAACGAACTAGACTATTGTTGTAGATAGGTCTCCCCCAATTCGGATACTTTTAGCTCAGTGAGTCAACACAGTTCATTACTGGACATAATTATGACTTTCCCAAGTTGTACCACTAATCTTTCACCTCTTTATTAGTGGTTGAAATGGCAATCATATCTCTTGGTTTTAGTAGATTTTTATATTTTATTTATCCTTTTGATACATTCTTAATTTGTAAATGTGAGGACTTTGTAAGCCTTGTAGACTTTAGATCTGTAGACCATTTTTTATCAAGTACCTGGTACTTGTTGACAGGCCTACGCTGTCCTCCCACTCTAAAAGCCAATTATTTTTAAAAGAGTAACCATGGAGTTTCTTGCCGGTTCTTCTCCATAGGAAACGACCAATTGGAACCGTGCACCTAGTTTCTGACGTTTCATAAGTGCCCATGTTGGTTTATGTGAAATAAAAATATTTTGATTTTGAATCTCCGTTCTGCGCTTTCTGTCTGTCCTAGCTGCCTTTTTAAGGTCACCAGTCCATCTAGTTGTTAGATGTTCCTCGCTACGCTTTCCGATGCGGTCTTCTTTCAAGGATTCGTCAGCTCTAACGGTCATTGGTCTTTTGACAGGTTGTTTTATACTTATAAACTTGTACTTACAGAGTAAATTTGGTTTTCCAGCAGTTATTTCGTTGAAAATGTGGTTATTCACCCCAGTGGTTGCAATACACTCCAAAATATCGATACTTACATAACCAAACCTAAACAAAAAACTACGATGACTACAACTTTCTGCTGGAACAAGTTCGTTGTGTTACGTTGTCGAGTCATCGCGCGCAATCTAAGTTGGGGGTGACAGTGTACCGCTTACCGGGCTGTGTGACAGACACTTTTGTAGACACTTTTGTGGACACTTCTGTGACACTTAAGCGGGTTTATTTCTGAGTACTATTACTTAGGTTACAATAATATGATAAATTTTAACTCTTGGAAAAGTTTAACTACGGTTTTTTTTAAAGTGGTTTCCTACAATATTTTCATCTGTTTGAGCAGATGATTAGCTTTTTTATTTATTTCGATCATAT
The DNA here is from genome assembly GCA_914767645.1 of Hydraecia micacea. Lineage (NCBI taxonomy): Eukaryota > Metazoa > Arthropoda > Insecta > Lepidoptera > Noctuidae > Hydraecia > Hydraecia micacea. Next base: position 1,348,678 of record OU611794.1, read on the forward strand.
ATGTACAGTCAACAAAAGATAAGTATGCAGGATCGTTGGATATAGTTGAAGTTTAGTAAGAAACCGATGGATATTCTCGAACTAAATTTAATTGTATTAATAGAAAACAAACAGCTCATTTATCAAATTAAATTTCAGTCGACAACATCCATCGGCTTCTTACTAAACTTCAACTATATCCGATGATCCCGCATACTTATCTCTTTTGTTGACTGTACCTCTAATAGTTTCAGATTTGTCCATACTGACCCACCTCAATAAATCACCCGCCATAAGTGAAAGGTGTGTGTATGACAAAATGTATGAACGTAAACGAGGCAAAAGGAAAGGTAAGGATCGTAGCAGGGGGCGTTCTTTTGTACGTTCGTGCCTACCCCCATGCGAAGAAGGCGTGAATTTATATATAAGTGTAAATAAAATGGTATTGATCGCACCACAACTGATATCGAACTTGTAAATATTGCTCAGCATAATTATACAGGGTGGCCCAAAATAGAAAAAAAAAACATAAAAAAAATAAATAAAAAAAATGATCATCACTACAACAGTGCTTTTATCACAGTGGGTACCATGATTTATCAGTATTGGCACTTTTTTCAATATCTTTTAAGGCTCAAAAAAAATTTTCTAACATTAGAACCTTACTGTAAACACTCAAAGTGTCATAACCAAAGCCCAACATTCTGCCCGCAGAAAACTAATGAACTTACACAATTCGCATTGATTGTCTGCATATAGTTATGAAGTATTCCCCAGATTCATCTAGAGTGAGCCGTGAAGCTGTGGCATAGAAAAATATGGAAGAGACACTCCTTACTACCTACAGTTTCGACTTGAGAAACTTGGACTTGAGGAAGAAAAATATTATATTTGTGACACGCACAGAAAATACTAACAATAAAAAAAAAAACATTAAATCTAACAAAATCATGACAATAAAATAAAAAAGAACAATAGAACTTTTAAGTTTATCTAATATAATTACAATATCTCATAAAGATTAAAAGTAACAAAATAGTAAAAACAACAAAAAATAAAAAGGTAGACCTGTGCGAGGCCCAAAGGCTCCTATCTCGACATGAGACTGGTTATTTCAGCGCATTGGTGTATGAAAAAGCGCAGAAAACCCCCCCCATAGCTTGGATGCCCGTCGTCAACAATGACCTAAATGAAGCCCAAGTAAGTAGATGTCTCGACCACCCAGTACAGACATATCTGGTGAAGAATGACGCGAAGAGCCGACCCCCAATGAGATGGCATAAGGCTAGGTAGAAAGAGGTGTGCGTAGAAATATATCATGACTTTCGCTTCTATACTTTTTGTTACTCTATGCTGTGGGTTATTTCATTAGCGCGCTTTATTGGAAATTTCTTCCATTGTGAAAGATTGTCGCTTCGCCATCTTCATTACGTCTTAGAGATTTAAAATGGCGCTGTAGGCTCTTTGAAGACCTTTTAGTTTGTTCGAATATTTAATTAATGTTTGCGGAGTTATTGCTTGATTAATTATTTTTTTGATATTTGATATGAAGCAATATTTGGCCTTGAGTACCTGTAGATACGCAACATACGTAACATAATCAGCATGTTCCCACTGCTGGGACATAGGCCTCCTCTCAGTGAGAGGGAGTGGGCCGTAATCCAACACGCGGGCCCAGTGTGGGTTGGCAGATGTCACATGTCTTCGAATTTTTGGTACTAGGACATGCCGGTTTCCTCACGATGTTTTCCTTTACCGTTTTGAGAGCAGTGGTGATGAAATAATTTACACAAAGTAAAGCGTCTGTCAGGGTTCGAACCTACGACCTACAACACGTAAGTCGCGGCTGTTACCAGTTGGCCACCACTGCTCTCTGATACGTAACGTACATTATTGGAAATCTTTAAAAAGGTGAAAGTACCTCCACAATGACATAAACAATTTATATATAGGAAATAACACATATAAAACGTAACAAGTCGTAACTGTATTCTCAAAAGGGTTAGGCGACTCTGAAATATCAAAAAGTATTTGCCGTTTCATATAAAAATACAAAAATTACCCATGTTACTTTTAGTACCTAATTTTACAGTAAGTTGTTCATTTTCATGAATCCATATAACCTCCCTGAAATAATGATAACCAATGAAGAAAAAGTCAGTCTGTATAATTATTTGATTTTTCAAGTTTATTAGTATTTAGATACAGCGGGGTAATTGCGTAACACACTATCAGTAGCAATCGCTTTCATTTTGACAGTTCAACAACATTCATTGCCATACTATCGTTGTAGAGCAGACAATTTTTTCGAACACTTGAAGCAATGGATTAGCAATATCCTTCAAAATGGTTCAGATTGTGATTGATAGTGTGTTAGGCAATTAGGATGCTGATGTCTTATAGGGGCTTGTAGCTAAGTAAAAACAGACGTACGAGTCGATCGATCAGGTTAAGCTTGCCGGGGTTAGTCCGTAGACCATCTTTACATACCAAGACCCCTCCATTCCTTGGAAAGCACGTTAAGCCGTTGGCTGTCATTCGTGGATCTTTGACGTCGTTACGGGTCGTTAGAAGCCCGAACGTCTGACAGTCAGTCTTACCAATGGATTTTGTATTACCCAGTAATTTTGAAGTGAAAACTTCTTTAGGCGCGTTGGGCATTTTGTAAGATGGGAAAAAACCATTGAATTCGCGCCACTTTTACCGTAATCGACACCGCTTCGGATGTGTTCGGCTGTCCTTATTATTTACCACTTGGTTCTAATGTAGTTCCGATATGTCAGTGAGTGATGGCAAAGTATTCTGTTTGTGTTTTGTTTATATGACAATTCAAAAAATACACACGTAATTGTTCAAGTTTTCACTTCTGTCGGCACTCCCGGAGTGTCAAATTTTTGTATTACCCAGTAATTGGGTTCTGGTTCAGGTCAGAAAGGCAATCGCTCCATGTAAAATACTGGTACTCAGCTGCAACCTGTTAGAGTGGACGCCTAGTGGAAGCCCAGGGAGATGTAGATACAGACGTCACACGTACAGACGCCAGCATATCAAGCTACTACAATCTGTCATTCAACTTTATCGCTAAAGCATAACGTTCAAAGTTGATTGGGAAAATTTGACAGTTTCGGGTAGCTTGATGTGCTGGTGTCTGTACGTACGTTTGTATCCGCGTTATAAAATTCAATTCCCAGTCATAATACACCTATATTCATAATAATGTTGTGGGAAAACTGGATGCTAACTAGTTTGACTCCTGCGACGTTGCTTGCATTTTTTATAAGTTCAGGCAAAGTTGGGGACTTTCAATCAGCTTTTGAACAAACTTGTGAATATTTAACGTATATATTTACGGATAGACCGACGAACTGACGTCGGTGGAATATAGAAGAAGGGGAGGGGATAGACACGTGGCATAGATTATGGATAATAGTCAAGTTTTGTTAATCTGTGGTTTGATGAAGTTACGTACTTTGAAAGAGTTTGACGGTGTATTAAGTTGGGTATCCTTTTGTGTTTACTCTAACGATCATATAATATCTTCATAGTGCATAAAGAGAAAGCTCGGTCAGTGGGTCGTCTTAGTTGTAGGAGCTATTGTATTACGCTTGCACTATGAGCAGCAAAGAAAACAAAAAAAAAATCGAGTTAAAATATTTTTTGGGACTTGGTAAATTTTTCGGTTTTTTTTAAATCGGAAATCTACCAATTTTATTGTAGCATCGGGTTAACCTTGACTCATAAATGAAATGAATACACCAAAATTATACAAATGTGGACCAGGCTTACTATGCAACATAAAAGCATGTGATTTTTTTTTCACACTACTAGGGATATAAAGTTTTTGTATATATATAATGGGATATAAAGTAATTTTAATAGATCAATTCAATAATAATAATACATAATTATGAATAACAGATATATATATTAATAAGTAAAATAACAAAAACAAATTGTAACATAATCTATACTAATATTATAAAGAGGTAAAATTGTTTGTAAGTTTGTAAGTTTGTAAGTTTGTATGTAGGGGGTAATCTCCGGAAGTAATGAACCAATTTTAAAAATTGTTTCACTGGTAGAAAGCTACATTATTCGGGAGTGCTATAGGCTATAAATTATAAAGATATCATGCATATTAGCTGAACTATCTCAATTTTTGTCTAGCCAGGCGGAAAAAAATTGCTCTTACAACAGAGTTATTTGCATGCGCTGCCTTAACAGTTGTATAATATAATTGAAAACAATGTATGGCAACCTGGTCCGCTTTGAATAGTTCTACAAAAAAGTCCGCGACACCATATTTCTATCTTTTATATTTTAGCAGATATAGTAGCTTTTATGTGTTAAAAAAAGTATTTTTCGACGTACTTACCTTTGGACGATTTTTTAAACAACAAAATATTAAACCTTATCGAAAAAAATATTATTATGATCACAAGAACATCGTAGAGATGCGATTTGCCCTAAACAGTATGTCAATTGGTTAAATAGTTTCGAAGATAATATAAAATTACTAAATCGGAAAATGCCGCCGTCCATTCACGAACCGCATTAGAACATGCTTTGTACGGACGTTTTATCCATTTACCCATAGATGGCGTTGTGCATAATGACGCTCTCCAGTTATTATTTAACTTTCGTAGTTAGGTAGGTGAGGTTGTACGCACTAAGTAGTTACTGTTGGTTGGATGTTGTTGGTCTTTAAAATTGTTTTGGTTGCTCGGTTTCTTAAAACACAAATACTACTTCGTTCTCATTCTTCGAGTTCGAAGCTGTGGTATTTCTGTTTTTGGGATATCGGACAGTTTCAGCGATTGTTTATCATGCCTAAAAAGAAATCACAACTTTCCCGTCAGACATCCCAGACAAGAGCAGCTCGAGTACGCCGTACGGAAGTCTGCTCTTGAAAGTCATCAGCGCCTCTCGAGGAATAGAGAAAATATTTCGCAAGCACGCGCTGGGGAATCTAGCGTCTCAGTGATTTAAGGCAGCATGTCTCTGCAACAAGGGATAGGGAGTCTAGCGCTGAGCACTCGCAGCGGCTCGCTAGGCAAACTGTGAGAACATCGCAGGCCCGTGCTCGGGAATCTAGCGCTGAACTTGCGCAGCGTCTCAGTGATTTAAGGCAGCATGTCTCTGCAACAATGGATAGGGAGTCTAGCGCTGAGCGCTCGCAGAGGCTCGCTAGCCAAAGCGCGAGAACATCGCAGGACCGAACCACACTCATAATTTCATCACAAGTTAAAATGTTTACCGCCCAACGAAGTGGGCACGGGTCAGCTAGTACTTAATAATTATACTACATTAATAATAATGTACAATTTTTAAGCGAGTAAAGAAATGAGCAATCTATATTATTGTACATATATTATAATAAAATTGTAGAAAAGTGGTGTCTGTACAATGGAAATATATAAAAAAAAAGTAGCAGGGGTTGTTATTATATCGATGCCGAACCCGAAAGTGTAATTAAATTTTTTTTTGTCTGTTTGTCGGTTTGTCTGTGTGTTTGTGCACGCTAATATCAGAAACGGCTTATTCGATTTAGATGCAGTTTTCACTAATATATTGTAGTAAGCTTCACTTAACTTTTAGTGTTTATTTCATGTCAATCGGTTCATAAATAAAAAAGTTGTGTCAATTTAAAGAATCACGGCGAACATTTGTTAAGGTATTCTATCAGAGTACGTACACGCCTCGCGCCTGCGCGTCCGTGGCTATATAAAGCCAGAGTCATGGAAGAAGGAGAATCTAAAAGCTACCCAGTAGAATTTTTAGAATCCCTCAATGCTCCTGGACTACCAGCACATAAAATAAAATTAAAAGTAGGCGTACCCCATAATGCATTAAAGCACTCTTCTCTCTCTACTTATTTAAATATTTGCTTTGCCCGACAGGGTCCATAATTGTTTCTATTATTTTTTATTTACCACCTGTTAATTGTACATTATGGATTGCAATAAACTATTTGAGATACCTGCTCGCTAATATCAAATTATATGTCATGCAAACCTAACGCTAAACTAAACCTAAGCCTAACGCTTATGACTTGCTTTATGTTATTGCAGTACAATATGAATGCCCGAGTATTAATATTGTACTGAATTTCATTATGACCCGCAACATTACTGTGATTTGAATTTGGAACGTCAACTGAGAAAATCATATGGAATCTTTTTTTTTGTATTAATATACAACTCGACCAAAGAGTTTTCATAGGTTTTAGTTACCGTTGACGAACAAAATAATTTATTTATTAATCGCAACTTTATAGAGATGTTATATGTAGTAACAATAATGTATAGTAACTAAATAGATAGACACAAATAATTACAACAATAAAAATAATTGTTTTCTGTATAATGGCCAAGTCCAAATTAATGAAAAATGTCGCCTAACCGCTGTTTCTACATTATCTGTGGCGGTAATGGCAGCATGTCATCGCAACAGCTGATCGGTTGCTGTGGCGCGGAGCCACGCGTTGCAATGTTGGATTTAGGCGTCATAATTACGATATTATTTATTGAGTTCTTTACGAAACTGCATGAGTTTAGATAAAATAGTGTATGTAACTGCACTTAACTAGGTATTCAACGGTTATGCTCGAATTGGTTTTTATTACCTCGCAGTAGGTGTGAAAAGTAGAGTATCCTCGGGGATAAACGTGTCTTCGTCTTGGGCGACCTTGAATCCGTCGCTGCATTCATGATTCCAGTCTTAATTCCCTCGCTTCGCTCAGGAGTTAACTCAGAGCCCTCGTCATCCTTCGTTGCGTTCGAAATTCAAAATAGCTTTATCCCCTTATTGCATAATCTACTATTAAAATCACCTAATTTAGCAATTGAGGTACAGGGTGGTTCGCCATCCTATCGCATAGTTTTGATATAACCAGTAACAATTTACACCAAATACGTACGTACATAGGTAATTGTTGTTTATTGAAATGTCGTTCTATTATTAGATGACCTATTTCTACCATTTTATACATACAACCACTAAATTATTCATATCAGCTTCATTGAAAACCCTCACATTATCCAACGAAACACCGCAAAACGTCCACATTTCACAAAATTCGCCATGTTTCCTAAATTGGCGTCTACCCTAGGGACGTCACAATTGTCCGTTGGAGTGTGAATGCTCCGCGTGGTTCAGTGGGCGGCTCTGCGGAACCCTTCGCATTATGTACCATTGACGCATCAGTTTCACCTTTGTGGGTGTGTGATAGTTTGTCAAGATATTTTTAGAGACGATTAATACGAGGGGGTTTCCCGAGATAAATAGGAAAAGAGGTTTTTTTGGTTCTTTCATACTTTAATGTTACACTTTCGTTTTTAACGTCGACACAGTCAGTTCCCTACAAAATGGTTGAGCTGGATGGTGCTGATCCACGCATGTTGGTGAACAGGTGCCGTCGGTTGAGACTGGTCATCCCTTAACTGTCAGGGCTTATTTTTAATTGTTTCTTTATTTATTTTTTACATTGCTCTCACATAAGAAGCAACAAAAATAAAGTACCTACCCAGGATTTTGTAAAATCTTGATTTAAAGGAGTGTCCATGGAGTTTCTTGCCCGTTCTTCTCCATAGAGATTTACGTTTTGGAATGGGCAACTAGCTTCAACTTTCTGACTAACTGACCGACCCTTTAATAATTCAAAAGTGCCTGTAAATGGTTTAATTGAAATAAATGCTCTGAGTTTGAGTTTGACAGATCTAAGTAACTTTACTAGATTATCTGAGTTAAACAAAATTAGTTATTTATTGATAGTTTCACGTGTAAATATTTATCTATTTACACGTGCAACTATCAATAAATAAATAAGATTGTTTGTTGAAAATTGGGTTTAATGCAAAAAAAAACTGTACAGACCTGCTGTATCGGAGATTTTTTTGTGATTTACGAGATACAAGTGTCCATAATAAGGTTCCTTTCAAAATATAATATAAAGCACCTAAGTTAACAAGAAAAGAATACAAACATTGGGATGAAAACAATACATCGTTTATTTGATAAATAATAATTTATTCACATTGGTTTGCCCTAAAGTCAATAATTAACAATCATCATCTAGCAGTAAGTCATTAGTTCTTGAATGGAACACGCCTTTTCACAACACTCATCTACCGGTCCGCGTTTGCCGCGCACGCCAGCAAGCGCGCGGGCTCCATGCTCCGGCATCCACCAGCCAGCGTCTCGTTTGGACTCAGCTCCCCAGCAGAGCACCGCCAGAGCTCTCGACAAGGTCCTTCCACAGTAGAAGCTCGTACCTTCTTGAGCATAGTAGCAGGAGAAAGAAGCAAACATCAGAACGAAGACCATGTAAAACTTCATGATGAGTTGAAAATAGCTTCAGTTGTTACGGTTCTAAACGATGTCGGTTGAATGTGATGTTTCCATGAGCTGCACCAGCTTTTATACTGGAAAACTGATTAATAATTCAGATACTAATGAGTTTAGCTTAAACCTAATTGTGTAGGATGTGGAATATTAATCGTGTTACCTGAAAATGTGCTTTAGATATTGATTTTTGGTATGTGACGTTGCTGGGGAGTTTGTTACTTGTATACTTTTCAACGATATTGTAAAGCAGTGAAGTCAATAGTTTTGTGCCATCTTTATTTTGGATCACATGAATGTCGAGCCGTCTCCGTGCCTCGGAAAGCACGTTAAGCCGTTGGTCCCGGCTGTCATTCGTGGATCTTTGACAGTCGTTACGGGTAGTCAGAAGCCCGAAAGTCTAATAACCAGTCTTACCAAGGGGTATCGTATTACCCAGTAACTGGGTTGTGGAGGTCAGATAGGCAGTCGCTTCATGCAAAATACTGGTATTCAGCTGCATCCGGTTAGACTGGAAGCCGACCCCAACACAGTTGGGAAAAGGCTAGGCAGATGATGAATGTCGAGGCGATCCAACTCCTTGACAACACTGATCTAGTGCGAAGACTAAAAAGTGTAAAACCTTTTGAGTCAGTTCAGTGTGAGTGAACCTAAACTACTGTACAGTGCAAGTGCTGACTATAAATTATAAAGAACACGTGAATCAAGTGTACCCTTAACATAAGATGTTATTGGACGATTACTTAATAATTATTGTATAGTTAGGTGCTTAGTAGTTTAAGTTATATTTAAATTACTTATTAGCTAATAGGCTAGATTGTAATGTGAATAAAGTACCACCGACTGTGATAATTTACACAACAAAAATAAAAAAAAATCATTAAACCTATTAGTTAAGTATCAAAGGTAGTTTTAGAAAACCTTGAGGGTGCTCTGCTCATACTTATGCCCAGTAAAAAATGCTAGTTTGATAAAGAACCCATTCATATTTTTTATGTAAAAATAATAATAGTCCTACAGACCGTATTTCAGCGATGGCGGCCAATCTCAATGGAAACTATTAACCTTCGGCGCGGGAGATATTATAGTGCACCAGTATGTGTGCAGACACAGGTGCACTCTCTATTCCCTCACCCTCATAGCAAGCAATCTGACACGACCGGAGAGAGATCAGGCGCAGGAACAACGTCTTAACGTGCTTTCCGAGGCATGGCGCTATCACACGGCCATCTTCCAAATTCCGGACTGTAACTAAGAAATTCCTAATGGAAAACCTAATAATACTGCCTGACCTGGGAATCGAACCCAGGACGTCGTCGCAGCTCGACAGCTCAGTAGTCGCGCTTACGACCACGAGATCATCGGGGCATCATCTTCTCCTTTCTTTGATTCTTTTTTACAATTTTCCAAGGGCTGGCTCATTAAAAAGTTTCTCCAACTGTATGGGAACGACAATTATTATGAATTTTAGACACGAGTTACACCAATTTTATGTAGATACCATGCCGCGTGTCGCTCAGACTTCAGTGGATGCATTTCACCGAGTTATAATAGTTTATTAGAGTTTCCATCATTTCGAAAACATCGAAAGACATCCAAAGAGACACAAAGTCTTCAAATATTTTCTTTTGCGTAGAAAATAGTAGATTAGACACGCGACTAGTCTATATTAACGTAATGTTCGAGATATTACTAGAAGGGGTTGCAGTAATGATTAAGGTGAATGCTCAGTGTTAGCCCGCGAAATTCAAATTTTCTTACGTTTTTTGCAATTTGCAGATCAGTGTCAAGTTGTATCTTGATCAAAATATAATTCGCGACTATAACAGGTACGTATTTACAGAATTATAATCATTAGAATCATTAATACATCTTTCTAAGTTAGATCTGTTCCATAAGAACAAATCTCTTATGGAAAAGTGTTTATGGAAGAAATCTATCTAAGAGCTAGCTCATCATAAGATACCTATATGTGTGGTACAAATATTTTTATTATTATTATCAGCCATTTCTGTCCCACTGCAGGGCAAAGGCCTCCCTCCCCTCCCTCCACTTATCTCTATCCAGTGCTGTTACACGCCAATCCTTGTGGAAAGAGTCAAGTTCGTGTTATTGGCAGTACAAATATAATATAGAAAAAGTTTATTTTTTATTTTTAAATCTAGATTCAAAATTATTGTAATGTTGAATAAGATCGTTTAGATGCACTCGAGAACGACGTGGCAATTGTTTTAACTTTTAGAACTTTATAGAGTTGGACCCTGCTGAGTTGATAGTTTTCCTTGGAATTACTATTGGCAGTAAATGAAAATGTGAGGCCACATATAGAAAAATGTGCAGATCGGCCACCTATGCTGTTATAAAAAATCGACGGATAATTGATGTGGATAGAGCCAGAATAGTTCATTTTAGTTATGTTCATAGTCTTATGTCATAATATAGGATTCTTCTGTGGGGAACCTTTCCAAACATTACTACTATCTTTGTTTTACTGAAGAAGGCTGTTCGAGCCATTTACAACTTAGGTCCAAAGGATTTCCTTCGAGAAAAATTCAAAGACATAGACAATCTGACTGTAGCCACGCAATAGATATTTGAAAATCTATTGTACGTTCACAAAAACATATAAAATTTTAAGAAAATGTCTGATATTCATAGTTTAAGTACCAGGAATAAACACAGTGTTGCTGTACACCGTAGTCGCCTCCACAGAGTAGGCAATTCATTCATGGGTCAATGTATACGCTTTTACAAAAAAATTCCCATTGACATTCGAAACTTACCCATGAAAACATTTCTTTGTAAAAAAGGGCACTATAAAATTCCTGATTATTTAGAAGACAACAAAGCTTGGAATTGATCTGCTCGCTCTGCTAAGCCTTGTGATGAAACCATAAAACTTAACATTTTAATTATCATGAAACTTAAGAAACTTTTATTTTAATAATCTCTTAACTAACTATTCACACTAGGTACTAAATTAAAAGACTAACTAAGTATATAAATAAATACAAAAATAAAAGGACACTTAAGCATAGAAGTACTCGTCCGCATCGCTGTCATCCGGAAACGTGTCCAGAAGACTGGCAGCATTGCCACGTTGAATGGCAATGCTAATTCCTTAGCCAAAGAACGACCCAACCCTCCCTCTGGTCACGTGAAGTGTCGACCAGCCGGCGAGAAATTTCTTTAAAAAGGAGACGCGAACTCGGGCCCCATGACCCGAGCGTTTCGACCCCAAACGGCTCAAAGCTGCAGTTACCCATAAGGTTACAGTATTTGCACAGCTTGAGGGTCTCAGCAGCCGCAGCAGCGGCGCCAGCACAGCCCGCCGTGCTAGAAACATGAGATGGCGCAAGGGTATCGACACAGGTTGCGTCCCACACCAGAGGCCTACCCACCTTCCAAGGCAACAACGTCATGTCGTCTGGTCTCTTCCCATCGTCACGTACTAAACCGTTTGGTTCTAATACCGCTGGTACGCCGGCGGTTACAAGGGCTCGACGAATAATATCGTTGATGCTGGCATGCCATTGATGAATATTTAATACAAAATAATATGAATATTTACTTTGTAAAATATTATTTTACTTTAAAAAAACAAGCATTTTAGACAGACAAAACAAGATTAATCTCATTTATTCATCAACAAAAACATTTAAAAATATTAACAGTAACATCTTCTCAGTCATCAGGTCCATGTTGCTAGCAGTAAGTCAAGAGTTCATCAATGGTGCATGGTTTCAAACAGCACTCGTCGACAGGTCCCCGCTTGCCACGAACTCCTCCCAGAGCCCTCGCACTTTGAGGGGGCATCCACCAACCAGCATCCCGCTTAGACTCGGAACCCCAGCACAACATGGCCAAGGTTCTGGACAGATGCCTTCCGCAGTAGAAATCGGTGTCAGCTTGAGAAGCATAGCACGCGGCGCAAGCCAACATCAGGGCGAATACGGTGAAGAACTTCATGGTGATTTTGAAGGAGGTTGATGTATGCAGTTACTGTTTACGTACTGGTGTTCCAAACTTTGGAATTCGAAAGTACCGTGTTCCTGTACTCCTAAGCTTATATACTGGGAATCTTCATTAATATTCAAACACTAATGAGCAGATTTCCGTCTTAAATGTATGAAGGTTATGGAATATCACCTTGATTTTACGTCTGGGTGCACATTATTGGAAGTGAGTGACTGGAGATAGTTGCCTAGTATCTACATTAAAATAAGAGCAAAGATATTGTGGAACATTTTTGACTTGTTGCAATAGTCTACTGCGCAAAAAATTATATTTGAAAACTTTGCGTTTCTTTGAAGATTTTTTAGAAATGACGGAAGCTCTAAGAAATTATTGCAACCCGGTGAAATACATCCACTAACGTCTGAGGCGACAAGCGACTGGGCACATTAAAGAGATGTACGAGTAAATCTCGTGTCGAAAATTTTTATTAATTTGGTTTAAGTTATGATTGTCGTTCTCTCACAGTTAGAGGAACTTTAGGAAAGTTGTAAAAGAGAACCGCAGAAAGAAGATAACGAAACTGCAACATTTTTTTTTATCGGGTTTACTCTTATATTGCCATTCCGATAAAAAAAAAATGTTGCATAACAAAATTCAAAAGTAAAACATAACTTTACCCATTTATAAATGGGTAAAATTATGTTTTAAGGTACCTATATTCAAACCTAAGCAGTATTTGCTGCCGCTGTGGGTAGAAGTGCATACCGCGCGAGTTTCGCTCAGGTATTTAGTATCAAGTTCCGCGGCTAGAGCGGAATAGTTGGTGCTATAGTACCGCATAGATATTGTTTCGCTTGTTGGGCGAAACAATAACTAAACAAAGATCCTTTACCTTCCTGAGCCAAACTCAAACTCGGTATTCTATACCCACAAGGATAGCGAAATCCGCTCAGTTGTAAACAGTAATAGTACCGCATACCCACTCGGTTTTCTCAACCGCAGACGGTAGTGAATACCGCTTAGGTTTGAATAGGCCTTAAGGCCATCATTGCCTAGAACATAACTTTCAGCAGTAGACTCTCGTATAGCAACAAGCCTAAAATACTCCACAATGTCCTTGCTCTTATATTAACGTGGAGACTAGGTAAATCATCTCCAGTCACCCACTTCCAATAAGGTGTAACCAGGCGTAAAATCAAGATGACATACAAGGTGAATATTCCACAACCTACCTCATTAGTGTTTGAATATTAATGAAGATTCCCAGTATATAAGCTGAGGAGTACAGGAACACAGCACATTCGAATTCCAACGTTTGGAACACCAGTACCTGAACAGTACCCCAACCAGTACCTAAATAGTAACTGAATACCTCAACCTTCTTCAAAATCACCATGAAGTTCTTCACCGTATTCGCTCTGATGATGGTTTGCGCTGCGTGCTATGCTTCTCAAGATGGCACCAATTTCTACTGCGGAAGGCAACTGTCCAGGACCTTGGCCGTGTTATGCTGGGGTTCCGAGTCTAAGCGGGATGCTGGTTGGTGGATGCCCCCTCAAAGTGCGAGGGCTCTGGGAGGAGTTCGTGGCAAGCGGGGACCTGTCGACGAGTGCTGTTTGAAACCATGCACCATTGATGAACTCTTGACTTACTGCTAGCAACATGGACCTGATGACTGAGAAGATGTTACTGCCAATATTGTTAAATGTTTTTGTTGATGAATAAATGAGATTAATCTCGTGAATTTCTTGTCTTTTCTCTGTCTGAAATGCTCCTTTGTTAGATTTTTAATACTAGAGTTTATTTCTTTTATGTAATTTGTATAATGGCGATGTTATTTCGTTTTATACAGTTCTGAAAATTACCGCAATTATTTTTTTATTTTTTATTTTATTTATTTGGGACAAAAAAAAATTGCCACGACTTGAAGGGTATTTTTGATCTCGAAGCCTTCTTGGTTAAACGATCACATTCAACAAGATTTAATTGAAAAAATAACCATTTCAGTAGATTAGTACCACAATAAATTAAAAGTCTTATGATGAGCTACTCGTAATCACTAAACGAGGTCGCGAACTTAAGAGGAAATGTGGTCGGAAAGACTTTATGAAAAAGCCTAAGTAAAAAGTCATAATTCGAGGTTTTGCTCTCGCCTATTTTCTCCTCCAATATTGGACCAATTTAAAAGATATTTCATAAACAGAATAAGAAGGATATATACTGTGTCCCTATGTTTTTCTTTTTTCATTAATAGATGTCAAATTTGTACACTAGGCCTCTGTTGACAGCGGCAATTTCGAGCATTTTTTGAGGGTTCTAGTGCTTATAAAAATAATGTATCATCAAAAAGGAAAACGTGGCAACACCACTAATCTAGATTGAAAACTGTGCAGATTTAACAATTGAACTTAATCATTACTGCAAGCTCTTCGCATAATATCTCGGGCACGATGTTAATATCTTACCCTGCAATATGATTGTAACATTGTACTCCTACAATCAACACTGCAGGAGCTGTATTCCTAATTAAATATTGCTGATAATTACGTACTAGATTGGCACAGAGCTGATAGATTAATATTTGCACATTCCTTCCTTACTTCCTTTAGCTTTATTTTGCCATAAAACAAAATGGTCAACCGAAAACGTTTGGTAAGAATGGTTCCGTATAGTGGTGACGTTTAAGTACAGAAAATAATGTTATGTTATGGTTTGAGTGGCCAAGTGGTAACGCCCGCGATTTACGAGTTGAGACAAAAAATTGTGTAAATTATTTAATCTCCAATCTCAAAACGGTGTAGGAAAACATCGTGAAGAAACCGTTAAC
Organism: Hydraecia micacea; assembly: GCA_914767645.1. Classification (NCBI taxonomy): domain Eukaryota; kingdom Metazoa; phylum Arthropoda; class Insecta; order Lepidoptera; family Noctuidae; genus Hydraecia; species Hydraecia micacea. The sequence goes on from OU611794.1 coordinate 1,363,784, forward strand.
CGGCATATCCTAGAACAAAAAGAAACAGTGGCACTCCGGTAGTGCCGACAGAAGTGAAAACAAAACACAAACAGAATACTTTGCCATCATTCACTGACATATCGGATATACATTAAAACCGAGTACATCTCGAGGACAGCCGAACACATCCGAAGCGGTGTCGGTTATACATTTTCGCCGCGCCTTAGAAAGAGAGGGGGATACTCCTACGCCGCGCCGGCTGTCTACTCTCCATCCGTCTTACGAATTTTCAATCAGGTCACGTGTCCTGACGCGAGTGTAACATTTTTTACCCATTACAAAAAAAAGTGTACAACGCCGCTAAAGAAGTTTTCACTTAAAAAAAAATGAAGACATGTGACATCTACCAATCTGCTCTGGGCCCGCGTGGTAGACTACGGTCAAGTCCCTCCCACCGAGATGAAGCCTGTGTCCCAGCAGTGGGAACATTATAGGTTTGAATATTTTCCATTAAATGTTGAACTTTACTTATTGCTTGCCTATTTTAATAAAAACAGAAGATTTATTAAATAGGCTACACTTGAGCAAGGCCTCTGTCAAGCATTGAACGTCTTTCGGCCGATGAGATGATGATAGTGATGAATTGGAATAAAGTAACTTTGAGTTTGTGTTTGGAATTATTGAAGCCTTTCATATTTTTATAGATGTTTTTTTTAAGTTTGAACGTGGGTCCAGTTAACCAATAAAAATACAGAAAGTCAATGATTGTGGTCAACTGGACCCGCGGGTCAGTTGGATAACCGCGGGTTGATAAACTCTATGCCTAATCGTATGAGAGCTGTGGTAGATGCCCATGGAGGCAACACGCGTTATTAAATTAAACCTTTATTTGATAAAACATGTTTTTTATTCAAAAATCAATTGCCTTTAACAAGGCGCATATCCGACTTGTTAGGTGTAGCTCCATGTCGTATGGTATTCTGAACTCAAATTTAAAACAATACGATCGAAAAAGATGGTAAAATGTATCAGGTTTAAAACTGCATCAACAGTTTTTGTTCAATCTAGCAATCATATTTCGGTAGGGGCCATCGAAACCTAAACTCTAAGGTGGGCCAATAGATGTGTCCAGAAGTGTATTTTAGTAATCGCCTTTTAAAATCGTTCATTTTGATATCCCACTCGATGGCATTGGAATAAAAAAAAAATCATTTGAAAATATGGCACCCCAAATTCGCCAATTTACTTTGTTTTTTTATTTTGATGTAGCCAGTGACACTCGCGCTACCAAGAAAAATCTAAAGACGTATAATTTATCCAAATCCGTTCATTCGTTTAGAAGTTACGAGGGAATACAGAAACGGACATACCTACATACATACATACAGGTAAAACACATAACCCTTCTTTTGGGCTTCGCCGCAGTCAGGTAAAAAGGTCCCTGCTTATATAACATAGGCACTTGGGTTCCCTTTACCTGAAAAAGGCGTCAGTTGCCAAAACCACAACAATTATTCAAGAAACGTTTCGAAGGTACCCAAAAAACTCGAACCTAAAGATACATTTACCCGTTGCCTCCCCATTGGGGAGCTGTCCCTAAGTATAAGTACTACCTTACTGACCTACAAACCGTTGCCCGGATACAAGGGTTCCCCACATATTACATTAATTTTATTGCCCAACCGTCTTGGTGCAAAGATCCCGTGTGTACATTAATCATTTAGGTAACATAAAATCGAATGGCCTTCGTACCTGCACTTGAATAAATCAGATATGAGGAATATTTTATTGGTTAGTTTTTTTTTTGGATGGTGAGAAAAAGGTGTCTGGCGTGAACTAAATAATGTACTGTGCTTGGAGCAGTAAACAAACTGTCGCAAGCCGTATACTTTAGCTGAAATCGTCCGATAATAAAGGTTGTGGCGTAAATAGTGGTCCACAGTTAAGGATTCGATATACCTACTAGATAATTTACTATAACATATTACAATTTTAACCATTTTCACACAAGGGTTCCGAAAATAAATTATGTTAATTTAGAGCTTTTGAAGAAAAAGTTAGTTTTTCTCTATTTTAACCCTAATTTTTAACATAGTCATGCAAATTCAAGAGCGATTTTTGTAAAAAAAAAATTACTACTAAAATGGTTCGAATCGTAATATGTTATAGTAAATTATCTGGTATATCAAATCCTTAACGGTGGACCACTATTTACGCCACAACCTGTATATAGGTGTGCATACGTACTTACTTTCTTTTATCTATGTTTGGTTCGCTCGGTTGATTTAAAAGGTCAAAGTTCAGGCGATGATGGATTAAGTGTACGCGAGCCGTATCAGTGGTCAGTTTCACCTTGTTATGAATTACGTAGGTATACACTTAACTTTCAGTGCTGAAACACAGTGTATTCATGTTATTTATTGAATCAACCCGCAAAAAACCAGCTGGAGTGCCAAACAAACAAGGAATCCTTAAATACTCAATCAAAAAGGGATTCAACCCAAATCAACTCAGCCTATTGCAGTCCACTGCTGGACATAGGCTTCTCCCAGCCTGCGCCACAACTCCTTGTCCTACGCCTTCCGCATCCAATCTACCCCAGCCACCTTCTTTAGGTCGTCCGTCCATCTAGCTGGGGGGCGTTCCAAACTACGCTTGCCGATACGCGGTCTCCGCTCCAGGACTCGTCTGCTCCACCGGCCGTCGGTTCTTCGACAGACATGGCCAGCCCACTGCCACTACAGTTTGCTTACTCTGCAAGCTATGTCGGTAACACCGGTTCTTTTCCGGATAATTTTATTCCTGATAATATCCTTTAGAGAGACTCCAAGCATAGCTCACTCTATAGCGCACTAAGCGACCGCTTGAATTTATGGACCAGCCCAACCGTCAGTGTTCACGTTTCGGCACCGTATGTCATGACGGGCAGGACGCACTGGTTGAAAACCTTAGTCTTCAAACACTGCGGTATAGGCAACGAGAAGACTTGATGTCTTTTTCAGGACCTTCAGGATGTGCTTTCATTTGTAACTGAATAAATAATATGCTTATATTAACAAATACTCGTTTTCCCGGAAAATTTAAAGAGAACAAGTAAATAGGTTAATTACACGTGCGTGAGCAATATGTAACGGCTATTTAATTTAGGCATCGCTGGGATTTGAAGCCGCCATGATATTGAGGGTTGGATTTGGTTACTGGCAATAACCAGCTATAAGTAGGTCCGTCCTTGTTACTTACTATTTAATATTTAAATTAATATAATATTGTATTAGGTTTTTTTTTTAATAGTGCGCAAATTTTAATAATGAATTCAGCAGGCCTACCACAAGCTCTTAACGCGATCCATTTTAGGACCTAAACTGAACTGTTCATCTAATTCGTACCTTGACGTCAGTTTAACGATTCAGTTTAGGCCGTGCCATCTACTGACAGCGATAGTTCCAAACTGAGTCGCAAGTTTGGGTTTCATTCATAATCGTTTGGTACCATGACGTCCATAGAGCAGCTCAAGCGATGCAGTTTAGGAACCTAAACTGAAATGTCTTGTTTTTGAATCGTTTTTAATTAGATCATGGTAGGCCACCAGTACAGTGTTCTGAACTATTTTGTTGGTTATTAAAAAAAAATAGCTTTGTCGTACATTTTGACCGCGTAGGTATTGCACTTTTTAATGAAACAGCATTTTTTTTTATAAATGACGAAAAATGATTACGCTCTAGAATCATTATGCTAAATGTATGGTTACAGTTTGCGCATTGGTTAAAAAAATATTCTGTATATATAAATATATTTGGTTTATTGCGGATCACACATAAAAGTACACAATCCATATAGTATGAGTAACAACGACTGAAAACTTACAAACTAACCTAACAACAACTAATAACTACGTCGCAACACATGTCGGCACGTGCCTAATAAAGGAGCTGTCCACCTTATCAAGCAATGTTTTTAGGACACTGTTGGAGCTTTCGCATAACCGAATCATTATTAACGCCACCCTCTTTCTCATTATGGCATGAAAATCGTCAACACGGACTTCTGCGAACATCTCCGAAGCGCTACAGAAGCGCGGAAGCCCTATCAGCATCCTAAATCCATTATAAGGTCACAGCTCATTAGAGCCACCCGGCACCCACTCCGCACCGCCTCGCCTCCTGCGGCTAGTATTCTTTATATGGAGTTGTATGGGTATGCGCTCACTATATCAACTCCGTAGCGTCACCTGATCGCCTCGGTCGTAAGCCCTCCACGCGCGGACGGCGGGTGGACCACTCGGTGACAACTCGCTGCTCGCATGCTTATCTTGCGTTGACTGCGCATTGCCAACGCGCGGGTCCCGAGTGGACCGCGCGCTGCCCGCGAATGATTCACGCGAGGACGACACTTGGCGATGCGCCGCTCCCCACCCTCCCTTCATTCCCAGCCTTTCTTTCGAACGAGTCGGACGTATCGTTTTGCTTTCAAAATGAATAAAGAATTGTTAACAGACTACTCGAAAATTCGTGGACCAAGCGACGTCCACTCGTTGACCACTCGGCGTTCACTCATTGACCACTCGGCGTTCACTCGTTGACCGTGCGGGGTTCGCTGGTTGACCGCGCGACGTTTATTAGTGATAACGCGGCGTCCACCCGTGGACCACCTGTCGACAACGAGTGGACGCCGTGCGACGAGGCGGTGCGGGGTGGGTGCCGGGTGGCTCTAATGAGCGGTGACCTTTTATACTGAACGCGTAGGACGTTGCGTATACCCATAAGCTGCACGTGTAGAAGATTTGGCAGTAGGCTTTAAAAATATACACTTTCACCTCCCAACTGGAGCGTGCAAACCTGCGGGCTAACATATTGCACCGAACCGCTAACGCCCTACGCTCCCTGTCCAAATCTGTATCATCAGGTCCTCCGTGATCACATATTCTAGGTACTTCATCTGAGCAGCACGCTGCAATGGTGTTCCTCTTATAGTAACACATTGTAATATATTTTTGAGAAACTGTGATTAACTATTTTACATCGTGAGAAACGGCAAAATATACAGAACTGACCACCAACATTTTTCTAGTTTAAGACCTTAAAAAGAAAAAGAAGATTCAAGCCTGAAATTTTCAAGGCTTGAATTTGACCAGGGTAGGTATTTGGTATTAAATACAATATAGACCATACAACGTGGTAATGCCGCCAGTCTCTTGAGTGCTTACATTACCAGTCGACAGCGATGCGGATGAATTTTTCGACGCTATATTTTAGTTTGTGGATAGTTTTAGTTAAGTTAGAATATAATTTCGTTATTTTTATAAATTAATTAGGTAATTGTTGTTATTTACGTACATATTATTTTAATTCTGAATAAACAGTAAACAGATAGGTACCTAGGTTTACACTGGATCAATATTGTTATCTTATCTGGACATTTTCTCGGATAAAGCCTCTCCAATTTTATGTGAAAGGTCAACTCTGGAGCAACCACATGCCTACAAAATATACTACACCAATCGATCAATCAGTGTGCCAAGCGCGGTTATTTTGGAAATATTTCACTCAACTCTGTCTTGTCGTTCGACAGGTCAACCGGTCCACAAGGATGTTCATTTTCAGTAGTCGGTTTACCCCTCACATGCTGATGAAGGTAAGCTAATTATGGGACATATATAATAATTATAGGTACTTTTGTTATCCGGAACGAAGCAGTATTTTGAAGGAAATTAGCTTCAAGGAAAATGACAGGCACATAATGTTAATTTACGACTTTGCCTGTGTTTGTCACTTCGTCAGAAACATCAAACATTATCTTTATCAAAGGAGGATGGCAAAAAAAAACCAGCCTCGTATAAAAAAAAAATTATATGTACGATAGTAGGGTAGATATCAAATGTGAAATAATTTTCTCACAAAACAATTGCCTTAAGCGCCACAGCGTGCATAAAGCGGTTACATTACAGAAAACTTTAGTTTTCTGTGGTCAAAAAGGAATAGATAGTGCACAATGCGGTTATGTTGCACATAATTTCCATCATCCAAACAATGTTATGAAAGTCAAGTACTGAGAGTGTTAATAACACTTATTTCAACAAAACAGCGACGAATGCAATGAGTGACTTTAGAATCGCAGTAGTTCTCATTAATGCATATCAAGAACTGACCCAGTAAGGGCGCCTAAAGCATAAAAAAAAAATAAACAAAAAATGTTGAGAAGTTGTGCGCATATAATTCAGCATGTTGTATATTGTATTACCTCGCCTACGCTATGCGTGAAGACAATATGCAACAACCAGGTAGTTTTCTAGATTATTTCTTAGTTGATCACGATGATAAGTATCAGCGATGTATCTTTTATAATTTTGTTGTAATTGTTTGGTTGTAATTTATCTATAATATGTATGTATTTAGAAATATATAAGTATGTTTATCAGTTGTCTAGTACCCATAACACAAGCTCTGCTTAGCTTGGGACTAGATGGCGTTGTGTGATAGTTGTGGAATATTATTATTATTATTATTTATTTTTATAATAAATAACTACCTACCGTGCTTTATTTCATGTATCTTTTCCTATATACCATATGCTGCCAACCAACTTTACTTACATAAAGGAAGCAAGACAATCATTATTATTAAAAATAAAATAAAAATACATAGCCAACTATGAGGACAATTTTTAAAGAAAATAATTTCGTATATGTTATCTTCAATTAATTTTCTTTTTGAAACCCAGAATTTTTACGCAAATAAATTTTTCGGCATTCTCCTTTTATCAAGATAAAAGCTGTCAAAAACATTACGCATTTTAATGTTCAATTTATCCTCTGTTTGTTTCTTTGTCAAAACCGTTAAGCAATTTATTATTTCCTGTCTTTATTGCGTACACCGTTAACATTTTCTTTTATCCAATAAAGTAAAAATCATCGTATAAAAGAAAAGAAAAAAAGTACCAATAAGCACCTGTTCCATAGAGTGTCACAATAATTTTTGTTTATGAATGTCATCGCCCGGTCTATTAAGCCCAGTCGTGAAATATGGCCGCGTACAAATAGCTTTGACATTAAAATATTATGGATTCTTTATTGCGATAATGTACGTTATTTGTTTGGGGAAGTTGATTGTTGAGTGGGAAAGAAAGGAATTATTAGGGCGGAATAAATTATTTTTTTAAGTCCTATTTGACGTGCACTGTTGAAGAAAGTTTTTTTTCCTTGTTTATTTTCTATAAGGGAAAGGGATTCAGCTGACTACATAGACTTATAAAAAACGTCTATGGTTGACTAGTTTAGCTTGTAATTGTTGCACTGCAAGACAATAAAGGCTTCTGCTCAAATGGAGAAAGTGTCTATGTAATCACCGCACTTGTTGACTTGACAACATCACAGATAAATGTGGTGCTGTCTCACAGACTATGTGGCACCTAATGTCATGTCTAGCGTGTGCTGTTGACTGCACACTCAGAAGTTGACGGACGTTACTGAAGGTGCCAAGCTCGTAGCCATATTCTGAGCTGACTCTACATAGATTGCCATCGACACTCTAAGAAGACACACTTGATCACTGCGTTTTAATTCTAAAGGCCAAATCTCGTACTTTAAAACAATACATAGACATACATTTGCAGCCTAACTAAGGTCCATTGAAGAATTGAAGACACCTACTACAAGAATCATCAAAATTCGCATAGAAATGCCGGAGATGCAGTACATTTATGCATATAACTTCGTACATAAGAATAATTACCTAATGTATTATATATTAACACCTTCCTGAAAGTATTTGGATCACGGTAATTAAAGAAACATCAAAATTGGTTCATTAGTTTTTGAAAAAATCGCGGACGTACATACATACGGGTCGAATACAGAGCCTCCTTTTTTGAAGTCGCTTAAAATCCGTTCAAATTCAAGTCGCAATCTCATCTCAGCGACGATTAATGTCAAAAACTTTTCACACAATGTAGGCAAACTGCCGATATTTTGTACAGATAGGCTAAAATTAGAATGCGATCATTATAAAAAATACGGGAGTTGCCCTGATTTCCTTTTTTTTATATATAATTATTATACTAAGGGCTGATTTCTCCAACGCCATATAATTTTATCGGAGGAATTATTTTGAATTTTTGACAATTCTTCCATACAACAACTGTCAATGGTCAATTTTATTTCACGAATAAAAAATATCTGTCGATTGAAAAATCAACCCTTATTAATAAAATAACTAGCTTTTGGCCGCGGCTTCGTCCACGTGGTTGTCGAGAAATATCCCACGGTAACGTACTACCGGGATTAAAAGTAGGTACCCTATGTGTTAATCCAGTTTATAGACTGTCTGTGTGTCAAATTTAATTAAAATCCGTACGCTCCCATAACTTTGGAGCTCTAAAAATAGGTGCTCAAACGGGAATACTTCGCCAATCCGGAACATACATCCAGACAAACAAAAAAAGGGGCAAAAGTTCTTCGCTACTAATTATAGTTTGTTTACCTTATTATCCAGAAAAACACAGCAACACGATATTACTAGCAAGTTACAAGTTATTGCAGTTTGTATGATAGCTAGTGCTCAGGACTTGCCAACTCATTATGACTCCCGAGTGCTGAGAAAGAAAAAGTTTTTAACAACTTATCCTCCTAAATTAGTTCAGTAGTTCTTGCTTCTCCGTAGTTAAAAAGTTCCTTGCAAAAGTGTCCTGGTAACACAACGAAATTATGGTGGGAAGAAAATAAAAGAAGGGAAACTGAGCGTTTTTTCCGACGGTTTCTTAAGAGCTTGCAGGTTGAAACCTATAACTATGCGCTCTTCAAAACTCATACCACTTAGTTCTAGTTTGCTTCTAGCATCTTAGCTTGTCGAAACTTACGCGGGTGAAACCACGGGGCGCAGCTAGTCAGCTTATAATATCCCCACTGCTGGCACACAAGCCTCCTCTCGGTAAGAAGGAGTGGGCCGTAATCCACCACGCGGACACAGTGCGGGTTGGTAGATGTCACAATCATGTCTTCGAATTTTTAGTTCTAGGACATGCCGAGTTCCTTACGATGTTTTCCTTCCCGTATTGACCTACGACCTACAACTCGTATGTCGCGGCCGTTATCACTGCTCACGGCTCGCAGACAGATTGAGAAGTTCTTAAAAATATCGGAATTGCCTTTGCCCCTCTGCTTGGAAAATAGTTATAATAGGTACTAGGTACAGACGCCAGCACATCAAGCTACTACAATCTGTCAAATTTCTGTAATAGATTTTCAACTTTATCGCTAAAGCATAAGGTTCAAGATTGATTGGGAAAATTTTACAGATTCGGGTAGCTTGATGTGCTGGCGTCTGTACACGCACGAGTTTTTATTAAATCCCTGGAATGTCCATATGTGATAATATTTGTAAAATAATAATTAGGTACATTTCTCATAGTAACTACGGATCCCTAAAAATTACGAAAGTTAATAAAGCCGACGCGTCAGCTCTCGTCTCTTATGAAGACGAAATCGTCCAAATATAAGTTAATACTGTTTGTCTGTTTGTACAGCTCCTTTTATTAGATGGCATGAGGAGATTGTGGGCTTTGGTTAATATTTTATACATACAGGGTGTGGCGTAAATTGTGGTCCAGCGTTAAGGATTCGATATACCAGATAATTTACTATAACATATTACAAATTTAACCATTTTAGTAGTACATTTTTTTTTACAAAAATCGCTCTTGAATTTGCATGATTATGTTAAAAATTAGGTTAAAAATAGAGATGAACTATCTTTTTCTGCAAAAGCTCTAAATTTACATAAAAATACATAATTTTACACGATAGCCCTAGTATTCAGCAGTAATTAACAGAAATCAAATTAAAAAAATAATGGTTTTTGTTGAAACTAAAATTAAATTTATAACAAAAGGTAGAAATTTCGTAAATTAAAAACAAAAAAAATATATTTTCAGAACCCTTGTGTAAAAATGGTTTAAATTGTAACATGTTATAGTAAATTATCTGGTATATCGAATCCTTGACGGTGGACCATTATTTACGCCACACCCTGTAAGTATAGTTATGTGTAGGCAGGAGAGGTAAATGAAAGGCAAAGCCTTTTTTGTAAGGTCTGATGAAAGACATTAGAGACGATATCAACTTATATTAAGTACGTGATTTATTCTTTTGAAGGGTTTTGAGTGTACATATTAATGACTAGCTTTTCCTCGAGGCTTCGCCCGCTTGGAGGTCGGTAATTATCCCACGGGGACGTACTGCCGAGATAAAAATTAATAGTAAAACACTTTTTTTAAAACAAGTTTTTAGTTAAATTCGCTAAAAATAATAACATACATTTTTCCTTTATAACTTTTACTATCAACTTATAACGTCATTACACAATTTATATGATATAAAAGCTTGTCGCGAGATTTACCTATGTAGATAAACAAGTAAATTAAATAACTTGATCTGATTGATTTGTAGTGAAAACTTAGTCCGCCATCGTTAGAAGTCCGCCATATTGGATTTAGAATGACTTTACTTTATTTTTCGAGTTATTCTCAGCAAGCCCTTTCATTTGACACCCATATTGTTGGAGTGCATTAAAAATAACTAGTCCACTAGGGTGTTCCGCCATGTTGGATTTAGAATAACGTCACACAGCTAACAATGCATTGTCCTCCAAACTAAACGTTTATACAAAATTTCAGCTCAATGTGTTGAATATCTGCTTCAAAATTGAGTTGTAAGAGTCCACCCGAACAAACATAGGTACATTGAAAGTTAAATAAACGCTTGTAATAAAAATAATCCTATGTCCAATAGAATGTGTATGTCCGTAGATATTTCGCACAGATAGGCAATGGCCATGGCAACAGATAGACACAGATACACTTACTTTTGCATAAATATAATATTAGTCTATGCGTGCAGATCGAAATGATACTTGAAAATACGTTTAAGTTCTTGTAATATAATACAAATTAAAAATACACTTCTTAGCTCGTTACTTCATCTTGCTTCATCTTTCTCTCTGTCAAATCATTTCAAATCTAGAACTCACTCCTGTTTTATGTTTTTTTTAAAGATGGCTGCAGAGAATACAGCCAGTATCAATAGATAAAGCTGCATGCAGGCTACATGCTACTTTATTAAAATTCCTACATTAGTGTGGATTATTTTCGGTAGATTTCCAAGTGCTACTATTTAGGTAAATACCTACAGACTGGTGCATAATTATTTGTTCTGAGTGCAGTGCGCCGAGTAGTAATCTAAAGAGGTTTTAATTAAAAACGAAACACAGTAACTTGGACTTTCAAAACAAAAGACGGACTTTAAAGTAGTGGGAATTTAAACACAACTTTAAGCTTTGTACATGACAACTAAGTAGTAGCTAAAAAGGTAATGCAATTTCACAATGTTAAATGTAACAATACTTAATAATATATTTATATTTAACATGGTAAAAGTCTATAGGAATTGTCATAACTATACTTCATCACATGATTCAAATTCAAATACGTACAGACGCCAGCACATCAACCTACACCTAACTGTCAAATTTTCCCAATCAACATTGAACCTTATACTTTAGCGATAAAGTTGAAAATCTATTAAAGAAATCTGACAGATTGTAGTAGGTTGATGTGCTGAGCTGGCGTCTGTACATTATACAAAAGTAACTATTTGAATTGTAAACTGCGTCATTTGTAAGACCAAAAATAATAAATTGGATTAAACGTCGAAATAAAGTCGTATTTTGTTTACCAAAATGGCATGGAAAAAGCCTAGCATAAAAAGGTTTTATAAATAATTGGCATGATTAATGTTCATAATCTATCTACTTTTGTGCCTTTAGGGGTTTCTGGCTACTTCATACGTTTTTCGAAAAGTTGAATAAAACCGTTTAATTAACACGCGACGAGAAGCGGCTTATGCCGTCTGTATTCATTTTATTCTCTGGTCATAAAAAAATGTTGTCGAATTTGAAAATGGAATTTTCATATAACATACACACGCAAACCTGGCGAGCTTCTAAACGGGCCATATTTTAAATACAATTTGTGGCTGCAATTGGTTGCCCGTAACATTTTTATTTTAAGTATATGGCAACTATAGTCAAATATGTTTGCTTCGGAGGATTTTTGTACTTACTCGTAGTTATTATTCTTATCTAACAAGACAATAATTATTTATTTTTAGTGTTATGCATCCTTATAGTTAATCTGCGGACTGCAATGTTGTCTATAAGTTTTGTGTAGGTATTTCTTATTTCTATGTTTTATATTGTAGCCGTTACGGGTAGTCAGAAGCCCGAAAGTCTGACAACCAGTCTTACCAAGGGGTATCGTATTACCCAGTAACTGGGTTGTGGAGGTCAGATAGGCAGTCGCTCCATGTAAAATACTGGTATTCAGCTGCATCCGGTTAGACTGGAAGCCGACCCCAACATAGTTGGGAAAAGGCTAGGCAGATGATGATGATATTGTAGCCGTTTGGTGTTCCTTTTGAAAAAAATAAAATAATAACGGACGTAGGTACTGTTGCAGATATTATAATGTCGAAATATTGTAGCCACACTTTGCAGTAAAAATATGTCCCGTTTGAAAGCTCCTTTACTTACATACGCGCACATTAGTAACATGGCGCACGAAATGTAAATACGGCAACGCAGCATTGGATAATCGAAAAACTGACAGAAAAATTAGGTCATAATAGTGCGAGGTTGCCGTTCTTACGAAGGATTACGTTTTAATTTAATAATTGGTTTTGCAATTAATGTAGGTAATGTAATTCGTGTTAAATACAATTCGTTTGTTGTCCTTTATTTTCATCTATTCTGTGATCAAGTCCATTAGTAAGTATTTCAAAAATTGCGATTGAAAACCCAGTTTTTCCTATCACTGCTAAACTATTTTCAACCATTCAAACTAACATGTAGTTGCTCAAAATATCAAATTCCCTTAGCAGGTTGTGTCGGTGGTAGGTGCTGTACAAACAAGCGTCGCTCGTGTAGGTACAAAGACTGAACACAAGCAATTCCCTGTGTATTGGCGTGTACCGCTAGTTCGACGTGCATTCTATACTGACCAGGATCACATGAATACTGCGGAGGTGGTATGAAGGATACTTGCAACGTTTTTTTTACCAAACACGGCAGTGCATGAGTGTTCAGAGTTATAGAAAGAAATACTCTTTATTATGTACACCATATGTTGGTGCTGGTAACTTATATAAGTTACAGATACAAAATGTAAAAATTTTTCATAGGGGACCAAATGGGCGATCCTTTTGCTAAAATCGATCTTTTATAGACAACCAACTATTCAAAATCGATTATGTAGGTAGATGAGAATCTTAAAGCTTCCAAAAGCAACAACTTTTTGCTAAAATTGTTGAGGTAAGTAGGTATATAGTTAGGAAAATCGGCCATATCTTACACAAAAATGACTAATTACTAATTTTTGACGTGTCTCTTGGTTAACCAAATTGCTTGGAAAATAAGGACTAAGTACAAAATAAATGATATAATACATAAGTATCCATATTACGAAACGAAAACTCAAAAGAAGCCTTCTTAGATATAGTAGTAGTTTAAGGCATGTGTTGACTAAAGGTGGGTACATACTGAAACTATCATGGCAATTTAATTGCCGCCAACATAACTTTAAGCACCTACAGCAAAGTGTAAAAGATAGTCTGAAAGGTTCTAACCCCTTAGCAACAGACTGAACCATTATCAAGATAAATCGCAGGAGTTATCGACAGGGCAACATCGTACGAATGTAAGGTTTAAGGGGAATGCACCAAGGTAAACCGCGAAATAAAAAAAAAATCTTTCGTTTTTTGTAAACATTAGAATCATCAACACAACTCTTTATTTTAAAATTGGCCTCCAATATCATGATTTCATGAAATAGTCATTCATTAGGATACTTTTAACTTGAGTTGTTTTGATGATTTTAATGTTTATAATTCTGTTACAAAAAATACTGATTTGTTACAGTCACGATACTATTTTGATAACATATCTAGGTAGGTACAAAACCTGGCGGCTGATAGCAATAAGCTCGCCCCCTATTACATGGGACTTAAACATAACCGGCGAAATAAGAGTGTCCTAGGTGCACCGCTGCCGAACCCTTCGTGGATTACAGGCGTGATGTTATGTTCAACCTGATACCGAAAATTTGAATTTTGCAAGCTACCCTGGCGCTTTCGCCTTAATACCGGGGTATTCCTTGAAACGCACCAAATGAAACGTCTATCGATATCATTTATTACGAATCCTTCATGCTCTTCTCTATGTTTCATCGTTGATGCATTTCGAGGAATACAATTATAATATTTTTATTAATATAAAAAAAATTTTTGAGGAATACTTTTGGTGCGTTTCAAAGTTGGTGCGTTTCGAGGAATACCCCAAAGTACCGGCACTGTTCGCACGCGAGCACCTACCTACATCTTACACGTAATAGATTATCCTAATTATAGGTATTGTTATTGCTATCATTTTACTGTTAATACTTGATAAAATAGTAATGTTTTGCATAACCTAAATATTAAGGAATAATATAGCAAAACATAGAAAATATTCTAAACGGATATCCACCTTTTATGTTGTTGATATTTTGGATGACGGTAGATAGAAATGTCAAAGTTGTTCTGTTCACGACTATAAAAGAGGAGCTCCCAGTGGCGGGGATCATTCTTGTTCGAGACATCGACCAGAACGGAGCTCCGGCCTACAGTCAGTTGATTAGTACTAGTGACGTTATTATGTGGAATAGATCGACCAGATGTCATGTAAGTTAATTGATATTATTATCTTGATTATTTACTGATAACTATGGGTTTCTGTAAATGTAATAATATGGCCAATGTTTTAAAGTGTATAATGGAATATTTCTAGCTATTTTTATTACGTTGCTATTATTCTGAGTTCTCTTGGACCGTTGTCCAAGAGGTATTATTAATTATTTTTAAAATAATGATAATTTACGGCAATTTTGTTGATAGAATACTTTAATACTATTTCCATGGAGTTTCTTGTCCTTCTTCTCCATGATGACCATTTGGAACGGACAACTAGTTTTCTGATTAATTACTGACAAGTCTAAATTGAAATAAATGTCTAGCTTGTCTTTCTGTGCTTTATTTCATAAAAGCCTTTCCCTACATACCATATTCATAGTTACTTTTACACATATTAAATAACTAGTAACCATTCTGATATTCAAAGCTTTATATTTGGGTAATATATGTATACATATAGACTTTTATAGGTAGATTATACTTCATCGTCTAACACACGCATAGTGCGTGGATAGTGAGTAGTCGGAACACGCAAGGAAACTTATTCCATCTACGTCACTTGAACGAAATTAGGTAATTAATCATTAACTCGCTGAACATTGGTAGGTTTAGGGGTCAGAGCTCACGTGTTTAAGATTGTTGGAATTCCTTTCTTTTTTGTGCGTTGATACGGTGCTAAGTTTTTTTTTTAAGTTATTCAATCGTTAGGTAGATAATTATGTTGCGATCCTTTTTAGGGTTCCGTACCTCAATAGGAAAAAACTGAACCCTTATATAGGATCACTTTGTTGTCCGGCTGTCCGTCCGTCCGTCTGTCAGTCAGTCAAGGTAATTTTTCTCGGGAACACGTGGAGGTATTATATCGCCACAGGTATCACATTGAAATTAATTTCAAATACGTAGGTACAGACGCCAGCACATCAACCTACACCTAACTGTCAAATTTTCCCAATCAACATTGAACCTTATACTTTAGCGATAAAGTTGAAAATCTATTACAGAAATCTGACAGATTGTAGTAGGTTGATGTGCTGGCGTCTGTACGTCTCGTAGAGGTCTAGAAGTCAAGCTTCTAAGTCAACTCAATAAAAAATACGGTATTTTTTACGATATATTTTGACACTCGTAAATATATAAAAAACCTATAGAGTACTTCCCGTTGACCTAGAATCATGAAGGAAAAGTCCAAAAAAATTTCATTTGTACTTTTATCAATTTTTTTTTGCTTAAATTTGCAGTTGAAGAACTGACCGTCACGTGTACCTACCGAGGTATGGGAGGCTATTTTTTGAAAAAATAGATAACTATAAAAATCTAAATATTTTATTTCACATAAACCGACATGGGCACTTATGAAACGTCAGAAGCTAGGTGCACGGTTCCAATTGGTCGTTTTCTATGCAGAAGAGCCGGCAAGAAACTACACGGTTACTCTTTTAAAAATAATTGCCTTTTACAATGTTTTCAAATTGCAGAATTAATAGACAGAATGAGAACTCTACACACTTGAGACAAAAGATTTCTGATTAAGTTTATCCCGACCTCAACAACAAGTTGAACATGACAGTAGCAAGTTCTGCCCAAGTTACAAGTGTAAATAAAATGGACATTGGCAATATTCCAAGGGAATGTTATATTGAATTAGTGACTACAAGTTATGAGAAAAAGAATTTTCCAAACTAGGACTGTCCTTATTGGTTAAACTATTAGACACCTGCACAACATTTTGCAGTCCACTAGCTTTTTCTTATAGCCCGTCCACAGTTATTTTACCTCTGCTAACATCAACCTAATAGCAACCTAATCGCAACGGGAATAAAGATCATTATGATTTTGACAGAGTTGTCAATGACAGCAACCCAACAGCAACCTTATTTGAATGAGAATAAATATCACTGTGATTTGGACAGTGATGCAAAATCAGAGGTTAAATAACTGTGGACGGACTGTGCAGGAAGAAAGGAAAGACAAAACGACAGATTGTAAAATTATTTTTAAGGCGCAATGTCAAAAAATAATATAACATTATTGTAACTTTGTATAGAAAGAGAAGATCATCATCATTCTCCTGCCCGTATCCCAATTTATTTGGGGTCGGCGCAACATATCTTTTTCTTCCATACTTCTCTATTAGACGTCATCTCGGTAGTCACCCCATTTCTAATCATATCATCATTCACACATTCCATCCATCGTTTTTTTGGTCTTCCCCTACGCTTATAGCCATCGACATTCATACTCAAAACTCTTGTAACACCACACGTTCCTCAAGCATTCTCATCAAGAGAAGATGTCTACTTATTCTTCATAGAATGTAGTTAGAACTTGTCATGCTAAGCATTATGAGTCCCAGTGGTGAGAACGTTATTGGTTGACTTTGGTACAGACGCCAGCACATAAAGCTACCCGAAACTGTCAAATTTTCCCAATCAACTTTGAACCTTATGCTTTAGCAATAAAGTTGAAAATATATTAAAGAAATTTGACATATTGTAGTGGCTTGCATGTGCTGGCGTCTGTACCTAACCGTCCGCCATAAGAATCATAGGCACTTGAAACTAAGCAAAAAACTGGAAGCACGATACCACATCAAACCTTTCACAGATTAGCGTTTCCAAACTAAAGCTTATTTATTGAAAGTGCCCGTTCCCTAGCCAATAGCGTGACGTAGGTGACGAGCAGCGTCGTGTCGCAACGCAATCACGCTTTGTGTCATCAGCGTGATCAGATGCTACGTGACAGTGTGTTGTGACTAGATAATATATACTGCAGCCAGTAGCGTGACGCCCCTGACGGAGTGCGTCGAAACGCAATCAGCCTTTGTGTGATGAAAGTCTAAGTGAACAAACATTGTGACTAGATGTACAAACGCCAGCACATCAAGCTACCCGAAACTGTTTGAACCTTCTGCTTTAGCGATAAAGTTGAAAATGTATTAAAGAAATTTGACAGATTGTAGTAGCTTGATGTGCTGGCGTTTGTACTAGCGTAGCGTGACATCTAAACGATATGTATCGTTTCGCAACGCAATCAAGCTTTGTGTCAACGGCGTGAAGAGATGCTACGCTACAGATAGTTGTGACTAGTTATACCTACTGAGCAATGTAACCAAACTTGAACTTTATTCCGACGAAGAAAAATGTAGCCAATAGCGTGACTTAATATTTTGTAGCCAATGGCGTGACAAAGGTGATGAGCATCATGATGCAACGCAATTTCACTTTATGTCTTCAGCGTTATACGAAAATATTGGATATATTGTAGACACAGGCAATGAAAATGTATACAATATAGTGTCACTAGCCCTAGGATTCTGGAAAAAATATTTGCAAAAACAAAAGACAGTCAAAATATTGTACAGTCAGGGAAAATAATTTTATTGTCTATCAAATTGACTATCAACATAAATTGTTCGTATAATTCGAATATACGGAAAATTTAAGTTGGTAGTTTATTTGATAAACAATAGTATTTCCCTGACTTTACTCTGTACTTATTTCAATGCTTTTGTTTGATATATAAATATACTGCACGGTTGGTTACCTCCTCAGAAAATTAAGCTCGATAACCAGCACCCTAATTGCGTAACACGCTATCAATCTCAATCAGAATCATTTTTTTTTCTGAATCCATTGCTTCATAAGTTCGAAAAATGTGACTGCTGAACAACGTAAATAACGCAATGAATGTTGTTGAACTGTCAAAATGAATCCCATTGCTACTGATAGTGTTACGCAATTACCCCGCTGAAGACTTGCCATCATCATCATCATCATCTACAGCCCGACTTCACCCACTGCTGACCATAGGCCTCTCTTTTTAAGTGCCACACGCCCCTGTGCCAGCCTTATCCAGGTTCTACCCGCAATGGAAACAAAACAAACATACTCTTGTCTAAATAAAACTTAAAACGAAAGGCAAAGTTCCGCAACAATTAAGAGGAACATGCAAAATAAATTAGTGTTGTGCGTAACGTCGATGTTTGCTCAGTCGGTACAAATTATCCGAGTTGAGTGCGAACATCTGGGCCTGCGGCGAGTCGTTATCAAAGCGATCGTGTGCTAGGGATGGGGTGGCGTCGATAAGGTTTTATTTTGTACAGAAATGTGGAATTTGAAATGAATAAAGAAAGAGGTTTTATTAAGAGTAGAAAAAAGCCAGTCGCTCCATATAAAATACTGGTATTCAGCTGCATCCGGTTAGACTGGAAGCCGACCCCAACATAGTTGGGAAAAGGCTAGGCAGATGATGATGATTAAGAGTAGAAAAAAATATTAGATAAGATTAATTCGATCGTTTCAGTAATAAAAGGGTTATTACAGTATTTGTTCAGGTAAAATTATTTGTTCCATAATTACGTAGAAACTTAAATGTAATTAAAGAATCAAGTTAATCTTTTTAAAGGTGTGAAATAACTAAAACATCAATTATACCAAAATGTATTAAGATAACAAACATAAAACCTTTTTAAATTCAAGCATTGTACTACCTGTCTAGTGTCGATGTATAATATAAAAATCAATGCTCATTTCGCAGCCCTATTTCCATTCCACACGCATCGTTCCGCAAACAACTCGACGACAACGAGTCCTTATCGATGTTGCTATAATTTATCGAATATCGAAAGCGTAACATTAAGGCCTTCCCTACAACTGATCACTGAGCGCCGTGCCGTCATATTGTGTAAGTTGTACCTATTAAAAGAAATAGGTAAAGAAGGTTCGCTTCTTTTATATATAAAATATAACTGTGTTTTCTAAAGTTCCCTCCAAATAATGCTTTTCAACGTAACATAAGTTTAAAAAACTAAAACCCGACTACTGAAAAGGATGAAACAAGAAATTACCTTCCTGTTGTCGCATGCCGCTGTACTAACTTATTTATACGCTATGGTAGCATGCGACCACGGGATGGTACTTTCTTGTTTCATCCTTTTCAGCAGTCGGGTTTTAGTTTATAAACTAATTTTTTATTTAATTATTTTGGTGCTTATTTCAGTAATATTTATATTTTTGAGATGTACTAATTAACTGCAATAAGAATTGAGAATTATTTATCTAGGAAATTGTTTAACATTCACTTGTCATATTATGTTTTCCTCTTCACATAAAAGTGGCTAATTTGTCGACAAGTTTTAAGAAGAAAAAGTTCGGACTGCATCTAGCTTTTGAAGTCGATTCTTCGACTTAGATTAAAATACTTAAGTTTGTTCTTAGCCTTCTGAATTTTTCTATTCTATGATCATACTGAAAAGTTACTGGTCATTCTACGCTTTAAGTGTGATTTTCAAAGCTTCATTGTACTCTCATGGCTTTTGTATGGAGATATGGGTTGTAGCTATCAGATCTTAGTGGCACTGAAATTTTATGGTCTGCGATTTACCATATTAGGTATGGGGTGCTAGCAAAACTTCATTTTCAGCGTACGTGAAAGTGTGTTGATATCTTATATGCTACCCGGGTAAACGTTTGCAGAAAATGTCAATGGGCAATTGGAAATAGTGGTTGTAATACTCCAACTCTTATCAGTAAGCAGCCATTGATAGTACAGGGGCAAGTTTAACTAGCAAGCGTGACTCCGCATACATCGACATCGAAAACTGATAAAACGAAAAGAAAAAATGATTTGATGATTTTTTTGGAGACATCGACTCCAGTTATTGTAGTTGAAGTATGAATTTGGAAAATTTGTTTTTATGATGCGATAAACAAAAAAAAAAACGAATTCCCTAAACTCATACTTCCAATCTATACAAACAAAAAATCATCATAATCTTTTTTTTTGTTTTATAGTGTTTAGGTATCGATACCCATCATGTCTGCAGAGTTTCGCTAGCTAATTTTGTTTGAACCTGTATATTATGTAGTTACGACACTGATTTACAGTATTAACAATTTATCTTTGCAATTAGATAAATAATAAGCATTCCAGTGTCGAAGCATTTATGATTCGCTAAACATCACACGTCGTAGACGATGCCTTCCACCGTATAATTAATTAGTTTCTCTAATCAATTTGTGAAGCTAAATATTGAAGCCAAGGATTCCTATGAACGTCTCACTTTAGAAATTGAGGTGGAATATTTCAATTCTCACATACCCATCGTAATGATTCAATTTCTCGAAGCCCTTAAAAACATGATGGAATTTTCGTACAATTTAGCTCAATCTTTAATAATAATAATAATAATAATAAAAAACGTCAACTGTTGATGCCATACCGCCGCGGTCCAATCATGTTGAAGAAGAAGATGATAGAGTTGACACAGTAAGTAGCCAGTGCAACGTCCGACTGAGGAGCGCACTGGAGGATGCTTTTTACGAGTATAGACTCACTCCGACCGAACTTAGACCCCGATTACCACGCTTACCCATGCACAAAAAGAATAGGGCGCTGGTGTGTGCCTTGAACTCGCAGCTCAAGAATTTCTTCGAGAGCAGCGAGGATCTCGTTGATACACATTCGATCCTGTATTGTGCGGCTGTAGCGGCATGTCGTTTAGCTAACGTCAAGTTTCCAATTTGTGACGGAGCTACTCGACCAAAACCAGCTGTACCAGCCTGGCAGCACAGGATCGAGCGTCGTATCGATGGGGCCAGGGTACTCATCGGCAAACTATACTGCTTCAGGGAGGGAAATACACGACCACGAGTGATGCGCTTTGTGAAACGGGCGTTCTCGGGGACTGGAATCAGTCCTCGAGAATACATATCCCATGTCACAGAGCGCATCGACTTCCTCAAGCAGAAAGTTTGTGCATGGGCGAGCCGTATTCGGCGGTATAAGCGGCGGATTGATCGATACACGCAGAATCGCATGTTCCAGAGCGATGAAAGGTGGGTGTATAGAGCATGGGAGCGACCTGAACAAAATATGACAGATGTATGCCGCCCGGATGATGCCACCACGAGTGCATTCTGGCGCAGCATCTGGTCGGTGCCCGTCTGTCACACTGAGGCTGGCTGGATACAGGATGTTGAGCGAGTGTGTGAGACTGTACCAGAAATGGAAACAATACTAATTACGCCATTAGATGTTGCCAGAGCGGTCCGTCCGTTACCGAATTGGAAATCACCGGGACCGGACGGACTGCACAACTTTTGGTTGAAATGGCTAAATAGTTCACACACTTGCCTGGCATCTCAGTTCCAGTCATCCTTAGAGTCTGGGTCGCTACCGCAGTTTCTAACAACAGGCGTTACCCACCTGCTCCATAAATCAGGTAGTCCTGCGGAACCCAAGAATTATAGACCGATCACTTGTTTGTCGACGGTTTATAAGCTTCTTACATCCATTTTGAGAGCGAAAATTAATACGCACATTGAGAATAACTCGATTATGTCTGCCTCTCAAAATGGATGTAGGAATGGGTCCCGCGGTACTAAGGAGCTACTCCTCATAGACATGGCCATTAGCCAACAGGTTCGTAGATCCCGCAAGGATCTGTCGACATGTTGGATAGATTATAAGAAGGCCTACGACTCGGTACCACATACATGGCTCATGAGGGTGCTGGAGTTGTACAAGATAGATGCAACTCTACGCACCTTCCTTGAGTCGTGTATGGGGCAATGGAAGACGGTCCTTCGCTATCCAGGATGTCGGCAGATCCAGGGGAATGATGAGCCTGTATGGATTAAACGGGGAATATTTCAGGGCGACAGTTTGAGTCCACTTTGGTTCTGCTTAGCCCTGAATCCTCTAAGTACACTACTGGAGGATTCAAGTCTAGGCTATCGGCTAAGGAGAGGTGGTCAGGTCATATCTCACCTCCTCTACATGGATGATTTGAAACTCTTTGCCCCCACCGGATTGCATCTGATGGAACTACTGAAGGTAACTGAAACTTTCAGTAGCGCCATCAGGATGGAATTTGGCGTAGACAAATGTGCAGTCATGCATGTAAAGCGAGGGGAGATTATGGAATCCGAGGGAATTCAATTATCGGATTCCATAAACCTTAGATCCCTCTCCTCATCCGAAAGCTACAAGTATTTAGGTATGTCGGAAGCGTTAGGCATCAACGTTACTGACATGAAGCAATCGTTGAAGGAGCGCTTCTTTTGTCGCCTGAGGAAGGTATTAATTAGTCTTCTTTCGGGCGGAAATAAGGTGCGCGCCTTCAATGGTTGGGTCATGCCGGTTTTGATGTACTCTTTCGGCATACTTAAATGGACTCAAACCGAACTCGACGCCCTGGATAGAAGGGTCCGTACACTGCTGACCGCAAATCGGATGCATCACCCACGATCATCGGTGATGAGACTGTATATCCCGCGGAAGTGCGGGGGTCGAGGCTTTTTAAATGCGAAGACCCTCCACAACCGCGAGGTGTGCAGTCTCAGGGAATATTTTTTAAAAGCTGAAGTGGGTATGCACCGTGATGTAGTTGCAGTGGACAAGGGGCTCACCCCGCTCTCCATGGCTAAAGAGAACTGGCGCAAACCTGTAGTACTTACTACCGATGACCGCAAGAAGGTATGGCAAAGCAAAGAGCTTCACGGGCGCTTCTATCGGGCTCTTCATGAGCCCGGTGTAGATTTCTTAGCGTCCGTATCCTGGCTACGTTTTGGTGACCTCTTCGGGGAAACCGAAGGTTTTGTCTGTGCAATTATGGACGAAGTTATCTTGACGAATAACTACCGGAGACATATTATGAAGGACGGGACGGTTGACGTGTGTCGGGCATGCCACCGTCCAGGTGAGTCTATCAGACATATTATCTCTGGTTGTTCTCGTCTGGCTAACGGCGAATACTTACACAGGCATAACCAAGTAGCCAGGATTATTCACCAGCAACTTGCTTTGAAATATAAACTTGTGGATTCTGAGGTACCGTATTACAAGTATGTGCCCGACCCAGTTCTTGAAAATGACCATGTCACGTTGTACTGGGATCGGTCTATCATTACTGACAGGACTATTGTCGCCAATAAGCCTGATATAGTGGTGATAGATCGATTAGCGCGCCGCACAATGATTGTCGATGTTACCATTCCACATGACGGGAATCTCGTGAAAGCTGAGAAAGAGAAACAAATGAAATATCTTGACTTAGCGCACGAGGTTGTTGACATGTGGAATGTGAGCTCGGCTGTCATTGTGCCGATTGTCGTATCGGCCAATGGCCTTATGGCCGAAGGCCTCGATGAACATCTATCGAGGCTTTCGTTAGGCGGTTGGATCAAGAGCCTGATTCAGAAGGCAGTACTCCTCGATACGGCTCGCATTGTGAGGAGGTTCCTGTCTCTGGAGCCCTAACCACCGGTAGCTTGGACCCTGTTCCCGACACCGGCGGACTACTATTTTTTTATATTTTTAAATGTTTTTTTTTTTACTTATTTTTTATACTTTAAGAAATATTTAAAAATATAACTGAATATGTAAATAGATAAATAAACGAAATAATAATAATAATCATTTTATTTCAGAATTCCATAAATTTGTTAGTAAAACATTAACCTTAAATAACTATGTTAGTAAAACATGCAGGTTGGACAAACAATGGACGAGCGGGCAATCAAATTTCCCTGCAATGACATTCAGGAGACTGTTCGAGCTGCCCCGGACCCTCTGCAGCAGCGACGCGGCACGCTTACGTCTGATCGCTGCGAAGCCATCAGTGTGCGCATCAGCAAACATTCCCGACGCACTGCAGAAGCGTGGAAGCCCCAGCAGCATCCTGAACGCATTGTTGTATTGAATTCGAAGAACATTGATGGCCTTCTGCGTACAACTCGTCCAGAGGCCGCACGTGTAAAATGTCTGACAGTCTTTAAATACTTACCTTTTTTAATTCTGCGTAAAATTTCTTTCGAATAACTGTGTCGTGGCGTGGATATGGAAAAAGAGTATAAAATAAAAACTGAGATGGCTTTGAAATTCACCGTTACTTTTTACGTAGAGTTCAAGTATTCATTTCACTGAACGTTTTACAAAGAGACTTTATTCATTTTCATAGATTTTAACAAGAGATTCGGTTGGTTTCTGACCAGTATTTTTTTCATGAGTATGCATGTTATAGACTACAGATAGCGCCATCCACGAAGACGCGCCCCACTCTTCTTTCTGCCCCGACTTAAGGTCGTAGGTTCCCGCTTTACTTTTTTGTAAATTATTATTTCATCACCAGTGGTCGGAGTAGGTAGATTGAATTGGGGTCATTGATCCGAAACGTATATATTAATATGGACATTCCTCCGGAATTTCGGAACTCGATTGTTTTTATTATTCAACAGATAAATAATTAATTCATTTAGTTTTGATACCTTCCTTTAAATTTTGAATTGAGTATAATAATATCAGTACCAACATTAACAATATTTAATTCGATCCGGAAATACCGGAATTACTTTCCGGGAAAATGGATTATCCATGTTATTCTTTCTGTGGGCATTTATGATACAAGTACCAAAAATCAATCTACCTACTCCGATCACTGTTCATCACCAATGCTCTCAAAACAACAAAGGAAACTATCGTGAAGAAACCTGCATGTCCTCGAATTAAAAAAAAAACGAAGACGTGACATCTGCCAACCCGCACTAGGCTCGCGTGGTGGATTACGGCCCACTCCCTCTCAACGTGAGGAGGCCTGTGTCCCAGCAGTGGGAACATTGATACTGATTATGCTATGCCCAGCAATGGAATCCTATTAGCTGATGAAAATGAGGCATTGAATGAAAAATCCACCTTCATCCTTATTAGCTTCATATTCGGCTTGTCCTCAGGTCATATATCGTCAGTTAGGCAAGCTTATAAAGATTCCGTAACAATAGGAAAAGTAATTATGTCTTTTCATTAATGACAGTTGAGCTCATATAATGCTTGTGTGCTATCCTCAGGTTCCATTACAAATCACATTGTCACCAATTTGATTAAACTTTCTACTAGGATCTAAAAACTATCCTCTTTTACAATGTTACTATTACAGGAATACATTTCTCCTAGCAACAGCTCAGCCAGAACACGTGTGTGCTGTGTATATCCTACATTTTGTAGCCAGATAGCAATCCTTTTAGACGATTGCACACATTTGTCTTTTGATCCGATTTCCAGTACTGAACACTTTTGTGATGAAATATATTTAGAGTTTGGTCTTTCACAAGGTTCTGTTCTGTTCACTGGGGTGAGTTTTTGAAGTGTTGAACGGAAATTAAACGAGGTTTTGAATTCATTGTCAATAGTTATGTTGAGCTTCGCTTACAAAGCAAAGGAGACCTTATATCGTTTTTACCAATATCTTTTTCGCAATGACATGATGTCAACCAATCACCCCGGTTGTCGTAAAATCAAAAGCTTTGTATAATGTTCGATTGCCACGGAGCAAGCGCTTGCATTTATGACACTGGTGAATAATAGCTTGAAATTGGCCCTTTAACAATCCAATATTTCTTCGTCCTCTTTGTTTTCCACCTTACGTTATGTTTGGTCCCTGGCCCTGACGTCAAGCAATGGACAAAATGGACAGCCTTTTATTGCTTGAGTACGAGGCTTTTGGCTACTTTGTATGTGTTTATCGTTTGTAATGTGCGTTTTGTTTGTACAGAATAAAAAAAAATCTTTCTTTCTTTTCTAATACGTCACAAAACGAAGTCCTCCAGTTTTCCAACACAATCTTCTTACTTCACCAAAAGCTAATGCAAAATTGGGTTCATCATCATCTGCCTAGCCATTTCCCAACTATGTTGGGGTCGGCTTCCAGTCTAACCGGATGCAGCTGAATACCAGTATTTTACATGGAGCGACTGCCTATCTGACCTCCACAACCCAGTTATTGGGTAATACGATACCCCTTGGTAAGACTGGTTGTCAGACTTTCGGGATTGTGACGACCCGTAACGACTGTCAAAGATCTACGAATGACAGCCGGGACCAACGGCTTAACGTGCTTTCCGAGGCACGGAGGGGTCTCAGTATGTAAAGATGGTCACCCATCCACAGACCAACCGCGGCAAGCGTAGCTTAACCTGATCGTTCGACCTGTGCGGCTGTTATTATTTAGCCACGGACCCCTCCAATGCAATTTTTTTTTTAATGCAAAATTGGGTTAAAAACGCAATATAAATCACAAAATACTTTATTATTGACGAACACCACAAAAATTCCCATTTACCTCATTTCAAGGGCGAGCAATAAAAATTTTATATCTCCATGAAAATAAAGTTACTTTTTACCTCGTAGTGAAGCGATCTAGCCGCTGGGACCGTAAGAGATCGAGTGGATTGGAAAAGTCTTAGCTGCGAGAGCAATCCGAGTTTTTCTTGGGATTTCTTTTGTTTACTTTATTATACTTTTGTGGTTTTTAAACGACTGTAGTACTGGTAGGAAAACATTGCTGTAGTCACGTACATTTCCATTTAAAGGAACTACAGGTTAAATGCAAAAAACGCAAGGTTTATAATGCCTAAAAGTATATGATTAACTACAGTAAACAAAATCAGAAAAATATAATAATATTATTCTTCAGGATTTACACTAGTTAGATAGTGTGTTGAAAACATAATACAACTAATTTGATACGATAGAAAAATCATGAAGATACCTCTAAAACTTTCTTTTCACAATAAAAACCATACTAATATACATATAATCATTCTGATTTTTTGTCAGATTGTTCTCCAAGCAACGTACTAAAGCACTAGTGTTTTAATTTTTTGGTCTTCAAAGTTCCTACTAAATACTCGTTTTTTGAAAGACCACCAACTAAAATTCATTGAGAAAAATTGCCAAACTATACAGGGTGAAATTTTAATCACCGTTTTCCTCTTAAGGGGTCATTGTACTTATCATTATGAACAATGGGAACAAACCCGAAACCGTGAAAAAAAAAATCAGCTGTTTCCCTACATTTTGACGAGTTTCGCGAACATAAATGTAGGGATAAGCTGATTTTTTTTTCACGATTTCGGGTTTGTTTCCATAGTAAAAGTTGTTCATAATGATGAGTACAATGACCCCTTAAGAGGAAAACGGTGATTCAAATTTCACCGTGTATATTATTGGGATTTCACGCCACTTCTTAGTCGACGACGACGCATTATTTCGAGTTTGCGTTCCATTCCACCAAAACAACATTAAATAATGAAACACGTCTCATGTAAAAGACGTCTTGCTAATAATAGCGATTAACAAAGAAACTAGTTATGTGAAACCGAAATTACAACCATAACTTCACAAAAAAAACACCCTTCATTTGCAGAGGCAGGTTCACGCACACGCTATATTCAATTACTGCCACAACAGACAGCCGGGCAACCAGGTTATATCAAGGATAATAACTCCATCGTACACAACCGGAATGTAATTATTACCCGTATTTGTGGCAAAACCGCGCCATTCTATTAGCTGCTGGTAAACCACTTACTTTTTCTATTCTCCGTGATAATGATCTCACACTATGCTATTTGTTGTGTGGAGTAAGGGATAGGCGATATGTCATTTACCCCCTCCCCCCATTTGACCGCTTTATTTTTAAACGTTGCTTTAGGAGACATTAAAACGTCAAAAATGTATGGTTCCGGTCAGTCGCTAATCATTACTTAACTATAGGGTCAGGCCACATTGATCGATAGCGTTCGACGGTTTTTCCATACAAAAAGAGAGCAAAGTATGGAACGACGTACGCATCCTTTGGCATCGACGCGACGAACGCGCTCCGGCGTAGTGTGCTCCTCTTCTCCTTTCCATGCGAAAGGCCGCGGATCAATGTGTCATGACCACCCTTAAGGGGCTTACAGGACCTAAACGCAAAAACGCAAGTTTTAGAAACAATAAAAGTATATGATCGACTACAGTAAAAAAAATAAAAAAAATATAAGTATGATATATTTTTTTCATATTAGAATCAGCTGTTCCCTACATTTATGTTCGCATAACTCGTCAAAATGTAGGGTAGGGAACAGCTGTAATGCTATTCTGTAAAGATCTCACTGTAAAAACTTAGGTGAAGTGAGCTTAAAGTGAGTTGTCAATAGTGTCAATCTCTAGCATCAGGTGGAATGACAGCTCACTTTAAGCTCACTTCACCTAAGTTATCACGGTGATCATTTTACAGAATAGCACCGCTGATTCTTTTTTTCGCGATTTTAGGTTTGGTCCCGTAGTAAAGTTGTTCATAATGATGAATACAATCTCCCATTTCGATTGGTCGCATGTTTTCAATTTCAGCCCAAAACTCCCTCACCTCCACTCGCCGTCCCCTACGCCTTGCACCATCAATTTACTCGGCTAACTACTACCAATTTACCGCTAATTCCCAGTAGAATGGAACACAGAGTCTCTCCCCAGACGATGTATGAGGCACGAGCTGACTTTAATTATTGTTACAGTCATCGCTGCCACAGCTTGCTCCAGCTTGCTCTTTGGGATTAGAGTATCAAGCGCTGGATTAGTCTGGGAATGGTTCTAGATTTTGAATTGTCTATTTTTAGGGTAAATAGATGTAACGGTTGCAAATAAATAAAATCTATATATACATATAATAAAATTGTAGAAAAGTGGTGTCTGTACAATGGAAATATATAAAAAAAAAGTAGCAGGGGTTGTTATTATATCGATGCCAAACCCGAAAGTGTAATTATTTTTTTTTTTCTGTTTGTCTGTGTGTTTGTGCACGCTAATATCAGGAACGGCTTATTCGATTTAGATGCGGTTTTCACGAATATATTGTAGTAAGCTTCACTTAACATTTAGTGTTTATTTCATGTCAATCGGTTCATAAATAAAAAGTTATGTCAATTTAAAGAATCACGGCGAACATTTGTTAAGGTAATACAGAGAAACATTACTGTAAAGTAAATTTTTAGCTACCCAAACGACGGTATGTGTAATTTAAAATGTGCTGCCCGAAAAGTCACTATTCCACGCGGACGAAGTCGCGGGCACAGCTAGTACCTACATATATGTATGTAAGAGCTATAACAGAAATGATAACTTCAAAGAGATTTTCTTCAACACATGCTGGAATTTTTCACGGCTGGACAGAAAAAGGAATAGCTGAAAAGACTTCTTCTCAGCTGATCCTTCACTTTTATAACGATAAACTAAAAATATAAGTTATTGAGATTGAGTTTGATATCCTGTACTGTATATAAATGATCAAATTATGATAATGAGTAATTTTTTGCAAACACCTTTACACGTAATTAATAATTTTAGAACTACTTCCGAAATCAATGTTATTTTTCACGTTGCTTTTTTAGTTTTGGAAGTCTTGTCTTTTTTTTTTTTGTAAAATCGTTTTTAGTTTTTCACTTTTTTGCTGTGGTACCTACCCCGCTCTAATTCGTTTAACCGTACTTGCTATGTAATTAACATTGATAGGATCGATGAACATACATAAAAATACATACAGACGAACATAGAACCTCATCCTTTTGCAAAGTCGGCTAAAGATGAGATCAGTGTTTCCTATCCAATTACTCTGACAAGAAACACCGAAATAAACTCGGAGGTCTCAACAAACAAATTCCAGACATTATCTTGGTCAGATCATGCTATATATTGCAAATACAACAAAATCGTCTACCAGTATCAATTCCAAATGAGGGAGTAGGTAACACATTCAGGATTTGTTGGTTATAAAATAACTACACTGCACCTAGGAAGTCACTGCACATATTGCTATCCATTCTCTCTAAACGTAATTACTTACACAATCTTACCGAAATACTGAAACAGCTAGATATCCGATAATCCCCGCTACCCAAACACCGGTTGCTTCCACACAGTAAGGCGATATGTTCACAGATGTAAACGTGTAAACAATGTGAGTGATTGTGAGCTCATAGAGGACCGCGGTGAACCACCCCCCTTAGTTTACACTCACTGTTTGAGGATATGGGGATTAAGTTCGGTTTTTGTTTCTATTTGCAACGTGTTGAATGGTTTGGCACATTTGTTTGACATCCTTTTATAAGTCAACAGTCAATGGCTCACCTTGCATCCTGCGCCGCATGCCCGTGTCACCTAATGGATCTAGCGTGATTTTAAATAACCTATAGCCTTCGTCAAGAATTGGATTATCAAATACAAAAATATTTTTTTAAATCCGACTAGTAGTTCCAGAGATTAGACCGTTCAAACAAACAAACTCTTCAGCTTTGCTATTAGGATAGATATACATAAAATCGTCTAAATCTTCGAGCTAACTAGACGAAAACTAACATTACTTAAAATAAAAACTTGTTTATCAATTTTATTCAATTTCGAGCGGCCATTGTTGTTTACATCTTTGGCAAATCTGCCGCGGTCGGACCTTAGATAATACACATCTCTGCGTTACGAAAAAGATTTGACTATTGAGTGAGGCCAACAGCTGTGCTCCAAACATCTGCAATTGTTTCAGCAGCCAATATTTATTGCTTTGATATCGCCGAACTTTGGGTGTCTGTTCATTCAATAAGTGTAACTATTTTCTTCATTGCAATAGTTCGAAAATGAAATTGTTGCGCTAACATATTGGATGTTACCGTGGGGCTACGGATTTGAAAAATTCGTCCTGTGTTTGATAGCCCAATTCTTAAGGAAGACTATAGGGCTATCATCACGCTTGGACACTTAGGAGCCGAGCAAAAAGAAGAAAATCCAAAAGCAACGCTAAGGGTCAGGGGAATAATAAATTTTATGCGGACGAAATCTCCGACAGAAGCTGTAGTATCTGAATAAGTATAAAAACAACAAGAAATTTGGAATATTTAAACAACAAACCAGAAGTTTGATATCAATAGGTAATCCGAGTATTGTTTTATCAGGATTAGAACGCTTCTTCCCCACCAATCAGATTAAACATTGATACGCTACAACAATACTCCCGTTTTGGCCTAGAGAGGAATATTTAGCGTTTTGTTTTATGTCCCGGGATTCAATTTAGGCTCAAATTAGATAAAGATGACGGATGGTGCTGTTAATATTATTTACTACCGGAGCCTACTTTACGTGGGTTTATGATTACGTTTCCATGTCTTTGGTAGGTTTACGAGTATACGTTAAACAAACCGATGAACCACATGTTTTATTTAACCAATAAAAAACAGCTTTACCAATATTGGTAAGCTGACGCCGTAGTTCTCTTGAGTTTAGTAAGAAACTTTGTTACTGTAACATTATGCTCCTTCTTCTCTTGTCTAAAGCCTGATTCACGATTCACGCGGCGCAATTTAATTCCCTGTGTCATAACATAACTTGAGGCAACATTAAAAGTTGCACCGTCTAAACAGTGTTTAAACGTAGCAAGTCATTATTTCATAATCAGCCTATAATTTTCCCACTGCTGGGACACAGGCCTCCTCTCTTCGAGAGGGAGTGGGCTATAATCCACCACGCGGGCCCAGTGCGGGTTGGTAGATGTCATATGTCTTCGAATTTTTGGTTCTAGGACATGTCGGTTTCCTCACTATATTTTCCTATACCGTTTTGAGAGCATAGGTGATGAAATAATAATTTGTGTTTGAGTTCTAAACTTTAAATTCTCAATTCTAAAACTGGATGTTAGTTTCGTAACTTTCGATATCTAGGCTCTTTTAACGCTTTATTTATATATATTTTTTTCTTTATTTTAATTTAGAACCTATGTCTAACCCTTCGAAGAAATAGGCTTATTCCACTACAGCCGGTCGATTCTGTTAGAATCTCACCGTGAGAAGTTAGGTGAAGTGAGCTGTCATTCCATCTAATGCTAGGGATTGACACGAATGACAGCTCACTTCACCCGAGTTATCACAGTGAGATTTTTACAGAATAGCACTACGGGGGTAACATTACGTTATGTTATTATTAAAAACTGTTGGACCACTTATCTCCCAAGTGGTGCATTTTCATTCATAATCACAAATCAAATGATAAGTCGTGTGTAACTATTGATGTATGCTCTCGTGGTTTCAGATTCACTGGTCCGACTGATGCGGTCACAAATCGGTGAGTACATTCATATTATTATGATCATCACAGCGGCATTAATTATGGAATTGTTCTGAAATATAATTTTGTAGTATTTCAGAGAGGAACAAAAGACAGATAATCATTATTTTTCACGTCACTCGAGCTATAGATGCGAGTTTAAATACCATTTGACCAGTTTCAACACCCCGATATAAGTTCCTGTTAACTTATCCGCCAGATTCTTGTACAATTTCTGTTTCACACTCTAATTTATCTTATCAGGTAGATAGTGTGAAAGCGATCCGTATTGACACAAAAACTTACGAAGTATCTACGTACATCAATTAAAACGTGGTGTTGTCTTGTTTGATAAAGAAAAAAGTTCCAAAACTCTTTGAGTCTGTTTTTCTGTAGTGTGTACGAAATGCGAAAGTTTTTGTAGCAATTTAAAAAAAGCTTAGCCTTAGTAGAGAATGTAAAGAAGACGTCACTGGATGTGGGCAGCGAATAGCTGCTAGGATTATAGATAAAGTAACATTATATTAGCGATCACGATGATTGAAATGTCAAAAATGTATACGACTGACAGATAATAGACATACAGCATACAAAGCAGAAAAAATGAATGACGGTGAAACTACTATGTGGATTCTGTAAAGCCCTCATCGTGAAAACGTAGGTGAAGTGAGCTTGACCACCGGAATGATGAATGAATGAATTGCACCGATCCCAGTGTGGTTAAACCAGACTCGATTAATCGAATGAACCCCAAGATTCGCACTAGCTCCTGTAGCCTCGTGTTCATGGTGCTACAGCTGCCATTGCATATCAAGGAATAGACCGGGGGGCGCGGTAATGGTAGGGTAGACGTGCCCGAAGGATAGGTAGGGGCCGACTTATTCTTTGAAAATCACACCGTAACATAAAATTGTGAACTGTGCTGTCAAACCCGCAGATCAGGTGGTCTATTCTGTGAAATCTCACCCTTAAAACTTAGATTAAGTGAGCTTGAGAGCAGTGCTGTCATTCTATCTTATGCTAGGGATTGACATTATCATTGACAGCTACATGAAAGATCATTTCACATTTGTATCTGTGGCAGGCAATGCGGCGGTAACCACTTTCCTTTAAACTTTAAATCTTCAAATAGTTATTTTTAGAACATCAAACAAATGTTTATAAGTAACCTTTATAGTTCGTATTCAAAAGTCACAAGAGGATAAAAAATTCGAAAATTCAAAAGTATTCAAAGCTCTTTTCAAAAGGCTTTGCATTTGACGGCTCTAAATATGATTAACGTGAACAACGTCTACGGTCCCTCCGTTAATTCCACAGTTTTATGACTAGGATTTGTAAATAGCCTGCATTTGTTAAGACTGACAGATTGGCTGCTACTGACGCTTTTGGGGATAAAAACCTGCTATTGTTTGTTCCTTCTAGTTAAAAAAACTTAAGACTGGAGCCGACAGTTATACGCAATTTTTGGAGCTGAGTATACCCGATTCAACTTCACTGACCCTGGCATGACCGTACAGTTTCGTTCACTGTTCAGAAAGAGCGTAATAAATGCCCTTACAAAGTTTTCACTTAAAAAATATCAGTTATCTTACCTGCAACGAACAATGACGAGAACGGTTTTTAGCAAATCTATTGTTCATAATCATCATAATCATAATCAGCCTATAATGTTCCCACTGCTGGGACACAGACCTCCTCTCTGTGAGAGGGAATGGGCCGTAATCCACCACACGGGCTCAGTGCGGGTTGGTAAATATATTGTTGCGCGCAACAATTAATGCCTGGAACGATAAGAGTCAAGATCCTTCTAGAAATTTCGTTGCTAGAACTTTCTAGAACTATCGACATCTGGTCAGTCTGGGCTGGATGTACTCGAACATTCTAGATGTTTCTACAGTAGAAGGTTTTTGAACTATCTGAAGTCCTACATACGGCCGGTATGGACCGCGACCCGGGTCAGTATTGGGTAAGCGAATACATCTGAAGTGATCTTCGAGTGCGACTTTAAGTGATCTAGTGCAATTGTGTTTTGTTATATTTTATTTATTTATATAAGTGTGTTTAAAGTTGTTATTGGTGTTGTTAATTAACGTGTCTATTTTTTGTTTATTAAATCGGCAGTTTTAATTGTCACGAACCCCAAGCTCGTAACAATATTTAGTAGTAATCTTCTCTTGTTAACGTCACGACAATCGCTGCTGTTTATCGTCAGTCAACTTTCACTATAGGTACCTATCGAAGATGAGGAATTATATTTTTCTGTCCTTTTGCTGAAAAACAGCCAGTTAAACAGCAAGCCACCTTGAGCGGAGAACGCATGTCGTCTTAGGTATTCAAGTATCATTTTGGCGTATCACCATGCCTTCCCACGCGCAATCAATTTCGACACTCTTTACATACAAGAGGCAAATATCCGGAATTAACGAAAACATGTGGCGCCACCAGACATGACGTGATATTTTCGTTCGTCAAACAGTCGGCTGATATGACACGATATCAAACAAGTGTATGTTTGTGTAGTATCAGCACGTAATCGAGATTGATGGTGATAATATCCGTGTTAACAACACTTGTGTATGATGCAATAAAAGGGAATGGGAGATGATTGCTAGGCAGTTTTTGTTATTGTGAGGAGTTTTCATTGTTTTGATTCGTGTCACAAAGGAAAGTGAACCATAGCGGTAAGACAAGTAGGTACAGTTTAATATTAAATTATTTCTCTCGTAAAAGACATGTTGCGCCAACCCCAAATAATTGGAATCTGGCAGGTGAATGACAATGATGACTTTGCCTCGAAAGAATCAAACGTTTTATGAAGTAACTATAGCAGCACCTCGCAGTTTTACCCGCATAAGTTTCGATCCCGTGGGAATATCGGGATAAAAACTGTGCTATGTCCTTTCCCGGGACTCAAACTATTTCTATACCAAATTTCATCTAAATCGGTTCAGCGGTTTAAGCGTGAAGAGGTAACAGACAGACAGACACACTTTCGCATTTATAATATTAGTATAGATTAGAATACCTTAATGCGTTATCTGTCGGTACATAGGTGGCCGTGGATCGACTTAGATGCAGTGCTATTGGAGAGGGGCATATATGGGCTTCTCCAATAGCACATATTGGAGAGGGGCATATATGGGCTTCTCCAATAGCACACCATCTCCAACAGAAGTTGACTGCTGTAGGCAGATGAATATGAAGATACGAAAAGTATAAACATTTAATATTCCTCTTATACAAATAATTACAATAAAATACTCAATTCAGAACACAAAAATAAATACCAAAATAAACAAAAATTAACTTTTAATTGGCAACGAGACTGCCAGTAGATCGTCGGCAATGCGATTAAGTCTGCGACAGACAATAAGCAAGTTCAGCTGCAAAGGTAAATCTAATTCCGAGTTGATTGCAAAAATGAAGCCAGCACAGTTTACAGCTCTACGGAGATTTTTAATGAACTGTTTGTCTTGTTGTTTCATATTTTAAAATAAACACTCTGTACACGCGTACTTGAAGGACGGCAACGTCGCAATTTATTTATGAATGACGGGCCGCGTGTGCGGCGATCTGTTACGTATCAATTTAACATTTTTAGTGAATATTTTAATATAAAAAAAAATAAAAACATTTTATTTTCGA
This sequence comes from Hydraecia micacea, assembly GCA_914767645.1. Taxonomy (NCBI): domain Eukaryota; kingdom Metazoa; phylum Arthropoda; class Insecta; order Lepidoptera; family Noctuidae; genus Hydraecia; species Hydraecia micacea. The sequence goes on from OU611794.1 coordinate 1,400,058, forward strand.
ATGTTAATATTTTTTTAGCATGTATGGATGCTACTCGTATACTATTGCGGGTTAACGGGAACGCCCTCTGTTAGTTAACATACTGTATATATCTTCGTTTTATATAATGTAGTTATCTGTGGAAAATGTTGTGGGTAGTATATTTGTTAAGTTTAATTTTTAAGACAACACTGTTTATGCTTAATATACTACTGTTTGTTTTCCCAAATGTAAATAAATAAATAAATCTTCCCTGTCAGGAAACACAAACTTTCCTTCCACAAAACCATTAAGTTCATGTTATCCTTTAGCTCTTGCATTTCCATGAAAATGGCCCATCCTTCCTTTTCCCGAAAATGTAACAAAGCGTCGAACAGAAACGACTGACAGTCGATTCTAAGGACTCACAACAAACCCACACCATTACAATACCGACAACGTTACCTTGTTGAGAGCCACCTTTCAAAAGAGTTAAGCACAATATTTTTTTCCGGACAGCCGTGTCCGGCCGTCTTCCGGATTCAATTTGTCAATGTTCTTCGCCCTCGTTGCTGAGATAAATGATCACTGATTTTCGAACATATTGTTGTTCGAATGGAGAACAGAATACAATAAGTTTTTACTTTAGTTACTCGTAGATGATGGTGTCGTGACTCGGAGGTTGAAGAATTCATTTTTGGTGCATCAGAAGCTCAGAACGTAGGTTCAAAACTGGGTAAGGACCAAAGTGTTAGTGTACTTGCATGTTTGCATGGTATTTTTAGGGTTCCGTACCTCAAAAGGAAAAAAACGGAACCCGTATACTATCACTTTATTGTCCGTATGTCTCTCTGTCAAGACATTTGGCAAGAAGCACAGTCATGTAGCGCAAGTAACGGAAAAAATCCGAAAACTGTAAATTGTTGTTACATTTAAAAAAAACCTGTGATAAAGTATTTACATACCATTATACTAGTACACCTAATACTTACACAATGTGAATTGTTACTGCATAAATACATTGGAATAATAAGGGTATTTATTAAAGTAGGTCATAGCTCTGCAGTAGCAAAATACAGTCAGTGATAACTAGAATCTGCGACCAATCAATGCTATATCTTCTACTCGCAGCACCATCAATATGAAATTTCTTGTAGCTCCAGAGATTAACGCGTTCAAAAAAAAAAAAAAAACTACAACTTAATTACATCAGTATATAGAAACAAGCGCCTAGCGTAGCAACAAAAAGTCAGAAAAAAAAAACTCAAGAAGAAAAATATTCACAACTGTAACATATTCCGTGAAAGAATAACAAAAGAGAAACGGATCAGTTTGTCAGATAATGTTAAGTTATTATCTAGAACAATATTTTTTCCTTACTCCCGAATATTTTTCCCTTCAACCCAGCGGGAGTAAACTTATGATTATCTACAAAGTTTGAGGCGTCGGATATTATATTAGAATGATACCATTTTTTATTCATGATCTTATGAATAATACTCTACTTAATCATGCAGAATGAAGTCACTCTGTTTTTACCCAACTGCCCCAGGAGGGTTTTTTTTTTTAATTATTGCTCTTGACCTCGATCACACATGAGGTCTATGATGGAACGAGCGTGTCTAGAAGATGCCTAAGGTACTGGAACTCCCACGCATCGACGAAACATAGTAGGCTGCTTGACGCCGGACTCCGGTGGGAGTGTGGTCGCAAACCAGGCGGGCGTTAGCCCTAGCACCGCAAAGGAAGATTTGGCAGTCAAATAAGGTGTTGGGTGTGACTGTCCAGAGTGCGACGCGCGCTCGGTTCAGTTGAGTAACTGGTGGAACAAACTGCGCTACACGAGGAAGCTGCTTCATGCATCATTCATGATAGACCAAATAAATTAATAACATTTATATTAATCTATTATTTCGGAAGAATTTGCTCTTATTACAATATATGTTCAGCCTGAAATCCTTATTAAGCTAATTTATAATTTTGTGGTCACAGTACTATACGTGAATTATCATCTGCCTAGCTTTCTCCCAACTATGTTGGGGTCGGCTTCCAGTCTAACCGGATGCAGCTGAATGCCAGTATTTTACACGGAGCGACTGCCTATCTGACCTCCACAACCCAGTTTCTGAGTAATACAATACCCTTGGTAAGACTGGTTGTCATACTTTCGGGCTTCTGACTACCCGTAACGACGTCAAAGATCCACGAATGACACCCGGGACAAACGGCTTAACGTGCTTTCCGAGGCACGAAGGGTTCTCGGTATGTATAGATGGTCACCCATCCACAGACCAACCGCGCAAAGGGTAGCTTAACCTGATCGATCGACTTGTGCGGTTGTTATTATTTACGTGAATATCACGTGATATTCACGGGCATATGGATACCTGGGGAAATCTAGTATCTATGTAGCAGTTAGCTTGATGACCCATATTCAACAGTGATTGCATTAATTTAAAACGACAAACATAATGACCTGCAATGCTCTTAAAATACCACGTCAAATCCTCCTCCTTACCTGACCAAAACTTTTAACATTAACATCTAATTAGTCCTAGTTTCCTGCCTTCAACCAAAACAGTCTAGGACTGAAAGAAAAACACCTCTTCATTCCTATTCACACCCATATTTATACAATACCTCAAGTTTTTCAGAGCCAAGACAAATTAACGTCTGTTAATTGTGTTCCCTCTCAAATCAGTTGCTACGATGTTCTGTCCTATTTATCCAAGACCCAACCCTTTTGTTTGGAGAAAAGAAACGGTTTCTTTCTTTTTATTAATGTCGCGAGGGTTTGTTAATGTTTTGGTTTGAGTTTCAGGATCTTTTTCAGATGGAGAGAATATATTAAGAAGTTCCTTCAAGTAGTTTTTCATTCTCTGATAAATCTGGAGCGATGTTATCAAAAACACAGGCAGGAGGATTTATTTATTTAAACTTTTCGCACACAAAAAGGTACAAAGGCGGACCTAATGCCTTAGGCATTCTTTTCCAGTCAACCAAGTGTGGTGAAGAGAATAGATGGCGGGTGCTTTGGTTGAGAGGAATTATAAATAAAATCGGTATATAAATTTATAAATAGGTTGAATAGTTAATTTAAATCGAAAGAATATTATAGTTGGCAAAATTTTCATTAACCGGTCAAGCCCCGCGCGTATTATTTAGTACGATACAATAGAAAATTAATTGTCTAATTAGCAAGCGATTAAAAGGGCCTAGTACTTTCACATTTTAATTTGTAATAGAAGCGTTTAAAGATACTTAATCAGCCAGCATCTTCATATTAGGCATCCCCAATCTCAGGCCATTTAATTAGATCCTTGGTTACTGATATCTTGCTGCAACCAGCTACCCTACGAAGATCATCTCCCCATCTATATTGTATACTGTAGAGACCTTGGTCCCGGCTGTCGTTCGTGGATCTTTGACAGTCGTTACGGATAGTCAGAAGCCCGAAAGTCTGACGACCAGTCTTACCAAGGGGTATCGTATAACCCAGTAACTGGGTTGTGGAGGTCAGATAGGCAATCGCTTCTTGTAAAATACTGGTATTCAGCTGCATCCGGTTAGGCTTGAAGCTGACCCCAAAATAGTTTGGAAAAGGCTCAAACTTAAAGCATTTATTTCAATTAAACCATGTACAGGCACTTTTGTATTGTCAAAATTAAATAGTCGGTCATGCCAGGCAGATAAGTACCTACAGTAGAGGTTTATTCGGTACTTCAATGCAATATTAATGAATATTTTGATAAGATCAATAATTATGAGACAAACATTGATTTATATTTAGAAGGCGTAAAAACAGCTGACAAGCGAAATTAGATAAAATATAAAAATGTAAGTAATAATCGTAGAACCGTTTATAGAAATAAATATCATAGCTATTCAACAAATCTTTGTTTAACTCAATCATCCTGGTACTGTGAGATCGCAGAGTGCGCACAGTACCACAACATGAAAAGAAGTTCAGCATCTTTATCACTATCGAAGATCGTGTAAAGTGGATCTACTTTATTGTTTTCTTCTTACTTTTATCTCGTATTGTGTGGCTTATAGTTTTATTGTGTTGCATCGCTTTCCAGTAAGTGAGTTTGGACAATGGCTGGCTTATAGCCAGTTGTTTTGTCAGATTTGTTCCATCTAGGGTTGGTTTTTATGAATCTGTGTTGTTTATGTGATGTTGTGGTACACAGTGCCAAACTTGCTTCTCATAGGTAATTTATCTTCGTCTCATCCATATCAATGCTTACCGCATGCTGCAGTTTTACTGCCCCACATTTTTTTTTTACACCTACATACATAATATTTTTTCTTTCCTCTCTCGCTCTCTCTATTCCATTGACTTATATATTACTAGCGCTCTCTTCTTTTCCTCTCTCTCAAGTTCATTTCTATTTCCGCTATGAAAACAAAGATTTGACAGTGACATGAACAGATCCTCCCCTTGGATGGATCATACATGACCATCAATTATGTGTCCATATTAATTGGTTATTGCATCTTACTTTTACGGAAAATACTAACGAGCAAAACTACTAGATACTGTAACTTGGATTACAATTAAACATAATCTGTAGAGTTGCCGCGAATAGTGTTTATAGCGAATAGTCGAATACCGATTAATCGCCATTCACTTTGGCGAATAGTCGAATAACTCGACATTACTATTCGACATAAAAAAAAACATTAAACACATTAAAAATATTTCTAATTTCTTCTAAGGTTGTGAGAAAAGAAAACAACAAAGTTAAAGAAATCTGTTTCATGTTATACATACCTACATATATGTAGTAAATTTAATTTTCCATTTTAAATGCTGGCAACCCTTTTCTTGTACAAGTCTTTCTCTTTAGTTTACGGGGAATACCCCGTTTTGTATAACCCAGCGATTATTATTGTAGGGGATTTCCCGCTCAATCAATTATTACTAATTTAATTTCATGAATATGATAGGCACAGGCACATATTACAGATAATAATAGATATTGTGTATTGTTTTATTAAGGAAAATAATAAAAAAAATGATTATTTTTAACTCATTAGGTAGTTCTTTTGTTCGATAAAAGGTTAATTTTCGACGACTATTCGCCGAATGCCGAATAATACTAGCCATTATTCGGTATTCGACGAATATCAAAAAAATGACGAGTAAGTAATGCCGAATACCGAATAATAGCGAGTATTCGCGGCAACTCTAATAATCTGCATTCGCGATTTATTTTCCAAAATTGTAAACAAATATGAGTTTATGGAAAAATAACTTTAAATCCTACACCGTATTTAAAGTTCAGTTTACGCTACAACTTCAAAAAATTTTATAACTCTTTCAATAGTGCTAGTCATCCTGAAATCTACTTAATCAACATTAAAATAAAGTTGATATTTGTTTAACTTGAAATAATATTCATTTGAAAGATAAGTTTGAATAGACTTTAGACCTATCATGAGTATCATGATAGTATAATTTCGTGCTATTACAGGAATATTTTTAGAGACTTTTTGTACAATAGAACTAGCTTCTGCCTGCGACTTCATCCGCGTGAAATTTCTTGTTCTCCCGACCCACCCCGTCGCATCGCATCGCCTACCCGCGCTATCAATTCGTTTTCGCTTAGCATTCTTTCCGACTGTTTTTTTTTTGCTCGGCTCCTAAGGGTTATAGCGTGATGTTGAATAACCTATAGCCTTCCTCAAGAATTGGGCTATCAAATGCAAAAATATTTTTTCAAATTCGACTGGTAAGTAGTTACAGATTACCCCCAAAAACAAAAACAAACATACTAAACAAATTTTACCTAACTATTTTTTTTTATTTATATTAGTATAGATAACCTACTGGTTGCTGATAGCAAATGCTGAGTTTAATTATAACTTAGGGGTAGGTTATAACCCCTACGTTATGCTATAAATATCCCTTGGAACCAACCTTTTAACAAAATACGTTTAAAATGTTCCCCCTCATTAAACGAGATCAAATCCTAAAAGCCAGGTTATTTCAACTGGGAGCCATGTTTAAACAAACGATCGAAGTTAACCGTCTCCGATGTCCTTCTGGAAGTACAACGACTTTGTTTTGATGGTAAATTGCTTCTTTTATTAGATTTTAAAACGTCTGTCGTTCTTTTTATGATGTTCTGATTGTTATCTGACTGTTAGAAGGAAGATAATGAATTTTTAATGGTAGTCTAATCTTTTTGAAGAACTAATTTCAGTTTTGGGGCGTTTTGGGCACAGTTATTTTTCATAGCAGGGTGAGAAGGAAAATGGAACGTAACGTAGGTCCTGTAATGGCTCCTGTAGCAATTTAAACCTGCACTAGTAGTGCTGGTATTACCTAAGACCTGCATTAGAAAAGCGTTATCAGAAAGCATTCATATCTTACATTCAAAATTCAAACGGATACATAATACCTATTGTGTATTTAGTCGGAAATTCGAAAACTAATGCGAAGCCACTTTAATACAGCCAGTCTAGTCATTTAGCATAATCAGCCTATAATGTTCCCACTGCTGGGACACAGGCCTCCTCTTTGTGAGAGGGAGTGGGCTGTAATCTGCCACGCGGGCCTAGTGCGGGTTGGTTGGTAGATGCCGCATGTCTTCGAACTTTTGGTTCCGGGACATGCCGATGCCGGTTTCCTGACGATGTTTTCCTTCACCGTTTTGAGAGCAGTAGTGATGAAATAATTTACATAAAATAAAGTGCCTGCCTGGGTTCGAACCCACGACCTACAACTCATAAGTCGCGGCCATTACCACTGGGCCACCACTTTGCGTGTATTATGGCTTAAACTCATAAACTGCCTGAAGCGTCCACTATGAAAAGCATGAACATTTTCCAAAGAAAACTCGCTTTATTGATAACAACTACACACGTCAGATAACAGCATCATTGGCATCCTCTCACCGTGTGTCGATGAAAAAGTTCCAAATCCTTCCGCCTACCAGCTTCTGAAGCATCATTTATAAGCAACAACTTCACCATCCTTATTACAACGTCATAAAGTCAAAATTTCTGAAGCAGCCTACCTTTACTGATGAAAATGTTTCTCATATTTGGGTCAAAGAATTTTCAGTCTTGAGTCAGTGGTGTAGAGTTGGAATTCAGTTGTGTTGTTTAAAGTACATCACAAACCATTCGAGAGGCTTATCTTTGAACTCTTAACAAAATGGGCGTTCGTTGTGAAGCATATACTGAAGCCAAACTATTAAAACCAGTCCGTAAAGGAAGATCTATTTTTATGGAAGCTTGCTTCGAAATACAGTGAGGCTATTTGTGGTCAATTGTGGAAGGAAAAGAAGAGTAAGTTACTTTCACAAAGTAGATATGCATCCACTTTGTGAAAGTAACTTAGTCTGTAGTTGGTACTTTGTTTGTATTAGAAGCTTTCTTCTTCCTATCCTTCTATCTACTCTAATAAAATCCAAAGCCCTGACCGACTGATATATCAACGCACAGACTAAACCGCTGTTCCTAGAGATTTTTGACTAACTAACTTACTATACAGATATATACAAAAACAAAGGACACTTAGGCGGCGAAGTACTCGTCCGTATCGCTGTCATCCAGAAACGTGCCCAGAAGTCTGGCAGCTTTGCCACGTTGAATGGCAATGCTGATTCTTTGGCTAAAAAATGACCCAGCCTTCTGGTCACGTGAAGTGTCGACCAGCCGGCGAGAAATTTCCTTAAAAAGGAGACGCTCACCAAAAGTAAATGGCGTAAGTAGGAAAACATAGCAACCTCGAAAAAAAAACCCTTAAATTTTTTAACGATACTCAGACGTGTGTAAAGAAAGTGATTAACCCTTGAAGCACAATTTATTAGTTACAACGCCCTTCACGGCTTTCTCGACAATCAAGACAATGGCCTCTTTATGCGAACCATCAAACAAGAATTAGGTACTTAATCCGCATAGCGGAGCCAGTTCCGATTTAATTAACGCTGTTCAATTTATACTAGCGAGACATACCTGTAATGGTTTCTAATTATCGCTTTTGTGTGGCGGGTTAATTTTGGTAGGGTTAATTTCTAGTGACTGCTTATAAAATTTTGGCATTCAGCTTCATCTGTACAGATGGGATACGATGCAAGAAATACGAAGATTAAAAAAAATTTTTTTTTGCTGAATGAGTCCGCTCTTGACCTCGATCTCGCCTGATGGAAAGCGATGGATGAGGTCTATGATGGAACGAGCATGTTCAGAAGATGCCTATTCACTCTTGCATGATTTTGGGAAATGAAATTAAATTGTGTATTCTGTTTAGGATATCAGAATCACTAAAACATCATATAAAAAAAAAAAAACTGGAGAAAATCGGGTATTGATAAACGGGTATTGATCTGAAGAATATTTCCACGCGATGAAAGGACAGGTTAATTGTCAAATATCGATTTACTAATCAAAATTTAAACTAAAAAAAAAAAATCATGCATGGTCAAGGGGTGATATCAGACAAATTCCTTTCTCATATAGCATATGTCATCTTTTCGAACTGCCATTTTCATCCAAAATGTAGGCAATGACGTAGTCAAAAAATAATAAGGTGCAAGTAAAATTAACCTTAAGGAACATACTATTTATTCCTTGACTGTATGTTAAGTCTACCAAACATTTACATATAATACTGAAATCAAGCCAATAAAATTAGGTGTAATTAACGTGCAAAGCCGGCTACTAGCGTTTTATATGAATATAACCTAGGCACAGATATTTACCTACTGCCGAAACAAAATGATCAACATTAAAAAACTTCAAAAGGCATAACAATAATTTCTTTCATTCCCAATATAGAAACAATAAAAGAAACTCTTAATTAATGTGATAAGTAAAGGAATTTCATATTAAAATCTCGATCAGTTGCAACTCGAACTGTGTCGTGGAGCGAGGAGTTCCGATATAGTGAAGTGCGCTCGTCATCGAGAGCTCGTCAGCGCTTTTGTAGGCTTATGAAAAGCTATACAGAGTCAAGATACTCTACGGGGAATATTGTTAGTAAAATGAACAAGAGAATTTTTTGAAACGTCAAAAAGTAAAAATGGATATTGCCCTTTTTTATTGCTTAATGGGCTTCGCTCTTGACCTCGATCGCGACTGATGGAAAGCGGTGGATGAGGTCTATGATGAACGAGCATGCCCAGAAGATGCCTAAGGCACTGGAACTCCCACGCATCGACGAAATACAGCAGGCTGCTTGACGCCCTTGTTCCAAATATATCTCGTGAAAATGTAAACAAATGGATTATAAAACGTACCTGTGAATACCAATTTGTAGTGCTACTTGCAAATTGAGTGCTTTGATTTGACTATTTGAATACTTAAGCCTGAGGGGGAACCAGAGGGGCTGGTGGCTAATGATAAATGATAAATGAATTGGGTGACCATCTTTACATACCAAGACCCCTCCATGCCTCGGAAAGAACTAAGCCGTTGGTCCCGGCTGTCATTCGTGGATCTTTGACAGTCGTTACGGGTCGTCAGAACCCCGAAGATCGTACAACCAGTCTTACCAAGGGGTTTCGTATTACTCAGTAACTGGGTTGATGGCTGGGTGGTTTGGTCAAATAGGCAGTCGCTCCATGTAAAATACTGGTATTTAGCTGCATCCGGTTAGACTGGAAGCCGACCCCAACATTATGCATAGTTGGGAAAAGGTTAGGCAGATGATGATTATATTACTTAAACCTGAAATTCTTATTTTAAATCACCTTAATATTGTTTTTCATTTGACAATAATGGACATTATTTATTTAATACAATTTAATAAGGCGGGATACATAAAGTTGAAACCTTCTAAATACGGATTAATGTGTTACTAATTTCCTTTAGTGAGTGACTGCGTAAGAATTTAATCTTAAAAAATACTAGTTTGTTTACACTTTTGTCAGATATTTTTGGACAGACTATACTCGTAATATATGTGCGATTATCTCAGCATTTCAACAAGAACTGGTCCTTAGGAGCTTTGAACAGAGAAAAGTGGAAAGAGACTAGGGAGGCTTTTGCCCTGCAGTGGGACATCACAGGCTAGTACCTACTCTCTCTCTCTCAGCATTTACGAAGCTTGGAGTGGAAATCTTTACCAACCCGTAAGATAATCTACAGAAATACGCAGATATTATGAATTAAGTCATGTCAAGAGCAAGATTTATCCTAACCTTTACCAACATAAAGGTATTTTAATTACAGCTGCTCAAGGACTCTCAAGGCTATATTAATTGTGCTCAACTGGGCCACAAGTGGAGTGCGCTCGACACGATCGAGCGTGATCCGGCTCTTGCATCACTTATATCTGGAGAGGATGTTAGTTATTTGTGTACTTTATGGCTCCTTGATTTGGCTCTGAATGTCTTGATCTAGGTTTTTGTTGGAGATGTGATTTATTCATAACATGTCGTGTGCCCGCTGGGATGTCCTCGAATGGGATGAGTTTCCAAAAAACGATGATACAATTAACTTTAACTCATAAACCGAACTAGCTGCGCGCCGTGGTTTCACCCGCATAAGTTTCGATCCTGTAGAAATATTGGAATAAAAAGTAGCCTATATGTTAATCCAGGGTGTTAGCTACCTCCATACAATCAATTGTATCAAAATTGGTTCAGCCCTTTGAGCGTAAAGAAGTAACAAACATATAAACACACACACGCTCACTCGCAAACTTTCGCCTTTATAATATTAGTGTGATAGTGTGAGTCGCCACTCCAGAACTTTTCGGCCCCATCGGCCATCTGTTCTGCAAGCAATATGCCCTGCCCACTGTCACTTAAGTATAGCAATTCTTCGGGCTATGTCAGTTACCTTGGTTCTCTTGCGAATCTCCTCATTTCTGATTAGATCACGCAGGGAAACTCCAAGCATAGCCCTCTCCATTGCCCTTTGGGTGGCATTGACGAAATAGTTCGAATTAGTAGAAATAATAGATAAAAAATCTTTGTTATCCAAGTGACAGTTACTTAGGTAACAAATTTTTTTTTTCTTATTATTATAATTATAACTCCTAGCAGACCTTTATGAGAAACCTTGCCAAAATAAAATGCGAATCGATCGATCATTTTATTTATTTCGGAAATGTTTGTCTTAAAAACTCAATTTGATATGAATGATTGATCAATCAAAAACCTTTTAATAATAACGTGGTATGGTTGAGTTTTATTTTACTTTTGTTAGGAATTCAATGTTAGTTTTATAGTAAGTTTTATGCTTATGTTGAATCTTTTATGGACTTTTTCCAATTAAACTATATTATGTTTAAGATGTTATGTGTAATATCTAGTTTTAATTCCGTGTAATAAAAAACCCAGGCTTGGATGCTGGAAGCAATACACACTGAATTAAAACTAGATATTACACATAACATCTTAATGTCATGGATTTCCGTAAAGTAACGCCTGATTCCATAATATATATTATGTTTATTTGGCTTGTTCTTCTACTTTTTGATGCCGAAAGCCTCGATCAACATTCATCGAGGTTCTCGTTAGGCGGTTGGACAAAGGCCTGATTCAGAAGACAGTACTCCTGGACACGGCACGCATAGTGAGGAGATTCTTCTCTCTAGAGCTCTGACCACCGGCAGCCTGGACCCCTGTTCCTGATACCGATGGGCCACTATTTTTTAATGTTTTTTTATACTTACTGTTTCTATTTTAAGAAATATTTAAAAATGTATAAGGTCATCATCTGCCTAGCCTTTTCCCAACTATGTTGGGGTCGGCTTCCAGTCTAACCGGATGCAGCTGAATACCAGTATTTTACATGGAGCGACTGCCTATTGGACCTCCACAACCCAGTTACTGGGTAAATAAGACTGGTTGTCAGACTTTCGGGCTTCTGACGACTCGTAACGACTGTCAAAGATCCACGAATGACAGCCGGGACCAACGGCTTAACGTGCTTTCCGAGGCACGGAGGGGTCTCGATATGTAAAGATGGTCACCTATCCACAGACCAACCGCGGCAAGCGTAGCTTAACCTGATCGATCGAGCTGTGCGGCTGTTATTATTTAGCCACGGGCCCCTCTTAAAAATGTACATTCTTACAATATACATTAAAAATGTATAAGGTAAGGAACTAAATAAATATATATAGGCAGACGCTCCATGTAAAGTACTGGTATTCAGCTGCATCCGGTTTGACTGGAAGCCGACCCCTAACATCATCATCATCTGCCTAGGGTTTTCCTAACTATATTGACGACCCTGGTTAGTTATCCCCTTTGGTGACTGTACCTAAGTGATTAGTTCTAGTACTTCTCTAAGTTACCTTTAAACTATAACTTCATAAGCCCTATTTATTTCTTATAGGGAAGTACTTCTCGTTACTCCAGGTATTTTGCATAATTTTAATTTAACCACTTCTTCCAATTCAAATACATACAAGTTAAAGTTACATAGAGTTTATAATCAATCCTACATTGATTGAAAACTCATTAACTACACACTGGGGTAGAATTTACCCCAATAAAGTTGTAAACCTTGTTACGAGTGATGGATGTGTTGAGGTTGAACCGGACCCCGAGCTGTGAGGGGTTAAATCATGCACTTTTATTAACTTGAAGACGAACAAAGTTACGATTTGAAAGGTCATAACTTCAGTTAAAGTTTTGAGGAATGATATGAATTATTCTGTCGGATTTGCTAGTGATTGCAAAAGATTCTAGGATTTATAGTGTAAAAAGGAAGTAAAAGTAAGAAAGAAGTTTAAAACTATTAATTAACGACTACTCCGTATAGTTATGCTCAAGGGTATATAATTGTAATCGTATATTTTTTATTTCCTTCCAAAACGTTTTCTTTAAAAAAAAAAAAAAAAATTAAATTGATAATGGATCCTGAAGGTAATCAGGACTTATTTAATAGGTATTTTCATCATCATTATTTCAGCCGAAAGACGTCCACTGCTGAACATTGGCCACCAAGCACCGCCACTTCGACCAGTTTTGTGCTTCTCGCATCCAGCGGACTCATCGGTCCACCTTGTAGCATGCCTTTCAACGCTAAGTCTTCCGGTACGCGGTCGCCACTCCAGAACCTTTCGGCCCCATCGGTTATCTGTTCTGCGAGCAATGTGCCCTGCCCACTGCCACTTAAGCATGGCAATTCTTCAAATCAGTGAATTACCTGGTTACCTTGGGCTGTGGGTGATCAAATCAGGAATAAAGAGATCCGCAGGAGAACCAAGCTATTTATATTACTTGTTTTTAATTCAACTTAGAAAATCGGGAAATTAGGAAAGGAATTAAAAGAAAAACTGTGCTGCAGCTTATTAGCACCTATTTTCTTTATTCGTTTAGGATTTTGACATCGCTGACGACAAATCGGCTGTCAAAACCTGTGTTGGACGTGAAAATACTGCGGGCTTCACATATGTGACTATAGCCGCACTGTCTAAGTGGCTAAAATCGTAAGTTCCAAAGTAGAGTATGTTCGACTTTTGGCGTGCGGCGATAGGTCACATGCAGAGGGTGACTAAAATTGACCGTGATTACGCTTAGTCGCAGGCGATCGCCCGCCGCATGAAGTTCGACATTTTGATGCAAAATAAACTAGTCACTTGCGATTTTTATCCACCTGTGTAAATGGGGTGGCGATTCGGCTTGTGAGGCGACTTGGTAAGCGACCAGCCGCATGGCGAAAATCGACCTAGTGTAAATCCCCCAATTCCATTAGATACAGACTGTCACTCGGGTATGAATGACAGAGACAGACCTCCCCACAAACCGAGTATTTTCTAAAGCTCTACATGCCTTATTCTACAATTTTTCAATCACTTAAAAAATAGATTGCTCAATATCGTTTGTAACGCAGGCCGGCCGCTTCACACGATATATCGATCTCAACCAACATGTTATTGGAGTAATTGGCCCCACCTGTATGCATTCAGAATTGAAATTGACCGTAATGACTGGGAAAAACTGTGTAATGGCCACTTGATATGAACAGGTCTTTGTTTATTTTTAAACTTTGTAGTATAGTATGGACTTTTTTTTGATTTGAAAAAGATTACATAAATATTTTTCTAAATACTTCATCGAACAAAGAGTTTTTCCTTTTTTCTAAAAATGAAAAACCTTCCGACATGTTTTAGTAACGGCTTCCATATTTTTTTTTCCGAGATCACATAAGTACCTGAATGACCTATCCATGATATAAAAAAAGTCAACAAATTCTTCAATAACTGCAATCATTGTGCAATCAATATAAAATATAATCTATCATCAAAAAATCAATAACATAATAAATCTCCATAAAGAAGCTACAATTTGCATGTACAAATATTTCACTTAACTATAAAATTACCTATCGCAATCCTGAATAAAAAATAACTCTGTTTTCATTAATAATTCCAATCCCGTGTATATTGCTGCATCCCTGGGATTAAAATAACAACACTAGCTATTTATATTGGTTTTCTCTTTGATGCCGGGATGTTACGAATGTTTTTTTAGGGACCCGCAGCTATAGTGGCCAAAACGGATCGTTTACGATAGTAATATGATTCGTGGTTACATAAAAAGAAAGTACCACATTATGGTTGTAGGAAAAGATACGCTTTTAGGGAAAAATGGTTTTAGTAATATTACTGAGTATCTTTTCACACTCTCCTGCTGCTGTGTAGCGTAGTATATATCTCGCCTCAAATGCACGGGTAAGCCAAGTAAAAACAACTCTAATATTTACCCATACAATTCCACACCAGCAGGGTCATTGCGTTACACTATCAGTAGCAATAGCTTTCATTTTGACAGTTCAACAACATTCATTGCGTTATTTACGTTGTAACTGAAGCTATGGATTAGCTATACTTTAAAATGATTCAGATTGTTATTGAAAGTGTTTTACGCAATTAGGGTGCTGGTATCCTTCACGTTCACTATCCGACAGTCGGAGCGTGTGAATAAGGGCACATTTCACAAATTTCAAGTTATCGTCATCATCATTATTTCAAACCGAAATACTGCAACTGAACATAGACATCCCCCAAACGTCGCCACAAGGACTAGTCCTGAGTCACACCGCCATTCCACCGGATTTCCATGACTACGATGATTAGGATATCGATCGATTGTTCGTAATATTAACTCATTACAGGCATATAACTTACTAACTACTGGGTAAATAATTGTTTAAGGAGACCAAACAAAAAACAAAGATGCAGTAATTGTGTTCGTCCTACGTTAAACTCCTATTTTTATAAAACTTTCTTTATGAAAATATGCAAACGAAGTGTTGCCATACTTCACCTATGAACGACATTTTGTTCGCACCACCTTCTCATCTCATAAAGGGATATTCTGCAACGTTATTATATTACAGCTCGCGGCGAACGGAAGCGATCGGGTAATCTCGACGGCAGCTCACAAGGATTTTCAGATAATTCACTTTCTACTTGAACAACATGCTAAGAAAATTCAAGGATTTATTGAAGATTACATACATACATACATACATAATCAGCCTATAATGTTCCCACTGCTGGGACACGGGCCTCCTCTCTGTGAGAGGGAGTGGGCCGTAATCCACCACGAGGGCCCAGTGTGGGTTGGTAGATGTATTGAAAATTAGAGGGTGTGTATATAATTAAAGGCAGTTTTTAACATGAATTTAATTATTTCATTTTATACATAGGGTTTATTACCTGGAAATCTTTAAACAGACTCCCGGACCCAGGTTGGCCGAAGCAAGGAAAACCTGTTCAGGTGGAGATTCATAGACGACTCCGCCTTGGAGTGTAAATGTGGTGCTGTTCCACAAACGATGGGACACTTAATACCTATCGTGTTCTGCGTGTCCTGTCAGCTGACGTTACAGGAACTGATGGACGCTGGTGATGGCGCCAAACAAGTAGCCGAATTCTGGGCCGAGTCCATTTAGATTGTTATCGACACGCTAAGAAGAAGATAGGATTTTTTTTTTAAAGAGTCTCATAGAGAACTCCCGTAGCCTTTTGAAAGTCCAAGGATCCACTTTTAAAAGTAGCACTAGTCTTTTGAATTATCCATTACCTGGCGATTACTAAGACCATAGGTACTTTCTACATAATTCCGGACACCGACATTGACTTGGTCTGACGACACGCAGTAAGCTGGTTTAATTATGTAACTAATATATTGTAATTTAAAACAAAGTCCATGGAGTTTCTAGCACTTTCTTGCCTCCCCTCCTACTAGGCTTTGAAATGGGCAACTAGCTTCATCTTTCTGAATAACCGACTCCTTCGAATATTCAAAAGCGCCTGTAAATGGATTAATTGAAATAAATGTTTTGTTCATTAATAAATCATTATTTTCATGAAGATCTTCTCCAATCCTGATATACAAGGTGTAACAGAATAAACGCAAGTCCTGAAAGTAGTTTGTTAATAATTGACTACTGAATCGATTTCAGTAACTTTTAATATAGGTACTTTTTTTTCAAAACAATTGTATTTTGCCGTACTAACTGCTGATTGAGCCAAAGAAAATTAAATCTTAATTCAAGGTAATAAGAATCAATTTTAAATGCATAAAGTAATGCTACGGTCAACACGATTTTCTTAATAATAACAGTTTTCTTTAAAACATTTTGGTCATTCTATTATGCTTTTATCTCAATTCTCTAATTGGGGTGTATGAGATATTGCGTTAATTATGTTACTTAATGTATATTTAGATATTCTTATAGTATACTAGCTGCGCCCCGCGGCTTCACCCACGTAAGTTTCGATCCCGTGGGAATATCGGGATAAAAAGTAGCCTATATGTTAATCCAGGGTGTCGGCTACCTCCATACAAAATTTTATCAAAATTGGTGTAGCCCTTTGAGCGTGAAGAAGTAACAAACATATAAGCACACCCTCACACACACTCACAAACTTTCGCCTTTATAATATTAGTGTGATTATCTGATTATATTATATTACTAGCTGTGCCCGCGACTTCGTCCGCGTGGAATAGTGACTTTTCGGGCAGCACATTTTAAATTACACATACTGTCGTTTGGGTAGCTAAAAATTTACTATACAGTAATGTTTCTCTGTATTAGGTACCTTAACAAATGTTCGCCGTGATTCTTTAAATTGACATAACTTTTTTATTTATGAACCGATTGACATGAAATAAACACTAAATGTTAAGTGAAGCTTACTACAATATATTAGTGAAAACCGCATCTAAATCGAATAAGCCGTTCGTAATATTAGCGTGCACAAACACACAGACAAACAGACAAACAGAAAAAAAAAATTACACTTTCGGGTTCGGCATCGATATAATAACAACCCCTGCTACTTTTTTTTTATATATTTCCATTGTACAGACACCACTTTTCTACAATTTTATTATATGTAATAGATAATAGATGTAGTGTGATCTAATAGCCTTTTAACACCATTTGATCTTTTATTGCCAGTAAGACGAGGAAGAAGCTGCTCTTATCCAATTTATTTTCCATAAACTTGGCCCCGTTTCGCAATCGTTCACTATAATTTTACATTCTATTAATTGCACTTGCACCTGTTTCTATGTATTAGACAGTTGTGTTTTCTCAGTATTAGACACATGACATCATAACATAATACCTGTAACTGAAGGGTTGGGCAGTCGTGTACCTATAGTCAACCCACATTACGCTAATTCTGTTAAAGTCCCATTTAATAGGGGGAGAGTTTATTGCCATCAACCGGGCTCAAATCCAGAACTTCCTGATTGAAGAGCCCAATAACACTTTGCCCCACCTGGGAATCGAATCCAGGACCTCATGCTCAGCAGTAGCGCTTGCGACTACTAGACCGCCGAGGCAGGCTCGAGGCAGAATTAGGTCTTAATCTTTTTATGGGCTATCTGTTAATACACTACCTCTTCCTGTAATCGGGTCCCGTACTTAAACGTCCATTGTTTGGTCACTAATCATTAGTTATGCACAAAATGGCGATAATATTATATTTTACAGCCACTTTAGAAGCAGTTCATTTGAAGACAGTTCAGTTGGCGACGGCCGGTGTCTAGAAATAGGGCTGACAGCTGTCCGGTTTTCTCGGTGAGAATATAAACTTTAAAGCGTATTAGAGAAAAAGAGGTAGAAAATGTTGCAGTTAACATTCATTGTGTAAATGAGTTAAATGGCACACTTATTTTCTGTATGAAATCGGTCATTAATTTCTTGTTAATGTTTCTTTTTACCTGCGTTTCTTTTACTTACATATTTCTATTTAATTTTCTTTATAATGTAATAATCCATAATTTTGAATTACAAATATGGTTATTTTTTTAAAGTCTGCTATAGATTTAAAGTCATGAAGATTCTAAAGGAATACTAACATTTAAAAGTAGCATAGGTACAACCCTACTGCAAGAGGTGGCTCGTATAACCGAGGTTATTACCGACAGATGGCGCCACCGTCACCCGAGCACGGGACGATAACCGACAGTTCTCAAGACGGTTCACACCTCGATAACTACCTATATTCCGAGTTGAATCTAGATTGAAGATTTTCAAAGTGTCCTATCTTATTCTAGGGTTATGGATTAGGAATCTAAGTTTGATGATTATATGATTGTATGCACACACACGTCACGTTGCAGTATAAAACTATACTTTATATCCGTCACCTCACATATCGGGTCCAGTTGAAAACCATCATCAGGCACTAGTTGTCTAGTGCTTTTGCTAAGCTGGGCCGTTTTGGTGCAGGCGTGATGCACACTTGCTAATTTCTTACATGGCACTTTTCACTTTTTATTTGATTTTTTATTTATTTTTATCTGATATATATGTTAGGTATGTTGTGTCTTTTAGTCTGTGCTAAATAAGTATATTATATTCTTCTTCAAAAATGGCTCTCTCTCTCCATAATATTTGCCTTATTCCAGAACTGGACCATTTCATTACACCCCATATCGGGTCCTTATGAAATATTCAAATTATATCGCCTCCTAACATAAACTATTAGGGTCACTCGTATCTAGCCGAACATTCGGTTTAACGGCCATTTTATGGCAAAATTAACGTTGTTTATAGCAACCCTTACAGGTACATAAATTAATTCTATTTTTAAAGGTATGTGTCTAGTACTGATGGTGTAAGGTAACAATTTTAGATAAAAACCAGGCATACGGTTATAGCATGGCTTTTTAACCGACTCTTTTATATCTATTATACTCCTGCTAATGCTACTGATGAACATGAAACCCGGGTCGGGCAAAATGTTATTCGGTTTTCCCATCTGGAATTTCTCAGCAGTAGCCCGGAGTATGGATTTGTGCCCGGTTGATGCCAATAGACTCGCCCCTTATTACATAGGACTTAAACATAACTGGTATAAAAAATAAGTTTAAAAACTAACGTACCTTCCCGTACTAACATACTTATAAGCTATGGTAGATGCGACCACGGGAAGGCACTTTCTTGTTTCATCCTTTTCAGTACTTAGTCGGGTTTTAGTTTTGAAACATTTTTTATTTAATTATTTTGGGGCTTATTTTAGTAATATTTCTATATTTTAAAAATATGCTTATTAAGCCTGTTCATTTGATACCCAAGAAGGCACCATGCCAGAATATTTATTTTTAAATTCATTACTTTATGTCCTCTAGAGGGCGCCATTTTGAATTTAGTGTGACGTCTAATAGCCTATAACTAGCGGACGGTCAAGACGCTTCTAACGATACCTCATTTGTTAAATTATTATAATTACTTTTGAAGTTATGACGGAACAGATGAACATACATACATACCGGTTAAAATTATATTAGTAGTCGGGTAAAAATGTGGGGTTAGGTACATTGTACACCTCTGCCTAACCCTTTGGGCATACAGGCGTGATGCTGTGTTCTCCATATTATTTAATGACAATCAAGCCGTATTCCACCTATTGTTATGTAGTCACTACGGCCTTTGGATACTTATCTGCAACTGTACCTGATACGTCACAGTTGCGTTGCTATCCCAGAGAGTGAGCTGAATCTATGGGTCTTCAAACTAGCTGTATATTATAATACCTACCAAGATGTTTTGGCACTCCTGTCCTGCACCCTGCGTAACACACTATCAATCATAATTTGAATAATTTTGAAGGATATTGCTAATCCATTGCTTTGTATGTTCGAAAAATTTATTTGCCCATAAACATAAATATCGCAATGAATGTTGCTGAACTGTTAAAAGTAAACCCATTGCTACTTATAATGTGTTACGCTATTACCCCGCTGATCTCACATAACACCACGCCTATACAGGCTGGCAGCGACATTGATACACACACTGTTACCATGAATTCAGCTGATTCTGGACCCCTAAATTTTTCGGAAATTTTTCGAATTTTTGTTGTGTAAGGATGATAGATCAAATAAAACAAGTAAGTAATTTCACATGTTTAATGAACAATATTTTCAAATAATTTGTTTTTGTATTGTTCAAAATTGTATATGTATATATAGAACGCTATATAATAACATCAAAGCCCTGTTTACTCACTGTGAAAGCCTTATACCTACGTCATTGCTCGTGAGTCTTCCAAATCAGGCACAGTGTCTCGCCGTGTCGGGAGACTTCGAGTTACATTCAAAATTTCATACTTGATGACACGGAGATGAACACTATGTCTCATTTGGAAAACGTTACTGGTATACCATCAGTATATTACAAAATGGAAATAATAAAACAGCTTCAGGATTATGTGCTTTATATTTGGATATTGATTTACATTGACAGGTTATTCGTACCACCATCAAACAAATTTTTTGTTCTGTATTTTGTATATTATGCATTACCTTTTAAAGGTTTTCAGTACCTTTTATGAATAGAGATGTTTAAACATTATTATTAAGTACAATATTAATTGTTTGTGGTGAAACAGATTTTTAGTCTGAATACTTTTTCTCCCTTTAGAGATAACAAAAATCAGTATATTTATATAATTTTGAAAATCGATTTCAAAACAAATAAAACATAAATTCTGCGGGCTATTTTGCATCATACGAGTAATAATTTCCGTTGTATCACGACAGCAAAATATAACGATACTAATTTCCATCTCGCAATTTTACTTAGTTTTTAAGTGCAAAACTCAAACTTATCTTAACAAGTCTGAAATGAAAAAACTCGCGATCGCAACTTCGAGTAGGCTTAAAGAATTAAGTACAAAACTTTTTTTGTCCGTGGTCCTCTAAATCCGCTTTATAAATTTATTTACATATATATTTAGCATAAAGTAGAAGAGGATAATAAGGCCGTGTCGTTATAGAAAGCGATCGTCGCGCGAATACGTGATTGTTGCGTTCAATTAAATGAATACGACGTACGAACGCGATCAATCAAGTTGCGTTTGTACGTCGTAATCTATATAAACGATCGTGCGTGATCGTATGCGCTGCGTCGAACGCGTATTCGGGCGACGACCGCGTATTCGCGCGACGATCGTTTTCTATTAAGACATAGGGTAAGGCTACACGCTAGGTGTTCGCAATAACGGTGAATGTTTCGAGATTGGACGGAGATCGTGAAATGTTGGGGGTCTGCCATAAACAATGTGTAATGGCTCATTTTTCTCTCCTATGGAGTTATCGATCGTGAAGTTTCGCTTGTAAATACAGTTTGACTTTCAAAGTGGAGAATTATAGTTTGATGCTTCTTTAATGTTAGGAGGTGATAAAATTGAGGCGTTACAACAGGGATCGCCGATAGTACTGGATTTTAACATGATGCCTAAATACTTCAGTGTTATCATCCCAAATAATTTTAGATTCGTGTAGGTACGGTAAACAAGAGTTTATATTATATATTTTAACTTTGGTGTAAATGAGAAACAAGTTAACCTATTTTAATTAAAACTTGCAGCGTAGCAATTAGCCAACTTTACAAACTTAATTATATTAGTTTTAATTATAATACTAATTATATACCGCGAGATTGCCAACATCAGGTATTGTGGAGCTATCAGCATGATTGTAAAACTTTTTTGGCTCTAATTCAAGTTTTCCAGAGCAGTTTATTTTACAAGGCCACGTGATGTCAGGCTTGCGTGTGGTGCAACAAATTATAGTTTTGAAGACAGCTTGAAAATTAAAACTATTTCTAAAGCGGAAAGACAAGTATCAAGATTTATGACACTTGAAAGTTGAAACACTATTGTGTAACATGCTCCCATATTTTTAGATCTTTCTTCGCTAAAGAATTTAAAGTAGTAGAAATAAATGCATCGGTGTCTCTAGGTGCTGCAATGGTAATGAGGGCTAAGTAGGTTAGATTAGAAGCTGCAGTAATAAATAAATGTCACTTAGACTGATAACACACATTACACATCCTACTTTAAGGATTGCCTTCATTCAATCTCAACTTTAGGTATTCTGCCACGCAGAGGTCAAAAACATTTTGTATACTATAGACTCCTTTTGAAATGATAGTCAAAAGTGAAATTAGGCCAGATGAGATGGCGAGACCTGATAGGCAAGTATCCAAATTTTCACAAAAACCAAGAACCATAATTAACATACTCATTAGTAGCATTAATTCCCAGTAACATGATTTCATAAAACCTTGTCACGTCGAAGCAGACCCCTCACTCCTAAAGGCCTGCTAGCAAATTTATATGAATTTTAACAACACAGATGATGAATACCCCAACGTGTTCGCACAAAATAAATAGGTACAGAAGGTCGGCTCTAATATAACGAGCGAAGACGCACGCACACATAGACACGCTTCACGTACCGACAGCGAGTGCAAGCGCACTTGCGACTGGCATTTGCCGAGTTCGCTGTACGCGCGTCTGTGTGCGTGCCTAGTTTCGCTCATTGTATGTAGCCGACCTTCTGCACGTCCTATTTATTTTGTGGTACTAGGCTTGTTAGGTCGGGGTGAGGTCATAAATTATTTCCAAATGGGGTTGTCGGTGTCGGTCGCTGACACAGCCTTGTATTGTACGTGTGTTGTATTAACACTGGATACGTTTAGCCTTGTTTCGCACACTATGATAATAATATGGCCGGTCCTCTTTTGTTTTAACCCATTGTTAGATAGTTTTGTATGGATTTGTTAAACTTGGGCTTGTAGGGGATTAAGTTACATTGTTATGTTCAAATAAATGTAGTAACTTGAGTTGAAAAATATATTCTTCATAATTATTAAATTCTTCCTTTCCCACAATTATTTGTCATAGTTTAAGTGCTGCTGTGCTCCACGATAAAGTATTTAGGCCTACTTATTTTAGAGTTGATCTTATAATATTTTTTATTATCTTTAAAGACTTCATAAAGGTTTCTTTTCACGATCTCAATCCACATTCAAAACTATTTTTATATCCCGATAGGCTTACCTTCAGGCTGCTACATCTAAATGTTACTAAGGCCATGACCTCAATACCAGAAAACAGGTCTCAAACCATTGCATTCATGTTTATTTCACAGACCTATTTAGAATAAAGCCCTATTTTATAGTGATTTAATTATTCAGCGTACTATTTTGCTTATTACATTCCTTTCTCCTTTTTATAACGAGGCCATTTTGGATTGAATTTGATGGAATAAACCCAGGCGATAGTAACAATTTAGTCGTAAGTTTGAATTAAGCAATTGTTGGTTAGAACAAAATGTAGCTAGATATTAAATTAAAGCACAATTTAGTAGCTAAACTTTACTTTACCTTACGTCTTAAATTAATCAAAATACTTTTTGTAACAAGACATCGTGCTATCTAGGTAACATTAAAATTTATTGCATTTAATGCGTCAAATAGATTTTTATGCGTTATAAGTTTTTATAGCAACAAATAAGAAATTAGTTAATTGATAATTTCGATATGGTACCGATTTGGAGCCAGGAGAACACAAATTAATACAAGCAGTTTCTATTGATCTCATCGTTGGTTATTAACAAATGTTCGTAAAATGGTCGGGTTTGTGAAATCATTTCATGGCAGAGATTTAAAACTCTTAGCTTGGTAAAATACTTTTTCAATGGTATATTTGTACCGTAACTCTTTTATAAAAGATATAACTTACAAAAAAAATAAGCGGGTGGCCTATAGTTTATGTTGTTAGTCCGAATGTGTAGTCCCTTATGATATTCTTCTATTTATACATAATTATCATAGTACAACTTGTAAGGATTCATAATAAATTATTGTTAACATGGAAAGTTTTCAAAACCAGGGTTATAATTTCATCCGACTTTCAAGTTTAAAACTATAAATGCTGCTAATAAATTAGGCACAACACAAACTGCTTGTAATTTACAAGGCGTTTCCTGGCACACGGGATATATAAAACCCGCACAATTTTTATTTATATTATAAAACATTAAGGGTCCCCGAATTTAGACATGATTTTCTTTTTATTTTATTCAAGGAAAAACTTTTCTCGTTCGTTGCTAAGCAACATATAAACAAAAGCAGCCCACTTAACATTTTCTACTCGTTTTGGAGCCTTGGTATACCCTTTCATCGTTACTTTGTATACAGCTCTTCGCATTTCACGAGTGTTCGTATGAATACGTATAATTATCTTAAGACTCAATAACTAAAAGTAGCAAAGCCTATGGGACGTCTTGGCAGAATTGCTTTATCTAACGTATTTTCAGGCCCAGAAATGAAGTCGCATATCGAGTCATGTCTTCATTCATTTCGGTGTAGCTATGTATATCATCATTAATATTTATCAAGTCGCAATGAAAGGGTTAACTTTGTGAAAACGCCGTAATCTACGATAACACTCAAGCTCTCAAATTGATTCTTGAGAATTTTATGCTTAGTTTGCATTTGTATTTTCAAAACGCCAACGAAATTCTCAGCCGATTTACTGTATTTTGTTTAATTAAATAATTTATTTAA
Organism: Hydraecia micacea; assembly: GCA_914767645.1. Lineage (NCBI taxonomy): Eukaryota > Metazoa > Arthropoda > Insecta > Lepidoptera > Noctuidae > Hydraecia > Hydraecia micacea. The sequence continues at coordinate 1,424,820 of OU611794.1, forward strand.
GACTATCTACGCTTATTATGTATACTTTATGCTATTTATATTTATCTATATACATGTAAAACAGGTATATAACACCAAGAATGAAAGAAAGTGCCAATGATATGTGTTGTCTAGTGATTATTTTAACTGTTAAAGATACAAAATTATTAACGCTACTAGTATTTACAGTAAAATTATCGTTAGCTTATTTGAAAGAGATGAAGCTCAATTAGGTTCTGAAGAAAATATTGATTTCATTTGATATCCAAACATGGCTCCTTACGTAATGTAACTGGGATGGTACCAAATCAAACGAATTAAGAGTCAACAGTATAAGGTAATCTAAACTGCTGTAGTTACATGCTCTTGTTTATCAACTTGAACTTTGCTTGTTGAGAAAATCAAGTTTAATATTTGCATTTATAGACCTAAACAAGCTCCACCTCTCTCACTAATGGACAGTAAACATACTTCACTATGATTACGAATTTTCTGGTCATTAACGATGACTACGTGACCAGTATATCTAGACGCTCGAGGTCAGGACTATGGTTATGCAGGAGAGAGATAAAATGGGCCTATTTATACTGGTCGTTGGCTTACATTTATTTTTTACTAGATTGTGACAGCAGCTATTCTAATATACGTATGTGTTATAAAATGTTAATAAGTGCTGTAAACACTTAGCTATCTTACTTCTATCACGGCCCTGAATGCACTTACGAGTAAAAGACTATATCAATGATGATTATTAATATAAATTTTATATAGAATCGTAACTGCTTTCAAAAAGGCTTTTATGCAACTATTATAACTGACACCGACTGATATTTTTGTTTATTTTAAACCGTATTTAAAGTAAAGTCTTCCAATTCGAATACTTTGTTTATATCATCTTCTTTTGACAGATGCTTTCTATTTCTATCCACGATATTCCTAGCTCCTCTCTTTCACTCCTGGCACTACTGATGTCACTGACAAATATGTCCTCCTTAGTTTTTATTATCATGACCTTTTCTTTAATCAGTATCAAAAGAATGTATTTCTTTTAAGTTCTCTTCTTCACAGCAAGCTAAATTTTAAAAACTTTCTTAGCACTATTGGTCAATACATATTATTAATGTTATGTCGAAGCAGACGATTTCCTTTTTTCCGTCTTATTGTCCCTTAACTTCGTCTCATCCAACGACTCAATCTTATGATCCCTTAACAGTGGAGTACGAGCATCTGTTTTTTCTTCATTGACTTTATCCATGAATATGTCATTTTTGAAGTTCATCACTCTGACAGTATTGTTGCTATCCACAGATTCCTGACGGCTGCAAGGTTTACTGCTTTCTTTGCTGTTATCATTCTCTTTTTCTTCAGATTTCTCGCTGTGATACGCCATGTTGTCGAAACACTGCGACGGTACTATGTTTACGGATTTCATCATCGGTATTGCTATCGCGAGCGCAGGGCTCATACCTTGAGGGCTGGGTGATAGACGAGTCGTGACCGAAAGGTCCATCCCCGGCATCAAAGTTGCAACTGTAGGAAATGAAATTGTAAATGAATATTATTAAACTTTTACTAAAGATACACAAATGGTTATCTGAACAATCGTGCTGCATGCTTATCTTTTTTGGGAAAAATATAGTTTTATTTTTTGTGTTACAAATTTCAAAATTGCTATGTTAACAACGAGACATTGAAAGAAAATAATATAAGAACACAATTTAACATTGACAGACTCTCACAATACAATAAACTAGTGCTAGGAAAACACGAATATTAGACGTAAAATTTAAAAAGCACAATCACGACACTGTGTTAGTGTAATATTAGTGTCAAGTCATCACTAAAAGTGTACCGATGTGACGGGCTGTGAGTTTGATACTTCGATTGTTGTATTGTTTTGACTATTAAGTGGTGGTGGAGGTGTGTGGTTGTTGCCTGGAAAAAATACTGAATCATCACTATCTAAAACATAGGGCACGATCACTTTTTCAATACATAATAATCGACGAAACAAGCATTCACGGATATTGCAAAAAGAAATAACGATATTAGTATAAAATCATTACAAAATCATAAACAATCTACAACAACATCAAGTTTGGAAGCAAAGCAAAAAGTTCGGGGTACAAACACAGATATACAAAGTCCCGAACCTTCGTCCCCCGAAGCAAAGGGACCTAGACGGTGGATCCAGTGCTGCCTGAAGATACTGCCGTGTGCAAACATGATAATGACAATGGTTATGATTGATTAGTGACTAAAGATATATTAGCATTCCTGTAAGCTAAATCCGAGTGTGCAGGCGATATAGAAAGCCCATTCGGTTCCAACGGCCTTGTGTGATGCTTTCTAAAGCATGTTTAAATTTTTTCTTTTGCAGTTGTTTGGTGTCGTTTGGATCATAGCCTCTAGCTCGCTACGATCACCATCTGTGGAGGATTACATTGCATAAGCTACTGTTAGTCACGTGACTAGGTTATTAGTATTTATATAGCGAAGTATACCATCAATGACCTTGTGACGTCAGAGAAAGCCTCTTAATGTATTTACAAAGTTTGCTTTGTTAAGTAATTTCGAATTGAAGGCTTGTCTTCGAAAATTAATTCGAACAGAATTTCATGTTTTGCAATTTATAACTTACAGTTTGAGTTAATCTTATTATATTCCTTAACTTCATTCTTATATTTGTAGTCATTGCTAATATAATTTGTTTTATGATAAATATTGCCAAGGTAATTGATAATATCCTTCTAGCCACATCTAGATCAAACGCACGACAATGCTTAATCAGTCAAGTTAGTATGTAAGTTACCAATTGTATGGTGTATATCTTTCATGTTCATCACCAGTGAATGTGATATGTTCATCTATTTTTGTGAAAACGCCAATTTGTTCTTATGTCCATCAAATTTTTGTTTCTACTTCGTGATTTCAAACATTTATAGTGCTTAAAACTACAAGTGGATTACTAAGGCATAATTTTATTGTAAAATCTGCCTTTAAATAAAAATTTTGAAAAATATACAGTTGTCTCGCTATGGACGTTTATTCCACAGTTTTAAGTGTTTCACAACAAGATTGTGAAGCTATGAATAAGTTTTTATAAAGTAAGAGTTCGTGTAGTTATTTTGGATGCAGGTTATTAGATTAGGTACACTAGGTCCCTGAAAGGTATAATAATTATTATCACAAACATTTACTAACACGCTGTCAAATTCCATGTCAACTACGATGAAATCTCTCGACATGAGATTTGACAACGCATTAGTTCCAAAAGCCTTTCAAAAACCTTGGGTCAGAATTAACATAGAATTTTATCTTCATTCATTCCTTTAATTTGCAATATCATCAATGAATTATTTATTTAGTAGATCTTAAATTTCTTGTATTATAATTTTATCCACAGCTTCAAAAAACAGTGACAATTATAAACCCGGTGGCTTATCATACAACTTACCCATGTTAGGTCCTATCATGTCTTTAGGATGGTTCGTTTTGATGGCATTCATTCTTCGGTTTACTACCTGAGGACCCATGCCTGGTGCTAAGGGGTTTGGAGCACCGGGTACTGGGGCACCTAGATCATTAAGTTTTTCATTATAAAGACGAAATTGTTATGTTTAATTTTTAGGATATTGGGAAAATAATAATAGTTTAGAGAGATTTGTATTTATGTAGGCCTGAACAATATTTTGTCACATCGCATTTTTGAAAAAATTCGGCTTTGTAGAGCTTTTCTCTCTACCACTCACACTGTCTAGTAAAAGAGGTTTTATTAAATGTGCCTTAAATGTCTGTTATGTCATAAATATTAACGTTAGGGCACTGTGACACGATACCTATATATTTAAATGTCAGGTTGGAAATTCAGGGACGTTAGCAAAGTTTACAAGTTCTTAAAATTGTGTAAACATTATTTTCCAATACTCACGCATGGGTGGCCTGGTGGGCTCCACATTGATGACTCTTCGCCTTTTCTTGGGTAGCTTGGCTCTCGCTTGAGTATGCGAGTAGTACATGGCGAAATTGGATACTATGACTGGCACCGGAAGAGCTATCGTTAGCACCTGTTGGGTTGAGATAAAGATCTTGTTTAGTAGTGAAATTGTTAAAAAAGATGACCAAATAAATCTTTTAGTTTATCTACTGGGACATCGTAAATTTATTTTGGTAGTTAGAAAATAGAGGTAAAAGTGACTTCACATTATACTTTGGAATAATCAAAATAAGTTATTTCATTGGTACAAGTACGCCACAGTGAAGACAAGAAATATGTCAAGAGATGAAGAGAAAAAGAGAATAGTAGTGATACTTACACCTGCCAGCGCGCACAGCGCACCGACAAACATGCCAACATAGGTCTTCGGCGCCATGTCACCGTATCCAACAGTCGTCATGGTTACCAGCGCCCACCACAGGCCCAAGGGTATGCTGTTGAAGTCGTTGTGAGGATTTGTCTGTATCCTCTCCGCATAGTACACCAGACTAGCGAATATCACAATACCCAGCACGAGGAAGAACACTAACAACGTCAGCTCCTTCGCCGAGGCTCTGAAGGTCTGTATCAAAATCTTAAGACCTGAAGAGTGTCTCGTGAGTTTGAACAGCCTCATGATTCTGATGATGGAGAAGAACTCCAAAATATCCGCGTTTTCCACGTGTGACGCGTACTTCTGCAGAATCAGGTCGATGTAGAAGCTCATCGTTGCTATGTAATCGATGATGTTGACGGATGATTTGACGAATTCACACTTGTTTGGTGACGAGATGAAACGAACGAGGATCTCTAACGTGAACCACGCGTTACACACACATTCTATATAGAAGAAGGCTACATGGGCGTTTGTTTGCACTTTGTCCAACGCCCAACCTTGCGATTGGTTGGCTGTCGTCACTGTATAGTTTCTAATCACTGGCACTCTCATGTCCGGGTGAGTTTTTAAACAGAACGATATTATTGATACGCATATGAAGAACACTGATATGACGCCGATGATCTGGAAATAAAAAGTTAAATTAGAAAAATTGTCGCAAAACCCTTTTGAAAGCTACACAGTTAAAAATGTAAAGATAATATCACGCGATCCTAACATTAAACAATTCATTCAACTAGTAATTAAAATTCTCGTAGTCATTTAAAGCGAGATCAACATACATTTTGTAGAGATTAAAGCAGCCTTCACAACAGCCCGTTTGCCCTTCAGCGGGACATAAAAATTACTACGTTTACACTCTCATGTAAAAATAATTAAAGTAAATACAGGGCTTTTATTACTGGAATTAAGGGTGCCTTTATTTACTGAAACACGGACGGTTAACGAGCCAAATGATAGTATTTATACAGAGCGGAGTTTTTTGCAAACGTTAAAAGGTTGTTTGAGGAAAAAGAGTAAGTACAGTGAAAAGCTTGTACCTCCGTTAATGAGATATGTTAATGACAGTACATTACCAAGTTCATGATTGTCTATAAGCAAGTGGCTTTAGTGTTGAGGAACAAAGCAGCTTTTCTTGCTTCTACATAATTTAAAACTGACTTTTGTAGCAACGTTTGAATATAGCACAACATAATGTCGTAGGGAGTTTTCAGCCAGTCATTCTAAATAGAAAGTAGTCTATGGTACAGAATGTGTTTACCTCAAATTGTGTTATACCCTTGAAATCCTTTCAATTAGTTAAATATGTTTCGATTCCATGCACTATAAAACGATCTCTATGATTGCATGATTTAGGCCCTTTTTACACACGTTTTTCTTGCCGTGAAAAACGACGGTTTATTCGCCGAGTGTAGGCACGGTCGTCAGTGTTGTATAAATCACTATGTAAGCTTGCTGACAGATACGTTTACTAAGAAAATGGTTCCCTACAAAATGGTTGAGCAGGATGGTGCTGATCCTCGCGTCATGTTCGTGAACGGGCGCCTTCGGTTGAAACTATTCATCTCTTAACTGCCAAGGCTTACTTTTAATCTTATATTTTGAATTGTTTCTTCGTTTGTGTTTTTTTTTACATTGTTCTCACATATAGAAGCAACAAGAATAATTTACCCAGGAGTTTGTAATATCTTGATTTAAAAGAGTGTCCATGGAGTTTCTTGCCCGTTCTTCTCCATAGAGATCTACGTTTTGGAATGTGCCACTAGCTTCAACTTTCTATTTAATTTTGACAATTCAAAAGTGCCTGTCAGGTAAATGGTTTAATTGAAATAAATGCATTGAGTTGAGTTGAGTTAACGGCGCGGTTTATACGCCGTACCATAAAGAAACCATGCTGTGTACAAAGGGTCTTATTCTAAATTCCTTTCAGTTGTTTTACCTCTGGTTTTGCATCACTGTCAAAATCTCAGTGATCTTTATTCCAGTTACAATTAGGTTGAGGATGGGTTACTGCTGTCAGAAGTAAATCCACTACGAAAGGACTGTTCGAGTACTGTCATCATTATCATTTCCAAACACGAATGAGCGACGATTTGACAACCAGTTGGAATAACACCCCTTTCGACAATGTGTTTACTGAAAATACTAGACAAAAAGATAAAAAAATACCTCAATATTGAGACCCCTTGTGGGTTTCTACCACAACCTCTGAAAGGTCTACATTGGAATATTTAGATTAGCATAAATTTGAATTAAACCGGGTCATGGGAAGGAGCTCGGTAGATTGCTGCACAATATTTTACACTTCATAAAGTCAACAGATTACATTTTAAGTTTTTGAAGAATTCTGTGTCTTGTGATTGATTGATTCAATGATTACAATTTAAAGTAGCTACTACATTCGTTATTTACTTTAGGAATTGAAGCAATCTTAATTTATTTGTTTACATTAATTTGAAAAGCTGAAATGAATGTCTTTAGAAAATTTCAAGGTCTACTTTTACGGGGTCTAAATAAAATTACTAGCAAAACTCCACAGACATGATGGTTATCGATATAATAATGATGATAAAACAGCCCCCTTTTAACAACCAAGAATAATAAACTCGACAGTTATAACTGTTTCACATCCCATTTTTAAAACTTGTGTTTTCTTCGTCATTATAAAACCTCATGTCATATTTGTATTTGTACTCGTATAATTTTAAATTCTTTCAAATTTTATGTATTACATCTTCTGGAATTATGTTTTCTCTGTACTAATGTATAACAAATCAATAATTGACTAATGACTTAAAATTTCTGTGAAGTTTTACTAACTAATCTCATTAAAAAAAAAACGTTAAGTACCCAATCAACTTTCAACCTTATGCTTTAGCGATAAAGTCGAAAATCTATTAAAGTTATAGTAGCTTGATGTGCTGGCGTCTGTACATAAAAAAAAAAGAATATAAATCTTCAACATTACCTTCGCAGCATTAGAGCTGTAAGGTTCATCGAACAGCGACCACATCTGCGGCTTCAGATGCTGCCACCACGACACCGTCCCCTTCATGTAGTCCTCTTCGAATCCAAACTTGCGGGCCACCTCTTCGTCGGTCGGCTTCTCTGTGTCCAGGTCTAACCGATCTAGGACGGCTAAAGTTTCTTGGGTATCCCGATGCTGGTGACCGAAAAAAGATTTTAGAGTATTGATTCCTTAGAAGTTCTATGTAGTAGCTTCGGCCATTTTGAGTAAAGGAGAAGTTTCGAAACTGTGATCATAATTAGTTAGAGACGGAATTCTCGTATTTTTAAGAACTCTTGCTTTCTAATCTCAGTTGCAATTTGTCAAAAAAAAACTCTAATTTACTCAAAGTTTTGGACATTAATTGTCATCATCCTCATAATCAACCTATTTTGTTCCTACTGCTGGGACACAGGCCTCCTCTCAGTGAGAGGGAGGGAGTGGGCCGTAATCCGCCACGCGGGCCCAATGCATGTTGGTGGATGTCACACGTCTTCAAATTTTTGGTTCTAGGACATGCCGGTTTCCTCACGATGTTCCTTCACCGTTTTGAGAGCAGTGGTGATGAAATAATTTACACAAAGTAAAGCGCCTGTCTGGGTTCGAATCTATTAATTATTAGAGTACCTACCTATCAATTGTCGCTGAGATGAAATTGTGAATTGAATTTTGAACGTTTTTGGCCTTTATATTTTATCGGCACAAGTTGGGTCTCATTTGACAATACCCTCCCGAGATTTCTACCGCCCTTAATATTGATATATTTCGAGTACAACGACAAGGTAGCAATCAAGAATAACGTTACAATGGTTTCATTAATTTAATAACGGAAATTGTAGGCAATGAAACAGAAATAATTAAAAATAATATCACAAGCCACGACCCACGACCAATCCGATTTTAATTTCACATTTAAGTTGAAAACAGAATTAATTGGACAAAGGTTTCGATTCGATAAAATATGACGGTAAGACCGCAAAAATATTTCGTATCGGAGCAGTGGTCGAAATAATAGGAAAATATCGAAGCCGCAATCATTGGACCTGAATTTCCCATTACGCTGGGAATGTTATTGGAATATTTTATTTTCTGTTTTCGTTTCAAAGTGGTGCATTAAGAGTTTTTTTGCTATCGATTTTAAATTGGATTTTGAATTTAGCACCACCATTCAAATTTTTATCCTTCGTTTGCCTGATTTCTAACTAACGTGTTCAATGTTCAGTCCTTTTTTCCAATTCTATCGTCAGTTACATTTAGTGACTGTATTTTACATGCAATTCCCTTTATTAGCTCTTACTACACTATGTCCGAACAGTTCTCCAAACGGTGAAGAAAAACACCGTGAGGAAACCGGCATGTTCTAGAATCAAAAATTGAAGACATGTGACATATACCAACGTGTGGATTACGGCCCACTCCCTCTCCCAGCCTTACTTAACGAACCAATCTCAGAATGTTGTAGTACAATAACAAACAAACCCGCATTTCAATATGCCAATAATGCTATTCATCCCTTATAGACAAAAGGGCGTGAATATACATGAATTTGTACAATACCACAATCACTGTGCGGGCCCTGAATATTCTCCGTTGCCGCGGAATGTAATTGGAATATGTTGTTCGGCATGTTTTTCTCATCTGTTTATATTATACTAGAGTATGCACGGTTCTCTGCTGTAGCTGTGTGTTCACGCTCCATTTTTATTCCATGGGTGTGCTGTGGTGAGATGCAAAATTATCACACTAATATTATAAAGGCGAAAGTTTGTGAGTGTGTTTGTATGTTTGTTACTTCTTCACGCACAAACGGCTGAACGGATTTGGATGAAATTAGGCACACAGATAGTTTATAACCAGGATTAACACATCGGATACTTTTTATCCCCATATTCCCACGGGATCGACATTTATGCGAGTGAAACCGCGGGGCGCAGCTAGTAAGGTATAAATGAATAATATTTCTATGAACTGGTAACGTCGAAGAACCTCCGATTGACCTAAGGGCCTAGACATTGTGACATTATGTCAGCGATAGCATAAGCGTAATCAGCCTATAATGTTCCCACTGCTGGGACACAGGCTCCTCTCTTCGAGAGGTAGTGGGCTAAAACCTACCTCGCGGGCCCAGTGCGGGTTGGTAGATGTCACATGTCTTCGAACTTTTGGTTCTGGGACATGCCGATGCCGGTTGCCTCACGATATTTTCCTTCACCGTTTTGAGAGCAGTGGTGATGAAATTATTTACAAAAAGTAAAGCAGGCAGGTGCCTGGGTTCGAACCCACGACCTACTACTCGTAGGTTGGGGCCGTTACCACTGGGCCACCACTGCTCTAACATCAGTGATAACGATGATGGAAAAGTCAGAAATGTATTGCATTGACATAATTATGCTTATCTACTAAAAACGTATGTCAATCCTGTTGAAAATCGTTGTAGAAGTACGAATACTTATTAAAAAGGCGACAGCGTGGGCCCGCAGCCGCGCGGGTCATATTTCACGTCACAAGAATGCAGATACACAGGGTTATTGGAAAAACACTAATAACCTCTTAAGAGGTCATTGTATTCATCCTTATGAACAACTTTTACTATAGGACCAAACCCGAAAAAGCGAAAAAAAAATCAGCTGTTCCCTATGTTCTTATAACTCGTCAAAATGTAGGGAACAGCTGATTTCTTTTCGCGATTTCAGGTTGTGGTCCCATAGTAAAAGTTGTTCATAATGATGAGTACAATGACTGCAACCTGTATATTATTACTGAATCAAAGCACGGCTTTAGCTGTGGCTGTGTGTGACTAAAATATTCAGCTCTAGTTAAATCTGACTTTCAAATTGGTCAAATCTATCTTTGAAATAAATATTAGATTAGCGACCGTCAAATTCTAATCCACAAATCCAAATATTCATACCGAGCTCGAAACAAGATCAACATTTATTTGCCAAGGCCATTTCACTAGCGCTTCACGTCCGAATGACATGCTAACATATTCGTCACGTACACTGCAGTGCACAATAAACTGCACACTCGGAATACCGAGCTCGTAATATGTCGTGTATTTGCACCGCAGTGTAAAATGTTGTCATAGTAGTGGTTGAAAGTGGAAAGTTTTGTTTAGGGTTTTTATTGTTATGTGAAACCCTCGTTTTGTGATAGTTTGTTGGAGTGCATCATAATACTCGTTTTTGTTTTTTTTTTCTGTCGCGAGTAAATCCTTCTTTCGTGTCACCCGACATGATAGCAAACTGAATCTGAAACCTATGTTTCAGATTTAAGATTTATTTTGCAATCGTGCCTGTCTGTCCTTTGGCTGTTCTATTAGCAAATATACATGGTCAAATTAAATTAGCTAACAGTGGCGAAGGGTGAATTTATGACAGAGGTAGGCCGGAGCAGAAAAAAATTCCAAAAGAAAATTTCAATTATGAATTGACTATAGAGTGGTTACGAGTATGTTCTGAATTTTCGAAGGGAAGCCGGTGGGAATTGAGTTGTATGTTACCATCGCCACTACTGTTAGCTAACGAAACTCTGCAGACATGATGGGTATCGAATCGATATCTAAACACGTTCAAATAAATCACACTTATCACACTATCACACTAATATTATAAAGGCGAAAGTTTGTGAGTGTGTTTATATGTTTGTTACTTCTTCACGCTCAAACGGCTGGACCAATTTTGATAAAATTTGTTATGGAGGTAGCTGACACCCTTTTTTCTTTGGTGCGCGTTGGGAATCCTCATGGACTTCCTCCATCGTGGGGGGGACAGAGGGGCATGCCGGACTCTTACCGGCTAAAACCACCGCGGTGTTCCACTTCTACCTATGGCCGGGGGTGCGGGATTCGCATAAGCATTCACCGCTTCCCCGACAGGCCTCGACCCGTTAGATTAATACGTCATAAGCTACTTTTTATCCCGCGATTCCCACGGGATCGACACTTATGCCTGTGAAACCGCGGGGCGCAGCTAGTAAATAAGTTAATATTTGATGTTTTTTTGGGGGTCAACGACCACTGGTAGTTTTGTTACTTGAAGTATGAGATGTTTTCTTTTGTTTTATCGTATTTAGATATCGATAACCACCACGTATTTGAAGTTTACACGTAAAAAATACTGATTTTTTAAACTGATATTTCAACTAACTAACTGACTGCGGTTAATGACCCCACAAAAAACGTCAAGTTAATTTCCTTTTTGTTTTATCATGTTTAGATATCGTAACCCATCACGTCTGCGGAGTTTCGCTAGCTAAATTAATATGAACCTGTAGATGGTGTTTTCAATTATATTGTAATTAATGCGAAAGCAACTATCTTCTTTATGTATGTTACCTTTTACCACCTTAACATCTGAACGGATTTCGATGAAATTTGGCACACAGATGGACCATGACAAGTGTAGCACAATATTTTTATCCACATAGGTACCCACATAGGTATCCACATAGGTATCCACATAGGTATCCACATAGGTATCCACATAGGTATCCACATAGGTATCCACATAGGTATCCACATAGCTGCCGTGGGATAATTTCCAAACTCAAAAACGACAAAAGCTAGTTTTCAATCATAAAGTATCAAGGTTTTTGAAATATTTGTTGTTTTATTTGTTAGTGAATGTTACTATACAAAATCTTTCAAACCAATTATCAACGTACTAAGACCGGGTCAACTTTCCCGGATATTATGTCATGAACCATGGACATTAAACGGAGCATGTGTGTACATCCGCGTGAGTGAGGAAAACGTCGCGGTTGAACGTGACAGTCCTCCGCAAATATGTTGATACATACTGCAGCTTTTGATGCATTTAGATGCTAGTTTACGTCACACTAGCGTTGAATTTTAAATTTAATGCGGTTTATGTCTTAGGTTTTGCCCGTGGCTTCACCCGCGAGGTTCTTGGTAATTACTTCGTCGTACTTCCGGGATAAGAAGTATCCGATGTCCTAACCCAGGTCATGGTCTACTTGTGTGCTAAATTTTATCGACATCCGTTTAACAGTTAAGGCGTGAAAAGGTAACGGACAGACTGATAGAGTTATTTTCGCATTTGTAATATTAGTTAGTATAGAAGTATTCAATGAATTTCTTTTAGGAAGTCGGTGTTTCACATCTGGTATTTTCAGGTGATATTTCATCACCGCTGCTCTCAAAACGACCAAGGAAAATATCGTGAGGTAGGTATATGTCCTAAAGCCAAACATCTGACATCTACCAAACCGCATTGGTCCCGTGTGGTAGATTACAGTCCACTCCCTGTCGAAGAGAGGACAGGGCCGGACGGGGGCCTGTGTCCCAGCAGTGGGAACATTATAGGCTAATGATGCATGGTATGCAGTAAAAGTCTACAAAAAATATTAATTGTAATACCTTTTCTATTCCAGGGCAAAGTTTAGTAACTTTGCCCTGGAATAAAAACAGCTACTACTACCGCTACCGACTACTGCTGGTGCAGTAGTCGTGAACATTTCGATATAATGTAACATTTTCATCCAAAAATACCAGTTTTGGGCCACTCCCTGTTAGAATTTGATCCTATATAAAATGGGTGTTACTGTTTTTTTTATACCATTCTCATCAATTGAACCTATTGTAAAATTGGTTTTGAATTTGAAGATTTCTGCCGTTACTTATTTCAACATCAATATTTATCTCGTCTGCTCGACGTCTGCATGTCCGTAAGCAGGGATACAGCAGAATATCAGCGTCAGGTATATTTGCCTGACACATGCTGATTTGGATTCCCATTTGGTGCAACCTTGAGACACCATATCGCACTGTTTTCGTTATTTGATTTAAAATATGTCATAGTGTCTCTTTATTTCTTTAAGTATGTTTTTTTTGTATATTGTAATTTGTTTTCATTTAATTGCGATTTTGTCTGCTGTGTATTTTTTGTGTACTAAATAAATGTTTTATCTATCTATCTTTCTTATACTTATGTTCTTCAAAATCATGTCTCTAAGCAGTTCTTGAAAGTTCTCTAATATTAGACATAGCTGCTTCATACGGTAAACTCCATGCCTCTTGGCTAGCTTTTAAAACTTTTGTGTAAGCCAGCCGTTATACATCATGTCGGTAAATCCGGGCAAACGAGGAAACTTTGAGACGTGTATGGAAAAGTAAACATTAAAACACGCGAGGCCAAAAATGAGTGAAAATGTGCATATTACTGTGGATATAGGGGATTGAAGATTTTTTTATGGACAGTAACCGCCATTTTGCTTTTTTTTTTCAAAATCATGGCCACGCATGAATCTTGTACAGATCGATAGATGACATCAATGCAAACCGAAAACATATCAGGACCAAACCCCGTAAAGCATCACGGTTTGATTACTTTAAACTTTCAGAGAGATTATTTAAAACATATAAGCAACAAGACGTAAGCAAGTTCAAAAAAATATGTATGTCACGTGATCAACTTTGAACGTTAAAATCTCGGAAACGTTTGGTCGTATTATGTTTGCTTTGATGTCAGCTATCGGTTTGTATAGGTCTCATGCGTGGCCGCCATTTAAAAAAAATGAACAAAATGGCGGATATTAGGTATGCCACAGAGCTTCAAAGCCCTTTATAAATTCAGTAAAATTTTACTGCTGTAAAAACAACACTAGGTAGGTATTGGTTTTTGAACTGTCATAATTATTAACTATGATTCCAAATAGTGATAACAGTCCTTTCATAGTTATTTTACCTCTGATTTTGCTGTTCAAATCACAGTGATCTTTATTCCCATTCTAATAAGGTTGCTGTTGGATTGCTGCCAATGACAAGTCTGTCAAAATCATTCTCATCTTTATTGTCGTTACAATAAGGTTGCTGCTAACAGAAATAAAATAACTGTAAACGGTAAACGGACTGTTTAAGTATCTATTTATGACCTCGTCATTCATGAGGAAAAGTTATTTTAAAGCTTGTTGTTTCTCATCCATATTTTCAAACCTAATCTTCCCAACATTGAATTCTTAAAGAAGCCAAATAACATGCTACTACACATAAAACAATAAATCGATCCAAAATTTAAATTCCAAGACCTTCAAACAGCCGTATTGTTTTCAACATTATTTATAATATTCAGATTAGTTTTCAACACCATTTTATTTTTGTTCTCTGGTCTCTTTTAGTTCAAAACTTTTCCAGAATTCCCGTCAAGATCTGGTTAGCATATTCATGACTTATTACATTCACTGGCGAATGGAGAAGCTGACAGGAATTCTAAAAATATGTTCAACGAGACTTTTACAATAGCAACAAGTTCTGATTCATTGGTGATAATAATGTCAGTATTTGATGTATCTTGTTTTGTTAAGACTGTTTCTGTATCCCCTAGTTTATTGGCTGTTGTGTTTTATGTAAAGTGATAAATAGAAGAAGATCGTGTGTCGACAACATTCGATCTAACTGTTTTAAGCGAAGTAAGTTCTTGAAGAGATTTTGATTTCTTAGTAACAGCCCGGAGTTTGGAAGTTAGCGGTGTGATACCCTCGTGCCTCGGAAAGCACGTTAAGCCGTTGGTCCTGCGCCTGATGAAACCGACTTGTCATAGAACCAACAATTCGAAGACATGTGACATCTACCAACCCGCACTGGGCCCGCGTGGTGGATTACTTCCCATTACCTCTCTGTGAGAGGAGGCCTGTGTCCCAGCAGTGGGAACATTAAAAGCTGATTATGCATTATATTATATAAATGTTCTTGAATGTCAAGTCTTTCAATAACTACTCGATTTGCAGTTTCATCAGCTGGAAAACAGTTACATAATCTCTCAGACAGATGTGAAATTATATTGTCACCATGACGACTCTTCTCAAAATCTCTCGTGCCGGAATGAAATAATTCTGAATCCATCAATGCTTTTGTAAAAATATTAGTCAGCGGTCAAGATGATACAGTTTTTTTTTGCAGTTATTTTATCTCTGCGATTTTGCATCGCTGTCAAAATCAAATTGACTTTTATTATTGTTGCAATAAGGTTGCTGCTTTTGCACTATTGTCAAAATTAAAGTGTTCTTTATTCTCGTTGTAATAAGGATGTGGGTGGGTTGCTGTTTTTGTACCATTGTCAAAATCAAAGTGATCTTTATTCTCATTGCAATAAGGTTGCTGGTGGGTTGCTGTCAGAGCTATTAAAACTGTGAAAGGACTGTAGTGGGCCTGGCATAACATAAAAAGCCCCGACTTCTTAAAAGTTTATTAACTTACCTGTGTATACGTCATCCAGCAGCACGGTTCCACCTGGTTGGCGTCCAGGCCCCAGAACTCCAGCTCCTCCTCGAAGAGTGGCCCGCAGACGTCTGTAGGATAGTGGAGCTTGCCGGTTCTGGAGACAAAGAGTTGGTTACACTGAAAAATAATTATGTTTGTTTCGTAAATTATTATTATTACCAGCCTTTCTTTATATCTAGACTCTCTTATTAACCTAAAAAAAGTGGCCAAGTGCGAGTCGAACACAAAGGGTTCCATACCATCCCGCACAATTTTTCACTCTACATTTATTTAAAACACGTTTATGATATGCAGACAGACCCACTTTAATTTTTAACTTTATTAATTTATATTTTTTATTGTCATAGCAGCAATAAAATTACACACTCTGCGAAAATTTTAACAGTCTATCTATTACGGTTCATAAGATACAGCCCACTGATAGACGGACGGATGGAGGTATGGACGGACGAACAGCGGAAGCTTAGTAATATAAGCCATTTGGGTACTGAACCCAAAAAATTAAGACTTATAAGGAAAAAAAAAGAATAACTGGGTGATGAAGAGATTTCTTGATACATTCATTGAAGCTTTAAGAGACGTTGCCCGAGGTAGCAGCGCAGTGCGGGAGGGGTGTTGTGACGTGATGCGAGAGCTCAGTGATTCGTCAACTTTTGACAACTATCACTCCTCCCGCACGGCGCAGCCGCAGCTACCTCAGGCAACGTCTCAGTTAAGCGGTCGGTCTGTTTAATAATTTTATAAAATCATTCTAGATTGTTTTGACAGCTGTTACCCACAAAAGAAAAACTATAAAACCAACATTTTATCTTTATAAGTTATTCGATGGTTAGCAGCTGCTATTTTCTCACTCCTAGATCAACAGGTGAATAAATACACTTGAACCGGAAAAAACCAACCAATTTCGCAACAGACAGCGAACATACGGATAGACGGGGAAAATATTATTCCACTATCACAATTACGAACAGGGTATCCGATTTCCATACATTTCAATAACAAAAGGGTTTGTTACCGTTAAAGTTACATATTATGTACCTCTGACCGTGGATGATGGATGAACAATTTGTACCATTTAATTGGGGCGAGGACAAAGGATTATAGGACTCAGGAGGATGTGTTATTCGATTTTTTTTGTATTAGGATACGATGGATTATCGTGCGTCTGGGCCGTGGGTTGTTATTTGTTACGTGTCGTGTAATAAGTTTTGGGATTGGTAAGACCTGGTTATAAGGTCAGGATCAAGAGAGATTTTTTGACCAATGGGTTATACATTGCCGCCCAGTGTCTAAACTAAAACCGTGCACAATTTTATCACAACAATTCTAAAATGTTGACTTGTTTGTTAAAATTAAGCTTAGAATCAGCACTTTATGAACGCCAACAAAACGCCCGTCCTTCTCTATTTCCTAGTGATTTAGCTGGGAAAATGAAGTGAACACCATTCACAGACTTGCGCAAAACAGTTTGTACCCAACGCTACCAATATTCACAAACGATAAATTTACCAAAAACTTAATCTGAATTCGGAATTTCAATTCCTTCCTTTGATACATAATAAATGTATTCACACATTAAACCGTCCATTTCGTTATTTATTCCATTGGTTACAGTAACGAGTTTTGGCAATTCTCTTATAAAACCGCCCTTTTACGTGATAAAATGTTCCTGAAAGTATTCTTATGTAATGTCAATCGTACATAATATACTAGACACTCGTATAACATCGCTCCGAAGGACCTACAGATTTGAACGTTCAAGTTTGGGCGTACCAATTATTTTTACGCTCTTTTCAACTTTAAGATTTGCAAATGGCTGAGCGATTAAAGATAAAGCAATATGCTTGGTGCTGTTAAATATTAGTAAAATATTGGTGGGTTTAGAATCATTAGTTCACGCCTCGTAATCACGCCTTTTCAAACTAATGATTATAATTTTGTAAAAGTCACTACTTTACCATGACAAATTATAATGAATACGTGCAATTATAACCTCTGTGAACATACATTTGGATTATTAACACTGAATGTATCAAATCGTTAACAAACGAGGCAACCCAGCAATTGACTGTGAAATTGGGACATCGGAAACCAATAGTTCCGAATACCAAATTATTAACACCGAATGTCAACAAAATTCTCACTGATTCATTTTATTTGTCCAGATTTGTACAAATTGCGTTCGAATTTAGAGAGACGTGGTGGCCCAATGCTAACGGCAGCGACTTACAAGTTGCAAGGTCGTAGGTTCGAACCCAGACAAGTGCTTTACTTTGGGTAAATTATATCATCACAACTGCTCTCAAAACGGTGAAGAAAAACATCGTGAGGAAACGTGCATGTCCTAGAACCCAACATTCGAAGACATGTGACATCTGCCAACCCGCACTGGGCCCGCGTGTTGGTATCCTCACCGAGAGGAGGTCTGTGTTCCAGCAGTGGGAACATTATAGGCTGATTATGCGTTCGAATTTACAACTAAATTTTAGGGTGGTAAAGAAGCAGGAGGCTCACTTGATGCCAAGTGGTGCCACCACCCGAAAACTATAGGTATCGCAGATGCGTTGCAATCCCAGAGATATAGCTGACAGTTTTAATGGTTTTTTAATAAAACCGGGCCCATACTCTTTAAAACATTGCCTGACGGCAGAAATAGGTAATGTGGTAGTGTTTCCACGGAGACACTCTTTCACATATAGCTCCACTGAACTTGCAAAACAGAGTCGACATAGAAAATTAGATTTAAATTCAAACCTGACGCTTTACTGCTAGTTCTCAACTTCAGTCTGACATTTAGTTTATTCACTGGGCACAGATTTCATTTCCTTCTGTCCAGATGTAGGTGGAATGATATTTGCTATATAGTAATATGTAACTTCTCATTTGTGTATCTTAGAAATGGATATGACATGAAGGTTGCTGAGTGGGATAGTGTTTTTATACACCGCTCTATCCGTTAATACGGTTGAAAAATAAAAGTAATATACTGGTATTTAGCTGCATCTGGGTAGACTAGAAGCTGACCACAAAGTAGTTGGGAAAAGGCTATTATAACTGATGATGAGTTGTTCTTAGCAATGCCAAATCAAAAGACCTGGGTATTCGTTTTCACCCAACTGCAGCGACGCCCAAAAAGAGGGTAATGTTTTCTGCCAGTGGAATGCGGTCTGTAAAAAATTAGGCCAAACTTTCCAGTATTTGCTAATTTGAAACGCAAAAATGATTAATTTTTCAGCAAGGTTATTAAAATAGCCTAGATTTATCGGAAAACAAACATTCTAGGAATTCCTGTCTGTTTTAGTTAACGTCTTTCACTATGCAATCATTCGGGGTTCAAATTAACTTCATTGACAAGGGCAACAACTTCGTGAAATTTCGGGAAACTTCGTTAAATTCCGGGTCAATTCGGGGCCAAACAGTTTAATATGGCTAAGATTGATTGAACTAAACATAAAGTTACATTAAACTTGATGTTTAGTTGATATTGATTTATAGGTTGTGGTCGATAGGATCTTGCTTTACTTATAGGTTTAACAAGAAATAGAGAACGATCGGTTGTTTAGGAGGGCGGGTATGTCATTGATTAGATGGGTTCTAGATTCTTTTCTAAAGGATTTGATGCTAAAACGGATTACCTATGTTTGACGATAAGACAATAGATATTAAATATTTACCCATTTTTATGATTATTAGCATTAGTATTACCTTAAACTAACCTACCCTCAAAGGGATTGGTTTTTCGCAGTAAAAGTAAATACATGCTGCCTCCCAACGATGCTAACACTCCTAATAATCATGGAAAAAAAAGTTACAACATAAACTTTCAGCCATTTTCTTTTACGCCGACATAACCATAACCACCATTTGGAAAATGTGTTAGTGAAAAATTCATATGTTGCCCTTTGGTACCACTGCGCAGGTTGCCCGACCACAGGGCTCCCCCAAATACTGCGGTTTACATCCGCGTCCCTTGCGGCTTTTCCGAAAATGTTTGGTCCTTCAGCCCGAGGCTACCGCAACCCACATGTAGTTCCAAAAACTACCGAAGAAATAAGCGTTTTTGGGAAAAGGTAATTTTTGATGTACCTAAACATTTTTTGGGGTTCGAAATAGTTGGCGTCAGTTAGGGAGAGAAGGAGGCTGGGATTGGCAAGAGAAAAAACCCAACATAATCGGAATAAAGGTCATGCAGATAGAGAGCTAGGAAAAATGAGGTCTTACATTAAAAAAGGTATTATCCAACCCTACTCTGTAACTTAAGCCGAGATAATTTATTCCAAACAGCCTAATTAAAAAAAATAACGCCTTTATAATACGACCATTAATCATCGTAATCTTTTTCTATAGTCTTTTTAAGCTAAAATTCAAGTGGCATAATTTATTACCTATCTTATTTTGATTACATTAATAACCTAAGCTACTTTATTCTCAAAACGAGTGAGTAAGTAATGTCTCATTTATTTAAGTGATTTCAATCAACGTTTTTTTCTAAATTTTCTTTTTCATTTGCTTGTTACAAATATAAAGATTATGCTTTTGCAGTCGACCACAATAACGTAGACTAAGAATATAAAATCCTAAAATAACAATTCCCCTAAAGACCGCCCATCCAAATAAGCCGAAATACCTTTTGTACAGAATGTCTGGCATTTGTATCTTTTGTCTCGAAATGTCAATGCCACTAAATGGCCCTGTATATCACGCCTGAAATCTTATTGCGTCTCTTTAGACGAAATAAAACGGTGATAATAAGTAATATCACACTTTTTGGGGACGAAAAGAGACGTAATTTTTCTATTCTCAAGCGTATTGTAGGTTTTTTTTAATATTAAAAAGGTCGGTGTAGATTTCGTTTGGGTTTTAAGAACGAAGGAAAGTGCAGTAATTGGAGTGAAAACTGTTACTAGCTAAATTATAATGAGAGAAGGATACATTATTTTAAGCTTGAATATAAAAATTGCAACGAGATTTCTATGCATGTAACTATATTTTTTTTAATATTTATAACTATTTAAATTGCAATGCCTTAACAGGCAATTAAGTTCTAAGAACCTACCTATTGTTAACATCTTCAAATTCTGTACACTTAGTTCGCAATAAAGTGTTTGAATATTTTTTCAATCTCTTTTATAAACTTGATGTATATCATACTTATCATTGTCATCATCTTCCTCTTGCCCAATACAATATACCAGTTTATTTGTGGCCATCTCAGCATGTCCTTTTCTTCCAAATATCTTTACCAGACATAGTCTTGGAAGTCATCTAGCCATATGATCATCCTTCTCCTTATAATTATGATTTTTAATCATTTTAAAATAATATTAGAAGCATAAAACTTTGTGACGTCACACAAAATCCTACATCGCGCAAGCAGAGTTTACCGCGCAACTAGCATATTATATACAACGTCCTAACATTAACCGTCGGGCAGTTTTGCCCGCCGGACACAACACCCATCAGGTCAGATGATCCTCCCTTTTGTATAGAGTATGAGTGAACTTTACATACCGCTAAAACTTCATTCTTTCAAATTCGGATCTATGATGTTTGGATCATGAACATGACAAATTCTTTCATTTTGCAAAAACCACGGCACAAAAATTGTCTTCAATCATCAGCTAAGCTGGGGGAACTGGTGATTATTTTTTAAACTAAGTAAATTCCCTTGATTTCTTTATTCTCTGCCCCTGGCCATGATCTGCAGTGGCCTACATAGAAAGCTCTCAATCGATCGCGTACGCAAGTATGACGCTGCAGACAAAATTTGTTGAAGTACCCAGTGCGAGTGCGGTGCCCCTAATGAGACCAAGCCCCACTTGATGGAGTGCCCTAAGTGACCTAAAGAATGCTACTGATGCCGCAATAAACGTGTCCAAACAATGTAAAACAACAATATAAAAAATCGAAGAAGAGTACTAACTACACGAAAAGAGAACAACAATATAAAAAATCGAAGAAGAGTACTAACTACACGAAAAGAGAAGAAGTAACTTCCCTTACCTGTAATAGTTCAGAACCTGCGCGAAGACTCCAGGATGCCTATCGAAGAAGTACTCGTTGAGGACGGGGTCGTAGTTGGCCAGCGCCTCCGTGAGGCGGGACAGCCTGGTGGCCGGGATCTTCTTCAGCGTCGCCTTGTACGTCTCGTGACGGATCCCTCCCACGTTCAGGACTACGCGGTTCTCCGCGTCCATGTTGAGGAGGTTCATTTCTGGTGAGGAGGTTTGGGTTAGTGGTGGTTACAACAATACAGGGTGTACTTTGGCGCGAAAACTGTTAGCATGAATTCAGCATAATGATTCAGACCCATCATCATCATCTGCCTAGCCTTTTCCCAACTATGTTGGGATCGGCTTCCAGTCTAACCGGATGCAGCTGAATACCAGTATTTTACATGGAGCGACTGCCTATCTGACCTCCACAACCCAGTTACTGGGTAATACGATACCCCTTGGTAAGACTGGTTGTCAGACTTTCGGGCTTCTGACTACCCGTAACGACTGTCAAAGATCCATGAATGACAGCCGGGACCAACGGCTTAACGTGCTTTCCGAGGCACGGAGGGGTCTCAGTATGTAAAGATGGTCACCCATCCATAGACCAACCGCGGCAAGCGATAATAATTCAGACCCATCAGCGCGTAATAGTTTGCGCATCGATCTCCACACGGTATAAACTGCGTGGGGCTGTAAGTATGAATGAGAATTTAAACTCGATACGAATTTTTGGCGAACCTGAATTAAAAACTGTTCACGTTTTTATGTTTCACAATTAAATTTCCATAGTTATTTAAATGCAAAATATTTTACCAGATCTTTATACAGACGCCAGCACATCAAGCTACCCGAAACTGTCAAATTTTTCCACACACTGACAGACAGATTGTAGTAGCTTGATATACTGAAGTCTGTACAATTGTATCTCATCATATTTTTATGTCAAACTGTAATCCCCATAATTATGCCAAATTCAGGCACGGTTCGCGGTCAAGCAATCTTGCTTGCTTGAATCTTGCTTAATACCTTTTTGAACTCTTTTTTGCAACAACTTCTATATATTATTATTAGCAGATGCTAATAATAATATATAGAAGTTAAATGTATGTATGTAGTATTAATGGTATAAGTAGAAATACATAGAAAGTTAGAACGATTTATCATTTTTGTACTGACAACATTCATTGTTATAACGACATAGTATGTTAGTCCATCATAAATAACACCACTTATATTTCCTGTAAGAGTCGCCGCACATTGCAGACTTTTTATCGCATGATAACTGAATTTAATATATACTGCGGAGTAATTGCGTAACATACAATGGCAATGCCTTTCATTTTGGTATTTCATTAACATTCATGCGTTATTTACGTTGTTGAGCAAATGATTTTTTCAAACCTATGAAGCAATGGATTACGAATTTCCTTCAACATCGTGTTGAAGGTTAGATCGCAGTTTAGCTCCGATTTAAAAATATTTTGATATGGGGTGATTGTGCGATTGTGACGTTAAGTTTCATTAAACCTTTAGAAATATAATTTTACTTGAGTATGAAACACTATTCAAGATTAGAATCAAAATATTTGTGTTACATCTTTAAATAGTCGCACATTTTCTGAAAAAGGAAGTGCAGATTACCGGTTATTATGTTAGTCCGTCATTATTTATTGTTAAGTTGATAATAATCAAATCAACTAAAGCACATTATTTTTTTATACATTCAGCAGGAACGCGATTAAACTATCAAGCGATAAAAAATCGAAAACGTGCGCTTTCCCTTACTATTACTTGGCACCCGATGAATCCACATTCTGGAAACGATATTATATCCGAATTTCCTGAAAATAAGTACATAATGTGTCTTTAATTGACCAGATAACAGTATGAATGGGAAAATAATATTTTTACTACGAAATTATTCGCAATTCCTTGGCTTCTTTCCATAATCAATTATGTGGAAAAATCATCCGTCATATTTCTTTTGGTGAAAGAAAATCTTCGGGAAAATCTGTTTATATGTTACTGATGTGCCAATAATAGTTTTGTTGGAAAAATATTGCTGGCCAACATTATTTTGTTATCCTGTTTGTTGTGGGCTCGGTTACATAAAGGACGATTAATTGTTTTTGTTAGGGAGGAGACACCATATTATATTTTACTTTATATTTATTATGATGGTGGTTTGTCCAATATCCTTCTGTTGATTAACTAGATTTTAACTTTAATTTAATAAAATCGATATACAAGAACATTTATTTTAAGTACCTACCTAATGTTCTTGTATATCGATTTTATTGAATTTTGAGCGGCCATTGTTGTTTACATCTTTGGCAAATTTAGCGCGGCTGGATCTGAGGTATTATTGTCAAAAAGTAAATACTCACTGGCGACTACTCCTCTCTCTCTCTCTCGTGGATAGAACAGTTACTGTGGGCTACGGCGACCGACTCTGTCCTCTCCTCGACATCACCTCTATGTAGTCATCTTCTAACGCGCTAAATTTCCCCTGCGGAGGCATCTCTGGGTGAGAGAATCCTGCGGACAAAGATATACCATTAGAAAATAGTAAAAATTATAAAATTACCATCAAAGGTACCTTATGACTATTTTACATGTGAAATGTGTCATAATCATAAGGTAATGTAAAAATGGGTAAATATAAATAACGTCAGTCGACACTTCACGTGACCAGAGAGCTGGCTTATTTTTTTGGGCATTTTTCCTATTGACAGCGATGCGGATGAATTTTGTGATGTCCTTTAATTATATCCCCTTCTTTTTATATACATCATTTTTGTTTTTATATACTTTATTTTAAGACTTTTAGCTTCTAAAATTATATAAATATAATTAAATTAAATACTAAATACCACAGGTAAAAGAAAAAAAAACAGTGGCGCTCCAGGAGTGCGACACAAGTGAAAACAAAACACAAACAGAATACTTTGCCATCACTCACTGACATATCGGATATACATTAATACTGAGTACATCCCGAGGACAGCCGAACACATCCGAAGCAGTGTCGATTACGGTAACACTGGCGCGAGTTCAATAATTTTTCCCATCTCAAAAAATGCCCAACGCGCCTAAAGAAGTTTTCATTAAAAAAAAAACTAATGAAACTATACAATTTGTCCTAGTATTCATAAGATAACACCACCCACACCTGTATTTACCAAAGGGAGCCTGTTTACACAGAGATGTATACTAAACTTGTATAGTATACACACGTTTTTATCAGTTACAACAGCAATCAGCTTTTTGTATATCGTGGAAGCCTCATAAATAAGTGTATATGTATAATATTATGCGAGGCGTTTGCTAGTCTGCGTTGTACGAAAATATTATACCAGTAATTAGGTTAGGGATTCTGAGGTCACGCGTCGTTCACCCCTTTACTTAACATCTATGTAGGTATATCTAGAGAATCGCTACTTATAAATTATCGACCAATTAAGACGAATAATAGTAGACTGTTCACGATTATGTGCGGAATATGAAAAACAAAAACCCTCATAATTTTGCAAACAATCATTCGGGAAAACGTTCTTTAAACGACCTTATTCGTACCTATAAAAATGTAAAAAACAGTTCAAACTTCTTTCTTACATCTATGTTCGTACTCATGCTTAGAATTTTATTCTGCAGCAAAACGAATACAATCCCGCAGCTCTATGAGATAACAAAAATATACGCCGGTTTTGTCCTTTCAAGAAAAATAAACTGACAAAACGAGTCCGTTACAAATAGGCTTGATCCTGAGCACATGCAGTAATACCACAGCAAGAACGAATTCAATTCTCCACAAAAAAAAAAACTTGAAAAAAGCCTTTACCAAAATTCCTTCTACCCGAAATTCCATTACATAACAACAGACAAAACTTGATGACGGTTTTACATTAGCGCAACAAAGCAAGTATTGAATTGTAGCCGCGGGTTTCCAACAAAATTCGACCATCGACCCTGAAGCGACCCCGTTACGGCTCGATTTTATTTCAGTGGCCTGTGGTATTGATTATACAGTGTGTAGTCACGTTGTGAGTGGGTTGGTAAAGTTTTTTGGGTGGTGCGGCAAGGACATTGTGGTTTGCTAGTGAATGGAGTCGTGAAGATGGTACTGATGGATTGATGGGTGGTTTTGTATGAAATGTTATCGATGCTTTCAGGCCTTTAGTTGATTATTTTGTAGGTACTGGATAAAGCTTTCATTGAGTTTTCAATACGAGGTATTCACAAAAAGCGTGCCCGTGTATGACCAGTTTTATAAAAGAGGACGAAGGAAAACGAGTTTGTAAGGATCATAGCAGGGTAGGCTGATAATGATAAAGAATAGAATAGAATAATACTCTTTGTTATGTACACTATATAAATTACAGACATAACTATAGAAATTTTACAAAGGCTGACACAATGGGCGGTCTTATCGTCAAGAAGCAACCTTTGGATGGATCATAGAGTTCTGTAGTGTCTGCCTGCCTCATGAGAAAAAGGCCTGCTCTTGTAGATGTTTAATTTAAATCATGCATTTTTATTTATTTTCAAGTAGCGTAATCAGCCTATAACGTTCCCACTGCTGGGACACAGGCCTCCTCTTAGTGAGAGGGAGTGAACCGCAATCCACCACGCGGGCCTAGTGCGAGTTGGTGGACTTCACATGTCTTCGATTTTTTGGTTCTAGCGCACGCCGTGTCTTGACGATGTTTCCTTCACCGTTTTGAGAGTAATTGTGATGAAATATTTTACACAAAGTAAAACGCCTGCTTGGGTTCAAACCCACGACCTACAACTCGTAAGTCGAGGCCGTTACCACTGGGCCACCACTGCTCTTATGTTAACTAGTTTTCATTTATTTATTCCTAAAACAACCTATTTTACAGTTTGGTTTTAATCACACAACGAAACCTCGATTTTGAAACGATTATCATTATTTATGTAAGTTACGTTCAAGTTCTACGTATTCTATCCATATGGTATCTATATATTACGAGTTATTTGTCTTAGCACGCAAACCGTTTACGACTACAAATAGGATACGATGGTTTAGTAGATGAGATAGTGTATTTACAAATGTTGTGTTAGCAGGGCTTCACAACTTAGCGTAAGGCGGTGACAAGCAATTAGAAAGCTCTGCCCCGGCAACGTTGGACTAAAGCGATAAACGTGACTTTAAGAATATACTAGTACCTATAGAGAGCATTTTGACTTTCTTCTTTAAAATACTAATACGTGTCATGTGTCAATAATAGTTTTAAATTATTCGGGCGCAGAATAAAACCAATTCTCAAAATGGCAACTGAGTCTTTAATGGACTAATTCGCAAAATGGCTAATTCTATAAATGGCTAATTCGAAAAACGGCCAATTCTAAGTATAAATACCTAATTCTGGAAAAGGCCAGTTTTGGGCAAAATATGGTGAAAAAATACTTCTCTCCAAGTTCAAAGTACACTATTGAATGACTATTTCATGATAAATCTTTGAGGCTAATTCTAACTTATTCAGCTGAATGTCCAGTTTAAGTGTTACCTTTCTTTGTTATATTTTAATTCAGACAATCTCACTTATTCATTTATGGGCATCGTCCTTTACCCTGGTTGGATAAGTAATTATCCAAATAATCAAAAAAATCTGCCCCGTTTACTCTACATAAGATTAATTTAAAAGTTTGTAATTTCAACGTCATTGGTTTTTCCAAATGCTCACAAGAAAAATACCATCCCTCTTGAAACTTAACCGACCCCTAACAAAATAAGGGTGCTGATAAATTAGCAAAAGCTTTAGACCCAAGGCTTGTCTTCGTCCGAAATCCAGATAATTTTTTATCCCCCTTCGTGTTTTGTAAAAAACACAGTGTCCCGAATTTTTAGGGTTCCGTAGCTAAAAGGAGAAAACGGAACCCTGTTACGTTAAGCCTACTCCGAATGCCTGTCTGCCGTTCAGTTCCATCTATTACAGGGCTGTATCTTTTAAAACTTAATAAGTTTTTACTCAGTTGTGCACAGAATACGTTTTGCAACGTCAAATAAGAAAAAGTCTGTTGTTCGTTTTGGAAATAAAAGGTATATTTTCTTTGTAATATCTCCATATTACAAAGAAAATATACCTTTTATTTCACATACATGATTGTGCAGAAGGTGCTCGTGGCTAAAAAATAAACTTGCCGCAGTCGGTTCGTGGATGGGTGACCATTAGATATCGTGACCTCTTATGCCCGGAAAGTACATTAATTATTCACTCTCTTTGACAGTTGTCATGGTAGAAACCCAAAAGTCTGAGAGTCAGTCTTACCAAGGGGCTTTAGCTTTCAGTAACTTGGTTGTGGACGTCATGGCAGTCGCTCCATGTAAAATACATAGTTGGGAAAAGGCTAGGCATGTTGAATCATTTTTTGATAATGTAAGCGGCACGGGACCCTCCGTGCGCGAGTCCAACACGCTCTTGACCGGTTTTTTTTCTACCCCAGGACAGTTTGATTGAGTTAGTTTTACAAGTGGGCCGGTCCCGACGACCCAAAGATTAGGTTCCGATAGGGTTAACGTTTTCAATTATAACTTGCTTAATCGCTCTGTTAGAGAAGTTTGATTGTGTTTTTATTTGGTTAAACTTAGAGGTTTAGGGAAAATTGTGATGGTGATTTGGGATGATCAAATTAGAACATTAAGGAATGAAGTCGCTTGAACGCGCGGGCGCGATTTTGACACTCGCGAGTTGACGAACAAGTCAGTTTGGGACTAGTTCGTTATGAAATTGCTGAATAGTATTTTGTCTGAGCTTTCTTAATATCTTATCGTTTTTCAAGCATTTTTATTCCTAAAAGGCTTGTTTCACTCTCTTCCTCCAGTTGGAAACCTATTTTTTTTTGTTATGCGAGGTTATTGCGTAACACATTAACAATAGGAATGGCTTTCATATTGACAGTTTAACAACATTCATTGCGTTATTTACGTTGTTGAGGGGACACATTTTTCGAACATATGAAGCAATGGATTATTAATATCCTTCAAAATTATTCAGATTGTGATTGGAACTGTGTTACGCAATAACACAGCAGGTCTATAAGAGGTCATCTTTTGGCTTTTGCTTAATACATCTGTCATTAATTAATTGGCAAAAAGCTAAGCTTTTATTACAAATTTCACTTAAGGCGCCACTAGTCGATATTTTTTCCATACAAATTTCGGGAGAATATTACTCCACTGTTTGACATTGTACATCCAAAGTTAAACATGATATCGTTTTGTCTTATTATTGATTGTGTCTGTACGGAAACAGAATCGTAAAATAACAAGCCATTAAAAAGTTATGAGCCAACAAAGATTCGTTTTTCTTGCTAATTTTAACGTAACTTTGGGTGTAAATAAGTGATAAAAGAGGTCTAAAATCATCAAAACCAAGTCCGTACCGACAAAGCTCAGTTATCGAAGAGTTCAATAAACTTTATTTATAATTGATTTATGCAGTGATTTTTTCCAAAACTCGATTTTCCAAAGCACGTTTCGAATTTTTTTAACCGTCAATCAGTTCGGAACGGTGTTTCTGTGCGTGAGAACTAGACGTTGTGCGTGTAGACTAGTGTCTAACTGCTCATCACTGATACTAGCTCTATCAGAGACGATGCCAGGTGAGACAGCGTGCTTTTTGCCCATGACCACCAGTGAGTTCGAGATCGCGACTAGTTTACTCTTAAACATAGCTGGCAAAAGGATCGCTACACCTCTTTCTTACCATTCGAGGATTACAAGCATGGTCATTACACTTTTAAAACACATACAGATCTAATCTAACTAGTCTATAGTGTCCCACTGCAAGGCAAAAGCCTGACTTTCCCTTCCCTCCACTTAAAACGCATTTAAAACCTTTATCCCATCCAACGATCCCACCACGCATCTGTATCAATGCTAATAATAAAGCTGAATAGTTTCTGTGTTTATATGTTTGTTTGAACGCGCTAAGCTCTGGAACTACCAGTCAAATTTGAAAAATTATTTTTGCATTTGATAGCCCCATTATTGAGGAAGGCTAAAGGCTATTTACCATCACGCTAGGACCCTTAGGAGACGAGCAAAAGAATAAAGTCTAAAAAAAAAACGCTGAGTGAAGTGGGTGGGTCTGGTGATCAAGAAATTTCACGCGGACGAAGTCGCGGGCATAAACTAGTAAATTAATAAACCCGCTATAAAATCAGCCATCAATTACTCAACATCGATGATCTACTCAATAAGGGCCCTTCAAAACTTCGATACGAGATCAGATAATAAGACGTCTTTTGATAACCCCGATGCCTCTGACAACGTACCTACGTGAGGTAGGAGGGAAAAAAGTAATTTCCTACGGCGCTTTAGAATGCAGCGAACTGGATGAATTTCGTTCCACCTGGTTAATTCTGTTCAGGGAGTGTGTATTGTAATTTAGGCTGGTCTCCTTTGATTTTTGGGTTATTAAATCTACCTTGACTTG
This sequence comes from Hydraecia micacea, assembly GCA_914767645.1. Classification (NCBI taxonomy): domain Eukaryota; kingdom Metazoa; phylum Arthropoda; class Insecta; order Lepidoptera; family Noctuidae; genus Hydraecia; species Hydraecia micacea. The sequence goes on from OU611794.1 coordinate 1,454,879, forward strand.
ATTGGTCTGCGATTCTAGTTTCAACTCAACGAATTATGCACATGGTTTTTGTCAAAAGATTTGGTTTGTTTCTTTCTCTAGAAAAGTAATAAAGAGTGAGTAAAAGGTTTTATTATGCCGGCTAATTACAGCATAGGTACAGCGATGACCAATGCATTTGCTTCCCTAGGGAGCTGTAGATGTTCCCAAGGAAGTGATGCCGACTGAGAACCAATGATAAGTAGGTAAACAAGTTTATCGAAATCTTTAAGGTTTTATAAATATTAGGGCCCACTTGCACCACAAATTACTCGCTTAACGCTAAACATATTTAAATGAACATTCTATCTCTGCCATTTTCAAAAGATTGACGGCAATAGAGCGATAATTTAAATTCGTTTAGTTTAGTTTTAATGATTAATTGTTGTATAAATAGACCTAAAGCTTGATTCTAGATGCTTATCTAGTTTTCAGTGCCAATAAAGTTGTTAGCACACATTTCACTTTAAACTGAATTACTTTTAAGTCAAGGCTTCCAAATAATTTCGACTTATTTGTTTGTCAATTTAACAATCAAGCATTGAAACCTTTTTATCTTGACCGTGCACACCATTAAACATACTCGTACACTTAGACACGAGTACCATAAATATATTTGGCCATTTTACCAATGGAAAAAAAAGGATATTATCCTCTTTTATTTTTAGACTTTTTTTGATGCGTGATCAAGACTTTGTCATGTGGAAATGCCATGCGTATTCACTCGACGAGATATTAAAAGGAAAGATGGAATTATACATTTGTAGATAATGTGAAATATTTCATTTGTTTTGTATGTTCATAATCATAAAAGCGATTTATTCCGGTCTGATCCCCTGAGCCCCTCCCCCCTCCACCCCCCTCCTCGATCCTGATCTGTGATCCTGAGCTGTATGACGTCATTCTAAATCTAATGCACTCCTACAATATGGGTATCAAATGAAAGGGCTTGCTGAGAATAACTCAAAAAATAAAGTGACGTCACTCTAAATCCAATATGGCGGACTTCTAAAGATAGTGGTCTAAGTTTTTTATGCTTTCCCACAATATGGGTATCACATGAAAGGACTTGCTGAGAATACGAATGCGAGTTAAACGCCAAAAAAAACCTGTCCAGCGATAACTAAAAAGTAAAAAATGGATTAAAAGCAAAAAAAACTTTTTAAAAACATGCTTTTAGTTAATTGCGCTAAAAATAATAAAATAAACTTTTCCTTTAAAACTTTTACTATCAATTTATAACGTCATTACACAATGTATATGATATAAAAGCTGGTCGCGAGATTTACCTATGTAGATAAACAAGTAAATTAAATAACTTGATCTGATTAATTTTAATTTTTTAAATTTTCAAACTAAGTAAATACAAAAACATAAATTCCGCAAACTCATCTTAAACCAAACACTGTTAACCCCAAACTCAGGCTATAGGCTAACAAACGCAAATTAGTTAGCAGAATGACAAAATATTGGCGGACAATGATTGATAGGCTTCCCAAGTTTACTCCAATAAATTCTAAATTAGGAAATCGTTAATCATGTCCGTTTGAAGGCTTTTGATTGGTTGTTGACAGGAAAAATATTGTGACGGACGGATCGGATGTCGGCTTGGTAATTTTCAGATTACGTACAGCTTGTGGTGTTGCTCTTGAACCAATGAATAATTAATTATTTATTCGCTCGATGCGAATTTAAAAGATTTATTTTCACTACAGTTAATGTTCAAGGCACAGTGACAATCTGAGGGGCAATTTTAATAACGTTCTCAGTCTGATCTCAGTCTCAATCTGTCAAAAATACCTCTAAAATCCCTTCATTTTTGACAAGTTTTTGACATTGTTTGTCGCTGAGATGAGATTGCGACTAGATTATTAACGTTTTTAATTACGGGAATTGGTCCTGTTAATAAAACATGATACACAATCACTACTCTTAGCATACCTAACACCACTTTTTCGTCTTATTAGTGACCTGAGGAACAATTCCTATATTTTTAAGAATCTTCGCATTCTAATCCAGTCTCAATCTGTCAAAACAACATGACATGTATTTGACTACATTTATGACAAGTTTTTCACTTTGACTGTCGCTGAGATGTGAATTTGAACTTTTTTTCAAATACGAGTCTTATTAACCATGTACGTTTAAGAGTTTTTGGTCAACTGGACCCCTACTCGAAATGGACCTACGGGATCACTCGACTCAATCACATTTTGAATAGGTCGACTGGACCCACTGCCCAATTTCATCATTAGTCTGTACTAATGATGAAATTGGGCAGTGGGTCCAGTCGTGACTGTACGGATTAAAGCCGAATCTTTTAGTTTTATTTCTATGACTTAAAATATACTAATAATTTATTATTGTTCAATTAGGGAAAGCCATTTTTTTTTTTTTTTTTTGAACAAGTAAAAAAGAAATACTGTACAAAGGCGAACTTAACGCCTGCAAAACATGGCAGCTGGAACATACGGGATAAATAGCTAGGAAATGCGCCTATAAAATAAACTAATAACTATTACTAACTATTTTTAATATCAGAAGAAACAATTTCTTACGTCAGTAACTCCGCTATGAAATAACAGATAACCCATTACCTATCGTACCAATAAAACGGGTCATTTCGTAGTATTATCTTGTCAATCTACCTTTCAAATAATACTTGTACGCCTTGCCCCTAATTTAAAGTTCACTGTACCTAAACAGGAATCTTTGTACCTAATACATTTTTCCAGGTCAATGATAATGGACAGAAAAATTAAGGTCATAAGTTGGAGGGGTACAAAGGCAGACAATGTATACAGTACCCGGGCGATAATGTGAGACGAAAAGTATCGAGACTGTCAGACAGTTTTTCATGATGCTCCTAAGTAGATAGGGTGACTGGTATTTAGTGACCGATACTTAAACACGTGATTGTACTCATGATAACAAACAACTTTTACTATGGGACCAAACCTGAAATCGCGAAAAAAAAATCAGCTGTTCCCTACATTTATGTTCGTAAAACTCGTCAAAATGTAGGGAACAGTTAATTTTTTTTTCGCGATTTCAGGTTTGGTCCAATAGTAAAAGTTGTTTGTTATCATGAGTACAATCACGTGTTTAATTATCGGCCACTAATTACCCTATATAAATAAATAAATAAAATTGAAGTGTCTGTTTTTAATGTCAAAATAACACCATTCTACTAAATGAGAAAACAATTTTTAAAATTTTTGTCTGTTTGATCCGGCTAATCTGAGAAAAAGCTGAACCGATTTTGATGAAATTTGGTTTGGTGATACTTTGAACCCTGTAGAATGACATAGGCTACAAGACGTAGACTTTTTATAGACATACCATGCGAGAGGCCGCGGGTGGATTTTAGTTAAAAATAAAGAGACCCGCCGGATAACCTGATAAACGACATACCCTTCAAAATTGACAAACTTCTAGAGTGGTCATCGGAAGGTGCATCAGACAAAGCACAGTATCGGCCGTTGTCTCTCCTGTAGTGGAAGTATTACGGCTGGATGATGATGATAATTGTCAGACAGGTTTAAGTGACAGAACCGGACTTTTTTTTCTAAAATTCAATGTACAGACGCCAACAAATCAAGCTACCCAAAACTGTCAAATTTTCCCAATCAACTTTGAACCTTATTCTTTAGCGATAAAGTTGAAAATCTATTAAAGAAATTTTACAGTTTCGGGTAGCTTGATGTGCTGGCGTCTGTACCATATTAACGCCGACGCGGTTACCAGATGCGGACACCTAATATATTATTATAATTTACGTCCCTGGCGATTCAAGTGACCCTACTCAATTATGAAGGTCCTGTGTTACTTAGTTATTTATTTTTCCCGATATGTGCATAATTTAATAGCACTCAAGTGCGTAGGATATATGGAAGTGCTGTAGCGGTTTTGTACACTTAAAATTAATTAACATGATAAGCTTATTTTCGGTTTGTCAAGTTTTTGTTAAATACAGGTGGACAGGACCTTTTTAAAATAGCATATAAGTAGCCTACATAAAAGACAAAACTCAAATGAAATGTCAGCGGAATTATTTGTTTATCAAATTGCCTACCAACATTGCTCGTATATTCAAATCACAATTGTCATTCTTTGACAATCTGTCTAGCCTTTTCCCAATTATGTTGGGGTCGGCTTCCAGTCTAACCGGATGCAGCTAAATACCTGTATTTTACATGGAGCGACTGCCTATCTGACCTCCACAACCCAGTTACTGGGTTATACGATACACCTTGGTAAGACTGGTTGTCAGACTTTCGGGTTTCTGACGACCCGTAACGACTGTCAAAGATCTTCGAATGACAGCCGGGACCAACGGCTTAACTTGCTTTCCGAGACACGGAGGGTTATGGTATGTAAAGATGGTCACCCATCCACGGACCAACCGCGGCAAGCGTAGCTTAACCTGATCGATCGACTGTTGCGGCTGTTATTACTTACCCACAAGCCCCCAACTCTCATTCTTGGATGGTTGTATGAAATGGCTATAACACTGCAAGTTAAACAGTGTGTCAGTTTTATGAACAGTTAATTTCCCTTGCTGTAAATCTGGCGCACTCTGAACATTCAAGTTCGCTACCATCTCGCTGAATGGCTAATATTTTTACCACAACATAAAACTATACCGGTTCAAATAAAATTAGTTAGCAAAACTCCGCAGACGTGATGGTATTGATGTCTAATTAAGATAAAATAAATTAATTTGATTAGTCTTTTTTAGGTCATCAACCGCAGGTAGTGTAGACACTTGAAATGTCAGTTTCAAAATGTATTTGTTTGTGTAAACTTCACAGAAGTGATGGGTTTCGATATCTAAACACGATAAAACAAATTATATCAACTCATACTTAAAGTAACATCACTTCTGCGGAGTTTCTCTGTATTCATACGTTTTTGCTGATACGAGAGAAGTTTATTACGTTATTAGAATACTAATAGAAAAATATCTACAATATTATAAATGTATTTTGAAACCACTATTACGATGTTCCCGAATAAGACCAATACATATATTTAGGAGCGCGTTGTAACTCCACAAATAAGTTCTTATATCAAAATGTCTACGAAAAAGATGCCTATAACAGACGTCGAGCTGAATACAATGAAATATTCATAAGCTAAACTATTATATTTATTCAATACTATGAAATCCAATACGATGAATAAGGTTAGTGAACGTACATAACTGAAAATGAAAGTTTTCTCCATGTGTCTGATCTTTATCTACTTAAATATATTTTGTTAGATATTGTGGCACGAATGTAGTTTTGGATCGTCTTTAATATTTTTTTCGTGGAAGGTCAGGGGATTGATTGAAACGGTATAGGCTGATGCCGGTTTCCTCACGATGTTTTCCTTCACCGTTTTGAGTGCACTGGTTAGTGGTTATGAAATAATTTACACAAAGTAAAGCGCCTGTCTGGGTTCGAACCTACGACCTACTACTACGTAAGTCGCGGCCGCTGGGCCGCCACTGCTCTCATAGGAAAATTATCATGTTTTTGGTATAGTTGGCTTCCACGCGAACAGAAACCGCGGGTAAAGGCCAGTTCAGACCTCTTTTCTGCTGCCATAATCATGTATTGTAAAATGATTGGTGATTGTTTTACCAGCACACTGGAGGGTGCTGGCTGGCATAAGTACGTTTGTTTTTTTCTTTTAGCGTTTTTTTTAAAGACTGATTTTTCCAACGTCAGATTATTTTAACCGAGAAATAATTTTAAATTTTTGACAGTTCTTCGATACAAAATCTGTCAGACGTCAATTATATTCCACGAATAAAAATGGTCTATCGATTGAAAAATCAGCCCTAAGTAGGGAATAACTCAAGGAAATACCTTTCCCAATTTAGCGTGGAATCCTACTCTCCCCACAGAACATTTTCAAGCTTATTAAGAAGGGATACAAAATACGTTTAATCTGCCCCATTTAATCCCTATTCTAATATTAGTCCTTTGTTAAAAATTTCATTGTATTTTAGTACTACAGAAATACAAAATTCGCCTTATATTTTTCCTCAAGTAATAAAAAAGGGAGCGCATCGTGCTCCCTTTCTTTGGCAAATTACCTGTTTACAAAGTTTACTCTAATTAAATATTAATTATTGTATTAAGCCGACATGACCAAGATGTCTTCTTAGAAATAAGAATTTGTATTCCTTTTTTGGTTAGATAATAAATATGTAGCTTAGCTGTAGTCACTTGACGAAAAACCCACAGTAAGAAAATCTATCCCATAAATGTAGGTACCTATATAATTATAAGATTAGGTACTATGTAAAGTCAGGGAAATTAATTGTTTCGCAAATTGACTACCAACTTTAATTATCCGCAGGTTTAAATATCTGTTCAAATCATAACAGCTGTCATTCTTTGACAGCTTTGTAAAAGGCAATACACCGTAAATTGACATAAGATATCAATTTTCTAAACAATTAATATTTTATTTTATCCTATTCGGACAACTTACATCTAACTTATACATTGTTCTTAAACAATATGAAATTGATGGCTATTTACAAGTTTCCACCTCTAAACACTACAATAAAATCCCTAACTGTAACAAAACATGATATTTAAAAAAACAAAAAAAAAACTTTTGGAAATCATTTTTTCAATAGGCTGTACAAAAAATGTTCTGAATTTCCCAATTAAAATAAAGAGTCATTATATATTTCCCAATATTTTATAAATTGTCAAACTATCAACAGAGACAAAGAAATTTACAGAAACAGCGAGTAACATAAAACAATAAAAACGCAAACGAAATATGAAAACAATCACAATTTTCAATCGCAAAAAGGGGTCGGGTAGCACAAAATGGCGGCCAGGGGAGATGTTTAATATTTTTCTTTTTGCTTACACTACAGTCCCCTGTGTGACAGGGAAGGACTAGGCAGGTGGTGTGCTGACATAGGTGTAACAAATTAGACAGGAAATATACAGGGGACGATGTCAAATTTGAATGGGGGGGTTTAAGGGGGGGCTTTCCATCAGGCGTGATCGAGGTCAAGAGCGGGCCCAATCAGCAATATTTTTTTTTAAATAGGGCGACAAAATCATTGTAACCTTAATATAAAGAGTTGTTGGACATGATGGATTAATAAATAATATTTTTTATCTAGGTCACAGGTAGACGTCTTCATAGCGGTGCCTGGTAAATGGTTATAAATTGATCATCAGCATCTGACAGGCCTGATGGTCTAGTGGTTAGTGAACCTGTTTGCGATGCCGGAGGTCGTGGGTTCGATTCCCACCCAGGACAAATGTTTGTGTGATGAGCTCGATCATTTGTTCTGTGTCTGGTTGTAATTTATCTATAATATGTATGTATTTAGAAATATATAAGTATGTTTATCAGTTGTCTAGTACCCATAACACTAGCTCTGCTTAGCTTGGGACTAGATGGCGTTGTGTGATAGTTGTGGAATATTATTATTATTATTATCTTGTACAGACGCCAGCACATCAAGCTACTACAATCTGTCAAATTTCTTTAATAGATTTTCAACTTTAGCGCTAAGGTTAAGGTTTAAAGTTGATTGGGAAAATTTGACAGTTTCGGGAAGCTTGACGTGCTGGCGTCTGTATGTTAATCATCATCATCTGCCTAGCCTTTTCCCAACTATGTTGGGTTCGGCTTCCAGTCTAACCGGATGCAGCTGAGTACCAGTATTTTACATGGAGCAACTGCCTATCTGACCTCCATAACCCAGTTACTGGGTACGAAACCACTTGGTAAGACTGGTTGTCAGACTTTCGGGCTTCTGACGCCTTGTAACGACTGTCAAAAATCCAGGAATGACAGCCTGGGCCAACGGCTTAACGTACTTTCCGAGGCACGGAGGGGTAAGGTATGTAAAGATGTTCAACCATCCACGGACCAACCGCGGCAAGCGTAGCTTAACCTGATCGATCGATCCATACGGCTGTTATTACTTAGCCACAAGCCCCACTCATCTTGTACGTTAATCATAAGATTTAATACAATCGTTGACGTTCAACTGACGTCGTCCATCAACAGTTGTAACTATCTATCTATTTATCTATAATGCTTAGGGGCCGTCTCCACGAGCGAGAGAATCACGGCGATAGTCGCGCCGTGCCATCAAATTTTCGCCGCGATGATATCGCCGTGTGGAGACAAGTTCTAAGAGAGTGTATGGAAATACGTGGCACGACGATAATATCGCCGCGATTCTCTCGCTCGTGGAGACGGCCTCTTATCTATATTCTATACTAATACTAATAATAAAGCTGAACAGTTTGTTTGTTTCAACGCACTAATCTCTGGAACTTCCAGTCGGATACGAAAAAATCATTTTGCATTTCATAGCCCAGTTGTTGAGGAAGGCTATAGGCTATTTAACATCAACCTTGAACCCTTAGGAGCCGAGCAAAAAGAAAAAGTGAAAGAACGCTAAGCAAAAAAGAAGTACTAGCACGGGCAGACGACGCGATAAGACGGGATGGGTCGGGGAAACAAGAAACTCCACAAGCACCAAGTCGCGGGCTGGAGCTAAATCTTTATATTCAGGGAATTCGTTATGTAACCTACCAATGATATTATTCCATACCAATATACAACATAATCTCATCCGATTTTACATACAAGCCCTAAATCCGTCTCTGTACAACACAAAAACATCAGCCAGATGTTCAAAAAGGTATGAAGAACAGAATAGGCCCCGAGTGAATTGAGTGCGTAGGCAGTAATATTTTGTTTCTAGATTTTCGTCTAACTTTTTTCCTAACCTACATTGTGTTTTTGCTGAAATACGCCTACCTGCCTGCCTTTTTGTCTGCCAATGCCACGTTTACACAACTTTACGCCTGTATTTTCTGAAGGTATAGTCAGATAAATGTAGAAGTACACCAACAGAGTTCTGCAGCCAGAACCAACCAGTGGCGAGAACTCTCACTAGAGCCATGTGATGAACGAGGTTCACGAGAGGGTTGATGTATTGTGGTGCAACTTGAGTGAATTCGCAAAAGTTACATTCATCATTCTCCTGCCCTTATCCCAATTTATTTGGGGTCGGCGCAACATATCTTTTTCTTCCATACTTCTCTATTAGAAGTCATCTCGGTAGTCACCCCCTTTCTAATCATATCATCATTCACACATTCCATCCATCGTTTTTTTGGTCTTCCCCTACGCTTATAGGCATCGACATTCATACTCAAAACTCTCCTCACGACATTTTCCTCATTCCTCCGCATCACATGCCCATACCATGACAACCGATTTCCACACAACTTTTCCGTTACCGGCGCCACTTTCCTCTTATGTACATTACATTATATACAAGTTACATTAATATATATAAATTATGTTATTTAGAAGTAGGTCAAGGTTTAGGATATAGGATGTAGATTAAGGATTTATCATGTAAGGCCACTCTATCGCACTGGATCGCAGATCTGTAATGGTAGTTGTAGGTAAGATTTGCGTAAATAAATAAATACTTAATTAAAATAAATACATTTTATTAGCAGACAAGCCTGCGGGGCAATTCCGTTACCTCGTGGCCATGAGCTGCAAGCTCGCGCGACACGCGTCTTACGACAGCGCCTCAAGAGAAAATAAATGAAAAAGTGGTTTAGAGCATGACTTGCAGAGCATAATCAGCCAATAACGATCCCACTATTGGGACACAGGTCTTCTCTCTGTGAGAGGGAGAGTGGGCCATAATTTATTTATTTCAGGCGACGCAGGCCCATATAATTATAAATGCCTTAACCTAAACATACATATTTTTACTATAAAATAGCACTTTACTAGCTTTTTCTTGTGCTGCTCTGTGGTATCCGCGTCCGTGACATAATCCACCACGCGAGCCCAGTGCAGGTTGGTGGATGTCACATGTCTTCGAATACTTGGTTCTGGAACATAATTTCCTCATGATGTTTTCCTTCACCGTTTTGAGAGCGTCCCAAGTTGCATCACTCGAGGTCGTGAACGGGGCCCACACTATCAATACGAATGCGTTTCATTTTGACAATTCAACAACGTTCATTTCGTATGTATTTACGTTGTTGAGCAAACGAATATGAATTTATGAAGCAATAGATTTGAAGATAAAAACCCAATACCACTTGATCGACCCGGGAATCGAACCCAAGACCTTAGCAGTACCGCTTGCGACCACTAGACCGGCGAGGCAGTCTATGAGATATCATTATGGAAGACAGGACAGCATACCAGTAAAGCTTGACCAAACCTACTTTTTTTTTCCGCCAAATACTTCAGTGGCCTTGGTATATGGGCCAGTCAACGACATTGTATAGTAATTGATACAGTTATGTTTTATTGACGCTAGGAATCGCATGTCGGCTGAAAAATGTAAATAATGTTGAACTGAAAATGTGACAATGGTTTTTTATTCCGTGTGGCTCGTGATTGGTCAGTAATGTTTATGATTTTGTGATCTTTAGGGTAGATAATATCACTCACTATGTTTTTTTAATCTATTTTCCATAGTTATGTTTAGTTCAAGAGTGTTAATAACTTTCAGATAATAACGTCAGTCATACATAGAAAAGAAAAAAGTGTGCGGTCGGAGGACCCTAGTCAGGAACGGAGTTCCTTAGGCCTCGGTCTCGAAGTCAGCGGTCTTTACTAATTCCTTTTTTTTTCTTTTCTAAAATAAAAGTAGCTTAAGTTACTCATTATAAAATCAGCCATCAGCCAGTGAAAGTCCCGTCAAAATTTACCCAGCTGTTTCGGAGGTAAGTAGGAACAAACATAGAGCCAAACAAAAATAAATAAATTTATTTTCTTGTTTTATTAGTATCGTATATACTTTCAAATTATTAAAAAACTGTTATTTTGACATTACAAACAAATTAATCATCATCATCATCAGCCTATAGCAGTCCACTGCTGGACGGACATAGGCCTCTCCTGGGACTGGACAGGTCCACTCAATCTGTGTGGTTCTTTCTTCAAAAGACCATCTCGGACTTCGATCTACATGGTCTTCATATAACCTGACCAAGATTATGTCTGGACTTTAAAAGAGACTGTGACCTCTGAGTTTGTTTCGGCCTTTCTTCTCAGAGTAGTCAGATAGGAAACGCCGACCTCATCTAGTTTTTAAAATATGATTGACGTGTAAAAGTGTTTGTGCAAACCTACTTACAGAAATAAAATCATTTATCATTTATCCTATTGCACGCTATTCAACTCGATTTTCGGCAACTCTCATACAGCTGCTACCAGCCATCCTGCGAAGATCGTCGCTCCACCTAGCCTGAGGGCGTCCCCCCTTACGTTTACCGTTTCGCGGTCTCCATTCAAGAAAACGTCTACCATAACGGTCATCGGTTCTACGGCTTTAATATGGCCGGCTCATTGCCAGTTCAGCTACTAAAAAACAATCAAGCAGATACTTCAATTTTATTTATTTTGTATAGATATAGATTCGACTTTCGAATCCCGGCAAAAGTTGCCAAAAAAGTAACAATAACACAATCAATCAACAAGAATACAAAAGTTAGCCTTTTTGTGTTCTTGTTGATTGATTTGACTTTACAAAGTTGCTTTCACCAAAACCCGTGCCTGTTACGAGTCCCGCTAATTACCCGTCGTTAGACCTATTAACTACGAGGGACAGATAGTTATATCTACGAACAGTAATCTTTAGCGATTGCGACACGCAATTTGTAATTGGATTTGCTATTTTTTATTCAAATTACTGGTAATTTTCCCCTTTAGTAGGTCAATAGGCTAGATTTTTTATCGATCGTTCATAATGTTGCTGGCTGTCGTTCTATCTGTTGGTTCTGAACTAATGTTGTTGCCCGTTTGTGTATTGTAGTACTGTTTATTAAAAAAAAAAAAACTCGTCTTTTTAATCGTCTTCAAAAAGGAGGAGGTTCTCAATTCGACGGTATGGTTTTTTTTTTGTATGTTTGTTTCGCGATATCTCCGGCAATTGTAAATCGATTACAAAAATATTTTTTTAATGGATAGGGTATGCTTCAGGGGTGGTTCCATATAGATTTTATTAACTTTGCTTGGGTAGTTTTTGAGTTAGCTTCAATATTACGTTTTTTTGCCACTTATTTTATATTCATGATGTTATAATGACTTCCTGTCACTGATATTTAAATCAAAGCATGGCATGTTTAAGTCCCATGTAAACATGAGGCGAGCCTATTGCCATCAACTGGGCACAAATCCAGACTCCGAGCTGCTACTAAGAAATTCCTGATCAAAAAGTCCAATATCATTTTTCCCAATCCAGGAATCGACCCCGAGACCTCATGCTCAGTTGCGCTTGCGATGAGGCAGTTATTTTTGTGAGAATAAAAAGAAGATGTAAGTTACTATGTTTATTTTGCCTTAGTTTATAGTTTAGGACTTTCATCTCATAATAATTATGCAGACACAGTATGAATTCATCAAAGAAAGTACCTTATTTTAAATCTACTACGAATAAAGAATGTCTAAATTATTTAATTAATGACTAAACAGCTAGCAGCAATTACAAGCATCTAAAACATTAAACTCGTATTTTACTTAAATTGCCCAAAACGTAAAAGCGAGATAATTCAAAGAGTTTGTTTAAATATTTCACAGTAAAGTTACATTTACGAGTACTTCGGAGTATAAACTAAATGGATTATAAAAATTACTCAAGTACTTACTTTTTAAATCTGTTGAAGAGTTTATCTTTGTCTTAAACTGGCCTTTTACCTTTAAGTTTAGCAGAGACTCGAGTAATTGCTTTCTGAGTAAAATAGGGTTTTTTATTTTGTTAGGGTTCTGTACGAAAATATGACAAAGCGACCATATAATTATTAAAGCTACGGTTTCCAAGAAAATTGGTGAGTGCCCACATAACGTCCGTAATTTACCGGTGAACGTCATTGAAACTTTGTTTATGAAAGTAAAATGGTGTGTTTTCATACAGAGCGTTCTCGACACCGTAAAGTCAAACCCGGGTGCCCAAAGATTTAAATCGTTAGATTTGCTATCACCGTACTTAGGCACGCGAAAAAGTGTCCATTGTGAGAAGAGTAAGCTCACACATTATTATATAGCGTCTTTTTTTTTCTTATTTGTTTTTATCTGATGTATGTATCTGGTGTATTGTGTGTCTTTTGGACTGTGCTAAATAAATATATTTCTTTCTTTCTTTTCTTTTATTCCATGACAATCAAGTCAAGTCAATGCGTCATTGCGTGTCAGAGGTGTCAAAAAAAAACAGAAACGTGACTATCTCTTGACGCGGCAGGGCGTATCTAACGGTTTAAAGTTTAAATCTTTGCCGCTGCCATAATTTTCATGACAGCCAACACTACGGCCGTTATGTGCGGTCACCGTTTTTCTATAAAACCGTAGCTTAAGCCTACGGTACCGTCTTTCTGTCTGTCAAACAATGACACTTTCCCTTATAGACCTTCTGATTCGGAGCGAATATTTTTAGCCGTAAAAGTAGCCAGTAAAAATAAAAGTTAACAGAATACGTAACATTCACTATAGCCTCATACATACACTCACGCCTTCTTCCAATGGGGTTAGGCAGAAACTATCTCATCATCTGCCAAGCCTTTTCCCAACTACGTTGGGGTCGGCTTCCAGTCTAACCGGATGCAGCTGAGTACCAGTATTTTACATGGAGCGACTGCCTATCTGACTTCCACAACCCAGTTACTGGGTAATACGAAACCCCTTGGTAAGACTGGTTGTCAGACTTTCGGGCTTCTGACGACCCGTAACGACTGCCAAAGATCCACGAATGACAGCCGGGACCAACGGCTTAACGTGCTTTCCGAAGCACGGAGGGGTCTTGGTATGTTAAGATGGCCACCCATCCACGGACCAACCGCGGCAAGCGTAGCTTAACCTATCGACCCGTGCGGCTGTTATTACTTAGCCACAAGCTCCTATCAGAAACTGTCTGTTTCGCCATAATAGGGATGAAGACGGGGTAAAGTAAACGAAATTATATTTACTCCGTCAGTTAGATTATCAAAAAATAATGGACACATATTTTTTCTTGTGTCAATCAACCAAAAAATTACAAAAATAAAGCGTGTCAAAGTTTGGGAGTGGGGGCTCGTGACGTCACTTGTAGGTAAAAATTGTACCAACACGTGACGTCATGCGACATTTCAAATCAATATATCTCTGTAATGTTTTGTTTATGTGAAAAAAGAAAAAATACGTGCCCAATACTTTTTAATAATCTACCTGATAGACGAAGAAAAAAAAATTAGTCGTCACCCCTATTATGCAATGATCCTTACTCCTTTTTTAGGGTTCCGTACCTCAAAAGGAAAAGCGGACCCCGTATAAGATCACTTCGTTGTCCGTCTGTCTGTCCGTCAGTCAAGACCCTTTTTCTTAGGAACCCGTGGAGTTATAAACTTGAAATTGATATAAAATACTCAGGGCTGCAATTCCTTGAAGCAGTGAAAAAAATCAAACTTCTAAGTCAACGCAATCAAAAGATACCCGCCGTGGGCGTTTATGTTACGAAATCAAAACCCCCGACAACCGTTGACCTAGAATCATGAAATTTGGCAAGAAGCAATGCCATGTAGCATAAGAAAAGGAAAAAGTCCGAAAACCGTAAAGGAGTTACCATTACAAAAAAAAAAACTATTTACATACCTACAAAATACGGAGCCCTCCGTGCGCGAGTCCGACTCGCACTTGACCGGTTTTTTTTTTTTATCGTTTACGTTCACACATTGGTCATATATGCACGCCGGTGGCGAGTACTACGCACCTGATGTTGGTATGACCTCAATCACGGCAAATAATTAAAAGAAGATAAACTATTCGTTTTGGTAGTAAAGAATCCTTAGGTCGTGAGAAGAAACCGTGCCGTGTGCAAATATTAACGGCACGGTTACTTTACGGTACGGCGTAAAAACCACGCCGTAGAAAAAACTAGTCTGTCAACAAGCTTCCCAAGTGATCCATATAACAGTGACGAACCGTGCGGTGCCTACACACGGCGAAAAAAAAGGCAAGAAAAACGTGAGTGTATAAAGGGCCTCAGTGCACGAATCCGACTCGCACTTTTCCTATTGTTATGTCCCAAGAGAGATAATAATATTACCTCAAGTGGAAAGTGTGGGTGTAGATTGGAATGTACGGAAACTTCAACCAGAAAGTTTTTGAATACTGAGACAGAAACTTTGCCATCTGTGTTATACTGTATATTTTAACACAGACGTAATATTGAACAACAACTCTACTCGTTTTAAGAACCAACAATAGGCATTCGGTATGTTTTTATGTACAGTCAACAAAAGAGATAAGTATGCAGGATCGTCGGATATAGTTGAAGTTTAGTAAGAAACCGATGGATGTTCTCGATTAAAATTTAATTTTGTTAATAGAAAACAAACAGCTCATTTATCAAATTAAATTTCAGTCGACAATATCCTTCGGTTTCTTACTCAACTTAAATAATATATGTATAGCAACATGTACATGTACATAGGTACTCACGTATCTATCGTGGCGTTGACCGCCGTTTTACTGCCGACCCTCGCCGGGCTGCGGATTACTGAATCTGGAAGAAAGAAAGGTCAGGGTCAGAGACATAAAGTATTTTAGTAACATTGAACATAGGACGGTTGTGCTAGATAGTAACTACATATTGGAATGGAGAGGGTGTTTCGTAACCAGACTACTAAATAACACAAACGGCTGAAGCATACTGAACATTGTTTAAATAACGTAACATAACATCACACCCCCCAAAAAGGTTAGCCAGTTATGAGGTGCTTGTGGCTAAGTTATAACAACCGCGCGGGTCGATTGATCAGGTTAAGCTACGCTTGCCGCGGTTGGTCTGTGGATGGGTGACAATCTTTGGTATGTCCAAGGCCCCTCCATGCCTCGGAAAGCACCTTTAGCCGTTGGTCTCGGCTGTCATTCGTGGATCTTTGGGTCGTCAGAAGCCCGATCTGACAACCAGTCTTATCAAGGGATATCGTATTACCCTGTAACTGGGTTGTGGAGGTCAGATAGGCAGTCGCTCCATGTAAAATACTGGTATTCAGCTGCATTCGGTTAGACTGGAAGCCGACCCCAACAAAGTTGGGGAAAGGCGGGCAGATGATGATGATATGAAATTAAATAATGTATGAAATTCAGCAGGTTTTTTTTTCATTGCTTTTTATAGTACGATAGACATTGAAGATAATAGCGTAAGCTACGTTACCATTTCACGTTTAAAATGTTTTTTTTTTCTTCAAAATAAATTAATTAATTCAGTAAGTATTTACATAATATAAGCTATACAAATATAATATCTATGTATATCTAATACTAAAAATAACAAAATTAAATCCTAAAAACTAAAACTATACAGAAACTAAAATATACCATCGTGGAAAAAAAAGATATAAGAATAAATACATACATTACATACATTCAGTAAAAAACTACCCTTTTACTGAATTCATAGGGGTGCTACATATGTGTGGGTCGGCACGATTCGGCACAGGCCGGACAGCAGAAACGTTTGTATACAGGGTTAGTTTTCAAAGACCAGCCAAATTTAAGGGTATGGTAGAAAGAAAGAAAAGAAAGAAAGAAAGAAAATACGTTTATTTGCGGTGAACCTGACGCAAAAATACACATGACACAAAAGTAAAATAAAAAATAAAAAAGAAGACAAGGGTAACATGCGTCACATCCGCGCAAAACGGCTATCGTAGGACCTACTGACCATCAAACTGAACAATTTTTTCCATGAGTCCAACATCGTAATCGTGAATAAAAATTCAGCCGTCCCATACGTTTAGGTCGAGTAGGTATTGAAGTTTTCTATGGGACAGTTGATAAATTTTTCGCGAATACGATATTTTTCCCATGTTGAAAGTTGTTCAGTTTGATGGTATGTACCCTTAAATTTGGCTGGTCTTTGAAAACTAACCTTTTCTTTTGCCGCCCGGCTGTGCGGAATCTTTGCGAATCAAGCCAACACGCCTGAGAACTCATTAAAACGGTAATTGATTACTGAATTAAAAACTCCATACTAACGAATAAAACATAAGACGAACTCTGATCATTATCCCAACAACCAATTTTCGTAACACACAATATCCCTCTTTTAAATCCTAAATAATACTTTATCGTCGCCAAAAATTCCAACCCGTTAATGCTTTGCCTGTCGAAAGATTTGGCAGTAAACAGGCGAAAAAGGGTTCTCAAATAAAGTAGCTAAACAATAAAAAGCCTTGACCCCTCAAATGGCGAGGGATGGAGCTGCTAAATATGACACGAAAGCCTCATTGACTGGCCGAATGTAGCACGCTATTTGCACTTATTTCGCGAGGCGAAACGAGTTTTTGGGAACTGAGATATACCTACAGGTTTAAATATGCTGCCCGCAACATAATTTAATGCTGTATATCTCAGCAATGGAGCGGAGTATACTAGGCGTTAAATTAACGGATCGTGACGTGGCTCAAAAGGCTGCTCAACTTAAACGGGACTGGGCAGGACATGTCTGCCGCACACACAGACAGGCTGTGGGCCCAAATAGCACAGAACTGGTGCCCTGAGACAGTGAGGCGTGGTCGCGGCAGACCACGTAGGAGATGGCGGGACGAGCTGGATAGGTTCCGTCACATCTTAACCACACAATGGACTTTGATACGGTTTGCACCATTATTTAGAAAATTTATTCTAAAGGGTTTATGTGTATAATACATCAATATGAAACTAGTAGCTGCGCCCCGCGGTTTCACCCGCATAAGTTGCGATCCCGTTATCCTATCTGTGTGCCCAATTTCATCCAAATCCTTTCAGCAGTTTTTGCGTGAAAGAATAACAAACTGGATCCATCTTCACAAACTTTCGCGTTTATAATATAGGACATATAATAAAGAAAACGACGTTTTGTCAAGCCGTAAAAACCGTGCGATTTTTCCTAAAACCAAATCGCCACAACCATCTGAACAGCACATAGTATCCATCCACCCAATAGCTTCTATGTTCTGCTCTGTTTCGATGTAACAAAATATAGGCCAAATAGTTGCTCCATAGTGATAAAACTTTTATATCTTTCGTAGTCGTTGGCAACGCTAGTTGTAAAAGTAATAAAATGGCAACTTTTTTAGCTTACAGTTAGGTAATTGCAAGCTAATAAAGTTGGCATTTTATTAGTTAAAGTAAAGAAACAAAATTCAGGTGAATTTTGTTCATTAAAACTAGTTTAGAGCTATTTGATTGATTGCAACTAGATTTAAGTAATGCTTGAGGCTTGAGTGATGTTCGGTAATACGAGACTATGTTATAAACAAGTCTACCTGATCACAGACCACTCGATCTTCTTTTCAAATGTCTCATTTTGTGCTGTAGGTTTATTTGCCCTAATAATCTGATTCACAAACATCCATGTCATGTAGGAAAAGTTTCTTGCTTATTATTTATTTTTAAAAGGAGGAGGTTTTCAATTCGACTGTTTTTTTATATATTTGTTAGGCGATATCTCCGGCAATTGTATATCGATTTCAAAATTAATGGATAGGGTATGCCTCAGGGGTGGTCCCATATAAATTGTATTAACTTTGCTTGAATAGTTTTTGAGTTAGCTTCAATAATACGTATTTTTGCCACTTAGTTTACATTGATGATGTTATAATGACTTTTTGTCACTGATATTTACATAGAAAGTAGTTTTATACGAATTTGTGTAGAGTAAGTACTAAAACTAAAACTTAAAAATAAAAAGTTAAAAAAAAAACCGACTTCCAAAAAAGACACTACAATGTGAAAAATAACTTTAATTTCGGAAGTCGGTGGCAAACATCGAAAATGCGAACCCAACGACACCGACTTCGGAAATTAAAGTCACTATTCACTGTTTGTAGTGTCTTTTTTGGACGTCGGTTATTTTTTTTTGGTTTTTGACTTGACACTAGTCAGTAACAACGTAATAAATTCATGTACCACGTCTAGCAATTTTCAATTCTAATTTTATCAAATAACAGTGCTAATATTTACAGTTTGCTTCCACGTAACCATTAGTGGTTTCAGCAATTAGTTATGTATCCCTTTCCTCTCATCTAGGTTCTCAACGTTGTTTCATTTATTTAACAGCAACGTTGCTAGTCTAAAGTTACCTATTATAATATTGCTTGCTATTTTTGTTTATCGTCGAGTGTTTACTCGTAATTTCGCAGTTTCTTGTGCAAAAGCTTCTCACTACCTAAGGCATTAAAAATCTTGATCTTTTTTCGTTAAAAATCAAACTAGATTGGTAATAATAATAATATAATCAGCTGCTATATTTTTCTTAGTCCTTTCTTTTACTAAGTTCTTTTTTTTCTGCTACTTTCATTAATAATTCAATACATTTTTCCGTCTTTAGATTTATTTCTTTCTTCATAGACGTTGTCTTGAATAAGACTCTAGGCCGTGTCAATGACTCAGGCAATCCTATTTTGTTTTTGACAGCAAACTTTTGTACAGACGCCAGCACATCAACCTACTACAATCTGTCAGATTTCTGTAATAGATTTTCAACTTTATCGCTAAAGCATAAGGTTCAATGTTGATTGGGAAAATTTGACAGTTAGGTGTAGGTTGATGTGCTGGCGTCTGTACATAGGTAATTCAAATCTATTTAATTCAAAATCAACGAAAACTTTAATATTATTTAACATCATAGAAAAGATAACCCACAAAAACATAAACTCTTCACAGATTCTAATACATATGTTTATAACTGAAATATCAAACAACAAAAAAACATACGAATCATAACAGTGTCTTATTTCTGGTTCCTCCGACATACCCAGTCTCATTGCATCGCCCGTCCGTGCTCTCTGCATTTTCGCTTAGCGTTCTTTCTAACTTTCGTTATTTTTGCTCGGCTCCTAAGGGTCTTAGCGTGATCTTAAATAGCCTATAGCCTTCCACAAGAATTGAGCAATCAAATGCAAAAATAATTGTTAAAATCCGTTTGGTCGTTCGATAGATTAGCGAGTTCAAAGAAGCAGACTCTACAGCTTTATTATTAGAATAGAAGATAGATATATACAACCGCAACCTGTGGAGCAATTACACTAGAAAATCCTGCAATGCTCCGCGCGTCCAGTATAACAACGCGTTCAGGGGTTTATTGGGGCTCCCATGGCGGTGCAGTCGCTGACCACAGCACGGACGGCTTCCAGGCGGTGCTGCTGCGCAAATGGTCGGCCTCCCTGTGGTCTCGGATAAGGGGCAGCACCAACACGCTTCTGAGCGTGGTGTCGCACAGAGTGGACAGCCAAATCCTGAGGCATTGGTCGCTCAATGCATGTTCAAAATAATAATTATTTTAATTTTTACTAACAAAGCTATAAGTATCTATACTAACATAATATGGACTTGTATCAATTACTGTGTGCTTGGTCTGAAATAAATATTTTCAAATTCAATTTGGCATAGGTACTGTGTAGGTCCACTAAACATTTCGCAAGGGCTAAGCACACACTGTAGATTTACCACTTCCTCGTTTCCTAACCAAAATTGTGCTCATTCCCTTCATTTGAGTGCATAAGCAGCATCTGCCGTAGCATGGCAATTAGCTCTGGGACCTAAAAATACATCCGACCTTGTCTCTTTTCAGCTCGATGGCGCTTGAGGTAACAATGTGCTTGTTGCTGTTTGCCTTCAGTTGCAAATGCAGGGCTAATGTGGATAGAAATGGAACGGGGATTAGCTGCTGTTGGCGCTGGGTTCTTGTTTCGGGTAACGATTGGTTTAAGTTACCTTACCGGTCGACAGTGATGCGGCTGTATTTTTCGACGCTATATTTTAGTTTGTTTTAGTTAAGTTAGGATATAATTTTGTTAATTAAAAAAATGGAGGAGGTTCTCAAATCGATGCGTATATATATTTTTTTTTATGTATGACCCACGCATAACTTTTTACAGAGTAGTCCAATTTTATTAATTAAATAACACCGCCCCGTAGTTTCACCCTCATAAGTGTCGATCCCTTGGTGCTATCGGGATAAAAGTATTCTATGTGTTAATCTGAGTTATAAACTATCTGTGTGCCAAATTTCATCTAAATCCGTTTAGTAGTTTTTGCGTGAAGAAGTAACAAACATACAAACACACTCACAAACTTTCGCCTTTATAACATTAGTGTAATGATAGTGTGATTAGGTATTAGTATTAGGTATTAGTATTAGGTATTAACTTACTTATTATTCGTCGGTTATTATTAAACATGAAATTAACTATTTGTTTAAATAAAATAATATACATGGAAAGTTAGAATAGAATAGAATAGAATATATTTATTTGCTTTAAAACATGGTACATTAAGGTCTTATAAATAAAGTGATGATCTTACATGTTTCGCCATGGACTGGCATGCAAATATTTAACGCATTAATTTGTTAAAATTAATACATTTTTAATAACATTGGTTATTAGGGTTTCGTATATATTTGAGTACAGAAGAATAATAGGTATATAAAGTACTTAATATAATTATAAAACTCAGCATCATATCTTATATTTATCGTCTATTTTTTTCTCAAAAAAATCTTTTACACTATAAAAACAATTATCAATAAGCCATTTGTGTAGTTTTGATTTAAAGCGTTTTAGAGGGAGTTCCCTTATTTCTTTTGGAATATTGTTGAATATTTTTATTGCTGTGATAAAGCTATTCTTATGACATAATGTGCTTTGATGTGAAGGAATTCTTAGCCGTGTTGGGTCTCGACGGGTATATTTTGAATGTAAGTCGCATGTTATAAAAAATGTAGAGTGCTCTTTAACAAATACACCAGCTTGCATTATGAAAAGACCTGTTAAGGTTAGAATTTTATTTTTTTTATAGAGAGGTCTGCAGGATGTTAAAGGACTGATACCACAGATTGCTCTTAGACATTTTTTCTGTACTAGGAAGGCATCATTAATATTCGTCGAGTTCCCCCAGAGTAGCAGCCCATATCTGAGTAAAGAGGAAACATATCCATGGTAAGCAGTAAGTGCAACGGCTTCACTCGCGGTACATCTTAAACGTTTAAGAGCAAATACAAATTTATTTAGTTTCTTGCATACATAATCTATATGTAGTTTCCAGTTACAATGCTGGTCTAGAATAAGTCCAAGAAATTTGTATTCACTAACTTCGTTAATTTGTTGTCCTTGACAATTAACATTAAATGATTTTTGTTTAGAATTGTAGTTTTTAAAGTTTATGTATTTGGTTTTATTTAAATTTGCACAGAGAAAATTGTTATCGAGCCATTTTAAAACTTGGTTTACTGTTTCATTAAGGAATTTTTCGTGATTTGTTTCTGATTTACTATTATTTGTTACAATTACCGATATGTCGTCAGCAAAAAGTATGCATTGTTGTTGTAAAGCTGTAGGTAAATCGTTGATGTAAATGAGAAAAAGTAATGGGCCAAGTATGCTTCCTTGGGGTACTCCTGATTTAGTTTGGCTATATTCAGAACTATTTGATGTGAACTCATTATTTTTATTTGTTGTGCTTATTTCTACTTTTTGTTGCCGGTTAAATAAATAACTAGTAATCCAATCAATAACTATTCCTCTAATTCCGTAGTTATTGCATTTTTGTATTAGTAAGTCATGGTTAACAAAGTCGAATGCTTTGCTCATGTCAAAGAAGATGACGGATACTGGAATGCGTTTATCAAGATTATCAATGACATTTTTTATCAGTTTAAATGCTGCTAAAGTAGTTGATTTTCCCCTTTGAAAGCCGTTTTGTTCCTCTTTTATGATCTGAAATTTTTCTAAATAATTTGTGAGTCTACGATGCATGATTTTCTCAAATATTTTTGATAAGTTCGATATAAGTGTTATAGGGCGGTAATTAGATAATTCTTTTATGTCACCTTTTTTAAATAATGGTTTAACAATGGATTTTTTTAGTTTATCTGGAAAAATACCTTGCCAGAATGAGAGATTTATCAAGTGTTCAATGATTGGTGATATAATAGTGGCACAGGATTTGAGAATGTGAGTTGCTATACCGTCAAATCCAACCGATCTTGAGTTGTTAAGGGACATGATAGTATTTTTTACTTCATCTTCATCACATGGATGTAAAAACATGGTTTGCGTCATGTTCGGTAGATCGGAATGTTTTTTGTCTGATGAAGCTTTCTTTTTGTTATGGAATCCTTTGGCAATATTTATAAAAAAATCGTTGAAAGTTTCAGCAATTTCTTTAGGTTTGTTTATAATATCATTGTCGATTTTAATAGTATCAATGTGTTTTTTTGTGTTTACGTGATCAGTTTTGTTTTTGATAATCTGCCATGTCGCTTTGCCTTTATTTTTTGCCGATGACATTATTATAGAGTTTATGAGGTGTTTTGATCGGCTAACGCATTTTTTGAAGATACTACAGTATTTTGTATAATTTGATGTATCGTCTTCAGATTTGGACATGTATTGACGATACCTTAGTTTTCGTTTTAGTTTACTTGACTTTCTGATTCCTGTTGTTATCCACCTTGGTGACTTGCAGTTTGCACTAATTATTACTTTGTTTATCGGAAAGCAAAGGTTGTAAAATAAACAAAACGTATCATGAAATACATCAAAAGCTGAATTTAAATGTTCTTGTTCATATACTTCTGACCAACTTAGTGCTGATAAACAACTTATAAATTTGTCTAGGTTGTCTTTACTGTAGTCTCTTTTGTAAACATACCAACTTTTTAGTCTTATTGGTTTATTATAAATGGGAAAATTTAAAGTTTGACCTGTATTGTGGTCGGAGAGAAATAATTCGTGAACTTTACCATTAGCGTCTTTAATGTTACTTATGAAGTGATCAATGCAGGCTTTGTGTCTAGTCGGTTGGTCTATATGTAAGGAGAGACCAAAATTTACTAAAGTGTCTTTTAGACGTGATGTAATTTTATTGCTTTTGAGTGTGTCTATATTTAGTACGTAGTTACCAATTAAGATACATGGAAAAAACCGTCAAAATACTTACGTTACTTAATTTCACGTTGTAATTTCAGATTGGTTTTTTCCTGTTATTGAGATGATATTTAGAATATAATTTATCATATTTCTTGAACCAATTTCTTTCGGAAACTCAAGGAAAAGATAAACCTTGAAATCATTTAACACATTAGGTAGGTAACTGTGAGGACATATTAATATTTTATATTTTTTCTTCATCTCATCAAAGTATCTACGCGTAATATAATATTAGGTATTATCAGATGAACGTAATATTCCTTCTTTTGTGAACATTATTATTATTTTGGTAATCAGACGATACATCCCTTTGATATTTTTTACACTTTTCTCGCGGAAATCCCTGATAATCCGCTCTGAGCTGCGAACAAGAGATTTTCAAGATGAATGGGGCTGAGAAAGAAATTGGCTTCAAAAATAAGTACCTATTTATTGAGATGAGAAATGAGTTTTATAAAACAGAGTAATAATTTGGAGCTTAACATCGACGTTGAGTTAGATTAAATATCAACCTGAAAATCGTACAGGAATTACCATAATTATAATAAGTAAAAAATACTTTGTGGTAATTTATTTAGGGCTAATTTATCTAACGCCAGATAATTTTGTCCGAGGAATAATTTTGAATTTTTGACAGTTCATCCATACAAAATCTGTCATAAAAATGTCAATTTTATTCCACGAATAAAAATTATCTGTCGATTGAAAAATCTGCCCTTAGTCTTACCATAAGTGCTCATACGCGAGCGGCTAACGACCGAACCCAATAACCTATTGACAGATAGCTACTGATGGTAACCAGTATAATTATAACTGTCAGTATAATATAGGTAATCATACAGATCGCTACTGATATAGATTATTGGGACATTAAAACTAGAGATAGATAGGTTTTTCTACCTCCAGTATGCAGAACTGCGGGGCAATTGGGTAACACATTATCAATCGGAATTGGTTTCATTTTGACAGTTCAACAACATTCATTGCGTTATTTACATGTTGAGCAGAAAATTTTTTCGAACATATGAAGCAATGGATTAGCAATTTGCTACAAAATGATTCAGATTCCGATTGATAGTGTGTTACGCAATTAGGGTGCGGGTGATCCCCTGACCCCCCCCCGCCCCTACCCCCTCGATCCCCTTCTAGTTCGTGGGTTCGGCCGTAAGGCTGCCGTCGGTAACGAGCGGGTCGTGTATTCGAGCACCGTTGACGCGTGTCGCTCGTGTGTATGAGCTCTTATAGACCCTGTCGGGCACAGCAACATAGAGGAAACTTTAAACCTAATTTATCAAACTCAATCTCAAAGCATTTATTTCAATTAAACCAATTACAGGCACTTTTGAATTGTCAAGGGGTCGGTCAGTCAGAAAGATGAAGCTAGTTGCCCATTCCAAAGCGTAGGTACATATGGAGAAGATGGGCAAGATACTCCATGGCCACTCTTTTAAATCAAAATCTGTTCTCTATGTAAGGTCTTATAAATACATACAAAGCATTTTTGGACACTCTTTTAAATTAAAATCTGTTCATTTTTACTAACTGTAGGTACCTTATATCTTTGAACTTGTTTTGGTATTAGTTTCATCAATGGTATCCGTTTGGAATAGAAAATAAATGTGAGTTAAAACAAATACCAGTGGTATTAGTTGTTGGTACTAGATCGGAATAAATCGTCTAATGTTACAAAGGTTTTTTTTTAATATGAATTTTCATATCAATATATTTACTGTGCCTACTGATAATTATTATATAATAATTAGTACTTGAGAGATGGCCCAGTGGTAAAGGCCCAGATTTACGAGTTGTAGATCGTGGGTATCAAACCAAGCAGGTGCTTTACTTTGTGTAAATAATTTCATCACCACTGCTCTTAAAACGGTGAAGGAAAACATCGTGAGGAAACCGGCATGTCCTAGTACCAAAAATTCGAAGACATGTGACATCTACCAACCCGCACTGGGCGCGTGGTGGATTCCACTCCCTTTTGAAGAGATTAGGCCTGTGTCCCAGTAGAAGGAACATTATAGGCTGCTTATGCTTATGCTAATATAGCACTTAATGGGTTTCAAAAGAGAGAGGGGAAGATGGATATTTACATAAACATCACGTTTGTATTCCCCTAAGGGTCGGTGTGTATTACATCCACATTTAGCCAGTTGTTGCCTGTTGCTGTATACCGGGCACAAATACAGACTCGGGGCTGCTACGGGAAAAATTCTTTTGGAAAAGAGTGAGGTCACGCCTTTATTTCCTGAAGGGTTAGGTAGAGGTGCACCTAAGCACATATACTTGTACATAACAGACGCCAGCACATCAAGCTACTACAATCTGTCAAGTTTCTTTAACAGATTTTAAACTTTATCGCTAAAGCGTAAGGTTCAAAGTTGATTGGGATAATTTGACAGTTTTGGGTAGCTTGATGTGCTGGCGTCTGTACAGTCACATTTCGTCAGTTATGTTTAAGTCGCTTGTAAACTTTAATTTCGGAAGTTGGTGGCGCAAAGAACTAAAATACAGATCCCAAGACGCAATAGTTTTGTTCACAAGCCGATTAACTATAAAAATGTGCGTGTGTGCGGGTGGCAAAAAGTATCTGCTGATAAGTCTGCACGCCTAGTAACATGCTTCACAAAATGTTAAATTGATCTGTGTGATTTTTTTCTAATCACAAGCACTTTAGGCGTTGAGTGAACTTTTAGATCAAACGGCTGTAACGCAACTGATCCGAGAAAAAATCACCTTCATGAATACAATAGGATCCTAACCGGACGTAACGCGTAGGGGACGTAGCGCGACTCCGTCACCCTATTGCCATCAACCGGGCACAAATCCAGACTACCGTACGGTTATTAATAACTTCATTACAAATACATTATGTTTTACTGTAGTTTAAAGAAATTATTTAGTAGTTCTAGGTACTTTCGTCAGTACATCCTACGCTAAAACGATAAAGCTAAATCTACAGCTAAATCGAACGAATATAATTCGTATGTAGTAATATTAATTACATTTATAAAAGTCTGATACAACGCCACTCTATCGAGCGAAACTAATCCCTTTCACCTTCAGCTCCGGAGTAGGTTTGTTTACAGCGCGTTGCCATGGCAACATAACACACCCAGACAATGAAGTTGAGTGTTTGGCTATGATTTTATTTAAATTTTTCGGAGATTCTCAGCTAATACTTATTCTGATACCAATACTTGAACTTATTATGATACAACTTGATTTTATGCCAAGAATTTAGTCTCAAGTTGGCCCCTACTTTGGTACAGACGCCAGCACATCAAGCTACTACAATCTGTCAAATTTCTTTAATAGATTTTCAACTTTATCGCAAAAGCGTAAGGTTCAAAGTTGGTTGGAAAATTTTTACAGTTTCGGGTAGCTTATGTGCTGGCGACTGTACCTAAGTAAAAGGCAATTCTCAAGACGGCCAAACAATTTAATTTAATTATTTTGCTAAGGAATTTCTAGTGGTAGCCCAACTAGCCTCCATATTGAACATTCCTTTCAAAGTTTAGCCTAAGCACTCTTCAAATTGTATTTGTTAACAGAAAAACAGGAGTCTAGACTTAGCCCCTAAAAGCACTCATACTCTTCATATAATTACCTGAATTTTATCATATTAAAACAACCTATTTTTCACTCAAGACCTCTTCTAATTTACATAGGTAGGTAATACTAGTTTTCTTTACATAATCAGCCTATAATGTTCCCACTGCTGGGACACAGTTCTCCTCTCAGTGAGGGTAGGCCGTAATCCACCACGCGGGCCCAGTGCGGGTTGTCAGATGTCACATGTCTTCGAATTTTTGGTTCTCTCTAGTTTTCTTTGCTAGGTTATGAATACTTTTTGAAAAAACATCAGGCTTACTTTACTATAATATGCAAGTTAAATATGAATGTATTACACATAAACCTTCGGGAATAAACTACCTAAAAGATGGTGAAACTGAATCAAACTACATTGCATAGTTTAGAAGAACAACGTGGTAACGCAGATAGACACGAAAAGCGAAATCACTTCTTGGCACCTCATAATAAAAAAAAAATCTCACAACCAGTTTAAAAGTACAACCCATAAGGTTAACTTTTTATGTTACCACTTAAATGTTACCCACGATACAAAATTCCTTACACACAAAGCTAAGTTAATTTATAAAGTCAGCGTTTAACTTGAATTTTGTGACTTCTGACGTCACAATAATTAACTCTCGTGACGGTAGCAACTCGTTGAATATTCTGTTATGTTATTATATAATTATATATTGTTCTGTTGTTCAATTTAGAAGTATAACCTATAAGGTTAACTTTTTATGTTACCACTTAAATGTTACCCACATATGTAAATCGATACAAAATTCCTTACACACAAAGCTAAGTTAATTTTAGAAAGCCAACGTTTAACTTGAATTTTGTGACGTCTGACGTCACACTAATTAACTCTCGTGAAGTTAGCAACTCGTTGAATATTCTCTTATGTTATTATATAATTATATATTGTTCTGTTGTTCTTTGAGGGTTGTGTGTTAAGGAGAAGGTAGGAGTTAGGAATTGTATTAAGGTTTTGTTAGAATTAAGGATAAAATTTGGAGATGGCCGCCTCCTCTTTTGCATGTTGTAATAAATGAGACGTCGTCTTATGAAAGCCTGATCAATTATTTAATCACTAATTCTATTGTCATTATCACGGCCACGAGGTCAGTTTTTCAAATTATTTGTCACGAGATTTAACTAAGTACTCGGGTTCCCGTTTGTCATTTAAAGGAGGCATGTTTCTACACAAAGGCAAACATTTAACAACCAGAGTTAAATTGATTGACATAAATTAATAGTGTAAAGGCCAGTGGAGCAGACGAGTCCTGGAGTGGAGACTGCGTATCGGCAAGAGCGTAGCGTGGGACGTTAGAGGCGGAAGGCGGAGAACAGTGTGTTATGGCGTACCCTGGACTGATGATAGTGTTGAAAAGAGACAGTACCTCTCACTGTGTCTTTTCGACACTATCATCAGTCCTTTCGTGTTGTTTAACAAAATATTTATAGCTCCGAGTGAAAAAATTTCAAAAGATAAATAATTATATATCTTCTAATAAATTCCATGATTAATTCCATAAATAAATTCCATAAATTGTACAAGCTTACATTAAAATTAAATATCATATAATTCAGTTTATCTTGTAATAAAATTATGACCCAATGGTATTTGTTTAGGCTACCAAAATCAATGTTTATTTTAATAGCTGTATCGCATGTTTGTAGTACCGATTTATACATTAACGTTATTTCAAATAAAAGCGAATTGAAATCCAAAGTAGAGTAAAAGGCGATTACCAAAATCTAATAAAGGCCAAACAATTATTTATTAGGTACTTCAAAAGTCAAGGATTCCTTTGTAATTTAGGTTTAAATCATTGATTCTCATAAAGACAAAAAGCCACTTACATGAGAACAGACAAATAACATATAGTAAACTTATTTTAGGTTTGTATGGAATTTACATATTTCCTTAGTTACATTATTTCGCTCGCGTTAATATTGCTGTACTATGGCTTTCTTTTCAACTATTTTATTTCAGTAACGCGCAAATCTTACTATCCGAGATATTTTTCTTTTAAACACAGATTAGCGATGTAGGTATGTATGGACGTAAACGAATCAAATTCAAAGCATTTATTTCAATTAAACCATGTACAGGCACTTTTGAATTGTCAAAATTAAATAGTCGGTCAGTTAGTCAGAAAGTTGAAGCTAGTTGCCCATTCCAAAACGTAGATCTCTATGGAGAAGAACGGGCAAAAAACTCCATGGACACTCTTTTGAATCAAGATATTACAAAATTCTGGGTACATTATTCTTGTTGCTTCTATATGTGAGAACAATGTAAAAAAAACACACACAAATGAAGAAACAATTCAAAATATAAGATTAAAAATAAGCCTTGGCAGTTAAGAGATGATCAGTCTCAACCGACGGCGCCCGTTCACGAACATGACGCGTGGATCAGCACCGTCCAGCTCAACCATTTTGTAGGGAACCGAATGTTCCAACACACGCGCCACCATCAGTGAGACATTTCGAAATCGAAAGGAGAATGTAAGGATACACACACAGGCACACAGGATACAGGCACAGGTGGCGATCTGTTGTTTCTGACTACCCTATTGCAATAGGGCTTGAGTTTATGTAGGTATTAGGTATGAACTTGAAATGATTGTGTCTCCTCAGATCACCATGCCAAACAAATTCTCTCTATACTAAAACTAAACTAAACGAATTTCCAGCAATAAAACGAGCTTTCAAATAAAATTAGTTAGCAAAGCTAAGATAAAAATAACGTATCAGTAATAACAGTTATTTCGTAAACGACCAGCTTGTGAAATAACGTTAGGTACCCAATTTTTGCTTCATTTTACATACCTACAGACTAGCGCTCTGCCCGTAAAAAAGCATATTTGGCTCATTTTCAAACAATTTTTATGCTACGTTTGCGGCCAAAAGTTTCCAAGGCAAACTTAAAAAGTTGAGGCCAGATGTTTTTTCGTATACTGCAATAGGTAAATATAAAACGACTAAAGGTTACTGCAGCCACTACAGCAAAACGCACGTCATAATACCACGCCTGCATTCCCCAAATGGTTGGGCAGAGGTGTTTCTATAGGTACACTTGCGTGCAAAAAAATCGACCCACCCCAGGCTCTTCGCAACAAGTTTTGCTAACAATAGCTTATTAAATTATTATATATTAAAACCTTCCTGAAAGTATGTAGATTACATTAGTGAAAGAATTATCAAAACTGATTCATTAGTATTTCAAAAAACTAATAAAAAAAATTGACAGATTGTAGTAGCTTGATGTGCTGGCGTCTGTACAACAAAAACTTAATCTATTTTCAGTGCAATTTAATAAGGTATTTGATGGTTGTACAGCAGCACGTAATTGATGATCTACCAACTCCCAAACTAAGTCAAGCTTGTATTTTGGGAGTTAGGGGCTTACAAAGTCACAACCTTGTAGCCTAGGAAATGACTTCCAACACTTTACAGTAAATAAATTAAATTAAAAGACTTAAATAAATTACAATACTTGATGCTTAAAAGGGGTAACATGAATAAAGGTGTAACTGTATCTCAAAAGTAGGTACAGCCCGATTAAAACTTTATGGCAGCTCGGAACATGAGGCGAGTCGATGCGCAGTAACAAATTCACCTGTCAGCGGGGGTGAGGGGGGAGGTACTGCGCAGCGAGTAGCGCACTTCAGAGCCGTCATAAACTTTGAATCGGACTGTAATATAAAATATAACCCAAAATAACCCTAAAGTCAAAAAGTAGTCAGCGAACTCTTTTACGAGGAGCTCTACTATTAATTCACAATGATAACTTTTTTCATAGTTAAGTATACAGAACTGGTGCCCTGAGACAGTGAGGCGGGGTCGCGGCAGACCACGTAGGATATGGCGAGACGAGCTGGATGGGAGGGAGGCCTTTGTCCAGGAGTGGGACAGAGCAGGCTAGAAAAAAAAAAGTATACAGACCATAATAAAATTTGCCTTAAGTATTGACCATAAGGGCACAGTAGTTTTGACAATATGTGTGTGAACACCATAAACTTTCCAAATGACTTCGCTACAGCCTAGTGGAGATATACCAACCGTTTCTTTCCCACCTGGCGGGTTGCCAAGATCCGCCTTTTTTGCTCAATCTTGTGTACTTTTATCACTGTTCCGCTTTTAACATCGAGGGTAGGTACTGATGCAGGTGAGTGTGATTTGGTGAAAGGAATATACATTGCTCTATCCATTGCTGAACACAATATGGCGAACGGATTATATCAGGAGCGTCATCCTTTTATCTATTTATGTTAAGACCAACTCTTCTATATTGCTGCATTCTCTATACAGGGTGTTTGGCGCATGGACCAACACAATTTTTCATCATTTGCGAGGTTTCACCGAAATACCCTTATTGAAATAAGATTTTCTTAGTTTTTTTTTCCAAAAATTACCCGAAATCTCGCCTTTAAATCGTCATAACTTTTTGTTTATGGTTGTAATTGCACGAAATAACTTTTATTTCATTCTGCAATGTATTTTATTCTAAATAAATCATTATTTGATGCAATTGGTCTGTAAAAAAATACTTATGTGCTTACAAAGTATTTTTTTTTAATATATGAAAAATTACAACTTCTAACTTAATTAATTAATTCATTACTTAGGTCATGGGATCTTTAGGTAAAACCTCGCAAATGACCCTTCCAACCCCTGAAAAAATTGTGTTGGTTCCTGCGCAAAACAGCCTGTATATTTGACCAAATAGTTTTTGTGTAAGTAGCGATAAAGCATACTTTAACTAGTCTATTCATTCTAAAATATCAAGAAAGGAATGCTCTTGCTAGTTTGATGCTCGTTTAGTCTGAACACCAAGCTAAGTTGAAGCTTTCTTGTGACAGTTACGAAGTGCAGCTGATGACTATTTCTGTGTTGTGTTCGTGATTATCGATGTGTTTTGTTTTTAGGGCTCCGTACATCCGAATGAAAAAACGGAGCCCTTATAGGATCACTCGTGTGGACTGTTTGTTTGTATTACTCGACAAAAGGCTTACTGTAAGGGCGGTTTCGCACTACGTCCGATCCGAATCCGAGAAAATAGTCCATAGTCCTATTTGTTCGGATCTAGTGCGCAACCCCTCATACAATAAATTATGACAATGGTCACTGGCATATCTCGGATTCGGATCGGATGTAGTGCGAAACTGCTCTAAGGTTAGCATTTTTTTTTAATTTAAAATTAAATAGTGTAATGCTTTTTAAGAAAATAGATGAAAACTTATAATTACCCCCTTTATCTCCTAAACTACTGCCTAAAACGTTGAAAAAAAAAACAGAAATAAGTTTTATATTTTATAGCTGACCCCGCGAGCTTCGCACTTCCTCAGATTATGAAATTTTTTTTTTCGTGAATTTTTCCCGTGTTTTAATAGTTATTCTATTATTAGAGGTTGAGGCAAATACAACAAATCAAATATCATATAATAATTGGTCCAGCCGTTCTTGAGTTATAAATGGTGTAACTAACCAGACCATTTTATTTATATAGATTAGGAGATTATACGAAGTCTATAGTTTTAAAATAACATGGCTAAACTCTCAATATTGTTCGTAAAAACATACACTTGCAATTTATTATGTTTCTCAACTACAATGTTAAGTTTATTCTTGGGATAAATTCATCCCAACTACGGAACCCTTCATTATGCGTGGTCTGACATGGACTCGGTCCGTTTTTATTTTAATTGGACATTACTTAAATATCTTGTTTTATTTTTTAATATCTTGTTTAGATGCACGTTTTTGTGACAAATAAACCTATTTTTCTTTCTTTATACCCACCTTTATGCATTAAGACACTAGATCACTAAATGGTTATGTTAACAATAAGTGACGGCCATTTTAGAGGTCAATAAAATTTCGAAAAGAGCGAGAATTTTATCAAACTAAAACACTTTAAACCCAGCCCACAAAATGTCCATTATCAAACAATTAACAAAGTTTAGTTCAACAGTAAAATAAATTACATTTATCCAATACTTGTAAATCAAACTCCTCCTTTTTGAGGCAAAATTAATTAACGTTGTGGTGCGCATCCACGATTAACTAATACAAAATATAATTTACACGGCCACCAATGACCGCTAGAGGCGGTTTGATTGCGTTCTTCCGAAATTTAATTAATGTTAATTAAGATTAAACCTTTGACGGTTTAGTTCAATCAGTCCTCGGTTCGCTGCCCAGAGTTCATTAACATAATTTCACAGAAAATTACCCTTTTTAACCGACTTAAAAAAAGGAGAAGGTTTTCAATACGGATTTTTATATGTTTTTATTATAATACTCGATTTTTTTACCTTTAAGAATTGGATACACAAAAAATAGAAAGTAGATGTGAAATATTTTATCAAAGGTTAGGTTAGGATTTTTTTCTAGTATTGTCAAAATATCGAATTGTATTAAATATTACTTCGTCAGCAAGGAAGTAGCGGGTGTTTTTCTCCGTACATACATAATTAGTCTATAATGTTGCCACTGCTGGGACACGGTTCCTCTCTATGAGATGGAGTGAGCCGTAATCCACCACAAGGCGCAGTGTGGGTTGGTAGATGTCACATGTCTTCGATTTTTCGACCATTTTCGAATGTTGAAAAGTGCTGTAGAAATAAAAGAGAGAAGAAGAAAATACTTTTATTTAGCACAGACTAAAAGGCACAAAATGTAATAATAATATACATCACATAAAAAAAAAACAAATATAATGCGATTTAAGTAATTAGGAGCAGAAAAGGGTGCCTCACGGCTGCGTCAAAAAGGCCCAGTTCAGCAAAAAATGCTAGACAACTAGTGCTTGGCGCTGGTTTACAACTTTACTGTAATGCTATTCTGTAAAAATCTCACCGTGAAAACATAGGTAAAGTGAGCTTAAAGTGAGTTGTCAATAGTGTCAGTCCCTAGAGTCAGGTGGAATGATAGCTCACTTTAAGCTCACTTCACCAAAGATATCACGGTGATCTTTTTACAGAATAACACCGCTGGTCCTGAAGTGGGTGGGCCCGGTGACGGATGTAAATCAGTTTTATACTGCAACGTGACGAAACGGCTTGAAACCAATTGCCACTTGGCTAGGCCTTCTGGTCTCATGTTTTATCTGTAAACAGCACCTAAGATACACTTTTAAAAAGAACACACACACTTTTTGTTAAAACGTTCCTATTTTTCTAATAAACTTTGCTTGAATTACAAAACTGAATCAAACAAAAATGCCCGGCTTCCTTGTTTAATCTTCCGCTGTTTATGTTTACGATAAAAATAATGTTGAAAACCCAATCGAAGAACACACACAATATTCATCCATTATTCATCATTCTTTTGTTTATATTTTCGCTCAGATATGATTTCCGAATTTTAAAAAGAAAAATATAGTTTTTGAAAGAGAAAATATTACATATGTTGCCAGTTTTCCAAAACTGTAGTAATAGTGAAAGCTGAATTAATGAGTAGCATCCTGTTGGTGCTTTTAGAAGAGAACTATGAAATGAAATTAATATTAATGGCTGCCCATTAATATTAATTTCTTTTTATAGTTCCGAACCGGACACCATGACTTTGTTTGCCATGCTGTTTGCTAGCATTGTCATCACAATTCTTCTCGGATGTGCCATAGTTTTATGCAACTTATCTGATTTTTGTATCTTACCGATTGCTACTGGTTTAAAAAAAAATCTTAATTCTTCCCCAGTATCAAAATATACTCTTAGCTTAATTCAGTAAATTGTTTCATTCTTTAGAAGCCGTTATATAATCTTGTGACTGAATTCGCAACTGAGTAACGTGTAACTGGTCTTACGCATCACCTAATTCTACAAAACTTATGAGGTGAACTATAGCTTCGTCGAAACAAACAATGTTACTAATGAAGTTAATGGTCCCACTCACCGGCCCCTTTAGCAAAACGTATCCTGGCAACCAGCCAAGAAATCCCTTACATACAGAAGTACTTAAGTAAATAGACAGGCAAATAAATGTCCGGATTTCAAAGCTTATCAAATGTGTTTATAAAGCACATCATTAACATTTTCCTGGGATTTATGTGGTGTAAGAACGCTCAGTCGTGTAAGAACGATGGGGTCGAGCACACTCCACTTGTGGCTTGAGTTGAGTACGATAATATAACCGCAGTAGATGTTATGGTAGACCATGAAGGTATGGGTAGAAATGAGATTGATGAAATTGAAGACTTGATTATACAGGTGCAAACGTTTAGAAATTCAGAAGTGGTCGCTCACAATGGGCCTTATTAAAAGGCCAAAAGTCACCCAAAGAGCAATGGAGAGGGCTATGCTTGGAGTTTCCCTGCGTGATCATATCAGAAATGAGGAGATCCGCAGGAGAACCAAGGTAGTCGACATAGCACGAAGAATTGCCAAACTTAAGTGGCACTGGGCAGGGCACATTGCCCGCAGAACAGACGGCCGATGGGGCCGAAAGGTTCTGGAGTGGCGACCGCGTACCGGAAGACGTAGCGTTGAAAAGCCTCCCACAAGGTGGACCGACGAGCTTGTGAAGGCCGCAGGAACCCGTTGGATGCGAGATGCAATGAACTGGTCGAAGTGGAGGTGCTTGGGGGAGGCCTATGTCCAGCAGTGGACGTCTTTCGGCTGAAATGATGATGATGAAACGTTCAGAAGTAGATGACGATGCTATTGTTAATCCTGTGCGTACTTTTATGTCTCATGTGATATTTTATGATACATAGGTATAACGTATCGCACAAAAGAGAGGAGCCCTATACTCAGCAGTGGGTGAAACAAGGCTGCCAATGATGGTGATGATGATGACGTGAAAAGAGAGAGAGAGAGAGAGATCTTTCCTTCTCTTTCTTTCTGATAATAGAAAATACGACAGTGCAATGCAACTATAACAATCATGTTTACGATGTCAACTTGAAATGCAGCTAACATTTCACATCCACTTGCATCACTTGGTAGTAAACACATTTTATAAGAAATAAAATTCAGCAACTCAATTCACAAGAATGCAAACTCACTATAATCACTATGTAAATCATGATTGTGAAACTTCACTGTTCGTACGTAAAACATAGGGATACTTAGAAACCGGTCCTTCGTAGTAATATGAATCACCCATAAAATTGCGTAAGACTCCTCGATCTCGGTATAAACGATATAAAAGATAGTACGAACGTTA
This sequence comes from Hydraecia micacea, assembly GCA_914767645.1. Taxonomy (NCBI): domain Eukaryota; kingdom Metazoa; phylum Arthropoda; class Insecta; order Lepidoptera; family Noctuidae; genus Hydraecia; species Hydraecia micacea. The sequence continues at coordinate 1,491,637 of OU611794.1, forward strand.
CACTTTATGACAGAGATTTACGTGTTTAGGAAATAGTTGTTTGAAACGGGAGGGCAACTAAAAATAGAAAGTTGAAAGATTACAAAATACTTCTTTAAAAGTAGATTGATTTAAAGTAGGTTTCGATTCACATCAATTTTGACAGGTGGACATATTCGAACCAGTAACTAGTAGGTATAGTTGGTGATGTACAAAGTACTACAGACGGCAACAGTATTAACACATGATCATTAAAACCATAATGACTAAGGTGCAAGGATCATGATACCCATAGAAAGCATTTGAGATACTATTAGGAATAACTTCAAGCTTATCGGCTTCTTTCGTAAGATCTCGTGTAGTGGTCAGGGTAATTTCCCTCAAGACCTTGCTACAGTCATTGCCCAACCCATGTTTAAGCATGGCCATTTACCAGTAGGCGTTTACGACCTAATGTTATGACGGATCTTTATTTATGATGATTTACGGAGTAGGCACGTGTCGAGCACTCTAAACGTCTGTGGGTGTACATGTATCCCACACATAAAGATACATCGAAATAAAGTGGGATGTACACGTGCGATGTGAAGGCCAATCCGGGTGTGAAAGAATGCTCCCAGATAGTTTCGACATTGGCAAAATAATGGAAAAATTCGGTCATGGATAAACACAACGAATGGAGAAGTGAACGATTGATATCTTGACAGATAGGCATGGATGTGTGTTGTGATTGAGGTGTCTTACTAATAGAATATAGGCCGTGCTACTACCTACATATGTTTTTTCGTTGATATTATAAGCGTATCCATCAGATCAATATAGAAAAATAAAAGTAGTATCAAACTTAGAAGATCATAAGAGTAATTAGATTATGACAATTTCCCCCTTACTGATAAAAATGTTGCTTAGTTAAGACCAGCTCAAGAACATAAAATGGTTACAATGACGTTATTTCTTCCCTAATTTTTTTTAACTTTATGCAATGTTTATAAGTAATGGGGATACCTAAAAGACGTTAATGAAAGATTTATGTCAGCTCTTTCACAAATTTCAACAGATGATTATCCAATCATCTTATACCCAAAGATATGATTGGTCAATCACCAATCACCAATCAACCAATCATAACATCTTTATTTACTCCTGTATACGCATATATGTAGTTATGACTGTATAGCAACCATTTTGTATTTATTATACAGATAATAAAAATGTTTCTGAAAACCTGAAGATACCACCATTTGTAATGGAAATGAACAAGATTTTACGGTGAAGTTTACAAAGTACATACCTTGTTTGATGTTATTTCCTCGATTCAACCAATAGGGCAAAGAAAATCAATGGAGTAAGTCTGTACAAACAAAACTAAACTATTTTTATATCAGAACGTTTGGATTCAGTGTTATTTTGACCGGTAGGTATTTCGTTAGTTGGGTAATATTGTGGAATCAGGCAATGTTTTGATACGGGAGTAAAAAAAGGAATTGGAATTTGCTTCCATATGCAACGAACTGGTATCTTATCACCGCATCATTCATCCAATCATTGCAAACTAAAAAGCGTCCACTGCTGAATATAGGTCTCCCCCAAGCACTGCCACATCGATAGGTTCTGTGCTTCCTGCATCCAGCGGATTTCTGCGGCGTTCACAAGGTCATCGTTCCACCTTGTGAAAGGCCTTCCAACGCTACGGCAAGAATAATCAACAATATAGGTATTGTATTTAGTTCTTTATAATCCATCAGCCTTTTATACCATATTTGTCATATTGTATAAAGTCTCTTGCCAAATCTTCGTTTTGAACCTTGATTAAAATCCAAAGCATTTCGAGTTATCCTAATAATTCTCTTGCCCGTATAGCCCAATTTTTTGGGCTCGACGCAACATTTCTTTTTTTTTTCTTCCGTACTTCTCTATTTTTTACACGACTGACCAAAAAAGGAGTGTTTCAGGGTTCATGTATGTTTGTGAGTTTCTTTATTTCACCATAACTTCTAACCGGCTTAACCGATATCAATGTATGTATGTGGTATCGTTAGAAGCGTTGCGTTATCCCGGGTAACATAGGCTGGTGAAAATTAAAAAAATATTATGGGGGTACCATGGTTCATGAAAAAAAACGTTTATTTCATTTCTTATAAGATAATTATATTAATAAAAAAAACTGTTAAGTTAGTCTACTTTTCATACAGTATTGTATTGTTATTAAAACTTTCAAAGTGTTGAAATAAACATCGTTCCGCGTTATCGTAAATAATGATGTTAAAATTACACAGCAGATGATTTACTTCCGCTGTAATGGACAAGAAACTTAAAACATGGAGGATGAGGTAAGATCCGCAAACATATTATTTCTGCCCAAAATATTGCGTGTGCGACTATTAATCATTGTTGGAAAGCATTCAATGTCCACTAGAGGATATCAGTGTTCTCCGTAAACTGTTGGAACGGAAGGTAGTGGTCGGTGCCGTCAGTGCTATAATCGATGTGCTAAATATATTGGTGGCAGCATGAATGCATTAAATTATTGTTGCAGAGGCAGATAAAATTTAATACGCGAATGATTCAATACCTGCTGGTTTTGATATAATTGGCATCCTTTAACAACAGTTGAAATCAAATCAGAAATATCAAAAGATTGCAAAAATGTACCTACATCATATTTATAGTATTAGGTCATTTTTGCAATGTTTGATAATATTTCTGATTTGATTCCAACTCCTGCCGCAAAACTGGTTTGTATTCATGATGTACCCTTGCTAAAGGGAGAACCCAAAGGAAATGTATGACAGATTTTTATTTTAGTGTTTCCCAGTTCGTTCCACATTCATGAGTATTTTCATCCCCTGGATCCCTCTATGCTAATGACTTCAAAGTCAGCTGATATTGATAGAAGATACTAAAGATTTACGGATGAATTGAACGTTCCAATTAGTAAACCAATTTGTACGATTGATCACAACATGCAAATATTGATAGGAGTAGACATCTTCCGATGCTTGCAGATTTGGGTCAAAGACTCCATTATATAGATCGGTTAGGATCGCTTAACAATTAGATTGCTATCGAAATTAGAATTTCTATAAATTCCTCAAGATTTATACCATCCTGTTATGAAGGAAGGACATCTGTTTTCTAATTGGCTGGAATTTCTATAGAATATTAACGGTTTATATCGTTACAACGCGGATATATTTTCAGAACAGTTATTGGTTATTGAAATGTAAACCCAGTAATTTTGACGTATGTTTGGGTTAGTGGCAGATTCGAGGAAGTCGGTCGAACGTTTGTTTTTCTAGCGGTTCTGTGTTTAAATTAAGAGGATATTATTTTGACCTTCGTCTATACCAGGGTTTTTATGTTATGGTAGTTGTAATATTATTAGTGTATGTTTCATGTTGCTAGGCTAGGAACTACATGCAACTGTAATTATTTCGCTTTATGTTTCAACCTATCTCTTTAAACCAAATGATGGATAGAATAAGAAATGATACATAAGAGGAAGTTTGAAAGTGACACCGGTAACTGAGAAATCGGGAAAATGTTTTGAGTATGGATGTCGAAGGCTATAAGAGTAGGGAAAGACCAAAGAAACGATGGATTGACTGTGTGAATGATGATATGGTAGAAAGGGGGTGGCTACCGAGATGACGACTAATAGAGAAGTATGGAAGAAAACGACATATTGCGTCGACTCCAAATAAATTGGGATAAGGGCAGGAGAATGATGAAGATGATGATCCCATGTTCTCTCGAAGTCATTTGAACTTTTATTTGCCTGAAATAAACAATCACTAAGCTAGCTAAGTTAAAAATCCAAGTTGTTCCAGTAAAATAATAGATTATTCTAAAAGTATTCTACCACTTTAAACACATGTAGAAAGATAGCCAAAAATAAGACAAATTGGCCAAACATTACGACTGTCCAGCTCCATGCCGTTACATTTAAGTAAATCCAAACTTTGTCTTCCTTCAAATAGAGCTCACATTCCACATGTTACACTAGAAAATACATGGAAATTTCGGTAGCAATAAAATAAAGAGTCCGTTTTCTTAAATGCCCGTTGATTATTATATAAGTTAGCCAGATGGCAATAGAAGTTGCCAAACACAATGATAGGAGTTTCAAGAAAGATTTATCGTGTGATAAATTGTTGTGAGTAAACGAATATATATTACAAAACGGAACCATTCCGAGTTATTGGGAAACAGAGCGTGAACTAAATAAGTAACTACTGTCTTCTGTGAAATAGTAAACGTTTCCTTGCTTTGTTAGAAGCCATTACTGCGCTTATTATGAAGCTGTTAAAATGTGAGGAAAACAAATTGGTATGAATAATGAGATTTGTTAAGCCATGTTATACTGTCGACTAGAACCCATTGGTACCAAGTGCGAATGCGGTGCTCCTGACCGATATATTAGAGTGTCCATATACCTGCACTTCTTAGAACCTAGAACAACACAACTGTTGCGATTCGCGTGGCTTCCTACTAGGCCCAACATATTTAACATAATAGGTACATTTATTTACGATGGACTCGAATAGAAGACTTTCGACTATGAAAGCGTATATTGGTGCCTAAAACCTGCCTGCCTGGAATTTTGTATTAAATATAGTGGTTCACTCATTCGCAAATTGTTATTTTACTGACCAATTTGATTTAGTCGACTGGACCCGCGGGTCCAGTTCGCGTGGTTTCAGTTGACCAAAGACTCATACAATAAGTTCCCATAGTGTCAATACTGTAGGTACCTTTTGTTGGTAGACAAATTTTTATTCTAGATGCATCGTCTTCACATATATAATTATATAATGAATGTATACAAAACTTGTAAAACATTTTTAAAAGAGTAACGGTGGAGTTTCTTGCCCATTCTTCTCCATACGAAAACTACCTTTTGGAATGGGCGACTAGAATCAATTCGTTTTATTATCATTTTTGACGTTCAAAAGTGCCTTTAGTGTGCCTATTTGAAATAAATGATTTGACTTTGACTTTGGTATTTATTTCTAGAACAGGGCCGAGTCACTATACTGTATAAATAATATTACCGTGTCGAAAGCAAAACGTGATGCACCCACCCTCGTTCCTTTTTTTATGCGATGTCATCTACTTAGAATATTTTAAGTGCTTCAACGGTGCGGTAAAGAAAGACAGCACGTTTCTTTACCCTACTCTCATTGACAGTTAGGAGACAAGGTGGCTAAAAGAAGGAAATGGGAACCCCTCGGTAAATTGCTTCGGCATGTTGAGGTTGCTATGTTTTCCTTACGCCCGGCATACTAAGTAGGTTGTTAGTAAAAGTAATTACGTATTATAGCACGGCTATTTTTATGTTAGGAGCAAAATGCTACCTATGTATGTATAGTGTTTAAAAATAAAATGTGACCTAGCTATTGCTCGCGGCAGTTCGCTTACAAACTTTGACCCTCACCTCCCGTCCAACCTCATCAAGGTCCAAGAATTAAAAAAAAATCCTTTTCCAATACTCCTCTGCACCTTTTAAGGCCCCGTCGTATCTTAGATGAATAGGAAAATATGTCTGAAAGTCCGAATGGTTGATTTTGAGACATCTGCTCCTCTTCACCTTAGTAAAGTAAAGCTTTGGTTATCAGTTTGTAAAGGGCACGCCTATACAATATCAAATGGTTCCCATAAAGGTAAACCAAAAAAAAATTGCGCTTCGACAATCTTCGTTTTTCCGAATGAGTACGAACGTTGTGCCACAGAGTACGGTAACCCCTCCTTTTGTACTTGCTATTTAACTTACCCTAATAAAGGAGCTGCTGTAAATTATGCAGATCCTTTTCCTGTAAACAAAAGAACATCATGTTAGGAAATATTTTATACATCGTTAGGAGAAAACAATATAAATATCATAACTTAAAATGGCATTTTCGTAATGCTAAAGCTAAATAGCCAGTAAATGTAATTACATTGTGATATTATTGAGCAGACATATTATATTTATGAGCAGTGGAGTCTTGGTATAATTTGCTCGTTTGTGAACATTAATTATTATGTTACGTTACAAGAGTGTACAAGGCATACACTAAGTATTGCATTAAATATGCAAGCGCCATAAAAGCTACATCTATACTAATAATAAAAAGAGCTAAATTTTGTTTGTTTGTTTGTTTGTAGGGGGTAATCTCCAAAAGTACCAGTCGGATTTAAAAAAATCTTTTGGCGTTTGATAGCCCAATTCTTGAGAAAGGTAATAGGCTGTTTAATATCACGCTACGGTACGCTTAGGAGCCGAGCTGAAAGATAAAAAATCAGAAAGAACGCTAAACAAAAACGAAGTAGTAGCACGGCGAGCGATGGGATGCGACGCGATGGGTCGGGGGCCTAAATTTACACGCGGACGAAGTCGCGGGCAGAAGCTAGTAAACATTTTTCATACACTATTCAGAACGTGAATTCATTTGATGCTGATATCATATTTACTGAAGCATTAGGTAATGAAATTGAAAATATGGTACACAATATTCCTACATTTAACAATATTATATTGCTCGGTTTGAGTAATTAGATACCAAAATAATATTTTTTTATTGCTTAAAGTTGTTTTTTGCGTGGCTTTGTAAATATAAAATTTGGTATATGGCAGTGGCGTTTTCGTTGAAAATTAATAAGTTCATATAATTTTTATGTATTTTTTTTTAATGTAATTGATTGATTGATTTTGCAAGGTCTTTATTACTAGAAAAGGTTATTACAATAGTGTTTACAAATGATATTATTCTATTTGTACACAGATCGTGATAAATTTTTGTTACATAGGCTATATTTCGCTTTTACAAACATTAAAACATGTTTTAATGACATATTTTGAGTTGACATGAATTGACTGTAATGTACATCGTTTAACTACTATTTATGTGCAAGCCTTAGTATGGACCCACATAATATTTAATGTTTAAGATACAAAATGTACGGTTAATTATAATGTTATAATAAAATGAGTTAAATAGCGGGTAGAGCGCGCATAGGTCTTATATACACGGCCGGTCAAGCGGCGTCAGCTAGCAAGCGAGCTATCGTCATGATACGTCACGGAGGAAGTAGTGATGTGGGTGTCGATATCGATTGTACGTTGGAGCGTAAGACAATGTATTTAGTCTGCTTTTACCTATTGCAGATATTAGTGTATTACGGTGTGAGAGGTTTTTATGCAGGTAAAATTTACGTGAAAATCCAGAATCCGGCCTGCTACAAAAAAAGTCCAGATGGAAAAACCCAATAACTCTATGCCCGACCCGGGAATCGAACCCAGAACTTCAGGCTTAGCAGCAGCGTTTGTGATCACTAGACTAACCAATAACTATACTACTAAAAGATCTCAAAAATAAACCAGCAAACTCAACTTACGACTAAGTTTAAAATCAAATTGAAACATTTTCGCGCGTTTCTGTTACGTCACAACTGCAACAATGCGATCCGTATCGAAGTGCCGCAGACGGAGATAATGTCCAACTGCTTTGTTGTTTCAACACAATAAGCTCTATTGAAGACATTATTATATTAACTGGCTGTATATTTTCTGTTTTCATTTTAAACTTGGTTATGGCATTTTCTTTTTGAGTGAGACAAAAGAAAATCTTCATTGTATGTTAATGACAAGATGGCGGAAAGAACAGTTTGAATTTAGAAGCTGGGTTTTTGAGGTTTTATTTATTCAATTCTGGAATGTTACATCCCCCTGATAGTTAAAGGCCTCGCTTGATTTCCAAAAAGCATAGTTTTGTGATGATGATGAGGTAGTTTCAGAATTTCATAAATAAATGAAGAAGTATATTTCTGAGCACCACGGTATTTTTTTTTTAATAATTGTCTTTTAACAATTTTTTAATGTAACAGTGTCAACGATGGGTAAGTAAAACGTTCCATGTAACCACCTAAGAACCGATAATTTATGAATAAACTAACTGACCCCGGCGAACTTCGTGCCGCCCCGGAATCAATAAGAAGAAATACTTATGAAAAAATTTATTATCTTCATTATTTTTTTACGTGAATACACGTCTTTAAAATTGCTTCCATAGTGGGAGGCAAGTCAAAAATGATAACAAAATCGGGGGATAAAGTTTGGTGTTGCAGCTTTGTATCTATCATCTCCGTCCTAAATTCAATTACACTATTGGATAGCTAAAAGATCAAATAATTCATTACGCCAAGTGATGACTGTGACGCATCGCGCGCGGTGGAGGGGGATGCGCCGACACTTTGAGGTAATTTTGCTGCGTATCGAGATTTTCACTTAGTATAAGTTTCTATATTTATGTCTGTAATTTATATGGTGTACATAATAAAGATTATTCTATTCTATGACTTGAAAAAGCTACGATGTTCGTTTAAGTTTCAATCGTCAGCTCTTGTCAAAATCTATCAATTGTATACAACAAATTAGTATAAAATAGTGACAGTGAATATAACGTGTTAAAGTAAAAATATAAATAATATCAAAAATATATAATGTGTGTCAAAAAGCCAAATCAAAATAAAGAGATCGTATGTATACGGTTGGAAAGGACTTCTCAAGAGCAATCGAATGGTACCAATAAAATACCACATGACCGAGTCAAGCAGTGCCGGGAACGTAAAAGAATGAATGCGGCCGAGCGGATAAACCCCGTTACGTAAACGTATTCACGTACAACACACGGCCGTGTCTATGACACAGCCACACCCTATTTATTTGTGAATTTTTTCCTGTATATATTTTAATAGTTATTCTGCTATTAGGGGCAGAGACAAATCCGACAAACTAGAGATCATGAAAATCGGTCCAGCCGTTCTTGAATTATGGTGTAACCCGACTTTGTTTTATTTATACAGTTTGAACCCACTCATCAAACTCAACAGTCTCGTCAGAATATTTATTAACCCCACATGTTTTCACTAGACGTTTTCTTGCTCCTTTAACCTTTCCATGTCAAAAGCTATTTGTTTGCCTTTCATTTCCTTATGGGAATATTAGGTTCCACAAATACCCTTAAAAAGGTCACACTTGAAAACAAATGAATATGTAATTTTTTCTCAATGCGACGACGTCTTCGTTCTTTATAATATTAATAAGGGTTTCTTTTTTTATATTATTCATTAATTTTCTTTTTAATATTATTTATTTATAAGAGCTGATTTTTCCATCGCCAGATAACTTTTATTCGAGGAATAAAATTGACGTTTGACAGTTTTTGTATGAAATAACTGTCTATATTATTCCTCGAATAAAAGTTATCAGATAGATGATTGAAAAATCAGCCCTTAAACATGTAACATACCTAGTTAGAAAGTGGGTTAAGTAAATAGGAATTCCTTTTTATAGTTTTAAGGTATAGTATAGTAGCAAATGGAAAAAAAAAAAACGGGCAAGTGCGAGTCGGACTCGCACACTATTTAACACTACATAATTATTAAAAAAAATACATTAGTAAAAAATTAATTGTTTATTATAACTCAATTTAATTTTTATTATCATAATCATAATCAACCTATAACGTTCTCACTGCTGGGACACAGGCCTCCTCTCTGCGAGAGGGAGTGGGCCGTGATCCAACACTCGGGCCCAGTGCGGGTTGGTAGATGTCACATGTCTTCGAATTTTTGGTTCTAGAACATGCCGGTTTCCTCACGATGTTTTCCTTCACTGTTTTGAGAGCAGTGGTGATGAAATAATTTACACAAAGTAAAGCGCCTGTCTGGGTTCGAACCTACGACCTACAACGCGTAAGTCGCGTTTTATTATAGCAACAATAGTAAGTAGTACATACCTACTCTGAAAATTTCAAGTGTCCACCTATTACGGTTCAAAACATACAGCACTGTTGTAGTCGACGCCTGATGGACGGACAGTGGGAGCCATAGTAATAAGATCCCGATGGCATTTGAGTCCCTACGGGACCCTAAAACATCGATGCACGTTTATGATAAAATACCCTTTTTCAATATGGGATCGTTACTGAGTAAAAAAAAACAGTATGGAAAATATTTTTTAAAGGTACATGGTGCCACCGAGGTCAACCCAGAAAGCGGTGGCGAAAAACCGCGCGGGATGGTTCGAGGTGGCGCGGGAAAACGGTTCCTGAAACGACTTAGGGAAGACCTTTTCCAGCAGTGGGAAGATATAGGCCAAACAAAAAAAAAAAGGTATATGGACGTAGGTAGACATAATGAAATGGCTCATTGAATATTTGTCTTTGGCAACGCACCCGCGACGCTTCTAGTAGAAGACTACAAGCGGCGGTAACGACTTTAACCATCTGCCTGTAACCCAACAAATAACAAACAAAAAAGAACTCGAGGTTTAACATTTTTGTACTCACAGAGCAGCAAAAAAAGTTCGCGTTATTATTATCCCCAAACCAACCACCATATAATTGAGCCTAACGTATTCCCGATACCAATCAGTCGTTACCTGAGCACAACATTTTTCACTCTGTATACCCGTACTTAGGGTTGACAATTGATTGATGAGGGTTGGTCCATACTGCGTGAATGTTGCTCTTTGCCCAATCATTTGCGTTTGGTAAACACGTGGCGACCCTAGGTGTTGTAATTGGATTTAGATACTAATAGATAGATAAAAGCTTAAGGGCTGCCACAGATAAGCGCGGCGCAACGGTGCGACACGATTCTGGTAGAACAAATTCCACAAAGTTTCCATAGAAATTGTTATGCTAGTGTCGCGTCGCGCCTGTCTACGGGAGCCTTAAGGTAATGGGATAAGTGCTTCCTAAGTTCAAAGATAGACGTCAATTTAGTTTAATGAGGTTTTATCTTTAGGATTATAGCCTGTTTACATTTATAAGTTTTGTATAAATCCCATTTTCTCGCCCTGATTATTGTTTGCTTAGGTTTCCATTTTTACCCGACCGCCCAAATTACTAAAATGTTCAAAACAAGATTACCTTTTTTCAAGATTTTGTTTTTGCTGTGCTATTTTTATCACCTGTAAAGCAACGTTTAAGTTATCATATTATCATAATAATTTGTGGGTATTATTTTATATTCACAACGTACCAAGACTGGTCATGTCATCTTTAACTCAAAACTTCATTAGGTTATTGAAGTCTCTTGATTTTGGAATTTGTGCTTTAAATGGCAGATAATGTTCACAGCAAATAAAATATATATTAACTGTCAATACCTAACGTTGATTCATTGAGTCATGTACCAAGATTGACGTTCGATTAAGAGTTGCTGGTACCTCCAGGAATATCTGATAGGTATTCGAGATTGCGATCGGACATTATTCATGAATCTCGGTCATGGGTTATATAAATTCGATTTTTGTCATAGCAATCTTGCTGCAGTCGATTCCGAGATGTCTAGGCTATTACCTATATTTTACTTGACATCAATAGATATAGTTAACCTCGTAAATGCTTTAAAAATCTAACCCCCTTACTAATAAACGTATTATATCAGATGAATAGTTACACACCGATTTCTCTCTTTCAGTCGTCAGTAATTTAAGTTTCGAAAGAAGAAGTCAAAGCGTTATGTAACTATACAGACGTTATACAAGGTTTATTAGTAAGGGGGTTTGATTGAATGTAAAGATAAAGAAAGACAGAAAAAGTATTTATTGCGACTCGTAAAAAATAAAAAAACCAAATTATAAGTATTTAAAAAAAAAGTAACAAAAAGAAAAATGAAACAGATAGTCCTATACGAGGCCAAAATGCCACTCACGGGTCGCTTTCACGTCTCAAAATGATAAGGTTGTAAGAGCTATATTTTTCCAACCATAGTGTTTACGGGGAATTTTTAAAAGAGCGAATATACAGAAGGCCAATTCCCGTAACGAAAATGTTCAAAATATAGTCATAATCTCCTCAGTGACAATCAACGTCAAAAATTAGAGGTATTTTTGACAGATTGAGACAGAGATCAGACTGTGAATGTTCTTAAAATTACGAGAATTGCCCCTGTGGTATTGTCAGTAAGCTTCCTCGTGTGACCAGTTTTAGATACTGTAGAGATTATACCCTATCATTTTGGTGCTTATATGCGACCTCCGCGAGTCTGTTAAAAGTTATGGGCAAGAAATACTAGAAAAAAAAACTACTAAAAACATTAATTTAGTTTAAGATTAGAATATAAAAAAGTAGGAGTCAAATCAGATCAAAGGGAACGTAGTCAGATTAGTTGACAAGTGGATGACAGAAGACGAAAAATATAAAACTAAAAAAAAACGTAATACGTTTTTCTAGAAATAATTATCGAAGTTATATAACAAACCGTTGTTTAATTTACTCGTTCCGATTCCGAAAGCTCAAAAATTCTTTTTCTTAATTTTCCTCCGGGTTTTTTTTTTTCTATTACGGAGTATTATGTTCAATTCTTGCACCTGATTTCTAAAAGACTGACTCAAATGAATTAAGAAGCTGCTAAATCCAATGTTCACAAGACTGCTGTGATTGGTTTACCAAAATACTTATCAACAGCCAATCAAATCACTTAATCGCCAATATTTCAGTAGGATTTAACAAACCAGGGGTTAAAGATCCTATATGGAAATTATTGTTTTTTTCCGCGAGATTTTATAGAAACAGTATAATTTTATCCCAGTATCAGATACAATCTATATAGCCAAAGTTTTGATCCAAAACTCAACTGTTTGCAACCAAACAGCTTCAAAAAACAAAAACAACTACAAAGGCAACAAAGGTTAGGTATTGCCAAAACAGTACCGAGTTTCACTGAAAAAGGTACCCTCTCTTTATTACTACCACTGTAATCTAGAGATCATAAAGAACAAATCAACATGCGTTTCATAAATAGACACCACAATTATTGGTGATCTCAATCGCCGAACAAAAAAACTATCACCTTATTGTTTATTTTTTGAGAATTTAAAGGAACAGTATAATTTGAATCCATGTCTCGTACTTATAAAATCTATAGGTACCAACTTATCCCGAATTTCAACCTTTCATACAGCTCATCATGTATCCAAAGTTTTGATCCGAAAATCAACTGTTTGCAACCAAATAGGTAACTTCAAAAAACAAAAGGTGAAAGGCACTTTATTGCCGAAACAATACGGGGTTTTACTGAAAAAGGTACGTTGGAACCCTCTCAAAGTCTTCTAGTAGATGTATACTTAGGTATATCGTTTGTTTGTACGTTCCTACACTTGACCAGAGGGGATTGCGAAGGCCGGATCGAAATGACCCAAAGTTGGTGATCTCTTTTCGTAGGTATTTTTCACATTAAAATGTTTGCCGTTAACTGTAGTGGCCATTTGGGGAATGTGGACCTTGATTTTTATTGAAATAAATATGAGTTGAAACAAATACCAGTGGTATTAGTTGTTGGTATTAGAACGGAATAAATCATTTAAAGGGTCGAAAGTTTTTTTAGACCGCGTATTTCTTTTATTAAAATTTTATATTTTGCTCTCGTAGCAGCATCCAATATAGGCGTAAGAGATATCGTGATTTGACACTGCATCCATTTTACTATTGGCGTCATCCCACTTTGTAAACAAGTAATATTATCAAGCCCAATAAGTTGTTTAATAGGAATAATACGACTTCGTCCGAGTGGAAGAACAATATCCTATAACCCTTGACCATAATATATACCTGTCTATCAGTAGGTAAAAGATTTGTTGTAATCGGTCCTGATTTGATTTCAGAGATGACCTCTTAGAACCGAAAAACAATTTTATCTCTTTAAAATACATACATACATAAACGCACGCTTTCCTCCCATGGGGGTAGGTAAAAACAACAGAAAGCCACCTGCTCTTTTAAATATGAGGTAGTTTAGATACGAAACCGGTAGATGCGTAGCCTTTATTAGCCACTGTTCTTATTAAATGTTCTGCCGAAAATTGGCTACATTACTACAGCTTCCTCAAACAGCAATGATTCTAACTACTGCTTTTAGCAATACGCATGAATCATTTCACAATAATATCAACATTACAAATACTGGCAAATATACTTCCCTCATCCAAAATACTCAGTATATTTCGGTATTTCGTTACAAATAGAATACCGAGAGAATCTATTTAAATCTCCTGATCCATAGTTGATCCACTTATTGTGGAAACAGCTCAAAGGTTCTCCCTTAGAGAATGATAGAGGTAGGTAAACAAAGTTTCTAAGTTGTTAATGTTATAATTATAGTGTTTGATGGTAACGCGGGGATTTCTTGGCGTATTATAATATTTTAACAGGTGTTTATGCTTGCGTACGTACGTACTTTATGAAGTTATTAGTCTAAGGGGAACATAAACCAATCTTCTCTACTGTTCTGTTAGACTGTAAGCTCCCACTGCTAGACAAAGGCATAACTACTCTCTTTCCACCTCTGTCCAGAGCTGCCAGCGACCAATCTCTATTAAAGGAGTCCAAGTGGCCTACCATGATCTAATTAAAAACGATTCAAAAACAAGACATTTCAGTTTAGGTTCCTAAACTGCATCGCTTGAGCTGCTCTATGGACGTCATGGTACCAAACAAGTATGAATGAAACCAAAACTTGCGACTCAGTTTGGGACAAACGCTGTCAGCAGATTGGCACGGCCTAAACTGAATCGTTAAACTGACGTCATGGTACGAATTAGAAGAACAGTTCAGTTTAGGTCCTAAAATGGATCGCGTTAAGAGCTTATTGTAGGCCTCCTGCTCATCCCGCCATCTCCGTTTGGGCCGGCCGCGATGTCGATATCTTCTCTATACAAGATGTATAATTGAAATACCTGGATAAATAAATAAAGGGGTAATTATACTCATCAATATAAAAAAAACTTATACTATATGTCAAACCCTTAAGATGTTTTCAGACATTTCAATTACACCTTGAATATACCGTTTGCCAAGTAGAGCAGGAATAAAAGTTTAAATAATAAGGTAAACTTTCGCCCAATATAGTAAACCCAGTTTTTAGGGCCTTAGCATATCTCCACCGTAAGAAAAATTACTACATTATGTAGCAATTCGATTAGCGAAACAACATCAGCGTCAGTTGAATTGTGGCAGTCGAAGCAAAATGTCGTTGCTTTCAACTTAGTAAATACAGTATAGGTCTAATTAGTCCCTCTTATATTTGTTTTTCCGTAAAATCAACAAAATTTTAGAAAAAAAAAAAATAAGTTTCGCTTTATAAACTGGTGGACTCCCGCAGATACGTGGAAAACCAACGCGTCACCGCTACAAAGAAAAAGAAAGAGAAGGAAAGAGATAGAATCAAAATCATATCTGCATGTTAGAACAGGCAGTTTCGCTTCTGTTTTGCTTGTCGTACATCCAACAAGTCGTGGCGGAACTACTGCCACAGATTATGTGCTACTGCGGTTTCGCTACTATGGTTTCGCGGCGAAGATGGTGATATCCGCTATAATGTGACAGCTAGTTTTTTAACATAAATGATAGTGATCAAAGGAGAATGACCACCAATGGGCCCCTTAGTTTTGGTTACGTGTCAAGACTATTTACTTCTCAAAAATTAAGTTGTATTTTTACATGTTTAAGTTTTTTTTATCAACATTTCTTTTACCCTAGCATTGGAAAACAAAATTAATATTTATTTTATTGAATTTATGTCAGTTCCGCCATAAAACTTAACCTGAATGTTGCCAGACGACAGACTATGTCAATTCAATATTTGTAATCGATTGAAAATATCGATATTTTACTAATCCGCCTACTGAAATGACCGGAGATAGGCTACAATAGCTTTTCTCCTGTCGTAATCTAGGTAACACTCTCATGTAACTGATTAGGCGCGAAATAGACGATGGACGGGCTCAAATAAAGAAAACAAAAGTAGTAAATAAACTAAAAAAAATATTATCATAGGTTTCATGGTATTTCCTACCGTCAGAAATATTACGCTACATTCATGCTTGATTAGTCTGTTTAAAACAAAAGTTGGTACCACAGACATTATTGTGGTTAGTACTCAGGTTAGTACCTCCTGTACAAACCTAAATAGCGTATATAATTATCTTTTTAATTAATTATTTAAATAATATTATGAATAACAAATCGATTTGGTAAATCGATTACCAAAATATTTTATTAACATGGTCACACCTGACAGATCAAACTGTCAAATCAATGCATCAATCAAATTGTTTCGTGCCGTTCGTTTTGCGTCGAGTTGAATTTATTCCTCCGTATTTAATTCTGTTCGTTTATTCTAGAGATGGGTTGTAACAGGTTAAACACGATATCTGTTATCACTGTTACTGTTACACAAAAATAACAGATCCAAATATCTGTTATTAAATAACAGCCTGTTATTTTTGTACCGACGATAAATACGTATTAAAATAACAATTGAGTATCTTCTTTATTTCTTTTCGTTTTAAGTCGAAAATCGTTTCCGAAGTATTGAATAGGAAGGAATGACGTGGTAATATGAAATTATAGAATTAAGAATTAAGGCAACAATAACAAACAAACCATGCAAATTATTCTCAATAAAAGTGATTTGTTAATTTATGAAAAAAACGTAAATACCTGGAACATTTTGCGATGAATTCCGCCGAACCAAAGACAATAAAGGCATTCGGAATCGATGAAACGGATCACAATTTTTTTTGTTGCTTTAATTATTATTCTGAGGTTGCATCACAAAGGACATTGCCATAAAGAAAAATAGAATAAAATTGTTTTTTTTTTTTATAATGGTAACTGGCTAACAAATATCAGGTAGGTAACACGACCTAATTTAGAAGTCACTTTTTCGAAAATGTTGGTTCTTGTTAGACTACCAACTGTATTTTAGGGATAATAAATACTAAGTGCTTCTCTTTTTAGCGTAGTTTAACCGCTTTAGTAAGAGTGAGAAGTAAACATATTTCGAAGTAAATAATAGGTGTTTCTCTTTTTAGCAAGGCTTATTCTTTAATGAGGAAGAGAGAGAAATTGATAACCTTGTTATTTTGCTTCCTGTAAAGTGTGAGTGTGTATGAAAGTAACAGCCGTGGTAACAGTCTGTGAGCCTGTGTGGGACAGGGGACTGATTTATTGAATTATCAGTAACAGCCGTGGTAACAGTCTTTGAGGGTCTGTTATTTTAGTAACAGATAAGTCATATTGGTAGGAACAGTTGTTATTTGTTATTTTTAAATATCTGTTATTTCTATCTGTTACGATAAATATGCCTCACCCCTAGTTTATTCGTTACAATTTGAAGCTTTCTAGTTGAGCGTTTACGTTCCTCCAGTGGATTTGTTTTAAGATATTGGACTCCTGTTTTAGTGACAAGTGAACACATTGACAATTTAGTTTAAGTGAGCTTTGGACTCTTGTTTTAGTGATAAGTGAGCAAATTGACTGCATTTTAGTTTTTATGTTAGCCTTGGACTCTTGTTTTCCCCTGAAAAATGTCTACACCTAGTAGAGGTCGGGTAAACCGCCCTCTATCTCGCCGATGTATCAATTACTCCCTACGTTTGGCGCCTAATCTTCGTAGACGTCAAATTGAAGAATTAGATGAACCAATGCTTATCCTTCTGAGATCCTGGGTAACACCTACACCGGTAAGTGTATAATGTGTCATTTACAAGACTTATACGACGAACATTTAGGATGCCTGTTTGGTCAATCAAGGGGTCATCGTCAACTGTAAATCTATTATTTCCACTATAACAGAAATTAACGTTTTAGACAGTGTATGGTGATCTGTTAGAAAACCTAGACCATTGCAATGAGCACATGAATAAATGTATGTATTATCTATTTAGGAATTCACTGATTTATTTTTGTTATCTTTTCAGATATCCTCTGATGACATCCTGTGTGTTGAATGTTTTGTATTATTACAAAACCGGACATCATCAACCACAACTCTATCCCTTGTATCCCCTGCTCTTGGACACCTCAACGTATGTTATGCGTGTGGCATGTCAATTGCAAGTTGCAGAACTCAAAGGGTTAGTCAAGACTGTCCTCAAAGGAACTTTATACTAAGATGGACACCAGCTCATCATGTAAGTGTTTTGATTGTGGCATTATAATTATTATTGAACTAATTGAACAAAATAAATAGTATATAATATAATATTTTCTTATTTTTAGGTCTTGAATTTAGAAAGAGTTTGTCGTGCTTGTTGGGAGGCTGCATCGAGAGGAATACAGAGCCAGGCCATTGGTGGTGTTAACAGAGCCACTGTGGAGTCTGCCCCAGTGACTGATAACATGGACAATAACATCGCAGATGCTGTGATTCCTGTACCACCTCCTCTACCACTGCCGGTTGCACCACTTCAGGAACAACAATTACCTCGAACATATTCAAAAATTAATTCACTAAAGTACACGCGGGTTTCGGCAAGTTCACGACATTGCCTGTTCCTTGGTTGTGGGAACACTGAACGTCTGTTAGTACCAGGCACTATAAAAGAAGTTTTGTTGTTACATCAAAAAGTATAATTCCCTTCACTGCAAGAATCTGCAGATATCATTTACATAGCAATTGTTGGGATGAACTAGAAGCCCCATATTCAGATTTTACTGGATTTCAAGTAGATGATATTTTCACAAAACTTGAAAAAGCTACTGAGAAATAGTTAAGACTTCAATGACATGTCAAAACAATTATCTAGTTAGGGCCAGAATTAAATCAAGACATGTGAGTAGCAGGATTTATTACACCTATTTATTTATATGTATTTTCTAACTGAACAGACAGCTGTGCTGCTGGGGAGTTTGTTGCGCCACTTCTCCCCAGCGAAAGCACTAGGAAGTGGTGAAGGGCGGGCGTTTTGGGGGACTGTCGTTTGTAATTTTGATGTTCGAAAAGTGCTGATTCTCAGCCTAGTTTGAATAAATGACTTTTGATTTTGATGAGTAGAGAGCAACATAGGGCAAATTCTTTAGAGAGTATCATTGCTTATTATTGTAGTTGCTTAGTGTTAAATCATACAGTAGGGTGCTGCGTTCATACTATGACTGTATTGTGTTAATTAAGCTGGGGTTGTTTTAATGATATAAGCGCCCAGCACAATTTCTAAACCATATATTCCTTGAAGAATAAATGTTATACCTATTATTTGTTGTTGTTTTTTTTTTTAAAGTAAGCAGCCGTAGAGCAGCTTAGCTTAACTTGAGATGGATCCGTGTGGTTGTAACCTAGCCATGAGCTCCTCTAACCTAAGGCTAAAGCCTTAGGTTAGAGGAGCTCATAGCTAGTTGGCTAGTGTTGTTAAAAATAAATACATACCTGCGACTAAAGTCGCAGGTATGTATTTATTTTTAACAACACTACCTACTAGTGGTGAGGGCACAGCCTACTTAACGCTGACTGCCGCCACGGCACAGCACGGGATATTTGTAAGCGCAAGTACTTAACCTACATAATATCTAGCAAGAGAAGTTATGTAGTGTTTTCTAAATTAAGGAATCAATATTAATACTTAACCTTTTAAGCGCTTGGCTAAATATCAATTGCCGTGCCCCTAGCGCGCGCCTACAAATCGATAAAATGAAGATAAAATAATATCTAGAAGAAATCGTTGTATCGATAAAAAAATTGACAAATGTTTTTATCTGCGTGGTACATCTAAAACCATTATTAAATATTCATGGTTTTAGTTATACCATGCAGTTAATAGAACGAAAAAATCATGCATGTTCTCTGTCGCAGAAATAGGACACGAGCGGTAGGGGCACGGAAATATGTGTCGCATAAATACGACACGAGCGGTCAAAAGGTTAAGCAATATTATTATTTTAATTTCAATTATGTTTAAAACAAAAAAAAACTTTTTTTATAACCTCAATTTCAGCATCCGAAAAAATAAGATTTCTCTTAACCCAGGGTGAAAAATTGAAAATCGATTTCAGAATATGAAAAGGTAATTCTAGGTCTACAAAACCAAGTTATAACCACCGTGACACGCGATGTTTTTTAGGGGCCCAAAACTCCTAACAAAATGGGCATTGTCCTTTAGTGGCAATTTTAATATCAGAATTCTCTTATAATAAGTTATAATCTTAATGTTAATTTTTCCACACACTTAGAATCAGAGGCGCTTAGAATATGATATCATTATTGTGCTTGACAAGTACCGAGATCCCGTCCAACGCTCGAGCTGTTTCACAAGTGCACTTCTGAAATTCACGAAAAGCCGCTCCGTTCCACTCATTGCCGTAAAAAATACCTGGGATTTATGAAAATAAAAGTTGATTGAACTATGAAGTGTCTTGCGTTGTTTTTTTTTTTCATATTTTCATTTACATCATAATTATTATTGTTTTGGCATGTTTTCTTAATAGGGAATAATAATCTTAGTTATGAAAAACTTTGCATTATTTAAATTATACAATGAAAGGAGTCAAGAAACAATTTAGTACCTACCCATATTTTTTTATGCATTATTTATTTTATGTTGTGTTTTTTTGGTGGAACGGAAAAGAAACTCGAAACGCATCGACTTCACTGCCAGGCCAGAAGTAACGTTCGACCTATGCGTGCTAGGTTCCCAATGATTGTAACTGTACAGTATTTAAATTGAAATAAACTAATTAACCGTATAAATATCGTGTGTGTGGCCTTTTTTGAACCAGTGATCTAACAAAAGTGTAGTGGAACTGAAATATTATGTAGGATGTCAGCCAGTCGGGGATAAAACCAGGCAGTGTGGGATTTTTACCTCACTAAAACCACCCCGGGCGGCGGTCACCATTTGCACACGGAAGGGGCACCGTTACCTCTCAAAAGACCAATCCGGAGCCCCCTCTGTGCTAGGCCTGTTAGGGCACATCTCTGGGGAGACTGTAAAGGAGTCTCCCCAAAACTTAACTGTGCAAGTGTGCAACGCAGCACATGACCACTGTGCGCCATCTTCCCTGAGGTAAATGTCGGTGGAAACTACCCGCGTGCTTCATTAGACGCGTAGTAGGCTCCTACCAGTCGGTAGCTGCATTTGCTTCTGCCGTAGACGCGGCCGCTCGTGTGTATGAGTACTAAGATCACTCACAACAATACACCAATAATGCAATTTTTACGTTCCCTCGTGCAAATAATCGTAAGTAAAGTTACAACCTCCAACCCATTAATACGTCACTAAAATCGCAGTTTGCACTGTATGATCGTCGGAGATAGTCGTTACTCACACATAAAGTATGCTAGCTGTAAATCCAAGCTCGTTCCGAATCTGTTGGCATAAGCTGAAGATAGACTATCGTTCAAAGTGTCAGTTTTATGACTTTCGCATAAAAGCAGGTAAGTACTTGTAAAACAATATTTTACTACTATGTGTTATGACCTTTGTGCTGTCCAAGGTCATTGAGAAGTCAAGTCATCTCTTTTTTATGCGAATCCCGCACCCCCCGGCCATAGATAGAGGTGGAACACCGCGGTGGTTTTAGCCGGTAAGAGTCTGGCATGCTCTCTGTCCCCCCCACGATGGAGGAAGTCCAGGAGGATTTCCACCGCGCAACAAAAAAAAAGGCCATTTATAGATGAACACTTATTAATATGAGTTCGACACAATTCTCGTTAAAGCTTTGGTTTTCTAAGAAAGCAGTGAACGGTCGCACAATAACGGTTGTCCAAATACAAAGCATTTTTTGACACCTTAGGGGCCATCTCCACGAACGAGAGAATCGCGGCGATAGTCTCGCCGTGCCATCAAATTTTCGCCGCGATGATATCGCCGTGTGGAGACACTTTCTAAGAGAGTGTATAGAAATACGTGGCACGACGATAATATCGCCGCGATTTTCTCGCTCGTAGAGACGGCCCCTTAATGTCAAGAACTGGTGAAAATTACGTTCATGACGGCCATTATAATATATATTACGGGACCGCTCTTTTAGCCAACCGTAGCATTAGTCAGATTAATGATGATAATAATTATTATTCGTGTCATCTGCCTGTGAGCGTCTTAGCGTTGATGTGATGTTTATTTTTAATTACCTACCTTAATTTTGCTCTTAAATTAAATTTGGATGGACGTCATCAAGACGAGCTGCAACATCAACTGGTGTCAAGAACACTTTTTTTTTCCTTTTTGGCAATTGAGCCGATGTCGACTATTCTGCCAGTGTCGCGTATAGACGACAGCGCAGCGGCGGGCCGTCGACTTTTCACTTTGTGGTAGGTCTACAGGTTCTGTTAGTCGCTTTCAAAACGAGGACAAGGGTTAGTAGAACGTCATTTAATGTCATTAAAAAAAAAAACACATTCCCTCGACCGACGGCCGGCGTGCAGAACCGATCAATTAGCTTCAGACGTTACATAAGTGCCCATGTAGATTTATAAAAATAAAATATTTAGAATTTAGAAACCCTGGCTTTTAAGATTTCGGTTAGGATCATAATTTGTTTTCTTTTACCCGATCGTAATTTTTTTATCAATCCAATAACTCCGTATTGGCAAAAATAGTACCAAATTGTTAATATTTATCAATAACAGTGCGAAACACTCCATAAATCGAGAATTTTAGTACCTATTGATATAAAACTTTTGCTTGCCAAGAAGTTACGCGAAGCAAGTAGTACCTACTTTTGTAGCTATATTTTATTCCGTGACTGTGCACATTGATCGCAGTTCTAGAAAATATGGAGAAAGGCCATTAGCAAGAGTTTTTTTTTTATATACAAGTTTATTGTTTTAAATAACTGATATTTCTGTTAACACCTTAATAAAACTGCAGTGAATGTGTTAATGTTAAATAGTTCAGGGCTAGACCTTCGTTTTTTTTTTTGTGAAAATGTAGGCTAGATGGTTTCTAAGACGGTGACTTCGTTATTGATATGGTCACGATAGTTTGACGAGCTGGTTTCTCATAAAGAGGTACCGTATTGACTTTAAAGGAATTGCTACGCACCGCTTTGAGGTTGGACGAATCTTCCTGAGAAGCGAAGTTTCTCGAGAAAGATTTAATTCTGCAAACAAGCATTTCTGCTACTTTTTTGGTTTGAAAGTTGAATGGAATGGATTTTGTACAGACGGCAGCACATCAAGCTACCCGAAACTGTAAAATTTTCCCAATTAACTTTAAACCTTATGCTTTAGTAACAAAGTTGAAAATCTATTAAAGAAATCTGACAGATTGTAGTAGCTTGATGTGCTGGCGTCTGTACAACAGAATTTTCAACATAGTTTTTGAGTGAGTGCAATGCAGTGGCAGGTAAATGAAGAAAAAGTAATTTCAAGGTGGTGTAGTTGTGGTAGACAAAGATAAACGCAGTTACAGCCCGCGCCAAACTTTGTGACCGGCCCGAAACTAGGTTCATTCCATTGCGCAGAACACAAAATCAGGTATTAGCGGGACGCACAAGAGCTTGGGGGCAGGGCCACACCCCGCGCGCCCGCACCGCTCACCCGCGACGCGCGCTGACAATCACGCCTTAGTGTGAGTGCTACGTCCGTACATGAATCACGCACTTGTTGAGCTCTGAGAGTACTGTCGCGTTCAGAATTAGTTTGATCGTTTCGTTAATTTGTTGTTTAAGTTTTTAGTTATTGTTTTTATTGTTACTTGTTGTTATTGTTACTCGTTGTTATTTGTTTATTAACATGCCTACCGGGTGTTGTAATGTTTTACGACGCCAGGCTCGTAAAATGGTCTACGATGTTTATAAATTTATGAAGAAAGAAGCTGAAGAAGGCCTTAAATACGATTTGAAGGCAGTACATAAACGGACTGCAGCCGCTACAGGAGTATCAGAAAGTACTGTACGACGTATTATATCGGTTGCTAATGAACCAAGTTCCGATTTATTAGCAGTTTTTCGTACACCCGGAAAGAAGAGGCAAGGGGTAAAAAAGGTGACCGGAATCGACAATTTTGACCAAGGTGTCATCAAAAGATGTATCCACAATTTTCACCTAACACAGAAAGAGTTGCCGACAATTGCTCAACTTTTAAAAAAACTAAAAGAAGATATAAATTTTGAAGGATCCGCAACGAGTTTGAGGAGAATTCTATATGAAATAGGATTTAAATGGAAAAAAACTGAAGACAATCGCAAATTATTAATTGAAAATACAAATATTCGCTGTAAGCGAATTGAATATTTGCGTGAAATAACGAAATATCGCGCTGAAGGAAGACCTATAGTTTACACGGACGAATCGTATGTCGATTCATCGCATACCACTTCGAAGGCATGGAGTGATAGTAGCACTAAAGGTTTAAAAAAAAAGATATCAAAAGGTCAACGTGTCGTCATTGTACATGCTGGATCCAAATCAGGATTTGTACCCAACGGCCTTTTGATGTTTAAGGCAGGTACGAAAACCGGAGATTACCATGATAACATGAATTATAATAATTATGAAAAATGGATACGCACACAAATTTTGCCGAATCTCCCACCGAGATCGGTTATGGTGATAGATAATGCACCCTATCATAACAAATTAGAGGATGCACCGCCGACGTCAAATAGCAAAAAGGCAGAAATGGTGGCATGGCTTACGGCAAAAAATATCCCTTGCAGTTCTGACATGCTGAAACCAGAACTGTATAAATTAATTTCTATACATAAAGAAAAATTTAAAAAATTTAATATTGATAAAATTTTAGAAGAACACAATCACACAATATTACGGCTTCCACCTTACCATCCCGACTTGAACCCCATAGAAATGGCTTGGGCATCCATAAAAGGTTACGTGGCGAAAAAAAATGTCACAAATAATATAGCTGATATTATGAAACTAGTGGAAGAAAAAGTAAATAGCATGGGTGAACAGGAGTGGACTGCACTATGCGACAAAGTTATGAATATTGAGGAAGAATATAAGAAAAGTGATGTCATCATAGATAACCTAACTGAAAAAATAATAATTCACGTGAGCGATAATGAATCGGATGAAGAAGATTCGGATATTTTTTGTGAAGAGAGTGATTCGGATGTGGAACCATCCACTAGTAAGGGAGATGTTTTTATGGAAGGTGTGGCCCCATTATGAATATAGTTTTTATTTATATTAATGTTTTTTATTTTCATTTATCCTATTATTGCCTAACCTATATGTTTTACAAATAACACATACATTATATATTAAATTAAATAAAGTAACCTATGAAATAAACACCAACTTTATAATCACCAAATAAAAATAAATTGACATAATTTAATAAGTATTAAAAATGTTAGAAAACGAAAATTGTTTGGTTGATTACGTATTGTCCACTCGACTGTACCATGCGCAAGTTCGGACTCGCGACTATATTCAAGGCGGTCACAAAGTTTGGCGCGGGCTGTACTCTGGGAGACATAAAAAAAAACATAACCCATACTTCCATACTAATATTATAAATGCGAAAGTGTGTCTGTCGGTCTGTCTATTACCTCTTCACGCTTAAACCGCTGAACCGATTTAGATGAAATTTGGTATAGAGATAGTTTGAGTCCCTATGTCCTTTATAGGATTTTTATCCCGATATTCCCACGGGATCGAGACTTGTGAGGGTGAAACCGCGGGGCGCTGCTAGTAAAAATAGTAAATGTGACTATCAGCCATTTCTAGAACTACCTATCTATAAAAAAAACAGGAAAATAAAAAAGCCTCGTTGGTCAAGTTGTCGCAAGCGCCACTACTGAGCATGAGGTACTGTGTTCAACCCCCAGGTCGGGTAAAGTGTTATGAGGTTTTTCCATCTGGCATTTCTTAATAGCAGCCCAGAGGCTGGATTTTTGCCCGGTTGGCGGCAATAGGCTCGCCCCCTATTACAAGGGACTTAAACATAATTGGCAAAATGTGGCTGTACTATAGCTACACCTCTACCTAACCCTTCAGGGATACAAGCGTGATGATGTGCTTCATTTTAATTAATAATCAAGCAGTATTTACATTCTTATAATCTTTCTTATTTACCGCAGCACAGACGCCATAGGGCCTCTCTTCAAAGATAACTTTTATTCGTAAAATAAATTTGATCTTTGACAGATTTTGTATGGAAGTCAAAAAATGTTAAAAAATCTATTCCTCGGATAAAATTATGTGGCGTTGGAAAAATCAGCCCTAAGTTTCATTAAGACAGATGATCCCAATTTTCAATAAAAAAATCAAAATTACAAAACAACACTGTTATCTCATAAAAATGTAAATCTCAATTTTCCAATACGATGACTTTAAAACTATTACTGGAATATATTTATTTAAAGCCAATGTAAGTCTTCTTTGAGTAGAACGCGGGAAACTGACTGGAAAATCGGATTTCGACGATTTTCATCAAACATAATCGGATCACCGTAGGCGCTCATGGAAATATGAGCTTTAAAATGTAGAAGCTAAGTCATATTTCAGCTTGCGGTTAAGTCTGCGTGTTGGAGATTCGGCTTTGAGCTGTGCGGTAGCGGGGCGGGATGTATCAGGTTTTTCCTTTGTCTGTAACGTTATATTGTGCTGATAATTATTTTCTGTCTTTTGTGGCCACAATTCACGGGATTTCAATTATTTTGTGTGGTCCAGAACAATGAGATTTTCCGTAACGAGTGATGATTCAGACTGCAGAATGTTCCACTTAAAATTCAATTTATGGGGCAATATTTAAAATGCAATCTTCCTTCTGTTGTTTTGTTCACATAAACTGTTGAAAATTAGATGTGTGCTCCTTTTCACTTACGTCAAGCAAAGCAACGTCTAGTTAGGTATTGCCAAATGTACCTAAGCAGTTTCCTAAGCAACCATTCCTGTTTCTGAGAAGGCAACTCAAGAGCTTCGAAATCTAAATTTTTGACACTTATCTGTGTTTTTTAATGGCCGATTCCTATAAAAATGCAGGCCGTAATTGGTTAAAATTATGACTCTTGTATAGCTCGCGCCACGAAAGATGAGACTTGACTTGACCCCGTCTCCCACGCTCTTTCCGCCGCTCCTATGACGTCCAGTCCCGTCCCGCGCTCAGACCTTATACCGCTAAAGAGACCTAAAATCGTGTACTGCGCATGTCAAACCACGTGGTGTGTCAAGTTTCATCTTTCGTGGCACGCATTGTATCTGCCACAGAGTACTTTTTGATATACTGAAAGTATCTGCACCAATAATGAAGCAAAGACCTCATAGCTTTGCATAGTAGACCCTCCTATATAGAAATAGTTAACACAGGTAAAATTAGCTTACGAATCTATTTATTATAATTATGCCCAGTTTGGCAGTGAAAACGATTCGTTTTTGTTTATAAGTACAAACCGAGCTTATGTGAAGTTCGATGTCTATCTATATTGTTAAAAATCTGTTGCTAAGCAACCAGTAAGAGGTGTCAAGCATCGGAGAATCGATGTCGTAACTTAATTCATTCCTTTGTGGTTGGTAATAGGTTTATTGCGCTGCGAGAACTACTCAGGTTTACGCGTTACATGTAGATGTCACATAGATGTTACTTCTTCGTCTTTTCTTTCTTCCCTTTTCTTCTTGTTCTTCTCGTCTTATTTACTTCTTCTCTTCTTCTTGTTCTTCTCTTGTTATTTTCTTCTTATTCTTCTCTTCTTATTTTTCTTCTATTCTTGTCTTTTTATTCTCTTTCTTACTTACTCCCAGTATGGTCTACCCTGTCACTAACAAAATCAGCATACCTTTTACTTACTGTGTTGTGACCCGTAGCCTGTCCAGCCGAAAGTACGCAGAATATAAATATTTTAAGCGGAACGATATCCACCTGTCTACCGTAACCCGATTGCTGGGCTGTATTATCGATATTTTCTAAAGATAGACTGACATTGAGACTTTGTTTCAACTTCGTACCGACTGCCTTATTTTAGGACAATTGGGACTTAGGGTTAGCCTAGATGTCTTCCCGGCTTCTGAGTTGCTGACTTCCTGTAGCAACTGCCATGGGTATTTCTATGTCAAACAGCACCCTTACACGCGTATTGCATAACACATTATCTATCATAATCTGAATTATTTTGAAGGATATTTCTAATCCATTGCTTCTTATGGTCGAAAAATTCTCAACAAAGTAAATAACGCAATGAATGTTGTTGAACTGTCAAAATGAAAGCCATTCCTACAGTTAGTGTGTTATGCAATTATCCTGCGGGATCGACGCTATATAGTAACCATCTATCTACTATTTCTACGGGTCGACTGCGGCTCGCTGCAAGCATAGCTTGACCTCGTACAACGATCGAACCGCACGACATTTATTTAGTCACAACGTCTCCCAATCGATTAACTAAAAGCTTGCGGGAACTGGCGTTAGTCAAACAATAATTTCCTATTAAAAACAACACCGGACAACTTGCAATTGACTCCCATTACATTTT
Source organism: Hydraecia micacea (assembly GCA_914767645.1). Classification (NCBI taxonomy): domain Eukaryota; kingdom Metazoa; phylum Arthropoda; class Insecta; order Lepidoptera; family Noctuidae; genus Hydraecia; species Hydraecia micacea. The sequence continues at coordinate 1,519,821 of OU611794.1, forward strand.
TCTTCATACCAGCTTGAATCTCCCCAAAGATGGGTATTACGAGGGGAGATTTAAATAACATAGGTATCCTCTCCTATCAACAACTTCGCGCGGTAGAACATAATACAACGATGTATAGTCAATAAAAGAGATAAGTATGCAGGATCGTCGGATATAGTTGAAGTTTAGTAAGAAACCGATGGACGTTCTCGAATAAAAATTAATTTTGTTAATAGAAAACAAACAGCTCATTTATCAAATTAAATTTCAGTCGACTGCAGGGAAATCGACAGCCATGGCAGTGCACGAATTGACTAACTCTATTGTATCTGACATGGATGATCGAAAAAAGTCGTTAGCCATCTTTTTAGACCTAGCTAAAGCCTTTGATACAGTGTCGGTCCCGATCTTGCTTCGTAAGCTTGAAAACCTCGGTATACGTGAAAAACAATTGTCACTCTTCAAAGATTACTTAACTAACCGCACGCAAATTGTTAAAATTGATAACCACTTTAGTGACACTCTTCCTGTAGCTTTTGGAGTTCCTCAGGGTAGCATCCTGGGGCCCACATTATTTCTGGTGTATATAAACGACCTCTGCAATCTCTGTCTTCAAAATGGTCGTATTATTACCTTTGCGGATGACACTGTGCTTCTTTTCAGTGCTGACTCATGGGAAGAGGTGCATAACTACGCACAAATTGGGTTTAATACTGTAAATGATTGGCTAAGAACTAACATACTCACCTTAAATTCCACTAAAACCAAGTATATTGCATTTTCATTAAGGACCAGTCCGCAGTCATCTCTCCAAACATTCTCCATTCTTGCTCACACCTGTTCATTCCCTCATAACGGTGATTGTTCTTGTTCCAATTTGCAGAAAGTGGACCATATTAAGTACTTGGGGGTCACTTTGGATTCTAAATTAAACTTTTCCGAACATATAAATTGTCTGACTAGCAGAATACGGAAATTTATTTTTGTGGTTAAAAATCTTCGGTCAATCCTTAACTCCAAGCAACTACAATCTGTTTATTGTGCTTTATGCCAATCCCTCCTGACATACTGCATTACTTCTTGGGGTGGAACGTTTAAAACTAACCTCTTAGCACTTGAGAGGGCTCAAAGGGCCGTCCTTAAAGTTGCACTATTCCTTCCTTTCCGTCATCCCACTGTAGAAGTTTATAAGTCTGCTAAAGTCCTCTCAATTCGGCAGCTTTTTATTCTCCATGTTGCTTTGAAACAACGATCTCTTATTCCTTTTATAAATACCGATCAAAATTCTGACATGAGAAGAAGAAGAAGAAATATATGCCAACCTATATCAGTAAAATCCAAATTTGCCCGAAATTTCTTTTCTTTTCTTGGCCCTTTTCTATACAATAGACTAAATGATTTACTCTCTGTTCATAACCTAAACAAAATAGCTTTTAAAAGGAAAATAACTGAATGGCTTATTACATTGGATTATGCACAAATTGAAGATCTTTTCAAAACTATTTCTTGACACAAAATTCCCTTTGCAACGCATATACAAGCATCCCAAACCACACACACACTCACTCCACATCACACACATTCACTCCACATCTCACACACTCACCCCACACACTTTCATATTCATTCACATCATTCACATACATCCTCTCTTGCATGTATTCTTAATAAATTACCTCATTTCACGATTTCTATAAATCAAGTTAAATGAGCAGTATTGCAGTATTATAATGTGGGAGATTTTTATTTCAATATGATATTTGAACGCGATGGTCTCCAGTGCAGCAAAAATAATGTACAGCTTTGATTAGGGGGCCTGGTGACCTGACATACAGGTTTTTGTAAAAAACTTAGTTTAGGCACCAGTCTTCCACAAATTAATTATGAAATTGTGTCTGAAGACTATTTATTACTATCTCTGTAATTTGTGGTAAGACAATAAATAAATTATAATTATATTATTATTATTGATACTTTTTTTAAGCCCTACCGGTAAAAAAAATGCATTGTAAAGCAAAACCAAACGTATTAACTACTGACGCCACAACACCAACCCACACAGTATCAACAATCAAAATTGGTACAATTCACATCGCAGTTCTAGTTACCGCATTGTATACCAACAACATTATCAACGGATTACACTGCCTCATTGATTGTGTGTTTGTTAGCGTGGTTGACTAAGCAAAAATTTTGGTTCGGATTTCTAGATCTGTTTTTCGGTTTAAATAATCGGAATATTTGGCATGGCAAATAGCATGTCTTTGGTGACTGGGAATTGATAATTTGAAGTGGAAAACCTGTCAACTCTCCACGATTTCACAAAATCGCAACTGCAATTTTTTTATTTAGTAATCGGGTGTAAATAAGTTGCATCTTTTTTATTGCTTGGTGTGTTATCACAAAAAAGCTTCTGGACGATGAGGATGCGGATGGCGCTAATGTTTAAATTTAATAAGCCACCGAGGACAATTTATAATAATTTGTGATTTCAGATCCAACCCTAAAGCGTTGTGTCCATGGCATTTCCTTTTTAAAGATCCATGGCTTTTACTCGTGGCTGCGCCCGCGTGGGGGTCGGAAATTACCCCACGGGACATACTACCGGGATAAAAAGTATCCTATGTCGTAACTTATGTCATGGTACCTATGTGCCAAATTTCATCGAAGTTCGTTCAGCCGTCATCCTAATGATATTAGCATGGATTTTTTACAAGATGATGTTTTTTTTTTATTGCACGAAACCATTAAATTCTTTCTCGATTGTTCCTTTCTTGTAATCTGAAATATAACAGAACTTCATTCCATTTTACTTTATATTACAATGGATCATTTCTAAAGACCTTTACATCAAAGATTGGAGCTGACAAATGATAAATAATTTTACAACAATGGAAGAATTTTCCGAAGGTTAGTTAATTGATGCTGAAATCTTTTGTTCCGATGGTATTAAATGTATTGGAGTTAATTGTTTCGGTGGAAAAACATTAAAATATTAGGTATAACCACAGTATAATAAAGTAGGTAAGCAGTATTACATCTTCATACAAATCGGCCGAAACGATGCGCTTCGAAATCTCGGTGTACACCGGTATTCAACGCGGACGGTGCGAGGCGCTACCACACATTTATTTACGTGTAATATGGCACGAAATTATCGACTGTATTGATGGATGTTTGAATTCCTCAATATCGAAACCAGAAGCAACATTTTTTTACCAACCCAGTCGGCAAGGTAAACCTATAAATATAACATTATTTTTGAGTTTTTATGTATTTATGTAATACTAGCTGCTGCCCGCGACGTCGTCTGCGTGAAGGCTAGACAGCACCAAAAATACGTAAGATGCCAGCGTCGCTATAGCATTATAAGTAAACAACTTTTAAAATAGCATTAAAATATAAGTTTTTTTTGCAAGCGAAGCAAGTGAAGAGAGTTATATGGGAATCCTGCTGAGTTCAGTCATAAGATGTGACTGAAGGAAATGAGAGAAAATAATGCAGGAATACATTCCAGGACACAAAAGAGTAAAAATACGTACAAAGGTATCATACCTTACAACACTTCCCTATAAACTACGTTGATAGTTATGCTGCCAGGAGCCAAAATGTAAAGAGAGTCAGGACTGGTGACGCAGGAGCAAGCGACGTACAGTTGCCCGTGTGAGAAGCAACTCGTCCTGAGGTCGACACCCGCTGCCCTTAGTGTCTGCCCCTGCGACTTATTGATTGTCATCGCGAAGCAAACACTCCCGGGAAACTGTACGTGCTTGAACTGGAACGGGAAGTTATGAGGTATGAGGGGAATGCGTGGTATAAATACTGCCTCGCCGACGCCACAACCCGTAAGAATTTCCGCCTCAATGGTGTGTCTGTGGAGCGAGATGACTTTAAGGCGGGTCCCGTTACACAACTTCGGAGGAGATAGGTTCCGAAGAAGCATAATCGGGACACCGACCTTCAGCTTGATGGTATGCGCTGGAAGTCCACTTGCTGACAGGGAGTTCAGAAATTCCACGGGATAATGGGTGACGTCATCTTGCTCGACCACTTCAGTGTTTATCGAAGTGTAGACCACTTCATTCCCCTCAATTTCCGAGAGAATGCATGCATTAATTGCTGCAGCCTGATCATTTTTGGGTGTCAAAATGGCCCGCTCACACACCCAAGAATTCTGCTGGTGCGGTATACGACTGATGTCCCCGCACACACGGCGAATGAGTTCTTCTAAGCTGGATACCACTCTACCGAGAGACTCTGGAAGCACCACCTGTCCACCTCTCTCTTCTGGTAGAGTGTCTTCGCCAAGACTTAGAAGGACATCGGAGAATTCTTGAGCATGTGCATTTCCGCCGAGCCGAGCTCTCATATTAATGGTCAAGCGCAGCGTACGAACTCGTGACCACAACGAAGATCGTTTCAACGAAGCATTCACCTCGTCAGCCCTCGATCCCCGCGTCACCACGGGAAGCATTTGCCGGAAATCGCCACTGAACAGAACTGTGACACCACCCGTCAAATGTTCGTTCCTGCGGATGTCCTGCAGGGTTCTGTCCACGGCCTCAACTGCCTTCCTATTGGCCATCGCACACTCATCCCATACGATCAGAGAGCATTCCTTGAGCACGTGTCCCTTATCGCTGTTACGTGACACACCACAAACAGGCGTTTCGGCGCTCTCTAAATCGATGGGAATTTTAAACATGGCATGTGCTTTTATGCCATTCGGAAGCAGTGTGGAAGCGATTCCCGACAACGCTACAGCAATAGCAATTTTGCCTTGCCTCCTGACCTCTGCAAGTATGCCAGTGGTAACAAATGTTTTTCCTGTTCCACCAGGAGCACCCAAGAAAAACATTTTACCCTGGTTTTGCCCAACGCTTTCAAGGACGGTGTCATAAATTTGTTTTTGCTCTGAAGAGAACAAAGCGACATGGTCATTTCGTATGGTGGTCATTTCGCCCGGATCATAATTTGTCTCAGCGTTATACTCCCGATTTCCACGGTCTTGATGCGGTGATGATTGGGGAGCTGGTAACCCATATTCGATCAGTGGATTGCCGCCGATAGAAATGACCACATCTTGAAGTGAACTGAGACAGGTGTTCAGCACGCGTTCATCAGTTACTTTGACTTCGTCTCCAGTAGCACGCCTCAAAGCTCGTAGAAAATCTTCGGACAGATGATGGCGATACGTCTCCCACAAAGCTACCGGGTTCGCGACTCCACAAAACACCAAGATGACGGCAAACAGATGACGCATGCGGCTGGGACCGTCACTGACGCTCGCCTCTGCGAGGGTGTCATCCCAATTTTGCTCACCGTCGAGAAGGTGACATTTTATATCACATTTAAGTTTATAATTAGGTATACGACATGGAAATATATTAATTACCAAGCAATAATCACACGGATAAATACCGAACAAAAGTATTAACAGTCAATGTTTATTTTGTACTAATAACATGAAATTGATGGAGAAATGATCATCATCAATGAACATAACTTTTTTGTAATACTTAATACCGCATTTTTTTTAAATTGTCTTCCTCAACTCTGCTCAAGATTTTGAGGGTTTTGTTGGACCTTGAATTTGTCAAAACGAACTATACGATACAACTTTTATGAAGAAAATGCACATTACCATCTATGAATTTTAAGAATAACTAACTACTAACCTCGCCAACATGATCAAATTTAAATTATTAATTTCCAAAAATTGTTAACATGTAACTTCATTTGATTTTTATGAAATCTCATAGATGGCGCTGCTTCAAAATTTTCTTTATACTACTAACATTCATTAAACTATGTTTCTCTGCCCAAGTTACTTAAATGGCGTAGTTTTTATAGTGTAAAGCTAGATTATAGCATGGCTTACTCAAAAACAACATTTAAATATGCGTCGTTATATTACACGCTGTCACAGAATGCGTAAGAAAAATAAAGATTCACAGCTCCTCCCCCGTAGGTGATAGCGTGATAATATGTAGCCTATATGTTGACCCGACCTCTTAGTAATATTCATGCAAAATTTGAAGTAAATCCATGCAGTACTTTTTGAGATTATCCCGGACATACATACAGACAAACAGACAAACAGACAAAAATTCTAAAAACTATATTTTTGGCTTCGAAATCGATTGCAGATCACGCCCCAAGTATTCTTTTTAAAAAATATTCAATGTACAGTTTTGACTTTCCTACGATTTTATTATATGTATAGATAGATAGGTATTTCTATATTTATTGAAGCATAGCGAGCATAACTGCCTTGATAGACACTAAGTAGGTCCGTATCTCTCTTTTCTTCGAAGCCCGATTGAAGGAAAAAAATATACCTATATCTACTAGCTTCAGCTCTAACATTATTTAATCAAATCCATGAATAAGTTGACGTAATAATATTCTGATCAAACAAACTGGGTACCATTCTATAGGTCAAAAGAGGTCCTTCCACAAACATTATTAAAATGAGTGTTCTCTTTTCAAAGTATACAGAAAAAGGAAACATTCGACTAACATAGGCTTCTAAAAAGAAAAGATAGAAGGCTTTTTCATGAAGGCCTAAAATATACGGTTTTCTGAGGTTTTAAAAGATAATTGTGGATACGCCTCGAAAAATAGAGATCGTGGTTTTTGGCGATATTATTTATAATCAGGACTAAGGAAACTGCCAGTAGAGATATCCTTAATATAGTAAATCACAATAATAATTATTCAGAATAATATTCCGAATTACTTTCATTATCATTATTCCGCTCTTATCCCAATTTATTTAGACCACTCAGAAAGTATTGCGAAAAATAGTTTTTATGTATGAGAGACTGGCCAGTTATAATCTATTTTGAAAATATGATTATTTGTAGGTAAGTAAAAATAGGTACGTTCCAATTACAAAATTGTCCATCCACATTGTTTAAGAGCTAATTCGTGGTACGATAGATAGAATATTAGCATACACGTATGTAACCTTGCTAAACATTTTGAATAGTGTTTGTTGTGAGCAAGTTGGCAATGAATGAAAAAAGGTGTGGTGATAGCATTTTGTTGCAGTTAGCGAAATATCAATCTACTGAATATCTTACCATGATTCCTTCATAATTTGGTTCTCAGTGGTTCTACGAAACATATTAATTTTTACACTTTCTTATTTTGAACTCTTTTCGTAAACACGGTGAAAAACTGCTAATGTGATTGATTGGACGGCGCGGCGGCAAAAAATACTCAAATATTTTAAATTCAATATTACTGAGCATATTTGAGCCGATCGCCGAGCATGTATTTTCGGAGAAGCAAAAATATAATTTTAACAAATTTCGTTGGAAACCATTTAATTAAGTAAAGGTAAAATTTAGATATCTTGATTATGTTTTAGATAATATGTTTTTACTAGGTAGTGCTAGAATTTAATTACTATTATCCTAATCTGCGCCGTCGAGGTAGACCACGGCGAAGGTGATGTGACGATCTAATAAGGTTCGCAGGGCCAACGTGGCCAGAGATCGCACAGGTTTGGAAAAAAAGGGGCCTTTGCCCAGGGGAGTGGGACACAATACCTATAGGCTAGCAAAAAAAAAACAAATTTTTAGAAATTGGTAACATTTCAACATTGTTAAACAAATATCAACTTTATTTCAATGACAATTAAGTTGATTTCAAGTGACGCACTATTGAAAAAGTTATAAAAATGTTTGAAGTTGTAGCGTAAATTGAACTTTATCGCGTAGGAATTAAAGTTATTTTTCCATGAATTCATATTTGTTGTATGGATCACTATAATAATAATAATACCCCATCGCCGTATCTCTACGTTGACGTCGTGGTGGGGCTTGCGCGCTCCGAACTCTGGGCCTGTGCCGGAAGAGTTTACTCTCCGGAATGGGTCTAAGGTGAGGAGCCAGACCAAGAGAGATACAGAAACCCGCAGGGCAGCATGTGGCGAGCTGTTGGGCAGTAGCGACCCCACGGACCCTATCTCCCGGGAGAAGTCTTGTTCCTCACCTCTGGCTTGCCTTTATTGGCCGGCTGGAGTGAAAAATGACGAGGAACAGAGCTCCCACCTCATTCTTGCCTTTATTGGCCGGCTTGAGTGGAGATTCGCAAGAGCAAACGTGCTCGGAGGAAGGAAGTATTCCAGTAAGATGCTGGTAGGGATCTTGACCGTACTTCCGGGATTGTCCTGATAGCCGTGGAATACCTCTCCACTCCTCATAAGCACCTCAGGACATGTTGCCCCCTTGTCGCTACGTCACTATGTGCTAGCGACCGTTTCCGGGGGCCCATTATTGAGTGTGCAAGTCACCCCCTGCCATTTTTTCCGTGTATAAATAAAACATTGATCAGGCAGGGGTTATAGTTCTTCCATAGTTCTTAGTAACCAGTCCACTTCAGCCACCCAAACCCATAGTCCAACTTTTTATTTTTTCCTATCCTACAATAGTCCTACACCAACCGGGGGTTATCCTTGGGTGCACTTGCATAGTGCATACAGGGATAATCGTCGGACGGTGCCGCATTTCATTAAAATTTCCTAAGGGGCCTCTGCGAGTTGGCTTCGGCCCCTCGTACGCCTTCCAAAGGACCGGGACCCCATGGTCCCGAGATATATAAATTCAAAAATAATAATAATAATTTATTTATTTATAAGACAACAACCAAGCTTGTTGACAAGATACGTTTTTTTCTTCGGCGCGGTTTATACGCTGTACCGTAAAGAAACCGTGCCGTGTACAAAGGGCCTTATAGTGTAGTTATTTATACTTACTAGTATAACTAAACTATAACAGTAATGCTGACCACCATGCGGTTTAATACGCTGTGTACCAGAACTGGCTACCACATTTTACACAGCCTCGTAACTAGTCCAAAATTTAGTTCTAAAGTCCTTAACTATACATTATCTACACTGTGACAGTCGTGGTCGCGCAAATGCCATTTAATTAAGTAAGTGATGCATCTATTTTGGTCGCAGTTGATTCGGTCGCTTAATTGGATTAGCATTAGCAAGTACTTTGGTTACGGAAGCTAGCCCCGTTTTGGTAGATGCCTGTATTTGGAAATGGACTGTGAGGATGATACTATAATCGAGATTAATGAAACAGAAATCCAAATTCCGTAGTTCGATTCCAGTACGACGCTTTGAGATTGGATAGGTAATTAGAGAAAACTTTCAGCACTAGCTAACTTTCACGTCCAGGATAGATCTAGCATATTTTTGCACCAAGCAATACTCGTGAATAACGATGTTGATTGATCTGGTGGAAAAAAATATCGTGTTCCGGTATGAAAGTTTTAATAGATGTAACCACAAAATATAAAAATATATTAAATAGCAAGTAGTAATAGCAATAGTTGTAGCTCGCAGCAAAAGTCTGGGCTGACTATATATAGATTGCCATCAACACGCTAAGAAGAAACACTTTCTAGTCGTAATAGGAAGACTGGTGGTTTGTTTTCCTAATAATCAACTTGAAATTTCAATAGGGCTCTCGGAATCAACGTCATCGTAAGTATTAAAAGTATACTATCGTTTGTTCCGCCCGTTACTCAACTGAACCGAGCGCTCGGCGCATCCTGGACAGTCACACCCAACATCTTATTTGACTGGCCAATTCTTCCCTTGCGGTGGTAGGGCTAACGCCCGCCTGCTTTGCGACCCCCCTCCCACCTGAGTCCGGCGTCAAGCAGCCTGCTGTGTTCCTGTGTGTGTGTGTGTGTGTGTATCGATGCGTGGGAGTTCCAGTGCCTTAGGCATCTTCTGGGCACGCTCGTTCCATCATAGACCTCATCCATCGCTTTCCATCAGGCGTGATCAAGGTCAAGAGCGGGCCCATTCAGCAAAAAAAAACTTTATAGAAATACCATTGTACCCTCTAAAACCATACAATCCAAATCCTTATAGGCCGCCATTGAAGGCACCTTTTGCTAAACCTAATAGGTTCCTATAAAGGCGCTCACCTATAAACATCCACACACAACTCCGTCTCATGTGGTTTAATTTAGAGCGTTGTTTTAGACGCACTTGGCAGTGTGAAACAGCTTTATGTCTACGTCATCGCGATCTGTGTCTGACAGTGATAAAGTAACAGCTAATTCATTATAACCTTTTGTTGCAAAGCGACTTGTTACTGAAGCGGGCATTTGATCTAGGTCATGATTATTGTGGTTAGTGTTTACTAGGAAGAGATTAGGATTTAACTCAAACCCAAAGCGATTATTTCAATTAAACCAATCACTTTTGAATTGTCAAGGGGTCGGGCCGTCAGATAGTTGAAGCGACATAGTTGCCCATTCCAAAGCGTATGATACTAAACACAAAACACACAAAAAAACACTTAAATTTTTTTTTAACAATTATGGATTGCGTATCACTTTCACTGATTTGAGGAAAACATGACCAGCGCATCTATATGTAACAAAAAATAAAATATCAATTTGACAAAATTAAACGGTGAAACCCAAACTCAAAGCATTTATTTCAATTAAACCAATTACACTTTTGAGTATTAAAGGAGTCACTTAGTCAGAAAGATGAAGCAAGTTGCCCATTCCAAAGCGTTACCTATGGAGTAGAATGGGCAAGAAACTCCAAGGAAAGTAGGATCAGTTGACAAAGGAAAAATATTAAAGTTAATTATTTAGTCAACTCATACCGCGGGATAAGTTCAAGCGGCCTCAGTTGACCAAAGAGCCTTTAAAACAAAATATTTAATGGAATACTGTCATGATTTAAATACCAAGGCAAGACCAATTTGTGGTAAGTATCAACCTAAGCCAGTTTCGTCTTCTTCTGCCTGCCCTTGACCTATTTTACCTGTGTTTGGTTCAAAATTTTCCTCTTAAAATTTATATTACTATGATACTAAACAGTACAATATCAACCTATAATTGTTCTACTGCAGGACAAAGGATCTTATACAGAGAAAGCATTTTTTTTATCTTCCATTTTGCCTCTGCGAACACTAAACACATAGCTTCACTTCGTATTTCCTCGCACCCAACATAAATCCCACTTCAACAGTGGTAAATATAGCCACTCAACATACTTCTCCATGACAGGTAGCTTAGGGCTATACCTTTCAAGTTATAAATATGTTGAAGTTATCCTCCATCTTTGCTTTGATCATGTCCGCAGTCGGTTTGAGCGAGGCCTTGTCCGGGGTGAATGCGCTGTGATGGGCGGCAGCGGGCGCGATACGGTGGCCACATTGCAGTGCTGAGTTGTTGTAACGGGTAGTAGAGGGTTGAAGTATTTTCACAGAGTAAAACAATAGACGATCAGACAACAGGCGCTCGCCAAAGTCACTAAATTCATCATCATCTGCCTAGCCTTTTTCCAAATGTTTCAGTCTTACCAGATGCTGCTGAATACCAGTATTTTACATGGAGCGACTTCTTATCTGATCTCTATTACTGGGTACGATTGTCAGAAGCCCGAAAGTTTGACCAGGATGACTCTTACCAAAACCGAATGTCAGTCAGGCGAACAGCTAAGTGCTTTCCGAGGCACAGAAGGGCCTGAGTATGTAATGGATGGTCACCCGTCCACGGACCGACCTCGGCAAGTGTTGCTTCACCTTCAATCGAACCGTGCTGCTATACTACTATGGTCGCAAACGGCGGTGTCGTAGTTTTATTATGCTTGAAATTTTGCACCCGCTAAAGTTCCTCACCCTGGACTAAGGCTAACTCTCAAACTGAATGTATTAATGAACTTCACAGCAGCGTTGATTAACATTTTAGTTTCTTTGCGCATGACTGCTTTCGGTAGATTTTAGTTTCGAATAGGATATTAAATAAGTTTTGTGAATAACTTCTGTTTTTGCTTTAGTAACTCGGATAAGCTTGGGATTGCTGCGGTCTTTGATATGGAGGTGTCCGTGGAATATCATAATTAGGTTGTTGCTTTGTAAAAAAGTTTTAATTACTTTCAACCGTTTCGGACTTGCCATTCTCAGCCTCGTGCAGTTTTGGAACAGTGGTAAATTTTATATAACAAAAATATACTGTATTGTATTAACCGTCCGTTGTATGTTTTGTAGTGTTTTAATGTATTTTTTTGTTAAGTATTTTCTGGTGATTGTACAAAGTAATCATCATCTGCCTATCCTTTTCTCAACTTTGTTGTGGTTGGCTTCCAACCGTCTAACCGGGTGCAGCTGAATACCAGTATTTTACATGGAGCGACTGCCTATCTGACCTCCACAAACGAGTTACTGCGGTCATTGTACAAAGTATATAAATAAATAAATATAAAAATATAGGAATTTCTTATAAGTGGTAAACATAAAATAAATTCCTATAATTTTATGTTCATGAGTTAATAAAGCTTTAACACTAATTTGGTTCGCGTGTTATTCCTTCAGAAGATTAATTGCACCATATATTGGATAAATTAGTCGTGCGGTTTCTAATTACAGGTCTGACCCACCCAAAGCACCCCAAGGGAATCTTAAGTGGTTGAGAGAATTTACAATCCCATGTTCGACTGGAATAACCTCATCAATATTTGAATTAATAATGTCTTACCTAATATCGATAATAATTTACTTATATTTGTAGTAAGCATAGTTCATAATATCGGAATTATGAATAAAAAAGTAGACCGAATAGACTGGGCATAAAAAGAAGTGAAAGGCAAGCAATTTACAAGCTGTCTATCAACACGAAAAATATCTATTCCGGAATATTTTAGGTCAACCCACTCAAAACGGCGGTATCTAATCCAGCCATTTCATTGTAACTTTGCCCGCTATCTCTGACGCTAATAAAGTGAATATCAAGAGATAAGGACGAACCTGGTATAACCTTGATGTCCCTTAACAATGGAACTACTGGTACTTATCAAAATGTCCCAATAGTTACGTCATGGAATAACAGCCAGGTCTGTGTAGTTATTATACCTATTTACCTGTGCCAATATTAATAACATTATCAATGTCTATTCTTTTATGATATCCCGTTTCAGGTATTCCTTTTATAACTATGGATTTGTTTCTGATTTTCTACTCTATCATCCTGTCGTAAACATAATTTGTTTGAAATGTATCATCTAACTACAAACGGGGTGAATACGGATGCAGGGGTGAATCGGGACGAAACTTTAAAATATAGTTTGTTGCCAACAAGGGCACTCAATTGTTAATTGTACTACAATTATGAATTAGAATTATTTTTGGCAACAAACTATAATTATTTCAAAGATAAAATTTCTTTTAAATTTTCGTCCCGATTCACCCCTGCGTCGTTTCTTCTATATTTCTTCTATCTTGATTTCGTTGTGTTTTTACCAAGTGTATTTCGCAATGTGCGATATAAAAATATATTTTATATTGGAATCAAGATTGAATAGAAATCATTTTAGATCACATAATTATAATAACATATTTTTAGTATACATCCTGGTGAATATACAAACGCCTCTAAACATGTAACAACTTAATGAAAAAAGTAAAACATAAAATATCGTCAAAGAGATTCGAGAAGGTAGAATATTTATATTTTAATATCCCTTAATTGATTCTCTTTAAAATAGTCCATTACATCATGAAACGGCATCAGATATAAGAATTTCTTTGTATACGGATGTTTCATTGCGAGTTCGTAATTGGAAATTGAATATTCAATTCGCTTATTCCTTGTTATTTTTATGAAGTCCATTCTTATTCACTGTTACTATAAAATACATTTTATTGTTCAAACCTCGTTGTGTGTTGGCCGGTATAGCTTGAATCTAGATACTACAAAGTTTGCAGAGAAAATTTTGAGCCCTCATCATCATCATCATCCACAACCTGACTTCACCCACTCTTCATAGGCTTCTCTTTTCTTGTGCCAATTCCCATGTCCCTTGTCCAGGTTCTACCCGCGAAAGAGACCTACCAAAGGTAATTACAGTGTAAATTGATGATGTAATTTATGAAATTCAAATGTAATTTATATGTGTGTAATTTAGTTTATGTATACTATGATTGTGTAATTTTGTGTGTAAATTCAGATACAAGTTACTTGTTTATGAATAAATGACTATGAATATGGCTAGAAAAAATTGCCAAGGTTTATCTTGAATAGCGAAAGCTAAGAAAGTTTTAGTAAGAAAGCTGCAAAATGTTCCTAATGATGATTTTCAAAAAGATATAATTTTTTAACTAACCCATAATGATATCTGTGGATTCTATGATATATGTAATTATGTTATTCTTATAAATTTGCCCGAATTTCAGGAATGGTTGGAAAAAGTTTTATCATGCCTTTGATCAAACTCCTATTAATCGTATTCACTAAAACTCTTAATTATACATACTACACTATATACATAATTATTATGACTTCAGACTAAACCCTTTTAGAATATAAAGATCGTATCATGTATCCAACTTGCTCCACCATCTTGAATAGAATTACCTCTAAGTACCAAAAGCGTCGGCGTGAACCGATAATCTTTTTCATATTACCCTCATGCGCTCATATCTCCGTTATTAATGTCTGAACATTTTCCATCAGATAAACTTGAATTTAGGTGCTGCTTCAGCCAAAACTTTTGTCTTGGATTTTTAAGGGATATTTTTATTAATTTTACCATCCATACTAATATTATAAATTCGAAAGTAACTCTGTCTGTCTGTATGTTACCTTTTCACGCCTAAACCACTGAACGGATTTCGATCAAATTTGGCAGAGAGATAGATTGCATCCCGAGGAAGGAAATAAGATAGTTTTTATCCCAATATTCCCACGGGATCGACACATATGCGGGTGAAACCGCAGGGCGCAGCTAGTAATAATATATATTTTTCTTAGTTGAAGTTTTTTGTGAGTAGGCAACAATATGCTTACAAACTAATTAATTATAAATGGAAATCCATTGTCTGCTTAATTTGGAAGTGTTAGATTAAATATATTCTACTTTACTGCAGGTATCATTATAAGTATTAATAATAACGAGCGTTAACATAATCAGTTCATTATCAATAATCATTTTGTCTGTCTGTACTATTTAGGAAGATAACGGGCCACGAGCGTCTTTATCATAAACATCTTTCACGGCATCTTAAACCACTTACGTATTAAAATGCCTTAATTTTAATCGTCTAAAATAATCTCATAATCGCTTCTTATGGCACCTCCTTAAAATACATTGATACTTTATATGAACCAACAATATTCATTCTACCGTTATATTTTTATCTTCTAGCAAAATATAGAAAACTTTCTTCAACAAGTTAATTATATATTTCTATAAAAAGACTCTTTTGAAATGGATATTTTTACTGAACATCTTGTAGAAGTCACTTATCTTAACGACACACACTTTATGTAAATGCTATCTGTATAACTTTATCTAGGTCCATAAAGTCGTTAATGTCTCTCTTTTATATGTCACTTTTATCTTTTGGGATTATAAGATTTTATGTTTTTGCGTGTTTAAGTTTAGCTACGAGAGGAAGATATTGAACCCGGGTGTGTAGTCTTTTATATTATACTTCCCAGCTAAAATTCTAAGAACTGGTAAAGTGTGGGCATTTTGGGGACTTTCCTTGATAAATTTTAACTTTCGGATAGCGCTGGTTTTCAGCTCATTTTTAATGAACGATAATTTTGTTAATGTGGGTTTGAAAAGGTCATCTGTATAGTACTTTAGGATTTGCCTAGATTGTTCAGCAGCTTTACCATCAGCCTTTACCACGTCCTCTTTAATTACATTCCACTGATTTTGATCCTCAGTCATTTACTTGACATTGTTTTGGTAGCCCAGTGGTAACGGCCAGGACTTACGATTTGTGGGTGCTTTACTTTGTGAAATTTGTTTCATCACCACTGCTCTCAAAATCATCTTGAGGAAACCGAACCGATGTCCGAGAACCAAAAATGTGAAGACATGTGACATCTAGGTACCAACCCGCACGAGGCCCACGTGGTGGATTACGGCCCACTCCCTCTCACCGAGAAGAGGCCTGTGTCCCAGCAATGGAAACGTTTTGTATTATTGGGTTATGCTAAGAATTTTGTTCATTCTCGTTTTCATAAGCCTCGTCTTATACGTAACGCAGATTGATTTTAATATGAGTTAATTGAATACTCTTTTACCGAATAATTTCTGTCCACTCTACAATATACCCGAATACTAATCAATGCTAGCTTTGACGTCACAACCCACTAATTGGATCGAGTTCCAGACAATTGCTATCTGTTTATTCAGTCGCCTAATTGATTAACTAATATGTTTACGCTGTCCGTTGCATTAGAGTACAAATCTGTCACGCTGAGCTAACCAAGTCTATTGTATGAAAATTAAAATAGTACTGACAAATGACGGTGATGACCTGATATTCGGTAATTGGTTATTATAGGTCTCTAGGGATAACCTGAGGAGGCAGTGACCCCCGCAACAAACTCAGCAGAATAATCTATATGCGAGGAATTCATTGTTACATATTGTGCCGACGAGAGAAGAGAAAAAAAAGTAAGCATGAGCAATTGGAGCAGATTGGATGCAGAAGCAAAGACCTGGAAATTATGAAGCCTAAGAATGGATTTGATCTGAACCACTGAACATCCAACTACTCAACCTTCATATAGAATGCATGAAAGAAAAAGGTGTTTAAAAGCATAAAAACCAGTCTTTAGACTTCAATGCAAAAAAAAAGGAAATAAAATAAAAATGATTAACGATCTAGATAAGCCTTTCTTGAAAATTTAAGGAAAACGCGAATAATTTAAATAAAATGAAATCTTGAATAACATCCCTGAATGAAAGAGTAACATTTTCATTACAAACGAATCTAATAATAAAGCTTACTCAGATTTTGCGGAATAATCTAATTTCCAGAAAATACACGGTGTCTTCTTGGATTTTATTTTAAAATAACGTAGAACACTTTTCTGTAAAAACATTTCTCTTTTCGAAATGAAATCATGCTTCTACTGTAACTGTCTCGTGTATTTCTTTTAAAATAACTGACACAGACAAGACTTTACTCGTAATAAGTTTGTCCTGGAGTGGAGACCGCGTACAGACCCCGGCACGTAACTTGGCAAGAGTCGTTAGATGTGTTTTTCCTTTCTTTAGCTTTCTTGTAAACAGACATGTTTAAAAATAATCTATGTCAATAACCATAGTATAATGACAAACAATAAAAGTGACCATTTTCTTGTTGCACAAAGTGTACATGCGCTAACTTACTCCCAATACGCCAAAACCTTGCCAAGTTACATGCCGGCAACTATATCGGCAAGCGTATTGTGGGACGCCCCCCAGCTAGGGTGGACCGATGATCTTAAAAAGCTCGGACAGACTGGATGCGGAAGGCGGAGGACAGGGTGTTGTGGCGCAGCCTGGGAGAGGCCTGCAGCAGTGGCTGCGATAAACTGAGTTGGAATCACAAGATAAGGAAGTAAACTACACAAGGTTCTTATATTTTATAGGTGTATTTACAGTCTAAGTCGAGTTGTTAGGGCAATTCTATGTAAAAGGTACCCTTGTTTGACATCGGTTTAAAAGATTAAGCATTATTTTTATTAACAGTCGTAGGTGCACTCAAAATATTTGATTTTCAGTCTTCATTCGATTTTACAGCCTTAAAAATCCATGTCAAATAGATTTAAGCTTGATATACGACTAGTCCGATGCGCTAGTCCCTCCAATTTACGACCCACCCAGTAAACCGTATACCTTACCCAAATCAGAATAGTTACGGTATCCATAAAACCCAAGAGCCTAGAAGCTTATCCGAGAAAATGGGCACAATACAGAACAATATATCGAATATCACCCCAAGCCGTACCATCATAAAACAATATCTAGCTCCAATATTGTTTGGCAATATTACTGTGAAAATAGAAAAAAAAACTCTTTTATAGCTCATCCATCTTTCCTAGAAAACCACACAAGCGAGCCAAAACAAACTTTGCCATAAAGGGATAAAGTTCAAAGTCAGTTTAGAGGGCGAAGAATCGTCACCTACCGTCGATTTATTAGAAAAGGAAACTATTTTGTCTTTACTAAGGTAATTAAAGTTGTTCAGTTTGTTATTAGACGATTTATTATGAGAAAGGGAGATAGATTAAATATAATCCAAGGTATTTGTTCTGAACAAGATAAAGGGATTTGTTTAATACCTCTTGAAGAGGGATTTCAGTTGTTTGTTATGCTATGAGCCATCTAAACTTTTTAAGTCTACTACGAATTTATTGATGATGTGATGTTTCAGGAAATATTGGTAGCGTTATGAATTCTCAGGAATATTAAAATTAATATGACCTACCTATATTTCGTGGTAACATCATCTTCATGAACCTATAGCAGTCCACTGCTGGACATAGGCCTCTCCTATTGCACGCCATTCAACTCAATTTTCGGCAACTCTCATCCAGCTGCTACCAGTCAACCTGCGAAGATCGTCGCTCCACCTAGCCAGAGGACGCCCCAACTTACGTTTACCGATTCGCGGTCTTCACTCAAGAACACGTCTACCCCAGCGGTCATCGTTTCTACGGCTAATATGGCCGGCCCATTGGCACTTCAGCTTGCTTATTCTGTGAGCTATGTCGACAACTTTGGTTCTCTGCCAGATCGTGTTCGTGGTAACGCTACTTTATATATCATTTCAGTAACTTGTTTTATTTTACTAATTCTCTTGTTAAGACATTGAACTAAACTGACAATTGTTTTACAATGGGAGTTGTTTGGGCTGGTGTGTTTGGCTCTTCAATAAAACCAGTGGAATGTTTATAATGATGTTATAAAAGGTACTGCATCGGTTGGAAAACACAGAATATAGAGTTCTTCACATCTCTCAAATACCTACTTTTTTCAGAGGTATGACAATCGTGAAGTTCTATAAAAGGGGTATTCCGCACCATTCAGGTGCGTTAAGGAAATTGTTTTGAAAAGTACCAATGTTTCAATGTAGATGCGTTTCGAGGAATACCCCCAATAAAACTCTCTTGAAATTTTATGTTATTTAATAACTTATGTATTCATATAATTCGTTGCTTAGGCTTTATATTATAATTACTGTTTATTTTATTTTGTTACCTGTAGTAAAAATCATTTAACATGACTTGGTTTCCGTTTATCCTTTTCGGGTAACCACTGAAAATCAGCGCTGTGCTGTGGGTCCCCTATAATAGCACAACATTATGCTGAGTGGAATCCTTCTTGTCACAGTCATAACGTGCAGCTGTCGACTGTTTCTGTTTTGTGCTCGTGATTTTAGATCTATTTTGTTTTTATTTTTCTTTATTATTCGAATTAATTATCTTTTTGTATGCAAGTATTCTGTGACAAATACGAGTAAACCTCTTTTTCTTTCTTTCTATTACGGACAAGTCATTTCTTTAAAAGTAATTCTTCTCATCCTTGACTTAAAGATGGTTGTCTAAGTTTTTCTTTCATAACCCAAAAGCTTGAACATTTATGTGTTAAACCTCAAACAATGTTAGTAGTCAATAATATTAAAAGCGTGTTAGCTCTTAGCCGTTGGCGTTACTCTTATCCCCTCGAGAGTCGTGGATAAAACGCTAGTGTATTACATTCTCTTTGGTCGTGGATAACGCTAAAGAAGTGTGTGTAATTCGCGCGCGTCAACTTTCATCCCCCATCTCCCCTCTAGGGACTTGCCGTGTAAATACAGAGTTAAAACTAGGGAATGTATTTTGTAATATTTTAAGGCCTTTACAAAGGATATTAGTTGAGGCAAAAGTAAATAAGTAATAAGGGCCGGATATGTCTGCCGCATGTCAGATGACAATTGAGCTAAGAGAACCACCGATTGGGTCCCACCAAACTAGCTTATTTATTGCTTGGAAAAATGTAAGTATCTATGCTTGGAAAAATGTAAGTATCTATTGAGGGGTTATTACTATTTATAATGATAATATTAGTTCATCGTGACATAATTTGTAGAAATCTGTGAAAAATAACTCATCATCGTTATGACTATGTGTTTCATGATTGTACAATGTACAGTCAACAAAAGAGATAAGTATGCAGGATCGTCGGATATAGTTGAAGTTTAGTAAGAAACCGATGGATGTTGTCAACTGAAATTTAATTTGAAAAATGAGCGGTATGTTTACTATTAATAAAACTAAATTTTATTCGAGAACATCTATCGGTTTCTTACTAAACTTCAACTATATCCGACGATCCTGCATGCTTATCTCTTTTGTTGACTGTACATACAAAAGAATATACAATCAATACTTGACCATTTGCCTTTTTTATTGCTAAATGGGCCTGCTCTTGGTCTCGATCACGCCTGATGGAAAGCGATGGATGTGGTCAACGATGGAACGAGCGTGCCCAGAAGATGCCTGTTCACTCTTGCTTTGAAGGCAGACGGGTTACATGTGGAAGAAACACAGACACTGGCAGAAAGTTCCACACTTTGGTAACAATATACAATCGATACTCTTGACCATCTCTCTTTTTTTATCATCTGACTAGGAAAATACTAGGTAGCTGTTTGTTGAATATTCAGCTCTCTTATTGGTTGCATTTTTGTAACCTCTACAGCTAGTTAGCTTGAAGTTAGTTTGAAGAGCTGTCATTCCACCTGATGGATGGGGGATTGACACCGTTGACAGCTCACTTCACTCTCACTTCACCTAAGTTTTCACGGTGAGTTTTATACAGAAAATAAATCGGCCTGCTCCAAGCTTCAACCGGGGGCGCCCCGATTCTGTGTTTTTTTTATTTCCCTATAAATTCCATTCTCTTCCGCAGTCTATTTATAATTCCTAGATCATTCATACAGTGCAATATTAAAGCTAACGTCAGATTAACAGTTAACCTGCTCTCAGCCGGCGTGCGTTTTAATAAGAGTGCAGCATAAAATTAATTTTAAAGTAACATGTTGCCACAAACATGAGATGGCTCTCATTAAACCGAGTCCCTATGTTACTTGAAAATGCGTTGAAAATATTGTAGTTCTCATTTTATGGTTGCCAGCAAATTGTTTGGTTTTTAAAAAGGTTTTGGATTTGTGTGTTTTGTGATGAGCGAGCTTTATGTGGTGACATAATTATAATTACATCAACAAAAACTGCTTTATGATTTTGCGATCTTATTAAAATTAGCGCTTGTAACCTATTTTTTGCTTGGAATGATGCAACAAGCCGAATTTTCATTTTAATTTATGAATAATCAACCAATAATGTTCCCACTGCGTGACACAGGCCTCCTCTCTCCCAGAGGGAGTGGGCGAATCTACCACGTGGGCGTTTTGAGAGCAGTGGTGATAAAATGATTTATACAAAGTATAGCGCCTGTCTGGATTCGAACCCACGACCCACACTCTTAATTCAGGCCATTACCACTGGGCCACTACTGCTCTATTTAATGTATGACAAACAATTCATACCAATTCCAATTTTATTTTTATGTTAGTATCAAATTGAAATTGTATGTGATGCTAATTAATGTGACTGTGTGTGTATGTACCTCTTATTGTTTATTATTACTCGCAGTCTATATTACTTGAATTAAATACAATAATATTTTTACCATCCACAGTAAATAACACAGGTAGGTATTTATTTTCGGGCTCAGAGAAAGTTTCATCGATCAATTTGATAATTTATAATTAACTAAATACAGAAGACTACACCATCCCGAAGTTAATTAAAACTTTAAAATCATAATTATGCTAATAGACTCATGACATCAAAACACAGCAATTATCACTGTTAATTACACGCATGGTCGAGCTTCCAGTAATCCGTAATATTCTCATCAGCAACATTATCAGTACAAAGACTAATTAATTTTGTAATTTGTATCCAATTATCACTTCATTTTGTGTACCGGAAATGTGATAATATAACTGTTTCCAACTAAGAACAAATGTTTTTTTTTAAAATACCTACCAGTTGAAACCGATTTTTTTTCCTACCAGTTGAAACAGATTTTTTTTTCTTAATTTTTTTGCTGTTGTTATTGTGAATGCTAAGTATACCTGCTATCTTAAAAGCATACATACCAGCACTATTGTTTTCTATTAGTTCTTTCTTGGAGGCCTGTATCCCAGCAGTGGGAACATTATAGGCTGATTATGAGTGCCTTAGGCATATTCTGGGCACGCTCGTTCCATCATAGACCTCATCCATCGCTTTCCATCAGGCGTGATCGAGTTCAAGAGCAGGCCCATTCAGTAATAAAAAAAAAAATATGATTAGTTCTTTGTAGGTAGGTATGTACTTCTATTGGTGTACCAAATATATAAATAAATAGCTGTAAAGCCTCGTTAATACTGTGAGTTTCTTAACTGAAATACTCGAAATGTACTTACACCTGGAAAGGCGAGAATTGCCTTGTCTGTAAAAATTTACAGCCACCGTGTAAAAAAAAAATCGCATTAGGAGCTGTCAGATCACGGTTTGGGAAAACCACCTGGTGAGTCTCGCATGGATTTTCTTGCCTCTCGAAGGACGAGAAATTTTGTTCGTGTAAACGAGGCTTTGTTTTCATTGTCCACAAAAGTTGCCAAAATGTTTTTATGCCTTTATTCTTTGCGCAAGATCTAGTAATAAGTTAACAACGTTTTATTGCTATCGGATTAAACGGTATGACAGCGCATAAAATACGAACAAACAAACATTGATTTTTATATTATATTAGAAGAAGATTAAACAAAATTATCTATAAATATTAATTATCTAAATGTTATAATTATATTAAGCCATAATATCCGCTACTGAAATTGCAGTCTTATAGACTATTATTTTCTGCTTCCACAATAAAAGTAACATTGGATCGTTAAAAGATGATGAATCTCTCCGCAGTCTGCTTCAGTAAACATTTAAACTCCATAAAAACGGTTAATTTCGTCCAGACCAAAATAGACCACATTGGAAACGATATACAGTACAGTAAAATTCGGACCAAAACTAATTGAAATCAATAATTAAGTTGTATGACAACGGGATTTTCAGTGACCACGGTTTCATTATGTTTTCGGTTCGTGGTCAATTTACACGAGAGCCGGTATGTGGGCAACTGTACTGTTTATAACTTACACAAAGAATAATTAATTAAAATTACCATTATTTGTTATTCAAACAAAGCTTAATCAGGCGTGAAATACCCACAAAGTCAACAACATAAGGCTTATATAATCAGCCTAAAATGTTCCCACTGCTGGGACAGAGGCCTCCAAGAAACCTCCAAGAAACCTCCAAGAACCTTTTAGCTACTTACAACGTTAATGTTTACTGTCATGACGGTAACATTTTGCCTCAAGCTAACTATTTTCGGATCAGTAAAAAATACTGTTTTGAACGTTAGGCTCATATGGAATTGTTTAAAGCAGTTCAGATCAATGTTTTTTCATTTTTATTTACTCCTTATTTCTTTCAATGTGTCTTCGATTTTTGTGGTTCTAGGACATGCCGGTTTCCTCACGATGTTTTCCCTCACTGTTTTGAGAGCAGCGGTGATGAAAAATTTCTACAAAGTAAAGTGCCTGTATGGGTTCAAACCTACGACCTACACCCGTAAGTCGCGGCCGTTATACTGGGCCACCACTGCTTTGAATCAACATGAGAGTCGTTTCTAAATCAAGAAAATACGTTATAAGACATTCATTTTATTTTTACACACTTCGGTAATAGGTACCGTCCAACTAAAAACTTTTAGCCGTTCCCTTCACTCACTCAATACCATATAAAAACCAAGTAATAAAATCGTTCAGCAACCATCATTTGTTTCCACAGAAATAGCAACGGAACTTTTTTATGATATTATTTCGGCGCGCCGCTATGTAATCTTGCGTCTAATATAACATAAGATTATCAGTCTATAATGTTCCCTCTGCTGGGACACAGCCCTCCTCTCTGTGAGACCGAGAGGGCCGTAATCCACCACGCGAGCCCCGCGGGTTGGTAGATGACACATGTCTTCGAATTTTTGGGTCTAGGACATGCCGGTTTCCTCACGATGTTTTTCTACACAGTTTTGGGAGCAGTGGTGATGGAATAATTTACAAAAAGTAAAGCTCATGTCTGGGTTCGAACCTACGACCTACAACTCCTAAGTCGCGGCCGTTACCACAGGGCCACCGCTGCTCTTATGTCTAAAAATGTAATGTAAATATTTACCTTCTAAGTTTACATTAACGTGGAACGGGAAGTATGCAAATCTATTTCTGTAGTGCTGGGTTTTGATTTTAGGCCGAAAGTTATAATTATGAATGAAACTAGCTCCTACCCGCGACTTCGTCCGCGTGAAATTTCACCTACCGGGGGGTATTCACCCTCTTAGGGTTGGAATTTCGAAAACCCTTTCTTAGTGGATACCTACTCTTCAAAAAGAACATACCCTCCAAATTTCATGTCTCTAGGACCTGCGGTTTAGGCTGTGCGTTGATATATCAGTCAGTCAGGACTTTGAATTTTATATATATAGATATGTATGTATTATATATCCATACTTAATATTAGAAATGTGAAAGTGTGTCTGTCTGTCTGTCTGTTACCTCTTGACGCTTAGTTTCTGACACCGCTGAACCGATGGTATATATAGTTTGAGTCCCGGGAAAGGACATAGGATAGTTTTTATCCCAAAATTCCTATGGCAACGAAACTTATGCGAGTGAAACCGCGGGGCGCTGCTAGTGTTTACATACGTATTTATAAGTTAGTCAGGAACGCACCCTTGTTAAATGATAACTAAGCCGTAGCTTAGAGTTGTCATTTAACCAGGGTGCGACACGGGGCGCTACCCATAGTAGCGTCCTTCTCTTGCTTTCGGACTAGATATAAGTCATTCGTTTATTTTATCCCTACTAGTTCAATAAGTTATATGACTGTGCTAAATAGTGTACCTAACTTTAAACTATAATACGTGTTTGGCGATTATAATATTATTAACTGCAATTTGGAGTTTCACTTCCGTTTTTGGATCGCAACTTCACCTCCAATACGCCTAAGATGAGATAGGTAGAATACCTTCCACCTATGTCTCCAAAGATCTATGGATTTTAAGTAGCTCATGGTAGAGTAGCCAGTCATGCAAGCCATGATGACTGTACTAGACATACGTATTTAAATGGCGTGTGTGTTACGGTTGCCAGTTCGTTTTGCTCCTTACCTTGCTAGTTGAAAAGCGTTTTCATTTCTTATGATTTCGTTTTTCCTTCTACCATAAAACGTTAATTTCATTTTATGTACCTAGATTTATAGAGCAATCACATAAAGCTAACGAAAAAAGAAAAAGTACACGAAAAACAGCCTTAAACAAAAATAAACAACCGCTTTTATGAGCTAAAATAGGCTAATACTGTAAAAGTCTTCCAAATATCAAAGGTGAGTCGAAAATTTAGACATTCCTAAAATAATTCGTGGAAAAATCTAGATGTTTGGGTCACGTTATTAGTACATGACACATAGATTGATGTAGCTAACCTTTTATCTGGAAACTTTAAATCAGAGCCAAGGAAACTATTAGTTTGGTTAGGCATGTCGATTCGTGTTTAATCCTAGAAAAATGGTTGTATTTTGTGGATTTTAAATTGACTGTGTGTTTTCCTGTCAAAGATATTTACTTCTTTTCTTGAATCAGCACGAACTCCGTCAGAATAGCTCGTGGTGGTCAAAATATTGACAAGTCAGCAAGTTGGTGGTGGGGCTGACTGCAGGTTGCATGTATCGTATGATACACGTACAGTCAACAAAAGAGAAAAGTATGCAGGATCGTCGGATATAGTTGAAGTTTAGTAAGAAACCGATGGATGTTGTCGACTGAAATTTAATTTGATAAATGAGCTGTTTGTTTTCTATTAATACAATATAATTTTATTCGAGAACATCCATCGGTTTCTTACTAAACTTCAACTATATACGACGGTCCTGCATACTTATTTCTTTTGTTGACTGTACATGCAAAGAAAATGAAGGTAATTTTCTTCTGCCCTTTGGGAGTATAATAACTTTATGACAAATAAAAAATGGAGTGCCCTGTTAAATATTTTCAAACTGCGATCATCATCTGCCTAGCCTCTCCTTGACTATGTTGGGGTCGGCTTCCACTCTCACCGGATGTAGCAGAATACTACTTTCACTTCCACAACCCAGTTACTGGGTAATACGATAACCCTTGGTAAGACTGCTTTTCAGACTTTCGGGTTGTTGATGACCCGTAACGACAGCCAAAGTTCTACGAATGACAGCCGGGAGCAACGGCTTAACGTGCTTTCCGAGGCACGGAGGGGTCTCAATATGTAATCGATGGTCTCCCATCCACGAACCAATCGCGGCAAGCGTAGCTTAACCTTAGATCAACCCGGGCGGCTGTTATTACTTAGCCACAAACTGCGATCACCAATCAAGATACACAAAGAAGTGATTGCAGAAACTGTAACGACCGTACCTGAAAACGTCCATTTTTTAGAAGTGGACGTATCAAGCTGAAATCTAGAACCTCAGTTATTATTCTTTACGGCAACATCAGCAAAATGGGTCTTTTAACTTCGGCTATAACAATAGATTTTACGGGTCTTTTGTCGATTAAAATTAAAAGGCAGTATAAGTTTTTATTGTATAATAAGTACACCTTGAAATTGCAATGGGCTCGTTACCAAATATTGGTATTCTGAGGGAGTCTGATAAGGTAGGTAATGCTGCATTTAGGGCAGTAATGTCTTGCTATATTATTTTTATTGTTTTGGGCTTCCCGGGTATGCAATTATCGCCTTTATTGCTATGGTAGGTGATAGTTGTACAATAATGATTACTTATGTATTATAGAGCAGTGGTGGCCAAGTGGTAACGGCCGCGAATTACGAGTTGTAGGTCGTAGGTTCGAATCCAGACAGGCGCTTTACTTTGTGTAAATTATTTCATCACCACTGCTCTCAAAACGGTGAAGGAAAACATCGTGAGGAAACCGGCATGTTCTAGAACCAAAAATTCGAAGACATGTGACATCTGCCAACCCGCACTGGGCCCGCGTGGTGGATTACGCCCCGCTCCCTCTCACAGAGAGGAGACCTGTGTCCCAGCAGTGGGAACATTATAGGCTGATTATGTATGTATGATTACTTATCTAAGTAAAATTGTATGATAACAGTTTATGTGTTCACAATAAAGTTGTGTAGCACGTTTATGATCAGAAGGCCAATTCCCGTTATCAAAAACGTTCAAAATCTAGTCGCAATCTCATCTCAGCGACAATCCATGTTAAAAACTTGTCAAAAATGTGTGGAAATTTGAGGTGGTTTAGACAGATTGAGACCGAGTTCGGACTGTGAACGTTCTTAAAATTACGAGAATTGCCCCTCTGATGTATGTATGTAAACAAAGTAAAAGGAGTATGTAAGGATCGTAGCAGGTGGCGTTCTATAGTGTCTACCTACCCTCGGAAAACGGCGTGAGTTTATGTAAAGTCTACTCAAAGTTATGTTTCAAATTCATATTATTTCAATTTCAAGTTAAACAAATTACAACTTTATTATAATGGTAATTAAGTTGATTTCAGAATGACTAGCACTATTGAAAAAAGTTATAAAAATGTTTGAAGTTGTAGTGTAAACTGAGCTTTATTGTGCAGGTTTTAAAGTTATTTTTCCTTAAACTCATATTTATTTACATTTTTGGCAAAGAAGTCGCGAATGCAGATTATGTATACGTGTTTGTTTATGTACAGTCAACAAAAGAGATAAGTATGCAGGATCGTCGGATATAGTTGAAGTTTAGTAAGAAACCGATGGATGTTCTCGAACAAAATTTAATTTAATTTATAGAAAACAAACAGCTCATTTATCAAATTAAATTTCAGTCGACAAAATCCATCTGTTTTTACTAAACTTCAACTATTATCCGACGATCCTGGATACTTATCTCTTTTGTTGACTGCACATATATTTAGGCACACAATTATGGTATCCACCACGCATAATTCCACTCTTTCCATATTTGCAGTAAACACAGTTTTACTGCTTATTGCCGCGCAATCATGTCTGCTTTTGTCTCAGATTGTGCCGACAATTACCATAAAAGGGGGGAGGGGGTGGCAAGGCAATACTCATAGGGGTGAAATTATCATTATTTATGATGATAATGTTTATGACGTGCTTTGGATTATTAGGCTTGATGGGATGGTGGAGGAATTTTGGTTGGATTATGTTGGAAACCGATTTTGGTAATCTATGATTATGAGATGATGGTGTACTATAAGTACACCTCTGTCCAACCGTTTGGGTAAACAGGCGTAATGATAATGTAAAATATAAAGGTAAACATAAAGTACCTACTTGCCCTAAGAACGAACGACGTCTTGATGTACAGACGCCAGTACATCAAGCTACCCGAAACTGTCATATTTTCCCAATCAACCTTGAACCTTATGCTTTAGCGATAAAGTTGAAAATCTATTAAAGAAATTTGACAGATTGTAGTAGCTTGATGTGCTGGCGTCTGTACGTAAACGAAGCAAAAGTAGTAAGGATCGTAGTGGGTACCCTACTGTAGTCTCTGCCTGACCCCGGGGGAAGAAGGCGTGAGTTTATGTAAACTCTATTCAAACTTAGGTTTCAAATTAAAATAATTTCAAAATAAACAAATATCAACTTTATTTTAATGGTAATTAAGTTGATTTCAGTGACTAGCACTATTGAAAATGTTATACAAATGTTTGAAGTTGTAGCGTAAACTGAACTTTATTGTGTAGGTTTTAAAGTTATTTTTCCATAAACTCATATTTATTTATATTTTTGGCAAAGAAATCGCGAATGCAGGTTATGTATGTGTATATCCTGTTTCGATTTGTAGGAACACTAGTGCAAACACCCTTACACAAAGTATTTTAAACAAATACACACATCAAAAGTGTCTAGGGATCAAGCATTTTTATGCGGATTTCTTGAGATTGAGATGTGGCTTTGTAATAAATTTATGATTTTATAAATTTATATGGATCCTTTTTGGTGCATTTCATAATTTGAATCAGGAACTGTGAATCAAATTCGAGTAAAAGATGAAAATCAGCTGTCAATATTTTCCCTATAAAAACATACAACGCATTGAAGACATTATTAGTGCTACTGTTTCCCTACTACTGATTAAAACCAACGTTATTATGGAGCGGTGACGTCATTTAAGCAGGGAAGAAATGCTCAGAGCCGTGGGAATGATAGAAGCTGGTTCCCGGCAACGTACTGTGGCTTTAGCTCTGAATACAAGTCAGAGTGTTATCAGTCGACTTTGGACACGTTACCGAAGCACTGGTACCGTGGCTGAGCGCCATGGAGGACGGTATCGCTGCACCACACGGAGACAAGACCGATACATTCAAATCTTAACTCGAAGAGCTCCAACAATAACCGCCATGATGTTAGCCGTGAGGCTTCATCACTCTTCAGGGAACTTAATTAGCGACCAAACAGTCAGAAACCGCTTGCATGAAGTGAACCTTCATTCCCGAAGACCGCTACGGGTACCACCTATAGCAATGCACAATCGTAGGATTCGATATCAATGGGCTCTTGAACACAGAAATTGGGCAGAAGAACAATGGCGTTTCGTGTGCTTTTCTGATGAGTCTCGTTTTGGTATGAGACCGGATACAAGACGTATACGACACTGGAGAACCCCTGGACGCCAACAGCGATTAAAATCCTGCCAGGAAGTCCATCCTTATAGTGGTGGAACCATCATGGTATGGGCGGGTATTTGGATCGGCGGAAGAACTGAGTTGATTTGGATCAGAGGCAACCTCAACGCTCAAATTTATGCTGAGACGATTGTATCAGACGTCATCGTTCCTCTACAAGTGCAAATCGGTCCCTTATTTCAGTTAATGCATGATAATGCACGACCGCACACCGCAAGAGTTGTAAGACAGACTCTCGCCGCAGCTAACATCAATGTCCTGCCCTGGCCTGCTCAGTCGCCAGACTTGAACCCGATTGAGCATGCATGGGATATGCTACAGAGAAGAGCTCTGCCGAATATGGAGGGTATCCAGTCGCAAGAAGACCTTTTTTTGTTGTTGCAACGAACATGGGCTGCCATTCCACAGCGTGATTTGGATGAACTCATTTTGAGTATGCCAAACCGATGTTCTTGTGTTGTTAGTGTTCGCGGTAGAAACACGGATTATTAATTGTTTAAGTTACCCAATAAAATTTTAAAGAAAACTGTTATTTCAGTCTTTTTTTCGAACTTTTGTGTTAGTGGTTCAAATGTCAAAAATCCCTTTATTAGGAAAATGGCAAATTTCTTTATTAATGCAAAGGTGACTTGGTTTATCGTTACTGTGACAAACGAAAACACTTTATTTGATGAATCCTTAAAGAAAATTTTAATTAATATCAATCAGGAGAAAAGTTATTGCAAAAATATATGTTGATCCCTAGACACTTTTGATGTGTGTACATTCAGACTTTGTCTCTAAGATTGCAAACGTAATTAGTGTTGCAGGTGTTTGAAAGCGGCATATTTTCATAAATTTTTTTAAGATTTTTGTCAAATGAAAGAAAATAACAAAAAAAACAAAAATTTTCCATTTTGCCTGGATGTAATGTTACGTATTGGCGCAAAAACGGCTGAACGGATTTAGATGAAATTTGGCACACAGATAGTTTAAAACCTTAATTTACACATAGGATACTTTTAATCCCGGTACCTAGTACTTTCCCGTGGAATATTTTCGGACATCCACGAGGGCAAAAACTAGTCCAAAACAAACTTAAAATAAACCCAATTCAGTAGATTCCAATCTTCAAACGTCTACCTCCATCAGTATTGAATTACGAACCCTTTTACAAAGTCGGTTAAAAAGAGATTCTTATCAGTATGTTATCCAAATTAGAGTAACCGATAGACTTAGGCTGTTATAGCGGTATCTACAACGCCACATGCGAACAACGCGTCATACTGACGTCAAGCAAAAATCCTGCATCTCGCAAGCAGAGTTTACCGCGCAACTAGCATAGATACTCGTACAACGCCCGACATGAATCATCGGGCAATTGCCCGCTAGACACAACACCCGTCTGGTCGGAGGATCCTCCCTTTTCTATAGAGTATGAATGAACTTTACACCCTGTTCCTCATACCTCTATAAGGAAAATCGGTTACCATTAGATGTGGCTCGCCACAATGTTAATGGCTCGGGAATTCTATAAAATATACGTGACATTAAGCAAAGTTTATTTTAAAAATTCTGGGGACGTTTGCCGTTTGCGTAACAGTTTTCAGTTATTCTGGTGAATTTTGAACAGCTCTCTCCATTTGTTATTTTAAATGTTAGACAATTTTATCAACTGTGTCTCTGAAGATTCTGGAAAATTTTCAGTTTACGTAAATGTTGGACTGTTAAATCGTCTTGGAAAAGCGAACTTTCGGGGTCTGAATAATGATCGCAGCAATAAATGATCAAAGCAGAATTTGTCATGATAATCAGCTTTTTTGGTGAATCAAACTGTGCAGGCTCACTTTACCTAAGTAATCACGGTGACCTTTTTACAGAATAGCACCGCTGATCTCAAATTCCCTGGGATAGGTTAATTACAGACAATCAGTTGATCGGGAATGTCCGACCGGTTTTAGTGCCAACCGGTTATTTATTCCTCGGAAAGTAGTTAGAACCAAACTCTCTTAGCAAGATTTTCCGATGTTAATACAGGTTGGTCAAAAAATCGAAGAGAATTAAGGAGATAGAGGAGGTCATTTCCAACGCTTTTAAAGTGAGAAATAAGTTTTGATAACGCTTAAAAATTTTTGGAAAAAAATTAATTGCGAATAAATTAATTAAAAATTAATTTTAAATTAATTACTTTCCTAGTCTGCATGCAAAAAATCAATCAAACATAATCCAAAAGTTTAGTTACTATATTTAGTTTGTTTGAAAAAAACACTTTTTAAATTTCGATGTTAGGATTTATTTGAAAGTTTCAAAATACTCATATGCATTAATATTGTCGGTGTTATTCTTTATTTTGTCATGTCCACACTGTCGAAGCGGATAGTACTTAGTTTCATCATCAGCATCACAGAGAATGCTTTGTGACTAAGCACTCACAAAATCGAATTCTTTACTTCTCTGTTTCTTTTCAGCCGAAAGCTTATAATATAGTTTCTTAAAAACATCAAAATTACTTTTGGAATCTTAAAACAATTTATATCTGGGTTTTCAATCTGCATTCATTCACCACCATCCAAAGTAAACTCGGTAAAAATACACTTGAATGAATAAATAAAAATAGATAAAAAGTAGCAACGTCACTTTTATTTCACCAACACTATCCAGATATCGTCGAACTCACAAGAAACTAACAGAAAAACATTCATTTAATGCTATTTTAAAAGACTTTTAGAGTTCCGTACCCACAGGGTCCCGTTGGCACCCTGTGGGTATTATTAAGGCTCCACTGTCCGTCTGTCTGTCACAGGGTTGTAACTTTTGAACTGTAATAGGTAACCACTTGAAATTTTCACAGAGAACACTATATAGCCGCTATAACAAGAAATATAAAAATCCATTCAAGAAAAGTGTTTTTTTGTATATTTAGAAAATATGTAGTATTAACTATTGTACAGTAGGACGGAACCCTTCGTGTGCGAATCCGACTCGCACGTGGCCACTTTTTTACAAACACAGGCCGCAAATAACTGATTATTAAAACCACATAGAACGGCTGTGAGCCACGTTTTAGTGCACAATAAAGAAACAAAAATCTGCGCCATCTTTATTACTAAGATTAAACATTAAACACTATTGTATCGTAAAATGTTTTAATGGACTGTGGCTTTTGGCTTGCTCGGTGTGTTGTGGCTTGTGGGTTGGAGGTGTGTTGGGTCAGCAGTATAAGGGGATAGTAAGATTTTTAGTTGTCTTTATGTTCATAAAAAGGAAAATTTAGAAAATCCAAAAGTGCACGACTCATAATGGTCATTTGATGATATAAAAAACCATAGATATTACTAGCAGCGCCCCGTGGTTTCACCCGCATAAGTGTCGATCCCGTGAATATATCGGGATAAATGGGGGGGATATGTGTTATTCTGATGTA
Organism: Hydraecia micacea; assembly: GCA_914767645.1. Lineage (NCBI taxonomy): Eukaryota > Metazoa > Arthropoda > Insecta > Lepidoptera > Noctuidae > Hydraecia > Hydraecia micacea. Next base: position 1,552,814 of record OU611794.1, read on the forward strand.
GGTATAAGCTGGAAAGTTTCATCAAAATTTGTCCAGCCGTTTATGCGTGAAGAAGTAACAAACATACAAACACACTCACAAACTTTCGCCTTTATAATATTAAGTGTGATGTGATGATTTCTATTAATTTATGTTTGGAAATGGGTGTTATTTACATCATAATCAGCCTATATTATTCCCACTGCTGGGACACACGCCTCCTCTCTTAGAGAGGGATTGTTATTTACATGAAATAAATGAATTTATTTAGATTAAAAAAAAAAATGTTGTTGCACTAAAGACACTCTAGCAACAATAAACTAACGCTTAGCTCAATAGTTAAAAACGTAACCCCTTACTAATAAACGTATTTTATAAGATGAATAGTTACACACCGATTTCTCTCTTTCAGTCGTCAGTAATTTGACTTTCGAAATAAGAAGACAAAGCGTTGTGTAATTATACAGACGCTATACAACGTTTATTAGTAACGGGGTTAATAAATACTTAGTTACATTTAAAACAACACTGGCAGACTTTAGGTTCAGAAGAAATAACAATAAATTCTTGAGTCATTCAATATGAAGGATTGAAGAGCAGGTACAAACGGAGCATTTCACATGCAAATAAATGTAGGTTGCGTCCACATTCGATAAACATGCAAGCATTTCTACACCTTACTGTAATCGGTTGGCATTCAGCGAAGAATTCTTTACAGCGGTTAAAATTCTAGACTCTTACAGTCGCGCATGTTGCGCGCGCAATGTGGACTCGACACATATTTTTCCGCGTGCTAGTCGATTTGAGAGAAAAACGCTAGACTGGATAAGGTCTAAGAGTAAGTGCATTAAAATAGCTTGCACATGTGTGCTGATGTATGTATCTACGTCAAGCGTAGGTACCCAGGGCACTCAGGGTATGAAGAATAAGAAAGAAAATACATTTATTTAGCACAGACTAAAAGACACACAACACAACACATTATAAACACACATATAATAAAAATAGAAATAAAAACTAGTCAAGTGCGAGTCGGACTCGCGCACCGAGGACTATTTACAAAGTAGGTATGTAAAAAGTTTTAATTGTTTTTTTTTATGTAACTGTTTACGGGTACTTGTGCTACATGACATTGTTTCTTGCCAAATTTCATGATTCTAGGTCAACGGGAAGTACCCTAAACGTTTTGATTTCGGAACATAAACGCCCGTATCTTTTGATTGCCTTGACTTAGAAGTTTGATTTATTTAATATTAATTTCAACTTGATAACTCCACGCGTTCCTGAGAAAAAGGGTCTTGACTGACGAACAGACGGACAACGAAGTGATCTTATAAGGGTTCCGTTTTTCCTTTTGAGTTACGGAACCCTAAAAACCAATAAAAAGTGTAAAAAGTGCTCACTGCATGAACTATTTTTATAATAGTTCGTGTAGTTGAGGCAGAATAAAGAGAAGAATGCAACTGATTGATTTTTGACAGAAATGTTTATACCTAATAATGTAGTCAACGAAAATCAAGCAAAATTTCAAGTCATCATTAGATAGCATGTTACCATGGGCAAAAGTACCTATAGAAAATGTAAAAGCTCCACTTTTATGTTTTAAAAGTAAACATATCTATTGAAAAATGCATACAGGCATGAAAGAAAATACTAGATATAGCCTTACACAGAACAAACATTTTCGTACGTAAACATTTTCCTGACCTTGCACTGTTTTGACAAACTACGGTATAATATTTTGCCATACGACAACAATAGTTTGACATGCGACAGCCCCTTTGGCTATGTGACATTTTATTATTTAACTTTTCAGTTACGACTGTTTTTCTTACCTTTATATTTTCATATGTTATGGATATAGTTTTACATATAATGTTTATGAATAATAAGAACAATATTATTAGGAGATACATATAGTTTACTGTGTCATCATCATCATCAGCATTTCAACCGAAAGACGTCCACTGCTGGACATAGGGCTCCCCCAAGCACCGCCACTTCGACCGGTTCTGTGCTTCTCGCATCCAGTGGATTCCTGCAGCTTTCAACAGGTCATCGGTCCTCCTTGTGCGAGGTCTTCCAACGCTACGTCTCACGGTACGCGGTCGCCACTCCAGAACCTATCGACCCCATCGGCCATCTGTTCTGCGAGCAATGTGCCCTGCCCATTGCCATTTAAGTTTGGCAATTCTTCGGGCTATGTAGGCTATATATCTACCAATAATATTGTTCTTCCCTTCATACATACAGTAACAATATTTTTCTTATTCTCGTTTGCTATTAATTCCTTTTGTTTTTCTCTGTCTCCAAATATTTGTATTACCGAGATTTTATGCGATGTATTATTATGAAAATAGTAAGAAAACAACAGATAATCATGACATTATTCTTTCTAGAAGCAATATCCCATATATTCAATTGGTAGGTACTTAAATATCCCGAAATTCTGAGTAAATACACTTTTTACAGGACCAACTACAGAACGATTTGTATGCATTAGGTTTTTTTACATTGTTCTCACATTTATCATAGAAGCAACAAGAATAATGAACCCAGTATTTTGTAATATCTTGATTTAAAAGAGGAGTTTGTTGGAGTTTCTTGCCCGTTCTTTTCCATGGAGATCTACGTTTTGGAATGGGCATGAAAGAGTCGGTCAGTTAGTCAAAAAGTTGAAGCTATTTGACTAACTGACCGACCGAATTCAAAAGTGCCTGTAAATGGTTTAATTGAAATAAATGCTTGTAGTTTAAGTCAGTAGTCACCTACTGAAAAACCAGTTGTTGTAGGCGGCAACATTTATAGGTATAAACCGAACAAAATCAACTCGGGTAAGCCAAACAAATCTAATAAACAGGGATAGTCAACCCAAATCGCATTCACAGAAACAAAAACAAATCGATACTAACAAATCGACTTCGCGTGACAGTTTCGTATAAAGCAACCCAGTCCCACGTGGTTAATATATTCTGTAGCTTTATGTGGGTAGTTGGGACCAATATCACATAATATAAATCTATGAAGGAGACTATGGAGGACGAAAACGCGACGGGGGTTTCAAATATAACGAAATATTTAGGGTACGTTTCCAATGTCGTCGGGGATTGTAAATTAAATACCAATGGCTTCTCCTAAAACCACTTTAATAAATAGAACAAAGGTTAGTTATAGATAGTACGTAGGTTTATTTCCCAGGTTGGGCAAAGTGTTATTGGAGATTTCCATAAGGTATTTAAGGTATTTAAGGTTTTATCCAAGTCTGGATTTGTGCCTGGTTGATGGCAATAGGCTTGCCCCTATTTCATGGGATTTCAACATAATTGGAGAAATGTGGGTGTATTATAGGTACAGGTCTGCCTAACCCCAGGGATGCGGAATCACAAGCGTGATGTCATGTTATGTAGATAGTACAGACACCAGCTACTATCAAGCTGCTATATCAAGCTACTACAATCTGTCAAATTTCTTTAATAGATTTTCAACTTTATCGCTAAAGCATAAGGTTTAAAGTTGATTGTGAATATTTGACAGTTTCAGGTAGCTTTATGTGCTGGCGTTTGTACAAGAAAGAAAAAGTAAATCAGAGGGGCAATTCTCCTAATTTTAAGAACGTCTGATCTCAGTCTCAATTTGTCAAAAAATACTTCTAATTTCCCTACATTTTGACAAGTTTTTGACACTTGTTTGTCGCCGAGGTGAGACTGCGTCTAGATTTTGAACGTTTTAAATTACGAGAATTGGCCATCTGAATTAGAAAAGTTACAAAGAATGATAAGAAAGTTTCTTTTGGACCCGATAAGCGGGTTAATTACAAAATTGCGATGTGTACTGAAGATTCCATAATAATTCATTTCACTTTATAGGCAAAATTCACCTAAAGAGTGAACAAACGAATGATTTCTTAGTATAATCAACCTCGTTAGTAACTTATACGCAGTATTTATAGACCCATTTTATGGATGCCATGAATTTCAACCGTCAAACCAGCATGAAACTACATCAAGTTTTTGTGATTCAGCCATCGTACGGTCAGAGCCATATATATATATATATATTGTTAGCCTATAGTGTCCCACTGCTGGGCAAAGAGGGCTGGGGAAGGCCCCAAATCCTTCCAGGAACACTTTTCCCGCGCCACTTCGAACCAGCCCTGTAAGGTCCCATTAAAATCGATGGACAAACTTTTAGAAATCATTCAGACAACCAAATAAGGACGATGGTAAAAAAATATATAAGAAAAACGCATTAGATACTCACAAGAAAAAGAATCAGCTAACGAAAATACACTAATATGCCGGCAATTTATTATTTTAGGTCAAAATAAAATCACTTTAATCAGTTTTTTTTTTGCTTGGGTATCTTTGGTTAGACGTAGTGAGCGGTGTGTTAAAATGAGTGGCAATGAGCGCGCGAAACGTCATTACATCGTCGCTAGCCCGCCGCGACTAGCAGCGCGCCCGCCGCGCGCTCGCGACGAGCGCGCAGCGGGCGCGCTGTCAAACGCAGCGTCATTTCAGCGTTGCCTCTCTGGAAACGCGGCGATACCGTTACGAGTCGTCGCGGAAACGCTGCGATTCCGTTACGACTCGCGACGATACGCAGCGGAATTATCGCTCGTTCGTGGAGATTATCCGACGATATAAGGGCGGACTCGTCGCGATTCTCTCGCTCGTGGAGTCAGCGCCTATGTTAATGGGACCCAGTATATGTGCACACTTAGCAAAATTCACTAGTTAAGTCATTGCTAGTTTAATAATTCATGTATAATCAGGGAAATTAATTGTTTATCCAATTGAAACTGTACACGTCAACTTGCCGTGTAATAGCCTTTTCGCAAAACAGAAAAAGAATTACAGTTAACATTTGAATAAACGGACAATTTCAGTTGGTATCCAATTTGCTAATCTATTAATTTCCCTGAATTTGCTATAATTATTACTACCTAAAACATATTTTTTTTTGCAACCTACACTATTTCTAACTACAAGAACTCGTTAGGCAACTTAGGGCCGGTTTTTTGACGGTTGGTTAACGTAACATACGTACGTCAAATAATAAAGATTACCTACTCGTTATTATTTGAATACGTCAAGGCCATAGTTTTGTAAGTAATTGTAATTTGAAACAACGCTTTTTTTGGTTTGACGATAGTTAGCGCCATTTTTGACGTGAAAAAACCCGCCCTAAGGCATCGTTCACACCAAACGTATTGTCCGCCGCTGACTGTGAGCACGCGTTACGCAGTTTATCGCTTTTCAATATATATTTAACTTCTTCACACCGAACCGACTATACGCTATTACGTAGTGCGTTGTCGCTGACTCTCGGTGGCCGATTATTGTATTACGCGTCTATGCACGGCGGACGCGGATTGGCTACGTTGCCGAACGTAACAGCGTATTAGATTGAAGCGCGCTGTAGCGTATTGTCGGCTTGGTGAGAACGCGTACTGCAGACTGAGTCCACGTTCACACTGGGGCAGACAGTGAGCATACTCACAGTCGGCGGCGGACAATACGTTTGGTGTGAACGATGCCTAAGTTAGCTTCAGAATGGCTTAAAACACAAATTTATAATATAACAAGTTCATTTGCAACTGAAACTGGACGATATACCTACAACTGGATTAAAATACGTAATCTCAAAAGCGTGTTGATTTAATATTCAAGTCGCTGCTGTGCACAAACTTATTCTACCTGTCTCGTTGGTTTATTGGTCGCAAGCGTTACTGCTTAGGTTGAAATCCAGGTTAGATTACATCACGTTTTTCATTGATCACTTCACCTAAGTTGTCACGTAGAGATTTTTATAGAAAAGATCGGCAGATCGGGCAAAAGGTTTATGGGGTATTTCCATCTGGAGTTTCTCAATAGCAGCCCGCAGTCTGGATTTATGCCCGGTTGATGTCAATAGGCTCAAACCCTATTACATGGAACTTAAGGGGCCTACATGACCTAAAGCGCGGTCACTGTCGGACTGCATAGAAAATTAATAGAAGCGCGATGACACAACGCTGGTAATTTATTGCAAAATTTGAAGCAATTTTCTATTTACAAAAAATCTATTGTTTGGACTAAAAAAATAAATTTGCTTTAGTATGTTGCTTGTAGAATAATGTGACAAAAAAACTATGTATGTTAGTAAGGTTTTTATTGTAAAAAGAAAGTTTTCATTATTATAATAAATTTTTATAATAAATTTATAATAAATTATAATAATAAATTTTTATAATAATAATAAATTTATTGAACCAATGTTACAAATATTACCTTATAATTAACTTAACTTAACGTCGATTTGTAGCTGTTAGCGATCATCATTTGGATCTTTACGGTGGTCCCCAAACTAGGCGGCGGCGGCGCCTGTATCTTGGGGACCTGAGTTGTGATTTTGTGATACATAATGCTATTTACCACTGCGGTGTATGTAAGAGTGGGTAGGTAATTGCAAAAGATTATATTAAACTAAAATAGATATTGAGATCAAATTGAAAGTAAAACTTAAATAGTAAATTATTAAAAACAGAAATAGAGCTTAAATTGCACTGCACAAAGCCTAAAACTAAAAATATTAAACAATTAAAATGAAAAATTAAACAATCAAAATTAAACATTCAAAATTTTTTTTTCATTAGAGGTATCTTCACGATTTTTTTCTATCACATCAAATTAGTTGTATTATGTTTTCAACACACTATCTACCTAGCACATATCTTGAAGAATATCATATATTTTTCCGATTTTGTTTACTGTAGTCGATCATAATATTATACTTTTAGGCATTATAAAACTTGCGTTTTTTGCGTTTAGGTCCTGTAGTCCCCTTAAACCTCACTAGGAAAATGTGGATGTACAGACGCCAGCAAATCAACCTACCCGAAACTGTCAAATTTTCCCAATCAATTTTGAACCTTATGCTTAGCAATAATGCTTAGCAATAAAGTTGAAAATTTATTAAATAAATTTGACAGATTGTAGTAGGTTGATGTGCCGGCGTCTGTACTATAGGTACACCTCTGCCTAACCCTTTGGGAATTACAGGCGTGAAGATATATGATTGCTGTTGTTGCTGACTGTACCTAGTTGAGTTAACGGCCAAAATAAACTAATAAATCAAAGTAATCGGTTATAAAATTAGCTTGATGGTTCATATTTAGTAGGAAAGGTTTAATTATAACCATGCTTTGCATTCCCGAGCGTGGTAAATTGATTGATTTGAAATCGGGATACGAAAATAGAGTTAACTGCATTTAGATTCAGATCGTAAAGGTTTTTGATGGTGCCAAAGTTAATTTTAAATCTTCTAGTTTTATAAGCATGTATCTGAAGAACGCTGTCATATTTAAGAGAATGGTATACTCATCGCTAAACGATAACAGTCGCACGGGTCACCTGATTCGGACTATCACAAACTTTTTAAAATATCAATTTTCTAAATCGGTCTAGCCGTTCTGGAGTGATGCGCTTACAAACTAATAGAATTTCATTTTTATTATTATAGAAGATAGGTATGTAGAAATCCCGCTCATCTGATAACCTTTACCTGAAAATGCCTGTACAAAAGCGACAAAGAAAAGCCAGCATAATTTAAAAATATTTTTTTTTTTCAAAGTAGCTTGTTGCTTTGAAACCTGCAAAAATATTTAACCTAACAAAAGATACCCTGATGAAATTGTACATAATGAATAAATTCAGTACCTCAACCCTCCCGTGTTTATATTATTTTTTCCTCTAAAAAACATAGCACAACGAGAGGCTTTTTTTCAAAACTTCAGCACGACTTTCCTCTTTCAAGTTTAAAATTAGTACGAGTTTTAAAAAGTCTTCGAGGGGTACCGTTACACACACAAACATTTTGAATTTTGTTCCAAGTTTGAATATTCCGAAATTCATTTGTCGGGATTCGAAGCTTCACGGAAAATGAACGTTACGAAATTGTACCAATCAGGATTGCGTTCTAAATTCAAAATAAACCTACATTTTATGAAAGTGTTTTTGGGTAGCTTTTCTTGCTAAAATATCAGGCACTTTTAGTATTTTGTTTGGTCGACAAAAATATTTTTGTTCTATCTTTGCCAATGTGTGCACTATCGGCAAAGGAAGATTATTAGTAATCTAAAATATTTATGTATTAATAAAGCATCGGTCCCTTAACAGCGTCTTGAATGTTAAAATTAATTAATCCCTAATGGTTTCACATTGATGTGTCTGGGACTATAATTATAATGGTAAATTAATATTCATGTTACAATAATAGAGTTGCAATACCGTCTTTGGTATGGGAATAGACATTTACCTTAATAATTAATTGTATATAGCCTACGAATAACTCTATCAATTTGTTTAAGCGTAGTGTAACCTTGCCAACCCGCACTGGGCCCGCGTGGTGGATTACGGCCCACTCCCTCTCACCAAGAGGAGGCCTGTGTCCCAACAGTGGGAACATTCTAGGCTGATTATGTTAGTGTAATCTTCTGCTATAGCATACCTTTGAAGTTTAAAGTACTTGTAAAGATTAAAATTTCAATTCGGCATAATCAGCCTATATTGTCCCCACTGCTGGGACACAGGCCTCCTCTCAGTGATAGGCAGTGGGCCAAAATCCACCACGCGGGCCCAGTGCGTGTTGGTAGATGTCACATGTCTTCGAATTTTTGGTTGTGAGACATGCCAGTTTCCTCACGAGGTTACCCTTTATCGTTTTGAGAACAGCGGTGATTTATGAAATAATTTACACAAATTAAAGCGCCTGCCTGGGTTTGATCCCACACGACCTACAATTCGAAAGTCGGGGCCTTTGCCGTGGTTTACAGTGATTTACAGTGGTTACCACTGTGCAACCACTGCTCTCCAACCAACTAAACCTATAAATAACTCTATCAATTTGAAGGGGAGCGTAATCTTCTGTTCTTACATACCGGAGTATTCCCGTTTGAGCACCTATTTTCAGAGCACCCTTTTTAGAGCACCAAAGGTATTCCCATTAGAGCACCAATAAATATTTTACCGTGGTGCTCAAAGGGGAACAATAAAAAAATATTCAACTTTATTCCCTTTTGAGCACTTACGATGCGGTAGCTTCTAGTGATGGGGTTTATAATAAAACATATCGATAAAAATTGGCAGTACTTTTATTATCATATTAATTTTAGGCAACTAAGTAATTATTATTAATATCACAATCAGCCTTATGTTATTTTCTTGACTTAAGACAAATAAAATAAAGCATTGAAGCTGGAAAAGTATTCCTAATGACATTTCAACTTTTTCTAAAAATATTTTCATATTTACACATCCTTTGTTTAAAGGGAACCAAGTTTATCTCGAAGGTTTTCATAAAAGCATTCCACTATAATTACATGAGTCTCGTTGTAGCTCAAAAGTGAATTTAATTACTAACCGCATACTCTGTAATAAACTACTTCTTTGACGATAGCTGTGACGCTTATGGGAAAAAGTGCACCTGTTATGGTATCCTGGTATCCACTTTAATTTATTTGCTAACGACTAATGTGTTAATATTGTTAAGCTAAGAATTTACACTTTAATGTTTTACAGTGTTACTGGCTGTCTGTTTTGTAAAAATATCACCGCAAAAACTTAGGTGAAATGAGCTTGAAGTGACCTGTCATTCCACCTGATTCTATTCTATTTTTAATAAATGGCAAGCAAAGCCGATGTCGACTATTCTGCCAATGTCTAAAGTGAGAATGCTAGGATCGTTTGGAGTTGACACTATTGACAGCTCACTTCACCTATGTTTTTACGGTGACATTTTTACAGAAAACATCGTCTGTCGGCAGTGATGTTGCCAACTCCAAGCAACCGAGTAATTTTATACACAGTCACGGTACACAAAAAGATTAAGCAATTTTTAAAACCATTTTTGTTTTGTTTCTAATTTTATACTAAGACTTGTACGCACGGCTACACATCAAGCTATACCTAACCAGTCTAAGCTGACTTCTGATTCTAAGAAAAACCTATACAATGCGAGTTCAGCTAAAACTGGAAATATATAGCTTGATGTGTAGCCTGTGTACACATCATTTTTTCTATAGGCAACTTGGGCATATATTTTGCAATACTTTTCTGAAAAAATGGAACGCAACACACTTTCTATTTTTTGCACTGTGCAAGCATAAATATTGACGAAACCATTTCATTGTCGCTGTTACTGACACCCGGTTTCTGAATTGACAATTTGAAGATGAGAACTTGTCAAATTCTATATAGCATTACTTAAGGTCAAATTCAATATATAATTATTTGCATGAAACGTAAGATGAATTTTGCGAGCTTAGTTATGGACTCACGTTAAGTATAATTAGTTGAGTTTGACTTTAATTTAACAAGATGTTTAAGCCCTAGTTGACGCAACAGATGAAAGAAGAGAGCTTTACTGAACTTTATTTATATAGAATAATTGTCAAGGCAAAAGAAAAACATCGCGAACAAGCCCATACATTTGTAATAAACTAACGTACGGCCAGGCAACTCGCTGAAAACTGCAATTTGTTAGCCATGCTAGGCAAGAATTGGTACTAATTTATTATACAAGTATGGCGCAGTCAGAAGCACGTTTTATAAATATTCCTTTGTGTAGAAAGCTGAATCTGATTTTAATTATCATGCAGAACATTATTTATTGTTATGATAAGATTTTATCAGCTTTGTTTTACCCACCTAGCGGTCTGTGACATTTGGTTGACGTACTCGTATTTGCCGTGATATCGTTTTGTTTGGCATAAGGTACTTCGTATTCTTTCTTCCCAGAATATAATATGGCCGACATATTTATATGCTTCGGGTGTAAGGGGACTACAGAACCTAAACGCAAGTTTTGTAATGCCTAAAAGTATTATGTTTGCCTACGGTAAACAAAATAAGAAAAATATATGATATTCTTCAGGATATACCTATGCTAGTTAGATAGTGTGATAAAAACATAATACAACAAATTTGATACGATAGAACAAAATCACGAAGATACCTCTAAAAGTTCCTTTTATCGTTTAAAAACCATACTAATAAACATGCAATCATTCTGATTTTTTGTCAAATTATTCTACAAGCAACATATTAAAGTAATAATGTTTTAATTTTTTTGTCTAATCAATCGTTTTTTGGAAATAGATAATTGCTTTTCATTTTGCAATAAATTACCTGTGTTGTGTCATCGCGCTTCTCTTTCTTTTCGATGCAGTCCGACAGTGACCGCGCTTTCGGTCATGTAGTTCCCGTGATATTAAAAAATGCACTAGAATTGGCTTTTGCTTAAACCCTAGCCCCCTTACTAATAACCTTATTATATCACTAGCTGCTGCCCGCGACGTCGTCTGCGTGAAGGCTCTACAGCACCAAAAATACGTAAGATGCCAGCGTCGCTATAGCATTATAAGTAAACAACTTTTAAAATAGCATTAAAATATAAGTTTTTTTTGCAAGCGAAGCAAGTGAAGAGAGTTATATGGGAATCCTGCTGAGTTCAGTCATAAGATGTGACTGAAGGAAATGAGAGAAAATAATGCAGGAATACATTCCAGGACACAAAAGAGTAAAAATACGTACAAAGGTATCATACCTTACAACACTTCCCTATAAACTACGTTGATAGTTATGCTGCCAGGAGCCAAAATGTAAAGAGAGTCAGGACTGGTGACGCAGGAGCAAGCGACGTACAGTTGCCCGTGTGAGAAGCAACTCGTCCTGAGGTCGACACCCGCTGCCCTTAGTGTCTGCCCCTGCGACTTATTGATTGTCATCGCGAAGCAAACACTCACGGGAAACTGTACGTGCTTGAACTGGAACGGGAAGTTATGAGGTATGAGGGGAATGCGTGGTATAAATACTGCCTCGCCGACGCCACAACCCGTAAGAATTTCCGCCTCAATGGTGTGTCTGTGGAGCGAGATGACTTTAAGGCGGGTCCCGTTACACAACTTCGGAGGAGATAGGTTCCGAAGAAGCATAATCGGGACACCGACCTTCAGCTTGATGGTATGCGCTGGAAGTACACTTGCTGACAGGGAGTTCAGAAATTCCACGGGATAATGGGTGACGTCATCTTGCTCGACCACTTCAGTGTTTATCGAAGTGTAGACCACTTCATTCCCCTCAATTTCCGAGAGAATGCATGCATTAATTGCTGCAGCCTGATCATTTTTGGGTGTCAAAATGGCCCGCTCACACACCCAAGAATTCTGCTGGTGCGGTATACGACTGATGTCCCCGCACACACGGCGAATGAGTTCTTCTAAGCTGGATACCACTCTACCGAGAGACTCTGGAAGCACCACCTGTCCACCTCTCTCTTCTGGTAGAGTGTCTTCGCCAAGACTTAGAAGGACATCGGAGAATTCTTGAGCATGTGCATTTCCGCCGAGCCGAGCTCTCATATTAATGGTCAAGCGCAGCGTACGAACTCGTGACCACAACGAAGATCGTTTCAACGAAGCATTCACCTCGTCAGCCCTCGATCCCCGCGTCACCACGGGAAGCATTTGCCGGAAATCGCCACTGAACAGAACTGTGACACCAACCGTCAAATGTTCGTTCCTGCGGATGTCCTGCAGGGTTCTGTCCACGGCCTCAACTGCCTTCCTATTATCCATCGCACACTCATCCCATACGATCAGAGAGCATTCCTTGAGCACGTGTCTCTTATCGCTGTTACGTGACACACCACAAACAGGCGTTTCGGCGCTCTCTAAATCGATGGGAATTTTAAACATGGCATGTGCTTTTATGCCATTCGGAAGCAGTGTGGAAGCGATTCCCGACAACGCTACAGCAATAGCAATTTTGCCTTGCCTCCTGACCTCTGCAAGTATGCCAGTGGTAACAAATGTTTTTCCTGTTCCACCAGGAGCACCCAAGAAAAACATTTTACCCTGGTTTTGCCCAACGCTTTCAAGGACGGTGTCATAAATTTGTTTTTGCTCTGAAGAGAACAAAGCGACATGGTCATTTCGTATGGTGGTCATTTCGCCCGGATCATAATTTGTCTCAGCGTTATACTCCCGATTTCCACGGTCTTGATGCGGTGATGATTGGGGAGCTGGTAACCCATATTCGATCAGTGGATTGCCGCCGATAGAAATGACCACATCTTGAAGTGAACTGAGACAGGTGTTCAGCACGCGTTCATCAGTTACTTTGACTTCGTCTCCAGTAGCACGCCTCAAAGCTCGTAGAAAATCTTCGGACAGATGATGGCGATACGTCTCCCACAAAGCTACCGGGTTCGCGACTCCACAAAACACCAAGATGACGGCAAACAGATGACGCATGCGGCTGGGACCGTCACTGACGCTCGCCTCCGCGAGGGTGTCATCCCAATTTTGCTCACCGTCGAGAAGGTGACATTTTATATCACATTTAAGTTTATAATTAGGTATACGACATGGAAATATATTAATTACCAAGCAATAATCACACAGATAAATACCGAACAAAAGTATTAACAGTAAATGTTTATTTTGTACTAATAACATGAAATTGATGGAGAAATGATCATCATCAATGAACATAACTTTTTTGTAATACTTAATACCGCATTTTTTTTAAATTGTCTTCCTCAACTCTGCTCAAGATTTTGAGGGTTTTGTTGGACCTTGAATTTGTCAAAACGAACTATACGATACAACTTTTATGAAGAAAATGCACATTACCATCTATGAATTTTAAGAATAACTAACTACTAACCTCGCCAACATGATCAAATTTAAATTATTAATTTCCAAAAATTGTTAACATGTAACTTCATTTGATTTTTATGAAATCTCATAGATGGCGCTGCTTCAAAATTTTCTTTATACTACTAACATTCATTAAACTATGTTTCTCTGCCCAAGTTACTTAAATGGCGTAGTTTTTATAGTGTAAAGCTAGATTATAGCATGGCTTACTCAAAAACAACATTTAAATATGCGTCGTTATATTACACGCTGTCACAGAATGCGTAAGAAAAATAAAGATTCACAGCTCCTCCCCCGTAGGTGATAGCGTGATAATATGTAGCCTATATGTTGACCCGACCTCTTAGTAATATTCATGCAAAATTTGAAGTAAATCCATGCAGTACTTTTTGAGATTATCCCGGACATACATACAGACAAACAGACAAACAGACAAAAATTCTAAAAACTATATTTTTGGCTTCGAAATCGATTGCAGATCACGCCCCAAGTATTCTTTTTAAAAAATATTCAATGTACAGTTTTGACTTTCCTACGATTTTATTATATGTATTGTTAACATGTAACTTCATTTGATTTTTATGAAATCTCATAGATGGCGCTGCTTCAAAATTTTCTTTATACTACTAACATTCATTAAACTATGTTTCTCTGCCCAAGTTACTTAAATGGCGTAGTTTTTATAGTGTAAAGCTAGATTATAGCATGGCTTACTCAAAAACAACATTTAAATATGCGTCGTTATATTACACGCTGTCACAGAATGCGTAAGAAAAATAAAGATTCACAGCTCCTCCCCCGTAGGTGATAGCGTGATAATATGTAGCCTATATGTTGACCCGACCTCTTAGTAATATTCATGCAAAATTTGAAGTAAATCCATGCAGTACTTTTTGAGATTATCCCGGACATACATACAGACAAACAGACAAACAGACAAAAATTCTAAAAACTATATTTTTGGCTTCGAAATCGATTGCAGATCACGCCCCAAGTATTCTTTTTAAAAAATATTCAATGTACAGTTTTGACTTTCCTACGATTTTATTATATGTATAGATATGAATAGTTACACACCGATTTCTCTCTTTCAGTCGTCAGTAATTTGACTTTCGAAAGAAGAAGACAAAGCGTTGTGTAATTATACAGACGCTATACAATGTTTATATATTTATTAGTAAAGGGGTTAGCATATAACTCTCAATCACTAGCTATAATATTTGCATTTCTATCTGTGAACCGATTTGAGAACCTAATGGTTCATGTGTTCGATTAGATTTGAATGCACCTGCAAAGTAGAAATTGTACATTACAGACTTGTTGATTTTGTCAGCTAGTTGTCGTGCAAACTCCTTGGCCATGGCTTTAATATTTTTTTCAACAGTAACAAAAAGAAAAGCAGCACCCTTTCCTTTGACCACAACAAAGCCCATTCCTCGGTTCCCCATAAACAATACCCCACTTTTAGCCCACATTAATTTATTCGCTGGGTAAACTTCACCGCAATCTAGCAACACTACAGTTTACACAAACGGGCACGCCCAACAAACAAGAATATAAAAGCTATCACGTTGAATGGAAAGCTATTGTGTAGTTGTGACGTAACAGCTTGGATATCTGAGGGATTTAGGTTACCATGTTATGGTTGATGAAATTGTAATTGGCTGGTAGGAGAAGGAAGAAACTTTCTCAAATCGTATCCAAATTCAAATTGCCGAAAGACTTGAAGAAGTATATGCCAGATATATGAAAGCTACTGAGTTTTTTTTTGTCCTCGTTGATTTTCTCCATCGTGGAGGTGACAGAGGGGCATGCCAGACTCTTACCGGCTAAGACCACCGCGTTGTTCTACCTCTGCCTAAGGCCGGGGGTACGGGATTCGCATAAGCATTCACCGCACCTCTGACAGGCTAAGCTACTGGGTTAAGAAGGTCGGATAATGATGTCGTCAGTGTACATTTGTGTCAACATCCTAGTCACGCGAATGTTATGATTGGCATCCTAGCGTAAACAGATGCGGTTGAAAATTTATAGCATTCTGGAAATCTAAGTTTGATCTAGTGCCGTCATATTTATATTTCTGATGACAGATTTTATTTCCATTTTAAAAAATATATAATTGGATTATCAAAAATATACTTTCCTGAGAACGTATTGAGTTTAAAATTCAGTTGACTAGTAAAGTATTTTAGTGTTTTGTCGTTTACATTTCCCAAGGTTTTTGCTACTAATAGACTACAATCAGGTCCCATGGGTGTTAGAGGTGATTAAACATCGACGTGTATATGTATTGAAATAACAATATTATCATTAATTGTTTACCATTGTATACAACATCCATTTTGGCTTGACTAAATTTGTGAAAATATATTCCTTTGATATTATTTATATCAATAAATGCTGTTTCAAATATAAGTTTACTAATGAAGACAGAGCACAAAATAAATGATTGATGATAGTGAATGCGACAATCAATATCCAATTTTACCTCATTTTCTGACAACAGTACTCACAAAATATTCCCACAACCGGCAACTTGTTGATTAATGGGCTGTCAGTATCAGAAAGGGGCTGTTAGACCAAATTATTGTGTTAATTAAAGCGAATGAGAAGATTAAGAGTCATTCTATAATCAGCCTATAATGTTCCCACTGCCGGGACACAAGCCTCCTCTCGGTGAGAGAGAGTGCCCAACACGCGGGCCCAGTGCGGGTTGGAAGATGTCACATGTCTTCGAATTTTTGGTTCTAGGACATTGATCAAAATATGATTCGTGACAAGAATATATTATATATTTACAAAATTATAGTCATTAAAATCATTAAAATATGTCTTTAAGTTAGATTTGTACCATAAGCACTTTTCCATAAGAGATTCGTTCTTATGGTACAAATCTAACTTAGAAAGATGTATTAATGATTATAATTCGATAAATACGTAACTGTCATAGTCTCGAATAATATTTTTATCAAGATACAACTTGACACTGACCTGAAAATTGCAATAAAACGTAAGAAACATTTAATTTCGCGGGCTACAACTGCGCATTCACGTTAATTAATATTCGGACTTGTCTTTTTCTTCCATAATTCTCTATTAGTCGTCATCTCGGCAGTCACCCCTAATATTAGCAAATACTTCACTGTTGGGCTCGTAAAATGTATCTATTGTTATTCTACTGGTTTTAACCCATCCGTGCCTCGGAAAGCACGTTAAGCCGTTGGTCCAAACTGTCATTCGTGGATCTTTCACAGTCGTTACGGGTCGTCAGAATCCTGAAAGTCTGACAACCAGTCTTACCAAGGGGTTTCGTATTACCCAGTAACTGGGTTGTGGAAGTCAGATAGGCAGTCGCTCCATGTAAAATACTGGTACTCAGCTGCATCCGATTAGACTGGAAGCCGACCCCAATATAGTTGGGAAAAGGCTAGGCAGACGATGATGATGATTCTACTGGTTTTAACTTTACCTTGTGTTTATTAATATAAATTATGTAATATAAGATTGATCACACATCCAAAATCAGCATCGATTAATGTTTCCAATATTACAGCTGACTTTTTATAAACAAATCAAAGCTGATTTTGTTTTATCGGTATTTCTCTTGGCAGCAGAACCATAGAATTTTCAAACGATTAAAATCATAAATATCGTCTTGCCCAAAGCAGTTCACGGGAAGTCTTACCTTATAAAGTTGGAACCTGCATTTGGTTTACATTTTTATTTTGTTGGCTACGGTGTAGTAAAAGGAAACTTGGCAACTGTTTTAACATCAATATTTTGACGCCATTTTGTTACCTTCCTCAAGTAGGTATGATTTAATCTTTTATAAAGTACCTATATATTTCACAGTACTTATAAGGCTAAGTTTTATACCTGCTACCAATAAATAAAACGTGAATTGCTTGGGCCACGCAAATGGGAAGGGTTCCATTTTCCCTCAAAAACGAGGGGTGACATTGCCAGATGGGTAAAAGTAAATGTATGTCTTTTGCCCTGATTTCAAAGTTAAAGAAACTTGGATTGTTTTTAAGAAGTTACCTGTGCCTACTCCTTTCTTTTTTCTGTTTGTGTTTCTGCTACATATTGCTGTATGTAGCGTCAAATGAAATAGTACATTATTTTCTAATGGATATATGATCAGTTAGCTATCTAATAATTTGTCTATGTATGTATAACACAGTTTTTCTTTAAATTAGACTAACTTCCTTCAAAGACTCATTATTTTTAAAACCTCTCCTTAATTACAATTTCTTCAGAGATTTTAATTACAGCAGTCCTTGAACCTACAGTATAACTTAGAGCCTTAACAAATGACCAAGACAAATGGGTCTGTCTGTCTTTACTCTTATGCCGGGGCCACACTAACGAGAAACGCCGATAATTATCGCGATAATTATGTTGATTAACGCCCCCGGCCCATCATCGTGATAATTATCGGCGTTTCCCGTTGGTGTGGCCCGGGCATTAGACCCGTAGTCCACATCGCTACTAAAAATGGTCATTCAAAATGAAACATAATTAGAGAAACTTAATGATGATTTTCAAAGACCTATTCAATGATACCCCACTTGAGAGATAGTTCGTCGAGTTATTTTTTTTTTTTGTAATAGTGAATTTTGATTACTGTCATGTCTTTAGTGACACACACAAGATTAAGACAAATCTATTGACGTAATAATCATTAAAATGGGCCCACGTGTTTGGTCTCTAGAGTGCCACAAGGGAACAAACATATATATTTACATAGGCTGATAAACACATAACCGTCCTTTGCGTCACGCAGTCGAGTAAAAAGTAATCAGTTGCAAACTCAAATCACCAGTAATACTGTAAAGGGCCAGATATTTTACAATCAAACCTAATCTCTCTCTTTGACATACGCTTGAACGGTCGAACAGCAGATGCCATCAATTATGACCGGCCTGCATTTTAAAAGAGGTTCAGGCTTTACAGTACCTAGCTAGAAAGCCACAGCACTACTATTTCAATGGCGGTAAGTAAACAACGCATAGTTGCGACACATCACAAACTATTTAATAACGTGTTAGTAAGTCGCGACACGGTGAGAGTGGCACAGGGAGCCACGGAGCGTTCCTTGCTTGGCATTAGGTTTGTAGATCCAGTCCCGAACATCGAGATCCGCAGACGTACGAAGGTTTTCGATGTTGGAAAACGAGTTTTGGAACTCAAATGGAGTTGGGAAGGACAACTGGCAAGGTGCAGTTGACAGGTGGAGTAAGACAAGTCCAAGGACTGCGAGACAAAGTGTCAGTCGTCCGGTGGCGAGATGGGCAGACGATATTGTTGCCCTGGCGGGTAGAACCTGGATGAAGCTGGCACAGGAGCGTGGGGATTGGCATGAGAAAATGGAGACCTATGCTCAGTGTGAGTGAAGTCGGACTGTGGATGATGAAGAAGTCGCATCGTGTACGGATCACTATTGAAATAATGCTGTGACATTTTGGCTACTTATTTAGTGATTAGACTACCCCGTTGGTCTCGTGATCGCAAGCGCGACTGCTGAGCGTGGGGTCCTGGGTTCGGTTCCCGGGTCGGGCAAACTGTTATTGAGTTTTTCCATTAGGACATTCTTAGTAACAGCCTGGAGTTTGGAAGTTGGCGGTGTGATACCCCCGTGCCATGGAAAACGCATTAAGCCGTTAGTCCTCGGAGTAGCGGGATCGTCCGAAAGGGTTACCGCTGCCCGAAACATAAAGGGCTAAGGAAGGAACACGGGTGGGTTTTAGTCAGTAAGAGTCTGACACTCCCTTCCGCTCCACCCAGAGCGTGAGGAGTCATTAGATGATTTCCCATCCCAAAAAAAAAAAAAGCCGTTGGTCCTGGCTGTCATTCGTGGATCTTTGACAGTCGTTACGGGTCGTCAGAGAAACCCGAAATTCTGACAACCAGTCTTACCAAGGGGTATCGTATTATCCAGTAACTAGGCTGTGGAGGTCAGATAGGCAGTCGCTCCATGTATAATACTGCTACTCAGCTGCATCCGGTTAGACTGGAAGCCGACCCCAACATAGTTGGGAAAAGGCTAGGCAGATGATGATGGGTGTACTGTGTGGACACCTCTGCCTTACCCTTCGGGGATTACTGGCGTGATGTTATGATGCTTTTCAAATCAATGAATCATCTATTTTCGCAATTTCCACTGAGTATTTATCATCCTCTAGGTACAGTCACCAAAGGAGATACGTAACCAGTGTCATCGGATATAGTTGAAGTTTAATAAGAAACCGATAGATGTTTTCGAATAAAATTTAATTTAAATAACGGAAAGCAAACAGTTCATTTATCAAATTAAATTTAATTTGAAAACATCCATCGGTTTCTTACTTAACTTCAACTATATCCGACCGAATTCCGACGACCCTGGTTACTTATCTCCTTAGGTGACCGTACCTACAAACCCAATTTTGCTCGTGTGTAGAAGATAATTTAACGAGAGAAAACAGCATGATAAAGTTAGTCTAGATTCAGACCAACCAACGCATTTGTTTTATCTAAAAGAACAATAAGTCGTTTACCCAGTGGACTTACAACAAGCGTTAGAAGAAGCAGTTCAAATACATTATCTTTATTTTTCTTAAAGACCAGCCTTGAAGAGTAATTGCCATATTCTTTGCTCCAAAGCAAAAATATCTAGCAAACGCTTAGTCAACGCAATGACACCTCATTTATCAAAAGGAGCGAAGAATTCATGAGAAAAAGATGAATATGTATTCGCACAAACGTACCTTTCTAACCTATGTACCTATATATGTATTATATTAATTTCTAAGCATTGAACGTCATTTTACTAGTTATATTTTTATAACCGACACAGCTGCCTGTCTTGAATTGCTTCATCAAAAAGAGGTCAACAGTTTACGAGAAAGAATACAAAAATGGGTACACATTTGTCTTCAGTAGTACATAATTACCTGTATAAGTCTAAAAGCAATAATAAATAATAGCAGCTTCAGTCGTAAAGTTTCAATGGAAACAATTAATAACTTTTATAACAATCTACAATGAAAATGTAATAAAAAGAGAAATATAGGTACGCTTTGCCGTATCGTGACAAAAGCCCAACAAAATTTTATTAGAAGTAAATATGGTAGCAAAGTGTGGCTCGACTGTCGGAACAAAGCATTACTTAAAAATATTACATTACAATTTCTGAGTTTGAGCACGCAACAAAGTAATTTAATTTACGAACCTGTGTTCAGAAGGCTCTGTAGGCTCTATGCGGCACTGCCGAACGCACATTAAAAATTCATATACTTATAAAAAAAAATCACCTTCGAAAAAAATTAAAATGCAATCCACAGCACACTATCACTATAGCAGTCACAAGTTTATGTACACTTTAATTTCGAATTTCATGTTTAGTTTCCTATACGGCCGGCAGGCGGCGCTGGCGTGTTCTTCTTACCGCGGTCGTCTACACACTAACGTCTGACTGTGTGATTCGCGCATGCGTCGTTACTCCTACACCCGATACCTACATTTCATTTTGTAATGAACTGAACTTTTCTTTAGCACGCCCAAAAATAGACCCAAACTTCTAGCAACATAGAGTCGGATTTCGATCTAGTACCAAATTAAAGGGTGCGATTCGACTTCGCAGATCTTTCGTCTCTCTTCCACTAACAATGTCCACATGCATTTGAATTTTAATTGAGTATAATATATATATCTATGTATGTGGTTGTATACGAAACAGTTTTCAAGTCTTTATGTCAACGATTAGTATATAACTGTGACAAAGTGATTGGTGGTAAATTTCGGGCAAAGTTGTGAAAGGGCTTTTATTTTTGAGTTCTTTTTCCTTATTCCAATACGGACTTTAATTTCAGGTCCGAGTGTTAATTTTAAAATAGTGTACATTTTCTTTTTTTTTGGGCCAACTTTTCCTTATGTTTCCTACGCGCGAAGGCGGTGTCGTGTTCGAGGTAATAATCAAAGGAAACCATTACCCCAGTTAAAGTTAAGTTCATAATGAAACCGGTATACGCACGTATTCCTGACATTGGTTAACAATAGCGTTGTAAATAGATTACGTAACTTAACATTTTATGAAAAGTCTGCATTTTCTTTAATAGAACGAGTATGGCGGATCACCAAAATATTGCATGATAAAAAAGTTAACGAAGAAAATAATTATCAACAGGAATGTGTGAAATTATGATAAACGTTATAATTTAAACCTATTTTGTCTGTAATCCCAATTGACAACCTAATAATCATCAGAGTTCTCTGATAGATAGTTACGCCTTTGTTTATAAACATAGCTTAGAGCTAAGACAATCTTAAACATCAAAAATGTATGACTATAGCACTGACATTTAACAGAACACGCAACGAAGTGTCTTCAAGACCTTTACACACTAAATGCGAACACGAAGAAACATTTGCGTGGTCATTCCCTAAAAAGCTATGGGAAAATTCATCGAAACAAAAAGCCTTTGAAGACATTCTTGTCTAACCGAGTTGTAACAGCATGGAAATAGGCTCCTGGAAAATGTTGTGTTGGCTCCTACACTGAACTGCTTCTAGAATCAACTGGACAGGCTAAATATCTCGAAACTATACGATACACACGCATCAGCTAATTAGCTGCTAATTTGTCTAACCAAATAATAATAATAAAAAAGTGGCACTCCGGGAGTGCCGACAGAAGAGAAAACTTGAACAATTACGTGTGTATTTTTGCAATCGTCGTATACTTAAACAAAACACAAACAGAATACTTTGCCATCACTCACTGACATATCTGAAATACATTAAAACCGAGTACATCCCGCGGAAAGCCGAACACATCCGAAGCGGTGTCGGTTACGGTAACAGTGGCGCGAATTCAATAGTTTTTTCCCATCTCAAAAAATGCCCAACGCGCCTAAAGAAGTTTTCTTTTCAATAATTTGATCGTGGATAATTTACTTAACTTTGATGAGAGGTAAGACGAAAAAATGGCCCAAAAAGGTCACAGCATGGTACCCATAAATGGAAGAAGACGTATCAGAAGACATGAAAGGGAAGATGATTTGCCATAAGGTTAGCAAAGAACAGTTTTGGACTGGAAAAAGTGGAGAGAAATAGTTTTTTTTTTGTAACTTTGTGTTTTACAACTAGGTTGGAGCGGTATCTACAACGCCACATGCTAGACAACGCGTCATACTGACGTCACGAAATCCTGCATCTCGCAAGCAGAGTTTACCGCGCAACTAGCATAGATACAACGGCCCGACATGAATCATCGGGCAGTTGCCCGCCAGACACAACACCCGTCTGGTCGGAGGATCCTTCCTTTTCTATATAGTATGAGTGAACTTTACACCCTGTTCCTCATACCTCTGTAGGATACATAAGGTACACATAACTTTACACCTCTATAAGGTCATTGTTTCGCTAATGACTAATTTTGGGATGCATGAAGAAGCCTCCTCGTGTAGCGCAGTTTGTTCCGCCAATTAATCAACTGAACCAAGCGCTCGGCGCATCCTGGATAGTCATATCCAACACCTTATTTGACTGGCCAATTCTCCCCTTGTGGTGGTAGGGCCAACCCCCGCCTGGTTTGCGACCACCCTCCCACCGGAGTCAAGCAGCCTGCTGCGTTCCGTCGATGCGTGGGAGTTCCAGTGCCTTAGGCATCTTCTGGACATGCTCGTTCCATCATAGACCTCATCCATCGCTTTCCATCAGACGTGATCGAGGTCAAGAGCGGGCCCATTCAACAATAAAACAAATAAAAAAAATGTATAATATTATATTGTCATAAATTGTATACCTTAAAGGAGTGGACAGAATTTTTTCGTCCACCCAATTTTGTCCAGTTAGGCAGGTAACCATAGCAACGCGTAATTACGTGCAAATAACCAGACACCTCTAAGAACCTACCGTGACACATATTCAAACGTTTTTAGGTAGGTACGTGTTTCACGCAAATACGACTGGAGTGAAAATAGCGTCCTGCATAATAGATGAGTCTGGTCAACTTGCGTTCGTCTCAGACTTGAGCCTTAAATTGGTAATAGTATGCTGCAGATTCGACATGTTTTAAGAGCTTATATACATGTGCGTGCCTGACTACTGAGTTATTTTTGGTTAGGTCTTCACTATGGGTTGAACAAAATTGGAAAATTGGCTTTGCATACACGACCTCGTAATTCCTCTACCACTTTTGCAACACTCCGAAAGGCTTCCGCAGACAGGTACGACACACTCACACGTCGTGCCTGTCTGAGCCTTAAACCACTGTATTTAGGAGAATGACATTTTCCACAAGATTTACTTAAACATATAATGAAAGTAAGTACCTACTAAGAAAAAGATGCACTGAACTTAAATTTAGTTTAGTTTGTGAACAACAGAAACGGCATCACTGTCTACCTAACTCCTCTGGTTGTCAATATGCTAACCTCATAAGTACCTTAGAATATTGTACCTACCTTAAAATATATATAACAGGGACATAGAGGTGCAACCTGTTACCATGGAGTCAGCACATCATGATTCTGAACACCCTGGCGTTGAAATTTTCCAAAGGTTATTAAAAAAATATGCTGTTCCATATATTTTATAGGTAAAAAAATACGTCTATTCTAAGAAAATTATTTTATCCTTCGAAGAAAACCCAATAAAGCAAAATTAACTTCGTAATTATGAAGTGGAATCCAACGGTATCAATTTCATCAGAAACTCGAACACAACCCCAAGTAATTGCTAATTATGTAAATAAAATTATGTCTATATCGTATTTCAAAAGGTTATTACATTTTTTTAATTAAAGATGGCCACTTTAATTAATACTTTGATGTACTGTTGAATTTTTAACTTTGCATATTCATGAAAAATTGTGAAACGAGGTTTCAATTACTTTTTCGTGGAACGTACATTTTTATCTGCAAGTATACGTAGCAGAGAAAATGTAAATCGTAGTATGAAATGAGTATTATTAAATCGTTTTTCATTATTCACATTTACATATTTAAGTATAATTTTTGTGAAAATTTTAAAGTAATATCAACGTGAGATTGTCACACTGCAGTGCATCTTCCTATAAAAATAAGTAACGAGTCGTAATCACCTCGCTTGCTCATCATCATCACCATCTGTCTACAGCAATCGACTGCTGGACATATAGACCTCTCCAATGGCACGCCATTCAACTAGATTCTCGGCAACTCTCATCCAGTTACTACCTTGCGAAGATCGTCGCTCCACCTAGCCTGAGGGCGTCCCACCTTACATTTACCGATTCGCGGTCTTGACTCAAGAACACGTCTACCCCAACGGTCATCTTTTTTCACGGACGGACAGATGGATAGCGGAGGTTTAGTAATAGAGTTCTGTTGGCACCCTTTGAGTACGGAACTCTAAAAATGCCTAAAATTTGCCTAGCCTTTTCCCAACTATGTTGGGATCAGCTTCTAGCCTAACCGAATGCAGCTGAATACCAGTATTTTACATGGAGCGACTGCCTATCTGACCTCCACAACCCAGTTACTGGGTAATACGATACCCCTTTAAGACTAGTTCTCAGGCTTTCGAGCTTCTGACTACCCGTAACGACTGTCAAAGATCCACGAATGACAACCGGGACCACCGGTTTAATGTGCTTTCGCAGACACGGAGGGGTCTCGGTACGTAAAAATGGTCACCCATCCACAAACAACCACGGCAAGCGTAGCTTAACCTGATCAATCACCTGTGCGGCTGTTATTATTTAGCCACAGGCTCTTCTTTAAAAATACCTAAAATAATTATAGGTATTACCTAAATAGACTTAGGTAGCGTAACCTTTACCTAAATGTATGTGTCTAGACTGTGATTGTGTAGACCCTTGTGGAATTCTACATTATCACAAAATGTTTTTAGTTGAAGAAATAAACAAGATATTTCTTCGAAAAATCTGAGCCGTAACGAAATAAAGAACACTTTAGCATATCAATTGAATGTTCTCATGCATAAGTTATACAACGTTACTGAGTGCTGTTGAATATTGAGCTTAGAACACACGACTTGACAGTCCACAATACTTTACGACGATTCAAGTGAGTGGTATTTCTAGACTTTAAAGAAAATACCTACATTATTGGATTGAAGACTATTGTTTGTATGTTTTTTTTTGTCTCCGCTTTTTGTAATAAAATGTGAATAATAAGTATAAGCTCTTACCTTAGTTTGCTAAACTCTTACCTTTGTTTAAGAGTTAGGATAAACAAAGGTTAGTGCTACAGTATTTTATCCCTGGAAGTGACGCTTAAAGATTTCATTAGGATCTCGTAAAATACAGTCAAGTGATAGCATCATCTGCCTAACCTTTTCCGTATTATTTTTGGGGTCAGGTTCCAGTCTAACCAGATGCAGCTGAATACCGGTATTTTACGTGGAGCGACTGCCTATCTGACTTCCACAACCCAGTTACCTACTGGATAACACGATACCCCTTGGTAAGACTGGTTGTTGGACTTTCGAGATTCTGACGACCCGTAACGAATGTCAGCCCGAACAGTTTAACGTGCTTGTCAAGGCGCGGACAGGTCTCGTTATGTAAAGATGGTCATCCATCCACAGACCGGCCGCGGCAAGCGTAGCTTAACCTGATCTATCGACCCGTGCGGCTGTTATTACTTAGCCCTCGTGATAACGTGATATTCAATAAAGAATTGAACTGAACCCATGCAACTATTTCACACATAATAAAGGTACCGTCTATCCTTTACATTTCTCCCACACTAATCATGTGACCAGAAACCCCAACACCGGGTACAGTTATTAATTAAAACTTCCTTACATCTATAACGTTAAGGTATAAATTAGGGCAACAGACTGTTGTACTTACGAGGACCGTCATAACTGAAGATAATAATATTAAGCTGGTTAGGGGAATGTCCTCACTTGATTTACACAAACGTTGTTTGTAGGTTAACTGGGGCGGTGGTAATAGTTTTATCGTCGTTCTTGGTAAATATTATGCCACTAATCATAATAAAATCGAAATCAATATATTTTATTTCACATAAACCTACATGGACACTTATGAAACGTCAGAAGCTAGGTGCACTTCCAAATGGTCGTTTCCTGTGAAGAGCCGGCAAGAAACTCCACGGTTACTCTTTTAAAAATAATTGGCTTTTACAATGTTTTCAAATTACATATTAGTTAATAGGTATGGGAACCGATGGACGTGCTCGAATAAATTTTAATTTTATTAATAGAAAACAAACAGCTCATTTATCTAATTAAATTTCAGTCGACAACATCCATCGGTTTCTTACTAATCTTCAACTATATCCGACGATGCTGCATACTTATCTCTTTTGTTGACTGTATATTGAGTACGACTTTTCATGGAAAATTAAAATCTATTTAAAGTCAATCATTCGTAAGTGCTCTATGAATATTTATTGTTTTTTTCACAGACCACATTGGCTATGGTAATTCTTAAATTACTTTTGAAAATTTTTCGGCTCAGCTTGTGACAACAATAATTGGTATTTAATACATAACTAGCAGCGCCGGTTTTACCCGCATAAGTTTCGATCTCGTGGCAAAATCGGGATAAAAACTATCCTATGTTCTTTCCCGGTACTCAAACTATCTCTATACCAAATTTCATCTAAATCGGTTCAGCGGTTTAAGCGTGAAGAGGTAATAGACAGACATACTTTCGCATTTATAATATTAGTATGGATATTCATCGACTTACTCGTATGACCATGTACAGAAATCTCTTTGGTGTAACCTGCCGCGTTTCGTTCTTCTCCATGGGTATCTATTACGCTTTGGAATGGGTAACTAGCTTCATATTTCTGACTAAATGACTCCTTGAAAATTCAAAAGTGCTTGTAAATGGTTTAATTCTAATAAATGCTTTCAGTTTGAGTTTACTCATTATTATCATCTGTTTATCAGGCATGGTGACAAATCCGATAGTATTCAAATTCATTAGGAAATACTTTATTTACATTACTCGTATTTGTAATATTACCAAAGTACGGAAACAAACACTCCACTAACGTGTCATGAAAACGTTTCCAATCACAAGTTGGTATCGATCCATCTAACGATAGTTTGGTAGATAATTACATACATGTGACGTCATAAAACAGGTATGTAGACTTATAAGCGTATCGAGGTTTATCTGAAGTAATCAACATAATATATTTTTTTTGTTTAGTTTATTCTGTTTATATGTATGTATGTAGGTATCTGTGTATTAGTATGTTTATTGAAGTGAAAACTTCTTTAGGCGCGTTGGGCATTTTTTGAGATGAGAAAAATACATTGAATTCACGCCACTGTTACCGTAACGACAACGCTTCGGATGTGTTCAGCTGTCCTCGGGATGTACTCGGTTTTAATGTATATCCGATATGTCAGTGAGTGATGGCAAAGTATTCAGTTTGTGTTTTGTTTTCACTTCTGTCGGCACTCCCGGAGTGCCACTGTTTTTCTTCTTCGAATTATCTATTCTATATATTATTTTGCACCTGCAATGTTTTGTCTTCGCATCACCCAGGTTTACTGAGAGCCCAAAGGGAGTAGGTAAGTCCGCCATTGTAAGGTTTTTTTTTGGCACTAAGTATTAATAAATAATAATAACATTTTACGTAGCTGGTGATTTCTGCCACAAGCACTTTGGGCAAATAAGTCTCTAATTTTATTTGTATGTCTTTTAATTTAGTTTAAGTTACTGTGGTAGGAAGACGCGTTCACACGAGCGCGATTTTTTACGCGCGCGCGTATCGTATGCATCACTCCCTCAAAAGAGAAGCATTTAATTCCAATGTTTCTAAAGAAGGAGCGATGCGTACGCGACGCGCGCGCGTTAAAAGTCACGCTCGTGTGAACGCGTCTTCCTACCACCGTAACATTTCATGTTCTGCTTTCAGCTGAAAGGGTGGGCCCTTCAGTTATTACAAGTCATGTCCAAACCCACGCAGTCATGACAGCTAAAATCGCCAGTCAAAATGTTAACCCACATTATAACCATGTATGTATCCCAAACAGTATGTAACCCAAAGTGAGGCAACGTTGCCAAGTGTAATTTCCCGAGGGAGCTCAGGGGGTAATTGTATAAGTTTTAAATAATTATCCACTATCCAACTTGGTCGGGTAACGTACGCGATGCAATTAGTGAATAATAGCGTTTTAGCTTTTCGATTCGGGGGTGAAACGGGTAATATTTTTAAGTGCTTTAGAAGTGGTTGGATGAAAATTTTGTGTATGTTGCGTAAAGAAATAGTCAAGCCTTTCCCATCAGAGGATTTGTTTTTCGGCGAGCAAAGGGTAACGACGATTCTTTTCCAAAACTAGAACTGCGACTAGCACAAATTCGAGTGCCAAGCATGGTTATTTTTGTTATTATAGACATTTTCCTTTATTCGTCTATATACATATAAATTATATTTTTAAATATTAGAATATAAAAAATATATATAAAAACATTTAAAAATATAAAAAATAGTAGCCCACCGGTATCGGGAACAGGGTCCAAGCTACCGGTGGTCAGGGCTCCAGAGAGAGGAACCTCCTGACAATGCGAGCCGTGTCCAGAAGTACTGCTTATAGACATAATTATTACATTAAAATATTTTAGCACTTTTGGTCTAATTGAGTCATCACAAGGTAAAATATAGTCGCATAAGGAATGTGCCAATCAGCTCGGAGTCAAATGAATGCGTAGTAGATATCTTCTAGGCTTCTAGGTAGCTCTTTGACGTCATAAAACTCAGTAAATGACCTCAAAGAAGCTCCAAAGAAGCCAGAAAATAGTCATCATCACCATCATCATTCCAGACTTCTTTCTTCTGCTATATTTCCCGGTTCCGTGTGTCTGAAAATAGTACAGAACAAAAAATAACTCCAAAGCGGCTTAATAATAACTAGAACCAGCCACTCATTCAATCTCACACTAGGAATCTTCCACACAAACACAAATCTTGTAATCCGGCTGTATCGAAATATCATTTGTCAGTCTCATCCTATGTGACATCATGTTTTATTCATTCCGAACACGCTACAGGGCGTGGGAGGAGAGGAAATGACGTCACATGAGGGACCCAAGTAGGTGAGCTAGATTGCTACGGTATTATATAAAAGAAGGGTGTCTTTGTTTATGGAAGTAGGTATCTTTGGATGGTCAGGGGCGATAGGGTTTAAGGGGTTGATAAAGAAAATATTGGGTTAAAAGTTTGCTGTGAGTGACAGTGGGTTTTTGTTTGGCAATGTGACTGAGGATTTACTTCGCAAAAACCCCACCCTTCGCAAAAACCTTTGCAAAATTGTAAATCCGTAATTGGCTGTAAGACTAGCATAAATATTTTAAGAGAAAATTTCAAAGAGCTGTGGATTTTGTGAATAATAAATAAATAAAAACTCAAAAAATTTGATACCTAAACTTATTATTAAGCGTTGGTTAAAAAAAAATACGCGAAAATCAAATAAAAAGATTACCTATGTATGAAAAGGGGTTCGCTTCACATTTGTTCGAATAGGCGCTATACATATCTGAGGGGCAATTCTCGTAATTTTAAGAACGTTTACAGTCTGACCTCAGTCTCAATCTGTCAAAAAATACCTCTAATTTCTCTACACTTTGACAAGTTTTTGACATTTGTTTGTCGCTGAGATGAGACTGCGACTAGATTTTGAACGTTTTAAATTACGAGAACTGGCCTTCTGATTGAAGAAAGTAATAGAATGTTTACAAAAAATGTACCAGAAAAATAAACCGCAGCTTGTCCTAAAATATATGAAACAGACCATAAACAAACGGTCATAATTGAACACACGTTATAAAACGTAAAGTAGAAATGTTTTTTCACGTGTTACTAACAAATAAAACCCAGCCGGTGATAACCTACATAACAACCACGAAAATACTCGAAGTTATTATTGGACATTTACTTCCGTGTTTCCCTAATGGTAATCTCACATTAAGTCAACCTGTTTGTTTAGCTGACTACGCAAACAGGTTAACTTAATGTGAGGTTAACTTTAGTTTTATTTAGGTAATTTTCTTTTAAACTGGTTTATACTCGTAATCAGGTTGACAAAGCTTTCAATGATTTTGTGAAATCAATTTTATTGTAGCTCAAGATACGATACAAGTTTTGTTTACATGAAAACCTAGTTACATCCTGGCAAGGAGAAGGATTTGTATCGTACATCTTAAAGAACCAGTAATAACAATGTTACACAAAAAACAAAACCTAGATACCTAACGCTGCAAATCTTGACTTGTTTAAAATAGGGTTCCGTATCATTAAGCCACAACCTCACCACCCTCACCTTACCCCACCAACCAACAACCAACCAACCAACCTCACCAACCAACCTCACCAACCAAACAACCAACCTCAACCAACCAACCAACCCAACAACCAACCAACCAACCTCACCAACCAAACAACCAACCTCAACCAACCAACCCAACAACCAACCAACCAACCTCATTTTTTATGTAAATTGTTAATTTAATTGTGATTATTTTAAATGATTTTTTTTCATTATTAAAATTGAATTCAGAAAAAGTATAGAAAGCTATGCAACGGTCAGATGACAGTCAATAAATATGAATATTTTTTAGCAGCATCGACTTTACTTCTTTTTTTTTTGGAAAATGGCAGACGATGATAATGAACGATACAATAAGCAATCGATCTTACAAAGAATCAATAGCTAAGTAACTTTTCAAAATATTTTCATCTTAGGACGTATATTCAACAAACAATTAGACTCAGAAACAATAGTTTACAGTTTCAACACTAGATGGAGATTAAACCTACTGTTGGCTGCTTATCGACTCGTCCAAGTTAGGCGAAGGATGAAACAAGCTTGAAGCGAGAAACCTGGGAGAAGTTTAATTACCTGAGATAGTATGGACAGCGGGAGGGGCTTGTGGCTAAGTAATATCAGCCTCATGGATCGATCGATCAGGTTAAGCTACGCTTGCCGCGGTTGGTCCGTGGATGGGTGACCGTCTTTACATACCAAGACCCCTCCGTGCCTCGGAAAGCACGTTAAGCCGTTGGTCCCGGCTGTCATTCGTGGATCTTTGACAGTCGTTACGGGTAGTCAGAAGCCCGAATGTCTGATAACCAGTGTTACCAAGGGGTATCGTATTACCCAGTAACTGGGTTGTGGAGGTCAGATAGGCAGTCGCTCTATGTAAAATACTGGTATTCAGCTGCATCCGGTTAGACTGGAAGCCGACCCCAACATAGTTGGGAAAAGGCTAGGCAGATGATGATGAGTATGGACAGCGGTGTTCATTGTCTTGTGTGGCCAAGTATACTGAGGATATTGTTATGTTTCATGTTGATAATAATCTTAGTGAGAAGGACAGCAGACTCAATGAGAGAGGAAGCGACGTGAAAAACTTTCTCACACGTAAGTGAAGTGTATGACAACTTGGAATAAAACATAATAATTATTTAGAGTTCAAGTCATACATACGTAGATCTTCGAGACATCGCCAAGCGGTTGGTCGACTCTTCACGTGACCAGAGGGCTGGCCTATTTTTGGGCCAAAGAATCAGCATTGCCATACAATGTGGCAATGCTCCTTTTCCAGTTGACAGCGATGCGGTTGAATTTTTTGATGCCCTTTGATTTTTTCCCCTCCTTTTTATATACTTGTAGGTACATATTATTTTAAGACTGTAGAACTAGACAGTTTATTTGTTACAATTAGTAAATTGTAGAACATGCATGACTACTTGGAATAAGTATTTATAAATATTATGTCTTGAGTGTCAATTAAACATGTAGCAAAATATAATTTTACCTATAATTTTCTTTCCTCTATTGTTTTATCTGCAAGTAAACAATTTTGGCATTTGGGGACTCGCATCTTCTATGTAATAAGAGATCAATCTACTAAATCTATCCAGCACAAAAGCTTTTTTCAAAACTATTTGACCTTCTTTTACCAAACAGACAATTTCAGAGTCTAAGTAGAAAAGCCTACCTAACCGGAATAAAAGATAATTTAGGACCCTCTATAAAACTGCCTGCAGAACCCAAATGTAAAACGATAGTAATTCTTAACCTTACTGTAAGAACCGTAGCTCGTAATAAAACAAAGTTCTCAGTATCTTTAGCTAAGAATTCTTTCCAGTTATTTTTTTAATTCCTCCATTAAGACAGTCTTAGTTCCTTTTATACCTTTTATAAACTTAGCGAGCTCGTCTGCGAGAAAGATCTGTTTGTAGTTTAACGTAATTTATGGAAAGAGATATTTTGCTAACTGTAAGATATTTTATTTATTTCCACAAACCAGTTAAAGGGTAAAAGGATACGGGTGACTAGTGTGACTACCCTGTTGGTATCATGGTCACTGTGTTTGATTCCCGGTTCGGGCAAAGTGTTATTAGAATTTTCCATTAGGAATTTCTTAGTAACAGCCCGGAGTTTGGAAGTTGGCGGTGTGATACCCCCGTGCCTCGGAACGTTTGTCCTGCGCCTGATCTCTCTCCGGTTGTTTTGGATTGTGTGGCGTCCCATCGGACTATAAGAGTAATGGAAGAGGGAGTGCACCGTCATTACGTCAGCGCCGGCTGTCGCTGAAAACCAGCGCTGGGGCTCTGTCTTGCATAGGGTCGCAGCATAATGCTGAGCGATAGCCGTTTCCCTTACCTTCTTAAAAAAAAGAAGGTAAAGGGAAACCCTTAACTTATTTTTTTATTTTATTTTTGTGTTTATGTTAATTTTTGCGTCATGTTCACCGCAAATAAACGTATTTGCTTTCTTTCTTTTTCTTTCTCTCATACTTGTGCACCATAATATCTCCCGCGCCAAAGGCTAGTCTCGGTTGAGATTGGCCGTTATGGCCGAAATACGGCCTGAAATACTATTATTAACATCATGTAACATTTGAAAAATGAATCAAAGTTAGGACCACTTTTCACAATTTCCTTCAGGCCCAGATTTTTTTTTCTTATTACTTCTTATTATTTTATAGTTGTTCTGATGGAAAGTCTCATACGGACCATATTCCCAAAATTATACCTAAATGGCCGTTTTCAATACCCATGTAGATTTTGGTAAAACAGCGATAAACTTAACAAATTATACAATTTCCATATTGAAATCGTAACAGCGTTCTTGTAATAGGATTCCGTACTGGATATAAATCATAGATCCTAGAGAGCGGGCCAATCGCTAAGAGGTTTCGTGTTAGTCGGTGAGATTAATTGCTACGAATTCATTATCGTTCGAGTTCTTGTTATTTCAAAGCTGGATTATTTTGTCCGGAATTCCTAATTTTGTTACGTAGACAAGTATACCTATGTACATAGGTACATTAGAGAATTATTTTATAGCACTGTGTGACCTAAATTGGCTGCGGCTAGCGTAGTTTATCATGCAAAATAAACTTTTTTTTTTCTGAAAGTTGGTTTATACAAACACTTTTACTTATATTCCTGTATCAATCTCAACTATTTACCGAGATACCCACCAAACAATTGTACAAAAACAAAGCGGGTTAATTAACCGGCGTTTCTTAGTTACGGCTTTAAGAAAATATTCCTTTATATACACTCTAACAAGTGCCTTCATTTTTTCATTGCCTTTTGTCTTTATTTTTTATTCATTTGCTCAATGGTTCGCCTTCAAGATAAATAGGCTATTTTTGAATAAAGAGAAAGTGTTTTGTTTGAGATTTCCCGGAGAATAATGTTTTTGGAAGGAATTGATGTTTTAGGTTTTATTGGAAGGAAGTTTTGCAGTCGATATTTGAATTTTGAGTAAAAGCAATAATTTCGTGAACCAACGCAATTACTTATTGTTTAAAGAACTCTATTTAATGAAACCACTTTTCTGGCTTTCACTTATAAGGGTAAAAAAACGATGGATGGAATGTGTGAATGATGATATGATTAGAAAGGGGGTGACTGCCGAGATGACGTCTAATAGAGAAGTATGGAAGAAAAAGATATGTTGCGCCGACCCCAAATAAATTGGGATAAGGGCAGGAGAATGATGATGATGACTTATAAGGGTAAAATCATTCTGTAAATAGGTCCTTTATGTTTTCGTGCAGCAATATTTTAGTTTCTGCTAACGGAATAACATCTATACATACAAATAAATAAAATTGAAGTGTCTGTTTGTAATGTGAAAATAACTAAGAAAATTTTTTTTTTGTCTGTGTCTGTCTGTCCGTTTTTTCCAGCTGATCCAAAACGGCTGGACCGATGTTGACGGGACTTTTAAACTTATGCTACTTTTATTTTAGAAAAAGAATAAGTGTTCCACGCAAAAAAGTAAAACCCATTATTATTTTTCGACATGCACGCGAACGAAGTCGCGGGCATAGCTAGTTGGTAGTAAAACCTTTGAAACAGCCTGTCAATCTCCAATTTTCAGCAAAGTATATAAAAAATCAAACATACAACCACTAGGTAAGTTTTAAGTTCTTTAGGTACTTATCTAATAGTAAACTGAAACTCAAAGCATATAATTCAATTAAACCATTTTTATAAGCACCTTTGATTTGTCAAAATTAAATAGTCGGTCAGTTAGTCAGAAAGTTGAAGCTCGTTGCCCATTCCAAAACGTAGATCTCTATGGAGAAGAACGGGCAAGAAACTCCAAGGACGCTCTTTTAAAGCAAGATATTATAAAATCTTGGGTACATTATTCTTGTTGCTTCTATATGTGAGAAAAATGTAAAAAAGAACACAAATGTAGAAACAATTCAAAATATAAGATTAAAATACTCCTTGGCAGTTAAGAGATGAGCAGTCTCAACCGACGGCGACGGCGCTCGTTCGAACATGACGCGTGGATCAGCACCATCCAGCTCAACCATTTTGTAGGGAACCGAATGATCCGACACATGTGCCACCATCAGTGAGACATTTAAATGAGCATGACACATTTTCGACTGCCATGCTCTTTCAAGTCAACATAAAAAATCTTTCTTACATTTACAAAATTAAAAAAAAATGCTTCTGAATTATACAAACCTATTTTTTTTTTATTTAAAGGGCTTTGTCGATTAGCGACCACAACGCCCAGTGCAGAAAAACACAAAATTGTTGATTACACTCTATCTTATAACTAACTTGTACAATACAAAACCATAGTTTGCAATTTATTTAAGAGATGAATAAAATTTTACTACCAAACAGGAAAATATATTTAATATTATTTTATAGTATTTTTCTAATGCTGGGTTGGCATAGAGCCAAGCCCTCTTGTATAAGATCTTCAATTATTATCAGACTGGTGTATCCCCAGCTTGTAAATAACAGCATCTACCCACAATTTTTACAAAAATTGACCTTTAAATCAAACAGCTTAAAATTATCTCCACAGCCCAGCACATCGAAACACACTATAAGCTCTGCCAAAAAATAATTTTGAACAAAAAATTCGGCTACCTACCCGCGGCCAAGTTAATTACAATCTTAACTATGTTAGTTTTTTAACTTACAGAACGTTTAAGGCGACTACATGACCTAAAGCGCGGTCTTTGTCGGACTGCATAGAAAAGAAAGAGAAGCGCGACGACACAACGCTGGTAATTTATTGCAAAATATGGAGCAATTATCTATTTACAATAAATCTATTGTTTGGACTAAAAAATTAAAACACTAGTGCTTTAGTTTGTTGCTTGTAGAATAATCTGACAAAAAATCATAATGATTGTATGAATATTAGTATCGTTTTTACTGTAAAAAGAAAGGTTTTAGAAGTTTTTATGACTTTTCTATCGTATCAAATTTTTTGTATTATGTTTTCAACACACTATCTACCTAGCATATATCCTGAAGAATATCATATATTTTTCTGATTCTGTTTACTGTATAGTTCAGTTTTGAATCCCAGAGACTGATCTGACACATTTAAGTCTTTTGTGTTTGTGTTTTTTTAGTACCTATAGAAGTTTGACATTACACCTGTCAGATTAGTCTCTGGGATTAAAAAAGGAACTATAGTCGATCATATACTTTTATTGTTTCTTAAACTTGCGTTTTTTTGCCTTTAGGTCCTGTAAGCCCCTTAATATCATCATCATCTGCCTAGCCTTTTCCCAACTATGTTGGGGTCGGCTTCCAGTCTAAGCCCCTTAATATATTCTACTATAAACGCTGGAACGGTTAGACGATGCAAAGCAATGCATATTAAACGCATACTGGGTTAGGGTTTGTGCACAACCCCTGGCGGGACTGAACTATAAGGTTTTTTTTTCAAAAAGACAAATCAGTATTATAAATCAAATCATCTGCCTAGCCTTTTCCCAACTAAGTTAGGGTCAGCTTCCAGTCTAACCGGATGCAGCTGAATACCAGTATTTTACATGGAGTGACTGCCTATCTGACCTCCACAACCCAGTTACTGGGTAATACGATACCCCTTAGTAAGACTGCTTGTCAGACTTTCGGGCTTCTGACGACCCGTAATGACTGTCAAAGATCCACGAATGACAGCCGAGACCGACGGCTTAACGTACTTTCTGAGGCACGGAGGGGTCTTGGTATGTAAAGATGGTCACCCATCCATGGACCAACCGCGGCAAGCGTAGCTTAACCTGATCAACCGACCCGTGCGGCTGTTGTAAATTACTTACCCACAAGCCCCTTTTATATAAATCAAATTATTATAAATCAAAAACCTTAATAATTCTTTATTTTCATATTAGCCTGTATGATATACAAAGCTGCACTGGGCTAGCAAGGTGTATTACGGCCCACTCCCTCACACACAGAGAAGGCCCAGCAGTGGGAAAATTATAGGCAGATCATGCCTATGTCGTATGATATAGGTATACCATAGGATCATGAACCGTTTCCGTATCAAATGCTACAGGATCTTCTTGAAGCTCAAAAGAACTCCAAATAATATTATATCGGTACTGCCATTTTGATTTTTTTGGCACCCAACAATCAAAATAAAGACAGTATTTATGATGTCCAACAGTTTGATACCATGTCTTGCAGTCTTAAAAAAGAAAGTATATAGACATTAAAAATTGAAGAATTTTACTCAAGGATCAAAAGAAAGTATTATTAGGTCTATAGCAAACACAGAACTATATTTTTTATTAATCCACCTTATCTGTCCTCGTATACAGTGTGGCCTCAGCTTTAGACGTGGCTTGAACGAAGAACAAATGAATCTGCTAATGAGTACCACGAGGGGGCCAATTATACAGCTTACCCCCTTTGCACGGGCCAGATAACGTTTTTATATTTAAATACCTTGGCTTCACTGTTTCTACCTTTTAATAAATAAACATTGGTATTACAGGGGTTTTGATTGTAGGTACTTTTTCATTCTCCACAAGTTTGTGGAATATATAGTTGTCACAAGTTGATGATTTACTGAGCTCTCGCATCACGTCACCACACCCCTCCCGCACCGCGCTGCTACCTCAGGCGACGTCTCAGATAAGCTGTTTTTAACTTTGCTCAATATCTAGCTCTATAATATTCTTCATCGAGAAATTAAGCATCGTATCTACATTAGAAGAAAACAAACGTCTTCTAATAAACGAATATATTGTACCGTCGTAATTTACTCACTAAACATTGTCTACTTACAACGTTCTTACCTAATCACTAAAGGCTCACAGGGATCTTTAAAGGTACAGGATTAAATTAAGACCCTCTATATTCTAATCAGGTCTCTAGTTAGTCCTGTTTGTGCTGGCTTTATTTTGTTAACATGATTGCCATGTTAAATAGTTTGATATCGATTATTCTGGCTTTGGGATAGTTTAACCCTTCGTATGGCCGGAACGTAGATCCACGCGAGACACAATGGCTTTTTAATTGTTTCGGTAATTACGGCATTCAACCGGTTAATACAATTATTTTGGCATTAATATAGTTTCTAGTCTGTAGAGTGTCTTCAAAATCAAGATATTATCAGACCCTAAGACAGTGGTACGAAATTGTGTAAAAGTACAAATTGACACTATTCTTAGTTAAAACATAATATATCTTGTAAAATATTAAGTTAGAATTAAATTTCCTATTAGTCTATTAGACTAGATTGTAATTAATTACTGAGAACTTTAGTTCTTATTGATAAAAAAAAAAATTGTATACAAAACTTGTAGAATACTTGCCAAAATGTCAAAAATGTGAACAAAATAGTTAACAACACATGTCTGAAACCAGAACAATCCGTGTTTGATACATGTTTTATACACGACATGTTTTGACAAGTCTTTCACATTGCCGCTCTTTATATCAAGTAATTGAAAAAAGAAATAAAAACAGAATACCAGTTAATAATAATAGCTATTTAATTACCAATTGGATTCAAAAAATTGCTACTGCACCCAGCAGGCGATTCAATTGACAAGCTGTTTAAAAGCTTATCTCGTTAAAAGCTGATAGAAAAATCCACTAAGTAGTTCTAGCAACATTTAGTCATTAAAACTAGATAGATAAATTTTAGGTCCGCCATTTTAGAAATATGTACAACGTTCTACTTCAGAAAAATCAAGGTCAAGGGTTTCGGATCGGTCTTTTGAGAGGTAACTTGTGCAGATGGTAAGGAGGATACTTCCATGTGCAGATGATGACCACCGGGGAGTGTGGCCGGAGATTTTTACCTTAGTGAGGTAAAAATCCCCGGCCAGACTCCCCGGTCGTATCCCCAAAGCCCGGGCGCTTTTTGAAATTTCCCCAAAAAAACAAGTCAAATATTGACGCTGAAAACATTTTAACTTTTCTTCCCTTGCTTATCAAACTCTATAAACAGCTAACCCACCTATTCACATAACTACACCAGCTTATGAGGTCAATCTCGAATGTTCCATCTAATCTTAAAGCGACACAGAATTAAATTAATCCTGCTTCATCGGAAGTTTCCTTGACGCGCGGTAACTCACTTAGCACAACTTAGTTAGCTTAGAACTATCCGATCTATGTCAATACGGGATCAGTAATGCACACGGGGCGTTTTCTACGTAGTTATGTGGGTATGTTTTACCTGTAGAAAGGAGAATGTAAGGGGGAAATTCTGTAGGGATTATAGATTTTATTAGCTACAAGCTTTTGGCTGTGGCTTGTTTCGGGTGTGGAGGAAATTATCCCACGGAAAAGTACTAGTAGTACTAGTAGCGAGAAAAAAGTATTCTGTGTTAATCCAGGTTATGTACAGACGCCAGCAGATCAAGCTACCCGAAACTGTAAAATTTTCCCAATCAACTTTAAACCTTATGGTTTAGCGATAAAGTTGAGAATCTATTGAAGAAATCTGACAGATTGTAGTAGGTTGATGTGCTGGCGTCTGTACATTGAATATTTTTGGATAAAAGTCTGATGCCGGAAATATAGTTTTTTGAATTTTTGTCCATTTGTCTGACGTTTGAAAATGTACTCGTATGTTCCGAATAGGCGCAAAAACGGGTAAACTGATTAGAATAACATTTAGCACACAGTTTATAACCTGGACTAACACAAAAGGGAACTTTTAAACTAAATTAAATTTTTGATATTTAGTCTAAAAAATATTAATTTAAATTAAATATTAAAATCTTAAATAAAGGGATATTTTTCGAAATCCACGCGGGTGAAGCCGCAGTCAAAAGCTAGTTTACAATAATATGTGCGAACAGGATGCTACTGGATTTTATTAAAAAAAAAAACATTTTAAGAGAATGATTGCTACACGAAGAGTATGCAGAAACTTTAGAAACACAATCAGAAATACTGACACTACACAGATAAAATTACTATAAAACTAATTTCTTTAACAACGCGTTCCGCTTTATTTTTGTACTGCAACAGCAACTTTATTATTCCTTCAAGGGACAAAATAAAAATCATATCTACTAGCTTAAAGTAACGTCTGCAACTAAAAGCCACATAATCCAGTATCTTTAACAGATCCTTTGTTGCACTGCGGTTACGCCAAGTCTTCCTGTGGGACTAATATCGCAGATACTCCAGCGAAAACTTCGTTTGAGCTGCAAATAAGATTTCTACAAGGTATCTAGACGAAGGTTAAAACTTTCTTGTGGTAGTTTGTGTGTTGCAACTATGTTTGTTAAGCAGTGATAAAAACTTTGTCGATCTGTTTTTATGGATCATTTGTTAGCCAATCTATTTTGCCTGGGACACCTTTTATTGTGATTCTTTTTAAGTTCATCTCGTTGTTTGTACTCATTGGTGGACAAAATTATATTTATCTGATTACATAGGACTCATAGGTAATAGATAAAGGAACAGCGAGAGCACAGAACCATCTCATATGTTGCCTCACTCTATACTTAATTATATTCTTTTGAAAATAAGTTTGTAGTGTAATTAGAATCGAGTGTAACAAATATAAGCGACACGACACGAAACGCGACACGATTTGCGACATGATTTCGAATAATAAATAAATCGAATGTTTTTTCAAGGGATTTCCACCTCACCGCTTTTAAGGACCGATTCCAGTGAAGAGGTCAAACCAAATCATTTAAGTATTGGTTTATAAACATGGGTCGATTAATTACAAACACCACCATTTTTTTGTGATATTGTTCAAGCCTACCATAACATTATATTTGTTTTATATTTCTATGAAGCCTACATTCCGCCTAGGTTTTTTAAATGATTTAGTAACCCAGTAGTTTATTTTTATTATTTCAAGTAGAAATTCTGAAAATCTGTATCCCTCGAATGTAACCTTCTTTTCGATCAACATTTTTAAATCTTGCATTAATGATAGAAAGATGATTATTTTATGTTTGAAATATTATTAAATAAAAATGAATATAAGACGTAAAAATTGTTTATTTTTTACGGTTACCATAACATTTTCAAGAAATTAAAAAAATATACTTGATAACTATCAAATATCTCGGAACATACATGGGATATTTTCGTATATGACTGGGCATACCCAACAAAAATAATTCGATTCCTTTTATGGAATCGAATTGTTTTTTCTGGTGTCACTATTTGGACCAACCTGTATGCTTACTAGTAATCCTAACTTTGACCGCTCTTTTTTTTTTCGTGTGTCACTAACGGGATGCAGCAGAATACCAGCGTCAGGTATTGTACCTGGCATATGCTGAGCTGGACTCCCATTTGGTGCAACTATGGGACACACAC
Organism: Hydraecia micacea; assembly: GCA_914767645.1. Classification (NCBI taxonomy): domain Eukaryota; kingdom Metazoa; phylum Arthropoda; class Insecta; order Lepidoptera; family Noctuidae; genus Hydraecia; species Hydraecia micacea. Next base: position 1,594,577 of record OU611794.1, read on the forward strand.
CGCCCAGTAGTGATCGACCGTTACAAATGTCATGCGAGGTGTCTATGGGTCAATTTATTTTTTTATTCTTTGTTCTTTTTTTTTCTCTCACCTTTTTTGTTGTTTTTTTTTAATGCCTGTATTGTGTCCTTTGTTGCACTAAATAAACGGTTTATCTATCTATCTATCTATCTTTTATTTCCAGTAGTTCTCTATCTATTTTACCCGTTCCCACTGCTGGGCAAACCAAAGAGCCTCCCTTTCTTTTGTCCACACAATTCTGTCTTCTGCCATTGAGGGCCAGTACCTGCGGTAGGAGTCAAGTTTGTCCCTCCATCTTCGTCTTGGTCTTCCACGATGTCGTCTTGCATTTATGTTCTCAAAGTTACTAATATTATTTTAAACTAGCTGCTGCCCGTGACTTCGTTCGCGTGACAATAATACCTTATGTTTTTCTCTTTTTCTCAAACAAAAGTACTTATAACATCAGCCGTTGCGGAGATTAGCCGGAACAAATAGACAGAAAGACAATTTTTTTAAGTTGTTTTTATTTGTTATACGTACCATATAATAATTTCACATGCATTTAGTAAAAAACTGTTATTTGACATTACAAACAGACACATCAATGTTATTTATTTGTATAGATTTACGCCAGTCGAAGCACACCCCTAGCACTGTATACTTGTCGATATTTAGAGTGGCGTCCATTGATTGGAGGGCAGAAGGGTGCAACGTGGGTCAGATATTTAATTATGTACCGCTTTGAGCGTCGGGGATTTAATATGCGGGTTCAATACAAAATGAGTGATTAACATAGTAATCTGGCGACGGGTGGCAATTGTTTCATGGTGATAAAGTTGAATCTAAAAGTTTGTGTCCAGGCCTCTGTTGACAGCGGTTTAAATCGGCATTTTTTGAGGGTTCTAGTGCATAAAAAAATTATGTATCATCAAAATGGAAAACATAGGGACATACAAGTAGTTAATAGTTATTATTCTGTAAAAATCATTGCTTTATGGTCATTAGCCAGAAAGAAAACAGGCGAGAGCGTTTCTAAGGAGAAACGACCACCCGCATTTCCTCATAATAGGATTTTGTAAGTATTATTGTTTGTCAGATAAATTGTTTTTGTTTCTTTGTAATATGTTAGCTCTCAAACAAAGTTTGCAATTTCCTTTTCAAACGTGTATATAATAGAAAAGAATTTTTTTACCTTGCCTGGGTAGTTTTGTGGTATAAGACACATGACTATCTCTACTTGAGTCAAGCAATCTTTTTTCAAGCAAGTTAAAATCATTGTTCTCTATTCTATACACGTTTGATAGTGCCCAGGAAAAATTGTTTCATTGAATACCGTCCCATGAAATAGGGACTGCACTTTCAGTAAGCCTGACCCGGGGATCGAACCTGGCACCTCACGCTGAGAGCTCGCGCTTACAATCACTATAAGCCTACAAGCCCTACAAGGCAATATTTTATATGATTTGTGTAAGTACACTGAGTATCTACGTGACTAATCTGTGTGGTGAACTAATTAGATTTACATAAGTAAATACATTTATTTATTTACTAGCTGCTGCCCGCGACGTCGTCTGCGTGAAGGCTCTACAGCACCAAAAATACGTAAGATGCCAGCGTCGCTATAGCATTATAAGTAAGTAAACAACTTTTAAAATAGCATTAAAATATAAGTTTTTTTTGCAAGCGAAGCAAGTGAAGAGAGTTATATGGGAATCCTGCTGAGTTCAGTCATAAGATGTGACTGAAGGAAATGAGAGAAAATAATGCAGGAATACATTCCAGGACACAAAAGAGTAAAAATACGTACAAAGGTATCATACCTTACAACACTTCCCTATAAACTACGTTGATAGTTATGCTGCCAGGAGCCAAAATGTAAAGAGAGTCAGGACTGGTGACGCAGGAGCAAGCGACGTACAGTTGCCCGTGTGAGAAGCAACTCGTCCTGAGGTCGACACCCGCTGCCCTTAGTGTCTGCCCCTGCGACTTATTGATTGTCATCGCGAAGCAAACACTCACGGGAAACTGTACGTGCTTGAACTGGAACGGGAAGTTATGAGGTATGAGGGGAATGCGTGGTATAAATACTGCCTCGCCGACGCCACAACCCGTAAGAATTTCCGCCTCAATGGTGTGTCTGTGGAGCGAGATGACTTTAAGGCGGGTCCCGTTACACAACTTCGGAGGAGATAGGTTCCGAAGAAGCATAATCGGGACACCGACCTTCAGCTTGATGGTATGCGCTGGAAGTCCACTTGCTGACAGGGAGTTCAGAAATTCCACGGGATAATGGGTGACGTCATCTTGCTCGACCACTTCAGTGTTTATCGAAGTGTAGACCACTTCATTCCCCTCAATTTCCGAGAGAATGCATGCATTAATTGCTGCAGCCTGATCATTTTTGGGTGTCAAAATGGCCCGCTCACACACCCAAGAATTCTGCTGGTGCGGTATACGACTGATGTCCCCGCACACACGGCGAATGAGTTCTTCTAAGCTGGATACCACTCTACCGAGAGACTCTGGAAGCACCACCTGTCCACCTCTCTCTTCTGGTAGAGTGTCTTCGCCAAGACTTAGAAGGACATCGGAGAATTCTTGAGCATGTGCATTTCCGCCGAGCCGAGCTCTCATATTAATGGTCAAGCGCAGCGTACGAACTCGTGACCACAACGAAGATCGTTTCAACGAAGCATTCACCTCGTCAGCCCTCGATCCCCGCGTCACCACGGGAAGCATTTGCCGGAAATCGCCACTGAACAGAACTGTGACACCACCCGTCAAATGTTCGTTCCTGCGGATGTCCTGCAGGGTTCTGTCCACGGCCTCAACTGCCTTCCTATTGGCCATCGCACACTCATCCCATACGATCAGAGAGCATTCCTTGAGCACGTGTCCCTTATCGCTGTTACGTGACACACCACAAACAGGCGTTTCGGCGCTCTCTAAATCGATGGGAATTTTAAACATGGCATGTGCTTTTATGCCATTCGGAAGCAGTGTGGAAGCGATTCCCGACAACGCTACAGCAATAGCAATTTTGCCTTGCCTCCTGACCTCTGCAAGTATGCCAGTGGTAACAAATGTTTTTCCTGTTCCACCAGGAGCACCCAAGAAAAACATTTTACCCTGGTTTTGCCCAACGCTTTCAAGGACGGTGTCATAAATTTGTTTTTGCTCTGAAGAGAACAAAGCGACATGGTGATTTCGTATGGTGGTCATTTCGCCCGGATCATAATTTGTCTCAGCGTTATACTCCCGATTTCCACGGTCTTGATGCGGTGATGATTGGGGAGCTGGTAACCCATATTCGATCAGTGGATTGCCGCCGATAGAAATGACCACATCTTGAAGTGAACTGAGACAGGTGTTCAGCACGCGTTCATCAGTTACTATGACTTCGTCTCCAGTAGCACGCCTCAAAGCTCGTAGAAAATCTTCGGACAGATGATGGCGATACGTCTCCCACAAAGCTACCGGGTTCGCGACTCCACAAAACACCAAGATGACGGCAAACAGATGACGCATGCGGCTGGGACCGTCACTGACGCTCGCCTCCGCGAGGGTGTCATCCCAATTTTGCTCACCGTTGAGAAGGTGACATTTTATATCACATTTAAGTTTATAATTAGGTATACGACATGGAAATATATTAATTACCAAGCAATAATCACACAGATAAATACCGAACAAAAGTATTAACAGTCAATGTTTATTTTGTACTAATAACATGAAATTGATGGAGAAATGATCATCATCAATGAACATAACTTTTTTGTAATACTTAATACCGCATTTTTTTTTAATTGTCTTCCTCAACTCTGCTCAAGATTTTGAGGGTTTTGTTGGACCTTGAATTTGTCAAAACGAACTATACGATACAACTTTTATGAAGAAAATGCACATTACCATCTATGAATTTTAAGAATAACTAACTACTAACCTCGCCAACATGATCAAATTTAAATTATTAATTTCCAAAAATTGTTAACATGTAACTTCATTTGATTTTTATGAAATCTCATAGATGGCGCTGCTTCAAAATTTTCTTTATACTACTAACATTCATTAAACTATGTTTCTCTGCCCAAGTTACTTAAATGGCGTAGTTTTTATAGTGTAAAGCTAGATTATAGCATGGCTTACTCAAAAACAACATTTAAATATGCGTCGTTATATTACACGCTGTCACAGAATGCGTAAGAAAAATAAAGATTCACAGCTCCTCCCCCGTAGGTGATAGCGTGATAATATGTAGCCTATATGTTGACCCGACCTCTTAGTAATATTCATGCAAAATTTGAAGTAAATCCATGCAGTACTTTTTGAGATTATCCCGGACATACATACAGACAAACAGACAAACAGACAAAAATTCTAAAAACTATATTTTTGGCTTCGAAATCGATTGCAGATCACGCCCCAAGTATTCTTTTTAAAAAATATTCAATGTACAGTTTTGACTTTCCTACGATTTTATTATATGTATAGATTTGCTATTACCACTTACATTAAGATTTCCATTATTCATCTAAATACAATCAGATATATTTTTAAATATTAGAATATTAAAAAAATATATAAAAACATTTAAAAATATAAAAAATAGTAGCCCACCGGTATCGGGAACAGGGTCCAAGCTACCGGCGGTCAGGGCTCCAGAGAGAGGAACCTCCTGACAATGCGAGCCGTGTCCAGAAGTACTGCTTTCTGAATCAAGCCCTTGATACAGCTGCCCAACGAGAGCCTCCTCAGGTGCGCCACTTACATTTATTATTACAGGTGGAAACCCAGGTATTTTATTATATTTATTGGTATCAAATTTGAACCCTGTCAGTCAAATCAGGACAGTTTTAAATTAGTTTAGTTTTAGTCTTTAATTATGGTGGTGGTATAAAATTGGTGATTGGGTGATGTCCTCGAGTGTGGGAATTGTGACTACATTTGTTGTATTGGGTTTCCACCTGTAATAATAAATGTAATTGGTGGTACATAGATAGATAAGCAAAAGCATAATCAGCCTGTGATGTTCCCACTGCTGGGACACAGGCCTCCTCTCGGTGAGAGGGAGTATGCCGTAAACCACCACGCGGGCCCAGTGCGGGTTGATAGATGTCACATGTCTTCTTAACAGGCGCTTTACTTTATGTAAATTATTTCATCACTATTGCTCTCTAAATGGTGAAGGAAAACATCGTGAGGAAGCCGGCATGTCCTAGAACCAAAATACATAGATATCTAGTCAAAAATAAGTACACAAAAAAGTTTCGATTTTCGTTTTATTTAAACAATAAAACTTGGGGCACAGAAAACAATACTTTGTCGATCAGTTTGAATTTGGCAAATTATACAAAAATATCAAACAAATAATGAACTTCTTATTTCCAAATAAATTATTATTCAATTTTCCGGACATGAGCAGAAATCAAAGTTGCAACCATTTTATTCATACTGGACTCTCAATTTCTCGAAGACGTTTATTTTTAAGCGAATTCTACCATCAGAAATACTTAGAAGAACTTAGTTCGTTTTTTAACATAATTACAAGAACAAAGTGTAAACACTAAAATCTCCACTTTGCTAACTGTTCCATTGACGGGTGCTTTGTCCCCAGGTACCTAATCCTCACTATCGTTATTGCCTCGAATTCTGCTTGTCACCATACAAATTAGTCTTGGGAAATTGTGTCCAAAACACGCAAATACAAAGTAACCTAAACAATTTTAAAATAAGTTTCATTGACATCGTAATATTGACAAGTTTTACTTTTTAGTAGCACAAATAGTTTTTTGAAAATACTTATTTCAACGAAGACGTAGGTAAGTTCACAATTCTACCAATTTTAAACCGAATTTTTATCCTTATTGTTTTAAGAAATATCACAATTTTATCTTTTAACATTGATTTTAGTATTTATAATTTATTTTAAATATACATAAAATAAGAGTTGTGCCAAAATAAAACTGATCACCAGTAAAAATAATTTAAAAACGATAACATTAGAAAAATATTCTAGATCTAAGCAATACTTTGGTTTACTAACAACGTTAAAGGGAGTTTTATACAATTTTTTTTCACTGTGAGCCGAGCTAGTTTTACATTAATAAAGGAAAACTTGAGAAGATTATCGAAATAAGTACAAAATAAAATAGGAAAAAACAACTTGTTGCAAGTTTTGTATCGTCCCATCTCATTTTAGGCCATAACGCTACTACGCAGCGACAAAGCGACAACGAATTATACATAATTTTTCACACAATTCCTTGTGACATATTTTTTTTCTTAATTTATGTACATTTGTACATTGGGCCCGCGTGTTGGACTACGGCCCACTCCCTCTCACAGAGAGGAAGCCTGTGTCCCAGCAGTGGAAACCTTATAGGCTGATTATACGAGTACATCGAAAATTCAGTTAAGTAAGATCAAAACAATACATTATTAAGATATTTTTAAGGAGTCATTTCTATCTTACTTCCATCATGCAAAAACCCAATGCAGATGAAGTGTCTTTTACTTTATCGTTACTCATATACATGGTTGAAAAATCTACAAAAGTACTGGCAAATATTTTATACTATTTCAACCTTGTTGAAAACTAAATCAGCTCACAGCGAAACTCATTCTTATTGACAACATAGCCAGGAATATACATCATATATCATCTATTTTACACCCCAACCTCATCTTAGTATAACTTCAAACAGCCATCATTAATTACATCCTATTTTACAGCTAATTATCTAGAAAGTTTTGTTTGGCACAGCTGAGATTCCGAAAATTATTTTGGCATATTTTTGGCGCTTTTCTTAAAAAAAGTTTGCAAATATTTGTATGATTTTTGGAGATAAAGTTTAGGAGAATTTAAGACATATTTATGGTTCATGTTTTTGTACGGGACTGTATTGTACAGCAAGACAATTTCAAATTAAATTTGAAACTATATATGGTACTTTAGGTTTCGCTTGTGTTTATGGATTTCAAAAACAAAAGCCATATTTACTCATTTCTAGAGCAATTTGAACTCAGCGGATACTATATGAGCTTTGACAGCTGGGATATGAAATGGAAAAACAATCAAACTGATCCCTTCTTACTTTACAACGCTCATGTTGAATTTCATATAAATTTTGGCAAAAAGGGAAGAATATTGAAGTCTATTTACAATTTCAATCACTGTCGAGTCTTCCATTTACAAAATATATACATAATATTCCACAGTAAACTACACGAACTAGAATTTCTAGTTTTGGTCGTTGAGTTGAGTAGACTAGGTAATCGCTCATAGCGAAACTCTGTGCTGCAATGCTGTATGGATGAAAATAACATCGAGGTAAATAAATATAGAAAACATCTTTGATGAAAGTGATTTGTAATGGAAGAAGAAGAGGGAATTATTCACCAAAGTTTAAATTTTATGACTTTCAAAACACAATCTTTTAAATTTTCATCCACATAGCACCTTTACATTCCCACCAACAATAAATAAAAAGTATTCCAATTGACTTATCCTAATATTTCAGATTTGACACATATATATTGACTAGAAAATTTTAAGAAAAGAGATTTCATTATTTTACAGATCCATAAAATCTAATGGGAGACATTGTTATCTATCGGGGTTTCACAGCTAGAAACATTTACAATTAACATTTAATAAGAATTGTTATTTGGACTATCATCGTTATCATTTGAATTTACAGTTGTACTATTAGTGTCTATTAAATTAGAATTAATCTCATCTTTAATCACATTATCATTATCAACTACTTCAGGTATATTGTGATTGCTACATTCACTGTAACAATTCATTTGGTCTGTTTTATTAGATTCTTCGAGAGCATCACTGTCTTCTATTTCTCTATTTTCTACAATAACTTCAATACTTGGTTTATATATTATATCATCTTTCTTTTCTATATCTGGTGGTCTGACTGTTGAAAGGGTGTTGGATAAGAATGATGATTGTAGGTTGTAGCCTGGCAGTAGCTTGGGTTGTAAAGGCAGCATGAGGTCTAAGGATCCGGTGGTTGCAGGTCTTGGTTGCAGGGGCGGGGCGGTCATTAGAGGCGGTTGCAGAGACGCTAGTGATATTGCTCCAGACTGCGTGTTGATTACTGGACTCTCGACTGGAAATAGAGAATTTCGTCATTACTACAGTGAATTTGGAAACTGGAAGGTTTAGGAATGATAAAATGTAACTAAGGAATTTTAATCTACTTAAGGGTTTTGGTTAGTTTAATAAATAATCATCTCGAGGTAATGGTTGCAAGAATAAGGAATGTACGTGATCCCTACAACAATTACTTTCCGTTCATATATTTTGCTTTTTCTTTCTAAATCGACTGAAAACAGTATCAAGTCTGTGCTATGGTTGGAACATTATAATATGGGATTTACCAATTGGTGCTCTCGCTTGAAGAGGCAGGGTTGCCGTGGCTGGTGGCCGTAGAAGGTTGGTTGTTGGACCCTGGAGTGCTATGCTGATCATGTTCATACCGTTGACACCTGAAAATGGCCGGGTTTTATAAATTAGTTAATAAAATACCATACTTAGCATAATAAGCCTCAATTAACGTCAACATTTCCACGTTTCTGCTGAGACACGGGCCTTCTCTGTAATAGGGAGTGGAGCATAATCCATAACGCGGGCCCAGTGCGGGTTGGTCATTATATGCAATTGAGTTTTGCGAAACAAAGAAATGTATGTATGCTTAGTTAAACAACTTGCATAATCACGTTCAGCGAAATGAAAGGTAGTAAATGATCATGTTTTCTTTAATATTAGTTTTTCAGTAAAGCAACATTATTAACAATAATGTGTAAGTATATACTATTCTATCACAGTTCCCCTAGCAGAAAAAATCTTTAGAAATAAGCCATACATTTTGTTTGTTGATTGCCTAAGCAAATACCTACATTTAAACTGACATACAGAATATTAAAAGATGGCTCCTCTCAGCGCCATCTCCGTATACAAAACAGTACTACAGGGAAAATCAACTCACCAAACTTGTTTCCTCCCGGAGGCAAGTCCTTTAGTACAACAGGATGTTTCACCGCATTGACACGGCGATTGGAGGCGCTAGCGTCGCGTTTCCTCCTCGGCTGCTCGACCGGTAACACTCTGCGTCGCTTCTTCGGAAGTTTCGAACGGGCCTGCAATAGATGGCGTTAGTAGTTATTACAAAAGAATGGTAGGAAAAATTTTAATTAAATATAATGTAGACTCGCTAAATTCATATGGGATTTTTATTTTACATTCATCTAAAATTTATAGCAAGAGTTTATTGTACAGACGCGATTAAGCTTGTGATTTAGTTTTCTAACAGCAGACCTTAGAGCTATAGATTTGAAATTGCGGACGGAAATTACTGCGATCTTGAATCTTGTTTCATTGCAGAGGACATTATTCCTGGTTCAATAGCGCTACCATCGCGCAAGAAGTCGAAAAGTATAGAACCAAAAAGGCTCCCAGCGCAACGGGATTACATACGCCATACAGCTATTACCAATAGATGGTGCTCACAACCACCGCTCTAACATTTGTCATATTTCTTCACTAGGTGTCGCTACGAGTCTCAACTTGAGACTTCCGTCTCTGCCTAAGATATGATGAAATGCGTACTTTGATTTTCGTAAAATTGACACATATTGGGGTTATTATTTATCATCTTCACACATCAATGACTTCTAACAGTTACATTATGGAAAAGCGTTTTATGAAATTCCGTGTTCAACGAGTGCTTCAGGATAACATCAATCATGTTCAAATTGTGGCACATTTTAGGTATAAAGGAAATTCTATATTATGTGGGATCGTAGGGCTTTTATTAAAAATCTGTTCGCTTGATAATACCTGAAAAGTAAACTTCTTCAGGGACGCGGGTATCTTTTAATAATTGAAATTAGGCTACGTACCTACTTAAAAATGTACTCTGGCTATAGTCTTAAGGTATTATTAAAAAAAAAAGATTTTTTGGACTTAATCCTAAACTGAGGTCTCTTTCTGTTGAATAGAGGATATCTGGTTTTTTTTTTTATGCAGAACTTAGGTTTGTAGTGGCGACGGTTATCAAGTTTTATTACCTTTATCTTTTTCCAGTTTGTGCATCGTTATAAAAATATACTTTCCAGGGACGCTGTCTGTCATCTGCTGGTAAAGAGGATATCTGGTAAGATTTGTTGGACCAGCTTGGTTTCTACATCTTGATATTGGCATGTTTCTACCAAGAAAACCTCATTTTTGAAATACAGGGTGTGAAAAGATCACATATTCTTATATTCGCACTCTGTACACGTAGGTAGGTACGTAACGCAGCAAAAACTGGTGCTGGGAATGACTTTAATTTTTGGTATGAAAAATCGCAGTTTACAGCAGCAGGCAATATATCACACGCAAATCATTGAGCTTTTAGGTGTATTCAGCGGGACAGGAGTTGTGGGGATATTTAATGTTAAATTATAACATTGAAAATTGATTTTCACGGAAAAAGTAAATTCAATGTTTCCGTAACCAGAAGACTCCCAGGTATGGCGCAAACAAATGATCACAATGATGGGGAGTACAAATGACTCCCGAATTCCATAAGCGCCTTTTTACACCCGTCATTCATTCAACCAAGCCAAGGCCTATGTCCAATATCTGTCTGTAACCTAGTTTAATTAAAGCACATAGCGTCAGACGTCGACACATGCTTATGAAGTGTAGACAGAGATCTATGCCTAATGCAATTAACATACCCACAGACTGACAATCACATACCGCTGTAAACAAACGGGCAACCATAGTTGTAGATAGTCAAGTATTCATGTGGAAAAGTGGCAGTTGTCGCGCAAATTATGTTGTTTACATAGGTAATATTACAGGACAATAGTGTCCTGTAATATTAAGAGGACTTTGTTAAGCTCTCAATATGATTTTACACAAGTGATAAAGTTGTAGTTCAACATAATCAGCCTATAACGTTCCCACTGCTGGGACCAGGCCTCCTCTCTGTGAGAGGGAGTGGGCCGTAATCGACCACGCGGGCCCAGTGCGGGTTGGTAGATGTCACATGTCTTTGAATTTATGGTTCTAAGATATGCCGATTTCCTCACGATGTTTTTCATCACCGTTTTGAGAACAGTGATGATGAAATAAATTACATAAAGTAAAGCGCCTGTCTGGATTCGAACCCATAATCTACAACTCGTAAGTGTGGGCCACCACTGCTCCAAAGATGTAAAAATCACAAGCATTTTGTGGATTTCTGTTTTAAATAAATAGTGATGGGCGATGAAAAACGTTGTTGAAGTTAGTCTGAAAAAATATTATCTACTGTTTCGACTATTTTCGCGATTTGTAACTTAATTATTGGTTTGTTCGTAAGCTGTTTGAGAAATAGTAGTACAAACGAAGCAGGTTTCATCATCATCATCATCAGCTTATAGCAGTCCACTGCTGGACATAGGCCTCTCCTATTGCACGCCATTCAACTCGATTTTCGGCAACTACTACCAACAGTTAGCAGGTTTACTACCTCAAATTAAAAAAAAAATATTGGTGAATATTGGGGGATTAAAGAAAAATACTCGGAATATTTTAACAGGTAAAAAGAGTGGTGAAAATAACAACAATATGCATAATTTATCAAAACATATTATGTATATATGCTTGTAACTTTACTTGCAGATAAGAAAAATACCTTGTTTATATGAAAAACTCGTTACCACTACTGAATAATAAATACTACAATAAAGAGTACAGACAAACAAATTCCAATCGTATTACTTCGTTCTGTTTGTTAAGTAATTATAACAAGAGTGCCTCTGAGCTGAGACTCAAGGCATAGACAAGTAAAATGAGGTTACGTCTGGCGCGGATTAAAAATTAATATTTTATCGTATTTGCTAACATTTTTCATATTTATTACACCTATTTTATAATTTATTTATTTCGGTAACTGCCCGTGACATCACAGCGGGCCCTGTCAGAATACCAGCGCTGTGACATTTTTTTTTTTTAATGTTGCAACATCATGCTGAGATAGGAGCCTTTTGGCCTTGTATAGGACTTTTTATTTTATTTTTCTTTTTATTACTTTGTTTTATATAACTTGGATTTTTTATTTATATTTTTTACTGTGTTTAGTTTAGTTTGTGATCATCCTATACGAGTCGCAATAAATACTTTTTCTTTCTTTCTTTCTTTCTTTCTAATTCTGTAATAATATTGAGTGAGTTTGAGTGAGTGAAGTATTTTTACAGTCATTTAATATTATGGCTCAATCTTTTTTTGTTTTTGTAATCTAAAACGCGGCCCAATGTAAGATTCACAACTTTATTTGATTACTTCAGTAGGTTTTTATAATTTATAAAGTACTTAATATGTATTCAACCTCGCAAATTATTTACCACCTTTCTTTACCAGATTGAATGTTACGAGTACAAGTCTCACGTAACAAAACGACAAGGTCGATTAACGTGACAGTAATTTCAACGTTAAAAAAGTTTAAATTTACTGGAAATATGGATGATGACCAGAAAGGATCCCTTCTTTTCGCATAATGTTCTTTTTCCTAATACTTTGGCATAACTATTTTGGCATAATAATACTTTTCGATATTTTTTTGGGTATACAGTTTATGTTGGCATAATTATCTTTAAGGCTAATTTGTTTTGGCATAAATTTAATTCGCATAATACTAAACGACGTCAGGATTAAATGTTTGAATACACTCAAAGAAGGCAAAGTAAAATGAGATAATCGAAAAAAACTGTGAAATCGATGGAAATATGAAGAAGCTACACGATTTAAAAGTTTAAGGAATTATTGCCATGTTGTAGCGCTGTACGGACAATGCCTAACGCTAGTATGAAGTTACATACGAGTATTAATTGACGCTACTTCTGTGATAGTGCTGTTTTTGTCTAGCAGTTATTTTTAAACATTTATAACTTGGCAATTTGTTAAGCTTTTACACTTTTTACAATATTGTTTGCAAACAAATATTTTTTAGAGTTTAAAATAAAAATAAATGTCAAAAGTGTTACAGCAATAACGAGTTTGAAAATACTTAATTATGTAACTTTGGTTCAGTTTCATCTTGCATGTTAGCAGCACTTACATATAACTTGAGACGGTTTTCGAGTTTGCCTCATTGTGTGGTTCCTCTATGCACTAAGTTACGTGCAAGACGAGTCTAACTTAGACTTTGATATAAACCGAGAACTTGTAAGCTATATGTTGCTTGTAAACAGTCTTCACATAATGAAGCAAAATGATCCGTAAGAGATAGAAATGTGGAGGCTGAACTCAGTTCTTTTTGTCTTTTGCACTCAAATATTTAAATAAAACTATAGTAAAATTAGTAATTAAAAAGTGGCTCACATGGTTTGCTATTGATGTATCAACTGTTACTAAATCACAATCACAAAAATACTCTTCAAATGCACACCAAAGCTCGAAAAAAAAAAACATTTATGAACACTTGTCGCGTAGCGGATTGCGTAGCAGATTGCGTAGCAAATAGCTACGACGGCGTAGCAGACGTAGCCGTGATATCACCACTTCAGTCATAAGCCATTACGTCTTAATATTAGTTTCCGTTGATCTCTGTGAGACTCAGCACTAAAAGGAGTTGTGGTTTGGTCCTTGATTGTCTAAAATTATTTGCCAAACCGTTTCATCTGACAAACTTATCGCCATTAAAATAGTCTCTTTGAGTAGCGATGGATACACTATGGATGATGATGGATGGATGGATGGATGTGCGTGTAGATAGGGCCCACCTTGCTCACTGTGTTTTACATGGTGTAATTGAAATAACTAAGAACCTCTTAGGGGGTTTACTCATCATAATACACAGAAAAAAAATCTGCTGCTCAATTAAGTAATGTTCGCATAACTAGATCAAAGGGAACAGCTGATTTTCTTTCGCGATTTTATGGTTGTTAGCCTATAACGTGAACCGGGCACAAATCCAGACTCCGGACAGCTACTAAAAAAAAACCCCAATAATACTTTCCTCGTCAGGGAATGGAACCCAGGACCTCAAGCTCAGACTGAAGTAACTGTATACCAACTAGGCGAAGGTTGAAGAAAGAAATTGCAAATGACTAACACGCATTTTTATGTAAATATTTTCTTCTTTTCAGCGTGTCGATAGTAATCTAAATGGACTACAATATAAAGATCCTAACTTAATATTATAAATGCGAAAGTAAGTTTGTTTGTTACCTTATCACGCCTAAACTACTGAACCGATAATCCTGAAAATTTACTTAAAATATATTGTCAGGAGTACAGAAACGGACATAGGGTACCTTTCATCCCGAAAAAAAGTGCTGTTCTCGAGGAAAACAACAATAACGTTATTTTGATAATAGATGGCGCCACGTAATTGTTGTTTACCTCGGGAACAGCACTTTTTTTCGAGATGAAAGGTACCCTATGTCTGTTTTTGTACAACTGACAACGTATATGCAAAATTTCAGGACGATTAGTTCAGTGGTTTAGGCGTGAAAAGGTAACAAAAAAACAAACAAACTTACTTTCGCATTTATAATATTAATTAGGATAGGATTTCATGCAGACGAAGTTGCGGGCAGCAGCTAGTAGTCTATAAAACTAAATCTTTTCTCAAGAATTTAACCTTCCACAAGAAATCTAATCCCATAAATAACCTTGACACCACTGCACCGTATAACGAGATCATTCAATTACTGACTTGCTCAGACGCAGCCGTTCGATTAGTTTATAATTGAGTGAATTGCTTCAGCATGGGACTTCATGTGTGAACGACTAATAACTGGCAGGCTTCGCTCAAGGTTGAGAGATAATTTGTGATTTGAATGTGAAGGTTCAAGTTGTGCGGATTTTCATTTTGCACATTTTAGTTAAAAAGTTAAATACAATCGTAAAATGTATTGTTAATGTAGGTTTTCGTATTATACTTTAAGGTGATATGTTGAAAAAAATGTGTTTTTTCTATTTCGTGTAACTTGTTAAGTACGTGGAATAGGGATTTAACATTTTGGTATATGTTTTTTGACTCTTTGGTCTAGTATCATGTAAAAGGATACACGATTCAATGATTATTTCTCGATACAAAAAAATTGGAATTTTATATCTATTTGTTTACTTTTTTCGACATCATGGCGTAACGCTTAAGAGTTATTCAATGGAATTTACTTTAAAACATAGAGAATTATCATTTCAAAGTTTATTTGAAGCAATTTTAAATTTCATTCATTTATTTTGTTAAAAAATGAGTCAATTCGTTTTGGAACATACGTCATTTTATTCCGAGCGCACGCACATTATAGCCATCACTCTTCTTTTGCGTTTCATAAGTAATTGCATCACTTTCGTTCGCTTAGTGGGTTTTCGAGGATTTTAGATTTTCGTGGTAGCGCCGTCGCATCACATCGCTTACCCGCGCTATTAATTCGTTTTGGCGTTCTTTCTTCCTTTTTGAAAGAAAAGAAAGAAAAAAAATAGGTTTGTGTGTCACAAAAATACGTGCATACAAAAATATAATTAATTCTAATCAATCAACTCAGCCTATTGCAGTCCACTGCTGGACATAGGCCTCTCGCAGACTGCGTCACAACACCCTGTCCTACGTCTTCCTTTTCCAGTCCGTTCCAGCCACTTTCTTTAGGCCGGTTAATTCTAATAATAAGGAAAAATAAAAACAAAATAGATCTATAACCACAAGCACAAACCAGAAATAGTCGACAGCTGCACGTCATGACTGTGACAAGAAGGATTCCACTCAGCATGATGCTGAGCTATAGGGACCAAGAGCACAGCACTGATTTACAGAGGCTGTTGGCAAGTCCAACAAACTACATTTTTTATTTATAATTATTTTCCTATTCCGTATGTCAAACTACTGTCATTCAGTTCAGTCTGCAGTAAAATTCGCTCCACTCACGTTTCGCCAAAAAGCCTGCCTTTTTATTTCTGCTTCCACAACATCAAATACCCTCAAGAACTAGCCCTTCTGCAATACTCCAATAGAGGTGGTCGACTCCTAAGAGTTCTAGCAAGTTGTTAAATAGCCTATAGCCTTACTCAAGAATTGGGCTATCAATTGGAAGGAATTTTTCAAAGCTGACTGGTAGTTCCAGAGATTAGCGAGTTGAAACAAAAGGACAAACAAACTCTTCAGCTTTATTATTACTATAAATTACCCATTTTTCCCCCACCATTATTTCAAGAATTCTTAAAATAGTTAAACAAATTGATGAGCCGAATTGTTATCAAAATTCCACGAAAGTAATTTCAGTTTGAAACTGCACAAAATGATTGATGTTTTATTGGGCGAGGTACATAACTTTACGGATAAATAAGTGTTTAACAAGTTTGTTAATGTAAAGTTAAAACGCGAAGAATTAATGAGCTTCGGGATTTTCGCGGAAGTGGCTTAAATATTTTTTCTTAAGAAATTCTGTTAGAGGGACTTTATTTTAAGTTAGTATTTAATGATTTTGATTAAGTTTATTTTAGTTGTTGGAATTTATTCACTTAAAATTGTTTTGTAATATTATTTTTAAGTGGTAAGATCTCAATTATAACTTTTTAGGAATAGCAACAAGCAAAAATCAATATGCAGCTAGGTTTTGTAAATAAAGAGCTCATTAAAACGAGTTATGATAATTTCACTGGTACCTAGATCTTTTCAAATTCCTCTTAAGGTGTTGCCCAAACGTAGGATACCGTAAAACGCTCAGTTTATTGTCGCGCAGTGGGGCATATACATAGGTACATATTACAAGCCCCAAAAACATTAAGTGCATGTAAAAAAACAATAAGTGCATGTTCAAAAAAATCTTAGTCAAAAATATTTCATAAATATAAATTAGTATCATGATACAGAGCTCATTATTTTTTTCCGTCGCATAATTCTCAAGATTGTGAGCGTATGCTATTAATTTCTATTTAGGTAATAATAATAAAGGAAATTCAAAATTATTCCTCGGAGCGGTGCACTTATTTATTAATTTAATTGAAACTGCAAAATACTTTACTAACATCAAACGCATCGCTCTTTTCAACCTAATTTGTTGCCGCGATGCGCTATCGTCAACTACCTCAAACTTTGCTTCTAAGAAACGTAGCCTTAGTTCAAAGTCGGTAACTCAAAAGTACTTAAAAGATCTCCAACAGTTCTCTAACGAAACAAAAACAAATACATCTAAACCGCAGCTTCCAAGCGTACAATCTGATTATACAGATAAGCTCTGAAAAACGAAAGAATAAAAAGTATAACACCTAATAATATTACCTTCAGGGTACTGCGGAGTAAATATTTTTCTACCTCGATGAGCCTTGTAGATTTCCATAAACGACCTGAGACCGACTTGAAGACAGAATTTGAGATAGACTGTCTTCTTAATGCGTACAAATGGATAGTGTGATGCGTTTCATAAAAGGCAGCAGTAATTAAGTAAGTTAGTTTTAGTAATAAGTTCTTTTACATTTTCTTACTTTCTGTTTAATTAGCCACAAAAATTACGACGAATTCCCTTATTAGCATAATCAACCTATAATGTTCCCACTGCTGGGACATAGGTCTCCTCTCTGTGAGAGTGAATAGGCCGTAATCCACCACGCGGGCCCGGTGCGGGTTGGTAGATGTCTCGTGTCTTCGAATTTTTGGTTCTAAGATATGTCGGTTTCCTCACTATGCTGCTTTGCGATTTCAGGTTTGGTTCCATAGTAATAGTTGTTCATAATGATAAGTACAATGACCCCGTAAGAGGTTATCCAATAATTACCGGACATCCTGTATACTATAATGATAATGTTTTCCGATTGCCTGACATTGAGATTACATCAGAATTAGATAGTTATTTGCAACTCTAAACGTTGAAAACGACCCACTAGGGAACTAGGAAATTTTAAACCCTAACAGCATTAACTTGAAGGAAATGCGGAGCAAATATTTTCCATCGTCCGTCTGACTACTTGAGTTACATAATATTTTCACCGAGTTCAGCTTTAGACGTAGATCTGCCAATTTGTGGCTACCTCTTATGTGTAACGAGCGTGAAGGTGGAGTGTTCACGCGCGTTTTAGTTTACTAAGAGGTCAGGATTTGAAGGGGTTAGCAGGACTGGTGTTTCTTTAGAATTTGTTCTGAATTGCATATTTTAAATATGTTGGTTTTAGCAGAGTAATTGCGTGACTCACAATGGCAATGCCTTTTATTTTGATGATTCAACAACATTAATAGTTTCAGTTAGATTAGGATATTATATCTTTCTTTTAATATTTTGTAGTTTATTTAATATTAGAAGTTTGTACATATTAGATAATTTATATATTATAAAACTTAAAAACAAAATACATTAATTGATATTTACGTTGTCGAAAAGGGGGAACTTACAAAAAAATGAAGCACGATTATTTCTTCAAAATCCATCAAATTGTAGTAAAAAGTGTTTTAAGATTATACGATACAATGATTACAATCGGGGTGCTAGGTTTAATTTCAGTGTCAACTACCTATATGAGCATTGATGTATAAAAATAAATCACATTGATGTTTTTTATACATATGAGAGTTAATTTTACTTTGATTACCAGAAAAGCCCGTGAAAGATTTAAATATTATTTAAGACGAGGTTAGAGCTCTTTCCCCTATTAACAGATAGTGATTATGGAACTGATTTGAATTTTAACTTGGTAAATAAACAGACCACCCTTCCATTTTCTTCTAATACAAAGTAATTTAGGGGTTGTAACTTAACATTGTTACCTATAACACAGCAGCTGGGCACGCTCATCCCGTCATAGACTTCATCCACCGTTTTCCACCAGGCGAGATCAAGGTCAAGATCAGACCCATTAGGCAATAAATAAAAAAAAGGGGCACTCCGGGAGTGCCGACAGAAGTGAAAACTTGAACAATTACGTGTGTATTTTTTGAATCGTCAGATAAACAAAACACAAACAGAATACTTTGCCATCACTCACGAACATATCGGAAATACATTAAAACCGAGTACATGCCGCGGACAGCCGAACACATCCGAATGTAGCGCGGTGTCGGTAACAGTGTTGCGAGTTCAATGGTTTTTTCCCATCTCAAAAAATGCCCAACGCGCCCAAAGAAAAAATCACTAACCAGAATATTTCCTAATGTTTTTAAACATAAATATTATTCGCAAGAAGAGGAGTAAGTTCCTACTTTGCATACATAGTCTGCATTAGCTGTGTATATGCTTCCTTCAAGTAATTTCTAGTTAAAGTTTTAAGAACTAACTTTGTGTAAACTTATTAGCTTCTGAGTAAGCTCTTAGTAAACTTAGATACTCTTATAAATGTCAGTTCTAATATAGGAAAAGACTTTAATGTTTTGATGGAGGCTAAAAGCTAGCGTCTTGAAAGGTTTTTAACATACTTACTTTGTGTTTGACATGTAACTCGAATAAAGTTCTGCAAGGTTATTTTAACCTTCATTACAATAAATTATAATAACACCTTTTTTATACGATAACAGCAACAACGAAATTTTCAAAAAATGCGACAAATTGAGATACTGTTTCCTTTGATTCCGGACACAATTTTTTAAATATTTTAAAATCTATTTATATAAAAGAAAGTCGGGTTAGTTACACCATTTATAACTCAAGAACCATGGGACTGATTTTTATGATCTTAGGTTTGTTGGATATGTCTCCGCCCCGAAAAACAGAATAATTATTAAAACATGGGGAAAACTTACAAAGAAAAAAAAATAAAGATTTTTTCATACATTTTGTATGGATCGGCTTTTTTGATTCTGAGGCGGTACCAAGTTCGCCGGGTCAGCTAGTATCATAATATTTTGGAGATCCTTTTTTTTTTGGTAAAAACATACAGACAGACAATTAACTGCTGAATTTAAGCAGATAATTCGGATATTGCAGTTGGTTTTGAAATTTAAAATCACGCTACAACACCCAGTTCTCTTACGCATTCTGAAAACACTCTCAAAGCGAAATTTAATAATATCCCATCTGTATGCTCAACATATTTTTGAAGGATGTTTTTATGTACAAGATCCACAGTATTAAAAGTAAAATTACTTTTAAAATCTCTTATAGATTGGACCGTATTTATAAGTTAATATTATTTTTGCTGAAATAATTAGAATCAAGAAATATGGAATATGAAATGAAATGTTTATTTCAGTAAGTAGATTTTTTTTTATTTAGACACATTTTCACGTGAACATTTTGTTGGTTAATACTCTAAAACAAGATGGCGACGGCATTTTCTAGCTGACTGATCCCTGGAAAGAAACACCGAAACAAACACAGAGGTCATGGTCTCTTTTATAGTCCAAACATTATACTACTATCCTATTTATATTACTACTACTACTTATATTTATATTTATATTATTTATTTATTTATTACTAGCCTCTGCCCTCGACTTCGCCCGCGTGAAATTTCACCCTCCCCCCATTCACCCTCTTAGGGGAACCGCGTGACGACCCACCGTAGGCGCGGGCCTGCGGACGGAGAGTAATGGGTAGCTCTCCGTCCGATCAGGACCAGGCCCGTGCCGGACGGCGCGTATGTGTTCCACGCGCGCCTCAAAGAGATGTCAGCATTAAGGAAGGGGCCCGCCAGGGCCGAAGCCTGCCGGGGTAGCGGGATCGTCCGAAAGGGTTACCGCTGCCCCGGAACATAAAGGGCTAAGGAAGGAACACGGGTGGGTTTTAGTCAGTAAGAGTCTGACACTCCCTTCCGCTCCACCCAGAGCGGGAGGAGTCATTAGATGATTTCCCATCCAAAAAAAAAAAAAAAAAAGGGGTGTAATTTTGAAAAACCCTTTCTAAGTGGATACCTACTCTTCACAAAGAACACACCCTCCAAATTTTATGTCTCTAGTTCCAGCGGTTTAGGCTGTGCGTTGATATATCAATCAGTCGGGACTTTGAATTTTATATAAGTACATATACGTATATAGATAAGAAAATGAATTGATCAATTGAATCAGTTGATTTTCTGTTTAATTTCTTTAGAATATTGTCTAGTAGTCATTTAGTTATAATTTTATAAATTAAGGTACCAAAGTAAAAACTACTGAGAAAAAGCTTCAATTTCCACAATGCGAAAAATATTTCGAGGAACATCTTAGCTTTAAATAATAAAATAAATGCACGTACGTTAAACAGTCTGATATTCAGAACTATATATGTATTATAAATAGCGCAACATTTATCAAAGGAAGCCGTCCGTTCTTGACTTGTGAATATTAAAAACTTGGCTCTAAGTGCTTGCGGAAATTGTGCGTCTTTATCACATTTCTTCCGCGTTTGAAATGAGAGAAATATTTTATGGTATCTTAAATTTTACGAAGAACCATGCTGTCCTTCCTTAGTGTTGTATCTATATGTGCAGACGCCAGCACATCAAGCTACCCGAAACTGTCAAATTTTCCCAATCAACTTGGAACCTTATGCTTTAGCGATAAAGTTGAAAATCTATTAAAGAAATTTGACAGATTGTAGTAGCTTCTGTACTTTTACTAACAGTATATATTGCGCAGCCAACTGGTTTAATTAGCCGTTTAGTTAACCGCCTAGCCTTTTAACTAAACGGCGGCCATTCAACTAACGGCCTGAATAATATTCAATTATAGTTTAGGTTATAGAACTGTCACCAATCACGCGCGAGCCGAATTGGTCGCTGTATCTAAGCCAGGGCACCCCGACCAAATGGGTTAGGTTAGGTTAGAACTGTGATCAACCGCGTGCAAGCAAAGAGAGCGAAGCGATGCGAGCACTACTTCCAAAGGCCAGGCGGTTAACTAAACGGCTAATTTAACCAGTTGACTGCGACATATACACTGCAATGTTTTTTTCTGTAAGCAGTTCTTATAAGACACTTTTACTATTTAATTGTTAGTCAATAATTCAAAACTAGATGGCGCCAACATTATCTAGCTGACTGATCCCTGACAAAATACTCCGTAACGAAGAAGTATCAAAATCCTATTTAAATTCAGGATATTAAAATCCAGCTTCCATTTTGCAAATCCAGGTAATGTTCACTACACTTCTGATGGCTCAAACGCTAAGCATTTCTTAGTGATAATCGACACCAGGCTTCCGCATTTTGAAGGTGCCTTTGTGAACTTTTGTTCAAATGGCACGAACAAAAATTCTGAAGAATCGGTATGTACCCACATACCATGTTCAGATGACGATCTACACCAGACTGCGTCGTTACAATATGAATGATGTAACCAATAATTTGTAACTATATTTTGATTTAAAAGAGTGTCCATAGAGTTTCTTGCCCATCCTTCTCCATAGATACCTAATGCGCTTTAGAATGGGCAACTAGCTTTATCTTTCTGCCTGAGCAACTCCTCAATAATTCAAAAGTGCCTGTATATGGTTTAATTGAAATAAAAGTTTTGAGTTTGAGATTAAGAAAAGAAGCCAAGATCTTCGCTAGTTATAAGAAAAATACTAAAATTAATCTCATTATCTCAGCCATAACAGCCGCTGAACATCGCCTAACGACTATAATCATAAGCACTTTACTACAGCAATAAAATGATCTTCAAACGAAGTTCTTTAATGGCGATACTGGTGTCCATATTAATGCAGTTATATCATTTTATCGTGTTATCAGCGAAGTGGGGTTTTATATGTTGAGAAGGCCGGTGTATACTGGATTTTACTGCGAATCTTTCTATTTAACTGACTTTACTTTTTTGAGTGCTTCGTTTTAGCCATAAATACCTCGAGTAAAGATAGGCTAGTCTCTAGAAATTATTCTTTCGAAGGTAATTTTATTATTAGGGCAATTTTTATTATCTAATGTAATTACCTACCTACGATATTTTAATTAGCAAATTGCGTTTCAAACAAATATCTGCAAGACTATAAATAAGTTTTTTTTTTTTAACTCTTCGTAGTCCGAATCATTGTTCTAAATCATAAATCATTTATTTATTTGCAAACATGGGTACGAGATACATAGATATTTTTTTTTTCTTCCTAATTATGTTCTAGCCGTAAAATTCAAGCAATAAAGAAATAAAACACAAGATATCCAAAGACACACACAAAAGTAATGCCTTTAGAGTCATCTGTGTCTTCTGTGTCGGGATGTTGAGCTTGATTTGTTCACAAATAGTGTCCAGAAATTAAAAAAAAATGGAATAACTTTTTCTTTGAAGTGTAACTTTGTTGTGTTACGTATTTTATTTTTGTTTATTCTCCTCAGTTGTCTCTATGTTTTTACCGTCTTGTCTATTTTACACATTAGTTTATATAAGTGGAAACTTGTAATTGGCTTTCTTCTACATATTACTTCTGATTATTCGAATGTATTAGCTGTAAGTTTTCTTAAAAGTAATAAAATAAAATAAATCTCTGACTTACCCGTCGAGAAAAACAGACTTTATCTTATGTTGCACACAAAAGTTAGTCTTACAAATGTACATTTCACAGAACGTTGCGTTGGCTTACAAATTGAATATTTTCTAAATGTCTCCCCTTACCTCAACAGATAATCCCAAGAGATAGAGACTGTTAGTAACTTTCTGATAGTAACATTGATTTACGAGTACAAGATAAACAAGTTAAAACTTTGTTTGACAGGCCTTCTTGTTGAGGCATATTATTTGATAAAGTTGGGATTAGGTGACTATATGCCGACCGCTTAACTATGACGTTGCCTGAGGTAGCTGCGTGGTGCGAGTTGTCACAAGTTGACGAATCACTGAGCTCTCGCATGACGTCACCACACCCCTCCCGCACCGCGCTGCTACCTCAGGCAACGTCTCATTTAAGCGGTCGGCCTATATTTGCAAACTATAAAGGCTTAGATCTAGATATCAAGAACTAGTGAAATTAAACTCCAATAGTTGGAATAATTACGCTGTATAAGACAGGCTAACCAAAACTTCCACAAACACATAACATCACGACTACTCCTCGAAAGGCTGGGCAGAGGTTATTATGTTTAAGTCCCATGTACCTAAAAGTGGCGAAGTTTTGGACCAACCATATTTTAAATATTGTCGTGCAAGTGTCATGGAGAAGAAGAGGAGGGAGCGAGTCTATTGTATTCAATCTGACATAAATCCAGGCTACTGGGAAATTCATCATCATCTGCCTAGCCTTTTCTCAACTATGTTGGGATCGGCTTCCAGTCTAACCGGATGCAGCTGAATACCAGTATTTTACATGAGGTGACTGCCTATCTGACCTCCACAAATCAGTTACGGGGTAATACGATACCCCTTGGTAAGACTGATTGTCAGACTTTCGGGCTACCGACGCCCAGTAACGACTGTCAAAGATCTACGAATGACAACTATACGTTTTACACGTTTTATAAGAAATTCATATTCAACTAATACGTTCGCATTTATAATGTTACATAGGAAGTAGGGAGTGTGTGCTACCTCAAAATATTTTTCCGACCGTTTAAGGTCTGTGATAAATCGTGCACTTAGTTCTGAAGGACCCTTACGAAATAGCCGTCGTAAATAAACAAAATCATCTACTTTAGCAAAGTGGAAAATAAACCTACTCGGATCTTTTGACAGGGGGGGGAACATAAAGGGCTAAGGAAGGCACACGGGTGGGTTTTAGTCAGTAAGAGTCTGACACTCCCTTCCGCTCCACCCAGAGCGGGAGGAGTCATTAGATGATTTCCGATCCAAAAAAAAAAAAAAAAACGACGGGTTGCACTCTGGGAGTGCCGGCAGAAGTGAAAACTTTTTAAAATAATTTCGACGTTTTCGATTTTTAACTTTTGTCTTACGAATTTTCGATCAGGTCACGTGTCCTGACGCGAGTTTAACATTTTTTACCCATTACAAAAAAAGTGTACAACGCCGCTAAAGAAGTTTTCACTTCAAAAAAAAAAGGGGGGGCGTTGGTGGTAAACATTAGTGAAATTGCACTGACTACTTTAAACAAGTACGCTGAACTAATGCTATACGAAATGACAGTTGTTTTTTGTGCCGATTCAAAGCGACGCTCGACCGTCTCAGCCGTGCTATTCTGTAAAAATATCACCGTGAAAACTTAGGTGAAGTGAGCTTAAAGTGAGCTGTCAATCCCTAGCTGGCCCTAGCGTTAGGTGGAATGACAGCTCACTTCACCTACATTTTCACGGTGAGATTTTTACAGAATAGCACTGCAGAAACACAACAGAACCTGGCAGGTTCTACACCGGCCCTTAGCTCTAAGCCCCTTACTAATAAACGTATTATATCAGATGAATAGTTACACACCGATTTCTCTCTTTCAGTCGTCAGTAATTTGACTTTCGAAGGAAGAAGACGAAGCGTTGTGTAACTATACAGACGCTATACAACGTTTATTAGAAAGGGGGTAAGCATTTTGTTAACATCTTGTTTTACCTCGTGGATCGCAAAATAAATGAATATGAACTAAATTGACATTGTTGCAAATCGACGATGAAATGACAAGAACTCCTAAGTGACATTTTTTTAAATTTTACTTTTTTTAGGTAGATACTTTAAATAATCGTTTGTAAAGTCTATCTACGTAAAAAAAGTAAAATTGAAAAAAATGTCAGTTAGGAGTTCTTGTCATTTCATCGTCGAAATGGCAGCCGTGTTGTTTTGGTACGTCTCTGATGATTTAAGTCTAAATCTTGGATGTATTTTGTGTTCACTACGAGTTATTTAGAACGTTTTTATCATGAGAGTACGCGCATTTTGTAAAACTCACTATTAAAAATATTAGTTATTGAACACTCACGTTGCTATCAGCGCCAAAATGGCGAAAATCAAATGTCTTCGTTTTGTCATTGATAGTATGAAGCAATGAAATTCAATTGTTTATTCTGTAAATAGGATAACGGAATCACTTTTACACGTCATGTTAAAAAAAAATAACCTAGATGAGGTCGGCGTTTCCTATCTGACTACTCTGAGAAGAAGGTCGAAACAAACTCAGAGGTCACAGTCTCTTTAAAATTCAGACCTTATCTTGGTCAGATCATGTGAAGACCATGAAGTCCAGCGTACTCATGTGAAATTGCCACAGAAATTGTATTAACAAAACAAAATAGCGGTGTAAGTTCCGATTCTAGCCATGCGCTTAAAGAACCTTGCAGCGTTGTACTTTGATTTGATATTGAAATATAAATCGATACTTTCCCTTGTTTTCTTGTCAAACTGGATTTTTAGTATCCTATACAGAGCGTTCAAAAAGTCGTGGATCAAACGAAATAGGGAGATAAAGGAGGTCATTTCCAACGCTTTTAAACTGGGAAATTATTTTTGATAACGCTTCAAAATTTTTGGAAAAAGGCCCAGAGCCGCAATAGAACTTTTGTAGTGCTGATACATTACCTAGTAATAATAAAACACCGTTTGTTTTATGTAGACTGTCGGCACTTCCGGAGTGCCACTTTTTATATAACAGAAAGAGACAGAGAGAGAAATTCGCATGGAGGCATAACACTTTTTCCTTACGTGACAATTTTTTCCAGTTTACTCCTACCGCAAGCCGCGTTAAAGAAATTCGTTCCAAAAGTATAGGTGTTCTTAAATATTAGTTGGGGTTTGCTACATAATCACCTAGTTGCCGTCGAAACCTACATGAATACATATAATTATACTTATATGGTGTCCGTTATTGTTACCAAACCTGCCGCAAGATACCCTCATTATAATTTTATTTTTAAACAAGCACATAGAAATAACTGCTCCAACCCAAAACTTCTCAACCGCACGGACACTTAACTATACATAAGTCTTACAATAGTAAATGTTTAATGGAGGACAAGATAGACCCGAGCTCTGATTGATTAAATTGATGCCATCACGCGAACGAGGGTCACTACTTAGTATAACTTAGACGTGGACAGATGTATCTTTGACATAAGGGACGGTTCACACCAAATGTATTGTCGCAGCTAACTAGTTTAATCAGCCTTTGAAAGTGGCGCTCGCTCAGGGTCATTTCATTTATCCACCCTAAGGCTGCGTTTCCACAAGAAATGAGCGAGGATGCGTAGCGAGGGATGTGCGTAAAACACTACCTTAGCTCAAGCTACGAAAATGAAGCGATGTTATTCGTTAACTTCACACATATCCCTCGCTATGCATCCTCGCTCATTTCTGGTGGAAACGCTGACCAAGGTGGATATGCGGAAATGTATATCCGAGAATCCACCGCAGGCCTAGCTGGATAAACGGATTTTTTTGGGCTTTTGGTGGATTCTCGGACATGCGTTTCCGCCTAGGGTGAATTTTTTGGGGCAGATAAACGGAATAACCGCTCGCTCGGTTTGCGCACGTTGGGTTACGTTTCTAACCTAACCTAACCCATTTGGTCGGGGTGCCCCGTTTAGTTACTGCGACCAGTTCGCCTCCCGCATGTCGCATGTCATGTAGGTACAGACGTCAGCACATCAAGCTACTACAATCTGTCAAATTTCTTTAATAGATTTTCAACTTTATCGCTACAGTATAAGGTTCAAGGTTGATTGGGAAAATTTGACAGTTTCGCATAGCTTGATGTGCTGGCGTCTGTACAACGAATTGTCGGGTGAATCGCTGCTCTCTTAGCTAGATCACTGAGTAATCTGTATTTAGGAGAGACAGTATCGACTTCCAATTTAACTATCACAAATTAATCATGGTATAGTGCTTTTGGAGCTTATACAGATTAAATGTTTAGCGCTAAACGTACTTAGTGATTTGTGTTATAAGTAAAGACTCTTAGTCTCAGTATTTTACCTAGCTATAAGATGTTTTTGTAACTGCTTTTATGATTAAGGATCGCCATAAAGGAATGATGATTATATGTAGACGCGAAGTCAGATGACGTATTGTGAGTTCGGTTGTAACGTAAACTTGGTATCAATATTGCGTGACGTTATCTCTTATTCGGCAGCTGACTATTAGCCAGCATTTCGTTTGGTGTGAACTGTCCCTAAGACATTGGAGTCTTCGGACCTTATTTTGGGCTTTCATACAATAGAAATATATATGATAGTATAGTTACAACAATGTGTCTTTTCCATTAAGATTTGGACCTTTTGTAACCACAGGTGAATATACTGACAATACATTGGAAGGTTCTTGTGTTGGTAATAGATCCCAAACCACTGCAAGTTTTTTAGTGTATCGTACTTAACTATCTACCTATATATCTTTTTAACCGACTTCAAAAAAGGAGGTTCTGTATTAGACCCGTATGTATGTATGTATGTTTGTATGTCCGCGATTTTCTCAAAAACGAATGAACTAATTTTGATAATTCTTTCACTAATATGATCTACATACTTTCAGGAAGGTTTTAGTATATAATACATTATGTAATTATTATGCTTGTGTACGATGTTATATGCATAAATGTACTGCATCTCCGGCATTTCTATGCGAATTTTGATGATTCTTCTAGTCGGTGTCTTCAATTCTTCAATGCATTAGTGTTATTTGAATTTGTGTGGAGTAGGTACAACTAAAAAGTGAAAAATAAAACCATTTTTACAAAAAAAAAACAACCGACTTCAAAAAAAAAAACTACAAAGTGATAAATAACTTTAATTTCGGAAGTCGGTGTCAAAAAACGAAAATGCGGAACCAACGACACCAACTTCCGAAATTAAAGTTATTTATCACTTTGTAGTTTTTTTTTTGAAGTCGGTTGTTTTTTTTTGTAAAAAAGTTTTTATATTCATCTTTCATACTAAGAATCCACGGGTAATATTTTCCTGCTGAATATTACCAGACCCTTTAAAGATTCAACAGTACACCTGGTGTTTGCTTTATTTCAACTTTACCACAAATACCGCATTCCAGACTTCCAGAAACATTTTGTCACACTCAAGCGAAACCTTCTACTCGCCTGCCATACATAAAATTCACTAAAGCAGGGTTTACATTATAAACTAGTACCGTGAAACACTGGCTTAACTATTCTGTTTCGGGCTTAAGCTAACTAACACCCGGTTTTTGATAAGCTTATAAATTCAACTGTCACAAATCTCATGTTTACTGCGCAGATTTGTTGGCTGACATAATTGTTTAGTTGAAGGTATCAGCTTTTAAAAAACCGGGTGTTAGTTGTGGGGGATTTACAATAGGTCGATTTTCAGCGAGCGGCTCAAACCCATTAACACAGGTCGATAAAAATCGCAGGTGACTGGTTCATTTTGCATCAAAATGTCGACCTTCATGCGGCGGGCGATAGCTTGCAACTGAGCATTTTCACGGTCGATTTTAGTCATCTGCCACATGTGACCTGTCGCCACACGATCCCTACCTACTCGAAACCTACTCTACTTTAGAACTTGCGATTTTAGTCACCTGCGGCCTAGCCCAATTGCCATTTAGACAGAAGATTTTAGAAAGTGATTGCTAAAACTTATTTTATTACTATTATAATAACGCTGAACAAAGAGTTTGTTTTAATGCGCTAATCTCTATAAGTACCCGTCGGATTTGGAAAAAATATTTTTGTATTTGATAGCCCAATTCTTAAGGAAGGTGAAGAAAGGGCTATTCAACATAACAATATGAGTCTAACGAGCCGAGCGAAAATAAATGAAGTCAGAAAGAACGGTAAGCGTAAACGAAGTACCCATAGCGCGGGCGAGCGATACGATGCGACGCGGTGGGTCGGAGCAACAAGAAGTTTCACATAATTTCAGCAACAACATTTGAACGATGCGACGTAAATACTCAATACTCAATTCTTTATTGCATTCCATATGTATTACATAGATGGTATTTAAAGTTAAAGAACAATATGGACCCTGTCGGGCACAGCAAAATTAGGAGAGAGGAAGAGGGCTAAGTAGCAAATCAATATTATTTTAAATGATAAATTATTAGATATTATGCTTAATTGGGCGTATAGTTATATTATATTAATAGGTTTATGTATATAGGTAGGTATAGTATATTAGTTATTTTATGTGTATTGAAGTAAATGATGGTGAGTTACATCAATAAGTAACATCGTTTCCTAACCAAGGATTAGTGGCAACGCTATAAACATACACATTATATTATTACTCGAGGAAACTCTGTAACTCCGACGTCTGCAGTCGACACGGGTTCCCGTATATTTAATGTAAGTCCTCTAATTTAAATAATGGGGAGACATTTATGCTCACTTCGTTACCGCATTAAATCCATTCCTCTTTGATGTAGACTTTTTTTGTAATTTAAGCGAACCCTCTTTTTACCCAACTTCGTCAGCATTTAACAAAGACACGGTAATATATCAAAAACGGTTATGCAGAAACTTGTTTTTAGTTTTTAGCTATCAGTCGAATACAAGATTTTAAATAGTATTGCTACAATACAACTTGTTCTTATTAAGTAGCATAGTTTTAAACGTCATAACTTGTCAAAAGAAGTCGTGGTAACACCATTTCTTTCTTTCAGTACCCTCCAAAAGTTTTCACTTCACCTGAAGTGTAAAAATGTCAATATTGTGTAAAAAATGTAAATATATGATTTAAAGTTCTAGTAGAGTCAAAAGTTAGTGATTCTACTAGAATTTTAAATCATAATGTGGACTATAAGAGTGAGGGAAGAGGGAGTGCACCTTTGTCTGCGCGCACACTTGTGCACTATAATATCTCCCGCGCCGAAGACTAGTCTCCGTTGAGATTGGCCGCCGTGGCCGAAATACGGTCTGGAGGACTTTAATCACTACTGGAGGAAGAACCACTTCCAAGGTTAGCAAGATAATACGTTTTTATGTGAAAACCAGACGCAACGCGGTGAAAAGTGATTAGTTAACCTCACTTACCACTTTCCATAGAGTTAGACAGAAATCAGGGAACTCTTTGTGTTGCCCTGATTTCATTTGATTCTGTTTCTTGTTCCATAATTATAGGACCGTGTTTTATGGTGACATTCAGTGACTCTGATGACTCTCGATGTATTTACCGTGGGTGTAAATTCATTTGAAGATCATGGTTTAAAAAAACAGACCCAATTACAAGAAATCATCACGATTTCACGTAATTCGGTAAAAAGATTATAATCGTGTGGATATTGTACCTTTTCTTTTGTTTTCGGGGGGAAACCTTCAAAATGCACCCGACCTCCGGGGAGGGAGTTCGGGGAGTGTGGGACTTTTACCTCACTAAAACCACCCCGGTGATCACCATCAGCACATTGGGGTGGTCACGGTTCCTCTTAAAAGACCAATTCCGGAACCCCTCGTGCAAGGCCGTAGGGCACATCCCTGGGGAGTGGATATTGTACCTATATATATATTTTTTTTAAATTATGTACATACCTATTGGTTACGTAGTTTAATAATAATCTGCTCAAAACACCACCAAATAGACACCAAGAAATTCATAAACATAACCAACACGAGAGAACGTTGCATTCCTCTTTCGAATTGTTTCTTTTTCACAAAGAAATCGCGGCCATTCTATCTTCTTCCCCGCTAGTAGTGGCTCCAAGCAGTCTATTAGGAGATCGTAAATTAGACTGTGGCGGGCAATCTGTGCCGCTTTTGATTAAATTCACCTGCCGTCTGTGATTTGTAGGCACAATATCACCACAGTGTTATATTGAGTTTACAAGTGAATGAAGGCGTGAATTGCTTCACGGTGTACTGAATATGTCAAGGAGTGAATTTGCATTTTCTTTTGAGAGTTTCTTAAGGTTAGTGTAGGGAGGGTTTTAAAAGATATGTAGACTAGATTGAAGTGGGTATGGTGTACATAATGGAGTATTCTGTTCTATTCTTACGACTGTTTATAAGAATGATCTAGTGCTTTGCATGAACGTGTACTAAAATTGATTGAATTTTGTTAAAGTTCCTCTTATAATGGGTGTAAAAAGATACTTGACGAAATCGAGAGTCACTAGTACTCCCCGTCGTTATGATATTTTTGGAACGAAGTTCTTTAACGGAGCTTGCGGTAGGAGTAAAATGGGAGAAATCGTCACGTAACGAAACAGCGTTATGCTCCCTCCATGCGACTTTTTATTACATATAATAGAAAGAGAGAGAGATAGTTTTCATGGTTTTTGAGGGTGCTGAAGCCGATACTGAGGTCAAAATGAAAATCCAAGATTTTTTCGAATATTTTAATTTTTTTCGATATTTTCTAATTTTCGCAGCCACCATCTTGGATTTTCATTTTGAACTTTGGTCCTGCAGAGGGTCCCCAACCTCACACGTTTCTTTTTGTACTGGACCATACCTGGGAACCTTCTGGTTACGTAGATATTAAAGGTCAAAATTCCAACTTTTACTGAGGTTTTTTTACGAACACAATTTATTTTTGGATTCATTCAGTACATGATTCTGAACCGTCCTGCGGTTGCACTTTTCATCGATTGTATAAAAAAAAAATCTGTTTCATACATTTTGACCACGTTATACTTATAATTATTTAACTAGATTAGTCTAGTAACATAGTTATATTACTAGATCGTGCTAGTATCATAGTTATATTGCTAGTAAGACAGATACGAACCGCTTTCATATAACCATATTACGGAATATAACTAGGAAAAAAAATTAAAATTAAAAAATAAAAAAACCAAAGGACACTTAGGCGTCGAAGTACTTGTCCGCATCGCTGTCATCCGGAAACGTGCGTTTTTATTTATTTGTATAGTAGGTTAGCTAGTCTTTTATTTTAGTATCTAGTGTATATAGTTACATTGTAATTACAGTTTATTAATATCCTAAAATAGACAATAAAAAACTAGGGATCATCATCTTCCTGCCCTTATCCCATGTTACTTGGGGTCGACGCAACACGTTTTCTTCTTCCATTCTCCCCTGTCAAAAACTAGGGATATAACTACATAATATCACACTTTCAACCATCTTATTGAGACAAATATACTTCCAATATTTTTCAAGCATAACTCCCACATGTGTGCCGGGCGCTTACTTAAGCCTTAATAAATCTTTTTCCTTAGCCTATCCTCTTTCTCAGCAAATTGGCAATATTGATAGGATGATCCGTTACTTGTCTACTTATTTGTCCGTCACTTTGTTTCTAAGCCACGCAAAACTTAGCCCAGGTTCGCACGATCGCGTTTTTCCCACGGTGATTTTTTTCGCGCATTGGATTTTGAACGCTCTGCAGAACGGCCACAATTGAAAATCCAGTCCGCGATAAAATCCCGACGCGATACTTTTACGTTCTTGCAAACGTGGGCTTATTCGGCCAAGCAAAATAAACAGAGGAATCCCTTTTCGGAGAATATTCTTGTTAAAATTCAAAGACAAGAATAATTCGGTCTGTTTTTATTAGATGGATTACTACAGTATAATAACGTTATTTTGCTGTTAAATCTCGTCTTTGGCTGGGATTTACTTTGCAAAGATTGGCTAAATATATATAGATAAGGTCGAGGAGATGGATATATATAGGTATATTTGGATTCATTTGTTATTAGCAAATTAATGAGAAAAGATTCTGATGAAAATCTGGCGTCACAAATCTTTGGATTACTTTTGTCCATTGTCCTACTTACATATTAATTCATCTTGCATCGTTAATACGTTTAAAACCGTTCGTTCCACCCGCTGAAGACCTCCCACCTGGACATGAGTTACCTTGGGTAACCTGGACGTATTTAAACAGACACCGGACCCAAGTTGGCCGAAGCAAGGAAAACCTGTTCAGGTGGAGATTCATAGACGACTCCGCCTTGGAGTGTAAATGTGGTGCTGTTCCACAAACAATGGGACACTTAATATCCTAGTCTTAGCCCTGTCAGCTGCACGTTACAGGTACTGATGGACACTAGTGATGGCGACAAACAAATTCTGGGCCGAGTACATTTAGATTGCTATCGACACGCTAAGAAGAAGAATACGTTTAAATACAGATTAATGTCACATTAATACACATAAACTAATATCACGCCTGTATCCTCAGAGGGTTTAGGCAGGGGTGTATCTATTATAGCATAGTCACATTTCGCTAGTTATATTTCAGTCCCATGTAATAGGGGGCGAGCCTATTGCGATCAACAGGGCACATTACAGACTCGGGCTGATACTGACAAATTACACACACTGGCGTCTGAAATAGTTCATAATAGTAATGATTCCAACAATTCCAACCTGGAATCAAAACTGGATGTAGTTTCGATTACTGATTAGAATCACTACCTACTGCTACAAAGCGCTATAGGGTAGCCACTGATAAAGCCATCAACAACAAATTACAAACCGAATGATTTGAAATTTATTGATGCCAGAACCAGGTTCCATACATATTTGCAGATTTTCCTTTTACCTCTTCACAATATTAAGTCTTAAAACTGAACCTGCATCTTCGCCAATTGTAATTACAAGTTGCAGGATAAATTACTCCTCTTTCATAATAAAACTTACTAAAACATAAGCTCAAAAGCCGCGACACAAAAACTGCATCATCCTACCAGCCGGGCTTTCCACAATGAATGCGCTCATCAGTAACTCGGACACCTCACCGCATCCGCACCAAAGCGCTGACTTTGACGAACATCGCCATTCCAGCCTGTAATACAGCCAGTAATACCTTTCAGCCTGGATTATGTGACTGGGCTTAGTGGAATTACTGTTCTGTACCAAGTTGGGCAAGATTTAATGGAGGGATTTGGGTTAGTGAAGTTTAATTACTTAGACTAACGGTAAACAATAAAATTATTTTCATAATCGGTCAAAAATCTTCTTAGACTGAAAGCTAATAGGATCTAACATGTTTTTTTCAAGTGAAAACTTCTTTAAGCGCGTTAAGCATTTTTTGAGATGAAAAAAAAACCATTGAATTCGCGCCACTGTTACCGTAACCGACACCGCTTCGGATGTGTTCGGCTGTCCTCGGGATGTCAATTTACAAGTGCACAACAGAGACGGGATACTGCGTGTTACGTACAACGTGTTACGGGATAGTACGTGCTAGTTAACATTTATTAATTACGGCATATTGAGAGCAGGGCTGGCCCAGTAGTAACGGCCGCGACTAAAGAGTTGTTGGTCGTAGGTTCGAATCCAGTCAGGCGCTTTA
Source organism: Hydraecia micacea (assembly GCA_914767645.1). Classification (NCBI taxonomy): domain Eukaryota; kingdom Metazoa; phylum Arthropoda; class Insecta; order Lepidoptera; family Noctuidae; genus Hydraecia; species Hydraecia micacea. Next base: position 1,629,570 of record OU611794.1, read on the forward strand.
CTTTGTGTACAATTATTTATTTAATCACAACTACTCTCAAAACGGTGAAGGAAAACATCGTGAGGAAACCGGCATGTCCTAGAACCAAAAACTTGAAGACGTGTGACATGTACCAACCCGCACTGGGCCCGCGTGTTGGATTACTGCCCACTCCCTCTCACAGAGAGGAGGCCTGTGTCCCAGCAGTGGAACATTATAGGCTGGTTATGTAATTTCGACCTAAAAGTGAGTCGCAGAAAAGACAATGTTTTTTTTGTATGGAGCCTGTAATTACAGACTTTATTTATATGCCAGTAGTTTCATTAGGATCTACATAAAGGCTATTATCAATTTTAACATCAAGATCAATGGACTTTAGGAATTCATTGCTTTCGATTTCATATAAAATTAACTGCGCCCCGCGGTTTCACCCACATAAGTGTCGATCCCGTTGGACTATCGGGATAAAAATAGCCTATATGTTAATCCAGGGTGTCAGCTCCCTCCATACAAAATTTTATCAAAATTGGTCCAGCCGTTTGAGCGTGAAGAAGTAACAAACATATAAACACACACACTCACAAACTTTCGCCTTTATAATATTAGTGTGATGGTTGGCATGAAATCTACTGCAATGAATTTGCAATGCTGCCGAAAATTACGCTTGTCTTTCTCCATTCTGAAACTGCATAATACAAGTTTTCAAGAACAAAGAACAATCGTATTCACTCGTCAGGTTTTCGAACAAGTCGACGCAAATGCAACTATTTCAAAAGTTAATACATCCCCAACGGGCGGGTTTACGTTACGTGCAACCGAGCTCAACATAAAATTACACGTTCACGTAGATTGACTGACGTTTTACTTGTTCAAAGTAACTTAAGTAAGGTTTAACGGGTGTTTGTGGATGAGATTTTGATGTTTAATTAAAATATTGTATAGATAAAGCTAGATAGATCAGAAAATGCTTTGGGATTAGAAACCTTAATAACTTTGGGTAATGTCAAGTTGCCATTGCAAATACGAGTATGTATTTATTGTTTTCACGTGACCAGAGGGCTGGGTCGTTCTTTGGCCAACGAATTAGCATTGCCATTCAACGTGGTAAAGCTGCCAGTCTTTCTAGCACGTTTCCAGATGACAGCGATGCGGACGAGTACTTCGACGCCTAAACATCCTTTTGTTTTTGTATTTGTTTATATATTTAATTATCTAGTCTTTTAATTTAGTACCTAGCGTAAATAGTTAAAAGATTATGAAAATAACCTCTATGTTCATTAAAAAATCTATAAGTACCTACATAATATACGCAAATATTCTATTCTATAATACAATAAATTCGCTTTCGTGTCTGTCCGTCTATCTGACCGCATTGTTATTCTAATCTATGCAACGGATAATGATGCGGATTTCGCAATGATTTAGAAAAAAAAAATCCGGAAGATTTATGTGTATAATATATTCTAGATAAAGAAATCTCGATGTTTTGCAAAGTCGTGAAAACTGTGTGAAACCGGGGCGGGTCGCTAATTGTATTTATATAGCTACTAGCTGCTGCCCGCGACGTCGTCTGCGTGAAGGCTCTACAGCACCAAAAATACGTAAGATGCCAGCGTCGCTATAGCATTATAAGTAAACAACTTTTAAAATAGCATTAAAATATAAGTTTTTTTTGCAAGCGAAGCAAGTGAAGAGAGTTATATGGGAATCCTGCTGAGTTCAGTCATAAGATGTGACTGAAGGAAATGAGAGAAAATAATGCAGGAATACATTCCAGGACACAAAAGAGTAAAAATACGTACAAAGGTATCATACCTTACAACACTTCCCTATAAACTACGTTGATAGTTATGCTGCCAGGAGCCAAAATGTAAAGAGAGTCAGGACTGGTGACGCAGGAGCAAGCGACGTACAGTTGCCCGTGTGAGAAGCAACTCGTCCTGAGGTCGACACCCGCTGCCCTTAGTGTCTGCCCCTGCGACTTATTGATTGTCATCGCGAAGCAAACACTCACGGGAAACTGTACGTGCTTGAACTGGAACGGGAAGTTATGAGGTATGAGGGGAATGCGTGGTATAAATACTGCCTCGCCAACGCCATAACCCGTAAGAATTTCCGCCTCAATGGTGTGTCTGTGGAGCGAGATGACTTTAAGGCGGGTCCCGTTACACAACTTCGGAGGAGATAGGTTCCGAAGAAGCATAATCGGGACACCGACCTTCAGCTTGATGGTATGCGCTGGAAGTCCACTTGCTGACAGGGAGTTCAGAAATTCCACGGGATAATGGGTGACGTCATCTTGCTCGACCACTTCAGTGTTTATCGAAGTGTAGACCACTTCATTCCCCTCAATTTCCGAGAGAATGCATGCATTAATTGCTGCAGCCTGATCATTTTTGGGTGTCAAAATGGCCCGCTCACACACCCAAGAATTCTGCTGGTGCGGTATACGACTGATGTCCCCGCACACACGGCGAATGAGTTCTTCTAAGCTGGATACCACTCTACCGAGAGACTCTGGAAGCACCACCTGTCCACCTCTCTCTTCTGGTAGAGTGTCTTCGCCAAGACTTAGAAGGACATCGGAGAATTCTTGAGCATGTGCATTTCCGCCGAGCCGAGCTCTCATATTAATGGTCAAGCGCAGCGTACGAACTCGTGACCACAACGAAGATCGTTTCAACGAAGCATTCACCTCGTCAGCCCTCGATCCCCGCGTCACCACGGGAAGCATTTGCCGGAAATCGCCACTGAACAGAACTGTGACACCACCCGTCAAATGTTCGTTCCTGCGGATGTCCTGCAGGGTTCTGTCCACGGCCTCAACTGCCTTCCTATTGGCCATCGCACACTCATCCCATACGATCAGAGAGCATTCCTTGAGCACGTGTCCCTTATCGCTGTTACGTGACACACCACAAACAGGCGTTTCGGCGCTCTCTAAATCGATGGGAATTTTAAACATGGCATGTGCTTTTATGCCATTCGGAAGCAGTGTGGAAGCGATTCCCGACAACGCTACAGCAATAGCAATTTTGCCTTGCCTCCTGACCTCTGCAAGTATGCCAGTGGTAACAAATGTTTTTCCTGTTCCACCAGGAGCACCCAAGAAAAACATTTTACCCTGGTTTTGCCCAACGCTTTCAAGGACGGTGTCATAAATTTGTTTTTGCTCTGAAGAGAACAAAGCGACATGGTCATTTCGTATGGTGGTCATTTCGCCCGGATCATAATTTGTCTCAGCGTTATACTCCCGATTTCCACGGTCTTGATGCGGTGATGATTGGGGAGCTGGTAACCCATATTCGATCAGTGGATTGCCGCCGATAGAAATGACCACATCTTGAAGTGAACTGAGACAGGTGTTCAGCACGCGTTCATCAGTTACTTTGACTTCGTCTCCAGTAGCACGCCTCAAAGCTCGTAGAAAATCTTCGGACAGATGATGGCGATACGTCTCCCACAAAGCTACCGGGTTCGCGACTCCACAAAACACCAAGATGACGGCAAACAGATGACGCATGCGGCTGGGACCGTCACTGACGCTCGCCTCCGCGAGGGTGTCATCCCAATTTTGCTCACCGTCGAGAAGGTGACATTTTATATCACATTTAAGTTTATAATTAGGTATACGACATGGAAATATATTAATTACCAAGCAATAATCACACAGATATATACCGAACAAAAGTATTAACAGTCAATGTTTATTTTGTACTAATAACATGAAATTGATGGAGAAATGATCATCATCAATGAACATAACTTTTTTGTAATACTTAATACCGCATTTTTTTTAAATTGTCTTCCTCAACTCTGCTCAAGATTTTGAGGGTTTTGTTGGACCTTGAATTTGTCAAAACGAACTATACGATACAACTTTTATGAAGAAAATGCACATTACCATCTATGAATTTTAAGAATAACTAACTACTAACCTCGCCAACATGATCAAATTTAAATTATTAATTTCCAAAAATTGTTAACATGTAACTTCATTTGATTTTTATGAAATCTCATAGATGGCGCTGCTTCAAAATTTTCTTTATACTACTAACATTCATTAAACTATGTTTCTCTGCCCAAGTTACTTAAATGGCGTAGTTTTTATAGTGTAAAGCTAGATTATAGCATGGCTTACTCAAAAACAACATTTAAATATGCGTCGTTATATTACACGCTGTCACAGAATGCGTAAGAAAAATAAAGATTCACAGCTCCTCCCCCGTAGGTGATAGCGTGATAATATGTAGCCTATATGTTGACCCGACCTCTTAGTAATATTCATGCAAAATTTGAAGTAAATCCATGCAGTACTTTTTGAGATTATCCCGGACATACATACAGACAAACAGACAAACAGACAAAAATTCTAAAAACTATATTTTTGGCTTCGAAATCGATTGCAGATCACGCCCCAAGTATTCTTTTTAAAAAATATTCAATGTACAGTTTTGACTTTCCTACGATTTTATTATATGTATATAGATAGCTATTACTTTTATAGTGTTTGGCGTTCGAAATCGATCATGTATACTTTTTTTTTTGATAAAAGTGCGATAATTATGACTGGAGTTATGTTTTAAGCACAGCATTGTTTTTTAACACACAACAAGGAACCAAGACCTAACAGCTGTAAAGTTCAATGAAAAATTAGAATGGTTCCGTTCCATTTCGAAATAAAAAGGCCCATTCCATCACTTTTTTTTTCACATTCCATTACTTTATGGCCCTATTTTGTAAATATTTATGTAAATCAATTATTTCAATAAACAATTTTAATGGAAGCACATGCCATCTTCCCTCCTCAAACACGATGCTTTTGACGAAGTATCTTTACTCGAGAACCGACAAGAAATTTGATATCTTTTGTTTTACATTTTATTTACCTCCTTGGGAAAATGGGAAAGGAAATAAATAGCTACAAGTAAACAATACATTAAATATCAATTAATTTAGGTACTCCCTTGAGAAAATGGAAATTAGAAGAGAAATAAATATCTACGGATAAGCAATACATTAAACATCAATTTATTGACTTCCTAGAGAAAATAGAAATTAAAAGAGAAATAAATAGCTACAAATAAACCATACAATAAATATCAATCCATTTACTCCCTTGGGAAAATGGAAATTAGAAGAGAAATAAATAGCTTCAAGTAAACAATACATTACATAATCAGTTTATTTATTCCGTTGGGAAAATTGAAATTAGAAGAGGAATAAATAGCTACAAATAATCAGTACCGTACGATATTTATTACAATATCAATCCTTTGTACCGTATCTACCATACTTACTTAAATGAAATTCTTTCTCTCTCTTTCTTTCCTGTAAATACGATATCGGAATCACTTTAACACGTTTAAAAAAAAATGGTGGATGGAGTTCAACATTCCCTTTCTGACCACCCCTGAGAAGAAATGGCGAAACAAACGCGAGAGTCAAAGTTTCTTTTAAAGTCCCAACATAATCTTGGTCAGATCATCTCAGAACCTGGTGTACTCGTAGATTTATTGTCTGGTCTTTTGAGGAAAGAACCACACAGATATAAGTGGACCTGTCCATTATTGCTATTTTGTATATACTTTCAAGGATAATGTAATAGATTGTAGATTTGTAGACCAACATACTGTAGTTTGTTTTTTCTATTTTGTTAAATACCTAGTACTTGTTGAGAGGCCTATACTGTCCCCCCATACCAGTTTACTGTAATTTGAAAACATTGTAAAAGCCAATTTATTTTTAAAAGAGTAACTGTGCGGTTTCTTGCCGGTTCTTCTCCATAGGAAACGACCAATTGGAACCGTGCGCCTAGCTTTTGACGTTTCATAAGTGTCCATGTAGGTTTATGTTTTAACTCTCTGATCTGTGTTAAATGTGGGACAACGGGTGTGGGATGGGATCCCACATTTAACCCATCTGCCTTCAAAGCAAGAGTGGACAGGCATCTTCTGGGCACGCTCGTTCCATCATAGACCTCATCCATCGCTTTCCATCAGGCGTGATCGAGGTCAAGAGCAGGCCCATTTAGCAAAAAAAAAAAAAAGTGAAATGAAATATTTTGATTTATTGATTTTTAATGTTAAGCCTGCCTCGTGTCTATTCCATAACGGTAACCGTAGACATTTATATCATACCTATATAGGATATATTACATCAATATCGTTACATATTGCGCAAGTTTTACTCCGACAATGTATCACTATGTCAGTAGACACAGCATCTCATTGTCATATTGTATTCATTGATCAAACCTAAATCTATATAAGTTTCCTGTTACGCGGATAGGTAAGGATCGGGTAAGACTGTAAGCGATAAAATGACGCATAGTACAGTCAAGAAAAACTTTTTTACAAAAAAAACAACCGACTTCCAAAAAAAAACACTACAAAGTGAAAAATAACTTTAATTTCGGAAGTCGGTGTCAAAAAAACGAAAATGTGGAACCAACGACACCGACTTCCGAAATTAAAGTTATTTTTCACTTTGTAGTGTTTTTTTTTGGAAGTCGGTTGTTTTTTTTGTAAAAAAGTTTTTATTTTTCGCTTTTTAGTTGTACCTACTTACCCCATACAAATTCATATAACACTACTTGTTAGTGACAGGAAGATAAACATCATCAATATAAACTAAGTGGAAAACAAACGTATTGTTGACGCTAATTCCAAAACTACCCAAGCAAAGTTCATAAAATTTATATGGGACCACCTCTGAAGCATAACTTATTCATTAATTAGACTAGATGCTGATAATCCTGGCTGCAGCATCAGGTCAAACTTATGTCAACATTGCATTGAACTTAAAATTTAGTCCTGTTTAAAATGATCCCAAACACGACTACGGTTCTGTAATTTCAAGGTTTGTACTTTTTCTGATGCTCCTGGCTTCAGCATCAGGTCGCTATGTACTTCGGTGTTCCTCATTAACATTACGTTTATCTACACATCGAGCCCTTTCCAATGAGCCTAAACACGATATATCTGCTGTTAGTTGTCGAGGAGTTAGGTACTCTGCAGACTATCCTGACTGCAGCATCAGGTCATGACTTGATGATCATGAGACAAAATGTGGCAAATGCCCAATCAAACATCAAAACAATTTACTAAAACAGTCCTTGCCTGTTCGAGTAACTTCTTACTGTTAAGGAGTTGTACCTTCCATCATCAGCCCAGTTACCTGAGATGGTGACAACCAGACGCAAATACACAAGATACTTCATAAAATATGCGAAAAACCATAAGTAAGCCTATAAAATTTGAGGGTTGCCCTCGATTTCTCTAAGATCCCATCATCAGATCCTAACTTGGTGACAATGGGACCACCTCAGAACTATCTACTTTCGAACAAAAAAAGAATTTTGAAAATCTGTCGACAATTGGCGGAGTATTCGATGAACAAACATACAAAAAAAAAAAAAAAAAACATACAAACAGCCGAACATAGTACCTCCTCCTTTTTGTGTAGTCGGTAAAAAGAGATTAAGCTGCAGGATCGTCGGATATACTTGAAGTTTAGTAAGAAACCGATGGGTGTTGTCGGCTGAAATTTAATTTGATAAATGAGCTGTTTGTTTTCTATTAATATGAAGTCGGTAAAAATACAATTTTATTCGAGAATCCTCTCACAAGAGGGAGTAGGCCGTAATCCACCACGCGGGCCCAGTGCGGGTTGGTTAAATTCGAATTTCTGGTTCTAGGTCATACGGGTTTCCCAACGATGTTTTCCTTCACCGTTTTGAGAGTAGTGGTGATTAATTAATTTACACAAAGTAAAGTGCCAGTCTGGGTTCGAACCTATGACCTACAATTTGTAATTCACGGCCGTTACCTCTGGGCTACCACATAACAAAGCTACAAATAGGTATAGTCCATTCAAATCGTATGCTAACTAAGCATGTAATGGACTAGTGAACAAACTAGAACATTTGTCGCAATAGACGTAACATTACGAAATGTTTATGAGCAAGGCTCGCATAGTTTTAGGAATAGCTGACTAGTTTTGGACACTAGTGGATAAGTACTTTTGAGTGGTATTCAAAGTGAAGTTCAAACAATGTACGAGCTCTGTAGTAATTGTAGTTGATCTGTTTGTAATGGTTATTTAAACATAGCAAACGTTCTCTAAATCGACATCGATAAATCGTCATTTTGTAAGAGTTAGGACTGTACCACCAACACCTAACAACTTGAGTTATTTCTTTATAATTATTATTTCTTTATATGTATTTTACTAAAAAGAGACAAGTCAATAAACAGTTTTCTGGACGAAGACTATAAACAGCCTTCATAGTTTTCGCAGCTTCCTTTATTATTGCTGTTTACCAGCAGTGCAATGCTGTACTACGGACGAGAAGACAATAGAGTGTTCCATTATGCTAATTATGGAAACTTTTTAAACGTGTAAAAAAATATTGAAGAATTAAAGAAAAAACAATTACCACGTTCCGCTGTCTATAAGACCTCGCCTCATCGCTGCAATATCCTCTTACACCCCGGCACGAGATAAGGAGGACGGAATCCCTTATTTTTCACCTATCCATTGTTTCCCCGCTGTTGTAGTGAAGGAAAACATACAGAAGATTAGTTCGTCCGACCGAGAAAACAACTGAACTACACGAAATTATTTTATACGAAAGAAAATTTCTGACGGACGAAGAAGACGGTTTTTAATGTTATTTTGTGGCATCAACCAGGTGCAAACCACGTCAATATCGTGTCTTGTTTGTTAACAAGATGCCGTCGCAAGGAATCGAAATGTCAACTGTACGGACAAAATGTATTTTTACAGTTCAAACCATGCCATTGTGTCATAGAGAATACGTTATTAGCAGATGTAGTGATAAGGTAAGGAATTGACGTGGTTTCAACGTAAGAGGCCCAAATCACACCGAGATGGCAGCAAAGCGGCAAGCAGTTTCAGTGTCATATAATTTTAAACTTTATCTTCATTACTATAATACATAGTATCGCTTGACAAAATTGAAAAGGTTGCGCGGGCGCCCGCGCCGCGAGCACTCCGACGACTCAAGTTTCTCAAGCGATACTATGGATTATAGTAATGAAAATAAAGTTTAAAATTATATGACACTGAAACTGCTCGCCGCTTCGCTGCCATCTCGATGTATATATACCTAATTATAAGTGGTCACCGTCTTAAGGACATTTGCAATACTACACACACAGGCATCGCAGTTGCGATGTTATTCTAGTAACGAAGTAAAAATGTCTTAATGTGTGTAATTGTATAAATGTGCTTCTTCAACCAACCCGCCCTGGGCCTGCGTGGTAGAGTACAGCACACTCCCTATCGAAGAGAGGAGGCCTGTGTCCCAGCAGTGGGAACATTATAGGCTGATGGCAATGGAGGCAATGCTTCTTCAAGCTGAAATACACACGAAGAAATCGGTATGATTGTAGTTCCTACTGCCCCGGATGAGATTATAGAGGTATGAGGAACAGGGTGTAAAATTCACTCATACTCTATAGAGTAGTGGGGACCAGACGGGTGTTGTGTCTGGCGGGCAACTGCACGATATCATCGATGTCGATGACGGGCCGTTGTATCTATGATAGTTGCGCGGTAAACTCTGCTTGCGAGATGTAGGATTTCGTAACGTCAGCATGACGCGTTTTTCGCATGTGGCGTTGTACATACCGCTACAAGATCTCGTGAATCAGCAAATCATTTCTCAAATTAGCTAATTAAAGAATAAAAAACCATAATTGCTCACCAAAACACAAGCCCGTGTGTTTTCCCTAACCACGTATACTCCTAAGTGGAAAACAAGATAAGGGGTGAATTCTGCAAGTTCATTACATTACGCGCTAACTCGGCAGAGAGTGACGTGAGCGTGAGTGTAGCCAGCATTATGATGCAAATATTACGTGAGACACTTCTCATGGTTCACCCAATTTAGTTGGGGTCGGCTTCCAGTCTAACCAGATCATGCAGCTGAATACCATTTGCTAAATAGAGCAACTGCCTGTCTGTCCTCCACAACCCGGTTACTGGGTAACACGATAACCTCTTTTAAGACTGGCTGACAGACTTTCGGGTTTAACTACACATAACGACTGTCAACGATCTACGAATGATTGCCGGTATCTGTGATGTAAATTTTGTATTAATAACTTTACGTTTGTCGGTATAAGGATAGTATAAATACAAAAACTAGCTCGAAATTTAAACATGAATCAACGTTACTATTCATTTCGTAACGCGACGGAATAAGTGCTAAAGTAGTACACATTTTCAGCTCACTGGATAATAATAGGTATTTCTCTTTCCTCGATGTCTGTCCGTTCCCTCCCTCATATTTTATATTATGAAAACGGAGTTCTCCTCGTAAAACGTGTCGAGGTCCCGGTCGGTAATGTGGGGAAGTGTGATATGTTTTACGACCCGTTTTATAGCACGGAGTGGTTAGGCCAAATGAAGTTTGCGCACAAATACAATAAAATATGTATTTCTCGCCCTTTTTCCTACAATAAGATGTGACTACAATACGTATTTTTGTGAGTTGTGTCGTGAGATATTATGTCACAGAAAAAGATGAAGTCACAAAAATGTTTTTGGAGGCTTTTTGTGCCAGAGCACGAAAACAATAGGCACTTTCGAAAATTAGTTTTTGTCTAAGCATGATATTTATATACGAGGTATATTGATCTCCTTACCTGTTAGTATTCGATTTTTCAATAGCCACAAAACTTTTATCTAAATAATAATAAAGACATGAAACATTTATTCTTAAGATAGGAGTTATCTAAGAGCTGATTTTTCAATCGACAGATAATTCTTTATCGTGGAATAAAATTGACCTCTGACAGATTCTGTATGGAAGTATTGTCAAAAATTCAAAATTATTCCTCGGATAAAATTATCTAGCGTTGGAAAAATCAGCCCTTAGGAATAAAATACCAGGATTAACGCGTCTTAAAAAAAAAGACATTTGATACTTTAGGCAGTCGGGTAAAAAGAGGCTTCTATATTCACTTCATGAATAAAAAGCTAATTAAATAAACACCTCCAATCACTCAACTCACACCAGCCCTGCAAACCCCTTCAAATCCTGTCCTCCTAGTAAAGTAAAACGTGCGTGAACACTCCACCTTCACGCTCGTTACACACGAGAGTCAGCACACAAATTGGCAGATCTCGCTGAAAATATTATGTAACTCAAGTAACGGCGGACGACGGAAAATAATTATTTACTTCGATGTTCCTATAAGTTAAAGTTATTAAGTGGTTAGCATTTTTTCTCTGTATTTTATCTAATATTTATAGTACTTGACTATAAGTTTATAGATTGAAGATTGATTGGCCCGTCAACAACAGCTGCAGCTAACACAAATTGTTTTAAAAATGTTTTTATTTTACTAATAACATTCTTAATAAATAGCCAACAAACAACCACTGAAAACAACCGATTATGTTTTATGTTTTTTTTTTGTTAGTCTCTTCTGTCCCACTGCTGGGCAAAATCCTCCCGCAAATCCTTCCAGGAACTCTGTTCCCGCGTCACCTCGAATCGGCCTTCGAGGTACGCTTCCAGGTCATCACGCCATCTCTTTCTGGCCTGGCCTCGGCAGCCGGGTTTTATGTTTAAAAAAGTCAATATCAATCTGCATTCCTTTTTCCCAACTATGTTGGGGTCGGCTTCCAGTCTAATCGAATACAGCTCAATACCAGTATTTTCCATGGAGCAACTGCCAATCTGACATCTACAACCCAGTCACTGGGTAGGTAACCCGATACTTTAAAGAACTAAAGAGCAATAAAAATTCCCAACATGCTACGATGTAAAACAAACTAGGTTTGCAGAGGTCCCTAATAAAAGGTCCTAGTTAAACCGACTAGCAGGAGAGGTAATCACATCACTTCAAGGCCTCTAATTCAAGTCCCAAGATTCATTTATCCATTGCCCCACCTTATAACTAAGAACTTCTACTCTCTATCTCTCCCTTTTTTTCTTACTTATAAAGTAAAGAACCAAGTATCTAATTCTACCCCTAAAGCTGTCACCTACTTTCGTGCCTAGGAAACAAACTGCAAATTGCCTCCACAAGGCAAAGGAACGCAACTCGCACTAAATTATTTACTAATTAGAACCTAGGTGGCAAAAAAGAAATGTCCCGTACAAAGGAGATAGTTTGCTGAAATTTTCCACTTGTTCTCTGAACACCGAGTAATTTTCTTTTACAGTGTTTTCTTTGAAAATTTCTCAGTGATGGTACTTTTATAAAAGTAGTTTTGGGATTGTCCTGGTGCTGAAGCGTGAACAATAGTAGATTGTACAACTAGTGCATAAAAGAAGCCATTTTACCCCGAGACGTTTATATCCACTCGAGCCGCTGGCAAGGGTGTATAGGGGTAAAATGACTCGTTTATGGCCGAGTTATACACTCTGCGTTTCACTTCGATTGCGAGAAAATGAAGACGGCATAAAGTATATGTCGCATCCGGTCATTCGTCTGACTATTCGAAATGCCAGCGCCATCGTATCGTAAACGGTTTTTCTATTGCGCAATAACCAACACCACCCACAGTACGCCCACAGTAATTAAAATATGGCTGATGATAACGAGGCACACATACCTTCTCCGTCATATATAACAGTATTTAATTAAAATTTAAAGTGAAATTTGTACAATTCGTAATAAATGTATTGTCTTCCCTGGCATAATTATTTACAGTGTTTATTTCTGATGTTCCCGATGTCTCGAAAGTTTTTATTTCTATTTTCAACATTTTGTCATACTATTTCATACTGCCAAGTCATAAAAACATTTCTTTGCGTTTTAAAATAATAAATGTCAACTATTTTATCAAGTTTTATTAAATTAACGATAGAAAGCACGGAAGTGATATAGTAAATAAAATAAAATAAAGACTTTAATCTGCGATGATTTATTGTGCGTGTAGCTATTGGGCCTGATTATCTTAGTCTTAGAAAAAAAAATATTTATGCACTAGAGCATAAAAAGCGACTTTATGTCGTCTACGCACAACATAAAGACGAACTTTTAGAGCATGGTAAGTGAAAAATAATTATGTATCCTAGTATGTAGTATGTATGTAGCATGCTCGAAAAACTTGATCATTTACGTACTTTTTAAGTTAAAATCACACGTCTCATATAACATACCTATTTTAAATGGTATATTTTCACTCCATTGGTGTGAAAAGTAGGTACAGCTAGAATTGAGAATTAATTAATATACTTCAAGTATTATAACATAACATTTCCTGCAGGGTTATGCACCTATTATTACTAAATGTGGGTGTATAGTACAATCACATTTAGCCAGTAATGTTAAGTCCCATGTATGTGTGTGTGTATGTATTCAAATTCAAATTCAAATTCATTTATTTGTTTTGTCACAAGTGGAAAGTTATTATCATAATTATATAAAGATCGCTGTAATATACCCATAGGGCGTACAATATTTAACAATTATTTAACTATTTAACATTAATATTATTCATGTCAAAATATACCTATTACACAGAAAATCTTCGTATTCTACCACATAGGCATCCAAATGTGAATTGGGTTGATACATTTTAATAATAATAATAGGTCAAAATAGAGATGTCAGACAGATAAATTAATATAAATAACAATTGAATTAAATTACGATGTCAAAGTGTCATTTAGGTAGTCATTTAAATTATAGTAGGGGGTATGTAGGGGGCGAACCTATTTCAATCAAAGACTCCAGGCTGGTACTTAAAATTCAAGATGGAAAAACAAAACAACACTTTGTACGACCCGGGATTCGAACCCAAGAATTCACACTTACTTCAAGTTATTGGGAATAAAACTATCAAATAACAACAACATATTTTTTGACTTAGGGCTGATTTTTCAATCGACCGATAATTTTTATTCGTGGAAAAAAATTGACGTCTGACAGTTTTTGTATGGAAGAACTGTCATAAATTCAAAATTATTCTTCCGATAAAGTTGTTTGGCGTTGGAAAAATCAGCACATAAATTACAAACACACTCAAATTCAAAACGAAAATCGAAACGATAACCCAATCATTGTAAAAAGGCTTACTACAAAGATATATTTCTTTCCTACAAAAGAAAGTCCCACTTTCCAACCTCCAGTCCTTTTCGCACCACTTCCTTTAAAGTTAAAACTTAACACTTCAGACGAAAAATCTCTCCAGCTGCATTGAGGTCTAAAAATAAATCTGGTTTCAATGCTGCTGTAAATTAGAGCTTCGTGGCTCGTTAGTTAATCCAATTAGTGGGCTGTTTTAATTGGATTCTTTTTGTGGTGCCGCTGCAAGGTGTTTGTGGTCGCAATAAATGTACTGGGGACTAATTAGGGGAGAAATGTGGTAGTTACTGGATCGGTTTCATTTATCGGTGAGGCTATTTTTATGATGGGTTTTTGAGGTAAAGTAGATCAAATGAGAAAGTAATTTTATTGTTCAAGGAAAATTCGTAAAATAAATTAAAGACACAGCAGTAACTTTTTGTGGAGCAACAGAATGCAACACGATAACGTTAGATAACATTCTTAAACTTTTGTTAGGATTACTAGATATTTTTTTTGTTATCCGTTGTCGCCCACCAACACTAATTGTAAACGTTGCTCCACAAAAAGTAACTTCGGTGTGGATGCATCTTAATAATACATTTTTGGTTATGCAAATGAGTAAGCACACTATAATAAAAAAGTATTTGTTGTAAAAAAAAATATTACAGCCATAAGTTAATATATATAAATTTTTTTTTTTTTTTTTTATTTGAAATGGACTTGCTCTTGACTCTAGTCTAGGTCAAAGGTGACAGAGACAAAGTCGACGATGGAGCGAGCTTATCCAGAAGAAGCCTGTTCACTCTCACTTTGAAGAGATTTGGGTTGTATGTGCTCGGAAAAACAGACGCAGGTAGAGAGTTCCACTCTTTTGCTGTGCGCATTATAAAAGACATTTGCAAACGCTTAGTGCGAATTGGTGGAATAGCAACCAGGTAGGGATGGTAACATGCTGTGCGTCTGGATTTACTTGAGCACATAAAAGCTTATTTGTTGTAGCTTAACCTGATCGATCGACCCGTGCGGCTGATATTACTTAGCCACAAGCTTTGCTTGGTAAACACAATTAAAGCGCGTATCGCTTCGTGAGATTAAAATACTATAACAACATCTACATCAACTATTACATTTTCCATTTTCTTTCATAACCAAAGTCCTTTTACTTTCCTTTCCTTGTCCTTTTGCTTTATGATATTATCTAGAACAGCAACACTGTTTTCTTACGTTTATATGTCATGACTGGTGGTACTCGTACCTTCAGGACAGGCTTATGAAATTTTATGTAATTGTCTCTGATACTTGGTACATGGACTGGAAATGTGCGAATGGAGGGTTAGGTGTGTGGTCCAAGGTAAAAGAAAAGGAGTACAGCATGAAATACATTTTTTTTTTTTACCGTATTCAGGGATCATTTCAGAATTTAATTTGATACCTACATAATTTTTAGCATGTGTATTTTTTTTTGTTTAATTTGAGTTCGTTTTGCTCTTGACTCTAGTCTAGGACAGAGGCGACAGAAACAAAGTCGACGATGGAGTGAGTTTACCCAGAAGAAGTCTGTTCACTCTCACTTTGAAGAGATTCGGGTTGTATGTGCTCGGACACACAGACGCAGGTAGAGAGTTCCACTCTTTTGCTGTGCGCATTATAAAAGTAATAATGATAATAATTAAATATCTTGACTTAGCACACGAGGTTGTTGACATGTGGAATGTGAGCTCGGCTATCATTGTGCCGATTGTCGTATCGGCCAATGGCCTTATGGCCGAAGGCCTCGATCAACATCTATCGAGGCTTTCGTTAGGCGGTTGGATCAAGAGCCTGATTCAGAAGGCAGTACTCCTCGATACGGCTCGCATTGTGAGGAGGTTCCTGTCTCTGGAGCCCTAACCACCCGGTAGCTTGGACACCGGCGGACTACTATTTTTTTATATTTTTAAATGTTTTTTATACTTATTTTTTTTATATTTTAAGAAATATTTAAAAATGTAATTTAATATTTATATAGATAAATAAACGAAATAATAATTAAAATGAGCCACTTTTGTTTTAATAAAAGCTTATTTTAAAACAATAGCCACAGATAGAACTTAGCAATAGTACACCGACATTTCGCCAGTTATGTTAAATCCATTGAAGGACAGTGAACGAGACACAATAGACGTTTTATTGTTATTACGTCTGGGCGCGTTTAGTGGCCCACAAAGTGTCCCATGTAGAAAGCCTGTAAATAAGAAAATGGTTTGAAAAAACTAGTTATGGACATTGTATTGTGAACTCGATATTATAATTCAAGAATCTGGCGCATAATGTGAATATACACGTTGTACAGACGCCAGCACATCAAGCTACCCCAATCTGTACAATTTTCCCAATTGAATATGAACCTTATTCCTTTGTAGTAAAGATGAAAATCTATCAAAGAAATTTGACAGATTGGGGTAGCTTGATGTGCTGGCCTCTGTACTATTCATCTTTTGAGCAGCAGTGAGCAGTGGTAACCCAGTGGTAACGGCAGCGACTTACGACTTGTAGGTGGTAGGTTCGAATCCAGAAAGGCGCTTTACTTTGTGTAAATTATTTCATCACCCTAGACCAAACCAAGTCCTAGACCCAAAAATTTGAAGACATGACCAAACCGCACTGGGCCCGTGTCGTAGATTGCAGTCCACCCCCTCTCACCGAGAGAAGGCTTGTGACTCAGCAGAGGGAACATTATAGGCTGATCATGTATATTATACTAAAAAGAGACTCGAGTTAATAAACAGCATTCTTTACTCACTTTCTTCGACTATAAGCCGGCTGCATACGAGTCTGCCTTTCACAGTTTCCTTAATTATTGCTGTTCGCAAGTGGGGACGTTAAAGGCTGATTATGTTATTATATATTATTCATCTTTCTAATAATCCGCTACCTCTTATACTTGTACCATGTTTATAGATTTCGCAGACAGAAGTAAGCCGGGAAACCGTAAGATTTCATTGTAGGGGAGCTAAAGAGAACAAATTATTCTCGTTTACGACGCCCTGTGGGCTTTGTTGATATAGTGGTAAACCGAGAAAAACTACAGCTGTGTTTTGATTTAGGATTTTCCTAGCTTAGTTCTGTGGCTTATGTTTTCTACCTTAAAATAAAAGATAAAATTTTAGAAGAAAGTTTTGCAGTTATTGTTGATATGCACTTGTGCAGTAATGTTAGTTAATGATGGAATTGTATGGCTCAGCAAATCTCGTCTCTCTTACACGTTTTCCAGTTAACCTTATTATAAACCGCTTCGATTAGCGTTTGTTGTTCATAATTTAGCTATTTGCAAATTTTTATCTGTTACTTATAATGTTTTTTTTTTTTCTAAATGATTAATTTTCTTCCTCTTTTCGTGTCGATGGTACTCTTCCTCGTTGTTTTTTATATAGTTTAAGCCCAGGTAAGTGGCCACGTTGATTGCGGCAACAGGAGTATTCTTTAGGTCATCAATTTCGCCAATATCAATGTGTTTAATAGAAAAGTGCACCCACCTTTACCTACATGTGTTTTTGGTGCGCTTTAAGCGCAATACACACTGAGCTCGCCGGACCGCCGATACTGCCCGCCGGCCTATATGAAAAGTATCATGTCGGTTGCCGACATAGGTCGGCGGCCCGGCGGGCTCAGTGTGTATTGCGCTTAACTGACGACATATTGGGCTATTTGGTTGTTAGCAACTGGCAACTTTTAAGGGAAAATTTCAAAAAGTTGCCTCAACTAATGTTGCTCCATCTGCAAAGCGCCTAACTTATCACGCCTGTGATCTGGAAAGAGTTAGGCAGAGGTGTACTATAGTCCACCCATATTTCGGCAGTTATGTTTAAATCCCATGTAATAGGGCGAGCCTATTGCCATCATCATCCACAGTCCGACTTCACTCACTGCTGCGGCATAGGCCTCGCCTTGCTTCTGCCAATCCCCACGCTCCTGCGCCCGCGGGTAAGTTTTGCGTTTTGGTGTAGGTTTTGCCCGCGATGGCAACAATGTCATCAACCGGGCACAAATCGAGACAGAAATTCCTGATAGAAAAAACCAAAGACCCGATAGCATTTTTCCCAACCTGGGATTCGAACCCAGGCCCTAATCAGCAGTAGCGCTAGCGACCACTATACCGACGAGGCAGTTGGTCTATTGACGCATAAATCTTGCTTCATTTCTCATCAGAAAGCGAGTAATAAAATGAACTGTTACATTTCTTCTGTTGTAATTTAAGGGGACTACATGACCTGAAGCGCGGTCACTGTCGGACTGCATAGAAAAGAAAGAGAAGCGCGATGACACAACGCTGGTAATTTATTGCAAAATATGAAGCAATTATCTATTTACCAAAAAATCTAATGTTTGGACTAAAAAAATTAAAACAGTGTATTGTAAAACTAGTGCTTTACTATGTTGCTTGTAGAATAATCTGACGAAAACTCAGAATGATTATATATAGTATGGTTTTTATTGTAAAAAGAAAGTTTTTAGAGGTATCTTCATATTTTTTTTCTATCGTATCAAATTAGTTGTATTATGTTTTCAACACACTATCTACCTAGCATATATCCTGAAGAATATCATCTTTTTTTCTGATTTTGTTTACTGTAGTCGATCATAATAATATACTTTTAGACATTATAAAACTTGCGTGTTTTGCGTTTAGGTCCTGTAGTCCCCTTAATGAAATATGTTAATGAAGACAGACAATTTTTTTTTATCTTTCATTAGGAATTAAGATTTCAATTGAAGATGTTTTATTATGAAAAAGAAGGACTACTTAGCTAGAATGATATATTTATATATTCTGAGAAATAGAAGCTGAAGATAATGGTCGTGAATGGTACTTGAAAATATTATTTTATAACTTGTTCTTGGAATGTCGAGAAGGTCAAAAAACTACTTACTAGCTGCGCCCCGCGGTTTCACCCGCATAAGTTTCGTCCCATGGGAATATCGGAATAAAAACTATCCTATGTCCTTTCCCGGAACTCAAACTATCTCGATACCAAATTTCATCTAAATCGGTTCAGTGGTTTAGGCGTAAAAAGGTAACATACAGACAGACAGACAGGCAGAGTTACTTTCGAATTTATAATACTAGTATGGATTTTTTTGAAAGGAGACTTGGTCCACTGAAATAAAAGCCTACCACTTCATTAATAATAAAGTCATATTCAATGATTTAGTAAGTACTCAATAAATTAATTGTAGTCATTATCTTTTCCCAACTATGTTGGGGTCGGCTTCCAGATAACCGGTTTGCAGCTGAGTACCAGTATTTTACATGGAGCGAATGCCTATCTGACCTCCAAAACCCAGTTACTGGATAATACTATATCTCTTAGTAAGACTGGTTGTCAGAATTTCGAGCTTCTGACGACCCGTAACGGCTGTCAAAAATGCATGAATGACAGCCGGAACCAATGGCTTAACGTGTTTTCCGAGACACGGTTTTAAATTAATCATAGCCGTCATATTAATTTGAACTCTTAACAAGTGCTAAATCCATATTCTTTCGTTCATCATCATTATCATTTCAGCCGAAATACGTCCACTGCTGGACACAGGCCTCCCCCAAGAATCGTCACTTCGACCGGTTTTGTGCTTCTCGCATGCAACGGGTTTCTGCGTCCTTCATAGTTAGTCATCGTTCCACCTTGTGGGAGGCCTTCCAACGCAGACAGATGTACTGCTGAGGAGGTTCTTGCGCCAATTCCTCTTTCCAGCGAAAGCACTAGGAAGTGGCGAAGTACGGGGGTTTTGGGAGCCTGTCTTATGTAATTTTGACTTTTGACAAGTGTTGGTTCTCAGCCCAATTTTAATAAATTACTTGTGATTTTGCTACGTCTTTCAGTACGCGGTCGCTACTCCAGAACCTTTCAGCCCATTTATCTTTATACGGAATCCTAAAACAAGCAATAAAAATTCTTCCTTTGATTTGAAATAATTCAATCAGAGATTTATTAAGACTTGGAGTTTCGAATAAATTTTTTTAAGATTGAAGACGGCAGTGAATTTAATTTAGTATTTTACTTTGCAACTGATTATTGTATATAATCAGTTTTTTCTAACTGAACAGACAGCTGTGGTGCTGGGGAGTTTGTTGCGCCACTTCTTCCCAGCGAAAGCACTAGGAAGTGGTGAAGGGCGGGCGTTTCGGGGACTGTCTTATGTAATTTTGACGTTCGAAAAATGCTGATTCTCAGCCGAATTTGAGAAAATGACTTTTGATTATTATCATGTACAGATGGCAGCACATCAAGCTACCGGAATCTGTAAATTTTTTCTTATCAACTTTGAACCTTATGTTTTAGCGATAAAATTGAAAATCTATTAAAGAAATTTGACAGATTGTAATAGCTTGATGTGCTGGCGTCTGTACCACACTTGTGTAAAATCGATAAACCTATTTATTTATTATCTTGTGGGAATTCAGGATATAAGAATAAGTAACATTTTTCCTTATTTTATTATGTAAAATTATTTTGCTTTGGAAGAGCGGAATCTCCTAATACAGGCATTTTTGGTTAAAAGGAGGCTCTAGTCACTAACTTGTTATTTCATTTAATATGGTTATGAAATAAACATTTTTTTCCTGCAAATATATAAAGAAACTTAAAAATCTATCCATTTAATTAATTACATAGGGTAAAGTTAGGTAAAACCAGTTTAGTATTGATAAAACTAGTCAATGCCTATATAGCCTGTATGTTAGATAATTCCAAAGAAAGAAAGAATGAAGAAAGAAAATACGTTTATAAAAAAAGATTCTTTTACTTTTATTCATCAATCAATCTTACAAGTGTGAAGAGAATAGTTGCTTTTGTATAACGTTAACTAAACACACCTTTTAGAACCTGCTGAAAAGACGCTCTAATCCAAACAGGGCTTTCATTTTCGTCGAATTTCCCATAAGGAAAATCGTAACACGGTAACCCAACGTGTATGGAGGAAAATCTCCTGTATACAGCTAGCTACGAAGAAAACTAATTCGTCAACACGTAACAGGAATATATGATAAAATATTTTATGTACACATCTAATATGTCGGGTAACTACCGTGCGCTCGCTTTGGGCCTTTTCTTAAGGAAGTATGCCAAGATTCAATTATGTGGCGGAGCACGGTTATTAATTATAGAATAATATTTCACGTCAAACAAAGCTAAAGCCTTCAAAGCAAGAGTGAACAGGCATCTTCTGGTCACACTCGTCCCATCATAGACCTCAGCCATCGCTTTCCATCAGGCGAGATCGAGGTCAAGTGCAGGCCCACTTAGCAATAAAAAAAGGAAACTTATCCAATAACATTGAAAAGCATTAACTGTGTAGGCGTATAAAGTCTAGGAATGTACCTAAAGTTGGTATTCTCACGATATAATTCCTTCAATACGGCTCTTTGTTTGGTATTTTAGATAAATTAAAAAAATACGTAACCATGTACAGTCGACAAAAGAGATAAGTATGCAGGATCGTCGGATATACTCGTTGTTGAAGTTTAGTAAGAAACCGATGGATGTTGTCGACTGAAATTTAATGTGATAAATGAGCTGTTTATCTATATATATAAAAGGAGAACTGACTGACTGACATATCAACGCACAGCCCAAACCGCTGGGTCTAGAGATTCCAAATTTGGCACGTACGTTCCTTATGAGGTCTAGGGGTGCACTAAGAAAGGATTTTTCAAAATTCATCCCCTAAGGGGGTGAATGGGGGGGGGGTGAAATTTCACGCGGACGAAGTCGCGGGAAGAAGCTAGTTTTCTATTAATAAAATTAAATTTAATCTTAAAAAAAAATATGTGAAGCAGAACAATATGATACCTAGGTAACTTCACGCCTGTAATCCCTGAAGGGTTAGGCAGAGGTGTCTATAGTACACCCACCACATTTCGCCAGTTATGTTTAAGTCCCATGTAGGTAATAGGGGGCGAGCCTATTGCCATCACCCGGGCATAAATCCAGACTTCGGGCTGCTAATGAGAAATTCCTTAAAACTCTTTGACCGACCTTGAATCGAACCCAGGGCCGTATGCTCAATAGTAGCGCTTGTAACCACTAGCTGGACCAACGAGGCTTACTATTGAAAAAAAGAAAGAAAGAAAGAAAAAAAGTTTATTTGGTCACAGTTCGTGAAACACAAAATACAAAATAAAAAAAAGGTTTCAGACAACAATAGTGTGTGCCTCACGGCTGCACCAAAAAAGGCTCATTTCAGCATTAATGCCAGACAGATGCTGTCTGACGCTGGTTTTGAAATGAACCTATTGAATCATTTCTCGAACTAAGCCAAATACATATTATTGTGGATCAAACAACATCGCGACATGCACGAAATTGTTACAATTTTGACAAACCGTTTAGTAAAAAAGTCCTCCAGACCATTTTTCGGCCACGGCGGCGGCCAATCTCAACGGAGACTAGCCTTCGGCGCGGGAGATATTATAATGCACAAGTGTGCGCGCAGACACAAGTGCATTCCCTCTTCCCTCACTCTTATAGCAAACACACACATCAAGGTTAAGGTATTTAGGTATGGGCCTGCGTCGCCTGAAATAAAAAAACAAACCGTTTACATAGCATACAAATAACAATTTGCAAGTAAATAAAAAAACCTTTTATCCTGTTATTTCGTTACATTAATATTCAAAACAGTACTCGTTTTTATTGTTGCGGTTATGATGTGGGAATATTAAAAATTCAGAAGAATATGTAATGTGAAGTTCTGGGCTGAATAACAATTTCTTCTGTGGTTATTTTTAACATAAAAAAATCGCTCATAAAATGTCATTTGAAATTCGCATGGGATTCAGTCTCAAACTAAGTTTGTTGTTATTGACTTGTTGTGAAGCTGGCTTGAAGAAACATTCAGCCAAGATCTAATTAGTGCTCATACGCACTAGTGACACGCGTCAACTCAGCCAGTTTGCGCTACAGCACTTTATGATATTTTAAATAGTAGTCATTTTTAATGCAACTTAATTATAACGAGCACAAAATTGATATTTCTTTAAATGGAAATGCCATTAATAACTCAGAAAGAATAATATATATTTGGCAACATATCGCGTCACAAAAACTACAAATTATAAAAAAGTGAACATGTTTTAACATCAACTGCCTATACGGAATTTAAATAGACCTGAGATGTATCCGTAGGCAAGAAAAACTGCTGAAACCTACCAGTATTCAATATTACGTCAGAGATAAATCGCGTGTAGCTACATAGTGGGATATCTCGCGTCTAATAAATTCCACTCAGTAGCATAATCAGCCTATAATGTTCCCACTGCTGGGGCACAGCTCTCCTCTCGGTGAGAGGGAGTGGGCCGTAAGCCACCACGCGGGCCTAGGTGGATTGGTAGATGTCAAATGTCTTTGAGTTTTTGGTTCTAGGACATGGCCGGTTTCCTCAAGATGTTTTTCTTCACTGTTTTGAGAGCTGTAGTGATGAAATAATTTACACAAAGTAAAGCGCCTGTCAGGGTACGAGCCTACAACCTACAACTCGTAAGCCGCGGCCGTTACCACTGGGCCACCACTGCTCTCTGGGGTTGGCGTATCTGTATGGATAAAGATCTTCTTTTGATAAAAAATTATAAAGAAAAAAACTCCCAATATTGTACTGTGTAAAGTCACATTTTATAGACCTGGTTTTGTTGTGACTTAAAAAAAAACAAAGTTAGCTTATATGCAAAGCTAGAAGTCGAGGCGAGACTGGATGCAGAAGGCGGAGGACAGGGTGTTGTGGCGCAGTCTCGTAGAGGCCTATGTCCAGCAGTGGACTGCCATAGGCTGAGTTGATTGAATGATTGAAGTCGAGACAAAAAATTCACGAAAAATTGCGTGTAGTTGGACTCGCTATATTTTTGGACGCACCCTAAAAATACAGTATAAATTAATAAGAGATTTTGATTACGTTGATACCGATTTGTTAGTGAAGTATCATTTTCTTGATTAATAGAATTGAGAAGGTCCTTCTCTCAAAATATCACTGATTTCGGGATTTCAAGTAACAAGGGGTGAAATATGAATATCTTTAATTTATTCATTGGACGTAATTCTTGTTGGAATAAGTTTTTGGAGTCAATTAGAAATGAATTATTCTTTGATTTTGGCGACGACTGAAAATATAGGGTTGTAGAAAGTTCTTGGTAATAACGAGTAACAAGTTTGTGAATCTTAATGCTTGTTGTGTTAGTATTTAGGATTTGATTTGAATGTACCATTTATTCCGATAGTCATTTCACGAAATATTAATGGGGATTGAAGATTTTTGTATGGAGCCTGACTGTCGCACCATTTTGTTTTTCTTTCCAAATGTCAGTTATCGATTTAAATAGACTTCATGCATCCTCGCATTTCTTTTCGTCCATTTTTTTTTATAAAAAAAAAAAAATGGCGGACTGGTAGGTATGCCACGGATCTTCAAAGCCCTTTGAAAAGGGTGCATCTTCTTCCTTTTTTTTGTCAAATCAACGGTACTCTGATTTAACTACATTGTGTTGTTTAAGGTCAGAAGGTGGCCACGCTGATTGGGGCATCAGTAGCATTATTTAGGTTGTGACTGTTCCTAAATTACCCTAGGCTGATAAAATTTTCGTTTTTCCTAATTATGTTAAATATTAGTGTTTATGTCGGTTCCCCCCGTAGGGGGAAGAGTCGCACCCCACCCCGTACGACTCTGTAGAGCTCGTCTCCAGACTGGACACTCTTCCACCGATTGTAATGAATTCCCAAGAAGTGTTTTGCCTTGTCCCGACTTAGGAAGCTGGGGAACAAGGAGGGATACAAGAAAACAATTTCAATATAAAATGAGGTTGGGAATTCATTGATAAGGTGATTAAGGAAAGGAACTCTACTTTTCTTTTGATTATGAAAGTTATAAGATATGTATGAGAGGAATACAAAAGGGTAATTGACACGTAACGCTTGTGTTGGAGATTACATTGTTTTAAGTTACGTTACTGAATGTTCTTACAATAATCTGACCCACCCCAGAGACGTAGGGCCGCTTTACAACAGCTGATACGTCGTACGTGTGCCGCCAGTCCTACAATTACGTGCATAGGCCTAGAGAGGACCTGCTGCGGTTCCAGCAGGACACGTTCCCTATACTCAAGCATGTCTTACTCAATCCTAAGGCAAAGGACTGCGAAGTGCCTCTACCATTAAGCGAGACAAGTTTCCAGAAGTGCTGGACGCGTACTGTAATAATATCCCCCTATAACGGACTACTCACCCTTTACTAAGATAATACAAAACTAGCGCAAGCGTACCGCATCGTCAGTCGGTAGCAGAACTCCTTACGAATTGCCTTGCTATACGCCAAAGTGGTTATTTTAAATCGTCACTTCACACTTCCTTTAATCTACCCAATGTAGAGGATGCTTGCAGTGTAATCGGCAGTCGTACAATCATTCTTGTCTACCTATCTAGCAACGGGCCTTTCCATCTGGGCATCCAAATTATGTGTCTCGCTAAATATATTTTTTTGTATCAGTAAGAGGCCTACGGGGGCCGGGTGTGATTTAACGAGACACAATTTCTAACGTTCCTTAGAACGGCTATCAATCCAGTTAGGGGTACTTGGTGAAGCCTACCCCCGCTCCCGGGAAGTGTGCGCAGATCAAGTACAATGTAAGATATCCTGCAGTTAGTCAGTCCATAGGGGAAAGGTAGCCATCACTAACGTTTGGTTGGTTTGTGTTCGTAAACAAGAACAGTAGACAACAAGATAGCACTATAATTCAAATTGGCCCTAATGAGGTGCGAGTTCGGTTCAGCCCTCCATAAGCGGTGTGCTTGCCCAAGTGTCATGTCCTGGCTATGGTTGCCTATAGTTTGTTGGTAGAGTATTTGTGTACAGTCTGTTGCCGAGTGTCCCACTCCATAGAGGGCTTTCCCCGAGTCCCTAGAACCAAACGCATGTGTAGAATACCTCGATTTAGTCATTTAGGAACAAGGAGGGATAAATATTCAACACTCACCCAATCCAGTCGTTCACACACACACACACACTGAGATTCACGCGCCTTACACGCTACTCTTATTATTTAACGTACTAACTAATACTCTCGCCTTCACGTTCTCTCAATCAGGCACACAGTTTCATTACTATTGCCTAAGATCTAACTCTGCTCGTCTAGCCTACGTCAACCACTCACTCTCGTGATCTCTTAGTGTTCACTCAATCTCCTAACTTAACTAGCCTGGACTCGCAAGTCCGTATCCTAAAGCGGGTCGACCCCGACTGCCTCTCCGTCCTCCTTATAATTTCTCACATCCCATCTCACCACGCTTACAGTAAATTTCCATACTTTCGCAGCATCGGTTTATTGCCTTTTTTTGTACAATTTCTCAATTGTTTCAAGGGTCCGTTTTGGGTTCTGGTCGTTTTTAGAATTCGTACAAAATACTGCATCTTAACACGTTCGAGGACGCTACCACTTGAGACTGTGTACCAAAATGACACAGTAAATGTCCATACAAATTATACGACGTATGAGTACGTAGCCTCCCATGAAAATATATTGTTTTAAAGACATCATGACACAACCGTTTTATCACGTTATCGTATAAATACGTTATGTCATTAAAAGTAAGTTAACTAGACGTGAACGGGATTAATTCATAGTAAAATAGTATACTGTCTGGCTAAGGAATAATACATAAATCAAATAAACTAAATAATTACGATGTTTTGTCGCGGCAAATATTACGATACGCCACGAAATGTTTAGCGAACGCGAGCGCACCCCGCAGTGACGCAGCCGCATTGAATGTAGGAGCGCGGTAGGCGCGCGCGACGTATTTACACGTTGTGCGTGTGTGAGCACCGTTCCCGCCCACTGTCAACGGCACTTATTTGAAATAGTTTAAAACTTACTCTACGTGACAGTAAAGCTTCGGGTATTTTAAATGTTGTGACACAAGATACATTCAATAGGATTTTAACTTGAACGTTCATCGGAAATGTACGTTCTGTCGTAAAGTAAAAAAATTATTTGGACGTCATTGTACGTTGTGCCATATCAAAATTTCGAACGATGACGTATAATCTCGTTCTGTCCTCGAACGTGTTAAGTGACGTAAAATATTGGTTTCGATTGATGGCTGACATAAGTGCCAGTCTGTTACCCATAAAATAAAGAAGTTATGTGTCTACAAGTGGCGACGCCAAGTGCCGGTTTTAAAATAAATATAATATTTTTTTATTAAATAGGTGTAAGTGACAGACAGTCACAAGGTCATTAACGGTGCAAGTGAATGGGCATATATGACACTCTAGCAAGTGGGAAATGGTCTGATCAGAAGATCCGCACTCGCACTGGGTGCTAGATGGATCAGAGGGACAATTCTCGTAATTTTAAGAACGTTCACAGTCTGATCTCAGTCTCATAATCTGCCTAGCCTTTTCCCAACTATGTTAGGGTCGGCTTCCAGTCTAACCAGATTCAGCTGAATACCTGTATTTTACATGGAGCGACTGCCTATCTGACCTCCACAACCTAGTTGCTGGGTAATACGATACCCTTTGGTAAGACTGGTTGTCAGACTTTCGGGCTTCTGACTACCCGTAACGACTGTCAAAGATCCACGAATGCCAGCCGGGACCAACGGCTTAACGTGCTTTCCGAGGCACGGAGCACCCATCCACAGATCAACCGCGGCAAGCGTAGCTTAACCTGATCGATCGACCTGTGCGGCTAGTAGTCTCAATGTGTCAAAAATACCTCTAAAATCTCTACATTATTGTCAAGTTTTTGAGTTATCGCTGAGATGAGTTTTTAATTACCTACAGGAATTGCCCCTTTAGTTGTCCTCCACATGTCAAATTGTGTTTGCAAGCTGCTTCAAAGTCTACATAGACACGAAATCTCTCAAATCCTTTTGAAGATTGATAGCACCTTAATTCGCAACACGTTACGTAAAACTTCCATGAAGCCGACATCAGCGAGGAAATAAATCACACTGTAACTTCTAGAACAGTTCCAGTGTAAAGAGTAAGTATTGCAATACGGACACAAGTGTTTGGCTGGCTGCCAGCATTGAGACTTTTTTTAATATTTTGGTACTTTCACATTAAAGCTGTCTGCTGTATCAAATTGAAGAATTATTGAGGATTTTGAAGATGGTTTGCGAAGGGCTTGTGGCTAAGTAATAACAGCTGCACGGGTCAATCGATCAGGTTAAGCTACGCTTGCTGCATTTGGTCCGTGGAAGGGTTTCATACCAATACCATCTTTACATATCAACACCCCTCCGTTCCTCGGAAAGCACGTTAGTTGGTCCCAGCTGTCATTCGTACATATTTGGCAGTCGTTCCGGGGCGTCGGTAGCCCGAAAGTCTGACAACCAGTCTCACCAAGGGGTATCGTATTAGCCAGTAATTATGTTGTAAAGGTCAGATATGCAGTCACTTCATTTTAAATACTGGTATTAAGCTGCATCCGGTGAGACTGGAAGCCGACCCCAACATGATTGGGAAAAGGTTTGGCAGATTGACTGTTTTTGACGTTAAAACGTCTTATAAATCGATGAACCGGGGCTGCACGCACGAAAAAGCATGACTCATTGTTACGTTCCGCCTGAGCCGAGCGTGCAAGCGAGAGCGCGGAACAAGCGATAGAGAAGTACGATCGGCCTAAGCGTTTGACTTGACGTTATAACGTAAAATTATCGTCCGTAAACCGACTTTACAGACAAACAATTTTTTTTTTTAAGAAAATTATTTACGAGCCAGCGCTCTTGACCTCGATCACACCTGATGGAAAGTAATGGATGAGGTCCATGATGAAACGAGCGTGCCCAGAAGATGCCTAAGGCACTGGAACTCCCACGCATCGACGAAACACAGAAGGCTGCTTGACGCCGGACTCCGGTGGGAGGGTGGTCGCAAACCAGGCGGGCGTTAGCCCTACCACCGCAAGGGAAGAATTGGCTAATCAAATATATATGTATATGCATAATTTCAGGATGATCGGTTCAGTGGTTTAGGCGTGAAAAGGTAACAAACAAACAAATAAACTTACTTTCGCATTTATAATATTAGTTAGGAAATTAAGATTTACACTTGAATCCTGGTTTATGTTCTTTTAAACACAAAACTATAATTTGTAACAGGACACTTTTCCTTTATCCGGAAAAGCTCCTCGAAAATTCCCAACACAACCCCTTTCAACTTAACATTCGGTTAAAGCAAACGCCACAGTAAACAGTCTCCGTTCGCGGTTGAACTCACAAAGTGGGTAATTAATGTTAGTAAATAGTGGGTACTAACGGATAACCGGCCGTTTGGGAAACAGCTTCATTTATCCGACTGGAAGAAAAACATTTGTAATTTGTAACTTAGATATAAATTAAAGGTTAAGTTAGTTTTTTTTTTAACACATATTTTTTTTGTATATCCCTTATTATTACAAATTCGAAAGTAGCTGTGATCTGTATGTTACCTTTTCACGCCTGAACCACTGAACGGATTTTGATAAAATTTGGCAAGGAGATAGATATAGATAGACATATAGCGTGGTTCATCGCAAAAAAGAAAATCATAAAAGGAGCTTTTCGAAAAAAGCTATAAATTTTTAAAGATGTCCCCGAAGAATTTCTCCAAAAATTAAAAAAAATCTTCATATCTCCTAAACTATCAAAAATCGCGGAACATACATGGGGTATTTTCGGATACCCCTACGTACGAGGAATTTTTTTATTGACGTCACTATTTGGACCACTCTGAATAATAGGGTTTTTGTCTCGGTAGCAAGTTCCCGTGGAATAATTATAATATAATTTAAAATATAAAGGAGATTGCCCGTGATCAAAACCGCTTTAAAGCAATAGAGTATGGCCTTCAAAATATACTCATAAATTATAAAATAATTTATTAAAATTTCTGAGTTCACTTGATCGAAATCGTATGTGGGGTTAATATTTTGTATTTAATTAGTTATTTATTGGATTTTGTTGCATACTTTTTTAAATGGCGTATTTTAGTAAAAGCAGTGTTGCCAATTTTAAGAACCTCCCCATAATCGGTCTTAACGGATAGTATGAGGACAGACGCTGAGTTTTAAAAATAATTTCATCTATGACATTCTTCCTGTGTTATTGATTCCGTTTTAATCATGATCTGGCAGTTGGAGTAATTTATACGGCCTACCCAAATGTCCTTTCTCTGGTGTCGTCAAATCGTTGAGCTCCTTAAGTTCTGAGTTGAGCTGCACAATTACTGACAACTGGTGCACTGATTGGACAGGTCCACTCAATCTGTGTGGTTCTTTTCTCAAAAGGATATTTCAGACATTTATCTAACACGGTCTTTACATGTATGATCTAACCAAGATTAAGTATGTCTGAGCTTTAAAAGAGACTGTGATCTTTGAGTTTCTTTTGGCTTTTCTTCTCAGAGTTGTCAGATAGAAAACGCCCTTCTCATCTAGTTTAAAAAAAATATGTTTGATGTGTAAAAGTGTTTTTTTTTTCTATAATGTTTCCTCGTTATTAATTTTTCATTAACATAATCAAAGTAATATATCTTTTTAATTAACATCTTTAAACTAATATTAAATTAAATCCATTTATTTCAGACTAATTATTTGTCCATATATTACTAATTAAAATATCTTTCTTTAGTTGACAAATCACTTATGGTCAGGGGGATTAAGATTAACTGTTGGTAACACTATCACGGGAAGTGTCACTCAGACACTGTCAATTTGTCAAACAAACATCTCATGTCGGCCGACCAGCACTCCGCAGTGATCTTTGTTTTTACTTATGTATTGTTAGTTGTTGAGTTTGCTGTGCTAATAAATAACTTATCATTGCGTTGACATCGTGTCCAGTTGAATCTTCAGATTCCTGCACAGTCAAGATTGTACTGTTTCTGTGCGGGTGGTGTGGATTGTGTAGAACATTTTCACGACTACGGTCCGTGTCTTCTGTGCAGTAAATCACTAACGATTTCGTTAAAACTGTCACGCTGCGGGAGCTGTGTCTACCCCGTCGTCAAGTTGGGGAGGCAACGGATATAATGGAAGACTTTCAGCACTATTTGTATTTCGTTGTTTACAGTTAAGTTTTACAGATAATACTAGAAGCTGTTTAACTATGTTCAAAATATACATTTAAATGCATCATGATGAGAAAAGTGGTGAAGTGTGTTGTCCCACTCACTGTCGAACGATCACAAAAAAAGACTGAAGCTGTGGCGAGACAGTGCTTCCTTACCCAAACCATTCGTTCTACCCGCTGAAGAGCTCCTACCTGGATATGAGTTACCTTGGGTAAACCTGCTGAGATGGAGATTCATAGACGACTCTGCCTTGGAGTGTAAATGTGGTGCTGTTCTACAAACGATGGGACACTTAATATCGTGTCCTGCGTGTCCTGTCAGCTGCACGTTACAGGAACTGATGGACGTTGGTGATGGCGGCAAACAAGTACCTGAATTCTGGGCCCAGTCCATTTAGATTGCTATCGACACGCCAAGAAGAAGATGATGCGATAAGAACCACCAGCTATACTTTTCTTAGTTTGATTTGATTTTGTTTGTGGCTTTTGCCTGTCTGTGACAATATGTATAATTAAACTAATGCTAAGATCAATTTCTTAACAGAATATGATATACCTATTTATTTTTATATGTCCCACACAGGTCGATCGATCAGGTTAAGCTACGCTTGCCACGGTTGGTCTGTGGATGGGTGACCATGTTTACATACCGAGAACCCTCCATGGATCAGAAAGCACGTTAAGCCGTTGGTCCCGGCTGCCATTCATGGATCTTTGACAGTCGTTACGGGTAGTCAGAAGCCCGAAAGTCTGATAACCTGTCTTACCAAGAGGTATCGTATTACCCAGTAACTGGGTTGTGGAGGTCAGATAGGCAGTCGCTCCATGTAAAATACTGGTATTCAGCTGCATCCGTTTAGACTGGAAGCCGACCCCAACATACCTAGTTGGGAAAAGGCTAGGCAGATGATGAGTCGTATTATGGTTAGCATGTCCGTAGGAACGGAAAATACGAAACTGAACTAGCAAACGACATTGAGGTTGATATGCCGTTGGTACTGGGAACGGACAAGTATTTAGTAAGGGGAAGAATTAAATCTCGATATGTCAGCAGCAAGGTGTATTACGCCTACATTTTAGTTAATAGGGCTACGAGTAACTCAGTAGCTGATTTAGGTCTGTTGAGCCGCCACGTCGGCTCCGTTTTTAGGCAACATATTTTATGAATATGATGAATAAAACTATTGCATTCCTATGTTCAAGCTTTTTCTATTTCCTATAAAAACCTACATTTTGCATGTAGGTTTTTTTTACCTACCTATGAAATATTATTTATTTGGCATCATTCATTGATTTATTGGAACTATTTTCTGTTGTTTTATGTGAATTCAAATCGTATTGTTGTAAAATACTGTTTTTTTTGGTGGATGGTAACTAACCTCAAAACTGAACAGAAAATCAAAGAACAACAAAACCCCACAAAATAAATGGATAATTTTTATTTCCTATGAAAGTACGACATCACCCCTCTTTTATATCCAATTTTTGGTATCATACAAAATTTTTTGATGCGCAACCGCGGTCAATAGAGAAATATAATTACGTGTCTCTAATTGTCCCGTACATGAATTTAACCCGCGACCCGCTAGTCTATTTTGTAAACCAAAATAGCATTAGCTTCAATCTTACTCTATTTTCAACGTTCATAAAAAAATTATAAAAACACAATTATCAGAGCAGTAGGTACCGTCCAACAGTCTTCTAACACTGTAACTAAGTTTTTGCAAGGTTTATATTTTACAGGAGAGCATTGCTGTACCGCGGTAGTAAAACACCTGGCTACTGCGCAAAACAAGACGTCAAAGTATGTTTTACTTACACAGCACTATATTCTTCCTCTGAAAAAACGCCAAATACGTAAGGAGCGATCTAAGTCCAAGAAGACGTCTTAGGTCTCACCGCAGGCAGAGTTAAAGATATAGCCATAGGAATACCTATACCTGCCTTTATGTCTGCCGGCCATGTCTATTGCATTCCTTGTGACCGGCACCCTAATAGCGTTAGACACTATTAATCACAATCTGAATCATTTTGAAGGATATTGCTAAATCTGTTGCCTCATATGTTCTAAAAATTTGTTTGCTCAACAACAAAAATAACGCAATAAATTTTGTTGGATGTGAACAGTCAGCGATTAATTAACATCTATTTATTTTACTTACACGGGACCTACCTTTTTACTTATTTATTTATTTATATATACTTTATTGTACACCAGAAAAAACAACAAAAAAAAAACGATTATTAACATAAAACATACAATGATGATTATTAACATACTTACAGTTTCTTGAGCGAGAAAATCGTTGATAGCTAGTCGCTTAAAATTCCTATTCAGCGGTGGGACAGCTGCCCAAAACACGGATGCGACAAAAGTTGCACGAAGCGGCACTCAGTAAATCTTGTTTTACAACGCTCTGGGGACTGGATGAGGCGTCCACTCGCGACCGACACTAAACAGCGAGCGAATGTTTTATATGGGTAGAATATCACGAACAGAGGAGGTAGATGTGTTTGTTTGTTCTGAAGGATATGAGTAGATTTATTCCGGTCTGATTCCCTGAATCCCCCCCCCCCCCTGGATTCCCTGCTAGTTATTTTCTTCTGTTTTAATCTCCCCTTACTCTTTTTGCCAGGTAAGTACAGTCAAGAGAAAAACTGTTGATATCATCTGCCTAGCCTTTTCCCAACTATGTTGGGGTCGGCTTCCAGTCTAACCGGATGCAGCTGAATACCAGTATTTTACATGGAGCGACTGCCTATCTGACCTCCACAACCCAGTTACTGGGTAATACGATACCTCTTGGTAAGACTGGTTGTCAGACTTTCGGGCTTCTGACTACCCGTAACGACTGTCAAAGATCCACGAATGACAGCCGGGACCAAGAGGCACGGAGGGGTCTCAGTATGTAAAGATGGTCACCCATCCACAGACCAACCGCGGCAAGCGTAGCTTAACCTGATCGATCGACCTGCGCGGCTGTTATTATTTAGCCACGGATGAAGAGAAAAACTGTTGATATACGTAGTATAAAATAAAATTAAAACGATATTGAACTTTTTATAGGTAGATGTGATGAATTTTTGGGATCTATCTAAGTAATTGTCATTTAATCAAATCACAACAAAAGGATGATGCCACTGTGCTTTAAAATAGCCTCCGCGACTCCGCGAGCGATGACGACGAATGGAAGAAGATCTTGTACATGTCTGGAGCATTGTGGAATGAGCGTAACCGTAAGCGTTATGTAGTTGAATACCTACTTTATAGTGTTATGACGTGATTAACTAATGTAATTAGCCTTTGGCCGTTTTATCCTACTAATATTATAAACGTGAAAGTTTGTGAGGATGAATGGACGGATATTTGTTACTCTTTCACGCAAAAACTACTAAATGTATTTTGATGAAACTTTACAGTAATATAGCTTAAACATCAGAATAACACATAGGATACTTTTTATCTCGATATTCCCACGGGATCGACACTTATGCGGGTGAAAGCGCGGGGCGCTGCTAGTGTTAAATAAATAAAAGATCCGTCGCGTCGCGATCTAGATAGTAAATTATAATAATATTATAAATATATAAATAATTAAAGTAAAAGACAATATTAGCTGCGAAAATACGTAAATTTGTGAATGTATATGACCCAATCAGTAAGGCCATATCGTGAATGACTTCTCACCACTGCAAACGTAGGTAATGTTGTTACTTAGTTCGTGCCAATACGAGGGGAAAAGAAATAGACACGACAAGGCCCAATAACTTGCACAAACTTAAACCTAAACTGGAATCTTAAAGCGCTATTATTTATGATGAAAAAATTACGACATCGTCGGCAGCCTTGAATTCCATGCGAAGTTAGGATTTAATTAAACAAATTCCTGTAAACCGAGGAATATTTCAGATTGCTTTGGTGGCATTCCTAGGTTTGGGTGTTGTTGTTTGAGATTTATTTCTATACAGGGTTTCTTGTAGTTCCTGAGACATTTATACAGTAACTATGAATTCAGCACATGATTACCTAGCGTAGAAATTTTCGGTCTATTATCAACGCGCTCAAAATGTATGGAACAGCATTTTTTTTTTAAACAACCTATGAAAAATTTCAACGCCCCTAGGGGTATTCAGAATCATGCACTGAATCCATGGTAACAGGCTGCGCGTCATACTTCCCGCCACCCTGTATTTAAATCTCTTATGAACTAAGAGAAATACCTAAACGTATATGATTTGTTCAACAAGTAAAATTCATGCGTTGTTATCGTAGTAACCATAATTTATCGTGAATAAATTATACAGGCTTTTAAACATTTTACACATAAATATAACTCCGCGTTTACTCCCATAAAAAAGTTATGATGTTCGTTTTCGACAAGTCTTTTAAATACTAGTCCAAACATGACGTGTATAAAACATGGAGGTATCATATTCATTCATTTGTTAAAACTTTTCTTGACAGATTCATTCATTCTTCGATCGTTATTTATGTAGGATTCGGCCATATTGGGGGTCGGGTATGGCATATTGTATTGACAAGTTTTCTACAATTTTTGCATACAACTAGTCTTTACACTCTGTTTTAGGTGTAAACGCTAAATGAAACAAGAGATACAATATGCACAGTGCATGTTTTATAAAGCCCTGTTTAAACTTTATGACGGCTCCGAACGTGAGGCGAGTCGCTGCGCAGTAACAAATCCAGGTGTCAGCGGGGATGAGGGGTGAGGTACTGCGCAGCGAATAGCGCACTTCAGAGCCGCCATTGTAAGGGAGATTATAGAAAATGATTTAAAATATGCAAAATTCTACCGATCACTTCCAAACATAAATATCTTTTATTAGTTAACCACCACAGTACCCAAGAGCATAGCTTAACTCACGTATACAACAATCATAATACACGATTTTATGGCTGCTAGTAGATTCAATGTACTCAGAGTCACCAATTACTTTGGTGACAGAACACTAAACAAGAGAATAACATACCTATTGAACAGTCTGCCGGCAGACATAAGGACTGAAACAAACACAAATATATTTAGACGTAAATTGAAATTATATTATTTAGAAATGTTTTATATAAGTAAGTGTAAGTTTAAATAATATTTAGTTTTAAGTACATTTAAGTATGTCTAGAGACTCATCGACCCCACAGTCAAACCACTGCAACGGTTATGTGGGGCTTAGCTTATAAGTTACTTACATTTTTGGAATAAAGATAAATAAAATTAATCAATTAATGAAGTTTGAATCGAGCTGTACCTCGCGCGGGGTAACAGGAATATTTTAGCATTCTTTTAATAACTAGATTTCTAGCAAAAGAACGCCCAAATAATGCAGCTGTTTATTGCTTGCACCGCAGTGCACCCAAAGGACAAGAGTTAGTCTATTTCGTGCCGAGGAACGACAAACATGTCTAATGCCTGAAATAATTCTAATGAAACACTGCTACGAAAACTTCTCTTGATATTATTTTAGTTTCAACTAGTAGTTCTGAATTTGTTTGTATATGCTGCCATTTTATATTATGCTACGTTCAGCAGAGAATAAATAACCGTAGAGTCACAGAATTGTAATTACAATAAATATGAATAAGTTTTGAGCGTAATTTATTTTTAATTTTGTATACCTACTATTAGGATAACGAGAAAAAAAATGAAATGAAGAATTAAAAAGCGGTCTACAAACATTTGAAATGAGCTTTCTTTGGTCGTTGAAATCTGTCAAACAGCTTTTCACTATCAGGTCCAGACTTTTTCTTAGCATTCGCATATTTTAGTCCAATTTATTGTATTCGAGACTGGTGAAACAGGAATGTTTGACCAATAAGGCAATCTGCCTAGCGTTTTTCCAACTACGTTGGGGTCGGCTTCCAGACTAACCGGATCCAGCGGAATATCAGCATTTTACATGAAGCGACTGCCTTAATAAGACTGGTTGTCAGACTTTTGGGCTTAACATTTGAGGGACTCGTGCTAATGTTGTCATTTAGCTTCGAACCCCTCTTCAATGATATACGACTAAATATGCATGAAGCATGTACCACAATAAAACGACCACTTAAACACATCAAAAATTACAAAATTACTGAACTGTTTATGAACCAACTAAATTCTATAATGAAAAATCGCTGACGCAATCATACGAGTAGTTAAAACGAAAATTAAAAGTTTATAATTGAATTTTCAGCAAAAAAAATCTAATGATTGACATTTTTAAAATGGCTTCATCAAAAGTTTGGTCGTTACGACTTTCAGATAGAGTTAATTTGTCAAATAATTAGCGTTTTCACGAAAGGTCGGGTTACTTTACTAACTGCCCCCACTTTGGATTAATTTCGTGATAAACTGGCAGCTGGATGTTACATGGATCGGCGATTTGACCTCCACAACCCAGTTACTGGGTACCTACATACCTTTGTAGGATTTGTACCCTTGGTAGGATTGTTTGTCAGACTTTGTAGGATTGTCCTGTGTGGGACTGTACCCTTGGTAGAATTTGTTGTCAGACTTTCGGGCTTGTGACTACCTGTAACAACTGTCAAAGATCTACGAATGACAGCCGGGACCAACTGCTTAATGTGTGTGGTCTTGGTACGTTATAGATGGTCACACAACCACGGACCGACCTCGGCAAGCCTTGCTTAAACTTGAAGCCGACCAGTCTGGCTGTTAATATTTAGCCACGAGCCCCTCAGTAGTTAGTTAGTTCTTATGCACCTGTAAAATCTAAATTGTAATTTTCTTCAGGATAGCAAACTTTTGTACCTATACCTATTATTATGTGACAAAAATACACTTCAAAATGTACCGATATTCTTCAATATTAAATCGACATTCACCTCCATCAAATTTTCCCGGAATCATCCACACGACAGTTATTACGGTAGAAATAAATAACAAACGACTATTTTTACCTGTGAAAGTAATCCCCGAAATACATACGTACTAAAGTACTAGTAACACTCCAGTATCGGTATAACAAAAGAAAGATAAAAGAAACGTATAAAACGCCGCGAAAGATAAAAGGAAAGACATTTCTGTCTTTCTTTCAATATGTCGGAAAATCAAAGAGTGAAGACGCTATGTGTTGGCTGTTCCTGTGTGTGGTAAAAATGGTCGTTTGTTGTACATATGTTTCCGTATGGAGATAAAGAGATATATGAATACTGAATGCTCGAACTATTTATTGAGAACTATATCATGTGACGGTAGCATTACTGTAACCTGCCTAACTAAAATCAGGGAACTTAATTGTCTGTGAAATGAAATTGTACAGACGCCAGCACATCAAGCTACCCGAAACTGTCAAATTTTCCCAATCATCTTTGAACCTTATGCTTTAACGATAAAGTTGAAAATCTATTAAAGAAATTTGACAGATTGTAGTAGCTTGATGTGCTGGCGTCTGTACATCCACTCATAACAAACGTCACGTAAGGCCGCAATACCTCCTCCTCTGGTCGCATGCCGCTGTACTAACATAGATATTATAAGCTATGGTAGCATGCGAGCACGGGAGGGTACTTTCTTGTTTCATCCTTTTCAGTAGTCGGGTTTTAGTTTTTAAATTTTTCTTTTGATAGGTCAGGTACGTAGTACTCGCAACCGTCGTGCGTGTATGACTAGAAGGCCAATTCTCGTAAGTTAAAACGTTCAAAATCTAGTCAGTCTCATCTCGGCGACAAACAAATGTCAAAAGCTTGTCAAAATGTAAGGAAATTCGAGGTATTTTTGACAGATTGAGACTGAGATCAGACTGTGAACGTTCTTAAAATTACGAGAATTGCCGCTCTGATGTATGAACGTAAACGAAGCAAAATAGGAGTATGTGAGGATCGTAGCAGGTGGCGTTATGCAATTACTGCATAATTTTTTTAATTGCTTCAAAAATATTTAATTAATATTTCGACCTCTGAACAAAATGAAAATAAACATGATTCATGAAGCTAACATAGCTTTTATGACGGACGCTGGTGAAATTTTAATCTTGTATCCGTTTTTAATTACGGAAGTTTTTACTGTTTTAATTTTGCCTTTGTTGACTGAGTATCTGGATTAATTTTGTCACAGTGCCTTTTGTCCGCTGTGATAATAGAGACTTAACTTTTTCTAAATAATTTCTAACTCTTGGGCTGAAAATCTGAAGTGGGTAAAAATATTATTTTATTGATTAGGTCGATAAATATGAAATTGGTGTTTTGTTGCACTGGCCACTTTGATCTCAAATATCTGGCGTTTGGTTAGGAATTCCAAATTTAAATTTGTTTAAAATTTAGGCTTGTGTATTTTTATTTCCAATTTAATGATTCATTTGTTTTCGCGTCATTTGATTTTTCCTTGACATCGTTCTGTTTTTTTATGGAAAACTTAAAATATCGCGTTATTTACAAATACGAGTTCCACCGCGGCACCAGCGCTGCAGAAACAGCTCGACTAAATAGTTTCCAGTCTTAACAAATACTAGTATATTAAATGGAGTGACCAATAAGAACTTCGCACTGTGTAACTCTCTACCAGACACAGAAGTTTCTTTAAATACTAAATAGTATCAGATTGATTCAAATTGTCAAATAGTAATTATTTACTCGAACCAAACCCGATTTGCAAACTGCAAGATATAGTGTGAGCTTGCAGCTGTCCAAACAAACTCGTGTCTCCTTTAAAATTTGACTCGACCACTATAAATCAAAACGCCGTATGTGCCAAAATTGGAACCAGGCGACTGCGTCCACTGGCGGTTCGATCGATCGCAGCCGCTATTTTTATTTTCAAACTTGAAACCATATTAGAGCAAGAACCAGTTAAAGTGCTTTTGAAGTTCCTTGGTTTTTGTTGGCTATGGAACTTCAACGCTGCTCGACTTATTGTGAGTTGTTTATTTTTTAATTGGCTTCTGAAATATTTCTGACGTATTTTAGCAAACAGGAAAGGTTTTGAAAAAAATAATGTTTACTTTAATCTAATTGTGAGGTAGGTAATTTCTTTTATGGGAAAAATAATAAAATGTTATGAAATATTTCTAATTAAATTATTAATTAAAGTCACAAAAAGGTTTTGTTTCTACTGTAGTCTGACCTCGTTATTTTAGGTTATTCTTGCTGGACTCCTCAAGATATATCTAAGAATGTATAGATAGCTGCCTTTTTTAACGATTGCTGAAATTCAGGTAGTTTTCCTTGACCTAGCTCCCAGACAAAATGTTTAAAAATGACCTTGATGTTACATGTTTCGCAGAGAACTGCAACTGTTATATTAAGTTAGTTTAATTTAGCATTCGTGATCTGGTTAGTGCATATGATAATTTTCAGGCGATGTATATATTTGTGCCAAATAACAGACAGATAAACAGGATTATTTACTTTCGCATTTGTAATATTAGTATGGTTGCAAATCTAGTGATCTTTAAGAAAAAATAAATGTTTGTATTTCACTTTTTTAATATTTTAAACGAATTTCTGTCTATTTTTGTGTAACCTGACTCTTACTGTAAGTAGTAAGTAAACTTCGAGCCAATCACAGGCCTCTGCCTGAACGCTCGCCAAATCGTATGCAAATAGCAAACAAAATGTGCACGCAATTTCTTTTCAAACTGGAACCCTACTCACCCCACAATCGCTAACCATTCCACGTGAACGCAATAAACATAATTCTCCGAAATCTTCTCTTTCGCTACAAAGAAAACGGAAAAAAACAGGTTTTCAACCAATTTGTGTCGGATGGTCCGAATCAAAGTGAATATCGAAATAAAAGAAAATGTTAGATATGTAGTGTTCTATTGTAACAATCTCAATTTACATGAATTTAAGAAGACTACAGGATAAAATCAAAGAAAGACTTTTACAATGCTGTTTAAAAATTCAATGTAAGCATTAGATTTTTGAGTGCCTACCTTATATTTGTGACAAAATAGTTTAAATGATGAATATTGCTGAACGCGGTTTCTTGATATACATTTATTAATAAACATGCGAACGCATATGGGTCACGAAGTATCTTACTCATTATTAATAATTTACGCTTACGATACTAATGGAAAATTACAATACAAAAAGAAGATAATAAAGAAGATATTAACAAAAGAAGAAGATATAAAAAAATACGAACGCTTATTATGGTCACGGCATATTTTACTGCGATGCCGATAGTAAAACTAATTTTTACAAGAATCATACAAAATAGATTCAGTATGAGAAGTTAGCATATTTAAATTGAGACACTGAATAAGCTGTTTAAAAAGAAGAAACCGTTGCAAAAATAAATTCATATCCACGAGTGTCAGTTTGGCCAGAGCAAAGTTTGCCTCCAAACCGTCGACTCGGCCAGTCTGCAGGTAAGGAGAGAATAGTAATATTTTACGATGTTTGCTTTCTGAACAACTACTACGTTTGTTGGAAGATTCTAGACCTGTTTTAAAAGGAATGGAGCTGCAGATTGTAAAGTGTATGATTACTTTTGTAAAATATTATTATTTTTCCAATTTTATGTCAGTTTTAAGAGGCTTTGAACTTTGCCGCGTGAGTATTCAAATAGTCCCAGCGGGGTCACAACACACATAAAATAACAATTGGTCGCATTTTATTTCATTTTGACATTTCAGTGACGTTCATTGCGTTATTTACGTTGTTGAACAGACCAAATTATTAAAGTTATGAAGCAATGGATTAGAAATATCCTTCAAAATTCTCGGATTGTGATTGATACTGTGTTACGCATTAG
The DNA here is from genome assembly GCA_914767645.1 of Hydraecia micacea. Classification (NCBI taxonomy): domain Eukaryota; kingdom Metazoa; phylum Arthropoda; class Insecta; order Lepidoptera; family Noctuidae; genus Hydraecia; species Hydraecia micacea. The sequence continues at coordinate 1,671,411 of OU611794.1, forward strand.
TTACGATGCTGGAAAATAGATGAACAATTGTATTTAGACAGCTGGCATACACACGGTGCAGTATTGTCTTGTGTGAATATAGATTGAGTTGGCTTTAACTTTGTAGCAGTATCTACAACGCCACATGCAAATAACGCGTCATACTGACGTCACACAAAATCCTGCATCTCGCAAGCAGAGTTTACCGCGCAACTAGCATAACATACAACAGCCCGACATGAATCACCGGACAGTTGTCCGCCAGACACAACACCCATCTGGTCGGAGGATCCTCCCTTTTCTATGGAGGTTGAGTGAACTTTACACCCTGTTCCTCACACCTCTATAACTTTAAACAGTTCTTTTGTTGTAAGCACACCTATTAGACCCTAGTAATTTCACGAGATTACATGTCCTTTTATTTTAATTAAAATTCTACCCTCATATCTTATAACCTAGACGGTGTGTGCCTAGAATTTAATTACGTGAGTGGACATTGAGAGTAACTTAATTATTTTATAATATGACAATATTTTTTGTGGTTTTGAAAACAGAGCTATCACCACTTTAGCGACGTCCAATTGTTTTACGTCCTGCATATGAATGAGTTTGAGGCAGAGATTTATAAACGTTAATTAACACGTGCTTTGGCTAAGCGTTATTTTTGTCACTATCGCACAACTGTCAAACTGCAGGTGTAAGGTAGAGACGGGAATATGTTTAAGTGAAAATTCATGCTAAGTAACGTTTATAGATCTCTACTACCTATATATGTTTAGGTAGTGTTATTTTTAAAGTATCACTGCGAATTATGAGTGGCGTCGAATCCACTATAATTCGCTTTAAAATAAATAAGACCAATTCTCGACATCAGAGCCATCTGGTCCGATTTCTATTTTTGCAACTTTTCAGGAGAGCAAAAATAAACATTAGTCTAGACAGAAAGAAACAGATAAAAATACATAGTATTTAGTAAAAAGAGGTTTTTGGAAAAATAGGACATCTAAACAAGAGGCTCTGATGTCGAGAATTTAGTCAGTAGATAAGACTTTTACAATAAACATTTTCGGATACGTAAAAAGATTTAACGAACACTTTAATACATACATATTTGCCTAAGCAACAAAACTTTTCTTCTCAAAAACAAGCTTAAAACTAACATACAAAGATAAATTACATTCCAAAAATTATATTAACAAGTTGTAAAACATTATGAAAACAATCTGGCTAAAATTTGTGATATACTTACTGGGTAAAGTAAAGTTTTAATCATTTTTGTACGTCGTTCGTTGAAAGATTTAAGTAAATTAATTAAAACAACATAATATTATAAGCAGAAGATAATTTGTCTAATTGACGAAATTATAATGAAATACAATAATTATAGCCTCACGATTCAATTTGACATTATAGGTATACAGACAATTATTTATAATTTTTACCTCTTTATTAGTGGTTGTAATGGCAATCATATCACTTAGTTTTAGCAGATTTTTATATTTTACTAGCTTATGCCCGCGACTTCGTCCGCGTGAAATTTCACCCTCCCCCTTTTCACCCCCTTAAAGGTTAAATTTCCAAAAACCCCTTCTTAGTGCTCCCCTACATTATAATAGGAAGCCGTGTGCAAAATTTCACATTCCTAGCCTCAGTAGTTTCGGCTGTACGTTGATATGTCAGTCAGTCAGTTTTCCTTTTATATATATAGATTTATCCTTTTGATAGATTCTTATTTTGAAAATGTGAGGACTTTGTAGGCCTTGTAGACTTTAGATCTATAGACCATTGTTTATTTTATCAAGTACCTGGTACTTGTTGACAGGCCTACGCTGTCCTCCCATACCTACTGTAATTTGAAAACATTGTAAAATGCAATTATTTTTTAAAAGAGTACCTAAACGTGGAGTTTCTTGCCGGTTCTTCTCTATAGGAAACGACCAATTGAAACCGAGCACCTAGCTTCTGACGTTTCATAAGTGCCCATGTAGGTTTATGTGAAATAAACTTTTGATTTTGATTTGATTTTTGATTTCACGGGTCGATCGCCTCGATCCTCGCGGTTGGTCCGTGGGTGGGTGACAATCTTTACATACCAAGATCCCTCCGTGACTCGGAAGGACGTTAAGCCGTTGGTCCCGGCTGTCATTCGTGGATCTTTGACAGTTGTTCCGGGTAGTCAGAAGCCCGAAAGTCTGATAACCAGTACCTAGGGGTATAGTATTACCCGGTAACTGGGTTGTGGAGGTCAGATAGGCAGTCGCTCCATGTAAAATACTGGTATTCAGCTGCATCCGGTTAGACTAGAAGCCGACCCCAGGTTAGGCAGATTGATTGAACAGTACTGAATAACTAAAAGAAATTAATATATATAATTCTTGGCAGACGTCACAACATCAAGCTACACTAGCTATTTTAACAGATTGTAGTAGCCTGATGTGCTGGCGTCATCGTCAGTACAACCGGCACGAAGCACGGTGCAGCATTACATGGCAAAGGATTTTTGTAAGTGCGAATGGTTTTTAATCTTATTTTCATACCCTTAGCACTCATTAATATCGTCACAAGGGGACTTTAGCATGCTGAGGGAAGCTGCGGTATGCCGCGAGATGCGTCGGCATGCGCCGGGCCAAAAAAACGTTAATGATTTGCCGTGCCGTGCCGCATCGACCCGCCTTTATGAATTGTAATTTCCTAGATTAATATGAATCAATTTTTTTTTATGACGTTAATAATGCAACATATTCAGTAAATTTCTCTACATTGTTGTCCACTCTTAACAGCCAATAAACGTTTCATTAACGATAAATGGACGTCTTTGAGTGCAGCTGTCATTGACATACACACATCAAAAGTGTCTAGGGATCAACATATATTTTTGCAATAACTTTTCTCCTGATTGATATTAATTAAAATTTTCTTTAAGGATTCATCAAATAAAGTGTTTTCGTTTGTCACAGTAACGATAAACCAAGTCAACTTTGCATTAATAAAGAAATTTGCCATTTTCCTAATAAAGGGATTTTTGACATTTGAACCACTAACACAAAAGTTCGAAAAAAAGACTGAAATAACAGTTTTCTTTAAAATTTTATTGGGTAACTTAAACAATTAATAATCCGTGTTTCTACCGCGAACACTAACAACACAAGAACATCGGTTTGGCATACTCAAAATGAGTTCATCCAAATCACGCTGTGGAATGGCAGCCCATGTTCGTTGCAACAACAAAAAAAGGTCTTCTTGCGACTGGATACCCTCCATATTCGGCAGAGCTCTTCTCTGTAGCATATCCCATGCATGCTCAATCGGGTTCAAGTCTGGCGACTGAGCAGGCCAGGGCAGGACATTGATGTTAGCTGCGGCGAGAGTCTGTCTTACAACTCTTGCGGTGTGCGGTCGTGCATTATCATGCATTAACTGAAATAAGGGACCGATTTGCACTTGTAGAGGAACGATGACGTCTGATACAATCGTCTCAGCATAAATTTGAGCGTTGAGGTTGCCTCTGATCCAAATCAACTCAGTTCTTCCGCCGATCCAAATACCCGCCCATACCATGATGGTTCCACCACTATAAGGATGGACTTCCTGGCAGGATTTTAATCGCTGTTGGCGTCCAGGGGTTCTCCAGTGTCGTATACGTCTTGTATCCGGTCTCATACCAAAACGAGACTCATCAGAAAAGCACACGAAACGCCATTGTTCTTCTGCCCAATTTCTGTGTTCAAGAGCCCATTGATATCGAATCCTACGATTGTGCATTGCTATAGGTGGTACCCGTAGCGGTCTTCGGGAATGAAGGTTCACTTCATGCAAGCGGTTTCTGACTGTTTGGTCGCTAATTAAGTTCCCTGAAGAGTGATGAAGCCTCACGGCTAACATCATGGCGGTTATTGTTGGAGCTCTTCGAGTTAAGATTTGAATGTATCGGTCTTGTCTCCGTGTGGTGCAGCGATACCGTCCTCCATGGCGCTCAGCCACGGTACCAGTGCTTCGGTAACGTGTCCAAAGTCGACTGATAACACTCTGACTTGTATTCAGAGCTAAAGCCACAGTACGTTGCCGGGAACCAGCTTCTATCATTCCCACGGCTCTGAGCATTTCTTCCCTGCTTAAATGACGTCGCCGCTCCATAATAACGTTGGTTTTAATCAGTAGTAGGGAAACAGTAGCACTAATAATGTCTTCAATGCGTTGTATGTTTTTATAGGGAAAATATTGACAGCTGATTTTCATCTTTTACTCGAATTTGATTCACAGTTCCTGATTCAAATTATGAAATGCACCAAAAAGGATCCATATAAATTTATAAAATCATAAATTTATTACAAAGCCACATCTCAATCTCAAGAAATCCGCATAAAAATGCTTGATCCCTAGACACTTTTGATGTGTGTATTAATAGGACTGATGACAAGTCCATTAAGCACAGGGCAAACCAGGAAACCGATGCGTTGAAAGGGAATCGTATCCTAGCAATGACAAATAAACTAATTTTCATAAATTTTCGTACATTAACGAGAATGTAGGTAATAAATAAACTGTCAAACATCAATTCTCTTTGAAACCATCGGATCGCAAAGTGCGAATAGTTAGTGTCATTTGGAACGCATTAAGTGCAGTCCACGCTTGACCGATCGCCTTTGAGATGGTAATGGAAACTGCCAAAGGGGTGGAATTATTTAGACAGGTCAATTAATTAATATCTGGGTTGATTGACAATTATCCGGTATTTTGATTAACAGCGTTAATACGTTGGTATCTCGATAAATCTGGCAAAAATCTTTTGACATTTATTTTATTTTTGAAATATCGCATTATAAAGGGTGGCGATTTAGTCACCTGCATCCGTGAAACCGCAGGAACCCGTTGGAAGCAAAAAGCACAAAACCGGTCGAAGTGGAGGTGGTTGGTCCCAGGTCTATGTCCAGCAGTGGAAGTCTTTCGGCTGAAATGATGATGATGATGATCCGTGAAGGGGGTGATTCTTCGTTTTTTTTTTTAATTGTGTTTGCGTTTCATATCGCAAGTTGTTTAGAATGACGTGTAAAATCACCCCCTTGACGGATGCAGGTGGCTAAATCGCCACCCTGTATAATTATTGCTACTTATCAAAAGAAAACGTTAACTGACGGTAAAAGTATTGTGATGACGAATCCAACTTAGTCCGGTTAGCTTGTCGAATAACGTTTTATTTATTTTTTTGACAAAATACTCGAAAGATGCTTTTCAATTTCCATTAGCAACAGAGTTTTTATAACAAGGATCATTCATCAAACATTAAAACTTTGGAAGGCCCTAAGGAAAAACACTCAAAAGTAAACAAAATTAAAATTTCTACGTTAAAACGTCAAGTTATTTCTAAGGCTTCAAAACGTCAAAAGGAACGTCTGAAGCCTGAAGTTAATGTTAGAAATAGAATAAGTCTTTATAAAGCTGGTACAAAAAAAGTATTGTACATAAAAGTTAACAAAATGGGAGAAAAGGCTAACTGGAAAAATTTCAATAGATGTTAAAGATGGCGTAATTCTATTGTGTGGGTGGTTCCGACGGATTTATTTAAGTTTAACATGTACGGAGTGACGTTGGATGAAAAAATCTCTTTTATTTCAGAATAATATGTCTGAAATTGTTAGAATGTTTGGTGTTTAGGCCTGAGAGTAAGGATAGGTTTCATTTTTACATATTGTGGTATTTTATTCTGATACATCGAATCTGTACAAAATACCGTAAAACATTTTAAAATATTAATGTGGAGTTTCTTGTCCATTCTTCTCCATATGAAACTAAGTTTTGAAAATGGCAACTAGAATCAATTCTACTACTATATATTCTTCTATTTATATTCTTGTAAATTTTGACGTCTTGAAAGTACTTTTGATGTGCTGCGAAATAAATTATTTGATTTTGATTTTGATTAGGGTCAAAATGTTTAATAAGTGGTTTAAACTAAAGATCTTATGCCTTATCTGATTTCTTTTACATCACAATAAACTGGCTACATTCCAAGACAGATTCCTGCATCTTATGCGCTTTATTCCTTAATTTCAATGGTGGAGTTATGTATACCTTTGGGTGGTTTGTTACTTATTAAAGACTTCTAAAAAGTAAATAGGCAATATTTTTTATCAACCGAACCGAAATTAATCGAACTAATTATGTTCTTATATTACAACAATTTGCTTGCAAATTCTTTCCTACTTTTCTTTCTCATCTTCCTTTTCCCAAAAATCACAATGATCGTAGCAAATAACTAGAAAAGACTTTTCCCGAAAAATCTCTCCTCTTTTTCATCGTTGCCAAGGAAACTAATTTGTCGCTTCTGGCCGTTTCTTGTTGCAGTAAGCTAGGCGATTTCTTTTAAAGCAGTTCTCTTCCCTCTTCGTTTTATTTTAAATTATCTTGTTAAAATTGATAAGGTTCGCTCACAGACCATTTAGCTGACTTTAGTGTGGTGGTGTAGGTTTTAAATTTTATATACTCGTAGTTATGGATTCTTTTATTATGCGATATCTGTTTCTCTGTTAAATTATTGTGTAGGATTTAGGAACTAATCCTAAAAATAATTTATCTTCTATGTGCAAAGCCAGCAAAAATATTAATATCAATCTTGATTGGACGCCCCCCATCGAGATAGATGACCTTAATCAAGTGGCTTGCACAGACTCGATGCGGAAGGCGGAGGACAGGGTGTCGTAGCGCAGCCTGGGAGAGGCCTATGTCCAGCAGTTGACTGCGATAGGCTGAGTTAATTGATAGGATGTGAGTCTAGCATCTATTTACAGTAATAGGTATTATAATACCACTATAGACCAAAATTAATCGAAACTTCTGTTGAATGCAGTCATGCAGATGGCATCACGACATTATATAATAACCATAACTAAGCACATGGCCAGTTGACAGTCGGGAAATTATCACGTTCTGAAATCATAATTATGGGTAACATTATGTATTTTTTTTAAGAAAGTATTTTCTATAATTTTTAAATAAAAGATCCAAGGATCAATTAAAAAATCAATGAAAAAGTTTTGCATTAAAACTTATCCGACTAATATTAAGAATAATATGGATTGCATTATTGCATAACAAGATACCACAAAAATGGAGTTCAACCTCTTCATATGGCGTGACTAACATTGTGTCTGGACTTTAAAAGAGACGGTCAGTCGCAGTCTCTTTTAGTTTCAATCGATCTTTCATCTCAGAGTTCCTAGTTAAGAAACACAAAACTGATCTGGTTTTAAAATATAATTTAATTTTGTCGTGTAAAAGTGTTTTTTTAAACCAATTTACAAAAGTTAATACAATATATCATTTACCAATAAAAATCTAGCATTATAAGTTTACTCTGAGCTAAGAGGAATTCCCTGCAATTCGCATGAATTTAGATAATGCTATTAGCGATAGATTCCAACAGGTTTATACCACCGCTATAGCTAGGATGCAGACTGTAATTACCGAGTCGTGTTGATTTACATCAATCAGTGAAAGCGTAGCGCAGAATCTAGGCATCCGAATAGATTTAACAGTCGTGGAAATTTGGCTTTACTCACCACGGCTGGTAAAACGATTTTGAGCGCCCCGCGGTTTCGCCCGCATACGTTTTGATCTCTTGGGAATATCGGGATGAAAACTATTCTATGCCCTTTCCTGGGACTCAAACTATCTCTATACCAAATTTCATCTAAATCAGTTCAGCGGTTTAAGCGTGAAGAGGTACCAGACAGGAAGACAGACACACTTTCGCATTTATAATATTAGTATGGATATAGTATGGATATTAGTATGGATTTATTTAAATGGGTATGCCGCTTATACTCCTGGCTGTATTCCATCCCAAATTTAAAACCGAGATTATTCGTTAAAAGCAAACGTATACCTGCACCCTAATTGCGTAACACACTATTACTCTCAATTTGAATCATTTTGAAGCTTATTGCTAATCCATTGCTCCAAATGTTTGAAAAATGTGTTTGCTCAACAACGTAAATAACGCAATGAATGTTGTTGAACTGTCAAAATAAAACCCATTGCTACTGATAGTGTGTTACGCAATTGCCCTGCTGTATAATTTCCTAAATGCACAGCCTGTTTAAATCATAATCCTCTTTTGGCTTTTCCGTAGTCGGGTAAAAATATGTCGTCATATGACGACAATCAATGACAGACGTTAAAAATCACGTGATGTGTGACCTTAATAAGGCCAGTTGAAGACTAAGTAGTTTCCTAACAATCCAATAAACGCTTAGGTAGGTCACTGGCCATGTTGCGTGTCTATGAAAAACCTGGAATTTGGAAATTCCAAATATTGCTTTCGATATATCGCCGGCCTACCATCGATCAGGGTTTCCGGCGTCCGGTAATTGGCTGCCGGTCAGTAAAGTACCTACCACTTGATATGCCTCTTAGGAATATTCATGAACGCCATAATAATATCCTAATGTGTATGTAGGTAGCTGAAATTATTGCTGAAGTGTCCAATTTGATGAACATTGTGCTTGGCGGTCAGTGCTAACGGTCAGGGATCGATTCCTGAATGAAAATTTATTTTTAGTTGGGACTTCCAGGTCTACATTTTCCGAGTCTAAACATAATTATGTATTTATGTAATACTTTAAGCATACAAATGTACAGTGGCGAACTTAATGCCATAGACATTTTCTACCAGTCAATCTTTGGGTGATGCAGAGAGAAACAGTTGCAGGTGCTGTTGTGAAAAATTGAGGAATATATATTTTTAAATATAAAGGAACGCAAAAACCTATTAAAAATATAAATATAATATATATACCTAATTATGTTCTTCTTCGTGTCACTGGCACGACTGTATTTTAGATTTTACTAGCTGCGCCCCGCGGTTTCACCCGCGTAAATGTCGATTCCATGGGAATATAGGGATAAAAAGTACCCTATATGTTAATCCAGGGTATCAGCTACCTCCATACAAAATTTTATCAAAATTAGTCTAGCCCTTTGAGCGTGAAGAAGTAACAAACATATTAACACACACTCACAAACTTTCGCCTTTATACCTAATAATAGTGTGATGAGTGAACTTTACACCCTGTTCCTCATATCTCTATAAGCCAATAGACAAATACAGCAAAGACATTTTCAGCCAACAACGACGTGCAACTATTCGGTACAGTTCCAAATAATAAGAATGTTAATTTAAAGCCTGTGGCTTATGAAAACAGGTCACGTTTGTACAATCAGCATCGTATTGTTTGTCTTGTTTAATTACACAGTACACCGTTATTTATTCTGGCTTAATGTTGTTTTACTGTGGGCACAAAAGTTCAAAGTTTATCAACATACGAGGATAAACAAATAATAGTATTGTTGCTTTCGGATCAAAGGACCAACATTAATTTTATTTTTAAATAATAATACTTTTTTCTTTACCTTGTTTCCTCAAAGGGTTGGGCAATTTTTCTTATTTATAATGTGCGTTTTTTTCGTTTGTGCAGAATAAACAATTTTTATTTATTTTTCTTCTTTACACTTTTTTTTTCTTTTTATCTTGCCTTTTAAAAGTGCGATTTAGTGGAAATAACAAGATTAAAAGTTTCAACAGAAAAGCAAAAGAAATGTCTTGTTTTCATAAAGACATTATGCACAGAATGGGTTTAAATAAGTAATAATAAATGGAGTGCCTTTTAAAGAAAGCATTTTGTGAACATAGCTGAAACAAGCGGAAAGCGACGAAGGTACAGTCAACAACGTCATGTTTTAAATTCCCGGTAAAATATGCTAAGGGAGAACAAACGCTAATTATGTTTTGTTATTTTAATCTGAGGCTGTAAGAATTAATAATACAAGTTCTTAGTGGGTTTTCATTTTTCTTTTTAATCCGGAAGTTAAATAGGATACAATATTTATTATCTATACTATATAAGTTACAAATATACAGGGTGTCCCAGAAATAGTGAATCAAACTGCTATGGGAGGTAGCTTGACTAATGTCCCATCCATAAAAAATATGAAACAATATTACGCATTATTTACGTCGTCAAGCTCCTGTGCACGTCTGCTTACTTTAAAAATCAGAGATGTGTCATCAGCAAATAACACCATATGTGATCGGTTTAACAGTAAATGAGGTAAATCATTTATGTATACTAAAAATAGGAATGGCCCCAATATTGAGCCCTGCGGTACACCCATTTTGACTTTTAAACCCGATGAATTCACACCGTTAATTTGAACTTGCTGAAATCTATCATTTAAATATGATTTTATTAAATTAGTGACAGTGTTCCCCAATAGAAGATTAATAACGAACAAATTCAATGACAGGATTGTTTCAGGAAATACATGTAATCACTTTGCATCTCATGCCTGAATGCTGCCCACATAATAATATTGAAATACACAGCTGGCCGCTGGGGCGAACAATTCTCACACCAGCTTGACATTATTAGCAAACAACTTTGTAATTTTCGGAAAATAACGCATTTTACACGAGACAGTATCACAATAATACCTCGAATCGTATTAAAATAAATTCTCTGCCTAATTTAAAAATGTTCAGATAAAATTGCTCCCAAGTGTACCTGCAGTATGTTTCTCATAAGAAATTCTTTTTGATTTATTCCACTGGGCGGAACAAAGAAGCGGGGCGTACACTGTCTGTCAAAATAATAGACCGTGCCTTTTTATTTTTCCTGATAATAATATTGTTGTTATCTATCTAGCTTGTGATGCATTATAAAAGTTTTCTTTTTATGTTTAGAGATTCGTTGTAGAGGTTCATTACCTTAGGAAGTGTTATGACTTACGCAGACGTGGTTGTATTAAAACTTTGTGATTTATTTTTTTGCGATGGCTTTAGGGCGATACTTGTTAGTTTTATTTGCATTCAACTTTTTATTAAATAAAAATTATGATTTAGCTTTTGTTTTAGGAGACCTACATCGGCTACATGTCTCATGGGACTAACATTTAAAAGTAACGTAATTTTTATTATTCTTTCTAGTGTTTTGTGTTGTTTAAAGACAACATTGTTAGAAGTAAAGCAATGTTTTATTTACCACAACACAATACAAATTGTATTAAAACTGTTTAAATGTGAGTTTGCGATGTTAATTTTGGTGCTGACTGATGAAAGTCAGGGTGGTGGGTGGGTCATAATATACCTACATGTGTAAAAGGCTCAATACATTAATTTAGTGGTCCTTGAAAATAACAAACTAACAGCTTTAAAAAACCCAGATCACAAAACTATCTCCATAAGGTCGCCAAACCATCGCATCCTTTACAAATAAACTTAGAACTCTGCTTATCCCTCTTTTATACTAGACTGAAACAATAGGTCTTCAGAAGGACTGTAGAGCCCTTACAACCGGAGCAAGAGTGAATACTTCATTGTTACTTCCCTCCCTCTCTAGTCAAGGGTCTAGGTATATCTCCGTCCTGCTCTCCCGCGCCTGTTACGTAGTCTTTTGTATTCAGAACACGGTTTAATATTTAATTATGTGTGAGGTATTTTTCTGCTGGTATTGAAATGAGCATAGCGTAAAGATACGATTGTTAAGATTGGTATCGATAAGTACTTTATAAAGACACCAGCTTTTGCTCGCGGCTTCACCCGCGTGGAGGGCGGAAATTATTCACAGAAAATTCACCCCCCATTTCACCCTGTTAAGGGCGGAATTTCGAAAAACCCTTTCTTAGTGGATACCTAATCTTCACAAAGAACACACCCTCCAAATTTCACCTCTCTAGGACCAGCGATATAGGCTGTGCGTTGATATATCAGTCAGTCAGGAATTTGAATTTTATATGTTTAGATTTATTGTAGTAAGAATTAGAAAGTTCCTCTTGTATATGTTTAAAATAAAATTCAAAGTATATTTTTGAATTTTGGTTGAAGGATTAGCTGACAGGCAACAAAAGAAGATTGTATTAAATCTTTTCTTGTCTTAAAGATAAATATATGTATAGATATTCAGTAAGATTAGCCTGTTCACTTATGTACGACCCTACGCCGATACATATTATTTTAGTCACCTTTTTCTACCTATCTTAATATCATATTATTTATGTATGAGCTCCCACCCTCCTAGAAGGTGACTTTAAATTCTTATTCGTTGCCAAATTTTTGTTTGAGTTGCCAAGTTGAAAATTAAAGGTTTCCTAGCTAATGAGTACGACCAAGTTTCTATTAGCGAAGCGAAATTTGGCGGTAGGCCAAAACGATAGCTTTGTCAAGGGAAGAGAAAAGATTGAATTCTCTTTAGTCTTTACAGAAGAAATTGTGGTTTGAATGCAATCAATGATACAGCAGCATTACAAGTTAAGCAAAGAAACCTTCAAAGCTTTAAATCGAAACTATTGACATAAATTAATCAAAATATACGGTTTGGTTGTGGGTAAATATAATGACTGAAACCCACGAAAATAGCCATGACAACATCGTCATATTCTTTTCGGAAATAGCTTACAGATGTGCAAGAAATTTTAATGAAGACAGTAGCAAAATTTCATTTTTTTATTATATTTTCTTCTGCGATGTCCAGCGCGTTACCCACTTATTTTAGTCAACTGACGGGACTAAATTGTACATTTTTACATCATTAGATGTCAATATTTATTAACAGGAGAGCAGAGGCGGAATTCTCGTAATTATAACAACGTTCACAGTCTGATCTCAGTCTCAATCTGTTAAAAATAACTCTAATTTCCCTACATTTTTGACAAATGTTTGACATTGATTGTAGCCGAGATGAGATTGCAACTTCACTTTGAAAGTTTTTTATTACGGGATCTGGCCTTTTGATATTACTACTCTGGTATGAATGATTTATCTTTACTTATCAAAAGTTATATGACTTGAAAGCTGCTCTACTTCAAATTGATATCCTCAAATCTAAAACCAAAACGGGAAACAAAACTCAAAACAAGTTGACAACCTACCACTCGCATCATACGTCACCCAAAAGTTAGGTTCGCTTCCGACTGTCCAAATGAAAATACATCTTATTGCTCAGTAAATAAAGCTTGAAATACACAAATTCAAATTCAATTAAAACTGGCACTTTATACAAGATCCGTTTCCGAGAGAGGATGAGACGCAAAAGTTTTATATTGGCTTAGCCGACTAGCGGTTGTGACAGATGTAGAGATAAATGTGCTGGAAGTGGATTGAATTAAATATATGATACTAGCAACGCCCCGCGGTTTCACCCGCATAAGTGTCGATCCCGTTGGAATATCTGAATGAAAACTATCCTATGTCCTTCTATACCAAATTTTATCTAAATCGGTGCAGAAGTTTAGGCGTGAAGAGGTAACAGATAGACAGACAGACAGACGGACACATTTTCGCATTTATAATATTATATAGTATGAAAAGAAAAAGAAAGAAAATACGTTAATTAATCGGTTGAATGCCGTAATTACCGAAACAATTAAAAAGCCATATGTCTCGCGTGGATTATACGTCGTTCGACGTCGGTTGTTTATACATTTTTTGTATGGATTGATATCTGCCAGAAGATTCTGAAACGCAGTTCTTTAACGTTTCTTGCGGCACAAGTAAACTGGTAGAAATCGTCACGTAACGAAAAAACGTTATGCTTTATGCGACTTTCTCTTATTGTATACAAGGTTAGTTTTCAATGACCAGCCAAATTTAAGGAAGTTGTACAGACAGTCAAACTGAACAAATTTCTCCTTGGGACCAACATCGAAATCGTTGCCTTTAAGGTTGGAAAAGAATCCACTTTATTTTTATTTTATTTTATTTATTAGGGACAAAAACAGTTATACATTCAGCATTTACAACAAGTATTTATATTACTTTGGTTTACAAAAACAGTCCGTATGACTCTCATTTTACTTTTGAGTTCATTTCGTTGTTTTTTCTTAGAGGATTTGGATAAGAAACACTGACCTCCTTTAGTTTTAAAACGTCATTTATTTTTGAAGTGTAAAAGTGATTTTTTAATCAATATACAGAAATTATTATAATTTATCATTTACCAAACCATGAGATCAATTCTTATTGATTAAACCACCTATATGTAAGCATAATAATTAATGACATGCATGCATCTACCTGTTGAGGGCGAATATCATAGGTGTACACGTAAATACATACATCTGAAGCCAAATTACAACACATTCCGCCGAAAAAAATACTAAAATAATGTCAGTCACTTCCTGCAATTCTATAAAGAGAACTGAAAAAAAGATTCCCGTGAATAAAAGCGGAGATTTCAGTAATGCCAAGTGGAATACTGGGGACGTACTTTTCAGAACTGCTGAATTGTTTTTTTTTTTTTGTGAAATTTAATGTTGCGGCGTATTTCAGGTTCTGGGTTTTAAAAGACTACGTTTGTTGGGAACTTGATTTAAAAAACAATGTGTTTTGAGGCTTTTTACTAGGCAAATAGTTAGCTTAGAGATTTTAAGATAATGCTGCAACTAGTTAAATTGAAATACCTAGTATACTTATTTTATTTATCTTTAATAAAAAGATAGTGAGTGTGCAGGTAAAAGTAATTAGCATGATCAGCCTATGTTCCCACTGCTGGGACACACGTCTCCTTTCGGTGAGAGGGAGTGGGCCGTAATCTACCACGCGGACCCAGTGCGGGTTGGTACAAAGGTAATTATAATCATTCTCGTCTGTAGTAGTCAAGCTAATTAAGTATAGTTAACACATTCTCAAAAACATTGAAACAGAAATAACTGAATTAACAGAATGTTAACAAAAAAATTCAGTAAACTTTTGGTCCAGTTCTAAAAACCGCTAACTCTTTTATATTTTAAAAGCAAGTTCAAATCTTTATATTTACATTTTTGCGTGAATAATTGTAAAATATACCGAACCAACCTTCGGAATTCTCGTAAACACCCACATTTTCATCATAAATATTCTGTCCTACTCAAATAAAGGACGGTTTGAATATCATACACACACATATTATTATTTCTTTTATTTTATCAAGGCCTGATTTTTCCAACGCCAGATAATTTTATCCGAGGAATAATTTTGAATGTTTGACAGTTCTTCCATACAAAAACTGTCAGACATGAATTTTATTCTACGAATAATAATTATGTGTCAACTGAAAAATCAGCCCTAGGTGAATTGTTTTTGATTTTATGTATTTTATGTATTTTATTTTCTCTTTTACTCTTACACGCGTTGCCGCATTTACGTCTCTTTATCAACGTTCTTATCGCAGGTATGGTGGAAGAGATTTCGATAGAAACAAGCATCTCCTTCAAGGCTTCAACCTTGTGAAGGCCGCAAGAACCCGTTGGATGCGAGGTGCTTGCGGGAGGCCTATGTCCAGCACTGGACGTCTTTCGGCTGAAATGATGATGACGATGACGCATCACCTTTGTACCTATTTTTCTGTCATTTTTTTTCTTGTCTGTTTATATATGTGTGTTATGTAGATAAAGTTACATAAATAAATGAAATCACGTCTGTATTCCCGAATGCATAGACAGAGATGTGCAGACGCTAGCACATCAAGCTACCCGAAACTATCAAAATTTCCCAATCAACTTTGAACTTAATGCTTCAGCTATAAAGTTGAAAATCTATTAAAGTGACAGATTGTAATAGCTTGATGTGTTGGCGTCTGTATCTATTTGCCACGGTGTACAAGAGTATTCTATCCATTCATCTAAGGATGGTTGTAGTTATAAGTGGCGAAACTATTGCCATAACAAATTAAGGCTATGCTGCTAATGAGAATTTCCTTATGTTGCGATCATTCTCTTGCTCGTATTCCAGTTTATTTGGGGTCGGCGGAACGTTTATTTTTCTTCCATACTTCTCTATTAGTCGTCATTTCGGTAGTCTCCCCGTTCTAGCCACATCATTTTTCACACAGTCAATTCCTCGTTGCTTTGGTCTTCTTCTATTGTTTTAGCCACATGAAAATGTCCCTAGAGCCTGTGCACACCACGTTTTTTAAACGCGCCGTCGACGCGCGTTTTAGAAACGCGCGTCGACGGCGCGCTTTTATCCTACAGAGCAGTTTATTGTCGTTTGTATCGATTCAAACGCGTACCTATTTGAATTTATACAGGTGTGCAAAGGTCTACAGGCTGCGTCTGACTTGCGTGCGTATCGCGTCTGTATCGCTACAAATGCGCATCAACGGCGCGTTTAAAAAACGTGGTGTGCACAGGCCCTTATGTAAAAAACTAATTCAAAACCAAATTGCCGTACCAGGGATCGAACACAGAATTCCACATTCACTATTCCTCTTCAAAATAACAATATAATCAGCCTACAACATTCCCACTGCTGGGACACAGGCCTCCTCTCTGTGAGAGAGACCATTCCTCTTGCGACCAATACACCAATAAGCCAGCAAAATATTATATCTATGTCAATACAAAGACAGGTTTTATAGGCTAACCTGATAAAGTCATCCTCTTTAAAGAGCCTTTGTGTCTGCAATGTGAGCCCCTTGAGTGCAGTTTTAAAGCTATGCGGCTTCATATTATAGTAATTCAATAATATTAATGTCGCTTTTACGTCTGGTTTGAACGTAAAAGGCGAATAAGAGCTGTTTATAGCTACTATAGTAGTTTAACTTACAAGACCTATTTCTGCATTTCTAAAAAGGTTTTGTTTAGATGTGTACATTATTATATTACCCTTAACTTTTAATTATAACGAGATTACTTCATTAAAATAGTCTGTAACGTTGTTTAATTTGAGCTGCATCTAATTATTGTTAAGAATAAAATATATCGAATTACGGCAAAGGTTTTTACATGAATAGAATGAGTACTATAATGATCAACACGCTTACTCACTAAAAAGGTATTGTGGCTATATAATAACAACCGCACTGGTCGATCGATCAGGTTAAGCTACGCTTGCCGCAGTGGGTCTGTGGATGGGTGACCATCTTTACATATCAAGATCACTCCGAGCCTCGGAAAGTACGTTAAGCCATTGGTCCCGGCTATCATTCGTGGATTTTTGACAGTCCTCACCAGAAGCCAGAAGTCCGAAAGTCTAACATGCCAGTATCGTAATACCCAGTAACTGGGTTGTGGAGGTCAGATAGGCAGTCGGTCCTTGTAAATTACTGGTAGTCAGCTGCATCTGGTTAGACTGGAAGCAGACCCCAAAATAGTTGGGAAAAGGCTAGGCAGATTGATTGATTTACGCTTTCTCACTATGTGTTGGCGATTACACACTGTTATGAAAAATTTCAGTTCGCTTTGG
This sequence comes from Hydraecia micacea, assembly GCA_914767645.1. Taxonomy (NCBI): domain Eukaryota; kingdom Metazoa; phylum Arthropoda; class Insecta; order Lepidoptera; family Noctuidae; genus Hydraecia; species Hydraecia micacea. The sequence continues at coordinate 1,688,605 of OU611794.1, forward strand.
TTAACCTTGTAACCGCCCGACTTCATATCAATTTTAGTGCCACCAGCGCCCGAAAAAAAAAATACCTGATAGGATACAGCGTAATTAAATAAAAAAGCAGATTAAACGAGCTGTGGCATTTGGTCGTAAATATACGACCCGAAAACATTTATCTGATTAAGTTTCTAAAAGATTAATAGTCCGGGAAAAAATATGAACATGGTACGAGTATAAATATTATCGGCATAGTGAATTGAAATAACTGAAAACGTCCCGAAATTGGTAAATGTTTACAATTTCAATGTTATTTCTGTAAACAACCTCTGTTTACTCCACTACAGTAGCAAAGTGTTGATTAAAATCATGTTAACAATATAACAAAATAGGTGAACCTCCACTAATAATTGGGTGAACCTCTCCTCTATTGTCTGTGGCAGAGAAACTATTCATTTGTCTAACACTTTGATCTTCCTTCAGAGTAGACTAAACGTCGACTCAACTATTATGTAAATAAATTAATATAGACAAGCAATAAATTAATTCGCGTTATATCTTTCAATTTAGACCGTTTCTTGGATTTAAAGCCGATTAATCTTGTTAAAGGGAGCTTAGGAAAGCCCATAATTGGTTCTGACAAGGGACTTCCCCCCTAATGTAATCTGCTTGCGATCGAATTTACTGACGCTTTCCATATTTTTTTGTCGTTGAAATTCTGGTACCGTGAATACAGGGATTATTTTGTTTGTTTATTTATTTTAATGGTACAGACGCCAGCACATCAAGCTAAGTACTACAATCTGTCAAATTTCTGTAATAGGTTTTGCAAGTTTATCGCTGAAGAATAAGGTTCGAGGTTGATTGGGAAAATTTGACAGTTTTGGGGATCTTGATGTGCTGGCGACTGTACATCAACAACATAAACACACACTTCAGTGGAGTAGGACTAATGTTTACGTCAAACGTCAATGACAGATGTATAGTAATTATAGATAACATTTGCAAATACATCACAGATTCTGATATTAAAATAAGTATTTTTATTATAAGTAGAAAATATAAAAAGAAAAAAAAAATGACACAATGAAATAAACTAATGTTAACTAATGTTTGAATTAAAAATAAAAGTGTCATGACGGACAATGTTACACTTTTTTCGGTCTAGCTCGGATAGATCATTCGCCAAGTGTGCGTACGATAAGGAATTTTGTTCTAAAAAAAATTAATGTATAACATTTTTACGTGTTCATGGTAATCAGGCATAATGCAGTGATTTAGTCAAACCATAGTCAGTCAAATAAGTTCAATGCAATGGAATGTTAGAAAACGTGTTATTTTTTTGAAGAAAATGCATCTTCTTTCTCTCTAACACAATGTAATTTACTCATTTACTTACATTAGCGGTCATTCCAGGATCAGCAACTTCTTGTTTTCTTATAAGAACGTGATGTGAAAGCTAAGTAGTCTGCCAACAACCTGAGTTAGTTTAGTAGCATCGATTTGTTTTAAGTTACAAGTACAGACGCCAGCACATCAAGCTACTACAATCTTTCAAATTTCTTTAATAATTTTCGACTTTATCGCTAACGCATAAGGTTCAAAGTTGATTGGGAAAATTTGACAGTTTCGGATAACTTGATGTCCTGGCGTCTGTACCTAACCAAGGAATTGTAATCTTATGTTTCCATTTTTTCACAATATTTTCAGTCTATTCCAAAACAGAAGTGCGTGAGTAACGAGTCATCATCATCTGCCTAGCCTTTTCCCAACTATGTTGGGATCGGCTTCCAGTCTAACCGGATGCAATACCAGTATTTTACATGGAGCGACTGCCTATCTGACCTCCACAACCCAGTTACTGGGTAATACGATACCGATTGGTAAGACTGGTTGTCAGACTTTCGGGCTTCTGACTGTAACGACTGTCAAAGATCCACGAATGACAGCCGGGACCAGCGACTTAACGTGCTTTCCGAGGCACGATGGGGTCTCGATATGTAAAGATGGTCACCCAACTGCGGCAAGCGTAGCTTAACCTGATCGATCGACCTGTGCGGCTGTTATATTCAGTCAGAGGCCCCTCTCGTGAGAATACATGAGTATCATCATTCTTTCTTTATCTTCCATAATTTTTTGTTTATGACATCCTAAAATTCTTTACGAATACAAATTACCTTTTCCTTTGTCCAAAGTTTTTTATTTGTACATTTTTTTAAAGCGGCATAATTTAAAGGATTGGTCTGCTCTTACTTTTCATTTTGCGGCTCATCTAATGATGGAATACAGTGGGAAGTATAATAGCTGGCCACTTTTTCCGATTATTATTTTGTTTTTATTTTATTTAAGGATAAAGATAAAGATAAAAATATATTTATTTGTAAACATGTGTAACATTATACATATTATAATTGCAAATGTGGATGTAAAAATGAAAATCTGTGAGTGTCAACATGTTTTGCCACCATTGGCGTACAAAATAGGTAAGGTAGTATATAATTTGGTACCTGCCAGCCTAACTGAAGCACTCTTGAAATACAAACAAAGAACGTCTTGGGCTGAAGGTCTTTATTTAATCAAGTACAGATGGTGCTGTCCACGAAGACGCGCCCCACTTTTCTTCCTAATCGTTAGCGGTTATCGCTATTTAATTCCGCTAGTGTTTTGTTTTTTTGATACAAACTAATTAGCCACTAATAAGACAAAACTAAAACACTACTGGAATGTTGCACACTTGTGCTGTAAGCATTAGGAAAAAGAGTGGGGCGCGTCTTCGTGGATGGCACCATAGCCGTCTAAAGATTTGCAGCGGTTGGTATGTACCAATTCTTATAGTCAGTTGTCATTTAGTCATGGCCTCCTCTATACTTCTGTTCTGTGGACGTAGCCAAAGTGACATTTTATCAGTGTCAATGATGATGGAAAGTAAAAAATGTATTGAATTGACATAAACCTCCGAAAAGCTTAAGAAAATCCTGTTGAAAGTCGTTGTACGGACGACAGCACATCAAGCTACTACAATCTGTCAAATTTCTTTAATAGATTTTCAACATTATTTCTAAAGTATAAGGTTCAAGATTGATTGGGAATATTTGACAGTTTCGGGTAGCTTAATGTGCAAGCGTCTGTACTCGAAGAAATTCTAAACGCTTTCAAAGTGATTGCCGCTTGTATTACTAGATTTTTCTTCACGTTATCGTTAAACACACTGCGATGGGCTATTTTTTTTTTTAAATACGTGGCAGGCTTTTGTTTTTATTTCACATTTATTATTACATTTACCTATACATATTAAGTATTTTTGAATAAATATGATAGCAATTTCATAAATATTTTCATATTTTTCAAGACATCATACATGAAAAATACGACAATATTTATGAAATCGCATTCCTAATGATCAAAAATAAAAAAAATAAAAAAATTGTAAAACTAATGTTAAATAAACTCAGTAACTTGGCAAATGTTCCGTAACTTCAAGTTGCAAATGATGTCGAAATATTAAAACATCGTTGCTCATTCTTTTAACATAAAAACGGAGTAAAATATTAATCTCAGAGCCCATTTTCTTAAATTACAGTTATTTGGAGCTGGATCCAAAATAAATCTTATGCAATCAGTTGTAGTACATCGAACTAATGTAGCAATCTATCAGTTATCAAAAAAATTATGAATTGTGTTATAATATTGTGTGTATAAAAATATAATAGACCAATTTGAAACTGTATTGTGCATAAAACTATAAAAATAATAATTTTAATAAAACGTCGTTATAACTATACACAACATTAAACTATAAAAATAAAACCGTAATATGACGTGCTCGTTGTTCTGCTCAATCTACATTGATGGCTTCCATTATGTGCGCACCTCCTGAGCTCGTACATTTAACTTTATGTATGCACCATCATGCAAGATTCCCATTATGATTGAAGTTTTGTTGATAAGAGACGAGGACTAGATGAAAGTGAGTTTTCCGTAGCATAAATTATCACATCACCAATTCGAGAATGATGGTAGCAAAATGGACGGTTATTAACAGAAACAATTACTTTATGGCTTATTATTAATAATAAACCAAAAATGAACGTAATAAGTTTTAATGCAATGCTTAGCAATGGTCAACCATTGCTTATTGGATAAAAACCAGCATAATTATTCAGGTAGTATCTATATTTTTTAAACGAGTTCTCTCTTCGGGTAATAATTTTTGTATTTTGAGCCAGAACCAACCAACAATTTTTGTTGTTAGTTTTTCAATCTGAGCCTATGTGTTCCCTGATTCCGTTTCGATTTCCATTTATTTCCAAACAAGGAAAATAAAATGGCGCGTGTTACTAACAGCAATAAAAATAACATCTCAAAATTTAACAAACAATACACTAAACCGAGAAAGATAATAAATATAAATAAACTCAAAGTTGATAAACAGTTTTTGTGAAGATAGCCAGTTAAGTAAATATTATTGTCGTTTTGCGGGTAGATGTGATTTATCATCGCCGTTGTAAAGAGGACGCCAAATAAGTGGACTAGCGCCGTGATGAATGTCTTTTAGTAAATATTGGCCCAAAAAATATGAAAATCATATTTTATTTTAGCAAGTAGGTACTGTAAATCCTCCGTATCTATCTCATTACTCATCTGCCTAGCCTTCCCAACTATGTCGGGGTCGGCTTCCAGTCTAACCGATTGCAGCTGAATACCAGTATTTTACATTGAGTGACTGCCTATCTGACCTCCACAACCCAGTTTTAGCCTCTAATGTCCCACTGCTGGGCAAAGACCTCTCTCTCCCTTTTCCACGCACGTCTGTCCTTTGTTATGAGCCAGTCCTTTCGAGGAGTAGTGAGTGAAGAGTCCTTCAGGAGATAAGTTCGTTCCTCCATCTTCGTCTTGGTCTGCCAAAATTTCATCTAGCATTTAGCTTTTATACGAAGTATCATTTTATTGTCCATAGATATGAGTAGGTAGGTATACACATATTAATAACTTGTTGAAGAGACCCAGCTTTAATAGCTGGCTATAAGCACCACTTTAAGTACTTTAAAGTGCACATTACATTGTTGATAACATTCATAATGACATTGTTTGTGACAATAACTTTAAGACCTGTCATTAAATTAGACATTTTGTTACCGGCGTTGTTAGAAAGTCATTCCGATAATCTTTTCCTTACAGGATGGAGCAGGATTTGTTCTTTTAAAAATGACAGCTACAAGTTTTATTTTAATACATCTTCACTAATATCAGGAGCGCAGAACTAAGCCTTTTTGGTCCTAGAATTTTTTAATATGACTTGCGAAGGAAACGAAGTCTTAAAACTGTATGTCGCCATGTTCTGAAACCAAGAAAAATGTCAAAACTAGAATTTTTATGTTTGTAGTTACGAACACTTGTGTGCAAAATATTGTGGTACGTTTGAAGTGTTTTTAAAAACATATTAAACAAAATTGAAGTGGAGGTATGTAATGTCATTCATAAAAAATATAGTCTTTCAAAATCCATAAAGCACTCTTCCACACTACCAATCTATGAAACGACTTCTATCCCGGATAACATCATCCAATAAGAGCTCGTCATAAATACAGTTCATTCATTCAATTTATGTACTGTTATTTTGGTACATGAGTGATCTATGTATAGGTGGAGATATTTTTATTTCCTCTCTAGTGTGTCTCAAGAACAATACGATATTGCATGGGTTAGGTTGATGTAGTAGGTATTAATATGCAAGAATATTTTTAGTTGTATACAAAATAAAAAAAATAAAAACTAATAAAAAATACATTCTTCTGAAGAATTCCGAAACTAAAGTTATTTTTCAATCAGTAGTTGTAGTGAAAAAGTTGTATCTTTTTTCCCTTTTTATCCATCCGGGTCGAAAACGGAAATTCCTTTTGAAAAGTTTGTCAATAAAATATATTTCAATTAGGTATTTTTTTCTCTGAAAGCTAGAAATCCTTCACCATTATTTTCCTAACTTATTCTGAAAGCATAACTTATCTTCACAATAAGTTAGAAAAATCACTAGAATTAATCATAATATTCCTCAAAAGCTAGCTTAACACACATCCATCACGTTACCAAGCCGACATGCTGCTGCAAACATCCCTCCACCTCATATTTCATAGCTAAAAATTGCTGCACATTTCTCCCTATTTCGAAACTACAATTTGAACAGCATACCCAACATTTGTAGCTCCAAATGTCAAGTGTGCTACAAGCTACGAAAGATTCGTAGCACCGTAGTCTCGTAGCCACGTAGTCGCGTAGCATTCATTTACAGCGTAGCAGCAATAAAATATTCGTAGCGGTCTCGTAATTCTTCGCCGGTATCTTTGTTGCCTTGTATAGATAATTCAGAGTAATTATTATTAAATGTTTCTTTTATGGGGCAATGTATTTTGTTAGATTTTATATTGGGCTATTTTAACAGTAATTATGCGCTTTCCTTAAGAATTAAATTACTTTTTTATGAAGAACGTGAACTGAGAAATGCAACCGTAGAATCATTGTGGACAGTCACACCCAACACCTTATTTGACTGGCCAGTTCTTCCCTTGCGGTGGTAGGGCTAACGCCCGCCTGGTTTGCGACCACCCTCCTACCGGAGTCCGGCGTCAAGCAGCCTGCTGTTTTTTGTCGATGCGTGGGAGATCCATTGCCTTAGGCATCTTCTGGGCACGCTCATTCCATCATAGACCTCATCCATCGTTTTCCATCAGGCGTGATCGAGGTCAAGAGCGGGCCCATTCAGAAAAAAAAAACATACTTCAAGTTACATACTTTGAAGAGTTTATTTATAAAGCAATTCAGACTCTCACAATATTAAAGCCGGAACACGCGAGAAATATAATAAAATTGCAATATTCTCAGCAAAAGATTATTACAAAATTCACGGTAGCGTAGCAACCTTATAACGCAATAGGACATTTGTAGCCGTAGCAACCTCGTAGCCGCGTAGCAACCTCGTAGCCACATAGACGTCTCGTAGCAAGTATTATGTATTTGAGTTATTACGCGAGAAGGTGCAAACTCGGTGATGACGTCATAATATTAACTTTACGTCTCATATTACAAAGTTGAGACATCGTGAACGACGACGAAAGAATTTGCGTACATTAAAAGTTTGTGAGGAAAAATACCATGTGAAAATAGATGTTCAGTGTTATGGGCGTTCTTGTGAGAAAACGTTTTGGAGGAAAAACGAATTTGTTTGGTAAATAAAGGAGCGTTTTCTGACGTGGTAAAACTTATATTTTGTGATTATATAACATATTATGGCTTTGACAAAGAATGGAGGGACATAATAAAAATTAGTTTTGAAATATGTTTATCTTTTTCTTCCTGGCTAACAGCGGGCGCGGCGCTTCGGTCCAATAGGGTAGCTCAAATTTACTAGCATATACTTTAGTCATTTTAGCAAAGCAGCTATCACCTGAACACTGTAAACATTATAGTGATATTAGCCAAAGATTTTACACTACTCACGATTTTCGTCGTGCCGATCTATGTAAGAATTTCGAATTGATTACCGAGTCTTTTTTGTATTACATGCATACATCGACGGCAGCAAAGTACAAAAAGACAACTGCTCTTTGTACGATGTTCTCTTTATTTTATAATTCAACTCACTTTTTAGTTTTATCATGGGTTATTTTTTGACGTGAATACGTCTTTAAAATTGCTTCCATATTGGGAGGCAAGTATAAAAAATCAATGATAACAAATTCGGGGGATAGAGTTTGGTGTTGCAGCTCCATATCTGTCATCTCCATCCTAAACTTAATTATACCATTGGATAGCTAAAAAATTAAAGAACTTATTACGTTAAGTGAAGAATGTAACGCATCGCGCGCGGTGGAGGGGGAAGCGCCGCCATTTTGAGGTTATTTTGCTGCGTATCGAGATTTCCAAAAGCAACAAAACATTAGTGTAAAATAATGACAGTGAATATAATGTGTTAAAATAAAAATAAAAATCATATCAAAAATATATAATGTCGGCCTATACGCGTCAAAAAGCCAAATTCAAATACAGAGATCGTATTCGGTTGGAAAGGGCTTCTCAAGAGCAATAGAATGGTACCAATAAGACACCAATGACCGAGTCAAGCAGTGCCGGGAACGTAAAAGAATGAATGCGGCCGAGCGGATCAACCCCGTTACGTAAACGTATTCACGTACAACACACGGCTGTGTCCATGTCACAGCCACACCCCATTTTTTATGTTCAATTCTCAATTTTTCCTTATATTAAGTTACGTATACGTCCCGAAATCCAAACTGCAGCCCCAACTCAATAATCCAGCTGCAACTGACCTTTTGTCTAGCCTATAACAGTATTCAGGTCAAAGGTCAGACTGACACTAATTTCGAGCCAAATACATCGGCAATGCATTAAGGCTTCGAGTTGAAACAGTAGCATTGTCAACGTAGCTCGTAGATACGAGTATTGCGGCAGCTTCTTTGATCTAGTGGTCGCAAGCGCGGTCCTGCATAGCTATTCACAACCATACGACAGGCTATCGTATCGAAAATGACACATTTCGACAGCAAATAGCGACTTGCCCCCGACAGCAAATAGCTGTTGGAAGAATAGCGGGCGTCTATTTGATTTAAACTGACAACATTTTCGGGTTTTGGACTTGTGAACAGCGTTTAGAAGACTCCAACGATAACATTGTTCGATGATCGATACGATACGGAAGCGTATCGAGTGTTTGTGAATAGCTATGCTGAGCTCGATTCCCAAGTCGTGAAAAGTGTTATTGTTGCTAGTTTATCCATCAGGAATTTTTCAGTGGCAGCCCGGAATCTAGATTTGTGCCCGGTTGCTAATCCATGCGTCATGTTCGTGAAGCGCGCTGTCAGCTAGATCTGGTCATCACTTAGCTGCCTCAGCTTATTTTTAATTATTTTTATTTTTGGATTGTTGTTTTGTTACTATTTGCTGCACTCTGGACGCTTTTAACGCGTACACGTCTTTTTTTCTACATTGTTCTCACATATACAAAACATTAGTGATGTTAATAATATTCTTTTGAAAAATTAAATTTAAAAGACTATCCACGGAGTTTCTTGCCCGTTCTTCTGGATAGGTACCTACTACGCTTTGGAATAGGCATCTAGCTTCATAGTTTCTGACTGACCGACTTCTTAAAAATTCAAAAGTGCCTGTAAATGGTTTAATTGAAATAAATGCTTTGAGATTGAGTTGATGGCAATAGACTGGCCACTTATTACATGGGACAAACGTATTTGGCGAAAAGTAGGTGTCCTATAAATATACTTCTGCCTAACCCTTCGGGAATTATAGGCTAGATGTTATCATGATATGTTCTAGACTATTGCTATTTATACAATAGCTGTCAGGGTATGCCTTTTGAGATAGCGATAGTCTTTTTGACAGTCACTTGTAAGGCATCAGTGATAGGTAATGTTTGTTGGGCCACGGGATGGATGAAGAAGCCTCCTCGTGTAACGCAGTTTGTTCCGCCAGTTACTCAAATGAACAACTAGCTTTATCTTTCTGACTGACCGACCCCTTGACAATTCAAAAGTGCCTGTAATTGGTTAAATTGAAATAAATGCTTTGAGTTTGAGTTTGAACCGAGCGCTCGGCGCATCCTGGTCAGTTCCACCAATTCTTTCCTTGCAGTGGTAGGACTAACGCTCGTCTGGTTTGCGACCGCTCTCACTGAAGTCCGGCGTCAAGCAGCCTGCTGTGTTTCGTCAATGCGCGGGAGTTCCAGTGCCTTAGCCATCTTCTGAGCACGTTTGTTCCATCATAGACCTCACACATCGCTTTCCATCAGACGTGATCGAGGTCAATAGCGGCATTCAGCAATAAAAATAAATAAATAAAAGATTCAGAGAATATATTTCTGTCTCGTTTTCTCGTACTACTCAATCTAATAATGTGTCCCTGTCTCACCATTATTATTATTTAGTGACTTGTCTATTGCTTTTCTCTGTCTACGATTTCCAGCAAAGTTCTGCATACACTCGTATGTATGTGTTTTTCAACAGCCCAGAGTTTTCTCAGCAAAATTGGAGTTTCTAGTCTAAACATTTTGGTGGTAGCATCTGGGTTTTGTAAATGAAGTAGGTAGGTTGTATTGGGTACAAGCAATATGCTAAGGCGAGCCTCTGAATATGGGTATTGGTTTTCAGACTTTTAGGATACGGACTATCCGTTACGACTGTCATTGATATTTGATACTCCGGGTAGACCTTAAAAATAACTTTACAGACTGGCTAGTACGAGAGAAGGATAAGTCATTATCATCTACCTAACATTTTCCTAACTATGTTGGGGTCGGCTTCCAGTCTAACCGAATGCAGCTGAATAACAGTATTTTTCATGGAGCGACCGCCTATCTGACCTCCACAATTCAGTAACTGGGTAATATGATACCCCTTGCTTAAACTGGTTGTCATACTTTCGTGCTTTTGAGAGCAGGGACCAACGGCTTAACGTGCTTTCCGAAAATCAGAGGGGTATCGATATGTATTGAACCCATACACGGATCGATCTCGGTAAGCGTAGCTTAACTGTCGATCGACCTGTGCGGCTGTTATTGTTGTTAGCCACGAGCCCCGAGAGAAGGATAAGTAAGTATTATAAATTATGACAGCCGGGACCATTTTCCTTCTGTCCTTTAGATAAACTCTTCCAAGCTGGCGGATTATGAGACAAGTTTCAGAGAAGTCATCTGTGCGGGAATCCATCTATTCTGTATAAATAAAAATGAGTCGCCAAAATGTATGTACGCGCATAACTTCCGAACGACTGCACCAAATTGGATAATACTTTTTTTGTTGCGTTTGGTAGTGCCAGGACAAGGTTTGTATGAAAGAAAATTGAAATTGGAAAAAAAAATTGCATCCACGCGAAGCTGTGGCGGACCGCTAGTGTGAAATAAATATTCACTCACTCACAAACACCTTGGCAAGACTTGCTAACCTAACATATGAATAAGTACTGACGACAGAACAAAAGACGAATTCTCGTAATTTAAAACGTTCAAAATCTAGTCGCAGTCTCATCTCAGCGACAAACAAAATGTCAAAAACTTGTCAAAATGTAGGGGTATTTTTGACAGATTGAGATTGAGATCAGACTGTGAATGTTCTTAAAATTACGAGAATTGCCCCTCTGATTTCAAGCCACGTTTTGTTTCTTGTAAAAATGTAAATTGCCAAATCGCTGCACTCGGGGTCAAAATTACCTGATAAGAATTATTTAGTTAGTTTGGACAATGGGAGTGGAAAAACATGTTAGTTGTTTAGTCCGTCTGGCGTAAAATATTTAGGAGCAGTTTTATTACCACTAGGAGAATATTAAAGGTCTATGTTGAGCTGTGGACAGACATGTTTGAGCTGGTTTAATGATTACATTCAGTGTTTATTTTTGGGTTTATGTTTGTGTCGCATTTTGTCTGTGCGATTTATTCATCATTATCATTATTTCAGCCGAAAGACGTCCACTGCTGGAATTAGGCCTGCACCAAGCACCTCCACATCGACTCGTTCTGTGCTTCTCACATCCAGCGCATTCCTGCTGCCTTCACATTTATTTCCTTTATTCCATTATTATATTGACCCAATTATCAAAAACACACTCGCAAACAAATGTGCGAACTGAATGTTCCCAGTGTGTGTGTGTTAGTCTCTTTCTAGGTGACAACGAAAGTTACCTTTCTAAACTGGATTTCCTTTTCTTGATATAGTAATCTATAGACGTGTCTATATAATTCAAAGTCCTGACTGACTGATATCTTAACGCACAGCCTAAACCGCTGGTCCTAGTGACATGAAATTTGGAGGGTGTGTTCTTTGTGATGAGTAGGTATCCACTAAGGAAAGCTTTTTCGAAATTTCACCCCTAAAAGGGTGAATGGGGGGAAGGTGAAATTTCACGCGGATGAAATCGCGGGCAGAAGCTAGTTTGATATTAAGAATCATGGCTGTGCATGTACGTATCTGCCATTCTTAGTCATTTTAAATCTTACAAAACAAAATAAGGTCCTAAAATAAAACATTGTCCGATGTTACCATACAAAAATAACCTTGAGCCAGGGATGGGGTGTGCAGTGGACCGGGATCTCTGCTCACGCTACATTTACCTGCAAAACGATATTAAACCTGGCAAGGTTTAATATCGTTTAACATGTAACACGTCAGGTATGACGTGTTCTACAAAATTCCTAATATCATGATGATCGGCAGGTTTACGTAAATGTATTTTTCTAGAGGCAAAATCCTCGAATGATTCGTCGATTTTATAGTCCGATCGTATAAAAAGCATATTACAACCGTGCATAGCTTAGGTAATACGTAATACGGGCTAGTGTCCGCAATTCAACTTTTGCATCGCTTTCAGTCATGTATGTTGATGAAACGAAATCTATGTTATTCTATTTCACGACAGATTGCCTCATTGCAATGAGACATATGATGCTATCTTTTTAAACTTAGTAAGAAATCCGACGCTCCTCAGAGAGCAGAGTTACAAGAAATATTGTGTAAAAGTTTGGGAATTTAAAGCGATATGTTTGTACAGGCTGTTAACTGAACATCAATAAAATTGCTAGGTGGTTAAAATGGACGATTCACCTAAAAATAGAAGCAAATCTCAAAGGACACTTTAAAGTTCTTTGAAAACCTCATAAGCTAAAATAGCACAAAGATACAATATTGTATACAAAAGTTTCAAAAGACTTGGCAGGGTTAATTTTAGTCCGTTGTTTTGCGTATTTTTTTCCTGTAGTTGATATTATTTTTTATATAAAACAGGATTTGCATATACTTAGGGTATATTGATAAATGATAAATGATAAATGATAATGATAAATGATAAATGATTTTTTGAAAGACGTTTATGTGTAAATTCAGGGATGATCATTTATTTTTATGAGAAATTCAGTGATTTTGGGGAAATAAAAAACAAGGTTCTTTTTTAGTTGTAAATAAAAGTTAATTTTGTCTGAATAGCTACGTTTTCTAACAATGCGAAATGTGAGCTTCGGCGTGACTGAAAGTTAGATTTCTACACGAATAAATTATTTCTACCTTTTCCTACATAATTATCGTGTGAATGTCTGCGAGATTAAAATACGATATAAAAGAGAGTGAAATGAAACTACGTAATATTTTTCAAGACAAGAAAAGTTTCAAGCTTCTGTTAGCACTGCTTTGAATTTAAATTCACCACCTTTACTTTTATCCAAGTTTACATCACACCTGTCGGGAGCGATCCAGCTGTACAGTCACGAGCACTAATATGTCAACACTTGGCAACTTTCAATTGCGATTTTTTCGTGAAACAACGAATGCAACGATGAAATACGGCACTTTACATAAACCTATGGGTTCGAAAATACTATGTTCGCAAGAACACAAAATTTCATTCAAAATTAAAGGAGAAAATAGCCTTTGAAAAAAGTCAAGTGTATACATACTTATGCTCATGACTGTACTACAAACTACTTGTTATTTTTCATTCAACTTTTCCTGCAACTTGAGTTGCTTAAACTTTTTTCGACTAAGTTCGTTCTTCCGTTACTTTGAACTTTTAATTTTTCTTTATTACTGCTAATATTGTTGTTTAAGTAATTATGTGAGTTTTAATAAAGACGGTTGCTTTTTATTTGTGTATAGATATTCTATAGTCTGTGTGTTGAAGCCTGTTAGGCTTAATCAAGAGGCTTCTTCATAATTCTGGTTTTTAAGTTCAATTTTAAAACCATTATCTCGCCACGTCACGTCACTCGCAATATTTCTACATGTGTGACGATAGCCTCAAAAGGTTTTTTATAAGTGCAGGACTAGGTAGGTAATACAAGGGGTAACTAAAATAACTGCATACCTCGTGAAGGGCATTGTACTCATCATTATGAACAACTTTTACTAAAGGACAAACTTTGGAATCGCGAAAAAAATATCAGTTGCTCCAAATTACATTACGATACTAGTGACTTAAGTAGTTCATTATTGCACGACGTGAAATTAGCCGTGCATTAATAGACTACTTACGTCACAAGTCATCGTCATCTGCCTAGCCTTTTCCCAACTATGTTGGGGTCGGCTTCTAGTCTAACCGGATGCAGCTGAATACCAGTATTACCTATATAAACCTAAACCTTTTCTGTGTAAAAATGGACTACTTAAGTCACAGAAAAGCTTGGTTTAAGTGCGGGTTTAGGTCACAAAGTGCTATTATATTTTTTTTTTTACTTTTCAAACTTGGTCAAATATAGAAAGAGGTTTTCGTAGTGATGCGTACAAAGACCACTTTAGTTTTCAGTTATTTCATGCACATTGTAAAAGATTAACATACTCAACAACGCCTATTCAATACAGGGAAGATAAACTCCAAACAAATAACCAAATAATTGACAGCTCAATCAAAATGGTTCCACCTCGCATTCGATATCCGATGTGACGTCACTGTTGATCAAATCTCAGCATAGACGGGTCGTGGTCAATATTGGTCAGTATTAAGTGGTTGCCATGGTTACATAATACATTGCCACGTTTTCTTGCTAAGGAAATTAATACAACTGCGATCAGTATCTAAATTGCCTCGCTGAAAAATTAACGCATCGTTTGGATTGAGTGAAAAACGCTTTTCCATACCTTTGTAAGCCGTTAATTTGGCTTTTAAATAGCACGTTTATTATAGTGATTGATGAATCAAAAGATCAACACCAAAATAAGATTTTACATTAACTTTAAGTAGCCAAACAACCTGAGAACATCAGAGCAAAAAAAATCGTACCTAAAAAAAATTTTTTTTTTCATTTCAAGATACAAAACACTTTTATCACAGTGCCTATATCTAAAAAACATCTTTGAAAAAAAGGTTCTTATCTCTAAACTCACCTGAGTATGTGAATAAAACATGGAGAAGTTTGACACTATGACGGGAACAGGTAGCGCGATTGTCAGTACTCCCGCCAACGCGCACAGGGCCCCCACAAACATTCCTAGATACGTCTTGGGGGCCATGTCCCCATAGCCCACCGTGGTCATTGTCACGATAGCCCACCATAGCCCTAGAGGGATGGACTTGAATTGATTGTCGGGGTTATCCTGTGAACAAAGGAGAATAGTGAATCAAAGTTGGCGTCGAATATTATAGGTATCTTATGGGGTAACAGAAAATGTTTCGTTATGAGTAAACTGTTGCTTATTCCATTTATTAAGTTAAAAAGTTTAAACAAGAAGTATGAATATTAGATGAGGAAGTTAGCAAACACATACAATTTATACGATTTTTATTTAGTTAATGCCCATACAAATCAGAGCTTAATATTTTAACAGTAAGTTTGGAAGTCAACAGTTTCATAATATCGCTGCATAGCTATACGTTACAATTAAAGGGACTTAAATGAACCCTTTTGTAGCACTAATTGGTTCTCATAGAAATCAAACAATATGCATACAAACAATATCCATAAAGTATGCTCATGCCGCCTGTGATACAGGTTTATCCTAGTACAGGCATCTAACATTATTATACCTTTGTAAATAATTTCTAAGACTTTTATGTAATAATTTTACCAATTTTAATACGGAATAAAACATTATTATTATTATATTATTTTATTAAAAACTGAAAATGTTATTGAAGTTTTTATAGAGGTTCGAACCTAGCCAGTAAACATTCCAATCTTATTTTTTTGACTTCTTACGTACTTTCTTAGTAAATCTTGAACTGTATTGATTTACGATAAAGAAAAATCAAATATCGCGTACATACGAATAAGAGAGAAATATGCATGGCTTTTAATCACCGTATCATTTTTTGTGTAAGAAGAGGCTCTTATTCAGCAGTAAAATAATTACAGGCCAGTATTATTGTTAACTGGATTACAGGCAGTTTAATTTTCGACCAAAACCGAGTCTCTGAGGAAAGCCTTAAGAGGAAATGCGGATTGTCGTTTCTCCACAGAAATGTTCTCGCCTGTTTTCTTTCTGGTAAATGAGCATAAAGCAATGTTTTTTTACAGAATAATAAATATTAACTACTTATATGTCCCTAGGTTTTCCTTTTTGATGATACATTATTTTTATAAGCACTAGAACCCTCAATAAATGCCGATTTAAACCGCTGTCAACAGAGGCCTAGTGTACTTTGACAAAGAAGATATATCCTTCTTAAACATATATTCTTCTTATTCAGTTTATGAAATATCTATTAAATTGGTCCAATATTGGAGGAGGAAATAGGCGAGGGCCGAACCTCGAATTACGACTTTTTACTTAGGATTTTTCAAAAGTCCCTCTGACCGCATTTCCTCTTAAATTAAAACAAGAACAACCGCACATTGATGTATTACAAGAATCACTCAACCAATTTCAAATTAATTAATCCTAGTAATTAAAAACACTTCGTTATGACAATATCAGAACCTCGTTTTAAAACGAGAGTCTCGATTAAGTCGAGAAAATAATTTATTTTATTCTTGCCCACTGACCCCTTTCATGAGGTAAATATAGCATTTCTATACTGGTTATGTCACCCACGTGTGGTAGCCACTGAACTATGTGTAAAAAAAATAAGAAAAAATCTCCCTACTTTCTGTACTAATATGATTTTCAACGAATGACAGGCTAGTTTCCCTGCATGTTAAAGAGGCTGACAAGGTGGATAGAGGTATGTCGTGCATGTTTGAGATTCTGTGAAATGATGGACGAAAGATTTACTTTCTTGTTTTTTTTTTGTGCCAATATTATTTGATTGTTATTTTTTTTTTGTTATTTTTGTGTATAATTTCTTATTGCTATTCCTTTTTTACTATAAATAATAATCAGTTCTTTTTTAATGGCAATCTGGCAATAACTTGGATCTTTTGGCAGTAATATTGTGCATGTTTTTCCAAAAGAGCATAATCAGCCTATTATGCTATTGGGACAAAGGGCTCCTCTCTATGAGAGGCAATGGGCTAAAATCCTCATCACGGGTTGGATGATGTCACATGTCTTTGAGAATTGTCCGATCTAGGACATGTCGGTTACCGCACTATGTTTTCTTCCACCGTTTTGAGAGTAGTGTTGATGAAATAAGTTACATAGTAAAGTGCCTGCCTGGGTTCGAACCTACAACTCGTTAGTAGTGGCAGTTTCCATTGGGCAACCACTGCTCCCCTATAAAAATATTACGTGGTTAAGACTACTAAGTTATAATATATGAATGAATTTAATGGCACCCAGTACCAGAGCTCCAGAAAAGCTACTGACAAAATTAATGCCCACTTGCATCACACTTGATTAAATGCATTTAGGGCTTAATGAATTGAAAATATGCGATTTTGGGTGTTTTGATGAGGTTTATGAATTTCAGTCATAATTATTATTATTTCATTGGTTCATTTGGAAGCGATTCTAGGTCACTTGCACCACAAATCACTAAATTCACAGAACTAGAATGAAGACATCGGTATATTTCTGTCAATCGTTTAAGATGTCAGAGTTAGAATGTTTTAAATACGTTTAGCACTAAGTGAATTTAGAGACTCCCCATCAAAAGTAACAGTTTAAATTCTGAATCACAAAAGACAGCTCTTTGTTTTTATTTATCTTTATTAATTTTAAAAATGTATTTAAACATTATATAAGGTCCCATTAAAATAGATAGACAAACTTTTAGAAATCATTCAGACCACCAAAATAAGGACGATGGTAAAAAAATATATAAGAAAAACGCATTAGATACTTACAATAAAAATAATCAGCTAACGAAAATACACTAATGTGCACACAATTTATTATTTTAGGTCAGAAAAAAAAATCACTTTAATCAGTGTTTTTTTGCTTGGATATCTTTGATTAGACATACTAAGCGCTGTGTTAAAATTTGTCCATCTATTTTAATGGGATCCTGTATATCTTAATGTTTTTCTTTATTATTAGAATGAATTATCTTTTTGTATGTACGTGTTTCTGTGCCAAAAAAAAACTATTTTTCTTTCTTTGATAAAATAACATTTTATATCAATTTGGCGTATGATTATTCTTGTATAATAAACATACGAGCTTAAGGAGGCTCGCAATAAGATGATTCGGCGAAACACCTGGGGTGTGTAGGCAATATTGCCCCTTCGGTTATATGCGTTCCAGCCCCTTTTCGTTTGTATGTCAATTTCCTCCTGATCTCTGGGTTTCGTAACAGGACCTCAATTTAACCTACTCGTATCGTATATAAAGGAGCAACCAGAATTGGATTTAAAAGACGATCGGATGTTGTTGGTCTTATATATATATTTTTTTTAGAAAGAAATTGTCCAAGAAACTTGGTTTGTGCCTAATATGCACACATAAAATTAAAAATTAAGTACATAAAGAAACATATAAAATAAATCGGGAAAATATGCATCACATCAGCGCAAAACGACCATCGCTCAGCATGATGCTGCGACTCACTTAATCAATCACCTAGCCTATTCCCAACTATTTTAAGGTTGGCTTCCAGTCTAATTGAATGCAGCTGAATACCAGTATTTTACATGGAGCGACTGCTTGTCTGACCTTCACAACCCAATTACTGGGTAACACGTTATATACCCCTTGGTAAGACTGGTTGTCTGACGTTTAGGCTTCTGACTACCCGTAACAACTGTCAAAGATCTACGAATGACAGCCGGGACCAACGGCTTAACGTGCGTTTCGAGGCAAGGAGCGGTCTCGATATGTAATGGATGGTCACCCATCCACGAGCCGACCGCGGCAAGCTTAGCTTAATCTTTGATCGACCCGTCAATCAATCAATCAATCAATCAATCAGTTTATTTGTGAAACATAGGTGTATACATAGGTGTTTACATAAATAGGGCATGCGCTATGTTTTGTCATAATTAAGACATACAAAATAAGGGACCCATTAGGAGTCATTACATTATGTCATAAAAATAAAAAAGGAAAAAAAGAAAAAAAAATGCATTATTCTAATATTTGGTCGTTCAAAAATTCGTCTACATTATAATAACATTTGTCAATTAATAATTTGATAAGAGCTTTTTTAAATTTATACAATGTCAAGTTTTTTATGTCATTAGGAATTTTATTAAACACTTTAGGTGCCACACCAAAAAAACTTTTTCGCATCAATGCGGTCTTACATTTTTGATTACATAGTTTATTCACGTATTGGGCACGCAATGGAGTTTTTTTAGTGGAAGATATTTTTGTAAACAGTTGTGTGTTTCTTTTCACAAACAATGCAGTTTCCAATATGTATAATGCTGGAAGGGTAAGTATTTTTAAGGACTTAAAATAGGGTCTACAGCTATCCGTTGTTTTTATATTACACATTGCTCTGACACATCTTTTTTGCATCCTAAATACAAGCTCACGGTCAGTCGACTGCCCCCAAAAAATTACGCCATATCGCAGCACAGAAGCTACAAGTCCATGGTATGCCACCAGTAACGTATCTTTATTCACCTTTTTTGATAACTGAAAGAGTGCATAAGCAGATTTACTCAGACGTTTACAGAGTTCTTCTATCATGGGTTTCCAAGTAAGCTTACTGTCGATGGTTATACCTAAAAACTTAGCATTATTAACTTCATCTATTTTATGGTTATTATAAGTTAGATCAATATTTGGATGTGGTTGCCGCTGATGAAAGTGCATCACCTTAGTTTTATTTAAATTAATTTTGAGATTATTATTATTCATCCAACTGATGATATTGAGAAGGCATTCATTAATATCATTTTGATAAGTTGTAACATTATTACATTTTATAACAGCTGTGCTATCATCGGCGAATAGGATAATTTTGTGTCGTATTATTTTTGGCAGATCATTTATATATATCAGAAATAATAACGGCCCTAGTACGCTACCTTGGGGCACGCCAAATCTTACGTGTCTTGGTTTTGATCTATATATGATCTGCGTTTTATTCTTATGACATATTCTAGATATTTCCGTGTATTGATATCTGTCACTAAGGTATGATTCAATAAGTTTCAGAACATTGCCCCTTATGCCATATCCATGTAGTTTTTGCAGTAATATCTTGTGATCTACATAATCAAATGCCTTGGTCATATCAGTAAAGATTGCACATACTGGATTAATTTTATCTACTGATGTTATAAGATGTTGTAATAAATCGTATAGTGCCATATTAATAGTATGATTTTTACGAAATCCTTTTTGTTCCTTGCAGAATAGGTTGAACTTTTCAAAGTACGTATAAATTGAATTATAAATTACTTTTTCAAATATTTTTGAAAGTACTGGGAGTTTTGCTATCGGCCTATAGTTTTTTACATCTGTTTTGTCGTTTCTTTTAAATAGAGGTTTAATTATGGCTTTTTTTAGACTTTTCGGAAATACGCCATCAGTGATGCATAAATTAATGATGTGTGCGAGAGGTGGCGCTATAATTTCTTTAACATATTTAACAACTTTTGTAGATACACCATCATAACCAATTGTGTTCGTATTTTTTAGATTGTCAATTATTTTAATAATGTCAGTCGTCAAAACAGGTAACATAAATAGGGATTGTGCTGTCAGATTTTCAATATTATTTTGATTAGTCCAATTCATGTCATTTTGTTTATTATTTTCGATTTCGTCAACAAAATAGTTATTGAATTCATTAGATATGTCAATAGGATTCGTTATAGAAAGTTGATCTTTTTGTATGGCATTTATTGTATCATGTGGCAAACTTGATTTAGATTTATTTATTATTTTCCAAACTGCTTTCGATCTATTTTGAGAGTTCTGTATAAAATGGTTATTTTGCGACTTCTGGGTTAAACGCATTATTTTTTTAAATAATACAGTATATTTTTTAAAAGTTTGTTTATTACTTAAGTCAGGATTGCACCTATATTTCCAAAGTAGTTGTCTTTGTTTTCTACTACAGAGTTTTATACCACGAGATATCCATTTAGTTTTCCTATTGGTCTTTATGGTGACTGTTTTTTCCGGAAAGCAAAGTCTATTGAGCATTAGGAAATCATCCATGAACCTATCAAAGGACTCATGGGCCTCTTTAGCATTATATACTTCCGAGAAAGATAAACATTCAAGGTGAGCTTTAAATGACATTAGGTTGTCCGTAGAGATATCTTGCTTTTTTAATCTCCAAAGACTTAATTTACATGTTTTTTCAATAGGCACAGTTAGAACTTGAGATGTGTGATCAGAGAGACCAAAATCAACAATTTTTGCCTTGCATTTTTTTTGATAATTGTGAGCAAAGTTATCGATACAACTTTTGCTACTCAGTCTTCGTGCGGTTGTTATTACTTAGCCACGAGCCCCTTCACTAATCACATAATTACTTCACACTTAACTAATCATAAACCTCACTCATTATCTCAGTCGAAAGACTCCTGCCCACATCGATTTACGCGACCTTCATATTCAGAACCTCGCACCTACCACAAAATCTCCCAATAAAACTAAAAGTTGCAAAGTATTAAAAACTGTAATTACAACATCACTTTGAATAATTAATGAATTCTTGTTTGGTCACCCAGTTCAGTTCACGCTAAATGAATTTTATTTGATTGCATTTTCAATTTGTTTGTATACTATACTACTATAGCCATTGTTAGCGGCTTTGCTCCCGCTGTTTGTGTTTTGGAAACTAAATTGACACAGCATTTAGAGGTAGTTAGGTAAACTATTTTAACAAACAGTTTATAAAATTACGTGTCTGTCTATTTATAAAGCTATAAGTCGGAAAGCAGATTATGGAACTCAAATGGAGTTGGGCAGGATACCTGGCAAGGCGCAGTGATGATAAGTGGAGTAAGGGTACATAAAGAAACAGGTTTCCGGTGCACGCGAGTCTGTGCGGATCAGCACCGATCGGTGCCAAATAGTCCCCCTCTCTGAGAGAGAAGGCCTGTGTCCCAGCAGTGGGAACAGTATAATCTGATTAAGCTTATTTTCCTTTGAAAACTGTAATTATTTGAGTGAATCTTAAGCAGTACTAATAATATTAACTCGTTAATAATCAAGACGATGTAAAAGCAATGGACGGAGCTACAGGTTGCTTATCCACCGTAAAACCACAATACGAATAATATTGCATTATTTTTATTTTACTCAAAGAAGATAAGAAAGCAACGAAGATAACACTCATACATATGTATCACTTATGTAATATAATATGTACCTCAAGGCTGATAATAAAACGGAGCACATACAAAAAAAATACATTGGCGAGGAAAATTTCAATACCGGAGCGTATTGGTAAAGTTTCGTAACGCATTCTTTGGCGGGAATATAACAGTTGCGCGTTCGATTTGCGTAGTGATGTGGTGGTATCGATAGGAAGTTATCGATATATGTTTTTCTGGTCGGCATTAACTTTATGGTTCCAGGACATGCCGGTTTCCGCATGATATTTTTTTTTTCACCGCTTTGAAAGCAGTCATGGTGATGAAATAATTTACTCACCACCTACGATCTACAACTCGTATGTCGGGGCCGTTACCACCACTGCTATCTGAGAAGAATGCTTCTATGTTATGAAAGGATTATGACTACCATCACTGCATTTAGAAAAAAGACAAGTCATAATAAGAAAAATTCCTGCCCCGCCCTACTATATTGTTATTTCAGTGTGTAAGAAGTCGTCTTGGACATGTATGCATGTATGCACAATTAAGGCGATTTTCGAATGACTGCGGGAAGAAATGGGTTATTTTTTTTATTTACTGGATACCTAACAGCGTAGATATAAAGAAACTACTAATAAAGAAATGCATTGCTGAAATCTGAGATTTTGTTTTACTGCATTTATCAATTATTTTCGTATAAAATTATTTACAATGTTATATGAATTTGAAGAGCGGTTAGACCGCAATCCACTTCCCTAGAGTCGAACGGGAGCGTTTCTCCCGCGGCGATTTTTTTTTTGCGAACGGGATTTTCGAAGTAAGTACTGCTTTGCGTTAAGAGTTGAAAATCCAGTACGCGATATTTTTACGTCCGTCAGGACGTGGTCTTACTTTGCTCTAAAGTAAAAAGTTTAAATTACTATCGATATTTTTTCACCTCAGCAGCACAACCCTATATTTTTACAATGTCACCCAGTTATTAAGTAAACGCCACCACGCGACACAGCGTAACCAGGTTTTTGTTTGTCCTCGTAATTTTTATGTTTATGGTGGACAAAAGTTTTGCCATAAACATAGGGTGAAGGGGTGTAACACAAACAAAACCTTCTGGCTACATAGCCAGAAGCCCCAGCTTAATCATCTGGTCATATACTCTTTGCGTGGGTGTCATTGACAGAGTTTGGGGCTTATTACAGATTTGATAAACAAAACAAGAGACAGTTAACTTCTGGTAACCCAATTACTGGGGAATAGTTCTTATGCCCAGTTGTCAACATTTGTCAGGCTTTTGACTCCCCATTATAGTTCTTATCTGCCAACTAGCAGCACCCCGCGGTTTCACTCGCATAAGTTTCGATGCCGTAGGAATATCGGGATAAAAACTATCCTATATCCTTTCCCGGGGAAGTTTGAGTCCCGGGACTCAAACTATCTCTATACCAAATTTCATCTAAATCGGTTCTGCGGTTTAAGCGTGAGGTAACAGACAGACAGATACACTTTCGCATTTATAATATTAGTATGGATGTGATTAGGTCTAATTTTCTATTCTCTCTTGTGCTATTTCCGAGAAAAATACGAAAATATTGATGGCTAAATTCCCAGCAGAGTTCAGGGCCATTGCTACATAAAATATCCCTGAAATATAAATTCTTTTATGCCTAAAATTGTTAGCTAAAATTCAATTAATCACTTTCCCAGTAACGCGAGCACTAACTTTGGCTAAAATTGCATAGTCAACGGTATTGAATTTTTTTATAATAGAAATTGTTGCAAAGCGATCAACGAACTTTGTTATAACGGGAAATACAGACGCCAGCACATCAACCTACTACAATCTGTCAGATTTCTTTAATGGATTTTCAACTTTATTGCTAAAGCATAAGGTTCAAGATTGATTGGGAAAATTTGACAGTTTGGGGTAGGTTGATGTGCTGGCGTCTGTACTTGTTTTATGGATTTTTTTTGACAGATGGAGCGTGAGTCATGCTAACCTATCATGGTATTTTTGTTCAGTATAGTTTGTCATTTCATCATGGAAAGATAAGTCTTTCCCGGCACAGCGCTTACAAATTATTCAGCTGTATTACGATAATCAGCGCTCTACGAGGAATGTGTTTCGCAACTTACAGTCCACATAATCGACCTACCGAACGCACGATTCGCTGTACCATCTAAAAGTTTGAAAGCCAATTTAGATTATTAGATAATACACGACCAAATAGACCACATCTAGCACGTAGTGAAGAAAATATTGCGGCAGCAGCAGAGTGTACGCGATTACCGCGGTTTGGTGAACAGTTAATTTCGCGTTTTGGACCGGTCAGTTGCCAGTTGGCCGCCTAGATTCCTGTAACATTGTCAACTAACATCATTGTAACTTGTAACTTTTTCCTCTGGTGCTATGTAAAGTCCAAAGTCTATATGGATTTTTTTTTTTTTTTTTTTTTTGGATGGGAAATCATCTAATGACTCCTCCCGCTCTGGGTGGAGCGGAAGGGAGTGTCAGACTCTTACTGACTAAAACCCACCCGTGTTCCTTCCTTAGCCCTTTATGTTCCGGGGCAGCGGTAACCCTTTCGGACGATCCCGCTACCCCGGCAGGCTTCGGCCCTGGCGGGCCCCTTCCTTAATGCTGACATCTCTTTGAGGCGCGCGTGGAACACATACGCGCCGTCCGGCACGGGCCTGGTCCTGATCGGACAGAGAGCTACCCATTACTCTCCGTCCGCAGGCCCGCGCCTACGGTGGCCGGGAGTCGTCACGCGGCTCCCGACGCCCGTAGCGTCTCCCGCGGCGGCTGAGGCGTGCGGCTCTCTCCCTGAGCCGTCCCGCCACCTCCTTCGCTAGCATGACTGCTTCGCAGAAGGAGGTGACCGCCTCCCACTCCCTCTCGCCCCGGACCATGGCTTGAACCAGGGCCGGACGCGAGAGGTCGCCGCCGTTGCCGATCGCCTCTACGAGGACACGGCGGTGCTCCGCCCAAGCGGGGCAGACCTCCACCGTATGCTCCACCGTGTCCTCTGGGCGATCCTCGCAGTGGTGACACCCGGGCGTCTCCTCCCGCCTGATGATGTGCAGGAACCTCCCGAAACATCCGTGTCCGGTGAGGACCTGCGTCAGGCGGTAGGTGAGAACGCCGTGACGCCTCTCTAGCCACTCCTCAAAGAGGGGTCTTATCGCCACTATCGTGGCGTGCCCTGCGCTGGGTTGCGATAGTCGCTCTCTCCATGCCACCATGAGATCACGCCGGAGGTCTGTCCGCTCCGCCGCTATTTGCCGCGGAAGCGGAGTTTCCCCCCGGCGTAGTGCCTCCGCGCGCCACTCGTACAGGCGCGCAAGGACTTTCGCCTCCAGATCCCATGGCGGCATTCCGGCAAGGAGGCTTGCCGCCTCGCCCGAAAGTCTATATGGATAAGCCGCGTACAATTGAGCAACTGGAAGCCAACATTACTCGCGTTATTCGCCAAATACCACTCGAAATGCTCGGAATAATGGGTGTGGTGGTTTAACAAACATTGTTTCTATAACTACAAACGGGCATGTTCGTATGTTTGGTTTTCGTGGTACAATTAATGGATCCCAAATTCTAGATGTATTGAACATTGGAACTTATCTAGCAATAATTGATGCATGTCTATTTGAAATGAAACTAGATTATCAGCGGGGTTTATTCCAAGTGAATAGTTTGTTTGTTTTTTTGTTTGAACGCGCTAAAATCTGGAACTGCCTGTCGGATTTGAAAAAATCTTTTTGTATTTGATAGTCCAATTCTTGAGGCAGGCTACAGGTTATTTAACATCACATTACGACCACAAGGGGACGAGCAAAAACATTCTGATGGAACGCAAAGTGAAATGGAAGTAAGTAAAGGAGGTCCGAAATTTCACGCGGACGAAGTCACAGGCAAAAAGCATCCACGAGTAGCGATAAACAATTGTTTGAAGCTATAAGTACGCCTACCTTAATATTTTTCATATAATCAAATTATTGGCTGGAAAAACATGCAGAATATTAAAACAGTTGGCTTGTTTTCATAATCATTTGCCTCCATTCAATCTCTGTGAGACTTAATTGATATGTTATCGATCATAAACTGAATTCGCCGTTATGCATAGTCCTGAATACGTCCGAACAGCGATCGTGGAGGCAATCTGACGACGCTACTATGTGTCGCTTAAATATGACCAAAATATGCATACTTATCTATGAACGGTGAACTATTATGTAATGTAGGTTAATTGTTTTAAAAACATGAAATACGAAACAGGGTACAGGTAGGCGCTTTACTTTGTGTTATTTATTTCATGACCGCTGCTTTCAAAACGGTGAAGGAAAATATCGTGAGGAAACCGGCATGTTCTAGAACCAAAAATTCGAAGGCATGTGATATCCGCCAACCCGCTCTGGGCCCGCGTGGTGGATTATGGCCTACTATCTCACAGAGAGGAGACCTGTGTCCCAGCAGTGGGAACATTATAAGCTGATTATGATGAAGAGGGTAAAGAAAAGACTTGCTAGATGATAATTTCTTGCTCAAAGTTTTGCCTTATCATCCTTTCGTCCTTATGTCAGTTATTTATGGTTGATAGAGTATATTTTCTTCCTCTATAGAACTCTATTCGCCGTTATCTCTGAAGCCCCTCTTTCTAGCCATATTACCTTTCAAAACAAGGTTGGTCTTGAGCTGAGAACAAATCAGAAACTCGATTCTGGAGGAAAATAACAGAAGTTGTTTTATGACAAAAAAAAATAATGCTCTTCACTAGGACTACTCCAGCATTGTGGATGCTGAACTGCCAGTTGCAAATACCACAAGAGCTCACTCTTTGTCAAGTCAATTTCGACATGGAAATACATAATAAGGGGCTATGGACAGACATAAATCCTACAAGCACGACCTCTGTACTTCAAGAGTCAATTGAATGCCACTTTGAGAAGTCTTACAGCTGACTGAGATTACTGAAGGCAATTCCCGTAATTACAAATGTCCAAGATCTAGGCACAATCTCATCTCAGTGATGATCAATGTCAAAAACTAGTCGAAATTGTAGGTAATTTAGAGGTATTTTAATAGATTGAAGTTAGAAAACGAATGTTTTTAAAAATGCATAGTATAGCCTTTGTTATATTCAGCCTATAATGTTCCCACTGTTGAGACGTACAAGCCTCCTCTCTTTGAGAAGGAGTAGGCTGCCATCCATTACGCGGGCCCAGTGCGGGTTACATGGCTCATGTCTTAGAATTTCTGGTTCTAGAACATACCGATTTCGTCACGATGTTTTCCTTCACCGTTTTGACAGCAGTAGTAATGAAATATTCATTTAGGCGCATTATGTCCAATTCGCAAAATGTCCAACTGTCTAATTCTCAATTGGTCTAGTTCCCAATTGGTCCAGTTCCCAATTTACACAAAGTAAAGCATCTGTCTGGGTTCGAACCTACGACCTACAATTCGATAGTCGCGGCCGTTACCACTGGGCCACTATTGCCTCTCTGATGGCTTCAAATCAACGTATCCACCTTTTCAATCATCAGTTTTTCCAAATTTTTGTCAGTGGAACGAGTTGACAGTCAATTAACTTTCAGAGGACCACTCGGTTCCGCTTGATGGCTGAAATTCAGTCGTTTTTCGCCCACTTATATACACTGTGCAAAGGCGATATTCAGGCGTATTTTTTCAGTGACTACTCTTTGTTATAGGTCGTTTGTTTTCATAATATTTCAATTAGGGGTAATGGAGATTTGAAAGGTGTAGTAGATTGAATTGATATAGTTTTAATGCTGTTAATTTCATGGGTCATTTCATGGTTGCTGTAAAATGTCGCTATGGGATTACGCTTTTTTGGTTCTTACCCAAACTTAGGTCAACTTTGACAAAAATATCTGTTTTTTTTTTATATTTTGATCATAAACTCAAAGGGTTTATTTCAATTAAACCATTTATAGACACTTTTGAATTATCAAGAAGTCGGTCAGGCAGTAAATATAATGAAGCTACTTGCCCATTCCAAAGCGTAGGTACCTATGAAGAAGAACGGGCAAGAAACTCCATGGACACAAGTTAGTTACATCATTAATGTTGAATTTATAATAATTAGTGAGAACGATGTAAAAAAGAGACTTAATTATTAAGTGGTTCACATTCCATAATTAAACATATACAAATAATAATAATTAATGAATAAATAATTAATCATGCTACTAACATAGTTATAAGTATTATTTTACTAACAAATAATATGGAATGTAAATGTTATTCCAAAATAAAATGAAATGAAATAATAATAAGAATATTATGTTCTTAAAAATAAAATGATAATGATTAATCTATCTATGAAATACTTATTGGTACTTACGAGTCCCAATCATTTATGTTTATTAAAGTTTTCTACCAAAGTGGCTTTTTAAAGTTAAATCCACAAAATAATTTCATTATAATAAGCCCTGGCATATTATTTAAGAGCTTTATGAAAATGAAAATTATGTATGAAATGAAATTTTCAGCTATTTATTCAGTGTTCCAGCGAAGTGGCCATTTTGTGGGCATAATCACTTTGTTTTCGTGAGAACGTTGATATGATGCAATTTTCATGAAATCATAATGGATGAAATGAGAAATATAATCGAGTTTGGGTTTTGAATTTTGGGTATTTTTTAAATGTAACATTTACTGGATAAAGTATTCATATTTTTTTAACGTTTTGCAGGTAGGAAACATGTGCTAAGACTGTTTTAATAATAAATAATTGCGTGGCTTGCGGATTTGCTTACGTAGAATTTGGAAAACACATTGTAAATTTTAAACAAACACACTGAGTTAGGAATAGGACTATCCGTTCCATCAAAAGATAACTGATTATCACTTGGAAAGCTGCCACGCTAAAATACAATCGGGCTGGATACATCTGCCGCATGTCAGACGACCAATGGACCCAATAGATCTCTCTTAATGACAACCGACATCGCGGCAGGCCCAGACGGAGATGGCGGGATGAGCTGGATTACTATTAGGCAATACCCCCCCCCCTGTTGGAGGGGTCCGTGGCTAAATAATAACAGCCGCGCATACAGGTCGTTCGATCAGGTTAAGCTACGCTTGCCGCGGTTGTCTGTGGATGGGTGACCCTCCCCTCCTGCCTCGAAAAGCACGTCCCGGCTGTCATTCGTGGATCTTTGACAGTCGTTACGGGTAGTCAGAAGCCCTTGGTAAGACTGATTGTCGTATTACCCATTAACTGGGTTATGGAGGTCAGATAGGCAGTCGCTCCATGTAAACTACTGGTATTCAGCTGCATCGAATTTTTGGTTCTAGGATATTTCGTTTCCTCATGATCATTTCCTTCACCCTTTTGAGAGCAGTGATGATAAAATTAGTTTTAACAGATTCCACGTTATAAACGTCATTATGTTTACAGAAACACCATCACATTATCCATATGACGTACCTGCACTTTAGTACATAAATAAACCCTCCCCTATTAGTTGACAATTTCTAAACACTTAATATTTATAAAGGATAAAGCTATCTCCACACGTGCGTAGGTAGGACTTTAAAATGCACGCCAGAATAGCGTATAAAAGTCCTTCGCATAATATGACGTGATTAAAATAATTTTGCATACGTTTTGTGACATTTTCGTGCGTCATAGTAACGTCACAATGTAAAGCAGTTTATTTTTGTGGTAATGAAAAAGTATGCAGTCAATATTGTAACGGACTTTTGGTCTAAAATGTTAAACTCTAAGGGCGTTTATCCACCGCAGCCGAGAGAGAGGTCACGGAGAAAAAGATTATTCGAACTGAACGTGAAGTCCTGGTGATGGCGATCGTTCGTCCACGGCAATCGAACTCGGCGGTTTAGTATGTTATGGTAGACGAAACAGAAGCTGGGCGAACGGCGCAGTGCGACGTGACGGTAGTGTGTGGACG
The DNA here is from genome assembly GCA_914767645.1 of Hydraecia micacea. Taxonomy (NCBI): domain Eukaryota; kingdom Metazoa; phylum Arthropoda; class Insecta; order Lepidoptera; family Noctuidae; genus Hydraecia; species Hydraecia micacea. The sequence continues at coordinate 1,718,618 of OU611794.1, forward strand.
AGATTAAACGTGTATTGCCGGCACATCTGCCCGTCACAATCTCGGGCCGAGTTCTAGCGGTCGAGCCAAACTACTTGAAACTTCGGCAGACGGGAAGGCGGCGCTCGGGTGACGGACGTGCGGTGGACACGCGGCCATAGTGAATGTATGTGTCGCTACTTCAGCACCGTCATTTCGTTCTCGGTGACGCGGTACCAATGACGGGTGCGGTGGACGAACGCACTAACACAAATTTTGACTAGATTTCGTGTGTAATTGAATTGGAACGCATTTTTTACTGTATTAAAATAAAAAGGCAGAATAATACAAACAACAAATATTTTACTACAACAAAATCTAAATAAATCGCAGCTACAAGTTTTATTATGAACCAATGTTCTATAGGTTACAGAATTTCAAATCATATAATTTATTTCAGGTAGGTAAAAAATATACACAGTCTGGCCATAAATACTGTTACAATTAAAAATAAGAAAGATGTTACGTTTGAATTTGGAATCTGTCATTTTTATACGATTGTTCATTGAGTTTTCTAATTTTGGCGCCAATACATTTTACAATATTTTGCGATATTAAAATGGAGTGGGGTGATAAAGAGAACCGAATCGCCGTGATTGCATTACACAAAGTTGGTATGGAGCCAAATGCAATTTTTAAAACTCTCCATACGCTTGGTATTTAGTCAAATGTTTGTGTAAGGGCTATTAATAGGTACAATGAGACCTCCTCTGTTTGTGACAGAAAAAGATCTGGCCGTCCACGTAGTGTTCGTACGAAAAAGGTGGTCAAAGCAGTAAGGGAAAGAATTCGAAGAAATCCTGTCCGAAAGCAAAAGATTTTATCTCGGGAGATGAAAATAGCACCCAGAACCATGTCGCGTATTTTAAAAGATGACTTAGGACTTGCAGCCTATAAGAGACGCACTGGTCATTTTTTAACTGATAATTTAAAAAATAATATGGTGGTAAAATCGAAACAACTACTGAAGCGGTACGCAAAGGGAGGTCACAGAAAAATTATGTGTACGGATGAGAAAATCTTTACAATTGAGCAACATTTTAACAAACAAAATGATCGTATTTATGCTCAAAGCCCTAAGGAAGCTTCCCAATTAGTCGACAGAGTGCAACGTGGGCATTATCCGATTTCAGTGATGGTTTGGTGGGGTATTACCTATGAAGGAGTGACTGAGCCATATTTTTGTGAAAAAGGTATCAAAACATCGACACAAGTGTATCAAGATACCATTCTTGAGAAGGTAGTTAAGCCCCTTAACAACACCATGTTCAATAACCAAGTATGGTCCTTCCAACAAGACTCGGCGTCGGGTCATAAAGCTCGGTCCACGCAGTCTTGGTTGAAAGTGAACGTTTCGGACTTCATCAGAGCTGAAGACTGGCCGTCGTCTAGTCCCGATCTTAATCCGCTGGATTATGATTTATGGTCAGTTTTAAAGAGTACGGCTTGCTCTAAATGCCATGATAATTTGGAGTCCCTAAAACAATCCATACGATTGGCAGTGAAGAATTTTCCCATGGAAAGAGTGCGTACTTCTATTGATAACTGGCCTCAACGTTTAAAGGACTGTATTACACCCAATGGAGACCACTTCGAATAAGCTTTTTATATTTTAAATTGTTTTATATTTATGTATTAAACTAACACACTGTAAAAGTAATAAATATTATTTGCAATAAAAAAAAAATATTTTTCTTCGTGACAATATTTATGGCAAGACTAGGTATATAAAATTTAACCCTTTATAAATTACAAATTATTCAATAAAAAAATACATTAATTAATTTAGAAGACAGTACTTTTGTGTTACATTAAATGAGTAATTTTAGTTCCCATGCCCTTTAATCAATCAACTGAGCCTACCACAGTCCATTGCTGGATATAGGGCTCTCTCAGACTGTGCGCCACAAGGGGTTCCATATAGCTAGGGGGTGCGGGCATCCCAAACTATGCTTGCCGATGCGTGGTCTCCACTCTGGAACTCATCTGCTCCTCCAGCCATCGGTCCTCCGACAAACATGGCCAGGCCACGCCTTTCAAATCACAATAATGCAAATCCATTTGGCGACAGGAATGGGTATGGTAGAACCTCCCCAAGCTAGCTAACAATGAGCTCCACAACCATACCTCTACCCACATATACACACAGAAATCAATAGGACCCTATATATACACACATAACTACAACGCACATATCAATACGTAAGCCCTGTCTTTGTGTGACGGAACACCGAATCCGTGGCCCCAAATTATTGGCAAACCAATAAAAGAAACTTTGGTTTGGTATTTCGACATCCCATGATTGAAATGTATTCCCGCTGTATTTTATTATGATTTATACGTTCTATCTCTTTTTTCGATCCTTGTTATTCAGTGTTTTTTGTTTGATTCGTATTAAGGAGTATTTGTATATTTGTATATACAGGAAGATTTTTTTATCACCATCCAAATTTTTATAGGATGTTCTACCCATGAATATGAACACTATGGGACCTACTCTGAAATTGAGAGAAAAAAATCAGCTGTTTCATACATTTTGCTCAAGTAGGTATTGAACTTTTGTATTAAACAGCAAATTTTTTTTTCGTGATTTCATAGTTGGTCCCATTCATGGGTAGAAAACCTGTAATTTGGATGGTGATAAAAAATCTTCCTGTACTTATGTATAAAATTCAAAGTCCTGACTGACTGATATATCAACGCACAGCCTAAACCGCTGGTACTAGATACATGAAATTTGAAGCGTGTGTTCTTTGTGAAGAATAGGTATCCACTAAGAAAGAGTTTTTCGAACCACCCCTAAGAGTGTGAATGGGGGGGAGTGAAATTTCACGCGGACGAAGTCGCGGGCAGAAGTTAGTTATTTCATAATTTACTACATTACTACACTTTGTGCTATAGGTAGACCTCTGACGAATCGTTTGGTAACAAAAGGCGTGATGTTATCAATCATTTGTACCAATTAGAATCAATGAAAGACTTTTGTCTTATGGTTCTTATGTAGAACTTCAATGATAGTATTATAGAGGTATGAGGAACAGGGTGTAAAGTTCACTCATACTCTATAGAAAAAGGAGGATCCTCCGACCAGACGGGTGTTGTGTCTGGCAGGCAACTGCCCGATGATTCATGTCGGGCCGTTGTATCTATGCTAGTAAAGTTGCGCGGTAAACTCTGCTTGCGAGATACAGGATTTTGCGTGACGTCAGTATGACGCGTTGTTCGCATGTGGCGTTGTAGATACCGCTACAGTATCATCGTCATTTCAGCCAACGACGTCCACTGCTGGACATAGGCCTTCCCAACCACCGCCACTTCGACCGGTGCTTCTTGTGTACTTCCAGCATCCAGCGGATTCCTGCAGCCTTCACAAGGTCATCGGTCCACCTTGAGAGATGCCTTCAAACGGTACGTCGTCCGGTATGCGGTCGTCACTCCAGAACCTTTCGCCCCCATCGGCCATTGATAGTATTACTATTATAAGGTGCAAGAAACGCTAACAGAAACTACTTTTGGAATACTCTACATAAATATGGAAGCACCCATCATCTTGACTTACGTTGCAAAGTTGGAGGTAAGTAAAGACGCCAGCACATCAAGCTACTACACTGTCAAATTTCTTTAATAGATTTTCAACTTTATCGCTAAAGCATAAGGTTCTAAGTTGATTGGGAAAATTTGACAGTTTCGGGTAGCTTGATGTACTGGCATCTGTACAAAACTTGTGAATCATGTAATTTTTCACAAAAATTGTATTGTAATTCAATTAAACGTAATGTTTTTGCCATGACGACAACATTTTAACCCCATTTCGAGCATTATTCCTAAACAAACTATTACGTCACATTTCACTTAAATCTTATAATACCTCACAAACGTTCTGAACAAATCACGCATGGCTAAATTGGTATATAATACAAATACAAACCAAATACACAAAGCGTACCGTTCAATGTAACGCGAACTAGAGGTTCCACCAATGTATTGAGGCTACCGAACCATAATGTACACAGCTAAGACTCGGCACTATATTCAGGCAGTTCAAGTATTATATACCTAGTATTACAGGCTATTACCGGTAAATTTATATTTAATTGAAACATTCGAAATCTACTGTAAACTGATTTTTTTATGTATTATTCAGAAAGAGGGGCCTATATTATGACAAATTGTTAATTAGTTGTCTTTATACAACTGAAGTTAAATAGTTAAATTGCTGTTCTCTTAAATTCTTCATTCAACAAAAAATTATGTATGTTTGTGAATAATAAAAAATAAAATAAATTCGTCGACATTCGGCTGTAACTACAATAACGAAAGTAAGCGATGGAAACTGACTTTTTATGCACTGTTCCATCGAAATCAAATGTAGGTAAACAAAATCTGAGAAAAAGTTATGAATGAAGTAAGTAATTACGTAGTATTAGCCCCTTAAACGTCAAGTGTACACCAAGCGTACATTTATTTTATTTTTATGCATTGAGATTTCATTCAGAGGCATTTTATTTAGAGAAATTTTATTCTGTGGCAGTAGGCATGGTGATATTTTTATTTTATGTGATATGGGTCTTGCCTGAATTAAATGAATATTATTATTTTTTTTTTTTTATACGAGAATGTGCTCGACACGTCAACGGTACACCAAGTGTACACAGCTATTGTCATTGTTAAAACAATGACTTCACTGCGTCCATTCAACTACTCCGACGCGTGGGGTGTTTCGACAGATAGGCGGGCAAACGTATGAGAGGTTAAGATGTTACATGCAGTGCGTCGCGAACTACAAGTTGTAGGTCATCAAAAACATCCACCAAAAAGTCGAAGAAAAGTAATATCTACCAACCCGCACTCTCACAGAGAGCCGACCTGTGAACCAGCAGTGGGAACAGTATAAGCTGATTATGTTATTTTGTTAATTGTTGTCATAAAAACTATTAAAAATTGGACAGGACAGCGTCTATCGGGTCAGCTAGTTTTATAACAACAATATCTGAATCAAAATCCCAAAAACACATCAACTTTCGTACAATCCACTATCGTTCATCCGAATTATTGACAGAGGTAACAAAAGGAAAATTCGCTTCCACCCGACAGGGGTGATGCATTGTGATTGAACTGTTCGTTATTTGCGCAATGTGAACGAATAGATCAGTAGATAGTTCAGTTATGTGTGTGGTTTTGTTTATTTGTATTGGGTTATATTTGAGTGGTAGTATAGTGTCGCGTGTTCGCTCCACTGAAGGAGAACTATAGATCACGAATAAGGTTTTGCAGTCATAAGCGTTGTGCTTCGTGTGTGTTAGTTTTTAGTGTAAATAATTTTTTATGTATTTATAGTATTTTTAAGTTATATTAATATTGTATTGTATGTGTTTATATGGGCCTTGATGCCTGAAATAAATGGATAAATAAATAAATAATGATAGTATCAACACTCTTCATCTGCCTAGCCTTTTCCCAACTATGTTGCGGTCGTCTTCAAGACTAACTAATCAGCGCTGGGGCTCTGTCTCGCATATTATGGTCGTAGCATTATGCTGAGCGAAGGCCATTTTGCGTGGCTGTGACGCATATTTTCCGCTAACTTGTTCATTTGTCATGTATTTTCTTTCTTTCTAACTGGGTACAGCTAAATTAGTAATTATTTTGCATGGACCGGCCGGCTTACTTTAAAAATTTACAAGAATCCAGTTTAGAATGTCTGGCCTATAACAACTATTTTCAACTTAAAATCGTTTAATATCTAACACAACTTGTTCCACGACCTGATTGGTACTCTTAGACAGATTATCGAATTGCCAAATTGTGGCCAATAAACGAATGAATCTACTTATAACTGATGGGTATCGTCGCTAAAGATGTAATTAGTGATGCTGGCCAAATAACACGATCTAGTTGTTTGATTATTCCTCATGTTTGTCAAAGTCAAATCATTTATTTCAAACTAGCTGACCCGACAGACGTTGTCCTGTTAAAGACACGTGGCGCCATCTATTATCATAATAACGTTATTGTTGTTTTCCTTGGGAACAGCACTTTTTTTCGGGATGAAAGGTACTCTATGTCCATTTCTGAACACCTGACAACGTATATGTAAAATTTCAAAATATCATGATGATCGGTTCAGTGATTTAGGCGTGAAAAGTCAACAGAAGAAAAAACAAACTTACTTTCGCATTTATAATATTATTATTATATTATTTTATATTATATTATAGTTAGAATATGCACATAAAAGGAAGTTTCCAGTTGGCCCTTCCAAAAGGTAGTTTCATATGGAGAAGAATTGGCAAGAAACTCCAAATTGGTTATTGTATTAATAATAGCTTGAAAAATTGCGTTACGTTACCAATTTTTATTCCTGACACTATCTCTGAGCCAAAGCGTGTGATGCGTGTGCCAAGTAACGTTTATCAATTTAGGCCTTGAAAAAAAAAACAACTAAAAAACACTCACCTGAGACTTCTCAGCATAATAAACGAGGCTCGCAAATATCACGATGCCCAGCACCAAAAAGAACACCAACAATGTCAGTTCCTTCGCTGAAGCCTTGAAGGTATGCACCAGGATCTTCAACCCTGGACTGTGCCTCGTCAGCTTGAACAGCCTCAGGATCTTGATGATGGAGATGAACTCCAAGATGTCAGCTTTGTCCACGTACTGTCGGACCACTGTCAGTTCCACCACTACGTCCATGTAAAAAACTAGGGTAGCTATAAAATCTATGATGTTCACTGGCGACTTCACGAATTCTATTAGGTTTGGGGCTACCTGTAACAAGAGAGAAGGCATTTTAGTCATACATATTGTTGCCTGCTTGCATCACAAATTCACAAATCACTTGACGCATGTTCGGTAAGAGGTTCTAGGTAAACATACACGTTCGGGTCGGTATGATTCGGCACAACCGGTTAAGGCAGAATGTTCAGGAAAAAGACGCTTGGCTTAGCTCGAATTGTGCCCAGCCGACCCGAAAATGAAAAAGCGGCGGTAGTTGCCGAACGAAGTTTACCGATCGGCCCGAACGAATCGGTAAACTTCGCTAAAATCTTCACTAAAGTTAAAACTGTCTAACTGTTACATAGACAAATAGACATTGTCGTTTAGTGACGTATAAATGACATTCAACCTTAGGGTGGTGAATCAATTATTAGGTCGACTATCCTTACTATATCATAAATAATAATATTATAAATGCGAAAGTAAGTCTGTTTGTTATGCTTTCACGCTAAAATGGCTGAACGGATTTGGATGAAATTTGGCACATGGGTAGACCATACACACACACACACATAGACATAGACATACATTCATTTGGACATAGGTTCATCCTGGATCGCAGACAAAGTCGCGGACAAGAGCTAGTACAAACATAATATCGCACACATAATTATGTATTCTCATCGCTCTTAGCTTGCAGTTTAAACATTTAACCTCCAAGTCTTCAGTGCATGCATTATGTACTATTAAACCACTCGCTAGCTTCATAGCGGCACAAGCAGGGCTCTAATTGAGAGCTCAGCGAGTTATTAATATGCTAAACTTTGTGTTAGTTCGTAAACAAAGCTATTTGCTGTGTAGCTCATAAGAGGGTTTTATGTGCTTGTAATATAGTTTTGTTTAATATAGCTGAAATTATAATAGAGTTAGCGGCGTCCTTTTCAAAGTTCACACATCAAATAACATAACATCACGCCTGAATTAACGAAAGGGTTGGGTAGAGGTGTACTTATAGTACACCCATATTTGCGCCAGTTTTAAGTCCCATGTAAGTGTGATACAAACGAGCGACACTCCTTGAAGACAGAGGATAATAATGGAGTAGTGTGTATGCACATTAATAGGGGGCGAGCCTATTGCCATCAACCGGGTACAAATCCAAAGTCATTTATTAGTGCGATTTTTGGTGATAAAAACAGAGGGGCAATTCTCTTAATTTTAAGAACGTTCACAGTATGATCTCAGTCTCAATTTGTCAAAAAATACTTCTAATTTCCCTACAATTTGACAAGTTTTTGCACATCAAGCTACCCGAAACTCAAATCAAATTCAAATTTTCCAAATCAACTTTGAACCTTATGCTTTTTTGAACAGCTGATTTTTTTTCGCGATTTTAGGTTTGGTCCCATAGTAAAAGTTGTTCATAATGATGAGTACAATGACCCCCTAGAGCTATGGGATACAAAAAAAAAACACGTATATTAATTTATACTTACTAACAATAAAGAGTTTGCTTGTTTGAAAACACTAATCTCTGGAACCACCAGTCGGATAAGAAAAAATATTTTTTGCATTAGAGGAGGTTTTAGGCTATTCAACATGACGCTACGATCCTTAGAAGCTGAGCAAAAAGAAAGAAAAGTGAGAAAGCGAAGCGCGGGCGGGCGATGTGGTGCGACGGGGAACAAAAAAATTTACGCGAACGAAGTTGCGGGCACGAGCTTGTACAGACGCCAGCACATCAACCTACCCGAAACTGTCATATTTCCCCAATCAATTTTGAACCTTATGCTTTAGCAATAAAGTTGAAAATTTATCAAAGAAATTTGACTGATTGTTGTAGGTTGATGTGCTGGCGTCTGTACCTACTATGATAAACACCACACAATCTGTCATTATCAATTACCAACCCACTTACACAATCAAGCTAATCACAGAACTGTATCCACAGCCATTGTTCTCACCACGAGAAGATCCTCGATAAACCTATTCACTATATTGGTCGTAACAATCACGAAGTGAAAGCAAGCTCTAATATCGATATGGACACAATAGGAATGGGCAATAATAGACAATAGAAGTAAGTATTGTCGATTGCGTAGCTGTTTTTCGGGGAGATTTCTGTGGGAATGCTGAAAAAAACAGCTGTCTCATGCTTCAGTCCGTTCATAGTCATTTTACTTCTGAACCTAATGCTGCGGCTACATTGTCGCAATAACGCGAACTACACTTCGCGCGCTCTCTGTTGTACAGCGATAGTCGAGCGGTGTGCGAGATAGAGCGCGTGAAGTGTAGTTCTCGTTAACGCGATAATGCAAACTTATTGTAACGAAAATAAAGATCACAATGATTTTGACAGACTTGTCAGTGATAGCAATCCAACAGCAACCGTATTAGAATGAGAATAAAGAACGCTATGCTGTGATTTGGACAGTGATGCAAAATCAGAAGTAAAATAACTGCAAATGCTGAGTACGGTCAGCAACAAAATTCGATTATCACTTTACTTTTTAATCTTAGTTATTGAGCAAAATATTTGTTCAACATTGCAGCAGAAGAAATTTTTTTAGAATATAAACTCTTTGCTATTATGTGAAAAGCTAAAAAGCAGTTTATTGAAAAAAAAACTGTTGTCAATTTAATAACATGTAAAAATGACAGTGTTAATCGACTTTTGTTGCTAAATGTACAAAAGAATACGTGTTTAGCGAATTTAAACTTTGTTCTTTCCTAATCGTGTACTGTCACTGTCAACTTTTAGGTGTCAGGAACGCATCCTCTCGGTGGAGTAAACCATTCTAAAAATGAACGCCCCTCCACTAAAATTTATATACAAACATTTGAAATGTGTATGCAATAGGCAGTGGAGGGTCGTTCATTTTTAAAATGGCTTATCTCTAACACGATGCAGTTGTGTCACCCAGTAACTGGATTGCGGAAGCCAGATGGACAGTCGCTCCATGTAAGACATTTGTATTCAACTGCAGCCAGTTAGACTGGAAGCCGACCCCAATATAATTGAGAAAAGGCTAGGCCGATGAATAGGCCGTCTACCTTTTTATAATCCTAATCCTAATCCTAACTAATATTATAAATACGAAAGTAACTCTGTCTGTCTGTCTTTCTGTCTGTCTGTCTTTGCTTCACGCCTAAACTACTGAACCGATTTGTGTGAAATTTGGTATAGACATAGTTTGGAACTTGAGAAAGGACATAGGATAGTTTTTATTACAAAAAATAAAATAAAAAATAAAATTTATTCCGGACATACAGCGCCATCTATTGGTCAAGAGTCGGCATCAATTCAGTACTGAAAATTCATCGGAAAAATGTAAATAAATAGTAAAAAGGTATGAAAATATAATATAATACAACTTTTAGTACAAAGAAAATGCTCTAACGGAGTATAGATAATTCTATTAGTACTATATGTCGAGTTGGTGATCGCGCAATGGTGTCGATCGTTACACGAGTTCGGTTCATGTTATTGTTTTAATTCATCGGAAAAAAGTAAACAAATAGTAAAAAGGTATGAAAAAAATAATATCAATATAATAAAACTTTTAGTACAAAGAAAATGCCCGAACGGAGTATAGATAAATAATCCGAGTTGTCACTATGCTCGATAGATGGCGTTGGGATCGAAATAGATCGCGCTATGGTTTCGTTACACGCATTTGGTTGGGTTCCACATTTCATTTTTGAAGAGATCCCGCGAGATCGGGAACTATGTGGGTAAAACCAAAAATCTGCCGGAAGTCACTATTCCACGCGAACGAAGTCGCGGGCAAAAGCTAGTATTACATAATCAGCCTAGAATGCTCCTACTGCTGGGACACAGGCCTCCTCTCTGTGAGAGGGAGTGGGCCGTAATCCACCACGCGGACCCAGTGCGGGTTGGTAGATGTCACATGTCTTCGAATTTTTAGTTCTAGGACATGCCGGTTTCCTCACGATGTTTTCCTTCATCGTTTCGAGAGCAGTGGTGATGAAATAATTTACACAAAGTAAAGCGCCAGTTTGGGTTCGAACCTACGACCTACAACTCGTAAGTGGCGACCGTTACCACTTGGGCCCCCACTGCTCTTTTATTCTGCTCTTTTTTAATATACCATTACACAATACACCAACCACAATCAATACCCGATGAAAACATATAAATCAGCAAAAAATCGCTTAAAGTACAAAACCGCTTACGGCTATACCCGACAATTTCAATCAAAAAAGGTCCAGACTGTGCACATAACGTACCTACACTTTGAAAAGAAATCGAAATGTTCGCTAAAGGCTCAGTGGCCCAAACAAACACGTGGCCCAATTAACGGGGCCCTTAGCACGCCTTCGGGCCCCGTTGTACTAAAGATAATGAGACGATTCGAATATATTTGAATAAAGAATATGGTGCCCTAACACACTTATTGAAATGGTTTAGAATTTTAAAGTCAGGTTTTAGTAATACGATTTATTACGATTTTTGAAATTTTTTGAAGGTAATTTTTTTTTTTACTCCGTGCCTTGCATAGCACGTTAAGCCGTTGGTTCCGGCTGTCATTCGTGGGTCTTTGACAGTCGTCGTCGTCGGGTCGTCAGTAGCCCGAAAGTCTCTCAACCAGTCTTACGAAGGGGTATCATATTACCCAGTAACTGGGTTGTGGAGATAAGATAGGCAGTCGCTCCATGTAAAATATTGGTATTCATGTGCATCTGGTTAGACTGGAAGCCGACCCCAACATAGTTGGTTAAAGGCAGGCAGATGATGACCTCCTAACAACCACTTCAAATAACAGTCTAATCAGACGTTCGCATAATCCTACATAAACCCACCGCAATTTGCCACAAACCAGTCAACGTTCTATCTCACAAGGACCAAACATGACGTTTGACAATTACGTTTGACTCCGGTCCACACTCAAAATACTCGCAAGCTCCGAGGATCTTTGATTTGATGGCAAATATGTCCACCCGTCGACTACTAATCAAGCTAATTGAACGTTCAATTCACTTTAGCTCCGTTTTCTATTACAATGTTTTTTTATTTATAGTGTTTTGTACAACCAACCAATAGGAGACTGTACGAATGCAACTAACTTTGAAATCAGTCGTAATCATGATGTATATTTTTATTGTGCTTGTGAAATTTTACGTAGTTGCAACTGATCTTTCATACCTCGCAAATGCCTGAAAATTCAATATTTGTTTCCGAATTTAATTATTTAAACTTCATATAAAGACTGGTTTAAATGTTGACTGTAATGCCTCAAGGCACTCTCTGCTAGACAACCTTTGGTCATTATAAATACTAACAAAAAATCGTCTACTTTAAAACCTCCTTTTTTGAAGTCGCTTAATTGGAAGTAGGCACTATTCAAAGAAACCTCTTTTGCCAAAAAAAAAAAATACATGTAACTTCATAAACAGGCAAGAATTACCCGTCAACCTATAGTAAACTAAGGATGCAATACGGTGTCCAATCTCCTACCACTTATGGACCCACAGTGTGTTATAAGCTGAACAAGATATAGATATATATATATATATATGTTCATTTCGCGTTCCGTACACGATAAAGTGTGCAGTTTAGACTACAGTAGACCATGAAATAAACAGATTATGTGCCTGTCGCTTAGTTCTGCAAACTGTTCAGCTTTCATATTCCGTGCGGGATAGGTTTTGAACGGATTATGATGTAGGGAAAAGTTTTATAAGGTTTTGCTGTGGTTACTAATGAGTACTCACAACCGGTGTTCGTGGACTTACACGAGTACTACACGGTATGGGAGAGGAAGCCCTAAAAATACATAATTATGACAGTGACCTTATTAGTGATGTTCTTTAAGGTCAGATGCGTAATACTCGCATGCGCACGCATGCGTGGCATGCGTGTATGACCGGCGGGGCAATTGCGTAACACATTATCAATCGGAATCGGTTTCATTTTGACAGTTCAACAACATTCATTGCGTTAATTACGTTGTTGAGCAGACAAATTTTTCAAACTTAAGAAGCAATGGATTAGCAATTTGCTTTAAAATGATTCAGATTCCGATTGATAGTGTGTTACGCAATTAGGGTGCTGGTGTATGAACGTAGACGAGGCAAAAGGAGTATGTACGGATCTAGCAGGATGCTTTCTGTAGTTTCTGTCTATCCCCGTGAGAAAAAGGCGTGAGTTTAGCGTATAACTATATTTATTTAGTTTAGCCAAAAATTGTTTACACAATACATTTCACAAATAATTTGTTAAATAGTACATTTATAAGTCCAACTATTACTTAACACAACATGCACCATTTACATAATAATATAAAACCATAAAAAGGATATTTACATTTATAGTTTTTCAATAACTTTTGGTAATCCATGCGTGATATAGGTGTGTATGTATGTATACTACTGTTTAAAAGCAGCCTAAACTCTAGGATAGGAGTAAAAACAATAATAAGACTTACTAGTAAAAAACATGATTGGTTGTTTATATTTTACAGAACTAAATAATTAGGAAAATGAAACTTCACAACGAGAAACCCCGCCTTGACGTTTATTTTGTTTGTAGCCACTTCTCAATACCATTCCCAGAAAAATCTTGTAACCAGGAATGTAAAACAAACGAACCAAAAACTCGATAAGTCGTTCCAAAAAATTACTTTAAACTCCCTTTTTTTTTTTTTTGGTGGGAAATTATCTAATGACTCCTCCCGCTCTGGGTGGAGCGGAAGGGAGTGTCAGACTCTTACTGACTAAAACCCACCCGTGTTCCTTCCTTAGCCCTTTATGTTCCGGGGCAGCGGTAACCCTTTCGGACGATCCCGCTACCCCGGCAGGCTTCGGCCCTGGCGGGCCCCTTCCTCAATGCTGACATCTCTTTGAGGCGCGCGTGGAACACATACGCGCCGTCCGGCACGGGCCTGGTCCTGATCGGACGGAGAGCTACCCATTACTCTCCGTCCGCAGGCCCGCGCCTACGGTGGCCGGAAGTCGTCACGCGGCTCCCGACGCCCGTAGCGTACTTTAAACTCCTTTAATCCAATTTTGCACCGACATCCTACACATCACCATAAATCGCACGTACGCACGAATGTAACCACACCTTAAATTGAATTAAATTAAGCCCTTTTCCGATGGTTCTGGACTGTAAAACTCTTGAATTTTCAAGAATTTTATAAAAAAAATCGTAGAAAATTCTGTTTTAGATTTGGGTGAAAACTCGTTACTTCGCTTTTGTTGCTTTTAACACTTATTTAGATTGTTTCGCTTTTACGAGAACGGTTTTTTTTTAATTTATTCGGGGTTTTTCACCTACACTATGTAATGTTTTTTAAAGGTTTGTGTTTTTAGGTATTCAGAGTATAAAACAACAATGTTGTTGGAGATTTATTTTGAGTCTTTTTTAAATCTAAGTAATTGCTAGTAGCACTGAAATAATGCAAGAAAAACAAAATTGGAATTATTCTTTCGAAGACTTGAAATTAATTGAATTTTAAATTCGTTTTGTTGCGCTTAATATACTACAGCCATACTAGAGAATACATTGCTACCTCCTTTTGAAACAATATGAATGAATGAATTGCACCGATCCCAGCATGGTTAAACCAGACTCGATTAATCGAATGAACCCCAAGATTCGCACTAGCGCCTGTAGCCTCATGTTCATGGTGCTACAGCTACCATTGCATATCAAGGAATAGACCGGGGGGCGCGGTAATGGTAGGGTAGACGTGCCCGAAGGATAGGTAAGGATTTAAAAGCCTACCGGATATGCATCCTAGAGCAAGCATTGGACTAGTGGAGAGATGGGTAATTATATCTATGGATGGGCATCTTTTAACGACCTTGCCGCCAGGTTGGTTAAGGTCGAGCTTCAATGTTGAGCCTTTTGGCAGGGTTCCACTGCTTTCTCTGTTCTTTTGTATGTCGTTACTCTGCTGTGTTGTGTTAGATGTTGCTGTTTTCAATTTCATCTTCAGAAGTTTCGCTACTATCCGTTTCCGGTTTTTTGTAAATCTCGCTAGCATCGATCTTGATCTTACTTCTGTCTCCCGCTGTATCCATCCAAAAATTGATTTCCTTGTCAAAGTACTTCATGTCCTGTTTTAAATTGTCATTCTATGTGTAAATAGGTCGGCCAACCTTCTTGGATTTGGCCTTGTACTGCATTGCTGCATGAAGCAGGTGTGGTTTGCGGCGCCTGTAGACATGTGCGAGGTAGCACATCATGTGGTTCTTGATGCGTTTGGTTCTGTTTTTCCGTCTAAGAGTTCATGCATTTTCTTTTGTCTTGGACTTTTCAATTCGATAAATGAGTCTGGCTAATTTCCAGTCCATATTTGAGTTATTTATGAATGGTAGTAACGATTTGGCGTTTTTCATGTCCTGTTCGTAACGTTTTTTTTTTTATAGTCCTTTTTCTGCTTAATGTAGATGTTATGTATGTACCTAGGTATATAATTTCTTTGCATGTCGATATATTTATTCCATTAAGGGTCACGTGTGTCATTATCTGTGTAGCTATGGGATCCCTAATTAGTATTTTTGTTTCGTTAATTTGGAGGCCTACACTATCTAGTAAGGGTTTAATATGGTATATGATACCTTCTAGCCCTTTTAGGTCATCTGTACTGATGATAAGGTTGTCCGCAAATGATAGTACTAGGGGGAATGAGATTTCACGATCCTGGTCAAGTTTTATCAATTGGGTTTCCTCGTCGAGAGTTCTAAGGACTTCGTCGACGACCAGTGTAAACAGGCGAGGGGACAGAAGGCAACCTTGTTTGACTCCCTTTCCTTTAATAATCCAACTGCTTTGCTGGCCACACCATTTGATGCATGTACGTTCATTCATGCATACCTTGATTATCCTATTGGTTAGCGATTTGTTGGTTCGTTGTAATAAGATATCTCTTAGTGCATTGAGGTCGACGTTGTCAAAGGCCTTTTCTATGTCGAGGGAGAGTACATAAATTCTTTTACCTGCACGCCTTTCTTCGTCTAAGACCCTTTTAAGCGTAAATATATGGTCGTCTGTTGATCTATTGTTTAAAAAGGTCGCTTGTTAGTTTCCTAATTCCGTTTTTATCTCATCTAGTTTTTAAAGTACGTAAGAGGCGTAAATTCTGTAACCCGTATTGCAAACCGATATGCGGCGATATTCATTCACATCTTTAGGGTTATTGTTTTTTGGAATTGGTACCTGTACTGTCTCCAGCCACGTGTCGGGTGCTTCGTTCAGTGTCCAAGCTTTGTTCATGTGTTTGGTGACGGCTTCGTGTAATATTTGGGGCATTGCTTTGTAAAGCTCGATTACCACTTGGTCAGTTCCGGGAGCTGTCCCGTTCCTAATTTTATTAATAGTTCCCATTACGTCATCCGCACTTGGTCCATCATACTGTACTTCGATAATCGGCTTTTTTATATTAACTGTTGTTATAGGATGGCCCTCGGATTTTTTTTTTAATATTTGCTCCCAGTTGGCCATCGGTATATAAGTAGATCTTTTTCGACGTTTTGTTTGAAGTTTGTTTTTACTGTAAAAAAAGTATTGCATCTGCATGCGTTTTGCAGGGTGGTTTTTCCCCCAGTCCATTGAGGCAAGCCCTGCATGCTTTTTGCTCTTCCTGATATTTAACCTTTTGAAGTGTTGCCTGACGTTCTTTTACTCGGTTGTGCCTATTTGGATTTATATAGGTAAATTTTTCGGACAGGCAAATACAAATCGGGAATAGGGCAAACTGTCAAACTGTCAATAAATGTATTTTCTTTCTTTCTTTCATTTCAAATCGTGTTGTCATTAATTCTTAGTTCGGGCCCCGATCTAATCATATGTCTGTAAGTGATATGGTGTTGGATACTCCCTATAAATTCGGCCGAATATACGGATTTCGTGCTAAGGATGTCGACCCTCTGGTGCCACTAGACAGTGTGACCTTGACCCCTGACTTTGTTTCGCTATTTCTTCTCAGGGGTAGTCAGATAGGAAATGTCAACTCCATCTAGCTTAGTTTTTTTTTAATATTATTTGTTAAAGTTTTTTCGATATCCTATCTATAGAATAAATACATCATTTCATTTCATTTGAATAAACTTGAGTCTAAACAGTTTTATCTGTCGCTAGTGTGCCGACATTAATTTTCATAGCGAGACAATCTTGTCTAAGGTTATTTTTTTGTTATTGTTTTCATAGCTTTATGATCAATTCCCACTGTTGTAGGAAAATTTTCCTTAAATGGAGAGATACAAACTAACAGACACAAAAAAACAACTAGATTCATAAACTAACTGTAATAATTTTAACGTTTCAATTTGAATAAGAGAGAACCTTATTTTGAAACAAAATAGAAAAACACAAACTACAAGAAACAACAACCATTTATCTCATTTATTCAGAAATTAACAACTGAAACAGAACACTGTTTTTATGCAAAATCAACATAAAAATATACAAGCAGTAGTCGGAAACTTTCTTGCAATATGAATATGTATTACCTCCTTCTCTGTTCATGCCACAAACAAAACCGATTGAAGTTCATTTGCAATACAAAACAGTATTTTATTTTTGTTTAAAATGTTTGTAGGAAATATTATGTAGTTGTACTAGGAGAATTATATCAGTAGGAATGTTAGTAGTCCTTGAGCTAATAAATAAAAACGTTTATTTGTCAGTAGAAAAAATACTTATATTAAAACATGACAGACACTCAAAGTCACAGTCTTACAATGTGAACGTATTACAAAGAATTGGTCCTAACTCCCAAACTAGGCCGCCTGTAGTTTAGGGGTCAGTGTTCAGTCGTGGGATCTGTTAAGACAAGACAGCATTTTTTATAGAGGAGTGTCGCCACATTATTGACACGCTATTTATAAAGGCTTGATATTAGGTGGTTATAAAGAGTTGTATAATAAGAACATGCAGTACCAGTAAAATGGGGTTAGTTTGATTCTACGGGTTTACTTTGATAACAACTTTCGACTTATGAAAAACTTAACTTATATTAGATTTAAATATATAGATTTGAAAAAAAAAAAAACAGTTATTTGTATTTATCAAAGAATCCCACCCAGAAACCATCATCTTAAAACAACTGCAGCACAAAAATTTGTGGACCGATATTAATTTGTTTTTTGGGGTTACTATCAAAATACGTACCAAAAACTAGTGCGATCAAAGTATCCCCGATGCAGTATGAAGTTGATCACGATGATTATAATTTTTTTTTTCTCATAAAGGTATGTCCAAAAATATTACTTTAATGTAAACATATACAACCCATAAAACCGATGTTACATTTATTTTTGTAAATTTTTCAGCCTTCTTAGTACAGAAATATTCTACCTCGAATTTTAAAATTGATCAAAATTGATCATTGTAACCCCATTTTACGGTACCTAACATATTTAAAAGATAAAAAAGAGAGAGAGCTCCTTAAGTTCTGAGTTCCGCTATACGATTACTGACAAATACTTGCACAGACTGGACAGGTCCACTCAGTTCCGTATGATGCTTTCCTCAAAAGACCATTTCAAGCAATAATCTATAAGTGGTCCTCACATGATAACCTAGATCATGTCTGGACTTTAAAAGAGATTGTGACCTCTGAGTTTGTTTTGGCCTTTCTTCTCAGAGTAGTCAGATAGGAAAAGCCGACCTGATCTAGTTTCTAAAATATAATTGACGTGTAAACGCGTTTGTACGGACCCAGTTTCAGAAATAAAATCATTTATCATTTAATAGTTGGAAGTTATGCCTGAGGGGCCCGTGGCTAAATAATAACAAGTCGCACAGGTCGATAGATCAGGTTAAGCTACGCTTGCCGTGGTTGGTCTGTGGATGTGGATGGGTGACCATCTTTACATACCGAGACCCCTCCAAGCTTAGGAAAGCACGCTATACCGTTGCGTTGGTCCCGGCTGTCTTTCGTGGATCTTTGGCAGTCGTCACGGATCGTCAGTAGCCCGAAAGTCTGACAACCAGTCTTACCAAGGGGTATCGTATTACCCAGTAACTGGGTTGTGGAGGTCAGATAGGCAGTTGCTCCATGTAAAATACTGTTATTCAGCTGCAACCGGTAAGACTGAAAGCCGAAACCAACATAGTTGAGAAAAGGCTAGGCAGATGATGAGTCAGGGAAATGAACTGTTTATCAAATTGACACGCTAGGTCAATTTGTCTTGTTATAGCCATTTTATACAAGAAATAGACTTCTTTTAGAGAAATACTCTGCGTTAAAAATACTACAGTAGGCTAGCTTCTCTTGCCTAGTATTTTTTTTGACAATGTTCCAAGGGCTAAAAATACAATTAAAACAAAAAAAAAAAAAAAAAAACAGCAAGCAACAACAGTAGCAATTAACACAGCTAAATTGTTTGTCTAGTCCATATTTATGACAAGGATAATACGATAACAAGGAAATAAAAAAGTCCCTTAAATTCCTATTACTATGTCACCGCAGCAAAATGGCCTTATATCATAATTAAATTACGCCTCCTCTAGAGCTTTACGCCAGATGCTTAAGAGTATGGCACAAGATACAAGAACACAGAAGAATGAATGGAAAGAAATGTAGAACCTTCAGGCAAGAAAAGGTTTACTTCGTCAGTTTATGCGAGGTCTACGCGATGAAAAGGTGCTACGCGACTGCTACGAATTTGCTAAGCATGTGCTACGATGACGCTACGCAGAATCTTAGCGCAGTATATAAGGTGAAATTTTAATCACCGTTTTCCTCTTAAGGGGTCATTGTATGTAGCGGGATCGTCCGAAAGGGTTACTGCTGCCCCGGAACATAAAGGGCTAAGGAAGGAACACGGGTGGGTTTTAGTCAGTAAGAGTCTGACACTCCCTTCCGCTCCACCCAGAGCGGGAGGAGTCATTAGATGATTTCCAATCCAAAAAAAAAAAAAGGGGGTCATTGTACTCATCATTATGAACATCTTTTACTATGGGACCAAACCTGAAATCGTGAAAAAAAAATCAGCTGTTCCCTACATTTTGACGAGTTATGCGAACATAAATGTAGGTAACAGCAGATTTTTTTTTCGCGATTTCTGGTTTGTTCTCATAGTAAAAGTTGTTCATAATGATGAGTACAATGAGAGAAAAACGGTGATTAAAATTTCACCCTGTATTATGTGGTTGGCATTCTGATTAACTATGATGATTTTGAGATTGATGCAATGTAAAACGCCATACTAATATTCGAAAATGCTTGTCCTGTATCACTATACATTGCTAAAACGTGGCCTACTCCTAAGATTATTAAAACGAGAATGACGATTACCCACATCGAGTTTTAGTGCATTTTCAATGATGATTTTCAATACATTTTAAATAATTATTTTATTAGAATTTATTGCCTCTCTCATTCACACGAGGAGACCGAGAACTCTATAGAATTATATCCCTTCACAGCGATGTTACACCTGAAACCATGCTCAGTTGGATATTCATAGATAAGTCCGCCCCGGAATGTAAATGTGGTGATGTCACTCAAACAACGGGGCACTAAAAATTGTGTCCAGCGTGTCCTGTTGTCTGCACGTTATAGGAGTTGATGGACGTTACTGAAGGTGCCAAGCCCGTAGCCAAATTCTGGGCTGACTGTTTAAAGATGACCAGCGACACGCTTAGACGAAGATGTTACAAACATCAGAGGGGCAATTCTCGTAATTTTAGGAACGTTCACAGTCTGATCTCAGTGTCAGTCTGTCAAAAATACCTGTAATTTTCCTACATTTTGACAAGGTTTTGACATTTGTTTGTCGCTGAAATGAGACTGCGACTAGATTTTGAACGTTTTAAATTACGAGAATTGGCCTTCAGGAATATTCACATCAGTGGCGAAGGGGGAATTTATGACAGAGGTAGGCCGGAGCAAAAAAGAAACCCCAAAAGAAAATTTCAATGATGAATTGACTATAGAGTGGTTATGTTCTGAATTTTCGAAGGGAAGCCGGTGGAAATCGAGTTGTATGGTACCTTCGCCAATGATTCACATCATAAATTCTAGTCAAAGAGAATAACATTATTCTGAAACTAACATTCTAACTTCATCCTCAACACATAAAGTTACTATCCAATTACATTAAGCTCTTAACTTTCACCACGCAGCGTAAGAAACTCCACTACAAGCGGAAAACTTCACTTTTCATAAGTTATTTAGTAAAACGCGGATGTCGGCATTTCAAATATGCACCCGGTACGGGAAACTTCTAGTTAAGAAGCACTTATAATTTAGTAGGCTCGGTAAACGGACTTAGATGCTTAATTATGTTGGTTGAAAGAGAGGGCTTTAATATTTCAAATGATTATGGATGAGCTGAATTCGTAACACAATTGCTGTTTGATGATCATCGCATACAGAAGCGATTAACGATACAAAAATAAGCATCATATTGACTGGCGAAACTTTTTACCACGGTATTAATCTACAATAGTGCAGCTCAAGTATAATCAGCTTATAATATTCCCACTGCTGGGACACAGGCCTCGTCCCAGTGACCCTCTCACTGAAAGGAGGCCTGTTTGTTTTTTTAACAAAATTCTCGAAAATTATTTTTATATATATTCAGTAGTCTTCTACATCATATTCATCATAATCAGCCTATAATGTTCCAACTACTGGGACACACAGGCCTCCTCTCAGTGAGAAGGAATAGGCCATAATCCACTACGCGGGCAGTGTGGGTTGGTAGATGTCACATGTCATCGAATTTTTGGTTCTAGGACATGCCGGTTTCCTCACGATGTTTTCCTTCACCGTTGGGGATCGTGCAGCTCAAACT
Source organism: Hydraecia micacea (assembly GCA_914767645.1). NCBI lineage: Eukaryota > Metazoa > Arthropoda > Insecta > Lepidoptera > Noctuidae > Hydraecia > Hydraecia micacea. Next base: position 1,740,131 of record OU611794.1, read on the forward strand.
GACAACGTAATAAGGTGCGATAGAGTCGTGTCGGATTGCCGTCCCATCGTCGGACTATGAGTCCCTTATGACTATACTTCATTGAGGTTTCGAATATGTTTGACTTTTTTTTAACATTTTACTAATGAGAATTTCATAAGTTATTCCTCTAACATTCGAAATTTGAAATATATTCCTTTCTTTTTTATAGAATTATAAGGCATCAAAAATTAGTCTGCATCGTTGTCAACAGAAAAAATGCCCAAAAGGCTGGCAGCATTGTCAAGTTGTATGGCAATAATTAGTTATCCTTTTTTATAAATACTTGTACAAAATAATTATTTTTATGTTAAGACGATTAGCTTTTAAATTATGTAAACATTTTAAGATAATTAAAAGAAGTAGACAATCCCAGAAATAATTTATCATCGACCAAAAAAAAAACAAATAATAAAAATATATTATTATGAAATGTTAATAATTTTGTCTATACTTTTGAAATTCTGTTAGCATTATCCAATTAATTTCATGATCTTGTACTAAACTTGCCGATGTAATCCAAAAGTAACAACATTCGGGAACATCGTGTTTAATCAAATAGATATTTCAATGTCGAACAAGCTGATTGATGATAGCAATTTTACATTAATAACGAACAGACAAATTAATATTGAAAGTATTTATTACCTTTGTAAAATATCGGACGTGAATGTCGCGGTGGATTACAGCTCATTCCCTCTCACAGAGAGGAGGCCTGTGTCCCAGCGGTGGGAATATTATAGGATGATTGTGTAAAATGTCGGACGTCTCCAATTTACATTAACATCAAAAGTTTTTATTTTTATACCGATTTCTGTTTTAGTGTGCTGTACCTACCAACACAAAAAATGGTTTTTGAAAACCTTTATAGAACCTCATGTCAGGTAATTTTATGGGCTATACTGTTTAAAAATAAAATATGGGGCGAACAAGGAATATTACAACGTGGGGCGAACCTCTTGAGGCGAATATGGAACAAACATCACAAAAGCTGACATGGAAAAAATCTTTAAATAAAATACATTTGTCTGCAAGATTTTCGAGCTAGTATTGAGAAATTCTATATCCCTAATACTAGCTTATTTTGTTTTGACCAAAATCGAGTAAAACATTTTCAAAAAGTCACTGGAACTCGTTAAAAAGAAGTAAAAATATTACCGCCAAATGAACAAGACGAATGAAAGTTGGAGTCAATTTGTGCGATCATTAATTGCTTCCCGTTCTGTCTGCGACTGTACCGTGTCTTACTTTGAGGGTTCCGTAGGTAGCATTTAATTGTTCCATTTAGGAAGCAACTTGTACAGCTTTTATCTTTTCTGAGATTTTTTACAGCATTGAACTAGTCGTATTTTTAACGTAATTATGTTAAAACTAGCAGCGCCCCGCGGTTTCACCCGCATAAGTGTCGATCCCGTGGGAATATCGGGATAAAAAGTATCCTATGTCCTTTCCCGGGACTCAAACTATCTCTATAGCAAATTTCATCTAAATCGGTTCAGCGGTTTAAGCGTGATGAGGTAGCAGACAGACAGACACACTTTCGCATTTATAATATTAGTATGGATTAATATTGGTATGGACCGGAGTCGATGGAGGCAGATTGTCCGCTTTAAGGAGCCCAGTGACCACAATCCTCAGTAATGAAAGACCGATTGAAGAGACCGGAGACCCTAAAAAACAATACTCCTGACACCAAACTGTTAAAAAAAAACAATAAACAAACTCCCAAATTTGTCTTCCCTAAAAGCCCTTGTCCCTACAACCACCAAAGCGCCATAGATTATTAAAAAAAAAAAAAAAACACGTCCAACAAAATGAACAAGACGAGGTAACTCGAAGTTAATTTGTTCCTATTAATTGCTGCCCCTCTCCTTTGGCGGGAGATTTGCCCTTTGAGAGCCTTTGAGAGCTCTTGGGGCCCTCATCCCGTTCTTAAGTTGGTCTTAAACCAAGTGCGTTATACTGTAGACACTGTAGTTCCTATGTTATGTTGTAGTGCTATGTTTTGTCGTGATGCTACTTGTAATTTCAATGACTTATCATGAGATTTTAAAGTAAGGCTTTAAAAATGTATTAAGGCACTGGAAGTAACAGCTATGTACGATAATTATACATAATAATCATAATTAGTCTATAATGTTTCCACTGCTGGGACACAGGCCTTCTCTCTGTGAGAGGGAGTGGGCCGTAATCCACCACGCGGGCCCAGTGCGGGTTGGTAGATAAAATTATACATACTTGATCCAAATAAATCAAGTTATCACTATTATGTGATCCAGAACCCCAAACTCGTAATTTAACAATAACAAACTTGCACAAATACAATCCAAAATAATAATTATAGAAATGGTATTAGAATAATGACTTCGTGAATAGATTGGAATCAACCTCCGATCCGCAACTTAATTGCATAACAGACAATCATAATCTGAATCATTTTGAAGGATATTGCTAATCCATTGCTTCATAAGTTCGAAAAAATTGTCTGCTCAACAACGTAATTAACGCAATGAATGTTGTTGAACTGTCAAAAAAAAAAACAAAAAAAAATATAAACATCCGAACTGAGAACCTCCTTCTATTTAGAAGTCGGTTAAAAATGAAAGCCATTGCTACTGGTAGTGTGCTACGCAATTACCACGCCTATAAATATTCGTCTACACCGTCAAATTGTTGCCTACAATACAGTTTGTTTTATTTTCTAGAAACTTATAAACAATTCCTTTAGATGTTCCGTTCACGTATTCTGTAAACAGAACTCCAAATGGAACAACACTTATTATATTATTCCTCAGCCTTTTAAACTCTCAATACGACTCCTCAACAATTTTCCATACACAGATACAGACAATAACTCGTTATTTCCGCGTGTACGCTGCCTTAGAGTAAAGATCTGATAAATCATATTATTCGTTTGAAAGCTCTTCAGTCAAAAAATCCGGCTCTTTTGAAGTAACTTCTACTGGAAGTAATGATCGTTAGTTGTGGGAAGGAGAAACGGATATACATATTTTGGGAGACTGTTGAGAGTTAAATGATGTGTTGTGAGGTTTTCTGGTTTTATCAAGGTGATAAAACTTTTCTGTGTCATTGTTTGATGTGGTAATCGCCACTTATAAGCTCGTGCAAAACCAAAAGTTTAACAATGCGTAAATACATTAAATTAATTGTTATTTATAGGGGCTTGTGGCTAAGTAATAACAGCCGCACGGGTCGATCGATCAGGTTAAGCTACGCTTGCCGCGGTTGGTCCGTGGGTGGGTGACCATCTTTACATACCAAGACCCCTCCGTGCCTCGGAAAGCACGTTAAGCTGTTGGTCCCGGCTGTCATTTGTGGATCTTTGACAGTCGTTACGGGTCGTCAGAAGTCCGAAAGTCTGACAACCAGTATTACCAAGGGCAGTCGCTCCATGTAAAATACTGGTATTCAGCTGCATCTGGTTAAACTGGAAGCCAATCCCAACATAGTTGGGAAAAGGCTAGACAGATGATAAGCTCGTGCAAAACCAAAAATGTAACATTGCGTAAATACACTAAATAGATTGTTAAGTTGATATATTAGACGGTGACCCCTAGTTTGGAAGTCACCGTCTATTCTATTCTTGTACAAATTGTGATCACACTAATATTATAAATGCGAAAGTTTGTGAGTATGTGTGTGTGTTTATATTGTTTGTTACTTCTTCACGCTCAAACGGCTGGACCAATATTGATAAAATTTTGTATGGAGGTAGCTGGCATTCTGGATTAACATATAAGCTACTTTTTATACCGATCTTCTTACGGGATCGAAACTTACGCGGGGAGCAGCTAGTTAATAAATAACATTTGAAATTTGAAAAAAGAATCGAAATTTGAAATTAAGGGCGAATTTCACCAATGATACTAAACGCGATCAGCACACTTGAACCGCTTTTAATAGCTGTCACTGTCATTGTCTTACCGTTATCCCAATTTCTTTGTGGTCGGTGAAACGTGTATTTTTTGTCTAATCTTACACAACAATAATGACCTTAACGACTTTTGAACGCGACGACGAAGTGCTGATCGCGTCTAGTTTCATAGGTGAAATTCCCCTCAAAGACAAAGCTAACAGTGGTCCCCGTAATTTCGAATTATTCCACTTTTCCCCACCGGCCGCCCCACTGGTGGGGCAAAGTGGAATGCCTAAAATTTTGCAGTGGAATCTGCCCCACTAAATCGAAGTAGTGGGGCAGATTCCACTGCTTTAAAATCTTGTTAGATTCTGCCCCACTAGGGTTGGCACGTTAGAATACCACCACCCTTAAAATCGGGACACAGTCATTGCTACAATTCTCATTGCAGTTCGGTTGATAGGCGGCAGAAATTAGTAGGATAGTATTTCTATTTTGGGCGAACCATAAACAAGAAGCTCTGGGTGCTGCGGTGTAAAATACATAAAACAAGGACTGCAGAACAACGAGCTACCGATGAAGATTACTAATACAGACTTGAACAGTCCTTTTGACTTGTAAGCATCTTGTTTATGCTAAACCGACAAATCTGAGAGCTTTAAGATTTATTGCCGCATAATTTAACGGGTAGTCGTTAAGATAGGACCAACCCGCGCTGGGCCCGCGTGGTAGATTACAACCCACTCCCTCTTGAATACAAGAGGCCTATGTCCCAGCAGTGGGAACATTATAGGCTGATTATGTAAGCTAGGGTGTCCCCATAATGATCTTTCATTTAATCCCATAATTATTAACAGTTTAGTTTAAAAAAAAATCATTATTGAGCTTAATATTCTTTTTCTTAGCGTGTTGATGGCAATCTAAGTCGACTCGACCCAGAACTGGGCTACGTGTTAGGCGCCATCACTAGCGTCCATCAGTTCCTGTAACGTACAGCTAACAGCTGGCAAGATATTAAAAGTGTCCCATCGTTTGTGGAACAGCAAATTTACACTTCATTAAATTTAAAACGGAACAGAAGTAACATTAAAACGTTATTAATTCTTACTTATGAAATGCTGAAATACAAAGTAGGTAGGTACCGTAAAAAACAATCAATCAAGATGGTGATGATGATGTTTATAAGAAGCTGTGTTAGTCTACTTTTGTCGCTGACCGTACCTGTTTTCAAAATAGACCTTAAAAATCTTATTCAAAGAAAAAAAGAAAGATTTCATCATTTTAATTTATTTTGTCTTCACTTATTCATTAAGAAAATTATTGTGATAGAAACGTACCTTCTTGGATCAAAGCCAACAATTAATTCGACCAAATGATCATTATTTTGTCTTTCGGAAACTTTTTTCTAAACAGTCTTTAGCTGTAAGACGTAGCAAAAGAAACGTAAGTTTCTTGTAATGTTTACTGCTAAGGAGAATTCTATAAAAGTCGGTTTTGCGGCCAATACTTTCAAAAGTTTATTCGTTCCGGAAGCTAGTTTTGAACGGAGTATAAAATAATTGAATGTGATAAGTATTTTACAACTTTCTTGCGACATCTGTCTCTTGATTTCTCGTGGAAGATATTTTAGCTTAGTAGATAGTTGCTAAATATAATACAGTCTTTAATTTGTGGGTAAACATGGTTGTCAAAAACTGCCGTGATATACCAAATTGAAAGGTCATCCTTTGGGCAATGTTGATCTTGGTTGGCCTGAAAAGCTCTAAAAAAACAAAAATTGCTATCACGCAGTCGGGTAAAAAAATTACATAAAATAATATAATAAATAACATCACGCTTGTATTAAGAGTGAACAGGGCGTACGATTCTCCATACACATTTGTATTCCCCTTTTTTCTTCTTGAATAATGCCTCTAGAGCAACATTTTTTTTTTTCATAAAATCAAGGTCTGCTGTAAAAACGTCCCTGTCATTTTTTTTCAGTAACTATTATTAATAATAATATTAGTAAAGAAAATTTGACCCACTAAAAATTACAAAAAATGCCCTATATTTACCGCCGTGATTAGGGGACTACCAGACAAATTAGAAAAGTTTTTAACATAATAAAAAATAAAGGAACCTAAACATACTCTTTCTTAAAATGTTAATGTGAAATGGGAGAAAAAAAGGAAATACGAAACGTCGATCTCGTCAAAATGTTAGTGATAATTTCGGTCCGAATTGCAGCTGTCCCTATCACACACTACGGGGGCAGACTTGAAGTAAGGCGACAGCAAAAGTTTCTTCAAATACCTATTTTTCAAATTCCTCGCAGGCCCCGTCCCCTCTCAACCGAAGTTAGGCAGACGTGTACGTGTACCTATAGCAAACCCACGTTTTGCCAGTTATGTTTAAGTCCCATGTAATAAGGAGCGAACCTATTGCCATCAACCAGGCACAAATCCACACTCCGGGCTGCTAACTGAGAAATTCCAGATAAAAAACTCAATAACACATTGTCCTTATGCTCATCAGTAGCACTTGCGACCATTAGACCAACAAGCCCATTAGACAAAAACTATAATAAAAAAGAAAACAAGGAAATCATCCCTGAGCAGCAGGCCCACCTCCCTTCCATTTTTCGGGACAGGTGGTACAATAAAACCTCATTATATTCTGGTCACGAACACCCAAGATTATGATGTGAGGAAATTATCTGGATATTGTGGGATAAACATAGATGTAATGTATATACCTATTGTAATGGCGAGGTTTTGTTGTGAGGGTATTTTATATTTTGCCATGACAAATGGGACGGAATGGGATGGAATGTGTTAAGAGCAAGAATGAAAGGGAATCATTGATTAGAGAATTCGAATTGAACATGTTGGACGTTGGGTTAATTGAACATGTTGGACGTTGGGTTAATTCAGAACATCTTAGCAAAACCTGGATCGGCGATTGCAAAGAGGTTGTGTGGTCTGGTGAAGATGCCTAGTCAATGATTTTATTTCTTTTACATAGTATGTAGTTATTTCAATTAAAGGGTGCCCTGTCAGTTTACCAAAAATTAATTTACAAATTTTTACTTGACAAGCAACGATTGGCAAAAACATGATTTGTTATTTCATCATTACACAACAACAAGTTTGCCAAATAATTCACTTTACAAAATAGTTACCCGATAAACTTTTCTTTAATAACGTGTTATTTGACAAATAATTCATTTTATCTTATAAAAAAACGTTTGGAATAAAAACGTTTTACATATTGACGTATTATTACGCAATTTCCTAAAAATGAAACTCATTCTTTCATCGACTTGCACTAATAGAAAAAAGAGGCTATTTTTAGTGGGCTACCCGGAACCGAAGTAGGTAGTTAGATTAGGTTAATTATTTAAAACAAAATTGTTAGGTTAGGTTAGGTCAAAACTGTGACCCCTACGCACGAGCCGAGCGAGCGAAGCGAGCGGTGCCGCGGCAGCGGCCGGCGAGTGCCAGAAATGACTAGATTATATAGAAAAAAATTACTTTTACACAAAATATGGGCGCCAGAAACGACTTGCGCTAATAGAAAAAAAAAATAGGTTATTTTTAGTAGGCTACTCGGAACCGAACTAGTTAGAATAAGTTAATTATTATAAAAATTGGTTTGGTTAGGTTAGGTTAAAACTGTGACCCCCTACGCACGAGCCGAGCGAGCGAAGCGAGCGGTGCCGCGGCAGCGGCCGGCGAGTGCCAGAAACGACTAGATTATATAGAAAAAAGTACTTGCCTGTAAATTATTTGACCCAAATGGAAATACCGTCATGATCACTTCGTGTCTGGTTTAGAAAATCTTTACATAGTATAAAACAAAGTAGCTCCCGCTGTCTGTAAGCTTAGATCTTTTAAACTACGCAACGGATTTTAATGCAGTCTGTTTAATGCAGTGTATATTATAAAATGATAGTTTGTATAAACGTGATTTTTTCAAAAGAAATGTATAAATGATTAAATATCATCCGAAACATTTGTAAAAAGAAGCATTTGCCAAATAAATGTTTGTAAAGCGAGTGTTTATAAAATAAAATATTTGCGGAATGAGTTGTTTGTGAAATAAATAGAATACGAAACGTTGGTTGTAAACTAAAAATTTGTCAATGGAGTTTTGGTAAAACATTAGTGAACCCAATTAAAGTTATATAGTTTAATTAGGTACGATGGGGTTGGCATATCCGTGTGGACAAAAACCTCTTTTTGTAAAAAAGATAAAAAAAAAAATGGGACCCTTCGTCTTTATTGAATTAATTATTGTCAAGCGTCACAATATTGCCAAGGTAACCGACATAGTACACATATATGTATGTTATGTAACAGACATAGCCCGAAGAGTTGCCAAACTTAAGTGGCGGTGGGCATTCTACACTGCTCGCAGAACAGATGGCCGATGGGGCCGGAAGGTTTTGTAGTGGCGACCGCGTACCGAAAGATGTAGCGTTAGAAGGCCTCCCACAAGGTGGACCGACGACCTTGTGAAGGCCGCAGGACATGTGACATCTACCAACCCGCACTGGGCCCGTGTGGTAGATTACGGCCCACGCCCTCTCACAGAGAGGAGGCCTGTGTCCCAACAGTAGGAACATTATAGGCTGAGTATGTATGTAGGATAAAGTTCAAGTTTGATTGGGAAAATTTGACAGTTTCGGGTAGCTTGATGTGCTGGCGTCAGTACAAAGGTCTCATAACGCAATAGGTACGAAAGATCAAAAATTCTGCTTTATAACTCAAAGCTATGTAAGTCAACTACATTGATGAAGACATCTTCTTAATAGGAACTAAGTGAATACTAACGTAACCAATGTTTGACTTGATACAACTAAGTTATGAGCAGTTCAAGCGACATGTTAAGTTCTCAAGTTAGTTATTTCATGTTAGTTAGGTTCTGTTCAAACTTACATGACAAAATTATGTTTGAAGTGGTCCTGTAGCTTGAAATGAGTAAACGTGACGTTTTGAGCATCTATACTGATATTATAAAGAGGTAATTTTTTTTTATTTGTATGTTTGTATGTAGCGAGTAATCTCTGAAACTACCAGTCGGGTTTGAAAAAATATTATTGCATTTGATAGCCCAATTCTTGAGGAAGGCTATAGGGTATTTAACATCACGCTATGGCCCTTAGAAGTCGAGCAAAAAGACAAAACGTTAGAAGAACGCTATGCTAAAACGAAGTGATAGCGCGGGCAGGTGTTGCGATGCGATGAGGTGGATCGGGGGAATAGGAAATTTCACGCGGACGAAGTCGCGGGCAGAAAATATTTTATGATATAGGTTTACAGGCAGGTACAGACGCCAGCACATCAAGCTACCCGAAACTGTCAAATTTTCCCAATCAACTTTGAACCTTATGCTTTAGCGTTAAAGTTGAAAATCTAATAAAGAAATTTGACAGATTGTAGTAGCTTGATGTGCTGGCGTCTTTACAAACCTGTTAGAACATTCCAAAAATCAAATTATAATGTGTATTATAACTTGTGCCGGTCAAGTGCGAGTCGAATTCGCGCACCGAGGGTTCCGTACAAATTTGTAGGTTTGTAACCACAAATTTACGGTTTTCGGATTTTTTCCTTTACTTGTGCTACATGACATTGCTTCTTGCCAAATTTCATGATTCTAGGTCAACGGAAAGTTTCCTTTAGGTTTTGATTCCCTTGCGAATGTCACAATATGCGGCATAAACGGTACATAAACGCCTGTATCTTTTGATTGCGTTGACTTAGAAGTTTAATTTCTTCACTGATTCAAGGGAATGCAGCCCTGAGTATTTGGTATTAATTTCAACTTGATAACTCTACGCGTTCCTAAGGAAAAGGGTCTTGACAGATGGACAGACAGACGGACAACGAGGCAATCTTATAAGGGTTCTGTTTTGCCTTTTGAGGTACGGAGCCCTAAAAACGTAAAATGAAAATAAAAACAGAAAGTTCTGTACGAGACCAAAAGGCCGTATCTCAACATTGTGACATTTAAATATAAGTGTGGCAACGTTGGTATTCTAATAGGACAGACAGATACAGAAATAAATAATAATAAATAAAATAACTCCTCCTCTAAGGTTCCTCTCTCTGAAGCCCTGACCGCCGTTAGCTTGGACCCTGTTCCCGATACCGGTGGGCTACTATTTTTTATATTTTTAAATGTTTTTATATATTTTATATGCTTATATTTAAAAATATAATTTATATGTAAATAATGAAATAAAGGAATAATAAAATAAAAATTTGTTACATGTGAAGTAACATAAAAATTAAAAAAAAAAATTGTGAGCCGTCACGGGACGCCTGGCAGATGTGAAACATCGACATTATTTTGTAAAAGTAATATGCAGAAAAGAACACTGCATATAGACCGTATATATATACCATCATATAGCGTGGCGACGCGTCGCCACGGCATGCGTCGCCACGCCAGAAATCGGTTTTACGTGCGGCTATAGATGTTTCACATCAAAAAATTAAGAAATAAAATATATATTTAATAACATTATTATAATCCGCGTATCAGTGCTTTATTGCCTTTAGTGTCTGTTATGTGTATTATGGAATTAATTCTCAAAGCAAATCAGATAGTCCCGAAATATACACCTGAATAAACACAACCTACCATCAGATTCTTAACCTACAACAAAGCTCTCTCACTCCAAACCTACCCAAACAAACAGTCGTACAATTCTCTCCTGCTAGTAGGCCTCTTCACTCAATTATAGGCGAGCTGATCCCAAGAGAGGCTGCCGAGATCTCGACAAACATTTGGCAAACATTCACGGGGTTCGAGCGAGTGTCAGACAGAAAGCGGGTTGTAGAAAGAAGTGCAATTTGGAGGGGGATACAATTGAAGTTTTTCTTTCTATGTACACACGAGGCCTAGAGATTTAAAATATAAATAGGTTTATTAGGCGCGTTGGGCTGAAGGCATCGTCAAAGTTGCGGATAATTTCATTCCCATGTGCGATGTTACCAATTTTCAATATTACCGATTTTAATTTAATTCAATTCAAATTCAAAGCATTTATTTCAATTAAACCATATACAGGCACTTTTGAATTGTCAAAATTAAATAGTCCGTCAGTTAGTCAGAAAGTTGAAGCTAGTTGCCCATTCCAAAACGTAGATCTATATGGAGAAGAATTGAATACCTATTAGCGATTATTACCAAGTAAGTTAGCTTATTTTTCAAATGTATTGTTTTATGTGTAATTGTTGCGCAGTAATTTAATTTTTAGAATGTATTATGTCATTGTATTCAGAACATTATGAACCATTGTTTAAGTTTTTTTTTTTTAATACTTGTCGCGCGCCCGCTCCGCCGACTATGTAATACGTTGCTTACGATCTGTTTGTGGCCCCCAGAGAGTCTGGCGAGATCTCGGCAAACTTCACTAGGGTTATCATTTGTAGAAATAAAATTGAATTATTTAGAAAACACCCATTTTTGGGAGCAAAATGACAGAAGTCGTGCATCTTCCATTGTCATCAGGTGAGATAGGGTCAGGCGACAGGTTTTCTAATATGCTGAAGATTGTAAGACTATCTTCGCATTGTATAAACTCAATTTCCTTTGTAGCACAGGTGTGAGTTCTATGTACTATAGAGTTACCATTTACCGGGCAATGTCTTTCATTGACTTGAATGTGCCCTGGCGGCTGATAGTATCTCAAATTTAATCAAATGTCTCGCTGACGGTGGCGCGTGTGTGATCATTTAGCTCCCTTAAACATGGTTGAGCTGAATGGTGCTGATCCATGCGTCATATTCGTGAACGGGTGCCGTCAGTTGAGAGTGGTCATCACTTAGCTGCCTCGGCTTATTTTTGTTATTATTAATTCTTGTACTCTGGGCGCTTTTAACGTGTAAGACTTGTTTTACATCGTTCAACATTAATAATGTAACTCTTATTTTTTTAACAATATAATTTAAAGGAGTGTCCATGGAGTTTCTTGCCCGTTCTTCTCCATAGGTTCTTACAACGCTTTGGAATAGGCAACTAGCTTCATATTTTTCTGACAGACCGCCTCCTTGACAGTTAAAAAGTGCCTGTAAATGGTTTAATTGAAATAAATCCTTTGAGTTTGACTAATAATTCCCATGTCCATTCAAACTATTGACCACACAATTTTTCCATTACAAACGTTGTACCGATAACAGGACATTCGAGACTAAGTTCCAGTTCGCAGACAGTTGTCAAGATACCCGCGGAAGTTGTACAAACTTGAGCTTGCGAACTATATCCAACTTAGATAGGTATTATTACAATCTGCGGACAAATCATTGATGTGAAAGGGTTCTAATGTAAATAACTTTGTGAAAGTCTGTAAGGGTAAAATTGTTTATGGTATTGTGAAGAGTGAATAAATAAAGGAGGTTGTTTTGTAGTTTTAATTATTATTTGATTTGTATCCCCCCGGACATGCTAAAGGCACCAACATTTAGCCATAATAAATTATTCTAGTTTTAAAAGAGTTCAAAATATTTGTACTGTTGAATTGAAAGATACGCTAGAGATAGAAAATAAGACTATAATTTGAAAATAATATTATGGTTTAAAAAGTAATCAGCATATCTAAAGCTAGACAGGCAAACCGATCCATCATTTAAGTTTTCCAACATAGTAAACCCCTCTTCTATCTTTTAGATCTCTAAATACGTAAAAGGTGCTATTCTATCTTTAAGTAATAATAAATTCAAACTTTGAAATCGGAAGACCAATTCCCGTAATTAAAAACGTTCAAAATCTTGTCGCAATCTCATCTCAGTGACAATCAATGTCACAAACTTGTCAAACATTCAGGGATATTAGAGGTATTTTTGACAAATTGAGACTAGGATCAGACTGTCAAAAATTATGGGAATTAAGGTCGCGTGGCATCGTCCACGACGCTACTCGAGCTTTAAGTAATCAGTTACATACTTGAATCATCTATGACAAACTATGTAGTTAATAACGGCTTAGTAAATCGGGTCGCGTAAAGAAAGAAAAAAGTATTTATTGGACTCGCACTGGAATTTCATAAACTAAACTACCTACACACTCTAAAAAAAATAAAGCAAAAGTATAATGAAAATAACAACGGGAAGGCCTGTACGAGGCCAAAAGCCCTTATCTCAGCATGATGCTGCGACATTTAAAAATAAGTGTTGCAACGCTGAGTATTCTGAATTTCTGATAGGGCAGATACAGAAATAAATTATAAATAAAATAAAATAAAAAATAGATACCTAGCGAAGTAAGCATAAAAATTAAATATTTATTTAATTTTTTTTTTTGTAATCCATGTCAATCAAGGACCGACATTGCCTTATAATCAATTCAAGCAATCAAATCAGAACATCCTTTGTAATAACGAAGCTTTCGAAACAAACCCTATATAAAAATTACAGCGGTGCTATTCTGTAAAAAGATCACCGTGATAACTTAGGTGAAGTGAGCCTTAAGTGAGCTGTCATCCCACCTGGTGCTAGGGATTGACACTATTGACAGCTCACTTGAAGCTCACTTCACCTAAGTTTTCACGGTGAGATTTTTACAGAATAGCATTACAGGCCAGTAATTTTTCGTGAAATTCTCGAATCTTTTCAATTGAAAATTAAATCTACCGTTCTTTTGTTTATTGTCGAACCTCTTCGGCCCAAAACATTCCAAATGGAGACCACTAACGAACGAGACTACCTTCACAAATAATGTTATTATTTTGTTCAAAATTTACTTTCGCTGTTAAAATAAAAGTTAGAGAGTTTGGATTTGATATTTTCGTTTTTATTTATGATTTACGAATGGGTTTCGAGCTTTGGTGATTTGTGTGCTGGTATTTAAAATGGTTTATTTAAAATATCGCTTTTTGAATTTATTATTTTAGTTTCAAAATTACAATACAATTTGTAGGCAGGCGGCAAGCACAGAACTGGTTAAAGTGGTGATGCATAGCATAATCTACCTATAGTGTTTCCCACTGCTGGGACATAAGCCTCCTCTCGGTGAGAGGGAGTGGGCCGTAATCCTCCACGCAGGCCCAGTACGGTTTGGTAGATGTCACATGTGAGTTTAGTAAGAAACCGATGAATGCTGCCGACTGAAATTTAATTTGAGAAATGAGCTGCTTCTTTTCAATTAATAAAATAAAATTTTATTCGAGAACATCCATCAGTGTCTTACTAAACGAGCATTTCTCAAAATTTTTGACCGTAGTTTTCACTAATTTCCAAGTAACAAAATAAGAACTTTTATTTCTACCTTAACTAATATTTTACAGGTTTTTTGTATATTAACTCTACTTTTAGCTAGCTGTATATGTCCTAAATATACATATATTAGAAAACCATAATATGTGAAAAATATGTCCTAAATATACATATATTAGAAAACCTGTAAAATATTAGTTAAGGTCGAAATAAAAGTTCTTATTTTGTTACTTGGAAATTACTGAAAACTACTGTCAAAAATTTTGAGAAATGCTCAAACATACAAATTAAACACTCTTATTTCTAAACCTTTACGACATTATAACATGACATTATTCAGCGTCAACTCTGAGAAACAACTCTAACCGATAGTTCCATAAACAGTGGAAACTTTTGAACCTGAATCATTAATTTCTAGCAGAAACCTCTTAACAAATTGCGGGTAGAAACATAAAGGTTTGCTCCTGCCTTTGTGGCGCGAGCCGGCTACAATTACAACACACTTTGGATAAATAATGAATTTTTAATTGCATCCCGTGTTCAATTCAGAAGCCATTGTTCGTCTTGATGCATAAGGATACTTTTTCGTGGTAATTTGATTTGTTTCTGCAATAATTTTTGGGGGGAGATTGTTTTTTATTTAAAGGACTATTTAGTAATATGTTTTCATTGGGAAGGTGTGTCCTTACAAGTATCTACAATGACTGGTCAAATTAATATACCTACGTTGTCGTACTCGCTCGTTGTGTTGCTGGCGATATGTACCTGTAGGTACTTAAGGCTCTCTGCCTAACCGTTCCAGAAATATAAGCGTGATATTATGTGTTGTTGTCACCATACTTTTTAAACACAAGCCATAAAACAGAATGTTCCTAACGTTTTTGATAATTTTACTTCACTTACTCACTTACTTGCTATTTTGCTCATAGCTAAATAATAACAGCCGCATGGGTCAATTGAAGGTTAGGCTATGCATGCTGCGGTCGATTCATGGATGGGTGATCATCCATAACATATCGAGCTCCCCATCGTGCCCTCGGAAAACACATTAAGCCGTTGGTCCCGGCTGTCATTCGGAGATATTTGACAGTCGTTAGTCAGAAACCTAAGTCTGTCAACCAGTCTTACCAAGGGGTATCGTGTTACCCAGTTACTGGGTTGAGGAGGTTAGATAGGCAGTCGCTCCATGTAAAAATATTTATTTGCATCTTGTTAGACTGGAAGCCAACCCCAACATATTTGGGAAAAACTAAGCAGATTGATTTAGACTGATGCATCACAAACATCATAAACAGCTGTTAGGAAAATGGAAACCTATATTGTCTCCCTCTTTTCTTGTTAACAATTGCTGTATCGATTAGGAATTATTTATTTGCAACAGGGCAGCTACCATTTGCTACCTTTAACGTTTTTTGGATCGGCAATTAGAGGTTGGGAAATATCGGTTCGGTTCAAGCACCCTTCAGAGTACTCTACGACGGCCGTCTAACGTCTTTAAGTTAAGGTCAAGGTCAAAATTCTGGAACGACCTTTAAGAAGGCAGGTTAAATAAAGTTATGGGCGCATTGTTGCAGAAATAGAAGAAGGAAAATGACAATTTTAGCTTGTGCATTAAAAAAATAGTAATACTCCATAGTCCATTGTTATAGTGCAGAATTTTTGTTTATGTTATTTTTTTTCGTGCTTATTGGGCCAGCCCTTGACCTCGATCTCGACTGGTGGAAAGCGATGGATGAAGTCTACGAACGAACGAGCAAGCCCGGAAAATAGCTGTATAATATGTTATGTTTCCTTGTGTAAGTAGGTATTTTTCTTTTGTTTCTAATACATACTATAATATTATAAATGCGAAAGTGTGTCTGTCTGTTACCTCTTCACGCTAAACCGATTTAGACGAAAGGCATACAGATAGTTTAAGTCCCGGGAAAGGACATAGGATAGTTTTTATCCCGATATTCCTACGGGAAACTTATGCGGGTGAAACCGCGGGGCGCTACTAGTTCATTATAATATTCATCATCATCATCCACAGTCCTGCTTAATCCACTGCTGCGCATTGACCTCTCTTGTCTTTTACCTCTCGCTCCTGTGCCAGCCTCATCCAGGTTGTAGGTACCTACCCGTCTCTTATTATCTTCTGTAATTTAAAAGTGGGCAAATAGGCTAATAAAGAAATAAGATCAAGACCCGCCCCTGATAGAATGTAGTTCCTGACTGATAAACATAGACACGTCCAGGGTGTTCGCCAAAACGTTGCCAAACAAAAAGTCGCCTCAAAGACGGATAAAAATGGTCTCGTTTCCACAAACGGAACACAGCAAGGACGCCTGTCCTTTACCCCAAAGAAGCATAACTCGTACTCCCTATTCATTTGTAGAAAACTTTTACAACGCGGCCACTTGAAATGCACAATAAATTCGTTCTAAGTACGTACAGTCAGCGGCAAAAGTTGCAGCATTAACAGATTGGGCACACTGCCAGATAAATTAAAAACTTAAAAGGAGGACTGTAATTAAAACTGGATTTTAGGGATTTCTTTGTCAGATGTAAGATTTATGTCATAAAATATAAGAGGATATTAAGGTTTTATGTTCTTTTGTGAATTTTAATCTCAAGCGTCCATTTTTTGTGTACGTTTCAACACACAAAAAAAAGACTCGATTAAAATCGCCTCGTCGGTCTAGTGCAAGCGCAAAGTACAAGGTCCTGGGTTAGATTCCCAGGTCGGGCAAAGTGTTATTGGGTCCTTTCATCAGGAATTTCTCAGTATCAGTCCCGAGTCTAGATTTGTGCCCGTTTGATGGCAATAGGCTCGCCCCCTATTACATGGGACTTAAACAAAACTGGCGAAATGTGGGATGTACTATAGGTACACCTCTGGCTAACCCTTTGGGGATTTTTGGCGTGATGTCAAATAATCATATGATATTATGTTCATTTCTTTATATAAAATTTTTACCCGACTGCGCTGTAGCAAAGATAGAGTTATTTATTTTATTTATTTATTACAGGCGACGCAGGCCCATACATAAATACCTTAACCTAAACATCCATATTTTTATCATAAAACAGTACTTCACTAGATAACTCTTGTGCATTGTGTATTTGTCCGCGGTAGCGACGGAACACCACGTCCTGCGGCCAGAAGTCTTCTTCCATGATGACGGGCAGATAGCAATTCGGCACGTGCACCACGAACGCCTTGAAGTTGACGTTGCGATGCAACTCCAGAATTTTTTTTTCTTTGTAAGAATAGTCTGCTGAATCCTTTCCAATCCGGTTTTCGTCCTGGTCCACCACTACAGCCTTAGTTAACGTCACTGATGACATACGGTTAGGCATGGAGGAAGGAAACCTGACAGTTCTTTGCTTACTAGATTTTAGTAATGCTTTCAATACTGTAGATTTCGATATCCTGCTTGGCATGCTTCGCTCGCTTAACATATCTCCAACGGCGATTGACTGGTTTCGTAGTTACCTGTATGGCCGCCGGCAACGTATATGCATAGAAGAGTCTTGCTCTTCGTGGTGTTATACTTCTGCCGGTGTACCTCAGGGTGGCGTTTTATCTCCTTTACTTTTCGCAATATTTATAAACTCCATTACCAAAAAACTTCTTTCTTCCTACCACCTTTATGCGGACGATTTGCAAATTTATAAGCAAGCTGACTACTCGAATTTGGCTGATGCGGTTCATATTATCAACAAGGATTTGGTTTCAATCTGCGAATGGAGTGAGGCGCATGGGTTGCAAGTTAATCCATCGAAGACTCAGGTCATTGTTGTTGGCAGCTCAAGGATGATCCCCAACTTAATGTTATTTTTCAATTTGTAGTGTTTTTTTGGAAGACGGTTGTTTTTTATTTCAATTTTTGTTTTTCACTTTTTAGTTGTATCTACCTCACACAAATTCATATAACACTTGCTATGTAAATATCAGTATTGTAACAGGAAGTTATTAAAACATCATCAACATAAACTAAGTGGAAAAAATTCGTATTATTGAAGTTAAATCAGAAACAACGAAGCAAAGTTAATATAATTTACCTGAGGCATACCTAATCCATTAAAAAAAGAATTTTGCAAATCGGCTTATAAATAAAGGAGTTCTGAGATAACAAACTTAAAGAAACAACCGAATTGAGAACCTCCTCCTTTTTTTGAAGTCGGTTAAAAAGGTACGGAGGTAGGTAGAGGGATTTACTTTCGCATTTATAATATTAGTATGAATAAGTATGTCGTCATGCTTTTCTAAAAGGCTTTGGTTGTTATTTAAAGAGATCTTGAAAACACTGCACCTATTTAACACACTAAATATTACTAATATAAAGGCGAAAGTTTGTGTGTTTGTATGTTTGTTACTTCTAAACGCACAAACGGCTGCACCAATTTTGATAAAATTTGGTATAGAGGTAGCTGATACCCTGGATTAACAAATAGGCTACTTTTTATCCCGATATTCTCGTTGTTTCTGAACGATTCGCACGCCCACTAGGTATGAAATTTTGTTTCTCAACGAACTCTTCTCTTTCAGTGGTTAACCTCGCGTTTTTTGTTTTTCTCAATTTCCATTGTTTTAACCGTTTCTAATAAACTAGCTGTAATTAATGTATATCTTTAGTTTCGTTACATAAGACATCTCTAGGTATTCAATCTACTGATTCGGGTGAAATATACGTATGATCTACTAAAACCCGACGCACTTTGCGAATACAAAATTTAATTGAGTTACGTGTCCAACACTGGCAAGTTAGAGTGCTTGTAAACGTACGGCCTCATTTTGTGAGCTTGACTGTCGCGATTATTTTGTGAAAACATCATAGGACTAAACTTCCGACCACTTAGCACTGAAGATAAAACCATGAAAATTAAAAGGATGCATTAATGGGCGTTGGTTACAGCTCAGAATATTTGTCCCAGATGTCAACGACGAACGAAGTCGGACGAGATTGTTCAAAATACCGAATTGTAATAACAATTTATAATCTAGTTTCGCTGGTCCATTTTCTTGCATGGTTCAGAGGACACCTCATAATTTATAAACCAGATATGGGCAACCTTTGGAAATTTGCGAGCCAAACCATAGATCACTAATGAAGTCACGGGCCATAAGTACATAAGAGGTAAATAATAGACGAATGAGTTGCGATAAAATTGTGACTTACAACATTTTGCTATACATTGCTTGTAGACACCGCAATCTTGTAAGAAAAAGGTACGCAAAACAAGCAGTGGACAACATCTATCATATATTTTTTTGCGTTAGGTTTAAATCTACCTGGAAGAATGCTAGTCTTTCTTTCATATTAGCGTGAACTGATAATTAATACCCTTTTTCACGCCATTTTAAAATATTTTGCGGGCCGGATCAAAAGTCGGATCGGGCCGCATCCAGCCCACGGGCCGGGCGTTGCCCATATTATGCTATCACACTCATATTATAAAGGCCACGGATATAATATGATAAAGGCGAAAGTTTGTGAGTGTGTGTATGTGAGGATGTGTGTATATGTTTGTTATTACTTCACGCTCAAACTGCTAGACCAATTTCGATAAAAATTTGTATGGAGGTAGCTGACACCCTGAATTAACACATAGGTTACGGTTTATCCCGATATTCCCACGGGATCGACATTTACGCGGGTGAAACCGCGGGGCGCAGCTAGTAAACCATAAACATAACAATACAATTATTATAAACCCCCACTAGAGTTGCTCGCGTCCACGTCACAGCAATAATTCCCCATATGTTTTCAGTAACTATTATTGGGTATAGCTGACACAACAGTGCGCTCAGCTTGTCATTCAAAACTGACAGGTACTTTTGTTAGCAAAACGTGTACCTATCTAACATCATTATTAATTCAGAATATTGTGCGTTAATTGTTTGTGTAGATTTGAAAGTAATGTAGAATGATAATTACAAAAAAGTATTATATCTAGGTGGTTATGTCATCATATCATAATTTTGGACCAATTTAAAAAATATTCCATAAACTGAATAAAAACGATATATACTGTGTCCCTATGTTTTCCTTTGTTCATGAATAGTTGTCAAATTTGTACACTAGGTCACTGTTGACAGCGGTTTAAATCGGCATTTTTGAGGGTTCCACTGCTTATAAAAATAATGTAACATCAAAAAGGAAAACATAGGGACATACAAGTACTTAATATTTATTATTCTGTATAAAAAAAAATGCTTTATGGTCATTAACCAGAAAGAAAACAGGCGAGAGCGTTTCTATGGAGAAAATACCATCCGCATTTCCTCAAATCCGGTGAATCCTGATCATTCAGCTACGTAGCCATCCTTGCCCATATGGCAAATAGAATATACGACACATTTTGTGAAGATTTATCTACTTACTAATAAATCTAAGAAATAACAAACTTAAACACAACTACTCACCAAGAATCTGACGACCAGTTCAATAGTGAACCACACATTGCAGACCAGCTCAATATAAAAGAAAGCTGCATGAGGCTTTCCATTGTCATGCCACAGCATCTCCAAGGACTCCGACCCGTTGTCCCTCACCACGGTACCGTGGCTGAAGACCCGAAGGTCAGGATGTGTCTTCAGGCAGAAGGAAAGCACTGATATGCAGATGAAGAAGACGGATAATGCTGATATCACCTGTGGAAGAGAGAGAGAGATAGTTTTAGTAATTTTTTGAATTTGAAACTACTATAAAGTCATGTTGTAACTTGATATCACATACAATAGGTACTCAATAGATAACACTATAATTATCACTTATCATTAATTTGTATAATGTATTTGATTGGATAAGATTCTAGAGCAGTATTGGCCCAGAGGCCCTTCCTCCCGCCTTCCATTTAGGTCACCCCAATACTGGGGTATTCCTCAAAACGCACCAACTTTGAAACGCACCAAATGAAACGTCTATCGATATCATTTATTACGAATTTTTCATGCTCTTCTCTATGTTTCATCGTTGATGCATTTAGAGAGGAATAAAATTATAATATTTTTATTTTTATTTCCAGAATACTTTTGGTGCGTTTCCAGGAATAAATACCCCAAAAATACTGTTAGGAAAGACTTTAAGCAAGTTCATAGATCTTTTTTCAGGAGAGTCGCAAGAATTCACTCTTTACCAAAATTGAGTTAGATGGAATTCATCAATCAAAATAGAGGTTCTCGATTTGTTTTATATTATAAATATTATATTGTTATAAAAATGGTTCTAGATAATATTTTTTAACATTCTCAATGATCCTTTGTTGTACACAAATATGTACAGAAAAGTCGTGGCCCATACTCGAAAGTCATCTTAAAGCGCTTTCAGCTCACAAAGTTAAAAACAACGTACTATCACAATTACAAAAACATTACCGTACCTTATTACGTAATCAAAATGAATATTACATTTTGTGGCCTGTTTTTAAAACCACAGCTAACACATAAAGCGGTGTTACATCGTCAATCATGGTGCTATTCTGTGGTCGACATCGCGCAATCATGGAGTCCAAGTTATAAGCTCTTTGATTATAATTATTTGGTAGTGTATTTTACTCAGCAGCCGCTTTTTGATTCAAGATTTGTTAAAATTAGCTAATTTCAAAACATAAAAACTTCCATACTTACTGATATTATAAATACGAAAGTAACTCTTTCTGTCTGTCTTTAACCTCACGCCTTAACGGCTCAACGGATTTCAATGAGGCACATAGACACCTTAACGGCTTCAATGAGGTACACAGGTGGACCATCACCTGGGTTAGGACATAGAATACTTTTTTACCCCAGTAATACGTCCTCGTACGACATCTCACCTACATTCACGCGGTCAAAGCAGCGGTCCAATGCTATTATTTTATAGAAAACGTATTTACTCAGAGTAGAAAGAGCCACTGTTTCCATGATATACCAGAGAATTTGTTTGAGTGCTTCAAACAAGAATCTACGTATAAACGCCAGCGCATCAAGCTACCCGAAACTGTAAAATTTTTCCAATCAACTTCGAACCTTACGCTTTAGCGATAAAGTTGAAAATCTACTACAGAAACTTTACAGATTGTAGTAACTTGATGTGCTGGCGTCTGTACAAGCGTACGTAACGTATTATGTGTTGCAAGACCCAAAAACTTATGGCCTTTGTAATAATGTTGAGTCCGATTCCGAAATTAAATTGTTTTACGCTCGCTATCTCTTATGACTTGGCCCGAAGATTTCATATAATTTGTCAAAGTAAGGTGACACACAAATAATATTTGGCCAGAATCGCAACACTATCCTAGATCAATTTAACACTGCTTGTTCGCGGATTTACCAACCTAAACGTAAACATTATTTTCATAAAACTTCATAGACGGTATTCTTCCAATTATTACCTGTTCAGTAGAAAAGTCGTATTTACCAGTACCTAGCCGTAATGGAGTTCATTTAATTTAAAATGGCTTTGAAATAAGCTTATTTGCGAGATTCGTTAAGTATTTTGCAAGAATATTTCTACTGGAAAATTAATTCAAAATAAGTCAAAGTTAAGTCAAAGTCAGAGCATTTATTTGAAATAGGCACGTAAAAGGCACTTTTGCACGTCAAAATGTACAATGAAAGAGAATTGATCCTATACACAATTATAATATTGCAAAATAACTTACAAATCAAGGGTTCATGCGCAAAATTTTATTTGCCATTCACAATCTGAGGTTTTGAATATATTTTATGCAAAGGTTACATTGCTACTTCAAAAGTTCCTTCCTTTTTCAGACCCCTACAACTACCTACAGATTGCCTAGACGACAAATCCCAGATCATAGAGAAGCGTCTCAAGCTAGATTAAAACAAACACTAACGGACAGTTCAAACAAGAGTACTGATCGATCTCTAGGATCTGTGCAAACAGATGTATTTGCACAGATTCCATAACTACATGTGCCGTTTATTTTTATATCTAACTAGCTTCTGCCCGCGACTTCGTCAGCGTGAAATTTCACCCTCCCCCCATTCACCCTCTTAGGGGTGGAATTTTGAAAAACATTTTCTTAGTGGATACCTAAACTCTTCACAAAGAACACAACCTCCAAATTTCATGTCTCTAGAACCAGCGGTTTAGCCTGTGCTTTGATATATCAGTCAGTCAGGACTTTGAATTTTATAAATAGACTAGCTTTTGCCCGCGACTTTACATAATCAGCCTATAATGTTCCCACTGCTGGGACCCAGGCCTCCTCTCAGGGAGAGGGAGTGGGTTCACATCGCCTGCCCGCGCTTTTATTTCGTTTTTGCTTAGCGTTCTTTCTGACTTTTTTTCTTTTTGTTCATCTCCTAAGGGTCGTAGCCTAATGGTAAATAGCCTATAACCTTCCTCAAGAATTGGGCTATCAAATGCAATCAAATCTGACTGGTAGTTCCAGAGATTAGGACGTTGAACCAAACAAATAAAAAAATACTCTCCAGCTTTATTCTTAGTATAGATAGGAAATACGGAGGAAGTGAGCCCGCTGCTTTTAGTGTCGGATATATTTCGGTTCGTTAAAGAATGGGCTGGTGAACGACTTTCGGCAGTTTTCGGTGGATTCGGGGTTTTTTTATTGAGAAGTGATATTTGTGGATAAATTCAATGTTGTGTGTTGTTTTTCGACACAGTGTGTCTTAAAACTTCCTTTTTTGTAATGCTCAAAATAACCCGTTGCAGTAGTGTAGCTATGCTACGCTATGATATGTATTTTAACTTCAATGAATACTATAGTTTTTTTATGAAAACAAAAGAATGGGATGCATGAAGAAGCCTCCTCGTGTAGTGCAGTTTGTTCCGCCAGTTACTCAACTGAACCGAGCGCTCGGCGCATCCTGGACAGTCACACCCAACACCTTATTTGAATGGCCAATTCTTTCCTTGCAGGTGGGTGACGTGGGTGGTAGGGCTAACGCCCGCCTGGTTTGCGACGGGTCTCCAACGGAGTCCAGCGTCAAGCAGCCTGCTGTGTTTCGTCGATGCGTGGGAGTTCCAGTGCCTTAAGCATATTTTGGGCACGCTCGTTCCATAATAGACCTCATCCATCACTTTCTATCAGACGTGATCGAGGCCAAGAGCGGGCCCATTCAAAAATAAAAAAAAAACAAAACTTGCGGGTGTTCTTTTTTATATAAATCTTTTGGTTCTTCAGGTTTTTATACTTTCAGCATACGTTCTTCGTGTCTAGTCTTCCGAACTCTCTTCCTTTTAGAATCACGTACACATATCCATGAGATCCATCACCTCCTTTCAAATTAAAGCTCTTAAGGACCACTTACTTACGAACAAGCGTTATGACACTTTTTTTAATGAAAAAGGTTCGTAATGGGCCTATTCCTTTCCAACGGGGTTTATTCTAAGACTGATGTATAACGGCTCTGCTCTCTGCAATGAGGGTAGTTACGCTTTCGGGATCTCTGGAGTAAGGGATGGTTGGCAATTTTTTTTTTCTTTGTAGAGAGGTTTAATTTAGTCATCATCATCTGCCTAGCCTTTTCCCAACAATGTTGGGGTCGGCTTCCAGTCTAAGCGGATGCAGCTGAATACCAGAGGTTTAATTTAGTATCCGCTGTTTTACTGCTTACCCTCTCACGCGTTTGACCACGTACCTGTCGACATACGCACCCCACGTGTCGAAGTAGAT
This sequence comes from Hydraecia micacea, assembly GCA_914767645.1. Lineage (NCBI taxonomy): Eukaryota > Metazoa > Arthropoda > Insecta > Lepidoptera > Noctuidae > Hydraecia > Hydraecia micacea. The sequence goes on from OU611794.1 coordinate 1,764,860, forward strand.
GAATGGACGCAATGAAGTCATTGTTTTCACAATGACAATAGTTGTGTACACTTGGTGTACCGTTGACGTTTCGAGCACTTACTCTTATGTACACTTGGTGTACAGTGGACGCTTGAGGGGTTACTGAACCTGTCAAGCCTCGAATAATGAAACACAAACATCTACAGTTCTTGGGAATCAGCAGATTTCAAAAAGCTAAAACGGCAAGTATGTAAAATATTACAGGATTACCTACTTTTTAATGCAGGCATACGAGTAATCATCATCATCTGCCTAGCCTTTTCCCAACTATGTTGGGGTCGGCTTCCAGTCTAACCGGATGCAGCTGAATACCAGTATTTTACATGGAGCGACTAGCGATCGGACCTCCACAACCCAGTTACTGGGTAATACGATACCCCTTGGTAAGACTGGTTGTCAGACTTTTGGGCTTCTGACATACGAGTAATAATGAGAAGAAAATTAACCAATCATATCGGTTCATCATTGAAAAGGATTTTCGCAATCTTGAGTGAAATATTCGCTTTTTTCTCTAACTTCCTCTGTAGTTGTACATAAAAATACTCGTAGGTTTATAGGGTATACGTATACCAACCCACACTGGGCCCGCGTGGTGGATTACGGCCCATTACCTCTCACAGAGAGGAGACCTGTGTCCCAGCAGTAGAAACGTTATAGGGTGATTATGCATAGACGGCAGACAAATAAAGAACTCGATTAATAAGAGCCTCCCTCACATAAAACTACAGACCATTCCTCACCTACAATTAGTTGCTAATTTTCATTACAAATCCTAAAAACAAACAATGGTCTTGGATCTCCAATATTAACTTAGTAACCTTGTTCCCCACTAAAATTAAATTAAGGTAGATTGTGCAATAATGACCGAACTTTCCCTACTTAGTACATTTTCCTCGTAACAGAAAATTGGGCAGAAGCTAATGATGTTAGCGTTATTGAGTTTGTGACGAGAAGATGATCAATCAAGCTGTTCGTTAGCTAAAACCGACGGACAAGTGAGAGTTGAACTCGCGTTTAGACGGTTCCGTACGATGAATATGTTACACCACCAAAAACATTTCATGTAAGGTAGGTTACCAAGAAAGAAAGAGAAATAAAGAATGAAAAAGTATTTATTGCGACTCGTATAGGAAGATCACAAACTAAACTAAACACAATAAAAAAAAAACAAGTTAGTTATATAAAAAATAGTCATAAACAGAAAAATTATACAGAAAGTCCCATACGAGGCCAAAAGGCTCCTATCTCAGCATGATGCTGCAACATTTAAAAAATAAATATCACAGCGCTTGTATTCTGAGACTAACAAAAGTTATCAGATCTAATGCCGAGCCAAGCCCAAAATTTTAGGCTCAGTAGTTTCGGAGATAAGGGCTGGTAAATTTTCTTATATTTTCTTAAATAGCTTAAGACTGTTTATTTTAAAATTATACAAAAAATAAAAGTATTTGAGACCCTCACAACAAGCCGTTTCATTTGATATATTATGTCAGACGGTACAATTTACAAAACTTTTGTTTTTAATGTGCTAGTTGGCCCCCAAAAAGTGGGTCACTTTTTGCCATATTCAAAATTAATTTATTTACGTTACACGTTCGTGTTTGGATCACAGAAATTTATAAATATGTGTACCAAATTTCAACATAATCAGTCCAGTAGATTCGGAGCTAAGTAACTGTGACAGACAAGCGAGTGATCCTATAAGAGTTCCGTTTTTTTTTCATTACGACTTGCGGAACCCTAAAAACGTACAAAATAATTAGGTTACGCAACATACTAACATCAATTAAACTTCGCGAAAGTCAGTCCCTGGTTATTAGCAGTCTCATCATGACTGTAATCAGTTACTCTGCTACCAAGTCTTTTGCTAAAGCTTCTTGCTAAGTTGATCTTTTATCATCGACTTACGGTAAAGGCAAAACATCGTGGTATTAAATTTAAATTCTCCTAACATATTATTATGAAGCTGCTAAGCTTGGACTTGTGGCTAAGAAATAACAGCCGCATGGTTCGATCGATCAGGTTAAGTTAAGCTTGCCGCGGTTGGTCCGTGGATGGGTGACCATCTTTACATACCAAGAACTCTCCGTGCCTCGGACAGCACGCTCCTAGGATTCGCCGACCGAGGCATACCCTTACCATCTCTGACGACGCTACGACCCTCCTATAGAAGAGTAGTAAGACCACCAGTACTCTCAGAAAGTACAAGTCCCGTCAGCCGTCCTTCCGTCTTCACTGTCGAGGCCCGTCGCGACGCCCCATACTATATCCGCCCCAACCCTTGCTCGAGCCGCTGAGCCTGTAGTTTTCTATTCGTCCCTAAATAATTCCGATCCAGCCTGTCCCTTGCTGCCCTCTCCCAGCGACGCCCTTAGCCAAGGTCCGTACCCCACAGGGGGTGCTCTTAGCGTGTAGTCGCTTAGTTTTTAAGTTTTTGAAGCCCTGACTGGAGGCCTTAATTTATTGAGGCATCCACAGGCAAGCCCGGTTAAGCAGACGACAACCTCATAGGTTGAACTGGAACATGCCATATAAAAATAAAAACAATAATAGGCTGGTATAAACCAAGATTAATAATAATTGTTTGATTTTGATTATATTTAACTATTTAATTAATCAAACAATTCAGTTTGGTTTATTTGGCGTCTGCACCAATTACCTAGTCAGTGAGCTGAGTAATTGGCCTCTGAACCACCGCTATTGGGTTGAACTCCCAGGATAATTATATTATTGTTCGTGCTTGCGTATGTATGCATATAGGGACATTGTATTTGTCAAAAGTGTCTGTAAATTCAAATCACAACAGCCGTCATTCTTTGTCTGACAAAAAAAGTGGTTATAATACGACAAATAATAACTGACATAGTGTGCCATTCTGCTCAACAATTAAGTTTCTTGAATGTACAGACATCCATACATACACTACATACATACACACATACTTGAATGCCAGCACATCAAGCTACTACAATCTGTCAAATTCCTTTAATAGATTTTGAACTTTATCACTACAGTATAAGGTTCAAAGTTGATTGGAAAAATTGGACAGTTTCGGGTAGCCTTATGTGCAGCTGGCGTCTGTATTTGGAACCCTACATTTATGATTCGTCAAAAGGCTGATTAACGTTTGCATTAGATAAAATAAAAAATCGTTTATTTAAATTAGGCTGAAATAAGCACTTTTTGAACGTCAAAATGAATATCAAGTCACAGTCTCCCAAAACACCCGCCTTCCACCACGAGTTAACTCCTTTAACGTCTGTACATGACACTCCACAATGAAAAACTAACACTTTTAGACGGATGTTTTTAACACATAACTTACTACTTTAACTAAACTTCGCTACTACCTTAGTAATGCATAATCCAGGACAAATAAAAATGGTGAGAGGTTTAAAAGAAGCCAGTGCCCCAAGATAAAACCCAAGATCGATCTCAGAGATGAGAGCATTTTATTAATAGGGACCTTAGAGCTGTGAGCTCTGTTCGTCCCGACTGAAACAAGAGCTCCTGATTAATGGTCGCATCGACCTGATGCGACGTCATTTGTTTTTGCTTTGGGCCAGAATGTTTGGGCACTTTCTTTTGTTTTTGAGCTAAGTAGGCATTAAGTGGATCAAGGGCTGATTTCTCCAACGCCAGTTAATTATATCCGAGGAATAATTTTGAATTTTTGACAGTTCTTCACTTCTATAATGTTCCCACTGCTGGGACACAGGCCTCCTCTCTGTGAGAGGGAGTGGGCCGTGATCCACCACGCGGGCCCAGTGCGGGTTGGCAGATGTCACATGTCTTCAAATTTTTGGTTCTAGGACATGCCGGTTTCCTGACGATGTTTTACTTCACCGTTTTGAAAGCAGTGGTGATGAAATAATTTACACAAAGTAAAGCGCCTGTCTGGGTTCGAACCTACGACCTAGAACTCGTAAGTCGCGGCCGTTACCACTTGGCCACGCACTTGTAACTAAGTCTCGCTATTACCGCTATTGTAATTAGATTATTAGATACTATGAAAATTAAATAAATTAAACGTAAATACTTCTTTATAAAAACTTTTCATAAAAATCACAAAGTAGGTAGGTGTAAAATGAATTAATAAAATATTTGACCAGACGTTAAACAACTCAAAAACAGAAACTTTTAAATGCACGTATTTTGAAGTTGATTATAATTTTAGTGACTTTAAAAAAAAATACAAGTAAATACTATTACGAGTAAGAACTTGGAAAATTAACTGTAATATAAACAAGAAAGCTCTCTTTGCGAATGAAGCTTGGAAATACAAACTAGTTGTGAACGACCTTTGATAATATTAATTACAGCGAGCTCTTAGTTCACTGCAAAATGGAGTCTAATGAAACAATTCACACTAAATTGAAAGCTAAAAGCTAAATGGTGTTTGAAATTATATAGAATACTACTTTCATGAATTAGAACATACATACATAAATTCACTTCTTCTTTCCACGGGGCAGAAACTATAGAACGCCATCTGCTATGATCCTTACATACTTCTTTTACATTCATAAATCTGCAGGGCAATTGCGTAATACATTAACAGTCGGAATCGGTTTCATTTTGACAGTTCAACAACTTTCATTGCGTTATTTACGTGTTGAGCAGACAAATTTTTCGAACTTATGAAGCAATGTATCAGGAATTTGCTTCAAAATGATTCAGATTCCGATTGATAGTGTGTTACGCAATTAGGGTGCCGGTCATGTCATGTCGTAGCTACAGTATCCGTCAAGAGAAGCTATACATTTTGTAACTAAAGAACTTCTACTAAGTTACGTAGCGACAATTCAATCAATATCAAATGATCCTAAATTCAATCAACTCAAAGTAACATACGTGTAATACGAAACTAACGAGCAATTTCACTTGATCAGGTTATATTTTAGCGATATAAAGCGCTGTCGTGTAATGTTTTGTGGTACTGGAACGCGTCTGACTCACGGAACGTAAACCTTTGGGCCGCCATTTTGAAGTAAGTTCACGCTGACGCTGTCAATGCTGCAGAATACTCGGAATCGTCTGACGACAGTTATTAGATGTGTGTGTTCACATAATTATATCCCTTTAAAAAATAAAAATAATTACTAAAATTGTTTTTTTTATTTGATCCAAAGGTTGCGAACCCCTGAATATGTGTTTACAAAATTTATAGCTTCTCTTGACGGATACTTAGTAGGTACTACGCACCTGACCTTCCTGAAGAATAATACAATAAGTACATACAATATCTATGCAGTCGAAATGTATGGCAGATAATAAGAATATTTTTGTTTTTATTATTAATAAGAATTATTAGAGGCAGATTTTTAAGATGAATATTTTTTTCTATTGTTATAGATATTGACCAAGCTCAAACTGAGAGTAAAATCCAAAATACATTTAAAGCCATTATATGTATGTTAAAAATAAACTCCCCACTTTTCAATATATTACCACGAACAATGTCACTATGAATTTATTAAAACCGATAAATTATTTAAAACCAATTTCGTAAATTACAGCAAACTCGGAGCAGGGTTGTCACACAACGTTTCTTTTAACTTTTTCCACAATAAATTATAACATTTTATTCTAACAAGTTTCACAATTTTGTTTATAAACAATTTTTTCTTTTCCTATACTCCATTTTTAATAAGATTAGACATTTAAATAAACCTTTTTTACAGTCCGTTCAACCGATTTTGAATTCTATTGCGTTGGCGGCATGACATTGGCAGTTGCAGTAAACAGTTGGTATTGTAACCACTTTTTTGCTTTTAATACCATCCTTATGCCTACGGTATAGAAGTCAAAATCGGTTGAACGGACTGTAAAAAAGGTTTATTGAAATGTCTAATCTTATTTCAAATGGAGTACTTATAGCGAAATACAACTTTAACATAAACAGGTCTGTTACTTGCGTAAACACCTTCTACAAACATGACATCACGCCAGTATTACTTGAAGGGTTAGGCAGAGGAGTATCTATAGCCCATCCACATTTCGCCAGTTATATTTAAGTCATCATCTGCCTAGCTTTTTCCCAACTATGTTCGGGTCAGCTTCCAGCCTAACCGGATGCAACTGAATACCAGTATTGTACATAGAGCAACTGCTTATCTGACCTCCACAACCCAGTTACTCCGTAACACGATACCCCTTGGTAAGACTGTTGACTGCTGTCTAAAACTTTCTAATTAGAACTTAAATCATCTACAAAGTGCTTGCTATTTCTAAATTCTAGTCAAAATAAAAACTACAGTGTGTTTTTTTTGTTACGTGTCATTTTTAGTAATCAAACACGGTAAGACAATCACTGTTGGCAAGAAAAACAAAGTAAAATGCAGTCTAAGTCTTCTAAGCAATCTAGTTATTAAAAAATAGTAAGCACCTTATATCTTTTGTCCATCTATTCCACAGCGCAGCGTGAAACAAGCAAAGTAGTTGAAAATTAATAAAGAAATAGCTAAGAGAACTACTGCTTTTTGTATTCTTTATTTTCTACATGAAAAATTAACATGCTTTTTTATTTAAATCGTAAATTAATTGTTTTTTTAATAATTTTACTAAATTATAAACTAAATACATGTTACTTTTTTACCGACCGAGTATTTATGGCATGGCATTTCTAGCTGGCTAGAGATTTAAGCACGTGTCGCACCTCCGACGACTAGCGACAAGCGAGTAGAGCTAGCAACGGGAAAGGAGTTGGCGAGCAACGAACAGCGAGAGTGTAGTAGATTGATTATACAGTCACTTGCTGGTATGCATATGTACAGACGCCAGCTATAGTATTTATGTATACTTACGTCATTCATAATACTATTTCTCATCATTCATAATATTATTTCTCATCTCATTTATCATCCTTTTATTTATAATATTTTTACTTGTTAATTTTCATGTTGTTGTGACACTTCTGTCAAATGTCAAACTGTCAGTTCCTTTTATTTTTCTGTCTGTCTTAGTCTATGATAGGTACTACTTTTTGGTTTATATAACTAAAATCATTCTTATTGATTTCGCTATAAAATATTGTATTCATTTAATTTTTATATAATGATTGTACTGAATAACTTAATTCTAAATTTACGCACTCAAAGGAGGTCCGATATATTCGGATCCACTACATTTGAAGAAACCATTTGTTAGTGGAAAAGAAATGATTTTTAAAACTGGCTGATACTATTTAAAAATGGAAAAGAAGAATAATTATGAAGGCTAGCTGACGGGTATAAAAGCGTGGCCCGTCAGAAGAAGCGAGGAGTTTTATCCTTGACTTTCAAGCAGAGAGTTTTATCCTTGACTTTCAAGCAGAGAGTTTTATCCTCGACTTTCAAGCAGCAGTTAATCCTCGACTCTTGCACAGGAGCAGTCTATCCTCGACCTTGGTACAGCAGCATTCTCTCGGATTTTACCTCCGTCTATCTGCGACTGCCTCCTGCTGAGGGCCGCTGCGGAGGCTTCTACCTGCGGAGGTCACTACCAGCAGTGAGCCTCTTCCGCTGCGGACCGATTACTGCTGGAGCTCCTGCCCGCTGAGGACCGCCTCCTACTGGAGCCTCTGCCCTCTGGGAACCGCTGCCTGCTGCAGCCGCTTCCTGCCAGAGGGTCACTACTGAGGCCTGGCATACTCCTCCTCCCTTGTTTTTTACTTTTCTTGTATTTTCTAATCATATACTAAATTGTATTTTATCTGATAAATAAACTCGTTACAGATTGGAAATATAGTATTTATGTATACTTACGTCATTCATAATACTATTTCTCATCATTCATAATATTATTTCTCATCTCATTTATCATCCTTTTATTTATAATATTTTTACTTGTTAATTTTCATGTTGTTGTGACACTTCTGTCAAATGTCAAACTGTCAGTTCCTTTTATTTTTCTGTCTGTCTTAGTCTATGATAGGTACTACTTTTTGGTTTATATAACTAAAATCATTCTTATTGATTTCGCTATAAAATATTGTATTCATTTAATTTTTATATAATGATTGTACTGAATAACTTAATTCTAAATTTACGCACTCAAAGGAGGTCCGATATATTCGGATCCACTACATTTGAAGAAACCATTTGTTAGTGGAAAAGAAATGATTTTTAAAACTGGCTGATACTATTTAAAAATGGAAAAGAAGAATAATTATGAAGGCTAGCTGACGGGTATAAAAGCGTGGCCCGTCAGAAGAAGCGAGGAGTTTTATCCTTGACTTTCAAGCAGAGAGTTTTATCCTTGACTTTCAAGCAGAGAGTTTTATCCTCGACTTTCAAGCAGCAGTTAATCCTCGACTCTTGTACAGGAGCAGTCTATCCTCGACCTTGGTACAGCAGCATTCTCTCGGATTTTACCTCCGTCTATCTGCGACTGCCTCCTGCTGAGGGCCGCTGCGGAGGCTTCTACCTGCGGAGGTCACTACCAGCAGTGAGCCTCTTCCGCTGCGGACCGATTACTGCTGGAGCTCCTGCCCGCTGAGGACCGCCTCCTACTGGAGCCTCTGCCCTCTGGGAACCGCTGCCTGCTGCAGCCGCTTCCTGCCAGAGGGTCACTACTGAGGCCTGGCATACTCCTCCTCCCTTATTTTTTACTTTTCTTGTATTTTCTAATCATATACTAAATACACAGCACAACAACAACAGCACATCAAGCTACCCGAAACTGTCAAATTTTCCCAATCGACTTTGAACCTTACACTAGCGATAAAGTTGCAAATCTATTAAAAAAATGTGAAAGATTGTAGTAACTTGATGTGCTGGCGTCTGTACCAAGCAAGAATCTCTCAGCGAGTGTTTTGCCTACCAAGCGAGCGTCAAAACGACGAGCGACAAACTAGTAGAGAGAGAGTTCTCGCTGGCAGTGTGAACAGCCAGCGATCAACAGCTATTAACAATATACATATGTGCGTCCCTTTTACTGACACGAGACCTACATCTATTGTACGTTTATTGAGCGAGAAAATAGTCGATAGCTAGTCGCCTTCTCGTCAGTGGAGGGACAGGTTCCTTACGCTTTTTCTTCTTATCATGTCGAATCTGAATGGACTCGGCCCAAAATTCTGTTACGTGTTCGGCGCCATCACTAGCGTCCATCCGTTCCTGTAACGTGCAACTGACAGGACACGCAGGACATCGTTTGTGGAACAGCACCACATTAACACTCCAAGGCGGATTCGTCTATAAAACTCCACCTGAATAGGTGGAGATACTATACTATAAATCCTTACGCTTATAAATCTACAAATATTTTCTGTTACTTTCATAAAAAATCAAAAATATACGATCTTCAATTCCCAATATAGTTAGACAAAAAACAATCAATTCCAAGTGCTATTTTTAAAGGCAGATTATTGCATTTTTCACGGTTGTCAACCCTAGTCTCAACAAAGAGATTGCTCTGAATAGAAATAAATTTAATAAACTTTAATAGGGTTGAGAATAACAGCAATTAACTAAACATGAGATCAGTTTCAGATCAAAAACTAGTTAGTGTAGAATCTAGAATATCTTTCGTTTTGAAATGGACACTGTAATTAGATTTTAGATATTTTACATGAAGATTGGAAAATTTATTATTTATGATTTAAACTTGCGTGATAAGATGATTTAAATAGATCACAGAGATAATATTGGAACTAACTCAATAAATTGGTAATTTATAACAATACATCCAGTAAGTTTATATATTACTAGCAGCGGCCCGCGGTTTCACCCGCATAAGTGTCGATCCCGTGAAAATATCGGGATAAAAACTATCTTTTGTCCTTTCCCGGGACTCAAACTACATCTATACCAAATTTCATCCAAATCGGTGTAGCAGTTTAAGCGTGAAGAGGTAACAGACAGACAGACAGGCACACTTTCGCCTTTATAATATTAACTATGGAATTTTGTAATGCAACGCCCATACACCATGGGGCCCGTGGCTAAACAATAACAGCCGCACAGATTGAATGATCAGTTAAGCTACGCTTGCTACGCTACGGAAAAAAACAAAAAAAAAAAGACAGAAAGCACGTTAAGCCGTTGTTCCCGGCTGTCATTCGTGGATCTTTGACAGTCGTTACGGGTCGTCAGAAGCCTGAAAGTCTGACAACCAGTCTTACCAAGAGGTCTTGTATTACCCAGTAACTGAGTTGTGGATGTCAGATAGGCAGTCGCTGCATGTAAAATACTGGTATTCAGCTGCATCCGGTTAGACTGGAAGCCGACCCCAACATAGGGGAAAAGGCTAGGCGGATGATAAGGTCTCCATACGTAAGTAATGGGTATAATCCTACACATTACAACCAACATCTGGCTAATGAACTCCAAAGGGCACCATTCACGTCCAGAACTAGTCGGATATTATCATTTAAACATACATCACGACTTGTTTCCCGAAGAGTGAGGTAGAAAGGTACCTATAGTACACCCATTTTTGCCAGTTATGTTTAAATCCCATGTATTTATTATGGGGCGATTCTATTGCCATAAACCGGGCACAAAACTAGAATCCGGGCTGCTACTGAGAAATTCCAGATAGAAAAACTCAATAACACTTTGCCCAACCTGGTAATCGAACACAGGTCCTCATGTTCAGCAGTAGCGGTTGCGACCACTAGACCACCGAGGCAGTCGGAAAATAACGACGTGACAAATCACGTCTATTAAACCGTACACAATCATAATAAAGGCGGAAACAGACTTATACCACACCACGTTACGCGACATCAATGAAGCTTAGGTACTCATTGGCCAAATTTTTCATCTCGTTGAGCTATTTTCATCATTTGGCCAATAAATAAGCGTGGGATGGCGTCGGGTGTTACAAGTGTGCTGCGATTCTTACTGTTTTCCATAATACTAAATGAAAATTTGGATTATTAATATTCCCTTTGTATAAGTTCCCAAGTCTTTGTTGGGCTATATTCCCAGCTTTCATAATATATTTATGGGTTCTCGATCATTTTAATAATAGAGGCTTATTTATAGGTCGTTTGATTCTTTTCGATACGAATATTTGGATATTTTATTTTATGTGTCAGGAAAATTAAAATAAACTTTTTTAATTTATATAATAAGCGTGACATTTATGTTTAAAACGAAACAGTGGGTCCCGCTTAATGGCAAACGACATCGTGGCAGACCCAAACGGAGATGGAGGGATGAGCTGGACTCCTTTGATAAAGATTGGTACTTGGCAGCTCTGGACAGAGCGAGGTGATTTGTTTGTAAGTTTGTATGTTTGTTTGTCGGACGTATACGCAGCGTAGACCCTAGTCAAAGATGACGCTAAAACGCTTAGTCAACGCGAAGTATTTCCTTTTAGATACAATCACGTATTCACAACGCAGTGCATACATTTACGCAGCGTTTACACAGTATCTATGCGACGTCAACGCCTATGCTTAACTCACCCTCAGAGCAAAAACATTGAAAATAATACTATGAGTAATTATACTAACTCAACATTCTCAAAATACCGGGCTATCAATTTAAAACTCCTCACCTTCCCTTATCAAATTTAAAGTTAAAACTCCTTGATTTATTGGAACGGTGAATGGTGCTTGACACTTCCGCGGGCACTTCACTTTTAAAACTTTAAAAATGTGATGAGGGCGAAGGAGGGTATGATAAAAATGAAATTTGATTAAGAGGCGTATTACAAAAAAACGCGAAATTTGAAGTTTTCGACGTTGAAATTGTATGTTTTACGTTCGTTGTATGAAATAACAATTACTTGGTAAAAATAGTTCGTTTTCTCTACTACAATAACCTCAGAACCGATTTTAGATAAGTTATTTAATTATTTAGTAATAAGCTTTCTCCCGATGAATGTTTAGGCAAAAACTCACGGAGACATGATTTCGGAGCTCTAATTTGGAGATTCTACTGAATATCTACCATCAAAAAAAATATAATTAGCTTTCAAATATCCTATACTTCAATAATAATAGAATATATTTTCGTTATATGCCTTTTATGTAAAGAAAAAATAATCTACGTAATTCAATTATCGACCGAAAAGGCTTCGAAACAAGCCCCGATATCTCTAAAGTCCTACATTATTTAGGCGTAAAATTTATACCAAAATAATCATCAACATTTGCTTAGAATATAGTATTATTTTTATTTTTTAAATCGCTACCATTATTTTTTAATTAAATAAATAAAAATACTATATATTTCACTGCGCCGGCCAGCTGCGATTAGTATCGCGCGAGCGCTTGTCGAGGTTGGACCTATGTCAGTTTATTTCCCGCGCGCCTTCTTTCCGATACTACCGTCGTGTGCGCCGATTGTCGCATCTAGACGCTGCCGCATTGCTTTTGTGTGCGTGTGAACTACGGCCGCAGTTTTTGATCTTTGTAAGTATTTATTTTCGAACGGTATATTTAAATTAGTATAAAGTTCACACTTTATTAGTATACCAGATAGTCAACTTATTAAAATTATTTTGATTGCAGCTGATTTGAGTTTTCTTACCAATCGAAATGGGGAAAAATAAATACAAATATAATTGCGTTGCAAAACACAATAAAAAAAAGGAAATAAAAATAAATAAAAGAGGGTAAACGGAGCCGGTCGAAACCCAGCAAGGTTTTGAAAAGGCAGGATCCAGAGAAGGACACGTGTGACAAGGATGGTTTCATCAAAGTGGAGAAGAAGAAGAAGAAGCATCCTTGTCGGAACCAGTGCGGCACCGCGCTGGCAGGACCCAACATGCTGCTGCGTCCAGCAATCCCGACGACGCAGCTGTACGTGTCCAGACTGCACCACTTCACGAAGGTTGAGGAGATCGTGGAGTACATGCGTGTGGAGACCAACTGGACTTGGTTGCAACCATACTACTATATACAATTTATACAACTATGCTATCAACCGTAGATATTATAATCAATTACTGCATAACAATTAAAATATTTGTGAACATATTTCAACAGTAAAATTCATAAATAATGAAAAATATAACAAAATAATTCATAATAAAATTGAAATAACACGTAAAAAATTTTCCGCCCACTAAACTCCATCCTAAAAAACCTTCAGTTACGGAAGATCAAGATCGGGTAGTCGCCATATTCACAGTATCATAGTCATAGTGCGAGCGAGAAGCATGAAAGAAAGTATCGCTCGCGTAGTTTGCCGCGCTCGGTGCGTAAAATACCTAAATTTGCGAAACGCCGAAATGTGAGAGGGCTCTTAAGTATAAAGTGGATGAAAATTTTCTGTCTCCTCTCAATGAAAAAGTTTTAATTTAGGGTTCCGAATGAAAAAAACGGAATCCTTATAGGAGCACCCATGTGCCTGTTTGTCTGTCCAAATCCAATCCAATTCCATTGAATAACTCTTAAGCGTTACGCCGTTATGTCAAAAATTAAAAAAATAAATAAATAACTTTATAATAACACATACCTACTTAAAAAGTTACACGAAATAGAAAAAACACTTTTTTTTTCAATATATCTGTCAAAATGAAAGCCATTTCTGCAGTTAGTGTGTTACAGAATCACCCCGCGGGTGTAAGCTTTTTTATTTTACAACTGTAAACCATTCAACCACTTAGTCTTCCTATAAGTATCGTAAAATACATAAAACATGTTGCCATCACATTCGGTTTCCTTTAACAATTCCAAGTGGATTCGAGAGGCGAGTCGATACTCGGGGATTAACGTTTAACGGGAAGATAAGGTAAGTGTGTTTACCCAGGGCGATGTCAACATGATAGTCAGTATAAGTATAATGTCTTTGAAGAGTCTATTGTCAGAAAAGCCGCACTTCCTCCGTGCGATCCTCACCAGAGGGGCAATTCTCGTAATTTTAAGAACGTTCACAGTCTGATCTCCGTCTCAATCTGTCAAAAATACCTCTAATTTCCCTACATTTTGACAAGTTTTTGACATTTGATTGTTGCTGAGATGAGACTGCGACTAGATTTTGAACGTTTTAAATTACGAGAAATTGACCTTCAGGTCTTTCTCGGGACTTTGACGATATCACCAACCTAATGCGCTTTTGGAGCACTGGTTTACCAAATACCTGAATATTTATCGCTATATGATTTAACCTTTTAACCGCTTACGCCAGATTAATCCGACAAATATTTTCGTGTCCATTTCGCCAAGGTCGTATATTTACGACCAAATGCCACAGGTCGTTTATTAATCTGCTTTTTTATTGAATTAGGCTGTATTCTATCAGGTATTTATTTTTCGATTCACTGTGCCGGGCGCTGGGGGCACGATATCTGAGGGGCAATTCTCGTAATTTTAAGAACGTTCACAGTCTGATCTCAGTCTCAATCTGTCAAAAAATTACTTATAATTTCCCTACATTTTGACAAGTTTTTGACATTTGTTTGTCGCCGAGATGAGACTGCGACTAGATTTTGAACGTTTTAAATTACGAGAATAAATTGGCCTTCTGATATGAAGTCGGGCGGTGAAAAGGTTAATGTTGGTGAACATTGAGCTTAATATTAGAATTTCGGTAAGCTCTTGAATATTTTCTGTCAGCTTATGTACCTAGTGAGATGCTTCAAATCTAATCTAGTCGAGTCAGACTACTTAGAATAAATGGTTAGTGGCTAGACTTATTCGGGATATGCTTTACTTTGCGAACATATAAATATCAAGCTGACTAAAGATGAGTTTATTTGCTGAAATATATTATATTATTTCAGGGCTGATTTTTCCATCGCCAGATAACTTTTATTAGATATTTTATTTTAATCCTCGAATATGAAATAACTGTCAATATTTCAAAATTATTTCTCGAATAAAATTATCAAGTGATTGAAAAATCAGCCCTTAGTGAAGTAAAACGACTAGTTTTTATTTTTATATGCTGCTGACTAAAATAGCAGATTTTTCTTAGTATCCCAATATTTATAATTTATAGTGAAACAATTCTAACTTGGCTATCTACCTACTATCGGTTTTAAAAGCCAAGGCTCATCATCTGCATAGGCTTTTTCCAACTATGTCGGGGTCGGCTTCTAGTCTAACTGGATGCAGCTGAACACCAGTATTTTACATGTAGCGACTGCCTATCTGACCGCCACAACCCAGTTAATGGGTAATACGATACCCCTTGGTAAGACTGGTTGTCAGGCTTTCGGGCTTCTGACGACACGTAACGTCTGTCAAAGATCCACGAGGCACGGAGGTCTTTGTATGTAAAAATGGTCACCCATCCACGGAACAACCGTGGCAAGCGTAGCTTCACTTGATTGATCGACCCGTGCGGCTAAGCCACAAGACCCAAAGCCCAAAAAAAAAGCCAAGGCTCTCGGTACTAAATTGGTTCAAAATAATACCGCCTTTCAACTCCAGACTACTCCAGGGAATGAACAACTAAGTTAGTAATCACAGAATGGCTGCATTCCTTCGCTCTTTGTAGTATTAAGTATACTCTTTAAAGCAAGACGAGCAGTGTTTGGAAAATAATTTAATAATAAGTTAAAGAAGAGAAAATTAATAATTTTATAGATAGTAGTATTTCTGGGGTGAGAGGATTATTAAGATAAATGTAAATGAGAAAATGCGTCAGTAAAGATGCAAGGTGCAGACAAAAGTAGCATAATCTATATATATATATGTATATAAAATGCAAAGCCCTAATTGACTGATATATCAACGCACAGCCTAAACCGCTCGTCCTAGAGACATGAAATTTGGATAGTGTGTTCTTTGTGAAAAGTAGGTAACTAAGAAAGGGTATTTCGAAAGTCCACCCCTCAATGAATGGTGAATGGTGGGAGGGTGAAATTGCACGCTGACGAAATCGCGGGCAGAATCTCGTCAGCCTTGTGTTCCTACTGCTGGGTAACAGGCCGCTTCTCGGTGAGAGGGAGTGGGCCGTAATCCACCACGCGGGCCCAATGCGGGTTGGTAGATGCCATGTCTTCCAATTTTTGGTTCTAGGACATGCCGGTTTCCTCACGATGTTTTACTTCACCGTTTTGAGAACAGTGGTGATGAAATAATGTACACGAAGTAAAATGCCTGTCTGAGTTTGAACCTATGACCACTCGTCGGGGCCGTTACCACTGGGCCACCACTACTCAGCTGCGCAGCTAACAAAAATAATTGTGCTAAATCTTTTTCACGAATTGCACTCTCATTTAATCCTACTAGATTGGTAGTGGATTGGTCCAGCAGACTTAGAACCTAATCGTTTGTGTAAACTAACTTTCTCGATACTTTCAAACAACTTTAATTTTACAATGTTATTCTGCTCACGACTCTCATTCTACTTTTGTATCTAATGGATATTACTGCCTTTATAACTGCCAGTCTGTGGGAAAAGGATTTGGAAACTAGTTACCGGAACTATTTATTTATTTTACTATTTATGTACACACATATATAAACAGACAAGAAAGAACAGAACAGAAAAATAGGTACAAAGGCACTACTACTACCGTACTATCCGTTAGATGTCGCTGTAACATTTAGATGTTAGTGTTGGTTTTAGATTAAATACGCGGTTTCGTTACAATAGTTGTGTGTAATTATGGCTTTTAAACAACAAAAGCTTTACCGCAATATAAATTTTCATTACGTGTCCATTAACGTTAATGTAGGTACCAATAACTAATAGTTACTTGAGAGTGATCTTCACATTTAGAGAGTTAAATAAATATACTCAGATTCAGTAGAACAGAGCAAAACCTCTTATAGACTTTATAGCCTGTAAGGGTTTATATGAAATTTGGTACACAAATAGGTACACCATGTATTTTTGTTAAGACATAGGATACTTTTCATCCCGATATAAGACTTCAATCAACTCAGCCTACTGCAGTTCGCTGCTAGGCAGACATAGGCCTCTCCCAGGCTGCACCACAACACCCTGTCCTCCGCTTTCCGCAGCCAGTATATCCGAGCTACATTTTTCCGGTCGACTGATACGACTAATTTTCTCTAGAACGCAAGTAATGACGCATGCAGGCAACAGCACCAGTACCAAAACTATTAGCATCTTACCTTGGCAGCTGGTGAACTGGATGGCTCATCAAACAGCGCCCAGACTTTCGGTTTGACTCTCTGCCAGATGCCCACGTCTCCTGCCAGGTATGCCTCTTCATAGCCGAAGAGCCTCGCGATTTCCTCTTCAGAAGGCTTCTCACTGTCAATGTCCAATTTGTCGAGGATTGCCAGGGTATTCTGGTGACAATAGAAATAGAAAGAAACATTAAACACTTACTCTAAGTACATAATATGCGATAAGATAAAAGGGATTGTAAATAAAACTAGATTTAGATAAAATTATTTGAATTTTTTTAATCTGAACAAAACTGAATCAACGCAATATCGTTTGAGGGTTCGAAATACAATAGGTTTTATTTTCATTGCACAGAATTGATCTACAAGCCCGGTTGCTTTAAAATACCATGAGTAGGAGTAATCCGACAAATCGTGGACATTCAGCTCGACTGACTAATCTTTTAACTACGAAATCGACATACCTAAGCTTTTATCGAAATATTAGTTACGTTTGAAGTAGGTCTGTAGTTTTTTTAGTTCTAAAAATAAAAATCACAAAAATAAAATTCCAACAAGAAACGCTATTCCAAATTATGATTGAATATCCCCAATTCACGTTTTAGTCCATTGTCAACGAAGCCCCAAATTGGAGTCTCAAATTTCACTTCGTTATAAAGGCTTCCTTTTTCCAATCACAAGGTAGAAACTCAATTTTTCCTCGTCCTAATATTTGTAATGAGAAAAGGCTCCGACTTATAGAGGGAGGAGGTAAAATAGGCTTTTTGGTTTAAGTAGATTGATACTTTGTAAACGTACACTTTCGGACAATATGTTGAGAGTGGTTAACGTTATCTGACTATTTAAGTTGTTTCCGCGTAGGTAAGTGACTTCATCATCTGCCAAGCCTTTTCTAGCCAAGTAGATCATTAGCAAGAAAAGAGTGTTTTATATTATATATTTTAAAAGAAAGTATTATAAAGTAATAAAATATGACTTGCATTAAAGAATTTAATTTAGATCTTCTACTGTAGCAGGAGTGCACTCAGTGGAGCAATTTTCACTTTACAAATGCTAAATGCTGCGCCAAGTTGAACGTGGGCGAAGATAATAGGTTCGTCTCGACCTCTATTTTACTTTTCATTCTACAAATTAATTTATCTTGAGGTTCTAAAAGTCAAGCCTTTTAATATACAACCTTACGAGATATTGAGTTACTGATGTTCGCCAGAAAATTAAACATAATTTCAAGTGAAATATTTTATGTGCGAGTACTTTTCTTAAAAAAAAAAAAAACTATGCTTATTTAAGAAATTTATCAAACTACACTAAGAAATGCACTAAGTATTTTTTTGTGGAAACATACTATTTAAAAATAACTAAAAAAGAACATCATCACTTCAGTGTGTCCGCCATTGTACGAATCCTATATTCTTATAATAATAAACTAAAATATCTTACGACAGCCGTTTTTGTTTCAAACTTTTTAACGAACCAAGAAAAACCGATAAAAAAACATCAAAGTTCCTATAACTCGGTAAACAAATACCTATACAAATACAAGTAAAGTAACTTTTAACTATGAAAGTTACTGAAAACTTTGACCCGCTTTCATATCCTTATAATTTTTTTGTACGAAAAATATTCATGTGTACGTAAGTAAGGTACTTACTCGAGAAGATTAAAATATTAAAACAATTTCAGTGTATGAGGAACAGGGTATAAAGTTCACTCATACTCTATAGAAAAGGGAGGATCCCTCCGGCCAGACGGGTGTTGTGTCTGGCGGGCAACAGACTGCCCAATGATTCATGTCGGGCCGTTGTATAGTTGCGCGGTAAACTCAGCTTGCGAGATGCAGGATTTGGCGTGACGTCAATATGACGCGTAGTTTGCACGTGGCGTTGTAGATACCGCTACAAATGGTAATTATTGAAACAAAGAAAAACACAATGGCATTGTTTTAAAGTATTTTATATAAAAATTCGTAGACGTTTGTAAATGTTACATCGACACGAATAATAATTGATCAAGTTTTAACATTTGAGAAATACCTACCCAGCAAAATGCAGAGTAAACTATAACCATGAATTGAGCACATGATTCTAGAACCGAAAGCCTAGCGTAGACATTTTTAGTCGGTTAACAAAAATCTGATGTTTCATGGAAAAATGCCCCATTCCTACGTTGCCAAAATGCACTGAACAGCAATTTTTTTTTAATAACCGTCAAAGATTTTACTCGCGTTTCAGAATCATGTACTGAATCCATGGAAGCAGGTTGTGCGTCAATGGCCCTGCCCTTCCTTTGGCAATCTAAAAATAAAGGGATGAAAAGAATCACTGCACTATTATTTAGCAATAATATGATCCGTTCTATTTATACTTTTTTTTTGTCGTTAGCCTATATCGTGTGTGAAATGAAGAAATCCGCAGGAGAAGAGAAGGAAGAGGTAACCGATATAGCCCGAAGAATTGCCAAACTTAAGTGGCAGTGGGCAGGGCACATTGCTCACAGAACAAATGGCCGATGGGGCCGAAAGGTTCTGGAGTGGCGACCGCGTACCTGAAGACGTAGCGTTGGAAGGCCTCCCACAAGGTGGACCGACGACCTTGTGAAGGCCGCAGGAACTCGTTGGATGCGAGAAGCACAAAACCGGTCGAAGTGGAGGTGCTTGGGTGAGGCTTATGTCCAGCAGTGGACATCTTTCGGCTGAAATTATGATATCGTGTCCCACTGCTGGGCAGAGGCCTCCTCATTTTCCTTCCAAATCTCCCTGTCTTGAGCTATCTCTGTCCATGTTGGCCCTGCAAACATCTTTATCGTCACACCACCTATTCATACTTTACTAGAGAAACATAAATAGCGCATTTCTCCCTCTAACTGACTAACAACACATTCTCATTTAAAAGTATTAGAATGTATTACAAAGTATAATTAAAGACTCTCTAATTAGTCATAAATAAAGCCAACATTGTTCAACTAGAACTAATAAAGGTTATTAAAGCTCGTATTAAAAGATATATGGCTTAATTATGTTTGATAAAAGATAATATGAATATGATAATAAAATAGAAAGTTCGCTAAAAACTTCGCAAGTGGATTTTTGAAAATGTTGGTGAATTAGGGTGTATAATGAATATCCTTAATGCTTTAAAATGCATTAAGCCCTCTACTGTGCATATCGCAAATATAGTACATTACTGCAGCCGGCACACATATGGAAGTGTCATTGCCTGGTTGTGGCCTGGCTTGTATAGTAATTTTCTTAAATAATGCGCGTAAATTAAAACTAAGTAGTACCTAGGCAGAACTTTTTGTCAAATACAATTATTATACTTTTCAAAATCAATGACGAACAACGAACAACAATATTTTTTCCCGCCTTAAAGTGTACATTTGTTTTTTTTTTCATTGAACAGCTTTCTATTTGCAAGCCAGTTCGAAATAAAACCTTTGATAAGTTACCTCCTTGGTTAAATTATACGACAGATATGAGTTTAATTACTATGTAATTTATTTGGCCGCTAAACACGACAGATATGGATTTATCACACAACTTTTGCCGGCCGCTGCTCGCATGTATTTGGCCAGTACAGCAATTTCGATTTATCTCGAAGAAGGTTGTCAAAATACAAGCATGTTTGAGAAAAAATAATTTTCTTTCTTTTCTTTATTTTATTTCTTTTACTACTAGCGATAGTTAAGTTATTCGGCGCATCCTGGACAACCAGCCCTAATATTATTATTTTATTACTCTTTTTATTTTTGAGGCTTTAATACACTCTAAGTTATTAAATTATCTGGTATATCGAATCCTTAACGATGGACCACTATTTGCGCCACACCCTGTATATATTATTTAATTAATAAATAAACGTCGTTCTTCATTTAGAATGATTTTCTTTCTTTTTATTTTTATTTATATCTCCAGACTAAAACCACAGAAAATCAATGTGAGCTGACCTTAATATCTTCGCTAGTAGCACAAAACCCACTGAACAAACCTGAATTATTAAATAATAAAGAGAACCTAAATTAGATCACAATACCGAAATTAACGCTCAACCACATAACAAGTAATAAACTCGTATTTTAACTAAAGTTTTAGCAACAAAGGGTGAAGTCAAATTTTAGTTTTAATTGGTGGTAATTAAGGTTGAATATCTGTCGTAACTTTAATCAGGATTCCGGGAAGGTAGGTGACGTCATCGTTACGGAATTTTAACCCTAAAGGGATTTACACACATTTGCGCGGGAAAGTTGGTGTCATTGTTGCGAGAGAGGTGCGAGCAAATTCAGTATAATTTATGAACTGAGGGAACAAGTATTGATAATGAAGACTTTTTATAAAGAATAGACTGATACATAATTAAAACCTATACTAATATTATAAATGCGAAAGTGTGTCTGTCTGTCTGTCACCTCTTCACGCTTAAACCGCTAACTGATTTTGATGAAATTTGGTATAGAGATAGTTTGAGTCCCGGGAAAGGACATAGGATAGTTTTTATCGCCATGTTCCCACGGGAAACTTATACAATAATACCACCTACTCTAACATTAGGTACCTTATTTTGCATTATTATTATTAGCCTTTAATGTCCCACTGCTGGGCAAAGACCTCTCTACTTACTCTCTTTCCACCTCTCCCTGTCCAGAGCTGCCAAGTACCAATCTTTATGAAAGGAGAATCTAGGAGCTCATCCCGCCGTCTCAGTCTGGGCCTGCCGCGATGTCGTTTGCCATTAAGCAGGACCCATTGGGTCGTAAGTTTGGCTCATTTGTCGTCTGACATTATTTTGCATACTTAACCTAAATTCTCTACAATCAAAAGGCCAATTTTCGTAATTTAAAACGTTCAAAATCTAGTAGCAGTCTCATCTCAGCGACAAACAAATGTCAAAAATTTGTCAAAATGTTGGGAAATTAGAGGTATTTTTTACAGATTGAGACTGAGATTAGACTGTGAACGTTCATAAAATTACGAGAATTGCTCCTCTGTTATGTAGTCAAACCCAAATAGGTGCTAAAGATAACAATAAAAGTGTCGCATTGCTGAAAACTTGTTAGACCATTATCCTAAATCGATTCTCGAGACACGACCTGAATCTTAAAGCAGCTGGTATCCGCTATATTTCTCTTTTTAATCCAAGATCGGCAATCAGTGAGGTGATTAAAATAAATAACGGGAAAGCAATTTCGCTGATTGGCGAAATGGGATTCAAAGAGTTTTTCTTTTTATTGCTGACTGGGCCCGCTCTTGATCTCGATCGCGCCTGATGGAAAGCGATGGATGAGGTCTATGATGACTAGAATCAATTGTTTTTACTATAATTTTTGACGTTCAAAAGTGCCTTTACTGTGCCTGTGTGAAATAAATGATTTGACTTTGACTTTGATGGAACCATAGATATGTGGTTTTTTACATTTCTATGGATGGAACGAACGTGCCCAGAAGATACATAAGGATGATTAGGAGGAGATTGGGAGTATTTTTCTTCGTCTTTATTGCAACTTAAGATTCTTACAGTCGTACTCACAGAAGTCATTAAGAGTGATAATAGAACATTATCTTTTAGGCTGATAAATGTGAATACAGAATTAAGATAATTTCCTGGCCCAAATCCAAATCTACGGCCTCTCAGAGAAATCTGCCGAATATTTACCGAATAGGTACTTCATAAAGGTTTCGACATTACTAGGGCAAGAATAGTCTAACTAGAAAGATATGGAAAAAGTTTTAATGTATTTAAAAACTCCATACAATTCCTTATCAAAAAAGTTTTTAGATTTTTATCTATAAATTATGAATAAATAACGTATAGATCTTATTATTATTCCGTCCGCATATACAGGATCGTTTATTATTCACGCACGAACTTTGACCGCATTGCCAAGAGCCAACGCTATTTCTTTTAGATCATCCTATGTGTGATCTTTAAATCGGATGAATCAATCTTTCGCAGGATCTCATTTGTACGGATTTATATTGAAACGAACGCTTTTAGAAATAGTTGTATGTTTTATATACTGTTTTTCTTAGATTTTTACGTAAAGCCTTTGCAAGACAACTTGACAAGACAAACAGCAGCATCTTTATGCTGCTGTTTGTCTTGTCTTCTCTCCACAATCATTGATATCACTATCACTAAAAAAAATAAAAGGAATACTTAGCTTATTCTTAACATATTGTGGATAAAAAAGCACTTCCTCTCTCCTTAAACATCATCATTATATTATCTTTGCTCCTGTTCATGTTTACTAATATTATAAATATATGTATGTATATATTTATTTAGATTAGTATAATATACTTCATGTATGTATTTATTGTATTTTGTAAATTGTACAATACAGACTACCTACAGTATTTGTCGGTCCTTCCTCTTTTTAATCCATCCAAAGGTTGTCTTTAAAAGATCGCTTTTAGCGATAAGACCGACCATTGTGTCACCCAATAAAGAGTATTCTATTCTATTCTATCTATTATTATTCAACCACGCTCTTGCAAGTCTGGTAAAAGAAATACTTTAGAAGAAGCAATACCTTCAGCGGACGCCTTAAGTATTTAATGTTTGCGACACATTAGTTTTCCTTTGTTTATAAAAGAAATAAATCGTAAACTTGGAGCTAAAGAAATGAATACAAAACGACTAAAAATGCTACCACCATACGTATTTATTTCTACCGCTCAGGAATAATAGCGGTATACTATGTTCAAGGCCGAACGTGTTGGCCCAGTGGTTAGGGCCTCGCCTCCAACGCGCGAGATGGTTGGTTCAAATCCGGGCATGTATTAAGAAGAAGAGTTTATCGTGGACAATTGGACATTACTGACTTTGGTGAAAGAAAATACCTACATCGTAAGGAAACCTGGAAAAATACATAGTTAATATACATCTGAAATCACCATCCCATCTTGAGCGAGTGTGGTGATCAATGTCTTCGTGCCTTCTCTGTGTAGGAAGACGCCTTTGCCTTGGAGTGGAACACTCACAATAGCATAGCCAGCAGTGGCGAAGGTACCATACAACTCGATTTCCACCGGCTTCCCTTCGAAAATTCAGAACATAACCACTCTATAGTCAATTCATCACTGAAATTTTCTTTTGGAATTTTTTTTTGCTCCGTCCTACCTCTGTCATAAATTCACTTTTCGCCACTGATAGCCAGCATATAATGTTCCCACTGCTGGGACACACCCGCAACCCACCGCCGAGTGCGGGTTGGTAGATGTGACATGTCTTCGAATTTTTGGTTCTAGGACATGCCGGTTTCCTCACGATGTTTTCCTTCACCGTTTTGAGAGCAGCGGTGATGAAATAATTGACACAAAGTATAGCGCCTGTCTGGGTTTTACAACTCGTAAGTCGCGGCCGTTACCACTGGGCTACCACTGGTCTCGCACAGTAATAGACTGGTATTTGACTGCCCCGTTGGTCTCGTGGTTGCAAGCGCGACTGCTGAGCGTGGTATCCTGGGTTCGATTCCCAGGTCGGGCAAGTGGTATTGGGTTTTCCATTAGGAATTTCTTAGTACAATGCGTGCCACGAAAGATGAGACTTGACACACCACGTGGTTTGACTTGCGCAGTACATAATTTTAGGTCTCTTTAGCGGTATGAGGTCTGAGCGTGGGACGGGACCGGACGTCTTAGGGGGGCGGAAAGAGCGCGGGAGGCAGGGTCAAGTTTCATCTTTAGTGGCGCGCATTGTAACAGCCCAGAGCTTGGAAGTTGGTGGTTTAAAACCCCCGTGTCTCGGAAAGCACGTAAAGCCGTTGGTCCTGCGCCTGATCTCACTACGGTCGTGTCGGATTGCCGTCCCATCGGACTATGTGAGTAAAGGAACAGAGAGTGCACCTGTGTTTACGCACATACTTGTGTACTATAATTATGTCCTGCGTACCTGGCTAATCTCTTTTAAGATTGGCTACCGTGACCGAAATCGGTCGGGAGGCTATTATTATATCTTGAAGAAATTACATGACACATCTCCTGTTTGTTTCGGTGACAGGTGCAATATAAAACTCAAACTTGGTATTACAAGACTGTTCCTTGCAGAGAAACAGATGATACTGTATTTTATGAAGCTAGCGTTGTAAACAAAATCTAAATCGAATGTCAAACATTGCAATACATCCGAGCAGCCAATACAGATTTCGATCTCATTTCCTACGCTTGATCTAGCTCAGTTTATATTTTTTTTATTTTTCATATAAGTTTTTAGAGCTTATGAGAGGAAACTGTGAACAGCGGGGTAATTGCGTAACGCACTATTGGTAGCAATGGGTTTCATTTTGACAGTTCAACAATATTCATTGCGTCATTTACGTTGTTGAGCAGAGACATTATTTGAACGTATGAAGCAATGGATTAGCAATATCTTTCAAAATTATTCAGATTGAGATTGATGATGATTTTAACGCAATTAGGGTGCTGTATAGTGTCTGAAAGCGAAGCATACAAAGCTACTACTAAAATCCTGCGAGTCTGTTTGATTTTTCAGAGAGGAATATACAATTATACAGGGTAAGGAAGTACTGTCTCCCAACAGCGCTATGCTTCCTTACCCAAACCGTTCGTTCTACACGCTGAAGACCTCCCACCTGGACATGAGTTACCTTGGGTAACCTGGAAGTCTTTAAACAGACTCCGGACCCAGGTTGGCCGAAGCAAGGAAAACCTGTTCAGGTGGAGATTCATAGACGACTCCGCCTTGGATTGTAAATGTTGTGCTGTTCCACAAACGATGGAACAATTAATATCGTGTCCTGCGTGTCCTGTCAGCTGCACGTTATAGGAACTGGTGGACGCTAGTGATGACGCCAAACAAGTAGCCGAATTCTGGTCAGAGTCCATTTAGATTGCTGTCGACACGCTAAGAAGAAGTTCACTACTTTCTTCCCGCGACTTCGTCCGCGGGAAATTTCTTGTTCCCTCGACCATCCCGTTGCATCGCATCGCCTTCCTGCGCTATTACTTTGTTTTAGCTAAGCGTTCTCTGTGACTTTTTTGTTTTTGCTCTGCTCCTAGCGTGATATTGATAGCTTATAGCCCTCATCAAGAATTAGGCTATCAATTTGCAAATAATTTTTCGGCACAGCACTAGATTTTTACGGAGTCTTTAGAAAGAAAGAAAGAAAATACGTTTATTTGCGGTGAACATGACGCAAAAAAGAACATGAACTCAAAAAATAATATAAAAAAGGCAGGGGCAAACATGCGTCACATCCACGCAAAACGGCTATCACTCAGCATTATGCTGCGACCGTATGCAAGACAGAGCTCCAGCGCTGGTTTTCAGCGACAGCCGGCGCTGACGTAATGACGTCGACCAGTGCAGCAAACGATTATTAGGACACTGTACCGGTATAGACTTTACACATGATTACTTAATCAATTAATCACTAAATATCAACACATCGGTTGTTGTTCACAATAAGATCAAGAAATCCGTAACAAAACCTGTTTTTAAAACAGTTTCCACTAACTTTTTATTTCGTAAAAGAAGGAACAGTATTTGACCTCGCTTTTAGGAGCATAATGAAGATTGATGAAGGTGTAGAAAATATGGTTTACATTACTCCGAGTAAGCCAGGTGCTTATTTTTTTTTGTCCGCCTTCATTTTATATTGCTGGCCATTTAGCCGACTGCAGAAAAGGGAATGAAGTCCGTAGCTTGATGAAAATTACAATTTTGCTTTATGTTAGGTTCATATTAATACGTCTATGAATTTAAATATAAATAAAAGAAATAAGAACTAAGGTATAAAACTTAGTTAAATGGTTGCTTACCAAAAAAAAAAAACTAATCCTTAATTTTTTTTTTTTTTTTTTACCAATGCCGTTAAACGTCTATGAGTGCAACAGTAAATTTAAAAGATAACTCTTGAACAATGTTTTGTACGTATTTACGACTGACGGAGCCTTAAGTGAAGTCTATAGTTTCGGGAGTAGTAAATTACGGGAGATTGTCTACTACATAGCACTTACAGACAAGATTAGTTCGGGGCCCAAACTAATACTACGACAACGAGATTTGACATGATTTGACAGTTGTCCCTAGTCCCGATGTGTTTTTGCCCGTTCGAAAATTGTTAATTAGTCACTTAGACTCATTGACGCATGTATACTTCCTATCCTCACATATGGTGGACACACATGGTCTTTGACAAATCAGTAGGGGTCCACGCTCGAGGTTTGCCAGAGGACTAAGGAACGGAGTGTTCTGGGTATCAAACTAACACACCGAGTTAGGAATATGACCATCCGTTCCATAACAAAGATAATTGATGTCACTTAGAAAGCTGCCACGCTAAAATGGAACTGGGCTGGACATATCTGCCGCATGTCAGACGACCAATGGGCCAAACTTACGACCCAATGGGTCCCTCTTAATGGCAAGCGACATCGCGGCAAACCCAGGCGGAGAATGCGGGATGAGCTGGACTCCTTCAACAAGAACTGGTTCTTAGCAGCTTTAAACAGAGAGAAGTGGAATAAGGGTAAAAAGGTCTTTGCCCTGTAAATCACGGGCGTTTAATAATAATAACTTGTTTTGAGAGACCAACTACTTTTGGTCGGTCCCGTATCTTCATTGACGAACCTAGAGAGTAAACTCCCCTATATTAAATACTTAAAACCAACAGTAAACATACCTGTACGCCGAAAAATGTCGTCCAAATATCAATACCGCCACAAATGTACCACTCAAAAAATATAACCCAATTTTTCCGCGAATGCATCAAATCCACAGTCGAAACAAACAGCCATGTACTGCATATAGGAGGGTATCGTTCCGGGTAGAGCGAGTACAACGGGTACATAAACAAAGGATCACCATTCCATTATCGAGGATTACGGGCGGTTTTCAGCCGGTCAGGCTACCGACCGCGATATGATTCATTGTGCTTTGTTCCGAGGTGAAACAGGGAGGAATGTTTCGGTATTTACTTTATATTGTGGACGGTTTTTGGTAAAAATAGGCCATTCTTTTACAATCTTGAAGTAGCAATACATAATCAGCCTATAATGTTCCCACTGCTGGGACACAGGCCTCCTCTCAGTGAGAGGGAGTGGGCCGTAATCCATCACACGGGCCCAGTGCGGGTTGGTAGATGTCAAATGTATTCGAATTTTTGGTTCTGGGACATGCCGGTTTCCTCATGATGTTTTCCTGGCGAGTCCGCGGGCGGCTCGCGCGGGAACCGGGGTTCTTAAACTAGTTCGAGCATTTTCTAGTAAAAATAAGTCTTCTTCATCCATATTATATTTTGACAAATACTGGACACGACAACACTCAGAACGAAGCGGCGCTCGACTGCAGGCAGGCAGATCGCGCGCGTTCCCGCACCCGCGCCGCTCGCCACCCCGCGCTGCCAGTCTGGCCAACTTAGTACGTGAAAACGTCTTAGGTTGGATTTAGTGTAACGCTGACAAAGGTCATGTAACGTCGGTCACACGTACCAAAACGCTGACGATAAACGGACGTGCGAGTCCATATAAATCGGTAAACGACCGATGTCAGCGCTGACCGTGTGTCAAGTACTAAATCCAGTCTTATTGAGCAGTAGTCACGAGGTCTGATAAAATTATGGTATGGTGATGCAGTTAGCTAATAAAATTTACTAGATTTTGCGACGTATGGTTTAGTTATGCAATTCAAAATCAGATTCTACACCAAACTCCATCACAAAGCGATCTTGCATGAACTTTCTTGCTTGTCTGTCGCGGAAAACCAGCGCTGGGGCTCTGTCTTGTATAGGGTCGCAGCAGAATGCTGACTGATAGCCGTTTAGCGTGGATGTGACGCATGTTTCCCTTACCTTCTTTTTTTTATTTTAGTTTTTGTGTCATGTTAATTTTTGCGTCATGTTCACCGCAAATAAACGTATTTTCTTTCTTTTCTTTTCTTTCTAACCCAGCTAAACTAAAATAGGAATTGACAAGCTTCAGTGGCCGTGTGTCTGATTAGCTTTGGGGTGACATAGACACAGTGGCGTGCAGTGGCGCTCTGCTTTGCGGTGCACTCACAGGCTGACCTCAAAGAACATTTATGTTGCAACTGAATATATTTGGTTTTGACAATATTGGTTGTGCATTTGCAACTTGGGGGGCTTTCAGTCGGATGTCAAAGATTTTGTCTGTTGGAACGAGTAAACAAAAACATATCAAAGCCACAAAGTTTGTACGGATGCATGAGCGAGATGGTGAAAAATAAATCAAAATCAATTGTGTATTTAAGAAGAACTAAATGGACACAGAGACATACAGGAAAAGCAACTTTGATATGACATTTTATACCTTCGCACATCACTAATATACCACTGTCCTGTCAACAACTTTAAGCAGAAAACTAATTAGTCTCCTGTGCATTTTTGAAAATAAATGCAACAGTATACAAACTGTCCAGCACCCTAATTGCATAACACACTATCAATCGGAATCTGAATCATTTTGAAGCAAATTATTTATCCATTGCTTCATAAGTTCGAAAAATTTGTCTGCTCAACACGTAAATAACGCAATGAATGTTGTTGAACTGTCAAAATCAAACCGATTCCGATTGATAATGTGTTACGCAGTTGCCCCGCAATTTAAATGTATTTCTCAAAGCTTGAACAATTAACATTTACTACAAAGATATTAAATTGAAGCCGAACTGTCAACGGCAACATTTTGACGGACGGGGTCGCTGGGAACCGTCTGTCGTAAATCATTCAATTAGCACGGATCAGTTTCATTGGTAGGGTTCAATTATGTTATTGTTACAAGTTATAGGCGGAAAGCGGGAAAGATGTTAGTATAGCAAGCTCTACCAGCATCTTTTACAATCTAGACTAGACTACATTTATAATTCTGCTTTTGTGAGACAAACAATAAATGGTTCAATAATGTATGTGAGTCACAACGCATTAACTAATAAACTAGTGAATTGCAATAAAGGTCGTTTTCAAAATTAATGTAAATTTCTTTTGTGTTTATTTTGTGTCATCGTGACAGAAAAGTAACACAAATGAAGTGTAAGGGCAGAGTCACAATGAAGTATTTAAAAGCCAATTTGGTAGTAAATCAGTTTAATGATAATAAAATTTGACAAACTCACGTGTAAACGCCTCTGCCGTTCAGCAGACGTTAACGGATATAATTAATTGCTTTTAAAGTAATGATGATTTATTGCAATATAAGAAATTTGTTGATAGAATACATTAATACTGTTTGATTAATTCCTGACAAGCTAACACATGCATAATCAGCCTATAATGTTCCCACTGCTGGGACACAGACCTCTTCTCTGTGAGGAAATGGACCGTTATCCACCACGCGGACCCATTGCAGGGGTGGTGGACGTCATGTCGTCGAAGTTTTGGTTCTAGGACATGCTGGTTTCCTCACGATGTTTTCCTTCACCGTTTTAGGAGCAGTGATGATGAAATTAAATACACAAAGTAAAGCGCCTGCCTGGGTTCGAACCTACGACTTACAAATCGTAAGTCGCCATTACCACTGGGCCAATACTTCTCTATAGAAAGCGTGTTGTTAGTCAAATTACGGATCAATGCTAATATTCACTGGTCTTTAAGTCACAGCATTGTTTGCTTATGTATTCGTTAGAATGGGAATAATGTCCGTACATTATTTATGTACCTATCATTTTTAAGCTATTGCATAGCTTTTATCTTGGGCTTTGAGCGCGGCGACCGAATGAAGAAATTCCGTAACGAAAATAAACCTAACACCCCCCACTCCGACCGGCACAGCGGTGCAGCGTTGAAAGCCGTGCATCGTCTAACGTCGTATCAGTTCGGCAGACTTCGGCACGGTGTTTGTGTGCGTGCGACTAGACGTATGCTATGCAATAGCTTTACCGCGGCAGTCCCCGAGTGCCACACGTATTTTTTTTTTTTTTTAGGAATTGCATCTCGTAGTTCAACCTATGAGGTTGTCGTCTGCTTAACCGGACTTGCCTGTGGATGCCTCAAAATTAAGGCCTCCAGCCAGGGCTTAAAAACTTCAAAGCTAAGCGACAAATATCAAAGGCACACTGGGACTTTATGGAATTCCTTGAGGTGACTCGAGATGGGACAGAATATTATACACGAATTCTGATGGAAAGAGCAAAATTGTTTACCATAAAGGAAACGGCAAGTGCATACCCGTTAACATCACACAAATATTTTTTTTATGGATTTTCCTTTCTTGATTTGCAAATGTTATAAAAACATTTGTTTGTTACATTCGAAATAGGTAAAAAACTTCAAAATCTCCGTTTTACACTTGCACCGAGCACAAAGCTCTCAAACCAACAGATGGTTTGACAACTAAAAAAATACTTTTTTGTCTTTTATATTTTAACAAGAAATGTAAAAAGTTTTTAGTGAGAGCTTATTTTCGTACAAATCGCGCTACAGATCACTCGCCATTCCTTTACATTTCACGTATGTTTTATTTATCTTCTTATAACTAATCAAGTATGTGCGGAACTAAGGAAAACACACCAATGTTTACTTTTATGTAGGCACATGAATCTCTTCCAGCATATTTTTTAACAACTCTTTTTTCCTCTTAGATTTCTTTTTTTTTCAGTAGCGTTATTCCATTATCATGTTCGGGTTTATTATTTACATTTTTTTTAAGCCCACCCATAATTATATACAACCTCTTCACCATTTTCAACTCGTTTCAAGCTTTATTCATAAAAATACAAATATTCATTGATTATAGATTAAAAACATCTTTCTATAATAAAAATCATCAATTAAATTACTACTAAGAATTCGCATACCGACCATTTTATTTTCAGACCCCGTCATCCCTTTTCTAGCCCCTTTTCCAAAAAATTGCCTTAAAAATCTCCGCCATAAACTAGAACCTTCTTCTATAAAGACATAGATTCTTTCTGATCTCCCAATAGAATAGAATAGATAAGACATGTACAGTAGGCTCCAAAAGTCCATAGGCAAAGTCACAAAGCAATAGCTTGACGTTTAGTTTGACTTACGACCTTCTTTTAATGAGTAATTAGACACACACACTCGCATATTACTCGAATATAGTTTCGTGTCATGTTCGTCTTGTTCACATAGTTCATAAAACTTTATGATTATACCCACAGAAATCTAAATAAATAAAACATAAGGTAGACAGATGCTTAACTCATTCACCGCTAGTCCCCGACTAAATAGAATGTTGTTGCTTCTTGGTTGGTGGATAATTTGATATGTGAAGTGTGTTTAATCTATTAGCGGTGTTGTAGTTCATTTTGAAATGCAAGCAAATTTAAATATCGAGATGAAAGCTGATATTATCGCGCTGCGTAAATATGGACTTATTATTATATCACAAATATTTGATGAAACCGGACTGACTGTGAGTATTATGATTTCATTATTTTATCGAACATTTATCTAATTAAAGTATAAATGATGATCCTTGTAGTTATTTTTTTAAACGTTTTATATTTACCTACCATAAGCCCTAAATAGAAAAAAAATAATAATATTTCCTAAAGTTTATTTATTTACTTTTGGAATGATGAATATAATATTAAGCATAATATTATAATATATAATCATTTTGTAACATTTCTATTTTCAAAATAGTAATAATATTTTATAATTTTGCTAGTAGCTTAACAGTATTCCTTTTTTGTTTTAGAGAAATTACCTACTGTGAGTCGGAGGGTCAAAAGATATAAGGAAGAGGGTAGCCTTGCCAGTCGAAAGCGAAGTGGAAGGCCCAGCTGGTCAGTGAATATGAAACAATTGGTTTCCGAGATATTTTGCCGAATTATTCAACAAGTGTTTACGAAGCGTTCGCCGTGCAAACGAAAACCAGCTCAAAAACATAATATTTGATTGGAAATAATAAACAAGAACATTTATACAAAGTATTAAGTTATAAATTGCTTTTAGTAATATTAAAATAAAATTGTGTCATATCCGTATTAATAAGGATTATTTTGAGGTTTAGTTTCAATCTTCTTTTCATAATGAAAATGAATACTTAAGCTATAACCGCAATAAGTCCTAATAAATATGACTGTTTATAACGAATAAACATTTTGAAATCACTTAAGTATAAAACATTTTTATTTTTAACCCCATATAACATAAGCATAACAATATAATAATAAAAACATAAAAATTATTACATTGTTATCTCTATTGAATAACAAAAAAAAAAAAACGAAAAAGATAATTGTTGAAAAGAAAAATAATAGTCTCATCTCGAGATTGGAACCCAGACTTTCACGTTTGCTAAACCATTAGGTTACGTTACCCGCTATCTATACTTGCTATGATGAAGTGAATTTGAGCAGTAGTATGAACCCACCAAGGTTATGTGTAAATACGTAGTACCGTGTGCGTAAAAGCGACGATATGTTTTGTTTCGTTCGACGCTAGGACAGTAGAAGATATTTTTACTGTGACGCTCAGTAGTGGAGAATTGGGGTTCCTGGATCAGAGATCCAGGAACCCCAATTCTCCATTTGAAATTGAGCTATCAATCAATCAATCAATTCATATTTTTTGGGTTCCATATCTGACTCCTATGTTTATCTATTCAGATTATAGGACAGTTGAGGTTCGGAACCCTCAATTCCACACTTGAAAATGGGCTATCTATCAATCAATCAATTCATATTTGTCCCGTGTAATAGGGGCAGCCTATTACTAAGTACTGGAACTGGATACAAATCCGATGAGAATCGGAAAATGGGATCGAACTCAAGACCTCATGCTCAGCATCATCATTCCACTATTGAAGCGTACATACTTAGGGTAACAGCACAGGTAACAGTAATACGCAATGCCTACTCTATAATACGACGCGTCGCGGTGGGCCATTGAATATGGAATGCTCTCATGTTACCCACCGCTGCCTTATATAACGAACGAAGTTGCTATTTACGCTAAACATATTTTATAAGGTAGAAATAAAAATGAACTTTTTTTTTGTATTATTTTAATTCAAATATAACAGTTTAATTATAACATTTTACATAGTTGCTTGTTGTCCTATTTATTACCTCATACATTTAAACACTTATATTATTTTACAGAACGATACTTAATTTTACTTAATCTATGCTTTTGGATTGATGTCATTCTGAATTCTTGCTATTAATTCTCTCGTACTGGAATAAATATCATCAAATAATATTGTTTTTACAACATGCTGAACACACACATCAGCTTCACAATTACAAATCGGCTGTTCGGGATTTTGAAAACTGTCCGTATCGTAAATTTCAATTTTGATTATTTTTCTCCCGCGAGTAACAGGTTTCTTTATATATTGAAAAAACGTTTGTTCAGTTTTTGATCTCTTACGAGCAAGACCTAGCGTTTTCTGTCCAGATGTTTTTTGAACTGCTGGTTGATTCATAGGTACAAAATTAAAAAGATCTTCTGATTCCTAAAAAAAAAAAAAAAAAAATAAGTTTCAAATATTAATACAAACGTTTTAATTCAAACAAAGCGTTAAGTTGAAATAAATACTGATAGTGGTGTACCAAACACCTATACTTAATAATGATTACCTACTCGTATTAACGCTTTTATTTTTACTGTAAAGAAAAATATTATTAACACTTACCGACATTACACAATGACAACGTTCTACCCGATCAGGAGGATTCACAGAAATTGAATGATTGATTTTAACGTTTTATTCCCCATTTATATATTAATTTAATTTTAATCAATAGAGTTCAAAGTCGTACGTTTTTGTTAGATGTTGATATTCCAGACAAAAATGGTATGGTGAAATTTGAAACCCTCAGACATCACGACGCCAAACATTTTATTGTGTATCGTAATTAGGTATACATTGATAAAATAAGTACTAGATACTGTACGTTTGTTCGTTGTAACCTTTTCATACATTTTATTTAGAAGATACGGCGGGCAAAATCATCGTATGTAAGTAGTATGTCATTGTTAGTGACTTTGCAAAGTTGCAATTCTTTATATGGAGACAGATCAAAACAAATTAGCAAATCGACATACTATTGTTACGCCTTGGTTTTGCCTACTATTATTATTTATTTTTACGTATCCCGTTCTATGTTTGTTACTCAATCACACAAAACTGGTTGAACAGATTTTGATGAACTTTAGCACACTCATAGTTTATAATCTGGATAACCTAAACTAAAGTAACCTATCTTTCCAATAGCTATTTAAAAGGAGGAGGCAAAATCCAGGTGTAATAATAGTATGTGGTTGAGGAACAATTCTATTTAGATCTACAAATTATTATAATATTTATATTTTGTATCCTATTCGATGTACATAAAGTTGAAATTACGTGATCTCAATTTGTTGTCAAGTAATTTTTCTGCAGCTTAAATTACTTATTACATATTTGGGTGACACATCTGACAAAGCATTTTAGTTACACTTTGCCCTAATCCTTAAATGGAATACCACCATGCGGATTTACTAGTATTTAAGAGCTAACCTGAAGAAAGCTAGATCATTCGAAATCTTCTGCTAAAGGCAGTCACATCAACTTCAACCAACCTAAGAAAAATCAATCTGCTAAAATGTAAGTACTTACCCATTATTTTTTTAAAGTTAAATATTTTTACCAACAAATTACTTACTAGTTTTTCTATTAGAATTTCTAATTGATGCATTTCTTACTAAGTTTATATTTCACTATACAATTGTTTTAGTATTCTTTCAATCAAGTGTACATGCAATTAATAAATAAATTCATATTTTATTCATTTCTTAACATTCAATCATTCAATTATTACATTCGTCCAATTGTTCGATTAGTCAATTCATAATTGTTGACTTATTCTTTGATTTCGTATTTTTAAAGGTCCAAGAACACAGCCGATCATCTATTCCCATCAGAAGACGAATCACTGAGTGACGTACCAGTGAAAGCCAAGCTGAAGGTGCAAAAAAAGCGTAAGCTAGCGTCTACAAGCAGCTCACAACCATCCACAAGTAAAAAACATAAGATTGACCCCATCACTCCTACAACCAAGGCTACTGCTCGTGAGCTGTTTGGAAGTGACAGCGAAGACGACGCGTTTGAAGTTACTGGGGACAAGAAGTCTCCTCCTATTTACTCCTACATCACGAGGAGATTAGCAAATGGCTTTTCCCGTCAAATGGATGAACAGAAGAAAGGTGCGTTCTACATTGAAGTTAAAATTTATAGGTCGGATGAGATAGAGCGTGTACATCCCGTAAATAGATGGCGCCATTCCATCATCACCATTAAAAATAAAGCCAATGAAGATTCGGAGTCCTGGAATCATATGAATGCGTTTATCGCAAGCTCTAGAAAAGAGTTCAAAAAATGTCCTCCAACATTTATAAGCTCCTATCAGTAAAATAATATAATGCCATATAAGTATTCATGACTAAAATATAATGTAATCAAATATTTTATTGTAACATTTATCATTTAATCTTATAATCTAATGTAATTGATTAATTCTATTAAACTATGTAATGTGTATAACATTTGTCGTTTTTGTTTCCAGTTCAACCTGCCGATCACATCTCGCAAAGTTCTAAAGTTATTATTAATAATGATACAAGCCAATTTGATATCTCAGAACAAGAATACGATACGAATGTTTATGAACCTAATTCAAAGACTATTCATTGTGACAAATGTAAACTTGAGATTCCAGAACATAAATACAGATACCATAAAAGAACGAATATCCACAAATCGAATTGTTTAATGAAATCAAGGTTTGAAAATGTTGAAATCATAGCAACAGCTTTTAAGAATAGAATTATGACTTATCGCTTAAACCCATCTATAGAAGACGAGAACCTCATACCAGAGGCGTTCTTAGATGATAAGCGACAATATATTTTAGAAATTATAAAGTTTTTATTGTCGAAAAATACCTCTATCAAAGTTAACTTTGAACTGTTTGCTTATTTTATATTACCTAAATCAAACGAGCAGCAGTTAAAGTCATTCAATACGAAATATGAAATTATATACAATAGTACTGATTTTAATAAGATATATTCAAATGTAATAGAAGTATTTAAAAGAAAACTTACTGAATTCGAGCATTGTGAATCTGGATGGTCATTTGTTTCCATAAGTCATTTGGAAATCAATATAAATAAATATTGCCCTTTGCGAGGTGGTACTTATTTAGGCCTACCTGATGTTATTAAAAATACAAAAAGTTGTTTGAATATACAGAATAATGATGAGTATTGTTTTTTGTGGAGTATAGTCGCAGCGTTATATCCAGCCAAAAATAATGTCTGCAGGACGAACTCCTATCCACATTTTAGTTCAATATTTAATCTAGAAGGGGTTTCATTTCCACCTTCACTTGGTGATATCAAGCTATTTGAAAAGAATAACTGTGAGTTAAGTATTAATGTTTACGGATTAAATGAATACTATACTGTAACCGGCCCGCTTTATGTGACGAGGTGTAAGAAAGATAAACATATTAACTTACTGTATTTTGAAAAAAACAACAAAGGTCATTACTGTTTAATTAAAAACCTTTTACGTTTAGTACGACGACAAATTTCATACCATAAAGGTCGAATGTATTTATGTGAGACTTGCTTGCAGTTTTTTACCTACGAAACAAAGTATAATTCTCATAGTTGCTCCAAAATTTTAACTATACTGCCTGACAGACACAGTGCATTACAGTTCAAAAATTATGAACGAAAGCAAAAAATAAATTTTGTTATATACGCTGATTTTGAAAGTATATTAATGGACTATGAAATAGAGCAAAGTGATAAAAATACAATAAAGAACAAAATACATCAACCGTCTTGTTTTGCATTTTATGTGTGTTGCTCACATGACAGCAGTTTAAATAAATACGTTACATATAGAGGGCCTAACTGCGTGGAAGTATTCGTTAAAAAATTGATAGAAGAAGCAAAATTGATTCATACAATTTTGATGACAAAGAAACCAATGCGTTCTATGACAAGGGAGCAAATTAATAATTATCGTAAATCAACTACATGCCATATCTGTAATCATTTGTTATTTGATGATAAAGTTTGTGATCATGATCACATTACATCCGAGTACAGAGGTGCAGCACATTCGCATTGTAATTTAATTTATAGAGTGTGTCCCTTTATACCTATTATATTTCACAACTTATCTGGCTATGATTCTCATATATTTATAACAGAATTAGCAAAGTATGATGGTGAGATAAAAGTTATAGCACAAACTAAAGAAAAATATTTAACTATAACAAAAATAATAAATACAGGGAAAGGATGTAAACCAATACAGATAAAATTCATAGACTCGTTTCAATTTCTTAGTTCAAGTCTTGAGAATCTATGTAAAAGTTTAACTGAGAATGATTTTATTCATTTATCGTCACATTTCCCAGACAGAAATCAATTCACTTTACTGCAAAGGAAAGGCATATTTCCCTATGAATACATCTGTTCATGGAAAAAATACAGTGAAACACAACTGCCTGTTAAGGATAATTTTTATAACACTTTACAAATGAAACATATAACTGACGCTGAATATCAACATGCTCAGACTGTATGGAAATGTTTTAATATAAGTTCTCTTGGTGAATATACAGACCTGTATTTAAAGTGTGATGTACTATTATTATGTGATATATTTGAAAATTTCAGAAACATTTGCCTACAGCATTATAAACTCGATCCTGCTTATTATGTAACTTCACCTGGATTGAGTTGGGAAGCTATGTTACTTTATACAGGTGTGCAGTTAGAATTAATTCATGATTTGGAAATTTATGAAATGTTGGAGAAAGGAATACGTGGAGGGTTAGCTCAATGTTCTCACCGATACGCTAAAGCTAATAATATTTATTTACCTCAATTCGATCATTCAAAACCATCAACATATTTAATATATTTGGACTGTAATAACCTTTACGGATATGCTATGACGAAAAAATTACCGATATCAGGATTTAAACTCATGACAGATACTGATATCAAAAAGTTTAATGTACTTAATGTTCCTGATGATGGGGAGTACGGATACATTTTAGAAGTAGATTTAGAGTATCCAGATCATTTACACAGTTTACATAGTGACTTACCTTTCGCTCCTGAGAAATTCATACCCATAGGAGGGAAAACTCAAAAACTAATTGCAAATTTATATGATAAATATAAGTACATCATTCATTTCGTTCATTTAAAAGAATGTATTAAAAATGGTCTTGTGCTGAAAAAAATTCATAGGATTCTTTGTTTTAAACAAGAAAATTTTTTGAAAAAGTATATAGACTTGAATACTAGATTACGGCAAGCAGCTTCAACATCATTTGAGAGAGATTTTTTCAAACTTTTAAATAACTCCATATTTGGTAAAACAATAGAAAATAAACGTAAGCACGTTGACGTAAAATTAGTTACCAAATGGAGTGACATTTCGAATAAAACAAATAAAGTAATTGGTGCTGAGAAATTAATCACAAGGCCTAATTTAAAAAGTATTTCTATATTTGATGAAAATTTTGTAGCTATACAGCTGAGTCCTGAAAAACTTGTTTTAGATAGACCAATATATATAGGATTTGCAGTACTAGAATACTCTAAGCAACATCTATATAACTTTCATTATAATTTCATTACGAAAAAATATGGTAGTAAAGCTAAATTGTGTTACACTGATACAGATAGCTTGTTATATTTAATACAAACTGAAGACTTTTATAAAGATATGTGTGATAATTTGACGGAATTTGACACAAGTAATTTTGGAACTAACAATCCCTACAGTATTCCTAAGGTGAATAAAAGTATCCCCGGCTTGTTTAAGGATGAATTAGGAGGAGACCCAATCACTGAATTTATAGGTTTAAGAGCAAAACTGTACTGTATTAAATCATTAAATACACAAATTAATAAAGCTAAGGGCGTGTCTAAACCTATTACAAGATGTTTAAAGCCACATAACTATAAGGAGGTTTTATTTAAAAATTTAACACTTAAGCGTAAAATGAATATGATTAAATCAATGAAACATGTGCTTTACTCGCAAGAAGTAAATAAAGTAGTCTTGAACAGAATAGATGACAAAAGGCAAATTGTATCAAATCAAATTGAGACTGTTCCATGGGGACATAGTAATTACATATGTTAACTGGTTACATATGTTAGCTGGTGGTGTTGTATATAACTGTTATTTGATAATTTAATTATGTGTTGTATATTTTTTAATAATTACTAATAAAAATTGATTCATAACAATACTTGACTTTTCATTCGTTTCCTTAAGTACCTAACACCAGTTTATTATTATTATTTTGTTACTTTAATTAAGATTTTTAAAATTTTTATTAATAAAACACAGAGTTAGAGTTAGAGTTCATTTATTTATCAGAAACATGAGTAAGCATGCAAGATGTTAAGTACATTGCAACAAGGATCACAGTCATGTTTTACCTTTACAGCGTACAAATATGTATTATAATAACATTTTATTAATTGTAACTATTAATTAATAAACAAATTAAAAAAACTGTACAGCATAAGCAATTCAAAAATCAATTAAATAGGATAAGTAGAAGAACAAAATAATTATCATCGTCAAAATTAATCCAAATGTAAAAATAATATAAAATACTAAATTACATTTGCATAATAATATAGGTACAGCATAAGCAATTCAAACATCAATTACATAAGATAAGTAGAAGAATAAAATATCGTCAAAATTAATTCAAATGTCAAAAATAATATAAAATACTAACAAAAGTCAACAGAACCAAACTTCGCCTACACATTAGAATTAGTATGTTTTCTCTATTAGAAACTCAGCAATACTATAGAAACTCAGTTTATAAAGTATTTTTTATTATATTGAACTTAAATATATACACATTTGGTTATAATAAACTCTAAATAGACATAAACTTACACATACCTAATAAATAACATTTAAATCCATATTATGCAGTCGAACTAAACTTTTTAACTATTTTACTCACTAAATGCTCAGTTTCACACATTATATCATCATAATCACTTCTCACTAAATACTGTACATTCACACTTGCACTATCAGGTTCAGTGTCTATTTCATCCATGTGGCGACCGTCCAAATCATGTATAATTATTTTTATTAGTTGGCGAACATGTCCTGGCTCCTTACGCATGACAAAGGACGTGTTTTTAAAAGATTTTGATTTAGTTTTTTTCTTCTTCTTCTTCTGTTTTTGTTCTTCTAGTTTTTGCTGTTGACTCTCTTCACACACACTTGCCGCTGCTTCAGCTAACCAACTCTCTCTATCTTGAGCATAGTAGAAAGGATTTATAACTGGATCGGGGATCAAATTCTGAAAAACCAAAGATTTTTTTTGCGTTATTAAACAGCATCAACTATGAGTTTAAATTGATAATAGCAAAACTAGCTTAGATACTTACGTTACACTGATGGTTAATATTATCTAAAACAGGACTGTAGGATGGCGAGCGTGACATGATGCTGTAATATAAAAAAAGAGTATGTATTATTTTATTTTTTTAATTACATCGAATAATAAAATACAAATATTTACCTTGAGAATGTCCTAATAAACGAAAGCGATACGAAACGACTTTGTTATGGACAAGAGGGCAGCGAAGTGAAGTGATTGCTTATTTTATAATAAGTACACTTCTTAGCTCAGATTACATATTATATATATATATATATATTCTTGTACTCAACACAAGTTTCTACTTGTTAGTTAGACAAGTATATATGTGCATGTTAAGTAGTTTTTGAATTAATAGGTAAGATGAAGTTGATTAAGCAACCCATATCCCTCAGTGTTAATAATATAAAATTAAGTGACTCCGTTCACCACATCAGACATAGCGCTTTATTGCCAAATACCATTCGCTGTATAATATGTGGTCCATCAAACTGTGGTAAAACGAATGTTATGATTAGTTTACTGCTGCATCAAAATGGGCTCAAATTTAGAAATCTTTATCTTTACTCTAAAACTATTTTTCAACCAAAATACCGTTTCTTGACTGAAGTTTTGAAAAGAGTACCGCAGATTAACTTCTATGAGTTCAGTGATGATAAAGATGTAATTTCTCCGAGTGAAGCATTAACAAATTCTGTATTTATTTTCGATGATGTTGCGTGTGAAAATCAAGTAAATATCCGCAATTATTTTTGTATGGGTAGGCATAAACAAATCGATTGTTTCTATTTATCTCAAACCTATTCAAAAATTCCAAAACAATTGTTACGTGACAATGTTAATTTTCTTATTATATTCAAGCAAGATGATGTGAATTTAAAACATATTTATGAAGAGCATGTTAGTTCCGATTTACAATGGAAAGAGTTTAAGAACATTTGTCAAACTGTTTGGGGTAAACCTTATAATTTTCTAATTATTAATAAAGAATCGTCATTAAATAATGGAAGGTACCGACAGAATTTTGATATTTTTTTTAAATTTGACTGACTGTTTTACATATAAGTAATTAATATGCAAAAACAAATTCAGTATAGTTTCATCTTTAGCTGAACGTAGTTGTTACAATAATATATAACATGGAGAAAAATATTAAAATTGAATTAATGAAGTCTGTAGACTCCATAAAGAATAAAATAAAACAATTGAAGGACCAGGAACACTCAATGAACTTGTCATTCAATAAAATGTTAAAACCTGTTACAGATCCCCTTAAAACTCTAGTTGATTCGAATATAAATATGGAGAAAATAAAACATTTAGAAAATACAACACCCAAAAATTCTGGAGATATAGAATTGGATGATATCAATACTAGCTCATCTACAACGTTTGAGGACTGTTACGAACCAAAACTTAATTCTACACAATTAGTTAAAAAGTCTTCTAAAATCAAATTACCACATGATTTAGAAACTTCATTAGAGGGTCCTGATATCTATAATATTTGTGATGGTTTAAATGTACCGTTTGGAATAAGAAGTGAAAACGAAATTTTATTCATGGGAAATTCAGTAGTGTCATTTTCTAAAATGGATAGTTTGAATAACGATACTAGCATTTTGATTAAAATCGATGATAAATCCTACAATTTAACTCCTGGCCTGAAAGAACTTTTACTTCAAAAGAAACCTGATTTAAAATTAATATCCAGCAAAGATAAACTTGTTTACAAGGATATATTGTATTATACAAATGCTCATAAAAGAGACTTCAATCCTAAAGGGCAAATAAAAGGTGATAAAGGAAT
Source organism: Hydraecia micacea (assembly GCA_914767645.1). Classification (NCBI taxonomy): domain Eukaryota; kingdom Metazoa; phylum Arthropoda; class Insecta; order Lepidoptera; family Noctuidae; genus Hydraecia; species Hydraecia micacea. The sequence continues at coordinate 1,808,073 of OU611794.1, forward strand.
AAAATATCGCGAAATAATAAGACCATTGTTTTCCGAAACATCAAACGATGATATTCACACTAAACTTGGAGGAAACTTGCCAAAGTTAAAGAAATACAAAAACAATACTGACCTGGTATATTGGGACGACCCTAATGAATTGGTTGAGAGACTGAAACTATTAGTTGCTTCAAGAGATGCGGGCAATACAAATCATGATAATGAAATTTTATCGATAATAGAAGAATTAAAAGAAGCTGATATAATTAAAGAATAAATAGTAGCACTAACATAGTTTCCTTTCAGTATCATTGCTGGATTCAAGACAAATGTTTGTACACTGATTTCTGAACATGAGTAAAACCGATGTGGTAAACGAAATTCATAAAAATGCAAGGGTAAACTTTCCACGAAGACATGTTATTATGAAAGATATAGATGACCTTTGGCAAGCAGACTTAATTGATATGCAATCAATTTCTAAAGAAAATAAAAAATACAGATTTATTCTTGCTGTTATTGATACATTTTCGAAATACGCTTGGACCTTTCCTTTGAAAAATAAAACCAAAGATGTTGTATGCAACTCTTTCAAGATATTGTTGGATAAAGGGCGTGTCCCCAAAAATCTGCAAACAGATAATGGAACAGAATTTTATAATAATACATTTGAAAAACTTATGAAATCTTATTATATAAACCATTATTCAACTTTTTCAACAAAAAAGGCATCAATAGTTGAGCGATTTATCAGAACATTGAAATCTAAACTGTATAAGGAATTCAGTTTAAAAGGTGACTATAACTGGATAGATAATACCCTTAATAATGTTATTTATAAATATAATCACACCTACCATCGCACTATTGATGAAATCCCCGTAAACGTGAATAATACTAATAAAGAACGCATATTATGGAGATATTTCAGGTTGGTGAAAACCAATAACGTAAAAAGCAAATTTAAAGTTGGTGATTATGTACGTATCAGTAAGTACAAAGGAACATTTGAAAAAGGGTATACCCCCAACTGGTCGACAGAAATATTTAAAATTCGAAAAATACAATACACAACTCCTATCACCTACTTAATTGAAGATGCGATCAGAGATCAACCCATTTTAGGTGCATTTTATGTACAAGAGCTGCAAAAGACAAAACATCCTAATTTATATCTAGTTGAGAAAGTTCTTAGAAGTAAAGGAAATAGGGTTTTAGTAAAATGGTTAGGTTTGTCTTCTTCTGAAAACAGTTGGATTGAAAAATCGAATATTTATTAGGTGTTCAATCCATGATGCCTCAGTCTTATGATGGGTATTGGAGAGAGCAGTCATCTCAATTGGCTTATAAATAATTTACCATTTGAATTACATTTACCAGGATACAATTATTGCGGACCTGGCACTAAATTAATTAAAAGGCTTACACACGGAGATAAAGGCATTAATAAATTAGATGAATATTGCAAAGAACACGACATTGCCTATCACAAGTCTTCAAACTTAAAGGATCGCCACAAAGCAGATTTCGTTTTGTTAAACATGGCTAAAGAGCGAACACTTGCCTCAGATGCGAGTGTAGGGGAAAAACTGGCAGCACGTTTAGTAAGCAGCGTCATGTCAACAAAAATTAAAACTGGTTCTGGCCTAAAAAAAGGTAGCAAAAAGGCTCCAAAAATTACATCTGGAAAAGGGTTGAAAAATAAATTTAAAAATGTTATTAACAAAACAAAAAGACATATAAAAAAATTAAAACCAAAATGCAAAAAAGTGGCGATAGAATTAGCTATGGCTGCTACCAGAGAATTAGCTAATGATGCAACCATTAAACTTCCTCGTGTTATTCCTATACCAAAATCTGGTGGAGTGTTACCTTTGATTCCTATTTTCGCTGGTTTATCTGCGGCAGGTGCCCTAGCAGGCGGTGCGGCTGGTATTGCTAAAACCATAAATGAATTCAAGATGGCAAAAAAGTTGTATGCTGAATCGAAGAGGCACAATGAAAAGATGGAGGCTCTATGCATCGGAAAAGGACTTCACCTTAAACCACATAAAGATGGTCTCGGAATTTTCGTCTCGAAAGAAAAAAACTAAAATATCGGCTACCTAAACGAGCCTTGAGTAATTTGGACATTATGAAGTATGGAAATAATATTCCCTATTTTAGAGGTGTCTTTATGAGAGACGAGCTCCCTAAATACCCTTTTAAAAAAGAATGTGGGGTTATTAATTTAGATAGCTCTAAAAATCCTGGTTCTCATTGGGTAGCCTATATAAAATACAATGATTATATTGAGTATTTTGACAGTTATGGAAATCTTAAGCCTCCAAAGGAATTTATAAAATATGTGGGTTCCGAAGTACATTATAATTATGATAATATTCAGCGTGATCATCCTTTCAATTGTGGACATCTTTGTTTAAACTTTTTGAAGAATTTTTGGTTTAGTGAAAGAATAAAATAAACAGAATCTTGCGAAAGAGTTCAGCATGTCGATTCTGTAAAAATCTCACCGTGAAAACTTGCGTGGAGTGAGCTGTCAGTGTCATCCCACTGATGCTAGGGATTGACCAAGCAAACATTTATAATCATAATCGAGATTTTAATCATATTTTTTATGTTAATTCTATTGAAAATTTTATATAATTTCAAAGCTAGTATTTTAGTGATCAAAACATTAATATTTTGTGGGGTTTTAAAATTAAATAGCAAAACAGAATCTTAGTCAGAAACTCAATGTTGTTTTTTTATATATTTTTTTCCCTAGACTAGTCCTTATAATTATGGCCTGAGGCGCGAGCGCGTCACGCACGAACAGTAAATAAAAAAACTTTTTTACAAAAAAAACAACCGACTTCAAAAAAAACTACAAAGTGATAAATAACTTTAATTTCGGAAGTCGGTGTCGTTGGTTCCGCATTTTCGTTTTTTGACACCGACTTCCGAAATTAAAGTTATTTATCACTTTGTAGTTTTTTTTGAAGTCGGTTGTTTTTTTTGTAAAAAAGTTTTTATTTTTCACTTTTTAGTTGTACCTACTCCACACAAATTCAAACAACACTAGTGCATTGAGGAATTGAAGACACCGACTAGAAGAATCATCAAAATTCGCATAGAAATGCCGGAGATGCAGTACATTTATGCATATAACATCGTACATAAGAATAATTATATAATGTATTATATACTAAAACCTTCCTGAAAGTATGTAGATCACATTAGTGAAAGAATTATCAAAATCGGTTCATTAGTTTTTGAGAAAATCGCGGCCAAACAAACATACATACATACATACATACATACATACATACATACGGGTCGAATACAGAACCTCCTTTTTTGAAGTCGGTTAATAAAACATTCACGTTTAAGACAGCTAGACTACTGAAAATACGCATCGACATTATTTGTTTGTTATTATGAGCGATTGTAGATCAAGTCTAGAAAAGACTGCGACGATGTTCAGCGTTGGTAACCCAATCTATTCTATTAGAAGAGATAATTGTGTTAAGTTATCGAGTGCTAACGGCGTGGCTGGCTGACGGACCATAGAATTTAATCCCACATAGTTTGAGTGGCGCGATCACTTTACCCGATTCACGACATTAAATGTCGGGTTATGGGTTTACTTTTTGGGGTCACATAGAAAATTTAAAAAAGCTTTGCTTACTGTAGGTATCGTGTGATATATCAAATGAAAAGGCTTGTCGTGAGGGTCATAAATATATTTTTATAATAACAAAAAAAAGTTAAGCAAATCTCTATTGAGAGATTTGCTTAACTTTTTTATGACCAAATGTAAGTGTGTACCTACGCAGTACGAGTATATTGATACTGCGTAGGTACATACCTACTTACATTTGGTCATAGGTAGTCAAAACATGTTCGGGATGTTGTATTCAATTTAAAGTTGGTATTTTTTAAAAGTTATGCTTAAAACAGTTGTTATAAAAATAAGATTTTTGGCATTTTCAATCTCAAGTAGCAGCCAAGGGGTTAATTGCAGACTTTCGCTGTAATAGTAAGAAATGCTCAAGATGTTATTCCCCATAAGAAAACAGTACTTTTCTTTTCTGGTCGGCACTTTAATTTATGGGTACGTTATGAACTTAGATATGAATGATGAGTTTATGAAATACAAACATATTTGCAGTTGATCAAATTAATTATGTGCATTTTGCATGCGTAAATATTCAACCCAACTAAGGAACCTTTCAATGTGCCGACTGTGCGAGGTCCGATATAAACATGGTCAGTTTTTTAAATTTCTTTGGTAACCTACCACAAAAAAAAACAATTTATTACTCAAGTAAACTAATAGAAACAAAAACTAACAAGCTCATACAACTAACAAAACATGTTGAAATGTAAAGTGATTGCGGAATACCCAATTTATACAATTAATAATCATCATTCCCTATCTTTTGCTAAGCCTACCTAAAAAATGTATACTGGGCATTCTGTAGCAAACTATTAGAAAGTATCAAAAATAAATAATTGTACAATAAATAAAAAAAAATTAAGCGGCGAGCGCATTCCGAAGATAAATATTCAAATATAGAAACAATTCGGCGCGAAGTTCAATAAATGACTATGGTCAAAGGTCCTCCTCAGGTATTGACTCAGTTTCAATATAATGTCCAAAAAACTATTAAAATTACATTAAAAAGCATAAGTCATTATTATTAACAATGCTTATTGTTTTTAATGTTTAAAATAATTTTATTTCAATTTCCGAGTATCGATTTCCGATATTCGACATATTAATTACCCGCGTCAATCGAAATAAAAAAAAAATCGTTTAGCATAATCGCTTTCGCACATCATTACGATAAAAAAAAACAATAATGGACGGCGATTTTGAACACAAACTGAGTAGTGGTAATGAATAATAAGTGTTATTGGACCTGTGTTATAAAACTACGTTAAGATTTGGGCATTTTCGTGTCGTTCATAATATTTTCAATAATATTTGTCTCATTTTAAATCTTATCTACATGTGTGTGTGTGTGAAATTTGTGAAAAGTAAAAATGTAAACACGCACGATTGGCGCGAAACTTCGACATTAGATATCAAAAAAATTCATTACCACTACTTATTTAACTTGGACAATGGATGAATTCGTCAAATAAAATTAAATGATGTATTATTCACTCCCCATGTGGTGGAGTTTGAATTTGAATGTTCGAAGTCCCCAAATTTTATGTTTTTTAGCCTCGACCTGTTAGATGATTTGCGTCTAACGCGCATGCGCGGCGTGACTCACGGCGTGAGTCTCACGCCGCGCATGCGCGTGAATTCTGGCTCGTTCCGAATTAAGCCATCATCACCGACAGCGCTCACTTGGATATTAAAAAAAATTAGTTTGATACCTAACGCGCATGCGCGGCGGGAGTTATGGCTCGGCACAGCGCTCACATAAGTAATTAGCGTTCCGATTTAGATAAATCACTATTATGGCAGCTAAACTATATACACTTGAATAGGTACTAATGGTTGGATGGTTGGATTATAGTATTTATTTGTGTATGCACCACGAATTTCTTCATCTTTGTTAAGGTGGCGACTGTACTGGCGGAAGCACGATTTAAAAAATGCCACGTTAGTTTAAAGGCAATATATTATGATGCGACACAAAACAAAACAGCACAACAGGCTGTCATTCATTTGTGACAGCGCCCGCGGTGATAATTATTAATTTAGGGCATGGTCGCCGTTATCGGAAGATGGCGCATGCCATGACGTCATCTATGTCGACTTACGGGACATCGTTATCGCGCTCACGCTAATTCGGAAAAAGGGCCCTAATTCAATATGACCCACTTAATGATTCTTTACTTCGAAACCACATCAATTCCTTACCTATGTAATCACGACATATCTGCTATTTACGTATTCTCTATGACACAATTTAATGAACGAAATCGGTTTGAACTGTCAAAATACCACGTTTGACAACCGTACGGCGGCGTGGTAAAATTATGCGGGGAATAATAGGTAATTTATACCATACAGAATAATTGAGGTCAAAGTGTAAGCAAGCTGTAAACGATTACAGTGCAATTCGGAATGTAGTAATTCTTGGAAGTGAATTACGAGTTCACTTCCAAGAATCTCGTAACCCATAGCAACATCACTTCGGCGTAGGGTTGCCACCAACCACTTCTTCATTTAAGAGTTACTAGCATAAAAAATACGGGTCTTAGTTATTTTTACGGGAGACACTGATTGCGAGCTGAGCGAGTGTCGATTGAACCGTTGAATTTTGTAATATTATTTGATTAATGTTCTTTTAATAGTGGCATCGGCGAGTTACCTAAGTAGGTATCTATTTACAATAATATATTTGCACGCGTAGAGGGGTCTGTGGCTAAATAATAACAGCCGCACAGATCGAACAATCAGGTTAAGCTACGCTTGCCGCGGTTGGTCTGAGGATGGGTGACCATCTTTACATACTGAGACCCCTCCGTGCCTCGGAAAGCACGTTAAGCCGTTGGTCCCGGCTGTCATTCGTGGATCTTTGACAGTCGTTACGGGTAGTCAGAAGCCCGAAAGTCTGACAACCAGTCTTACCAAGGGGTATCGTATTACCCAGTAACTGGGTTGTGGAGGTCAGATAGGCAGTCGCTCCATGTAAAATACTGGTATTCAGCTGCATCCGGTTAGACTGGAAGCCGACCCCAACATTGTTGGGACGCCTTACAAGTTAAATAAGTAAGAACAAATCTCCAATGTGGTAATGACAGTGACTAACGCGCAAGCGCAGCGTGATCTTATCACTTCACCCCCGATTCACGCCATTAAATGTCATGGGTCGCGTGAAGTGATCACTTCACCTGATTCACGCCATTAAATGTCATGGGTCGCGTGAAGTGATCACTTCACGCGACCCATGACATTTAATGTCATGGGTCGCGTGAAGTGATCACGCCGCGCTTGCGCGTTAGTCACTGTCATTATCACATTGGAGATTTGTTCTTACTTATTTAACTTGTAAGGCGTCCCAACAATGTTGGGGTCGGCTTCCAGTCTAACTAGTAACTAGTTCTAGTGAAGTGATCACGCCACACAAAGTGGGGTTAAAGTCTAACCATGGTCCGTCACGCATCAGCAAGGCACACCGTTAGCACTCGGTGACTTGACACACTAGGCTATCTCTTCTAATTGAATAGATTAGCGTTGTTAGTCTTTACTAGACTCGATCTAAAATCGCTCATACTAACAAACAATGTCGATGCGTATTTTCATTAGTCTAGCTGTCTTTAACGTGAATCCATTTTCGTAATTTTTTAGTTTGGTACTATGTTGTTATTAAAAAAAAAATCATATTTTATTTTGGTCTATTGCTGATAAGTGTAACTATCATAGGAGTGGGAGAATCGTAGCGGTGGTTGGCTTTTTCTACTTTACCTAACTGATTTATAAATGAAACTTGAACCTTAAAAGTCTTATACTGAAAAAATACGTTTTTGGACTTAACAGGTTTCTCCCAGACACCACAGAGTTTATTTACTGTTAGTGCGTGACGCGCTCACGCCTCAGGCTATATTGACTAGTCAGTCTAGGAAAAAAATTAAAAAAAAAAAACATTAAGTTTCTGTGCTGCTATTTTATTTAAAACCCCCATGAAATAATAGTGTTTTGACAACTAAAATACTAGCTTTGAAATTATATAAAATTTTCAATAGAATTAACATAAAAAATATTATTAAAATCTCGATTATGATTATAAATGTTTGCTTGGTCAATCCCTAGTATCAGGTGGAATGACACTGACAGCTCACTCCACGCTCACTTCGCCTAAGTTTTCACGGCGAGATGGTTACAGAATCGCAGTGCAGGTGGAATGACAGCTCACTTTAAGCTCACTTCACCTAAGTTATCACGGTGATCTTTTTACAGAATAGCACCGCTGGAGCGAACGAAAAGACATTTCCAAAGTCAGAATACGTATTATTCTAGACTCCACTTGCTCTAAGTACAGCATGTCGATTCTGTAAAAATCTCACCGTGAAAACTTGCGTGGAGTGAGCTGTCAGTGTCATCCCACTGATGCTAGGGATTGACCAAGCAAACATTTATAATTATAATCGAGATTTTAATCATATTTTTTATGTTAATTCTATTGAAAATTTTATATAATTTCAAAGCTAGTATTTTAGTGATCAAAACATTAATATTTTGTGGGGTTTTAAAATAAAATAGCAAAACAGAATCTTAGTCAGAAACTCAATGTTGTTTTTTTATATATTTTTTTCCCTAGACTAGTCCTTATAATTATGGCCTGAGGCGCGAGCGCGTCACGCACGAACAGTAAATAAAATAAAACATTCACGTTTAAAACAGCTAGACTGATGAAAATACGCATCGACATTATTTGTTTGTTATTATGAGCGATTGTAGATCAAGTCTAGAAAAGACTGCGACGATGTTCAGCGTTGGTAACCCAATCTATTCTATTAGAAGAGATAATTGTGTTAAGTTATCGAGTGCTAACGGCGTGCCTGGCTGACGGACCATAGAATTTAATCCCACATGGTTTGAGTGGCGCGATCACTTCACCCGATTCACGACATTAAATGTCGGGTTATGGGTTTACTTTTTGGGGGTCACGTAGAAAATTTAAAAAAGCTTTGCTTACTGTAGGTACCGTGTGATATATCAAATGAAAAGGCTTGTCGTGAGGGTCATAAATATATTTTTATAATAACAAAAAAAGTTAAGCAAATCTCTATTGAGAGATTTGCTTAACTTTTTATGACCAAATGTAAGTATGTACCTACGCAGTACGAGTACTTATATTGATACTGCGTACATACTTACATTTGGTCATAGGTAGTCAAAACATGTTCGGGATGTTATATTCAATTTAAAGTTGGTATTTTTTAAAAGTTATGATTAAAACAGTTGTTATAAAAATAAGATTTTTGGCATTTTCAATCTCAAGTAGCAGCCAAGGGGTTAATTGCAGACTTTCGCTGTAATAGTAAGAAATGCTCAAGATGTTATTCCCCATAAGAAAACAGTACTTTTCTTTTCTGGTCGGCACTTTAATTTATGGGTACGTTATGAATTTATGAATGATGAGTTTATGCAATACAAACATATTTGCAGTTGATCAAATTAATTATGTGCATTTTGCATGCGTAAATATTCAACCCAACTACGGAACCTTTCAATGTGGTCCGATATTAAACATGGTCAGTTTTTTAAATTTCTTTGGTAACCTACCACAAAAAAAAAACTATTTATTACTCAAGTAAACTAATAGAAACAAAAACTAACTAGCTCATACAACTAACAAAACATATTGAAATGTAAAGTGATTGCGGAATACCCAATTTATACAATTAATAATCATCATTCCCTATCTTTTGCTAAGCCTACCTAAAAAAATGTATACTGGGCATTCTGTAGCAAACTATTAGAAAGTATCAAAAATAAATAATTGTACAATAAATAAAAAAAAATTAAGCGGCGAGCGCATTCCGAAGATAAATATTCAAATATAGAAACAATTCGGCGCGAAGTTCAATAAATGACTATTATGGTCAAAGGTCCTCAGGTATTGACTCAGTTTCAATATAATGTCCAAAAAACTATTAAAATTACATTAAAAAGCATAAGTCATTATTATTAACAATGCTTATTGTTTTTAATGTTTAAAATAATTTTATTTCAATTTCCGAGTATCGATTTCCGATATTCGACATATTAATTACCCGAGTCAATCGAAATAAAAAAAAAATCGTTTAGCATTATCGCTTTCGCACATCATTACGATAAAAAAAAAAAACAATAATGGACGGCGATTTTGAACACAAATTGAGTAGTGGTAATGAATAATAAGTGTTATTGGACCTGTGTTTTAATATTACGTTAAGATTTGGGCATTTTCGTGTCGTTCATAATATTTTCAATAATATTTGTCTCATTTTAAATCTTATCTACATGTGTGTGTGTGAAATTTGTGAAAAGTAAAAATGTAAACACGCACGATTGGCGCGAAACTTCGACATTAGATATCAAAAAAATTCATTACCACTACTTATTTAACTTGGACAATGGATGAACTCGTCAAATAATTAAATGATGTATTATTCACTCCCCATGTGGTGGAGTTTGAATGTTCGAAGTCCCCAAATTTTATGTTTTTTAGCCTCGACCTGTTAGATGATTTGCGTCTAGCGCGCATGCGCGGCGTGACTCACGGCGTGAGTCTCACGCCGCGCATGCGCGTGAATTATGGCTCGTTCCGAATTAAGCCATCATCACCCACAGCGCTCACTTGGATATTAAAAAAAAATTGTTTGATACCTAACGCGCATGCGCGGCGGGAGTTATGGCTCGGCACAGCGCTCACATAAGTAATTAGCGTTCCGATTTAGATAAATCACTATTATGGCAGCTAAACTATATTCACTTGAATAGGTACTAATGGTTGGATTGGTTGGTTGTATTTATTTGTGTATACACCACGAATTTCTTCTTCTTTGTTAAGGTGGCGAACTGGCGACTGTACTGGCGGAAGCACAATTTCAAAAATGCCACGTTAGTTTAAAGACAATATATTATGACGCGACTCAAAACAAAACAGCACAACAGGCTGTCATTCATTTGTGACAGCGCCCGCGGTGATAATTATTAATTTAGGGCATGGTCGCCGTTATCGGAAGATGGCGCATGCCATGACGTCATCTATGTCGACTTACGGGACATCGTTATCGCGCTCACGCTAATTCGGAAAAAGGGCCCTAATTCAATATGACCCACTTAATGATTCTTTACTTCGAAACCACATCAATTCCTTACCTATATAATCAATACATATCTGCTATTTACGTATTCTCTATGACACAATTTAATGAACGAAACCGGTTTGAACTGTCAAAATACCACGCTTGACAACCGTACGGCGTGGTAAGATTATGCGGGGAATAATAGGTAATTTATACCGTACAGAATAATTGGGGTCAAAGTGTAAGCAAGCTGTAAACGATTACAGTGCAATTCGGAATGTAGTTACGAGATTCTTGGAAGTGAATTACGAATTCACTTCCAAGAATCTCGTAACCATAGCAACACCACTTCGGCGTAGGGTTGCCACCAACCACTTCTTCATTTAAGGGTTACTAGCATAAAAAATACGGGTCTTAGTTATTTTTACGGGAGACACTCTGATTGCGAGCTGAGCGAGTGTCGATTGAACCGTTGAATTTTGTAATATTATTTGATTAATGTTCTTTTAATAGTGGCATCGGCGAGTTACCTAAGTAGGTATCTATTTACAATAATATATTTGCACGCGTAGAGGGGTCTGTGGCTAAATAATAACAGCCGCACAGATCGATCAATCAGGTTAAGCTACGCTTGCCGAGGTTGGTCTGAGGATGGGTGACCATCTTTACATACTGAGACCCCTCCGTGCCTCGGAAAGCACCTTAAGCCGTTGGTCCCGGCTGTCATTCGTGGATCTTTGACAGTCGTTACGGGTAGTCAGAAGCCCGAAAGTCTGACAACCAGTCTTACCAAGGGGTATCGTATTACCCAGTAACTGGGTTGTGGAGGTCAGACAGGCAGTCGCTCCATGTAAAATACTGGTATTCAGCTGCATCCGGTTAGACTGGAAGCCGACCCCAACATTGTTGGGACGCCTTACAAGTTAAATAAGTAAGAACAAATCTCCAATGTGATAATGACAGTGACTAACGCGCAAGCGCGGCGTGATCTTATCACTTCACCCGATTCACGCCATTAAATGTCATGGGTCGCGTGAAGTGGTCACTTCACCTGATTCACGCCATTAATTGTCATGGGTCGCGTGAAGTGACCACTTCACGCGACCCATGACTCGGGTGAAGTGATAAGATCACGCCGCGCTTGCGCGTTAGTCACTGTCATTATCACATTGGAGATTTGTTCTTACTTATTTAACTTGTAAGGCGTCCCAACAATGTTGGGGTCGGCTTCCAGTCTAACTAGTAACTAGTTCTAGTGAAGTGATCACGCCACACAAACTACGTGGGGTTAAAGTCTAACCATGGTCCGTCACGCGTCAGCAAGGCACACCGTTAGCACTCGGTGACTTGACACACTAGGCTATCTCTTCTAATTGAATAGATTAGCGTTGTTAGTCTTTACTAGACTCGATCTACCATCGCTCAAACTAACAAACAATGTCGATGCGTATTTTCATTAGTCTAGCTGTCTTAAACGTGAATCCATTTTCGTAATTTTTTAGTTTGGTACTATGTTGTTATTAAAAAAAATCATATTTTATTTTTGTCTATTGCTGACAAGTGTAACTATCATAGGAGTGGGAGAATCGTAGCGGTGGTTGGCTTTTTCTACTTTACCAAACTGATTTATAAATTAAACTTGAACCTTAAAAGTCTAATACTGAAAAAATACGTTTTTGGACTTAACAGGTTTCTCCCAGACACCACAGATTTTATTTACTGTTAGTGCGTGACGCGCTCACGCCTCAGGCTATATTGACTAGTCAGTCTAGGAAAAAAAAAAAAAAAAAAAAACATTAAGTTTCTGTGCTGCTATTTTATTTAAAACCCCCATGAAATAATAATGTTTTGCCAACTAAAATACTAGCTTTGAAATTATATAAAATTTTCAATAGAATTAACATAAAAAATATTATTAAAATCTCGATTATGATTGTAAATGTATGCTTGGTCAATCCCTAGTATCAGGTGGAATGACACTGACAGCTCACTCCACGCTCACTTCGCCTAAGTTTTCACGGCGAGATGGTTACAGAATCGCAGTGCAGTATACGAGCATGTCTACTACGGTTACCATCTCTGGAAATAAATCGGAATTGGTTACATACTTTCAACCACCACTACATTTATCTGACCAATACGAGTGCGGTTTGCTATACTTTTCAGTATTAAATTCAAGACCAAATATTCCCATTAATAACAGCAGTCTGTCGGTGATCAGAATCGAATGTGATCTGGTTCATGGTTCGTACTGCAACGGATTACCAACTCACTTCATTCATGAATTTTTATCTGATACTGCTCCAGGTCATCAGTGTATGGAAATACCGCAAAACGTTATTTACTATCCAGTAAACAAAAATATAATCACATCTATATCTGTTAGGATTGTTGATCAATTTGGTTACTGTATTAACTTTGGAGAAGAATATATTCAACTAAGTCTTCATTTAAGAAAAACAAAATGATAGTATACTATAAAAACACCCACATGAAAACAAAACACCTTAGTTCTTCTACGATTGCTAAAGTGCAGAGACGTAAGAAAAGAGTTAGCAAATTGACTGAAGCGAATAAAGGTTTTCTTAAAGCCCTAGGGTTTAAAGTATGAATATACTACAGATTACTGAATCACCACACTTCGACACTTCAATTGAAAGTTATGAAGTCCATTCATACAATCCCTACAATAACAGCTTTAGAGAAAACGATGAAATCAGAATCCCCATACACCAACAAGACATATACGTGCTACCATCAGCCAGTTCAATTTACATCGAAGGTCAAGCAAAACTCTTCGGAAAAGATGGGAATCCAATCAAGAAAACTGTTACGTTCACTAATAACCATGTTATGTCTTTGTTTCAAGACATCAGGTACGAAATAAATGGTATTGAAATAGACCGTTTAAAAAATTCAGGAATAACGTCAACAATAAAATCATACATCTCATTAAATGAAGCAGAAAATAAAGTTGCTGCCATATGGGGCTGGAGTTTAGAGGGATTTCAAAGTGATGGATATTTTAGTGCTGTGATACCATTAAATAAGGTTTTAGGGTTTGCAGAGGATTACAATAAAATATTGATACATTGTAAACATGAACTTATATTGAACAGAAGTAACACTAACTTAAATAGTGTTATTCTTACTGATGATATCGCTAATTTTAAAATAGACGTACAAAGAGTTCAGTGGAGGGTGCCACACATAAAAGTATCAGACCGAGAACGACTGACACTTTTAAAACATTTAGAAAGAGATAAACCTATTCAGATGGCGTTTAGAAATTGGGATTTATATGAGTATCCATTACTACCTAAAACCACAAAGCATTCTTGGTCAGTTAAAACTGCTTCACAATTGGAAAAACCAAGATATGTAATTTTATGTTTACAAACTAATCGAATAAATAATAAAACTAAAGACAGTTCAGTATTCGATCACTGTGAAGTAACAAACGTTACGCTCTTTTTGAATTCACAATATTATCCATATGAACCTTTAGGTTTAAAGTTTTCTGAGAACAAATATAGTATATTATACGAAATGTTTGTGAAATTTCGTCAGTCGTATTATAACTGTCCAGTAGACCCATTGCTGGACCTAAAGGAGTTCAAAGAAAAATCCCCTCTCTTTATATTAGACTGCTCAAGACAAAACGATAGCTTAAAAACAGGTCCAGTGGATGTGAGGTTGGAGATTGAATGTTCTACAGCAATACCAGATAAGACGACTGCATATTGTTTGATTATAAACGATCGACTTGTGGAATACAAACCTCTCAGCAACATTGTGCGCAGGTTATCATGATCGCTATTGTGGATATTCAAGGCTTTAAAACAGAAACAAATGAATTTATAATAAAAGAAATCGCTATAATGTATAATAAATCATTACAAGTGTTTTTAATTAAGCCACCATTTCCATTTAAAAAATTAACTAATCAAGAAAAAAAACAAGTAAGTTGGATTGAACGTAACAGAAAGATACACTGGCGCGAAGGATTTGTACCCTATTCTGAGTATCAGAATTTAGTTATAGATATTTTAAGAGATAAATGTATCTACGTCAAAGGTTCAGAAAAAGTGTTGTGGTTAAAGCATATTTTAGAAAATAGTAATTGTACTATATTCAATTTAGAAGATAAAGGTTGTTCTAGTTTGATAAGTTTATACGATCAATATAAATATTGTCAAGATTTATATAACTGTATTTATCATAACTCTGTATGTGCTTTAAAAAATGTATTGTGTTTAAATAAGTGGTGCTTTGATAATAAAATTCTAAAATAAATATTTTTTTGTTTTATTTTTATAGTTAGGTAAAACACATCTTTGAGTTTTCTATCCCCTCCCCCCAACTGTCCGATCTTTATAAGTTGATGACAAAAGCTAGACGGTATCATTATACGTTTATAATTCAATTAAAACGTAAGTAGAACATGTCTCAAAATGAATACAAACCTCGATATGACATGTATAACACGTATAAAATGCGTGAATTTTCATTTAATTATTACTGGGGGACGATTAATTCAAGGAATAGATTAGTAAGGGAAATGGCTGACGCTGGATTCTTTTATTGTGGAAATAGTATAGATGACAAAGTGGCATGTTTCTCATGTGGAGGAGTTATCGAAGATTGGGAGATTTATGACGATCCTTGGATGCAACATGCTATATTTTTTCCTGATTGCTTTTATTTAAATGCTGTAAAAGGAACAGATTATGTTGACGAATCAAAACGTCTATTTTTTAAAGAAACAAAAATATAAGAACCCTCAACTGTCCTATACTCTGAATAGATAAACATAGGAGTCAGATATGGAACCCTAAAAATATGAATTGATTGATTGATTGATAGCTCAATTTCAAATGGAGAATTGGGGTTCCTGGATCTCTGATCCAGGAACCCCAATTCTCCACTACTACGCTCACGCTAGCCAATGCGTGTTCGACTTACACACACAGAAATATGTGGCCTGCGGCGCGAGGCGGCCGGTATTATCACAGCAATTTGAACTTTAATATGCTTATGCAAAATTGATGCCTTACTGTACTCCCATATGTTTGTATTTCTAATGGAAACCCGTTCGTTGAACGAACAGCTCGACCCTCGTCCAGACCCGAATACTTTAGACCCTTCTTTTCTGCCTTCAATTAAATAGCAGGAAGGAAAGCTGGTATTTATGGTTACTTGCAAGATAGGACGGTGGGTTTGTTGTCATGTTTGTTTACATGAGGTAGACAATTAAAAGATAAACAAGACTGACAGACAAAACAATACGAGTCAAGGCAAGTCATTTAAGATAAATACAGTCGGCAACAAAAGTCGATAAACACTGTCATTTTTACATGTTATTAAATTGATAACATTTTTTTTCAATAAACTGCTTTTTAGCTTTTCACATAATAGCAAAGAGTTTATATCTAAAAATGTTTCTTCTGCTGAAATTTTGAAAAAATATTTAGCTCAATAACTAAGATTAAAAAAACTGAAGTAAGAACTGTCACTAATGAAACAATTACTTTCTCTATTGTTAGGTACTGAACTAAATTGCATTGCAACTTAATTAACCTCACAGACGAGGTGATATGCAATGGTCTACATAATTTCAACTTTTGCGTGACCTTCGTGGTATAAATGCATATTTTAGGCATTCCAAACTAGTTTTAAAACTAACACATCTTTATTCATAATCTCATCACGCGGTCAAACAATAACAATTGTCACGAGCAAACTGTTCAGCTTGAAACATGCGACATACTCGAAATATGGGGTCCATTTAATCTGTGTGGTTCTTTCCTCAAAATATTATTTCGGTCACTGATCTAAATGGTTAGGATATGTCCTAACCTAAAGTCTAAGATTAATCTTAGTCAAATCACATATGATTTGACCAAGATTAATCTGGACTTTAAAAGAGACTTTGACCCCTGAGCTTATTTCGCCATTTCTTGTCAATACTCAATTGATATTATATTCATGTCTTTATTATATTTTTCTCAGGAGTAGTCGGAGAAATGTCGACTCAATCTACCTTTTTTTTTTCAAATGACGCATAAAAATCTTTCCGATATCCTATTTGCAGAATAAACAATTTGATTTAATTCCATTACGCAACGCGAGTATAATTATAGCTATTATTTCCTACACATGGTATTGTAATAATACAAAACCTTTAATAAGCACTGGACGACATACATTATGACCGGATTCTGCTTTTGACATCAATAAACCTGCATACAAGTAATTCATGTGCTTAAATTCTTTCCGTGCCTCGGAAAGCACGTTAAGCCGTTGGTCCCAGCTGTCATTCGTGGATCTATGACAGTCGTTACGGGTCGTCAGAAGCCCGAAAGTCTGATAATCAGTCTTACCAAGGGATTTCGTATTACCCAGTAACTTGGTTGTGGAGGTCAGATAGGCAGTTGCTCCATGTAAAATACTGGTACTCAGCTGCAACCGGTTAGACTGGAAGCCGGTGCTGGGGTTGGAAAATTGTATTTTTTATTATTTACCAGCAAAAACCGAGATATTTGAGATATTTGTGAGCTAAGCCATAAAGGAAAAACGAAAAGTTAAAGAGCTACTTTCCAAACCTCAATTCCACGCAATGAAAATAGTTGTGGAATAAGTTGACTACCAATTTACATTGTTTGTTCTTCCAAACCACAACTGACATTCTCGCTAAGAAATTGCTATTACATGACGAATTGACGTAGGGTGTCGATATGTTTGACAACAATTCAACCTGACAAACAGCATAAGTACAGACGCCAGCACATCAAGCTACCCGAAACTGTAAAATTTTCTCAATCAACTTTGAACCTTATGCTTTAGCAGTAAAGTTAAAAATCTATTAAAGAAATTTGACAGATTTTAGTAGCTTGATGTGCTGGCGTCTGTACACATTATAATCAGCCTGTATGGTTCCCACAAATGGGACACAGGCCTCCTCTTCGAGAGGGAGTGGGCTGTGATCCACCACGCGGGCCCAGTGCAGGTTGGTGACTGCATCAAATGTTGAAATTAAATCGGTGTGGACTTGTGGAGCCATAGCACGCAATAGCGTAATATTAACTCAACAGTTTTACTCCCAAACCATGTGTAAATTTCAGAGATAGTGACAATTTTATGTGAGCATTTCGGTCCAGTGGAATGGATGAGATTTGTCCTTCTAAGGATGGTCCCTATGGAATAATTGTGTGTGTGACCATCTGTTGCTACTAAGAGACTTGGTTTTGTTGTTGTTTCTAGTTGTATATTTTGTTGGTATTGTATTATTTTCAATTCCATAATTAGCCTTTGATTTCGATTAGCCTTAATTTAGCCAATTAGTGATGCATGCAAGTAGGTACTGTAGGAATTTGAAAAGAAATGATAAAATACTAGCTTTTGCCCGCGGCTTCGCTCGCGATAATTTAGAATTGTGACAATCAATTCAGGTTATATTCTGCTTGTAAAAGTGCTATTCCAGAGGAAAACAAAAATAAACGTGGCGCCATTTTTTTCAGGATGAAAATTACCCTATGTGTTCTTCGTTCGTCCCGAAGTTTTGTCCCACATTCCAAAAAATCCTGGTTCGACCCAAACAATATCCTTCCTTCGTCCCAAAATATATTTTATCTGCAATATTAATAATCCCTCCCTTCATATTTCCCCACTTAATGCTAATAATTAATTAACCCAGGCGCAAGTAGATGGCGCTAGTGTAAACATGACATCAATTCTAAAGATGCTTGGTACCGGGTTGCCGGTACGTTGGGCTTGAATTACCGCTACGTAGATAAAAGTATTAACCGTTCATTATAACCAGTGACCTAGATCTTTGCTAACAGTGAGAAAGACTAGGATTTTATAAAAGTTTATGATACCGAGGTTTTTTTTTTTTGAGGTGGAAAAGCAAGCTGTTTAGACGATGTATAGTTTTAAAACGGCTTAGGGCGGGTTTCACCAACGAAACTGAACGAGATCAGCACATCTAAACCGAGTTCTAGAATTTTCAGTGTCAATGTTGTGGAAAATTGACATTAACATCGCGAAATTTGAGTTGTTTTGTTAGCGTCAAAAGTTTTGTTTTGGTTGTCTCGTTGATGGTCTCGTGGGGTCGTGGGTTCGGTTCCTAAGTCGGGCAAAGTGTTATTGGGTTTTCCATTAGGAATTTCTTAGTAACAGCCCGGAGTTTGGAAGTTGGCGGTTTAATACCCCCGTGCCTTGGAAAGCACGCAAAGCCGTTAGTCCTGCGCCTGATCTCTCCCTGATCGTGTCGGATTGCCGTCCCATCGGACTATGAGAGTAAACGAATAGAGAGTGCACCTGTGTTTGCGCACACACTTGTACACTATAATATCTCCTGCGTACCTGGCTAATCTCCGTTGAGATTGCCACCGTGACCGAAATCGGTCGGAAGGATATTTTTTGGCCCAAACTGATTCCTTGAAGTCTTAAGTAGATTATTCAATTTCTTTTCATTAGTCACCGGACAAAAAGACCGTGACCCAGGATTTGTGATAAGGGAAAAGGGAGCGAGTTCCTAGAATCGCTTGTTTATTGTCACTGTCA
The DNA here is from genome assembly GCA_914767645.1 of Hydraecia micacea. NCBI lineage: Eukaryota > Metazoa > Arthropoda > Insecta > Lepidoptera > Noctuidae > Hydraecia > Hydraecia micacea. Next base: position 1,827,363 of record OU611794.1, read on the forward strand.
GCAGCATAGATATAGAATTCCGTAGATTGGTAATGTCAACAATCAAACGAGACCAAAAACCATTGATCTAAGTATATTTTGTTTGTTACAATAAGTACTTAAATATAATCTATTTTTCTAAGATTATGCATTTGTATGAAGCTACCTATCTTAGAATAGAATAGAATAGAATACTCTTTATTATATACACCATATAAATAGCTCTCTCTCTCTCTTAGCTGTCGATATCAACAAAAATTAGGCTATCGCATCACTAAAAAATGAGGTTATAACTCCTTCGTATTTCTCTATTGGTTATTTCTTAAATACGGTGGTTTTAGGCATGCTAATTCATCTAAATCGTAAGTATAATAATGTTCTCATCATATTTTGCTTATAGCCGGCTTATTAGTGCATTGTTAATGCAGAAATAACGATTAAAACACATTGTAAACTTACTGGTGAAACGAGTAATCCTGGGGGTTTTTCTTTTTGGAAGATTCACATCCTGGTACTGCACAAGAAACCATCGTATTATGGTTATTTAATCACAGGTTATCACTCTAGTTCGCTTAAATAATTGCCGAAACGCTCACGTAAACAGTCACCGGGGCCGGTATGGGCCGATAGCAAATACGTGTTTGGCCCTGTTAACAGCGTCACTTTCTCTCTCTTTCTAACACAGCAAAGTTCCGTTAAAGCGGGAGCTCTCATTCACTCTCATGCCCAATCTACGGAATTCTATATCTATGGTCAGCAGTCTGACGCAACTATCTAATAAAAAAAGAAACTATGAAACGTGCACTAAACATAATGGCGGCTATCGCTGTCTCGCTTTAACATCTGCAGTCTGTGCATAGTCTGTGTCATTTTTGCTATGTTGGTATTCAGTTTTAGTGCAAGTTTCATACAAGCGCAGTTTTTTTCATCTTCTTCTATGGGACTCCCGTCTCTTTTTACATACATATAATGAACATTACTTACTCTATGACTGTCAGGAGAACGTCTGATGCAAGAAATGTAGCAACTATTTATTTTCTAGTATAGAGGGAAATAAAGCAAACATAAAGAGTCTTGTCTGTTTTTGAAAACCCACATTCTTCCTTCACATATCGCTCATTTGGAGAAACATCGACGTAACTGCAACTTTTTTTTTTGTCTTTGCTTTATTAACGTAAATACGCTTTCTAAGTGCTTTTGGCATATTTTACTCATTTTTGGGAAAAAATACATTTATGTCGATGTATCTCCAAGTAAGCGATATATAGGCATATATGTGCATATACTATAAGGTGTTAACCCCATAAGTCTTAGGCCTTATATAGAATGAATACAGGGTTGCAGTGATATAAACGCACAACCTATTACAATAGATTCAGTACTCATGCGTTTCCTCCCTCCTCATCACATAAATTTCACTCAAATTTCTAAACCTAACGACTCCGCATCAAAGTTGCGACAAACAAATAATTACGCGACAAACGTTAGAGCAACAGTACAATAAATGGAGTATTCCCGTTTGAGTACCTCAGTGGTGTGACAGCACATCGGCTCGATATACGTTAGTGCGAAACACTAAAATATTAACAAATCACTGATCAGTAAGATGTTCCTTTTGTAATATTCTGACCCACGCCGTTAAAATTTTTCGTCAGTAATAAAAAAAATCGGCTATTCAGTACATTTTGACCTCCATGTTAGGTATTACAGTTTTATATGAAACAGCAGATTTTTTTTGATAACCGACCTAAAATTCATATGCTAGGGATCTAGAATCATGTGCTGAATTCTGCCAGCCCGTATCTATAGACGGACAAGCTAGATAGGCTGTGTTTTTCCAATCCAATCAGAACCTAAAATAAAAACAAGCAAAACTTTTTTAACACGAACTGAGATAATGCAGATCTCTAGTTCTATTTCCCAACTAGGCCCACATTCACTATAGTGCGTATGTATGTACGAGTACCTACATTTTATAGATTTTTTTTCGCAGATTTTACGACTACTTACGTACTACTAGCGTATCTAAGTTGACGTCTATGTGACAGTAATTTTATTACCCTATCCCGTTCCTTGTATCCTGTTTCATAGTATATGATGACAAGGAAATCCTAATAACCATAAAAACTTATGTGACTTATCGAGATTTTGATAAATTGATCTAAAGAAATTGGAATGCTGCCAGAATTCATCCAGATTTTCTAATTGTGACTAAGGGTTATTTCTCATTGAGTTTCGTGGTATCGTTTTTCTCGGTACCATAATTATGTAAAAAATAATAATAATTAAAAAAAAAATTAAAAAGGAACAAAAAAAAATTAATAAGTAATTCCAGTAAGTTATTCAGTAGTTTTTTTTGGATTTTCCATTTGGAATGTCTCAGTAGCAGCCCGGAGTCAGGATTTGTGCACGGTTAAAGGCAATAGGCTCGCCCCCTATTACATGGGATTTAAACATAACTGGCAAAATGTGGGTGTTCTACAGGTACACTTCTGCCTAACCCGTCCGGGACACAAGGCGTGATGTTATGCTATGGAGTTTGTAGCGCCACTTCTCCCCAGCTAAAACACTAGTTAGTCGTGAAGAGCGGGTATTTTGGGGGACTGTCTTATGTAATTTTGACGTTCAAACAGTTGAAAACAACATTTTAAATAATAAAATTACTGTATGTGCATGTGCTGAGGTGCTAAGTTTGCTTTTGCTTCAGTTGAAGAAAAAGAAAAAGATCGATTTGGCTGATGATATATTAAGTGATAAGTAAAAAAACTTAAATCTTAATAAGAGTAGTATTTTAAATAAGATTTAAGTTTATTTTCACGGTTCCGATTTAAGAATCATACTCTTTTTATTATTAATAAAAAAAAAATGATAAACAATTGACTGTTAATATAAAAAATCGAAGTAAAAATTGGAACCGCCTCTACAATAAATGCTAATTACAGAAAATCGATACCACGTGAGTACAAGCCCTTAGTTTGTACAAAACATATTTTTGCCTACAGGTTTTTTGTATGACAAATGTATTTTTTTTCGTCATATTCATACGCTTATATAAACTATCGCAAGGAATAAGTTTCTTTATTGTGCTTACGTGATTTATTTATGCATAGCAGTAGGTGGAAACGGCTGCTTGAATTTTTTATTATATTCTGTGCTGGGAGAAAAATGTGTTAGATAAAATACGTGTGCTAGATTCATGGGACATAAATGACGTAGTTATTTTATGAAATAGGTCTTCTTAATAACCTTTCATAATGGAGATGGGCTGCTGATATGATCCGCGATAAGAACTGGTCTAATAAGTGGTCTAAAACTGTAACGGAATGGCAAATCAGAGATGAATCGAAAAGAAGTAGAAGGAAGACAATGTAAACGCTGGGACGATGACATAGTGGAAAGTGTAGAGACAGTTTGGGCCCTGTGGACTAGAAATGAACGAGACAAATGGAGGAAGCCTGGGGGCCTTCTCACTAAGGAGCCGTCTCCACGAGCGAGAGAATCGCGGCGATATTATCGTCGTGCCACGTCTATACACTCTCTTAGAACTCCTCCACACGGCGAAAATTTGATGGCACGGCGAGACTATCGCCGCGATTCTCTCACTCGTGGAGACGGCCCCTAAGACCGTCAACGAAAATACGGGCCCGTCCAAAAGTCGTTCGAAACTTCGAAATTAATTCTACTCCTGATTAACTTAATTAACTTTTCGGACGGGTATAAACGCATCGGGAGTAAGGACAACAGTAACTGTCAAATCGTTTTGACATCCGTTCTTAGTTCGGGCCCGAACTAATCTTATGTGCGTAGGAAACGCCCGTCACTCGTTAGGCCGAACCTATGGATTTTCTGCTTAGAGACTAGACTCCCAGGGGGAGGCCTATGCGCCAAAGGACGCGCTGATCAAAGAAGACACCGAAGTGCAACAGTTATATTTTTGCTAAGTTTATTTTACATTGTAATATAATTATTTATTGCAAATTGAATTAAAAAGCTAACAAAAATTGAATTAATACTAAAAATAACAAAATTAAATCCTAACTTAACTAAAACTATACAGAAACTAAAATATAGCGTCGAAAAATCCGCCCGCATCGCTATCGACTGGTAATGTACCCAAGAGACTGGCGGCATTACCACGATGTATGGCAATGCTAGCCTTACATTGTAATTAGTTTTAGTCTACCATTAAATAAAGGCTTTATTATAACTTATACAGGTTTATTGGAAAAACACCAACAACCTTTTAAGAGGTCACTGTACTCATCATTATGAACAACTTTTACTATGGGACCAAACCTGAAATCACGAAAAAATGATCAGCTGTTCCCTACATTTATGTTCGTATAACTCCTCAAAATGTAGGGAATAGCCGATTTTTGTTTCGCGATTTCAGGTTTGGTCCCATAGTAAAAGTTGTTCATAATGATGAATATAATGACCTCTTAAGAGGTTGTTGATGTTTTTCAATTAACCCTGTATAGGGAGGCATTTGCCCTGCAGGGGGACAATGCCTACAGGCTAGTTAATTACATAGGTATAATTATAATATTGTTTCGGACTATAAACGTCGATTAGGAATCTTGAGTTTTCTAGTAACTTTTAAAGTGAACTTTAGATGGTAATAACAATCATCTCATCAGCTTTTGGCAGATGGATATTTGGTCACAGTTTGTCATTATGTAAAGTCGAGAGGCGGCTGCTATTCTCATGAAATTCTCCAGATAAGTAAATGGTGTACGGGAGGTTGTATTAACAGTCGCTTTGTGTTTAATACTGATTACTGCGCAAACATAACATGAACATAATTGCTTCGAAATGCTTGCAAATCTCCAAAAAGGCCATCCCACAAACAAAAGGGAATTTAATTACTACAGTGTTTGTATCTAAAATACACAATCCGACCACTTTATCTCGATATACGGCGAAATCGAGGACCTGAAAAGTTTTTATCTCTTTTCTTCACCAGCAACGCCACCCTGAAGTGTCAAGTTATATTGGTGGGTTTATACCTACAGATAGGTGACATGAAAAGGTATAATTATGATGAATAGGTGCAATTAGCCTGTGTGTCACGGTGTAATAGCTTCCGTGAGCTCGGCATTTTAATGACATAGATACAGCGGAGGGACGGTCTTACGTTTTGTAGGTACTCATACGAAGGATTGAATGTACTACATTGGAAAAAAAGACATTTTGCGTCCGGTAGACATTTTGCGAAGAAGTCATTTTGCGACGGAGCCATCATAAATAGCAGTGATTGATCGAATTTAACATGATCTTGCCGCGAAGAAGGATAGGTAGGTAATGCTTTCCATTGTACAGACACCAGCACATCAACCTACCCCAAACTGTCACATTTTCCCAATCAATTTTGAACCTTATGCTTTAGCTATAAAGTTGAAAATTTATTAAAGAAATTTGACAGATTGTAGTAGGTTGATGTGCCGGCGTCTGTACTACGAGACTTCGAAAAATCACCACTAGAAAACCGTAAAAGAATAATTTGGTACGCGTAGCTCAGAGTTGCAACAAAGGCAATAAAAGCGCGGTAAGAAGCAAATTTTTAGGTAGTTGACAATAGAGCATCGCGATGCGTTTGATGTTAGTTAAATCGAATGATCACCAAAATAAAAGTAGATAATTTTGTAGTTTTAATTGAATTATAAAAAAATGCACGGCTCCGTGGAATAATTTTTAAATATATCTTTAGTTGATTGAATTCCCTTTATTATCATTACATAAAATATGATAGTTTACGCTCAAAATTTTGAGTATTATGCAACGAAAAATATTATTTTGAGCTCTGTTTTACGATTGTTTTGTCATGTCATTTTATTTTTATGAAATATTTGTACATACGCCTTTTTCATATTTGATAATACACTAATTTTTTTCTCTAATATGTACCAGTACGCCTAAGTATATGCGAAATGAAACTGAGCTTTTTGCGGTATCCGTTTGGGCAGCGCCTTAATAGTTTTCAGTGCAATGCTGCAAGAACATAGTGTCACGCGATATGGAAAAAAATCCTTTAAAATACAAAGGTACAGATAGTGCAATCCACGAAGACGCGCCCCACTCTTTTTCTTAATCGTAATATCGCCAGTTAATTCCGCTATTGTTTTGTTTTTTCGATACACGCTAATTACCCACTAAGTAATAAGTAATTAGTGTGTATCGAAAAAACTAAAACGATAGCGGAATGTTGCACACTTGTAGTGTAAGAGATTAGGAAGAAGAGTGGGGCGCGTCTTCATGGATTGCACTATCTATATCTAACGGTTACTCGCATTTAGTTCATAGAAAGAGCAACAATTTTGGCACACAACCTTTCCCCATTATTATCTAAGAGATATGATACATCACACTCGCACACCGTATATTTACCCAACACTATTTCTCCCCCAAAACAAACAATTTATCCGACAGATAGGCAATAAAAACAATTTTCCCAATAAAATATAGTCCCATATCGACGAATACCTATTATACCAAAAATAATACGGAATAAAAAAGATAAGGGATGCTTCCTAAAACTTTGGTGAAATAAATGTTTTACAAAAATAAAAGATTTTTTCTTTGAGGGTTACGAAATTGAATGTCGTTATTGGGTTTCTGTTAAAGGAATTAGGGGTGATAGAATTATCAATGAAATAAGTTTAGGATCAACTTTGGGGCGGAATTAGTTTACTCCACGTGTATTTCGGCTTGGGTAAGATAAAGACATAAGATGCGAGACTTGTACCTTCGTACGTGTTAAAAATCGTGCTAGTAGGCCCCACAGGGTAATTGCGTAACACACTATCAGTAGCAATGGGTTTCATTATGACAGTTCAACAACATTCATTGCGTTATTTACGTTGTTGAGCAGACACATTTTTCGAAAATATGGAGCAATGGATTAGCTTCAAAATGATTCAAATTGAGAGTAATAGTGTGTTACGCAATTCGAGAGAGGGGTCCGTGGCTAAATAATAACAGTCGCACAGGTCGATCGATCAGGTTAAGCTACGCTTGCCGCGGTTGGTCTGTGGATGGGTGACCATCTTTACATACTGAGATCCCTCCGTGCCTCGGAAAGCACGTTAAGCCGATGGTCCCGGCTGTCATTCGTGGATCTTTGACAATAGTTACGGGTAGTCAGAAGCCTGAAAGTCTGACAACCAGTCTTAGGTACCAAGGGGTATCGTATTACCCAGTAACTGGGTTGTGGAGGTCAGATAGGCAGTCGCTCCATGTAAAATACTGGTATTCAGCTGCATCTGGTTAGACTGGAAGCCGACCCCAACATAGTTGGGAAAAGGCAGGTAGATGATGAGTGTGTTACGCAATTAGGGTGCCGGCCTCACGACCTCGTGCTATACGACTGGTCCGTCCGTTAACCCGCAAGTCGCGTAGCTGCCACTCGTGCTCAAAAGATTTTCTTTCATTTCGACGCTTGAAAGGCATAATTGACTAATGGCAGATTTTCCAATCATCTGATAACTTTATTCGAGGAATAATTTTGAAATGTTGACAGTTATTTCATACAAAAACTGTCAAACATCAATTTTATTCCTCGAATAAAAGTTATTTGGCGATAGAAAAATCAGCCCTAAACGACATAAGGCTAACTTTAACAGTTTAAAGTATGACTTTTTAGAAAAAAAAATCATATAAATTTTTGTAAGTACTTAATCATCCTACAAGCGTAATTCATACTGTTTTGGAAATCTTATTATATCATCTGAATCAGAATGTATAGGTATGATTTTCTTTCTGATAGTTAAACTATAAACTGTTCTCCTGTAAAGTTGGTATGTCGCCTAGTTAATTTAGCCTTTCAAGCGCCGATTTGTTTTCTCTGCAGTCGCTTTTGCAATATGCGTGTCGCTTGAGCGTGTAATTCGATAAATTTCATATTGAGAGTTAATATTTAGCTCATTAACGAAGATTTTTAAAACTAAAGTATCAATTGGATTTTGTTACTGACTATACTAGTGTACCTCTACCTACAAAGGTGATCTGCAGAAGGCGGTCATTTTGACCGCAAATGACCGCGAGAGACAACATCCGACAAGCGTCGGGGGCGCGGCAGCTTTGTCCTCTGTGTGCGTTATTCCATACGTTCTATTGTCAGTCAAGCCGAATCAAATAACAGCTTAAGTAATCTGTGACGTCACTACAGAATTTTTCTGGGAGTTGAAGAGCGGGCGATGCCGGCGCAGCACGTAGATGACAACGACGCTTACATGCCAATTATATAGGAGAGAGAAAAAGACTGACTAGTACATATAAAATCAAGTCGATTCCTCCCCCCGACACGACTGACATTAATCCGGGTGACAGTTTAGTGAAAAGCGTCAATCAATCAACTCAGGCTATCGCAGTCCACTGCTGGGCATAAGTATCTCCCAAGCTGCGCCACAACACCCTGTCGTCCGTCTTCCGTATCCAGTCTGTACCAGCCACCTTTGCCGCCATTGTCCCTGAAAAGCGTTTCCGATAAAAACTGCGCGTAGGTTTGGGGCTTTTAAAATGCTCAGTTTAGCTCCTTAACCCCGTGGCTACGAGCTACACGCTCAAGCGACACGCGACTTGCGACGGAGACCGCGGAGAAAACAAATGAAAGAAGTTGCTTAGAACATGCCACGGGTCACCGCGACGCGACGGGCGAAAACAAATGACGCGCGCGCTTGACGCAAGTCGCATCGTTGGAAGCCTTGAACCTTCCGTGAACCCTTACATACATACATAATCAGCCTATAATGTTCCCACTGCTGGGACACAGGCGTCCTCTTTGAAAGAGGGAGTGGGCCGTAATCCACCACGCGGGCCCAGTGCAGGTTGATAGATGTCACATGTCTTCGAATTTTTGGTTCTAGGACATGCCGGTTTCCTCACGTTGTTTTCCTTCACCGTTTTGAGAGCAGTGGTGAGTAAAGTAAATCTCCTGTCAGGGTTCGAACCTACGACCTATATGTCGTAAGTCGCGGTCGTTGTTACCACTGGGCCACCACTGCTCTTGGGCCTGAACCCTTACGAAGTGTTATTTCTTTTTCTTTGGCCTAGGTAACAGTGGAAGTCGAATGAATGTATGAAGTCATACACGTCACATCATCTTGCGAATGACAGGCTTCGGAAGTTGGCCTCAAAATAATTATATACTCGTAGAATTTGAAGGTACAAATTTGTTTGAAGTAGGTTTAATAAAACTGAAGTTGTCTAGACGCTAGTACTTACTGAACCACGTGTCACCTTGAAATAATTTATTATAATCTAAAGTAGAAAAGTTCTTACAACTTTCCTTTCGAGTCAAAGTTATTCTTAGTAAATACCGGTTTAGTTGTTCTTTTGGCAACTTGTTGCAAGTTTAAAATATAGATAATTATTGTAGTTATTAATGTCGGACTGGGTGAAAATAAGCAACAAGTTTAAAAGGAAAATAACTTATAAATAGGTATTTTTGGAAGGAAGATTTTTAACGGAGCTTGCGGTAGAAATAAACTAGGAGAAATCATCATGTAACGAAATAGTATTATGCCCCCTTTTTATTATAGAAAGAGACAGACAGAGAGGTAGTTTTCATGGTTTTCGAAGGTGTTTAAGCTGAAAGTGAAGTCAATATTATGCTAATCCAAGATGGGGGCAGCGAAAATTAAAAAAAAAATTGTCGTGCGTGTCGTTTTCATGGTTTTCGAGGGCGCTAAACCCGATAATAAAGTAAAGAAAGAACGCCCGACGCATTTTCCGTCAGATATGTACCGACCGTTATAGCCAATAAAAACACCTACTCAGGGCCTGATTAACCCTTAGGCTAATTAGGCTGCAGCCTAGGGCGCGAGGATCGGAGGGGCGCGCTGAAATCGTGTCTTCGCATGCACTAATCTAGCATCATTGCATCTACCCTACATATTTCAACTAGACCGAGACAAAACACTAAAACTAAATGCGCTTAAGAGTAACTAACAGTAGTAGTTTAACAATAACTTTTGAAATGTTTAAAAAGCGCGCGTAAAACAAACACTGACTTGTTACTAGAATCGGTCAAACCAAACAAAGTTTGGTTTCTTATGGAAACTGCATGACCTAGACGACAGTGAATTTATTAGAAGCAAAGCAAAGGAGTTAAAATAACTATTTATATGCCACTGATTTAGAAGAAACCTTTGCAGAAGAATGCGTCCATTTGGCGCAGTTTTTAAAATCTGACACGAGGCCGAGCATTCTATTTCTGCCAGAACCCCAAAGGGTTTGTTTCAGTTAATAAAAAGTTTTAATATTTCATGCATGTTCCCGAATGTGGAGATAGTACTTATTAAGAATTTTTTTGACAATGACTGCAGCGGTGAAAGGTCTTTTTCAGTACATTAAAAGAGTAAAAAATTACTTGCGCTCCACACTCCGCCAGCAAAAACTTGCAGCGCTCTTGCTAAATGTACAGACGCCAGCCATCATCATCATCAAGCTACCCGAAAATGTCAAATTTTCCTAATCAACTTTGTATCTTATGTAGTTAGGGATAAAGTTGAAAATCTATTAAATAAATTTGACAGATTGTAGTAGCTTGGTGCTGGCGTCTGTACATAGAAAGTGATTTTTTACAAACTATTTGAAAAAATTGTGGAAAGATTTGCAAACGCTAAAGCACGAAAAAGGACTTTTGTATAATGTAATAATAATTACTATAATTTTCAAATACATCATTAATCAGTTGCAAAAATGTTTCACTTGTATGATGCCCCTCTATTTTTTTTTAACAATAACAGAAGTGTAAATATTTAAAAAATACACAAGATGAAGCAACTTCACACACTAGATGACCACGCTCATGGTCAATGCCAATGGCAACTAAATTGTCTATAGAAACTAAGCCCATACAAGTCATGCGGCCAAACACGACATGGATTTGGTTTTCTACTTGGTAGCCTGCAGTCACTTGTCATGATTTTGGTGTACCTACCTACCTTATAATGCGTGAGGTATTTTGCCTTTATGTACGGTCAGCTTAAAAATGGTTTGCCACCCTAAGGTTGAATGTGATGCAGATTAAAGCACAACGTTAGTTTCGCTTGCAGATCGATCTGAAAACTTTTATAGGTAGTATGAACCATGTTAAAATTTTCACACTACTACTCTACTCACTTACTACTTTTTAGTCCGTAACACACCTGGCGGGGGCGCGTCCTCATAATTAGCCTAGGGCGGTCAGAACTCTTGATCAGCCGCTGTCACCTACTCTACCTGTAATTTCCTTCGACCATACACAAAACACTACTTGTTAGGTCGTTAGGGAAACGGAAACCATTTTATTAGGGTCCCATATCGGCATAGTGAAAACGATAGGGTACCGTATAAAGAAGTCTTTATGAGCAATATTGAGAGTGATCTGTGTATTCCTATAAAGTTTGTTTGGTTGAACGATTTTCTCTTAGGATGTGGAGTTATTTTTGTACCTCCTTTAAATGGTCACTACACATAATCAGTTATCACTTATTAATTATCAATCAATCATAAACATCGCCAAATCGTTTGTCAAAAAGCCTTTCCAGTGCGCGTAGCATGACCATCATAGAAAATGGTTTTGTCCATGGAAGAATAGACAAAATGACAGACTATAGACTCTCTTATATACTCTAATCTTTTTGTCTATTCTATCCGTCATTTCGTCTATTCTTCCGTTGACGAAACCAGTTTCTATGTTGGTTATGCTACGCGTACAGACATGGCTCTGTCATCTGCATTAATAAGCTCGCAAACCTTCCTACTATAATAATATTATAAACGCGAAAGTTTGTGAGGATGGATGGATGGATGATTGTTACTCTTTCACGCAAAAACTACTAAACGAATTTGGATGTGCCACACATATAGTTTATTACCAGGATTAAAACATAGGATACTTTAAAAAAAAAAAGTATTACGTGTGACTCAATAACATGTCCCTTACATCAAAAAAGATAAAAATTTGTTTGGGTGCTAAATAACTCACTCCGTTGATGGTTTAAGTTTAACAGTTTAAAGATTTTCTTAAAAATGAATAAAAGAAAATACAGCGAAAATGATGACTCGGTAAGTCTGTCTCGAAAGTGAGCGGGAAGCACCCGCGGTTCTTTTGACATTTTTATGACACTTGACGTTGATGACATTGACAGCTTCACATTGACGAGCCACGGCGCCAACAAAATGCCTTATATACCTAATATCAGTACCAAATGGAATATAACAAATCTGTAGCGGCAGAAAAGGATGATCTTTATATTATGGAGCTTTGAAAAACTTCTTCTTTTTCGTAGGGTTTATCCCCAAGATAATATTTACGATACTTGGGAAACATCCAATAGTTTGATATTCATGAATCAATATGACGGCAGTCTTGAATAATTTACTATCTCAAGTCACCTCTGGATAAAACTGAATTATTCAAGAGACTGAGATATGACTATGACACTAGACGACACCTAAATGAATATGCCTAAATAAAAGCGAGCTGTTGGATTTTGAACTTTCAGCGCTGAGTCGAGCGTTCATACAATATTTTGATTAAGAAGAGTGTCTATGGAATTCCTTGTCCATTCTTCTACCTAATTCTCTTGTAAATAACTTACATGTTTCAGACTGAACGACTCCATGACTATTCAAAAGTGTGGTTTAATTGAAATAAATGCTTTGAGTTAAGAGTTAAAAACCCAAAAGCACGCCTCTATTTAGGTATTTATTTAGGTTTTAGTGAAAACGGACGTTAGTGCAACTATATTGTTTTACACATACATTTACACGACTGTAACTTTCAACTATGTCGGGGCTATAAAATACAATGCTTTGGAGCAATTTATGTGTTTATGTTGTGACGTTTCGAGAGCTGTTTATTTGATCGTGAAATTGTTTTGTGTGACTAACTGTCGGGAAGTAAATGGCTGGCTTTCATAGCAGACCGTAATGCAGTATGAATAAATAGTAGATTGAATGAAATAAAAAGTTACCTATACATTACCAGCGGGGTAATCGCGTAACACACTATCAGTAGCAATGGGTTTCATTTTGACAGTTCAACAACATTCATTGTGTTATTTATGAGTTTTTTATTTAAATGTAAAAAAATCACTAAGTCGTGAGTTTGTAGTATTGAGAGTTTGTGTGAGCTTGTAGTATTGAGAGTTTGTGTGAGCTTGTAGTATTGAGAGTTTGTGTGAGCTTGTAGTATTGAGAGTTTGTGTGAGCTTGTAGTATTGAGAGCTTGTGTGAGCTTGTAGTATTGAGAGCTTGTGTGAGCTTGTAGTATTGAGAGCTTGTGTGAGCTTGTAGTATTGAGAGTTTGTGTGAGCTTGTAGTATTGAGAGCTTGTGTGAGCTTGTAGAATTGAGAGCTTGTGTGAGCTTGTAGTATTGAGAGTTTGTGTGAGCTTGTAGTATTGAGAGCTTGTGTGAGCTTGTAGTATTGAGAGCTTGTGTGAGCTTGTAGTATTGAGAGTTTGTGTGAGCTTGTAGTATTGAGAGCTTGTGTGAGCTTGTAGAATTGAGAGCTTGTGTGAGCTTGTAGTATTGAGAGTTTGTGTGAGCTTGTAGTATTGAGAGCTTGTGTGAGCTTGTAGTATTGAGAGCTTGTGTGAGCTTGTAGTATTGAGAGTTTGTGTGAGCTTGTAGTATTGAGAGCTTGTGTGAGCTTGTAGAATTGAGAGCTTGTGTGAGCTTGTAGTATTGAGAGTTTGTGTGAGCTTGTAGTATTGAGAGCTTGTGTGAGCTTGTAGTATTGAGAGCTTGTGTGAGCTTGTAGTATTGAGAACTTGTGTCCTTGATTCCTCTTACTTACTAGTGTAAAAGAAGTTCCAGGGACCACACGGTACTACCGAAATGAATTTGCACACTAAGTGCGCATCAACGGCAGAGGCTGCTGCAACCGTCGACAGCTACAGTTGCCCTTGCCGAGGCTTGTCGCTCGTGCGTACGCATAGTAATAAAAAATAGTTATACCTATGGTAACAATAAATATGAATTTAAATCGATTCTAAAGACAAAATAATACATAATAATGGACCGAACATACTCGTAAATATTCGTAAGCAGCGGGTTATTGATTCTGTATCGGGAAACTTAAACAATCTTATGTCTATTACTTGTATTGTGAGATGTTTATCCATGTTCGATTGTTTGCTTAGGGTAACGCTATATGTATCATGGATGATTTGGGATGGGAGCGCTTGAGGGCATGGCGTTAGACAGGGCTGGTTCAGAAGTTTAATGTTGATGTAAGCAGCTCATCCAGTGGTAAATAGACAGATGGATAGCTAGAAAACAAGGCTGCTTAAGATGCTCTATAACTGCAAACTGAGAAGTCCAATACATACAATCAGGCAATATTAGAATGTTTTTTTTTGATTAAGTACATTATTGAAGTGAAACTTCTCTACGCACGCTTGACTTGGGGAGTAAGCTGGCGAACGCGTGACGTAAGCGTTACGAAAAGTGTGATCGGGCGAGGCGAACGGGAGTTGAGTGGGGTATATAAGTAAGAGACAGCAGTGAGCGCGCACATTTTCTTTCTCTCTTCCTCTCATAGCCAAATACGTTCCGTATATCTAAGAAGAAGTTTCACTTCAGTCGTGTGGTCATAAGCACCACTCGTTTTTTTTTTTTTTTATTTTATTAGATTATTGTTGATAATTTGTAAATTCCTACCAATACCGTTGCCAGTATTATTTACTGCTTCATGGGCACCTCTGAGTATTTTGTACCTTGTTAAATAGCTGATTACATGAAGATGTAATCGCCGCAATTTGTACGCTTAATGCCATACAAAAATGTTGAGATAACTGGTGTCAAAGTTCATTGACGTAGATGATTTATGAAAATGGTTCATTAACTTTTTCCTATAATTGTTTGATGTTTTAGAAAATGAGGTTATATCCAAAGGTGTGTTAAAGTATAAGGTACCCAATGGAATAGCAATGAAGGCCATTCCATTTTAGAGAAAAGTGATATTTAGTGATGATATCTGGTAAAAATTTAAAAAATACATTTTTTTTTTTGAAGTGGACTTGCTCATGACCCTAGTCTAGGCCAAAGGTGACAGAGACAAAGTCAACGATGGAGCGAGCTTATCCAGAAGAAGCCTGTTCACTCTCACTTTGAAGAGATTTGGGTTGTATGCGCTCGGAAAAACAGACGCAGGTAGAGAGTTCCACTCTTTGGAACACACACACACACACACAACACACTCTTTTTTTTTCACTATTTGGGTTAGGTGATGCTTAATTGTTGCAAATGGGTTACACTATCACGTCCTGGAAGAAGTACGCCAAATTACAAGTCACCCTGTAGGATACCCCAGTGACATTCCACTTTTCAAACTTGCAAAGCGAAAAATACATCCACAATTTCAAAATAGACAGCAAGATAAACAAATGAATATAATCTTCCCAACCATATCGATAGCCTCCATATTATACCGGTATAATTATAACATTGGTTCGAATTGAAACGCATTCAAATGAAATGGTTTCCCGTATTTACATAATATCAACTGGTATACGGACGGTGCCAGTTCAGTATTAATTTATTTATATGATTATGTTGAGATTATGCTAGGGATTATTTGCGAGCCAGAAATTCGCATGTAACTGCCACGAAGCAAAATTATATGAAGACAAATTCTCGTAATCAATAACGTTCAAAATCTAGTCGCACAATCATTGTCAAAAACTTGTCAAAAATTTAGGAAAATTAGAGGTACACTGCTGGGACACAAGCTTCCTCTCGGTGAGAGAGAGTGAGCGGTAATCCACTCCGAGTATGGCTTGGTAGATGTCACATGTTTTCGAAGTTTGGGTTCTAGGACATGCCGGTTTCCTCACGATATTTTGAGAGCAGTGGTGATGAAATAATTTATACAAAGTAAAGCGCCTGTCTAGGTTCGAACCTACGACCTACAACTCGTAAGTCACGGCTGTTACCGCTGGACCACCACTGCTCTCTAACACGATTACCATTCTCGATCTTAATTTAATTTACCGGTAAAACCTAAACAGCATACCTTTTATTCTCCTTTTTTTTATGGATGCGAAATCATCTAATGACTCCTCCCGCTCTGGGTGGAGCGGAAGGGAGTGTCAGACTCTTTACTGACAAAAACCCACCCGTGTTCCTTCCTTAGCCCTTTATGTTCCGGGGCAGCGGTAACCCTTTCGGACAATCCCGCTACTACCTTTTATTCCCCTTAATAAACTTATTGACAGACGCTTCTAATAATATCTAATAAATCCTTCATTCTCCACTTTGCTTATATATTCTGCATCCGATATTACCGAGTGCAATATGCACGGTGTGTTGTAAATACCTCATTCTCAGCTGTGAATAATAAACAGGGTATGTAATAAATTACGTTGTTAATTACAGTTGGCGTCGTGGGTGGTCGTATTGATGAAAGGCAAGGTGCATGATTTATATGAATGTTGCTGTTAGCTATCGTTACTTGAAATGACGTCATTTTTCTTTAGATTTAGAAAATTATAAGATTTTCCATTATATAATGTCGTGATGGCCCAGTGGTTTAGGCCTCGCCTCTCTTGCACGAGGGTGTGACTTTTTAAATTCATATGTTTTTTCCGAGTTCATCTTGGACATTACAGGCATCGGGTAAGGAAAGACATCGTGGGGAAACCTGAACTAATCACACTAATATTATAAAGGCGAAAGTTTGTGAGTGTGTGTTTATATGTTTGTTAATTCTTCACGCTCAAACGGCTGGACCAATTTTGATATAATTTTGTATGGAGGTAGCTGACACCCTGGCTTATCATATAGGCTACTTTTTATCCCCATATTCTCACGGGATCGACATTTACGCGGGTGAAACCGCGGGGCGCAGCTAGTGGTAAATATAAGTCTGAAATCGTCAACCCGTCTTGTGCAAGCGTGATGATCAATGCGTATGCCTTATCTGTATCCCGACGACCCCCTTCTCAAACTTATCTAGCTTACCTAAATAATTTACAGACGCCAGCACATCAAGCTACCCGAAACTGTCAAATTTTCCAAATCAACTTTGAACCTTATGTTTTAGTGATAAAGTTGAAAATCTATTAAAGAAATTTGACAGATTGTAGTAGCTTGATGTGCTGGCATCTGTACTATCATCCTAGCAATGAAAAGAGAAAAAATAATATCTTCCATCAAATAAATAGCAGCATTCTCACATAAATATTTTTCTTTGGATTCGATGGCCTTTAGAAAAATAAAGATTACCTATTTATCGAGTAGTGAACTCAATAAGTACTGTTTAATTTATAGATCCTCTAAAAACATCCTGTTTCATAAGATGCAAAACCTATGCGGTCAAAATGTATGTAACAGCTATATATTTATTTATAGAAATAAATTTAAATTCATTTTAAAAAAAATTGCCACATCTAAAATATACAAAGACGGGAAGGTCAGTATTTTCAGTGATTTAAACATAGGCTCACAGGTGTCTGTAGGTTTCAGACTTCACATAGATCTTGTGTAACGTTTTTGGGCTTTAAAAATCTCATCCCTGTCACTAAAATTGCCCCAAAATATTACTCCGAACCTTAATACTGGCGCAACAAGTCCGTGGTAAGCTGTCAGGAGTACATCATTGCTTACTTTATGAGACAAGTTATACAGCACATAAACTGAATACCCTTGCTTACTTTATCGTGGAAAACGCGAGGAAAAACTGACTCCGGCTTACGTCACCAATGACGTCACGCCGGAAAATTTTACAATACCGCATAAATCACAATAATAGAAAACATGCTATAAATTACACGTAAGAACATTAATACTAACGTAAATAAAAGGGAACCCACGAGTTTGGACCGTTTTGAAGATATGTTTCTTTACCAGTACACAGTTTTATTGCTTGCACCGATTTTATTATCTATACTAGTTTAAATCATATTATTTATTGTTTGTTCTTTTCGTACATTTCCGTCGGTGATTGTAAAATACTGTATGACTAAGACTTCGTATTAAAAATCTTGGATTTGATGAGGTTCTTCCAGATTAAAACATGAACTCATTTATTTAAAACTAATTTATGGCCGTGACTTCGTAAACGTGGAAGCCAAATATACCATAAAATACATCCTATAGCAGTGGTTCCTAACCTTTTCGATCTTGTCACCCGTATGACTTAGCTAGAGAAACTGATTTAATCTCCCTCATGTTACCAATGAATATAGTACATATAAATACAAATTGACTTTATTAGACATATAAAAATTGCACAAAAAATATTGAGTAAGTTCTTACAATCACATTACGTATCTAATATAATCTTGTTACACAGTTAGGGCATGAAATGCACTGGCGAGCTAGATTCGGTCTAATCTTTGTTATATGTTACCAGCTTATTACCCCCGCAGAATACCGGTTTTACCCACGCAGGGGTAATTACCCCCAGGTTAGGTACCATGGTCCTATAGCATTAGGCAATAGTGTAGCTTTCTATTAGTGAAAGAATTTTTGAAATCTGATGAGAAGTTTCGGAGACTACCATCCTACAAACTTTACCTCTTTATAATATTAGATTAACAAAAAAAATTGAGCTTTTTAATTAGCATAAGCATAATCAGCCTATAATGTTCTTATACAGGCCTCCTCTCTGTGAGGGGGAGTGGGCCATAATACACCATGTGGGTCCAAGGCGGATTGGTGGATGTCACATGTCTTCGAATTTTACGATTCTAGGACATGACGGTTTTTCACGATGCTTCTCTTCACCGCTTTGAGAACAGTGGTGATGTACTTAAGTAGGTACACAAAGTAAAGTGCCTGCCTGAGTTTGAACTCACGACCTACTTACCTGCTTTTGAATTAAGCCTTTCAAAAACAGATAAAAAGTCCTCAACGCTTTCCTAATGTGGCACTAGAAAACACGCGGTAACAAAAATAAACGTAAACTACTTTCAAAGCTCGAAATACCTATTTCACGTCATTTCCGAGTTTAGTGCAGTTCGTGCAACAGCTCAGTTGAACTACATTTTCCACTGACGAACTGAAATATTTTCCTGTTCTAGAAAAATATTAAACTTGAAGCATATAATCTTGGCAGCGGGATTGTCCGAAAGGGTTACCGCTGCCCGGAACATAAAGGGCTAAGGAAGGAACACGGGTGGGTTTTAGTCAGTAAGAGTCTGACACTCCCTTCCGCTAAACCCAGAGCGGGAGGAGTCATTAGATAATTTCCCATCCATAAAAAAACATACGTCTAGTCGCACGCACACAAACACCGTGCCGAAGTCTGCCGAACTGATACGACGTTAGACGATGCACGGCTTTCAACGCTGCACCGCTGTGCCGGTCGGAGTGGGGGGTGTTAGGTTTATTTTCGTTACGGAATTTCTTCATTCGGTTGCCGCGCTCAAAGCCCAAGATAAAAGCTATGCAATAGCATAAAAGCATAAATAATCTTATTTCTGAATGCCTAATGCTGTAGTAACCTATTTCTTAGCTGACCCTAAGTTTAAAAATACTATATATTTATCCCTCTTGCCTAGCAAATTAGATTCATCCAACATCCCAGTGCCTTTAAATCAATCTAGAAATAGCTAATAGTCTTTTAAATTATATTTTTACAAAAATATTAGTTACATCATTTATTTTGAATTTATAATTATTTATTTATTTTATTTTACTATTTATGTACACACATATATAAACAGACAAGAAAGAACAGAACAGAAAAATAGGTACAAAGGTGATGCTTATTGCATAAGAAATCTCTTCCAGCATACCTGCGATAGGACTATATGTGAGAACGATGTAAAAAAAAAAGACTTACGCATTAAAAGCGTCCAGAGTACAGCAAATAGTAATAAAACAACAATCCAAAAATAAAATAATTACAAATAAGCCGTTGTCGACGGCAACCGCCGACAGCTGCAGTTGCCTCAGCCGTTGACGTGTCGCTCGTGTGTATGCAACCTAAGTTTATTGTGCAATCAGAATGAGTATAAGATTCTCCGTAAACCTTACAATGGAGTCGATGGTTGATAATAACAACTATCTTAAACTTTTGACTTGTTATTACTACTAGTTACCTGAAACTGTGGGTTACCCTAAATCCTCTGTGATGTTGGGCTAAAATGTTAATGAGACCGAGATCAAGTAGATATTATATTTGAAATATATTTTAGCGTTCGTATAACGAAAAAGTCCTGACTGACTGATATATCAACGCACAGCCTAAACCGCTGGCCCTAGAGACATGAAATTTGGAGGGTGTGTTCTTTGTAAAGAGTAGGTATCCACTAAGAAAGATTTTTCAATATTCTACCCCTAAGAGGGTGAATGGGGAGAGGGTACACTGTCCTCCTGTACCTAATAACATTGTAAATTGAAAACATTGTAAAAGACAATAGTTTTTAAAAGAGTAACCGTAGACTTTCTTGTCGGCTATTCTCCATAGGAAACGACCAATTGGAACCGTGCACCTAGCTTCTGACGTTTCATAAGTGCCCTTGTAGGTTTATGTGAAATACATTTTTTTTTTATTACTGGTAATGCACCGTTAACCTCTAAATGTATTTTACAGCTGTTTATACCATTGTAATAAAATGTCACAAATTTTCCGATGTCAAACGTTTTATTTTTTTATGATTTACTGTGAGCGTGGTCTGAATCAGAATTATAATGTTTTTTGAAAAGGTCTGGAAGATGATATGGAAGATGAATGGTCAATTTTATTGGCCTATAAAATATTTGAATAGCCTCGACTAGGGAAAAGTGTTTATTTTGGACGAGTTAACGCTTTAATATCCCTCGATTTCTGAAAGCTTACTCAATTTAATCTTTTGGCAATTCTCAAATCATGTGATTTGATTGGCTGCCATGATATTTTAGTCAGCCAATTACAATTGCTTACATGAGATTTTAAAGCTGATTTCTCGATCGAAAGCGGGGTGTAAACCGCAAGAATTTGGCGTAGGTAAAGTCAGGGAAATCAAATCAAATCAATCAAATCAAAATATTTTTATTTCACATAAACCAACATGGGCACTTATGAAACGTCAGATGCTAGGTGCACGGTTCCAATTGGTCGTTTCCTATGGAGAAGAACCGGCAAGAAACTCCATGGTTACTCTTTTAAAAAATAATTGGCTTTTACAATGTTTTCAAGTTACAGTAGGTATGGGAGGACAACGTAGTAATGAATGGTTTAGTAAACTAACAACTTAAATTGTCCGCATATTCTAATCAGAACTGTCATTATTTGACAGTGAAATGAGTGAGTTTCATGTGTAAAAAATTTCATCACCACTTCTCTCAAAACGGTGAAGGAAAACATTGTGAGGAAACTGGCATGTCCTAGAACCAAAAATTCGTAAACATGTGACATCTATCAACCCGCACTGGGCCCGCGTGGTTGATTATAGCCCACTCCTTCTCCAAGAGAGGAGGCCTGTGTCCCAGAAGTGGGAACATTATAGGTTGATTATGTTACCTCCACAACGACCTACACTTAGAGCTGCTGAAAACAGCCTATTGTTCACCAACACAACAGTTTCTAGACCTCATAAAAAGGGAATCAAATCAAGCCATAAAAGCGTTAAAAGATATTTTTTGCCCGAGCTATGATTGTTTGAAACGAAGAGATAGTGCTCGTAAAGTGTGGGTCTATAAATCTTTTAATAATCTAATCTGGACCAGTAGAAAAATGCTGTGAGATATTTTCATTTAAGGCGGTCCCCCGACCAAAACCGCGTTTTTCTTCATTATTCAGAGGCTATTAACTCAATAATTATGAGAAATAAACTACATCTGAAAGCACATTATTAATGTTTGATATCCTATCATCATTTATTGCATGTTATTATTTGTTTTTATTATGTTACTAATACATTTAAAATCTCCTTTTAAAAAGTGACTAAAATTATTGATTGCATTCATCTTTTGCTAAAGTTGACGTTCTATTAATTTGAGGATTTCACCAATGGATAAATAATTTGAAAATCTAAATAACTGACGTTTTAAAGTATTTAAAAAGATCGCTATTCTTTTTTTATTAAAATAATTCCAAAAATTGTGCGAGTTCTTGATAAAGGGGCGTGTGCAGGGTGCGGGCGGCAGTACGCTGCATCCTTTTCGTACGAGGAAGTCGTATCGCTCTCTGTCTCTGTCGCAAGGAGGGAATGAATGCTCAAGGTTCTACCTATTTATTTCATTAGAATGTGCTGACTTTTACGTTTATCACTTCTTCTGGTCTCATCGTGTCGATAGTACCTACTCTTCTTCGATGTTTTATATTGTTAGAGCCAAGTAGGTGGCTACGTTGATTGCGGTATCTGTAGCATTCTTCAGATCATCCAAGGTGCAGGTGAACTGGCACTTAAGGCGACTACATGACCTAAACCGCGGTCACTGTCGGACTGCATAGAAAAGAAAGAGAAGCGCGATGACACAACGGTGGTAATTTATTGCAAATATGAAGCAATTATCTATTTACAAAAACTATTTAATAATAAATAATCCATCATTGAATGCAGTTTGGCATTAGATATTTAATGGTATATTTTTAATTGTAATTAAAATTGTTAATGAAGGGATAAACTGCTTTTAAAGAAAATTGAGGTGTATTTGAACATTATTTTGATGCATTAATGTCATATTTATTTATGATTTCAGTTCCATCACTATATTAAAGTAAGACTTGAAAATATCATAATTTTTTCTTTGGTCAAAAGTATTTACGGTTTAAGAGATACACTGCTTTAAAAAACCAACTTTTTGACCGTTTTTGGGAACCTCCGCCTTAAGGCACTCCAGCAAGTGGGGCATTATCACAAATATCTGAAGGCCAATAAAATTCTCGTAATTTAAAACGTTCAAAATCTAGTCGCGGTCTCATCTCGGCGACAAACATAATAATTATATTGTATTTTTGACAGATTGAGACTGAGATCGGACTGTGAACGTTTTTAAAATTACGAGAATTGCCGCTCTGTTCTTTTAAGAAAACAATCGCCGCATATTTCGAATTTTGAAACTAATTCGTTTGAGTGATCGAATACAAATACAACTTCTACCAGCCTGCATGTTGTAAAGCTCCCTTCTGCAGATAACCTTTATACCTAAGTTAATTTAATTTTGTGGATTAAATCTTAATTGTATCGATCGCAAATTAACGAGTCATTAACCCAAGTAAATTACTCTAGATAAGCGTGAAGAGCTCTGTCTTCTATAAGATAAAATATTTTCTTTCGTAAGATGGAAGATAGTCCATAATGTGTAAGTTGCCTAATCTTTTGTTCAGCAGTAAAATCTGATAGCATAGCATAATTAGCCCATAATGTTTCTAATGCTTGGACATAGGCCTCCTCTCAGTGAGAGGGAGTTGTCTGTAATCCACCACGCGGGCCCAGTGCGGGTTGGTAGATGTCACATGTCTTCGAATTTTCGGTTCTAGGACATGCCGGTTTCATCACGATGTTTTCTTTCACATTTTTGTTAGCAGTGGTGATGAAATAATTTACACAAAGTTAAGCGCCTGTCTGGGTTCAAACCTATGACCTAGAACTCATCGGGGCCGTTACAAATGAGCTACCACTACTCAGCTACGGAGCAGACAAAAATAATTGTGCTAAATCTCGTTCACGAAAAACTCTCATTTAATTCTACTAGGTAGCAGATTGGTCCAGCAGACTTAGAACCTAATCGTTTGTGTAAACTAACTTTCTCGATATCAAACAACTTTAATTTTACAATTTTATACTACACGTTTTTATTTTACAATTGTATGCTGTACGCATACAAAAACTCACGCGTCTACCCAAGGGGGTAGACAGAAATTACAGAACGCCACGATCACGTACCTACTTCCTTTGCTTCGTTTACGTTCATCTGAGGGGTAATTGCGTAACACACTATCACTAGCAATGGGTTTCATTTTAACAGTTCAACAACATTCATTGCGTTATTTACGTTGCTGAGCAGACAAACTTTTCAAACGTATGAAGCAGTGGATTAGCAATATCCTTTAAAATTATTCAGATTGAGATTGATAGTGTGTTGCGCAATTATAAAGGGTGCTGGTCATACACGCACGCCGTTTGCGAGTAGGTACGCTACTGACCTTTCTGAAGAACATCACTGATCAGTTCAATATACGCGTTATTTTGCAGATACACAATTATTCCATTTCAGTAATCCTTACAACCATGTTAATTAAGTAATTAACATTCACGCAAGAATATAATTGGATAATTCTCGACACTGGTAATTAAACATGTAACATAATCATGTAATATTGAGTGTGTGTAATATAAACCCACTAGCTCCTGCCTGCGACTTCGTCTGCGAGAAATTTTAACTTGTTTTAATTTTTTTTTTATTGCATGGCCTGCCCGCGCTATTACTTCGTTTTCACTTAGTATTTGCTATTATTAAAATTGAGCTATCAAATGCAAAATATGTTTTTAAATCCAACTGATAGTTCCAGAGATTAGCGCGTTCAAAGAAACTCTTCAGCTTTATTATTAGAATAAATGTAGATGTAAAGTTTATTCAAACCTATGTTTCAAATTAATATTAACTACTTCAAGTTAAACAAATATCGACTTTATTGTAATGGTAACTAAGTTGATTTCAGAGTGACTAGCACTATTGAAAAAGTTATAAAAATGTTTGAAGTTGTAGCGGAAACTGAACTTTATTGTGTAATGTGTAAAGTTATTTTTCCATAAACTTACATTTGTTTACATTTTTGGCAAATAAATTGCGAATGCAGATCAGATAACACATAAACTCATGACTTCTTCCCATGGAGATAGGCAGTAACTACAGAACGCCACCTGCTACGATTCTTACATACTTCTTTCGCTTCGTTTACGTACTTACATAAATTTGGTCATACACGCAGCATTCATTCCCTCAACATGACCAAAACCATCTAAGCATACTCTTTTCAATGTTTGTGACTAAACTGCATTCGCGATTTATTTGCAAAAAATGTAAATAAATATGAGTTTATGGATAAAAAACTTTAATTCCTACACAATAAAGTTCAGTTTACGCTACAACTTCAAACGTTTTTATAACTTTTTCAAAAGCGCTAGTCATTCTGAAATCAACTTAATTGTCATTGGTATAAAGTTGATATTTGCTTAACTTGAAAGAACATCAATTAGTAACATTAGTCTGAATAGACGGATACATCTTCTTTATAACCTCACTGTTGCTTTATCACATCATTCTTCATTACATCAGTACGGATTTCCACAGCATTCTACTTTCATGATTCTTTTGCCACATCTAACATTAACTTCCATACATAAGCGTGGGCTGATGTAATATTTTATCTTAATAACGTATTCATCGATGTTTGTAATCTTAGTCTTAAATATAATATTTCTAAGAAAACCGTAAAGCTGAAGCTACACTATTATTATCTAAGCACTTGAAATCATTAAAATTAAAACGTTGGAATGAAGAAGTAAGTATTACGTATTCCATTTTGAATACCCATTAGTTAGAGAGAAAATATTAAAAAAAAATAGCTGTCAGAATATGAGCAATAAAAAATTAATAGGAAAATATGGCGGTATAAAGAGGAATAATAACTGTCAGAATTTGAGCTTTATACTATGGCGGTAAAAAATAGTTTACTGCGAGAACGATTATGATTCGATCACAATCCCGGTTCATCAGATCGAAAACAATGTCTCATGGGCATTCCATGTAACTATGGCGGACAAATTGTGTTACCAATATACTATTCTCCATAATATAAAAGACCCATTCCTCAAAACCCACAAAATATAACTAAAGACCAATTTTGCCCCGGGGTAATACAGACCGTCCTTCAAAAACTTCGCAAAATTTCTCGGGCCAGTGCCCAAACATTGGTAACACATCCCGGGCCTTATTTACTGGGATAACCGCTAAATTTACATATTTTCTCTCGTTTACAATCATTTGTAAGTAAATATAAAAACTATTTCACAAAATAAAAAACAACCGACTTCCAAAAAAGACACTACAAAGTGAAAAATAACTTTAATTTCGGACGTCGGTGTCGTTGGGTTTGCATTTTCGTTGTTTGCCACCGACTTCCGAAATTAAAGTTATTTTCACTATTTAGATTATTTTTTGGAAGTCGGTTGTTTTTTTTTTCAGTTGTTTTACCTCACACAAATATGTATAACACAACTTGCTATGTAAATATCAGTGACAGGAAGTTATTACAACATCGTCAAAATAAACTAAGTGGCAAAAATACGTATTATTGAAGCTAACTCAAAAACTACTCAAGCAAAGTTTGCCACCACTGAAAAGTCATAGGAAAGCAAACGATTCTATTTCATTTACTTTAATTTTTACCAGTAATTATGGTTTAAAAACCATACTACAGAACCGATTTTAATGGAATTTCATTTGACTTGTTTTTTTGGGACCATTCTAAAAGTATATTTTCAAATAAAAATAAAAAATTTCAAATCAGCTTATACATAATGGAGTTATGACTATGAGGTAACAAATATTTAATAAAAATGTTCAACCGAATTGAGAACCTCCTCCTTTTTTGAAGTCGGTTAAAAATATGAGAACTCTACTTGGGCCGAATAGATTTCGTTTGCGAGTTTTCTATGAAAACTTGTTGAAGCTTGTTTTTTGATAATGGTTATCAATGTGGATCAGATATGCTTTGACATGTGCTAAAATTTATCTAAGTTTACGTTAAAATAATGCGGCAGAAGAAAGGCTGTGAAATAGTCCAATGTCAATCCTAATACGTTACTAGCTTCCGCACGCGGCTTCGCCCCACGAGGGCGATAAAAAATAGTAGCCTATGTTCTTTCCCAGTGTTCAAAGTATCCCTATACCAAATTTCATCAAAATCGGTTAAACCGTTTCGGAGATTAGCCGCAACAAACAGACAGACAAAAAATATTGCTTTTTTTTTTGTTATACGGGACTTCCGTATACACTTTCATATTAATATTTAAAAAGCTGTTATTTTGACATTAAAAACAAATACTTTAATTTTATTTATTTGTATAGCTGAGAGTGGTGGCCAAGTGGTAACGGCGCGACTTACGAGTTGTAGGTCGTAGGTTCGAATCCAGACAGGCGCTTTACTTTGTGTAAATTATTTCATCACCACTGCTCTCGAAACGGTGAAGGAAAACATCGTGAGGAAACCGGCATGTCCTAGAACCAAAAATTCGAAGACGAAGACATGTGACATCTGCCAATCCGCACTGGGCCCGCGTGGTGGATTACAGCCCACTCCCTCTCACTGAGAGGAGGAATGTTCCCAGCAGTGGGAACATTATAGGCTGATTATGTGTAAGTATAGCTGAGGTCATACTGTAGTTACGTTATTGATATAATATGTCAATAAAGGTTTATCCCTACTTGTTCACTCTAGTAGAACAAAGATTTCATTTAGGATGCTTTATCGATAAAATGCTACTTTTTCCCCTTTACAAAAATTCAACGAATCTATCGAAACTCAATTTTATTACTTAGTGATGAACCACTTTGATCTAATATTTCAGTTATTTTAGACACTATAAACATGGGCGGTGGAATCACGATGGCGGCG
Source organism: Hydraecia micacea (assembly GCA_914767645.1). Lineage (NCBI taxonomy): Eukaryota > Metazoa > Arthropoda > Insecta > Lepidoptera > Noctuidae > Hydraecia > Hydraecia micacea. Next base: position 1,854,888 of record OU611794.1, read on the forward strand.
GGTTTGATCTCAGTAGATAGCTTTTACTAATCCCGTGAAAATTAATTCCTTGATACAAATATGAACGATTGGTTTAATTTTGATTTTCATTCGTTAGATGTTTGTCTTGGCAAAAGTTGTGTTTTCATGTTCATAAATAAATATTGGCTGGTGGAATTAGATGCGGAAAGTACGGATTAGTTTTGATTAATATTAAAATTCGTTGAAAGATTCCTGTGGTCTATTTCTGTGTACGTTTTTGATGTTATGACGACGTTTGTTTCTATAGTGAATCCAAACAAATATAGTAAGTAGCCTTGTCGCTCTTTATACAGGGTTATTGGAAAAACACCAACAACCTCTTAAGAGTCATTGTACTCATCATTATTTATTTATTTAAACATGGAAGACTTACAGCTTAAAAACTTACTAGAAAGGAAAACATAGTCAACAGAAAGCCAATTACAAGTCTTCGCCTGTAGAAATAGACTGGTTTTTTTAATTTTTAAGTATGTTTATTAATATAATGATCTATAGGAAGTATTTTACAATCTAAAATATATATATTATATACAAGTGTATTAAAAAAAAGGGAAAAAGAAAAAAAAAAAAAAAAGACAAGAGCTCATAGGGCATCAAAAAATTCGTCCGCATCGCTGTCAATGGGATAAGTGCCCAAAAGGCTGGCAGCATTACCACGTTGGATGGCAATGCTTATTCTTTGGGCTAAAAATAGGCCAGCCCTCTGGTCACGTGTAGAGTCAACCAACCGCTTGGCGATGTCTCGAAACATTCGATGAGCACTCGGGCCCCAAGGCCCTAGAGTTTCAACCCCAAACGGCTCAAACATATAACTCCCAAAAAGGTTGTTATATTTGCGCCGTTTGAGGTTTTCTGCTCCTGCAGCAGCCGCCCCAGCACAGCCCGCCGTGCTAGGAAGATGGGATGGCGCGAGGGTGTCGACACAAGTTGCATCCCACACCAAAGGCCTACCTAACTTCCAAGGCATTATTGTCATTCCATCTGGCCTCTTCCCATCGTCACGTGCCAAGCCATTGGGTTCTAAAACAGCTGGCACCCCGGCGGTGACAAGAGCCCGACGGATGATGTCGTTAATGCTGGCGTGCCGTGCCATCCGACCAGCGCTCTTGCTGCAGGATAGGCCATGGTGTCCGAGGCAGTCGACTGCTTCACCACATTGACAGCGATGTGGAGCTCCGCAAGGAGCGCCCAGACGCAAACATGTAGCGAGCCGGAATGTGGTGTCACCCAGCATAGTGCCTATGTTAGGTGACGGTAGCGCCTGAAGCCAAAGGCCCGACTCCCATTCACCCACAGCCAGCAGGCGGGCACGCTCAGCAGTATTGGTGGACGTATTAATAAGTTTATTCCGTACCAACCTGCAAAGCGGCTCATCCCACTGTCTCTGGGAAGACGGGTTTTCGGGCTGTACCGTGTCCGGGCAAGCCATCTTCCAGGCGTTCACCGCATCAGTCAAACACGGCACTTCAGAGTCAACCTGAGCAGGAATCAAGATTCGTGTGGTTAACTTTTCTGTGCTGTGGACCGAGGATATGAACGCCGGTAGGCTTACACTAGAAATTTTGCGGACGCCGAGCCCGCCAAAACGAATGGGTAGTGTGGCTTGCAGCCACGCGCGGTCGTCCAAAGCCACATTTAAAATGGATGTAAGAGTACTGCGAATAATGTGATCGATTTTGTCCAAAAGGTGTGGCTGCTTCCATAAAGAGGAAGAGCGGAGAAAATACATAAAATTTGGACCGAAACAACAATATCTGATAAGGGTGAAAGCCGAATGTAAATTAATTTTAGAAAGTCTATCCGAAATATCGTTAAAGTGTTTAATTTTTTCGTCGACGAATGGTGAAAAACTGTCTTCTAAAATTGGGGAACCTAGGAGGTGCAATGAACTTTTTTCCAAAACTTTGATGTCTGGGGTTATTGTGTTAAATTTCTGTATAGTCGATTGTCTGTCAGTATTGTCACAAATGTAAATTTCACATTTTGAGTTGTTGAGGTCAAGGCCGATAGATTGGAACTGCTGCTTTAGGAATTGAAGATCTTGTAGAACGGTGGCTACGTCACCTCCTAGTGTTCCATCATCTAAATACCACACATTGAATTTTGAATTTAGTTGTTGTATTATGGGATGGATAGCCAAACTGAAAATGACTGGCCCGAGAGGATCACCTTGTTGGCATCCGACTGCAGATTCCAAAACGTTGTCTTTATATAATAATTTTGAAGGGTGCCTGTAGCACTGCCACATGAAGCCGTAAATTTCTGGTAATTCTTTTTTAACTTCAGCCAACAAAGTGTCCCTGTTGACAGAGTTGAAGGCGTTCTTAACGTCAACCTTGAGGATGACCTCACCTTTATTGGCATTTAAAAAACTAGATAGGGCATGTACGGCAGCCTCGCAGCCCCCTTTGGAACCAAAGCCAAGCTGTAGGGGCTGGAATTTGTTTGACAGAATGTCGCCGTACAATTTGCAGCATATTTTGGCTGCCGTACGCCTGTAGGTGCACCCAACGGCAATGGGACGGATGCCGCCGTCCCTCTTACGCAGGGCGCATAAATTGGCCCCGTACAAGACATCGACGACGGCATCATTCACACCGCCGTTGAGCATCAGATTAATTAGAGCCGCAAGCTCCTTCAAAAGCGACTCACCAGCTTCCCCGGCGCCTGAACTCAATAAATCTTTTAAATGCTGAGGAGTCAGGCCGTCGAGGCCGCCGGCGGAACCACTTCGGAAGGAGCTCACGGCTGCAATCAGCTGGGGGGCAGTAACATTAAAAGGTGTTGAATCCGGATCCAGAGGGAGGGGGGGGTTGGGAAAGGTGAGACCATCCGCAGGCGCTGGATGTTTACTCTCCAGGGCTGAAAGGGTTTCTGGAGAGTAGGGCGCCACCACATCGCTACTGAAAAGTAACCTGGCCGCTCCCCTGATATCACCTTCGCTTAATTTGGATTCTACATGTGAACATAACCCTCTTCCTGAAAAGTTATTGAAGACAGGTAATTTTGAATCCAAAATAAGTGTCGAATTATTGCAATTGTCTTTAATTTGGGTTGTCAATGTTTTTTTAGTCGCCAAATTTTTTTGAACATGCAAAATCCTATAAGGGAAGGTGAGTAATTGCTCCCAGGCACTTTCTGAGTTCTCCTGGGTCGCAAGACGGAGACATCGTGCCAAACTCAATGCAACAGACCGTCTCGCGCCCCGTGGAACTCTTTTTAATATTGGTGTCGAATTTTTGAATTTTGCCAACGTTTTCCACAAACTTTGATCTGGAGATGTTGATGTTGGGGATGTGGACGGGGGGCACAAAGGTACACTATGAGGTTTGTGAACCTTGCCATAGTGTATCCGTAGCCCCCGTTCGCCTTTAAAGAAACGTGGCTGGGAGCAATGGGGACATCTCACCTGGACATCGAGCGATGTGGCAGGTTGACTGGAGCTATTTCCGGCATCGCTACAGCCGGCATTTAACATACGTACCTATTACACTTACCTAAAAGTAAAATATTTAAAAACACTACACACACTTAAATTACTATTTACAACTACAGAAAAACAAAGATAAAAAACCATAATAAATTAAATTGTCTGTCACACAGAGCACTTTTTGATGACTAAAAGTCTGTCACGTCACTTGGTGACATCCGAGCTTGACGGCTGCGGCGCACTGGCGCAGACAGGAGCAGACAGACGCAGACGCGCGGGCCTAGGGCGCCACGGCGCGCGGCGCCGCGCTTTCAGTATGATACGCAATGATAATATGAAATTGTGAGTTGTCGAAATTGCCCAGAGACGCACTTGTCAGAACGTGAGGTCTTTGTCGCTGGGACAATATTTTTGATGTGGATTTATTAAGAAATCGCATGAGTGAATATTTTGCAGAGTCGGTGTTTATTAAACGTTATTTCTCTAGCATCGTTATTACTGTAGATACTTTTGCTATAGAATAATATCTTCAAGTATAAACATAATATGTACTTTCCCTTATGACATTGACATTTTTTTTCATTTTTATAGACTGGTTAATATGTGAACAACTTTTACTATGAAACCAAATCTGATATCGCTAAAAAAAAAATCAGCTGTTCCCTACATTTATGTTCGTATAACTCGTCAAAATGTAGGGAACAGCTGATTTTTTTTCGCGATTTCAGGTTTGGCACCATAGTAAAAGTTGTTCATAATGATGAGTACAATGAACACTTAACAGGTTGTTGGTGTTTTTCCAATAACCCTGTATATGCCTTATTATGAGTATACTAACTTCTGCCCGCTACTTCGTTTGCGTAGAATGTCTTGTTTTAACATAAAATATATTCTATGACACTTGGCAATACTGTTGTTTTCCATTAGTAAAAGATTTTTTAGTATCGAATCAGTAGTTCCGAAGATTACCCCTTACATACAAACTCACAAATACTTCTATTTAATATTAGTTAGATATTATAAAGACAGGAGAACCAAGGTAACCGACGTAGCCCGAAGAATTGCCAAACTTTAGTGGCAGTGGGCAGGGCACATTGCTCGCAGAACAGATGGCCGATGGGGCCGAAAGGTTCTGGAGTGGCGACCGCGTACCGGAAGACGTAGCGTTGGAAGGCCTCCCACAAGGTGGACCGACGACCTTGTGAAGGCCGCAGGAACCCGTTGGATGCGAGAGGCACAGAACCGGTCGAAGTGGAGGTGCTTAGGGGAGGCCTATGTCCAGCAGTGGACGTCTTTCAGCTGAAATGATGATGATGATGATGATTATAGAGGGTTGACTTATAATAACCAAAAACAATTAAAAAAAAAAAAAAAAACAATTTTATGACAAAATTTTATTGACATGTAATTTTAATAATTATTAATAAATGAACTGAACTGAACTAATTTACCTGGGTAATCGTTACCTCTTAGGTCTTGTTAGCCTGAGGCATTCCACTACTGTTTGAAGGCATCTTACTTGATTTCCAAACTGCACTATAAATATATACCAATTTTATGATATACGTATTATAAATACCTTGGTTTGTCTTTCCGACATTCTTGGAAAAAAATATTTCATCATACTCCCTAGACTTTTCTCAACTATGTTGGGGTCAGCTTCCAGTCTACCCGAAACTGCCAAATTTTCACAATCAACTTTGAACCTTATCTTTTAGAGATAAAGTTGAAAATCTATTAAGGAAATTTGACAGATTGTAGTAGCTTAGTGTGCTGGCGGTCTGTACATAGAGGACCTCCACAACTCGGTAACACGATGACCCTTGGTAACACTGGTTGTCAGACTTTTGGGCTTCTGACTACCCGTAACGACTGTCAAAGATCTAACCTTCCAAGAGCTTAACATTCATGCCCCTTGTGGCTGTTATTATTTAGCCACGAGCCCGGAATATTTCTATCAACCAATAAATATAACTTTTTATTTTTGTTTCAAACCAATCTCGAACCTTTTCATATTTAACCCATAACAATATAACGAAAACAAACAAAATAATGAATATATCCGCAGGAAATACTTGTAGTCCGCATAGTAGGCTTCGAAGGCCGACCTTAAGTCAATATCCGTTTTATTTGAAGTGGTTAAGTATTTATTGGCATTTTATTATGTTGGGATAAATCATAAATGTATAACAAATTGGATTTGGTATATTGCAACAAGGGTTAATAATATTTTAAAATCAATTTGGCAATGTAAGTCGTAAACATGAAACTACTTTCTATCGGTTTTCTGAATTTCAGGAGTCTGATTTTGTTTTTACTGCTATACCTACTTGATAATATGTGGATTACCTTTTAAAGAATGCTGTTTTTCCAAAATCAAAAGTCATTTATTCAAAATAGACTAAAAAACAGCACTTTTTGAACGTCAAAATTACATAAGACAGTCCCACAAAACGTCCGTCCTTCACCACTTCCTAGAGCTGGTAAGAAGAAATGGCGCAAAAATCCCCTCAGCAGCACAGCTGTCTGTTTAGTTAGTAAAAAAACTTGCTTCTATACGACAGTATTTGCCTCAGCATTAGTGTCATAATTGGTGGAATGTCATGAGAGAATACCTTATAACTTTTAGAATAGAAGTGGGACCAACAAAAACCAAGAGCAGACTAGAACTTAGCAGCAGTTAGAACTTAGCTAACGAAGTAAAGCAGTTATCGAGTTCTGTTTTTCATAATAAAACAGTACCTACAAGAACATCCATTCAAAAGTTTTTCAATGTAAACATTATACAAGTACTTAAATAACTTTAAGACCAGCACACCTCTTATACTCCACCCTTTACATCATATGTCAAAAGTTAACCTAAGTTCTCAGATGTTAGCCCAAAACGCCCCAACACTATTTAACCCCCGGCCTTGAGAACCGACTTCAATAGTTGACAGACTTAAACACTTTTTGACTTCTTAACCTTGTTGGCGGAAGTTTTGTGTAGGGCACTATGTTCTGTGATGCATGGTGTTTATTTGGCGACTTTGTTTATTTGAAGATTTCACAGACTCTTGTAAACTAGTAGCCTATAATTATATTAATTATGTTGTCTTCCGTAGGTAGGTACAGTAGGTAGCACGCGGACGGTACTCGGGTACGCGGTTGGCACTCCAGAACCTCACCAGTTGCAATATGCTGCCCTTGTATTCTATTGAAACTCTGTGCGACGCTAGACTAGGTCTAGGTCTAAGTTTCCACAGGCTTGCAGTCTACTATTCCTACTATGAAAATGTTTACAAATGGTTTTGAAGTTATCTGCGTTATGCTGAGCATTGTTGCCTAGACTTTAGTTAGGTACTCAGATCTCAATATCATCTGCTCTGTTTGAGTATAGTTCGATATCTACTGCACTTAGGCTTATTGGTCAATTCACACGAATTTTGTACTACTACGTATATTCTTGAAAAAAGAACACGTTCCATAATATTTTATTCTTAACATTTTATCATTTCTGTGCGCTAGTGTCCTGTTGTCTATACTTGATTGCATAAAATTATAAATGTGCCAATTCCCTAATACATATTTCTGGAGTTGTAGATTTGCCTGAAAATTAATTAACTTCGTGCCATACAGGGAAAATAATATTTATTTAAGAATATTATCTTTCAAGCTCCGCTAGCGAGACACAATTGATTTTGTTTCGTCGCCGATAGGCGACGCGCGGAGCTTGACCAGTTAAAAGTGTCGATTCGTCCTTTTGGGGCGAATAAATTCTTTTGAATCGACCAATAAGCCGCACTTAACATAACACAGAAGCCAGACAAAGCTCGGAGTAGTCCATAGTTAATGTTTTCGTTACAAAATATAGCATAGCTATTTCCCAATGTGTTGGATGATGAAAATAAAATTATTAAAGCTACCGTTTAAGCTTTACTTTGCTAGGAAAGCGGTTCCGTCATATCATAACATCATGAAAATCTGTAATTTTCACCAGTATTTGACATGACTCTGTGTTTGGACAGCCGTTATTGTGTGACCGTTCACCGCTTCCTTAGAAAACAAAAGCTTTAGCCTAAAAAAATACGTTTGCAGCCAGCAACATTTCATAAGCCACAAAAAAAAAATTGCGGCCATGTCCATACATTTTCGCAGTACGTGCATAGAAATTTCAATTGTGTGTCTATTTATCAAGGGCTGTCATGCGGCCTAACTGGAGGTCGTTTAGACTAATCGCTGGGGTACCGAGCAACCCCATTCCCGCGGCTTTGTTCCGGATTTGAGACACCTAATGCCTGTTATTTGCCATTTCGTGACCGTTTTACTACATTTGCATAGTTTGCGGTCAATTCTCTTGTGATGAGATAATGTTATGTCGTTTGGGGAGTTGTAGGGGTGGTGAGTAGATTGTTTAAGTATGCAAAAGCACTAAGTAGGTACTGAAAACACGACCTTAATGTAGTATTTTGGATCAGAGTTGGTATTATTAAGGCAGTAACCAAACAGGTATCGACGCGGAATCGGCTTTGAGATGATCAGGTACCTATCACCAAAGAATCATGGGCATTTTTGTATGGAGCCTGGCCTGATGACCTATTGGTGGAGTTGACGACTGTCAAAGATCCACGAATGACAGCCGGGACTAACGGCTTAACGTGCTTTCCGAGGCTCGGAGGGGTCAGGGTATGTAAAAATGGTCACCCATACAGGGACCAAACGCGGCAAGCGCTGTTATTACTTAGACATAAGCCCCCTCAATGTTATGAGTCAATAACTAATATTATTGAAAACTGCAGTGAACAATAGCGTCATAAATGAATACGTTTACATAGTACTTGCAGGTCTGATATCTCTTTAACCTGGTATTTCACAACCTTCTGCTCAAAATTAAAATTGATGCTTATGATATAAATTTTCATTTGATGGTATATTATTATATGGTTTTTATTGGACATCCCGGCCAAAATGCCCATCATTCTTTGTCACATTAATTTCGACGCAATTTCGAGTCTTGTTTTCTGTGCCGAAACCAGGCGGATGTCGTCTTTTTCGCTTTCATTCCTTAACTCAGCTTATCACAGTCCACAGCTGGACATACCTAAGCCTCTGCCATGCTGCACCACAACACCTTGTCTTCCATCTTTCGCATCCAGTCTGCCCCAGCCACCTTTTTGAGGTCGACTGTCCATCTAGCTGGGGGGCGTCACACACTACGCTTGCCGAACCGCGGTCTCCACTCCAGCACTCGTCTGCTCCACCGGCCATCGGTCCTTTGACAAACATGGCTAGCCCACTGCCAATTCAGCTTGCAGCTGCAAGTTATGCCGTTAACTCTAGTTCTTTTCGGATAGCTTCGTTTCTGATTTTATCCTTCAAAGAAACTCTGAGCCTAGCCCGCTCCATTTACATATCACTACAACTCATCTGCCTAGCCTTTTCCCAACTATGTTGGGGTCGGCTTCCAGTCTAACCGGATGCAGCTGAATACCAGTATTTTACATGGAGCGACTGCCTATCTGACCTCCACAACCCAGTTACTGGGTAATACGATACCCCTTGGTAAGACTGGTTGTCAGACTTTTGGGCTTCTGACTACCCGTAACCACTGTCAAAGTTCCACGAATGACAGCCGGGACCACGGCTTATCGTGCTTCCCGAGGCACGGAGGGGTCTTGGTATGTAAAGTAACCCACCCACGGACCAACCGCGGCCAGCGTAGCTTAACCTGATCGATCGACCCGTGCGGCTGATATTACTTAGCCACAAGCCCCACTACTTCTCATCTCATCATATCACTACAACTCATCCTTTTAAACGGAAGAAATATCTGCGGAAAAAATACTGTTATTTCAGCAAATTGTCATCGCTATGTGAACCAGCTGATGCTTCACCAACATGAAATACTTGTCTCATAAAGTGGAACGAGCTCCCTAAGCATACAAACGCGATCAGGTGTCAACTCGACCCGACAAATATTTTCAACGGGCAGTCTCCTACTACATCTTTGTCGATTTACATAAAAATGGGCACCCTTTCTAACCAGCCACAGTTGTAATGTAAGCGGGAGCGGGAGCGGGAGCGGAAGCGGTAGCGGGTGTGATCAATAAAGACCAAAAGTTATTTCAATGAAACCATTCACAATACTTTTTAACTGTCTTACCAGCTACTACAAAACGCTTTATTTAAAATACTAAGCACAATATATCGGATTTACATATTTACTCAAGTTACGCTGTATTTTACAATCTAAAATATATATATACGAGTTGTTTCATAATCATAAATTCTTAATTTAATATCATAAATATCCAACGGAAATCGAATGGGCAACCGCAGCGTTTTGAGTGTCTCCTTCCGAGATAGGAGCTTGAACCAATCGCAGAGCGCAAATCCGCGCTCATACGTCGCGTCCAATCACGGACGTGTATTTAGCCGGACTGCTAGCGCCATTTTACGATGGCTCAGAGAGAAAGAACTGACCGGCGCACGGAACACGTGCGATCGCGATAAAAACTTAAATGAAAGGATTCCTCGTTAAATCTGCGTGTGTAAATGTGAATATAGACCTTCTAGTGACCTGTGAAGCCTAATAAACATTATCAAGTGCAGTTCGTGACCCAATCATCAAAACGAGAGCGTCAGACGCGGGAGCTCCCAGCGAGAAAATACCTACTACCTACTGGACAAAAGTTCGCGGCCGAAGGTAAGAGCTTTCCTTCTTGGTGGCGGACTCTTGAGCGTTGCAGCCCATTCTATTCGTGGATTATTCTGTATCGGGGGCTGGACCCAAATGTGTAGGTGACTCCAACCTGACACATTTTATTGGTGCCGAAACCAGGGACCTTTAGATCTAAAAACATTCAACTCGGTCTAATTCCCCCTACAACGTTATTTCTACACAATTTTAGGTATATCTATCTCTTGCAGTACAACCGAACAAGTTGTAATTTTCATTGTACAAATTCCAAACTTCAACCGACCACCATTACGTAAAAAACATTAGTAGGTACTTTGAGAATTCCAAACTTATTTTATTCAATCTATTGTTCGAATGCATAGGGAGTGAACACGAATACAACAGTTGGTTAGTTCTTTAAATTACATTAGTGTTTGTCGTGTAGAAATTCATTGGTTCGTAATAATAACGAAAAACGCATTTGGTATAACCCACCTAAATTAAGTTGGTTATACTTTTCGATGTCCCACGTCACGTAAATTCGCATTTCAATTTAGTCGCGTATCATTAGTTCGAATTCGGAACAAAATCGTCCAATTTCTCCTAGTCCGTCCGAGCTAGTGTTCATGTCTAGGCTTTTAACTTTCGTATTTCAACGTTTCACACGCAAGATTATAATCCGTAAAATACACTAAAGCGGTAATCAATCGTATCGTACTTAGGTAATAGACAGTCGATTTTATAAAAACGACCTTAAAGCCATTAGCCTAAGAATCATATTCGCTTGCACTTCCCATCGGCTAGTCGTTCTAGCAACATCTCCCGAAGTGCAAATCTCGCCGCTTTATTTATTTAAGTTTCCGCAGGTGTCACTATCGTAAAAACACGTTCAATTGTTTTGGATACATACGCACGCGTAGGTTATTATACCGATCTCCGTAGGTACTTAATCCCATTTAATATTGTATTCTCGATTTATTCGTGAACCGTATCGACCTAGTGAAGTGGTAGGTATAGTGCCTAATCGTTTAATACGTTTTAGACTTGGACTTCTCGTGCTATACAACAATACGTTTTCTAATCCTTTGTATAGTGCCTATTCGTTTCCAGTCTAATATTTCAATATACTCGCGCTATACCTACTGTGATCTTAGTGTGCGGGTTAAAATTTATTCGTTGATCGATAAGTCTTCGACTTACAATTCATTTATCGCTTTCGTTCTTCATCGTTTATCTTATCTTGTGATAAGGGAACTTTTATTACGTACCAAATTAATTTTATTAGTTACTTAATTAATATAATAATTTCATCGTTGGTTTTCAATCGTATTAAAAATGTCATACAATACAAGACGCAAGTCGAAAGCGGATCCTTTATCTAAGAAACGTAAATCGCTCATCATGGCTAATGATGAACCTGCACTTACTGTTAGGGACTTACCTGTTTTGCGGCGTAAGCGTACACTCGCATTGAATCGTTTACGGAAGACGCTTGAAGTCGCTGAGTTGGCCCAAAAGGAGCCTGCCCAATTGAACGCGTTTCTTGCTCATTATTCCGTCGTACAGAAATTGTGTGACAGCTTTGAAGAGGCACATTCCGATATTCTCTGTATTGTGGACAGCGATTCAGAGGAACAGGAGGATGATATCCGAGTAGACTTCGACCAGGCTTATTTCAATATCATGAGTATTCATATGGAGTTGGTTCCTAACAATGCAGGAGAATCTAAATCAAATTCAACCGTTATAGATCGCTCTTGCATGTCTAACGTAAAGTTACCTAAAATCAACATTCCGACATTTTCTGGAAACATAAAAGAATGGCCTAGATTTTATAGTCTTTATAATTCGTTAATTCATCGTAATAAATCCCTATCGGACGCTGAACGCATGCATTATCTTTTTTCAAGCCTTTCTGGGGACCCTCTTTCTCTCATCCGCACCTACCCTCCCGAAGGCACCTTCTATCTCGAGGCCTACCAGACATTAAGCCAGAGATACCAAGATAACCGTGAGTTAGCATTTACGTGCTGGAAGGAAATACTCGAAATAAACATAAAATCTAACGCGCCAGATGAACTTCGTCGTGCTCTTGATACTACAAACGAGAATTTAAATATTTTAAGAGGTCTCGGATTACCGACAACAGAATGGAATTTCGTGCTCTGTTACCATTTTTTGTCGAAATTAGATTCACAAACGCGGTGCGCTTATGAACGAAAACATATCTCCTCAGAGCTACCAGACTTCAAGGAGTTGTTGACCTTCCTATACACTAAATGTGAAGCGCTCGTGAGAGATACACACTTCTCCACTCAAGATCGCTCCAAAGCCTCTGTCAATCGTAGTCAAGAGAAACATACTCAAAATAAATCAACTGGTCATCCGTCAAAATCCAAGACCACGACCGTGTTTCTTTCCAACACAGAAGAGAAGTCAAAGCCCGCTACTTCGTCATCAGGTTCATCATCATCGGCGCAATCAATCGTTAAATGTCCAGTTTGTTCAGAAAATCACTCTGTCAACCATTGCAAACGGTTTGAACAGATTCCCGTCGCTGAACGGATTGAGGCTGCAAAAACTAACCGTTGGTGCTACAACTGTCTTAAACCTTCTCATCGTCTCACGGAATGTAGATCTATCTTCAGGTGTCAGAAATGTCGTCAGCGCCATCACACGCTTCTTCATTTGGATCAGCCTGACAGTGTAGCTTCTTCATCCGTCCAACCTTCTTCGAGTACCTCAAACGACAATAAAGTTCAAGTACTGACAAGTCTCGGCGACAAGTCTGTGGTGCTTCTTTCTACGGCCAAAGTTCAAGTTCGTGACTCGTCGGGTGATTTTCAATTGCTCCGCGCTCTCATAGATTCGGGAAGCCAAGCACATTTCATCACTGAACGTGCCGTTAAGCGACTTGGTATTCCTAATAATTCAACTTCTCGCCGTGTCATCGGCATAGCACAGTCTTCTGCAGCTGTTTCAGGAACAGTTGAGATTGAGATTGGTGTCAACGGCCGGAACCTCTTTAATGTTAACGCGCTCACTTTACCTAGCATCTGCGGTAAAATGCCTTCTACTCGCATTGATAAATCGTCTTGGCATCATTTAAAGGGTCTTCCACTGGCCGACCCGGACTGTCACCTGCCTGGCCCTATCGATCTTCTTCTTGGTGCTGAGATCTTCGCCTCATTATTGCGTCCTGGTAGTGTGGGTGGAGGATCACAGCAACCCGCCGCTCTTAATTCCATATTTGGTTGGATCCTGCTTGGCGGTGCTGGTGGCGGGGCTGACGTCCAGTCGTTTTTCGTAAACGAAGACGACTGTCTCTCTGAAGAAGTCAAACGCTTATGGGAGCTAGAATCGTTCGAGACCACTCGACGCTTAACTCCGAACGAGGAACGCTGTGAAGAAATATTTGCAACTCAATACACTCGCGATCTCACAGGCAGGTATATTACCACTTTGCCGTTCAAGGAGGAAAACCTCGATAGATCTTTTCCAGGGTCTCGCGACACCGCTTTGCGCTGTTTTCATTCAATAGAACGGAAATTAATTAAAGATCCGGATTTATACAAACAATATAGGGACTTTATGAAGGACTATCTAGACAGCGATCACATGAGTACTGTTCCGATCGACGAGCTTAAAACCGGAAAATATTATATTCCTCATCACTCTGTACTTCGTCCTGATTCTGCCACAACCAGGCTGCGTGTGGTTTTTAATGCGTCAGCTAAAGATGCGACAGGAACTTCTCTCAACGATACTCTTTTAATCGGTCCTAAGCTTCAGGCGAACATTGCAGAAATTCTTCTTAACTTTCGTATTCACTTCGTTGTGTTCACCGCTGACATGAGGCAGATGTATCGTATGATCCAAATTGCTGACGCTGATCGCGATTACCAACGCATCTTCTGGCGTTTTAACAATGAACAACCCGTTCAGGAATATCGGCTCAACACCGTAACCTACGGCGTATCCTCTGCTCCTTTTCTCGCGTGCCGTACCATCAAACAGCTGATTTCCGATGAAGGTCGTGATCTGCCCATTGCAAGTAAGGTTTTATCTTCTGCGCTATACATCGACGATATTGTGACTGGTTTTGACAGCCTTGATACCGCTCTACAGGCGCGAACTGAAGTCATCGAGTTGCTCAGGAGGGGAAACTTTGAGCTACGAAAGTGGGCAACTAACACCCCTGAGCTTCTTGATGATTTACCACCCGAACACTGCTTGACGGCTTCAGTCACTTTAGATGACAAAGAAAATCCTACTCTTAAGGTTCTGGGCTTAAGGTGGGATCCATTCAGTGATTGCTTCTTTTTTTCTGTTAGTCCACAGCAGAGGAAATGCACTAAGAGGAACATTCTTAGCGAACTCGCGCGCGTGTTTGATCCCTTAGGTTTTCTCTCCCCATTGACAATCGTTGCCAAGGTTTTGATACAACGCCTGTGGGTCCTCAATGTGGGATGGGATGATGATCCTCCTGAGGATGTCGTTAATTTCTGGAACCGTTATCTCGAACAGCTGCCTCTCTTACAATCGTTGCGTATTCCTCGCTGTGTCTCTGTAAAAAACACAAAATCTTGTGAAATTCACGGGTTTTCAGATAGCTCCGAAACCGGTTATGGTGCTGCAGTATACTTACGAACTATTGATGCAGACGAAAAAGTTCGGGTCTTTTTCGTCTGCTCAAAAGGACGAGTAGCTCCAATCAAATCTACGTCGTTGCCACGCCTTGAATTATGCGCTGCCGTCCTTCTCGCTGATCTTCTAAAATTCGTTAAGGAATTATATTCATCTGTTTTTCCTTGCACTGGTGTTTTTGCATGGTCTGACTCTACCGTCGTACTCGCGTGGATTCGCTCTCACCCTTCACGTTGGAAGGCTTTCGTCGCGAACCGCGTTGGTCATATTCTCGATGTCATTCCAGATGCTCGTTGGAATCACGTGGCTTCCGAAGATAATCCGGCGGACATAGTTTCGCGCGGTCAACTTCCGTCAGAACTAGCCAACAATCGTTTATGGTGGACGGGTCCCTTGTGGCTTTCCCATCCTGTCCTCTCTTGGTCTGGTGATGACAAAGTGTTGGATAAAACCGCACTTGAACTGGAAGAAAAGAGTCCACACTCACTACTCACCCACGATGATTCGATAATTTCTTTCATAGATATCTTACTCGAACGTTATTCATCTATTCGCAAAATCCAGCGCCTCTTGTGCGTGTGGATAAAATTCATCGCTTTCCTGCGCAGTAAACGTACCCGTATTTCTAATTCTGTGTCAAATCGGACCCAACTTCATAACGCGCTCATGATTATTGTAAAGCATATTCAGTCTCGTTGCTTCGCTACCGAGATTCAACAGTTGCATGCCAGAACTCTTTTATCAAAACAAATGCGTAAACTCAATCCATTCTTAGACGAACAGGGAGTGCTCAGGGTGGGCGGCAGACTGTCGAGATCAGGGCTCGAGTTTGAGCATAAATACCCCGCCCTTCTCCCTCGTGATTCGAGACTCACTTACCTGATAATAGAGGCGTTTCATCGTGAAAACTGCCATGCAGGAATTAATACCGTGCAGTACCTTTTAACTCAGCAATTCTGGATTCTGTGCCCAAAACGTGCTATTCGGCATTGTTTGTCGAAATGCTTACAGTGTTACAAAACAAATCCTACTCCTCTCGAACCGTATATGAGTGATCTACCCGCTGTTCGTGTCAATCAAGTGAAGCCTTTCTCTGTTGTAGGTACGGATTACGGTGGTCCCTTTCGTATCAAACTAGGAAAACTTCGCGGTGCCAAAATCGGCAAGGCCTATCTGTGTTTATTCGTTTGCCTTAGTACAAAAGCACTTCATCTCGAAGCAGTTTCGGATTTGTCAACAGACGCGTTTTTAGCAGCACTTCGAAGGTTTGTTGGTCGCCGTGGTAGAGTTAGCATCATTCACTCTGATTGCGGAACCAATTACGTAGGCGCGAATAATCAGCTTCATTCATTCATGCAGTCAGCTGCTAACGTTGAGAATATCGAATTTCGTTTCAATCCACCTGCTAGTCCCCACTTTGGTGGAGTTTGGGAAATCCAGATAAAATCTGTTAAATCTCACTTGTATCGCATCATAGGCGAACAAACGCTTACTTTCGAAGAATTAGCTACTGTTTTCGTCCAAATCGAGTCAATGCTTAACTCGCGACCCCTCTGTCCATTGAGTTCTGATCCCAATGATTTGAATGTCCTCACACCGGGTCATTTCTTAACGTTGGAACCGTTAACGTCCGTTCCTGATGAGGATCTAACCTCCATCAACATAAATCGTCTCGATCGTTGGCAATTAATACAGCGTTTCCAACAAACTTTTTGGAATCGTTGGAAACGGGAATATCTCCATACTCTTACTCAACGGGCAAAGTGGACCAAAAATTCGAAACCATTAGACGTAGGATCGGTTGTCATTATTAAAATTGATAACGCTGTTCCGTTACACTGGCCTCTTGCGAGAGTTGAGAACCTTCACCCTGGCCCGGACGGAGTAGTGCGCGTTGCAACCGTTCGCACAGTCGATGGCTCTTCACTCACCAGACCATTGGCAAAGCTGTGTCCTTTACCAAACCTTATCGATTAGTGCGTTATTCGTTAGTAATTTAGTTATCGTAAATTTAGTACCCTAGTTTTACTTCGTGTGCATTCGTTATCTAGGTTCTAATTCTCATTTTCTTTAAATTATTTTCTAAGTAAGAAAATACACAAGTGTATTTTGGTGGGCGGTATGTTTCATAATCATAAATTCTTAATTTAATATCATAAATATCCAACGGAAATCGAATGGGCAACCGCAGCGTTTTGAGTGTCTCCTTCCGAGATAGGAGCTTGAACCAATCGCAGAGCGCAAATCCGCGCTCATACGTCGCGTCCAATCACGGACGTGTATTTAGCCGGACTGCTAGCGCCATTTTACGATGGCTCAGAGAGAAAGAACTGACCGGCGCACGGAACACGTGCGATCGCGATAAAAACTTAAATGAAAGGATTCCTCGTTAAATCTGCGTGTGTAAATGTGAATATAGACCTTCTAGTGACCTGTGAAGCCTAATAAACATTATCAAGTGCAGTTCGTGACCCAATCATCAAAACGAGAGCGTCAGACGCGGGAGCTCCCAGCGAGAAAATACCTACTACCTACTGGACAAAAGTTCGCGGCCGAAGGTAAGAGCTTTCCTTCTTGGTGGCGGACTCTTGAGCGTTGCAGCCCATTCTATTCGTGGATTATTCTGTATCGGGGGCTGGACCCAAATGTGTAGGTGACTCCAACCTGACACACGAGTATTATATACAAGTGTATAATAAAAAAGAAAAAGACGAGAGCTCACAGGGCATCAAAAAATTCGTCCGCATCGCTGTCAATGGGATAAGTGCCCAAAAGGCTGGCAGCATTACCACGTTGGATGGCAATGCTTATTCTTTGGGCTAAAAATAGGCCAGCCCTCTGGTCACGCGTAGAGTCAACCAACCGCTTGGCGATGTCTCGAAACATTCGATGAGCACTCGGGCCCCAAGGCCCTAGAG
This sequence comes from Hydraecia micacea, assembly GCA_914767645.1. NCBI lineage: Eukaryota > Metazoa > Arthropoda > Insecta > Lepidoptera > Noctuidae > Hydraecia > Hydraecia micacea. Next base: position 1,872,562 of record OU611794.1, read on the forward strand.
TTTCAACCCCAAACGGCTCAAACAATATCGGATGTTATACTACCCAATTAGACAAGAACTCGAAAATAGGATAAAAGAAAAGGAAAATCAACAAAGTAACAAACACTTGTCATGCTTTTATCACGTGTCATAGTGGCCGTTTTGCTTGGATGTGACGCAGATTTTCCCCCAACTTGTTTCTTTTTGTGTTAGTGTGCTTGATTTTATTCTTTTAACGTCACGTACTTGTATAGTGCAAATTAATGTAGTTTGTTTCCTTTTTAGGGTTCCGTAGTCAACAAGGAACCCTTATAGTTTCGCCATGACCGTCTGTCCGTCCGCAGCTTAGCTCAGACTCTTTGTACTAGAAAGCTATTTGCCATATATACACATTAATCCTGCCGACAAAGTGGTAAAAACCATTAAAGATTTTTGTTACAGTCAAGTGTGAAAAATTCACGGCAATAGTACCTATATTATAAAGAAATTAAAAGGAAAACTATCACAGTTAAATAGTCTATACAAGTTTACGAGTAATAGTCGACCAACTTAAATTTGCAGTTGCAATGTATGGGCGAACATGATTTTCAACTACAATGTTAAGTTTGTTCTTGGGATAAATTCATTCGAACTACGGAACCCTTCATTGTGCGTGGTCCGACACGCACTTGGGCGGTTTTTTTCATTAATAGTGCGCAGTTTTTCCTCCTTCTGTAATGAATGATATTATTATTTTGAACGCGCTGCACGGCGAAACTACGACGAAAAAAGCCCACACAATTCCGCGCCCGCTTTCTCTTGCACCATCGTCGCAGCCTAACGAAGTTACCTAGGCTCGCACTTGTACGTCATTTGAAGCTCATCTGACGTTCTCCCTGATACCCATTCGGTGCGGAATAAAATGTGATTTGTGTAGGCAAATTAGGACGAGCCACTTCGAATGTTTGCACAGGTTTGTCGAGTTGGCAGCCTAAGGGTTTATGTGTTTGAAGATTTATGACGAAAAACTTTGTATCGTGTACGAAACATCATCGGAAGGGACTTACAATTGTTAATGCATACGATAACATGTCTACCAAGTTTTTCTTCGAGGTTCGCCAAAGTTTGCAAGAATAAGCCCACGTTCGAACGGACGTAAAATACGCGGCGGGATTTCAGCGCGCACTGGATTTTAAACTCTCGGTTTAAAACTCAAAAAAAAAGTGGCACTCCGGCAGTGCCGACAGAAGTGAAGACTTGAACAATTACCTACGTGTGTATTTTTTAGTAGTCATATAAACAAAACACAAAAACAATACTTTGCCATCACTCACTGACATATCGGATATACATTAAAACCGAGTACATCCCGAGGACAGCCGAACACATTCGAAGCGGTGTCGTTACGGTAACAGTGGCGCGAATTCAATGGTTTTTTCCCATTTCTAAAAATGCAAAACGTGCCTAAAGAAGTTTTCACTTCAAAAAACTCAAAACTCAAAGCATTTATTTCAAATAAACCAAATACAGACACTTTTGAATTGTCAAGGGGTCGGTCAGTCAGAAAGATGAAGCTAGTTGCCCATTCCAAAGCGTAGGTACCTATGGAGAAGAACGGGCAAGAAACTCCATGGAAACTCTTTTAAATCAAAATAATATGGTTACAAAGTATTGGTTATTTTTTTTTTTTGGTTACATCATTAAAAATAATTATTCATGTGAGAACGATGCAGGACGTTAAAAGCGTCCGTAATGAAAAGATAAAAAAAGAACCATTCAAATATTAAATTAAATTAAGCCATGGCAGCAAAGAGATGACCAGTCCCTACTGACGGCGCCCGTTCACGAACATGAAGATCAAGCCGAGGCCCGTGCGAACCCAGGTTAAGAATCAGGAATGGAGAATATTATTTATCTACCTACAGTAATAAATTGTATTGTCATCTGGAGTTAGATTTATTAAACAGGTGATTTTTTTTACCAGTTCCAAATTTTTACAGGCTGTTCTAGTGACCCATGAATATGAACAACTTTTACTATGGGAGCAACTCTGAAATCACGAAAAAAAAAAACCAGCTGTTTCATACATTTTGGTCAAGTACCTATGTATTGAACTTCTGTATGAAACAGCTGATTTTTTTTCATGATTTCAGAGTTAATTAGACACTATTTATTAGAGTAAAAAATACTGTTAATTTTGACAGCGTAGGTATTTTATTCACTTCTCTAAGAAACAACTGTTTTTTTTTTTATAACCGACGTACAGACGCCAGCACATCAAGCTACTACAATCTGTCAAATCTCTTTAATAGATTTTCAACTTTATCGCTAAAGCATTATGTTCAAAGTTGATTGGGAAAATTTGACAGGTTCTAAAATAATGTGCTGAATTCATGGTTACAGTCTGTGCGTCGATGTCCCCTGCCACCCTGTTCAGAACCCCTTTAGCCCTGCGTATCCTAAGAGGTACTAAATAGAGATACATTATATCCATTTAAACCCACTTACAGCAATTAGGGACTTGCTTAAGTACCCAAGTAGACCTTAATAGATAATTAGTTATGTATACAGGATGGTCAAAAAGTCGTGGATCAAACAAAATAGGGAGATAAAGGAGGTAATTTCGAATAAAAATATTTCTACAGCATGGCCATAATACAATTGCCCTAAAAGTTATGAATATTTTTGTATACCGATTTCTTTTACAATTAGACTTATTTAAAAAAAAATGTGTTTATAAAACAATAAAAGAAACGTTGTTATATTATTACTAGATAATGTATCAGCACTACAAAAGTTCTATTGCGGCTCTGGGTAGGTACCAAATTTCAAGAACAATTAATTTTTTTCCTGAAGTGTTACCAAAAATTATTTCTCACTTTAAAAGCGTTGGAAATGACCTCCTTTATCTCCCTATTTCGTTTGATCCACGACTTATTGACCATCCTGTATAGTGACTAATGCTTGGTATTCCACAAATTCGGGTTCCATTGATTAAGCACGTTCCAGTAATGTACCAGTAATAAGTTATTAATTAATTAGATTGTTCAATTATGTGAATTTCGTGAGGTATGTGGACTGCCGGTCAATTCTGTTAAAATTTGGCCGTGAAAACTTGAGTGAAGTGAGCTTTATCATCTAATAACTCCTCCCGCTCTGGGTGGAGCGGAAGGGAGTGTCAGAGTCTTACTGACTAAAACCCACCCCTGTTCCTTCCTTAGCCCTTTATGTTCCGGGGCAGCGGTAACCCTTTCGGACGATCCCGCTACCCCGGCAGGCTTCGGCTCTGGCGTGCCCCTTCCTTTATGCTGACATCTCTTTGAGGCGCGCGTGGAACACATACGCGCCGTCCGGCACGGGCCTGGTCCTGATTGGACGGAGAGCTACCCATTACTCTCCGTCCGCAGGCCCGCGCCTACGGTGGCCGGGAGTCGTCACGCGACTCCCGACGCCCGTAGCGTCTCCCGCGGGAGTGAAGTGAGCTTGACGTGAGGTGTCAAGTGTCAATCTCTAGCCTAACGTGGAATGACAGCTTGCTTCAAGCTCTCTTCACCTATGTTTTCACGGTGTGATTTTTACAGGACAGATTGGCTGTTTGACTTTCATCATCATCTACCTGCCTTTTCCTAACCATGTTGGGGTCGGCTTCCAGTCTAACCGGATGCAGCTGAGTACCAGTATTTTACATGGATCGACTGCCTATCTGAGCTTCACAACCAGTGACTGGATAATACGATACCCCTTGGTAAGACTTTCGGGCTTCTGACGACCCGTAACGAGGGTCAATGATCCACGAATGGCAGCCGGGACCAACGGGTTAAGGTGCTTTTCGAGGCACGGAGGGGTCTCGGTATGTAAAGATGGTCACCCATCCATAGACCAACCGCGGCAAGCGTAGTTTAACCTGATCGATCTACCTGTGCGGCTGTTATTATTTAGCCATAAACACCTTCAAACTATAAATAACAGAAAACTATTCTGGTAAGATGATGAAGGTGTTTTTTTTTGCTGTATTGCCAAAAAACGTATTTTTCTTTTTTTCTATGTAGGTACAGTCAACAAAAGAGATAAGTTTGCAGGATCGTCGGATATAGTTGAAGTTTAGTAAGAAACCGATGAAATTTAATTTGATTAATGAGCTGTTTTTTATTCGACAACATCCATCGGTTTCTTACTAAACTTCAACTATATGCGACGATCCTGCATACTTATCTCTTTTGTTGACTGTACCTACTTCATATTTAACTTTACTTTGGGGTTTTGACATTAGTAATTAATTTACAATATTCTTCCCACTAATAAGGTTTCGAACACAAGGCTCCATCTAATGACTTGCTAATATCATATTCATAGTATTTGCATGTCATCAGTCGCTAACCGCCTTTAAAACCAATCTGGCCTCAGCCGATAATAATATATTCATTACACTTTATAGCACAAACAACCCTTTTTCTATGTAAATAGTCTATCAAAGAAAATTAATTTCCTCCGTCTGAACTTTATGACCCCGCAATAAGGTTGAATTTCGCGTGGCAATTGAGTTTTGTATTGTTTTTTGAAGGAAAAGATTACTTTATTTTTTGTGGATTTTCGCAAAGACGTAGGGTGTATTTCAATTATTATGATGAACACTTACGACCTTTTTTATTTATATTGCCCGGAATTGGGATTTCGGACCCGAAGATGGCAAATATTGTGGCAGATGCTAAGTTTCCCAAGTACGATGATATAAGTGATATTTTTAGTGATTGAATTTAGTGGATTGTTGGTGTGAAGAAAGCTGAATTCTTGGTTATAACAAAAATAAAGAAAAAAAAACGAGTGTGCTTATGACCACACGACTGAAGTGAAACTTCAGTATTGCGTATTTGGCTATGAGAGGAAGGGAGAAAGAAAATGTGCGCGCGCACTGCTGTCTCTTGCTTATATCCCCCACTCAACTCCCGTTCACCTCGCCCGATCACATTTTTCGTAACGCTTACGTCACGCGTTCGCCTGCTTACTCCCCAAGTCAAGCGTGCGTAAAGAAGTTTCACTTCAAAAATATTATATTTATATTCTGCGTTGTAATTGCGTAACACACTATCAGTAGCAATGGGTTTCATTTTGAGATTTCAACAACATTCATTGCGTTATTTACGTTGCTGAGCAGACACATTTCTCGAACATATCGTCGACCGTAGGTTCAATTGAGGTAAGGGACAAAATACGATTTTTCAGGAGAGACCGACAAAGTTTTTTTTCGGACTAAATCGCCCATTTTTTTTTGTTATTTACCTTTTTCGGGTCTGATTTCACACATAAACTTGTATTTTAGTGCTCTATCTACATGTGTAACATTTATTTAAATGAGTTAGCTATTTAAGAAAATAGATGTCCCTTACAACAACGTAATTATGAAGCAATGGACTAGCAATATCCTTCAAAATGATTCAGATTGAGGTTGATAGTGTGTTACTGGAAACGCACAGGAAATCTACAATTAATAACTGAATGTGCTAAAATAACGTTGTGGTTCGGAACATAACATCACGCCTGTATTCATCAAAGGGTTAGTTAGAGATGTGCCTATACACCCACATTTCGCCAGTTATATTTAAGTCCCATGTAATAGGGGGCGAGCCTATTGCCATCAACCAGGCACAAAACCAGACTCCGGGCTGCTACTGAGAAATTCCAGATGGAAAAACTCAATAACACTTTGCTCGACCCGGGAATCAAACCCAAGACCTCATGCTTAGCAGTAACGCTTGCGACCACTAGACCAACGAGTCAGTTACATTTAAAAATAAAAATAACTTCGATTGCTATCTCCTTTCATGGAAAAGCCACAAATATTTGAAGATCAAACATTTTGGTGAACAAATCACTCTGATGAGCTGGACTCCTTCAACAAAAACTGGAGGCCTACCACAAGCTCTTAACGCGATCGATTTTAGGACCTAAACTGAACTGTTCTTCTAATTCGTACCATGACGTCAGTTTAACGATTCAGTTTAGGCCGTGCCATCTGCTGACAGCGATTGTCCTAAACTGAGTCGCAAGTTTTGGTTTCATTCATACTTGTTTGGTACCATGACGTCCATAGAGCAGCTCAAGCGATGCAGTTTAGGAACTTAAACTGAAATGTCTTGTTTTTGAATCGTTTTTAATTAGATCATGGTAGGCCACCTGGTCCTTAGCAGCTTTGAACAGAGAGAAGTGGAAAGAGAGTAGGGAGACCTTTCCCTGCAGTGTGACATCACAGGCTAATAGGTAACAATAATCCCTCCAGTCACAAAGCTAGCTATGCATAATAATTTCCCAAGATTTTGCATAAAACTCAAAACGATAACCTTTCTAATGAAATTTAAAACATTTAAGATGCCGTAGAACAGAATATTCAGAAGATTAACTTCATAAAAAGCAATAAAAGTTCATTGAACTCGCTGAAGTCGATGTATTGTTGCACATTCTTTATTACATTCATAATAGTGGATAAGATAAAGTTTAAAACAGAAGACGAACTCGCAGGGGATCGAGGGGGGTGGAGGGGGGCTCATGGGATCTGACCGGAATAAATCAACGTTTTAAGCTTTCATTACATAGCTTTACTAATTAATTTGTGCAATTTATATCAGGTATCACCAATTAGTTTCATTGTGGGACCGTTTTTTAAAATAACACGTCTTTCGGGTGCCGCTTGGTTACGGGACCCTAAAAATATGAATTTATCTTGGAGAAAAAAACTAGATTAGTTACTTAATCAAATTTTAGACACGTACAAACCGCTTTAAAAATTTTTTATCTCAGACAATCAAATCGTTCCCCTGTGTCTTATAAAACTGCCTTTTTCATAAGACGGATGACGGTTTCGTAACCTTCAATATTAATTGCTAATTTTATACAGAAGAAATGAAGACATCTTGTTTAAAAGCGCTTTATTCTCAAGAGAGTGTCACGTATAACAGCTGTCAGACATCACATTCAGTAGCACAAACGATTTTGACAGTAACCTAAGCGAATTTTGAATCGAATACAAAATAATCGTGTTACATTTTTGTTTAATTTTGTTATTTCAAAAGTCTAAATCCAAATCAAAATTACATAAGACAATCCCCAAAAAGCCCGCCCTTCACTTGAAAGTAATATTAAACGAATTTTTCTGATACAACGTTCTTAAACGTTAATTTAACGAAACCTACTGAACATCACAAAAAACCTGCAATTTACAAAATAATTTCAAAAAACAGTTACATTCCCTGTAAAAACATCAAGGAAGATGAACATAAATTGGAAACTGCTAGGTAGAATATATTTTGCAAGTACAAAATGCATGCATATACAGCCTATAATGTTCCCACTGCTGGGACACAGGCCTCCTCTCCTTGTGAGAGGGAGAGTTGGCCATAATCCATCACGCAGGCCCAGTGCGGGTAGGTGGATACACACAAAGGAAGATTAAAATACTTAAATTATTTTAAACCGACCATAAATATCGGAACTTCTTCCCTATATCTACTGAACCTTGCCCATTTCCAGGTAATAAAATTTAATGTCAATTTACTTGTAAATCAACGGAAAAGGTTTTGGATACAGGATAATGTTTGTCTGTTACAAGAATGGAGTAATGAAAATGGAGTGTTCAATACACGCTTACACGATTTTTGTTTTACTTTTAATGGAATCGTCGAATGATTTAGTAATAAGACTGGCAAGACTGGATTTCGAAGCTATCTGTTACATTATTGATAATGGACAACAATCTTCTTCTTAATTGGAGTGGACAACAGAAATGTGTTTGTAATTTCGTAAACAGCCCAAATTGTCGACAAAACTCATCAATATGTATCAATTACAAAGCTAAGAAACTGTTTCTTTCTTCAGAACTTCAACTATCACCAGGAGTAGCGAACGGTGCAAGTATGTAGTACTCAGAATACAGCTGTCTGTTTGCACATGACACATAACATTACCTGTAATTCGCGCAGGGATGGGCAGGGGTGTGTAATAATAGTACACCCACATTTCGCCAATTGTGTTCAAGTCCCATGTAATAGGTGGCGAGCTTATAACCATCAAGCGCGCAAAATCGGGACTCCGGGCTGCTACTGAGAAATTCTATATGAAAAAACCCAATAACGCTTTACCCGACCCGGGAATTGAGCCTAAGACCATTCCAGCAAGTAGCGCTTGCGACCACTAGACCAATGAGGCAGTCAATATTCATGTACGCTGTGATATCGGAACGTAGCAGTATGTCTGGACTGCTCATAGATGTTGCTGTCTCACTCTCTCGCGACCGATCAGCCGTATTGTAAAAACCTATGATAGAATACTTTGGAAAATAAATGCAACTTTAAATAATTGAACTGTTTAACTTAGTACCTACATAACATTTTTATTGCATGAGTCGAAAATATGGACTAGAAATTATGTCTGAAATAAAATTATTATTATATTATTATAACACTCCATTTCTTCCTCCTCCTTGCCTTGCTTTCAAGATTATTATGTGAACTGGATGGAATCCAAATGGATGCAGTTTTATACTCTAGCTCATAAGTTAAGCTATAACTATTGATTTACGGAAACTTTTATTATTCTGATTTAAGACGTTTCCATCATCATAAAGTTTTCTTCTTTTGTTACTTGTTGATGTTTATTTGATAACAAGTTTTACTTTCCGCAATAATGCGGAAAGTAAAATTACTGAGAGAGAGAGGGAAGTGTAACTTATTGTTTTTAGTAAGTTATTGTCTACCAAAATCATTATTCATAGGTGTATGACTAATCTAGTAATATCTCTAATATGTCTGTTTGTAATATTAAAATAACCGCTTTTTACTAAATGCATATGGATTTATTATACACGGTACATCCAAAATATTTTTTTTTACCATTTTTGTCTGTGTGTCTGTTTGTTCCGGCTAATCTCTGAAACAACTGGACCGATGTTGACGGGACTTTTACTGGCAAATAGCTGATGTAATAAGGAGTAACTTAGGCTACTTTTATTTTAGGATAAAAAAAATTGTGTCCCACGAAAAATATCCACGCGGACGAAGTCGCGGGTAACAGCTAGTATAGCATATTAGTCAGCAACGGTGTAAGTGTTGCTAATTTCGCCAGACGTACATACTTGAGTATGTATCGTCACGCGTGGGCGCTCTTATAACTATAAGCTGACCGCTTAACTGAGACGTTGCCTGAGGTAGCAGCGCGGTGCGGGAGGGGTGTGGTGACGTGATACGAGAGCTCAGTGATTCGTCAACTTGTGACAACTATCACCTCAGGCAACGTCTCTGTCGGCCTATAGCTTACAAAATGTAAAAGCTATTATAAATACATACTTTTAAGAAAGACTGAAGCTGTGGCGCGACAGTGCTTCCTCACCCAGACCATTTGTTCCATCCGCTGAAGATCTCCCGCCTGGAAATGAGTTGCCTTGGGTGACCTGGAAGTCTTTAAACAGACCCCGGACCGGCCAAAGCAAGGAAAACCTGTCCAGGTGGAGACTCATAGACGGCTCCGCCTTGGAGTGTAAATGCGGTGCTGGTCCACAAACGACGGGACACTTATTATCACGTCCTAGATGTCCTGTCAGCTGCATGTTACAGGAACTGAAGGACGCTAGTGATGGTGCCAATTACGTAGCCGAATTCTGGGCCGAGCCCATTTAGATTGCTACGGACACGCTAAGAAGAATACATAGTCATAAAACTGTTTCAACAAAAAACTTTTTTACAAAAAAAACAACCGACTTAAAAAAAAACTACAAAGTGATAAATAACTTTAATTTCGGAAGTCGGTGTCGTTGGTTCCGCATTTTCGTTTTTTGACACCGACTTCCGAAATTAAAGTTATTTATCACTTTGTAGTTTTTTTTGAAGTCGGTTGTTTTTTTTGTAAAAAGTTTTTATTTTTCACTTTTTAGTTGTACCTACTCCACACAAATTCAAATAACACTAGTGCATTGAGGAATTGAAGACACCGACTAGAAGAATCATCAAAATTCGCATAGAAATGCCGGAGATGCAGTACATTTATGCATATAACATCGTACATAAGAATAATTATATAATGTATTATATACTAAAACCTTCCTGAAAGTATGTAGATCACATTAGTGAAAGAATTATCAAAATCGCGGACAAACAAACATACATACATACATACATAAGTACATACATACGGGTCAAATACAGAACCTCCTTTTTTGAAGTCGGGTAAAAACAGTACAATATCTTCTCCATATCCATCCATATCCATCAAATCTTAATAAAAGACGTAAAGATATTGTGGCCCACTCAACAAGAGTCCGTACGGTTTTTGCCAGGCGTCAGTATAATACGCAATCAAGTTATATTTATAATAAATTGAACCTCATATTGAATATTTACCCCATGATACGGTACGAATGTAAAAACACTCTAACGGAATGGTTAAAATCACAAACGTACGACGAAATTGAACTTATATTAACCAGAATATGCTAATGAATAACCTGTACCCTATCATAACATGCATCAGTTAAACAATCATTAATACACACACACAAACACAAACATAACTACTCGCACTCACACACCCCTACACAGACACACATATTCAAACACTACACATACCAGAACATACCACAACATTCTGTAACATCCTTGAAACTTAACCTTTTTCTTTTATTTTTCTTTTAATTATGTCTCAACATTGTAATATGTAACCCATGGGAAGTTGCGAGGTAACCCCATCACAAGTATCCTTATAACTTACCGGGGTTGCCTCAATTCTGTGCTGTAGAACAATTGTATGAGAAACAATAAAAACTTTTTATTTATTTATTATTTATTCTATCAAAACGAACACAGACAAGATTAAAGTCGATCGCTGTACAGAAATGTACTAAAAATACAAGCGAAAACGCTTACAGAAGCCAGTGCTTACGGTGGCACACAGCAGCGAACGTAACAAAGAGATACGACAGCTCATTCGCAAGCAATATGAGCGGTGTTAGCGCTCAAGCAATTGTCTGCCGTTTTACGTCGACTTCACAGCTGAGCGGAGCGTGGCTAGGAAATAAGCGGATAACGTTTGGTGGAATTTTACTAAGGGCGAATTTCACCGATGAAACTGAACGTGGTCAGCCCATCTAAATCGCGGTCAAGAGCTGTCGGTGTCATAAGATGACACTGACAGCTTTTGACCGCGGTTTAGATGTGCTGATCGCGTTCAGTTTCCAGTTAAGGGCCATCGTCCACAACGCTACTCAGTCAGAAGTAACCAGTTACAAACTCAAATCACCATTGAGTAGCCAGAATGTCATGCCGGGTACAGATTGGTGAAACCTAACGTGTAATGTAACACACGTTGAAATAAATTCGCGGTTTGTTGTTTTACATTTCATGTTGAATGCAACATGAAATGTATGCAATGGCATACATTTCATGTTACGTTTCACCAATCTGTACCCTACGTCACAACTCACAGCACTAGTGTTTTAATGGCGGTCCGTACACGATGCTACCAACAACTACTCAATAACGCCCTTTGGGCGCATTAGCGTGGTATCGGTCCCGACTTACGAGTTGTAGGTCGTAGGTTCGAGCCCAGTCGAATACATGTGACATCCACCAACCCGCACTAGGCCCGCGTGTGGATTACGACCCACTCCCTCTCTCAGAGAGGGGGCCTGTGTCACAGCAGTGAGAACATTATAGGCTGATAATGCAATAACGCGTTAGTAAGTCGCTTCGTCTACAAACCATATATCTGTACGTAACTCCGTCTCTCGCGTATAGATGACGAACATTGAGATATCAACTGGGCCATGTGTGGCGGTAAAAACTCACCGCGTTTGTTTCCGACTTCCACGCAACTGAATAATTTTATAGTGAATTTACTGGAATCTATGAATTCTGTTGCTAACGTGCAATGTGCTAAAATCTTAACAAAACTTTCGGAAATCGTCAACACGTCGCCGCCTGTACCTACGCAACTATGGTGATAACTATTATGTGTTCCTTTCTTCTCAGTATGAAAACAATATCTTACAATGAGACAATAAAAGGCTAAATACTGCCCGAAAAAACCTTCACTCTTTCCCCGCTGTTAAACCCTCTTATATAAATTGTGATATGTGTTGTCAACCAGTCTTGTCAAAGCATTAATTTCAAATAGGCACATAAAAGACACTATTGAACGTCAAAATTTACAATAAAATAAAATTTATTCTAGTCGCGCTTTCCAAAAGGTAGTTTTCGTATGGATAAGTATGGGCAAGATACTCCACCTGTATGACTTATAAAAAAAAAGTTGTGTATAAAACATGATGTAAGTATCATATAACTGTAGCGGGATCGTCCGAAAGGGTTACCGCTGCCCCGGAACATAAAGGGCTAAGGAAGGAACACGGGAGGGTTTTAGTCAGTAAGAGTCTGACACTCCCTTCCGCTCCACCCAGAGCGGGAGGAGTCATTAGATGATTTCCCATCAAAAAAAAAAAAGTATCATATAACTATTTTGTTAACCGTTTCGCCATTTCTACATGTTTTTATACAACTAGACGACGCAACATTTAGAATACATGTTTTATTTCTTAACATAAACGTGGGGTTATGCAATTTGTAACTCAATACCGTACAATCCCGCTTCTCTCATAGCTCCACAGCAAACGGCATGACGAAGCGGCGATACCCATGAAATACAACTTCCGTGCCAAAGGTTTACGTAAAATAAATTACGTACAGAACAAATAATATCAGTAACGTTACACTAAACATTCGTTAGAAAACAGTTTATGTCAGCATCTGTTGCTATTTCTGATTATAAGAAATATAGCTGGAATAAAAAGTAACATGAAACATGACACTTGTACAGAAGGTAAACATGAACAATCATCTATATACAGGGTTACAGGAAAAGTCGACCTAGATCCGTTAAGGACGTGTAGTTTGCATCGTTTCTGACTGATTCGACTATGAAATATCCTACCCCAACTACATAAACAAACATAAAATCACTTAAATGTATTCTGCAAAGAGGTACATAGGTAGATATGAATTGAATCTCATAATAAGTCTATAATGGAGGGTTAATAATAACGGCCGCACAGGTCGATCGATCAGGTTAAGCTACGCTTGCCGCGGTTTGTCCGTTAATGGGTGACCATCTTTTCATACCGAGACCCCTCCTTGACTCGGAAAGCACGTAAGCCGTTGGTCCCGGCTGTCATTCGTGGATCTTTGACAGTCGTTACGGGTAGTCAGAAGCCCGAAAGTCTGACAACCAGTTTTACCAAGGGGTATCGTATTACCCAGTAACTGGGTTGTGGAGGTCAGATAGGCAGTCGCTCCATGTAAAATACTGGTATTCAGCTGCATCCGGTTATACTGGAAGCCGACCCCAACATAGTTGAGAAAAGGCTGGGCAGATGATGATGACAGTCAAACAGCCAATCTGTCCTGTAAAAATCACACCGTGAAAACATAGGTGAAGAGAGCTTGAAGCAAGCTGTCATTCCACGTTAGGCTAGAGATTGACACTTGACACCTCACGTCAAGCTCACTTCACTCCCGCGGGAGACGCTACGGGCGTCGGGAGCCGCATGACGACTCCCGGCCACCGTAGGCGCGGGCCTGCAGACGGAGAGTAATGGGATGGGTACCTCTCCGTCTGATCAGGACCAGGCCCGTGCCGGACGGCGCGTATGTGTTCCACGCGCGCCTCAAAGAGATGTCAGCATTAAGGAAGGGGCCCGCCAGGGCCGAAGCCTGCCGGGGTAGCGGGATGTTCCTACTGCTGGGATACATGCCTCTTGTCTTCGAAATTTTCGTTCTAGGACATGCCGATTTCCTCACAATGTTTTCCTTCACCGATTAATTAAATGGTGCACCAATATTTTACCATTTACTTTAAAAGTCCCTTGCCATAAAGAACATGTAATTGATAATACGACAAAATTGTAACGTACAAAAGAAAATGAAATAATAGTACTTGGATACAGCTTCAAACGTGACGAATTATATCGGATAATGTAACATTTCTTGTTTACCTGTTCCCAGAATTTATTCAATTACTTCGGAAAATATATCGCTAATGTTTTTTCGCTTTTCAATTACGTTACTTTGAAATAAGGATAGATGAAACACGTGTAACGTTATATCTACTAATTCTCAAACATGCTTGGGGATTTGAGCATTATTTTGACAACCTTCTTCGAGATAAATCGAAATTACTGTACTGGCCAAATACATGCGAGCAGCGGCCGGCAAAAGTGTATGAAAATCCATGTCTGTCGTGGTTTAGCGGCCAAATAAATTACATACTAAACTCATATCTGTCGTGTAATTAAAAAATGGAACGATCTTTTACTCCGAAACATGGCAACCAAGGAGGTAACTGATGAAAGGTTTTATTTAAATTTCGAACTGGCTTGCAAATAGAAAGCTGTTTATTGAAAAAAAACAAATGAACACTTTAACGCGGGAAAAATTATTATTGTTCGTTGTTCGTCATTGATTTTGAAAAGTAATTGTATTTGACAAAAAAGTTCTGCCTAGGTACTACTTATTTGAGAAAAGTAATATTCAAGCCTTGGCCACAACTAGGCATTGATGGACTTACGTATGTGTGCCTCGGCGATTCGTCCATTAATGCCTCTTTTGCTGCCCGTTGCAGTAATGTACTATAGGTATAACAAAATATCCCGCTCCTATGCTCGGCGTCGTTCTGAATCCTGCTAAACTTCACTACACGTTTTTTCCACAGGTGTTGGTTCAAGTTATTGTTCGTATCTTGAGGGGATTGTAGCACAAAATCACAGAAGGACCATTTCTTATTTGAAAAAGTTTATAGCGCGTGGAGCGCGTGGTTTGTACAGACGCCAGCACATCAACCTACTACAATCTGTCAGATTTCTTTAATGAATTTTCAAATTTATTACTGAAGCATGAGGTTCAAGATTAATTGGGAAAATTTGACAGTTTGGGGTAGGTTGAGACGATTTTTTCAACTGAAAAGGCACTCAGAAGTGCGGCGCCACTGTGCTCATCCGTAGACAAATCGGATTACTTAGCGAATGGGCCATGAGGTGACTGGCAGCTTAATCAAATCACAACGGCTTGCATTACACACAAAGGCTTGATTAAGTACTAGTTGTGGGGTGAAAAGCTATCCCAAAATCCCTAAGATTGAAAGATGAGAGAACGGTACGGAACACGCTCATTTATTTATTTATTTGATTTACACGGCTTAAGAAACCAATTACATAAATCAAAGTATATATATAATAAGTACTAACATAAAACAAACTAATAACAACAATTAAATTCAATTATTTTCACATAAATGTAGGCACATAACCATTAAATTGGCGGATTTACTATCGAACAGACCGTAGTCCGGGTTGGCCTCCACGAGCTTATTTATCATTGTGAAAACATCATGAATTAAGTAGGTAGGTACTAGAATGCAGGGTATAAGGGACATTTTTCTTTTTATTACTTTGTTTATATAACTTGGATTTTTTATTTATATTTTTTACTGTGTTTAGATTAGTTTGTGATCATCCTATGCGAGTCGCAATAAATACTTTTTCTTTCTTTCTTTCTTTCTTTTACATTGACACGACTGGAATCACGTGCTGAATTTATGGTACTTAACAGTTTCGCGTTAATGTTCTTTACACCGTTAAGTAAAACGTATGTTACATTTAAAGACGTGGCAAATTTTAATCACTGTTATAAGACATCGTTCACACCACATGTATTGTCCGCCGCCGACTGTGAGTATGCTCACTGTCTGCCCCAGTGTGAACGTGGACTCAGTCTGCAGTACGCGTTCTCACCAAACCGACAATACGCTACAGCGCGCTTTAATCTAATACGCTGTTACGTTCGGCAACGTAGCCAATCCGCGTCCGCCGTGCATAGACGCGTAGTACAATAATCGGCCACCGAGAGTCAGCGACAACGCACTACGTAATAGCGTATAGTCGGTTCGGTGTGAACAAGAAGTTAAATATATATTGAAAAGCGATAAACTGCGTAACGCGTGCTCACAGTCAGCGGTGGACAATACGTTTGGTGTGAACGATGCCTAAATGTTACAGCCTTATGAATAACCAAAAGGAATTCCTTTGAACAGACCTCAACCCAGTAAAAGGGGTGTGTGAACCCCTTATCCTCAGATAAGCCAGCTCACATGCCACATGGGACACGAGACTGCTCATCCATCAAGATGACTGACAGTTGGGATCTTCAGTCTACATTGCGATGGATGGACTGATAGTGTACGTTTTGAAAACCCTTTCAGGTTATATGTCGAGATCGGTATGAGGAATAGGTAGGGAGTTATTTTCATACTTTTTCTGGTGTAAGTTTACTGTTGAATCTTTTTTAGATACTTATTTTCTGTCCTAGTAATAAGTTAGATTGATAAAGGATGTACAGACGCCAGCACATCAAGCTACTACAATCTGTCAAATTTCATTAATAGATTTTCAACTTTATCGCTAAAGCATAAGGTTCAATGTTGATTGGGAAAATTTGACAGTTTCGGGTAGCTTGATGTGCTGGCATCTGTACAAGATGAAAAGACATACCAGAATCACAATTTCTTACATGTTCGTAATTGGAACTCAAGATCTAGGATTTGGGATCAAGTTTATATTTGATATAGGTGCAAAGGCCGGGAATACACGTCTGATCTTGTTTTCGACTGACCGATCAGACTGTCAGATCGTATTCAATTTACACACGTTCGATTATTTTACGTCAGAGATAGCTACATTTAACTATAGTAAGGTGATGACTGAGTATAACAGAGCATTGAGCCTAACAGAAGTCCGTTCCAATGAACCGTGGTTAACGACTTTTGCTGGAATCGCCAAGATTTGTTCTTATTTTTTTATTGCTGAATAAGCCCGCTCTTGACCTCGAACACGCCTGATGGAAAACGCTGGATGAGGTCTATGATGGAACGAGCGTGCCCAGATGATGCCTAAGGCATCGGAACTCCCACGCATCGACGAAACACAGCAGGCTGCTTGACGCCGGACTCCGGTGGGAGGGTGGTCGCAAACCAGGCGGGCGTTAGCCCTACCACCGCAAGGGATGAATTGGCCAGTCAATAAGGTGTTGGGTTTGACTGTCCAGGATGCACCGAGCGCGAGCGTTTAGTTGAGTAACTGGCGGAATAAACTGCGCTACACGAGGAGGCTTCTTCATGCATCTCTAGGCATAGAAAAATAAGAAAAAGAAAGAAAACAAGTTTATTTGCAGTAAACATGGCGCAGAGAAAAAACGCAAACACAAAATAGACCAAGTTGGGGGAAAATATGCGTGCATTTATTTTACTTTTTTAATTTTGACCTATGACCCTCCAAAATAAATAGTGTTTCCACATAAAATGTCTAGAAATAAAAGGGTCTTGGCTAAGATGCTTATCTCAAGCCCTAAACCCCTAAAGCCCAAAGGAAAAGGTCCCTATCTATTAAAGGCGGCGGAAGATCGCTTATCTCCTGAAAATGTGACGTTTCAGGGATTCTATTGGTTGGTTTTAGATGGCCTCACTTCATTCAACCCGTCTTTATTGGTTCAGACAGACACTGGAATAAATTCGAAAGGGTTACGATTTGTTTAGATATACCAGATAATACATTTTTGGAGCACATTTTGGAGGCTCTCAGATTTCTTTCAAGTCGTTTTTCTTGCAGTTTCCTTCCATTGCTGGCGTAGAAAATCTTTTAAGGAATACTCAAATTCTTATCTTGATGATAAGATAAGACAAGAGGATATTTTTCTGGCAAAGACGGTTAATGGATTCTGAATTTTGAATTTATCGGAAAGCCAGCTCTCATACTTAAAAACACATTCAATTTCACGTCGCAATCTCATCTCAGTGGCAATCAATGTAAAAAACGTCTCGAAAATTTTGCGAAATTAGAGGTTTTGAACAGATTGAGACTGAGATTATAATAGCATCCTGAGATTATAATAGCGACAATAGCATCCTGAAGGTATTTTCTGAAAGGTTAAGAGGGGCCTACAATGGATATGTTTATCAAGTTACAAGCTAGACATGGGGCTTGATAAACTTTCCTGTAATTGGGTACTTTTTGTTATGTTTTTTTTTAAATATTTTAAGATTATATTTTTGTGCCTAATTTTTTATTATACTACTAACATATATCTTTAAGTTACTTGTAATACTAACACGCTATGGGCCTACGATGGTTGCCAATAAAAGATTTATATATTTTATAATTCAAACGTTTTTAAAAATACCGGAATTGTCCTTCTGAAGGAGTGCCTCGGAAATCACGTTGATCCCGGCTGTCATTCATGGATATTTGGCAGTCGTTACGTGTCGTCAGAAGCCCGAAAGTTTGACAACCAGTCTTACCAATTCCTACTGTATTAACCAGTAACTAGGTAATGGAGATCATAAGCAGTCGCGTAAAATACTGGTATTCAGCTGCATCTGGTAAGACTGGAAGCCGACCCCAACTTAGTTGGTAAAAGGCTAGGCAGATGATGATGATGCCCTTCTAAAGAAGCCCTGAATTGTCGTATTCAGGAGTTAATAAAAATTAGTTTTGTAGATAAATTAGTTCTAAAGTTAGGTCATAATAAATTGGGTAAAATTTACCAGCACTCTAATTGTGTAAAACACAATTACAATCTGAATGACTTTGAAGGCTACCTATTGCTAATCCATTGCTTCATATGTTCTAAAAATAACATCATTCAAATGTCGAACATTTTATACCCAAAAATTAAAGCAAACAGTACTTTTTTTCTCAGGCCCGGCACTTTAATTTTTGGGTACGAAATTAATGATGTCCTTTGTCTGCTCAACAACTTAAATAACGCAATGAATGTTGTTGTACTGTCAAAATGAAAGCCATTGATACATATAGCGCCATCCATGAAGACGCGCCCCACTCTTCTTCCTAATCGCTTACAGTACAAGTGTGCAACATTCCGCTAGTGTTTTAGTTTTCTCGATACACAGTAGTAATTACGATTTATTTTGGTCAGATCCCCTGTGCGCCCCCTCCACCCCCCCCCCCCTCCTCGATCCCCTGCTAGTTCGTCTTCTGTTTTACGGGTAATTAATGTGTATCAAAAAACTAAAACACTAGCGGAATTAACTAGCGATAACCACTAGCGATTAGTAAGAAGAGTGGGGCGCGTCTTCGTGGATGGCACTATCTATACTGATAAATGATTTTATTTCTGTAAGTAGGTTTGCACAAACACTTTTACATGTCAATCATATTTTTTTAAAACTAGATGGGGTTGCGTTTCCTATCTGACTACTCTGAGAGGAAAGGCCGAAACAAACTCAGAGGTCACAGTCTCTTTTAAAGTCCAGACATAATCTTGGTCAGGGTATATGAAGACCATGTAGATCTGAGATGGTCTTTTGAGGAAAGAACCATACAGAGTGTTAGTGTGTTACACAATTACCCCGTAATCTAATCTGTTTTAGTCGCCTACTCAATTTTCTATCCCAGTTCATTATAAGATTAATTTAGTTTCATGTCCGTGACAACGACAGTGGTTGTTGTTCAAGTTTCATATAAAAGCGGCTTGGATCTCAATCAATCAATTCATTTGAGGATAATTTGTTATTCTTGTAGAAGGAAGAAGAGAATTTATTTTCTAACTAGCAGCGCCACGCGGTTTCACTCGAATATGTGTCGATCCCGTGGGAATATCGGGATAAAAACTATCCTATGTCCTTTCCCGGGACTCAAAATCTCTATACCAAATTTCATCTAAATCGGTTCAGCGGTTTAAGCGTGAACAGGTAACAGACAGACAGACAGACATACTTTCGCATTTTATGGATAATCCGTTCTTACAATTCTTTACAATTTTAGGATGCTTCTTATCGAATTGTCTTAAATCTTTCCTGTTCAAGTGCGTCTTAAATTTTTTTACATGTAAAAATGATTAGTAGAAGAAAAAAACGTTTTTCTTCTCCAAGAAGAAAAAAAGTTTTGCTTCTTTTTTCATTTCCAATAGACTCATATCAGATTATCTTTTACTTGAGCAGTAGATTAATTAAATTAACCTAAAACGGTTTCATTTAAAAACGTTACATTTGTAAATCGAGTCTACAACAAAATAGCAATATTATTTTTGGCGTTCAAATATTAGCTCCTAATTTGCGAATAGAGATTTTAATGATTTACAATGTTTGGTCGAAATAGGCTTAAATTCTGTTTTGTGAATTAAATTGAAACTGGATTTTCATCGCCTAATGAAAGCTCTTGTTATATGTGAAACTCTCTGAAAACGATAATTAACGAGAGGCTTTGTTCTCCAAATAGTATTTTAGGTTATAACTATAATCCTAACTATATAATATTACTAGCTGCGCCCCGCGGTTTCACCCGCGTAAATGTCGATCCCGTAAGAATATCGGGATAAAAAGTATCCCATATGTTATTCTGATGCATAAGCTATATTACTGTAAAGTTTCATCAAAATTCGTTTATTAGTTTTTGCGTGAAAGAGTAGCAAACATCCTCACAAACTTTCGCATTTATAATATTAGTAGGATAAAAATGCGAAAGTAAGTTTGTTTGTTACCTTTTCACACCTAAACCACTGAACCGATCATCCTGAAATTTTGCACATACGTTGTTATGTGTACATAAACGGACATAGGGTACCTTTCATCCCGAAAAAAAGTGCTGTTCCCGAGGAAAACAACAATAACGATATTATGATTATAGATGGCGCCACATGTCTTTCGAATAACTATTTCAATCGTGAAATTTCACGCGGATGAAGTCACGGGCAGAAGCTAGTATATAATAATATAGGGCAGGTAGGGTAATTATGATCGAACCAATAATAATAATGAACTGAAATAACGAATAATCATCATCATCTGCCTTTTCCCAACTATGTTGGGGTCGGTTTTCAGTCTGGAAAACTTTACATGGAGTGACTGAGCTGAGCGAAATCCATACTAATATTATAAATGCGAAAGTGTGTCTGTCTGTTACCGCTTCACGTTTAAACCGCTGAACCGATTTAGATGAAATTTGGTATACAGATAGTTTGAGTCCCGGGAAAGGACATAGGATAGTTTTTATCCCGATATTCTCTCGGGATTAACACTTATGCGGGTGAAACCACGGGGCGCTGCTAGTGAATAATAATGAACTGAAAAGCTAGAAAGCTTTGGGACAGAAATAATAGGCAATAATCGTTCTTTATTGTTCACCATATACAAATTATTACGAGTAGATACATTAAAGGTAGATAAGGTTTTACCTACAATATCCTATAAAAAACGTTACATTGGATATTTTCACTCCCTTGGGTAGGGTGTTGTGAGCATCATTCTTTTGCAACTATCCAATTTCTTTAAGGTCGGTAATGCCCTGTGTAAATATGGCTTGTTCTATTGTTTAAAGCGTTCTCTTGTCTTTCTGTTTCTTTAATTATACCCCTATAATAGGTACTAGGTTGGTAGGTTTAAGTAGCAGTGGGCAGGGCACATTGCTCGCAGAACAGATGGCCGATAGGGCCGAAAGGTTCTGGAGTGGCGACCGTGTACCAGAAGACGTAGCGTTGGAAGGCCTCCCACAAGGTGGACCGACGACCTTGTGAAGGCCGCAGGAACCCGTTGGATGCGAGAAGTACAGAACCCGTCGAAGTGGAGGTGCTTGGAGGAGACCTATGTCCAGCAGTGGACGTCTATCGGCTGAAATGATGATGATGATGATGATGAATAGGTGCTAAAACAGACTTATTTTCGTTGGATCCCACTTTTGAATCCCAGGTAGGATCTAGCAACTAGAAAAATCAAGTGTGTTTTTCAAACACCGGTTTGTTGTTTGTAATTAATCTTAGTGAGAAGTCGTGTAGACCAAAGGTTTAGCTCAGGCAGTTCTGGCAACTTGCCCAGTTTGCGCCAAATTTATTGCTTTTCTTTTTTTTTTCGCCGTTTGGTTCAACAGTTTCCATCAATACCCGTCTCTATCATTGCCAATCTAAGCTACGTCAATCCAGATAGAAAAGGCCTGTAAAACTCTGCACCAATTTGTTGGATATCAGAGGTAAGTTTATTTTACTCGAAAACGATATTTGATTTTCATGAAAGAAATTTGTGTGACAATGGTTTTGTCATAACATTTGTTAAGAAGAATTTTGGTTCTCTTAGTTTAGTCTTTATGACGTCTTGCAAAACAAAACTACTAAAACTGTGCTAGGCAAAACTGTAAACCTAATAAACATATTAGTCGATTATGTGTTTTAAAGTATACAAACAACCAAGAAACCCTGCCTCCAACATACAGAAAAAATTCTTAAAGCGATCATCCATATTACGGACACCGCAAGATAAGGGTTTTTTGCGTTATTGAACCTGCTTACAACCTGTTAAAATGTTTTTTTTTTATTGTTGGCTTCTTCTTTTCGTGTCGATTGTACTCTTCTCCGATGTTATTACATTGATTGAGACCAATAGATGGCCACATTGATTGCGGCATCAGTGGCATTTTTTAGGTTATCCGAGGTGCAGGTGAACGGGCACTAGGACACTCCAGCAAGTGGGGCTTGGTCTAACCAAAAGCACCGCACTTGTTTACTACTCATATGTATTTGGAAGCATTTACAAAATACGTTAACTTTTTCCGGTTTTAATCTTAATATTATCTAACCTGTGTGTCTCTGTGTATGCTGTAGGTGGACCAGCAGCAGGGTTCCACCTGGTTGGAGTCCAGTCCCCAGAACTCCAGCTCCTCCTCGAACAGAGGTCCGCACACATTTGTGGGGTAGTGCAGTTTGCCGGTTCTGGAACAAAGAAGAAATCTATGTTAAGCTCAGACCAACAAAAAAAGATAGACAGCGCGCCGCAAACATCAAAAGTGAAGCCATAAAACCGTGCTCCTGCAAGTAAACATACACGCTCACGCACACACCTACACTAAAACCATGCTCATTGCTCTTAGTTTGTCACAAGTCGTCGTCAAGATAACATAGATTTAAAAAATATAATTATGCCTTCCTGTGTAGTGAAAAGTTGCAAAATCACACAAAAAGTCTCACGGAATCGCTTTTCACTTATAAGTACTTGAAATAACATCGTTTCTTTATTATTTATCTATGAATTTTAGGTTACTTGGAACAAAAAACCTCAACGAACGAAAGCAGTGACATAAAGTGCGGAAGTTGCCATAAGACGATTTAAAATTTCCCCATTCGATTAATCTAAGTATACATATTATAAATATGATTTCTTACTTCGAGTTATATTCCCATTTTCTTTTATATGTATTTAATATTTTAGGTTTCCAATTAATAATGAAATTAAAAATAAATAATATAATAATATGTAATAAAGTTGATTGAAAATATGAGTTGTTTTTTTTAATAGAAGTCCTTCTAAAATCTAAACAATTGAGGTACTATACCATACTCAACAATACTCGTACAATATTATACTAGTTCCTACCCACACAAATATCCCCAAATTATAGGGAAAAAATTTAACAAATGGCAACCCTTCAATACACACATAGATAAAAAGGTGGCTTCACTTTTAATGTTCGCGGCGCGCTGTCTATCTTTTTTTGTTGGTCTGAGATGTTAAGATAGAATAACAGAAACTGAGAACTTCTTATGGAGATTTTGTTGACTGGATTAATAGGATAACTTCATATTGTAACTTAGTAAATAGGTAGGTACAGATTTCTCAAAAAAATTACGCGCTTCGGCAATCATCGTTTATGTTCGGAACTACGAACACGCGATTATGAGATCTAATAGAGAGCTGTTATAACTGTGGAAATACTTGCCTATTTTGTAGAACGGTTAGAAAGTTATTAATTAACAACTCTATGCAATTCCGATAATCTTTTTAAAACTTTTGATTAACAGCTAGATGACGAGGTGCGACGGGAGTAGGTAATCCGACAAAGAGAAAACTTCATACAAACGCGCAATGATAGGTGTGCTACTACAATGTACAAAACTTAGAAGTTATGCCTCTGTGGAGAGTCGTTCATGCTAATTCGGAATCACGAAGATTCTAGAAGCGACTTTTCTCGTTTATTTGTACTTTAAATTTTTCCAATCTTATTTAGGAGTATACTAGAGTTATATGTGAACTCAATCCTACCGCTATTCACCTCGAATGTGACTCAAGAACGGCTGGTATTTTTATACCGTTCGACGCTCTAAGTCCATGAGAATAGAATGGACTTACAGAAAGCCGGCTATGCTGCACCGTGTCCTCGGTATAACTGGCAGACGTCTTTTGTTTCAAGCGATTTTAATGAATCGCTTGACAGCCCTGCTTCTGTTCGAATGGAGCCATTGAAGTGAGCTATTTTACTAATTTTATAGTCACGTGAGTGAAGATGTGTCTGGAGAAAGTGTTTTTTTAAGGTCATTAGGAATTTAAAGGAATTATGAATAAAATTGTTTTCGCTTGGTCCATTTTGCCGTTGCGGTATTCCTTTATTATTTATTTATTTAATACCTTAATGTAAAGGCTTAAGCACACAAATGTACAGAGATAGACTTAAGTCTGCCTCTGTGTGTGTTAAAATGCCTGTGTCATTAATGACACAGGCGATTTCTAACAGTGAACCTAAGTGATAGGTGCAAAATGACAATTGGTGAATAAAACATTATTAAAATGAATAATATGGCGGGACGAGCTGGACAAAACGAACGACCACAGTGGTCCACTTTAGCCCTGGATCGAAAGAACTGGAAGTCATGGGGAGAGGCCTTTGCCCAGCAGTAGAATGATGCAGGCTAACAGTAACAGTAATAATAAAATGAATGAATTAATGATCGTTGTAGCTCTCATAAAAATCATGACCAAAAACTACTTATAGATTAATCTTCAATGTGTCTTTTATAAGCGTAAGAGCTCTTACACACCACGTTTTTTTCAGGCACCGTCGACGCGCGTTTCTCTATCGTGCGTTGTCGGCGCTGCTTAACTTGAAAAAGGCAGATTACTTGCGATTTCATCGCTGCAAACTCACGAGAAACGGGCTACAGACGCGCGTGAGCAACTCTCCTTACAAAGTAAAACGCGCGTAGCACACGCGCGAATGAGCCACGAACGTGCGTGTATCGCACTGGAAACGTGCGTGCGCTGTGTGACCAATTAAAACGCGCTGTACGTGTAAGTTTGCAGCTAAACAGACGCGCTGTGCCAGGCGCGTCTGTATCGACGTAGCTCCGCGCTACTACAATTTTATGAACGTGTGGATAGGTAAATTGGTTGCGATAACATCGCGTTTGCAGCGCGTTACAGTTGCGTGCGACGCGCGTCGACGGCGCCCGAGAAAAACGTGGTGTGAGAGCTCCTGCTAATTCCCAGATGCTATCATCAAGTCGGGTTGTGTCATCGTATTTGTACATTATAAACTTGTTAGTACAGCCCAGTCTGTATTTATTCCCACTCACACCTTAGCCTAATCTTTCAGGAAAGGAGACACACAATACATCTTTATTCCAGTTTTATTTTTTCCAAACACATAATACTCGATCCCAACAACGTCAATAATAATGGAAAAAAAATGAATTTCGTTTATCCCTGTCTTGATCGAAAGGAGAGCGTAATCGTGAATAAATAACAGTGCGTTTGGTTATAAGATAGAAGAGGAGTTTTATTTTTTATTTTTATTGAACGGATATTGTTCGGAAGCGATGGCGGATTCCGCTTATCGTTACTGGGAATTCTGTGAGAAGACAGTAGGTAAATAATTGAAGATACTTCATTTCATCATAAGCTACGCTTGCCGCAGTTGGTCCGTGGATGGGTGACCATCTTTACATACCAAGACCCGTGCCTCGGAAAGCACGATAAGCCGTTGGTCCCGGCTGTCATTCGTAGATCTTTGACAGTCGTTACGGGTCGTCAGAAGCCCGAAAGTCTGACAACCAGTCTTATTATCCAGTAACTGAGTTGTTGAGGTCAGATAGGCAGTCGATCCATGTAAAATACTGGTACCTACTCAGTTGCATCCGACTCGACTGGGAGCCGACCCCAACATGGTTGAGAAAAGGCTAGAAAGACAGCTAGGTAGTAAAAAACAGGTTTCTATAAGATACTTTTTACATTTGTCTCTGATTAAGGGCGTGTCCCATATCTATCAAACTATTTCAGTAAATTATTATATTGTAATGGGCAAAGTACCAGACCAGTGGTAACAGCCCCGACTTATGAGTTGTAGGTCGTGTTTTCGAACTCAGTCAGGCGCTTTACTTTTTGTAAATAATTTCATCACCACTGCTCTCAAAACGGTGAAGTAAAACATCGTGAGGAAACCGGCATGTCCTAGAACCAAAAATTCGAAGACATGTGACATCTACCAACTTGCACTGGGCCTTCGTGGTAGATTACGGCCCCTCTCAAAGAAAGGAGGCCTGTGTCCCAGCAGTGGGATTATTATAGGCTGATTAAGCTGGGAAAAACTTAACATTCGATGAATCATTTGCTATTTCCATCATATCCAATAAAAAACGTCGATGGAAAGCCGGATCTTCGCTATTTCCCTTTATACATAAATCAGTACTGCATTTTATTTATTCTGACGCATAAGTTAAAAGACAGCAACATGCACGTCCATTTATTTATTGCTTGGCTTGGCTAACAGCCAGAACCAATCATGATTAAAAAAGTAAAATGTAGGTACCTATATTTTATTGATGAAGATTGTGTGCAATAAAAAGATTACTCATGTAAGTATATAAAAATTACGAGAATTGCCCCTCAGGTACACCATTTATACCCAAAAGCAGACCAGAGGGGCAATTCTAGTAATTTTAAGAACGTTCACAGTCTGTTCTCAGTCTCAATCTGTCAAAAATACCACACGACACGACAGAAGTGAAAACAAAGCATAAACAGAATACTTTGCCATCACTCACTGACATATCGGATAAAGATTAAAACCGAGTACATCCCGAGGACAGCCGAACACATCCGAAGCGGTGCCGTTACGTTAACAGTGGCGCGAATTCAACGGTTTTTTCCCATCTCAAAAAATGCCCAACGCGCATAAAGAAGTTTTCACTTCAAAAAAAAACGAAAAAAAAGGAAAAAAAAAATACTCTAAAGTTATTCTCTGAAATCTTCTGACGTAGCTACACATCTAACACACGGCCTTAATTATATTTGAATACAGGTACTTTGAAATTCACGAGTACATAAAAACGTATTGACTGTCAAACATAATAGACAGCGTGATGAGCGTGACAAATGACACTAACTCTGGCTGTAAAATATAAAGAACGGAGACCCTATAAAAGTATTATGAAGTATTGTAGTCGTAATACAAACATGTATGAGGATGTAATGTTTTTATCGGTGATGTTACAGGCTCATGAGGACTTTCAACTTTGGGTCTTGATAATGGGTCTGGGGTGCCTGTTACAGGGGGAAATGACCTAGATTATAGTTTAATTGCAACGGACAGAGTGAATGCATATTATCAACTAGCAGCGCCCCGCGGTTTCACCCGCTTAGCTGTCGATCCCGTGGGAATATCAGGATAAAAACTATCCTATGTCCTTTCCCGGGACTCTAAGTATCTCCATACCTAATTTTATCTAAATCGGTTCAGCGGTTTAAGCGTGAAGAGGTAACAGACAGACAGACACACTTTTGCATTTATAATATTATACTATGGATGGTGACCTTAGTTCATGCTTCTTTTCCCCCAAAGCACGCTTTTACTCTAATAAAATCTTGAATGGCTTTCATTTTGATAGTTCAACAACATTCATTGCGTTATTTACGTTGTTGAGCAAACACATTTTCGAACACATGAGGCAATGGATTAGCAATATCCTCCAAAATGATTCAGATTCTGATTCATAATGTGTTACGCAATTAGAGTGCTGGTCGTTCAAGACCATGATGAAACTGTAGATTGACATAGAAGAACTCAAATCTTATGATCGCCATCTTTGTTGTGTCGATGATTCCATGGCCTATGATAAACTAATTTACAATACAATGTGACTAAATAACTTAGAAGTCGCACTAATTTGTCATTTCATTACAATAAATATAAAATTGTTAATATTCACATTAGTCCTACACCAATCAGGGGCTGTCCTTAGGTGTACTTGCATAGTGCGAACAGAGATAATCGTCGGGTGGTGTCTAAAAACGTCTAACGGGCCTCTACAATTTGGTTTAGCCCTCGGACTTCCAAAGCCCTTTTGAACTCCAGAGTCCCGAGAAATGCCAAGAGAGATTAACAAATGTATATAACTTTTCCAGCATTCACTAAGCCAAGATTATCTGTTAGCACGTTATGGCTACATTTAATATTTATTTGGAAAAATGGCACGTAGATGTATAGAGTTCGGGGCGGTCGGTCAAGGGTGAGGTTCGCCATCTCTGCCCTATGGTCTATACTGGCTTAAAATAATACCTCCTTTCTTGTCCAGTCCCAACGTAATAACTCATACAACTGAAATCATAGTGCTGTAAAATGTACCTAAAGCTGTAAAGTAGCCTTGACCGTATAAAAGTATAATAGATAGTCGTAACACGAGAAACGACACAATCCCAAAATTTATTTTTACTGAGATCTGACTTGAATCTAGATAGACTGGGTACACGAAAAACAACTTCAGTAAATGTTGGGACAGACATACCTAGAACGGAAGAATTTCTTGGGAGAAGAATTTTCCAAATACTGAAGTCAAAAGCATGAAAGTCTAATAGTCTGTCTTACCAAGGGCTATCATGTTACCCAGTTAATGGGTTCTGGTGGTCAGATAGGCAGTCGCTCCATGCAAATTAGTGGTATTCAGCTGCATTCCGTTAGACTGGAAGTTGACCCCAACATGGTCGGACCTAATCTTTCTTTTCGTCAAGTTTTAACATTGGATATAAGTTTATCCGACAAACCAACAAATCAACCCTGAAAATCAGGATACCCATCCTAGACAAGTAAAAACAATTTTGTAAGGTCACTTTTCAAACCGAAATTAGAATAACAACAATTTTTCACAGATCCTTGAGTATCAAATATCTTGGGGTCTCCCAGAAGCATCATCTCCATTAAAATTATCTGGCTAGATAGGTACGTTTCAATTATCTAATCACAAATTACAAGTCTACCAATCTTGGATCACAAACTACTGCCCCAGATAACTAACAACTTAGAATAGAATAGAATAGAATAATATTTATTGTATCTTATCTTATATATCTTATCTCGTGTTATCCCAAGAAACTTCCTACATCTGACCCAACAACACAACTTCAATCAATTTGCGAACTAAACTTAAAGTCATAAAGTTCATTATTGATTAATACAAAACTTTTCCTTATTAATTAAAAGATTTTGAACGATTTTCAATTTTGATGAAAGGGTATAGAGTTTAAAATTGCTTGGTAAGTAAATTTCAAATAACATTTAATGTTCCAGAGTTTAGTGTTTATATTATTTGTCTGTTAACTATTGAAATAGTTTAACTGAAATCATGTGTAGTGTTTTCAAGAAATAGTAGATTTTCTAGTATTTACACATAAATATAAGAAGTTAACGATTTCGTGTGGAAAATTTAAAATAAGCTCTATATCAGCGTCGAAGGAAAATAAACATGGTTGTATTGGATTAAAATAGTAGTTGTAATGCTGTAACCATTTTGATTTCGAATGAACCAGAAACATTTGGATGAATCAGCTAAACTTACAATAAAGAAGAAGGTTGGATTTGATCGAAACCTTTTTCTAATGTCGAAAAGGTTTCAGGTGACACCGTGACATGCAGATACATTTTCTCTGAATATAAATAACTAGCTGCGCCCCGCGGTTTCACCCGCATAAGTGTCGATCCCGTGGGAATATCGGGATAAAAAGTAGCCTATATGTTAATTCAGGGTGTCAGCTACCTCCATACAAAATTTTGTCAAAATTGGTCTAGCCGTTTGTGCGTGAAGAAGTAACAAACATATAAACACACACACACTCACAAACATTTGCCTTTATAAATTGTAAAGTGATTGTGTTCGATCGACGACGCATCTTATTAATATGAAAATAATCATCCTCAAATAGCATAAATTCATCAATAACAAAAAATCTAGCTACATATTTTTTAAGCGTATAATTATTTTTTTGTAAGCTGTGGTGGCTCAATGGTATCATCCCGACTTGCAGGCAGGCATTTTACTTTGTGTACTTGTATTTAATTTCATCACTACTGCTCTCAAAACGGTGAAGGAAAACATTGTGAGGAAACTGCCATGTCCTAATCATGTGACATCCACCAACCCGCACTGAGCCCACGTGGTGGATTACGGCGCTCCCACCTCACCTCACCTGGGTCCCAGCAGTGGGAACATTATAGGCTGATTATGCATTTATATTATTAGGACCATGGAGGGTATTGGACTTGTGGCTAAGTAATATCAGCCGCACGGGTCAATTTATCAGGTTAAGCTACGCTTGCCGCGGTTGGTCCGTGGATGGGTGACCATCTTTACATACTAAGACCCCTCCGTGCCTCGGAAAGCACGTTAAGCCGTTGGTCCCGGCTGTCATTCGTGGATCTTTGACAGTCGTTACGGGTAGTCAGAAGCCCGAAAATCTGACAACCAGTCTTACCAAGGGGTATCGTATTACCCAGTAACTGGGTTGTGAAGGTCAGATAGGCAGTCGCTCCATGTAAAATACTGGTATTCAGCTGCATCCGGTTAGACTGGAAGCCGACCCCAACATAGTTGGGAAAAGGCTAGGCAGATGATGATGATGGAGAGTATTGAAAACTCCCTAGATTTCTAGAAAGTTTTAGAATAAACCTGTGGCTTTAAATCACTACCGAAACGTGCCTGAATTTCATGAATTTGTCATCCTCTGTTATCCGTCCGATAGAGTGTCAATGTGGATTATCCTTCGGGTAGTTTTGTTATTGAACTGGAAACTTTGCTTGTTTGTTGTAACAGTTACCTAACTTAACAAAACGTTTTGCTATTCAACAATGGCAATACTG
Organism: Hydraecia micacea; assembly: GCA_914767645.1. Taxonomy (NCBI): domain Eukaryota; kingdom Metazoa; phylum Arthropoda; class Insecta; order Lepidoptera; family Noctuidae; genus Hydraecia; species Hydraecia micacea. The sequence goes on from OU611794.1 coordinate 1,903,502, forward strand.
TCAGCCATTATGGACACTTTTTTTAGGTTATTATTATGAATCGTTCCCCTTTTATACAGGGTGTTCAAAACGTCGTAGATCAAACGAAATAGGGAGATAAAGGAGGTAATTTCCAACAAAAACTCTTTCTACAGCATGGCCATAATTCAATTGCCCTAAAAGTTATGAATATTTTTGAATACTATATTGAGTTCTTTTAATTTACAGTTCTATCTATCAATCAATTCTAATAAACAATTCATCTATATCTTTTTTTTTTCTTTCCCTGGAAATATTGGGATAAAAACTATCCTGTCCTTTCCCGGGAATCAAACTATCTCTATACCAGATTTCATCTAAATCGGTTCAGCGGTTTAAGCATGAAGAGGTAACAGACAGATAGACAGACACACTTTCGCATTTATAATATTAGTATGGATTTGGAAAACAATAAAATATGCTTACTTATTCTGAATCACTCACAAGCTATAGCAGCAAGCACTTACAAAGAAAGAAAAAAAAGAAAGAAAGAAAATACGTTTATTTGCGGCAAACATGACGCATAAAAAAAATACAAACAAAATAACAATTTGGGAGAAACCAGGCGTCACATCTACGCAAAAGCTTTTTATGTTGTTTATCATCATCATCATTACAGCCGAAAGAAGTCCACTGCTGGACATAGGCCTCCCCCAAGCACCTCCACTTCGACCGACAATACTGCATCATCGACATCGCTTTTCATCAGGCGTGATCGAGGTCAAGAGCAGCCACGCTATAAAAAAAACCGGTCAAGTGCGAGTCGGACTCGCGCACCGAGGGTTCCGTAAAAAATTTTGGGTAAGTAAAAAATATTTTTCTGTAATGTAACTAAAAATTTACGGTGTTCGGATATTTTCCTTTACTTGTGCTACATGACATTGCTACTTGCCAAATTTCATGATTCTAGGTCAACGGGAAGTATCCTATAGGTTTTGATTCCGGAACATAAACGCGGGGTATCTTTTGATTGCGTTGACTTAGTAATTTGACTTTGTCACTGCTTCAAGGGTTTGCAGCCCTGAGTATTCAGCTTGATAACTCCACGCGTTCCTGAGAAAAAGGGTCTTAACAGACGGGCAACGAACTGATCTTATAAGTGTTCCGTTTTTCATTTTGAGGTACGGAACCCTAAAAAATAAAAGCAATGCAGTCAATCCGGCGCAACACAGGTCGCCAGCCCATGTCAACCTTTTGAACTGGTTAATCGTTTTATCAGGACGACGTGCCCATTAGGCTATATCCATTTAGATGGTGTTAAAGAAGGTTAAAAAGATAATGCCGATCTTGGGACACCTCCAGCTATTTTAACGCCATTAACCGCAAATAACAATAAAGATTTGGGTTTTAAAGATCACTAAAGTTTAAACGAATTTCCCGGGAGACTATAAAATGTGATTTACAATCGTTTATACAGTTTATTTACTGATTTCGGGGGCAGGAGAATGTTTCTAGAAGGCATGTTTGAAAACGGGAAAAATAGACTGCATTAAGGCTCTCGTACACACGCGTGACGCGACTGTGCGACGCGATTCTGGTAGAACAATTTTCATTAACTTTTCATAGTATTTGTTCTACTAGAGTCGCGTCGCGTCTGCCTGCGTGAGCCTTAATACAGTCTATTTTCCTGTTTTCAAACATGCCTACTACAAATATTCAGGACCTGTCAAGACCTAGGATACCTATTAATTATAATTTTATTCAGATATTCCCAAGGGATCGAGACTTATGCGGGTGAAACCGCGGGGCGCAGCTAGTATGCTATAAATAGACAGCTTTGATAAAGGTGACTTTAATGTTAGAATTCTTCGTAGGTGACCTTAGTGACTTAGGTATCTACTTTTAGTCAAATCTAGGTGACCTTTGATCTACAGCCTTTTATTTTCATAGAACCTACTAGACGACTTTAATCCTATCTTTACATACAGCCCTCGTCTTTTGACCCAGACAAATGACGTTAGCATCAAATAGACAGACTACCCACCTTACACTAGAAGATTTACCGTCATTAGGTACTTTCCAGGCAGATCTACTTATTCCAAAAAGGATAAACGCGATCCACGGGTTGGGTTATCACCCAACGAGGGATTCCCACCGGGATCGGAAGATCTTGAGGTCAGATCTGGCCGCGTCAATTTATTATGGCGAACCCACTCTCAACACTATTATTATATATTCATTGTCTACACTTTTAGATAAGTAAGCAATCTAAAATTAGAGTAAATTAAAACTAAATTAATAATATTTTTTGTACAACTTCTTTAAGCATGCGGAGTTTGACTGTAAGTGATTGTTGGTGAACCAATAAAAATAAATAGATCAACACTAGAGGGATTAAGAGGAATATTAATAGTTGCTTAACTTGCGGTGCCTTTTTAACCGACTTCAAGAAGGAGGAGGTTCTCAATTCGATTGTATGTTTCTTTTATTTGCATGTTTGTTACGCGATATCTCCGGTAATTGTAAATCGATTTCAAAAATTATTGATTGATTTTTATTGGATAGGGTATGTCTCAGGGGTAGTCCCATATAAAATTTAATAACTTTGCTTGAGTAGTTTTTGAGTTAGTTTCAATAATACGTATTTTTGCCACTTAGGTAGTTTATATTGATGATGTTATACTTAATGACTTCCTGTCACTGATATTTACATACCAAGTAGTACACATCAATTCAGCTTTCAAATTTTCTTTATTTGGCAGCAGTATGGGCAGTTTTCGTTGTTCAAATGTACTAAAGATGTACTGACTAGCCGGAAAAGCCGATCAACCGGCCATATTTGTAGTCGGCGACTAATCGGCAAATAGTCGGCAAAAAGCGCCGACTGGTCGGCTCATATCTAAGCTTACCGCCAAGGACATCCTGTCACCCGAACTCCACCGAAACTAAAAATCAGCCTGGCTAACTAGTCGGTCTATTTGCAACCGACTAGTCGGCCAACGTCATAGTTGACCCATCTCTAGTTAACTACTACTGACGGACGGTTGACCATGCCTACTAAGTTAGTTAAATTATCTCGTATGTTTGTTCCAGCTTTGCATTAGTCGTTAAGAGGAAACGCGGGGGTGGTCGTTTCACCATAGAAACGCTCTCGCCTGTTTTCTTTCTGGTTAATGACCTTATAGCAATGTTTTTTTACAGAATAATAAATATTAACTACTTGTATGCCCCTTTGTTTTCCTTTTTGATGATACGTTATTTTTATAAGCACTAGAACACTCCAAAAATATCAATTTAAACCGCTGTCAACAGAGGCCTAGTGTACAAATTTGACTACTATTAATTAAAAAAGAAAAACAAAGGGCCACAGTATATATCCTTGGTATTCAGTTTATGAAATATCTTTTAAATTGGTTCAATATTGGAGGAGGAAATAGGCAAGAGGCAAACCTCGAATTATGACTTTTTACTTAGGGTTTTTCAAAAGTCTCTCCGACCGCATTTCCTCTTAAATCTTAAGCGGATTGTGACCGGGCTCTCGCTGCCACTGTTTGAGAGCTCAATGCTTAATGCTAGATTTAAAGGCAGTATGTAGACTGAAGACTGAGATAAAAGCATTAATTCATTAAGTAAAATAATACTTGGTGGTGTGAAGCTTAGTGGACGGTTTCAGTAACGGGGTTCTAATTTGACACGAGTTAGACGCTATTATTACCTTATGTCCCTAGGTACAGACGATCAACCAACGATCGACAATCTGTCAAATTTCTTTAATAGATTTTCAACTTTATCGCTAAAGTAGAGAGAGAGAGAGAGAGTTGAAAGAGAGAGTTGAGAGGGAGTTGATTGGGAAAATTTGACAGTTTCGGGTAGCTTGATGTGCTGGTGTCTATACGTTATTCATTCATTTAAGCCATGGAACTGTGAATAAATACGAAACATATTCTGAGGATATCTTTTTTTGTTGCGAAATAGGCCTTATTTTGACCTCGATCTCGTTGATGAACAGCGACGGATGAGGTCTAGGATGGAATGAGTGTGCCCAGAAGATGCCTGATCACTCTTGCTTTGGAGGCTGAATCTGCACTTAGCATAATCAGTCTTAATGTTCCCTCTCCTGGTACTCTGGCCTCTTCTCTGTGAGAAGGAGCGGGCCGTAATCTACCACGCCGGCCCAGTGCAGGCTGGTGGATGTCACATATCTTCGAATTTTCATTCTGGGACATGCTGGTTTCCTCATAAAGCCTGTTAAAATCATAACCCTCCTTTGATTTTGTCGTGGTCAGGTTAAAACAGCATAGTAGATGACACACAAGTCGCCGTAAAGGTAAAACAAATTTTTAACACCACACATTAAACCGCCATTTCTTACATAAATTCACATCAAAAGTATTAAAATAAATACTACCAATAAAACATATACAATGATATCATAAACAAAGCTTTATATTTTAAATGTTTAGCTAAAGTCCAGCCGGGCCATGGTCATCCATCAGTGAGATAGTATTTTATTAAACGTTTATTCATCCAAAAGATTTTATAACTGAAGTATACAGGGTGGCTTTGACATCGATGCGCAACCTGTTACCATGGATTCCACAGATATAGATAGACCTAGATAACACAAATATCACGATCTGTATGAAAATCACGCGTGCCATTTTTGCCTACACTACTATGACGTCACAAACACTATTTAGTGATGGGAAAAATGAAACCGATTCAAAGACGCCGCCGCGTGCGGCACCCGTCTCACCCCATCCCCGCGGCCTAGCGCCAGTGCTCACGCTCGCCGAGCCAGCAGTACTACAGATCACGGATCACGGTGATCTTTTTACAGAATAGTATCGCAGGACTGAGCGCGAAAGTGACGGCTTACGATTGTTGTATGTAAGCTGGGCACGCGAAGTAATTTGCTCTTGCGTTATCTAAGTGTATCTAAGGTTCGGCCGCGCTAAATTTGCCAAAGATGTAAACAACAATGACCGCTAGAATTTCGAATTCTAAGTAACGTTTGTTTTCGTCTAAATCTCCGAGCTAACTATACGAGAACAAACATTACTTATAAATTCGAGCGGCCATTGCTGTTTACATCTTTGGCAAATTTAGCGCGGCCGGGCCTTATATCTGTGATGGATTCAGTACCTATATGATCCTAAACCCCGTTAGTTGAAATTTTTCGTCGGTTATTAAAATAAAAATTTGCTGTTCCATAAATTTTGACCGCGTAGGTATTGCACCAAAGGATTCTCGTTTACTTTGGTTACATTGTCCGTCGGGAACCAGATAATCTAGAAAAGTTGGTGGTGATGGGTAGATGGGAAAAGACCTCGAAGCCGGTCTTCTAATGGCTGGTCAGACCAAGTAACCGCCCTCACTGGACTCTCTGTTACGACCACCCTGAGAGAAGGTGAGAACCGAACGAAGTGGAAGAGGATGTTCTTCCACTGAAACTAAAGTGACTGTCACTTTCGTTCTTTTTCAGTCACTTTCTGACGATGGTGCATAAAGCCACTATGGCCTTTCAAGGACACGACCTTCAATAATGAAGTACGCGACCAAGAAGAGGTATTGCACTTTTGTATATAACAGCTGTTTTTTTTTCATTGAAATTTTTTCGTTCAGAATCCTGTTCTAAATCCATACATCCAAGGTAACCGTTTGCGCGTCGATGTCCCCGCCACCCTGTATTTTCAGAAAATTATAATGTGTGTGTTGCTAATGGTGAAAAAGTTTGAGCAGCTGGATATGGAAAATTTATGGTGCATTAAAATTGAAAGACTCTTTAAAAGCTATAGATAATCTCCATTATTTTCCTAAATACTTTTAATACTATTTTACTATTTACTTCCTTGAGTGGCTATACATACTACGTCTGCTACATTCCCTATTTCTGCATCCAATCAGAAATGCAATGTTCTGGTTTACAAATTGTCGCCACAGGCAGCTGAGACCTTACCCACATTATTTTCAAGGAATTTATGTACAGACGCCAGCACATCAAGCTACCCGAAACTGTCAAATGTTTCCAATGAACATTGAACCTTATACTTTAGCGATAAAGTTGAAAATCTAATAAAGAAATTTGACAGATTGTAGTAGCTTAATGTGCTGGCGTCTGTACGTACTAAAAGTTGTAATAGTCGGAGGCCTTAATATGAACAGTCTTATCCTGCAAGAGAGGCTACAGCCTTAATATGAGCAGTCTTATTCTGCAAGAAATTGTTATTAAAATAAATACGTTCGCAGTAAAACAGAACGTGGCGCTGAAAACGGGATCAATCGATCTTGAAATAGTTAATAATAGTTTTGTTATAAGCTCCCCTGAAATTGTCTTTTTAAATGGACGTGTTTTAACGTGCACGTCTTTCTACATCGTACATTTGGGCCGAGTAGGTGTTGAAGTTTCGTATGGGACAGCTGATTATTTTTCGCGATAACTATGTTGGTTCCATGCAGAAAGTTGTTCAGCTGGATGGTCTGTACCACACCTTTCAGACAAACGCTGTATGTATAATTTAACATAAAGATGTAACCAATACTGTCCAAAAATATCTTGATTTGAAAGAGAGGAGGGGATCCCAGGGTATGGAGTTTCTTGCCCGTTCTTCTCCACAGAAACCTACAATTCATCTTTCTGAGTGACCGACTTCTTGGCATTTCAAAAGTGTTTGTAATTAAATAAATGCTTTGAGTTTATGATTTCAAGAAATCGCAGAGATGGTAGGATGGCGGATACGAGATCCTTTTTCAAATAAAAACAAAAGAATAATGTAAATTGTGAGACTCGAAAGTGTTTAATAAAACAAAAGACAAACGCCAAAGGAAGTGAGTGCAGGATATAAAATAAATGGAGCGTCGAGTAAGCCACTTGTCGTGTACAACCTAAGGGAATTTACACACGGACGAGAAACTTTGTGTTCCGAGCATTCGATTCCACTGATACTCGAGAGGCTGATTGAATAAGTGGCTGCAACACTCTGTGTATTGTAAAAGAATTGGTACTGTATGTAAATTATAAATTAAAGTCGCTTTTTCGTGTTTGTTTCGACTATATCGTTCTTTTAAACTGCGCAATGGATGTTGGTGCGGGTTTTAACGTCATTTAGAGAATTTATTCCGGAAGAATTATTTATTACTAAACTTGCATTTATAAAGAAAATCTTGATGATTTGTAAAACTATCAAAACCGTGAGAAACAGGGGTGGATCGCTAGTGAGGGAATGAAATCAATAAAAATAAATATATAAAATTTCAAAGTCCTAACTGACTGATATATCAACGCACAGCCTAAACCGCTGGACCCAGAGACATGAAATTTGGAGGGTGTGTTTTTGTGAATAGTAGGTATGCATTAAGGAAGGGTTTTTCGAAATTCCACCCCTAAGAGGGTGAAATTTCACGCAGACAGAAGTCGCGGGCAGAAGCTAGTTATAATTTATGTATACAGCTTGAAAAAGGTATTATTTTTATAGTTACGGAAAATTGTGTTCGTAGTTGATTGATGTATTCGTTGATTCCTGATATGTCGACTTCTAACTTTTATCGGTTTCATTACCTCTATGTCAAGCACATGAGGCACCGTCTTTTGTTGAACGTGTGCGATGTAATATGATACTACGTGTTTCTTACCCCGCAAGGTATAAAACAAGGTTCTTACAAGGTATAAAACATGTACCTAAAATTCATGTTGTGTCTTCTGTTTTCTTTTAGAGCTTTTAAAAAAGTTGTAAAAACTAAGTAGTTAAAACTAAAACTTGGAGAAAATTTTACAAAGTGAACAAAATCGTTAAAAAAGTACTTACAATGTTTGCACCAACGTCATGTATATGATACTTGTTTTATATACATAATTATGACAACAACGTCTATACATATGTATATGATACTCGTTTTATATACATATGAAATGTTTTTGACAAGTTTCACAACTTGTATACGGTTGTAAAAGCGAGGTAAGAATGACTAAATACAACGTATCAGAATAGTATGGTTACATTTAAGGGTCAAACAGGCCATCAAACTGATTCTTAATGGGACTAACATCATAATCGAGAAAAAAAAATCAACTGTCCCATATAAAACTCGACCCAAATGTATAATTTTTGCTAAGTGCGGTTAGTGGAAGTGCTCAGGTGCTGTTCGTCCAAGTGCGGTTCAAATCAGTGCTCTGAGTGGAATACCTCATATTTTTTTCGCGATTGCGATGTTGGTCCTATGGCGAAACTGGTACAATTTGCTCAAAATCAAAAGTCATTTATTCAAATTAGGCTGAGAATCAGCACTTTTCGGACGTCAAAATTACAAAAGACAGTCCCCCAAAACACCCGCCCTTCACCACTGCCTAGTGATGGTCTGTACCCATCGATCACTAATTTTTTGTGACCAATGCCTGTACCATACCTATCTGATATACGCTATTTAATAGACATAACACAACTTATACAGGATGAAATTGAAAACATGCGACAAATCGAAATGGGGGATTGTACTCATAATTATGAACAAATTTTACTATGGGACCAATCCTAAAATCGTGAAAAAAAAATCAGCTGTTCCCTACATATATGTTCGCATAACTCGTCAAAAGGTAGGGAACAGCTGATTTTTTTTTCGCGACTTCAGGTTTGGTCCCATAGTAAAAGTTGTTCATAATGATGAGTACAATCTCCCATTTCGATTTGTCGCATGTTATCAATTTCATCCTGTATACCTAATAAGTTCGACAATGCTGCTTAAACCGTTCCCGACTGTCACACAATAGGACCAGTGATTTTGTGGCCATTTCGATGCTTGTAAGCTGGATTTAGTTTCGACTTGTCAGCGCCAACGTTTCTATATGCTGCACAATGCCGCGATGACATTCACATTCACAGAGTAACTGCTGAATATAATATATTAGCTTCAGTTAAATATTCAGGCTCACGAGATTGTTCAAGTTTGTTTCAATGACTTCTGTTTGTTCTACGTTTCTTAGCTCGTGCTTTGACTTAGACATTTTCCCTCTATCTTGCACTTCCAGTTTGTCAGTTGTGCGAGAGTGACAGGAATAACATAGGCCTTCTTATAGTTTAACATAACATAGGCCTTCTTATAGTTTATCCAACATGTCGACAGGTGATTTCGGGAACGACGAACCTGTTGGTTTATGGTCATATCAATGAGGAGCAGCTCCTTAGTACCCCAGGATCCGTTCTTAAATCCATTTTGAGAGACAGACATGATGGAGTTGGTGTCTATATGTTTGTTAATTTTAGCAAGAGCGAGTCGAACTCGCGCACCGAGGGTTCCGTACCATCACAATAATATGTTTTTAAATTTTCATCGGCGAGGACTAACATTCGTCAGAGAATTTTAACACTGCGCGCTGTGGTGTAGCTGTAGAATATTGCAGTTTTGGGTCAACGCCATCTCCTGACCGATAGTGGAACTAATGTAACTTTTGTTGATGATTTCTGAAAAAGTGTGTTTGCAAAATAGTTGGGTAAACGTCATCTAAAACTATTCCAAATTTCAAGTTGATAGCATTAGCAGTTCTTGAGATATCCAGCTGTGAGAGACAGACAGACTGAGTGGCACCATAATATACATATATCATTTTGATACGGGCCCTAAAAAGTAAGAAAGAACGCTAAGCGAAAATGAAATGATAGCGCGAGCAGACGATGCGGTGTGACCGGGTGTGACGTGGAAACACGAAATTTTACGCGAACGAAGTCGCGGGCAGAAGCTTGTATTACATAAATAAAAGCAAGAAGCTACACGGAACAAAGAAAAATGAAAGCACACACGATTAGTTATTAACATGTCTCCAAAATCACCATGACTCTGTCATACAAGCGTAAACATTTTTACTGCGGAAACACGCAATGTATATCTCTATAATATAATAATGTATAGAGATTAAAGCGACAGGATTTACTGAACCTTATAAAGGAATTTCCTTCTAAGAGGTGAACGCTTGTTGCTTTAATACGCACTTGGTTGGATAAACGCGGTGTTTATTGCCTGCCTTTAACATAAAAATCGCATGAATCTAGTACTTGTTTCGTCTGGTAGGTTAATTTTGATTTTTTATCAGAATTGACATGATCAAAAACTATTTAAACATCGAAGAGTGAACGAAACATATTTTTAATAGACTTCAAAAATCCTCCTTGTTTTGAAGTCGGTTAAAAAATATGTTCTCAATTCGTCTCTATATATTTTTTTTTTTGGAAAATGTTTTTCGTTTTTAATTTGTAAGCAACAAATTTTCCGTTTAACAGGCTTTTATTACAAGTTTATTGTTTTTACAAGCTTTTCATGAAAATCATTAAGTGTAAGAGGGGCGTTCGATTCGAAACTTTGATATTTTCTTAAACGTTTAAGGGTTCTTAAACGTTTAAGAAAATTTTAAAGTTTACGTAAGTTTTATTTAGTTTATTAAAAACTTGTTTTTAAAAAGACTTACTTATTATTTTGTTATTTTTTCAACAATTTACTTGCCAGACATTTTATTCAGTGCTACGAATTGTTTGAATTAGCAATCTTTTAAGTTAAATGAAATTAATTATGTACCTATTCCCATTTCGTTTGTCGGCAAATAAAATCCGGTAAACAAAGATTTTATTTATTGAAACCGAAAGCTTTTTAAAATGAATTAAAACCCTACCATGAAATACCGACGTTATAATACCTTTAACACAAAATTGCGATGGTTTTGGTCCATGAGACGCACGTCACGCGTTTGACAAATAAATTTAAAATCACCCGACTAGATAATTTGGTTTCAAAGTGAGGATATTTTTCATAAATGTATGTATGAGCTACGTTTTCTGCGTAATTTCGCCAGCCAATTAAATATCGAACCGCCGCCCGCCGCGATTTTCCCACCTAGTGTGTTATAATGTTGATACAAGACAAGTAACGAAGCGGAAAATCGTCTCAAGCCAGCGATCCGGTCATTGCTACGTCACAACCTTTGTATCGGTTTAAAACCATGTGTGTTTTAAAAAGTTTCGATACTCTATATTTAAACCGGTCACGAGACGTGAATCAATCGATCCGTGTTTTGTTTTAGCCAAGTGCACTCCAGTACCTACTGATTTCGGATAGGTCGAAAATACTTGGCTGATATAACTCGAACTTTAGTACCTACATGAACACCAGGTACGTTTATCATTATACCTACTTTCCAAAATATCGAAAAAATCTCTAACTTTTATCCGATTTTTCGGCGGCGTACAAGTATAATTAATTAATTAGGTAGGTTATTTTTATTAGTAGTATATAATTATAAATTTGGCGCCAACGCGAGCAAAAGCAATGCACGTCCAAAAAAAATTTTTTTTTTTTTCTGGGACAATTTTCAAATTCGTGATCTATTGACGACACGATAACGTCTTCATCGAGTTAATTAATTAAGGGAAATTTAAGAACAACTCTCGCATTTTAATTAACATTGAACTTCACACACAGGTAAGTTCGTTCGTCCGGAACATAAAGGCCTTTTTTTTTTTTGGATGGGAAATCATCTAATGACTTCTCCCGCTCTAGGTGGAGCGGAAGGGAGTGTCAGACTCTTACTGACTAAAACCCACCCGTGTTCCTTCCTTAGCCCTTTATGTTCCGGGGCAGCGGTAACCCTTTCGGACGATCCCGCTACCCCGGCAGGCTTCGGCCCTGGCGGGCCCCTTCCTTAATGCTGACATCTCTTTGAGGCGCGCAAAGTCAAAGTCAAATCATTTATTTCAATTAGGCACAGTAAAGGCACTTTTGAACGTCAAAAATTATAGTAAAAACAATTGATTCTAGTCGCCCATTCCAAAAGGTAGTTTTCGTATGGAGAAGAATGGGCAAGAAACTCCACCGTTACTCTTTTAAAATGTTTTACAAGTTCTGTATAGGTACATTAATTATATAATTATATGTGAAGACGATGCATCTAGAATAAAAATTAGTCTGCCAACAAAAGGTAAAAAGAATTAAAAATAAAGCAATGACAGGTAAATCAATTATGTGATAGATACATGGTGCTCACATACTTACAACTATTGTTAAAGTAGATTATTTTTATATAATTTTAACAAGTGTGTGAGTTACTGTAGCCACAAAAAGCGCGTGAAACACATACGCGCCGTCCGGCACGGGCCTGGTCCTGATCGGACGGAGAGCTACCCAACATAAAGGGCTAAGGAAGGGACACGGGTGGGTTTTAGTCAGTAAGAGTCTGATACTCCCTTCCGCTCCACCCAGAGCGGGAGGAGTCATTTGATGATTTCCCATCCTAAAAAAAAAAGTTTATTTTTTATTTTTTGAACGAACGTTTGATTTGTAAATATTCTCTAAAGGAGTGCTAGATTTCACCAATAACTGAGTGATAAGCCGACGCCTGAATAATTCCATTTCCAATATTACCATCTTGATATTATTCAGATTAGTTAAACTAAAGTCAACAGATTGCAAATTCAAGGAACGCTTTGTAAACTGAGTTTCGGTTCAATATAATTATCACCAATGCTAAGTCAAGTTATAAGGGCCAGCTGCTGTTAGATATTAGCACCAATGCTTCTAGTTTTGATTTCTGAGCTCCAAGTTAAAGTTTTGCTGCAAATCTGCAATATATATGAAAGTTATTGTTTGTTTACTAAGTTTGTTTGTTAAATGGTACTCAATATACACAATAAAAACCAGTCAAGAGCGACTCGGACTCGCGCACCGAGGATTCCGTACCATCATAATATGTTTTTAAATTTTCATCGGCCAGGCCTATATTCGTCAGAGAACTTGAACACTGCGCGCTGCGGTGTAGAATATTGCAGTTTTAGGCCAGCGCCATCTCTTGACCGATAGTTGAACTAATGTAACTTTTGTTGATGATTTCTGAAAAAGTGTGCTATTTAGAGACATCGTTTTATTTTTCACATAGAATGAGTTCAGATTTTTTTCTATGCAGACTTCGGAGATAAGGGGGAACGGTATTTTTTTTTTTACATTTTTCATCAAAAGTCGAAAACTATGCAGCCTAAAAAAATGTTTGAGAATGTGCAAACTGCGCTCTTTCATATACCCTATTTTATTTCAAATACCCTACGTGCCCTAGTAGCCCCACTTCGAATTTTTAAGACACCCTTTCAGTCCCTGTAGCAAAAAAAAAAATCTGATTTGCAAAATAGTTCAGCAAACGTCATCTAAAGCTATTGAAAATTTCGAGTAGATAGCATTAGTACTTCTTGAGATATCCAGCTGTCACAGACAGACTGAGTCGCACCATAAGGGTTCCTTTTTACCATTTTGGTACGGAACCCTAAAACAGAGTTATAGGTACTAGCGACTTATGAGTTGTAGGTCGTGAGTTCGAACCCAGCTTGGCGATTTACTTTATGTAAATTATTTAATCATCACTGCTCTTAAAACGATGAAGGAAATCATTGTGAGGATACTAGAAACAAAAATTCGAGACATGTGACATCTACCAACACGCGCTGGGCCCGCGTGGTGGATTACAAAGGCTACGTTTCATATAGCCTAAGGCTATGTGAAATATCGTGACCACAACAATGTCGGGCTGATCCTTACTTTTGGGACCTTCTACCTGTTACTATAGAAACTAGACTTGTTCTCACTTTTAGGTATTTGGTTTTCGAAAAGGTCATGGAGAAAAACCTTATTAGTAATACAATTCAACTATCAGAAACTCAGGGGTTGTAATATGGAAACTAATTACGCTGACGTTAACACAATACAAAAAAATTGGATCAAAGTTAAGAAAAAACAATATTTTATATTTCAAATTAAAGTTATTTCAATTTTCTTAAAATAATATCTGAAGTAAATTTTTTTTTAAAGTGCTCGCTCAACAGAGGCAACTGCATCCGTCGCCAAGGGTTGACGGCAGCCGTTGACGTCTGTCGAAGCCCGCCGTCGACGCATCGCCAGCTGCCGCCGACAACGTGTGGCTCGTGTATTTGAGTACGGAGCTGAAATACACGAGCGGCATCGACGGCTTCAGTTACCTGTGTCGTCGACGCGTGTCGCTCATTTGTATGCACACTAACGCCTCTCACGCCGCTCTTCTTACCAAAGAAAGAAAATATTATGTTGTCAGAAAAACTCGAATTTACGAGGCAAAGCTTCAAATGAGTATGCTATGTTTTAGTGTCACTATGCACTATTCAATTTTAGAAAATTAAAGTAATTAAGAACTAAGTAACAAAAATGTTATCTTAAATCACGAAAACATCAACGACTTTTGCACCAATAGTAGACCAAGATAATAAACATAAATAAAACAAGACAGGTCCATCCCGGCGGTTACAAAAGGACCCAGGGTAGTAAAAAATAACGGAGCACAAAATACAGGGTGTTGTGATCGAGCGGAAAAGTATTGAGGAAAGATAAAAAGGTTTCCTGTTGATAAGGGAATGGAAAGGCAAGAATTATCTGATGCTGTTACTGTAATGGATTTAAAGATGAAATCTGTTGGAATGGAAATGCATTTGTGTACCTGTGCAGGAAGAAAGGAATTGGTACAGACGCCAGCACATCAACCTACTACAATCTGTCAGATTTCTTTAATGGATTTTCAACTTTATTGCTAAAGCATAAGGTTCAAGATTGATTGGGAAAATTTGACAGTTGTACATTGCTTCTTTGGGAGGAGAAAGCTTCCATTAATATAAGTAAATAATAACGTACTTATGCTATCCGTTATTGGTACGAGTATTCATTAAAAAGCAAGAATTATCTGCATCGCTAAATCTATATCTATCTATACTACAAATAATATATCTGAAGAGTTGTCTTGTTTGTTTGAACGCGCTAATCTCTACACTGCGGTTTTGAAAAAATCCTATTGCATTTCATAGCCCAATTCTTGAGCAGGGGAAGGTTAAAGGCCATATAACATCAAGCCACCCATAGGATCCGAGCAAAACGAAAAAAGGTAGAACGAAAGCTAAATGAAAACCAAGTAATGGCGCGGGCTGGAGATGCGATACGACGTGGTGGTTCGGGGAACAAAAACTTTCACGCGGACGAAGTCGCGGGCAGAAGTATGTATCTTATAAAAGTAGGAAGAATTTTTAAATGCATTTATATAGTGCTTCTTTGGGAGGAGGAGAGATTCCATTAACAGAAGCAAATAATTACGTTTGAATACTGTCTATTATTTATACAGGTATCGTTGGTCCTATGAATTTCAAAATGAGGGGCTTGTGGCTAAGTAATAACAGTCATACGGATCGATCGATGAGGTTAAGCTACGCTTGCCGCGGTTGGTCCGTGGATGGGTGACCATCTATAAATACCAAGACCCTTCCGTGCTGAGAGCACGATAAGCCGTTGGTCTCGGCTGTCACTCGTGGATCTTTAACAGTCATTACGGGTCTTCACAAGCCAGAAAGTCTGACAGCCAGTCTTACCAAAGGGTTTTGTAATACTTAGTAACTGGGTTGTAGAGGTCAGATAGGCAGTCCATCGATGTAAAATACTGGTATTGTGCTGCATCTGATTAGACATCTGAAAGCCGACCTCAAAATAGTTGGGAACAGGCTAGGTAGATTGATTTTTGGTCCTATGAATGTCGTCCCAACCAGGAAATTTCGAAGGAAAATCCAATTAATTTGAGGCATTTCAATACCCTGTGGTATCTTGGCCATCCCTCTCTAAACTAAAGGAAGTTTATTCAATCGGCAAATGCAATGAAAATAATCGACGGAGTGTTTATTTTCATGAATACAACGTTCTGAGTTGGTTTTCTTATAATACACTACTTCTACTGCGTGTATTATGTACTAGCAGCGCCCCGCGGTTTTACCCGCATAAGTTTCGATCCCGTGGGGATATCAGGACTCAAACTATTTTTATACCAAATTTCATCTAAATCGGTTCAGCGGTTTAAGCGTGAAGAGGTAACAGACAGACAGACACACTTTCGCATTATAATATTAGTATGGATTTCATAATTTTTAATCCAGAATGAAAAATTGGCTTTGACCTTTTCCGGATCCCAGGCTACAAACAAACACGAGTTGCTTTCGCATTTATTATTTTAGAATGGATCATCCAACAGCATTTTTATCTCAGACAGCGACGTACGCTTTTTTTTTTTGGATGGGAAATCATCTAATGACTCCTCCCGCTCTGGGTGGAGCGGAAGGGAGTGTCAGACTCTTACTGACTAAAACCCACCTGTGTTCCTTCCTTAGCCCTTTATGTTCCGGGGCAGCGGTAATTACCAAGTGTACTGACGTCAGCACATCAAGCTACTACAATCTGTCAATTTTCTTTAATAGATTTTCAACTTTATCTCTGAAATATATGGTTCAAAGTTGATTGGGAAAATTTTGCAGTTTCGGGTAGCTTGACTTGCTGGCGTCTGTACAAACACACTGTGAATACTAGTAGCGTCAGCACATAACGCACACGCACACAATTCCGACTTCACCATTGTCTCGGTACCGAGAGATCCTGCGCTTACACACACATTCACATCGTGTTAACAACACTCGGCAACTACAGGTAAAGCGCGCGTCGCTTGTGAGATAAAAATACTATACCATAGTAATGATAATGACATTGAATCGAAATTCTCCGGCAGAGCAACGAGTAATGATCCAGAAAAGGAAGATATTTCTCCCCCAAAGAATACCATCCTTAATGACAAGACAGCTAAATGAAACCTCATTAACATCTGAACATCAAGACATAATGGTACTCATTGATTAATGCTATAATTCAATTCGATATAATATAATTCAATGCGTCAGGCACTACTTACTCGTAGTTGTCTGGCATTTTTGAAAGAAAGAAAGAAAGAAAAAACGTTTATTTGCGGTGAACATGACGCAAAAATGAGCATAAACAACAAATAAAATGAAAAAGAAAGTAAGGGAAACATGCGTCACATCCACGCAAAACGGCTATCGCTCAGCATTATGCTGCGACCCTATGCAAGACAGAGCCCCAGCGCTGGTTTTCAGCGACAGCCGGCGTTGACGTGATGACGTCGTCCGATGCAGCACACAATTATTAGAATTAGAATTTGCTGAACTGGACCTTTTTAGCGCAGCCGTGAGGCACACGTTCCTGCTAATTTCTTATATAGAGGTATGAGGAACAGGGTATCTCTGCAACACCCAAAGGTTGGTAGAAAATGCCTATGCCATTAAGTTCGCCTCTATAAAGTTCACTCATGCTCTATAGAAAAGGGAGGATCCTCCGACCAGACGGGTGTTGTGTCTGGCGGGCAACTGCCCGATGATTCATGTCGGGCCGTTGTATCTATGCTAGTTGCGCGGTAAACTCTGCGAGATGCAGGATTTGCGTGACGTCAGTATGACGCGTTGTTCGCATGTGGCGTTGTAGATACCGCTACACTTACATCGGACTTTACGCTTTTTTTATTTGATTTTTATATGTTTTTATCTGATATGTATCGGGTGTATTATGTGTTTTTTAGTCTGTGTTAAATAAATGTATTTTCTTTCTTCTTTCTTTTAATTATTACTCCTGATATTGAGCTTTGATCCGAAGTTTGGATATAAAAAGCATCCTATATTCATCACGATCTATCAAATCTTTTCCCAACTATGTTTGGGTCAGCTTCCAGTAACAGATGCAGCTAAATGCCAGTATTTTACATAGAGCGACTGCTTATCTGACCTCCACAACCCGGTTACTGAATAACACAAAACCCATTTGTTAGACTGGTTGTCAGACTTTCGGGCTTCTGCTTCTGACTACCCGTAACGACTGTCAAATATCTACGAATGACAGTCGGGACCATCGGCTTAACGTGGTTTTCGAGGCACGGAGGGGTTTCGATATATAATGGATGGTCACCCATCCATTAACCGACCGCGGCAAGCGTAGCTTAACCTTCGATTATTTAGCCACGAGTCCCTCATGTTTCAAACGATAAAAAACCTATCTAACCTCCATAACCCAGTTACTTGGGAGCACGTCAAGTAGTTCTTGGTAAGGCTGCTTGTCTTGCTTATTTTCAATATGAAGTCTGTAGTTAGGTACCCAGTAACTATTGTTAAAACGATTCGTTTTCCTCAGTAATAGTAGATTTTGCAATCATCGTTACTCCAAACAGCTGCTATAATTAAGTCCCCAGATGCTACTAATGGATTGACGTTAGAATGTTCTTCGCTATACTGGAAGGACTAAAGTTAATTATTATTATTATTAGAAAAGATAATTAAACAAGAACGATGGATTGTTTGAAAGACGCTATACCTAAATAGAGGGATGACCAGCACCCTAATTACCTCACACACTATCAATCACAATCTGAATCAATTTGAAGGAAATTGCTAATCCATTGCTTAGTATTTTCGCAAAATGTGTCTGCTCATCAACGTAAATAACGCAATGAATTTTGCTGAACTGTCAAAATGAAAGTCATTCCTAATGTTAGTATGTTAAACAATAATCCTGCAGACAACAACTTATAGAAGAACTTGTTTGGAACACTAGGACATGCGGCGCGGAGCCCTAAATAAATAATTGGGCTGAAGATATGAGGACGATGGTTTTAACAAGTAACCATTGCTAAAAGCTAAAACTAGCAAAGACTCTTTATCATTTCAGACGAAAGATATCCATGCTGGACATAGGCTTCCCCCAAGCACCACCACTTAAACCAGTTCTGTGCTTCTCGCATCCAGCGGATTCCTGCGGCCTTCACCAGGTCATCGGACCACCTTGTGGGAGGCCTTTCGACGCTACGTCTTCCGCTACCCGGTCACCACTCCAGAACCTTTCGGCCCCATTAGCCATCTGTTCTGCAAGCAATGTGCCCTGAGACACCTGAATAATGGTTTTACATCACCAATTATCATAAAAGTCTTGAATTTCGATAGCGTATCTCTACGAGAAGGTTTCTTTTGTACTACTTCATGGACACTTTAGATATACTATTATATTGTCCTATGATTAATGCACTTGCTAGACAGATTAGTAATCGCGATGACATTATTAGGTCACGTTTGATTAATGTTGTTGAATATGAGTGTACATACATTCATAACTCTCATCGAAACAATTGCGCGACCGATGTTCCATTTGTGAAATACAGCTAGCGATATAATTTTCCATTACTAATACTGTCAATATACAAAATAGAACGTTGTCAGTTTATAAATGTGACACAACAACGGCATTTTTAATCAATTGACACGAAAATAGATTAATATGACGCATCCCAAAAGTATTCAGCAGGATAGCAGTGGTGGCACAGTGCCCCAGTGGTAACGGCCCCGACTTACGAGTTGTAGGTCGTAGGTTCGAACCCAGCCAGGTGCTTTTGTTTGTGTAATTTATTTCATCACCACTGCTCTCAAAAACGGTGAAGGAAAACATTGTGAGGAAACCAGCATTTCCTAGAACCAAAAATTCGAAGACAGAGCCCAGTGCGGGTTGGCATATATGTCACAACGTATCCACCGCCCTGGGCCGCCTGGTGGATTACGACCCATCCCCTCTCACAGAGAGGAGGCTGATTATGCAAAAGCGATCCAAAGTTTTTATATGGATGTACCTATTCACGTTAACTAAGCAAGAATTGCATGTGATAGAATTGGATTCGAGTTATACAAGGGGTGGATTTCGAACTTTTGACCTTTCGTTCGTCGGTCGGACGAAACGAAAGTACTACTAGCAAAGCTACTATTTCTGACTCCCACTCACGTCTGCAAAGGTTGCTTCATGTCGTAGGAACTAAATGTCAGCCTAGTGATACTCTTTAAATATATCACGTTTGGATTCTCCGTTTCTCAGTTACTATCACCGGATTGCTACTGAAAAAATTCGTAATAGAAAAACTAAAAAAACAGTTAGCCTGATCTGATAATCGAATCCAAGACACCTTGTTCGGCAGTCGTGCTTTCAACCCACTAGACCAACTCGGCAGTATAAACTTCAAATCCAATTCAATAAAATCCAAAGTGTCTTTAAGAACATTCAGTATTTTATCCACTTTCAGTTTCAGCCATTACTACAAATGTTCAGTGATCCCAACATTTCCACGTCGATCCTGTAAATCATACGACGTGACAGGGTCGCTACTTGCCATTTTCAGATCATAACTCATGAAAGAATTTTTATGACCACCTCCATGATGCTAATAGAAGTATGAGGTACAGGGTGGAATGTTCCTCATCGTCCATTAAAAAGGGAGGATCCTCCGACCAGACGGGTTATAACTCTGGTGGGCTACTGCCCGACGAATGGATTTCGGGATGTTGTATATCATAATAGCGCGGATAACTTGCGCGATGCACGATTTGCGTGACGTCAGTCTGATGCGTAGTTCATATGTGGCGTTGTAGATGTCGCTACAATGTTTTTAAATTCTTGTTGGGTAGTTAAAACCTTAACCTGTGTCCGCAAAAACACATTAGAGTGGCTAAAAGCTTTTGCAGAAGCGATGTTCTTGCGTGAACTAAAATATGTGCTGCATCCGCATTGCACTATATACGTGTAAGTACTTAGGGAGGTATTTGTATTCAACGAAGAGCTGAATGGAGGCAAATAGCGACTATGTTACTCACTTTATATGTAACGTAACGCAGAAATTGGGAGCATATTCCTGGAAATTATTAGGTAAAGGTACTAAAGGCACCAAAATAAAAACCAATGTTGATTTTTATTTGGGTCTAAAAGCCCTTTCAAATTTAGCATTTTCACTCCTAAAGCAAATCGTTAACTCAATTATTTCTGTGTAACAAGTAAATGAATGCTGTAATTCAATTATTTCCAGTACATTGAAAATCCTTTGATCAGCACGCCCGAGGCAATTTCTGATTTTGAACTCCAAAATTTATCATGTATCTAAATTGATTCAGAATTCACTCTCCAGGCATTTTCATTTTGCCTACAAAAATTGTTTAAATATCAGTTTATAGTTAATAAAAAGATATCTTTAGAAAATCCAGTGTAAGCTGGTCCCAGGCATTTTAACGCTTAACAATGTTTTTATACTTACTAAAAGATAATTTGGCACGTAACGATAAAGATAAAATATTTGTCTGTTCCATTGTTTTGAAGCGAAAAACCGATATTCTGCCTACTAACTTTTTACGAGCACTAGTTTTAAGTTTACAGATATAATTTGTATGATAATCTATTTAACTTCGATGTAACCACGGAGGATATAACAGACTCGTTGGCAGGCAACTCATTTATCATTTCTATGACATTAACTTCGCATTCACACATCATAAAAAAGATTTATTGCTGCATTATCTTCCTTCACCTTGAAAACTATCTATGTAATTGAACAGGACCACTCAATCTGTGTGGTTCTTTCCTCAAAAGACCATTTCAGACACCAATGTACAGTCTTCACGTGATTTTACCAAGTTTTTTGTCTGGACTTTAAAAGGGACTATGACCTCTGATTTTTTTTTCGGCCTTTCTTCTCAGAGTGGTCAGATAAGAAACGCCAACCTCATCTAGTTTATTTTAAAGTATTATTGACGTGTAAAAGTTACAGAAATAAATCATTTATTAACAAAATTACTAAAGCTGTCAGTAGGTAGGTATCTGCTTCATCATCTTGCAAACTAAAACAAAAAACCGTAGGTAATTCTCCCTTGAAAGTTAGCGACAATATTATCGTCAACAAAATCTTTGAGCGTCTTACGTCCAACTTATTGAAAAAGGGACTGAAGCACCCGAAGTTTGGTCGCTCGTTAGAACCTTAAACAGTGAACGGTAATCAATATCTGGTAACACTTGCCCAAACATGTCGTGGTGGACTTTGAGAGATTTAGGTGCACGTTGGTATTTATGTTTATAGGCATTGTTTTACTTCGACGTGTCCTTGTTGTAAGTTTGAAGCGGTTCGAAGAGACTTTGGTCTTGGCTGATTAGATATTAATTACAGAAACCAACATGTATTAAGCAGTGGTGGCTCCGCGATTAGTGATAGCCCAGTGGTAACGGCCGCGACTTACAAGTTGTAGGTCGTAGGTTCGAAACTATTTTACTTCGTGTACATTATTTCATTACCACTGCCCTCAAAACGGTGAAGGAATACATCATGAGGTATGTCCTAGATGACATGTGACATTTACCAACCCACACTGGGCCCGCGTGGTGGAATATGACCCACTTCCCTCTCACTGAGAGGAGGCCTATGTCCCAGCAGTGGGAACATTATATGCTGATTATGCTACATGCATGAAGAAAACCAGGAAAATATTTAGAAAGGAGATTAATAAAAATGCATGTTTTATTGAACTTAGAAGTAAACCACCCATTATTAAGAATTGAGTTCATGATAACAACCCCAACGAACGATGAAGTCATAAACATCAAGCTTGGTGGAGACACCCATTTTAAAAATGAACGCCCCTTCACTGCTTGTTGCATACACATTTCAAATGTTTGTATAGAAATTTTAGTGGAGTGGCGTCCAGTTTTAAAATTGTTTATCTCGATACGGATATGTGATCAGCACCAGTGCCGGATTAGGCACGTAGCAGGTGTAGCAAATGCTACAGGCCCCGCGCTGTGGGGGCCCCGCGCTTGGGCGTACAAAAAACAAGTCCCCTACCCTATACCACCATTAGATTCATTAAAGTATTAAGAAAGAATGGTCAAAAGAAACCTATGCTCTCCGAGAAGGGATGCTAAAAATTTTCGAGCTCGCTTCGCTCGCTCATGCATACAAGGTTCTCTCGGTACTTTTAATCAAGCGATAATATGCGAAAAATTGATCATGTAGGTTTTACAAGAGTACCTACTATATTGAGTATTATTTGAAGAAAGTAATTTGGTTCAAGTAATTCAACTGTTGATTTGACTAGTGAAAAATCACTACACAACTAAAACTATTGTGAAAAAATTCTGTTTTATCTTGTAAACTTTAGAACCTTAAACAAAATAAGTTCTACCATAAGGAGTCCCTAGGGTAACCTAAAATTTGCTACAGGCCCCGCGCTGGCTTAATCCAGCACTGAAGAAAATTTGTAAGCGTTATTGAAGCCAAGTAAAAGTTTTGAAATATTTGCTTGAATAGCGCAAAAACATCGAGTTTCTTAACAAAAACAATGCTGATACTAGTTAGACAAAACTCATAAAAAACGCCAACCATCAAAACAGACAAGAAAGAAGTACTATTTGTCATGTCGCACCGCGCCACCGCATGTCCAATGTTCTGTAAATTCAATTATCTGAAATGTTCTAAATCGCATTCAATCTATGTATACGTTAATGTTCCACGTTTGACTCGGTTTCAATCTAGGTAATTGTTTTGCCTCTTCTTAACATTTTCTTTTTTTTTTCCTGTAACCCGCTTTGTTCCTTTTTGTCAAACTTTGAACAATCAACTCTTGTTAAAGTACCTGATCCTGTGATGGACGGATATTTATTTTACCTTCGAATTTATTTTTGACTTTTCCTGTAAACGTCAGTCTTAGCAAGGGGGGTCATATTACCCAGTAACTTGGATTTTGGAGGTCAGATAGGCAGTCACTCCATGTAAAAGACTAGTATTCAGTTGCATCTGCGGGTTAATTGCGTAACACACTAACAGTAGCAATGGTTTTCATTTTGACAGTTCAACAACATTCATTAAGTTATTTACGTTGTTGAGCAGACAAATTTTTCGAACATATGAAGCAATGGATTAGCAATGTCCTTCAAAATCATCCAGATTGTAATTAATAGTGTTTTACGCAATTAGGGCTGGCGGACTGCATTTGAACTGCATGCCAGCTGCAACATCACAGTTTGGATGCAATGGACATAACTAGATTGAGAGCAGTGGTGGCCC
This sequence comes from Hydraecia micacea, assembly GCA_914767645.1. Taxonomy (NCBI): domain Eukaryota; kingdom Metazoa; phylum Arthropoda; class Insecta; order Lepidoptera; family Noctuidae; genus Hydraecia; species Hydraecia micacea. The sequence goes on from OU611794.1 coordinate 1,927,233, forward strand.
AGTGGTAACGGACACGACTTACGAGTTGTAGGTCAAAGGTTCGAACCCAGACAGGCACTTTATTTTGTGTACATTATTGCATCACCACTGCTCTCAAAACGGTGAAGTCTCATCGTGAGGAAACCGGCATGTCCTAAAACCAAAATTTCGAAGACATGTGACATCCACCAACCCGCTATGGGCCCGCGTGGTGGATTACGGCCCACTCCCTCTCACTGAGAGGAGGCCTGTGTCCCAGCAGTGGGAACATTATAGGCTAATTATGATGATTTTGATGACATAACTAGCTTTCGAAGCAGTAAATTCAACTGCATCCAAACTGCGATATTGCAGCTGAAATGTAGTCTGTCTGTTTAGACCTACTAATAATTGCAACGTAGATCAGAATCATGGAGGTACTGAATCCATAATAATAGGTTGGGCATCAACGTCCCTGCCATCCTGTATACTTTTTTATATCCTAGATGTAGTTTCTATTTCCATTTTAGCTATTTCTGTGCGAATCTATCTACAATTTTCTTCAGCCCGCATGGCCTGATTATGTCGCCTCTCTAACACCCTTTTAGACCTAATTGAATGAAGCCGATCAATTTTTATTTTTAGCTCAGAAGGTTCGTATGTGGAAAATGTTTTGACGCTGCCGTAATAATGTTATGTTTATTTTTTGTAATATGAGTTAGGAAAAGATAATGAAATTCAATACCTACTAGAGAATACATAAAGTCTAAATTAGGTCGACCTAAAAGTTGGTAGTTGTAAAATGGTGACACATTTTTGTACACCGCTCCCTCTCAAACTAAGTTATCGTGTCTATTTTGGGTTAATATTTACAGGCACAATCAACATCCTACTTCACATCCTACTATCAACTACAATCCTATCCTATCCTACTAATATTATAAACGCGAATGTTTGTGAGGATGGATGGATGAATGTTTGTTACTCTTTCACCCCAAAACTACTGATACATAAGCTTATACATCAGAATAACATATAGGATACTTTTCATCCCAATATTCCCATGGGATCGACACTTATGCGGGTGAAACCGCCGGGGCTGCAAGTTTAGGATAAACTGAACAAACTCATGAAATCAAAAACAAATACCTAGAGGAAGATTAAAATAAATGGCCATAAAACAATTCAAATCACATTCAAAAATGTTCTTTCCGGATCCTAAGCCTGATTGAACCCAAGAGAATCATTACCTAAAACCAAAATCACTTGATTTCCAGCTCCGCAACTCCTACGTCACCCTCCGGGCCGATCAGCATAATTAATGAGTCTCTAAGACCATCCATTGTGACGTCAGACGTCACAGGATTGAGCCTGTTCGTGTCCATAGTGTCCATTTGTCCTATCTCACTTCGTCAGACGGTCTGACGTGTCCATTGGGACACAAAACTGGCATTTGGAATGACTTATTAAGGAAGATTTGCTTTTTTTTTTGTCCCTCTAGAGTAGTGTTGAAACTAAATAGAATTGCTGCGTATTTTCAAGTTGGATTTTCAGTAGTTTTTCTTTCTGATTTTGATACCTAAACATTTGGTAGCGTTGAGGTCTTGAATGATCCTATTGGCTTCGCACTGGCTACTATTGTCACTAATAAGGCTTCTATTCCCGCATGCTATTAAAGTCTTGCTTCTTAATGACTTGCCAATTTAATTGTACAGATAGATGATCTGCTGGGGAGTTTGTTGCGCTACATCTTCTTCCCAGCGAAAGCACTAGGAAGTGGTGAAGAGCGAGCATTTTGGGGGACCATCTTATGTAATTTTGACGTTCGGAAACTGTTGATTCTCAGCAAAATTTGAATAAATAACTTTTGATTTTGAATGTTTATCTAAACTTTTCATTTGAATTGCTGAAGCCTTGATGCCTACTGTTTTCATATAACCTGGAAAACACGTTGTTCTCTTCTGTTCTTTGTTCACAATACTCTTAAGTATCCCATTACCTCTAAACTCTCTTCGAAAAATATAATAAATAATAATAAAGCTTTATTTATTCCATACATGCAAAATTATAAAATAAAAAAATTGAGGAATTTGTAAATAGATCATTAGTGGTAAGTTTACATACATTTCATACACATTAGTTTCGAAAAATATACGTGATAAAAAATACATAATTATTTGCATTTTCTTGTGAATCTCATTTACTTCCATTACAAATTCGACTCACGTTTTTCCCACGTGTTAAGCAGGTCCCAAATTAATCCACCCAGTTTACCAAGAACATTTTAACCATATTTTTTTCACCCTACAACAAAACAATTGAGAATAACCTGCGCAAAAATCTAACCTCTATATTTTTCGCTAAATTAAACGCTACAGAAGCAAGATCTTCTCAAACTGAAATAGACTTAAACATCACTGGATTAGAATCCAATTTTGCTTAATCCCAATTAGAGGGATAAACTCCCAAGTCCCAGTCTTTTAGAGCATTTTTGCCTGAAAAATCCAATTGCCTTCTGCTGTAGCTGTTTGTAGAAAATTACAGTTTTTCGAGAACATTTTGTGAGTAAAATGAGTATAAAATATATCTATGTTTTTTTCGCGTCCTTTGAATGTTTCCTGTCGTGTGTTCGCTATCTGTGTACGTTTAGTGCTAATGTTTTTGAGTTCTCTCTTGTATTTTTATGAGGAACATCTATGGCTATTTAGGAGGTACTTACTGGACAAACTTTACTCTTGTCGACTATATTTGTAGGCTAGGAGTAACTCTAAGACTGATATTGTTAGAACCTATTTCTTGTTTGGTTGTAAACATTATTGTTACTACTATCGGTAACTAGATTAGTGTTGTAAGTAATCCCATTGATGTAACAGAATATAAATATCGATAAATTGCTTTGGTTTGAAGAGTTGAACAGTCACAATAACGGCCGTCTAAATACAGAGACTTTTCTGACACCTTAATGTCAAATGCTGATGAAAATGTCAGATTTTCATGACGGCCCTAATATGACGGAACCGCTTTTCTAGGAACCCGCAGCGTTAACATCTTATCCGTATCTGCAGCAACAGGACTTATGAAAGTTCTTCTCTTACTGAATAATGGAGTTCGGGAGGTTCCGTATGGCAAAGTCACTTAATGGCTTAAGGAAAGATTCCCATAATCACCTCCAGTAATGACAGTTTATTGTTTCAACAGACAGGGAAAATCCGTAATGGACAGTAGTGTCTTACTAAGGGATGCTCCCTAAGGTCACATTTTACGACGACCGTGGGTGGGAAAGATCCGTCCCTACACAGAGGTGTCGTCAAATGAGCTCTTCGCTCTTCTTCCGGAAACATAGTATGGTTATTTCGAGCAATAAGACATCATTATATCGCGCCTGCTTATCAGACATGTATATTATAGTGTTGCCAACGGAACGGAGTGTTGCCATTTAAATATTAGATATATTTATACATAGGTATAATTATAAAGGTTTAAAACTTGAATTGTATATTTAACTTTCTATTTTGTATCTCATTTTATGCTGCACCGGTTGACGTCATCAGTTCAACGCCGACTGTCGCTGAAAATTTGCGCTGTGACTCTCTCTTGCATAGGGTCACAGCATTATGTTGAGCGATGGCGGTTTTGGGTGTATGGGACCCAACTTGTTATTTTTTGTATTTTTTTCTTTAGTAACACCCATTTCGCTAGTTATGTCCCATTTAATACTTTCGTCCTTTACGTTATTATTAATGATCTAACTCTAACTCATCATTCGATATTTTACAACACTATTAAATATTTATGTCGTTGTCACATTGTTTACCACACACCATGTTGTTATTATGAGCTAAGATGTTAACAGTATTATGTTTGTAAACTACTGTTGTGTTGTTAGTAATAATTGAGAATCATACGTCAACAACTAACAAGAATCGTTTGCATAGTGATAGGATCGAATACGAAGTACTGTTTAGTTTACTCAAGGAGCTTGTTTTTGTTGTCATCAGTCAGCATGATGTTTTTACTAAGTCGAAAGTGACGACATTTTGCTACGATAAAATTCAACAGACTATTATGATGTTTCGCTACTCGAATCGCGACATAATGTAGTAAAGTTTCTTAGTGGAATGCGTTAAGCGGTTTCCCATCATTATTTTGATGAGATGAGATGTGCTAAGGCCCTTAAAAAATACTTTTGAAAAAGCAGACTACCCTTTTCATTACAAACCTAGATCGATATCACCTAAAAGCATCCAATAACAAAGGCAGCCCATCCACATTTTTCTAAAGTCTAGGTTGTAAATCACAGTGATTGTATCTGGGCCCGTAGTGGCTCTTTTGTGCACGCTAATGGAATATTGAAACCCAAAATTTAGGCCAACTGTGTTTGACAGACGGCGCCTCCTAAGGGTTGCTAGGCATTGATGCGTAACATGGATATTATAATCACTGTCCAGCTGGCCTCCAATTTAACAATAAGAAGACAATAGGGACTCATGGTGATTTAACCTATTAGTTTAAAAAAGCTATTAAAGCTGGTCTGGAGACTTTATTAAAGAGACAGAAATAACCTCAACTTTCGATGTTTTGACAGCTCAAAATTATGAACGATTTATTTTCACACTGAACAAACACATTAATAGCTGCTGGTCCAACTTTCAGTATATATTCGTGTGTGTTTATTAGCTAATGGGGCGACGTATTTATTACTATTCTGAGGGATTGTGCTTCCATAGGAAACTCTGTTGCCAACATAGTCATCCCAAGATCCAACAGCCTCGTAAAATTACTTTCTGTGTTATAAATTATGTCAACATTCGACTGAAGTTAAATTACAACGATGGACACGCCAGATATTTATTAAATATCATACCATAGTTTCTGATTTTAAGACTAGTTCACCTAGTGAAATAACAAGTTGTGCAAAATGTCATCCGTCACCGGCATCAACTGTCAAACCAGTGCATGAAATTATTAACTGTCAAGTTATTGTTAGTTTAACTCGGAATAAAGTGGTTCAGCGCTTTCGAGCGCTTTAGCGCAACATGAATCTGTTTGCTACAATAAAATCTACCTCATAAAGAAGCGCTGTAAGTGCGAGTTTTTATTTTTGTAATCATTCTTTGATTCGTCCAAATATGGCGAAAAGATACCACTTTTAAAAATGTTTACGAGTAATTTTAAAGAGTCCGTGCGATATAATAATTAGTATTTAAATTATAAAATAAATTAGGAATTAACATACAGATGTGCTACGTGTTGATTCATAGAACAGATAAACCAATGTTCTTTTAAAATCATCATGCTGTCAACAGCTGCACAATTATGCAAGTTCACATTTCAATACTATGATACCAAGGCTAACTGGATGCAGTTAAATACCAGTATTTTACATGAAGCGACTGTCTATCTGACCGCCACAACCCAGTAACTGGACAAAACAATACCCCTTGGTTAAGACTGGACTTTCGGGCCTTTCACTTCACTTCTGACTCGTAACGACTTGTCAAATATCTACGAATCACAACCGACGACCAACGTGCTTTCCAAGGCAAGGAGAGGTTTCGATATGTAATGGATGGTCACCCATCCACGAACCGACCGCGCCAAGCGTAGCTTAACCTTCGATCAACCCGTGAGGCTGTTATCATTTAGCCTCGAGCCCTTCTTCTACTTACGTCAAGTAATAATATTAAATTACATGCTAAAATAGCAAGTTTCTCTTACACAAGCATTGCATGTATAAATATATTGTAACCTCCGCTCACCAACATTAAAAATATTCGTTCAACATTGAAATTTCAATATCGCATACCAATGCTCTACGTATTTTCATTATATTTAACATGAAATACGAACTGAAACTCGATTGTATTTGTAAGGTAATGTTTTTTTTTGGTTAATTTAATATTGATTGTCAATAAAAGTATTGATACAGAAAAACACTTGTTTTAATATTCATCATCATCATCATCATTTTAGCCGAAAGACGTCCACTGCTGGACATAGGCCTCCCCCAAGTACCTCCACTTCGACCGGTTCTGTGCTTCTCGCATCCAACGGGTTCCTGCGGCCTTCACAAGGTCGTCGGTCCACCTTGTGGGAGGCCTTCGAACGCTACGTCTTCCGAAAACGAAACATCGAAATAAAGTCTTCCTTAATACGAAGCTTAAATGAATCTACACATCCTAATTCCTAATCAGAAAATTTAAGATAACTCGTAAAACAAAGTTGAATCAATTATTTTAAATAGGACATTACAAGGCACTTTAGAACGTAAAAATTTACAAGAACATAGATTCAATTTTAGGCGCCCGCGCGCCCCTTCCAAAAGGTAAATTCGTAATGGAGAAGAATGGTCAAGAAACTCCATAATTACCCTCTCTCCATAGTGAGACGATAATATTATTTCCAATGAAAATGTAATTTACATTCTTCAATTTAAATAAAATTTGCGAAATCGTTTCCAATTATCACGCTCACAGTGCGAACATCTAACCACAGCCGACCGCAGTGTCCACCGACCCTATGAATCATTCGAAGTTGACTGAATTTGAAATATCGAGCTGAATTAATAACTCTGTGGAGTGGCAGCGAGTATTGTTCATTTGTCACTATTGTTTTTAGTTATTGAGTAAATTATGGCGCTGACGGCCAGTGTGGTGGGCAGAGATTGTAGTTTTTGTGCGAAAATTAATGCGGTTATTTTTTGTTTTATAAAAAGGGTTTACAATCACTTTTAAGGGGATAAATTAAGAGTTGGATTCGAAGCCTTACGTATAGAAATGTCCTAGGTAAAATAATCCATGTTGTTCTTTCATTAAATCATAGGTTATAAACATGTCAAGATAAATTAAAAATACATCATGTTCTCTGTGCACAATAAAAATAAAATAAATTCTGTCAACGATCATAATAAATAACTAACACAGTTAGTTTCCTCACGTTTAAATACCTAATTATTTACCTACTTATAATTAATAATAATAATAGATAATATCGATCGACCCCTGCGGCTGATTTTACTTAGCCACAAGCCCCTCCGTGCTTCGCCGGCTGTCATTCGTGGATCTTTGACAGTCGTTACAGGTCGTCAGAAGCCCGAAAATCTGACAACCAGTCTTACCAAGGGGTATCGTATTATCCAGTAACTGGGCTGTGGACTTATGGAGGTCAGAGAGGTAGTCGCTCCATGTAAAATACTGGTATTCAGCTGCATCCGGTTAGACTGGAAGCCGACCCCAACATAGTTGGGAAAAGGCTAGGCAGATGATGAATAGATAATATGGATACAGCAGTAATTGTGCCGTTGTGTGTAACTGCCCCTTTGGTCTCGTGGTCGCAAGCGCGACTGCTGAGCGTGGGGTCCTGGGTTCGATTCCCGGGTCGGGCAAAGTGTTATTGAGTTTTTCCATTAGGAATTTATTAGTAACAGCCCGGAGTTTGGAAGTTGGCGGTGTGATACCCCCGTGCCTCCGAAAGCACGTTAAGCCGTTGGTCCTGCGCCTGATCTCTCTCCGGTCGTGTCGAATTGCCGTCCCATCGGACTATGAGAGTGAGGGAAGAGGGAGTGCACCTGTGTCTGCGCGGACACTTGTGCACTATAATATGTCCCGCGCCGAAGGCTAGTCTCCGTTGAGATTGGCCGCCGTGGCCGAAATACGCCCTGGAGGACTATATATATAATTGTGCCGATAGTCGTGACGGCCAATGGCATAATAGTCAAGAACCTCGATCAACACCTTAGAAGGCTCTCGTCGACCAGCTGGATCAAGAGCCTGATCCAGAACGGTACTTCTGAACACGCACGTATCGTTACGAGGTTCCTCTCCCAGGAGCCCTGACCACCGGTTGCTTGGCCCCTTTCCCGATACCGGCGGGCTACTATTTTTGATACCGTATTTTAAAATGTTTTTTTTTATAAAAAAAAAAATGTAATTAATATGTATTTAAATGTAATAATAAAGGTTTTTTTTTTTAATTTACTGACACACACAGAACCCAGTATGATGCCAACAGAAACATTACGAAGCCTCTGAATCTCAAAGTAGGTAAAAAACTGTATGTCAGGACTTATTACATAAACCATTTTTTCTCAACCAATGGTCGGTCGCAATTCTTCGCATCAAGCCATTTCTTTTGTAAAACAACCAAGTCATTCCCCACACAAAGTTAGTATTAATAATTTGGGCAATTCGTGCAATGAATATAAATCGTAAGGATACTAAGACGTAGGTACACTTCATTCTGAGGTAAGAATTTCCTGCTGACTTTTTTGTAAATGTATTTTTATGTTCGCAGTTTTCTTGGCATGTGAGATGTGTAAAGCAAAAGAGTTATTTTTTTCACAGCTAAGCTACTTCCAAATGTCGAATTGACAAAAAAAAAAAATATTGAAATAATAAGTTTACAAAAAGTGTACATTATGATTCAGAAGTATACATAAAAATAATTAGTCATTAGTCAAAAATAGAACTCTTCCTATTCCTGTGAATCAGAAATTATGTGTTATCAATGTGCGCATTTACAATTTCTTGCTGGGCCACCATTGCTTCTGTAAGCAACGGTGGCCCAGTGGCCACTTACGAGTCGTAGGTCGTGGGTTCAAACCCAAGCAGGCGCTTTACTTTGTGCAAATAATTTCCATCACCACTGCTCTCGAAACGGTGAAGGGAAACATCGTGAGGAAACCGACATGTCCTAGAACCAAAAATTCGAAGACATGTGACATCTACCAACCCGCTCCTAAGTGGTAGATTACAGACCACTCCCTCTTGAAGAGAGAAGGCCTGTGTCCCAGGAGTAGGAACATCATAGGCTGATTATGTGTTCTGATTTACGATTAACCAGCCTATATCTGGTTATTCGCTTTATTTATTAGCCTATCGTTCTAATAATTATTGTTGTTAATTGCGAATGAGAGGTTACTCACGTAGTACTGCTCTGCCTGTATTTCATAGGCTAGGTGTCCGAATAATAAATGATAATCTGATGACCCATTTGCAGAGCAGTGTAGTATCCGCTTTCTGCGCTCAAGGTTGCAGATTCAATTTCCGCATTGGGACAAAATCCTTCTGAAAAATACGTAGGAATTGTATCTACGTTATAATAGTGTGACTTTACTTGAAATCTGAATGGCTTTTAGGAACCGGCTTTTAGATTTTAATTTTTTTCTGGATTATGATACTAAAATGCTTCGGTTTGACTCAACTTTACCGATGATTGTACAGACGCCAGCACATCAAGTTACTCGAAACTGTCAAACTTTCCCAATCAAAATTGAACCTTATGCTTTAGTCATAAAGTTGAAAATCTATTAAAGAAATTTGACAGATTGGAGTAGCTTGATGAGCTGGCGTCTGTACACAAAAGTGAGCTGTAATTCGTCTTTTTCATAGAAATTATTATTATTTTACGGAGGCTTTCATTTCTTTGACTAATTATGCCATGCTTATCACTAGCTAGCTTCTGCTCAAGATTTCGTCTGCGTCAAACTTCTTATTTCCCCGTCCCACCTCGTCGCATCGCATCGCATCGCCCGCGCTTCGTTTTCACTAAGCGTTCTTTATTTAATTTTTTTTCTTTTTTCTCGGCCCCTAAGGGTCGTAGCGTGATGTCAAATAGCCTATAACCTCCCTCAAAAATTGGACTATCAAATGCAATTTTTTTAAAAGCCGACTTGTAGTTCCAGAGATTAGCGCTTTCAAACTAACTCTTCAGCTTTATTATTAGGATAGACTAGCTGTTACCCGCGACTTCGTCGAATTTTTTCGTGGGACGCTATATGTATATTTTTTTCTAAAATAAAAGTAACCTACGTTACTCCTTATTACATCAGCTATCTGCCAGTGAAAGTTCCGTCAAAATCGGTCCAGCCGTTTCAGAGATTAGCCAGAACAAACAGACAGACTGTACGGGAGTATCCAGGACTCGGGTAAAATAAAACGAGGAGAATTCGGAGTTACTTAAGAAACGTGTACTAACTCGGTAATGACACAAGCAGTAATTACTGCGCAATTAAAGCATAAAAACTTAAAACTAAAACAAGACGCATCGTCGCTCGCTGCTTAGACGAATCCATCAGGCGCTCCAACATGCCCCCGGACGTTGAAAGATTCTCTTTCAACAAGCTTCAGAAGAGACGGGTAATGGGCAAATTCTGTTGAAAGCTCGTCTTATTACTCCAGCAGTAGTCCGGATGTCAGCCACACGGACGATGCCGTCTGATCCTGGATGGACAGCGACAATTCTACCCAGCTTCCACTTGAGGGGGGGTAGGTTATCCTCTTTGATCACTACCAAGGAATCCAGCTTCAATGCATCTTTGCAGGAACGCCACTTGGTTCTCTGCTGCAACTCGGAAACAAACTCCTTACTCCACCGAACCCAGAAGTGCTGGCGGAGTTGCTCGATCCTTTGAAAGCGAGTTAAATGATGAATGGAGTGTTCCTGAATATCTCGCTGTGGCAGTGAAGTAAGCGGTCGACCGACAAGGAAGTGTCCTGGAGTCAGAGGTGTAAGGTCAGCAGGATCAGCGGACAGCGGCGTCAATGGACGAGAGTTTAAAATTGCCTCAATTTGGATCAGCGTGGTGTTAAGTTCTTCGAACGTGAGATTACAATTTCCCAACACTCGTCTTAAATGATATTTGGTCGACTTAACACCCGCTTCCCAGAGTCCGCCAAAGTGAGGAGTATAAGCGGGAATAAAGTGCATCTTAACTCCATCATTAGCCAAACTTTCACCCAAGGAATCGCAATTTGACTTTAAAAATTTCGATAAATCGTTGTACGCTCCAACGAATGAGGTACCGTTGTCGGAATAAATATTAACGGGTTTTCCCCTTCGCGAAATAAACCTGTACAAAGCCAATAAATATTTATTACTAGTTAGGTCACTTACTAGCTCCAAGTGAATAGCCTTGGTGGTGAAGCAAATGAATATCGCAACGTACACCTTTACTAGCCTGCAACCGCGGCCTTGCCGACTGGCACACATGATAGGGCCGGCATAATCAACACCAACACTTTCGAAGGGGTAACCTCCCTGGCGGAGACGCTGCTGCGGCAAATTCCCCATTAAGGGGGTAACTACATTACCCTTCATACGACAACAGCGCACACAGTTATGATAGCAAGCTTTAGATAAATTTCGGCCGCCTATAGGCCAATATGATTCCCTTATCGACGCTAATAATAACTGTGGGCCTGCGTGCATCAATCTCTTGTGCTCGAAATTAAACAATAGCTTTGTAAATATATGTGTGGACTGTAAAATAATAGGGTGTTTTTTATTATATGAGAAGTCAGAATTCTCTAAGCGTCCTCCGACACGCATTATATTATTGCTGTCTAAATAAACATTAAATTTGAGAAGGACGCTTTTTGAAGGTAAACTTTGTTTGTTTGCAAGTAATTTGTGCTCTGGAAACGAATCAATTTGACATTTTAAAATAATAACATTTAATGCTTCCTGTAGTTCTTCTTCTGATAGAAAGTTACTAATTACAGGAAGTTTTTTACAAATTCTAACAAATCTCAACACATATGCTACGGAACGAACAAGTCTTAAATAATTAGAGAAGCGCTTAAAATCAATAAATAAATTGCAAGAACTACTTTCTACAATAGCGCTCAATGAAATTTGAGGTCGCGTTTCGGGCAATGTCTCGAACTCTAAACATGTAAGGTGAGACGGCCAGTTGGACTGATCTTCCTTCAAGAAGTCGGGACCACACCACCACATATGTAACCCTTGCAGAGCATCAATATCCACGCCACGAGATATGAGATCTGCTGGGTTCTTGGCAGTTGGGACATGACGCCAAGTACAGTTTCCTGTCTTATCTAAAATTTCAGCAACGCGATTGCGTACAAATGGCTGAAGTTTAGAGGGCAACATTTGTAACCAACCTAACACAATGGTCGAGTCTGTCCAACAGTAAACCCGATCGAACTTTGCTCGAAGTGATTTGACCACCTTCTCACACACGCGAGCTCCCACTACGGCACCACACAGTTCTAACCTCGGAATCGTGGTAGGTTTAATCGGCGCCACACGACTTTTACCTATCAATAAGCGGACCATGCATTCACGATCACCGCGGACACTACGGACATAGGCACACGCACCGTACGCGCGCTCAGATGCATCCGTGAATACATGGAGCTCTAACGTGTGGTACGAATCGGACATAATAAAACGTGGGATACGCAAGTTATTTAGAAGAGGGAGATCTTTAAAAATAGCCTTAAAAGTTGTGTTGAGTTCCAGAGTTAACGGTTCGTCCCATGAAAGGTTGTCCAACCACATTCTTTGCAACAACATTTTCATGCTCACTACAAACGGAGATAAAAGACCTAAAGGGTCAAAAATGCGTGCAATTGCTGAAAGCAAATCACGCTTAGTACTGCCATTAGAAGGCATCTCAGGACTCATCAAGAAACCTAGTTCGTCAGAGTCAGCAAACCAGTCGAGCCCCAACAGTTTATTGGGCTCACTAGATCCGATACCTAAATCTAAGGCTGACTGAGAAGTCCCTGAGGCTAGAACAGGTTCGTTCGACTTCCACTTTCGAAGTGGCATGCAAGCTGATCTGAGTGCATTGGTGACTTCATTGCGAATTACCATTACTTCATTTAAGTCATTGCCACCCGTGAGTAGATCATCTACGTAAAAATCATGCTTGATAATGGTGGCAATCTTATCATCAGTGCACTCAATACCTAATTGCTTAAGGCAGCGCGTCGCAAGAAACGGCGCACTAGCCGTGCCGTATGTGACGGTGTTTAGTTTAAATACCTTGACAGGACTACATGTGTCGTCACGCCAAACTACCTGTTGCAAGTGCCTATCAGACGGATGGACTACTATCTGTCTATACATTTTTTCAACATCGGCTGACAAAACATACTTATACTGTCGAAACCGAAGAAGTATAGACAGGAGGTCGTCCTGAACCGTAGGACCCACCATCTGTAAATCATTAAAGGATATTCCTGATGAAGTAGGGCAACTAGCATTAAAAACTACACGTAGTTTGGTAGTGGTACTACATTCGCGTAGTACCCCGTGATGAGGTATGTAATAGGCATTTAAATCTAATTCCTTGTTTACGGTCATGTGACCTAATGACTCATATTCTGCCATAAATTCGTGATATAACTTACTAAAATCAGGTTTAGCCTTAAGTCTGCGTTCCAGGGAATATAAACATTTTGAAGCCCTATGAAATGAGTCACCTAGAACAGAAGGGTTCTGCTTCATTGGTATACGGACACAAAAACGACCGTCCTCTAAACGAGTCGTGTTTTTAATAAAATGTTCCTCACACAATTTTTCCTCTGGCAAATAAATCGATTGCTGCGAGGTAACCTCTTCAAGGTTCCAAAATCGCGTCAACTCATCACGAATAAATCTTGAGTCATGATCACTATAGGAACTAGTTTGAATAAAATTACAACTTACACTGTTGCTTAATTTACTATTATTATATAAAATGGGACCAGAGACAATCCAGCCTAACCTGGTCTCACATAACACTGGTTTCCCAACACCCAGCTTTACCTTTTGTGAACCTAACAGGTCCCAGAATAGATCAGCACCAATTAAAATATCTACATCGGAGGGCTCATAAAAGGTAGGGTCTGCCAGACAAATGTCAGTGGGAATATTTAGGTTAGATAAATCTAATTCACGACATGGCATTTCATTCGTTATTAATGGCAAAACAAAACAAAACAACTTAGCAACGTAACTGTTGTTGAGTGACGTCATTTTTACCTGACAAGTATTACATACGCGAGAGGTCGCGTTATTTATGCCATAGATTGAACCATCTATCGGACTTATATCCAATTTAAGTCGTTTACATAGTCGCTCCGTCATGAAGCATGAGGTACTACCGCTATCGAGTGTCGCTCGCACAATATGCTCACGATCGTTATGATCAAATACTTTAATTAGAGCTGTTGACAACAACACGCCGCGCTCCTTCCTACTATCGCGATAAGAAGGTGAAATGTTCGCAGACAAAGCTACGTTATTACTATTAGCGTCAGTGTTAGCAGAGTGCGCGGGCGACGCAGACGTTGACGGAGACGATGTTGTATTATCAATACGACTATCGCTAGCGTCCGAGGTATGAAGTAAAATGTTATGCCTGCGATTGCATAACTTACAACCCGGTTTTTTACATTTGTTGGAGAAGTGACCCGAACGAAAACAGTTGTAACACAATTTAAAACTAGGCACTAATTTACGACGAGCCTCGTTACTCAACGAAAGGAACTGTGAACAATTAGATAGACTATGGTCACCTTTGCAATTGGGACATTGCCTCGTGACAGATTCAGTGCTTACATTATTAGAATGTTGTGTCGTCACCATAGACTTAATTTTACTCGTTGAACCTGATTTAGCGATACTCGATACGTTGTGTCTTGGTATTTCCAGGGTTTCAACTAAATCAGCGCGTGTGCGAATAAATTGGAGGAATGCATCTAAAGTAATCTTGGTGTCTTTGTCAGTGTGACCTATAAATTCCTCCCATTCGCGATAAGACTTCTGATCCAACTTACGAGTAACTAAATATATCAACAAAGTATCCCATTGCTTGACTGGTTCACCTAACGATTCCAACGCTCGTAAGTTCTTATTTAATACGTCTATTAAACCTTTCAAAGCGGCTGAGGATTCCTTTGTGATAATGTCTATATTACATAATGCTGACAAGTGATTCTGCACCAATAATCTTTTATTGTTAAAACGATCGCAAATTAAATTCCAAGCCACGTCATAGTTGCTAGCGGAGAACTCAATTGATTGAACAACCACAGCAGCAGATCCTTCCAGAGAAGCACGCAAATAATGAAATTTGTTGATTTCGTCAATCTCGTCATTATTATGGATGAGGCTAGTAAAGGTGTCACGAAACTCTAACCAATTGGAATATAATCCATTAAATTTCGGAAGTTGTATGATAGGCAACTTAATATTATGTTTATAAACACTACCACGAGTACTTTTATCACAAATCGAATCATTTTCTTTATTAGATTTACTTAGTAACTGTTGAGCCCTCGACAATGCCTTAAAGTACAATGTCTCGAACTCACAACGCTCAGACAACTGGGCCTTCGCATCATCAACCATACACTCTAACCGCAACTGTACCTCATCGTATTGTTCGTACAACGATTCAAGTTTGCCCATACGCAGCTGTAATTCCGTGGCGTCACAACTACTTAGTTTCTTGTCAATCATTGCGTCCAGGTAACTGATGAATATAGTTAAGCGGCCTTTAAAGCTGCCTCGCTTCTTTACTAATTCCTTTTCCTCGGACATACTGGGACTCGAGTGTTGTCGACCTGAAATGTATACAATAACAAATACGTTTATATACTTAAACAGAAGTTATGTAGCTACCAAGTTATACGGTTGATTATAATGTGATGTTACAATGTAATTAGATAATCTTTAATGAGAATACCTGTACCTAATAATAAATTTAATTACCTACCTACTAATGTGAAGGTGCAAACTTTTTATTTTAAATTCCTCAATAACTAATCTTTAAGTTATATTAATTAGGATATAAGTAAGCAACCAATCTGAAGTACACTACGGTATATAAAAAAAACTGACACTATTGTCAATAATTGGAAATAATATCTAACACTAATCAGAATAAACTATGGCTGTGAATACCTACGCATCAAACTAACACTTAACTGAATAATTAACGCTCTAATGCAACAATACAAATTATTTAAATGTACTCCTACTATACATCAAAGTATTATATAATAACAATTGTCGCTGATTATACGCGTCTGCATACAAAAATAACGGAACCATTCAAAATGCAAAAAGGTACTCAAGGAACATAATTTATATTAATACAAGTTAAAATGCACTAACCTTTAGTAACTTCTAATTAAAGTTTAATACAACCTGTACGAGTGTTGGGTGACGATATTATCCAATATAAAACTTAACACCGTGAAAACAATATGTGCTCAATCCAAATTCCACGCTGGCGGCACCGGCGTATAACCTCTCCAAGTCCAGGTTAATTAATTCCGTCGTTAATATCGCTGATTTCATAAATCTTCGAATTAACTCGATGAATATCACAATCCGGCTCGATATAGGACCATGAACGGGAGTATCCAGGACTCGGGTAAAATAAAACGAGGAGAATTCGGAGTTACTTAAGAAACGTGTACTAACTCGGTAATGACACAAGCAGTAATTACTGCGCAATTAAAGCATAAAAACTTAAAACTAAAACAAGACGCATCGTCGCTCGCTGCTTAGACGAATCCATCAGGCGCTCCAACACAGACAGAAATTGTAAAAAAAAATATTTTGGTATATGTACCGTGTATACATCCATATGCATTTAGTAAAAAGCGGTTATTTAAATATTACAAAGAGACACTCCAATTTTATTTATTTGTATAGAGTATAGATGTATAGATATAGATATTTCCCTATGTGAAATGAAATAGGTACCCATAGGTAGATCAAATGAATATTGACATTATAGGCATTTATGGTAAACCTTTATAAATAAATTCCCATCTTAGCTAATAGTACCTTTACCTATAATAAATCCCTGCAACGCATGCATAGAATACAAACCTCTATATTTTGTAAAGACGTTCATGTCTTTCCTGAATAAAGTATGCAGGGTTTCCTCAGAGGGTTCCATTTCCTCATAAATTATACATTTTTACTTTCATTCACCTCGTTAGGCCGTTTAAAGTGAAGCGATTTGGGTGTCTCGTTACTAAATCAGCGTAAAATACATTAGTAAGGAACATTTTGTTTATTTAGGACCTTTTTGGCGGAGGACAATGGGATGTTTATAAAATTCCTAAGGCGGATCAAAATACAACGCGCCACGCGGCAGGGCAAAGATAACGCGCCACCGCGCGAAATTCAAGACGAAATATATAATGAAATAACATGTACCAATGATACCTATATAGATAAATGGACTAAAATAAATACTTTGACAACGACACTGGTCGTCTTTAAGACCCTTTACGAGACCGTTCCTAACAAAGTTAGCACAGCTGAAGAGACGAATCAAAGCGACAAAACCAACCGGAACCAACACAAAACATGAGAATAAAACGTAAAGATAAAACGGGGACAAAAGAAGGCGTTTTATAGTCGTCACAAAACACTGATTGAGGTCGAAACTCGTAAAAGTTATAAATCAAACCTCAACAATACCTTGGGGCCTGCCGACCCCCTTAAAGTTTAGATTTACGATCCGTAAGTCGTGATGTTGAATTATAAATCCATGCTGATTTCAGTGGTTTTACCTAATCTCTCTCTTTTGTCTCTGAATTTGGAGCAGACGAGTCCTGGAGTGGAGACCGCATATCGGCAATTGTAGGTGGGACGCCCCCCAGCTAGATGGACGGACGACCTAAAAAAGGTGGCTGAGGTACACTGGATGCGGAAGGCGGAGGACAGGTCGTTGTGGCGCAGTCTAGGGGAGGCCTATGTCCAGCAGTGGACTACGACAGACTGAGTTGATTGACCTAATTTACCAGGATTGCGTACTTATAGGAATGTTGGAGTTTCTTATCCGTTCTTGTCCATAGGTACTTAATAGTCCTCCAGACCGTATTTCGGCCATGCGGCCAGTCTCAACGGAGACTAGCCTTTGGCGCAGGAAATATATAGTGCACAAGTCTTTGCGCAGACGCAGGTCCGATGGGACGGCAATCTGACACAACCGGAGAGAGATCAGAAGGTCAATTCTCGTAATTAAAAACGTTCAAAATCTAGTCGCAATCTAATCTCAGCGACAATCAATGTCAAAAACTTGTCAAAAATATAGGGAAAATAGAGGTGTTTTTGACAGATTGAGACTGAGATCAGACTGGTGCAGGTTTAGTTAAAAGGCTAGGCGTTTAACTAAACGGCTAATTTAACCAGTTGCCTGCGACATCTACAACGCCACATGCGAACAACGCGTCATACTGAAGTCACGCAAAATCCTATATCTCGCAAGCAGAGTTTACCGCGCAACTAGCATAGATACGAGTACAACGGCCCGACATGAGTCATCGGGCAGTTGCCCGCCATACACAACACCCGTCTGGTCGGAGGATCCTCCCTTTTCTATGGAGGATGAGTGAACTTTACACCCTGTTCCTCATACCTCTATACTATTACAAAAATAAAATAATTTAAAACTTCTCAATTTATAAAACTAACTTTAAGAAAAAATTATAGTTCCAAGCCGAATACACAACTAGTTCTGCTAGTTCCGGCAAAAAATAGACGAATACTAGTAACTAATTCAGGAGATTGATCAGCATTATCCTCTTTTTTGAAAAGTTTGTCAATCACCAAGGTCAGTGTGATAATATTTTTTGCAACTGTCATTAAAAATCTTAAAGTTAATTCAAGTAACCAATCTTACACATTTCAATTCAATACTGGTATTCTGTTGCATCCGGTTAGACGGGAAGCCGACCCCAACATAGTTGGGAAAAGGCTAGGCAGATGATGACGATGAATCCTACACATTTCACAGACTACTTTCTCTTCATTAATCACTAAGAAAACTAGATAATTTTCCGAATACATATTATACACATATCGTTAACGCAGCTTTAAACTCTGCTTACATACAAACAAAGCGTTTGACAAACAAGTGCGAACGATTGAAATTAAAACTCTCATACAACACGCCGACACACCGATTTATGAGGTAATCAATCATTTACAATGGGATGTTAACGTCAGCATATTTACGGTAGCCATGTCTGCGGAGAAAGTGGGACAGTTTTTCTCAATTTTTCTTTTTTTTTTCGGGGCTGTGTCTATTTCACTCTTATATTAAATCGCCAACCTGTCTCGTGCAAGCGAGGTGATCAATGCTCGTATTTTCTCTGTGTGAGAAAAATCCTTTGCACTTTGCGATGGGCCTGCCTCCTATTACATGGGACTTAAACGTACCTAATTGTCGAAATATAGTTGTACGTATGTATACCTCTGCTCAACACTCCGAGGAAAATAGGCGTTATGGTATGGTATGTTCTTTAGCCAATATCCAGAAAGCTTTCGGTTAGTCACTTAGCTATACAAATATTTTTGTTCTCTAAGTCACTTCGCCAATCAATTAATAGATTAGTTATCCTTGACACACAGAATGAATACAGATATACAAGACATAAATATGTATCCACTAAGCGCAATGTTTTTCCTTCCTTCTCGTGTTGGTGTAAGATAAAAGATTAGCAGATTAAACACTTCGTCTTAGGACATTTTTGTACAGCGTTATAGCACCTTGTTAGCAACTTAGTGTCGAGGTGTTGTGATATCTGGCATTTGTGATGGATCGCATAATTTCATACACCATCTTCTTCGTAGGTATACGTGGTGATATGACATTGAATATGCAACCCACAGACGGAGTTTACAATGGAAGAAATCATTGATCGCTAATATAAAACATAGAAAGAGATTTGTTTGTCTCTGCATCACCCAAAGGTTGACTGGTAGAAAATGCCTATGGCATTAAGTCCGCCTCTGTACATTTTTGTGCTTGAAGTATTAAATAAATAAATATATAAAGAGATATATAATATAGAGCAGTGGTGGCCAAGTAGTAACGGGCTTATGAGTTGTAGGTCGTGAGTTCGAACCCAGGCAGGCGCTTTACATTGTTTAAATAATTTAACTTCATCACCACTGCTCTCAAAACGGTGAGGAAATCGGCATGTCCTACAGCCAAAAATTCGAAGAAATAAACTGACGACTGAGGGAAACTGACCAGTGATACGCGGACTCTATAAAACATGAAGAAGATGGTTGTCGTATAAAAATGTACAGTAAAAATATCCACAAATCATTGAAAACCATGGTCATCCCAGTACATACATCACGGTACTACCGAGTGCTCAATATAACGCGTTTAGTAATACGCAGCGTATTTGCGTATTACGCACTTTTGACAATACGAAACAATTCTGAAGAGCTTTCTTATTGATCTCGCTTTGACGAAGATTTTATTTATTCATTGTCAGCAAAAGAGATACTCGTAAGTATGCAGGATCGTCGGATATAGTTGAAGTTTAGTAAGGAACCGACGGATGTTGTCGACTGAAATTTAATTTGATAAATGAGCTGTTTGTTTTCTATTAATAAAATTAAATTTTATTCGAGAACATCCATCGGTTTCTTACTAAACTACAACTATATCCGACCATCTTGCATACTTATCTCTTTTGCTGACTGTACATACTTATGAACGGACAAGAAGAAAGGAACAGGAAAAAACTTACAAAGGCTAACAAGCGAGCAAAGCAAGGCTTTCTGCTGTTGTCATTGATATATATGTCAATGAAAGGTAAGACCTGCCAGATAATTCTGTAACACACTCACAATGGTCCTTTCAATTTGACAGTTCGACAACATTCATTGCGTTAGAAGCAATGGTTTAGGAATTTCTTTCAAAATACTTGGGATTGGAATTGAAAATGTGTTACACAAATAGGGTGCTGATTATTGTCAGGCTTTTTTATCCTACTGCAGCAGTAGGATGGAAAAGCCCAAAGCACCCAAATGGTCGTTGGGAAGCCAGCAGCTGAAACAGTTTTTTAAAGTGTGTCGTCCCACTCACTGGCGAACCATCACAAGAAAGACTGAAGCTGTGGCGAGACAGTGCTTCCTTACCCAAACCGTTCGTTCCACCCGCTGAAGACCTCCCACCTGGACATGAGTTACCTTGAGTAACGTGGAAATCTTTAAACAGACTCCGGACCCAGGTTGGCCGAAGCAAGGAAAACCTGTACAGGTGGAGATTCATAGACGACTCCGCCTTGGAGTGCAAATGTGGTGCTGTTCCACAAACGATGGGACACTTAATATCGTGTCCTGCGTGTCCTGTCAGCTGCACGTTACAGGAACTGGTGGATGCTGATGATGGCGCCAAACAAGTAGCCGAATTCTGGGCCGAGTCCATTTAGATTGCTATCGACACGCTAAGAAGAAGAGGCAGCTGACTATATGCTTCCCAACGACCATTTGTATCAAGATCAAAGACGAAATTGTTTTAATCACCTCACTTGGTTGACAGACTGATGTTCGCCATTTGTAATAAGACGCAGACAGTAAGATGATTTTGACCATACTACCATGATAAATTATTAACCCGCTTTACAAAAACAGTACGATATGGTATATATTTTATTCATAATCATAATCAGCCTATATTGTTCCCACTGCTGGGACACAGGCCTCCTCTCTTCGAGAGGGAGTGGTCTATAATCTACCACGCGGGCCCAGTGCGGGTTGGTAGATGTCACATGTCTTCGAATTTTCAGTTCTAGAACATGCCGGTTTCCTCACGATGTTTTCCTTCATCGTTTTGAGAGCAGTGGTGATGAAATAATTTACACAAAGTAAAGCGCCCGTCTGGGTTCGAACCTACGACCCGAACTTGTAAGTCGCGGCCGTTACCACTGGGCCACCACTGCTCTGAAATCAGAAAATACTAATTGTAAATTGTAACTCAAAAGTCTATTAAAAATAATCATAATAACTTGAGAGTATGGTATGAGTATGTATAAGGATTGTAGTAGTATCTGCCTACCCTCATGGAAAGAAAACGTGAGCTTATGTATATATGTATACGTGAGCTTATGTATATATGTATACTACTCTCTGTATTTTATTGGAACACTTTTTATCCCGCGTTAAGAAAGCACTCGAGCGAATCAGACTAAAAAATTGACATTGTTAGATCAATATGTATGACTTATTGGTACCATAATTATGTCAAACCCTTCCATTTCATTGGCTTTTCGAGGGTCATAGTGAGTCACTTTGCTTGGATAGATAAGGAAAAAAAGCTTAGGAGACTTTCAGCTATTCATAGTTACCTCCCGTACAATTTTTTTCGTCCTATTTTAAGGCTGATTAGGTAAGTCATCACCATCATCATCATTTCAGCTAAAAATTGTCCACTGCTGGGCATAAGCCTCCCACAAGCATCGCCACTTCGACCGGTTTTGTGTTTCTCGCATCCAGTGGATTCCTGCGGCCTTCACCAGGTCATCGGTCCTCCTTGTGGGAGGCCTTCCAATGCTACGTCTTCCGGTAAGCTGAATATTAGGTAAGTAGCATGTACAAAATACTAGCCGTTGCCTACGACTTCATCTGCTTGTATTTTGTATTTCAACATTTTTTGGAACGAAGATTTTTAACGCGGCTAAGAGTAAACTGATAAAAATCGTCACGTAACGAAAAAGCGTTATGCTCCAATGAAAATCTAAGATGGCGGCTGCGAAAATTGACAAATTTTTCGCCATGGGTGTCGTTTTCATGGTTTTCAAGGGTGATGAAGCCAATAGTAAGGTCAAAATGAAAATCCAAGATGGCGACTGCTAAAACATTAAAATTTCTCGCCATGCATGTCGTTTTCATGGTTTTTGAGGGTGCTAAAGCCGATAGCGAGGACAAAATGAAAATCCAAGATAGTGACAACTTTATGAAAGCTTCTTAAAACATACTAGATGATGGGTCTGTATTAAAAAGGTGTATTACATTCACACTGGTCTCTCTCTCTCTCCATGTGTCAAAGGTACTTCGTTCCTGACTTCCAAATCCTAAATGTAAAGTAAAAGAAAAAAAAAGTTAAGTTAAGAAAAGTAGTCCTTCCACGGGTCCTAGACTAAACCTACCACTAAACCGTCGGTTCAGTGTCTCAGGTGTAAAAAATTAAGTGACAGACAGACACAGTTGCCTACACATTTATAATATTAGTATGGAATATGTAAAGGCAGAAAGTAAGCCGACACGAATCAATTTACAATGACACCAAAATCAAAATTCAATCCACGATCTAAAATAAACCCTACATAATCACAAACAGATGTATTCTATCTGATATTTGACAGGTCCGTTGAAACGGGTTCAAAGTAAACTTCGGACACGACCAATGTTTCCCGAACAAACCCGAACCGTAGACCCTAAACTATGTATCTGGATTTTTGACTGTGCAAATATTATTGGGATTTGTTTGAGCCAGCTGAAAGCATCTTGTTTTCAATGTAATAGAATATTTCCGGGGGATTTGACGCTTAAGGAGAACCAAGGTAACCGACATAGCCCGAAGAATTGCTCGCAGAACAGATAGCCTATGGGGTCAAAAGGTTCTGGAGTGGCTCTTGGCGACCGCGTACCGGTAGACGTAGCGTTGGAAGGCTCCCACAAGATGGACCGACGACCTTGTGAAAGCCGCAGGAACCCATTGGATGCGAGAAGCATAAAACGGGTCGAAGTGGAGGTGCTTGGGGGAGGCCTATGTCCAGCAGTGGACGTCTTTCAGCTGAAATGATGATGATGATGGCACTTAATATGTTTTGGGATTTGAGACCGCGGTTCGTGAGATTGCGTTATTTTTGTATCAACATTGGCTGGTAGAAATATACTTTGATTTTTGAAACGAAGTTCTTTAACACGGCTTGCGACAAGAGTTGACTAGGGAAAAGGAATAAGTGTTATGCTACGCTCTCTCTCTCTTTCGCTCTCTCTCTCTCTCTCTCTGTCTTCTTATTAAATACGAGTATGTGTGCGTGCGAGTATCACATAAGAAATTTTGTTCCTGACTTGGGTGTTGGGGCTCCCCGACCACACTCGTATAAAATACGAAATACCAGGTGATCTATTATGTAAAAATCTGACGAGTCAGACAGTGACATTTGAATATAGTTACAATTCACTTCAAGCTCACCTCATCTAAGTTTTCAAGTTGATGTTATTATTATTACTATCGGAACGACGTGCGTGTATATCCTGGAGGCCAATTCCCATAATTAAAAACGTCCAAAATCTAGTCGCAATTTCAACTCAGCGTCAATCACTGTCAAAAACTTGTCAATAATGTAGGAAAATTATGGGTATTTTTGACAGATTATTTCATATTTTGAGACTAAGATGAGACTGTGAACGTTCTTAAAATTACGAGAATTACCCCTCAGATCTATTGAACGTAAACGAAGCAAAAGTAGTATGTAAAGATCGTAGCAGGTGGCATTCTGTAGTTTCTGCCTACACCCCCATGGGAGGAACGAGTGAGTTTAATGTAATCTGCATTCGCGATTTATTTGCCAAAAATGTAAACAGTTTATGGAAAAATAAATTTAAATCCTACACAATAAAGTTCAGTTTACGCTACAACTTCAAGCAATTTTATAACTTTTCAATAGTGCTAGTCACCCTGAAATCAACTTAATCACATTTAAAATAAAGTTGATATTTGTTTAACTTGAAATAATATTAATTTGAAACATAAGTTTGAATAAACTTTATAATATTATGACGGAATAGACCGGCCGGCTCTCTCATATTCATAGCTTAGCGAAAGTTTTTTGTTCCACAGATGATAAGTTCGAACCCTACAGGGAACAAATATTTTTTATAGCAACCGAATTGCTTGGTAACCGTATTTTCCGGGTGTCGTTCGTTTTTGTCATATTTCCCTAGTGTACCTACTGGTACATGTGTTCTAGAGTTTATTTGACAGAAATATCTCATCTGAATTGATATATTTTGTAGTATAAAACGACCTCATTTTAAGTATGTAGCGGCAAAAATAACGAATAATTACAGAACAACGAAACAACATTATAGAACCAAATCTTTGAAGACATGTGACATCGACAGCGGGCCCATTGTAGATACCAAACTACACTGGGCCCGCGTGGTGAATTACAGCCCACTCCCTCTTACAGAAAGGTGGCCTGTGCCCCAGCAGTGTGAATATTATAGTCTGATTATTATCATACAGTTTCAATAAAATTTGACACCAGAGTGTATGCGGAAGGGGAAAGACGGCACGGACTAAACCGGCATGTCCTAGTACCGAAAATTCGAAGACATGACGTGACATCTACCAACTAGCACTGGGCCCAAGTGACAGATTATAGCTCACTCCCTCTCAAAGAGAGGAGGCCTGTGTGCGCTCTATAACTTGTTAAGCTCTGTATAAGCACTATTTACTGAAGCACACTCGTTAAATTAACTAGCCTTAATGATGTAACTCAGCAGACTACATATTACTACATAAACGCAACACACTACAGTAACACATCTTTATGTGACTGTCAACAAAATAACAACCCCCTAATAACAAAATACAACACTAATTACGCTACTAAAACGTTAAATGGCGAAGTTATGGACATACATAAAACGTAAAAATGTCTAACATAAACTTAAAATGGCGGCCGACGCGGTTTATGTTCCCAAGTTATGTAATGTATCGATATATTGCTTATTTTTACAGTTGATTGAGTTAGGGTAGCCTGTTTTTTTGCTAATAATAAAGCCTTTGCACGAGTATAAATAAGACTCGTAAATAAATTACAATATTTCTAACAAAAATTATTTACAAAGCAGATGCTGCCGATGGCTGCAGATGGTGCTGATCCATGCATCATGTTCGCGAACGGGCGCCGTCAGTTGGGGCTGGTCATCACTTAGCTGCCTCGGCTTATTTTTAATTATTTTATTTTTGGATTGTTGTTTGTTACTATTTGCTGTACTCTGGATGCTGTTAACGCGTACGTCTTTTTTTTTACATCGTTCTCACATATAATTATAAATTCAACGTTGATGACGTAAATAATAATCATCATCATCATCTGCCTAGCCTTTTCCCAACTATTTTGGGGTCGGCTTCCAGTCTAACCTGATGCAGCTGAATACAAGTATTTTACTTGGTCTATCTAACCTCCATAAACCAGTTACTGGGCAACACGATACCCCTAGGCAAGACTGTTTGTCAGTCCTTTGGGCTTCTGACTGACGTAACTACCCAGAAGCCTACCAATCCGTCAGGTTTCTTCTGCCAACAAAATACTGTACGGTACACTCCACACCATCGCTCATCATCATCTGCCTAGCCTTTTCCCAACTATGTTGGGGTCGGCTTCCAGTCTAACCGGATGCAGCTGAATACCAGTATTTTACATGGAGCGACTGCCTATCTGACCTCCACAACCCAGTTATTGGGTAATACGATACTCCTTGGTAAGACTGGTTGTCAGACTTTCGGGCTTCTGACTACCCGTAACGACTGTCAAAGATCCACGAATGACAGCCGGGACCAACGGCTTAACGTGCTTTCCGAGGCACGGAGGGGTCTTGGTGTGTAAAGATGGTCACCCATCCACGGACCAACCGCGGCAAGCGTAGCTTAACCTGATCGATTGCCCCGTGCGGCTGTTATTACTTAGCCACAAGCCCCTCCACACACTATCGCTCCATGGCAGCTAAAACATCCGCAAAGCTTACGCTTTCATCGACGACGCCCCACGCGCCACTCTAACGTGTTGCGTTCAGAAATTACGTTTGTTCAAACTTTGAAATCTGCCACTGGACGCTCTGCATCTACCACGGCTTTAGCATCCTGTATCTACCACGGTATTAGCACCCTGTATCTACCACGGCATTAGGTACTTGGCAAAATAATCCATTTGAATCGGAAACACTGCTCGCCGGTAGCGACACCTAGGTATAATAAAAAAAAGAAAGTCACCTGCGAGTAGATTCTCATGACTGCACAGTAAAATAGGAAATAAAACTAAACATTTTCCAATAGAAAACTAACAGAATCAAGTGAGATCGCAGTAACGTTTACGACCTCTACGTGATTCCGATCAGGCTATTTTTATGTCTGATTTGAGTATCATAGGAAAATGTTCAGGAACGTAGGTACGTACGTATCGTCAGCTGTTTCTTTTAGTATTGAAATTAAAGGAATTGAGAACGACTTTGCATAAAAAGGTATAAAAGTATAAAATAACATTGGTTCTACTGTAAGAGAAAAGTAATTTTCATTAGAAAAATATTAGCTGTTCAAAGAATTTTGTCGTACTTTTTCGTCAATGTATTTATTTTTCATCTGATCTATGTCTCGTTTACCAGAATTGGCACTGTTTTGACAAAGGAAAGAAACTCGTTGTTTATTATTCAATTATGGTTATTCAATTGCTGGCTCCTGAAATACAGGTACTCTGTCTCTAACCTAGCTCTGGAGCCAGGGTTTCACCTTTTTGTGTAACCTGTTTTTATGGCAATAAAGAATTTGTTATTATCTTCTATCTATATATAAAATTCAAAGTCCTGACTGACTGATATATCAACACACAGCCTAAACCGCTGGTCCTAGAGACATGAAATTTGGAGGGTATGTTCTTTGTGAAGAGTAGGTAGGGTGAATGGGGGGAAATGGGGGTGGAATTTCACGCGGACGAAGTTGCGAGCAGAAGCTAGCTGTTCAATAAATGAATATGGCTTAAACAAATGTCTTGCAGATCTGGTAGCGTCGTGTCGTTGAGCTCCCTAAAGTTGGGTTGAGCTACGCGATGACTGACGCATGCATGCCGCCGACTGTTGGCATTGGGACAGGTCAACTTAAAGCTGCTTTTTTTACTCTTTCTTCAAAAGGCTCTTCCAGAAATAGCCCTGCATTGTTAGACTCACAAAAAATCCTGATAAAATAATGTTTGGACTTTAATAGAGACCGTGACCTCTGACTTTGATTCCATATTTCTTCTCAGGGATCAGTCAGCAATTTTTTTTTAATATTGACTTGTAAAACTGGCTTAAAACATCTACTTACAGAAATAAACATTTAATTTAATAAAAGCTAGAAGATTAGTCTGTATAACTAGTTGGAGGAGGGAAAGGCAAGAAAACAGGTACAGGTAATTTAAAACGCGCAAAATGAAAAAGAAACTGCGTACTATCGTCTGGCCACCATATTAATTAACAAAGTGCACGTCTAGACTTCCAATTATATGAAAAACAATAATAAGATAATAATCCAAACGTTGCACTGTCGTTTCTATTGTTTTGTCCAATAATATAACTGTCCAGAGTAGAGTAGTAGGTAGTAACTGTTTTTACCCGACGACTTTAAAGAAGGAAGAAATAGGTAAGACTAGGTCTTCATAATAATCTAAATAAAAGAAATAATGAAGTATCGAAACTTAATTAATAGAAACTTTTTCGATCAATATATCATCATCTGCCTAGCCTTTTCCCAACTATGTTAAGGTCAGCTTCCAGTCTAATCGGATGCAGCAGAGTACCAGTATTTTACATGGAGCGACTGCCTATCTGACCTCCACAACCCAGTTACTGGGTAATACGAAACCCCTTGCTAAGACTGGTTGTCAGACTTTCGGGCTTCTGACTACCCGTAACGACTGTTAAAGATCCACGAATGACAGCCGGGGCCAACGGCTTAAAGTGCTTTCCGAGGCACGGAGGGGTCTTGGTATATAAAGATGGTCACCCATCCACGGGCCAACCGCGGCAAGCGTAGCTTAACCTGATCGATCGACCCGTGCGGCTGATATTACTTAGCCACAAGCCCCTCTTTATTTAGATTAGTAAGTAAATAAATAAATAATGTCCTCCAGACTCCTTTCGGCCACGGCGGCCAATCTCAACGGAGACTAGCCTTCGGCGCGGGAGATATTATAGTGCACAAAGTGTGCGCGCAGACAAAGGTGCACTCCCTCTTCCCTCACTCTCATAGTCCGATGGGACGGCAATCCGACACGACCGGAGAGAGATCAAGCACAGTACCAACGGCTTAACGTGCTTACCGAGGCACGGGGGTATCACACTGCCAACTTCCAAACTCCGAGCTGTTACTAAGGAATTCCTAAACTCAATAACATTTTGCCCGACCCGGGAATCAAACCCAGGACTCCAGACTCGGCAGTCGCGCTTGTAACCACGAGACCAACAGGGCAGTTAAGTACAAGATTACGTTAGTAAGTACTGCATACTTCAACTAACAAGATGACCGTTTAAATACTTTAGTTCAAGTAACTTACGTTATGTAAACTTCTGAACACTTACATCACACTTAATTTATCTTAAAATTTAAACAGACTTTGTCTACTTTGTCTCTGTCACCTTTGACCTAGACTAGAGTCAAGAGCAAATAAATTTCAAATAAAAAAATAAGACTTGGCCACCACTAATGTCATCAAACTCGTTTAACAGTCAAATAGTTTTAACTCCGAAACTGCTATAACCATAGATAGGCTATAACTATAACGATGGGGTCATAAAATTTCACAAGCTTGTTGAAGGGATAGAAAGGGGTCTTTTAAGACCATAAAGGCTAACCCCCATAAATACGCTCAAAGTTAAACACCATATTTTATGGGTACGTTAGGCCACGTACGCACGGACGTGAAAATATCGCGGCGGGATTTTATCGCGCACTGGATTTTCAACTGTTGGTGTTGAGCCGAGCGTTGAGAATCCTACAGAGCGCATCCCAGCGTGTCCAAAAAACACACTGTTGGATTTTCAACCCTCGTCGCTCAGGAGTGAGTTGAAAATCCAGTGCGCGATAAAAAAAATCGCCGCGAGAAAAACGCACTTATGCGAACTTGGGCTTGCGACGTTACTGTACTAAGCAACGTATAGTTATAATAAGGGAACATACAGTTTGGTGATTCGTGGCTTCATAACATAAACATAACATCACGTATGTGGCCCCCAAAGAGTTAGGCAGAGGTGTACCTATATTAACACTCGCATTTAGCCTATTATATTCAAGTCCCATGTTATAGGGGGCGAGTTTATTGCCATCTTCGGCCACAAATTCTCCGGGCTGTTACTGAGAAATTTCGAATGGAAAAACCCAATAATATTTTACCCGACCTGGTGATTGAACCTAGAACCTCATGCTCTGCAGTAGCACTTGCGGCCACTAGACCGACGAAACGGGCCACATTCGTGACAATATGCAGATGTGTACTGATCGATCTGCATACCTATTCACGACCCTTTTTTTTGTTTTGGATGGGAAATCATCTAATGACTCCTCCCGCTCTGGGTGGAGCGGAAGGGAGTGTCGGACTCTTACTGACTAAAACCCACCCGTGTTCCTTCCTTAGCCCTTTATGTTCCGGGCAGCGGTAACCCTTTCGGACAATCCCGCTACCCCGGCAGGCTTCGGCCCTAACGGGCCCCTTCCCTTATGCTGACATCTCTTTGAGGCGCGCGTAGAACACGGGCACGGGCCTGGTCCTGATCGAACGGTGAGCTACCCATTACTCTCCGTCCGCAGGCCCGCGCCTACGGTGGCCGGGAGTCGTCACGCGGCTCCCGACGCCCGGAGCGTCTCCCGCGGCGGCTGAGACGTGAGGCTCTCTCCCTCAGCCGTCCCGCCACCTCCTTCGCTAGCATGACTGCTTCGCAGAAGGAGGTGACTGCCTCCCACTCCCTCTCGCTCCGGACCATGGCTTGAACCAGGACCGGACGCGAGAGGTCGCCGCCGCTGCCGATCGCTTCTACGAGGACACGGCGGTGACCTATTCACGACCCTTTTATAAGCTTTCGTGCCGAAACGGACATCATTCAATGTTATCGAAGTCCGCTTTTCTTCGCTTCCGCTATTGCTGTCGGGGTAAGGCAAATCAATAATAAAAAATGTGTCATTTTCGACACGACAGCCTGTCAAATGGTTGTGAATAGGTTTGCTTATAGTCACTATCTTAGATATTTAACATAACTTGGGTAGATCATCATCCTAACTATTCTAGGGTGCCATGCGAATGCCTGTGGCAATCAAAACTGTCTTCGTTGATCCTTCAAGTGCTAACAGGGTTAAAAAAATTAAAGTATTGTGCGGTTGGGGGATATAATAATAAATATCAAAGATAACCTGCATGGACAATCTTTAGAATATAGCAATTTATCGGCTTCACATTTGGTAATTGCCTGTGGCATACCAGAAGTTGAAGCAACAATGAAAGTTGATGCAAGTCATACACATTCAGCCTATAAAGTTCCTACTGCTGGGACACAAGCCCCCTCTCTTCGAGAGGGAGTATGCTGTAATCTACCACGTGGGACCAGAGCGGGTTGATAGATGTCATGTCTTTAAATTTCCTCACGATGTTTTCCTTCACCACTTGAAGAGAAGTGGTGATAAAATTATTTACACAAATTAAAGTGCCTGCTTGGGTTCGAACCTATGACCTACGAGTCGCACGTCTGGGCCGTTACCACTGGGCCGCCACTGCTCTGCTCTGCGATGCAAGTCATATGTTGCTTAAATTTTTTTTATGCCACAGACAAGAAACTTTAGCATCACACAAACCTTCCACTAGAAAAGCAAACTGTCTTTATTGTTATTCAAAACCAAGCAGATTTCAATATGCCATGGTAGGTCATGACTAATTTTGAAAACCGCAAATCAGCAACTGTAACTTGGGTCGCCAATTTTAGATGTAGGTACCGACGCGGCGACGACGGGAGACGATAATACTTTTGATTTGTTTTGTTATGAACGATATTTATTAAATTATAGAATAAAAAATTGGTCATGTTAATTATTAAATAAACATAATTAACACCCCTTCTTACCGTTCAATTATGTTTTATTTCCCTTTGCTACAGCCAGTATCATGGGACCAATAAACCCCTAGAGAATATTCAGGAGTGCAATCGTCTTAATACCTAAACAAACGTGGGCCCATTTGCCCCCTAACCCATCGGTCCCTGGTCCCAGTTTCGAAGTGGGACGAGTTGACCCCTAACGAAATTAGAAAGGTGTAACTGGTCCCTGGTCCCAGTTTCGAAGTGGGACGAGTTGACCCCTAACGAAATTACAAAGGGGCAACTGGTCCCTGGTCCGAGTTTTGATGTGGACGAGTTGCCCCCTAACCCAATAGGAAGGGCGGAAAACCGGGTGCTGTGACGCAACTTAGAGGAAACTATGTTGAGGATTAGATAGTTAAAGGCTTAGTTTATGAACTTGTCCGTCGTTATGAAAACACTAATAAAACTCAAAAAAAGCTGCTGATACGAAGGGTTTCGTACCACCGTGCACCGTACAATATCTAACACCGTCTGTTTTTAATATTTGTTGTTATAGCGGCAATAGTACACACTCTATGAAATTTTTAAGTGTCTACCTAGTACGGTTCAAAAGACGGCCTTGTGACAGACAGACGGACGGATGGACAGCGGAGCCTCAGTAATACGATCTCGGTTAAAAATTCCAAACATATGCAATTAATCCAAATTTCTCATCGATTTTGAGTCAAACAAAGCAACTGTTACCTAATATATGGACGATATTACAGAACTGATGCTATTGTCAGGCAAATTAATAGACACGTACAAATCACAGCCCCAATATCCGAGGCATGTGGAACGTCGATATTTTGTTCAAACATTCATCAAAGCTAAATAAAATGGCGAGCGAAACGAATTATTTTCTGTTAAATAAAAAATATTTTTTATCTAAAATTCGGATTGTGTGCAGGCTTGATTTGTGCGTTGTTATTTATGTTTTTTGCTATTCAATTGTTTCATTAGTTTGTTACCTGGATTACTATATTTTTTGGAACAAAATTCTCGTTTTTGAGGGAAAATAATGACGTGATTATATATATAAATATATATATTTCTATATAATTTTATAAATTTCTAACGCGACGATAGATATAAAGGATACTCTTTATTAAGTACTACACCATAAAAATGAGAGATATAATTGTAGAAACACGATGATATTATTGAGGATGTCCACGGCATCGCAATAACACAAGAAAGTAAAATATGGAAATATAATATGAAGACGCTTTTAAAGGACCCCGCACAAAATGTAAGGAAAAAGCCGTTCGGTGAATTTGGCTGAAATTTTGGTATAATATAGCCTGTATATTGTACCAAAGTTTCAGGTTCGGCTTCTTTCCGTCCACGATGCGATGATTCGTGCTGCTTTTAATCTCTGCCCAGGGAAAGCGGAGTATTGTATCGGAGTTTTCACCATTTCTTTCCACAGGGGTGCGAAAAGGTTAGCGCATTTTATCCGGTCCCCGTGTTTAGTCTTCGATTAGCATGAGAGCGTTTTAATTAATGTAAGTGACCGACAGCGTTTTAATTAAAATCAAATAGATACGATAATAAATCAATCACTAGGGAACGACAGCCTAGAAAGAGAAGGAGTGAACACACGGTCGACGTATATACATTATATATTTTTCACACAAGGCTACGCAGCACTACTAAACATAAATATTATTATCTTTTAGAAGAAGTCCAAACTAGAAGAAAACGGTAAAACTTTAGACTGCTATGCAAATAGTTAAAACTGTAATATCAATCTCCCTAGCTTTTTTCAAACTATTCTGGGGTCGGCTTCCAGTCTGACCGGATGCAGCAGGTTCACACATAAAAGCAGACAAGAAGAATGGAACAGAAAAAGACGTACAAAGATGATGCTTTTTCTCTGAGTAAATCTCTTCCAGCATACCTGCGATTCTGCGATAGGAGAGTACATAAAAAAGATATAGACAACGTGTTTGCGAGTAGAAGGTAAAGCAAAATACATAACATCCAAACAATTGTCTAATTTTAATATAAAAATAATAATAATATATATTTTATTTTAATTTTATATAAGACTAGCTGCGCCCGCGACTTCGTTCGCGTGTATGACGGAAAACGTTTTAATTTTTTTTTGCGCGGAATCCTAATTATTTTTCTAAAATAAAAGTAGCCTTAGTTACTCCTTATTACATCAGCTATCTGCCAGTGAAAGTCTTGTCAAAATCGGTCCAGCCGTTTCAGAGATTAGCCGGAACAAACAGACAGAGAGAATTGGTAAAAAAATGTATTTTGGTATTTGTACCGTGTACATAATTATGCATTTAGTAAAAAGCTGTTATTTTAATATTACAAACAGACACTCCAATTTTATTTATTTGTATAGAAGTCAGTTAAAGATTATTGTTCTATCTCATCCTCATTCTATACACAATTGATTCTAGTCGATATTTGACATAGAATTTTTATTCTCTCGTTCAATTCCCAATAAAAAATACAAGCGTACATTTATCAAAAATCCAAACGGAATACTAACTAAACTGACATTTTTTATTAAAACAAAAATAGAATTTCTGTATGATCGACGCGTAAAACACGGGAATACGGGATTTGTATTGAACGAACCGTTTATTTGCATTTCTACGATTATTTCCAATACCTATGAAAGCCAGAATGGAATAAAAATAGTGTAGGTCGATCGAGGTAAACGGAAATGTGGATGGAAGTTTTAATCCCAGCAGTGAACAGTGTAAACAGTTTTTACAGTGAAGAGCTAAATTGGTTATGCAGAGATCGATTTAGTAATGTACAAATGTTCGTAGAGTATCCAAAAGTATTCCTCGAAAAAAAAAGCATTGGTTGTCTTTAAAGTCGGTTCACAGACGATAATTTTACGTGGTAACGTCATAAAAAACATCCAATCGTGCCTCTCTATCGCTTGTTCCGCGCTCTCGCTTGCACACTCGGCTCTGGCGGAACGTGACAATGAGTCATGCTTTTTCGTGCGTGCAGCCGGCGTCCATCGATTTATAAGACGGCTCTTAGGCAGGCGCAGTCGTAAAATAATGGTATTCAGCTGCGTCTGAATAGACTGGAAACTGACCCCAACATAGTTAGGAAAAGGCTCGGCAGATTTGATAATAAGGTGGTTAATAAATAAATAAAAAGATAGCTGTTGTGATTACTTGTAATTGGTTGACGGAAATGAATAAATAGCCCATCGATTGACTTGTAAGATTTGATACCCGACTCAGAAGTCAGTGGCCAGTGATAGTTTGATGCAGTGAGTCTTCTTGTGGCGCGCATTTCGTGTGGGTTGCCACGCGACAGATTACCGGCACGAACCATTGTGCACTGACCTGAATAAAGTCTAGACGTGAAGAGCGCAAGTGTAGTTAAGAGTGAACACTTCCTTATTTTTGAACCGTGTCACACATAGTGAAGTAGGTACTGTATATGCAGAGTGTAAGGCCTTTTGTACACACACGTTTTCACACCATAAAAAATACAGTTTATTCGTCGTATGTCGAAGCACCAGTGTTGTTTGGATCACTATGGAAGCTTGATGACAGACTCGTTTTGTCTACAACGCGGACTTGAGGGTGTTACAATGAATTCAGAAGCAAAGAAAAATCTGCTATTCTATACATTTTGACCGTGTTGGTATAGGTAGCACTTTTGTGTGGAACAGCAGATGCTGATGGGTATAAAATCAATTACCTACCGAATTCATGGTGCAACGGTTTCCGCGGCATCGGTGTTCCTAACACCCTGTGTTACAGCTAAGTATATCTGTCCAGTCCCAAAGATTACAACTTAAAACAAACCTGTAATAATTGAGGATCTGCGCGAAGACTCCAGGATGCCTATCGAAGAAGTACTCGTTGAGGACGGGGTCGTAGTTGGCCAGCGCCTCCGTGAGGCGGGACAGCCTGGTGGCAGGGATCTTCTTCAACGTCGCCTTGTACGTCTCGTATCTGGGGAAGAAGGAGAATTGAGCGTAAGACTTTGTTGTGGAACTGCTTTGATAAGATGAATGTAGTTTGGAGGACACGTTTTGCTGGCACAGAGAAGCATTGCCACCTCAGATATGTTGCCATCTATCGCTACCTTTTACATAATCGCACAATTACACTATTATTCGTCCGCATCGCTGCCAATAGGAAATGTGCCTAAAAGGGTGGAAGCATTGTCACGTTATATAGCAACCCCAAAGGACTCGAACAATATATAAGTCCCAATATGATTAGAGTATTTGCGCCGTTTGAGGTTTTCCGCCCCTACGGCAACCACCCCAGTATATATACCTCAACCTTTTTGCAGTAACGTAGGGTTTTAAAAGACAGATGCTTACGACATTAATAAAATATGTACAGACGCCAGCACATCAAGCTACCCGAAGCTGTTAAATTTTCCCAATCAACTTTGAAACTTATGCTTTAGCGATAAAGTTGAAAATCTACTAAAGAAATTTGACAGATTGTAGTATCTTGATGTGCTGGCGTCTGTATATAAGAAATTTCACACTCATCAGCTGTTAATGCAGTCCTCATATTAAGCGGTGGTAATATTTTTTCCATTACCACTCTTTATCGGCATCAATATTTTTCTAAGTCGCGGAAAAGTGTT
Organism: Hydraecia micacea; assembly: GCA_914767645.1. Classification (NCBI taxonomy): domain Eukaryota; kingdom Metazoa; phylum Arthropoda; class Insecta; order Lepidoptera; family Noctuidae; genus Hydraecia; species Hydraecia micacea. Next base: position 1,963,224 of record OU611794.1, read on the forward strand.
TGCACCATAAACAATAACTAGTTAACTGTAGTCATCATACAACAATGTATACCTCAAACAGTTTTTAGAATTCGCCCAAAAGTTACACAAACTGACCTAACTTTTGGGTATCGGTGTACAGTCAACAAAAGAGATAAGCATGCAGGATCGTCGAATATAGTTGAAGTTTAGTAAGAAACCGATATTTGTTCTCGAATAAAATTTAATTTTATTAATAGAAAACAAACAGCTCATTTATCAAATTAAATTTCAGTCGACAACATCCATCGGTTTCTTACTAAACTTCAACTATATCCGGCGATCCTGCATACTTACTTTGTTGACTGTACATAATTGCTTTACCCGTCACTCCGTGCAAAATCCTCCCCGAATATTAGTAGAATAGAATAATATTTATTGTATAGTATTTGGTTAGATTGGAGGTTGACCCCAATACAGAAACGACCCAGCCAAATATAGTTGTTACAACTTTCACTATAATCCCGTTAAAAATTAACTGTTTCCAGCTTCCTGATTGTAAGCACATAAAAACCTTAGTGATGCTCTAACGGCCCTCGTTTAGGAGCTGACTGACAGTTTAACTTGCTGAGTTTATCCATTAATGGGAGACGTTCCGGGTGAAAATATGTTCTTGTTCTTTTTTGTACGTGTAAAACTTTAAGGATCGTCGCAACTTCCAATACAAAACAGTTGAAGTTGATACAAACAATTCTGCTTTTCAACCAAAAGCATAAATTGTTTGTAACAGCTTAACTAAAACCATGATTCGTGCCAACTGTGATACGAATCATGGTTTTTTTTTATATTATTAGATGGTAAACAAGTCATCAAACCCACCAGATGGTAAGTGATCATAGTTTTATCACTTCGTGATCATAGTGTTACCTCGCTTACTCAAGAGACGGGTTGGCAATTTGAGACTTATATTAAAGGCCACCCCTCCTGTTTCGACATCTACTCAAAGTTTTTTTATTATTTATTTTTATTTAAGTATTAGTTTTATTTTATTCCTTACATTTAGTTTTTGTGTTTTGTACTTATTTATTTATTGATTAGTAATGTTAGTTTTGTACTTAAATAAGGTTAGTACTGTTAGGTGTAAGCACCGCCTTTTGCGGTAAAAGCCTCCTCCAAACAGTTCCAGGTGGCTCTGTCCTTTGCTCGTCTGGGCCATACGGCTCCGGCTATATGTATGATGTCATCACTCCATCTTTTAGAAGGTCTACCCTTCCTTCTTTTTTATATAGAGTGACTGGTAATTAGTGACCGATACCTAAACACGTGATTGTACTCATGATAACAAACAACTTTTACTATGGGACCAATCGCGAAAAAAAATCAGTTTTTCCCTACATTTTGACGAGTTAATACGAACATAAATGTAGGGAACAGCTGATTTTGTTTTCGCGATTTCAGGTTTGGTCCCATAGTAAAAGTTGTTTGTTATCATGAGTACAATCACGTGTTTAAGTATCGGTCACTAATTACCAGTTACCCTATATATTGGGTACCAATTTGAAACAATTTGTGACCATCTTTCATCCATAGCTACTCATATTAAGAAAGAGGAAAGTTTTGAGCTACCTTGTTTATCATCTAAATTGCACCAAAACAGCATCACAATAACAATTATAACCGGTGCAAAGTTCAACAATGGAAACTATCTCGATCAAAGGAGGTGCACTTCAAAATACAGTTAGATCTTCTCGAACTACCCTATTTGCATAAATAGAAGTGCAAAAGTTAAAGACGGTAGTTTGGTAATAGAAATTGACAATGGATATTCTCCTTTATCTTGGTGAAGTATGCATGTTCAAAATCGGTATTATTGGTTTATAATAAATGTGAGAATGTGTTTGACTGCTCGTGAATACATGAGATCTTTGTTTGTTATCTTCTTATGGATACATTAATATATCTACCTAGTCTTTTTTTTTTATGAATGGGAAATCATCTAATGACTCCTCCCGCTCTGGGTGGAGTGAAAGGGAGTGTCAGACTCTTACTGACTAAAACCCACCCGTGTTCCTTCCTTAGCCCTTTATGTTCCGGGGCAGTGGTAACCCTTTCGGACAATCCCGCTACCCCGGCAGGCATATATCTAGTCTTAGAAATGGTTTAGTATTTCGGAAACTGATAAGCCAATATATACGAAACACATGTTATGAAGTTAGCCTAAATTTTTTTTAAACCCGATATCTGTAAATAGTATTATGACCGCTCTTTAAATAGGCCCTTCTTAATATTGAAATAACTGAACGATATTCCTCTTACTTGGTTTTATTTTTTTTACTATCTCCACCCCACCATCAAGCACTTACATACCCGCACCATAATTTTACATGTATCAACGTCCCTGAACGATGTGTGTGATTGAAGAGTGAAGGATGGGCGTTTTAGGGGACTATCTTATGTAATTTTGATTTTCGAAGAGTGCATCAGTAAGGTTGACGGCCCAACTTAGGTAAATAGCCATGTTATATAATTCTCTCCTGGAGATATAATCACCACCTCCACTGCCTTGCCGTCATCGCAAAGTTAAATAATATTATATTATAGTATTATCACACGATATTGATAATGTTACCTTATAAAATATATCACAAAAAATGTTTTACCGTCCACGTCAAAATTCACACGGAAAATATCCGGGCCTAATATGCTGCCCTGAGGAACTCCCACTAGATTCAACATGCCCGAACAAGTTCTCTATTCACTCCCAGAGCAGCAATACACACTTGTCAATTCCCAGGGAGCGGAACCAATCCATTCCAATTGATCTGCTAAGTGGTGAACTTGCTCCAGTGTTGGTCTGAAACTAAGTGTGATTTCCCATGAGTCGCCCAAAGTATATATTTTGTTTGAGATGAATATTACTGTTTTTTTTATTGACGTCGTACGGAATATAGAATATTAATTAAAGTTTAAAAAACGTCATATTTTAAAACAAATATTAATATATTTAAGACAAAAATAAAAAATCCGCAATCTATGATATCCCAATTAACCTTGAAAGTTATTGTAACATTTAAACGTAAATTGTTTTAATTTTAGTTTATAATAGCATAATCCGCCTACCTATAATGTTCCCACTGCTGGGACACAGGCCTCCTCTCGGCGGGCCGTATTCCATCACGCGGGCCCAGTGCGGGTTTGTTATTTTATAATAAACTTACCAAAATGACGAAAAATACAGATTCTCTAAAAAAAATGATTTTTCCGAGGAACGCTAGATGAATAACATCAGATTCCGAAAGCAAATATTAATGTTCTAACCTACAGTTTTAGCCAGCATAAAGAATGCAGACATTGATTCGGTTTATTTCAGAACTCTAAGATTTCAACCTCCTCTGGACTTGGCTAACTGAAGTATATTTAATGAAGTTACATCATTCAAGCTGCAAATAAATGTCGATCAACGGAACCTTTCATTTTGTTATTAGGCCGGAACATCGGAACACGTTGCTCCAATATTTATCTAACACCATTCCCTAAAGATCAGTCTAGATTCTTACTCTATATTAATCCTGAGTGGCGGAGGTGAGATGTGTATTCACACTTATCGCTCCTCACCTATCCCTGATTTCCCTCGAGAGGAATCCATGATTCCTTCACCAATTTGTACAAATGGACTCTCCAAATGGTTCAATGCCTACTCATATGAATTCTGAATTCAGTTACTTGCCTTTAACTGGAAAGTTGAATACAATAACTTTGTGAATATGTGTAACCGTATTTCAAAACTAGGTCCATGTTCAAATAACGGTAAAATAAATACAATGAATCCTATTTATTTTACCTATATTTTCGGCATTTTACATTCGTTAAAGTTTTATATTTCAATGGATTCTGCTCGTGTGTATGTTTCAGTTTGTTTTTATCTCTCTTTTATTGTTGCATGTTGTTTTTATTCAAAAAGAGTAGATTTCAATTTAATGGAATATGGATAAATAATAATTTAATAATAAATATTTATTTATTTATTTATTTCTCATCACAAATCTTGTTGTGGACAGGAAGTACTTAATCTAGAAAAAATGGGCTTAAAATTTGTGAGAGACTGGTGCCCGAAAAAAACATAATAAAATACCTGTGTTACGGGTCACCAGGCCCCCACGACTTACATATTATGAATACAAGAATTTAGATTAAACAACAAGAAAACAAAGTATGTGATTAAGTTCACTTAAATTCTAGGTACAATTAAATATAAGTGATAAGGAAATGATATTCAAATAAACTTCAGTCTCCGTCGATCAGAAGTATGAAAATATGTTGAAACATATGCTGAAGAGATTTACATATAACAAGACAGAAATCACAAAAGTTAACTTATCAAGCCGGCGAATGAAAACTTTGTAACAGTACATAAACACGTGCTCTTTCCTAATATTTAAGTAAGTATTTACAATTCCAAAAACATAACAGAAGTTTATTGTAGCCTTGTGCTTCAATAAACTTCTGTAATGTTCATTTCATATTTTAGCATATCCTTATAAACAAACCATCTTGAAATTGTTAGTCTAAGATTTTAGCATTCTGAGTTCATCAGAATATATATTAAGTCGAATATTATTCCTTTTATAGAGAAGAATATTAGTCTGGCTGGATCGCTATCACTGGACACGGTGAAGAGGACTACGGTTGTTGCGTTTTTAAACTCAAACACAAAGCATTTATTTCAAATAAACCAATTACAGACACTTTTGAATTTTCAAGGGGTCGGTCAGTCAGAAAGATGAAGCTAGATGCCTATTCCAAAGCGTAGTATTTACCTATGTAGAAGAACGGTCAAGAAACTCCATGGAAGCTCTTTTTAATAAGAAAGAAAGAAAGAAAGAAAATACGTTTATTTGCGGTTTGTTTTTTTTTAATCATAAAAATTGTTACAAAATATTTTTGTTTTGGTTACATGATTCATGTTGAAATTATACATGTGAGTGATGTAGAAAGATGTGCACGTTAAAAGCGTCCGTAATTAAAAAGATAAAAACCAAAAAAAATAACAGAAATCAAAATAACCCGTGGCGGCTAAGAAATGACCAGTCCCTACTGACAGTGCCCGTTCACGAACATGACGTATAGATCAGCACCATTAAGCTCAACCATTTTGAAGGGATCTTAATGATCCAACACACACGCCACCACCAGCAAGCTATTTGCGTGAGCACGACAGTCAAGTCAATGAAAGACGTACCCAGTAAATTTTAGCATGTCAATAGGGATCATTTACCCACACTAAATTTTCTCGCGTTTTTTATTTCAAATACTGAAATAAATCCGTTAACGTCCTGAATCAATATCTATCGCGATCTTCAATATCTTCCTATATATTTTATTGTTTTGGTTCCTACGGAGAGTTGGAGAAAGTGGGCGGCTTTTTTAACAGAAAACGGTACAATAACATCAAACATTCAACATTTTGATATCGCTCTCGACACGATTAACGTACTAAAAGCCTGAGATAAATGGGTTTGTGTATTTATCAATAAAGTGTTCGTTCACGGTCTAAAGCATTTTAGTAATAGCTCTCGGTTTAACGTGCACAAAAATGTTCATGATGGATTGTTGTTGCAGGAAGAATTTAGTATCAAACTGAGAGTCTGGAACAGTTTCAATTAATATAGGAAAAGGCTGCATGTCTGTAACCTTGTTACATGTCGGGGCTAGCATGACACACGCGACAATTATTCACTCTCGCGTCGAAGAAATATGTCTATTTCAATCACTTTTCTCGTGTTCTAACAGCGCTGCCAACTTTAAATTTTCTCGACAAACCCTAACATGCCACCTAAGTTATCTCGAAGTTTGACAATTCAACACGAGATAAGCTCCGATTCTTCTGCCATATAGTCGTACTCGATTTTGACGTCAGAATCGTGGATAAATTTCGACAAATCGAGAAAGAGACGCATCAAACCTAAGACATGGGAAGCCAACGTAACTTTTGTAAGGACCTCTTATTAAAATTCAAAACTTGAAGTAAAGACAATGTGATTATTTCAGAGACATTCAACATTATATTCATTAATATTAAAACAATTTTATAAAAACTTCAAAGGACGTCGCCCAAAGCTTTTTTATCCGTAAAAAATACCCAAAAGTTTCTGCTTATTCATTCGTGACGAATTTTAATTTGGACCCGATTTTTTCGGTTGTTAAACTGAAGTTTCATCAGAATTTTGATTACCGAAGCGCAATAATTACCGACGTAGTCTTTTTAGACAACTTTTGGACGGCATCAAGAGGGTAAGCAGCATTGTTCTGCTATGATGAAAAAAGCATTGTTTTTGATGATATCGCAATATTGTATATTTTATTGTCTTTGGTCTTGATCGTTGGTGGACCAGACCATTAATACATTATGAACTGCCCTGACATCAAGCAATGAACAAGGACACTTTCAAACCTTAAACTTTTAATTGTTGAGTACGAGGCTTTTGGCCTTTGTATATATAATATCAACCAAGTGTGGATGGTACGCTGCAGTACGTCTGGTTGTCCGGTTGTAAAAGGGCGATGGTGGGACTGGGTGACTGTTTCACCTTGGAAATACTGGTATTCAGCGGAACTCGGTTAGACTGGACGTCAACATGGTTGGGGAAAGACTAGGCAGTCTTTAGGGAGATGATGATGTGTTTTATGACTTTTAAATCCAGGGCGGAGATTGTCAACTCTGGACATGAAAGCGGAGGTAGTTACTATTAGAAATACATTAAAACACGAGCAAAGTCGCAGAAAAACCTTATCAACTTCCGTGTTGTGTTCCTACGCGTCAAGACATAGTTATCTTGCAATAAATCCCAATTTACTAGCTATAAATCAACTGAAAGTGTTCAGGGTATCTGTGCAAGTATAGCGGGGAACTGGAGAATTTCAAACCAGTTAATGTAACACGTCTTTTAGCGTCGGCACGTTGCTAGAAATATGTGTTGGCTATATTTTGAAGTTTTAGCCTGAACAGAGAAGAATTTATTCTTAATTTTTCGTATGAAGCTTTACTTTTTTCTAGAATTTAATTAAATACCTTACATCAAAGATAGCATAATATCGAATGAACAGATGAGATGTTATGCATGAATATTATATCACCTGGTAGTACATAGAATATAAATTGTGAAATTGGAGTAAAAGTGTGTTTTTCTCCAACGTAAGGTTAGAGGAGAACCAAAGTTGTGGAGATTACAGTTTGAAGTTGGCGAAGATGGTTATGGACTATGTTGGGGTCGGCTTCCAGTAACAGACGCAGCTGAATACCATTTTTTTATATAGAGCGTCTGCTTATCTGACCTCCACAGCCCGGTTACTGGGTAACACAAAACGCCTTTGTTAGACTGGTTGTCAGACTTTCGGGCTTCTACTTCTGGCTACCCGTAACGACTGTCAAATATCTACGAATGACAGTCGGGACCGTGCTTTCTGTGGCACAGAGGAGTCACGATGGTCACCCATCCACGAACTGACCGCGGCAAGCGTAGCTTAACCTTGGATCGACCCATGCGGCTGTTATCATTTAGACGTGAGATCCCACAAGGCCTTAATTGCAGACGGAAACCGATCGCTATTAAAATGTTTCATAATAACAAAACCGATTTACATATTCACCAAAATTCTTTGAAATTATTTCTATAACCTTGATTTACTTAAAAACGTACTCGACCGGGAATTGAACTTGAGACTACGCTGACGTGTGTAAAAACTTTACGACTGACCTTTTCCTCACATAAACTGTATCCGTCGTAGGTATATTTATTTACATGTTTGTGGTACTTATTTTTAGTTTCGATATCCAAATGGAAGGTGATATGATACGCGTCTAAGGGCTTAGAGGAATAATTTTGAATTTTTGACAGTTCTTCCATACAAAATCTGTCAGACGTCAATTTTATTCCACGAATAAAAAATATAATATGTCGATTGAGAAATCAGCCCTAAGAGCTGATTATATCAAAGTAAGATCTTTTATCCGTGGAATAAAATTGATGTCTGACGGTTCTAGTACGGAAAAACTGTCAAAAATTCTTAAGTTTATGACTTATTCTAGGTATAAAAGTTTGGTGAAATTCGCCCTAAATGTGTTTGATGTGTGACGGGGGATGGTTTTCCCTTTACGTGGAGTGCTGGGTTCAATTTTCAAATTGGGAAATATACAAAACTCAGCCCACTATCGTCTCCAGAAGAGTGTGATGTAGCGCTATCTACAACGCCACATGCGAACAACGCATCATACTGACGTCACGCAAAATCCTGCATCTCGCAAGAAGTTTTAACCGCGCAACTAGGATACGACACCCGTCTAGTCGGAGGATCTTCCCTTTTCTATGGAGGATGAGTGAACTTTAGACCCAGCTATTACCAATAGAAAGAAACAAATAAATAAATTTTTATTTGCGGTAAATGACGGAGAGAAAGAATTGAAATAAAAAAAAAAACAGATTCAATTCAATTCTTAATTAATCATCTTCTTACTAAACCTCGTCGACCTTGACCAGTGACATCGTCTATTTCTCAGGGTACAAGGCGGAATGCCTCTTTGTGGCTACCCAAAAAAATGTTAATATGAATGTGGCATTAGCCCCCTAAGACTGAGCCCATTTAACATTGGTCGACTGCGGAAGTTATGTTGTTCCATTACAGTTCATTGTAGATTTTTAGTGATAGAAAGTTCGACTGACGATTGTGAAGTTCTGGGTTCAAATTATAGCTTGATCAAAGTTATATTGGTTTGATGTTATCAAACATTGTCACACATCGTTTGTTTTTTCTAATTTTATTGAAATAAAGCATTTTTTTTTTATTTAAAGTTAAAACGTGATATTGTGCAGTTTTTGATCTTAAAAAATTACTCACTGAAAAGTCTTTTTACATCTCCTTAGATTCGATTTGAAAGCTGGTAAGCAAGCACTGCCTGACCACCTATCCCTTTAGTCTTACAGCCGTGATGTTTTTATTCTTCTTATCTGGGTTACCAAAGCAAATCCAACAAAATTTAGCCAATTTAACCCAATAACACCATCACGGAACATTTCATTATACCCTTAAAAAAAAATTAAATTAATCACGATGTGAACAAACGGCGCAGGGTTCGACAAATTATCGGCGAAAACGTTAACGAGCCGCCGTTAAGCCCAAAGGGTTCCGCACACAAAACCCGTTTAGAATAAAGAAGGTTTTTTCTTTTTTGTAGAATGATATAAAAATTACTTTAATTGGGGACTCTGTAATTGGTTTTTATTGTTTTTCCTTTGTTCTGTGTTTTTCGGAATAAGCTTTTTAGAAATGGTTAAGGACGTACCTACTGAATGTTCTTCTTAGCGTGTCGATGGCAATTTAAGTAGAGCTGACCCAGAATTTGGCTACGAGTTTGGTATCCTCTAAAGCGGACACGATATTAATGGTATTTTATTATGTCTTAAAAACGAACGCAATGAATGTTGTTGAACTGCCAAAATAAAAGCCATTCCCACTGTTAGTGTGTTGCGCAATTACCCCGCACGTTTTCCTTGCTTCGGCCAACCTGATGTCGCAGTCTATTTAAGTTTCAATCGTCAGCTCTCGTCAAAATCTATCGATTTTATACAAAACATTAGTGTAAAATAGTGACAGTGAATATAATGTGTTAAAACAAAAAGAAAAATAATATCATAAATATTATAATGTCGGTCTATACGCGTCAAAAAGCCAAATCAAAATACAGAGTTTGTAAACGGTTGGAAAGGGCTTCTCAAGAGCAATCAATGGTACCAATGACCGAGTCAAGCAGTGCCGGGAACGTAAAAGAATGAATGCGGCCGAGCGGATCAACCCCGTTACGTAAACGTATTCACGTACAACACATAGCCGTGTCCATGATACAGCCACACCCCATTTTTGATAGCCAACGAAACATTTCTACGCCAGGGGGTATAGAATCATAATTGTACTAAATTCATGGTTTCAGTTTACGCGTCGATGTGTCTGCGACCCTGTATAGCATTGTTTTTGGCAGCTATTTAAATAATAATATGTGTACTGAACTCGCCATGCTTGCTGTAACTCCGTCAAATTTAATGAGGTCTTTCACAAGGAGCTGTACGTGTTTTTCAGAATCAACAAGTAAACGTTCCTTTGCCTCCAAGTCCTTTTCACTAAACCTTTACACCGCAGTGTAACAGTTTTCAAAGCACAAAGATAAAACCACAGCGCAGAAAGAATTTTTAATAGCCTTCCAAAAACACGAGTGTTCCCACACGTAGATAGTCTGTGGTATTTTAGTCTGTGGCCTAGGCTCAGCTCTGTGGCTGCTTTGTATTCAATCAGAATCTGAATAATAGATAGCATAGAAAAGCAGGTTAAGCCGTTGGTCCCGGCTGTTTCGTAGATCTTTGGCAGTCGTTATGTGAGAGCAGTGATGGCGCCGCGATTTGCGAGTTGTAGGTCGTAGGTTCGAACCCTGACGGGCGCTTTACTTTGTGTAAATTATTTTATCACCACTGCTCTCAAAATGGTGAACGAAAACATCGTGAGGAAACCGGCATGATATGTAAAAAACTCGAAGACATGTGACATCTACCAACCCGCACTGGGCCCGCGTGGTGGATTACTTAGTCAGAAGCCCAAAAATTCTAACAACCAGTTTTACCAAGGGTTATCGTTTTACCCAGTAATTGGGTTGTGTCTGGGTCTTGAACATTAAACAAATCATCATTCTCTTGTCCTTATCTTGTATTTGGGGTCGGCGCAACATGTCTGTTTCTTCCATACTTCTCTTTTAATCGTCATCTCGGTAGTCACCCACTTTCTAGCCATATCATCTTTCACGCAGTCCATCCATCGTTTCTTTCTTCTTCCTCTACTTTTATAAAAACTTTCCCCACGACATTTTCCTCACTCCTCTACATAACAACCAATCGACCGTTTGGAATAAAAGGGTTCCAACTAACATTTTTATAAAAATTGATGTTTTAACGTTAAAGGTTTCATGTGGCCATAACTTCGTTCTTTACGTTAAAATATCAATTTTTTATAAAAATATTAGTAATTAATATTAGCCCTTTTATTCCAAACGATCGCAATTTGCACACAAATTTTCAGTCACAGGTGCTAGTTTCAGACTACCTCTCATATACCCATTTCATATTCTATCATTCGCGTAACGCACAATACACAACAAAATATGACATTCCATATTAAATAACTTTTGATTTCTTATAAAACAATTTCAATCTCAAAAATATCTTCACCCTATTTTATAATGGCAACTTCAATACTCAATATTTATGTATTGCTTCCACATGTGAACTTAGGTAGTAGGTTTTACAGTATATGATCATTGTGGAGGAGACAGGAAGGACTTAAACCTCTCATTCCACCAAAATATACCAACTCCATTACACAACCCCAATAAAAGGACACACACACATGCCCACACAGCACACATAGACACACATTACAGGCTTGACGTTATGAGTGTGTGCATGTTCCATCAAAACCCAATAAATCACAATAAAAACACATCTGACATCAATATTCACCTCCATATTTCCTTCAGCACTTCAACGGCACACTTTTATGAATAAATGCGAGGTAAACGGCACACTTTATGGCACGGGGGTCCCATGACGCCGTATAAATTGACTAAAGTATTGCCGGGTCGCGCCGTATGTCATTCGTGTTCCAAACTTGATGTGATTAAGGGCTTTTGGATATGGAAGGATCATGGGAGTGAAGGCATAGTGGAGGACGTATGTGTTTATTCAAACACGGGTCCGCTCGCGTAAACGATTTTCGCAGTTTTAAAAACACGTTTGATGGGAAAATGGGTTTTGGGTTTTGGATGGGAAAATGGGAATTGTGTCGCTACATTCTATCTGTACCACTTCAAGAAAATGGCTTCTATTTATTTAAATACCACGCGGCCTTTCCTATGGAGGGCAGACAGGAACGGAACTACGGAACTCCACCTGCTAAAATCCTTCTAACATAATTTGCTTTAATTCTTGCACGTTCATACATCTGAGGGGCAATTCTCGTAATGTTAAGAACGTTCACAGTCTGATCTCAGTCTCAATCTGTCAAAAAATGCCTCTAACTTCCCTACATTTTGGCAAGTTTTTGACATTTTTTTGTCGCTGAGATGAGACTGCGACTAGATTTTGAATGTTTTAAATTACGAGAATTGACCTTCTGATCATATACGGATGCTGGTTTCGAGTAGGTACTACGCAGCTGACCTTTTTACAGGACTGTGGCGGTGTCCAAAAGAAGGGTAATATGAAAGAGTATTCTATTCTATTCTCTTCTAATATTATTGAAGGATATAGAATAGCAATAAACATTATTGTACCTACACGATTAATATAAAACAACGAATAACGCATAAATACGCATGTATCTACATTTTCTACAATGGGCGGTCTTATCGCTAATGGAAATGAGGTAAGATGGTCTTATCAAAGGTTTACCTACAAAACCCATGATGAAATAGCAAAAAACATCTCTGCATCACCCTAAGGTCGACTGGTAGAAAATGCCTCGGGCATTAAGTCCGCCTTTTTACAGTATATTTTCACTAGTGAATAAAGTTTTACTAATAAATAAATAAAAAATACATTACTTCAACCAGTTATAGAATTAACATAAATAATATTCTACCACTCAATCTGTGTGGTTCTTTCCTCAAAAGACCATCTCAGCCATCGATCTACATGCTCTTCATATAACCTGACCAAGATTATGTCTGGACTTTAAAAGAGACTGTGACCTCTGAGTTTGTTTCGGCCTTTCCTCTCAGAGTAGTCAGATAGGAAACGCCGACCTCATCTAGTTTTAAAAAATATGATTGACGTGTAAAAGTATTTGTGCAAACCTACTTATAAAAATAAAATCATTTAACATTTACCCAACAAAGAACCAGGCTTTTCTAGTCACAGTAGTCCTCTATTTGAATTTAAAACTGAAACACAAAAACCTAGTTTATATCGACAATGAATGGATGTCGACGCGAACTCCCCATTCGTACCCCGCCCTTAGAAAAGAAAATGCACCAGTGACACTACGCTATCTGGGTCAAGGTTCCAGCTTGATAAACGTAGATGTCAGTTTATTTCATGTAATTACTGAAGCCAGTGGAAGTCTAAATGGTGGCAACTTTCTTATAATGTAGTCGGGAAAAGAATCTAAAGGCAATTTTTCACGTAAACGATTTCAAAGGCAACCTAAAACCATTTAGAAACATTTTGTTTTTGGCATAGATACCAACAGTGTTCGTAGGTAAATTATTTCTATCGATATAAATATTAGAAAAGGCACCACTATGATATAAACGAAACACTATCCACAGCGGACACATGCATAAAATGCATTCGCGATTTATTTGCCAAAAATGTAAACAAATATGAGTTTAAGGAAAAAATAACTTTAAATCCTACACAATAAAGTTCAGTTTACGCTACAACTTCAAACATTTTTATAACTTTTTCAATAGTCACTCTTTAATCAACTTAATAACAATTAAAATAATGTTTATATTTGTTTAACTTGAAATAATATTAATTTGAAACATAAGTTTGAATAGACTTTACATGAACTCACAGCTTCTTCTCATGGAGATAGGCAGAAACTTCAGAAAGCCATCTGCTATGATCTTAACATACATATTACCTACAGCGGAAACAATAGAAAGGTATTCTAATGCGGGCTTTAGATACACAGGTGACGGTGTCTAAATGGCAATTCGGCCGCTGGTGACTAAAATCGCAAGATCCAAAATAGAGTAAGTTTCGACTTTTGTGGTGCGGCGACAGGTCGCATGCCGTGGGTGACTAAAATCGACCGTGAAAATGCTGTCACCGGTGATCGCCCGCCGCATGAAAGTCGTTTTTTTTTTTTTATGCAAAATTTGCAAGTCACCTGCGATTTTTATTGCACATGACCTGTGTAAATGGGGTGGCGATTCGGCTTGTTAGGCGATTTGGTAAGCGACCAGCCGCATGGCGAAAATCGACCTAGTGGAAATCCCCCATGATTGAAGAATCGCCATGAACAAATGACGATCCCTAGATTGAGAGAGAGTGATAAACGAATCCCTACTTTTCATATTTTCTCCAAAAACTTCCCGAATTTCTTTCATCACACTTCATTTAAAACTACCATAACTTGACAACCATCAGTTACTTCCTCCATTTCATATAACTCGGCCTAGAATCCAGATCAATGCTGAATAAGTTCAGTGAACTGGAATCATCGCTTACCCAGTTGATGCGATTCGGTAAGCCAAGTGTGGCTTTCAACTGCTGGTACTTATGTGTTATTGTAGAATAAAAACGTGGCCATGAATTATATGTATAGCTGGATAAGTTACTTAATTGAGAGAGAGTGATAAACGAATCCCTACTTTTTGAAGTGAAAACTTCTTTAGCGGCGTTGTACACTTTTTTTGTAATGGGTAAAAAATGTTAAACTCGCGTCAGGACACGTGACCCTGATCGAAAATTCGTAAGACGGATGGAGAGTAGATAGCCGGCGCGGCATAGGAGTATCCCCCTCTCTTTCTACGGCGCGGCGAAAATGTATAACCGACACCGCTTCGGATGTGTTCGGCTGTCCTCGAGATGTACTCGGTTTTAATGTATATCCGATATGTCAGTGAATGATGGCAAAGTATTCTGTTTGTGTTTTGTTTTCACTTCTGTCGGCACTCCCGGAGTGCCACTGTTTTTTTGTTTTTTTATTGTAATTATGTGTGTACAGAAATACAGAAATAAATAATTTTTATTTAATATAAAATTAACGATAGTTACTTAATATGTTGTTATAATCTCCTATATGCCATGTGCCAATACAGCCTTCCCATATTGCAAAATGTAGTTTAACGATATTCTTTGTCAGTGTCATCATTGCTATGAAATGCAGTCGTCTCTTGAACGCAGTTTAGAAGAGCTATACGCCTTCAGATTCATAGGTGAAATTGGCCCTTAGAGTGGCAACAGTAGACAAACAACAATACGATTACCGACTGAATGCCGGTAAAAGTTTGAAATTAAAGATTTATTATAGAACAATTCGGACTTTTACCGGTGAGACTTGGTAAATCTTAGGATTTACCGGTAAATCCTAAGATTTACCGCAGTTCCAACTTTTACAGTAACATATAATTAAATTAACAAATAAAAGATATTGATTTAGAAGATAAAGATAGATTCTGCGTTGACGCTATAAGCTCGAACGGTTTTGTGGCTTTATAGGTACACGAGGCAAACAGCTTTAAGAAGAGCTCTACACTAAGTTAGCCTCTCGGCGACGAAGCCTTTCTCAATGGGACTTAGGTATTACCAGAAGTCTTAACTCCAACCAAAGGAACAAAGCGGTGCTTTAATAATCAAGAACTGTACTGAAACAGGTATCAACACTAATCTATCTACATCTATAGATACTAATATAATAAAGGTGAAGACTTTGTTTGTTTGAACGCGCTTATCACTATAACTTCGGGTCGGATTTGAAAAATTATTTTTACATTTGATAGCCTAATTCCTGAGGAAGGCTTTAAACTGTTTAACATCACGCTGTAACCCTTAGGAGCTGAGCAGCTGAAAAACGTCAGAAAACGAAGTAAAAGCGCGAGCAGGCGATATGCCGAGACGAAGTCGCGGGCAGAAGCTAGTATCTTATAGGTAGCTAAGCTAAAGTTAATACTTACATAAATGGTAGGTAACTTTAAAGTTTATCCACGATTTCTTGCTAAGGCTTCGTTGCAAATTGTGAAATAGCCATGACTACACGTGACCTTCGTCCTTATTTAATTAAATGATTGTATAATATAAAGTACGTTTTCCTTAACAGATGGTCTTTTCCTTCTCGTGCTGGTATGGGCCATGTGGGAGTAGCTTTTGCCGTGAGGAAAAGTTTATCCAATCGGTAAGGTTGGTACTTTGGTACCAGGAAAAGATAAAAAAAAAAACAGCGCAACATCATGCTGAATGGAAGCCTTCTTGTCACAGACACGACGTGCAGCTGCCGACTAGTTTTTTTCCGTGTTTGTTTTTATTTAATTGTTTAAATTATAATTGATTTTTTTAATAAGTACGTACTCAAGGTAACTTATATTTTTATGTGTCACGGCTAATAGCCGAAGTGCGTAATAGGGTTCCGTTGGCACCCTTTCAGTACGGGACCCTAAAAACAAAATGGCGACATTAGTTCCGATTTTGGCCACTCGCCAAGACATCTCTGTAGCGCTGCAGATATCATAGTCATATCTGGTACCTAAATATTTCGAAGCGATTTGAAAACTTTCAAATCGACATCTTAGTACTTATTTGTAAATAATAATGTCACATTATGTCGTTAAAATTTTATTTAGGGCTGATTTTTCAATCGATAGATAATTTTTATTCGTAGAATAAAATTGACGTCTGACAGATTTTTTATGTAAGAACTGTCAACAATTTTAAATTATTCCTCGGATAAAATTATCTGGCGTTGAATCCCACTTGTTACCTATTACGAAACTCACATGTTTCGTCTAATAACTGTCATTCACCGAAAAATAAATAAAACACAGCAATCGCACACAAAGTCAAAAGCCTTTACATTTTCTTCGTAAAACATTCGCTTTTTATCGGCTCTCAGTAAACAGATTTATTTCAATCAAAGACTCAAGGAAAACCGTCAAAAAAATAAAAAAACAAACATTTATTCTGACGTACGATTTATTTCAATTTCTTCCTTGATATCCGCCATTTATTTAGAAGAACTTCGTTAAAATGTAATTAATTGATATCAATAGACATTTCAGGAAAAGCACTGTCGTTTTCGGCTTGACAAAAATCGTAAATGAAAACTACAATGACTGTCGCGTCACTAGCAGAGTTGGTCAGGAAATTGTATGAAGTAGTCTAAAGTACTTATTATATCGTTTTTGTACAGTGTTCATGTTTAGCTATTGGCAAACGTACAAAGAGACAAAACGTATAATAAGCAAATCGAAAACTAGTTATGTTAATTAATTCCAAATAAGAATAAGATAATACGAATATTATCATTTAATTCATTATTTTAAATCAATTATTACCATCATATAATCAATTATTATTAAATCATTTATTACCTCTCCGTGCCTCGGAAAGCACGTTAAGCCGTTGGTCCCGGTTGTCATTCGTGGATCTTTGACAGTCGTTACGGGTCGTCAGAAGCTCGAAAGTCTGACAATCAGTCTTACCAAGGGGTATCGTATTACTCAATAACTGGGTTGTTTAGTCTTAGAAATTAGAATATAAATAGATAAAAAAATTGAAATGAATAATGAAATTTCATATTTTTCTAACTTCACAACAAGTTGGTGGGTGGTTTAGTAACAAGTGGGTTATGGTTATGTAAATGGAATTCGACTCCACAGATGAAGGTTCATGGACGGCTCAGATCTCAAGTGCGTATGCAGCATCTCCCCAGAGATTATGACCCAAAGAAGAAACAAAGTTTTTACATGTTTTTATTAAGTTTATTGTTACAATGAAATCAATTATCCGTGAAAACAATCTTTGCTAACTCGATTAAATCTTGTTACCATTTAATCGATGAAGACGTTACCTGGAGCTACTAAAATATTCAGGTCTAAAACAAAACTGACATATAGAAATACTAAGTTAATTATACCGTGAAAGAGCAAACCTTTATATAATTGAAGGTTGAACTGGAACCATGGTAGAAGCTAGGAAGTAATTGAAACATTAATAGATAATGATGCAGACCGAGCCGAAGAAAGTAAAGTAAGACATTTCAGTAGCACGGTGGACGTTGAAAGGAGCTAGTGGCTAAGTAATAACAGCCGCACGGGTCGATCGATCAGGTTAAGCTACGCTTGCCGCGGTTGGTCAGTGGATGGGTGACCATTTTTACATATCAAGACTATTCAAGACCACTCCGTGCCGTTTGTCCCTGCTGTTATTCAGTCTAACAACCAGTCTTACCAAGGGGTATCGTATTACCGAGTAACTGGGTGGTGGAGGTCAGATAGGCAGTCGCTTCATGTAACATACTGGTATTCAGCCGCATCCAGTGAAAACCGAAGCCGCCAGCTGGAAGCTGACCCCAACATAGTTGGGAAGAGGCTAGGCAGCTTCATTGGCAGTCGCTGAAACCACGGCTTAACAATTTCAAGGAGCATGAAGATAAAAATGAAAGTTATAATTTGCTTCATATTATTTCACATCGCTACAGTGTGTAGTCTTTCATGTGATGAATACCTAGAGCTCCCGCCAGATAACAAACTGTCTCAAGCTGACTTGGAATCAATGCCACCAAAGGACATAGTACAATGTCTGCTGCAGCTGGGAAGGGAGCGGTTGCCACTACCTGAAGCCGAGTTCATTTGGAAGTCAATCATAACATATTATGATGGCATCGCTAATATACCAGACGAGATACTTGGGACTCTCCATTGGATAACTATCGCTATAACCCCAGAAGACTATGCAAACATTACGTTAGGCAACATCGACGTGGTCCAAAACTTTGGACTGAACTATAATTTGAATGTGGAGCAGCTTTCAGCGCTTGCAACTAGAGTACTTGAAGATTTTGCATCCAAAGAACCAGAGGATTATACCTTCTACGACCTGACTGCTATCCGTCAAATACTTTGTGCGTTCAATAGGACCGTCATTGAGAGAATTCATCCTTCATCATATAGGGAAACGTCCTTACTGATCGGTAAGTTAGAGAACTGTAATTCCGAAGCAATGTCGGGATTCGCAGCGTTGGCTGTTCAGGAAAAGGCATTCGGACCGCTCGAGGGATGGACCGAGGACACAGTCAATACAGTTGGGAAAGTTGCTGACTACTTACCCAAAGAATTTCTCCAGAAATTCAGTGGCCGCTCAGCTGCACCAAAACAATAATTTAGTAGCTACAGTAATACACGTATTATGCTTGAGTGTTAATTAGTTTTGCTTGATTATATCGTGTAGCACCAAAGGAAAGGCCGTTCTAAGGATTTCAATAATATTTTTATTATCCTTTTATTTACATATTGGAAGGTGTGTTTACAATAAAATTCTCAACAGAGTGACCGATGAATGTTCTCGAATAAAATTTAATCAACAGCTCATTTATCAAATTAAATTTCAGCCGACAACATCCATCGGTTTCTTACTAAACTTCAACTATATCCGACGAAACTGCATACTTATATCTTTTGTTGACTGTACGTAATAAATTGCCTACATTTCAATTTCTTCCTTGATCATCATTCTCATCATGTTCTTACCCGTATCCTTTGATATCCGCAATTTATTGAAAAGGATTTTGTTTAAATATAATTAAATTATATCAATATACATTTCAGGAAAAGTAATTTGGCTTGACGAAAATCGTAAATTAAAACTAATCACTTCCACGTCACTAGCAGTGTTGGTCAGGAAGTTGTATGAAGTAGCTATTGCAGCTAAAGTATTTATTGAATCGTTCATTGGTACTCAATAATTTACGTAGCATGAATTTAAGTTTAGGTATTGGCAAACGTATAAAGATACAACAAGTTATAATAAGCAAAACGAAAAATGTCAATTAATTAATTCCAAAATATTATTATGATGGAAAAAATATGACTATACAAAAAAAAAAACGAGTGTGCTTATGACCACACGACTGAAGTGAAACTTCTTCTTAGATATACGGAACGTATTTGGCTATGAGAGGAAGAGAGAAAGAAAATTTGCGCGCGCACTGCTGTCTCTTGCTTATATCCCCCCACTCAACTCCCGTTCGCCTCGCCCGATCACACTTTTTGTAACGCTTACGTCACGCGTTCGCCAGCTTACTCCCCAAGTCAAGCGTGCGTAGAGAAGTTTCACTTCAAAAATTATTCATTCCTATTGAACGATACAATAAGTACTTGATACTATTGTCTGACCACAGTACTCTCCAGGGACAGTAAATCAAGTTCTTCTAATTTAACAGACAGCTGTGTTGCTGTGGGCTTGTTGCGGCACTCCTTCTTCCCAGCAGCTAAGCCACAACGAAATGGTGAAGTGCGGGTGTTTTAGAGAACTGTCTCATATAATTTTGACGTTGTTAACCAGTAAATCAATTTTATTAATTTTATTTTCTAGAATCAATTGTTTTTACTATAATTTTTGACGTTCAAAAGTGCCTTTACTGTGCCTAATTGAAATAAATGATTTGACTTTGACTTTGACTTTATTCAGAGTGGCAATTCTCGTAATTTTAAGAACGTTCACTGTTTGATCTCAGTCTTAATCTGTCAAAAATACCTCTAAAATCTCACATTTTTGACATTGATTGTCGCTGAGATGAGATTCCGACTAAATTTTCAACGTTTTTACGGAAATTAGTTCAAAATGATATCGAAATAGACAATCTTTACGCCAGGTTTCAGAACAACAATAAATAGACATTAACATAAATAGGTAACAGAGATCAGATAACCATGAAACATTGTTTAAAAACTTATCAAGAAATTCTTCGAGATAATCTTTTAACAAAAATAACTATCCCATTGTTTATACGCACAAAAATGCAATAAAGCGTGGTACAGATAAAGGAAAACTCGACGATTCAGTCCGTGCGAACAAACATTCACGTTGCATCCACACGCCACGATAAAGCGGAGCGGTATTCGGGGTATGAAGCGAAAGTATTCAACACTAGCCTTTTGGGAATTAAATTTTTTGGTTTGAAAATTACGCTTTGCCAAAACTTCAGCTAGCAAAATAGTTCTAGCAGTTTTCATCAAAATTGAATCGTTTACTAATTAGAGACCAGTGGTGGGCCAGTGGTAACGGCCGCGACTTACGACTTGTAGGTTGTGGGTTCGAACTCAAACAAGCACTTTACTTTGTGTAAATTATTTCATCACGACTGCTCTCAAAATGGTGAATGAGAACATCGTGACGCAACGCCGTATGAATATATAATTACCGATAAGGTTACTTACATACGCCGCTAAGGAGTAGGCAGAGATGTATCCTATGGGACACCAACATCAGTTGTGTTTTATAGTAGTTGTTGATTTGTGTAGCTCGAAAGCTATATAAAAGCATCTTATTTTTCTTTTTTTGCATTTTGATGAAAACTTAGCAATATTTGTAACGTCAACGTAGGAACGTCATTAGTATCAAAAATCGCCCTAAGGCGCTAGCAATATCTCATGTCAAAGTCAAAGTCAAATCATTTATTTCAATTAGGCACACTAAAGGCACTTTTGAACGTCAAAAATTATAATAAAACGAATTGATTCTAGTCGCCCATGGTTACCAAATTACTCGTAATTTAGTTACCAAACATACAGACAAACATTCGTTTTTTGAAAAATAACGAATGCTTGTCATAACGTTCAGTTTGCACTACAACTTTCGAAAATTCTTTCACTTACAGAAAGCTACACTGTTACAAAGTACCACAGGCTATGTTTTATAGTATAGTTGACCACCACACAGGGGAAGCCGCGGACAGAAGTTAGTGGAATATACATACGTACACGCGTCTCGATTTGCAATCAAACTATCTCTTGTTTGCTAATGTTATTGCTTCTTATAAAAACACAAATGTTCTCCATTTTATATCAGTTTATTGTTTCTTACGCACTCCCACACCAAACTACACATCAATTGATTTGATCGGCCTGTTCTGTAAACAACGTGGGATAACAAAATACTGCTGTGTTTGGGTGGCGCTGATCGTTTCATTGGTTCGTAAAGATGCGTGAGAAATCTCGGAAAATATCGATTAGAATTAGAATATTTAAATTCGTATAAACTAATAATTAATCCATACTAATATTATAAATGCGAAAGTGTCTCTGTCTGTTACCTCTTCACGCTTAAACCGCTGAACCGATTTAGATGAAATTTGGTTCAGAGATAGTTTGCGTCCTGAAAATGGACATAGGATAGTTTTTATCCCGATATTCCCACGGAAACTTATGCGGGTGAAACCGCAGGGCGCAGCTAGTTATTAAATAAAGAGATAAGATTTGATTTTTTGTATGTTTGTTTGTTACTGTTTCACGCTAAAACGACTAGACGGATTTGGTTGAAATTTGGCACATGGATAAACCAAGTCCTGGGTTAGGACATAGGATACTTTTTATCCCGATATTAACACGGGATTGAGATTTATGCGGGTGCAACCGTGGGGCACAGCTAGTTTTATACTAACTTTAGAATTACTAGCTGCATCGCGTCTAGCTCTGGTTTCCTATAAAAGTGGTGGCCACCACATACCAGCCGCAGGGACGACATGAGATGATGGCACCGGGGTTTGACTTTACGATGTCAAAAAACGCTCTCTAGGAAAACACACCTACTTACTTTAACAAATAACGTTTCAGTGACGTCATTGCAGACGCTATGAGATGTTCACCACAGTCTTAGGAAACCCTTTCTTTAGACTAGAAGCCGACCACAACATAGTTGCTAAAAGGCTAGGCAGGTGACAATGATGAATGAAACCAAAAATAGTACGTGCAGTACTTTTTGACCCGATTACCACAGTCTATTACTATTACTAAGTCTCCGCTGTCCGTCTGTCCATCCCTCCGTCTGTCCGTCTATCTATCAGCGGGCCGTATCTCATGAACCGTAATAGGTAGACAGTTAATAATTTAATAATTACACAAAGTGTATATTCCTGTTGTCTCTATAACAAATCATAAAATAAAGTTAAAAATTAAAGGGAGACCCCTATTTAATTTTATGATGTTTTTTTTGCCTTGTGGCGCGGAAACTTTCGTGTAGGAGTCTGACTCGCACTAGACCGCTTTTTCGTTTGCTGATTTACATAGACAAACAAGGCTGAATCAGTGTTTGTCGGAACAACAGTGCTCACCTTAAACCTTTTCGGAACCTCCAAAGCTCAGCACTCACGTTTGAAACCCGAATCAACAATAAATGGGAGTAATAATCTAGACCTTCAAATACAAAAATCTATTTACAAAAATGTCTCACTCCACAAAGCCACAGACACTTTATACCTCCTTTTAAGAAATGCAGACAGTTTCCATTCGAGCCCTGAGTGGCACTTCTAGTGTGATCAATCAGCCTTGGTGCCTCAAAAGGCAAGCTGTCAAGTGCGAAAGAACTGACTTATTGGAGGCACTGAAGACCTTTTTATCATTAGAAAAGGAAGGATACACGGAAACGAGGTTACGTAATTTGGAAACCTCATGCTTGAAAGACATTAGGCTAAGTACTCGGTACGTATGTATATAAATTGTACAGGGTTAAATTAAATTACTTGGTGAAATATCTCAGAGGTGACGTGTAGCAATATCAAATCACGTTAGATACTTGATTTTCCGTCTCCATGGAAACGCTCTCGCCTGTTTTCTTTCTGGTTAATGACCATAAA
Organism: Hydraecia micacea; assembly: GCA_914767645.1. NCBI lineage: Eukaryota > Metazoa > Arthropoda > Insecta > Lepidoptera > Noctuidae > Hydraecia > Hydraecia micacea. The sequence goes on from OU611794.1 coordinate 1,986,573, forward strand.
GCAATGTGTTTTTACAGAATAATAAATATTAACTACTTGTATGTCCCTATGTTTTCCTTTTTAATGATGCATTATTTTTATAAGCAAAAATGCTCAAAATAAAAAGAATAAAAATAAGCCTTGGCAGTTAAGAGATGACCAGTCTCAACCGACGGCGCCCGTTCACGAACATGACGCGTGGATCAGCACCATCCAGCTCAACCACTGAATTCCAGTGTTGGTGTGAGTCAACTCACTGTAGTAATGTAAATAAGACTTTTATACTTATGATTCCTAACATAACAGCTATTACTTTTGCCCTTTGCAAATAATCCGACATTGTCGCAATTGGTATAACGTGTGCCGAAACTCAAAGCGTTGCGGTACTATTCGTGTAGTGAATACTAATGCTCAATTTTTGTGCCTACCTATAACATAGGCACATGCCTGCCTATGTTCCATTATTGGACAAAGGATGGATCATCCGTGTACTTTTGTAACGTGCTAAGATTTTACTGGCTGTTCTTTTGTTTTAAGGCAAGTAGGGGGATTAATAAGGCCCTTTGTACACGCACTTTTTATTCGCCGGCTTATTCGCCGTACTGTAAAGAAACCGTGCCGTGTACAAAGGGCTTTATAGTGCAACTAGCTTCTCTCCGCGACTTCGTCCGCGTGAAATTTCACCCTCCCCCCATTCTCCCTCTTAGGGGTAGCGGGATCGTCCGAAAGGGTTACCGCTGCCCCGGAACATAAAGGGCTAAGGAAGGAACACAGGTGGGTTTTAGTCAGTAAGAGTCTGACACTCCCTTCCGCTCCACCCAGTGCGGGAGGAGTCATTAGATGTTCAGCGCAGCGTGGTGTTTCTAACTCGATGTGTCAGCTTGACACCTAGATTCAAGGTAGAAAAAAGTTGAGAGGTGTCGTGGGACACCCGGTTAGTTTCGCTGTATATTATTTATTTTAAGTTACAGGCACAATATAATAAATGAAATACGTTTGATAGTAAATAAATGTATTATGAAAATGTAGGTATAGCTTTATGTGTCATCGTGTGTACATAAGAATATGGGAAAAGTCACATTGGTATATGAAATGAAAGATGGTCGGGTTTTATACAGCTTCTAAAACAATTCGCTAAAACTAGCATGCCCGGTTTCGAACCTACAACCTCTTGCTTGACAGGTGTGCACCTTAACTACTGAGTTATCACGACAAAAACACTTGGTGTAGGAGTAAAAATTACAAGTAATTGCGTACGAAAATACATTTATTCATTCTCTCTTTTATTTTTATAATTAGCATTACCATTATTTCTCTGATTACACCGTTCATGTATTTAAATAGGTTCACTACGAACAAGATGCGACGAAAAGGACTATTTGTGCACGAAGTAACAGTAGAACACTGTCTCCTAAGGCACAGGTTTCCCCTAGTTTAGGAGGCAGGGTTTCCATCGTTTCAGACACCTTATTACTGCCAATTGTTTTTGTAACCTACAGGTACCACTTATTGTATCAAAGGTATTTTGTATCAATAAAGTTATTATTATTATTTTTTATTATTCTTCATATTCAAATTAGTTTTCCTCCCACAATCTTAGTAACTAAACCTGACAGCTAAAATAATATCAAAGCGAGGTATTTACGCATACTTAATGTAATTTGTAGAAACGTCAAAATCTTAGCCAAGGTTTGTGTAACCTTTAACAGGCGTAAGATAGTTGTGTAGGTCGGGTGTAGGATTTTGATATTTTAGGTTTGATTGGTAAGTGCTTAAAGTCTGACAAACAGTCTTGCCAAGGGGCATCGTGTTATCCAGCAACTGAGCTGTAGAGGTCAGATTGGCAGTCCCTTCATGTAAAATACTGGTGTTCAGCTGCAGTCGTTAAGGCTGGAAGCTGACTCCAACATAGATACGACATGGCATTAATTTGTAGTTCTGCAGATTAACGCGTTCAAACAAACAAACACATCTTCAGCTTCAGATATTAATGATGACCAACACCCTAATTTCGTTCAAAGATAATTAAGTTGATTTCAGAGTGTCTACCACTATTGACAAAGGTATAAAAATGTTTGAAGTTGTAGCGTAAACTGAACTTTATTGTGTGGGAATTAAAGTTATTTTTCCATTAATTCATATTTTTTTACATTTTTGGCAAATAAATCGCGAATGCACGGTAAGTGTGTTACGCAATTACCCCGCATCAATCAGTACAGACGCCAGCACATCAAGCTACTACAATCTGTCAAATTTATGTAATAGATTTTCAACTTTATCGCTAAAGCATAAGGTTCAAAGTAGATTGGGAAAATTTTACAGTTTTAGGTAGCTTGATGTGCTGGCGTCTGTACATAATAATTATTATCCCTACTGTGTCTTATAGTTTTTTAAATGTCGCAGCATCATGCTGAGATAGGAGCCTTTTGGCTTCGTATAGGATTTTCTGTTTCATTTTCCTATTTCTTACTTTTTTTTATTTTATTTACCATTTATGTACACACATATATAAACAGACAAGAAAAAACAGAACAGAAAAATAGGTACAAAGGTGTTGCTTATTTCATAAGAAATCTCTTTCAGCATACCTGCGATAGGACAAGAAATAGAGAGATGTAGACAGCGTGTAAAAGAGTAAAGGAGACAAAAAATAATACATAATATCACAACAGTTCACTTAATAAGTGAAAGCCAATGTCCAGCAGTGGACGTCTTTCGGCTGAAATGATGATGATGAATCTTCCTGTACGAGTCGCAATAAATACTTTTTCTTTCTTTACTGGGACTGTGTATTTTTAACACAGTTTTCGGTAGTTAAAAACACAAGCTGTGCTAACTCAATTTACATAAAAGTATCCAAACTTTACGTAACTGAAACTAGCCACTAGTGACAGTTTTAGTGACTAAAATAGTCACTTTATGTTCTAGATTAAATAGAAACGTGACGAGGGCAAAAAAACCTAACCTTCTGTGAGCCTGATTCACTCAAACTCAAAAGCGTTAATCTATTACACTGCTATTATAAAGGCGAAAGTTTGTGAGTGTGTTTGTATGTTTGTTACTTTCTTCACGCACAAACGGCCGGACCAATTTTGATAAAATTTGGTATGGAGGTAGCTGACTCCCTGGCTTAACAGATAGGCTACTTTTTATCTCGATATTCCCACGGGAAATTTATGCGGGTGACACCACGGGGCGCAGCTAGTACATAATATGCAACTTGTCCCAAAATTCAACGATAAGCGGGCACAAGACGGTGGACCTGATCATGACTACTCGAGAAAAAATTATGAAAAAATTTTATTTTGGTATTTACTAAGTGGACTAAAAGTAAAAAAACTGAAAATTTTAAGGAAAAAAATAATTTTGGTTGATTTTTGTGTAAACACTACAGGCAAACTACAAACACTTTTGAACTCTCCAGAAGGTCAATTCCCGACAATCAATGCCAAAAATGTAAGGATATTAGAGGTATTTTTGACACATTGAAACCGAGATCAGACTGTGAACGTTCTTAAAATTACGAGAATTGCCCCTTAAGAGTCGTTCAGTCAGAAAGATGAAACTACCTTACTAGTTACCTATTACAAAGCGTAGAAGGTGTAACCTGATAAAGGTTACATTGAACTATAACGAACAGACCTTTGGATTCTGTTAACATCGAGTGCTCAAATTACGCCTTACTATTACCACTTCTCATTGAAAGGTCAAAGGTAACCCAATATAGAATCTCTACCCACGCAGTTTTTGAGTTGGAACATCATCTTGTCTTTATCCAGGTTATTTAGGTTCCGATGAGCATGTCTTATTCTTTTAAATATCTATTAGCTTGATTAGACCTAATGTTATACAGAGGTTTATTGTTTGTTTGTAAAAGGTAATCTATTGAAGCATAATTGGCCTATAATGTTCCCACTGCTGCGACACAGGCCTCCTCTCTTCGAGAGGCAGTAGGCTATAATCTACCACGCGGGCCCAGTGCAAGTTGGTAGACATCAAATGTCTTCGAATTTTTGGTTCTAGGACATATGGTATCCTCACGATGTTTTCCGTCGCCCTCTTGAGAGCAGGGGTGATGAAATTATTTACACCAAGTAAAGCGCCTGTCAGGATTTGAACCCACAATTTACAACTCGTAAGTCGGGGCTGTTACCATTGAGCCACCACTGCTCTACTGGGCCAGCACTGCTCTACTGGGCCAGCACTGCTCTACTGGGCCAGCACTGCTCTACTGGGCCCCCACTGCTCTACTCAAATTCAAATTCAAATTCATTTATTTGTCCGAACATGGTAGTACATTACATGGTCTTAAATTAATAAATGGTCTCATCATATTCTGCCACGTGGGGCGCGCAAATATTAGGTACACAAATAAAATGATTGCAATACAAAAAATAAATTTGTGAGGTTAATATTAATACTATTGGATAATTAATTACAAAATAATATTACAATATGAGGCATGTCAGTTAAAAATATTATCTAGATTAATGTCAAGTATTATTCAATGTGAAACTATCAAAGAGAGATTTCAAAGTGTCAAAGTCGTATCGTCCAAAAATTCATTTAAATTATAATAACACTTCTTACATAGCAACTCTTTAAGTTCCTTTTTAAACCCATTTAAATTTAACTGTTTGATTTGTTTTGGGATTTTGTTAAAAACTTGCGGGGCTATACAGAATATGCTCTTCCACATTAATGCGGTTTTGGCCCTACGTCCGCGTAACATGTCATTCCGCCTGTTACGTTTAACTGTATCTGATAAGTTGGGAAACAGGTGTGGATTCAGCTTAACAAATAAGGCAGTTTCATAAATGTACAAGGACGGTAGGTTAGAATATTGTATTTTTTTAAAAATGGTTTACAACTGTCCGTTATTTGAAGTCTGAACATAGCTCTGATGGATCGCTTTTGCGCTTTAAACGCGATTTCTCTATTTGTAGAGTTACCCCAGAATATAATACCGTATCTTAGTACAGATGCTACAAGACCATGATAAGCTGTAAGTAGTGCATCTGTGTAAACTGTTGGCGCAAGTTTATACAAGGCATAGGATGAACTACTGATTTTCTTACATAGCGCTTCAATGTGATCCTTCCAATTGAGCTGCCTGTCAATTATCAAACCTAGAAATTTTGCATTATCTACGTCGTGAATTTTTTTATTCTGGTATTGGACCTCCATTTTCGAACTAGGTTTTTTATGGCCAAAGTGCACTATTTGAGTTTTGCCAAGATTAATTCTTAGATTATTATTATCAAGCCAAGAGATTATTGAAGTTACCGCGTTATTCACATCAGCTTCATATGATTCAGGTTTATCACATGCTATTATTATCGTACTATCGTCAGCAAAGAGTGTTATTGGGAAGTCTATAGCTTTGGGAAGGTCATTAATATAAATTAGAAACAGTAGAGGACCCAATACACTGCCCTGAGGTACACCAAAGTATACTGTGCGTTCTTTCGACAGGTATGTTACTTCTTCTTTAGTCTTTAAGTTTACTTTAAGTTTACTGGGCCCCCACTGCTCTATTGGGCCCCCACTGCTCTATTGGGCCCCCACTGCTCTATTGGGCCCCTACTGCTCTACTGGGCCACCACTACTCCTATTTATGGAAGTACTGATACGATTACAAAAAAAATTTCACTGATAGAAAGGTACACTATTGCCGAGTGCGGATATGTGTTATGTTTCAGATGGGTCGTTTTGACTGTTTACCTTCAGGTAAAACTTTTGATTTAATTTAATTAATTTCATTTCATTTAATCAGACAAGTGTTTTACTAATTACTTTAGCGAATCAAGACTTGGCAGCAATTCCACTAGAAATTAAACATGATCAAAAACTTATGAATTTAATTCAGAAAATTAAATGTAAAATACTTCTGTAACAGTTGAATAAATCTCGGTAAGTAATGCAAATAGGAAAATGAAATGATACTCTCTTAATTGAAAATGCACTTAATTTCAACGTGTTTAAGTCTCACTTTCAATTTTTCAACTGACGTTTACTTAGTGTTAAAAACGTTTTTCTCATTAAGATTGATGATATTCACATTTTTATCTCCTGAACGCCGCCTTTTCAGGAATAGTATCGGGTTGGCTTTTCACAGAGGCTGTGTCACATAAGACGACTCCTGAAATGGTTGTACAATTCGTAAAGTAAAATAAAATAATGGGGACAACGGGGCTTTCTGGTAAATGTAAAAATTGTATTAAATGTAATTCTACATTTAATATCAGTAAGCATATCGTCGCTCTCATGACTAAAAGTCCTATCTCATTTTTCTCATTTTTTTGCTGTTTTGAGTTAGGACAACTACATTTTTCTATTCGTGATTCTTTACATTTTTCATTTAACCGTCGTATCTCTATGTCATTTGGATCTCAAAATATAAACATTTTGAAAAGGAAACAAATGTGAAGAATAGCAAATAGAAAAATTTTGTTGCCCTAACTCGAATCAGCTAAAAAATGGGATAAGACTTTTAGTCATGCGAGCGACGATATATGCTGTACATAATGCTATAAAATAAATATGGAGTACGTACACATAAATGATGAAGGAGAAGTGACTTGATTGATGTCTCCGTCTTTTCGGTATCGCGGCTAGATTTTTCCATCAACAGCAGAATAGTCCTCTACAAGGGTGCATATTATTTTTTAACCGACTCAAACTCAAAGCATTTATTTCAATTAAACCATTTACAGGCACTTTTGAATTGTCAAGAAGTCAGTCAGTCAAAAATAAAATGAAGCTAGTTGCCCATTCCAAAGCGTAGGTACCTATGGAGAAGAACGGGCAAGAAATTCCATGGACACTCTTTTAAATTATATTTTTACAAAAATATTAGTTACATCATTAACGTCGAATTTATAATAATATGTGAGAACGATGTAAAAAAAGACGTAAAAGACTTCAAAAAGGAAGAGATTCTCAATTTGACAGTATGTTTTTTCGTATGTTTGTTACGCGATATCTCCGGCAATTGTAATACGATTAAAAAAAAAAAAATTAATGGATATAGTATGCCTCAGAGGTGGTCCCATGTACATTAAAAAAAATCTGCTGTTTAATACCTACTTCAATACCTACTTGACCAAAATGTATGAAACAGCTGATTTATTTTCGTGATTTCAGAGTTGGTCCCATAGTGAAAGTTGTTCATATTCATGGGTAGAACACCCTGTAAAAATTTGGAACCGATAAAAAAAAACATTCTGTATTTACTAAACCCCTCAGCCTAACCCTCACGGGAGTACAGGCGCAATGAGCATTTTATATTCAGGTCCGTTTTCATAGGATTGGATGTATTATAAAAAGAGAAAGAAAGAAAATACATACATTTATTTAGAACAGACGAAATGTTCGGTTCAGCCGTCCGAGTTTGGTTTTGGCGTCTGTGGTAATAGTGAAAACCTTGCCAAGGGACTCATAACATAACTTGCAATACTTGTGTGTTTCATACACTTCTGCTTACCCCTCAGCCTCTTATTGTATTTAAGCTCTGTACTGCTCTAGGCCAGATCAAAGTCAAAGTGTTACTACTGACCTACGATGGACTATACGATTCAATCTCCTTAGCTTTTCCCAACCGCTTGTACCAGTATTATACACTGTCTATCTGACCTGCACAACAGCACGGTACCTCTTGGTAATATACGATTTCATGTACATAAATAAAAAATCAACGAAATGAAAAAAATATCTAACAAAAGATTTTTTTTTCTAACCGCCCATTCTGTTAACCTAAACTTTGAGAAATAGCTTCGTTCAGACGGGCGACGGATAAACATACATCGCTTATTTAGAAACAAATTGAGGTCTCGAGACCAAAATGTTTACATATCTTAGGGTTACGCTAAGCCAAATAATATAGACTTGCTTTAAAGTATGGGAAATGCCAATTTGGTTCTGTTTAAATTTGCCACTCCTTGATTGTCAGGCTAAATACGTGGATGGCTTAAGGGATTACTATACAGAGGAGAGATTCTATCTCCTCAATGTGTAACTGAATTAATGAACATCGTGAAATTACTTTGTCCAGAATCGTTTACTGAATTGAATCCTGCCATTTTTAATTTAGGTAATTTTTGTCCCAAAAATAATTAACAGTCAAAACAAACCAAAATGAACCAAGTACCTTCTACGCTAGACCCTTATGTTGATTTGTAATGTGACCACATTTTTCTCCCACAATCAGTATAACTAATTTAATAAATAAACAAAGTTTTATACAAAATATTAAAAATTCAACGTCTGTATTATGATTCATCATCATCATTTCTGTCTGATCCCATCTGATCCTGTATTAAAAATATCGCTTTCAGCTATAAGACCACCCATTATGTTACCCTGTTAAATGTCTACATGTATATGCGTAATGTATATGGGCCCAAAAATTTTTATTTCAGAATTAATATACGAGTAATGTGTACATAATTAACAACATAAACATCATCATTATATTTTCTTTGCTCCTGTTCCATGATTATTATTATTATATGTATGTTATTATATTTATATAGATTATTATAATATGCTTTATGTCCTCGTATGTATTTTTTGTATTCTGTAAATGGTACACCACAGACTACCCACAGTATTGTCTTTTATTCCTTTTTTTTATCCATCATCCACCGCCCATCATTGTGTCACCCCTTGCACTTTACTTATTTATATCTGTAATTTATATGGTGTTCATAACAAAGAGTATTCTATCTACACCTAATTAATTAATAAAAATTACAAAATGAGGTACTAGTTTAACTAAAACTATTCATAAACTAAAAAATTAGTCGGCGAAAAATTCATCTGCATTGCTGACGGCTGGTAATATACCTAAGAGACTGGCGGCATTACCACATTGTATGGCAATACTTAGCCTCTAGACAAGTTAAAAGTCAGCCCTTGGGTCACGGGAAGTGTCAACCAGCCATTTGGAGGTTACGTTGAACAAATCATGAATACTCAGACCACACGGCCCGAGGGTTTCAACCCCAAACGGCTCGAAAATTTAATTACCGATAAAGTTCTTTATGTGGTGTACATAATATAGAGTATTCTATTCGATTCTATCATGTTAATAAAACTTTAGTGGTTCAGTACCAAGTTAATCTTCAGCAGTCATCATCGTCATCATCTGCCTAGCCTTTTCCCAACTATGTTGGGGTCGGCTTCCAATCTAACCAGATGCAGCTGAATACCAGTATTTTACATGGAGCTACTGCCTATCTGACCTCCACAACCCAGTTACTGGGTAATACGATACCCCTTGGCAAGACTGGTTGTCAGACTTTCGCGCTTCTGACGACCCGTAAGTTACAAGTATAATTAATAGTCATTACCTACAAGTTATAATAAATAAATAATGATACTAATTCACAGAAAAAACGAGTAAAAGACTTTACAAACATCATTTACGTAAAATATGACCACATTTTTCTCACAGAGCAAGCCAAAAAGAACGCTAACGTAAATAACGCAAATTAATTTAGCTTCCTCGCACAAAAGCAAATGTTTTAACTCCATTCCTCACGGGATTGCGCGCATTTTGCTTTGTTAATCATGAAATATGAACGTATGACCTGAACAAATATAATTATCTAACGAATTCTAATTTGGATAATCCTGAAGATTTGTTTTTAATTAAACAATAATCCCTAATGGTGTATCCAGTTTGGATATGGGAAACTTTAGCCTCCTTAGTAATAAACGTTGTATAGCGTCTGTATAGTTACACAACGCTTTGTGTTCTCTCGAAAGTCAAATTACTAACATCTTATTCATCTGATATAATACGTTTATTAGTAAGGGTTTGTCAATAGTAGCTGTTTTATTGGTGTAGTGGTCGCAAGTGCTACTGCTCACCACGAGGTCCTGGGTTCGATTCATAGGTCGGGCAAAGTGTTACTGGTTTTTTCCATAAGGAATTTCTCAGTAGCGGCCCGTAGCCTGAATTTGTGCCCGGTTGCTGGCAATAGGCTCGCCCCATCTATATATATAAAATTCACTGACTGATATATCAACACACAGCCTAAACCGCTGGTCCTAGAGACATGAAAGTTGGAGGGTGTGTTCTTTGTGAAGAGTAGGTATCCACTAAGATAGGGTTTTTCAAAATTCCAATCGGGGGAGGGTGAAATTTCACGCGGACGAAGTCGCGGGCAGAAGCTGGTATTACATATGACTTAAACTATAACAGAATAGGTACACTTCTGTCTAAGTCTTCGGGGATTACAAACGTGATGATAGTAAGAAAGAAAGAAAGAAAATACATTTATTTAGCACAAACTAAAAGACACAGTGCACCAGAGCCATACATCAGATAAAAATCAAATAAAAAAAGTGTAAAGTCAGATGTAAAAAATTAGCAGGAAACTGTGCCTCACGGCTGCGCCAAAAAGGATAAGTATGTCGATACTGATCTTATGCGATGCGGTCAAATGTGGGACATGTGGTCAGAATCGTTCTGAGGATGAATTTAGATGTCTATAAATAAGTAGGGGAAGACCAAATTTCTATGGATGGACAGTGTGAAAGATGACATGGCTAGAAAGAGTTTGAATACTGCGTTGACGGCTAATAGACATAGTATGGAAGAATAAGATTGTGGTGACAATATAATTAATGTATGCAAAATATTGTAAAACATTTTAAAAGAGTAACGGTGGAGTTTCTTGCCCATTCTTCCCCATACGAAAACTACCTTTTGGAAGGGGCGACTAGAATCAATTCTATTTTATTGTAATTTTTGACGTTCAAAAGTGCCTTTTATGTGGCTATTTGAAATAGATGCTTTCACTTTGACAACAAATACATGAGGATAAGGGCAGGATAACGATAAGCCGGACCCATCGGATTATGAGAGTAAAGGAACAGAGTCACCAGCGTTACGCACACACTTGTGCACTATAATATCTCCTGCGTACCTGGCTAATCTCCGTTGAGACTGCCACCGTGACAGAAATTGGTCGGGAGGCTATTATTAATGATAAGCCGATAGTTCACAATAATATAGCTTGTGTTATAATGCTCAGGAACCTCGATCGATCCCTAAAAAGGCTCCTGTTAGGTAGTTGGGTCAAGGTCATAATGCTTATCCGGTACTGGACACAGTGTGAATAGGTATTTCTAAAAGGATCATCCTCTCCATAGACTATACTGCCTCAAGTTATTTTATGACTTTAAATCATATCAACTGAGTGCCCGATTTTACATAATTAAATAAAATGAGTGTACTTCCAATCCCTTAGGTCTTTTAAAAAGAGATACACAAACATTTCAATAATATATGTGAATTTTAAAATCATCCCCTATTTTAACCCCTTGAGGGGGGTTTTTTCAAAAACGCTGAAACACGTAATTATTTTTTTCTTACTAAAAGCATTTTGAATATTCGTATTCCTAAATTAGGGAACGCTTTGTTTCCCATATTAAATTTCAACCCCTATTAAGATTATTTTTGAGACAAAAAGTAGCGAATTTATTTATCCATTTAATACTTCAACACATAAATGTACAGAGGCGGACTTAATGCCATAGGCATTTTCTACCAGTCAACCTTTGAGTGATGCAAAGACAAACAGTGGTAGGTGCAATCATGAAAATTGGGGAATAAATATTTTAAACATAAAGATAGAAGAAGCGTAGGTCTGTCCTTCCTAAGGAAGCCATCTGTCTCCTCGCCAAAGTTTATCGAAATCCGTTGAGGCGGGCAAAGGTAACGGACAGATAGACTTATGATAATAGTATAGCTATATTATAGAGTATGGAAGTATATGTAGATGGATAACAAGAAATAGACTGAGGTTAACGGTGGTATTTATACTAATATCGAACGTTTGTTGCCTAGATTCCCAAGCGTTATATGTGCTATGTACAGACGCCAGCAAATCAAGCTACTACAATCTGTCAAATTTCTTTAATAGATTTTCAACTTTATTGCTAAAGTGTAAGGTTCAAAGTTGGTTGAGAAAATTTTACAGTTTCGGGTAGCTTGATGTGCTGGCGTCTGTACAGGGGGTAAAAAGACCCATCACATAGCCGTCAACTATGTCTTCTGTACATCAAACTAAATGACTGTGCAAAATTGCTGGGAAACGACCTTTCTTTTTTAACCGACTTCAAAAAGGAGGAGGTTCTCAATTCAATAAGTAGGTAGTGTTAAATACGAATTTGTGTAGGGTAAGTACAACTTAAAAGTGAAAAATGAAAACTTTTTACAAAAAGCAAGCAACTGACTTCCAAAAAAAACTAATTTCGGAAGTCGGTGGCAAACAACGAAAATGCGAACCCAACGACACTGACTACCGAAATTAAAATTATTTTTCACTTTGAGTCTTTTTTGGAAATCGGTTGTTTTTTATTTTTTGTAAAAAAGTTTTTTTTGTTATGAAAAATCGCTATTTACGATAGTGCGCAACGTAACATATGCAAAACATTGTGCTTACGGGTGCATACAACGGTACAGACGCCAGCACATCAACCTACCCGAAACTGTCAAATTTTCCCAATCAACTTTGAACCTTATGCTTTAGTGATAAGGTTGAAAATCTATTAAAGAAATTTGACAGATTGTAGTAGGTTGATGTGCTGGCGTCTGTACATGGGTCGTGCGGTATGTAAAGTTGTATTATATAACGTTAAAAACCTGTTTTCGTAAAAAAAAACGTCAGTAAAAATAGAAAATAAGAGCTTCAATATCTCCGAAACCAGAAGGTTCCCAGGTATGGTCCAGTACAAAAAAAATATATCACAATGACGGGGAGTACAAGTGATTCTCGGCTTCGCTAAGGGTCTTTTAATACCCGTTAAGTGGAAATAATTATAATTTTCCCAAACTAAAGTACAAAACGCGAGCACATCAAGCTACCCGAAACTGTCAAATTTTTCCAATCAACTTTGAACCTTATGCTTTAGCGATAAAGTTGAAAATCTATTAAAGAAATTTGACAGATTGTAGTAGCTTGATGTGCTGGCGTCTGTAAAACTGAGCAGGTGCCAGTAAGTAGGTTACGTTAGCCATTCTTCTTTATTAGCAAGATTCGGGGCTCAGCTGGATCATTTGGGAGATTATCCGCACTACTTATATCTTTGTGTAGGAATGCAATCAATTAACTAATGCATGGAACAGAGAAATATGTAGTATTTTATTGTATGTAAAGTTAGGAAAGTAGATCTTCAAGCTAAAGCATGAATCTTTTTTAAATCATGAATCTGACAAATGCGTGCACTGACTGGACAGGTCCACTCAATCTGTGTGGTTCTTTCCTCAAAAGACCATCTCGGACATCGATCTACATGGTCTTCATATAACCTGACCAAGATTATGTCTGGACTTTAAAAGAGACTGTGACCTCTGAGTTTGTTTCGGCATTTCTTCTCAGAGTAGTCAGATAGGAAACGCCGACCTCATCTAGTTTTTAAAAATATGATTGACGTGTAAAAGTGTTTGACAAACCTACTTACAAAAAATAAAATCATTTATCATCACTTATCATGTCGATAGTTTCAGTGATAAAAACACTTAAATTGTTTTGAATTTGAACTGGAATTGTAAAATTGAATTGCATTTGAACTGCAATTGTAACTCAAAATAGAGATAAAATCAACTATAATACAATTGAAAATTCTCAAATAAATGCGTTAAATTCATAACACTACAATTGAAAAACATTTTCTAATACCAAACCACAGAACTTTATTTCGGTATTTTATGAAATGCCTATAAAAATGCTTCTGGCCACAGTTTCAAGAAAACTGATGTAATAAAAAAAAACATTGAAGCATCTCTTTAGGTAACCTCAATTTTTCTGAGAACAGAAAACATCATGATAGTAATTGCATTCATTTGTTTATTTTGTAAATGCTTAAAAACTATAGTAGCACAATCTGCAGATGTATTTTTGGTTCCAACCTTGTTTAGACGATTTTAGATTAAGAAATCCAAGTTTCAATATTAATACTTTAGTACAGAAATTCCTTTTTTTATTCCACTACCCACCTTATACCGCCAACGTTCAAAATGATACGATTCTCTCCATCCATTCCTGTTACCTCACTTTAATAAACATTTAAAACTATTTCACAACACTAAACCGATCACAGAAAAAATCCAAAACCGTTATTTTTCAAATTTAAAATCGAACCTTTTTAATTTTCAAAAATTACACTTGATTGCGAACGCGGTTTGTTGACGTTTTCTACGCGTGTTTTTGCGACGGCGCAGCGCACAGACGCGTGCGAATCCGGCGGCCGTCCAGTCGGCACTGGGATGAAATGAGATGAAGGGGAGAATTTCTACCCCCACCTGTGGCCTGCACGCACTGCAGTCGACCCCTTTGCGCCTTTCAAGTTTATGATGGAGCTACCGGGCACGCTTTTAGTGGTTTTTCATTCAGCATCACTTACATAAATGTTGAAATTACAAGCAATGATTTTTTTAACCGTGTCTTGTTTGGATAACGCCTGCGGCTTTTTAATGCGGAAGTTTTTGGAAAGATAACAGCACGACTGTTATCCCAGGAGGGTTTGGCAGAGCGGAACACCCACATTTCGCCAGTTGTGTGTGTTATATAATTATGTTTTCATTCAATAAATAATGAGGGGCAAAAATTGAAAAAAATATTTATTGATTGATTATTTTTCATGATTGCACCTACAGTCCGTCAAATCTAAGAAGTACCGTTTGACAGTTATAAATATGTGTTATTTTGCTTTGTTTGAAAGTTTTCAATTACATTTAGATATTAAGAATTGTACATTTTTAGATACAATAATGAAATCTTTCTAAATTCATGGTTTTATGATGAATTCGTATGAACAAAGTTGAAAAATATGAAACGTCAAACGGTACTTCTTAGATTTGACGGACTGTACACTGTTTGTCTCTGCATCACCCAAAGGTTGACTGGTAGAAAATGCCTATGGCATTAAGTCCGCCTCTGTATATATAATATTTTGCTTGAAGTATTTTTTTTAATCTATGTAATTTATGTCTGTAATTTATAAAGTGTACTTATCAAAGAGTATTTTATTCTATGTTATATACATTTTGACCGCGTAGGTATTGTACTTTTCTATGAAATAGCAGAGGGACAATTCTCGTAATTTTAAGAACGTTCTTTGATTTTTGATTTAGTTGAATCTGTCAAAACATACTTCTAATTTCCTTAAATTTTGACAAGTTTTTGACATTTGTTTGTCGCCGAGATGAGACTGCGACTAGATTTTGAACGTTTTAAATTACGAGAATAAGCCTTCTGGATTTTTCCCCTGGTATAGAATCATGTGCTGAATTCAGGGTTTCAGTTTTAACGTCAATGTCCCTGGCCCTGCCGCCCCGCCCTGTAGTTTTAACTATAGTGTATGCTTTCTTCACACAAACGCTTTTCTAATGAGGTTCCTGTGTCACAGGCTAACATCCATTTATGCACAATTATGCTGTAGGTAGAGGTACAGATAGCATAACATCTCGCCGGTTTGAGCACTTGATGGATAATACCATAGATGTATGAAAGAAATGGATAATACTATCCACGCAGTGCTTCAGGTGACAGATCTCGGCGATAAGCGTAAGTCCAGGGATGTGTGGCCGGCTTTGGGTTTCATCATTCATGCAGTTTTTGAAGTAATTCTTTCCTGTTATTTTTGAAGTGGTTTTCCCTAGGTGCGATTCGCTAATTGAAATTTGATATGTTTTTTATTCAATAAATAATGAGGGTCTTGTGGCTAAGTAATAACAGTCGCGCGGGTCGATCTATCAGGTTATGCTACCCTTGCCGTGGTTGGTCAGTGGATGGGTGACCATCTTCTCCATTTCTCGGAAAGCTCGTAAAGTCGTTGGTCCCGGCTGCCATTCGTAGATCTTTGGCAGTCATTACGGGTAGTCATAAGCGCAAAAGTCTAACAACCAGTCTTACCAACGAGTATCTTGTTACCCAGTTACTGGGTTGTGGCGGTCAGGTAGGCAGTCGCTCTATGCAAAATACTGGTGTTTAGCTGCATCCGGTTAGACTGGAAGCCGACCCCAACATACTTGGGAAAAGGCTTGTCGGATTGATATATTGGTAGCTTTGTACACAGTGGAAACCATTCTAAAAGTGCTCGTGAAACGATTTACTTGCGGACAAGGCGTTTATTTGCTAGCTTTACCGTATGTAAATGTACTTATATCTAACGACAGAAATGACGCAGTGTGCGCCTTCTGTGCTCGAGGTCGCGGCTTCGTTCCCCGCATAGGAATAAACATTTGTGAGGCTAACAGACTTTTTATTTTGATTATTTTTGTATGTGATTTACATAACATCACGCTTTTAATCCCCAAAAGGTTAGCCAAAGGTGTACCTATAGTAAACCCACATTTCTCCAGTTATGTTTAAGTCCCATGTAACAGGGGGCGAGGGTATTGCCATCACCCGGGCATAAATCTAGACTCCGGCTGCTATTGAGAAATTGAGCAATTCCAGATACCTAGATTAACCCAACAACACTTTGCCCGACCTGGAAATTGAACCCAGGACCTCATGTTCAGCGGTAGCGCTTGCGAACACTAGACTAACGAAGCAGTCGATGTAGGTATGTGATTTGTATGTGTTATATCATGAAATAATACTTGGATGTCCAGTGGGAAATCTTAACCAGTCAGGCGGTTTACTTTGAGTAAATAATTTGGATTTATTCCGATCTGATCTCCTGAACACCCCCCCTGGATCCTGCTAGTTATTCTATTGTTTTAATCTCTGTCTTATCTATACTAATATTATAAAGAGGTAAAATTTGTTTGTAAGTTTGTATGTAGGGGTTAATCTCCGGAACTACCAGTCGGATTTTAAAAATTCTTTTTGCGTTTGATAGCCCAATTTTTGAGGAAGGCTATAGGCTATTTAACATCACGCTAGCATCCTTAGGAGCCGAGCAAAATGAAAAAAAGTCAGAACGAAAGCGAAAACGAAGTAGTAGTGCGGTCAGGCGATGCGATGCGACGGGTGGGTCGGGGGAAACAGAAATTTCACGCGGACGAAGTCGCGGGCTGAAGCTAGTCCACTATAAAATTTCTCATTCCGGTCTGATCCCCTATAATTGCCGCTGCACTCAAAACGGTGAAGGAAAACATCGTGAGGTAACCGGCATGTCCTAGAACCAAAAATCCGAAGACATGTCACGTCTACTAGAGGAGGCCCCATGTCCCTGCAGTGAGGACATTATAAGCTGATTATGATATAATTCTAACATATGGCAGTGGTGCTGTGGTGGTGGTGGTTATGGTTTTCAAACATGGTCTTTGACCATTTAGCAGAGGTCCACGCTTCATTATTGCCGGCGAGCTATGGAGCGGAGTATTCTGGGTATTAAACTTGTGGACCGGGTTAAGAATACAACAATCCGTTCCATCACTAAAATAACTGATGTCACGCTTAAGTGGAATTGGGATGGTCACATCTGCCGCATGTCGGACAATCAATGAGTCAAACTTCCGACTCAGTGGGTCCCACTTTGGTAAACGACATCGCGGCAGGCCCAGACGGAGATGGCGGGATGAGCTGGACTCCTTCCATAAAGATTGGCAGCTCTGGACAGAGAGAGGTGGAAAGAGAGTATAGGCTTTTGCCCAGCAGTGGGACATTAACAGCTAAAAATAATAATAATAATGATTATGACCCTGTTCCCGATACCGGTGGGCTACTATAATATAGTTTAAATTTATTTATTGAAATAAAGGAGATAATGTTATAATTATTTTCGTAGCTACACAATCATTACATAGATCAACAAAACAACTTACCATTCCCTAAAGCAAAACAAGAAAATATTTCATGCGCAGACTAATTATTTAACTCAATTTACTCACTTAGTGTTAATTATTTCTTTATAGAGATTTACTCTGATCTCGTATCGTAAATAATTTAATATCGTTAACAATAGCTATTGTTCTCATTGTTTAAATTGTAGACTGTATTGTTTCCAATACTCATGTGTGTTGATTATAGATATTATTATCCATTGATTAAAAAGTATTGTGATATTTTTAAATACATATGGCCGAGGCTCTGTCTCACATAGGGTCGCAGCATTATGCTGAGCGATGGCCTTTTTGCTTGGACGCATATTTTCCCCGAATTTGTTCTTTTTCGTGTTTTTTTTTTATTGTTTATTCATCAAAAAACAGTTTACAAGCTTTTGTTGGACCTTTAAACATAGCACACAAACCATCGCGGGTTTAACAGCGGTATGGCCAGACACGGCAACATGGTGTCACTATATATAGATAACTAGCTGCTGCCCGCGACGTCGTCTGCGTGAAGGCTCTACAGCACCAAAAATACGTAAGATGCCAGCGTCGCTATAGCATTATAAGTAAACAACTTTTAAAATAGCATTAAAATATAAGTTTTTTTTGCAAGCGAAGCAAGTGAAGAGAGTTATATGGGAATCCTGCTGAGTTCAGTCATAAGATGTGACTGAAGGAAATGAGAGAAAATAATGCAGGAATACATTCCAGGACACAAAAGAGTAAAAATACGTACAAAGGTATCATACCTTACAACACTTCCCTATAAACTACGTTGATAGTTATGCTGCCAGGAGCCAAAATGTAAAGAGAGTCAGGACTGGTGACGCAGGAGCAAGCGACGTACAGTTGCCCGTGTGAGAAGCAACTCGTCCTGAGGTCGACACCCGCTGCCCTTAGTGTCTGCCCCTGCGACTTATTGATTGTCATCGCGAAGCAAACACTCACGGGAAACTGTACGTGCTTGAACTGGAACGGGAAGTTATGAGGTATGAGGGGAATGCGTGGTATAAATACTGCCTCGCCGACGCCACAACCCGTAAGAATTTCCGCCTCAATGGTGTGTCTGTGGAGCGAGATGACTTTAAGGCGGGTCCCGTTACACAACTTCGGAGGAGATAGGTTCCGAAGAAGCATAATCGGGACACCGACCTTCAGCTTGATGGTATGCGCTGGAAGTCCACTTGCTGACAGGGAGTTCAGAAATTCCACGGGATAATGGGTGACGTCATCTTGCTCGACCACTTCAGTGTTTATCGAAGTGTAGACCACTTCATTCCCCTCAATTTCCGAGAGAATGCATGCATTAATTGCTGCAGCCTGATCATTTTTGGGTGTCAAAATGGCCCGCTCACACACCCAAGAATTCTGCTGGTGCGGTATACGACTGATGTCCCCGCACACACGGCGAATGAGTTCTTCTAAGCTGGATACCACTCTACCGAGAGACTCTGGAAGCACCACCTGTCCACCTCTCTCTTCTGGTAGAGTGTCTTCGCCAAGACTTAGAAGGACATCGGAGAATTCTTGAGCATGTGCATTTCCGCCGAGCCGAGCTCTCATATTAATGGTCAAGCGCAGCGTACGAACTCGTGACCACAACGAAGATCGTTTCAACGAAGCATTCACCTCGTCAGCCCTCGATCCCCGCGTCACCACGGGAAGCATTTGCCGGAAATCGCCACTGAACAGAACTGTGACACCACCCGTCAAATGTTCGTTCCTGCGGATGTCCTGCAGGGTTCTGTCCACGGCCTCAACTGCCTTCCTATTGGCCATCGCACACTCATCCCATACGATCAGAGAGCATTCCTTGAGCACGTGTCCCTTATCGCTGTTACGTGACACACCACAAACAGGCGTTTCGGCGCTCTCTAAATCGATGGGAATTTTAAACATGGCATGTGCTTTTATGCCATTCGGAAGCAGTGTGGAAGCGATTCCCGACAACGCTACAGCAATAGCAATTTTGCCTTGCCTCCTGACCTCTGCAAGTATGCCAGTGGTAACAAATGTTTTTCCTG
Source organism: Hydraecia micacea (assembly GCA_914767645.1). Taxonomy (NCBI): domain Eukaryota; kingdom Metazoa; phylum Arthropoda; class Insecta; order Lepidoptera; family Noctuidae; genus Hydraecia; species Hydraecia micacea. Next base: position 2,006,373 of record OU611794.1, read on the forward strand.
TTCCACCAGGAGCACCCAAGAAAAACATTTTACCCTGGTTTTGCCCAACGCTTTCAAGGACGGTGTCATAAATTTGTTTTTGCTCTGAAGAGAACAAAGCGACATGGTCATTTCGTATGGTGGTCATTTCGCCCGGATCATAATTTGTCTCAGCGTTATACTCCCGATTTCCACGGTCTTGATGCGGTGATGATTGGGGAGCTGGTAACCCATATTCGATCAGTGGATTGCCGCCGATAGAAATGACCACATCTTGAAGTGAACTGAGACAGGTGTTCAGCACGCGTTCATCAGTTACTTTGACTTCGTCTCCAGTAGCACGCCTCAAAGCTCGTAGAAAATCTTCGGACAGATGATGGCGATACGTCTCCCACAAAGCTACCGGGTTCGCGACTCCACAAAACACCAAGATGACGGCAAACAGATGACGCATGCGGCTGGGACCGTCACTGACGCTCGCCTCCGCGAGGGTGTCATCCCAATTTTGCTCACCGTCGAGAAGGTGACATTTTATATCACATTTAAGTTTATAATTAGGTATACGACATGGAAATATATTAATTACCAAGCAATAATCACACAGATAAATACCGAACAAAAGTATTAACAGTCAATGTTTATTTTGTACTAATAACATGAAATTGATGGAGAAATGATCATCATCAATGAACATAACTTTTTTGTAATACTTAATACCGCATTTTTTTAAAATTGTCTTCCTCAACTCTGCTCAAGATTTTGAGGGTTTTGTTGGACCTTGAATTTGTCAAAACGAACTATACGATACAACTTTTATGAAGAAAATGCACATTACCATCTATGAATTTTAAGAATAACTAACTACTAACCTCGCCAACATGATCAAATTTAAATTATTAATTTCCAAAAATTGTTAACATGTAACTTCATTTGATTTTTATGAAATCTCATAGATGGCGCTGCTTCAAAATTTTCTTTATACTACTAACATTCATTAAACTATGTTTCTCTGCCCAAGTTACTTAAATGGCGTAGTTTTTATAGTGTAAAGCTAGATTATAGCATGGCTTACTCAAAAACAACATTTAAATATGCGTCGTTATATTACACGCTGTCACAGAATGCGTAAGAAAAATAAAGATTCACAGCTCCTCCCCCGTAGGTGATAGCGTGATAATATGTAGCCTATATGTTGACCCGACCTCTTAGTAATATTCATGCAAAATTTGAAGTAAATCCATGCAGTACTTTTTGAGATTATCCCGGACATACATACAGACAAACAGACAAAAATTCTAAAAACTATATTTTTGGCTTCGAAATCGATTGCAGATCACGCCCCAAGTATTCTTTTTAAAAAATATTCAATGTACAGTTTTGACTTTCCTACGATTTTATTATATGTAGGTATAGATAATTAATTAACGAACAATTTCGTAGGTATATATTTTTTTTTGTTTTTTCTATAAAGCAATAAATAAGATATCATTAGATAATGAATTGAGTATTCTATTCATTTGACTAAGTAAGATTGATGCTATAACATTAGGGGGTTTATTTATAAACATTGCATAATATTAAAAGTAATGATTAGCGACTGTTTAACAACCTTACATTTTTTTTTCCGTTTAAACGTCTCTTACCGTTATGCAACGTTTATATAAATATAGGGGTTAGTCTACAAATGATGTTTGAGTTTATTTATATTTTATTAAATTATTTCGTTTATTTATTCTGTTATCTTTTTTTATTACATTTTTAAAAATTTATTTAAATATAAAAAATAAGTATAAAAAACTTTTAAAATATTTAAAAAAAAATGTTATCCGCCGGTGTCGGGAGCAGGGTCCAAACTACCGGTGGTTGGGGCTCCAGAGACAGGAATTAAATTTATCATTACTAATTTGCGATTCAAGTCACTACTTCATTTTAAAAGCATTAAAACACACTTTCATGTTTAATTTGGTCCCAAAATTAATAGATTGTATCGTAAACATTACGCATAATTGGCCAAAAATACCATTTATAATAAACATAAACCTTTGCTACCGAAAAAAAGACAATAAATTACATACGTTACACTGTAAGACTAGCATAATTTCAAAGAGCTGTGGATTTTGTGAATAATAAATAAATAAATAAAAAAAAACACAGAGATCACAGATATAAATCTACCATGATAAACATAAATACTTGACCGTTATAAATAATAATAAGGTACAGACGCCAGCACATCAACCTACCCGAAACTGTCAAATTTTCCCAATCAACTTTGAACCTTATGCTTTAGCGATAAAGTTGAAAATCAATTAAGGAAATTTGACAGCTTGTAGTAGCTTGATGTGCTGGCTTCTGTACAATGTTGCAGACAGAAACTGATTGCGGTAGGCTGGTTGAAAAACATTAGACTGCAAAAAAAAAATTGATAGCCCAATCTTGAGGAAGGTTCTATGCTATTTAATCTCACGCTAAGTCCATAAGGAGCCGAGAAAAACGAAAAAAAGTCAGAAATAACGCTAAGCGAAAACAAAGTAGTACCACGGGCGAGCGATGCGATGCGATGGGTCGGGGGGCCGAAATTTCATGCGGACGAAGTCGCGGGCAGAAGCTAGTACAAAATAAAGATACTCTCTCAGTTTCTTCTCACTCTTTCCACCAGTCTGAAAATGCCTTTCACCGTTACTATTTACTATGACTTTTTAGTGATTGACTACTGGATACTCCTTGACATGGAAAAATTAAAAATAAAATGGTTCAAATGATTTCCCATTTTAATAATTTCGTAATGTTTATTGTTATTCACCATGTTATTTTGATTGTAAATTATGTGTAAATTTTGCATGTCCAAGTGACGGCAGAGCATGGATAACATTATCAAAACAGGTATAACATCTATACCCCTACCCATGTTGGCAAAAAATAAATGAATTGATTTGATTTGTTCACTGATCTCTTCAGCCAAAACTCTATCTAAACAGTTGGGAATTTTGACTGCAACTTCCCGACCATACATCTACATCTATAAAGTTTACATTATAATATTACAATATAACATTACCCATTCGCAGGAGAGGGTTGAGCATTGTCTGTGCCCGAGTCCCGACCGCAGTGTAAGGTTGATATCTGTTTTATGTATATTGTTTAATCATAATGTGATTTCAGGGGATTGTGTTAATTTAATTCATATGGGAGGGTTAGGGTTCTGCTTATGACGCATTTTGTAGTTGTGTGTGAGCGAAATTTTCGGTTTGTTTTGATCCAGGGAGCAGATAGAAATTGGTGTGGTGTAGAGCAAAATTTCAAAATTCATTCACAGCATAAGACTTATATAAGGTGCTATAAAAATATCTGCCACGGCTTCAATGGGAGACAGTATTTTGTACATAGACTACAGTAGTGCTATTCTGTAAAAACAACTCACCGTGAAAACTGAGGTGAAGTGAGCGTGAAGTGAGTTCTCAACACTACCAATCCCTAGCATCAAGTGGAATGACAGCTCATTTCAAGCTCACCTCACCTAAGTTTTCACGGTGAGATTTTTACAGAATACATCGGCTGTAGTCAGTACTGTAGTAGGCAGTGGTGTCTGCGGAGTTTCTCTAGCTAATTTAATTTGACCCTGTGTTTTAGATAGATTTCGATGCAGGTTTCACCTCCATTCATTCTTTCCACCAATGCCCAGGCAATGCCAGGGCCGCTTGTTTCTTACCAGCATAGCTATTCACAAACACTCGATACGCTTCCGTACCGTATCGAACGTCAATCAATGTTATCGTAGGAGTCATCTAAATGTTGTTCACAAGTCCAAACACACAAAAATGTTGTCAGTTTAAATGAAATAGACGACCGCTATTCTTCCGACAGCTATTTGCTGTCGGGGGTAAGGTAAATCAGGTTATCGAAATGTGTCATTTTCGATACGATAGCCTGTCGGATCGTTGTGAATAGCTATGCTGCATTGCATTTCCTTACATACAAACTTGATAAATTACTAACTATATGGGTACCCTCAAATTGCTTGTAGGTACCCTAACTAAAAGCTGTCGTAATCAATCTAACGATTAATTCCAACGGTGTTTGTAGAGATTAATTAACCAAATGACGTTTTAATATACCACCATTACGGTAAAGCTGGGACCACACCGCCACGTCATGAGTGTGGAACGGCTTTAATATGCTTTACATGAATAATTAATTGGCTAAAGGTAAATATAATGATGGTAAATTGTGATAAAGCTACCCTGTCTGTAACAGTAGGTTTCATTTACTGTTAATTTATATTTATTTGTTTATTCATGTACACACAAAACCCTTCTTCTCCAGCTTTTGGTGTACCCACACTGTTGTTGTGTGCCCACCACTCCTTCCATCTTTCGCAAGCATGCGCGCCCTCCCTTCCAGTTTGGACGAAATTTATCCAGTTCATACCGCCATCTTTGGAGACGTTGTCTGAGGTAGCAGCGCGGTGCGGCAGGGGTGTGGTGACGTGTTGCGAGAGCTCAGTGATTCGTCAACTTGTGACAACTATCACCCCTCCCGCACCGCGCAGCTACCTCAGGCGCGGTTGGCCTATAGTTCAGGGTCTCAGGGCACCAGTTCTATGCTATTTGTGTCACACAAAACACCCAGACCGACACGCGTCAACGACCGCCGTCGACGCGTCGGCAGCTGCCGTCGGCAATGTGCCGCTCGTGTATTTGAGCACCGTACTCAAATACGTCACGTCGACGTTAGTCGACGGCAGCCGCCGATGCGTCGACGAGTGTCGACGGCTGCAGTTGCCTCTGCTATTGTAGCATGCCGTTCGTGTGTGTGCACACATAATGGAGAAAAATGCTGATGTAATTTTTGACAAATCCTAATATTTTCTTAATAGTTTTCTTTTTAGCAGCAAAACATCAAGAGCAAGTCCATTTCAAATAAAAAAAAAAACGTGGTTTAATGTCGTTATCCATAATTTGTAAATGATTGTATTGAAACAAGTAACGCCTACGCTAGACGAACATACCGCAAAGCAATCAAACCTACTAATCATAACAAATCACATAATATTCAACGAAAAATTATATTTACTACTTTAAATTTCGTAGTCCGAAAATCTAGTCAAATTTTAATCAAGTTTGTGATAAATCAAAAGGTGATGTGATACATCAAAACACTTTAGAAGACACTCAACGCTTCTCGACGTAATAACTATATTTCTATTGTCTCTCGTTGAGTGACCATAAGTTCCTAACATGGGAAATAACGCCCCTCGCGGGCGTTTGACATTTTCAGTGAGCAATAGAAAAACCCGGAGAAAATTATATATCCTATCTTACGACTATATAATGTTACACGTTTAAATATAATCGTGGCAATAGATGTTTCAGATTCGCGACAGATGGCAAGTAAAACCAGATGTGACAGACGGACAGATAGACAAATTGAGTCGCACCATAAGGGTTCCTTTTTACCATAAAATGTTGAGAACCTAGGGGTTAAACCGTTAAACAATACAATAAGGTACAGTGGCGAAGGTACCATACAACTCGATTCCCACCGGCTTCCCTTCGAAGTTTAGAACATAACCACTCTATAATCAATTCACTCTATAGTCAATTCATCATTGAAATTTTCTTTTGGAATTTTTTTGCTTCGGCTTACCTCTGTCATAAATTCACCCTTCGCCACTGATAAGGTAGGATATCCTCGGAAATTAACATATGTTTGCGTCCATTTTCCTATTCTCAAATGAAACTATGAAACACGAGTAGTGTTCCACTACTTTCCCTTGTATTTAGACAAGTTTGTTGGTGATGAGGGTCGAACGGACCCACATACACCCCTCGTGCGTGGGTCAGTAATTTTTCATTAAAATTGAAACCTTTTAGTTGGTGAATAGTTTATAAACTGTTTTGTGATTTAATATAATATATACACCGTGTTCCGGACGATATACATAAACTTCGACCTGATGTTCAGACCATGGAAATAAGCATTTTTCATTATGGACACATTGATGAATTATTATTTTTTAGTTTTTGTTAATTTTCATACAAACTAAATACCTTGACGTAAATCACCCGATATGCATGCCTCTTTATTCGAATTGACAATGACGTAATTTTCATTCATAAGATTTGGCGGGCTGAAACTTGTCAAAACTAAGTTAAGATCCTTTCTCACTGCATAGCTCAATTAAATTTCATTAAATGAAATTACAAATATCTTTGTAACGAAGCCTTTTTAAGTACTACTTCCTTTTTAGATTTAATTTGTAAAAGCTATAAAAGCGTTTGACAAAGTTTATGGATAACGTGAAGAACACGGTGTATAGACTATAATTCAACATCGTCTTTAGAAGTCTGAAATCGCCAATCCGCCTTGAGCAAGCGTGTTAGATCAAAGTCCACACTGTCTCTGTATGTGAGAAGATATCTTTGCCCTGCAGTAGGACAATAATAATAGTCCTCCAGACAGAATGTCGGCCATGGTGACCAATCTCAGTGGAGATTTGACCTTCGGCGCGGGAGATATTATAGTGCACAAGTGTGTGCGCAGACACAGGTGCACTCACTCTTCCCTTACTCTCATAGTCCGATAGGACGGCAATCAGACACGACCGGAGCTAACTTCCAAACTCCGGGCTGCTACTAAGAAATTCCGAATGGAAACATCCAATAATACTTTGCCTACCTGACCTGACCCAAGACCCCATGCTCAGGTAGCACAACATTAACAGCAGCACAATAAGGCACAACAATCATCAGCCTCCCACAAGGTGGACCGACGACCTTGTGAAGGGCGCAGAAACCCGTTGGATGCGAGAAGCACAGAACCGGTCGAAGTGGAGGCGCTTGGGGGAGGCCTATGTCCAGCAGTGGACGTCTTTCGGCTGAGGCGCAGCAATAGGCTGGTATTATTATATTATTTATTCAAACGTGACGTATCTATGTCCACCATTCTCTGGGCAGTCAGCCCTGCTACTTACCTGCTACTTTTGGGGATGCATGAAGGAACCTCCTCGTGTAGCGCAGTTTGTTCCGCCAGTTACTCAACTGAACCGTCACACCCAACACCTTATTTGACTGGCCAATTTTTCTCTTGCGGTGGTAGGGTCCAGAATCCAGACAGGCGCTCTAATTTGTGTAAATTATTTCATCACCACTGCTCTCAAAACGGTGAAGGAAAACATCGTGAGGAAACCGGCATGTCCTAGAACCAAAATTTCGAAGACCTGTGGCATCGGCGAAGCCGCACTGGACCCGCGTGGTGGATTACGGCCCACCCTCTCTCACTGAGAAGAGGCCTGAGTCCCAGCAGTGGGAACATTATAGGCTGATTAAGTATTTCTTGTTCACTACGTGTTGGCGCGCTGATGCTACAATGAAAAGGTTTCATTAATTTGGTTTTCTTTACCATAACATAGATTATACTTACAGTAGAAAGTAACCATATTCGAAAAAGTCACCCAATGAAGTTTGGAAACCGCAACGCAGGTATGCCAAATTAACTATGATAATTATGTTCGAAAACTTTTTTAGTTTTCGGCCTGTTTAGGTTCAGTTGTTACCCAAAAACTCACTAAAGGGAATTAGTAGCAACCCATTCACCTGTATTTTGAAGGTTTCAACTTTATAATTCACCACTTTTACGAACCAATTGTTTGAATAACGTTATTAATGTATGTAATTGAAAAGTTGCTGCTTAAAAATTAGGATTTTGGGCTTACGTAAAATCAAAGCACTCAATTTGTAAGTAACCCTACAAATTGGTATTCATAGGTACGTTTCCTGACTAAATTGTTAACATTTTCAAATACTTTCAACAGATTATACACAAGGCTCAAAGCCACTCATATATAGGTACTATTTTTCTTTTTACGAAATATATATCCACAGATACAAATTCAAAGTTATCGCTTTATTTATTTGGGTTAAAAACGAAGATAGATATCGATAAGCTTCTTGCAAAGATAACGATTTTATTTTGTGTGATTACGAAACTAGTTTTCAATGTTACATATTCAGTATCAGTTTTATGTGTAGGTAAGTCATCTCAATAAATCATTTGTGTGTTTCCAAACGAAAATCTGGAGTATTCCTCGAAATGCACCAAAAGTGTTCCTCGAAAAAACAAAAAAAAATTAAATATTAATCAAAATAAGTAAAAATATTATAATTTTATTCCTCGAAATACATCAACGATGAAACATAGAGAAGAACATGAAGGATTCGTAATAAATGATATCGATAGACGTTTCATTTGGTGCGTTTCGAGGTATACCCCGAAATTCTGATAGGATTATTCTCCCAATGGGAGTTCCCGTCAGCAACTTCCCAGGAGTTTTAGACACACACAAGTCTAAGTACTAACTTCAACGTTTCTAACTTTCGTCCCCTTTAGGGGACGGACTTTCAAAAATCCATCTTTTGCAATTTTGTTATATACTTCACTTTTGTTTTGCTGGATGTATAAGGAACACTTAGTGCCTTTTCACACCGGTTGCCGGATAGCCGGTGCCGGGTACCCGGCGGCGAAGTGTATAGCCATATTAGCCATGTACTAGCAAACTACGCCGGTACGTGTGAAAGCTAACGTCAATTGTTTTCATGATTGTTTTCTTTGTTTTTTTTTAATCACACAAACCCATACCGAATTTGTTTTCATTATTGTTTCTTTTGTTTTTTTTTACAACACCTTATTAATCATAAAGAAACCCTTGAAAACTTTTTTCCCTACTGGTAGCGATAAACGGAAAAAAATCCAATTATCCCAACCAGTGCGGATCAGTAGGGATATTATGGAGCACAAGGTTCCATATATCCCTACCGGTAGCGATAATTGGAAAAAAATCCAAGTATATACCAGTGGAGATATCTTTTGTACCTATTAGGTAAGCCTGTGATGATATCATGTGTTTTAAAATAAATAAATAAATATCAGTAGGGATATAAGGACCAGGGGGCAAAAAACGCTTGGTTTTCATACAGATCGTGATACTTGCGTTATCTAAGTCTATCTATATCTGTGTTTTAAAGCTGCTCTCTCGAAAAAAGCTTGAAAGAAGCATGCAGATGAAGCAACTTTTCGTCGGCATTTACAGAGAAATTACATCTGTTTTAAATTGATAGTAATCTACATGATATGATACGTAATTTGGTTTAGCCACAATTTTTCTATCGGTGTCACATAATAAGAAAAAGAAATGTCAAATCACCTCCAAATAATTGAGATGAAACCATTTATCCTCCTTAATTTCTTATTAAAAGAGTATAAAACAAAATATCTACTGCTTTGCAATACAAAGGAAAATGATTTGGTTTTGTTACTTTTTACAAATATGTATTATTTTTATTACAATAAATTAAAAATGCGTCCGATTAAAGACTGCGTCTACATCACCCCCGCCCTCGTCCAATGCTCAAGGTTATTGGCATGAATCGTTAAAAACTTTATCCCATCCATATTTGTTACTTATCCTCCTTTCTTATTAAGTATAATATATCCACGTTTCCCCATATCCTCACGCTCGTTCCCATTCTAGGATGGGCAAAAGTCACATTAAACATCTTTATTGTTTTAACTTTTTCTATTATTCTCTAACAGTTGAGAGCCCGCCCTTCGTCGACCTATTTTCTTAAGTCTATGAAATCTTTAAAAGATTTCAAAGTTTGAGGGAATAAGAACAACAGATAGAAAAAGTTCATGAAAAGTGATGCAAGGAAATGTCTTTTAGGGGAATAACGTTATTACTGTTTATTGTAAAGGAAGTTTAGTTTTTTCGTCCATACTTCCTTGTTCTTATACATAAACCTATACACTTTTCAAGTGAAGCGAAAGCAAAGTTTTTCACTTTATAGGAAAACATTATCAATTTATTTTCGTCATTCCCGTTGTTGCTCATCTTGGTAGAAGCTCTTTGAAATGACCCTATCAATCAATCTGCCTAGCCTTTTCCCAACTATGTTGAGGTCGGATTCCAGTCTAACCGGATGCAGCTGAATAGCAGTATTTTATATGGAGCAACTGCCTATCTGACCTCCTCAGCCCAGTTACTGGGTATCACGATACCCCTTGGTAAGACTGGTTGTCAGACTTTCGAGCTTCTGACGACCCGTAACATCTGTAAAAAAATCCAAGAATTACAGCCGAAACCAATGGCTTTCACGTGCTTTCCCCAGAGAGTTCTGTATGTTAAGACGATCACCCATCTACGGACCGACCGTGGCAAGCGTAGCGTAACCTGATCGACCGACCCGTGCGGCTGTCACTACTTAGCCACGAGCCCCTTCCGACAACTTATCCTCTTTGAAACTACCCAGTGAAGTGAAAAAGGTAACGATTCTTATAAACCAAGAAAATGATTGCATTAAGTACAACTGCACAACAAAGAAAAATCAACTTTCAATAGTTTCTGAGAAAATCGTGCAAATTCAAATACACACGAAACACTGAACCTGTCTTTTCCAAATCGATAAAAGAATACCTTACCAAACCATTTTCGAATGAAAACGCATTGTTACTCAACATACATTTTAAGAAGACGAAAATATTCCTTTTATCTTCCTTATCACCGATAAATCCCGATAACCTGTCTCACAGAGGAAATGATTCAGTAGTCAACTATTTACCGTCGGTAGCAGCAAGTCAAGATGCTACAAAATTGGATATTTCTGTTGTTGGCGATCAGCGTTGTGTTCTGTTATCCTGGTAGCTGGTTTGACACGCAGAAATTCAAAGTTGGGATTGAATATGACAGTAAGTAATAAATCCATACTTATTTCACCACAAATCACTAAATAAATACATATACGTTTAGACATAAACATTTTGAAAACAACATTCTATCATCTTCATACGATTGATAGGAACAGAACGATGTTTTAGCGCTAAACACTGAACACTGTGATTTCTGGTGCTAGTATAGAGGTATGAGGAACAGGGTGTAAAGTTCACTCAGGCAGGCACTTTACTTTGTGTAAATTATTTCATCAGCATTACTCTCAAAAACGGTGTAGGAAAACATCGTGAGGAAACCGGCTAGTCCTAGAACCAAAACTTCGAAGACATCTGACATCTACCAACCCGCACTGGGCCCCCGTGGTGGATTACGGCCCACTCCTTCTCACAGAGAGGAAGCCTGTGTCCCAGCAGTGGGAACATTATAGGCTGATTATGATGATGATGTATAGCAGGCTGACAGTCCGTTCACAGTGTTATTTTACCTCTGTCACCAGCAACGTAACATCAACCTTAATGAAACGAAAATAAAGATTATAATGATTTTGGCAGACTTGTCGGTGGCAGCAAACCAACAGTAACCTTTTTAGAATGAGAATAAAGATCACTGTGTTTTGGACAGTGATGCAAAGTCAGAGGTAAAAATACAAGAAGCAGTAAATATTAAACACTCTAGAAGTCTCTATTCCAAGAACAAATTATGGCAAATATAATATAAGATTTGAGGGAGCCAAATTACATAATAGTTTTCCAAATGATATTAAAATGTCAAAATCTATAAACGTCTATAAAGTTAAATTAAAAAAATATTTAGCAGAAACAGTTTTACAGCCTTATATTGTTGTTATAACTGATATTGGATATTTAATAACTACTTAATTTAAATAGTAATTCTTCCCGATGTTGTACCTTTATTAACTAATAAGATTTATTGTTTTGTTTCTCTTGTAAGAAAATATTGTAAAATTATTTTAGAGAAATAAATTCTTGAAACCGAAAAATAACTGTAAAGGATCTTTTGACGCTTGGATGACATTGACAGGAGGGTGAGCGTTGTTGGTAAACATTTGTGAAATTGTATTGAAACCTATGTTTTTCTTAATTCCAGAATCTCTCCCTATGAAGGGTGGTTCAGACAGATACAGACACAGGAATAACTACGATCCATTCTTCGTCACAATCACTGCCAAATCCAAGGTCAGTAACGGTATCATAACTTAAAACCTATACTTGTGTTGGTATACTGATGTGATAGCCCTCTATGTGATAAGAAAAGTAAAATAACAATTTGTAACTTATCTGACTCAGATCTAGGCTATCAACAATATTCCAAGGACAGCGAGGTGATTTTAAGAGCCAATTTCGCCATAATGTGAGCGCACATTAGGCCTTGTCCACATTAATATTTGTATCGGATCATGTACGTAAAATGATGCTCGATCACGTAAGTCATTTCGCGTCCAAACTAATTTCACAGTTATTTAATTTTTACCTCTGAATTTGCATCATTGTCAAAATTACAGTGATCTGTATTGTCGCGGCAATAAGGTTGCTATTGGGTTGCTGCCATTGCCAAGTCTGTCAAAATCACAATGATCTTTAATTTGTTGCACTAACTATGCTAAAAAAAAAAGCACCAGCTACTGAGCTGCTGTCAGAAGTAAAATTAATGTAAAAGAATCAATCTGCCTAGCCTTTTCCCAACTATTGGGAAAGGTGATGATGCATATGAACTCCAGTAACTATTTTACATGGAGCGATTGCCTATCTCACCTCCATAACCCCAACTGGGTAACAAGATACCACGAATGACCACGATACGACTGGTTGCCAGCCTTTTGGGCTTCTGCCTACCCAAAAATTAATACTAATTGTCAAATGAATTAAACAGAACATGGTCTAGTAATTAATTAGTACATTAAATGGAAATGAAGCTTTTCCTAGAATCAAAAACGCTATTCAAACCCTAATTAATCCAAAACGGAGAAGTACCTACCTCATTATAATGTAATTAGGATTAATAAGCATTCTAGTTAGACTTTCGCCTTTATTTACGTACCTACTGGTAATATTATTAATATATATATGCCTAATAACGTGTTACCTTTCCAAATTCACAGAACAACTTCGTAATAACATACCTAGAAGTGACGGCCACAGTTGATTCAGGGGGAACTATAGACTTCAGGGTCATCCGAGGTCAGACAGGGTCTACCTCCATGGTCTTCCAACTGGTCTCCAACCATAGCGACTTCCTGTCCTTCTCCTACATGACGTATGGCATCAGAGAAGAAGAGTATCGAAAGGTGATATCAGCTTCGTATGGTATTCTTTAGGTTAGTAATTAATCGCCTCTGCTGGCTGTGACAACCGAAAGTATAGGTACATAGTGACTTTTCAGAAAGGATTTTTGTTTGTATAAATGTTATTAAGATCAATTAGGATTAATTCTTAGTTTTAGTCCTTTATCAGACGAGGCGATTGAAAACCACACAATAAAGAGTACCTAAATCAAATATTTTTAATTTGGTATAGCGCCATCTATTTACACATTATACGAATCTCTTGGTTGGTCAGTTCACAAATGTTCACAATTAGTATAGGTAGTAAATCATAGATGGCGCTAATAAAAACTACATGAAGAAAATTTTATATTATTTTCATTCGGAGATTATTTTTCCAACGCCAGATAATTTTATCGCAGGAATAATTTTGAATTTTGACAATTCTTCCTTATAAAAACTGTCAGACGTCAATTTTATTCGACGAATAAAAATTATCTGTTGATTGAAGAATTAGCCCTTAGTGTGTCTAATTCTAGCACCATTTCAATTTCACACAAATTAAATTAAAACCGCATTTAAGCAGTAATGCAAATTAAAGCAGAGTCAATAATATTTCAGATGAATTAAATTTCTCAAATCGTAAGCTTTATCAGAGACAGCTATTCGATCATAGATGGCGCTCACAATAATCACGAAAGTACAAAATTATACAATAATAAAATAATAATACTTTATTCAGCAAATTACTTTTTACTTTCAGATCGCAAATGTTATAACCCTGCCGGCACCAACGAATAAGGAAGTAATGCTTCATAACACCGGTTTCAAGATTATTACAATATTATCTTTATTGCTTATTTCTATGTTATAATATTTTTATTTTTTAAGGGGCATTGATAAAAGTTACTGGCAAATGAATATAAATAACTTTATTATACAGTAAAGGTACTTACAATTGTCTGCCTGGTGTATAATACACAGTATATTTCTTATGTCTATCCTTCAGGAATTACAAGGGCAATAATGTTATGTTAAATAATATAATTTTATAATAGTGAAAATACATTCTAAGAAAATGGATTGAAAATAATATATTATTGTTTAGTGTAATACATTCTTCTTGAGGTTTCATTTATATTAAACTAGCAGCGCCCCGCGGTTTCACCCGCATAAGTTTCCCGTGGAAATATCGGGATAAAAACTATCCTGTCCTTTCCCAGGAATCAAACTATCTCTATACAAAATTTCATCTAAATCCGTTCAGCGGTTTTTGACACACTTTCGCATTTATAATATTAATAATTGGATTTCTGAGAACTTGAGTTATTCCGATTATTCACCCCAAAAAATCTAAACCAAGATTCCAGACTCAGCAGTCGCATTCACGACCTCTGGACAGGCATAGTATTATGACGATAATAATTAATGAAAACATGAAATAGAAACAAACTCTTTTTTTATTACAAAACTTTCAATAAATACTTCACCAAAATTAAAATTTTATAACGTTATTAAAAAAAGACATCACCAAGCTGAAAGTTCATAAGTTCCTTCTCGTCATTGCGATTTATTTGAATTCGTTCGCATCATTGTTATAGGCCTACCGGAATCTCATGGCAACTGGGGAAATAAAAATTTGTTGTGTGCAATACTGGGGAAATTGGATTAAACGATCTTGATACTGTATAATTTTTATTTATGTCTTTAGTTTTAATGAACATGAAGTATATTAGGTATGTGTATAAAGAAATTTGTTATACATCGGGTTCTTAACATAGGAAAATAATGTCATGAAAAATAAATCAATCGTATAATACTTTGTGTACTAATTTATTATATATAATTTAAATCATACTAATAACTTATCACGTCATTCAGAACTAGAAAACGATTCCAAGAACTCCACTTGCATTTCTTGTTCATCATCAGATGATGAAGATAAAGAGGTATTTATTATAAATCGCTCTTCCAGCATTTCAATTATTCTATCTTGCTCGATAAAATCGTTTTCAATTTTCTTTACATGTTCACAACATTTTCGCCACTCCTCTGCACCAATTTGTGAGAAAGCTTCTTCTGTTAATAATTTAATGTCACTTGCAGGCCTATTTACATTTTTATCAGCAACTTTTTGCTTCATTATACCCCAAATCATTTCTATTGGATTTAATGTGCAATGATAAGGTGGGAGCCTTAAAACTTCGTGACCGTGCGATTTTAATAGTTCATCTATCTCATATAAGGGCGCAGACATGTTTTGTTTCACTACTTCAAGTAATTGACATTTACACCAAAGATCATCATAATGTACATCATTTGCACGAAGCCATTCTTTTATATCAGCGATACGATTGGCTTGTGTGGGCGGTTTGTTCATCCGTACGGAATGATAACTAGCATTATCCATAACAATTAGTGAAGGTCTTCTCAGATTTGGAATTAGCTTCTCTGTCACCCATTTTGTAAAATTGTCCTTATTCATGTCGTGGTGATAGTCAGCAGATACACTTGTTGACCTGTACACCAGACAACAATTTGGCACAAAGCCCTTTTCTCCACCAGCGTTTACAATGATCCACCTCGCTCCAAGCGAAATACTTTTAGATGGACCTGCAATATCTTTGCTTTGCCAGCACTTGGTCACAGAACATGTACCGTGAATGTAAGTCTCATCTAAATAAATCACATCCAATTTGTTATGCTCTTCAGCTTCGCGGTTTTTCTTTATACGCTTCAAAAACTTGTATCTTTGAAGTTTTATATCATCCCTCTCCATCAAAATGGTCCTTTTTGATTGGCATTTAACATATTCAAAACCAATCTCCTTAAGTATAAGTCTGTAAAAAATAATAAAATGTATCATGTTACTCAAACAATAGCTTAATCATTCATCAAACATAGAGTGAGAGTGAGAGGGATTATTACTTAATATTTTTCTTACCTCAAGGATTCTCTCCCTCCATTGAATTCAATATCTTGTCGAAGAATTTGTAACAGTTTCATTACTGTTGGAATTTCCTACCGAACTGTATAGAATTCTTTTACTTTATTCCTAATCAACTCTAAATCGAAACCGTCCAAGTTGATTTTCTTCTTCCCCCCTCTCCTTTTTTTACCAGGCGTGGAAAATACACCATCATTCGATGTGCCCTCACCTACGATTCGCCGTATAGTAGTACTGGAAACCCCTAACAAAGAAGCTACAATTAATTAAGAAAAATATAAAATAAACTAAAAGTATCAAAACAACTCAGTCTAACTTACCGGTCAACGCTACGACGCGCTTTAAAATCAAAGATTGTGTTTGATTTACGCCTTCTTCTTCCCTTATTTTACGATACACATTAAAAACAATATTTCTCGATTGAGATTGAAGTGGCTTTTTCGACATTTTCACAAAAACAATAAATTGTGAAGAAGATATCACAAAATCTCAGCAGCGGTTGACAAATCGTGTAATTTGATTTGACAGATGACAATTGACATTGCCATATGAAAATCACAATTTTTTAAATTTTTTTAATGCCATGAGATTCCGGTAGACCTATAGTAAAACAATGTATCTTTTCTTCACAGAATGATTCATCATTTAATATAATCCGCTGCACTTAAATGCGACTGAAATAGATATGAAAATAGGGCACACGATAATATTCCTTGCAACATATGCGCGCGCATGTTGCCGGCTGCTGCATGTGCCGTCAGCATAATGAGTAAATACCCCACAGAGACAAAACTACTAAAGGATTTTAAAATTGTACATAATTGAGTATTCAATAGCGCACGCGAGCGTCCGCAAGGCCATTCCAGCGTGCTCGAACATCCACTGCGCTCGCCGAGCTCACGCGGCGGCGGGTTTTGCTGGAGCAGTTGCCGTTCTGTCTGTGCTGATCACCTGATTTTAGAAGCTTATAACTTACCCACTAGATCCTCCTATTGCAAAGTTCATATATCCTGGCATAACAGGCATAGCTTTGGGTTCTTACACGACCATTTTGCAAGTTATTTTGCCATATTCGTCAAAATTCGATTAAATGATTGTTTTATAATTTTGCATATTTTTGTACCTGCATAAAAGTAGGTATTTTTTGTAATCCTGTATTTTTAATTGGATTGTTTTCTTTTATATGTTGCCCCATTGGCTACGTGACACAAAGGACTTTTTAAATACTGCTTCGTGTCAATATAAAAGTACTCTGTGGTTTCAATCGCGACAACACACCACTGAAATATTTGTCAGTGAGTGGTCAATGCATAGACTGTGTACTATTTATGGTCAATGATCGTAGATTTATAGCTGAAACCTCATTATTTTATAAAAAAAAAGTAGGTAGTGCAAAAATAATACATTTTTCAACAATTAAACCACTTAAAACAGCGTCCTCTATTATTTTTTGTACAAGCCAAGTTACATGGCTTGTATTTAACTTTTGCTACTCGATTATAGATGGCGCTTGAACAACGTTTTCGCACAAAACTGTGTTTTTTCGTTTATACACAGATATCAGATACATAACAACCTTAATTTCCAAACAATATTACAATATTAATTTATAAGTCCCCCTGAACGAATTTCTGCTATGGCGGCCATCTCAGTGGAGACTAGCCATCGACGAAGTAGGGGTGGAACAACGCGGTGATTTTAGCCGGTAAGAGTCCCTCTGTCACCACCACGATAAAGGAAGTCCAGGAGGATTTCCATCGCGCACCAAAAAAAAAAAAAAGTAGGGGATTTTACTAATATAGGGCACTCTCGTCCGATACTCTTGTGTTTGCTAGAGTACCTACCGAAATTCACAGGATATCCAAATTCCAAGTTATTTCACCAATACACCTTTAAAAATGATACCATTGCTCCTTGGTTGGGACAGGAGTCATGATGAAAACAAATACAAAAACAACAAATAAACCTAGGTAAGTAACTATTTATTTCCTCAACCTTACAAATGTAATATCTTATTAATAACATTCATATACTGAGACAGTGAACCGTCTGTGAGAGTGTAGTTGCCACATTTGTCCACACTGACGCACTCCCCTGCGTCATCTCGAAGGAGTCCGGTAGCGCATATGCAGCCTCCTTTGCAAATGCGAGTGCATATCGGCTGCGGATCCTCACACGAAGGCTCGCATGACGCATTGCATAAGTCGTAGACTTCGTTTTGGTTTAGACATGGCTCTGTAAGTAAGTTGGAAGATGTTAAGAATTTTATTTGGTCTATCTAAGTAGTTAAGGGCGAATTTCACCAATGAAACTGAACGCGTTCAGACGTATAAACCGCGTTCAGAACTGTCAGTGTCAATATTTCACAACAATGATGACCTTCTTTCATATATCTATGATGATGACACTGACAGCTCTCAAACGCAGTTTAGAAGTGTCCTGAGGGACAATAATATTCTAGTAATTTTAAGAACGTTCACAGTCTGATCTCAGTCTCAATCTGTCAAAAATACCTCTAATTTATCTACATTTTGACAAGTTTATTTTAAACTTTATTTTGATACTCGCAATCTTAGAGGGGAATCAAAACCTATAGGGTACTTCCCTCAAATTGCAAAAAAAAACTCTGATTAACCTGGCGCTTTCGCTTTCAAAAGTACACTTACCAGCAGGACATTTATCCAGAGTCACACATTGATCATTGACCGTGTCCCTCACATATCCTGACTTGCAGAAGCAGCCCATGCCGCAGGCGAGCCCACAGATAAGAGGCTCAGGCTGCTTGCAGGTCAGGGGGCAAGCCGTGCCGCAGGACAGGAACTCCTCGTTGGGGCCGCAGACATCATCCTTGCCTAAAAATATTTTTTAATGTTGTAGGCAGAACTTTGCAGAGCGCTCAGACCAGTGTCGGAAGATTCAAGTATTTTCGAATACATCTCATCTCCTTTTTTAAGTCATTTAAAAACAAGCTATACAGTAGTATGGTCAAAAAGCGGTTTTATGTCGTAGCTGTAAGGGTGATTTTCGTAGTGCAAGTGTTACCACTGATGGCACTGATGTGCCTGTGTTGACTGTACCTCTATAATAATCACACGATACTTTAAGAAAAATCTTAAGTTTACATAAAATGTGGCCCCAAACTTACCAACACACTGATCCATAGTGACACAGGTGCCGTTATCATCCCTCAAGTAGCCAGACTTGCAGAAGCAGCCTTCCACGCAGTCCTCAGTACAGATGACCGGACCCTCAGGGTTAGTGCAGTTGAAGGGGCACGCTGAGCCGCAGAGAAGGTACTCCTCGTTCGGGGGACATTCTTCTGCGAAATAAGGATAGGATATAACAAAACAAGTAGTCATATGTAGGTAATGATTGTTTCAAGACCACAGGATAGCTTGATACATATTAAGATGGATAGTAAGTCATAAAAAACGTGTTTTTTAGAGTTCCGTACCTCAATAGGAAAAACGGAACCCTTTTATGATAAATTCATTGTCCGTCTGTCAAGACCCTTTTTCTCAGGAACGCCTGGATATTTAAATAATTGAGTACCTAATTGATATTAATTTCAACTTGATAGAAAACTTTCAAGTCAACAATCAAAAGATACAGGCGTTTACGTTACGTTTATGTCGCATATTTTGACACTAGCAAGGAAATCAAAACTTATAGGGTACTTCCTGTTGACTTAGAATCATGAAAGTTGGCAAGAAGCATTGTCATATGTAGCACAAGTAAAGGAAAAAATCCGAAAACCGTTAATTTGTAGTTACCTACTAACCTACAAAGTACGGAATCCTCAGTGCGCGAGTCTAAGACCGCCGAATCCGAATTAAAGATCCGAATTGGGAAGGACGAATAGAGTTCGGATCTAGTACGCAACCCCTCATACAAATAGGACTATGGTCACTTCGGAACGGCATTTTTCGGATTTGGATCAGATGTAGTGCAGAACCGTTCTGACTCGCACTTGACCGGTTTTTTTTAATAGCCATAGCCAACTCGCGCAGGCCCGTTAGACTCTTAAAATTAAATTATGTGTTATTTCTCTAATAGATGCTTCTCTGTGACTGACACTTATCGTCGGGCAATACGCCCGTATTACCCGACGGTTTAGGCAGAAGACGTGTGCGTATACTTAGTAGGTGCATCCACATTTCACCAGTTATGTTGAGTCCCATGTAATAGAGGGCGTACCTATTGCCGTCAAGCGGGCACAAATCCAAACTCCGGACTGCTACTAAGAAATTCCTCACTGATCATCATCTGCCTAGCCCTTTCCCAACTATGTTGGGGTCGGTTTTCAGTCTAACCGGATGCAGCATACCAGTATTTTACATGGAGCGACTGCCTATCTGACCTCCACAACCCAGTTACTGGGCAATACGATACCCCTTGATAAGACTGGTTGTCAGACTTTCGGGCTTCTGACTACCCGTAACGACTGTCAAAGACCCACGAATGACAGCCGGGACCACCGGCTTAACGTGCTTTCCGAGGCACGGAGGGGTCTCGACTCTCGGTATGTAAAGATGGTCACCCATCCATAGACCAACGGCGGCAAGCGTAGCTAAACCTGATCGATCGACCTGTGCGGCTGTTATTATTTAGCCTCAGGCCCTCAGGCCCCTCCGAAATTCCTCCTCCTCCTCGAAATTGCTCACTGATCTGCACTTAATATACTCTCTGAAAAGGATCTTGGCAATAAATTAAATGAGTTACGAGTAACTAATTTGTATAAGCGTACATAAATTATTCCAATAAGACAGCGGCATCACATCTGAATATGAACCTATTTTGAATATTGTTGCAATCGCGATGCTTCTCCAACGATATCGTAGTTACAGTATTTTAAGAATTATATGTTGTAACTTATAACCAAAACTTTTGACCGATAAATTCGCACCCTCATTCCGATTGGGAACCCTATTAAACTATCAAGTGATACAATCATCTGCCCACTGATCATTTACTCGTAAAACAAACCCATTCAAGTGTGACCAGCCTCAAAAAACACTCGGAAGTCTATCGGAAAACAATTTCCCATTTTTTTTTTGCTTCCCATAAAAAAGACTCAATAAAAATGAACTGTTTTAATTAATTGCTGGATTCATTTCACAGTTGATTTCCTAATTACCTTTCAGTTTCATTCGGAAAATCGTTGGCTAATGGCTATGTTGATCGAACGGAGTAATAATTTCATTGATTTCATTTGGATGTTTCCAATCAAAATGAAATCAAAGGAATTATTACTCCGTTTACCGTTTCCCAAGATTACCGCTTCATTGGTAGGTCCTATTACTGCCTGTGCGCATTCAGCCCTATGAGTCACTCGTGTGTCACTCTCCATCGCTAGACAAAGGCTACTCAGTGCTGTTGCTTCCAATTTACTTATTTAATATTTTAACGTTTACAAATAACTGGGTAAATACATTTTATACGACCGAGTTGTATTACATAAATAATCTGATTTTGGAACTTTATCTTCTTACCGAGAGATGTTTTCGTTAGTACCAACCTAAAAATCTTTTACAGAAGATCTTGTCAAAATGGTGATCTACGAAGAAGTGATACATAGTTTTGAAGATTAGCAAGAACTTACAAACAGTTACATTGTTGTGATTTGTGAAGTGCTTTTCCGATTTGCTTGTCTGATTTCTAAGATTCGGCTTTAGTATTTATTAATCACAAAATCTATTGAAATGTTCTTTAAAATAAAGTCCATTTTTATTGTGTTAAATGTGGTGATTTTCACAATCGACCTAGCAAGAAGCGTCACACTGCGTAAGTACCGCTTATTTTAACACTAGCTTGCCTATACTTCGCACGTGTGTAGGTATGCAATCTACTGATGTGGCGACATGTCAAAACATTGACATATTTGTGCTACATCTAAGGCTGGTCATACACGGACTGCTCCAGCAGTAAAATTCAACCGCTTGGAGCTGCCATTGATACCTGCCTAGCTGCTGCAGCAGTCAGTATCAACTGCTCTGCGGTTTTTATACACGCATCGTCGAATGAAGAACGTGGGCGGAGGTAACTGCGGGAGAGCAGTCGTCAGTGTATGCCTGGTGACTGCTCGACCGCACGATGAAATTTCACCGCGCTGCCGACCGCCCGAAGCAGTCGCGACTGCTCGAGCGGTCCCGTGTATGTGTGTAGGTGTGTACGTAGAAAACTGTAGTTTGCTATGCAATCGCAGCGTGAAGCAGTTGATACTGGCTGCTTCAAGCTGTCCGTGTATGGCCGGCCTAACTTAAACATGAATCTATTATACACATGCACCTTCCGGAATATCTAAGTACATATACTATGTAGTTTAGAACTAAGTGGTCGCACAGACAGACATAACTTTGTGTTTTATACTATTTATGGTGAAAAATCGTACACTTGCTCTGACAGTTATTGATTTACCTATAACAAATAAAATGGCTTCTAATTCTTAATATCCGTTGCCATTCTGTTTGAAAGAAAACCAAAACTAAATTAATTACATAGTTCTCTTTAAGGGGGATGTGCTACTAGGTAGACGGCGAAATTCAAATTTTTTTACGTTTTTTGCAATTTGTCAGATTGTATATTGAGCAAAATATGATTCGCGAGGGTAACAAGTACTTATGTATTTACATAATTATAATCATTTAAATCGTCAATACAAGCCTCTAAGTTCTTAAAATCCTATTGCTTGATATTTCATGAAATAGTCATTCAATAGGACTATATGCACTTTCAACATGACCCTTATCAGCAAATTGCAAAAACGTAAGAAAATTTGAATTTCACGGGCTACCCTGCCGCTTCCCCTTTAATATCTTTCTTCTCCATCCGTTCTCCGTTCTAATTGCCACAAAAACAGGCAGATCAGTAAACAATCTCCAATTGTTTCCAGGTAAAGAATGTCCAACTGGTGAGGTCCACAGGTCTTGTGCCTTCTACGACGAGTACACCTGCTGGATTCAAGCTGATCGGATGGAGAGGGTCAAGTCTCCGCCAAAGAGGCTACCGCATTGCAAAGCCGGTTGCTATTGCAAGTAAGACATTAAGTTCTTTCTCACATTCAAGGGCTAGGGTTTGGTCATAATGGTCCCGACACGCCCACGGCTGGGTGCATTCGAGGGGGACGTGTAGGTAGTTAGGGAAACTTGAATACCAACATAAATTGTCCGTAAGTACCTACAAATGACTTGACCAAGATTATGTCTGGACTTTAAAAGAGACTGTGACTCTGAGTTTGTTTCAGCCTTTCTTCTCAGAGTAGTCAGATAGGAAACGCCGACCTCATCTAGTTTTTTAAAATATGATTGACGTGTATGACTAAGACTAGGTACTTATTTAGATTTAGTTATACGGAAAAAAAAATCTTAGACCGGGTAGACAGAAGCCCCAAATTCTGACAACCCGTATAATTAAGGGGCCATCTATACTTAAACATCAAAACTATCAGAAGCATCCCACCGGATACAATGCCATCACAGAGAAAAATTACAATGTCTCATTAGCCCATAATTACATCAACACATAATAAAATTTTCTGCAGGTGCAGTAAGAATTCCAAAAGTCGAGATCGTGGACAACCATTCTGACCAAGGGGTGCCTGCCGTCCTTTAACTAAAAAGCCGTTAACCCTCAAATGGTCAATTTTTACTTTTTAATAGAAAGTGATAGAGTTTAAAATTCTCTATCTTTCTGTCTAAGAAACATTTCTATTACATAAATAGTTCCAAAGATATGGACATCTTTTAGGCCGTTAAGTAACATAATTTTTGATGATTCCATCACTTGAAAGCGTCTAACCCACACTTCTTAGCTTAATGTACTTTAAAATACCTTAACTGCCCGATGTGATGATTATTTTCTAGCCTTCTACTTAACTACAAGCACGTTATCTGATTTTTCTTGACTATAAAGACGCTAACGGACTATAACTTCTTTATAGTTAGCATTTAAAGAACAGTTTATGTGAAAAAATTTACTTATTTGCAGTTACCAGCCCTTAACGCTGTTTTAGTTAAGCATGTAATTCTGCACATTTCCCAGAATACTTAGCTAAAAAGCAGCTAAGCCTCATTACTTAGCTAAATGGCAGTTAGCCGACTCTCGCGCCGCGATCACTCCGGGGTTGAGTGGGGTGCGGGTGCCCTGCTCAAGCCATCCGCCGTCCCGTCGGACTAAATCTTTCCACCCGGAGGGCACTGACACTGACTCTGTCAAAGATATGAAATACGAGATTTAACTAAGATCGAAGAAGTGACGATACAGATGAAGATATTGAAACAGAAAAACCCAAAACGACAAGAAAACAAAATCAAAAGTCATTTATTCAGACTAGGCTGAGAATCAGCACTTTTCGAACGTCAAAATTACAAAAGACAGTCCCCAAAACGCCCGCCCTTCACCACTTCCTAGTGCTTACTTACGATCCAAAAAAATAAATACAATAAAATCAAAGAGCTAGCGAGTCTCTTTAATTCCGTCATCTAAGAGGGTACAACGACCGAGGCGTGGAGCAGAGATGCGGTGGTTCTATTCTTCAGAAAAGGTGACAAATCCTCGCTGAAGAACTATAGACCCATCTCACTGCTGAAACACTTATACAAGCTGCTCCCGAGGGTCGTCAAGGACCGTCTCGCGAAGAGACATGTCGAGTTCCAGCCGCCAAATCAAGCCGGTTTTCGAAAAGGCTTCAGTACCATAGACCACATCTATGTTCGGCAAATTATACAGAATACCGCGGAGTATAACCAGTCCCTGTGTATAGCATTTGTGGACTGCGAGAAACGATGCGACTCCGTCAAAATATGGGCAGTTCTGGCCTTTCTGCAACGATGTCGAATTGACTGACGCTACATCGAAGAGACGAGAGAGAGAGAAAGATAGAGAGAGCGCGCGCGCGCGCGCGTGCGGTCATTGAGATGTTTGTACGACGCTGCCACAATGACTTTTCAGATCCAGGATCAGAAAACAACCCCATCCAACTGCTCAGAGGGGTGAGACAGGGGGATGTAGGTAATATCCCTGGCTGACTGGACTGGACAGGGTATCAACGTGAATGGCGAGTACATTTCACATCTACGATTTGCCGATGATATCGTCCTAATGGCAGAGACGCTGAAACAGTTAGACCAGATGCTGCATAGCCTAAATGGAGGCTCCATTTAGGTTGTGAAACATCTGGGTCTAACTGACTCAGCGTCTGTTCATCTTGTTCGATTTGCCGATGACATCGTCATATTGACTAAAATGGAGCCTCTCGGTGGGTTGGCTTCAGCTTAAATTTGGACAAGACAAAATTCATGTACAATTCGCACATCTTAACGAGTCCAACCAAAGTTTTGAAGGATTATGTCTACCTAGGGCAAGTCAACCAGCTCAGTAGACACAACTTTGAGAAAGAAGCCGACTGAAGGATCCAGTTGGGGTGGGCAGCATTTGGAAAACTTCGTCAAGTCGTCTCGTCGCCTATCCCGCAGTGTTTGAAGACTAAGGTCTTAACCAGTGCGTCCTGTCTGTCATGAAATACGTTGCCGAAACGAAGACATTGACGGTCGGGCTGGTACACAATTCAAGGCCGCTCAGCGCGCTATAAAGCGAGCTATGCTCAGTCTCTTTGAAGTATAAAATCAGGAATGAAAATTTCAGGAAAAGAACCGTAGTTACCGACATAGCTTGCAGAGTAAGCAAACTGAGGTGGCAGTGGGCTGGCCATGTTTGTCGAAGGACCGATGGCCGGTGGAGTAGACGAGTCCTGGAGTGGAGTCCGCGTATCGGCAAGTGTCGAGTGAGCCTCCCACCAACTAGATGGATCGACGGCCTAAATAAGGTGGCTGGGACAAACAGGATGCGGAAGGTAGAGGACAGGGTGTTATGGCGCAGCTTGGGAGAGACCTTTGTCTAGCAGTGGACTGCGATAGGCTGAGTTTATTGATGACTGTGTTTAATTTAGATATTGTTATGTTCCTAAATACTTAAAACTACAAGCTTTTGCTTATGGATCCGTCCGCGTGGAGGTTGGTAAACGATATCATTTCGAATAATTAACCCACGGGAATGAACTACCGGTATAAAAAGTATTCAATGTTTTATTCCAGGTCATGGTCTACCAGTGTGCCAAATATATCTATCTACACTTGAAAGTGCTGCTTATGTTTTATTATTTATTTAGTGTGCAATTTTACTACATATTTTATTAGGTACTTTTATTTGTTATAATATTTAAATAATTTAGGACTGAAGTTGCCTCATGTCTGATATAATGTAGCCTTAGTTTATTAAAATACCTGGGTTAGAAGTTTTCTATTAAATCAATGGTTTAATCAATGGAATAAAGAACATGGATTAAGAATATTGTCCATGCCAAATAATGAGCTCATGATCTGTTAGATCATAATTAGTTATAAGTTGATTATTATTGCGTATTAAAATTATTAGTAATTCTTTTATCTTTTAAATGTTGAATTATACTTTTGATTTTTAAAAGAACATGATGTAAGTATTTAATTAATTACTCACATATTTCCGTATGAATGCTACACTATACAGAAGTTAACCACAAGCGAAATATTTTTAGCCACCTTTTAGTTAAGTAAAGTAGTTAAGAATTTACAAAAATTCCATATAACATTGCCAACAATTAGCTAAAAAGCATCTAAAGCCCCGTAACTGCTCATTAGGAAAGTTATTGAAATTGAAATTAAAGCGAATGTCATGACTATAAAGCAGTTATGTCACTTAACAACTTTTTAGTTAAGTATTTCTAAACAAAATATAACAAACATTATGAAGCATAACATTTTAAATAAATTACTTTACTAAAAAGCCGCTAAGGTATGGATAACGGCCTTTTAGTACAGTAATAAGATGCAATAACTAGGTTACATGCTTAACAAAATGAGAAAAATGAATTTTAAAATTAATTAATAATGGTTATTGGACAAAAAGGGTTATCTACGATAAACAGAAAGAAATATCAATTGATGTGTCCAACAATCATTATCCTAAGTATCATAGTTTTTAAGAAACAACGATTCCCACGTTTTTTGGCACTTACTCCGAAACAACTTTTTGGGCTTAACGGCCTTTTAGTTAAAGGACGGCAGGGGTATCGAATTACCCAATAATTGGATTGTGGAGTTCAGATAGACGCTACTGAAAATACTGCCATCCATCTGCTTCCGGCTAGACTGGAAGCCGACCTCAACATAGTTAAAAAAGGCTAGGCAAAGAACGAGGCCCTAACTTTATCTGCTAATTAATATGTATGTGCATATACACCTTCCAACACGTCGGAATATTGACTCTCATATCATTTATACCCCAATTTTCTTATTTCAGGAAAGGTTTAGTGCGAGAATTTCCCCTCGGGCCGTGTATCGTAGCTGCTGGTTGCCGCAACCGAAAACTACAGGCGGTGCTGAAGAATTTACCTACGGGAAACCCGTTTGTTTTCAAACCTTAGTCTCAAAAACTACATTTAGTTAATTTAAATACAGGGTCTCATTAAAATAGATGGACAAATTTTAACACAGCGCCCAGTACGTCCAACCAAAGATATGCAAGCAAAAAATAACACTGGTTAAAGTGATTTTATTTTGATCCAAAATAATAAATTGCCCGAAACCAGAAATCGTAAAAAAATCAGCTGTTCCCTAAACTTACGTTCGCATAACTCGTGCAAAATGTATGGAACAGCTGATTTCTTTTTCGCGTTTCATGTTAGGTCCCATAGTAAAAGTTGTTCATAATGATGAGTACAATGACCCCTTAAGAGGAAAACGGTGATTAAAATTTCATCCTGTATATACAGGATGTCCGATAATTAATAGATAACATTTATGTTCGCATAACTCGTCAAAATGTAGGAAACTTCTGATTATTTTTTCGCGATTTCAGGTTTGGTCCCACAGTAAAAGTTGTTCATAATAATAAGTACAATGTCCCCTGAAGAGGTTATCCATTAATTACCGGACACCTTGTATATAAGGTCCTATTAAAATAGATGGACAAACTTTTAGAAATCATTCAGACCACCAAAATAAGTACGATGGTAAAAAAATATATAAGAAAAACGCATTAGATACTTACAAGAAAAATAATCAGCTAACGAAAATACACTAATGTGCCGGCAATTTATTATTTTAGGTCAAAATAAAATCACTTTAACCAGTGTTCTATTTTGCTTGGATATCTTTGGTTAGGCGTACTGAGCGCTGTGTTAAAATTTGTCCACCTATTTTAATGGGACCCTGTATATATAGGGTGACTGGTAATTAGTGACCGATACTTAAACACGTGATTGCACTCACGATAACTAACAACTTTTACTATGGGACCAAACCTGAAATCGCGAAAAAAAAATCAGCTGTTCCCTACATTTTGACGAGTTATACGAACATAAATGTAGGGAACAGCTGATTTTTTTCGCGATTTCAGGTCCCATAGTAAAAGTTGTTTGTTATCATGAGTACAATCACGTGTTTAAGTATCGGTCACTAATTACCAGTCACCCTATATAGACATTAAGTATAGTTATGTTATTTTTTTTTTGCATTATATGTGTAGGTTTATATGTTAGTTGTAGACTTGACACATTCATATTTTTCTCTTCTTGTTCTCACACATTGATTGACATGTAAAAGTGTTTGTACAAACCTACATACAGAAATATATCATTTATCATTTACACAGTATTGTCTACGTTTCTTTTTTACTTTTCCTTTTGCAGGTCTGCTGGAAGAAATTTCTTAAGAAATAAGCAGTACCTTTGTGCTCAAATTATAATTATGTCATATCCCTATGTACTTTACTGTGTGTACATATATAATAAAATAAATAACTAACGCAATAAAATTAATGTGGATGGACAATCAAAATGAAAGCCATCTCCTGCTGATAATGTGTTACGCAGTTACCCCGCTGGTTTCCTCACGATGTGTTCCTTCAGCGATGTCATTAATGTCATTTAAGATATACGCAACAATTATGAAATAAGTAATTTAAAAAATCCTTACCTTGAGCAATATAAATACCGGTACTGACAGCCACAAAACAAACAATAAAGAAAATATTTTTCTCGAAAATTGACAGCATTTTTACCGTTTTTTTTTTTCTAGTAAACTCAGAACAACCGTCTCTCTTGGTGATACAAAATAATCTGGTTGTTTAACATGCACCACCAGGGTTGTCGTGCGACCTTTGAATGTTTTTGTTCGATCAATAAAAATGTGTCATCCTTGACTTTTGTGCAATGAAGCGTGTTGCATTAAAAAAGCGGCCAAAACACGCGAGTCGGACCCGCACACGAAAGGTTCCGTCGGTATCAATCCATACTAATATTATAAATTCGAAAGTAACTCTGTCTGTCTGTCTGTATGTTACCTTTTCACGCCTAAACCACTGAACGAATTTCGATAAAATTAGGCAGAGAGATAGATTGCATCCCGGGGAAGGACATAGGATAGCTAAAAACTCCGAATGAAACACGTTTCTTACATAGGGACAACTATATTTTTTTTATTTGTGGATGGGAAATCGTCAAATGACTCCTCCCGCTCTGGACGGAGCGGAAGGGAGTGTCAGACTCTTACTGACTAAAACCCACCCGTGTTCCTTCCTTAGTCCTTTTTGTTCCGGGGTAGCGGTAACCCTTTCGGACAATCCTGCTGACCCGGCGGGCTTCAGCCCTTCCAGGCCCCTTCCCTTGTGCTGACATCTCTTTGAGGCGCGCGTGAAACACATACACGCCGTCCGGCATGGGCCTGGTCCTGATCGGACGGTGAGCTAACATGGGGACGCCTTTAATTGTAATTTATTTTCATTATTTGTTGCTATAACTGCCATAGCAGTTCACTCTGAGAAAATTTCAAGTGTCCTATTCCGGTTCAAAGATACAGCCCTGTGACAGACGGACGGACAGAGGAGCTTTAGTAATTGGCACTCTTTGGGTAGTGAACCCAAACGTACGGTAGGTAGGTACATTTGAGACCGATCTAGAAAATTATACAATGGTAAATCAATTTGTTACAAGCTGCGTGTATTGGTGTAATGCATTGTGCATTGTTGTTAAATAAGTGTTAGGTAAATTCGTAGTGAATTTGATTACACAATCAGCCTAAAATGTTCCCACTGCTGGGACACAAGCCTGCTCTCTGTAAGAGGCAGTGCAGAGCCGTAATCCACGCGGGCCCAGTTGGTAGACGTCACATGTCTTCGAAATTTTGGTTCTAGGACATGCCGGTTTCCTCACGATGTTTTCCTTCACCGTTTGAGGAGCAGTGGTGACGAATTAATTTACACAAAGTAAAGCGCTTGTCAGCGTTCGAACCTACGACCTACAACTCGTAAGTCGCGGCCGTTACCACTAGGCCACTACTGCTCCTGAGGTATGGTTGATTGCTTGTATTTATCAATTGTAGGTAGGGTTCAGACTGCAAGACGTACAGTCAGGGAAATTAATTGTTTTATCAAATTGACGCACTACGTCACTTTGCCGTGTTATAGCCATTTCATACAACACTCAAAGAATGACAGCTGTAATTTGAATTACGGTCAATTTAAGTTAATAGTCAATTCAGTAAAGAATAAAATTTCCTTACTTAAATAGGTACCGTCACTCGTTGAGACTCGCAGTTCTGTCTGCACTTGATAAATACGAAAGCTGGTTTCGATTCATTCTAAAGCCGTTCACAATGCCACGCCGATGCCGAGCAGTTTTGTAATCATTTGTTAAATAACTTTATTCAATTAAATCAGCAAAATTCTATTAGCCTTGAACTTGGCACGACAATTGTCTGAATTCCTCAATAAGAAAGTATTTTATAATTGACTTCCAATATTTTTTGACATTGTTAGTTATAAGTGAAGCTAATAAAAGTGTTATAGATAGGAAAATTTTAAGTCTTACCTATTTCTTACACTAGGTACAGACCATAGAGAATATAGTTTTTGGTACAGACCTATTTACCGGTGTAGCGGTATCTAAAACGCCACATGCAAACAACGCGTCATACTGACGTCACGAAATCCTGCATCTCGCAAGCAGAGTTTACCGCGCAACTAACATACCTAGCTACAACGGCCCGATATGAATCATCGGGCAGTTGCTCGCCAGACACAACACCCGTCTGGTCGGAGGATCCTCTCTTTTCTATAGAGTATGAGTGAACTTTACACCCTGTTCCTCATACCTCTATACCGGCTTCAAATAAGTACCCTTAAATCAAATCATACGTACCTACGTACGTACGCTCAACAATAATCGATTGCTTTTGATACAATTATCCAGAGTTTTTCAAGACATGCAAGATGATTGCGTAACACACCGTAGCAATGCCTTTCATTTTGCCAATTCAACGACATTCATTGCGTCGTTTACGTTGTCGAGCAGCTACGAATTTTTCAAACTGCTGAGGAGTATGTTGCGCCTCTTCTTCTTCCCAGCGAAAGCACTAGGAAGTGGTGAAGGCCGAGCGTGCCGGGGGACTGTCTTATGTAATTCTGACGTTCTAAAGGTGCTGATTCTCAGCCTAATTTGAATAAATGACTTGATTTTGATTTTGAAACCTTTGAAGCAATGTATTAGCAATTTCCTCCAAATTCCTTCGGATTGTGATTGAAAGTATGTTAAGCAATTACCACGCTCGCTGTTCTATAATACCTACTATGTGTACCAAATCCAATAGATACCCATCAACCGTTCAACCGTTTTCACAAACTTTGGTGTAACCGTGCGGCCGTCGAGAGAATGCGTTCTTGACACCTGCCAGTTTCATACAAACTAATACATGTTTTGCGAATTTGATCTTTATTAGTTAGGTAATAACTTCTGCCCGCAACTTCATTTGCGTGAAATTTGCTGTTCCCTGCCCCACCCCGTCGCAACGCATCGCCTGTCCGCGCTATTAGTACGTTTTCGCTCAGCATTCTTTCTGACTTTATTTTTTATTTTTCTCGGCTCCTAAGGGTCCTGGAGTGATGCCATTAGTCTATAGCCTCCCTAGAGAATTGGGCTATAAAATGCAAAAAATTTTTTTCAAATCCAACTGGTAGTTTCTGTGATTACCCCCTACATACAAAAAAAAAACAAATTTTACCTCTTTATAATATAAAAAAATAGATTAGTATAGACTAGAAATGTCACACTGACAGATGTCAGGAAACATTCTCTCGTTGGCCGCACTGTCGGACTGCAAGACGTAAAGCGCGGTCACTGTCCGAGTGCATAGAAAAAAAGAGAAGCGCGATGACACAACGCTGGTAATTTCTTGCAAAATATGAAGCAATTATCTATTAAAAAAAAACGTATTGTTTGGACTAAAAAATTAAAACATTAGTGCTTTAGTATGTTGCTTGTAGAATAATTTGACAAAAAATCAGAATGATTGTATGTATATTAGTATGTTTTTTATTGTAAAAATAAAGTTTAAGAGCGTTTAACATTTTCATGATTTTTTTCTATTGTATCAAATTAGTTGTATTATGTTTTCAATACACTATCTAACTAGCATATATCCTGAAGAATATTATGTATTTCTCTGATTTTGTTTATTGTAGTCGATTGTAATTTTAGGCATTATAAAACTTGCGTTTTTTGCGTTTAGGTCCTGTAATCCCCATAATAAAGAATAGTTGAGATAATAACACAAAGCGCCTCTTGAACCATGAGTGGAGTGTAGCCATGTTATAAAGCTGTTTGATCAGAGCGGCCAGTTGTTTGCGGACCTATCGCGTTACGTTGATTGGATGGACAGACAAACATACGACGTGCATTATAATATAATGTAAAGCTTGTGGCTAAATATATTGGATTATTACGCCACGTTTGTTCTCATTTCATAAAAAAATCGGTTTTTCTTAATACATTGAATAGGCCTGCTCTTGACCTCGATCACGGCTTATGGAAAGCGATGAATGGAGGTCTATGATGGAACGAGCGTGCCCAGAAGATGCCTGTTCACTCTTGCTTTGAAGGCAGACGGGTTATAGATGGAAGGGAACACAGACGCTGGCAGAGAGTTCCACACTTTGGCTGTGCGCATAATAAGTAAATGTGGAGGAGGAGCACTGAGCACGACTGGTCTGGATACAGTTCAGATTCCATGACAAAAACTCAAGTCTCTCGTGTCAAAATGTGTCAAGACCGGAATGAGAGAGTTTATAGTGGATAAGACAGAGATTAAAACGGAAGAACAACTAGGTGGGGAATCGAGGTTCAGGAGATCAGACCGGAATAACTCGTCAAAACGAAATATGACGTGACCATCTTATGACGCGGTAGGGCAAATCTAACGATTTAAATCTTTGGATCTGCATGGTTTAAGATGCCATGGTCAGTCCATGGATGGATGACCAGCCTAACTGTTCGATTCACCTTGAGATCTAACTCCATCATAATTATGACGTATGGCTGCCGTAAGGTACAGACGCCAGCACATCAAGCTACCCGAAACTGTCAAATTTTCCCAATCAACTTTGAACCTTATGGTTTAGCGATAAAGTTGAAAATCTACTAAAGAAATTTTACAAATTGTAGTAGCTTGATGTGCTGGTCTCTAGTCTAGTCAGATGGCCCGAATTTCGGATAGGTGCTATAAGTGATGCATCCTTATGATACCTGTTGGTTAGCAAATGTGTTGTGCATCCTCTTGCTGAACACTAGACTGATAATGATAGGCAGAATATTCCTTACCTTTACAGCGTGTATCAGAAAGGTCACGACACGAGGCCGTATAGGCCATAGACACACATTCCCTATGTGTTTGTTATTCTAGCATAAGCCAGTCGTGGGTTGCAGCTGAAAATCAGCGTCAGGTGGTATACCTTTTTTTTTTTTTTTTTTTTTGGATGGGAAATCATCTAATGACTCCTCCCGCTCTGGGTGGAGCGGAAGGGAGTGTCAGACTCTTACTGACTAAAACCCACCCGTGTTCCTTCCTTAGCCCTTTATGTTCCGGGGCAGCGGTAACCCTTTCGGACGATCCCGCTACCCCGGCAGGCTTCGGCCCTGGCGGGCCCCTTCCTTTATGCTGACATCTCTTTGAGGCGCGCGTGGAACACATACGCGCCGTCCGGCACGGGCCTGGTCCTGATCGGACGGGGAGCTACCCATTACTCTCCGTCCGCAGGCCCGCGCCTACGGTGGCCGGGAGTCGTCACGCGGCTCCCGACGCCCGTAGCGTCTCCCGCGGCGGCTGAGGCGTGCGGCTCTTTCCCTGAGCCGTCCCGCCACCTCCTTCGCTAGCATGACTGCTTCGCAGAAGGAGGTGACCGCCTCCCACTCCCTCTCGCCCCGGACCATGGCTTGAACCAGGGCCGGACGCGAGAGGTCGCCGCCGTTGCCGATCGCCTCTACGAGGACACGGCGGTGCTCCGCCCAAGCGGGGCAGACCTCCACCGTATGCTCCACCGTGTCCTCTGGGCGATCCTCGCAATGGTGACACCCGGGCGTCTCCTCCCGCCTGATGATGTGCAGGAACCTCCCGAAACATCCGTGTCCGGTGAGGACCTGCGTCAGGCGGTAGGTGAGAACGCCGTGACGCCTCTCTAGCCACTCCTCAAAGAGGGGTCTTATCGCCACTATCGTGGCGTGCCCTGCGCTGGGTTGCGATAGTCGCTCTCTCCATGCCACCATGAGATCGCGCCGGAGGTCTGTCCGCTCCGCCGCTATTTGCCGCGGAAGCGGAGTTTCCCCCCGGCGTAGTGCCTCCGCGCGCCACTCATACAGGCGCGCAAGGACTTTCGCCTCCAGATCCCATGGCGGCATTCCGGCAAGGAGGCTTGCCGCCTCGCCCAGGTGGTATACCTTGTGTTGTCATCTGACATTATGTTGAGCTGAGGCCCTTTTGGCATTATAATCATAGTTTTCTGTTTTTATAGTTGTAAGGTGTATTTATTTTGCTGTAAAGCTAATAAACGCATTTTTCTTTCTTTCAAAGGCATCTCTTGGGGGAGGCCTATATCCTAAATGTTGATGATGATGATGATAGGCATCTCATGATACTCCGCTATTTCATGATTGGCCCGGTTATATCACGCTGCGCCTAATCGAAAGCTGGGCCTATTTACAAACCCACCCATCCATCGCTGGTCAAATCATCGAATACTGAACGATATGGCGGATGTTAGATGCTCAAATCATGAATGGCGGCGCGGCGTATCGTGAAATTGCCAGGCAGATCACGATATGGCCATTTCTACGATCGGACGACGACATAATTATACCTACAACTTGTTTATGGTGTCAACGATGTTTTATTTTATACGAAACATGTTTTATGCCTTGTTGTAAACGTGGGGTTACAATTAATTTCCGAAAAAAACTTTAGTACTACCAAAACTCCTAAAATCAGGCTTGATTTACTAAAAACAGCTGAATTCGTATACTTTCCTATCGTTTACATTCTGTTTTAAATCACACAAACGGAAATTATTGTATGGGCTACTATAAAATAAGCAGCATATTTTGGAAATATCAACGGAATGCTTGAACCTAATTGTTCCAGGGGCTGTATCGCTACATAAATCAAATTCAGCCCCGAAATAGTTTCTCAACGGCTTAACGAAATCCATACAAAAACATTCAAATACCAACCCTTTCAAAACAAAAATAGAGTTCATTTTAAATTGGTATATCCAACAAAGGAGAGACTGAAAATGAAATAATCATTTTTCATTTAATTCAAAGAGATGTCAAGTAAACACTGGGGGATATTATATGTATTAATTAATTGCGGGTGTTATTTTTACTGGAGGGATGAAAGGGGTGAATATTTCGGGAAATATTCCAGTTATTGGTAGGATTTGGGGGTGTCACGATTTATGCTTTGCAATTTACAAAAACGAGGGCATTCCGTTTAAAAATTTGATTCGATGGAATAAATACGAGACAAAAAAGTATCATAATGAAGAAGAGCACCACCAAAAATATTAATAATGTTTTTGATTATTCGCAAAGAGCGCTTAGGGCCTGTGCACACCACGTTTTTTAAACGCGCCGTTGACGCGCGTTTTCAAAACGTGCGTCGACGGCGCGCTTTTATCCTACAGAATGTCTATAGGCTGCGTCTGACTCGCGTGCATATCGCGTCTGTATCGCTACAAACGCGCGTCAACGGCGCGTTTAAAAAACGTGGTGTGCACAGGCCCTTAGGTATGCCGTTTTCTTACGTGTATTGTGAAGTTAGAAACGTGGAAGTACTTACTTCCACGTTTCTAACTTCACAATTAAATACAATGTCTATCCCAACCTTTAGATTTCAGAAACGGGGGAAAGATTTGCCATCAAGTGAAACTGCATCAGTTAAACGTATAGCTGTACAGTTAGACAAACTTACATGTTAAGGGCGTTTCCAGTTTAATTGAACAATGAAGAAGCTCAGTTGATTTGGTTGTACTTTCTTGCGATAGAAAGTGATTTAACCATAGGAGTTTATCTCTGAAATTTTAAATAGGTATACAAGGTGTTACATATTAAATGGTGTTGGACCTGAAAGCGGTCATTGTAGTCGTCATTCTAAACTACTTTTACTATTGGACCAACACTGAAAGCGCGAAAAAAATATCAGCTGCACAATACATTAATGTTCGTGTTCTATATCGCGTATCTACGCCACATCACACTGACGTCACGCAAAATCCTGCATCGCGGAAGCAGAGTTTACCGCGCAACTAGCATATTATACAACGTCCTGAACGATGATACAGCTACCGTTTACATAGAACAGAATTCTAAGTACTTCTTCTCGCGGCTTCGCCCGCCTGGTTGTCGGAAATTGGAAGGTGCTACCAGAACAAAAACTAGCCTATGTCCTTCCCCAGGATGCCATCTATCTCCTTGCGAAATTTTATATAATCTCGAAATCCGTTCAGTGGCTTAGGCGTGAATACAGAGTTACTTTTGAATTTATAATATAACCGAATTCAGATAGTTTCAATGTGTACCTACTTTTAGTTAAAAATTCAGTAAATACATACCTTTAGAAACCTAATATTCCTCGTCTCACAAGCCTTACAATCGTTTCAAAACCCTTTCAAGCCGTCAGATGTCCTCTGTCCTCTTCGTATGCACAACTCACTATTTGACCTATTTCCTCACACGACAGCGAGGATGCAGTCGTCTTCCACTCTACTTGTCTTCGATAAAGAACCTTATGCGACCACCTTACATCTGCATTTAACAAGAACCTTAATTCTAATGCTTTAAGGTTAAGAGTCACCTGTGTAGTGAAAGAATAAGTTGGTAAAACAGAATTTAATTTTCGATCCCAGCTCGCTTTGAAAGGATCTCAATTCGATGCAGTTTTACGGATTTTGAATTGGATTCGATGTTTTAGGGGTTGTGAAGCTGTTGTTTGTTGGCGAGATGACTTCTTTGTCAATTTGGTTCAGTTCGAACACGATTCCATCTGAAGTTAGTTAAGGTTTTAAACGAAACACATCCTTTCAATAAGTTTAAAAAAAATTGTGTATGTAAAATATGTCATGAAAGGGATTTTTTAATATCGATGTTTTAAATAAGTATAACAATCGATAGAGCAAGAAAGAAAGAAAATACGTTTTTTGCGTTAAACATGACGCAAAAAAAAGAACACAAACACAAAAAGAAACATGTAGGGGGGAAAATAATTGCGAGAAATACAAGAAAATCTGAGTCGAACATTATAAATAACTCATTTTTGACCAAAGGGCTCATTTTTTTATTGCTGAATGGGCGCCCGCTCTTGACCTCGATCACGCCTGATGGAAACCGATGGATGAGGAGGAGCTCAACGATAACTACAAATGGCATTACCACATTTCGTCAGTTATGCGTAAGTCCCATGCCACCAACCGGGCACAAATCCTGACTTCGGGCAGCTACTGAGAAACTCCTGGAAGAAAAACTTAATAGCACTCTGCTCTGAAATCTGTGAAGAAAAACATCGTGAGAAAACCGGCGTGTCCTGGTACCAAAAATTCGATAACATGTAACATCTACCAATCCGCACTGGGCCCGCGTGTTGGATTACGGCCCGCTCCCTCACACAAAGAGGAGGCCTGTGTCCCCAGTAAAAACATTATAGAC
This sequence comes from Hydraecia micacea, assembly GCA_914767645.1. Taxonomy (NCBI): domain Eukaryota; kingdom Metazoa; phylum Arthropoda; class Insecta; order Lepidoptera; family Noctuidae; genus Hydraecia; species Hydraecia micacea. Next base: position 2,044,366 of record OU611794.1, read on the forward strand.
TGATTATACTAGTGCCCGACCAGACGATCGTACCCAGGACCCTACGTTCAGCAGTCACCCTTGCGACCACGGGACCAGGGCAGTTACTACTAGGTACATACTACGCGTCCCACGCAGCATTTACCTTTGTCCATATTTTTTTTACACCATCGAATATGGCAAGGTATACCTGTATTACGCCATTAAAAACCATGTCCGCTACCGTATTAAACTAATGCAGTATTCATGTAGCAATAATATAAATTAGAAGTTGAGTTAGATGTCAGGTTTATGGTGCGGTGCTACCATAAACTGAGGGACGTTATGGTGTTAACTGTTTGAAAGGTTTCAATTCCATGATGGTTGGCTATGGTAGGCTAAGAATCCGTGACGTAACAAATTAGTTCCGTGGTGTCAGTTTTGAAAATATTATACAACTAGCTGCTCCCCGCCGTTTCACTCGCGTAAGTTTTGAGTTTATAATATAATTCAATCATAATTCTAAAGACACGTGGCGCCATCTATTATCATAATAACGTTATTGTTGTTTTCCTCGGAAACAGCACTTTTTTTCGGGATGAATGGTACCCTATGTCCGTTTCTGTACACCTAACAACGTATAATGCAAAATTTCAGGATGATCGGTTCAGTGGTTTAGGCGTGAAAAGGTAACAAACAAACTTACTTTCGCATTTATAATTAAAAAATTAAAGTTTGGAAGTTAGGATGTGGGGGACGATGATACGATATTAATTTAAACTTCGTTTATTTAATGGCGTTAATAGTCTGCATACAAAAACTCAATAATATTATATAAAATCAATATTTTTTTTACTACAATAGCTAGTCAAAGATCTGCAATGTCTTTAATCGGCCCATCAATATGATTTAATTTGTTAAAAAAAAAACACTTTTTTTTTTCAATGGTAAGTTTTATTTGATAGTTTCTAAATGCTTCGCATTGCTAGTACTTTCATTTATTTTCGTATTGTTGTCTCCACATTGTACATCGAGTGATTTTCGTGGTTTAAACACTTTATTGAGGTACCAGATTTTGCCTACAGAATTAGGATTCGGCATAATCTGGTACCTTTTAAAGTCAGATTATCTACCCGATCTCTTCGAGTATCAAGAAGATCCTTCGTTCGTTGGCCGAGTACCTCATATTTTCGGCATACAGATCTATATCAAAAATTTTAAATTGCAGATTCACCCTGCCGCGTTAAAAGATGGTCGCTTTTCTGTTTCGTTTTGACACCTCTGACATAAAACTCAAAAAACTCAAAGCATTTATTTCAATTAAACCAATTAGAGGCACTTTTGAATTGTCAAGGGGTCGGTCAGTCAGAAAGATGAAGCTAGTTGCCCATTCCAAAGCGTAGGTACCTATGGCGAAGAATGGGCAAGAAACTCCATGGACACTCTTTTAAATCAAAATAATAAGTCTTGGTTACATCATTCATGTTAAAAATTATGCACGTGAGAACGATGCAGAACGTTAAAAGCGTCCATAATGAGCACACAGTCGCAGAGACTTGACTTGATTGTCATGGAAACCATTAGGTACTATAGTGTGAGCTCACTCATCTCATTATGGAATTTTTTTCGAGCGGCTTAGTACAGTGAGTGCAAATCTAACTATTGCAATCTTTGATCTACAGGTTGTGGCGTAAATAGTGGTCCACCGTTTAGGATTAGTTAAACCATATAATTTACTATTTCAATTTTAAACATTTTATTAGTACATTTATTTTTACAAAAATCGCTCTTGAATTTGCATGATTATGTTAAAAATTAGGGTTAAAATAGAGAAGAACTAACTTTTTCTTCAAAAGCTCTAAATTAACATAAAAAACCATAATTTTACACGATAGCTCTAGTATTCAGCAGTAATTAACAGAAATCAAAATGAAAAAAGAATGGTTTTTGTTGAATCTACAGCCAAATTTGTAACAAAAGGTAGAAATGTCGTAAATTAAAAACACAAAATATACATTTTCGGAACCCTTGGGTAAAAATGGTTAAAATTGTAATTTGTTATAGTAAATTATCTGGTATACGACTCCTTAACGGTGGATCACTATTTACGACACACCCTGTATACTCGTAGATACAGTTACAAGGATACCAATTGCGTATAATGCATGGGAAACTAAATAATACGAATAGCAAACGTAGTATTGATAGCATTACACATGTTCCTATAGCATATCCTAACAAACTACATATTCTGTACAGAAATATAAAGAGAAAATAAAGCATCCACTCAATTTTCCTCCGCCGACGTAGATGCATGTCCCGACGTACACGCGACAAAATATAATTCTTTCTCATACAAAACTAAGTTATCGCGCTCCTAAATCGCATTACTGTCTCAAAAGTTGGCGCGAGTCATGAGCGGAGAGCGATTTTAGATAAAGTAGAAAGACTCTCTCACTCTTTGTGGACTGTGTTTCAATAGTCAGGATAACTTTTATCTGAAGAATAAATATTATACAAGTTTGACATATTTTCTATACTTACAAAAGCTGTCAAACCGGAATATTTATTTGTTTGTGCTTGCTATTGCTTGAAAAAGTTACATTACGCCAAATTAAAACCAGAGTAAAACGATTCATAAAACAGACAGTTTAAGAAAACTCGAACGTCAGAACTGTTTGTCTGTTCTGCGTTCAAAGTTCAAACCTATCCATATTCTGAAAGCCTACTCAACTGTCTGAACAAAATCTCATATCGATTGCTCAGACTCTTTGCTAAATGGCTCAAACGATTTAATATTAATTAGACATTGAGGGTTAGAGGTTCTTTAAACCTCTTGTCTCAATCACTCCCGAGGTGGCACGAGTTTTGCGAGAATATTAGCTCATGCCTTGGTAAAGAGATTAGCGAAATCTACGCCATAAGCCAAGGTCCTTTCCCTAGAGACCTTTATTAAGGCATCCACAGGAAAACCCGGTTAAGCAACCTGCGAGATGCTATACAAAACGTAATAATTTGCCAGTTAGGTTGGTAGCACGATGGACTCTCCAGAGAATGCCAGATCGCAGCACCGTCATGTATGTAGCCTCTTTTTTCTAAACTAGCGGCCCGCCCCAATTTCGCACGGGTGCATTTTTTTTTTCGAATTTCCAAAGTTTTCTTTTATATAAACCTTTTGCTGGCAATACCGAACATAACAAAAAAAGAATTATCCAATTTGGTGTAGTCGTTCAGAAATTATGCGCGTACATACATACATTTCGGCCGTTCATTTTTATTCATATCTAGATTCAATTCCGCGTTTCGCTCACACCTCACACCACAGTATATTTATATACAGCCGAGCGTCTTACCACTGCATACGAAGAGAACAGCTGTAGTCTGCAATACCACGTTATTAGATCCGATGGCGAACAAACCTGGCTGCAGGTACCACACAGATTGAATGTTCGATTCAATCTGCGTTTCACTTTACTTGCGTTTTAGTTAAGAGAGCGCATTGTGCAAATTGTGCGGTGGTGTGAAGGATGGGTTTAAGACCGAGCTGATTGGTTCTTGTGGAACCTGTAATAGCAGTCTTTGTTTTTCTTGATATATTGAAGGGTCCTGTGAACTCCTGTGGTTCTAGTATTCAAATTGCTGGCGGAGTTTGGCTGTAGTTAACTTTGAACCATACATTAAGTTTACATAATAATCAGTCTATAATGTTCCCACTGCTGGCACACAGGCCTCCTCTCTTCGAGAGGGAATGCGCTATTATCTACCACGTGGGCCCAGTGCGGGTTGGTAGATGTCACAATGTATTTGATTTTTTTGGTTCTAGGACATGCCGGTTTCCTGACAATATTTTCTTGCACTGTTTTAAAAGCAGTGGTGATAAAATAATTTACATAAAGTAAAGCGCCTGACTGGGTTCGAATCCACGACCTACAACTCATAAGTTGGAGCCGTTGCCACTGGGCCACCACTGCTCTACATTCAATTTGGACATGTATAATTCTAACTGAAGATTGAGTTATGAGCGCAGAATATTCAGTTGTAAGGTTCTGATGGTTTGTTCTTATCGGCGATTTAAAAGTTTAAAAGTTAAGTAAACAATACCAAAACAGAGGTAAATGAGGTACCTACTGCGATTTCCAATCACCTACCCTTTGACTTGAAAAAAACTTATCAGTCACATTTGACAATATTTTTGTTGCCGAATCAGCGAACCAGTAAACGAATGGAATGACAAGGCAACATAAAAAGGCAATACAAATTCACCTCAATAAGCCTTCCAATAAATCTTACAAGTCTGCCGACCCCCGTTAGGAAAGGTTTTATGAAGGCAGTAACTCTTGGTGATGAGTAAGAAAATGCAGAAGACCAACTTATAGCGACACGCAGACGGAGGAAGTACAATAAGCCACGATTGCAGTTGCAGCGTACTCTGTGTCCAACCTTTGGGCCTCATTATTGCCAGTAGTTCAAATGTTCAAATTAAAATTCAATAGTTCTTTTAGCCTAACAAGTAACATAAAATAGAAACTAACAAAAACCTAGACAGATTTAACAGCTGGTCCTAAACTACACTAGTTACAGCCTGTGTCTTGATTACCCAAATTCTACAAGTAAGGAAAATCATTAAATCACACTAATATTATAAAGGCGGAAGTTTGTGTGTGTGTTTGTTACCTCTTCACGCACAAACGATGAAATTTGGCGAACAGATAGTATATAACCAATATTAACAGTAAGATACTTCTTATCTCGATATTCTCACGAGATCGACACTTTAACGGGTGAAACCGCGGGGCGCTACTAGTTAGTTCATAAGATATATATGATTTGATTTGATCACCTGGATCCCTTGCTAGTAATTCTTCTGTATAAACTTTCTCATTCCGGTCTGATTCCATTTTTCACAAACAGTTAAGAAAAGGGCATTTGAAGCTAATAAAGTTAAATTAAACATAAATAAACTAAAAAAAGACCTGTGCGAGGCCAAAAAGGCTCCTATTTTAGCATAATGCTGCGAACCTGAACTAGAGTGAGCCGAGATTGAGTGAACCTTCTGTGATAATTATTTCGATAGCACGTTGACCCATATCCGAACTTACATAATTTCGTATAGAGATGTTCTGATTGATTTAGTGCTGACATTGATTGCTAAGTATTTGACGAATGATTTAGTGTGGCCGAGGCTTTACTATTGTGGTTCCGTATTGTAGTGATGACGTATCTAGTAGGCTACCCTTTATTGTTTGTAAGTTTTAAAATGTTGTAGGCGCTATCTGAAGGCCAAGGAATTTAAAACGTTCAAAATCTAGTGGCAGTCTCATCTCAGCGACAAACAAATGTGAAAAACTTGTCAAAATGTAGGGAAATTAGAGGTATTTTTGACAGATTGAAACTGAGATCAGACTGTGAACGTTCTTAAAATTACGAGAATTGCCCCTCTGATAGCGATGGTCTGACCATTAGGTAATAATCACTTTACGGAATGAGATTTATTCAAGATTGTCCTACACGAACCGGGGGTTATCCTTGGGTGCACTTCCATAGTGCATACAGGGATAATCGTCGGTTGGTGCCACATTTCATTAAAATTTCCTAAGGGGCCTCTGTGAGTTGGCTTCGGCCCCTCGTACGCCTTCCAAAGGACCGGGACCCCATGGTCCCGAGATATGTAAAATCATAAAAAATAATATAATGATAATATTTCTGTAAATAATTATGAGTTGGTTAAAAAAACACTTTGACACTTTTAAAGTCCGTGCCCCAAGATACGAGCCACCCTGCAGACCTATTCGGTAAAAATGTCACCGTGAAAACTTAGGTGAAGTGAGTTTGAAGTGAGCTTTCAATAGTGTCACTCCCTAGCATCACGTGGAATGACAGCTCACTTGAAGCTCACTTCACCTAAGTTTTCACGGCGAGATTTTTACAGAATAGCACCGCTGTGTAACTGAATTAAAGCACATTATGAAAATAGTTTGTTTATTAGAATCGTTTACTAAATCGATGACAATGTAAATTACAGTCACAATTCCACTGTACTTACACAAAACAAACCAAAATGGACGAAGTACCAGAGGGTAAAAATCATTCAAAAAAAGAACTATCAGGGTTACTAAAAAATGAAATTGATAGCCTTGATAGCTTTTTTAATGTTTTTTTCCTACGAGCAAGATGCGAAGTCATTGAAAAAAAAAAACAAAAATTGGTCATAACTTTTGAACCGTAAAAAAATTCACAGACATTCTTAGGGTTAAAAAGTTTGGAAATCACCCTGCCCACGCCCCTATTCGATTTGATCCATACTTCCAGGGACATCCTGTATAAATGTATGTCTCGTGGCCATCTTAGAAATGACCATTTCATGAAGAGTTCGGTCATTTGATGAAATGGTTGTCTTTCATGAAAAAGAACATCGACCTCTTGTGAAATAGAACAACACCGTGTTTAATAGTCAATGGCTTAAACACTTCTCGAGCGTGCAAAATAATACAGAAATACAAAAGGCATTAAAATTTAAAACCACCGTCGAGTAGATTTCATGAATTTTCAATAAAGGAGTACATACCACAAAACAATGGGGTGAAGACCCCAGTTATAGACAATAGATCGGGATAATCTTATGAGAGATTCTTGACGGTGCGGGGATGTTCGCCGCGTCTGGCGTGATATCGACGAGGACGCCGAGGACTGGGCGCTCACCCGACGTCGTTGAGATATTTCGTATTTGAAGGAATGACGCGCAGAAATATGTGCAGTTTAATGGAGTGTAGAGGTTTTTCTTCTGGTTGATGTTTATTTTGTTTAAGAGTTTATATAAGAGATTATTAGAGAATATAATAAAATACTATTAAATATGTACACCATATGAATTACAGATCAAAATAAAACACACACACACACACAGGTTACAGGTCAAATTAAATTTAATAGCGGAGCTCCACAGACAACAAAAAAATGTGATAATTTTGGTGTTTCTTAAAGTATGAGTTGAGAAAATATTGTTTTTAATTGTTTTAATGTTGTTAGATATCCATACGCATTACTTTTGTGAAGTTTACACAAAAAAAACTTATTAATTAAACTAATATGGCAAGTATCTACAGTACGTACTACGTACGGTCGATGAGCCCAAAAATAAAACATAATTTTATTTTTTCTTGTTTTATCTATACCCATTTCTTCTGCGGAGTTTTTCTAGCTAATTTATGTTGACCATGTATATTAGAGAAAATGAAATAAACACAGAAAAAGAAACTTGTAGTGATTGCTGCTGGTGGAAAAACACTATTTGAAGACTAACTTGTTGATTGAAAACCCAATGTTTACTTTCATTAAATCAGTCTTTGTTAAAATAAAGTACTTTTTTTATGGATAAATCATCTAATGACTCCTCCCGCTCTGGGTGGAGCGGAAGGGAGTGTCAGACTCTTACTGACTAAAACCCACCCGTGTTCCTTCCTTAGCCCTTTATGTTCCGGGGCAGAGGTAACCCTTTCGGACAATCCCGCTACCCAGAATATCATCCTCAATAAAGTACTTTGTAGGTACTTCGGTAGGTAATTGTAACAGTTGAGTACCTCCTGCACCTACTTAATTAGAATAAAAGCCATTAAAAGTCATATTAAATCATAGATAGTAGACGTAATGTGACGATTTAATGCGGTTGTAATGTACGCGTCTATTGTTGCACTATGGCTGCACGCTTGCATACTAAATAGTAGGGTAGATGGCACAGTTGTCGGCCGAGCATTGTCTTTAATTGGAAGTTAACTTTATCATTACCTGTGCAATTTAAAAGTTACCCATGTCACTTGTGACATCCAAGACGGCAGTATTCAAATAAGAAACAAATGCCAGCAAAATCGGATGACTCTTGTTCCCACTGCTGGAACACAGGCCTCCTCTCAGTGAGAGGGAGTGGGCCGTAATCCACCACGCGGGTCCAGTGCGGGTTGGCGGATGTCACATGTCTTCGAATTTTTGGTTCTAGGACATGCCGGTTTCCTCACGATGTTTTCCTTCACCGTTTTGAGAGCCGTGGTGATGAAAAAATTTACACAAAGTAAAGCGCCTGTCTGGATTCGAACCTACGACCTACAACTCGTAAGTCGCGGCCGTCACCACCTGGGCACCACTGCTCTCACTGGAGTAATAGAATAAAATGCCTAAAATCACAATCACAATTTTCCTTTTCAAAAAAGCGGATTAAAATGCTTTATCCTGATTTTCAGGCAGTAACGAATGGCATAATATTCTGGTAAGTGCCAAATGGAACAACCACGCCACCACTAAAATAGTTAGAAATCATATTTTAGATGCATTTACCACACTGACATTACGGTCAATGGATTCCAGTCGGCGGTTTCGAAGAAAGCTGCCGTAAATTTTATGGAGATGTGTTTGACACGATGATTGACATAAACCACTTTTATTAGTCTAGACACACTTTATGCTTTTGACTAGACTTAGGCGGATCACACACTAAAACGCGCCACGCGACGGGGCGCAGATGACACGCCCCCGCACTTGATTTTTTACATATAAATTCAATAAAAACGCGGGGAATTTGGCTCCGTTTCCCGCGCCCCGTCGTGTGGCGCGTTGTATAGTGTGTGATCCGCCATAGTCTTACTTAGCTAGCTATACTCATCATCTGCCTAGTCTTTTCCCAACTATATTGGGGTCGGCTTCCAGTCTTGCTTAGTTATACTATACCTAGATAAATCTGAAAACAGCTAATACATGCCTGTGCAACTGTGGGTAGATAATTGCTGAAGAAAGGCTCATGAGGCGGTTGTAAATTAAATAATAGCTCTTAATACACAACACAGCACACCACAGCGCACAGCACACAGCACACTTAATACAGCAACTTAATAAGGACTTTTATGAGTGTTATGAAATATGCTAGTACCTATTAATTTTACAAGACGTAATTAATAAATGAATTAGACATCTTAAATTCTCTCATCTTAAATCATAAAGTCTCTCCTAAATACAGATTACTCACTATCTAGCTAGGAGAGCAGCGATTCACCCAACAATTCGTTGTAGCTACACCATGTAATTAATAATGCATACTTTATACCTAAGTCCCTCATGTACTACAAAACCTTTAATGTTATTATCTGCCTAGCATTTTCCCAACTATGTTGGGGTCGGCTTCCAGTCTAAACGGATGCAGCTGAGTACCAGTATTTTACATGGAGCGACTGCCTATCTGACCTCCACAACCCAGAAAACTGGGTAATACGATACCCCTTGGTAAGGCGACCTCTTGTCATCAGACTTTCAAGCTTCTGACGACCCGTAACGACTGTCAAAGACCCACGAATGACAGCCGGGACCACCGGCTTAATTGTGCTTTCCGAGGCACGGAGGGGTCTCGACTCTCGGTATGTAAAGATGGTCACCCATCCACGGACCAAGCGCGGCAAGCATAGCTTAAACCTGATGGATCGACCCGTGCGGCTGTTATTACTTAGCCACAAGCCCCTCAAACAATTCGTTGTACCTACACCATGTAATTAAGAATGCATACTTTGTAAGTCCCTCATGTACAGACGCCAGCACATCAAACTACCCGAAACTGTCAAATTTTCTCAATCAACTTTGAACCTTATGCTTTAGCGATAAAGTTGAAAATGTATTAAAGAAATTTGACAGATTATAGTGGCTTGATGTGCTAGCGTCTGACTCTGTACTACAAAACCTTTATGTAACTTAATAAAATTATTATATATTATTATAAATTGGTGCCAAGTTTAAAAGGAGACTTCGTCGGTACACATTATCAAAATAACAAATTCGCAAAGCTACAAACATTGTAATGTCAAAACAACAAAACATAATCCACCCCGGACGACAACAGGGTCTCTCTCCTTACCCCGTATCCCGCTATTACGAAACCGGATGCATTTGTTAGAATCAAAGCGGGAAGGGGACAATGGCGTTATAATAATAATATGATAATTTTGTGCATTTTCACCTTCCGACGTCCTACCATCGTGGTAAAGGTGATAAGCGATAAGGTACATTATGATATTTTTTACCAGTTCCAAATTTTTACAGGGTGTTCTACCCATGAATATGAACAACTTTCACTATGGGACCAACTCTGAAATCACGAAAAAATATCAGCTGTTTCATATATTTTGGTAAAGTAGGTATTGAACTTTTCTATCAATTTATCAAATGCAAAAATCATTTTTCAAATCCGACTGGGAGTTCCAGAGGTTACCCCCTACATACAAGCTTACAAACAAACACATTTTACCTCTTTATAATATTAGTATAGATGAATTCAAATTAAATATGGTTGTTTATAAATAAATAAAATCAAATTGTATTAAATATTTCAGACGTAAATCGCTTCCGCTCATGACTTACCCCGCAGGCGACATGCACGTGACTACATTTATGTTTAAAACATACATTTGTATCAAAGCGATATTAAGCTGTTTCAGCTAACCGAAGCTTTCAATGGAGCGATGCATTATTTATATAATCGTGTTATTACTTGTATAATTAGTTGAGGACTCTTCTGCCTATTGTCCTAATGATGTGATGACAAGCCATTTATACCCAATGCATAATAGGTAGTGATTTGACTGCCTGGTAGGTCTACTGGTAACAAGTACTACTGTTGAACATGAGGCTCTTGGTTCGATTCCCAGGTCGGGCAAAGTAATTATGGGTTTTTCCATTAGGAATTTCTCAGGAGCAGTGGAGTTTCGATTTGTGGCCGGTTGATGGCAATAGGCTCGCCTCCGGTAACATGGGACTTAAACATAATATTGATAATGGGTGTTGTATGTAACGTATTTAAAAATTGTCGAACTTTGACAGTCGTTGCAGGTAGTCAGATTCCCTAAAGTCTGACAACCAGTCTTACAAAGGGGTATCGAATAGAGGCATGAGGAACAGGGTGTAGAGTTCTCTCATACTCTATAGAAAAGGGAGGATCCTCCGACCAGACGGTTGTCGTTTCTGGTGGGCAACTTTACTGCCCAACTATTGATGTCGGGACGTTGTATATGCTAGTTGCGCGGTAAACTCTGCTTGCGCGATGCAGGATTTTGCGTGACGTCAGTATGCTGCGTAGTTCGCATGTAGCGGTGTAGATGCCGGTAGAATCGTGATATCCAGTAACTGGGTTGTGATTTGTGAAGCTCAGATAGGCAGTCGCTCCATGTAAAATACTGGTATTGAAGTGCATCCGGTTAAACTGGAAGCCGACTCCAATATAATTTAATTATAAATAACTATAAAAAATGATAATCTCACTAATCGTATTGACTTTCCATCCTGCCCTGCTAAAAGCACGTCGCGCATCGGTTTAAACTAGTGCCAAGTAGTGTAATTTTAATTGTAGCTCCAGTAGACAGTAAAATATATCGGCAAATAATCGACGAAGTATTCCGCGAATGAGTTGAACGGATGAGTGAACGGACGAATGAACGATACTTTGTCAATAATGTGGGCCTTTTTTGTTCGATGACAGCGACGAGATTTAAGCGGGTTCAATATAACGTGCACGGATTTAAACTGTTTATTTTTTTGTGATTTAAGCCAATGTTACGGTGGAAACGGAAAATTGTATATTTTTCTTCATCCCGGGTTAATTAAAGAACAGCTTTCTACATCCAGTGATTGCAATTGATTCAGGAACTTAGATATCCATACTAATATTATAAATGCGCCCCCGGTTTCACCCGCATAAGTCTCGATCCCGTGGGAATATCTGGATAAAAACTATCCTATGTCCTTATCCGGGACTCAAACTATCTATACCAAATTTCATCTAAATCGGTTCAGCGGTTTAAGCGTGAAGAAGTAACAGACAGACAGACACACTTTCGCATTTATAATATTTAGGGTATGGATTCTACGTTTTGTGATGGCTCCAAGAACCTTTTGGCGCCTGAATAACATTGAAACACTGTTGGTAAGCATAATCAGCCTATAATGTTCCCACTGCACACAGGCCTCGTCTCTTCAAGAGGGGTAGGCTATAAACCACCACGCGGGCCCGGTGCCGGTTGGTAGATGTTACATGTCTTCAAATTTTTGGTTCTAGGACATGCCAGTTTCCTCACGATGTTTTCCTTCACCGTTTTGAGAGGAGTCGTGATGAAATTATTTACACAATATAAAGCGCCTGTCTGGGTTCGAACCCACGACCTACAACTCGTGAGTCGGAGCAGTTACCACTGGGCCACCACTGCTCTCACTGTTGGTAAGCTTTTGTGAAATTTTTATAGAAATTGTGTTGATTGAGACAAGATGGCGGTTTTAGTTCCGATTTTCATTTTTCGATGTTCATTTAATCTTTACTTCAAATAAACCCGACTTATTTTTATCCCCACTTTAATATACTTAACAAATCTTTGACGAGTCATATAAAGATAATTATGGTCTCAGATGGCCTCTAACTAGAATCCAATAAGAATAACTTTCCGGAAGCTGTCCATCAAATCACCATTAAGTGCAGTGATGGACGTGTAACGAGGGAGCGCGATGAAAATAAAAAGAAAGAGATAACAGATGTAGTCGATAAATGATAGCTATGGATCTAGGGAAGATGTGAAGTGAGATAAAAATATAACTTTATGGATTTTTTTAAATGTAGTTTCTGAACAATCCATAATGTATTTGAGATAGTTTATTTTAAAGTAAGCGATGGGCCACAACGGGCTAAATCAAAACATCGGGTCCTAGAACCAAAAGTTCTAAGACATGTGACAAAACCAACCTGCACTGGGCCCGCGTGGTGGATTACGGCTCACTCCCTCTCACCGAGAGGAGGCCTGTGTCCCAGCAGTGGGAACATTATTAGACTGATTATGTTATGTAAGCGATGGGACTGTTTGTGTAACTCTCATATGATCAGGAATTTTTCTCAAGAATGTTTGTAATGCCCGACATAGAGCTTTCGATTTGTGTGAGGTCAATTGAGATTAGAAGTAAGAAAGAAGGAAAGAAAAATAGGTTTATTTGTCATGGAAACACGTGCATATAAAGAGGTAATTAACTCGAATAATAAAGAACAATTAAACAAAATAGATCTATAATCACGAGCACAGAACAGAAATAGTCGACAGGTGCACGTCATGACTGTGACAAGAAGTAAACTTTTAGGTACTCACAAAAAGCACTAAGTAGGTACAGTCGGCAACAAAAATTCAATACCACTGTCACTTTTACATAATATACACACATATACAATCCAATTACACCACTCTGCCCTCCGCAGAGAAGAACGGTTCTGGGTGCTAATTCTCCCTACGCGAGGTTTTGCAGGGTTGTGAATGACTGCAGTGATCGGATCGACCTACATTTTGACAGTTTACGCAAATTGAAAGCCAGTTTTTACAAGTATCTCCCCGAACACTGAGTTTCTTAGCCCTGCGGTATCTCACTGGGTGGGTAAATTTTAGGCTACGTATATTTTATTTTTGTTTTTGTAATACCTAGTTCTGTTTAATTTAGTCTGTTTGATTTTGTTTTAATTTAGTTTAAATAATTTATTAAGTTCTAACCAGTGCAACTTACACACACATACATACATACACACACCCTCATACACACACCCCCTCACACACACACATACATACATACACACACACAACACACAAACATACACATTCACATAGTCTTTTAATACTACTTTTTGTTTTTTTTTGTTAGTTACGACAACAATTTATGTGCATGCAGAGTTTGCCTATAAGTGATTGTTACACTTTATTCCGATTTTTTGCTTTTGTTTAAATGGCTTGTAATAGTGTATACAATTGTTGGTGAACCAAATAAATAAATAAATATCATTAAAAAATTACACAAATTAATTCGATAAACATCTTTTTAGGTTTTCCTATAATAAGTATAACAGCTAAGAGTTAAATATTCTTATATTGTTTTCTTCTGTTGCGATTTTAATTATAACTTTTGCTTATTAATAATTAAAAATTTAGTAGTGTGTTGGTGGTGTTTTTTAACTACTGGTAGAATTGGTAGATAATTCAGCTTTTCTCCACGTCATCTGCCTAACCTTTTCCCAACTATGTTAGGGTCGGCTTCCAGTCAAACTGGATGCAGGTGAATACCAGTGTTTTACATGGACTGACTGCCTATCTGACCTCCACAACCCAGTTGCTGGTTAATAAAAATAGCTTTTCTCTATTTATTAGACCACAATTATTTAGACCAATAGCTAAGGCGTTACTCATGTTTGATATATTGTAATTACTGACAGACTTTCATAATCTAAAAATACAACTCGTAATTAATAAGTCAAATCAGAAGCTATAACGACTTTGATTAATGAGAGCAGAGCAGCGGTCTCTTAAGATCAAGATGACGTATCATAATCATTAATTATTCCATAATTAGGTTTTATAACCTTACATTTATTCTTGCCTGACATTAATATAGTCTAATTGTGTTCACTTAACTATCGTCTGGTGTCTTTTTGATTGAATCAATATAAAGCATGGTAATAATTTTCCCCGACACAAAAGTGTCCTATGCTGTTAAGAGGAAATGCGGGTAGTCTTTTCTCCATAGAAACGCTCTCGCCTGTTGTCTTTCTGGTTAATGACCATAAAGCAATGATTTTGTACAGAATAATAAATATTAACTACTTGTATGTCCTTATGTTTTCCTTTTTGATGATACATTATTTTTGTAAGCACTAGAACCCTCAAAAAATGCCGATTTGAACCGCTGTCAACAGACGCCTAGTGTACGAATTTGACAACTATTAATGAAAAAAGAAAAACATAGGGACACAGTATATATCCTTCTTATTTCGTTTATGAAATATATTTTAAATTGGTCCAATATTGGAGGAGGAAATAGGCGAGAGCCAAAGCTCTCGCCTATTATGACTTTTTACTTAGGCATTTTCAAAAGTCGCTCCGACCGCTTTTCCTCTTAAAACAATTTTAAAATCTTTCTTCTTTCTTTCTCTACAATTTTTTCAGAAGTGTTTTACATTATTTTTTTAAAGCCAATTTCACTGCTGAAACATAAGTGCCCTCGAGTGTACGAGTATGTACTACCAAGCAGCATTTATTAATTACTAACTGACCGGACAGACGTTTTCCTGTCCACAATTCTCTTAAAGAAAAGCACTTTCTGTTTTTCCCGAGTTTTACAATTTTCCGGGCCAGTTTTCAATTTTTTTTTTCTAAAAATCTTATTCGGACTATCGAACTGACAACAAAAATTAAACCATAGCGATCCAGCCTCAATTGTTGCGCCTTTTTGTTTATATAGATATATACTAGCTGACCTGAACTTCGTACCGCCTCAGTATTTTTTCCCGTGTTTTAATAGTTATTCTGCTATTTGCAGCGGAGACAAATCCAACAAATTAAACATCATAAAAATCGGTTCAGCCATTCTTGAGTTATAAATGTTGTAACTAACCCGACTTTGTTTTATTTACATAGAAGATAGATAAACAGAGTTATTTTCATCTATTAGACAGGAGAAATGCAACAATACTACAACGGGACGGGATAACAACGAGAAAAACAGACACTTAACGAAAAATAAAACTCGGATGTTTAAAAATCTTAACTGAAACGAATCTACATCCAAAACCCCGATCCATTGTCCGCAGTAAGCAGAAAGTTCAGACATAAAATAAAACACAATAAGGGGCGAGTTCAACCCTTGGCCAACTTTTAACACACCCCCTTTTATTTTATAGTGTCTGTATTTTATGGGGCGATTCAAGTTTTTTGGGAGTGTCATTCAACCCTTAGAATTTTGGCGAAAGAAAGAAATGTGAAGTCATTTTGAGGGTGAAGTTTTTTTTTTTCTTTTTATGCTAAACTTCTTCTTTATATTATGGAATTGAGCTGGCCACTTTGTAAAAGCTTGCATAGGCCTTCTTCGCATGTGGGTAGGTAAAAGCTACATTCTGCCTAGCCTTAACCTAACCGGATGCAACTGAATACCAGTATATTACATGGAGCGACTGCCTATCTGACCTCCACAAGCCATTGTCTGGGTAATACGAGACTCCTTGGTAAGACTGGTTTGTCAGAGTTTCGGGCTTCTGACGCCCCGTAACGACTGTCAAAGATCTACGAATGACAGCTGGGACTAATGGCTTACTTGCTTTCCTAGGTGAGGTAGGTAAAAGCCACAAACCACAATACAAGAAACAAACACACAACACTATGTACTTAAACACCCACAAAAAAAAAAGTACACATTGATTTTTTTCTCACACAGCCTATTATTATTATTTTTAGTAATCCAGTTCTTTTATTTGTTTATGGTAATAAAGGCTTTATTAATATTATTACCTATAAGCACTATTTTTGTTACCTGTAAAAGGACTAACTTCTTGTAGTGATCATCATAATATCACTCTATAACCATAAGAAATCATCAGGTCCTTCAATACCGACTATAACGAACGGCTGAAAGGTGAATGTCGCTACAGCAAGATTAATGATGGCAGTCTATTGTCATTAGAAGACAGGAGGACACTGCCACCCCCCCCCCCCCCCCCTTTACGTAATACGTCAATTTTGACTTTATGACAACCAAGGTTATGGAGGAGATCTTTGTTTCAAAACCACATGGAAGGGTCTGAAATGTTTGTCCTGGAACCAAAAAGAGTCGGATAAAACTGTTCCTTTTACATAAATCATCTTAATTTATGGATTACGGCCCATTCCTTCTCAGAGGGCTTGTGTCCCAGCAGTGATAACTTGGGCTGATTATGCATTTATATTATACAAAATGATTCAAAATACATTGCTTATCAACATTTAAGTAAAAGATAAGAATTTTATTATCACTCCTATTTTATTTAAGATTTTTTCAGTTTTTAGATTTATGTTCAGATTTTTATGAATATTTGAGGTACTTATAATTTATTTATTTAATGAAGGTTTCGAAAACTGAACTGTTAATCGAGTTTTGTTCCTCACTGTACCTACTTATAATAATTCTGAATGACTATTATAATTTTATAATAGTCATTCGTTGCGTATTCCACAGTCTAAAGACTTCAATCTATGCGTCCTGCCAGTTATGGCTTACGGAGCCGAAACGGACACTCACGGTACGGCTGATCCACTAATTCAAGGTCGCTCAGCGAGCTATGGAACAGGCTATGCTTGGAGTCTCTCTGAAGGATCGAATCCGCAACGAGGTAATCCGGCAGAGAACCAAAGTTGTCGACATAGGTCACAGAATAAGCAAACTGAAGTGTCAATGGGCCGGCCATATTAGCCGCAGAACCGATGACCGTTAGGGACGTGTTCTTGAGTGGAGACCGCGAATCGACAAACGTAAGGACGCACTCAGGCTAGGTGGAGCGACGATCTTCGCAGGGTGGCTGGTAGCAGCTGGATGAGAGTTGCCGAAAATCGAGTTGAATGGCGTGCAATAGGAGAGGCTTATGTCCAGCAGTGGACTGCTGCTGTAGGCTGATGATGATGATGATTATAATTTTTGTCATACAGCTTAGATGAGAGTTAGGCCATTTTTCCACCGTCAACGAGAACGAGCCAAAGTAGCGATAAATATGTACACCTACTATGGCCGCGACCGTACGCCGTCACTGGCACATCGCGCTCAGCGGTGCTATTCTGTAAAAAGATCACCGTGATGACTTAGGTGAAGTGAGTTTAAAGTGACTTGTCATTCCACCTGATGCTAGGGATTGACACTATTGACAGCTCACTTTAAGCTCACTTCACCTAAGTTTTCACGGTGTTTTTACAGAATAGCATTACAGTTCAAATAATCTCGTTTCTCGTTGACACCCCGTTGACAGTAGCGGGTGGACAAACGATGTAACCAGCTTATCGGAGCCTACAGGAATGTAAATTACCAGCACATCCAACAACATATTAACACACACATTAACACCTTATCAATTCATGTGATTGGTTGTCGTTATTTTGGTCAACAGCATAACGTGAGGGTTGAAAACACATTTTTGGAACGAAGTTCTTTTACGGAGCTCGCGGTAGGAGTAAACTGGTAGAAATCGTCACGTAACGAAAAAGCCCTCCATGCGACTATTTATTATATGTAACAGAAAGAGACTGAGAGAGAGCGAAGGAGAGAGAGATAGATTTCATGGTTTTCAGGGGTGCTAAGCTAATAATGCGGTCAAAATGAATATCCAAAATGGCGGCTGCAATTTCTTTTTAATATTTCGCCATGGGTGTCGTTTTCATGCTTTTCGAGGTGAAGTCAAAATGAAAATTCAAGATGAAAGCTGCAAAAATGTAAAAATTTTCGTCATTATGAAATTTTTGCAGCCGCCATCTTGGATTTTCATTTTGAGCTTCGATCCTGCCGGGGGTCCCCCGACCTCACAAGTTTTTGTTCTTATTTTGCTACTATCATGTCGACATGAGCTACTCAAGAATCTACCATTCCGTTTATATCGAGAGTAAGTAAATCTATAGCAGTACTTGACAATAGCTGTAAAACATCTAACTAATGTGCGTCAATTAGTGGCAACAATACAACAATCTTCACGCTTCGACAGTAACGGTATGAACAGCAACCATTTCCTTTTCACAGATGGTTAGCGCTACTGAATGCAAACTTAGAATAACAGATTTAAAAACGTTTTAATGCATTTTTTTTTGGTCATATTGTTCCGCTTCGTTCCGAGAGTAATGTTTTTAGTAAGTTTGTATCCGATGGAGGATTGTTTATGCTTTTAGTCATTTGTGTTAGTACAGACGCCAGCACATCAACCTACTACAATCTGTCAGATTTCTGTAATAGATTTTCAACTTTATCGCTAAAGCATAAGGTTCAATGTTGATTGGGAAAATTTGACAGTTAGGTGTAGGTTGATGTGCTGGCGTCTGTACATTGTTTCCTGAAATGGTGGACTAATCCGGTAGTACTGCATAATACTGTGTTTTCTTTGTCTTTTTAAAGCAAATCATAAGTTTTTATATTTTGATATACTGGTTTATTGGTAAAATATTAACAACCTCTCAGGACTACTCGTATATTACTAACATCATAAACAAGAACTTTAGTTCTATGACTTTATTAATTCATCAGGTTTTAATTCATCAGGCTTTCATACAAAAATTATTCGATTTTCTGTTACCTACGAACTCTAAGCGAAGCAAAAGAAAACGCTAGTTAGGTAAACAAACTGCCGTGTCGTGTCTAGTACAAAATTTAGCGGAGGGGAGCGGGGGTTAGATTCAACAAAGCAAACGAAATCTTGAAGTTTTGTTTTTGGTAAATGTTTTGTAAAAGTTATAAAACAAAAGTTGTTGTTTATTATGTTCGTAATCCAGTGTGTGTGTGTGTGTGTGTGTGTTTTACCAATAACCCTGTATAAAGGTAAGGTACTTACAACTGAAAATCATTTTCAAAGATCAAGCATTTATGAGCAGTGCTGGCCCAGTGGTAACGGACGCGACTTATGAGATGTAGGTCGTAGGTTCGAACACAGAGAGGCGCTTTGCTTTGAGTAAATTATTACATCACCACTGCTCTCAACATCTTGAGAAAACCGGCAAGTCCTAGTACCAAAAATTCGAATACATGTGACATCTACAAACCCGCACTGGGCCAGCGTGCATGGTGGATTACAGCCCACTCCCTCTCACCGAGAGGAGGCCTGTGTCCCAGCAGTGGAAATATTATAGGCTGGTTATGCTAAACATTTATGAATGAGAACCATTTCTACAATAACTACACCAAGTCCGCAAAAATTTGCCGTTAAATGTATAACCGAATTTAAAACGAAAACTTCTTTAATTTAGTCTTCTTTTAGTATGTAAAATTTTCACCTCCTAAAGCCCCGTAAGCTATACCTATTTATGTACTAGGCCATTTGGTTCTTGCTCCACGCTAACTGAACTTAATCGACTCTCTCTACCTACTATATTGCGCTGTCATGGCGACACCCTTACTCACTGCTCACACTAACTTACATCTATATCCTTGCTAAGCCAAAGGGCTGGCACACACGGAACTAACCGCTCAGTAATTCAATTCCTCCATCTAAGGCGAGTTACATAACACTGCAGCACGATATATGCATTGAGTACAGTGTGTAAAATAGATTGGTGTGCAGGCTGTAATTGTGGTGTTGGATATTAATAGTCCCCCAAAATGAATTTCGGCAATGGCAGCCAATCTCAGCGGAGACTAGCCTTATGCGGGAGATATTATAGTCACAAGTGTGCGCGCAGACACAGGTGCACTCACTCTGCCCTCGCTGTCATAGTCCGATAGGACGGCAATCCGACAAGACCAAAAAGAGATCAGGCGCAACGTACTTTCCGAGCCACGGAGGTATGAGAAATTCCTAATGTTATTGGATGGTTAAGTGATAATAAGGTGGTTAAGTGTTATTGGGTTTCCAAAACCCAATAACACTTGGCCCGATCTGGGAATCGAACCCAGGACCCCACGCTCAGCGACTTGCAACCACGAGACCAACGGGCAAACACATTATTCGAGACGGAATAAACGCGACAATTACGTTCTGTCCGCGAAAGTGTTAAATACTGCACCAAAAGTGTGAATCTCATCTAGTGTGAGTACTTTATTTTACTGCATAAATAATTCACAACAAATGGATTTTTAAAATACGAAAGTGAGGATTTTTTTTTACAGCAAGCATTTTAATAACAGAAAAACTTCGCTACCATTATGAGTTTCTTAAGTCTATGATTTTATTTTATGAGTATTTGTGCTCTTCCTCTCAAAGTCTTAGGATTTACGTACATACTAAACTTTTCTTATGCAAATTAAGTTCTTACACTCGTTGCTTGCCTGCACACTGAACTCTTTCGCCGTGTGTACCTAAATACTTAGGTCGTGCCATTCTAAATGTCAACCGCTACAAATCGAATGTTAATGCCTTTTGAAAGTCCCATACTTCCTAATGTTTCCTTTTGAGAATGAACCTGTGTTGCACAAATATGTTGGCTCAGTATAACCAGGGATTACAGTCAATATATAAATTTAAATACCTTATTAGTCTGGGATTAGCTGACTCTTATGAAAGTAGTAAATTATGATTTCTATTTGATATGTGGTAGTTAAGTTATTGCTGCTTATACCCTTTACAAATATTGTGTGTGACTCAAAACCTTTTTCAGGAAACTTTCATTTATACATTAAGTTAAAAAATAAGTTTAAAAACTAAAATCCGGCTACTGAAAAGGATGAAACAAGAAAGTACCTTCCCGTGGTCGCATGCTACCATAGCTTATAAGTATGTTAGTACAGCGGCATGCGACCACGGGAAGGTACTTTCTTGTTTCATCCTTTTCAGTAGCCGGATTTTAGTTATTAAACTTTTTTTTATTTAATTATTTTGGGGCTAATTTAAGTAATATATATATTCTTTTTAAATGTGCTAATTAAGCCCTTTCATTTGATACCCAACAAGGCACCATCCCAAAATATATTACTTTTGCCACTTGTCTTTTCAAACCATAATGACTTAGAAATTACCAAATACTGCGATTGAATAAAAATGTACCGGAAAAACCGTTTTGACACAAGTGAAAACTGATTTAGTGATTTGATATTATAAATTCGAAAGTGTCTATCTGTTAACTTTTCACGCCTCAACATTTACGAAATTGTGTGAAATTTGACACACTGATAGACTGGGTTTGGCCATACTTTTTATCCCGGTAGCAAGTACTTTCCCTTGGAATAATAAAAAATAAATAAAAACATAATATTTGTAAGTAATTTGTAATTTGTATAATTTTATTGTTTGTAATTTATTTTTTTTTTTTCTACTTAATTCTTTTCTTAAAATACTATTGCATATCCGACTTGGGTAGACTGTTGAAACAAAAAATGTAATGGATATGAACTTAATGTACACAGTTATGCAATAAATATATCTTTATCTTTTAATTTCCGACCTCCACGCAGACGACGCCGTAGGTAAAAGCTACTTTAATTATAACCTCTTTGCCCCCACTTGCCAGCTTACCTTTCGAGCAAAACGAGCTTCAAAATAATTAACTCCAGCCTAAACTATCGGAGCGATTGAACGAAACCAAACTCGCTAACTGCTAGTAGTTAGTTGCAGTTACCAGCAGGCAGCAGTCAGTCTGCAAAGTTGCTGGTAACAATCGACAACTGTAAACTATCAATCTGCGCTTCAAGGAGCTGGGTAGAGAGTTAGGTGACTGAAACTCTTCGTGGATAGTAGATTTTGGAATGTAATTATGTTCTTGTTGTTGATAATTGTGAGGTGTCGCATTATGTAGGGGAAGGGGGGTGTAACTTGAAGTGGATGGCAAACGAATTTGTGAATTTTAGTCATAAGCCAGTTAGCGTAGACATAAAAATAGAGTGAAGTCACAAAAAATTGCACTGTACCTGCTTATTTTTTGAAAGCACTTCATAATCTGTCATGTCGGATCTGCTGCCAATACCAAAGTCCACCTCAGTTGGAGGCCTCCAACCGAAGAGGCTACAGCCTAACATTCCTACATATAGTAATGATATGGCTTGGCTTGATATGGGGCCCGTGGCTAAATAATAACAGCCGCACAGGTCGATCGATCAGGTTAAGCTACGCTTGCCGCGGTTGGTCTGTGGATGGGTGACCATCTTTACATACCGAGACCCGTCCGTGCCTCGGAAAGCACGTTAAGCCGTTGGTCCCGGCTGTCATTCGCGGATCTTTGACAGTCGTTACGTGTAATCAGAAGCCCGAAAGTCTGACAACCAGTCTTACCAAGGGGTATCGTATTACTCAGCAACTGGGTTGTGGAGGTCAGGTAGACAGTCGCTCCATGTAAAATACTGGTATTCAGGTGCATCTGGTTAGGCTTGGAAGCTGACCACAACATAGTTGGGAAAAGGCTAGGCAGATGGAGTATATGGCTTGAAAGACAGTATCACTTTTGAACTGTTGGTAAAAATATCCAATGTTTGAAGTGCTGTATCTAAGGTTCTAACGAACCTAAAGAGCTATTTCAGCTTGCCGACTGAATATCCTCAATTACATTAGTACTGCCTACAAAACAATATTACCTACTAGCGATACAAATAAACTAGTACGGTGTGCAAATAAAGCTAGTTTACATTATACAGCATTTAAATCTGGTTGTTTTGCCCCCATTACACGCGGAACCGTCGTGTTTATGTTGTTTTTGTTCGGCAATACGGGCTCCTGATTTTGTGTAAATAATTTGTGTGTGTAGATGTTTGTTTTGATGTCTTTGGTAGGTTGTCAGATCATGTGAAGACAATGTAGATTGGTGTCTGAAATGGTCTTTTGAGGAAAGAACCACACAGATTGAGCGGACCAGTGCAGTCAGTGCACGCATTTGTCAAAAATCGTGCCGCTCAACTCAGAACTTGAGGTGCTCAACGATTCGACGAACAATACCAAAGATTACTCAAACTGCCAGATCATCATGGTACTTGGCTAATCTCCGACGTGATTGGCCTCCGTGGCCGAAATTCGGTCGGGAGGATTTTTATTTATACCAACTCCCCTGCTTTCTCCTTCAGGATGTACAGGCGTGGTGGTGATGTTATCATGCTATTGCACTAAATAAAAGTACGCCTTATCAATAAATATTCGCAATAAACACTTTTTCTTTCTTTCTCTATCAATAACATATCACAATAATTTCGTCATGCTACATTCGAACATCAAACTAAAATTCCATATTTATGTTCCGAAAGTTCGAAATTCAAATGCAATAAAACGGTTCACAAGATGGCGGCCGTAAAACGCGTCCGTCATAAAGTTTTGTTGAAAAACGCAATGAAAACTAACTTAGCGTCCTACGACATCGTAAATCAACAGTTTTCGAAAGTTATTGGGAAAGTCTTGTACTTTATGTCGAAGTTGGAGTAACTAACTATGAATAAATAAGAATGGGTAACATTTGTTTCAATGCCGATAAAAGGTGCATATTAGATACTTAGGTAGTACGTTTAGCCAGTTTAGCGATAAACGAATTCAAAACATCGTTCTGTTTCTTTCAATCGGTAGAAGTTGACAAAGACAGAATTATGTTTTGAATATTATGTTCGTCTTCTTTTTAGCGTGTCGACGATGGCAAATATCGCTCTAAAAGAGGTGTTAACTTTTTGTTTGGCCCAGTACTCGGCAACGTTAACACCATTCGCCCCACGTGTCAAGACATGCGGGACGAAACGTGGACAGGGTTGCCAACTTTTTCTAGAAGAAGTAGAGTATATCTGATTTCAGAGAGGGTAAATAAAGAGTACAGATTAATAAAAAAAAGAGTACCATTTATTAAATTTAAAAATATGTATTTAGCACTTTTTGCGGTACATAACAATTTTTATTGTTTTTAGAAGAAATCTAGGACTCCAAATATATTTGTCTATATAAACAATGAAAAATTCTAACTTTTTCAGAGATTTTTTTGACTTTTTCGAAGATGATTATTCAATGTGTTTTAATTTCTGTTTTGTTGTATAGCCAAAATATTGGTCAGTGGGTCGTCTTAGGGGCGGAGTTTTAGGAGATTATCTTCGTCATCCATTTTAAAAGTCAGTTTATGTAAAAAGAGTATTTCAGCGTACTCTATGAGAGTTATAGATTATAGAGTACATCTACAAGAAAAAGAGTACAATACTCTATTTTAGAGTACGGATGGCAACCCTAAACGTGGCCGCTGCGGGGAGACGCTGCATACACATTGAAGATCGTACAGTATTTTGTGACTTGTAGTACAAGATGCTATAACTTCTGAGTAGTCACCAGTAGTTCACCTCTCTGTGAGAGGGAGAAAAAATTCATCGAATTTTTGGTTCTAGGACATGCCGGTTTCCTCACGATGTTTTCCTTCACCGTTTTGAGAGCAGTAGTGACGAAATAATTTACTCAAAGTAAAGCGCCGTCTGCGTTCGAACCCACGACCTACAACACGTAAGTCGCCTGACTTTACACCTTAAAAATATTTCGTGTCGTAACTTTGTGACCAAAGTCGTAAATCAATTCAAATTTCTTATGTTAGGTAAGTACGTATTTAGGTCACTCTTGACTTCCTAATTCCAAATCGGTCAGTCACCCGGCCAGTGATAACGCGTGCATCGGCTAGTGCAGTTTGTACAGATGCCAGCACATCAAGCTACCCGAAACTGTCAAATTTTCTCAATCAACTTTGAACCTTATACTTTAGCGATAAAGTTGAAAATCTATTAAAGAAATTTGACAGATTGTAGTAGCTTGATGTGCTGCGTCTGTACTTAGTTATCGTTATCATTTTTTTGGGGTAAACATAGATAGTAATATCGGTAATTGGAAAACGTGAGGAATAAAGCATTGATTGATATTACTGATATGCGTACATAATATGGAAATATTATTACTTTATGGGATTTTTTGTTTGTTCTCTTGAAATAGGTGCTAGTTAATTCCACATTTGTATATAGGATTTATTCTTCGTTCGTCCCGAAGTTTTGTCCCACATTCCAAAAAATCCTGGTTCGTCCCAAACAATATGATTCGTTCGTCCCAAAATATAATTTTTATTATTTATTCCCGCTTCGTCCCATTTTCTGTAACAAAACTCTTGAATACGAGCTAATAGTTAATATTCGTACCACCAGAGGGGCAATTCTCGTAATTTTAAGAACGTTCACAGTCTGATCTCAGTCTCGATCTGTCAAAAATACCTCTGTTTTCACTAGGTACATTTTTGACAAGTTTTTGTTTCGAGATGAGACTGTGACTAGATTTTGAACGTTTTAAATTACGAGAATTGGTCTTCAGATGCTGTTAGCAAGAATTATAGACCGTTCGATATAATGTAAAGGTAGCAGTATATTAGGTATCAATAGCGTCTATATTATGTATTGTAAAAGAGCGTCCATGCATGAATTCGGAGGATATCTTATAGACGGGCTAATATTCTCACTACAGCGTGAGCTATTCCCTCCATAACGGCTCGTCGCGATACGCGCTATCAATTTTGGGAATGGCATCTCGCAGTTTAACCTAGGAAGTTATCGTCTGCTTAAGGGGATTACAGGACCTAAACGCAAAAAACCTAAGTTTTATAATGCCTTAAAGTACATGATCGACTACAGTAAACAAAATCAGAAAAATATATGATTTTCTTCAGGATATATATTATGCTAGGTACTTAGATAGTGTGTTGAAAGCATAATGCAACTAGGTAATTTAATACGATAGAAAAAAATTATGAAGATACCTCTAAAAACTTTCTTTTTACAATAAAAACAATCATACAATCATTCTGATTTTTTGTCAGATTATTCTACAAGTAACATACTAAAGCACTACTGTTTTAATTTTTTTGTCCCAGCAATAGATTTTTTGTAAATAGATAATTGCTTCATATTTTGCAATAAATTACCAGCGTTGTGTCATCGCGCTTCTCTTTCTTTTCTATGCAGTCCGACAGTGACCGCGCTTTAGGTAATATAGTCCCCTTATCCGGACTTGACGAGCTATCAATCAAACAAGTAGCTTTAATTGATCACATTTTTCCCCTCTCCACAGACAAATGACCACCATCGACAAGTCATCTGCCTAGCCTTTTCCCAACTAAGTTAGGGTCGGCTTCCAGTCTAACCGGATGCAGCCAGTACCAGTATTTTACATAGAGCGACTGCCTATCTGACATGACTGCCTATCTCCACAACCCAGTTACTGCGTAATACGATACTGTAACCCGGCTTTTGTAGTTTATTTGTTTATTAAACTGGAAACAAGCTGATGATGGTTTCTATTTGACTATACTACTCACCACCGTGCTAAAGTAAATTTATAAGGTATAACCTGCTAGGAAAGGATTAATTAAACAAGTACCTTCTTACACAACACAAAGTTTATTGGAATTATACAAGATAGAAAGTACTTACAAACAATGTGGCAAGCCACTAAACCAATGTACCCTTCCCAGAGTCTACGGCATACACCCACACAACTAGTCTCCGTTCCTAGTGGTGTCAGTGAACGCCAGCAATGAGACAAATAGCAGTTTCTCAGAGTCGCTATAGCGAATCCGTGAGGTGATCGAATTAACAACTTCTAGCTCAATTGAACATGTATTGGCCTTTTTAGGACTGTGCTCATATAGGGAAAATAACTACTATACTAAGCAAACCCGAGACACCATATCCTTACAACAACTGGTCTTAAAACAACCTAGTTCCTACAAAAGGCCTAACTCTCTCATAGATTAAATCACAATGACACACAGATAATACTCTCTATAAAACCTTCAGTATAACACCCTCAGTTGACGGTTCAGGGTCCTTGGCGTCGTTCACAGGAGAAACCTGTGAACACACGCGAACGCGGCCTACGGACAAGATGGTGACGCTTTCGTTACCTGGAGTGGCGCACTTCCCTCATCACCCGGACCCGGCTAGGTAAAGCCCTCCCAACGTCGGAGGACCACACCGCAAGGGATAACCTCAAATCCGCCTGCGCTCCGATGAACACCAAATCATCACACGGCGCAACACCAAGGCATCAAATCAATCGCGCATAGCACCAATCTTAAAAGGCCAGCATAAAAGCCAGACCTGAAACAACGTCCTCGTGTCAGAACACACATGCAAGAATCTAAGCTATAGGCTATCCAGCAAGAACAGAGAAAATGGTTTAGTACTCACGGAATTCTGCCTATAACAGCTCATATTTATAAAAACCCAATCCTCCCAGGATCAAGTCCCTCTCAATCGGCCTTCAGGCTCGTGTCCACGATCGCAAAGACCGGACACCGTACCCCGCCCCTTCCTCCAGACCAATCTGACAGTTTCCCGAATCATCTTTCACAGACCATATAAGACTTCTTATCGATTTGTATCTTCATTTTATAAGACATTGTTTTTTAAAATAAAATGTGGTAAATTATGTAAGTTTGTTTATTCATATTTAGTTATCCAATAAACTTGCAATTAATTAACTAAACAAAAGGCATCAACGCCATCTGTGTCAACGCAGAACAGCGCCGACAACCAAGGCGTCAGTCCGCCGCCAATTACAGCAGGTGTCGCTACTAGACACAATTAATATTTAATTTTTTGCAACGTCACAATACCCCTTGGTAAGACTGGTTGTCAGACTTCCGGGCTTCTGACGTCCCGTAACGACTGTCAAAGATCCACGAATGACAGCCGGGACCAACGGCTTACGTGCTTTCCGAGACACGGAGGGGTCTCGGTATGTAAAGATGGTCACCCATCCACGGACCAACCGCGGTAAGCGTAGCTTAAACTGATCAATCGACCCGCGCGGCTGTTATTACTTAGCCACAAGCCCCTCCCCCATCGACAAGTACCTATTTAAATTTTACTTACAGCTAACAAAATTATGTAATTTTTAATAGCTCGTAACCATAAATTCTACCATTTTAATTATCTTTAAGCCGTTTAATGATCTCGTAAAATGTCTGCCTTGGCTATCGTAAAATATTTTGCAAAAGCAACATGGCTTACGTCCGCTTACGGTAAAACATTAATTTATTATGATTTTATGAAATATTAATGACATATTGTGCATTATGTAAAAATAATTATGAATTCAGGAATAATTATGAGTGGTGGTCAGGCGATGGATTGACTTTATGTCACTTCATAGGAAATTAATGAAGATTTTGTGAATGAACGAAGAGTTTATTACCAGGAAACTATGTTATAAGTTTTTTCGTATGTATGGAAAGTTTTGAATATGAATGTCGATGGCTATAAAGTAGGGGAAGACCAAAGAAATGATGGATGGACTGTGTGACAGATCTATTAGAGAAGTATGGAAGAAAAAGATAGTATGGATTATACCTAATTTAATTTGACCTTATACAGATACTGCTAACCAACAACTTTCCAAAAGAAATAAGGGAACTCCCTCTTAAACACTTTAAATCCAAACTACATAATTGGCTTATTGGTAAATGTTTTTATAGCGTGAAAGAATTGATTGATAAAGTAACAGATAAATATGATTACCGACTAAGTACTGAGCTATCATTATATTACTTAATAAACCTATTTGTTATTGTTAATATTTCACCAGTGTTCTTAGACGTGTTGGAATGTTAATTTTAACAAATTAACTTGACGTTTTATTTTTCTTACATTTTTAACATGTTTAAATATTTGTATGTCAGTCCATGGCGAAACATATACGATCATAATTCTATTATTAAGACCTTAATGTACCATGTTTTAAAGCAAATAAATAATATTCTATTCTAACAGATTTTTTTTAATAATCTCTTTTGTTTTCGAATTAATACATTCTGCATGTGGAACATGGGCCATGGGTATCTATTAGACCACCCAACTGCTCCCATGGGTATCGTTGGAGAAGACTAAAAGATTTATACTAGCGATAGAGCGTAGCAATCAGCTACCCGTGTACTTCCTTACAGCCTGTGTGTTTTTAATATTATAGTGTTATCTTTATCTATTTATTTATACATTTTAGGCTCTTCTACAATCGTTGAAGAGTTACGGAACCTGAACCATTAATGTGGTTTATGGGGATCACTAATGTTTGACAAAAAAAACGAACGAAAATGATCATTTTAAAAATAACATTATAAAAACTAATCGTTTGTTTGCGAAATGAAATGCGACAAACATCTCATTTCGCAAACATATTACCTACTTTAAGTTTAAGTAATCATTTGACAAAATACAGGTAGGTATCGCAAATATTTTACTTTACAAATTATATTTCAAATGTTAAAATATTATTCCAAAAATATTAAATATTAATACATACTTTCTTCACTAATCGAAGCTAATAATAACACAAAGTAGGTTTATTAAAGTACGAGTTAGTTATAGGTACAATACAACTAACTCTTATGTTAATTAAACCTTTTACGTAAACTGAACTATAACAAAAAGTATAACTTACACTTTGTATTACAATTAGTTCAGTTTAATTGCAGCTATAAAGCTTAAATTCGAATGACTTAACTCGATAAAAATTGAGCAAGTGCAGCTTTTATTAGTGAGGTCTTGGATTCGATTCGGTGATCGAACGACGAAGACTGTTGGATTTTTTGTAAAGCGATTTTTATTATTTCTGGTGAAAAAATTTAATAGGAGCTAAGATGCATATTCAAACAATTCTAATGGAAAACCCAATAAAAGTAATAATTTCTTAGCAGCAGCTTGGAGTTTGGAAGTTGGCGGTATGATACCCCCGTGCCTCGGAAAGCACGTTAAGCCGTTGGTACTGCGCCTGATCTCTCTCCGATCGTGTCGGGTTGCCGCCCCATCGGACTATGAGAGTGAGGGAAGAGAGAGTGCACCAGCAATATCTCCGCACATACTTGTGCACTATAATATCTCCCGTGCTGACGGCCGCCATGACCGCCATGGCCAAAATATGGTCCGGAGGACTGTTATTCTTATTAAAAAAAAAGTATCTTTTAGAAAAAGAAATTTCGCATCCAGTACAGCTTTCCTTATTACAAAAATCTTCAGTATTAAAATCTAAATACAATGGATAGGTAACAAGTTAGTAAAAAGCGACATTATCAAGTGATAATTTATCATCGTTCGCTGTAGATGTCGCTTCAAGCGCTCGCGCCGTCAAAACATTATAATTGATAGATCGAAAAATGTTACAGAGAAGATAGCTTAGCTGTTAGGTGTCGGCTTGAATGGCGTTGGACACGAGTTTGAGTCCCGGTTAGAAAGTTTTAAACAGTTTCGATTTTACTCATGTATCAAGTTTTCAAGGAGTATAGGTAATTGTGTTGCACCAACTAACTTTAACGATAACCAATACCATGGACTCCATTTTAGCAATGGTTAAAATGACGTCACAAATAACGATAACATAAACCGCTCAACTTCGGGCGGTTAAGAGCTATAGTTACGATTTGTGTCCTCATGTTTTTGGAGCGTGGCATTGATATCCTTTTCAATGGTTCATGCTTGATTACATGATGGTGCAACAGTAGGTAGTTCAATTCTATGGTAATTGTTAAAGTTACTGTTAAAATTAACTTTGACGGAAACTATAATAACGCAGCTCTTGGTGCAACCCACCCTCAGATTATGCACCTACCTACTAGTTAATAATAACAAAATGTATTTAATTTACCTATAATTGTTTGTTACATTTATTTCTGATGCTTCCTATAATTTCTGTAGTGTATGCAAACGTTGGTAAATCTGAATAAATAAACTAAAAATAAGTATAAATATAATTTTTAATTAATTGTCAAATTCACAGCATCAATTTGTTTTTATATGAGTTGCTAAGTTACCAATACGTCACCCATTATCCTGAGTGAGAGGCGTAATCATTGTAAGACGGTAAAATAATTATTATATTGGAAGAGGCATCCTTGTTGGTCCAAAGAGATGCCATTAAAAAAGTATTCTACCATTTTCTTTTTTTTTCTAGTTCCATTTTTTTGACATTGGAACGCGGAACACACTGTGTGGTCGCATACACCACGCCCGGCTAACGATCTAGCAAACTGTTAAGTTAATCCGCAGATAAGCGTCGCGTGACACAAGCACCATTGTTCTAACAGAATAGATAATTTACGCTGACAACGTCGCCGGATTACTGGAGTTAGCGTTGTGTAATATGAGCATGGTGGCATCTTGCTTGTAGGCTGGCTAGGCTTTGGAGGAAAACACTAGTTAATTCCAGTTGTCGTTTACACGTCGTTTTATTTTAATCAATTGAGTCTTCTAATGCCACATAGGCTTCGTTTGGCAAAGAACATTTTGCTTGTTTCGTGACTCCCTACTGACTCCTACAGTCCCGTCGTCGAGAGAATGCGTTCTTGACTCCTATCAGTTTCATACAAACGAATACGTGTTTTGCGAATTTGATCTTTATTAGTTACTAGAATTGTCGTACAGTCAACCAGGGGTGGTCATTCTATTTCAAAATGAGACACCAAGAATACTCATCTATCTCATCATCCAACAATACAAGTCAACTGAAGTGAATTGATTGCCCTCGGTGCTTAAGGGCGGCCGAGCAGCTATCTGTCACTAATTCAAGGGGATGTCTTATCCCAAGCCATTACTTTACTTATTATGAGATAAAGCACACTTCATTAGGCTTTCGATGGCTTAAAATGTTGGGTGTTTGTTAAAACATTGGAAAATGGTAGAAGTTGGCGTGCGTGTTTAGTGATCAGTGTTGTAGAGGTTAAGGCGATGTATATAATTTAGTCGCCAAAGCAGAAAAAATGAAAAAGAGGCTTCGAAGCTCATCGTGAACTCATGAAAATAGTTAATTGATATTTGCCATTTGGTATGTTCTCCAAAATCAGCGTAAGTATCTGGTGGACCACTCTATATTGATATTAATGGTCTTCCGTATATTTTTACGAAAAATAGTTGTCTAAAGAAGCTGTTTTTTTTATATTTGCCTCGATTGTGGAAATATTTAGGTTCGAATCCTGCTTGACCAGATCGCGCGAGCAATTTTTATTTTGAAGAACGAGCCATTTTGTCTGTGTTGTCTTTTAGAATTTTGTTTTCCAAGTTTCTTCATTCTATCTTTGTCACGTATAGCCTGGCCTCAGGGTTAATTCAGAAATAGGTTTACTGATTCATTTATGAAAGCGAATACCTGTGAGTAGGAAGACTTTATCGATACAAAGAAGATAAAACCTCTTAATTAAAGTATTACGGTAAACAGTTTATTGGCCATAAACACCATTAACACATCGCGGGTTCCTTTATGTTCCTTTCTCCGTGAAACGTACTGGCGGTAGGTGCCTACACCTGGTTACACCTGGTTTTTAGGGTTCTGTATTCTGTACCTAAAGGGTGCCAACGGGACCCTATTACTAAGGCTCCGCCGTCCATCCGTCCATCTGTCTGTCACAAGGCTGCATTTTTTTTTAAAGTAAAATAGACACTTGAAATTTTCACAAAGTGTGTACTACTAGACCACTATAACAACAAATAATGAAAATTAAATTAAATTACAAAGGGTCCCATACAAGAAACATTTGCAATATCAGTTAAATATTGTATAATTTTGTGTTAAATATATTATTGCACAGTGGTACGATGAAATCTTTCGTGTGCGAGTCTGACTCGCACAAAATCGCTTTTTTACAACTTGACTATCAGTCGCGACGTTCCGTAAGCAATGTGCGGTCTGTGGTGCAACTTGACCATAAACTTGGCGAAATCTAGGTTTAGCAGCGACTGTCTTGTGTTAACTTGATTAAATCTCCAATGTGGTGTCTGCCTTGCAATTTGCGAAAACATCGTTCGAATTATTTTTAACGACAAGAACAGCGACATAAATGGTTTAGATACAGCTTCAAAAAGATGTACCTACTTATGTATCATATATATACATCGACAAGAATGCATTTGTCTTTCTATAATCTGTGCTCCATAATATTGTATGAATGTGTAACTACAATTAAGTACCCAAATACCGAATGTGTTATATATTTTGTGCTGCAAAAGTTTTTCAACATTCTAAAGCTCTTCGTACTCGCCTAAAGGTTCTAGGTCCTAGGTTTCTAGGTCCTAGGCTCCTTCCACTAGGTGTAGTGGAAGAAGCCTAGGACCTAGAAACCTGTCCTAGGCTCTAGGACATTGACAGATTGGTGAGCCTAGAACCTAAGACATTCCTAGAGCTCATGCGGTGGAAAATGGAATCCTTTAAAATTGACGTTTATGCTTTTGTGCGTTAAAATTTTCGAAAGCCAAATGACTTCGATTTAGCCTGAAGCATTCAGACAATTATGAAATGGAACCAGCAGTGTATATAACAAACAATATAAATCAATGTGCGATCGAACGACACAAAGCAAACGATTGTATCAATTAGCCGCCATTAATGTGACGTCGACAAACATGGCGCCCAGTGCGCGGGAAAATTGGGAAAATGGCGTTCAGAGTTCGAAATTGTAATATTATTTTTATGAAAAAAACACCATGAATAATATGATAGTCACATTCAAGGGATGTTTATTGTTTTTATTTGGTATCTTTTAAATAAACAACAGAAGGCCAATATCCGTAATTAAAAAACGTTCAATGATATCTAGTCGCAATCTCATCTCAGCGACAATCAATGTCAAAAACTTATTAAAAATGTAGGTAAATTAGAGGTATTTTTGACAGATTGGAACTGAGATTAGAAAGTGAACGTTTTAAAAGTATCCGGGAATTGCCATTCAGATGGAAGTAGACATTAATTATGCAAACCAAATTCTGCCCTTCTTTATGTAGGTACTCAATTGATTTTAGAATCTAATTTTTTAGTCTAAATTAACTTATTTAATTGAATATTGGTATTTTGGCCAACCAATCACAACAGTTTCGTACTGAAATAACTGTTCAGATGACTGCACACAGTTTGCAGACATCTGCATCCATTTCCTAACATTTTGTGGCTTGTTCTTATTCGTCGTATCAATGGCACGACAATATGTTGGCCCAAAACTTGGCCACAGACACGGCATCGTCGGTGGCATCGCAGTGGTCGCTATTGCTGCATATTTTGGGACACAGAGGGCAGGATAGGAGTTGGGACATACTTAGTTTGCGCCACAGCTCCACATCTACACACTTTGTTGCTTGTTGCAAATCAAACACGGAAGCCTCATAAACCAGACAGTACAATTCCGACCACGACATTCATAACAATTGACGTCTTTATTATGTTATTAGACAAACGCAATAAATCATTGCAACGATCAATTATCATAAAGTCACGCTCGATCAGTTGTTTCAATTAGCGGCCATTATTGTTACGTCACAACATGGCGGAAAGCGGGAAATTCGCCATCATCGATAAAATTAATTAATATTTGTGATGATTGAATATTATGCTATATCAATTAAAATCATAGTAGGGAAATAATTACGATTATTATATACTCAAAAGTGTTTAAGTAGGTGCCTACGCAAAACAATAATGGCGTCTTTCGTCCGCCATGATGAATTGCCAATGACGTCATGAATATGACTTAGAATTTCGGGACAAGAACAATCAAATTACCCCTTCTGTAGGAATTGTCCTTGTCATTTGCTCTAGCGGTGACGAAATATTACAAAAGTTTATAGCCTTTAAGGTCTTTAAGTTGCAGCTTTTCTTTTGGCGTCCTGCCTCCAATCAATCAACTAAAACCAATGATTCAGCTTCTTTGTATTCGACTTTACAGGGCTTAAAATGTCACTCATTATCATCATCTGCCTATATAGCCTTTTCCCAACTATGTTGGGGTCGGCTTCCAGTCTAACCGGATGCAGCTGAATACCAGTATTTTACATGGAGCGACTGCCTATCTGACCTCCACAACCCAGTTACTGGGTAACGATACTCCTTGGTAAGACTGGTTGTCAGACTTTCGGGCTTCTGATTACTCGTAACGACTGTCAAAGATCACGAATGACAGCCGGGACCGACCACTTAACGCTTAAAATGCTTAAAATGTCACTGCTGACCGGATTTCATAATATGCATTGCATATAATTTTTATTTTTTTGCTTGCCCATGCGGCACCATACCTGGGCAAAGGCCCTCCACTCCTTTCATCTTGCGCGAGCCCGCGCATCCTTCTCCCAGTTTTCACGGAACCTATCCAGCAGGTGACGCCATCTCCTACGTGGACTGCCGCGACCCCGCCTCACTGTCTCAGGACACCAGTTCTGTGATATTTGGGCCCACAGTTTGTCATGCGGCAGACATGTCCTGCCCAATCCTAAACATATTTAATTATTCCATATCATACAATCTATTTCTGTTAGCTGGAACATGAACAACATAAAAACTAGTGTATGTAGGTACTTACAAATATGTAGGTACACACAGCGACACATCAAGCTATACGGTTCCAGTTTCAGCTGACCTTGCTTTGTATATGTTTTTCGTACAATCAGAAGTCAGCTTAGACTGGTTATTAGGTATATAGCTTGATATGTAAACAATTGTTGGCTAACCTAAATAAATATGTAGCCATGCGTACCTTTTTTAACCGACTTCTAAAAAAGGAGGAGGTTCTCAATTCGAATGTTTGTATTTTTTTTTTTTTTTTTTTAGGTTTGTTCGCGCATAACTCCGTCGCTTGCCAACCGATTTGAAAAATTCTTTTTTTGTTGGAAAGGGTATACTTCCCAAATGGTCCCATAGTCAACAAGTCGGGATCTGATGATGGGATCTTAGAGAAATCGAGGGCAACCCTCAAATTTTATAGGCTCACTTATTGTTTTTCGCATATTTTATGAAGGATCTTGTGTATTTGCGTATGGTTGTCACCATCTCAGGTAGCTGGGCTGATGATGGAAGGTACAACTCCTTAACAGTAAGAAGTTACTCGAACAGGCAAGGACTGTTTTAGTAAATTGTTTTGATGTTTGATAGGGCATTTTCCACATTTGTTCTCATGATCATCAAGTCATGACCTGATGCTGCAGTCAGGATAGTCTGCAGAGTGCCTAACTCCTCGACAACTAACAGCAGATATATCGTGTTTAGGCTCATTGAAAAGGGCTCGATGTGTGGATAAACGTACTGTTAATGAAGAACACGAGAGAGACCTGATGCTGAAGCCAGGAGCATCAGAAAAAGTACAAACCTTGAAATTACAGCACCGTAGTCGTTTTTGGGATCATTTTAAACGGGACTAAATTTTAAGTTCAATGCAATGTTGACATAAGTCTGGCCTGATGCTGCAGCCAGGATTATCAGCATCTAGTCTAATTAATTAATAAGGTATGCTTCAGAGGTGGTCCCATATAAATTTTATGAACTTTGCTTGGGTAGTTTTGGAATTAGCTTCAACAATACGTTTGTTTTCCACTTAGTTTATATTGATGATGTTTATCTTCCTTCCACTAATATTCACATAGCAAGTAGTGTTATATGAATTTGTATTATGGGGTAGGTACAACTAAAAAGCGAAAAATAAAAACTTTTTTACAAAAAAAAACAACCGACTTCCAAAAAAAACACTACAAAGTGAAAAATAACTTTAATTTCGGAAGTCGGTGTCAAAAAAACGAAAATGTGGAACCAACGACACCGACTTCCGAAATTAAAGTTATTTTTCACTTTGTAGTGTTTTTTTTGGAAGTCGGTTGTTTTTAAATAAAAATACACGTACTGTTCAACGAACTAGCAAAGCCTACTTACTCCACTATAAAAATCGAATTACGCAAGTATTAAAGTCCCATAAAAAAACGTAATCCTTTGTGTCACGGAACGGAACGGAGCATCGTACACAGATAAATAACTATAAACTTATCGTTATATCGAATTATCATCTATAAAGTGGAATTACCTGAACATATTCTATAAATAAGCGTTTTACGATCACACGGGTGAAAGTACAGGCTATGAATAAAAAACTTGATAGTAATCCGATCCAATTGTATATTAATTATTTTTAATTTATTTTTGAAATTTTGTATCTACAATAACTGCTTTCTACGACCGTGTGGTGAAGTCAAATGTTGATGTGTTTTGAACATTTATATCCTTATGGATTTAAAAGGTAAAGCCATCAGGTTAAGCACGCTTGCCGCGGTTGATCCGTGGATGGGTGCCCATCTTTACATATTAAGACCCCTACCTGCGTCGAAAAGCACATTAAGCCGTTGGTCCCCCCTGTCATTCGTGAATCTTTGACAGTCGTTACGTATAGTCAGACGCCCAAAAAATCTGACAGCAATAAATCTTACCGAGGGGTGTGATATCCAGTACTTGGACTGTGGAAGTCGGATAGGCAGTGTATAAAATACTGGTATTCTAACCGCATGCAGCTGCATGCGGTTAGACTGGAAGCCGACCCAAACATAGTTGAGAAAAGCTTAGGCAGATTGATTTCGCTCTAGTATTTACACTTGCAATTTCCCATTCACACCCCAACTCACCAGAAATCCACTTTAACCAAACCAAACCAATTTTAAAACGTCCAATTCACTTTACATTTCGAAGTTAGCCAAACAACAAACAAAACTGGGCCGTTTCAACCAGTCCGAACAAATGAGAGGCCGAACTTCAGCAATAAGTCAGGCCGTTTCGTGTACGACTGTACGTCAATAGAAACACCTGGTTATTGGCGCAAGTTTGTGGTCGACTGTACCTACTGTGAGGGTTCCGGAATGTATGGAGATTTTTTTTTTAAAGGGAGAGATTATGGTAATGTGTTATTCTGTCGTATTATTTGAGAGACTGTGACCTGAATTTGTTTCAGCCTTTCATCTCAGAGTAGCTACATGATTACTAACAAATGCGTGCATTTACTGGACATGTCCACTCAAATCTGTGGTGGTTATTTCCTCAAAAGACCTTTTCAGACACCATTCTACTTGGTCTTCACATGATCTGACCAAGATTATGTCTGGAATTTAAAAGAGATTGTGACTTCTGAGTTTGTTTCGGCTTTTCTTCTCAGAGTAAATAAATAATGTCCTCCAGACCGTATTTCAGCCACGGCGGCCAACGGAGACTAGTCTTCGGCGCGGGAGATATTATAGTGCACAAGTGTGCGCGCAGACACAGGTGCATTCCCTCTTTCCTCACTCTCATAGTCCGATGGGACGGCCACCCGAAACGACCGTAGAGAGATGCAGGACCAACGGCTCAGACTAGGCTTTCTGCCCCATCGACCATCTGTTCTGCGAGCAATGTGTCCTGCCCACTGCCACTTAAGTTTGGCAATTCTTCAGGCTAGGTATATCGGTGTACTCTCGGTTGTACTATAGGTACAGACGCCAGCACATCAACCTACCCGAAACTGACAAATTTTCCCAATCAACTTTGAACCTTATGCTTTAGCAATAAAGTTGAAAATTTATTAAAGAAATTTGACAGATTGTAGTAGGTTGATGTACATCTCTGCCAAACCCTTTGGGGATTACAGGCGTGATGTTATGTAACGCACAGTTCATAATAACCAAACAAGGGTGAATATCCCGAAAGGAATAAAAATAAAGGAGCCTGCTACAAAATTGGCAGGCAGACTGGCGTTCCTAATAAAGCTAAAATAATTGACGTTTTTATTCATAGCTGTAGACTATTAATTTTCATAGGTTTACGAATAAAAATGATTTTCATGTTTTGTAGGGAAATCCCTTCTTTAAATTGAAATGAATGAAAGTGGAGCATGCCATGCACAGTGGTTTAGGCGCTGGCTTTTGCCAGATTGGTCGCTAGTTCGACTCCTATATGGTGCATGGTAAAGAGCAGTGGTCGCCCAGTAGTAACGGTTGCGATTTACCGAGTTGTAGGCGTTGGTTTATAAATTATTTCATCACCACTGCTCTCAAAACGGTGAAGGAAAACATCGTAAGGAAACCGGCATGTCCTAGAACCAAAAAATCGAAAACATAATTGACATCAACCAACCCGCACTGGACCCGCGTGGTGGATTACGCCCTATTCCCTCCTGAAGAGAGGAGGCCTGTGTCCCAGCAGTGGGAACATTATAGGCTGATTATGCTGTGGTGCATGATACATTGTGTATGACTTACATACAGATAGTTGTCTTAGTTATGTCTGTTAACGAATTCAAGATACAGAAAAAAAAACTTGTGTCGGAAAAATTCAACTGGAATTTATCCAAAATAACTTTTATTAAAACGTCTGTTAAAAGTTTTTAAGGGAATTTCGCGGGCTACCCTCGCGCTTCCCGCGAGGTTAGCCCGCGAAATTCATTATTTTTTTTATTTTTCATATTATAATCCTATTCAATGGCCGTTCCATTAAATATCAATAAATATAATTATATGAACTTAGAGGATTGTATTGATGATTTTAATGATTATAATTCTGTAAAATCATATTTGTTACGGTCGCGAATCATATTTTAATCAGCAAAAAACATAACAAAATTTGAATGTTGCTGGCTACTTAGCGCATCCCTTTTAAAGGATACTACTACTCATCTTTAAGTTAGGTTAATATTTGCATCTTTTACAATATTTTGATAACAATGACGCCAGTATGATAACAAAGGAGCTCTAAAAATAATCTAAAAGGCTGTCCTTGGTTACTACCACGTAAATATAACTCACTATGTCAAGATCTAACAAAAATATTATCTCATTTATCAACACAACCTACCCCAACACTGTTTTATGGTCCTTAATCATAATCAATCTAACATACTTACACATGTAACAAAACACGCAAAAATAAACTTTATTGTTTGAGCGTTAGGGTTGGAGTCGACTGCTTTAGTAATGTTGTTTACAAAAATGTCACGATTTTTGTTTTTTATAACAGAGTCAATGGAAAATCAACTTTGTTTCTTAAAGAATAAGGTCGAGGTAAAGAAAGCACCTTCTGGTGTTGTTTTGTAGGACCACAAAAAACTCGAAAAAATCAACATTGACAGATCGTAAAGCATGTAATTTGAATTATGAAGAAATGGTGGCACCCAAGTAATGCCTCCCGGGTTTTCTTGTGAAAATATGGCTTTACCATATTCGTCTGACTGGAAACTAATTTTTGGTTCTCTAATACTTATATTTTATATTTATTTACTTACTTACTTACTTTGTTTTTTTGTTCCAGGTCACACCCACTAATAAAGGAGAAATTAAAATTGTAAGGTCAATAATGGTATATACATATATACAGGATGAAATTGAAAACATGCGACAAATCGAAATGGGAGATTGTACTCATCATTATGAATAACTTTTACTATGGGACCAAAGCTGAAATCGCGAAAAAAAATCAGCTGTTCCCCTACATTTATGTTCGCATAACTCGTCAAAATATATAGGCCATATAAAATATATAGGCATCACCTAAAGCGCGGTCTCTGCATAGAAAAGAACTCTAAGCGTGATGAGACAACGCTGGTAATAATTTATTGCATAATATGAAGCAATTATCTATTTACAAAAAATCTATTGTTTGGACTAAAAAATTAAAACACTAGTGCTTTAGTATGTTGCTTGTATACTAATCTGACAAAAAATCATAATGATTGTATGTATATTAGTATGGTTTTTATTGTAAAAAGAAAGTTTTTAGAGGTATTTTCATGATTTTTTTTCTATATATCAAATTAGTTGTATTATGTTTTCAACACACTATCTACCTAGCATATATCCTGAAGAATATCTTTATTTCTGATTTTGTTTACTGTAGTCGATCTACTTTTATTGTTTCTAAAACTTGCGTTTAGGTACTGTAAGCCCCTTAAACTAAAAACACTTCCAAATATAATAACCTATACTTATTCTTAATTTGTTTAATGCATGGCCCTATGGTGATTCTGATTCCTGAGACCAAAACTACAAACGTGGTGTTCCTACAGGAAAGTTTTATAAAAATATGACTGTTATTTTAGTAAATTGCGTGTGTTGTCTTACGACTTCCACGCGAACGAAGTCACTGGCAGAAGCTAGTTATTTATATAAGTGTAAAAACAGTTTTTTTTTTTCTTTCATGCTTTATTTACCTGAATTTCACAGAAATGTTGCAAAATCACATATCATACGTGTTTATATTACTTATTTGATTCAAATCCTTGAAGCGATGGCTACTGATCGTCTGATGACTTTATTGAATACTAGCGAACTTCGTAACGCCTCAGAATCAATACCTAAACGATAAGAAAATGTATGTTTTTAATATTATCAGTAGTTTTAATTTTGTTTTTGTATTTTTTTTAATCCTTTTTCTGTGCCCTTACAGGGTCCATATTTTTGTACTTAGCTTTTCTTATTGACAACTTGGAATGCAATACTTAAATTAAATGAATATGAAGTATTTTTTTCCCAAGTTTTAATAGTTGTTTTCTTCTATTCGGGGCGGAGGAAAATCCAACAAATCAAAGATCATAAAAATCAATCCAGTCGTTCTTGAGTTATAAATGGTGTAACTAACCCGACTTTCTTTTATTTATATTTGATATTGTGTTATTGATCGAATAATTAATTAAATCGTGAATGTCATGTTACCGTCCATCTTAGCCTGTCTAAACAACGTGTTGCGTTTTCTGTCGTTCATCGTAATTAATTAATGTTATCATAAACTTGTTCGCGTTATTTAATGAACTCGTTTTGGTATCTCTAGGTTCTTTAATCAAATCAACAATTTATCTCTGCTTTTATCTATGGTATTTGCTTAATAATTTTGTAATTTCCTGTGCCTTCATCCGATCTTCATTGTAAGGCCCATCTGAGGCCAGCGTCAAGACTGTATTTAGTCAGACTATCGCTTTAAAAAACCATTAATAAGTTTTATGACAAAACCGGTACTTTTTAAACATCAGCAGACAACATTATATATTACAAAAACAACGAAAGATGCAACTCTAATTTTACTTCAAACCGCAAAAAATACAACATCTACACCCAGATCTGTCCACAAGTCCATTACGTTTTCTATAACATTCCAAAAGACATAATGACACAAATGACAAAAATGTCATTACGTGTGAATGAGGTGTCGAGACAGTCGTCTGCGCAGATAA
Organism: Hydraecia micacea; assembly: GCA_914767645.1. NCBI lineage: Eukaryota > Metazoa > Arthropoda > Insecta > Lepidoptera > Noctuidae > Hydraecia > Hydraecia micacea. Next base: position 2,086,740 of record OU611794.1, read on the forward strand.
TGTAACTAAAGTGCTTCATAATAGTAATTATGAAGATACAAGCGCGAAGTGGATAACCTCATAGCTTAATAGATAGTTTTATGATATAGTTAAATGAGCTGGTAACTGCGTATGTATGCGGAGAAAATTATAAGGGCATCAGCTAAAGAATGATTAACACTTTTCCAGCCTTCCATTTAAATTTGGAAGAAGTAGGAACAGAGAGAAAGAGGAAACGATTTATGGAGAAAGTCTGTTAACATTTAAAGAAATCCTGGAAGATTTGCAGCACTACACCTAAGTATTTAACCCGCTAAGTATGGACCCAAGCAGCACCCCAATCACAATCTGAAGGAGTTTTAAGGTACCTAATTCAAAATCTATTGCTGCTTCATTTCAACAGTTTCCCTGCTTGACAACATAAACAACGCAATGAATATAGTTGAATCACGGATATATCTATGAGTTGAATTGTCAAAATGAAAGAGACAAGACATTGTACAGTCAAAAAAAGAGATAAGTATGCAGGATCGTCGGATATAGTTGAAGTTTAATAAGAAACGGATGGATGTTCTCGAATAAAATTTTATTTTATTAATAGAAAACAACTCATTTATCAAATTAAATTTCAGTCGACAACATCCATCGGTTTCTTACTAAACCTCAACTATATCTGACGATCCTGCATACTTATCTCTTTTACTCTACGTGCATTACGCATTCAGGCTGCAGACTGCAGTAAGGCCAACTTTCTTTCATCTAGTTTCTTTCACATACTCAAAACTATTTTCCTTCAGCTCATACTTACATAGCTCAGCGAAACGCTTGTCATATCAACAGCACTAACACAGCTTATCTCATAAGTGATGGGGTACATACTCTTAAGTGTCATGGTGAATGATTGACACTTGTCTTTATCTTCGCGGCTTCTTATCTGTTTGAGGGTGAGAAGAGCAAGGAATGACATGGCATGTACGATACTCGAGACCTTGTGTATTGGGGAACAAGAAAATATTAACGAAGTGATAGTTTTGACTGTTTCTTTTAAGAATGGCTGTTAGAAGCAGTTTTTGTGCACAACAATATAATCAGATCGACGTAAAAAAAATAACGACCCTCCTATGTTTCTGGTACTTACATATTCTTAATTTTATCGTTTCCAAAGCTGTCCGGGCTCTTATTCTTTGAGCTGTTGTGTTGTTTTTTTTTTTCAGGGTATTGTTGCGGTTGCCGCTCTTCTGAAGTGCTTCGGCAATATTTGTAGACGCACGCACTGACGGCCACGCAAACGTTAGAAATATCGGAAGACAAAAACGCAGCTGTGTGGTCAGGAATCGGGACGCATTATAGCAATAACGCATTCGATATTATCCACCGATAATAACGCGGCTGTGGAGAAGAGGAGAGCCTTTAATAAAGATTAATAATAATTAATTAAACCACCGATTCCCAAATGTAATACACGAACGAAGCGGGGCCTATCATCAAAAATAAATCATCCATTACTCCGTACATCTCTGGCGCCCCCATGCCGTGTTACCAGGTCGTTAAGATACCGTACATTAGAACACGGAGTTAAGATAGTGTTAACTGGTTGATAAGCTGGTTTAACGTTAATTTGATAACTTACCTATTGGAGTATTATAATGTTATAGGTGGGTTTGTGTTTGGTCCAGCATCCTAATTTCGTAACATACTATCAATCGGAATCTGAATAATTTTGAAGCAAATTGATAATCCATTGCTTCATAAGTTCGAAAAATTTGTCTGCTCCACACGTAAATAACGCAATGAATGTTGTTGAACTGTCAAAATGAAACTAATTGCTACTGATAGTGTGTTACGCAATTGCCCCGCTGGTTTACGAGTTGAAATGGGTCTTATGAGGTCATAGGAAAAGTTAGCAAGTTATTTCTGGCATGAACTTTCAGTTTCATATTTTGACAGTTATTTTTTTAGGTAAGTGACCGGTCCAGAGTAATGCACTGTCATCTATGCACTTGATGATCTTATGACAGCGTCATTGAGTGGAGTTCGCGCAGCTGAATTTTTGGGCCAAAGATTGTTGAACTTTTTGCCATTGATGCGCTAGAAGAATTTAGGAAAAGTTTCCATATTCTGCAATAGTAGCTAGGTTGCAATCCGAATGAACAAAACTAAAATATTTTGATAAAACCAAGACAATATTGGAATAATAAAGGACGTGGTTCGAAGATAGGTATCTAATGAAATTGGAGAGAAACAACGTCCTTTCGAACAGAGAAGTAACGATTAATTGATGAACACTCTTGCTCACAACATATTTGTTGCAGGCGATCTAGGTTTCTGTACTGTATTTTCTTCTTACGTAAGTCAAGTATACAATGAAAAAAGTAAAAAAAAAAAAGTAAGTAAATTATACATCCTTCTTATTCGGTTTATGAAATATCTTTTAAATTGGTCCAATGTTAGAGGAGAAAATAGGCGAGAGTTAAACCTCGAATTATGACATTCTACGCTTTTTCAAAAAGTCTCTCCGACCGCATTTCTTCTTAACGGTGTCAAAAAACGCTCTCTAGGAAAACACACAAACCTACTTTCATAAATATAACGTTTCAGTGACGTCACTCATCTAGACTGACACCCATAGAAATGTATCTTTTATATATCTATGCTTTTTTTTTTTTTTTTTTTGGATGGGAAGTCATCTAATGACTCCTCCCGCTCTGGGTGGAGCGGAAGGGAGTGTCAGACTCTTACTGACTAAAACCCACCCGTGTTCCTTCCTTAGCCCTTTATGTTCCGGGGCAGCGGTAACCCTTTCGGACGATCCCGCTACCCCGGCAGGCTTCGGCCCTGGCGGGCCCCTTCCTTTATGCTGACATCTCTTTGAGGCGCGCGTGAAACACATACGCGCCGTCCGGCACGGGCCTGGTCCTGATCGGACGGAGAGCTACCCATTACTCTCCGTCCGCAGGCCCGCGCCTACGGTGGCCGGGAGTCGTCACGCGGCTCCCGACGCCCGTAGCGTCTCCCGCGGCGGCTGAGGCGTGCGGCTCTCTCCCTGAGCCGTCCCGCCACCTCCTTCGCTAGCATGACTGCTTCGCAGAAGGAGGTGACCGCCTCCCACTCCCTCTCGCCCCGGACCATGGCTTGAACCAGGGCCGGACGCGAGAGGTCGCCGCCGTTGCCGATCGCCTCTACGAGGACACGGCGGTGCTCCGCCCAAGCGGGGCAGACCTCCACCGTATGCTCCACCGTGTCCTCTGGGCGATCCTCGCAATAGTGACACCCGGGCGTCTCCTCCCGCCTGATGATGTGCAGGAACCTCCCGAAACATCCGTGTCCGGTGAGGACCTGCGTCAGGCGGTAGGTGAGAACGCCGTGACGCCTCTCTAGCCACTCCTCAAAGAGGGGTCTTATCGCCACGATCGTGGCGTGCCCTGCGCTGGGTTGCGAAAGCCGCTCTTTCCATGCCACCATGAGATCGCGCCGGAGGTCTGTCCGCTCCGCCGCAATTTGCCGCGGAAGCGGAGTTTCCCCCCGGCGTAGTGCCTCCGCGCGCCACTCATATAGGCGCGCGAGGACCATCGCCTCCAGATCCCATGGCGGCATTCCGGCAAGGAGGCTTGCCGCCTCGCCCGAGATCGTGCGGTAGCCCCGGATCAGCCTTACGGCTACCACCTTTTGGGGCGCGTTCAGATAGTGGGCGGCTCGCAGCCGCAGTGAACGCGCCCACACCGGGGCCCCATATAGGGCCACCGGGGCCCCATATAGGGCATATATCTATGCTGACACCACTGCTTTACAATGAAAAACATTTAAAAAAATACAGAATTGATCGCGAACATGTAAAGACCAAAAGTGGTGATAAATACTCGTTTTTTTTTTTCAATTAATACAGAGGCCTTTACCCTGTACCTAGTGCTATAAATCCATTATTATCTGATATTGTTTATACCAGTAAAACCTGCACTTTATGTCTAAATACCAGCACACAAATTAACGTTAATACCCAAGCTAACAGATAGATAAATGACGCTGACAATAGTGCTCCACGTTTTTCTGCACGAATACCATCACGCTAGTGCTAATCAGGGCGTTCCCAATAACGTAACATATCGGTTTTTACTAGCGTGACATCACTCGATAAATAACGGTTTAGCTAACAACGTCAAACGTGTGTAATCTCGTGAAAGTGCACCTCTATTTCATTATTGATATCGTGACGATCGATAGTATCTTTGGTCGTAAAGAAATTGAAAAGAGCTACTCTAATAAGACAGCTGTTATCGATGAAAGTGTGTTTAACTATACTGGCTGGTTTGTTGCGATAGGTATACTATAAAATTTAGCTCGGCAACAGTTAAGGAACCTTTTTTTTTATTGCTAACTAGCTTCTGCCCGCGTTAAATTTCTTATAAACCTCTAAACCGCCCCGTCCCGTCGCATCGCCCGTCCGCACTACTACCTCGTTTTCGCTTAGCATTTTTTGTGCCTTTTTATATATATCTGCTCGGCTTCTAAGGGGTCCTAGCGAGATATTAAATCGCCTATAGTCTTCCTCAAGAATTGGGCTATCAAATAAAATCCGACTGGTAGATCCAGGATTAGCGCGTTCAAAACTTCAAACAAACTCTAGTTTTAGTATTATTACTAGGGACGGGACTTCCTGCCAGGAGACTGATAATCTATCTGTACACGAAAATATAACAAAACCTTTCCACCAGTTTATTCAAAGCCAATTATCATCGCGGAATTGCAACATCGTCATGCTAAGTAAACGGAAACAACCAATCAAAAAAACATAGACAACTACAAACAAAACACACAAAAATCATGCAAAAACAAGAAACATATTTGATTTTGACCAAAAGTAAACTAAATGCGACTAACGTAATTATACGAAAAACTAGGTATAAGCCCCCGCTTATATTTTTAATGGCGACGAAAATCTAAATCAAATCAGTCAGTATATAGTTCTAGTAAGATCAGCTTTCGAAAAACAGTTAAGTTTCTTCGATGTGCCGATAAAGTCAAAATCTGCCTATTACAACTGCATAATCAGTCTATAATGTTCCCACTGATGGGGCACAGGCCCTCCTCTCTGCAAAAGGGAGTGGGCCGTGATCCACCACGCGGGCCCAGTGCGGGTTGGTGAATGTCACATGTCTTCGAATTTTTGGTTGTAGGACATGCCGGTTTCCTCACGATGTTTTCCTTCACCTTTTTGAGAGCAGTGGTGATGAAATGATTTACACAAAGTACAGTGCTTGACTGGGCCCGAATCCACGATCTACAAATCGACTAAATCAATCAGCCACTGAGCTATCACTGCTCCAATTACAACTGCTGTACATAATAAACCATGTACGAGTAAATATATAAAGTAAAAATGTTTTCCACCAAATAATTTCAACCAAAATACTCGAAAAACGTTTACAATTAAACAAGTTCAAATATCCCATTGAAGCAAGAAACATCTGCGGCCAACCCCTCTACCCCACGGGTGGCGGGGTAAAAAATACCCCAAAAAACTTACAGTGAGACAAATTAGGTTTCAAATGACATATAATTGCTTGGGTTTATTTGTCTTTCTGTCCTTTGTGGCACTACGTTGAAAATAAATAAGTTGTTTCATAAGAATCGTTTTTGGAATAATAATATCCTCCCGAATTTAGGTTACGACGGTAAATCTCAACAGAGATTTGTCAAGTATGCAGGATATACTTATTACTTATGGTTAAGGCAAAAAGTCCACGTTCGATCAGGGGCTTTTTTATTTACTTGTTCATAAATTGTTAATATTTATGTATATGTTACGGCTAATAGCCGAAGTGCGGCTACACCTAGTTTTAGTTTTTACATAAAAAAACTATTTTTAGGGTTCCGTACCCTAAGGGTAAAAACGGGACCCTATTACTAAGACTTCGCTGTCTGTCCGTCCGTCTGTCGGTCACCAAGCTGTATCTCAAGAACCGCGATAGCTAGACAGTTGAAATTTTCACAAATTATGTATTTCTGTTGCCGCTATAACAACAAATACTAAACACAAAATAAAATAAATATTTAAGGGGGGCTCCCAAACAACAAACGCGATTTTTTTGCCCTTTTTTGCTCGATATTAATAACGGCAACAGGTAGACGCTTGAAATATTTATAGAATAGGTACTTAGTTATATATTCAGTTTAAAAATAAATAAATATAATAAAAAAAATAAGGGGGGCTCCCATACACCAACGTGATTTTTTTATTTATGTAGTGTTAAATATTGTACGGCGGTACGGAATTAACCCTTCGTGTGCGACTCCGACTCGCACTTGGCCGGTTTTTTACATTTTTGTCGAACCGTGAGCATAGAATATAATATTATGCTGACATGAATATGTAACTACATCTGCCTGATTGTTACATGGTTGATCAACTCCCAAAAATTCACTGACAGGAATACACCCGAATATCGTGTGTATCATAATATCAGTTATTTAAATATCAAAATTTATGGAGCGTGCTAAATGATGGAATACTGCAGCTGTATTCTGAATACTTATTTATTCATTGGTTTATTTAATTAATTAATCATATCACAAAATATTGGCTTCGAACTTATGTACTCGTATCTTTATGCGTAACTAGCTTCTGCCTGCGACTTAGTCCACATGAAATTTATTGTTCCGCCGACCCACCCCGTCGCATCGCAGCGCCTGCAAGCGCTCATCATCTGCCTAGCCTTTTCCCGACTATGTTGGGGTCGGTTTCCAGTCTAAACGGAGGCAGCTGAATACCAGTATTTTACATGGAGCGACTGCCTATCTGACCTCCACAACCCAGTTATTGGGTAATACGATACCCCATGGCTTACCATCTGGTTGTCAGAATTTCGGGCTTCTGACTACCCGTAACGACTGTCAAAGATCCACGAATAACAGCTGGGACCAACTAGGTCATGCATGACGTGGTAGAATAAGTAACCAATCAGCAAAATGGCAACGGGGCTGACTGCAATAACTACTCCGCGATATGGAGTACTGGATGTACATTTTAGAGTCGCCACTAGTATAGAGAACTATTTTTGCACGTTTATTTTTTATTTTTAACCGACTTCAAAAAGGAGGTTCTGTATTCGGCCCGTATGTCCGCGATTTTCTCAAAAACTAATAAACCGATTTTGATAATTCTTTTATTAATGTGATCTACATACTTTCAAGAAGGTTTTAGTTTATATAATACATTAGGTAACTATTCTTATGTACGAAGTTGTATGCATAAATGTACTGCATCTCCGGCATTTCTATGCGGATTTTGATGATTCTTCTAGTCGGTGTCTTCAATTCTTCAATGCACTAGTGTCAATTGAATTTGTGTGGGGTAGGTACAACTAAAAAGTGAAGAATATAAATATTTTTACGAAAAAAAAAAACACTACAAAGTGATACCTAAATAACTTTAATTTCGGAAGTCGGTGTCAAAAAACGAAAATGCTGAACCAACGACACCGACTTCCGAAATTAAAGTTATTTATCACTTTGTAAGTCGGTGGTTTTTTTTTTGTAAAAAAAAAATAATATTACGTGTTTCATGGCGTCGCGGCAGACCACGTAGAAGATGCCGGGACAAGCTGGTGAAAACAAACCATCAGTGGTCCACTTTAGCCCTGGATCGAAAGACCTGGATCCTGGATGTCCGAGAGAGAGGCCTTTGCCTAGCAGTGGGCTGATGCAGGCTAACAGTAACGTGTTTCATGAACTGTTGCCAATTAATAATATTTATTTATTTATTTAATACTATAAGCACAAATGTACAGAGGCGGACTTAATGCCATAGGCATTTTCTACCAGTCAACCTTTGGGTGATGCAGAGACAAACAGTGGTAGGTGCAATCCTGAACATTGAGGAATAAATATTTTAAATATAAACATACGCATAAACTTAAAACTACTACACCTACTACTACTACACTACTACTTTTTTGTACTTTACTTAATATTAATCTTTCTTTCGTCTTTATTTCTTTCTTTAGTCAACCAAATAATAGGCAAATCTATTAATCTATGATGCTTTGAGGAACGGCATTTTTAAGTTGACCAACATTCAAATTCGAAAATGCAGTCTCTCAAATCGTTATGAAACTAAGGACAAAAAGGAAAGGTGTTTTGGACGATTTCAGAACCGACTTACAAATCATTACAAATTTAGAGATTGGGTTCCCTACTACCTACATTCAACGGTACACACAAAGCATCACTAGTTCAGTACCGATGACAAAAAAAGTCAATCACATGCCTCCGTCGAGATATCGATTGCACGCTGCGCTCCGGTAGCATTCATTGCCTAGTGCCTACAGTGCAGTGTATGGATAGCAAAAAAGTACACAATTTCACATGCGTACCGAGATATTTGGAAAAGACTTCTCTGCAGATTTGATGTCAGTTATGACAGTACGTCAAAGGAGCAGTGGCCCATTAGTAACGAACCCAACTTACGAGTCGTGGTTCGGTCGTGGTTTCGAAACCTATCAGGCGCTTTACTTTGTGTAAATTAATTTATTACCACTGCTCTCAATACAGTGAAAGAAAACATCGTGAGCAAACCGGCATGTCCTAGAACCAAAAGTTCTAAGATAAATGTGACATTAAGGACATTAACCAACCCGCGTGGTGGATTACAGACCACTCCCTCTCGTTCTATAATGTTCCCTGCAGTTCCATAATAATGGTCAATAACGCAAATGCATCATATTAAGATTCTACTCTAGAATTAAGATGAAAAATGGGTGATAGTGGTTAAGAAACCACCTGCTTTTATTCAATCCCATAACATTCCCATAAACACCAAAAACGATACCAACAAAAAATATTCTTAACCTTTTTCACCAACGCTACCGCAATAGGAAGGGTTTAGCGGTTACCGAAAGCCGAAATGATTTATAAAAGGCCTCATTTGAATCCGAATGGGCTTTCGGCCTCAAACCTTACCTTTGACAGATAAATAGGATATTTTTCACATGTAAAATAGCCAAAAGTTATCGGATATTGGATTGTTAAAAAAGTCCGGGATTACCCAGCGTTCGGGATTAAGGGGGGTGGAGGGGTTGAATATTCGGTTGCCGAGGGTTGATTAATGTTGGTTTGAAGGATATCTTGCCGAGGATATTGGGCAATTCAATTTAAGGAAGATATGTACAGGTAAGTTATTAAGGTCAGATTAGCAGTCGCTCCATGTAAAATACTGGTATTCAGCTGTATTCGGTTAGACTGGAAGCCGACCCCAACATATTTGGGAAAAGGCTAGGCAGGTGATGATGTACAGGTAAGTTATTGGTATTTTGTTACAAAGGATTTAGTATGTGGAGTTCCGGGGTTCGTAATCTCGTTGGTTTGATGAAAATGGCTAATTCATCATCATCATCATCTGCCTAGCCTTTTCCCAACTATGTTGGGGTCGGCTTCCAGTCTAACCGGATGCAGCTGAATACCAGTATTTTACATGGAGCGGCTGCCTATCTGACCTCCACAACCCAGTTACTGGGTAATACGATACCCCATGAAAATGGCTAATTATGCTAGTATTAATAATTTAATTTTCTAAAAATAGACCAAGCCTACTCTTCCTCTATGTCACTATGTCACAGAATAGATAACAGATCTGACGTCTATGTGTCTTAAAAACTACCAAAACGTAAAGCCCTGAGAGTGGGGAGAGGTGACCATAGGACGGACAAGACAAGATGGCCATCACTTTCAAAGTGTTTCGTATTTCTTCTACAACTTCAACAGGAGTAAGCATTTCGGTAGCTTATGTCAATATCCAATACATTTTTGACTTCCATCATCGTTGTCACTGACACTTCGTCTATGTCCTCTGGACGTGCACCTCGAGGGCTAGTTCGAGGTGTAGTAGGAAAAGTATCCTTAATAGGAAAAGTTTGAGAGAGAGGGCTTTGCTTTTTAGTGGGACAATATAAGCAGGTAAAGGATCGCTAGCATCGGAACAAAAAATTGCAATCAAGTTACTGAGCATGGCTAGGTATTTCTCAAAACTTTTCACTGATTCATCGTCATCATCTGCCTAGCCTTTTCCCAACTACGTTGGGGTCGGCTTCCAGTTTAACCAGAGGCAGTTGAATACCAAGATTTTACATGGAGCGACTGTTTATCTCACCTTCACAACCCAGTTACTTGGTAACACGATACCCCTTGGTAAAACTGGTTGTCTGACTTTTGAACTTCTTACTACTCGTAAGGATGTTTAAAAAACTACTAAATGACAGCCGGGACCAATGGCTAACGTGCTTTCCGAGACACGGAGAGGTTTCACTCGGAATGAAATGAATGGTCATCCTTCCACAGACCGACCTTCGCAAGCGTTGCTTTACCTTGAAGAACGACCAGTGCGTCTTTTAGTATTTAGCCGCGATTACTTATCAAACAAAGTGACAATTTAATCCATATCCAGGGTAAAATTAAATTAGCCAGCGAAACTCTGCAAAACCTAACCGACCCTAAAAAAACTCTTTTATTCTATTATGCTTAGATATCGATACCCATGACGTCTGCGCAGTTTTGTTAGCTAATTTCATTTGACCCTTTATACCTACCTACAATGTCATTAAAGCACCCACAAAGAGTAAGATGGGATGCATGTAAAAGCCTCCTCGTGTAGCGCAATGGTATCCTAACCATTGCTAACCATTTGTATCTATATCATCATCATCATCATCATCATCATTTCAGCCGAAAGACGTCCACTGCTGGACATAGGCCTCCCCGCAGTTAGTTCCGCCAGTTGCTCAACTGAACCGAGAGCGGCGCATCCTGGACAGTCACACCCAACGCCTTATTTGACTGGCCAATTCTTCCCTTGCGGTGGTAGGGCTAACGCCCGCCTGGTTGGCGACCACCCTTTCACCGGAGTCCGGCGTCAAGCAGCCTGCTGTGTTTTGTCGATGCGTGGGAGTTCCAGTGCCTTAGGCATCTTCTGGGCACGGTCGTTCCATCCTAGACCTCATGCATCGCTTTCCATCAGGCATGATCGAGGTCAAGAGCGGGCCCATTCAGCAATAAAAAAAAATTAAAAAATAACCGCAAAATCTATTAAATCCATTCCCAACACATGGAATAAATACTGAATGGACAATATCCATACTAACGATGAGTGGACAATTATTTGAACAGTGTAACAATGATATTAGAAATGCATGTGTCGATCGCACGTGCTTCGGTTAACCGCAGCACGTGCGCTTGAAGTATTGTTAGATGGAATGATCGTTATGACGTAGATACTTAGTTATTATTTGATGCTGTACATTTGGAAGAGGGAGGTAGTAGTAGTTTTAATTGATATCACGAATATTACATGATCTGAAAGAAAGAAAGTACTTCAATAAAATTATTTGGGACACACACAGAAAATACAAATAGTAAAAAAGGAGCATTTAAAACTAACAAAGTTACATTAAAAATAACCAAAAAAAAAAGACCTGTGCGAGGCCAAAAAGTTTCCTGTCTCAGCATAATGCTGCGATATTTCCATCCAAAAAAAAACCCCTTTACACAAACTCCTTACCGAAATTAATGTTGTTTTGATCACAGATCTCAGTCGAACATGTGTTCTCATATAAAGCCGTCCTTATGCGAGGACGAGCCTTCTGGAGATATATTAATATCTCGGGATCGTTCTGTAATGTACTGCCGTGTGTGTCACTTAGTCTGACTGATGAATGACGTCTATTTTAATTAGAATTGAAAGTGTTATGAGTTTGAGGTGTATTTGTCTGTGTAATAATATCACATTATTAAAATACTGTGTCTAATGTTATTAATTCTGACTTTCGCTAACCCCCACCAGAAGAACACAAATGAAATAAGAGGGAAAGAAAATATGGTTGTTTTTGCATATTATGATGGGTTGGTAAAATGGTAAGGAATACCTAAGTCTAAAACTGCAAAATTAGACTGAGGTGACAGTCGCCAATTTATCCTATAAGTACATACTGCACTACAAATAAATAAAATGAAATGTCTGTTGGTAATGTCTAAATAACAGCATTTTACTAAATACATATTTATGTCTTTAGGTCCTTATAACAAAAAAAAAACAATTTTTAATATTTTTATCTTTTTGTCTGTTTGTTCCGGCTAATCTCCAAAACGACTGGACCGATTTTGACGGGACTTTCACTAGCAGATAGCAGATGTATAAGATATTCCTTATAACATCAGCTATACAATTAAAGTAGACTAAGTAACTGCTTAGGGTACTTTTGTTTTAGAAAAAGAATTAGGTTTCGCGCAAAAAAATTAAAACGAAAAAAAATGGATTTCATGGATCCATTTTTTTCGACAACATGCACGCGATGCACAGCTAGTATACAATAAACTTGTGTAATGATATCTTGACCTTATCAAATTTAAAGAGAAATTCACCTGTTGGAGCGGTTCTGCACTACTTACATCCGATCCGAATCCGAATTAAAGATCCGATTTCAATTCGAATTGAGAATGTTTTAAATTTGGACGGATAGAGTTCGGATCTAGTGCGCAACCCCTTATACAAATAGGACTATGGTCACTTCGGACCATCGGATATCGGATTCGGATCGGATGTGAACCGTTCTTACGGGTAAGACTGATAAGCCATTTACAAAGGACATACCAACCGCCTTTTATACTTTCTGGCGACCAAATATTGCATAAATTCAGTCTTGCTCCTAAAGCAGTTCTAAAAGTAGCAACACTGCACTTAACATTTAAAATGTACACACCAGCAATCCTACGAGGCAGTTAGCTTGAAGTCCTAAACAGAACAGCCCAGCTTGCAATTGATATTATTTATTTACAAGCAACTGATTGGCGCCTGTACCGTCTCGCAAGAACGTAGACAGAGCAAGACTTAGGTACTGAAGTGTAGACTTAGCTTTATACAGAATGAAATTGAAAACTTGCGACAAATTGAAATAGGATGTGCAGTAACTGTTACGTAATCATAACAAATTTGTGATTTCCCAAATCTAAATTCTTGAAAAAAATCGTTTAATTATCGTCTTAGATAGTGCAAACTAAGTTATTAACTTTAAGTAGACACGAATTAACGTTGTTTCAGTTTTTTTTTTTTCGAAAATTTCAAATCATGAAGATAGCTCTAAAAACTTTCTTTTCACATTAAAAACCATAATAATATACATACATTCTTTCAGATTTTTTTTTCAGATTATTCTACAAGCAATACTAAAGCAATGTTTTATTTTTTTAGTCCAAACAGTAGATTTTTTGTAAATAGATAATTGCTTCATATTTTGCAATAAATTACCAGCGTTGTATCAACGCGCTTCTCTTTCTTTTCAATGCAGTCCGACAGTGACCGCGCTTTAGGTCATGTCTAAAACTTTATAGCACGCTGAATTAGACATTTTAATTTGTCGCACCTTATACAATTTCATCCTGTATATGGAAATACATTGCTTTATTTTTGCATCCAATCTCGACATTTTCAGCAATATCATTCACTATTAAAGAAAGAAAGAAAAAGTATTTATTGCGACTCGTATAGGATGATCACAAACTAAACTAAACACAGTAAAAAAATAAATAAAAAATCCAATTTATATAAAAAAACAAAGTAATAAAAAGAAAAATGAAACAGAAAGTTCTATACGAGGCCAAAAGGCTCCTATCTCAGCATGATGTTGCAAGTTGCAACATTTAAAAAATAAATGTCACAATTTAATTCCACGAATAAAAATTATCTGTTGATTAAAAAACTAGCCCTTAGTCAATAAAAACTTTACTAGTGTAAAGTTCAAACATTTGAATTTTAAATCATAATGTATTATCACAGCTGTGGTGGAAAAATGCCAACTAACTTCTGGAGGGTAGAGGGCACTGTATATAAGTATAGGTAGGTACTCAGAATAGTGGATGATATTGCTGAAAATGCCGAGATTAAAAGCAAAAATGCAAATATTATATTCTACATCTTGAAAGACTATGCAATTCTTGAAGATACTTTAGTAGTCCATACACAAGATCTTCCAGCTTCTAAACTTATTATTGTAGTTACTTCATTCAACCCATTATCACACTAATATTACAAAGGCGAAAGTTTGTGAGTGTGTTTGTATGTTTGTTACTTCTTCACGCACACGGAACGGATTTGGATGAAATTTGGCACACAGATAGTTTATAACCAGCATAATGATACTTTTTATCCCGATATTCCCACGAGATTGAAACTTATGCGGGTGAAACCGCGGGGCGCTGCTACCTAGTAGGAACATGAATCTCTTTAACTGTCTCGGTCATAGAAATTTCATATATCTATGGTCTCGGTGGTGTAGTGCTCGCAAGCGTTTCTGCTAAGCATGAGATCATGGGTTTGATTCCCAGGTCGTGCTAAGTGTTATTGGGTTTTTCCATCAGGAATTTCTCAATAGCAGCCCAGAGTCTGCATTTTTGCCCTGGCGATGATAATAATACATGGGACTTAAACATAACTAGCGAAAGGTTGTATGTAGGCTGTACAGTTCTGCCAAACCTTTCGAGGACTACAAGCGTGATGTTAAACTGAAAGAAATAAGCAGTAAATAAAAATGAAAAACATTGATCTGAACTGCTTTAAACAGTTCCATATGAGCCTAACGTTCAAAACAGTATTTTTTACTGATCCGAAAACAGTTAAAGCTTGAGGCCAAATGTTACCGTCATGACAGTAAACTTTAACGTTTTAAGTAGCTAAAGAGTCACAAAATTAACTGTATTTTTCATTTGGTGATATCGTTCAAACCATTGAAATTTACTTACACTACAGTAATGGTGGTTTTCCTTTTTTTTTGTTGTTTTTTTTTCAGTAAATATTATGTTCAATCATTAAAAGTTACTGTTTTGTCTTTTACTGTTTTACAAACATTTCTTCTTACTGTATAAAGTCTAAATGAAATCGCTTTAATGTGGTGTAGTAAGAAATCATTTTTTATCAGTGTATGTTATGTCATGTTCATTCAATAAATTATGTGAATCCCTTCATTCTAAAACTAAGCACCAATACCTACACAAACAGGAAGAAAACAAACAAAATATAAGAATCCCATCTGGATTCACATCGCCACCTCTTAAAGCGATATCGATTCCATACGAATCCTATGCCCATATTACATAGCTATCATGTCATTTGGCTTGCACCCATATCCTCATTTGGCATCATATCGGATGCACGTGTTTATGTGCCAGTTCGATGCCCATTTCCGGACATTTGTTTACTAGATCGGGATGAGGTTAGCCTAATATCGGCTTTGGATAGGAGGAGGTTTTTGATGGATCCTGTTTTGTAAGCTGAAGAGGTAATGATTTATGAGGATTTTTATACTATGTAGTTCAAATTATGGGGCTAATTTGTGGTGAGGACTTACGTTATAAATAAGACCACCTCATCGATCAGTTTAGAAAGCGAAGATATAATAAATATTTACTGATACGATCACACGAGGCTCGGGGCTAAATGATAACAGCCGCACAGGTCGGTCGAAGGTTAAGCTGCGCTTGCCGCGGTCGGTTTGTGGATGGTGAACCATTTATTACATAATATCGAATATCGAGACCCCTCCGTGCCTCAGAATTGGTCCCAGCTGTCATTACATTAATTTTTTGACAGTCGTTACGGTTGATCGGTTGTCAGGAGCCCGAAAGTCTAACAACCAGTCTTTCCACGGGGTTCAAGTTATGTATTTCATAACAAAAATACATTTGGTCCAAATATTTGCACAGTAGGTACAGCCGCCAGCACATCAAGCTACTACAATCTGTCAAATTTCTTTAATAGATTTTCAACTTTATCGCTAAAGCATAAGGTTCAAAGTTGATTGGGAAAATTTGTCAGTTTCGGATAGCCTGATGTGCTGGCGTCTGTACACAAAAAAAAAGCAACATAAACAATTATAATATAAGTAATCTCGTTTCGCACCTATCATCGAAGTTAGCACGTCTATCTAAATTCAAAATACTAACTTTACAAACATTAATATTTCTATTGATATAGAACAAAGTCCCTAGCAAAATGCTACAAAAATACATATCTGTGTTACCCAGTAACTGGGTTGTCGAGTTCAGATATGCAGTCGCTTCATGTAAAATACTGGTATTCAACTGCATCCTATTGGACTGGAAGCCAACCGCAACATAGTTCGAAAAAGGCTAGGCAAGTTGATTGATAGTTGATACGATCACTAACCATTTTTGAAAATACATGGACGGAAGCTTAAAATAAGAAATACCCGCGATTTAATTGATTTCAACCTGCTAATGCTTCTGGGTGATTTCGATCCTACTGGCTTCTGCCCGCGTGAAATTTCACCATCCCTCTATTCACCCTCTTAGAGGTGGAATTTCTAAAACCCTTTCTTAGTGGATACCTCTCTTAACAAATAAAACACCCTCTAAATTTCATGTCTCTAGGACCAGCGGTTTAGGCTGCGCGTTGATATATCAGTCAGTCAGGACTTAGAATTTTATATAGATTAAGTATTACAATTACAATGAAAATCATCATCATTATAAACTTCCAAACGAATCAACCGGTCATGAACATCATCATATCTACCGTACCCATCCAGACGGTCCTCCAAATCTAATTTACAAATAATTAAAATTGTAAATGATCCCACTTCATCATCCTAATCATATCTTCACGCTATAACGAGGGGTGCTACCCAATTAAGAGGAAGTCAACCGTTGCCAAAGATAACGCGGCCTGAAATTGGGGGGACACAAAAACGCGTGGCAGGACTATGTGTGCCATATGTTGCTAATAATGACGTGACAGGCAGGCATTGGAGTGTTATTAGAGATTCTGGATAGTAATGCAAGAACAGTCATTATTATAAAAGTGATGCTGTTGTTTTTTCTACGGGTAAATAACTTGTGATAAAAGCAGGAAGTAGCGAATTCTATTTATTTATTTTATTTTACCATTTATGTACACACATATATAAACAGACAAGAAAAAGCAGAACAGAAAAATAGGTACAAAGGTGATGCTTATTTCATAAGAAATCTCTTCCCGAATTCTCGTAATTTAAAACGTTCAAAATCTAGTCACAGTCTCATCTCGGCGACAAACAATTGTCAAAAACTTGTCAAAAATGTATGGAAATTAAAGGTCGGTAATTTTTGACAGATTGAGACTGAGATCAGATTGTGAACGTTCTTAAAATCAAAGTCAATGTTAAGGCATTTATTTCAAATAGGCACATAAAAGGCACTTTTGAACGTCAAAAATTACAATAAAATAGAATTGATTCTTGTCGCTCCTTCCAAAAGGTAGTTTTACACCTAAAATAAAATTACTATACCACAATAGGTAAAAGAATTAAAAATGAATCCTTGACATATAAATTAATTATCTGATAGATACATGGTGCTCACATAGGTATTTACAAACATGGTGAAAGTAAACGACTTTCATTACAAAAAAAAATAACAAGTAATAAGTCAGGGTGTGAGTTAAAGTAATTACAGAATGTAAATCAATGTCAAACAAAAAAATAATAAATTTTACAATTAAATTAGCAACCAGTTTGATTTTGTCTATAGACTCTAGATTGTTCTATGGAGCAGGACCAGCATGTATCCAAGCGTTCTTATCTTGGATATAATCTTCAAATTTAAAGTATGCTGGTTTACAGAGTTTTGAATTACGAGAATTGCCCCTCAGATTGGAAACCACCGGAGTCTGCTGTGTTTCGTCGATGCGTGGGAGTTCCAGTGCATTAGGCATCTTCTGGGCACGCTCGTTCCATCATAGACCATCATCCATCGCTTTGTATCAGGCGTGATCGAGGTCAAGAGCGGGCCCATTCAGCAATAAAAAAAAACTCAAATAATAATGGTAGGTGGTAAAAAGAAGATTGAAATTGTGGACGGACAACAGCAAGACACGAAACCTCATACCTCAAAGAGCGAGTTTGGCTGAACTAAAGGTTCTCTTCTATTATGATACTATCTCTATGTCCTTCTTCATCTCTGAAACTTCTATGGGTACCCAATAGCGGACGACGTTAGACTGAATACAAAAACAGGGCGAAGCGTGAACACATCGTATACAAATGAGACATTTACGTCTCCATTTGTGTCTAAAGATAGCTTAATGTCAATTCTAAGTTCAGCCGTGTTGGTAAGTTAAGTTACAAACTTGTTGGCTTGCTTTACGAGTGTATGTTAAGTTCTACATAGCATCAATTTGTAAACTAAAACGGGTTTAGATGTGTTGAAATGTGCTAAAGTTAACGTATACTTGGACTTTTAATCGTATTTAGTAACTTGGCAGAGGAATACCGATTTCTGACAAAAAAAAAAATATTGACTGAACGTTGTAATTTACTGACATGAATACTTGCATAGTTTTAATTGAATTTAATAACTTAAGCTTGGCAGCGCTTTGGAACGCAGCGTTGTGTTCAGAATGTTGTCCTGTCTTTTTACATTCAGAATGCTGCATTCCATCGATCTTTGGCAAACTCCAAGGCGGAACTTTTGCGACTCGGTGCGCGAATAGGTCTAAGCCCCGTAGGTTAGGACCAAGACTCTACACCCTAATTGCGTAACACACTATCAATCGGAATCTGAATCATTTTGAAGCAAATTGCTAATCCATTGCTTCATAAGTTTGAAAAATTTGTCTGCTCAACACGTAAATAACGCAATGAATGTTGTTGAACTGTCAAAATGAAACCGATTCCGATTGATGTGTTACGCAATTGCCCCGCAGGCTCAAATGGGATTGGGCGGGTGACATCAGCCGCATGCACGATGACCGCTGGGCAAGTCTCCACACAATGGCGTGAAAATAGACAGAACCGGCGAGGTCAGCCCAGAAAGCGGTGGCGAGAGTGTCTAGCAGTGGGACAGTATAGGCTAAACAAAAAAAAAACCTAAGCTTTACACACAAACACATTATATTCGTTTATAACATAACTTATACAATGAGTAACAACCGAATTCACGTCCTTTGTAGTATACGAGTATTATACAATGATATTCCCTGCAATCCTTGGCAAAAGAGTCAGCGTTTGCCCGGTTGGCGATATCCCTGCACTTGTACCTAGCATTCACACAAGAAAATAGATTAAAAGCAAAGAGAAGTCTTTGATTAAAAGATAAATATTATAATCTAACAATATTTTCTACTCATCATCATTCACTTGTCCTTATCCCATTTATTTGGGATTTGGCGCAGCACGTCATCTTCTTCCATACTTCTCTATTAGATCACGTCTCCACTCAAGAACACGTCTACCCCAACGGTCATCGGTTCTACGGCTAATATGACCGGCCCATTGCCACGTCTTCAGCTTGCTTATTCTGTGAGCTTTTATAATATAGGTACCTACTCATTTCTACTTCTATCCATTCCCGTAACACCACAGGTCCCTCTCTCCTATACAATACTTTCTTATTTACTGCATAAAACTATATTTTTATCGCTCTTGCTCACTGAGAGGGTCAGTAAATCTTTTAATAAAATAAAAACTCTGTTTAGAATGTCTACACAATAATATTTTATGTAGAACGCTGTTGAATGAAAAACACAGATGTGGTTTCGATCCCTGTCCATCCCAAATAATTGAACATTGAACCGTGAAGATAAATAAAAACAATGTCATCTGTCCCCCATGCAGTTAATAATGTCGTGACAGACAGGCATTTGATGTTGTTATTAGAGATCCCGTATTGTGATGGATCCATCTTTGAGGAAAATTGTAACAATGGATACTATCGTTTATCCTGTTGTATGTTATAAAAGATAGAGAAAAATATATAAAGAACTAATCAATAGTATCGTATGAGAGCAAAATGGTGACTAGTAGGTAGTTTGTAAACTTACGAGTCATAGGTTCGAACCCAGACAGGCGCTTTACTTTGTGTAAATTATTTCATCACCACTGGTCTCTCAAAACGGTGAAGGAAAGCATCGTGAGGAAACCGGCATGTCCTAGAACCAAAAATTCGAAGACATGTGACATCTACCAACCCGCACTGGGCCCGTGTGGTGGATTACGACCACAGAACTTACGACCGTCTCCCTCTCACCGAGAGGAGGCCTGTGTCCCAGCAGTGGGAACATTATAGGCTGATTTTATAATCAATAGTATCATCATCTGTCTAGCCTTTTCCCAGCTTTGATAGGGGCGGGCTTCCAGTCTAACCGGATGCAGCTAAACCAGTATTTTACATGAAGCGACTGCCTATCTGACCTCCACAACCCCCTTACTGGGTAATACGATACCTCCTTGGTAATACTGGTTGTCAGACTTTCGGGCTTGTACGGGTGTAACGACTGTCAAAGATACACGAATGACAGCCGGGACCAACGGCTTAACGTTTATTTAAATTAATCAATAGCTTATTACTAAAGTTTAAAGTTCAAAGTTGATTGGGTTTGACAGTTTCGGGTAGCATGATGTGCTGGTGTCTGTACAGAACGAGTAGTTGACGGCTATGTGATAGGTCTTTTTACACCTTGTATAGGTAATTAGGTACATTCCTAACCTCAGACATTACCTACTTCTATTACCTTCCAACAAAAGGACAACTCAGGACGAGGCCCGGAAGAAACAAGCACACATTCCTAACATGACAAAACATACCATACCTACACTTGAAGACAACAAAATTGACCCATTTGGCGCCAAGAACAATGCACAATATACTCGTCACTTTAAATTACAACCTTATACAAACCATCTTCCTGACCCCACAAGTGAATATTGTCCCATAACCTAGGACAGTACAATCTACATAGTATAAGGATGAGTGCAGACTAGGTCAAGAAATTCTATTTGACCTGATGCACCTTTTCAAAAAAATGTCATAGACGAAATTTACAAAGGATGATTATGGCTAGAAAGGAGGTAAATACTAAGATGACGCCTAATAGACATGAACGGGAGAAGAAGACATGCTACATCAACCCTAAAATCAATTGGGATAAGGGAGGAGGATAAAGAGTGAAAATTTACCAAATGTACAGACGCCAGCACATCAAGCTACTACAAAATGTCAAATTTCTTTAATAGATTTTCAACTTTATCGCTAAAGTATAAGGTTCAGAGTTGATTGGGAACATTTGACCGTTTCGGGTAGCTTGATGTGTATGTGTACCAACGAAAACGAATTTAATGTTTGAAATATGAACGAAAATGTTAGAAACTTCACTTTATATTTTTTAAATAGTCGCTCTTAATTATTAAAATGCTGAACATCGTCATGATAGGTACTGTTTTATTATTATTCAAAGTATTGCTTATTGACGTCTTAAATCCGGCGTTTGAATTTATAAATGTTTTGATAAAAATCAAAATACAAGGATTGCCACGGATTTAGCTAGCCTATAACCATCACGCGACTTAGGTGAGTCGATATCATCATGTATCTATTAAAATCATCTAGCCGTTAGGATGCTTCGAGGATATAAATCCCATATACAAAGATTCATAGATACGCGTGAAAATCACATAACCCTGCCTTGCAGTCGCGCAGGCGTGTACCTACCCATGTATTTAAAAAACGTACTTTGAAGACGAGACAAAACTTTTCTACCAACCATAGAGAAAAACCGTTTGGTTTCTAGTGTGCGCACTACCTTACACTCTAACACATCTTACCTCACAACATATGGGTCATTTTCTCACAGCCAGACCATCGCCAGTATGTCTAGGAATGCAGTCATTTCCGTCCAGGCATGTCTAACTTATAGCCTAGACTAGTTTCACCCACGGCGCCACCTATGGGAAATTGATGGCTGTTTATGGTAACTAGCTTGAAATAGTGTGATGGCGTTACGTTATACTATAAGCATAATGCTGAGCGATAGCCGTTTTGCGTGGATGTGACGAATGTTTCCCCCTACCTGTTGTTTTATTTTATTTTTTGTGTATGTTCTTTTTTGCGTCATGTTCACCGCAAATAAACGTATTTTCGTTCTTTCTTTTCTTTCTTATACATGGGTTATTTATTGATGATTTTTCAGTTACTTTTCATCCTTAATTTTTTTGAAGTGAAAACTTCTTTAGGCGCGTTGGGCATTTTTTGAGATGGGAAAAAACCAATGAATTCGCGCCACTGTTACCGTAACCGACACCGCTTCGGATGTGTTAGGCTGTCCTCGGGATGTACTCGGAGTTCCTGCAGCCTTCACAAGGTCTTTGGTCCACCTTGTGAGAGGCCTTCCAACGCTACGTCTCCCGTTACGCGGTCGCCACTCCCTGAACCTTTCGGCCCCATCGGCCATCTATTCTGTGAGCAATGTGCCCTGTTAGCAATTCTTCGGGCTATGTCGGTTACCTTGGTTCTCCTGCGGATCTCCTCATTTCTGATTCGATCACGCAGGGAAACTCCAGGCATAGGTTTTAATATAGCTGGCTTAATGAAACGGACCTACCGCAACAAATTCCAATTAACACAACATCTGTTCAATTGATCTATTGGTTGAAAACTATACAACGCACTTCTGCCGCCATGTTTTATTAATTCTGTTTGCTCCACTGCACCCCACGGTGATATTAATTAAGCGTAATAAGGTGCAGCGGGGCAATCTCGACTGGTAAAACCTAAACCACAACTTTGAAGGTATAAAAATATTAGATGATATAGTTTTATTAAAAATGTAATGTATTGACGGTCCAGAGTCATTATCTGTGTATTATTTTTACAAACTCATATTGAAAAATATTCAATAGATAGGCTTAAAAATGTGTTTTTGTCAAAAAAGGCAAAAATAGTTGTAATTCCCCCTCCGTGGGGCAATTTCAACTATTAATTATAATTTCTCTTCTAGAGCTCTTAGCTTGATGTTAATCAGTTGCAGAGTTTTTTTATAGGGATGGTGATCTAAATTGAATCTTGTCATATATGCAGCTAGGCTCATTTTTGAATAAAAACACGTTAAAGGTTTAGGCGGGGTAATTTCGACTGCTCGCCATAGTTAATAGTGATCGGATCGTAATAAAAAATAAGTCGATAGATACACCAATAAATAATTTTGGTCTGCTATCTACTAAAGGTACTATATCTACTCACTAATCATAAATCAAAACTTCCTTTTAAGAAAGGAATATGTATTTAAAATAGAACCAGAGCACCCCTCGTCCTAAATCTACAATCGGTCATATAAACGTTACGCAATTTTATAATTTAGGACCAAGATTCATCTGTCTTTTTTAGTTTTAAAACAGCAATTCAAAACAAACCAAACAATCAACAACAACAACAATCTAACAAATATAAAAATTAACAAAAGTCATAATAAAAAGTAGGTAATCAACTTAAAACTAATCTTTGAATTCTTAAAAAGTACTGGTCGAATTGACAGGCACCTACTAATTATGTATTCAATTACAAACAAAGATTTTTGCTCTCTCTCTGTCTCTATAGTGGCGAACCATCTGCAATAAATTAATAAAGTAGTAAGAAATTGAAAAATCCCTCGAAATGCATCGATTTGAATCGTGTTGCGATCCTGCGAATAGAAAGATTACAATAATATAGCTACAAGTTAAATATTTGTAAAGTATTTACATCGACAAAACATATCGAAACATGCACATCACTAGTGTTTGTTCATTTCTATATAAAATCTGGTGGGGCAATTTCAACTGCAAAATAGTTGAAATTAGCCGCCATTACAATCCAGGTGGGGTTATTCAAACTCACACCAAAATGCTGTTAAAACGCAAGTTACAACAGAAAAAAATTGCTAAAAACATGAAATAGGCTTTAATTAAATGTCTTACCTTTGAAAATCTTCGAAAAACACATTAATTACCACTTTTTTTCGCAAAAATGTGAGACACTAATTTGCACGTGCAAACATGAAAAAGAGAAGAAAACAAAATAGCCGTGTCGATCAAACAGTATTGGGTCTAGCAGTGTCATCTATGTAGAAATTATGAAATTGCTTTTGAGCTATCCGGCCATAGATGCCACTTATTCAAATAAAGTAAAATGTAGAAGTTATTAAGATTAGTTGAAATTTCCCGCTGTCGAGATTGCCCCGCTGCACTTAATTCTTTCGATATGTTATTTATTTTATTCTGTCTAACGGTGGTACAGACGCCAGCAGATCAAGCTACACGAAACTGTAAAATTTTCCCAATCAACTTTGAACCTTATGCTTTAGCGATAGAGTTGAAAATCTATTAAAGAAATTTGACAGTTTGTAATAGCTTGATGTGCTGGCGTCTGTACACACGGCTACACATCAAGCTATACATTTCCAGTTTGAGTTGACCTCGCATTGTATAGGTTTTTCATACAATCAGAAGTCAGCTTATACTGGTTATGTATAGCTTGATGTGTAGCCGTGTGTACATGGACGCGTGAATTCCTTGAAGGGATAGACAGAGATGTGAATTTGAAATACTGAAAACCTCTTAAAAGGTCATTTTGCTCATAAAACTCCCGAGAATAAATTGCTGTTGGACATTTTGTCGAGTTATGCGATCATAAATGAGTGACCAATGACCCCTAAAGAGGATTTCAGTTATTTCAATTACACCATATGTAGCACCCACGTTTGATGTCTAGATGTACAGACGCCAGCACATCAACCTACTACAATCTGTCAGATTTCTGTAACAGATTTTCAACTTTATCGCTAAAGCATAAGGTTCAATGTTGATTGGGAAAATTTGACAGTTAGGGGTAGGTTGATGTGCTGGCGTCTGTACCTAAAGTAGCGATTAACGAATTTTCAATTTTAACGTAACTCCAACCAACAATTGAAATCTTATCTCATTGTAATAAGGTATAAATTAGAATGATCAAACTCACGCAATCATCCTAATGCAATGACTTACTAAGTAATGGTTTTACGTCATTCGAATTTGATCGTGTACTTTACTGCTCACCTTTGACCACTTTGCTTCCTGTGTGGTCTACCAACTCGACTTACTGAAAACATAACATATTTTGAATAGGCATAAACCGCAAATCCATATTATAAAGGATACACACGACCTGTTTGCGAAATAAGAACATAATGAACAAACTCTTGGAACAGGCCCAGCCAAGACCACCATTGCACCAAATTTCTCAAAATCTTACATTAACAAAAAGAGCCGTCACATCACTATGGATATCTCGTACAACGAACGTGGCTAAACACGATATTATAACAGAATTCCTAATCGATTTAAAGAAGTATTTACATTGAGACACGAAGCAAAAAGGTTCAGAAATCCCACTTAAAACCGCAGGCCTAGAAAATCTAGGAAAATACATAAAGATTTTCACCAGTAAGTTTGTGTTTATTACTCGTATATCAATCAATACAGCAGTGGTGGCCAAGTGGTGACTTGTAGGTCGTAGGTTCGAACCCAGACAGGCGCTTTACTTTGTGTACTTAAATTATTTCATCACCACTGCTCTCAAAACGGCGAAGGAAAACATCGTGGGGAAACCGGCGTGTCCTAGAACCAAAAATTCAACGACATGTGACATCTGCTAACCCGCACTGGGCCCGTGTGGTGGATTACGGCCCACTCCCTCTCACCGAGAGGAGGCCTGTGTCCCAGCAGTGGGAACATTATAGGCTGATTATGTTATGTTATATCAATCAATCAATCAACTCAGCGTATCGCAGTCCACTGCTGGAGATAGGCCTCTCCCAGGCTGCGCCTCAGCATCCCACTACGCTTGCCGATACGCGGTCTCCACTCCAGGACTCGTCTGTTCCACCGGCCATCGGTGCTTCGGTCCTAGATCATATATCAAATGGATTTTCTGAACATATCACTGCATATTTAAACCGAGCTATATTATGCTAACATATTCACGGCGACCAGCCAAAGGGATGATCAGAATATTAAGACTCGGACATTCCTGTCCGTGTGACTAAGAGCTTCTCGGATAACGATCTCGGATTGCTGACTGGCGTCTGTATGTATCGTTTACGACTTACGAGGCTGGACTAAATAGTTCTAAAGCTAGGTAGTAACGGGGTACTCTAGACAAGGAACGTACATTATTGGCTTCATTCATTCACTGTTCATCCGGTGATTGGCTAAGATTGTTTACAAAGTACATAACGCAATGAATGTTGTTGAGCTGTCAAAATGAAAGCCATTGCTACTGTTAGTGTGTTACGCAATAAACCCGCTGATCCATAGTAGGTAACTAGGTACAGACGTCAGCACATCAAGCTACTACAATCTGTCAAATTTATTTAGTAGATTTTCAACTTTATCACTAAAGCATAAGGTTAAAAGTTGATTGGGAAAATTTGACAGTTTCGGGTAGCTTGATGTGCTGGCGTCTGTACGTACAGAACAACTCATGAATATGAAAACCTTTTAATTCAAGAGCAACTCAGTCAGTTGTCGCTCAAAATCAAAGTGCCCACTCAACCAAAAGGCAATTTCGATTCGGAGCAAAATAAATATAGAGTTCGAAGTTGCTAACCTATTAAAAATATTTATTTATCACTTACTAGCTGCACCCCGCAGTTTCACTCGCATAAGTCTCGATCCTGTGGCAATATCGGGATAAAAAGTACCCTATATCCTAATCCGGATCATGTTCTATCCATGTGCCAAGTTTCATCCAAATCCGTTCAGCCGTTTTAACGTGAAAGCGTAGCAAAGAAACATACAAAAAATCAAATCTTTTCTCTTTATTATATTAGTTTAGACGTTCGACTTGCCTCCACAATATCACCTCAGCTCACAATTATTAGTAGGGACGAACAGGGCCTTATTTTAAACTATTCGTGACTTCCTCCTTACTTAGAACTTAAGGGGACTACATGACCTAAAGCGCGGTCACTGTCGGACTGCATAGAAAAGAAAGAGAAGCGCGATGACACAACGCTGGTAATTTATTGCAAAATATGAAGCAATTATCTATTTACAAAAACCTATTGTTTGGACTAAAAAATTAAAACACTAGTGCTTTAGTATGTTGCTTGTAGAATAATCTGACAATAAATCAGAATGATTGTATGCATCTTCATGATTTTTTCTATGGTATCAAATTAGGTACTTGTAAGTATTATGTTTTCAACACACTATCTAACTAGCATATATCCTAAAGAATCACACTAATGTTATAAAGGAGAAAGTTTGTGAGTGTTTATATGTTTGTTACTTCTTCACGCTCAAACGGCGGGACCAATTTTGATAAAATTTTGTATGGAGGTAGCCGATTCCATGGATCTACTCTGGATCTGGGGCTACTTTTTATCCCGATATTTCCACGGGATCGACACTTACGCGGGTGAAATCGTGGGGCGCAGCTAATATCATATATTTTTCTGAATTTGTTTACTGTAGTCGATCATATACATTTAGGCTTTATAAAACTTGCGTTTTTTGCGTTTAGGTGCTGTAGTCCCTTTAAGTTAAAAACAGCTTTAAGCCCAACATACTCGTAGATCCTGAAAGAACATCCACCTAACTTAACTCCTCGCATGCCTTATACAGCCTAGCCTACACTGTACAGAAAATCCCTGTAATACAAACAACACCAAGCAAATGCACTTACCTTGTATCCCTTTGTACCAACATAACGGCTCACTTCCGCTTCCTGTGTGTAACTTATGCTAATGTTGGCAGTCCCGAATTAGCTAGACTTAATTGCCGGTATAAAATTTATTTGTGTACGTGTTTTTTTTGGGAATGGGTTTTTAAGGGCAAAGGTTTCTAATAGGATTTACCGTGTATTATCTATGTGCACAGAGCAGCACCCAAATTGCGTAAAACACTCTGAATCAGGTAGAAAGTGTATTTTGAATCCATTGCTTCATATTATGTTCGAAAAAATTGTATGCGTAAATAACGCAATGAATGTTGTTGAACTGTCAAAATGAAAGCCATTACGACTGTCAGTGTGTTATGCAATCTGCTGGTCGTCGAACTCTCCACTGCTCTCTCAAATGTATTGTAATGATGATTTAATAAAAAAACCTTGCATTTACGGCATGTGTTTCTTGTTAGTACCTAGAGTACCAACCTCTTTTGACTGGTCTGTGGTACAGACGCCAGCACATCAAGCTACCCCAAACTGTCAAATTTTTCCAATCAACATTGAACCTTATGCTTTACCGATAAAGTTGAAAATCTATTAAAGAAATTTAACAGATTGTAGTAGGTTGATGTGCTGGCGTCTGTACCTACGCATAAGAATGACATAAAAAGGCACCTAAGGTCCGGCGTTACTAACTTTGCCAAAGATGTATACAACAATGGCCGCTCGAAATTGTATAAAATCAATATACGAGTACAAGAACATATTTTATTTTTGTACAAATAAATGTTCTTGTCTATCGATTTTATTTCGAGCGGCCATTGTTGTTTACATCTTTGCCAAATTTAGAAACGCCGGACTATAACTAAATGCACAACACGGACCATTAACAAAAACAGATCAATAAAATTCATTACAATTTAATAACCCTGTAGTTATCCCTCTCCTATCCCCATGGGAGTCCACCGTCACACTACAAATTAATTTGTAGTTCCCCTCTTTAATAGTACCAAACAAACATCAAGAAATTTCTTTGTTGTCCACTTGATATGACTCAAGTATCGTGTAACATGACAATTCATAGTTAAATGTTGGTAAGTAGATGAATATCGCCTGCTTATGAAGAAGTTATTAAAACTAAAGACGACATGATACATACATATAGTAATTTCCCCTAATTAAAAACGTTGTTCAAAGTTGATTGGGAAAATTTTACATTTTCGAGTAGCTTGATGTGCTGGCGTCTGTACATAACACTAGAATTGCCTTTCTGTAACCTTTTCACTATGTAAATCTTTCGAACCAAAAGTACACAAGTTAAAAAAAAAGTAACTGAACTTAACCCAAAAATTAAGGTTTCCAAACGTAATTTACTGCTGAGCAGAGATGAACCAAAATTAAGTAGAATGTATCTAAGTTAATCCAGAGAAATTCATTGTTTAGCAAATTGACTACCAACCTTAACCGTCCGTACATTCAAATCAAAACTGTCATTCTTTGACTGTTGCATGAAATGGAAATTAGATAAATAATGAATTTCCCTGACTGTTCAATGTTCGCATGTGATATCTAGAAGAAAAATCCATTAAGTTCAAGAAAACTTTTCGTATCACTGTACTTACTGGGTTCAATCAATCAATCTATTGGGAATGAACGTCACAAAGCAATTAGTTCTTTGTTCTCGGAAACAAATATACCTACAATAACATGTTATAGAAGGGGGTTGTTATATTGAAGAGCACTCGAAAACTCTCTAGTTCTGAGTATCAACTAAAGCAAGCTGATTCATAGTCACTGGTATAAAAGTTAAAATAATAATGTTACATAAATGAAACTTTCGTGTCATTACAATATGGTATTTGTAAGTAAAGCTACCTCTCAGTGACGAGCTGGTACAAATTCGTACCGCTTGTGACTCGTCCTAATAAAGAAATCATAATCTGAAAGACGTCCTCTGCTGGACATAGGCCTCCTACGAGTACAAGCATCGATAACATACAAAGCAAATACTTATTTTATTATTTATTTATTGCTGATAGGCCCGCTCTTGACCTCGATCACGCCTGATGGAAAGCGATGGATGAGGTCCATGATGGAACGAGCGTGCTCAGAAGACGCCTTAGGCACTGGAACTACCACGCATCGACGAAACACAGCAGGCTGCTTGACGCCGGACTCCGGTGGGAGGTGGTCGCAAACCAGGCGGGCGTTTGCCCTACCACCGCAAGGGAAAAATACATTCCAAAATAAGAAATTAAGTTTTGTACGACAAAAGTCATGGGTGGGCACAGCTTTTCAAAAAAGTGCCCCCAAAGTAAAGACATCCAGACTTGGTTGATATCCCGACCAGTCGTACTCAGCGCTTCTCCTCCACGTTTATTATGCACCCAGCCAAAATGTGGAACTCTCTGACGACTGTGTTCACCTCCACATTTAACCCGTCTGCCTTCAAAGTTAGAGTGAACAGGCACCTTCTGGGCATGCTCGTTCCATCATAGACCTCATCCTTCTCTTTCCATCAGGCGTAATCGAGGTCAAGAGCAGGCCCATTTAGCAATAAAAAAAAAGAAAATGAAAATATTCAGACCCACAAGCTCCTTCTTTTTAAAAAATGGCAAGTGACACTCGCCCTCAGTAAAATAATAGCAGCCCAAAGCTTTCCATAATTGGTCCATTTAGCGTGACCTCGAGAAATCTTGGAACGCGACTGTCACTTGTTCTCTGTTATTAATATTTTAGCCCCACGCCCCCAAAACGACATCGCCAGATACTCCTTAAAATATCTGACAGGGAATTTTGACCCAATTATGTTAATTTTAATAGCCTAACCAGCACTTCAGTAAAAAGCCGGGCTTTAACAACATAAAGACAATACTATTAGAAAAACTCTCAATGTCACTCTTTATAAGTTTATCTTGGAGGTCACAGACATCAGTGGAGGCAAACGTCGTGAGGAAACCTGGACTTATACTACTTCCTATCTATCTTATATAAACGCGAAAGTTTGTGAGGATGGATGGATGTATGTTTGTTACTCTTTCACGCAAAAACTACTTAACGGATTTGGATGTTTGGCACACATATAGTTTATAACGAGGATTAACACATAGAATACTTTTAATCCCAATATTCCCACGGGATCGAGACTTATGCGTGTGAAACCGCGGGGCGCGGCTTGTAATTACAAAAATCTGAAATTGCCAATCCGCCTTGAGCAAGCGTGGTGATCAATGCTCATGTCTTCTGTATACGGTTAGAAAGGTTTCCGCAAAAATGGTTAAAGGTGGAAAAAGGTTAAAGGTTTCCGCAAAAATAAAAATATAAATATGGCCATATACGATCTAATAAATAAAATAATGCTTAATGTGGATAATAAAATACCAATTTGCGCCATTTTTACCGATATGACCAAAGCTTTTGATTACGTGAACCATGAAACGCTTTTGGTCAAACTTGATGCTTACGGTATACGAGGGAATGCTCTACGTCTAATAAAATCGTATCTAAGTGGACGTCTTCAGTATACAGAAATTTCTAAAATATGCATCAAATCAAAACGTGAGGTTAAATATTTATCTGGTCCTAGGGAAATTAAATATGGCGTTCCGCAGGGCAGCGTTCTAGGGCCATTATTATTCTTACTGTATATAAATGATCTACCCCGACACATCCCATACCCTTGTGTGTTATTTGCCGATGACAGTACGACCCTAATAGACTGCCTCAACAAAGAGCTTTATGAAGATGAAATAAATAATTCTCTAAAATTAATAATAAACTGGCTCAACAATAATAACCTTATCATAAACCTCAATAAAACAAATATAATGCATTTCTATCAAAAAATTCTCCCTTTAAACCTAAAAATTAATTATAAAGGACAAACTATTGATAGCGTTAACGTGGCTAAATTCTTGGGTATATTAATTGACAGTCAAATAACTTGGAAACCGCAGGCTGAAGAAGTTTGTAAAAGATTAAGCACGTCTGCGTATGCTCTCTTCAACCTGTCCAAGAAAGTTAACATTGATACCTTAATGGTTGCATATCACGGTTTGGTGGTCTCTGTTCTAAGGTTTGGTGTAGTATTCTGGGGTAATTGTTCCGAAAGGGAGTCTATATTTAAAGCCCAAAAACGGTGCATAAGATCCATTTTTAATCTCAAGGTTACAGATAGTTGCATTCCTTTTTTCAAAAAACATAAAATACTAACTTTTCCTAGTATATACATTCTCGAAGTAGCTATATTTGTTAAAACTAACAAGCATCTATTTCCTGCATTAAACGATACCAGGATACGAACTACTGCCATGAGATCAAAATATCAGAATCTATTGTGTACTGGTAGATATAACACTGCTTTGCTTAAAAAAAACATTACTGGTATGGCACCTATTATATTTAACAAATTGCCAAATTGTATTAAGGATCAGCCCTTAATAAAATTCAAGAAACTCCTGTCGTCGTTGCTGACAGAGAAATGTTATTACTCTGTTTCCGATTTTATAAATGATAAATTATTGTAATATTTACATTTACTTTATCTCATTTTTTACTTTATCTCATTTTTTACTTTATCTCATTTATAATTATGTAAATAATTTTAGACTTAGCTGATCCATGATCTCATTTTGAATTTAAGTACCTAGTTTCTAAGTTAACCACTATATTTTTGTATGCCAACAGGCAGAATGTACTGGGAATATATCTAAACTAACACCATTATTGTAACACCTGCATTCTATACAAATAAAGAAATTATTATTATTATTATTATTATTACGAGAAGAGGTCTTTGCCCTGCAGTGGGACAATAATAGGCTGGTTTTATTGTTAATTTTTATTGGAAAAAGCTCTCAAAAATAATTTACCTTTATAACATGGCGTACGAGAAATGACATGCTTTTTGTACACGTCCAAATAACACCAAAAACGAATGACAATTCTATCAGAATAGGGCCGCCTGCGCACTCCATATATGGCACGCGTCTGTCATAGTCTGAGTGACAGACAAACGGACAAAAACAACGGATATTGGTGACACGTGCCCTCATAATTTGTTCACCCCCCTATGCTTAGCTGGGGTGAGGGGAAGCACTAGTTGCATGGGAAACTAATAAATATAACGATAGAATGGGGTAGAAATTAATATTGTATTGTAAAATTCTTGGAGTTTATAGGAAAGACAATTTCGAGAGAGTTTACAATATTTTGTTATTTATCTGTGCCTGAGCTAAGAGTCAAGACTGTCTTTTGACGCATCCTCTGCCTAGCCTTGTCCAAACTGTTTGAGCGGCGCGGCGGCTTCCTGTTTATCCGATTGCTACTGAATTAAAGTATTTTACATGGAGCGACTGCGTGGTAATTACGTAACACACTAACAGTAGCAATGCCTTTCATTTTGACAATTAAACGTTGATTAGCAAACAAATTTTTCGAACATATGAAGCAATGGATTAGCAATATCCTTCAAAATGATTCAAATTGTGATTGGGTCAGTGGGTCATCTTAATGTGTATTTCGCAATTAAGGTGCTGATCTCCATAACCCAATAACTGGGTATTTCTTGGTAAGAAAGTCAAGTCAGACTATCGAATATATGAAGACAATGATGAATACCTTACTGACACACAAACAGTCTCATAATACCTTATCAAAGTTGTATAATCTACTGAAAAAACTGTTTTGACACGAGCCAAAACAAAACTGTTATGGCTACCCGTCTACCATAGACAATGTTTTCTAAATCCAAATAAAAAACGTAGGACTTTTTGTCGTCTCTCCTGAAAAAAGGTTTTCAAATTGTGTAGAACGCAATCATAAACGATGCTTTTAGTCCTTCAATACTTATTTTTAACCGTCACCGATAAAATAACCGTCGTTAACTGATGAAAACTATGGGTTTCTTTCATAACCTTATCAGTGTTGCGAATTGCAATTTTCCTGTTACTACTTTTACAAAGGTTATGTAAATATTTATGTTGCATCATTTGCACACTTCGATTGTAAAATACTGAGCGCCTGAGCAATTTTTCAGAGCAGTAGAAAAGCAAAGGTACTACCTATTTCAATATTTAATTTCGCATCTATCACACTAATATTATAAAGGCGAAAGTTTGTGTGTGTGTGTGTATGTGTTTATATGTTTGTTACTTCTTCACGCTCAAACGGCTGGACCAATTTTGATAAAATTTTGTGAGGAGATAGCTGACACCCTGGATTAACATATAGGCTACTTTTTATCCCGATATTCCCACGGGATCGACACTTATGTGGGTGAAACCGCTTAGCGCAGCTAGTAATTTAATATTATAAACAAGCATTACCTTACCTGCGGCATAATTGCATATACACTAACAGTAGCAATCAATGACTTTCATTTTGACAGTTCAACAACATTCATTGCGTTATTTACGATGTTGAGCCGACAATTTTTTCGAACTTATGTAGCAATGGATTAGCAATATCCTTCAAAATGATTCAGATTGTGTTTGAAAGAATGTTACGCAACTAGGGTGCTGATAATCGTGAGTGTTAGGTAATGCTAATAATACTCCAAATCTAACTTTGGCTGATGTCTCTACTAACGTCTAAAATCCAGTTAAGTCTGGAATTGGACATTTATAAAACCAGGCCGTTCAAACTTGTTTAAAATTGCACAATTTTACCCAAACCCCAAGTCCTCTGCTAAGCATTTTTCATTTGTTTTTCTGTGACACCTAGATCAGACACGTCATCACCAATTCGAGAATTCAATACAGACTCCTCATAAGAATACCCCTCTATTTGTCCTTTGATGTGACGATATGATCTTGTTTTTTCCGTTACTTTACAAATATCTTGACGTCGATGTAAGTAGGTGAAATTGCCTCGTTAAGGCTCAGGGAACGTTTTCGGAACCCCTGTTGCTGTGTTATTGCAAGGTATCTTTAGGGTATTTTTCCATAGGGGGTGATGTTTGAATGACGATTTGCAAGAAAGTGTTGATAGTGGCGCTTCGTTTTGTATTTTGCGTTTATTTCGGACTAGCAGCGCCCCGCGGTATCACCCGCATAAGTGTCGAACCCGTGGGAATATCGGGATAAAAAGTATCCTATGTGTTTTTCTGATGTATAAGCTATATTACTGTAAAGTTTCATCAAAATTCGTTCAATTGTTTTTACGTGAAAGAGTAACAAACATCCATCCATGCATCCTCAAACTTTCGCGTTTGTAATATTAGCAGGACTTACTGATCTCGGCGAACTTCGTACCGCCTCAGAATTAATAAACACAAAATGTTTGAGAAAATTATTTTCGTGAATTTTTCCGGTGTTTTAACGGCTCAGGCACAGTTATTCTGCTATTCGGGACGGAGACAAATCCAAAAAATTTAAGATCATAAAAATTGGTCCAGCCGTTCTTGAGTTATAATAAGTGTACCTAACTAACTCGAATTTGTTTTATTTACATAAAAATAAAAAATCTCGGTATTTAAAGTAATTTAAGACTAAAGTTATGACATAAATAATTATTAAGATTAGATGATTACAAATGAATAAAGCATTTATTAATAATTACTGAGATCAATACTTATTACAAAAATAAAGAATTGCTTTTTGTGTTTGTTTGTTGTACTCTGCCTACCCCTGAGAGGAAAATAGGCGTGACGTTATGTTCTGTGATATAATGCTCTCTCACTCATTCACAAACAACAATTTCCTCGTCGTCATTGTGTGAACCAGTTCCTACAATGCCGTGACGACAAAAAGTCGTCTTATCTTGTTGTTTGTATATAAAAAGGAGTTTTTCACATACCGCGACACGATTACGTTTGATCGCGATAACATTATTGTGCGAAGTCACGACTTTCTATCGTGCGTGTTCCCCGCCGGCACGTTTATCTATCGTAAATTACCGCTTGTGAACTGGCATGACCTCGTTTACGTCCCTCTCCCCCTCGCACCGCCCGCGCGCGCCTGGCGTCCGTTAGTAACACAGAGACGCTTGCGCGAGAAAGACGTGTCACGTAAAACAAGATGGTGGACATATCAGCAGAAGAGTTAATCCCTCTCGTGCAACAAAGACCCGTTATATGGGATAAGAGCTCGGATAACTTCAAAGATAAAGCCTTGAAAACTGCTGCTTGGAGAGAGATTTGTTGCGTTTTTAAACCAGACTTCGATAAATTGGAAGAAAATGAGATGAAAGAATTTGGTAAGTTTCTAAAGCTACTCTTTATAGAATAGGAAGTTGAGTTTTCCTAAAATACTGAAACAATACTAATAGTCAGCAAATACGGTAATACGCTGGGTTCTCCACGACCAGTTCCTTGTAATCTCTACATTAGCTAGCGTATACCATATGAGATAGCTATAGTCTTTGTCAGTCAGTAATTTCAGCTACTATCTAATGTAGTCTAGGTAGTACTTTCCTTAGAAATCGTACCCTGAAAGCCGTCTGGGGTCAGACAAAAGAAGCTAGGGATATAGAGACTCATATGTCTGTCCCGTTTACTCTTAGTCTCTTACTACTGGATGTAATACGCGTGTCCTTGCCTTATTTCTTATTATTTAGTGACTTGTCTATTGCTACACTCTGTCTACATTAGAGGAAATCGAACAGAAAACTACTTATATTTATTATTTATTCTCGAAGTTGGTGCCAGTTTTTCACGAATGTCAAAAAACGTAATTCAAATATTCCACAGATTAAAAATACTCGGTTATTAGAATTATTTCATACATATTATATATAAATATTTAAATGTAATATAATTATTTAAATATTATTAAATATTGCATTTTCGTTATTTTGCAGCAAAAAGCGTGAACATAAAATGGGTATATATACGTGACGCATTTCTAAGATCACAGAAGAAACAGATGAGAACTGGTTCTGTAAAGAAACCAAAACCATACGTTTACACGAATTTACTGAGTTTCTTGAACGTCAACGAACCTGGGACCAGACACGAGAGTGAAAGCCAAAGTAATTATACGGACAGCAGCAGTGACGATGATGCAGTACCAGAAAAGAGGTTCCAACCACCTCCAGTAAAAAAAATGAGGATAGAAAATGTAAGAACAGTAGATGAAAAAATGACACCGTTTTTCAACTCAAGATTAAGCGACCAAGATGAACAAACTGAACATCCACACATATCCTTTATGAAAGGAGTTCTACCGTCTTTGGCGACGTTCGATGATGATGAAAATTTAGAGTTCCAGGCAGGTGTGGTAGAATTAATTCAGAAAATAAGACGAAAACGCCAGGTCCATGACGCATACCCCTACGACATCAAAATCTTTGAAACCTGAATTGTTTGTTTGGTTATTAATTTATTGTTATAGTTTATTGTTATGTATATTTTTATTTTATAAGATAAGAAAATAAATAAGCATTTATTCAAATTCAAATTTACATTGTTAAGGATCCAATGCGTGACATAAACCCTTTAAGGGCACATCAATTCTACAATATTAAATGCAAATTATTATTTATTTTAAGTAAATCTATAATATTTTAATTTAGTACCTACATAAGTAGGTAGGTAGTTGTTATTTCTAAACATAGGAAGGTAATTAGTTATATACTATATTTTATTAGGATAATTTTTACATGAAATGTATTTACTTTCATTTACGAAACTCGTACAGAACGTAGTATATTTTTTTGTTATAGATTTAATTAGTTTATTTTTATTTATTTTTGTAATAATTTGTATAGTTTTTCATTTAATTTAGTTCCTAGAGTAAATAATATTTAATTGTGTTAAATATTGTATAAAAGCATTTTAGTGTACTTAAGTAGGTACCTATTGAAATAAATTTTATACCAATGAAAAAAGAAGTTTATTTTAAATAACATGTTACTTATAGGTATTAACTTCTTTTATAGGTTCTGGTATTTTGTTATATATTTTTATATACATGAAATAAGATCCAGAGTGGTAAATGGTTAGATTACAGCTGGGTAATGGCAGTTTATTACCCGACTGCGCCAGAAGGAGGGTTATGTTTTTCTAGTGCATGTATGTATGTATTTTTCTTTGGCACGCTCTGTAGCCTAAACGGCTTGATCGATATCAGCTTGAGAGTTGCCGTTAGATTCGTCTTAATTGTGGGAGTGACACTGGGTGTTGCAAAATTGAAAAAAAAAAATGGTACCAACCAAAAAACCGACTGCAACCTTAAACTAAAACTATCTGAAAAGCTAAAAACAAGCCCATTTTAAATTAAATAAAAGTTGGAAGCAGGCCCCATACCATTATTATATTTTCAAACTCACATGGGTCCCACCTGCTTCCAAATTTTATTTTATTTAAAATTCAGTTAGTTTTAGTGTAACGTTGCAGTAGGGTTTTTTAGTTTTTTTAATTACTTTTTTGTATCTTAAATTACAGGGTTGTGAAAGCCTGAAAGGGAAAAGAGATGTTTATATTTTTTAGTTTTGAACCTCACAGATTTCAGTGGACCTGTGCAGTCAGTGCACGCAATGTGTCAGTAACACTGATTGACTCGCCACTGTGGTAGGTACATTTGATAGGCTGAAATCGCGAATACGGAGAAAGCAAGCGTAAGTAAACGCCTCTTATCGCATAGACATGTAAATAATGTGTAAGTATTGTCATTCTTTCTATGTGAAAAAATAAAAGATTCCGACGAACTGAGAATCTCCACCTTTTTTAACAATTTTTTTAACATATTTCTTTTGTTTCAGAAGAATTTGGTAGGTAGGTAGGTACCTACATCATTCTACGAAACCTTCGTTCAACTTCATAATCTTCATCAGACAAGTTCAAATCCTTGGTGGTCTACTCTCCTTTTAAGTAAAGCTAAAAGTAAACATAAAGCATTAGTGATAAATAGTCACTAAAAACAAAAGGAAATTCAACACATTTCTTTCCAAATAATTTAAAAACAGAACTAATGGAAGTTCTAAATTCGAACGACAATGGATGCGCACGAGTCACAATTGCGTTCTATTTCTGTTGTGTGCAAGCGCATATCCGCTCGATTGTTTACGAGACGAGGGTGGCTAGGGTTGTGCCAGTGTCGGATATCCGCAGCTGGCGGATAGGGATGTATTAGAATGATTGGCGGATATTTTGTGTTACCTGGTTATTGTGAAGAGGTGAGAGGTCGACGGTTAGAATTTGGTGTCAATTTAAGGATAATATTCCAGATTACTCGTTACATAATCACGTTGAACGCAGTAGGTACAGACGCCAGCACATCAACCTACTACAATCTGTCAGATTTCTGTAATAGATTTTCAACTTTATCGCTAAAGCATAAGGTTCAATGTTGATTGGGAAAATTTGACAGTTAGGTGTAGGTTGATGTGCTGGCGTCTGTACATGCCTTCAACATGTTTCTCACCTACCATGCACTACCATACGAGTACCAGCACACTCCAGTAAATAATTGACATTTTCTTTGAATTTTAAC
This sequence comes from Hydraecia micacea, assembly GCA_914767645.1. NCBI lineage: Eukaryota > Metazoa > Arthropoda > Insecta > Lepidoptera > Noctuidae > Hydraecia > Hydraecia micacea. The sequence goes on from OU611794.1 coordinate 2,125,640, forward strand.
CGACTTCAAAAAAGGAGGTCCTGTATTCGACCCGTATGTATGTTTGTATGTCCGCGATTTTCTCAAAAACTAATGAATCAATTTTGATAATTCTTTCACTAATGTGATCTAAATACTTTCAGGAAGGTTTTAGTAAATAATACATTATGTAATTATTCTTATGTACGATGTTATATGCATAAATGTACTGCATTCATATTCAAATGTTCCTCACGACATTTTAATCATTCGACAACCGATTTTCACAAAACTTTTCAGTTACCGGTGCCACTTTCAAAGTTACTCTTATACATTTACTAGCAGCGCCCCGCGGTTTCACCCGCATCAAGTTATCTCTATAACAAAATTCATCTAAATCTTTTCAGCGGTTTAAACGTGAAGAGGTAACAAACAGACAGACATACACACTTTGTCATTTATAATATTAGTATGGCTTTCTTACTAGCTGTGCCCGCGTCTTCGCGTGCATATTGGATTTCATGGATAGGTATCTATAATTTTTTTTTCCACGGAACCTTACCTAATCCTTTTTCTAAAATAAAGCCTAAGTTACTCCTTACAACATGAGCTATATGCCAGTGTAAGACCAGTCAAAATCGGTCCAGCCATTTCGGAGACTAGCCGGAACAAAAAGACAGACAAAAATTAAAAAAAAATGTTTTTGATATAAGTATCGTATATACTAAATGACTAAGTAACAGATACTATAATAATTGTATTTATTTGTACAGATTCTATCAATTCACGTAGCATTTCATTAGCATTTGCTTAACTTCGACGATACATAGATTGATCTACACAGTAGATACCCAATTTCCCCGATCCCTTTTTGTCTATAAATAACAAAAATCATTACAAAAATATCATAAAACCCATATGTTAAGTATTTGCGCACGCGACTTCGAGTAGGGTGAGCGGCCCCATTCATGTCCTCGTAATTAGGGTTCCGTATTGACCAAAACAATTTATTATCGCGCACCTGGGGTTCCGTTTGATAAATTGTTGTATTGTAATTAGTTTTAATGATTAACTAAACGTGTAGGATCGGGTGTAAATGATAGGGTCGCGTGGTTATTTTGGTGAATGGGTAATTGTGATTATTAAAGTTTTCGTCAGCTGCTGGGTGCAAAATGTGAATGGGTTCGTGTTTTCTGATGTTTGTAGGTGTGGTTGGCAGGGGTAAGTAATTATTCGACTAAGTATTCAATCTCACGTTGCAATAATTTTAATCACTTATTTGTCTTGACAAACAGTTCAGTCAAGTAGGTTCAACTTTGAGAAAGAGGTTAATCTTTGAATCTGACTCCGGCTGGGCAGCGTTCGGGACGCTAAGCAATATCTACTTGTTCCACATATCGAAGTGTTTCTAGACGAAAGTCTTTGAACAGTGAGTGTAGCCAGTGAAATGTCATGAAACTGATCACATCTGAAAAGTAGACATTTTTAAATCAGTCTCGAGCATAAAAACCTTACACTTAGTCCACGTTCGCGTGGACGTAAAATGCGTGGATTTTCAACGCTCGGCTCGTTGGTTCCGCATTTTCGTTTTTTGACACCGACTTCCGAAATTAAAGTTATTTATCACTTTTTAAAGACACCGATTAGAAGAATCATCAAAATTCGCATAGAAATGCCGGAGATGCAGTACATTTATGGATACAACATCGTACATAAGAATAATTACATAATGTACCTATTACTTATATACTAGAACCTTCCTGAAAGTATGGAGATCACATTAGTGAAAAAAATATCAAAATTGGTTCATTAGTTTTTGAGAAAATCGCGGACATACAAACACATATATACATACATACGGGTCGAATACAGAACCTCCTTTTTTGAAGTCTGTTAAAGAATACAGAACCTCATTTTTTGAAGTCGGTTAAAAACACCCGTGCATATGAAAGCGATTAGCTCCTAAAGTATTGATAGACATTTTATGGTATTACGAACAGAGAATCATCGAATCCAATATTATGGTCTTTTCTCAAAGACACAATTTTGATTTCAAGAGGAAATGCTCGTGGCTCTTCCTTCAAATATGATTCAATTGGTGAAGAAGATTAGCAGAAAGCCTTCAAACAATAATACACACATAATTGTACACTCTATGTGTATGCTACAGTGGCGAAGGTACCATACAACTCGATTCTCACCGGCTTCCCTTCGAAAATTCAGAACATAACCACTCTATAGTCAATCCAACATTGAAATTTTCTTTTGGCTTTTTTTTTTGCTCCGGCCTACCTTTGTCATAAATTCACCCTTCGCCACTGGTATGCCATATACATTCATTACTTATATATTATTATTATATGCCGTTATGTCTTAGTTATTACTTACTAGTTGATACATGTAAACACACATCAGCAAGGTGTAATTAATTTGGGATATTCACGATAATCCCTACCCGACATACAGCCTGAATGTAATGACGTAGTAGGTACTTAACTCCATGGTATTAAGCTAGGAGTACATAGTATTATGAACCTGAATGAACTGTCATTATATGTATAATAAGGAAGGTGTTAAAAAATTAACCTTACAAACTTTAAGAGGTGCTTTAGACTGAACAACTTTCACTATGGGACCAACACTGAAATCACGAAAAAAAATCAGCTGTTTCATACAAAAGTTCAATATCTACTTGACCAAAATGTATGAAGCAGCTGATTTTTTTTCGTGATTTCAGTGTTGGTCCCATAATGAAAGTTGTTCAGTTCGATGGTCTAAAGCACCTCTTAAAGTTTGTAAGGTTAATTTTTTAACACCTTATATAGATATAGTGGCGACCAAAAGTTAGTTGACATTTTTCCACTACAGCTATGATGCCACATTCATCACCTCACCATCTGCCTAGCCTTTTCCCAACTGTGTTGGGGTCGGCTTCCAGTCTAATCGGATGCAGCTGAATACCAGTATTTTACATGGAGCGACTGCCTATCTGATCTCCACAACCCAGTGACTGGATAATACGATACCCCTTGGTAAGACTGGTTAGTTTCGGGCTTCTGACCACCCGTAACGACTGACAAAGATCCACGAATGACAGCCGGGACCAACGGCTTAACGTGCTTTCCGAGACACGGACGGGTCTTGGTATGTAAAGATGGTCACCCATCCTCGGACCAACCGCGGCAACCATAGCTTCACCCGATTGATCGAACCGTGCGGCTGTTATTACTTAGCCACAAGCGTTTGTCTGTGTGTCTGAAAGCGATAATCTCACAAACTACCAAACGAATTTTCATACGGTTTTCACTAATGGACGGAATGATTTATGAGGAAGTTTTAGGGGTATAATTAATTAAGGTTTTGTGTAAATTGCCTAAAATATGACGATGTTTGTTGAAGCTGTCGAAAAAATCATGCTGACTAGGAGCTTTACTGGCGTGCGCCGTGTAAACCAATATAGATAGTCTATTCAAACTTGTTTCAAATTAATATTATTTCAAGTTAAACAAATATCAACTTTATTTTAATGTTAATTAAGTTGATTTCAGAGTGACTAGCACTATTGTAAAAGTTATAAAAATGCTTGAAGTTGTAGCGTAAACTGAACTTTATTATGTAGGATTTAAAGTTATTTTTCCATAAACTCATATTTGTTTACATTTTTGGCAAATAAATCGCGAATGCAGATTATATGAAAACCATGTACAAATGGGATATTTTCCGACACCAACGTGAGCAAAGCGACGCGGCGGGCAAAAGCTATAAAACAAAACAAACAAAAACAATCATAAAACAACAACATAACATTAAACATAATACACAGGGTCAATGAAAATTAGCTAGCGAAACTCGGTAGACGTGATGGGTATCGATATCTTAACACGATAAAACAAAAATAAATTCATTTGACGATTTTATTTGTGGGGTCATCGACCGCAGTTATTCACTTGAAAATCCAGTTAAAAAAAAACAATTTTTGTAAACTTCACAGACGTAATTAGTTCAATATCTAAACACGAAAAGACATATTTTATCAAGTCATACTTCAAATACTTACCTACCAACCATAGATATATGCACAATAACAGCGGTCAATGACCCCACAAAAAAAACATCAAATTAGTTTATTTTTTCTTTTATCATGTTCATTTCAATTTATTTTCGTCAATAGTCCGAAAGTCTGACAACCAGTCTTACCAAGGGGTATCGTATTACCCAGTAACTGGGTTGTGCAGATCAGATAGGCAGTCGCTCTATGTAAAATACTGGTATTCAACTGCATCCGGTTAGACTGGAAGCCGACCCCAACATAGTTGGGAAAAGGCTAGGCAGATTTAAAACGTGTTAATAATTGCGTGCGATAAACTGTTATCATTATACTTAGATCTAAACAGGTAACATTCCTACCACATATCTTCACGACATAATAAAGTTGTATTTCAGACAGGAGTCCATACGGTTAGTAACAATTTTAGATAACTTATAATGTTAGTAGGTCACAAACACAGATGATGATGATGATGAGATATGTATCGATATAACCCGTCACGTCTGTCCAGTTTCGCTAGCTAATTCAATTTGACCCCGTATAATCATTGAAGACACATCAAAGGAGATGGTCTCCAAAGAAAGAGGCGACGATAGCAAATAAATCCAAAAGCCGATAATATATAGATAATATACGACAACTGACTTATACTAGGGGTCAGGGGGAAGAGGAGATATGTAGTGATTATTACTTTTAGATAGTTTTATGGCGATACTTATTGTGGAAGTTCGGGTGCATTCGGGAAAGTTCGGGTGTTTTCGTGTTGATTTTCTTGAAATGCTCCTTTTCTGAAAGTGATGTTGTTTATTTTAGCAGTGTTTCTTATTGTTGTTTTATTGTGGTCTCTAACAAGGTTTTTGTCAGTTTAATCACGGATTATCAAGTCACAAATAATCACACATTGTTTTACGCAGATGGGTCCTGTACACAACTCACTTTCAAGCACAAACCGAGATTTAAGAAGGAAATTCCTAATCCATTGCTTCTTAAGTTTGAAAACTTTGTGTGTTCAACAACGTAAATAATGAAATGAACGTGGCAGAACTGTCAAATGACTGTAAAATGAACGGCATTGCGATCGATTGCCATGTGTGTAATGTAATTACCCCGCGGATATAGTTTATTGTGCGTTTATATGCCCCCGTAAAATCTTATCTAGATCAAAAACGTTTTGTAGTGAATGAAAACTTCTTTAGGCGCGTTGGGTATTTTTTGAGATGGGAAAACACCATTGAATTAGCGCCAATGTTACCGTAACCGACACCGCTTCGGATGTGTTCGGCTGTTCTCGGGATGTACTCGGTTTTAATGTATTTCCGATATGTCAGTGAGAGATGGCAAATTACTCTGTGTTTTGTTTAGGTATATGACGATTCAAAAAATACACACGTAATTGTTCAAGTTTTCACTTTTGTCGGCACTCCCGGAGTGCCACTTTTTTCCGTCCATCCGTGCCTCCGAGACCCTTTCAAAAGAACCACTAGCAACTCTGTCTACCCCCTACGCTATAAAAAATTCCCACGATAAAATTGACTTTACAATATTTGGAAAATGCTTTAAAAGAGGCTGGACGCTGGACGTTCAAGAGCACTTGAAACTATCCTCTCGACATCCACAACCAAAAACCAACTTTATGACTCTAAACCTAAAGTTCTTTTTTCGAAATTTCAGATGTTCATCCACTTCCGACATACAGGGTGTTGAAAATTGGATTTTACATCGTTGGATCTATGGTGCAGTTTTGATTGTTGTGTTGAATAAACTTTTCAACGCTTTTAAAGGCAGTGGTAGACAGGATAAGGTTAATTTTAGATTTTCTAATGTTTGGTCAGTATTGAATTTGTAATGAAACCTGCTTACCCTCACTTAGAATGAGGAAATGCTTTTTGCATTACCTAGGCCATTTCCCAAAGACAAGAACGATGCGTATCCACTAGTTATCTTCATCATCTGCCTAGCCTTTTCCCAACTATGTTGGGGTCGGCTTCCAGTCTAACCGGATGCAGCTGAATACCAGTATTTTGCATGGAGCGACTGCCTATCTGACCTCCACAACCCAGTTACTGGGTAATACGACACCCCTTGGTAAGACAGGTTGTCAGACTTTCGAGGCTTCTGACTACCCGTAACGACTGTCAAAGACCTACGAATGACAGCCGGGACAAACGGTGTAACGTGCTTTCCGAGGCACGGAGGGGTCTTGGTAGGTATGTAAAGATGGTCACCCAACCACGAACCAACCGCGGCAAGCGTAGCTTAACCTGATCGATCGACCCGTGCGCGGTTGTTATTACTTAGCCACAATCCCCTGCAATCATTAATTAATTATAGACATAGCCATCGATATAGCTACCTTGAAAATACCCTCACATCTTTAAATCGATTCCACTTCAAGATATTTTATTTCGAGGAAAAGGCAAGTGTTGACTGTAAATATCTTCAGCTTCCAGCCTATTTGACTAAACAGATAACGAATAACACTGAAACTCACAAAGAAGGAGCCTACAAATTGATACATCAATAATTACACCATTAACTGAGAAAATACAACCCAATCTCAACCTTATCGCATGTAGAATAGAGGTTAAAATTGTAGAAGAGTAAGTGTGGGTAAAAGAGACGTTGTTTCAAGTAAATATCGAAGGGACGAACAAAAAAGTTAGTAATAAACAGGACGCAGAAGTAATAAATTATTTCCATTTACTCTCACAAGCGGTGAAAGTAGAAATGTTTTCTGTAGTCACATTGCAGGTTAAGATGTTGGTCTGTAAGTACGGCTTGTATTTTTCTTCTAGATTACTAGCATGCCTTTTTTGAGCAGGTGTCAGACTTTTACTGACTAAAACCCACCCGTGTTCCTTCAGTTGCCTGTGCCAGGAGCCACGGTATCTCTTTCGAACAACCCGCGACCCCGGCTGGCATCGGCACTAGCGGACTCCGTCAGTTAGTGCTGACATTTCTTTGAGGCGCGCGTGGAACACAACGCGCCGACGACCCGGGCCTGGTCCTTACCGGACGGCGAGCTGCCTATTGCTCGCCGTCCGCAGGCCGGGCCGGGTGGCCGGGAATCGGCTATCGACTCCTGACTTACTAGCATGCCTCATTCCTCATTTTCTTCTTAGCGTGTAGAAGGCAATCTAAATGGAGTCGGCCCAGAATTCAGCTACGATTTTGGTGCCATCTGCAGTAGCGCCATGACCAGCGGTGGCCCAGTGGTATCGGCCGCGGCTCCGTCTTACGATTTGTAGGTCGTGAGTTCGAACCCAGGCAGGCACTTTACTTCGTGTTTTTAATTTCATCACCACTGCTCTCCAAACCGGTGAAGGAAAACATCGTAGGGAAACCGGCATGTCCTAGATCCAAAAATTTAAAGACAAGTGACATCTACCAACCCGCACTGGGCCCACTCCCTCTCTCAGAGGACGCCTGTGCCCCAGCAGTGGGACCATTGTAGGCTGATTTTGATGAGTAGCGCCATCAGTTCCTGTAACGTGCAGACAACACAGTGAGGCGTATAATATCGTAACAGCTAAATATAACAGGTATCACAAGATGACAGACTGTAACTGAGACAAATAAACTGAAAAAACAGCTTCTTTTCCACGACGAGATAACAGAACCCATCCAGTCACAATATTTTCTCTATCCATGCTTATGACAGATACCTGAGTTAGAATAAGATAAAAAAATGTTTCTGATACACTGTGACACCCTGCTACATTGTCCGTCACAAGCTATTTCCTTTTCTCGAGGTGTAACAACTTAGAAAGTACCTACGTGTATCAGCTGTGGAGAGAACACACCATTCTATGGAACACACAATAGTTAATTCCCACAAAGTATGAAATAACAGCCTGATATTTTGTAACAGGTTTTTGGAACTGTTAATTACGTGGAACAGGAACACGCGGAACAGATATGCGATTTTACCTGTTACAACCCACTCTTACAACAGACACGCACCACACGATATTAAGTGTCCTAAAATGATAATAGCATTAGCTTCCTATTGTATTAAGTTACCCAGATAAATTGCATATGCATCTAGAAGTAGGTCAACAGTGCAACGAGGAGGATTCGACCTCATGACCTCTTGCTCGTCATCCTGCACTCTCACCGTTGCGCTGTTACCGCTTACGCTGTAATAGTCTTTCTTTTCATGCTCTATGATATAAACATCCTCTGCTAAAAATAGGTTTCCAATAACTACTAAGTACTATGAACGGTGCAAAGATTTTGTAACTACTGTGAAAGGGGCAAGTATTGTCCATATCACCATCCGCTTGTTGGATTTTTAATCGCAGTAGGTTCTTCTGATCCTGCTTTCCTCGTCCACAAACAGAGGGGTACTTGGGTAACACACTATTAGTAGCAATGAGTAATTTTTAAAGAGTAACCGTGGAGTTTCTTGCCGGTTCTTCTCCATAGGAAACGACCGATTGGAACCGTGCACCTAGCTTCTGACGTTTCATAAGTGCCATGTAGGTTTATATAAAAGAAAATATTTTGATTTTGAATGTCTTTCATTTTGACAGTTCAACAACATTCATTGAGTTATTTACGTTGTTGCAGACATTTTTTTCGAACATACCAAGCAATGGATTAGCAATATCCTTCAAAATGATTCAGATTAAGATTGAAAGTGTGTTACGCGATTAGGGTGCTGTTCATCTTTTTTTAAGCAACCCACGGGTTCCATTTATCTTTCTAGGAACACACGATCAAATAAAAAACACAGCGGGATTTTTTTCAAAACAGTTACAAAAATGATAGCAGCTGAAGTCAAACTAAAACCTAGTATTTGTAGGTTACTCGAGAAAACTGTACAAGATATATGAACACTTGTATGGGAACGCCCTTTCCGTTCGCGGATAAACAGAATATATTACAGTAGTATATAGAATAAGTACTTACTTAGCTTTGTAATAGATTTATTGATAGAAAAGAATTCTTTGCTAGTGAAAGGTGACCATACTCCGGTTATATGGTACAGACGACGCCAGCACATCAAGCTACCCGAAACTGTCAAATTTTCCCAATCAACCTTGAACAGATGTAGCTTGATGTGCTGGCGTCTGTACATGGATAAATGTCGTGATGGCCCAATGGTAAAGGCCTCGCCTCTCACACACGAGACTGTGGGTTCAAATTCGAGCAAGTCTCAACGTGACTTTTCAATTCATATGTACTTTCTGAGTTCACCTTGGACTTTACTGATATAGGTGAAGGAAAACATTGTGAGCAAACCTGGGCTTGTAGTTAATATAAGTCTAAAATCGCCAACCCGTCTTGAGCAGGCGTGGTGATTTATGCTCGTGTCTTCTCTGTATGATTAGAGGAGCCAGCACATCAAGCTACTACAATCTGTCAAATTTCTTTAATGGATTTTCAACTTTATCGCTAAAGCATAAGGTTCAAATTTGACAGTTTCGGGTAGCTTGATGTAGTGGCATCTGTACTTGAACACATAATCAGCCTGTAACTGCCCCACTGCCACTGCAGGACGAAAATACATCTTCTCATGTAAAGAGGGAACAAGCATTGTTCGTCACGCTGCGCGCTGGTACTGAAATCGCCAACACACAGTGATGTGTGTTGGCGATTTCAGTACTGGTTTCGTCTCGATATTTTTCGTCTCTGTAAATCAATGATGGCGCCGATTAACTTTAAGACAAGAGTTCCATTTTTTAACGAAGGTGAGCACTAAAGAAGGATTTGAGAAAAAAACATCCCCTCAATGGGTTCAATGGGGATGAAAGTTTTTGCGGAAGTTCATCATTTTTGCTGATGGGATATCGTATTGGGCTAGCTTTGTCAAGCATAAAAATCACCTCACTCGTCGCCTAGCAAAGGGGGTATTTATACAGCCGTCCAGCGCTCCCTCAGCAGTCAAACCCGATATCTTGCTGCCGACTGACTCATATAAAAGAGGACGTGTGTTTATGACCGCACGATAGCAGTGAAAACTTACGACTAGAGCCGAGTAAACCCGATTCAGCGTCACCGACACGAGCGTGACGATTCAGTTTCCTTTACTGTTCAGAAAGCGCGCAAAGTGCGCTCAAAGAAGTTTTCACTTAAAAAGGATGAAATTGAAAAACTATCTATGATAGCAAAGATTTTATAGTGAAAGCGAATATCTAGTTCTCCCAAGTAAAGGTAAGTACATCATCCAGTAAGAGACACGCAAACTTTAACAGCAACTTCACGTGTGTGTGGTTGTGTGTGACTGTACCTCGTGCGCAACACTTGCACACTGTACTGTACACTCAAGTACGTCCCGTTCAAAAGCCTGAGCAAAAAGCTTTACATGGCGTGCTGTTCGGGTGTGCGTTTGGTGATAAGAGATGGCGTAAGTTTTCAAGCGTTTAGATTTTTATTTAAATGTTTAGATACTTGCAAGAATTATTTTAGTACTGTTACAAAAAGTAATGAAATGACACATAGGTACAAAACTGCAGACTCCGCTTGCGGTTTTATGAATGTGCTATCATTTTCGAAGGATATTGCTTCATATGTTCGAAAAATGTGTCTGCTCAACAAGGTGAATATCGCAGTGAATGTTGTTGAACCGTCAAAATCAAAGCCATTGCTACTGATAGTGTGTTTCGCAATTACCTCGCCATATAGCAGCTATGTCTAATATCATAAACATGAATACCTTGTACTATTTTACTATAAATCATTTGTTTGCTAGCTATTCCCCATGCAAACGTTGTTATGATTGTAACTGATGAAGCCTTTCGAGTCGCTTCAGCTGTGGCAGAGACAATGCTAGTTCACATCTTGGCTCACAACAACGCATCCTGTGACCTGTAACGCTGTTGAGAAAATGGGTAAGGCATTCTAACCATTGTTAGTCCTAACTGGTATAGCTTATTTTTTTTTAAACAGTGGTGACTGTAAATGTCGGCACTAGTGTTTGACTTGATGATGTCATTAAACGCAACTTGATATTATAGACGTTATGTGACAGCAACGTTGTTTTAAGTTTTTGGAAACAAGATTTAGCAAGTGTATGAGAAGAGGCCTTGACCCTGCAGTGGGACAATAATAGGCTGGAATTCCGTAGTGAACTGCGGATAAATGTATGGAAACCCTAGCAGCCGAGTGGGCGCTGCGTGGTGGCTGCTCGGCAGCTGTTCGCTGGCTGCGCTTTCGCGGTGAGAAGGCGGTTGCGGCGTGTATGCGGATTGTAAGCGTAGTCATTATAAATGCGCCCTAAGACGTTAATTTACCCGCTCCCGCTTCCGCTCCGCTCACCACGCAAACCCCTCTCTATAGTAAGAGGCTAAAGCTTTGTTCCAAAAGGCTCGCCTTTGAAGCTAGTTGGACATTGTTCTTTTGAGAATGTCACGTCACTAATCACATAGTGATGTACCTTTGTTTCTGTAGAAAGTCTTTAATTAAATATGTTTGAAACTATGTTTTGGTTGTTTTTGGTTGTTCGTTTATTAGAAGACTAAAAGTCACCCAAAGGGCAATGGAGAGGGCTATGCTTGGAGTTTCCCTGCGTGATCGAATCAGAAATGAGGAGATCCGCAGAAGGACCAAGGTAACTGACATAGCCCGAAGAATTGCCAAACTTAAGTGGCAGTGGGCAGGGCACGTTTCTCGCAGAACAGATGGCCGATGGGGCCAAAGGTTCTGGAGTGGCGACCGCGTACCGGAAGAGGTAGCGTTGGAAGGCCTCCCACGAGGTGGACCGACGACCTTGTGAAGGCCGCAGGAACCCGTTGGATGCGAGAAGCACAGAACCGGTCGAAGTGGAGGTGATTGGAGAGGCCTATGTCCAGCAGTGGACGTCTTTCGGCTGAAATGATGATGATGATGATGTTTGGGTTGACTATGTATAAAGTTGATTTGTTCTGTAACTGTTTAGTTAGGGGTATGTCGTTCATTTCATACCTGGAGGCAGCTAGACATTTGTAAACGTTCTAGTAAATGCTCTGATGTTCTGGCTATTATTATATTTATTTAAAACTTCATGTACAGTTCTTTTACATAGGCAGACTTAATGCCACAAGGTATTCTCTATTAGTCAACCTTTTGGTAAAAAGGACAATATTGAGACGGGTGCACACTTAAAGGGAGCAGTGGTGCCCAGTGGTAACGGCCGCGACTTACGAGTTCTAGGTCCTAGTTTCGAACCCAGACAGGCGCTTTACTTTGTGTAAATTATTTCATCACCACTGCTCTCAAAACGGTGAAGGAAAACATCGTGAGGAAACCGGCATGTCCTAGAACCAAAAATTCGAAGACATGTGACATCTACCAACCCTCACTGGGCCCGCATGGTGGATTACGGCTCACTCCCTCTCACAGAGAGGAGGCCTGTATCCCAGCAGTGAGAACGTTAAAGGCTGATTATGCACACAAAAATTCATTCCATCTAACTAGTCTTCAATTCTTCATGTGAATAAACTGAAGAAAGCGGAGTACCCAAGATGTTTCAATACAAAAAAAAACATTGTTACACAATATTATCTAAGCTAAATTAATCTTCTGTCATGTCCATACATAACCCAATATACCCAAAAATTCCTAAAAACTGACCCAAAACGGGCACAAATCGAAAAAAACAAAAAACCGTGTTGCAATCCAAAACATTTTTCGTCCAACAGCAGAAGTTACACAACTCAGAAATTCAAAAAAACGCGGCGCTTCGTATTGGACTCGAAAGCGAAATAAAAACGGACATAAAACTTTTTTTTCTATGTTTTTGCCAACGACCTCTCGTTCCGTATAATATTCATGGCCCGTTTTTTACACCTTACGCCTTTTACCTCGCATAAACGTGAATTATATCATTTTTACCAACATTTTTGTGCAGAAATATCGGAAAATTGGGTATTCACATGAGAATTGTACGAGAATGACCTATGTATCTTATATTTTATTGTTTGTTTCGAATATAATGTGGGTAAAAGAGTTTTATGTTGGTAGGATACTAGGTACGGACGCCAGCACATCAAGCTACCCGAAACTGTCAAATTTTACCAATCAACTTTGAACCTTATATTTTTGCGATAAAGTTGCAATTCTATTAAAGGAATTTGACAGATTGTAGTAGCTTGATGTGCAGCTGGCGTCTGTATGAGAACGTCAACACATACGGGCTATAAATTATCATTGGCTTTATTAATAGGTAGGTATCTACGTCTTTCTAGTTACCTATATGTATATGTAAAAGTAATTTAAAAGGTCAAATCATTAATTTGATTAATTATTTTCTTTAAATTTCCTAATGAATGCCGTTAATAAGGCATTCATTAGTAAATCTAAAGAAAATAATTAATAGCTGACCCGGCGAACTTCGTAAGTAGCCTCAGAATCAATAAATGTTGTGTTAACTTTTTCATAAAAAATCCGTTACAAACAAAATGTATGAAAAAAAATTAATTATCTGATCTCCATTTTTTTTCGTGAATTTTTCCAATGTTTTATAATAGTTATTCTGCTATTCGGGGCAGACAAATCTAACAAATCAAAGATCATAGAAATCGGTCCAGCCGTTCTTGAGTTAAATGGTGTAACTAACTAACCGGACTTTGTTTTATTTATATAGATTTATGTTTAATTAAAAAAACTTAATTACCCGTTCGGCAAGTAGAAAGGCTTATCTTAGGTACGCAATAAAATAATTAAACAAACTTCAGTTTACTTTTTTTTCTTTAATTAAAGTGTGGATTGGTTTGGTACGTTCTTTTTTCTACGTTTTCATTAAATTTTCTGCAAGAAATACGGTAAAGTGAATGCATGAAGCAAATGAGTCCAGATAATATGGCTACGCATAATTTTGTATTTATATTCTTTTTTACTTTATCCTTACGCGTTTTATTAAAAATATGTAAATTAAGAGAAACGCCCCTTGCTGCAAACATCGTAAAAGTTATATGAAGCACTTTTTATACACATTAAAAACTCAGACGCGTAAGTATACACTTCGACGTTATAGTTTTTGACTTTTGACTTCGATAAACAAAAAACAAAACACACTCATCGAAGAAATGTTTTTATTTTTAAACATATTTGGAACACGTGGCCCTAAACAAAAACGCGCCAACTCACAATTTGTGCAATGATTGTACTAAAACTAAATGCGTGCCATGTGGTCATTGCCGGTCATGCTCATGCCATCGCGGGTCCGCTAACTTCATTCTGATCTCCCCATCCTTCTCTCACAAATAGTTTCCCATTCAAATTTTATCTGTGCTTTCTCTCGCTCTCGCGCAGCCGTCAGTTCGCGTCGAAGCGTAGAGCGTGGTGGACATACGTCTCTTTGCCGGCACACGTGACAACTTTCGTAAAAAAACGTTGTAAATACTTTTTTTGAAAGTACCGCGGTGTTTGCGCGAGTGTCAAAACAGTTTCTGTGTTCAGTGTGTTGGATTTTCGTGAGATAAATATTTTTGTTTTGTGCATATTTTGGAATGTTGCAAAGATCACAAGGTAGTCGAGCGGTTGTGAGCGCGAAGTGAACGGATTTCTATACGGTTGGTATTATTTTTCTCTTATCAGTCTATTGTCAGTACTGTTTCTACGTGGCTCTTAAAGTTTTTTCGATAAAACACACAGTTTTATCGTTATCGGAGCGAATTTGTTGATATGCGCCGATGTAAACTTATCTGTTTGAACAACTGCAAGCTACGTAAATGCAATAAATTCAAAGTTACCCGCATAATGAGTTTCATTGAGAAACCCAAGGTTTCCCATCAATCGATTAGTGGTTTCACACAATTGTGTAAATAGTGATTTGATTTAGCATTTTAGTCATGTATCTAAACTCTAAACGATGTTTTAAAAACTTCAAGGTTAATGTTTAAAGCCATAATATTTTGTGCCTGTTCACGCAAAAAGTTCGGCCATTCACAATGATAGCTCGTTCACAGACAGTAATTGGCTGGAATTATATTTACATCATTTTATTGATACGTTATTCAAAGAAGTTGTATTTTAGTCGAACTAATACATAATATATTTTTCTATTAAGTCCAAGGGTAAATAACTCGTGGAACTTACCGAGTTGGAGCGTACCCACCTGTTTTGTAATTAAATAATTTTGAAATCGACTTCTGTTCACACTATGGCCCATGCTGGCTGGACCGGTTTAGCAATTAACTTTTATTGAGATCGGAAAACTTCGCAGATGGATCTCAAATACCTAAAAGTAAAGTAAAACTAATGATCTAATGATAGCTCAAAATGCCTACCTTTTTTACCTGCCTAGCCTTTTCCCAACTATGATGGGGTCGGTTTCCAGTCAAACCGCATGCAGCTGAATACCAGTATTTTACATGGAGCGACTGCCTATCTGACCTCCCACAACCCAGTTACTGCGTAATACGATACCCCTTGGTAAGACTGGATGTCAGACTTTCGGGCTACTGACTGACTAGCCGTAACGACTGTCAATGATCCACGAATGACAGCCGGGACCAACGGCTTAACGTGCCTTCTGCCCGTGCGGCTGTTATTACTTAGCCACAAGCCCAAGATAATTTAAGAAATATTTCTATGGATCAAACGGTCGTGTTTCAACTTACAAGTAGTAATGGCTGTACTTACTACTTCCATATTCTGCTATGGCTGATCCCAAATCGATCAAAGCAATAGTCAATGGGCTTTTTGCTTGAAAAAAAAAAGAAAAAGAAAGTGACAAAGGCTGAGTAAGAAACAATGTTGGATAAAGTGAGCCCCCCTGCACTGCACTGAACCAAGGTAGGTACCTACTATCGTTTACTTTCTGTGTACTCACCCACCTACTACTTGCATCTGTATTATTACCATGATAAAAAAAACTTGTAATCCTTTTCGTCACCGAAAATGACAAAATAGTTTTTCACAGCATCGTGTTGCTATTGTTTCAACTTAGGTATAAATTGTGTAACTTGAAATATAACTGAAAAAAAAGCAAAGGCAGAGTTTACGTTACAAGTTTACAACGCTACAAAATAAAAAAATAAATTTATAGGTACCGATCTCGCGTTGCAAAAATGAACGGTTCAACTGCGAAAATGGTGTAACTCCAATTTGCACATTTTGGCGTAATTTTTTTTTGTTTTATAATTTAATAAAATTACTAAGTTATTATAATGATGTAACGAGTACGAGTATCAAAGATATTGTTACTAGTTATAAAACGCACGTCATCTTATCTCTGTTTGTTTTCTTGTAATTAGAAAGATTACTACATACTCCGCATAGCCTTGTCTATTGATTTGCGATAGGCACGTCTTAGGCTGATAATATCGGCGCCGTAATTATGAACTCGTCAGTTTTAATCATTGTTAGGAAACTGTGTTATTAAAGGCAATGTTTCTTGTCTCATTAGAGTAGAAGTAATTGGATTAAAATGTACACTACAGTGATATTAGAAAGAGGTAACATTTGTTTGTTTCTAAGTTTGTATGTTGGGGGTTATCTCTGGAACTTCCAGTCGGATTTGAAAAATTACTTTTGCATTTTGATAGCCAAATTCTTGAGGCTATAGGCTAACAACACGCTATGACCCTTAGGAGCTAAGCAAAAAGATAAAAGTCAGAAAGAACGCTTAGCAAAAACGAAGTGCGGGCAGGCGAAGCGATGCGACGGGGATAGAAGCTAGTACCATAAAAAAACTATTGCAAAAATCTAAAATTATCGATCTTTCTCAGATTTGTTGAACAAGATTTTTTTGTTCTTGATATTCGTACAATCAAACGTTTTCTGATGCAACGTCAGTCTGCTTTGCAAAGCCTCCGCTAAAATCTGCTATAGTCTATACCTGTATCTGATGAAAATCTAACCAAATAGATCAGAAAACTTCCCTGTGGATGCCAAATAGCAGTGCCACAAATCTTACTAATTGTGTGCTTTGATTTGATTATTTAAATTTAGGTATTTAAATTCTAATTTTTGATCACTTTAAACATGTTTTTCATTTGACAAAGGACTACAGAAACTACAAACTTCTGTGTTAATTTCTCCAGATGGTAGGTACCTACTTACTTACTTTGTGAACATACCCAATTTATTAACTTAAACGTTTCCTTGAAATTTTCAATAACGATTATTAACTTAACAATCGGAAATCTAAGTAAGATTTAATTGCTGGAAGCTCAACTTCAATGTTCTTGGAACTTAGTAATACCTACGTGCTACTGCTAACTAAAGGACATTAATAGGCAATTGTCCGTGATATTGAAACTCTGTTCCCAGAATCCTCAAGGTCTTAACATCAAGATACACACATACAAAATCTATTTAATAAAGCAAAGCCAACCCAAATACTAAGTCCTCATATTAGGGTCTACGGACATAAAACGCGGGTTCGCTTTGTAATTAGTTTTCTTGTTGCTTCAGCCCATACAGTTTACCGTTACACAATGAAATAGCGTCTCTGGGGCGCCTCCACCAAATATCAGTCACCGTTTACGACTTGTGACAAGATGGTGTCTTTCAGCTTGAATTAATTCCCCGTTGCTTTTAAAATTTAATTAAAAATAGAAAGTGCTTTTGTTGTTAGCATACATAAACTCATGCCTTCGGGGGTTAGCAGAAACGCGGTGGCGTTCTGAAGTTTCTGCCAACCCAGTAGTAGGTGTACTTTCTGCTATTGTTGATAGATTGTCAACAATTAAGAAATGTGGAGATGATCTACCAAGAGTTGAGCTGAGGATCTGACTCTTGGTATTTGTTAAACCAGGCAGATAATCTTCAGCAAAAACAGTAATTTGTGTAGTTTTTGCATGTGGTGAATGATTTAAGAGTAGTTTTCGCCCGCAGAACATGTCTGTGAAAATTATGTATTCTCAGTAACATAGGACTTACATTGCAAACAGATTAGATAAATTATGTCATCCTTATGCCAAGTGTTTGTGTAGTTGTATTGTAGTAGTATTGCAATAGTTTACCTGCTTCTTTTGAAGGACTTTTAGGTCAGCTTCACTGTTTCTCCCCAGAAATCAGATTATTACATAATCGAAATCTCACAATAATCCACACAAATAGCTGGGCTCAAGGTGTTAATATCAAAATACACACCTTGAATATTGTATTCAATTAACCGCAGAGGTTTTGCGGTCTAATCGGCGATCAATATGTACACGAAGTACCCACTTCAACTGGAAACTAATATTGGCTGTTATTGTATTTTACATAAGTACTCGTAGTATATATTATGGTTTGTTACTTGCTACATAAGTAGTATTTGCGGATGGACGGTATCAAGTTGTTTGTTAACGTTTTGATTTGATTCCTAGAGGGTTTAGACTTTAGACAAAATGGTAGCAAGTATTGCAGCCTTATCATTATTAATTATTTAACCATATACTTATGTACACACGTAAATATTATTTCTGTCCCTTTCTTCATGTCTTATACGTACTTGAGTTACAAAGATGTTGCTTATTTCTAAAGAAATATCTTTCAGCATAGCTGTAATAGGAAGGAAGTTAGCCATGTCATTTATCAATATTTTTTATTCTTCTTGGTGTGTCGATGGAAAATATTGTTTGAAAATTGTTTTTTTTTTTGACCCAATACTCAGCAACGCTAACTATTAGCTGATGCAGACATTACAAAAAAATCTTATCTTTATTTTCTTAATCAGATCTAATGTTAAAGTCATAAAATACAACTTTTTTTCCTATATCGGGTGTAGTGTAGTTCCTTTGTCTTAACATTCAAGACCAAATCGACACCTTGTTGACAAGTACCACAATTGAATTACAATAATGTGACTTGAATCACAAACAGCTGATCAGAATTCCGTTTATCAAATCTATACGAAATATACTTACAAAATATAAGTGGGAGGTGTTACCTTACCTTCTGTTAGAAATGCGACTGACTTTTACTAAGTATTTTTCTATAGAAACAATAATATAATAAACAGTTCTTTGAAACAAGTGGTCAGGTAGGCGTTCTTAGAATTCTTGCCTCATATTACAAAAGGTGCCTCAATGTAATATAATTTATTAAACACCTCGACTTTGTTGGGTTTTTAGACTAAGCTAGGGTCTTTCCCTGTGGTCTTTGCTGAGGTTAAAGTCCATTATGTACGTTAATCGGTTTATTTAATGGTTCACTTTTGAATTTTGGATTTTACTCAGCCGTGACTCGCGCTAGCAAAGTGGCGTAAGTATTTTTAAGATTTTTTGTTGTTTTGTTTTACGTTGGTTATTTGTCGTATTATGTAACCTAGGTTATTTTTTTATCAACAAACAAGAATCCTATGAATAACAAAAAGAACAATATTTGAGCTAAGCTAAATTTTTGTTAATACTTTAGGTAACTAGGTTATAACTTTTTGCATCATCTTCGAGAGTCTTCGACATATTCGAGTAAACTCTTCATTAAACGAACGTGCGGAGGTGAAATGAAAATAAATTGCCTTGCGTTACCTTAGCAATGAACGTGTACCTAATATAAAACGTGAAATGCTGATAAGAAATTACTCGTGAATACATACTTATACACGATTTCTTTTCATTGCTTTTATTTTAAAATCTGATTTTATACAGTTACGGTATTTTATACATTAATTTTCTGGTATTAAAGCGACAATTGCTGAACAAAGACATCACGCGAAAAATCGATATTCAAGAACAATACTTAAAATAAATGTTCTTGTATCTTGTACATCGATTTTATTCAATTTCGAGCGACCATTGTTGTTTACATCTTTGGCAAATTTAGCCCGGCCGGACCTTACAGGCACTGTTTTTTATTTACAGTTTTGACAGGTTACTGGCAGAAATGTGTAGTACCTAGCTAGGTTAATTTTTTCTGTTAGAAGCATTCTTTCCTTACGTTTCATAACTTCGGTACGTTCACCTCTTTCGCCTCGCCATTGTTTCACCGAAATGACGCCTCGCGTTCCTTATCGTTTAATGCCGATTGAGTGAAAAACAAACTTTATTAGGAGTTCGTTGCACCATGTCATGGTCTGCCGAACTATTACGAAGTAAACCGAACTTTAAATAAACACCTTATTTACATAACTTCAAACAAACCGCGTTCAAACCACTTGTAGCCTTTTTACAGCTTTAAAGTCAATAATAGTTTTATTTTTAAAACTACTACAGAATAAATATCGAATACATAGTAAGTAAAGTGCGCATTAATCAAGTAAATACTGACATATTCATTTACATAATTTGGTCATATTAGTGTTATTCTCCGAACAATACAGTTCGAACTGTCAATGGTGACGAGAATATGTGACTAGGTAGGTACAATGTTTTACTTTAACAAAAAAAAACGAATCGAAGTAGGTAAATGTATTAGTTTTCAGAATAGCACCTCGGGTGACCTCGGGAACCACGAAATTTACTTCACACGTTATGCATAACGTGTGAAGTAGGAATTATGGGGAATTAGGAAGATAGAAGAAAAGAAAACGTAGATTATAAAAGTATGCTACACATTTTTTTCTCCTTTTTAAGTTTACCGGATACCTAATCTTGAAATATCCACGTATTGTTTCACTAGCATTGCACACTTATCGCTGATATAAAACATACACTACACACTGCTTATCTTATGGCTTTAATGACGTCATGAAACATGACCATGTATGTACATACAGCGAAGGTCATACAATTGTGAGGGCCACAAGGGGCTAACCTTTAGCCCTTCCAATAACAAATGTTATAGCTATTATATTGATTGAGAATTCGTATGGAGATCTGTGTGTATTAGGAAATTGATTCAGGACTTTGCGGATATTAAAATATGGATGTCAAGTACTCACAGATTTGTAACCAAAGCCATTTTTTTTTGTTTTTTTTTTTTTGGCAGGGTGTGTGATGTGATGTTGGGTTAGTCTGCCTTTGAAGACATAAAGTTCACTAAACCTTTTCATACATTATTTTTAGATAATTATTAATAAGAAAGACGATTTTGTATTCCTTTCATGTTGTTTGTTTCTTGTGTGTATCAAATAACTCTTTAGCATATCTATTTTGTTTAAGTAGGTACAGATATTACACTCCTTCTGTTTCAATAATCTTTAAGTACTACAGTCGGCTGAAGCCTAACAAAACAGTTCATAAGTACTAAAGTTCCCAAGATAATCTATAGCCTAGGCTTTACAGTTGAACTCAAAGTAAATATTACAAGGGACTGAGTTAATAATCTTCTGATATCTTCATAAATCATTCAGTTTTAATCGGTTTACCTACCGCAAAGGAAAGCTAAGAAGATGGCTATTAAAGATTGTAAATATTTAACTAGGCTATTGATTCACTTTTGATACTTGAAAGAAAAATATTCAATCTTCTGTAGAGATTTGTTTTCAGTTTTTTATTAAAGCAATGATATTACTTATAATATCATTGTTAGAAAGGCGTCAAATACATAAACTCCTCTTTTTATATTAATAAAAAGGTTGTGAAGTGCCTTAATTATCTTTTTCTATACCGATTTAATAATACCAGTGATTGGGACATTCACACATCCGAGTCCAATTCTAGCTCTCAAAGCAATATCATCTCGCAAAAATTAGCTTAACAAAAGAAAATAATAACTCAACTTGACTAGCATCGTAGACGGACTAAAAATTTCGTGGAATATTTTAAAATTATTTGATTAATTATCTTTTGATGAATCCCGAATCATTCTAAAGATTGAGGTTGTATAGTCATCAGAGGCAGAGACAAAAACAATCCATTGAAGATGTTCATAAAGGCTAAAACAGGTTTTAGAGGAAGTTGCAAAAAAGGCGCGTAGCCTAACTGGTTAAGATTTGAGATAATTAAACGCATGACATTGAAGTATTTTTGCAATTAACGAAAAAGTTTTTATACCGTGTTAACAGTTTTACGATGCGATTTATTTTAGCTTGTTTTTTGGGATTTTATAAAAGTCAGTAATAAATAAATTTGACTGCTGTCCCTGCTAAGCGTGGTAATTATAGACAATTATTTAGATATACGTGTTTTTGAAGACGCTGCCTACCAGTTCACTTTTATTTTATATTCTGGTACAGACGCCAGCACATCAAGCTACCCGAAACAGTCAAATTTTCCCAATCAACTTTGAACCTAATGCTTTAGCAATAATGTTGAAAATCTATTAATGAAATTTGACAGATTGTAGTAGCTTGATGTGCTGGTGTCTGTACTTGACATGGCAACTGACTTCTGACTGTACGAAAAGCCTATACAATGCGAGGTCAGCTAAAACTGTCGTCGTGTGTACTTATTGAAAATACTAGAAATTTTCTTCCCCCTTCCCCATTGAAATCAATAATAAAAGAAAATCAAATGATGAAACTTGCTCTCCATCATACTAAAGTTAATTAGTGTTCAGTAACTACAAAACAATAATAACAATACAAACATAATCTCACATAAATTCTGAGCTAATATGTACAAAGTACACAATTCTCGTTATTATGGCTTTATTATTCAGCAAAGTAATTACGAAGTTAATAAAAGACTATTTACTTGCTCCGGAAGCGAAGTTATTCATTTTATTCTTTACTTAAGTGCGTTAAAAGTATTTGTTGAAAATTATAAAAATAAAACTTATGCAGTTTCGTTTTTCGGCTGGTCGTTGCGTAAGTGAATTTATTTGGGAAAAAATGGAAGCATTGTATTATACTGCCAGTATCGCTTCGATCGATTTTTACCAAACGAATTATATAGGGTGACTGGTAATTAGTGACCGATACCTAAACACGTGATTGTACTCATGATAACAAACAACTTTTACTATGGGACCAAACCTGAAATCGCGAAAAAAAATCTGCTGTTTAGTCGTTTATGTTCGCCTAACTGGTCAAAATGTACTGAACAGCAGATTTTTTTTTTCGCGATTTCAGGTTTGGTCCCATAGTAAAAGTTGTTTGTTATTATGAGTACAATCACGTGTTTAAGTATCGGTCACTAATTACCAGTCACCCTATACAATTTTCTGGATGTACACTATCGGTCTACCGGTTTAATAGACTGTTGAAGTAGACAATCACCTTCAGCCTCCTTGAAAAAAATTACTTTGCACCTACATAGACCTTTTAGCAATTCGCGTTTCTGATAAAAACCTCGAAACACACTTTGACCATATCTGTGTGCCAACCATGCGGGTTTTATGATTACGTGACTGTTTCATTATTATATTAATACAATTCAATCAAAATCAAAATATTTTTATTTCACATAAACCAACATGGGCACTTATGAAACGTCAGAAGCTAGGTGCACGGTTCCAATTGGTCGTTTCCTATGGAGAAGAACCGGCAAGAAACTCCATGGTTACTCTTTTAAAAAATAATTGGCTTTTACAATGTTTTCAAGTTACAGTAGGTATGGGAGGACAACGTAGGCCTGTCAACAAGTACCAGGTACTTGATACAATAAAAAATGGTCTACAGATCTAAAGTCTACAAGGCTTACAAAGTCCTCACATTTACAAAATAAGAATGTATCAAAAGGATAAATAAAATATAAAAAACTACTAAAACCAAGAGATATGATTGCCATTTCAACTAATAAATAGGTGAAAAATTAAAATTGTATATAATGTCAAATAATAAAAAGATTAAGTATGTCAAAGAAGTATGTACAAATAAAAAAAATCCAACAGCACCCCCATTGGATAACACACTATCAATCACAATCTGAATCATTTTGAAGTATATTGCTAATCCATTGCTTCATATGTTCGAAAAATGTGTCTGCTCAACAATGTAAACAACGCAATGTATCTTGTTGAACTGTCAAAATGAAAGCCATTGCTACTGATAGTGTGTTACATAATTACCCGGCTGATCTAAACTAAAGTCTAGACTTTGTATTCATTCATTTTTAATAACAAAAACAAACTAATAAGCGAACAATCGCTCCTGTAATGCTAATATTCATTCACAATACACGAATAATTAACAAACCTAATTACTTACTACAGACGGATCCGGATGTAGTGCTATATTATGTATTATTATGTAACTGATTGATAAAGTCGATATTAAGCAACAGTTGCTGATTGATTGGCAATATTAACTGTAATGAGAAACTATTAGATTTAAGCACTGTTTGTTGCTCGCGGGTTTGCTTGTCTGTCTTGTATCTATTAAGCATGTATGTAATATAATATTTCAGTTATGTAATAGTTAAACGATTGTAATTACTGTAAGAGCAAGATGCAACAGCGAGCAGTGGTGGTCAAGTGGTAAGTTGTAGATCGCAGGTTCGAACCCAGACAGGCGCTTTACTTTGTGTAAATTATTTCATCACCATTGCTCTCAAAACGGTGAAGAAAAACATCGTGAGGAAACCGACATGTCCTAGAACCAAAAAGTCGAAGACATGTGACGTCTACCAACCCGCACTGGGCCCGCGTAGTGGATTACGGCCCACTCCTTCTCACTGAGAGGCCTGTGTCCCAGTAGTGGGAACATTATAGGCTGATTATGCGTTATGCAAAATTCAGAATGGTTTTAATTAACATTATTGCATAAAGACTAACAAAAAAATTGGTCGATACCATAGAAATTTTCATATATCTATGGTCGATACAAATTTTGATCTAGTTAATTTTCTGACTAATTATAATTAACGAGATAATGTTTATTTGTTCTGGTAGTAGGAGTTTTACGGGTCAAAGAGCCGTAAACACCGCACCTAAATAGTAATTAATTTTAATAACGTTAATTTAATTTAACGTACCTACTGTCGGTATCCGACCATTTTATTAGGAAAGCGAACCCAGGCCCTTTAAAAATAAACCCCTACATGAAAACAGTTTGCTAGAACTACGGTTTCGTCTATAGATACGATCAAACTCAACTCAAACTCAAAGCATTTACAGGCACTTTTGAATTGTCAAATCAATTGTCAATAATAGGGATGACGACGGGGTAAAGTAAACGAAATTCTATTTAGTCCGTCAGTTAGATTATCAAAAAATAATGGACACATATGGACCAAACCTGAAATCGCGAAAAAAAGTCTGCTGTTCAGTAGGTACAGACGCCAGCACATCAACCTACTACAATCTGTCAGATTTCTGTAATAGATTTTCAACTTTATCGCTAAAGCATAAGGTTCAATGTTGATTGGGAAAATTTGACAGTTAGGTGTAGGTTGATGTGCTGGCGTCTGTACATTTTGACCAGTTAGGCGAACATAAACGACTAAACAGCAGATTTTTTTTCGCAATTTCAGGTTTGGTCCCATAGTAAAAGTTGTTTGTTATCATGAGTACAATCACGTGTTTAAGTATCGGTCACTAATTACCAGTCACCCTATATAAACATATTATGTCGGTGGCTACATAATAACAGCCACACAGGTCGATCGATCAGGTTAAGCTACGCTTGCCGCGGTTGGTCTGTGGATGGGTGACCATCTTTACATACCGAGACCCCTCCGTGCCTCGGAAAGCACGTTAAGCCGTTGGTCCCGGCTGTCATTCGTGGATCTTTGACAGTCGTTACGGGTCGTCAGAAGCCCGAAAGTCTGACAACCAGTCTTACCAAGGGGTATCGTATTACCCAGTAACTGGGTTGTGAAGGTCCGATAGGCAGTCGCTCCATGTAAAATACTGGTATTCAGCTGCATGCGGTTAGACTGGAAGCCGACCCCAACATAGTTGGGAAAAGGCTAGGCAGATGATGATGTCGGTGGCCGCACTGCAGAAACGACAAGCGACATTTTTATTTCTTCATATCGTCGCCGCCGCGTCGCTGTCGCCGTACCAGTGCGGGCCTAAGTGAATGCCTTCTTGTCAAAATCTAAACAAAAGAACTAGGAACAAAACTCCTTTATAGTATCCTTAATTTCTTCACTTTACAGTGCTACAGGAATCTTTAGGCGCTTGAATGACGTTGACAGGGTGGCGCTGTGGGTAATTTTTTGTGCAATGTATTGAAAAACCAAGATGGCGTCGTTAGTTCCAATTTTGGCCGCACGCCAAAATATTCCTGTACTACTATACATCTTGCTATTCAAGGGGTCTATTAGGCTCCACTTCGCTCAAAAGACTGGTACCTAATGCCTCATTAACGGACGCACGACTAAAAGTTAAAGAAACAGGTCGTGAGCTCATTATCGGCATGTCGGTTCTACGTCTTTGTATTAAGTTAAAGGATTTATTTACATTAGGGACTTGCCAAACAGTTCTTCCTGTCTGCCCGTTGATACTGTTTACATATCTTTTAATCAATCTGAACACCTCGTATCGGCAAGCGTAGTGTGGGACGCCCCCCAGCTAGATGGACCGACGACCTAAAGAAGGTGGTTGGGCTTGACTGGATGCGGAAGGCGGAGGACAGGGTGTTGTGGCGCAGCCTGGGAAAGGCATAGGCCTCTCCCAGGTCCAGCAGTGGACTGCGATAGGCTGAGTTGATTGAATCAATCGAAAATAATGCAACGTCCGCCAGTACATTAATGAAAGATTTATAATTATCATCGCTGTTTTTACTAGAACAAAGAAAATCAATTCCAATCGTTTATTTTTTTAATTTTGACGTTCAAAAGAGTCTTTTATGTGCCTATCTGAAATAAATGATTTGACATTGATATTTCTGCTCGCTCAACCCATCTCTAGTTATTCTTATTTTAGATCGTGATATTTCTGTCCTTTCCTTTTTCAACCTAAGCCTAGTGACCAGGGTGGATTTATCTTACAAGGTCAAACTGTATTTGCCAAAAAAAAAAAATATATTTCACATAAAACCTACATGGGCACTTATGAAACGTCAGAAGCTAGGTGCACGGTTCCAATTGATCATTTCCTATGCTGATGAGCCGGCAAGAAACACCTAAACTCTGCTTCATCAAACACCTCGACAACTTCATGCGACTAGAATCTATCAAAACTCAACACCATACAATTACTAACTCCATTGTATAGAAGCCACAACTTCCCAGAATAAAGCTTGAACACACAGTCCCAGGTCGACAACGCAATAACAATCTCTCGATTACCATAAAGCCATAAAACATATTCAACACACATAGGGAATAAATAAGACATGTCATAATATGTCCTTATAAGAACAGGATTACGTCATCTAGTCCTTTGAATTCCACCTGAGGTCTGAACTCCTTTTGTAATTTTAAAGTTGTAGGAAATGTGACGTCATATGTTTTAGTGCTTGGACCTTGGTTAGGAGGATGTTGATAATTTCATGTAATTTGGTTTTTGAGTGTGTTACATTCAGTACATAATGATTCTCAACAGATGGAGGTGATAATTATGTTGCAGTTACTTATAAGGGGTTGTTCATTTATTAAGTAAGACGATTTTAGGGGGGAGGAGGTCCAAATAAGTCTTATTTTTTCTTACATGGGGGTGGGAGAGGTCTAGACTGTTCTTACGTAAGTTCACAAAAGTAAGCAAAACTTATAAGATTTTGCTACACTTTATTTGCAATTTTGTTAGTTACTAATCTTTCGTAAGATTAAAAAGGGGGGATAGTCCAAGTCTTATGTTTTCTTACGTAAGGGAGAAGGGGTCAGAAAGTGGTCAAAATTGTCTTAGGTAATAAATGAACAGCCCATAATGACGGTTTTCAGTCCTAATGGTACGGGGTCTAAAATCAAATACTTTTCTAGTCAATTTCTTAGTTCTTTATCAAGAACATCCAGTTTCCATTTGTTGCCTTTGACTGTCACTGTTAGCCTGCATCGTCCCACTGCTGGGCCAAATCCTCTTCCCATGACTTCCAGCTCTTTCGATCTCTCTCTTTTTGTTGCCTTTATGATAAGTAAAATTGAATTGAAATGCTAGTTTTGGATTTTCGTTTTCCACCTTCGCTTAAAACACGAATTCTTCATTATTTTCGAAAACTCGAGCAATTACTTCAATTAAATACTTCTTGCTTCTTGGCCTATTAAAACAAGACATACTCGAACAGTTCCTACCCTATCCCAAGTACCTACCTAGAGAAATAATTTAATTACTTATCACTTTATCTATGACAGTATCACACAATTCCTATCAATCTACTTGATATTCAACAGACACACCAACTTCACTCAGATCTAGATCCCGGCAAGGTAAACTAGAACATTATTAAAATGTCAGTCTATCTAGCGGTATCTCGAATCTATCAAAAGTGAAGGCTAGGACTAGATTAGATACCTAGGCTCCCGGAACTAAGTAACAAAGATATAATTTGTCACAGGCAGGTATGATACTGATTCGAATCGAAGTTGGTGGCAATGGAATTGGCTAGACGTGTATTTTATAATTGTCTTGATTTTATTGAATGGTCTGAAAAAGTGGTACTTTTACGAATGTCATTTTCATTTCAAAGTTTGAGCTGGAGGCCTACCACAAGCTCTTAACGCGATCCATTTTAGGACCTAAACTGAACTGTTCTTCTAATTCGTACCATGACGTCAGTTTAACGATTCAGTTTAGGCCGTGCCATCTGCTGACAACGATTGTCCCAAACTGAGTCGCATGTTTTGGTTTCATTCATACTTGTTTGGTACCATGACGTCCATAGAGCAGCTCAAGCGATGCAGTTTAGGAACCTAAACTGAAATGTCTTGTTTTTGAATCGTTTTTAATTAGATCATGGTAGGCCACCTGGTAACTCAGCAAAAACAGGCGCACTAATATCATAAAATAGATTTCAGTTTATTACTTCTCTGAGAAGGAAAATGCTACAATCTAGTCGCCTATTCAAATAATATTCATGCAGTCTACATTACATGGGAATAACGGAAAGATGACGAGTCAAACAGAACGAGTTTTACTTCACAATGAAAAAAATAGACGTTCGCGAATGGTTTGCCTTACCTACTTGCGAAAACCATAGACACTTCTTCTTTCTGTCTGCAATTGTTATCGATAGTAACTCATGTCAAAGGTCAGATGGATCTACAGCAAAGTTTGTAGCTGTGCTGTCTGCCCAGAGCACGCTGGATGGCAAAAATGGTAAACTTAAGAATCGTTATAAAAGGAAAAACAATGACAACAATGCGTCCATATTTAGCCGACGCCCCTCGAAGGTCGTTTAGAGACACCCAAACTTAAAAACGATCGAAAAACTATAATTAACTTGATAATTATAAGAAACGAAACAGAAATGTGACACCGAAATAACTCCCTCACGCCTCGACTAATGGCTATGCACAAAAACCATAAGATTTACCCCAAAGAAAAGAAAACCTTACCTTAATCAAAATAAAGCATCTTCTAAATTGACTGGTCCAAAATTCTCTCAGGGTAACACTTCTGTTGGGAAAGGAACTTTAAGGTGCTAAACATGAAGTTGAAAATCGATTGTTGTGAAACAAAATTCTCATGGGAGAAATATCGGCGTTTCCCGAATCTTAGGCTTGAATGTTTAAGTAAATAAAACATGGTGTTGCTGTGTTTGATCATGTGTACCATGAATGTATGTGACGCGATCGTATTTGCTTTTATTGGCTACCTTGTGTAAGTACAATATTTATGGTAGGAATACCAGTATCTTGAGCAAACGAACCAGATATCTCTTCAATGAATGAAGGAGCATCTGGAGACAGTATTCGTCCACTTAACGTACCAGATAGCCTAGATTTTATATATCTGTAAATTCTAGTCGCCGAATGGTCAGCCCTGTGTGGTTCAGCGCTTTTCCACCTCTGGATTCCGCTATGTTCGGCTGCATAACATTTCGAGCTTATCTTGAACACTTTTTGACATAGGTTTAACGGAAAAAATCATAAGAAAACCTGGATTCCATAGCCTGATTTTTTTAAATCGCAGCTTACAAACGGAGAATCAATTCCTTTTCTGCTGAGCTAACAAGTGTTTGTTTTGCCTTGACATATTCTATACAGGCTTATTTAATTCCCTACTGAACTCTCCCATTTTCTTAAGTTTTACAATATCCTTAATTTCCCTAATAATTAAGCATCACCTTACCATAAATATCTTAACACACCTGTACGCCAAAACTCAACTAAACTCAAGCAGAAAAGTCGTCAAGTTATGCCCACATAGCGTTAATACTCCACAAGCCACGTCTTGGCAGTCCTAAGTAAATACAGGTCGGCCTTGGCTGCTGGTACCCGAAGACTTGTTCAAATACCAACAGGTGGAATGAATAGCAGGTACTTACTATGCAAATTATATGTTATGACGAAATATGATATTTGGTAACGAGAGCCGGGACTTTTAATTACTTTTTGAAAATGTTACGTGAGAAAACATAAACAAAGAAAAATGTGTACGATATAGAATTTCTGAAAGTTAAATAATAACAGCCGCACAGGTCGATCGATCAGGTTAAGCTACGCTTGCCGCGGTTGGTCTGTGGATGGATGACCATCTTTACATACTGAGACCCCTCCGACCCTCGGAAAGCACGTTAAACCGGTGGTCCCGGCTGTCAGTCGTGGATCTTTGACAGTCGTTACGGGTATTCAGAAGCCCGAAAGTCTGACAACCAGTCTTACCAAGGGGTATCGTATTACCCAGTAACTGGGTTGTGGAGGTCAGATAGGCAGTCGCTCCATGTAAAATACTGGTATTCAGCTGCATCCGGTTAGACTGGAAGCCGACCCCAACATAGTTGGGAAAAGGCTAGGCAGATGATGATATGTTCTGAGAGTTATGTTTCTTGTCTATCAACTCAGCCTATCGCAGTCCACTGCTGGACGTGCGTAGGCCTCTCCCAGGCTGCGCCACAATACCCTGTCCTCCGCCTTCCGCATCCAGTCCGTCCCAGCCACTTTCTTAAGGTCCTCGGATCATCTAGCTGAGGGACGTCCCACACTACGCTTGCCGATGTTTCTTGTACTGGGTGTATAATAATTAAATCGATACCGTAAAGAATCAAAACGAAAGTAAGTCGATATCACTTGAAAAATTTTACTTTAATTGTAGCAAACTAGGTATCAACAAATACCGCTCATAATAATAAAGTATTTCACAACGCATGCGAAACTTAAGTACCTACCTAATTTCATTCTTCGCGAAACCGAGAGTTTCTGATAACTCCATTAACATTAAGAAACGTCAGAAAAAACAACAAACTTCAATAAATAAAATACCGAAACGTGTCATTTAATTGTCAGAGAATACGATACAAAATGCACTTTCACATAACTTCACGTAAGTAGCGCCTGCGCCCGCGCAAGACACTCGTATTTCAATCGTAATTGGTGTAAAAAATCGATGCATAATCTGTTATGAATAAGGTCCTTTATATCAGTCAGAATCGTTATTTGACAAGAAATTATATTATACATTTTGCGTAAGTGTAAGTTATTTACATACAACATAAATAACTTCCAAACTCCAAACCACAGTATGTGGTAGCCGCCTGCCAACGATTAAAACATGAAAGTAGAAAGACCAAGAAATGTTGAACTGATTAAATGCAATATTTTGTCAAAAAATGACAGATTCTTTGACAAAATATTGCATTTAAGTCAATTCAAGTTTTACCCTTTACCCGGAGTCCTATAAAAGACAAGTAACTACGTTATTTTATTAACAGTTAATTTGGGATGACCCGAACACAAAAATTCTATGCCTCAAGTTACCACAATCAAAATTCCACTCATAGCCTAAAGGCTAATTCCCGTATCATTCAAAATCGAATCGCAATCTCATCTCGGCGATAATCAAAGTCAAAAATATAGGACAACTAGCTGTTGCCCTCGACTACGTCAGCGATCCAGGATGAAAAGTAGCATGTCATGGTCCCAGGTCATGGTCTATCTCTGTGCCAAAGTTCATCCAAATCCGTTTAAGACGTTTTAATGTGAAAGCGTAACAAACAAACTCATTTACGAATTTATAATATACTAGCTTCTGCCCGCGACTTCGTCCGCGTGAAATTTCACCCTCCCCCCCATTCACCCTCTTAGGGGTGGAATTTCGAAAAACCGTTTCTTAGTGCACCCCTAGACCTCATAAGGAACCTACATGCCAAGTTTGGAATCTCTAGACCCAGCGGTTTGGGCTGTGCGTTGATATGTCAGTCAGTCAGTTCTCCTTTTATATATATAGATATAATTAGAGGTATTTTTGACAGTTTGAGACTGAGATTAGAATGCGAACTTTTAAAAAAATACGAATATTGCTCCTCTGATAGTAAACGATCATTACCATTTCATGAAGCAGACTTGGTCCTAACATTGACCCCTAGTGAAAACCAATCTTATCAGAACCAAAACAGACATAAATAACAAACTATAGTGGGTCATATAGCTTACAATAAATTTCCGCGTAGGTATAGCCTTCGCAGAAGTTTCTTGGAAGGCCTTCTAACATATTCGCAGCACAAAACCAGGAAAAAAACATAAATATATCGCTTTTGAGGCATCTTGTGAGGACATTTTACCTTTCATGACGTCAACGCCTACAATAACACAACATTCTCTTCTTATTTATTTTTTCTGACTACTGTTCTGGAAGAGGTGGCGAAATGACTTGGACACGTTCCGCGAGGGGTGGTTTCAGGTGGCAAGGGAAAAGAATTCCTGGAAGGACTTGGGGGAGGCCTTTGCCTAGCAGTGGGACAGTATAGGATATTAAAAACGAAGAAATACTGTTCTTAGTCCATTCAATCCATTGTCAATGTTGAAGAGTCGTATGAGGTAACTAAGGTTGGGATACAGAGACGAAACTTAGCGTAAACCAAATCCAACAATGAGTAATTCCAGATGGCCAAAACCCAATAACACTTTGCGACCCCTAGACTAACGACGCAATCAATCAGTGGCTAATGCCACTTGTAGCTACTATTTAAATGATATCTAAAATACAAAACTTACAATTGTCAAGAAAATTGATACGTTTTTGGAAGACTGTCTCCAAAAACGAATAGTTTTTCTCGTATTAGTATTCATTAATTTCTTATTTATTTATCATATTCAGAATATGTTTACTGTAAGCAGACCTTAGGCTAAGATGTTTGGGTCAGATAAGAAGGTCAGGGGGTTCAAATCCGATTAAGTTAAATTATATGGCCCAAGCGGATTCAGCTTGGAGGGCAAATGTAAATCATGTTCCTAGGAAATTATGTTGAGTATAGAGAATAAAGTAAGTAAATGATCATTTGGAGAGACTATCGAGGAAATTGAGATATTTTCATAGTCATGGTTTTATGGCTTTCTTATTTATTGGAAGCTTAAAGTTAATAATAGTAGTTAGTCCTTAATCTTGAACTTTCTCAGTGACATCGGTGAAGGAAAACATCGTGAGGAAAACTGAATTTATACTAATAATAAAGCTGAAGAGTTTGTTTGTTTGGACGCGTAAATCTCTGAAACTCCTAGTCCGATTTGAAAAATTATTTTTGCATTTGATAGCCAAATTCTTGAGGAAGGCCATAGGCTATTTTACATGACGCTACAACCCTTAGGAGTCGAGCAAAAATCACAGAAAGAGAAGCTAAGCAAAAACAAATTAGTAGCGCTTCAAAAACTGGCTGTTATTTTAGTACGTTGTGGTGTCTTACTTCCACGCGAATCAGCTTTGAGCACGTGCGGTGATCAATACTCACACGCTGTCGTCTGTAAGAGAAGAAGCGTTTACGCAGTGGGAAAAAAAACGCTGCTAAAATCCTTAATTTCCTTTGGACTTCCATGTCAGACTTACTTAAGTAGAAAATGGTACTTGCTCATAATATAACGTATCGCCATTTTAACCCGAAATTGAAAACACAACAACCGAATGTCCCACTTCACTTGACGAGCTGAATGACAATCCCAAACCCATAAAAATCCCAATAACATTCAAGACACGTATAGTATCTTAAAATCCTCAAAACAAAAACGAGAAAAACAAATTCTATTACACCTGCTGTCATAAAAACTCACAGCAGGTGTGCTGCTGCGCCTGCGTCGGGTTTATTGCAAAAAACCTTTACACCTGGTCAAGCTAACCGGTTAACTAGCAATCTGTGACTACAGTTAACTTTGACGCTGTTAAATTTAAATTAACTGTGATGCATTACGAAGCGCTTATTTCCTGGGAATGTTGGGTTAGAGATGTACTGCTCAGTAAGTACTTGTAACGTAGTAAAGCCAGATTTTCCCAGTTAGCCATTACTTTATACTTTGGTTAACATGAATTGAAACCTAACTTAACATTTGACTCAACTAGCAATCTAAAAAAAGACGTTAAAAGTACAGACGCCAGCACATCAAGCTACTACATCTGTCATCTGTCAAATTTCTTTAATAGATTTTCAACTTTATTGCTAAAGGTTCAAAGTTGATTGGGGACAGTTTCGGGTAGCTTGATGTGCTGGCGTCTCTACAATCAAGTCAACCAGTAAACTACTGGACATAGGCCTCTCTCATGCCTCATGTCTTCCGTTTTTCCAAAGCCACGGACATGACCATTAGGAAATAGGGATCTTAAGTTATTGGTAGATTCCATGTGTCCGTTAGTTGGAACCTAGCTATTGGTTGTTTTTAACCGACTTCAAAAAAGGAGGCAGCGTCAATGGGGACAACGGGAATGGACGCTGTATTCGACCCGTAGTATGTATGTTTGTATGTCCGCGATTTTCTCAAAAATTAATGAACCAATTTTGATAATTCTTTCACTAATGTGATTGATCTACATACTTTCAGGAAGGTTTTAGTATATAATACATTATGTAATTATTGTTATTAACAGACTTGTTTCCGTAGATATATATGAATACATTTTTGAACAGTCTTCTTCTCCAGAAACTTTAATTCATCGCTCTTATTTCCTCTCCTTCTTCACCTATATCATTATCATCATATCACTTCCAATCATCTACATCAATCAGCTTTACCAATATATGCACATGTCAATATCCGGCTCCGAACCTGGGACATTCATCTCACTTACTGGAAACTGGAAACTATCCTGACATAAACATGTCAATCATGGTACTGAAGGCATAATTACTGATTAACCATGATCTATTAGGATTTATGTGTTTATTCCGATAATCTAGCTCGAGAAATTATGTTCTGGTTTTAGTTAGGAATCCGGTTAAGTTGGTATAAAATTTATATTTTTTGTTTGTTAGATTCTAACAAACAAAAAATATGGGCATCCATAAAACTCAAACTCAAAGCATTTATTTCAATTAACCATTTATAGGCACTTTTGAATTTTCAAGAGGTCGGTCAGTCAGAAAATATGAAGCCAGTTGCCCATTCCAAAGCGTAGGTACCTATGGAGAAGAACGGGCAAGAAACTCCATGAAAAATATGAGCATCTCCCTCATAGACTTCACTAAGTAGGATATTGACGCTTTCAAATTACCCTCTTGGATATCATTAAATAGCGATTAAGGAAAACTAACTATGTGCATGAATGGTAGATGCTTTCAATGGTAAAAATACAGGCTGGTCAAAAAGTCGTGGATCAAACGAAATAGGAAGATAAAGGAGGTAAGTACACAATAATTATCCAACTTCATAAAAATAAATTAGCTCTTCAGCTTCACATGAAGATGACGGTAGGAGCCTATTACCTCATACGTGATATCCTCATGTATATAAAACATTACGACAACAAGACGATCAGGTTTGTCCAGTTTTTGCTTTATTTATTAGTTCGCTACAATGTTAATAATCAAGTTCAGAACTGGGATTATTATTGTGTTTATGCAATGTCAGTAAACCAAGATTATTGGTGGAAGCTGGTACTGCTTTGAAGCAATACCAGCTTCCACATGGATATTCTGTTCATTTATGATTTAAACTTTACCCTTTCGACCGCCTCCGGACTTAAAACGACATTTTTAAAAACTGTCAACATTAATTATTGCGAATCAAACTTATGCATATCACCTTTTTTCGGAACATTAATATTGTATTCTAAATTCTAGTGATTTTTGCAGTTAGGTGAGACACGTGTCACTTTTTGATGATTCGATTGAATGTGAAAATAAAACTGTGGCTACCTACCAGCGCCTTTTAATCACGATCGGTAATATTAATTAAGTTCTCTTAAATCTCTCTTACATGTTAAACCTACCGATGCTGTCAATAAATTGTATTTCAATAGATATTAGAAAACCAACCATCTGTTAAACCTCTGTACAGAAGCGATAGTTGCCTACATATTAGTTATTAGTTACAATGGACAAGATTAGACGATAATGACCATGTTCTGGAGAGAGTAGCACAAAAACATGCGTTCCTAAGCTTTCATTATATATTCATTAAGGTCAGTATGGTCTGAGAGAATTTATTATATTTACAGGTGGATTACTACTTACCTATTATGTTTAATTACGTTTATGGATCCATTCATGGTGATTGAAACATGTTTCTGATAGTGAAATCCAAAACTTCTCAAGAAGTATTCAAATATTTTAATCTACATATTATGAGGCACATACTTCTGTCATTACTATACCACAACTATACCAGCAGCTTTAGTGAAAACTAGCTGTGCCCGCGACTTCGTTCGCGTGCATGTCAGAGACGGAAAGCAACAAGTTGGATTTCATATATTTTATTTTTTCGCGGAACACTTGTTCTTTTTTTTTAATAAAAGTAGCCTAAGTTCCGTGCCGTCAAAATCGGTCCAGTCGTTCCGGAGATTATCGGAAACAAACAAACAAACAGACAAAAATTTAAAAAAAAGTTTTTTGGTTATAAGTACCGTATATACTCGTAATACATTGCATTTATCAAAAAGCTGTTATTTTGAAATTACAAACAGACACTTCAATTTTATTTATTTGTATATGCATAGATATTGTAGCAGGCCCTCATGACCCTCAAGAATCTTACAAAAACACTTAATTTCAAATGAATCAATTGGCCACGCCAGATTTCGTTTACTAAATCAATTTTAAACTACAAATATCGATCAACAGTCGTGATCCAAAGCCATGCTATTACTTGCCATAACCTAATACCTAATAACAGTTTCGGTTGCGTCAGCATTTAATTTTGACGCTGCCATGTTTTTAAACTTTTGAAACTGTCCAAGTGCGTGTCGGACCACGCACAGTGAAGGGTTCCGTAGTTGGCATGAATATTTACGCATGCACAGTATTGATTTTATCGACTGCAAAATTGCAAAACGTGGGTGTACTTTAGGTACCTGTGTAGGTACCTAAAGTACACCCTCTAGGCCTCTACCTAACCCTTTCGAAATTACAGATGCGATGTTATGTTCAAATTAAGTTTGTATTTCATAGTATTTCTAAAAAAAAAACTGAAAAACATAGTTATCACTGCGGTTGTAACCGACACGATCCCATATCTCAAAAACTATTGACTTAAATAAAAAAGTCACTTAAAAACATCATAATTTTTTTAATTATGGGATCCAACGATACCCCAACGCTTATATTGAATTAGGTGTTCTGTTTTTTCCATTTGGCTACAGAACCCTAAAACCGTCATCACACCGGTGCCGCGTTGATGAAGGGTTAAGTCAGTTTGTGGATGACGTAAGAATGGGTAATGGTGTTAAATAGATTATTTTATGGTGTTTAGATACACCATCAAATTGTTTATATTGCCTTTTGATAATTTGAGGTTGCGCTCGTCTTATTTTTATTGGTTAGCTACGAAGGAGTAGGTAATTTAATTTATTATTGCCTTATTGCCTCAATTTTACGGCTATTTTAATAGTTGATGCGATTTCGTATAACATCCCAAGGCCGTTTTCCTCATAAGCAAAGATGGCGAAGTTCTCGTTTTTGACCTCAGAAACAATTGAATATTCTGTGGAATTATGACGTTGAAAGCTGATCAATCTTATGACGTCACAGTCGTTATGCATATAGAGAGGGAGACCTAGATAGGACTCTCTATATAAATAAATATAATAATCTCTAATCTAACCAATATTATAAAATAATGCGAAAGTGAGTTTGTTTGTTACGTTTTCACGCTAAAACGGCTGAACTGATTTGAATGAAATTTACCACAGGGATAGAACATGACCTGAAGAAGGACATAGGCTACTTTTCATCCTGGATCGCAGAGAATGTCGCGGGCAACAGTTAATTAACTATAAGTCCAGGTTTCCTCACGACGTTTTCCTTCACCGATGGCAATAATGTCTAAGAAAATGTACTCAGAAAGTACATAATTATGAATATTTGAGGGCCTGTTTACTCCACATCACCTTTTATTAAAACATCCATCACTTTTACAACATCCTTAAAACGAAAATACATAAAAATTATATCTTTTTTATTACGAACAAAAACAGGGCACTGCGAAGCACTTAAAATGATTATTGTCGGTAGGTACATTTAAAACATTACGCTTCGCCCATTGGGTGCTGAGCAGTTGCCAAATCGCCTCCGTAACGCAATAATAACCTCAAATATTATACATTTGTAGGAAAAGTTCGTGTTTTTCACGAATTTCACGTAATCTCGAAAACTGCTGGGCCATTCTGTATGATTACCTCGTTAGGAGATTGCTAAACTTTGGAAAGGTTAAAAGTTTTCTTGTATATTTTTTGGTGTTTTTTGTCCTTTGTTTTTGAAACTTTCCTGCGTTATGAGGAAAATTCGTGTACTATGGTGAAACGGTCACGTTATTAAGGTTAAAATAGTGCACTTTCGCAGTCTAAAAAGAAAAGGAAAAAAGGAGTAAAAAAGACTTATAACTAAGAGGTTTGAATTTTTTCATGCAGTCACTAGTCATAAATTCCTACATCATCATCATCATCATTTCAGCCGAAAATCGTCCACTGCTAGACATAGGCCTCCCCCAAGCACCGCCACTTCAACCGGTTCTGTGCTTCTCGCATCCTGCACCTCTATCGGACATCTGTTCTGCGAGCAATGTGCTCTGCCCACTGCCACTTAAGGTTGGCAATTCTTCGGGCTATGTCGGTTACCTTGGATCTCGATTCGATCACATAGAGAAGCTCCAAGCATAGCCCTCTCCATTGCCCTTTAGACGACTTTCAGCCTTCGATTGAGGCCCATTTCTAAATACATAATTACTAAAAAGACTTGTTTTCTGATTAAACAAAAAATATTAATTTATTAAAATATTGAAACACTTATCTATCTTAATTATAAATGTCAGCGGACTCACTTCAAATGACTATCGTCACAAATAAATAATACTATGTACTTTATAAACAATCTTATCTACAACAACGTTATCAAGTTCTACCAATTTGAAACAGCTGATAGTTCCACTGCATTCCTTTCTTCAAACCCTTCACTGAAGTATTACTTATCGTTCCCTAATGTTACAGTTCAGCTAATTGTTCTAAACCTACTCTAAAACGCCAGTGTCCATTATAATGCACTCTAATTTTCCTGTGGCTTGGCACGCTTGCCAAATCGCGATTCGAACATCGGTGTGGTACCTTCTATAAGCGACCAGCGATTCTAGATACAGACTCAACCGCTCTTAAATAATTATGTCATCTGAGGTTGAGATGTAAAATTCAAACAACCCAGTTTTGTGGCGCATCTCAGGTGAAGTGAACCTTCAAAAACAGACTGTATTTTTGATAGTCTTCTTCGTCATCTCGAGTCCTTCTTTCCCTGTAGTGTTCGCAGGTTAGGCCAGTTTTTTTCAGGACTCCGTATCCACAGGGTGCCAACGGAACCTTATTACTAGCCCTTCGCTGTCCGTCCGTCCGTCTGTCTGTCTGTCTGTCTGTCAGCGGGCTGTACCTATCTCATAAATCGTAAACGGTAGACAGTTGACATTTTCACAGATTATGTATTTCTATTGCTGCTATAACAACAAATAATATAATAAAGTTAATAAAAATAAAAGGGGTCTCTTTTTGCCTTCTGGTACGGAACCTTTTTGATTTTCTATGTCTTCAGCAATGGGCATTGTTCGATGATTTTAGATGGTCACAAAATTATGAGTCGGGGCTTAAGAGTAGGAAGACCAAAAATACTATTGTTCATTGTTCTCTTTATACGGTTTTATAAAATGCTAAGAACTTGCCAGACTTTCATGCCGCTTTTCTCAAGGAGCCTTGGTTTCTGAAAAGAGTTATTTATTATAAGCCTGTATTGTCCCACTGCAGGACAATGGCCTCCCTTTCCTCTTTCCACATTTCCCGTACTCGTGCGATTGTGGGCCAATCCTTTAAGAAGGAGTCCAGCTCATCCCGCCATCTCTTTCTGGACTTACTGCGCAGTCGTTTCCTGCCATTTGAAACCAACTGAGATGTGGAATGTTCACCTTCTCTCCCCCTTTTCTCTTATGAATTCCACCACGAACTCCAGCATAGACATGTTTCTGCAATGTCTGTCAGTTAATGAGGTGTAACCCGGATTGCCAACTTAACGTTATTATACAGCCGACAATACAGAACGTCATTACAACAAAAAGGCGAAATTATATTTTGTGTTTTTGTTGGTAATAATGATCTTGCGTGTTGTGGACTGGAAACATTGTAATACCAACTGTAAACAAAGGAATTTAATGGTTCGAGAGTCATCGCTTTTTTCTTTTACTTTGGCTTCGGGAAGCCTGAACAAGGCTTTTTTGATGATATCTTGAGTACGGATTGTCTGATTTCGATAGATGGCGGTCGAAGTTCCCCGGGTCAGCTAG
Organism: Hydraecia micacea; assembly: GCA_914767645.1. Taxonomy (NCBI): domain Eukaryota; kingdom Metazoa; phylum Arthropoda; class Insecta; order Lepidoptera; family Noctuidae; genus Hydraecia; species Hydraecia micacea. The sequence goes on from OU611794.1 coordinate 2,166,095, forward strand.
TATTAGTATGGTAGCGGGATCGTCCGAAAGGGTTACCGCTGCCCCGGAACATAAAGGGCTAAGGAAGGAACACGGGTGGGTTTTAGTCAGTAAGAGTCTGACACTCCCTTCCGCTCCACCCAGAGCGGGAGGAGTCATTAGATGATTTCCCATCCAAAAAAAAAAAAAGCTAGTATTAGTATAGCTATAGATGCATCATTTCATTCATCTCTTTGCTTATCTTAACGAGAACTAACTTTCATCCGCATATTTGCTCTTCTTCAATCCCGATATCATTAAGCTCACTCAATTCACAAATCACATCACTAACAGCTTCAAATACAGATCCTAAACTCAATATCCGGGAACTAAGAGCTGGTAGACTTAACCCGGTTAATTCCTGGCAGTGTCCGGCTTGTGTCCGGGCAGTGTCCGGCCAGCTATCCACCACAGAGCTTTAATTGGTGTTCTAGAATACTGCATTTATGAGGTATTAATGTAATAACGGTACCGAAATTGGATTGTGATTGCTTGAAGTTACGTCTAATTTTGTGCGGTCGAAAAATGTTTTATGGTTTTCGTGATGGACTTTGGACTAGTTAAATATATAGGCGTATCGAAAGATATTTGAGGTTTTATGTTCGTGAATGTGTGTGTGTGGTACCTAGTATGAAACAGATCATATTTCTCCGCCTTTGGTTACATTGATGATTAACCAACTTGTTTAGGAAAAGTTTATGAAGGTTGTCGTAAAACATATTATTTTAGTTGGGATGCATGAAGAAGCCTCCTCGTGTAGCGCAGTTTCTTCCGCCAGTTGCTCAACTGAACGCTCGCGCTCGGCGCATCCTGGACAGTCACACCCAACACCTTATTTGACTGGCCAATTCTTCCCTTGTGGTGGGGGTACAGGCGTCAAGCAGCCTGCTGTGTTACGTCGATGCGTGGGAGTTCCAGTGCCTTAGGAATCTTCTGGGCATGCTCGTTCCATCATAGACCTCATTCATCGCTTTCCATCACCTGTGATCGAGGTCAAGAGCCCCATTCAGCAATAAAAAAATATGCTTGTTTTATTTTGAAGAAACTTTTCGTCGCCTTTATCCTTCTGGTTTTCGTGCGATAGGGTTAGAAATAATCAAAACAGAAGAAGGTAAGTGAAAGTGCTTATTAAAAGGTCAAAATCTAAACACAGAGTAAAACACTGATACCTGGCATTACAGATGAGATGACAGCTTTAAAAGATCACATACAAATTCGTGTCCTCATCCCAATGACAATACCCCATCAATAGAAAACCAACCCTTACGTAAAACAGACAAAGTCTAATTTTCCACAGACGTTAAGCTTGACCGCAGAACAATTTGATCTGCGGATGGCATATGGCTGACGGTAGGGTCTTTGTATGGTTTTTGGTTTTTGATTACAAAATCATATTTAGGACCCAAAACTGACAAGTCACATAACACTATGTGACTTGTCAGTTTTGGGTCTTTTAGGTTAGAAAGGTTTCTTAATATGTAAGTATGTATTATTTTTTGGTCCTCCACCTTCATAGTCCTCTTGGCGAATAAAAGGACCAATAGGAAAGACGCTGTGGTACTACCAATGATCAATTACCCGAACTCAGTATGATGTATATCTAATACTAATGATAAAGCTGTTTGTTTTTTTTTGTTTCTTTGTACGTGAATCTGGAATTACAAGTCGGATTTGATTTTTTTTTTTTTTACATTTGAAAGCCCAATTCTTGAGGAAGGCTATAGGGCATTTAATATCACGCTAGGACCATTAAGAGCCGAATAAAAAGAAAAACAGTCGGAAAGAACGAGGCGAGGCAATGCGACTGGGTGGGTCGGGGGAGTAAGAAATTTCACGCGGACGAACTCGCGGGCAGAGGCTAGTGCACGGATATCCGTGCAAACTGAAGTTCAGGTAGAATCGGATTTCTATGTACCTACATTACATAGGTAACTACGCGGAAAAAATATTTGTAAGCCTTCTAGCAGACACGAACATTATTGAAGACCGAACAACGAAAAGTATTGCATTATACCCTATGACAATTTATGGCACGACTGTCAAAGGGTCAAGTAACATATATTTTTTTAAACCAATATGTTTAATGCTAATACAATATTAAAATGTCAATAAACAAAGTAACCCAAGGGCCATTTTGCAAGAAAATCGTTTTGAAACGAAATCTATTAAATAATATTATTATAATCGGGACCACGCGCCGGGCAGGTGGTCTTCGCGATCGTATTTAGTACAACCAATACCCATACCCATTGTAGGGTTGTCAGTCAAACGTTTTGAATGTACCACGTGGGATTAAAATATACTTAGAGATTTTTTTCTATTGCCTATTATGTCGTAGTGTAGGTCATACATGTCATGTTCTTTTGAGTTGAAAAGCTTATTATTTAAAGCACTTAAAAGCCCGCTACGCATATTTTAATTTATTTTCTTTAAGTTGGTTTTTGGGTACTTAATACGTAGTCAGACGACCTAGACGCGTACCGCCAGCGTTAGATCAAGGTGGCTCTAGAAAAAGAGGCCTGCAAGGATTTGGGGGGGCCTTTGCTCAGCAGTGGGACAGAGCAGGCTAAGTAAAAAACACTCCGGGAGTGCCGACAGAAGTGAAAACAAAACGCAAACAATACTTGCCATCACTCTTTGACATATCGGATATACATTAAAACCGAGTACATCCCGAGGACAGCCGAACACATCCGAAGCGGTGTTGGTTACGGTAACAGTGGCGCGAATTCAATTGTTTTTTCCCATCTGAAAAAATGCCCAACGCGCCTAAAGAAGTTTTTACTTCAAAAAAATAGTCTGCAATTACTTATTATTTTTAATGAGTAAATTATTATATTTTAGGTAGTGTTTTTTTTTCATTTATTTGGCTTGTTCGACACCAAAATATGCTTAAATTAATTGCATCTCCTCAAGATTTAGCTAGATATAACCGTTAAAATCGATTGTGCTGAAGATATAAATTTGTGTTGTGCTCTTACTATCGTTACTAACAACTGCAACAACACAACTTGCAAAAACCCCGATTAACGCAACATTACCTCGCTCTATTAATCGCAAGTCATCCGAAATCGCACAAAAAAGAAACATTATGTTCAGTATCTGATGCGTGACAGCCCTGACCATCTGCCTGCTTGCACAGTTGCAAGGAAGCATTCCAGTATAAAAGTATCTTTGTCCCAAAAGTGGGTGCGAAGTTAACAGTATCGCATTGTAAAAAAAAAAGATTTCTACCTCTTGTGCGAAGCAGATGTTCGAATTTTGAAATGTAAAAAAAAATATATGGCTTGCCAATTATGTGTTGGATATTAGCTTTCTATCTTCATTTTTGTTTGAAATGATTTTTTTTCTTTTTTTTGAGAATGTTGCTAGAATTGTTTTTGGAAACAATGTATTGGCAAACTTAGTAGAAAAAGTTACTTGTTACAATTACAACCGCTGTTTTTTTTCCTTGTTTCGTTCGATTTTTTCTTTTGATTTTTTTTTTCATTAGTAGTAATGTTCTTTTTTTCTTGAGTTTGTGTCTTTTTTATTAATTGTAAGTAGTATTTTCTTTGATCTAGATAATATACAACAAACGTCAAAATATTCCATTTCAAGTTTGGCTATTATTTAAATTTGACAACCTCTAAACCGTAGACCTCATTAATAAAATAACGTGACCTTAGATTTAAACATAATAATGTGGCCTTTATGAAATAGCCTTAAAGCGATCTGCAAAAAATATAATTATAATAAAGTACAATTGGCCATCGTTGCCCTACTTCTAAATGGACAGACATTAAGGGGAAAATTAATATTATAAATGATATTGGGGCAGACATTAATAATTTTGCCGAAAACGTTAGCCGAATATAAATAAAGAATTAAATATTTAATATACAGCGTGTTGATTTTATTATGCAACAATTTTAGCTACGCTATCAAAAAGTTACAGTAATGTTTCATGAAATATAATTTAAAGTTATTAAACAACAATCACAGTTAATATTTAATTAAACATAAATTAAAATAAGTAACACTTTCGCATGATTTGAATCATACAACATTAGGTATTTCAATTGTATTTTACTTTTTTCCAACTGCAAATTGCTTTTACAAAATTATCGCTTCATTTGATTTCTGGCTCTAATCTTTTCCGGCACGTATTGTAAAACGTCAGTTCAACAACAAAATAAACGGGCACCTATTTAAGTATCTATTATGTTTTTACGCGTATATTTCGAGTTCCTGATCCCATAAACACGAATTATTTCCCTATTGAATGCGTGATACACGCAAATGCTGGACTTTTTATAACTTCCCTGTCGGGAGAAAGTTGTTTTATTATGTATCTATGTAGATTATCGTTTGTGTTCCATTGGAACGTTTAATATGATAGTCCTGCCGTTATGTTTATTACACGATTCGATATAAAATATCGTGGATCGCCATCAATAAAATTCCACTTCGGTCACAAACATTTAAATGGCACTTGAAATGGGTAATTTCAATGTTTTGAATTCAGTACTGTCAAGCAATTCTAAGCGAGTAATTAAATCGAAGACGTTACTACACTATGCATATGCAATAGTATTCAAATAAGCAGCTTTTATACGAACTCCCAGCTAAAAAAAAAAACTTAACAGCACGCGCAATCGCTCATTACTCCAGTGACACATTTACACCAATCCTTATGAATACCACATGGCTATCCTACCATCTGTAATTTCTGTAATTAAACCTACTGTGTAAACATTACTGCCAATAAAACACCCTGTATAGTCCAGTGTGCAATCAATAAAAGCAATATTTACAAAGTGTATTAATGATGGAAATCCCCCTATATTCCGAACACATCTGCAATACATTTTATTGTCCACATGGGGACCATTTGTGTATGTTATTGAATCCGTGGCATTTTAGGTACCCCTGGGCGTACGTGGATTAATTTTTTCTCGCCCTTTTTTTGGGCTTTTCTATGTTTATTTGGGGAAATAAGGAATTGGTGTGAAAAAGGTTGGGGCTTTTTGTGTTGAATATATTATTTGTCTCGGAAAAATAAAACGTTTAGATAAAGTCATAGTATAACTGCGGACACAGTGCAGCAGTGATACAATAGCTTGAAACAGAGGGGCAATTGCGTAACACATTATCAATCGGAATCGGTTTCATTTTGACAGTTCAACAACATTCATTAGATAAATTTTTCGAACTTATGAAGCAATGGATTAGCAATTTGCTTTAAAATATATATAAATAGTGTGTTACGCAATTTGGGTGCAGCTTAGACTAACAGACGTTGGGTCCATAGACATTAGAAAAAATAAGTTTTTTTACATTTCTTTGCTTGGGTCCTTACGGGTAGCTCAAAAGTCTAACAACCAGTTTTACCAATCGGGTGTCGGTTACCCAGTAACTGGGTCGTGGAGGTCAGATAGGCAGTCCCTTCATGTAAAGTACTGGTGTTGAGCTGCATCGACTTCCAGTTTCCAGTCCAGACTGGAAGTCTGTTATATCACAACTTTTAAAACTTTTGAGGGAAAATGCGCAGTTTAAAAGTACCTATTCCATTCCAATTTGGTAAGATGCGACACCACACACTTTTTTTTTTTTTGGATGGGAAATCATCTAATGACTCCTCCCGCTCTGGGTGGAGCGGAAGGGAGTGTCAGACTCTTACTGACTAAAACCCACCCGTGTTCCTTCCTTAGCCCTTTATGTTCCGGGGCAGCGGTAACCCTTTCGGACGATCCCGCTACCCACACCACACACACTTACGTTTTTCTTTTGCTGTAGTTAACATGTCTAGACAAAATAATATTATTATTGACTCTTTACACACCGGCTGGGTGAACAAAGTATACATTAAAGTCATATAGACTTTGTAATTTTTCACCCAAAAACGTATTTGGTTTCTACCTTCCAACGATATTCCAAAAAGTTTCAAACTCATTTCAAACTTAATCGTTCAGTTCGTGTCAACATATTGTGAAACTTAAACAAATATTTTTTTAATGTCCAATAATTTGTTTGGATGCAAGGGCTTTCTTCCAATCTGAGTTTTTATTGAAACTAGTTGTAAGTTCTGGACGGCGACGGTACTAAAGCTGGGAGATATTGGAATGGAAATAAAAGATTTGCTTCTTTTACCTTTCTTGGTGAGATTTCAAGTTTTGATTACACAATATCCTACAAGATGAAGGTATTTGTAACATTATTTTTATGAAAACAGCAACTTTTATTTTTGGTCCTTATGCTCTCAGACTAAAGAAATACACCTTTGTTACTGGTACAGACGCCAGCACATCAAGCTACTACAATCCGTCAGATTTCTTTAATAGATTTTCAACTTTATCGCTAAAATATAAGGTTCAAAGTTGATTGGGAAAATTTGACAGTTCGGGTAGCTTGATGTGCTGGCGTCTGTACAAAAATATGCTATCCAAGGTCTAATAATGTCTACTATGCACGGTTTCTGTACTTAAACAAAGACGAATCATTTATTTTTTTTTGCCAAACTGGCCATATAAATAGATTGGTTGGTAAGAAAATTTTGCCTGTGATAGCTCAAAGCAGGTGACAACTACTTCCATATGGGAGGGTCTACTATGCAAAGCTATGAGGTCTATGCTTCATTATTGGTAAAGATACAAGAGTCTTAATTATAACAAATAACGGCCCGTAAATGAGGAATCGGCCATAAGTAATTAAAGGGGTCTCCTATGACGTCAGCAAGACTAGTGATGATTAAATTAAATCTCTATTCATTAGACAGTAAGGTTTAATACAGGATGTGAAGGAATTATTGAAACCATGAATCCAGCACATCACGTCACAGTCTCTGCCAACCTGTATCTTGTATAACATAATCAGCCTATAATGTTCCCACTGCTGGGACACAGGCCTCCTCTCAGTGAGAAGGAGTGGGCCGTAATCCACCCCGCGGGCCCAGTGCGGGTTGGCAGATGTCACATGTCTTCGAATTTTTGGTTCTAGGACATGCCGGTTTCCTCACGATGTTTTCCTTCACCGTTTTGAGAGCATTGGTGATTAAATAATTTACACAAAGTAAAGCGCCTGTCTGGATTCGAACCTACGACCTACAACTCGTAAGTCGCGGCCGTTACCACTTGGCGACCACTGCTCTCTCCTGTATACTCGTCTTAAAGTACCAAAAAGACCTCATTTTCTGAAGCTCATTTACATATTACTACTCACAAAATGACAAACTCTGAAATTAAAAGTTGAGTATGTAAAATGGTGCCCGCATAACCCGAAATAAATAATTCAAAGTGAAAACTTTGACGGGAGCCGACCTCCAAGTAACTCAAACCTTTAGCGTCGCTAAGTTAGAAATACTTCACTAACTTCTAAGTTTAGAGCTTACTTAGGATATTCGAGGCTTTGAGTACGTCCACAATATCTTGGGAACCTCAGTAGACGTGTGTATTTTGAAGTTTGTGAGAAGTTTTAACTTGGTCTTTCAACTGCGGTTTTTTAGCATCTTTCATGGTCTGCCTGGTGTTAATGTTTGGAGTCTGTAAGCCGCAACGTACTTTTAAAAAACCGGTCAAGTGCGAGTCGGACTCGCTCACGGGATTTTTTTTATGAACTACAAATTTACGGTTTTCGGTTTTTTTTTTCTTCACTAGTGCTACATGACCTTGCTTCTTGCCAAATTTCATGATTCTAGGTCAACGGGAAATACCATATACATTTTGATTCCCTTGAGAGTATCGAAATATACATTAAACGGCCGTATCATTTTTCTACGTTAACTTAGAGGTTTGATTTTTTCACAGCTTTAAGGGACCGCAGACCTGAGATATGGTCTTAGTTTCAACTCGATACCTGCACGCGTTCCCGAGATAAAGGGTCTTGACAGACAGACAGACGGACAACAAAGTGATTCTATAAGGGTTTCGTTTTTTCCTCCATAGGAAACGACCAATTGGAACCGTGCACCTAGCTTCTGACGTTTCATAAGTGCCCATGTTGGTTTATGTGAAATAAAAATATTTTGATTTGATTTGATTTGATTTGATCCTTTTGAGGTAAGGAACCCTAAAATCAGATAATGTTAGGTAAACATTAAATTATGATAACACTGCGACTGAAGGCATCTCCAACGTTTTCTTTCTCCAGTTTTCAGTATCCGGTCAACTCGATCAATCTGCCTAGCCTTTTCCCAACTATTTTAGGGTCGGCTTTCATTCTAACCGGGTGCAGCTGGAGTGAATACCAGTATCACACTATCAAACTAATATTATAAAGGCGAAAGTTTGTGTGTGTGTGTGTTTATATGTTTTTACGTCTTCACGCTCAAACGGCTGGACCAATTTTGATAAAATTTTGTATGGATGTAGCCGACGCCCTGGATTAACATATAGGCTACTTTTTATCCCGATATTCCCACGGGATCGAAACTTATGCGGGTGAAACCGCGGGGCGCAGCTAGTTTTACATAAAGCGACTGCCAATCTGACGTAACTGGGAAACACGATACCCCGAGGTGGTTGACAGATTTTTGGGCTTCTAACTACCCGTAACGACTGCCAAAGATCTACGAATGACAGCCGGGGTCTAACGGGTTACCGTGCATTCCATTGCATGAGGGGGTCTCGAACTCTCGATATGTAATGGATAGTCACCCATCCATGAACCGACCGCGGGAAGCGGCTGTTATCATTTAGCCACGAGCCCCCCCAGTCTCCTGTCAACAATTATTATTTATAATACTTAATTATGATTGCTCATGCCAATACGTCTAACAGAGTCCATTTTGTATCCCAAATGGGTTAAAACAAGTAGACCATGACATCAATCCAATCATCTCACCTCACATAATATTCGTTACACCTAGCCTAGATTGTCATGGGAATATATAACCTAACACAATTCGCCACACTCCAGATTTTTTATCGTCCCACGAAACCAAAGTTAGACCGAAAAAAGCCAACAATAAATTTCGACAAAAATCCGCCACTTCGCAATTTTTTATACTCGTTCTAACAATTAGGCGGTTTTTAGCGTAAAATCGTTCAGAATTAGGCAGAGCCAAAAAATCTAGACATGACCAATGGCGCATGAAGGTCAACAGCTGTTGCGTCATAGTTTATTTATAATAATAATAATAATAAGCCCCCTAAACAACCACACGTCCTGATTGACCATCTAATCACGTAGGGGGCGGACACACGAATGAGACATTACTGGCGTGGCTAACGTGGCTCTGGAAACCCATTCAACATGGAGACTAGATCGAAGAAAATACGTATAGGACCGCTACCCGAGGGCAATCGTCGGGGCGCACCTGGGGCCGATGCTGGGTGTCTCAGCATACGACCCATCGGCGGTGGGGGACTGAGCAGGCGGGTTCTCCCCGACAAAAATACTACAGCCGAACCGACAGACAGACTAGAGAATAGTGATGACAGTAGAGCAGTTACATCTGCCTTGGATGTTTCGCAGGCGGCTTCAGCTACTCAGCCTGCGACCACTAAGGCGGGAAAACCTAGAGTGCGCATGAAATGGACTGAAGATATGAACATATTCATCATGCGCACGTATTACCATATTACAAAACTTGAAGAGGACAGAACTATGTACTGCACACAATTATTTGAACATTTTAAATTACAATACCCAGACATTAATGTAACAGAACAGAGAATAGCAGACCAAAGACGGGTTATTATTAGAAACAAGCTCTTATCAGACGACACTATAAATATAATTAAATTTGAAATAGGAGAACAACTCAAAAAAGAAGAAGAAGAAGAAACTATGAATGTTTCACAACAAATAAACACCTTACAGATGGCTCAATCACTCACACCCTATAATCCCTCCCCACAACACGACACGAGTCAAGTGACTGAATATTTTGATACTGAACTAACCGTAAACACACCACACAGCTTTCAATCAACTACAGATGATTCCGCATCACCACAAACGCAAACTGTGTTTGACCCTTCTTTAGTAGAGGCATTAAATAACGAATTAGAAACAAATTTACTAAAATACAATGGAATGGATCCTGAGTGTAGACCATTACTGCCGAAAATGAGACCAACTCGTAAATTATCGGATATCATTAGCATATTTAACCAAAGAATTATCCCGCTTAAAGTTTCAGCTCTAGAAAACTTATCCGACACACATTCATTAATTTATTGCATAGCTCTCACAGTTGCTAAACACTTTAAATTAAAAATTAACATTGATAGGTCTAGCTTTAAAACCAGAGTAACGAACGAACCACCATGGCAAAAAAGATTAGAAACAGATATAGACCAACTAAGAAAAGACATAAATAGATTAACACAATATAAAAGCGGTAACACATCTAGAAAACTTGAAAAAAAAGTCAAACAAATCATTGAAAAAACCAAACAACACAGCTCACATGAAAATTTTAATAAGAGAATTGAAGATCATCTAGACACATTAAAACAAAAACTATTAGTTAAGAGTCATAGACTAAGAAGATACAAAAAAGCCAAAGAAAGAAAGGATAACAATAGATTATTTACAACAAGCGAGAAACAATTTTATAGAAAGCTTAAAGGTGACGATACCACAATCATAAACCTTCCATCTCAAGAGGCCCTAAAAGAGTTCTGGCAAGGGATTTGGTCAGATAGCACTGAGCATAATAAAGAAGCTAAATGGATACAAGAAGAAATAGTTAGATCAGAAACAATAGAAGAAATGCCGTTTGAAGATATAGACGTTCTTGAAATAAATACAATTATAAATAAAACGCACAACTGGAAAGCAGCAGGAATAGACGGCTTACATAATTTTTGGATAAAAAGATTACATGCACTACATAGAATACTATCTGAACAAATTAGTGATATTTTAAAAGGGAACCAAAATCTCCCAGAATTCCTGACTAAAGGTATAACATACATGATCCCAAAATCGAGTAGGACCCAGGATCCCTCGCAGTTTAGACCAATTACTTGCCTCCCAACTATGTACAAAATCATTACATCATGTATTACTAATAAAATAATTAAACACACCGAACGGTATAACATTCTAACTGAAGAACAGAAAGGCTGTAGACGAGGACATATGGGTTGCAAGGAACAATTAATTATTGACTCCACTCTCTTAAAACACGTTCAAAAAGCAAGAAAAAACTTATACACAGCATACATAGACTACAAAAAAGCATTTGACAGCGTACCACACTCATGGTTGATTCAAGTACTAGATATATATAAAATCAATCCATTACTAATAAATTTTCTTAGGAATACCATGGGGTCCTGGAAAACTACACTTAAACTACAAACGAAAACCGCAAACTTATCCATAGATGAAATAGCAATTAAAAAGGGTATATTTCAAGGGGACTCACTCAGCCCTCTTTGGTTTTGCTTAGCCCTTAATCCACTCTCTCGCGCATTAAATGAATCTAGACTAGGCTTTGACATCAAGAACAATAGATCGATACTACACCAAATAACACATTTACTTTATATGGATGATTTAAAATTATATGCCAATAAAAATACAGATTTACATCGTTTATTAGACATTACAACATCATTTTCGAAAGACATTAGAATGGATTTTGGACTGGACAAATGCCGAAAACTTAATATAGAAAAGGGTAAGATTGTGGGAGGAAATTACTTAACAGATTCGGAAGAAGTAATAGAAGCAATGAAAAATGAAGAAGTTTATAAATATTTAGGATACAACCAAGCACGACTTTTAGAACACAAAGCTATTAAAGATAAACTCAAACAAGAATATTATAAAAGAATTCATTTACTATGTAAAATGTATCTAGCCAGTAAAAATTTATTCAAATCCATAAACACTTATGCTATACCTATACTTACTTATTCTTTCGGCGTGATAAAATGGTCCAACACAGAACTACATGCACTCGAAATTAAAACTAGAACAATTCTCACACAACATAGATATCACCACCCTAAATCAGCAATAGAAAGGGTAATTATGTCCAGAAAAGAGGGAGGCAGAGGGCTTATTGAAATATCACACCTACACAAAAGACAAATAATAAACCTAAAACAATTTTTCAATAGGAAAAATAATACCAGCCAATTGCACAAAACAATAGTAGAGATAGATAAAAAATATACACCACTGAACCTTAGGGAAAACAGTACTGAAACAATAGATAAAGCGAGACATATAGAAGAGATACATAAACAATGGAGGCAGAAAGAACTGCACGGAAGACATCCAAATGATTTATACCAAACACACATTGATAAGGAAGCTTCAAACAAATGGCTGGAATTAAGTGGACTATTTCCAGAAACAGAAGGGTTCATGCTGGCCATTCAAGACCAAATCATAAATACCAAGAATTATAGAAAATATATAATTAAAGATAACACAATAAGAAGCGATTTATGCAGAAAGTGCCACAGCAAACCCGAAACTATACAGCACATCACAGGAGCTTGTAGCACACTAACCCAAAATGATTACACCCATAGACACAATCAACTTGTTAATATTATACACCAGAAACTCGCAACAAAACATAATCTCATGGAGGATCCATACACACCATACTACAAATACTCACCTAGGGCTGTATTAGAAAACCAATCATACAAATTATATTATGACCGCACTATAATTACAGATCATACAATATATAACAACAGACCCGATATAACACTTGTTGATAAAGAAAACAAACATACATACATAATAGATATAGCAGTCCCAAACACCAATAATATACAAAAAACTATCACTGAAAAAATCAGGAAATATACAGAACTACAAGAAGAAATTACCAGAGTTTGGAAAATGAATAGAGTAACAATAGTCCCAATAGTGGTATCAACGACTGGTATCATCCCTAAACAACTATTTATCAGTTTAAATGCAATCAGTCTTTCCAAATACACATACCTCACACTACAGAAAGCTGCTATATTAAACACATGCCGCATAGTCCGGAAATTCTTACAATTAGATTTAGACAATAATTTCAATGCAGTACAAAACACCTAATCTACTCAAGCTTAAAATCTCACCTTGGTTTACACCCGTGAGATTTTAATAAATACCAGGTTCTTGGAACCTGAGAAAATAAATTTTAAAAACAAAATAATAATAATAATAACCCCATCGCCGTATCTCTACGTTGACGTCGTGGTGGGGCTTGTGCGCTCCGAACTCTGGGCCTGTGCCGGAAGAGTTTACTTTCCGGAATGGGTCTAAGGTGAGGAGCCAGACCAAGAGAGATACAGAAACCCGCAGGGCAGCATGTGGCGAGCTGTTGGGCAGTAGCGACCCCACGGACCCTACCTCCCGGGAGAAGTTTTGTTCCTCACCTCTGGCTTGCCTTTATTGGCCGGCTGGAGTGAAAAATGACGAGGAACAGAGCTCCCACCTCATTCTTGCCTTTATTGGCCGGCTTGAGTGGAGATTCGCAAGAGCAAATGTGCTCGGAGGAAGGAAGTATTCCAGTAAGATGCTGGTAGGGATCTTGACCGTACTTCCGGGATTGTCCTGATAGCCGTGGAATACCTCTCCACTCCTCATAAGCACCTCAGGACATGTTGCCCCCTTGTCGCTACGTCACTATGTGCTAGCGACCGTTTCCGGGGGCCCATTATTGAGTGTGCAAGTCACCCCCTGCCATTTTATCCGTGTATATATAAAACATTGATCAGGCAGGGGTCATAGTTCTTCCATAGTTCTTGGTAACCAGTCCACTTCAGCCACCCAAACCCATAGTCCAACTTTTTATTTTTCCTATCCTACAATAGTCCTACACCAACCGGGGGTTATCCTTGGGTGCACTTGCATAGTGCATACAGGGATAATCGTCGGACGGTGCCGCATTTCATTAAAATTTCCTAAGGGGCCTCTGCGAGTTGGCTTCGGCCCCTTGTACGCCTTCCAAAGGACCGGGACCCCATGGTCCCGAGATATATAAATTCAAAAATAAATAATAATAATAATATTCCACAACTATCACACAACGCCATCTAGTCCCAAGCTAAGCAGAGCTTGTGTTATGGGTACTAGACAACTGATTTAGATATTAACTTAAAGCCATAAAGTTCAAAATTACTTGGCAGAAGTTTTTGTTATTATCGTCAAGTGACCGACGACGACTGTATCATTTGTGGCAAATTGATAACATTAATTACATCCTTGATTTTATAAATATTAACTTTGACTTTATTTATTTGCTTGTCTAATTGGTTATTTAAAAATGGACTGTTTACCTTGTAATTAAGGTTCCTAATAGTTTGCTAAGCACTTAGGACCTTTAGGTCACACGGTGCATTTGTCCAGTTTCGCAATTCGTCTATTGTTGAATCCGTTCTGTCAATTGACTTAAGAGGACTACATGACCTAAAGCGCGGTCTTTGTCGGACTGCATAGAAAAGAAAGAGATGCGCGATGCCACAACGCTGGTAATTTATTGCAAAATATGAAGCAATTATCGATTTACGAAAAATCTAGTGTTTGGACAAAAAAACTAAAACACTATAGTTTTAGTATGTTGCTTGTAGAATAATCTGACAAAAAATCATAATGATTGTATGTATTAGTATGAATTTTGTTGTAAAAAAAAAGTTTTTAGAGGTATCTTCATGATTTTTTTCTATCGTACCAAATAAGTTGTATTATGTTTTCAACACACTATCTTCCTCGCATTTATCCTGAAGAATATCATATATTTTTTTGAGTTTTTTTACTGTAGTTTATCATATACTTTTATTGTTTCTAAAACTTGCGTTTTTTGCGTTTAGGTCCTGTAAGCCCCTTAATGGCTTTGCTCTCGTATCAATATGTTTGTGACATACGCAATGCAATTGTGACACTCGAGTGTTTGTTGAAGAATCGGGTCAACTTTTCCACAGTGTTGCTACAAAAAATATTACAAAATGTAGTCTTTTATTTATACGAGACGAGACTCGAGAGTAAAGTAAGTACAATACTGTAAAGTAACTTGGTGTTCGGTACTTTACAGCTGCCCGAGGACGATTGGTATAAATAAAACAACTTCTTTCCAAAGCGAGTACAAAAATTTAATTCGTTCTAGACCACCTACGATATACGCGGAGAATCTTGACACCGCGATTCAGAAATATACCCAAATGGTACAACGCCATCTATCGAGCGTAAGGGAAAACTCGCGATCGAACACTTGGCTACGAAGGGTTTCGTACCACCTGCACCGTACGTACGTTTCACGTTTCTTGTATGGAGAGACCCCATTTTTAACTTTATTTTATTGTTGTAGCGGGCAAAGATTAGTACACACTGAAAATTTCAAGTGTCTATCTATTACATTTCAAAACATACAGCCCTGTGACTGACGGATGGACAGCCCTTTGTGTACGGAACCCGAAAATGGACTGATGGTCCACTGTTGGAGGGTATTTCTATTAAATCTTGAAAAAATAATTCTTCTTACTAATATGTTCTTATTACTAGAAAGTTGGTAGCCAATTCAATTCAATCTTAAAGCCAGGCAATTAATTAGTTGATTAAAAAACTCGCTTATAAGCACATAATTTACTTTTATAATTAATTAGAACTTTCTTTGTTACAGATACAAAGTGAACGCAGTGTACAGTGGCGGAAAAGTTCTAGTTCAGAATAAATATTAATAAAAAGTGTGAAAAATGTGTTAGTTCATCATGTCGCAACGGTGGCGCTGCGGTCGCATTACGTGACGTTTACAATCCAAGATGGCGGACTCGAGTCCCGCCAATTCTATCATCGAGGGTACTGTGAAGTTTCGCGATGGGAAAAAGGTGGGTAATCCAATTAATCAAATTACTGTCTTTTTAACGTCGCGATTTTACGTTTTTTTTTTATGGCGTGACGGAAATCGAATCTTTACTTGAAGACTGTATTTTTTTATCTCTTACTATCAGTTCACATTTCTGACCAAGAAAAGCACTACTGTCAAGTGATTGGTCCTTTTGTAACACTACAGATTACAGTGCTGCATGGCATAGCTCTGAACTAAAGTTGGCATGTAGATAATCATCTATATACTTCCAAATATACATTGTACTTCAGGGCTACCGGTCTTCAAAGATGTATTCTTTAGTACCAGGGACTTCACCTCGCAGAGCAGTGGAGGCCCAGTTGTAACGGCCGCGACTTACAAGTTGTAGGCCGTAGGTTCGAACCCAGACAGGCGCTTTACTTTGTGTAAATTATTTCATCACCACTGCTCTCAAAACGGTAAAAAAAATTGGTATATATCGTGAGGAAACCGGCATGTCCTGGAACCAAAAATTTTAACACATGAGACATCTAACAACCCACACTGTGCCCGCGTGGTGGATTACGGCCCGATCCCTCTCACCGAGAGGACTGTCCCAGCAGTGGGAACACTGCTGATTATGTTATGTATGTGTACTTCACCGCGGGAGCTGTGGCGTGAGGTTCAGATTCAGATAAGCATAAACTCGCACGTAGTCTGAATGAATTCATAGAACTAGATGATAAAAGTAGGGTTTTACTTTTTAAACTTATTTTTTATTTGATTATTTTAGGACTTATTTCAGTAATATTTATATTTTTGAAATGTGTTAATTAAGCCCTTTCATTTTTTTTTTACTTAGATATTTTTTTAGATGACTTTTTGTCCGCTAGACGGCGCCATATTGAATTTAGTATGATGTCAGATGTCATAATAGCCTATAACCAGCGGACGATCAAGACGCTTCCAACGATACCTCATTTGTTCAATTATGACAAGAAGTTTAGAAGTTATGAGGGAACAGCTGAACATACATACATACCGGTCAAAATCATAACCCTCCTTTTTGCTTCGCCGTAGTCGGGTAAAAATCCAAGTAGGTACCGATACCTTTCATTCGGCTGTTCAAATTCAATATGAGATATCAAAAATTATCACAAAATTCAAACTAAAGTAGCGTGGCCTATCTAATCGATGACCAGGAATGTGTCACGTCGATAACGATTGTTTACGCACTTTTACTACGACCAGTAGTTTCTGGGAACTTCTTCACGGAAATCCTTGTATGGCGATGATTTTAAAGGTAAAGCACGTAGGGAAATTATGGGTGCGGCTGATATGGTGGTAGACTTTGGTAACTAGGCTGTTGTGTCCAAAAGGAAGTTTGATAAAAGGTACTGCTAATTGCGCAATGATTTAGCAGTCGTCAATAAGTTTTCTTTTTACTACGTAGTAATTTTATCAATGTTATCATTAATCACTGCAAAACCGTTCACAAAGGACGTGTTTTTTGCTTAGAACCAAAACAGTGCAGAAATATTAAATTATATGAAATCTCATGGTTGCACAGTTTTTCATTAATTAATGAAAAACTGTCTGACTAAAATAAAATGTCGTCACTCTAAATCCAATATGGCGGCATATTGGATTTAGAGTGACGTCATTTTATTTTTCGAGTTATTCTCAGCAATCCCTTTCATTTGATATCCATATTGTAGGAGTGCCTTAAAAATAAGTAGTCCGCCATCTTGGGCGTTCCGCCATTTTGGATTTAGAATAACGTCACACAGCTAACCATGCATTGTCATCAAAACTAAACGTGCATACAAAATTTCAGCTCAATCGGTTGAAGATATCTGCTTCAAAATTTAGTTGCAAGAGTCCACCCGAACAAACATAGTTACATACATACATACATACATTGCAAGTTAAATAAAAGCTTGTAAAAATTACAACTAAGTATTTGTTTCTGAAACAAATACCAATAATCGTACTTAATTTTATTTCGGTCCGAAAAAGTATCAACTTCGTCCGACCTCAGTACACAACTCGGAACTCACTTTTTTACGTAATTATTTTTTGCGAGAAAGCGACACAGACGTGCTTCCACGACCGCTTCTGAGCGCGGAATGACGAACCGCAAGTGTCCGCGGGTAGAAAATGTATGGAGAAATTTGAGAGCGTTTCTTATTTGTCTCATAAATGAAAAAGTTATTTATTTATTTACAAAATATTTAGCTTGTCGTATAGAGGACTATATAAGCAACAATATCTTCTTATTTTTAAGTTAAAATATGCGGTGGATTTAGCTATATAGGTCCTTATTCAAACCCCTTTTTATTAAATTTCTTGCGATTACTGTGATGGTAAAAACGTATTTGTGTGAAAATTTTGTATGGGGCTATTTAATTATTATGGAGCCATTCTGGAGATGAATATATTATCTTTAATTTGAAAGCAAGATATCCTTGCAGTTGCGACTCCAAGTTCACTAAAATGGTACCTGAAAAGTACTGTTATTCGTGGAAAAATGTGATAGCGTCCTTAAACTTTGTTTTCATTACCTTGAGTTTTTATTTTGAGTAGGTATATTTTATCACGGTAGGTAGATTGGTAGTTGAAAGAAAAGTAGATTACGCACCTTGCTAAAATGAGTAATTAATGCATTCATGTTAATTTAGTGCTCTCGCATGCGCTCGGGCACCAACAACACTCGTGCATTAATAACTCACTTTGCGCTCGATGCAACAATCTAATATTCGTTAACGGTTTTAAAAATGGTCATTACCACTTCGGTACCATCAGCATCAACCTATGGACTTCTCTCCAATTGCACGCCTCTGACATCGATTGTCGGCCACTTTCGTTGACATGGATTTATTGCCAACAATCCTCAATCCTGCATAGATCTTCGCTCCACCACTAGGTGCTGAGCTGAGAGCGTCCTTCTCTGCATTTGCCGGTTTGTCTACAATTCTCTTTTAATGCTAGTTTAGAAAATTCGTGAGAGCAGTAATTTACTATAAAACCTCATCTCCTTCAACATCGAACCACAAATCTTAGTTTTCTGCCGCCTCTTTGAAACTGTGCCAGCCCTAGCACGCCTTCCGCATCAGAAAATTACTTACCATAACTGAAGCATCTTGTCTCTTAACTAATGAGCGACCATTATTAAGCCAACGTAGACCTTGGCCACATGCCAACAAGATCTTATGGCCAACAGCCTATTCTTAACCAGGAATGCAAATATTATAACTTAGCATCGACTCGAATATTATGTGAACCTAGGACCAATTATTATAACAATAATCTTTGTTTTTACGTTGATATGAATTAGTCACATTTGCTATTGCGCCCTTTGATCATATCTGTATGCAAATTGTGAGTCATAGACAGGCACTTCCTGGGTTTTAGTACGATTTTATAGCTAAGTGTCATAAACTCATATGTTTAATTGTATGCAGATTCGGGAAATTAATGATGAGTATAATAAATGTTTTTGTTTCAATTAAAACTTTGACTTCTGTGTAGGATTTTCTGGTGACCTTCTATGATCTAATTAAAAACTATTAAAAAACAAGACATTTCAGTTTAGGTTCCTAAACTGCATCGCTTGAGCTACTCTATGGACGCCATGGTAGGTACCAAACAAGTATGAATGAAACCAAAACTTGCGACTCAGTTTGGGACAATCGCTGTCAGCAGAATGGCACGGCCTAAACTGAATCGTTAAACTGACATCATGGTACGAATTAGAAGAACAGTTCAGTTTAGGTCCTAAAATGGATCGCGTTAAGAGCTTGTGGTAGGCCTGCTGCTCTCAAAACCATTACTGTAAATAAATGTTACTTAATTATATTTCTTTCTATCATCGGTCGTACAAGTCATTTTTTGGTAAGGGATCTAAATCATTATTGTGAATTCATAGTCTAACTGCTGTAGGCAATCTTAACTCAATCACTCTTGTGGTTTCAAGTTGCTGCTTGTGTTCAGAATAAAAATTGCTCCTTTCTGCTATGATGGATATTATTATTTATTTTTCTATCTACCAGAACATTGAGTAATACGTAATAGTCTATAATGTTCCCACTGCTGGGAAAAGTCACTCACACTGTAAGAGGGAGTGGGCCATAATTCATCACGCGTGCCCAGTGCGAGTTGGTGAATGTCACGACTTCCAATTTATAGATCTAGGACATGCCGGTTTCCTCACGATGTTTTCCTTCACCGTTTTGAGAGCAGTGGTGATGAAAATAATTTACACTAAGTACCTGGTTGGGTTCGAACTTCGAACCCACAGCCCGTAAACTCGCTAGTCGCGGCCACCACTGCTCCCAATACGTAATGTATGGTGATATTTATAGTATTAGAAAACATTTTCATATCAGTATCAGTTTGAGAGCTCGAAGATAAACATGATATCGTCGCCCTACATACAAATATGATGCATCACATGTGAATGACGATCCTATTAATGTAGGCTAATATATGTCGGTACTGATGGCGCCTAGTAGATAGATTGCAGAGTGGTTTGAAATAAGTGAGTAATTATAATATTTATAATTAACTTCCTAGTTATGGAGTACTCATCTCAAGAGGCGTCAATCGATACTTCCATCGACTTTTGTATTTTACTAGCTTCTGCTCGCGACTTCATCCACGTGAAATTTATTTTTCCCCTGATCCACCCCGTCGCATCGCATTGCCTGCCTGCGGTACGTTTTAGCTTACCGTTCTTTAAGTTCTTACATTATTCCTTTTTGCTCAGCTCCTAAGAGTCGTTGCGTGATGTTACATAGCTTAAAGCCTTCCTCAAGAATTGGGCTATCAAATGCAAAATGAATTTTCCAAATCCGACTGGTAGTTCCAGAGATTAGCGCGTTCAAACAAACAAACTCTTCAGATTTAATCTATACAATATACATGTACATATACATACAATACATACATAAAGATAAATAAATTTGGAGTGTCTATTTGTAATATTAAAATAACCGCTTTTTACTAAATGCATATGGAAGTATACACGGTACATATACCAAAAAAACATTTTTTACAACTTTTGTCTATCTGTTTGTTCCGGCTAATCTCTGAAACGGCTGGACCGATTTTTACGGGACTTTCACTGGCAGATAGCTGAAGTAGTAAAAAGTAACTTAGGCTACTTTTATTTTAGAAAAAATTCACGCGGACGCAGTAGCGGGCAGCAGCTAGTTTGTAGACAAATTAGTATTCTCTCGTATTCTTCGCTTGACGTTGTGGACAGAAGCTCATGTCGCTCATTTGGAGAAACATCGACGTAACTGCTACTTTTTGAAGTGAAAATGCTTTACGCACGCTTGACTTGGGGAGTAAGCTGGCGAACGCGTGACGTAAGCGTTACGAAAAGTGTGATCGGGCGAGGCGAACGGGAGTTGAGTGGGGGATATAAGCAAGAGACAGCAGTGCGCGCGCACATTTTCTTTCTCTCTTCCTCTCATAGCCAAATACAATACTGAAGTTTCACTTCAGTCGTGTGGTCATAAGCACACTCGTTTTTTTTTTTACGTCTTTGCTTTCCTAACGTAAATACGCTTTCTAAGTAGGTACTTTCTCACATTTAACTCATTTTTTGAAAAAAAAAAAACATTTACGCCGATGTTTCTCCAATTGAGCGATGTAACAAGAGTAGCCGGTCCAATTTCATGTCTGCTTGAAATTGCATTCTGATATACTTAATTCCATAATGAGACAAAATAAATAATTAACAGTTATTATCATGAAAAGTAGGTAATCCAATATTCCGTGCGCACCTACAGTATTATCGGTCAATTCCCCACAGCTAGAGATGGGCGGGTGGGTAAAAAATGGCAAGGTAAAAATTGGAAGGAAAGGTTAAAAAAGGTAAAAAAGAAAAAATACCCTTTTTTACCGGGTATTAATAAAAAACACCGGGTAAAAAATTAGTACTGTCTTTATATTGTTTAAATGGCTTCGTCATAAAATGAATACTGTCTTTATATTATTTAATTTGCTTCGTCATCAATACTACGATCCACCATGTTAATTTTGAGCTTTACCATTGATCAGAAAATATTGATTTTAAATAAAACGAAGTTAAATATCTTTTAAATCTTTAATCAACATAAATATTCAAGTAAAATAAACTGTTTAGAATAAAAACAAATACTTATTGAGTACTGTACTGATGGCACGTGTTTTAAAGTTAAATAAATGCTGCACGCTACCTTTCAGAATATATAGCTACGTAACTTATATTATGTATATACAATCGTGAAACATTTCAAAACAAGTAAATGAGTAACAATTACTTAGATTTTTCGTTTTAGAATACAATTATTACAATTCAACCTAGACAGTAATAGTATACAGTAAGTAATAATCATCAATTTAAAAAAATACTGAAATTGCACAATTAGTTTGCTTTTTACTTTGATACTCGTATAGCGTATAATTATATATATCCATTCTCCATAGTTCCTTTAATTTTAGTAATATCAAAACATCAAAATCACATTGTCTTAACCCTTTTTATTACCTAAAACATATCACAATTACCTACTTTAGTAATTTTGTAAGATTAGTGTTACTCATCATCATTAAATTACCAAACTCCACACTAAATTATAATCAAGATCAACACAACAATACCAAAATTGACTAAACCTCTCTTTTAATTTAGTAGGCACTGTGTGAGGTTAGTTTTAGTTCCCAATATTACACTAAACAAAAATTATAATGAGTATTAATTCACAGTCGTACTTTTAGTACTCTTAATATTAATTTCAGTAAGTTCATATTAAACTTAACCTCACACAGTGCCTACGAAATTAAAAGAGAGGTTTAGTCAATTTTGGTATTGTTGTGTTGATCTTGATTATAATTTAGTGTGGAGTTTGGTAATTTAATGATGATGAGTAACACTAATCTTACAAAATTACTAAAGTAGGTAATTGTGATATGTTTTAGGTAATAAAAAGGGTTAAGACAATGTGATTTTGATGTTTTGATATTACTAAAATTAAAGGAACTATGGAGAATGGATATATATAATTATACGCTATACGAGTATCAAACTAAAAAGCAAACTAATTGTGCAATTTCAGTATTTTTTTTAATTGATGATTATTACTTACTGTATACTATTACTGTCTAGGTTGAATTGTAATAATTGTATTCTAAAACGAAAAATCTAAGTAATTGTTACTCATTTACTTGTTTTGAAATGTTTCACGATTGTATATACATAATATAAGTTACGTAGCTATATATTCTGAAAGGTAGCGTGCAGCATTTATTTAACTTTAAAACACGTGCCATCAGTACAGTACTCAATATTTGTTTTTATTCTAAACAGTTTATTTTACTTGAATATTTATGTTGATTAAAGATTTAAAAGATATTTAACTTCGTTTTATTTAAAATCAATATTTTCTGATCAATGGTAAAGCTCAAAATTAACATGGTGGAAATGCACACCCTCCCCTCCTCTTCGTCCCTCATTAGACAGTTACAGTGCTATAGTTTTCTCTTGTTCTAATGAGAAAACAATGTCCGCGTATGTTGTGCTGACGACGGTCTCAAATAAAAATAAATTTAAAATTCTGTATATTAAAAAATACAATAATTAGTTTTAATTAAACTGATTTTAATTTTTACCCGGTATAAATAAAAAATGGGAAGGTAAAAATGGGTATAAATGGGTATTTACCCAAAATCTGGGTTTTTACCGGGTATAGTCCCATCTCTACCCACAGCAAATTATTACAACAAAAAATGTTTAATGGCAGCCAATTTGTGGCGATACGAAACACGAACGTAACAGTACACCGTTGTCATCGCGTTAATTAAAACGCCAGTGAGCAATACGCCGGATCCGATACGCCGAGCGGTCAATACGCGGTTGGCAATTAATTTTGTTACGGTTGACTTAAATAGAAAGAGAAACTGATTAAAACTAGAATCAAGTGCTTTTAATAAGTGTCTTGTCATCTCGGAACGTGAAATGAGTTAGCTGTAGCAACTAATCAAAATCAAAAGTCATTTATTCAAACTAGGCTGAGAATCAGCACTTTTCGAACGTCAAAGTTACAGAAGGCAGTCCCCCAAAACGCCCGCCCGTCACCACTTCCTAGTGCAAAATCAACCGACATGTCCTAGAAAAAAATTATCATGAAAACATCCACTAACCCGCACTGGGCCCGCGTGGTCGATTATGGCCCTCTCCCTCTCATGGAAAGAAGGCCTGTGTCCCAGCAGTAGAAATATTATAGGCAGATTATGTGTGTGTGTGCTAATCAAAATGTTTAGTAGTCCTATTTAGGTGATTATGTAGCCACCGCCGCCGCCGTCCATTTCTGAATTATCAAAACACAACAATAACCACAGTAAAAAAAAATTAAAACCTCCGGGTTAATTGAGTGGCACACTAACAGTAGGAGTGGCTTTCATTTTGACAGTTCAACAACATTCATTGAGTTATTTTCGTTGTTGAGCAGACAAATCTTTCGAACATATAAAGCAATGGATTAGCAATAACCTTCAAAATATTGTGATTGATAGTGTGTTACGCAATTAGGGTGCTGTTCTAAAAATAAAAGTTACTAGAACAGTCTTTACCCAGTTAGCCTAAAGGCAAGTCCACAAAGACCAAGTTTCTGCAAGAAACCGGTCAATAGCGAGTCGGACTCGCGCACCGAGGGTTCCGTACCATCATAATAATATTTTTTAAATTTTCATCGGCGAAGTCTATATTCGTCAGAGAATTTTAACACTGCGCGCTATGGTGTAGAATATTAGGTGTTATATTAGGTATCAGAATGACTGGATCGCAAATTGACCACGTCACTCTTAGTCCAAATCTCAAGGGTTGGTATCAGAATGACTGGATCGCAAATTGACCACGTCGCTCTTAGTCCAAATCTCAAATAAGAGACATGGTTTTATTGTTCCTGTCATCTTTACATAAACTTCTATCACATAGAATTATTTCAGATTTTTCCCTTTGCAAACTTCGGAGGTAAGGAAGGGGGGCGGGCGGTATTTTTTTTACATTTTTCATCAACAGTCAAAACCTATGATGCGGCCTAAAAAAAAGAAAAAATGTTTGAGAATGTACAAACTGCGCTCTTTCATATGATAGGCGACATGCCCTAGCAGCCCCAATTCGAATTTTTCACTCCCCTTTCGGTCCCTGCTGCAAAAAATAAAAATAAAAAAATGTCTTTCTTATTTGCAAAATAATTGGGCAAACGTCATCTAAAACTATTCCAAATTTCAAGTTGATAGCATTAGCAGTTCTTGAGATATCCAGCTGTGACAGACGGACAGACAGACAGACTGAGTCGCACCATAAGGGTTACTTTTTACCATTTTGGTACGGAACCCTAAAAAAACAATCATGCTAATGTGTGTCGAATGCAGTCGTGTAAACACAGCCCCACAAAGAGTTAAAGCGAATGGAAACTCATGGCGCTGTGTAATTGTCAAGTTGAGCGTACCGGTCAATATGACGACAGGGAAGGGATACTGTTACTGATACTACAGTTCGTTTTCCTTTCACAGATATTTTACCTCGGATTTGGCATCACTGGCAAAATCACAGTGAACTTTATTCCTGTTGCTATAAGGTTGCTTCTGGGTTGCTGTTAGCGGTAAAATAATACTGTAAGACGCTTAGTTTTTGTTGAGGAAAAGCTGTGAATTAATAAACTAGAATAAGGAAAATTACAGTAAGTGGTGTAAGTAAATACAAATTAGAGGTAATTATTAATTACTAGCAGCGCCCGGCGGTTTCGCCCGCACAAGATACCCGTGGGAATATCGGGATAAAAACTATCCTATGTCCTTTCCCGGACAGACAGAGAGACAGACACACTTTCGCATTTATAATATTAGTATGGATGTATGTATTGCTTCATTCTTGATTAGTATGGATACATATTCCTTCATTCTTTGAGCCTTAAACCTATCGCCATGAGTGTGGTAATTAACTAATTATGTAGTCCTTTATTCCTGTTAAAATGAGTTCGTTCTGACTAAAGGTTGAGCAGTGGTGGCCCAGTGGTAACGGCCGCGACTTACGAGTTATAGGTTCGATCCCAAGCAGGCACTGCACTTTGTGTAAAATTATTTCATCAGAACGGTGAAGGAAAACATCGTGGAGGCAACCATGTTCTAGTCTAGAACAAAAAAAAAACGAAGGCATTGTGACATCCACCAACCCGCACAATGCCCGCGTGGTGGATTATGGCCCGCTCCCTCCCACAGACAGGAGGCCTGTATCCCAGCAGTGGGAACATTAAAGTTGAGCAATATAAATAATATCGCCATGATATCTTAAAAAAAAAAACCTTCATCCCACACCTGCCTAAAAAAACATTCCAAATCAAAATTTTAACAAAGTAATTACATTTTCTGTTCACAAGAAAACATCAAACGATACATTTTTAGACACTTTGTGTATTCATTAATATTCTCTACCCGCTATTCTATGAATAAATTAAAATTAGTATCGCAAATAGCTCTTCTAGCAGAGCCAACCCCGTTTCTCTTTTTCATTAAAATTTTGTATTGATTTCTACCATGAAACCGTAAAAAGTTTTATGCTACAATTTCATCTTATGGCGTGAATAACTACTTTGAAGTACTCCGTGTTATGACGAGGTTCGAGACTGGATTAGACTCCTTGAAATAAAGATTACGAGAAATAATATTTATTTATTATTATTTTCTGTTGAACATTGTGAACATATTGAACAAACAAAAATATAAAAATGTTTGAAGTTGTAGCGTAAACTGAACTTTATTGTGTAGTAATTAAAGTTATTTTTCCATAAACTGATATTTGTTTACATGTTTGGCAAATAAATCGTGAACGCTGATTAGAACATTTATTTATCAATCCAAAATAGAAGTTAATAATTTGCCCGACTCGGGAGTTGGACCCAGGGCTTCATGATCAACAGTAGCGCTTGAGAACGCTAGACCAACGCGGAGGCAGTCGCAACCAAAATAACTTTTAACCATTTTACTTTACACCTTTCCGTTTTTTGTCTCCATAAACGATTATTCAGTCGAACAGTCGGCGTTTTAGTGTCAGCACTAAACTTGAATCGCGTGCTCAGTTTTTAGAATGAGCACTATCATTTTTAACTTGCATGCAGTTTGCATTCCATATAAGTATTACAGGGTTGAATAAACGGGCACATTAAACGTTATAGCTTTAGGGGTTCCGCATAGTCCGAGGTCGTTACTCGTTAGTCGTAATCATTAAAACATTGTAATACTGAAACTAGATTTTATTGTAAAAATTTTGGAAGATTAAGTAATATTATACTATCACTACCACTAAAGATAAAAACAATGAAGAAGGCTTTTTGGAAGAGACTTATTTAAACCACAAGTACTAAATCGTCTCTACTTAAATCTAGTTAATACCATACCATAGAAAGAAACAGCAAACCCAGTAACTGGGTTGTGAAGGTCAGATAGGCCGCTCCATGTAAAATACTGATGTTCAGCTACACCCGGTTAAATAGACTGGAAGCCCATCCCAACATAGTTGGGAAAAAGACTAGGCAGATGATGATGAATACATATATGTACATCGAAAAGAAAAACATATTTGGAAAGTACCTACATACTTTTTTAAACTAGGACACTAGTTTAATAAAGTTGGTAATCAATCACATGAGCGAATTGCTGTTTTTACCGAAAATAGTCTGACAGGATTTCTGTACAATTTGTTTCACACTTCAACAAATCTTCGAACCGATTAGCAAAACAGTTAAGTTCTCAAAGTACAAACAGCTTTCAATACCAAATCTTTATAGCGCAAAATCTCTTTAAGACACGTTAAGCGGATCACACACTACAACGCGCCACGCGACGCGCGACGGGGCGCGGGAAACGGAGCCAAATGCCTCGCGCGGCAACGCGTTTTTTATTGAATTTGCATGTAGAAATCACGCGTGTCCCGCGCACCGGAGCGTCGCACGAGTTAGTGTGAGATCCGCCTTAGACGAAAACCTCAACGATATTGTATTTAAATATAATAAAATAACACTTCAGTCACACCAATTAATCAAGATAATAATCTACTTTCAGCTCTCAGATATTAGTCACAAGTTAGAAAGTAAACTCCTACTCAATTATCAAAATAAAAGTCAATTTTATTGCCTTTCTTCAGTTCTGTGAACTAGGAACTAGTTTTCGCTTCGTCATCGTCTCGAAAAGTAATGTCTTTCAACACCCTTAATATTTCAATCCTTGCTTCAAACTTCTGTTTAGCTTTCAACTTCCTAAAGCTCGGAACCAACGAAAGCATGAACTGTCTATCTTCGTCTTCTTCGTCCTTCTTTATATCCTTTAACATATCCAAAATTTTATCTTCTAAGTTTTCACTTCTTTCGTACATTGGTCTAAGGAATGTGGCATTGACTGGTCCTGGTTCTGGTTCCGGTTCCGATTCTACTTCAAAATTAGTGGAGTTATTAACGTGTATTGATGTCTCGAACATTGCAGGTTCATTTTTGATACTTTCTAGAGGATCTGGATCTAAAGAATCATCATCAACATCATCGTCTTCTCTCTCAATATTATTCTCATCACCAGGCTCTAAAAGAAAAGACATTACATTAAAATATTCGTATCTTTTTCTTTTCTTGAACATTCCTTGTTTTTGCTCCCTTTCTATTCGCTCTTTCTTTTGAAGTCCCAGCTCCCTTCTGAAGCATGTTCGGAGGCTCTTCCAGCGTCTTTGGAGTTCGTGGACTGAAAAATAAAGATGGCGTTTGAATAAATACATAAAATCACGCTATATCTTTAAAAGGGGTTAACGTAAGTGCGAATGCACCGTTTGTAAACACGCCTAGATGATTTCGCGGTTGGATCTTGATTATTATTGACACTTTAGGTCTACTGGTACTCATAACAGTAAACATTTAGATAAATATGGCAATCATTGAATTACTTGTTCATAAAGAAGCCAATTTAGTTCAATTGTTTTCAGTTCTAGGTAACACCTTGAGCTGTCTAGGCGTTATAACAATTAAGCCAATATGAACTTGCGTAGACTACCTATATCACAGTCACAGTGTATGCCCTCTGTGTGCCCTCGTTGTCCTCTTTTGCATGTACCTAAGTGAGTACGTAGACGTACGTAGAAGCCTAACAATGATGTTGTTTTGATTTGCATTTCTAATGAACGGTCACATGTTTAGAGACTGCGCTAAGTAATGAACTATTCGAATTTATGTAGTAGAAATAATCTGGTGAAATCGATCAATTGCGAAAGATATTAAGTATTCGGCGCAGCCATCTTGATGTGTCTGTAAGGACCAATATTTTGTTGCTTTAGCTATAATTAACTAAAACGCAGTCTTGCTGCTTTCACAGAATTGACCATTGATGTGACTACCTACCTATGTTTGGCTGTCTGGAATCTTAAGTTTCATACCATCTAATTACAAAACAATTTCTTACTTTGGTCCAAACCCCAAGCGTAATTAAACTTTGAGCCAGTTTTAGTATTTCAGGTCAACTGGACCCGCGGGTCCAGTTCGAGTGGGTCCAGTTGACCAAAGACTCCTTATTCTGATTGTGGTAAAGTTTTTTTTTATACTTACCAAATAGACAACTTAAAATCAGGTTCATAATTAGTTTATAACCGACGAAAAAAAGGAGGACGTTCTCAAGTCGATGCCAATATTTTTCCATGTTTTGTTTGTATTACAGTCCGTCAAATCTAAGAAGTACCGTTTGACAGTTATAAATATGTGTTATTTTGCTTTGTTTGAAAGTTTTCAATTACATTTAGATATTAAGAATTGTACATTTTTAGATACAATAATGAAATCTTTCTAAATTCATGGTTTTATGATGAATTCGTATGAACAAAGTTGAAAAATATGAAACGTCAAACGGTACTTCTTAGATTTGACGGACTGTAGAACTTTCATTTGTTTGAAATAAAGTTCGGAATTCAAAAATGGCGCGATGGTTAATTAAACTCCAATCTGTCAAAAATACCTGTAGTTTCCCTACATTTTTGACAAGTTTTTGACATTGATTGTCGCTGAGATGAGATTGCGACTAGATTTTGAACGTTATTAACTACGGAATTGGCATTCAGGTTCACCCAGTGTTCTTCCTCCTCTCTCCTACTATCTGTGCTGTGCCCGACAGGGTCCATAATTGTGACTAATATTATTATTTTCCTACCAACTATATACATTATGGTACGCAATAAAGAATTGAATTGAATTAAGAAAAACCTTTTTTTGTAATAAGGCCGTGTCCTTATCAAAAAGCATATTATAAGATTACAGACTACGTTGAAGACAAGGTAGTTTGGCAATAATTCCCTCTGCACATGTGGCTTCCCTGGCACCTCATTGACGGCATAACTACGTAAATGTCTATTAACTGCTCTCGAATTACGATGTTTATTTTTTATTTCTTTTTACATAGTTCTTTGACGTAATCTTTTTATTATTTGACATTATATACAGACAATTTTAATTTTTCATCTCTAATGGTTGTAGGTAATGGCAACATATCACTTGGTTTTAGTAGATTTTTATATTTTATTTATCCTTTTGATAGAGTCTTACTTTATAAATGTGAGGACTTGGTAAGCCTTGTAGTCTTTAGATCTGTAGACAGTTTTTTATTTTATCAAGTACCTGGTACTTCTTGACAGGCCTACGCTGTCCTCCCATACCTACTGTAATTTGAAAACTTTGTAAAAGCCAATTATTTTTAAAAGAGTAACCGTGGAGTTTCTTGCCGGTTCTTCTCCATAGGAAACGACCAATTGGTACCGTGCACCTAGCTTCTAACGTTTCATAAGTGCCCATGTCGGTTTATGTGAAATAAAATATTTTGATTTTGAGTTTTGAAACGTCTATTCATAATCAGCCTATAATGTTCCCACTGCTGGGACACAGGCCTCCTCTCTGTGAGAGGAAACGTCTATTAATTTGTTGAATACCTAGCATTTCTTGCTGAAATATCCTGTTCATTATTAAACTATCTTATTTACAATGTCTTTCTTCCTTGTATTTCCTCCTTTTCTATTATTAACCCTTCCAAACAAGCCTTCAGGAATTACGAGGTTGCCGGTTGTTCAAAAACATTTCCATGTCTAAAACTTTGTTCCAGCCGGAGATCGAACTCCGTACCCGTCTCAAAAGTGTCCGAACTGTCTCATTAGGGTACCGTGGGAACATAACATGAGTTTAATTTTATTAATTTCATCAATACTGTGAAATGTACTGACAATGGTTTTATTTAAGTACTTACTTTTGTAACAGAATCATAATTTCTGAGAATTTACATTGAAGTCAAACTCATAAGTTTGAGTTTGACTTGAGCAATGAATCAATCTCAATTTGACTAGCCTTCCCCAACTATGTTGGGGTCGGCTTCCAGCAACATGCAGCTGAATACCAGTACTTTGCATGGAGCGACTGCCTATCTGACCTCCATAACCCAGTTACTGGGTAACACGATACCCCTTAGACTGGTTGTCACTTTCGGGCTTTCGGGCTTCTGACGACCCGTAACGACTGTCAAAGATTCTAGAATGACAGCCGGGACGTGCTTTCCGAGGCACGGAGACGTCTCCGTATGTAAAGACGGTCACCCATCCACGGACCGACCGCGGCAAGCGTAGCTTAACCTGATCGGTCGACCCGTGCGGATGCTATTACTTAGGCCACGGGCCCCTCTAAACTCAAACTGAAAGCATTTATTTTAATTAAACAATTTTCAGGTACTCTTGAATTGTCAAAGGAGTTGGTCATTCAGACAGATGAAGTTGAAGCTAGTAGTCCATTTCAAAGCGTGGTAGGTAGTAGGTTCCATGGAGAACAACGGGCAAGACAATCTTTTAAATTATATTGTTAACAAAAATTGTACACACGGCGACACATCAAGCTATACATAACCAGTATAAGGTGACTTCTGATTGTACGAAATACCTGCACAGTGCGAGGTCAGCTAAAACTGGAAATGTGTAGCTTGATGT
Source organism: Hydraecia micacea (assembly GCA_914767645.1). Taxonomy (NCBI): domain Eukaryota; kingdom Metazoa; phylum Arthropoda; class Insecta; order Lepidoptera; family Noctuidae; genus Hydraecia; species Hydraecia micacea. The sequence continues at coordinate 2,197,882 of OU611794.1, forward strand.
ATAGCCGTGTGTACAGAGGCCAGCAGATCAAGCTACCCCAATCTGTCAAATTTTCCCAATTGAATATGAACCTTATTTGTTTGTAGTAAAGTTGAAAATCTATCAAAGAAATTTGACAGATTGGGGTAGCTTGATGTGCTGGCTTCTGTACTTTTGTCGAAGAGAGTAGTAAAACTGTTGAGACGCGGTAGCATATTTGCTTTTACATTTGTTTTCAACTTAAGTTAGGTATCAGAAAGAACTGTTAATAACGAGTGGCAACATTGGACCTTCATGGCCACACTCAATATTATTAGCAGGTAGGTTACTATTGTATTTATAAGCAACTCAATTCAAAATAATGTGACAATAACGGATTTTACTTTTTTTTACCTGTCAAACAGAACACAACAATCACTATTTCACCGTAGTTCTGTGACAATACATTTTAAACTTTATTTCCAACTGTCAAAGTACAGTTTGCTTCGCATTTACCTCCTCCTACCTCTAACGTAACCGACAACAAATTGTTGCCATTTACCAAAATAATACACAAACGAATTTCGCTTTTATTTCTTAACAAGAAAGTGGTGAAATCGTGTGAAGTTACGCCGCAATATTTACAGTTTTGATTGCTCACCGTGTTCAACCTTGTCTTGTGGCTTGAAGTTCTCCCAATCCGCGAACACTTCTTTGCACGCCTCAACCCACATTCTGGCTTTGTGTTTCTTATTGCTATAATAATTAGGATCATTTTTGTTATACAATGCCGGTCTCTTTTTCACTGCCATTATAAGAGTATCTACATCGATTTCTGACATTTTGCGCGGAATTTTGAAATTTTGGCGGGAACGGACGTGGAGTTGAAGTGAAACGCGGCGGGCAACTGAGGGCGACTGCAGGGAGACGGGGCGCCGCAGTGGGGCGACGTTGCGCGACGTCGGGCTGGCAGCGCACACTATATTTTTTCGATCGACTAGAGTGTCTATGGTTTGTGGTTTTTAGGAGATTTAGGTTGAACTTTACTAGATACACTGATTGAAACCAACTTGACATGTTGTTAGCTAATGACCGTCACTTAAATAAGATAGCTTAGTTCGGAAAAAAATTAAAAATTAATTGTGTCTCGTTAGTAAAAGTTGAGTTCTAAAGCTACTACTTAAGAGAAATAATAAATAAAATGAACAATTAAACACAATTTTATAATTTACGGAAAGTTAAGTCCAAATCCTTAAAGCGACTGGTATTTAATTTATGTACGTGCTCTTGTTGTTCTTTATAATTTGTAATAAGCGTTTCAATAATTTTCTTTCCAAAAACTAACTGTGTGTGTGTGTGTACATAAATATTAAATAAATACTTAAACAGAAACTTCATCAACAAGGCAGTAACTTCGTTTAAAAAAGAAAACAATAACTCATACATTGACACTTACCTAATTTATTTATTGACATAAAACAAGTAACAACTATGTTATAACCATTAAGCTTTAACAATCTATTAAAAAGGTTGTTGAAAAACAGTTAAACAAATAATAAAAACAGTCCCGTTTCTATACTCTAAAAACAAAAAATTGGGCCACCCTACACAAGAGCAATTGCGGTTGACGCGTGAAAGAAACAGTACACATATTAAAGTTCCACAGTGCGAACGAGATAACGCTATTATTGTTGGTTCGTCGACGTAACCACAGTAAATCGCTGTCTAGTTGGCAACATGTGGCTTGTCTGTGTACCGACTGTAAGCGTTGGTCAATGAGTGTGTCCGAACTCCGAGGGCTAAAGAAAATGTTCATTGCTAAGTAACAGTTGAGTGATTACTGAGTTTGTACTACTGTCTTTAGAAGTATGCTGGACATCCCGCTAAATTCAATTTGACAGTTCAACAACTTTCATTGCGTTATTTACGTTGTTGAGCACACACATTTTTCGAATATATGAAGCAATGGATTAGTGTATTACGCAATTAGGGTGCAGGTCAATTAGATAAATATCAGGTTGTTTGTTGATTAAAATATGTTTCTTGACCTTCACAAAAATTACTTTACAGAATTAGAATCAACAATACAACTCCTAAAGTTAGAATTGGCCTCAAATGTCAAGATGTCATGAAATTGTCATTCAATAGGTTAGAACTTAGTTATATTGATGATATTTTTTTAACTAGTATTTAATTTTAAAAATGATTTTGAGTGTGCAATATTCTGAGTTCTCCATTATCTCAAGGTCTTATGATTGTAATAAAGTACTCTATTGCATATTATTAATATTCAATTACTTACCTACCTATAAATATCTATTCATTTTTTACCATATCTGCATAGCAATTACGTGTTCAAACTTAAGCGTTTATAATTTAATTAAATATTAATCAATTATGTATTTTACTGCCTGATATCCTTGGCTTCATTCTTAGTCTTTATTAATAGTATTTTTACGTCTAGGATTAAATCTGTAGTATCAATTATTTTGCATAACTTGACAGCTGTTAGTTTACTGGTAGTAAAATAATTGACAAATTACTGCAATTTTGCTACTTAATGGCACTTATGTCTTCGGAAATGGATACTTACCAATTAAAACATTGTTTTGTCTGACAATCTGGGTAAATTGAAACAGTCTTATTTCAGTTTGATTATGTCTTGCTGTCGAAAAAATAACATACTACATAATCTGCGTTCGCGATTTATTTGCCAAAAATGTAAACAAATATGAATTAATGGAAAAATAACTTTAATTCCTACACAATAAAGTTCAGTTTACGCTACAACTTCAAACATTTTTATGACTTTTTCAATAGTCACTCTGAAATGAACTTAAAATCCATTGAAATAAAGTTGATATTTGTTTAACTTGAAATAGGGCACTTTTACTATAGTTACTATTGTGTTACCTTACATATCACTTCACGCCTGTATTACCGGAAAGGTTAGGTAGAGGTGTTTGCCTTATTATTTAGATTTCTGTGGGTTTACCTATAGTAAACCTACTTTCGCCAGTTATGTTTAAGTTGTTATAGGGGGCGAGCCCATCGGCATCAACTGGGCTCAAATCGCGACTCCGGGCTGAGAAATTCCAGATGGCAAAACCCAATAATACTGCCCGCGAACCCAGGACCTCATGCATCATGTTAGTTAGTTAATATGTTCTATAATTTATGATAATAAATTAACTTTTTTTTTTGTTTTGTTTACAGTGGAAATCGCGATGGTGCGTCATGCGAAAGTTGTCTCCAGTTGCAGGTAAATTATGAACACCCTACGCCGTTTCATTTTAATGGCAATTTTTTTTTATAATTGATTTTTATGTTATAATCTAAAATCTAGTTTATTAATATAATATTGATGATTTATTAAATGCGGAAATTGACAGGAAAAATTATTACTGAGCTATGTAATTATTACTTATAGGTATTCAATAGGTATTTTCGATGAGTAGGCCAACACACTTACCTACATGTAGGCAATCACAAGAATTTTAAAGCCTCGACTACTTTCCAAGAACAGTTCCTAACCGACTTGTAAAAAAGGAAGTTCCCATGGACATTACAAGGTCGCTTTTTATTTCTTGCTTACCTGACAACAACCTCTTCTAGTAATACAAGCTAATTTAAACCTTACTGCGTTAAAAATAAAGGTGGGAAAGGAACTGAATATTAATTGCATGCAAGTAGTATATTTTTTCCATAGAAATGATGAGTCATCCTTTGGAGGGAAATTTCATCCATTCATTGCCTATTCTTGGAGGAGTATTGTTGTCTCTCTCTTTTGTTATCAATAATTGCTGAACAGCGGATGGATGCGATTATGGAATAATTTTATGGTGTTTGTAATTAGTTTGTAAGGTACCTAGGTACATATTTCGTTGGCATTCGGTATTGTAAGGACTGTCTTTAGATGTCAATTTATAATGATAAGGCTTTGTTAGCAAAATGTATTATTTATTTAATACTTCAAGCACATAAATGTACAGAGGCGGACTTAATGCCATTGGCAAAATTTGACACGGTTTTTTTTTTCATTTAACCGACTGTCTCACTGCTGGAGTGCTGGGCAAAGGCCTCCACCATATTTTTCCACTTTTCTTTGTGCTGTCCTGTGCTTTCTCCGTACAATCGGTTAGGAACGAGTCCAAATCGTCACGCCAGGAGGCCTACTACAAGCTCTTAACTCGATCCACTTTAGGACCTAAACTGAACTGTTCTGCTAATTCGCAGTTTCGCACCATAACGTCAGCTTAACGATTCAGTTTAGGCCGTGCCATTTGCTGACAGCGATTGTCCCAAACTGAGTAGCAAGTTTTGGTTTCATTCATACTTGTTTGGTACCATGACGTCCATAGAGCAGCTCAAGCGATGCATTTTAGGAACCTAAACTGAAAGTCTTGTTTTTGAATCGTTTTTAATTAGATCATGGTAGGCCGCCTGATACAAAGTGTGTGCTGCGAGTTAGATAAAAGCTAAAACCAAATAAGTAAGTTAATTTGGCTTCAAGATCGTCTCAAATACTGTGCTTTTCTCCCGGCCTAGATAGGTAACAACATATCCTTAATAGTTGACAGGCTAACTAGACAGAAAAGTAAATTAGAATAATAATTCTAAGACATCAACCAGACATATTAATTTATAAATTATTATTAGTGTCAAAGCCCTCTTTATTATCGTGTAAAAAGTGGTATATAATAAATAACTGTACGTAACAATAGTGACAGCCTCCAATTAGATATATATAAAAACAATCGCAAAGTTAACGTATCTAACACGCGTGACCGTAATAAAGTTACGGTAGAAAAGGATTACTTTACACCAACGTGCAAAAACAAATGAATACTGTTAGGCGATTCGCACGCTGCACCGCATTACGCATCGGGACGCAGATAAACGTGCTCCCGCGCGTGATTTTTAACCGATTTCAAAAAAGGAGGTTCTGTATTCGACCCGTATGTATGTATGTGTGTATGTATTCAATTCAATTAAATTTTGATCATTCTTTCACTAATGTGATCTACATACTTTCAAGAAGGTTTTAGTATATAATAACATTATGTAATTATTCTTATGTACGATGTTAACTGCATCTCCGGCATTTCTATGCGAATTTTGATGATTCTTCTAGTCGGTGTCTTCAATTCTTCAATGCACTAGTGTTATTTGAATTTGTGTGGAGTAGGTACAACTAAAAAGTGAAAAATAAAACTTTTATACAAAAAAAACATCCGACTTCAAAAAAAAACTACAAAGTGATAAATAACTTTAATTTCGGAAGTCGGTGTCAAAAACCGAAAATGCGGAACCAACGACACCGACTTCCGAAATTAAAGTTATTTATCACTGTAGTTTTTTTTTTGAAGTCGGTTGTTTTTTTTTGTAAAAATGTTTTTTTTTGTAAAAATGTTTTTTTTTTACATACAAATACAATAAAAACGCGCTTCCATGCTCATTGCTATGCTCATCATCTCATCATTCATAACCGTGCTAAATTTGGCTCCGTTTCATGCACCCTGCTGCGTAATGCGGTGCCTTGCAAGTCGCGAGCTATGAACGTTTGCATAATAATCATAATCAGCCTATAATGCCACTGCTGGGAGTCTGGGACATAGGCCTCCTCTCTTCGAGAGAGTGCGGATGAACGGTTGCAGTTATTCATTTTTTTTTTGCATGGCACATATTTTAGCTGCCCTCTATAAAGTTAATTTTGTGTTTAAAAACCTTTGGTTAATCTCACGATGCTGCAAATATTCCGCAATCCGTCTCTTTAGTTTAGAGTTATAATTCTCGTTATATTAGTAATCTGTTGTCGATTCGCGAGAATAGGAAGATACTGCTAACATTGCTTTTGCCCCAGCTTCATCTTTGCGATGCTGACATTGAAAAGGAGAACCTGCGTTCATGTCTTCGACAGGAAAATAAGACCATAAACGATTTTATTATTACAAAAAACCTAAAACAATGTGCCTTCTGTAGCTTCATATATTGTGTACCTACTCTATCTTGAGTGACGTCACGCGGGCGCAGTTCTCCGACTTCTAAGAAAGCATCCAAGGCGAGCTACTCGACTGACTTTAAACTTTGTCGCTTTGACATAATCCTCTATCTGTGTCGCTCAATACATATTTAATAATATGATTATGACTTGATCGTTAAAGTGTGGAGGAACTATAAACATATAATAATAATGCATTCCTGACCTGTTCTCTTTAACAACCGTGATGGTGACAAAATTTTAAAATCATCGCTCACTTGCCTGTTTGGAAAATTCTTTATTAGTTAAAAGCTCTTGAGCGATCTCTGGCCATGTTGGCCCCGCAAACCTCGTTAGATCGTCACACCACCTACGCCGTGGTGGTGGTCATAGATATATGAATTTACATTTCTATGACCTCGACGGTGATGTCCTCCTTCAGGCGTCCAGTGAGTGACAATCTTGTTTGCAGGGCCAACATGGCCAGAGATCGCTGAAGACATGGTTTACAAAATAGGCTAACAAAAAAGAAAAAAAAAACAATTTTATTATTAAATATAAAAATTTACGCTTGCCGCGGTTGGTCCGTGGATGGGTGACCACCTTTACATACCAAGATCCCTCCGTGCCTCGGAAAGCACCTTAAGCCGTTGGTCCCGGCTGTCATTCATGGATCTTTGACAGTCGTTACGGGTCGTCAGAAGCCCGAAAGTCTGACAACCTGTCTTACCAAGGGGTAACTGGTGAGTAACTGGGTTGTGGAAGTCAGATAGGCAGTCGTTCCATGTAAATACTGGTATTCAGCTGCATCCGGTTAGACTGAAAGCCGACCTCAACATAGTTGGGAAAAGGCTAGGCAGATGATGATGACGTGTATTTTACAACCCAAAAATGGTTTGCAGGACTTTTCTTCTTATTTCGTACTCTTATTTTTTTTTTAGTTCGTTGGAGCTAATAGATGGCCACGTTAATTGCGGCATCAGTGACATTCTTTAGGTCATCCGAAGTGCAGGTGAACAGGCACTTTTGCAGGTTAATAGGTTAAAGTTACATCTTATTTATTAAAATACTGTACCAAAATAACATACGGTATTGCATAGGATATCAAACAAAGTAACAGTACATAATATATTTAATTTGCAAAACGAAACTAGGACACACTCTTGTCTGACTTTCACCAAAATTTCGCAAAAATAATCCACGAAAAAGTTTTATAAATGAATTCATTTCTGTACTTAATTAGCAAGATGAGCTCACTACGATATTTTTGGTAATAAAGATCTTGGCTAAGAGATTAATAACGGACATATTTTTGGGGTATCTTTTTTGGTCGTTGTTATGATGAGAGATTATGACGAGAGGATGGGCAGACGTCATTCTGGCTTCTTTGCTAAAAGATATTAAATTTGAAGGTTTAAATAACCGAATTACGGGTTTGAGTACCTAGTATATATCTGATACAATATATTCAAAAAAATAAGTCCTGTCATCATCAGCATCTCTGCCAAGATAGAGATTTCAGAAAGACGTCCACTGCTGGCCCACAGTGGAATCATCGACAAAGATCCAGAAACAAAAATTCCACAAAGATGTATAGGTATACTTATGCAGATGTGCATCGATCACCACACTTGGTCAAGACGAGTTGGCGATTTCGAACTTATATTATATTAGTGAGTGTAAGTGATCTCTCTTCTTCTTGGTCGCGTACTTCATTAGTGAAGGTTGCGTCCCTCATATGCCTTCATGGCTTTATGTACGATGTTCTTCCTCTTCGTTCGGTTCTCAGCTTCTCTCAGGGCCGTGGTAAGAGTCCAGTGAGGGCGGTTACTTGGTGTGACCAGCGCAGCGGCTAGGTAACCGGCTGCGAGGTCTTTTCCCATCTACCTTGTTCATCACCACCAACTTTAATGTAGGTGATAGATTACTGTTCATTATCGTCATCCACGTCGTCTGCTAGCTGTGGCTGGGGTTATGCTTGCGACCTGACCTTTTCCTTCCAGGGCAGACGGTAAAATGACACAAACTTGCATATGACTCTGCGATGCAAGGGTCATATGCAACTTTGTGTATGGGCAGTGTGCCAAGCATCTCATTTGCAAATCTTTTAGTTGCCTACAGTTCTTACAATTAGCGCAAACTAGGTTCTAGCATGCCGTTTAATTTATCGTAACCCGAGTTTCTTTTGTTAATTTAATGCCCAACAGATGGTTTCACACTCGCATCCCTAAACTTTTAAAAATACTACTCAACCATTTTTCAACCTTTTCTGCCTCACTAATGCAGTAATGCGGAATGGTCTAACCTATTACCTTACACACTTCTACTCTTCTATTTTCTATACATATAATATATGTTACCTTTTCTTATCCATCCGTCATAAGCGCTCCCAGCTCTTGAACCACCTAAATAATATAAGAAAAATATTTCACAAAGATTAATCACAACATAACCGGACGTCAGACATACCAAACACTATGTTTTGTGCCTAATTACCTCGAATCCATCATCGCATGACGTTTTATCATCACGCTACGTATTTACGGTACAAGCAGGTGTGTCAGAGACTGTTTTTTGCCGACTTGTCGCCACAGCGCCTTCTATGCGACTGATGTGTTCCGAATAGATGCGGAATAAATTCCGAATAAATTCAGAATCCCTCTAAACCTATTCAAACATTGAATAGGTTTAGAGGGATTCTGAATTTGAATTCAAGTTTTTGTTTTGTGGTATTGGTTTAATTGTTTGTGGCGTTTGAAAGCGGAAGCCAGTGAGATTAGTGATTAGGAGATAGACACACTGTGAATGTTAAGAGAAGTTTTGGCATTTTTTCATAGGCGTATGAGGCGCAATTTTTTTTTTTGGAAACTGACGAAATATTTCTACACTAGGGGATCTAGAATCATGTGCTGAATTCATGAATTACAGTTTGCGCGTCGATGGGGTGCCACCCTGAAATCATAACACGCATTAGGACATTATGTAATTTTTAACCGACTTCAAAAAAGGAGGAGGTTCTCAATTCGGATGTTTATACATGTTTTTTTTTGGTTTAGGTATGTATGTTCGGGCAATACTCTGTCAATATCTTAGACGGATTTGCAAAATTCTTTTTTTTGTTGCTCCATGAATAATATTCCTAGCTAATGATATAAGTAATGCACATAGAAATGTAAAAAACAGGAGAAGTGGCAAGGGGGCGTGTCTGTGTCCACGCGCCATGGGCAAATTGGGCCTGTACTCGGCAAATGGCCGTCTCCGCGAACTAGTGCGCTTTCGACCGTGATCGTGATAAAATATAAAAATGCCGAGTTGTTCAGTGGTTTCCTGTAAAAACCGAAGTCAAAATAAAAACTTCGTATCTCATGGAATCACTTACCATATATATGTCGCGTCTTCGGATGGATTAGCGTCCACGTGTTCGCTGTTGGTGTCCGCCATATCGCATTTCTTATCAATCAGTGCGCACAACTGGCACAGGCGCTGTTTCCAGAGCAAGATCACTCTAATATCAAACGAACGCACTACTGACAGATACCACGTTGACACTGACAGCCCAACACTGACTAGTGTTGCCGCTCGAACAAATTAAATAACCATTAAAAAAGTCTTTATCTCTAACACGGCCATTCTGCAAGTCAACGCGCTCTCGCGTTGCTTCTCGAAATCCCGTATAGTCTAAACAGCACTATTGTAGGCAAAGTGTTTTTAAAAATCTTTCAACCTTCTCATAAGCCAATATCATTCAAAAGCAAAGCGTGAAAGCTTTCAGCATTTGTAAGAAGACAGCACTTTGATTAAACCGCAAAGCGTAAAAGCTTTCAGCATAAGTAAGAAGAAAGCACTTTGATTAAACCGCAAAGCGTAAAAGCTTTCAGCATTATTAAGAACACAGTACTTCGATTAAACCGCAAAGCGTAAAAGCTTTCAGCATTATTAAGAACACAGTACTTCGATTAAACCGCAAAGCGTAAAAGCTTTCAGCATTATTAAGAACACAGTACTTCGATTAAACCGCAAAGCGTAAAAGCTTTCAGCATTATTAGGAACACAGTACTTTGATTAAACCGCAAAGCGTAAAAGCTTTCAGCATTAGCAAGAACACAGTACATTGATTAAACCGCAAAGCGTAAAAGCTTTCAGCATTACACAGTACTTTTAAACCGCAAAGCGTAAAAGCTTTCAGCATTAACAAAAACACAGTACATTGATTAAACCGCAAAGCGTAAAAGCTTTCAGCATTACACAGTACTTTTAAACCGCAAAGCGTAAAAGCTTTCAGCATTAACAAGAACACAGTACATTGATTAAACCGCAAAGCGTAAAAGCTTTCAGCATTACACAGTACTTTTAAACAGCAAAGCGTAAAAGCTTTCAGCATTAACAAGAACACAGTACATTGATTAAACCGCAAAGCGTAAAAGCTTTCAGCGTTACTAAGAACACAGTACTTTTAAACCGCAAAGCGTAAAAGCTTTCAGCATTAACAAGAACACAGTACATTGATTAAACCGCAAAGCGTAAAAGCTTTCAGCGTTACTAAGAACACAGTACTTTTAAACCGCAAAGCGTAAAAGCTTTCAGCATTACTAAGAACACAGTACTTTTAAACCGCAAAGCGTAGGAGCTTTCAGCATTAGTCATGGGTCAATACATGATCCAGCTCAATGACTAAACTGCAAAGCGTTAAAGCTTTCAACAGTTGAACAGGACAAAGCGATGAAACTTTCAGTCCATCCCTCTGACAAAGCGCTTCTAGCGTATCAATAAAACATTTTATCACTCAGCAAGTTTATTGATCTAAGTTCATGATCAACAAAACAACAAACATAACAGTTCTTCATTTCAACAAAACTTAAAATTTAAAATTCTGCGAACAATCTAGCAAATTTGCAACTCATTAATTCCTTAATATAATTAACACGCCACCGTGCGGCGACAGCACCCAGCAATAATTTATTAAAATTAAATTAATCATCTTTGGATTCTATAGGATCAAGACATTCCGACAATTCTGGTAGGTTACTTGGATATTTACGTAATCGTTCATGACACACATATTGACCACGTCCCCCAGATAATGGCTCAACAACGTAACGTTTGTTTGGACAAACTTTCGTGATTTTTGCAAGGACCACCAAGAACAAAAGGACGAATCGCGGCTTTATTAGCGTCATAGCGTATTTTATCTTTCATGGCTTGCTCGTCCATCCTAAACTTAGCCACTTGTCTCGTTTCTATCAAATCCTGTTCATTGTGAATATCAAGATCCATCGAGAGACAGTTTAACCTGGGTGGTTAGTTTTCACTTGTTGCAACCGAACAACAATTGAAACAGACTTTTGCCCGTACTTTTGGACACTGTGCGATTCAAAACGAGTTGGACTTCACCGGCCACTGTGAAACAATTAGTCAGTACGGATATTATCAGTCTGTTCTACCTGTCCGTTGGCACAGAAAATGTCACTGGCAATTTCATGAAATTGCCAGTGACATAACAAAACTTGGTAAAAGCGTCTATAATAAAGATCACATCATCATCATCATCATCTGCCCTGCCTTCCTCCAACCATGCCGGGGCCGGCCCCAGTCAAACCGGACGCAGCCGAACACCAGCGTTCCATACGGAGAGACCGCCCATCCGACCCCCACAACCCAGCCACTGGGCAACACGATACACCTTAATAACGATCAATATTCTTTGGAAACCTTTCCACCAGTCGGTTTGTCACTCGTATCGATGTAAATAGTGTGGAACGGCTCTGCAATTTTGTCAACAGGATGTAAAGCCGATTGCCGATTGTTTTATTTACATATTTACATCTTTCCTGTACTAACAGTCGACCTAGAATAATACCGCTGGCAAAATAGTTGGGGTCTTAAGCATCTCCCTACCTAGGATTAGGTAGGTCATGCGGTAATAAATGTGAATCAACAATGACGAACGTCATAGTATGGAACCCGTCAAATTCAGTATAAGTGGTGATTTTCAGAAATCTTCTTCTTCTTAGCGCGTCAATAGCAATCCAAATGCACTCGGCCCAGAATTCGGCTACTTGTTTGGCGCCATCACCAGCGCCCATCAGCTCCTGCAACATGCAGCTGACAGGACACGCAGGCCACATCATTAAGTGTCCCATTGTTTGTGAAACAGCACCACATTCACACTCCAAGGCGGAGTCGTCTATAAATCTCTATCTGAACAGGTTTTCCTTGCTTCGGCCAACCTGAGTCCGGAGTATGTTTAAAGATTTCCAGGTTACCCAAGGTAACTCATGCCCTAAAGCTCTTGTTGGTCTTGTTTTTGGCATGACGGGTCACCCTCCAGTTTCCAAGGTTTCGTTTTGTCTTTTTATTGGGTCCATCTCATCTTGCACATTCACTCACAAACGCATAAAACACTCACAACAGTAACATATAACTATTGCATAATACTAACACATCACATTACATCATTTTGGCCATTTTGTAATTTCTTACATCATACTTTCTAGTGCGTGTTGGGTACACCTACGTCAAATTAAAAGGACGCCTCGAAATGCTGCCACCACACAAAGAGTAAAATGATTATTGAGGATGACAGTCTCATAGCATGTGCACTGCGTCTGTTTTCTGTTTAGTATAATATTATCTTTAAGTACGCTACACCGGCCCAGTGTGTAACAATTGTGGGCTGCATCGGACGACGCCACCTCACCTCTTTATTCACCTCTTTATTAGTTGAAATGGCAGTTATATCTCTTGGCCTTAGTAGATTTTTATATTTTGTTTATCCCTTTGATACATTCCTATTTTGTAAATGTGAGGACTTTGTAAGCCTCGTAGACTTTAGATCTGTAGACCATATTTTATTTTATCAAGTACCTTGTTTGGTTTGGTTTGGTTGACAGGTCTACGCTGCCCTCCCACACCCACTGCAACCCGAAAACATTGCAAAAGCCAACCATTTTTAAAAGAGTAACCATAGAGTTTCTTGCCGGTTCCTCTCCATAGGAAACCACCAATTGAAACCGTGCACCCAGCTTCCGACGTTTCATAAGTGCCCATGTTGGTTTACGTGAAAATAAAATTATTTTGATTTGATTTGATTTGACGCATGACGTCATCACGTCCGCGCCGGCCGTCGCTGAAAACCAGCGCCGGGGATCCGTCCCGCATAGGGTCGCAGCAGAATGCTGAGCGATAGCCGCTCCGCGTGGATGCGACGCATGTTTCTCTTAACTTCTTTTTTTATTTTAGTCCTGTGTCATGCCAATTTTTACGTCATGTTCACCGCAAACAAACGCATTTTCTTTCTTCTTTCTTTCTTTATGTCCAGGTGCCCGGTCTTCAGCGGGTGGAATGAACGGTTTGGGTAAGGAAGCACTGTCTCGCCACAGATTCAGTCTTTCTTGTGGTGGTTCGCCAGTGAGTGGGACGACACACTTTATAAAACTGTTTCAGAAATGAAAAGCATGGTACTAAGCCAATACCTGTGACGCGGGTAAACAAGATTAAATAAAATAAATAATCTTTCTTATCAGGTAAACAATCTACGATTTCCTTTTTAATTACTGAGTACTCTGAACCACTGTCGATCAATGCTGGTAGACTATAGCCACCCAAACATATTTAAACGAAAGAATCATTACAGGATCAATAATTATTGACCGATTTTGTTACCGACTTAAGATCTTTAAAATACTTTAATTTGTCATCTTGTTGCTTCGTGAAACAAGTAGATTCGGAATACCTAGGTTTATGACAGTAAGAACATTGTATAGAAACAGTCTTATCATTGGGTTTATCAAGAGACACCCGAGGATGGGTGGTACCGTCACTTTTATTATTATTGCGTAACAGTGAGCAATGCCGTTTCAGATGACTATTTTATTACAGAAATGACAACGCCGATCTATAGATTTATCACTAACTTCAGGACGTTTAGAACAACATGATTCATGTTCCCTCCGCGTCTTAACAAAATGTCGCTTAATGTTAGGGTACGTACTTAAATGTCTGTCAAGTGCCGCAAAATGAATTGGTACCTGAATACCTGTGATATCGGAGATCACTACTTCGATTTTGTTGGACTCACCCCAACCAGTATCCAGTCGATCTATCAGCGCCAACTTGTTTGTAGAATACTCGATGTACGCTACGTACGTACGTTGTGCTATTGTACTCCACCATATCGCGAAACAGGTCGTAAAACCTCCTCGTTGCATCAAATTTCAACTTCCTCGATTCCACGGTGCTCGTAGAAGGTATCCGGTTAGAGTTCTGGAAGCCAAAACAAATATAACTATGGTTGTCTTGTTGTTGAAAAAAATATCACCCATGTTTCAGGTGTAGGCGCGCCAGGTACGTCGTCTCTTCATGTCGACGGCCCCGCCGCCACATTTTTCTTGAGATTTATATTCCGCCCTAAAATATTCTTGATTTTAAGTAGCTGGCATCGCGGTAGACTCGTAGGGTGCTTTTAGAAGCGATCCCACCGCTGCTGTCGCGTCTTCGGATGGATTAGCGTCCACGTGTTCGCTGTTGGTGTCCGCCATATCGCATTTCTTATCAATCAGTGCGCACAACTGGCACAGGCGCTGTTTCCAGAGCAAGATCACTCTAATATCAAACGAACGCACTACTGACAGATACCACGTTGACACTGACAGCCCAACACTGACTAGTGTTGCCGCTCGAACAAATTAAATAACCATTAAAAAAGTCTTTATCTCTAACATATATGTAAAAGTATTTTACTGTATTTGTCTTTAAAATCATGAAAAACAACAAATGGTAAAATATTTCTTGCTTTTACTACGTTATTTTTGTTTTCAAATATCGCAGCGGCTGTACTATTTTTGCAGCAAATACATTGCTTCTTAACCACTAACCACTAAGTATGTCGTTAAGTGACTGAACAAGCAATGTAAACATTACAAAACGATACTTTATTTTCGCCGAGCGTCGCATAGTACAGCCGCTGTGTCTTGCGGCGAGATAGTGATGTAGTTGGTAATGTCCACTAACGTAGGCTATCGACAACAATGTCGATTGCCCAACGAATATATTGCTATTATAGTTAATTTTTCAATTTTTCAACCGTTTTAACCCGGTTTATAGAAGACCTGACAAGATGACGTTTAAATCCGGTTGGTAGACCCTTGAGAAGATGTAAAATAATATTAACTTTTTTATTTACTTCAATTATTTTTTTTAGCTACATTTTATTGATTTATAATATAATATGCTCTGGACATATCGTTTTTTATTTATTTTATTTTCATGACCGTACATTATTTTTAGTACAATAATGAATGGAAGAATCGATAACTTTCCGATTTAGTCAATCACTAGCGTATATGTAAAATAAATGGCTTTTGCACAGCACAACGATAGCGATAGATGTTTTTGTGTGAGTAAGTTGTACGGTGCATGGTAAATGCACGTTCTGTTTGAGGAGTTAAGGTTTATAATTGATTGTGTAGTACGTTCGGATTTATGAATTGCAAGTGTGTGCGCGACTTTGTATCTATTGCTTTTGCTGAACTACATGTGTAGTAGTGGCGCGGTGGTGGGGCCAACCTAGCGACATCGGGTTCTGATACATTTTCAACTACCGGGCATATCTCCTTCTTTCATATATCTATGGTAATGCACATTACATTGAAGCATACTCGTATTGCTTGCTTACCTACCTAATACTTAGGTACATATTTCCTGCACAGCACAAATGCGGAAAGAAAAGGCCTAGGTACCTACCACAACCACAAATAGATCCCACACTGTCACATGTCCACAATATAATGTTCCTCCAGAGCAACTGCCTGGCCACATAGAAAGTGCAACACCCGATAATTACAACACAAATAAACGACGACATTTCACGAACGAAACGTTTCGCAACAACGCGCGACAAAATGACGCGGCCGCTCGCACTTGACACATTTATGTCTGCACACAAATACCTGGGGGGCATAGAGTAGGAGTGAAGAATTGTTTGTGGAGACGGGGCAGGGAAACGTGGAGCTGAAAAAGCAGTGAAAATGTAGTGAAGTGAGGTAATGAACTGAAGAGTAGCTAGGTGTTGGAGAGTTCCGTGCATAGCGAGGCTCAGGGGAGGCCCCTTTACAGTCTCTCCAGGGATGTGCCTTACAGGCGTTGCACGGGGGGTTTCCGGAATTGGTCTTTTAAGAGGAACCGGGACTACCCCTATGTGCTGATGGTGATCACCGGGTTGGTTTTAGTGAGGTAAAAATCCCACACTTCCCAACCACATCCCCGGTGGTCGAGTGGCTTTTGAAGGTATACCCCGACAAAAAAAAAAGTGTTGGAAAGTTCCACTAGTCTAGTTGACAGAAGTAAATGCCATTACATAGGTTACTCTGCAGTATCTTCTTGTAGTTTATCATAATCATCATAGTGTATTCTTTTTCTCATATGTTGGTATGACTTATAGTATATAACTCTGGTCTAGCCACTAGATAACCTATTTATGATAAGGTGGCTGATTGCCCAGAGTACGCCAGATGTAGGTACGTAGATACCATCAACCGTACATCAGTGTTAAAATTTGCACTACGAAAACCACCCTTACTGCTACGACATAAAGTCGTTGTTAAATTGTTAATGTCAAACTGTTGTCATTCAAATGCGTTTCACCATTCTATTGTACATTATAATCATTCGTGGAAGCTCTTATCATCATCTACCCTGTGTGTGCTTACAGCCTCTTGCACATTAGCATCAAGACCATGACATCTAAATACAGAATCTATATTTTTTTTACTAATCTATCTGGGCAAAGGTACTGGGCTGACATACGGTAGTATGTCGAGACGTACGATCCTACCGCGTCCGATGGAATACCGGGGTGGTTTTTAGTCAGTAAAAGTCTGACAGACTCCTCCGCCCGCCCCAGGGCGGAGGACATCCATGAGGATTTTCCACCCCGGAAACAAAAAAGAAAATTTCTCGACATACTTCTCCAATTTTCTTTATCTTGTGCCTTCTTCGTACAATCGATCAGGAACGAGTTCAAATCGTCACGCCAACGTTTCTTTGGACTGCCTTGATGATGACAGAATCCTACCTAACTACGTATCTATTCTAACTGGTCTATGATCTAATAGGGCGCTAATACCGAGAAACATGACTGACATCAGTATATAAGAATCTGTGACATAAGTAAGCAGTGAATAGTGCTCAACTATACATTGGCACTTGCCCCCCTTGAAGCCTTTACGCAATATTAGTGTAATCGTTTATTTATAGCTGTGAAGAACTTTAAACTTAATGTACGAGTACCTATACCATAAGGTCAGGAGTTACGCTAAACAAGTCCTCGGAAAAAGAGACTGATTAAGAATCTTGTTCTTAGTACCTATCGTCTAAGTAAATACTAGGGCTCCAGACCGTCAAGTAATAGTAGGTAGTACTCCAGAGCAGTGGTGGCCCAGTGGTAACAGCCCCGACTTACGAGTCGTAGGTCGTGTGTTCGAACCCAGGCAGGCGCTTTACTTTGTATAAATAATTTCATCACCACTGTCTCAAAAACGGTGAAGGATAACATCGTGACGAAACCGGAATGTCCTAGAAGCTTAAATTCGAAGTCAAGTGACATCTACTAACCCGCACTGAGCCCGCGTGGTAGATTACAGCCCATTCCCCTCTCGAAGAGAGGAGGCCTGCCTGTGTTCCAGTAGTGGGAACATAGGCTGATTATACTAAGTAGTAGTACATGACTACCTTCTGCCCGCGACTTCCGTCCGCGTAGCTGTGAATTATTCCATAAAACATATCCTACGGCACTCGGCAATTAAATAGTGTAGATTTCTCTCAGTTAGAGATTTTTTGTAATCAGATCTGTACTTCCAGAGATTACCTACCTCTTAAGAACATACGAACAATATTAGTTTATAAGTTTAGATATGAATTGCAAGAAAGATCGAAAAGTCCATCAAAAGATCTTTGATTCTCACAAATTTTTTAGACATAACTTGTGAAATGGCGCCCAACAAAATATAGTTTCCAAAATCAAAGTGCATCGGTACCTAAAACAAACTAAATGCAATATAACATAAAGTAAACTACTTAACACGAAGTCGGTTTGACTCGAAAAACAACAGAAAAGACGACTTAGAAATTACATACACTGCACTTGAAAAGCATCGAATGGAATTAAATTGATTAAATAATCAATATCGACCATAACACAAAGTAACAACGACACTGTAATTAACTATCGGTGAGCGGTATTTGGTTAAGACAGTATGGCGCTGGGTATAAACTATAATTATTCTGTTTACAATAACAAGTTGACCTGAGAATTACTAGGAGATAATGTCATGTAGAGCGTAGCGACTACATTCCTCACATAACATTCTCATGTACCAGACAGACAGACGGGCCACAAGAGTATTATAAATTGAATCTAACGTTGTCATTTTGAAAAAACAAAAGAAAAAGTATATATTGTGACTCGCACAGGAAGACCAGTAACTAAAACTAAACACAATCATAAAAATATATTAAAAAAGAACATAATTATATAAAAATAAAGTAAAAAACGAAAGTCCTATACGAGGCCAAAAGGCTGATGCAGATGAAAGCATGATGCTGCGACATTTAAAAATAAGTATCGAAGCGCTCTTTTTTAAAATACAAAACCAGGAATCCAGGATTTCAAGGAATATAATACGGTAACTTGAAGTTTTAGGCATCATAATCAACCTGTAATGTTCTCACTGCTGGGACACGGGCCTCCTCTCTGTGTTGTATAGTTGAAGATATTCTTAAAGTTTTGGGTAGCACTTGGACAAAATTCCATATAAACTCTGTCAAAGCAAGGCCTTTGACCGGGTTTAGGTTGGTCTTAGTAAACGGTAGATTTAGCCGGTCACAATTTAATCACTATTCAAACTTGCAAATCCTCCTACCTATAGCCACTTACTTACTAAAATAACAAAAAAACTACCTCTTTTACATTTATTTCTATGCAATGCTCTAGTTTCACTCACAACAAAAAGGTTTCTGTTGTCCTGCTTTCGTTGTTAACTTTCAGCTGAGTCGTTACTCCAGACGAGAAACTGAAACAAACAAATGCCAAGCTCTTTTTAAAACCTATCTCCCACGATTCATGTAAAATAAAGCCTAATTAAAACTGTTTAACATCTCACAATAATCAAACCGCGAGTCTTCATTCAAATCACACGCTTATTTCAATACGTTTCATTTGCGAGAGGGAGATAACGGTATTTAGAACGAGAAAGCTCTAAACAAAGAGATATAGGGACAGAAGGTACACAGCATACTCGCATGACACATGACCTTATTTATCATCGAACTCCGTGCTGCTAATGTGCTAATACTTCAATGGTTTGTGGCTACTACATTTCCTACTAGTAGCCATGTAACTACTAGCACACAGTAGTATCTAGAGATCCAGGACAGACGCTATTGCATTTGGTATTCATACAAATTGCTTTTGATTGGTCACCAATCCATCGCGTCGCCAAGTCTAGAATAATGATGATGATAAATGATCTTCTCATTCAGTAAATAGGTTACATCACATTTGTAACTATTTTACTCGTCATATATTTTGCATCTACATGAGATCAGAGTTTCCTACCTGTCCCTTGTGAAGATACACCAAAAGTTTTACGAGGCAAACTCCCTGTTCAAATCCAGCAGTTTTCATGAATTGTTCTTTAAAAAACCAAGGAAGAAAGATAACTTCCTTTGCTGATGACGGAAAGCTATGGATGAGGTCTACCATGGAACGAACGTACACAGAAGAGTACCTGTTCACTTTTGCTTTGAAGGCTAATACGGGCTTTGCACAGATGACTATAGCCACACCGTCTAAATGGCTCTTCGGCTAGGCCGCAGGTGACTAAAATCGCAAGTTCCAAAGTAGAGTCGGTTTCGACTTTTGTAGTGTGGCGACAAGTCGCATGCGGCGGGTGATCAAACTGAACCGTGACAATGCTCAGTCGCAGGCGATCACCCGCCACATTTTGATGCAAAATGAAGTAATCACCTGCGATTTTTATCGACCTGTGTAAATGGGGTGGCGATTCGGCGTGTAAGGCGATTTGGTAAGCGACCAGCCGCACGGCGAAAATCGACGTATATTGTTGTAGGTGGAAGAGAACACAGACAAATGGCAAGAAGTTCCACAATTTGGCTGTGCGATAGTAAATGTGGAGGATAATATTATGATTGCAACCGTAGCTACTCATTTCCCATTTATCTACAAGATTCCTCATCAAGAATTGTTCAAAGCAGTCCTTCTGAATCTCCTCGACAAGACGGCGGCAGTCCACTCGAAAGCGCAAGCGCAGTGCAGCGACCGCTAATGAATGCGTTCCTTGTCTGTCTGTCTGTTTGATAGATACCACTCGCTTTCTGTGCTCCTGTTCTGATATCCGATTGATGTTTCCGTGTGAATATTATGTGGGACAGGGCGTGGCTTTATAAGGAGCTGGAGAAGGCAAGGTGACTGGATTTTCGACTTAGTCTCCCCTGGTATATGCCATGGGAATGATAGAATACGAGTCATAGTGCAGAAGGGTTATATTTGTATTTCACTGAGATCGAGGCCATAACGAAGTTTCTCTCTTTAATAAGAAGTGTGAGAATATATTTTTTTACTTCTGGTCATCTTCGATGATAGCATTGTCTCTAGGATTTTCAGTTTTTTTATTATTTTTATTAGGAGGATCATGTTCAGCTTTAGCTGGACCACTAAACTGCTGAAAGCGACACTTGTGCTCTTCAGTCTTATGACACAAAAGCAATAACAATAATCTATTTTTTATACAACTTTGATATTTATGGACCTTTGATTCTATCAGAAATAAACCCCTTTAAAGAAAGAAATAAAATACGATTATTAACGGTAAACATGACGCAGAGAAAGAACACTAACACAAAAAGAACATGTTGGGGGAAAATATGCGTCACATCAACGCAAAACGGCCATCGCTCAGCATAATGCTACGGACCCTATGCGAGACAGAGCCTCAGCGCTGGTTGAAAGATGATAAGCCCTTTCATTTGATACCCAACACGGCATCATCATCATCACCATCTGCCTAGCTTTTACCAACTATGTTGGGGTCGGCTTCCAGTCTAACCGGATGCAGCTGAATACCAGTATTTTACATGGAGCGACTGCCTATCTGACGTCCACAACCCAGTTACTGGATAATACGATACCCCTTGGTAAGTACCTAACACGGCATGATTAAAAAAAAATACGTCACATAGCCTATAACCAGCGGACAATCAAGACGCTTCCAACGATACCTCATTTGTCAAATTATGACAAGTAGTTTAGAAGTTATGAGGGAACAGATGAACATATATATAATACATACCGGTCAAAATCATAACCCTCCTTTTTGCTTCGCCGTAGTCGGGTAAAAATAGCCTACTAATGCAAACACAGCTAAGTGTAACGAAGTCTATAAGGCAAGGCTAGTAATTACTAATCCATAAAATCCGAACGAAGCTCTATTTTATGAACACTTCGTCAGCATATCCATGATCTTAATATGCAGTTGGCTAACAAATATTCGGGCAAGCAGTTAATATAAAAATAAATGCAAGCACCACCAATTAAAGTTTATCGGTAATGTAATCAAGTTGAGGCCAGTAAAACAGCTGAAAAGCGCTGGTTTTGCCTGTGGTTTTGCGAGAGTTCCACCTGGTAAAAGCACTAGGTAGACTGGTATGGAAAACCAGTTTTTTATCCGAATTTTGGCTTGCAGATGCAAATCATCAGTTAGGGAAAGTTGATAAATCAATGGATTTAAGTAGAATATAACATCACAGTAGTTTTAACCTGGATTTATTTGCCCGCTTTCCTCATGAAAAGTCGATAGAAGCATTAGAAGACCGTGTTTGTTTTGGCAAAAGGTTTACTTAGTGTGCATAAGTCACGAGCGACAAGCATCAACAGCAGTAGCAACTGCTTGCCGTCGACAACGTGCCGTTCGTGTATTTGAGTACGGTGTGGTACGGTGCTCAGGAGGCCTACCACAAGCTCTTAACGCGATCCATTTTAGGACCTAAACTGAACTGTTCTTCTAATTCGTACCATGACGTCAGTTTAACGATTCAGTTTAGGCCGTGCCATCTGCTGATAGCGATTGTCCCGAACTGAGTCGCAAGTTTTGGTTTCATTCATACTTATTTGGTACCATGACGTCCATAGAGCAGCTCAAGCGATGCAGTTTAGGAACCTAAACTGAAATGTCTTGTTTTTGAATCGTTTTTAAATAGATCATGGTAGGCCACCTGATACACGGGCGGCACGTTGTTGACGGCTGACGTCGACGCGTGTCGACGTCTGCAGTTGCCTTTACAGCTTACAAGTCCGTGCTTGTGGCAAAATTTTGACTTAGCAGTTGGATAATCATTGAGTCCTAAATAGAATTCAAACCGTAACTTTCGCCATCAATACCGTAAAGAAAATAAATTTCAAAATTACAGCTACCGCCAAAAAAATATGAAATTAGTAAGACATGATTATTTCCATAATCCTTATGTGATACCAGCGGACAAAGCTTAACTTTTAAGTATTTTGACCTTGGCATTGAGTTGAGGAATACCTGCACGTACCATATAGGGTAAAGCCTTCGCTTATTTTAAGGCCTCAAACGCACTCCTACATAAAACCAGGCATACGCGAAATTTTTGGTCAACTATCCTTAGCATTGTAAAATGACCTCTATTTTGACGGAAACAAGATATTTTTTGTATTTTTTTGTAACATTTAACGGTTTTTTGTTTCACATTCGCACACGGAAACCCAAAAATGATAACATTTTATTTAACTACTAGTGATGGGGGCAAAACAGATTTGTATCGATACCAGTTTGTGCTGTTATGTTTTTCTTTGAGCGTTGAGAAAGTGTCATGAATATGACGATAATGCTAAATGTTAGATGGTTATAATTTTTAGAAGGTTTTTTATGCAAAGTTTTTCTAGCTAATCTTAGATTAAAATGAACAGAAGTAGACCTATTCCTTAGCATACTAATGCTACGAAAGATGTATGTAAAGGATAGAATGACACGTTACGACACCATTATTTGTATCAATATGTTTCGGGATGGTTTTTTTAATAGTACAGTAACTATTTATAGTTATTTATTTTTGCACTATTTATTACCTTTTAAGTATTCTGTTGACATTACAATATAAGTATGTATAATGCCGCCAGTATTATATCCATTAAGTGCTACTTCCATTATCAATAACATATTGCGTCAGCGGAGCGTACCAAACAAACCGTTTTTTGGCAGTGTGATTTTCATTGCGACCTTTTACACAAACCAATATAGCGGTAACTACTTTCTTTCTATACCATTAGTGGCCTTTGCGTGACCATAGCCAAATTACCTACCGTGCCTAAATTGAAAATGACGAGGTTTTATAACCGAAGTTTCATCGACAAAGTTGTCGACATGGCTCCACACTAGGGCTATATAAACACGTTATAGTGTTGTTGACTCGTCGACAGGTGGAAACATGCAGGACATAGTTTTTGTCTTCCGCAAGCAAACAGACGAAAAGATTAACTTTTTGTGTGAATACTTGAATGACGTATTTGTTTTGTAGACTGGTTTATAAGTTCTTGTGTGGTGTTTGTTAAGTACTGTGATTTGTGATTTACCATGATTATGGACCGTTTTTGTATAGTTCAACATTGGAATTTAAACATAAATTACCTATGTACCTAATTACTTTATATTATATTATGTCTTTACTGTATTATGTAAATGGTACCATTTCCATAGTATATGTGGTGTACACCACAGACTACCTGCAGTATCATCTTGCCTTCTCCCTTTTAATCCATCCAAAGGTGTCCAAAGGTTGTATTTAAAAGATCGCTTTTAGCGATAAGTGCGCCCATTGTGTCACCCAACGTAAAATGTTTACATTTATATGTTACTAGCTGCGCCCCGCGGTTTCACCCGCATAAGTCTCGATCCCGTGGGAATATCGGGCCAAAAAGTATCCTATGTCCTTTCCCGGGACTCAAGCTATCTCTATACCAAATTTAATCTAAATCGGTTCAGCGGTTTAGGCGTGAAAAGGTAACATACAGACAGACAAAGAGAGTTACTTTCGAATTTATAATATTAGTATGGATTAGCATTGTGTACATAATAATGAGTGAATACTCTTCTTCTAAGTAAATTGTTATTTTATAATAGGGTAAGTAATTATTTATTGGCAATATTAAGTTTTAGGTATTTACATATTTTTATAAAATGTGACATTTTGCTTATACTATCACCTACTTAAGTAATAAAATAAGGCTTTCATTTATCAGAATCACACAAATAGTAGATTCTACTTAAACAAGATTATATTATAGTGTTGTTGTGATTTTAACACCCACGCAAATTATATCAATGTCTGCTTTTAGACTATGACAACAAACCACCCACTCCTTGAACTCAAAATAACTAATGTCGCAACACTGTACAATCAAAGATACAACATACATTATTAAAGCCATCTGTACACGTCTGGGGCTCATCAAACAGGCACTCTGCTGATACCCCTAATGACGAGGTTATCACTTCAGCGCTCCCCTTTATCGGCACTCGGGCACTGTGCCAAATTCCGTTTTTTGTTCAACGATATGTATATATTCTTATGATGTTAGGCTAATGTTTTGGTAAGTAAAGGAAGAAATTGGGATGCATGAAGAAGCCTCCTCGTGTAGCGAAGTTACTCAACTGAACCGAGCGCTCGGCGCATCCTGGACACTCACTCCCAACGCCTAATTTGACTGGCCAATTCTTCCCTTGCGGTGGTAGGGCTAACGCTCGCCTGGTTTGCGACCACCCTCCCACCGGACTCCAGCGTCAAGCATCCTGCTGTGTTTCGTCGATGCGTGGGAGTACCACCAAAAGTACTATTGTCTAGAGCTTCCAGTCAAAATTACTTCTGACTGATTTTGCTAGGTAAAAGTACTTTTGACTGGTTATGAGTTTAGACTGCAACATATATACATTTTATATGTATACGAATTACAGGTACGCTTTTGCAGTAAATTAACTTAACAGAGACCTTTCAGACTCCGGGTGGTCAAACCAACCACTAAATAAATTCCTTTCCAAAATTAAATTATAAAACAGCACTGGTGTGGTCCGGTAAACCGGCCCCCGGATGTGCACCGGATTTACCGTCAGGTGGTCAACAAACCGGTGTTGTCCTCAAGGATTACCGGATCAGTGCGTAAACCTTACGGGTTCCGTAATGCCCTTTGAGAGGGTCAACAGAAGTGGTCCCGTTTGGAGTATATAGAAGATTAGTGAGATTATTTAGGGTGGCGTTTTTTTTTTCTAATTAAATATGAATTAGTTTTGGTCTACTGAACGAAGATTTAGGTTCGTACCCTAATATAAAACTGAGGTAAGAACTACTCTCTACTAGTTTTAGCCGGGTCATCTCCATAGGAAACGACCAATAGGAACCGTGCACCTAGTTTCTGACGTTTCATAAGTGTCCTGTAGGTTTTTGTGAAAATGATTATGTATTTGGAATTAGAATTGACTCGGCTGGAAATGGATTGTACATACTTAGTTTATTTGCAGTTTTTATTGATATTGTATTTCAACAAAATATTTTTTTTTTGTGTCATTTTTGCCATCGACACGCGAAGAAGAAGATTGATAATGTGCGCGTTCAAACTTATGGATCGACGGGCGATGAAAAACTGCCACTAAAAAAATTATTGTTGTTAGCCGCCATGACACTTATATTCTTTGTCCTCTATACAGGGTGTCCCGTTATTAATGGAACATGAAATCGCGAAAAAAAATCAGCTGTTCCCTACATTTATGTTCGCATAACTCGTCAAAATGTAGGAAAGAGCTGATTCTTTTTTCACGATTTCAGGTTTGGTCCCATTGTAAGTAATAGTTGTTCATAATAATAAATACAGACGCCAGCCCATCAAGCTACCCGAAACTGTCAAATTTTCCCAATCAACTTTGAACCTGATGCTTTGACCCGAAAGTTGAAAATCTATTAAAGTTGTAGTAGCTTGATGTGCTGGCGTCTCTACAATGACCCCTTAAGAGGTAATCAATTAATTACGGGACACCCTGTATACGTTGTATTTCCCCAACACTGGTCTCTAAACCGTTACAAAAGTTACATTGTTACCAAAATGGTACTTATAAGTATTATACTATATATATCTATAGGTACCTAACTGGCATAAAAAGCACAAAAAATATGTCGTTTCGTAACTTTACACTTTGATTATCACTTTATTTTTATTAGTGGCAATGGCAACACTGGCAACTTACAATCTTAATTTTACCGTTGAATTCTGCCAAAATAACCCTTACGTAATTGTAATAAGGGGTATATAAAGTTTTATTAAAGTTGGTATTGAATCGCTCGGGAAGTGGATTTTAATCTTTTTTTAACGGATTCAACTCTTGCGCCGATTGTAACAGATTGTGTTACAATATACTATTATCGTATCCGATACCTTGAAGAAAGTGTTTTATATCTTTTTAATGAATTTGTTAACGTGTGTGTTAAGTTTATTATTTGTTTGAATAAAATAAAGTTTCTTCTGTGATTCTAGAAATCTGGAGTAGGTAGAGGCTTTTTTTCTTGAGGACATTTCTAAAGGAAAAGGGTGTCTTGATGTCATGAACGACCGTCTTTCCATAAAAGGTCCTTTATTTTAAGCTATAGAAATGTCGTAACTTCAATATTTAGGAGGAAAGAAACGAATGGACTATAATGATTATTTTATGGTCAAAATGGGTAAACAAAAACAATGAAAATTGTTTTCACTTTGTAGGGTTTTATTTAAGCCATGCAATTGTTTCCTTTAGTCATTAAGGTTTTTTGAGAAAGCTTATAGTGGACTAGCTTCTGCCCGCGACTTCGTCCGCGTGAAATTTCACCCTCCCCCCCCCCCATTCACCCTCTTAGGGGAGGAATTTCGAAAAACCCTTTCTTAGTGCACCCCTAGACCTCATAAGGAACCTACATGCCAAGTTTGGAATCTCTAGACCCAGCGATTTGGGCTGTGCGTTGATATGTCAGTCAGTCATTTCTTCTTTTATATATTTAGAAGAAGATAGATGAGACAAAGTTTAAAACAGAAGACGAACTAGCAGGGGATCGAGGGGAGGATGGAGGGGGGGGGGTTCAGGAGATCAGACCGGAATAAATCGCTTATTTAACTCGTAATTTTAAATTAAAGAATGTCTATGATCTCATTTTAATGTTTAACTATACTTAGTCAATTAGGTACTTACCTACTTCGCAAAACATAGGTAATACAGTTCAACCTGTTGATCTAAGTCAAACTAGAAATTGCCATCATACTGCGCACCACAAAAGCATCTTAAAATTTTCCTCTGTCACTCGAGCCAAGATAAACATGGCTGTTTGAATTTATCTTATTTATCGCGATAAGGCATACATTTACGTTTTGCAGAATTGCAGGTGATTGTATCAAAAGATATGATGCACTGTAGTACGATCGAACAAACAGTTTGGTTTACAGGCAAGAACCTTTCCAATTTTTCTTTCGTCACAAGAGAGCACGGTCTGTAAAAAATTAAATTAGTGGCGTTAATTGTATTTTTTTTTATTAAGTTGACTGCGCGTAATAAGAGTACATAATTTAAAAGAATTGACTACTCAGCATACTCACAACATTGTATAAAAGTAGTATTATGTTGTTATCTGCCTGAAGCACCTACCAATCTCTTTGTTCGTCTGTACCTACTTACTTTTAATGTTTGTCTGATAATAAGTTCCTAGCTTAGAACTAAGTAGGTACGTGATGAGAGTCAGATGTTTCTTGTTGGTACGGTAATTAAGTAATTATTAAGTCATCTGTGGTAAAGATTTTTTATGGTTTTACTCACGTCTCTGTCAGATTATGATTACAATAGTTTTGGGCTTGTTATCACGCAGGGAAGTCTTGTACAGACGCCAGCACATCAAGCTACCCGAAACTGTAAAATTTTACCAATCAACTTTTAACCTTATGCCTAAGCAATAAAGTTGAAAATCTTTTAAAGAAATTTGACAGATTGTAGTAGCTTGATGTGCTGGCGTCTGTACTTAGATGAAAAATCCCGAAACAATCGTCGTGAATGTATTCATACCTAAGGATGTAGTAACAAAAAAAATTGTAATCAGTAAATCTAACTCGAGGAATATAGGGTACTTGAAAAATCAGGAAATTTTCCAAGAACTATAATTTCTTATTTTAACCTACAGGAAAAAATTTGCACTTAGATAGGTATTGATAAATATTAATCTAAATGGTAATTTAGACCCAAAACACTCCTTTTGATTTCTTCTTCAAGAACTATAATTGGTAAATCAAAGTAACTACACTTTTTTGGATAATTGAGCCAAAACTATACAGCCAAACACACCGACTACTGACATTGACCCTTATTAATAAAGATTCAAGATGTCTGCCAATTAAATTGCACCGTATTTACCTAAGCAATAAATAAATTAACATTTTCTGTACATTATAATAATTATCTTTCTCATCATGATCGCAATATCAATTTTACTGTTCTTAGAAAACACGGTGAAAGCAAATATTGCGCTTTCTCTGCCTACCCCCGAGCGATACGCCTATTATGTACCTAGCCTAGAATTAGTCGAAAGGTCGCCTAGGCAATCTGAGATATTCTTGGATATATGTTTTTATGAGTTTCTTATTCATGACTCACAAATAGCAAACGTCTTGGAATCATTCAGTCTTTGAATTAGGCCTGGATTAACAGCTAAGAAAAATAACTTCTTAGCGTGTCTATAGAGGTATGAGGAACAGGGTGTAAAGTTCACTCATACTCTATAGAAAAGGGAGGATCCTCCAACCAGGCGGGTGTTGTGTCTGGCGGGCAACTGCCCATGACTCATGTCGGGCCGTTGCCGTTGTATCTATGCTAGTTGCGCGGTAAACTCTGCTTGCGAGATGCAGGATTTTGCGTGTCGTCATGTATGACACGTTCTTCGCATGTGACGTTGTAGATACCTCTACATGGCAATGATGGCAATCTGTAGTCTATATTAGTTCGGCCTAGTACTTAGCTACGGGTTTGACGCCGTCAGTAGCGTCAACCAATTTTCTGTAGCGTGCAGGCATCAGGGCACGCAGGACATGATACTATGCGTCCCATCGTTCTGGACCAGTACCACATTTGCACTCCGGGCTGTAATCTTCTATTAATCTTCACCGGTTTTCCTTGCTTCTACCAATCTGTCTCTGGAGTCTGTTTAGAGGCTTCCAGGTTAGCCAAGGGAACTGACGTCCAGATGGGAGATTTTCAGCAAGAGGAACGTATGGGTTGGTTAGGGCAGCACTAACTCCAAGTCTTTCTTTAGACCGTACACCAGTGAGTGGAGAGGACACATCAAGAATTAAGCTTTAAACTTGAGAAAAATCATTATTGGAAAAATAAGCAAAGACTAAAGACTTAAGCCCTTTCACAGACGCCAGCACATCAAGCTACTACAATCTGTCAAATTTCTTTAATAGATTTTCAACTTTATCGCTACAGTATAAGGTTCAATGTTCATTGGGACAGCTTCAGGTAGCTTGATGTGCGCCCGTCTCTGTACACGACACGGTTTCTTTACCGCACGGTGTATAAACCGCGCCGTAGAAAAAATATAAGTATACAACACTGACGACCGTGCCTACACACGGCGAATAAAACATAGTTTTTCACGGCAAGAAAAACGTGTGTGTACAAAGAGCCTGACTTTGAGCCTGAAACTTATATACCTACAGTCGGCAGTGGCGAAGGGTGAATTTATGACAGAGGTAGGCCGGAGCAAAAAAAAAAATACCAAAAGAAAATTTCAATGATAAATTGACTATAGAGTGGTTATGTTCTGAATTTTCGAAGGGAAGCCGGTGGAAATCGAGTTGTATGGTACCTTCGCCACTGACAGTCGGGCAATTACAAAACATAACGTGAATCAAACCATAAACGATCATCCACTATCCACAAATGAAAATTCCCTCTAATTCAAATACCTACTGTGACGTTGCAAAAAATTAAATATTAATCGTGTCTAGTAGCGACACCTGCTGTAATTAACGGCGGACTAACGCCTTGGTTGTCAACGCTGTTCTACGTTGACACAGATGGCGTTGATGCCTTTTGTTTAGTTAATTAATTGCAAGTTTATTGGATAACTAAATAATAAATAAACAAACTTACATAATTTACCACATTTTATTTTAAAAAACAATGTCTGATAAAATGAAGATACAAATCGATAAGAAATCTTATATGGTCTGTGAAAGATGATTCGAGAAACTGTCAGATTGGTCTGGAGGAAAAGGCGGGGTACGGTGTCCGGTCTTTACGATCAAGGACACGAGCCTAAAGGCCGATTGAGAGGGACTTAATCCTAGGAGGATTGGGATGTGTCCAAATAACCCGATGGGGTTTTTATAAATATGAGCTGTTATAGGCAGAATTCCGTGAGTACTAAACCATTTTCTCTGTTCTTGCTGGATAGCCTATAGCTTAGATTCTTGCATGTGTGTTCTGACACGAGGACGTTGTTTCAGGTCTGGCTTTTATGCTAGCCTTTTAAGATTGGTGCTATGCGCGATTGATTTGATGCCTTGGTGTTGCGCCGTGTGATGATTTGGTATTCATCAGAGCGCAGGCGGATTTGAGGTTATCCCTTGCGGTGTGGTCCTCCGACGTTAGGAAGGCTTTACCTAGCCGAATCCAGGTGATGAGGGAAGTACGCCACTCCAGGTAACGAAAGCGTCACCATCTTGTCCGTAGGCCGCGTTCGCGTGTGTTCACAGGTTTCTCCTGTGAACGACGCCAAGGACCCTGAACCGTCAACTGAGGGTGTTATACTGAAGGTTTTATAGAGAGTATTATCTGTGTGTCATTGTGATTTAATCTATGAGAGAGTTAGGCCTTTTGTAGGAACTAGGTTGTTTTAAGACCTAGTATATGTAAGGATAGTGTGCTCGGGTTTGCTTTTTTATAGCAATTATAACCCTCTATGAGTACATTGTCAAAAGTACAATATGTATCTCGGGTTTGCTTTTTTATAGCAATTATAACCCTCTATGAGTACATTGTCAAAAGTACAATATGTATCTCGGGTTTGCTTTTTTATAGCAATTATAACCCTCTATGAGTACATTGTCAAATGTTCAATACGTGCCCGGCTAGCTCGTTCTGTAGAGCATGACACTAAAAACCGGGTTACAGTTGGCGCCCAACGGTATATAATTATTTAATTATATAGGGTGAACGAATTAATAACAATATCTCTCTCTCTCTCAATTCCCTCAGTTCTTTCAGTTGACGGATTCTTGTATTAGTTTAAGGCTAGTTTTTAAGTTTTAAATATAAAGTGGTCACCGCACCACAATCAAACCATTTCTTTTGTTGGACCGGTAAGGTGCAGAGTGTTGATAAAGGTCATTAACCTATTTATATGTATGCTCAACTCACAAGTTGGACAAGTGCATTATGGGCCTAGATACACTCCACAAATTAACATGGTTGAAAGGTACAATAAAACAGTAATGACTGCAGTTTCAGCTTATGTAAAAGAAGATCATAGGACTTGGGATCTCAATTTAACGAAAATACAATTTGCTTTAAATAGCGCAGTGAATGAAACAACTGGATTTACTCCATTTTTCTTGGTCCATGGCCGAGAACCCATTATAAACGGCTCGTTTTATAAGAACACAGACGACTGTGATTATGAAGTAGCTATGCCTCGTGAAGAGTATGCAGGGGAATTAGGAGTTCTAAAGGAGATTTTCGAAAAGGTGCGCGCCAATATTGTTAAGGCTCATGCCACAAACGCGAAATATTATAACTTGCGTAGGCGTCATGTCACTTTACGCGAAGGCCAGATGGTTTGGCGTAAAACTTACATCCAAAGTGATGCGGAGAAGTATAAAGCATCTAAGTTGGCTCCTAAATATCAACAGTGCATAGTGAAAAAGAAGCTTTCACCCTTAGTTTATGAGCTTATAGGGTTAAATGGTAAACCATTGGGCTCTTGGCATATAAAGGATATGAAAATCTATTAACATAATCTTTAGTTTTTCGGTCGTCTCAGCCGTGGGTTTATTAGCCGTAGTCCGTGTTTTCACGTGTTGTTAGGAAGTAAACTCCAACAACGACGACAAGGCATATATGCATGCTAGACTTTATTTATAAGTAAATTGTCTTGATTATTATATATTGAACGTAAGTTTTGGGTATCGTTCAAAATTGTATACAGCAATTTTGCGGTCTTGCATGCCTTGTGTTATTTTTTTTAATGGCTCGGTCCATAACTTTTATAGCCAAGCTCGCTTGGTTGTTTTTTTTTCATATGAAGCGGATCAGTGACTTCTAAAATAAGCCTTCACGTTGTTTGTAATCAAGCTCGCTTGGTTGTTTTTTTTACGGAGCGGATAGTAACTCATAAAATAAGCCTTGACTGAAGCGGATCAGTGACTTCTAAAATAAGCCTTCACTAATGTTTTGTTTTGCCGATATAGCATTGTTGCTTCGGTGAGACTTTAGATAGCACTAGTGCTTATCTAGTTACGAGCGGCAGGTGACTCTTAAAATAAGCCAAACCACCATTATGTTTTCAGAATATTTATTTCTGGGAACGCTGTATACGTCTTGCCTGGTGAGTTACGCACTTTGTTTGCCCAATATATGTATCAGCTCGCTGAA
This sequence comes from Hydraecia micacea, assembly GCA_914767645.1. Lineage (NCBI taxonomy): Eukaryota > Metazoa > Arthropoda > Insecta > Lepidoptera > Noctuidae > Hydraecia > Hydraecia micacea. The sequence goes on from OU611794.1 coordinate 2,230,567, forward strand.
CATATTCATCAGGAGGATCGTTTAATTTATAGTAAACAATTCAGAGTTCCACTGGTTTACAGACGGAATTCGGGAGTATGCAAGAGGTGGCTGCCTGCGATTTGAATGCAGGTGGCTACAGGATTGAAAGAGAAAGAAATTTAGGGATGTATGAAAGAATGGGGGGGTTATGCCCGGAATGTAGGAAGATTTGTAAGCAGAATAGGTTTCCTGGCAGTTTGGATTTTATAAGGTTCGTTATTTACTTACAGTTGGACAAAAATAAGGAAAGTATTTATATTTCATCTTTAAAATTAGTTTATGTCGTTTCACAACCATCGGTTTATAAATAGATCAGAACTCTTCCACTAGTTTCTATGAGAATTGGTAAACCCACTCCAGTGTTATAACACCGAGGGCGGTGTTGGTTTTTGCGTACACAAAAACCTTTTTGTGGGAAGAGGGGCATTGTGACGTTGCAAAAAATTAAATATTAATCGTGTCTAGTAGCGACACCTGCTGTAATTAACGGCGGACTAACGCCTTGGTTGTCAACGCTGTTCTACGTTGACACAGATGGCGTTGATGCCTTTTGTTTAGTTAATTAATTGCAAGTTTATTGGATAACTAAATAATAAATAAACAAACTTACATAATTTACCACATTTTATTTTAAAAAACAATGTCTGATAAAATGAAGATACAAATCGATAAGAAATCTTATATGGTCTGTGAAAGATGATTCGAGAAACTGTCAGATTGGTCTGGAGGAAAAGGCGGGGTACGGTGTCCGGTCTTTACGATCAAGGACACGAGCCTAAAGGCCGATTGAGAGGGACTTAATCCCAGGAGGATTGGGATGTGTCCAAATAACCCGATGGGGTTTTTATAAATATGAGCTGTTATAGGCAGAATTCCGTGAGTACTAAACCATTTTCTCTGTTCTTGCTGGATAGCCTATAGCTTAGATTCTTGCATGTGTGTTCTGACACGAGGACGTTGTTTCAGGTCTGGCTTTTATGCTAGCCTTTTAAGATTGGTGCTATGCGCGATTGATTTGATGCCTTGGTGTTGCGCCGTGTGATGATTTGGTATTCATCAGAGCGCAGGCGGATTTGAGGTTATCCCTTGCGGTGTGGTCCTCCGACGTTAGGAAGGCTTTACCTAGCCGAATCCAGGTGATGAGGGAAGTACGCCACTCCAGGTAACGAAAGCGTCACCATCTTGTCCGTAGGCCGCGTTCGCGTGTGTTCACAGGTTTCTCCTGTGAACGACGCCAAGGACCCTGAACCGTCAACTGAGGGTGTTATACTGAAGGTTTTATAGAGAGTATTATCTGTGTGTCATTGTGATTTAATCTATGAGAGAGTTAGGCCTTTTGTAGGAACTAGGTTGTTTTAAGACCAGTTGTTGTAAGGATATTGTGTCTCGGGTTTGCTTAGTATAGTAGTTATTTTCCCTATATGAGCACAGTCCTAAAAAGGCCAATACATGTTCGATTGAGCTAGAAGTTGTTAATTCGATCACCTCACGGATTCGCTATAGCGACTCTGAGAAACTGCTATTTGTCTCATTGCTGGCGTTCACTGACACCACTAGGAACGGAGACTAGTTGTGTGGGTGTATGCCGTAGACTCTGGGAAGGGTACATTGGTTTAGTGGCTTGCCACATTGTTTGTAAGTACTTTCTATTTTGTATAATTCCAATAAACTTTGTGTTGTGTAAGAAGGTACTTGTTTAATTAATCCTTTCCTAGCAGGTTATACCTTATAAATTTACTTTAGCACGGTGGTGAGTAGTATAGTCAAATAGAAACCATCATCAGCTAGTTTCCAGTGTAATAAACATAAAAACTACAAAAAACCGGGTTACACTACTATCACTTCTCTAAATCCTAAGCAAACTTGAACGGTAAACTTTTATGTGTTTATTTATCTCTCTGACAAATTGTTTCTGTCTCTTGAAGAAAACATAAGTTCTTTGTTGAAATGAAAGTAAAAGGCAACCTCAAGAGGCTTACGTGTAGACGCGGGTTGCTTGATCAAAAATATGATAACACGGAATATAAAAACATTCTTTAGATACGTTTTGCAAAAGTTATGAGTGACTTACCTGGGCTTACAAGGATGTGACGTTTTATATATTCTGATGTAACTTTAACCCCCGAATTCTCAACAGACATTTAACTTTAAGACCTGCTTCAAAGTCATTCTGTTGCTATAATAGCCTCAAAGTAAAGACGTGTGACCAGTGGCGAAGGGTGAATTTATGACAGAGGCAGGCCAGAGCAAAAAAAATGCCAAAAGAAAATTTCAATGATGAATTGACTATAGAGTGGTTATGTTCAGAATTTTCGAAGGGAAGCCGGTGGGAATCGAGTTGTATGGTACCTTCGTCACTGGTACAGACGCTTGTAATGTTTATTGTAATTAAGTGAAATGTAACGCGAATTCTGCGTGTGGACGGGACGGGACGACGATCATTAGATGTAATGCTCGCGCTGAACATGCACAGGTTTCGCGTTCAGTTTGTATGCCATGCACAGTATTTGTGTTACATTACACGGTAACTTACATTACACATTACACGCATCTGTAAACGTCTTTACAGAGACATAAAATTATATTGGCGTTTGAGAATTCGCCCGTAAGCTGACTAACGGTAGGAAAACGTAAAGAAATCCAGACTCATTCTGAATCCACAATGATGACAAGGTTCAGGGGACAGCATTTTTTTTTTTACTACTATTTCGTAGATTTCCTTACCGTAAACAACAGATTTTCGTCGCTCCCTTTACATAATAGGGTCGGCATTAATATTAGATGCCGGTGAATGTAGCAGTTATTGGTAAACACGATGTTTTCGCGAAATGCATGCTATTAGTCCCAATACAAGCCAATGTACAACGGTACTTCATACAAAACATGTTTTTATTGTTTTGCTTTTTAGGTCGAGCGGCTGAAATTCAGCCTTATTTTGTGTGCCTATTTAGTGAAAAAATAAGGCGTACTTCTTGGCATTCATATAGGTTTTGTGGGAAATTACGTGTTGAAGAACTAGATAGGCTAACTGGTGATCATGAAAATATGGCGGGCAATTCACGTAATTTCAAGAACGTAAACAATCTAATCTCAGTGTCAATTTGTCAAAAATAATAAATAATAGTGTTTATCTACATTTTTGACATTTGATTGATATTGCGACTAGATTTTGAACGGTTTTCATCATCTGCCTAGCCTTTTCCCAACTATGTTGGGGTCGGCTTCTAGTCTAACCGGATGCAGCTGAGTACCAGTATTTTACATGGAGCGACTGCCTATCTGACCTCCACAACCCAGTTACTGGGTAATACGAAATCCCTTGGTAAGACTGGTTGTCAGACTTTCGGTCTTCTGTCGACCCGTAACGACTGTCAAAGATCTACGAATGACAGCCGGGACCAACGGCTTAACGTGCTTTCCGAGGCACGGAGGGGTCTCGGTATGTAAAGATGGTCACCCATCCACAGACCAACCGCGGCAAGCGTAGCTTAACCGATTGATAGATCCGTGCGGCTGTTATTAGAACGTTTTTAACTACGAGAATTGGCGTTCAGCTGTATGTTGTGATAAGTTCTTTGTTTAAAGACTCTGTTTAAGTCCAAAACTAATCGACTAACCCCGAAACAAACACGATTAAGGGTGAACAGAAAAAACTTTCTAACTAAAAACTTTATCTGCTTTTCCGAAAAATTCGTAAATCAAACATAGGCTTGTTTATCTACGTATCGCATGACATATTCACATGTTATGATTAAACAAATATTGGTTTGGCCTACTGGAAGTTTTTTCGGCTCTCGATGTTTGTGTATGTGAGATTTGTTTGGAACCACACCCACGATACAACACAGTAGAAATCCTAATTTGTGGTAAAGTAAGTTTGCATTAAAAGGCATTCATAGAAATAGAAATACAATGATTGGTCAACGGGACCCGCGGGTCCACTTCGAGTGGATCTAGTTGACCAAAGACTCATTGATTTTTCGTAATAACTACGCGGACGCTAACTCTCTTAAAGTGTGGCTAGAATGAAAGAAATACTTAATACTTATATGCTGAATGAAAATAACTATACAAGGTGAAGACGACATTACGAAAATTTAACTGCATATAAGTATCTAATGTCATTCCTAGTCAGCATACGAAAATTCAGTCAAATATATCCCATTGTCGGCCGGCCCATGACTATATTTGAAAAAAAAAAGTCGACTTGAGAACCTCCTCCGTTTTTTCGTCGGTTAAAAAATCACTTTAGTGCATTTTGTTTGATAATCACTTAATTACATTTAAAACGGGTATGCAGCATGCTGCAATTGATACATTGCTTTTAATACTGTCAACAAAGAAATAACTTAATAACTCATGTCTTAAAATCAAATAACATTCTGTATGTACTACCACTCAAAAAACGATAAAGGCCATCCCTTAAGGCTAAGGGTCCACTACGAATTTTAATCATTGGAAGAAAATTCGTCAATCTGTGAACAATAGAAATGTACTGGAGTCCGCGCTTGCGATTTTATAACTAAATCGCAACGATTAAAATCGTAGTGCGCGCATAGCCTAAAAACCCAAAATTACCTTTGAGTTCGAGACACCACAAAAAACATTTACAAAATTGCCTTTTAACAGGAATTCAGTAAGTTGTCAATACAACCAATTTGGGCGAACAAAAAGGAGACAAGACAATCTGGCTGTCTACCACCTGTCTTTCCGCGCAGCTGTTGTATCGCAAATATGCTACAATGCAAGGGTTTTTGCGAACATTTTGGCTATACATTTTTTTTGTGCGGTGATTAAATCTGAAAGATGTGAAGTTAAGTGGTTTTGCAGTATGTAATTATTATTATTTAGTTTGATTAGACTTGGTGTAACAGCGCTGCAATAAAAACAAATGACAATTGGAATGCGTCTTGCCTCGGCTCGGTATGGTGTGACTAAAGGTACGTGAAAATTGATATTGTCACGCAAGTGTTACATTGCATAAGAGATGCAATAAAAACACAGAATAAATAATAATAAGCGATGATTCGATGATGCGATCCGACCGATTTCGGCTTGCAGAATTGCTTCTCATCTTCTTTGTATCTGGTGTTTTGTGTGTCTTTTGGTCTGTGCTAAATAAATATATTTCTTTCTTTCTTTCTTCAACTTCGCAGTAGTTGTCGTTCGTGAGCTCGTATGTGGCTTATGTAGCCAATCTTTTTTGAGAAAATCCTCGATTATAATAATAAGTACTTTAGCAGTGGTGGCCCAGTGGAAACGGCCGCGTCCTACAAGTTATAGGTCGTAGGTTCGAACCTAGGCACACATTTATCTTTGTGTAAATTATTTTATCACCAATGCTCTCAAAACGGTGAAGGAAAGAAAACCGGCATGTCCTAGTACCAAAAATTCGAAGACATAATTATCAGATCCACCAACCCACACTGGGCCCGCGTGGTGGATAACGGCCCACTCCCTCTCACCGAGTGGACGCCTGGTGTCCCAGCAGTGGGGTCATTATAGGCTGAATATACTACTTTAGCAGTAGGTATAAAAAAATTCGCTTTACTGCCTTTTCTAAGGGCTGTCCAAACCGAGCTTCGTAATTAAACCTAATAAGATTCTTAAGATAATTATGGTGGCTAGAGTATAACGATCATAATGTCCATTCCATTACTAATTAACTTAGTAATTATCCAGTGGCATTTTCAGTATCTTCACGATATTGTTAAGCTTACTAAGTAAAGGATTAGAAGTTATTTAAAGTGACTGGACATAGACGTAAAATGGACAATAGAATTCACCATCAGTTTACCGAACTCAGTAACAAGTTTACAAATCTCCGAAGACGCGTAAAGGTGCGGCCATATTGTGAGACGCGAGCGTTTCTTAGCTTACACCCGCGCGAACCTCTTTCGCGTACTGCTTGCAAACAAAAGCAGCGGATAATCTACCACGCAGGCCCAGTGCGGGTTGTCACAGTCATGTCTTCGAATTTTTGGTTCTACGAAATGCCGGTTTCCTCACGATGTTTACCTTCACCATTTTGAGAGCTGAGTGATGAAATTATTTATGCAAAGTTAAGCGCCTGCCTGGGTTTGAACCCACGAATTACAACTCGTAAGTCAACATTGGCACTGGGTCACCACTGCTCTTGCCCTGTCCCACTGCACAGACCTTTGCCCTGCAGGCTAGTTAGTTAGCTCATCCAACAAGGACGTATAGTTAACTTGACTAATGAAACCTGGGGCCAGTGTTTGGATTTGGATGTGGTGTGGCAAATGCCAATGTGACAATGTGAGGCCACGTCTAGAGAACGCGTGTCCGCCGCCCGCGGGTTTGTCGTGTTTGTGCACACACCCTTAAGAGTATGGTAATGGAATAACAAAGTTGCGCCTTCCCCCCTCGAGGCTAAGTCGTGAAGATACCGTCACGAACAGATTACCAAGCTTAAAATAAACTGCGAGGCGACAATTTGTTATAACATTCAAGTGGCGGTTAGGGCTGCCTGGTTGTTCAAAGGAAAGGCTTGTCTAAGATTTGTATACCTACAGGCACAGATTCATGAATAGTTACCTACAGGTATCAATTTCGGAGTTTATTTAGTACTTACTTAGTCTAATTAGCCCCGTACTTATACTGCGTTCGCATTTTCTTTTCCAAATATGCGTTTTTTTTTTTAATTACTTTAATACCCAAACATTAAACATTTTATAAAATTTTCAATGGTACTAGTAATTCTCAAATCAATATTTATTTACACTAATGTAAAGTTGATATTTGTGTATGTGGAAAGAACATCAATTGGACACAAAGATTTGAATATGGTTATAGTTCATGACAACAAGCGTCCATTGACGTACGTTTCTGTGGTTTCAAGAGACCAGAGAGAGAGAAATAGTGGTGTCTGTTTTTCAGTACTCCTTCAGTTTCCTTCCTTTTAGTACAAGGTTCTTATTATAACTGTAATTTGTAACCTCAATAGGTTACAATGGTAAGAACAAAAGATTAATATTTTAATAATTACCCAACGTTCGGGGGTCATTGCACACGACCCACAAATACTACAATAGTAAATACACCTCAGTGCGATGTTAGTCTTGGCCAATATTTTCATTTTGTAGACTTTACTATGTTTTAGCGGGCAAATCGTTGACCTTACGACCGCCATAGACAAGCGGCTAGACGGAATTCAAGGACATAAATATTCCGTTCTAATTTAAGGCGACTACATGACCTAAAGCGCGGTCACTGTCGGACTGCATAGAAAAGAAAGAGAAGCGCGATGACACAACGCTGGTAATTTATGGATTTGCAAAATATGAAGCAATTATTTATTTACAAAAAATCAATTGTTTGGACTAAAAAATTAAAACACTAGTGCTTTAGTATGTTGCTTGTAGAATAATCTGACAAAAAATCAGAATGATTATATGTATATTAGTATGGTTTTTATTGTAAAACGAAAGTTTTTAGAGGTATCTTCATGTTTTTTTTCTATCAAATTATTTGTATTATGTTTTCACTATCTACCTAGCATATATCTTGAAGAATATCATATATTTTTTTGATTTTGTTTACTGTAGTCGATCATATACTTTTATTGTTTCTAAAACATGCGTTTTTTGCGTTTAGGTCCTGTAAGCCCCTTAAATAAAATATGTACCTACTTATATGTATTGTTTTAGAGTTTGTTTTCTTTATGTACAAGAACAGAGGGGTAATTGCGTAACACAATATAAGTAGCATTGGGTTTCACTTTGACAGTTCAACAACTTTCATTGCGTTATTTACGTTGTTGAGCAGATACATTTTTCAAACATATGAAACAATGGATTACCAATATCCTTTAAATTGCTTCAGTTTGAGACTGACAGTGTGTTACGGAAAGGGTGCGGATTGTGTTGGTATCATTTATCTTTTGATAAACAAAGACTGTTTTCTAATAGCGAACCAAATCATCATCATAATAGCTAAAATTCCCAAAATTACTACGTATTTAATTCTAAAGAGTAGCTTTCAAAATGTTATAATTTCCAACGATTCGTTCCACTTACGTCAACATAAGTTTTTTTATTGACAACCCGGCCAAACCCTGCTTTAAACCTTGCGCGAGCGCACGTCACCTGTCAACTTACTGACCCATTAATTGAGCATTATAAGATTCTTATACGCATAACTTAATGCCACGTTCGTAACTATCACGATTATGTTTATATAAATACAAGCTTCTACCCGCGGGTTCACCCGCGTAGTCATTGGAAACTATCCCTCAGGACCGTGCTACGTGCACAAAAATTTGTCTATATCCTTCCCCAGGATGAACAGATTTCGATAAAATTTAAAGAAAGAAATTTACGGCTATTTTCTTGCAATTTCATCGAAATCCGTTCAGTGGTTCTGGCATGAAAAGTTAACATCATTATATTGGAATGTATAATATTTATTCATATGCAGGTATAGTAGACAACTCTAAATATAGAGTTTTTGACCCTACTTATACAGGGAGATTTAGTCAGAAACTTCCACATAAAGGATGTGTTCTATCCGTGATATTATACAACTTTTCCTCACAAATGCAAATCCAATTCCTAAACAAAAGCTTTTCATTAGAATTGTCCGATCAGTTGTATCGTGATTACTATATAAGTACTATAGATTTTTCATTAGCATCACTCCTTTAAACAAAAGTTTCCAATTAACATTACTACTTGAATATTTAAAAAGTAGGATTGACAGATAATGGGGCGCTTTACTTGCGTGTGCGCGTCAATCAGCACCTGTCAAATTACTCATTTTAAGTTTTTTAATGGATACATACTTACACCTGCGGGTAATTGCATAACACACTTGCAAAGGCAATGCCTTTCATTTTTACAGTTCAACAACATTCATTGCGTGATATACGTTGTTGAGCGGACGAACTTTTCAAACATATGAAGCTATGGATTAGGAATTTCCTTCAAAATTCGTTGGATTGTAATTGAGTGTTGGGACACAATTGGGTGTTGGTTCCTTATAAAGTCACGGATATATATATATGTTTTGTTCCCCTAGTATTATAAAAGATTGTCAGATACCAGCCAACCATTGCTTACCCGATCCATGCGCGTGCGCTTAAGTTTCAACACCACCTGTCAACTGACCCATTATACTCGAATAGTCAACCGTACGTCAGCGATAAGAAAGAAGTAACACATGAACTTCGAAAACCCTCTTACTGCTAAGACATAAGGTGCTTTCAATGTAAAATGTAACCAAGGATGTTTGCTTGTACGATCACTGTTTCAGTGATTCTTGTCGAACACTCGGTATTATTTACTTGTACTGAAAGATGAGGTGCTGAAGGAAGGTCTCATCTGGTCATGAGAGTCGGGAACTAAGTGGGAGTTACTTTTTAACACCTTTGTGTAAGAAAAATGGGAATTGACAAATTGTTGCATGAATGAAGGTGAAGATGTTACACATCCTCTCTTTTTTTGGCGTGAGAAGTGTAGATAATAATGTTCGCCTTTTACTGGAAGACTGTCCTGTGACATTATTTTCTATTTTAGCCTTCTTGGTCTTTACTATTATCTAGGTCATCTGTAGATTAGACTAGCCTTAATCATGAATAACCTTTTAATCCTGTGTACATGGTAATGTCTCCTTTTCTACCTATTCACAAAGAAAATAGGTTATGGGTAGAAATTCAAATTCCATAAATTATTACCTCATGTGACTGCTCCAAAACGTCCACAAAGGCAACCATAGACTCAAATAGAAATACACTCTAGGTACTCAATAAAAAGGTTCAGTACAAAGCATCATACTTATACCACAAAGAAAGTAATTCTTTGTCTGTCCACCATAGAGGCAAGCTTACATTACGATCTCTACTTAATTATAAATAAATCAACGCTGTCGACAAGCAAGGCGGCGCGCGCGCAGCATGGCCGTCGACATCGTCTGTCAACCAGCGCATTATACTAACACGATTATATATGTTACGGTAATAGAATTCGTGTTTCTTGTCACGTTGCTCAAATATTTACGGACTTCGGTTTGAATTAATCTTCATTAATTCCCTTGGGTGTTTTTCCGATTCTTTTAATGAAGTTTTAGACTAACTGGCTGAATCTTTGAGAATTGTCCGAGTAAGTGGTATCTAATTGAAATAAATGTTTCGACTTTGGCATCTCCGAAAGTTTGCTTAGAAACGGGATGAATGTGACAATCAAGCTTTATGAGCGCTACTTTAGTTTTTGAATACTTAATTTATATTTAGGATTAAATGTTTTAGGCGTTTAATTTTGAATGGAAGAAAGTCGAGAGTTACCAAAACCAGCAGATTAGAGCTTTGCAAGTTAGCTGTTTGTCCTTACTAGGAAATGGACGTTGTTCCTTTTTAGAAGGCTACCGAACGTCTCTTAACTTATTTTATAGCGGGAACCACACGAAAATATTGTTGAATCCTTGCACCTGCATTCTTACACGTCATAATAAAAAGATATACCGTCAGCCATCCGGTCATGCATTTATTTACTTACACTTAAATATTTAATTAATAGGATTCTTGTTCTCGTTGAACGCTTAAATATTTAACTATAAAACTAATTAATTGTTTTTGTTTGTTACAGGTATGTTTGGTTTATAATATACCTATTTCCATAATATTATGGTAAGTTATTATTTTGAATTATTGTAAGTTTCATTAATTTCAAACTGAAAATATAAATCATAGTATTTCTTTGTTTCGTCTTTATTGTAACGATTAATTTAGAGAAGCGCAGTTTTTTTTGGAATTTCTCTGTAGCAGCCCGGATTCTGGATTTGTGCGCGCTGATGGCAATAGACTCGCTCCCTATTACATGGGACTTAAAACATAACTGGCGAAATAGGGGTGTTCTATAGATACACTTCTGCCAGCTGGCTAAGCCTTCGGGGAATAAGGCGTCATGTCATGTTTGTTAGCAGTTCAGCAACCCCGAAAACACTACATATTGGCAATTATTTTCCCATTATTCCTAAGTTGTCTTTTAGGGCAGATACTTAAGTAGCCTTGTCAGGACAACTTGTTTACTTACCAAGTTACCATATAATTTATTTACGGCCAACTTGTAAGTTATTAGAAACAACCTTACTTACCCATTATCTTACCACTAATTTCTTAACTTTAACTTAACCGGGAAACTTGCCGTAAATACTCGTAAATAAATCTCTGCGTGTGGTCTCTCATTGGTCATAAATATTTTACGACAGACGGTATATTTTGAGATGTAATAATGTTATAGTACAAGGCTGGTAAAGTCGTAAGAATATAACTTGAAATATAGTCATGTGTGTGTGTTAGTCTATGATCGCGGTTGTTAGTTACTTTAAACAAAAATATCTGCTTAATTTATGTGTTTATTACGTCTCAGGTAATTACAAGTACTTGTCTATTGTGCGCTACAAGCTATACAATACAATGTCCGTTAGGGCTCGTACACATATAGGTCCGTTTTTACTAGATCCGTTTTAACGCATCAGAATTGGCCGGAGTGACATGATTACTGAATCCGGAATACTGTTTTGTGTGTGAACTCGCTCATACAACTACATAGGTACGCTATCAAATAACGGACCTGTAAATCGGATCGCTATGTGTACGAGCCCATAGGGTTCGTACACATAGCGATGTGGTGGTATGGTATGAGCGAGTCACGCAAGAGTGATGCTGGTCTAACAAAACGAGCAAAATTTATTACAGCAAAAAAAAAAAACAAACTTCTGAAATGGTGTCAAACACCTGATACTGTTGTATTTTACCTACATATTATTTAAACATGCATTAGTAAATAAAATATAACATCGACGTGTCAAAGTAACAACCCGTGTTTCGCAACTCGGTAAAAAAAATCCATGTCGACACATCAATTTGCATCAATCAACATCTGTCGATATTAACATAAACGTGTTTTATTACAAAAGTAACTCTATTGGGTCCTGTAAAGGTGGCTTTTAGCTTGCAGGTCGATGGACCGATATAATTTGATACAGCCACATTGTATAATGAATGATTGAGTTGAGGTTTTGTGGTTGAGGTTCCGTGGCATTAAATTTTATTTGCTTAGGGAATTAGCAGTTTTAGTAACGTGACTTTAAGGATTTCTGTATGGGTATTTCATATATTTTAGGGGTTTTCACACAAGTAATTAGAATATCAGATTCTGATATTGGATGATGGATGTGAAGGCCACAATAACAATGGTTTATACACAAAGTTAAGTAAAGCAACAAATTGAATCCTCAATCACAAGAATGTGTCCGTATGGATTGAGGGGCCATGTCTCTGTATTTAAACCCGGGTGGTACCAATATGTAGTAAATTAGCCAAAATTTTAGGCCTGGTCCTGGAATTTATAGTAAAGCCTTTAAAAATTTACAGGATGTTTACGACCTTACAACTCGAAAACTAGCCGATACACAGATATTTTTGAAAATTTTGTTGTGTTCATGCGTAATCTTTAAAAATGGGTTTTGTACGGCTTTAATTATTTCAAATATTTTGCTGTACAAGAACCTCTGCCAAGCTACCTGCTGACTTGGTAATCTTTTTACCACTGCATGAGCTAATATTCTTGTGTAGTTTGTGCCCACACGAGAAAAATTTATCAAAAACTGACTGAAACATCGCCAATAGTCAGCTCTTTATCCCAATATGCAGTATCCATCACTTTTACATCTCACGGAACCCTAATATAATAGCAGATGTCCACAGTCCCAGCCTCCAGTCGGCACCTGTTCCTGTTCACGTCCGGACCTGTTCCAACGTGACTTGGTTCATACATATACTTTTGTTTTAATGGCGTTAAAATGTTAAGGAATGCGGGATTTTGTCCTTGGAGGGCAAAAAGTTATTTTTGAGAATGTTTTCATTAGTTGTTATTTTTTAAATTTCGTCCATGATTGAAAATTTTGGTATTAGTATGGATTCTATAAATTTTTATAGAGTACTAGCTGCGCCCCGCGGTTTCACCCGCGTAAATGTCGATCCCGTGAGAATATCGGAATTAAAAGTATCCTATGTGTTATTCTGATGTATAAGCTATATTACTATAAAGTTTCATCAAAATCCGTTCATTAGTTTTTGCGTGAAAGAGTAACAAACATCCTCACAAACTTTCGCATTTATAATATTAGTAGGATAGTAATGTCCTCTAAAGGTAAGACTGCTGGACAAAAATGTTTAAAGTGATTTTGACCGACTTTATAATAGCCCGTTTTTTTTTAGACTGCAATCTTTTAGGGATTTATTGACTATAAAAAAAAATATACGAGTATATATACATATATAGGTAGGTACAGTAAAGATTTGCAGTAAACTTTATAAAAAAATAAGCAATAATTATGACACTTCAAAAAATACAGCGTTATCCTCGAAAGACGTCTATAAAACCACATCCCTTCTTGGGTCTGATATTATAACTGAAACAAACAGAGGCGAGGCGAGTCAGTTAATAAAATCAATTGATATTGATACATTCACTATCTTACGAGTAGCTGACATTCACCTCAACTGCACGTTGGTTTGTTAAACTTCAATAAATAATATACAAAACAAATAGGCATCTTCAAGGTGCCTGTTTAAATCAATCGACAATGCGAAAAGTACTGTGAAAGAGTATTGAGGAAATGTGTACATGCAATGCAACGACATATCAAGCTATACAGTTCCAGTTTTAGTTGACCTCGCATTGCATAGGCTTTTTGTACAATGAGAAGTCAGCTTATACTGGACATGTATAGCTTGATATGTCGCCGTGCGTACCATTGGCACCTTTGAAAGTAGCTGAAAAGCTGTACATATTTTATTTGTAAGCGAAATATTCCTGAATAACAAAAGAGACTTGTCTAATTTACTAACCAAAGCCACCATAGCCATATCCATGACCACCAGCATCAAGAATTGCACATATAAAATTAAGAAAATATTATAAATACAATGTTTAATTTTGTTAGCCTTTTTTTTTTGGATGGGTAATCCTAATCATCTAATGACTCCTCCCGCTCTGGGTGGAGCGGAAGGGAGTGTCAGACTCTTACTGACTAAAACCCGCCCGTGTTCCTTCCTTAGCCCTTTATGTTCCGGGCAGCGGTAACCCTTTCGGACGATCCCGCTACCCCGGAATTCTGTTACCCTTACATTTTAAGTGAAAAGTAAAATAAGTTATTCTATTTATTTAGACCGACTCACAGATCTCCGGTTTCGTTCGGAATCCGTTGATTATTTAGTCTAGAAACACTTGACAGTCTAGCAAAAATATAGTACATACTAATTCCATGCAATTTAGGAAAGTACCTACATACTAATTTCAATTTTTAGACGAAAGCATGACATACTTAGCTCCTATCTTGGTAGTTCGCTTAGTGCCACGTTGCGAGCTTATAGCAAACCAACGCATGGTTTTTGGTACAGACGCCAGCACATCAACCTACTACAATCTGTCAAATTTCTTTAATAAATTTTCAACTTTATTGCTGAAGTATAAGGTTCAAAATGGATTGGGAAAATTTGACAGTTTCGGGTAGGTTGATGTGCTGGCGTCTGTACTACTGCAAAGGTAACACTGACGCTCGGTGCCGCGCTTCAAGACTAATTTGTCGCTTGTTCGAGCTAGCCACTCACTAAGCGTGGCACCAAGCGCCCACCTACCATGTGGCTAATGCAATCATACAACAACTAAGAAAAATTAAGATCAACACTCGACCGTCCAAAATTATACGTTTTTCAATCGGTCTTTCTATTATCTCTATGATTTTCATTGACGTCATCGTCTTCGTCATTGCCTAGAGTCCCAGTAATAAGTTACTGGGACTGAAATTCTAAGGCTGTGGAAAACAAATGAATATCGCTCAGTATAGGAGTATAATCTAGACATCCCGCTGCGTTCGCTTAAGCTAGATTAGCTAGCAGTTGACTCCAACACAGGAGAAAAGCTACTTGCCACTCGCCATCATTCCAACCTGAAAGATGTCCACTGCTGGATATAGACCCCAAGGACAACCAATGACCGGTTCCTGCACCCTTGCCACTCGCTTCCAACTGATCCTTCAACGAATCGAGATATTCTCACAAGTAAATTGCCTTTCGCGGCGCTTGCGCAACTCGTGTCGTTAGCATGCACAAGGTCGCGTTATGTAAGTCTAATAAAATGTACATACATAATGTGTGTATGTTGTTGTAAGGCCGTCGTGTTTATAAACAATAAATTTGATGTTGAAGGAAAAAATCGTTGAGGAAATTGATTCTCTTTGTTTGAATTGTAAAAGAAATCGACAAAGAGGGTTTATAAAGTCATTACTCATTAGTTGTAACGGTAATACTTCAGGGTTTGATAAAAATTAATCCTTTCCTGTGATCCAGAGTCCAGAACCCGAAACCGATACCCGGAACCGACCCGAATATGACTCGTTCAAGTATTAAGTTTGATTAAACTGCTTTTTTGAACTTATTAGCAAACTATTGTGATACTATTCATTTATTAATCATACTATTGGGTCTTCGAAAAAATGCTGAAGTACAAGTACAGTCACGAGCACTAATATGTCAACATTTGGCAACTTTCATTTGCGATTTTTTCGTGAAATAGCGAATGTAACGTTGAATTACGACATTTTACATAAACCTATGGGTTCGAAAATACTGTGTTCATAATAACATACAATTTCATTCAAACATAAAGGAGAAAATCGCCTTTGAATAAAGCCAAGTGTATACATACTTATGCTCGTGACTGTACAGCCCGATCCAAAATTTATGGCGGCTCTGAAGTGCGCTACACGCTGCGCAGTACCTCACCCCTCACCCCCGCTGACACGTGAATTTGTTACTGCGCAGCGACTCGCCTCATGTTCCGACCCGCCATACAGTTTGAATCGGGCTGTAGCATGAGGGTTGTTGTGACATGTAGGTAGGTCTACATTAATTACCACATCACATTTTCATTTTGTTTGCAAGCACTATTTATCTACAATCACAACGACCACCACACATAATATTAACGTTCAAATCACGCCACATGCTGAGAAAACACGAATACCTACCTATAGTCTGTTCAAACAATACTTGATGAAAACATAAACAAACCCTGTTCAGGTTAAATTCTTACGCAATCACTTACTAAAGGGAATTAGTAACATTCATCTGTATTTAGAGAGCTTCAACTATATAATGACTTTTTTCTACAATTATTGTTTAAATAACATTATTAAATTGTAATTGAAAAAAATCATCGACGAAAGGTTATAACCTCAATTGTCAAATAAAAAACATCTTTAAGGTAATTTAAAATCGAATAATAAAACCAAAGCAATAATTAATTTGTAAGTGACACTACAAATTGACATCCACAGGTACGTTTTCTGATCTATTTGTTTACATTTTCTTCAGAAACTTTAGGAACAGACTATAAATACCTTACACAAGACACTGATTTAATTACAAGCAACCATGTTCGCCATTGTTGTTACCGTTCTTTACCACAATTACCTGCGCGGGAGTGCCTAGGACAGTCACGACTGAAGATAAAGTTGCAGTAGATGAATGTGCCAGATTAAAGTGTACGACGTGATTAACTAGGCTCTTATGCTACTTAGTGATGTAAGATGTTAGGAGGGGGATCAGGGGTATGTACTAGTGTAGGGATTCGGTTAGTTATACAGGGTGTCCAGTAAATAGTACGACATATTGCTGGGGATGATAGCTTGGATCAATACCTACCAAAACAACACAATATATGTTCCGCAAAATGTAACTTTTTTTTTTTGCCACTGTAGGTTAAAGTTAAGCGATAAGAAAATCGTTCTGCGAAAATTTAAACAAAAAATGGTATTTCTTGAAAAAATCTTATTTTTGATAGAAAAAAGTCTTATCAATGAGAAGAGTAACTATTCACGAATAATTTGATGTAAAAAAATACTAGAAAAGGAATTTTTCATTACGAGATGCTTAAAAATCTGTTTCAAGGTAGAGATTTTTCGATATTTCGAAAAATTTTGTATAACCGTAAATCCGTAACATTTTACGGAACATAATATATATTGTGTTGTTTTGGTAGTTATTGACTAAAGCTATCACCCCCTGCAATATGTCGTACTATTTACTGGACACCCTGTATATACATGGCCGTATTACCTATGTTGAATGTATTGAGAAAACGGAGCTATCTATGGTTTGAAAAATAAATGTTGTTGATGTTCCGGGTTTCCTAAGGACCATTTTTAGGACCAAGATGGTCCAGTAAATCAAATTTTTTTTTTTTACAATGACTTTCTTTTGCAAAAAGCATTGTGAGAAAACCTTGACACAAATGGTTTGAAAACGCCAAAAAAGTGTGCAAACGTGATGATTATTGTACATTTTTGTGGTGTACCTACAATAAAGTGTAAATGAATAAATAATAACATTTATTTATGGCAATACTGATTCTTTGGCCAAAAATCACGTGAAGAGTCGGCCAACCGCTTGGCTATATACTATAGATTGGATTTGATAGTATGATCTTGGCAGTTATTAATGTTTTTAAGGCAATGTTAATAATAGAGTATTATAATACTATATCATTTAGATTAGCGATACAGAAAGATCTTAATTCACGTTTTTAAAATGTCAAGGTCGGCTAAATATTTTATAGCAACAGAATATAATGCGTTTTTTTATCTAATTGATTGGCTCTATTAAGCAAGGTGACATCAATGTTCGAATTAAATTACACAAGCCTGGCCTATTTTTGACCGCGACTATGTTCGATTGTAAAGTTTTTTTTTCTCTATAAAAGAAGTACCTCATCATCATCTGCCTAGCCTTTTCCCCACTATGTTGGGGTCGGCTTCCAGTCTAACCGGATGCAGCTGAGTACCAGTATTTTACTTGGAGCGACTGCCTATCTGACCTCCACAACCCAGTTACTGGGTAATACGAAACCCCTTGGTAAGACTGGTTGTCAGACTCTGTCTGTCTGTCTGTTGTCTTTTCTTCTAGAAAAGAAGTACCTATCTGTTTTACTTAGGTAAAGTTACGAAGTTTAGTCGGGAGGATGTCCTAAGCAGACAGACACAGCTATTTTCACGTATCTATTGAGTTTGTTGTTTTTTTTTGTTTGTTTGAATGCGCTAATCTCTGGAACTACCAGTCGGATTTGAAAAATTCTTTTTGCATTTGATAGCCCAGTTCTTGAGGAAGGCTATAGAGTATTTAACATCACGCTACGACTCTTAGGAGCCGAGCAAAAAGAAAAAAAAAGTAAGAAAGAATGCTAAGAGAAAACGAAATAGAAGGTATCGCGGGCAGGCGGGGTGGGTCGGAGGGGAAACAAAAATATTCACGCGGACGCAGTCGCGGGCAGAAGCTAGTTTGATATAAAATCCCAGTTAGTAGTTTCTACGCCTGTCGTCGAATTACTATGAAAGTATGTGCAGTCAACAAAAGAGATGAGTATGCAGGGTCGTCGGATATAGTTGAAGTTTAGTAAGAAACCGATGGATGTTGTCGACTGAAATTTAATTTGATAAAAGAGCTGTTTGTTATCTATTAATAAAATTAAATTTTATTGGAGAACATCCATCGGTTTCTTACTAAACTTCAACTGTATCCCACGATCCTGCATACTTATCTCTTTTGTTGACTATACCTAGGTTCTAAAAGCTTCGTATTGTAAGTTCTAACAAAAATGTGTATTTCTGACATCAGTCTACTACAAAAATAACTTGCTTACACTACTTATTTATACTTCTTTCTTGAAAAAACCGCCAGTTCCACATACTTAGCACCTAATTATCATCTTATAAACAAGCGACTCCCCGACACTTAAGATAATGACGAGCCCTCAAACTTCAAACAACTTTTTTACTCTGAAACCTGCGGGATAAACAAACATACAACTATTTTAACACTTCCATAACTGAAGTTAAACAGTCATCAAAGGAAGTTCACTGTTTGTAGTTATAAAAGTTATTTTTGGGAGCCGTCGACAGTGGGCTCGTTCGTTTTTGGGCTGGAAAAAAATAATTAATTTTGTTTTTTTTTATTTTTAATAGGTAAAGAAATATGAACTAAAAGCTGTGTCTAGTTCGTGAGTTATTTTCTCTTAATTTACAATGTGAATGTTTAATTATTTTTACAAACAATGGATGTTTACACAACAATTAGCAACTTTAACGTGTTGCTACTTACACTAATTAAACAATATGAACACTTTCTTATTATTAAAACATCACGAAAACTATTAACTAAGACAGACTAATTTTTCTTTCAGTGTTTTGCAAAATAAATGCATTATCTTTCTTATTCTAAGTGCTGATTTCAGCTTCTTACTGTGAAAGTTTATGTTTAAATGTTTTTCATTCAACCACGCAAAAACGGCTGAACGGATTTGGATGAATTTGGCACACAGATAGCTTATAACCCAGATGCTTTTTATCCTGATATTCCCACGGGAGACTTGGAGAAACCGCAGATCGCTGCTAGTAAACAATAAACTTTATTCGGCACACATTTCTTACACAAAACAAGCGTTTTCTTCTCATACAAATACTTACATACTTGAATCTTTAAGAGGTGCTCCTCAATTTTACAGAGACCCACTTAGAAATGCTCTTTGATGCCGCTTTGATATTTGAAACTCTGTAGTCGTGTCCTTTCGTAATCGTTTATAGTTTCTAAGATAGTTCGTAGAGGAGAGAATTGTGTAATATCTATACATATTATATATTAAAGTCGCTTTTCGTGTCTGTTTGTGTGGCCACGTCGTTCTTCTAAACTACGCAACTGACGCAACTGATTTCCGTGCGGTTTAAACCATCGTTTTGAAAATTAATTCTGGTAGATTTATGCGTATAGTACAGACGCCAGCACATCAAGCTACCCGAAACTGTCAAATTTTCCCAATCAACATTGAACTTTATGCTTTAGCGATAAAGTTGAAAATCTATTAAAGAAATTTGACAGATTGTAGTAGCTTTATGTGCTGGCGTCTGTACATTCATATCAAGTCGGGTATAAAAGAAAAGATTTAAACCTTTGAGTTGGTGTCGGTGTTTGTATTCTATATTAAAAACCTTTAGGGTATTGAAAGAAAGGATCTTGACAGACGGACAACGAAGTGATCTTGTAAGGGTTCCGTTTTTCCTTTTGAGGTACGGAACCCTAAAAATTTAATTTTAACTGATATTTCAAAAACACCCAAAAAACTTACTGGAATGGGTCCTAAATTAAGTATTTATTTATTTCTTAGTATATGGTACATTGAGATCTGACTTTAAACAGCAAGTTAGTGACTGATAAACCTAAAACAAAAACGTCTGAAAAACAGTAAACCAAATGGAACATAAGACGCACTCAAGAGCTCGCACATGGATGGGTAGTATTTTCCTATCCCTAGAGTTTTCCCATTCTATTGGTGCGTGTTCCTACTTACAGAAACTTCTCGTGTACTCATTATCGAGTGCAGGACCGATGCCAAGACACGGAATGAGATGGGGTGGCCCATTTACCGGGGGCCTGTACGGGGCTACCTAATGAGGGACCTATAATGTAGACATAGGTATCTACAGTGAACCTTTTGAACTAAAGTTTCCATTCGTAACTTTAAATTATATTCTTATTAGCTAATCTTATGGTAACTATGGACTTGAAGGCCAAAACGAATTCTTATAAGAGAATTTTGTCATAAACACAGCATTACAAAATAATTTGGTGATAAAATGTTTCACATAAACATGAGTACTTATGAAAAGTCAGAAGCTATTGATAGCCAATTGGTCATTTCCTATGGAGAAGAACCAGAAAGAAACTCCACGGTAACTCTTTTAAAAATAAATTCTTTGCTTGCTTGCTTTAATCGATTACTTTATCATTTTGTAACTTTTGCATGCCTACTGGTTAAATATGTAAAATAAGATGAACCTATTATGTACTTATCACCATGTACTGTACCCATATTTGCGAAATAAAATTGCTTTGTCTTGGATGGAAGGACAGTGTAGGCCTGTCAACAAGCACCATATCACATTTCTCGATCCTAAAACAGGATGCAGTTACCCATCCTCTGCGTATACGCATGCGATTATCTTTCCCAAGTAAAGGCATGAATACACCACATTGCACCACAGAAAGGGCACGAGATATTTCTAACCACAAAACAGTGCATATGAGGTCAGCAGAAACCATCTCCATGCGAATATAGTTTCTATTGATATGTTAATAACTACTGTGGGAAATGTAGGGCGGACCCACTATTATTGTCTTTCTGAACAAACCTAGTGTCATGCTAATTTTGTTCTAGATCTATACATATTATTATATATTAAAGTCGCTTTTCGGGTCTGTCTGTCTGACCGCGTTGGTCTTCTAAACTGCGCATCGGATATTGATGCGGTTTCTACCATCGTTTTTACTATCATTTTGATAATTTATTCCAGAAGGTCTGTTGTGTAATACGTTTATATTAAACTACAACTCGATTTAAAATAGCGTTATTCAAATGGCTTATAGAAAAATCATTATATTCTGTGAATGAGTATTTAGACTAAAGATTCACACTGACATCTTGCTAATTTAATTTGACAAATAATACAATATAATACCAACTTGTATTAGTTTGATTTATTTAATTAGGTAATGTAATCAATAATTTTTCATGCTAGTTTTAGCGATTTGTTTTAGAAACTGTTAAAAAAACCTGATCATCTGTAATGTGCATACTATAATTCCTCTAATTTTTATTTAATTTCATAACAATAAAGAAATATTAATGTTTTTTCAAGTGGTAAAAACTGGCGAAGCAAGGGCGGGCCGCTAGTATCTAAATACTATTATAGTCAAGGTGAGCCATTTGCTCATTTTTCGTCACAAAAGTAAACTTTAGTTATTAACTTTGTCTGGCTCCGTGCGATTTTGGCGCACTGTGTACAGTTATCGTGAATTGTGTTTTTGTTTTAGTAGTTCAGTGAATTTCACTTTCTGGTTGTAAACAAGCTAATTCTCTTTGTGATCGTATTTTGCCAGTTTGTAGGTGAACTATGGTTAGGAATATTTTGTGTTAGGTTAGGACACGGTCGGGAAATGCTTGTGTCAGAAATGCGCATCGTCTTTCCTTCATATAATACATAAGATTTATGTTTTTTTTTTTCAAAGTGAGTAATCATTGGTCTAGTGGTCGCAAGCACTACTGCCTAAGCATGAGGTCCGGGTTCGCTTCCCGGGTTAGACAAAGTGTTATTGGGTTTTTCCATCAGAAATGTGGGAGTACAGTCAACAGCAAAAGTGGATGATGAAATTTTGGAGTCACTCTTGGAGTCAAAAATGATCACGAATATATGGCAGCTGTACTAGTAGTAAATGTTTGGTATAATTTACAATCACATACTTTTGAATCACTTCGACGCCACTCAGTTCTGACGCGAACTCCGTTCATTAGTATTGAATTCCTGATTTTCATCATCTACTTTTGCTGTTGACTGTACTATAGGTACCTACACCTCTGCTATCTACTAACCCTTCGAGCAATACAGGCGTGATGATATGTTGTGTTATAGTTTAAGTACGCTGTTCTCATATTCACGTAACGTAAAAGCATGTTTCGGAACCACAAAACTATTCAGTAAAAATCATAATATGTATGTATACCTATAGTAAAAGTGCGCAGAGTTGCACACCCCCACCCAATTTCAAGTTAAACAAATATCAACTAGTTCAATGGCCATTAACTTGATTTCAGAATGACTAGCACTATTGAAAAAGTTATAAAAATGTTTGAAGTTGTAGCGTAAACTGAACTTTATTGTGCAGGAATTAAAGTTATTTTTGCATTATTTCATATTTGTTTACATTTTTGGCAAATTAATCGCGAACGCAGATTGTGTACTGTACTTCACAACGTAAAGTTTCACTTCAAAATCTGTCACATCCTTTGCTCTAATGACCTAATGAGCAGTGTCTCAGAATTTCAAAATGGTGGACATAAAAATTCTCGAATAATGGCCCATTAGAAATAATTACAAACGATTGTACCTATATTAAATATTCCGAGCAGTCTCTCGCTGAATATTCTTTCCTCTTTACCTTCCTTTTTCGTTTCAAGGAAATTATAAAATCGTTTTTTGGCGACTATTGTTGCCCTTGGGTTAAGGCTAATTGTAAGGTCGGAGAAAAAGGACAAATCAGTTCAATTCTATTGTTATTTTTACTCAATCATAAAAAAGTTGGATGTTTTATGCTTATTCTGCCAGTCAGTCCTATTGTTTTTTTACTATCTGACCCTGTCCCACTCCTGGGAAAAAGCGCGAGCCTGCGCGTGGAACCTATCCAGCTCGTCCCGCCATCACCTACGTGGTCTGCCGCGACCGCGACCCCGCCTCACTGTCTCAGGGCACCAGTTCTGTGCAATTTGGGCCCACAGTTTGGTTTGCCCGGCCCGATGCGGCAGACATGTTTTGCCCAGTCCCATTTATTATGTTGAGCAGTGTGTAATTAATTTTTATAATTTATTGTTAAACATAATATTTACTACAACTTCTAAGTAATAGTAATAGCGAAAAATGAGGAACATTAGTTATCCATGAGTGGGTACCTACTTTCTTCGATATTAAATTAATTTATTGATATTAATTATATTATTATTATTCATTTAAAGAATGCAAAGTAAAAAGTGAATAAAAGAAAAAAAAACGATAATTATGTAATTTATATGCAAATCTTATACATTACTTGACATTCAAGGCAGAAAAGCCATGGAAATTGATTTCGATTATCGTTAAAATTACTTTATTGCTCCTTTGCTAATGGCCTTCCTCTGTTCTGTTTCATTTTCACATTTATATCTGGGAAAAAAACCTACCCATTTATAATACTAGCGATTTTTTTAAATATTCAACATAGAAGTATTTGGACGCCGCGCCTACTCAAAACATGACAAATCACACGAAAAATAAATTATCTCATTATACATATACACTTCACACAAAAAATCAGTTAACATACCAATCCTATAAATGGCACACAAAAAAACTTAACGCAACAAAAAGTTCTCATAAAAATCCTTATAAACACTACTAAAAGGCAGATTTTCCTTAATAAAGTACATAGTCCAATCAACAGCGGCGGGCGATGCGAAAAAACGTAATTACCGTCAAGCCGGCGATAAAACCCTGTTGGATAATACCGTCCCTTATCCACCCGAACCTTTCCTGACAGCCTCCGCTGTTCCTATTGTTTCAAATCCCATCGGTCTAGCCGAAAACGTTCTTACAATGACTGCCTCGTTTGGGACGCGGACAAAAGGCACAAATTGTTGCGTTTTAGACGAATTTTCGACGTGTCTGAATGTCTAGGGAACGTTGTTGACAGTTTTTCGTGGATGTCATTATTTGGGTGCGAGCTTCGGACGAACAGGTTTATGGCAGGGTTATTCACATATTTGTTTGCGAATATCTTCAATTATATTTCCTCTTTTATCAAGATACAATTTCACTCTTGAATAACAGCAATATTGTCATCGTCATCTGCTTTTCCTAACTATTTTTGAGGTCGGCTTCTAATATAACGGGATGCAGCTGAATACCAGTATTTTACATGGAGCGACTGCCTATCCGACCTACACACCAGTTATTGAGTAACACGACACCCCTTGGTAAGACTGGTTGTCGGACTTGCTTCGAACGACCTGTAACGACTGTTAAAGATCCACGTATGACAGCCGGGACCAACGGCTTACACTAGACCTAGAAAGGGTAAAATAAGTCTAGCAAGGGTCTGAAGCGTAAAATAAACCTACTCAATTTCCGTCTACTCAAGGTCAGCCTTGGAAAACACTATTAACTCCCCAAAAATGGCCATAAAGAACCTCGGCTATGAATAAATTTCTCCACATCATTATCGACTGACAACTCCTAGAAAAAATATATTCAGAAGCCGTCCATTGACTTCATTCATCATGTTTGAACGTGGAGTGAATGTGTTATTCAACGGAACGGGTGCCAACAATTTGGAGATATTTGATTTGGGAGGCGCCGTGAGTTTTTTTAAGACCTTATTGTTTATTTTTTATCTTGAAAGTAGGCTTGGGCTGAGGTTGCGCAATTTAAAACATTGTTGCTGTTAGCCTGCATCATCCCACTACTGGGCAAACTGGGCAAAGGCCTCTCCGCATGACTTCCAGCTCTTTCGATCCAGGGTCGACCACTGGTCGTTTGTTTTCTCCAGCTTGTCCCGCCATCTTCTACGGGGTCTACCACGACGACGTCAAGCTGTGTCCATGTCCACGTAGTGGTTATTTTGACCCACAGCTCATAGGGCATACTTACAGCAGATGAGACTAAGAAGCATAGATTAAGTATTTTTTTAGCTTGAAAGTTCATGTCTGTATCTTGGGCTGAGATTGTATAATTCAAAGCGTAGATTATAATATCTTAGAGCGTAGGCAAATTTAAATTAACATAATTTTAAATGAGTTTATGAGCTTACCAAGTTCTGAAACGAAATTCCCCCTTGCCCCTAAGATGTTCGTGGATCTTTGTGTATATTTTAACAACTAGCTTCTTTCTGCCCGCGACTTGGTTCGTGTCAAATTTCTTGCACCCCCGACCCATCACGTCGCATCGCATCGCTAACCAGAGCTATTAGGTACTTCGTATACGCTTAGCGTTGTTATGACTTTTTTTTCTTTTTGTTCGGCCCCTAAGGGTCATAGCGTGATGGTAAATAGCCTATAGCCTCCCTCAAGAATTGGGCTATCAAATGCAAAAATATTTTTCAAATCCGACTGGTAGTTCCAGAGATTAGCGCGTTTAAACAAACAAACAAACTCTTCAGGTTTATTCCTAGTGTAGATGGCTGAGTACTCAGGGATGTCAACATAACAATTAGTTTTATTATCTCTTTCTGCGACTATGGGAGACTGCCTAAAATATTATGTAATTCAAGTCTTGCTTCAATTCAATAATATCTCAAAGCAGACATCTTTGTTGGATTTTACGACAGCCGTATTTTCTATCACAGCAGTAAAAGATCTGATTGCATCAAAATGGATGCAGACATAGACTGCTTTCGGCTTCGTTCGGGTAAGTCCGGAAGTAGCCGATAAAATACGAGGCGTTTCCCGCGTTTACGAGCTTTCCGAAAGAACGTAAAGTAACGTTTTGTAAGTCTGGAGGTGAAATTCGTAAGTTTTTCAGGGGATTCCTGCGGCCAGATTGTACGGTCTAAACAAGTTTTAAAGGCTATCCTGCATACAGGCGCGACGCGACGGTACTACGCGATTGTGGCAGAACAATTTCCTTGCAGTTTTCATAGTAATTATTCTACTACAGTCGCACCGCGTTGTCGCGTTGGGCCTGTCTGCCGTGGAGCCTTTATAATTTGCTTAGGTACAATCGTTGAGGAGCCATAATACGTCTCACAGAGAGGAGGCCTGTGTCCCAGCAGTGGAAACATTATTGGGTGATTATACTATGCTTATAACCCTGTCTAATTGTCTATAGTCAACATATTAATAATCAAAATGGCTCTAACGATTTCTAACTCCGATTAACAGGATTTAGATCGTCGAAAGTCCCGTGAAAGTTCGTCTTGTAGTTTTAGCGTGATTGTGATCCCATTTCGGGTCGTTTTAGTGTCCCTACTCCATTTTATGATCGTTTTCGGGGGGTAGCGGAATGTAACTTGACAGCATTCGATTGGTCCGTAAAAAGTAAGTACTTACGTAAAAATAGGGAGACAGTTATTTTCACAACGCACTCCAGGAAAACGAAAACAGGATGGTTCTTATTCAGTAGGTATCGGGTACTTATCGAGAAAATTCAACAAAGCATTTTCCAGTTTTTTTTTTGGAGAAAGGCGATGATAACTAAAAATGAATAAACAGCGCTTCTAAAATATTAATTAAACGTTTTAAAATCTATTCAAAGCTTTTTCAAACGCTTTGAATATCAAAACATAACGACGGTGTTCGAATAAAAGCGCTAGGTATAAATATGATTTCTTTATTTTTAGAAAATACCAAAAATATATAAAAAACAATTATAACTCTCAAATTGGATTAAAAAGTTAAGCATTTGAAAATCCATTCACAGCATTTTTTAAGCTTTAATAATCAAAACATAACGATGAAATTCGAATAAAAACTTGATATCTAAAGCGACACCGACACTACCATTCAGTGGCTCAAATAAAAATAACAGTTACATGCACTTCTAAATTCCTAACTCCTCTACTAACAGGGTGAGGCACCCAAAAATCGGTATCGAAAACGCAGCAAAAACAATTCTCCCGTCACAACGAGCCCGCGATCCAATCGAGCGGAAATAGTTTATAGCCGACATTTGGTGCGTTCACCTCATTCGGTAACGCACTACCATTGCGAAATCACTGTTTCGCTTCTTTCAGTGAACTAGTGAATTTAGTTTGTAATGATAACATGTTCTCAACGTCTTCATTGTGAGGTTAAGTAACTATTGTAAATAGGTCGCGCTGTTTAGGCTTATTAGTCGTAGTAGTTAAGAAAAAAGTACACGTTTTATAACATTTAAGTCTTAGCACTTCTGTGCGCTAGTGTCCTTTTTTCTATACTTTATTGCATACAATTCAAAATGTGCCAATTGCACATATTTCTAGAGTTGTTGACTCGCTCACAAATAAATTATCTTCCTGCGAGTCGCCTATAGTAAAAATAATATTATTTAAAAATTCGTGCGTATCTACTAATAAGTCGCTGTTTTTCGCATATTTTAGGGCTGTAAATTAGGTCAAACTTCCTACACTTTAATATTTATTTATGCAACTGTTGTATAATAAAGGGTATTAAAACTCGAATGTGGGTTTATTATCACATGAATGTTTTAATACCTAATTATGTACGGTTGCATACAAGACTTTATCTACACCCATGATATGAATCCTCTATAAAAGGTTCTGAAACAGTTTTTTGCAATACTAATATCGAACAACTCCTCTCCTCGAGAGGGAGAGGGCTGTAACCTGTCACTGCGGTGCAGTGTCACGTCTTCGAATTTTTGGTTCTGGGACATGGCGGTTTCCTCTCGACGTTTTCCCAAAACAACTTTGTCTAAAATGTGAGCAAACATAGAATTCATAATCTCAATGTTAACACAATCATCAATAATCAAAACGAAAAGTACTCAAATTTGAATACGTTTCGTTTCGAAACAAAAGAAACACGAAATTTTGCCCCAATCGCAACACTTACAAGGGTCGAGGCCCAATTGTGTCAAATTACAATAACATAACAATGCACAATAACACGCAGAAACAAAGCATGTGCTCAACCTTAATAACGTGACGTCATCAGTTATGACCACCGAAACATTTTGTTATAGGTACAAAATGGAAGGAATTCGCGATACGGCAGTGTTTTGTTTTTAGAATTGGAAGAAGTCTTTGTAAAATTACAGTGCGTTCACAGTAATGTTACCTCTGGCAGCAGCAACCTTATTGTAACGAGAATAAAGTTTACAATGATTTTGACAGACATAGTGGCAGCAACCCAATAGCAACGTTATCAGAATGAGAATAAAGATCACTATGATTTGGACAGTGTACAAAATCAGAGGTAATGCACCAATATCGCTTCGGGAGCAGTGGTGGCCCAGAGGCAAGGGACCGACTCACGATTGGGCTCGAACCCAGGCAGATATATTACTTTGTGTAATTTCTTTCATCACCACTGCTCTCAAAACGGCGAAGTAAAACATCGAGAGGAAATCGGCATGTCCTAGAACCAAAAATTCTAAGACAAGCGGCTACCAATCGGCACTGCTACCTCTGACAAAGAGGAGGCCTGTGTCCCAGCGCAGTGGGAACATTATAGGCTGATAGTCCAATATCACTTCAGGCACATGATACTTTTAATCCCAATCTATGGAAATAAACTAATGCTCAATAAAGTTGAAGGGTCGTTGATTTCGTAACTGAAGAAGACTGACATCATCACATATTCATTTTCTTGCAGTTTAATCGATAATGTTGACAAGATGTTTCTAGTCATATGTCTCGGATACGTGTCGGATTGCCGTCCCATCGGAATCGGACTATGAGAGTGAGGAAAAAGAGAATACAACTGTGTCCGCGCACACACTTGTGCACTATAATATCTCCCGCGCCGAAGGCCAATCTCCGTTGAGATGTCCCAAAAAAAAAAAAAGGCCGCCATAGCCGAAACACGGTCTACTATTATTTATCTTTAACAATGCAAAACTTCTTAAACGGTACCATGCTTCCTCAATCAAATTCTGTCAAAGTAGACCAAGTAAACTACTCGATCCATACCCGATACTTGACCAGTGAAATACCCATTGCCCAATACCCATGATATATCCAAAGACAAACAGACTTAACATAATATCGATCTAGAGAAAGAGAAAGCACAAACAGAAACACCGTATTTCTTAATCCCATTACATTATTCTCCACTTTAACTACACTAATCGACAGTGCAAATAAAAGTGAGACAGTTTTAGACGACACAATATTTGAACTAGGGTCACCATCCGTCCGGACATCATCATCTGCCTAGCCTTTTCCCAACAATGTTGGGGTCGGCTTCCAGTCTAACCGGATGCAGCTGAATACCAGTATTTTACATGGAGCGACTGCCTATCTGACCTCCACAACCCAGTTACTGGGTAATACGATACCCCTTGGTAAGACTGGTTGCGGCTGTTATTATTTACCAACCGTCCGGACATGTCCGGCTTTTTGGCCGGTTGTCTCGACTTTCTCCGGCTTCGTCATTGGTCCGGACTTTTCATCTTAGGAGATTGCTAGGAAAAAATACAGAAATAAAATGAGAGCAAAGGACGACAAGCGAAATATTGGGATGATTTCGTCAAAAGAGTAGCTGCTCCAAGGTGGATTCAGAAGGCCAGAGACGGAGAGATATGGAAATATTTAGAGGAGGCCTTTGTCGAAGGGCAAGCTGTTTAAAAAGAGTGCACTCAACGTCCATATTTAAAGAAAATCATTTTGAATAGGTTGAAGTAATATAATAAAATAAATATTAAAAAAAAAAAACATTGTAGAACCAGCCATAAAGACTTATTTTTTTTTATAAAAGAAAAATGTCCGGACTTGACAGATGTCAAGCTTTTGGTCAGGACTTTTCAAATTTCGAAAAGGGTAACCCTAATTTGAACATGGTTTAGCATCCGACTATGTCTGTAGAATTTATTACTTCTAAATCCAGTCGTCGCGTCGGACTACACTGGCGGAATCCTTAAGTGCTCTTGCATTTTTCTTTGTTGCCTAAAATAGAGCGTGTGGTTGAGCTTCGAGTTATCTTTAAATATACTGTACTTAGTTATTGAGGATGGGGAGTTACGGCCGCTTTGGATGTACTTAGAGAATTTTGTGAGTGACAGGATGGTATTTTCATGACAATATACACTTACAGTAGTCTGTTTTTTTTTTATTTGAAATGGTTTTGCCCAGTAACTGGGTTGTGGAGGTCAGATAGGCAATCGCTCCATGTAAAATACTGGTATTCAGCTGCATCCGGTCAGACTGGAAGCCGACCCCAACATAGTTGGGAAAAGGCTAGGCAGATGATGATGATTTGTAATGGTTTTGCTCTTGACTCTAGTCTAGGTCAGAGGTGACAGAGACAAAGTCGACGATGGAGTGAGCTTACCCAGAAAAAGCCTGTTCACTCTCACTTTGAAGAGATTCGGGTTGTATGCGCTCTGAAACAGACGCAGGTAGAGAGCTCCACTCTTTTACTGTGCGCATTATAAAAGACATTTGAAAACGCTTAGTGTGAATTGGTGGAATAGCAACTAGGCAGGCATGGTCATTTGCAGTGCGTCTGGATGTCCGAAGGGAGAAGGGGCCGGTGGAATGAGGTCGTGGAGTTCTTGGGCACACTCACCGAAGTACAGACGCCAGCACATCAAGATACCCGAAACTGTCAAATTTTCCCAATCAACTTTGAGCCATACGCTTTAGCGATAAAGTTGAAAATCTATTATTTCTGGCGTCTGTACAATCTGTGGAAGATTGACAAGCAAGCAACCTTGCGGCGATGAGCCAATGATTTTCAGTAAAAAAAAATAACAAGATAAATATATTCTCCAAAGACAACGCGCAAGCTTGATTTTTACTCGACTACTTTGTACGAACATACTTTATACGCTATGGTAGCATGCGACCACACGAAGGTACTTTCTTATTTCATCCTTTTCAGTAATCGGGTTTTAGTTTTTAAACTTTTTTTTTTGTTTGTTTAGATTTTTGTAGCCTTCAACTGTTGTACAAAGAATGATGTATCATTGTGGTAGACACTTACTGAGCTCAACCTGTGTCTATGAATAAACATGGACATTTTTTTTATCTTGTTAAAATATTCGTCTGGTAAAAGTTATCTGATGCTGTAAATCAGCCTCTAATGTTGCAGTACCCACCTACATACCTACCCAAACAAAGGAAAGAGAGAACTAAAGATAAAGGGATCCTAAAATACTGCTCATTAGGACCACCGACCCTCACACAAATGATTAATTCATACCAGCTTTAGCCATAAAACCTAACTTCCTATAGACCTAAAGCCTAACAAGACATTCCTCTCAGATTAAATTAAATTCCAGACAAACACTGTTTTTCTTCCATTTGCACATTACTATGGTAATGAAATCTTCTATTAATACAGAGACAAAGTATTAATAAGCACGGGACTTGATCGCAAATGGGTAAGTCTTGTATCGTTAAAACAACTCATCCTAATTCCGGACAGACGGAGGCCGAAGTTTGGCAGACAGGGAGGCTGCCCCCAAGTTCTGAAGTCGGGTCGCGGATTTACTTCATTGGCATTTTAAATGATTTTAAATATTTAAATTTTCTGCGGTGCATATTTTGATATTAATCTGGGTGGAGGACCAGGATTTTGTTTCTGAATAGATTATTTTTTTGTTTTGATTATTAAATTTTCCCTTTTTAGACCCTTGTAAAAACTGTTATTTTAATTATAATATTTTATGGTTTTGAGTTCTTGTTAACTCTCTAGAGTTTGT
Organism: Hydraecia micacea; assembly: GCA_914767645.1. Lineage (NCBI taxonomy): Eukaryota > Metazoa > Arthropoda > Insecta > Lepidoptera > Noctuidae > Hydraecia > Hydraecia micacea. The sequence goes on from OU611794.1 coordinate 2,262,607, forward strand.
ATCTACAGCATGTATCAAATCTAAGTTTTTCAACAAACGTGAAGTTATAAGACTTTATTCAATGATATTAAATTAATATCATTGACTTATTATCTCCTTTATTCAATTGAATACATATTAATTATATTTTCAAATATTAGAATATAAAAACATTTAAAAATATAAAAAAAAATAGTAGCCCACCGGTATCGGGAACAGTGTCCAAGCTACCGGCGGTCAGGGCTCCAGAGAGAGGAACCTCCGCTCCACAGACATAGATCTACATAGATAACGCAATTATTACGATTTGTATTGAAACCAAGCGTGCCGACTTTTTTATACCTACTGTGACGTCACAGCTGCAATTTAGTGACGGGACATCCAAACCGATTCAAAGCCATCGATGCCGCCGATGCCCCTTCGCCCCGCTACGATTCAACTGAAGCTGCCATCGTGATCGTCTCGCTCATACTCATATATTTTATATCTGTTGTCCCGCTCGCTCTCACAGCAATCGTCAGTACGCCGAGTTGTTTAAAAGTGAGCAGTCGCGTCGCGCTTTAGAGCAATTTCATTCTACATTTTGGATACTTTCGCATAATCTCAAGTAAGTTTACTAAAATATATTTGTTGATATTTCTTTGAAACACAAAGCATTAGTATAGACATGCATGATTAAGATAAGAAACAGTAGTTTAGATGACCTAAAAATTACAAATCGATTAATATGAATGACATCGATTTTCAGACAGACGAATGATATAGACAGACGAATGATATATTTGAATGGGAGAGTTTCGAGGAATTACCAGTCCACATCCTACATGGCGTTTCATCTTTGAGGTAGCCAACTTTTTTCACATATTGAGGCAAAGGATCCTATGAATAAAGCAAATTGGTCAAGCTGGATGTTTGTTGCACAGATATAGTTTGTTGTATAAGCGTGAGTAGATGAGTACAAATAATAGTACTGTGTTTAGTCGGGAACCAGTCTTTCCGTCCCGTGGCCGCAATCCATTTTTCTTTTATGATTGGATCATGTGGGAAACTATAAAAAAATATTTTTAAATGCAATAGAAAATAAACACATTAAATATATAAAAATAGTCGTATAATGTTGAAAGGATAGACAAAAACACATTAAATACATCAACCCTAAAAAAAATATCCTCCTTTTTATAGCAGTCCTGTAAAATTAGGTCATGCATATGAGCTTGTTATATCTACTAAATTGGCTTTCTTTATATCATTCGTCAGTCCGATATCGATTAAAATCGATTATTGATATATGTTGTAGAACGAACAGCACTAGTTGCTACAATTGACAGACGAATGACAAATTGCCTGTATCACGAAGTCGAAGCGATGCGCGACAGTATCGCTTGTGCGATATTCATCGTCTCCTAACACACAACGTCAGATCAAACGTCCAAAGCAAACGCGGCAATGTAATGTGAATAAAGTTTACTTAACGGTAATTTATAGTTAGGAATATTCTGGAACGACACGCAGCTTGGAATACTTAAAAATAGTTTTAATATGAATTTACGCATAATATAATTTTAAAATAACTTACCTGTGATAGGAAATATGTTCCTGCCTTTGGGTGTTCGAAATTTTTGGGCTATTGCAGTTAATTATCACGCAACGAGGCATTTGTTTAGTTTTTTGCGGACGTTCGGCTGCAACAACGGACGCGCGGGACTGAAGTTAGCGGCGACCAACCTCGACGCTTGGCCGGGGTTCAGACACGCGAAGTGCATGCATTTGCGTTATCTATGTAGATCTATGTCTGTGCTCCGCTCGCATTGTTAAATGCGGGCCGTGTCCAGAAGTACCGCTTTCTTTAAGACTTTATTATTATGTTTCTGATTTAATAAAACATGTATCAAAAAGGTTTTGGTACAGACCTTTAAACTGAAAAACTTTCTCTACGGAACCAACGTATTTATTAAAGTTTTGTATGGGTCAGTTGATAATTTTATCTTTGTCTGTACCACCCTAAAATTTGACCACACGTTTTTGATACATTTGTATTAAAAGGGTGTGGTCAAATTTATGTTTTTATATTTTATATAATTATGTGTTTATGGTTGTGTACAACAATATTGTTGTCTACAACCATAAACATAATAATAATGTCTTATAACTTTGTTTGTTGAAAAACTTAGATGTAAGTTATGCAATGTCGGCGCTATCATTTCGCTCACGAACCCCATATAATAATATTCCATCATCCATGATATGAATGATGTGTTATGTCACCAAAAGGTTATCGTACGGGAAGTAATTCAATAACATAAAATGTAACTTATTATGATTTTAGATTACATCACAGACTATAATTCTGGCACAAAAATATATATGTGTTTTATAATTTAGTTGGCTTTTATGCGTTGCAATATCTCTTTTTAGGTATTGCAACGCGCTAACCAACTTAAGTAAGTAAGTAGTCTAGGACTTTTCTTAGACTTTGAGGGTGCACTATAAGTACTAAAGGTACACGGAGGAGGCGTACCTACCTTACAGGTTTGTAAATGGTTATGTCAGCCAACTGTTTTTAAAATTAGTTTTCTGTTTCATGAATATAGCTTTGAATTCAGATCTGCTGTTTCACGCAAAAGTGCAATACCTACGCAATCAAAATGTATCATCATTTCAGCCGAAAGACGTCCACTGCTGGACACAGGCCTCCCCCAAGCACCTCCACTTTATCCGGTTCTGTGCTTCTCGCATCCAACGGGTTCCTTCGGGCTTCACAAGGTCGTCGGTCCACCTTGTGGGAGGCCTCCCAACGCTACGTCTTCAGGTACGCGGTCGCCACTCCAGAACTTTTCGGTCCCATCGGCCATCTGTTCTACGAGCAATATGCCCTGCCCACTGCCACTTAAGTTTGGCAATTCTTCGGGCTATGTCGGTTACATTGGTTCTCTCTTGGTCAAAATGTATGAAGAACAATTTTTTTCTAAATAACCCACGAAAAATTTCAACGCAGAAGAATCATTTACTTACTGCATCCAAACCCTGTATAACTTTCAAAAAAGTAGTCTTCTCCCGTTCTCCGTCTTCTTGCATATGATTTTTTTCTTGATTTCACATCAAATTCAAACGCTCCAAACAAACAGAAACGGAGGCACATAATAGTGTAATAGTAATTGATTAATTACCGTGTTATCAGCAGCGTATTTCCTGCCACTCTCTGACCTTAACTCCGGTCCTCTCTGATAAGGTGGCAATAGATTTAATGCTAAATTAGAACTTATGAAACTTCTTCAGATATCGACGAGATCGAGAAAGTAGCTGGCCAGAATTGTCCTGCAGCAGCACAGGACAGAAAAGAGTGGCAAAAAAGGCCTTTACCCAAAGATATCCTTGAGAGCGTTTACGACGTACGGCATTTCATACAAACTTTCAAGCCCTTGTTATTCGAAATGAATGAACCGATTTTAATAAAACTTCGTACGCATAAGCAGAATACAAAGGATATCTGTAAATTAATTAGAAATTAACGTCCGCGTTGCCAAAAAAAACTGGTCTATCGAATCGCAACAATCGCTGCTACTTAAAAGAAGAAAACACCTCATCTAAACTAATTTCATAATGCGAAAAGATTTGATATTTTGTTTATGACGCTTTCACGCCTAACCGGTTGAACGGATTTAGATGAAATTTGGCACATGGTTATACCTCTGGATTAGGAAATAGGCTAATTTTTATCCCGATATTCCCACGGGATCGAGACTTATAGGGTGAAACTTCGGAGCGCAGATAGTATACCACATAAATTAACAATTCCACCATGTTCAAAATAGTTTTTTAAACCAAAAACAACACACGTCCTATTCAATTTTAACATCAGCATTTATAAAACCATTACCTCCTGAACATCAAAGCCACACATTCACCCACCCATCCAAAACTCACCTTGACACCCGTCGCTTACCCTCACTAAATCTAACTGACGGGCACGTATTTCAAAATGTCACCTTTTTACTAACGTTAATAAATAAGTCGAGACAGTACTTGGCAACTTGGGGTGCAGTTGAACTGTTGGAGTTATTTTGGGCCTCCTATCCGCAAGGAAAAGTACCCCATGGGTGCCATAAGGACCGCGTGGTGTTATGCACTGATGCGGAACGATTACGTAGTATCTATTATAGTTTTATGGGGCTTTAGTCAAGTGGTTCTGGAGAATTTAAAGCGGTGTTTTTCTGTAAGAGGGTTGGTAGAAATGATGCTTTGTTTTGAGGAAAATAATAGCTGTTGCCCGCGATTTTGTCTGTGATCCAAGATGAAAAGTAGCCTTTTTCCTTCTACAGGTCCCAGGAGGCCTACCACAAACTCTTAACGCGATCCATTTTAGGACCTAAACTGAACTGTTCTTCTAATTCGTACCATGACGTCAGTTTAACGAATCAGTTAGGCCATGCCATCTGCTGACAGCGCTTGTCCCAAACTGAGTCGCAAGTTTTGGTTTCATTCATACTTGTTTGGTACCTACCATGACGTCCATAGAGCAGCTCAAGCGATGCAGTTTAGGAACCTAAACTGAAATGTCTTGGTTTTGAATTGTTTTTAATTAGATCATGGTAGGCCACCAGGTTACATATAGCTATCTGCCAAATCCGTTCAGCCGTTTTAGCGTGACAAACAAACTCACTTTCGCACTTATAATACTAGCAGCGCCCTGCTGTTTTACCCGCATAAATTTCTATCCCGTGGGAATATCGGGATAAAAACTATCCTATGTCCTTTCCCGGGACACAAAAACTATCTCTATACCAAATTTCATCTAAATCGGTTCAGCGGTTTAAGCGTGAAGAGGTAACAGACAGGCAGACAGACACACTTTCGCATTTATAATATTAGTATGGATTATTTAGGATTAACCGTGTGATTCTGCAAAACTCTGTACCATTTCAGAAAAGTTTTTTTTTTTTTTGCAAAAATTGGCCAATGGCTCGTAAAAACATCCAGTCTCAAATTCAAGGCATTTCAGTTAAACCGATTACAGGCACTTTTGAATTGACAGTTTTTCCTTCCACAGTATCTAGATTCGAGCCCAACAGACCTCAGCTACCTTTTTTTGGCACAAAGCATCTTGCCGTCAGGTCAGAATAACAAAAAATTCTACTAAAAATACGGTAGGGCTAAGTAATAACAGCCGCTCGGGTCGGTCGATCAGGTTAAGCTACGTTTGCCGCGGTTGGTCCATGGATGGGTGACCATCTTTTCATACAAACACCCCAAACCCGTGTCTCGGAAAGCAAGTTAAGCCGTTGGTATCGACTGTCATACGTCAATCTTTGACAGTCGTTACGGGTCGTCAGAAGCCCGAAAGTCTGACAACCAGTCTTACCAAGGGGTATCGTATTACCCAGTAACTGGGTTGTTGAGGTCAGGTTGGCAGTCGGTCCATGTAAGATACTCGTACTCAGCTGCATCCGGTCAGACTGGAAGCCGACCCCAACATAGTTGGGAAAAGGCTAGGCACATGATGATGACTTAACTACCTACTAAAAATATTTTCATACTTCCCGTATTAAGTACATATTTTATAATGAAATAAGGAAGTTGATCAAATGATGGGGTGAAGTGACCATTTATCTTCCGGCTAATTTAGTATTGCATCATATTCTGGTGGTAAATCTCTAATCTAGTGCGTTTCCACCTCCCGTTGCGCAATGAACGGTAAGAGTTGCAACATTAAAGTTAAGCAACTATTAAAATGCTGAAGTTTAAAATACAGGCGACAGCGACGAGGCTAACGTTTGTCCGATGTAGTAGAATTTTTACTAAGAAAACATGTTCGTAGCATTAAAAAAGTGTTTACGCGCTTACATGCCCATCTTAAACTTTCATGTTAGATACAAAAAAAAATCTATTACATAGCGCCACTGGAAAGGAGAAAATTCTAAAGCGCCATTTGGGCCAAAATCCATACTAATATTATAAATTCGAAAGTAACTCTGTCTGTCTGTATGTTACCTATTCACGCCTAAACCGCTTAACCGATTTAGATGAAATTTGGTATAGAGATAGTTTGAGTCCCGGGAAAGGACATAGGATACTTTTTATCCCGATATTCCCACGGGATCGAGACTTATGCGGGTGAAACCGCGGGGCGCAGCTAGTGAGTTATATATTGTTGGATTCAACGATAGCCACACACAATCCACAGAGACAATCTAGTCAATTAAAATTGGCTCAGATTGTCTTGAAACCTAAACAGATCGACGCAGAAAAAAAATCTAATCCATCGATATATTATATAACTTATTTTGGCCCAAATGCCGTTTTAAATAGCGCTTTCTCCTTTCCAGTGACGATAAGACTATTATCTTATCATTCGTTAACCAATTATCTAATTTGATGGAAGCTATCTTTCTCTATCAACAAATAGACGTTTTAATTTTATGAACTTGTCATTATGTGGCAAAATTTCTTTAACTTAAACCTCAAACTTACTGGACGTAATTCAAACTGGTGCATTTCGCTGCGCACACGCCGCACGGTAATTGGCCGGCCGCTGCCTTTGATCTCGCCGCGCACGAATTAGCACTCTCGATTCGAAATCCGAACGAACGCGTTTCCGTTTCCGACGTCTTTTTGTTTTAAATACTCTGTGACGGTTTTTCTCGGTAAGCTGGGAGGTTAATGGTGCTTTTACCCTAAAAATGGGGCATTGTGATGTTTAAGATGTGGGTAGGAACAGTTTATGAAGTTACAGTTAATTGAGGAGTATGTCAGAGCTGTTCTTAACGCCTGGCGCAGTCACATTTACCTAGTCTTAGTAATCGATTAGGTAAGTATTTAGTTTTATAGGTAGGTACAGACGCCAGCACATCAATCTACCCAGAACTGTCTAATTATCCCAATCAACTTTGAACATAAGGTTCAAAGTTGATTGGGGCTTTAGCGATAAAGTTGAAAATCTATGTGAGAGGGAGTGGGCCGTAATCCACCACGCGGGCCCTGTGCGGGTTGATAGATGTCGCATGTCTTCGAATTTCTGGTAGCGGCCGGCACCACTGCACCACTGCTCTATAAAAACACATCACCTTAAATATCGGGCCCTAAATAGGGGTTTAAGTCTGTAAATTAATCCTTGTACCCGTCAGTTTACTCCAGTATAGAGATTCCAGCATTCTATGTTATGCTAACTCAATAGAACTACGCCACGCCACGATTCCCTTTGTGAAAAATGTCATCAAAAATCAAAAAACATTTTACGCATAAAAATATTCATAGATATTTCCGATACGTTTTTCATATCGGACGACACCGCACGTCAAACGCAGGTTTGTTCCGATTAGAACGTCAATAACACACCCCCTGTATAACCGATATGAATTTAAAAAAAAAAAAACGTCGACGGATGCGTGTGAAACATCAATTTGATGGGCAAATGTCAATTTTCAAATTAAATATTGGTTTTGATGGCAGATTAAATTACCGAGTCTTGTGATTCATTTTGACGGTTTACAATATTTATTATTAGCAAAATGAAAAAAAAAAATGTGAACTTAATAAGTTATTACATTAGGTCCTTTTATACAGGGTTGTTGGAAAAACACCAACAACCTCCTAAGACGTCATTGTACTCATCATTATGAACAACTTTTACTATGGGACCAAACCTGAAATCGCGAAAAAAAATCAGTTGTTCCCTACATTTATGTTCGTACCTATAACTCGTCAAAATGTAGGGAACAGCTGATTTTTTTTCGCGATTTCAGGCTTGGTCCCAATGTAAAAGTTGTTCATAATGATGAGTACAATGACTTCTTAAGAGGTGGTTGGTGTTTTTCCAATAACCCTGTATATTGATGGCAGTTATATCTAACTAAACTAAACACTAATCCCAGGACAACACGTGTTAGGTCAAGAAGTCACACGTGTTAGGGAAAGAATAAAGACAACAGACAGTCTTAGGTCTTCTGCTTCGAGAATTCTATGAAGCAAGCTGCATAAACAGTATTTTATTATTACGGACACAAGCTTCCTTATGTGGTTATTATTTTAGCGTATATCACTCGTGGGTTGCACCTGACGCTGATTATGCTGAGTTGAGGCCCTTTGGGCATTATAATCATTGTTTTCTATTTGGTGTATTTTTTGATGTAGTTCCAATAAACGCATTTATCTTTATTTCTAAGACACTTTTTATTACAAACAAAATCTAAAGCAAATAAATATATCAAGTCGCAAAATAAACTTAACCAATTTATATCTGCCAGAAGCACGCGAGAAACACCCAAACAATTTTGAACCCCCTTTATTTATCGTCCCAATACAATACACCAAAATCAAAACCAACCTGATCGCGTTCAGATTTACATTTGCGTTACATTTTTAAAAAGTTACCTCCTTCCGCTTGCTGTCAGTGAGAAATGGCGGGTAGTGGCTGATTGACGTGGCAGGAAGCGCGGGAAACAGGGGGCCACGCTTCGGCCAGGGCCCGCCAGGGTGTTGGGCGAGCGAAAAATTGCGCGTCATTCTTGTGGCAACACTGGCGTTCTTGTTGTGTTATGTATGATATGCCATGTTTTTCATATTTTTCCTAATGTTTTAAACATTGGAAGTGAATGAATATGAAATGGGAACTGAAATTCGTTTTTGTATTGGAATATTGTTGTTTTTTGTATTGTTTTCCTTGTCTTCTACTGAAGTTCGCATTTAAAACGATTACGCATTATAACATAATTGTATTTTTAGGGAAAACTCCAAGAAGATTGTCGTAAAAGTAATCTGCATTCGCGACTTATTTGCCAAAAATGTAAACAAATATGAGTTTATGGAAAAGTAACTTTAATTCCCACACAATAAAGTGCAGTTTACGCTACAACTTAATTTTTTTTTATAATTTTTTCAATAGTGCTATTCCATTGCAATAAAGTTGATATTTGTTTAGCTTGAAATAGGTCATAGGCCTCCCTTTTCTTGTGCCAATCTACACGCTCCTGTGTCTGCCTCATCCAGGTTTTGCCCGCGATGACAACAATGTCGTCTGCCCATCTGTTGTAGTAGAATTTATAATATGTACTTACTTAGTGACCTTTATCATTTAGATGTATGTTGTGTTTTTTCTTCAGGAAGGCACCAAATACATGGGTAGCGGGATCGTCCGAAAGGGTTACCGCTGCCCCGGAACATAAAGGGCTAAGGAAGGAACACGGGTGGGTTTTAGTCAGTAAGAGTCTGACTAAAACCCACCCGTGTTCTTATGTGATTTATTTGCTGACGACTTAAAGATAATGAAGCCGATTCAGTGTAGCTTGGACTCTAATATGCTTCAGGACGACATCAACAGACTTGCAAACTGGTGCAAAGAAAACAAAATGCTTTTAAATATTAGTAAATGTCATTACATCCAGTTCACCCGTAATAAAAAAGCCTTAGAGAATAAATACTACATCGAGGGAGTAGAAGTAAAAAAATTGAGCAATGTCCGCGACCTTGGTGTTCAACTTGACCAAGCGCTGAAGTTCGATGTGCACATTCTGAATGTTGTATCAAGATCTTTTAAGGTACTGGGATTTGTTTTGCGTAATAGCAAAGAATTTAAAAGAGCATCTACTAAAATAAAACTGTATAACACTCTAGTCCGTCCAATCTTGGAATATGGTTCAGTGGTATGGAATCCGCATTATGAGGTTTACACCAAGCGATTAGAGAGTGTGCAAAAGAGGTTCCTTTACCATCTATGCTATGGAGATCACTTGGCTAAACAACTAACCAGCTACACTGAAAGGTTGAGACACTATAATATGGAAACACTAGCTAGTCGTAGGACAAAACTGGGCTTCTTTATCATTCACAAGATATTGAATGGATCGATAGACTGCAGTGAACTCTTGGGCTCACTAGGAATTAAAATTCCAACTCGGATTCCCAGGTCTAATACTTATAATTTATTCAACATCACAGGCTCCAAAACAAACCTGGGTCATTACGCCGCTGTACCAAGACTTTGTAGGCAATACAATATGCTGGCTAAAACTACAGAGTTAGACATTAGCCAATCTCTTGTTAAATATAAGAAATCTCTTGAAAATTTATTGTGAATGTTTTTTTTTTTTTTTCTTCTTTTCTTCATTTATCTTAATGTTAGATATTTTATTATTCTATGTTTTAATATTTAACAGAATTTATTATTTTCATGTTCCCTGTCAAAATGTTTTCTTTTATTATGTATTAGGTATTTAATTTGTTAGCTTAGTTGTCAATTTTATTGTGCATGCTGTGGTCTCCTATAATTGAAAGAGTACACCTACCAAATACTTTGTCGTCCATTAACTATGTAATGTTTAGTGTATATCTTTTGTTGGAGATCCTAAAGTAAATAAATAAATAGACACTCCCTTCCGCTCCACCCAAAGCGGGAGGAGTCATTAGATGATTTCCCATACAAAAAAAAAAGGCACCAAATACATTATTTACCTATCTATCTATCTTGAATGACAAAAACATAGGCTTGTGATAACTTATAAAAAAATTACGTTCTCCTAACGTGGTCTTATAATATATATATATATATATTCATTGACATCATAACTTTCGCTTTAAATGATGTCGGAGTTTACTGAGCAGAGCATCTAAAATCGTGCTCCCACTGATATAGATACACCTAGATAACGCAAGAGCAACTACTTCGCGTGCCAAAAATCGCACCAGCTTACGTTCAAAAATCGTAAGCCGGCGGCACTTTCGCGCTCAGTTCTGTGTACTGCTGGCTGGGTGAGCGTGAGCGCTGCCGCTAGGCCCCGGGGGTGGGGCAAGACGAGTCCCGCACGCGGCGGCGTCTTTGAATAGATTTGATTTTCCCATCACTAAATAGTGCTTGTGACGTCATAGTATGTGTAGGTAGTGAAAATTGGCACGCTTGGTTTTCATAAAGATCGTGATACTAGCGTCATCTTGGTCTATCTATATCTGTGGGTGCTCCCGTGGTATTCCCTCGCGGCATGTAACAAAGCGTGTTAGTAACGCTTGCCGCTTTGTTCGCCCAGTAGGGAAAAGGCATGAGCTCTGCGGAATAATTTAGTTTCTGTTCAAATAAGAGTTATCTATTTTGATATGACCAAGCGTAGGAAGTCCAAATATGACGGTAAAGAGAAAACTGATTCACGAACCACTCAGGTAATTTGCAAGAACATTGTAAGCTGTAATTAAGTTTGATTAATGTAGGTAGAGAGAGCAGTGGTGGCCCAGTGGTCACGGCCGCGGCTTACAAGTTGTAAGGTCGTAGGTTCGAACCCAGTCTGGCGCTTTACTTTGTGTAAATTATATCATCACCACTGCTCTCAAAACGGTGAAGGAAAACATCGTGAGGAAACCGACATGTCCTAGAACCAAAAATTCTAAAACATGTGACATTTACCAACCCGCACTGGGCCCGCGTGGTAGATTACGGTCCACTCCCTCTCACAGAGAGGAGGCCTGTGTCCCAGCAGTGGGAACATTATAGGCTGAGTATGTATGTATGTACTTAATGTAATAGTAAAATTGCATTGGTAGAGCAATTGAATTTGCCAAGCTTTTTCCCAACTATATTGGGGACGGCTTCCAGCCTAACGGGATGCAGTTGAATACCCGTATTTTACATGAAGCGACTTCCTATCTGACCTCCACAACCCATTTACTGGGTAACACGATACCCCTTGGTAAGACTAGTTGTCAGACTTGGGCTTTGACTACCCGTAACCACTGTCAAAGATCTACGAATGACAGCCGAGACCAACGGCTTAACGTGCTTACCGAGGCACGGAGGGGTCTTGATATGTAATGCATATCACCCATCCGCACGTCAAGCGTAGCTTAACCTTGGATCGACCCGTGCGGCTGTTATCATTTAGCCACGAGCCCCTTCTACACCCCTACATTACAAAATACCGAAATATAACTGCAAACAGTGGTAGGTGCAATCATGAAAATTGAGGAATAAATATTTTAAATATAAAGATACACATAAACCTATTAAAACTATGAATATAATATATACCTAATTACATATAAATATAAGCACAAATAAATATACATTAATACATGAATATACTTCCTAACTAACTAAAAAGAAATAAGAAAAACAATGAGAAACCGTTGTGATCTATCCCATTATCTATTACATAAAGAAACACGTACATAAATAACTCTTATGTCTGTTACGAGTAATATGCATTTAAAAAAAAAAAAAGTTTCATGTGTTATGAATTGCAATAGAGAACGGAACTTGTATGACCTCTGACAGTTTGTGGTTGATTAATCTAATCGTGCGCTCCATTTGATGTGTTATGTCGACTAGCTGTGCGTGTGCGACTTTGTCTGTGCAGATTTCAAATGATGAAATACGTACTTAGATAAATTTTTATTTTCATAGTCAAACTCAAACTTAAAGCATTTATTTCAATTAAACCATTTACAGGCATTTTTGAACTGTCAAGAAGTCGGTCAGTCCGAAAAATATGAAGCTAGTTGCCCATTCCAAAGCGTAGTAGGTACCGATGGAGAAGAAACTCCATGGAGACTCTTTTAAATTACATTTTTACAAACATATTAGTTACATCATTAATGTTGATTTATAATTATGTGAGAAGGATGTAAAAAAGACGTAGCGTCCAGAGTACAGAAAATAGTAACAAAACAAACAATCCAAAAATAAAATAATTAAAAATAAGCTAAGTGATGACCAGCCCCAACTGACGGCGCCCGTTCACGAACATGACGCATGGATCAGCACCATTCAGCTCAACCATTTTGAAGGAAGCTAAATGATCCAACACACACGCCGCCGTCAGCGAGACATTTGAGTGAGCATGACATACTATCAGCCGCCAGGGCACATTCAAGTCAATGAAAGACATATAACCCGGTAAATGGTAGCTCTAGTATACCAGCTACCTAATCAAGTTTAAGATAGTTTATGTGACATGGAACTCTATTGTTTTTATGATTGTGATTTGTTTAGTTTGTAACTTTGTACGTATCCTAATAAAAACTTTTTCTGTCTTTTCTTTATTTCCAAATAAAATCTAAAAGCATATTATGTTAATCGACTTTTTCATGTGCAAAGTTTCGTTACTATTGAAACGTTTAATGACTTCATTAAAGTCATTTATTCAAATTAGGCTGAGAATAAGCACTTTTTTAACGTCAGTTTGAATGAAGTAGTCCTCCAAAACGCTAATTGAATGCGGTGCTAAAAAATAGATACCCTTGTTTCACTACGCTGACTTAGCAAAAAAAAAAATGTCACCCAGAAATAAATCTGCCTTCTTTACTTGTTGTATTAACTAAACTGTCTTCTCACACAGTCTATTCTGTGCTATTGTCTACATTTCTTTTTAGGGTTCCGTACCCAAAGGGTAAAAACGGGACCCTATTACTAAGACTTCGCTGTCTGTCCGTCCGTCTGTCTGTCACCAGGTTGTATCTCAAGAACTGCGCTAGCTAGACAGTTGAAATTATCACAAATTGTGTATTTCTGTTGCCTCTATAACAACAAATACTAAAAAGAAAATAAAATAAATATTTAAGGGGGGCTCCTATACAACAGACGTGATTTTTTTGCCGTTTTTTACTTGATATTAATAACGGCAACAGGTAGGCTCTTGAAGTATTTACAGAATAGGTACTTAGTTATATATTCACTTTAAAAATAAATAATTAAATTAAAATAAAATAAATTAAGGGGGGCCATACAACAAACGTGATTTTTTTATATAATATGTAGTTTTAAATATTGTACGGTGGTACGGAACCCTTCGTGTGCGAGTTCGACTCGCACTTGGCCGTTTTTTTCATTACTCCTTTCGCAGGTTTGCTGGGAGAAATTTCTAAAGAAATACCTTTGTACTCAAATGTTATGTGTCCGTCCGTATCGCTATCTACTCTCATCTAATGTGCGTACATAAATAATAAAATAAACGTAACATAATCTCTAATCTCTGTACATGTTTTTGCATACCATACGCAACACGCGTCAAAACATTCATTCAATCGTTCAATCAATCATTTAAGGAACATAAACATTCATGCTCTTTTCATTCGCCTTGACATCAAGAACTACTCTAACAAATAGAGTGGAGTCATGGGGTGTTTATAATTTTATAACGATCTGTCATCATTGTCTGTGTGACAAATGACATCACGTGCAATTATTATAAGTTCAATAATTGGTAAATTGAGAAATGATTGATATCATACATTCCTACGGCAGTATTTTGTCTACTTTTTGTTAAACTTATTAAAAATGTCTAATGTCATTACTAATTTGCAAATCAAGCTATCAGGGGCCTAAAGTCTACTAATTTACAACCGATGGAATGGTCTCCATTGTGAGTTTTTGAAAGATTTGCCAAACAAAATCGCCCGAATTGGCTATGCTTTAAAAAACCTTACAAGGCCGTCTGTTCAAGAGGTAGTTTTAAACCTTAGATGCTTACGTTTTTATCTGATTTTGTCTCAATATAAAGCATCGTCGTGGGTCTACTGTTTTTCGCTAAACTATAGGCGTAAACAATGCATGGTTATTAATTTATCATTGCAACATTTATCACATCATCATCATCATCAGCCTATAACGGTCCACTGCTGGACATAGGTTATGTTTAAAAGTCCCATGTAATTGTGGTGATCCTATATTGCCACCAACCGAGCAAATCCACACTCTAGGCTGCTACTGAGAAATCTCAGATAGAAAAACCCAATAACACTGCCCGACCTGGCAATCGAATTCAGAACCTTAGGCTCAGCAGTAGCGCTTGCGACCACTAGAACAACGAGGCAGTTTAACAAAAATTTAGAAAATCTAAACGTGCACGACTCATAATGCTCAATTAATCGTATAAAAAAAAACTAAACTACCTTGAATAAAAGACCCATTTTCAATAGGGCTCCACCAAAGGGTGAAGCGAAACTATTGAAATAAAAAATGACTTAATTCATTGATTGTTTCGCAAGCTACAATGTTTTCAGGTTTCACACTTGATTGACGGGATTTTTTATAGAAATATTTTGATGTTTTGTTAATTTCGACTGCATAAAGTCAATTTTTGAAAAGTACAGAATTAATTTAAATTAAATTATCTATACAATATTATATTTTTTTTCGATCGTAACGTACTCTATGAATCGTGCAATATAGAGCCGTCACATCATATGCCTGGTCATATAACAACTTTGCGTTTCCATTTTTCTTTCGAACATGGCGGCTGATCTAACAACCGCATCAACGCTTTACCGACAGTGTTACGAGCGGTAGTAACGTGTGGGTTAAAGGTTACTAACAGAGACTGTAAGTAGACAGGTTTGATGGATCATTCGTCAAAAATGTGATGAATCTGTCTTCCTTGCTGTGTTTTATGATGTCTTACGTAATTATCGTCACATTTTTAGTAGGTAGGTATTCTTGTTTAAACGAAGGTAGGAAGCAAATGTATCCTTTCTAAACAATGCATACTAAAAATATTATTGAACACTCGAATATAATATTTACTTACATATTTTCGGTGAGCTGGGGCGGCTGCTGCAGGTGCGGAAAACCTCAAACGGCGCAAATACTCCAATCTCTTTGGAACTTAAATGTTTGAGGTTGAAACACTAGGGCCATGGGGCCCGAGTGCCCACATAATATTTCGAGACATTGCCAAGCGGTTGGTCGACCCTTCACGTGACCAGAGGACTGGCACCTTATAGCTATCATTTCTCGAACCTTAAAAAAGACCCCAAAAGACAAAACAACAAAATTGTTAGCCTGTATCATCCCACTGCTGGACACAGCCCCCCCATGACTTCCAGCTCTTTTGATCCAGGGCTAAAGTGGACCAGTGGTCGTTTGTTATAATAATATTGTTATAAACTCCTATATTTTTTATTTTATTGAAGTTTTTGATTTTGTTCAAATGTGTTCCTTGCATAGTCTTGCGTCTTGTGGCAAATAAACATTTTTCTTTCTATTTTTTTGTTTTCTTTTAGAAAAACTTGAGAAAACACAGCATAGTACCTAGTCGGCAAAAAAAGACGTTAACTAAACATCGAAGCAGTAAAGCTTTCCTTAAGATTTAGTTATTTTGTTTATTCAGTTGAATTTAGCACTGACTGCACCCACGACAAAACAACCGCCAAAAACATGACCCTGTCTTTCCTGTCGCGCAGTCGGGTAAAAAACACCGAACAATCTTCCCTCAAAGTGACATTAATAAAATCCCCCACAAATGGAAATAGCGTTCCAAAATTCTGGTACGTATAAATTGTGCACAATGGTTCATTTTTCACGTTCTCGCCTCAAAATTGTTTGTCTTTATTGTTTGTTCGCCATTTCTGATTTATGTGTGCGGCAGGAGTTCTGACAGGCATGACACTGACTGACGCGAGCGAGGCAAGCGAACTTCCTAGAGATGTACTTTACAGTTTACACACTTATCTTTTGCCCTCCACTCACCCTTGGAAGATGGCGGTGAACTTTGTAATGGGGAATTTCAATTTATAGAAAAGGCAGGATCCTCCAACCAGACGGGTGTCATGTCTGGCGGGCAACTGCCCGATGATTCATGTTGGGCCGTTGTATATATACTAGTTGCGCGGTAAACTCTGCTTGCGAGATGCAGGATTTTGTGTGACGTCAGTATGACGCGTAGTTCGCATGTGGCGTTTGTAGATACCGCTACAAATTTTTGAAGTTGAATTAATTAAAGTTATAACATAAGCGCTCGTAGGTAGGAACTGCAATTATGAGAAGAATTGTCCGAAAAAAGCTATGGTGAAAATTAAGGTGCCAGGTCGTATTCGAATCTTTCGTGATACAAATTGTACTACAGCCTACATCAAAGAAAAGAGCAGTGGTGGCCAGTGGCAACAGCCCTGAGTTACGAGTTGTAGGTAGTGGGTTCGAACCCAGGCAGGCGCTTTACTTTGCGTAAATAACTTCATCACCACTGCTCTCTAAATAGTGACGGAAAACATCGTGAGGAAACCGGCCTAGAACCAAAAACTCGAAGACATGCATGTGACCGCCAACCCGCACTGGGCCCGCGTGGTGGATTAGCGCTTACGGCTCACTCCCTCTCACAGATATGAGGCCTGTGTCCCAGCATTGGGAACATTTATAGGCTGATTATGCTGCATGAAAATAATATAAGAATTTCCGCGGGCGCATCTTAGATATTTTATAGTTCTTTAACCTAAAGGATGCATCTACAAGCTTCAATCCTACTGCACGCGCGTATAATGATACCTCCAACACTGATCATTGTTACAACATATTTGTAGTTTCGAAACTCACTATCACACTAATCACACTAATATTATAAAGGCGAAAGTTTGTGAGTGTGTTTGTATGTTTGTTACTTCTTCACGCACAAACGGCTGAACGGATTTGGATGTTTGGCACACAGATAGTTTATAACCAGGATTAACACATAGGATACTTTTTATCCCGATATTCCCACGGGATCGACACTTGTGCATGCATAATCATAATAAGAACATTTTAATTAAATCATATTTTTTTCTTGTTTCAGGTAAGAACGAGTCGTTTTTGAGTTGAGAAAATATAAAAAAAAAATCTCGGGAAAAGTACGCTTGAGTTATGATTTTTATTAGATTTATGATAATATTTGAGTTTACAATGAAGCTTGAGTTATAAAAACATCAATTCGGGCGTCTTTTCTCTCGAATTTGAGGTAAGATTATTATAGTACTCGTAGAGCTACTTATTTAATTTATGTAAGTATCTAAGTTTTTTACCATAAAATGATATAGTGAAGTATGTCGAGCTCCTTCAAGATATATCCTTTGACGTTTAAAAAGTGCTGATTCTCAGCCTTTTGAATAAGTGACTTTTGATTTTGATTATGCTTTTTAAATTGTTCTTAAAACATTTTCCATGCTTTTTATAGGAACTTATTCGTATGAGCAATTGCAAATTGCAAAGTATTGATATTGTATAAACTACACAACACCATGGGTAAAATATTGCGAGAAAAACCACATAAATCTCAGTTCCGGTTTTCCTATCAACACAAAATAATGGAGTATTCTCCAAAATCCAAGCAACCATGACCGAAAACCTAAACCCCTGAAATAACATGGCAAATTTACCAAAACAGCCATAAAATGCCAAACAAGATTGATGGCAATTAGCCCCTATCGTACCTGTACTAACGGAGATTGGGGGAATACGTCCCCCAAATTAGATATTAATTTAAAATCCTCCCCATCCTTCTCTTTGCTTCAAATCGTGTTTGCGCACAAGCTTGTGATGAATATTATTGAATAACTCAACTGTTTAAGGCTTTAAGACATTTATAATCTCAGGGACACACTCATTGCTAAGACAATCGGGGAAAACAGTTTCTGGCAATAGCAGTTCTGCTATTAAATTCGATATCTACTTAAAAAAAAACACAGGTTTCTGTGAAGATGTCAGATCAATGTTTTTTGTCTCAAAAATGATTAGTATGATGAGGAAAAAATAATTACAAAGTCAAATAACCAGTCTGCAACTAAAAAGTTCAAAAAGACGTCACTTTTCAAGCAATCTGATGCAGTTGGTGCCATCTAATCTGAGATTGAACTATAAAATAAGTGTCATCAACATCAACATCTTTGCTGTCGCCCAGTCGGGTAATAAAGAATGTCTTGATGATTTGTAGTGTTTAAACGATAAAAAAATACATGAAAGACCTAAAATACTAGGGCAATCCAATTACATACTTTGATGTAGATACGTATGTACAGTCAACAAAAGAGATATGTATGCAGGATAGTCGGATATAGTTGAAGTTTTAGTAAGAAACCGATGGATGTTGTCGACTGAAATTTAATTTGATAAATGAGCTGTTTGTTTTCTATTAATAAAATTAAATTTTATTCGAGAACATCCATCGGTTTCTTACTAAACTTCAACTATATCTGACGATCCTGCATACTTATCTCTTTTGTTGACTGTACATCTTTTTCATAAATCATTATTCTGACACAGTCTTTTAATAAAACATAATATGTCTACGTCTTTCCTAAGTCCCAAATCTTAAGGAAAAACATACGACATACAACTAATCACATTGGATCAATCAGAGCAGTTCAGACGGGGACCGAGTGCCAGATTACAAGGCTCTCGTCAAATGATAGCTTAAAAATATCCATTTGTTTTCGTTTAAACGAATCTAGGGCGGTAGGTAGGTAGGTAGGTACATTAATTTGCATGATCCTTGGATTAGAGGAAAGCTGGATGGGATTTAAAAGTGCTCAGAATAGGACATACCTATCTAACCGAGGGCGGTTTTCTAAAAGGAAGTTGTTGTGGGGATTAACATACATTTATTCAAAATCATTACATAATTTTGTTGGTGAGTTTATTATAGTTTACAAAAAAAGTGAGCAGTGGTGGCCCAGTGGTACCGGCCACGACTTACGAACGAGTTGCAGGTCGTGAGTTCGAACCCAGACTTTACGTATTTAGTTTCATTTCCACTTCTCTCAAAACGGTGAAGGAAAACATCGTGAGGAAACCGGCATGTCCTAGAACCTCAATTCGAAGACATGTGACATCCACCAACCCGCACTGGGCCCGCGTGGTCTATTACGGAGAGGAGGCCTGTGTCCCAACAGTATTCAGCCTATAATGTACCCAACATTATAGGCTGATTGTGCTATGTTACAAAAAAGTAAGGTTAGTTATAATAATTATATCTGACACTTAAAATAACATATATAATAATCAGCCTATAATGTTCCCACTGCTGGGACACAGGCCTCCTCTCTGTGAGAGGGAGTGGGCCGTAATCCACCACGCGGGCCCAGTGCGGGTTGGCAGATGTCACATGTCTTCGAATTTTTGGTTCTAGTACATGCCGGTTACCTCACGATGTTTTCCTTCACCGTTTTGAGAGAAGTGGTGATGAAATAATTTAAAATACTAATAATAATAAATAATATACTTAAAATACTAGAGAAAATTAAAAAAATATATAAAGAACTTACCACACTGTTTTTTGTCTACAAAAGTTGAAAGAAACGACTTTTCAATCCGAGATTCTTTCACTAGAAAAGTTATGTAAGTGGAAGAAGGACTAAGCTAAGAAAACTGAAATCTACAGTTAACTTCAGTTGAAACTTCAAGCAAAGAAACTTAAAAGGCACTTATATTTTTCTTAACGAAACCTTAAGTAAGTATGCTTTTCCATCTTGAATGGAGCTCAGGTTCAAGGATGTTATAGGTTACTGTAGGAGTATTTTCAAGGCAGGTATGACTATAATAAAACGGTCGATATAGCGGGTAGGCGTAAATTGAGCAAATATCTCCCAAAAACAGGTGCGGCCGGAAAATTCAAGTTTAATGCACTGTGCATTTCATTTTAAGCCTGGTACACCTGACCGTGTGGTGCAAGAGGGCAGATTTTAGCGATAATATGACGGAAAACTTCTGTAATATTCTAAGTGTCATACGAATAAGCTCTTATGATTTCAATTTGAAAGTTCACTTGAATGTACCATTCTAGTTGTGCCTTACTTAGTTGCGCATAGATTGTCTTGTATTTTTTAAATTAACGATCAATAACAAAGCTATCTTTGACCGTTTATTACAAACCTAAATCCTGTGATATTCACAATCAACAAGAACTAGCCAGATTACAGACAAATTATGTATTTATGATGACTGTGATGATGACCATAATAAATCATTTACTTTACATAATGGCTGGTGTATTTGTACTCTTTTGTCTTTAAAATAATGTAATAAATCTGAGATGTTGAAAAGTAATCTGTATATATAAAATTCAATGTCCTGACTGACTGATACGCTCAACACATAGCCTAAACCACTGGTCCTAGAGACACAGAGATAGAGACAGGGAGAGAGAGGGTGTGTTCTTTGTGAAGAGTAGGTATCCACTAAGAAAGGAATTTTCAAAATACCACCTCTTTTTTTTTTTAAATCATCTAATAACTCCTCCCGCTCCACCCCTAAGAGGGTGAATGGGGGGAGGGTGAAATTTCACGCGGACGAAGTTGAGGACAAAAGCTAGTTGTATTATAAATCGCCATCGCTCACAACCCACACATCTGTACCCGCTTCCTACAAAAGGGGTGCGAGTTCAAACCCTGTAACCAACCACAGACAACTGAGCAACCAGCTTGAACATAATTCGGGTTTACCCCAAATTATAGGCACAATTTCAATACACGACTGCCTCTTTGGTATATTGGTCGCAAGCTCTACTGCCACGATGTTACGTTAACATTAATACAACGCTCCCGCTTTTGATTTGGACCTCTAAAGCCCGATTCACTCGTTGGCCGTCAATTCGGTTATTACGTGACCTACCTCGCAATTTGCGTGTTTCATTTTCCTTCTACCCGTTAAACATGTTGATGAAGTGGGTGGGCTGTTAATCGTCGTACGTGGAGTTTTAAAGGGCGTAACAGATGCTGTAGCTTGTGTGCACTCGTTTCTTTATTGGGCCAATTTTTCTTATGGAATTGGTATACATGTTTAAAGTTATGATAATGGTCTTGCCTCTTTTCCTTCTTAGCCATATGAGCCTGCTCGATGCTTAGCTGCTTTTTATTTTCTTGACTGTTTTTCGAGAGCATTTTCTTTTAATTTCTATCTTCAGGAGTGGCAGAATCATTATCGATGTCCCCGCGTCGATGTCCCCGCCACCCTATATAATATGGAAAGGGTAGTTTAACAGACTTTAACTAAGACTCGCTACATTTCCTAACTTGCACCACTGTTCTACAGGTTAGGGCGAGGGTGCGAGCCCTAATACACCCTACTTCGCAGCCCTTAGAACATAGGGTGCCATATTATTGTAGTGATATTTGAATAAATGTTGCATTTCCATGTCTACCTGACATCGTCAACAGTTAACAGTTTGTAAACATGTCTTAACGTTCCTATCTTTCTTTTTATGAGATACGAACAGGGTTTCGTAAACATTTTAAGCGAACTTCTACTCAACCACCGCTTCCAGGTTTGTTTCTAGCCTGGTAAGAATAGATGGCATCGGAAAAAGAACGATCTTCCTCAGGGCAGTGTGTCGGCGCCATGACGGTTTTCCTCAGGGCAGTGTGTTAGCGCCATGACGGTCTTCCTCAAGGCAGTGTGTTGGCGCCATGGCGGTCTTCCTCAGGGGAGTGAATTGGCGCCATCGCTTTTCAACATCTAAACAAACAGCGCTTCCGCGCGTTTACGCGACTACCATGTTATTTATTTCTGCTGTTGTTTGGATACGACTTCAAAGTGATGTCTAATAGTTAAACTAACAAAATTCACATAGGTACAGTCATCTTTCAAGTGTATCTGGGGACCCAATATCAATCTGCCTAGCCTTTTCCCAACTATGTTAGGGACGTCTTCCAGTCTAAACGGATGCAGCTGAATACCAGTATTTTACATGGAGAGACTGCCTATCTGACCTGCACAACCCAGTTACTGGGTAACACGATACCCCGTGGTAAGACTGGTTGTCAGTATTTTCTACTGTTTTAGCTTTAGCTTGTACCATATTATAACCACGATGTATATGCTTAGCTGTTCTTACATTAAAAAAAAGAACTCGTATAAAATCAGCCGTCACCTCTTAGAACAGCATTCCAAATTCCAACAGGTTCCATAATAAAATTAATAAAGACATACACAGACGTTACCCATTCCTACACGCAGAAACTCCAATAACCCAATTCCCTAAACAATTTAATTCCATAAAAAAAAAAGAAAAAAAACTGAACAAATCATAACATTGTTAACATTATTTCGTAACAAAATGGTCGCCCACGTAACCCTTCGCTCACGGGCGTCGGTCCATAAGACCCTCTATTTACATATTTATATTTACTATACCCGGTTATTGAACCTACTATCGTTCAGTGTATTGGAAAAAAAACTGTTTGCACAATACTTTACAAATATGCTTATACGGTCAACGTAAATGAAAACGATGAGATAATGCTTGTGTAATTATATCAGGAATTGAAGTGCTTGGTAATCTAACTGGTTTTTGTTAAAGAAAAAATGTAGATATGTGTTCTATTACTTAAAATACTGGTATTCAGCTGCAATCGGTTAGACTGGAAGCCGACCCCAACATAGTTGGGAAAAGGCTAGGCAGATGATGACGTGTTTTCTATTACCTACTAGTTGAATAGTTCTTTTAGTTTTTAGCGTATATGAAAAGTAGTCCTGCAAGTACCTTTGACATTTTGATAGACAATTTCGGGTTCTGTAGACTCTTGGTAACAAACAATAAAGTATTTTCGTTGTAGTAGAATTGTTTTAAAATGCCTCGCTCTGTAAATAAAGCATTTGGAACCCTTTTCAAACTGTCACTTAGAACCTCCCGGTCTGTCGTCACTACTTCAATCTCGTGGTTTGTGGTTTTTCAAGATTGATTCTTCCTTTTTGGTATTGTGATCTTAGTATGTAGTAACTTTTGCATTATGAAAGCTACGGCTAACATTTCATATGCGAATACATTTTCATGTAGCTAAAAACATATTTCGAAAATAATGTGCAATGAAATAAAGTTTTAGGACTATCTTACTCTACAAAGATGTTCACTCAATCGCTTGGAACCACACAAAAGCAAGCTAATCTAACTATAAAATTCAACAATGTTATCAACGTTTTTTGCATGAATAAATAGATTGAGTCCCGAATCGTTCAGTGAGGCGACTCGGTCCCTCACATTCTGAAACTTGGCACTACCTACACTTCTTGCTTCGGGGCGAAACTTTTAAGACGGATTCCCTTGTCATGCTCTCAGAAGTCCGGAGTCCCTGTTGAAGTACCTATCTGAATGTTCAGAAATAAGTATTTAAGCCCTCCTTTGTTCTTTGATACTTTTAATTATAAAGCTGCCATATTTTTTTTTTTTAATGGCGTATCGTTCCAGCTTTGATTTTTTCCGGACAAACGGATGTACATCGGTATTTCCAGTTTGTTTGAATATGAATACGCTCACGTAGTTTTTATGCAATAACGTTTCAATAAAAAAATTTAAAAGAGGAAAAAATATATTAAAAAAATAGCTTTTGGAATATTTTATTCGAATAACGTAATTCAGAAGAATTTAGAGAGGAACTGCAGAGGGCATTATATAAATATCGTAATGAAGATAAGCAATTATAATGGAGAATACATGAAGTAAAATATTCTCATATCACTCTAGAGAAGAAGCAAATATGCAAATGTACAGTTCAAGACTCGGATATATAGGTTACTGGAACTCGCAGGAAACGGTTATGTGCTGATACAATCTTGAACTGAACATATGACTCCAAGGTTATGACAACTTCCGTACTGAGGTCTTGCAATATACACACATCTTATTTATAATGGAAGTAATTTTCAGGGCAGATTTGTGCGTCTAAGATCTGAAGGTAAAAGAAAAAAAATAAGACAAAAAAAAGGAAAAGAAAAGGCAAAGAAGTTATAGATGCATTATATTCGGTGCAAGACAGTTTTGAGTCTAAAATATCTCGTTCCTGTTCTTCTCGGAACTTTCGTTATAAATTCATATCTGGACCAAAACTCAAATTTCTTTTGAACAACTACGACAAGTTTTGTCATTCCAACATCAAAATCTCAGTCCACTCGAACTAAATGATCGATTTCTCTCTTTAAACGCTCAATTACGCGTTACGTTACGACTTTCCTCCAATTATCATTATCAAATATGACGTGATCACTTGAATCTTGATTGTGCAACTTTCAGTATCTTTTGATCTAAGGGCTTTCGCAGGCACGTTACTTGTATGTGACGACTGATGCCCGTGATTTCGTCTGCATGTATTTTGTATTTGATAATTTTCTTAATACTAACACCCAGGATGAAAAGTAGCATAATATATCCAATATCCCAGGCTACCTATCTCTCAAATTTCGGTTCAGTGGTTTAGGGCGTGAAAAGTTAACTAATAATAGACAGGAAGAATGACTTTCGCATTTATAATAATAATATTTAGAAGTACGCCTCGAGTTTTGGGGACTCTTTAAGTTTGATTAGCGATCGCCATCGCGGAAAAACGCCAATCGCGGATGCCTAAGAGTACGTATCGTGTCTGCCATGACCATAAGGCGTATGAACCCAAGTGTCAATATGCAATGATACATTGACCCGAGCGTTTGAGAAATGTGGTGTAGGGTATCGAGTTTCTGTTGTGCAACGTTACAATGGTTCTATATGGTCTGTATATATGGTTTGTACAGCTTATGTTCCTATATATTGCGGGTTAGCCGCTAGACTTGTGCTAACATGTGTTGGTATGGGTGTTGAGTTGATTTACAAGAGAATTCTATAAATACTATTGTGTAGATTCAAGTTCTTCTAACTTAATAGCCAGTGTGTTAGTAGGGCGTTTGTTGCGCTGCTTTTTCTCAGCTAAAACACAAGGAAGTGGTGAAGGGCGTCTTAGGGGACAGTCTTATGTAATTTTGACGCTCAAGAAGTGCTGATTCAAACCCTAATTTGAATAAAAGATTTTCTATTTTGAATATTTTTGAGAATGGTGACTCAGGTCAATTTGTCTGCATAGACAGAACAGTTTTTTCAGAAGTTTTTTTTTTACAATTGTGATCATGACACCGTCTTAGCTTGCTGAATGTTACCCTTCCGATCTCAAAATCAAGTGGTTTATACAAAGACAATATGGTAAAGGTGGCGTAGATTTCATGCGACAATAACATTCTATTGTATTGTAAGCAAATTACAAACCTGTTACTAATTGCGCACCTGCGCACTAAACCAACGAGTTACTAGAGTGCAATAGACATCTGGTTCTAGCGAAATACACCTCTAAATATACATTGTGTGTAATTTATAAATACTAGCCTGAGGGATAAATGCTTTTTGAAATACCTGCTCCACCATTTATGCATAATTATTATGTATGGAACTGATATATAAAATATAAACTCACGT
The DNA here is from genome assembly GCA_914767645.1 of Hydraecia micacea. Taxonomy (NCBI): domain Eukaryota; kingdom Metazoa; phylum Arthropoda; class Insecta; order Lepidoptera; family Noctuidae; genus Hydraecia; species Hydraecia micacea. Next base: position 2,288,514 of record OU611794.1, read on the forward strand.
TTTCTCCCCATGGGACATACATATGTATTTCTAGAACACTGCTACGATTCTTGCTTATGGAAACACCATTTTTTCATCGATTTTCATATTATATCAACGTGGTACCTAATTGCGTAACACACTCACAAGCCCAACGCCATTCATTTTGACAATTCAACAATATTCATTGCGTTATTTACAAAACCATTGACTAAACGCACGCACCAGCCAAAAACTTTAATGTATTTATTTTAAAACATTTAAACTAAAAATCTCTCACCACCCGTTCCACAATCACATAGATCAACCCTCAGCTCCCCACAGGCCATAGATGTGCTCTTCATCAACAACTCAGTAGGACAAACCCGGGCCATAAATCATGGCGTCCGTGGATTGGCGCTAACGTCCACATCCGCCCACAGACTATCAATTTCGGAGCCGTCTAGCCAGACCATAAGTTATCGAATTTGTACCTCGCTTTTGGGGGGTTAAGTATTGATTGCTGGACTTTACACTGCTGGAGACAATGGTTTATTAAGTGTTAAGATAACACTATTGTAAGATGAATTGAATGATATTGGATTGTCGTGTTGTTTTGCTTGTGCTGTGAATCCCATAACGTGCTTACATCACGTTCAAAATCAGCCAGAGAGGAAGCGAATATGGCGATGCAAATAATTATACCGATTCACTGTGTTCGTCTCCGATTTTTGAAAGGCTGATCGAGTCTTTATTTAATAAATCTGCTGTGACATCTCATGAAATCACTTCACAAAAGATATGGCAAAAAAAAATGGTTACGTTGACTCGAAACCGGCGTGTGTATGGCCAGATACAGTATGAACGTATTATGAAGCAAAAGGAGTTTTACATACTCTTTTTGCGTCGTAGGTCGTGTTCTATAGTTTCTGTCTATCCCCCGTGGGAAGGTGTGAGTTTATGTTGATCAGAAACCGATCTTTAACCGCATGTTCACTCTAAATTCCAAACTAAGATTGATTGTTTTGTATCTTGAATGTATTAACAGACACTGCACGTATATCTATGAAATGTTACACGCATAACGTGCCCCAGAGCATCTTAATGGGACGCAAACATCGATAGGCCAACAAATCCGAATACACGATACGGGAATCAACCCTTCTATGTCCTTTACCACAAAAGATGGACGCTCTGATGACGTAACTGACGTATTACGTCATCAGTTATGTCATAATTATAGCTGTCATCGTGTCATCGCAGAATTTGAAAGGCACTATTTCTGCAATAGTAGACTTGCTCATTGTCACGTAGGACCTAATTATGTCATTACTTCATTAGGAGGCTGTGTGTTTGACAGTACCCGTTGTAAGTACAGACGCCAGCACAACAAGCTAGTCGAAACTGTCAAATTTGCCCAATCAACTTTGAGCCTTATGCTTCAGCGATAAAGTTGAAAATCTATTAAAGAAATTTGACAGATTGGTGCTGGCGTCTGTACAACTTTGAAAGCTCTCAAAGGGGTGTTACGGATAGAAATGCATACCGCAAAATAGAAACGCATTATTCATTCAATTCATTACAAAAATTACACGTTGTAATATTTCATATTTTGTTTTTTACGATAGGGGAGGACATTCTCTCGCGTTGTTAATAAATTATTAGGCTCGTATAGATTTTTTGTACTAATTGGACCACACCGACGTTAGGGTTAGTACAGTGGCGGTCATAATTAGTTGAGTTTATTTTAGTGCAATTATTTTGAGGGGTTGCAAGCGTAAAGTTTTTTTACAATAAATTATTTTTACGTTGAATTAAGTCCATCTGTGTATCGGATAAGAAGCCGTTTATTCGTCGGACAACGATTTGTAAAACAATTTTAAATCAAAACTTCTTTTTTTATTATTATTTAATCAACTAGCAACTTCAAAAACGACCCTGAATATTAAAATACTAAATGACTTATTTAATGACCCAAATCTATACATCTTCTATACAAATACATAAAATTGGAGTGTCGGTTTGTAATATTAAAATAACCGCTTTTTACTAAATGCATATGGATGTATACACGGTACATATTATACAAAAATAACATTTTTTACATTATTTGTCTGCAGGTCTGTCTGTTTGTTCCGGCTGGACCGATTTTTCACTGGCAGATAGCTGATGTAATAAGGAGTAACATAGGCTACTTTTATTTTAGAAAAAAAAAAAATAGGATCCCACGAAAAAAATCCACGCGGGCAAAGTCGCGGGTAACAGCTAGTGTTAAATAAAATTAAATACGACCGTCTAGAAAATACGAATGGATGCATAATAAAATATAGATGATACTAGAAATAAATCTAGGTGCCCCACGCAAAAAAATGGGGCAATTCCTATTTCTATTACGAGTATGAGTATCTTCATCGAAAAATAAACGCGCATACGATAGACACATCATACTGTTTACCTTCAATTTGATGAAAACACCACTTTATTATAAAAACGTAAATAGCTATATCGCTCGAAATTAGTTCAAGGTTTAACCTCAAAATGTATCAAAACATGTTTATACACTAACCTAACATCACATAACATCTGTAATACCCCAAGGGATAGGCAGACCTATCTATAGTACACCCACATTTCGCCAGTTATGTTTAAGTCCCATGTAATAGCGAGCCTATTGACATTAACCGGGCTCAAATCCAGACTCCGGACTGCTACTGAGAAATTCCCGACGGAAAAAGCCAATAACAATACCCGACCTGGGAATCGTACCCTGGACCTCATGCTCAGCTGTAGCGCTTGCTACCACTAGACCAACCTACACTCAACAAAAAAATCTAAAATACCTTTTAAAACGAACTCGATGTCACACCTAAATTAAAATTGATTACAAAAAAAATGTATACGTTTTTTCGGCCGCACGTGTAACATGAACGATGGTAGGTATAATAAAATATGTCGCACCATAAAAATATGGTTTTATTAATAGCTCGGGATGGAATTATTAGGGCGGACATGGGCTATAATGAATAGCTTTATATCACTTTCAGATCGGAATGGTAATATAATTGTGCTTAAGCTATCTTTAAGCTTGTTTTCTTTTTGATAATAGAACGTAAAGGATTATAATTTATCTTTTTGTATGTGATAATTAATAGTCCCAAAATCTATACATATTATGAATTAGAGACGCTTTTCGTGACAGTCTGTGTGACCGCGTTGGTCTTTAAAAAACTACGCAACGAATTTTGATGCGATTTTCACCATAAATTAAGAGAGCATACCATATCACACATTCCATATCTATTCGATAGGTTCTAACCGCGACTTCGTCCATATGAAATTTCTTGTTCCCCGATCCACCCCGTCGCATCGTATCACCTGTCCCCACTATTGCCTACTTTGTTTTCGCTTGGCGTTCTTTCTGAGTATTTTTCTTTTTGCTCGGCTTCTAGAGGTCCTAGCGTAATGTTACATAGCCTGTAGCCTTCCTCAAGAATTGGGCTATCAAACGCAAAAAGATTTTTTTTGGTAGTTTCAGATTAGCGCGTTCAAACAAACAAAATAGCAAACTTACTTTTCAGTTTTGTTATTAGTTTTACATTAATAAATAAATAAATTATGTAGGTATATTTAAAAAAAAACGAGTGTGCTTATGACCACACGACTGAAGTGAAACTTTAGTATTGCGTATTTGGCTATGAGAGGAAGAGAGAAAGAAAATGTGCGCGCGCACTGCTGTCTCTTGCTTATATCCCCCACTCAACTTCCGTTCGCCTCGCCCGATCACACTTTTCATAACGCTTACGTCACGCGTTCGCCAGCTTACTCCCCAAGTCAAGCGTGCGTAAAGAAGTTTCACTTCAAAAATCAAACAAACCGTGCGAAGCAGGGGCGAGTCGCTAGTGCTAAATAAAATGGTTTCGTTATGTTCTGTGCCGATCGGTTCTACGTTTAATGTGAATGTAATGGCGCCCGGTAATGAACCAAATTGTATTACAGAAATGTAAAGCATCCTTCATTTGCGTCCAATCGATTGATATAAACGAGCGATAATACGACCGTAATCAATCAGCAAAGTAGAATATATTGTATAGATAGAGGATTGGTATTTAAGTATGTGTGTTACAATTTGCACACATATCAATGACTTAAGTAAAAATTTAAAAAAAATTGTCTATGGCCTTGTCTATGCTATGATACGTCAGCACGCGTAGCATGTCCACTTCTATGTCTTATCTACAAAGAATAGAACATATCCCTTTCTTTCCAAGGTGATATTTATTTTCTTCATTTGTGACATCGCGCCGTGGAAATCTTTGTACAATCTGTCATATTGTCTTTCGTTTCTACGGTGGTTATACGTGGCAGCAACTAACTTGCACTAGTTTTACAGCTAAATAGGTTTTTAACGAATTTATCATTCAGTGACAACCCTATCCTTATTTTTACCATTCGCATAGCTGAAATGCTTCTCCATAATAAATATGATGTAGCTATAACTTCATAAGTCCATACATTCTAAACAGAACCCTTTGAAGCAACACAAACACTCATGAATTTGTCCCCGTTGCGTCCAATAAATCACTAAACGCATTAAAGAGTTATTTCTGACACAAGATACAGTAATGATAATCCTAAATAGTCGTCCTATGTAGCGACTAACAAGTTACAAGCCCTCTTACATTTTGTCTTGTAACCCTTTTTTCTTTTAACAAAATTGGACTTTAATTCTAAAGCGCACAGTTGAAAATTAGTTGTTGTTGATCTTTTGTTCGAAGCTTTCAAACTGAGCTCCATTTTGCCCGAGGCTAGGTACTGAATAAAAGTTGGCGACAAGTCGTTGTAAGTTTTACTGAAGTAATAAGTTCTTTGTTTACGAAAATCTTGACTTAAAACTTTCTTATTAAGTACATAGTTTCCTTCAGAATATTATAAATATACCTTAGTTTTTACCCGACTACGGCGAAGCAAAAAGGAGTGTTATTATTTTGACCGGTATGTATGTTCATCTGTTCCCTCATAACTTCAAAAGTGCTTATAATAATTTGCAAATGAGGTATCGTTAGACGCGTCTTGACCGCCCGCTGGTTATAGACTATGTGACGTCACACTAAATTCAATATGGCGCCCTCTAGAGGTCATAATGTTATGAATTTAAAGATAAATATTTTGGGATGGTGCCTTGTGGGGTATCAAATGAAAGGGCTTAATTAGCACATTTCTAAAATATAAATATTACTGAAATAAGCCCCAAAATAATTAAATAAAAAATAAGTTTAGAACCTAAAAGCCGACTACCTACTGAAAAGGATGAAACAAGTAAGTACGTTCCCGTGGTCGCATGCTACCATAGCTTATGTGTATGTTAGAACAGCGGCATGCGCAGCGACCACGGGAAGGTACTTTCTCCTCATACTTTATCCTTTTCAGTAGTCGGTTTTAGTTTTTAAACTTTTTTTTTATACTTATATCAGGCAACAATTTATAAGCGAATAAATATATCTGCAAACAAACGCACAAAAAAATCTTTAAAAAATTATGTTTTTTTTTTTGTTAGCCTATACTGTCCCACTGGTGGGCAAAGGCCACTCCCAAATCCTTCCAGGAACTCTTTTCCCGTGTCATCGAGGTGACACGGGAAAAGAGTTCCTGGTGCCAGCCCTCGCGGTAAAAAAAAAAACAAAAATTGAATTAAAAAATATATATAGGTATATTATTACCTACCTAGCCGTTTTGCGTGGATGTGACGCATGTTACCCTTATCTTCTTTTTATTTTTTTACTTTGTGTCATGTGTATTTTTGCGTCATGTTCACCGCAAATAAACGTATTTTCTTTCTTTCTTTCTTTCTTTCTACGAATTAAAGCATTCCGTAACAATCCCTGTTACCAAAACTTCTGGACTTATTTACTGAACTCCCAACCTTTTCTTATTACAGGAGTGGCTTAATTTTTTGGCACGTCAGTGTACCCAATTGAGTACAGTCGGCAACGTGTTCTTTTTTCAGAAAGTCCTTTGAATGGTAAAACTCGAGCACTTTGTAGTCAGGCTAAAGTGCCAAAAGTGCTTCGTTAAGGGGAACTCTTTAGCAAATCATATTTTCTTTGAAACAAATCTTTAGGTAAGTAATTAAGTACTTACAAAAGCTAGACATTGCCGGAATCGACATAATTGAAAGAAAGGCTTCTAACTCCTTTGTCTATTTATTTATGTTTTGGAGGGGCTCGTGGCTAAATAATAACAGCCGCACGAGCCAATCGAAGGTTAAGCTACGCTTACCAAGGTCAGTCCGTGGATGGGTTACCATCCATTACATATCGAGACCCTACCGTGTCTCCTACATTTATGTTCGCATAACTCGTCAAAATGTAGGAAACAGCTGATTTTTTTTCGCGATTTCAGGTTTAGTCCCATAGTAAAAGTTGTTCATAATGATGAGTACAATCTCGCATTTCGACTTGTCGCATGTTTTCAATTTCACCCTGTATATTTCCTATTAAATGTATTATCGTTATGAAAGTAAAGCAGGGTGTAATGTGTATTGTTTACCTTCCCACGCGTGTCATGGCGTCGATCACGAGAAGTGATATTAGATATTAATATCGAGCGATTGTATAGCGGAACGGCGGTGGAACGTCCATCTTATATGTTATTACGTATACAAGGCTATGGGTGTGTGACTGTATCTTCTCATTTTAAAATTAGAGGTAGATTGATTGACTATCAGTGTCCTCCTTAAAAATACACTGAAGCATAGCTCCGCCCCGCGGTTTCACCCGCATAAGTTTCGATCCCGTGGTAATATCGGGATAAAAAGTATCCTATGTGTTAATTCTGGTTATAAACTATCTGTGAGCCAAATTTCATCCAAATCCGTTCAGTAGTTTTTGCGTGAAAGAATATCAAACATCCATCCATCCTCACAAATTTTCGCGTTTATAATTAAGTAGGACTTATATTTGCCAGGCTGAAGTGGGCCAGACACGTCTCATGAATGCACCCGGAGAGATGGGCAAAGATCGTCACTCACATGGCCGTCGAGGTGACGATTTAATAACGTTTGCAGGGCCAACATGGCCAGAGATCGCACAAAACAGGGAGGTTAGGAAGGAAAAAGGGGAGGCCTTTGCCCATAAGTGGGACACAATATAGGCTAACAAAAAAAATATATATAAAGAAAAAGAAAAGAAAGAAAAACGTTTATTTGGTCACAGTTCGTGAAACACAAAAAAAAAAGGTTTCAGACAACAATAGTGTGTGCCTCACGGCTGCGCCAAAAAAGGCTCTTTTCAGCATCTTGTTGAAAAGATAAGTCAATCGAAGTCAAAGTCCAAGTCAAAAAGTTTGACGTTCAAAAGTGCCTTTTATGTGCCTGTTTGAAATAAATGCTTTGACTTTGACTTTGCAAAAGTAATAATGATAAAAAAGCAATTATATTAACCGTTCTATTGTATGTTCATAAGGTTTTCATAAAATATCTTGACCACCTACCTTAAACTTATAACACACACACTGACAGACCTCGCCGTGTGTCTTTTTGCACAGTCGTGCTTAAACTTTGTGGCTGTGTAAACTGTGTGTGAGTGGAGCGTCTCCATTAAAGTCAATTGAACAACGAGTGGCTCAAGAACGGCTCATGTTAGAGGGAACCATGATTTGTTTTCTTTAGTTTAGCTACTGGCCGGAAAGTTTTAAATATCAATGTAGATGGCTATAAGAGTAGGGGACGACCAAAGAAACGATGGATGGATCTTGTTTCTATGTATAAACAGATTTTGAACATCTGTATCTGAATTAGATATAAAATATTCGTATTTCAGACATCAGCACTCTTCCTCTGTTGTATGCGACACTTAGCAATCAACTTAGTGTGACCTTTATAGACATCTATAAACACAACATTTGACCAAAGAGTAAGAATAAAATAATAATAATAAAAAAGAAGTGACATAACGTAGGAGAAAAATCTATTGTTGTATGTTTGTGTAACTTTTTTTTATGTGACGTTGTAAGTCTAACTTCCGTACTTCCAAAATTGTTTACGCTTCATCCAACTAACCATTGTATTATTATAAGAATAAAAACAGGCTTCCTTCCTTATATGTACAAATCAATTACTTCCTAGAAAAACGAACACTATTTATTAGTTTTCGTTTATCTAGAGAGTTTTCCTTAAAATACTTCACTTATAAAGCTATTTTAAGTTCCTGCCTCCCTCTAACACACACCCTAGTCGCTTGACCATCAAAGCCGTCTGCTTGAAACACGTATTCTCATGGGAAACGACGCAGAACCACAGACCATGTAATTAAATTATATCGTACTTACACTGATTTTATTTACACCACACACTTCATTGTGAGTTGTGTCTGTTGTTGGGTGGATTCAAGTTATGGGGATAAAAGAGTTACGGTTTTTGAGGGTAGTTTTTTACCTTTGGCAGTTGGTCCTTTTGTGGGATTTCAGACAACTTCATCATCATCATCATCATCAGCCTAGCCTTTTCCCAACTATGTTGGGGTCGGCTTCCAGTTTAACAGGATGCAGAATACAATTTTACATGTAGCGACTGCCTATCTCACCTCAGATTTATCCGGTTTCAGACAATTTGATAAAGATATTTTTCAATTATGGGGTTACAGTGCATGGTGATTTGGTATGCAAAATTCACAAAATAAAACCTAAAAAAAAATACAAACATTCGAATTGAGAACCTCCTCCTTTTTTAGAAGTCGGTTAAAAAACGAATGCACTAAACTGTAACTAAATATCAAACTTTAACAAACAGAACAAAAAAAAACAACACAAAACCAAACATAATTGTTGTTTTGAACATTATTGTATAAACAATCTGTTTCAATTTTTTTTTTGTCAAAAATTCTGTTACACTTTAGTAGGTATGCTTTGACTGTCAAAAAGCGACGAAGCTTTTTTTAATTAACATTGATGTAAGGAGGTTTGTGATAAAATGCATTAAATAACACTTTGTGACACTGAAACCTACAGCTTTCTATGTTCTGACGTGTAAGGTTCGCAATCGGTATAAAAACCAATTCAAAGCACTTTAGGCCAAACAAAAATATGCACATTTAAAATAAAAATATTCCACAAGCGTTTGCCTATCACTGCCAGAGCAGCTCAATATTTATTGTCCATTGAGCGCTACATAGGAAATATTTTTCACTCCCCAACCGCAAGTTTGACATGTCCAGCAGTGGAATACAAAACAATAAAAAAACCCCGGTATTTACGTTACCGACCGACCCAACCATAAAAGTCTGTCCAAAAAATTGTAACAGTGGCAGCAACAAAAGAAATAAATACTACGTACACTGGAGTGCAAAAAACTGTATTGACGTAAACTGATGAAATGCTCTCCAGTGGACGAGTACTGTTCGGAATTCCTCCTTTTTTGACGGCACTGTGCCAGTGGTGCACTGTTGGCCATAGTTAGGTATCCTTCGGTCAGATAAGAAGTACAGCTATTTGTTTACTTGACAGGAGTGTCGTTAAACATGGCTGCTTGTTGAACAGACTTTATTTTTATTTATATCACGTTCATTTTCTACTAAGAGTTGGATTTTAAATAGATTTATTACGTGGTTGAGCTGATGTGGATAAATGAGGTACTTACAGTCCGTCAAATCTAAGAAGTACCGTTTGACAGGTGTAAATATGTGTTATTTTGCTTTGTTTGAAAGTTTTCAATTACATTTAGATATTAAGAATTGTACATTTTTAGATACAATAATGAAATCTTTCTAAATTCATGGTTTTATGAAAAAGGTTATCGAAACTGATTGAAAAATATGAAACGTCAAACGGTACTTCTTAGATTTGACGGACTGTAGGTCGTCTCGTCGGCTAACAGCATGTTTTAGAAGCGATGAAACGCCTACAATTTATTCTTAACGGAGCAGGATAAGTAATTGCTCACGATATCCTAATCCTAACTAATATTATAAATGCGAAAGTAACTCTGTCTGTCTGTCTTTCTGTCTGTCTGTCTGTCTGTCTGTCTTTGCTTCACGCCTAAACTACTGAACCGATTTGTGTGAAATTTGGTACAGACATAGTTTGGAACTTGAGAAAGGACATAGGATAGTTTTTATTACAAAAAATAAAATAAAAAATAAAATAAAATTTATTCCGGACATACAGCGCCATCTATTGGTCAAGAGTCTGCATCAATTCAGTACTGAAAATTCATCGGAAAAATGTAAATAAATAGTAAAAAGGTATGAAAATATAATATAATACAACTTTTAGTACAAAGAAAATGCTCTAACGGAGTATAGATAATTCTATTAGTACTATATGTCGAGTTGGTGATCGCGCAATGGTGTCGATCGTTACACGAGTTCGGTTCATGTTATTGTTTTAATTCATCGGAAAAAAGTAAACAAATAGTAAAAAGTTATGAAAAAAATAATATCAATATAATAAAACTTTTAGTACAAAGAAAATGCCCGAACGGAGTATAGATAAATAATCCGAGTTGTCACTATGCTCGATAGATGGCGTTGGGATCGAAATAGATCGCGCTATGGTTTCGTTACACGCATTTGGTTGGGTTCCACATTTCATTTTTGAAGAGATCCCGCGAGATCGGGAACTATGTGGGTAAAACCAAAAATCTGCCGGAAGTCACTATTCCACGCGAACGAAGTCGCGGGCAAAAGCTAGTTCTTTATAAAACAACCAACGGTAACTAAGTAAGGCTTTTAATTTTTATCTTTTAATTAACTGGTTTAAGCAACGCCTTTTCATCATTCCAGTTTATTAAACCCAAGTCGTCACGCTACTGATTTTAAAACAATCGGCAGATTATATTTGCTGGCATTTTCGATTTTATCCACTAACAGTTTCTATAAACTTTTATAATTATTCTCAATACATACCTGTCCTTATTAAAAAACACATTAAAATTTCGAACAATCTAATCCATTGTAACTCAACACCGCATACCTAACTATAAAGCATTCTCTGCACGTTTCACGAAATTCGCAACAAACCATATACCGAGACACAAAAACGTAATCTTAGATCAACAATTTGATACGCATCGCAATAAAAGTGGTAATAACCGCTTACAGAAAAAATCGCGAGAGGGCGTTCAACCGCTGGGCCGTTTTTTGTGGCCTGACGCGCAACCGTGATTGGCCTTCTGTGGAAAAAATCATATCGCGTGATGTTTTCATACAACGTTACTATTAGTTCAATGTGTGTGAATAAAAGGAAATAATCAAGAAACAAGGTCGTTTGAGAAAGAATGGAGGAAATATAAGATGTTTGGTGAGAAGAGACTGGGTTCTGTTGTATTGAATATAGTTGTCAGCAGTGGGTTAACAAAATAATGCAAACTATCCTCAGACCAAATAAAAAACCAACGCAGAGGGCTGTCAACAGTAAAGTGAGGCCGGTTTCGTAAACATGTGTGCACTTAGTGAGGTGTAGTTTGATTGTAAATGGGTGCGTGTGAGCGTGTATGCACAGAGCGGAGGTGTAGTTTTGGAATGCTTCACTATATTGTTCGCAGCGCTATGTCTTGACTTTTTTATTTGGTCTGAGAAACTATCTAAGTATAATTTTTAAGAGTAGCAATAGCGTTTCTTGCCGGCTCTTTATATTAAAAAAAAGTAAAAGTAGAGTTTCTTGCCGGTTGCCGACTCTTCTCCATAGGAATGGGAAACGACCGATTGGAACCGTGCACCTAACTTCTGACCTTTCATAAGAGCCCATGTAGGTTTATGTGAAATAAATATTTTGAATTTTTCTCGAAGGAAAAGATACAAAAAAATCTTTTGTTCAGAGTCTATATCCATCTACTGCTAATAAAGCTGAAAGGTTTGTTTGTTTGAACACACTAGTCTCAGAAACTACCAGTCGGATTTGTTTTTTTTTTTTAAATTTGATAGTTCAATCCTTGAGGAAGGCTATAGGTTATTTAACATCACGCTAGAATTCTTAGGAGCCGAGCAAAAAGAAAAAAAGTAAGAAAGAACGCTAAGCAAAAACGAATAGCGCTGGCGATGCGATGCGATGCAACGGTGAGTCGGGAACAAGAAATTTCACGCGGACGATGTCACGGGCAGAAGCTAGTCAATAATGTGTGCAAAATAGTGTAAAACATTTTAAAAGAGTAACGGTGGAGTTTCTTGCCCATTTATCTCCTTATGAAAAGTACCTTTTGGAAGGGGCGACTAGAATCAATTCTATTTTATGTAACTTTTGACGTTCAAAAGTGCCTTTAATGTGCCTATTTGAAATAAATGCTTTGACTTTTGACTTTGACTTTAATATGTGTGGTTATAATAGATATTCGAAGCGGTTTAAATTATTTATTTATTTGCGGGTCAAAGGTTCGTATGGGAGCGGTGAATGCTTATGCGAATCCCGCACCCCCGGCCATAGGTAGAGGTGGAACACCGCGGTGGTTTTAGCCGGTAAGAGTCCGGCATGCCCCTCTGTCCCCCCCACGATTTAGGAAGTCCATGAGGATTTCCACCGCGCAACAAAAAAAAAAAAAGAGGGTCAAAGGTTTGTATACAAAGTAACGGACAACAGCTAGGATACATACAACATAAGAATAGAATGACTACCCTTATCAGTTATCACTAAACACAGACATGACTGGATGCAGTCTGTAATAAATAATCAATTTAGCACAATTTATAACTTATCTTTTGTTGCAAATGAATCATTGTAATTACTCAGTTCCTGCTGTCGGCTGTCGGATGCTGTGCTCCCCACACGTTCGCATCTTGTGAAGACAGTTTTGTGAATTTGAAAGACTATTGTTTATTTTCTATTTGGTTTGAAGTGACTGAAGATTTGTAGTTTTGGTAAGTTTTCTTTTTAAGTATATCTTGAAGATATTTTGTATCTATTAATACGTTTTAAAACCGTTTTAGTTTTGGGCACATTCAAATTATAAAAACAAATGATGTAATAATCTGAATTAAAATTATTTCAAATCCAAAAATTTCGAAACTCAGTCACAACGATTGGGTTCTGTTCGGGATGTCATACTCATACCCGTTGGATTCTCACCTGAAGAAAATATTGTTTCAGGCTGAAAGCTTGTGCATTAAGTGTAATGGCCAAGTTTTGCAATAGTAGGAACTAGGAAGAACGATTTTCTATTATATTTTTAGTATTATGTATTAGTCCTCAAACCAAGCTGTCCTTCGTGAATCTTTAACAGTCGTTTCGGGTAGACAGAAGCCCTAAAGTCTGACAACCAGTCGTAGGTATCATGTTACCCAGTAACTAGGTTGTGGAGGTCAGTCTAGATAAGTAGTCGCTAGTACTACGCTGCATCTGGTTAGACTGGAAACCGACCCCAACATAGTTGGGAAACCAAGCCGAACAAATATAAAAAATAGCACCTCATTCAGTAACAGAATCGCGTGTCAATCAACACTCACGTACCTACTTCCGATAATGACAGACAACGTGACACGAGGCTCAACACGCTAACAGAATATGTTATTAACTTGCTGCTCATGCTTGATCACTTGGATAAACGAATGCCACATGTATTTATTGCATGTTAAAGGTGGTTCGATTTGATGGAATGCCCGGCTGAAAAACTGGAGTCGGACTAATCTAAGACTCAATCTAGGCATCGGTCGCCTTAATATATATTTATTAACAACTAATTGATAATAAACAAAAAGTGAGGCGTTTCATAAAATAATGTATGGAATGTAAATGTTATTCCGAAATAAAATTAAACAAAATCCCAAATTCGTAATACACCAACTTTTGGTAAGGCCCATATCCGCGCAAATGAAGTTGAAGGTCCTCTTCGTAATTTGGAATTACCTTGTATGACGTTAGTCAAGCAAAATCAAGACTAACCGTCAAAGATGAGCAATGAAGGCCATCTTCTGATGCATCTTTGAACCAATCTATCTTGCCTGCCACTCGCTAATATTTACACCACGGCATGAGCTATACTCATAAGCTCGTAATCCGCGGACATACAAGAATTTGTAGTCTTTATAACACGTGTCTGAGTCTGGATACGTGCCCGGTTGATGGCAATAGGCTCGCCCCCTATTACATGGGACTTAAACATAACGGAGAAATGTGGGTGTGCTACAGGTATCTGCCTAACCCTACGGGTACTATGTTATACACGTGTTTATGGAGGATTTAAGTGGACTATGGATTTTAATAGTCCAAAGATGGAGCTACCTGTGCCTCCATACGTCGTACTGCATAAAGCATGAGCCTAAGATCAGTATCAGTGCAATTTGCAAATCAACTTCAAGGCAAGGAAACCAGGCAGGGTTATAGGCATGAGCATTCTGTTCACGTACTTTGTTAACGATGGTAGAGGCGCATGTGGTCATGTTTAGTGATATGGGATACCTGTTACAAAGTTTGTACTACATACCATTATGGGAGTTTGTAACTAAATAGGTGGTGGTCTGCGGTGACTATGGAATAGTCTGCTTGCTGCTAGTACGGCGCTTTGCAAAATGTCCCGATGTTTTAATGTTTTTAAATTTTAAGCCAACGCATTCACGATACAGGAGAAATTCATAGATTCATAACCAAAAAAATCTTTAGTTGTTTTCTGCAACATTATTCAATCTGATTGATCTATGAGAGAAATGCTGATGCTGTAATGAAAAGATTAATCTGTCAGCAACGTTTTACTCTAGCTAGTAGATGCCCTTTTGATACACCTACGTTATTACGTCTCTAGCTTCAGCCCGCGACTTCGTCCGCGTGAATTTTCTTGTTTTAACACAAAATCTATATATATAAAAGGAGAACTGACTGACTGACATATCAACGCACAGCCCAAACCACTGGGTCTAGAGATTCCAAATTTGGCACGTACGTTCCTTGTGATGTCTAGGGGTGCACTAAGAAAGGATTTTTCAAAATTCATCTCCTAAGGGGGTGAATGGGGGGGTGAAATTTCACGCGGACGAAGTCGCGGGAAGAAGCTAGTATATCATATGACACTCGGCAATACTATATCGTCACTGAAAAGAAGAAAATGCTAAAGCGCCATTTGGGCCAAAATGAGTTATATAATATATCGTTGCATTCAACGATAGCCACAATCTACAGAGACAATCTGGGCCAATTAAAATTGGCTCAGATTGTCTTGAAACCTAAACAGATCGACGCAGAAAAAAAAAATCTAATCCAACGATATATATTATCCTCTCACACGTTTGCCCGTCTACCTGTCGAAACACCCGACGCGTTGGAGTAGTTGAATGGGCGCAATAACGTCATTGTTTTAACATACGGTTGTTGTGTACACACGGTGTACCGTTGGCATTTCGAGCACTTTTTCTTATGTACATATGGTGTACCGTTGACACTTGAGGGATAACTCATTTTGGCCCAAATGGCGCTTTAGCATTTTCTCCTTTCCAGTGACGATATGCTTGATATCCTTCCCATTAGTGAAAGAATTTTCGGCATCGGTTCAGTAGTTCCGAAGATTTCACCTTACAGTCAAACTCACAAACACCTCTTTTTAATATAATATCATGTATTTGACACTACTAGATATCTGTAGATACAAATAATGCTACCGACACTATAATTTAAATAACCCATGTTACCTAAATATTTAATATCAACCTGTATCAACATTATGTAGTGTTTTACATAAATAACTGCATCCTGTTTCCAATTACCCAAATGACGGTTATTTAACTCACAAAATACTGTATTAAAAGTAATTAGCATTCAACTAACGTGCCTAAAACAATTGTTCAAACACGCTGTGTAAAAAGAGCTTATATTCCAGTATTAAAACACATACGATTTTAGACTTTCATGTAACAGACATAAGGTTGGATTCAGGTTTTAGTGTGTATCTGTAAGGGACGTAATACATGTTTGCAAAATGCAGAAATTAATAGTTTTACAACTTGAGGAAGGCATTATTTTATTCAAATACGTTGTTTTCATAGAAATTTTATGCTTGGAATAGAATAGATCTGGAAGAAAGTTGTCAAGGGGAAAGCCAGTGCTCAGCACCTTAGTAAGCCGCTCCTATATTGGTAATAACTCAAATATTTTGTAAATTCATGCAAATAAATTGTTCTGCAAATCGACTTCCAATTGAAATTGTCCGTAGGTATATTATTCAAATAACAACTGTCATTCTTTGACAGTTGAATGAAATGACGTAGGTTTTCAATTTATTGAACAATTAATTTCTCTGACTGCATCATGCATGACAGGAGCCATTCTACAATTTCACTCGATACGTACAACCCGTCCGAATTAACTGTGCACCTGGCGCTGTGACGTTACCCTGTCGTACTGTTTGAAAAAGAAAGTTAACTTCGTAAAAATATGTTTTATGATATATTTTTTTCAACATGCATATGTATAGTTTTTACTGTAATGATAAATATAACAAATATAAACATTTCGCGCATAAACGCATTCCAGCGAGGCGCACAATTAAGTCGGACGGGCAGTAAGAAGAGATAACATAAATATAAATATAATCCTTAGCATATATTATAACGAAAAACGTTAGGTCGGGGCTCATAAATGTGAGCCGAAAGAGAAAAATTTAACAAAGGAGGATGAGCCAAAAGGAGTCATGTTGGGTACATATAAGAGAAGCTCCCGTCCACACAATAACTGTACATTGAGAAGAAAGTCCCAAAAAGTCTCCTTCCCGAAATGACCCTTCATTTCGGGAAGGGGACTTTTTGGGAAATGGGCGTTTCGGGAAAAGGACATACTGGGAAATGGACATACTGGGAAATGGACATTATGGGAAATGGACATTATGGGAAAGGGACATTCTGAGCCTGAACGATTTCAGCAACTTCACAAAACAACAGGAAAACAAATGAAGTTACAACAGATACCATTACTTAATTACAGCACGCAATCAAGCGAAACAAACGGATGCAAGGCGGGTGAAGGAAACCAACCTGATTAAATGATTCACGCACTTCGCACCGGTTAACAGCAGTTTAGCAAATAACCGGTATCTTGTCATGTAAACAGTGTTGTTCTGTAGTTACATCAGTACTTTCCTATAATTTAATTAGTCAGCAAAGATAGTAACATAACATCGGAATCGTTGGGCTCCTCAAGTTCTGAGCTGAGCTGCACGATTTTTGACAAATGCGTGCACTTGCTGGACAGGTCCGCTCAATCTGTGTGGTTCTTTCCTCAAAAGACCATTTCAGACACCAATCTACATGGTCTTCACATGATCTGACCATGATTTTGTCTGGACTTTAAAAGAGACTGTGACCTCTGAGTTTGTTTCGGCCTTTCTTCTCAGAGTAGTCAGATAGGAAACGCCGACCTCATCTAGATTAAAAAAAAAATGTGATTGACGTGTAAAAGTGTTTGTACAAACCTACTTACAGAAATAAATCATTTATCATCACGCCTGTAATCTCCGAAGGAATAAGCACAGGTGTACCTACCTATGCGCCAGTTACATTATGTTTAAATCCCATGTAATAGGGGTGAACCTATCATTCATTGCTATTGCCATCGGCATTAGGTAAGAGAGAAGTTGTTCCTATATTATTAGTAGCTGATAACTTTTGCACTCCCTAATGTCTTCTGCATGGTTCTGATCTCCTAGTACTTTGACTATTCTGCTCATAGTCTCATCATTCTGGGTTTAATCAGGATAGACTTAATGCCAACTTATCACACTAATATTATAAAGGCGAAAGTTTGTGAGTGTGTGTGTGTTTATATGTTTGTTACTTCTCCACGCTCAAAAGGCGGGACCAATTTTGATAAAATTTCGTATGGAAGTAGCTGACACCCTGGATTAACATATAGGCTACTTTTAATCTCGATATTCCCACGGGATCAACATTTGCGCGGGTGAAACTGCGGGGCGCAGCTAGCAGGAACTAAATGCCATGTTATCAATACGATATCACAGTCCATTGCTTGACATAGGCCTTTCACAAGTTGCGGCATAACACCTCGTTCTCTGCCTTCCGCATGCCTATATCATATAATGATGATACATCATGATATGATACATCATCATCATCGTCCTCAGCAAGACTACCCACTGCTGGCTGGACAATGTCCTATCTTTACTAGTGCCATTTTCGACGCTCCTGTGTTTCCTAGGTCTAATCCAGGTTCTCCCTGCGACTACTACAATGTCGTCCGCCCATTTCTTGAATCCGAACCCATAAACTTTAATGGCAAACTGGACAGACTGGAAGCCAACCCGAAACAACTAAAATAATATGATAACAATGCAAACTCCTGTATTTAACACCAATTCATCATCATCTATCTGCCTAGCCTTCTCCCAAATATGTTGTGGTTGGCTTCCAGTCTTACCAGGTGCAGCCCAATACCAGTATATTAGACGGAGCGACTGCTTAGCCCTACTACTTAGCCACGAGTCTCCCTCGTCTAAAACCCATTCATAACCTACACAGCACCGAACTCACAAAGCATAACCAGTTAATCTAAATAATCGAACACTGTACGTTACGACTTCCGATGGCGGTGTGTGTCGCCCTTAACATGCGTACGCGCATGACTCATGGCGCGAAATAGGCACTTGTCACGTGCCGGGGCAATGGCCCTTCAGTTGATGGCTTGTTGAAAGGGGGTAGGCAGAAGAGGGCTTTAAGTTGTGTTGTATAGGAGATAAATTTTAGAGGGAAAACATTTTTCAGGATTTGAAATTGAAAAGTCGTTATATTTATGGACATTTTGCTTGCGATAGTATCCGGAGATTCCTCGCTGACCGCCTATAAAAGAAGTAGAACAAATCCAGGCGGATGCCTCTACGCAGGGGGCCGTTCCGTTTTTACTTTCAAAGGAAAATATTTTAACCTTTCATTTCACGTCTTCCTACTCACATACCGGGACATCGAAAACAAAACCTCAGAAAAAAATACTCACTATTCGCAATGCCTTTAACAAGTCATGCGCGTACGCAAAAAAGACACCTGTCAAATATCAGGTCATTGAACGCAACACCTTATAACTGTCACTTTATATTACAAGATAGAAGTGAAACGATTATATATCGTTTGACGTATGGTTTAGGCAATTAGATTAACTGTCAGAACAAAAACTGCGTTTCAAGTGACAGAAGTTAATCAATCAGTAGTAAATGGTTACTGATACCTGGAGGCCTACCATGAGCTCTTAACGCGATCCATTAGGACCTAAACTGAACTGTTCTTCTAATTCGTACCATGACGTCAGTTTAACGATTCAATTTAGACCATGCCATCTGACAGCGATTGTTCCAAACTGAGTCGCAAGTTTTGGGTTAAAAGTAAATGCAGCTGAGCGTAATGGACGTCATGGTACGACTTTGAGCGATGCAGTTTAGGAACCTAAACTGAAATGTCTTGCTTTTGAATCGTTTTTAATTAGATCGTGGTAGGCCACCTGTTTCGCTAAGGTTGTGACAGAGTGAAAGTTTTGGCTGCCAGCCCTACTATTGCGAAGGTGTTTACTTTAAGTCATGAATGGTTTAACGCAATCGATTGTAGATACTAAGGTAAACCATATAAAACTTACACTAGGCCTTAGTTAAAACTTCGAGTGAGTTTTAGTCAGTAAAAGTCCGACGCGCCCTCCCGCCATAATGCTATAATATCCCAACCAAAAAAAAATTCGCCGCGGCACTAGTGATACATATTTCTATAAAATATGCGGCAGACGACGTGTCGCTAGCTACGGAAGATAAAGATATTTCATAGAAATACATTCAAACCAGTAGTGTCGCGGCGATGGTGCGGATGCTAGGCGCCTACAGACACTGTTTTTGATTGCAAAAACAGTGTCTGTAGGCGCCTAGCTTCCACACTAGCTCAAGACAGAGAGGAATGGATAGGACAAAGGGAGGCCCTTCATATATCTATGGGGAGGCCTTTGCCTTGCAGTGGGACAAAATAGGCTAAAAATAAAATAACTTTTGAATAAGTCCCATGCATGAGAGGCAGTTAGATTTGTATCATAGTCATACACTTTTTCACGAAAAGACCTTAGGTATTTATCTCGCCTGAAAGTACAGTCAACACTGCATTTTTTCTTTAAATCCACACATTAGACTGACGTTATTTTCTTTCTAAAAGCCATTATAATGCGCTGCGGCTTCAAAAACATAATAAACCCGCACACACTGGCATATTTATGACATATTTTACGTCAAAAAGTCATTTAAAATCAAAAGAGCAACGGTGATGACGTAAGCAAAACAAATCTGTAACATAAATACTAAATAGTGCTGGGAATATTAAAATGAATCCCGGGATTCAAATGATAGGAATCGCAGAATTTATGGTTGCACGGGATTTTTAACCGATAGTCACTGTCAAAGTTCATGAGTGCGTCCATATGTATGTCATGTGCAGGAACAGTAGTTGGAATTTGGTATCGTTTTGGTTTAGTAGTTCAAAGTATCTATATAATCCAGTAGATTATGGTCGATAGATGCGTAAATCAACTCTTTACGATAAAAAGTGATTACAGCATGTTATCTTTTATCAGTTGCAGAGCAACCAGAGCGAAAACAATATCAATATCGAACACACAATGACGCAGTTTTAGGTATTAACCGTATTAAGCACGTAGCGTTTACTAACATAAAGTCACATACAGCTGTTCTGGTAAAACAAAAAACTGTTTAACCGCAATAAAAATCACTGTCACGTATAAACTGATGAAAGAAAAACATTCACAAAACCGCCAGATTTTGTATTCAACTTTTACGACTCGCTCTAAAATCCCGCATAAAAATCCCGGGACACCGGGACTGCAAACCAGGTACCCACAACTCTAACCGTTGCATAATACACACAGGATTTGAATCGTCAACTAGCTAGTTATTAGAATTGCAAAATTTTGCAAATCCCGCTAAATATTCCGGGATGCGTCACTTCGGTTGACGACTTAGAGTTCTCGTTTACCATGTACACCGGAGTTTATTTAGTCACAAAGTTTTGGGGCTTTGCAGTTAGTATTCATAGAATACCAGTCCCCGAAAACTTCCGGACCTGCCCCGGAGCACTTTGCAAGTACCAGAGTGACTTTTTCAATGTGACAAATGAACTTTCAGCTCAGCATATCTGAAACACCACTGAACAGTGTTAAGAAAAACATGAGGCTTAAAAAAAACTACTAAAATTGAGGAACGAACAAGCAAATCGAGCCAGTTATTGAATGAGCTTGCCTCTAGATAGATATGTATGGAGAAGCCTGAACTCTGACCTTGTCAAACCATAGTCACCACACTAGGCAGTTTTTTGTTTTTTTAGCTAATCAAAATGACTGCTAACTGCATCTTCTATCTAAATCATCAGCTGTCCCATACCATGGGTCTTGAAGTTTTGTATGGGACAGCTGATGATTTTTTCCCAATGACGATGTAGCTCCCAACAACTTTATCCATTAAAGTTGTTCAGTTTGATGGTCCGTACCACATCCAAACATAACCACTCATTTCTGAAACCCTCTGTATTCACCTTTTACAGCAAATTTTCTGATATTTTACAACTACACAATCTTTCAGAAATCAACCCCTCAATTTGCCCAAAATCGTTCCACAATAAGTACCAAACAATCTCATCATGTCACGGTAATCTTATAAATAAGCCTTCACTAAAAAGTAAGGGCACGGCCTCACGTTACGACAGAAAATCGCAGCGTAAGAGGAAGTCTGATGTGCTGCGTCATTCCTTAATATTGGGTGCTTAGGGTCTTGAAGAGGGAGCGTTTATTTTGGTGGCATTTACGAGGATCGCTTCGTAAAATTTTCGAGATACTGGCAGGCAAGACAAGTGTGATTAATTCTGTCGATTTTTTGTATTCGAAACTACCTCGCCTCGCAAAGCACGTTAAACCGTTGGTCCCGGCTGTCATTCGTAGACAAAGTCGTTACGGGTAGTCAGAAGCCCAAAAGTCTGACAACCAGTCTTATCAAGGGGTACCCAGTAACTGGGTTGTGGAGATCAAATAGACAGTCGATGCATGTAAAATACTGGTATTCAGCTGTATCCGGTTAGACTAGAAGCCGACCCCAACATACTTGGAAAAAGGCTAAGCAGATTGATTGATTGAAACTACAAAATGTGTCTATATTCTTCTTTTTGTGTCGATTTTACTTTTACTCGTTGTTCTTTTTTGTTTCTATGTCTTTGTATGTATGTGTATAATTAAAGTGTCCAATGGGCGGCGTTGCGGTGTGATGCATTCAATGCAAGCTATTTAGTATTAGATGGCTTAGTCGGGGCCAGCGTAGATCAAACGAAAATCGTTAGTAGTTTAATTGCATAATTTAAATGTATGGCGATACAAATCGAAGAACGCATTTTAGAATAGACTGGAACACTAAACAATGGATGGGTGGCCAGGTTGTAACGAGTTTTGTCTTCCTTTTCTTTTTAATTCAACTACAATTTATACAGGGTTATTGGAAAAACATTATCAACCTCTTAAGAGGTCATTATACTTATCATTATGAACAACTTTTACTATGGGACCAAACCTGAAATCGCGAAAAAAAAATTAGCTGTTCCCTACATTTTGACGAGTTATACGAACATAAATGTAGGGAACAGCTCATTTTTTGTTCGCGATCCTATTGATTAATATTTCATGAAATAGTCAATCCTATTGATTAATATTTGGTGTCCCCATTAAGTAGAAGATTTTTTAATAATATAATCAGCTCGTCACAGGAAAGGAGAAAATACAAAAGCGCCATTTGGGCCAAAATATATAATTATATCGTTGGATTAGATTTTTTTTTCTGCGTCGATTTGTTTAGGTTTCAAGACAATCTGTCTCTGTAGCTTGTGTCTCTGAGGATTGTGGCTATCGTTGAATCCAACAATATATTATCTAAGTCATTTTGACCCAAATGTCCATCCAGTCACCAAAGCTAATACCTAGTTAATATTAAATATAGTCAGTGCATATCCTAATACTGTCATTAGTCAGTTCGTAAATGGAATAACAAATGAATGCGACGTCATATTGCATCGTTAGTGCGACAGACGACGCTGACGGTTTAAGTTTTTAAGACGACTGTTGCAGAAAATTTTGCTTTTACTATTTTAAAGGTCTGTTATAAAATGCTGGATAGACACTAACTACCAGATAAACTAAAAATTAAACAGTTTGACAAAAAATAACTTTATTTTCATTGTATTTATTATACCTACAAGGTTTGATGTCTACATGAAAATTCACACAACATGAATTTCCCTTAAATTTTTGTTCTGTTTTTCTCCTAAAGAAGGTAAAGTACAGTGTTTCTTTTTTTCCAAAGAAAAGGTTTTATTCGCTTGTGGTAAAATGTAAATTATGGCTCAAGACCTTTTAGGAGACTTCCCAAAAGGACCATACAAGTGAACCCTCAAATATATGACTATTGTTCTTAGCTACAATATTTTCGTGGTTTTATTCGCGAATTTGAAAAATCTAGCGAGGTTTTTTGGCAACTTTTAACAATCCTGCATTTCCTGGTGTCGACATCTTTCATTGTTTTTAAGCCATCGATTTTAAGAAATCAGGATATTTGAAAGGGTGCCGGCCGGTGAAAAGTAACAGGCACAATCATGGCACATCCTAGTTAGATGAACCCTCGTTAAATTTAGCAGAGGTTCTCGCTGTAAACTGTTGAACGATCTTACTAATACTTTCACTCGCTTACTCTTCTAAAATAGCTACTGCATCCATAACCCATATATTCTCCCCGTCACTAATATAATTTAATCTTCATAAATATTAACAACTATTTCCGTTTCCCATTGCCCGTCACCCGTCAACACAGAAGGTGTTGCCCACCGCCATTGTATGCTAATTTAGAAGGTCAAGGTCCAAGGTCAACAGTATGCACTTGATGCTTTATGGAAATGAACGTTAAAGTAATGTTTTTTAAAGTAGAATAGGTGAAGAGGCAGTGTGTTAGCTGGATTGTCACCGTTTTTTAAATGAGTTGAAGTTGTTTTGGTTGTACCTATTTGATATTGAGTATATGGCTCTTAATAACCATAGAGCATAGTAACCGAAGGGCAGGTGGTCCAGTGGTAACGGCCACGATTTACTAGTTGTAGGTCGTGGGTTCGAACCCAAGCAGGCACTTTGTGTAAATTATTTCATCACCGCTGCTCTCAAAACGGTGAACGAAAACATCGTGAGGAAACCGGCATGTCCTAGAACCGAAAATTCAAAGCCATGTGAACCGCACCCGCACACGCACTGGGCCCGCGTGGTGGTTTATGGCCCACTCCCTCTCGAGGAGAAGGCCTTTGTCTCAGCAGTGTACAGTGGGAACATTATATGCTGATTATACTAACTGCACTGAGCTAACATAGCTCATATTTAACTTTATATTACATATAATCATAACACCATCAGTTCTCTGTGAAAGAACTCCTAATATTACCACCGCTTTTATTTCTTTGCCAAGCAAAAAGCTGCCTTAATTTGAAATGGGTGACAGACGCTGAAATTCTGTAATTTCTCGTTCCGCACGTGTGACATTTCAACTTTGCCTCAGATTGATCACAATCTTATGTGCCTACAATTTCACTGGCAATAGATTTCAAACAGGAATTCAACTAAATTGGGTCGGCTAAGAAATAAGCAGCGGCACCCTTATCAATCACAATCTGAATAATTTTGAAGGATATTGCTAATCCATAGCTTCATATGTTCGGAAAATGTGTCTGCTCAACAACGTAAATAACGCAATGAATGTTGTTGAACTGTCAAAGTGACACCCATTGCTACTGATATTGTGTTACGCAATTACCTCGCAGTAGTAGTACTAGTTCTGAAAAACTTAATTCATCTGTACAGAATTATCCCACTTTCGCGCTGATGTAAAAAATATCGTGGCAGGATTTTATCGTGCATTGGATTTTCAACTCTCTGTTTTGAGCCGAGCGTTAAGAATCCAACAGCGCGACAAAAAACACATTGTTAGAGCCAGCGCCCACTAGCGACTTTTTGTTGACCGATAGTTTGATCGTTCAGGGAATCAGTATGGATGGAGCTATATTGAAGTGCACGCATTTGGCGATTAAAAATCTTCCGATGAAACGCGTGCACTTCAATATAGCTCCATACTAATTCCCCGAACGATCAAACTATCGGTCAACAAAAAGTCGCTAGTGCGCACTGGCTCTTAGATTTTCAACTTACAACTCTTGAAAATACAGTGCGTGAAAAAAAATTGCCGCGGAAGAAACGCGCTAGTGCCAACCTGAACATATTAAGAACGCAATCAGAGAGAAGTCGCTTCCTCCGAAACGTAGGAAGATGATAACGATGCATCCTCCGTACATCAGTGGAGTGTCCATAAATCGCAAACTTTGCAGATTAACTCCCTCTTCGGATGCTCATCTGAAACTTGGGACGTATTTATTTTCCAAATACCCGCTGTGAGGAGATTTATTCGTACGAAGTCGTATTAAGCATCCTTTGGCGGGATCGTTTGCTAAATATTATGATTCATTAAGATTTAACGTTGGAGACTTAGTTTAAGTGCTTGTGTGTGATTAAGAGCAGCTGAAACATGTTATTTGGCTTCATTAAAGGAGGTATTATCAACTCTATGTTATATTCATGTGGCTGGGAGAATTTGACTCAATTTTGTCGCACGTGACATTTGATATTGCTTTGATACTTACTTAGTGATAAAACTGTCATTTGAACATGTTATCTTGAAAGTCAGACAGTGAAATCATTTATCTGTCATTTTGGAAGGTTAGGAGTAGAATTGATTTATTGTTTTATCAATTTGGCGTATCAAGAAAGTTGAAACTATCTATATAACTATACTATGATGATGCTATGCCTAACTGCTCATGAACATTTGGATGGTTCGATTTTCTTTTGTTTATATGGAACTAGCTGCGCCCCGCGGTTTCACCCGCGTAAATGTTGATCCCGTGGGAATATCGGGATAAAAAGTAGCATATATGTTATCCAGGGTGTCAGCTACCTCCATACAAAATTTTACCAAAATTGGTCCACCCCTTTTGAGCGTGAAGAAGTCACAAACATATAAATTGACACAACCCTCACTCACAAACTTTCACCTTTATAATATTACTGTGATTTTTATTCATCATTCAAAAAAACATTACCAACCCAAAAAAAACTACTTACTTTAATTCCATCAAACTTTTGTATCTAGAATAAGTCTTATACTGAAAATAAATATCTAATTTGTTACAGTTTTTCCGTACTAGAACTGTCAGACGTAAATTTTTTTCCACGGATAAAAGATTTATATATATATATATATATATATACTTTGGTGAAATCAGACCTTAGAGGTGAAACATCTGTTTCCAGTTATTATTTACTTGCACAAACCCTAACACCACCCCAAACAGAAAACAAAAAAACACCACTTCATTTCCCAATAATTACATTTCAATGTTAACGATGAAAACTGACAATAACGATGGCAATATAAAGAAATGCTTTCGTTAACTGAAATCGTCAAATACGTCAGCATAACGAGATGCCTGACGATCACAGACACGTGTTACTGAACTGACGTAGATATCGACGGACGATAAAAATAATGGCGCGAACAAATGAACGCTAGTGACGGACGGACATATTGCAAGTTGTAAACTGTAGGTCAGCGGCAATAAAAGTTGCGTGTGATGTTTTGGCTTAGTTGAAATGTACTGCAAAAACGTAGGGGGAAAAGATTTAGCTTTTTATCACGTACCGGCCATATTAGCTGTAGAACCGATTATCATTGGGGTAGAAGTGTTCTTCAGTGGGGACCACGAATAGGTAAATGTAATCGTGTAGAAAGAACGCTGGTAACCAGCGCGGATATGCCAGCCAGTGTTTGTCGGGGCCGACAAGTTCTGCTCGGCAGCAACTGGATGAGAATAGCCGAGAATTGACTTGTATGGCGTGCCATTGGGCAAACCAATGTCCAACAGTGAAATGCTGTTGGCTGACGATGATGATCATATTCTTATTAAGTTCACTGCTAAACAGGGACCTTCCAAAGAACAAACAAGCAAATGAAATGGGTGTCTCCATTTGCTTGTTTCTGCTTTAACCCGCGGGCTAATTGTGTAACACACTATCAGTAGCAATGGGTTTCATTTTGACAGTTCAACAACATACATTGCGTTGTTTACGTTGTTCAGCAAACACATTTTTCGAACATATGAAGTAATGGATTAGCAATATCCTTCAGAATGATTCAGATTTAGATTAATAGCGTGTTTCGCAATTAGGGTGCCGTTTGTGTGATTCC
Organism: Hydraecia micacea; assembly: GCA_914767645.1. Lineage (NCBI taxonomy): Eukaryota > Metazoa > Arthropoda > Insecta > Lepidoptera > Noctuidae > Hydraecia > Hydraecia micacea. The sequence continues at coordinate 2,315,737 of OU611794.1, forward strand.
AATTTAGCATTTTTGCAGCACTCATCCTTTTAGAGTTATGTTATGACTCAGTCGTCTGTAGAAGAAATTGTTTCCACATTTACTCAGAAACACGAGAAAACTTGATAACGAGCTTACAATATCACAAAATGTGGAATTGTCTTTTCATTTCCTCTTGTCCCGACTTCAGCATGTTTTCATATTCAGCTTCTGGATCTAAAATGTTCGTTTTAAGATAACAGAACTCGCTCAGTGACACATATTGCCCTTAAAATTTTACATGAAAATTCATGTGTTGCCATCATCATAACTTGATATAAAAATACCATCTTATATAGCCTTTTTATTTGCTGCTGAAACGATTTCAACTCTGATAAGGACGAAATTATCGTGATTTTGTACATTTTATTCGTTGTTGTTTCTCGACACTGATACGTTTTAAATTTTCACATGTATTTTTGTAGAATTAAATTGTTTTTTAAAGCTTTTTTTGTTAATTAAATGTGAATACCAGCAAAGAGATTTCGTTCTCCGTGTCCAGTTTTTAAAGTAATTCTTATACGACGTGTATCGGAAATGTGTGTTCATATTTAAAGGTGCAGACGCTAGCACATCAACCTACTACAATCTGTCAAATTTCGTTAATAGATGTTCAACCTTATCACTAAAGTATAAGGTTCAAAGTTGATTGGGAAAATTTGACAGTTTCGGGTAGGTTGATGTGCTGGCGTCTGTACAGACCATCAAACTGAACAACTTTCTCCATGGTACAAACATTGTAATCGCGAAAAAATATAATCAGCCGTCCCATACATTTGGGTCGAGTATTGACATTGAAGTTTTGTATGGATTTCTGATAACGCTGTATAATTATCTGCCATTTCGTTTCAGTACCCAAAAATACAGGCCTATTTCTTACATTAAACATGAAACTATTAGGTACTTGCACCCGCCATCTTGGAAACAGGCCTTAATTAGTAACAAAGGCATTTTTCCTCAACGTTTCTACGTGTATAATTATAACGTAATTCCTTTGAAATGAGCGTGACGATTTGCAGCCATTTTGCTCCGTCACAATTAAGAAAAAGAACGAATAAGGCCCAGGTATTTCTGGGACATTATTATAGCACATTTTCTTGTAAGTTACGTCTTAGGTAGCAGCTTTTTGTTTCCAGTTCTTTTGTTTTAATTTTATGCTGGAAAATGGGGTCAATGACTTGTTAGGGTAGACAGTAATAAGATGGACAGTGTTTGTGTGCTAGGTCTCCCGCATGCATATAACAGACTGATATATTATGTTCAGTTACTGAAGTATTTGGCGATGCGCATTGCTCAAATTGATGCCCTGCAAAATAAAGAAACAACTGAGTACCTAATTAAATAAGTAGGTAAAATTAAGGTTCAGCAATGCTATTCTGTAAAAATATCACCGTGAAAACTTTAGTGAAGTGAGCTGTCGATAGTGTCAATACCTAGCATCAGGTGGAATGACAGCTCACTTCAAGCTCACTTCACCTAAGTTATCACGGTGATCTTTTTACAGAATAGCACCGCTGTACCCTAAGGGTGCCAACGGCAACGGGACCCTATTACTGAGGCCCCGCTGTCCGTCCGAATGTCCGTCCGACTGTCTGTCATATCTTTTGAACAGTATCTACTAGGTAAAAACTTGAAATTTTCAACATTCTATAACAACAACAAATTAATAAAATAAAGTTAAAAATTAAGGGAGTTGTTATTTTACTAAATATTTTTTTATGTAGTATTAAATATTGTACAGTGGGTGGTACACACGGCTACACAACAAGCTATACATAAACAGTATAAGCTGAATTCTGATTGTATGAAAAACCTATACAATGCGAGGTCAACTCAAACTGGAAATGTATAGCTTGATGTGTAGCCGTGTGTACGAAACCCTTCGTGTGCGAATCTGACACGCAGTTGGCTGCTTTTATTTTATATGCCATAGCAAAGATAAAACTATGCTAGTTAAAAGATATGAATAAGCGAAGTTTGAACACTGAATTTAGCTCTTCAAATGGCAGCATTACATTGAAGGAACATTACAAACTATAAACGACAATAATAGCAGCATTACTCATAATCAAAAACAAACGCAACACCAAACAAATCCTAGTTTACAAATCCAACACAAGCTAACATGAACAAAATTAGGATTTCTGCAAACCCAGTAAGCGATACTCGTCGACTCATAATTGCGACTAATTAATCGCGTAGTGTATGGCTATCGAGTTACGCAACCGAGGTATTATCGGCACGAAACGCAATGACTGGCGAGCGGCCTATTCACGACGCGACTCGTAAACGCAGCCCTGACATATTGCGATTGTCGACCACGCGTGATAACATGTTTGTTAATTTTGTTACGAGTCGCTGATTGGGCAGGTAAATAGCAGAAGTGTTAGTTAGAACAAAATGTTGCTTTGGCTAGCACTAAATTTAGGCGTGTCCTTTGCTTTTATTCATTGTTACAAATAGCTTAAATCTGCAGGACACCAACGCCCACAGGCTTAATAACAATACAATTTCCATTTTGTCTCGTTCAGTATCCTTCGACCAATCAATAAAGATAGAAAGCTAATATTATTATGCAAGGATCGTAGCAGGTGGTGTTCTGTAGTTTCTGCTTACCCCAATGGGAAGAGCGTGAGTTTATATTATATTAGAAAGCTATAAGCACCATGTCCTCAAGCAGGCATAAATACCTCCGCTGCGCCTTTGGCAAAAAAACCGTCGAGATTAGTTCGACTTTTCGCCAAGCCACGACCTTTTCTTGCAGTTTTCTTCTATTCATACGTGTGCTAACTTAGTGCTTATGTACGCGAGCAGCACGTTGCCAACGGCAGAGACGACTGCAGCCGTCGACACTTGTCGGCGGCAGGCGTATACGCGTCGACGGTTACGGTTGGCGATTAGCCGCTCGTGTATAGGTATAAGTACTTATGGTCGCAGAACTTTTCCTCCAAATGTCATTGGGGCAAGAAAGTGTGCGACACGATACATAGAATAACACCTACCCACTGTTGACCCACTGTAATGTTTCTCTAAAGTGACAACAAACACACTTGATAATTAAACGGTGTTGTACGAGCGCACAGTCGTTAATTTTGTACCTACAATCTGACAAATTTCTTTAATAGATTTTCAACTTTATTACTGAAGCATAAGGTTCAAAGTTGATTGGGAAAATTTGACAGATTGCGGTAGCTTGATGTGCTGGCGTCTGTGCGTTGTCGAGTTTTACTTAACATTATTTATTTTATATTTAGTTACACTTGCAAGTAAGTTCTATACGTGCTGAACTAGTCAATTGGGTTAAGCAAAATACTAATGGTGTTTTAGGATTTCATCATCATTCTCTCCTGCCCGTATCCCAATTTATTTGCGGTCCGCGCAACATGTCTTTTTCTTCCATATTTCTCTATTAGTCGTTATCTCGGTAGTCACTCCCTTTCTAACCATATCATCATTCACATGAACCATCTATCGTTTCTTTGGTCTTCCCCTACTCTGATAGACATCGACATTCGTAGGATTTATTTTAACGATAATGTTGGGGTTGTTCTCGTTTCCCTATTACCTACCTATGTAATTAATCCGACAAGGAAATTAGGTAATAAAAGTATTTCACAAATTTTTTTTTGCTCTATTCGCCTCTTCATATTTCCTTTTTGGAAAGAAAATCCTCTTTATTACGAAGTAAGCTTTATAAACGAAAATTACAAAATTACGAAAATATGTAATATAAATATCAACGAAACAAAATGTTTCTTCAACACCTAAATACAAAAGCAAAACAAGAAAATAATCGAATCATTACAGCCAAGCGAAAACAAAAGAAAATCGTCCACAATTTAAATTCGGAACGGCAACTTGTAACCAGCAAAAAGGCGGGAATTTAGCAAAACAATAGACAAGAGATGTAACTTTATAAAATGTGTGCCACCGAGGAGTGCTGGCGCTCCGCGAATTGTATCGTGACGAGAATGTATGGCGTTGTTGTGGCGCGACGTCGCGCGTCGTCGCCTGCTTTTTATTGTTCCAATTTTGATATTCATTTGTTACGTAGTTTTTACATTGTACGTAATGTGTTATATTCTCTAAGTGTGCGCTAGTGATGATGTACTACACATTCGTCCTAGAAAATATACAGGAGCGTGGACGAAAAATACCTAATGATCCTGTATTTCACTGCAGGGCAAACCATAGACAAATATTGCTTATCAAAACTTAAATACTTATTTACCTGTGCTTTCTCCGATCCAATAAAATGTAGGTGGCATTACTTTCGCAGTTTTCTATGACAATCCCGTAGTGTCCCTTATTTTACCTCACCCTTGACACATTATCCCATACTTTCCACAACATGGAAATTTCCCGCGAAATAACGTAGGTAAAAACTTTTTATATACACGGCCGAGTGTGAATCCCCATAGACACCGAGTGACGTGTTACCATAAACAAAATTATTACTTTTGTAAACACCTGTAGTAAACTGAGTTGGAACTTTTTCACCTTTCTTATCGGCTGTTCTTTTGTAGGTTTTTGGCGAAATTGGGAAAGGTTTTTTTGGTAGGTACCTACTTATTGTAAAATTATTGGGTCTCGGTAAAAAATAAGCTACCCTTTTGGGATTGGACAAAAAAAGACAAATAGAATAAGGAACTATCTATAATGTAGCAACGGTAATATCTCGTCAGAGCATCTTTTGCAAGAGATTGCTAATGAAACAGCATCTTTGTTAGAATTTCATTTATAATACAAGGTAAAAGACAAAACGAAAACAAAACAAATCTTTTACCTACCAGATTCTTGTTTTACATTCTAAAACTGACAGAACTATTTTTGTAAAAAAAAACTCTTTGGTCATAGCCATAATATTTTCCATAAAAAAAAAACATGAATATTCCATAACCATTACGCATCAGAAATATTATATCTGACTACTTTCAGGTCGCCAGCCTCCATAAGCCTAGCTATCCAAAAACATCTTCAAGTTACAGAGCAATACCGTTCTTCGTTCAACATACCCTCGGGAATGCTAAGCTGTCTTGAATCTTTAAAGAATATTACGAGAAATTCCGACGGAATTCTGTATCATTTCTGAGGAAACTAGGGCTAGTATTCATATAAATCCGGTCTTATTTTCGTTAAGTCTTATTTTGAGAGACCTTGCCATGTCTCCTGAGATGCTGTTTCAGAAATCGACCTACGTCAGGTAATTCTTATTTAAAAGGTTTTTTGTGTCTACTACAATAACCGTTTCTACTAGAATAGGTAGGTATCCTAGAATACTCATAAAATCATTTAAAAAATGTAACGAAATGTTGCAATCAATCAATCAATAAATCTGCCTAGCCTTTACCCAAATACGCTGAGGCTGTATTTTACTGCCTATCTGACCTCCACAACCCAGTTATTGGGTAACAGCATAGGGGTACATATATAGGTACCCTTGGTAAGACTGCTAACGAAATGATGCAAAATAATGTAATTCTAGAACGGTCGTGGGTAGTAACCTACACGCAACATTTAATAAAAAATATCAAAGGTTTAACGAGCTTTCGTTGTATTTATATTGTTTTTAGATAAGTGATAAGCTAAAACAACCTTCACTATCAGCTTTCAGCGAATAATTTGCGTTATCACGATTACTAAGGGCAAAGTATTTACATGCAAGTACTATCCTTTCCCAGTACGTTCGACACTATAAGCAAGGGTTTACAGATAGATAAGAAAGAGGTGTCTAATTAGCTATTACAATCACTCCGAATAAAAATATAGGTTTCTGAGATATGTGACTATCATTTCTGTTTTGTTTATAAATACTCAGCAAACTTTTATGGATTTTTTATATCCTTTCCTATCCTACTAATCCTACTATCCTACTTATAATATTATAAACGCGAATGTTTGTGAGGATGGATGGATGTTTGTTACTCTTTCACACAAAAACTACTAAACGGATTTTGATGAAGCTTTATACATCAGAATAACACATAGGATACTTTTTGTCCCTATATTCCCACGAGATCGACACTTAAGCGGGTGATACCGCGGGGCGCTGCTAAGTAGCTCATACAAAAAACTTATCTGCAGCTACAAGCTAACATGTCTAGGTCTACAACATTTTATCTTTTTAGTCGTATATTACGGTGTTCTAAAATTATGATAAATAAAGAATCTACAAACAAGAAACCAATCCACTCTTTATATTTTTAGTAAGATAACACTCAATTGTCTGCTCACCCCGAACTGAAACAGGGGGCGAAACTTATTTAAAATCACCTTCAAACGTTTTCAATACCTTCAGTACAACGTTAAGGGTTGAAAGAACAAAGAAAATTCAACCCCACAACGAGTGCAGGGGGTGAATTTATTCAATTTCATGTTTCAGTATTTCTTTTGTATCAATTTCTTATTTGCTTGTATCCAAGCAGGGCAGAAAATCATAACTAATTTTGTAAAAGAAAAGGTTTGTTTTTTATAGAAGAACCTTTAAACAACATTAAATTGAAATATTTTGTTTTTATGAATAGTTACTGATATTTATTGTCTTGGTCTACACTACTGACAAAAATGGTCTAGATTGTGATCCATTTACTTAGTATATTTAGCCCTTCCAAAATATATTTTGTTTCAGCAAATCTGAATAGTTTGCACCAACGCTTTAAAATACTACGTGATTGTGTAGAAATAGCTTCTAGAATAATGTAATGATAGCTTCTTATTATCATACAAACTAGCTTCTGACCGCAACTTCGTCTGCGTGAAATTTGTTGTCCCCCGACCCACCGCATCGCATCGCATCGCCTGTCCGCGCTTTTACTTCGTTTTCGCTTAGCATTCTTTCTGACTTTTTACTTTTTGCTCGGCTCCGTAGGGTCCTAGCGTGATGTTATATAGCCTTATAGCCTTATTAGCCTTGTTCAAGAATTGGTCTATCAAATACAACTAAATTTTTCAAATCCGACTGATAGTTCCGGAGATTTACAAACAAATTTTACTTTTTTTATAATATTAGTGTAGATAAAACTGGTGCCGATTTTTAAAAGGTTTTAAGCAGGCGGGACACTAAGCGTGTCTCGACGTCATAAAAATAAAACTTCTATTCTGTCTCGTTCAGTGTCCTTCAATGGGTTAAGAACCTTTTTAAAAATCAATAAATATCAGTTTCACAAAATCAATTCGACCCCAAAAACAACCCTTCCAAAAACATGTCCTCTAACCAACATTTACTTTCACAAACATGTAAACTACCAGTACTACCACTCCTGCGGATCTCCCTAAAGGATACGCCACAAAGATTCCATATCTGTCCGAAGTTAGGTCGTCATCCCTAAGCGTGATTGATTATACCGTATCAGACATGAGGCCGAATATTGGCATTACAACGTAGATATGAAAAAAGTTGCCAATTTATACACGGAACTAATGTTATGGGACTATGAGTGGTTCTTGATGGTGGAGGATCATTGGACTTGTTTTGTGACTGGGACTGACTAAAATCTATCTATATAAATAAAACAAAGTCGGGTTAGTTACACCATGTATAACTCAAGAACGGCTGGATTTTATGATTTGTTCGGTTTGTCTCCGCCCCGAATAGCAGAATAACTGTTAAAATAATATGGGAAAAATTCACAAAAAATAATTAAGATAATTCATTTTCTCATACATTTTGTATGGAATGGCTTTTTTGATGAATAAGTTAACATAAGAGTTATTGATTCTAAGGCAGTATGAAGTTCGCCGGGTCAGCTAGTAGATAAATGATAATATGCTTTGTATTTCAATCTGCCTAGCCTTTTCCCAACATGTCGAGGTCGGCTTCCAGTCTAACTGGATGCAGTTGATACCAGTATTTTATATGGGGCGACTGCCTATCTGACTACAAAATGCTTGTCTTTAATGAAGACTAATTTCGTTGATAATATCTAGTATTGTTCAATTTATCAAATTCCTTTAGCAATCTGTGTTCCAGCGGGGTAACTGTGTAAAACCCTAACAGTAGCAATGGCTTTCATTTTGACAGTTCAACAACATTCATTGCGTTATTTACGTTGTTGAGCAGGCACATATTTCGAACGTATGAAGCAATGGATTAGCAATATCTTTCAAAACGATTCAGATTGTACTTAATTGAAAATGTGGTACGTAATTAGGGTGCTAAGATTAAGCCTGTAGAGAAGCCCATGTAAAACAGTTGGCATATATTTTACGGACTGATATGGTGTGACGTTCAAGGACTGGAAGACGAAATGTCGGTCGTCCGGCGGCGAGATGGGCGGACGACATTGTTACCGTGGCGGGTAGAACCTGGTTGAGGCTAGCACAGGAGCTTGGGGCTTGGGGAGTGGCACAAGAAAAGAGTGGCTTATGTTAAAAATATGAAGGATATTCGTGGTGCAATTATATATAGAATAGAAAGACGATTTGTTAAATAAAAGTGTATTACTCATAAGCAAATATCACGCTACTTACATAGACAAGGTGAGAGAGAACGAGAGACGCCCTATACTATCAAAACCAGGAATCACCATGACAGATGGGTTGCGTTCGTAAATACTAACACAGCAGTGTGAGAAGTTGGGCTGTAGATGATGATGATGATGTGGTATGATAGCTATTGGTGCCGATTCCCTTGTTCACAAACTAAACTAAATTTAAGTTCATGCATCTTCTTCTTTCTATTTCATTAAGAAAAGGACAGAAGATAAATTTTAGTTTAGTCCTGTCAAATTAATCAGCGCCTGACACTACTCCATAGCCATACAAGTTTAGACGTGATTAAAAAGTTGCCTACAAAATTTACTTCAATTTACGTCAGGCGCTGATTAATTTGACAGGACTAAACTAAAATTTATCTTCTGTCCTTTTCTCAATGAAATAAAGAAAAAGATGCACTGAACTTAAATTTAGTGTGTGAACAACAAAATCGGCACCATTAAATGACAGACGAATTTTATTATTGCTTAAAAAAATTGCTTATACGATAAGAGCATTGTTACTACGTCTTTCGACTATGAAACTGTTGATCCCAAAATTAAATGAAGCTTACATTTGCTAACTTGATTTTCCCTTCATCTTAGCTATGCCCCGTAATCTTTCACGAATTCCGGGAAAATATGTCCTATTCTACGTGGGTATCATATCAGACCCAAGATATTAAACATATACACATGCAATACAGTGTACATAATATTACATATTCTGTACATAAAGGTCCCTTGGGTAAATAGAATTCGGCGTCTTGTTGAAACGCTTTTCCTCGATAACAGAATTTTTTTAAATATACGGTAGCGTTTTGTGTTTGAACACGATGCGTTTATATTGTTATCTTCAGATTTGTTTTTTTTTATGCCTCCTTTTTCTATTACTATGAAAATGGTGATGTCCCCTTAATTTTAAGGAACTGATCATACGATTATTATTTGCAGGCTAATAATACTAGAACTACATTTTTTATGCTACTGATGTTATACGACTACCAATACGACCTTTATTTATTTATTTATATTATATATTACCAGAAAAATACATTACAAAACTTAAATACCTTTTTGATTTCTGTTAATTGAAATTTACAAAAAAATATTAGTTAAATATAATGAGAGCAGTAATGATACGGAGAAATGGGGTCGTGATGCGAGTTTTGAGTATGAATGTCGACGGCTATAAGAGTAGGGGAAGACCTAAGAAACGATGGATGGACTGTGTGAATGCTTATATGGTTAGAAAGGGGGTGACGACTAATAGAGAACTGTGGAAGAAAAAGACATGTTGCGCCGACGCCAAATAAATTGGGATAAGGACGGGATAAAGACGATGATGATGATAAAGGCTCCAATAATCAATAAAAACATAATTTATACATCCTCCATCAAAAATAAATCTCACAAACGTCATTTCACAAGACTCGGCCCGAAGTTTCACCCCGTATATCGTCGCCCCGGTCACCAAGGGATTCGGGGTGCAATGTCAGCAAAAGATTTAGGTAAATTGACACGAGTCAGGAACTTATTGTACATTATGGAGAGAAACGTGTTTCGTACGCAAAACGACGAGAAATCAGCTTCTTCTAAAGTTATCAGGTTTTTAATACTGCTGGCACAATTTTAAAAGGTGAAACAGAATTTTTGAGCGAGTTTGAGTGAAAGAAATACAAATTGTATATTGTAAACGGATAAGTGACTACTGATTACCGTACAGTTCGGTTTACCTATATATATAAGCAACCAAGTGATAAATAGAGTGAAGTTGACGTAACTCAGCTTATTATTTTAGTTTTTAAGTCGTTTTGGGGAGTTCCAGTGATTTTTAACGGAACGGTACACGTGCTATTTTAATAGGGCAGAACCATGAAGATGATAATGTTTAAGAATCATTGTATCAAATCAGCTTTCTCTGTATGTAGGTATTTGGATTTGGACAAACGATGTTGAAGTTTTAAATGGGTACCTAATAGTTTTAAACAATTTTGGTCCATTCTCAAGCAGAAGTGGAACGAGCATTTTGTTCAAAACGATTGCTTAAATGTGTGTAAAAGATTCAGTATTTTACGGAACATTAAATCCAGGTTTCCTCGTGGTTTTTCTTTTATGTTTCCAGGCCACGAATTCATACTTATTTATGTTTTTTTTTTTTAACTACATAATAAAACAATCACAATTTGAATCATTTTGAAGGATATTGCTAATCCATTGCTTCATATGTTCGAAAAAAAACTGTTCAATAACATAAATAGCGCAATGAATGTTGTTGAACTGTCAAAATGAAAGCGATTGCTACTGTTAGTGTGTTACGAAATTACCCCGCAAGACCATGAGGTCTTGGGCATGAGCCCAGCAGTAGCGCTTGCAACCGCTAGATGACTAGACCGATGAGGCAATCAATTTAATATTGATTTCTGTTTATTAAGTATTATTTCCAAACTATAGCAATAAAATAAATATTACTACCACAGATATAGATTCACCTAGATAACGCAAGAGCAACTACTTCGCGTGCCCAGCTTACGCGCTCAGTCCTGTGTACTGCTGGCTGGGTGAGCGTGACTAGCGTGAGCGCTGGCGCTAGGCCCCGGGGGTGGGGCGAGACGGGTCCCGCACGCGGCGGCGTTTTGTATCGATTTGATTTCCCCATCACTAAATAGTGCTTGTGACATCATAGTAGGTAGTCAAAAAATGTCACCTTTGGTTTTCACAATACGTTTGCGTTATCTAGGTCTATCTATATCTGTGATTACTACCATCACAAACAACATGGCCGTACCAAACAACAATGACCTAAATAAACTAGACATGCTAACAAATCTCAGATAAGTTCGTTTGTCAGTCACGAGCAATAAAAGTGAAATCGCTGTGTCAACGACAAATGTATGAGCGGAGGTCGTTGGGGTCGGCTGGGAGTCGATCACGACTGCCCTAGAGAGGTAAGCAGAGGTTTAAGATGATTGTAGACCTTCGTCGATAAAAAACTCAAACTCAAGCTGTGCTAGTCTGGATTGGAATGTATACCTACCTAATGCAACTCAATCTGCCTGTTCAGGAAAATGTAGCACTCCTAACCTTGATTTCACTTGCTAAGAGCTTCCAAAGTTTTCGAGATTTTTAAAGTGAAAACTTCTTTAGGCGCGTTGGGCATTTTTTGAGATGGGAAAAAACTATTGAACTCGCGCCACTATTACCGTAACCGACACCGCTTCGGATGTGTTCGGCTGTCCTCGGAATGTACTCGGTTTTAATGTATACTTATCCGATATTTCAGTGAGTGATGGCAAAGTTATTCTATTTGTGTTTTGATTTCACTTCTGTCGGCACTTCCGGAGTGCCACCGTTTTTTTTTTTTTGTTGTTTTCGGTTAAAGTAACCATAATTTCTTTCTTGACTGTAATAATGACGGGTTCTATGATACGTCACATGGATGTAAGGACAGTATGGGCTAGCATTGTCCGATAAAAAGTGACATTCTTTGTTCGACCTATTATGACTCGTTATGACAATGGTGCTATTTTTCTGCTCAATACATTAGCATTGCGTTCTAGAGCGAAAACAGAAGGAGCCTTCCGAAATTCCGACACTGATTTATCAGTGCCTCCATTCATCATTTGTGCATTTATTAATGCACAAATGATGAATGCATGCATTTATTAATGCACAAATAAAATTCGAAACGAATTCGAACCTAATACCCTACGCAAAAGACAAAGTTTAAAACAGAAGACGAACTAGCAGAGGATCGAGGAAGGGGGAGGGGGGTGGAGAGGGGTTCAGGGGATCAGACCGGAATAAATCAAAATAAAAGTACTCTTACACCTAGGTATCAAAGATACTCAGGGGAGGCCCCTTTACAGTCTGCCCAGGGATTGCACAGGAGGGGTTCCGGAATTGATGTTTTAAGAGGAACCGGGACCACCCCTATGTGCTGATGGTGATCACTGGGGTGGTTTTAGTGAGGTAAATTTAAAAATCCCACACTCCCGACCGCCTCTCCGGAGGTCGGATGCCTTTTGAGGGTTTCCCCCCGAAAACAAAAAAAAAGGTATCAAAGATACAGCTTAAAATAGATTAACAAATCCTTCAACGATGTCAACACGAAACTTTGCATTCGTAAAAACAATCGTTGGTAATTTATACGTACGGCTCACAGTTATTTACGACCGGTAACTGTTACGGTTCGTATCGGTTTTCTGAATCGCCTTGTATTGGATGTCGGCGCATTGCCAGGCTTGTTTTGTCCTTGTGAAACATGGCTGAACGTTGAATTAGGTGTTCGAATTCCGAACTGACCAATAAGGGCTTTCCTTTGTGGTGTAAATATTTTTGAAGTGAAACTTCTTAGGCGGCGCGGGCGATTGAGAGTGAAAAAGGACGCGTCACGTTTAGGCACATTTCGTTACAAGAGAGGGAAGAAACATATTATTACTCTCTCTCTCTCTCCCACTAATCTATCTTATTCTTTATTTTTCAAGAAGTTTCATTGGTGTGACTCCACGCGTCATTTTTTTTATTGTTTTTTTTGGCAGTTTTGTTATCAATTTTTTTATACTTACAAAACTTCATAAAACCTGTACGATTTTGTATGGCATAAGATTAAATCTGAAACTCAATTGACAGGATGATAGATTTAAACTTGTGTCATACGGAATTAAACAGGAGTTCGTAGTTCTATCAAATTGTTTTAATAAACTCAAACAAACAGTCAGTTTGAAATACAACGTCTATTGTCTGAATTTGTATGTCATGTAAATTCAAACTATCGTAACTTTACACAAAAGCGCGGGAACAATCACAAAAGCACTATACACAAATTACATTCCAAATTCAAACACACACTGATTAGAACCGAACAGAGCCGAGTCACGTTGCGCCAATTAGAAAACGGTCCCGAATTAATTTGAAAATGGAACACTCGATTTTGATGTAGTGGAAGCTGTCGCTGTGGGCTTTGTTTTCAGCAAACAAACAAATACCAACTTTACTAAAACATGTTAACGTCTAATTTAGAATGTGGTGAAATTCGTCCAACTCATGAGATAATAGGTGAAAGACTGAATGTCATTCACAGGTTTTATGTTAATTAATTCTGTACCTTAGGAATGTAACATAAGGTCGACATTACATCGCCACCTGTTATGTAATTAGTAAATGTGTTCTACTTGGGTCCAATTTCTGTGATATCTTGTTCTAATAGGCAATTTATAAAATGTCGTTCTGAGTCATTTCGTCTTATTTATTATTAATTTTATGAGTAACCTTCCTTACGAAGATGCTCAAAGAATTTTTCCTCCGAAAGGAAAAGGGAAAATGTTCGTAATGGCGATTTTTACCTGGTCCTTTATATACATATAAATCTCTAAGGAAAGTTATCAGCAATAAATCTGACCTCGCTTCGTGCGCGACTGGTCATGTAGTAAGAAATTAATGGCGGTTCCATCTTTTAATTTCTTCTTTCTAGCCTTTAGTTTTAGTATTTTACTTTTATCTTTTGCACTTCATTGCTTCTGTGAACGTGAAATACGTTTTGAGATAAAAGTTACATTGTAGAACTAACTGCTTCTGCAGTAAAGCTACAAAGTAGGAATGTAACTGTAAAATTCTAGTAATTGAGGGAAGTCATAAACTCATAACACATCTGTTTTTGGTGGCAACTTCTGTTATACTTATACAACATCAAAATTTACGTTTGTGTGTGTGTGTGTGTCATTGCACTGCGCTCGTCAACTGTTATTTCACGACAAAAAATCACACCGTGAAATCTTAGGTGAAGTGAGTCATCCCTATTTGTTATAATAGTATATTAATAGTTAATATTAATTTTATTTATTCATTTTGAATGTTTTTTTTTTTTGTATTTATTCGTAATTAGAAATTATAATTAGACTATTATTTTGCGCGCCGTTGACGGCAATTCATAGCGTTCGTTTTATTATGATCTAATATTATCGATATCTGCACCTTTTTGTTTACATGTGTTCTACAAATAAAAATATTTGAATTTAGCATCAGGTGGATTGGCAGCTCAGGTCAAGCTTCGTTCACCTAAGTTTTCAGGTTGAGATTTTTACAGAATAAACTAGTAGTGCCTTCAAACCAGAACCGAGCAATGCTGCTTGACGTCACAAATAGTTATAACAAAAGTTGTACTTCCCCGGATTAGCTCCATCACAGGATCTCTAGTAAATAATATAAAAAAGTGGCACTCCGGGAGTGCCGACGTGTGTATTTTTTAATCGTCATATAAACAAAACACAAACAGAATACTTTGCCATCGCTCACTGATATACCGGCAATACATTAAAACCGAGTACATCCCGAGGACAGCCGAACACATCCGAAGCGGTGTCGGTTACGGTAACAGTGGCGCGAATTCAATGGGTTCTTCCCATTTCAAAAAATGCCCAACGCGCTTAAAAAAAGAACTTTTGACTTCAAAAATATTAAACCATAATGAGCGGACGGATAGTAACTAGCTACATTTCCCTCTATTGTACCACAAAAACCCTACGAAAGTAAAGTGCACGAAGATCATACAAAAGCGTCCTCCGTACATCTAAGACCCAAACTTGACATCATTACGACTACGTCTCCTCATTAAAGGGTATCGAGTGGAACAAAGCAGGTACACTCGCGTTCATTAGGCGCTAGCGACATTTTGAGCAGAGGAGTTTTTTGGTACAGCCAGCTACAGACATTTTCTTGATTACTGTACTCGAGCATACAATTTCTGTCAAGAAATTCTTTGGTGCGCGGTAAATTCCTATTTTTTCTCTGGTACCTTTTTCTTCTTCCACGAATTAGGTTAAAAGCAATAGCTTTTTTTTTTTTAGGCCAACAGGCCTGAAACATATTTTAGTGTTAATGATTATGCCTAGGGTACCCATAAAATAGATTTAAACTATTTACTCTTCAAAAGTAGGTACAACACACGACAACTGTCAACTACAGATAGCGTCATCGACGAAAACGCGCCCCACTCTTCTTCCTAATCGCTTGCAGTACAAGTGTGCAACATTCCGCTAGTGTTTTAGTTTTGCCGATACACAGTCATTACTTATTAGCGGGTAATAGGGATGATGACGGGGTAAAGTAAACGAAACTCTATTTAGTCCGTCAGTTAGATTATTAAAAAATAATGGACACATATTTTTTCTTGTGTCAATCAACCAAAAAATTACAAAGATAAAGCGTGTCAAAGTTTGGGAGTGGGGGCTCGTGACGTCACATTTAGGTAAAAATTGTACCAAAACGTGACGTCATGCGACATTTCAAATCAATATATCTCTGTAATGTTTTGATTATGTGAAAAAAGAAAAAATACGTGCCCAATACTTTTTAATAATCTACCTGATAGACGAAGAAAAAAAAATTAGTCATCATCCCTATTAGTGTGTATCAAAAAACTAAAATACTAGCGGAATTAACTAGCGATAACCACTAGCGATTAGTAAGAAGAGTGGGGCGCGTCTTCGTGGATGGCACTCAAATAATATTTATCTAGGGAAATATTATTTATACTTAATAGAAAAATTATTATTATTTCATTACCTACAGGTATTTTCCGAGAAAATCTAACAAAGAAAAGTTTGACCTACATTTCATCACAATTTCTCTTTAAATCGTTTCGCTTTACCCTTTTGATAATTTCAGTTATCTGTTAACAAAATACCTCCACTGAAATATTACCAGCCATTTAGCCCCGCGGTTTTACCCGCATAAGTCTCGGTCCCGTGGGAATATCGGGATAAAAAGTAACCTATGTCCTTATCCAGGTCATGGTCTACCCATGTGCTAATTTCATCCAAATCTGTTCAGCCGTTTTCGCGTGAAAGCGTAACAAACAAACATACTTACAAAAATCAAATTAGTTTACACAAGGAGTGCCACTTAAGTGCATTGATTTATAAGAATTACTACGTTTTCTTGCGATAGTTTTAATATGTAACAGATTTTCGAAGCTTTAAATAAATCCTACTATAATATTGTAAACGCGAAAGTTTGTAAGAATGGTTGAATGTTTGTTGCTCTTTCACGCAAAAACTACTAAACGTATCTTGACCAAACTTTACATGAATATAGCTTATACATCAGAAAAGCACATAGGATATTTTTATCCCGATATTTCCACGGGATCGACACTTATGCGAGTGAAACCGTGGGGCGCTGCTAGTAAATAATATGTGGGTGTACTATAGGCACTCCTCTGCCTTACCCTTTGGTAATTACAGACGTGATGTTATGATACGTTATGTAAATAATATTTCCTTTGTTTTCCCCAGACTGCGTCCACCTGCAACTCTATAAAGACTTGAAGGAGCGACAGAAGAACGGGCAGACGAAGGCCTCCCTGTCACTCCAGCAGTACCTGGGCATAGAGTCCGGGTTCACCCTGGACAAGGAGTCGAATACCCTGGCGATACTGTGCGAGGACGTCGTGCCGGTCCTCGCGTTCGACACCAGGGAGATTTTGATACAGTGGAGAGTTAAAGTGAGTATTATTTTGTATTGTGCTTCAAGCTGTGTACCTGAAGGGATTTCCTAACGGCAAAAATTACGAACTTCCACAGAATCTGTATAAACCCTTTCTAATAAAAAAAAAACTACTTACTAAAAATTACAATTAAAATAACTTCTCATTTCCTTGACAGATATTTACTATATTTACCACACCCACACACACCCCAACGGACCAGTCTAACTCAACAGCAACACACTCACAAACACACCCCACAATTAGCTTATAAGCCCTTTTAATAAAATGTATGTTAACATCAGAGTTATTACGCAGTTATGAATATTTTGTAAAAACATGTCAATCCCTTTTAAACGTACACTGTCCTTCAAGATACAGGATTTTCCTAGTTTGAAGGGGTCTTCTCATCTGTAATAGCCATACCCATCCCTTCTTGAAATAGCACTGATGTTACCTAGGCTGTCTTTAGTAACTTTCATCCCCTATTTATCTGGAGACGAATTGATGAAAATGAAATTCTTCTCTAATGCTAACCTTCGATATAAGAAACTCGTGCATTTCGTGCTTCTAAACCCAGTGGTCCAGGCTATGCGTTCTTTTAGTGAATCAATTTGAGATTTTTATTCATCGTTTACCAACACACCTATTACAGACTGCTATAGTTGTAATTTACCTTTTTAAGCTATTGCATAGCTTTTATCTTGGGCTTTGAGCGCGGCGACCGAATGAAGAAGTTCCGTAACGAAAATAAACCTAACACCCCCCACTCCGACCGGCACAGCGGTGCAGCGTTGAAAGCCGTGCATCGTCTAACGTCGTATCAGTTCGGCAGACTTCGGCACGGTGTTTGTGTGCGTGCGACTAGACGTATGCGTGTAGACTGTACGAAGCTCGCACAAAAAAATATTGCATAAATATTATAATTGCATAAGTTGATAAAAATGCTATGCAATAGCTTTACCGCGGCAGTCCCCGAGTGCCACATGTATTTTTTTTTCAATGTTGCGCATAGACAATATAGTTAGAAACAATGCTCCTGCGTCATAAAATGGACTCACAAGACTAATAGATTGAAGGAAGCACCAGTAAATAAAAATCTTTTGAAACGAACTGAAAGCGTACTTTCTAGAGACAATGATACTGCAGTTTTAAAGTAAATAGAACTTTAACAAGTCTGAGACAATTGAAGCTATTCAGTAAGACTCTTAAATTGATTGCTAAGGAAATCTTTTATAAGATACTGTTTTATTTACTTATCTGTTTTTATTCATTTATCCATTAAAATAGATGGACAAACGTTTAGACATCGTTCAGACCACCAAAATAAGGACGATGGTAAAAAAATATATAAGAAAAACGCATTAGATACTTACAAGAAAAATTATCAGCTAACGAAAATACACTAATGTGCCGGCAATTTATTATTTTAGGTCAAAATCCAATCACTTTAATCAGTGTTTTTTTTTTTTTTTTGTTGGATATCTTTGGTTAGACGTACTGAGCCCTGTGTTAAAATTTGTCCACCTATTTTAATGGGACCCTGTATTATTTGGTATGCCTTATTAAATTGCAAAGAATATTTTTGGAAATACTAACTTCCGTTTTATTTATCATCGACATCAGAGCACATGTCGATTCGCATAAATCCCAGTCCCAGAACAAAACTGGCTTCACCCAAAATACTGAAACCCATTTATCAAATGATCAACATGAATGGAATGAAATGACGTTAGCCACGTTTGCACAACATACGAGAGACGAAAATGGCTGTGTAATTGAAAATCCATGTTTTCCTGCAGGTACAACACAACCTCGGAGGCAGTAAAGAGTTCGCGGCTGTTATCATATCAGCTCCTACGGCTGCCAACATTCGGGCCGGACCCGTCAGGCTACACGCATGCGGCCCGCGGTTAGCGCTGTGTGCGTCTAGGCCACCCGAAGTACTAGCGCTGTGGGACGTCAAATTACTCAGGTAAGAGTTACTATAGCAACTGACAAGGTTTAGGCCCGTCAGGCTACACGCATGCGGCCTGCCGTTAGCACTGCGTGCGTCTAGCTAGACAACCGAAGTACTAGCGCTGTGGGACGTCAAACTACTCTGGTAAGGGCTAATTTTAAGGTCGAATTATGAACGTAGTTACAGCCCGAAAAGCTACACATATGCGGCCGAAGTCTGGCGCTGTGTGACGACGACCTACATGTGAAAATGACCACAGTTGTGAAGGAGATTGCATAATGAACATCACAAAATAAATTGTAGCTTTTGTAAAGTGCACCTTATCTGACCGGCATATCACGCTAGACGTGGCCTACTTCACCCAGTACGGACTGAAAGTTTTAGTCATTTTAAACTCAAATTAACGTTATCTAAAACAGGCCCAAGAAACGTCAGTCATAAAAAATCCTCCCTTAGAAAAACCTCAAAAATATTAAAGATGCCAGATAAAAAAAAGCTTTATCCCACGAATGAATTTAATCCGTAATTCCGCACATAACTCCGAACTCCGTTTAACAGGTACATCTCTAAACTTTGGGCACCACTAATCTTTGAGCGTGTTCCCTTGAAAAATGTCCCCTGTAATTTAGCAGGTTACGCCAGTTACCAGTTTCCTGTCAGTTTGAAATGTACGTGAAAGTTTGACCCAGTTGAGGATTTTCGCTTCGAGGGATAACAGTTTTAGATTTGAAATTTAATCATCTGATTCGCAGGTAAAAACATACGTACCTACTTGCAGGAAAGTTTTGTGAAGGATACCTTTAAACAACGGTCTGGGAATTATAATATAAAAAATAGTACCTACATCGGTTTTGTTATTTTTCCGAATTTGGACGTCGTTATTTCCACACGCTCATTTTTTGGGCAGTCGTGTAGAAATAAATGATACAGGTACAGTGGAGCCCTCAAAAAGTTAGTTGACATTTTTCCACTTCAGCTCTGTGGCCACTGTATAATTTAAAATTCTAGTGATCCAAATGCTTGGACTGCTATAGCGTTTTTATTGATTAATTCAATTACCTAAGACTTATCATAAAAAAAAAATATCCAGTAATTCCTAGGAGTACCTGATTATTTTTTTAAATTTTAATTCATAATATGGCATCACAGCTGAAGTGGAAAAATGACAAATAACTTTTTGAGGGCACTGCAGGTAAATGAAAAAGAAGATTCAAATCAATAACAATACTTAGGTACTCCTATTCGATCTACATCAATATTCCGTCCATAATTTCTGTTGATGTGTTGTCCTAACGAGGTTAGCACAGACCATAGACAATTCCATCACTTCTATTGTTCCAAGCTCCACTTACGTCTAGAGCACATGTCATGAGCATACGCCCTAATTAATTATAATTACAGCATTGCATCTGTAATCAAATCTAAGAGAAAGTCCCTATACTGCAATGACGATTGATTTTGCACTGTTTGTTGAACGCCACTTCGTTTGCAAACTCTACTTACCAATGTTTGACCCGAAAAACCTTTATTAGAGCACCTACCTAAGTTCTAGTTTCTATCTTGAGTGTTAAAAACAATTGACTGTGTTATCTGCCAGACAATTACGGAAAAGTTTAAATGTAAGTACAAAATGCATAGATAGATGAGATGACCAAATTAAAAAATGTGTAAAGCGTTACAAGGTTCTTTAGGCGCGTGGCCCAAATCGGAACTAACGCCGTCATCTTGTATTTTCAATATATTTCACAAAACAATTGCACAAATGTCAAATGTTTACCAACAGCGCCCCCCTGCCAACGTCATTCGAGCGCCTAAAGATCTTGTAGCACTCTAGGTGATCTTTTTCCCTGTAAGTACTTAACCTTCATAAATCAACAGCTTTCGATGATTAATTTAGTGGTGACAGTAGGTAATAGCCTCAACAGATGTCACGATCACATGGATATACATAAAATATACCACATGATTCCCCCATTCGTAACGAAGTCCCCTGTACATCCCCTGCAGGCCACCCCAACTGACAATCATTAAAAATACATACATGAGTGTACTTCGCGACGTCAATGTCATTCGATTAATGGAATTACTTTTGAATTTCTGTGACCATAAATATTGGTGTTCTAGATTTTTTTTCTTCCTTCTCTTGTTATTCTAACTGGCCTCTTACAATTAGGTATATCAACATCATTCGATTATAGAATTACTTTTTAAATTCTATCATAATTTTTTTCCCCGCTGTTATTCTTACTGGCCAGTAACAATTATTAATCTTTTGATTAATATTAACTGGAATAATTTAATTAAAAAAAATATTATGTTGTCAAAATGTCATCACCATCATCGTCTGCCTAGCCTTTTTCCAACTATGTTGTGGTCGGGTTCAAGTCTAACCGGATGTGAAACTGAAAGTTTTTACATGGAGCGACTGCCTATCTGACCTCCACAACCCAGGTACTGGGTAACACGATACTCCTTTTGTAAGACTGGTTGTAATTAAATTGACGACATTTTAATTTGTTACAGCATTTCTTGGGCTTCCATGGTTCTGTTCCCAAAATTATGAATACGGAAAGGTTTTAAAAGAAAGAAAAACATTTGTACTTACAGATTATAATCAGGCAATACTTACAAAACTTCTCTATTCAAATACCACAAAGTTTTTTCCGAGATCCGTTTCCCCTAAAACAAAGACCAACGAAAAAAGTAACTTGACATTAGGATCAGCCATTAGAAGTCATTAAAACTCGTATTTATCTGAACAATCCGGACAATTATAACCAGGCCGCCATTCCCTGTATTTTTGCGAATCTTGGTCCTTCCTTTTAAAGATTTTTAACGACTAAGAAACTTTTGAACGAGATTTGGAATCTACGAATTGTGCCAATGAATTATAAAAGAGGTTTGAATGCTTTAATATTTTAGTACTGTTTTTCGTGTCTGCCATTTTTGCGAAAAAAGAATATTATGGTAGCTTAATGTGCGAGGTTTCAGATGTTATCTGAAGACAAATTCTCGTGATTAAAAACGTTCAAAATCTAGTCGCAATCTCATCTCAGCGATAATCAATGTCAAAAACTTGTCAAAAATGTAGGTAAATTAGAGGTATTTTTGACAGACTGAGACTGAGATCAGACTGTGAATGTTCTTAAAATTACGAGAATTGCCCCTCTGATGTTATTTTTCGTCAGACACAGGGCGTAAACGAGGTGTGATGTGTGATGATCGCAGATATGAAGTATCATAAATTAAGCCCTACTAGGCTGAAAACCTTTAGGTACTTAGCTTCGACATGGACACTTTCACACGGTATTTAAGGTTTTATTAACTAAATGGAAAATTATCTACTGTTTAAATTACCACGAAGACTTCATCTTATCTGCTCAGAGCTATGACTCAGAGTCTACCGACTGATTGCAAGAACACAATAAAAAATAATGGTAATACCTACCTAAAAATATTATGTACAGACGCCAGCACATCAACCTACACCTAAATGTCAAATTTTCCCAATCAACATTGAACCTTATACTTTAGCGATAAAGTTGAAAATCTATTACAGAAATCTGACATATTGTAGTAGGTTGATGTGCTGGCGTCTGTACATAGAACACATCGGTGTTACTGATCTTAATTAACTGGAAAAATAAATGGAAGTTTTAAAATCGTCGATATTTTTTCGAATCGAATCGAACCATTTCCATCATAACCTCCCAACAAAGACTTCCTCAAGCCTTCCCGACAACTATAAGACCACAGAATAAATATTATGTAGTTATAAGACGCTCACATTTTCCCCTAGTGTAACAAATCATCGCGTATAATAGCATGACGTCACCGCTAATAAAAGGGGAATTAATAACTTACGATAGTGTGCGTCCAGCCTTACATTGTGAATTAAGCGGACTTGTGTGTGACCGGCCTTATATTGTGTATTAAGCGGAAAATAAATTGCTTTTCGGTCACATTATAAAAGAGTACGGGAACTCTTTAAGTCTTTGGATTTTAGACTGTTTTTGAAAAAGCACGTTCTGTGTTTGAAATAAAATCGTTTTACAAGTAGCAACATCTAGAAATGAGAAAATAAGAAACTTGTCAAGTGTGAGTCGGAAGGGTCGACACGAAGGGTTCCGTACCACAAGACAATAAACGCCGAAAAAACCCGTTTCTTGTATCAAGACCTTTAATTTTTATTATTAACTTTATTTTATTTTTATTGTTTGTTGTTAATAGTGGCAATAGACACACTGTGAAATTTCAGCTGCCCACTTATTAGGAGCATGAGATACAGCCCGCTGCATAAAAACGAAAAAAACCCGTTACTTACTTTTATGGCTATAATAAGTACTAGGATTTGTATTGAATTACATTGATAGAAGACTTTACAGTATGACGTGAAAACACACTCTGTGAAAACTTCAAGTGTCTACCTATTACGGTTCAAAAGATACAGACAGACGGACAGACAAACAGCGGAGCCTTAGCCTTAGTAATAAGGTCCCGTTGGCACTTTTGGGTACGGAACCCAAATAATTTGTGTTTGATAATTTCAGAAACGAAAAATTAATATAAAACTAAGATATCCTGCGTTGCAGTTAGTAATAGATTTCGACGTAAACATCAGAAACTGTTTCTTTTCTTCTATGAAATTACTGAAAGAAATAACATTGAATAACGTCGAGGAAGGTTTAGTTATATGTTTATGTTTCTGTGTAAGAAAGAAAGAAAGAAAGAAAAAGCATTTCTTGCGCTGTGCCGCTGTATTTTCCTTCACTTGGATGTATTTTATTTTATGTCTTACTTCAAGATATTTTGCCTTGTAATAAAACTACATGAGAGTTTCTCTCTTTTTTGTCGGCATTTCTTTTACTTGTGGTCCAGGGAACAAGTTATCCTTTTTCTTTGTTATACTATGTTGTTATACAGGGTCAAATTAAATTAGGTAGCGAAACTCCGCAGACGATATCTTAACACGATAAAATTTCAAATGATAAACCCATCAGCGGTCGTTGAACCAAAAAAGAAAACATCAAAATGTTTTCATTTTTATTTTATCGTGTTTAGATGTCAATACCTGTCACGACTGCAGAGTTTCGCTAGCTTATTTAATTTGACCCGGAATATCAAGAAAGATGTAGCAGTCTTGTTTTGGGCGACATTACCTACTCTAATGTCTTACCAGGGGGTATCGTATTATCCAGTAACTGGGTTGTACTGACACCACCACCACAGACTACCTACAGTACTTGTCTGTCCTTCCTCTTTTTAATCCATCCAAAGGTTGTCTTTAAAAGATCGCTTTTAGCGATAAGACCGCCCATTGTGTCACCCATTGAAAAATTTCTATATTTATGTCTGTAATTTATATGGTGTACATAATAAAGAGTATTCTATTCTATTCTTGTGGAGGTCAGATAGGCAGTCGCTCCATGAAAAATATTGGTATTCAACGGCATCCGGTTAGACTGGAAGCCGACCCCAACATAGTTGGGAAAAGGCTAGGCAGATGACGAATTAATTGTATAGCTACGGTTTCGTACAAGAGCGGTGGGCGCCATGCACTGCGGCCGCAGTGAGGGATGTCATGAATACGATGGCAGGCTGGCAGTGGGGTCCTGCCAGGGTCGCGGGTTGTTCGAAAGAGTTACCGTGGCCCCTGGCACAGGCAACTGAAGGAACACGGGAGGGTTTTAGTCAGTAATAGTCCGACATGCCCTCCCGCTCCGCCCAGAGCGGGAAAAGTTATAAGAAAATTTCCCAACAAAAAAAAAATAGAAATTCTCTTACAGAAGTGGACAGCACTAGCAGAAAAATGAATTATAGTATACTTGAATTACAGATAAGTTATAAACTAAAATAGGTGTAAAACCAATTTACCTACAGAAATAAAAAAATATTTATCATCATTTCAGATAATTTTCTTTAAGTAATTTTCCCATACTAAAATACCTGTAAACCACGCTTACCTACCCTATCATAACCATGAACAAAATCCCCATCCAACCTTTACTTCACTATATTTAAACATAGGTCGAAACCTTCATTACACCTTAAATTAAATAGTACCCCGTGGCGATACATGTTTGGCCAATAAATTGGCCAATATTGGACAACCGGTAGCGTTGGCTGCAACGGTAGCTAATTTCATTATTAAGTCGTGTACACACGCATGCCTACAACAATTCCTTATGGATTATACCGCGGTAGTGTTGCAAGACGACCAAGTTGTAAGCGAAAGTGTTTTTTTAACTATCAATTTTATGTGGGCAAAAGAAACGATAGAGATGATGACGATATAATGATTCTTATTGGTGACTAACGTAGATTTCATGAAAGAAAAGAAAAGAAAGAAAGTAAGAAAAATATTTTATTTGGGACACACAGGAAATACAAGTTGTTAAAAAAGGAGCATTTAAAACTAAAAAGGCACACACACACGCACATCAACACATCACAGAAATTACTTCAGTAAATACTTACTAGTAAATCATAAATTCACGAGTAAATATTGGACTCCAAATTAAAGCGTGGAAGATATTTTCGGTACTTATATTGTTTAAACATTTTACAATACAAATTGCACAAATAAAAAAATACAAATCAAACAAAAACTTCGGACACTTTAATAACATAACAAAAATCAATCGGCTGGTTGACACTTCCCGTGACCCAAGGGCTGGCTTATACCTTGGCCGAAGGCTAAGCATTGCCATACAACGTGGTAATGCCGCCAGTCTCTTGGGTACATTACCAGTCGAGAGCGATGCGGATGAATTTTTCGGCGCTATATTTTAGTTTCTGTATAGTTTTAGTTAAGTTAGGATTTAATTTTGTTATTTTTAGTATTAATTCAATGTGGTGATGACAATACAACAATAAATGCAAATAAATGAAAACAAAATTGGATATTTAATTGATTTCGCTACCAGTTTGTAACCATACCACAGCACAAATGCTACAGCCTGAAGCGATATTCCTTAACTGAACAAACAGCGCCCTAATGAGCTTGCCAATGCGAAATAATACTAGCTACGATTCGTTGCGCGCGACGGTTACACTTTGATGTTGAACCACCTTTATTTACTCCATGTAATTATTAATTATAAAGCTTCATTGTAATCACGTGTTTTGTAATTAAATATTGATTTGTATGGTGTATTTATGATTGGATTTCGGTTGATAATTATTTTTGTGGGGAAATTCATGAAGCAAATAAATTATTATTATTATAATTATATTATATTTATATTTATTATTTTCGATTCTCCTCCGACTTCCCGAATTATATTTTGTTTGGCCGAGGACTGGGATCCAACGAAAATAAATCCTGTTTTTCCCTCTAAACTAGCTTCTGCCCGCGACTTCTCCGTCGCATCGCATTGTTACTTCGCATTCCGTTTTTTTTTTATTTTGATCTGCTCCTTGCCCTGCTCCTAAGAGTCGTGATGTTCAATAGCCCATAGCCTTCCTCAAGAATTGGTCTATCAAACGCAAAGAGAAATGTTCAAATCTGAAACTACCGGTCGGATTTGAAAAAAATCTTTTGGCGTTTGATAGCCTAGTCCTTGAGAAAGGCTATAGGCTATTTAACATCACACTATGTCCCTTAGGAGCCGAGCAAAGGAAAAAAATCAGAAAGACTAAGCGAAAACAAAGTAATAGCGGGCAGGCGATGCGATGCGACGGAATTCACGCGGACGAAGTCGTGGGCAGAGCTGGTTAAGTAATAATAAGTAAATCACGAAAAATAAATATTAGGTATCTACTTTTTATCGATCCCCAATCGATACAAAAGACATGATATCACGTATTAATGTCCCTATTACGAGCAGGAAGCATCGCATTGTCTGTTACGAAGCGTTCAATTTCCGCGGCCATTAACTATGGATGACAGCGCATTTTTCACGGGTTTACTGTAAAATGTACACGAACGGGGTTGAAGATCGGTTTTAGGGTTACGTATGGGTTTAGTGGAAAATTAACTTCCTAAACTTCTCTTTCTGCTGTTCTACTTTCTGGTGGAAAGCCGGTGTAGATTCAGGGAAACTAATTGACTCCCAACTCAAATTATCTATCACACACTGATTTCATACAACTGTGAAATGATTATAACACGGCTAAAATTGACGTAGTGACAAATTTGCATAACATTTAATTTCTTGTCCCCCTGCTATTCCTTGGGTATCGTAAAAGGCGACCAACGGAGACCTTGTACAGGAGCAGCCACCTGTAAACTAATGACGCCATTGCGAGATTACGAATCCTCCAAGTAAGTGGCGATTATGGCAATATTTCATAAACACTGGTGCTTTATTGTATCTCTAGCTGAGCCGGTGGTTCCTTTCTTTCTCGTATCTAGTACTAACCGGTATGAATATATCTTATACTAGCTTCTGCCCGTGGTTTCACCCGCATAAGTTTCGACCCCGTGGGAATATCGGGATAAAAACTATTCTATATCCTTGCAAGCTATCTCTATACAAAATTTCATCTAAATCGGTTCAGTGGTTTAGGCGTGAAAAGGTAACATACAGACAGACAGACAGACAAAGTTACTTTCGAATTTATAATATTAGTATGGATTGTGACAACTAGGCCTTGTTTAACAGCATCTAAAATAAATTAACAACCATACTTTTTTAAAGTCTACAGGTAAACTTTCACAACCACAGACAAAACACATCTTTCAAAGACTCCCAACAGTGTTGTTTCTAGTTATAGTCAATAGCAACACATTCAATTACTTAATGGCCGCGCAGCCGTCACAATAAAGATTTAACTAACGGTTTAACTGAGCCCTCGCGTCGCTAATAGTTTACTAAACAAAGATTAACGGATTACTTAACGTAACTTAGTTAAGTGATGCATAGGTTGCTTGTAGTCGGGGAGTCCGTGATGGCTTTTGTTTGTTACATTTTGTTGGAGTAAATAATGTGCGATGCGAGATTTGAGGGAGGAGCAATTAGGTAAGATTATTTTTAACTCTAACGCATACATACATACATTAACTCACCCATGTGGATAGGCAGAAATTACAGAACGCCTTTTGCCCCGTTTATGTTCATACATCTGGTTATACACGCACTACGCACGCGTTGAGTACTACGCACCTGACCTTTCTAAATAACATCACCAAGGTCACTATATGTCCTCCTAGAGCATCCACTACCGGCATTTCTACTCACATCTGCCTTGTAAATACCTAGTCGTTTTTCATTACTCCTCTGACCATGACCAAACCATCTAAGCATACTCTTTTCAATTTTCGTCACTACATCTTCTTTTATACCGCACCGTTGCCCTAAAACGTTTACAAAATATATAACTGAATGTCTACTTATTACGTTGTCAAAACTAAATCGACACTAGGTATTGAATCGACTTTTGATAAGTTTTCAAGTAACAACAGCTTGATACCTGTAACAAGTCTGTACAAGATGTTAGCTAGGTATTTGAAAAACAAAAGCTTTATTCACATTCAAGTAGCAACAGCTTGATACCTGTAACAAGTCTGTACAAGATGTTAGCTAGGTATTTGAAAAACAAAAGCTTTATTCACAGCCAATCTCGAATAAGGAAATAAAACAATAAGAAATTATTTAAGTAGGGATCTCATTAAAGCAAAATTCCAAACAAAATTGCAACATTGACATCAAACGTCAAAGTTCGAAATACGACATCCGAATAACAAGCATTATCATCTCATTATAATCTGAATTGAAACAGTCGAATACTTGAGAAAATTGCGTCAACAAATGATGATAAACAATAAAAAACGCGTCAAAATTCTAAATTAGATTTATTCGATGACGTAATTTTGTTTGTCGCTGTCTCTCCGCCTATGGAGTTACTTTAACTTATTGAATGGGATCCCTTACATAAATAAGTAGCTCAATACAAAGGGTGAGCTTAGTTAACAAATACCTGATGTTTTATTCAGGTATTTCTTCAGGGGCAGAAGAAAGGTATTGATTTTAATGATTTTGGGAGATTCAGATCCAATTGTTTATATTGAAGGGAAATGAACGGGAGTAACCGACATAGCTTGCAGAGTCAGCAAATTGAAGTGGCAGTGGGCTGGCCATGTTTTTCGAAGGACCGAGGGAGCAGACGAGTCCTAGAGTGGAAACCGCGTATCGGCAGGCGTATCACGTCCCCCAGCTAGATAGACGGACACTTTAATAAGGTGACCATTGACCTAGACTAGAGTCAAGAGCAAGACCATTTGAAATAAAAAAAAAAGAAGGTGGCCGGGACAGACTGGATGCGGAAGGCGGAGGACAGGGTGTTGGGTGGTGTGTGTTACTCTGCAAGCTATGTCGACCTTTGAACTTTGAAGACCTAAAGAATGCCATTGCTGCCGCAAACAACATGGCCACGTGGCTCAAACAATATAATAATAATAATCAATCAAAGTACCGTCGACACGAAAAGAAGAAGACCCAAAAACAATCAAAGACAGTAGCTACTACTTAAAACATACAAAAGAAAACCAACCTACCCACATACAAGAAACATTTCGCGTCCAAAATTCCTATTTTCCATTCTCTGCGGGCCAAAGGCGAACGTGGTTCACCCCATCATTTTAATAGCTAAAGGGACCGGAGATTATCTTGCTCAGTCGTCGTTATCCGAAACTAGCATTACGTATATTGCCTGAAGGAAACGGTATAAATAATACGGTATTTACACCCCTGTTTTGTTAATAAGGGGGATGTGGGCTGGTTTTCTTGATAAAAATGGATGACAGATGTGTTTGTAGTGTCAGATTCTACATAACAAGCTCAGCTGTGCTTATACATACATACTAAAGCGGAAAGCCGCCAGAGAAGAAAACATTTAGGACAAACCTTTTTTTTTTTTGTTAGAAACATTTTATTTACCTATCATCATCATCTGCCTAGATCTCATATATGATCTTAGATTTTTTTTACAACACAATGTTTCTGATGGACATTACTAGATGTGAATCTAACATGCATAATTTAAGTAGAGCAATTACTTAGTATTAAAAAAATTAAATAAACCTTACAAAATGTGATCTTTTCCATAGATAATGAAAAGTTAGGTTAGGATGCAGCTGAATACTAGTATTTTACATGGAGCGACTGCCTAGCTGACCTCCACAACCCAGTTACTGGGTAATACCCCTTGGTAGGACTAGGTGTCTATCTATATTATGTACTATATGATAAAGAGGTATTTGTGAGTTTGTAATGTAGGGAGTAATCTTCGGAACTCCTGATCTGATTTCGCAAATTCATTCACTAATGGGTATCTTCAGTACCCATTGCCGAGTACCGAAAGTATTTTATATAAATTTCACGAGGACGGGGTCGCCGGCAGAAGCTAGTAACTTATAATAAGAAAGATTACGTAACTCGGATAAGTGGTTTTCGAGTTATAATCACACAAATGGGCAGACAGCACCACGTTGTGTTTTATAAATCTCATATAATGTTTTCAGTAAATGATTTTATTGTTCATAGCCCATCTTACAATAGGTACAATACAAAACATTTTATTGGAAACAATAGACACAAAAAAAGTTTTAATTGAATAGGTATGTAACGTGAGATGCTCTTGCTAATAACAATGTCTTCCAGACAACCTTCTCCTATTCCATTGACATTGTTTTTTGTACCAATTTTATTGATTAACTGAGCGTTATACTTACTTTGAAGCTAGTTTTATTTCACTGACAGATCATTAAGTCTCTCGTAGAAATTGTCCAAAACCTACAGTTCAAAATCTTTCGAAACGCACAAGAGAAAATGGCGTGGCTTTAAAATCAACAAAGCCGGAATTTACAACATTTGGCCAGCGCCCTAATTGCGTAACACACTATTTATTAATCACAATCTGAATCATTTTGAAGGATATTTCTAATCCATTGCTTCATATGTTCGAAAAATGTGTCTGCTCAACAACGTAAATAACGCAATGAATGTTATTGAACTGTCAAAATGAAAGCCATTACTACTGTTAGTTTGTTACGCAATTAACCCGCTGGCCTGTTCACAATCACAGAGAAAATATATGATTAAGTACTGTTAAGGCCATAGAAATGTAATGGTTAAGGCGGAGGTTCCCGAAAACGGTCAAAAAGTTGTTTTTTTAAAGCAGTGTATCTCTTAAACCGTAAATACTTTTGACCAAAGAAAAAATTATGATATTTTCAAGTCTTACTTTAATACAGTGATGGAACTGAAATCATAAATAAATATACATTAATGCATCAAAATAATGTTCAAATACACCTCTTAATTTTCTTTAAAAGCAGTTTATCCCTTCATTAACAATTTTAATTACAATTAAAAATATACTGTTACGCGCCATAATTAATGCCTGACATTAGCTACCACTAGCGCCATCTAGTATCGAGTAGCAGAACTAGTAGATCGAGATGCTTCCAGAACTTTCGATACTAGAACATTCTAGAACTATCGACATCGGGTCGATCGGGGCCAGTATGTACTCGAACATTCTAGATGTTTCTACAGTAGAATGTTCTGGAACTATCTGAGGCCCTATATAAGGCCGGCACGGGCCGCGACCGGGTCAGTATTGATTCTGCGATACAAGCGATAACATTCGAAGCGATCTTCAAGTGCGACTTAAGAGTGATCAGTAGTGAGATTGTGTTTTATAATTAGTGTGTTTGTGTTTTATTGGTGTTATTTAATTAAAGTGTTTATTTTTGGTTAGTAAATCGGCAGTTTTTATTGTCACGAACCCCAAGCTCGTAACAATTGGTGTCAGAAGTGGGATTAAAATCATGCCGATTTTACCCAAAGACGACACGGAGGGTATTCGTACCCGGAGTCAACGCCAACAGGAAACGGACCAGAGACGTTTTGGTGGAGCTACGCCACAGATGTCGGAGGGCCAGCTGCCGACCACGGAGGCCGGCCCGTCCGCAGCTGCTCCAGCATCATCAGCACCAGATTTGGCTGCTCTGATGATGATGCTGCAGGAGCAGGCTCGCCGACAGGAGGAACAGGCTCGTCGGCTGGAAGAGCAGCTCCAGCGCGATAAGGAGGAACAGGCCCGCCGTCAGGAGGAACAGGCCCGCCGTCAGGAGGAACAGGCTCGTCGGCTGGAAGAACAGCTTCAGCGGGACAAGGAGGAACAGGCCCGCCGTCAGGAGGAACAGGCTCGTCGGCTGGAAGAACAGCTCCAGCGTGATAAGGAGGAACAGGCCCGCCGCCAGGAAGAACAGATGCTCCTTATGAAGGACCTTCACGCTACCTTCGGGAAAGACATGAAGGAGGTGAAGGATAAGGTTGCCCAACATGACAACCGCCTGTTGGAAGCTGAAACCCGAATCGACCAAGTGAATAATCGGGTTGACAACGTGATGGCTGACGTGAAGAAAACCCTGAATTGCCTTAAACTTGAGGATGGAATCGCAGCTCCCGTAGCTACAACACCTACGCTACGTGGGTTCAAAGTGCCACCGTTCGACGGAACTTCTTCCTGGTCCGCCTATAAAATCCAGTTTGAGGCTGTCATGAAGGCGAACGGGTGGAATGAAAGTCAGGCCATGACTGCCCTCACCCTAGGCCTGCGTGACCAGGCCTTAACTGTCCTGGAAGCTCTCGGTAAGGAAGTGACTTACGAGCAGCTCCTTGAGGCATTGGAGGCTCGGTATGGCGACGCTCACCTGGAACACGTGTTTCGTGCGCAGCTAAAGGATCGCGTGCAACGCAGTAATGAAAACCTGCAGCAGTGGGCCCTTGAAGTGGAGAAGCTGGTTCGGAAAGCATACCAGTCTGTACCTGCGCTTATTCATGGGAACCTGGTGCAGGTATTCATCGATGGCATCCGCGACCTTGAAGTTAGAGCTGCTGTGAGGCTCGGTCATCACGGGACACTTAAGGACGCCCTGGCCCATGCACTGGAGGTGGAAGCTGTGCGGCAGGATCATCGTTCCCATCGCGTCAGGGAGGTTGCAGCGGCTACAGTTCGCGACCGCAATAAAGGATACAGCCCTAGGTGCTACGGCTGTGGGGAAAGGGGCCACCTTAGATCCAGTTGCCCTAAGCGGACTTCAGAAAGAGAAGACGGCCGATCTCTAGAGGGCAGTGCGGCTAACAGCACCGCCCAGCACCAGCAGCAGGGAAACGAGTAATAGCCAGGACTACGGGGCGGGTGCTGGCTGATGTTCAAAGAGCCCCAAGGATTTCGATCACACAAACCCATGACGGGAACAGTTTAATCATCAAGGGCGAGGTCAACGGAACGCCTTGTAAGCTGACCATAGATACAGGAGCCTCTCGTACGGTCATTAGTTCCCAACTTACAAGTCGGTTCCTTGGGGACTCCGCATACAACCGAGAACGCATTAATTTGGTAACAGCCACCGGTCAGCGCATACCCGTCCATGGAGAGAAGAAGATGGAGTTGAAGCTAGGCAACAGATTCTACCTGCATAATGTCATCGTGGCTGATATAATGGACGATTGCATCTTGGGCCTTGACTTTATGAGGAAGAATTGTTGTGAGATTGACGTCAAGCAAGGTGTTTTGAAATGTGGACAAGAAGAACTTTTTATGGAAGGGGCGTTACCAGGGAATGTGTACAGCCTTAAGAAGATTGTACTTCCGCCGAGATCAGAAACGATGGTGCCGGTTAGTCTTCCTCGGAATCCTGGGCAAACTCATCGTTGTGTACTCGTGGAAAGGGTAGACAATGACCTTCCATGGAAAGTGGCACGAACTTTGGTCAGAACCACCGACATCTCAGGGGTACGTGTGCTGAACCTTTGTGATCAGGAACAGATTATAGAAAAAGGCACACTAGTTGGTACTTGCGAGGAAGTGGATTGGTTGCGTCGATGCCAATATCTATCGACTGGTACCCTCAGCAAGGATGCACAAACAAAAGTGTCCACACTTTTAGAAGACTGCCGCAGCGCTCTGTCCCAAAATGAAATGGTCAAGGCGAAGAAGATGTTACTCAAGTACGCCGATGTTTTCTCGTCAAATGACGGTGACATTGGGAAGACTGGCTTAGTTCAACACAAAATACACACAGGTGAAGAATTGCCTATCCGTCAGCGGCCAAGGAGATTGCCGGTAGCACGTGAAAAGGAAGTGGAAACCATGATTGAGGGAATGGTGAAGGATGGTGTTATTGAACCTTCATCTAGTCCATGGTGTTCACCTGTAGTGCTGGTAAGAAAGAAGGACGGCAGCATGCGGTTTTGTGTTGACTATCGTCGTCTGAATGACGTTACGAAGAAGGACAGCTACCCTTTACCAAGAATAGATGACACGCTGGATATGCTTACTGGAATAAAGTGGTTTAGCACGCTGGACCTGAAAAGTGGCTACTGGCAAGTCGAAATTGATCCTAAGGACAAGGAGAAAACTGCATTCTCGACAGGAAAGGGTCTGTGGCAATTTAAAGTTATGCCGTTCGGATTGTGCAACGCTCCGGCAACGTTTGAAAGGCTGATGGAACTTGTACTAACCGGGTTAATTGGCGATGCCTGTCTGGTCTACTTGGATGACATCATCATTGTAGGCCGTACGTTTGAAGAACATCTTCAAAACCTGGAACGGGTGCTCATGAAGATCCAGAGTGCCAACCTCAAGTTGAGTCCAAAGAAATGTTCACTATTCAAACGGCAAGTTGGCTTTTTGGGGTATGTAGTGTCGGAAGAAGGTATCCGCACGGATCCAGGGAAAATCGCCGCTGTCAAGGATTGGCCAGTTCCAAAAGACAAGACGCAGGTCAGAGCATTTTTGGGTTTGTGCTCTTATTATCGGCGATTTGTTAAGAACTTTGCGGATATAGCCAAACCCCTGCACAAGTTAACAGAGGAGAAGCGACACTTCTGCTGGGATGAAAGTTGCGACATCGCATTCCAGGAGTTAAAGGACCGACTGTGCAAAACACCTATTTTGGGGTATCCTGATGCAGGCAAGGAATTTATAGTTGACACAGACGCAAGTGACATAGGACTTGGCGGTGTGTTGTCTCAACGGAATGGTGATCAAGAGGTTGTGATAGCGTACTTCAGCAAGTCTTTGTCAAAACCGGAAAGGAATTATTGTGTCACGAGACGGGAATTGCTTGCTGTGGTAAAGTCATTGCAGCATTTTAGCAAATATCTTCTGGGGCGGAAATTCCATTTACGAACTGACCATGCTGCACTGAAATGGCTATTGCAGTTCAAAAATCCAGAAGGACAAGTTGCGAGATGGATTGAGCTACTGCAGGAATACGACTTTGTGGTCGAACATCGCAGCGGGAAATCTCATGGCAACGCAGATGCATTATCAAGAAGACCTTGTCCAGAAGACTGCAAGCATTGTACTAGGCAAGAGGGTAAGGAAGTGGTACCTGTGAGGATGCTCAGAACAGACCTCAGCGATGAGTGGAAGGAAAGGCTTCAACGTGCACAGCAGGAAGATTCAGACCTCAAGCCGATTCTAGAGTGGATGAAGGCCAGTGTACCTAAGCCCAGATGGAGCGACGTCTCAGCGATGAGTTCGATCACAAAAAGCTATTGGGCCCAATGGGACAGCTTGGTGATTCAGGATGGAGTCCTGTGCCGTAAATGGGAAAATGCTCGGGGGGACAGCTGTCATTTGCAAATGGTTGTCCCTAAAGCTAAAGTACCGGATGTTCTACAGCTGTACCATAATGGCTGTTCAGGAGGCCATCTGGGAGTAAAACGGACTCTACTGAAGATACGAGAACGGTTTTACTGGGTCCACTGTCGGGACGATGTCGAGGACTGGTGTCGCAAATGTACGAGTTGTGCAGCTGTAAAGGGACCTCAGACTCGTAGTAGAGGTGCATTGAAATTGTACAATGTTGGTGCACCATGGGAGAGGATAGCCCTTGACGTTGCGGGGCCGTTTCCGGTAAGTGAAAGTGGTAACAAGTATTTCATGGTTGTAATGGATTACTTCACTAAGTGGCCGGAAGTCTTCGCCATTCCAAACCAGGAAGCCTCAACGGTTGCCGATAAACTGGTTCATGAAGTCTTCTGCCGTTTTGGAGTACCCTTGGAGATTCACAGCGATCAGGGAAGGAATTTTGAGTCCCAAATATTCCAGGAAACTTGCCGAGTCATGGGTACTCATAAAACGAGAACAACTTCTTACCACCCACAATCGGATGGAATGGTGGAACGATTTAATCAGACATTGGAGAGATACCTGGCAAAAGTTGTGGAAAATCGGCAACGAGATTGGGACAAGCACATACAACCGTTTTTGTTGTCATATAGAAGTGCTGTTCACGAAAGTACATCGGTGACGCCAGCTTTCGCAAACTTTGGAAGGGAATTAAGGCTGCCTGCAGACCTGATCACCGGAATACCACCTGATGCCCCACGCAGTATAACCGATTATGCGAATGACTTGCGGAACAAAATGAATGACATTTATGAGCACGTCAGACAATCAAGCCAGCAAATGTCTGAAAAGATGAAAACCCGTTATGACCGAAAAATTAACAATAAAGGGTTCGACGAAGATTCACTAGTGTGGTTGCACAATCCAGTCCGCAGCAAAGGGAAATCTCCTAAGCTTCAAGCTAAATGGGACGGGCCGTACCGGATTGTGACAAAGATCAACGACGTAACCTACCGGATACAGAAAGGTGCAAGAGGTACTCCTAAGATCGTCCATGTGGATCGACTGGCGCGTTATTACGGGGCCGATAATGCTCGGGACGAGCATGTCTTAGGAGGGGGCAGTGTTACGCGCCATAATTAATGCCTGACATTAGCTACCACTAGCGCCATCTAGTATCGAGTAGCAGAACTAGTAGATCGAGATGCTTCCAGAACTTTCGATACTAGAACATTCTAGAACTATCGACATCGGGTCGATCGGGGCCAGTATGTACTCGAACATTCTAGATGTTTCTACAGTAGAATGTTCTGGAACTATCTGAGGCCCTATATAAGGCCGGCACGGGCCGCGACCGGGTCAGTATTGATTCTGCGATACAAGCGATAACATTCGAAGCGATCTTCAAGTGCGACTTAAGAGTGATCAGTAGTGAGATTGTGTTTTATAATTAGTGTGTTTGTGTTTTATTGGTGTTATTTAATTAAAGTGTTTATTTTTGGTTAGTAAATCGGCAGTTTTTATTGTCACGAACCCCAAGCTCGTAACAATACCATTAAATGCCTAATGCCAAACTGCATTCAATGATGGATTATTTATTATTAAATAGTTTTTGTAAATAGATAATTGCTTCATATTTGCAATAAATTACCACCGTTGTGTCATCGCGCTTCTCTTTCTTTTCTATGCAGTCCGACAGTGACCGCGCTTTAGGTCATGTAGTCGCCTTAACATAAAAAAAACATCAGTTAGTGACAAAACATTATTGAATGCCTGTAGTAATTTGGCACTAGTAAGTAGTGGTTTATGGTCGGTACCTGAAGTGAAGGTATTTTAAAATTTATTGACATCATTCACGAGAATATTATCCACCGAAATGAAAGTAACTTTATGGATTGCTTCGATTTTATCGTTTAAATTTATTTTCTCGACGCCCTTTCAAACGATTACGAGGACCCATAAAAGTTAAAACAAAATTGTGATAAAGTAGGACCGAAATAGGTACACGAGACTTTCACAATTCACATTGATTTTCTATAAAATTTTGTTTCGAGAATACAGACATAAACTGTTTTCATTTCGAAAGCTCCCAAAAAAAGATCACGAAAGAAGACTTCCTCTCATAAAATTTTAACTAAACGTCTCCATTAAATCGAAGGCATAATTTTAAATGTAATTTAAAAACACACTGCCGACTTCCTTATTCATACGATGAGCTCCCTAGTAAAAGACCTACGTGACTCAACTGCAAACTCCTTGTTAAAACGCTAACCGAACGAATCGAAAATACCTTTGCCCCGTTTACTAAACGATTCCAACACAGACTTCTAAATTCAGCCGTCTATATTTTTGAATGCAAACGCTTTTTGAACTTGGATTTCCATTGGAATATTTTCTGGCGCGAACCGAATTTGACATTTCTTTTTTTTTAATGACTCTAACACGTGTCCTTTTAAGCCAGGAAGTTGTGTTAGTTTTATTCGGATATAAAAGTTTATAAACTAGGAAATTCTTTTGATGCGGTTTATTTTTATGAGCGACACACCGGACACATATTAAAAGATTTAATTGCGAGTTTATTATTGTTTTAAGTGGGTAATGGGGACGTTTCTCAATAAAAAGCTTGTTTTTGAGGTACAAAGTATCACGAGAAATGTAAAAGGCAAACCTTATCATACCTATCCTCATACTTTACAATTCACATCTTGTTTATTATTTAAAAGAATTTAACCGAAATAAAATAGAAATCTGAAATATTCACGAGCTTAAGTATTTCAAAGAACAAACGAAATGACATGGCAATCCCAGAAATAAAATGGAGGTACCGTTCAATTTCCACAAACACAAAGAAAAGGGCGAATCAAAATAATTCAAAGGCGGTCTGTCGGATGCAGCTCAGTGATGTCGTTTGTGGTCGGACTGACTCCGTTACCAGGACATAGGTTGATATAGAAGGCACTAAGAATAAATAATTTACAGCAAAAGGTTATTTTAAAAATATATTAGTTGCAGTGCATCCTAATGCAGTGTGAAAATAATTTTTCACAAATGATTGAAAAAACACAATCCAAACTGGACTCGATTAGTATCGTGGCTTTTTTTGAAACCTTTAAAATGATTTATCTTAAAAGTGATATTTTTCTCATCTCACAAGAATGCTGTACGAACACAACTTAGGTACTACACAAAGTAAACTTCTTGCTAACAAAAGCCAATTGATATACATATACGTACTTACCCAAGAATTATTTACAAAAATAGGAAAAAATACAAACTGGCTCATCTAGCCATTCTTTACTAAGATGCTGAATCTTGGTTGCAGGCATCCATGAAATTCGCAGCACCCGTCCGTCGGTATTCGCTGTCAAAATTAAATTCCAACATGGCGGTCGAATACCATTCGTCTTTAGCTAAAGACTTCCTTTGATTAAGAAGAAAGTTATTCAGTGTTTAAGAAAAAGCTGTTGGAATTTAATGTGCATATTTTCCATGTTATTTTTGGGTGTAAAATCTTAAGAAAGCAGAGGGGGTGCAATTCAAATATTAACTAAACTGAGTTTAGAAAAGTTCTTGCAGAGCATTCTAAACTCAGTTTACCGACATTTTTGGCAAGTTTTTGACATTTATTTTGGCTGAGATAAGATTGCGACTAGATTTGAAACGTTTTTTAGTACGGGAATTGCTTTACCTTCATTTAACCGTAGGCCACAAATATATGTTAGGGAAACAAATCCCAGAAAACCGCCATATTTGTTTGAAATAAGTTTGTACATTTCTCGATAAAACTTGAAGTAAGTAAACTAGTGAAGCTTTAAGGGAGACGACTTCAACAAACTCGAACTCCGAATTAAATTCCTTTTTGGTCATCACGTAATCAATTTTGGCTTGAAAAGTTTAATTAAGCTTTTAATCCAGACGTTAAAAGACTTTAAAAGTTTTGAACGAATATATTATTATTTAAAAGGTTTCAGGCACTAGAACGTGTGTTTTTTTGCTCGCTTATAAATTAAGGAAATATAAATTTTCTCTTTGGTTCGATGTAGTCAATTGATCAAACATTGTTTTTTTTTTATTGAGTGCCCGTTCAGCACTTTCTTAGCTTTCCGAAGCGTATGCAAGGAACACATTTGAACATATTAAACTTGAATTAAACAATCGAAGTCTGGAGACGTCGTCGTGTACCTGGACGAAAAAGGTTTTAATATAAATAATTTAAGACAAGAAACGGATTAGGGGTTAATTATTTGCTTCTATAGAATTTGCGAACTAATTCGTTTGCCTATCTACAAGTAATAGACGTATTTGGTA
The DNA here is from genome assembly GCA_914767645.1 of Hydraecia micacea. Taxonomy (NCBI): domain Eukaryota; kingdom Metazoa; phylum Arthropoda; class Insecta; order Lepidoptera; family Noctuidae; genus Hydraecia; species Hydraecia micacea. Next base: position 2,355,572 of record OU611794.1, read on the forward strand.
CATTTAAGTGGATAATAACATGGAAATACTCGATTCAGATATTCCTTATGAATCCTTTCAAGCCTTGATTAAGGATGGGTTAAGATAATTATGGCCATTTTTTTTTGGAAAATTGACGAAATTATCATTGACGTTTTGTTAGTTGCTATTTGCTAGTAAATGTTATTTTTTTTTTCTGATATATTTTATTTACGGTGTAAATCATACATTCTAAACGAACAGAATGAATTTTGCACTGCCAACACGCATTCAACAGTTCAATCAAGTTCAATAAAATCGCATATCAAAAGCAAACAACAATAAAATTCTTTACAACGTAGAAGCCCTCATCAATCACAATAATTCATCGTCATTTTAATGAATCGTGATAACAAATTACAAGACCGTTAATTATTTACATGCGGGTGACCACCCAAGACACATCGCTGGTACATACAACTGCTCAAATCAATTTAAAACATTGACTAATTACTTCACTTTGGAGAAAAAGCAGCAGATAAGAGAATTAAGTAATTACCTTAACTTAAGGTGAATGCGCAGTGGTAGACCGCGAAATTCAAATTTTCTTACGTTTTTTGCAATTTGCAGGCCAGTGTCAGGTTGTATCTTGATCAAAATTTGATTCGCGACAATAACAGGTACGTATTTATAGAATTATAATCATTAGAATCATTAATACATCTTTCTAAGTTAGATTTGTACCACGACAACAAATCTCTTATGGAAAACTGCTTAGTGGTCGTTCGTGGTGCGTGTTCCGACACATCAGCTCGAGAAGTTCCTCAAGGAAGAGTTCTGGCCGAAGGGTGTTGTGTACCGCCGGTTTCGTGGCCGGCTACATGACACCAGTCAGCGAAACACGACGCAGACACTTCGTGTTTAGATAGTTTTTAGTGTAATTATAATGTTGTATGTATTTATAGTATTTTTAAGTTATATTAATATTGTATTGCATGTGTTTTATATGGGCTGGGATGCCTGAAATAAATGGATAAATAAATAAATAAATTAGTTCCGGTGCGTAATATGTAGTTATTGCAATCAGTATAATAATGCTAGAAAATAACAAATAGGTAAGATAAACTGAATATCGCATTATGCAGAATAAAATATCTAGGCACCCATCCCAATAAACCGACCTCATCCAGGCATACAACGCTACAACGTTATTTTGGCGCGTAAATAAAATCGTAACTACAAGAATGTTTTGTTTATCAATACAATTTCTGTGACAATTTACCAACAGCGTCCCCTGTCAGTGCCATTCAGTAGTGCTATTCTGTAAAAATCTCATCTTGATAATTTGGGTGAAGTGAGCTTAAAGTGAGCTGTCATTAGTGTCAATCCCTAGCATCAGATGGAATAATATGATTTCTCACGGAATGAGCTCACTTCACCTAAGTTCTCACGGTGAGAATCTAACAGAATCGACCGGCTGGTCCCAAAAGATTCTTGTATCACTCTTGTAATATTCTTTCTTTCTTCCACAGACGCTACGGGGTGGTCGACAAGCGGTTCTGCGTGGAAGGAGGCTCGCGCTGCGGAAAGGGCGAAGGCCTGTTCATCTTCGCGGCAGAAGGTGGCCGGGAGCTGACGGAACTGCTTAATGTGTACAGTCATGAGGCGCAGTCCAGGCTTAGCATAGCTTCTAGGAGTGGTTCAGGTAGGAATCCATCAAAGAATCCCGCTTTAAAAACAAAAATGATTATTGATTGGATTGCAAAAATCCTTGTCAAAACATGATCGATCATCAAAACCTTTTTGTCTACAATCATAAACCAGATCAGTTTGTTAATATTTGTCTTTAAAAGGCCCGGCAATTTCTTATCCTTATAACGGGGCTCGGATAAGACAAATAAACCGCGATCTCTACACACACGGGACGGGGTACGGGTTAAACTTACAAAGTCACCTACATTCGTCATTGACATATTTAGGAAAGGAGTGCCCTGTCTGAGATCCCATTGAAGACCCCTCCACTAGCACTAGTGTAATCAAAACTTATCTAATCACCAAAAGATAAAAATGCAGACAGTTCTCAAACAAGTTTGCAAAATATTTGCACGGTACTTGTAGAATTTGATCTTGCTTTGCCTTTAGAAGTTAATATTTAGGCACTAATAAATAGACCTTTGAAGAGACAGCAGTGGGTAAAGTAGAGCTACTTCAGAATTGATCGATTGGGCGTTTTTCCATTGGCAGCATCAGCATTTCGTCGGCAAGGCGAAAATGCAACGCAAAAATGGCAAATTTGGAACCGTCGACGGTTGCAAATGGAAAAGTGCATGCTGATAATAAATTTACTGCATTGTTACTGTGCCGCCAATGGCAAAATATGCCCATTGAAATATCATATTGGACAAATTAAAAAATTTTGCATTATCTAATCTTACATTTCTTTCAGTTCTAGAAAAGCGTTTCTCGGACGCCAGTTCCTGCATGGACGAGTGTTTCCACACGTCGCTCAGGTCTGTGTCTCCGTCGTGGGCGGGTCCTGCCAGCCAGACCATGCACTGCCTCTCAGACCTGGACTCAAGCATGGACAGCAATGAGGAGAAGTTCCGAAGACCCACCTCTTTGCCACGGTGTTCCAGCTGCATTGGAAAGATCAGTCATTTGACTAGGTAAAGAATTTTTAAATGTTTTAAGAAAGGTACTGGCATTCTCTAATGGAAAGTCAATAGTATTTTTCTGTGACCTTCAGGTCTTGTTCAAATATTGATTATCGAATCGATTTTCCTATTGGACTTTTCCTTTTCTAGAGCTACAAAGTGTATAAAATTTGCCTAGACAAACCTTTACATTTGTTTAAGACAAAAATTTACTTTACATTTACCACTAGGTACCCATCTAACTCTGACCATCACCTTCCAAATTTCCAGATCATCAACAATGAACACGCCAGGCTCAATCATGTCTCCTGTCTGGACGATGGACAACATACTGGAAAAGCGGTCAGATTCAGACCGAGCGTCCATCTACTCTCGATCAAGCGGTAGCGCGTCTGAGTACAGCGTACCACGCAGTGCGTGCCTCTTGGATAAGAGTTTTGAATCTTCTAAAAGAGCAAGCCCTGTGGCTTGCTGTACACCGACAGTGCCAGTGAAGACTGGCAACAGTTGCCAGTGCTGGCAGCAGGTCAAACCTTGCTGCTGTCGGAAGAAGTCCTTCAGTGGGCCCTATGAGAACTACGATGTTCCCAAAACGCCGATGCCCTTAATACAGGTAAGTTTTAATTAATTTTGATAGATTCAAAAAGATAACTACACTTGCGTGCAAAAAAATTGGCCCACCCCATGCTCTCCATTTGAGACACGATATCTCAAAAATCGTAATGAATATAATTTATTATTTTATACTGTGTGAAGGTAGGTAAGGTACAGTTTATTTGAACATACACTATATTTTGTTCAAAGAAATATCCTTGACAAGATCGACTTGATTCTTCAGATATCCTCATTACTCACTTTTGCTCGGAAAAAGTGTGTGACTTTTTTTGTCAATGAAATTGACAAATGTAAAATTTTGTGTATTTCTGTTTGTTTAATCAAAATTGAACTTGACTTTTTTAACGGACTTAAAAAAAATGGAGCTTCTTTATTCAACCCCCATATTTATAAGTTCGAGATTTTCTCAAAAACTAATGAATCTGTTTTGATAATTCTTTCACTAACGTAATCTACATACTTTTAGGAAGATTTTAATATACAATATATTAGGTTATTGTTAGTAAAACTTGTTGAATTATATTGTTTCAAATCGAAGAGCATGGGGTGGGTCAATTTTTTTGCACGCAAGTGTATATAGAAAATATGTATAATATAATAAAGCTAGATTTCAAAAAGTTTTTAGACGACATCTTTTCATAGTTATATAATTAGAGAACTTCTAAAGAATTCTAAATTGAAAATCAAGACTGACTTCAATATAGGTAATTAAATTATACGGCCTCTTGAATAATATTTCAAGGGAGGACCTTATCTAGATGTTATTACAAGGTACTCCAGGACCTTCTTAACAAATTACTTCTTTCTCACAGGAGCATCCAGTAGATTCTCACACAGACCCATCAAGCATATACGATACACCAAAGAAACTGAAATGTCTGATCAACGGGCAACCGTGCACGTGCACACACGAAGCCAAAAACATAGAGAACAAACAAATGGAAAATAATAACACAAGTGATACTAGCATTAACAATAACGAAGCTGAGGCACATTCCAACTACGTCAACGTTACCCCAGTCACCAGCAAGCCACCAATACCAGAAATAGACTTCGCTAACTACGCTAATATAGACCTCTGCACTTTGGAAAAGTTCGAGAATTCCCTACAAATCCTAAGAAGTGCAGGGTTCAGTCAGGAAGAATTGGATGCTCTGGAAGATATACCTGAACATGAGGATGATATATCTACTGCTACAACGAACACTGTGCATCCGTCTACAGAATGCTGTAATGAACACTTAAATTACATGCATATGGAGCCTCTAGAAATCAGCATTTCAAGCAGTAATAAAAACTTCTCGGATAATGTGAGTCGGATCAGTCACGTGTCAGATCCTACACAACATTCTGAATCTGACAACACAATCAGCACACGAAGGTCGAGTTCAGCAGACTTTACTAAGAGACATGATGACGACTACGGAATCAACAGTCAGATATGTTTCACACCAACAGTCCTGAGAAAGGCTAACAAAAGCGATAGAATAAACGAAGGCATGCAGATAAGTCTAGAAATAATCGAGCCAAAGGACAAATTCAAAGTACCGGAGTTAAAATCCGAAAGTTTACTGGTTACAAAGTTTAGAGATGCCGTCAAAATAAGGCGTTCATCAAGCGTTCCGAGCAAATCAGACAAGAACAGAGATTCTTCGAGTTCGAACGATTCTGGGGTATCAACGGGGTCTTTGAAGCATCATAAAGGAGACTTCAATGAATTTGAGATGCCAATAACGAGTTCGAAGTCAATAAAGAAACATGTGAAGAATAATAAGCAGATGAGGAAGTCTCTGACTCCTGTGCATGCGTTCGTCAAGTCAAATTCCTCGGATCCTTTGAAGAACTTGACATTTCAGTTTGAGGAGGTGGCCACGTTGACGAAGTCAAACTCTTGCGATGTGGATACGTTAACGAGACGGAAGAAGAGACCTGGTAAGCTTAAATCTCAGACGTTCTTTAGCTTTTAAAGGAAAAATAATATTACTGGTCCAATACGTAGCTTTTGTTCGCAATTGTATAAACTAAAGGCCAGACGTTTGTGTTTTTGTGGCACGCAATTTAAACTTATAATTGGGCATTTTCACTTTTAAGTGTACCCTAAAAAAATAAAAGTGACTGAAAATAAATGGACATTGTAGTGAAAATAGTGGTCAGTTTTGTGACGTGTATTTTCAGCCAAATGTGTTTTAAACCTGTGTTATTGGAGTTTAAATTGTGCAAATTTAATTTTTGTGACGAGAGAAACTATACACTATTGTTGCACCAACACTTTTAAATGTATTCGTAGTACTATTTTAGTAATTTTGGCAAATTCAATGTTGGTAAGGGGAGGGACATGCCAGAAACAGTTCCTCTGAATATTTAAAATACTCATAAATTAATAATTCAAACGTATTTTACCAGGATTGCAGATGGATTCGTCAATTGAATATATATTTTACCGTTTTATTCCAAAAATTAGACAATATGCCCACTATTTATCTTGCTATAACATTTTGAATAAGTGGGACATCCTCAAAATGGCGGGTACACTTAAAAGTGAAAATGCCCAATTGCCTCTTTGTTAACAAAAAATCTTTATAATTTGTTCGATTTTCAGTTTTTGTATTATCTGAATTAGGTTTATTGCCGAAGGCAATTCTATAAAGACTCCTCTGGCCGTAAATATCGTGTCGGCTTTAGAAAAACTTCGACTTTGCAGAGGATTGTCTTTGTCAATCATACCTACCTGTCTTATCTCACGAAGCGATGCGCGCTTTACTTGTAGTAACCAAGTATAAAAACATGCTGTGAATGTGTGTGGAGACGAGTAGCGTCAGCGAATAACACACACACGCACTTCCGAATTCGCCATTATCTCGGGCAGTATCAAAAGCCTCTGCGGTTATTTACCACAAGTAAAGCGCTTGTCGCTTCATGATATAAAAATACTATAATCTTTATTTTGTTATGTAGGCACTAACAAAATCTGACCATCTACCTTATTTCCAGTGGAAACAGACATCACAGCCCGTCACAGCCAGATGACGACGAAATCAACGTCCAGTGGTGCTTCCGACACATCGGATTACATGGAATCCCTCTCCGTATCGTCATTCAGTTCGTGTGACGTATCGGCTGACAGGCACGTCACTAGACCTCGGTCGGGTAAAGAATATGCCAGCATCGATAGGACTGCATTAGTCTAGTTGGAACCAATATTTATGGTTATGTTGATGGGTTGGAGCCAATGTGTGTTTATTATTGGTGGCATTTATGTAACTATTCATGTGTATTGAAGTTGTGTACTAAAAAAAATATCCTGTCTTTTATTGCGCGAACTATGTTTTTAATGTTTATATTGTAGAATGCAATGGTTGCTGTATATTGGATAGCGTTTTCGCCAATTTCATTTGAGACTTTAGTAGCACCAAAAAACAATAATCAAAGCAAGCCTAACATAAAATTCCCTTGCAAAATAATTTTTCGAGTACCCTCAAAAAATGCGCCACCAAAGCGATCATAAAAACATCATCTCGCTAATGACGTTGGCTCATGTCACCGAAGATTTATGAGTCAAACATTTGCCAAACATTTATCCAAATTATTAGTTTGAACAACGGTACCGTCTATGACGCAGGATTGATAAAACCAAGTACGTGTTTGCTTGTTATAACACCATATTTTTTATTTAAGAGTGGATAAGTTAGGCATTGATATCAAAAAAACTAATTTTATGCGAAGGCTAGCTATCTTCGATAATATTTGTCTTATCCCGGTTTATTGCCAGGGTGAACTAAATTAAAAAAAAAACAATTTGCTACCAAAAGGTAATTTAAAAACACTATCGGGTAGTCTTCATTTAATTAAGAACAAAAGACATCACTTCATTTAAAACTAAAACCATTTTTGACGACAGACATTTGAAATGAAGTCATCAAAAATGAAACTTGTAAATAAAATGTACATACAATAAGTACATACAGTTCATACATTTGTTCCTATGTACATAGTTATTAAGATATATAAAAGCAGTTATGGACGAATTTAGTTGTTTAGTAGCGTGCCAAAAATAATTTAGCTGGCTATAAACTGGTTTTGGGTATTGTAAAATATAAACTGTACTTCAATTAAGTCTAAAATAAATGAGGAATAGTGTTTCAAATGAAAGGAACTTTGATTTAAAATTAGATAGAATTTTGTGTTTCATTTAATGTAGCCGTGTATATTTTAAATGTAAGTTTTAAATATAGTTTGTAGACTTCATTTAATGTGTTAGGTACTTAAATTATTTGTGCCTTTACTTAAACATGTTTTGCTAAATAAAATTTGTCTTTCATTTATTTGTTACCTTCGATTAATTTACTTTTAAATGTAACTTGGAATAAAAGTACTAAGTAGTTTTATGAAGCAGTATAAAAATGTGAATATTTAAGTAGGAGTTGGTTAAAGTCGCCTATAATACGCAATTTATAAGCAATCGGCATGTAACGAATAAAATAGATAATTTAAAATTAATTACGAAAAGTCTACATTAACGTCATTTTATACAAAGTGTTAAAGATGACGTCAGAGTCATATTTTTATTATAATGACGTAATTCTTGACATCTAGTAACTATAAAAATCTCTTCCTTTTAAATAATATCCTTCTCGATAGGTTGACTTATAAATAATAATTTTACATTAAGACAGATTTTGTGTAATTAATTTTAAATATATTTTCAGGTTTAACGATGTTTAAATGAAACATTATTAAGTACATAGTAGGACTTTTATAAAAAATGCATTCATAAAAACATATTCCTGCCAAAACTAAATTTTTTATTCTATAATAAATTCTTAAATGTTACTCGTGTTAAAAACTATTTAATTGTAATCTTCAGAGACAAAGTGCTAAATTAACATTTTATTCAAACTGACTTGAACAAAAACTCTTCACTAAAATTGATTTGCTTAAAATACCTAAATGCAAATAAGATTATGTATTTAAAATTGCTTAACTCTTTTGTTCTGCGAGTGTACAGTACATACGACCATGGGAGTCAATCTACAAATTGCCAGCCATCCTTGTCGTGTTATAATTATACACAAAAATGACTCGACTGCGATATAATTCTTGGAGTAAAAATTACAACGCGAGCGGAGTCGCACACGGAGGGAAATATCAAATAAATTGTGACAGATTTGCTCCCTTTTACAACAGCATACATATAGGTACAGAAGGTCAACTTCATATAGCGAGTGAAAACGCGCACTCATCGACAAGCTTTACGAACAGCGAGTGCAAGCGCACTCGACTGGAGGTCTACTTCCTTAGCACGTAATCCGAAGTTTTGGCTAAACTTACGGGCGTTTTCTACTCCGTATCACTTACGGACATAAGATTAGTTCGAACTAAGAATTAATGGCAACACGGCTTGACAGTTATTCCTACTCATAATTAAATTAATTTATTTCTTAGTTTAAATAAACTTAAAAGCTATGTTAGTGTGTTACAATTATAACTAAATACTAAGCTACCAGAAAAATAATATTTAGATAAATTCGCCGGGTGAAATGAATCACTCCTGCCTAACCAGCACCTGCATGAAGTGATTCATTATCGTTTGTCCACTAATATCTTCAGAATGCTATTAGAACTTGATCGCGTTCTCTCCAATAGCGATGCCGCTTTTCTACTCATCATAGCGTGGAAATCATGAAAAATTTGTGTGTCACTTGTTTTGACCATCTGCTTTTTAACGGACCCGTATCTTCGTTGACGGACATAGAGAGTAGACCCCTGGCATTCGAGATTCAACCGAGATAGATCAAGATAACCCTATGTACGTACGCGTCTATGTGTCCCCGTTTTCGCTCGACGTATGGAGCTGACCTTCTGTATCTATTTATTTGTGTACTCTTAGTACCATTATCGTCTGCTTGTGTGTTTCCAAATAACATTTGGTGATTTAGTTCAGGCTTTTATAAAATATCTACATCACAGAAAGCAAAATGATGTACCTAAGTACTTAATTTCAATTAGTCCATACTGAAAACATAGGACATCGAGTGGAACATAAAAATTATGCGAAGTTGGCGCACACCTGAAACAAAGGTTAGGTACGTGAGGTGCTATTACATAAAAATACAAATATTCAACTTAAAATTCTTAAAAGATACTGTTTTAAAAATAATAACAAAGTATTCGTCACTTTTCTTTACACAAGGCAAATATTTCTTTAACTTTTATGTGAATTACCTGTGTTTGCAAGTTTTATCCTTTAACAACTTGTTTGATTTTAGTTTATAAGAGGTTTATTATTAAACGTTTTGTCTCTGAATATGGATTAGCCGGTACGCGTTACTTCGTCTAGTCAACGGTGTAAGTGATGACCACAATATTATTTGTTAAATAAAAAATAAAGTTAAATAAAGATGAAAAATTAATCATACAAAAGTCGAACATCGGTCAGGTGTGACATTACCAACCCGCACTGGGCGCGCGTGGTGGATTACGGCCCACTCCCTCTCACCGAGAGGAGGCCTTTATCCCAGCAGTGGGAACATTAAAGGCTGATTATGATAATGAAAAGGTCGAAAAATTAACCAAGTAAACGATCCACAGATATGGATCTGTGAAACGACCCTTTTATTTGTAAAATCTAATTTTATACAGGGTCCCATTAAAATAGATGGACAAATTTTAACACAGCGCTCAGTACGTCTAACCAAAGATATCCAAGTAAAAAAAAACACTGGTTAAAGTGATTTTATTTTGACCTAAAATAATAAATTGCCGGCAATGTGTGTTTTCGTTAGCGTATTATTTTTCTTGTAAGTATCTAATGCGTTTTTCTTATAATATTTTTTTACCATCGTCCTTATTTTGGTATTCTGAATGATTTCTGAAAGTTTGTCCATCTATTTTAATGGAACCTTATATAACAAGACCGTACTTGATGAGGATTGTCGCCTAATAAATAGTTTTAATACTAGGTCGTCAACTAAATATTAGGTCTAAGTGTGGCCATTGTGTACCTACACGGCCAATTACCATCTACCAGTCATAGTGGTCATCACATCTTGAGGTCATTATTTTTGCACGGAATGGAATGTTAACAGCACAATATACATAATTGTATATCTACATAATTAAGTACTATCTATAGTTAATTTTGTGTAAAAATATCATATTTTCTTAAGAGGTTTTTACGTTGCGAACTGTATTACATTATAAAAGGTTTTGTAATATTAAATAGCAACTGAAAATATAAAATATAGTGCATTTTGAATGATATACGTATTTTATTTATTAACCTTCAAGAATTTGGTCCCTGATTTTAAGCATAAAATAGCCCTACTAATAGCCAAAGCTCACATCAACTTAGATTGATAGGTAGATACATAATTATACATACGAGTACAGTGTATATATATGTATACATATTCATTCAGCATAACATATGATTCTAGACTCCCTAGTAAATTCTTTTTCTTCGGTTAACAAAAAAAAATCGGCTGTTTCAAAGAAAAGTGCAATACCTACGCGGTCAATATGTATGGAACAGCCAGTTAATTTTTTAATAAACGACGAAAAATTTCAACGCATGGGGGTTCAGAATTATGTACTAAGTCCATAGTATTGCGCGTCAATATCCCTAACATTGGTATCTCCAAAATGCAGTACCAGTACTCAGTTGCATTCGGTTAGACTGGAAGCCGACCCCTATATAAAATATTTGGTAAAAGGCTAGGCAGATCGATGGCCGAAATGCAGTACCTATAAAGGTAAGTACCTATTCAAGTTTATTAGAACGAAGAAGAAGAGGAATCTATGATCTAGATTTCTAGAAGATCAAGCAGTCTAGTTCTGAGATATTTACCAATAACTCAAAAAGGGATTTCCACTAAGTTATACTTACATTTTGGGACACAACTGACGATAGACAAAGGTCGATTGAAAAGACAACGCTGTCGCTAACAATTAGAATATCATCATCATCATCATCTGCTTAGCCTTTTCCCAACTATGTTGGGGTCGGCTTCCAGTCTAACCGGATGCAGCTAAATACCAGTATTTTACATGGAGCGACTACCTATCTGACCTCCACAACCCAGTTACTGGGTAATAACCATACCCCTTGGTAAGACTGGTTGTCTGACTCGGTCTTCTGACTACCCGTAACGACTGTCAAAGATCCATGAATGACAGCGTGCTTTCCGAGGCACGGAGGGATCACAATAAAATTATTATACATATCAAAAATATCAGTGTACCAAGTAGGTACCAGCAAACCATAAGAACAGGTGTAATTTAAATGGTTCTGGAATATGGACGGGACCTGATGACCTGAAATGAGTTCATTGTACACATCAGTGACAATAACTGTTACTTTGGGCCCAGCCAACCACGAAATTACGAAAAAAACCATCAGCGGAGTAATTCGTAACACACTAACAGTAGCAATGGCTTTCATTTTGCCTGGTGGCCTACCATGATCTAATTAAAAACGATTCAAAAGCAAGACATTTCAGTTTAGGTTCCTAAACTGCATCGCTTGAGCTGCTCAATGGACGTCATGGTACCAAACAAGTATGAATGAAACCAAAACTTGTGACTCAGTTTGGGACAATCGCTGTCAGCAGATGGCACGGCCTAAATTGAATCGTTAAACTGACGTCATGGTACGAATCAGAAGAACAGTTCAGTTTAGGTCCTAAAATGGCTCGCGTTAAGAGCTTGTGGTAGGCCTCCTGTTCAACAACATTCATTGCGTTATTTACTTTGTTGAGCAGACAAATTTGTCGGACCTATGAAGCAATGGATTAGCAAAATGATTTAGATTGTAGGTACTTAATTGAAAGTGTGTTACGCAGTTGTCATGCTCACGACGCATTCTTCATTGCCACTCGTCCTCAATGTCCTATGTATTTGCGAACATAAATACTTAAGTAAATGATACTGCTGATTTTTTGACAAACAACAATTTGAGTGCCAACTTACAGCTTTTTCTACTTTTCGACTATCATTGTTAGACATCTACATGACAGTCCTTTATCCTTTACATTTATTTATTTAATTCGGGAAAACAAACAGTTACACAGACATCGTAATAAACATGTAGTAAGAAAAAAAAAAGACTACATGTGTAGCTCACGACATTATCCACATCTTAAATACTACAAAATTATTATGGAACTAATTAATTAATTATTTTTACCTCTGAAAGCAGTAACCGAATAGCTACCTTATTGCAACGTCAATAAAGATCATTGTGATTTTGACAGTGATGCAAAAATACAGACGAACGCAAAAGTACATGCAGTCAAATCATAAGTCGGTGTTATTAGTGTTCAAAATAGTTTCGTAGAACGTAGCCGCGTATTTCGTTCACTCATTCACATCTTCGGTAGTATAGTGGTAAGTATCCCCGCCTGTCACGCGGGAGACCGGGGTTCGATTCCCCGCCGGAGAGAATCTTTTTGATTTTGTTTGTATTATTTTAGCTAGTGGTTTTTGAAGATTTCTATGAATTTTGGCTTGTTAAAATAATTGCTAGGATAATTGATTGAAATTACCGCCAACGTTATTCCAGACTCGGAAACTCATTATGTTTGCGAATAAAACTAGAATAAACTATATTTTTAAACACATAGGTACTGTGCCAATATTTTCAATTACCAACATGAAAGAAAAACCTCTTTATATCCCAAAAGGGTGTATCTTTATCTTCCTTCAATCGCTATACATTATCGATATTAACTGATTAGTGAAAGCAATTGAACTGTGTAAATGCAATACCGTCCCCTCTAAGCCCGGATCCCAGTGGACGATTTAATCTGGACCCCAAAACATCCGGACAAAACAGGGATTTAGCCGAGCCAGAGGGGGACTTGCGGCGAAGTGAAATCACGAACAGCAATGAATGGGAATTATAATTGGATTTAGCGCCATCTACTGACAAGTAGTGTTAGCTTAATGAATTGAACAAACCATAGAACAAACAAATGAATACGTTTGAAGAACTCGATAGATGTCGCTATTTTTACTAAAGTTTTCGCGTCCCATACTTGTAGACAGTGTACTATGGATTACAGCGTGTGAGCGTGTAGGTAATTGAATAAACATAACACCTGAAAAGTGATAATTATGAACACATTTTACTAAGGGAACTCATACATAACTCGACAAAATAAATGAAAAAGCTGATTTTATTCCGCGAACTAGTCAAAATAAGTTGCCCATTCTGCCCTTCCGTATGTCCAGCAAAAGCATTAAGATAAGGGAAGTAGAGGACCCTTCGCACAAGAGATCTAAGGGCTAAGCACAACACATTACACTGTTTTTTCACATCTGTTGTTGGGCAAAGGACATTTAGCAAATCCCTGGTATTAAGAGATTCTCAGGTGTCCGTCCTTAGTGGCTAAAAGGTAATGCTCGAATTTATGTGTATTTTTTTTAGGATTTCGAGTGGTTGGCGAATACATAAAAGAAGGGTAAGATAGCAAACTTCCATAAGGACCAGATCCTAATCCAAAATTCCGTAAGAACCAGGTTTTTAAGCTGCAGTAAAAAAATTATGTAGGTTAAATAGGCAGTAATCTGTGGGTAGGATCACAGAACAGATAAAAGAGGATCTCTTTATCTGTTCTGTGGGTAGGATAGATTCAGCCCGAAAGTTTAACCTATGTATCACCAGTTTTGGCATACCTACTGGAGGTAGAAAATCCTATCTATCTCTGGTTTTAATGTCCCAATAATCTATATCAGTAGCGATCTGTATGATTATATTATACTGACAGCTATAATTATACTGGCTACCATTAGTAGCTATCTGTCAATAGATTATTGGGTTCGGTCGTAATAGTAGGTAGGTCCTAGGTACCTGTTTAGGTACCTTACTTAGCAGTAAATCTCCTTTTTTTGCACCATTAATTAATCTACCGTGTAATTTCACTGTTGAAACACAAAATAAAAGTAAGAGAAGGCTTCTTACATAAACTTGACCACACTTAAAAAAAAAGTGAAAATTCCGCCAAACTATCCTTGCTACTTCTTCGGAAATTATTAGTAAAAACCGAGGTTATTCGATACACAGTGAACAGGGGCCCGATTCTGTAAAATACTAACTTGTCAATCGTGTGTCGGTAGTGTGTCAGTAGTGTCTCAATAGAATAGTCATTGACATTTGGCATTCTACAAGTTATTTATTGGTCATTAACTTGCCACTGTGGTGCCATTGAAACGCCACAGTAAGACTATTAATACTATTGGTAGTCTGTAATATTTTTAAGTGTATTTGACACTTGTGTCTATCGTGTTTGAATAGTATTTTGGCCATCGAACCGCCATTATGAAGCCATCGAACAACGACACCTCTTTCCGCTATTGTTGATTTGGTTCAATTTGTTTATTTTTTTTAATTTAAAATAAAGTGTGCATGTAAAAAGGTGTGGAATAAAATTAGTCGTCATGAATAGAAATTCACACCAACACCTCGATTTCAAGTGCAAAAACTACTGTATCTTTTTTTTTTCAATTGCTTATATCTCGAAAATGGTGTGTCCTATCGCAAAAATAATGAAAATTTCGACCCCCTTTAGGAAACCCATAAACCCCTAAAACTCAACATGTAGGTAATAATTTTTTATATTTTCCATACAAAAAGTGAAAAATTCCTTAAAAAACACTGCAAATCCACACCATGCGCGCCTGCGGCTCTAAAAAAAAATTGACGGGATAGGGCAAACAAGTACTTACCACGTGTCGACGAGTCGCGATTGTCAAATTCCATTTTAGTTGTGTCAAAATTATTTTTAAATTTAGAGAATTTTTATGCAGATGGTAGATTTTTGTTAGCAACACTGAAAACTATTGTACTGCCACACTATCGACATACAATCGACACACTACTGAGACACCACTGAAACTTGTAGAATACCAAATGTCAATGACTATTCTATTGAGACACCACTGACACACGATTGACAAGTTAGTTATTTTACAGAATCGGGCCCCTGTGATAATTATGATAAAACTTCGCAGAATTCTACATGTCGAGCCTTTTCAGGAAGAAGATCGTAACCGCCATTTTGCATATTTTACAGGAGAAGGTGATGCAAAATGCAAAATCAGTTGATCTGGCGATTGATATTAAAACAGTTTTTTGGGATTTTTGGCGCTTACGATGTTCTTCCTGAAAAGGCTCGATGTGTGCCGACACCCAATGGCATGCGATTGCATAAACATAACGGTTCAATCTATGAGTAAGTATACCTAGTGTCAGACAATATTTAAAGCTACATAGAATAGAATATAAAATTGCTATGTGGTCCTAAGTTCCGAATAACATACCTCTTGTTGGTGAGGTAGATATAACTTAAAAGGTAGCTAAGGCAGCATATTCCTATCACCCAATTACCATTGTTATACCTATACCGAACGATTGAATTACTTACCTACTTAAGTAACTTCAACCATCATTCATCACTATCATTGGCTACGTCTAGTACTATTATATATTCTTGGCCAATGCACCACGACATGCAACTCGAGAAACCAAGTTTATGGGGATATGTAGCTACCCCCATAAACTTGATTTCTCGAGTTCCTCGGGGGGTTCAAAACTGTACACAGGGCAGCTGCAGTTTTGTTTTAAAAGTAGCTACATACTTCAGTTCAGCTACTTTAAACCTAGCAAAACTAAATGCATTTAATAGCACATAAATCTATCGTCGCGACGCTGTTAAATTCAACTGATATTAAATGCCTCCCAAGACCTATAAGTACCTATGAGTAATTGACAGTAATGTAGGATAACCTGTACGTTTACATAAAGACCACCACAAAATCACCAGGTAAAGAGTTCCTCAAATCACGAATGACAAGATTTCCTTATACAGGGTTATTTTAAATTGGCTAGCAAAACTCCGCAGACGTGATTGGTATCGATATCTAAACATGAAAAATCAAATAAATAATTAATTTGATGTTTTATTTGTGAAACATCGACCGCAGTTATTGCAGTCACTTGAAATATCAGTTTAGAATATCTGTTTTTTTTGTGTAAACTTCACAGACAGATTAAAAAAAACACAATAAGACATAAGAAAATAGTTTTTCTCAACTCTTACTTCTAGTTACAACATTAACAGTGGTCGGTATCCTGCCAAAAAAAACAGTGACACTCCGGGAGTGCCGACAGAAGTGAAAACAAAACACAAACAGAATACTTTGCCATCGCTCACTGACATATCGGATATACATTAAAACCGAGTACATCCCGAGGACAGCCGAACACATACGAAGTGGTGTCGGTTACGGTAACAGTGGCGCGGATTCAATGTTTTTTTCCCATCTCAAAAAATGCCCAATGCGCCTAAAGAAGATTTCACTTAAAAAAAAAAATTGGTAAATGTTTTTACTTTATCGTATTTAGATAGATCCATCCATCGCGCCTGCGGAGTTTAGCTAGCTAATTTAAAATACCCCTGTAGTAGATTTATTTAGGCAAATGTGCAGCTCACATGGCTACCTCACTATCAAGATAATATTGTGAGATAGCGATCAAGAGTCTATCAAATACATAACAAAAAAATGGCAATAACTAGTGATAGATGACACTGTTGACATTATATCTTCACGGTAACCTTGTGTTACTTTGAAACACGACTTGCAGCGGTTCTGCACTACATCCGATCCGAATCCGAGAAATGCCGGCCCGGAGTGACTATAGTCCTATTTGTATGAGGGGTTGCACACTAGATCCGAACTCTATCCGTCCGAATTTACAACATTCCCAATTCGGATTGAAGTCGGATTTCGGATCGGATGTAGTGCGAAACCTCTCTGCACCGGCAATTCGTCAACAAACGCAGTAAGTATTCCCTAAAGAGTCTAAACACCTGCGGGGTAATTGCCTAACCTACTATCAGAAGTAATTGCTTTCATTTTGACAGTCAACAACATTCATTGCGTTATTTTTTTTATTTTTTTATTAGGCACACTAAAGGCACTTTTGAACGTCAAAGTATTTACGTTGTTGAGCAGGCAAATTTTTCGAACATAAATGTATCCTGCCAAATGATTCATATATCTATGTGTTTGACCAACGTACGCACGATACAGATAAAATTCGATCTATTCCCATCCAATACCAAGAGCTAATACCATTTGGTATTAGTTTATTTCCGAATTTATTTTCTATTCCCAACGAGTACCACATTTTTTTAAATAAAAAATCTATTACTAACGAATACCAAAACGTGACTTTTTGTACACTCAGCTACACAAAGTTGTATTTTATTTTCTAACATTTACATACTATACTATGGTAATTGAAAATGCTTACTACTTTTAAATGTTAGCAAATTATTTATATTTGATGTCTTTGCCAAAAAAATGCTGATTTATTACTACTAAGCTACATAATTATTTTAAAAGTTGATTGTCTGTGATATTTTATAACTTTTGTTAGATTGTAAGTAAAATATCCATTTTTGAAGTTTTTGCCAAAAACATTGTTACATTAAAACTTGATTATTTGTGATATTTTATAATTTTGTTAGATTTTCAGTACTTTAACTATTCATATTCGATTTTTTTCCAAATTTTTACGTGATTTATTATTAACATACGCAATTATATCATCACCGTATATAAGTCGATTGCTCGAGCATCGCTCTATACTTTTACATACTAGGTAAGTATCACAGTTAATTAATAAGTACTGAAAATTGCTACTGTTTGATTGTTTGTATATAATATTATAATTTTTGGATTTGGAATAGTAAAATAAAAGTATCTAATATATAATAAATTTCAAAAAATTACAAAATAAAAGAAAAAATCAATATGTGATTTATATTCAAACCCTAATCTTGATTAAACATTACTTAAAATCACTCAAAGCATTTTAATTTTAATGAACCTGACTGTACCTAATTTCTTCAAACTTGTTTTAGTATTTGTTTTAAAATGTGGTACTCGTTGGGAATCTATATATATAAAAGAAAGTCGTGTTAGTTACACCACTTATAACTCAAGAACGGCAGAACAGATTTGGGTGAAAATTGGTAGGGAGGTAGCTTAGAGCCAGGAGACGGACATAAGATACTAAAAAAAATCAGAAAAAAAAAAAAAAAAAAAGAATCAGACTTGGAATAACAAAACGCAAATGACAGGGCTAGGAGTAGGCTCGGGGTAGGGCAGGAGTAGGGTAGGGGTACGGTAGGAGTAGGGTAGGGGTAGGGGTACAGTAGGAGTAGGAGTAGGGGTAGGGTAGGAGTAGGGTAGGGGTACGGTAGGAGTAGGGTAGGGGTAGGGGTACAGTAGGAGTAGGGAAGGGTTAGGGTAGGAGTAGGGTAGGGGTACGGTAGGAGTAGGGAAGGGGTAGGGTAGGAGTAGGGTAGGGGTACGGTAGGAGTAGGGTAGGGGTAGGGGTACAGTAGGAGTAGGGAAGGGTTAGGGTAGGAGTAGGGTAGGGGTACGGTAGGAGTAGGTTAGGAGTAGGGTAGGAGTAAGGGGTAGGGAAGGGGTAGGAGTAAGGTAGGAGAAGGGCAGGGGTAGGATTGGTAGGAGTAGGGTAGGGGGTATTAGTAGGACACCACGCGAACGAAGTCGCGCCGGGCAGCTAGTAGAAAATAAATTCGGAAATAAACTAATACCAAATGGTATTAGCTCTTGGTATTGGATGGGAATAGATCTAACATTCCGGAGCAGTCTTCAAATTGCAAAAATAAAATATTGGGTCTGAGGAGAGTCAGTCAAACTGCAATCTATGTACAGTCAGGGAAAAATTGCTAAGTAAATGGACTACCAACTTATACTGTCCGTATATTAAAAAAAACTTCAAATCACAGCTGTCATTCTTTGACAGTTCTATGAAAGAAATGGCTATAATATATCAAATCGACGAAGGGTATCAATTTGCTTTTCCTGACTGTGCCTAAAACTAAGGTAACCCTCCAAACCAATGCAATTTTCATTCATATACAAAAGTACTAATTTAGTACCTACAATGATGACGATGAATCTTTCACAGTCGTTACGGGTAGTCAGAAGTACGAAAGTCTGACAACCAGTCTTACCAAGGGGTATCGTATTATCCAGTAACCGGGTTGTGGAGGTCAGACAGGCAGTCGCTCCATGTAAAATACTGGTATTCAGCTGCATCCGGTTAGACTGGAAGTCGACCCTAACATAGTTGGGAAAAGGCTAGGCAGATGATGAACGATGACGGTGTCAATGCACCTCGTGCTGGCTTGCGACCAGCTCCATGAAAGCAAAGAGCGTGAAGATACAGTGATAAACTTAAACGCTCAATAAAAATACTTAGCGATCACTTTGCCTGTTACTGACGGCAATTACCGTATCGTGCTGCAGAACGTAAGGTTCTGAATACGATTCCCAGGACTGAAAAATTGGCTATTGTATTTTTTGCTAGATGCGTTTGATCACTATCATACACTTTAGAGAACATACAAAGTTATCAGCTGTAGTTTTTAAGAGATTAAAAAAAAATCTCTGGACATTGAGTTATAAGTTGCTATCTTACCATTCTATCAATTCTTAGACTGGCTGCAGCAACCGAAAATAAAATCCATAGAAAAGTCTCTCGGTAGAAATTCATCAATCTTTTTCCGTGTTAGATCTACTGACCCAGTTCTAGAAGGAACTGCCTTCCTTGCTAATTGGTAGCATCAATCATTTACTGTACACGTCATTTTAATAAACTTATGAGAATCCTAGTTCGTTTCACATACTAAATTAAATGATTAGGTGAATCATTAACCACGGCATCCGTGTTAGAATTGTGATTTTTTAAATCAAAGGATCAAAAATATTCGGGTCTTGAAGGCCCATAAACCTGTTCAGCAGTCCAATCAAGAATTAATCACGATTGAATCCAAACTAAATTTAAATGAAAAATCAGCAAACTATAGTGAATATTCCCTTTTTAAAACTAGTAAAACTTTGTTTTAGGGCGGTTTTTAGGCAGTGCGCTGCATTTTCACTGACTGACTGTCAGGTGACAGATGTCGATCAAAAAAACTAAATCCCCAAAGGCCTTGACTCGCAAATTAAGTACTTAAATATTATAATGTAGATCACTAAAATGTAATTTTCTTAGTAATCGTACAGCCGCGTGCGCAGCTCCCTCCTATAACGTGTAACATATAAGTGATCGCTGTGGGGTGTACGCTCAGTATTACCGCGACTGTCTGTCACAATGGAGGCTAAAGTGGTTGTTGTCTGTCTGTTTGTGGCTGCGATCGTTCGCGGGGAGCAAGGTATGTGGAGTTTTATTAAATAAAATAAGGAAGTGTTCAAACAGTAGGAGTTTACAAATAAGTTGCGTTTCAAAAGGACGAAAAAGTGAATCGGATTCATTCATGAAACATTTGTGTTTAAACTACCCTTTTAATTAATTAAAAACAATTATATCTAAAACCTAATAGATAAAAGAAAATAACCTAAGCACCAAATCGGGTCTCGAAGGACCAACATCATTTAAAACTGTGAAATCCACTAACCAAAGAAAGCAATGCAGTAGAAATTATACTTAAGAAAGTTTAAGTACTTACTTAATTTTAATTAGACCTCTTGACGATAACAATAACTATGATAGCGATAGATTCAGCAATATAAGTATTCTGTGTCTGTTGTAAGGGTTCAAAACTTCAGATACTTGATCTCTTTTAATCAATCTTCGATAACCCACAAAAGCTTGGTGTCTGTTGTGTGAAATCCGTATTTCTGACAATATTTTGTGTTGTGTAAATTGAAGGTTTACGTACAGACGCCAGCACATCAAGCCACTATAATCTGTCAAATTTCTTTATTAGATTTTCAACTTTATCGTTAAAATATATGGTTCAAAGTTGATTGGGAAAATTTGACAGTTTCGGGTAGCTTGATGTGCTGGCGTCTGTACTTTAAATAATTTAGATGATTTTTAGTAATTAGGTATCTTCAAATTGTAGATATGGAGCAGCGGTGGCCCAAGTGCTAACGGCCGCGACTTATACGAGTTGTAAGAGGTTCGATCGAACCCAGACAGGCGCTTTACTTTGTGTTAAATTATTTCATCACCACTGCTCTCAAAATGGTGAAGGAAACCATCGTAAGAAAACCAGCAAGTCCTAGAACCAAAATTCGAAGACATGTGACATCTACCAACCCGCACTGGGCCTGCGAGGTGGAACCGGTGGATTACAGGCACGGCCCTCTCACCGAGAGGAGGCCTGTAACCCAGCAGTGGGAACATGCTTTTATGTAGGAATAGGTAATTGATTATTTAAATTAGCTCCTTATACTCGTAATAATATCTCCGTGCCTCGGAAAGTACGTTAAGCCGTTGGTCCCGGCTGTCATTCGTAGATCTTTGACAGTCGTTTCGGGTCGTCAGAAGTCCGAAAGTCTGACAACCAGTCTTACCAAGGGTATCGTGTTGCTCAGTAACTGGGTTATGGAGGCAGGCATAAATAGGCAGTCGCTCCATGTAAAACACTGGAAGCTGACGCCAACATAGTTGGGAAAAGGCTAGGCAGATGATGACTTATACCTACCTAATAATATATTAATCACATCACACTAAATTATAAAGGCGAAAGTTTGTGAGTGTGTGTGTTTATATGTTTGTTACTTCTTTACGCTCAAAAGGCTGGACCAATTTGGATAAAATTGTGTATGTAGGTAGCTGACACTCTGGATTAACATAATAGGCTACTTTTTACCGACTTCATTACCGACTTCACAAAAAGGAGGAGGTACTATGTTCGGCTGTTTGTATGTTTTTTTTTTTTTTTTTTGTATGTTTGTTCATCGAATACTCCGCCAAATGTCGACAGATTTTCAAAATTCTTTTTTTGTTCGAAAGTAGATAGTTCTGAGGTGGTCCCATTGTCACCAAGTTAGGATCTGATGATGGGATCTTAGAGAAATCGAGGGCAACCCTCAAATTTTATAGGCTTACTTATGGTTTTTCGCATATTTTATGAAGTATCTTGTGTATTTGCGTATGGTTGTCACCATCTCAGGTAGCTGGGCTGATGATGGAAGGTACAACTCCTTAACAGTAAGAAGTTACTCGAACAGGCAAGGACTGTTTTAGTAAATTGTTTTGATGTTTGATTGGGCATTTGCCACATTTGGTCTCATGATCATCAAGTCATGACCTGATGCTGCAGTCAGGATAGTCTGCAGAGTACCTAACTCCTCGACAACTAACAGCAGATATATCGTGTTTAGGCTCATTGGAAAGGGCTCGATGTGTGGATAAACGTAATGTTAATGAGGAACACCGAAGTACATAGAGACCTGATGCTGAAGCCAGGAGCATCAGAAAAAGTACAAACCTTGAAATTACAGCACCGTAGTCGTGTTTGGGCTCATTTTAAACAGGACTAAATTTTAAGTTCAATGCAATGTTGACATAAGTTTGGCCTGTTGCTGCAGCCAGGATTATCAGCATCTAGTCTAATTAATGAATAAGGTATGCTTCAGAGGTAGTCCCATATAAATTTTATGAACTTTGCTTGGGTAGTTTTGGAATTAGCGTCAACAATACGTTTGTTTTCCACTTAGTTTATATTGATGATGTTTATCTTCCTGTCACTAGCAAGTAGTGTTATATGAATTTGTATGGGGTAGGTACAACTAAAAAGCGAAAAATAAAAACTTTTTTACAAAAAAAAACAACCGACTTCCAAAAGAAAAACACTACAAAGTGAAAAATAACTTTAATTTCGGAAGTCGGTGTCAAAAAAACGAAAATGTGGAACCAACGACACCGACTTCCGAAATTAAAGTTATTTTTCACTTTGTAGTGTTTTTCTTTTGGAAGTCGGTTGTTTTTTTTTGTAAAAAAGTTTTTTTATCCCGATATTCCCACGGGATCGATACTTATGCGGGTGAAACCGCGGAGCGCAGCTAGTATGTGCATATGACGAAATGTGTCGTTGCACAAGAATACTTATTAGTTATTTACCACCTTTGGTATTACTGCATTTAAAGCAAATAAATGACTGAACGACTTTGAATTTGATGTTGGACTTGTCCTTCCAACATCAAATTTTGATTTTGATTCCCACCCAGCAGCCGTGTCAATTACCTATTGATAAACCGACTCCTGACTCAAGCTGGTTGAAAGTGTTTACTATAAGAACCATTGTATATAGGTATAAAAACCGGTTTCTGAATAGGCTAAATCCTCTTGATTAAGTTGATCATTGTCTTTGATCGATCGTTTTTTGTATCAGTCAAGATAACCTGAAATACTTTAGGCATGGCGATTTAAAATCTACCTACTTGTACATTTGTCATGATATGAGATCTTATTCATAAATATGAATGAATGTAATTTAAAATGCACGTTAGATTTATTAAATACGACTGCTTCTTATTGTGACGTCATTCCTTGATCGACGATAATTTTATTAAGTATGTAGATTTTATCATAATGCCATGTTTAGTTTAGTATATTATAAGTTGAATAGGGATTTACCATCGATCCCAAGATAGGCTTTTGCAACATTATTATCATGGGATATTGTTTCACAAAATATGATGGAAAACTAACGTCTAACGTGTCTTGTGTGTCCTGTCATCTGCACGTTACAGGAACTGATGGACGATAGTGATGACACCAAACACGTACCTAGCCGAATTCTGGGCCGAGTAAATATAGATTGAAGATAGAAAAAGAAGCTTCGTGATAGTATTACGCTAACCATGCAATGATAAATACCGTAAAACGGGGTGAATACGGATGCAGGGGTGAATCATAGACATCATCCATCGCTTTCCATCAGGCGTGATCGAGGTTAAGAGCGGGACCCTTCAGCAATAAAAAAAATTAAAAAAAAATCGGGACGAAACTTTAAAAATGGATTTTAACATTGTAATAATATAGTTTAATTGCCAAAAAGGCCTCTAATGTGTTTACTATATTATAATTAACGATTATGTGTCCTTGTTGGCAACAAACTACAACAACATCAACGTTAAAATCCATTTTAATGTTTCGTCCCCATTCACCCCGTTTTATCCATTTTACCACCATCGATATTACGTTAATACGTTCATTCATCCTCATTCCTGTGTCTATTTCTTCATATAGCTTTGTTGTATGGATTTGAAAGATAAGCGAAAGCTTATACTTAAGCAAAGTCTAAGAACTTACACAAAAAAAATCTGAGAGTTTGAGGAATCGTTGGGGCGTTCTGTAACTTATTACATTTCAGGACTGTCAGCTACTTTTAATATCATCATTAAACTAGCTTCTGCCCGCGACCCACTCCGTTGCATCGCATCGCATGTCCGCGCTATTACTTCGTTTTCGCTATCGTTCTAACTTTTATTCTGTTTGCCTGGCTCATAAGGGTACTAGCGTGATGTTACAGTAGCCTATTATACCCTTCCTCAAGAATTGGGCATAAAATGCAGAAGAATTTTTTCAAATCCGACTGGTACCTAGGTAGTTTCGGATATTAGCGCATTCAAACAAACAAACACTTGAGCTTTATTACATACCACTTACGCTTCCAACATGTAAAGTATGCACAGAAACATAAAGAACAAGATACAATCGAAGGTCGAAACAATAGATACAATTTTATGACAGCATTCGCATAATTTATTTATGATGAATTGACTCACATATTTCCCTCATGCGACAACACTAAGATGTCTCAGTGTTGCCATCATAGCGGATTTCCCCAGCTTATTCAAAAGTCTTTACGCTATGGATTTCATAACTGTGGGTTATCCAAGCTAATTTGCATACATTACGGCCATCTTTAAAGTATTTGTATAATGAGAGAGAAATCCCAGAAACTATGTTATGATGACTCATTTATGTCGTGGAGACCCGACCGTATCTTGCAGAGGTTAAGCAGGGTATGCCACTGTGGCACGGTCAAGTCCAAAGTACGAGTATTCAAGCTTTTATTGCACAAGTTAACATTCCGAATCCATTTCTTGCCGAACTATAGTTCTCCAGACCGCATTTCGTCCATGGCAGTCAATCTCAACGGAGACTAACCGTCTATGCGGAAGATATTATAGTGTACAAGTGTGTGCGCAGACACAGGTACATTCACTCTTCCTAGTCCGATGGGACGCTAATCCGACATGGCCGGAGAGAGATCAGGCGCAGGACCAATGGGTTAACGTGCTTTCCGAGGCACGGGGGTATCACACCGCCAACTTCCAAACTCCGGATTGTTACTGAGACATTCCTAATGGAAAACTCAATAACACTTTGCCCGACCTGGGAATCAAACCCAGGACCCCACGCTCAGCAGTCGCACTTGCGACCACGAGACCAACGCTAACGGGGTAGTTGCAGAACTAATGCGAGTTTAAACATGTCAATAATTTAACTTGTACACACGGCTACACATCAAGCTATACATTTCCAGTTTTCGCTGACCTCGCATTGTATAGGTTTTTCGTACAATTTGAAGTTAGCTTATACTGGTTATGTATAGCTTGATGTGTAGCCGTGTGTACAAGTCAACTCTTGCGTCATGTAATACAATACTTTCTACTGGACTTATTCGCATTGCATCGTCAATATCAGCTATAAAGCATTTTTTTCAGTGTCAATCGTAAATTCGGTTACCTCGAATGTCAGATCAGGGTTACAGTATCTAATGCCATCTACATTGCAGTCACCAAAGAGATAAGTAAAAGAAGCCAATGGATGTTTTCGAATAAAATTAACTTAATTAATAGAAAACAAACAATCCATTTATCAAATTGAATTTATATCCGACGGTCCTGGTTACTTGCAACTTTTGGTGACCGTGCCATGCCTACTTGAAAACAAAAAGATATAACAAGAAAATAACTTATAATAAAAGATAGAAAGCCGACCTAAAATACATCAAAACGAATCAAACAGGACGATGATGCTGTGATGCATCATGTTGGTAGTATATTATTAACTCGAAGGTCTTAATTAAAGCCTCTATGTTTCGTACTAAAGGAGCCCGTAAATGCCCGTAATTTAAGACACATAAAGATGTTTTAATTTAATAAAAATGCTGTGCCCGACGAAATACCTTGCGAACGATGACCACCAATTATGTTGTTATTTTTATTTCTATTTTGCTACAAAGTGTCAGTTATTTATCATGCAAATGTAGTAAGAAATAAAGTAATGTAGAATTATTATATAAGTAGTATTTCTACTAGGTAAATACAGGGTTAGTTTTCAAAGATCAGCCAAATTTATGGGTACAGACCATCAAACTGAACAATTTTATCCATGGGACCAACATCGTAATTGCGAATAAAAATATAGCCGTCCCATACTTTTACGTCGAGTAGGTCCTGTATTGAAGTTTTCTGTGGGACAGTTGATAATTTTTTCGCGATTACATTATTGATCCCATGGAGAAAGTACCACACTCTTAAATTTAGTTGTTCTTTGAAAACTAACCCTGTATACAGGATGACTGTTTCATAGAAAAGTGCCACCAGTGTACCTACCTATGCGGTCAAAATGTATGGAACAGCAATTATTTTTTAAATATCCGACTAAAAATTTCAACGCAGGGGGATTCAGAGTTATGTAGCTACTGATCCATGGTAACAGGTTGCGCGATGTCCCTGCCATCCTGTATGTAGATAGGTATACGTACTGTTCTATAATAGCAGCTTATTACTGTCCCACTGCTGGAAAGGCCTATTCTCATACGGAAAAGGCAAGCACATTGATCACTACGCATGATCAAGACGGGTTCACGATTTCAGACTTATATACAGATTTACTCACGATGTTTTCCTTCACAATTGTCAGTAATGTCCAGAATAAATTATGAATTGAAAGTCACATTGGTACTAAATTGCAAAAACAAAAATGTAAGGCAATCTTCCTTTACCAACATTTCCAAAGCGGAAGATGTGTCTGCTGTTAGAAAATGCGAGTAATTCTGCGGAATTGGACGTAAGCAGCTGTACATAGCGAAATTACGAGTACATACAATCATTTCATTATCAATGGGATTTATAACCATGTTTTCTGTATCGAAATAGAAAATGTAAAATGCGACTACAGTCCGTCGGTCGAAAAAATGCGTTCCTGACCCTTGTCAATGCGAGGATTCTAGTGCTACTGCTAATAAGGATCAAATTCGCAAAACACGTACTTATTCGTTTGTCGACCCACTGATGCCCCTCAAGTTAAAGGAGAAAATTTATAAGACCGTGATAAGGCCTGTCGTACTTTATGGGTCTGAATGCTGGGCCGTGAAGAAGACGGATGAAAAAAGATTGCATGCAGCGGAGATGAGAATGTTGAGATGGATGTGTGGAGTGACGAGAATGGATAAAGTAAGAAATGAGTATATAAGAGGAAGTTTGAAAGTGGCGCCAATGACAGAAAAGATGAAAGGAAATCGTTTGGCTTGGTATGGCCATGTGATGAGAAGGAACGAAACGCATGTGACTAAAAGAGTGATGAATATACATGTTGATGGATGGAGAGGGAGAGGAAGGCCGATGAAAAGATGGATGGATTGTGTGAGGAATGGTATGAAAGAGAAGGGAGTGAATGATAGCGTGACGGTTGACAGGGGAGAATGGAAGAAGAAAACGTGTTGCGCCAACCAAAAGTAACATAGGATAAGGACAGGAAGATGATGATGATAAAACTAACAGGTCTCAAGAACTCATTCTCCCGTCGCGTCAGCCGCACTATAGGACATTTCTTCTCCTTTTTTCACCCCATGTAAATATTAGACACTTGGCTCACATCCTTGCTTTTATTGGAGAAAAATCATTTTGAATGTTGCGTCTTAAATTGTCCATTAATATTCAGCTCTGTCGATTACTAATTACATTACGTTATATTTGGGGATTCACTGATGACTTTTGAAGTCGTATGAATAATTGAATATGTCAAATAAAAAACATGCAAAACAGTTACTTTCAAATATTTTTAATTTCCAACAGGTATTTGTTTACATATAATAAAACGGATACAACTAACACCAATGATATTCTTTGTTATGCAAATGATTTTAACGTTTCACACATTTGAGCAAAATAAAACAGCATAGAACTTAAACCATGCTGGTCATCAGGTCATTGAACAAAAGTATAGCTATATTTTGATTTTATCCAAAAACAATGATTTAATTTACCGACTCTGAAGGCCTAGATTCCCCTTGGCTTTTATTTTGCTACAAAACGACTCGTCGTCGTGAGTTTGTGACGACATCACGACTGGTAACAAAATAAAAACATCACTAAATAGACAGGAAGAATTTTGATGACTCTCACAATAATAGGTACCTACTTTTAAATTGACACCTTCGTTATGTTCGAAGGGACCATTTTCTTGATGCATGTCAGGTTCAGAAATTGTTCTTGATTGGGTTGTTGTGACAATGCCTTTCTTTGATCGCAGTAAAAATACTAAGTAATTTAACGCAGTTTTTATTTATTACCCTGGCAACACTGGATACATACTGTAGTATTGTCGACAGGATATTTATATCTTTATGCAGCAACATTTAATTTACTGCCGTTTCCTTGAAAACGAGTTGATCGAGAATAAAATTAAACATAATGCGAACAATTGCAATCTTTTAAGGTTAATCGTCATCGTAATAAACCCTTTAATAGGCTCATTGTTAATTAGATTATTTAATTGATACGACTTTATTTTGGGCCATCATTTACATTAAAAGTTTACTTATCTTTGTTAACATTTTGTGTCAACTTTCACTTTGAGCTTTCGTATCTAACTATAGCTATCCTACCTATTTCATTCTTTAATGAATTATATTTATTCAAACTTTCTGAGGCATTTTCTACCAGTCATCCTTATGGTGATGCAGAGACAAAACATTGCAGGTGCAACATAAGGGATAGAGCGCTCGAAAATTGCTATAAAATATATGTCTGCAGGTTGGAAAACAGTTGATGGACTAAAAAGTAACTGAATGGATCAAGAGACCAAGCTAGAAGAGAGGTCGGCCAAGGAAAAGGGCAGACATTTTATGGGAGAAGGGAGGACTATAATGGATGACTAAAGCTAGGGATAGCAATCAGTGGAAGGAAATGGGGAGGGCGACTACCTACTGCTTAGAGGTGTGAACCACACTATTATACATATTGTTACGAGCTTGGGGTTCGTGACAATAAAAACTGCCGATTAAATAACCAAAAATAAACACTTTAATTAACAACACCAATAAAAACACAAATACACTAATTATAAAACACAATCGCACTACTGATCACTCTTAAGTCGCACTTGAAGATCGCTTCGAATGTTATCGCTTGTATCGCAGAACCAATACTCCTCGGTCGCGGCCCATACCGGCCTTATATAGGGCCTCAGGTAGTTCCAGAACCTTCTACTGTAGAAACATCTAGAATGTTCGAGTACATACCGGTCCCGACTGACCCGATGTCGACAGTTCTAGGATGTTCTAGTATCGAAAGTTCTGGAAGCATCTCGACCTACTAGTTCTGCTACTCGATACTAGATGGCGCTAGTGGTAGCTAATGTCGCCATCAATCGTGGCGCGCAACACTGCCCCCTCCTAAGACATGCTCGTCCCGAGCATTATCGGCCCCATAATAACGCGCCAATCGATCCACATGGACGATCTTAGGAGTTCCTCTTGCACCTTTCTGTATCCGGTAGGTTACGTCATTGATCTTTGTCACAATCCGGTACGGTCCGTCCCATTTAGCTTGAAGCTTAGGAGATTTCCCTTTGCTGCGGACTGGATTGTGCAACCACACTAGTGAACCTTCGTCAAACCCTTTATCGTTCATTTTGCGGTCATAACGGGTTTTCATCTTTTCAGACATTTGCTGGCCCGATTGTCTGACGTGCTCATAAATGTCATTCATTTTGTTCCGCAAGTCATTCGCATAATCGGTTATACTGCGTGGGGCATCAGGTGGTATTCCGGTGATCAGGTCTGCAGGCAGTCGTAATTCCCTTCCAAAGTTTGCGAAAGCTGGTGTCACCGATGTACTTTCGTGAACAGCACTTCGATATGACAACAAAAACGGTTGTATGTGCTTGTCCCAATCTCGTTGCCGATTTTCCACAACTTTTGCCAGGTATCTCTCCAATGTCTGATTAAATCGTTCCACCATTCCATCCGATTGTGGGTGGTAAGAAGTTGTTCTCGTTTTATGAGTACCCATGACTCGGCAAGTTTCCTGGAATATTTGGGACTCAAAATTCCTTCCCTGATCGCTGTGAATCTCCAAGGGTACTCCAAAACGGCAGAAGACTTCATGAACCAGTTTATCTGCAACTGTTGAAGCTTCTTGGTTTGGAATGGCGAAGACTTCCGGCCACTTAGTGAAGTAATCCATTACAACCATGAAATACTTGTTACCACTTTCACTTTCCGGAAACGGCCCCGCAACGTCAAGGGCTATCCTCTCCCATGGTGCACCAACATTGTACAATTTCAATGCACCTCTACTACGAGTCTGAGGTCCCTTTACAGCTGCACAACTCGTACATTTGCGACACCAGTCCTCGACATCGTCCCGACAGTGGACCCAGTAAAACCGTTCTCGTATCTTCAGTAGAGTCCGTTTTACTCCCAGATGGCCTCCTGAACAGCCATTATGGTACAGCTGTAGAACATCCGGTACTTTAGCTTTAGGGACAACCATTTGCAAATGACAGCTGTCCCCCCGAGCATTTTCCCATTTACGGCACAGGACTCCATCCTGAATCACCAAGCTGTCCCATTGGGCCCAATAGCTTTTTGTGATCGAACTCATCGCTGAGACGTCGCTCCATCTGGGCTTAGGTACACTGGCCTTCATCCACTCTAGAATCGGCTTGAGGTCTGAATCTTCCTGCTGTGCACGTTGAAGCCTTTCCTTCCACTCATCGCTGAGGTCTGTCTTGAGCATCCTCACAGGTACCACTTCCTTACCCTGGTGCCTAGAATAATGCTTGCAGTCTTCAGGACAAGGTCTTCTTGACGATGCATCTGCGTTGCCACGAGATTTCCCGTCATGGGTTTGTGTGATCGAAATCCTCGGGGCTCTTTGAACATCAGCCAGCACTCGCCCCACAGTCCTGGCTATTACTCGTTTTCCCTGCTGCTGCTGGGCGGTGCTGTTAGCCGCACTACCCTTTGGATACCAGCCATCTTCTCTTTCTGCAGTTCGCTTAGGGCAACTGGGTCTAAGGTGGCCCCTTTCCCCACAGCCGTAGCACCTAGGGCTGTATCCTTTATAGCGGTCGCGAACTGTAGCCGCTGCAACCTCCCTGACGCGATGGGAACGATAATCCTGACGCACAGCTTCCACCTCCAGTGCATGGGCCAAGGCGTCCTTAAGCGTCCCGTGGTGACCGAGCCTCACAGCAGCTCTAACTTCAAGGTCGCGGATGCCATCTATGAATACCTGCACCAGGTTCCCATCAATAAGCGCAGGTACAGACTGGTATGCTTTACGAACCAGCTTCTCCACTTCAAGAGCCCACTGCTGCAGGTTTTCATTACTGCGTTGCACGCGATCCTTAAGCTGCGCACGAAACACGTGTTCCAGGTGAGCGTCGCCATACCGAGCCTCCAATGCCTCAAGGAGCTGCTCGTAAGTCACTTCCTTACCGAGAGCTTCAAGAACAGTCAAGGCCTGATCGCGCAGGCCTAGGGTGAGGGCAGTCATGGCCTGACTTTTATTCCACCCGTTCGCCTTCATGACAGCCTCAAACTGGATCTTGTAGGCCGACCAGGAAGAAGTCCCGTCGAACGGTGGCACTTTGAACCCACGTAGCGTAGGTGTTGTAGCTACGGGAGCTGCGATTCCATCCTCAAGTTTCAAGTAATCCAGCGTTTTCTTCACGTCAGCCATCACGGTTTTCTTCACGTCAGCCATCACGTTGTCAACCCGATTATTCACTTGGTCGATTCGGGTTTCAGCTTCGGACAGGCGGTTGTCATGTTGAGCAACCTTATCCTTCACCTCCTTCATGTCTTTCCCGAAGGTAGCATGAAGGTCCTTTATAAGGAGCATCTGTTCTTCCTGGCGGCGGGCCTGTTCCTCCTTATCACGCTGGAGCTGTTCTTCCAGCCGACGAGCCTGTTCCTCCTGACGGCGGGCCTGTTCCTCCTTGTCCCGCTGGAGCTGTTCTTCCAGCCGACGAGCCTGTTCCTCCTGACGGCGAGCCTGTTCCTCCTGTCGGCGAGCCTGTTCCTCCTGTCGGCGGGCCTGCTCCTGCAGCATCATCATCAGAGCAGCAAAGTCTGGTGCTACTGATGCTGGAGCTGCTGCGGACGGGCCGGCCTCCGTGGTCGGTAGCTGGCCATCCGAGCTCTGTGGCATAGCTCCACCAAAACGTCTCTGGTCCGTCTCCTGTTGGCGTTGACTCCGGGTACGGATACCCTCCGTGTCGTCTTTGGGTAAAATCGGCATGATCTTAATCCTTGCTTCTGACACCAATTGTTACGAGCTTGGGGTTCGTGACAATAAAAACTGCCGATTAAATAACCAAAAATAAACACTTTAATTAACAACACCAATAAAAACACAAATACACTAATTATAAAACACAATCGCACTACTGATCACTCTTAAGTCGCACTTGAAGATCGCTTCGAATGTTATCGCTTGTATCGCAGAACCAATACTCCTCGGTCGCGGCCCATACCGGCCTTATATAGGGCCTCAGGTAGTTCCAGAACCTTCTACTGTAGAAACATCTAGAATGTTCGAGTACATACCGGTCCCGACTGACCCGATGTCGACAGTTCTAGGATGTTCTAGTATCGAAAGTTCTGGAAGCATCTCGACCTACTAGTTCTGCTACTCGATACTAGATGGCGCTAGTGGTAGCTAATGTCGCCATCAATCGTGGCGCGCAACAATATAATATCACATAACTATGTCAAAAATTTTAAAAGTAGTAGATACAGGCTTTTCTATTTACAAGAATAATACATAGATAAACAAGCAGAACCAACTTTGTCTGTCAATTTATGTATCAGTATCTACTTTTGAAAACTTTACATCAATATTCATGTTCATTGTTTGAAAAAGTGCCTACACATCGAGAATCTTGTGTTTTCTCTATAACATAAAATATTACAATATCTGTGTGAATTGTGTGATAGACTGCAGGACCTGTTCTATTACTTAATTCGTTAACTTACAGATTACTTAAAAAAAAACTATATGTTGGTTTAGCAAAAGCATATCAGCCTATAATATTCCCACTGCTGGGACACAGGCCTCCTCTCGGTGAGAAGGAGTGGGCCGTACCGAGTAGCCTCTACGCGGGCCCAATGCGAGTTGGTGGTTGGGTTGGTACTTTGAATTTTTGGTTCTAGGACATGTCGGTTTCCTCACAACGTTTTCCTTCACCGTTTTTGAGAGCAGTAGTGATGAAATAATTTACACAAAGTAAAGCGCCTGTCTGGGTGCGAACCTACGACCTATGAATCGTAAGCCGCGGCCGTTTCCACTGGGCCACTACTGCTCCCTCTCACTTTGCTTTAACCAACTTCAAAAGTAACTAGAAATCCTCATCAATTTAAAGATACCCGTAAAAACAAAAAGAAACCCACCGAACCAATTTCTATTTAAAAACCGACCTTGGCTACAAAACGTAAAAGACTGCCACGCTTCTCAGTATCCACAAACTAGTCATTGTTTTAAAACCAATGAGTGTCAATCACTCCACAACAGACAATCTTATGTTTAGTAAACTTGCATGACCGCCTGACCGGTAGGCGGACAAAGAAATGCAGACCAGACAAGTGAAACCTCTTTGATTGATGAACTTTGTGATTAACTGATTACTGATAACCAACGGTTTGATTGCATTTGATTTTGATATGCGCGTGGAGAAGTGACAGGTGATAGTTAGCGTACACGTGTATGCGGTCTTCGAAAGTCTAGGTGCACTTAGATTTAAATCTAAGTGCACCTAGACTTTCTTTAGACTTTTTTTTGCACTTAAGTGGATCGATGAGCTCTAGCCAACTAAGGCTAACCAAAACTTGGCTGGTTTTGAAAAAGACATGTCTTTGCTCTCTAGTCGTAGCATTTGATCCATATTAAAATTTACTTTATCCTGAAGAATTCTATCGAAGTATTAACGCTTATTGAATGGATGTAGAACGGTCATCACCATCATCTGCCTAGCCTTTTTCCCAACTATGTAGGAGTCGGCTTCCAGTCTAAGCGGATGCCGCTGTTTTTACATGGAGCGACTGCCTATCTGACCTCCACAACCAAGTTAATAGGTCATACGATACCCCTTGTATCTTGCTGATACACCGAATAATATAGTAAGTAAGCCAAGATTTATAAGTTTGCAGCCCAAATCACAATAGTATTAAAACAAACGTACCTTTAGACCACAAAATGAAGAAAGCTCACTCAGCTCATCTAAAAAACAAAGATCGCTTGATTAATAAATAAAGAAAGTCTCATACAAGTAGTATGGCCGATAAATTGGTCGTATCTAAATAAAGATCTGGTCGTAAAAACAGTCGGTCGATTACACGGCTCACTTAAACTAGATTGATCGACTTTGGTATCGATGCAGGCCACATCACTCCAGTTTTACTAATTAAATTGTCAATCGTCTTAAAATTAATTATACATAATCGGGCTATGTAAAAAAGAGTATGGGTAGTCTTAATAATATTTCGTAGTAATCGTGTCTTAATTCTGACTATTACTTTTGCTTTTACATTTTTTGCAGACGTTTTGTTGATCCCATGTCCAACAAAACGTCTGCAAAAATGTTCTAATCCTTCGGCACCCAACGTTTTTAACCCATTTTGAAAGTGTGTTTTGGCAATTATGCGAAAATATTACCATAGGACTCACGACGACAGTTCAGCTAAATTAGTGTATTGAAGAGGTTCATATATTCAACGTTCTCGCTAACAGTAACTCATAATAATTATTGTCTTCAGTTGCCCCTTTAATCTCGTGGTCGCAAGAACGTCTGCTGAGCGTAGGGTCAGGCCTGGGTTCGATTCCCAGGTTGAGCAAAATGTTATTGGGTTTTGTCCATTAGTTAGTTTTATTATTATTTTTAAAAGAGTAACCATGGAGTTTCTTGCCGGTTCTTCTCCATAGGAAACGACCAATTGGAACCGTGCACCTAGCTTCTGACGTTTCATAAGTGCCCATGTTGGTTTATGTGAAATAAAAATATTTTGATTTGATTTGATTTGATTTAGGAATTTCCCAGTAGCACCAGTGACACCTGACCTCTCCCCGTAAGTATCGGATTGCCACCCCATCGGGCTATGAGAGCACCTGTGTTTACGCACACACTTGTTTACTATAGATAATATGTCTTGCGCACTTGGCTTAATGTCCGTTGAGATTCGCCGCCGCGCCGTGACCGGAATTCGATCGGGGGATATTATTATGAACATTGACTTAGAGGTGTACCTAAGGGCGTCATCATGGGACCTAGGACCAAAAGACCAAAAATGTTTAACATATATTTTGGTTTAATAATTATGTGAAATAAGATAGTGACATTAACACTGCATTCCTTATTTTAGCTCCAACAGGTCTCTGCCGTTCTAACGAGCGGCTCCTGATGTGCGGTTGTCCTCGGACGTGCCGGGATCCAGCACCAGATTGCGTGGCCGTGTGCCGGCCCGGCTGCTTCTGTGAGGACGGGCAGGTCCGGAACGACGACGGGATCTGTGTGAACCTGGCGGACTGCCCACGTATCCGTAAGTGTAAGAGAATTCTCCTAAGCTATTAAATTTCTTTTGCAGCTGTGTATATATTTGATTTTCACTTTGTTCGGTCCGCAAGCTATGGGCAAAGGTAATGAAAGAAATATGTAAAAGCAACCCAATGATGAAGGTTGCGGGAATCCGCTGGATGCGAGAAGCACATGACAGGTAAATGTGGCGACGCTTGAGGGAGACCTATGTCCAGCAGTGGACGACTTTCGGCTGAGATGATAATGACATGTCGCAACGGTTAGTCGTTAGATAATGTACATAATCAGCCTATAATTTTCCCACTACTGGGACACACACCTGTCTGTGAAAGGGAACGGGCCATAATTCACCACGCAGGTCCAGTGCGGGTTAGTGGTTGCCATATATCTTCGAATTTTTTGTTCTAGGACATGCCGGTTTCCTCACGATGTTTTCCTTAGCCGTTTTGTGAGCAGTTAGCTACAGTAACATTAGCAAATCACGACATGAATATAAAACAAATAAACATCATCAAAAGAAACACGTAAAACAATCGATTACAAATTATACTTTTGATTCTTTGTAAGTAGTATTTGCACAGCTTGATTAATAATAACTTTGATTTCGACAAGTGGTACGCTGTCATGATAAGCAGAAATATTTGTGTATTTTCCTCAGCGGGTGTTCAGGAGTAAGAACAGATTCGGTACGAACCATACTCATAAAGTTATAACGACTTTATTTATTGAAATAACAGATCTTGACAACTCGGTGCATGGTCCAAATCGGTAAGGTCCAACTGGTTTTGCGTTAAATGTTATGTGTATTTTATGCCTCTATTTCCATTTTAAAGCAATAGATTTAGCCTAAAACCGGGAAATCAATCTTGCATAGTATAGACTCAAACTACGTGTGATATATTATGGATTATATTAAGATGCTTATAGAGACGAGATACAAACCACTAAAAAGCAAATACTCTTTTAGAAGGCACTGTTCATTTTGCCGAGTCAGCATTTAAGCAGCTATTCTCATCTAGTTTGTTACAAGAACAAGTCGAACAACATGCGATAAAATATTTTTCTCTCCTCAGTGTCAGCATACACACAAGATACATCAGAACCACGGCCCAACGACGGCAAGTGCCCTAACAATGAAGAGTACAGGTACTGCGAGCCCTGCAACAAGACCTGTGACAACCCCAACCCAATATGTCCAGCCCAGTGCAGCAGGGGCTGCTTCTGTAAGAATGGGCTGTTGAGGGACAGGGATGGCAGTTGTGTTGCTCCGGACAAGTGCTCAAAATGTAAGTTTTCTTTCGTTATGTAATGATGGTGGTGGTGCTTTCCTGGACGAACTCGTTTAGTAAGAGGTCTACTCAGGTCAGAAAGTACTTTCTGACATGATTCGAAAGTGAAAAAAGTTCCAATTCATCGTTGAATGAAAAAGTAATAGCGTGGTAAAGGTAATAGAGTGGTTCGTAATTAAATTCCTGGGCTGTGCAATCAATAAATTGAGTGAAGGGAATTTTCTTAAAAATAATGGGGTTTTGGGAAAAAAACAACCTGCCTTTTCTACTGTTCATGTCCAGAAAAAATACGTCGGACTAGCTGATGATGTCCCTTTGAAAATCCCAGCCATAACGGACAAGAGTTAGTTAAAGAAAAATGAGAGTGATTAATGCCCCAAAGTTGACATGCCAATTAAACCATTCGTCGATTTTGCGTACGTGAAATTAAAAGTTAAACAGGCTCCTGTTATCTTGAGATGCAATCTTGTCAAACTTCCTAGCAGTCATTACGAGGTCAAGGCAACCTCTATTAGTTTAATTTAGAATCAAATCTTAAGGAAACGTCCGAGAGAGTTATTGTTATTTGCTCCGGATTTTAATACAAAGACAAATATACCGGATGATTTTTTTACTGGTTCCAATTTTTTACAGGGTGGTCTACCCATGAATATGAACAACTTTCACTATGGGAACACCTCTGAAATCACGAAAAAAAATCTGCTGTTTCATACAAAAGTTCAATACCTACTTACTTGACCTAAAAATATGACAGCTGATAAAAAAAAATTTAAATCCTGTAAAAATTTGGAACCGGTAAAAAAATCATCTGTACCTATGCCAATTCCGAACGTTCAAATTCTAGTCACAGCCTCACCTCAGCAACAATCAATGTTCTTAAAATTACGAGAATTGCCCCTCTGACTTGTGCTATGTCTATTTTCTTATTATTTCCATTATTGTTATTATATTTTTTGCTTCTTCTTTATTCACAGACACCAAATACTAGCGTAAACTGAGTTAAGCTGCTTTCTTGCCGAAGACCTACGCTTCTCTCCATCTTCTACCTTCATGCTGTACGGTTTCTTCACTACTAACTTAATTTTCAACGAAGAAGAATGTCTTTCTTAAGTTTATACTATACCTAATCTTCTTTTTAATATTTTATACTTTCACTATCACTTTTGTAACGTAAATTCTTGCTTACCTTCTATTATGATCTGTTATACTTAGCCATAACTATTCTAGGGAATTACGGTCAGTGCACATAACACGTAACAGTGCTACTTTGATGTACACATCATCTTTGTTGACACAAAATTGTTCGAAACATTGTATTTCAGTATTTAAGTTAATTTCTTCTATCTTTCTTTTGTTTCGTTCTTTTTTGAGCTCATTCGTAATATCTGTAAGACTTAAAAACTGCAAGACTTTAGTTTTTAATTGACTTTTATTGCTGATTGTAGGTCTAGCTAGATTTCTTTGTAACTAGCCGTTTTGCAACTTGTGAATCACACAGAATTGATGGGTATTTATCAATATCTATCTAACAAAAAAACTAATTTCAACATTTCAAGTAACTATACTACTACCTAAGTCTAAAGTTTCACTACACAATTTAATTTGACCTTCTACACCTTCAGTAATTCCAGCAGTTCCAGCCCCAAACGCAACACAGCACGAGATGACCTGTGGAGAACATCAGTTCTACAAGCAATGCGAGACAATGGAGAAGACCTGTAGCAAGCCCAATCCCAGGGTCCCATCGCCTTGTGTGATGGGCTGTTTCTGCGAAGAGGGGTACGTTAAGTCCCCAAGCGGCCAATGTGTCAAGCTAGAGGAATGTCCTAAAGGTAACTGGGATATACTCAATGGTGTTTATTTAAAATTGTTCTACTACTAAAAATGGTTGTTCTGTAATGTAGGATAAGGTTACCTACAAGCACTTTTGGCGTCAATTTGAATCGCTTGACGATAATCTGCGGGGTAATTGCATTTTGCCAGTTCAACAACATTCATTGTGTTATTTACGTTGTTGTGCAGATTATTTTTTCGAACATATGAAGCAATGGATTACAGATAAATTTTTCGAACATATGAACCAATGGATTAGCAATACCCTTCATAATTATTAAAGATTGTGATAGAAAGTGTGCTACGCATTTATGATGCTGTTATAATGGATTTTTCTTCAAAATCAAATTGACGCCAACTTGGACGCGACGTCAGCAGCTTGTAGTTTTTTTGTTTCAAATTGATGCATAATTTAAACTTCTGTACCCAATTCTTTAAGGAAAATGTTCTTATAATCTTATGTACAGACGCCAGCACATCAAGCTACCCGAAACTATAAAATTTTCCCAATCAGCTTTGAACCTTAAACTTTGGCGATAAAGTTGAAAACCTATTAAAGAAATTTGACAGATTGTAGTAGCTTGACGTGCTGGCGTCTGTACCTAACGTTCATCTTGTCAAATTATTGTGCTTTTAATCTGTTCTTTGCGTTTCCTAACTTCTATCTAAGGACTTATCAATGAATTTTTTAACAATTAGAAATAATATAACATTCTCTTCGCTTACCGACTTTCGTCTTGTAAACCGCGCGCACAGTGGAATAAAATATTTCTTTTGTTTTAATTAAATGACTGCACGTGTTCGTGTGTTCTTTATAACGTTTTTGCACTTCTATGATTTTGTTACCATGTCATTTTATTTAAAATTTAATTTAAAACGAGACTTTAATTAAATTTTAATTAAAAACGTTTGTTAAAAGAATATTTCGGCTGTTCTTAATTTAGTATTTATTATTTAAATAGTGTTAAGATATTTATTAAGAGAAAAATAAATAAAATTTTAAGCAAATTATTTCCTGGTTTCTTCTTTCTTTTCTTTTCCTGCACACTGTTTGGGACACTTATTATTATTACCCACAAGGGCTTTAGTTTACTAAAGCCCTTGTGGGTAATAAACCAGAAAGAAAACAGGCGAGAGCGTTTCTATGAAGAAAACGACCACCCGCAGAAGAATTTTTTGTACAGACGCCATCACATCAAGCTACTACAATCTGTCAAATTTCTTTAATAGATTTTCAACTTTATTGCTAAAGCATAAGGTTCAAAGTTGATTGGGAAAATTTGACAGTTTCGGGTAGCTTGATGTGCTGGCGTCTGTACCATGAACTTTTTCTATAGGTACCTGTTATTAGTGCGTAAGGGGGATGCGGTAATTGGACAACAAATTATATTAGATAAGTAGTATGCATGATTGCACGCACTTTCACTAATTAAGTAATTGAAGTTAGTAAGTACACCTAAGTACAGGTAAGTACCTATTACCTAAAAGTTTCTAATAATCTTACCCAGATATTAAAAATTCTTAATAAAAAGATGAAAGTATGAAACACTTCTTCAGGTCCTAAGAAAATGGAAACTAAGTATTTAACAATCAGCACGCAAGATAAGTAGGTAAGTGTGACAATGAAAATAAGTAAGCTTTCACAAGTAGGTAACAACACAATATGTCCGAATTTACCACGGCTGCAGTAAATTCCCTACGAATTATAAATATGATAAGAGTAGCCTACAAAACCAATCCATTACCAAAGACGACAAGCCAAAACATAGTCCGCCAAACATCAAAGAAAGATAAATATGTTTTTGGGACACGCACAGGAGATACAAATAGTAAAAAAGGAGCATTTAAAAGTAACAAAGTTACATTAAAACAACCAAAAAAATAAAAAACAAAGAAAAGAATTGTGCGAGGCCAAAAAGGCTCCTATCTCAGCATAACGCTGCGGCTGCGATAAGTATTTAAAAAATAAATACCGCAGCGCTGGTATTCTGGTAAGGCCTGAAACAAATAACATTTTTTTCCAGCCCAAGTACAGATTGCTCCAGCAACTCACGCTCATGTACAGACTGGTCCAGCAACTCCTGCTCCGAGTGAAGTCCTGCTCCTGATTGACACAATGTTCCAAGATTTCCAACCATCCCACCACGACCCCTCCGTGGAAGACTGCGCCCCTGACGAGGAATACTACTCCTGTGGATGGTGCGAGCCCAGCTGTTCCGAACCATCCCCCTCTTGTCCCAGCAAGGTCTGCATCAGGGGATGCCTGTGCCGCCCTCCGTTGCTGAGGCATCATAGTGGATACTGTGTGGATGAGAAAGAATGCTTTCCAGGTAATAATTTTATCTTTAGAACATGAAAAGTAGATCAACCACTTAAAGATCTAGTTAGGACATAGACGTCATAAGGAAGGCTGGTTTAGCGCTGGACAGAAAAGGCCTAAGAAATTGATATGATGATGATGACGAATAGTGGAATAGCGAACGGATGACCGAGAACCCGGGAAGATTTCAGCTCCACAATTACCTTCTTAGTTTTAAAGTGCTAGAGGTACTACCATCACTCCCGCGTCATCAAGTTAAGGATATAAAACCAAAAACGACTTACAGATAGTGCCATCCACGAAGACGCGCCCCACTCTTCTTACTAATCGCTAGTGGTTATCGCTAGTTAATTCCGCTAGTGTTTTAGTTTTTTGATACACAGTAATTACTAATTAGTGTGTGTGTAGTGAAACGTTGCACACTTGTACTGTAAGCGATTAGGAAGAAGAATGTGGCGCGTCTTCGTGGATGACGCTACCTGTACCTGGTGCACCAATTTCACGAACACTTGTCCATTTATAAATATTACATTACAAATCGTTGGCACTTTTAAGAAAATGGGATATTAGCTCACCTACGTCTTGATTATAGATAGAAATTCAAAACCAAAATCAAAATAAATTTTATTTCACATAAACCACCTTGCTTCTGAAGGAAGGTGCACGGTACCAAATGATTGTTTTCTGTTGAGAAGAGCCGGCAAGAAACTCCACGATTACCTACTCATAAAAAAATTGGCTTTTACAATGTTTTCAAATTAGTGTTTATTTATTTATTTTATTTATTTCATAAATCAACAAATTACATTTGTGTCGAACAGTGGTTTTTAACAATAATAATAAATGTAACACAAAATTAAGTAATCATCGTAAAGCCAGAAAAGAGAGAAAAGAAAAAGAACAAAAAAATTGTTAATAGGCATGGGAGGACAGCGTAGGCCTGTTAACAAGTACCGGGTAGGTACTTAATAAAATAATAAATTGTCTACAAATCTACAGTCTACAAGGCCAACAAAGTTCTCCTTTTTACAAAATATAAAAAAAATCTATCAAAAAGAATTGATCTATTGAGAAAATCCCGTGCCCGACCAAGGCCAGATCGCCATTTCCACAAGATCCCCTTATCACCGAACAATGTCAATGTAGAACATCCCCATTCATAACCTCTGCTGTCAGACCCCTGCCATAGATTAGCTGTAACATTGTTCGCCGTGTTATCATGTGGGTGCAGTATTTATGTGACAAGTATGAACTTGGCTCTATTCTGCGTACACGCATCGATCACGCCCTTATGTCTGGGTGGGACACTCCTGATCTTGAACTTTGATTGTATTTATAACTTTTCGATCGTTGCGTTAACTTGATCTTGGATTTAAAAAGTTTCGAACGATTTTGGATCAGTAAAGATTGGTGGAAAGTAAAGGTTGGTTTGAAATACATATTGATTCAAAATAATTATCTAAGTACTTATCTCCCTTATTTTTCATATT
Organism: Hydraecia micacea; assembly: GCA_914767645.1. Classification (NCBI taxonomy): domain Eukaryota; kingdom Metazoa; phylum Arthropoda; class Insecta; order Lepidoptera; family Noctuidae; genus Hydraecia; species Hydraecia micacea. The sequence continues at coordinate 2,398,405 of OU611794.1, forward strand.
CCTATTTGATAGGAGTGTTCTTCAATCATCTTGCTATTACGTAGAAGGGTGGTTTCAAAATCTCATTCATCATCATCTGCCTAGCCTTTTCCCAACTATGTTGGGGTCGTTTTCCAGTCTAACCGGATGCAGCTGAATGCCGGTATTTTACATGGAGCGACTGCCTATCTGACCTCCACAACCCAGTTACTGGGTAATACGATACCCCTTGGTAAGACTGGTTGTCAGACTTTCGGGCTTCTGACTACCCGACTTTCAAAATCTCATTATGGACCTCTTAAAGATATTTATTTTCCAAGATACATAATCTTAGACTTTGAATAAGTAATTCCGTAGCAAACTATCGAGACCCAACAATCGGGATATAAACACATAAAGACCTAACCACTACAGAAAAGGGAATCGAAAGATCTGATGCGAAGTAACGATGATTCAATGCCAACTCCCACATTTTATGCCTCAATTGTTTTAGGGATAAAAGGAGACGAGAAAGTTTGCGACAGTCAGCTCATAAAATCGTTAATAACTGGCTCGAGAGGCAAGCCATGTTCGGCGGCACTCGTAAATTTTTATACACTTATTTTGTTGAAAACCAAATCCGTAAATTGGGGCTTTGTTTCTGAAATGATCTGCTTTTACCACTCCAACATCCATTTGGATTGCATGGCTTGTGCTGTTTGGGCAACCATTTTATAGCTTACTCGTTAACAAAATTCGATGCGAACTTTAAATTGTTTCAGTTTTAAACTCAATCCGTCGTGAATGATCTGATTTTGGGGGGATTGCGTTTGGTAATGTTCTGTTTTCGCCAAAGCCTGTAAATGTTGACAATTCAAAAAGGATTGAACTAATTATGACCTCACAAAAGCCTCACAATAACAAACTTACCGCTGACCAAATCCGTAAATAGCTTTAAACAAGAACAGAATTATTTTTAATCCCCTAAATAAATGTTCAAGAATTTCGCGTGTTGTTTCGGGCTTAAAACCATGAAGTAGGTATTTCGAAATACGGGACAAACCATTTTTAAGAAGAAAAAAGTGTGTGCCACGAAAAAAGCCTTTAAAAAGTACGACCCAAAAACGGGCGCATGCATTAACGAGACAAGATCTCCTATTCTGTAAACTCTTGAATGTAAACGTAGTGTAGGATGGTCCTTCCTGACTTGTGAATGGTACTCCGTCGTCGATCAAATTAAAACACGTGCCATCTTCTCGCTATTTTTTCCTTTTCGGAGTGAGCAGGAGTCGACACTTGATTACAAAGGAGGAATTTCTTCGTTTTTTTATCACTACAGGTAGCGCTGTGAATATTCAAACTACCTACTATACCTACTGGAAAATATCTCGGTAAGGTTCTTAGTATTGTACTGACCATCTTTCTGTGGGTGATTGACGTGATTGTAAATAGTTACTGAGGGACCCACCCTACCACAGACATCGACCCTACTTATAAAAATCAAACTGTGGTTACAAATCCGTCAGCTCAGCGGATTTATGGCATAGATTATGGCAGGCTCTAATGAGCCTCTTCCGACTCCCCAAATAAATTAGAATTATTTTTCTTCTTTTCGTGTCGATAGAATTTACTTATGGTCCTTGAATGTTATGAGTTGAGCCCAGTAGGTGACTACGTTATTCGTTTTTTAAGGTGGGAGAATGATGATGCGCTATAACGGCCCATTTTCGGCAATCGACGTATATCAGAAGGCCAATTTTCGTAATTTAAAATGTTCAAAATCTAGTCGCAGTCTCAGCTCAGCGAAAAACAAATCTCAAAAACTTGTCAAAATGTAGGGAAGTTAGAGGTATTTTTGACAGATTGAGACAGAGCAGACTGGGAACGATATTAAAATTACGAGAATTACCCCTCAGGTCGTATACATTATTATGATGATACCCACAGACATAGATCTACATAGATAACGCAAATGCATGCACTTCGCGTGTCTGAACCCCGGCCAAGCGTCGAGGTTGGTCGCCGCTAACTTCAGTCCCGCGCGTCCGTTGTTGCAGCCGAACGTCCGCAAAAAACTAAACAAATGCCTCGTTGCGTGATAATTAACTGCAATAGCCCAAAAATTTCGAACACCCAAAGGCAGGAACATATTTCCTATCACAGGTAAGTTATTTTAAAATTATATTATGCGTAAATTCATATTAAAACTATTTTTAAGTATTCCAAGCTGCGTGTCGTTCCAGAATATTCCTAACTATAAATTACCGTTAAGTAAACTTTATTCACATTACATTGCCGCGTTTGCTTTGGACGTTTGATCTGACGTTGTGTGTTAGGAGACGATGAATATCGCACAAGCGATACTGTCGCGCATCGCTTCGACTTCGTGATACAGGCAATTTGTCATTCGTCTGTCAATTGTAGCAACTAGTGCTGTTCGTTCTACAACATATATCAATAATCGATTTTAATCGATATCGGACTGACGAATGATATAAAGAAAGCCAATTTAGTAGATATAACAAGCTCATATGCATGACCTAATTTTACAGGACTGCTATAAAAAGGAGGATATTTTTTTTAGGGTTGATGTATTTAATGTGTTTTTGTCTATCCTTTCAACATTATACGACTATTTTTATATATTTAATGTGTTTATTTTCTATTGCATTTAAAAATATTTTTTCTTAGTTTCCCACATGATCCAATCATAAAAGAAAAATGGATTGCGGCCACGGGACGGAAAGACTGGTTCCCGACTAAACACAGTACTATTATTGGGATCCTGCCGTTTTGCCGAAAAGATTTTGCCAAATTTTCATTACCCAAACAAATTTTAGCAACCTTTTTTTATACCAATGCAATATTTGGAATGATTTTAGTACGCACATTTTCATTTGGTCAAATTTTTACTCGGCAGAATATTACCTGGGATAATGTCATTAAGGCATTTGGTCTTTAATAAAATGATTTATTACAGCAAACAATATTTAGACAATGAACATAATAGTCAAATGTTTGTTATGGAAACGACATTCCGATTTTCAATACTCAGAATAAACTGCTAAAATTAGGATTCTGATCCAATTAGTATAACATTCATTTACGCATATAAATTCAAAATCTTTATGTAACGTTTAATGCAATTTACAAAAGTCTACTTTGTTATTAATATTTGTGTATTAATATTATTTTTTGAGCGCCAGATCCCCTCTATTGTTGGTGAATCATTTGGGTTAGGTTAGGTTACAACTGCGACCATTAAAGCGCGAAGGCGAGCGAGCGAAGCGAGCGTGCCGCGGCAGCGGCCGCCGAGCGCCAGATCCCCTCTATTGTTGGTGAATCATTTAGGTTAGGTTAAGTTAGAACTGTGAACGTTAAAGCGCGAAGGCGAGCGAGCAAAGCTAGCGTGCCGCGGTAGCGGCCACCGAGCGCCAGATGCCCTCCATTGTTGGTGAATCATTTGGGTTAGGTTAGGTTAGGTAGGTAGGACGACACCAAATATTTGGCTTATTTAATTTTGCGTAAAATATGTTATACCAACTGAAATATTTGACTAGATAAAAAATGGTAAAAGTACTAGTTGGTGAACAAGTTATTGTTCAAACGTTCACTTGCCAAACATAGGTTTTCGTAACAATTATTTGTAAAGAGATTTTTTGGTAAGTAATAATTTGGCAAGTGAAATTATGCGAAAATTTGTTTGGGAAGTGATAATTTGGCAATTTCTTTTCGGTAAAACAAGGGAGTCCCACTATTATTTGTACTCATCTACTCACGCTTATACAACAAACTATATCTGTGCAACAAACATCCAGCTTGACCAATTTGCTTTATTCATAGGATCCTTTGCCTCAATATGTGAAAAAAGTTGGCTACCTCAAAGATGAAACGCCATGTTGGATGTGGACTGGTAATTCCTCGAAACTCTCCCATTCAAATATATCATTCGTCTGTCTATGTATCATTCGTCTGTCTATATCATTCGTCTGTCTGAAAATCGATGTCAGTCATATTAATCGATTTGTAATTTTTAGGTTATCTAAACTACTGTTTCTTATCTTAATCATGCATGTCTATAGATACTAATGCTTTGTGTTTCAAAGAAATATCAACAAATATATTTTAGTAAACTTAGGTACTTGAGATTATGCGAAAGTATCCAAAATGTAGAATGAAATTGCTCTATCGGCATCGGCGGCATCGATGGCTTTGAATCGGTTTGGATGTCCCGTCACTAAATTGCAGCTGTGACGTCACAGTAGGTATAAAAAAGTCGGCACGCTTGGTTTCAATACAAATCGTAATAATTGCGTTATCTATGTAGATCTATGTCTGTGATGATACCTTATCTGCCTGCTATTTATTAGCTCAGACCCCGATATTAGTACCTACAGGCAGGCAAATAATTAATCAACGCATCTCAACGACCACGGATTAAAACTTAATCATTTGGGGCATAATGTGCCCCAAATGCTTTGATTAGTTGATTTTTATAGACTTACAGGCACGAAGCAGTTCTTCAAGCTTCTGACATTCCATGTTTCATGTTCCAGAAAAATGCAAAGATCCCAACGAGGAGTTCGTCTGCCTTTTCGGATGCGAGCTCCGCTGTGACAAGCGCTGTGTGCGCCCGCGCTACTGTGTGCTTGGCTGCTACTGCAGGATAGGCCTACTGCGGGACAGCTCTGGTCTCTGTGTCGTCAAGGATAAGTGCTCCAACAGCACCGTCATCGAAGTTAAGGGTACACCTGCCGATTTGAAAACAAAGGTTTGAAATGATGAGACTTTAATATTAAGAAATAAAATAAGAACTGTTGTGTGAAAGTTAGCTTGGCTGAAGTCTGAACTTAGAAAATTATAAGGAATAGCTGACCGGACAGACGTCGTTCTATTTCCTAGAACTCGATCGCAGCGCCACCTATTGGGTTCAATTGTGAATCTAAACGATCCAGGGGGTCCACTCAAACACGCACAAAAATGTCATCAAAATCGGTCCAACCGTTTAGGTGAAATTCAGTAGCATACAGACGTACAGACGTCAGCACATCAACCTACTACAATCTGTCAGATTTCTGTAATAGATTTTCAACTTTATCGCTAAAGTATAAGGTTCAATGTTGATTGGGAAAATTTGACAGTTAGGTGTAGGTTGATGTGCTGGCGTCTGTACAAAAGAATTTAAAAAGATAGGTAGCGTAAGTCAAGCACGGGTCGATCGATTAGGTTAAATTACGCTTGCCGCGATTCGTCCATGGATGGATGGCCATTTTTACATGCCGAGACCCCTCCGTCCGTCATTGGTGGATCTGACAGTTGTTACGGGTCGTCAGAAGCCCGAAAGTTTGACAATCAGTCTTACCAAGGGGTATCGTATTACCTAGTAACTGGGTTGTAGAGGTCAGTTAGGTAGTCGCTCCATGTAAAATACCGGTACTCAGCTGCATCCGGTTAGACTGGAAGCCGACCCCAACATTGTTGGAAAAGGCTAGGCTGATGAATTGATGATGGCAGCACATGAGGTAGCGGAAGTCAGTCAGACTCAAGTTAGTATAGAGGTATGAGGAACAGGGTGTAAAGTTCACTCATACTCTATAAAAAAGGGAGGATCCTCCGACCAGACGGGTGTTGTGTCTGGCGGGCAACTGCCCAATGATTCATGTCGGGCCGTTGTATCTATGCTAGTTGCGCGGTAAACTCTGTTTGCGAGATGCAGGATTTGCGTGAAGTCAGTAAGACGCGTTGTTCGCATGTGGCGTTGTAGATAGGTACCGCTACATTAGAATTACCTACTAATATTAGTAAATACCTACATATTGCTAATTTGTTTTAGTAGGTACTTAGGGGTCTTATTTAATTTAAAGTTAATCGTTATTTTTTGTAAGGAGTTATCGTTATTTGTAAGTTATTGGCTGCTAAATATTGTGTATACTAGGTTACTTTTACATGTGTGACAAGTAGGTAGCCTACCTCACTGAATAATGTATCTCATAAAGACGTGTTTATTAAAGTACTACTAAGTATAATTAGTTATGTATTCCCATGTCAAGCAAAGTATTTAAGTGCCTACCAAGCTAGGTATTGTGATTATTGACGATTTTTTTAGGCCACCCGTTAAGTTACCTAACTAATTAAGTATAAGTAAGTATCTATTTAGGAAACCGGCATGTCCTAGAACCGAAAATTCGAAGACATGTGACGTCTACCAACCCGCACTGGGCGCGTCGTGGATTACGGCCCAGTCCCTCTTACAGAGAGGAGGCCTGCAGCGGGAACGTTATAAGCTGATTATGTTGATGTATATACCTAGGTACTACAGTTTTGTGACTGCAAAAAAAATGTTCGAAATATGGGTAAAAGTAGATAGATACATAATAGTACTAGTAAGGTACCTAATATCCATATAAATCAGTAGAAAACGAGTAATCGATATCAATAAGTAAATTATGTAAATTAGTCTAAGTAAATAGATGTAAAATGAAAGACAAGTGTTTTAAAGTACTTACCTATGAGATTGAAATTAAAAATATATAAAACAATTCGCTTTTTTTTTCTCAAAGCTCTTACTTACCTCTAGAATCTAAATAGGTTACCCGAACACCATAGAGGCATAGATGAATACCTAAATAACGCAAGAAAATCCACTACGCACTGAAAGTGTCACAAAGTCGTAATATATTATCATCACAAATAATAAATGGAGTGCCATTTATTTTACCCAATCATGGACAAAAATCCAAAATAATAATTATTAAAACACAAAAAGATTCTCTCCGGCGGGGAATCGAACCCCGGTCTCCCGCGTGACAGGCGGGGATACTTACCACTATACTACCGAAGATGTGATAGAACTGACAAAATGGCGCACTACAATGGTAAAGTTTTAGATTTTCGTTCAGAAATATACTATCTAATGAAGTTTAATGTTACTCGACCAGTTATATTAACATTATTTTTAATTATAAATAATATTTGGACTAAAACAACATAAAACGGAGTCAATGAAAATATATTTTCATCTGTTTTCCTATTTTTTTGTTGTTTCAGAAAATATTTTTAATTTATTTTCACATTCTTAGTTTCTGCACGGTCACTTTCTTGTCACTGCCGACTTGTTTATAATTTCGATGGCTTGCATTTCAGAATAGAAACTAAATTGATATAAAAAACAATAATGAGTGAAAAACTAAAAGAATTACGTGAACGATCACAAAAAAGGAAGAAGTTGTTGGCGCAAACTGTTAGTATATTGAAGATTGTTTATGACATAACCTAAAATCTATGCTAGGTCGTATAGAATCATGATAGATGTGTCGTTTTAATTCTAGCTCGGCGTATCAAGTGTGAGTGAGCTGCGGCATGCTCTGGGGGCTACATTGGATGTGCCGGCGAAGAAGCAGGCGGTTCCTGGAGTAGAAAACGAATGCAATGACAAACCAACAACTAAAGACCAACCTGATGAACTAGTTTACAAAGATTCTTCGACTTTCTTGAAGGTATGTTGTGTTTTTGTATTAAATACATGCTTAAAACAATGAGAAAAGTTGTATTAATACGTTAATAGGATAAATAACCCCATTAATTATTGTAAAAATCATACTATCAATTTTGTTGGTGCCTAAAGGAAGCAAGCTATTAAAATGTACAATCACCTTGTTAAAATGAACTACTTGTTATAGATAAATTACTAATAGTCACAGAATTAACATTATAAAGATTCACTTTTGAAGCAACAGTTTACAAAACCAAACATGACACCATATTTAACACTTTGTGCGACGCTAAACATCTCCAGACATAATAACAATAAAACTTCTATTGCGTTCCGTTCACTGTCCTTCAATGGGTGACAAATCTCATAGACAATTTATCTTTATCAACAGGGTACCCAATCTTCAAACCCTCACAATGACTACTGCCAGCACTTTGTGGACACGGGCCAGAGACCGCAGAACTTCATCCGTGATGTCGGCCTTGCTGACAGGTTTGAAGAGTACCCCAAGTTGAGGGAACTTATCAAGCTTAAGGATGATCTGATCTCCCAAACGGCTACTCCACCTATGTATTTGAAATGTGATCTGAAGGTAAGTTATAGTCTCAGCAGGACAGTCTTTAACCTTTTAACCGCCCGATTTCGTATTAGCGCCCGAAAAAAAGAAAAAACTAATAATAAATACCTGATATATTACAGCATAATTAAATAAAAGAGCTCATTAAACGAGCTGTGGTATTTGGTCGTAAATATACGGCCCTGGCGTAATGGACACGAAAATATTTGTCGGATTAATCCGACGTAAGCGGTTAAATTTACATGAGTACAACCAAGTACAACCATCTCATTCCAAAGAAAGGGCTGAAAATCCAAAATCAAAGTCCTAGTTGCTATCACCACCTTACCTTGATAGTTGTTCTAAAGCCCTATCTCAATAATCCTAAAAACATTTTCATTTCTTGAGGAATCATGATTTTTTTTATCTTCTCTCATGTCTACACTAGCTATAACATAACATAACTAACATAATCAGCCTATAATGTTCCCACTGCTGGGACACAGGCCTCCTCTTTGAAAGAGGGAGCTATAAACTAAACTTGAATTCAGCAACTTAAATAATTATACATTTTTGGAACTACAAACTAAAAATCCATGCCATATGTGGCAAAGGTAAAATTCTATTGTATCCAAAAAAAAAATAGGACCTTTTTGGTCACTCAAAAATGAACTTAGAATACATAATGCTAAACTAGATAGTTGATTATGTGCCAATAAATTTAATTAATACTCAAAAGTACAATAGAAAGCAGATTGGTAGTAGAACTAACTGCTCAGATATAATCAGTTATGAAGGTTCTTTTAGACTCTGAGCAGACGATAGCTGATTTGTCCGTGACAGTAGAATAAATGGAAATCTATGCAATTACACACACATAGGACAAATACTCGTAGGCCCATATTACAGAGCGTCACTCAATATTCAAGCATTACTTAAAACTAGATTCAAGCCATTTGATTGGTTGAAACTAGTTTTAAGTAACTCTTGAGTATTGAGTGACATTCTGTAATACGGGACGTAGACTACAGGATTTCCATAATAATTATGTTCTATCGCCTGAAAAATTGTCCATTGTCTGCTCGGATTTGCTTTGCAAGTAAAATTATTCTTATTTATTAACTTCTATGTCCCCAGACATTTGACTTGAAGCAGATGGGCAACAAGTTCGACGTGATCCTGGTAGAGCCGCCGCTAGGCTCGGGCTGGCGCTGGCAGGATGTACTCGCGTTAGATCTGCAGCAGATCGCTCAAGCGCGCTCCTTTATATTCCTGTGGTGTGGGAGCTCTGAAGGTAAGATAAACAGATGGTTATCTGTGGATTATAGATGTACTCCGTTGGTTTAGGTAGTTATTATTTTTTTCTTCCATGGCAACTGAGCTAAGGGTAGACTATTAACTGGCAATGTTTTGAGTGAATTGTCAATTTATACTAAACAAAAGAAACCGACTAAACGTAATACCTGTCACTTCAGTTGTCATGCTACATCACAGTTTTACTCTTCGATTTAGCAACATTATCTAATTTGTTGCATTTTTTTAAAGGTTTAGAGAACCAGTCTTTTTTGGGCTCTTTACAATAGATAGATTAGAAATTTTATATTATTATTGTTATAAATCTAACTAAAAAATTGTGCTCAAGTAGTTACATCTACGAAGAATAGTTTAAGAATAAATGATAAAGTTTAACACACTATTAAAAGAAGAATTGTAAAAATCTAAAATAAATTGAATTTGTGGGTAACATATTTTTAAACAAGTCATCTATAAAAAACCCTTTTTACGATTTTTTTACCTTTAGTTAATTACTTAAGCCAATGGAGTATAGGACAGGATCAGTGACCCTTAAATATGTCTTGGCCTGAATAAGAATACAACATTTTTAACTGACTCCAAAAAATTCTTGTTCCTTGTTTTACCTGCATGATTGTCTCAAAAATTACTGGACCCATTTTTTCGACTTACGAAAGTGGTCAGTTCGATCATTACTTTTGAAGTCAACTGTTGCTTCGGTATTTCGGTAGCCCTAAGATCACGAAATGCTAGCAAGACTTACTTCTACAGCAAACTAACCAACAGCTAATTCACAGGTCTAGACATGGGCAGAGAATGCCTGAAAAAATGGGGCTTCCGTCGCTGCGAGGACATATGCTGGATTAAAACCAATATCAAGAACCCAGGTCACTCCAAAAACCTGGAACATAACGCAGTCTTCCAAAGGACTAAGGAACACTGTCTTATGGGCATCAAAGGCACGGTCCGAAGATCGGTGGATGGAGACTTCATCCATGCCAATGTGGATATTGACCTGATCATATCTGAGGATCCTGAGTTTGGGAGCAGCGAGAAGCCTATTGAGATATTTCATATCATGGAGCATTTTTGTTTGGGGAGGAGAAGGTAACTATACTTAACGTTTTAATTAAGTACCTAATCGCTTATCAGCAAGGCTACATTTTGGCGTGAGCAGTGGTGGCCCAGTGGTATCGACCCCGACTTATGAGTTGTAGGTCGTAGGTTCGAACACAGACAAGCGCTTTACTTTGTGAAAATTATTTCATCACCACTGGTCTCAAAACGGTGAAAGAAAAAATCTTGAGGAAACCGGCATAGAACCAAAAATTCGAAGACATGTGACATCTAACAACCCGCACTGAGCCCACGTGGTACGCCACGTGGTGCCACGTGGCCACGTGGTGGTTACAGCCCACTCCCTTTCGAAGAGATAGACCTGTGTCCTAGCAGTAGGAACAATATAGGCTGATTATTATGCATTATGTGACATTTTGGCGTGCAGATTAGACCTCCACCAAAATACCATTATTAGTAGGTACTTTTCTAGGTCTTAGTGGTGCTATTGCTTGGCAAGACCCGCTAAGATATAGGAGTTGATATAACTACTAATTTAGACATCTGCTCTTCCAGAATCCACCTATTCGGCCGCGACTCCACGATCCGACCAGGCTGGGTGACCATCGGCCACGAGCTCACCAACTCCAACTTCAACGCAGAACTCTACGCGTCCTACTTCAATGAGGGCCGGGAGAGCACTGGCTGCACCGAGAGGATAGAGGCACTCCGGCCTAAGAGCCCTCCTAATACCAGCAAGGGGGCGCGGCCTAGAGGCAGAGGGGGATTTAGAGGGAGAGGGCGGGGTAGAGGCGCGATTTAGTCGACGCTTACCATTGGAGGATGAAGAAGTAGCGTCATTGGTTCTATGAATGATGCTTGGAGACCCGATGGTGGTAGAAAGTTCGCTGTCATTATCTTGCGCGAAGGATCGACGAAAGCCGAGCGACGTCCAATGGGAGAAGTTTTAAGAAGAAGAGAAGTGATTGATAGAATCGTCACTAAGACCCTTTTTAAAAATGTTGGGGTCGGCTGATGTGGTTAAATATCAGCGTTTTACATGAAACCGCTACTATCTGACTATTAGGATAACAATGTCCTAAGGTTGAATGACAAAATGATTTTTTTTTACGTTCCTTCCTAGGCATGAAGAGTACTGCGAAAAACTGCATTTCTCTCAACTAAAATAAAATTAATGTTATTTTTATACTAGATTAATAATTGAACTTAAGCGTTGTATTTACTCATCATTTTGAATTGAACCAACATTGTTATTGACTATCAATTATATCAATTTTAAAACTTTTAAGCCAGAAAATATAATACTACCTGTCAAATATACAAAAGTTTGTTCTTCAAAATATTGGCGGCAGAGGACAGAAAAATTCGGATAATCGTTCACCAGAGGGGGTAATTCTCGTAATTTTAAGAACATTCACTCTCTGAGGGGCAGTTCTCGTAATTTTAAAATCGTTCACAGTCTGATCTCAGTCTCAATCTGTCAAAATAATCTCTAATTTTACTACATTTTTGACATTTGTTTCTCGCCGAGGTGAGACTGTGACTAGATTTTGAACGTCTTTAAATTACGAGAATTGGCCTTCTGGTCTTTTTCGTCGTACTGATTGGATGGCACGATAGTGAATTACATTTTTTTGGCCCAAAACTTTCACTACATTGTCGGTGGCACCGCAGAGGTCACTATGGCTGCATTTTTTGGGGTACAGGGGGCAGGATAAGGTGGGACATAGTTTGCGCCAAAGAAGGTGCCCCGTGCCCATTGAAGAAACCTCGATGAAATGCATGTTTCTCAACAATTGATTTCGCTGAGTGTAGGAATCCTTTGTGCGCGAGTCCGACTCGCACTTGCCCGGTTCGTTTGAAATTCAGCATTGAAAATACGTTCAGACATATCTACTGGCAAAAGTTCATAAATGCACATATAAGAAGCTGGCTTTATAGAAATTGTGTTTAAAAGGAACTTCCCCAGTTTTCTTTACTTACTGCACTACAGCACAAACTCATGCTTCCTGGCAAAGGCTATTCTTTACGGTTGAAATGAAATGAGTTTCTGTAATTATTGGCTAGTTTCAGCGGGGTAATTGCGTAACACACTAACAGTAGCAATGGTTTTCATTTTGACAGTTCAACAACGTTCATTGAGTTATTTACTGGATTAGCAATATCCTTCAAAATCATCCAGATTGTGATTGATCGTGTTACGCAATTAGGGTCAATTCATACTAGCGCAGAATCGAAGCGTTAATCTGAAATATAACATAGCAAATTCGCCCTAATATCTCCACAACGTAATGCACGCGCACCAATCAGCGTTGGTCGCGCTCAGATGCGCGAATTTTGTAGAATGCGTGCGAATCCGGGCGTCTTCTTTTTATTTCAGAAGAAATATGTGCATTACGTTGTGGAGATAAGGTTGAATTTGCTATGTTAAGTTTCAGATTACCGCTTCGATGCGCTTCGATTCTGCGCTAGTATGAATTGACCCATAAGGTGCAGTTGTTATAGGGACACGTTAATTTACGTCTGTACACACTACAATAATTCTATTTTCTTACGCAAAGCTTGTTATAAAACTGTCACAGTATAAAGATTTGTTGCACATGTATTTTGATATGAACCAACATATTCGGCAGGGTTTTTGACTAATTATAATGTAATACGTATCTAGATTATAAGAATTACAACGAGTATTTTGTGTATCGTGACTTAATAAAACACGTTTTTAAAAATTAGTTGTTTCATTTATCCCATACAAGTGAGCGATATTTACAAATCACAAGCGTGTGAGTTTTCTGAAAATTTACATAAGGCTTAATTTACAATGAAGTGGTATAACTGAACAACTATACAGGGTCAAATTCAATTAGTTAGCGAAATTCTGCAGACGGGTATTGATATCTAATAAATACGATTTTTTTAAATGTTTTTTTAGGAAGTCAACGACCGCCCCGGGAGTTTTGTTGCATGAAGTACTAGTTGAGAAAACCTGTTTTCTTTTATTTTACCGTATTTAGTTAGATATCGATACTTCTGTGCAGTATACACTAAAAACAATTTTTAAACTGATGTTTCAAATGACTAGGCACAAACTGCGGTCAATGACCTCGCAAAAAAAAAACATCAAATTAATTAATTTTTTTAGTGTTTAGATATGGATAATTGGATACCCATCACGTCTGCGGAGTTTCGCTAGCTAATTTAATTTGACCTGGTATACCAGAAAAAAGATACATAGATACTTACTACTTACCAACAAGGTGGACAACTTCCAGGCTTCTTTTCTGTGCTATTGTCATAAAAGAGGGTGTTTTGCTGTAGGGTGATGTAAGAGCCAGTTCGCATAAGTTCAAAAATGGAAGGAAACGGTTTATTCTGTAAATAGGATATCGGAATCACTTTTACACGTCATATTCTTAAAAAAAGCTATTATTACATGGATTCGACATTTCCTATCTGACTGCCCCTGAGAAGAAATGACAAAACAAACTCAAGGCTCGGTCGCTTTTTAAAGTCCAGACATAATCTTGGTTAGATCATGTGAAGACAATGTAGATAAGTCATCGTGTACGTTACCCTAGCAGGAAAGTAGCTCCTAGAGTGATATGAGTGGAACGTATAATTAGTGCGTAATCTGCTGTAAATGTGCGCCAAATAAAAAATTTGTGCGCTTTGTCGTTTAGGAAAAAAACAGAAAATACGATTCCTGCTAGGGTAACGTTTTTCCAGCAGGAAAATTCTAAACGAATGATCGGAGAGAGAAATATGGTGCATGGGCAGAGAGCTTATATTTGTGCAAAAATGTGCGCTGAAAATATAATTTGTGCGTCTTCAGGTTTTCGAGATATTGAGTTTCCTGCTGGAGTGACGTTTTGCAGAATCGTGTATCTCTAAAACTATTGTATGTGCGCCTGTAGAATAAACATACACGAGTAGCCCTTAATTTGTGCGTATTTGTGACAGAATTAGATTCAAGAAAATATCTGCCTAGCCTTTTCCCAACTCTGTTGGGGTCGGCTTCCAGTCTAACCGGATGCAGCTGAATACCAGTATTTTTAAGTGCCTGCCTGATATGGTCTTTTGAGGAAAGAACCACACAGCTCGTTTGGATCAGTCCAGTCAGTGCAAGCATTTGTATGTATTGTAATCATGTAGCTCAAATCAGAACTTGAGGACCGACACATTTATCAGAACAAACCTGCTTTACCGGGTCAACTGTAAATTTTGGGTATTTTTTAAATAAAACAAAGTAAGTATATACATCCATAAGTTTTATTTTACATTGATTGTCTTTAAATCAACTAATCTGCTTCTCAAAATAATTATAAAAAGACAAAACAAAAAAAAATAAGGTGATGAGATCTTTTTACTAAGATAAGAAATAATTTACAGTGTATTACTTTACTGTGAAACTAAGAATTTCTTAAGATTTATAAAAAAATTATATTCTTTTAGTTTCTCTATCTGCGGAGAGGGCTTTACTAGTATCTGTGAAAGAATCGCTCACAAAAAGCCCCCTGTGCACGCTACGACTTGTCGCATTTGCAATATATAGAACCACATAGGTCTTAGTAGTCGAACATAGATTTGATTAACATTATATTAGAATACTAGACATTTATCCGTGACAGTCGTTTTCATAATCATTCGAAAAACATGTCGCTTGCTAACTAGCTTTCATTCTAAAGATTCCATTCCCGTTGCGACTATCGTAAGAACTGTCGTATACAGAATCAACATTACATTTGTGATTGTGACACTAGAAACATGCATTTTTTAAATCAAATACAATTTTTATTAATTTACGGGATAAAAATCTGTGAATTGGTAGATCAGAAGATAAAATTGCGTTTAGTCGCAACATGAACGCTAGTTAAGCAACTTTTTAACCAATAAAGCCCTTTTCGCCTCTTTATCCAATTGACAGTCATCTTTACTGAGCCTTTCGAACATTGTCAAAGTCTTATTATATTAGATAATTCATTATTCTTTTTATATGTTACCATATTCATTATACAAACAAGGCATTATTCTTTCATACTTGTTATGGACGTAGGCGCGTTTGTGTTCAATTTTATTTAAGGTATAATTTACACTGACACGTTCGCCTGATTAAAATATAGCAGGATTTTATTAAAAGTGTAAATTATGCCTAGTTTGAGTAGAAAAAGGAGTCATTTTGAATTGAATTTTAGAAAGAATTGAACGACAGTTATGTGTGCATGTTTTGTATGGGTCCTTCGAGTCGATGTCGTAACACGATGCGGCTCGAAGGACCAGCTAGAAAAATGATACAAAATCTGTGCGCTTTCGTGTTCAGACGCTGTCTACGTCCGCAACATACAGCGACATCCTTTAAGTATAATCCTCATAAGATCACATTTTTTTATAAGGCAAACAACAATCTTTAAAGCTAAACCTTTGATGAAGGGAGAGGGGAGGTCGAGCGGTTAACCGATAACGAATTTTCGTGCAAATACAATAAAAAAAAATCGAACGTCTACCACTTTCCTGGAATGGGGGTAATTTTAATACTAGAGGTGGCTGTTTATTCAAATATTTCCATTAAAAAATATTATTTTGGAGAATAAGTTAATGACTTAGTCCACTCCGTCTCTCTAAGACGGATCAAACTAACAACTCCTAAATTTGTACTTGATGATATATACGCGTATATTAACCTCCGGACGCCAAATAGATTGTAATTCGCTGCTTATATGAAATTTAGCACAAACAATATTGTAAAAAAACAGTAATTTAGAATTTCACCATCCTTATTTACAAATCGGAAGTTAAAATGACGCATAGAAATTTTAGAATAAAAAAAAATTACTGAGCCAAATACATATACTTAACAGATAACTAGAAATCTGAAGCGATACAATTAAAAAATTACAAACTAATTAATGAAAAAAAAAAAACAAATTCATGACACTAATAAAAACGTTTTTAAACTGGAAGCTTCATGTGACTCCGTCTTAGCCGTATAAAGAAATTAAAATCGTAATGCCTAAAAGAATCAAAAAAAAAAATTTGTTTGTCATTTTCGAACTCTTGCAGCTCTGTTCGTTTCTATGACGTTATTTAAACCTATCTAGACACGATCTAACCTAACTACAGTAACCATTGCTTACGTACTACATTAAAACTTCACCGAGTTTGTCCAAATGCCATCCTTCTCACATTCGCTTTTTCTCCTTCCTTCTCCGATTACCCTTATAGGCCATAACTCCGACGAGATATAAACTCCGAACACGTGATGCATGCCACTCAGTTCGCGTTATCGCAATGAACCATACGTCGAGTGTACCACGGGAAATATAAAACCTAGGCTAGGAAACACATGTCCATTCGTTTCGCTTTCGCATCGCACATCAAAGTCACCCTCATACTCCTCACCAATTTGCTGGCATTTACGATAAACCCGTCGTCATAACAACTCGGAGTGGCTCAAATGTTTAGTATTACATCTAGACATAACAAAAACACGGGTTGTAGTCAAGCGCAATTTTCCTCGGGGGATAGGTCCCTCACTCCGTACTAAAGGTTTGAGCCACTGTCCGCCTACGAAGCCCTATATCACAATAACCGTGAACTCTCCTAAACGTCATAGAAACATAAACGAGAAATGGTGTTGTTTTCATTCTTTTATTTTAATCATGCTCTTAGAATTTGTATATTTTTAGAAAAAGTCATCATAATTTGTTAAATCACTAATTTAAACGAGCATTTTGAGAATATGAACTTGAAGGTCATCATCTGCCTAGCCTTTTCCCAACTATGTTGGGGTCGGCTTCCAGTCTAACCGGATGCAGCTGAATATTTTACATGAAGCGACTGCCTATCTGACCTTCACAACCCAGTTACTGGGTAATACGATAGCCCTTGGTAAGACTGGTTGTCAGACTTTCGGGCTTCTGACGACACGTAACGACTGCCAAAAATCCACGATTGACAGCTGGGACCAAAGGCTTAACGTGCTTTGCGACGGGTCTTGATGTGTAGATGGTCACCCATCCACGGACCAACCGCGGCAAGCGTAGCTTCACCTGATCGATCGACCTGCGCGGCTGTTATTGCTTAACCACAAGCCCCTCTGAACTTGAAGGTAGTAGTTTTAATAATGTGCAAAACAAAAGTAGGTTGACAAGCTATTAAAATAACAGAAGGAAACTAACACATGTATTAGACATTTTTAATTTCTCTCCATTGCAAATGGACCAGCCATAGACAACGTTTAATATGCTTTTGTCAAATTGATAAAACTTTTTAAAGGCGCTAGGTTGTGTTACAACCTACTTATTTAAAAACAGATCTCGTTTAAACACTAATGTATCGTAACAATAATATTTACAATTAAATAAAAAACATCGGCTTTTCATCCAACTTCTTAAAGGTACAGATATCGTCTGTAACATTTACCTACGAATGGAAACTTGACTTTCTAGGAATCATAAAGTTATGATCAAATATTTCTATGAGGGTTCTTATGATTTTTTAGGTAGGTCTGCAGGGTACTATTGTGGTTACCCGAAATAATTTATCTCTCTCTTTTTGAGAGGGAGTGAGCTGTAATCCACGTGAGCCCAATGCGGGTTAGTAGATGTTACTTGTCTTCGAACTTTTGGTTCTAGGACATAACGGTATCCTCACGATGTTTTCCTTCACCGGTTTGAGCGCAGTGGTGAAGAACTAAATTACACAAAGTAAAGCGCCTGACTCGGTTCGAACCCACTTCCTGAAACTCATAAGTCGGAGCCGTTACCACTGGGCCAGCCCTTTCTATAAGCATAATTATTATAATTCGTTTTCGTTAGATTAAAATTGGAGTCCAAAATTTGACATTTAGTGAGGGATTCCCTTTCGAATAACAAGCTGAGAAATTATGCAAAATCATTTTAATATGTTAGTAAAATACCCAGTTTTCCTTTGATTCATTTCGATTCATGGTTGAAGCACAACTTTATATGATTCAAGAAAGTTAAACTCTCCATCCATAGCTCCAATCATTTGCTGTTACATATTAGTAAACATACTTCTTTTGCAAAAAGACAAAAAACACATTGCATATCAGCAACTCAGTTGGAATATTCCAGGCTTCTAACCCTTTCAATGCCTGCAAACTCCTGATAGTAATTTTAACTTCCATAAACTTTGAGATAACCAAAGACAGTCTTTGTTAAAAATACTAGCACTCAGTCTAAGCTGGTCTTAGATCTTTATATTCTTAGTTTGTTGATCTTAAATGGATAACGCCACTGCGGTGTCTTTAGAATCTCAAACTTGAAGATATTTTCATCATTGAGATTTTATTGATACATAATAAAATCAATTCCCGCTGTTTTTTATTGGCTATCCTAAGTTAATACGAAGGATCAGAGCTCTATAAATACATTTTGTAGGCATTGAAAAGGCGCTTAACATCATACCATCGCACGAAAATCGTGTTGTCTCTCTCACACTTAGAGTGGAGAACCATTCTCTGAGAAGACCTAGTACTTGCAACCATTTGTACTTTTTCAAGAGACCACCCTAGCTTTGACGAAACACTGCAGCAATGAATATGATTTTGTTTGAATTCCATTTCTTTCTCTAAATAGCCAGTTTTATTATTTTGTTAAACAACACTATACAAATAGTGCAATGTATTGTGAAATAAATTATGATAAACTTGTGTTATTGGGTAGAATATTACATGTATTACAAATTTAATCTATACTCAGATAACGGACTAGCCGAGGGTCAAAAATTTAAGGTTACTAGGCCTTCAGTTCCTTTCATAAAATTGTGTCAAGTATGAAACTTGTTTTTTGGAAGTTTTTTTTTTCTACTAACAAAGTGTCTACTGTGGGATCTTTATTGCATGTTTTACATAATCATTCGTTTTTTTTTTATTTTCTTCGATATTTTGGAGAATACTAGAGTGATTGAGTAGACCCTAACATAGACGGATGAATCAGTGCTTTTTTATGGCGAAGTTTTATCCATGTATGGGGTTCATGGATAAAACTTCGCCATGAAAAAAACCTTCCTTTTTATTACATTTTTCGATGGGATATGGCCCAATATTTGACCCATAAAAACCCCACAGTAGTCACGTCAAGCCTAACAAACTTTTACATTTATGACGGCAGTTAGTGAGATCTTTCGAAAGTATACAAAAAAAACATTAAAAAAAACTGTCCTTCAATGGACTTAGTCGAAATGGTGGGAAAATCTGCCTCGCACTCACGGCATATTGTAGTTCTTTATCAATAAAAATACTTATAAATAAGTGAAGCTGACATTATGGTACATTGTATGAACAAACAGACGATTTCTCTTCAATATTTTCGGTTAACTATGAAGCCGGTTTACCAAGATGATTTTTTATTATCAAATTATTAAAAGAAATAAGAGCACCTAGAAATTGGTTCCCTAATATTTTTTTTTACATATTCAAGTCGTTTCAAAGACATTGACTAGGTACGTCTAGCATACAGTGAAATGGTGACGTTTATTGCAACAATGAGACGGAATTAATATTTTCTCTGAGTATAACCCTAATTGGTTTTTGGTAGGGGGGTAATGATAATTGAAATAAGAAATTAATTTCTACACATTTCGAAAATACGAAAATAATCGTCACCATTCGACTTCACATTGATAATGAATCCTAAATACATAAATTCAACAGACAATATTATTTTCAAACTATTCAAGCGAGTCACATTGCTTTTCCATCATCAATAGAATCCTTTCCTCAACTGAACTGATCTAAAAAACTTTTCTAACCATCTGATTGACCGGTAATAATTTCAGTCTGTTAAAAATTCGGCAGAATACGCTATAAAACCTTGTATTTTAGTCTTTGACATTTAAAAAGTACAAAATGTTTATTCACTGAAACACATATATGACAATGGCCAAAGCTTATAATTAAAAAAATACCGAGAAATGTACTTATCAGTCATAAGAGTTATAACGAGAAACATACCTTGTGACCATAGAATTTAATGTCGATATCTGATCTTCCGACGGCTTGTAAACGGGTGAAATGAAACGATATCTCCACTACGTCGGTACGTCGACGTACAAGTCCATTCAGCACACTATTATTATCACAAAAACTTGTTTTTATATCCAAACCGTACGTTTAGTCCGTCGGTACGCGGCAATGGCACAACCCGCTCATTTTTGTTAAATATCTACACATTTTAGACACACATAGAGCACTACTTGTTCAGTAAACATCACTAGGATTCAGGGTTATAAGTGTTTCTGGCACCGTGTTAGAGTTCAAGCCTTTGCCAGTAGGGGGGAAAGCGGGTTTATTTATAGAAGTGTGGAGAGCTCACCGAGGCCACGAGCCAACCTCACAAGTATGTCGATTCACCTGAAAATGTAAGAAACCCATATAAGCCTTTGAACGATAACATAGCCACGCACAGATTATTATTTGTTTGAACTGTTAGGCTTTTTATTTACAAATTGGATAAAGCAACTGCAATTTTAACTGTTTGTGAGAAAGGCATTAGATTAAAATTGTTATAATATTCAGTCACAATAAAAAGCCCAAAAATTCAAATAAATTATTTAAAACACATTTTCTAAACGCCATATAAGTTAAAATTCTTAGAAGAAAAAAAAAACTAAATAAAAAACAATGAGGCGTTTAAAAAAATCCGTATGTGGCGTGTGTGATGCGTTCAAACTGTGCAAAGCGAGCAATGTACAGCGAATGAAATGTTTGGGGTACTACCTGGCGGAATATCTGAGCCTTGGGGTCTTTCTGTACCACTCTTGGTCCATTCGGAACTGTTCTATAGTCATAAAGTACAAAAAGACAACTGCAAACCTTGCAAAATGTACCCCCCAACACAATTCGATTCAAAATATCTTACAGAATTGAGTTGAACAGTGTAAAAAAAAATGCAGTTGCCTTCCTGCACTTTGCGTACGTCGATGTGGCCGACAAATTCTGCCAGTTAGTACATGAATGGATTTATATAATAAGATGTGAATTCGTTCGCGATATGTACACATAACACAATCCACACAGAGGGACACAAATATACGATTAGAATGACAATATCTTTTTTGTAAATATTTAGTTATTCAATCATGTGTTGGTCATTCTGATCGTCGAAAAATGTCATAATAATGCTGTATATTTGCTCTGGCTTAAGGTCAAAACAAAAGCATTAAAAAGTATAGGTTAGAATAAAAACAGCATAATTATACACTTAAAGCATGCACATGAGTTTTAAGCACAATTAGTTACATCTTGAACGCTATTTAGAACTTTAAGTCGTGTGAATAAGATTGATAAATAGCTTATTTATCCAATAAACAAGACAATAGAGTGTCAATAATATTATTAAGTTTCAAGTTTTTTATACACAGATAAGTGATACGATAATTTATAATATGAGTAATATTAAAAACTATCACATTTGATGGATTTTTTAATTCTCACTTAGAACTTCAATAATAATCGTTAGGGTTCAAGATGTGAATAAAAAATAACAAAAAAACAATCACATAAGAAAAAAAAATCAAAGATTAGACAAAAAAAAAACATTTATGCACAAATGATAGTACCCGGCCGTAAATATAGCAACAGCGAGATTTAGAAAAAGTTTCTGCTTTGTGTAACATCGTCTCTGCCCCTCATATAGTATTTTTATCTCACGAAGCGAAGCGCGCTTTACGTGTGGTTACCAAATGTACAAACACGCTGTGGATGTGTGCGTAAGCGCAGGAGCTTCCGGTACCATCCGAGACAACGTGACGGAGTCGGAAATGTGTGTGTCTATGTGCGTGTATATGTTATGTGCTGAACCTATTAGTCTTCACGCACACATTCATAGCATGTGTAATACACTTAGCTATCACAAATAAAGCGCGCGTCGCTCCGTGAGATAATACTGTACCAATATGAGTCTCTTTCTAAATCTCGATGTGGTATATTTACAGCAAGGTACAGTAAACACACAGCGAACGATCCTAGAACATGGCGATGCGGTGAGACACAAGCAATGAACGAAACGAACAAAAACGAATCAAGCGAGGTTTAATCGTGAAAGCCGAGCAGTCAGTGACAAAACGTGCTATAGAGCAAAATAAAAAGATGACGCAGTTTATGATAGGAAAATGAAGTGAATGAAGAAAAGATAGTTGAAAAGATTCTAGTAATTCAAACTATATTTAAAAGGGCAGCAGGTTTAAGGGTTTTCTGCCCGCGGAAACTAATTGTATGGAGAAACGGTAATTAACGATTAATTTAATGATTCACAGTATAAAATTTCTACAAAAAATATCGTTAACAAAATACTGTACACTATTAAAAAACAAAAAGTTAAATATTCCTAAATTTTGTCTCAGTCAAATGTGATGACACGTCCAAGATCATTAGAAAACTGAACTTTACGACACGCGATTAATAATTTTCGTTCTAAAAACTGGGCCTAAGTCTCATATTCACTAGGGGAAAAATGTCCTGCAATACGTGTCGCTAGTCGAGCAACATCGGGCGATGTCGCCAGACATCTTGTCGCACGAATTTTCCGTGTATTTATATCCTAGTGAATACGGGACTTATCCGACGCCTATTTCAGTGGCACGTGGACGTGCTTGTCGTGCGGACGTGTGAATGGGGATGGTATATAGTCACAAGCTGCGTCATCGTGTGTGTAAGGAGATAGTTACGTGTGCGGCGTGTGCTCGGGCGACAGCGGGCGGTAGTGGCCGACGCGTTCGCACACCCGCCCTGCGCGACCAGATACGTTCATGTATCATATCATCATGACATTATATCTATACCTAGCTTTGTATAGAGGAAATGTAACCAATTTTATGGATTTTTTGTTGGTTTGCGGCCCAGTTATGGCTGTTTGGACATGCATGTTGCTGATATATCGTACGGTCAATTGAAATGAGAGTCGAGCCCATACTGCATGCTTTTTAACATGTTAGTAGACCCTTGATGACAATGTTTGGGTAACTCCTGAATAAAATTATAAAGATAGTTAAGTTATAAATAATCCATAAAATTGGTTCAAAATGGTTCCTAAATATCAGATTTTACTATTGTAATATTATCCCCAATTTTCTATAGCTTCCAAAAACAAAACAAAATATTCTCCAATATTTTCACATATCTAGTGACTGTCGACTTTTGCTTCAAGAGAAAAAAATCTGTTATGTAATTTTCTTTACCAATGTGACTGTATAATAAACGCCCAATCTTATATCCTATCGAAACCAGTGCTGTAAACTCTATCGAAGATAGATTAAACGCTATCTAGATTTCAATATTCATTAATGATAGCTCCAGTATAATAACAGGACCCATGTTATACACAGAAAGTGGTTTATCGATGTCGATAGATATCTGTTTACCGTGCATCCATTAGTCGATTATCGACACAGATGTTTCAATAACTTGTTATGCGGGGAAAAGTGTGATTATATCTTACTTCCGAAACACGTGAGTAGATGCAGGTATCATGATTATTTTAAAGAGTACATGGATCGATAAGGTTCACTCGGACCTTTGGTTAACTCTATACGTATGCAATCTTTACTTCCATGATAATAAAGGCTATATTTCCATATCTACCGGCATCAATACCACACAGAACATGTTAGCCATCACCAACATAAAAGGGAACACACAGTGGCTTTCCTTCTTTACTAAAAACCGCTATTTATATTGAAAAGAGATGTTTACGTGAAATTTTCTAGAAGCACCAGGATTTTATGGAAAACGTACGAATAAAGACAAAGACCCCTCCGACAGATCTGAACGTTACTCTACTAGAAGAACGTATTAATTACTTTTACATCTAATCATTTGTGTTGTTCAAGCCAGTACTTTTGAATTATAGTTAATTTTAATAAAATAATCCCACTATTGACATTTTAGCTTCATCGAGATTGATCTTTAAATTGATATTCTTCTTTACTTACAAAGATTTAGTTTGTTTGGCACTATTTTATTATTGTAGAAGTCTATCTATAATCTTAGGTATTCAGGCAAAAGCATTTTAGCTCCGCCCCTTTGAGACCAGCATAGCTATTCACAACCACTCGATATGCTTCCGTACCGTATCGAACATCAATCAATGTTTTCGTAGGAGTCCTCTAAGCGCTGTTCACAAGTCCAAAACCCGGAAATTTTGTCAGTTTAAATCAAATAGACGCCTGCTATTCTTCTGACAGCTGTTTGCTGTCGGGGCAAGTCAAATCAGGTTATCGAAATGTGTCATTTTCGATACGATAGCCTGTCGTATGGTTATGAATAGCTATGCTGTAATCATCATAGACTATGCAATCTGACTTCATTACTTCGTCACGTTTTCGTAAAAACAGCGATTATTTTTTTCATTAAAAACAACGATATAATTAAGGTACTAGCTCAAAACGACACTAAGAAATTCGTTATCGGTATAAGAGATCAACGCACGGGACGTCTGCCCGCCTCCCCGTTAAAAGGTATACTAAACCTGTTTAGTATTATAAACGTTATTTATTACTATATAAACTATGAAACCATTTATCACTAACATAGTGTTCATGCAATGTGTCGGCGTTTGATTGCAGATATTTATAAAAACAAAGCTAGAAATCGATGTGTGTTATATCAGATACTCTAGCAGTCTAGCATAGTAATTTTAAAATATACAAGGTCAAATTTGGCCGAAACCATACAGACATAAATATCGAATCGATATCTGATGTTTGTGAATTTTGCTAGTTAACTTTATTTGACCTTTCATTTAATAAAAAAAATAGAATATAACATTTTTTATTTAAAAAAAAATATTGTTGATTGTGTTTAAATTTATAAAATACCACAGTGTTGACCTTTTTGACAAAGTACAAAGCAAATTGCTGGCCGGACAGATTTTTGGCTAGTCCTGACCATTAATTTTGGGCTATATTTTAACCAACCAATCACATTGCACGAACCCATTAATAAATCGCGGTGAACGCTCAGCGTCCAGCAGATATTCAACAAGTACAACGCACACGATTATCACTTCATCCATACAAGACTAAGAGCGAAACGCTTTTGAGTTCAAACTAACTTTTATTTAGCACATACTATAAACAATAGTACAAAATCCGACTTTATTCACGAGACTTACGACTTTATTGAGTCTTCTATATGAGAAAACTGTGACTATTATAAATTGTATATTTTCAACTGTCCTTTGGCGAAAACGACGCCTTTTAAAAGTTCTGAATCATCATAGACGGTACTTTCTGTAGTCTCACCACGAGCGAGTGAGCAAAAATCACTGATTTCGATACTCTCTCACTCTATGACCAAAAGTTCTGTATCACACTGTCGGGCCGCGGACTGTGAGAAAACGCTAGCGAAAATCGCTTTTTTTAAGTTCTGATCCACTCTGTATTCTCGTGACAATATTAACACCTCCGACTGTCCAGTGCCCTAAATAAAATACACAGCTATTTTTAAACTACTGCCTTTGTGGCTGTTTAACGTGGAAAGTCTCGTAACGCACTATCAGCCGCCGGCGAGTGACAAAACTCTAGCGAAAAATCACTTTTTGAACGTTCCGATTTCGCACTAAATGCCGTCCCTATCCTTCTTCCGCCTGGTGTCGGCGAAGTTCCCGCCGAACTGTGTCCAGTCGGCGCGCAGGCGCTCACCCGAGTCCCAGTGCGCGTCGGGCGAGTGCTCGTCGGGCTCGCTGCAGCACGACGACGACGACGACACGGGCGGCGACTCGCGCACCGGGTGGCCGCTGAACGTGGACGTGGGTGGCATCTTCTGCACTATTAGCTCCACCTGGAATGTTACGTGAGTCTTAGTGATGAACTCCCTTATAGTCTGTTCGATACATGTCACTGCGTATTTCAGAGCTTTGGCATGACATAAATTTAAAGCAGTTTCACGCTCACGTTCGGCAACTTTTGCTGATGATCGTAAACGATGATACAAGATTGCCTAAATGGAACCTATTTGTTAATTTGAGAATCGACTCGCTAACAGGAAAAAAAGCTCCAGCTATGAGATGCGGAAGTAATTACTACAAAACTTCTTAGTGAATCATCACCGTTTGCACCCAATAAATACCGTCATAGGAAAACTGTACAACCTTATTCATCACCCATTAACGTGCCTTTTCCAACGAAAATGGAATGACCACTCTCTTTTCCTATTTCATAACAAAACCCACTTAGTTAATAAGAATTATTTTCATAATTATTCCGAGACAATATGACGTGTTGAAAGGTTTTTAAGTCGCGCTGGGCCTGTGTGGTAGTTTACAGCCCACTTCCTCTCACAGAGAGGCGGCCTAATGTTGTATGCTTTACCTTGAAGTCTGGGCTGTAGTGTTTATGCTGTTTGTCCTTGTGCGCCTCGTCCAACTGCCACTTGTTCAGCGTCAGCTTGAACGCCTCCAGGTTCGGACCTGCAATGATTTAGGTTACTTTATAGTCATTTGGAAACACGATGTTCATATTTTTTTTGGCATGATTTAGGGTCTATCCACATTATATAATCAGAGTTAGGGAGGTTAGGTTCTTATTCGTTATGGACGGGAAAAGATTTCTTGCATACTCTCTATACGTGTTTTTGATGTTCCGAAGTATGTCTAACTACGAAAAAAAGGGCTTCGTCATTTTCATTTTGGGCTTGTTGTACACATCTTCGTAAAGTGGCGTGCAGTACGTGAGATCCTTTAGACTATTTGGCGTTGCTACGCCAAACAGTGCGTAAGGATTTAACGCAGTAGCTTTCACAGTGCTGCACTATGTAAGTGGATGAACTATAGAATAAATATGACATATTATTTTACTTACTGTCATCCAACGCCGGTACCCTCTCGGCTCCTACTCCCGCGGCCACAAAGAAGGTGTTAAACCAGAAGTGGAACAGCTTTTCCTTCCGCATCTTCATCTTAGGCTTGTTGTACACGTCGACCCGCACGTCTCCGTACAGCGGCGTGCAGTGCGTGAGGTACACGTGGATGCTGGCGTCGTCCTTGCGCACCTCGTGGCAGCCGGACGGCGTCTGCGGATCATGTTGGGGTGAAGGCTGTTACTTGGTGGTGTTGGAGATGTGTTCTACTTATTAATATCATAGATGTTACGTGGTCTGTGGCGATAGCATATTGATTTGCAGATTCTAGTACAGAAACGTAACATTGCGCGGTCGCCCAGCCCTTCGAGAAGTCACGCACGCCGATGTGCCATAAGAACTTCTGATTGGTGAAGGGCACAATGGCCGATGGCATGCAAGCTACTTGCATACTTTTGTACAAGTTACAGGCATGTGTATTATCGGCTTAATATCATTTCGTAATAATCCGAATAACAAACTGTCTATAATTTTACATTCGTGAAAAATATTGACTCCAATGATAGCGACTTTATTTCTGTTAACATCAACAGAGCATCACTTTAGGGAAAGGGCAATGACCGGTATAATTTTCACCTTATGTTTCTTAGTCAACACTTAAATAGCTAAACAGATTTGAATGAAACTTACACACAGGTTTTTATGGCCTGGACTTATTGACTTTTTATCCTGTACAAGAAGTAGTTCCCCTAAGCGACAGCTAATGGAGTACTTTTAATCTTTTTACCAGAAAAAAAATGAGGTATACAGTTTGAACCATGTTCTCTATTTATTATTTGATGAGGCCGTCTTTTACCGCTATCTCACCTGCTGGTAAGCGATGATGCAGTCGACCATGGTTCTCGCTTGCCTAGAAGTATCATATTTGAAGACTTCAGGTTAAAGATACTCGGGAAACACAGATCCTGGCAGTGAGTTCCACTCCTTATCGGTACTCGCAATAAGCTAGAGTTGTTGTGAAACGTATTTAGTTAGGGTACTTAAAGACCAACCATATCAAATGTATGTGGGATAAAAATATTGTATTATCTTAAAGTATGAACGCAGCTATAATTGTTAAAACGGAACGCAGCGGGTGAAAGAAAGAAAGGTATGTGTGAGAGAGAGAAAGGGGAGTAATGGCGATAGTTAGATTCACGACGAACTTACGGTGTACGCTGATTTTTTTTTTTTGTTATAATAAATAGTCTCAAGTGTTTTACTCGTTGCTTTATTTTGCCATACAATCCCACATGTTATGATACACCCCAGCATTTTTATATGTTAATTCCGGTTAACGTATTACGATTTTAGTTTTTTTTCTGTCTTTAAAACAAGAATCCATGGAGAATTATTGAAGAATAAGCAGCACCTATGGTTAAAGCTAGTGTCGGTCCAGATACTTTTAGGCCTGCTTGCGCCAGAAAACTATAAACTTAAAATTTACAGACAGAATAATGTCTTAAACATGTTTAGTGCTAAATACAAGGTGGCTGGGACATCAACCACCACGGATTCAGTACAAGATTCCGAATTTCTTGACGGTTATTAAAAAAAAGCTTTTACAGTTACTGTTCTATTATGGAAAAACTGTCAAAAATTCAAAATGTTTTCTCAGGTTAAGACAAATTCTTGGTATATAAAAGTTTGGTGGAATTCGCCCTTAGTAAGTCGTGAAACTAATACTCTTAAAAATACACTTATCAAATTATACTCTTAGGTGGTACCTTGAAGGAAGGCTGCGCCTGCGAGACCGTGAGCTCGGGCGAGCAGGTGCCGCCGTTGAGCATCGGCGGCGGCGACATGACGAGCTCGCGGATGTGCACGCGCGTGGCCGAGTACTGCAGCCCCGACGTGATCAGCGCCGCGTAGTACTCCACGTAGCGGCGCTGCGACGGGATCGTCACGCCTGGGAGGGACACCAGGTGCCGTTAGATACACCAAGTAATTAAACATACGCGACAGGCCTGTGTGTTGGAAATACGACATGCCTAAGTAAGGGTCTCGAAAACATCAACCACTGCTGTTTGTATGTTTGTGACAGCCTCCAAACATGAATGACAGCACTTCAATTTGTCCAGCGTATTTGAGACCACCTACACTAATACAGTCTTGCTAACTGACTATAATTTCATCTCGACAAAACCTATCCTCGTTTAGCTCATGAAAACAATAGAGAAGAATACTGTTACAAATCATTCATTATCAGAAAAAATCACTCCAAATGATACTGAATCTATGGCTTTGGTGGTTGCATAAGTTGTTTTTTCAAACCACTTTTTACCAGACAAAAAAAAACAGTGGCACTCCGGGAGTGCCGACAGAAGTGAAAACCAAACACAAACAGAATACTTTGCCATCACTCACTGACATATCGGATATACATTAAAACCGAGTACATCCCGAGGACAGCCGAACACATCCGAAGCGGTGTCGGTTACGGTAACAGTGGCGCGAATTTAATGGTTTTTTCGCAACTCAGAAAATGCCCATCGCGCCTAAAGAATTTTTCACTTCAAGAAACCATCATTTTACAACCATAGTAGCCTCCCATGATACCGATGAAAGTACTACGAACTAAAATATCTAGATGTTATCTCAAAAGTATTTATTATCTTTGATGTCAATAATAGTCAGACGATTCGTCAATACTCAATCAATATGTCACTGCAACTTTTGTATATGATCTCACTGACTGCACACGATTTAAATCGCTGTATATCGAGTGGCTTGACAGTTCGACACACGTTTCCTTACTGTACTCTTATTTTTGTTTCTGAGAAATTATCTAAAAACAGAACTAGCTACATCATTACAACAATGCTTTATTTAAAAGAGCCTCGTCATACATACATAGCATAATCAGCCTATAGTGTTCCCACTGCTGGGACACAGGCCTCCTCTTTTCGAGAGATAGTCGGCTATAATATACCACGCGGACCCAGTGCGGGTTGGTATTATGTCAGATAACACGTCTTCGAATGTTTGGTTCTAGGACATGCCCGTTTCCTCGAGATGCTTTCCTTCCCCGTTTTGAGAGCATTTCATCGGTGATGCAATTTTTTAAACAAAGAAAAGTCTGGTTTCGAACCCACAACCTACAACTCGGCAAGTCTGTCTGCTGTTGCCACTGGGCCACCGCTGCTTCCAAAATTCCTAAGTACGACTGACATACCCAGGTCAGTCAGATCTGCTACCATACTTCTTAAACAAGAAATGGTCAAATACAGAAACAGTCATGCTACATCATCACAATAATGCTCCTCCACGAATGAGCCGACTTTGAAGTACGATAAACACAACATGTAGCGTCAGCCCTGCTACCAAGATTCTTTCACAATAAGTGCCCAAATTTTGAGCACTACTTTTACTGTATTTGAGCCTCAAATACAGTAAAAGTAAGTAACACACAGTACATAAGTCAGTCAGTCAGTCATATTATAATTATGTATAAGAAAATATTGTAAAACATTTTAAAAGAGTAACGGTCGCGTTTCTTACCCATTCTTCTCCATACGAAACTACCTCTTGGAAGGGGGCGACTATTAACAATTCTATTTTTTTTTTTTTTTGTAAATATTGACGTTCATAAGTGCCTCTTATGTGCCTGTTTAAAAAATGAATGATTTGACTGACATATCTAGAAGAGGACCTTATAAGAAGTGTTCACAGACCTCCTAATCGCTTCTTAACTAGCTAATCATGAGATTAAGATTTAGAGCTATGCCTAATGACGTCAAGAGCTAAATGAGTAGCTTTTGACATCATTAGACAAAGCTACAGCAACCCAAATCCCAAAACCTCTCTTCATCAACGAACCTAACTAAAAATGCACCTGCAATACTATAAATATCTGTGTAAGATAGCCGCGCCAGACGGCCGGCAATCGATACACTCGCTATACAAATTACACAAATAATAAAGTGTCATTTGCATAGAAAATGTGCGCCGACTGTTGCTACGTCGAAGTTATTGAAGGGACACGTGTGCCTTTATGACAGTAATCGCGTTTAGTGGGTGTAGACGAGGCTGTCGAGGTTAGTACTTTAGATGTGATATGAATTAAAATACATTTTCGTGCTGCGCCGTCACCAAAGTCACCAGCGTTTAACTATTTTCGAGAGTAATGCTGATTATTCAATATTCAAATAACTTTTATCTGAAGAGTAAATATCACTTACAGTTTGACCTATTTTCTATTAAAAAGCTGTGAAACCGTAATATTAATTCCGCACAAAGTTATCCGACTATTGAAAAATCTAAAATAACATCAATTAACAAAAAAAAACCCTAAATAACATAAATTTTGCATGTATTTTATACTTTTAGTTCTCCTAAAAATCAACCCTCTCAATTGGAGAGGGTTGATTTGTTTTTACTGGCCGGACATGAAAGAAACATTATAGTAAGTTTCCAGACTTTATTTCTATTCTTCTATAAAACATACAGCAACAAAACAACACAGTTTGACTTTTTAACAACTCGGAAGGAAACTTCAGTAGTTTCTTTTCCATAAAACGCTTATAAAAAATGCATTCTTGCATCGTCGGGGCACAAAGCGAAAAAAAAAACGTTGTTAGTGATGTTACAAAATACCTTTCTCGTCGTGGGTTCTCTTCGTTCCGTAGAACTTGAGGGCTTCGTCTGCAGACGCTTTCTGTCGGCTGTACAGTAGGTAACAACACACCATTGTGCCTGTAACACAAAAACATACAAAATTTATAAAAAAAAATTCTATATTTATACCAATTTTAGTGTTGAAATTTGCTTTGGAAGTTAAAAAAATTGGAACTTTCTTTCCTTTTGATCGTAGTGGTAGATTTAGAATGGTTGACTTTTACTTTAACAAAAGTAATTTTGAGGTTTTGTAGAAATTTTGAGTTTATAAAATTATACGGCAGGCTTCAAATCACGTAAATCAAAAATGTTACGTCTGAACCGAATTAGATAAAATCAGAGGCTTACAAAAAAAGCTGTTCCAAAACTAGCATGAACAATAAAATTTCCTTCAAATAATAATATATCGATGGAAAATCGAATTGGTCCAAATAACCGAGGATTGTGGCACAAACACGGCCCATTTCACGTCCACGCAGCAATTCCTACACTTTTTATATCCCTTCGGGGCTGCCCACAAAAAAGGAGGCGGTTTGAAAAGGACCTTTTTTAAATTTACGACTTCGGCGTGAAAGCCCGTACGGTGGTAATACGACCAATTATAGCGTGTAAAGAAATTTCGCAATTACGCCTTTGAGGTTTCGTCTCATTTTTGTTCGTGCAACAATGCGCCGGCCCGGCCATCCGTTTCTATAGGCAATAACGCGGCACGTGTAATTCGTTGCTTTAACCTTTGTTACCGAAAACGTTCTGGGACCTATTATGCTAACTTGTATCTGTCTGGAATTATATTAGTACGTAATAATTTATTCTTTTGATATTTTAATGTTCGATGTGGCGATACGCATTAACAAATGGTGTACGCAAAAAAAGTCACGTTTTTCGACGAATAATGGAGTCGTTCTGATGCTAAAATTGGACAGCAACCCCTTTTTTTTTTTTTTTTCGCTGAGAAATGCATTACGCATGCCCGCTCGTAGGGGTCGAGACAGGGTGTGTGGGACTCCTGTCGGAATGGCACCGACAGTATACCCACTAAAACTCAGCGGTGTACCCACATCGCCGTGATGGGAGGGCCATGGGAAACCGGCTCAGCCTTTACTTCCACAACCCTCCCGGCGCATGCCCGCCTAGCTGGCGGGCCCTGCATGGCCCCCAAGTTGGGGGGCTACGGGAATGGCCGGGGACACCTGGCCATTCCCGTCCGACACTGGTGGAGGCCTGTGCAATACAGGTAAGGGTGCCCCCGCACCCGTTGCCTGCTGGCCTCCATCTGGGAGGAGTCGGAGATGACTGTCAAACTGACGTCTTCTTCGACCCCTCCTGGACAGCAATCCCTGAGTTTTTGCTTGCAAGTTTATTGCGGGTACCGGAGAAAGTGTCAACTTAATGTTTATCCGCTGCAGGGCTTCTTCGTCGGTGTTGAGGGCAAGATATCATTTATACTTGCACAAAACGTACTTTTACCTTTTGGAGTCAATGGGGGCTTTTAAAAGATGCCTCACAAGAAGACACCTAGGCCTGAAACTTCCTTCATGTCCCACTATTTATTTTACTTGGAAAGAACATTGCAACTTGAGGCTTTGTCCGGACGGTTATGGTAATAAAGGGAGTCTTACCCGTCCGTCCCTTGCCAGCTTTACAGTGCACAGCGGCCACATTCTTCGAGTCTGCAGACAGCCAATCGTGGACGTCTTCGCAGAACGGCTGGATCAGCTCAATGTTCGGCGGAGTGTGGTCTTCTAATGGGTATCGCGCCACCTGGAATCATAAAAGGGGGTTTAAAATATTTTGAGGAAGTCGCGGGCAGACGCTAGTCTGAAATAAGACTACATACGCTTGATTGACACTGTAAACAACTGTCTGTGGTACATCTGGAAGTAGCTTCCTAAAATACATCAATTGGAGGATCCCCTAACAGGCAAAGTAGAAAGTTGTTTGCCCAAAAATTCAGACTTTGTAGTAGAATGAATCCGTATGTCTACTGCTACTACTTATCTACAAATACTGCGACCACTTGAAGTTTCCTTGATGGTTATGATAATATCCTCACGACTGTTCAATAAAGCGTTCTGCCGAAAGCTGATATTTTGAGGGTTGTCCGATGTAGTGTAGTTGCCTGTTCGGATGACGTCAAAGACTGTTGGTAAACGGCTTAGGATGAATGAGAAGGCAGCTGAACCGGGTGTTGCCAAGCTTAATGGAGTCTATGTTGAGCAGTAAATTGACGCTGGTGGTAAAAGAAAAACATTTAATGTATCCTGTGCCTATTTTTCGCAGATTCGTGGATGTAGAGAATTGTTGTAAGTAGTACGCGGTCTGGCAATTTGTCACTAGGGGAAGTAACTTTTTTCTACCGTCCAAACTTCTGCCAAATCATATACCCATGGAAACCATCTTTGGAGTGTTTTCTTTAAAGCGACTGACGTAATGTTAAATAAAAATTTTGGTTCTTATTTCACAAAGTTTCCAATCCAACTGTTTCTTTTTTTGTGCAAAGAATTTGAATTATTTCAGAACTTTGGACACTTTATTAATGTTGTGGTGCTTTAGCTTGTCATATGGGAAGCGTGCTTGGAACGCCTCCAAATTTTCAAATAAACTGCATGCAATGAATTTTTATTTATTGTCAGAGTAACTTGCACTGATATAATTTAAAGAAAATTTAAAGAAGGGCTATTTGGAGAGCAGTGGTAACGGCCGCGGCTTACGAGTTGTAGGTCGTAGGTGCGAACCCAGACAGGAGCTTTACTTTGTGTAAATTATTTCATCACCACTGCTCTCAAAACGGTGAAGGAAAACATCGTGAGGAAAACGGCGTGTCCTAGAACCAAAAATTCGAAGACATGTAACATCTGCCAACCCGCACTGGGCCCGCGTGGTGGATTACGGCCAACTCCCTCTCACCGAGAGGAGGCCTGTGTCCCAGCAGTGGGAACATTATAGGCTGATTATGATGATTTGGAGAGATGTTTATATATTAATTTATTGATGCAGCGGTACGTAGCTTTTCGACACGTGGCCAAGTTGGAAGCCAGCACATGTACTAGCACAGTTTTACTGTAACTGTACTCTCTTGCAAGAACAAATTCTCTACATCACCGCACTGAATTGTCTCTGGAATACATTTTACACGACCTCTTAAGAGCTAAATTCTACACGACACCACATAGTTCCTTCAGGAGTCTCTTAAGACGCGTCCAATTTTCTAACACTTCGAAAAGTATTAGGACAAGAAAATACTTAGTAGGTCACTAACCCCAGAATCAGACCTAATTATTTTCGCTCGCGGAGTTAGGAATTACGAGCCGAAAAGCCTTTTTAGAATTATTTTATGAAGCAAGAAAGACGTAGCTTTGAAAAGAGTTGGTTTGACTTTACTAAAAAAATTGTCTTCTTAAGTCCTGCCTAATGAAGCCTTTAAATGAAGCTCGGCTGCATGAATAAAGCCTTTTAGAACCGTCATTAGTAATAGTGCTAACGCTAATAGCAATTATTTCGCTCTCATACGGCTTCCTTGACGTCTGCAAAGGGTGGACAATACCACATCTTACTAGTAATTACTATTGCTTTTTAACGTATAGGTATTCACTCTTATTTGTTATTGGGAATTCTAGATTGGGATGATGAAAAGTGTGAGGTTATTTTAACTCTTCCAAAATCCATACTAATATTATAAATGCGAAAGTGTGTCTGTTTGTTACCTCTTCACGCTTAAACTACTAACATTTTATACTTAGGTCTGAATTAAAGATATTTTATTTTATTTTTAACCGCTGAACCGATTTAGATGAAATGAAATTTGGTATAAAGATAGTTTGTAATCCCGGGAAAGGACATAGGATAGTTTTTATTCCGATATTCCCACGGGATCGAAACTTATGCGGGTGAAACAGCGGGGCGCTGCTAGTGTTATATACAGGGCATTACAGGACCCATCTATTGATCCAGAAATCACCATATTATTGCACAGTGTAGTTTCACATTTGCCAACGATATTGATCTCAAAATAGTCAGACGTTATGACCATGCAATTTGGATTGCCTCTGGCTCTGAGAATCTCATCATAAAATAGTGATAAACCTCATTGAAAAGTAGGATTAGAAAACAATTCATAGATATCACTGCAGCTGTAATTAATCGATCGTGACGATTATCAAACGCATACCACACATACTTATATGTATTTGTGTAGTATAGTATTGTGTAGGTTACTCCCAAAACCTAAAGAATTAATATCCATTTTGTGTATCAAACCTACAATTTGTATTAAAACTGCTATTTTGGCAATTATCGTTCGAAACAGCGTCAGGACCACCCAACATGACGCTCACATGATTAGATAAGTTACTACGTTCTATGTTTTCCTTCCATACCTAAATCATTATGGAAATACTGACAATTGATAAATGTAACAAGGAAAATGGGTCGCCCATGACGTCAGATAAGTGTTGCACGCGATATTTTGCCAATATTATACAAACTCACATATTAGTTTATTCCATTTTTATGCTGCTCTGACAGTGTCGGTGGACGTGTGAAATTGATGACCCATATTTGGCAGCCAAGTTATATTATCCTCATTATCATCATCTGCCTAGCCTTTTCCCAACTATGTTGGGGTCGGCTTCCAGTCTAACCGGATGCAGCTGAATACCAGTATTTTACATGGAGCGACTGCCTATCTGACCTCCACAACCCAGTTAATGGGTAATAAGATACAAGTTATATTATCCTGTTATATTATATTCTCTTTTGAGTCAGCCTAAACATAAGCTAGACTAGAAGGTAAGACTTAGCTAAACTTCTTCGGAATTCACACCTATATTCTTTTCTGTTCAACTTGGTATTTAGTCCTCTCCATCAACCAGCTTTCAGGAGCTAGGACTCGCGATCATTTTATTCACAATAGCCGACACCACAGCGCAAGTTCCGTTAACTGTATCCAGGCACAAGTTATCAGCAACTAGAATAAGCAATACGAAGCCTTGAGTCGAAAACTATGACGGCATACCTACCTACTTACTTGCGATACAAATGAGCCCTGCACCGAGGTGTGTGGAGGGTACTTAAAAGTAAAGTAACCAATTCCATGTTCGAACTATTATAAGATAGCTGAGACTTGCAGTCTCATAGTCTCATTTATTTATTTAATTTCGTAAGATCCTGGCAACATTGAAATCACCATAACCCGTTCGCTGCGACGTCCTTGCTTATATTACACTCGCAGAATTATTATATGAACAGACAGAGGTTAAAGTGAAGAAGGAAATACTTATCACAATCATACTGATTGCACAGCCACACCCACTGATACTAATGGCGTGAAGATAGGACACGTTTAGACTTTGATATAAATTATTAAGACTTGAGTGAGTCTAAAGAGGTTATTATCGGTAACATTATCAGTCAAAATTTGGACGTGTTACATAAGATACTTAAAATGACGTACGTAATTATATTATTTTAATGGATTTAGTGCCTTGTAAATAAATTATGATAATAAATTAAAGTAGCTTCGAGGTTTTGTTAGAGTAGCTTGATTACACGCGTCTGTACTTGGACGTTTTCGAACTATGTTCTAAGTGTACCATAAGATAAGACCACGCCTTCGCACGTAGTTTCAGCGTGCTTAGGCCCTGTGTAGTCTGTAAGTCGATGAGCTAAGTCCTTAAGTAGCCTATAAAGTTCTTGTACGATTTTGCTGGCAGCTACTCCAGTACGCATACAACTGAACTAGTCACCTACTCGTTTGCCGTTAGCAACAGCGTTATTTCGAGTGAAATCAAAATAGATTATCTAAAGAAAGCTTTGACGATAAATCAGAATAAAAGTTAATATTTTCGCCGTTATTAGGCCACATTATAAATGTATATTATTTTTTTATTCCACTCACGGAAATTGTCAACTAGATTAATTCTGCATTTAATAATCGTTATAACATCGACGTATCGCATTATCGGAACTATAAAGATGCAAAATTACAGTTTCATTATATTTAAATTATGATAATTTTATTTTAAGCACGCAATCAATGGCTGGGTAATTCTGTCCAAATAAAAAATGAAAATAACATACGACTTGTGAAATATTATATTAGTGTTACTCCCATTTCCACGGAAGTTTATTCTTGATTAATTTTTAATTAAAACCTATTTATTTTAATAAATTCATTACAATTTTTTATATTGGTTTGGACTCCGCATGTAATTTATTATACTGAAATCCAATTTATATTTAACAACTACACACAACTAGGCTCACGCTCACCAATCAATAACGTCAAGATAAGCATAGTAAAATATGGCTTTAATAAAAGTCATAATAAATGTTAAATATGAAAAGATTAAAAAAAGAAAGTATAGCTTCATAATCTTTTCGATACCACCCAAGCAATATCTAATATTTTCTGCTTATAAATAAATATTAAAACGATACGATAAAATATAAAGAATACTGATAAAAATAAGCAGAGGACACAAATCGGCTGTGCAATTTCAAAACCTAGCAACTGACATTTCTAAAAAAATCGGTGTTTTTATACATATTTGACTTCCTAGATATCTAGCAAGTCAAATATGTTATATGTATGTTGTATGTGTAAAATGTGTATGTATGTGGTGTGTTTTCCTTTTGAGGTACGGAACCCTAAAAATTAAACCTAAGTAATTTTAGAGATACACGGCACAATTTATAGTAAGTATAACAATACAAAACATTCCTAAATGGGCATCATTAAGCAAATTGCAGCTCTATCTTGCCGAGACATCGACCATTTAGTTGTAAAACGTCAGTTGAATTACAACGTCCTGCCACAAAAACTTCAATTGCATCCGAGATACCTATATGTATAATACCACTGAAATTGTACCGAGTATCAATTATGACTGGGTAGCACAAAAAATCACAATGACATTTATCTAAAAGTCATTACAGCAAATGAGTGGCGCATACGTAGACTGTAGGTACTGTAGTAGGTATCATGTTATAATTATAGCGATTACATGTCCAGATATAAGCATCTAGGATCAGACTTGTCAGTTAAAATAAGAAGCTAAAAGATGACAGATGGACAGGCTAAGACAAATTACACGAACAGTACATATGGCGATCATTCTTCATTAAAATATTTAAAGTTAATCTTTATTTCAGCTGTTCCAGTGTTTCATAGCTGACTTTGTAACTTTGTATTGATCGATATGATATTACTTGTCTATTGAGTGGCATATAATGTCAATCAAGTGTCAATTTATTTATTAATATGATATCCCGGATCACTCATCGCCGGACAGTTAAACCCCTGACTTAGGAGCATGAAACGGATAATATTAAATGTCAGGACCTCAGTAAGAGATAACGATTTCTTTTTCTGCAGTAGTATTATTTATTTTGTATAATGTGATAATTTTATTATGTCAGGAAGATGCAATTTTGTTAAAGGTTGTAGTAATCTGATGTGTACCCACCCTAAACTTTCACGTGGAAATCGATACTGCATCCATCCGTGAAATGAGCTATTCATATTCTTTATTTTATCAATGTGTCGACACTAAAATGTCAATGCTCCGATGCGATTTTTATCACGCCGATATAAGATAATGATATGTACTAGCCGATAGGTAGGTATGTACATATAATATCGTGGTGACTGAAAACCACACTGAAACTATGGGTACATGATGACACTTGTCCAATTCATATTTTGGTCAGATTTACCGATGGACCTTCCCATAAACACAATGGGTAGGTAAAACTTACGTACAATAAATTTTACACTGCGCGCGTCTGTCTGTTGTAGCGTCAAACCGGAGTAATCGTGACGTGATTACGTGAATCATGTGTTGAATTGAAACTAAATTAATTGTACGGGTTGAAATACTCTAAATTTTAATTCCTCATACCATTTATGGGCAATGGGTTTGTCATATTAATTACTCGGTGTTGGAAACCGATATCATGACACAAACTTCAACCTACCTATTGATAATAGTAGCGCCCAAAACAAGTTATGCCCCAGATACTGAAGACGCAAACCGTGTGTAAAGATGCATTGTACAGACGCCAGCACATCAAGCTACCCGAAACTGTCAAATTTTCCCAATCAACACTGAACCTTATACTTTAGCCATAAAGTTGAAAATCTATTAAAGAAATTTGACAGATTGTAGTAGCTTGATGTGCTGGCATCTGTAGAGTACAATAAC
Organism: Hydraecia micacea; assembly: GCA_914767645.1. NCBI lineage: Eukaryota > Metazoa > Arthropoda > Insecta > Lepidoptera > Noctuidae > Hydraecia > Hydraecia micacea. The sequence continues at coordinate 2,438,457 of OU611794.1, forward strand.
GTTAACACTTTACATGCTCTCAAAACGAAACAAAGACTTCAAACCCCTCCCCGTATAGCAACTAGCAACAACATAAAATCCAAATAATAAAAATAAAAAAAACAAACAACATAATCTGATAAAAACTAGAATAGATTTTACGATACGATAAATAAACCTTTCTATTTCCTTGAAAATTGAACGTTTTTAGTGGAAACTGCGCGATCCATTCTGTGATACGCGTTATCAGTGAACAAGTGATAGCGGGTGTAGTCAGGACGTCGGTGGCGACATCTAGTCTAGCACTGCGACACACGCCTGACTCAAAGAGCAACCGATAGACAGTTCAAATGTATTCTACCTACGCGGCCGTTCATTTGTTTGATTGACACAATCACAACTCGCCACGATAATGATCGCATCGTCCAAATATAGAAAGTAATATACTAACGGAATGTTCCGTTTGAGGTGGTAGGTAGTGTTACTAATTTTTATTACACGTTTATTTTAGGCAAGTGATCATTTTCCTTAGTTTGTCTCCACGTGTCATTATGAAGGTCGTAATGTGATGAGTAATAATTTGAGCCAAGTTCTGAACTAATTATTTACTTAACGACCTGACCCTTAATCGTTTGTACGCTTTCCTAATGAGCTTCACGAACGAAGACATCCAATAATAAGACGTTTGGCATTCAATACGTTCATAAAGTTTCATAATTATTGTCATCTAACTCTGAACGTACAAATACGTATTTGATGGTTTCGCCAAAACACTTTCAAACTTTCCAAGTATCATACACGCTTCGTACTGTGACGTCGATAAGTAATAAATTTCAGGAGCGTGGAAAATGTCAATGACGCCATCGTTGGATGGCCCTAATTACGTAGTGTATAATAAATCAAGATTATATACTTGGTTGATTGGTTCCCTTTCAGGTACAAACAGTTCAGGGTGTAATCTATGTACACCATGATTTATGGACACTGATTATTATTATATTGTTCATTTAATTTACCAAAGGACCTTTCCATTTAGCAGTTTTCCAAGTAATGTTTTCTTTTCATGTTATTTTATTAAATGCATCCATACTATCATCCATACCAATATTATAAATACAAGTCTTGTGTGTTTGTCTGTCTATCTGTTACCTCTTCACGATTAAACCGCTGAACCGATTTAGATGAAATTTGGTATAGATATAGTTTGAGATACTTTTTATCCCGATATTCCCACGGGATCGAGACTTATGCGGGTGAAACCGCGGTGCGCTGTTAGTTCGTACATAAGGACCAAATATTAATGAAAGATGATCAGAACCATGCCGTATCAGCGATGACAGGGGCGGTTTCGTACTACGTCCGATCCGAATCCGAGAAATGCCGGTCCTAAGTGACCATAGTCCTATTTGTATGAGGGGTTGCGCACTAGATCCGAACTCTATCCGTCAGAATTAGAACATTCCCAATTCGGATTGAAGTCGGATATTCAATTCGGATTCGGATCGGATGTAGTGCGAAACCGCTCTTAATTCACATATTAATCCCGGGTCAAAGATCATCACTGCATCATTGGCCAGAGTTCCTCAATCTTTTTCCTTCGATAATTATCATGCGGGTCACAGCGACGTGGATCTAAGCTAAGTAATTTTAAATCCCTCCAAGCCATGACGAAGATATCCCGGTTACACTTCGACAACATAGGAGACCAGAGCTCTTTACGTCACACAAATTATCATGCACCTCAAAAATACAGTCCCAAATTTTAGAGACAATCTCTCCTCTTCCTGAAAATATTTCACCCAGTTCTGCACTCTAATTGTGTAACACACTATCATTCAAACAATATGAATAATTTTGAAGCATATTGCTAATACATTGCTTCATATTATGTTCGAAAAAAATTGTCTGCTTCACAACGTAAATAACGCAATGAATGTTGTTGAACTGTCAAAATGAAACCCATTGCTACTGTTAGTATGTTACGCTATTACCCCGCTGTATACGATTCGCGAATTCTTTCATACCGAGATTTATACAGAATATATATATTAAGTTTCCTCTCTCAATCGCCAATGCAACTCAAGCATTTCTTGGTTCTTAATCCTGATTAAGAGTTAGACAAATTATGCTTGACTGGAGGGCTACCACAAGCTCTTAACGCGATCCATTTTAGGACCTAAACTGAACTGTTCTTCTAATTCGTACCATGACGTCAGTTTAACGATTCAGTTTAGGCCGTGCCATCTGCTGACAGCGATTGTCCTAAACTGAGTCGCAAGTTTTGGTTTCATTCATACTTGTTTGGTACCATGACGTCCATAGAGCAGCTCAAGCGATGCAGTTTAGGAACCTAAACTGAAATGTCTTGTTTTTGGATCGTTTTTAATTAGATCATGGTAGGCCACCTGGTCATGTAGAAATGGACAGATAAGCGGAAGCCGCTGATTGACTATCGCTGGCATAGATAATAACAACCGGCAAATAGGCAATATTAACTAATTGCCACAATATTATTAAAACCTTTCTTTGTCTTATTCGTTTCGTTTCAACTTAACGATACCCTCTTACATTTCATATAAGAGAGTGCCGTAATCAGATCGCGTACGGGGGTACAAAGTTATTCGTTATCTTCCACCACCAGGCGGGGTCGTCGCCCCTCATTAGTGTTGTATTTCAGATTAATTACGGTCTCAATTAAAATAATGCTTTTAATCATTACGCGGAGAATTTCCTTATAAACTTGGCTGGTATTGCAATGGCAATGTAGTCGCCATTAACGATAACTATTTATATAGAGAAGTTGAGAATAGCTATTTCCAAGCTCGGTATTTATTGAGTCTTAATTGCAGGTTTAGCGTCATTGCACGTCAGGTTTTGACGTTAAATGCTGCCGATTCTATAAGTTATACGGATTTTGGATATCGAGAGAAGATAGATTTGACAACGAAAATTACAATTACAAATTGGATTCATAAATAGCGAATAGCTTGTATATGAGGCAAATCGGATTTGAATAACAATCACAACTTATCGATGAACGATCTAGGCGATAATTCAATCCAGGATATTTGACAGGCAATCGGTAAAGGCAAGCTACAAGTTCCTCAACTCGAAGTTACACGAGTTATAATACTAGCATAATATGTCAAATGTAAAAGATGAATAATCTTATTCACAAATCAGACATCGATATTCAGTAAAGGCTAAATAATATAATTATTAATTACAAAATGTCACTAACTAACACACAAAAGAAAATTATTACAAACGAGACGAAATATGGGTGACCCATTTACCTCAACAAATTGCAAATTCTTACATACAATATTACCTAAGACATAAATTACCTAAAACTTGACGCAACTAACAAAAATACACGCGAATGACGCATCTCTTGCCATTTAACACTTCTATGGCTGGCACACATTGTTCTATAATAAATAATGTATTGAACTTACTAGCACGTTAACACTGTCTGTGACATTTTTAGACTGTATACATAAAATGCGTGTGTTGGTTGGATGACGTCACTATGACCCGTATAGCTGCCAAATCCCCCGTGCATTAAGGTACCCTAGCATTTGTAAATGCTCCCGCAGACAGGCGTGACACGAATCTAGTAGAACAATTTTTATGAAAACTTCCAAGGAAATAATTGTTCTATTAGAGTCGCGTCTCCCTGTCTGCGGGAGCCCTAAGGCGGAATAGAAGACGTTGATAAACGTCGGAATAAAATCAACTTTATGGATGATTCAGTTTATTGTTTAATCTTTGTTTAAATGATTGAAACCCTCTGTAGTGCTCGTAAAACGCGCGCGAATTAAATAAATAAAAACAAAGAGAATAAACTGTGAAGAACATAGACGTAGCGTGGCTACTACAGGAAGAGCTAACAGAAAGTTTCAATTGTGAGTAACACAGAGTTTTGAGAGCTTTTGCTGATGGCACAAGGACCAAAATTGCGTTTAGAAAAATGCTACTGTTGCTAAGGCGTCATTCATGTGTTCTAGCCTAGTTTATTATAGCTTTACGATATAACCAAATTCCTAAACATGAAGCTACTGACACATTTACCAAGAATCTCAAGTCTGTACATAAATCTACAGAACAACCAGTAACTATTGCATCAGTACGACGTCAAACAATATTGAATATTGACTATTACTGTGCCGTTTGACGACAAAGTAGTCTTTAGAACCGGCTAGGAGTTATGCACAGGTGTTTCTGAAGGTCACCGTAACGAGAGTCTTAGCAGTCAGCTGTGAAAGACCTTAGGATTATTGTACTATGTGTACCTATGTCATTTAAAGGCCGCTTCCTTTTTAATGTATGGTTAGATTTGAAATCACCTCGCACAGTCTGTTGCTAGGTGGTGGGACGACGAGTATAATTATGGTCAAAAATGCAGAAGCGCTGTTGCAGAGCTTTTTTGAAGTCTGTTTTTTTTTCATACCAGCTTGATGTAGAACAAAAATTCTTTATAATAATTCTTGGCTTGCCAATTCTTATTGATAGGAGAGCTTACACGTGTACAACAGACAGTTTCGAGAATAGCAAGCATCCAAGGCATTAAAGCTATAAAAATGCACTAAAAACCGCCGTTGATATTTCGATAATTAGGTGAAATTAATTACTATAACGAAAAGTTTATTTCTGTACCCTCGTACCACTCCCACCCACACTAGAAATTGGCAGAATACATCGGCAATGTCAAGTCACTCTTTACCAACCACCATCAAAAACAACCTATGGTCTTTCCCGTTAAATCTTCCCGGATTCCCAAAATTCATTTGCAAAATATTGACAATTCTATTTAGAAAAATAACTTCCTTTATACATAGAGGAGAGTATACTTTTGTATTTGTTTCCTTTTTAGATAGTCGTCGAAATTAACGCCGAGGGGCTCGTGGCTATGTATTAACAGCCACAGCCGCACGGGCCGATCGATCAGGTAAAGCTACGCTTGCCGCGGTAAGCCCGTCGATGGGTGACCATATTTACATACCGAGACCCGACCCCTCCGTGTGTCGGAAGGTCAGAAGCTCGAAAGTCTGACAACCAGTCCTACCAAGGGATACCAGTAACTGGGTTGTGGAAGTCCGAAGGCAGTCGCTCCACGCAAAATACTGGTCTTCAGCTGCTTTCGGCTAGACTCCGACCCCAAAAATACTTGGAAAAAGGCTAGGCAGATGATGATGTAACATTATCGTCGAATAACGTTCGATCACGCTTTTAGTAAGTAGATATAGTAATTTAATTTAGGTAACAAGACGTTCAAATTGCCTACTTCATGTGTCGTGTTTTCGTGGCGTGAGAAAACATGCTCCACGGTACCAACGTACCTAAATTAATCTTGTGCCAAAATTTATCAAACACGACCTTATTTCATTACAATACACCCTCTATAATTGCGCACTATTAAACAATTCACAGCCTAATCTTCCGCGAATTGTTACTATTATACAGGGTGTCCCTGGAAGTATGGATCAAATCGAATAGGGGCGTGGGTAAGGTCATTTCCAAACATTTTAACCCTGAGAATGTCTTCGCATAGTGCTCAAAGAAAAAATTATTAAAAAAAAACTATCAGGGTTGTCAATTTAATTTCTTTAGATAGCCCTGATAGTTTATTTTTTAAGAATTTTTTCTTTGAGCACTATGCGAAGTGATGAAAAAAAAAACATAACTTGGTCATAACTTTTGAACCGTAAAAAAAATCACCGACATTCTTAGGATTAAAAAGTTTGGAAATGACCCTGTCCATGCCCCTATTCGATTTGATTCATACTTCCAGGGACACCCTGTATACTCTTCTGAAAACCACTGCAGTATTTGAGGAAAACGATATTATATTAAAACAGCTGATACAAGTGTTAAACGATTTGGTGACATTAGGTTAAAATTAAATTGAAAAAATAACACTGCTGTTGGCATTTATAAATAGTTGTGCTGACATGAGAGTTCAAGTATCTGATTATTTTAAAGGATTATCAGCTTTATTTTTTGGCAATACGGGGGGTGGAATCAAACGAACGATTTTGAGAGAAGTTGATGTATGATTCGTGTACGAGTACACGTACGCAAACTGTGAGTCACACTGCGTGACATCGAACACGCCACCTATTCATAATCATATTTGTGTTGTCACAGCTTGCAGCAGATAACGCCTCGACCAACAATTATGTAAGAGTTAACCCCTCACTGGTGAGTAGTGACATTGGCTGTTGGCTGTACTAAAACTTGAAATGTTTGCACAGCGTCGTAGACGTACGACACCAAAAGGCAATCGAATGGACGTTATCTTGACAGCGTTGAGGCAAATGCACCCAAATGAACATTTTCTGTGAAATAACACGGCACAATATTGAAATGTCAGCATCAATCACAGGTTTAATAAATACTCTAATAGTGGAAACGAAGAGAAATAACATTTTTGATGAAGCATTCATTAGATGGACAGGTGGACTTTACGTGACCCAATATTATCGAGTTATGAACCGCCATCATCATACTAGGCAGCTATTTACTGCTTTCCTGTTACACCACAGTAACTAACATTAGCGTGATGTCAATTTTGTAAACACTAAGAAATCCTCATAAATCTGTTAACTTTGGTGCACAGCATTATTTGCATTTCTTACGTTAATAAAATATGTATACATACTCGTTTGCCAATAAAGAAGCGTTTAGTGCATCTCTCAGTACAGCATTACGAATTTACGAGTGCATCTGTCTTGAATACACGTTTTTATTTTATTTATTTATCTACTTACATGTACAATTACAGGATATAACCCAATGCAGTAAATGAGCTTATCCTAAAAATTTTTATTAAAAATAAGTTTTAAAAGCAATGTCAAAAGTTTACAATAAAATTCATGTGTGCAGTGGTCTTTTGATCAGCAAGCCGTTGGTCCTTTGTTACATCGCGAGGGTTAACGAAGAGGGAACGGTTACTATGGAGCAGGGGGACCATTCGGCAATGATGGGGATTTGTGCAACAATATTGCATTGAACTTGTTACAATTTAACCTTGAGCACAATAGACACACGGTCGATACCGAAAAGTTTTGTCGGAGTTTATAAAAACCAATCGTTGAGAGCATGACGAAATGACTAACATGACTTTTAGCTAAATTAAACAGATGATACACATTATGATCTAATTATGAGCTCAAGCTCTGTAGAATTAAGACATTTTAGCTACAGCCTACAGCCGATTCTTATTTAACGGAACTGTTAGACCGAAAAATAATCAGAGTCATCCGTGCATAAGCATTTCCATTCCGTTCATAGTTCTGACTGTTGCCACATCAAAGAAATCTAGGCATCAAGGTATGTAAAATATGCTCGACTATAATACAGTACAGTCAGCTTCCGTGCATAAAGGGTATAAAATAGAAATAACACTCGCTCAGTAGTCATGATAACCTAGATATAGTGCGAACACTGGTCATTCGATTTCTTCCAGTAGGAATCAATCACAGTATTACAACTAGTGCCATACGAAACCACAAATTTTAAAGTGCAATGATTTAGTCATATTTTGTACTGGCTACAACGGGTTAAAATTTTAACAATCCAAGTTTATAACAGAGTCACAATTCAGCTGTTTTTTTATGCAGAAAAACAAACAGCTTGAAATATCGTTGCTAAAAGGTTAATGCAATATCTTGTCCCTCGAGAGACTGAAAGGAAATTCACAAAAAAAACGTCGTAAAATAAACTAATTAAAATTAGGGGAGATTTTTGTCGTTGACCCAAAAAGGGTAATTAAATAATGAAAAGGTTCAATTTAAATATTTACCAAGGTGATTGCATTGACATTGTTTCACCTTAAGGTTTGTTATCAAAACGAAATTGTAGTGTGTAGTGTAGTCGTTAAAAATAATTGCTCAGATATTAACTGATTTGAATTTGCAGGGTGATGACAACGTTCGACATTTAGACATATGGGGCATTGGTATAATCTACCACGTCTTCCAAATAGGCAGAAAGAAGCCTTTAAATATACGATCTTTCTTTCCAGAAAACAAATATAGTAACGTTTTCGTAGTCAAATTGTCGAATCCCAATTCACGACACTACAACGTCACAACAAAGCAAGAACGTACAAGGAGTTCAGGCAGGACCCTCGCTGGCAGAATGTCATTAATTTCTAACAATACAGTAACGCAACATCACAAACAACAATTTACGTGTAAACGTCTCCAATCACTCCAAGATTTACGTAATTGTATGTAAGTGTGTATTCCAATTACTGATCCTACCTTATACATAACTCCGACATTAGGAACAGGAATGAATGAGGAAAGGAGGTCGAATGACGAATCAAGTCAATGATTCCTTGAGTCATTGGGCGGGTAAAACCTCCGATTATCTAATGACGGTGACGTTGGCTTCAGGAAATCCTTCCTGTAACACCCTTCATGCCAGTAAAAAATAAGCAGAATTTAATCTCGATTTATTTTGAGCAGTCAATCAAATCCAGATTGTTTAGAAGCTCTCGTGGCGAAATCTGGATGTTTTGAGTACGGTCTGATTTGTAATAATTATCAGTCAACCTAAATTCAGATATTTGATAAAGGGCTAAAATTATAATTCGAATTCCAGTTAGGGAAATACTGCTTGGTAATTTCGGAAATCTAAACGGTCAAACTCCGTTGTATATGAATAGAAACTTTGATAGGGGTTGTATAGGTCTGTGGTTACATTAAAGGCGTCATCCTCATAAGGACCAAGGACACCAAGGTGGATAACAATACGGAAATCCGAAGAGTTTTGCGTTAAGATTTCTAATAACCATTGGATACACACGGCTGTTAATTAATATAAAGCAAAAAAAAGCTTGTACTCACCCTTTCGTGGAATTTGCTCGAATCATAAGACCTCTCCGAGCAGAGATTGTATATCTTATAGCGGTCCTTGTGCATCTTCTCTAGAAACCTGTACACTTCGTCTATGTGATTCCTGTATACTCCTTCTAACTTCTCGGCGGGGAAGCCCATCGCTATCAGCCTGTCTGTGATATCTGTACAACATGGTGTTAAGGAAATATTCAACAATAATTAGAGCATAACATAATATAGATTATTTATTTTTGATATGGTGTGTTTGGGTGGATGCGAGTACTGAATTACTTTATTTGCAGTCTAGACAAAAACTTTTACAAGGAAAGCTCAATGGGTTTGTTATACCAAATGACAAAGGTTTTTGGCAATATATTCAATTCAAATTAATTAAGGGTTGAAATAGTAACCACTACTTTCGTGTCCATCCAAAAACATATACTTATTCAATAAAATATTATAATCGTAAGATCAATGTTGTGTGTCATCTGCCTAGCGTTTTCCCAACTATGTTGAGCTCGGCTTCCAGTCTAACCGGATGCAGCTGAATACCAGTATTTTACATGGAGCGACTGCCTATCTGACCTCCACAACCCAGTTACTGGGTAATAGGATACCCCTTGGTAAGACTGGTGTGTGTGGCATATGGCATAATAATACTTGTCAAATCCTATCGTGGGCGCAGAATTAATACGGGTAAACAAGAGAACCTTTAACTTAGACACAGTTTATTGTTAATTACTAACACTACAGTACTAACTAATACTCTGAAATTAAAAGACAGAGCATTTCCTAGGCCAGTATATGTCGGGACGTCTTATGTATGAGAGTCGTCATATTCCTAGACTCCGCAAAACCCTAAATAGGCCCTTGTGTCACATTTTAAGTGCATATTCATGAAATATCCGACATACCCAACAATACAATGAGCGGTAAATGTAATGAAAATAGCAGTATAAATAAATAAAATTACATCCTCAAAATATTTAATTCATATACATAGGTAAATTGTAATATATAATAATACGAGCTGGTCCAGATATTCTCAGTCTTATAAACGGCCACTACATGACCACACCGACATTTCGGACCCTTGACTTCTTTGTTCGGCATTCGAAATGGTTGTGATGGCAAGGAGACGGTATCAGAGTATCACGTCACGCTCCAGCAGTAACTAGTAACTTAATCCTGGCTGTAATAAATGGCAGAAGCTGTCATTAAAGCCTGCGTTTCCTCGCGTCCCGATTGACAGGCCAACAACAAAGAAACAAGGATCCTTACAAAATCCGATTTCTCGTCACGCATGCGCCATCGGATCAGTATTCTTTCTCTATCCACGTATGTCATGTATATGTTCTGAGGTTCTAACCGTAATGCAACAGTCATTGCACTCAGCTTAACATCGACGTGAATAAAATATTTAGCGTGTCAGTTATTTGCGTAGATATTTAACAATGGCAGAACAAGGTTGCGATGTGCAATTATTCATATGATTACTGGCCAAAGTACATACATCTATAATTAGGTAATTCGAATGTGTTGATTTTGGAATATTTGTGCGAGTGCGGTGGCATAATCAGCCTATAATGTTAACACTGCTGGAACACAGGCCTCCTCTCTTTGAAAGTGAATGGACTATAATTTACCACGAGAGCCCAGTGCGGGTTGGTACATGTCATATGACTTCGAAGTTTTTGTTCTAGGACATGCCGGTTTCCTCACGATGATGTTTCCTTCACCGTTGTGAGAGCAGTGATAATGAAATAATTTACACAAAGTAAAGCGCCCGCCTGGGCTCGATCCCACGACCTACAACTCGTGAATCGGAGACGATACCATTGGGCCACCAGTGGCCACAACACTGCTCCAGTGCGGTGGGCCTTGCCGAAATTGTGTTGATACATAACCGACTCAAAGTTACCCTAGTCTGAAATTGGTTTGCTGAACCTTTTCGCTTGAATGAACATTAACAAATAGTACTAATCAAATACCTCTATCCGTTAGAAGGAGACTGGCAAATAAGATCGGGAGGTCATCCAAGTATTTTTTCTGAGTGAATTTACGCCAAGAACTTGTAACTTCCCTAGTGACAAAACTTCCTTTATTTGTCTAATCTACAGTTTCCCAGTTGCTAGATAAAAGCACTGTTACTACAAGAGAATCGAAGATGGCGAATAGAAGGAGAGAGAGCCTTGTATCTATTGGAAGTTTGGAAGGCAATCAGTTCACAAGAGGTCTAATCTGTATTTGATCGCTAAAAAGTGCAAATGCAAGCGTTTTCCTCCTCTGTTGTTGCATGGAACACAAAAAGACATTAACCTACTGCCTACTAAGTGGGTTGAATTCGGTAGAATGATAAATATCTTTCAAACGCATCAGTAGCATCTTTAATAGGCTCGTTCTGTGTTGGCTTATCAATATTAGTTTCTTCGGTAGGTATATCAAAAATAAACCCAAAAAATACCGTATTGCACCAATTTTCTGAACTACCAGATTTCGGAATTCCCAGACCTTTGATTAAAGCCATTAAAGTGATATAAATTTACCATCCTTCTCTTGACCTACATTAATAAACCTTGGAACTTTATTCAAACAGAATCTGATTGAACTACCTAGACATGGCAATAGCCTTTATACAATTCTTCCTTAAACAGATTCTTAATTAAAGAGATTCTATCGTTAAAGTTGCGTCACCTGGTCGAACTTATTCGGCGATGGCCGAGTGGCGTTAGGCTAACGGTATCATTGCCATGGCAACGGCTGATAGGGCCAACGTACTATGGTAATACTATAACATACTTATGCGATCAGATACTTCTTTAGGGACAATGAAGCGTTTGTGTATATGGAATAAAGAGAGCCAGAAACTTGTGTTGGATTGAGATTTGTTTTTTTATCGAAGTACCAAAAACTTTCGAATATTTTTTTGTTGGATTGTGGCAGTCCACCATAAATAAACGTTTACGTGTCCCATACCATTGATAATAATATTGGGTAGATTCACCATCAATTCAGTCTACTAGTTTACGTCACAAATTCAATAACCATTAGCTACAATTATAACATTAACGACACAACAATATATCTGATCTACGAAAACATCATGTATGTAAGGAAAAATTTACATATTTTTAGTAAAAGAGGTGAAAGACAATTATAGTACTAGAAATAGGGACGTATTAGTTCAACCAGGTTTTAGGCTAACTCATCTTTCATGGGGTACTGTTTAAAATGTTATAATAAAATACCTCCCCACATTCTTCAACTAAGTTAGACAAAATTTCAAGTCATGTCGCACACTATGCATGCAGGCATATTATAAATTAGGGGATTACATCGCTGATAAAAATGCCTGGCTCAATGCTAGTCCTGCTAACAACCACAACTAATTGATGAACACTTGAAAATACTGTTGGAGCTGCTGAAGATTGTAAGACTATCTTTACATTGTATAAACTCAATTCCCTTTGTATTGTATAATTGCATAGCACAGATGTGAGTTGTATGTAATATAGAGCTACTATTTACCGGGTTATATGTCTTTCATTGACTTGAATGTGCCCTGGCGGCTGATAGTATGTCATGCTCACTCAAATGTCTCGCTGACGGCGGCGTGTGTGTTGGATCATTTAGCTCCCTTCAAAATGGTTGAGCTGAATGGTGCTGATCCATGCGTCATGTTCGTGAACGGGCGCCGTCAGTTGGGGCTGGTCATCACGTAGCTGTCTCGGCTTATTTTTAATTATTATATTTTTGGATTGTTGTTTTGTTACTATTTGCTGTACTCTGGACGCTTTTAACGTTTACTTACGTCTTTTTTTTACATCGTTCTCACATATGTATAATTATAAATCCAACATTAATGATTTAACTAATATTTTTGTAAATATAAATTTAAAACAGTGTCCATGGAGTTTCTTGCCCGTTCTTCTCCATAGGTACCTACTACGCATTGGAAAGGGCAACTAGCTTCACATTTTCTGACTCACCGACTTCTTGATAATTCAAAAGTGCCTGTAAATGGTTTAATTGAAATAAATGCTTTGAGTTTGAGTTGACCAAAACCACAGTAGAAACGTCAACGTGTGACGTCACTTGTCACGTACAAAATATGTATAGAATTTTTTTTTTTTGCTATCAGTCGTGGGCGAAGGCACGGACGATGGACAGTGTGTGGTATTGGTGACCGCAAAATGTATGTATTACGGTTAAATTTACTCACAGTACTACGATAAAAAGGTAAATAAGCATATAATCATGTTTTGATAGGAATATAATTATTATAATAAGTCAACAGAAAGGTCCATGACCCGTTTATACCTACAGCCTCTCAGGTTGCTCTGTTACAGAGCGAGAGACAACGAAGCCACGAATATGAGAAAAAATTAATAATAAACGCGAAATAATCGATAAATGTTAGTTTTATTTCAATATAAGTAAACCGATTACATTCATAAATGAAGTCGGTTAAAAAAAACACATAATTACGGATTGTTTGGCAGCAATAATATATTTTAAAGGAGAAAATGCGAATATCGTGACTGAAGGCAAAGGTCAGACAAAGCAGGTGCGAGTTAATTGCAAAGTACGACTATATTAAAACGCAGACGGAGAGAATGAAGCAAGGGCAGAATGCAATGTCCTAAGCTCAATGTCGCTGTTGGAACGGGCGAAGAGTTTGTAGCGAGAAGTGAGACCTAAAGACATTTGCATCATTAAGTTTAATGCCCACTAAGGGAGACCAAGACCCTCCGTGCCTCGAAGAGCAAGTTAAGCCGTTGGTTCCGGCCGTCAATCGTGAATCCTTGATAGTTGTTAAAACTCTGACCATCTGGGTTGTGGAGGTCAGATAGGCAGTCGCTCCATGTAAAATAATAGTATTTAGCTGCATCAAGTTACGACTGGAAACGACCCCAACATAGATGGGAAAAGGCTAGGCAGAAGATCCCACTAAGGGAGAAGTGCATTATATCCAACCGGACGACTAACCGCAATATATTTGTATTCATCTTTTTACGCACTTTGTATGTGGCATGGAAACTACGTATAATATAAGTAAGTAAGGCTACCATACCCCGCGGAGGCCGCGTTGGTCGGCGCCGAGGCCAGTTCTAAATAAACCTGCAAGAACTAGGTGTATAGGCATGTCATATTTCATGATTTTGAGCGAGACCACTGAATTAGCAACGCTAAGGTGGTGTAGTATTCCTACATCGCTGTCGAGGTTAGACCACGGCGAAGGTGGTGTAACGATTTGATAAGGTTTGCAGAGTCAACATGGCCGATTGGCCGGAGATCGCAGAAGACAGGGAGGTTTGGAAGGAAAAAGGGGAGTTCTTCGCCTAGTAGTGAGACACAATATAGAATTTAAAAAAAAACACAAAAGAAAAGTATTCCTAATCTGTAACATCTTTTGTGTAAAACCCTATATTTTTATTGAGATAAAATTACTGTCAATCAATTAAGCGGTGTCAGCGACTGGTCACTTCACACAAAATGCACCCAAAAGAAAGTGACTCGGCAATTTTTCAAAGAATAACCGTGAGGTGTCTTGCCGGCTCTTCTCCATAGAAAACGACCAATTGGAACCGTGCCCCCAGATTTTGCTATTTTAAATAACGCTGGTAGTAAATGACTTATGTCAGAAGACGAAGCAACAAAGGCAGCTCAAATAAGCGAAAATATAAAAAAAAAACAAGGAAACAAATCTCTAACTTTAAAATTAAAGAGAAAATGAAATCCATCCAGAGCTCCAATTTAAACTTCCATGAAAATGATTCAAAAGATAGCAAGTCGACGCGGCAAGTGGTTTCAACTTTCAACCTCGTGATCGTTCAAATGAGATGTGAGCCTTGACTGGTCGCTGACCGAGACTCCTCAGAGATACATCGACGTAAATGGATATCTGAGGAATAACTTAGGAACGGAAATGAGTAATACGAACTCGGAGAAATAGAAATAAGAAAATGAGAAAAATAACTCAATTTGTAAAGAGCTTATAGAGTCCTACTTTAGGGTCGTCCATCCTTTGAGTGAAAACTCAGAGATAAGCAATTCATTCACCGGGTTTAAAAAATTTCCTGGAACGAGTTATAGTAATCAAAAGATTAAACTGACAGTTAAGACATAAAAAACACGTAGCTCAGATTTCAACATCTCAATGTTTTCCGTGGTCTAGCCAATATAATGTTACATATAAAGGAGTCTATTATACTCCATTTTTTCAAAATTTGTCGTGAGAAAATCCAGAAAACACGAATTTGTATGCTAGCACAATAACACATATATAGAAGCAGCATTTGTCAGTTCTCTAGCGGCTGCTAAAAAACGACAAGACACCGCTAAAAACACGTACAGATTACAACACTAAGATAACGCTAGGCGTAATAGTGAGTGACGGGTTAACTTATAAGCGCGCGGCGATTGCAAAACAAAACATTTGTTGTACGGGTCTAAAATATTAATGAACCCGCAATTTTTCACGGCTACTGTACGCGCACAAATCGTGTGACTATGCAACTATTCACCAGACAGATTTACTGAACAGACCTTGGAAGCTTCGGCCTGTCTTTGAGACAGAGCAACAGTGTCAAAACATTACTGAACTGAATGATTTTTGACTATCGTAAATCGATTACAATAAAACCTGAAATTGAATCAGTTTACGGCGAAGGACAAAGAATGGCATAATATGACTTTTGAATGTGAAGCAAAGACTTGCAAGAAAATTCGAGGTTTATTACGAATTGTACAGTCAAGTATTGTTCATGTGGAATCAATAATATTCGGTTTATAGGAGACATTGAGAACTGAAACATGAATTATCTTGCAGGTCGATTTAGAAAACGTTATTAACCGGTTTAATGCCGTAATTACCGAAACAATTAAAAAGCCATTGTGTCTCGCGTGGATCTAAGTTCCGGCATACAAAGGGTTAAGATGATTTGTTAGGTCACAGTAACACTAATGAATAGTTTAACTTGTTAAAAAGTGGTACTATGGAGGGTGAAATGATATGCATAAAAAAACAGACTAGTTTTTACTAAAGCTCGTGGATTCCGGCTGTCAAGTTACTCCGAGGGCGTGGCCATTAGGCACGGCGCGTCATCGCAGCATCAAGGACGGCCTGCCTCGTTCGCCCTTAGCTTCCGCACTGGCTTTCCAATCTGCTGCCTTTGAGCACTAACTTAATTTGTAGTTACAATTTTGTTAAATCCAAAAGCTACTCCATGCTGTTCGTTCAAAAGTTTTTGACAAAACTAAGTAATTTTCTGACCATTTTATATTTAGGCTCTACTTTCAGGTCTAGTTTATGATCTACGTACGTGAACGAATGAGGCAATTGAAACTTCGCACCAAAAAGCGTTAATGATTTATTTACATATAATTATACTAAATTACGCAGGTGGACATGCCTGAGGCGGAGTAAAGGATGTAATTATAATTTTTGTTACTAACCTCACATCCACCGTAAGAAGGAATGATGCTATGTATGCACGTCGCATAAATAAAACAGAAACTGCCAACAGTTAAATTAATTGCCGTAATAATATACACTGATAGCAATAATTGCATACATTGTTACAGTCACTGAAGATGGTGGTCATTATGAAGAAAAGGAGTATTCACAATAAAAAACAAACACGACCAGTGAAAACGAACGAAGCGATATGGTCGACGAATAAAACAACTAGAATCATTTACGTAACTGCTTGTTGCTATGGCGGAGTACAGCGTACAACGCAAATGAGTTCAAACATTTGATCTAACGCAGCGTAACATTTGTACAGAATACGTGCAGTACATGAACACGCACAGTTTAGTCTTTAACAATAAATCCCCCTTTTCGAATAAGCTTCTACTATTGAACCGGACTAGGGAGCAATAACCTAAAGAAATCCAATTACACAAAGGAGTTCAGCGCTGACACATGTGAAAAAAGATTATCTACCATTTGCAGACTGCAGACTTAAATTATGCATGCAAGGTACCATAGCGTGCATATGAATCACCCCAGGTGACCTAGATATCGTCGCCCAGCAGTGAAAACCTCGGATGTCCCATTTCCTCAAAAAGAAAAAAAAATTGTTCTTTGGATTTATAAACTCTGTAAGCACAGATTACTCTAACTTTGTTAGAAACATACTCTAATTTTGTTATAAACACTTACGTGGTTTTCACTGCTGGGCGACGATATAGAGAGTTCACTAAGTGTTTAAATAATGCAATAGAAGACGTTCGGTTTGTCGTTAAATGGGGAAATTTCTAATCGATCGTCTGGTCGCAACACAATCGCCTTTAAAGTCTTTGTCTTGCAAATAATTTTAGATATATTCATTGCGATATAGTAAATTTTCCACCAGGTTGTTCTCTTCACATTTACTTTTCAGAAACAGAACAAATTACAATATGCTTCAATAGAGATGAAGTCTTCCGAGGTTTGGTCGTGATCGTGATTAAACAAATGGCCCAAAAACTTATTCAACAGCAGTAGAATCAAAACGTCCGCTCCAACAACTTCATCCATAATCAGCTTCATTTACAGTCATTAGTTAGTCGAAACACGAGGCCATCCTTTGGGAGCACCGAGAGAATTTCCTCGCCGGAATATCATGGCTAACAAGAAAATGAAGCGGCCAAAAGTCAAGATGAGATTTTAATTAAGTCATTAAATCATGACACGGGTGACGGGACCCGAGGGCAACACCACAAAATTATAAAATAAGGTTATACAAAGTGCCAAACATGACAAATGGCGTTAAACGAAAGTGTACAAACATGACGGTGTGTTTAAATGAGTTAACAATTCGTTTCTGTTGACTTTAGAGCTCAGACAGTTAGATGCGATGCAGCAGGTTTTGAAATGAAGTAGTAGTGAATGTTAATTATTATTGGTTATGATTTCTGAACAATATAATTTAATTAATCACGCGAAGTTATTATCATAAAATATTGAAGTGGCAATCAAGTTTCATCTATTCTTCTTTGCATCCAATCAAACTAAAAGTAGCAACATGATAATATTACCCGTATAAAGAGGACGAAATGGAATGAAAGTCCTAGAACAAAGCAACTTTATCTAGAAAATTGGCATCGGATTAAATAAGAAAGAAAATAGGATAGATGCAGAATATTGAATCAGAAAACTAAAGAGAACTAGTAAGTTAAATATTCGAACAACCTTCCGGTCGATTCCATCAACAATCTACTCCATTACGGAACCATGGCAGATTTGGTAAATTTTTCGACAACCAAACAAGATTATCTATCCTGTACAACTTTTGCAATTTATTATTTTTTGTCTGTTGCTAAGCAAGTTTTTGCAAGCATCGAGGAAGCTCTCCGAAAGACGTAGGTGGGCAGTTATTTCAATCAGTTTGTCTTGTTGCTAGGCAGCAAATCTGCATTTGGCATATTTTCCGTTAAGATTTCACTTGGAACGAAGTTGTATGATTAAGCCTCATTATCAACTTTGACCCGCAATCAGCTCAATTCTTGACTTCAATTACGTAAATCAGCACACGATTCTGCCGAGCAGATAATCTCGTTAGAAGCAATTATCGTCATTGCATGTAGGCAATGATGTTTAATATAAGTACACGTATTTTAGATGGCCGCTAATAAACATGTTTTATAGTTTCTGAGCCTAGTAGACATGTTTTTTTTAAGGAAAACGTGGTGATAATATCAGGTTGTCAGGCATTCCTATGTAAGGAACTGTTTGGCGATAAAGTAACACAATTAAAGGAAATTAACTCATTTAATTGCATGTGGCAACAAAATTGTGCTAGTTTATTGTAACAGTCAAAATTTGTGATTTTTCCACTGTTTATCTATACCAAAGCCAGGAACTGTCTGACGATAAAGTAACACAATTAAAGGATATTAACTCAAATTATTACATGTGTAAACAAAATTGTGCTAGTTTATTGTAACAGTCATAATTTTAGATTTTTCCAATGTTTATTTGTACCTATACCTACCAAAGACATGTACAAGAGTTGAGCAGAATAAAGGATTTCTACAGATAACGTTTTACAATGTAAGCCTTATGCATTAAATATTAACGTGTGCCAAAGTATGAGTATTTGTAACAATGAAAGACGTTACTTACAATGCCCGTAGTAACAATCGTTACAGGCCTATAGATCTTTATCGACAGAGTACTATTTAGAGGCCATGGGAACTCTATGCGTGACGTCCTTATCTCGTTTAAAAATAAAAAGCATAGGGAATCCGTACCTCTCGACAGGAAAACGACATACGTGCTAAGGCAGAACACAACGAAATAATTGGCACGCAACACCTTCACAGACAATGGGCGTCCTAATCTAATTTTGTTTTAAAATCACGTTCTCCCAAAAGATAAAGCAAACGCCGCGCCGGGCAGTCTACGGGCTAAAAGTTAATTAAAGAGAGGTTCAGAGCCGTTATGGAAATGAATGAAGTATTGTTGCTATGCACGTTGAGGGTCAGGACACATTGATCGACGGCGTTCGACGGTTTGTCCATACAAAAAGAGAGCAAAGTATGGAACGACGTACGCATCCTTTCGCATCGACGGCGACGAACACGCTCCGGCGGCGATCGACGGCGTTCGGCGGATTGTCCATACAAAAAGTACAAAAAGAGAGTTGTGTCCTCCTTTTCAATCGGTAAGTAAGTGCGAAAGGCCGTCGATCAATGTGTTCCGACCCTAACTCGTAATATTATTTCACTACCACATCTTTTGAGTGACGACCTTGGGTTTAAAAAGTTAAACGATGCTTTATATGGAAACGAAATGGAAGAATTGCATATTTTTTACATTTTCTGGGCGAAGCGAAGGGACGACATTATCAGCCCAGCTAACTAAAAAATATCAATTGCTTCGTTTTGAACAGTCGAGGGATTTGATTTTGGTCGTAATTTTTTTTATCATGGCAAGATAGTTACAGAATAAGTTTTTAGCCAAAGCAGTGGATTTCAGAGCAGCCATCATCCAAATGGACACTGATTATTACTGACATAAATAGTAAGTATTATCTCAACCTAGTAGCTTAGGGTATGCTTGATAAAAACGAATTATCAGTACTACAGACTAACAGAATGTAATAGGCTCAACATTTTCCTATAGATAGCTATAGGAAAACGTCGAGCCTATTATATTCTCTAGTCCAAATCTTCTTCGATCTTGCGCCACATGCCCTGTCAACTGCATACTTGAGGACCTAATGGATAAGGTCAGCAAATGGTATTAACGTTGCTGAATTTAATGGTCAACAAAATTAAAAACTATATAATATAATAATATATAACATGTACCTGTCTATGGAAAAACGTCGTAATTAAACCTCATGTCATTGTCTAGATGAAAATCTGAAAGCAAATGTCAGCACGAGATTGCCCTGTTATGGGCGTGATTGTGGATGGTTATAAGATTAGAGGAAGACCAAAAAAATATGAAACATCTTTCACACAATCTATCGTTTCCTTTTTCAATTCATCCAAGCTAGAAATAAATAACGGCTAATAGAGATACATGTAAAGAAAATACATGATAATTGGAGGAGGATTATGACTTGTTGATAATACCTTTTCATTCTAAATCCTTAAGCAGTTATACTTTGTTGTTCACAAAACTGAACTCAATCCTATTCAATCCTCAATCTATTTTATATTAACCTGAATACGGAAAACGTCGGACTTTATTTTCAGCATCCATGGCTATTCCGCTATTTAATTTACCTACCGTAGAATTTTGTGGGTATGAAAAGATTTGGGTTCTTAAATCTTCCAAAAATATTTATGTTTAAGTTTTTATGGATTTAGGGCGTATTTCACCAATGAAACTGAACCCGATCAGCACAGAGCTGTCCGTGACATCAATATTGGGGAATAATGACACTGACAGCTCGTTGAACGCAGATTAGATGTGCTGATCGCGTTCAGTTTCCTTTTAATATCAAAAAGATTTGATTTGTTTTGTATTTGTTAAACGCTTTCACGCTAAAACGGCTGAAAGGATTTGGATGAAATTTGGCACAAGGGGAATCATGTCCTGGATTGGGACATAGGATACTTTTTATTCGGATATTCCTACAGGATCGACACTTATGCGTATGAAACCGCGGGGCGCAGCTCGTACTTAATAAGTCTCTTATTTGTAATCTAAATTATCATGTCTCCATCTATTAAAGGCAAATCAGCAGATGCCTTAGCTTAGAGCATTCGTCACTTCCTACAGTAGTCCATAAAGACTGCATCAGACCATCTGCATTGTTAGAAATTATGTTGAACAGGCGATGACTTGGTGTACACACTTCATCACGGTTTTATTACGTGCATAGATCTTGAGTGGAGTGCAAATTATCCCGAATGTGTTTATGTCTCGCCGCCGTCGACTAAATGGATTAAGTTCCAAAATTATACACACAGGCCAATTTTAGTGCATCACATCACGTGCAATATTGTTTTTACGACGTGCTGTTACTTCTAATGTCAAGTACGAAACGCTTTTGAAACAATCGAGCGGTTAAAAACCTTCTTTTATTGTTAACAGCCATTGTTAATAATGCAGACCTTTGTTGTATGCTAACGCTTTGGGATTAGGTAGTTACATTGATTTTTTACAATTGCATATTATAAGCCAATGACCCCGCACCAGACGTAAGGCGCAGACTTTTTGTAATTTCAATCTACCACAGTGACCATTAATGCCGTTGAATAATTATGAAACCTGAATGTTTTAATTTGCATCGTTGTTCACGCGGACGACGACGCCTTATGAATTTGTCGTCACCCTAATTTGATAATCGTTAAACGTTTTTGTGCGACTAAAATAAATCGATTAGAGCAATTGCACTTGGAAAGCGATGCGATACCACGCTGTAAATTGTTGATAAATATTTATAAATGCCTTTCATTTTAGTATAAATAAATCCAGATCGATTATGTCTTTCCATTTCCACGCGTGATGATGCTCACTAATAGTAAATTATACACAATTTTTCACAAATCACCATAATGCAGATACAGAGTACATAAAATAGAGACATACATGATAGAAATAAATGGTAAAATTGAAGGATCGTTCGTTCTAGGTAGATAGTGACAACAATAATTACATACATTGTAACAAAACATCGCAAACTCTCAACAAGAAACACTGGCTTACGACGTAGTCAAATGGCTGTGTGCAGATATCTGCTAACGTAATTGAATTGGTCATTATAAAGCAAGGAGCCACATGCAAAGCACAATTGATAATAAATCAATAGTAGTGTTTATACAGAGATGTAAGCACCTAAGCACGGATCGCGTTATCGCAATCAATAAGTATACTTATCGTTAACATTATAAGAGCTTTTTTACATCGTACTATTTAATTATGTGCATCGATTACAATAGTAGATATAAAATAGCTGCTCGGGGAAAATATTAAAGTATTCCTTGGGACTGTGACAATTGTTTTATAAAGCTTTTAGATATAATATAACTGAATCGTCGTGGTACCAGTTTGTCGATATCGTATTATCGGCAGTTTTTGTACATTTAGGAAGTCCGTTAGAGAAAGTGTTTTTAACGAAACCTATTGCTTGATATCTCATCGCCTCGCAAAACAGTACAGTCTCAGCATCGCCGAATTTTATTAAAACCACAGCAGAAAGCGAAACTACACTTAATGGACGTATCAACACGTGTTTATACGTCCTTAAAAGTTAGCCATAAAATCATTCATAATAGGTACACAGACATAATGAAACACTTGCTTCAGATCTGATACAGCTAAATTAGTAAGCGGTTACTTAGCTAGTGTTTAGTTGTAATTTGTTTTTAATTGTAGATAATTATGTGTTCAGCCTTGGTTTCACTACTTCATTTTTAGGATTCCTTGCTAGTCATTGTTGCGTTTAAAATGTAGGATTTGTGATGAGGCACTAGGTTTGTTAATCTACGTACCTATCTTCATTATCCAGATCATTAAACAACACATAATTAAATGCCATTATATTAAAGAATAAACTACGACATCTTTTATTTCTTGTGACTAAAAGATATCAATTTGTTTTCATTCTACGATCCTATTAAATAACCTGATCTCAAAAAATGCATCCACGAACGAAAGCTAAGAAACCAACCTATCAACTTCTTGGGTACACTACACCTACATTTTTAATAGCGAGCATTTTTTATACAGAACCCACATTATTATGAGCATAGATGCTTGTCAAGTTTTTTTATAAAGCTCGGCTCACAAGGTAACTTCTAAATTAAGAACGGTTTAATGATACCTTTTGGAATCAATTGAGTATTATGCTGTTGCCAAGCGGAGTGGCGACCGAAGGTCATCTATGAAGTTTGCTTTAACTCAGCGGTTCGAGATTTTTTATTTTATATTATGGCTCTTTCTTTTCAAGTTTTAGCTTGGATATAATATTAGATGATTTGTGTCGTAAAACATGGTAGGTACCTACTTTCGTGCGCGTTTTTTTTAACATTAAAGATAAAAGAAGTAAATGACGTAAATCGACTGTACATAAGTGATTTCGTGTTGTGCATATTATTTTATGTTTTAGAGCATCTATCTAAAGGGTTTGGAGGAAAACAGCTTTTCATCCAACAGTCTCCCAGAACTTTTAAGATAAAGCGAAGAAAGGTTACGTAGCACGACTGCGAAAAATGCAATGAATTAAAGATTCACAAACTCAATTTATGGTTGTTTTATTGAAAAATACGTCTTTTAGAGTTGAGTAACGCAGTCGTGTCTAATGGCTGAACTTTAAATAGTTGAGTAAGCGCAAGACTACGCAAAGCGTAACTTGGAAAAATAGTAGAGAACGAAATTGAAACAAATCACTTGGCTGCTGGATTTGATAAGGTACAATCAACAAAAGAGATAAGTATGCAGTATCGTCGGAAATTGTTGAAGTTTAGTAAGAAACCGATGGATGTTGTCGACTGAAATTTAATTTGATAAATAAGCTGTTTGTTTTCTATTAAAAAAATAAATTTTATTCGAGAACATCCATCGGTTTCTTACTAAACTTCAACTATATCCGACGATCCTGCATACTTATCTCTTTTGTTGACTGTACGTCCATTTGGCCATCCTAGTAACGTAGTCTTTCGAAACACTTTCCCAGATTTTTAGATTAGCCAGGTAAAGGAAAAACGCGCTCAAGACAGAGCACCGATAAGATGGTCAGACGCGATCAAGAAGGCAGCGTGTACCGACCGCTCCACACTGCAGAAGACCGTATAACTTGAAGACGTGTCATATTTGGTTTCGGCATTGAGGGAAGGACGAAGAAGAGAATTCAAACAATTCTAGAGTGACCTTGTTTTTCTATGGGTTTACTGTACCTATTCAGAAACTCGCCTTTTTGGATGGAAGCCTACCTACTACGTGTACATAATAAAGAGTATTCTATTCTCTTTTAATGAAGTTAAGCTAAGTACATGCGCAAAATGGCCGAAATACAAACGAAAAACTGCCTTTCCGGAAATTATGAGAATCAAAAATGTACCTACACTTATCGCTACAACAATTACAGCTATGATTGAATAAATTATGTAAATTGTTACTTTAATACACCATACTCTCAAGTTATTATTATTATTTTTAATAGACTTTTGATAGTTACAATTTACAATAATTAGTATTTTCTGATTTCAGAGCAGTGGTGGCCCAGTGGTAACGATCGCGACTTACGAGATACAGGTCGTAGGTTCGAACCCTGACAGGCGCTTTACTTTGTGTAAATTATTTCATCACCACTGCTCTCAAAACAGTGAAGGAAAACATCGTGAGGAAACTAGAACCAAAAATTCGAAGACATGTGGCATCTACCAACCCGCACTGGGCCCGCGTGGTGTATTACGGACCACTCCCTCTCACAAAGAGGAGGCATGTGTCCCAGCAGTGGGCTCACATTATAGGCTGATTATGTATTTTCTGATTTCTATCCTTAGTGGACGTGTCATTGGTACCTACAGTCCTACAATGATGTAATATGTAAGTACCATGTCATGAGACTTAAAGATAATCCAAAATCCCTATTACTCGATTTTATAGATCACAGGTTTAATAATGCTTTATCAGTAAGTTATCATCTGCCTAACCTTTTCCCAACCATGTTGGGGTCAGTCGGCTACCAGTCTAACCGAATGCAGCTGAATATTAGTATTTAACATGGTGCAACTGATAATAAACAATAACAAATTATAAGGTATACCGGTAGCTTGAGGCTCATAAAACTAGATCATTTAGACGTTGCCAAACTATATTTTTCAATTAACTTGTCTAGATATACATGT
Source organism: Hydraecia micacea (assembly GCA_914767645.1). Classification (NCBI taxonomy): domain Eukaryota; kingdom Metazoa; phylum Arthropoda; class Insecta; order Lepidoptera; family Noctuidae; genus Hydraecia; species Hydraecia micacea. The sequence goes on from OU611794.1 coordinate 2,463,584, forward strand.
CAATCGAAAATAGCAATAAAATAAACAAGATAATAAACAATAACAAATTATAAGGTATACCGGTAGCTTGAGGCTCATAAAACTAGATCATTTAGACGTTGCCAAACTATATTTTTCAATTAACTTGTCTAGATGGACATGTCAATCGAAAATAGCAATAAAATAAACAAGCATAATCAATCAGATATACCTTTTTGAATCATAAACACAAACAAAGTATTGCCATAATAAAAAAAAATAATGCAATCACACTGATAGTAAGACTGATATAGATCCTATGTTAGCTATGTATCATGCACGCAGGTGAATGACCTGAACATTATGATAGTGGACTTAGCTAGACATAATATGCATGAAAATTAATATACACTTAGAAAGTATAGGATGGAACACAGTTACATCTAAACATTCTGCAAGTAATTTGAATGGATTTAGGAAATCCAGTTTTTTTTAGGCATTTATTAGAGAATGGTGATCACATTATGGCTGATATGACTTTCTGTATACCATTAAAAATGTTCTTTACATTTTAGCCATATTGTGGCCTTTTGAGTAACAAAATCAACTGTGAAAGGTGTTTATTATGATAAATATGTTTCATCAGAGCAATCCAAATGCTATAAAAGAACTATTTCTGGATCTGTGGTTTTCTTTCACTATGCACCAAGAATTACTAAAAGACGTTCAAAGTAGGAGTTTCATAAAATAACATAAAAGACATGTAAACAGATACATCATAAAGATAAATAAAGCTACATAATATATTTATGTGTAGAATAAACTTAGAAACACCAAAATAATAGTGAAGTTCAATAACACTGAAATTACACCCTCTTATTCATGTATATTCCATTACATTCTGGTAACCAAAAGTCATGTTAGTAATTGATTGCCATTTTAAGTGTATTAGCATGATAAAGACTATGCTAGGATAATGGATGGCCAGTGTCATTAAGAAAAATAAAAAAGTATAAAAGTATATTCTGTCCTTAAATGCTTAGGTCATGACCATCTTGTGTTGATCAGCCAGAATCATTACCTACAGATTTCAGTATGTTGGACAGATATAAAACCAATTAATTTGTCAACTCCTATAGGTACAGGTGGACAATATGGACATCCTGATCAGTAGTGAAGGTTCTCTATTTAGTAAGCTATAGGCCGACCGCTTAACTGAGATGTTGCCTGAGGTAGCTGTGCGGTGCGATAGTTGTCACAATTTGACGAATCACTGAGCTCTCGCATCACAATATCATCACACCCCTCCCGCACTGCGTTGCTAGCTCAGGCAACGTCTCAGTTCCGGTCTATAACTGGTTTTTCTATCACTATTAGCTATTGAAGACCTGACAGGTTAATACCTATATGTGGATTATAATAGATTGAAGAAACTTATAGAATGCAGACTATGGAACATGTTCTACACATTATTCAAATTAACCTGCATTTTATTTTAACATGTTACTGGTACCCATACCAACATGTAATGCACTTCAAATAGTAATTTTAATTAAGAAAATATGAGATTATGTCTGCAGAACTGACTCCATTTCTGTTGGAAAATGTTTCAGACATCAAAACAATACAGTTAGCATAAAAGTTCACTTTTCATGTATCTCTAAACAGTAACTTCATAATGATAGTGCTTCTTCCCGCGACTTCGTCCGCGTGAAATTTCACCTCCCCCATTCACCCCCTTAGGGGATGAATTTTGAAAAATCCTTTCTTAGTGCACCCCTAGACCTCATAAGGAACGTACGTGCCAAATTTGGAATCTCTAGACCCAGCGGTTTGGGCTGTGCGTTGATATGTCAGTCAGTCAGTTCTCCTTTTATATATATAGATTACAATTTAACACTCATTCCATTGAAATTATTAGTTATTGATCTAATGCTCCACAACTTTTCATAATAGATGTTCAAAACTCTGCATAATAATTCTTTTGCTTTACTGTGAGCTCCGATAAGCACTATACTTGTTATAAAACAATTTAAACTTTCAAGCAAAAAATGCACTACACCACCATTTAATCAACTTATAAATCTTCAAACATTATTTGCATAAAAGTTACGATTGTGCGCAAATTTTTTCAAACCAGTAATTGAACCATGCTCACTCAACTTTACAACAAAAAAATATAACCAAGAACAGCAACAGTTAAGATATTTTCACACATTTAATGTAATCAGATTATAAACCCCTAGATATTATAATTCCTAACACTCAACACCACTCTACAATGATTATCAGACAGTTTCTATGCACACAGCCATAATAGGCATGTACTATAAGCCTATATATCGACGGCGAAGTGCCAATACCTCATAACTGACATTTTTTGAGGAATTCACTTGTTTATTATCGTTTTGAATTTAAAGGCGTTAATCGCGTGTTTTAGTGAAATCTCCTAAGTATATTTTTAGTTGCAACAACATTAAATTAAAATGTGGAAATACCTCCCAACTAAACCGACGCCGACATGTCTATTTTTGAACGTTTTTTCAGTTTGTGTAAATTTTTGACTTTGTCAGTTAGGTGTTATTGGCACTTCGCCGTCGATATACAACATTATAGGTTATATATCTTGTTGCCATGCGAGATTTCATTGCTCTCTCGTTAGATAATTGTTGCGTTGTAAACGAAAATTAACTCGTGGTTGCATTTATAATCGTGTTTCCGATATATTTATGCATTTTCAACACAATTACATTGCTTAATTCACAGTAAAATCAACGTTTTGCGCGTACGTACATGTACGAGACCTTGTAACCCTAATATGACCTGTCAGATCACTTTATAGACATGTAAGCCTCTACAGTTAATCGTACATTACCTATTTTCATTCTAGATCTAGCCAAAAGCTTAAAATACCATAATCTTTATCACCAGAGTTTTATGAATGTAATTTATAGGTTATAAATTGAGTGCCCTTGACAAAACTAAAAGGATGGTCAAGCCAGGTTATCACGCTAATTCAAAGGTAATTTTAGGAGGATAAATGAAATCGTATTGGGAACATCGCTCTAATGAAATCTCAAGGCCGGGAGCACGGCTTTGATCACATAAAGGACTCACCGACACACAACATCGATCTCGGGCCGCGAGAGCGGATCGCGGCACACGGCAACAACACTATAGCACTTAAAAGGATACAGGCTAAGTCCAGGTTGAATCCGTCCTTGATGTAGCGCTTCCGGCGCTTGCTAACGATGCCCTTGATAGGGTTTGTCATCTTGATATTGGACATGGAGTTGGCCATGGCTGACAGTTGCTCGACGCGGCGCGGCAGCAGTTCTGCCGCCGCAGTGCCCTTAGCGGGCCCGCCCGCTCCCGGCACCGTCCGCTTCTCTGGTGCCTTCCGCTCTCGGCGCCGGCAGCTCACACAAATCCCCATAAAATAACCTCCGCCGCGCAGAACGTGCCCCGCTCATCGGACCGGCGGCGGAGCGCGAGCGGCCTGACACCGGAGGCCGCGACCGGCGCTCAGCTCGCGCCCGCCATGCCTCGCGCTGCACGCGCCTCGCCTCGCTGCCTTGCCTCCAGCCGAGCCTCGGCTCCGACCAGCACCAAGCACTTCCACACCGCACCGCCAGACCGAAAGCACCGTACACTTGATACACTATAGCATAGCTCCACGCCCGGCACCGAACGCGTTCAAATATCGCTTTACGAGCGATGAAAAAATTATCTCGCGCGAATGGCGTCCATCCTGCGTTTGCACTAGTACACGGACGAAGAGAAACAGTTGCACAAGAAAGAAAGATGGTTATGGCCGAAAGTGTACTGCGTGTCTCTTTCGCACTACCGCAGTCCGTGCTCGTATGATAAAGATAACACACAACCTTAATTTCTAGTGGTGGCTAGCTAGCTAGCTCTCTTTGTTCATTACAGTTTCGATTTAAGCCCGTAAGGTGGCGCTGTGGGTATTACAATTACCGCCACTTTTCAAATCCAAAAACCTTATCAACCAGGTTATCCGTATTTTCAGTAGTCGTTACTCTGGAAAATGAATATTAAATTATAATATGTAATAGTCAACGGTAATACGTGCTTCACGTTTAAAACAATTAATAAAGTAATGATTGATTTATGAGTTCGCACTTTGCAGGTTTTGCACCTTCAAGACCTTCACGACCGTTCACGACAGATGGCGGTGTTGTAGCATAGAGTAACGATAGAGTACAAGCATAGAGAGCGCTTAGCGCGGTAACCTTTGAAAGGTTTTTCATAAAAAAAGGATTTGAATAATAAATTAATTATATACCCTTACAAATTGTTTATTTACATTTTGATATTATGGTAAATAATATATTTTAATGTAAAATTATATAGCACACAAATGAGTAGTGAATTTAAAATTACATAATATTATATTATAAGCATTGATGTAAAGTATCTATTATATTTTACTACAATCGCGTTAAGTGTTACAGAGGTTTTACAGACTTGAGTGAATTAATAGGGACACCGTGTTTTGCAATAACTACAAATCATTGTGTAACATAGACACAGTCATTGCCCATGCATGGAAATTTAAAGGAAAACTGCACAACGTCGACTACACAAGGTACTTATACGTATTCAATACAAAAAAAGCTACGCTCCTAAGAACGTGATATTGAATGCAACATGAGGTACAATAAATTATTGTGACTAGTGTTACTAATTTACATAAGTATTTATTCATTGTGCAGCTATGCAAATAATATAAGAAACTCCTTGCCTACTTAGCTATGTAGGTACCTACTTATTTTGTGATTAAGGGATGATTTATATTAGACCGGGCCGTGCCATGTACGTGGCCCGGACGGGGCACGGATTTGAAAGGTTACATACATTTTGTATGAAGGTGCATGATCCGTGTCCCGTCCGGGCCACGGGATACGGATCATGCACTGTCATGCCACTTACACGGCACGCCCCGGGCACGGCCGGTCTAATATAAATCGTTTTTGCGACAATAGTGACGCACTCTAGAATCAAGAGTGCGTCACTATTGTCCCAAGAAGTTGAAGATAGCGATCAAGAGTCTTGATCGCTATCTTCAACTTCTTATGGGACCAGTTGTGGCTCATTTCTATATTAGTTTTATTCCCTACAGTTAGGTACTCAACGCAGGCGCAGGTATCCATATCCAATCTGCGATCAAAAATTATAGCTAAGTAGGTAGTCCAAATAATATTTCACGTCTAACTAATTGGACGCAACATTATAAAATATTTTATTTTATCTTCAAAACGCATCACGGCTCAGTAGTTTTAAGTATGCCATTTAATAGATAGACGCGTAGATAAAATGCTTTGCTAATTGGGGTCCAGCTTCCGTTAACACCGCGTGTTTATTTATAGAATTATTATGTTTTAACTAAGTAGGTATGTGACTGACGCTCTGTAACTGGTGCTGGGCGCAGGCAGGTAACTCCGTGATGCAATGCAGCCTATGTTGGTTTAGGATAAGTTTCTAAGAAACCACACACAACTCGTGGCCCGTGGACTCGTGGACTGACACTTGAGTTCTTCCCCAGTGCACCGGTTATTTGCATTGAACAAGAATATTTGCTCGATCACTTTGGAAGGCATTGACGCATTACCCAATTTCAAATATTTATTGTTATATTACCCACACCCACATAATAATATATAAGTACGAATTTACTGTGTCTATTAAAGTGGCATAGATAATTGGTTGCGAGTAGACAGCTTGTTGCCACCCGGCTCGCGCACACGCACTGCACGATGTTTGACGATACAAATAGGGCTGCCACGTACGCGGACTCATTGTCATACAAATGAAGGACCATGATAACTTTTGACAGCTCTAATGCACAACACACGGTGAATTATAATGTTATCGGCGGATTTTAAGTTATAGTGGTTTTTGGTTAACGTGACTGTAATTTCAATGGGCGATTAGGAAAGTCCGCTTAGGTATTGTTTCTAGAAATGGGTTGATTTTTTACTTGAAAATTATTCATAGCACCTAACTTAGGTCTGCTACTTTTAGTGATTTATATTATTTTCGACTTTTTAAATATTTTTTTTTGCATGGATTTGGTTTCCCAATGAAATTTTGCAACCATCTGAGTCAATATTTGACAACCAAATTTCTTTGAGCTTATCCCATATATTTCTTATAATTTACTATAAGTACTTACTTTTAAATTAACTACTACCTTATTAATTATTATTGAGGGGCCCGATGGCTAAATAATAACAGCCACACAGGTCGCCGTGGTTGGTCTGTGGATGGGTGACCATCTTTACATACCGAGACCCCTCCGTGCCTCGCCGTTGGTCCCGGTTGTCATTCGTGGATCTTTGACAGTCGTTACGGGTAGTCAGAATCCAGAAAGTCTGATAGCCAGTCTTACCAAGGGGTATCGCCCAGTTACCAGTAACTGGTTTGTGGAGGTCAGATAGGCAGTCGCTCCATGTGCATGCATCTGGTTAGACTGGAAGCCGACCCCAACATTTTTGGGAAAGGCTAGGCAGATGACGTTTAAATTAAAAACATTTACTTAAGTACCTAAGTAAGTAATAAAACGTGATGAAGGTGACAACCCTACTTATTAGGTATTAGGAGCTATCAGATTCTAAGAACTGCCTTTGATGACTATGCAGATCGAATAAAGATTTCATAATATCTACTTTTTCAGTTTCTTGTGCAAATGTAGGTGTAATTTTTTATTAGTGTGTGTTGCATGGTAACAACTTGGTTAGGATCATTTTGCTGCCCGGACGAAACCTATAATTTGGAGCATTTAGTGTACAGACGCCAGCATATCAAGCTACTACAATCTGTCAAATTTCTTTAATAGATTTTCAACTTTAATGTTAAAGCATAAGGTTCAAAATTGATTGGGAAAATTTTACAGTTTCGGGTAGGTTGATGTGCTGGCGTCTGTACAATTTTAAATATTTTGCAAAATTATAAATTTTTGCATCGTAAATTTAATCTTAGCATATAAACTACTATAAATAGAGATACCAGTTTCACATTCCACAATCGATCGTACAGGCTAAACCGTTCGTTACTGTTGACCATAGAGAATGTCGACATATAAGCTGTATGTCTAGATACCGTAACGCTGGGCTGTATGATACAGCCCTCTCCAAACGGAGCATCATTCAGGGTCCGATGTGTTGAACAGGACACTTTTACCTGTTTATTAACTAATAGGACAAACCTGTTTTTCTTACTCATTATATGCTTTGTACTAACGGGTACCATCCAGCGTTTACCTTTTAGGAGTTCGAGACATATCCTCACCGTGTTGGTGGCCACCACAGCCCTTATTCTATTCACCGGCCAAATCTGAAGAGATTCTATCGTTCCTAATGACGTCATTAGCCTTTAAACTCACGACCTTCTAGTCACCATGTTTCTTATCATGATTATCCGATTAGTCGACATTTTGGCAACCCTACCTGCTGCAACAATCGGGTCGCACCTTGTCGATATCGATGAACAGATAAAAAACGCTCGGTGACAGATGATTCATATGCCTAAGCAATTAGTTATGACCTTGTGGGTAACGAAGTGGAATAATTCATCATCCGTTGTAGGCATTTACAGTTTACAGCGTAATTATTGTGAAATGACGACAGATGAGACAACGGGTAGAAACTACCGACCAAACAGACGTACCGTATGTTCCTATTAATTGCAAAGAACAAAGTGTTCATAGAAAATATTGAACCTTGAGTACTTCAACCTCTAAGCTTACACGTGCTGCATACTCCTTTGTGTGTCCGTTTGCTCACCATGTACCTAGATAGATACCCTAGATACCTACTTGTAAGTGCCGATTGTAGGACATACAAGTAGCAGGTGAACAATTAAACTTATATCTCTATAAATACTCGTAATTATTTTTGATTACCGCATTTCAACAGGTGTTCCGGAAATTCAATTGTGTCTAGCAAAGCTGGACAAAGAAAAGAAATAAGTATGTATCTATGTCATCATCGAGAATAGTCAGAATCATCGGTAGGTAAGTACTCTCAGTCTTTAATCTATAGACAACAAAGGCGAAGGCATCCCTTAGAACAACACATCTAAAACTGAAGCCCTAATCTAACCTTCGCCAGCACACTAATTTCACGCTATAAATCACAATCTAAATAATTTTGAAGGGTATTGCTAATATATTGCTTCATATGTTGGCAAAATTTGTCTGCTAAGCCATTCATAATGTTACGTGTGTGTTACCCCGCAGATTGTCTCTTACCTTAAAACGACTTTTTCGAGTTCTCTATTAATAGAGTCCAACTGTCCAACCTAGATGTGTTCTGTGTCGAGGCTCGTCTGAATCATCGGTATTATCAGTATTTAATCCATAGACAACATAGCGTCGCATATAACATCACGTCTAAAACAAGAGCCCTTTGTTAACCTTTGCCAGATTGTCTCTGGACTCTCTGGTCTCTATTATTAGGGGGACACTAACACAAGTCCAGTCTAGTCGAGCTCGAGACTCGTCTGAATCATCGGTAACGTATCAGTCTTTAATCCTTAAAACTATAGGCCTTTGCTAACCTTTGCTAGATTGTCTCTGGCCTTAAAACGATTTTGTCGAGTCCTCTATTAATAGGGAGGGACACTAGTCCAGCCTAGTCGAGTATCTAATCAATAAATGATTAAAAAGCTAAATAGATACCCACTTCTTATCTAATGGGTACTGCACGGTACTTAAAATCAATGCCTGTCACTTCTTGTTATCATTACTCAAACTTATAGACAGGAGAAAGTCTAGGGTCTGGAGCACTTAAATGTTAGGGCATAATCAAAGATAGTAGGTCTAGGTCTAGACTTCATTCAAGAGCTTAGGTTGTGTAAGAGATGATAACGGCATGAATGATCGTCGAAGACATTTCATTGCTCACACAAGGCGTAATGACGATTACGTTTAGGGCAAAAACATGGTGAAAGAGGGGTAAAGAATTTCACAATGATTGCCTACCTAAGTATCATTTAATGATTGGCATCGTTGGCATGTCCGGAGTTTCGGAGCTATCAGGGTTCGTCGTTGGACGTTGACGCACACCGCTGACGGAACGGATTCCTCCGTTCACACATCATTAATGATTGGCAATTTCAGTTGTATTTCAGTCCTAGAAGAGAATATCGCTTGTTTGTCCGATTAGCCTACTTTCTTCGGACAGAGATCGATACGTGAACATCTTTAGATCATCTTTTGTTTGGCGAGGCGACCATTACCCAGACCCTAATTGCGTACCTAACACACTATCGATCAAAATTTGAATAATTTTGAAGGATATTGATATAATCCATTGCTTTATATGTTCGAAAAATGTATCTGCTCAAGAACGTAAGTAACGCAATGAATGTTGTTGAACTGTCACATTGAATTAAGCCATTCCTACTGTTAGTGTGAACGTTACGCAATTACCCCACTGGATAAAACCAACGACTTATTCCCAGGAGCTCCAAATCTGTTGTTCTCCAAACTATTTCACTCCATACATTGATTCAAAAGAGCTCCATAATTGTATTACTAAAATTGTTCCCATTGCTTTTTTCATTTGGATTAAGGAGCGCCTGGGAATAAGCCAAACCAACAAGACAGTTTTCAGTCAAAATGGCCAATAATTTCAGTAGTATTTTATCAAGAATTTCGTTTGACATGCATATCTGCTGTATACTTACTAAGGAATATTTCATCGCTTCTAAGATACAATAGTATAAGTAGATATCGTATCTTAGAAGCTCGTGGACTATCCCAAATTAGTGTAGTCACTTGCAATATTAGTATAAAAATCAGCTTTTTATCGTGTCAACTTCACAGACGTGACGGGTAGGTAAGTACCTACTTATCGATGTCTCAACACGACGAAACTAAAGAAAACCGATTTTCATAACTCAAACTTCAAGTAACAAAACATCCAGCGGTCGTTGAACCCCAAACAAAAAACATCAAATATTTTTTGTTTTTATTTAAGTAAGTAAGTAACAGTGTTTAGCCCGTGGCTAAATAATAACAGTCGCACAGGTCGATCGATCAGGTTAAGCTACGCTTGCCGCGGTTGGTCTGTGTATGGGTGACCATCTTTACATACCGAGACCCGCCGTGCCTCGGAAAGCACGTTAAGCCGTTGGTCCCGGCTGTCATTCGTGGATCTTTGACAGTCGTTACGGGTAGTCAGAAGCCCGAAAGTCTGACAACCAGTCTTACCAAAGGGTATCGTATTATCCAGTAACTGGGTTGTGGAGGTCAGATAGACAGTCGCTCCATGTAAAATACTGGTATTCAGCTGCATCCGCTTAGACTGGAAGCCGACTCCATCATAGTTGGGAAAAGGCTAGGCCATACCTATTTTAACTTTTAATATGCTGAAGTCTTTAAGTCTTGAGAGCACAACAGGATCGTATTCAGCTATTTTCTACTCTGCATCCAGTGTTTGATATTTTGTTCCTCTTCGTCAACCTTGCGTGATATTCTGCTTTTATTAGGGTTTCTATACGTTGCTCGCCTTTATGCCCGGGATACACGAGGCCAGTTTTTCAAGCTTATATCCATCGCTCAGCGGCCCAAGAGAAAACAAACGCGAAGCAATGCAAATCTACAAATACTGCAGTCACCAAATTCTGGACCTATTTACTTAGCCCGTATGATTCCCGTCAGAAACACCTAATATTGATTCAATCCAAGCACAGTGTGTTTATTATCCCCACGATCCGCAGGCATCAGTGTGCATATTATCATTTGTTATCAGGAGGTGGCCACATTACCATCGGACAGATAAGCCCCAGCTGTTAGACAGACGGGTTCTATGATAAGATATGGCGTCTTCTCAACACGTGGTGCACTGAGAAAATGTATTAAGTTCTATAATTTTTTTAAATTTTCAATTGGACTTTATTAATTCCTGTAGACACATAATTACAATATAACTATATACACTAGATACTAAAATAAAATACTAACTAACCTACTATACAAATAAATAAAAAAACCAAAGGACACTTAGGCGTCGAAGTACTCATCCGCATCGCTGTCATCCGGAAACGTGCCCTGAAGACTGGCAGCATTGCCACGTTGAATGGCAATGCTAATTCTTTGACCAAAGAACGACCCAGCCCTCTGGTCACGTGAAGTATTGACCAGCCGGCGAGAAATTTCCTTAAAAAGGAGACGCGCGCTCGGGCCCCATGACCCGAGCGTTTCGACCGGCGTAACGTTCTATAATTATGTAAAGTTTGGGAAATTAATTAAATACCAACTTAAATTGCCCGTTGTGTAGGTATGTTCAAATCCCGATGGCCAGTGGAGCAGAGGAGACCGCGTATCGGCAAGCGTAGTGTGGGACACCCCGCAGACAGATGGGCGCGCGGATGACCTAAAAAGGTGGCTGGGACAGACTGGATGCGGAAGGCGGAGGACAGGGTGTTGTGGCGCAGCCTGGGAGAGGCCTATGTCCAGCAGTGAAATGCAATAGGCTGAGTTGATTGATTGATGTTCAAATCACAGTCATTCGTTAACAGTTACAGGACGCTACATTTAACAGAAGCAGGTATAGCATATAATATTTGGCTCGTCGGCTGCGGAGTCCAGCGACTTTAGTAGGTAGGTACCTAATGGAAGAGCTCTTTGTGGAGGATTACGTTTATTGGCCTGTGTAATAATTATTATGCTATTCAGCTTTGCCTATAAGAAGGCACGCACCAGCCGGCTGCGATTTTCCATGTAATAACATCAAAAGTGGTAATGTGTTTGAATTTGAGCGATATTAATACTGAGGCTCATAGCTTTGGCATTATTGATTACTTATGGCTTCCTACTTGCACCAAACATCAAAGACTGCTCGATCAAACCACTATACATCATATAAAAACTTCCTATCTACCTGTTTATTATTAGTAGTTAACCAACAAATAAGAAATTAGTACCCCGATTACTTAGTGCACAGCAATGAATTTATGTTTCCTGATAACGTCGCCGATGATATAATCCAAGCCGTGGTCAGTGGTTTACAAGTCATGAGCGAGAGCGGGATAATGGAGAACCTACCTACTGAAAGGGCTTGGGGACATTCAACTTTGCAATATAGGTAGATAGTAGCTATATCTGTGCTTTTGGGTTACAATCGTGTGTGGCTATAGAAATGTAGCTTCCTTCTTACATCTATGTGTGTGGCCGATTTTTTGTAGGAGCGACCAATAGAGATCAAATGATGAAGTGAATGTCAAAACAAATCAATGTATATATATGGTACTTATTGTATTACGATCTCTATGTGTGTATTTATTGAAAGTTGTATGTTGATTTATATCTGGACAATAAAGATTTCATTTCGTCGTTAACTTACGTTCATTTATTGCAACGGAATATCGGAAGTAGGGTTTTCGCACTCAGTTTTCACATTGACCAGTTGAAGGATTAGTTTTAAAGACTATTTACGTCATTATTTTGCCCAATAATATTTATTTTCCCCCTAAAGGCATGCGCACACCGGGGACGGTAGGGCAAGGGATTTTGCCACCGGCCAGCGCACACTGATAATGTCAGATACCGCGGTATGGCGGCAGCTACCGAGACATCCTGCGACATGCTGAGGGCAAGCGCAAAAACGGGACGGCAGGGCAGGGGATTTTGCTACCCCAAGATTTTAGCGGTCTCCAGCGCATATCGTCGCATGACTTGGCGTCTCTCAGTGTGTCTTCGCGTCCCTAAGCATGCCGTTGCAACGTGCCATTACCTGGAATCGTCGTGTCCCGTCGCATGCCGTCGCATCCCGTCGCGGTATCCTCTAGCGCGCTCTCCAATGCCAGGAACTTCCTGGCATTGCCAAACGGGAAAGAAGGTAATCCCCTTTGATACCTTGGGGTCGATCTCTAAATATTGGAATCTGTATCTTGTTACCAATACATTGGGTAAAGATAAAATGCTCTGTTCTGTCTCTCTGCTCTGCTCTGCCCGTCTCCTGTGTGCGCAGGCCTAGAACGCATTTGAAGTATGCTGCAACGTGTTACAACTTGGACCACAACTAAAAAAAGCAGTCAAATATTATCTACTGCTCAGAAACAGGCTCTATAATAACGACATGCTCACTATTTCCTATAGTGTCCACTTTTATATAGAACAACTTTTGTTTAAGTAATAATTTATTACTTACAATCATTTACAATCGGAAACTGATGTTATTTAACGCATTTCCTATTGCAGTTTAATTTAATGTCAATTGCCTCCAGATTAATAACATTATTACCTATGCAATTAAAATCATAAAAGTTACAGCGAACATTGTTAGATAATGTACCTAGCTATAATGAGATCAATTTTAATTTATCCACTGGTGGTTACATACAAGAACGAATGATAGTAGTGTAGCCGAACTGGTTCATCAACATCGGCATGGTTGGTCCAGGTGACTGAGAGATTGGCTTCTGCGTTAAGGACCGTGGGTTTGATTCCTGTACAGAACGAATACTTTCTACTATGGCTACGCAGCAGCAACCCAAAAGCAACCTTTATTATTAGCCATTAATGTCCCACTACTGGGGAAAGGGCTCCGTACCTACTCTCTTTCCACCTCTCTCTGTTCGGAGCTGCCAAGAACCAATCTTTTTTAAAGGAGTCCAGTTCAACTCGCCATCTCCGTCTTGGCCGTGAATCTTATTGAAAGGAATAATATAGGTACTTAAATTAGCATTTTGACAGTAATGCAAAATCAGAGGTACAGACGCTAGCACATCAAGCTACCCGAAACTGTAAAATTTTCCCAATCAACTTTAAACTTTATACTTGATAAAGTTGAAAATCTATTAAAGAAATTTGACAGATTGTACAGACGCCAGCACATCAACCTACTACAATCTGTCAGATTTCTGTAATAGATTTTCAACTTTATCGCTAAAGCATAAGGTTCAATGTTGATTGGGAAAATTTGACAGTTAGGTGTAGGTTGATGTGCTGGCGTCTGTACTAGCTTGATGTGCTGTCGTCTGTACAATAACTGGAGACCACAAAAACGTTCAAAATCTAGTCGCAGTCTCATCTCGGCGACAAACAAATATAAGATAGTAAAAACACTCTGTGAAACAAATGTTCATAAACTTGTCAAAAATGTTGGGAAATTAGAAGTATTTTTGACAGATTGAGATTGAGACTGAGATCTAGACTGAGAAAGTTCTTAAAATTACGAGAATTGCCCCTCTGATGCGTGAGCCATTTTAACAGACAAAAAAAAAAAAGAATTTAATGTAACTAATGTAATACCTAAATAATCTGCTACGGAATTTCAGTAATATTTTTATCACTTATGTATTTATGTACAATGATATTCCTGTGCCAATAAGAGTTATCTTACACGTGGCACGCGGTTCCCATGCACTTATCAGTTTCCTCGATATAAGTAGTACTAGTACCTAATACCCTTGCAATCTGTGTGGTGCGAGGACGTGGGTAGGTCCTCACCTTATTATTATTCCTCTCAAACGTGTGGTCTTTACCTACTACTTATGTTTTATTCCTTTGCAACTATTTAAACTATTCTGCTATGTACTTATTGTAACTGGCCGTAGGTAAATATCGCACAGAGGGCCCTTTGAACACACACGTTTTTCTTGCCGTGAAAAACTACGGTTTATTCGCCGTGTGTAGGCACGGTCGACAGTGTTGTATGGATCACTATCATAGATATATGAAAGAAGATCACTATGGACGTTACTGCGCCGCGCCGTATCCTAAAGAAACCGTGCCGTGTACAAAGGGCCTAAGTGGTATTCTTCTCACAATATAAATAGGTAATGACAAATTCAACATGAATGATGTAACTAATATTTTGTAACAATATAGACAATTAATTTATAACAGTGTCCATGGAGTTTCTTGCCCGTTCTTCTCCAAAGGGACCTACTACGCTATGGAATGGGCAAAAGCATTGTCTTTTAGACTGACCGAGTCCTTCGACTCTTTTTTTCTCAAGCTCAACGCATTTATTTGACCACACAATAGAAGTAAAAACTTACGACTGGGACACAGTATACGCGATTCAGCGTCACCGACCGACTGGAGCCGAGTACATCCGATTCAGCGTCAAAGAAAGAGTTCAAAAGAAGTTTTCACTTCAAAACTCGGCTTTGTAAAGTTTCGACTCTGTTACTCATTCCTGTGGATCTTTTTCTAGAGCTCGATGTGCCATATTTACGTCTGGGTCGTTGAGTACTGTAATATGATGCTTGTGACAAATACAGGGCTTCAAGGACCTTTTGGCGCTCGTATGACGTTGACATAGGGACATTTTCAGCCTACCTATATTGTTTCCGCTGCTGGGACAGGAGGCCTTCTCTAAGTGAGAGAGAGAGTGGGCCGTAATCCACAACGTGGGCCCAATGCGGTTTGGTAGATGTCACATGTCTTCGAATTTTTGGTTCTAGGACATGCCGGTTTCCTCACGATGTTTTCCTTCACCGTTTTTAGAGCAGTGGTGATGAAATAATTTAGGTAGGTAAGTACACAAACACGGTTGGTAAACGTTTATGAAAATTGTTTAGTGAAATGTATTGAAAAAACAAGATGGCGTCGTTAGTTCCGATTTAAGGCCATAGCACAAGTATCAAACCGGAAAGGATAAACTCGAGCCGTTACGTAGAATACCTACGTATTCTTTGTATGAAACTCCCTACTGCAACGCACACTAATCGGAATCGTAACGTAATCGCCTCGCCTCGCCTCGGGACAAGCTTACGAACCGCGGTGCGGTGCGTTACGGCTCGTCGTCCCCGAGCTAACGGCTCGTCGCGTCGTCCCGCGCTTACGTCTCTCCGTACCCGAGCTTACGTCTTTTCGTCCTCCCGTGCCCCTCTCACCCCTCCCTCGGTCGGCGAGCCGTAAACGCGGCGTCGTCGCCTAGCCGTAGCCGAGTCGACGTATCGGAGCTTCTGTGATCCGCTTTGGTTACATGCTTACGTTAGGTTGACGCCTGTTTGACGCCGAGGCGAAAGGCGATACGGTGACGATCCCTTTCCGAGATGATATCAGTCTGTGCTATGACCTTTAAGCCACGCGGCATAATAACCTTGTTGCCGCGAACATCACATTACAGTACCCAACTGTAAGTAGGACGCCTTAGAAGAACATAAAAATAAACGATTATAGGTAGTGATGATCTTCAAAAAGGTCAAGTGCGTGCGTTACTTACCCGCACGTGTAAGATCCATTCAATTCAATTAGATTTTTTTTTTTTATTATGGACACCATACCAATAACAGATAGGTACTTACTTATAAATGTAGAAATTTTACAAAGGATGACACAATGGGCGGTCTTATCGCTAAAGGCCCTATTTTAAAGACAACCGAATTAGCTTTTTAATTATCCTGCAATTTAGTGTTTACTAGCTAACCCGACGAACTTCGTTCCGCCTCAGAATCAATAAGCCGTTCCATACAAATGTATGAGAAAATAAATTATGCTCATTATTATTTTTTTCGTGAATTTTTTCCATGTTTTAATAGTTATTCTGCTATTCGGGGCGGGGGACAGATCCAACAAATAAAAGATCATTAAAATTGGTGCAGTCGTTCTTGAGTTATAAATGGTTTAACAAACCCGAATTTGTTTTATTTATACAGATAGATAGATATGAGCTTAGTAATCTCTGAACGCCATTTCGTATCACTAACTGTAAAAACCTCAAAGTGAAAAACTTGGGGTAATGTAATACTTGAGGTGAACTGTCATGCTACCTGATGCTAGGGAATCTAGGGATATTTATATTACAGAATAGCACTAAAGGTATTCCAACCGTGATTAGGTCTTGTAATATTTACAAAACTGAGTTTTATTCTTTGTAAACTTAACTTTATAATCACTTTATCAAAGCGCAAATAAATCGTTAGCGTAACTGTATCATATTTTGTAATGACCACCAAACCAACTAATCTATTTTATTATAAATAAAAATGAAATACTGTTCGTTGCTAAGAGCGTCACTTAAGAACCGCTGGGCCGATTTGAATATTTTTGGTATTAAAATGTTCGCAATAGTCTAAATAAGGAATAAACGAAAGAAAAATTGGAAACTTTTTCCGGAACGTGGTTTTATGGGGTTGTGTATCAATTATTGAAAGAACAGGACAACGTCTGCCGGGTCACATTGTGACAAATAAAAAAAAAACAACGCCGAAATTTATACAAAAATGTATTAAACTTAAAACTTCAACTTAGATTCATGTAAAGTCAATAACTTATCGACTTCTAGCGCCCTTTCTTTTAATGTCACCATTTCATCATCAGACAAGACATCACTTTTTTTACCAGCATTCTTGATTAAAAAGTGTTGTATGAAAAGTCGTATGCTCTCCCTGAACATGTGGAGTTTGGGCGGCTTCGAGATGCGGTTGAAGACTTCCAGTGAAGAATGGAAGTCGGTGTTCATGATGATGGAGAGGAGTATCTGACGCATGAAGCGGACTGAGTGTTTGTTTAGCTCGGAGAATTGGATTACCTGGGGATACAAAGATTTTATTAATATCTCATGCATGATGCTGCCTCGTTGGTCTAATGGACGCAAGCGCTACTGTTGACTATGAGGTCCTGGTTTCGATTTCCAGGTCGGCCAAAGTGTTAAGTATTGGGTTTTTCTGGAATTCCTTAGTGACAGTCAGTCTGGTCAGACTGGGTTTATGGCCGGTTGACGGCAATAGGCTCGCCCCCTATTATTACATGGTACCTACTTAGAAATAACTGGCGAAATGTAGGTATACTATAGGTACACCTCTGCCCATTCCTTCGGGGACACAAGGCGTGATATTATGTGTAATATGACTATTAACTCAATTAAATAAAGTTAAGCTTTTGTCCATAAAGAAATATGAACGCAACGTTCAGTCAAGTTGACGAACGCGACTATTACTAAAGTGTCAAATTCAAACATAGAAGAGTCCGTCTCACGAAAGAAGTCCCTTAGACGCGGCGCTACATGCATGCGACGGAGTCGTACATCTTTATTGATTTATTTATCTCAACATCATATTACAGGCACTAGTTAATAAAATGCACAATCTTAAATAGATAAAGGTGTGTGAGGTATAGTAAAAGTACGCAGTGCTGCACACCCCCACTTCGTCACTCTGAAATCAACTTTATTACCATTGAAATAAAGTTGATATTTGTTTAACTTGAAACATAAGTTTGTAGAGACTTTAAATAAATGCTATTATTTCTGTAAGTAGATCTATCTAAGACACTTTTCAAGTAAATATTTTATAAAACTAGATGGCGTCGGCATTTCTTATCTGACTGATCCCTGAGGAGACATACCGAAACATACTCAGAGTTTATGGTCTCTTTTAAAGTCTGGGGTCTCGGTACACTTTCCCTGCAGTATGCCAGTCTTAACTCCTCAAACTTTTAGTTGGTCCTTACCTTCAAAACGGAGAGTGGCAGGCCCTTCTCCATGATGAGATGTATGAGGAACTGCGCCAAGTTCGTCATGCACTGCTTAGATATGCTGTCCAACTCCTTTATCTTGTCCCATACTGAGAACTGGATTGATAGCTGCAACACAGAACATATATTTTTTTGGTAAAGACTAAAGAGATGTGGTCTTATGATCCCTGCACCCTGAGACACATTTATCATGAAATTAAATTAACCTAACTAAAGGATAAAGATGGCCGACCATTGTAATCTAAACTGGACAATTCTGGTATGTATGATCAGCCTATAATGTTCCTTCTACTGGGACACAGGCCTCCTCTCTTTGAGAGGGAGTGGGCTGTATGTAATCCTCTTATACTTACAGTAGTTAATTGCGGTGCGGGTTGGTAGATGTCACATGTCTTCGAATTTTTGGTTCTAGGACATGCTGGTTTTCTCACGATGTTTTCCTTCACCGTTTTGCAGCAGCAGTGGTGATTAAATTATTTAAACAAAGTAAAGCGTCTGCTTGGAATTTACGATTTTGTCCTAACACAAGCTAACTAGAAATGCAAGCTCGCCACCCAACTTTGAACCTTATGCACCTTTATATTTGGGGTCAGTATCGCAAACATTCTGTCCTAACACAAGCTAACTAGAAATGTAAGCTCGCCACCCAAGTTTAAACCTTACGCATCTAATATTTGGGGTCAGTATCGCAAAGATTCTGTCCTAACACAAGCTAACTAGAAATCTAATCTCGCCACCCAACTTTGAATCTTACGCACCTGATATTTGCGGTCAGTATCGCACAGCTTCTGTCCCAGCACTGCATAGTACGGATTGTAAGTCTTCTCTTGAAGACAGCATGCTAAGAGCACGTGAATGATCTCTCTCTCTTGTTGTCCTTTTAGACCTAAATGTTGGAGTTTTTCAAATGCGTCCATATAGTCCTGGGGACAGAAGAAATACATAATCTGCATTCGCAATTTATTTGCCAAATATGTAAACAAATATGAGTTTATGGAAAAATAACTTTAAATCCTACACCATAAAGTTCAGTTTACGCTGCAACTTCAAACATTCTTATACTTAACTTTTTCAATAGTGCTAGTCACTCTGAAATCAACTTAATTACCATTAAGATAAAGTTGATATTTGTTTATCTTGAAATAATATTAATTTGGAGCATAAGTTTGAATAGACGTTAGATTGAACGGTTCCAGTTACGTATATTTAAAATCTAAACAAATAAATATCAGACACACGAGTCATTTATTTACAGCTTCCTCTCGGGGATGGCGTTGCACTTGCGACATTGGTATTGCAGTCCAAAGCAGCCGTGAACTTACTAACAAGTGGTCTGATGGTTATTTTCCTCTCAATATAACAAAAAAAAAAAAAAAAACTACGAAATCTTCAATTTTTTATTACCTCTGCCGCCATAATAACACAAAAGATGCTTCGTCTAACATCGGTGTTCATCCTCTGCTTGCGCGCCAGTTCCAGAAGCTTCTGGTCGGTAGATGGCAGCACTTTGGTGGTAGGTTTCTCTTCTGGTCGCGTCATGTTGCCTTCCCATGCTGAGCCGACTACCCACCATTTGCCCCGCTCGTCCGCTATGAAAGGAATTGTCAATTTTATGATTTCAAAAATAAGTGGTGGTGTTATCGATACCTGAGTAGAGCTATAACCGAGTATCGATAGTTTTGGTCTAAGTACACACGCCAGCACATCAAGTTACTACAATCTGTCAAATGTCTTTAATAGATTTTCAACTTTATCGCTACAGCATAAGGTTCAAAGTTGATTGGGAAAATTTGACAGTTTCGGTTAGCTTGATGTGCTGGCGTCTGTACATAATAATGTCAGTTCTTATCTATACTAATAATAAAGCTGAAGAGTTTGTTTGAACGCGCTAATATCTGGAACTACCCGTTGGATTAGAAAAAATATTTTTGAATTTGATAGCCCAATTCTTGAGGAAGGATATTTAACATCACGCTAGAACTCTTAGGAACCGAGCAAAAAGAAAAAAAGTAAGAAAGAACGAAAACGAAGTGATAGCGCGGGCAGGCGATGATGATGCGACAGGGAGGGTCGGGGGAACAAGAAATTTCACGGGGACGAAGTCGCGGGCAGAAGTTAGTTTCAGAATAAAGACACAACACACGTTCACATGGCCTAACCCAGTTTAGGCCATTTAAGATAAATACTCGATAAGGGAGGCCGGAGCAAAAAAAATACCAAAAGAAAATTTCAATGATGAATTGACTATAGAGTGGTTATGTTCTGAATTTTCGAAGGGAAGCCGGTGGGTATCGAGTTGTATGGTACCTTCGCCACTGCTAGTATCGATACTTTTAATTAAGTAAGACTTACTTAATTAAAATGTCGAATCTCAACACTCATTAAAACATCGATAGATGTCTGTCTGTCTAACTACTGTTGTTATCAACATAAATTAAAAAAAAAAAAAAACTACTGTGTACAGCTGGCAACCTTTTGAATTGTGGGTGTAGCGTATAGGTATTTATTCTTCCCTGATAAAAACACCTATTTTATAAAGACGAATGATCATCTGCCTAGCCTTTTCCCAACTATGTTGGGGTCGGCTTCCAGTCTAACCGGATGCAGCTGAATACCAGTATTTTATTACAAGGAGCGACTGCCTATCTGACCTCCACAACCTAGTTACTGGGTAAAACGATACCCCTTGGTAAGGCAGGTTGTCAGACTTTCGGGCTTCTGACTACACGTAACGACTGTCAAAGATCCACGAATGACAGCCGGGACAATGGCTTAACGTGCTTTCCGAGGCACGGAGGGGTCTCGGTATGTAGAGATGGTCACCCATTCACAGACCAACCGCGGCAAGCGTAGTTTAACCTGATCGATCGACCTGTGCGGCTGTTATTATTTAGCCACGGGCCCCTCTTATAAAGACGAATGATCTTCTTTTATCCCACAAAGCTAATAAGTTCTCAGTTCAACATCATCCTTACCTTTCAACAGATCGTCCAGTCTAATATTAAGCGGTGTTATGTAGTTCCCTTTCCTGACGATGCTTCTGCTCATCTTCTTTAGGTGCTCGCAGTACGTCGGGTCGTAGTTGGGAATCTTTGTCAAGTTGTTGTTCTTCACAGCCATTAGGACTTCTAGTAGGAACTTTATACGGGACCTGTAAAAAAAAATAACTTAAATAAATTAAGAGTGAAATTAGAATAATATGTTTTTGTTCTTGTTTTTCAGACTGAGATAGACAAAAAATTCAGCGCACGATAGTAAAAGAGTTGTGGAGCGAGCTTTGCGAATTTCCACAAACCTATATGGTCATATGCGATAGTTTCCATGTATATAAATGTACAGCCAATCAAAGAGATAAGTATGCAGGATCGTCGGATATAATTGAAGTTTAGTAAGAAACCGATGGATGTTCTCGAATAAAATTTAATTTTATTAATAGAAAACAAACAGCTCATTTATCAAATTAAATTTCAGTACTCATTTCTAACTTTATCCATTTTCGTCACTCCACCTGCACCGAAGATGAGAATTTTGAGATGGATGATCTCAAAATTCTCATCTTCGCTCCAGGCAATGATTTTTCACCCATCTTCTTCTTTATACTCGGCAATCACCAATAAACAACTTATGAAGGCCCAATATCTCGTACCCAGTAGCCGAATCTTCAGTCAACTTAGCGACCCGTCCCTGCGTGTCATGTATAAAGTTCTTCAAAGCTAACGGCTCCTCCTTCCTCAGTACGCCTCCGACGCTCCGCAACGCAACCAGCACACAATCTATATTCTTCTCTGATATCGTGTCGAGTAAGCGGGTTAGAATGTCGTAGAGGAGCGTGGCTTGATAGATCTAGAATGGGATTAGGAGATTTTATTATGGGGTTTGTTTGGAAAGATTTGGATGATATTTAAAGTGAGGGTATTGCATGAATTCCGGGAGAGAGAACGAAAATAATTTTTCTTACTAGTTAAATTATTCAAAAGATTTTTTTCTGTGAACATCAATATTTTTGCCAAGAAGGTAATGTTCTCCCTCTCTCTACCTCACTATTCTGAGCAATGACTACAAGGATTAGGTAAACAAACACGGGCAAAAGCCTTTTAAACAAACATATCTCGATTGATATGTCAAGATCATAGCATTGCCTTAGATTTTGTTTTAAAAAGAATTTCCTTGTGATTTGTGACACATGACCTTCAAACTAGTCGAGAAAGCTGAAGTAAACATGGGTAAGAATAGACCTTACCTTAAAACTGTACAAATGCGCCAAGCACGAAACTAAGTTGTCAAGCGTTTTGTCTGCAACAGGCTGTGGACTCTCCATCATGTTGTCAAACTTTTTGACGAGATCCTGTAGGAAATGGGCACCTGAAACAAAATATGAAACGTAAGTAGATACACATGATTTAACCTTTTGACCGCTTGTGTCGCATTTATGCGACACATATTTTCGTGCACCTGCCGCTTGTGTCGTATTTCAGCGACAGAGAACATGCATGATTTTTTCGTTCTATTTTTAAATAGAGACCATTATTAAATAGAGATAAAAACTTTTTCACTATTTTTTAATCGATACAACGATTTCTCCTCCTTATTTATTGTAGGTATTATTTTATATTGATTTTATCGATTTGTAGCCGCTAAAAGTTTAAAGCCACAGATAAAAGAAGAACGTTCAATATTAGGGTCTTCTTGTTTCGTATCGGCGAAACTAATAAGAATAGCTCATGCAGTGGTAATAACATTAAATAGTCAGCAAGGTGGGGTTGGCTGATTAGTGGGGTAATTGCGTAACACACTAAGAGCGGTTTCGCACTCCGAATTTAAAGATCCGACTTCAATCCGTATTGGGAATGTTCTAAATTCGGACGGATAGAGTTCGGATCTAGTGCGCAACCCCTAATACAAATAGTACTATGGTCACTTCGGACCGGAATTTCTTGGATTCGGATCGGATGCAGTGCGAAACCGCTCTTACAGTAGCACTCTTTCTCGGCTTTCATTTTGACAGTCAAACAACAATCATTGCGTTATTTACATTGTTGAGCAGACACATTTTTCGAACATTATGAAGCAATAAATTAGCAATATCCTTCAAAATGATTTACTCGTAGATTGCGATTGATAGTGTCAAGTGTACGCAATAAGGGCGCTGGTTCCTGTTATTAGAGTGCAAAAATGTGATCTTCCTCTTGGAAACCTCGATTGAAGACGAAGACTAAAAATCACAATATGTCTGACTCACAAAAAGGTTAAAGCTGTGTTCACTGAGTTTATACTACTAGACTACAAGCTATAACTTACCGATCTCAGAGCGTGTAGCACTGTCACAAGGGCATCATGTTCCACAATCATTTATATCAGGCGTACTCGACCGAGATACAGTTGCATCCAACCACAACTGAATTAAAGCCGTGTTCACTGAGTTTATTCTATTATACTACAAGTTACAACTTACCGATCTCAGAGCCAACATTAGCGTGTAACACTGATACAAGGGCAGCATGTTCCGCAACCATTCTATCAGGCGTACTCGACGGAGATACAGTTGCATCCAACCACAACTGAGTTAATGCTGTGTTCACTGAGTTTCTGCTGTTGGATTGGTATAGGTTCTCTATTGAAGTACACGCCCAGTGAAGGTTAGTTCCGGCTAGCTTATTGAGGACACCTGAAATGAAATTGTAAAAATATAATCAGGTTATTTTATTGATCGCTTAATGCAACGAAAACCACATACCGAAAGTGAGCTGAGCGCTTTATGGCCTAAAATCTCCTATACAATTTTTTATGGTGATGTACATAATCAGCCTATAATGTTCTCACAGCTGGGACACAGGCCTCCTCTGGGTGAGAGGGAGTGGGCCGTAATCCACCACGCGGGCCCAGTGCGGGTTGGCAGATGTCACATGTCTTCGAATTTTTTGGTTCTAGGACATGCCGGTTTCCTCACGATGTTTTCCTTCACCGTTTTGAGAGCAGTGGTGATGAAATAATTTACACAAAGTAAAGCGCCTGTCTGGGTTCGAACCTACGACCTCGTAAGTCGCGACCGTTACCGCTTGGCCACCACTGCTCTATGGTGGTGATGTGATTGGTTGATATTCAAAGGATGTTTTTTCTACCATGTGATTCCTTTACCACAGGTCAATGGCCTTGGGATAGAATACGCTATTACTAAAAGAGAGATGTTTTTAGAAGACTTACTTTTAATTTGTCTTTTCAGTTGCAGCAGCTGTTTGTCTGTACTCGAATCCTTGTTTCTAAGGTGTGGTGGAACGTACACACCTTTTTCTTCCTGTAAGAATCGCAATTGATTGATTTTCCTAAGATTATTAAAGGAAATCAGTTAACAGTAGTTCTTGTTGTGAAATTTGTTATCTACACACCTATTACGATTGCGTTAGACTCTAGCCGCTAGAGCTATGTAATTTTCTCGGGGTTTTCTGCCCCCTGAAAGTCTCAAACGCCCATGAAGGGGCGTTATCACCAACGTTGAGGACCTACTGGCTAGAGCCTAGACTAGACTCTAGGCAAACCACAGATATAGATACACCTAGATAATGCAAGAGCAACTACTTCGCGTGCCCAACTTACGTACAAAATTCGTAAGCCGTCACTTTCACGCTCAGTCCTGTAGTACTGCTGGCTGGGTGAGCGTGAGCGCTGGCGCTAGGCCCCGGGGGTGGGGCGAGACGGGTGCTACTTCTTTGAATCGATTTGATTTCGTCATCACTAAATAGAGCTTGTGACATCATAGTATGTAGGTAAAAAATGGCACGCTTTGTTTTCATACAGATCGTGATACTTGCATCATCTAGGTTTATCTATATCTATGAAGCAAACCCTTAACATATTATTTCAAGCCCAATTAAAATCATTCAATTGTGACATTCAAATGTGCCTAGGTTTGAAGTACTTTACCTTAATGATATTCCCTTCTTTATCCCTCTTTCTTCCGTAAATATCTTCCCAAATGTCAGGTTTCTCTTTCTTTTCCACAACAGGTTCATCTTCTTCACCAAACGCATCATCTTCATCATCACCAGACAGATGTGATATCTCATCATCACTGAACACTTTACTCAAGTCTTCTTCTGAAATTATCTTTTCTTTTTTATTTGAATTTGGATTTGGTTTTGTGTCCTTCTTACTGTTTTTATTTATCTCTTGCTTGGTTGGTTTCTGTTTGGAATTTGCTTTTAACGTCTTTGTTGGTTTTTCTGTAAGGAAGGATCAAAGAAATTAAATGTAACAAAACTAAATTCTAATTTACTTTCTGCATGTATTGAAAGCAACTTGATCAAATTCCACATTGATTTTAATTGTTTGAATTAAAATATAGACTTGTAATGCTTTTATAGCTGGATTATAAATAGAATTTACATTAAAAATAAATAAAAACTTAAAAATACCTTCAGGTGCATCATCTGAAAGATCTTCACTGAATTCACCATCCTCATCTTCTCCACTCATATTACTATCCTCTCCTTCACTCATATCTTCATCTTCTTCGCTCATATCTCCATTTCCTTCGCTCATACCATCATCTCCACTAATATTTTCATCTAACTCTTCTTCACTGCCCATTTCATCATCAATATCTGAATTAATGTCTTCATCGGATTCATTTTCATCATCACTATCATCTTTAGACACTATTCTTTTACTTTTCTTATCTGTTTTCTTTTTATCTTTTATTTCTTTGCCAGTGACTGCTGCTAGGTCTTCGTCAAAGTCTGAATCACCTTCAACTTCAGCTAGATGCTTCTCAGCTGCCACTATTTGTTCGGTTGTTGATTTGTCACATATTTCCAGTAAATCTGTTCTCAAGTTAAGGGTTTTATGTTCTGTATGTTTTCGAATCTATACTAATAATGAAGCTGAAGAGGTTTATTTGTTTGAACGGGCTAATCTCTGGAACTACCAGCAGGATTTGTAAAATTCTTTTTGCATTAGATAGCTCAATTCTCGAGGAAGGCTATAGGCTATAACATTACGCTAGGACTCTCAGAGGCCGAGCAAAAAGAAATAAATTAAGAAAGTATACTAAACGAATATGAAGTAGTTGCACGGGCAGGTGATGCGACGGTGAGGGGGGGGGGGGGGTGGGTCAGGGGAACAAGAAACAAGTTGCGGGCAGAAGCTAGTTTTGACTATTCAGTAACATAGAAACTTATACTGTAACATAAAGGAAAAATCATTTGGTTGTTAACTGCTTAATCACTGCTAACGAGACAGTTGATTTTCTATTGTTATGGACCAATATCGTGCCACACCGGGATTTAAAGACTACCCAGTAAGGATTTTTAACATAGGAGGAACAAGTAAACTTCAAGGTAAATCTATTGAGATAACATGTTAAGGGGGCAGCACCAGGGTAGCCCGCGAAATTCAAATTTTCTTTCGTTTTTTACAATTTGAAGGTCAGTGTATGGCTGAAAATCATATTTTAATCAACATACAACTTGACACTGACCTGCGAATTGCAGGAAACATAAGAAAATTTTAATTTCCCGGGCTACCTTAGTGCATCCCTTATTGCATTTAAAAAGGATACAGTCAAGTCCATCATCAGAAAAGAAATTATTCTTATTCTTAGTTTTGTTCAATCCCAGTTGCTTCTCCAGTTTCTTAATTATCTTGTCCTCATCTTCATTAGCTTCCAGTAACATCTTCCTTCTTTGTTCCTCTATCTGATTCTTTAGTTGCTGCTCTACTTTCTTCTCTTTCTGCCTTTCTTTGTTTAGGATGTCTAGGGGAGTTTCTAATTTTGGTTTATTTTTCTGGAAGGATAAAACAGTGAAATGATTAACTTAAAATTGATAGATCACATATAATAGATTTAGATCCATAGTATTGTGAACCATACTGACTTCAGCCTTTGGTTTAGTTACTTTTTAATCTAAGAAACCCACGGATCAAAGGAGGGATTGGGACCACAAGGTAATTATTTATTATTATGTATGTTATGTATCATTCGACAATAAAGACTTATGGATCGTTATAAATAAATATAAGGCCTTATGATAGATGTAACAGATCACTCAGTAACGCCAAGAAACCACCTGATACAGCCATTTATCTAATTGTTTACAAAAATATTGTTTTCTAACATTTTATGTGGTCAGTGGGTCGTCTTAGGGGTATTTACCTTCACTTCCACTTCTTTCGGTTCTGGTGATTCTGCAGGCCTTTTGACAAACCTACCAGCTGTGTATACTGGTTTACTATTATTATTATGCCTCTCATCATTTTTCTTCAGATAATGTTCCTGACGGTGTACCTTCTTCTGCTGCCGTTTTTGTTTGCGTAATAATTTCCTCGTATTCTCAAACTTAGGACGGGCATTAGGTTTATTTTTCTTCATTTTGTGTTTAGTAAAAGAACTTTCTCATATAAGTATTTATTTAAACACATTACATTACAAATCAAAACATAACCTAGTTTGTTATTTTGAGGTTATAAGCACTGATAAGCACTAGTTCCACGAACAATACGACTTTTTTTGACAGCATTGAGGATAATTTCGTGAAACAGAGCCATAATTTTGACAACTGTGATTTCGCCAAGAAAAAGTCTAAGATATTATTTTCAGTACTTTTAACACATAAAATATATCTACATTGCATTGTGCATATTTGTACATAAGTTAAACAACAATATAATTACTAAAGGATAATTTTATTATTACCAATATATATTTGAATTAAGGCACGAACGGCGCTGTTTTATCTGATGGATAGGATTAGAGTTAGCAAGAAGTTTCAGAACGAACACATCGATTTTGCATACGTTCCATTTTACGAATAATTTTCTGTTTGATACCTGTCATAAAACCTCTTTAATTGTTTAAAGAATAACTTTTTTGCTGATTATAACATAATTCAAAGGTTTATTGCTTTGCTATTGAAAAGTCTCACAAATATAATTTAGACAGTAGGTTTATGTTCCATTACATTAAGATTATCTCAGTCTTTTCTTCTTAGAGGAATGGAACAACATCAGTCCATCAAATTGTCTATGATGAAAATTCACAAAAGCATGACGGCTGTTACATTTTTGTGAAGAAATTATAAAATTATTAATAAATCGAAGAGCACACGGGTTTTAACGTATATTACGTAGTTTATTTGTGATACGTTACTCATTTATCTTACGGCATGATGGTGGAAGGGTCAGCGTTTACGCGGAACGATGTGTTCCAAATGGCTATACGCGTTGCTTTTGTGTCCGCTGTGACTTATTTCTCAATAAAATGGCTAGTGAACCAGATAGATCCAACATCCAAGAGTCGGAAGAAGGCGGAGGAACGAGCCCGTGAACAGTTACGCAAGTAAGTATCGATCGATTCTTTTACGTCATAACACAGAATTTTAAACGCATTTTTCTTTAATTAGCTATTAGACTTCAATGGGAATGCGTATTATTGTTGTTCGTAGCTAATTAGACTGTAATTCTAACTACTTTTAACTCTGGGTGATGGCTAACCTACATTTTCATCGAAATAATTTTTTATATGAAATGGTGAATCATGATAACCAAGCTCATCATCATTATGTTTTTGTTGTGATTTTGTTTGAGAACATAAGATCACGAGATAACACATAAAATAGAAATAAAATTCATTCCCACATTATTTACTTCTTTAAGAAGAAGAATATGATTTAAGATTTAGCAATACTTTAAATATCACAATATCCTATAGTCTCGAATGTTTAGGGAATTCATAAGAATATTTCGTTTCCAATACTTGTACCAGTTTCTTCTTACTTGTCTAATAGTATTGCTTGTGATATTTTAGAACAATAGTTTTAAAATAATCTTTGGAATGGATATTAAGCATTTCCTGCCTGTATGAACTGATTTTCCACACAGGATATTGTATATTTAAATTCCGATAAACAACATGAATATATTTCTCTCCTGTCTACCTGATTGTGGTAGGTCAATCTTTTTCATTCTTATCAAATGAAATTATTTCTGTTGAAGAATTTGTTGCGCCACTTCTTTCCAGCAACAAAAAATTATTTAATTGTTTTCATTTCTAAATAAAAAATCAAAACAATTAAGTAATTTTGACCTTCAAAAAGTGCTGATTCATGTTGTAATTTGAATAAATGGTTTTTTTTATATTATACTAGACTTGTATTGTGCACATTTGGTATAGCAAATTGATAGACCTGCAAGGACATCAAAGCGAAAACTGTAACCATGAATTCATCACACATGTTTCTAGACCCTCTGACATAGAATTTTTTCTAAAATAAAACTGCTATTTTATAGAAAAGTGCAAAACCTACGTGTTCAAAATGAATGGAACAGCAATATTTTTTTTATAAATTTCTATGCAGGGGTTTAGAATCATGTACTGAATCCACCATGGAACAGGTTGTGCGTCAATGTTTTTGGTAGGTTTTATTGATAATCACCAAGAATAGAACATTCAGTCTATACATTGTAGGCTTGTTCATTCTTGTTTATTCTTGTTCATCAACACTTTATTAATGGATAGAATTCTGATGACCTATTATAAAATTATTATTACAAAACAAAAGTATTTAATTTAAGGTTACATAATGTCATATACCAAAAAACTTACAGCATCATTTTACAATAATTTTCTTTAATTTACTACTTTATTCTCATAATAAATACTCTTATTCATAAAATAAATAAATCAATATTGGTGAAAAAAGAAATTGTCAATAATCAAGAAAATATATTTCATAATCAAGATTTTATAAATATTTGGGTTTGTTTGTTTGTTTGTTTGCCCTTTTAAAAGACATGAGTTTTGTGTCAAGCAGTTATGTTTAACAGGCTTCTATCAGTTCCAACCAATCAGACTGATGGTGCAGAACTCATGTCTCGCTGGGGGGTGCTCATTCATGTTTGTTCTCTACATGTGGCTGTTTTAACTAAGATGTGGCTTTAACCTCACAGTGTAACTGCAGATGCTATATGTACAAAATAAAGATGATTTGATTATCTATTTACGTTCAAGAACAAGGATGGACCACTTAAATTAAGAAGCCTATACAACATTCAAAAATTTACCTTACAAACTTTAAGAGGTGCTTTAGACCATCGAACTGAACAACTTTCACTATGGGACCAACTCTGAAATCACGAAAAAAAATCTGCTGTTTCATACATTTTCGTCAAGTAGGTATTGAACTTTTGTATTTAACCGCAGATTTTTTTTTTTTTATATCAGTGTTGGTCCCATAGTGAAAGTTGTTCAGTTCGATGGTCTAAAGCACCTCTTAAAGTTTGTAAGGTTCATTTTTTAACACCTTATGTATGTTAAGCTCTCACTCATTTGTTACTCTACGGGTCACAGCAATGAGGAATAATACCCCACTGTAATACAGTATACAGGGCTATTGGAAAAACACCAACAACCTCTTAAGAGGTCATTGTACTCATCATTATGAACAACTTTTACTAAGGAACCAAATCTGAAATCGCGAAAAAAAAATCAGCTGTTTCCTATATTTATGTTCGTATAACTCGTCAAAATGTAGGGAAAAGCTGATTTTGTTTTCTCGATTTACACAATAAAAAAAACAGTGTGGAGCTACTTTATTAGCTATATTACTATAATCCATAGTGAATGAATTATGGTAAAACTACTTGCAGTCAGGGCACCTCATCCTCTGTGTTCTCTATGAATAAAATGCTTAACTACACGCACACAAAAAACACTATGAGAGTTCTACTTGAATACTCCAGTTATGGAACAGCAATTTCAAACATGCTCATTCACAATAACAATTTATTCATAAGATATTAAATATTCATCTATTTGATATCAGTCAGAATTTACGAAAGTTTTTCATTATGAAAATCATTATTTATTGAACAGATAAACGTAATTTAGATAAGAGTGATTTTCTACTTCTAGATTTCTGTAGAGGCAGTTATGTTATTCCCGTCTCAGTACTTGGTAGTTCGCAGTTTTGGGATTTCCCCGTACTTTGCAGAACCGCGATTTTCCGCGGGCTCAGTCTAGATATGCGATCCCATAACAAGGAACTTGCTATACTACTAATATCTCAGGCTTATTTACAGAATCCCTAGTTTTAAAACCTGTAGACATAAACCAAGCTAAAACACCCAGGCATCTGCAGTTAACGTGTAAATAAATCGTGCTTAGTAGTTGCATGAGTGTGGTTTTTACTGTCCACATATCTGTATACAAAGATAGCCACTGTATAGACCGTGCATGTGTTAAGGATGTCTTGCAGAGCCGGGCTGGGCAACAAGCACACCATCGCGCTGGACAAACTCACCGACCACGAGATGATCATCGCTTCACAGCTGGTCGTGCCTGACGAAATCAATGTGAGTAAATATTGTCTTATTTATTTTAGTTAACGAGGAAACACAATTAGATCCAAGCTTTTTTTTTCTATAATAAATCAAGTACTTTGAGCCGCAAGTGGCCTTCCTGGTTTGAGTTTCTACAACGCCACATGCGAACAACGCGTCATACTGACCTCACGAAATCCTGCATCTCGCAAGCAGAGTTTACCGCGCAACTAGCATAGATACAGCGGCCAGACATGAATCATCGGGCAATTGCCCGCCAGACACAACACCCGTCTGGTCAGAGGATACTCCCTTTCCTATAGAGTATGAGTGAACTTTACACCCTGTTCCTCATACCTCTATACATGTGTTCTAGTTAGGACACGTTTAATTCTACAATGACTTGAGGTCAGAACAGACGTTGCTATGCCTGTCAGTGATCAGCAGAATATTTGTGGTTATCAACCACAGCATGCGGTCGGTGCATGAAAATTCATACTTTCATACTAATATTATAAATTCGGAAGCAACAGAGTAACTCAGTCTGTATGCCTTTTCACGCCTAAACCACTGAACGGATTTCGATAAAATTTCGCAAGGAGATAGATGGCATCCTGAGGAAGGACATAGGATAGGCTACTTTTAGTCCCGGTAGCACGTTTTCGTGGGTTCATGATATCATTTATTGGTAGGGATGAGAATGAATAAGATACGATAAGAAACCACTGCGTTTGTTGTTATACGTGCATCTATCATCTGATTCTGGTCATTGTGAATTAAAATCGTTACTTGAATGAATAGCTCATTGTCCTAAGGTTTGATGACAATTTATTTGTAAATTGTGTATTGTGAATTGAAATTAAAAATAGTGCACAGTTATACTCAAATGGAGCCCTCATTCCAACTGGAAATGGTCCACTGAATGCGGCATGCCTGAATTAATATTTTAAATTGAAGGCCGCTTTAGTTCTGCGCCTGGACGGATCCACAAATTAGGACAATTTGGTTTTTCTAGCTTAATTCTGTATTAACAAGTGAATGATAGCGTGGCTTCCCCACAAGGTAGACCGACGACTTTGTGAAGGCCACAGGAACCCGTTGGATGCGAGAAGCACAGAACCGATCGAAGTGAAGGTGCTTGGGGGGCGGTCTATGTCCAGCAGTGGACGTCTTTCGGCTGAAATGATGATGATGTTAGCGTGACGGCTGACAGGGGAGAATGGAAGAAGAAAACATTCAAGTAACATGATGGGACAAGGACAGGAAGATGTTGAGTTTAGAGTGGCTACGGGAATATATGGGAATGCACACATGACCTGCCTTGGGGTCCATAGTCTCCTGACCTGACTCACTTCTTTATTACATTTCATAATGAAAAATATTGCAACAGTCGGTAGGCTTCAGCAAGGGTTCAGCTAGCTAGGTATGACTGTCTGGTTAATGTACTTGAACGTCATTTAGGACAACTTTTTATTATTATTCTTGTGAAAGGCATATATTAGAAAGTTTAAGAATGTATTTGCCACTTTCGTTTTCATGATTATTATTTCATGCTTTTTCATACTGTATACCTACTGTATAGGTAGCTGTTCATGTAGATGAACTACACCTACATGTATGATGCGTGACTAATCGCGAGGCATCATTCTATTCATGTCATTCATGTTTATGATTGGTTATGAGGTCACAAATGGCACACTCTCGACAACAATCGTAAACTATATCTGAATATGATGTGTGTTATATGGTTATGGTGTGTGTTTTACAATTAGTATTTTTTTTATTTTGAAGCAATCCACACTAATATTATAAATGCGAAAGTGTGTCTGTCTGACTGTCTGTTACCTCTTCACGCTTAAACCACTGAACCGATTTAGATGAAATTTGGTATAGAGATAGTTTGAATCCCGGGAAAGGACATAGGATAGTTTTTATTCCGATATTCCTACGGGATCAAAACTTATGCGGGTGAAACTGCGGGGCGCTGCTAGTTAGATAATAAGAAACTAACAGTGATAACCGCTGCAGGTGTTTCTTGACGTTCAACTGCCAACCGTCAATACAAATCATTGGCCTAGATTGGCCGTCAAATTGATTGCGGAAAAGTTTGAACTTAACGTTTTAACAAAATAGTATGCTAATAGTAAGCTAATGCTATTTTTTTAAACAGCTGCAATAATAAATCTCAATGAAAAGTGGCCCCAAATCATGCGACTAGGTACTTGACATAAACTACCAAAAAAAAAAAATGTCTTATTGCTATGAAAATTATAAAAAGCATGAATTTGAATTAGGAGTTTATAAAAATAATGAGTGTTCTGGAAAACGGCATAACCAGGTTATAAAGACCAGCTCACGTTATATCAAATTGGACCTGATACAATATCAGAAAAAATCGAATATACTACAGTGCACTTCGAGAACAAAATACTGCGTCATTCCATCCTGCAATATCATGTAAAGGTTAAAGATTTCATCTATCGGGGACATTCTGGATGCATCGCCTGCAGGAATTAGCCCGCGACGCAGCCTCGGTGCATTCCCTCCTGTTGCACGCCTGCGCTAGAACCCTCGCCATTTAACATCGATCGTATACAGCAGTAGTCGTCTTACGCATATCTAGTTTTAGCTACCCACCCTGGCTCGATGCTGCGGCATTTATACTCCAGCAGCCGCCATGACTAGTCGATCACTAAATAATTCCGCGAGTCGTTTTAAAATCAATCGGTTTTCAATTTTAATATCGAGAAGAGCGATTCGATTTTGTTTTCTTGGTGTTCCAAACGCGCGTTGTCATGCAGCGTGGTGTCGCCGTATGTCCTCCATCTTTGATCCCGGCATTAGGTAATTGCGTAATGCCTACACCCCCACATCCTCAGTATGTTCTACTCGTTTTAAAAGTCTTTCGTATTTTTGTAGGTGAACTGGAAGGACATTGCGGGCTTGGACCACCTGATCCAAGAGCTTCGCGAGACCGTCATCCTGCCGATCCAGAAGCGCGAGCTGTTCGCTGACAGCAGGCTCACGCAGCCGCCCAAAGGTGTGCTGCTGCACGGACCCCCAGGTATGTACATCGGTCGGTGACGTAATATTTTTGACTTGACTGCCCCGTGGGTCTCGTGGTCGCAAGCGCGACTACTGAGCGTGGGGTCCTGGGTTAGATTCCCGGGTCGGGCAAAAGTGTTATTGGGTTTTTCCATTGCGAATTTCTTATTAACAGCCCGGAGTTTGGCGGTGTGATGACCCCGAGCCTCGGAAAGCACGTTAAGCCATTGGTCCTGCGCCTGATCTCTCTCCGGTTAAGTCGGATTGCCGCCCCATCGGACTACGAGAGTGCGGGAAGAGAGAATGCACCTGTGTCTGCTCACACACTTGTGCACTATATCTCCCGCAGCGAAGTCTAGTTTCCGCTGAGATTGGTCGCTATGGCCGAAATTCGGTCTGGATGACTTCATTTATTTTTGACTTCGCCGACACTTTGAATATGATCGGTTACTTAACTATTTTTTACTTGGACCACACTCGGTAGATCTGTTAACTTAGAAATATTTATTATTTACCAGGTTGCGGCAAAACCCTCATAGCTAAAGCGACGGCAAAGGAAGCAAACATGAGCTTCATAAACCTGGATGTATCCTTACTAACTGACAAGTGGTACGGCGAGACGCAGAAGTTGGCGGCTGCAGTGTTCAGTCTTGCAGTCAAGTTGCAGCCCTGCATCGTGTTTATAGGTATTTTATGTTAATTATTATTCGGCCGCGAATCATGTTTAGATCAACATACAACCTGATACTGACCTGCAAATTGCAAAAAAACGTAAGAAAATTTCAATTTCGCGGGCTACCCAGACGCTTTCGCCTTAAGACCATTTTTTATGCAAAACTAGCGTCTGCCGCGACTTCGTCCGCGTGAAATTTCACCCTCTCCCATTCAACCTCTTTGGGGTGGAATTTCGAAAAACCCTTTCTTATTGGATACCTACTCTTCACAAAGAACACACCATCCAAATTTCATGTCTCTAGAACCAGCGGTTTAGGCTGTGCGTTGATATATCAATCAGTCAGGACTTTGAATTTTATATATGCAAAATAAAGGTATCCTGTTATATACTATAACGACTGAAATCCCGTATTGAATGCAGGTAGATACTTCTAGTACGGCCGACCGCACGTGTGTAAAACTTAGACTACGAAACTCACCCTTTTTGCTACGACATCAACGTCAAATTGTCAAGTACAGACGCCAGCACATCAAGCTACTACAATCTTTCAAATTTCATTAATCGATTTTCAACTTTATTGCTAAAGTATAAGGTTCAAAGCTGATTGGGAAAATTTGACAGTTTCGGGTAGCTTGATGTGCTGGCGTCTACAACGGTATAAGGTTCGCCCTTTTGTTTTGTTAATACATTTTCTGTGACAATTTCCTCAAACGTTCAATTTTACCCGCTTTTCGATGCTATTCAGGCGCCAAAAGATTCTTGTAGCTCTCTAAACATCCGGTTAACCGTCCCAATAAACCTTGGCAGATGAGATTGAGTCGTTCCTGCGCACGCGCACGCAACACGACCACGAAGCGACCGCCATGATGAAGACGCAATTCATGTCACTGTGGGACGGACTCATCACGGAGCCGACCTGCACTGTCATCATTATGGGTAAGTCCTAAGTCGATAACTTTGTCTGGTTAAGTTTCAATGTAAACTCGAGCACACACCGCGAATCGAATTGTTGCGCAACACGTTGCTGTCCTGGGACAGCAAACGTCCCAGTCAACATCTGACGTTTGTGGTGGCAGGACATGACAAATAATTTAAAAAATAACTGTTGAAAATGCAATTTATCTTCATACAAAGCGCGAGGTGCGGCAACATTGCGGCGTCAGTACCGCGAACGCTCGACAACCCGCACCGCGCGCTTTGTATGAAAACAAACGACCGTCCGTGAGCAATACGACAAACGCACCGCTTCGGCCTGCAGCGGTCTGACATGAAAGGTCTAAATTGAAAGCGCCCATAGCCTGTAACTGTGTGTATATTGTGCAATAAATAAATTAAATTGTTCATAGGTGCCACAAATCGGCCGCAGGACTTAGACAAGGCGATCCAGCGCCGGATGCCGGCCACTTTCCACGTCCCCATGCCGAGTGAGATGCAACGCGAGAGGATCCTGCAGCTCATAATGCGCTCGGAGCCTGTCGCCAATGACGTTAGTACCTTATCTTCAAACTAGATCGTGTTATTTAGGACTAGTAGAACTCCTTGTGAAGGATCTTGTACGGGGAAGTACGGTCAACAACGGAAGTCGATTAACACAGCTACTTTTACATACTTATCATCTTTTTTATTCAAAATTATTCGATGCATTCCCATTCACAGAATTTCATGTAATAGTACCGAGCGTGTGTTGTTGAAATATTCAATGTTTTGTTTTGAATATTGGTTTCAATAAGAAGTGTTCATGAAATGTCGTTGCTGGCTGTACTACCAGCACACCAATTTCTCCCGCAAAACATCGTTGCTGTGTTGCGATTTAAGAGGCTTTATTCATAGGCGGCGATGACCACTTAACAGGTGGGCCGCCTGCTTGATTAATTCCCAATAATATAAAAATGTTGTGCCAATAACTTAAGTATGACTTTGACCAACAGATTGATTACAATAAGCTAGCGGCTTCCACGGAAGGTTTCTCCGGGTCGGATTTGCACGAGCTGTGTCGACAGGCGGCCGTATACCGCGTCAGAGATCTCGCCAGGGACGAGATGGCTAGAGACCTGAACAAAGTAATTATACCAACGTTAAACCAGGCTACGTAACAAGCACCTATTCCACGACGATTAGCGAGAAGCGAGTAGAGCTAGCAACTAAAAACTAGTCGCTTGTTTGACAGAGTTCTCGCCGCATTGGTGTGACAGTCAGCGATCAACTATTAATATCTGTGGTGTCTGGGAGAAACCTGTTAAGTCCAAAAACGTAATTTTTCAGTATAAGACTTTTAAGGTTCAAGTTTATCAGTTAGGTAAAGTAGAAAAAGCCAACCACCGCTACGATTCTCCCACTCCTATGATAGTTACACTTATCAGCAATAGACCAAAATAAAATATGATTTTTTTTAATAACAACATAGTACCAAACTAAAAAAATACGAATATGGAGTTATCAGGTTTCTCCCAGACACCACAGATATAATGTATTTCTTTTACTGACACGGGACCTACCTATCTTTTGTACGTTCATTGAGCGAACACAGTTATTTTGAAGAAAGTGATTACGAGGATATAAACAATACATAAAGTTTTAAATTCTGTTACTTTCCATGTCAAATGCATAATTGATTTAAAATATTGAAATCACCACACACAAACTAACGAGATAGAGAAATAAAACCAAACTCGTGAATGAACACGTAATGGAATGAATGGATGAAAAAGTCAATTTTTTTATAAGCTGTCCTGACCCAGCTATGGTCACGCTACCTACAATTAGCTTTGCTGGCAAAAATTAACAAAAATATGGTCGTCTCTTTTACACCCAAATAATTTCTCTCCTCTCTTTTTCAGGACGACACAACCGAAACAACCACCACAGTCGAAGATTCTGACGATGAGTTTATAGATGCCGTCCGTCCGATCACGATGGATGACCTGCGTTTATCGCTGAGCAAACTCAAAGAGTCCAAGATACAGTGCGGCACCCTCGCGCCCTCTATGAGAATAGAACTCGACTAGCACCCAGATTGGTCTAGCGATCTCATTGATGGTACTGTGGAAACGATTTTTGAAAAGTGTACGTGCTATAATTGTTAGTTATAACACTCTTTGTAGTGATAGGTTTTTAATTTGCTGTCAAGTGAAATGCCGCTGTTGTGATTGGTTGATTTAAATCGTGTTAAGTACAACGCTACAAGGTTATTGTGGCGCGTGGCCAAAATTGGTACTAAAGTCACACATTTTCACTAATATTTACCAACAATGCCCCCTGCCAATGTCATTCAGGCGCCAAACTATTCTTGTAGCACTCTACATTCCTTGCTATTTTACGTCTCAGCAACGCAACAGCAACCTTATAGTTGCGAGAATAAAGATCATTGTGATTTTGAGAGGCTTGTGAGTGGTAGCAAACCAACCTCAACCTTATTTCAACGATAATAAAGATCATTTTGTTTTTGACAGTGATGCAAAATCATAGGTAAAATAAATATGAAAGGACACTGCAACCAGGAGGTTTTATCGGTCGAATGACGTTGATAGGGGGGCGCCGATGGTAAACATTTGTTCTATTGTTTTGAAAAAAAAAACAAGATGGTGCCGTTAGTTCCAATTTCAGCCACGCGCCACATGCTCTTTGTGGAAATAGGTAAGGCTTTCTTTGGTTGACGGACTTCTATATTATTGAAAGGCCCAAAATCGCTATGTACAAGTGAACAGAAGAAGGAAGGAAAGAGTGAAGGGCGCCTATCAAGAGTGTTATAATTAAATACTGTACAGTCAACAAAAGAGAGTATGCAGGATCGACGGATATAGTTGAAGTTTAGTAAGAAACCGATGGATGTTCTCGAATAAAATTTATTTAATTAATAGAAAACAAATAGCTCATTCATCAAATACAATTTCAGTCGACAACATCCATCAGCTTCTTACTAAACTTCAACTATATCCGACGAACCTGCATACTTATCTCTTTTGCTGTCTGTACCTTTAAATACTGAAAAGTTCGTAAGAGTCATGATTACGTAGGTAGTTCAATTTAATTGAAACT
Organism: Hydraecia micacea; assembly: GCA_914767645.1. Taxonomy (NCBI): domain Eukaryota; kingdom Metazoa; phylum Arthropoda; class Insecta; order Lepidoptera; family Noctuidae; genus Hydraecia; species Hydraecia micacea. The sequence continues at coordinate 2,503,066 of OU611794.1, forward strand.
TACGTCAATGTTTTTGCCGATACGTTATACAATGCGTTATATATTGATTGTTATTCTGATGGCAATTTGGTTGAATGGAAAAATGAATGTAATTATAAGCTGGTCTTACGCTGTTTGTGCTGTAGGCCGCAGAGGTAACAAAATCACTACAAGGTGTAACAGAATTAACGCAAGTCCTGAAAGTACTTTTTTCATAATTTACTACTGAATCGATTTACGTAAGTTTTGATGGAGGATTAAAACAAAAATTTTGTACGTTGCCGTACTGTTCCAAAGAAAATTAAATCTTATTTAGACTCAATTTTAAATGCATAAAGTAATTCTGGGATCAACACGATTTTCTTTATAATAATAGTTAGCTTTAAACAAAATAAATTTTGGTCATTGTATTATGCTTTTAACTCACTACTCTAATTGGGGTGTATGAGGTCTTGCGTCAATTATGTTACATATTGTATAAGCTGGCTTGTTATTCTATTGAAACTCCGTACTATGCTAGGCCAAAGGTCGAAGTGATAACACTGACGGGCAGATTACTGTCCAACGGTGCCGATTCTATTGTTCACAAACTCAACTAAATTTAAGTTCAGTGCATCTTTTTCTTTCTATTTCATTAAGAAAAGGACAGAAGATAAATTTTAGTTTAGTTCTGTCAAATTAATCAGCGCCTGACACTACTCCATACAAGTTTAGACGTGATTAAAAACTTGCCTACTAAAATTACTAAATTGACTAAACTAAATTGACGAATGTACGTCAGGTGCTGATTAATTTGACAGGACTAAACTAAAATTTATCTTCTGTCCTTTTCTTAATGAAATAGAAAGAAAAGATTGCACTGAACTTAAATTTAGTTTAGTTTGTGAACATGTTCGTGTTACATTGACGTGAAAATATTGGGAAAAACGGAAATCGGATCACGAAGTTCAGATTCCAGCCGGTTGAATGCCGTAATTACAGAAACAATTAAAAAGTTGTGTCTCGCGTGGATCCAAGTTCCGACATTCGAAGGGTTAAAGCGTGACCAAACATGTAAAAGTAATGATAAGATATAGCTCTGAGGCATTATGCCTGTCACTGTCGCACAACGATCAAACTCAAAGTGCAAGACAGAGACGGAAACATATCTAAGCCAAAGTACGTGCTAGGTAACGTAAACAGATTTAAAATTCCTTTAAACAATCGACTCTTAGGAACATAATTCAGTACCTCTAACGACATAATAATATGAAGTCATTCAACTTTCGTCATTATGACGTTGACTATACGTACTAAAATGAATTGACTCGAAGATCGCTAGACTAAATTGAATCGCTAACTATATTTAGATAAGATCTGCCTAGGTCTATGGTTGTGCCTAGGCTGAATCTAGTCTTAAAGTTAAATAAGAGGGTTAGTGCGGGGCTAAGTTGAGTGGCTAGATGAAAACGTGTTTAAGGTATTAAGCATTGTATGCTTATACGTATTAAAATGTGATATTAAGTAACGTTAAAATGTTATGTTTTAATTGGTGCTTCTAATTTGAGTGATGTATTTCATACTTGCAAGTATTTAGAAACGTCTGCTGGTTGCAAAGACTCTTTAAAAATAATTCACGAGTTTTGTGATTATTACTTCTACTAGTGTGATCTTAACTTTTCAGCGACTTCATAATCAGCCTATAATGTTCCCTCTGTTGGGAACCAGGTCTCCTCTCTGAGAGAGGGAGTGGGCCACAATCCACCACGCGGGCCTAGTGCGGGATGGTAGATGTCACATGTCTTCGATTTTTTGGTTTTAGGACATTTCTAGGCTTCCTCAACAATTAGGCTATCAAATGCTAAAATATTTTTTCAAATCCGGCTCGGGAGTTTCAGAGATGAATGCGTCCAAACAAACAAACTCTTCAGCTTTATTATTAGTATAGATAAGTCTTAATTCTTGCTCCTCCTTTCTCGGAGGCTATTTTAAAGCACCCCAAAGAAGTTTTGCTAATTAACATGTAAAGAAATCTACCCACTCCATTTAATATCTTGCATACTATTGTATTTAATTCCGTTACCATTGATATTGTAAATTATTATGTTGTAAATATTCGAGTGTCTCGGCAGTCGAAAATCAACCCTATTCGTTTAATTATAAAGTTGGTTTTAGACCAAAACATTTTTTATTGGTTTTAAGACAGACAAGCCGTATTATGACCGAAACGGTCTAACATGAAGCTCTTATGAAATAACATTTGCGGGCTAATTAAATATCGTGTCTTTAAAAATACATAATAAAATGTTTTGCTGTAGTATATATATTTAGTAAAAACAATTTCCTGTGACTTAGTTATATGGTGTTTGGGAGTGTTCGGGAAATTGGAATATATTGGGTGAACGAAGATGAAAAGCCGTAGATGTTCTCAATTCGGAACTTTATGTCATGCTGTTAAAGTTGAAAATTGCTAAGCCGTTCTTGGCGTTTCAGACTAATTGATATTAAACAGTACTTATGTATTCTTTTCCCTATTTCTTCTCTGTACTTTCAGTTTCACACAAATATGTATGAAGAGATAAAGTTCCAAATTGGATACATTTCAAATGATTGCACATTGTTTAGTAGTTAGTAAAAATAATGGTGTTGTATGAGTGCGATTGTGACGTCTCTTTCTTTTGATATTTGACGCAGTATGTGCAAGAGAGGCAAAATTGTATTCGGATTTAATATTAAAATTAAAAGACTCGTTATGAAGATAAGTTGGGGTCTGATATGAAACATGACAAAGCTTCGCTAAAACTATTATATTTCTTTGAAATAAATGCAAAATTAATGTTTGCTGATGACCAAAATATTTAATCATCATGTTTCATACAGAACACGTCCCAGAGTTTCGTTCTATTAAATCATTATGCGGGAGACGACGTAAGCAATCATAATAAATATTTACCGAATAAAAATATTTTATATTAGTAAAGATTATTAAAAGATAAAAGAGTATTCGAATTATAAATTGTTGAAGAGGGTTCAATAAACACGGGAAAATATTACGATTATTTGTTCCACTTTAAAAGAAAGTGCAGTAATCGATTAGTGTTGTCGTATTTATGATACTTTCGTTTGATGGAGAGGTGTTAGAGGCAGAGGAGGCGAGAGAATCCGTTACGACCTCTTTACGCAGATGACGTTGTAGGCAGTTTCCAAGAACCAATCAAATGCGCGACGAATCGAATGAACCAATCAAATGAATGACGTTTGATTCGAGCTAGTTTCCTAGCAGAACGGTGACCGCCACATGCGGTCTAATGTCCAAATTCAGACCGTTTTTGACTTTTAACACCTTAATGTCAAAACTGGTGGAAATGACAGATTTTCATGACATGCGTTACAAAAATGACGGAAATGATTCTAGGAAACCGTAGCTTTCGCAACTCAACAGTAAATTATATGATTAAAACTTGAAACTGCATTGGAAAAAATCCGACTGGATAGAAAGTGAGAACGAACATCTCTGTCTACAGTGGTTTATTAGAAAGAGACCGAGTCATCTCGGCTCCTCGCATCTTACATCTCGTAATGATATGAGAAATGAAATTTTAAAATATAGTTTACATGTCTACTTTGCCGGCGAAGACAGACAGAAAGATGGCAACTCCAAAATGTTGATTAGATATTTAAATTCTAAAGTTTGTTCAATTCACATATGAAAGTTAAAATATATATTTATTGAATGTTAAAAATGTACGATGATACGTTTCTCGATTTTATTGTCGACGCTGATAGATATGATGGCAAGTAAGATGTGATGTCGTTTTTATGCTCTGAATGTTAAGGTTCAAATTGGTTTGGCTAATGAATATGGCTTGACTAGTGGATGTTTGATTTTGAATGGGAAATAAACTTTCATTCGAACTTGCCCAAACATATCGATATATCTGTCGGCATCGGAGCTCTAAGCACTATATAGGTACTAGGATGGATTTATGTATTAGGTGTATTGTGAAAATGGGAGTAGCAGGGGTGGGGGTAAATGAGACTGGAGCCAAATAAAATCTGGGCATAGTAGCACTATTTCATACCTAATCCCCCGGCGTTGCCCATAACTGTGTGCATTTTATTCGGCTTTTTATAATAGGTTGTAGTTTTTTGTATTGCGTATTAGCAGGGTTAAGCTCGGGCTGTGTCGATAAATTGTTGATTTATTGTAACGTTGTTTTGTCGATATCGCTTTGTATACTATATTGTTGTAAAAAATCGTGATTTTGTAACTAAATCTGATAGAATGGTGAAGATGGTAACACAATCATATGTAAATGTGCTGGTGGCCTACCATGATCTAATTAAAAACGATTCAAAAACAAGACATTTCAGTTTAGATTCCTAAACTGCATCGCTTGAGCTGCTCTATGGACGTCATGGTACCAAACAAGTATGAATGAAACCAAAACTTGCGACTCAGTTTGGGACAATCGTTGTCAGCAGATGGCAGGGCCTAAACTGAATCGTTAAACTGACGTCATGGCATGAATTAGAAGAACAGTTCAGTTTAGGTCCTAAAATGGATCGCGTTAAGAGCTTGTGGTAGGCCTCCTGGTCTCTTTCAAGTCAAAACACTCTGTTCTCCGCATTCCGCATACAGACTATCTATCTATAATCTATACAAATAAAAATAAATCGCCGAAATGTATGTACGCGCATATCTTCCTAACGACTGCACCAAATTGGATAATTCTTTTTTTGTTGTGTTCGGTATTACCAGGACAAGGTTTGTATGAAAGAAAATTTCGGAAATTCGAAAACAAAATTGCACCTTTGCGAAGCTGGGGCGGGCCGCTAGTTTATAATAATATACAGTCTGTACAAAAGGGTTGCCCCTTCACAATCTGTTGGTTAATAAAAACGTTACAAAGTTACGACTTTTAAGATTTTTAGATTTTGCACAAAAAGCAATAAAAAGCTGGTGATTTTAACTAATTGTAATGAAATAAACAGTGATTGATTGTAGGTTATTTTTGATTATACAGAAATAAGTTTCCTTGTGTCCGTTATAACAGTTTTTTTGTTTTTATTTTTATCATACATTTTGTTTAGTATTGTATATTGTTACTATTTGTTGATGCGGTTTAACTGCTTGGTTTTATTGTAAACAATTATTTCTGACCGTAACGGTCGATGTTTAAAGACCGTATTTGTCAAAGATGTTTGTCATGCATGCAAAACATGGACAAATAAGTGTCAATGTCCCTTTGACTTTTCAAACTTGTTTGTCGAATTCAGATGGCCTGGCAAGCAAAACTGTGACGGACACATCATAATTTGATTTGATATTTTGTCAATTATAATTCGAGACCATAAATGTCAAGATGTGCGGCAGTTGCGGTTATAAAATGTACGAGTAGGGCGGTGAATATTTAGTAGGAGATTTCTAAAAGCTGTATATTAAGTTTCGAGTCCTCTCGCTCCCACATTTTGTGATCGCGCTTGTCACGACCGTTAGGCGCCATCTCCACGGGCGAGAGAATCGCAGCGATAGTCTTGCCGTGCTATCAAATTCGCGCCGCGATAATATCGACGTGTGAAGGTTGATCGTTGATCCATACAGTTTCTATTGAATTTGATGTCACGGCGCGGCGTGAGTATCGCTGCGATATTCTCGCCGGTGTATATGGCGCCTTAGCGTTTAGATAGTCTTGTCACAGTTGTGCAAAGCCTGCGGGTGTCACAGATGTGTGGCCCATATTTGACTAGTGTTGAATATGGTCTTTTCAATGTACCTAGATAACTTTTTTGATGTTTTTTTTTGCGCTAAACAGTTCCGTTGTTTTTATTGCCAAGGAAGAATTAGTTACTTGAACTTATTTATTGTGTAAATAAAAAAAACAATAAATTAAATAGAAAATATTTGTTTTTATTTCAGTATCTTACATGTTAATCGCCACTATAATTTATAAACACATACTGTACACAGGCTTTTTCACAGATCTTTTCACAAAAAACAAGATATATTCTTAAAAGAATAGAACATAAAACAAACAATACAAAAATATAGATTCTTTACGAGAACAATATTCAGATCCAAGTCCTATACTTATGATAAAGTAAACGTCGTACTAAACACATACATACATTGTAATTCTAGGTAAATAGCACTCTTTGGGATTGTTGACTTCATAGTCTTCTTGGTCATCGGTGATATAAAATCTGAAAGAGAAAAACAAATAAATCATTGCTTACTTCATTACACAACTTTTGATGAACTGTGGCTAGTCATTCAGGGAAAAAGTTTGTAATGGTGTCCTATTATCCCTGGCGTGATGCTTCGATTATGGCACCTTTCTTACGTCCAACGAGTAAGCGATTAGCTATCGACAATTTTTTCGCTCAAGAAACGTACAACAGAGAGAATTCCCGCCGGCAGTGTAAACAGCGATCAAGTTTATCTCTTTCACACTGACACGGGACCTACATTTGCTGGTATATTCTGTAAAAACCTCACCGTGAAAACTTAGGTGAAGTGAGTTTGACGTGAGCTGTCAATCCCTAGCCTCAGGTGAAATCAATGATAGCTCACTTGACATACGTTTTCACGGTGACATTGCTACAGAATAGATTGGCTGTTGTACGTTACGTTACGTAATAGTGGGATAGGTGCCTAGAAGCATTTTTTGGGATCTTTCGTGAGACGACTGGTGGTTGGTGGTTAAGAGGAACAGCAGCTGACAGAGGCCTGACCGCGAGAGAGTGCAAAAAGATGTCCGGAGAACGTGGTTATTCTGGGAGTTCCACAGGGCTCAATTCTTGGCCCATTTATATTTCTCGTTTATTTGAATAACCAAGTGAAGTTTTTTAAAAAAAAGTATAGGTACCTACATACATAGTGATGTGCCAACCCGAAGACCGTATACCTACATTATAGCAGTTTTACAGAAGACGTCACCAAAAACTTTCTACATAGAAAGGACTTTTGCTGTTAGTTATTCTGTTGTCACCATGTAACGTCTTACCTTCTTATATCTTCGTCGTTTCGCCTTCTTGCTGCCTTTCTTTCGTTTGTGTCGGTTCATGTATTTCTTTCGCGATTGGTCGCCGTACGACGGACGGACGTCATGTATTTCGTTTGTCAATATAAGCAGTCTCAGGAGATCTGGAAATCGATACAGTTTTATAAAGGTTTTATATAATGTTAACTCAGGTACGCACGGGCGATTTTTCGAGCGATTTTTTTTCGCGCATTAGATTATCAACGCTCTGCTTAGCACCAAGAGCTGAAAATCCAAGAATGAGCTTTTTAACTGTTTGATTCTCAATGCTCGGCTCAACACCAAGAGTTGCAAATCCAGTGCGCGATAAAATCCCGCCGCGATATTTTTACGTCCGTGCGAACGTGGACGGTTAGTAAAAACATTGCCTATAGTCCGGCGTTTCTAAATTTGCCAAAGATGTAAACAACAATGGCCGCTCAAAATTGAATACAATCGATATTACAAGAACATTTATTTTAAGTAATGTTTGTTTTCATCTAGTCAGCTCGGAGAAGACGAAAAATTCCCAATCAACTTTGAACCTAATGCTTTAGCGAAAGTTGAAAATAAATTTGACAGATTGTAGGTACTTAGTAGCTTGATGTGTTGGCGTCTGTACGTATGTGTTAGGTTAGACTAATAGTAGGTTATTCTAATTTGACTTTGCTAAGCCTAATGTTCAGTGTCTGCCCTGGATTCTAATGGTTTAGAACTTTAGATATTTCTTTGAGAAAGCTTTTGTTCATGGTCTTGTAGAAATTAAAGTGCAGTTGTATCTAGCTAACGTTTATACTTTGTTGTCATAACTATCTTATTAGTGGGTACTTTATTAGTATTGATGTTGAAAATGCGATCTTGAACCTGTAGAGGGAGGACTGCGCCTAGTTCTTGAAAGCTAGCCTGATCAACCTACATACAAAGTAAATCCATGTTTATCCAACTCTAGTTTTCCAGTAACCGCAGTCAAGTGTTGGATATGGTAACTAGACGAGATGCATTTTGGATATTTCATCATTAATAGCTAATCATTCGGGGTCAAGATCTTAAATTCTTAACGTTCAGGGATTGAAACACAAATTTTAACATGATAAGTACGTTATTATTTTTAACCGACTTCAAAAAAGGAGGTTCTGTATTCGACCTGTATGTATGTATGTCCGCGTTTTTCTCAAAAACTAATGAACCAATTTTGATAATTCTTTCGTTAATGTACATACTTTCAGGAAGGTTTTAGCATTATGATACATTAGGTAATTATTCTTATGTACGAAGTTATATGCATAAATGTACTGCATCTCCGGCATTTCTATGCGAATTTTGATGATTCTTCTAGTCGGTGTCTTCAATTCTTCAATGCACTAGTGTTAATTGAATTTGTGTGGAGTAGGTACAACTAAAAAGTGAAAAATCAAAACATTTTTACAAAAAAAAAAAACAACCGACGTCTAAAGAAATACTACAAAGTGATAAATAACTAAGTCGGTGTCAAAAAACGAAAATGCGGAACCAACGACACCGACTTCCGAAATTAAAGTTACTTATAAATTTTGTAGTGTTTTTTTTTTTGAAGTTGGTTGTTTTTTTTTTGTAAAAAAGTTTTTTATGTCAGTATATAAATAGCTTCTTGTTAAATGTTCTTAACATGAACATTGATTTCTTTAATAAGTTATCTAATTTATAATGTGTATAATGACTGACTGAAGGAAAAATAATCACATAGGAAAGAATGTTGTACAAAATATCATTTATTATTTACAAAAATCTTGCTTATACAAGAAGTCGGTGTTAAAGTTAATATTTATGGCATCAATAACTCATTGTTAATAAATATTTTAATTTTCAGCATTCTATAATTAATGCCGATTTTGCTTCATAATATTTTTGGCTCATTGACTAGAGTTTAGGTTTTTTTTTTTTTAGTTATTTTGTTTTACCATAGTGTTTGTGTATTTACATAGAGGAGCTAAAACCCGCACTTAGGATAATTTAACCGCATATTTTTATTTTTCAAACATATTTTCCTCGGGTTTAGACCCTTTATAGCAGAACTTGTTTATGTCATAATATTATTTTGCCATAACAGCGGATAGCATAGACTTGATTTCGCAGAAATTCTTTTGGCAAACACTCATTGAAAACTCATAATTTTGTAAGTCAGAATCATCTTTAGGCATAAATGTCATATCCATAATAATCAAAAAGTAGAACCATCATATCGCACAAAAGTTCACAGTCAGAATCGTCTTTTGGCATACCTACATTTCATATCGATAGTCATTAAAAGGCAGCACTAAGTATCATATCTCAGAAAGTTTACAGTTAGAATCATCTTTTGGCATACATTTCATATCCATAATAATTGAAAAACTCATCTATCACATTATATCCATGAATGCAGCATGCAAGCAAGCATGCAGCACGCAAGCGAGCATGCAATATGCAGCAGGCATGGTTTCTGTCACGGCTCCGGTGCTGTGGGTCTCCGGCGGGCGGTCCCACGCGAGCTTATCGTCGCAGATGGTTTTAACGCTCACCCTGGTCTACAGCTCGCGGGCCGCCTAGCCCTTCCGCGCCTACCACGCGGGGGTAGGGCAGCCAAGACTATCTGGAGTCGGTTTTGCAGCGATTCGTTTCTGTCACTAACTTTTTTACCTCGACATAATACTGACTTTAATAAAAAAAAAGCTATTTTATAGAAATGGCGATATGCCAAATAAAATTCTGCCATTTCAAAAGTATGCCATGTAAATTCGGACGCATAAGCATTCGGCCAAACAATAATTATATATTTATATGTTTTATGCCTTAATAATATTCGTTTATAGAAACAGCTGCAGTTTTTTGCCAATTAGTGTGTCCAAATAAATTTCGGAGCATCAAGAGTCTGCCAGATAGAGGGAAGCTAATTTCCTCACCTCCATTCAGATTGACGATTGGTACTTCAACTGGGATATCTTTGAGTCCTTCTGTGTCCGGATCTGTATAAGATGAACCTTCTCCTTCAATAGCTATATCTGAACAAGAGAAGAAGTTCTCCTGGTTTCCACACCCGAGACCCTGGGTGCCGTTGTCGCATACTCCCCAGTTGTTACCAGCTGTATACTTCCATTGTAAGACACAGTGGTCACAGACCAGATTGGAAGGAATCCTGTAGTTTACTTCATGAGTTCCACCGCCTTGAGGGTAGTATTTCGTTCCACCGTCCTCTAGTTCTAGGATGATTTGATCGAAGCATTCTTGTGTGTTGTCGTAGGGGTCGATGCATATCCTGAACTCCCAGAAGCCCTTGTGGTAGGCACTGATGTAGACGTTGGTAGTGATAACGTCACCGGGTGCATAGGTGGCCACGATGTACCCTTCACCGTACCTGCCTCCGATTTCGTGAGGGCGGGGCGACGCGCGGTCGTAGGGATCGCCGCAAATGCCGCACCTGGACAAAAAATGTTTGAAACCATTTCACGCTAGGAGCGACTGCCTATCTGACCTCCACAGGCCACAACTCTACGCTAACATTTTCACTAAACCATGCGAAAGGCCTGTCCCTTGAACCGCATGGTTTCGCATGGAAAGGGTATTCTGTACCTAGGAAGGTTTTGTTTCAAATAGAAAAGTCTAGTTACCGGTGCTAGTCATCATTCAAAATAAATATTTTATTTTTGACCCAAACGGTGGTAGTCTAGCAGACAATAATAGCATACTTTTCAGAATTAAAACACAAATCAGCGAACATTTCTGGATGATATTTTACTCACTTTCCTCCATTAACCGTCCACTGATGGTAGAACCCTCCGCAGTTAAGACCATCATCATCATAGTTAATTTCTGTTTTGTAGCCGACGCGCCATAACGACGCTCTGTTGGGCGGGTCCATCAGTCGCCCGTGGCCATGCGCGTACGCAGCCACACATGCCAGTGTGATCAGTGCACTCCACGCCATCTGGGGGAAGAACATTACGTTAAAATCGTCATCGGAATAGAATTTAGATTGGTTAAAATAATTTCGATAGGAATTGTTTTCGAAATTATTATTAGATTAGGTGGGATTTTTACAGCAATATGTATATGATATATGTCATGACATCTATTTCTCCTATTCTTATCTTATTATAGAAGTAAAAAATATAATGCTTCCAATAAAACAACTTAGTTTTTTAAAATTAAATGTTATCCTACCCGCCCACGAATTGGATAACGAGTGTTCGGGAAAATTTATTGTCGATTCTCAAATGTCTCGACGCATGGGTGTTCCAAAATATTTTCTTTGTAGGACTTAACACCGAGAATACTGGATAAATAGGAAGAAAAGAACAAATTATCACGACACACACAAGTTCCGAAAATCCTCAAAAATCAATTCCAATCTATAACAATGGCACATAATAAAATAAGTAGGTACTGACAAATTAAATCAACATGATCCCTTATTATAATTGATAACAGTGAAATCAAACGAATCAATATAAGTGTTGTAGTCACAAGACAGTGAATAAATACTCGTGTGCGAGGAAAACGAAATGAAAACGAGACAATACCGTGAAAAATTTCTCTATTGTGTGATAAGGTTCTTTTGTTATTTTTGGTGACAACAACCCTAAGTATGAATTCTGTTAATAGGGTATTTACAGCAGTTGGTGCACGATTGACTGATGATTGATCCGATTATACGTTTCATTTGATGGGCATAAATACTGAATGCATTATGAAGATCGAAGCAAACAAGCGGAGAAAAGCTATTTTTTTTCGACAATTTAAAATTTATGTAGATTGCTATTAAGAATATTTCAGGCGTGGACAAAAGTACTTATTATTATGAAACTAGCAGCGCCCCGCGCCTCACCCGCATAAGTATTGATCCCGTGGGAATATCGGAATAAAAACTACCTATCCTATGTCCATTCCCGGGACTCAAACTATCTCTATACCAAATTTCATCTAAATCGGTTCAGCGGTTTAAGCGTAAAGAGGTAACAGACGGACAGACAGACAGAAAGACACTATTTATATTTATAATATTAGTATGAATCAATATCAAAAACTAAATAAAATAATTCTACTAAATTCCTGTCTTTAATTACTAAATTATTTGAAACATTACTTACAATTAAATGTTATTTTAAAAGGTTTTCCAAAACTCGATCTAAATGGTAAGTCGCAACACAGTAATTAGTATCAACTGAGCGGAGCCCTTTATGTCTTCAATATATACCTACAGTAAAACCATGTTATCACTGGCAAACCTTATCAGCTGCAATCAGATAGGAAGTTTCGAGTGTTAATGATTCATAATTTAATAGTTAACTAAGCATATGCACTTAGTTAACTATTAAAACATCATTAATTTGTTTAAAAACAAATTAAAGACATACTTATTGAGGAAGGGCTATTATAGTATCGATGAGTTCATAGATAACAAACGACAGCCACAATTACTAGGTTTGTGAATTATTATTTGTGTTAATTTATGTTTTTTTATTTTTTTTTATAATGGAGAATGAATTTTAAATTTAAATGCAATTTTGGTGATTATTTTATTTTCTGTTACTGAATTATTGACATATAATTATTTATTATTTATATTGTTCCATTTTGTATGCGTAATGAATTTGGAAGGTGACACGTTTGTGAAGATTTCTCGATATTCAGAAGGTTGAAAATGTTAGCATTTAAAACACTTGAACGTAATGATTAAAAGTTAAGTAGCAAAATTAAAACATCGTCGTAGTACACCATAATAACCAAAGTTGATTTTTGATGACTTATTTTAACATTATGACTATGACAATAAACCAATTACATATTTGAAAAACATCCTCATCTTATATCTAATGATCTAGCAAAGTTTTAAAAAATATTGAGAGATGCCCGTCAAGCGTTTGATAAAGCTGGCAAAGGCGGAAAGCCATACTTACTAAAATTAACGAAAATATTAAACTAACGACTTGTTTACGCCGAAATACTTTTCTTTTCGAGGTTTTATTGTAAATACGAACCTCTGCGCTCGATATCGCCTCCAATTCTCAGTGATAGTTCAATATGAGAGTTTTGTTAAATAAGTCACAACACTTCTGCTTAGGCCGCCAGCTGCTAGTTAACTACAAATTTATTTCTAACCGATTTCTAAAAGAGGGCGTTATCAGTTCGTCTGTATATACAGATTAATGTTTCAAGTCAGCATGGATGACCAAATCCGAAACGGTATTACCGAAAGGAGTCACGGGGTCGATTTTGATAAAAACTAAAACTGCATCATTAAATTTTCGAAAAATCAATTACGCTGTAGCTAGGAATCGAACTCGTAGATTTTTAATTAAAAAAAAACAGCCTGTGTTATTGCACCTTCCGATGTTCTCTTTAGTAAGGATCAAATTCTGGGAAGAAATGATACACAGCAAAGTAAAAGAAAGTAGACATTTTTAAGATTACTTAACTAAAATCAGATCGACAAATTGATTAACTGTGGTTTAACAATAAATTCAAAATATAATTTATTATATTAAAAACATAAGATAAAAGCCAAATAAATACTGCTACAGTGCAAACGAACAAATCACTTACATTACATTCTAGATACTTAAAAACTGTTACTATCTTAAAACAATTGTTCCTGGATAAAAATGCGCCCTTTTCTTTACTTTTTAGATTCAGATTTATTTATTTGCCAACAATATAGGTACAGGTATAAGATGGTACATCACTAAATGTTTACGTTCTAGATCCTTTATAGACTTTCCTGGGCTCCTGTCCCACAGTGTCTTGTATAATGTGTATTGCGGTTTCATAATCATCATAATCAGCCTATAATGTTCCTACTGCTGGGACACAGGCCTCCTCTCAGTGAGAGGGAGTGGGCCGTAATCCACCACGCGGGCCCAGTGCGGGTTGGCAGATGTCACATGTCCTCGAATTTTTGGTTCTAGGATATGCCGTTTTCCTCACGATGTTTTCCTTCACCGTTTTGAGAGCAGTGGTGATGAAATAATTTACACAAAGTAAAGCTCCTGTCTGGATTCGAACCTACGACCTACAACTCGTAAGTCGCGGCCGTTACCACTTGGCCACCACTGCTCTCCTTGTATTGCAGTTTATCTCTATTGAAAACCAACTACAGCTGCGTATCAGCGTGCTTGGTGTGAACCTTTTAAAGAATAAATGATGAGCAATGTCGGCAAAACCTAAAGTACCTAATAACTATTCTCCACTATTCAATAAGTCAAAGTTCTCGAAGTCTTTCAGTCTCCCATGCACGGGCCACACCAACGGGTAACGCCGATAATTAACGGCCGTTAATCGTACCTAGGTGCAACCACAACTTATCGCGATAATTATCGATGTTTCCCGTTGGTGTGGGGGCATCAGAATAAGAACGCCAAAGTTGGCCATTTAACCCAAAATTCACAGTCAATATGTAATAGGGCTCTTAAGTTATACACCGTTTATTTGTGGCTATAAATATTACTACCTACCTTTTTCTGTAATTGCCTTTTCAAGAAATGTCTTATCGAAAGAAAATAACATCGTAAACAGTGAAATTCCAGATTATGATGAATTACACACTACACATTAAACATTAAAACCGGCCAAGTGTGTGTCGGACCACGCACAATGAAGGGTTCCGTAGTTCGAATGAATTTATCCCAAACTTAACATAATACCTAGTTGAAAGTCATGTTCTCCCATACATTGCAACTGCAAATTTAAGTTGGTCGACTATTACTCGTAAACTTGTAAAGCCTACTTAGCTGTGATAGTTTTCTTTTTAACCGACTTCAAAAAAGGAGGTTCTGTATTCGACCCGTATGTATGTATGTATGTATGTTTGTTTGTCCGCGATTTTCTCAAAAACTAATGAACCGATTTTGATAATTTTTTCACTAATGTGATCTACATACTTTCAGGAAGGTTTTAGTATATAATAAATTATATAATTATTCTTATGTACGATGTTATATGCATAAATGTACTGCATCCCCGGCATTTCTATGCGAATTTTGATGATTCTTCTAGTCGGTGTCTTCAATTCCTCAATACACTAGTGTTATTTGAATTTGTGTGGAGTAGGTACAACTAAAAAGTGAAAAATAAAAACTTTTTTACAAAAAAAACAACCGTCTTCAAAAAAAACTACAAAGTGATAAATAACTTTAATTTCGGAAGTCGGTGTCAAAAAACGAAAATGCGGAACCAACGACACCGACTTCCGAAATTAAAGTTATTTATCACTTTGTAGTTTTTTTTGAAGTCGGTTGTTTTTTTTGTAAAAAAGTTTTTATTTTTTAATTTCATATACTACTGCCGTGATTTTTTTCACATATCCAAGAGCAACCAAAACCATTTAGCTAGCAGGTGGGGGGACACTCGACTCTAAGAAAAATTAGCACTTTAAAAGCGGTTCTGCATAACATCCGATCCGAATCCGAGAACGTGACCATAGTCCTATTTATATGAAGTGTTGCGCACTAGATCCGGACTCTATCCGTTCGAATTTAAAACATTCCCAATTCGGATTGAAGTCGGATCTTTAATTCGGATCGGATGTAGTGCGAAACCGCTCTAAAGCTTAATATTTCACAAACGTATCCCTGAATCGAAAAATGGCTTTCACAAACCTGCAATATTTTTGAAAGACCTATCCAACGATACCCCACACCATGGGGTAGACGAGAAAAAGAAAACATCCCCACTTTACGTGGGACCCTAAAAAAATATTTTTTCATTATTTTATTTTACCACTTTGTCGGCGTGGTTAATATGTATGTATATCCATGTAAAATTATAGCTGTCTAGTACTAAGGGCCTGTGCACACCACGTTTTTTAAACGCGCCGTTGACGCGCGTTTTAGAAACGTGCGTCGACGGCGCGCTTTTATCCTACAGAAGATCGGCTGCGTCTGACTCGCGTCTGTATCGCTGCAAACGCGCGTCAACGGCGTGTTTAAAAAACGTGGTGTGCACAGGCCCTAAGAGTCTCTGAGTTAAGCTGCGGACGGACGGACGGACGGACATAGCGAAACTATAAGAGTACCTTGTTGACTACGGAACCCTAAAAAGCGTAATTTAATTATCTAAACCTAATCCAATCGACAGGTGATGGAGTGAACCTTTTTGAATTTCATACTTTTTTTTTTAATTTACTGACCCACCGTCGAGTATTTGTTTTAGAACTTGATCCCAAGATTTAGTATTGAAGATGATAATGTAGTTAGAAAAGGTATTCAGCTGGATCTAGTTAGACTGGAAGCCGACCTCAACATAGTTGGGAAAAAGCTAGGCAGATTAAATGTAGTTAGAAAAGAAAAAGAGGTAGGTAACTATCCTCTTGTAGAGAATAGTATAGTTGGTTTGTGCTTCTCTTTCAAGAAGCACAAACTAAACTAATTGGGATCATGAAATGAGGATGAAAACATACTTAAATAGTATTAAAAGTACGCACTAATGTCGTATTGTTATTGTTAATAAGGAAGCACCTAAAAACATTTTATTAAAGGTATCATAAAGTATTATCTTCTAAAAAGTTTTTACGATCCTTTCCGTGTAATATTAGTTTTTTTGTGACATAGACACTAGACCATCTATGATTAGCGATTACCTACTTATTAATAGTTGTAAATTGCGTGTTGACACGAATACTTTTCATAGATTAGTCGTTGATGTACCACTTTACATTATCTACTGCTGCGGTGGAGCGGTGAAGCGAGTTTTGGGGAAATATGAAAATGAAAAAGTGCTGATTCTCAGTCTAATTAGAATAAATTATTTTTGATTAAAAATAGGCCTTGAAGACAGTTATACAGCGAGTTACACAATAAAATAAATACATATGTATAATATCTCTTTAGTAAATATCAGTGGCGAAGGTACCATACAACTCGATTCCCACCGGCTTCCCTTCGAAAATTAAGAACATAACCACTCTATAGTCAATTCATCATTGAAATTTTCTTTTGGATTTTTTTTTGCTCCGGCCTACCTCTGTCATAAATTCACCCTTCGCCACTTAAATATGCTTAAAATTGGAAATGTATATTAATTAATTATTGTCTCAAAACGGTGAAGGAAAACATCGTGAGGAAACCGGCATGTCCTAGAACCAAAAATTCGAAGACATGTGACATCTACTAACCTGTACTGGGCCCGCGCGTGGTGGATTACGGCCCAGTCCCTTTCACAAAGAGGAGGCCTGTGTCCCAGCAGTGGGAACATTATAGGCTGATTATGATGATGATGATGATATTAATTAAGCCTTTGTTAAAATTGCTTTCACTTAGGTACAGATTGTTCGTTTTTCGATTCGGCCTGCACTAAAGGCCTAAATAGTTTATTGTTGCTTTTTATCAAAATTTCATAGAAGCAGTACATTCATGATCAAAATAACTGAAGAAAGCTATTAAAGTTTCCTTTTTCATATATTTTTTTAGTTATTAAATTGTTTAACTTTTTATTTTTATCACCTAAGATCCTATACTTTTTAATATTTTTTGGTAAGTGCCTAAGTATCTAAACTTTTATAAATATTAATTTACCGACAGTTCAAAAACAAAATTGAAAAATAATAATTTGGTGGAAATATGTAGTTTCTCATAATATTTTTCTTCTTTAGACTAGCTATTTTTAATGCAAAAATGCATATGTGAATGTGCCGCTTAAATAAGTAGGTGCATACTTTTAATCCATACCTAAATAGTACATATTAATTCCATATGTATTAATCATAATGACATGTAAACACGCCAATAATTCTTATCCGATTTAGATCGCTATCTTATCGGTTAACAACACGCGTGATAACTGCTATCATCATTTGACTGATTATTGATGATTGATAAGGATAACTGGACTCCTTACAAGTAGGTGCTTGTCATTTAGTATCAATAAACTTTCGTCATGAATTAATTATTAGTTTACGACACATATGGCAGTAGTGGAATTCCCTGTAGAGGAACCGGGGAAGTACCCTAAAGGTGAGTACACACCATAATATGGTACACACTGTAGCATTTTCTAGAGAATTTCTATCTAATTTAACGTTCTTAGGAATGTTATAATACAGGCAAGAGCTCAGGAGGCCTACCACAAGCTCTTAATGCGATCCATTTTAGGACCTAAACTGAACTGTTCTTCTAATTCGTACCATGACGTCAGTTTAACGATTCAGTTTAGGCCGTGCCATCTGCTGACAGCGATTGTCCCAAACTGAGTCGCAAGTTTTGGTTTCATTCATACTTGTTTGGTACCATGACGTCCATAGAGCAGCTCAAGCGATGCAGTTTAGGAACCTAAACTGAAATGTCTTGTTTTTGAATCGTTTTTAATTAGATCATGGTAGGCCACCAGTTTCCAAAAGCATTTCCATGTAATGTAACGTTTCTGCGAATGCTCGACGCTGTGATCGACGTAATACTCACGGCGAGTGAGCATTTACCTGTCACATTTCTTTCTGCCTTGCGCTGAAATGTCGGACCTAAAGGTACCACTCCCGTGCCTTTGCTCGATAAAATGTTACACCAATACGTTTGTGGGTTTTTAAAATCAGGTTGTGACAAAACATCGAAAGGTCGTGTTCTAAGTGCGGTTCGATTTATTTTAAAAACTGCGAGTGCGTTATGTTCTGTTACAAGGAGGAGCTCTAGGTCTAGTCTATGGTCACCCTAAGTGGGTGCATTCATTTGGCAACGTCGCAAATAGTTTTCAAGTATTTCGCTGTTTAAGAAAAATATTTGTGTAGTTTATTTAGGTACAGACGCCAGCACATCAACCTACCCCTAACTGTCAAATTTTCACAATCAACATTGAACCTTATGCTTTAGCGATAAAGTTGAAAATCTATTACAGAAATCTGACAGATAGTAGGTTGATGTGCTGGCGTCTGTACATAATTTAAAAAGATAACAGCCTTAAAATAATAATATATAGAAGTATATAAAGGAGGGGAAATAATCAAAGGGCATCTAAAATTTATTGCATTGCTGTAAACAGGAAAAGTGCCCAAAAGACTGGCAGCATTGCCAATGCCTCGTTGTATGGCAACGCCGATTCTTTGGACAAAAATAGGCAGCCCTCCATGCTATTTTGATTCATTTCTCAATATATTTACTAAAATAAATTACACCACTATAAAAATTATTAGGAATTGCAATAATTAATATGGAAATCTAAATACTTAGTAAGTTTAGTAAAACTTTTGCAACATCTAATTCAGTGTTCTAATATTAGAATTCAAATCATAGTATCACGCATGTATCCCAAAGGGTGAGGCAGAGGTGTAGAGGCATGTAGACTATGTAGAGGCTATCTATGTAACCTTATATAGTGCAGGCAGGCTATAATTTAGCGCGGGTTCCATTCGAACATTTCAAGCAAGCTTAGAACGGGGTGCCATGTATTTTATTAGGTATTTTTGTTTATACATAGTGGGGGGGGGGGGGGGGGAAGTATGGATCAAATCGAATAGGGGCGTGGGCAAGGTCATTTCCAAACTTTTTAACCCTGAGAATGTCGGTGAATTTTTTTAGGGTTCAAAAGTTATGACCTATTTTTTTTGCAATCAATTCGCATAGTGCTCAAAGAAAATAATCATAAAAAATACTGTAAGAGCTATCTAAAAAAAAAAAAAATTGATAGCCCTGATAGTTTATTTTAAAGATTTTTTTTAAAATGATTCGATTTCTCGTCTCTTTTTTTTAGGGTTTTTGTTGTTAAAACGTTTGGAAATGACCTTGCCCACGCCCCTATTCGATTTGATCCATACTTCCAGGGACACCCTGTATATAGTCAGTGCTAGTTTAGATGGGAATATGTAACGTTGTTCTATCAATATCTATCGGTGTCTAATTACTTTAAGGGGCTCTTCAAGCTCCATACAGTATCTATAGCACACTGTGCCTATAGGCTATCTATAGTACCCGATATATTACTTTACTCTATGGGCTATAGCTCACCTCTAACCCTGCTCTAATTTTATATGTCTTGCAGATACTTCTTCCGGGAGTACAATTGACATTTATGTATCCAACCATAGACTATCAACAATTTTTTTGCGACTATAGGTGATCTATAACAAAATATGTCCAAGTATCGATCGTTATGCTCAGGAACCATTCGATTCATCAAGCGAACTCAATCGCATACTTCCCCTGTAATAAATCTTTTTAATTATCTTTGCGGAAGATTATCGAGAACATTAAACGTTTTTGTTTCATTTTACGACTACTTAATGATATGCTATCCTACATTATTCATTTGCTGATACTGTCCTATATTTTTTGTCCTTTGTTTTTCCTGGAATGTTTGTTTGTTTGAGTTTGGGGTGGAACAGTATACCTAAGCAGTATTTTTGGGGCAATTTTAAATATTGTGTTTTTCCGACGGTGCTAATGGCGGTGATGCGTCCGTTAAGCCATAAATAATGCAGTATAATGTACTAGTTAAGCTTTGGTTTTCTAGGAAAGTGGTTCCGTCTTACCAATATTTGACATTGTGTAAGGTATCAGATACACTCTGTATTTGGACAGGCGTTATTGTGTGGTCTTTCATTGTTCATTCGCTTTTATAAGACACTAAAGCTTTAGACGAGAAACTATTATACCTACTGATTTTTTTTTACTTCTTTGATTTTATTTTTTGACTATTTTATTTTATTTCTGTAAATATTTACATAGTATAAGCTAACATATAAACTATAATTATATGTACATTTATATGAAAAAAAAAAAAAATCATAGGGCATCAAAGAATTCGTCCGCATCGCTGTCAACAGGAACAGTGCCCAAAAGGCTGGCAGCATTGCCACGTTGTATGGCAATCTCTGTGTATTTGACTGTTAGTAAAACTAGTTTTAGTAACCGTCTTGGTTGCTCTAATAAAGAAAATTTTTATTCTATTCTATACCCATCACACCTGCGGAGTTTCACTAGCGAATTTAATTTGACCCTGTATAGAAGATTACAATAATAATACAGTCAACAAATAAATATTAGAAAATATGTTGTGTCTAAGTACATATTTACTGGATGTACCTACTTGTAGTTTGCTACGTTTAGAAACAATTCTAGGAGCTGATTACTAAGCAACATAGAAAGAAAGAAAAGAAAGACAAATAGTTCTGATATCTGATAAACATGTTAAAATTGGTAATGTTGTTTAAACAGAGTGGTTTTGTTTATTATTGTGACACTGTAGCACTTTAAAGTATTTTAAATATTGCTGTGCATTGCAGGGTTCATGTATGAAACCTATATACACGTATACTTGTAAGAACTTGAAAACTACATGAATGCAATAAATGATGATTATGATTCGTTTATTCTGGACAAACAAGATAATTAGCCATTACAAATGAATGATTGATTAAAGAAATTATCAGAGACTAGCTGCGCCCCGCGGTTTCACCCGCATAAGTGTCAATCCCGTGGGAATATCGGGATAAAAACTATCCTATGTCCTTCCCCGGGATGCAATCTATCTCTCTGCCAAATTTTATCGTAATCCGTTCAATGGTTTAGGCGTGAAAAGGTAACATACAGACAGACAGACAGACATACAGAGTTACTTTCGAATTTATAATATTATTAGTATATTACTATGGGTTAGAGAATGCATATTTTTATGAGAAGTAGTTTTTTTTAATTGTGGCTTTGTATTAAAAATTTAAGTAGGTACTTAAGTACTTGTTTATCCTATCCTTCTACATAATATTATAAACGCGAGAGTTTGTGAGGATGGATGGATGTTTGTTACTGTCTGTTTTGTTACGCAAAAACTATTGAACATCTGTTCAATAGTTTTTGATGAAACTTTACGGTAGGTAATGTAGCTTAAACATCAGAATAACTCATAGGATACGTCTTATCCCGGTATTCCCACGGGATCGACACTTATGCGGGTGAAACCGCGAGGCCCTGCTAGTACTTTTTGTAAAATTTGTGATTTTGTATGTAGGGGGTAATCTTCGGAACTACTGATCTGATTCTGAAAATGCTTTCACTAGGTAATGGGAAGCTACAGTATGACCAAGTGTCATAGGATATATTTTATGTAAGTAAAAACAAGAGATTTCACGCGGATGAAGTCGCGGGCAGAAGCTAGTTTTATCTAGTTTTAAAACAAAAATAGCCCAATCGGTCCAACCGTTCTCAATCTCAAGTGATGCGTTTACCAACGAACAGCATTTTTTTTGTTTTACTTATCTATTTTTTTTTTCTAGTTTTTTTTATCGCTCATCAACTGGTTCCATACTATATTAACTTAGGTGTTGAAGTTTCAATGTCAAGTATTTCACAAATAATTAGACCTTCTAAAATGAACCTTATCGGCGGTCTCATATTGTTCCATTGTTTTTTGTTTAGTCTATTTTATCCTACTAAGAGGCAAAGGTCCTGCCTCGACTCCTTCCAGGAATTCTTTTAGTGGAACAATTAAACTTTTGGTACTTACGTTTTTAAATAATTTAAACACGAGAACCATTTTCTAAAACCACAACGCACTATATATTTTAAAAAATCCATCAATATTTTTTATAGTTTTTAGTATCATAATTTTCTACAAATCACCATTGCGCACCGTAAAACCGAATTTAAAAAACAAATCACTCAAACCAACCACAGATGAAAATTGTTTCTGTTTTCAAATTAAACCGCGGCAAAAAATATTTAACAAAAATAATTGTACTAATGGCCGCACTCGATGTCGGCTGCGTTACACTGAAGGGAAATGTCGACAATTTTAACGCTCTTCCGAATCAAATAGATTTGCTTTTACTTTCTCCTAAACTGACTGTAACCGTAGGACGACAACGCGTTATAAATTGACATTAATTATTGTTGAAACGAAACGTTGTAGCGGGAAATGAACTTATTTTTACCTACTTTATTTTTAAATATGGAATACGGTTATCTGTGTGGTTAAGGTCTTTGGCCTGCTGTGTCCTGGTGAGTCATTTCTAATTTTTTTTAAGTTGCAACCGCAAATATTCACGTTTCCTTTGTTAGTAATTTCATTGCAAATAATGTACCTACATACCTACTACGTAGTAGTTTGCATGTGTCATTTGCCGATAACAACTCAAATATATTAAACTGCAATTAAAATTCATGGCACATTCGACGATTATTTATTTTAGTAGGTATTAAATTCAGTCCAAAAACATAATAATGGTGAGCTATGAGTTTATTAGCATAAGAAAAGACAATGCCTAAACGAATGAGGCGAATGATTGAAACCTAGGCACTGGGCACCCTCCTAAAAAGGGTGACAGATGTGACTAGAATAGGATTACTGCTACCCAGCTTCCAGTTCCTGTAGAATATTAGATTTCTGTCATCCCTTA
The DNA here is from genome assembly GCA_914767645.1 of Hydraecia micacea. Classification (NCBI taxonomy): domain Eukaryota; kingdom Metazoa; phylum Arthropoda; class Insecta; order Lepidoptera; family Noctuidae; genus Hydraecia; species Hydraecia micacea. The sequence goes on from OU611794.1 coordinate 2,526,370, forward strand.
CCTATATGGTGTACGTAGGGTTGCCAACCGTACTCTAAAATAGAGTATTGTACTCTTTTTCTTGTAGTTGTACTCTATAATCTATAACACTCATAGAGTACGCTAAAATACTCTTTTTACATAAACCAACACTTTGGCTATACATCAAAACAGAAATTAAAACCCATTAAACAATCATCTTCGAAAAAGTCAAAAAAATCTTTGAAAAAGTTAGAATTGTTCATTGTTTATAGACAAATATGTTTGGAGTCCTACATTTCTTCTAAAAACAATAAAAATTGTTATGTACCGCAAAAAGTGCTAAAAAATACATATTTTTATATTTAATAAATGGTACTCTTTTTTATTAATCTCTACTCTTTATTTACCCTCTCTAAAATCAGATATACCTAATCTACTTCTTCTAGAAAAAGTTGCCAACCCTAGATGTAGGTACGGTCTACAGGTTCTCATTTTAACGGATTTTGTGAATGAACTTTCTACATAAGCCACAAATACGGAGGAGCGTTTCTAGTAGCGTGCAGCGGGTCATTACATGGGCAATTCCATTAAACACCCCGCTGCACGCTGCAAGAAACGCTGCTCCGAATTTGTAGCCTTAAGTCATCAAAGTCACAAGTAAATCTTCGTGCCCAAGTGAATCTGCCTTGATGAAGAAACGAATTGTGTCTTCATCCTATAATATGGTAAATTCAGATTTACCGGTGACGATCGCAGCGGCCGCATAATCTGACCTTTCTGTGACCTTTAGGAAATCAGATTATGTCAACATAAAGTAGGTACTGCCTTTACTTACTTAAATATCTATGATGGTGGTGTATTAATTGTATATTTATGTAAATGGTTTATCTACTTATCTATGGTAAGTACATTACCGCGTCCGTGTACAATCCACGATTAACTCATTTATATTCCTAGGAGGTGGCTAGAAAACAGTTACAATCTCCATAGCAAGGTGGCTGCCCCAACAATCGACTATCAAATTGTACTGGCGTACGTGCTACGAAAGGATGGGGCGTAGCCAATGGGCGTAGCGCACAGCGCGTAGCGTAAACTACTGCTCCGTAGAATAGAATGGCTATTAAGTAATTAGTTATTCGATTCGAAAGAGCTAACGACGAAACGTGTTGATATTTACGCGTGATAGTGATGCTTATATGTAGATTGATAATTATACATATATACTATGTAACTTTGCGTCATTATACTCGTACTTTAGGGGATCAGACTGTTTTTTTCTTAACCTAGCCAGGGACCAGTGCTCATCCCACACGATTGTACAAAGTTAAAGTACAGCGGCGTAATTGCGTAACACACTAACAGTAGCAATGGCTTTCATTTTGACAGTTCAACAACATACATTGCGTTATTTACGTCGTTGAGTAGACACATTTTTCGAACGTATGGAGCAATGGATTAGCAATTTCTTCAAAATGATTGGCGTGCAGTAATATATCTATGTACAAAATTGTATTTTGTATTTTAATCCCATTAGCCTGCTTGGTATTCAATCTACAACAAGTGCAATAATAATTGCTTTTCTTTGTGATGAGCTGAGGTTAGTATTTTTTTTTTAAAACAATACATCACAATATTTGCACATGCATCGCAATATTTTGTTAATTCGTTCGCTAATTCATTGTTTATTTTATTAGTTTTTGGACATTCGTAGCATATAGAGACAGCTTCAAAAGAATTAGCAGACATTTTTTCGTGCAGTTTTAAATACTGGTACAATTACCCTGCTCGCGGATTGGTAGTTGAAATGATTGAAAGTGATCTGCGAGCAGACCGCGGACACTAATGCGTGCGGTTTACTGACCGATACTTCTAGATTGAATACCAAGCAGGCTAATGAGAGTAAAATACAAAAAACTAGTGCCCATGGCCTTTTAAATTAGCATAGTAAAGTAGTTCCTTACGTAGGTACTCTATTTTTCTGTTCTTAGCAACTGTTTAATTAGGTATTCCTTGTTCTCAATTACATACATTATATATTACATATTAGCTACGGGAGCACTGGTGGCCTAGTGCTAACGGCCGCGACTTACGTGTGGTTGTGGATTGGAACCCAGACAGGCGCTTTACTTTGTGTAAATTTTCATTACCACTGCTCACAAAACGGTGAAGGCAACCATCGTGAGGAAATAGATATGTCCTAGAACCAAAAATTCGAAGAAATAGACATCTACGGCATCTACCCGCACTGGGCCCGCGTGGTGGTTTACGGCCCACCCCTCCCTGTCTCTCCTGTGTCCCAGCAGTGGGAACATTATTGGCTGATTGTGCATTTGTATATTAGCTAAGTAACCGTTAGGTTTAATCATGGTTTACGAAGTACTATAAACGTAACTACAAGCGTTGTCATTTAATTCGATAATTAACTATCGTCAGAAGTGGTGACTATAACTAAACTATTACTTTGCTAAAAGGTTTCCTGAGAAATCAAATAGGGACCTGTCGATCCTTTCCTTAAAATAAACCTTTTAAAAGGATCAGAATCGAATTCTAATGAAATTAAATGGAAGTGTGAACAGGCATCTTCTAGGCACGCTCGTTCAATCATAGACCTCATCCATCAGGCGTGGTCCAGGTCATGAGTAGGCCCATTCAGCAATAAAAAATCCAAAGGTCATGCTTACGTTAATTATTTATGATATTGTTTCCAAATAACACTAATGTTTTATTTCACAAAATAATTTGTTCTTAAACAACCGTACACAATACTAGAAAGATGTCTACTAAATCTAAGCAAATAATCGCTTCTTTTATGTACTACTTTTATCGCATTCTAATAAGGTCCCAAAAATGCGTATGCGCAACACATGTTTGGCGGAAATGCATGACGACTTACTGCATAGGATGATCGGAAATTCGAACCCCTTGGGTGACGCATTTTATTGTACTTATTAAGAACACGACACACGGTTCAACCAACATTCAACCAGCCTAGGCATGCGAGTTGACATCTAATCTCAACTTCGGCACCACCATCGCGAACAAAGCCCAAACTGCGGCAAAGAAGCTGGGCGTTCTAAATAGGGTGAAGCGATACTTTACGCCTGGACAGCTTTTAACCCTTTACAAAGCGCAAGTCCGATCCTGCATGGAGTATTCCAGCCACCTTTGGGATGGCTCAGCGAAATACCAACTTGCTGCGGTTGACTCGGTGGAACGCAGAGCTAAGAGACTCATTGGCGACGTAAAACTGGTGGATGCCAAGCTTCACAGCTTGGCTCATCGCCGCAAGGTTGCTTGCTTGTCAGTCTTCTACAGATTGTAGTTCGGTGAGCGTGCCCAAGAACTTCACGACCTCATTCCACCGGCCCCCTTCTACCTTTGGACATCCAGACGCACTGCTGCTATTCCACCAATTCGCACTAAGCGTTTCCAAATGTCCTTTATAATGCGCACAGCAAAAGAGTGGAACTCTACCTGCGTCTGTGTTTCCAAGCGCATACAACCCGAATCTCTTCAAAGTGAGAGTGAACAGGCTTCTTCTGGGTAAGCTCACTCCATCGTCGACTTTGTCTCTGTCACCTCTGACCTAGACTAGAGTCAAGAGCAATCCCATTAGAAAAAAAAAATACGTGTGGCACTCGGGGACTGCCGCGGTAAAGCTATTGCATAGCAACGCACACAAACACCGTGCCGAAGTCTGCCGAACTGATACGACGTTAGACGATGCTTAGGTTTATTTTCGTTACGGAATTTCTTCATTCGGTCGCCGCGCTCAAAGCCCAAGATAAAAGCTATGCAATAGCTTAATATATATACCTAAAAGCCAATTATTTTTAAAAGAGTAAGCCCACGTACGCACGCACGTAAAAATATCACGGCGGGATGTTACTGCGCACTGGATTTTCAACTCTCAATGTTGATCCGAGCGTTGAGAATTCAACAGAGCGCATCCCAGCGCGTAAAAAAGCACACTGTTGGATGGTCAAGTCTCGGCGCTAAGCAGTTTCAGTAGATACTATTAGAGTCCGGCGTTTCTAAATTTGCCAAAGATGTAAACAACAATAGCCGCTCGAAATTGAATAAAATCGATATACAAGAACATTTAGAGGAAAACAAAAATTACTTAAAATAAAAACGTTCTTGTATATCGATCTTAATTTTTTCTTTGGCAAATTTAGAAACGCCGGACTCTATTATAGTTATTCTGTGGCAGTGTGTTGAAAATCTTGAAAATCAAGTGCGCGAAAAAAAATCGCCACGGGAAAAACGTGCCCGTGCGCACCTTGGCAAACCGACCGTGGAGTTTCTTGCCGGCTCTTCCCCAAAGGACTTCTGGCGTTTCATAAGTGCCCATGTCGGTTTATCCATATACACATATACTAATATTATAAATGCAAAAGTGTGTCTGTCTGTCTGTTACCTTTTCAAGCTTAAACCGCTGAACCGATTTTTTGGTATAGAGATAGTTTGAATCCCGGGAAAGGACATAGGATAGTTTTTATCCCGATATTCCCACGGGATCGAAACTTATGCGGATGAAACCGCGGGGCGCTGCTAGTGTGAAATAAATTTGAATCGTATATAATCAAATTGATTCACTTTGAGATGAAAGATAGAGCCCTCATACAATGGTTTTTATGTTAAACAGTATACGATTCTTCAACTTGGTTGTTTCATCTAAATGGAAAGGCTGACTTTGGGATCCCAATAATATATAATTTTATTTTATTTATTTATTTATTAATAACCAACTTATATTTACAGTTTGTACCACAAATACCTACAAGTTATGGGTCAATATCTACTATAATAGGCTGAGACGTTGCCTGAGGCAGCTGCGCGGTGCGGGAGGGGTGATAGTTGTCACAAGTTGACGAATCACTGAGCTCTCGCATCACGTCACCACACCCCTCCCGCACCGCGCTGCTACCTCATGCAACGTCTCAGTTAAGCGGTCAGCCTATATTAATTTTATTTTTCATAATAATAGTGAATACCTTACATATAGGAAGCAACAAAAAAAGGTAAATTTTACTCATTGAAATGGACAACTCACACATTGTATGTACCAAAAAATTAAGTAACTACCTATGCCAAAAAAGTTTTCATGCAAAAAGACCTAAAGTGTTCTTCCCCGTATCTCCTATGGACAAGGATTTTCCCATACTGTCCCAGTTAAAAAAAATACTGTACCTATAATAATAATAATTATTATTAGGGCTTGATTCAGAAAGCAGTACTTCTGGACACGGCTCGCATTGTCAGGAGGTTCCTCTCTCTGGAGCCCTGACCACCGGTAGCTTGGACCCTGTTCCCGATACCGGTGGGCTACTATTTTTTATATTTTTAAATGTTTTTATACATTTTTTTTATATTCTAATATTTAAAAATATAATTTATATGTATATAGACGAATAAAGGAAATAATTATGCTATGCATGTACAATGAATGTGGTAAAGATAAACAGTAACAGGTAAGGTACAATGGCTCATCCAGTTGTTGCATACGTTCGACTGACTCATAAAAAAATAAAAACTCTATACCAGATAATGGCTGGAACACGGATATCGATATTTATGGGCTGGAAGAATCATACGTTTGTGAGTAAGTTTGTTTAAGTAGAATTCCCTGATACATCATGAATGTAAAGTGAATCAGACTTTCGAAAAAGTTAAACACCTGATCTAAGGTCGAGCCACAAGCTTCCGGTAAAGAGAGGTTTATACGGCGACCACTAGGCCTAGAATGGATTCCCGGACATGCGTCTCCCCGTATCCACCTTAGGGTGGATTTTGGTTGATTTTAGGGTGGAAAAACGGAATAACCCTGTTATAACATGCCGTGATGCCGTGACGTGGACGTACACCATTGTATCGCCCGTTCACGAACATGAAGCGTGGATCAGCTCCATCCAGCTCAACCATTTTGTAGGGAATCGAATGATTCAACACACGCGGCACCATCAGTGAGACGTATATATCGACGGCATTGCAAGTGACTGTCGATTATTATTAAGCCTCGTATTCACTAGGGGACAAATATCGTTCGACACGTGCCGCTCATTACGAATGCCGGGTGAAGCCGGGCAACATCGCCAGACTTCTTGTCTAACGTATTCATTAGTGGACAAATGTTCCGCGACACGTGTCACTAGAGATGTCGGGAATAGCCCGGCAACGTCGCCAGACAACATGTCTCACTATCCTTGTCTCCTAGTCAACACGAGCCTTTGTAAAGCCTCGAGGCGCAGGCCGGATAGCACGGCACGCCAGCATTAATGACATCATCCGTCGTGCTCTTGTCACCGCTGGGGTGCCAGCTGTTTTAGAACCCAACGGCCTGGCACGCGACGATGGAAATAGACCAGACGGAATGACCATAATGCCCTGGAAGTTAGGCAGACCTTTGGTGTGAGATGCAACATGTGTCGACACCCTTGCGCCATCCCATCTTCCTAGCACGGTGGGCTGTGCTGGGGCGGCTGCTGCAGGTGCAGAAAACCTCAAATGGCGAAAATATTGCAACCTAATTGGGAGTTATATGTTCGAGCTGTTTGGGGTTGAAACACTAGGGCCATGGGGTCCGAGTGCCCACTTGGTTTTTCGAGATATCGCCAAGCGGTTAGTCGACTCTTCACGTGACCCGAGGGCTGGCCTATTTCTTGGCTAAAGAATTAGCATTGCCATACAACGTGGCAATGCTGCCAGCCTTTTGGGCACTGTTCCTGTTGACAGCGATGCGGACGAATTCTTTGATGCCCTATGATTATTTTACTTAGTTTTAAAATTAAACATTTGAACCACATCCATTCCCGAAACTTTTTTGACTGAATCTATAAAATTCAAAGTCCCTGACCATGGACTGACTGACTGATATTTATCAACTTTAACGCCTAGTGTTTACATTTTCTTTGATATCAACACACAGCCTAAACCGCTAGTCCTAGAGACATGAAATTCGGAGGGTGTTGTTTGTGAAGAGTAGGTATCCCCTAAGAAAGGGTTTTTCGAAATTCCACCCCTAAGAGGGTGAATGGAGGAGGGTGAAATTTCGCGCGGATGAAGTCGCGGGCAGAAGCTAGTCTGTATAAATCATTGCTATGTTCCATAGTAAGGGGCGAGACTACGTGTTCCGTATCGATATTCATATTTGTGCAACACTGTAAGTACCTACCGAAGTGTGCGGGGGTTATTCCGTTTATCCACCCCAAAAAATCCACCCTAAGGTGGATACGCGGAAACGCATGTCCGAGAATCCACCCTAGGCCTAGTTGGATACACGGAATTTAAAGGTTTAGGGTTGTTTCGCACTACGTCCGATCCGAATCCGAGAAATAGTCCATAGTCCTATTTGTTCGGATCTAGTGCGCAACCCCTCATACAAATAGGACAATGGTCACTTCGGGCTGGCATTTCTCGGATGTGCGAAACCGCTCTTATTTATCGGATTTATTAGGGTGGAGGAATTAAGCGCAATACACACATAGAGCGGGCGCGGGTCGGGCGCGGGAGCGCCCGTCGCCCGCCACTACAGACAGCGCGCGGGTAAGCGGGTTGGGAGTTGCGAGCGGGCATAACGTCGTTCTATTCTTCGTAATGCACGTATTCTCCGAAAGGCACTCACGCCGCGGCCGATCAGCCGACGACCCGCGTCCGCGGTGTACGTTACCCTAGCAGGAAAGTAGCTCCTAGAGTGATATGAGTGGAACGTATAATTAGTGCGTAATCTGCTGTAAATGTGCGCCAAATAAAAAATTTGTGCGCTCTGTCGTTTTGGAAAAAAACGGAAAAAACGATTCCTGCTAGGGTAACGTTTTTCCAGCAGGAAAATTCTAAACGAATGATCGGAGAGAGAAATATTGTGCATGGGCAGAGAGCTTATATTTGTGCAAAAATGTGCGCTGAAAATATAATTTGTGCGTCTTCAGGTTTTCGAGATATTGAGTTTCCTGCTGGAGTGACGTTTTGCAGAATCGTGTATCTCTAAAACTATTGTATGTGCGCCTGTAGAATAAACATACACGAGTAGCCTTTAATTTGTGCGTATTTGTGACAGAATTAGATTCAAGAAAATATTTATAATTTTCAAGTAATCTCGCTTTTTTGCAAACGCGAAAACATGTCACAGCGCCTAAACGAGAAAACGTATAAGATCGCTGAAAACTGTGTTCGGTCCTTCTTGATGCTAATAATAACCATAACAAGTTTCAAAAGTGTACGTGCATGCTTTATTGAATAATATTGCCTAAAGTCAAAACGACGGGGTCGTAACTTTGACGGCAAAATACAAGAAATCGGCTCAACCCAAGATGTGTAGTTTAAACCAAAAATTAGTGCGTCTAGTCAAGAATATATAGTTAAAATATTCAGCTTGGAATGTTTCGCATTCAGTAGATATAAGCAAAAAACATAACATGTAAACAACGGCTGGTTATCCGACCAAATTCGAATGACCACAAAAAAGCGACGGATTCATACATATCGATGGTCTTCTTTATTGGTCGTATTAAACCTAAGCTGTTGTCCGTACAGTTGCGTTCAAACATTTGTTTGCAATTATATGACCTAGTTTTGAGGGAGATTCAGCTTTGCAGATTTCGGCGAGTCACGTGTCGATCGTATAGCATAATTATTTACTTTACTAGTAATATAATATTATTAAGTTTAAAAAGCAAGAAATAAAAGTTAATTTAAAAAAACCCCGACTCAAACAAAAACCTCTAAAAACTAAAAAATAATATATTATTGGCCCTTTAAGTTTAATATAAGTTGCAGGAAATATTTTGATCCAAGCGTCCTCACGTCGGGGTCACCTCATCTGTTTGGCGTTTTCATTAGCCGTCGCTAATGAAAACGCCAAACAGATGAGGTTTAAACCCAGCAATAATGAATGCATGCTATTGTAGAAAACATAGCTGCTGTTAACTTCCAATTTTCATTAGCCGTCCCCCGACGCGCGACGTGAGGAAGCTTGGATCAAAATATTTCCTGCAACTTATATTAAACTTAAAGGGCCAATATATATTATTTTTTAATGTTAGATTTGAGCTGGCGCTCCATCACAATACTATGTTATCTGCTGTATGTATTTTAATGAAAGCTGGAATGAAGAAGATAGCTTATTCCTTGGAATAGCACATAGGCTACTTTTTATAATGTACTTACTTAATCATGTGCGGAGAGGAGAGGGGTCCGTGGCTAAATAATAACAGCCGCACAGGTCGATCGATCAGGTTAAGGGACGCTTGCCGCGGTTGGTCTGTGGATGGGTGACCATCTTTACATACTGAGACCCCTCCGTGCCTCGGAAAGCACGTTAAGCCGTTGGTCCCGGCTGTCATTCGTGGATCTTTGACAGTAGTTACGAGTAGTCAGAGGCCCGAAAGTCTGACAACCAGTCTTACCAAGGGGTATCGTATTACCCAGTAACTGGGTTGTGGAGGTCAGATAGGCAGTCGCTCCATGTAAAATACTGGTATTCGGCTGCATCTGGTTAGACTGGAAGCCGACCCCAACATAGTTGGGAAAAGGCTAGGCAGATGATGACTTAATCATGTGCAAAGTCACGCAAGCTTGTAGAATATAATCTAACTAGCTTCTTCCCGCGACTTCGTCCGCGTGAAATTTCACCTCCCCCATTCACCCCCTTAGGGGATGAATTTTGAAAAATCCTTTCTTAGTGCACCCCTAGACCTCATAAGGAACGTACGTGCCAAATTTGGAATCTCTAGACCCAGCGGTTTGGGCTGTGTGTTGATATGTCAGTCAGTCAGTTCTCCTTTTATATATAATCTAATAACAAGTTTATTTTTTTACTTCTTTTCTACTTCAGTGTACTCAGGCACAACACGTGTCAACCGGTTCGTGGGTAAAGTTAAGAATGTCATCGATATGTATGAATCTGTCGCTTTTTTGTGGTCATTCGAATTTGGTCGGATAACCAGCCGTTGTTTACATGTTATGTTTTTTGCTTATATCTACTGAATGCGAAACATTCCAAGCTGAACATTTTAACTATATATTCTTGACTAGACGCACTAATTTTTGGTTTAAACTACACACCTTGGGTTGAGCCGATTTCTTGTATTTTGCCGTCAAAGTTACGACCCCGTCGTTTTGACTTTAGGCAATATTATTCAATAAAGCATGCACACACACTTTTGAAACTTGTTATGGTTATTATTAGCATCAAGAAGGACCGAACACAGTTTTCAGCGATCTTATACGTTTTCTCGTTTAGGCGCTGTGACATGTTTTCGCGTTTTCAAAAAAGCGCGATTACTTGAAAATTATAAATATTTTCTTGAATCTAATTCTGTCACAAATACGCACAAATTAAGGGCTACTCGTGTATGTTTATTCTACAGGCGCACATACAATAGTTTTAGAGATACACGATTCTGCAAAACGTCACTCCAGCAGGAAACTCAATATCTCGAAAACCTGAAGACGCACAAATTATATTTTCAGCGCACATTTTTGCACAAATATAAGCTCTCTGCCCATGCACAATATTTCTCTCTCCGATCATTCGTTTAGAATTTTCCTGCTGGAAAAACGTTACCCTAGCAGGAATCGTTTTTTCCGTTTTTTTCCAAAACGACAAAGCGCACAAATTTTTTATTTGGCGCACATTTACAGCAGATTACGCACTAATTATACGTTCCACTCATATCACTCTAGGAGCTACTTTCCTGCTAGGGTAACGTACACCTATTTGTTCGGATCTAGTGCGCAACCCCTCATACAAATAGGACAATGGTCACTTCGGGCTGGCATTTCTCGGATGTGCGAAACCGCTCTTATTTATCGGATTTATTAGGGTGGAGGAATTAAGCGCAATACACACATAGAGCGGGCGCGGGAGCGCCCGTCGCCCGCCACTACAGACAGCGCGCGGGTAAGCGGGTTGGGAGTTGGGAGCGGGCATAACGTCGTTCTATTCTTCGTAATACACGTATTCTCCGAAAGGCACTCACGCCGCGGCCGATCAGCCGACGACCCGCGTCCGCGTTGTGTGTGAAGATGACGAACAGCGCGTGGCACGCAAGGGACACGACCCGCGCCCGCACCCGCTCTATGTGTGTATTGCGCTTTAATGACGCGTGCGACCCATCTGCAAACAGCGGTGTTAAGTGCAACTAGCTGGAACTGGGCGCGCGGGCAGCCGTCCGCGCCGTGCGCCCTCACGCGCGTTCACCCGCCGCGTGTAGGCTGCTCATACTATTTTTCAAAACTGATACGCGAGCGTGCACCCGCGCGAGGTTTACGGCCTAAGTATAAGGTTGGGGAACTGGGTAGTGTAGGAGCAAATGTAAACGACTAAATAAAAAATAACTCTTTTATTATCATAGGAGTTCCTTGCCATAATTTTAGGTAAATAAGTTAAATAATAAATCACAACTTAACGAATACTTAAAATTAACTCGAACGTCACTCGTCAAATTTAAAATTTTGAATTTAATCATAACCCACCTGTATTATTGCCGAAACATAATCAAACGTTGACGTCGTAAGCAATTCACTTATTTCTATGGCAGGTAAAATGGACTCAAAAATTACTTTAAAAAAATATTTAAATACCAACGTGAAACACCAAACGAAACAAATTAGATACAAAATATTGTTGCACGTACATAACATAAATTAGGTATTATAAAGACAGTAGGTACTAAGTTTTGAATTAAACGGTCGACCAGTAAGAAGTTCCATTCTAACTTTTTATTTGCGTACCGAACTTCTTACCACTCGATATTAACATATTTTTTCTGAAATAATTTTACGCATTTTTTGTAAAAATATTAATGTACAATTATTAATTAATGGCATGGCGCAGGGTTTCCAAGACAACTTAAACTTTTAGGTTCAATTTTTACACATCTACTCCTTTCTATTTACATGCTTCAAGAGAATCGTACAACTAGTAATTAAGCGTGAAAAACGATTCAAATTATCAACTTTTACCTAAACATACATCACAGATAGAGATATAAAAAGAACTAATACCTATTCGGCGTGTTCATTGCATCAGATATGGACATCTTTGTTGTGTCTGCGAATCGTGGGCCAAAGAAACTAAATTACAACTGACGTCGCATCAAAACATAAATTTGTTTTTCTGCACATAAATCCATACGGATTATTATTATTATATAATGAAGCATTGGAAGAAATAAAATCGAAATATACAAAACGAAATTACAAACTAATCGTGCAAGGAAAGAAGACGAGAAAAACAATAGAGAACGAATCGAGTTTTGCTCCGTTAAGAGGCTAATAAAGTCCATTCGAAAAAACTGGCAAGCACTTACATATTAAATTGATAATCTTATGTATTATAAGTTCTGATGACGTCACTGACATTTGTTTAAAAAATAATTTTCTATTTGACTAGAGGTTGCTTATTTTAAACCTATTCATAGTATCGACCGCTTTCAGAATCGTACTAGACAGAATGATGATTGCATTGGTGACGTGAGTAACCATCTTTTGGATGACCTCGTTGTTGAAACAAATAAATATATAAATAAAAAATGGTTAAATAAAAAAAATAATACTCGAAAAATTTAAATGGCGAAAGTGTTCCTCATGACGAAGATTTTTACCAGAGCCTCACCAAAAGATATATTGAACATAGTGTCGTTTCACTTTTTATCATCTGCACTCGTTTTAGGGTCGTTTTTCTTATTATCCTCGTGTTTGGCTTCAGCGTTGTTGTCAGAATCTTTTTCATCCTTTTTGTGGGTGTTGTTTTGTGATTCGACGACATCCTGGGCCTTGGACTTGGATTCCCATTTGGTTTGAAACTCTTCGTTCAACATTTTCTCGAATTCATTCGAGATTTTGTTTACGCTCTTCTTCATCGTCGGATCTGGACAGCTCTGTAAATAAGAAACATTGTTTAACACTTTTTCTCAAGAATTTAAAAAAGAACTTATGCACCTAAATTCTTTTACTCTCAAACTCAAATCATTTATTTCAATTAAACCATTTACAGGCACTTTTGAATTGTCAAAATTAAATAGCCGGTCAGTTAAAAAGTTGAAGCTAGTAGCCCATTCCAAAACGTAGATCTCTATGGAGAAGAACGGACTCCTTTAAATCAAGATATTACAAAATCCTGGGTACATTATTCTTGTTGCTTTTATATGTGAGAACAATGTAAAAAAAAACAAATGAACAAACAATTCAAAATATAAGATTAAAAATAAGCCCTGGCAGTTGAAGAGATGACCAGTCTCAATACGCAATTCTTTATTGCATTCCATATGTATTACATAGATGGTATACGAGTAACAAAGTAAAAGATCAATATGGACCCTGTCGGGCACAGCAAAATTAGAAGACAGAAGAGGGCTAAGTAGCAATTCAAGCAATTCAATATTATTATAAATTATTAGATGTGTTTAATTGGGTGTATAATTATGTATATATATTATTAGGTTTGTGTATCTGTGGCCAAATAAAAACAGCCGCACAGGTCGATCGATCAGGTTAAGCTACACCTGCCGGGGTTGGTCTGTGGATGGGTGACCATCTTTACATACCGAGACCCCTCCGTGCCTCGGAAAGTACGTTAAGCCGTTGGTCCCGGCTGTCATTCGTGGATCTTTGACAGTCGTTACGGGTAGTCAGAAGCCAGAAAATCTGACAACCAGTCTTACCAAGGGGTATCGTATTACCCAGTAACTCGGTTGTAGAGGTCAGATAAGCAGTCGCTCCATGTAAAATACTGGTTTAGCTGCATCTGGTTAGATTGGAAGTCGACCCCGAACATAGTTGGGAAAAGGCTAGGCAGATGTGTATATAGGTTTAGTATATTAGTAATTTTTATTTTATGCATTGCGTAAGAATAATGTACCGTAAAATAGACTAGTCTCGCGGTATCCACGCCTCACCTTTAGGTAAAGTCGCACATTGTTGAAAATTCGTCTAAAATCTTGTACGACCTGCTCATATTCATTATAAGAAGAATTCTTGAGTTTAGTCGATATGTCATGGAGACACATTGGATATTTTACAACTTCGTAGAATCTAGGAGCCTGGAAAGAAAAAATAAATTAGAGTACCTAGCCTTAGAGATACTGCAAATCAAATCAAAAAAAATTATTTGCTAGAATATGGTACATATGGCGTTACAGTAAATTTATTTCAGCATATCCTGCCATAACATGGCGTGCAAATGTATATGCGTACGCGCAATCCCTATCGCGCTATCAGTGCTACAGTTAGCGCCACGAAAGATGAGACTTGACCCCGCCTCCCGCGCTCTTTCCGTCGCCCCTACGATGTCCGGTCGCGTCCCGCGCTCAGACCATACAGCAGATAATACAGCAAAGAGACGTAAAATCGTGTACAAGTCAAACCACGTGGTGTGTCAAGTCATCTTTCGTGGCGCTAACTTTACCAACCTCCCCGGCGGCAAAGTTCGTGGTGTGTTCCAGTGATAAATATAAGCGAACTTGGTGCAGCAGTGAATGGGACTGGTGGCGCCACCCCGACCATAAACAGTACTGATTAGTTTAATTACTTACCAAAAAGATTCAAGTGATTGTTTCGCGTTAATTTTGCGAGACCTTTGCCGAATAACTTTCTACATTAAATATATATACAATATATCTATATAAACAACAGTGGACCAAAAGTATAATTGTAGATTCATAAATTATAATTGCAAACATTCAAATATTTTCAACACCAGTGAGTAGGACTGCAGTGTCCGTCCGTGCGCGACCGAACGCGTAAGCACCTCCGATTCCGCAGCGATTTCGACCTTTTTCGCCTTTTTTTTTATTGCTGTATGGGCCCGCTCTCGACCTCGATCACGCCTGATGGAAAGCGATGGATGAGGTCTATGATGGAACGAGCGTGCCCAGAACTGACTGAAACTCCCCCACGCATCCACGAAATACAGCAGGCTGCTTGACGCCGGACTCCGGTGGGAGGGTGGTCGCAAACCAGGCGGGCGTTAGCCCTACCACCGCAAGGGAAGAATTGGTCAGTCAAATAAAGTGTTGGGTGTGACTGTCCAGGATGCGCCGAGCGCTCGGTTCAGTTGAGTAACTGGCGGAACAAACTGCTCTACACGAGGAGGCTTCTTTTTGCACCCCAAAGCCTCGTCGCTACTAGCTCGCACCCGCAGCTGACGCATCATCACACTGCGCCTGCACCCGTCGTGTGATCGCAGGTGACCTTCTAAATAGCCGCCTGACTGTGATTGTGACTGGCACTTGTATCAAAACAAATAATATCAATAACTTGCAACGCATGCGGAAATCAATTAATTCGGCGAATTATATACAATGCTTTGAGTGTAAAGGGTTTTATGACCTAGATTGTCTTAAAATTACCGATTCCAACTTCAAGAATTTCACTCAGGATTTTATAAATAAATGGGTTTGTCCAGCTTGTTTATGTATGCGACCTAAAAGAAGCAACATCTCTACTCCGGTGTGGTCTGCGGCTACCTGTCTTAATAACACCCAAACGATCTACGAGGATTCAAACATTAACATTAATATGACACGAGGAAGTCGCATAAAATCAACACAAACGGTCAATGGTGCCGTCGGCCCAGAATTCTCACCTAGAGCTAAAACATATTAAATAAGACGTAACTGAACTCAAGGATCAAAATATTGAAATATTGAATATGTTATCCACTGTTTCTGAGTCTATGAAAGACGTGTTAAGTGAATACGATCAGGGGGTAAAAGCAAAAGATAAAGAAATTTTGCGTCTGAAAGAATCGGTTGTGCAACTCCAAAACAACCACCCATATAAATCCAAACCACTAGTCTTTTATTTATTGTAATGTTGCTTATAATGTGTGGCATTACTTTTAAGAATTGATATTAAATTCTATGGGGGACAAACAGGAATAAAAAGTTAAAGATAGGAGTGAATAAAGTTTGAACTGTCATGTGCCCTCATTGCTAACAGAGGGACAGATCAAACTTTTTTTCCGATCTGTCCCCCTAAGGGACAAAGCAGGGTGACAGATCGGAATAATTCGTACGAAAGCGCTAGATAATGAATTGCTGATTTAGCGTCGTGTATGTTACTTACTATTAAGTCCAAACATGCGTTTTTTCTCGTAGGCAATTTTATGTGGTTTATTAAATTATTATTACTAAGTATAGAATTTAAGTCATTGGATGTTTTATTTATTTTCAGTGTATCAATATTCCAATCGCCACATATAATTTTTTTTTTACATAAAAAACCTATATACAAGCGTTAAAAATGCAAACACTAACCACTTTTATGTCCATATCATGTTGAATAAAAGCAGCTTCGTTGATTTGAGATAGATTAGAAACAATTGCCTCAAACTTCTTGACTGTATTAGTTGGCAATGGCTTCTTTTTCTTCGGATGGTACCACATTCCCGACACGGCAACTTTTGGTTTTCCACTCGATTTCTTATGATTCTCATCTCGTACATAATTGCCGGATTGGTCAAAGTTAGGACAACGAGTATTCTCCTTTTTTTCCTCGTCATTCCTACAGTCAGGTATATCTAATGGATCATCAGGATCAAGTAATTTGGTTTCAGAATCAACCAGTTTGATCGTATCATCGGTAAAAATTGATTGATCTTGATTCTTGCTTAGAATATAGTCATTTTTGGTTGATTGTTGATTCCATACACAGGTTAGATCTTTGGACATAAAATGATTGAGCCCGGCAGACCACGCGTCATTCTGCTCCATGCTAAGTTTGACTTGCTTTAAATCTTCAGAGAACTCGTCAGTCGCGCTTAGACCTAACGCGTCATATAATCGGGCTGTGTCTGACTTAGAACCTTCATGAATGAAATCCATCAGTTTGGGCGCAGACTGTTTAGCCGCTTCCCAAGCGCGGTCTGATGTCATCGAACTTAGGAGATCAAGCGAGTCTGCTGCCCTCATATCCAAGCAGGGAATCCCATGTCGAGGCATAATCTTCTGATCTTCTCCAAAGATATCGTCTGAGCGTCTGGACATCAAACAGGGCCATGATTCAAGATTGTACTTCGGCTGCGGTGCTAATGTGACAGGAGGAAACGGAGCTTTCATTTTAAGAGCTATGTCGTCTCCTGCAGTGCTGTCGTACACCGCATCCTGAGCGGCACCTTGTACAAATGGAGAAATTGGATCTGCAGGCTTAATTGGCACCTTGTAACTGCCGGGCTTCATATACACTTTTGAAATTTCGTGAAACTCATCATTTTCTGGGTCTAGGAATTGTACGGGGCCAGAGATATTATTTGAAATCGTCACAACATTTGATGGGATTTGAATGTTGTGAGTATGATGAGTTAAAAAATCGCTAGGTTCTTTTTGGACCATCTGACCCCATGCCGCAAAAAAATCGGCCTCTTCCTTTGTATCGCCACAACTATTATTCTTCTGTACGTAGCAGCCCCTCATCTCGGCTGCCGCTGCCATACTCGGTATCAATGTCTTTTCCACATGGCTCAAAGGAATCATTTTGGCTTTCAATTCCATGTCCCTGCGTTGCAACAAATCGCAAGGCATATTCCCTAGAAGCGGTTGTCCTGGTGCTTTACCGAGTTCCGCATCCATTTTATGTTTCAGCTGAGCGTATAATTCTCGTTGATCCGCGTGACACATGCCTTCAAGAGCGCGAAAATCGGGAACGTTAGTGATAGTCCATGATTGTCGTGGCTTTGACTCACGAACACTGCACGGGTCACATTTGTACGGTGTCTTCTGGTAGCTGTCTATTTCAGTTTGGTCGCTCAAAGGATAGAAGTTGTGAGAGTTTGGCGGCGGCACTACAGGATACTTCTTATACGCGACTCCTGATCGTGCGGGCCATGGACCTTCGTTGAAACTCTGGGAAGCTGCTTGTGTTTGGTTCTGTACCCATGGCGGTTGAACAGCATTGAACGGCTGCGGAGAAGCATTGACGGGCCGCGGAGTACTAGCTAGCGATTTAGCTGGTTGGAATTTGTTCTGATTTTGATTCCTTGGTTCGGCGGAATTGGTGGAATAGTAATTGTGTGTAAAACTCTTCTGTTCCATAGTAAAACCATGATCTAGGCACTTAAATGTTTTATAGATGTGAGTCAACATTTCTTTGGTAACAGCCTGCCATTGCACGAAACATTCTCTTATGTTAGGGCTGTAGTATTTATTTTCGATTCTCGAAAATGTGTCGTGCTTCTCACTAAGCAGTTCTTTGACACCTTTCCAGCCATCTAAAATTCGCACAAAAGAGAAAATAAAGTTTTTAATTACCCACGGTATACCTTGAGAATGTAGGTTAGCGACAGCGCTATCCGGTTTTTGTACGTTAGATCTAGTTTTTGCGCAAATCGAGTGTATATTCTTAAAGCAAGGTCTATTGTGATGAGCAATCGCTATATTTTCAGCATCAGTGCAGGCTTCCACAGCCAGTTGAACGATTTGATTCGGGATTTGATCATGTATTACAATCTTATCTAGCGCAGTGAGCAATACTTCCGATGATACGGAAGGCTTGTTCTTGTCTTCGTCCTGATTAATTTGTTTCTGATTTTGTTTTTGATTACTGGAATCCGATCGTGAGTCGGGTATGTTACACAGTTCCGACACCATTCTCTCTCCTTCTACAAAGAAATCGAGGCTAGAAGTGGACTCTGAGGTTAAGTTTCTTTCCTTCCGTTGCCGGTCTACTTCGGAGTTGTCCCTGTACCTCTCATGATATCGAGAGTCGGCATTGTAGGAGTTGCGTTTATCTTGACTTTTAACTATTTTCTTCTTCGCACCCGTGCCGATCGGTTCTTGGTTGGAGATGGACCAGGAACTCTGAGATCGTCTATCGTTATCTGATCTTCCTCCTATCATCCCAGGTCCGCTGTAGTTGGGTGAAGATGGGTCAAAAACAAGGCCAACGAGAGGGGAATTAGGCGGTGAACTAAAAGTCGGGGCCGATGGGTTGTTATATCTGGAAATAATGGTGAAATTCAATTTTTATTTTATGTGACTAAAACTCCGTGGACTGGGCGTTTATACCTTGGGTTCTGGTACTGCTGGCTGGATGCGGTGGCTTCGTAAATGCCGGTCGCAACACGGCAGTAAGTCGCCATGTTTTGGTCGGACAAATCTTTACTGGAACATCCTGAAAACGTAAATAGTATAACGCATGAACAGATAATTTAGAAAACTAGTAAGAATATAGAAAACAATTAAGAATAAGTTTGTATTGGAATTTATACATACAATTAAACAAAAGTAAATTAAAGTAAATACGGGTATTCAGCTGCATCCGTTTAGACTGGAAGCCGACCCCAACATAGTTGGGAAAAGGCTAGGCAGATGATGACATACAATTAAACAAAATGTCGGGTAAAAATTAAGTTTGTTGCTGGCGTGGATGCTTGCAATAAAGAACAGACTAGCTGCTCTTACGATAGTTTCTAGAATTTCTAGTAGAATTTATATTTGTATCTATCTAATGAATTATTTTATTACATTAATAAATTATTAATATTATTATATTTTTTCCTTTATTTAAGTAAATACATATAAATTATATTTTTAAATATTAGAATATAAAAAATATAAAAATATTTAAAAATATATAAAATAGTAGCCCACCGGTATCGGGAACAGGGTCCAAGCTACCGGCGGTCAGGGCTCCAGAGAGAGGAACCTCCTAACAATGCGGGCCGTGTCCAGAAGTACCGCTTTCTGAATCAAGCCCTTAATCCAGCTACCCAACGAGACCCTCCTCAGGTGTTGGTCGAGGCTCTTGGCTATTAAACCATTGCCATTCATTATATTATTATTATTTTATGAATTTATATATCTCGGGACCATGGGGTCCCGGTCCTTTGGAAGGCGTACGAGGGGCCGAAGCCAACTCGCAGAGGCCCCTTAGGAAATTTTAATGAAATGCGGCACCAACCGACAATTATCCCTGTATGCACTACAGCACTATGCAAGTGCACTCAAGGATAACCCCCTGTTGGTGTAGGACTATTGTAGGATATGAAAAATAAAAAGTTGGACTATGGGTTTGCGTGGCAGAAGTGGTCTGGTTACCAAGAACTATTGAAGAACTATGACCCCTGCCTTATCAATGTTTTATATATACATGGATAAAATGGCAGGGGGTGACTTGCACACTCAATAATGGGCCCCCGGAAACGGTCGCTAGCACATAGTGACGTAGCGACAAGGGGGCAACATGTCCTGAGGTGCTTATGAGGAGTGGAGAGGTATTCCACGGCTATGAGGACAATCCCGGAAGTACGGTCAAGATCCCTACCAGCATCTTACTGGAATACTTCCTTCCCCCGAGCACGTTTACTCTTGCGAATCTCCACTCAAGCTGGCCAATAAAGGCAAGAATGAGGTGGGAGCTCTGTTCCTCGTCATTTTTCACTCCAGCCGGCCAATAAAGGCAAGCCAGAGGTGAGGAACAAGACTTCTCCCGGGAGATAGGGTCCGTGGGGTCGCTACTGCCCAACAGCTCGCCAACATGCTGCCCTGCTGGTTTCTGTATCTCTCTTGGTCCGGCTCCTCACCTTAGACCCATTTCGGAAAGTAAATTCTTCCGGCATAGGCTCAGAGTTAAGAGCGCGCAAGCCCCACCACGACGTCAACGTAGAGATACGGCGATGGGATTATTATTATTAATAATTAATGAATTATTATTTTTTTACTTACAGTTGTTATTACAGTTAGGCAGCAGTAGCAGTAGTTCAATATTTAACACGACATGGTTTTTCATTTACGTACCATAGTTCTTTTGCTGCATCACGGCGTACTGATGCTGGGCCTGGTAGCCGTCGCTCTGGTGGGGCATCCCCCGATCTCGCCCCCCATCGGGACCACTGTCCCGATACTCCCCCGTCTTACTCGACACTCCCCCACCATAATCTTGCATTGGGCTCGCAAATATCTACAAATGATTCGAGTATTATTTCAAGGGTCGTTCAAAAATGTATTCACTGTTCTGTGTTTTATAATATCGAAAATTGCTTTTTTTTATTTTTTTTTATTTAAAATGGACTTGCTCTTGACTCTAGTCTAGGTCAAAGGTTACAGAGACAAAGTCGACGATGGAGCGAGCTTATCCAGAAGAAGCCTGTTCACTCTCACTTTGAAGAGATTTGAGACCTTTCCATCGACTTAACAAGATCCATCAGAAAAATCTTATTAAGTATGTTAGGAACAACATGGTTGGGTATCTTGCTTTCCAACATAATCTTGTATGGCTTGATCAGAAATTTTAATTGTCAGTTTGACAGAAAACCTGAAAAGACAAGGTAACAAGTACGTGAACAAGTCTGAACAAAAAATTTATAAAAGTGCTCATGTTTCTGTTAACAAAATCGTCAAAAATCTTTAAAATTCATGTAGATACAATGGTCACCTTTACTTATTGTCAATAGGCCCTATTGTTAAAAAAAATCTTCTTGCTTTTGTATCAACTAGATAGCTTATTGTCTCATATTATTGTGCGACGATATCCCCATGCTCGTAAAACATTTAAAATGACTGATAATCACATCCATACAGCACCAACACGCCGACATTCTGCCATCGAAACCAAGAACATATGCTAAAATAATATCTTAAAAAAATAATTTTCATTAATATATCACCTACGCGACCTGTCTAGTTTCGTTTTAGAATTCGCCGTACCATAAGATGATATCCTATCGAAGGCTTAAACTGAACTATAATTAGGAAAGATTTTATATTTTTTCCAAAATGAAACCTGGGTTTGATTTTAGACGTTAAAATGTTTTAATCGAGTATGACGTAAAGAGAATAATCTCACCTAGATCTAGTAGGTGTCCGTCGCCGATATCATAAAACAAGACATTTGATAGAAAAATTCATGTTTTTGCACTTTATTACTTCAGTAGTCAATATTGAGGAAATACTATATATACTACTTTGCAGTTGCTAGAAATCTTACATAACGTTGACGTCGGAACCAGTTTCATAGAAATGTTAAAAAAATAAGTATATTTTTATTGGACTCACCGATTTGTTTGCACCCTTTTCCTTTCCCAGGAGCCTCTTCAATACCTGCTCTCAATACATATTACAATAAATAATACCTATCCAAGTGATTGTCAAAATATCCATGTCCATGTTTTACAACAATTATTTTTTATTCTTACGTATTAACCAATATGATTTAACTCGATTTGGATGATTCCAGCGCTACAACTATTGCTTAATTTCTATTTCTGCGAATTGAACATTTAAAATCATTATATTTTTATTCACTACCTTCGATGTAAGTTGGAAAATGTATGACTTGCCAAATAATTGAAACCAACCATATGATTTTATTCATTTGTTTCTTGACGTTTTCCATTTTTGCTTTTCTGAAGCGAAAACTAGCTGCCATATGTTTGCATGTAAACTCCGTGCACTTCCGTATCATTCATCGATGTCCCTACGATGTGTACATAACTTGTGACATAATTAAAATTATATGATCCTTGTGTAACTCTCGCTAATAACTTCATCGTTGCGTTGGCAAAGAAAGCTATCTAAATTACCATCTGTATACAATTCTCATTGCGCATGTAGGTTGCTCACGTGGTCACCGTCTAAAATCCGCCATCCTGCATTTTTCCGTGGCTGTTGTAAGAGGTTGTCAGGATCGATGGTCTCGAAGAACCCGATCGAGCATCATCGTTCCTTTTGTAACATAATTATCTAAAAAGCAGTTTGTGTCCTTAGGTTACATTGTAGACCAGAGTTATGGCCTTAGTTGGACTGAGAAACAATAAAAGCGCTAAGGCCAAGAGTTGATTTATTCGGACAAACACCGCTTCTTATGGAATTATTAATTCATTAAAAAAACCACTACTTAAAATTATTAAATCATTGACAGATAAGTTTTCCGACGAACATAAGGGCAGTGGTGCCGAGAAGGGCGGTAGTGACTGTGGTCTCGTGGGCAACATTGCATAAGTCTGTGAGACAGGAGCACACTTCCTGCCTACCCCCGTAGCCGGAACGGTGGTAGCATTGACCCTGGAAAAACCAGAAAGGAATAAATTAATTATCAAAAACAAATATATATAATATGGTGATGAGAAATACGTAACAACTTGCATTTCCTGTAGATCAGATATATAAAAACCTAATGCTTACATTGCTTTAAAGAGTTTTAAGCATTGTTTGTATGAGCCTTGGATCTGGTTATTAGAAAAAGAGAATTTTATTAGAAACACAATTTGTAAATCAAATCGGTCCTTTTTTCCACAGCCTGCCATAGACAATATATGACCCCCTTTTGCGCTATTGGCGGAGTGTATTATTTTTGTCAGACCAGTCTATTTAAAGATAATCAGCAGTGCTATTCTGTAAAAATCTCACCGTGAAAGCTTGGGTGAAGTGAGCTGTCAATAGTGTCAATCCCTAGCATTAGGTAGAATGACAGCTCACTTTAAGCTCACTTCACCTAAGTTATCACGGTGATCTTTTTACAGAATAGCCCCGCTGATATGGTTCTGGTCGGAGCATTTCCTCTCAGCCTAACCTTATACTTGGTCTCGTCCCAGCCACAGCTCCTGATAACCCTGCTTTCTGGCAGTCTGCCGTTGACTCCATAGTCCACATGCTGCACGATCTTGCGGCACAGGGTGTGAGTGACGCCGCGGTCGTGGTCGGAGCAGTTCCTCTTCAGGTTTTCTGGCAGCTTGGCGTCCAGACACATCAAGTTGGTGGCGCTGTTGCATTCATAGCACATTATCGTTGACCCTGAAAAGTTAAAAAAAGAGTTTCAGAGATTTTTAAGCTTTTAACGAAATGGGTTCAATAAAATCGGTAAATGGGTAATGGGTAATGGGGAAATGGGTTTAATAGATAACTTCCAATTTCCCAAGCAATATTTCTGAGATTTAAAAACAAACAATAAAATAGAGCATTGAAATACTGCTGCAGACTGCAGCTGCCGCTTTTGTGGTGTTCAGTAGCCATTCAAATCAAATCAAAATATTTTATTTCACATAAACCTAATGGTCGGTGCACGGTTCCAATTAGTTGTTTCCTATGGAGAAGAGCCGACAAGAAAGTCCACGGTTACTCTTTTAAAAATAATTGGCTTTTACAATTACAGTGGTAATAGGTCAACAAGTACCATTTACTTAACAGAATAGAAAACGGTCTACCAATCGAGGTACAGTCTACATACAAGGCCTACAGCGTTCTCACATTCACAAAATATAAAAGAATCCTTATAGGAATCCATTCGCCTATGATGGACAGTACCTACCCAATCTCTAGAAGCCGATTTTCCATGATAATATTAATTCAATAGTCATAGGTCCTGTTCCACATGGTCTTTTGATACGGCAAAAATGTGATGTAGTGGCCATGTCTCCGCAAATATGTTCATTGTTTCGATTTAGATAATGACAATGGACTACCGTTTTCGAAGAGTTTAATTTGAGATCCTAAAGAATAACAACAATAATTTCATCTTTATTTAACCGCACTGGAAGTACCTAATTCAATTTCATTCACTTCCATTGCTTTCGTTCGCGTTGCCACCTAACCCAGCTGACGTAATACTTGAACGGGCCCTTAACAATAATTGCTTGTGACCTTGTTAACCCTTTAGGTGGCAAGTTTTCGCAAAGTGCTCTTAATGTTACTGTCCTATCGTATACTATTCTAATTGATAGGATCCCTATTATAATATAGTTCCCGCGTACTGATTGCTTTTAAGTTTAAAAATAGTACATTACAATACAAGTGACTTACGTAGTCCATTATTGCACACGTACGCTATTTTATAGGTCATGTGACCGAAACTCGCACTTCAGTTACGCTTTTATGTGTAAAAATGGTCTACTTAAGTCACAGAAAAGCGTGATTTAAGTGCTTGTCAAGGTAAAGGTCACACAATGCTGTAAATTGGTAACGATGATTAATTTAGTGTTTGTTAGTCTTCATTGAACATCTTCACATGAATCATTAATTACATTCATTGTCCTCAAATGTCAGAATTACTGAGAATATAGAAAGCGGTTACCATAGGAGAGGTTATTACCTAAGGCCGATAAAATTGTCTTCATCCATAACCCTTTCAGTACCAATAAGCTCCGAGATAAAAATAGAAACTGCCTCAGCAGTACGTAACACCGATCAATAAACAAAATGTGCCCATGAAACAGGATGTAATTTTATTTGCTAGACGCCCTAGATATTCGAGGAAGCTTGCCTAACGTATACAGAACAATTTAAAAATAAACCACTCAGTGCGCGATCGGTTCTACCTCGTAATAAAATTGCTACGATTGTAAAGCAATTTGTGGTTTGACGTTGGGTGACTTGGAAATTTACGAAAAAATTGGGAGTTTCCATTTGTTATGAAGAATTTTTCAACGTAAGTTATGTCATTGGGATTTGTAAGAGCAACACCTAATCTGTTGATAACGACCGGTCATCAATCTATCTGCTAATCTTGGTGATTACAACAATACCGATGATTACAATTACTTATATCAATGGGAATAATACATTTAGGTATGCTAAAAGACAATCAAGTTCTATCCTTGAAAAATCTCAGTACCAAAATTGAAAATCACGACCAGCCTGACAAATGTTTCGTCTTTCACAAAAATTAAATAATTTGCTAATATTTTACTATATATTTCCATTACCTCTCCACAATTCAAGGGAAAGGGTACAGTGACCTCAACCACAATGATACATCCGTTGCTGCGTGGAAAACACCTACATTTACCGACGGCGGCGGATAGAAACAGTTATAGACTTCCGTCCCCATAAGTCACCTCCACTATGGGTCAAGTTAAAACACATTTGATGTGTTCTTTAAGTAAGATGAAAAAAATCATAATAAATCTTTATGGAAGTCAATCACACTAACTCCAGCCATTCACATAAATTATATAAGTTAATCGTAGGAAGCAATAAAATAAATTAAACTAACCGTATTGAAAAAGTCCGAAGAGAACAATAAAGCAGAAATAAAAACACTCCATGACACCAGCCTCTGGGTAGCAACCACAGCTTTCTATCAGGTACACGCCACTTCTGACTTTGAGAGGGAGCATCAATGGCGCAAGGTTGGATCCAGTGCAACCCGCCTCAGTTTTGTAACAGGATGAGCCTCATTGAACCCAACAGCGGAACACGCCAATTCAGATTGTTAGGTGATTTTATTAGGTCAGACTAGATTACGAAAATAAATCGAGTCAATTTGTCGTGATCAGTCTGATAGATTTGACTATTGTTGAGGTTTTGATCTAAACGATGATGAAAGAGAAGTTGTTTGAAATGAAAATCAAGATCATGAAAAACTTTTAATAAATATACATTCGCAAATTACAAACACAACAATGAAGCGTCGCTAAACAAAATGTACAATGATTGCGGCTTTGGTAACTTCATCAATGCTATCTACATTGCTCGTAAAATAAACTCTGTTCCTCTGTACATAAAGTTCAACTTCGTACTTATGCTTCTAAAGTGTGAATCGTGTGTGATTACCGTCTATTTACATAGATTTGCTAAATTAATTAACGTGTTAACGCCACACATATTCATCTATAGCAACACGTATCCATACAAATAAATTACAAAACACCTATACATGTACTTGCTATATCTATTTTAACATCTAAATCTATCAGCTCATTGATTTCGCCGACTATATTAGCGCTCTCAAAATAGTAAGCCTCAATAGTTCACGAAACAACAATAGTTTCTTTGGTACATACGAGTATTTCATTTCTAATATCATTTTAGCAAAAGTGCTTTTTCATATAATTTTTCTAACTTTTGTAGTAATATTTGTTATAAAAATTCTTAATTTGGCAGTGGGCGTTTAAGACAAGCCTTTGAGAAAACTAGTTGTGCTTGTTCTACTTGATGACCTTACTTCCAAAGATGATATGTTCTCCTTCTTAGTGGCACTACATGGTGGTATTGTTGCTAATGGTTAGTTGGCGAGGTTGCGTCAACTAGAACCTCAGTAGTGCGAAGGTGATGACCATGAGCGCGGTGGCACCGACTGGGATGGTGGCGGCGTTGCAGCCGTCTTCCAGACATGAGCATACTTCTTGTCTGCCACCGAAACCTGAACGCTGGTAGCAGCGACCCTGGGGAGGATGAATTAAAAGTTATGTTCATATCAAATGTCATTGTCATTGTGAGACCTATTTATAACAAGCCATTTAAGCCTAAATTTTCTCTGGTGGAAAGTGGATTGCCGATTGCCGATGCGTACTAGTTCTCTCATGGACAAACCCTGACTAAGCAGTTCAATATTATAACCATTGGCAAAGCCACAATCAGTTCCATAGTGATTGTATTTATAGTACGACCGTTTTACCACTTCGGAATTAGCAGTCCATTGTTAATCTAGTTCGTGCGTCTACGCAAAAGTGCTCTAAGTATGTCAATATCAAATGTAATTTTCATGTCGTTAGAGTCAATAAACGAAAATAAATTACGTATAATATATACTCTTAATTATTTGAACGAACGTGAACCTGCGTTAATTAAGTCAACGGAGGCTTAGCATTTTTCGAATATAACATTGGGGATTTCGTTGAATATAAATATTTAAAGTAATTAGTACACTTGACATAATATTATGTCAAGTGTACTAATTACTTTTCAAGTATAGAAATAGTATCCTTAAGAATTTCATGCTTCTGACCAAGAATCATAACATTGCCAGAATTTGGAGTTGCGACTCTAAGGACCATTTTTATCTCTCTCACCTTGTAACTACTATCATCCCAACCACATCCTCGAATGACCCGGCTGTCAGGGGGCATGCCGTTCATCTCGAACTCCACAACCTGGGAGATCTTTCTGCACATGGTGTCCTTGGGTCCGCACGGCAGCCGCAGGGAATCTGGCAGCTTGGTCATCAGACACCGGGAGTCGTTGTGGCTGTTGCATTGGTAGCATGTGATTGCCATACCTGGGGATGGAAAAGGTAGTTGAGTTAGTATTTTTAGTTGAACATTATATTAGAATTATACTTTCTTTGACGTAGGTATTAAATACTGAGCATATAGGACTTCCAATTGGGTCCAATGAACGGGTTCATGCAGGTACAAAACATTTGTACAGACGCCAGCACATCAAGCTACTACAACCTGTCAAATTTCTTTAATAGATTTTCAACTTTATCTTTAATTTATAAGGTTCAAAGTTGATTGGGAAAATATGACGTGCTGGCGTCTGTACTACTGCTACTGTCCATTCTCCTTATGATAGTTCTAGTTGCCTTTTACGACACCCACGAGCACGGGACTACTGTGTTCTTTTTAGGTCTACACAGATGGCATCAATGCACGGTCACCAAATGAGATAAGTAACCAGGTTCGTCGGATATAGTTGACGTTTAGTAAGAAACCGATTGATGTTTTCGAATGAAATTTAATTTGTTATATATACTGTTTGTTTTCTATTAAGAATTAAATTAAATTTTATTCGAAAACATCCATCGGTTTCTTATTAAACTTCAACTATATCCGACGACCCTGGT
The DNA here is from genome assembly GCA_914767645.1 of Hydraecia micacea. Classification (NCBI taxonomy): domain Eukaryota; kingdom Metazoa; phylum Arthropoda; class Insecta; order Lepidoptera; family Noctuidae; genus Hydraecia; species Hydraecia micacea. Next base: position 2,554,831 of record OU611794.1, read on the forward strand.
TACTAAACTCCTTTGGTGACTGTACACCGAATGTCAAATATACAAAAAGGCTGAAATGTGATTGCAGTTTAGCCCAGCTGTTATGGAAAAAGTACAGAATAATTAAGTACTGTACTGTTTTAGATGCCAATGATCTCATTGTATATATGAAAAATACTATAGAAGTATAGAATGTTGTGAGGACTGACTTGGAGTTCGTTTAGCTTGCCACGCGTGATCTCTACGGGCGTCAGTTTGACCTTTGGGATGAAAATGGGAAGATATGCGATCAAACTGTTTAATGCTATTACAATCACTGATTACAATTGATAGGTTTATTATATACTAGACTTCTAAAGGTTAAATCACTAGTCAATATCTCAAGATTTTTTTATTGAAATACAAAATAGTAAAAGAGGTTATGGACAAAAAGGGAGTAACTTCGGAGATGACGGCTTATAAACAACGTGTCCCAAAATTCAACGATAAGCGGCACTAGAGGGTGGACCTGCTCATGACTACTCGAGAAAAAAAAATGAAAAAAAAAAACTTTGTTTTTGATTACAAAAAATTCATTGAAATCCTTCGAAAATTTACACCCCTTAAGATATTTTTAACTACTATGACCACATTTTTTCAAAATATTTCCGTTTTTTTTTTGTATCGGCAACCGAAGTAGCACTGCTATCCACCACAACCCTTAAAAATTCCAGAATACCTGTAGTTTTTACACAAAAAACAATCAAAATGAATTTTTTCCTTAAAATTTTCAAAGATTTTTACTTTTAGTCCATTTAGTAATTACCAAACAATTTTTTTTTTCCATTATTTTTTCTCGAGTAGTCATGATCAGCTCCACCATCTGGTGCCCGCTTATCGTTGAATTTTGGAACACGATGTATATGTATGTATATAAGAAATCATGCGCCGACCCTAAAGAAGGAAGATGATAATGACTGATTTCATTGAAATATGTAAATGTTCATAAGAAAATCCATAACGATTTCACATGATTGTTTTCCAAGAAAATATATCATAGGAATTACTTTTTGAATTTTAACAGATAAGAAATATAAAAACTATAAACATTGGGACGAAAGATCTTTCATAATATTCTACAGAAACATATTGTTCTCAATTTTAATAAAACACCAAGAAATACCAAACAAATAATACTTAGTTAAGGTGAATGCGCAGTTGTAGCCCGCGAGATTCAAATTTTCTTACGTTTTTTTGCAATTTTCAGGTCAGTGTCCGGTTGTATCTTGATCAAAATATGATTCGCGACTATAACAGGTACGTATTTACCGAATTATAATCATTAATATATCTTTCCAAGATAGATTTGTACCATAAGAACAAATCTCATATGGAAAAGTGCTTGTGGTACAAATCTAACTTAAAGAGATTATAATTTTGTAAATACATAATATCTATTATAGATGCGAATCATATTTTGATCAAGATACAACCTGAAACTGACCTGCAAATTGCAAAAAACGTAAGAAAAATTGAATTTCGCGGGCTACTGCGCATTTACCTTAAGAAAAGGAAATGAACAATTGCTGAGCTGAATACTTGGTACATATTATGAGTTCAATCTGTACCCACGCACCTCGCTGATACCATTCAAGTTTCATTTAATCATTGTACGGAATGTTGTGAAAGATTGCTCGGCGACATGAAGTTGATGAATTATACAAATCTTATAGCAATAAGACTCGAGGGATCTTTCTTCGATGTATAAATTCCTCCAACTATCCTAAGGGCCCTAAGCTTTACTTTATTTGAAGTATAAAAATTCAAAATGAATAGACATTCTTTTATTTTTTTTTTTCAACAAAATCTCTGATATTTTTATTTCATTAGATTCAGTACCGTGTTTAGGCTTTATAGCTGTCAGTGGGATAGAAATACCATTTTTTGCATTTACAATATTACAGAGATCTACAACTAAATATTGTGAAATTTAAATGTGTAGTTTACGGAGTATAAACCACTTTATCCATAAACGTTGCTTAAAGTGACTGCTTTAAGTAGTGATTAACGACTGGTTAACCATACATTTTTGACGTTTAAACGTTACTTAACTTTAATCATCGTTTACAATATATACCCCACAATGTATAGTGGACCTCATTGTACGTTTTGTGAAGTATATATACTCATAAAACGTGTACAATTAGTTAATCTACCGCCTGCAGATCATACTCACCCATGTTTCCAGTCGTCCTACATTTTCTATCGATTTATGAAACAACGGGCAGCTATTTCCATTTACAAACTACGAGCGAATTTACTGGACTATAGGGAAAGAAAAAAATGTTAAATGAACAATTTTATAAGTCCTACGTGGCCTCTACGCCGTAGTCCGGGGGGTCTACGAGCCTCCGTAAACCGTGGGGTCTACGAACTTCCGTAGACCGGGGGTCTACGAGCTTTTGGGCCGCGTAGATAATAAACCACCTCCTCTCTTTTTGTGCGTGTAACTAGGAAAACTTAAGATTATGTCACGAGGAAGAACAGTACCATTGAACAAGCTAAAATATTAAATGTCATCACGCCTGTATCAACTGAAAGAGTAGGCAGTGACGTATAAAACAGCCACTTTTCGTCAGTTCTATCAACCAGACTACGAATAAGTTATTGAGTAAATATTCAGAAAGGACCGGCACCCTAATTGCGTAACACACTAATATCAATCGGAATCTGAACCATTTTGAAGCAAACTGCTAATCCATTGCTTCATAAGTTCGAATAATTTGTCTGCTCAACACGTAAATAACGCAATGAATGTTGTTGAACTGTCAAAATGAAACCGATACCGATTGGTAATGTGTTACGCAATTAGGGTGCTGGATCCACAGGTCGGGAGATGATAGTTTTCAAAGTGATCTTCATGGACGCTTGTACATAGGAGACTACACTCATCGTCATCTGTCTAGCCTTTTCCCAACCATGTTAGGGTCGGCTTCCAGTCTAACCAGATGCAGCTGAATACCAATATTTTACATGGAGCGACTGCCTATCTGACCTCCACAACCCAGTTACCGGGAAATACGATACCCCTTGGTAAGACTGGTTGTCAGACTTTCGGGCTTCTGACTACCCGTAACGACTGTCAAAGATCTACGAATGACAGCTGGGACCAACGGCTTAACGTGCTTTCCGAGGCACGGAGGGTCTTAGTATGTAAAGATGGTCACCCATCCACGGACCAACCGCGGCAAGCGTAGCTTAACCTCATCGATCGACCCGTGCGGCTGTTATTACTTAGCCACAAGCTACACACTTAGAAGACTATATTATAAAACATAAATATTATAAAAGAACCCAGTGTTAGTTTATTGCGATGCGCCAACATCAATATCACAAATACAGATCTTCCTGTATAAACATTTTCAATACCTATGGCTATATTTATGAATGAGCTTATAAAAACATAACCTCTCAACACAGTTTTAAATATAAAAACTATACAGTAGTTCGTAGTGACTAAAGAAAATGTGTGAACATAAAATCTTCAGCGAAACATTCTTAGATAGAAACTTTCAAGTTATTTGCAATTGTAAGCTAGCCAATGTAAACGTTGAAATATCAAGGACATTTTCATCAATATCAATCCAAATGACACAAGAAGCTGTTCCGTCTTGATTAACGTAAGTTTTCTTGAACCAGATGTCTCCCCACGCTACACTTATCTTATGAAATGACTAGCTGTGCCCGCGACTTCATTCGCATGCATGACGGAAAACGTTTTATTTTTTTTGTGCAGAACCCTAATTATTTTTCTATAATAAAAGTAGCCTAGGTTACTCCTTATTACATCAGCTAATTCAGCTATATGCCAGTGAAAGTCCCGTCAAAATCGGCCCAGACGTTTCAGAGATTAGCCGGAACAGACAGACAAAAAATTAAAAAAAAATGTTATTTAGGTATATGTACCGTGTATACAATACATCCATATGCATTTAGTAAAACGTGTCTTTTTTTAATATTACAAACAGACACTCAAATTTTATTTATTTGTATAGATTATTATGATTCTCGTGTTCAGTAAAATAATATATGTTAGCATACGTGCACTACTGTGAATCTAAAATCAAGAACACTACTACTAGTTTTGGGGTTAGTTATGTAGGCAAGAGGTATAATTTCAGTTAGGTATCGCTTCTACGTCTCCTGTACACAAGGACTACGAGTACATATTCAACGACACTACAATATCCATTGACAAACTATGCGTTTTGTTAGACTTCCTGTCTATGAATTGACTGATTGACATTGATGCATGGGACAATATGGACTAGTATCTACCGGAATACTAGATTTAACTTAATAAAAAAATCTTGCATTAGAAAATAAACAATTTCACAAAGTTAAGAGAAAGCTTTAGAATAACACAGAAAAAGATGCGATGAAAATTTTTCGCAACTGAAAATGACCGCGATACGTGAGCACGAGTGATGATGGGTGGCTTAATTCAATAAAGCACAAACCTTGTTGTAGCAAACTGCATATTACCGCCAAAAAGCAAATTAAAATGAGCGCCATTTTGTTAAGTTGGAACAGGTAACCGCCGGTTCTGGTCGCTGCGTACCGCACACGGTTGCGATCGCCGGCCCACTGACTGTTCACACTACCGTAGATGCTATATCTACTATAAATGTGCACCGCTTATTCAATTGCTGTAATACCTTAACAAATTGACTGCTGTATATTGTTGAGTATCGGCAATTCTTCGTTTAGTACCGATTAACGTTCGGATAGGGGCTGAAAACTCGATGTAGCTGGTTTTTTACTGGTTGAGACTATTGCGGGTCTTCAAGGTTATTGGTTGTTAGATCATGTACGATAGTAGAAGATGGCGTGATTACCTGTAATTCTGTTGTTTACAACCGAAACATGTGAAGCTTATGTAAGGAATTCGATCGCTTATTGTATGTAAGGTATTTCCAGCGGAAGCTTCAAAAGGTTTTTCAGTGAGAGCTTTTCTTTGGGAAAGCAAACGTTACAATTTAACAGACAATGTCTAGTCTAAATCGTATTTTCTATTTGAAAATAAAATCAAAATAGTAAAAGCTGAACTAAAATCTAATCTTCTATATAAACAAAGTCGGGTTAGTTACACCATTTATAACTCAAGAAAGGCTGGACCGATTTTTATGATCTATGATTTTTTGGATTTGTCTCTGCCCCGAATAGGAGAATAATTATTTCACGAAAAAAAAAGGTAATTCATTTTCTCATACATTTTGTATGGAACGGTTTTTTTGATGATACGTGTATCTCGAGAACGGATTGAATGATTTTGACGGCGCGGCGGTACGAAATTCGCCGGGTCAGCTAGTAATTAATAAGTATTATTAACAGAGGAAAATAAACCTATAAGTATTTTTCTAATAAGTTTTTTTTTTAAATAAATATTTTTGTTTTTCCTTTTTGATACATAATATAACATCATGCCTTGTTTCTTCGAAGGGTTCTTGCCCGTTCTTCTCCATAGGTACCTACGCTTTGGAATGGGCTTCATCTTTCTGACTGACCGACCCCTTGACAATTCAAAAGTGCCTGTAATTGGTTTAATGCTTTGAATTTGAGTTTTGAGGGTTGGGCAGAGTTGTACGTACAGTTTATCCACACTTCGCCAGTAGGTAATGTTTATGAAGTTTGTGTCAATGAAGGATAACTAGCTTAACTGTAGCCAATCTCAACTTTAACGATACTTATTTTGTCTATAGGTAATTATCAAAATGTTGTACTATGTAATGGTGCCCAAGACACAGGCTGTGCCTAGTTTGGGACCAACGATACCTCCATATTGTAATTTTGAATTATGAAATAAACGATTTTACTTTTTTTCCTTTACTTTTTGATAAAATAATTTACCTAAATTTTAGTCCTACAGGTCACTAGATATTTTTAGTGTTACGACAGTCGATAGTTGACCACTTATGGTAACTACGACGCTGCCAGTCGTCCATCATGCATTCTAAAGCAGTTCATTGTAAGATCACACAATGGCTCCCGGGGCCGGGACTATCAATGGATGGAATGTAGACTAATCTCATTTTATATCTTCTTTATAACTGTCTTTCAGAGGGTATGCAGAGATGTAGGGCTCTTGGCTAAACTTTTTCATTTTAAGTTCATAAACATTTTAATCGAGAACAGTGTTGGCTCAGTGGTAACGAGCTGTACGTCGTAGGTTCGAACCCAGACAGGCGCTTTACTTTGTGTAAATTATTTCATCGCCAATGCTGCAAACATCGTGAGGAAACCGGCATGTCCTAGAACAAAACATTCGAAGACTTGTGACATCTACCAACCCGCACTAGGCCCGCGTGGTGGATACGCGGCTTACTCCCTCTCACCGAGAGGAGGCCTGTGTCCCAGCAGTGAGAACTTTATAGGCTGATTATTCTAAACATATTGTGTCCCACTGCAGGTCAAAGATCTCTCTTTCCTAGTATACAACATGTTTAAATAACGTCACCTCTGTCTATTGTAGAGTCGTTGCTCTCCCATAAAATTGTAGTAGGTAACTTGCGACTGTAGAGATGACCTCACTCAACTCATAGAGTATGTTCGGATAGATCCTTCCTTTCGAAGAAGACAGTAAGTAGCTTAGCAATGGACAAACTATAACTCGCCATTGCAGACTCTAAGTATTTAAACTCTTTTTTAAGATCAGAGACCTATTATTCGACGTTAATGATCCTCTCACTTCTCAGATGTTAAGATTTAGTCAAATATTTGAAATTCAGATAGCTTAATCAGGCTATAATGTTCCCACTGCTGGGACACAGGCCTCCTCTCTGTGAGAGTGACCATAATCCATAATGCGGGCCCAGTGCGGGTTGGTGGATGTCACACGTCTTCGAATTGTTGTTTCAAGGACATTCAGATGTTATTAAATTATTAAGAGGAAACTATTGGTCGTGGTCATTGGCGTTCAGTCCATACACGTTAAAAACATTTAAAAATATATAAATATAAAATAATAATTATCGCATAAAAATATTTGCTGAAGTGTCATTAGTTTTTTTACGAATCAATCTTAGCTATAAGGCCATGTTCTTAGTTTTGGTTTCTTTTGCATTTTTTTTTCAAACAAATCATAGTCGTACAAATTATTAGCTCTAGTAACATTAACCAGGGTATTATTATTATTACGAAAACAGATGAACGCGTTTGTATAGAATGAACGCCAGCGACCACGTGGCCACGTTTCCTCTTACGCAGCAGTTAGTAAATAAGAGAGATCCTAGATCAAAATATTCTAAGTTTCCTTCAAGATAAATCTCCGCATCCTTACATAAGATGTTAACAGTAAGGTGTAACAAAGCATAGACCAGATAGATGTGCCCGTCTATTAGTGTCCTCCTCCGTTCGCCCGCGATCCTCACTTAACGTTGATCGTATCCTGCGCACACGCGTGCGACATACTGACCTCTGGGATTTTTAGTGTACTGGACAAAGGTGCAGTCAGCTTATGGCCACTTCTGGGACTCGGGCTTCCTCTCTTCGAAAGGGAGTGTGTAATCTACCACGTGGGCCCAATGCGGGTTGGTAGATGTCACATGTCTTCAAATTTTTGGTTCTAGAACATGCCTGTTTCCTCACGATGTTTTCTTTTGCCGTTTTGAGAGCAGTGGTGACGAAATTATTTACACAAAGTAAAGCGCCGGTCTGTGTTCGAAACTACGACCATTAACATAACACATTAGGGGGTTGGGGTCGCCACCACTGCTCTCAAACACAAAAAAAGGACAGCAAAAAGGTGACTGTTAGTTGATAGAAAAATTGGTTGAAGAATATTAATAATAATAATTTAAAAAAAATAGTGGCACTCAGGGAGTGCCGACAGAAGTGAAAACTTGAACAATTACGTGTGTATTTTTTAAATCGTCATATAAACAAAACACAAACAGAATACTTTGCCATCACTCACTGACATATCAGAAATACATTAACACCGAGTACATCGCGAGGAGAGCCAAACACATCCGAAGCGGTATCGGTTACGGTAACAGTGGTGCGAATTCAATGGTTTTTTCCCATCTCAAAAAATGCCCAATGTTACGATAGGTAGTGTACGCACATAACACAGTGCGTGCCTGAACACTACCAAAGTTCATTAAAGTTGTAGTTTGTACCTTACCAATAAAAACTTTTCACTTTGAATTATGATAGGGCGAGGAAGCCATTCGTGACTGAGAAATTAATGTACTTTTAAAACTTAACCGCCCTTTCCGTTTTTGTGTAGCGTACCGAACAGCAGAAAAGAAAATGCTTCCAAATATTATTAATCCAACGCAAAAAAAAAAAATACAAAGTAGGTAGGATCAAAAGCCAATTTCTTTCAAGTTGAATTATTCAACATTATCGTGTCTTCTATAAAACATCTTATTTTTCTGAATAATCCAAAAATCATCATTCTCACAATGAAGATATTTCGTGTATGAATAGATAGACATATATGTATAGTAGGATACGAGTGTGTGTGCGTGCGAGTATCGCATAAAGAACTCCGTTCCTGACGGGAGTCGCTCGACTGAACACGATTTTTTTCTTCTCTCGTGTCTCACTAAAAAAAAAATTGCCAGTCAGCGAGGTGGTAGAGGGGCTAACATGCTCGTGGCCATTGATAATATACAGGGTGGCGGGGACATCGACGACCAAGGATTCAGTACATGATTCTGGACAGTGATGTCATTATACGTAGGTTACTTAAATTGCTGTTCCATACATTTTCACCGCGCAGGTATTTCACTTTGTTATGAAACAGCAGATGTTCTTTGGATAACCGACGAACAATTTCTACGCTAGGGGTCAGAATCATGTGCTGAATTCATGGTTATAGTTTGCGCGTCGATGTCCCTGCCAACCTGTCATCGATGACATCCATGACCATAGGTAATACGGGCTGGTGTCAGCAACTCCACGTCCAGTGCACGTATTTTGCATACGGCATCCATGACCATATAATCTGTCTGTTAAGAGCGGTGATTTCGACAAAATCCAGGAAAAACTGTTTTCAGGATCAAATCCGACGGGTAGTTCCAGAGATTAGCGCGTTCAAACAAACAAACTCTTCAGCTTTATTATTAGTATAGATATACAGGGTAAAATTTTCAAGTGGGCGTGGATGGCCAAGTTTGAAACTATGAGGAATAGCGAAAAGTACTCAAAGGTGTCTCGTGCTCGATTTGGATGAAAACTAAAACTGCATCATTGGATTTTTGAAAAATCAATCATTCTAGCCAGGAATCGAACCCGTTGATTTTGATTAAAAAAACACTGTATTGTTACACCATTCGATAGTGTTCCTAATAAGGATCACATTCTGGGAAGTAATGATATACGGCAAACTCAAGGAAAATGTTGCATTTTAATAAACTGTTTCTGCTTCTTCTAAAATTAAAAATAATAATATAAAGATTATGATAATATGATTCTATGATTCTTTAACGTTTTTGTTGACTTATCATACAAAATAATCAAATAATCCCTTAATTTTTTTATTTTAAATCCGTGGCATCACAGCTGGAGTGGAAAAATCTCAACTAACTTATGAGGCCACTGTAGGTAGGTGTATGTTACGACACACGCCCCCGACATTCACCCCATCCCGCCGGTGTCATCGTTATGAGCATAGCAACCATAGGCAGAAGTAGTTTCGCCTTTGTGTAACGAGTTTTCCTTTGCGTACCAAGGCAATGGTAAAGATTGTTTCCTGAGGACTTAAAATACAAAATTACCACTTATAAATAGAAATACATAGAATAAAACATTCTGATACCCACATCCATATTTCGCCAATTAATTGGTTTAAGTCCCATGTAATAGGAGGCGAACCTATTGCCATAAACCGAATACCGCGCTGCTACTAACATATTCAGCATATATCGTTCCCACTGCTGGGACACAGGCCTCCTCTCTGTGACAGAGGAGTGGACCATAAAACCACCACGCGGGCCCAGTGCAAGTTGGTAGATGTCACATATCTTCGAATTTTTGGTTCCAAGACATGCCGGTTTCATCACGATGTTTTCCTTCACCGTTTTAATAGCAGTGGTGATGGAAAATAAAATAATATAAATAGTTAAGTGCCTGCCAGGGTTTGTAAGTCGGGGCGGATACCACTGGGCTACCACTGCTCCCTGCTGGGCTGCTATTAAGAAACTCCTAATGGAAAAACCCATCAAGGCTTTGCCAAGTTTTGCTCAACCTGAACTCAGAACCCCACGCTCTGCTGTCGTGATTGCAACCACTAGACCAAATAAAAGATAAAAAAAAAAATCTTAGTTTAATTATTCGTTTTTCTGAGCCACTTTGTCCTGCAGGTGTACTTTGTCACGTGGTTACCTCTGCGCGGGAGCAGACGGCACAATTGTACGGACGCGCATCCGTCGCCGCCCCTCACCTCGTACCTTCGTTACCCAACACCTCACCTATTTGTCACATGTTCACGACTTTACTAACAATAGATGAGCTGCTCTTGTAGCTCATCATCTGCCCAGCCTTCTGCCTTATCCCAACTATGTTTGGGTCGGCTTCCTGTCTAACCGGATGCAGCTGAATACTAGTATCTAACGTGAAGCGACTTCCTATCTGACCCTCATTACCCAGTTACTGGGTTACACTATACCCCTTGGTAAGACTGGTTGTCAGACTTTCGGGCTTCAAACTACGTAACGACTGTCAAATATCTAAAAACAAGATATCTGTTTCCTACAGTTTGGAACAGGGTATTGAGTAGGTAAATAATGGAAACATCACTGAAATTAATATAATTCAGACTTGAGAAAGGTCAAGTTAGTCATTTGCTAAAGTCAAATCAGCTGCCCATTTGCGACTTAACTCACTTAACACACTCGTAAAGCAGTGGCAACGGTCACGTCTTACGAGTTGTAAGGTCGTAGGTTCGAACGCAGACAGGCGCTTTACTTTGTGTAAATTATTTCATCATAATATCTAGGTTTTAGTGGAGTCCGTGGCTAAATAATAATAGCCGCACAGGTCGATCGATCAGGTTAAGCTTCGCTTTCCGCGGTTGGTCTGTGGATGGGTGACCATCTTTACATACTGAGACCCCTCCGTGCCTCGGAAAGCACGTTAAGCCGTTGGTCCCGGCTGTCATTCGTGGATCTTTGACAGTCGTTACGGGTAGTCAGAAGCCCGAAAATTTCTGACAACCAGTCTTACCAAGGGGTATCGTATTACCCAGTAACTGGGTTGTGGAGGTCAGATAGGCAGTCGCTCCATGTAAAATACTGGTATTCAGCTGCATCCGGTTAGACTGGAAGCCGACCCCAACATAGTTGGGAAAAGGCTAGGCAGATGATGATCTAGGTTTTAGTGAATTTCCCGATACAACCAAAATTGTCTGAGGATTATTAAATTAATTACAAGTGTCAGTTACGTGGTGAACGAGACTGAGCGAGCAGATAGAAGATAAGGCTACTGCAGACAATGGTCGACGTCTCTACAGTATTATCTCATATCCGTAACTTATTTACTTGTTACGGGCAGTCACCGCACGCAATGGGTTTCCGTCATTCCTGAAGAGTTACGTTAAGGAGCGGTAAGCAGCAAAGGGGTTTGAAGATTTTTATGTGAAGCCGCATACTTACTGTAGCGCCATTTTGTCTTTTGAAGTGAAAACTTCTTTAGGCGCGTTGGGCATTTTTTGAGATGGGTTTTTTTAATGAAAATTTAATTTTATTAATAGAAAACATAAACCTCATTCGTTAAATTAAATTTCAATCGACAACATCCATCGGTTTCTTACTAAACTTCAACTATATTGACGATCCTGCATACTTATCTCTTTTGTTGACTGTAACAATAGGCCTAACTGTACGACAAAAAACTGAGCGTATTACGGTGTCTTACGTTTAGGTAGCGCCTAGAATAGCTTGTACTGTTAGGTATGATAACGGAAAGCATCGTGAGGCAACCATTATGTCCTAGAAACAAATAATTTATAAACAAAGACATTATACGTGACACCCACTAGGCCACTAGGGCTTCCAATACCGGGATCCCGGACATTTTCGCTCATTTTTAATACCGGTATTGAAATTTCCAATACCGGGATTTCGGTTTTGTATACATAGGTACTAAGACAACATCCCAAAAAATCGGCCCAGTGCAATTTTTGGCGACCTAATGCGATTTTTGTTGAACTCGTGTGGCGAATTACAGCCCAGACCCTCTCACAGAAAATGCCTGGGTCCTTTTTTTTTTTTTTTTTTTTTTTTTTTGATCTGACCACTCGCAGATGCAACTCGCTAAGGTTGCCTTACTGCTTAACCGGACTATCCTGTGGTGGCCGAAAATTACTTTAAGGCCCCCAGCCAGGGCTTACAAACTAAGGATATTTAAATGAGCTCCACTAAGGGCACCCCCTGTGGGGTTCGGGCCTCGGCTTAGTGAGTCATTGGGGGGAGGGCAGCAATGATCAGGCTGGGTCTGGTTATTAATTGGGGAATTTAAAGCTACTTGCTCAGCGTCGCGGGCTGGCTTGTCGAGCAAGGGTCGGGCGGTGCCTGGGTCCCAGCAGTGGTAACCTTATAGGCTGACTATGTTACGGCTTGACACAATGAATACCTAGTTCAATTAACTTTCTTTCTCCATTCATATTCAGTAAGATGGAGGGACAAATAGACACCCACATTGATTTAAAACGAAGATACTATCTGAGTGTGAGCTCCTTATTGTAAGTATATTACGAGTCTGGAACTCTGGAATGAGGGAAGTGGTTTAGTCACGCAGGGCTAGATTGCTTAGGTTAACGTACTCACAGATTATAAAGTACAGATTAGACGTCATTACGTCAGCGCCGGCTGTCGCTGAAAACCAGCGCTAAGGCTCTGACTTGCATAGGGTCGCAGCATAATGCTGAGCGATAGCCGTTTTGCGTGGATGTGACGTATGTTTCCCCTGCCTTTTTTATTTTATTTTTTGTATTTATGTTCTTTTTTGCGTCATGTTCACCGCAAATAAACGTATTTTCTTTCTTTCTTTCTGTCTTATTAGAAACAGTAAGAATTTAATTTCAACTCGTAAGTTGTAGCCCAGTGGTAACGGCCGGAACTTAGGTACAAGTTGTAGATCGTGTGTTCAAACCCAGACAAGCGCTTTACTTTGTGTAAATTATTTCATAATCACTGCTCTTAAAACGGTGAAGGAAAACATCGTGAGGAAACCGGCATGTCCTAGAACCAAAAATTCGAAGGCATGTGACTTCTACCAACCCGCACTGGGCCCGCGTTCTGGATTACGGCCCACTCCCTCTCACTTAGAGGAGGCCTGTGTCCCAGCAGTGGGAACATTATAGGCTGGTTTTGCTAAGAATTGTAGTAATAGTAGAGCTCCTGTTAAGGATCTCGTCCGGGGATGCTGCTGTTCGGTTTGAAGGCTTGTGGATACCGGTGACATGAGACTTGTTAGCTTTGTCTCTGGGATGACAAAGCACTTACGATGCCGTGGTGTTTGGTGGACAGCCTCTGTTTACCCTTTAAAAAAACTCGACTGCAACTAAAAAGTTCAAAAAAAGCTCACTTTTCAAGCAATCTGATGCAGTTGGTGGCAGTTATTTCACGACAATCTCAGATTTGATGCCACCAACTGCACCAGACTGCTTGAAAAGCGAGTTTGTTTTAAACTTCTTAATTGATTTTACACTCGTCAGCAAAGTCGATCAGCTCCAGGGTACACTGATCGACAGATAATTATTTAAATATCGTTACTCGTGGTACCCTTGTGCTCCGCTACAGATTAATTTCTATAAACTCAAACTCAAAGCATTTATTTCAATTAAACCATTTACAAGCACTTTTGAACCGTCAAGAAGTCGGTCAGTCAAATAAAAATGAAGCTAGTTGCCCATTCCAGAGTAGGTACCTATGGAGAAGAACGGGCAAGAAACTCCATGGACACTCTTTTAAATTATTTTTTACAAAAATATTAGTTACACCATGATTTAACTCACCACAAAAATCACCAATATTTCAAAAAGCTACAAACCGCAAACATCTAAGTATACCAACGCAGAATAATATTGGCGAGCTGTAAATGTACACATACATATTTAGCGTGAACTAGTATAGTGAATAAATCATAAAATCTATAAATATGCGTCCAGTTTCGTGGATGACGTGGCCCATAACTCCCGAGTTTTGTAAGTAACCGTGGGATACCAAGGAATTGGTTCATGGTGGTTTCAAGGAGAGAGACTTGCTGCCGTGGGGCGTGGTAACCGGGTAACCGGTACGGATTGGTACTGCATATAGATATCAGTCTATGGTTCCGCATTATTACCGGAGTTTTGGGTAAAAATATAACATATCTATGCTTGTAAAGTTTTGTGTTCCGGGAGAGGGGCGGACGTTTTTCGTTTTAAAGAAAATACCGTTATTTGTGGTAAACATGACGACATGACATGGCGTTGATGAATTTTTTTCTGTGCCGTCATTAATAAAAAATAATCTGTAGCTAGGGGGGTAGGTATGAAAATCTCGATATTGGTTGGAATCCCCATTAATACCAGTCAAAATCTTATTGCGATTTACGGCAGTGTTTCAAACGTATTTACCATGCTAGTTTGCTAAGAAAATGCAAGGGAGAATAAATTTAGATTCTAGATGAAAAATGCAAGGGAGAATAAATTTTTATTATATTCGAAATTGTGATACTACCACCTACCAAATGATTAAGTTTTTTACCTCCAGCATCGCATAATTATATTATGACAATAAATATCGGTAGAATTCATAAGAGGAGGTCTGAAAAAGTCACCGGTAACTGAAAAGGTGTGTGGAAATCAGTTATCATGGTATGCATGTGTTACGGAGGAACGAGGAAAATGTCGTGAGGAAAGTTTTGAGTATGAATGACGATGGCTATAAGAGTAGGGGAAGACCAAAGAAATGATGGCTGGACTGTGTGAATGATGATATGGTTAGAAAGGGCACCGAGATGACGACTAACAGAGAATTATGGATGAAAAATAAATGTTGCGCCGCCCCAAATAAATTGGCATAAGGGCAGGAGAATGAGACGGCGCTAAAATTTACAAATACGTACCTACACGTCAAAAACTTTAAATTAACTGTTCATAGTTAACACGTAGTAGCCGTCTATTTAACTATTTGTAAGTATGCTTTATTTTGCAATGATGTTATCGAAACATTACGTGAATGAATGGTCATACTTATAGCGAACGTCGCGTCGTGATAGATTTTTGAAGTGAAAACTTCTTTAGGCGCGTTGGGCATTTTTTGAGATGGGAAAAAACCATTGAATTCGCGCCACTGTTACCGTAATCGACACCGCTTCGGATGTGTTCGGCTGTCCTCGGGATGTACTCGGTTTTAATGTATATCCGATATGTCAGTGAGTGATGGCAAAGTATTCTGTTTGTGTTTTGTTTTCACTTCTTTCGGCACTCTCGGAGTGTTTTTTTTTACCCTGCATTAGGACAACTGCTTACAGGCTGAGCACTATTAACAAAGCATGTTTTCTTTCCATAAGTACATACATTTTTGTATCTGATTCCAACTAGCGCGGGTAGCTATCCATCCATATATTTGCCTCCCCACTAACTTGCTGACTACTGAGGTTTCATTTCATTATTACTTCTACTTCGGTGAATCAATCGTCCATAATATGTACGTACATAATTAAGCTTACCTATCTTCTATATGTACATACAAATAAATAAAATTAAAGTATTTGTGATATCACAACATTTTAACAACATTTTAAATAAGTAGGAGAGAGGAAGGGCGCTTTTCATTATCAGCCTATAGAAGTCGAACGTTGGACATAACCTTCTCTAATCCTCTCCTTACTTCCTGTCCGCTCTTTCCACTATCTTCAATCTAGGCTTGCAGAAAAAATATCGATATATCGATACAGAATATCAAGTATCGAAAATGTATCAAAAACGATATATTTGTTCATGTTTTCGTAGTGTTCCCAGATCATTGTATGGTATTTATTTGTTTATGGTATTTATTTATTGTATACAAAACTAACCCAATTGAACCTCGTAAAGTATTTTTTTGAGAATTTCAAAATTTCACCGATATATCGATTTTTTTCGATAGGTATATCGAAATCGTTATTGATATCTTTTTTAAATATCGATACGATATATATCGATTTGCCTTGGCACTTCTTGCATCCCTACTTCAATTGACGAGGATCCTTACGAGGTAAGATTGTTCGTTCAGAAAAATGAAGCTTCTATTTAAACTGCATTGTGCGTAGTGCCACAGAGTGCGTGCAGTATTTCCGCTCAAAGCGTATGTCCGTAAGATGATCGCTGTCGAGCTCGAGCCTATTGGGAGCACAGCTAAGGATGCGGGCGATTGAGATGCATTCAACGATCAGCTTCCCACTCACGACCTGTAAGATGCACGGGGTGACATGCAGTGGCTATTTTATTGATTTTCTTTCCTTTTTTATGTTAACAAGTTATCGGTCATCATCTGCCAAGCCTTTTCCCAACTATGTTGGGGTCGGCTTTCAGTCTGACCGGATACAGCTGAATACCAGTATTTTACTTGGAGCGACTGCCTATCTGACCTCTACAACCAATGTACTGGGTAACACGATACCCCTAACAAGTTATCGGTACCTAACTTTTATTTTTAATTTCGTGGGGAAAACTAGACGTAGGCCCACTCCCTCTCACTGAGAGGAGGCCTGTGTCCCAGCAGTGGGAACATTATAGGCTGATTATGTATGTTATGATTATGGGGAAAACTTTAAAAAACGCCCGGGGTTTAGGGATAAGACCGGGATGTGTGGGATTTTTATCTCACTAAAACCACCCAGGTCCCAATCTGCACATGGAAGGTGGCACCCACCTATACCTAGCTGTAGCTACCCGGAGCATGACACTGGGCCCGGTAGGTGAATTGCAATAGACTTGCACCCCATTTATTCGCTTATCTACTAGCGAAATATACAAGTGAAACGTGGCTGCTACATTATCACCTGTGCTTAGCCTTTCGGCGAAAAGGCCTGATCATGTTTGATTCCGAATCTTCAGAAAAACACAGTCTATGTACAGACGCCAGCACATCAAGCTACTTTAGCTACTACAATCTGTCAAATTTCTTTAATAGATTTTCAACTTTATCGCTAGAATATAAGGTTCAAAGTTGATTGGGAAAATTTGACAGTGTCGTATAGCTTGATGTGCTGGCGTCTGTACTACCTACAGGTTGAATTTTGAGAACACACAAGTTTAGTTACTTAATTATCTTATTCGCCACTTCAGTAAGACCCATCGTGATGACTGATGTTCTTCGATAATCAGCTGAACAGTACTTATAAGTGGGTACACTACGCACATACAAAATGTACTACTTACGCCTACTTAGCGTATGCATTAGGCATGCGCAGACGCAGTCATCATTATTCATTCAACAAGGAGTTGGTACGCTACCTGATACTTCCTCTTAAATTCGTCATGAGACGTTGTACATTGTGACGTGCCTAATTTTTTTTTAAATTGTCTTTTGGTCCTAAGGATGAAATTTTTTGTTGTAAAGAGAATATAGAATTTTTAAAAGAAACGTCGATGAAGGAACGAATGAAAATGAAAAGAGTGTTACCTACTTGTAGTTCCTCAAGATTCCAGAAAAACTCACGTGTAAATCCAGTTTATTTAAGAATGTACCACTACAGAATGCCGTTATCTTTATTAGTGTTTCCTTGCAACCCTGAGCACCTTTCGCCGCGAGGATTAGATCCGAACTTAACCAGTTCTTTGCTCCCTTTGTATGTCAACAAGACACAATCGCTGACCGACTTATAAACTCAAGTTAAATGAACGAGATGACAGTTTGTAAGAGATCCCTGTTGAAGCAGAACGAATATAACTAAATAAAAAAGAATATTTTTATTTAAATTCGTATAATTTAAATAAATACAGTGAATTAAAGTTATAGATGCTAAGCGCCGTAAAGAATAGCTAAAACAAACTGTAGCTTGAAAACTGTAGCTTGTTGCGTAGAAAATTCTCGCAGGCGTCAATTTAGATTAATATTATGGCGTTAGCACGAATTAATAACATCGTTCTAAGTATTTTGCTGCCCATAATGTTTTCAAACACATGTGAGTACTCCTTTGGTGATGTTTATTACCGAGCTGGTAATATGTTGGAGGCTTGGAGGTTGAACTACCGTACTTGTGAAGACACTAATAAGGTTGAAAATTAAAACCACAATTGTATCTTGATCTAAGCTTCCATTTAATTAAAATTGCGAGACCCTTACCATATCGCGGTAACGAAACCATAGCGAGAGCTATTTCGACGCCAACGCCATCTATCGAGCTTTACCTCAAACTTTTGAATTTTTTTTCAATAATCACTATGGGTTCGTCATGAACATACCGCCCACCAAGGACATTTAGTGACGGAATGTCCTTCTTAAATTATCTTACATTTGATCTTAAGAATAACATCAATGATTTGATCTGCAGAAGGTTTACATAAATTTGTTAATAAATATACAATTCATTGAGCTATTGGTAAAACACATAATCTGGAAGTTGGTCTCTTAATTGTGGAGGATTTAGTGCGCAATGTGACCACACGGGTGACGTTATCATCACCGGGGTGTTTCTCCACAACCCGTCCTAACAACCAACGACTTGGCGGTAAATCATCTTCCTTAATCAAAACAATGTCCCCGATATTGGGCTCCGGAACTTGGGAAGACCATTTGTATCTGTTCATGAGATTTGACAAATACTCTTTAGACCATCGTTTCCAAAAGGACTGCATCATCCGTTGAACTAATTGCCACCGAGTTAAATAATTTACATTTGAACTTTCGTAATTTTTATCTGGCACATGAACTATCGGTTCGCCGATCAGAAAATGCCCAGGTGTTAGCGGCAGGGGCTCACCAGGATCAGCAAAGTTGATAACGCTTATCGGTCGCGAATTTAAGCATGCTTCCACTTGATTGAGGAGTGTAGACATTTCCTCGTACGTAAGTGTAGAATCACCGATTACTCTTTTAAGGTGAAACTTAGTGGATTTTACGCCTGCTTCCCAAAGTCCACCGAAATTGGGAGCATGAGGTGGTATAAAATGCCACTCAGTATTGTTTGCTTCCAAGTGTTCTGCTATTTCTGGCTGTATAGAGGCCAACTGTTGTAACTCTCTGGAGGCACCTACGAAATTGGTGCCATTATCGCTCCACAATTTAGCACAGTGACCTCGTCTCGACACAAATCGCCGAAAGGCAGCTAAAAATGCCTGTGTGCTCATATCACGGGCGACCTCTAAGTGAAGAGCACGGGTGGACATACAAACAAATAGGCATATGTATCCTTTGTATGATCGATGACCACGGCCTTTTGTGGTTCTTATGCTTATGGGTCCAGCATAATCCACTCCACTATGCAAGAATGGTCTGGCTGGTCTACACCGGACTGATGGAAGATCACCCATCAGTTGATTTCTGACGCTAGCCCTCTGTTTTGCGCAAATTACACATTTGCGAACATATTGTTGGATTAGAGACCTAGCTCCTATTATCCAATAGGCTGACCTTAAAAAGTTTGACAGCAACTGAGGACCACCATGCAGTGTTTTCTCATGCGCATCTGCGACTATAAGATGAGTCAGATGGCTAGAATGTGGTAGGACTATCGGATGTTTCGAATCTTCATCCAGTTCCGACCTTGCAAGTCGTCCTCGAACTCTCATGATACCCTTTTTATCAAGAAACGGGCAGAGTGATTTCAGTTTACTAGCTTTAATATTTAAATACCCTTTTTCTTTTAACTGTGTATATTCTGTTGTAAATATCTCTGTTTGTGTCTTCTTTATACAAGTTTCTAATGCTGCTTCTATTTCTTGATTCTTCAAATATTTAGTATTATATTTGTCCTTCTTTAAAATTCGTCGGCAATACGCAACTACTCTAACTAATTTTCGTAGACTAGAATAATTTTCTAGAATTAAGTGCTCTGGAGTTACAGCTGCGTAAGCCTTTATTGTTTGTTCTAAATCTATTTTCAAATCATTTGGCCTTTTGTACTCAATTATTTTGTTTTTCAGGAATGGCGGTCCAGAAAACCATAACTCATTAGTAACCAGTGAACTGGGTAGTATTCCCCTTGAAGCGCAGTCTGCTGGATTCTCTTTGGTCGACACGTGAAACCATTGAGATGAACTCATTGCACTCAATATTTCAGCAGTCCGATTCGCAACAAACGTTTTCCACCTGCTAGGGTGGCTGTTAAGCCACGATAGCACTACAGTCGAATCAGTCCATGCTGAGATTCTCTCCTTTGGTATATTTAAGACCTCTGCAGACTCTGTCAATAGCTTTGCTAGGAGTAATGCACCACATAACTCCAACCGAGGAATGCTGACTTGTTTGATTGGAGCAACTCTTGTTTTTGCAACCAACAATGAAACATGAACCTTGCCTGTGGTATCAATTACCCTTAAGTAAACGACTGCTGAGTATGCAGCCTTTGAGGCGTCACTAAATCCTTGCAATTCCAGATCATCAGTTGAACTAGTCCCAAGCCAACGAGGTATCCGAACCTTGGTAAGTAATTTTAACTCTTCGCGGTAAGTACTCCACTCTGTTTTTAATTCCGTAGTTAATTCCTCATCCCAACTAACACCTGCGAGCCACAACTTCTGGATGAACACCTTTGCTACAACCACACTAGGAGCTAACCATCCTAATGGGTCGAATAAACGAGCTATGTCTGATATTATAGATCTTTTTGTTACAGGTGTCATCGTTAGCGGTGGGAGATTTACCGCGTACTGGAAGGAATCTTCGTGGCGGTTCCAGGTGAGTCCCAGAATTTTTGTAGTAGTATCTAGTTTAATTTCTCTGTCCTTATTATTTATTTCCTTTTCCTTTACTATTTTGTCCTGTTTGTCCTTATTCTTAATGTCCTGATTTATTATGTTTTTATTTACTGTTTGCAGAATTTCTTCGTTCCTAACCATAGAATCTATTTTATCTAATAATTGCTGATTGTTACTATTCCATTTCTGTAAAGTAAATCCTCCTTTTCCTAATAATTCTACCATTTGATTACAAATTTCGACTCCCTCCTCGATGTTGTTGCATCCAGTCATTAAATCGTCCATATAAAAACAATTTAATACTCTGTCTGCTGCAAGTGGGAAGTTTTCTCCTTCATCATATGAGACCTGATGGAGCGATCTAACTGCTTGGTATGGTGCAGAGGCTGTCCCGAAGGTCACCGTTATCAGCTCATAATCTCTGACCGGCTTTTCAGGATCGTCTCGCCAGAGTATTCGCTGGAACACAGCATCTTCATCGGCTACTCTAACTTGACGATACATTTTAATGATGTCCGCCACTATACCAATAGCATGCATTCTCCATCGCAAAACGGTGTGCCTTAAATCTGCTTGCAGCGTTGGTCCTATCATTAGAGTGTCGTTTAGTGACACTCCTTTCTTATTCCTTTCTGAGGCGTTAAAAACAACACGAACCTTAGTCGTGATCTTGTCATTTCTTATCACCGCGTGGTGTGGTAGATAAACGGCTTCATCTTTACCATCCTCATCTTTTACAGGTCTCATGTGTCCTAATTGTAAGTATTCATTAATTACCTCTATATATTTTTCTTTTAAATCTGTATCCTTACTTAGTCTTTTTTCTAATGATTTAAATCTTGTTTCAGCTATATCACGTGAACTTCCGGCCTTACAAGCAGGTTTTTCATCTCGGAATGGCAATCGTACAATGTATCTGCCTGTATCATCCCTCTTGGTCGTTTTAATATAGAGTTCTTCACACCTTTGCTCTTCTGGATTAAGTAATTTCTTTGTACTACTTTTTTCTTCGATCTCCCAAAATTTCTTTAAAATATCATCTTCATTGAACTGTGCACAATGTACCTTTATATTTTTTGTGTGATGCTTTGAACTGTCACTACTTGGACTGACTACACCTGAAAGGACCCACCCTAAAGTAGTGCTCTGTGCGATGAGAGTGCCAGATGGACTCTTGACTATACCTTCCTTTATAATGTAGCAGTAAGCATCTGCACCCAAAAGAATATCTATTCTATTGGGTGTGTTAAAATTAGGATCTGCTAGACACAGATCGTTGATGGCAATCCAATCCAATGTACTTGTGTTTACACTTCTCTCAGGCAAGTAGGAGGTGATCTTACTTAAAACGTAGGCATTTATTTTAAGTTGAAAATCGAGATCAATTGTTGACTCAATTGTCAGATTTACCATGTGTTTCGAAATGGTTGATCTATCATCACCTAAGCCTGAAACGAGACCTCGGACTGGAATTTTCTTTAATCTAAGAAGTTGGACGGTGGCCTCTGTAATAAAGCAAGCTTGTGAACCTTGGTCTAGTAATGCTCGAACTGTTTGAAATTCACCCGTCTTGGACTCGGCTTTTATTAACGCTGTAGCTAATAAAACCTGTCTGGGTTTAGCGACCTTGCCCGTAGACAAGCATGCGACTATCGGATTATCACTAGTTGAAGAACTAGTGTTATCCATAGTCGGCTTTGCGGTAGCATCTCGACCGTCATTCTCTCCGTTAGATTCTCCATTAGGGTGCAGCAATGAATGGTGACGCTTGTTGCAAACTTTACAGACGGTCTGCTTTTTACAGTCGTGTACTCTATGATTGCTGCCCAAACAATTAAAACAGATTTTATTTTTTGCTACAAATTCGCGTCTATTTTCTGTGGGCTGTTTTGCAAATTGCTTGCAGAAACACAGCTTGTGGACTTCCGAGCAGTATTCGCAACGCATATTGGATGGCTTTGTGGCTAACATTGCTTTCGAACTATGAACCTGTGAACTATTACTGGCCTGGTGCGCCACGGCTTTTCTCGGCTCTATACATTCCAATGCGCGGAAACGACTTTCCATAAATATTTTAAGTTCCTCAAAGGTGGGCAACTTGTTGCTTAAATCGTTAGAACTGCTTAACTCCCATTGTTTTCGTGTTTCATTATCTAATTTAAACGTTACTATATGAATGATGATAACGTCCCATGTACTCACATTGATGTTCAAATTTGTAAGCGCATTAAGGCAGTCACATGTGGTATCTAACAGCTCCTTTAACGCGGTAGCTGATTCTACATTTAATCGCCTCTGGCTGAATAACCTTTTTAAAATACAATTGACTAGGTACTTTTTATTAGCATAACGCTTTTCTAACTGAGACCAACATTCGCTGTAGTTGGCATCTGTGATTGGTGTATGCCTAATCAACTGTTCGGCTTCACCAGTGAGGTGGCCTTTAAGATAGTGCAGTTTTTGCACATTATCTAAAGATGCGTTATTGTGTACAAGCGACTTAAAAAGATCGTGGAAGGCGGTCCATTCACTGTATTTGCCAGAAAAATTGGGTATTGTGATCTTGGGCAACTTTACTAATGAATTGGACGGCTTAGAAGAATTATTATTCTTGGGCTCACTATTTTGTGGTACCGGTTCTCTAGGATTCATCTTATTTAATGTTGCTTTCATCAGACATTTACATGATATATATGTATCTTCGGTGGAATCATATATATCGACCACCTTTTGACCTATGTCTTCTATCTTAAACCTACCATAAAGTTGAGATTTGGTTTCCTTAAATGAAGACCAATCACTTTCTAATAATTCAAGCCTTGTCTCGATATATTCTACAGTCAATCTATCCTTAGGACTCTTTTTAAAATTAGTGAACGCCTTTTGTATAACATTTTGGAGGTCTTTCAATATATTAACTTGACCTTCCATCATAAAGAACAACAAAAATAATGATATTATAAACTATGTAACGTTCAACCAACTTTATAAAAGAAAATCTAGATTGAGACCTAAAAACTTACAAGTTTGTTGCTAAGCAGAATGTACTGATTTTTTCTAAGTCTCAATAACAGCGAAAAATTTTACAAGTGTTTTTAATACAAATATTGACTGGTAGAAATCGGGCATAGGTTCCCCGTTCCACCGTTTTTTATAAAACTATTCTAAGTCCTTAAAACTAACATGCACAATTTTAAAGCTAAGTTCAAATGTTTATCAAATGTTAAAGTAAAATTCTTCTTTAAAATAAAGTTCAAATTTGTTTGGCAAAATCTTCTTAATCACTGCTACTATTATTTATTAATTGTACTCACTGTTGCACTTCACTCTCACTTGCAAGTTGGTGTATCACTGGTGGCGCCCCCTGTGGCGTCACTAGGAACTTCAACTGCCTGTTGATGACGTCGATTTCGTTCACCCTGCTGAACGAAGCTGCCACCTGCGCGAACACTGATCTTCTGTTGGACTACTAGTGGTGCCCTCTGTCGGCGTCACGTTGAACTATACCACAACGGCTGAGCTCGTCCACCTTGCTGGACAGAGCTATTGCTGCCTCTGCGGGATGCCCGGTACTTTAGTCGCAGCGATCCACTGCGAGTACTCTGGGCTGCGGTCCAAAGCTGGCACCGCTTACCTTCAAAAACTTCAGACTTTCTGGGTCTGATCCAGGGTCGATGGACCAATGTTTATTACCGAGCTGGTAATATGTTGGAGGCTTGGAGGTTGAACTACCGTACTTGTGAAGACACTAATAAGGTTGAAAATTAAAACCACAATTGTATCTTGATCTAAGCTTCCATTTAATTAAAATTGCGAGACCCTTACCATATCGCGGTAACGAAACCATAGCGAGAGCTATTTCGACGCCAACGCCATCTATCGAGCTTTACCTCAAACTTTTGAATTTTTTTTCAATAATCACTATGGGTTCGTCATGAACAGGTGATAATAGTATTTAAAGCTAGAAGTTTAACGACCTCCACTCCATTAGGTGAAGTGGTCTGAGCATGCAAATCATTTTAAATCACAACTGCTACTTAAATCATATTTTCTGTGAGCTCGTAATACTTCATTCATTTGCTAAGTAGTTTAGATGATTTCGTTCATCATAAAACTAAGCTACCTTTTAGTGGAATTGTTTTTTATTTTTTTGTAAAACCATACGTACGCAGCATGAGTGAGATCACGGATATCTATGAGTGAGATAGTCCACATTTGCACAAACATTCTCCCTTTCTCTCAAGAACAACTTTTTTTTTCTCCTTCTAACACACGATCTTACGACACGATGATTTTTCTGTTCTTTTCTTCTTGTCTGTTTATATGTGTGTACCTACATAAATGGTAAAATACATAATCAGCCTATAATGTTCCCACTACTGGGACACAGGCCTCTCAGTGAGAGGGAGTGGGCCGCAATCCACCATGCGGGCCCAGTGCGGGTGGGCAGATGTCACATGTCTTCGAATTTTGGTTCTAGGACATGGCGGTTTCCTCACGATGTTTTCCTTCACCGTTTTGAGAGCAGTGGTGATGAAATAATTTACACAAAGTAAAGCGCCTCTCTGGGTTCGAACCTACGATCTACAACTCGTAACCGCGGCCGTTACCACTTGGCTACCGCTGCTCTCCAATAGTAAAATAAATAAACACTAAATACAAGACTGTCTTTACCTACTTCCAGGTGAAGCAATAAAATGCTTCGACTGCAACAGCAAGAACAACTCGGCCTGCCTTGAGATGCACATCCCGAAGATGCATGCGATCATACCCATCGTGGACTGCACCGAAACAATGGGCAACTCAATAGAAAAGAAGGAGTTCTTCTGCCGGAAGATTACACAGACAAGTAAGTCTTAGTTCAACAGCGGTCCATAGAAATTTTATGTGTACGAATCGTGTATAAGTAGCGAGGAGCCCCGTGGCGCGCCGAAAAAAAGTGTTCTGGGACATCTGAGACCATGTCAGAGGGGCGGGAGGTCATGTGAGTGGTTAGCAGTAGCTGAGCTGAGCTTTTATACTGACGTCAGTAAAGGAAAGACATTAAAAGCAAACCTGGACTTATATCTAGTTCGAAATCGTCATACCGTCTTGAGCCAGGGTGGCGGTCACCGTTCATGCCTTCTCTGTATGAGAAGAGCCTTTGCCCTGCAGTGGGACCAGTAATGGCTGGTATTATTATTATTATTATTATAGAGGAAGAATTCCTCGGGGAAAGTACTACCACCGTACCTTTTTCTGCCACCAAGCAGTTTTATGCGTTCCGATTTAACGAGCATGGGTGTGTGTGATATTCCAGCTTTATCTCTGGCTTGCCTTGCCTATGATACAACAAATGCCCGAAACACGATTCACTCTTACTATAAAGTGGTCTGGTTGATATTCACCTGCCTACCTAAGGCCAAACCTTGAGTCATCTTAAAACAAAAGCCGGTGTAAGGGGTTGTTTTTTGGTAGCGGGATTGTCCGAAAGGGTTACCGCTGCCCGGAACATAAAAGGCTAAGGAAGGAACACGGGTGGGTTTTAGTCAGTAAGAGTCTGACACTCCCTTCCGCTCCACCCAGAGCGGGAGGGGTCATTTGATGATTTCCCATCCACAAAAAAAAGGTGTTGTCTTTTTTATTTTAACTAAACAATCTTTTTTACTGTAGAAAAATTCCTGAAAAGCCTTCATCGACATACAAATACATAGGTCCTTTTAGTTTTCATAACTGTAATTTATAGCTACTATAAGCTGGAACGGATATGAAAATGTTACTATAAATGTAGAAGTATATGCTGATGCATTCATAGACAAATAATTGTCTAGTTTTGAGAGCAGAATGATGTGCCTATAGTGTTGTGATGATTAAGTAATAGCGTGATTATCAGTGCGTGTAGACGTCCCTATTCTGATTGCGATTCACGATTCACAATCACCAAGTTTATCCGATTCCGATTTGAATTCGTATTGGTATTCGACTGTTATAGATAACTTTCATTTCTTCGACGGTGGTAGACTAGGCTTATTTTCATGCTTTACCAGCAAGAAAATCTATGGGAACTCTCTTTGCACTCGCTAAATGTGCATTTTGACACAATAGTTATAGTTCTTATTCCACCCGTTGTTTTCGTGGTCGCAAGAGCGACTGCTGAGCGTGGGGTCCTGGGTTCGCTTCTCAGGTCGGGCCAAATGTTATTGGGTATTTCCATTAGGAGTTTCTTCGCAACAGCCCGGAGTTTGGAAGTTGGCGGTGTGATATCCCCATGCCTCGGAAAGCACGCGCGTTAAGCCGTTCGTTGGTTCTGCACCTGATCCCTCTCCGGTTGTCGGATGGCCGTCCCGTCAGACCATGAGAGTGAGTGCACCTGTATCTACGCACAAGCTTGAGCGCTATAATATCTCGCGCGCCGAAGGCTAGTCTCCGTTGAGATTGGCAGCCATGGCCGAAATACGGTCTGGAGGTTATTATGAAAATGGTTAGGTATTCAAAGATGATTTTTGTGAAATATTCCCTAATACTGTACTCTTCTTCCAGTCTTAGATCCAGACCACACTCCTGAGGTCCGAATCACCCGCGGCTGCGGCTGGGTCAAGAGCAAGCGCGAATGTTACAAGGCAGACAACATGGACCACCTCGAAACCGTCTGCCAATGCTTCGGGGACCTGTGCAATGCGGCAACAACGCTTGAATACGTCAAAGTGACAGTTCTAGCAACCGTTGCCACTCTTTTCGCTGCGTTCAAAACATGGCGGGGGAGTGCTTGAAAGAAGCCTGTTTCTTTGATACTTATGATTTATTGTTTATGTAGTGGACTATAGTATTGTATGTACAGTCAACAAAAGAGATAGGTATGCAAGATCGTCGGATATAGTTGAAGTTTAGTAAGAAACCGATGGATGTTCACGAATAAAATTTAATTTTATTAATAGAAAACAAACGGCTTATTTATCAAATTAAATTTCAGTCGACAAGATCCATCGGTTACTTACTAAACTTCAACTATATCCGACGAACCTGCATACTTATCTCTTTTGTTGTCCGTACATAATTATGTATAATTAATTTTGGCCTGAATGCATGGCAGATAATTATAAGGCCTTAAAACTTGCTATAAAATAACTTTCGATTCGTATTTCAACACTGCATAAGATGTGTTTAATTATTAAAAAATTAACGTTATACAAGCGATATAATGTTTAATCAAGTTTGTTTATATAATTTCTTAATTATCAAGCCAAAGGTCTCCATGTGTTACCTCAGATACTTACGATATTCCATATTATTAAGATTACAATAATTATAAATAAAATGCATTATTGATATCTGTCTGTTTGTTTTATGATGGCCATGTTACTAAATACTAGTCTCATGTTGTGTTAACCCAGTTGTTCGGCTTATGAGTGCAAGGTTGCAGGTTCAAAACCCTGCCTAGATCGACGTGATCGAAGATACTTGGTTTAATAGTCTGACTGAAATTACGTACGACTTTAGGGGATTTTATTTTAAACGATGGTTAAAGTTAAGTGACGTTTAGGCCTGAGTTCCCCAACATTCAAACCATCGTTTAGGTATTTAAAACAATTGGTATGTCAAAGTCGGAGAATCTCCGAGCTAACTAGACGAAAACAAATAAATGTTCTTGTAAGTATATCGATTTTATTCAATTTCGAGCGGCCATTGTTGTTTACATCTTTGGCAAATTTAGAAACGCCGCCCGGACCTTAGATCGTATACCTACTAGTCGGGGAGAATATGAGAGTAGACTCGAGTTTTTCCCGTTTCCGATACGATTGAGAACTGACCGTGGCGTCAATTGACTTCCGATAATACGGAATACGTCCGCGCGTCACAACTTTATAGCTAAAGTATTATTGTAAACAGTTAGTGGCCGACTGTCCGGGATCCAACTCGCGATATTTAAACTATAGTTTTGCTGATTGTGTAAAAAAGGTTTTTCAAAATGTTGCAGGCAGAGTATTTAAAATGTTTGCTAGTTTTCGCGTTCTGTTTTAGATATGGTAAGTATGTTGGTTTATAAGTCCAATTTGGATTGACTTGAAGTCTGAAATATTGTCGTTAGTCCTTGTGGGTTTTGTTTGAGAAAATTCAAGCTGAAACAGTTTCAATGTAAATTTTAAAGTGAAAAATGTTGTGTGTTCTTTAAATCATATTGAACTAGTCGTTATAATCGGCAATAATTTATTGAAATATTCGCAGGTTTGATTCCCGACCACATCCAAAGTAAAAATTTGGAGGTCTTACTTGTTTTGCCTATTCATAATTTGTGCTCTCGTAGTCCTGGAAAACCAATCTTTTGGAAACGCACGAAAAGTAGAATACTCGCCTTCTTTTGCCTGGCAAAGCCAGCCGTATCTAATAAAAGTAGATATCGAGTTAATTTTCACCAAAAAACTCAGAAATAAGCTCGAAAATCATTTACTTATTTATTTATTTAATACTTCAAGTACATAAATGTACAGAGGCGGACATAATGCCATAGGCATTTTGTACACCTTTGGGTGATGCAGAGACAAACAGTGGTAGGTGCAATCATGAAAATTGAGGAAGGTATACTTACCTAAAGATACGCATAAACCTATTAAAACTATAAATATAATATATATACCTAGTCTTGCCATAAATATTGTCACGAAGAAAAATATTTTTTTTTTATTGCAAATAATATTTATTACTTTTACAGTGTGTTAGTTTAATACATAAATATAAAACAATTTAAAATATAAAAAGCTTATTCGAAGTGGTCTCCATTGGGTGCAATACAGTCCTTTAAACGTTGAGGCCAGTTATCAATAGAAGTACGCACTCTTTCCATGGGAAAATTCTTCACTGCCAATCGTATGGATTGTTTTAGGGACTCCAAATTATCATGGCATTTAGAGCAAGCCGTACTCTTTAAAACTGACCATAAATCATAATCCAGCGGATTAAGATGGGGACTAGACGACGGCCAGTCTTCAGCTCTGATGAAGTCCGAAACGTTCACTTTCAACCAAGACTGCGTGGACCGAGCTTTATGACCCGGCGCCGAGTCTTGTTGGAAGGACCATACTTGGTTATTGAACATGGTGTTGTTAAGGGGCTTAACTACCTTCTCAAGAATGGTATCTTGATACAGTTGTGTCGATGTTTTGATACCTTTTTCACAAAAATATGGCTGTCACTCCTTCATAGGTAATACCCCACCAAACCATCACTGAAATCGGATAATGCCCACGTTGCACTCTGTCGACTAATTGGGAAGCTTCCTTAGGGCTTTGAGCATAAATACGATCATTTTGTTTGTTAAAATGTTGCTCAATTGTAAAGATTTTCTCATCCGTAAACATAATTTTTCTGTGACCTCCCTTTGCGTGCCGCTTCAGTAGTTGTTTCGATTTTACCACCATATTATTTTTTAAATTATCAGTTAAAAAATGACCAGTGCGTCTCTTATAGGCTGCAAGTCCTAAGTCATCTTTTAAAATACGCGACATGGTTCTGGGTGCTATTTTCATCTCCCGAGATAAAATCTTTTGCTTTCGGACAGGATTTCTTCGAATTTTTTCCCTTACTGCTTTGACCACCTTTTTCGTACGAACACTACGTGGACGGCCAGATCTTTTTCTGTCACAAACAGAGGAGGTCTCATTATACCTATTAATAGCCCTTACACAAACATTTGACTAAATACCAAGCGTATGGAGAGTTTTAAAAATTGCATTTGGCTCTATACCAACTTTGTGTAATGCAATCACGGCGATTCGGTTCTCTTTATCACCCCACTCCATTTTAATATCGCAAAATATTGTAAAATGTATTGGCGCCAAAATTAGAAAACTCAATGAACAATCGTATAAAAATGACAGATTCCAAATTCAAACGTAACATCTTTCTTATTTTTAATTGTAACAGTATTTATGGCCAGACTGTGTAGGTAATATATCCATTCGTTTCTCATCTCTCCCAGACCTTCAACGCAATATACTTACAACCATTCTGCTGTTTACGAGCCATGATCTCTCCTCCCTGCTTTGTTAGAAACGGTTCCTTACACCTGTGAACCTTCCTCCCGCCAGCTGCCTCAATCCGCTGCTTCGACTGCAACAGCATGAACAACTCCATGTGCCTGGACCCCACCATCTACGACAAAGAGACGCTGAACAACTTCCTGCCCATTGCCGAGTGTGGCCACGGAGTGTACTCGGCGAACAACGACTTCTTCTGCAGGAAGATTGTGCAGACCAGTAAGTTATAAAAAAAGTTAAATAATCATACCAGCGAGGTAATTGCGTGCCACACTATCAGTAGCAATGGGTTTCATTTTGACAGCTCAACAACATTCATTGCGTTATTTACGTTGTTGAGCAGACACAATTGTCGAACATATAAAGCAATGGATTAGCAATGTCCTTCAACATGATTCAGATTGAGATTGATAGTGTGTTACGCAATTAGGGTGCAAGGTGCGCCGGAATCGCCTTTCTCAATGTCTATTTTAATACCTATATTAGTCAATTGTTCATCATCTGCCTAGCCTTTTACCAACTATGTTGGGGTCGGCTTCCAGTCTAACCGAATGCAGCTGAATACCAGTATTTTACATGAAGCGACTGCCTATCTGACCTCCACAACCCAGTTACTGGGTAATACGATACCCCTTGGTAAGACTGGTTGTCAAATTTTTGGGCTTCTGACGACGACTGTCAAAGATCCACGAATGACAGCCGGGACCAACAGCTTAACGTGCTTTCCGAGCCACGGAGGAGTCTTGGTATGTAAGGATGGTCACCCATCCACTGACCAACCACGACATGCGTAGCTTAACCTGATCGATCGACCTGTGCGGCTGATATTACTTAGCCACAAGCCCCTCAGATTAGTCAATTGTTCTCAAAATAAAAAACAATTGTCAGTAATTTAATAGGTATAGGTAGGTATGGCTCATGCTGCTGCCTGCTGCTTCAAAAGGCTACAATTAAAAGCCTAGTTATCAATTACGTAATAAGTTTTATTATTATCCAATCAAAAACGGTAAATTATCCCATCTGAAAATCATTATTCACTTTATAGTTAATTGGATAGTTACTTGAGGGCCACAAACCCACAACTAAATAGACATGGAGTTAATTAATAGTGTTATATTATAATTATATGCGTTGGAACTCGTATGGGTAGAACTAGAATCAAGGCTATATTTAAGTCCAAAAATCCACTGCTGAGATAATAACCCAAAACAAAAGAAAAAACAAAATAACACTCCTTTTATTGAACAGTCGGGTAAAAATGTCTTAATTAAAAAAGTTTTGTACCTAGTGTTTGCTCGTCAATATAGCAATTCTTAAAAGACTAAGTATCAACATTTGATTCCATTGGCGTTTTCAACTGTAGACATTTAAAATGTAAAAGCCCACACATACTAATTATTAATCCTACTTTACATAAAAACATGCGAAGTATTTTTAATTTCCGTATGATTTGTTTACTTAATTGTACCTATCAATAAAAAAATATATAAAGTTCTTGAAACAGATAATATCTATAGGTCAAACTCGGGAACAATCCAAACTGCGCGTGCGCTTATAAACAATGTTTATTAAAATAATAAACAATTCCGAGAACAATATTAACACTTTTCACTTACTTTAATGTTGTATAGACATGTATGAACTACACAGGCCCTAAGGCGTTGTCTAATAAAACCATGTATGAAAGAGAAAATTCTATTGCTATGAACCTATTTGAACTACGAGCGTCGCCCTGCATAGCACCTTCGTAGCACACTCAACACAATCATCTAACGGGACAAATTGAAAACAGTTTCGGGTAGCGTGAGTGATGTGCTGGCGTCTGTACAGACGCCAACATTTCTAGCTACTACAATCTGTCAAATTTATTTAATCAATTTTCTTAATGTAGATACAATGTGATGTTGTGTGTGTATATATAAATATATATTCTTCTTTTTCTTCGTCCTTTTAGCTACTTTTTTTGTAACTAGTAATACCACAAAGTTCGACGGCTCACCTCGCTGTACTGCGTCACCACTTGACGTTGGCAGAATAGTCGACATCGGCTCAGTTGCCAAAAAGGAAAAAAAAAAACTTTTCGCTAAAGCATTAGGTTCAAAGTTGAATGGGAAAATTTGACAGTTTCGGGTAGCTTGGCGGGGCGGTTACAACCAAATTGCAAAAACGCAACAGCCAGTCAAAAAATATATACGCGACGAATTGATAACATCCTCCTTTTTTTGAATTCGGTTTCTTCATTATTACTCCCAGGCATAGACTACTTTCTTTCTTAATTCTTCTACATTCTTCTTCCAGTCCTCCACAAAGGCTACGAGCCTGAAGTCCGTGTGACCCGCAGCTGCGGCTGGGTGCGCCACCACAAGCCCTGCTACAAGGCTGACAACGAGGACCACCTGGAGACCGTCTGCCAGTGCTTCGACAATGAGTGCAATGCTGCTAGCCCGCTGCAGAGCGTGGTCGTGATGGTGGTTGGTGTGTTCGGGGTGATGATGTGCCTGTGATTAAATGTGACAGTATTATTTTGTTTGATTGTTTTATTTATGCAACGAAAAAATATATATGTAGGATAATTATGTTATGCTGCTGTTTAACGTTTTACGGATCTAGAGGTATGGTGTCGATATGGACCATAGAGCGACAGATATTGTACATACCGAAGATGTCTCTTGTAGACGTTATAGGTATTAATGAGGAGTTTTATTTACCTTACCCGTTTCCCAATTCTGCGCCTATACCTATTAGGTATATCTGACACTATTTCTAATCACCAAAGACTATATAACCACATCACATATGTAGAGGATCCGACATAGAAAAATGTTGTAACTTGATGTCGATATGAGATCTCGCTAGCATTCTAATTGTGATTCTGATACAAAGTACTTATTCTACTTCGAATCTGTAATAGTTCCATCACGATTCCGCTAGAGGCGCTGCAAGTGAAGTAGGTAGAAGGTCGTATTAAATGTTAAGGGATAAAATTTTACGAAGTGAACAGTCGTAATAAATTCACCGTATCAAGTTCCCGTTGACCTGTTGCTTCAAAGGAACTGCTAAAGGAACTACTTAGTGAGCACAAAGGAAAGAATGCCACTGATGCCGCAATCAACGTGGGCACAAACAATATAAAACATCGAAGAAGAGTACCATCGACAAGAAAAGAAGAAGAAAAAGTCTTAATAAGGATTGAGTGAAATTACCTAATGACACCCGAGTTTGCAAGTAGGTAAGACCTATTTAAGGGCTACAGGCACAACACAATAAGCAATATTCGGGAGTCCCATGGTCGTGACTCGTTAGTTCGATTCTCGCACGATACCTACAAATGTCTTAATGGCTCACGTTACCTATACATAATTATTCCAGATTTGAATGAGAGACCTAGGTACGGTAGATTAAAATGCACTACAATACGGGAGAAACTGCTACAGTAGGTCGACGTTTTTACAAAAGAATATACCACGGCACCTTTCATGAGGACCAACAAAGTACCATAATTAATGTTCAATGAATTAACTAACTACATACCTACATACCACTGCCATGGTTACCTATATACTGTATTGTGACAGGCGCACTGTCTGATCTGGATCAAATCCAGGTACCCAAGCTACAACAAAGCTTAAACAATCATTATCCGTCTGTGACAAAAAAGCGGAAACTCGGTCAGACAGACCACCGCTTCCTGTCAGTTTAAACCTCATTGCTTTGTAAATGAAGTACCAAACGTGAGTAATGTAATTATAGATGTAGCCTCAGATGACATTGGCCCAGGCGATCCTCTGTTATGTGTGAACTGATAAACGCTAGAACATACTAGTTATCTCCATCAGTCGTAATGGCCGTGACATTCGGGCCAATGTCAGCAATTACCTACTTTACTGAATAAGAAACCTGACAAAAGTACTAAACAATCATTTAGAAATATTATGCCTTATTTATTCAAACAAATACGGTTATTTATAATTGAATATATGTAAATAAATAAATCATTCTCTAAATAATAATTAAAAAGTTGTATACAACGCCATCTATACATACAATACCGTACTGCATAGCTACAAAACAGTCAGGTAGATGTCTGATATTGTGCATAGATGGCGCTTAACCAGAACTTAATGAAACACGACCAACTTATTTACGCACTTTTACTTTTTGATTAGAGATAGCAAATGATAATTAAAATAACGAGTAAGTAGTTAGAAACAATTATTAGAAAAGTTGTACACAGTAAGTAAGTTGTACTACAGTAGACATATTTATAATGTTTCAAATTGTCTTGCTTATTTTTACTCCATTAAAATTATTGACAATGATGGTAATTAGAATTTGAAATTAAGTTTTTCCAATAGTGTCGGCACGTTGCCAAAATTTATAAATATAGATCGAAAATTTGAACATGTACATCAAGTCAGGTTGGCCGAGTGGTCTAAGGCGCCAGATTTAAGCTCTGGTTCCCGAGAGGGAGCGTGGGTTCGAACCCCACACCTGACAAATTAAATGGTATCTTCATTGATACTTTTTGATATTTATATTTCGTTTTGTATATAATATTTTATCAAACAATGGTTTACAGGGTCGTAATATATTTGTCGTTTACCAACATGGGACCTACAATTTTTTTTCGACCGTTTCTTGAGCGAGAAAATTAGTAGTCAATAGCGCTTATTTTGCATCTAAAATTGGTTAGCATCACAGGTTAGCATAGCTCAGGCAGGGTAGCATTTGCTCTATTCTGACCCTTGCCATTATAATAGGCGTGACGCTGGTCCACACTAACTACCTACCATAGAAGTTAAAAGACCAACCCGCAAGAGAGACTTCGCTCGGATGACGTAAGCGCGCGTAAGACAAATTCGAACCCAAATGCTCGCGCGTTGGTACGCTCCTTCTGGACGCAACGGTCGCGCGTAATACGCACGAGAGAATTGCGGCGAATTCGCCCTTTCTGGACAAGCTCGTCGTGCGTACTCAATATTCATATTACAGCTCAACATAGAACCATCCACTTTCATGATTGGATACAATAGTACCCCATGAACATAGCTACCCAGAAATAGATATCGATTGTAGTTCTAATATCCAAAGAACTAGAGTTCGTTGTCATAGTGCAAGGTTAACTTTAACAAGAGAAGGTTAACTGCGTGCGTGACTGTGTGGTATCCACCCTCCCTCACCATTCAGTCACCACCCCCTGGCATTTACTTGGGTTTATAAGAGGGTTGAGAGACGAGAAATTTTTTGATAGAAGTAAAATAGTTACAATTTAGTGAAAAGTTCTAGAAAAATATCATTATCGAGTTAAGATTACAATTACAAATGTGGAGGGGCCCGTGGCTAAATAATAACAGCCGCACAGGTCGATCGATCAGGTTAAGCTACGCTTGCCGCGGTTGGTCTGTGGATGGGTGACCATCTTTACATACCGAGACCCCTCCGTGCCTCGGAAAGCACGTTCGTGGATCTTTGACAGTCGTTACGGGTAGTCAGAAGCCCGAAAGTCTGACAACCAGTCTTACCAAGGGGTATCGTATTACCCAGTAACTGGGTTGTGGAGATCAGATAGGCAGTCGCTCCATGTAAAATAATGGTATTCAGCTGCATCCGGTAAGACTGGAAGCCGACCCCAACATAGTTGGGAAAAGGCTAGGCAGATGATGATTACAATTACAAATGTGAACAATCCTAAATGTATCTGTCGCAGCCAACTGGTTAAATTAGCCGTTTAGTTAACCGCCTGGTCTTTAGAAGTAGTACTCGCCTCGCTCGCACGCGGTTATCATAGTTCTAACCTAACCTAACCAATTTATTTAGGGTGCCCTGGCTTAATTACTGCGACCAATTCGGTTCGCGCGTGATTGGTTACAGTTCTAACCTAAACTATAATTGAATATCACTCAGGCCGTTAGTTGAACGGCTGCCGCGCCGCCGTTTAGTTAAAAAGCTAGGCGGTTAACTAAAAAGCTAATTAAACAAGTTGATCGATAGAAACTATACGTTAGTATAAGGCAACTATTAAGCAAAATATACTTACTAATAAGTACTGTTTTTTTACTCCATATTTCATTAGAGACATTTGGGCCATGAACTTCGCCAGACCCTTCTCATCATCACCATTTCCAAAAGAACCAAAACAGATCATTTTTATCAGAGTCATATCGAACACAGTCCATCAATATGTCTAGTTAATTGACGTAGGTCTTCCAACACTCCACACAATTAGGCGAGTTAATTTGTTTCATCAATTTACTCAAAATTCATGGAATCATTGCATGGAATACGAGTATGTCCTGCGGGGCAATTGGGTAACCCATTATCAATCGGAATCGGTTTCATTTTGACAGTTCAACAACATTCATTGCTTTATTTACGTGTTGAGCAGACAAATTTTTCGAACTTATGAAGCAATGGATTAGCAATTTGCTTCAAAATGATTCAGATTACGATTGATAGTATGGTACGCAAATAGGGTGCAGAGCTGTAAGCTGTAACTCGTAAAAATAAGTTACCTATG
This sequence comes from Hydraecia micacea, assembly GCA_914767645.1. Lineage (NCBI taxonomy): Eukaryota > Metazoa > Arthropoda > Insecta > Lepidoptera > Noctuidae > Hydraecia > Hydraecia micacea. Next base: position 2,592,212 of record OU611794.1, read on the forward strand.
CACCTTTATTAGGTAGGTAAGTAGGCACATGTTACAATTACAATAACATAATCCAGGAAATAAACCTATATGGTCGAATCTTCATTCTGGGGTCGTGATCAGACATATTGTGGGCGTAGAATTGGGATACGAGTATTCAAGAGAAATACACTCCTTTAAGTTCACACAAAGTATATTGTCAATTTTCAATAATAATACAGTCAAACAATAATAGAGTCAATAATCAAGAAAACAGTAACACTACGGTACTCAGTTAGTAATATAATCTTAATTGAAAACACTGAGCAGTTCCTAGGCTAGTAGGTCGCGACCACGTCTCTACAATCACTGTCCTCCATACCGACCCGATACCCCTAGACTCTGCACAACGCTAAACAAAGGCGCTTGTGTTTTGATTATGAAGTACATACATCATCACAGGATTCCGTCTTATTACAAAACACGATCTAATGGAGTTCTTCTCCATAGGAAACGACCAATTGGAACCGTGAACCTAGCTTTTGACGCCCATGTTGGTTTATGTGAAATAAAAATATTTTGATTTTGATTTTATGATCCCTTTTACAGGATCGCCCTTCGCTTCATACAACATCATTTTATTCCTATTTACAAACCACCATTATCCAAATCTACAAACCCTTGACCTAAACACCCATAGAACCGAACTGTACAACACAGCCTACTAATCTAATAACCGCACAAACACTATCAGATCTACTGCGCAGTAACACTTGCAATGTTATGTAAACAAACTCTTCGGAAAGTTACTAGAATCCCCTGGAGCACTCCTTATCACCGAACTTAACACTATCAAGCAAAAATCAACCTTAAAGGTTATCTGCAAAGTTTGTTTTCAGCTTAACAGATGGTAGGATTATTTTGAATCACACACACACATCGATTTGATTCAGTATTTCACACATGCGTAGGCAGTAGGATTTTAGTGTGTGTTTTGCATTTGTGTGTAAGTCAGTTATGTGTGCGTGTGTCCTCAAAGAAAATGGTCACTTTAATCAATGTTTTTCAGTAGGTACGTACGGTACCAAATTAAATTACAACAAAAACAATATCTCGAAATACGATTTATTCCAGTCTGATCCCCTGAGCCCCCCCCCCCCCCTCCTCGATCCTCTGCTAGTTCGTCTTCTGTTTTAATACTTATCTTCATTTGTAATAGCTAAATTATAGTTATTAGTCTAACTGTCTTAAGTTATAGGTAGGTACCTAGATCTTCCAATTGAAAATTGTGCGCCCCTCCAGCTCAAAAAAATATCTTTATAGGTACTATAAGGTACATCTAAGAAACGGATATAAGTGGTAACGCCCCAGAAGGGGACACCCTCGAAGAGCTAGCATACACTGACCTTATTGGTTACGAACTTCAAAAAGGTCTTCGGGGGAAGTCGACCTTAACACTAAAGGATAAACGAAAAAAATCAACATAGTAATTTAGGAACAGTCTCATACAGTTGCGCACTTGCAACCGGCGATATCATAGGGCGATATAAAAGAGTCGCGTGGCAGGTGGCGTTCTGAATAGTTTCTGCCTATCCCAAATAAATCGCGAATGCAGATTATGTAAGGCATGGGTGTCGCGGGTTGTTCGAAAGAATTACCGTGGCCCCTGGCACAGGCAACTGAAGGAACACGGGTGGGGTTTGGTCAGTAAAAGCCTGACACGCCCTCCCGCTCCGCACAGAGCGGGAGAAATTATTTGATAATATCCCACACAAAAGGTATGACGGGAAACCCCCTGTTTATAGGCCAGCAGATAATTAACACACAAACAGATATGTCAAGTGTAGAATTACTACTGATTTAATTAGGTACCTATCGATAATGACGAAACACAGCCATGTGGCATATATGCCGTTTGTGGCTCGATCACGTGTTTTCAATTTATGCCTACAGGAAAAATTATAACGTTTCCATATATATGTACGTCGATGGAACATACATACTACGCATATTTTGTCATATCTATACAATTTGATATTGTTTGTCACAGTTTATGATAATGAAATGAAATGTTTTGAAATTAACATCATGACGGTACCTTGTCAATATATCTACGAAAACATCATGTGTGTAAGGAAAAATTTACATCTTTTTAGTAAAAGAGGAGAGAAAGACATAATTATAGTACTAGAAATAGGGATCTATTGGTTCAACCAGTTTTCAGACTGGCTAAAGTAGACTCATCTTTTATAGGGTACTGTTTAAAATGTTATAATAAGATACCTCCCCACATTCTTCAACTGAATGAAACAAAATTCAAGTCTTGTATAAAACGCACACTATGCAGGCAGGCATATTATAAGTTAGGGGATTACATCGCTGATAAAAATGCCTGGCTCATTGCTGGTCCCAACTAATTGATTAACACTTGAAAATACTGTTGGAGCTACTGAAGAGTGAAGATTGTAAGACTATATTTGCATTGTATAAACTCAATTTCCTTTGTATTGTATAATTGCATAGCACAGATGTGAGCTGTTGTATGTACTGTAGAGCTACCATTTACCGGGTAATATGTCTTTCATTGACTTGAATATGCCCTGGCAGCTGATAGTATGTCATGCTCACACAATTGTCTCGCTGACGGTGGCGTATGTGTCTAGTCGCAGTGTCATCTCGGCGACAAACAAATGTTACAAACTTGTCAAAATGTAGGGAAAGAGGGACTGAGATCAGAATGTGAACGTTCTTAACATTACGAGAATTGCCCCTCTGATATATTTTATCCGTGGAATAAAATTGACGTCTGACAGCTAGTATGGAAAAACTGTCAACATTTATTCTCAGGATAAAACTTATTCTAGTCTAGGTAGGTATAAAAGTTTGGTGGAATTCGCTCTTATTTATACACGTCAATATTTTGTTGGTCAATATTTTAAGACAAGATGGCGCCGGCATATCTTAGCTGACTGATCTCTGAGAAGAAATGCCGAAACAAACTCAAGAGGTCATGGTCACTTTTAACCAAACATATTATTTACATTTTGTTTATTATTAGCAATTAATGTCCACTGGGCAAAGGCCTTCTACTCTCTTTCCACCTCACTCTGTCCAGCTCCAGAGCAGCCAAGGACCAAACTTTATTAAAGGAGTCCAGCTCATCCCGCCATCTCCGTCTGGGCTTGTCGAGATGTCGTTTGCCACTACATTATTAGGATTTTATGTGATCTGATCATAGATATACGATATGTGATAGATTATTTTATTATTGTCTTACAGAATTAGGTAGATATTGTTTATATAACGTGTAAGTGATTATGCATTTTTCCTTGTTTTCATTCCTATCCTACTATCTTATCTTATTTTTAAATCCGGCCTGTCTACAAAACGGAATTGAACAAAAAACAAAAATAACGAAATACTTATTTACGTTATCGTCATAATTATGTATGTATTTTACCAACTAAGTAGATGCCCTCGGCTCCACTCGAAATAAAGTTAAATGTCTTTACCAAGTCTTTAGGTACTAAAAATCTCTACTTAAAGTAAGTAAATATCATGCTAAGTACTCTTCTCAACCAAACATCATCAAATCAGCCCCCTTACCACAGTCTGAATCATTTCGAAGAATATTGATTGCTAATCCATTGATCCACATCCTCGAAAAATGTACCTGTTCAAAAACGTCAACAACGCAATGAATGTTTTTTTTTTTTCCTTTTTGGCAACGCAATGAATGTTGTTGAACTGTCAAAATGAAAGCCATTGCCACTGTAAGCGTGTTAAGTAACGCAATTACCCCGCACTTCAGTATTTCTGTCGTAATAAGCATATTATACCTTTTAAACGAACAGACCAACAGCAGATACATTTATATGTGTTATAGATTGTTTACAAACTAAGTAATTACTGATAATGACAGCACATCAGCTGCGACAAGTACATCCAAATATGTACAATTGTACATAGCTATGTACACACGGCTACACATCAAGCTATACATTTCCAGTTTTCGCTGACCTCGCATTGTATAGGTTTTCCGTACAATCAGAAGTCAGCTTATACTGGTTATGTATAGCTTGATGTGTAGCCGTGTGTACATATATGTGTGGTGTTAAATATACCTATGTAGTCAGTGCCTACATAGCCTGAAGGAAGGTCGTGACTGACATCACAAAAATATCGACATTTCTATATTTAGACATGATGAAATTCCTTTACCCAAACGATGTATACATTTCACTGTATACGGTAAAATATAATAACAGCCGCACAGGTCGATCGATCAGGTTAAGCTACGCTTGCCGCGGTTGGTCTGTGGATGGGTGACCATCTTTACATACCGAGACCCCTCTGTGTCTCGGAAAGCACGTTAAGCCGTTGGTCCCGGCTGTCATTCGTGGAACTTTGACAGTCGTTACGGGTAGTCAGAAGCCCGGAAGTCTGACAACCAGTCTTACCAAGGGGTATCGTATTACCCAGTAAATGGGTTGTGGAGGTCAGATAGGCAGTCGCTCCATGTAAAATACTGGTATTCAGCTGCATCCGGTTAAACGGGAAGCCGACCCCAACGTAGTTGGGAAAAGGCTAGGCAGATGATGACAGTTATTATTTGCAGGTTTTTAAAGAAACGTAAACAAGACACCATTCGCTTTTTATCGAGTGCTAATCAAATAAACGCATGTTTTTGTATTTGTCATATGTTTTGATAGCTACAGATGTATTATAGTATTTTCTTATTGCTTTCATGAGATATGTCAACTTGTCTCTCTTGGCAATGCATCTGCGATATCTCTGGTATTGTAGATCAGTCAATCAACTAAGTCTTTCGCAGTCCACTGTTGGACATAAGCCTCTCCCAGGCTGCGCCACAGAACCCCGACCTCCGCCTTCCGCATCCAGTCTGTCCCAGCCACCTTCTTAAGGTCGTTGGTCCATCTAGCTGGGGGGCGTCCCGCACTACGCTTGCCGATACGCGGTCTCCACTCCAGGAATGCATCTGCGATATCTCTGGTATTGTAGATCAGTCAATCAACTAAGTCTTTCGCAGTCCACTGTTGGACATAAGCCTCTCCCAGGCTGCGCCACAGAACCCCGACCTCCGCCTTCCGCATCCAGTCTGTCCCAGCCACCTTCTTAAGGTCGTTGGTCCATCTAGCTGGGGGGCGTCCCGCACTACGCTTGCCGATACGCGGTCTCCACTCCAGGACTCGTCTGCTCCACTGGCCTTTGGTCGTTCGACAAACTTGACCAGCACGCTGTTACTCCAGTTTGCTTACTCTCCAAGCTATGTCGGTAACTCTGGCTACGTCGGTATTGCAGGTGACTGCGTAAAAAAAAAAAACGCAATAAACAAAAAAAAAACAAACAAACCGCGTCGGTGATCACGTCGGCGTCCTCAGATGGTCTATTTTGTAAATATATTACCCTTATAACTTGCTTGACCTTGAAGTGAGCTGTCATTCCACCAGCCGATCAATTCTGTGAAAATCTCACCGTCAATACTTAGGTGAAGTGAACTATCATAGTGTCACTAGGTACCTAGCATCAGGTGGATTCTTCTTTTTCTTAGCGTGTCGATAGCAATCTAAATATAGGTACTAGGCCCAGAATTCGCCTACTTGTTTGGCGCCATCACTAGCGTCCATCAGTTCCTGTAACGTGCAGCTGACAGGTCACGCAGGACACGATATTAAGTGTCCCATCGTTTGTGGAACTGCACCACATTTACACTCCAAGGCGGAGTCGTCTATAAATCTCCACCTGAACAGGTTTTCCTTGCTGCGGCCAACCTGGGTCCGGAACTCCGGAGTCTGTTTAAAGACTTCCAGGTTACCTAAGGTAGGTAACTCATGTCCAGGTGGGAAGTCTTCAGCGGGTGGACCGAACGGTTTGGGTAATGAAGCACTGTCTCGCCACAGCTTCAGTCTTTCTTGTGGTGGTTCGCCAGTGAGAGGGACGACACTCTTTAAAAAACTGTTTCGGCTTTTCAGCCTTTGTGGCACAAGGATGTTGTCCTGCAAAGGGTGTCGTGTGTCGGAGACCATTTTGGCTCTTTCGCTGGAGCTTGCCACCGCTCTGCGAATCACTGGTGGCGCTATTCCTGCTAGTGGATACAGCATTTGTATCAGGTGGATTGACAGCTCACTTCACCTAAGTATTCACGATGAAATGTTTACAGAATATTTCGGCAATGTTTATTCTTGCCACCCAATATCATAAAGATTGTAGTGACTAAAGCTTAGAATGAGTTGATTTATTCCGGTCTGATCTCCTGAACCCCCCTCCCCTCCACCCCCCCTCGATCCCCTGCTAGTTCGTAACATAACATAGATAATAAAATTCACAAGGCGGAATAAACATTAATTTTTAATTGATTTGATCCCGTGATCAGTTAACCTTTCAAGTTTCATTCTCACAAATAACTATGTCGACACACAATTCGTCTTATCTTCACGTTTTACTACAGAGAGGGGGACAACAGTACTGTCTGCCGTATCTATACAGCTGCCAAGTAAACACGTGAAGGCGTGCTCCGTGATAGGCATAAACGTGACCATTGTTGGATGGATAAGCAAGCTAAAGTAACTACCTACTTATAATCTTGTTTAGGTGCTTGGAAAATTAAAATTACCCACTAAACTCATTATCGCTACGGTAATAGAAATTCTTGGGAACATGTGGCTACTGTACTAACTGCCTGGCCACAGCCACAGATTACTGAATAGTTACTACAGCATTTTCGAAGAATATTGACTGTATTTTCACCACAACTACTTATAGATAGGCACGAGTTAATGTGTAGTGAAAGACCACCCATCAACACAAATACAGCTTAACCTCCTCTCGATAATTAATTATAAATCATCATCATCAAGTGCCAAATTTTTTTCCTTACTAAGTATGTTGTATTGTACCTACACCTACTTTTCTGTGTGCTCCCTTGGTAATTTAATGTTAGAAATACAAGTTGATATTATCTGACTCGTTGCGCCCCGCGGTTTCACCCGCACAAGTGTCGATCCCGTGGGAAAATCGGGACAAAAAGTACCCTATGTGTTAATCCAGGGTGTCAGCTACCTCTATACAAAATTTTATCAAAATTGGTCCAGTCGTTTGTGCGTGAAGAAGTAACAAACATACAAATACACTCACAAACTTTCGCATTTATATTATTAGTGTGATGTGATAATATCGACGATCGACTGGATAGGGACGATTCTTATCTCTGCCTACATAATATTATAATGTATTTATATAGATTTTATTATCGTTTTGTTGCGTCTTCAAGGTCGTAGTCAAGTGAAATAGGATTTTGAAGTCGACTGAAGGACGGTAGATATGTACCTGTAATAATTGGGGACAGAGGCCCTTGAACGAACTGTTACTTTACGATTAAAAAACCTTCGAATTTAGATAATAGTATAATCATAAGCATAATCAGCCTGTGAAGTTCCCACTACTGGGACACAGGCCTCCTCTTTGCGAGAGGGAGTGGGCCATAATCCACCACACAGGCCCAGTGCGGGTTGGAGGATGTCACATGTCTTTCAATGTTTGGTTCTAGGACATGCCGGTTTCCTCACGATGTTTTCCTTTACCGTTTTGAGAGCAGAGTGGTATTGAAATAAATTATACATAATAATGTGCTTGTGTAGGTTCGATCCCACGACCTACACGTAAGTCGCTACCACTGGGCCACCACTTCATCCTAAAAGAAAATATTTTGTTCTAAAATTGCACACTGCAACTGCATTAACAAAACATAATGGCCCAATTATATCGATAAATCCGAAGTAGTTACAAATGATAGTAGCTATAATAAACTGACCATACGTCCCGTTTTGAACGGGACTGTCCCTTTTCTCAGGCACCTGTCCCTTTGTCCCCAAACAAAGCTTTGGGACGCAAAATAGTCCCGTTTTCCGAAACCACGCGAAAATTTAAAATTACGTGGCTCGTCAGACATGAGCAGCTGGCATGGGAAGATTTTCAAAAAGCACTGGATGTACTGATTAAAAACCCAATATATTGACTGTAAGGAAGATATAGAAGTATTTGACGAATTTACGTTAATTTCAAGCTACGTCACTTCCCAAAAAATAACCGAATGCAATAATTTAAAAGTTTCCACATAAACTCGTTGGGTGGAAGTATACAAACACTTTCGCACCAACAATGTTCAACATAATTTTTTTTGTATTTGGTTTATTACCCATTTCCCGCTTTGAGTTAAAAAATAAATGGTCAGTTTAGGTATACATAACATCACGTCTTTATTTATCGAAGGGCTAGGCAGAGGTGTACCGGTGTGTGTGTATAGTACACCCACAATCCGCCAATTATGTTTAAATCCAATGTAATAGGGGGCGAGCCTATTGTCTTTAAACGGTAATTTTGTACATAATAAAACTAAACAAACCAATGATGCTCGAATTTTAAAGAATAATGCCTAACTTTTAATCATTTTTGTTCCCAAAAAATTTCTTGCTACGCGGGCCTACGCCGTAGCACGAAATTTAATCTAGACTCCATTTTATTCTCAATACGCCATAGCCAAGCCAGACGAGTAGGGCTTCCAAAATCGATATTATCTACGCAACAGACTCGCCCGTCATTCGCAGGAGGGTGGGTAGATGTGTAGGTGTCGCGTGACTACAACGTGTAAAAACTTTTCCGTTGTTATAACAAAACGAAAATGGTGCTGAAAACAAAGGATGATTATGTATATTGATCAACTTCGGGAGGGAGGTGGGCTGGTTGGAATAACCACCGATGGTTGCCATGGAAACCAAACCCTCTAACATAGAAATAGATGCAATGGCCAACCCCCATAGTTTTTAAGTCTTTTTACTTTATGGATTGCGTGTAAGTACCTACCTACTTGTATGACATGTATTTATTATTATTAGGAGCCAATGTTCAGTAGTGGAAGTCGACAGGCTGAAAACATATTGATTAGTCTACTAAGAATAATTCACTTGGTACAGATAGTGCCTTCCACGAAGACGCGCCCCACTCTTCTTCCTAATCGTAATATCGCCAGTTAAGAGGAAATGCGGGTGGTCTTTTCGCCATTGAAACGCTCTCACCTGTTTTCTTTCTGGTTAATAGTCATAAAGCAATGATTTCTTACATAATAATAAATATTAACTACTTGTATGTCCCTATGTTTTCTTTTTTGATGATACATTATTTATACAGGGTGTGTCGTAAATAGTGGTCCACCGTTAAGGATTCGATATACCAGATAATTTACTATAACATATTATAATTTTAACCATTTTAGTAGGATATTTTTTTTTTTACAAAATCGCTCCTGAATTTCCATCATTATGCTAAAAATTAGGGTTAAAATAGAAAAGAGCTAACTTTTTCTTCAAAAGCTCTAAATTTACATAAAAAACTATAATTTTACACGATAGCTCTAGTATTCAACAGTAATTAACAGAAATCAAAATGAAAAAATAATGGCGTTTGTTGAAACTACAACCAAATTTGTAACAAAAGGTTGAAATTTCGTAAATAAAAAACAAAAAAAAAATATTTTCGGAACCCTTGGGTAAAATTGGTTAAAATTGTAATATGTTATAGTAAATTATCTGGTATATCGAATCCTTAACGGTGGACCACTATTTACGACACACCCTGTATAACCAAAAAAATGCTCAAAATTGCCGCTGTCAACAGAGGCCTAGTGTACCAATTTGACAACTATTAATGAAAAAAGAAAAATATAGGGACACAGGATATATCTTTCTTATTCAGTTTATGAAATATCTTTTAAATTGATCCAATATTGGAGGAGGAAATGGGCGAAAGCCAATAAACCTCGAATTATGATCTGTTACTTAGGCTTTTTCAAAACTCTCTCCGACCGCATTTCCTCTTAATTCCGCTATTGTTTTGTTTTTTTTCGATACACGCTAATTACCCACTACGTAATAAGGAATTAGTGTGTATCGAAAAAACTAAAACACTATCGGAATTTTTCACACTTGTACTGTAAGAGATTATGAAGAAGAGTGGGGCGCGTCTTCGGTGCACACGCAACAGCATGTTCACAGTAATTATGCCATATCTCTAATTATAGAAATAACAATTAATTAGTTTCGATATAGTGCCTACATCCAGATATTTTATATTTATTGTTATTATAAACTCACGTGATCGTGTCACATTCTTGTGATTGTGAGTGCAATTTCTAATCAAATCTAATATTTTCTGTACTAATAAACATTGTAGTAATGGATGTTTGTTTGTAGAAAGAAGTTTCTAGTAACAGCATCATATTATTATCAGCATTTTTCTAGAACCTGATGGATCCCAGGCCCCAGCTTTATAGATTTTATCGAACAGTTTTGAGTTGCTACCCAATTTCCTAATATTTAGGAGACCATCTGTCCATATGCTAGGCCGCTGTAAAAAAAAAGGTCGCTGTGACTAGGCCCTAGGTCCTACATGTATAATGCACTATGTTTTTGGTTCGACTTTACCATCAACCCCGTTTTATTTTGTGAACTTTCTAGAGTCGTGAGTCACTAACCCAGGCGGACGTAACCTGTTGGTCATAATATTATTCTTCTAGAAATGTCAACATCTCCCAAAGGCATCAGTTTCATTAGACACTGTTACACTTTATCTCGAATTCCAAGCGACCAGTCACAGATTTAGCCGAATGTTTTTAATTTTCATGGGAATTCCCACACACAGACAACCCCTGCATAACAACACTACGAAACGCAAACGTGTGCGCTTTGTTTTGACGCGTTCCGGTCGCACACAGGCAAACACGACGCACACAGTCAACGATAACCTACAAATGAACACACAGCATAAACGTGCACGTTTTCCGTTGTATCAGTATAAGGCGTTCTACACGATCCAGACCGACCGCCGACAGAGGTGACCTTGGTCGGATCAACCAACTTTTGTATTCGTTCTACACGGTCGGTGGTTGACACCAACTTGTCAATTCCATCCGGTGTTCACAGCGTAATGACGTATCAATATGGCTCCTTGCCTTTCAAAGCAACGGAAGGTCGGTTTGGCAATTTAACTTTTTTATGCTTGAGTGAAGAAGAAAAATTAATTATTAAAAAAAAATAAAAATTAATTAAACATTTTCTTATTCTTATCTTTATATAAATTAGATCCAATGTACAGACGCCAGCACATCAACCTACACCTAACTGTCAAATTTTCCCAATCAACATTGAACCTTATACTTTAGTAATAAAGTTGAAAATCTATTACAGAAATCTGACAGATTGTAGTAGGTTGATGTGCTGGCGTCTGTACCAAAGACATGATAAATCAGTGTATAAAGATATAAATTCGGTCAGAACCTCTCGTTCGCGGGGTTCGTTTTGTGAATCAATAAAGAGCACTCTACATTTTTTATAACATGCGACTTACATTCAAAAAATATACCCGTCGAGACCCAACACGGCTAAGAATTCCTTCACATCAAAGCACATTATGACATAAGAATAGCTTTATCACAGCAATAAAAATATTCAACAATATTCCAAAAGAAATAAGGGAACTCCCTCTAAAACGCTTTAAATCAAAACTACACAAATGGCTTATTGATAATTGTTTTTATAGTGTAAAAGAATTTTTTGATAAAAAAATAGACGATAAATATAAGATAATGATGCTGAGTTTTAATTATATTACTTTATATACCTATTATTCTTATGTGTTCAAATAGATACGAAACCCTAATAACCAATGTTATTAAAAATATGTTAATTTTAACAAATTAATGCGTTAAAGTCACATTTAGTATGTTTAAATATTTGCATGCCAGTCCATGGCGAAACATGTAAGATCATCACTTTATTTATAAGACCTTTATGTACCATGTTTTAAAGCAAATAAATATATTCTATTCTAATCCATCGCTGTGACACGCGATGACGTGCGCCCACATTGACTGACAATCGCACACTGAAGCTCTCCCGTCGGACAACAGCGTTCCAGACGGTTGAGGCCGACCCGGGACGCAGCCTGTCGCGATGGATGCGCTGCCGACCAAGGTTGTCCAAAGGTCGTTTGACCCCGCCCATATTTGGTCGACCGACCAACGTCTACACGGTAGATTTTCATACCAACTGGACCAAGGTCACCTCTGTCGGCGGTCGGTCTGGATCGTGTAGAACGCCTTTATGACGCACGTGCAAGGGAGCGGGCGGGGGTGCGCGGGGCGAGGCAAAATGGAATGGACGGTTTATATAGGACGCGAGCACGCAGATGAAACCAGTTTGATTCGTGAAGTAAACAAACAAACACCTTCGAAAAAGCATCACAATTTGTTAAGCCGGCTGAGAGCCAATTATGGGTACGTTCACCTTTTCTACTTTATCATCATCTTAGCACTGACCTTAATTTCATTTAGCCTATATTTTCATCCACCCCATAACATCAACCTATCCTAACCAAAAATATCTCTCTACTTCCGGTAATATTCCTTCCGATTTTATCAAAACTTCCCATATTTCCGTGTGATCTTAAATTTTTTACTCTGACCCTTTCGAAGACCGACATGAGTAGACATGACACTCTAATCAGCTGTTTATTGAATTAGTCCCACCCACTGCAACTGCACTGCTATCTTGTTTATCTTGTTACTACTGTCCATCATTCATTGTATTCTATGTGTACTGTTTCATTTATTTTCTTCAACTACTTAGGTCTTAGTTTTGGCCTAATACACCTTCCCCTTTTTTCATAAAAGTTGCTTAAAATTAAGTATTCAAGCATCTTCTGGGCACGCTCGTTCCATCATAGACCTCATCCATCAGGTCCAGGCCCATACAGCAATAAAAAAAAATTAAAAAAGTAGCGATTAGCGACTGTTTAACCATACATTTTTGACGTGTAAACGTCACTTCACTTTAATCATCATTTAAAAATAAACCCCCTTATCTATATTTATTAATTTCGTGGCACGGTAACCGGAGGTTTCCTGTTATCTGAATTTGGGCGTTCCTATGACTTCTACAGTGAACAGCCAAGGGGGAAAACCATATTTAAACGTTAGCAATTTTTATTTTGAATAATTTCGCTTTCTTTCTTTTATTTTTCCCTTTTTATAAAACTAATTTTATTACTATACCTGTGTCTTAAAGTATTATATCTGTGAATAATACTTAATGAATACGGAGTCAGCATTGTCTTGAAAATGCTGACTCCATATTCATTACCTAACATACGAAAAGTCGATCCCATTAAAGAAATTGCACCATATTCGCTTATGGTGCTATGCGTCATCCGGGTGGGTACATAATGGCGTCCTCGCGTGCCGCTATCTAGACTAAATTAATTAACTTCTATCGTCTAACCTGCCCTTTAATATAGGAAGCTAGACACACGTCTATTTGCTGGATTTTCATTGTTAGTAATGGTAAACATTCAAATGGATATTTGCTAACAAATACTGAAGTCTATTAATAGCGTTGCCAAACAATTTACCATCTCTGAAAATTTTATCCAAATCTTCAAACAATTATATTTCTTCGCAAAAAAATATGTAATTTTAAATTGTCTGCCACCTCCAAACACGTGTTTTCTATCATGTCTGTTTCTATTCACGTTTAATGGAAACACTTTTGTCCGTCTTTTGATGTTACCCAAAATAAATTTAAGAAGCTCAAGTCAAACATCAGCTAAATAAGAAACGACGTAAACCATATCTGGCTTTTCGACATATTTGTTAAATGTGCCATAAAGATATACATAGACTATATACATATATAGACTGTTTTAGTTATATCCCTACTTCCGACATAATATGACCGTGGCCGGTGAGTCATCCGGTTTCCCATTACCGTTTTGTTTGCGCAGTCCGTCACTGTGCTCAATTAGCATATTAGGAATTCTTGGAGGTTGGCCTTTATGACGTATAGATTATACCCACCTTGTGTAACATAGGTTGATATTCAGAACTCTATGCATAGTCACTGCTTAGTAACCGCATTGTACGGTGATGACGCAAAACTTGGGCAGCTTATCTTCTTTCATTGACAAAACGACGAAGGGGATTTCTGTTACATCGTGAATCGTTGTTGTCATAGCATTATTATCTGTGATTATATTGTTCTTAGTTCCAATTGTAACTAAAATAAAAATGCTCCATCAACAATCGCGAGTATCATAATCTTATCATCTAGATTTATTAGTGTCCCAAAAAGTAGCATTGTGTAACCTGATGATTTCTTTGTTACAGATATGTTAAATATAAAACCGTTAAGTAAGGACTTAGAGTGGTCTCTGGGTGCGTCTGCGGGCGCGGTTATGGAGGCCACAGGTGCGGGCGGGGCCGACGCGTCCGCCGCGCCGGTAGCATGCTCGTCGAACGAGGAGAGGGCCCTACGCCAAGTTGTGGGCCGCTGGGGCACCGAGTGGTTGAGCTGACTCGGCTCCGATGCACGCACCGCCGGCAGCTGGCCTGCCGACCACCCCCTCCCGCCACCCAGGTGGGGGGCCTCCCGCCCCGCCCTGCGACTCACCCTCCAACGCTATGAGGACCTGGTCGCTAAGGCGGAGGCGCTGTTGAGCCGTCTCGTCGTCTCGGAGAATTATGACTCCATCAATAACTTCATTTCCCTGTACGATGCCTACATGGCAGCCCCAGACGCGACTCTTCAGGAGTACTTCCCGAAGTACAACCCACCCATCCGTCCCCACAAGCACACTTGTGTCGGTCTGGCCATGGAAGTCGAGAAACTGCTGAAAGGCTTAGAGAAGGACTTCCCTGGCATCTCAAAGTCCATGTTGATTGTATCGTGTGACGAGAACATCCAAGATCTAGTGGATTACGCTACATCAAGTCCTGGACCGCAGGGGTTCCTCATCGAGAACGAGAAGGACCACGTGATGCTTGCTATCAACGTGAAGGTTGACGGAAGGCCTGGCATGTTCCTGTCAGATCTGGGCTACCACATCGCTCGCGTCGTCACTGTGATGGCTGATCGTTGCTACCCTCATACTGGTGAGTTTCATATGCCTATTTAACTCTATTTCAACTTTAAATGATCACTTTCTTGTTTCTTAATTGCTTATCTTCAACTTGATCATTTCTTTTTCTCACCAACAGGTTGGTTCACCCAATCCGACGAACCTCACTGCCGCAAGGAGTACAACTACCTGTTCAACACAATGAACAGCAACTACATCGAGTGGCATGAGCGGGAGACCAGAGGAGCTGTAGTGAAGGAGCGCCTGTCACTCATCTACGTCGCTAAGGCGTATCTGACAGCTGTCAGTGTCACCGAGAAGAGGAACATAGTTTGGGACTTGAGGTTGGTACCAGTTTGAGCTACTATTTTGATAGTAACTTTTTCCGAATTAAGTACTTACTTGTTCAAGTATATAATAATATCTTGATGTTGATAGTTGAAGCGTCTGATATTTGAATCAAAATTTTAAGTACCTATCGATATCCTTCATTCAACCTAGCTATCGTATATTCTTGGCTTTTGATTGAGAATGGCATATCACTTCCAAAAAAGATACGTGACAGTATATTTTAGCCCTAAGTACTAGGTGTCATTTAGATAACATTGTGGACAATACCTAAGCTTGAAAATAGGCCTAAGTACTTACTTTAGTATCTACACGCTATTGTCAGATGAGTCAATAACCAGAAGATACAGTGCCACAGATACACAACGTGACTTTATATGATGTATTGACAATCGTATCATCACCTGCAATAAACGATATCTCTATGATTATGATATCAGTCAGTATGCTCAGTGAACAATAGTTTGTGTTTATCACTAAGATTATTATTTATCTCAATAAACATACGTTACTATCTAGCTTTGGTGGTTTTATTGCCATGCAAACAAAACATAGAACAGCAAAGATGCATAAGGAAGTAAACACAAAAAAAAAAACAATCTGTTTAGCCTTTTCCCAACTATGTTGGGATCCGCTTCCAGTCTAACTGGAGGCAACTGAATACCACTATTTTATATGAAGCGACTGCCTGACTGACCTCCACAACCCAGATACTGGGTAACACGATGCCCCTTGGTAAGACTGGTTCTCAGACTTTTGGGTGTCTGACGACCCACGAATGACATCCGGGACCAACGGCTTAAAACGCTTTCGGAGGCACAGAGAGGTCTCGGTATGTAAAGACCCATCCATGGACCGACCCCAGCAGGCAGCAATCTAACACAATATTGCACAATTATAAGCTTTGCTGGTTTATTATTCTTAAAATACCCAGGGCACGTCATCTATCGTGTGTTACAAATCTAAATGGCTATAACATAATTAGGGCTCTGGTATTTTTTAGCCATGACACACTGATTAACATTGTACCAAGAAATGATAACTAGTTAGCTATAGTTAGATAGAAACATATAAAACACGATGCAACATCGTGATGCATGCAAAACAAAATATTAGGATTTGCAAATAACCACGAAAATAAACGACTGGCTTGTTAAGATAAAAATCTGCTGGTTATATCAATCAATTTTGTTGTCAAGCTACAAGATAACAAATTTAGCGATGAGAAAACGATAGGTAGATGAAATTGAGATCGTCAGTAGATTTGGAAAGTGACACCAACTCATAATATGAGTATTTGAAACGACGATGATTATGTATAGAAACATACCTATAGTATAGGTACTTGCTATCACTATGGGCTCTGGAGTATTTCAACTCCCCATGACGTCAAATGATATAAATTTATGTCGGCTTCTCCAAATTTTATGCCAAAGTGTTTTTATAGGACAGATCCAGTCAATGAACTCGAAACTTTGCATTTATATCGGTCATCTATGTGACTGTAGATAGGCAAAGGATTTGAGGCTCTCTAGCACTAAAGCCTGTATTCAGCCTTCATGAATATAGGCCGGTCAAAGTCTTGAAATACAGCCAAATTTCAGCTATAATTTTGCATTTATTTTTATTGCCGTAACCTATTTCTGACCTAAATTTTTTTGTTACTTTCAGGAGTTTACTTGCCAGGGATCCTAAGGGTCGTTTGACCGCCGGTATCTACTTCCCTATTAAGAAGAAGGACCAACAGTTCACCATGTTTTTCGATGCTAACAACGGCAAGCTAAGGAAGAAACTCAAGTTCGAAACCTTCCTGAAATTGCAAACGGTAATTATGAAAAAATAATTAAACCTTATGTTATTTTGGTATTCAAATGACGCTGAATATTAATGTCGTCAAATGTACGTATACCCAACAATAAAATGTTGAGGATAAACCATTTAGTAGGAAATGGAAGATAGTTTAATTTTCATTTTTTGTTGTAGCTAGTAACAGGAAATTCATACCTAATATTTTACAGCCAGACCAGTTTATTCCACATATTTCAGTAATATTTATAACTCAACGAAAATGTGAAATTCCCGTAATCAAGGTCTTCGTTTACATGGACGTCATTGCTCTGGCGGCCTGCCAGATTCGTTTTATGGAAATAACCATTCCAGACTTTATGGAATTGAGAATTTTTCTGAACAGTGAACGCCATCTAGTGAGCTCTTGCTTCAACAACACACTAACTTGTCTGAAAGACTAGCATTAATTAGTTCATACTCAAATAAATGACCATTAACTGGCATTATGCTGCACGTAAATACGCTTGTATTTACGTCCAGCAAGGAATATCTTATAAAACTACAAAGGAAATAGCCTGTCATTTACACAACTTCCTATACAGTCTATATTTCCTACAAAGAATTCATATTTCGTCTGAGATTTCAAATAAAATAAGCCTTATCACATCACCTTAACATCCAAGACCCAATGTCTTAAGTCATCAGTAACTAAGTAACCCCGCATTATCTTATTTCCAGATCCCTGACGAGGTCGTAGATGAGGTAGAACAGTGCAACGACCAGCTCCGTCTGCGCGATGGTGAGCTCCTGTCCATTCTGAACAAGCTGGCCACCATAATGGCCGATGAGGAGTACATGGTCGAACTGCAGGACATCAATGACAAAATTGTGCAACTTTCTGCTGGAAACTAAACCATAAACTTCTAGAATTACATTTAATCAACAAGATCTTTAGAATATCGTCATTAATTTGCGTATTGATGGAGTTCTAATTTGGTTTCTTGCACATATTTTTGGATCTTGCAATCGATTTTAACATCGTAGTAATCGTCTTAAAATTTAGTATCGATTAGAAAACTAGGCATAGAGAAGAGTTCCGGGTAATTAGTATCGTAGAACCTCGTAGAACTCATTTAAATTGGATGTGACATTTTCTTATTATTACTTCATTTATTTTTCATTCATTCATTGGAAATGACTTTGCTTTGGCCTTACGTAAATCACAAGGTTGTATGATTTAAGACCTTTGCCTGTAATGGCGGATATTTCAACAACAACATCGTTCATCTATGGAATTCATTTTTTTTTCGTTTTTTCTCTTTCGCACAGATAATGTATTAGATGTTTTTAGAATATTGCAATTTGTAAACAAATGGGTTGAATATTAGTTTTTATCCATACCATACATTCTGTTCATGTAGTTCATCATTTTGGTATTAGACAAGTAGTTGTGACGTAGATTGAAGTACTGAGACGTATGACGAGACACGGCTCAACATGGGATATTAAAAAATATTAGAAAAATGCTTTTTTGTTTTATTTTTCCTAAAACTGGTTTGCCGCTAGTTTACTGACGCTGTGGAGCACCTCATGAAACTTCACCCACTGCTGAAGCTACTTACGATCTGAATAACGAGTTTCGCAGTACCCAACTTATATTAGTGGAGTAATCATCACAAAGACCAGCAGCCTGGGAGAGGCCTGCGTCCAGCAGTGGACTGCGATAGGCTGAAGTTGATTGATTTTGACACAAAGAGCACCATATAGTCTTACTTATAGTAACGTAGCCTTTTCCGTACTACAACAAACGAACAATCAACTCGGTCCATCGCAGCCCAAAACTGGACATAGGCCGCAAAACCTTGTTCTCCGCCTTCCGCATTCAGTCACCCAGACACCTTTTTACAGGTTGTCGGGCCATCTAGCTGGGGGGTGTGCCACACTACGCTTGCCTATACGCAGTCTCCACTCCAGGACTCGTCTGCTCCACCGGCCATCGGTCCTTCGACAAACATGGCCAGCCCACTGCCACTTCAGTTTTCTGACTCTGCAAGCTATTTCCATGTTGATAACTCCATAACTGGCAAAATTTGGGTTAACTATACACGTCTGCCTAGCTCTTCAGAAATACAGGTGCCCAAACAAAAGCCCTTCAACACAACACAACACACACATAATATAAAAAATGTTATACATTAACAAACCACTTTTTGCATCAAACTCAAACTCAAAGCATTTATTTCAATTAATCCGATTACAGGCACTTTTGAACTGTCAAGGGGTCGATCAGTCAGAAAGATGAAGCTACTTGCCCATTCCAAAGCGTAGGTACCTATGGAGAAGAACGGGCAAGAAACTCCATGGACACACTTTAAATCAAAATAATATGGCAAAGTCTTGGTTACATCATTCATCTTAAAAATTATGCATGTGAGGACGATGCAGAACGTTAAAAGCGTCCGTAATGAAAAGACGAAAAAAAAAAGCAATTCAAATATTAAATTAAATTAAAATAAGCCATGGCAGCAAAGAGATGACTAGTCCCTACTGACGGCGCCCGTTCACGGACATCAAGTCGTAGAGCCTATAGGGATGCTACGGCTACGGGGCTACGGGTCATCTACGACTAGGTCTACGAGCGTAGAGGGTCTATTGCGTAGACCTAGTTACGGCGTTTTTTAATTATTTCCGAACCTTTTCGTTTTTACTTTCATTCTTAAAGCTATTTAGCTTATCATTTTACTACAGTATGTAAGTATGAAAGGAGAGTACGACGAGTTGGATTTCATATTGGCTTTGTTACGAAGGTTCTGAAAATAATTGAGTCGGGACAAAAATTCGATCGTTCTCGATTTGTAAAGGCGTATTTGATGTTGTGAAATCTCATCTCAACGTATATGCGAGGTCAACTATAGGAGAATCTTCTATAATTAATTCACTGTCATACAACGCACTGCCTAACTGCTGAGTCTAAAAGCATAAAAATGGGATTCCGTATATTGCTGAAGGCGAGCTCTGAGGAAGGTTCTTTTCACTTTTTGAAAACTCATCCCCGAATTTTCAAAAAGTGATTTGAGAATGAGTGGGATGACGTAGGATAGGTTTGCATGAACGGCTTGTATTTTAAAGACAGTCTGTACACAAGGACAAGATACAGTCTGTATTCGTCAAGGCGGACGTTTTGGCTTCGTGCTTGTCATACAAGAAGACCATTTTTTCTTAGAAGATGCGGTGGCTCATCTTCTTAATTATCTAACCAAACATATGCGAAGACCGCAAGAAGTGCTGTTTTTCATCAGTCAGCATGTTACAGTATGTTTTTTCTAGGTCTGACAAGAAAATTGATGTCGTATATAGATACTTTATATTCCGCTAGTGAAAATGACTTTGTCAGTTCCGAATTTATTATACTGTAATCAACTATCACACTAATAAATATTATAAAGGCTAAAGTTTGTGAGTGTGTGTGTGTTTATATGTTTGTTACTTCTTCACGCTCAAACGGTTGCACCAATTTTGATAAAATTTTGTATGGAGGTAGCTAACACCCTGTATTAACATATAGGCTACTTTTTATCCCGATATTCCCACGGGATCGACATTTACGCGGGTGAAACCGTGGGGCGCAGCTAGTAATATTATAAAGGCGAGAGTTTGTGAATGTATTTGTATGTATGTTACTCTTTCACGCAAAAACTGCTAAACGGATTTGGATGAAATTTGGCACACAGATATTTTATAACCAGGATTAACACATAGAATACTTTTTATCTCGATGTTCCTAGAATATCATCCTCAATAAATGTTTTACGCTTTATGTAGCAACGAACGTTTTACGCACATGCTGATAACTATCTCTAGTAATATATAAGTCAATGTCTGTATAGATAAAATATATTTTTGTCGTCATGATAAGCATGGATAAGCCTGTGCTCATCCACGCTTATCATGACGACAAAACTATATTTTTATGGATGTATCTTGCACCTTCTTGTATAGTGTTATCCAGTAACTGAGTTGTGGGGATCGGGTAGGCAATCGCTCCATGTAAAATACTGGTGTTCGGCTGCATCCAGTTAGACTGGAAGCCGACCCCAAAAATAGCTGGGAACATGCTAAGCAGATGATAATGATGATCTTGTCTCTTCTGTTCCTTTTGTATTGTTTATATTTTCTGTGCTTGTTCCAAATAAAATATGTATCTGTCTTTCTTTTTCTTCTCTGTAGAAAAAGGGCGCTGTAAGTACTGTACGATAATTTACGACAAAATGTTAAGGATCACACGCAAACATCCCACTGTTCATTTGGTTAAAAACGTATGCTGTACCTATCAAACGGTCATGAGATTCCAAAATGATTGTACAGTAAAGTATCGTTATTGAAAGTGATGCGAATTTTCTTAGTATTTTTTTTTATTGGTTTGCTCTTGACTCTTGACTCTAGTCCCAGAGGTGACAGAGACAAAGTCGACGATGGAGCGAGCGTACCCAGAAGAAGCCTGTTCACTCTCACTTAAGTATTAAGGTAAGTAAAAATATTTTAATGGGTAGTTGAATAATGTGCTTATTGAAGAGTGTGATGGTGTTTACCTAGATCCAATAGGTTTTTCCCACATTACATTTTCCTGATATGAAGTGGTCACGCCGGGCATGGACACCAGAAGGTCTATTCTGTAAAAATCTCACTATGAAAACTTAGGTGAAGGCCAATTCTCGTAATTAAAAACGTTCAAAATCTAGTCGCAATCTCATCTCAGCGAAAAGCAATGTCAAAAACATGTAAAAAATGTAGGGAAATTAGACGTATTTTTGACAGATTGAGACTGAAATCAGGGGGCAATTCTCGTAATTTTAAAAACGTTCACAGTCTGATCTCAGTCTCAATCTGTCAAAAATACCTCTAATTTCCCTAAATTTTGACATTTGTTTGTCGCCGAGATGAGACTGCGACTAGATTTTGAACGTTTTGAATTACGAGAATTGGCCTTCAGACTGTGAACGTTCTTAAAATTATCAGAATTGCCTCTCTGATCTTTCAAACATCTGATTCACAGTTTTGTACTAACAATATAAAATAATAGAGGTAATTGGCCTCACGTGCTAGCGTCACGCGTACGCTACTCTTGCGCAACAATGTTTGATGTAACTTCTCAGTGACGTCACATTTATGTGAGACATACTATTTATTGTTATATTGCTTACACAGCTGTACGAGGAAACACATGATTGGTATATTGAAGGCATGCCTTTTGCGCATGCGCACTCGAGTCATCGTGTTTTGAACGTGAAGTGTGACGTAGGCTGTGACTAAGAGTAGTGTAATTTTTTTTATGGACCAAAATAAAATGCTGAGCTGATTTCTATTTCATTAAGAAAAGGACAAAAGATAAATTTTAGTTTGTTTGGTCCTGTCAAATTAATCAGCGCCTGACGTAAATTAACGTAATCTTAGTAGGCAAGTTTTTGATTACGTCTAAACTTGTATGGAGTAGTGTCAGGCACTGATTAATATGACAGGACTAAACTAAAATTTATCTTCTGTCCTTTTCTTAAAGAAATAGTAATACTTTGACTGGTAGAAAATGCCTATATGGCATAGTCCGCCTCTGTACATTTATGTGCTTGAAGTATGAAATAAATAAATAAAAAAAAAGATGCACTGAACTTAAATTTAGTTTAGTTTGTGAACAAGGGAATCAGCACCATTAACAGACACTATAATTTTATTTTATTGTATGTATGTATAGATTGCTAGAGTGATTGATAAACGGTTACTTGTCCCCAACAGATAGGAAGACGATACACCCTATCCTATCGACGTAGTCTCGTCTGTCCCCGACCTTTAGGCCACCCGCTGTGGGGTGGGGAGGGGTTCCCCCCACGATACACGTGCCCAGTAAATAGCAGTTTGTACAGTCAGTCTCAAACATATATTGTATACTTACATCGG
Source organism: Hydraecia micacea (assembly GCA_914767645.1). NCBI lineage: Eukaryota > Metazoa > Arthropoda > Insecta > Lepidoptera > Noctuidae > Hydraecia > Hydraecia micacea. Next base: position 2,615,219 of record OU611794.1, read on the forward strand.
CAAAAATTAATTCGATTGTCTACAATCTTTGTTCCATAATACTGTATCAACGAGTAGCTACAATTAGGTAAGTACTTACGTGGCTGCACGTTAATTCAACATTATGGAACAAAGATTGTACACAATTAAATGAATTCTGAGCAGTGGTGAAACAGTGGTACCGGCCGCGACTTACGAGTTGTAGGTCGTAGGTTCGAACCCCGACAGGCGCTTTATTTGGTGTACCTAAATAATTTCATCACCACGTTACTACTCTCTAAACGGTGAAGGTAAACATCGTGAGGAAACCGGCATGTTCTAGAACCAAAAATTCGAAGACATGTGACATGATCTACCAATCCGCAATGGGCCCGTGTGGTGGATTAACCACTCCCTCTCACCGAGAGGAGGTCTGTTTCCCAGCAGTAGGAACATTTTAAACTGATTATGTGAATTACCTAATTCTTGCCGATGTTCACATCAAAGTCAAAGTCAAAGCCAAATCATTTATTTCAATTAGGCACACTAAAGGCACTTTTGAACGTCAAAAATTATATTATAACTAATTGATTCTAGTCGCCCATTCCAAAATGTAGTTTTCGTATGGAGAAGAATGGGCAAGAAACTCCACCGTTACTCTTTTAAAATGTTTTACAAGTTCTGTATGCATCTAGAATAAAAATTAGCCTGCCAACAAAAGGTAAAAAGAATTAAAAATAAAGCAAAAACAGGTAAATCAATTATGTGATAGATACATGGTGCTCACATATTTACAAATATTGTTAAAGTAGATTATTTTTATATAATTTTAACAAGTGTATGAGTTACTGTAGCCACAAAAAGTAAAACTAATGTCATAATAAAATATATAAATTAAATTAGCGACCAGTTTGATTTTGTCTAGACTCTAGATTGTCCTATGGAGCAGGACCAGCATGTTTCCAAGCATTCTTATCTTGGATGTAATCTTACATCTTTTTGAGGCTGACTGTACATCGGTAAGAACTTCGAGATTTTCGAGTATTTGAACGCGATCATAGGATCGCATTCAAATACTCGAATGTCAAATCATTTATTTTAATTAAAATAGGCACATAGAAGGCCCTATTGAGTGTCAAAATTTACAAGAAAATATAATTAATTCAAATGGGTTCCAAAAGGTAGTTTCGTATGGAGAAGAAAAGGCAAGAAAATCCATAGACTCTTTTAAAATGGTTAATGTTCTAGCCACAGAACAGATATATCTGTTCTGTGGTTCTAGCGGACCTGGCAGACATCCTACACGAATAGCTCACATATAGGGTCCAATTGTGAATCTAATTAATCATCCAGGAACCCACCCAGACACACACAAAAACAATTTAGGCCGTTCAGTGACATACAGACATACAGAAGAATTATATAATGCGTGACTGTGAAAAATCGTTTCTTTAAGAAAGTTGTTCAATATGATGTGTACAATCATGTTTAGATAACGATTCCAATCACTTCTGTGAAGTTTCGCTAGATAATTTAATCTGACCCTGTATATAAAGATGTAAAGACAATGTAGCTGAATAAAATTACTATACTTACTTACAAAAGGTACTCATTTAAAAAATTATAGATGTAACTTGACTACAGGTAGTGCTATTCTGCAGAAATCTCACCATGAAAACATAGGTGAAAGTGATGTTAAGATGAATGCGCAGTGGTAGCCCGCGAAATTCAATTTTTCTTACGTTTTTTGCAATTTTCAGTTCAGTGTCAGGTTTTATCTTGATCAAAGTTTGATTCGCGACTATAACAGGTACGTATTTATAGAATTATAATCATTAGAATCATTAATACATCTTTCTAAGTTAGATTTGTACCATAACAACAAATCTCTTATGGAAAAGTGTTTAATGGTACAAATCTAACTTAGAAAGATGTATTAATGATTCTAATGATTATAATTCTATAAATACGTACCTGTTATAGTCGCGAATCAAATTTTGATCAAGATACAACCAGGAGGCCTACCACAAGCTCTTAACGCGATCCATTTTAGGACCTAAACGGAACTGTTCTTCTAATACGTACCATGACGTCAGTTTAAAGATTCAGTTTAGGCCGTGCCATCTGCTGACAGCGATTGTCCCAAACTGAGTCGCAAGTTTTGGTTTCATTCATACTTGTTTGGTACCATGACGTCCTATAGAGCAGCTCAAGCGATGCAGTTTAGGAACCTAAACTGAAATGTCTTGTTTTTGAATCGTTTTTAATTAGATCATGGTAGGCCACCTGACACTGACCTGCAAATTGCAAAAAACGTAAGAAAATTTGAATTTCGCGGTCTACCACTGCGCATTTACTGTCAATAGTGTCAATATCTAGCATCAGATGGAATTACAGCTCACTTCACCTAAGTTTTCACGGTGAGGTTTTTTACAGAATAGTACTACAGTTCTTTGTTTTGATAGCTGAAGAGAAATATCTCGAATATTTACCAAACGCATTTGTAGTTTCCCTAAAACACGAGACTGATCCGTACGTCGACATTGTTGCAAAACAACGTCTGTACAGACGCTAAATTAGAATTACTAGATTTTTCGAGTCAAGAGACTGACTCTCGGCGATTTTGGGTGCAAAACATTAAGACATGTAACAATCAGGAGATTTCAAATAAGTTATGAATGTGCATTACGTATCAGGAGGTCTACTAACTAAGAACGAAATCCGTAGTTTTGTCCGAAGTTACGGGAGTTTCCTACTCCATATCATTTACGAAGACAAGATCAGTTCCTCGGAGCCCGAACTAAAAATAAATGACAACACAATTGGAAAGTTGTCCCTCAGCCCGATATGTTTTTGCCCGTCCGATTTTCTGAAGTGAAAACTTCTTTAGGCGCGTTGGGCATTTTTTAAGATGGCAAAAAAACCATTGAATTCGCTCCACTGTTACCGTAACCGACACCGCTTCGGATGTATTCGGCTGTCCTCGGGATGTATTCGGTTTTAATGTATACCTATCCGATATGTCAGTGAGTGATGGCAAAGTATTCTGTTTTGATTTCACTTCTGTCGGCACTCCCGGAGTGCCACTGTTTTCTTTGGCACTTGTTTTGACAGATCAACTACTTTCCGACGGGCCCATTATCTTCGTTGACGGACTTAGAGAGATGACTCCCTGGTCGAAACTTACCTGTTTTTATTTTCGTCTCAGGCAGTCTTTGCCATACCTCATTCATACTAATACTCCACCCACTCAACTTTACTTACTTAACTATTCACGTGACTCGACAGAAAAATGAGCCGTAGGTAAATGCTAGTCTCATCTCTCCTCCCAGCTTCACAAACCAAACCAAATTACTAAACTAGACAGACAAAAACGATATATTTAAATGCTGTAGAGTTACTTCCCCTATGTGTATGGATCTCTCTACCGAGGGGTGGTTCCCTATTGTTAGGGTGAGCTGTGGTGTAGACTAATTTATGAGAGGGGATGCAGACGCTGTACCCTACCCTAACCAGACACAACATAACGAGGTATGACAAAGACTGGTCGGAAAAGCGCAGGGATTTTATCCAGGCTGATTCATTACATTACGAACAGTCTTTATGTCTTCATTACTGTTGTTGACATCGAGAAATAAAGCATTACGACACGAAAAAATAAACAAAACCCTCTATTAAAGTTACTGCGCCATTACATTAAACAAAAGACAGTCACGTTTTATTCAAACGTGATACCACGAGGCGATATAATATATTATAGTCCCGATACGAATCGGCCATCTGGTAAACAAACCCAATCAGTATTAGTTTATCTTGCTAAAAAACATCGTTTATTGTCGTCAACGTCAAGGCATCGACGCGTATTGTTAATGACATGCCGCGATTCACAGCGGCAACGCTGGTCAACGCCGCCGAGTCAGCTGGCAAGATGGAGGCGGGGCGCGGCGCGCATGCGTGGTTGTCATGACGCCGACGCTCTGTATTGTTGTGAACAGTAGCTGATATTGAGTAACCGTTATTGCATATCGTTATTTTGTAGCTGAAACGAGAAGATGATACTTAATTAACGTTTACTTCTAAATATGGCAACATCAGCTCTAGATTCCATTATCATCGCCAACTCTTAGTTCGAGATTAACATAGTGTGCAAGAGTAGATTAGTTTTGAGACTTTAATCTTGTATTATCATAGTAGGTATAATATGAAGCTGATTGCATCATACAAAGAGATCAAGGTCTTCTAACTGAGCGAAATTAGGCATACCTACCATTATTGTAGAAAGGTGAAATAAATTAAGTATTTATCATTATGATCAAGATCGTTATCCAAATGACTTGAATGTATGAAACGAATTAGCTATTGCAGCATTATTAGCTGCATTTGATGTTGCTAACCTCAAATAAGGCCACAGAAAATATCGTTTCGATAAAATAACTGCTAATAACTGCTTCGCACAACACTACACCTGTTAACGCAAATATAATAACGAGGGCACGGCGGTATTCAACGATCAGTCTGTCTGTGGTGTTTGTGGGGGATACGCGATTGGATAGAGCGCGCCTTGAGGCTGCGAACTGTTTTCGTTTTTTTATTTGGCTTCTAGCCGTTGTATGGGTAAGTTTATTTAATAAAATCTCCCTTGTTACCTCTTATAAACACTTTAAAATTTAAAATTCAGTGATTTACAGAGTATTTTAAGACAAAGAGCGTGTACATGTACTGTGTAAATGTCAGTTGTAGGCTGTATACAAACGTAAACAAAACGCCGTATGGTGTTCTTTTTTCAAATCCAAGTGCATAATGATTTGGCCGAACACAAAAGAAACGTTTACTAGTTAGGTATTAACGATATAAAAAAAACTATTAAGTAATGTTATATGTTTTTTTAATACTTTTATGTTTATTGTTCTTCGTAAGAATTTAAGCGACGTGTCGGGAATTCCAATGTGGATAAGAGATATTAAAATATTTTAAATTCAAAACATTATAGGTAATTGCATGTCTTTGTTTTATTTAATCAACTAATCGGTAAGACATTGGCTTGCCAGCCGGTAATTGTTTCAAAATAAAATACCGTGACTATGAATAAATAGACTTTCACTAGTCCATAAACAATGGACATATTGTCATGATAATTATGTCTTTTATGAGAATCCTATGATCCTTCGTGTCATTATTATTTAACTTTCCCATAACCTACATGACGAATCGACATGCGTCAGTGACCCTCATTGTTTGAATAATATTTTTCCTTTTAGAAATATATTGTCGCACTTTATATTCTGCAAAATATACATTATGTACTTATAAGATTCCTTTGTTTTAAACATGAATGCATTATATTTTATGAAATCCGAAACCTGATGGGGGGCAATTCTCGTAATTTTAAGAACGTGCCCAGTTGATCTGTCTCGATCTATCAAAAATACGTCTAATTTCCCACATTTTTGACAAGTATTTGACATTGATTGTCGCTAAGATGAGATTGCGACTAGATTTTGAACGTTTTTAATTACGGGAATTAGCCTTCTGAACGTGAATGCCTTTGTGTGATAAGGGATTTATCGCAAAAATAAAACATACAGGTAGCGTTAATCGCACCTATAAAAAAATCCGTTATTATTATCTACCTGTCAGACTGAAATAGCCATTATGACGATAGTACCTATATTTTTGTAACTCACTTCCTGGCATAGAAAATTTTACTACAGCTATTCTGTAAGCCATAGATGAGAGAAGATGAAGAATGCAAGTATTTTTATATCAAACAGACATACTTACGTCTAACTAAGGGCTGATTTTTCCAACGCAAGATAACTTTATCGGAGGAATAATTTTGAATTTTTGACAGTTCTTCCATACAAAAACTGTCAGACGTCAATTTTATTCCACGAATAAAAATTATCTGTCGATTGAAAAAACAGCCCTTATTGTGGCATATTGTGTGAACTGGATGATTAACATTCTATCAACATTAAACCGATCTGCGTAGCCTTTTCTCAACTATCTTAGGGTCAGACTCACCCGGTCGGTCTAACTGGATGCAGTTGAATACGAGTATTGTACAAGGAGCGACTGCCTATCTGCATCAACCCATCAACAATGGTAAAAAAACGTTATTATTTTAGAAAAAAAAAAAACTGATTGATGGAGCCTCGGTTTTCATCGCTATTTCCTAACAAAAAAGTATTAAACAAGACATTAAAAATCTAAAAAGGTTTTACTAACAACACAACATCACGTAACATCACGCCTTGTTTCATCAAGGGTTGGCAGACATCTCAGCATTTTCGGTTTTTATTTCTACGGCGATAACAATTTGAGAAACAAAACCCACTGGTTATAGGTAGGTACTTTCGTAGACAACAAAGTCCCACATGCAGCGGTGTTTGGATGCAATTTGCAGAGAAACTCGACCCAGTTTACTTTACGTCGCCTCGACATGCAAAACCGGAGAGTTAGGGTACTATTATGTTGCTAACCTTTAAAAGGATTAGGTAAGTAATCCGTGTACCTAATGCCAAGTTCTTTGAAGAAAATGTTATTTCTTCATTTCAAATACTTAATGTTCTTTCTATCTATGCAGCCTTAATCTCCCCAATGCTGGGCAATGGAACCCCTTTTCTTTTTCCATCACACATTTAATCTCAGCTAATACGGGCCAGACTTCCCATCCATAAACAAAAAAAAAAATACGGGCCAGACAATTTGGTTTCAATATATAAATTAAACCTTTCGATAGGAGTCCAGCATAGCTATCCATAGCCATTCGACAGGCTGTCGTATCGAAAATGACACATTAATTTCAATGATTGATTTGCCTTGCCCCCATCAAAAGCATAATTATAAAGCTTTCGGATGAAAGACGGTAATTTTTTTTTAATTTTTTCGAGTTTTGGATTTGTCAACAGCCTTTATAAGTCTTTTGTGATAACATTGATTGATGTTCGATTCGCTACGGAAGCGTATTGATCGGGTGTGAATAGGTATGCAAGTCAAATAAAATTACTCTAGAATTCACATGCATATGATATGTGTGTACCTTACTCCTTCTCACGAAAAACCTTGAGTCGGTATACCTACACGAAAGCAGATGGACTTAAATTACATCTATATCGAACCAGGAAAAACAGGCCACAAATCCTTCTAGTCATCCTGATAAAAGACTTCAAAGCAAGCGTTTTGTACACGTGTTAAACCGAGCGTTTCACTGAAACGGATAATAAAATTTAATGTCAGCTATAACGACCAGTCAGATCACCCACTCTTCCCGATGACGCGGCGACAACGCGTAATCGTCTGAAAGGTCAGACACCTACGCACACTCGCTGTCATACTGTCGGCCACCCCCTCACAACCCTAGGGAAATGAACTTCAATATTCTGATAACCCACTCTTCTTGTGAAACGTGACGCGCGTATTAAATGGGATACACAGAGTTCTGTAATCCCAGATTTTCCCAATTACGTTTGAATGCTTAAATCAGGCAAGCCTATTGATCATCTGCCTAGCCTGTTCCCAACTAAGTTGGAGTTGGCTTCCAGTCCAACCGGATGCAACTGAATACCAGTATTTTAGATGAAGCCGAATGAAGCGACTGCCTATCTGACCTCCACAACCCAGTTACTGAGTAATAACTAATACGATACTCCTTGGTAAGACTGGTTGTCAAACTTCTGGGCTTCTGACGACCCGAAACGACTGGCAAAGATCTTCGAATGACAGCCGGGACCAACAGCTTAACGTCCTTTCCGAGGTACGGAGGAGTCTTGATACCTATGTAAAAATGTTCACCCACCCAAGACCAACCGTGGCTAGCGAAGCTTAACCTGATCGATCGACCCGTGCGGCAGTTATTACTTAGCCACAAGCCCCTCAAGCCCATTGACATCAGAATTATTATAAAATCATGATATATCAATAATAAAGAATTTCATTTAAACAAACATGTATTAATTACCAGCATAATAAAGGGAAAGGGAAACCATTGATAAACGTTTTTCGTGTGATTATAATCACACGGTTTTATCCATAGAAATGTATATCTATGGTTTTATCCAATAGGATAATCAGCTTTCAAACCAAGTATACCTAAGATCCGTTTCTAAATTTGCCAAAGATGTAAACAACAATGGCCGCTCGAAATTAAATTAAATCGATATATACAAGAAAATTTATTTTAAGTAGGTAAGGTTTGTTTTCGTCTAAATCTCCGAGCTAACTAGACGAAAACAAACATTACTTAAAATAAATTTCGAGCGGCCATTGTTGTTTACATCTTTGGCAAATTTAGAATTGCTGGACCTTACATAGAAGCGGAATAATAACGCTGAAGAGTTTGTTTGTTTGAACACGCTAATCTCAGAAACTACCAGTCGGATTTGAAAAATTATTTTTGCATTTGATAGCCCAATTCTCGAGGAAGGCCACAGGCTATTTAATATCACGCTAAGACTTTTAGGAGCCGAGCAAAAAGAAACAAAGTCAGAAAGAATGCTAAGCGACAACGAAGTAACAGCACGGACAGGCGATGCGATGCGACGGGGTAGGTCGGGGGAACAAGAAATTGCAAGCGGACGAAGTCGCGGGCAGAAGCTAGTTATAGATAATTACGCCGTTTCGGAAAATGTTTCATCAGTGCTTTGTATTTTCCTTGAATATCATCCGCATGTTATGTCCCTTTAGGAGTTATTGTTAGTAGGCAATGTTATTGCATTTGCAACAAACACCATGCATAATAAGCTGAAGATTTTCCGGGAGAAACGTGGGTTTGCACGGGCACCACCCACCACTTTTTTTTGTGGGTTTTGTGGGTGGTTTCAATTCTGCCTAACTCTTCCGGAAATAGAGGCATGAAGTTATGTTGTTTTCTTTTTTCCAGTTCTCTATAAAAAGCTAACCTTGCTTGCATATTAAAAAATCCCATTCTCTTCCATGTCCCACTTGGCCATTCCAATGAAAGGCCAAGCCAATAATTAGCAATACCTATCGAGACAATACACATAAGAGCCTCCGAATTCCTTCGTAAAAAATCAAAGACGGGGAACCAAAAAAATAAGGAATGGGAGTGATCAAGGACTTCAGATAGGCCCCTATACGTGCGCCGTGCGTATATGTGTAGGTGCACTATACTCTATTTTATCTTTGAAACGATTTCCTTGTGCTTGCTTAGCTCAACGGGGCAATTGCGTAACACATTATCAATCGGAATCGGTTTCATTTTGACAGTTCAACAACTTTCATTGCGTTATTTACATGTTGAGCAGACAAATTTTTCGAACGTATGAAGCAATGGATTAGAAATTTGCTTCAAAATGATTCTGATTCCGATTGATAGTGTGTTACGCAATTAGGGTGCAGCTTACACCTTTCACAGTGGGTCGCATTCATAGTGTAGTAAAACGCAATCACTCCTCACGTGAATCGCATTCATAGTGCTGCCGGTACATTGCAGTCACGTGAATCAGGAAGGCCGCGGCTGCGATCACGTGCGACCGAATCTAGCGCACCTACAGCCGGGTGCGACCTCGTACGCCCTCCTATCACTTCCTAGCTGCCTTTGTAATGAGGTTACATAGCTTCGACAGTACATATACGAACTATTTCTTGTACTTAGTTGAGCTAATTTCTACGGCTAATTTAAAATAATTATTTTAATAAATCAAGAAACATAATTACGCCGGGGTAATAGCGTAAAACACTAACCCCTTACTAATAAACGTATTATATCAAATGAATAGTTAGACACCGATTTCTCTCTTTCAGTTGTCAGTAACTATACAGACTTATACAGACGCTATACAACGTTTATTAGTAAGGGGGTAACTCCCTTACTAATTCAGAGACAGTTCAGCAACATTAATTGCGTTATTTACGCTGTTGAGCAGACACATTTTTCGAACATATACATATTATGAAGCAACGAATCACCAATCCTTCAAAATGATTCGCGGATTTTGATTGATAGTGTCATGTGCTCGTCAAGTGTAGTGCTGGTTACAGTTGATCTTGTTCAAGTGGAGAGCAGGAATTAAACACACGCCTGTCTCCATCTCCAAAGGGTATGGCAGAGGTGTACCCATAGACCCATACACCCACATTTCGCCAGTTATATTTAAGTCCCATGTATTATGGGGCGAGCCTATCGCCATCAACCAGCAGGGCACAAATCTAGACCTCGACTTGCTATTGAGAAATTCTTGATAGAAAAAAAAAAACATTGGCACTAATTACCTAGTAGGAATTAATACTGATATTTTGGAGGTATTTTAATTACTTACAAAAACAGACAATTAAGGTCGTCAACTTTTTCGTCTGTGTTCAAAACTTAAAATATAAGACCTCTATGATAACTTAACCTACTTGCTCAAGGCCCGTCCTTTCCCTTTCGCTACAAAGTAATGATTGGGTCCTTTCACAAGCTATTTATTACATGCTCTATATCATTTTGATGTTAAGGTATGTACCGTAACACCGATACATTAATATATTGCTGTCAATTTTTTCAGAAGCTCGCTGAAAAAGGGAGCCAGTAAAATATTTAACGTGTTCTAAACCGCCACCTTTGAACACTATATTTTTTTTAAATAAATTTGAGATTCAATTTGATTATGGGGTTATTTGAAGACCAGTATTATAATGGACCACCACGAGATTCAGGGAATCGAATCGGAATAACTCATAAGTCGTAAATAATTATGTGGCTTTCCAATTAATACTGCACCATAATCGCGTAAACACACTACACTATTATAAAATCACAATGTGAATAATTATGAAGGATACTGCTAATCCATTGCTTCATAATGTTTGTAACTATACAGAATGTTTCTAAAAATGTGTCTGCTCAACAACGTAAACAGCGCAATGAATGTTGTTGAACTGTCAAAATGAAAGCCATAGCTACTGCTAGTACCTATGTTACGCAATCACGCAGGTGTCATTACACGTGAAGTACCTATACAGAAATACGTATTTTATCTCGATTTAGGTTTTGTCGGAATCTATGAACTTGGGGCAATACGATGAACAATAAATAGATATAGGTAAAGATTAACAATGATAGCTTTGGCATATATTTGTCGGATTAATTGTCTATCTTTTTATTAAGATTAGATCAGATAGTCCAAAAAAAGGTAAATTTGATAAAGGTATTGAATGGAATTACCCATTACTAAAGCTGATGATGTGACATCTCCCAACACGCACTGGGCCCGCGTGGGGGATTACAGCCCACTCCCTCTCGCAGAGAGGAGGCCTGTGTCCCAGCAGTGGGAACATTATAAGCTGATTATTATTTTTATGCTATATCTAAAGCTGATGTCAATAAACATAGAATGATAGAATGGACCATAAAAACATGATCTATTTCAAGATGCATTTCTCTTTATGAGATGAGTGAAAATAACTGGCACAATAAAGCTATTTTGAAAATGATTTTTCGATTTGGGGGAATGCTTTTAAAAAGTATTTTACAATATTTTTGTTAGAAAATCCCATATAACACTTCCCGTAGCCCAAGAGCTGGCTTTTACCTTGGCCAGAGGCTAATATTGCCATACAACGTGGCAATGCCGCCGGTCTCTTGGGTACATTACCAGTCGACAAAGATGCAGAGGAATATTTCGACGTCATATTTTAATTTGTTAATAGTTTTAGTTAGGTTAGGATATTATATTTTAATCTTAATAGTTCCTTAGTATCTATTATTAGAAGTTTATTCAGTCAGTGTATATACTTGAAATTATATTATTCAGAAAAATTACCACAAAAAAAACAATATTGTTGAAGTAACAAATAAGATAGTTGCACAAAAATAAATGGCTGAAAGAAACAAAATGTTTACAAAGCTCTCATTCGCTTTCCTATAGTTACATGTAGAGTAAGTGCGCCAATTATGAACCACCATAAGGATTTTGTGAAATAAAACTCAGAATTATAAAGATTAATCAGCCTTATATATTTTGAACAGTTCGATAATTAATTGGTATCAAAAACGAATATCAGAATTCTTAAGAAACATGAACATCTTAGAAATAATCAACATTTTCTAAAATATAAGATTATTTTGCATTTGCAAAAAGTGGACAAAATATGGACCACATGGTTTTAAATATGGACCACAGTAAATTGGGTTCAAAATTATATAAAAAAATGGACGTGTTGCCTAAAATTAAATCAGAAATTAAATCATCTTTATCCCATGTTTGTCTGATCTTGCCTTTAGCTGTAGAATTTGTAGACCTTTCCCCTAGTTTAATCCACTTTCCCAAACAGTAATATTTGCTGAAATTATGAGCTTACGAAATTAGGTAAAAAATTACATCGCGCGTTGATAAAAACGAAAAATGACTGCAGTGAACACGCGCGCTCTCTCTGCCGACCGGCAAGCGATTAGCGAGGCGCGGGAGGGGTGGAGCTTAGCGCGCGGCGATCGGTGGCTTAATACGACGGACGGTTTCTGAGAAATGAAGGCAGTCCATATTACAAAACCAGTCCATATTTGGCGCACTTACTCTAGCTATTCCGTTGTATATAGTTTTAATTATTTACAAATGAATCACGTTACAAAGAATCTGCACTCGAGTACAAGCAGACACATGCTTCGCGGTAAAAAGTAAACAATTTAACTACTCATCTTAGTTATGTAACACTCGGGAGTACTAAAAGTTTTCAGTGATTCAACATTTTCTGTAGTCTTATTCATTGCTTGGTTGGTAAATAAGACACTCACGATGAGAAATACAGATATTTATCAACATTCAATACTTCTGCCCGTCACTTCACATCGCCCGCCCGCACTTTTACCTCGTTTTCTTTTTCCTCTGCTGCTAAGGGCCCTAGCGTGATATTAAATAAAATAGCCTATAGCCTTCTTCAAGAATTGGACTATCATAAGTAAAACGAATTTTTCGAAACAAACTCTTTAGTTTTGTTATGAGTAGTTTAACATCATCGTCCCGTTTGTGGCGAAAATATTAGCTATTTATTAATAGCCCTCCAGACTCTGGTCTCAGTGGAGACTAGCCATCGACGTGGGAGATATTATACTTAGTGCACAAGCTTGTGCGCAGACTCGGGTGCACTCTCTCTTCCGTTACTCCCATGGTCCGATGGAACGGTAATCCGACACGACCAGAGAGGGATCAGGCGCAGGACCAACGGCTTAACGTGTTCTCCGAGGCACGGGGGTATCACATCACCAAATTTCAAACTCCGAACTGTTACTGAGATTTTTAATGGAAAAATCCAGTAACATTTTGCCCGACTTGGAAATCTCACCCAGGACTCCGCGCTCAGCACTCACGCTTGCGGCCGCGAGACCAACGGGGCAGCATGCTGATAGCAGGGCTAACTACCTAGGATTCGTACTTCAGTATCAACTCTCCTGAAGATTATTTTAATGCACCCCTGGCAAGATTGAGTTTGACTTCCTGTCTACCCAAAGCTACCTCATTTAATAATAACGTGATAATCAATTCTCTAAATCGTGACATCAATTCCGGCAAAGAATTTCAAAATAGTTTTAAAAGACTCTTGAGTCTGCTTTTTTCCAAACGATATCCACAAGGCAACGTTACCGACTCTATTTGCTATCTTTATTACCAACTCAGCCTATCGTAGTCCACTGCTGGACATAGACTTCTCCCAGGCTGCGCCACAACACTCTGTCCTCTGCCTTCCGCATCCAGTCTTTCCCAGCCACCTTTTTAAGGTTGTCAGACCATCTAGCTGGTGCTTGCCGATACGCGGTCTCCTTTCCAGGACTCGTCTGTTCCACTGGTCATCGGTCCTTTGACAAACATGGCCAGCCCACTGCCAGTTCAGCTCTATTACATACTTAACATTTTGTTAATTATTATCACAACCCTGACTTGTGGATGTGACATACTACGGGTAGCATACCCCCATCGATCGTTATGCTCAATGCTACTTCGGCAATTACCATTTAGCTTATTGTCTCCATGACCCATTAATTTTCCAGTTTTAAATTGCTGTCCATTAATATACTGGCGTTATACAATGTTACCTTTTCGGGCAAATACATCTATATATACACCGTGTTCCGGACGATATACATAAACTTCGACCTGATGTTCAGACCATGGAAATAAGCATTTTTCATTATGGATACATTAATGAATTCTTATTTTTTAGTTTTTGTTAATTTTCATACAAACTAAATACCTTGACGTAAATCACCCGATATGCATGCCTCTTTATTCGAATTGACAACGACGTAATTTTCATTCATAAGATTTCGCGGGCTGAAACTTGTCAAAACTAAGTTAAGATCCTTTCTCACTGCATAGCTCAATTAAATTGCATTAAATGAAATTGCAAATATCTTTGTAACGAAGCCTTTTTAAGTACTACTTCCTTTTTAGATTTAATTTGTAAAAGCTATAAAAACGTTTGACAAAGTTTATGGATAACGTGAAGAACACGGTGTATAAAAGAAAGTCGTGTTAGTTACACCACTTATAACTCAAGAACGGCAGAACAGATTTGGGTGAAAATTGGTAGGGAGGTAGCTTAGAGCCAGGAGACGGACATAAGATACTAAAAAAAATCAGAAAAAAAAAAAAAAAAAGAATCAGACTTGGAATAACAAAACGCAAATGACAGGGCTAGGAGTAAGCTCGGGGTAGGGCAGGAGTAGGGTAGGAGTAGGGGTAGAGTAGGAGTAGGGGTAGGGTAGGAGTAGGGTAGGGGTACGGTAGGAGTAGGGTAGGGGTAGGGGTACAGTAGGAGTAGGGAAGGGTTAGGGTAGGAGTAGGGTAGGGGTACGGTAGGAGTAGGGAAGGGGTAGGGTAGGAGTAGGATAGGGGTACGGTAGGAGTAGGGTAGGGGTAGGGGTACAGTAGGAGTAGGGAAGGGTTAGGGTAGGAGTAGGGTAGGGGTACGGTAGGAGTAGAGAAGGGGTAGGGTAGGAGTAGGGTAGGGGTACGGTAGGAGTAGGGTAGGGGTAGGGGTACAGTAGGAGTAGGGAAGGGTTAGGGTAGGAGTAGGGTAGGGGTACGGTAGGAGTAAGGAAGGGGTAGGGTAGGAGTAGGGTAGGGGTACGGTAGGAGTAGGTTAGGAGTAGGGTAGGAGTAGGGTAGGAGTAGGGTAGGAGTAAGGGGTAGGGAAGGGGTAGGAGTAAGGTAGGAGAAGGGCAGGGGTAGGATTGGTAGGAGTAGGGTAGGGGGTATTAGTAGGACACCACGCGAACGAAGTCGCGCCGGGCAGCTAGTTTTTCATACAAAAGGGACAAACATTCTTTATATTTTTATTTTTTTATTTTAATCACAGTGAAACCTCTAATACTAGATAATGGGTCTGACTCGTTTGAGTCCTTACCCATAGTATTGAAACTTGAAAGTCTTCAACTAAATAACAACCCACGGGGTGACTGCGTAACAAACTAACGGTAGCAATGACTTTCATTTTGACAGTTCAACAACATACATTGCGTTATTTACGTTGTTGAGGACACAAATTCGAACATATTATGAAGCAATGGATTAGCAATATCCTTCAAAATGATACAGATTGTGATTGATCGTGCGTTACGCAATTAGGGTGCCAGTAAAGGTCTCAACAACTCATATAGGCCATTCTACTCAGCATCCTATACGAGTCGCAATAAATACTTTTTCTTTCTTTCTTTCTTTTCAGACATAACAAAAGTATAGACTAAGAAACAATGACCAGCTTATTTCTCCACGAAGTAGGTAAATATTGATAGGCATCTTATTTCAATAGGTACTGTCTGGGCACATAAGTAGGCTAAAGTAGTCATAAGAAGCCATTCAATTACGTGGCAACATGGCTGAACATGGGCACATAGTTATCGACGTATTTCCCTTATTATTATTACCCGCAGATTGGGCTTCATTGTCCAAAGGGCCGCGGGGTATTGACTGAAGCTGAATTGACCCAATAAAGAGAATGTATTTTGTTCTCGCGTTGCGGGATCATTTATTATAATAATTGGCAATTCTGGCGAGGGAAATGGAGTGGCGTTAAATGAAGTAGGAGATAATGAACCTTTTTTATTGGATTCTAAGTATTTCTTGGCAGAAGTTAAGTTAAACTGCTAATTATTGTGAGATATAGGTAGTAAAATGTTTGACCTTTCTTTTACTGAAAAATATTGTACTAATGAGGTTGAATTTAGTATTTTGACCCACAGATATTTTGACCTAACAAAACAATTTTAATTTTCAGGTAGGTACCTAAAGAGTTTTCTTATGTACAAGTTGACTATTGCGATGATTTACAACAATGAATCAATACGTTTACGAATATGTGACAAAGATTAGTAACAAAAACATTAACCCAAAACTACGTCAGAGTTCTCCAAACCAGTGATTCAATAATGACTAACACAGTTACAGATGACAAGCAAACATTTCCAACTCAAACTGGGACAATTTATGGACGATGCGATGTGTTAAATATTTTCGTTGTTTCCGAGGAATCTCGAGCATTTCCGAGGAACGTGGCCATTCCAGTTCATGACCGGAGCGGGTTGGAACAGACCACTTTGTTCTTGCACCGCGGTCGGCGCGGGCGCATGGTTATGACATCACAATTGTTGTATATTTAGAACTTCAATTTAAGTTGTTACTACAAGGTTTTCGGTGGTGAAGAGTTGGACTCGAGTCTTGAAAGTCCACGGACTGTGGACGTTTGAACAATAACCGCTGCCAAACTACAAAGAGATATCATTTTCCTCTTAACTTATCAGATATTATTACAGCCTTCTACTTTTAGATATTGACAGCATCACAACTGCGAATAGATTAGCGAAACACTAACATAAGAAAAATGTCAGATCTTGGAGATAGTTTCATGATAACACAATCTTTAAGATTTAACTGAAAGAATTTCAAAACTTTAATCATAAAATTATCTATCATTGAAAGTTAATTCGTTTTCAATAATGACGCGTACGCACGAATGACTGCCAAGAACAGTGCCAGCGAATGTTTTGATCTTATTTGATGCATCTCAACTACTCGATGTAATGACGTTTTGACATAAAAAACGCATGTAGTGCCAACGAGGTGTCTTCATGCGTAAATTAGTTAATGAAACGTAAGGCCGCATCAATAGCTTATCTCAATTGAACAGAGATGTAGGTCAAGACGCAGAGATTTTTGTGGTTTGTTCTCCTTTCCGAAATTGAACAACACACGTGATAAATTTTGATGATTTTTATGATGACAAGACTAAACCAAAATATATCGTATAAAATTGGGTAGGTAACGCAGAGCTATGGAGGAAGGCAACGGTTTGTTCAACGGAATAGAGTTGATAAGAAAAATAAATCTGGAAACATAACTGAACATTTTTCCAATATTTCCTGAACCTAGTAATTTTTTTAAGTAGCGGCACAGGTCGGTCAATTATTTTAAGCCACGCTTGCCGCGGTTGGTCTGTGGATGGGTGACCATCTTTACATACCAAGACCCCTCCGTGCCTCGGAAAGCACGTTAAGCCGTTGGTCCCGGCTGTCATTCATGTCATCTTTGACAGTCGTTACAGGTCGTCAGAAGCCCGGAAGTCTGACAACTAGTCTTAACAAGATGCATCGTATTACCCAGTAACTAGGTTGTGGAGGACAGATAGGCAGTCTCTCCATGTAAAATACTGGTATTCAGCTGCATCCAGTTAGACTGGAAGCCGACCCCAACATAGTTGGGAAAAGGCTAATAAGGTCATGGTTAAGTCTGTGCTTAGGTCATTGTAATTACTGAATCATAGTTTCAGCCCGGAATCACGCACTGCTGGGTAAACACCTCGGTATTCGGTAATAGGTAGGTATTTGTAAGAAGCCATTTGTTCTATACCTGGAATGATATCGTATCACCTATCGGTCGAGATCAAGTTCTTTTTACGTGACAAAGATTAATGAGACGGTTCGTCTTACTACGATAAGGCACTGTCATGTGGACGAGACAATTTTTACTCTTTTATCTAAAATGCGCAATAAATGGATTACACCTACGCAAAAAGTTAAAAGCGTCGATGTTACACTATTCAATATCATGACAAATTGTGAATTATCTTTGAAACGTCGATCGAAAACAGTGATCATGAGTCAGACGCCAAATATTGTTTATTTCAATCAATGACAGCATTTACAATTTCGAAACATGTACACGCATCTTGTCTAAACATACTTCAGAATTGTTTATTCGAAGCTGTTTCAATTTAACTACCTAGTCACTCATAACAATGCTCATCCCTCGTATGTGCTATTTCAGAGCGTGAAAAACCGTCATCAGTGTTGTTAGAGAAGCAGCGTGAGGCGCTCGTCAAGAGCGTCGAGGTCGCTACGGATCGAGGCCGGGATGAAGGCCTGTATGAGCGGGGGGCGGAGGCCGAGCCGGCCGGGCCCGGCGTGGGCCGCTGGGGCGCCGAGTGGCCGAGTTGACTCAGCTCGGAGACGGAGCCCTCGCCCGACGCCGGCGGGCCGGTGGGCGGGCCGGGGCACCAGACGGACGACGTGACCCGGCCGGCCCGGGACCTGACCAGACCGCCGCTGCCGCGCGCGCGCTGGGGCCCGGCGCGGCGCCCGCTCGTTCTCTCACTCGCGCGCCACGAGGAGCTCGCCACGCGCGCCGAGGCCGCGCTGCGCCGCCTGCTGCTCACCGATAACTACGACTCCGTCAGCAACTTCATCTCGTTGTTCGAGGCGTGGGAGCGTGCCGGCGATCCGCTCGCCCAAGTGTACGAGCGGTACGCGCCGCCCATCCGTGCGCGCAAGCACACGTGTGTGGGCCTGGGCCTGGAGCTGGTGCGGCGCTGGCGCAGCCTGGAGCGGGACTTTAGCGGCATCAACCGCGCTACGGCGCTGCTGTCGTGCGAGGAGGCAGTGGTGGACGTGAGCGAGTACGTGACGTGCGGCGACGGGCCGGCCGCCGTGCTGGCCGCGGAGAAGGAGCACGTCATGGTGGGCATCCAGATCCGCGTGGACGGCCGGCCCGGCGTCATGCTGGCCGACCCTGGCTACCACGTTCCCAGAATCGTCACCGTCATGCAGGACCGGAATTATCCGCACACCGGTGAGTACTAACACCTGAAAACTTCATGTTTTTCTAGAAATCCAAAAACTGCTGTAGCAGGCCAAAAATGTATTTTACCAAATCATCAATCCTCTTAACTGCTGGTCGTTGTGCAGGTTGGTTCGTGCAGTCGGACGAGGTACACTGCCGCAAGGAGTACAGCTACTCGTTCAACGTGCTGAACGCGGGCTACATCGAGTGGCACGAACGCGAGACCCGGGGGGAGGCCGTCAAGTGTCAGACGTCCCTGGTGTTCTCCGCGCGGCCCTACCTCGACGGAATCAATGTCACCGAAAGGAGAAACCTCGTCTACAACTTTAGGTGACGATCATTTTAAAATTCGTTTCTCTAGCGTGTACGAAGTAATTAGGAACAAGGGCTGGAAGATGATGATTCTCTCGTCTTTGGTCTTCCCTGTCTTAGATGCCTTGAGGTTATTTGTGATTTTTTTTTATAATGGAAGACAAGCTCTTTTTTTTCTCGTTGTAACTTTAATACCTTATCGTTATCTTAAGTTATACATATTGGATGGTCTAGATATTGATTCCTGAGCTGCACTCGCTTGTTTATGTTCAAGGATCTTCCGCAGACCGCATTTCATTAAAACTTTTTTACAAAAAAAAAACACTAAGTATAATGTGAAAAATAACTTTAATCTCGGAAGTCGGTGTCGTTTGTTCCGCATTTGACACCGACTTCCGAAATTAAAGTTATTTTTCACTTTGTAATGTTTTATTTTTTTGGAAGTCGGTTGTTTCTTTTTTGTAAAAAGGTTTTTATTTTTCACTTTTTAGTTGTACCTAAGTACATACCCTACACAAATTCATATAACACTACTTGCTATGTGAATATCAGTGACAGGAAGCTATTGAACACATCTGCGTACCCCGATGTTATGTTGTGTGATTGCGTAAACAATGCATACATATGCAATGCAATAGCAGCAATCGCGGTTGATTTGCTGGCATTTACTGAAGAGTTCCGTTGTCTGTCTTCGAAACTCATCATCAGATCTTTACGAAATTTAAATGGGACCATTTCGGAATATACATCACTCGAACAAAAAAATAATTTTGCAAATCCGTCTGTCTATATATGACGGAGTTATGCCCGAACATACATAAAAACATATATATAGGTATATAAACAACCGAATTGAGAACCTACTCCTTTTTTAAGTCGGTTAAAAATAGACCAGACTTGAAAAATTAATCAGAACAGATCGAAAACTAGGTTCATTATCAATCGCATCAGTCATCCTAGTTTTAAGATCATTGACTTGTCTGTCGCTCCAATCTTCTAAAACACTTGAATGGCTTTTATTGGCCAAATTCCAATATGAACTGATTATTAAGTGGGCCTTCCTTTTTAGCACAACACAGTTCATTTTGTTCAAAACTTTTAACAAAAAAAAACCGACTTCCAAAAAAAACACTACAAAGTGTAAAATAACTTTAATTTCGGAAGTCGGTGTCTTTGGATCTGTATTTTAGTTTTTTACCACCGACTTCCGAAATTAAAGTTATTTTTCACTTTGTATAGTGTTTTTTTTGGTAGTCGGTTTTTTTTGTTAAAAAGTTTTTATTTCTCGCTTTTTAGTGGGTCTATTATCAATTTATCTAAGTTACAACAGCCTAGTGTCAACTTGCTCATCGCCCTTTAACAAAATATTGTTTTTCCCGATGCAGGGACGTTAATTGTTCAGGAGTTCTCCTGTGATGAGCATAAATTGCTTAGAAACCATATTAAAGTAATCGAAATCGCAACCCGTGAAATACTTATAATTGAGTAGTTCCGGTGGCCATCTGTGGTCTTCATCGTCAGTTCCACTTCACCATATGGTGCTTTCCGAGAGCAAATGCACGAGTTACCATAAAAAATACCCAAATCGCTATAGGTGTGCCTATAATATTTGAAGAGTTCCTTCGATTTCTCCAAGATCCCATCATCAGATCCTGACCTGATGACAATGGGACCAATCTGAATGTATATACTTTCAAATAAGAGAAGAATTTTCCAAATCGGTTTATAAATGACGGCGTACTGAGGTAACAAACATAAAAAAAAAATACAACCGAATTGAGAACTTCCTCCATAACTATACAGGATAAAAAAAATGCGCAAACTTTAACCATTAATTCAGCGTAGATATTGCACTTTTCTATGAAACAGCAGGTTTTTTTTTAAACCGAAGATAATTTTCTACGCTAGAACAATGATGAAAATGTATCGTGTATCTCTTGTGTCCACTTTTAAAATTCTCCAGTAGCTCCTTTATCTGGAATGGAACTTCCTGGTTTCTAAGACCAAGAAAGGATCCTTATATCCGACTTATTGTTCTCCACATGAAAAGGATTTTCGGTGGATTCTTTGGGTGCTTTGTCACATTTTGACCTACAAATAAACGACCACCAACTACAGTATGATAGCATTACGTGTGACTAATTTACCCTTCCTTGTTCCAGGAGTCTCCTGTCCCGCGATCAGAAAGGCCACCTGATAGCCGGCCTATACTTTCCAGTGGGTGCCACCATCAAAGACGCGCAGTTCACGCTCTTTCTGAACAACGGGCCAGACAAGCGGAAGACTAAGTACAAGTTCAGCACCTTCGCTGATCCTCTTAACGTGAGTATCACACTGGAACATTACCTACTAAGCAGACTGAAGCTTGGCGGCTGAAGCTTGGCTGACTGAAGAAGAGGAACGGAAGAAGAAGCTTGAACTAATGACCAGTAATCGGCATCTAATCATCAAGACCTCTTCCTCTTTTCACTCGTTAGGTGTAGCTAGGGACTACTACAAGCGATAGTTGAGTTGAGGAGTTATCTAAATCTACACTGCTTTATTATAAAGCTGAAGAGTATTTTTTTTGTTTGAACGCGCTAATCTCTGCAACTGCCAGTCGGATTTGGAAAATTATTTTTGCATTTGATAGCCCAATTCATGAGAAAGGCTATAGTTATATAACTTCACACTAGGACCCTTAGGCGCTGAGAAAAAAGAAAAAATGTCAGAAAGAACGCTAAACTAAAACGAAGTGATAGCGCGGGCAAGTGATGGGATGCGACGGGCACCAATTTTGATTAAAAAAAATTGTATGGAGGTAGCTGACACCCTGGATTAACATATAGGCTACTTTTTATCCCGATATTCCCACGGGATCGACACTTATGCGGGTGAAACCGCGGGACGCAGCTAGTCTAGAATAAAAAGTCGGAACTCAGGATAGGATGTAATCAGAAAAAGGCCCTTTCAGGTTTTGGTTCCGTCGGTTGTGTTAGAATTTGCAATTTGGCAGACTGGCAGGTTTCATCTATAAATGCATGTGAAAATCACGCGCTCCAAACCCGTACAACATCGAGCTCAAAGGTCAATACACTAATGTTTTAATCTGATGAAACAATAATCTGTAATCGAATCTTAAACAAAGCCGCTGTGACGGCTGTGAAGGTTACATAACTACTCTAAATAATGGCTTTCCGGTCGCAAGCGGCCACTTGAGCTACCCAGTTCGCAGCCGTGTGTAAACGTAGAACTCTTAGAACATTGCAGAAACAATGAGAACCGAGTCTGATCGAGTTCTTGTAAACATAGCTAATGATTAAAATTTAACCTTCGGCTACATTGTGGGACGTATGAATGTTTTGAGAGAGCTCACGCGTGCCGAGCGTATGAAACATATTGAGAAATTATTGAATATTTCGCAAGCACCCGAGAAGTTAAAACTAAATTGAAGCTCCTAAAATATATAGACCTCCTCCAGGTCGAATTTCGGCCATGCTGGCCATCGACGCGGTTGATATTATTGTGCACAAGTGTGAGTGTAGACACAGGTCCATTCACTCTTCCCTCACTCTCATAGTCCGATGGGACGGAAATCCGACACGACCGGAGAGAGATCAGGTGCAGGACCAACGGCTTAACATGCTTTCCAAGACACGGGGGTATCACACCGGTAACTTCCGAACTCCGGGCTGTTACTGAGAAATTCTTAATGGAAAAACCCAATAACACTTTGCCCGACCTGGGAATCGAACACAGGACCCCACGTTCAGCAGTTGCACTTGCGACCACTAGACCAACGGTGCAGTCTAAAAAAATGTATGTAGGTAACTACATTATGGTTGTTCCTAGCCTCCGTGGCAGAAGTTAGTACCATCCCATAATTATCACTTGTATCCTTCTGGGTTGTGTTGGAAGGCTCCCCGAACACCTCTAGGTACCGTCCCCATAACACTATGCAATGTAGTATGATTTGAGGGAGCAACCAATTGCCAAGTGCCAAGAACAATTTCATTTGCTTCTAAACATTTCAGACCCTACGAACACTCATTACCTAACTACATATTTCAAAAGAAAGATGTTTCCCGCTAATATAGAAGTGCTTGGGGCGTAAGGTTCCTTATTCTGCAGGGCAATTGCGTAATACATTAACAGTCGGAATCGGTTTCATTTTGACAGTTCAACAACATTTATTGCGTTATTTATGTGTTGAGCAGACAAATTTTTCGAACTTATGAAGCAATGTATCAGCAATTTGCTTCAAAATGATTCAGATTCCGATTGATAGTGTGTTACGCAATTAGGGTGCTGGTTTATTCATCATTTCTGTATAGGTAAACTAGCTACGTCCGCGTGAAATTTCTTGTTCCTCCGACCCGTCGCATCGTTATAACCTGCTCGCGCTATCACGTCGTTTCTGCTTAGCGTTCTATTTTTTTTTTTCTTTTCGCTCGTGTCCTTAGAGTTCCTTAAGAATTGGGCTATGAAATGCTAAAATATTTTTTCCAATGTGACTGGCAGGTCCTGAGATTAGCGCGATCAGCTTTCTCTTCAGCTTTATTATTAAGTAGTACAGATAGATAAACAACATATTAAAATCGATGGTGTTGCCTTCTACTTGAATACCTAATTGATGTTTACGGATCTGTGACTGTTAGCAACTGTGGCTGTCCCCGCGACGAGACTATAATCAAGGCCCATTAAACTGTACTTACGTACTGACTCAAGCCTTTCATTAGTATTTGTCTTGAATTTCAAATGCTTGCAGCCTACCTTATTAGCATATTCAAGCAGTTGATTAGAGGTTCTCTTTAGTAATCACGGTGAATTATTTTAAATGGCCTCGCAGTAATGTTGAGTTTAAAACAGACAGCCAGCATAATAAATAAACAATCCCGAGTACGTAACAGTCAACTACACGCAAGTTTAGCATTTATAGGTATTGAATTTAATAAATTATTGTTCTCTTCGTTCATATAGGTACCTACCTACTTCGTAGCGCTAAAACCTAAAAATTGTTATTAAGTAGTCTATTAGGTACCTACTCTATGTTACTACATACCTACTACATGTATTAAATATTTGCATGCCATCATCGTCATGCCATAACGGAATGTCTGCACTGAAAATGGATGCGAGAAGCACAGAACCGGTCGAAGTGGAGGTGCTTGGGGGAGGCCTATGTCCAGCAGTGGACGTCTTTCGGCTGAAATGATGATGATGACTGAAAATGTATCATCTTTTGTACCTACCACATTTTATGCTAATAAACGATTTTGATTTAATTTTTTCTGTTTTAAACTTGCTGGGAAGCAGCACGGATCTTGAAAATAACATCGCTTTTTATCTTTTTCTACAGATTCCAGAAGCTATATCAGAAGAAATCCAGCTCTGCAACGCCAAGATGAACTACAAGCAAGGCGAGCTACTGACCATCATCTGCCAGCTTGGCCAAGTGATGGCCAACCAGGCTTTCATAGACCAAATGCTGGAGATCAACGAGGATATATGCCGCATGTGTCTCTGACGGCAAGATGGCGTCCACAACAAAATGGCGGACGCCAGTAACGTAGGCTGTAAAGCCGATGAATCCATAAAGAAATCTTAATTTTATTTTAAGAATTTGTACTTAAGTAAGTACCTAATTCTAATTTTGTATACCTATTATTCGTTTTTGAATATTATCTTTTATTGGGGTAAAGGTTTTTTTTTACTTTGTCGTAGTTGCTAAGATTACGTTAAAATTAATAATGTTTAATTTGGAATTGGGTTATTGGATATTTTTTATTCATTTAACCCTAGATTACCTACCTATCTTTTTTATCACCGCTTATTATTAAAAAAAAAAACGAATTGTGATTTTAAACTTTGCTGGTTACCCTGAGTTGGCGCGAACGTACAACGCGATGCGTCATTTCAAATTAAAAAGAAATAACAGATTGCAGGCAATGACGTATATATCATTGACTGCAGGGGGCCACTCAGGCGTTGATTAGTACTCTAGGGTTAATTGCTTAATTTTCTAAATAAATTTTTATTATTTTACATGTATTGTTTCATTTTGCGACCTCTACCATCCAATATGGCTTTCAGCCCTTATGAATTACCTATAGCTGAATAGGTACAGACGCCAGCACATCAACCTACACCTAACTGTCAAATTTTCCCAATCAAGATTGAACCTTATGCTTTAGCGATAAAGTTGAAAATCTATTACAGAAATCGGACAGATTGTAGTAGGTTGATGTGCTGGCGTCTGTACAATTATTTTATACTATCTTTTGCCCGCAGTTTCGCTCGCGTGGAGGTTTGAAATTATCCCAAGAAAACATATTATATTTCCTACAATATATGGGTTGTCTTTGCTACAAACTTTACTACAATCCTTTGTTTTGAGTAAATAGGTACATATTATAATTATGGTTCAAATATTTACCTACACTGATTTAAAATAATATGTACAGCTATGTAAATAACAAAACATTTCAGTTTCTCAGTCATATTGAAACTGAAAAATACTTACCTAAACAAAAAAAAAATTAAAAAAAGAATGTGAAACAATGTGTGAATGTGTGTGAGATGTGTTTTTAACAATAACGTCTTGTTGCAACGAAATATAAACAGAGAAGTGCGGGCGATGCTGTGCGGCGGTGGGCAAATGGCATCCACACACGGCCGTGCGGCGGCACCTGCCCAGCCCACTCCCCCCGCCATCTGCGTCACCCCACAGTGTGTCCGCCGATATTGGCACGACAATCAATGTCGGCGACGATACCGTTGACTACAACGCCAGTGTGAAAGCGTTTAATAGTAGGTAATTGTATGAATATTACCAGTCCGACGATATCGTGACGTTATCGTCTACTTAATATGAAAACGGCCATTCGTCCGATGTACTTGGTTATCGCCGTAAGATCGTCCGAAGTTAAGTTTTCCTAAGTAACATAACATCGCAGTGACAAGACGTCGATTGAACAAGGCTTCGCATAGTCTTCTGACTATATCGATAGGGAACAATCCCTAATGCCATATGCCATGGAACCACAGGGAATGAAAATTACCCATGGACCCGGTAATGGGTCGACCCACCGGGACCACGGGTAACCAGTGATATTTACGCAGTAAAATCGTTCGCCGTACAGTTTTTCGATGTACAGACGCCAGCACATCAACCTACTACAATCTGTCAGATTTCTGTAATAGATTTTCAACTTTATCGCTAAAGCATAAGGTTCAATGTTGATTGGGAAAATTTGACAGTTAGGTGTAGGTTGATGTGCTGGCGTCTGTACCAAAATATCGCAGTAACAAGACGTCGATTTAACAAGGCGTCGCAGATAGAGATGTCGTTGAAAGGTATTCGAAGAAACCAAATTCGATGATACGGCTTTCGCACTCAAGTAGGAATTCCATCGCTTAACACAGTTGCAATCACAATCCGAGTTTTGAAGGATATTTCAATCCATTGCTTCATAGGTTTCACGAATTCGTCTATTCAGCAACGTAAATAACGCAATGAATGTGGCTAAACTGTCAAACAAAGAAATTGCGAACAGTTGTCATTTTACGCAATTGCCCCGCAGGGCTCAAATTCCTTGACGACAGGACATGCAAATAATAACCTTTGTGCAGACCGCAGCGAGGTTAATGTTCAACATCGCAGATTATCTAGCAGTCCTTCCTAGAAGGTAGAATGAAATGAAACTCTTAAATAAGAGAATTCACTACTTTATTATCTCACACAAGTGATAAATTGGTTCTTTACAACTAACATCAATAATATGTCTAAAAATAGTTTATTAAGTCTAAAACAAACTCAAAAACAAGGAGAAAAATAAAACAAAAGGAATAAATAAAATAATTACTTTATTTGAAGGAATGAGCGATTTGATAGCGTCCAGCACCGTCCAAATTTTGTGCAGACCAGTATTATGATAGAAAAAACAAAAAAAAATGGGAACCAGAGGTAAAAATACAGCCATGAGCCATTAAGACCTGTCATATTTGACACATGGCAATCTTCAGACTGAGTGTCTATGGAATAAACTTCGTTCTTTGTGTTAGCTGCAGACGACAAGTTTTTCAACACGCCTCAATGGCTGATGGACCTTAGTCTAAAGAATTATCTTATAATAATATTTTGTGAACTATTGCCTGTCAACAGAAATCAATATTTGACCTGTTATACCAGACTTCTAAGATCTATGGAAACTGTTGCTATCGTAGTTAAATAATTAAATGTTATATTGTAATCGACCAATAAATAAACGGACAATTCAGCATATATTTATCAGTTGATTTCTATAACAATATTACACTTAAAAAAAATTCCTGAAACAACTTAAAAGTACGATACTTACGAATACTAATGAGTTTATAATTAAACATTATCTTATTCTCGATACCGGAACTTAAAATTTCGAAGAAACCTGAAGTCCAATTCTCGTAATTTAAAACGTTTAAAATCTAGTCGCAGTCTCATCTCGGCGACAAAAAAATGTCAAAAACTTGTCAAAATGTAGGGAAATTATAGGTATTTTTGACAGACTGAGACTGAGATCAGACTGTGAACGTCCTTAAAATTACGAGAATTGCCCCTCAGTTCGAAACTAAGGAGTGCGCTATGTGTGTTCTTAAAACAACAACTAGCGTATATGACGAAATGTCAAATTGTCACAAAAGCTTGAAAACCGAGAGAATTTATAACAGTTTAATTAAAAGTTTGGTGACATGAGAACATCGGATATACGAAGATTATGCTACTTATTATATAAATCTTGTGTGAGCAGTGGCGTCGCTAGAAAACATTGTATTCATGATCAACTGTGATGGTTTCTGATACAAGCTGGTTTGTGATGACTGGTGTCAAAAACTTTGGGGCAATATAGTCAGATGCCTAGTAACGCCACTGAGTGAAACACAGGGTAGTTTTATCATCATTTTTAGAATATTTCTAATACATAGTACGATTGTCAGGTGGGGGGTTACAGCGTATGGAATGTTGGACAAAGCACACCGAACCACGACCCTATCAGGTGTTATTATTAAACTATTTTGCTACTAACAGATAATCAACATTAAACCAAATAAATTAAGCTAAAGGTTATAAATATATTGCTCACTTGGAGAAACATCGACGTAACTGCTGCTTTTTGAAGTGAAAACTTCTTTAGGCGCGTTGGGCATTTTTTGGGATGGGAAAAAACTATTGAACTCGCGCCACTGTTACCGTAATCGACACCGCTTCGGATGTGTTCGGCTGTTCTCGGGATGTACTCGGTTTTAATGTATATCCGTAATGTCAGTGAGTGATGGCAAAGTATTCTGTTTGTGTTTTGTTTTCACTTCTGTCAGCACTCCCGGAGTGCAACTGTTTTTTTTTTTAAGTCTTTAACGTAAATACGCTTTCTAAGTGCTTTGGCATATTTAACTCATTTTTTGGGAAAAAATACATTTACGTCGATGTTTCTCCAAATGAGCGATATGAGCCAGTCCGCACAAAGTCAAGTAATTAATTTAGAAAACGAAATTCAAATCCGCCATCTTTTATTGGGGCGCCATTTTCAGAATTTCCCGCCATTTTATCGTGGCTAACATGTGCAGAGTCCAATCAAAAGAGGTTTAACACCGAGTGGCGTGGGCATCATCAACATGAAATATTATGTCCTACACTTTAATACGTTTCACTAATGTCTACGTCCCAAATCATTAGACGATAATAAAGTTCATTACAAGGCGACGTATCACGAGTCGTTTCGTAACGGCAGCGGCTTGCCAACAAATAAAATGAACGGAGAAGAGATCAATAGAAAACATTTAACTTATGCATCTTTAGACAAATATCTTTTAGTAAAAGAATCTTTTAGATTCGGCAAGACACTTGCGAGACCTCAAAACACCGCATTACTACATTTTCAAAATATTTTGGCAATAAACGCGGAAATGCCAGTTCAATTTTATTTGTTTGCTAGTTACAGGTTACACATTATAAATGACGAAAAAACCAAAACAAAGATTTTAGTCGATATTATTATATCTTCCCAAAAATATTCACAAAAAAGAATAATCAAAACACTTAAAATTAATCATACAGAGAGAGAATCAAAGAGAAAAATGATATCCCCTAGCAATAATATTAGACATTTAGACATTCTAAGAAATTCTAAAACTTATTTCATTCTAAATCAAACTTGACAGAGAAAACTCAAGGTACATACTCCGTCTTGAACGGAAAATTTATTACAAAATGCGACAAAACATTGCGTCAAAAGGAAGTAAACTCGTTCTTCAACAAAGATAGTCAATTTGAAGAAACCAAGAGAAAACACCCGTAAACAGAAATCATCAGAATTCAAACAAAATATCTATAAAAAAAAGTAGTTAATCAAAGGGAGAAATCATAAAGATTTATTTATACTATGGTCCTGATACTGTTGGGCACCCAATTATATGGCTACATAACTCTTACTTGCAAATAAAATGAGAATGACAGATGTAATTTAAAAACTGTCAAAAGTATTTATTATGGGCTGATTTATCAATCAACAGATAATTTTTATTCGTGGAATAAAATTGACGTCTGACAGTTATTGTATGAAAGAATTATCAAAAATTCAAAATTATTCCTCCGAAAAAATTATCTGGCGTTGGAAAATCAGCCCTTGGTCAAAAGTTTAATTTATCAGGCTCCATCGTTTTGTGTTCGATGATTTTACCAACGTCAAGATAATGGGATGACACTGGTTGGAGCCCAAATTAGAAAACTGTTGATTGGTGTTAGTACAGATAATGCTGAAGTTTTAATATTCTAAACTAATATATAAACCCATCCTTCCGTTTAACAGGTTCCGGCGCGGTAAACGAGACACAATAGAAGTGTTATTGTTATGACGGCTATAGCCGTATAGTGCCCTTGAAATTATTAGTCTGAAATTAAAAAAATAACCCAAAATATTAAGTTTAATGGATGAACAACAGTATCAGTATCCAATGTCGAGAAACATTCAATAAATAAGAAATAGTGGATGTGTAACCATATCCCAGTCGCCGCTACCGCCATCTCTGGGTCAGTTTAGTTTTCGGCGGGCGAGTGGCGGTGCGGGGCGTATGGCGCGTGCGCTACGTGGGGCGCTTGCGATGTGTGTGGCGCGTGTACTGCGTGCGGCGCGTGTGCGGCGTGTGGCGCGTGCGCGGCGTGTGGCGCGTGCGCGGCGTGCGGCGCCTGTGGCACGTGCGCCTTGTGCTGCTTGTGTTTGTGATGGCGCTGCGGGTGCGAGCTGCCGTATACCTCGCGCACCGACGGGCTGCAAACATACGATACATGTCACTTGAGATGATGGGATAAGATACAAGTGCTACAAGGATCGTTTGGCGCCTGAATGACATTGACAGGGGTTGTTGGAAAACATTTGTGATTTTCATCGTGAAATTATATTGAGAAAACAAGATGGCGGCGTTAGTTTCAATTTCAGCCAATGAGTCAAGCGCCAAAAGATCGTTGTACAATTTTCAAGTGTAAATCGACACTTGTCACTTGTGACTTGTTACATTTGTTGCATTCTTTGTACCCTGTTAATTTTATAACGATTTGCACGGTAGCCATTTAACTAAAATTAATCGTAATTCAATTACTAGATTTCCAGAAATAATAAATTTATTAATCGACAAGATGTGTGCCTGATGGGATTTTTCATCGACAAAAATGTCGTAATTCCATAAAATCAAAATCTTTAAAACATTCATTCCCTATAGAAAACTTTCATTCCTCGTTATAGGATGAATTTTCAATAATCCTTCTTTAGTGCTCACTTACGTTATAATAAGAGACTCTTGTGCTAAATTTCATACTTCTAGCCCCAATGATTTAGGCTGTACTTTGTCTGTCATTTGTGTCAGTGAATAAATAAATTTAACATTTTCGAAGATGAATTTAATCGGCGATTTTATCGATTTTCGGAAGCTCTATATACCTAGCAACAATGCTTTATCTCCCTGCCAAACAATTCTGCTTCGTTAGAAAACGCAATTTTTTATCCGTACTCAAACTGTCGTCAAAACGCGATGCAGCATCGAAGTATTTTGACCGGATTTTGGTATTGTGATCGAACGCTCAGTCACTAAGATGCATCTACTGTTGCCCTTAGAGTCAATCCTCAATCATCCAGAAAGCGAACAAATCCCTACTCGCTGATACTAAAAGCAGCATGTCTGCTAAGAACATAAAACCGGAAACCGAACATTCAGTCGGATACTGCAAGCAAGCATAAAAGAAACAGAGTACAAGTACTTTTCACCTTGCAAGAATGCACTATTATTAAATTCTTGTATTATGACAAGGAGGGAAAAGTTTAAAGGTTAGATATTTACATGTGCTTAATATGATCTTTTAAGTTCACACAGTTGTGTTGTTGCAGTTTTGTTGTAGTTCTACAATGCAACCTTTTGCTGTGTTATTTATCCGCCAAACGGACTGTGTGGTGTCCAACTCACTTATTTCGTTTAAAAAAATCGTAAGTGACTTACAAGAATAATAGTAACTTAATTTCTTGCATAGACATCTTTTGATGTTATTTATTTACAGTTTTGCTTCTATTCTAGTTAAAATTTCTTGCAAATTTTTAGCTAATATTTACATAAAATATCATGTATATTTTTATATTCTAATACTGAGAAAACTGTTCCAAATATATTTCATGCACGTAGTCTTATAGCAACTAAACGCAAAAAGTTAAAAAAAGGTCTCCACGTCACAAATATTTACACATTTTGATTTCAAATTCATTCAGTATCTTAAAATAATACCATTAAACAGTACAAATATATTATCCAAACAAGAATCCAAGCAGGTTTCATGCAAGAATATCGATGGCTCATATTTAAATATCCACATGCTTAAAATTGGAAAACATAAATAGCAAATTATTACAAAAAAAATCATAATAGCAATAATAATAATAGCCACAAATATATATTTAATACGTTTTTACGCGTTTAATAGTAGTAACGCCTCCTCCACAATCTGGAACTGATTGGAAAAATTTGGAATAAGTTTTTGGAAACCACGACTTTTGAACAAAGTAAGACAATAATTCCCCAAAATTGTTATTGTTATTTGTTATGTATTTTGTAGCTGTAAAAAAAACTGAACTTCAATTAATGCCATCCCAAAAGTGCAAAAACTTTCATTTACTAGGCACCACTTTTTACGAATGCAAAAGTTACCTAGGTTTTAAGGATTTAATCTTTGACGTCATAGAAACCAAACGATTAGTACTCTCAATAATGGAGTATCGAGTCACTGGCTTTACGAGCGACTTCGAGCCTTGGGCCCTTGAGCATAGACATTATTATCCCAAACACAAAAACCCAGTTATTATAACCATTCCTGAAAAAATACCAAGTTAGTGTTCCTTTGTAAATGCCAAAAAGTTGTTTGAATAATAAATTACCTGGACGGCACTGTGAGAGGGCTGGCGGCAGTTCTGATTGGTCGGCGGGCGGAAGGTCGTGATGAGCCGCTGTGACGGCGCC
Organism: Hydraecia micacea; assembly: GCA_914767645.1. Taxonomy (NCBI): domain Eukaryota; kingdom Metazoa; phylum Arthropoda; class Insecta; order Lepidoptera; family Noctuidae; genus Hydraecia; species Hydraecia micacea. The sequence goes on from OU611794.1 coordinate 2,648,047, forward strand.
CAGACCCCTCACTACTTGTACTGCAATAGATACCATGCGTGCTAACTACCCAAAGAGGCGGGTACACTGATACTCATACTTTTTGAAGGCACCATTAATTTTAACTCCTTGGGAGTTCGTAAAGGGTTTTGGTTCTCCTTTAAATTGAGATACCATTGTTGTACTGATGGTTGAGAAACTTGAAGACATTACCACTGCTTGAGGGAAGAGTAATTTAATAATTACTTTCCTTTCTTGTTTGCTTGCGTAAAGAAAGTCTTGCAACACTGTCATCATATTAATAAGATGATAATTATTTACATTATGAAAGTTCGAAGTGCGAAATACAGGAACTATTGTGATAATGAATTTCCAATCATAGGAAATTGTGCATTTTCGCAAATGACAGTGTCAAAAAGATATTTTTTCAAACTACATAATTTTCTAAAACATGTCACATAGACAGTTTCACTTTTCGTGTTGTGCATTTTTATGAATGTATATACCGTGGCAATATTACGTGTCGTCAATATAACCGCCTCTTTACAAATAAAAATAATAATGAAAAATAAATACAAAATAAAGAAAAATAAGCCAAAGTAAACCAGAGAAATAGGCACACATACATGCTGCGACTACATGGATATAACTGTGAACTACATGTAATTATATAATGTGCTTATAAATTATAATTAACACTACTGGAGGGGAGATTCTTGCCCTCACAAACCAGGCAAATCCCCTGCCGTGCTGTCCGACTCCCAAGCTACAGGCACGTGCCTAGTTTGGTGGTCACCATACAATTTATTCTTGTACAATATGATTATTAATAAATACATTTTAATTTGTGTTCTGTTTCTTCATTAAGAATCTGTTGTTGTAGCATGTTAATTCTATTGCCAAAACAATTAACCAGCTAGTTCAAATTAGACCTTCACCCTTTTTGGTTTTTTTTTCCATGTCGTTTGATTAGATTACTATTTATTTAGGGTTTTTTCTTTCACGCTGTGATAGACTGTAAAGCCAGGTTTACACGGTGCGATGTCATTGCCTGTGGCATGCAAGAAGTTGAAGCAACCATAAAAGTTGCACTGTATTTAGACGATGTAAGACTTTTGTTTCTTCAATTTTATTGCACGCCTCAGCCAAGAAACTTGCATCGTCTAAATGGGGCCTTACATTCCATAATGAAGATTTTTTTTTTATCTCAAAATGCTATCTTTAATTTCTAATGCAATATTTCTTAACGATCTGCCAAAGTATGATACTCTGCTACCGAGCAATACTCAACCTTATACCTTTAGAATAAGGTTCTGTATACTACTTACTTGGGCACAGTAATAGCTGGAGCAGGCGGTGCGGGCAGAGCGAGACGCTGTGGCTCGCGACGAGCGGCCTGGATGGCGGGGCGGCCGCGACCGCCGGTAGCGCTGGATGCCTTGTATTGGAACTCCCTGGAATTTTTGGCGAAACATTTGAGTAAGGTATAATGAATATCAGCACCCTAATTGTGTATAACACTGTCAACAACAATCTGAATGATTTTGAAGGATATTGTATGTATATTGCTAATCCATTGCTTCATATGTCCGAAAAATTTGTCTGCTCAATAACGTAAATAACGCAATGAATGTTGTTGAACTATCAAAATGAAAGCCATTCCTACTGTTAGTGTGTTACAATGCCCCTGTAGGTCTGGTCTTTCTCCACGGGTTCGGTCATCCCTGCAGAAGATTGATACTCTCTTCAGACCTATAGCTTCATAATCAGCCTATAATGTTCTCACTTCTAGGACACAGGCCTCCTCTCTATGAGAGGGAGTGGGCCGTAATCCACCACGCGGGCCCAGTGCGGGTTGGTAGATGTAACAGGTCTTCGAATTTTTGGTTCTAGGACATGCCGGTTTTTCTTTCACCGTTTTGAGAGCAGTGGTGATGAAATAATTTACACAAAGTAAAGTGCCTGCTTGGTTTCGAACCTACGACCTAGAAAACGTAAGACAACGCATACAAGAGGTTTTGAGGCGAAAATTTGGGAAATACAACTTGACGAAGCAATGGACGTGGGTATGGATACTAAACTCAGGACGATACTGTAGGTTATGAAAAGCGGACGAATTTTTGGATGCCCAATGAACTCTTCACTTTATTTTCTTTATACAGGGTGGCAGGGAACAGGATCAAACTGTAACCATGAATTTAGCACATCATTCTAGACAGTGTATAAATTCTAGATCTGTTATTAAAAAAAAAAAACTGTCAGGCTGTTTCATAGAAAAGTGCAATACCTACGCGGTCAAAATATATGGAACAGCAAATTTTTGTTCAGAATCATGTACAGTCACGAGCATAAGTATGTATACACTTGGCTTTATTCAAAGGCGATTTTCTCCTTTATTTTTCAATGAAATTTTATGTTATTACGAACATAATATTTTCGAACCCATAGGCTTATGTAAAGTGTCGTATTTCAACGCTGCATTCGCTATTTCACGAAAAAATCGCAATGGAAAGTTGCCAAGTGTTGACATATTAGTGCACGTGACTGTACTCAATCCATGGTAACCAGTTGCGCTATGATGCCCTCGCCACCCTTAGGGGCCGTCTCCACGAGCGAGAGAATCGCGGCGATATTATCGTCTTGCCACGTATTTCTATACACTCTTAGAACGTGTCTCACACGGCGATATCATCGCGGCGAAAATTTGATGGCACGGCGACACTATCGCCGCGATTCTCTCGCTCGTGGAGACGGCCTATTACATACTTGTACATAATAGATGTATATATGTTAGTGTTAGATTGTATACCGTATTTAAGATTTGTCAAAAAAAAAGAACGCAAATGAAAGACTTTCAAATGTTTGCCCAACTATCCGAAGGCCAATTCCCGTAATTAATTTTAAAAGTTTTAAATGTAGTCGCACTCTCATGTCTGCGACAGTCAATGTCAAAAATGTAGGGAAATTAGAGGTGTTTTGGACAGATTGAGACTTATATTAGAATGCGAACATTCCTAAATATCCGGGCAATACCCCATGACTTGGGTGTACCGCCATTCTTACATTAACTGCACATAAGAATTTCCGAGATAAAATATTTGAAAGCACGCTAATACACTGTCTAGAATTAAGTTCTAAATTCATGGTTACAGTTTGCGATCCTGTTCCCTGCCACCCTGTATAAAGAAAAAAAAGTGAAGAGCTCATTGGGCATCCAAAAATTCGTCCGCTTTTCATAACAACCTACAGTATCGTCCTGAGTTTAGTATCCATTCCCATGTCCATTGCTTCGTCAAGTTGTATTTCCCAAATTTTCGCCTCAAAACCTCTTGTAATATGCGTTGTGTTATTTATCTACACCTGTTCCTTTCTATCACCAATCTGAACCTAATGCCTTAAGTAATAAAGTACAAAATCACCTGTCAAACTCTTCGGCTTCCTCCTCCTCCAGGTTTATATACTCCTGGCGTTCTTCGGCGTCACCTGTGTAGTAGTTCTGTTCGCGCTCGATCAGGTGAGCCCTTTCGCCGATGTGGTGGCCTGGAAAGGGTAATAGAAGGTCAAATTAAATAAGTAACAAGAAAAAATTGATTTATATTCCCGTACTTCAAGTTAGTCTGCACAAAATCGCCCAAAAAAGAAATCTTCCATTTTTTTTTATCTTGTTTAGGTATATCATGGCCATCACGTCTGCGGAGATTATTTCATTTAACTTGACCCAGTATTTCATTTTAATCTCGGAAATCATCTAAGTAGACTAAAAAACCTTTACTATGGTATGGTTTTGTAGTGAGTTTGAATAAGCTCTAAGTGTTTTTCCAAAAAGTATTTTTTTTTTTTAAAGTCTAGGACTTTTAAGCTACATCAAGAGGACAATAAAATGAAAGCTGTATTTCAATTTAGTTTCAATGCACTTGTATTAAAAGGTCTTGTAGCGAAAGTCTCGAAAAGAAACCATTGGTACGTTAGTACTACTAGTTATTCTGTGCCTTTGGGTTATTAAAGGGGGGTATTACCTTTTATTTGGAATCCTAAATCGTTACCTAACGTAATCACGTTAATTGCTGCTAGTATCAAAATTTTCAAGGAAAAAATATACAAACGAAACACCAAAGGAACAAAAGGTAGCCTTATCAACGTCAGACTTTTACCCGTTGCGACAAGCGAAATTTTTCCCCCGTGTTTCCAAACTTGTACGTTTAGGTACCTTGCGACATAAGTATCGCACGTGTCTGGGGTGCCAAGCCTCGTGACTACAGGCCTCCATGATTTATATGAGTAGTTGTCACTAAGGACAAAATATATTTGGAGCCTGTATTCCCCTAAGAAGAGATAGGTAGGTAGAGGTATGAGGAGGTAGGTAGGCAAACAGAGCTGTAAACATTATAAGCCATATAGCTTCTGCCCGCTACTTCGTCCGCGTGACATTCGCCCTCCCTCCATTCACCCTCTTCTTAGGGGTGGAATTTCGTAAAACCCTTTCTTAGTGGATACCTACTCTTCACAAAGAACACACCCTCCGAATTTCGTGTCTCTAGGACCAGCAGTTTAGGCTGTGCGTTGATATATCAGTCAGTCAGGATTTTGAATTTTAGATAGATATATAGATAATGTTCCCACTGCTGGGACACGTGGCTGCTCTCTGTGAGCGGGAGAACGCCATAATCAACCACGCAGGTCCAGTGCGGGTTGGTAGATGTTACATGTTTTCGAATTTTTGATTCTAGGACATGCTGGTTTCCTCACAATGTTGTCCTTCACCATTATAGGCAGTATAGGGATGAAATAGTTTACACAAAGTAAAGCGCCTGTCTGGGTTCGAACCTACAACTCGAGCCGTTTCCACTGGCTCACTAATGATAAATGTTTTTATTTCTGTAAGTAGGTTTGTACAAACACTTTACAACGTCAATCATATTTTAAAAACTGGATGAGGTCGGCGTTTCCTATCTGACTGCTCTAAGAAGAAAGGCCGAAACAAACTCAGAACTCAGTGTCTTTTAAAATCCAGACATAATCTTGGTCAGATCATGTGAAGACCATGTAAATTGATGTCTGAAATAGTCCCTTGCTGCACTGCTCTTTAGACAATTAGCCCGTTGTATTTGTTGGCATAAATCTACACCCCGGGCTGCTATTTTTAATTTCCTAATCAATAAAGTAAATTATACATTGGACGAAACAGGGTGTCCAGAATCCCAGACTCAATGCAGTCTTGCTTGCGACTACTAATAGACCAGTGGGTAAGGTCAGTTAGCAATGTGAATGTGTGTCATACTTTGCAACATAAAATAATAATACCATCATCACCACTGCTCTCAAAACGGTGAAGGAAAACATCGTGAGGAAACCGGCCAATGTTCTAGAGACAAAAATTCCAAGACATGTGATCTCATCTCCTCCTGCACTGGGCCTGTGAGGTGGATTACGGCCCACTCCCTCTCACCGATAGGATGCCTGTGTCCCAGCAGTGGGAACATTATAGGCTGATTATGTAATACTGTCCCACTACAGAACAAAGAACTCTTCTCATACAGAGGAGACATGATGATGACAAATAAATTCCAGCTTTAGCTTTATTATATTAGTACATAGATAAGTCCAGGTTTCCTTCACTGATGTCGCTGAAGTCATATGAACATTCCATATATACGAACAGTACATATGAATTGAAAAAGTCAAGTTGGTACTTGCCCGGACTTGAACCCACTACGTCTTGCATGAACCTTGCAACATATCCGACAATGACATGACACGTGGCTGAAAGGGCCTGCCTCGTGTCAAAGTGGTCTAAAAATTTATATCATTGTCACACAAATACATTTGGCGTGACAAAATAACAAGTCAGAATAATTCCAGCCCCGACAATTCATCGTCTGAAGACGTAACAAGAAAACTTCCATGCGTAGATATTAAAATAATAAAACCTACTGAAATAGTCGACTGGCTGTCACTCCAATGTCACTTCTCCACATAATTACATGAGCCATATGTCTGTTCGAGTGTGTTTTCTGTTAGTCGGGTTTAAAATGTGGATCAAAATGTTGGTTAGGACATTTATTACTGAAGGGCTTTTGTTAGAAACATGAAATAGACGAACATTTTGCTATTAGCCGTCTCGCTCTAATTGTATCTGTCTCGCTCTCTCCCAATAAACGGTGGAACTAACAGCACGTTTTATACTTTGCTCCTCTAAATAAATTAAGTTATCGCTAGTAATCGGCTCATAAACCATTCATTTGGTCCTTCGAGCCGGATAATAACGCGGGCTTATGTAAAACATTTTCTGAGTTTTCTATTTTTTAAGTAATTGCGGGAAGAGGTGCAATAACGAATTATCCCCATGGTTAGGAAGTCGCAAATATCTTCAGGTTAAGCAGGATAGGATTGTTGCCATCGCGGGCAAAACCTGGATGAGGCTGGCTCTGGCACAGGAGCGTACCAGCCTGGCACAAGAAAATAGTGGCCTATTCCCAGCCGTGGGTGAAGTCAGGCTGTGGATGATGATGATGATGATGAGGGATAGGATATGAAAATAAAAATGTATATGAAAATCCAGCATGGTTTCATGGTCAGCATGGTGGTTCCTTTTTATGGACTCAAAAATTGTAATACTCCTGGGGTATTCTTATTAAAATACTAGCTGCGCCCCACGGTTTCACCCGCGTAAGTTTCGATTCCAAAAAAATTCTGAAGAAGGCCACCCTTATCACCTAGGGGTATAAAAATAAGCCTAAGACCTATTCTCAGACCTACTAAATATACACAAAAAATTTCATGAAAATCGGTCAAGCCGTTTCGGAGCAATTCGATAACAAACACTGTGACAAGAGATTTTTATATATTTCGATTATGATTCATGATTGTGTTCAACAGATCCCATTAAAATAATATAAAGATACCATCAATACTCATTGCAGATGAATAAAATATAAGAAGAAACCAACAAAAAAAATGTAAACCTACTTACTACAGCCGTCGAGAAGGCATACAAAAAAAATGATTTTTTAAAACATTCCATATTATTTGTATGAACATTAGCACTATTGAGAAGTAATATTTTGTGGAGGGAGGTCTCATATACGAACAGCAACCGTTTTATAAACTAAAGCATTTGTTTCAATTAAACCATTTACAGGTACTTTTGAATTGTCAAAGATTCGGTCAGTTAGTCAGAAAATTGAAGCTAGTTGTCCATTCCAAAACGTAGATCTCTATGGAGAAGAACGAGCAAGAAACTCCACTACACTATTCGCTTAATGACAGCAGAATACCGAAAATATTTGCAGGAAACCAACCGCAAAGAGCAAATAAATTAACCATGATTCAATATCATTTCATTTTATAGGTGGATGCTGCAGATAACAGGAGGCAGATCTATGTGATATGTTGTATATGGTTTAGAATTTGAGAATTATTTTATACTAGCTGCGCCCTGCGGTTTCACTCGCATAAGTGTCGATCCCGTGGGATTATCTGGATAAAAGTAGCCTATTTAATCCAGGGTGTCGGCTACCTCCATACAATTTTATCAAAATTGGTCCAGCCGATTGAGCGTAAAGAAGTAACAAACATATAAACACACACACACACACACTCTCACAAACTTTCGGCTTTATAATATTAGTGTGACTAGCGACCGCCCCAGCTTCGCACGGGTGCAATTTTTTTTTTCGAAATTTTCTTTCATACAAACCTTGTCCTGGCAATACCGAGCACAACAAAAAAGAATTATCCAATTTGGTGCAGTCGTTCGGAAGTTATGCCGCGTACAGACATTTCGGCGACTTTGTTTTATACTATGTAAGGAAGGAAGATTTCAACATAAATCACCGACGCGCAATCTGTAACCATGGATTCAGACAGGATTCTGAACCCCCTGCGTTGATGCCCCTGCCCCCAGTATAGTTTATCCCCTTTCTCTCCAAAAATCCTTGATAACATTAAAGCTAGACACGCAAAATTCTCCAGACATATACACAAAAAAATCCACTCATACTTATTTTAGTCGCGATCAAAGTATTACAAGCACTATCCACAGATTAGTTTACAGAATAAACATTAGAGAAAAAAAAACGGATTGCGTCAGCTACATCTAAAAATAAAGAGAGGAATGACTTCATATGGACGTGTGGAGGTGCCACTGGAAGAATACAGGTGGAAACCAGGTAGGATCAGAAGAACCAGTAATTAAACAAGATGGTGGACCGATGACCTCGTGAAGTGAAGGTCGCAGAAGTGTGCTTAATACAAGAGGCACAGGACTCATTGCTCTGGCGCTTGAAATCAAGCTTCAATAAAAGTCTGAATCATTTTTTAAGGATTATGCCTTGATATTGCTAATCCATTGATCATTATGTTCGAAAAATTAGTCTGCTCAACAACGTTAATAACGCAATGAATGTTGTTGAATTGTCAAAATGAAAGACATTGCTACCGTTAGTGTGTTACGAAATTACCCTGCTATGTCCTGCAGTGTACGCGTTCCGGTTAAATGGTGATGAAAGTAAATGGCGGAGGTATACTAGAGACGATGTGTGTGTTTGTAGAGAGGCCTTCATCAGATTAAGGAACCGTTGGACTTCCTAGATTTCCCAATAGACGATTTGACTATGGCATTGTACGGTTGTACCCGTGAATGATAGATAACAGTAAGTCGACTACGATAGGAAGTTAATTGACGATGAGAAAAACGTCGACGATGACGATGAGATTAGTTAAGAGACCTAAACTCGTAACCTCTTGTATCCTCCCTCGCAACTGCTAAACCAAACACAAGACTATCAAGGCAGGATTTCCAAACTGTTCTTATATCACTGCATGTTCTGTTCTATTTTACTTATGGTTTTTATGCACGTGTTTCTAAACCTAAACCTTATTTTTCTTTATACTTCACATACTCTAGTCTAGCCAGATTTGTTTTCTATATTACATGTGAAGTGGGCCTTCTCCACTTTTTTGTTGAGTTTTACGGCCTACAGGTGAAAACATTTGGCGCGAGGAAGATATTTTGCGCGCCAGAATGCATGACTCGACTATGGCCTATTCTACTGTCCCGGAAATCAACGCGCTCTTATAACAGATGGCATATTTAGCATAATTCAGCCTATAATATTTCCCCTGCTGAGACGCAGGCCTCCTCTCTGCGAGAGGGACTGGGCTTTAATTTACCACGCGGGTCCAGTGCGGGTTGGTAGATATCACATGTCTCTCAAGATGTTTTTCTTCACCATTTTGAGAACAGTGGTGATGAAATAATAAACACAAAGTAAATCGCCTGCCTGGGATCGAACCCATGACTAATGATGATTCGTAAGTCACTGGGCCACCACTGGTCTGTTGGTGCAATTATCGGTATTCCATTCAACAGCGGCACTAGAGCGGCAGAGCAATTAAAATCAATAAACTGAAATAGGGCGCGGCCGCGTGAATGAAATATTTTTATTGCCCTATGCATTTGAAACGAATGTGAATATCAATCGATACAAATGGCCGAAGTCCGCCTGACAACATATTTGTTTAAAACCAGCAGCCTACCTACCTGGCTAGCCATGATTAATATTGATAATGGATAACATATAACAGACTTAAAAAAAGGAGAGGATGGGAACATTACGACGTTTTTACACACGATAGGAGATGCGTCTCATTATTCCATCATGTGTTCGATTCTTAATTACTTATGGATGTGACGGAGGAGAGGAGAACTTAGAATAAAACTGGCGCTTTCTGGAAAACCATACAACCATACGCCAATGAAGTTATGTCTCAGATTTTAGCGATTTCTCCGCCCCTGCTTCACACGGGTGTAATTTACTGGCGAAACATCGAGATTTCTATGTTATATATCTGATTTTTTTAAATTGCTGAATGGGTCTGCTCTTGACCTCGATCACGCCTGATGGAAAGCGATGGATGAGGTCCACGATGGAACGAGCGTGCCCAGAAGATGCCTAAGGCACTGGATCTCCCGATAGCGTGACGATTGATAGAGGAGGATGCAAGAAGAAAACGTGTAGCGCCGACGGCCGACCTCAAGTAACGTGGGACAAGGTCAGGAAGATGATGGTGAATGCCGCATCAAAAACCATCGTAACGGTCATACGTACAGACACGAAAAGCGACTATGTATTGATGAAGCATAGTTTTATTCACACTGTCGTAGCCCGGGAGATATGTACTTTACAGTTTCCACTACATTATCACAGGCACAGTAAATCATCTGCCTAGCCTTTTCCGTTTCCCAACTATGTTGGGGTCGGCTTCCAGTCTAACCGGATGCAGCTGAATACAAGTATTTTACATGGAGCGACTGCCTATCTGAGCTCCACAACCCACCCCATGTTTGTCAGATTTTTGGGCTTCTGACGACCCGGAACGACTTTCAAAGATCCACGAATGTCAGCCGGGGACCAACGGCATAACTTACTTTCCGAGGCACGGAGGGGTCTTGGTATGCAAAGATGGTGACCCATCCACGGGCCAACCGCGGCAAACGTAGCTTAACCTGATCGATCGCCCCGTGCGGCTGATGCAGTTTGTTTATTTTCCTAAGCAAGTTCCTTTATTGTTTCTTTCCCATACGTATTGTAAAAAATCCCAGAACTATCAAGATTATAGAACTAGCGACGACGAGACCATCCATCAGCCGTATTATGATAATAGAACTCGACTGTAGATTTAATATTTCATAATGCAAAAGCGTGGGTGAGTAACGTTCGAAAATTAGCCAGTCCCGACTAATGTCGGAGTGATTAGCAACATAGTGCTCATTTTTAGAATAGTGCTGAACCGAAATATCTTTGGTATTTATTTCAGGTGACAAATCATTTTTAATTATTTTTCTCGTTTGTACTTATGTCTTTCGTCAAGATATTTCGGCCGATTTTTGAGTAGGTAGTGCTCATATAATTTAAACTGTCCGTTGTTACGTAGGTATTTATTAAAAAAACGATTGGGAATTCATATTTAGCAATACGTCATAATATAAAACCACAAAACCTTTCCTTAATATTACATTGAAGAAAAGAAAATAAACTTTTATTTATTTTTTGTTAGCCTATTATACTGTCCCACTACTGGGCAAAGGCCTCCCCGAAATCCTTCCAGGAACATTTTCCCGCGCCACAACGAACCAGCCCTCGCGGAACGCGTCCAGGTCATCTTGCCATCTCTTTTTAGGCCGGCGTCCATCTTCAGGCACCCATTGTGTGGAGACTTGCCCAGCGGTCATCATGCATGCAGCTGATGGGACCCGCCCAATCCTTTTTGAGCCTGGCAGCCTTCTTTCCTACATCCAGTATGCCCGTTTTGGAACGCAGCGTGGTGATCCGAATTCTGTCCTGTCTTTTTACACACAGAATGCTGCGTTCCATCGCTCTTTGGCAAACTCCAGAGCGGAACTTATGCGACTCGGTGAGGGACCAGGTCTGAGCACCGTAGGTTAGGACCGGCAGGCAAATAAAATTTCTTTCATTCTTTTTTTCAGGATACACACATTTCGTTAATTAATATTGTAATAATTTGTTTGATTCAACTACCTGCTCAATATTTTTTATTTTAAGGTGACCGCGTTTTAATTCATGTAACCTAAAGCGCTGTCTCTGTCGGACTGCATAGAATAGAAAGAGAAGCGCGATGACACAACGCTGGTAATTTATTGCAAAATATAAAGCAATTATCCATTTACAAAAAAAATCTATTGTTTGGACTAAAAAATTAAAACAGTAGTGCTTTAGTATGTTGCTTGTAGAATAATCTGCCAAAAAATCAGAATTATTGTATGTATATTAATATGGTTTTATTATAAAAAGAAAGTTTTTAGAGGAATCTTCATGATTTTTTTCTATTGTATCAAATTAGTTGTATTATGTTTTCAACACACTATCTACCTAGCATACCTATATCTTGAAGAATATCATATATTTTTTTCTGATTTTGTTTACTGCAGTCGATCATATACTTTTATTGCTTCTAAAACTTGAGCATTTTTTGCGTTTAGGTCCTGTAATCCACTTATTAATATTTTAATAATTTGATTCAACTACCTGCTCGATATTTTTTATTTTAATGTCTTTGAAGAAGGAGACCTTTCTGGCCAGGGTGACATGCAACCCTTCCTCTTTAACGTAGTTGGGTAAAAAGCGAAAACATTAGATTAAAAGATGTCTTTGTGTCTTCCAAAAGTATTCCTACATATCGTTAATTAATCATTCAATAAGCAATTGACGTCAAAAATTCAAGTCACATTGTGTAATAAAAAATACAACAAATAAAAACGGTGTGGTCTGTTCCAAAATATAATCTGATGAAAATGTAAACAAATGGATTAAAAACCGTACCTGTGGATGACAATTTGCAGTGACTTACACATTGAGTGGAATACTTAAACCCGAAATTCTAATTTAAAATCACACTAAAAATGTTTCTCATTTGACTATGGAGATTAATTTTATTCTCAATTCTCGTCAATGATTTTTCAATTACAATTTAGTAATAATATTTAAACAATAATAGTAATTAGCATTGCCATACAACGTGGCAATGCTGCCAGCCTTTTGGGCACTGTTCCTGTTGACAGCGATGTGGACGAATTCTTTGATGCCATGATTATTTTACTTAATTTTTGATATAAATGTACATATTATTATAGTTTATATGTTAGCTAATATTATGTAAATACCTATTGAAATAAGTCTGATTAGTCTAATGCTATGAATACAACAATAATAGTTGATATTTTTCCATATCCTACAATAGTCCTACACCTACCGGGGGTTATCCTTGGGTGCACTTGCATAGTGCATACAGGGATAATCGTTGGATGGTGCCGCATTTCATTAAAATTTCCTAAGGGGCCTCTGCGAGTTGGCTTCGGCCACTCGTACGCCTTCCAAAGGACCGGGACCCCATGGTCCCGAGATATGTAAAATCATAGTTGATTAAATTGGTGAGGCCTTCTAAATACAAATAAATGCGTTATTTTTTCTATTGAACATGTTGTGTAAGAATTTAACCTGGACAGGATTAGTTTACACTTTTATTAGATACTTGTGAAACAGAGTTTAGGTACTCACCTATGGCCATCTTCTTCGTGCCAGTCCGCGAGTCTTGCATTGTTTGCCTTGTTTCCTTGATGCCATGCGGCCCAATCTTTGTGCTACTGGTAGAGCTGTATACCTGCGAAATTCATATTTTATGTAGCAAGCAATAATTATAATATTTCTTTTAATCTTTTTTGTATAATTCACGTCATATCTGCTAGGGCCCCGTCATTTGTGCTTAGCTGTGTGAGTTGTTTACAAATTATAAGTTAAATACATTAAGAAATTAAGTGTCCATATGAGCGCATAGCTTGAAAAAAGAATTTGAATGATTACTTTTTAAGGAATCTCCTGTTAAGTCTTCTTAAAAGGAGATATTTAGTCCTTGGAACATAATAGCTTGCAAATACAGAACATTATCTTAATAATATGCACAGCTTAGTTATACTTTACAACTAGATTACAAAAAAGATTAAAAACCAACAATTTGTATGAAAATGAAGTTCAAACATAATTTGTATTTTGTGAAAAAAAAATGTATTTATCCCAAGGCTTTGATACCTGTGGCTTGCCACCAGGCCCGCTGGACATGACAACAGTGCTGCTGCTGTAAGAGCTGCCCGCTGGAATGTGATGATGCATGTTGCTTCCATCCATATCTGTAGGAAAAATTGACATTGTAAAATTATAATGTTTTACAGACTCTACTCCTATATTACAGTTTCATACATTGATTCATTGTTTTTGATGACCAAACGTCAAATTTCTGTATACCAACCCCGTATTTACACCCAGGTGTAAAACATGTTTCATCTACTAGTTTTGTTTATCATTTACAACTAAAACATGTTGTATAATTTCGTGGAAATCTTGTCACAAATGACAAGAACATGAACAAAACAGTTCGAAACACAAAATACACACATTGACGTGGAGTTACGGACACTTGACAAGTCTGTATTACTTAACAAGACAGTTAAATGTTTTATTGTGACATGTCTTTGACAAGTCATTTACAATACTTGAAAACAAATATGCCTACTTTTTTGGTGTTAATGTGGGGTAAACCAGCCAGATTTGATCTGCATAAGTGCTCAACTAACTATGGCTGCTGGCTGCATTTCGATTAATCTACTGGATGTGCTCAAACAAAGTGGCAATTTATTGATAACTTACAAATAATCATAAACATTGTACAATATTAATGTGTAGAAGCCTATGCTGCAGGGTTAACAAAAACACTTTGGTAGGGAAAAGGGAAAGCTAATAAAATCTTTAGTTTATTAATTTCTAAGTTTACCAACATGGTCAGATGGTCTGGTCGTCTCACTTCTTAAAGATAAAAGAAGTTTTTCTATGATGTGTCTAGCAAGTGTACTCACCAGTGAAGAGCCTGTTCAGAGTGGGCATCTGAGGCATGAAAGGCATCATCGCATTGCCATGGCGCGGGCCCATTATAGCCAGCGGCCCATCTCCCCCGAGCATGCCGAACGGGTCCGAGAAGAGCGAGTTCATCATGTTGTTCATCTGACGCATGTGCCTCATGTGAGACCTACAAATGTCGCAACAAATAAAGACAATGTCAAATTTTACGAAATCAGTCAATGTTTTGATCGAATACGAACTTATCCGATAGCACAAAGCATTGTTCTCATGCGTATACTGGCAAATATTACATTATATTGTTATGAAAATATGAAGAAGGGCTACTAAAATATGTTTGATTATCACAAAACTTACCCGAAAAACGGATCATCCTCCACGTCGCCCATCAAGGATCCGAACAGAGACATGGTTCTGCAAATCTGCACTCACGAAATCAACAATCACAAGTTTGGATTCGCCGGAAAATTAAACACAGGAATCGAATCACTGCCACCACAAATGTTTTTAATGCACTGGTCTAAATCTAAATCGTAGCAGAAATATTCACATCGAAATCTCTAGCAAATCGCGGACTCGCCAAATTCAACACACCAGACCAAAGCAACAGACTAACAAATTAAAATTTTTTTTCTGGAGACACAGGTAATAAACAAAGAGACATAGATTATAGAGTGTCTCAGTGTCACTTTGCCTGTATTGATTTTCCGACTTCAAAAAACGTGGAGGTTTTTAATTATTCGGTTGAATATTTTTTGTAAGCGTCAAAACGTCGTGGCTAAATAATAACAGCTGCACAGGGGGCTTACCATGACCTTTTACAGAAACGTTCAATTTCCAGTCAGTTCAAATGCAGGCCTACTTCTGCCCTGCTAATAATCGTACTATGAGAGTAATAAAAGTTAACGACTATTGAACGAAGTTCACCAAAGTTGAATGGTAATGCTTGTCTGTGGCCTGCTTTAATGCCATTGTCTTTTTAATAGGCATCGTTCAAAAACTTAAATCTAAGTCTATTTTCATATTACCGGTTTTTTTTAAATAATAGAAACTTGATTTTCTTGGGCATATACATATTTTAACTATGATTATGTATAACAAGTTACCTTGATACATTATCTAAAAGCACTATAAAGCTCAATTTCACGGTCAAAACAACTTTGTATCTTTGAAAGACTCAACGTGATTTTGAACGTGTGTAGATAATTCATGCAACAATTAAAAAAAAATTTTGCGCGCCAAATAAATTATATTATACCTAAAAAAAATAACCGTATTATCATTAAAATGATCGATTTTTTTAATAAAGTTTAACCGGGATCACGAAATCGTAATAAAAAGAAAATGTTTTGATAATGCACTCAATTGATTCAATATTCCAGATGTCGTCAGCGTAATAAATACGTGTATTGAAACGTATTTGACGACTTAATATATAAAAAAAATAATATATACCTAATTACAGTTCGGTGGAAACCAAAACTAAGTAGAAAAATTTACCATTGACGCTGCAGTAGGTCCTCCTGTGTTTAATCCCATTTTTATATTTGCTTACTCTCGCGTAAAGTAGTTTAAAAATCAACGTGAAACGGATTGCAGTTTTTGGTTTCTTGTCAGTTTGACTAGTGTTGTTACTCAGTCATTTGCTACATACTAGTACTTCTGTGATTAACGGTCAGGCACTCGATTGACCCGATCACAGAACATAATTATACAGGGTTATTTTTCAAAGACCAGCCAAATTTAAGGGTGCGGTACAGACCATCACAACTGAACAACTTTCTCCATGGGACCAATATCGTAATCGCGAATAAAAATTCAGCCGTCCCATACGTTTAAGTCGAGTACCTATTGATGTTTTCTATGGGACAGTTGATAAATTTTTCGCGATTTCGATATTGGTCCCATAGAGAAAGTTCTTCAGTTTTATAGTCTGTACCTGTACCACTCCCTTAAATTTGGCTGGTCTTTGAAAAATAACCCTGTATACTCGTCCCGATTATGTAGTTCGAAAAGTTGAATATAAGATATCATATCTTATATCTTAGATATGTACTACCTCCCTCCAGTACCTACCTCAAATTCATACCTAGCAGCTTCGTATATTTGAAACGCACACAAAAAAAATCGAAAGATCACATCGAGAGAAAATTAACTCCAGACTTTATTTTATTTAGAGTAACGAGTTACATATAATCAAGCCTCAGCACTATCTGACACTGTCAAAAAGACAAGTGTCGAGACTGTCAAGTGACAACAACATTTCAATTTCATTAATTTATTTATTCCGTTTATTTCAAATTGCATGAAATTGATATTTCTGTTTTCCCGTGTGTAATTGAAGGATTTTAATGAACATGGAATCTTCAAGACGGTACAGCATTTACTCCAGGCAATGTTTGAGGACATTGTTCGCGTTTGGCTGTTGTGCACATGTAGAGATCTTGGACATGGTATCAAGATGAGAAGTGGAGCGACCTGCATAATTTTAGATGAAATACTACGCCCCTAAGACGACCCACGGACTCTTATTTACTTTTATGTCGTCTGACGTTGAAATTGATATCCTACATGAAGTAATAAAAATATTTTGAAAATTATGTGATTTTTGATTTCATAAACCGTTAACCGTACACTACCTAATTCCTACTATTTATTACTGAACAGTGCACTATTTTACTAAATTATAAAACCGAGACCGAACTACTCACTAAACGATAGCTCTTTTAGTTTGTTTTAGGGTGTGATCCAAAGAGTTTAATAATAATACGGGAGGTATGATCGTATTTCTCAGTAGGTATTCCCGTTAGACGAAATTTAACTATTATTACGGTACCACTCACTATAATCACATCTAGGGAACATAAACATGCGGCTTTTAAGCCACTGTGACTGAATTAAAATTGTGCATTGAGTGAGTGGCGTGGGTAGCGTGTAGCTTCGCCCTTTCGATGCGGCTGGCTATAGTCCTGCGACATTCTGGAAGCGCGATGCCAGTCAGTGGATACAGCAATCGCAACGGGGTCGGTTTTAAGCAACCAGTAATAATCATTAATGTCTCATTTAGAGCTGTATCCACTAACTTAGCGTGGGCTGATTGGTCCCATACTGGACGGGCCTGCGGAGACACAAAGCGCCATTCCAGTTGTTCGCTGGACTTGAGCAGATGCGCCCCATCTGGTGGATGTTAGGCGACGGAGTATAAGTGATTTCTGGTAGGTATGCACTTTCTGTTTTTCGCAGTTTCTCCGGAAGTTAGGGGACCTATCCAAAGTGATGCCAAGATACTTTGGGTGAGTACTGTGGATGATTGGAACCCCTTGCCATGAGATATTCAGTGTTCGACCCGCTTTTCTGTTATGAAGGTGCAATGCGCAAGACTGCGTTTTAGAGGGATTTAGTTTCAGGGCGTTCTCAGCATAATAATGGCCGAGATCTGAGAGGGCGCTAGAAAGGTTGTTTTCAATCTCCTCAAAGTCATTGACTTGGCAAGTTAATGCCATTGCCAGGTCGTCTGCGTACAGAAAGCGGATTGTGTTTAGGCTCACCGGTTGACCATTAGTGTAGGTAGATGTTAAGCAGCATAGGGGTACACTGATTGCATTAGTTACTTAATTACTATGTGTGATCACTATTATTTTATTTTTAGTACTAGTTCAAATAAGAAAAACATTAATTCATAAATTCCCTTTATTTATTTCAAAAGGGTTATTTATTTCCTTCTTTATTCTCTTCTTCTTTTCGATATTCACTCTTCAAATATTTCGTGCTCGTCACACATCTACAAAATGAGAGCTTATAATAAAAATTAGTGTTGTAGGTATATTGGGCACTGAATTACAAAACAATGTTGAATAAGTTGCTCTAGTAGTAACTTATTCAAGACGGGTTATTTTGACATTACAGGCGTTCAATTAGTCGTTTTGCTGCTGTCAATTAGCACGTCATGGTATGAAATTCTATACAAAAAACAAGGTGAACAGCAGTGAACAGTCTTTGTAAACGTCAACGTAGCAGGCCTACTGCAGGCCTGCTAATATGACGTCATAGTACAAAAAAGCAATGCAGTTCAACTTCTGCCCTGCTATAAGAGCTGGTGGTAAGCCCCCTGGTCGGTCGAAAGTTAAGCTACGCTTGCCGCGGTCAGTTCGTGGATGGGTGACCAGCCATTACATATCGATACCCCTCCGTGTCTCGGAAAGCAGGGGGTCTTTCCCTCTATATTACTTTACTCAGGTCCCGGCTGTTATTCGTAGACACAGAACACACAGAATCACAGAACATCATACTTGACAGTCGTTACGGGTAGTCAGAAGCGAAAGTCTGACAACCAGTCTTACTCTTACCAAGGGGTATCGTGTTGCCACGGCAGGTAATCTTCAAGTAAAATATCCAAACCTTATGTCTATGGTTCACATATCTCATTTGACAGTTCCCTCCCCTCCCGCCTTCCGTACTTCTGTCTTATGATTCCACCATTTTGTTGATCTGTCTGTCTAAACTTTTGAAGTTTATTAGTTTCAAAGTTTCAATTTCAAAATTGATCGAGTGAAGTTCTGCGTTGATTTCCGTAACTTATCCTCTCAATTTCTGTAGCTGAAATATTATCGTGTAACATGTATACAACAAGTGCTGTGTTGTGACCTGTGCTAGTAGACGAAAGGACGTCAGTTTTCATATGTTTCCAAAAAGTGAGATAGGACTCAAAAAATGGTTACAGTGCATTAATTGTGAAAGACTGCGAAGCTTGAGCTTCCAAAAACTTCGCAAACAGTTTGTGTAGAAATCATTTCGAGAAGAGGCATTTTAAGATTGGCAGTATTTAATTGGTGCAATGTTATTAATAAAATATTAAAAGGCATAGATGTCTTCAGATTAGAAAGTAGACCTTTGTTGCCCCTGATGCAATTAAAAGCTTATAATAAGTTTAAAACAAAATTATAAAAATAAAAAGAAATGAAAGTAAGAAAAGTTTTTTTTTTTCCATAATATTCCCTTTCTAAACTTTATTGCAAACATATTGCAATATATGATTGGCAGTATTTAATTGGTGCAAAAGTAATAATAAAAAGAATAATATATTGATAGAATATCAATATATTATTCTTTTTATTATATGCTCAGAAAATGAAACTACCAATATCAAGAAAAACCTTTTAGGCTGAAGCCGTACCACGCCATTGCATAAAATTCCGCGCCAGGTTTAAAGCTACATTAAAAAAAAAAAAACTTATGAACAGGCTGCATGGGCTAGATCTCTTTGCCTTCCCAAAAGGGAAAATGGAAAAAAAAACTGTCAAACATGATATGTGAACCATAAGGCGAGTCGATTTTTCTCTATGAGAGTGCCCTGTCTGAAGGGTACTTCTTAGTCTGTGCGTGTTGCCTAGTTACTGGGTTGTGGAAGTCAAATAGGCAGTCGCTCCATGTAAAATACTGGTATTCAGCTGCATCCGGTTAGACTAGAAGCTAACCCCAACGGAAAAAAGTTAGGCAGGGCAGATTGAAGCGTCAAACTTATCTCGATCGATGGTATACATGGGGACGCTGCATGCATAGAAAATGTCAAAAAGTATCAAATGCGGTGTTAAAAACTGAAAGCTCGCCGTAAGTGGCAGCACTGTTCATCGTCTACAAACCACCTTGTTTTGTATACGTTACGTTACGTTTACGGGACAAGCTCACGAACCGCGGTGCGGTGCGTGATCAACTTGCAGTTCCGGCGCTTACGGCTCGTTGTCCCTGCGCTTACATCTCTCCGTACCCAAGCTTACGTCTCTTCGTCCACCCTTGCCCCTCTCACCTCTCCCGCGGCCTGTCTGCAGCACTATCAACCAGCGGTCGGCGAGCCATAAACGCAGCGTTGCCTAACCGTAGCCGAGTCGACGTATCGGAGCTGCTGATCCACTTTGGTTACGTGCTTACGATAGGTTGACGCCGATACGGCGATACGGTGACGATTCCTTTCCGAGTTGATATGTGCTATGACCTAAACCCCTAAACCCGATCGGAGTTGAAAACCAACTCGAGGATCATCTTCCTGACTGAAAAAAAATCAGATTAGTTCATTATAACGTTGACAATATAAACACACAAACACCTTTTACTATATAATTTATATACATAGAAGTGCCTGTAGGTCAGATCAAATCGCGGACCGTGTAACCTTAACCAATTTTACACGGACCTGTACAGCAAAGTTTTAAAATATTAAAAACTAGCTGCGCCCCGTGGTTTCACCCGCGAAAATGTCGATCCTGTGGGAATATCGGGATAATTTAATCCAGAGTGTCGGCTACTTCCATACAAAATTTTATCAACATCGGTCCAGTCGTTTGAGCGTGAAGAAGTAACAAAGATATAAAAAAACACACACAAACTTTCGCCTTTATAATATTAGTTTGATATCGTAAAACGGGCAGGGGTGAATCGGGACGAAACTTTAAATGGATTTTAAATATATATTAATTTTTATTTCCAATAACAATTTATTTATTTTATACTTAAAATTTATTAATTTAGATTATACGAAGGCCTTTGACAGTATTAAACATTCAGAAATATTCACATCCCTCGAACACCAAGAACTTGAAAAACAATACATTGACCTTTTAAAAACCATTTACAACAATAGCACGGCAAACATAAAACTAAATACTGCTGGACCTTCATTCCAAATTCAAAAAGGCGTTAAACAAGGTGATCCGCTCTCTCCCAAATTGTTTACGAGCACACTTGAGGAGATATTTAAGTCACTGGCAGCCTCATGGAAGACCAAGGGCATTGACGTCGGCAAGAAGAAGCTGACAAACCTCCGATTTGCCGACGATATCGTCCTTTTTGCCCCCACAGCTCTAGAACTCCAGACCATGCTCCAAGAGCTGAGCACAGCTAGCTTCAAGGTAGGGCTTGCGATGAATCGGTCTAAAACACAATTAATGACCAACAGCACTAAGCGTAGGGTCGAGGTAGATGGGCAGGAAATAATTTATGTCGATGAGTATATCTACTTGGGCCAGTTAGTTTCTTTCGAAAACAGGCAGGAGAGGGAGATCGATCGCCGAATCGAGAACGCCTGGAAAAGCTACTGGTCCATGAAGATGCTAATGAAGGGTGATCTACCAATCTCCCTGAAGCGCAAACTCATCGATATGTGTATTCTGCCCGTCCTAACCTACGGTGCTCAGACCTGGTCGCTCACCGAGTCGCAAAAGTTCCGCCTTGGAGTTTGCCAAAGAGCGATGGAACGCAGCATTCTGGGTGTTAAAAGACAGGACAGAATTCGGAACACCACGCTGCGTTCCAAAACGGGCATACTGGATGTAGGAAAGAAGGCTGCCAGGCTCAAATGGGATTGGGCGGGTCACATCAGCCGTATGCACGATGACCGCTGGGCAAAAATCTTCACACAATGGGTGCCTGAAGATGGACGGCGCCGCCGAGGCCGGCCTAGAAAGAGATGGCGAGATGACCTGGACGCGTACAACGAGGGCTGGTTCGAGGTGGCGCGGGAAAAGAGTTCCTGGAAGGATTTGGGGGAGGCCTTTGCCCAGCAGTGGGACACTATAGGCTAACAAAAAAAAAAAAAAAAATAATAACAATTATGCTCTAAAGTTATTTTAAAATATTTACACATTCAAATATTTACAAATATTTAACATTTACAAACAAAGGGCATCAAAAAATTCGTCCGCATCGCTGTCAAAATTGCCACGTTGTATGGCAATACTGATTCTTTGGCCAAAAAATAGGCCAGCCCTCTGGTCACGTGAAGAGTCGACCAACCGCTTGGCGATGTCTCGAAATACTAAGTGGGCACTCGGGCCCCATGGCCCTAGTGTTTCAACCCCAAACGGCTCAAATATATAAGTTCCAAAGAGATTGGAGTATTTGCGCCGTTTGAGGTTTTCCGCACCTGCAGCAGCCGCCCCGGCACAGCTCACCGTGCTTGGAAGATGGGATGGCGCAAGGGTGTCGACACACGTTGCATCCCACACCAAAGGCCTACCTACCTTCCAAGGCATTATGGTAATTCCGTCTGGTCTCTTACCATCGTCGCGTGCCAAGCCATTGGGTTCTAAAACAGCTGGCACCCCGGCGGTGACAAGAGCACGACGGATGATGTCATTGATGCTGGCATGCCGTGATCCGGCCTGCGCTATTTATATTTTAACATTGAAATAATTGTTTTTTTTTTATTGCCAAAAAGTAATGTGTTTATTATATTATAATTAACGATTAAGTGTCCTTGTTGGCATTAAACTTTATTAGGTACATCAACGTTAAAATCCATTTTAAAGTTTCGTCCCGATTCACCCCTGCATCCCTATTCACCCCGTCTTACCGGTAACAGTAGCTTGTTTACAAAAATCTAAGGATACTGATAGCTAGCTGTCAAATTCATAAACGATTTATTCAAATCGTCTAAGAATTTCACAGCTAATAGCGAAATCGAATTATTCCTCGTAGATACACTTTCCTCGTAAAGACACTTTTGAAAAAATCTCGCTTCTGTTCCTTATGGATACATTTTTAAAATTCCTGAACAGTTATTCTTCTTAGATACACTTTTAGGTACAGTTGTGCACTAAATAATTATGTTGATGATGAATGATGAATTGAGATTCTTCTACATATCGAGACCCCTCCGTGTCTCGGAAAGCACGTGCCGTTGGTCCCGGCTGTCATTCGTGGATCTTTGACAGTCGTTACGGGTCGTCAGAAGTCCGGAAGTCTGACAACCAGTCTTACAGAGGGGTATACGATAATTGCAAGTGCAGGGGGCTTACCATGACCTTTTACAGAAACGTTCAATTTCCAGTCAGTTCAAATGCAGGCCTACTTCTGCCCTGCTAATAATCGTACTATGAGAGTAATAAAAGTGAACGACTATTGAACGAAGTTCACCAAAGTTGAATGGTAATGCTTGTCTGTGGCCTGCTTTAATGCCATTGTCTTTTTAATAGGCATCGTTCAAAAACTCTATTTTCATATTACCGGTTTTTTTTAAATAATAGAAACTTGATTTTCTTGGGTATATACATATTTTAACTATGATTATGTATAACAAGTTACCTTGATACATTATCTAAAAGCACTATAAAGCTCAATTTCACGGTCAAAACAACTTTGTATCTTTGAAAGACTCAACGTGATTTTGAACGTGTGTGGATAATTCATGCAACAATTAAAAAAAAAATTTTGCGCGCCAAATAAATTTATTATACCTAAAAAAATAACCGTATTATCATTAAAAATTATCGATTTTTTTAATAAAGTTTAACCGGGATCACGAAATCGTAATAAAAAGAAAATGTTTTGATAATGCACTCAATTGACTCAATATTCCAGATGTCGTCAGCGTAATAAATACGTGTATTGAAACGTATTTAACGACTTAATATATAAAAAAATAATATATACCTAATTACAGTTCGAGGTGGAAACCAAAACTAAGTAGAAAAATTTACCATTGACGCTGCAGTAGGTCCTCCTGTGTTTAATCCCATTTTTATATTTGCTTACTCTCGCTTAAAGTAGTTTAAAAATCAACTTGAAACGGATTGCAGTTTTTGGTTTCTTGTCAGTTTGACTAGTGTTGTTACTCAGTCATTTGCTACATACTAGTACTTCTGTGATTAACGGTCAGGCACTCGATTGACCCGATCACAGAACATAATAATTATACAGGGTTATTTTTCAAAGACCAGCCAAATTTAAGGGTGCGGTACAGACCATCACAACTGAACAACTTTCTCCATGGGACCAATATCGTAATCGCGAATAAAAATTCAGCCGTCCCATACGTTTAAGTCGAGTACCTATTGAAGTTTTCTATGGGACAGTTGATAAATTTTTCGCGATTTCGATATTGGTCCCATAGAGAAAGTTGTTCAGTTTTATAGTCTGTACCACACCCTTAAATTTGGCTGGTCTTTGAAAAATAACCCTGTATACTCGTCCCGATTATGTAGTTCGAAAAGTTGAATATAAGATATCATTATCTTATATCTTAGATATGTACTACCTCCCTCCAGTACCTACCTCAAATTCAAACCTAGCAGCTTCGTATATTTGAAACGCACACAAAAAAAATCGAAAGATCAAATCGAGAGAAAATTAACTCCAGACTTTATTTTATTTAGAGTAACGAGTTACATTATAATCAAGCCGCAGCACTATCTGACACTGTCAGAAAGACAGGTGTCAAGACTGTCAACTGACAACAACATTTCAATTTCATTCATTTATTAATTTATTCATGATTTATTCCGTTTCTTTCGAATTGCATGAAATTGATATTTCTGTTTTCCCGTGTGTAATTGAAGGATTTTAATGAACATGGAATCTTCAAGACGGTACAGCATTTACTCCAGGCAATGTTTGAGGACATTGTTCGCGTTTGGCTGTTGTGCACAATGTAGAGATCTTGGACATGGTATCCCGATATATTACTTTACTCTATGCATGGTATCAAGATGAGAAGTGGAGCGACCTGCATAATTTTAGATGAAATACTACGCCCCTAAGACGACCCACTGACTCGTATTTACTTTTATGTCGTCTGACGTTGAAATTGATATCCTACATGAAGTAATAAAAATATTTTGAAAATTATGTGATTTTTGATTTCATAAACCGTTAACCGTACACCTAATTCCTACTATTTATTACTGAACAGTGCACTATTTTACTAAATTATAAAACCGAGACCGAACTACTCACTAAACGATAGCTCTTTTAGTTTGTTTTAGGGTGTGATCCAAAGAGTTTAATAATAATACGGGAGGTATGATCGTATTTCTCAGTAGGTATTCCCGTTAGACGAAGTTTAACTATTATTACCACTATAATCACATCTAGGGAACATAAACATGCGGCTTTTAAGCCACTGTGACTGAATTAAAATTGCGCATTGAGTGAGTGGCGTGGGTAGCGTGTAGCTTCGCCCTTTCGATGCGGCTGGCTATAGTCCTGCGAAATTCTGGAAGCGCGATGCCAGTCAGTGGATACAGCAATCGCAACGGGGTCAGTTTTAAGCAACCAGTAATAATCATTAATGTCTCATTTAGAGCTGTATCCACTAACTTAGCGTGGGCTGATTGGTCCCATACTGGACAGGCCTGCGGAGACACAAAGCGCCATTCCAGTTGTTCGCTGGACTTGAGCAGATGCGCCCCATCTGGTGGATGTTAGGCGACGGAGTAAGTGATTTCTGGTAGGTAAGCACTTTCTGTTTTTCGCAGTTTCTCCGGAAGTTAGGGGACCTATCCAAAGTGATGCCAAGATACTTTGGGTGAGTACTGTGGATGATTGGAACCACTTGCCATGAGATATTCAGTGTTCGACCCGCTTTTCTGTTACGAAGGTGCAATGCGCAAGACTGCGTTTTAGAGGGATTTGGTTTCAGGGCGTTCTCAGCATAATAATGGCCGAGATCTGAGAGGGCGCTAGAAGGGTTGTTTTCAATCTCCTCAAAGTCATTGGCTTGGCAAGTTAATGCCAGGTCGTCTGCGTACAGAAAGCGGATTGTGTTTAGGCTCACCGGTTGACCATTAGTGTAGGTAGATGTTAAACAGCATAGGGGCCAGTACACTGATTGCATTAGTTACTTAATTACTATGTGTGATCACTATTATTTTATTTTTAGTACTAGGTCAAATAAGAAAAACATGAATTCATAAATTCCCTTTATTTATTTCAAAAGGATTATTTATTTCCTTCTTTTATCTCTTCTTCTTTTTTCTTTTCGATATTCACTCTTCAAATACATATTTCGTGCTCGTCACACATCTACAAAATGAGAGCTTATAATAAAAATCAGTGTTGTATATTGGGCACTGAATTACAAAACAATGTTGAATAAGTTGCTCTAGTAGTAACTTATTCAAGACGGGTTATTTTGACATTACAGGCGTTCAATTAGTCGTTTTGCTGCTGTCAATTAGCACGTCATGGTATGAAATTCTATACAAAAAACAAGGTGAACAGCAGTGAACAGTATTTGTAAACGTCAACGTAGCAGGCCTACTGCAGGCCTGCTAATATGACGTCATAGTACAAAAAAGCAATGCAGTTCAACTTCTGCACTGCTATAAGAGCTGGTGGTAAGCCCCCTGTACTTACAATACATATTCTAATAAAGCCGATCTATGTTTCGCCAGTGCAAACTCAATGAATGACATCAGACCTCTTTAGCGCAGCCAACGTAGGAGACCGATCCGTGTATATCCTGCGTGGCACTGGACTTCAAATGTTCATAGAATTAAGTGTGTTTATCGATGTGTATTTGCATTCAGCAAAACCGAAGATTTCCACATACGGGAAAATCGGCTTTTAAACACGCCTTTTGCGCCATACTATCACAGAACACTATACTCCTATGCCCTACACAAGTACTATACTAAAAGCCTACCTTTATGTAGGTACCTGTCCCAGTTAATGTTGCCAGCGACTAAGATTAACTGAATAAAAAAAAATATAATTAAGCCAAAGTATTTGGACTAGTATCATTATCCAGGGAGAAAACAGAGGAATATTTTAATATGGAATGAACGCCAACGACCACGAGTACCTAACTAGCTTCACTGTGGTAAAAATACGTACAGCTTCGCAGATTTCGGCGAGTCACGTGTCGATCGTGTAGCATGTTTACTAGTAATATAATATTATAAAGTTTAAAAAGCAAGAAATAAAAGTTAAATTAAAAATTTAAAAAACCCCCGACTCAAACAAAACCTCTAAAAACTAAAAAATAATAATATATATTGGCCCTTTAAGTTTAATATAAGTTGCAGGAAATATTTTGATCCAAGCGTCCTCACGTCGGGGGACGGCTAATGAAAACGACAAACAGATGAGGCTTAAACCCAGCAATAATGAATGCATGCTATTGTAGAAAACATAGCTGCTGTTAACTTCCAATTTTCATTAGCCGTCCCCCGACTTGACGACGCTTGGATCAAAATATTTCCTGCAACTTATATTAAACTTAAAGGGCCAATATATATTATTATTTTTTAGTTTTTAGAGGTTTTGTTTGAGTCGGGGGTTTTTTAAATTTTTAATTTAACTTTTTGAGATAAGAAGTTCTAGTAACATCGGAGATTTAGACGAAAATAAAATATTACTTAATATAAAATAATGTTCTTGTATATAGATTTTATAAAAATTTCGAGCGGCTATTGTTGTTTACATTTTTGGTAAATTTAGCGCGGCCGGACTTTAACTCTTTTCTGTTTTGCTGTACTAAATGAAAATGTATCTATAAGGAACAGAAGCGAGATTTTTTCAAAAGTGTCTCTACGAGGAAAGTGTATCTACGAGGAATAATTCGCGAAATCTGAAGTAAGAAGTCGCAGTTTTTATCGCTATTAGTGTAATATAGTCAACGATTTAACTGAATGTAGTTCACTTTCCCACCACCAAAGACATGATGGACATTGCAAGAACTCTATAAATTCGTTCCTTCTGCAGACTGAAATTACTTAAAAAATTGGTTTTGCTACAAATGTTTTCTGTTAGGAAAGTAGAAATAAAACAAATTCAAATATTCATACGTACAAATTATTTTTTTGTAGTTCAACTTTATTTTAATTTACCTGTTTAAAACAATTAACATTTCATTAACAATTCACTAATCGCTTAATTTACTTTACTGACCACCAAAACATTTGCACAACAGTAAACAATCAAGATAGAAATACATACGAATGACGTTGATAGAATGGTATTTTGGTAAAAAAGAAATTCAAGGGCAAGCATTTCTTATCCAGCTAAAAAAAAAATTACACTCTGTATCGGAGACGATATGTTCCAAGAGTATGCTGAGTATGTGGTGCAGGAGTGTCTCCATGAAAAGACCAAGCTGCTGATGTTGTGTATGCAGTATATTTCATGTCTTGTAAACCGTTTCGGATTGGAGAATTCTTTGCGGGAGCCTGAAAATAATATTTAGAATGCTTAGGCTGCGTCCAAACCAAAGCGATCGTCGCGTCGCGCGAACACACGACCGTCACGTTCATTTTCGATAGAGGGCGCATTCCGGTTTCGGGTCAGCGCAGACAGAACGGAGCGCAGCGGAGAGGATTTTATTAACGCACTTGAAAATAAACTTTAAAATTATTACAATAAAGTGCATAAATGCTTGAACCTGACAAAAAATGCTCGCGCGTCCTCGAAGACGCGTCCTCGCAGTATTTATTCACTTTATTGTAATAATTTTAAAGTTTATTTTCAAGTGCGCTAATAAAATCCTCTCCGCTGCGCTCCGTTCTGTATGCGCTGAGCCGCTGACCCTCATGACCGCGACGATCGCGACCGCGACGATCGCGTAGCGTACGAATACGCGAAGGATCTTGTTAGTTTCGTTATGACGCGGGGTTATACTAAATTTTAACATGTTTATTTTCAATAACACAGTAATTTAAAATTTTACCTTCTCAGCATCAGCAGGGGTTGCATCGCCAAGGGGCTTATTAGCAGCGGGAACATCTCCATGAACAGGCTTGTGTCCTGCTGTATAAGCGAGATTATTCATCGCATTATTAGCTGCAGTGTCGCCGCCTATTTTCTCAATCGGAGTTTGAGGAACCGCTTTGCCTTGAGCAACATTAAGATTACCTTCCGAATATGAAGCTACATTATCGGAAGGTCTAATGTTCTGCTGCGTGTACGAGTGGGATCCTTTATATTGATTATAAATTTGTTGCAACTGTCCTCTACTAGGAGTTCTACCAAGAGGCTTATTCCCCATTAGAGAAGTCTTGCTGACAGTTGCCTTAACATTACTATATCTCCCCGGATCGATCCTTGTAATCGTCTGAGGAGAAAGAGTCTGCGGTAGTTGTGGCTCCGGAATACGATAAATATCTGCCGGCAGCATATCTATTGGTTGGCCTAAAGTGTTATAATTTTGGTGTTTGAATTTATTGAACTGAGCAGGTGGTAAACTCCTTGAAGTATCCGCGGGAAATATAGGCTCCTTAATCATTTGCTGTGTAGTGGGGGGCGCTGATTGAGTTGGTGGATAACCTTCTTGCCTGGCATTAGGGTTCTCTGAACCTTCATACACTGTTGGAAGAGTACCAGCGACAACCGCTCCTGTATTAGGATCAACAAGTTGTTTTTGTTGATATTGTCCCTGATATTGTTGCTGTTGAGTGTGTATTTGTTGTTGAAGCACTTGTTGTTGATTTATCGTCGGAGCACCAGTTAGAGCAGTGTACGCTT
The DNA here is from genome assembly GCA_914767645.1 of Hydraecia micacea. Lineage (NCBI taxonomy): Eukaryota > Metazoa > Arthropoda > Insecta > Lepidoptera > Noctuidae > Hydraecia > Hydraecia micacea. Next base: position 2,677,683 of record OU611794.1, read on the forward strand.
GCTGTGGCGGTACTTGGTTATTTTGAACTGGAACCGCCGCAGCGCTGGCTCCTGGTATTTGCTGCTGCGTCGGTGTAGGAGCTATACTTTGTTGTCCAGGAGCCTGATTCGTAGGAGTAACATTCGCTATAGCTGCATTTGTAGCATTTATAACAGGCTGCAATAACGGTGAGTTAGCATTGAGTCCTTTACCATTGCCCATCATCATTTGCTGCATCGTATCCATAGCGGCCCTTTGTTGATTGGCTGGATTCATCTGAATAGCAATAGCCATTGGGTCAAATCCTAAGTCCCCACCTTGCATCACACCAGGGAACATTTCATTAAATTTGGCCATACCTGCACCATGTTGTCCATAACCAGGATTTTGAGCGTTCATCCGTGGTTGGGCTGGAGTCATAGCTTGCATTTGCTGGGAGCCTGGATTCATCTGGCCCATTTTACCATTCATTGCGTTTTCTTGCTTATTTGTATTCGCTCCGGCGTACATGTTCGGTTGAGACATGTACTGTGGATTGGAGTTCTGCATTGGAGCACCAGGATTACCTTGTCCCATGTTATTATACTGTCCTGGATTATTACCAGGCATGCCACCATTATACTGCCCCATTTCAGGCGATTGCGGAATATTATTGATACCTCCTTGTGTGCCACCTTGATTTGGATTCCTGGCTCTTTGGGCAGTAGCGTCACCCATCATCATATTCAGTATATTAGGCCCCATTCCTGGCATATGTGTGGGTTGGGCTAATTGCCCCATTTGCTGTTGGCCATTTGGATTGCTCATTTGCATGTTGTTACCCCCCATGTTTGAATTAGCGAAGCGGACATTCGGTCCGTGGCGTTGATTCGACATTGCATTTTGATTTCCCATTGCTTCTCCAGGCATTTGATTCTGAGCCATATTTCCCACCTGACCTCCCATCTGACCTCCCATCTGACCTCCCATTTGACCTCCCATTTGGCCCCCCATTTGACCTCCCATTTGACCTCCCATTTGGCCTCCCATCTGACCACCCATCTGACCACCCATCTGACCACCCATCTGACCTCCCATGGCACCTGGACCATTGGGATTACCCGGCGACAAGCCCATCTGAGCCCCCATTGGATTGTTCATCATTGTATTAGCTGGTGATATAGATTTAAGATCATCATACACTTCTTTAACAACTGGTTGCATTAGATTATTATTCAAATAGTTGTAGGTGTCGGCGTAGAGTTTGGGTGGATTGCAGTAACCCCCCATGCAATTCCGGTTGCCAGAGAATGGTTCTCCTGCACCTGGTGCGTTATAACCGTGTCCACAACCGAGTCCATGGCAACAGCTTCGCATGCCTCCATCGTGCGCCGGGCTGATCATAGGTGTATTTTGAAAGCCGCCATTTCGATTTGGTTGATTTGTATTCGAGAATAATTTTCCCATACAGCCGCTAGAAAGTAATATATTAGTTTTAGGATGGATTCCAATAATTGTTTCTAAACAGGTGTGTGTCTAGTCTACCCAATTAGATATGAAGCTATAATTATTGTTAACTTACCAATCAGCGCTCTGCAATTGATTCACAACACTTCCTAACTCGTTTAAAATTTTCTGCTTATCCAAAGCCATTATAATATCTTCCTCTTGTTATTTGTACACTTTAAAAATTTAATATAATAAATAAATCAGACAACTTAAATTTTGCCCGTCACAAATGCTAATAATGACAAAAAAAGTGTTTTGTTTTTTGAAAGCTGAAAGTTTGGATCGATTTTTAAAATAACTAAAAATCCCTGTAAATTAAAAAGGATTTCCGTTTTCGGTTTGCAGTTTAGGCCTGGAGTATACCTACGTCGTGTATTTTTCCATACGGTAAACGGTTCCGATAGTTTGCACTTGAAATGCGGCACTGTTCTAACTGCTTCCTCTTCTCTATCATCATCTCGAACCAATAATACTGGATTACTTGAAAAATGTGAAGTCTTCATTTCTTTTTAACAATTTAGCAACATTCATTGCATTATTTACATTGTCGAGCAGACATATTATTCAAACATTATTGTGAAGCAATGAAATAGAAAATATTTATTGTCCAGGTGACACAGTAAGCAGGTTCACAGTTTAACAGCAAGTTACATGTTATGTGTGATGTGCTGCCTGTGCTAGGGTCAGTAATAAAAGATCTGTTTATGTCATTCATTTATTCATGATAATAAAGTACCATAGGGTGTCGTGCGGTGCTAGGGTAAAGTAGAAAACACCTCATTATCTATACTATTTGGAACCCACTCACTACTAACTTACTAGAATACTAAATACATACTATAATTTTTAATACTAAGCCATTACGTGTGTATAAGTCATTGAGGTACATAAAACATGGAGATGCCGCGTTATTCTATACATACATTTGCTTATACAAATATGAGTGAAATATGATTCAGAATGTGAAATATCATTATGTCTCATTCTTTCTAATGAGATAATTTTATTTGATAAAAGAGACAACAATATTTTAGTTGTTGCTCATTATGGCAATATTTTATCGTGACGTAGTGACAGTTGTAGGTAAGTGCCATAGCAGCCATGTTATGCTATGAGTTTCGTGGTAGTTTTGCTGTCAAATGGTTGTTTATTTTTTGTATTATTGAGGATTGCGAGAAAATTACGAGGATTTTACCTGTTAAAACTGCATGTAAATGTTGGAAAACAGAAATTCAACATGCCTGTGTGTTGTATTGTGAAGTGTGGTGCAAGAAAGAATGAAAATCAACCTCAATTGTCTTTGCACAGGTTAGTAGCCGGTTTTCATGCATTAATACATACAATAATACACATTCGATGATGCAATTGTAACGTGATCATGAATTTATGGCTAAAGTATTGATATTTGGGTTCATTTCCGTATAACAGGCCTTTCTATTATATTTGTTAATTCGTTCGTTTGTTTACAATAATATGTCATAATGGAATAGTGTTGTACCGTTGCCGACTTGGCGTAATAGTTTCCGAAACTAGTTCCTCCGCTGAAACGATACCGGTATATTCTGCGATGTTAACATAAATAATCCTGCGTCTTATTCAGTCCGAGTGACCTTGCTAGGTCCGGCCTGTGGTTCACACTTCACAGCACCAAAATCAAAATATTTCACATAAACCTACATGGACACTTTTATGAAACGTCAGAAGCTAGGTGCACGGTTCCAATTGGTTGTTTCCTATGGAGAAGAAACGGTAAGAAACTCCACGTTTGCTCTTTTAAAAATAATTGGCTTTTGCGAAAGCACATTTTCTGCAAGCAAGTGTTTTTTTTCATGACATGGATTTTATTCCCAGACTAGCTATGCCCCGCGACTTCGCATAGAAGTCGTAAGATACACAGTATACTAAAATAACAGCCACACTAATAAAACTCATTCGTCCCCCGACCGGCCGCATTGCATCGCCCGCCCGCGCTATTATTTCGTTTTCGCTTAGCGTTCGTTTTTCTCGGCTCCTAAGGGTCTTAACGTGATGTTAAATAGCCTATAACCATCCTGGCTACCAAACGCAAAAATAATTTATGCATGGCATTTTTTTGCGCGGAACCCTAATTATTTTTCTAAAATAAAGGTAGCCTAAGTTACTCCTTGTAACATATCTGTCAGTGAAAGTCCCGTCAAAATTGGTCCAGCCGTTTCAGATTAGCCGGAACAAACAGACAGACAGACGGACAAAAATAAAAAAAAATGCCATTTTGTTAATAGTACTGTTTAGACTTTTATAAGCATTTAGTAAAAAGCTGTTATTTTGACAGTACCAACAGACACTTCAATTTTATTTATTTTTATAGATAACGGAAAGTAAGATAACCTACTCATCTTTTTCTGTTACAATTACAACGGACTTTGTATACATAATATTAGGTATGATCTAAACGTGATAACTAGTAAGACTCGTATTTAGTATCGATACTAGTTATAGTAACACCTATGTTCCTTGATAGACACAACACTAGCAATGGCAGCCATTTTATGCGACAATACCAGTTGTAGGTATGCACCCTTTTTTCGTAGGTATTTCCAGTCCATACTTTTGTATGTCAATGGTATAAGTCTTTATGCTATCTGTCAAATGTGTCAGTGTCAATGTCACCGCTCCGTCATGTCATGTCATCAGTCATCGTCATCGGTCACGTGATCTTGGATTCAATAAACTCAAGCAAGTATTTCTTGTTTCGCATTCGTTGAATCGTTGCGTTGTTTGTACAAAGTTGGACTTTGTCGCCTGATCGCCTCCCTCGGTTGGTGTTGTGATAATATTTAGTATTATCTGTAGATACGTCATTCCTTTTGGTTAGTTATCGTATCGACATACCGTCGAAAACCGTATTTAGCATTTCACTGTGAACGTAGCAGTCCGAGTCAGCTGTCGTCTTTGTTAAGAGGTAATTATAAATTTTCCAAAATGCCTAGAAAAGTGTTCGTTGTTGGCGTCGGTATGACGAACTTCATCAAACCGAGCACTGGCCCCGACTATCCGGAACTGGGCAAAGAGGCAGTGCTGGCTGCGCTGGCCGACGCCCGCATCAAGTACACCGACATCCAGCAAGCCGTGTGCGGGTACGTGTTCGGAGACTCCACCAGCGGCCAGCGCGTGCTGTACCAGGTCGGCATGACCGGCATCCCCATCTTCAACGTCAACAACAACTGCTCGACGGGCTCCAACGCACTCTACCTCGCCAAAAAACTTATCGAAGGTGGTGTCTCAGATGTCATGTTAGCAGTAGGCTTCGAGAAAATGGCGCCTGGTGCACTCGCCTCTGCCGCGTTCAACGACAGAACCAACCCCATGGACAGACACACCATCAAAATGGCAGACATGGCTGAACTAACAGGTGCTCCAATAACAGCCCAGTACTTTGGTAATGCTGCTATTGAGCACATGAAGAAGTATGGCTCAACAGAGCTTCATCTTGCCAAGATTGCAGCAAAGAATCACCGGCATGGAATCAAAAATCCTCGTGCTCAGGGTAAGAGAGAGTACACTGTAGAGGAAGTATTAAACTCTAGAAGGATCTATGGTCCTTTAACTAAGCTGGAGTGCTGTCCTACGAGTGATGGAGCAGGTGCTGCTGTCCTCATGTCAGAGGAAGCAGTCATCCGTTATGGTCTGCAAGCGAAAGCCGTTGAGATTATTGGCATGGAAATGGCCACAGACACCCCTGCAGTTTTCGAAGAGAACAGTTTGATGAAAGTGGCTGGCTATGACATGACTGCTTTGGCTGCTCAGCGTTTGTACCAAAGCACTGGTGTGTCACCTAAACAGGTTGATGTGGTTGAACTGCACGACTGTTTCGCTGCCAACGAACTGATAACATATGAAGGTCTTCAGTTATGTGGGGAGGGTGAAGCGGGCAAGTTCATTGATGCTGGTGACAACACATACGGTGGCCGAGTAGTTGTGAACCCAAGTGGAGGTTTGATAGCTAAGGGCCATCCTCTGGGGGCGACCGGGCTGGCTCAGTGTGCTGAACTGGTCTGGCAACTGCGTGGCGAGGCTGGAGACAGACAGGTTGGTTAAACAACAGGTTCTCATTGCTTGGGGGTTGTGATCCATCAGGTGAAATGTGCTGACTTGTGATATGTTGCATTACACAACAGGTATTCCAAATTTTCCTTTACCTAATTAATTATTTCATAACAATTAATTCCTTGAAATTCCAATGATTGATTTGAAATTCCAGTGGTAATGTAGTCTTAGTTTTTGAATATTTATGAGATTAGACTTTTGGCCTGTCATTCCAAAAAGCCATCTACGATAAATTCTTAAATCATTTTGAGCATTTTTGCATGTCACCTTAGTGATAAGTTATCAACTATTGACTGCTTAAGTAAACACATATCGTTGCTTACGTTCTAACACCACGTAAGTAAAAAATAGCAACTTTACAGGAGAGTGAAAAAATGGCATAATTTTACATCAAATGGAACGTAACAACTTGTTACATTTTATTTCGTTTTATCTCTTTTCCAATTCTTTAGCAAACTGAATCAAAATGTCAAAATTGCCAAAAATTTACTTTTTAGAACTTAAAAGACGATAGTAATATTTATGCTACCTTTTCGCAGTTTGAATTTCAACTAGTTTTTTTTAGAATATAAGTTTCTTTTTTATACTTGGTACAAAAATAAGAAGAAAGACCTTATTTTAAAAAGTAATAATGTTTTCTTGAATAGTAGTACAGACGCCGCACATCAAGCTACTACAATCTGTCAAATTTCATTAATAGATTTTCAACTTTATTGCTAAAGTATAAGGTTCAAAGTTGATTGGGAAAATTTTACAGTTTCGGGTAGCTTGATGTGCTGGCGTCTGTACATACATAATCAGCCTATAATGTTCCCACTACTGGGACACAGGCGTCTCTGCAAAATAATAGTAGTAGTAAGTAATCTAATACAAAATCATTTTAGGGAAATATTTTATCATAACTTGTTGTTGTCTGCTCATTAAATTCTGTTTACTTTCTAAACTTATGCAACACAACACAGTAGAAAGTTACACTTCACATACTTTACAGAGATACACATAAATAATTATTGTTTGAGCACTCACTAGCTTTGTTATCATTAAATCATGGATGGGACAAAATAATATTATTTATTTGGTATTTTGTTCAGGGTATTTGGTCTTGAATGGTAATTGAATGGTTTTGGTGTATAGTGTGAAACATTTGTTTGTTTGTCTTAGATTGTGTCTGTCCCTATCTCTTTCTTTGTTATTAGTATCAACATGAATCACCAAAGGGTGTGCATCTGCATACATCACTGTAGGTATATTGTATAAACATAATCAGCCTATAATGTTCCCACTGCTGGGACACAGGCCTCCTCTCTGTGAGAAGGAGTGGGCTGTAATTCACCTGCGTGGTGGATTACAGCCCACTCCTCATGGGCCCAGTGTGGGTTGGTACATGTCACATGTCTTCGAATTTTTGGTTCTAGGACATGCCCAGCACAATTTGCCAATGCAAATATTGTTTGCAGATACAGACGCCAGCACATCAACCTACCCGAAACTGTCAAATTTTCCCAATCAACTTTGAACCTTATACTTTAGTGATAAGGTTGAAAATCTATTAAAGAAATTTGACAGATTGTAGTAGGTTGATGTGCTGGCGTCTGTACATGATGATTTAAAATGTGGGTGTACTGTAGGTACACCTCTGCCCAACCCTTTGGAGAAACAAGGCGTGATGTTATGATTAAATTGTACACTACAATATTTTATACACTTCAAGTTAGTTATCTCAATATTATTGCTCTTAAATGTTTATCTTGTTTTCATAATTATGGTCATTGCTCCGTCGCTCCGGTCACATTATATATATCATGTACTTATTTGTATAGTAGGTAGTAGGTACATAAAGGCTCCTACACACTATGCCGGCGGGCATGCCGCGCCGCCTACAAGCCCGGCGCCGCATTCCCGGCGGGTATTTGAGCCGCGGCGGCTTGCCGCACAAACGAGCTGCACAACTGAAATGATGCTTTGCGGCCACCTGATTATACCGGCGGCATACCCGCGCGGCAAAAACCCGCCGGCTGTGCCGCCGGCATAGTGTGTAGGAGCCTTAATTGTGAAGAGTACCTGTTGGCTTTTGTTTCCAATATTGTATCTTGTTTAGGTACAATCCCCCTGATATCATATCGCTGAATTATCTACGATTATGGAATATAATTTATATAATAGATTTTGGGTAGGTACCTATGGTTATATAATATAATAACGTACCTAATCTGCAAAAGATGGCATTCGCTATCTTTCTTGACGTCAGTGTTTAATTTCTCTATAGCACCCTAATTGCGTAACACACTATTAATCACAATCTGAATCATTTTATCATTTTGAAGGATATTATTGTTAATCCATTGCAATATAATGTAATGTAACATAATATTCGAAGAATTTGTCTGCTGAACAACGTAATTATGGCAATGAATGTTGTTGAACTGTCAAAAAGCCATTGCTATTGTTAGTGTACTAGCAATTACCCCGCAGCTCCCTGTTTTATTTGTCTCCTGTTTGTCGCTTACTTCTTAAACACTAGAGGCAGCCTCGAGTCGAAACGACGTTTCAATCCGAGGCTGCTTAGCTCATCGACCTGAGCCACAATTTGGCATTTTTGTAGTGCTCAAAAGAGCCTTATTCAGAGTCGCGCGCTAAGTTAACTTCGTTGTCCACAAGTGGCAACTGGCAACCTCGATCAGCTTCAGCATGCCTCAAGCTCCTTCTGAAGATGCTTAAGTAACTAAGCAGCTTTAAAATTTCCGCTCACAGGGCAACCTTTGATGAAAGATTCAGGAATAAACTGTAGATCGTAAGTAGATTATGAAATTTCAAATTGCGATTCCATCGAGGCGTCGCGATAAGAAGGTTTGTGCAATGCGGTTTTCCATGAGCTCACAACGCGTAATCAGAGAACGCATTTGTTTCTGTTGCTGGCCGAAATTCCTCAAAACATCTTCCTGTGTGCCTGCCTATACCCCAATTTATTTGGAGTCTGCGCAACACATTTTTTTCTTCCATACATGAGACGCTTGTCAGTCACCGCAGTTTGTCCTAGCCATAGACGCATCCATCTTCAAAATCTTTTCAGATTGATACTTCTGATTTCAATAAATCATAAGAACCAGCCTGCAATGGGCCCGCGTGGTAGATTACAGCCCACTCCGTCTCGAAAAGAGGAGGCTTGTCTCCCAGTAGTGGGAACATTATGGGCTGATTATGATAAGAATTTAAAAGTCCTAAGTTTGTCTACTCGTTATACAGCTTAGAATATTTACCTAATCAAATAATTAGTTATGATAATTACAGAAATCATTTCTAATCCGCTTACATTATCTTTGTATACTCCATTTGAAATAATATTAGACAATTAAATAAACCGTTTTTACAGTCCGATTTTGAATTCTATTGCGTTGGTGGTATGACATATGGCAGCTGCAGTAAACGGTTGGTATTGCAACCACTTTTTTGCTTTTAATACCACCCTTATGCCTACGGTATAGAAGTCAAAACGGCTGAACGGACTGTAAAAAAGGTTTATTTAAATGTCTAATCTTTTTTTCAAAGGGAGAATAGATAAAGATGGTTTGATTGCTTTTCAACTAATAGGTAATCCTTCAGTTTCGTGTTCGCCACTAAGTAATTCGTTGGTTAGTTGACTCTTTTATTTTATTTACTTATTAATTACTTTATTATATTGTGTTCCTTTAAGATCTGTGATAAACAAAATTACTTTGCTAATTAACTCCGAACTGGTTTTGTGAGCGTCATCAGTTTGATCATGGTCATACATACCTACCATGCCTATTCCGATCCTTACGTCGTGGTTGTGTATTTGATAGGTACTTTACAGGACCATCTAATTGGTACTTTGCACATAATACCTTCATTTGATCTAACAATCGGCTCATTACTGAAGCATTCTGCAGTTGCTTCATTCATTAGTCATCATCAGTGGTTAGTGCGAAATTTTGTTTTACCAGACTGATACGTTGTCATTTCAAAAGGAAATGATCATAAAACACACGCATTTTGTAGAACATTAATTGTCTGTAACTTAGCTCCCAACACATTTGAAACATGAACGAAGCTCATAACGTGTTTATTTTAGTTTGCAGTCTGTACCAAATTAAATACCTGCAAGTGGCTTCTTGATGATCGTAACAAGGCCTTTTTGTCCTTGTTTGCAGCTCAACGCCATTTTTTGGTAGAAAAACTAGTGCCAAGTTTACATTTAAATAATTTAAGCACCTTCTTGTCTCTACAATTTATTGTAATACGACATTGTAAAGTGACTTCATATTCATTTTCGGGTTATTTCATATTCCTTAGATATTATTGTCTGTCTGATTCAGACAGTTTTTACGTGAACTTCAATGGTAAAACTGGTTTTGTATCGTTGCTGCATAGGTCAAAGGCCTGCATCAAAGTACAACTCTAATAGGTATTAAACGGAGTTTCGCCCCCTTTTAATGCAAGTCGAAGGTCGACTTGGAAATCTTCGAAAAATTTGTCTGCTTAGCAACGTAAATAACGCAATGTTTGTTGTTGAACTGTCAAAATGAAGACCATTGCTACTGTTAGTGTGTTACACAATTACCCAGCTGGTTTTGTTATCACAGAAATACAGACTAGTGTACAAAATTTCATCAGCTAGACATCCTCAAGCGCTTGACTTGAATAATGTTTATTGACCTATCCGCATCCAACATGACGGCCAGTAGATTATTGCGTTGCTATTAAAATAGATAATAGGATAAAATTATACGTGGTTCAGTCGGTATAATGGACTCTGACCTTTAAATGCGTTGTTTCTCTTGTTGTCTGTTGAAGATATAAGTTGTTTAATGTTGTTGGGTAGGTAGATAAATCTTCATAGTTTGTTATCAACGCTAAAATTATGGATTTTGAAATTAGCATCTTAAGGCGGAGGTTTCCGAAAACGGTCAAAAAGTTTGTTTTTTAAAGCAGTGTATCTCTTAAACCGTAAATACTTTTGACCAAAGAAAAAAATATGATATTTTCAAGTCTTACTTTAATACAGTGATGGAACTGAAATCATAAATAAATATACATTAATGCATCAAAATAATGTTCAAACACACCTCTTAATTTTCTTTAAAAGCAGTTTATCCCTTCATTAACAATTTTAATTACAATTAAAAATATACCATTAAATGTCTAATGCCAAACTGCATTCAATGATGGATTATTTATTATTAAATAGTTTTTGTAAATAGATAATTGCTTCATATTTGCAATAAATTACCACCGTTGTGTCATCGCGCTTCTCTTTCTTTTCTATGCAGTCCGACAGTGACCGCGCTTTAGGTCATGTAGTCGCCTTAAATCAGGGCCTTTCGAAAAGTATGTAAAAAAAATGTATTAAATGTGAAATCTTATTTTACTTTATACACCGTGTTCTTCACGTTATCCATAAACTTTGTCAAACGCTTTTATAGCTTTTACAAATTAAATCTAAAAAGGAAGTAGTACTTAAAAAGGCTTCGTTACAAAGATATTTGTAATTTCATTTAATGAAATTTAATTGAGCTATGCAGTGAGAAAGGTTCTTAACTTAGTTTTGACAAGTTTCAGCCCGCCAAATCTTATGAATGAAAATGACGTCGTGGTCAATTCGAATAAAGAGGCATGCATATCGGGTGATTTACGTCAAGGTATTTAGTTTGTATGAAAATTAACAAAAATTAAAAAACAAGAATTCATTAATGTGTCCATAATGAAAAATGCTTATTTCCATGGTCTGAACATCAGGTCGAAGTTTATGTATATCGTCCGGAACACGGTGTATAATAAGGGTATTGCCTGAATTAAATTATTTTTTTTAATTACATGTAGCAGCACTTCTACCTTTCTTAAAACACAAAAATTAATTACTTCTATACAAAAATCATTATTGAAATATTCGATAGAAAATCTACCGAGTTCCTGCCATAACGTCTTCAAATGAAAACATCAGAATTGATTACGGTCAACGCCAGCCTTCAACCGGACGTTTACCTCTTCCAAGTGGTCATTTTACAAAGGAAATTCTTGTTGTGCATACGCCGTTCAAAATATGAACATTGTAGGTTGTAAAGTCAGGGAAATATTTTTTTAAGCAAATTGATTACTAACGTCATTTTTCCGTATTTATTCAAATCACAATTTTTGTTCTTTGACATTTATTTGAAACTAGCGCCCCAGCTTCGCACGGGTGCAATTTTTATTTTCGAATTTCCGAAATTTTATTTCATATAAACATTGCATATAAACCTTCTCCTGGCAATACCGAACACAACAAAAAAAAAAAAGAATTATCCAATTTGGTGCAGTCGTTCGGAAGATATGCGCGTACCTACATATATTTCGGCGATTTATTTTTATTTGTATAGATACAACAGCAAACAATTTGCTTGATAATTTCCCTGACTGTAAATTGTAAGTCAAAAGTTGGTTTTCGGTATCTATGCTCATGATGTTAACTCCGCGTTACCACATAATTAGTAGAACGCGGTTTCCTTGACCCAACGTGGTTGAATGTGAACCGCGATTTTAACTGTAACTTGCATATTTTGCATCGAGGTTAAAACTTTAACACCAGTTATGTCTATATTGAGCCCTACTTGTATAAACGAGATCTAGTAAGACAACATTAACAATTAAAGAAAGTACATAGGTACTTAGTACAGTTTATATTCGACTAGCTGACCCGGCGAACTTCGTACCGCCATCGAAATCAGTCAATCAGTTCTCGAGATATCATCAAAAAAGCCGTTCCATATAAAATGTGTGAGAAAATGAGCTATCTTTTTTTTCGTAAATTTTTCCCATGTTTTTATAGTTATTCTGGTATTCGAGACGGAGACAAATCCAACGAATCTTAGATCATAAAAATCCCTCCAGCCGTTCTTGAGTTATAAATGGTGTAACTAACTCGACTTTGTTTTATATATATATCGCTCATTTGGAGAAACATCGACCTAAATGTATTTTTTCCCAAAAATGAGTTAAATATGCCAAAGCACTTAGAAAGCGTATTTACGTTAGGAAAGCAAAAACTTAAATGAAAAAAGTAGCAGTTACGTCGATGTTTCTCCAAATGAGCGATATATCCGGGGTAGCGGGATCGTCCGGGGTAGCGGGATCGTCCGGGGTAGCGGGATCGTCCGAAAGGGTTACCGCTGCCCCGGAACATAAAGGGCTAAGGAAGGAACACGGGTGGGTTTTAGTCAGTAAGAGTCTGACACTCCCTTCCGCTCCACCCAGAGCGGGAGGAGTCATTAGATGATTTCCCATCCACAAAAAAAAAAAGCGATATATATTTAACATGGATCCATCGAACGTGGATCCACGCGAGGCACAGTGGCATTTTAATTGTTTCTATAATTACGGCATTCAATCAACTGATCAGCCAGGCCCAGTCCCTAATGTTAGCTAATCAGTGGCCTTAGCCTAGCCAACAGACTTTCCAATTAGAACTGCTTGTTGTACGCTTAGTTAGCATACACATAGGTACTGAAGTGAATTCTGTCTTCGTCATATCGTTTAACAACGGTATTTTTGCCAGCAAATACCGGTTGGACCAATCGAGATTAATTTACCTGGCAATCTGGCTTCTTGAAGACTGTTGATACAATGGCACACTTATTAATACTTTGTTTAGAGAAGACTAAAGTTATATTCGTCCACCTTTGGCCCTTCTTATCAACGTTGGCCCTATTTAACACACAATGTATGCATTTCATTTTGACAGTTCAACAACATTCATTGCGTTATTTAAATTGTTGAGCAGACGAAGTTTTCAAACATATGAAGCAATGGATTAGCAATTTCAGCAAAAAATATCAGCTGTTCCCTACATTTTTACGAGTTATACGAACATAAATGTAGGGAACAACTGATTTTTTTTTCGCGATTTCAGGTTTGGTCCCATAGTAAAAGTTGTTCATAATGATGAGTACAATGACCCCTTAAGAGGAAAACAACCATTAAAATTTCACCCAGTATACAGTAGTATTACGATAAAGCTATAAAGACGCGCCCAGAAGCTTTGTTTAACATAATAAAGTAATTAATGCGTACACGCAGTCAGTTGATGCATAATTATTTTATTAAACTTATACTAGGTAGGCACGGCAATGACTCCGCGCTTTTATACGTTTAAAATACGTCATACATCAGTTTAATTTGAAAAGAGGATATATTAAAAAAAAAACACGTCATACAAATTAATGTAGCCGTCGAATTTATATTTGACTTACTGTTCATTGTTTAAACATATATTAATTCCGAATCTCCAAATGTTGAAAGCCGCGTCAAAATCTATCATATCTTACACTAGTTAGAAGAAGCTAAGCGTGTACATACACAGAAACGACTTCGATTCTATGTATTTAGAAATTTTGGCTCGATATTCACATATTAGAGCTAGCTTAGAGCCGTTAAAGGCAGCAGAACATCTTCGAAGAGATATCGAGTTGCAAAGGAGGTCGCAGATTTCTTCGGTGCATATAGTCATACAATATAGATATTCCGATGTTATTTGTTTGCATTTTGCACTTCGGCGTGTACGTATTTACGGCCTAAATAATCACATACAATAATTTATGACAAGTGCCAATTTCTGTCAATGTGTAAGATGCATAATATTGTGTACATCGAATTGTTCCTTGTGTATGTGCATTTAGTTGTATGATTCTCCATTATCTGGTGTCCTGTTCAAATTATTATTAAGTACCTATAATAAGACATACAAATGTATGTCTTATTATACTTAATAATAATTTTATTTAAGTCAGACACAGTGATCCATATTTATGTTAGTAACCAAAGAATAAAATACATGCCACAATAATATTATTATAACTAAATTGAAAAATTTAAGTACCTACATAAAAACAAATGAAAATAAATTCATAAGCAAAACATATTTAAATCACATACATTACGCACACACATACATTCCATTTTACATTATTATGTTCTTGTCTTGTTCTGTATTCGGTTGTGTTGATATTGTTACTGTTATTATTTTTGCTAAATTATGTGTTAATTATAGTCTATAACTAATTGTAGACGTGGATAGTTAGTTAATATTCGAAAACGTGAAAAAATTTAGTGTTTCTTGAGAGGTATTCTCCAATTATATTTGCTGATTGAGGTCTGGTCTCAGTAGTGTTTGTATTTCCAATGCCAAACTGATTTCATAAATAAGTGCAAAAACAACTTCGCCAATAAGCTGTAGAACTTGTAGATATAACACATAATATTATTCACTAAACTTTTTGTTCATGCATAAATTATTAAGTTTTATGTAGAAGAATAACCTTTGCTCTGATCATTATACCTACCACATACATATATTGTATCCAAGCCAAGCAACCACGATTATTATTCGCTATTTCCCAACCGTTAACATTGAAAACGGACTCAAGACCTCTAATAGAAAAGTTAATGAAGTTGTAATGTGTTACTACTAGTGTTTGTGTTCCCGTCATTGTTAGCAGACGTGTGTCGTTAGTACTCGCTAGTCATTAATTAGTCAATGTGAATATCTTCAGGTGCCGCGCGCCAAGATCGCTCTGCAACACAACCTTGGACTCGGAGGAGCAGTCGTCGTCACCATGTACAAGAAGGGATTCGCTGACATCACCCCCCGTGCGGTCGCCGTCGCCGGGAACCCCGAGGACTTCAAGGTCTTCAAATACATGAAGATTCTAGAAGATGCGATGGAAAATGACACCGACAACCTCATCGAAAAAGTACGAGGCATCTACGGATTCAAAGTGAAGAACGGCCCCAACGGCGCTGAAGGCTACTGGGTTATCAACGCCAAGGAAGGCAAAGGCAAAGTCTCGTACAACGGCTCTGACAAACCCGACGTCACCTTCACCGTCAGCGACGAAGATGTTGTCGACCTGATTTCTGGAAAACTGAACCCACAGAAAGCTTTCTTCCAAGGCAAGATTAAGATCCAAGGCAACATGGGCCTAGCTATGAAATTGACGGATCTGCAAAGACAAGCGGCCGGAAGAATCGACGCGATTCGCTCCAAACTGTAAACTTAAACCGGTTGTAAACTGGTATTACTTAGTTTGTATTTATGTGGTTACGGACTTGAGGTAGGGGTATTTTTATACTAAATAATCACACAAACTTTATACTCAGCAAGATGTTGGAAGAAACGCAAAATGTCGGTCACATCAGGCCATATGTTATGCAATAAAGATTTTACTACATGCCTGTAAGAGTAACGTGTTATGTTGTATTTATCTGATCATTCCAAATGATATTTAAATTGAATTAATAAATGTCACTATTATTGTTATTAAATCAAATTTTTGTATAAATTATGATTTTTTTATTTCGTATTCTTTTCATTTCGCTCTTAGTTAATAATAACAAATTATTATACTTACCTAATATCACAGCAAAAATGAGCTGTTTTTGCTGTGAGTTTATCAAGATGTGAATATAAATATGTCAGTTCACTTAAAATTTATTTATTCAAGGTCAACAGATTGTAGTGTATTCTATCACAGTACAATACAGAATTTTGTATGCAAGGAAAGCAACATGACATAGCAAATAATTATTGTAGGATTAAAGGTTTTCAATGTACAGACGCCAGCACATCAACCTACTACAATCTGTCAGATTTCTGTAATAGATTTTCAACTTTATCGCTAAAGCATAAGGTTCAATATTGATTGGGAAAATTTGACAGTTAGGTGTAGGTTGATGTGCTGGCGTCTGTACCTATGTAATGTTGTCACAAATGTAATTGTATGATAATAAAAGGATGAAGTGATAAATTGCATTGAAATAATCTAATCTTGAAGACGTAATTATTATTTTACTGCGACTCAATTTTTAAATACGTATTACAAGCGCCATCTATATTCTTCGTAAAGTAGTGTGGTGTAAATGTTTACAAACTTTTACAATAGACGGCGTTGTTGAATTTACTGCAGTTGTTTGTTGCCACTGCTAGGTAGCGCTGATGAGTGCCTATTTAATTTTGGATGATCTTTTGATTTCTGGTGGGCTGGCCAGACAATTGTTAGCACTGATATTTCAAAAGTAAAATAATGTGAAATGAAACACTTATCTTGGAAATCATTTCATTTTATTGCTCCACAAGGTAGGTACTTATAAGCTTTTTTATTTTTCAAGTAAAAACACACTTACGAAACCACATGTTACGAACATGTGTGTGCATAACAGAACTTTATTTATTTATTATAATCTTACAACTCTAATCTATCAGGTACTTTACAATATACAATGATTTTCCACTGTTCAGTATTAAGAAAAATGTTTTTGAATAATCCAAAAAACATACAGGAATGTTTACTTGGATTAGAGGTTTCAAGCAGCAACTTATAAATTTTCTGATATAAACACACACAATTCATAATCAGGCCGTTTCTCTAAGACATGTCACCTTATAATAATACAGTCGCAAATAATTATATAATCTGTTACAAACAATATATCTACTTCGTATCCCTGTAAATAATAGTGATTACAAAAAAAAAGACTTACTAGATCTCACCAGGTTCACAAAAATTGGCCAATAAATAAAAAAAATACAATATAAGTAGGTATATGGGCAAGATAATAATGTTTCAGGAGTTACATATCGCTTATTTGGAGAAACATCGACGTAACTGCTACTTTTTTTTTTGTCTTTGCTTTCCTAACGTAAATACGCTTTCTAAGTGCTTTGTCATATTTAACTCATTTTTGGAAAAAAAATACATTTACGTCGACGTTTCTCCAAATGAGCGATATATCGTTTGCAACCTTTTTCGACAAGTACGAGATTATTATAATCTCTTATACTTTTATGTAAAAAGTCCGTTACTCACTATTGCGTATTAGGACGATGGTTTATGATGTAATCTCGTAAAAAATGGCGCCAATATCGTTTACTTAGTTAGGTATCTCTCGAGGATAGAACTGAGAAATAGGTGATTATAAAGTCATCATGGGTAATTATTGTGAAGATTTATTGCAGTTATAAGTACAGCCTTATTAAAAACCGGAATACAAAGAAAATATGTTGATATTATAAGAAATTAAAGAGATCTAACTTGGCTTTCAATGTTTACAGAATTTATTGCCATTCCTAAGAGCATATTATTATCATCGTGCACTTTAACAAATATTGGCACAAAACAAAACGGCATTCGGTACTTTTATTATTATGAATTGATATAGTTTTAAATCTTGAGTCTTATTATTAATTTTTCCATCTAGGCATCTTCACTTCAATTAGGAATGGCAGTAAATGATTAAAATACAAGGAGACACAGGAAGAAAAAAACGCAGAGGATGAGAAAGCAAATCAATTCAGCGCCATCTAGTGAAACAATTTACAATGCATATAAAGCAATATATATTTTTGATACTTAGATTTTGCGACTTTCACAATAACGTATTTATAACTGATGTATAACAATCATACATGAGATCACAGAGTACGTGAATACCCTGGCAAATCACCAATTACGCGTGAAACTTTGTCTCATTCCTCTGTCCATAAGCCAAAGCTGCCAAAGAAAAGGAGACATAGTTTGCAGCGACAAATTCAAGTATTTTATAGTTTACAACAGCCTGGCATTCATACATAGCTTCGTACCGTACATTAAAACAAATATTTACATTATCATTGCTCTCACTGTCTTTATAGGAAACATACAAAAAAAAAAAACTCTTTCGAAATTTAAAAGGAATACAACCTACTGAGTGTGTCTTTAGAAATAGAATATGTAGCCACGATTAGTCCTTTAGCACCATCCTCCGTACTTATATAAAATTATAGACAGTGAGAGCTTACTTTGAAACTTTTCCATCGATACAATAGAATATTACCTACGCTAATAATTAAAGCGTTATTTAAGGTTAAAAATGGCTTAGCCACATTAAATTTTTTTTTTCATCTTTTTAATATCGCAAAACCAAAATAGATTTTCATTGAACTCTCTTTTAGAAATAATAAGTAATTTAAAAACCAAAAGATTAGTAGAACCAAAATATTCGCCAATAAATACTAAATTATATACAATTAATCACTAAGTTAGCCAAGCCAAAACATTGTAGCACCAAAATTATCCAACAACAGTACTGACAGAAAAGTTTCACAATATATATGAGGTACCTATTATACAATATAAAGACATGCAGTCCATTTCTAATGTACACTATTAAATGTTTAAAACAATAAGTTATTCTTATTCGCTTACGGTACCTATATTGAATAATATATATTAATAAGTAAATGGTAATTTTTTTTTTCAAAGTGTCTCTGACTAGAGATAACCTATGCTAAAACTGAAATCTTATTCAATAAAAACTAACTACGTAACATAGCACTCTTCGAAAGAAAAAAATATCGTCAAAAGGAAAATCGTTTCGATTTCATTCCTACAATTTGAGCTTAGCCAAAGTCACTTAGTGAAATCATATTTCACAACTCATTTTATTTGTTGTTTTTTTTTTATTATTATTATTTGAATCGACCCCGGCAATGCTTAGCTAGCGAATTGAAAAAAAAAACATTACCTTTCTTTCTTTTAAAAATAATATTTTTTCATGTAAGTCGGATAATCAAGACTGATTTGAATTCGGACGTTCACGATATTTTTATAGTAAATATGCTGCCAATTAACGTCGTGAAAGTACTTTTAATATAAAGACAATTAATAATTATCTTTTATCAATTTCCTCAGTTCGCTAGCTAACATAGAATACAATGTAATTGGGGTTTCTTTTAAAATAGTTGCCTCAAATCTGGTATGAACATTATGACAATGATTCGTAATCATACAAAAGGATTTAAGGGGGATGCGCTAAGGTGAACCGCGAACATTTGAATTTCGTTGGCTACGCTTTCACCTTAAGGAAACAAAAAATATATATTTCAAAGAAGTGGAGTATTCTCATATTTTTTCAAAAGTATTTTATACTTAAAATTTAAACAGTTTTAATTTAGAAATCAACGGTAATAATCGTAATTTATATGTTAATCCGATGTTAATTAAAGAAGTTGATCACCGCTATAGGCGCTATATAATTTTAATGTTCGTACCAGATCAAAAGAAATAACTCGAGGCGCCCATGAGGTCATAGCTTAAAATCACACAAGTTCGAATGTTAATCATCCGAAATTAGAGTCCATAGACACAAGTTTAATACATAAACAATAATTGCTCAGTCACAAAAAATATGCACTAAATCAAAATGCACTGTTACTGGCAAAGGCTAAAACGCGTGGCTCAAATTTATTACAAAACTTATATAAATTACATTTAACATAAAGTCCGTCAGCCGCTTTTCGGTTATTGACAATACCTATATACTTAATAATTCATTAAGTTTTTAAAAATATTTTAAAAACAACTACTCGTAAAACTTTTGTTTACGACGTAAAAAATCACAAGTTTTCAATAAATTAAAATGCTACGAAAAGACTTAAGTCTTAGAAGAGAACTAAGGATATCAAAGCTTGTGATGACAAAGTTAAATTACAATAATTATTAATTTTAGTATCGACCGAATCAATTAGGAATTTAATTCACGGTGTGTCCCTCCTAGTGCTGCTGTAGACAGTTACACCATAGACTTACAACAATATCCATGAAATGTACAACACCGTTTCAGAACACCACCAAAGACCACTTTGTTGACAACCAATCATTTTTTTTTTCCCGAGATACAAAACCTAACACATTGATAAGAATCAGGCAGTGAGGTATTCACCATTTTTAAAAATTATTGCTCGATAAAAAACAATTTGTAGAATCTAAATGAAGATCAGTGTCTTACATAGTTTTTCTTAATTTAGACCAATACATTTTTATGTACAATGAGGTAGACTGCGGGATACACCCTTATAAAGATAATTTTGTTGGCCTGGACTCTACTGAAGTAGCTATAACTTATGAAATATGACATGCAACTGTCCCACTAGCCGTCAGGTGTTTAGATACAACACTAGGTACTATTTAATTGGAGAAAAGTAATTACATCACTTAGCTGTACTTTATGGTGCAAACATTGTCATATAAGAAAAAAAACTTATGATTTTAAATCAGCTGAAAGACGTCCACTGGACCACAGGGGTAATGAAAATTATAATTATTTGCATTAACCATCTCACCGTTCGTTATAGTGGGACAGATGGATTAGAACAAAAGTGTTCTGTAGACCTGACACAACAAAATGTTTACGAGTTAATTATTATTAACATTACGAAAGTGCCTCACTCCTACAATTGGCGTGTGTCTGTAAACAAATATAAACTTATTTCCACATGGTTTTCATACAACCTTTAACATATAAGAGGTATGATGCATGTTGTGTTTGAAATATTATTACTATTTGGTATGGCTGAGGTTTTATACAGAGTTATTTATTCAAACGAAAATCTCTAGTTTCGGTAGATGTCGAGCAAAATGTTGTAGGAGGCAGGTCGATATTACACCATCAAAAATGTTAAATGATTTATGTAATGGTTCTATTATATCGCGTGTAGAATGAGTTTTATAGTAATAACATGATTATAAAGTGATTTATGGTGTAACACCGCCCACTGATTGTATCTACTCCTTACTATTCCGGAATATGAAGTTTATAATAAGATTATGTATTGTACACAAGTAGAAGATAACTTAAAAATGCCGTTATTATTGCTTATTGTATGTACACAGATATTGCAAATTAATCTTAAAAATAACCCTGTATAAATTATGCTTATGGTTGTAGTTTTATAACTATTTTACTATATTATATTATATGTGAGTATTTTGTTAATAAGGTATTGGAAAAGCACAGAGTTGAGGTTATATGAAAAGGTAACAGACGTACCTTAGAATGGCACACGTTGAAGAGACTACAAGAAAAACTGTATATTGTACAAAAAACTAATTTCATAAAACTGTACTTGATATGATTATGTACAACTATTTTTTATCTGCATCGTGCTACTGTATAATCTGTGGTAAAAACGATTTTCTCATCGAATCTGCACAATGTGACAACACCGAAATCGGTGTTGCCACATAAAATTATTCAAAACAGTATAAATAGAAAGAGGTCTCAATCGACTCGGTTTCAAAGATCAACAATATCCAAGTAGAGAAAAAAATATTTACACGGTGCCGCGTACGGATCGTACATCATGATTGGTTCAGCACCTCGTGGTTTTGTACTGTGTGTACCGTGGACACGCAATGTCACTGAGCGTTCATCGCGATCACTGTTAGCGCAACCTGCTGATGACGCGCGTAGGTCAACATGGCGGTGGCTCGGCTTCCTCCTGCTTGGGCGGCGAGGGGTGCGGGGAGGGTCTGTCGTCGCCGAGCTCCTGCTCGCGCCGCGCGATGTCTGCCTCTCGCAGGTCGAGGCGCGCCTCTCGCTGCGCGAGCTCGGCTTCGCGCTCGTCGAGCATTCGAGCACGCTCGGCGAGCCGCGCCTCGACGTCGAGCAGACGCGCGGCGAGCTCTGAGTCGCTGTGCGGCGGCGGCGAGGTGGAGGACGTGACGTCGTCGACGGGAGGCGTGAGCGGCTTGAGCGCGACGTTGGGCTGGTAGTCACGCTCGAAGGACGTGCAGTCGGCCACGCGCACCACGCGCTCGGGGTGCTGCAGCGCCGGCTCGCGCTTGTCCCAGGGCCGGAAGGCGGACAGCGCGCGGTAGTGCAGCGCATAAGGGTCCAGCAGCAGCGCGTACGTCGTGTAGTCCTCACTGCGCACTTTCTTCGGCGGCGATTCAGGCGGCTCCGGCTTACATACCAATGTTTCCACCACCTGGAATTGAGAGAAAGACTCATAAGTATATGTATGTATCCAATTTTCAAAACTCTGATTTCCGTATGATTTCGATAGTAGTATTGACATCATAATTATAACGCCGAAACATCATTAGTATTGACAAACAATTCTGGGATAGTAGAAACTTAAAAGAAGTCTGGATATAGAAATCAGTATAACGTAGATATGTTACCGGCCAAACCCGATTTTAGGATGAACTAGTTTCGCCTAGGGCAAACCAGTTCTCCCTCGCTCTTGCATCCTATGTCGACGGAACCCCGCTTCACGGGGCTCCTATTTCAACATAAGGGGTTTAAAGTAACCAAACCTCGGGGTGCCCTTCGTTCGCTCTTGCATCCGACGTCGCCTAAAAACTGGTTTAGCCTAGGCGAAACTAGTTCATCCTAAAATCGGGTTTGGCCGGTAAGACATACACTACTACACCTTTAAACAATATCCTTTTCCAGATATCTAAAGCCCAGACAAAGTCTACAAAACGCTCAAGGCAACGCCTCGCAAAGTTTCCAACCCTATTCAATGGCTGTATGGCGCAAATCGCAAATAGAATCAGTAGCGACTCTCTGTGGAAGTATTCTAGTGTCTGCGACAGTTAGGAGTACGTAAATACATTAATGTCAAAGGGTCACTACTGACGTCAATGGCTTATCTGAATACCGAGGAGCAAGGAGCGGTAAGAACTGCTCTCATTACAAATTCGCGACGTCAAATTCTACGAGTAGATTCATTCTATTAATCTTTATCGTTGTTTTGGTGCCCAGAAGTTGTCATTGTAGTAACGAATCTGAAATTTGGTTGATAGGTTCTTGTGTCATTGTGTACTGGTATGATTTGGTCAAATAGCTGTAGTGTAGGTATAGACAGAGTCTTTTATTTCTAAACATCAAGAATCTTTCCCTTTTTAATCCTGCTCCGCTTGGTTTGTAGTCCAAACAAAGGCACAGCATGAAGAACGCAGTTGAGTTCATGATCCAGCCAGATATCGTGTCTAAAAGGGGAAACATTTACTCAATATCTACTGGGGCGCTTTAAAACCCATGTAATCTCATGGGCCCTAGAGCAAAGCACGTCATCTCGTTCGAATGAGCACAGCTAACCACATCGCTATCAGCAAAACACATTCGTCTTACATAACGCAGGTGCGAGGTGCGCGGGATGCAGGGGGGAGGCAGACGGCGCGCGTCATCACCGCCCCCGCTCGCTCCCCCTAGCTGGGGGTGAGGCGTGGATGTAGGTCGTGGCCAGGCCGCAGACGACCCCCAGACGCCAACCTCGCCCAGCCCTGACGCACCAAACACTCACACCCCACCAACAAATGCGTAAATGTTAGACTGTTAAATATTTTGTCTCTGAAGATAATTACAAAAAAATTCAACGACTGCTCGCAGCCTTTTCTACTTTCGTATTTTTTTTTATCGCTCAGTCGTCCGACATTGCTCACTACATTTCGTAATCAAAGCGATGCGCCGCCAAAACTATGCTTCTACTCTGTTGATAGTTCGTTATTGAATTCCTTGTACGAATAACAACACGAAAAATGTGGGAGAAATAACATGTCTATACCGACTATTATATATTCTGTGTCTATACGTTATCAACATACTAATCATTCAATCTACAACTTTGTATTGTTTATTTGGTGTGGCGATCGATTTTAGACCTTACATGCGAGGAGATAAACAGCACATTACGATGTAACGGCTGCGTCAAAATGGCGTCGGGCGCGTTCTAAACACTGGCTCCAAAACAATGTACGTAATGAGAGAACGGCGGGGTTTCCGTCGAGACTCGAGACTCATCTGTGGAACGTGTGCTAAGATAGCTGGTGTAAGCGGAGCTCCCTCGGCGCCCCCGGCCTGGCGCGTCACTCACTCTGAAGGGCCCGAGGTAGGTAGGTCAATGGGCTTTCTAGGCTCACAGTAAGTTGGGCGCGTGGGCGCGGTCCAACTAACATATTTCGGCCTACTTGCAATTTAGCAACTGTTTTTCTGTTGGCACGTGCCTACATACGGTCCACGTTGTGTGGTATTAATACGTTTTTCCTTTAACAACCCCGAAGCCTCACGTTTTAGTTTATCGTCAAAATAACTACGTAACTTATTCTGTCAGTAAACGGCTCGATTTTGCGAAAAAGTACGCGGACTCGTCAAATAGAAGGTCACAGTAACTTTGGAATCTATTATTTATGTTTTATTACCATGTAAAAGCTAGTCATACTAAAGTATAGTATTCTACAATATAAAAAAAAAACATACCTAACGTTTCTGTTTGAATTTGTTGAAAAGGCAATGCGCAGTTGACGGACTCTTGGTGAAATCGTCCACTTTCAGTCTATCAAAAACTTTTTTACAAAAAAAACAACCGACTTCAAAAAAAACTACAAAGTGATAAATAACTTTAATTTCGGAAGTCGGTGTCGTTGGTTCCGCATTTTCGTTTTTTGACACCGACTTCCGAAATTAAAGTTATTTTTATCACTTTGTAGTTTTTTTTGAAGTCGGTTGTTTTTTTTGTAAAAAAGTTTTTATTTTTCACTTTTTAGTTGTACCTACCCCACACAAATTCAAATAACACTAGTGCATTGAGGAATTGAAGACACCGACTAGAAGAATCATCAAAATTCGCATAGAAATGCCGGAGATGCAGTACATTTATGCATATAACATCGTACATAACAATAATTATATAATGTATTATATACTAAAACCTTCCTGAAAGTATGTAGATCACATTAGTGAAAGAATTATCAAAATCGGTTCATTCATTTTTGAGAAAATCGCGGACAAACAAATATACATACATACATACATACATACATACATACATACGGGTCGAATACAGAACCTCCTTTTTTGAAGTCGGTTAAAAAGTACTCTGTGTCGTCCACTACAGGCAATTTGCACAGATTGTTAGCATGGTTGACGTTGAAAGAAGTATGCCTAAAATCCGAACCATAGATATAAGAAAGAATTATATATGTTTTTTACATTTCTATGATCCGAACCGTATTTAAAATAAAAAGAGAACAAAAAGGTTGCTGGCCAGTTCCTTGCAAACGGCGATCGAATTCCCGAAACCCGATAACTCATTTGCCTCCCCCGTTGTTCAGTTATGTAGCTACATAATATGTTTTGCATGGGAATAGCAGCTGATACATAACTGGTACCTACGTTTTTCTATGTAATCCAGATAGGTTCAGTGTTTAGTTTACATGTCGGTGAAAATGGGCAATGAACTAATGAAACGGTCTGCTGTCCAGGGTTGTCCCGACTTGTCCCACTCACGCTCACAAAATATGTACGTTTTTTATTTATTTACTTTTCGCACACAAAAATGATATAAAGGCGGTCTTAATGTCAGGGGCCGTCTCTACTAGCGATAGAATCGCGGCGATATTATCGTCGTGCCACGTATTTCTATACACTCTTAGAACGGCGGCACACGGCGATATCATCGCGGCGAAAATTTGATGGCACGGCGAGACTATCGCCGCGATTCTCTCACCTGTGAAAGTGGCGCCTTGGGCATTCTCTACCAGTCAACCAAGTGTGGGGAAGAGATTAGATGGCAGGTGCTTTGCTTGAGAGGAACAATGATAAAAAACTAGGTATTTAATATTTTATTTAAAATAACGCAAGATTCAAATTCAAATTGCCCGGCTTTTGTAGTATTATCAGCCTATTACTTTCACAAATGAGTTCGAATGCCCGACACAAAAAAAAGCACACTTGCGTGCAAAATAATTGGCCCACCCCATGCTCTCCATTTGAGAGAAAATAATCTCAAAAATCGTAATGAATAAATAATTTATTATTTTATATTGTGTGAAGGTAGGTAAGGTACAGTTTATTTGAACATACACAATATTTTGGTAAAAGCAATATTCTTGACAAGATCGATTCGATTCTTCAGATGTCCTCATCGCTCACTTTTGCTCGGAAAAAGTGTGCGACTTTTTTTGTCAATGAAATTGTCAAATGTAAAATTTTGTTTATTTCCGTTTGTTTAATCAAAATTGAACTTGATTTTGTTAACGGACTCCAAAAATAGGAAGGGTCTTTATTGTAAGTTTGTAAGTTCGCGATTTTCTTAAAAAAACTAATGAATCACGTTTGTTAATTCTGTCACTAATGTAATCTACATACTTTCATGAAGGTTTTAAATATACAATATACTTATTAGGTTATTGTTAGTAAAACTTGTTGAATTATATTGTCTCAAATCGAAAAGCATGAGGTGTGTCGATTTTTTTGCACGCAAGTGCATAATGGCGAGAATTCCTTATAATTATAACCAATTAATAAAAATAAGTTGTAAGTGTTCCTATTTACTTAATGCAAGTGATTATAAAGTTAAACATACAAGAAGTATTGATCGCTAAGTGCACATGCACTGCTTGTGAACTTAGCTAATCACTGACACTAATCAAAATGTAAACAATCCGTTATTGATTAACATCGTGTCGATAGACTCAAAAAACGAGTGTGCTTATGACCACACGACTGAAGTGAAACTTCAGTATTGCGTATTTGGCTATGAGAGGAAGAGAGAAAGAAAATGTGCGTGCGCACTGCTGTCTCTTGCTTATATCCCCCACTCAACTCCCGTTCGCCTCGCCCGATCACACTTTTCGTAACGCTTTACGTCACGCGTTCGCCAGCTTACTCCCCAAGTCAAGCGTGCGTAAAGAAGTTTCACTTCAAAAAGTTTGCTGCCAATAAAAACTAAAAAAAAAAACATTGGATATAAGTCCTTAACACATTGAAGGACACTGACCGAGACACAATATAAGTTTTATTGTTATTACGTCGAGGGGCGTTAAGTGCGCAGTGTTAATAATATTATGAACTAGCTTCTGCCCGCGGATACGGCCGCGTGGATGTTAGAAATTATACCACGGGAATGTGATACCAAAATTAGTCCTTATAACATCAGCTATCTGCCAGTGGAAGTCCCGTCAAAATCGGTCCAGCCGACTCGGAGATTAGCCGGAACATACCTACACAGACAAAAACTTTATAAATTGTTTTTTTGTTGTTATACTTATACTTTCATATGCATTTAGTAAAAAGCGGTTATTTTGACATTACAAACAGACACTTCAATTTTATTTATTTGTATGTCTGTGTATAGATTGTTGACTCTGTCTACTTTCATTAGGTGTCTAAAAGACACTGTTTTTACAGTATTATCGTTGATTATTTACCTAGTGGTTTCAATAAACAAGAATGCATTTTATACAAATTATGTCTATACAAATTAATCTATATTATGTTTATACGTATAATATTATGTTTATACAAATTAATCGGATTTGCCGAAGTAACTAACACTTGAATTAATTTCAGTGTCATATTTAATGCGTGTTTCTTCAAAAAATGCGTACTTAGTAACCTGATAAAAATAATATTTATAACAATTGCCGACATACAAGGTAAATAAAGTACGCGTTTAAATTAGTATCTTATCTAGTCTGCGTTGATAGACGTATGTATTTAATCTTCCT
Source organism: Hydraecia micacea (assembly GCA_914767645.1). Taxonomy (NCBI): domain Eukaryota; kingdom Metazoa; phylum Arthropoda; class Insecta; order Lepidoptera; family Noctuidae; genus Hydraecia; species Hydraecia micacea. The sequence goes on from OU611794.1 coordinate 2,705,559, forward strand.
AGCCTACCTACTCTAGTTGTTTGCGAATTTTAGCACACAATATATAAGGATGTTAGCCAACTATGTTTTACAATAACATGCGCAATTTCATTTATTATCTGCTGATAAAAACAGTATGTACTTCACTTTGTTTTTCATCAATCAATACTTAATCGTAATGCTGGTCTAGGGCTCTCAGCGACCATCTCTTCTCATCTTACGACTATTTAATATTACATGTAATAAATAATTATAATCGTGGCAATTGCTATTTCAGATTCGCGACGGATTCTGATGGTAAGTAAAAAAATTAAGGGGCTCTAGAAAAAAAAAATGTCAGTGTCTGTGGTAGTGTGGTGGACAAAAGAAGGTTGAGAACATAGGTTCTCAACCTTCTTTTGTTTGTTTTTGTTGTCCACCACAGTAGACAGTACCATAAACCATAGGGTTTAGAGGCAAAGACTTCTGTGACTCCACGTCGCACTTCAAGCAGCTCGGGAAAATAACTGTTCAGAAGAAAAATTGTAAATCACGTTTTCTTCTTTACTCTCTCGAGGCAGCCCTAAGCCACGTTAGCCGTCAATGGACGACCAATTGTTTAGACAAGACGTAACTCACAAGACACCGCACGCCCCCGAATACTCAAACTATGAATCAACTTCGTGGAAAATGGTGGAAAACATTTGAAACTCGCGTGTTATTTCATTAGGTAATCAACTCAGGATTCTTTACTGGTGTAGTAAGCAAGAGTTTTCGTACGAGAATAGCCTGCGCCGCATGCCTTTGTAAAGAGATTAGCAGCAAGGTTGAGCTGGCTGTCCAAGGTCCAAAACGTAATTTCTCTTCGCATTCGTGGTAGAGGTGGAAAATTTTATAATGAGGCAGAATATCATCTACCTAGCACTTTCCCAACTAAGTTGGGGTCTGCATCCAGTCACACTGGATGCAGCTGAGTACCAGTATTTTACATGGAGCAGCTGCCTATCTGACCTTCACAACCCAGTACTTAACTCGGTAATACGATACCCCTTGGCAAGACTTGTTGTCAGACTTTCGGGCTTCTGATGATATAACAATTGTAAAAGATCCACGAATGAGCTGAGACCACCGGCTTAGCTTGCTATCCGAGGCATGGAGGGGTCTTGGTTAGTAAAGATGGTCATCCATCCACGGACCAACCGCGGCAAGCGTTTGCTTAACCTGTTCGATCGACCCGTGCAGCTGTTAATACTAAGTCATTCGGATACCAGAATACGAATTCTTTCTAAACCAGCCAAAACTGTTCTTTGGTGTGCCAATTTTTAGCGAGCCCTATGCAGCTAGGTATAAGTGGAGGTTTTGTCTAACGGTTAGTTGGATTGGATTACAGTTGGTCCACAAAGAATCTGTACCATTGTGAGTGGCAACTCAGTTATAGGTGACTCAGAAAAAAAATCTTGATGAATGTATAGGGACAATCTATTACTACATTTTACTTTACCTTAGTTATTTTGCTGTAAGTACGAACGTCATGCGCCAGTCTGTTTACACTGCAATCTTGAATGAGTTTGCTTACAATTTATTGTCTTACATTAGGCTATAAAAGATCTTTAAATAGTATCTAAGATAATTCTGCATGTGTACATTATTTATTTATAGAACAGAAGGCCAATTCTCGTAATTTAAAATGTTCAAAATCTTGTCGCAGTCTCATCTCAGCGACAAACAAATGTCAAAAACTTGTCAAAGGGAAATTAGAGGTATTTTTGACAGGAGATCAGACTGTGAACGTTCTTAAACTGGTGTTTTTATAATTTACGTTTATTTTGCAAAGTCCTCAAGAATATGCCGGGACTATATGCGGAAAAAAAAATCAGCAGGTGTTATGCGGCAGGAAAACGCACCCAACGGAGGAAATAAATGTTTTCGGGACATCCAAAATAACAATAAGCTCTGCGATTTCACAAAGGACGAACTAAACTACTAACGATGTAAAAGTGTAAAACTTGTATCTACATTATTCATTAAAGCATGGGCTTCATTCTTGGAAAAGCTTTCATAAAAGCTTTTACGCAAAAAAGACATCATTGATTGCTTATTAATGGAATACGAGTATGACAGTTTCCTCAAAATAAATTGTCTGCAAATGTAGTAAGAAAAGAAAGAAGACAATATAAAATTATTTCTTTTCCCCAAATGTCACAATTTGCGGGCTCTGCGCATAAATAATTATGAAATTGAATTAAAAAGTTACGTCCAAGTTGTATGCAATAAATATTTATTTTGTGCGAATATCATAATGATATTAATCCCTCGAATCTGATTATTGTGAAAGTGTCATTGCTAATCTCTAATCAATGGAAGTAAATCATTTTTGTCTAGAATTCAGCCAGCATTGTGCGTTATGGCTTCATGATTTGCAAACTTATTATTTGGATAGTCTTATTTATTGTTTGTCCAAAAGCAAAGTCTACAGGAAAAACAACAGTTTTATAACAGCCGGGATTAAGTAAACGGCAGAAGAAGTAAAAGTAGTGTGTTGGTGAAAACAAATGATGACATTTCTTTAATTACCAGAGAGAATTATCTATTATTTAAAAATGAATGTAGCCATAAACAAGAAAACCGAAATATATTTTTAATGATGATAGCCCAAGGCGCATAATTCAACGAGTTTTATGCTAATGTTGTATGATTAATCGTATCGTATAACATAATGTGTTTATCTAGACAATTTATCTCTTTAAAGTATCATGCAGCTATCTATGACCTTTGCCTGTCATTGGTTTCTCGCAAATATTATGGAAGTGTCTGGCTCTTGATAAATATAAGGCACGTTTGAATAGTCATCATTAGTAGAGGCTAGAGACAAACCTTCTCTTATCTATGTTGGGTGGTCGGGCTTCGCCAAATGAACATTTTAGTTAGTTTACAGGTAGCAACTGTTATCTGAGCTCTTCTTATATTTATATTAGTTACTGGGTCAGGTACTTTCGATATCTTAAGATTAGTAGACCGATATTTATTCTAGTCCCAGGTAAAACACAAGGAAGTGGTGAAGGATAAGGGTTTTGGGGGACTGTCTTAGTTAATTTTGACGTTCAATAAGCGCTGATTGTCAGCCTAATTTGTTATAGATTTGTGAGCCATGAACAGCTTCAACCATCAATTAGTATCTGGGGATAGGCCATTCTTTTCTTGTGCCACACATCCATACTCCTGTGCCATATTTTTATTAACTTACCTACTCTCAAATGCCTACCTGTAGTGTTGGTATCGCCTAATAACTTTCAGTCACCGCGTTTTTTATGTTGACGTCAATAAATGGTACTTATATTTCAGGCTGTATAAGGCCTTTAGCCGTTTCAATTGTTATCTAGCCATCTTTTTCGATGGCAGTTGCCAATGTTGCCATACGACCTATCATCAGATTTGCAAATATAAAACGATTGTCTTCAATTTTATTTATCAATATTGTATAATATCACGATAAGTTTCAATAACTGAGTTGTGGAAGACATTTGTTGAGGTAGAGTTACACCATATGTTGTGGTAGAGTTGGTCCCGGCTCTCATTCCTGGATCTTTGACAGTCGTTACGATCTGTGGATGGGTATACATACCAAGACCCCTCCGTGCCTCGGAAAGCACGTTAAGCTGTTGGTCCCGGCTGTCATTCGTGGATCTTTGACAGTCGTTACGAGTCTCCAGAAGCCCGAAAGTCTGACAACCAGTCTTACCAAGTGGTATCGTATTAGCCAGTAACTGGGTTGTGGAGGTCAGATAGGCAGTCGCTCCATGTAAAATACTGGTATTCAGCTGCATCCGGTTAGACTGGAAGCTGACCCCAACATTGTAGGGAAAAGGCTAGGCAGATGATGATGTATAATATCATGATATAGTCATCAAATCGATGCGTGTTTGGTTTTTTGTTGCACCAGTTAATCAGTGTGATCAGGGATTTCATTGATAAATTAGCAAAGATTTCTAGGAAACTATTATCGATTTAAGTAATAATCTCTTTGAGTTTGTTGTTGGACTTTGTACGAGCAGAGAATTTAAATTGTTTTGGATAAGATACCAGTCGACAGGGGGGTTTTCATTTGATTGGAATTAAGTAAATAAGATATTTATAATCGGAAAAAACTGTTGTTTTGGTGCGAATTGCACTTTTATGAGAGTGTTATTCAGGTTTTTCCAAACCTAACATCAAGACCTAACCAATGACAACAATATTTGTAGCTAACATTTTTTTCGAATGTGTTTTACAACCAGCCATCCATAAGCTTTTGTTGCCATGACGACTCAGCAAAATTTCTGGCTGAACATGTAAAAATATCTATTACGCAAGCCGCCGACGCATCGCACCCAGGGGTGGAGGGGCCAGACGCCACCTTGGAACACCCCTCGACCGACCAAGGTCATCCAGCAGTCTACCAAACACTTGCTTACCCAAATCCAAGCTTACACCCCAGTCTCAAGATTCAATTTCGAGTGCCACCCGAATACTAATCTCGTTCGTTCAATTTTGAGTTCTGTCTGTTTAGAAGAAGGTTGACTTTAGTTCACAAGGAGACAGGGCGTGAATGTAGAGGTTGTAGTACTAGTGTAGCGTGGTCCGGCGGACAATCAATGAGTTTCAGCCTTGTTGTATGAATTATGTATAGGAACGGGCCCGCTTACGTGACATTTTAGTTGAAAACAAGCTCTGCGCCGTGTTGACGGAAACCGGGACACCGGGACACCGTCCGTGTACTTTACGATGGCGGACCTACTTTTAATTAGTCAACAATGAGTCCATTTAGAGCAGTGGTGGCCAAGTGGTAACGGCCGCGACTTACGACTTGTAGGTCGTAGGTTCGAATCCAGACAGGCGCTTTACTTTGTGTAAGTTATTTCATCACCACTGCTCTCAAAACGGTGAAGGAAAACATCGTGAGGAAACCGGCATGTCCTAGAACCAAAAGTCGAAGATAATATGTGACATGTACCAACCCGCACTAGGCCCGCGTGGTAGATCACAGCCCAATCCCTCTCGAAGAGAGGAGGCCTGTGTCCCAGCAGTGGGAACATTATAGGGTGATTATGAGTCCGTGAAAGCCTACCCGATAACTAGACATAGACAAGAATTATGTTCGGGGCCCGGGGTTTCTTTGATTAGGTACTCGAACAGGTACAACATCAAAGATATCATAAAAATATTGTTACGTTGCCATTAGTAAAAGTAAGTGCCATTATTATTCAAATCGCAATCATGACTAGACATCATAATTAATTGTCTTCAAAATTGATTTCAATTCGCCACACAGAGTCTAGGTACAATAAAATTTGTGTTAAATTCCTAGTTTACTCAGAAAACACGTGTAAATTCCGTTTAACAAAGAATTCAAGAAACACGAACTCATTATTGATCAAGGCAGAATCAAGGTTAACGATTAAAAAAAACTAGATTCAAAACATCGTGTTCCAATTTTAAATAATTCATCAGTGCATTACCGTCACGAATTGCGCGGGCATAAAAAGTTAAGAACGTAATGGCGATTGCATTTTACTGTGAATTTTGAATTAATCTGTGAGAAACTGGTTTACGGTTATGGTCACCCTTCGTTTGTTATCTGCATCAGTGAACTAATGGTGAATTGGCGACCGTGGACAATCACCGTGAGAGCTTAGCTTCTCGATCTGACCAGTATTTTACGAAGGCAAACATACTTAATTCGTAAATATTGCCGAACTTATCAGGAACATTAACGCACTCAATTGTTAATTTGATATGCTAATTGCTAAACACTTCGCCAAATTTCTGCTTTTTCCATTTTCATTCCAGCCCCAAACAATTTGAATTATGAACATGCCCATAAAATTTCAATTTAAAAAATTAAATTATCACGTTACCATTTAAATTTATTTTGTCTTTACGCCGCTCAAAAAGTTTCCTCAGAAACCGATTGAGCTCTGAATTACTCCTAATTTTAAGGTATTTATTAAAATTGATGATTGACCATAAACAAATTCATGGAAAATAAAATTATATAATCACCGATTGATTTTATAAGCCACTTTCCTTGGCGAATTTGTTACCGGCTTCCCGTTTCCTTTTACAGAGGAATGAGAAAATTTTGTCTACCGGAATCCTCGGAATTTACTGCCAAGTGTACCCTGTACATAAATTAAATGATAAGTATTTCGCTTCAAAGCGAAGCAGGCAAGCCATGTCTGTAAAAGTAACAGATAAGCTGACAGGTTAGGCTGGTTATCAAGAACGGATTAAGTACTCCTTCCACTACAATTATTTATTGATCATAGTGTAAATGTGACGCGATTAAAAACTAATGCTTGAACGCAAATGTCAAGTCTTTCACATGGCCATAATGCACACTTTTTTTAAATGCCACTAGTGCTGACTATACTGATATTGATCAATCTAATGGATTTCAAGTTACAAATGATCGCGCACTACCGGAATGACCCGAGAAGGATAGTCGAATCTCGAAAGCACTCCCAGATTAATAGGAAAGACCTTGGAAAAAGACGTAAGTGGCGCTGTTTCTGAAATAGAATACGACAAGTGGCAGAGCCATGCAAAATGTATAAAAATAGATTGATGTACTTCCTTCTTGGAATAATAGTACAGATATTTTTATTCGTTTATTAACCTCGGCACACGAGTACGCACGTTTTAATGGCCATCTATTAACGAATCATCGACAACATAGAGTTTATTATGTTAAAAGTCATACGCCGTATTGTTTTGCCAATATACTACTGCCAAATTAATACTATATCATCATAGACTTACTGCTGAATGTACTCAAATTAAAAGGCCGCTGCCAACGCCCTAATCAGGGTGAAACGTTCCCCGTCACACACGACGCTCCTCGAAATTAATCCATACAAATTGCGACGTCCTATGATTGCCAAGTGTACGTATATAGTTGGCGCTGGCAACATAAGAGGGCCGAGGGCCCAATCGTTCCCAGGAACCGATTACCAACTCTCGCGTCCGGGGGCATCATCACGATGCTTCTCGGAAAGGTAGCGAACAAATCATTGAGAAAACATCGTTATTAGGGTTTCACTTACTCGTGTAATTGAACTTTTTACACGACACTGCTGCACTGGTGTGTTAGGATCCGTAAAATCGTAAAAGTAAAAAGTCAGTGCGTTGCCCTCATAGAAATGTACTTTCATATATCTATGGTTGCCCTGTTTGTCGAGGGTTTCAGATGGTTCAGATTAATTTGGTGCTCGTCCTACTTATATTTAAGCGAACACTTATGATGTTTTGGATTTGGATAGAGATTGTTTGTTAAATGTTAACAAAACTTCAGGATTTTACATTGAATGTAAATATAACTATTGAGGTTGCGGATTAATGTGATAATAATAGCACAAAGTATAATCAAGGCAGAGGCGAGTGGAAACGCTAAAACAGGACATAATTATAGTGACCATATCGGTGATGTTCTTCAGAAACGTCAGGTGCATAGTGCTCGCAACCGGCGTGCGTGTATAACCAAATTTATGAACGTAAACGGAGCAAAGGAGTATGTAAGGATCCTAGCAGAGGGGCAAATGTCGTAATTTTAAGAACGTTCACAGTCTGATCTCAGTCTCAATCTGTCAAAAAATATTTACAATTTCCCTACATTTTGACAAGTTTTTGACGTTTCTTTGTCACCAAGACGAGACTGCGACTAGATTTTGAACGTTTTAACTTACGAGAATTGGCCTTCTGGTGTCGTTCAGTAGTTGCTGCTTACCCAGTTTATGTTATGGTGTTTATAATCGAAGCGTACTTTGTAAGAAATATTAGAAATAACACAACAAGTCATAGGACGAATTTAGTACATGAACACATCATAAATAATCTGTTTTCCAATCTGATATATCACCTATCATAGATATCCGTGATCACCTTACACCTTTTGGCGCCTTGCAACCTAAATAATTCACGAGCGGAAGATGACAATCGCCTAATTGAACACGTTTATTTTTATCACAGAACCCGGTGAGTCAGCCAATCAAGAATTAGCAATAATAGCTAGCAGCGTTGCGATTTGTGAGAGAACGAAAACAAACATGGAAACTGAAACTTCCACGTGACCGCGTGATTATCACCGTAAACAGAGACTATCGCGTAAAAATTTTATAGTGCCGTATTTTGCATACGACTCCGTAGAATGTTAATCGTCTTGTTTTGATGTTCAGGCTGTTTCATATACCTATTGACGTGGCGCCATTTTAACGGATGTGCAACATGCACAACAGCAAATTAGGAATACATGTTCCTAATTTGAAAAGGACGAGTAATTGACAGTGTGACCGACGCGACGTTTGACACTTCAGCCTCATCAGCAATAAAAAAATTAAGGCTGCCTACTATAAAAATACGAAGTCGTTAAATTCTTTTGTATACAAGAGGTCCATCTAACGATTTTAATTAGTGAACGGGCCATTGATAGAAGTTGAAGGAACATGTAAAACAAACGCATTGTATACAGTAACAGTAGTTACATTATAATGTGCTTATGAATGAGGAATTGATGCAGTTGAAAATAATGACAACACAAGGTGTATCATCTGACGCTGATTTTCAGCTGCAACCCACGATTGATTGATTGATACGATATCCTTAATTAAAATCAATGTTTACAATATGCAATACCTACTAGCAGTAAGCTTTGGGTAAAACGAGTGGTCGCAAGCACTACAGCTAAGCTTTGAGGTCTTGGGTTCGATGTCCAGGTCGGACAAAGTGTTATTGGGTTTTTCCATCTCGAATTTCTCAGTAGCAGCCGGAGTCTGGATTTGTGCCTGGTTGATGGCAATAGGCTCACATATTACATGGGACTTAAACATAACTGGCGAAATGTGGGTGTAGGTACTATTATAGGTACACCTCTGCTTAACCCTTTAGGGAATGTAGGCGTGAGGTTATGTTGTGTAATTAGACCGATTAAAAAACATTTCAATCATTGTAATGGGTCGTTTTTCGACGTAAAACAAATTCAAATTATGTCATAATTTATGTGTTACACGTGCGAGAACTTGAGGAGATACAAGGTCAGAGTTAATGTTTACAACGAAAAGTAATTCCATAACAAAATGTACGATAACTAATTATAGTGAATTTATAAATACCTTATTACCTACATAATAACATTTGCAGAGGTGGGAAAATAGAATTATGTAAGTACCTGCTTAATTGTAGTTTATTGTAGTCAGGGAAATTAATAACTAAGAAAATTGACTATAAGTCCAATCACAGCTGTCATTATTTGACAGTTTGTGTGACACGGCAAGAACGCGGCAAATTGACGTAGTGTGTCGTTTAATGAACAATTAATTAGTAGTTTGTTCTGCGCAGAAACGTGAGATTTTCATCGGATAGATATATTTTTATTTTCCCAGGATTTGTGCTAAAGGAAAAAAGGGAGCGTCTTCCAAGAAACGCAGGTGAACGGCCGAGGCTAGGCTAGCAGCAACGAAGAAACTGTTTACTTCTAGTATTTTCTTTAAGTATTATTATTTTATTACCAACAGTACCTAGGTATTTTGCGTCAATAATTTTACATAAGAAAATCTTCTCTGGAAATGCCATAGACCATTCCATAGGCTATTTTTAAAGTTAGAATCATCACCGTTAAAAAAAAACAGAAAAATAAAATATCTGAAATCTTTGTCCGATGACAATCCCACCATGGGATACTTTTCCTGCTACCTCCGATGATCTCAGAACCCATGAACACACTTTGAAGAATTCGCTTTACCAATTAGTAAATATTTCGTTTCCCAACTTCCGTTTGAGAGGTGATAAATAAATCATTTTCTGGTCAGTTGCCAATACATATCACATGTGACAGGCACAAAGAGAAGGCACTAGAACCGCCACCGAGTCATGGCTGCCCGGATGTTTTTCTCACATTAACCGTACCACAGATTCTGACAACAATGATTCGTAAAAAAAAAATGTCGCCGTTTCATCTTTACCTTTTGATGTATTGTTGTTTGAACGTATAATTTGCTAACTAATATACTCGTCCGGCAATTTTATTTCGAATAAATTATAACTCAGTATCCGTACCTACTTAAAAACTCATTTACGGGTTAAGAGGCTTCTGCAAAAATTCTGTTGCTTGCTTTGTTTGGAAGTCAAAAACAATAACCTAAGGCTATGTACGCACTGACAAGTGTCTTGTTTAGCGCCTAGAGCTAAGCGAGTCACCTTGAAATGAACGCTCTAGAATTTTCGCAACCGGCCGCACTGAGCGCTTGGTGCCTTCGATAGTCGCCTAGTGTATTTCAAAGGATGTTAGTCACTAGGCCTGTGAATAGGCTCTAGGCGCTAAGCAAACCACCTATTCTGAGTCTGCACTGTGAGATTTATGACTTTTTTGCACACCTAAAAAAAAATTCAGAATATTGTGTATATTATCAGTTATTTATGACCAATATTTCAATCTAAACTTTTGTCGGCACCATCATAAATTTTTCTTGCGAAGAATTTTTATTGAGTCGGATAACATTTTACAAGCATGTTAATAATATTTATTGCAATAACTAGAATGCCAGACGTGCGAAATGAATTCATGAATGTAATGAACGAAATGTCACCCAAAAATAAATCCTATGTTTTATTTTGCGTAAAATAAAGGCGCCACCATCATACAGCCTTGAAGAGAATTAATATTAAAATAGAATCTGTGAATGCGAATACGAGTCAATGAACAAGAAATATCTATGATTTTCTCCATGGACACCCGTTATATCGACAGAAGTCAATGGATCCGGCGTCGTCAATGCGAACGGACGCATAATAATCGACTGGATTAGATACATTGTTGCCAAATCGGGAATTTTAGTCAGAAAACCTCTCTATTTTAATATAAAGACTTCTGAGGATACCATTCGGTGCACAATAATTTTTACTTGTGCTCAAATGAACACTAATACTATCACAGTTATTTAGGACTAGCTGCGCCCCGCGGTTTCACCCGCATAAGTCTCAATCCCGTCACCCGTGGGAATATCAAGAGAGTATCCTATATTCCCGGGACTCTACCAAATTTCATAAGAGATAACATACAAAACACACATTCGCATTTATAATATTAGTATGGAGTAGTATGGATAAATACGATACATAGAATAATTTTAAATAATTACCACTATTAATTAGCGAATAACCTAATATAATTTAGGGCTGATTTTTCAATAGTCAGATAACTTTTATCTGAGGAATAAATATTGCGGTTTGACAGTTTTTGTATAGAAAATATGACAAACTGTCATAATTATTTTTCAAATAAAAGTTATCTATCTATTAAAAATCAACCCTAAATCAGATTTTTCAAAAAAAGTTGTCTTGTTTCGAATGGTGTGGTTTTAAATGGTTACGGTTTCCCATCAGATCAGTCGATAAATTACAGCATAGTTTTAGTTTATGTATTCACAAAATATTTCGACAGAATTTAATAATGAAATTCTTCAGGAAGATTGAAGTTTCATTTTGATAGTTAGTACCTAATGAAACATTTCCACAAACTTAACGTGAATTTCTCTATGGTTTTCATTGTTTTCAATACTGAGAATGCTGCCATAGACAATTTTCATAACTGAATTCCGATCGTGCCTATAATTTTCATCTAAAACAACAAAATTATCATCTGCTAGCAAGTTTTGTAATCCAAGATTGGCCCCCATGAAAACATTTATCGTTACCGGTGGCAATGGACATTATGTACAATCGTTACGTTACCTACCCATTTACATATTATGATTCTGTATTCAGTCTATTCATATATTTTTTTCCGTAACGGCTACACGTGTAGATTTCCTATGATACGTAAGTATCTACTTTCCTCTTTCCACAACAATACGTCGAGCTCGTTTGAATTTCGAATGCAATTTAAATAATTATTCTATTATGATACGGGAGGACCGTTCAGAACACAACAGGCACAAGACTCTATGTGTGTGAACGTCAATGAACTCGACACCCTAGTCCATGGTTTAGGTGTTATAGCGAATGACACAGAATGGCATAATTGTCTACTACACGTGGACGCCATTTCCTGTGTGAATCTAAGACCTGACACTCGGTACCTGCATTGTGAGGCGATTGGCTAGATGACTAAAATCGTCACTTGAGAAGCTAACTGTTTTCATCCTTTGTGCTCGGAATTTCAAGCATTTTAACTTCTATTCTTGTCTTTCAATAGTTTTGGTCAAAAACTTGATACAATAAGTAAAGATTAACATTTCTAGCAGTTCAAAGATTTAATAAAAAATGCAAGCAAAAACTGGCAGTCCAGCAAAAAAATGCCGTTTCTTTCTCAAACTTCGCAGGTAAACAATAAAGTGAAGTCAATCAAGATTTTCCTTATCGACGCAGGCACAAGTGCATGCTAACGACTCATATAGCCATAACCTTGTGCTGCGTCTAGCCTAATGCCTAGACTAGTTTGTTTATTATCATAATTACTGCATTGTTTCACTGGCAAAACACTTCCATTTTATTACAAAAACAGATTAGAATATGTTTTTAGTTCTTACACGAGCAGAGATGAATGACGGCTTAGATTTAAAGAGACATTTCATTGGGACTAAAGGAAAGGGGATTTCAAGCGTTTATTAAGCGTACCAGGTGAACCCCTGTCAAGTTGTTGAAAAGAACAGAGTATAAAAATTAAAAACCATTGTTATTTGAAGTACACACAAGCTTATTAACACTTTCGACTCCACCCACTTTTCATAGAGCTCATACGCCATGCCGCCATACATATTGCAAATGGACCCTCCAGGAGGGTCACCGGCATTACGTTTGCGCTAAAGTGAACCCTCGAGGAGGGTCGTCGGCATTAGGTTTGAAACCGTATTATAAAACACTGTAAAAAGAAGTAAAATTGTGTTTTCAAAACGTCTTGTTGCTATATTTAGTATCTCTGGGGGTATTTACATGTACTAGTGGGGTGGAAACGTGAAATATTAAAAAATAAAAAAATCAAGAAAAGTATAATCGCTCGCTTTGATCCCGAGACAGGGGTATTCAACCTCTTCTGAAATTTTCAAACATGTAATAATTTTTTATTTTATTTTATTAATGAACAACAAACAGTTACATTATGCAATATTAGTAGTTGTTTATGTAATGAAAACGTAATTATTTTGTAACAGCTTATTAAAGATTAGGTAGTGTTCTATTATTTACTTGACGGTAATGATTCACTCTGGAATTACCTACTTTCAGTCGTTATTCATATAATGTTAATTGAGAAAGTACGTATAAAATAATTACGAAAAAACTCCGATTGAGATAAGAACTGATTTATGTCATAACTACTTTTACTTGTAGCTTCGCTCCCGTGCTTCCTTTGCCCGACATTACCTTAAGTTATTCCAGCTATAAACTATGTCTACAAACATCACGACACCGCGTCATTTACTCATTCCGTAGGTAGCATCATTACGTGAACGAAGACAAACGGAAATCATACACTACCTATTGGTGTAATACATATACAATACCTATGCCTATTGATGTGATACATATACACGAACCCCAAAACGCATACTTATCCATGTATATACGAGTACATTGATAAGTATGCGTTTTCGGGTTCGTGAGGTTATGTATTATTACATTAGGCATTTGTTTGTGTGGCTGTTAATTTTCTCTTAGAAATTACAGAACGTTTCTTTCTTATATCTATGAATATCACTATAGAGTAGGTTCGTTTTACGGTTTTATAATTTTTATCAGTAAAACGAACCTAATAACTTATAAGCTATCAGAAGGAGATGAAGTAATATACTGTTTAGAAACTTTTGCAATAAATAAAATTAAAGAAAATCTAAGTCCTATGTTTACATACAACTTTTATTTAGTTTTCAGTGTCAAAGGAAAAGTTTGTTTAAAAAAACGTATATTTTATTATAGATATTAGGTAAGTAAAGGTTACAAATGGTGTTTGAAAATTAATTGCGAGAAAATGAAACAGGCATAAAATATATAGCAGTTCATCAAAAATGTTGCAAAGCATAGCTAATTCCCGTCACGAAACTTTTTAAAGGTTTTTTTTAATTTTCAACATGTGTCATTCGACTTGGGTACTTCATACTGCCAAGTCATAAAAACGTTTCTTTGTGTTTTTAAATAATAAATGACAACTATTTTATCTGATTTTATTAAATTAACGATAGAAAACACGGAAGCGGTATAAATAAAAATATTGTTCGTGTGGCTGTTGGGCCATTATCTTAGTCTTAGAAAAAAAATTACTTTATGCACTAGAACATAAAAAGCGATTTTATGTCGCCTAAGCACAACATAAAGACGAACTTTTAGAGCATGAGAAGTGAAAATATTATTATGATGTAGAAGATTACTGTCAGAAACCATAGAGGAAAAAAATGAATGAATGACAAACGAAGTTGCACTATGGGTAGTCTTTTTTACCATTTTGATACGGAACCCTGAAAAGCTTCTATTTTTAAAGTCATCCTCGTAATTTATAATCTCAAAATAAATATTTTTATTTTTAGTGAATATTTGTAACCGTAAAATGGTTTACCACCCCTGAAATAGCTCCAAATTATTTTTAAAAATAAAAATGCTGGTATTTGAAAACCAACGAATATACTAATAAATCTTGTTAAAATATACGACAAATTTTATTTTCATAGTTTATAATGCTGTATTCGCTAAGAAAAACGTACATTTAAAATGAGCCCTCCGCGAGGGCTCCCGGCATCCCATAAGGGATTTGAGTGAACCCTCCAGGAGGGCTCCCGGCACTGAACGTGTTAACCACACTAAAACTATAGTTAGGTACTCTGTAATTCAAAATATTTTGACATCTGTCAAAGTGACAGCTCTGTATCATCGTAATGTCACCGCGAGTGCTGCGAGAACGCATCAACGTGACAGTTGCGCAACACTATTGTGTGACCAGCGCGACACGTGTGGCGGGTAGTCGGGGACACTCTGTCTAGACGAACAATAGGTATGTTACATAACGTGTTTTATAATTGATTATATACCTACTTGTTTATGTTCTAGCTAGATGCTAGTTACACGCTTCCGAAGGGAAAACAAAGTAGGAAGGTTATGATACGAGGCGGGATGCACACGTTTCTACTTTCAAACTATGCATAGAAAGAAAAAGTATTTATTGCGACTCGTGCAGGAAGATCACAAACTAAACAGTCAAAAACAAAAAAAAAACAAATTATATAGAAAAATAGTAACAAAAAGAGAAATTAATAAAAAATAAATGTCGCCGCGCTATTATTCTGATAGGGAAATAAATATGTAAAATATGAGCAAATAAAATATTCATTTAATCCGCGCCAGACGTAACCTATTACTTTCTATGCCTTGAGTGTCAGAGGTACCTATGTACACGAGACGACACATCAAGTCATCAAGGTACACATTTCCAGTTTTAGCTGGCCTCGCATTGTATAGGTTTTTCTTACAATCAGAAGTTAGCTTATACTGGTTATGTATAGCTTGATGTGTCGCCGTGCGTACATGTATCTACTAACATTTCTATTTGGTAAAAGTCCTGCAGTTGACTATGGTCTATATCACTTTCAATCAATCCAATATTTCATGACAGTTGTTAATGGAAAAGAGTTCTTATTCGTTCAGTAAATGTATTGCTATACATACATAATAGTTAGGCAACTGATTGTCCCCACAGAGAACAATACGTTCTTGCTAAAGCAATCAATTAGTAAGTACACAGATATCATTGAACCCATCGCCTTAGCTACCGTTTTCAAGAAGTCCTGCACTAATTAAAACAGCCAACCAGCCAGGCATAATAAACTTAATTTAATGTATGTGCACGCTGTACAAGCTATAGATACATCTATTGTATTGTAACGCTAGCGAGTCGTGATCGTGAATAGTTCAGTGCTCCGACTATAAATCCTTTCTTGGAATACGTCTGCTGTGATCGACAGACAAATGCTAATCATGAAAATGGTTGGAAATCACTGTTGGTTGCCGTTTAAAATTCTTACAGTGATCACGACAAGGCAATCTATTTTGGGTTCAGTGTTTGTTTCTAATAATTTCAGGACATGAACTGTGGTCTTTGGGTACGAATGGGCTAGCTACCCTATATTTTGTTATTCCAAATATCGTAAATTACTAGCAGTTAATTCTGAAATAATGGATCCCAAAGGAACCACATTTTTTTATAAAACTTTATGTCCGTTGACTTATAAACATTGCATAAGTACAACCTGCTATTGAAAATTCGTTTGTAATTTAATGTTAGAATATAAATGTAATAAACTCAAATGACTTATTTTCAGGTTCCCATTTGAAACAAATAAGGGGTCGGCAACACAGACATACCGCTGACGTAGGGCCACAACAGTAATTGCCACAATTTCGAGGTAGTTGCCAAAAAATAGGCGGACATTAATAGAAATTACCTGCGTAAACGATGCGCGCGCATCTACGCAAACCTTTTGTGAGTGACAGCTTTCAAAACAAAAATGACAGCTTGGCAACATAAAAAAAATAATTAAATAGCCAATCGTTGGGAAAGTAAAGTTTTGCTCGGAATTAATTTTCAGCGGTATATTAATTAGTCGCGCTCTACAATTATACGGCCTTTAATACAGGAATCCATTCCATTCCTCTATGTATAAATAATGAAAATTTTAACTTATAGGCGTTCGTGTATACTGTATTTCAGATGAAACTAACTGTGAAATTGGATATTTTGAGCATAACTATAAATTGGGCAATTAGCAAGCTATCTCGAGTGTCTGGTTAGTAAATAATTACTTAAGTATATAGTACAATTTTGAAAGACCTAGAAATGAAACCACATGATTTAAGAAAAGCATCAGGCAGAAATTGTCTAATTGAGCTCTAGGAATAAGCTGTAAACCCAATAAATAATACATTCTACGAAGAACTATCATAAAATAGTCATCAAAACGCAATAAGGAAAACTATTCCTGTCCCATAAAATAATTTACAATATCTAACAGCTGATAAATGATAATTGGCGCCTCTTCCACATTACTCGGATTCCTTAGCACCAACTCACAATTATGTGGTTCGATAGGATGAGATAAAGAGTAAGTTAAGTGAGCTTATTGTTTACTACGAATATTTGGCAAGAGCACTTTCATTTTGCTAATGAATCAGAGTTTGTCGCGTGCCCGGCGCGCAGGGAATCTCGCCGACTCCGGAATGTTGGCAGCACTGCCAACCTGACACTAAAAATCTTTGGGCGGGAAAGGAGCGTCCAGCCAGTTCCAGAATTTGAAAACAGAAAAGGATTTTTTCTTCTAGCACTACAGGCCGTAAGTTTTAAAAGTGCATGTCGAGTTCTACTCTCAACAATTAAAAAAATATGAACGTGTTTAAAATTCTCTAAATATTTTATGGATTAGGTTACGAATACATGTCATTCGCCAACAACATTGAAGCTTGCCAAAATGTATGTTCCGAATTCCGAATGAGTTTCAATTCATAGGAATGGTGAATGATCATATTTGTTTACCATTCTGCTGATCTCTGCCACGTAGGGCTCGAGCAGAATTGCCATAATAGTCGCGATGGGATGAACTGTAGGTACAAGAAGTATTCATGTGGATGTTTTTGGCAAAGAACTTGTTAATCCCTTCGTCGCCTTTACCAATGCCCACGTAAAGTTATTTGTAGCTGAAGCCTGAATAACAAAAAGTAATTTTGAACCGATCTCTGAGCAACAGCAACATTGTTGTGCAGTGGACTGATTCTAATCATGTAATGTTTTGGGGCGATAGTGTTCTAATAATTGTGTGTTGCACCGGACGACGTCATTACGTCAACGCCGGCTGTCGCTGAAAACCAGCGGTGGGGCTCTGTCTTGCCTATGCAAGACAGAGCTCCGGCTCTGGCTTGCATAGGGTCCGCCCTATGGTCGTAGCATAATGCTGAGCGCTAGCCGTTTTGCGTGGATGTGACGCAGGTTTTCCTTCCTTTCTTTCTTTCTTTCTTTACTTGAATCCAGTATGCAAAACCGAAAGTTTCCGCTAGTTTTGCCTTGGTGTCATTACGAATCTATTCCGCACTTCACTAGCTGTTGTTGGCTGTTGGTATTCGGGTGCATAGTTTTGAATTTGGAAGCCACAATACTAGTTATTCCAGGAACTGTCGTGTTGTCAGTCGCGTGCCGGCACTCGCTGGCGTCGGGTACTCGGGTAACGAACCGATCTGCGCATTTCGCGCCCGAGCCAAATGTCCGCGCGCGTGCCTTCATTCCTCAGCGTTGACATATTTTTACAGTTTATATTTTCGCACAGGAATTTGCGTATTACGTTTACAAATGTCGGATTAAGCTTTAGATAATGTTTTGTATTAAAGGAATGATTGTCATTGATATGTATATTCGTATCTTGTCTGAGAGAGATTACAGTTAAAGCAGAGCTCATTATCTATCTAGTTTCAAGAACCACCGAAAAGGAAGTCATGATGAATGTCACTGTTTATCAGTCAGCATCAATCAGCTTGGAAATACGTATTTTAAGGGCTTGCTTATCATTCCAGAAACAACGAAATCTATAAGATATATTATATTTTTGCGTGTATTTTGTAGGTACGTAGCCTATTTATATTGTTGTGATAATACATAACATTTTCATTGGTTGAAATATTTAATCGCAAAACAATAAAATAAACATAAATATAGTTTTCTTTGTCATGACAAAAGAAAACCGAATAATATCTCGAATCGAGGATTTACAAAAAACGCGTAGCGGGCGTCTCGCTACGCTACGCCAAAACGGCGTAGCACGCGCTACGCGGCCTACGATCGTGTAACTGTGTTGACTGCAAGCATGGTACAAAAACTGAAGTTCATGAATTTGTTTTCGACGTGTCCGCATGTGTATGATAAACCCTGTGTTTTATACTTACCGAGGTACGAGCGAGGTCTTTGACTTTACCGATAATCTAATAAATATTAACTACACTCCATAGGCTTAGGTAATAGGTAGTTAATTAAAGGTAAACAAAAAAACCACACGACTTAGGTAACCGACTAAACGTAATACCAGTATATTCAGTTGTAATGCTACGTCACAGTTGTACTCTTCAATTTAGCAACGTTATAATTCATTAATAACGTTGCTAAATTGAAGAGTACAGCTGTAACGTAGCATGACAACTGAATAGACTGGTATTACGTTTAGTCGGTTAACTAAGTCACGTGGTTTTTTTGTTTACCTTTATTTAACTACCTAAGCCTATGGAGTATAGTAATCTAATCTTATCGGGGCATTGTGGTGTTTTTGTTGATCACATAATCTGTTAGATGAGTTTTTTTTTTTAATAAATTTAATTGTACACACGACGACACATCAAGCTATATATTTCCAGTTTTAGCTGACCTCGCATTGTATAGACTTTTCGTACAATGAGAAGTCAGCGTTTACTGGTTATGTATAGCTTGATGTGTAGCCGTGCGTACACATGTCATGAGGAACAACGAGTCAACAACCTATAATTTCGCAGTGATTTTTATGTAATTATTCTATTGGGTTCACCTCTGCCCAACCCTCCATACAAATGTTCGACGTTCGGCTGATCAAAGTTCAATATCTAAAAACGTTGCGGTGACGATTAAGTGTAAACTTTAATAAAATAATAATAATTTATATAAGTAATTAATATTTTTTTTTATTAAAGAAAACACACATTTAAGGTTCACAAAAACAATATTCCGAATTTACGACTATAAATGAATATTGCAGAAAAAAAATTATAGCTGGTGCCTGTACTAATGAATAAAAATCATTGCATCACAGACACGAGCACCTTCCAAGAGAGGTTACATTAAAAAAATCGAAAGTGCTACATAGAGAACAAGTAAAAATTATATGGTAATAAAATAAAATAAACAGTAAAAGTAATTAAAAAAAAAACAATTAATATTATAAACTAAAATTAATAACTATACTTAATGTTGTAAAGAAAATTAGTCAAATTCTGCAATCTACAATATCGCATTAAACTGAAGTAAGTATATACATAAACAAATTGATTGTGATTTTATTTACCGACGACGACAATCAAAATCTCATGTAACTCACTGAATTGTTTCTTTGTCCGTCACGGGATCATTATCATTAAGTACGGGAAACGACTCGGAGAATACCATTATTCATCAGTAGTACTGTTACGCGCCACAATTAATGCCTGACCTTTGTTACCACTAGCGCCATCTAGTATCGAGTAGCAGAACTAGAGCTCTCGAGGCTTCTAGAAATTTCGATGGTAGAACTTTCTAGAACTATCGACATCTGGTCAGTCGGGGCCGGTATGTACTCGAACATTCTAGATGTTTCTACAGTAGAATGTTCTCGAACTGTCTGAGGCCCTATATAAGGCCGGCATGGTCCGCGACTGAGTGAGTATTGGTTCTGCGATACAAGCGATAACATTCGAAGCGATCTTCAAGTGCGACTTAAGAGTGATCAGTAGTGCGATTGTGTTTTATAATTAGTGTGTTTGTTTTATTGGTGTTATTTAATTAAAGTGTTTATTTTTGGTTATTAAATCGGCAGTTTTTATTGTCACGAACCCCAAGCTCGTAACAATTGGTGTCAGAAGCAAGGATTAAAATCATGCCGATTTTACCCAAAGACGACACGGAGGGTATCCGTACCCGGAGTCAACGCCAACAGGAGACGGACCAGAGACGTTTTGGTGGAGCTGCGCCACAGATGTCGGAGGGCCAGCTGCCGACCACGGAGGCCGGCCCGTCCGCAGCTGCTCCAGGATCATCAGCACCAGATTTGGCTGCTCTGATGATGATGCTGCAGGAGCAGGCTCGCCGACAGGAGGAACAGGCTCGTCGGCTGGAAGAGCAGCTCCAGCGCGATAAGGAGGAACAGGCCCGCCGTCAGGAGGAACAGGCTCGTCGGCTGGAAGAACAGCTCCAGCGGGACAAGGAGGAACAGGCCCGCCGTCAGGAGGAACAGGCTCGTCGGCTGGAAGAACAGCTCCAGCGTGATAAGGAGGAACAGGCCCGCCGCCAGGAAGAACAGGTGCTCCTTATGAAGGACCTTCACGCTACCTTTGGGAAAGACATGAAGGAGGTGAAGGATAAGGTTGCCCAACATGACAACCGCCTGTTGGAAGCTGAAACCCGAATCGACCAAGTGAATAATCGGGTTGACAACGTGATGGCTGACGTGAAGAAAACGCTGAATTGCCTTAAACTTGAGGATGGAATCGCAGCTCCCGTAGCTACAACACCTACGCTACGTGGGTTCAAAGTGCCACCGTTCGACGGAACTTCTTCCTGGTCCGCCTATAAAATCCAGTTTGAGGCTGTCATGAAGGCGAACGGGTGGAATGAAAGTCAGGCCATGACTGCCCTCACCCTAGGCCTGCGTGACCAGGCCTTAACTGTCCTGGAAGCTCTCGGTAAGGAAGTGACTTACGAGCAGCTCCTTGAGGCATTGGAGGCTCGGTATGGCGACGCTCACCTGGAACACGTGTTTCGTGCGCAGCTAAAGGATCGCGTGCAACGCAGTAATGAAAACCTGCAGCAGTGGGCCCTTGAAGTGGAGAAGCTGGTTCGGAAAGCATACCAGTCGGTACCTGCGCTTATTCATGGGAACCTGGTGCAGGTATTCATCGATGGCATCCGCGACCTTGAAGTTAGAGCTGCTGTGAGGCTCGGTCATCACGGGACACTTAAGGACGCCTTGGCCCATGCACTGGAGGTGGAAGCTGTGCGGCAGGATCATCGTTCCCATCGCGTCAGGGAGGTTGCAGCGGCTACAGTTCGCGACCGCAATAAAGGATACAGCCCTAGGTGCTACGGCTGTGGGGAAAGGGGCCACCTTAGATCCAGTTGCCCTAAGCGGACTGCAGAAAGAGAAGACGGCCGATCTCCAGAGGGCAGTGCGGCTAACAGCACCGCCCAGCACCAACAGCAGGGAAACGAGTAATAGCCAGGACTGCGGGGCGGGTGCTGGCTGGTGTTCAAAGAGCCCCAAGGATTTCGATCACGCAAACCCATGACGGGAACAGTTTAATCATCAAGGGCGAGGTCAACGGAACGCCTTGTAAGCTGACCATAGATACAGGAGCCTCCCGTACGGTCGTTAGTTCCCAACTTACAAGTCGGTTCCTTGGGGACTCCGCATACAACCGAGAACGCATTAATTTGGTAACAGCCACCGGTCAGCGCATACCCGTCCATGGAGAGAAAAAGATGGAGTTAAAGCTAGGCAACAGATTCTACCTGCATAATGTCATCGTGGCTGATATAATGGACGATTGCATCTTGGGCCTTGACTTTATGAGGAAGAATTGTTGTGAGATTGACGTCAAGCAAGGTGTTCTGAAATGTGGACAAGAGGAACTTTTTATGGAAGGGGCGTTACCAGGGAATGTGTACAGCCTTAAGAAGATTGTACTTCCGCCGAGATCAGAAACGATGGTGCCGGTTAGTCTTCCTCGGAATCCTGGGCAAACTCATCGTTGTGTACTCGTGGAAAGGGTAGACAGTGACCTTCCATGGAAAGTGGCACGAACTTTGGTCAGAGCCACCGACATCTCAGGGGTACGTGTGCTGAACCTTTGTGATCAGGAACAGATTATAGAAAAAGGCACACTAGTTGGTACTTGCGAGGAAGTGGATTGGTTGCGTCGATGCCAATATCTATCGACTGGTACCCTCAGCAAGGATGCACAAACAAAAGTGTCCACACTTTTAGAAGACTGCCGCAGCGCTCTGTCCCAAAATGAAATGGTCAAGGCGAAGAAGATGTTACTCAAGTACGCCGATGTTTTCTCGTCAAACGACGGTGACATTGGGAAGACTGGTTTAGTTCAACACAAAATACACACAGGTGAAGAATTGCCTATCCGTCAGCGGCCAAGGAGATTGCCGGTAGCACGTGAAAAGGAAGTGGAAACCATGATTGAGGGAATGGTGAAAGATGGTGTTATTGAACCTTCCGCTAGTCCATGGTGTTCACCTGTAGTGCTGGTAAGGAAGAAGGACGGCAGCATGCGGTTTTGTGTTGACTATCGTCGTCTGAATGACGTTACTAAGAAGGACAGCTACCCTTTGCCAAGAATAGATGACACGCTGGACATGCTTACTGGGGTAAAGTGGTTTAGCACGCTGGACCTGAAAAGTGGCTACTGGCAAGTTGAAATTGATCCTAAGGACAAGGAGAAAACTGCATTCTCGACAGGAAAGGGTCTGTGGCAATTTAAAGTTATGCCGTTCGGATTGTGCAACGCTCCGGCAACGTTTGAAAGGCTGATGGAACTTGTACTAACCGGGTTAATTGGTGATGCCTGTCTGGTCTACTTGGATGACATCATCATCGTAGGCCGTACGTTTGAAGAACATCTTCAAAACCTGGAACGGGTGCTCATGAAGATCCAGAGTGCCAACCTCAAGTTGAGTCCAAAGAAATGTTCACTATTCAAACGGCAAGTTAGCTTTTTGGGGTATGTAGTGTCGGAAGAAGGTATCCGCACGGATCCAGAGAAAATCGCCGCTGTCAAGGATTGGCCAGTTCCAAAAGACAAGACGCAGGTCAGAGCATTTTTGGGTTTGTGCTCTTATTATCGGCGATTTGTTAAGAACTTTGCGGATATAGCCAAACCCCTGCACAAGCTAACCGAGGAGAAGCGACATTTCTGCTGGGATGAAAGTTGCGACATCGCGTTCCAGGAGTTAAAGGACCGACTGTGCATAACACCTATTTTGGGGTATCCTGATGCAGGCAAGGAATTTATAGTTGACACAGACGCAAGTGACATAGGACTTGGTGGTGTGTTGTCTCAACGGAATGGTGATCAAGAGGTTGTGATAGCGTACTTCAGCAAGTCGTTGTCAAAGCCGGAAAGGAATTATTGTGTCACTAGACGGGAATTGCTTGCTGTGGTAAAGTCATTGCAGCATTTTAGCAAATATCTTCTGGGGCGGAAATTCCATTTACGAACTGACCATGCTGCACTGAAATGGCTATTGCAGTTCAAAAATCCAGAAGGACAAGTTGCGAGATGGATTGAGCTACTGCAGGAATACGACTTTGTGGTAGAACATCGCAGCGGGAAATCTCATGGCAACGCAGATGCATTATCAAGAAGACCTTGTCCTGAAGACTGCAAGCATTGTACTAGGCAAGAGGGTAAGGAAGTGGTACCTGTGAGGATGCTCAGAACAGACCTCAGCAATGAGTGGAAGAAAAGGCTACAACGTGCACAGCAGGAAGATTCAGACCTCAAGCCGATTCTAGAGTGGATGAAGGCCAGTGCACCTAAGCCCAGATGGAGCGACATCTCAGCGATGAGTTCGATCACGAAAAGCTATTGGGCCCAATGGGACAGCTTGGTGATTCAGGATGGAGTCCTGTGCCGTAAATGGGAAAATGCTCGGGGGGACAGCTGTCATTTACAAATGGTTGTCCCTAAAGCTCAAGTACCGGATGTTCTACAGCTGTACCATAATGGTTGTTCAGGAGGTCATCTGGGAGTAAAACGGACTCTACTGAAGATACGAGAACGGTTTTACTGGGTCCACTGTCGGGATGATGTCGAGGACTGGTGTCGCAAATGTACAAGTTGTGCAGCTGTAAAGGGACCTCAGACTCGTAGTAGAGGTGCATTGAAATTGTACAATGTTGGTGCACCATGGGAGAGGATAGCCCTTGACGTTGCGGGGCCGTTTCCAGTAAGTGAAAGTGGTAACAAGTACTTCATGGTTGTAATGGATTACTTCACTAAGTGGCCGGAAGTCTTCGCCATTCCAAACCAGGAAGCTTCAACAGTTGCCGATAAACTGGTTCATGAAGTCTTCTGCCGTTTTGGAGTACCCTTGGAGATTCACAGCGATCAAGGAAGGAATTTTGAGTCCCAAATATTCCAGGAAACTTGCCGAGTAATGGGTACTCATAAAACGAGAACAACTTCTTACCACCCACAATCGGATGGAATGGTGGAACGATTTAATCAGACATTGGAGAGATACCTGGCCAAAGTTGTGGAAAATCGGCAACGAGATTGGGACAAGCACATACAACCGTTTTTGTTGTCATATCGAAGTGCTGTTCACGAAAGTACATCGGTGACACCAGCTTTCGCAAACTTTGGAAGGGAATTACGACTGCCTGCAGACCTGATCACCGGAATACCACCTGATGCCCCACGCAGTATAACCGATTATGCGAATGACTTGCGGAACAAAATGAATGACATTTATGAGCACGTCAGACAATCGGGCCAGCAAATGTCTGAAAAGATGAAAACCCGTTATGACCGCAAAATGAACAATAAAGGGTTTGACGAAGGTTCACTAGTGTGGTTGCACAATCCAGTCCGCAGCAAAGGGAAATCTCCTAAGCTTCAAGCTAAATGGGACGGGCCGTACCGGATTGTGACAAGGATCAACGACGTAACCTACCGGATACAGAAAGGTGCAAGAGGTACTCCTAAGATCGTCCATGTGGATCGATTGGCGCGTTATTATGGGGCCGATAATGCTCGGGACGAGCATGTCTTAGGAGGGGGCAGTGTTACGCGCCACAATTAATGCCTGACCTTTGTTACCACTAGCGCCATCTAGTATCGAGTAGCAGAACTAGAGCTCTCGAGGCTTCTAGAAATTTCGATGGTAGAACTTTCTAGAACTATCGACATCTGGTCAGTCGGGGCCGGTATGTACTCGAACATTCTAGATGTTTCTACAGTAGAATGTTCTCGAACTGTCTGAGGCCCTATATAAGGCCGGCATGGTCCGCGACTGAGTGAGTATTGGTTCTGCGATACAAGCGATAACATTCGAAGCGATCTTCAAGTGCGACTTAAGAGTGATCAGTAGTGCGATTGTGTTTTATAATTAGTGTGTTTGTTTTATTGGTGTTATTTAATTAAAGTGTTTATTTTTGGTTATTAAATCGGCAGTTTTTATTGTCACGAACCCCAAGCTCGTAACAGTACTATAAAAATTGCTAGTCGAAACATTTATCACTAAATAATTAGTCATGGACCATCAACATAAATCGTAGAATAGGAACGTTCCCATTAAAGCTGAAGATAATTCAGGTGGCAGAATGATTCACATAGCCGCGTGTGCCAACACAACATAAAAAAAAAAAAACAAACACCTTCGCGCCATATTGTATAACTATTAATTTATTATTCTCCTTGTATGTGCGTTTAATAATAATAAAAACATCTTTATTGCCATACAAACAGATTACTTACAGAAATATTTCAGACCCTAGCTCCAGAGCTAGGTTGTAGTACCTGTATTTCAGGAGCCAGATATTAACTCTACATAATGAGGTTTTTTCTGTAATTGATAACGCACGTAGTATCAGTATATACTTGTAATTTAGGGCACTTTAAATCCATACTAGTCCATCCATACTAATCCATACTATCCATACTAATCCATACTTCCTACTAATATTATAATTAAAAAATAATATTATAAATTCGAAAGTAACTCTGTCTGTCTGTCTGTATGTTACCTTTTCACGCCTAAACCACTGAACGGATTTAGATGAAATTTGGCAGAGAGATAGATTGCATCCCGGGGAAGGACATAGGATAGTTTTTATCCCACAAATCATCCTTTAAGGGGGTGAATAGGGGGGTGGTAGTTTGTGTGGGGAATCAATAACCGCTGAATCGATTTAATGAAGATGAAATTTGGTATGGAGATAGTTTGAGTTGTGGGGAAGGATATAGAATAGTTTTTATCCCCGAAATTATCCCTTAAGGGTGTGAAAAGGGGGGTGGAGATTTGTTAAGGGAATCAATAAATAAGGACTATAATACATTTATCGCGGGTGAAACAGCTAGTATGCTATAAAGTTCATTTGCATTGTTGACGGGCTGTTTTGGCGCTCATTACTTGTTGTATTGTGTGACCCCGCTGTAATATTAAATTAGGAAGCCACATATAAGTTTCTGTCTTCATATATTTGTAAACAACTATCACGTTCCATACACATTGACCAATTACTTCAGAACAGATATAACGGGCAATTAAACATTATGACTCCATACTATCATCATCTGCGTAGAATACAAGGTAGGTATATGAAATCATCGAGTTATTTATGCCGAACACTGAAAACAGACAATCCGCCTGACATTTCATATTTCACCATAACCGCTCCACCAACAGAACATCACACTTTGATCTAAAACAGTATACTTGCGAAACAAAACGAAGTAATCGCCATCGCGAATATAACAAATGGTTTTATTTCAAATCACCTGCCGTTCATCCATTACCTTTTGCGCGGCAACTTGAACCTGGGGATAGTGTGCAGAGGGGCAGTCCTTATGTCCTTGTGATAGGGGTTATATTGCGTGCATAGATAATGTGGTCAATGCGTGCATTTGTAATAATAGTGGTGTGAGCAGCTGGACGCTTGCCAATGCAGCGGGTAGCGACCCCGCGGGACCGCACACACTGGCGCGTTATATCACACAATTATAAAACTCGTATGCGTTTGTAAACTGGTCGTGAACCCTACTTAAACGGACTTTACAAAAAAAAAAGTTGAATGGCTCGCCCTTTTGTTCACGGTATATGGAAAAGGGGAAGAGGCAAGAACGGTCAAATTGAGATGCCGTCGGATGCTGCGAGCCGACCCAGATTGATTTGATGAAATTAATACTACCCATTCCTGACGGAGTTCTTGCAATATAGATACAAACAATGCGACGTAAGTACCTAATTGCTTTTCTTTCGATCAAATAATATCGTAAGTAGTCGATACGATACGCTCCAGTTGATACACTCCTTTACCCAACCAACGTAACAACGAAGTGCAAAACAAAACAAATTTAAAATTAAAATCATATATTTTCCAAAACACATTGATTGCTGTATTTTGAACTGTTTGAACCCGTGAACTTAAATTCAAAGACCACATGAAGTTTACATGAAACACTCCAACAAATTAAATTAAGCGACACGTTATGCAAACTGAGTAGACTACGCTACGTCTTCTTGTAAACGGAGAATTAATACAGAGTGGAGAAATACTCTAGCTTCTAATCAGGATTAACGTTATGTAACATGAATACTTGTGACGTAATTGAGTTCTGAATTTGTATGGTATTTTGGGATGTATAAGGAGTACCTACTCGTAATTATTACTTGTTGGTTATTAGTAGAATTCTGTTAATATTAAGTATAGAGTATACTAACCCCCTTACTAATAAATACTGTATAGCGTCTGTACAGTAACACATCGCTTTGTCTACTTCTTTCGAAAGTCAAATTACTGACGACTGAAAGAGAGAAATCGGTGTGTAACTATTCATCTGATATAATACGTTTATTAGTAAGGGGTTAATAATAAAGCTAAAGAGTTTGTTTGTTTGTTTGAACGCGCTAATCTCTGGAATTACCAGTCGGATTTGAAAAAATCTGTTTGCATTTGACAGCCCAATTCTTGAAGAAGGTATAGGCTATTAAACATCATGCTACAACCGATAGGAGCCGAGCAAAAAGAAAAAAATCACGCGACGTCGCGGGCAGAAGCTACTAGAAATATATGACGCTTACTCAACACTCGTAGCGGTGTAGAAATCAATATAAAGTTTCACAGACACCAGGCGTTCGTGTATACAATTATTGTTTCTATAGGCATACAATATTTATTGATCGTTTTACAAACAAAATATTTCATTGCCGTCATAACATAAACGCGAGTTCTCTTCGCACATTCCCAGTTGCATAACAACAGTAAGAGCTGCTCGATGGGCTATCAAGCTGTCAATATTTGTGCATTATTGCAGTCCTTAACAGCCAACTACGGCCGTATGACTCAAGAAGCAACACATTATTTGCATTCGGCTTACGATGGTACGATTTCATGGTTCGGTAATCTTCGTTTATTTTCGTTGCTGCCGATCTGCCATTTTTGTTTTGTTGGAAATATGAGCTCTGTTAACTTGTGTGCATGAAGATTTTGATTAAAGCTAGGTTCTGTATGATCTAGTAGTATGCCAAATAGAATTCGTCAAAATTCATGTAGAGTCAGTCGTCAGTAACGTTGTCAGTCATGTCATGGTATAGCGTCAGGGCCATATTTTGTCAGTTTGTCACTTTCAGCGAACAGTTTTGTTAATTTCTGTGCTATTATACTTTTTAAGAGGTTAGTGCAGACAGGAGAAACCAGAACTGTTCTACTAGCTCCAGTATCCAGACTACTATTTCAAGACGCATTTAAAATCGTAACAAGACCTAAGGTTCCTTGACTTCGCTAACGTGGGAGAGGTCCAAAAATATACTCTCAGACAAAATGGAGCATAGTGACAAACGACGGTGGTGGTATTTGTGGCGAGGACAACGCCACACAAAGTTGGCGTGGAAATATTTGCGGTTTGCTAAGGTCTTTGGACAAGAAATATACGTGGAAGAAACAATCTTTATTTTTTCAATTTTTTTTAAATTCATACATTCAAGTATTAACACGTCAAACGTTTGAATGTAATCGCTCAACGGTGTACTGTCGTTTCGCGTGTATTTTTCATATGAGGGGATTGAAGATTTTCATATGGAACGCCATATTTTTTTTCAAAATTGCAAATTGAAACCTATACACATCGATAGCTGACATCAATGCAATCAGAAAACATAAGAACAAACCCCATAAACTGTCCCGTTTCCGAGATATTAACGTTCATAGTTGATCACGTGACATTTTTTGAACTTGCGTAGATGTTTGCAATAATCACTCTGAAAGTTTAAAGTAATCAAGCATCTATGCAACATAATTATCTTGAAAATCATCTACTTTTACTATATTTGTAAATATGTGAGCACCATGTATCTATCACATAATTGATTTAACTGTCATTGCTTTATTTTAAATTATTTTTACCTTTTTTGGTACACTAATTTTTATTCTAGATGCATCGTCTTCACATATAATTAAACTAACAAAAATTAATTAAACTTCAGACTTTGTAAGTTCTGTTTAATTTTTGTCCTTTGTTTTACTTAAATTATGCACGCTAGATTCACATCTAGTAGATGTCAATTAGAAATATTGTGGTGTAACTGTTTAAATGCTTTTGTGATTGTGCATCAGTTTTGTGAATTATATAAAAAAAAAAAATTATATGTATAATGAATGTATACAAAAACTTGTAAAACATTTAGTAACGATGGAGTTTCTTGCCCATTCTTCTCCATACGAAAACTACCTTTTGGGAGGGGCGACTAGAATCAATTTCGTTTTATTATAATTTTTGACGTTCAAAAGTGCCTTTAGTGTGCCTATTTGAAATAAATGATTTGACTTTGACAAAACCTTAGGTAGCCTAAAAGAAGACTACAAAATTCAATAGGCAGAATCGAAACAAAAAGCACATACAAGCAACAAAACATTGTACACATCCACCAAACGTCTCCCAACATAAATGCGAGTGCTCAGAACAGTAAAGGAAGAAAGTGCAAATGTTTAAAATAACCAGCGACGCGGCGGTTAGACCGGCCTGCAGAAATGTCAAGTGGAATTAAGGCTACTGCGAATAGATGGCAATAAGAACAGGCGCGGTGCCGGACGGATTTATCCTGAAAGTGGTCGACCAACGAGCTACGAAGTGCAGAAAGGATTACAAAGGCATATTTAAGGAAATATTTTGGTGTTGGTGCCATTGGATTGTTTCAAGATCTATGAACAGTTATAGACTATTTTGAAACATGTTCGCAAAAACACTTGTGGAATTTGAATTTTGGGAGTCTTTTAGTGTGTCCATAACTTTTTTACAACAAGTTTTCGAATTAATAAGCCACTGAAAGTGAGATTTAGAGAGCTCCATAGAACATGAAATAATATGCCAGTAGAAATATATGAAAATCAATAGGTAAAATAACTCGGTAAACAGAAGAACAAGAAAACCAATTCCTTTTCAAAGTATCCAAGCTCACAGTTGCTCCAGAAACATATATATATAGATCATTTCAATACAATCGGATTTATCTATTCATATGGAGCACAGCGAGCACACTACATCTTTGGTATCGGGGTGTTATTGGGGCGCGATACGTGGGTCGTAGGTCGGCGCGCGCGCAGGCTATTGAACCCCGTGCATGCGTATACTACCACAACACATAGAGGAGCAGAAGAACCAGTAAGACAAGGTGCAATATTTAAGTATTGCTCTTGCACCTTTGATCTGAAACTATCTCACAACATGACAGTTCCAATTTCAAGCAAATAGTCATCATTAACCAATTTATTTGCGGTCCGCGCAACATGTCTTTCTTCCATACTTCTCTATTAGTCATCATCTCGGTAGTCACTCCCTTTCTAGCATCTTTCACACAGTCCATCCATCGTTTCTTTGGTCTTACCCTACTCTTATAGCCCTCCACATTCAGACTAAAAACTTTCCTCACGTCATTTCAAGCAAATATTTCTAACTCTCTTACTCTTATTGTAACTCTCTATTGTAGAGAAGGGAGTTTTCAGAGATTATTTTAGCAGGTAACGGACTGACGTCTATAGGCTGTTTCTTTCTTTCAGCGCATATCAGAAAGACCTTATTGTCACAAGCATAGATGTAGGGTTTTTCTTTGAAGGTTTGCTTAAAGTTAAGAGGTGATTAAACGTCAAAAATGTCCATACATTGTTTTTTTTTTAAGTTCAGTAATTATTAAAGAAAGAAAAAACGTTTATTTGCGGTGAACATGACGCAAAAATGAGCATAAACAACAAATAAAATGAAAAAGAAGGTAAGGGAAACATGCGTCACATCCACGCAAAACGGCTATCGCTCAGCATTATTATTATTAGCGACAGTTTAACCATAAACAGTCGCTAATCATTAATTAACTTTAAGCAACGTTTATGAATAAACCCCTTTGTATATAAATTTGATGGTCACAAGAAAATATAAATAGTGGGACTTCTATATTGTATCTACCGTCTGTTTTGTGCTTGAGACTGCGATGCATTTGGGAAAGTAACTTAAAAGATAACAAAGCTACAACATAATTTATTAATACTTAGTATTCAATTAAACTGATAATGAGGCTTCGGAGTTTTTTGAACTAGGACTACTGCTACCGATCACCAACGCGGCAAAATTTCAATAAATGTTCTCGTATCTAATTAATAAAACCAATTAATAGCACAATATGTGGTGTAAACAAGGTATGTATATCGAACATTCAAAGTTGTATACTTTACGCTATCATTACGTCCTTATAAGGTAAACTCTTCGAACGTCGAGTGTACACTATGTGTACCGATAACAATACTATTTCTATTGTGTCTGCTAATCAGACGCGCGACAAAGAGTTCTAGACACCTTTCAGAGCGTTTGAAAAAGGCGCGAGCTTTACCGCACTTTGATTTTAAGGCTGAATTGAAAAGCTGGCTAATCTTTTTACCATACTATAAGCTGCGGAGCAATTGCGCAACACATTATCAATCGGAATCGGTTTCATTTTGACAGTTCAACAACATTCATTGCGGTATTTACGTGTTGAGCAGACAATTTTTTCGAACTTATGAAGCAATGGATTAGCAATTTGCTTCAAAATGATTCAGATTCCGATTGATAGTGTGGTACGCAATTAGGGTGCTGGTGGCAGTAGCTTGGAGTCAGGAATTGTGCCCGGTTGATGGCTCTTGTTACATGGGACAATATGCTATAAATTATATGGTAAACCTCTGCCAAACTCGTGGTTCGGAAACAAGACGTGATGTTATGTATGAATAAGCTATTCTCGCTCCTATTAGCGCATGCGCCCACTGTCGGCACGGCACGGCAAGGGATTTTTATGCGACGAATAAAAATGTAACTTAATTGTATGACAATAAAATTGAAATATCAATGATAAGTAATCATCGTAGGTGCAAAAACAAAGCTAGGGTATCCTTAGACATGCCGCGTCATTGAAATTTCAATTTTATTGTCATACTTTTAAGTTAGATTTCTATTTGTCGCATAAAAATCCCTTGCCGTGCCGTGCCGCCAATGGTTGCAGGTCCTTACTCCTGCCAACAAGGGAGTCGAGGCAGTACAGTTACTGTCTCAATCTATGGAAGTTCTAGAACCCTTTCAACGATTCTCAAATAGACAGTCTTACCGCATCCAGATTTTCACAGTTCTTTATGTAAGCTCGCTAGGCTAGCGACTTTGCTGTCTAGCTCAATCTCTTTATCAGAGCTAGAGTCTAGCTTCTGCCGATAGGAGGGACACACTATGGCTTTTTTGTAAGAGAATGAAAATGGAGATGGCCAAGCAAAATGGCAAAAAAAAAACAATTTATGTTCGAAAATAAAAAGTTGCGTTACATAGCTGATTAGCTGTTCTTCTTGTTCTGACCGTATCAGTGGTAAAAAGCTTATACAATTATACATACAAGCAATATGGTGGGTATATATTGGTACATCAAGGTTGCATGGAAGAGATCGCAAAAAGCAATAAGGCCGCCCATTGTATATTTTGTAGTGATATATTTTTTGTTATGTATTTTTATGGTGTAGGTACATAAAGTCATCATCATCATCATCTGCCTAGCTTTTCCCAACTATGTTGGGGTCGGCTTCCAGTCTAACCGGATGCAGCTGAATACCAGTATTTTTACTTTATTATTTACCAGGAGAGACACGGAGGGGTCTCGATATGTAAAGATGGTCACCCATCCACAGACCAGCCGCGGTAAGCGAAGCTTAACCTGATCTATTGACTTTTGACTATTGGATTAACATAGAACACTCTTTAATCCGATATTTTCCACGGGATCAAAACGTACGCGGGGAAAACCGCGGGGCGCTGCTAGTCAAGAATAATTTATTTATTTGCTGCTTCGTCAATATATTACCGACATAAGCGGCTTTGAAATGAGTATTTACGTATTAAAAATTTCTTTATCTACTTATAAGGAAACAGAAGTGAACAATGACAGCGGTATCTTCATGATTGTAAGTGGTATTTGACAACTTGACAAATACGATAATCATGCAGTGGGTTATCGATCCAATCCTAGTATTTATAGCACATTATGCAGGGTGTCCCAGGAAACCTGTACTAGCGAATGTCTGTGGTCAGGGGACACTAATACCCATCGATTGGACCCCTATGTATGTTCCGCGATAATTTTGTAGTTTTCGAGAAATTATAAATTTCTCTCCAACATATATTTTAACCTTGTGATCAAATTCTGAGCTAGAATTTGAGAGTTTTGTGATTTACAACATGTGAATACACATTCTAGCCATAATACTGACAAAAAAAAACTCAAGGAAACACCACTCAGAAAAAGTTATGACCAAAACCGCCTGCAATTTAAAAATCTAGAAATAAAACAAAAAAAAAAAAAAACTCGAAAACTACCAAATATCGCGGAACATACATATATTAATAGTGTCTCCTGACCACATACCTTCGCTGGTACAGGTTTCCTAGGACACCCTGTATTACCGAACTCAAGTTAATTAACTTTCATTACAGAAATACAATACCGAACTCAAGTTAATTAACTTTCATTACAGAAATACGATTTTCTCGATTCCTCGTATCAACACAATAGCTTTCTCCGTGTCTAATTAATATTTAATCCATTATGCTACATATTGATTTTTTTGTAAACAGACACAAATAACATTGCCTAGTTCTGGAGAGTTCTGTAAAGCATGAATATTTTTACCGACTTCACAAAAAGGAGGAGGTACTATGTTCGGCTGTTTGTATGTTTTTTTTTTTTTTTTTTTGTATGTTTGTTCATCGAATACTCCGCCAATTGTCGACGGATTTACAAAATTCTTTTTTTGTTCGAAAGTAGATAGTTCTGAGGTGGTCCCATTGTCACCAAGTTAGGATCTGATGATGGGATCTTAGAGAAATCGAGGGCAACCCTCAAATTTTATAGGCTTACTTATGGTTTTTCGCATATTTTATGAAGTATCTTGTGTATTTGCGTATGGTTGTCACCATCTCAGGTAGCTGGGCTGATGATGGAAGGTACAACTCCTTAACAGTAAGAAGTTACTCGAACAGGCAAGGACTGTTTTAGTAAATTGTTTTGATGTTTGATTGGGCATTTGCCACATTTGGTCTCATGATCATCAAGTCATGACCTGATGCTGCAGTCAGGATAGTCTGCAGAGTACCTAACTCCTCGACAACTAACAGCAGATATATCGTGTTTAGGCTCATTGGAAAGGGCTCGATGTGTGGATAAACGTAATGTGTAATGAGGAACACCGAAGTACATAAAGACCTGATGCTGAAGCCAGGAGCATCAGAAAAAGTACAAACCTTGAAATTACAGCACCGTAGTCGTGTTTGGGCTCATTTTAAACAGGACTAAATTTTAAGTTCAATGCAATGTTGACATAAGTTTGGTCTGATGCTGCAGCCAGGATTATCAGCATCTAGTCTAATTAATGATTAAGGTATGCTTCAGAGGTGGTCCCATATAAGTTTTATGAACTTTGCTTGGGTAGTTTTGGAATTAGCGTCAACAATACGTTTGTTTTCCACTTAGTTTATATTGATGATGTTTATCTTCCTGTCACTAGCAAGTAGTATTATATGAATTTGTATGGGGTAGGTACAACTAAAAAGCGAAAAATAAAAACTTTTTTACAAAAAAAACAACCGACTTCCAAAAAAAAACACTACAAAGTGAAAAATAACTTTAATTTCGGAAGTCGGTGTCAAAAAAACGAAAATGTGGAACCAACGACACCGACTTCCGAAATTAAAGTTATTTTTCACTTTGTAGTGTTTTTTTTTGGAAGTCGGTTGTTTTTTTTTATATAATACTATCTTCCTGCAACTTCGCCCGCGTGGAATTTCTGGTCCCCCCGACCCAGCCCGTCTCATCGCATCGCCTGCTATAAGTTCGTTTTCGCTCATCGTTCTTCCCATCTTGCTGCCCTCCCCCAGCGGCGCCCTAAGCCGAGGTTCGTACCCCACAGGGGGTGCCCTTAGCGTGTAGTCGCTTAGTATATAAGATATTTGCCCCTGGCTGACTTTCCTGCCGGTTCTTCTCCATAGGAAACGACCAATAGGGATGACGACTAACTTTTTTTTCTTCGTCTATCAGGTAGATTATTAATAAAAAGTATTGGGCACGTATTTTTTCTTTTTTCACATTATCAAAACATTACAGAGATATATTGATTTGAAATGTCGCATGACGTCACGTTTTGGTACAATTTTTACCTAAACGTGACGTCACGAGCCCCCACTCCCAAACTTTGACACGCTTTATCTTTGTAATTTTTTGGTTGATTGACATAAGTAAAAATATGTGTCCATTATTTTTTGATAATCTAAATGACGGACTAAATAGAATTTCGTTTACTTTACCCCGTCATCATCCCTCTGACGTTTCATAAGTGCCCATGTCGGTTTATGTGAAACTAGCTTTTGCCCGCGGCTTCGCCCGCGTGTATGTCGGAAAATATCCCACGGGAACGTACT
This sequence comes from Hydraecia micacea, assembly GCA_914767645.1. NCBI lineage: Eukaryota > Metazoa > Arthropoda > Insecta > Lepidoptera > Noctuidae > Hydraecia > Hydraecia micacea. The sequence goes on from OU611794.1 coordinate 2,741,991, forward strand.
ACCGGAATTAAAAGTACCCTATGTGTTAATCCAGGTATACAATGTTTTCTCACACTGCTTATTATAGTATCCGAGGTGCGGCGCACGATTGGAGGATAACAAATCCTAAAATCGAATAGTAACGTTATACATAACGGAACGGAAAATTGGCTACTTGAATGTACGGAAATTTAAATCTTATTAAAAAAATGAGTTAAAGTTAAGGTAAATATATTGTTACATTGTTCTTCACAGGGGGTTACGACCATTTTTTTTTTATACTTAAAGTACCTCTTTATTTACAACATTAGAGGTTCTGCCGTCAGGTGCTAACACAACCAAGCTGCCCAACCAAAATGCGAAATACAAATTTTAATGATTTGAAGACAAAACTAATGGGTTTGCCATTTACACATTTACATCCGTTCAGCAACATTGATGATTGACGTTCGTAGTACGTTCCCGTCGGATATTTTTCAACATCCACGCGGGCAAAGCCACGGGCAAAAGGTTTAACATTTCAAGAAGTCCAAGGTCTTTATTGAACATTTAGTTTTAGTTTCATCGCAATCGCTTCATTTTATGAAAAGTTAGAAACGGTACACGTGTACTTATATTAGTTTTACTTGAATACAAAATTTAGCGAATGAACAACTTCAATACAAAACTTCATCCCCCTCTTCACCCCAGAGGAAGGACTGAAATTCTAACAACACCGTTGCGTTAGCTTCCAAACATACGCCTAGATAATACATTTTATGATTTTTACTTCGAAAATTAAGGACTACTTGTGTAGTCCTTAATTTTCGAAGTAAAAATCATAAAATTCATCCCCCTTTGGGGGTGAAATTATCAAAAACGCTGAGACACGTATAAATTAATTTTCAATCGTCAGCCTAAACACAAAATTTGAAGATCCTAACTTCAAAAGTGACGGACTTTCACATACACAATTTCTTCCCCCTTTTTAAGCCTTTGGGGGTGGAATTATTAAAAACGCTGAGACACGTATAAATTAATTTTCAATTGTCGGCCTAAACATGAAATTTGAAGATCCTAACTTTAAAACTGACGGACTTTCAAACACAACTTTATCCCCCATTTTAACCCTTTGGGGGTCGAATATTCAAAAACACTGAGACACGTATAAATTAATTTTCAGTCTTCAGCCTAAACACAAAATTTGAAGATCCTAACTTTAAAACTGACGGACTTTCATACAAACTTTCATTCGCTATTTAACTCCCTTAGGGGTTGAATTTCGAAAAATCCTTCCTTATTCCTTGTCTACATTATAAAGGGAACCATTGTGTAAAATTTCAGCTTTCTAGGTCCAAGGGTTTGGGCTGGGCGTTGATGAGTCAGTCAGTCAGTCAGGCCTTTTGTTTTTATTTATATAATATATAGATAGATAAAATATTTTGATTCTGATTTTTGACCATTGTGCTCTCCCGTGGGTATCATAAAAGCGACTTCCTAATGGATAACGGCCTAATGGTTTGGGCACCAGCCTCCTCTTGTCTACGTACTACTAACTAACTTCATCTGCTAAGTCTTGTGGTTCTAGCAATTTTCCCTTCGACCATCCGTTACAGACTGGTTGCCAACAGTGAACGTTTCAGGCTGATAATTACAATTCACAAAGGAAATACACGATAACCTTATCGTACCTGGGAAGGACAAAGCTATCTTGCAAAAATGTACAAAACATACTGATATCAGATAACAGGAAGGTCAATGAGTTTGACTAAGTATCTGTCTGACAAGATCAGCAACACTTGTGTATAAGTAGATACAGTAAGTACCTATGTAATCAGACATGATAAAAGTAGGTACAGACGTCAGCACATCAAGCTATCCGAAACTGTCAAATTTTCCCAATAAATTTTGAACCTTATGCTTTAGATATAAAGTTGAAAATCTATTAAAGAAATTTGACAGATTGTAATAGCTTGATGAGCTGGCGTCTACATTAGGCCGTAGGCGTAGTGGTATCTACTTTTATCATGTCTTTCTATTGAAGTGGATATCGTGAAGGTTCAGTAATACAGCACCCTAATTGCGTATCAATCACAATCTGAATATTTTGAAGGATATTGTTAATCCATTGCTTGGTATGTTCGAAAAAATTGTCTGCCCAACAACGTAAATAACGCAATGAATGTTGTTGAACTGTCAAAATGAAAGCCATTCCTACTGTTAGTCTGTTACGCAATTACCCCGCTCCCGGTTACGCTTAGCTTACTCTACAAAAGAGTGAGAAGAAGGGATTGAACTTGGTTGCGAATCCCGACATGAGATTAGAAGAAGAATAAATGATAGTTACGACAATTTCCACGTGGGCTATGCCACGGGAGAAGTTTCGGCTGATATACAGTGACCATTTTTGAACCAAACCAAACTGTCAAAATTATGAAACAATAGTAGGTTACCACGACCTATTACTGATAGAATTTCCAAATAATTTTACCCAAAGGATTAAGTTTTTTTTTTAAGTGAAAACTTCTTTAGGCGCCTTGGGCATTTTTTGAGATGGGAAAAATCCATTGAACTCGCGACACTGTTACCGACACCGCGCTACATTCGGATGTGTTCGGCTGTCCTCGAGATGTACTCGGTTTTAATGTATTTGCGATATGTCAGTGAGTGATGGCAAAGTATTCTGTTTATGTTTTGTTTATATGACGATTCAAAAAATATGTACACGTAATTGTTCATTTCTGTCGGCACACCCGGAGTGCCACTGTTTTTTTATAGTAGCGTCATGTTATTGACCCATGAGTTAGCAGTAGATATACGCGGCTGTCACTCACCGAATATTTTAGTTTCTAACATCGGTACGGACACGGAGCTTAAACACTACATAAACATGTCTGGCTAAATATTCAGAATGTTGAGTGTACAATTGATATTCAAAAATATCTCTCACGTCTGTTTATTTCCAAACATTGTCTTCACACGTAAGCATATTGTTTGAAAAATAAACAGAGTCAATCAGCGATGCATGTATGCAGTAGCCAGCTTGCAAACGCATCCTGCCGCCTGGCGATCAATATTCAGTTCGGGTACCCGAACACAGCGCGATCGCGTCTACACTTCAATAGAAACGCTATCTAGCAGCCGCCGGCGTATCGAATATAAATTACACAAAATTATAGTAGACGCATAAAATCTGCGGTACGTGCCGCCATCGCGCGTCGCCATTTTGAAATTCAAACGCTCTTCGGCGCGGCGCGGCATGCGTTCTGAAACCCGGTGCGCCGACCCCGTGACCGCGCGCACATATTAATGCGTTGACCGCCCACGGTCACGCATTTACCGCCCGGGTTTATTGTGGCGCGCGCGATGATTGAGCCCGACTGTCGAGACGCACCGGTCTCGGTCTCGAGCCGTAGCCGCCACCCGACCCTCGTGGCAGCAGACTCACCAAGCCGCGTCGTCGTCTCCGCCGCCTATCCGACAACGCCAACGCGGACGTTGCCGTCGCAGACACGTTTATTGTTTTCGATTTACACTTTTTTTTGGTGTTTACGAGTCGGTGCGAGGTCGCCGCACGTCCGTTTTGGATTTCATTTCTTTTTATGACTTCATGCGTATCTGTTCTGTTCGCTCTTAGTGGTCATTTCGAAATGTTAATGCCCTTAGTTTAATGCAAATGCTTGCCAAACACGTTTGGCTTCTTTTTCAATGAACAGAAATTCGATCTTGTTACAATCGTAAACACCTACCGGGCTATCAATAAAAATAATCATGACCCAAATCTATACCTAAGGTTTAAAAACGTATTGTCTATGTGTGATAGGATTAAGATTAGATAGAGGTAGCTATATCGTTCTGGTTTCTAGGTAATAAAAATGACGAAAAGCCAGCCACTTTTACAGACAGCAGTCAGGGCAGATACTAAAATACTACACCCTACGATCAGAAACTGCGACCTTCTCGAGTAACGACAGCTATAACATGAAATATGCGCCAGTGACATGAAACTAATACCACTATGCTAAATAGTGTTTCGCAAAATAACATTTCGTAGGCAGAACTTATCGATCGTGCTCGCAGAAACGTAAATGTCGCACGATCTAGCCTTCCCTCCTGTCCCTTACCTTCACAATTAAATCAACTACATAGAAGGAGTTACATTCACAACTACTGTCACTTAGTGACACGTGACTTTTAACATTCCTAAACGCCAGATTGCGCGAGATATGTAAATGACAATAAAGGTAAATCATCAAGCTCAGCGTACGACAGACGTCCACACACGGCAGACTGTAATTGTAAAATAAACACAAAGCATTCAAATTTCAAAAACGGAATGCCACCCAATTCGTCAGCAGTAGACCTTCGTGGTGGCAAGGCAGTCGGCGGTCGGCAAGCGCGGACCAAGGTCAACTTTACAACTGGGTCTGCGCCCATCATTGATTTCACGACGTGACGCAAGACGGCGACACGCCGCCGCCTATGTCCGACACGGAACATGCATTATACAACTTTTTGCTTCCCCATAGACCGTAGGCGTTACGACATTAGACGCATTAACCATATGCTTGATTTGATGCCGGATAATGATACGTTTTTAGACGAAAACAATACGATACTAGATATGTGTATAGAGCCTATTAGAAATGGGTATGAGACGAACACTGTAATCTACTAAGCTCACGGTAGGGAACGTAATTCGATATTAAAATCGATATGGAAATTCGAAGATATGAATCTAATTCGCGAGCGGTGCTGGGAAACTGGCATGTTCTGTTCAGCCAATGATATTAATCTGATAAGCCATATTGACGTGCCGTAATAAATGTCGGTGTTCACAAGCCTCTCGTACTAATTCCTACTCTTTTCCGTCAAAGCTTGAGATAGATATTTTAATTTCATATATTGACAAGTGCATATAAACATCTCGAACAACTTGACACTGAATCCCACCCAACAATTTAATTCAACAAGTAATCCTAAATCCTAGGAACTGCTAACAGCACATTTTCATACAAGATCCGCACTATATTCCCAGAAATTCCTTTCATAAAATCTGGAAGAAATGAATTTCGGTATTTTAGTTTAGACCTCATAGTTTTCCGAGAAGCTTACGCTACTACGTTTGGCTTAGACATTTCTATGAATACGAGAAAATAAGCAACCACCGTAGTAGCGTAAACTGTCTAAAGTCCGACCGCGGCAGATTTGCCAAAGATGTAAACAACAATGGCCGCTCGAAATTGAATAAAATCGATAAACAAGAGTATTTATTTTAAGTAATGTTTGTTTTCGTCTAGTTAGCTCGGAGATTTAGACGAAAACTAACATTTCTTAAAATAAAAACTCTTTTTTATCGATTTTATTCAATTTCGAGCGGCCATGTCATTGTTGTTTACATTTTTGGCAAATCTGCCGCGGTCGGACCTTAGTCTAGAAAGTGTACACTAATGCCTCAGGAATTACAAAGCTCAGAGCATTATCTCATACCAAACTTCTGTTACTACTGGAAAAAACGAAAAAGTCGTGCAATTACTGCAAACTATTGCAGTATAACTGCCCTATTTATAGTTTTTTGTTTAGCTCGTGAGAATGTTGCTTTGGTTAAGTATAGCGTTTACAGATATTAGTTTTTCTACCTCGTAAATCAATGGAGATAATTTGGGCAAAGGTTAAAAGAGTAAAATTACTCTGACCTCTGAGAGCCTGCTATAAAGCAATGTTTTTCAACAAAGAGATTGATAATTTCACCCGAGATAAAAATTAGAGTACGTTTCGTAATAGATCCGTAAAGGAGTCTTAATAACGAAGCATTTATGCGCTGGGAGTGTCGTTTCTAATTCAGTCACCCGGACCAATCACGTCGGCTGGTATCATGCCGCCATGCCAGATTAACATCTGGAGCTGTGCGGATAAAATGCGAGTATTACGTAAACCTTCCAGTACCTTCGATATCCCTACTATCTTGAGAATTCTCGCCTGGTATGCTTCTCATTTGTTTCTTACCATAAGTGAAAGGTTGATGATTATCTCGTATTATATTTACCTGAAAATAAAAGAAAGCAAATATTATTATTTCGGCAGGAAAATTAATTATTGCAAAAGCAGAATATTAATATTCCTCAATCTGGCGTAGTTCTAATAATAATGTTAAATAATGATTTGTTTTTGATAATAACTAGCACTACTTATGTAACACAAAACTATCAATACCACCGCTCATTTGTTTTTCTTGGAGAATTTGTGAAAACAACTAAAATTAATTGATAACACGACAACACCCGCCGCTTTAAAAATTTTGTAGAAAAAATCAGTGACACCTTAAACGATTTATTGTTGAATCTCATATTTGTATTCAATTTGTAAGAGAATTTTAAATTCAAGAAAAAAAAAATTGGGACGTAAGCTCTCGGCATGTTGCACTGCTGCCAAAAACAAAACGCGCTCGGTCCAGTTCTGTCAAACGTGTCTCTGAAGTAATGGCCGCTTATTTTTGGCGGAAATACACAAATATCATTGGCTTCGTTATGAAGAAATTATAGCCGTGGGGTCAACCTCGTCGACCAATCTTTTCATGCTATGATCAATTTGATTTATAATGATTTCGTTATGAAAGACTTAAAAAATAGTCTATGGCACATTTAGATATTTCATATTGCACAATTTTAACAGCAGTTGAAAGAAGTTATGCTGTATAATATAATTTTAGAATACATAATAAATGTCTCGTATGTTCCATTAAATCTTGTAAATGTGAAAATATCTGAAAACGTAACTTAAACAGAGGCGTCAGACCCTCAGAGGTACAGAGTATGAGAAGTAACTAGGGGAGATTGAACAAAAGATGAGTAACTTAACACTTTCATGCACAGCGCTATAAGGATTGAAAGCACTCTAGTTTCAGTAAAGAGCCGGGAATTTGCATAGACGAGACTTTTTTTCATTTATTTTAACTTTCTTGGATACTTTGTAAAAGGCCGGTTTGGTATCGTCGAGAATATTAAATTTAATCATTTGGTTTTCTCACAACTCGGAGAAGAATTAGATAATTCATAAATAACAAATGAATGAAATCTTTTATGTAGATATTACGCGTACTCATTGATAAAGTAATTCCTGAAATAAGACGGAAAAAAAATTGCAAATCATTGTGTCGCAAAACAAAGTAAAAATTTGAAACTATTCATATTTTATTTACAACAACGGAGATTCTTAATTCTTTTAACATTTTGTCGTCTTTGAAGTTATGCAAATGTTTTTCGTGTGCGATGGTATCCGGAATTATAATGAAACATTTACGAAATATCTGTGTTTAGAGAGCATTGTAGGCAGTTTTGTGACGTCCGCAGCTGCCTTGAAACCGCTTTATTCATCCTCTTGCTGAATAGTCCGCATTTTTAGTGAATATTTTAAATTTTTCTACATTTTAAATGGTGTAAATCTTTTAACCAGAAGTAGTATTTTAATGGTAAACCTTCAAAAGTAAGGTCCTAAGATATCGCTGGTACCATAGCTAACTCTACTTATAGCATCAATGCCATCAAAATCTATATTTCAAGCAAGCCTCACTGACAGAGCGTGTTAAAAATTATAACACTGCATTAAAGTAAGTCACCGGTTACCATTCCCACTGCCCACATGTGTAACCTAAATTTCAGTTGACTTTACAGTTAACGAAGGAAGATGACCAACAGACATGTTAATTTTTCATTTCCTTCGTCGCTGGCAGGTTTAAAAACGTCACTGAAGTTCGGAACTGACGTTACGTAGTCTTTGGAGGTCTTTTACATGACATGCACGAGGGTAGTGAAATCACGCAGCACGCAGCAGGGGAGACATAGGTACATAAGGTTTGCGAACGCACCCCAAGCACATAGGGGTTCGTTCAGAATGGCTGCAGCAATTAACGCAGCGTACTTGAATGTTTGAAATTTAGAACCCGCTCGGGGGATGGAAGTACTTCAAAATAATGAGCATCGTCTGTCTACATAGAGGTTGCTGTAAGACGCATCTACAGATTAAACAGTAAGTACCAGAGGTGCCAGTACCAAAGCATAAATAATTTGGAGTCATGATTGTTTCATTACACCCAAGAAAACAGTGAGCGTTGTCTATGGAATTGTGATCAATCAGCTTATCATAGTTAGTTTCAAGTTCCTCTATCAAGTTTCACCTGTCAGCTCTCCTCCTTCGGTATCCCATATCCCATCACGTTATGAGTTGCTCTCAACACTCAGCCTCAGAAGACCTTCAAAGCAGGATTGTCAGTTGTACTTGTAGTTTAATCAAAATAATCGTACAGTTGGCACTTTCGTACCATCCATATCACCATCAATCTCAAAACGTGGCAATAGTAGGTATTTAATGGATGCTTTCAGAATCGATTAATTCCAATCGAGTGATCAATTTAATTCAGTTGGTGTTGTTTACGATCAACTCTTGCTTCTCGTAAAATGTCCATTAAAACCTTTTGTTTATTTATAATGAAAAACTGCGTTACAAATGTTTGTATACGTGCAAAACTAATAGAGCTATCGTGCATTTTATTTTGGAAATCGATTGTTTTCGATTCATGAAGTCGAGAAGAGGTTAAGTGCACTTAAATTTACATTACGGTTACATAAAATAAAATACGCCGTGTTTCCGATGTAGAAACCCAAGGTAAGCAGTGTCTATTTCCAGTCCCCACAGACATTCCGTTAATTTTATGCTTTTGTTTGCGGCAAGAACGTCACCAAATTAGTACTATATTAACGTTATTTCTCAGAAAAATCTTCGAGTTATAAATAGTTTATCTGTTCATTCCTTTACATAAAAAGTAATGAATGAAAATAAAAAATCATTGAATTTAAGTTAGGCTGAGAATCAGCACTTTTCGAACGATAATTACATAAGACAGTCCCCCAAAACGCCCGCCCTTCACCACTTCCTAGACAGTGCTTTCGCTAGGAAGAAGTGGCGCAACAAACTCCCCAGCAGCACAGAATACGAGTATCTAAGTAAAAGATAATATTTAAATTCTATTCTAAATCGAGAACCTTTTTTAACATTCATACCTATACCTAACAGGAAAATGTAAGATTTTATTCAATATCGAGCGGCCATTGTTGTTTACATCTTCGGCAAATTTAGCGCGGCCGGACCTTACGTATACCAAAATAGTTGCAAATAAACAGTAAAAAATCTTTTGATACACCTTTAGATACGGGCTCTCTCAGCGAGCGGTCTACGTCCGTTACCAATTTAGCTGCCATCATGTTTTAAGATCACATACATTGCGCCGTTCCCTTCGTCATATCTAAATAACATCAGAAGCGAACCAGCAATGTACCCGATTTATTTATGAGAATTCATCATTCGAGAGCGCCATTCGCTTCGGCAGTTAGCGTGTGACTAGTGGTACGACTTACGCTAGACGATGTAAACAGGGTACTTAGAAAGGTACTTTAACAAACTATTCTCATTCTGACAAATACTTCAGGTTGGACGATCCGTACTTCGGTTTTTTATCGGTTACACGTGCAAAGTTTAACCAGCACATTCTATGTAGAAAAACACTTGATTACTCATAAGTTCTTAATAACCTGTCTCAAAAGGAACGTTACTTGCTCCATGTGTATAAGGTTCCATGTAAAATTCGGAGATCCTCAATCCTAAGCATATTATAGTCAGTTCGAAAAACGCATGAAGGTGGAACTTCTTTCACGTTTGGTGCAATTAGTTACAAACAAACCAAAAGTATGTTCTAAAGACAGAATTACACATTTGGACTTGGAATGGAATTAGATTTTTCTTGTTACAATTCAAAATCAAGTCAAGCCGCCATGATTTGTGCTGTGTATGTTGCAATACGAAATGTGTGTTATGTGTTAATTCCGGGACATGTTGTAGACAGGACAGACGGCTTCTGAACGCTTGAAGGTGGTTTTTTCACGTTTCTTAGTGCATTTAGTTAGAAACAAACCGAAAGTATGTTCTAGAGACAGAATTACACATTTGGACTGGGAATGCAACTAGATTTTTCTTGTTACACTTCAAAACCAAGTCAAGCCGCTATGATTAGTGCCGTGTATGTTGCAATATTTAAACTACGGCCCAAAATGTATCCGCCACACGATTTGCACGTTAGACGCAATTCTTAGAGCCTTATGAGGCCGTTAGTGCCATTTAAGACATTACTTACCAAGTAAGGACAAAATTATTCGGTTGCCCGTTTGCATAAATATTTCACGACGTATACATTCAGTGTGTTTTGAAACATTTTAGAAGTACTGTCGCGCTTATTTCCATATGTGGACTCGACTTCTCTCGTATACATATTATAAATTAGCTTCCGTCCGTGGGCTGCACCCGCGTGTTACGGCAATAAAAAGCATACCTGTGTCCGTCCCCAGGGTTCAAAGTATCCCCATACCAAATTTCATCAAAATTGGTCCAGCCGTTTCGGGGATTAACCGGAATAAACAGACAGACATGTTTCTTTTTTGTTATAAGTACCATAAATGCTTTCATATGCAACAAAAGTTGCTTTTCATGTATGCTGTGTGATCGCGCTGTTCTTCTAAACACCGCATCAGATTTGTTTCCGTTTTCACGATCATTTAGAGTATTTTTATTCCAAAAAGTTATGTCTAATGTTAAACTTAGATATAGCTCAGAAATCTCGATGTTCTGACATGTTGCCACATCAGTAGTCGACCCATGGAGCTCAAGTTGCAAGGCGCATTCTTTAAATGCATTAGATGCAAGATGCAGACTTTAAAGTGGCAATCGTCAAACCTTCATACTAAAATGACTCATGATGACCAGCGAGAACTATTGAGCGGGTGATGAACTGATGACTTTTGCACGTGCCTCTGTTATAATTATGTATTTCGTCTTTTTAACCGACTTCAAAAAGAAGGAGGTTCTCAATTCGGATGTCTGAGAATCATAGTGTTTATTTTTATTCTAGATATTTTTTTTATTTACTTAGCCTTATTTTTTTCAGGCAGTGCACCAACTATTTGGGTGCGAGCGGCGCGCGAGGTCGGCTTGTGCAAATTCAAGAGATCCAACCAAGCCATGTTTAAAAAATAGACAGTGTTTTGAAGCTACATTGGTGTAAAATTTTATCATTGTGGGTTAGAGTGCAGCAAGGGGTAGTATTGCAAGTATTTGTAGAAGCTTTACTAATTCCCTTTGTCGTAGTAATTTCCAGTTTGATAAAATTGGCCATCTCTTCATGTCGTCACAAAGTGCCTGAAAATACACAAACATCCCTTGAAGAAAACAGGAAAGTAGGAAGAATTGCGTAAAAAATTAAGAATAGTAATATTATTTTATACATTTACTCTACCATTTACCTACTATATGAAAATATCAGATTCTATTTTAGTCATAGCTCTAGAAATTTCTAATCGAAAGTGAGACCCACTAATCTAGAAGTGGCTAGATTCCTAGAACATCTCAAAGAGACGCTTTACTACTTTTTTGCAAGATGTAACATTATACGATGTAAAAAGAATGTCAATGCAAAATGCTTTGATAAAATGTAAGGAAAATAAAATATGTGGAGGCTTTCAAGATACGGTGTATATCAAGTTGCGACTTGACAACGCGAAGTTAAAAATAACATCAAACAATGCGGAGTTCGATGCACTTCGGGCTGCACTGAATCGGCGAGCAGTTAAATTAAATATATTACTGCAATTAGGTATTGAGGTGCTACTTCATGATGACTGTCTGTCAAAATTAAATTAGTCTGTTTTTGCAAAATATTAAAGTACTTGTGGGTAAAAATACTGAAAAAAGGGCTGAAACCATTTGATGCAGTTTATTAAGTTTTTATATTTTATTAAGTTTTCATATTTTACTAGCTTCTGCCCGCGGATTCGCTCGCGTGGTGACGGAAATTATCCCACGGGAACGTGATATCGAGACAAAAAATAAACAATGTCCTCCCTTGTAATGCCATCTATCTCCTTGCCAAATTATATCGAAGTCCGTTCAGTGGCTTAGGCGTGAAAATGTAACTACAAAGTTACATTCGAATTTATAATTTTAGAATATAACATAATATTCTTTATTATGTACACCATAAATATTATCTATACTAATATTATAAAGAGGTAAAGCTTGTGAGGTTGTAGGGCGTAATCTTCGGAACTACTAATCCGATTCCGAAAATTCCTTCATTATTGGTATTAACTACCGAAATTAAAATGCGCTGGTTCTGGTAGTAAAACAAAGTATATAATGTGTCAATCAAAAGTAAAAACCAAAAGGAAGAAAAAGCATAGACAAAAGATATAAAAAGGTAAAATATCAAAAGGAAGAAAAGACTTGCACAATTGGGAAGCTACAGTGTTGCCGAGTGTCATAGGATATATTTTATAACTAAACAAGACATTTCACGCGGACGAAGTCGCGGGCAGAAGCTAGTAGAATATAAATGTAGAAATGCAAAATGCAATGTGTGTATGTGATCTGTGTTAGTATGGATTAAATTCGTTCTACGTTGTCCGAACTAGCAGGGGATCGAGGGGTGTTGGAGGGGAGGGGGGGTTCAGGGAATCAGGTGGCCTACCAAAAACGATTAAAAAACAAGACATTTCAGTTTAGGTTCCTAAACTGCATCGCTTGAGCTGCTCTGTGGACGACATGGTACCAAACAAGTATGAATGAAACCAAAACTTGCGACTCAGTTTGGGACAATCGCTGTCAGCAGATTGGCACGGCCTAAACTGAATCGTTAAACTGACGTCATGGTACGAATTAGAAGAACAGTTCAGTTTAAGTTCTAAAATGGATCGCGTGTGGTAGGCCTCCAGACCGGAATAAATCGTCTTTGCTGCAATGAGACCCCTGAATCCTTTGCATAAGAAACAAGCATTACAGCATCCCTTCTTGTCACAAGTCCACAACGTACAGACCCCGGCACATCAAGCTACCCGAAACTGTCAAATTATCCCAATCAACTTTGAACCTTATACTTCAGCGATAAAGTTGAAAATCTATAAGTAATTTGACAGATTGCAGTAGCTTGATGTGCTGGCGTCTGTACATAGAAGCACGTAGAATCTGTTATTATTTTTATACAGCCTTCAAAATGCATCTACAGAAAACAGTGGTCTGTACCCGACGCTTTACAAGACCTCTAAAACCGGCAAAGTCATACAAATAAACATAAAGTTGTTTTAATTAATTTTATTTCTGTTCGGCACATTGCATCGCGGTGCACTGACCTTCTTCGTCTCTTTATTGTATTATATTATGCACTTGATGACTTCACTAATTACTAATTAGTAAAATGATGTATTTTTATTTTTGTACCTACCTTAGGCATGACAACCCTTTTTTTAAATTACCAAGTTCCGCTAATAGGTAAATTATATGGTGTTTTTTTTTTTCTTTGGTATATCCATCAAAGGTTACTCAAGATACAATAGTAATCACAATAATACAAAATGTTCTTTTACGTGTGAGATCACAGCAAGCACAATGCACATACAGGAAGATTTTTTTTATCACCATCCAAATTTTTACAGGATGTTCTACCCATGAATATGAACAACTTTCACTATAGCACCAACTGTGAAATCACGAGAAAAACATCAGCTGTTTAAAACAAAAGTTCAATACCTACTTGACTAAAATGTATGAAACAGCTGATTTTTTTTGTCGTGATTTCAGAGTTGGTCCCATAGTGAAAGTTGTTCATATTCATGGGTAGAACACCCTGTAAAAATTAGGATGATGATTAAAAAATCTTCCTGTATAACCAACTAGGTGACAGGATAAAAATAGAAAAAATAAATGTTGAAATTAGAAAAAAAACATCATCCCGAGACTGAACATATTATACTTAGGTACTATGTTTCTCGTTAGGTTAACAAGTGTGGTAGGATTGAAATTTTCTTAAAATTATGTAAGTATGGTTTAATGGAGTAGGTAGCATTTACTGGCTATAAAATTCATGCATCGGGCAAAGAAATCTGATGACAGACCATCTAAGTCCATACATACATACTAGCAAAGTTTAAAACGTGAAATGCAATCGGTAGTTCGGTTCTTTTAGCAAGAGACCTGTGCATTGAAAGAAGTGTATTGTGAATGCAGTTTGATCGTTATGTGGCTCGAATTATTCTGTAATGGCTCCAGTTCACAATACCCGATGCTGGACGCACTTCGACGACAATTGGTGCAGCATTAACTACTTTGTTAGACCTCTTTCTTGTGAATGAAATAATGACTGTTGAAGCATCCTGTACGACATTTTTTGGATTTGTTTATCCGTAAAATTCTTCACATAGTTTTTTAAACATTTGAGAATATAGATGAATATTATTGAAAGCCATATAATATTATCTGTTTACTTACCCCCTTACAAATAAACGTATTATATCAGATGAATAGTTACACACCGATTTCTCTCTTTAAGTTGTCAGTAATTTGACTTTCGAAAGAAGAAGACAAAGCGTTGTGTAACTATACAGACGCTATACAACGTTTATTAGTAAGGGGTTACTTTAAAACATTAGGTACTAGATATAATAATGTACCTACTTTAAATATTAGCAGGATCGTTAGTCTTTAGTACTGATAGTGTTATGAAGCATTTCAGTAGTATCTGGTTACACGGAGAGGAGACTATCTTCTATTATACTTTGGGATTTCAATATGATAACATTCAGTCGCTTCATGTAAAATATTGGTATAGCTACATTCGGTGAGACTAGAAGCCGACCCCAACATAGTTGGGAAAAGTCTATGTAAATGATGAACATTTATGTTAATTTGAACAAAAAGTTCAATACAAGACTTTTCGATATAAGTCACCCTGTGTTTACTCCATAGAATTAGCTGGACTGGTTGCTAATTGGTACAAGTACAAACTAACTGCTCTTTAGGGCAATCTAAAGTACAGTGATACCATAATTCCATAAACAAAGCAAAACAACATACATCCCGAACTCCCGTCCTCCCATACAAATCCCTCACAGTTTACGTAAAAGTTTAATAGGAGAAGGTTTCGTCGGGCTCCCTCCCTGAGTTCATCGCCCTCTTAACAGCTGACGGGAAAGAGGTACGCCCCTCGGACAATGAACCTACAGCTATATTATCTACAATTTATATAAGATACTTGAATTTCCTCGGATACATAAAAGCCTTTTAGCAAAATAACAACATTAATGGTGCATGGTGATGGAGAAAATTGATATTTTACGTTAATGAAATATGAACAGCTACGTGCGAGTCGTGACATGTAATGAGTTATTTAAATGAGGGTGTTAATTATTCCCAAAGCGAGAAACATTATGGAAATTAAAATATAAAGCCCTTATGCAAAATGCCAGTGTAATGAGTGCTCAAGTTTGGAAGCGCAGGTGTAAGTCAACACCCGCAAATGATAAATGTCCCAGAGAAATTCGTTGAAGCCTTTTTCGATGACAGAGAGCTTTTGGGTGTAATGTAATCTTTTTCTTGAAAATAGAGCTCTTGATTGTTGAAAAATTAAGGTATACGAATATAGACTATGACACGTCAGTCTCATTACAACACGAGCATTTGGCAAGATACTGATAAACGTTTCGGAACTATTGTTAGTCATACGGGTTGTTGTTGTTATATATACAGTTTGACTTGAAATTATGAATTAGGAGCGACCACTAATATCCAGTGAGGAGTTGAGGACGCTCCTCATTCAACAACTCGAGGTGCGAGGCGCTACATTCGCGAACTTTCGCTGCGATAACAACAGTCTGTTATTTCCAACAGCCAGACACTATCCGTAAAAAAACGTTATCCGTATTGAACACAGATATAGATAGATACAGTATTATCTGTGGTATTGAATATCAGTCTATTAGTTGGTATTTAAGTATTTGAAAAATTTGGACCGAATCGACTTTTCCATTAGTAGTTTGTTTATTATGTAGATGAGAGACTGCGTAACGTGCGTGTGTATTTAACGACCTACATTTTGCCCATTGCTAAAAGAACTAAAATTCAAGGTCATTACCCCTGCCACAACAACAAACGTATCAACCACATTATTACATTACAAAGCGAATTTGAAAACATTTAAATAAATAAGAGAAGAAACCTTTCTTGCACAAACAACTTTGTTCCAATACCGGTTGGTGTGTTCGTGTCTCGCTCGCGCGGGCGATGACTAATTGGTACGAGCGAGACGGAGCGACAAGGTCACTGGTCAGCCGTTCTCCGTCAGACAGCGGGACGCGCGGGGCGGGGGCGTGCGCGGGCGCAGACGGCGCAACGACATGGCGGTGGCGGCGGGCGCGGCGCGGGCGGCCGCGGTAGACGTGACGTCACTCACACCAGGTCACGAACGAACTTGCACGGAACCCCTCATGCGTAGGAAAACTGGATGCATTCACGACACGATAAAAAGCGTAATATGTAACTAAAGAGCGTAAACGTCGCGGAAGACATAGATGGGAAGTTTCGAATTAGCATGGCTTAGCGACGAGCTGGCAGTTTGGCACCACAGGCGACACGTGACGATGCGCTTATGAGCTTAGTCAAGCGGGATGGCAGATAATTACCGAGTAAGTACATTAAATTACCAAAGTTGTTTTCGTTAGACCGCAGATTTTTGTGTCTATGATCGATCTCATCATCTCGTATTATGTATAGACAAGAATTCAGAATGCTAGGTGACTCTACATAATTCTTTATAGTCACAAATCACAATCCATGAACGCAACAAGTTCATCATAATAATTAATTACCTATACACATCACACACGCACATTTCTACTTCAAGAAATTATGGTAAAATGGCCGACTTCCACTTTCTAGCATAACATTTGAAATGAAAATGTCGTATAAACGTCAGATATATTTCATGAAACCGAGGAGTTTCCCAAGGGTTCATAAAATAAAGATTGCCGAGGTAATTAACCTCATTGGATATTTTTTTAAGTTTCTATTCCGGTATGAAACTGCTTTTCCAAGTGTAATTATCAGCTCTGAAAGATTGATAGTAGTGAGGGTGTTCAGTGCTGCAAGAGTGTTGCAAACACACAATATTGGTAATTTTACACTGCCCACTGGTTTTCTGTTAGTTTATTTACGTATGCGAGTGGGGAGCTGTTTGTCACCGCGCCAATTTTTATAATTAGGCAGTTGTCAAACCCCACTTGCCTTCAACGCGTTCGAATTGCGTAAGTTTGTTTTAGGATTTAAATGCTGATCATTAATTTCAGAGTCAATCAGCCATTTAGCTTTCAAACACAAATAATCATCGGGAGCTTTGTGTTCGAGTATTGTAAACATCTTTTATGTGTGTTCTGAGAAGATATTAATGTGAGAGAGATTCTTGGATGTACAGACGCCAGCACATCAACCTACTACAATCTGTCAGATTTCTGTAATAGATTTTCAACTTTATCGCTAAAGCATAAGGTTCAATGTTGATTAGGAAAATTTGACAGTTAGGTGAAGGTTGATGTACTGGCGTCTGTACACGCTTCACACAAGTACACACGTGGCCGAATCTGCTCTGCTCACCATTAACTGTCAAGTATTAAGAGGACTACATGACCTAAAGCGCGGTCTTTGTCGGTCTGCATAGAAAAGAAAGAGAAGCGCGATGCCACAACGCTGGTAAATTTATTGCAAAATATGAAGCAATTATCGATTTACGAAAAATCTAGTCTTTGGACAAAAAAACTAAAACACTATAGTTTTAGTATGTTGCTTGTAGAATAATCTGACAAAAAAATCATAATGATTGTATGTATATTAGTATGAATTTTGTTGTAAATAAAAAGTTTTTAGAGGTATCTTCATGATTTTTTTCTATCGTACCAAATAAGTTGTATTATGTTTTCAACACACTATCATCCTAGCATTTATCCTGAAGAATATCACATATTTTTTTGTTTTTTTTTTACTGTAGGCGATCATTTACTTTTATTGTTTCTAAAACTTGCGTTTTTTGCGTTTAGGTCCTGTAAGCCCCTTAAAAGACAATTACAGTAGTTTGAAAGTGTCTGTTTCATAGCATCAATGTGGTCTGAAATACTCAATAAACAGAATGAGAACTGTTTATGAGTAGGTAACATGATAGTTATAAGCAAAACGTGTTAACGGTAAAATAACAATAACAAATACGTTATAGCCAAATCAAAGAACTGTGGGTGGAGTTAAAAAAAACAACCGACTTCAAAAAAGTCGGTTGTTTTTTTTGGAAAAAAAGTTTTTATTTTTCACTTTTTAGTTGTACCACACAAATTCAAATAACACTAGTGCATTGAAGAATTGAAGACACCGACTAGAAGAATCATCAAAATTCGCATAGAGATGCAGTACATTTATGCATATAACATCGTACATAAGAATAATTACATAATGTATTATATACTAAAACCTTCCTGAAAGTATTTAGATCACATTAGTGAAAGAATGATCAAAAATGGTTTCATTCGTTTTTGAGAAAATCGCGGACATACAAACATACATACATACGGGTCGAATACAGAACCTCCTTTTTTAAAGTCGGTTAAAAACAACCATAATTAGCAGGTTTTTTTTTCACTGCTGTTAGCAGAATCTCGTCAACAACGGTGTGAGAGAAACATGTGAAAAAACAGCGGTGCCCTAGCAGTGGCGAAGGTACCATACAACTCGATTCCCACCGGCTTCCCTTCGAAAATTCAGAACATAACCACTCTATAGTCAATTCATCATTGAAAATTTCTTTTGGAATTTTTTTTTGCTCCGGCCTACCTCTGTCATAAATTCATCCTTCGCCACTGTGCCCTAGTCTAGTTGACCCAAATAGGGCGTTTCATCTCGTGGCTCGTAAGCTCCGATGTGAGAGTCATTTTCTCAGTGTGTCCACAAGCCCCGAGAGATCACCGTCTCGAATCTTTTAAGTTCGTCTTCAAAGTTCTGTGTAACTTCCAGCTACTTTCGCATTCTCTTTTCCAGCTCTGCTGATCTATTCTGTAAAAATCTCACCTTGAAAACGTAGGTGAAGTGAGAATAAAGTGAGCTGTCAATAGTGTCTATCCCTAATATCAGGTGGAATGACAGTTCACATCACATCAAGCTCATTTCACCTAAGTTTTCACGGTGAGATTTTTACAGAATAGCGCTGCTGGTCATTTAATGTCGTTGACCTAGCGTCTGGGACACTTCTGTTTTTGTAGGCGCCATTTTTGCGCTCGCTCCATGTTTTTTATTTTCCCTTGTTCTTGCAGTCTCACCAATGTAGAAGGCTATGAATATTTAACACGAGCTGCTGAAAATTCACAATTTAAAAGTAAAAAAAAAAATAAGTGCGAGTCGGACTCGCGCACCCAGGGTTCTGTACAAATTTGTAGGTATGTAAATAGTTTTTCACGGGTTTTTTTTATGTGACTACAAAACGGTTTTCGGATTTTTTCCTTTACTTGTGCTACATGACCTTGTTTCTTGCCAAATTTCATGATTCCTAGGTCAACGGGAAGTACCCTATATACATTTTGATTCCCTTAAGTGTCGAAATGTACGTTGCATTAACGGCCGTCTCTTTTTTTAAGTTTGATTTTTTCACAGCTTCAAGGGACGTAGACCTGAGTATTATTATGGTTTTAATTTCAACTCGATACCTCCACGCGTTCCCGAGATAAAGGGCCTTGACAGACAGACAGATAGACAGACAGACGGACAACAAAGTGATTCTATAAGGGTTCCGTTTTTTGAGGTACGGAACCCTAAAAAGACGAGGAATCGTCGCATAATGAAACCTTCTGCTAGTTCTTGAGGTGGACGTGTACACACGGCTACACATCAAGCTATACAAAACCAGTTTAAGCTGACTTCTGATTGTACGAAAAACTTATACAATGCGAGGTCAGCTAAAACTGGAAATGTATAGCTTGAAGTGTAGCCGTGTGTACAACGGATTGTAGATGCTTTGTATGTTACAGCTTATTAACCTCAGTTCTGAATCGGTAGTAAATATGACGGTGATATAGGGTGAGCCTATTCGCTCGTCACTCGTATCCTGTGCCTCCCACCCCACTCCCATTTAGAGAAACCGGGCCAGTGGGGGGAAGGGGGGCGACCCGGGAATAATAATTTTAGCTCGGCGCGGTGGCATGGAAATGAAAAATGTCATACTGCTCCCGACACACACCATGTATAAATGCTTTCACCTGCGATGGGATAGCCCGATATGGTAGTGTGGAACTACCATAAAATAGCCCCATGATGTTGTATTAGAGTAGGTTTTTCGATGAGTTATGTCGGTATAATATCACCGGCCCGCTTTGTGTGAATTACGTCTGTTTATTTGTTGTGTGCTCCAAAGCGGTTTGTCTGTTTGAATTGTATGGCTGAATTCCTTTGTGGTTTATAGGATTACTTGTACTCAAGTGGGATAAGGATCTCCTTGGACGCCGCACCGTACCCCTTTGTTGTGTTATTTATCTACAATGTGCTTATGATGAATCGTTCCAAATACCGGACTATATACCTACACAGAGGCTTGGTTTAAGTCCATCGTCAAAGTAAACAAACGATGCATCCACTCTTAAATCCTGTAACGGACGCAGCCCATTTTCCTCTCGGTACAGGCAACATTGCGCAACGCTGCCATCTACTTGCATATCATCATTAAAATGCTGCCCATTGAGCATGAACACGAAGGGTTCAAACAACTCGCTACAATCACTGGCTCCGCATAAATTCACGCTCAATATCTTTAATAGAATGAGCAGTGCTTGGAAGAGCATCGACGCCATCGACGGACCCATTTAACACTTTCAACGTTATCTCAAAGCTTTCGTCATTCATCCCTTCCATTTGTTCCAAGACAAAGATTTCGCTAGCTATTTGTTGAACGTTCTTGGTAACTCATTAGACCAAAGTTGTAGGTACTTCGCAATAGCATTGTTGGACTTATAAGGAGCAGTGTTGCGCTCGCTGCGGACATTAAATGGAGCAGATATATTGTGACAAAAGATTTCACTAAGCAATATGTTGGTATAAGACGGGTAAAGATTGCCTTTAAGTGAAATAAGTTTTTGGGAATATATCTAGGCCAAAATTATTTCTGTGAATAGATATAGGTACACATATCCGACGATCAATCAACGCTATTTTATGAGAAACGGCCAGTGTGTTCACGTGTCCACCCACCACAGCGAGAACGTCTCTGATATTCGACAAATAGGGCCTCATAAAAATACTAAGATAAGTCACTATCAATATATAATTTACAAAGAAATAACCTGTTAAAATATGTATTTGCACGACGAATATTAACGGCAGTTTTCCCTTTGAAATTCGCGCAAATGGCAGACATTTTGGGAAAATATCGGCCATTCGGGTCCAGATATTTTATGTCAGCGAATTGCAACGTTATTATAGACGTGGCAATAATCAACCGATTTGTATTCTAAGTACTGGATAAAAGGAGGGATTTCTTTATCCCGGATGTTTAAAGAAAAATGTGTGTACTTCAAAATCCTTAGGAAAGTTAAAAGCAATGACTGTTAATGCTTGAAAAAACACGTCTACATTGTAAGAGGGGTTGGCATTGAATGAGAACGTGGCTTCTCTACTTATTATAAACGATTGTGACAGACTGACTGACGCGTGAGTGATATTATAAGGCTTCGGTTATTATTTCATTTCGAAGTTAGAAGTACATACAGAACAATAAAACAACGTTTCTACTAATCGGTTAACCGCAGAGACTGGAGGGTTCCCGGACCATAAAAGAAGCAAGATTGTTCTCAAAAATAATTAAAAAGCAAAAATAGGAAGATTGAAAACGAAATACTACCTATGCAACTTTACGATGCTCTTTTTCGACCAGACATCACCTATCACTTTCATCAAAAAAGCTCAATGGACTAAAAAATAAATAAAAACGTACATTCTTTTGTTTCGTACTGAAAGCAGCCCCAGTTGGGCGGCGATAGGAGCGCTGAAAAGGTTATTTTAACTTCGAATCACAGAATGAACACGATTTTCCCATTAAAATTGTTATTTTCCACGTGTGCCTGAGCCATTAGCTCGACGGTTTCAATGATGAAGAACTGAATGTTGCAGAAATATAAGAAACTGAATAAGGGACTTTCCATAGCTTCATAATTATGTTCGAAAAATGATTAACAACGTAAATAACGCAATGAATGTCGCTGAACTGTCAAAATGACATTTATGTTCGTATAAATCGTCAAAATGTAGGGAACAGCTGATATTTTTCGCGATTTCAGGTTTGGTCCCATAGTAAAATTTGTTCATAATGGTGAGTACAATGACCTCTTAAGAGGCTGTTAATGTTTTTCCAATAACCCTGTATACAATTTGTATTCAATGTTAAGTAGGTACCTGATATTGTCATCCAACTAACTTGGTGTAAATCCAGATCCAATACGATATATTCTGTAAGAAAAGCTGCTGGCCGCGACTTCGTCCGCGTGAAATCCTATCCTAACTAAAAGTAAGTTTGTTTGTTTGTTTTGTTACCTTTTCACGCCTAAACCATTGAACCGATCATTATGAAATTTTGCATATACGTTGTCAGGTGTACAGAAACGGACATACCATCTTTCATATCGAAAAAACGTGCTGTTCTCGAGGACATATTATATTATATAATTATATTATAGTTAGGAAGTTAGGATTAGGATTAATTAGGCAAATATTTTTATCAAGCAAAGCAGAGTGGACGGACAATAAACTCGGGTACCTACCAACTATCTTAATTAACGTCCGTGTGTCCAATTATTAAGGTGTACTAATTAATCATTCTCTTAAGAGGAAATGCGGTCGGAGAGACTTTTGAGAAAGCCTAAGTAGAAAGTCATAATTCGAAGTTTGGCTCTCGCCTATTTCCTCCTCCAATATTGGACCAATTTAAAATATATTTCATAAACTGAATAAGAAAGATATATACTGTGTCCCTGTTTTTATTTTTTCATTAATATTTGTCAAATTTGTACACTAGGCCTCTGTTACCAGCGGTTTAAATCGGCATTTTTTGAGGGTTATTATAGTGCTTATAAAAATAATGTATTCATAGGGACATACAAGTAGTTAATATTTATTATTCTGTAAAAATCATTGCTCTGTGGTCATTAACCAGAAAGAAAACAGGCGAGAGCGTTTCTATACATGGAAAGAAGACCACCCGCATTTCCTCTTAAACATACAGACCTATTACCTACAAGAACGTAGCTTCGTATGTGAATTACTGGGAACTATAAAAGCGAGACGATTACGGAATAAGTCTTCGCACGATGAAGAGCTTTCGTGTCCATTAGAACATTTTTATGCTCTAGAAAAGCAACTACATATTTTTATAGTAGGTAATAGAAAGATGGGTGACCAAAATGTGGGTGTACTATTAGGTACACTTCTGCCTGATCCTTCGGAGATTTCAGGACAGGAGTGATGTTATGATGTGTTAATTGAAAGATGTTCTTTTTTTTAATATTTTTTTAAATTATTCAAACTCAAACCCAAAGCATTTATTTCAATTAAACCATGTACAGGCAGTTTTGAATTGTCAAAATTAAATAGTCGCCCATAGTTGCCCATTCCAAAACTTCGATCTCTATGGAGAAGAACGGGCAAGAAACTTGTAAATCAAGAAATTACAAAATCCAGGGTACATTATTATTATTGCTTCTATAATTATGTGAGAACAATGTAAAAAAAACACACACAAAGGAAGAAACAATTCAAAATATAAGATTAAAAATAAGCCTTGACAGTTAAGAGTATTTATGGTAACATTGTCTTACAAGAGGATATAGAGGCCACGGTATTACCTAGTAACTGGGTTGTGGAGGTCAAATAGGTAGTCGCTCCATGTAAAATACTGGTATTCAGCTACATCCGGTTAGACGGGAAGACGACCCCAACATAGTTGGTAAAAGGCTAGGCAGATGATGATAATCAAGAATCAACACATCGATACCTATTACTTCTCCGAAGTTTCACCAATCAATCTATTTTGCCCATAACAAATAAATTGTACTACAATCTCAGTGTCTGTTTTAATGTAAAACACGGGTTTTAAGAAACCTTCGATTTAAATTGATGCTCTTGGAGTGATTACTTTTTAGTTTATATAGAACAAAGTGCAATGAAAAAACATGGCCATTCTAAATTGCGTGCGTCGTGAACCACAGATGTGATTGCGTATTAGATTAAAGATTATTACGTTTCTTTGTTTCTAGATGAAACCATTTTGTTACGAAATTATTCTTTACGATATATCCTCCGGGCGAGGCGATCGCGACGATTAGTCACATTTTAGTAGAGAATGAAGTTAACGTTTAGTGTTGCCAAGTGCTATATAGTGATAGAATAATTTCCGGTGTTTTATTTGTAACATATAAAAAAAAACTGTCAAGTGCGAGTCGGACTCGCCCACCGAGGGCTCCGTACAAAATGTAAAGAACTTAAATTTGTAGGTATGTTAACAGTTTATCACGGGAATCGTGTCTCGAATAATTTCACGTTTTTTATTTTTATGTTTTTAACTACAAATTTACGGTTTTCGGATGTTTTCCTTTACTTGTGTGCTACATAACATTACTTCTTGCCAAATTTCATGATTCTAGGTCAACGAGAAATACCCTATAGGTTTTGATTACCCTGCAAGTGTCAAAATATGCGGCATAAACGGAACATAAACGCCCGTATCTTTTGATTGCGATGACTTAGAAGTTCTTCAAGGGATTGCAGCCTTGAGTATTTGATATAAATTTCAACTTGATAACTCTACGCGTTCCTGAGAAAAACGGTATTGACAGACGCATAACGAAGTAATCTTATAAGGGTTCGGTTTTTCCTTTTGAGGTACAGAACCCTAAAAAGAATTAAATTAGAATATAAATGGACGCCAATAATTAATTTGACTATTTTATGTAGCTGAAGGAAGAATAGCCTCATTCTAGAGAAATATCTCAGACACACGGATATACAAAATGATCTAAATGAAACATGACCTGGCAACTGTTGCGCTAACGCCGCATTATTTCCACAATTCTAACTTTATAAGATCCCGACGCATACAATTAACATAAATACGTAGTTTATGTTAATTTCACCGTACATAATACTGTGATAATTACGAATCTAATTAGTTATTATAAACAGCTGGTCTCTACCTATGACAAAACTCTACAAAGGCGGATATTTTGTAAAACCAGCGAGCCGTGTCGCGGCGTATTATATATTTTTTTGTAAAAATTTACATTTATCTATTTTATTTACTTATTTTAAGAAAAGGCCACGATGTGTGACTAATTTTATTCATTCGCGTAGCACTGTGCGATTATGTTAATGAGTTAATAAATAAATAAGCACTGTCAAAATAAATACTTACAGAATATTAAAGTTAATATGCGTTCTTTTAAATCAGACAACTACAGAACATGGCTAGCATTAAAAGAAGACAGTCGTAAAGTTTGTAATGGTGAGTGCTTTTTGGCATAAAAATAATACATTAAAATATAATTTATGAATTATGTCTTCATTTAAATATAATTTATGAATTATGTCTTAATTTAGACTAGCAACAGGCCAGCAAGTCAGTCACTTAGCTACTTTTTACTGAATTGGAACCTAATTAGTTGATTACACAAAAACTAAAGGAGCAAACTTTTCTTTATCCTTTGTTCTAGAAGTGCCGTAAAGTTTTCCATGAAAATTCTGAAAACAAAAAAATACCGATCCAACGTTTTTCCTCATTTAATTACTAGATTTTTGTATAAATGTTTACTTTTTTCTATTGCGCTTGACATTTTTGTATTGATTTTTATTCTATTTTTGGAAAGAGAACAGAGTTGTCGACTTGTTAGATAAAAAAATCGCACAATAGTGCATACTGTGCCTTATTGACTTGTAGCCAAAAACACAGTATCAGACGTTCTTTAGATTCCAATTATAGGTGACAAACCCGTACGCAAAATACGCGCATTGACGTGGAGTTGCGGACACCAGCCCGTATTTCCTATTGCCCGTATTTATTATTACTTTTTTTTTTATGGATGGGAAAATCATCTAATGACTCCTCCCGCTCTGAGTGGAGCGGAAGGGAGTGTCAGACTCTTACCGACTAAAACCCACCCGTGTTCCTTCCTTAGCCCTTTATGTTCCGGGGCAGCGGTAACCCTTTCGGACAATCCCGCTACCCCGGCAGGAACCTATAGGTGACTTAAAATTAGCAGGTAAACACTGAAAACCCGTCACCTAATTTTCGGTTTGGCACGTGTCACCGATGAAAGGATACTGTTAGCGAGAAATTGTTTACCAGCAAAGAAACTAATTAGTGCAACCTATTTCTGTCTACTTGTTTTGAACGTTCAGTCTGATGCCCAATTCTCGTAATTACTCGTAAAAACGTTCAAAATCTAGTCGCAATCTCATATCAGCGACAATCAATGTCAAATATTTGTCAAAAATGTAGGGTAATTAGAGGTATTTTTGACAGATTGAGACAGATCTGAGGGGTAATTCTCATAATTTTAAGATCGTTCAGTCTGATCTCAGTCTCAACCTGTCAAAAATACTTCTAATTTCCCTACATTTTGACAAGTTTTTGACATTTGTTTGTCGCCGAGATGAGACTGCGACTAGATTTTGAACGTTTTAAATTACGAGAATTGACCTTCAGGTTACAGGTGTTTAACTGCTAAACAATAGTTACATCAAAGTGCAGTGAACTTCAGTGCGGATTCGCGCCTTTTTTGAAAAAGATGTGAATTTATTTCTGACGATTTGACAGTTTAATTTTTTTTAACTTACAACATAAATGAAGTCACAGATGCAGATGTGACGCCGAGCGACGTGTCGGCGCAACGCTTTTCTGCTCGAACAATTTCCATGAATTTTTCACAGAAATGGTCACGCCTGTTTGTAGAAGCCTTAACGGTACTAAACTTAAATTAATTTGTATTTTATTTTAGAAACACTAAAATGTCAGCTACCACAAAAGTTAGTACCTACATTACTATAATGTAGTACCTATAGTAAGTATTTTACGACTGTGAATATGTAGTTATGTGTGTTTCATTGGTCAATTTGGCACCTCGTTGCACGATGCTATAATGGAAACGTGTTCGTTTAAAAATTCGCACAGTGTTGTGATTGTAAGTCGAGTTTGACAAAGTATTCAGAACTTATCATAGTAATTTGTTTCTTCTGCGACGGAAACATGGAGATGTACCATCGTCCATACACTTCCTGACCCGTTGCCCTAGCTTTTACCCGCGCAACAACAACAACCTCTTAAGAGGGCATTGACTCATCGTTATGAACAACTTTTACTATGGGACCAAACCTGAAACCGCGAAAAAAAATCAGCTGTTCCCTACATTATGTTCGTATAACTCGTCAAAATGTAGGGAACAGCTGATTTTTTTTCGCGATTTCAGGTTTGGTCCCATAGTAAAAGTTGTTCATAATGTTGAGTACAATGACCTCTTAAGAGGTTGTTGGAGTTTTTCCAATAACCCTGTATAGGAAAATACCACACGGGAACGTACCTACTATTACGTACCTACGGTATTAAAAGTACCCTATGTGTTAAACTATCTCTGCGGAAAATTTCATCCAAATCCATTCAGCCGTTTTTGGGCCCATCAGGAACATACATTAAGACAAACAGACAAGTTACTATATTTATGTAGTTATAGAAGACTAGCAGCGAATAAGTTCCCCGTGGGAATATCGGGATAAAAACTATCCTATGTAATGACATAGGATAGTTCCCCGGAAATGTCCCCGGATTCAAACTATCTCTATACCAAATTTCATCTACACACTCGCATTTATAATATCTAGACTCGGAAGGAAAATCAAAGCTTACTTAGCACTTTAAACGCGAGTCTTAATTAAAAGTGATCTCTAGAGGGCCTAGGGGATACCTAAAAATGCACCAGCGACGTTGGCAGGCCGATCCTCTGTTTACCCAACGAGTAGACTGTGGACCCTTTCCCTTGTAACTGTGCTTACTAAGCGCTTCAATAAATATAAGGGTAGTTGCGTGCTTCCCCTTAAATAAACTGCCAATTCATAACAAACAGTTAACAGAAAAACTGAAGCCATATTATACAACAAAGAACAGTTTCTGACATAAGAAAACAGAAACTTTTTGACGTAACGAGAGTAGTATCCATACTTTCATATTATAAATGCGAATGTCTGTCTGTTACCTCTTCACGCTTAAACCGCTGAACCGATTTAGATGAAATTTGGTATAGAGATAGTTTGAGTCCCGGAAAAGGACATAGGATAGTTTTTATTCCGATATTCCCACGGGATCGACACTTATGCGGGTTTAACCGCGGGGCGCTGCTAGTAAACCTATAAATTGCGGAAGTTTAAACAATTTATAGGTTTTTAAATGACAGTGACAGAACCTAATTTTTGAATTTATATATCTCGGGACCATGGGGTCCCGGTCCTTTGGAAGGCGCACGAGGGGCCGAAGCCAACTCGCAGAGGCCCCTTAGGAAATTTTAATGAAATGCGGCACCGTCCGAAACCTAATTATTATTACGCTAGTGTTAGGTTTTGTTCCTTTTTAATAAATATAAGCTAATGTTTTTAAAGATAATTGTTAAAATTAGTTAAATTTGTTAGGATTCTTGTTTTATTATATAAACATATGTTTTAAATATTATCAAAGGAATATTGTGTAAACGATTAATTTCTATTGTTTGGGAATGTCAACCCTTGATTTAATATTGATTGGTGCATGGCGCTCTACGATTGGATTAAGACACTAAGTAGTATCGCCCGATGTCGTGGGCCAATTGGAGAGCAGGATTTACCGCGGGGATGTTGGGGGTTCGTTGGCTAGGAGCGGGTGCGCCGAGGACATTCGCTCCTAGACCATCGATCGAGACATTCGTTTAGAATCGGTTCCTAGAATAATGTAATAATAAGTATAACATAGTTGTTTTGTTTTAAACCCATTAAAACTAAGTGAACAGTTTGAGTTTGTATTCATACAGTCTTCCCAACTAGAATAGTTTCCCTTGAGAGTGGTGACCGCTGAGGCTGCGGTTGTTTACACTTCAGAAGTGAAAAGCACCCAAAACGTAAGTACACGCCCAAATTGTATCTCTACTTTGTTTGATGTGATTATAATATCACGGATCTTGCCTCAGAATTAACTTGAGACCTAAGACTAGTTTTAGGATATTGCGTTAATTACGTACCAATACGCTTTCGTTTTTAAATTTCGTGTAGTTTTTTGTACTGTTGAACGTTATTATGTTGAAGCCTTATAATCACATTTTGTTTATAATTTATTAATTTTTTTCTGGGTCTGTCGACCTATATTAACGTGGCGTATTTTAGATAGTGAAACACCCGTTTACACTATTGCGTGTTATACTACGAGTACTATGGAAGACGTAATGGGCCGGCTAATAAACGGTCAGTGGGTTGTCTTAGGGGCGGATTGAATTGACATATTGTGTTCCGGGTTCGAATTCCGGTCAGTAGCAAAATCGCAAGCTTGGAATCAAATGGATGTCAGGGAAACCCCCTTAAAACAAATGTAATATTTATAATCAAATATGAAGTTGTTCTGTAGTTTGTCGTTGTAGATCTTTTAAAGTTTAGCATTATTGGATTGAGACGGCGCTTACCAAGCAGCGCGTCACCCGACAGGCCGACACCTCCCACGATAAGTTGAACCGATGCGAGCGAAGCACTTGACGCCGCATACCGCATTTATCGCTTTTGGGACTTAAGTGTTCTTACTTGGAACAAAGGTGCCTGTTCTATTTTTAGAACAGGATGAATTAGATTTCATTGTTTGTATAAGGAATACCAATCTTGATACCACCAAAAATGCATAATGCTCAACTAAAACGATATATCTGTACCCTATTATGTTGTCCAATGGTATTTAAAGAAAAGTTAAACGAACGCTTAGAGTTTGAGTCTGTTTGCAATCACTAACTTCTCAATAGGGTACAACTTTAATATCCAGTTCTCAAATTTCTTTATCACGAGATTTCAGGCAATGTCAAAGTCACCGGGTCAACGGAGGCTCGTGACTCCGGGTCGCAGGGAGCCCCACTCTGCCATGCGGAGCCGAAGTCGGCTGCGAAGTCGAAGCCCCGAGCCGGACATCGAGCTGCGCCGTGACCGGCTTCGAATGCTGGAGAACGAAGTACGGCGGGAGCGCGACCGTGTGCGCGCCGCCGAAAACCTGCAGTACGAGGCGCGTCGCAGCGACGGTCCGCGAGCGGACAGCCGTCTCCGCAGCATCTCCACGTCAGCACGGCGCCGGGACGCCGAGCCACGTGCAGAGCAAGGCGCGGAGCGTGAACCACGGCAGCACGACCGGGCAGAACGGATTGGAAGGTCACGTAGTCATTCTTTTTCGAAGAGAGATTTTGTTGATATAATTAGAAACTTGAGGGATGGTCTCGCACTACCACACGTAAACCAAAGCGCATCACAATCACTACAGACAATTGACCACAAAAATATATTGCCAAACTTTGAACCCTCGTCCAAAAACCAGCGAATGGACGTGTGGTTAAGAAAGGTGAATGAGTGTGCTTCGGTATACGGTTGGGATGAAAGATCCACCACTCATTTCGCTATGCAAAAGTTGCAAGGTCTGGCTAAGACGTGGTACGAAAGTTTAAATACTATCCTATTTACTTGGCAAGAATGGCAAGAGAAGCTATTGAACGCGTTTCCTTGCGAACAGAATTACGGCCAGACCTTGGAAGATATGATTAAAAGAAAAAGCAAATATAACGAATCCATAGAGGTGTATTACTATGAAAAATTAAGTCTAGTAAATCAATGCGATCTAGTAGGTAGCCGCGCAGTAGAATGCATAATACATGGCATTACAGATAAAACACTTAAATCAGGAGCTTTAGCACTGCGTTGTACCCATCCCGATCAGCTGTTACAGTATTTACTCAGTAATAGGGACTACAATCAACCTGGTCCAGACCATTTTCACGCTAAGAATAGGAATTTTGATAATTCTCACGTTTCCAATGCAGCGAGCGCTAGACCTAGTACCAGACCGAGTCACGTCACATGTTACAATTGTAAGGAAAGGGGACATAGTTTCTTGCACTGCACTAAGCCGTTAGTGAAGTGCACACGTTGTGATAAGGTCGGTCACACCGCAGAAAAGTGTAAGTCAGATGACAAAGTAACAAACACTAACTAGTGTTTGTGCAACGCAGAAAACTATGAGAATTGATTTTATAAACAATGAAGACGCGCACATAGGTAATAACCGTGACTCTAAATTTATAAAAGAAATAAAAGTCAATAGTTATGTACCTACTTACAGCTTTTATAGATTTCGGGAGCGACGTTGCCCGGATTTGGGAATTCGCTGCTAGGAAACTAGGTGTATCTCACGAATCACGATAATGTCCCCACACTAATCAAAGGATTTGGTAATAGCGTGGTCCAGTCGCTATGATATCTGACTCTTGACATGAGTGGTAGAGTTACTTGCAAAGCCGTGGTCGACCATTTATTAAAGGTCCCTGTGCTTAAGGGATTTGTTCACGGAGCAATCTCATATATCGGTATATAAAGATAGAAACAAATTGCAATTCTATAATATTGGGAATCAATTACCTTGTTCTGAACTTGCTGATGAGTGATACCTCATTGAGGTTTTCTACATCTAGTACAATTGATATCTATGGTCCTGCATCAGTAAGGGTGGAGACTCAACTAGTGTGCGTAGCGGGAAAGCCTAACGATCAGTATTTCATCGTTGGAGGACTTCATCGTTCGATCAATGGACGTATTAACGTATTGGTAGTACCCTGTTTAGGTTTTTTCCAGAATTTCATCTAAACTCATTTTTGTCGTGCTGAGAGAATCGACGCTGTGAATCCACGTTGTGAATCGAGTTGTAAATGAACTGTCAATTGAGTCAAAATTTGGGCAGCGATTCGATGAAAGTCAGGTGCGTGTAGTTGAAGGTGTATCTGAAAATGTAAGACGAACTCCTATAAATATACTTGAGAAATATCGGCATTGTTTTGCCTCCTGCTTGAAGGAAATAGGATGTACCAGAGTCCCCGAGATGAAATTAACAGTCAGCGTCCAGTTATTTACCGCCCATACAGGTTGTCGCATCACAAGAGGTAAAAGGTGCGTCTATAGTTGGAGATATGTTAGATGCTGTCGTCGTGATACGAGAATCTGTTTCCAAGTACGCTAGCCCTATTCTACTCGTGCGTAAAAGGGATGGTTCCGCAAAACTGTGTGTAGATTTTCGTATGCTGAATTCAGTGACTGTCAAAGAAAGGTATCCAATGCCTAGCATCGAGGACGAGATAGCACGTCTCTCCATGTTTCGTAATTCTCCATCTTGCGTTTGGCTATTATCAGGTACTAATCTCGGAGCGGAGCAAGCATTTGACCTCTTTGGTTATACCGGACGGCCAGTACGAGTACAATCGTATGCTGTTCGGCCTAGCCAATGCATCTGCCGTATTTCAATGCATGGCCAACACAATACTGGGCTCAGCTCGATTTAGTAAGGCAACAGTGTATATCGATGACGTTCTTATATTTGAGAAGGATACCTTCAGAGGTAATGTTCGGAACCGGTATGAGCAGTTAAATTAATCCCATGCTTAATGTTGTCACAGTAGTCACTCGCAATAAGGATGATTTATCGGATATACGCGACGAAGTTAAGGCTAGAATAGATAGTGAGCAGGCAAAACAAAAGGATAGGTATGACAGAAATAGAAAACAAAGACTTGTTTTAGTAACAACGGACAGAGCAAAAAAAAAAACTTATGCTTTATTTCGTAGGACTATACCGTGTTAACAAGGTTCTAGGTATGGACCGTTATGTTGTAGCACCGATACCGGGAATAGTCGATACAGGAAGCAGACGCCCAACAACTGTCGCTGCAGATCGCATGTAGCCTTGGATCCACATGACTGCTCTAGAGATCGGCGAAGATAATGTTGATGATAGCTGCGATAGTGACGACAATAACATTGGCAATAATGAATATGAGCACCTTACTTGTTTCGTTGTGTTGAAATTAA
This sequence comes from Hydraecia micacea, assembly GCA_914767645.1. Classification (NCBI taxonomy): domain Eukaryota; kingdom Metazoa; phylum Arthropoda; class Insecta; order Lepidoptera; family Noctuidae; genus Hydraecia; species Hydraecia micacea. The sequence goes on from OU611794.1 coordinate 2,774,994, forward strand.
GACTATATTATGTACAGAATATTATTTGTTGTTACAGATCAAGCACGCGAGAATCGATCGGTTCGTGGCTTGATGCAAAACGTGTACGAGCAGTTGAGTGGCTCGATGCAAAACGTGCACGAGCAGTTGAGTAGCTTGATGTAAAACGTACACAAGCGGTTGAGTGGCTTGATGCAAAACGTGCACAAGCAGTTGAGTGGCTTGATGTAAAACGTACACAAGCGGTTGAGTGGCTTGATGCTATATGTGCGCAAGCAGTGGCTTGATGTAAAACGTACACAAGCGGTTGAGTGGCTTGATGCTATATGTGCGCAAGCAGTGGCTTGATGTAAAACGTACACAAGCGGTTGAGTGGCTTGATGCTATATGTGCGCAAGCAGTGGCTTGATGTAAAACGTACACAAGCGGTTGAGTGGCTTGATGCTATATGTGCGCAAGCAGTGGCTTGATGCTAAACGTGCACAAGCAAGTCCTATCGGCTGCCATCACGAGTATAAATCGATCGGCTCGTGCGGGCGCCGCTAGGCATCCTGATTAATCGATCGTTCAGGACAGGATATTAGGGCACCCTGATTAATCGATCGTTCAGGGATCTAGTTTGTTTCACGACATAATCGATCGGTCGTGAACTTACTCTTAGATGTATCGTGACCCAATTAATCGATCGTTTGGGTTCACCTTGTGTCGATCCGGCAAATCGATTGCTGACGGATCATCATCTACCTAGCCTTTTCCCAACGAGGTTGGGGTTGGCTTCCGGACTAGCAGGATGCAGCTGAATACCAGTATAATTGCTGATGGATATCGTTATTTAAACCTTTACTGTGTTACAATGTTTACAAAAACATGATGACAAAACATGTAAGATCATCACTTTATTTATAAGACCTTAATGTACCATGTTTTAAAGCAAATAAATATATTCTATTCTATTCTATTCAAAAAAAAAAAAAAAAAAAAACATAAGTATTTTCTAGTTGTATCATCGGTATTATTATATTGTATTTTGTTTGATTGTTGTCATAGTTAGTTTATTAAAATAAATTAATAAGTAGCAGTAGCAGTAGTTATTAATTATTATTGTAACAACAACTGGTCAAAATCCGATTGTTAGGTTTCCACCTGGAGCCGTGTGCAGGGCCGCACACGATGTCAGGACGGACGATTGTTAGGTTTTGTTCCTTTTTAATAAATATAAGCTAATGTTTTTAAAGATAATTGTTAAAATTAGTTAAATTTGTTAGGATTCTTGTTTTATTATATAAACATATGTTTTAAATATTATCAAAGGAATATTGTGTAAACGATTAATTTCTATTGTTTGGGAATGTCAACCCTTGATTTAATATTGATTGGTGCATGGCGCTCTACGATTGGATTAAGACACTAAGTAGTATCGCCCGATGTCGTGGGCCAATTGGAGAGCAGGATTTACCGCGGGGATGTTGGGGGTTCGTTGGCTAGGAGCGGGTGCGCCGAGGACATTCGCTCCTAGACCATCGATCGAGACATTCGTTTAGAATCGGTTCCTAGAATAATGTAATAATAAGTATAACATAGTTGTTTTGTTTTAAACCCATTAAAACTAAGTGAACAGTTTGAGTTTGTATTCATACAGTCTTCCCAACTAGAATAGTTTCCCTTGAGAGTGGTGACCGCTGAGGCTGCGGTTGTTTACACTAGTGATAATGTTAGAAATATTTTATCCGAACACTTTTTCCGCGTTGAATAAAAACTGAAACCACTCCGGTCTGCTTGTCGCCCTCGCACGTCTATAAACAAGCATAATATTATTATCTACAAATCACACGGCGGCTGTTGCTAGGCGTGCTAACCGGCAAAATCACGGAGTCATCTATTTAAAAGCGCTCAGCATTAAGACTTCTAGCCTTTCTGCTCGGCCGTGATATAAATGAATAACGCGCGTAATCCGACTAAGTTATATCGATTACTGTATACCTGCTAGAGTGTTGTGGAGGGCGGTTTCTCAAACCGGTCGGGTTATGCAAAGTAAATGTACCGCGTTCATATGTTTCGCATTCAATTTGCATGCTTTGAAGTGCAGGGGTAGGGTTGGCATACTAAATAGAGACTATTTTTAACTTTAGATATATTTGCGCTTTTGACCTCGGCCGTGTGGGAAACCACTTTGCACATTACATTGAGTAGAATGCCTACTATTATGTTATTGAGATAAGAGATAACAAAATGTGGGTAAAACAAACCTATTTATGGCGTTACTACGTGTCATGGTTAACTATTATAGGAATAAACCACAAAACGTGTTTAATTGACCACGTAGACACTACAGTTCAACCACAATTATGTGACTGAGTTACCAATAACCATTATTGTATTATTAAAAAACGTGTATTTTCAAACGAATTGGCTCTTTTCATTTTAATAATACAAATATTAACGTTGATTATGAAGATAAGGCCATAAAGAAGCGAGAATAGAATCAGCTGTACGGTTCAATGTCATTTAATATTCACATTAGTGAGGTAGCGTGCCCACTGTCCATGAGTAGGTAATAAATACACATTGTGAATAGTTTATTTTGCTGGCTGTACTTGCTGGTCCCCCGCGGTGCCTACGGTACCCTCGCTGCTGCTGCAGAGGGCTTGCACAATACATAGGGCTACATTGTAATATGCACGACGCGCACGAGTGGTACCATAGATATATTTACATTTCTATGGTTGGTACCCTAGTGGCTGTACCCACTCATTACTCTCGGTGATAATACTGAAGACTTAACACGGGTTCAGGGGAGTTTTAAGCTTCAGTAGTTGGCAATTTGTAGAGATCAATCGACTTTATAACCGACTTCAAAAAACGAAAATGCGGAAACAACAACAACGACTTCCGAAATTCAAGTTTTTTTTCACTGTGCAGTGTATTTTTTTTTTAAGTTTTTTTGTTGTTCAAGATTTAGGGCATCATTTCGTTGGATTGCTGTACAGGTGTTCCTAGTGCAGACACTGGTCTCTCACAAACTAGTGTCACAAGGTTTTTAAGCTTGTCTGATATATATGACGCTATTATTTGTGAAGAGAAAATAAAATACGTGAAATTATTTGAATTTGATTGGAATACAATTATCTAACTTCATCAATACTGACGTAGAGATATCGTATCGCGTGGTAACATCAGAAGTTAAACGCCTCAAGGAATTCAACTCACTTGGTTCATAGCGCTCAAGGTTCAAACCCTGAAACTTAATAAGGATCAATTTTCAATTTATACGTAAGAAGTTTTCAGCTTGAAGACTTGGAATCGAGTTCAAGACAGTTTACTGCCAGTACCGCACTAGGTACCCGTCCCAGCCGTCCCAGGGCGAGCTCGTCAATTCCTGGGAGGAGTGGGAGGGCTGTGTCGATTACTTACACGCGCGCGTTTTAGAAACTAAGGAAAATATTGGGTGTAGGCGCTAAGCCGACGTGGACGGACAAAGATTCCAACAATTGCGAGGGTATTTGAAGATTAGGCGCGTCGCGACAATGTTGCCGTAGAAAGTTTTTTTTTATAAATCACCCGCTCGGAAATTGGGGGTTCATTCAGCCTAATGGAACTACGTACAGACGCCAGCACATCAACCTACCCGAAACTGTCAAATTTTTCCAATCAATTTTAAACCTTACGCTTTAGCGATAAAGTTGAAAATCAATTATAGAAATTTGACAGATTGTAGTAGCTTGAGGTGCTGGCGTCTGTACTTTCGGCCGTCTAAATAATTCCTTTATTGCTCCTATAGAACAACGAGTTCTCGAGGAAAAGGCTCCGTTTGTTAAATTGTGACCTTTCTCGTTAACAGTGAAACGACTTCAAACATCGCATGTTCAGTCGTGATGAAAACGGAGTACGTTAGCGTATTTAATGAAGATGGAAGCTTGTTCAAGAACCATTCATCCAACTCGCTAATTACAGAATGCTGATCGCAGAACATTGACCAAGTAATCGTGGAAGGTGAGGCGAGGCGGCCGCGGCCTGCCATTGGCGCTCGCGGCAGGCGCGGCTCCGTTCACTTTGCATGACATTCAGAATACTTTGTAGCAACTAGCTACACAACACACGAAGATAGAAACAGAAGGTGCACAACAGGGCCCTAATTCACTGCTTACTTCGAAACCACGTCAATTCCTTAGGTAATCACAACATCTTCTATGACACAAAGAACGAAATCGCGCGAAATGAACGCGCAGTTGGCGTGGTTTGAACTGTCAAAATACATGTTGTCCGTACGGTTGACGTTACGATTCCTTGCCGTTACTGGGGTTTCTACAGGACGTTATTGACGTGGTTTCCACGTCGTAAGATTATGCGGGGGTAATTACCATACAGAATTGGAACCTGGGCGTCTACTCACTAAGTCAACCAACGAAGATACGGGCTCGTCCGAAAGCGGTTGATCCGTCGAAACAAGTGACAAATTTAATTTTTCGGACGGACAAATACACTTTAGGATTAGGTACAGTTGATAAATCTTGTTGTCATTCATTCTTAGTGCTAGCCCCGAGCCAATCTTATGTCCGTAAGTGATACGTAAAAGGAAATACCCGTAATTTCGGCCAAAACAACGAACTTCAAGACACCCTAGCTCAAACATCCCTAAACTCTGAACGACAAGATAAGAGTATGCTTGCCTGCAACTGCAACCTGGTTCAAAACGGTTAGGTATCTTTGTATTACAATAGTGTTTTATCGTACGATTTTATACCACATATTGTGAAAAGTAACCCTTCTCGTGAATACCTTTATGTTCTGTTTCTATAACTAGGTATACCTAGTCGAACCACCATACGCGCGTACGAATCTAGCCGTTTACTAAGAAATAGAAATCAGGTCTTTAACTTAGCTACCCGAGTCTAAGACAATAATGTTTTTCAGCTCCAGGCTATTGACACAACTTTTCTCTTTCTGTGGAACAGTAACCTTCACTTGTCATTTGTTGATTTGTGTTAGACGCGAAATTAATATAACGAATACAGCGAAATACTAGAAGGAGTTGTGTTCAACACTTTTCTAGAAACAAACGCAATCATCCAAGTTCTTAGAAGCGGCGAATAGTAAATTACTCGACTGAGGCTCGCTAAGTGAGGACTGTCTTCAAATGTACCTATGTAATATAGCCGTACAGTCTTCTTCTTAGCGTGTCGATAGCAATCTAAATGTACTCGGCCCAGAATTCGGCTACTTGTTTGGCGCCATCACTAGCGTCCATCAATTCCTGTAACGTGCAGCTGACAGGACACGCAGGACACGATATTAAGTGTTCCGTTGAACCATTAAATACATTTAAAGTAGAACAAAATATGGAAACTATAAGCTGAATGTTCCAAGCGCCAAGAGCTCTACGCTCATCCTTGATCGATCCGCCATCTATCGGCCTATTTGTTCTCCAATATCTTCAGGGTTCAAACTAACCACCGTGTTTAGGTTACCTAGAAACACATTCATTACACTCTAGAAACCTTTGTTTCGTTTAATGTCTACTAGAGAAAGATTCTCCTCGTACATTTTATCACACAGACCTTTTGTATTTTCATTTCCAAGTGCGTGAGGGGCGAAACCACAATTTGCCTAAATTATTACAAATGGTAAGAGGTGAGGTCTAGCGCTGATTGCGGCCACACCCGTCTCAGTTACAATGAAAGGTATGTGGGACCGAAGAGTAATGGCGCGGGATGTGTTCTCCGCAATAGAATGTTGAAGCAATTGAGTAGTTCTGTCTGTACGCCGATGACTGTACGTTAGGCCAGCATAATTTGGATGTGTCTCTAGGTACTATGTACTCAGACCAAGTCATATTAATAATGACCTCATGTAGGAAGAGAGTAGTGAAAACTGGACCAATATGGAACTTAATAACATCAGCGGGGTACACTGTAACAATGGCTTTCATTTTGACAGTTCAACAACATTCATTGCGTTATTTACGTTGTTGAGCACACAAATTGTTCGAACACATAAAGCAATATACTTCAAACTGATTCAGCTTGTGATTGAAAATGTGTTTTGCAACGGTGCCGATATTTTGTAATACAGGCATATAAACGGTTCGAAGAATAGAATAGTCCAAACACATCCTTTTTTGGAGTCCTTTTAAAACTACAAGGGACGCCACCAGGCAGCATACTGGCTAATATTACTTGAAAGATAATGCGCTCATGCATCGTTTACGAGCTGCGCATGACACGCTCGCGTAATTACACCCTGCGCCTGAGTGGAACGCAGACGGTGTGTAAAACGAGACCGGCATTGTTTAGCACGGCCCTTGATAATGTATTGTTGATCCCAAGGGGTGACGTTTTCGACCAGGGGGATCAATTGTGAGGCCGGACAGTATTATACAAACTTAAAAACGTTTGATGGATCTGTTTTTAGGCCATAATTTGGTATGTTGGATTGGATGTATGGAAATTCAAAGTACAATTCTTAAAACGAGATGACTCTTGTTTCAAATTACTGCCGATTTTTAAAGCGAAGTGTTAAGCTATAGCCGTTATCGGTGCCGATTTGGTTTGCCGCATTAGACCTAACGTTTACCCCGGTTTTACTACACATGGCTAACCCTTAGGGCTCCATTATGTATGTATTTAGTGTAATGGTAACTCCGTCATGTCTGCCCGACTACGTGCAGCGCAGTTACAGCCACTTAAGATAACCGTAACCCGTTTTTGTATCGTTGATGGAAGCGATCGAATCGTAATTTGCTACCGTAATATCAATGGTGTATCAGTTTTGGATCGAGAAAATTATAGGCTTTAAGAAATCAGTATCGAGTCATTACTGATAAACAGCGGCAGACATGAACGATAATTTTCCTGAGTTTTACGAGTTTCGTTTGGATTTTAATTAGGCTTGACAGGATTTAACTTTCTTGGGAAAATACTTCAGCCATTCAAGAATAAATTGGTTTTGGGTAACATGAAGCCTGCGGGCTGCGTAATACCCGGATTTTTTGTCAGGGACGCCCAGGTCCAGGGCCAACTGGAAAACCTTCATGGGTTCCATCTGACATTCTTCCAGAAGGATATTTGTCTCTCTGTAGCATAAAAGAGAGCTCTAAAATTGCATTTATTGGTCTAAAATCGGATGTTTATTATTTGAATTTTAGATTTATAGAATGTGTTGCTAGGTATATAATTGTTTATGTTCCTGAGACATGGCTAAGTACCTACTATAAGTAATGAGTCAACAAGAACAGGTTACTGTCTGACAGAGGAGCTAATTGCCATCTTTAAATTGAGCAATTTACGTAACACGAGACTGTACAACTGGTTCAAACATCTTGCCACTTCCCGAAGCTATGTAAAGGATATGCATGTTGTGAGGTAGATAGCTAAATAGTGACTTATGGAAACATACCCAAGGGCTGAGGGGAGCTATCATACGGCATTTTACACACGTTGAGTAGATTCTAGCACTCAACCTATCCATGCACCATGTTTTATACGATACTTTAATGTTTTTTTCTAAAAATCTAAATCGAAATATATATCCGGCTTCAAAGTCTTACGTAACCGGGAACACCCAACTTGTTAACAGATTAGTTAATTGTTTCCCAACAATGCGAATTTTATCAGTGCCGTCCGGCACTACTACTTGACACTAACTTGTACAGACGCCAGCACATCAACCTACACCTAACTGTCAAATTTTCCCAATCGACATTGAACCTTATGCTTTAGCGATAAAGTTGAAAATCTATTACAGAAATCTGACAGATTGTAGTAGGTTGATGTGCTGGCGTCTACGTCTGTACAAATTATAGTCGTGTAGTTTGGTTAACTTCTCATGCTTATTTTTGAACTAACGCTGCGTAGATAGTTTAAATACAATCTACCTCCCAAGAGAAATATTCGATGAGACATATGTCAAAACATTATTGGTGAGTCATTTAGGTTCTTTCGTTGATAGAAGCCAATAGAATGAATGAAACTTTTAAAGAAATTAATGAAAACATCCTCGCGCAATTTACAGAAATGGAGTCTGTCTAGCCAATGAGATCTTGGTAAACACTATAATAAACCAAATATTTAGTGCCAGTAGTGATCGTACTAATAATAACATTAATTTATTTTTATCTGCCAACTGATAATGTTGTTTTTGCAAATACTGCGATAGTAATATGAAAAATATTGAGATGGCGATGGCGGTGAAACGGCTGAGTGCGAAACCGCCTTCACGATGGTTAGGTTAGTTTCAAGTTTTATCGTAAAATTGGGCAAAGGTCGTCTTGTATTCTGTCTGGAATGTAAACATTCGTTGTTTTTTGATAAACTAGGTCACGTCTGTGCTGTTTTTTACATTTCTATGCGTCTGGGAAAAAGCTAGTCAATGATAATACTTAATAGCGAGGTCTACCATGTTAGGAAATTTATGTCTGTTCCGAGTAGGTATCGATTGGTCATCGCTTTGTTTAGGGTAATCACGTGGAACATTATGCTCAGTGCTGCCATACCTACATGAAAAGCGTTCATTCATTATTAATGTATTACTTACGTGCGCAGAAACACGTGTATCTGAACAGAAATTAATTACGGAAATATTGTAAGTAATTAACTTAGTATTTTGAGTACTTACACGAGTTGGTCATCATTAATTTAATTAGAGTTACACACTTTGTTATATTTGCACAATTGGCACACCATTTTTGAACAATATTAGGTGAATAAAATGAATAAGTAGGTAACTAATAATTATGCAATAAGTTGTTTGGCCCGATATCGGTGAACAAAGCTATTAGTGCAAATCGTCGCATGCGCAGCCGACCTTTCATAACGAATGTAGTTAGTAGACTAAACAAATAACAGTTTCGTTGACTCAAAAATACAAACAAAGGTGTGCTTTGGTACCTACTTAGCTAGTTTTTTGACAAAACAGTAGCGTTGCAACAGCTGCTGCGTGGATACACTGAATACAAATAATTTCTACTGAATTTGCGGATTTATTTTCGTTGGATTAGGGCGGTATTACTCATGTCATCGTCATTGGCTTCTTATAAGAAAAAAGTCTGTCAGTGCTTTTAACATACTGAGGAATCAGCAACAACCAGAGTTAATGCTGTTTGTTTGATAAATAATAGAAAATCAAATTTAAAAAACCCGCCAGTGCGGTGTTGTTTACAAAATTATCATAATTTCCAACGACACGTGAATACCACACTTTGTAACTACGTCTGCCATATTTATCAATTCACATTGCATAATTATTTTGCGGTTATAATACAGTAGGTAGTAGGTACCTACGTCATTTCGCTAACAATGAGTAGGTATTGAGTGCACTGTTTGTGTAACACTGGCCGGTCTGATAACACAATTTATCTCGTAAATACATGGCCGCTAGGTATCTGTGATGGTAATCAGCAAGTATAAGCACAATGGACGCGGAAATGTGCCATCATGTAAATGGACGGTGCAGTGCAGCTAAATTAATAATGCTTTCGATAGGCTGAATGACGCTATGCCTGTGTCAGGTTCTGTTTTTAAATGAATAGAGGTGTTGGCTAAAAGGTCCCAGCAACCAGGCCATTAAAATAATTATAAAAAAAAGAATAGAGCTGTAGGTAGTACTACTAAACTACTTATGCAGAATGGCATTGAAGTTGGCTTTTTCAAGAGAGTGTACCTATTCACTATTGTTGGGTTTCTGTTCAGAGTAAATGTTTGTTGATCAAGGTACACCCTATTCTGTTTCTGTAGACTGTGTTCCACAGCTTCACCTGCTTTATTCAAAACCATAGACCTAAGATACTCTCTGACAGATTCGTGTAATAATAATTAAAAAAAAAAAAACTAATACGATTCCAACTAGAATTGGTTTTTATAAATTAAAGTGAGCTCAGAAGACCCAGCTAGAGGGATGGATGACTCATTACAGAAATTATCAATTAAGCCTTTTCGCTTTAACATTAGTCTCAATACTAAAGACGTTGTAAACTATTGTTAACTAGTAAATAGTGGTACTAAACATGCACTTCTTTAGGGTTTTCTAAGATGATCATTTGGCGTTTGACCCAAGGGTGCAGCCGGTGAAATTCGGACAAGGAAATAGCCGATTTCTTAGATTGAGAGAATGTCAACGTGATCTCTAGGCTGGCTAAAAAGTGAATATCGTCTTACCTGTTTCCTTTTCAAGGGCAGGCTCTGCTTGAGCGGCGCGGGCGGCAGCGCCGGCGCCACGTCCCGCGCCGCCAGCTCGTCCAGCAGCGCGGCGCACTTGTCTTGCTCCAGCTCCTCGTCCGCCACCAGCAGGAAGCGGCGCCACCGCGACGAGTCGAAGCCCCAGTGGCACGTGCGGTGCTCCGACTCGTGCGAGTGGCACACGAACCGCCGCGGCGAGTACAGCGCTCGGCACTCTAGACACTGCACTAGGTTCAGCTCCACCGCGCACACCCCCCGCGCGCCCCCAAAGCACTCATGGTACACCCGGAAGCCCGGCAGCTTGTGCGGCCGCGACGCTGCCGGCGAGTGCAGCAGCGCCGCGCACAGCCGCTCCGCGTCCGTCTGCGTGATAAGCCCGCACGATGGCGCAGACTTTGGCAGCACGCCCGTCGATTTCAATTCATGTAGCTGCTCCGGTGTGCAGCGCGAGCAGTAGATCTGCAACTCGTCGCACACGCGGTTGATCTGCTCTAGCGAGAAGTCTGTCAGCACCGACGTCAGGATCTGCGGCAAGCACAGCCGTCGCTCGCCGCCCACGCTGAAGCATGAGATGGGCTCGCCCTCCAGCAGCGTCTCGCCGCGCTCGCCCAGCACAGGGTCGGACGCGAGCAGGATCGGCGGCGCGGCGGGCGGCGGCGGCGGCGGCGGCGCCTCGCCGCACGGCTCGGCGCGCCCGCAGCCCGGGCCCTGCAGGCTGCGCGGCGCGCTCGCCTGGTATGTCTTCAGTACGGAGGTGATGTGCGGCGTCACTACATCCATGTTCGATCACCTCCACTGTCGTTGCGGCTCGGCAGGCGCATGTCACGAGCGAGCCTACGCGCCTGCACGCACGACGCGCTCCGGCCGCGACCGAAACATGTCTGCCGAGCCGAGTGTGCCGTCGCGACGGCCCGGCCGAGCACACGCCGCTCACCGGCGGAGTCTCCGCCCCGTCGCCGCACGCAGACCCGTGCAAAAAATACGCAAATAACTTCAGTTTGTCACAAAACAGAAGCACTTTTTCACAAAAAATTGGTACAACACGCACTATATACTGGAAATCCGTAGAATGTCGTTAAACTGCATACAAAAAGTCCGCGTAGCATCGGAACAAAGTGGTACGTAATAGATGCGGACGCGTGAGACTGGGGCGTGGATTCCGGCGACCGGCCGCAGTCAAAGCAGCAGACGGATGGCTCGGCTACTGGAGAGTCTAGCCGGCGCCCCGCGACCCGCGCCCGCGCCCGCCGCCGAGTCACGTGACCGACCTTCCCGTCAAAATATCCAGAATGGCGGCGCGAGCCGCGGACCGCCCGCTACATAGACTATGAAAGACAGACAGTAACCTAGGTAATAAGCAGTTCAGGATCGGATCGCGCGATCGTGATTATTTAGGGACGAATAATGGCGAATTTATAACTACAGGTTCAGCGGCGAGGACTGGCTCGAGCAAGGGTAGGGGCGGTTGTGATTGTAACACAGTGTGTTACACCCGCGCTGTATCTTTTTAACTGTAATAGTTAGTACTATTAGTTATTCTGTCTGTAGTAATAGGTAGTCTGGTCGGTCTTCGGCAATTTTCGGCCAAAATATCCAATTTCGCCAATTTTCAATTAATCACATACAACATCACGCTTGTAATCCCCGAAGGGTTAGGCAGAGGTGCATCTATAGTACATCCACATTTCACCAGTTTATGTTTAATCGCATATAATAGGGGCGAGTCTATTGCCATCAACCGGGCAGAAATCCAGACTCCGAGCTACTACTGAGAAATCCTGAGGACCTGGGAATCGAACCCAGGATCTCATGCTAAGCAGCGGCGCTTGCGATCAGTAGACCAACGAGGTCGATAATTACAACAACTAAAAGTACAATAACTGAGAAAATGCAAAAAAATAATGCTTTTTCTCACATACAACATCGATCATAAAAAAGTATGAAGGTTCGGAACCCAGAAATCATAACACTTAATTTTTTGGGCAGCCGAGTAAAAAAACAGTGGCACTCCGGGAGTGCCGCCAGAAGTGAAAAGTTGAACAATTACATTTTAAATCGTCAGGAAATATTTCGAAATATTTATTTGGTGTCGGTATTTCGGTAACGGTAACATTGTCGCGAGTTCAATGGTTTTTTCCCATATCAAAAAATGCCCAACGCGCCTAAAGAATTTTTCACTTCAATAACTGCCAACAACTCCATCAGACTGCTTGAAAAGTGATCTTGAACTTTTAGTTGCAGACTTAAAACAACATATAAGCAGTAAATTTTTGTAAAATTTTCTGCTTATGTTGTATTCAACCTTTCGGAAATTGTCTCTTCCCTTTCCTTTATTTTGAAACCAAACGTGAAGGTAACTAAAAAGAATGTACGGCTACTGTTAATAGAAGCTTGTTTAAATCCGTTAGCTCATTTATCCTATAGGACACACAGACAGAAAAACATACATACTTACACAAATGCCAACTAAAACATTACCCTCGTTTTGGGCTACGCAGCAGCCGAGTAAAAAGTGTTCACAATCATGAGTGCAATGACCCCTTGCCAATTGTTGGGTTTTAATTTATTTCATTTTCATTACATCTTGAATACCTGAAATGTGACTTCAAGAAGGAGCGGCATTAAAGGCAAAAAAAGAAAAACGCAACACCCACTCTGTGGTTTTGCCTAATCTTTGGCGCCGCGACACGCGCGGGGCTTGCGAGACGCGCGGAGAGCGGCGGCGCGGAGTGCGGGGAGGGCGGGGCAGCTGCGTCTACTCCGCTCGCTCACAGAGCTCCGTGAAAACTGCTTTTATCGCTACAAATATCACCCATTTAGAACTCAACCTTATCACCACACAATAAAGTCCTATTCCAAGATAACATCCACAAGTTGTGCTATAAATTATACAGTTGGTAATCAAATTTAAACTTTATCTCAATGCAGTTAGGATAAGATTAGTTTGTGTGTGGCTATATTTCTAAACGATATCTTTTCAAGTTTATTTAATTCACGCATGTATGCATAGTGTGTATACTTACTATTTAAAACTAAATATCAGTAGGTATTCCCAACATGAACAAGACGATAATTTGTAAAAAATTATAACACATAAATTATCTAATAACAGCTGCAAACCTTCTTTTCCTTGTATATTATGGTCGTAAATTCGAAAGCACGAGGCTGTGACTTGTGAGTTTGATGGACTACTGGTTGTGGGACAGTGGGATTGCGAATTAGGCCCACACTAGGCAGACATTTGCTAACCACCAGTTAAGCGCGCGTCGCTTCGTGATCGTGATATAAAAATATACTGCATCATCACATCCCTCATCATCAGCATCACACTCGCGCTTTTTTAACGCGACGTTTTTACCGTACTCCGGATTTTCAGCGCTCAACTTAGCGCCTAGATAAAATCCAACTGCGCCTTTAAAACGCACTGGGATATGCTCTGTTGTATTCTCAATGCTCGGCTCGACGCCGAGCGATAAAAAAAAACGATAGTAGTAATAATATCTATGGTGATGAGTGTGATGCTGATGACTGATGATACAGTATTTTTATCTCACGATCACGAAGCGGCGCACGCTTAACTTGTGGTTAGCAAGTGTTTAAACACGCTGTGAATGTGTGTAAGCGCAGGAGCTCGGTACCGTCTGGTCTGAGTCAATGGCGAAATCACAAGTCTGTGTACGCACGGCTGCACATCAAGCTATACATAACCAGTATAAGCTTACTTTTGATTGTACGAAAAACCTATATAATGCGAGGTCTGTTAAAACTGCAAATGTATAGCTTGATGTGTCGCCGTATGTACCTACGTGTGTGTGTACGAGTACCGAGTAGGATATGTTATGTGGAACTGCTGACGTTACTCGCGCTGAGCGTGTTTCTCTTTCTATTTTCTATCTTAGGTTCCACACGCTCTTCACCGGTGTGGAATGGAACCCAAATTGCAAAAAACGTAAAAAAATTGAATTTCGCGGGCTACCCAGGCGCTTTCGCCTTAACTAGAAGAATACTTAGCTAGGTCATTTCTTTTCACTTTTCTTGACAAAGTTTTCTATGATTTTCACATTGTTTTTCGTTTCCTCCATGTTAATTCATGTTATTCCCGCCATTATCTTTGTTTTTGTGTTGCCACTTTGCCAAACGTTTTATTGGTATCAAGGTGTTGTGGTTTTGAAGAATTTATTTTTTTCATTTAATGTGTAGACTATATTGGATCAATATTTCATTTTAAGTAATAAAGTTAAAATAAATATAATTATTTTAACTTCATGAACAATTTTTGTACTGGCAGCATGAATTGGTAGACATTTTATGAAAAAGAAAATCTTTGTCTCTGGGCTTAATTGAAGCCGCGTTCCAGTTCACAATTATAACAATTACAGGCATTAATGTTTATTTGAAGAGACTAATTTATTGCTCAAAGTAGAGATATTGACAGATTACCTAGAAATTAAAACAGGATTTACGTAAAAATGTAAAAATTACAATGTTTTTGGGGTGTTTTTGGTTGCAATGGCATAATTTAGTTCATTCAACTATCAATTTCCTTAATAAATGCATGACATTGAATGCGTAACATTGTTGTCTTGTGGTGTTTCGAAACGCAGTTTAAAATGTCATGTCATTGATTTGATATTTTACCGTCTTGTCAGGCTTCTCAGAACACTAGAATCTAGAACAGTAATCTTTTACTGTTTGAACCTATTATTTTTTGTACAAAATCTTTTCCACCATCGTTAAATTAATTACTAGGCGTTCAGCCTACGTTTGAGTAAGTTGCCGTAGCAAATTATGCTGTATTGGCTTAAACTTCATGTTGTGGAATTGCTATAGAATCACCAGTGTAAGTAAATATTATTGTAGTAACTGCATTTTTGCGTATCATTTGCAGAGATTGATGGATCCTTGGGGCAGTGAAGTTATTAAGTCTGAGGTTGCATCGGAGTTCGAAGATAATTTTCAGCCAACTTCCGAGTCCGAGAAGCTATCGGATTCTGAACAGTATCTCGCTATTTTAGGTAATAATGATAATAAGTTCAAGTTATTTTAACGACTTTTGATTGATTACATGTTGTCAGTTGGCTATTTTGTTACACAATATGATTTAATATGGGGCAGTGCTGAGTGCGGTGGTTACGAAATATATCGAGTGTCAGACCTCCGGCCACATTCACTCCACGAGGCGCAGTCGTACCGCTACTGTTCGAAGGTCGCGCGCACGCATAGAAAGTAATTTTGCCCATATTAGAAGTACAGTGAATTATCGTCTACATAAATACTTCCTACTTCATTTATATTGTGGTAATTGTAATAAACTGTTTCCTCTAAGAAATACTGCTTGTCAATTATAAATATTTTAATGATATATTATTCTCATTTTCAGAGCGCAAACTCAAGGCGATCAAATCCAAGAACAAGGTTGTGGAAAATCTAGCAGCATATAGAGCTGATTGTATTGACCGGTTGATGCGAGAGGGCTGCGACCTAGACCCTGTTGTTGGAGACACCGAGGACGAGAAACTGTTGCAGGAATAACTTCTCAAAAAATAAAAGAACATTGTAAGTAATCATGGCATCCGCATCATCTTCTAATATAGACTTGTCAGGAGCAACCTACTGCATACTAACAGGAGCCTCTCAAGGCATTGGCAGAGCTATTGCAGCTGAAATTGCCAAGCACCTCGGTCCTAAATCTCTAATGTTACTGCTGGCACGTAACAAAGATCAACTAGCCAAGACAGCTGAGCTCTGCAAATCTGATAACATTAACGTTGTGTATGAGTCTATGGACCTTGCCGAAGCATCTGCACCAGAAATGTTAGATGTGATTTACCATTCTTTAAAAGGTTATAAAGTCACTGACTTTGCTAACTGTGTCATTTTCCATAATGTTGGGTCTCTGGGTAACTTGTCAGTGGAGACAGAGCGCATGGAGAATCTGGACGAAATGAGACAGTACTATGACCTGAATGTATTTAATGTAATCAAACTGAACACTCAGTTCCTTAAGGTTTTCGAGGAGGTTGAAGACAGAGTTATAATTGTGAATGTGACATCTCTGTGTGCCATCAAGCCAATGAGTGGTATGGCTAGCTACTGCAGTGGTAAGGCTGCAAGGGAGATGTATTTCAAAGTGCTGGCTGAAGAGAAGAAGCACATCAGAGTGTTGAATTACTCTCCCGGGCCGGTTGAAACATCTATGATTGACTATGTCCTGGCTGAGACAGTGAACACCAATTTGAGAGATGTGTTTTTGTCTTTCAAGTCTCAAGGGGCATTACTTAAGCCAGAAACTACGGCTAAGAAATGTTTGAAAGTTCTGCGAGAGGGCAAGTTCAGTCCGGGTGGTCATGTCGACTATTTCGACGATGAGTAGATGTCTTTGACTAACTAGAAGTAGTTTTCTTACTTGCATATTTGCCAACTATCAATGTGATTATAAATTATTAGCTTCCAAGTATTCATGTGATGTCTAACTAATGTAATCTAGATTATTTCATATCAATCTGTGTTACTACCTAAGGCTGTTTCATTCTGTATAGATGTATTTAGAACATTTAATGTCTAGCTGTTGAACCTCAAAGCACCCCTCATGTGTTGTGTGTCTGTGCAAGTCTTGCTATGACTAACAATAGCCAGGATTTTATAGTTAGAATCGTTTTATGTTCTAAAAACCTTTATTAATCGCTAGTTTGTTATTATAAATGGTTTCTGATAAAATATTCACTAATAGTAATTTTTACCTTGGTTGGTAATTATTGTTTTTGTTTTAGTTTAGTAATTAAGTTTTTGGAAAGTTCTCGAGGGCTGAAACTCGCTCAAAATTTCTATTATCGAATATGTTTTTTTTATTATCGAATATTAATGTTATTTGCGTTGATGTTTTATTATTTAAGTAAATTACGTATAAATTGAAAAAAAATACTTGGAATATTTTGTCAGAAACTGCTAAATGTAACCATCATAGTACTAGAAGCATTTCATATAATTATTGACTTTATTGTGGTGTTTTAGACATATGAGCCTCGTGTCATGTGTACCATGATGGTATGAAACTAAACACTCGTAGTCAAGTAACATAGTTCGTTCCTAACATTCCATAAAGTTACATGTACCTATCTAGTAGTCTATGAATGCAATTCATATTAACAATAAACGCTTGAAATAAAACTTGTTTTTGTTACCCTCACCTTATCTTTTATTATTTCATGGTAATTAATATGAGTTACATTCATATTTTTTTTCTAGAATACTTTATCAATTATCATTTTAACCTTTAACCCTTCACACATGTATCGTGAGATTACTAATTTATGAATCAATATGAAAAGCAAAACACAGGAACATTGGTAGTAAGACCAAAATATCGAACCAAGAACAACTGACATCTAAACTACAAAAACAGACGTAATAAAAACATGTATTTGGCGTTCACTAACCACCTCTGGTGCACTGGTGGCCCAGTGGTAACGTCCTGGACTTAAAGAGTCGTAGGTCATGGGTTTGAACCAAGTAGGCGCTTTACTTTGTGTAAATAATTTCATCACCGCTGCCCTCAAAGCAGTGAAGGAAAACATCCTGAGGAAACCGGCATGTCCTAGTTCTAGAACCAAAAACTCGAGAACATGTGACATATTCTACCAACCCGCACTGGGCCCGCGTTGTAGATTACAGCCCACTCCCTCTCGAAGAGAGGAGGCCTGTGCCCCAGCAGTGGGAACATTATAGGCTGATTATGTAACCACCTCAGGGTCCGCGTGGTGGATTACGACTATTACTAGCTACTCTGCCCCTTATCTCTCACATAGAGTGGAGGCCCCAATTACAATAGTGGGGTAGCAACATTATAGATAGACTGATTGTATTATACAGTCAACCGCACGTGCCTGGTAACATTTGAGGTTGACAACGCCTTTATTCTGTAGCAATAAAGGCGGTTTTTGTTGTTGTCAAGCGTTGCTACTGCCTTGCGTACATGACTTCAAAGATCATGAGCGTTATCAATGTGTTACTTACATAATAACTAACGTTTCCAAATTTCCAATGTTACCTAGTCACCTAAAAAAAAAAATTGATAATAGATACTACCTACTCATTACGTAGGGGTTAGGTTACATGTATTGTATAATTTGATGCGCATAGGTACAGGGAAAAGCTTGGGGCTAAGTAATTATAGCTGCACGGGTCGATCGATCATGTTAAGCTACGCTTGCCGCGGTTGGTCCATGGATGGGTGACCATCTTTACATATCAAGACCCCTCCGTGCCTCGGAAAGCACGTTAAGCCGCTGGTCCCAGCTGTCAATCGTAGAACTTTGACAGTCGTTACGGGTACCTAGTCAGAAACCGGAAAATCTGACAACCAGTCTTACCAAGGGGTATCCCAGTAACTGGGTTGTGGAGGTCAGATAGGCAGTCGCTTCATGTAAAATACTGGTAGGATTCAGCTGCATCCAGTGAGACTGGAAGCCGACTCCAACTTAGTTGGGAAAGAAGGCTAGGCAGATAATCCTACATGGAAAATAACAAGTTGCGTGGTCGAGTACGGAAGAATAAACTAGAATCTTCTAGCTTCTTCTTTTCTTGTCGATGGTACTGTTACTCGTTTTTTTTTCAAAATTAAAATAAAAATATTTTTATTTCACATAAACCAACATGGGCACTTATGAAACGTCAGAAGCTAGGTGCACGGTTCCAATTGGTCGTTTTAATAGTTCTAGTAGGTATCTATGACTACGACTAGGTATAATAATAACTAGTTTCCCGCCCGTGTGATGGTATGTCGATAAAAAGTAGCATTTATGTCGAAGAACATAGCTCCCATAGGCTTCAATGTATCGCCATACCAAATTTATCAAAATCGGTCCAGCCGTTTCGGAGATTAGCCGGAACAAACAGACGTACGAACAAAAAATTAAAAAAACATGTTTTTTTTTATAAGCGTACCTATGGCATTGGCCTCTAAAAGTTAATTGTCATTTTTCCACTTCAGTTGTGGATGCCATATTATGAATTAAAATTAAAAAAATATCAGTTACTCCTATACTTGATTACTTTTTTATGATAAGTCAAAGGTACGAGGGTCGTTCAATGTATTCTCGGTATCAGGGTGATTTACTAATGATGTGGGTAATTGTACTAATTAATTAATTAATGTCATCATCTAATGGTATACAGGTAAAATTTCATATAGTTGTGATCATTAGTTAGCTAGTTTTCCTTAGTCAACGACAACCGGAATGGCTAACGTGTCAAATGAATTTAAAAGGGCAGAGAGAGTATTGAAGACGACATTCGCGCGGGCGGCCAGGTTACTGCCTCTACGGAAGAAAACGTTCAAGACCTTTTAATGTATGCATTGAGCTGTTTACCAGAGGTTTAGGTACAGACGCCAGCACATCAACCTACCCGAAACTGTAAAATTTTTCCAATCAATTTTGAACCTAATGCTTGACCAATGAAGTTGAAAATTGATTAAAGAAATTTGACAGATTGTAGTAGGTTGATGTGCTGGCGTCTGTACCTACTTCAGGGTTTAAATAATTAATTAAGTACATACCTATCCTATGCTAAAGTGAGCCTGTCTGTTTGTGTTAAGGTAGATACTTCAGTTTACCTAAGTCTAAATTGACTGAAGATAAATAATATAGTTAGAGAAGAATAAAACTTCCTTAGAAAGTAAGCACACTATAGGGAGAGCGAAATTAATAATTAACCTGCATCCTAATTGCGTAACACACTATTACTCTCAATTTGAATCATTTTGAAGCATATTTCTAATCCCTTGCTCCATATGTTTGAAAAATGTGTCTGCTCTGCTCTACAACGCAAATAACGCAATGAATGTTGTTGAACTGTCAAAATGAAACCTATTGCTATTGATGGTATGTTACGCAATTACTCTGCTGATTGAGCCTTGGCTTTGCCAAAAGGTCTTCTTGCTTGTCTTGGCAAAAAGTCTACAGAAAATTGAAACTACGACAAGACAAATATCGGGAATGGAATATCAATGTTTCAGATAGTAGTACGTTCGTGTAATCGAGGTGTACAATACCTACATGTAACTTGAGAACACTACATACTTATGTAAGGCACCTGTCCTACCATCGACGAGGAAGCAAAATGTTGATAATTTTCTCGCCCCAGAAATGTAACAATAGTTATAGCTCCCGTGTCAGTACCCGCGTCAACGCGCGTTTAAAAAACGTGGTGTGAACAGGCTTAAGGGTACTGACATAATACTAGCTTCTGCCCAAATGATGTCATCACATTAATGACTGCGTTTTTTTTTTATCGAACCAACTATTAGTAATTACGTTTTCGTCTTTAGTCAGCGCTTGACCGTATGTTAAATTTTGTTAAAATGATTTTTATTTTGCACAATATTTACAATACCTAATTGGAAATGGAAATAAATAGCTTCAAAAAACTTAAAAACTACTACAACCTCGCCTTAACGTCCATACTAATTATACTAATATACAGGAAGACAGGGACATCGATTGTACAGACGCCAGCACGTCAAGCTACCCGAAACTGTCAAATTTTCCCAATCAACATTGAACCTTATGCTTTGGCGATAAAGTTGAAAATCAGCATTAACATATATAACAGATTGTAGTAGCTTGATGTGCTGCCGTCTGTACCATAGATTCAGTAGATACATGATTGATTCTAAACCCCATTGCGTTGAAAAATTGTATCGATATTTAAAAAAAAAAGAATCATGTGCTGAATTAATTCTTTCGTCAATGTCCGTGCCATCCTGTATACACATACTTAATAATAATTATTGTAATGTATGCACTTGCATATAGTGCATACAGGGATAATCGTCGGTTGGTGCCTTCTTATCATTTAAAATTGTCTAAGAGGCCACTGCGAGTTGGCTTATCGGCCCCTGGTACGCCTTCCAAAGGTCCGGGTCCCCAGGGTCCCGAGATATGTAAAAGACATTTTATTATCTGCCTAGCCTTTTCCCAACTATGTTGGGGTCGGCTTAGATATGTAAAAGACATAAAAATAATTATTGTAAAACCTGTAAAAGCGAATTTGGCACACAGATAGATGACCTGAATGAGGACATAGGATATTATTTATGCCGGTGGTAAGTTTCCGTGGGATACTATCCGATCACCCGGGCCAAGCCGCAGGCAAATGCTAGTGACTTATATAAGAACATAATCTCCTTCTGCAGGTATGATGCCCACGCAGTAATGGCAGGTCGAAAGAGTCTGTTCATATTCCTGATGGGCTTGGCGTGGAAGTGCCGTTACAGCATGCCGCTGCTGCTGAGCGGCACCGTGGCCATACTCGGCAGGGCGTGGATGTTCCAGATCAGGGTGCATACGGTACACAGGCTGCATGAGAATGAGGTACTTACCTACTTAATTGTTTAAATTATTTTATTTCTATAGGGTGGTTTGTACCTACAAACACTTTTACAATCCTATTTTAAAAACTAGATGAGACCGGCGTTTCTTATCTGGATACTCTGAGAAGATACACCGAAACATTTCAGAGGTAAAAGTAAGAGGCGATTCGGCGAGTTTTTTTATCATGTATTTATTAACACCGATTTCTCCGTGATGACTGGCTGATTTACTCAAGCAAAGTCATCATCATCATTTCAGCCGAAAGACGTTCACTGCTGGACATAGGCCTCCCCAAGTACCTCCACTTCGACCGGTTCTGTGCTTCTCGCATCCAACGAGTTCCTGCGGCCTTCACAAGGTCGTCGGTCCACCTTGTGGGAGGCCTTCCAACGCTACGTCTCCCGATACGCGGTCGCCACTCCAGAACCTGTCGGCCCCATCGGCCATCTGTTCTGCGAGCAATGTGTCGTGCCCACTGCCTCTTAAGTTTGGCAATTCTTCGGGCTTTGTCGGTTACCTTGGTTCACCTGCGGATCTCTTCATTTCTGATTCGATCACGCAGAGAAACTAAGCATAGCCCTCTCCATTGCCCTTTGGGTGACTTTCAGCCTCCATGCAAAGTACCTAAATAAAAATCATATTGTACCACCTCGCGAGCTTCCTCTACCAAAGGATACAAGAATCACGTAAACCGACCCAGTCATCAGAATCACGGAAAAATCGGTTAAAAACATGAAAAAAAAAATTCGCTGTTTGCATAACCTCGTTTTTTGAAGTCGGTTAAAATAATTATAGTTTCGGAAGTCGGTGGCAAAAAATGAAAAACATAAACTAAATTTATTTTTGACTTTGTAAAAATTGTGAACTTTCTTATAATTTACGTAGGAATCAATTGTCGAAAAGCCATGGATTGTAAGACCACACCTACCTACATTGACGTAGGTATGAATCCTTTTCATTACAAATCGGATATCTATCTGCCTAGCTGCTAGCTTGCACCGGCTAGATTATCTATTTGCCCTTGCATGCATTAAGTCTTTGCGAGTTAATTCGATTACCTGCCGCAGTCACTGGTATTTTGTAACTACTGGGAACTAAGCGTATTAACATGTATCAATCCTTTGTATGAAAACGTAAACGCATGTTTACTTCTAAAGTAGACTGCTGGGGAATTTGTTGCGCCACTTCTTTTTTTTGGGGGCTGTCTTATGTAATTTTGACGTTCAAAGAGTGCTGATTCTCAGCCTGATTTGAATAAATTACTTTTCATTTAGATTTTTCCGCTAAGCAGTTTGTGATGTGTCTTCCCTAAAAGTGGCATGACATAAACTGGGTGACCATTAGATCATGAACCCGGCATTAGTTCCACAGTTCCAATCCCGTCAATCAAACTGTCAATCCGATTGAGACAAATCCCATTTAGAAACGGTCTAAGGGTTGTACCTACTTACGCCAGATTGACCGTCTTATGTTTTCCTTGCGTTGATGTGTTCATAAGGATATTTTCGTAATTTAAAACGTTTAAAATCTAGTCGCAGTATCATCTCGGCGACAAACAAATGTCAACTTGTGAAAATGTTGGGAAATTAGAGGTATGTTTGACAGATTGAGACTGAGATCAGACAGTGAACGTTCTAAAAATTACGATAATTGCGTCTCTAGTGTCTTTAAATTGCGAGACTCAGTGTTACCCATAAGTAGTATAGCGCTACATGGTACTTAGGCCTGTGGTCAAAATTGGAACTCCGCGGCCATCTTGTTTTTAACAAACTTCAAAAAAAAGAGGAGGTTATCAATTCGGTTGTTTTTTTTTTAAATGTGTGTTACCTCAAAACTCCGTTACTTATAAGCCGATTTGCAGAATTCTTTATTTATTTGAAAGAATATACTTTCAGATTGGTCCCATTGTCATCAGGTCAGGATCTGATCATGGGATCCTGGAGAAATCGGACAACAAACAAACATCAAACATTATAGGCACACCTATAGTGTTTTGGGTATTTTTTATAATAACTCGTGCATTTGCTCTCGGAATGCACCATTTGGTGAAGTGGAACTGATGATGAAGACCACAGATGGCCACCGGAACTACTCAATAACAAGTATTTCACGGGTTGCGATTCGATTACTTTAATATGGTTGCTAAGCAATTTATGCTCGTCACAATGCGAATGGTGAAATGGAGCTGATGGTGGACTTGGAAAACTCCTCAACAATTAACGTCCCTGCATCGGGAAAAGTAATATAATAATAAAAATATAATAAAAAAAAAAACACCGACTTCCGAAATTAAAGTTATTTTTCACTTTGTAGTGTTTTTTTTGGAAGTTGTTTTTTTTTTGTTTTGAACACATATCAAGCGACATTTCACAAAGCAGTTGCACTAATGATAAAACTGGACTTGAGCCACGAAAACCCTGATGGGCATATTCAAAAGCATTAAGAACATAGGCAAACATGGGGACTGCCGACTGAAGTAAAAACTTAAAACTATGAAATGACAGTGGGTTTTCGTACCTAAAAAAGTTTTTCCTTTAGAAAGCTTGTTATAAAATATAGAATCTAGGATGCAAGAGCGAGCGAAGCAAACTCGGGATATTGGGCACCCAGCTCGTACGTAAGGTTCGAAAGGCTTAGTAAGTTAGGGAAGGCCAGATTCCGAAACCTAAACTGCTGGAAATCGAGTTTAAGCTTTTCGTCATAATTCGATAAAGTAAGTTCTCTTTTTGTATGATGGTTAAAAGAAAACAGGAATTATTCAAGATGGGGTTCTAAAATTTTCAGGCTCGCTACGCTAGCTCTTGCAATCTACATTCTGTTGATTCTTTAGTTTTTCTTCATAAGTCGACAAAGCAAGTGATTCCTAGTCCTTTTGGAATGATCGAAAGAAACTCGAACCTAGCCGAGAGTGTGCAAAATTTTCGAGCTCGCTTCGCTCGCTCTTGCATTTGACATTCTGATAGTTGCTTGAGCTTGCCTGCTTAAGTCGACAATGTAACTCCTATTTCTGCTTGAAAATATAAAACAAAACCTAACCCAACACATGCGGGTTGTTAAAATTGTCGAGCTCGCTTCGCTCGCTCACCCCACCCTACATGTTCTACTGTTCTAATATGTACGACCAATTTGGCAGCATTATTTAGGCAGGGGGTGTACCTTCATATAGTACTTACATCCACATTTCGCCAGTTATTAAGTGAAATGTCATAGGGGGCGAGCCTACTGCCGACAACCGGGCATAAATCCAGACTCCAGGCAGCGTCTGAGAAATTTCTGATGGAAAAATTCAATAACACTACCCGACCTAGGAATCGAACCCGGCTAGGACTTCATACTCAGCAGTAACACTTGCGACCACTAGACCAACGAGAACCTGTACCTCCCTTAAAATATTCCTCGGCACCCATGATGACCCCCCCCAAAATCTTGGGCTGCGACCGCGCCTAGCGTCATAAGATCCTTGTAGCAGTTCTAGATAGGTAAACGTCGTTACTATCATTTTGTAACAATAGATTTTATTTTCAGTTGTCTTACTATGATGAGGACGACGAACAGGACGACGACGAGGCCACGTGGGAGACCGAGTCCTCAGACTCGTGGGAAACCATCGTGGAAGAGGTGGCATACGGCTGATCACACAATGAATCAACCTCAGCCATCGCGGCTCAAACCTGCCCCGACGATTATTACTTACCTACTAGATTGTAACAAATATCGGCGTAGCTAGGTTCACGGGATTTTAATTTATTATGTTGGCAGGTTTCTGCCGTATTTGTATATATTGTCGTTACAGATATTATGTGGTGCTTTTGGGTTCTAGAAATATTTTAGACGATTTTTTTAACACTGTATTTTGGAGTCTCTCCCATTGTCATATGGTGTTGGGTACATGGTAATAAATCTCACGAAAGAATCTTTAGTTACAATACTTGTTTTAAACATTTTGTTGAACGTATGCGCTGCGAAACCGCAACGCTCACGCCACTTCCACGCAACATAAGTTTCGAATTTTTGATAATATCTACGCAACGGTAACGCAGCGACTACGCTAGATGTGATGTGAACTTGTGATGTGTCTAATTTAGACTTGGTAACAGCACCCTAATTGTAATTCGTAACACTTTCAATCACAATCTGAAATATTTTGAAGGATTTGCCAATCCATTGCTTCAATTATGTTCGAATTTGTCTGCTCAACGACGTAAATAACGCAATGAATGTTGTTGAACTGTCAAAATGAAAGCCATTGCTACTGATAGTGTGTTGCGCAATTACCTCGCTGAACCGGACGATATATGGCTCAATAAGTTTTTGAAAAGGTTCGACTTTGTAGATCGTGCTCTCAGTTAATCATTCCTGTGTATCAGTCTCTTTCTAACGCTCGGTGTGTCACATTAACGTTCGGAAACTGTACTTTTCTCTATTTTTTTTTAGGCTGGATTTAGTGCTCGACCAACGGTTAGCACGTACGATACCCGTTGACCGTGCGCGCTGATTATTACCGGTCGAGACCGAGCGTTAAGTGCTTCGCTGGCGGCAAACCGAGTACTCACAAGAGATATTGAGATATTGCGTACACGCGTACGGCCGGTCGCTCGTTATCGTCGCACTAAATGCCCGCATATACCGACATAGCGCGTCAATCGACCGACGTACGCCCGACCGACGAGCTCGATCGGCGGTCCTCGTCAGCGCTCAGCGTCAGCGATTCATCAGCGCTGCACTGTAGTTCATAAGTTTATCATTGATATAGTTACGTTCAACCGATGTCAGCGCTGACCGTGGTCGAGCACAAAATTCAGCCTAAAACGACGCTCTTGGCTACGCCCGTACTTTTTGTCAGTGTATGAGTGTAGCAGACCTCATACAGTTATTGCGTTATGACTGACTTAGGTATGTATGTAATAATCAGTCGTCTTGCCGTACACATACCGTTTTTAGAATGGCTTAATTCTGGCAAAAGGATTTTTTAAAAGAATTAACCTACCTCAACTGAACGGTAAAAGTGTTAAAGAGGTTCCAAGAAGTTATAACCAATAAGTAACGGTGAGATTAGATATAAATCAGATATTACATGTAAAAATATAGTAGAATAGAGCCGTAGGTATTTTAAAATCATTATACATACTATAGGAACGATTGACATCACGGCAGTTGTAACACTTGAACTGCGAAAACCGTCTTTATTGCTGCGTGCGGTTGACTATACCTACCGAATGTGTTGAAATTATACGACCCTGTAAAATGACGTCCTATAAACTCAAATATAATGAGACAAGACACTTACGTGGGTGGGTGGCTTGGCGAGGATTTCAGTTGCCCTCCCTTATTTAGGAATGAATAAAACTTTAATTTAATTGCTTACTTAAATTGTTAAAGCAATACTTACGGACGGACTCACATTAGCAAGTCAATGTTAAGTACGTTGTAAGTACCTTTAAATAACTGTGATTTTATTTAAAAAACAGAATGCAACAGTGAGCGAAGCGAGCTCGAAAACATTATCAACTTGTATAAATTAGGTTATCTTTTCACCATTCATAAATAGGAGTTACTTTGTCGACGTATGCAGAAAAGTTCTAGAATGAAGAGTCTAGACTGCAAGAGCGAGCGAAGCGAGCTTGTAACTTTTAGCACTCAGCTTCGGATAGATTAGATTTTCTTTTGAACCATACAGAATGGGAATTGCTTTGTCGACTCATGAAGAAATTAGGCTAGAAGAGCGAACGAAGTGAGCTTATACATTTTTGCACCTCGGATAGATTATGTTATCTTTTCACCATTCATTCGTCATTCATACAGAAATAGGAGTTACTTTGTCGACTTATGCAGAACCCTAGCGAGCGAAATGAGCACGAATATTTTAGTACCCCGCCTCGTACAGGTGACAAGAGCTTCGGATCGGATAGGTTAGATATTCTTTCAAATCCGCCTTTGCTAAATACTTTTCATGTTGAAGAAGCTTTAAAAACTTTAGAGTGAAATTATACAGCCGCCAAAACTGTCGCCCACGAGCTCATTGCAGTGTTCGTATTTGAAAAATTGAAACTCAAGCTTGCACCTTGATAATTTATGGTCTTTGGGAATTAAAATTGATCATATTACTTTCTTCTGCCATAATTATGGTTCTGGGTTCAAATGTTAGGTAATTTGTTTGTAAAACATACTGTGTCCACAGTACCTAATATGAATAAATATTTTAATTTCAATGAGTCTTTCTTTTTATTTTACCCTGTTTTCCCTGTTCATTTTAAGGGTTTCGTAGCAGAACGGCATATGCGTAACCCTAAAGTTACGTATATGCCGACATCTTGGATATATATTTTGATCAAAGAAGAAAGTCGGAGGGGGCATAAAATGTGTGAACGCTTTTCGCGTGACGATTTCTACCGTCTTACCCCCAGCCGCGTTAAAGAACTTCGTTGTAATAAAACAACCCTAACGCTCCAATGAGTCGTAGGTATTTATTTGAACAAGTAGACCTAGTTTCCTTACTGTCCATATTTATACTGTGCCTTTACGCAGCACTCGACGCGTGTTTGTTGGTGTGCTTCACGCAATTAATTTTCAAGCTTTTTCACTTTTCCAATTTGTTTCAAGTGAATTAAAATTGTTTTATCACGTAAGATCGCTGTTCCTCCAGACTTTTTTCAATTTGTCCATCGATGGTTTAGTTATCGCCATACGTCTCTTAATTTCACTTATGCATCCATCCCCGTTTGTGTTAACGCTCAATAAATGTAGGACTGGACTTTTAGTTTAGAGACTTCGGGCGAGTTGTTGTTACCGCGGTCTACGATCATCACCTTTGTTTTGTTTTTTTTTGCGATTCATCTGTAGCCCGAATTCGAGACTCACAGTCTCCATCCTACGAAGTAATTCCTCTAGATGACTTGTGCTAGTAGCAAATAGCGTGGTGTCAGCGTATCGCAGATGTGCAATGTTTTAGGCACCGATAGAGACACCGTCTGTCCAATCCTCCAAAGTAATGCGCATGATGTGTTCATTGTAAATATTGAAGAGGAGCGGCGATATTATGCAACCTTGACGGACACCTGCACTAGGATGGAAACTGTTTGACAAGTTTTCATCGGTTCGAATGGAAGCTGTGCCTATTTCGTATAACTGTCTCAAAAGATGCACTAGGTTTTACGGCGTGCCCATTCCCAGTGAAGTATTCCACAACTTTGGCTATTTCACTGAGTCGAGCGCCTTGGAGAAGTCTACGAAGCAGATATAGGCCGGTTTGTTAAATTCTCGGGCTTTCTCAATAATCTGACGAACAATTAAAACGTATTTGTTCCCGGGTGCCTTTCCCTTTCAAAAATCCAGCTTGCTCTGGTGCAATCTCTGGACAAATAGGCCTTTCGATGTTCGTTAAGAATATGGAGAAATATTTTGCTGGCGTATGGGATGAGTGCAATAAGGCGTACTTACCTACCTAGCTGTAAACCTATAAAAAAACGAACATAAGAAAAACTTTTTAGTTGATTATAGGGCTGGCTTTTACCTTGGCCAAAGGCTAAGCATTGCCATACAACGTGGCAATGCCGCCAGTCTCTTGGGAACATTACCAGTCGACAGCGATGCGGATGAATTTTTCGACGTTATATTTTAGTTTCTGTATAGTTTTTATTTAAATTTGTTATTTTTAATATTAGATATACATAGATATTATATTTGTATAGCTTATATTTTGAAAACTTAAATAAAGTTCAGGGACACACTTTTAGTTGATCAACTGCAAATGTTTTATAAATGTTCAGCGGTGCATCGTAAATAAATACGTCACGTTGCATTTGAAGGAGGCGGAAGTAGTGTTTCAAGGACAAGGACCCACAGGGAAAACATCGCCATAATATTGCACTTAAATTGCCAGGATGCTTCTAGCTCACTGACCTCTATTAAACAACTTGTATAGTCAGTGTTGATGAATAAAAACAGTAAATCTTGAATTAAACCTCTCCGCTAATAATGTTACAGGCTGGTCGAAGTAAGCTAATTGTCAATTATGACAACTCTATTACTTCAAAATAACAATCCATCAGAAACATAGAAACATGTATTTATAGTTCACAGTTTTGGATTTTTAGTTTTAAATTATTCAAGATAATCATTTCCCACAATAACCCAATACAAAATCATGTTTTAATTTTATAAATAAAATAAAAGTAAAAAAAAAATCAGACAAAATGAGTAAAGAAGGTCCTGTGAAAAAGCCTTTCATGCCCAAATACATGAACTTCGTTATAGGAGGCACTAGCGGGTAAAGTACCAATCTAAGATTTGTCTATTTTTTATCACTTTCTCGACAAACCCTAAAGGTACGGGGACTAGGGGAGCCCAGGGCCTCTGGGCTCCCAAAAAAAAAAAACGCTGCATATCTATATATGCTGGGTTATTTTTTTAAAGACGGATGGACTATGTGAACAATGGTATGGGTAACTACCGAGATGACGACTTATAGAGAAGTATGGAAGAAAAATAGATGTTGCTCCGACCCCAAATAAATTAGGATAAGGTAGGAGAATGATATGCAGGGCGACAATTTGCTGAGTAGGTGCGGTACGAAAACGTATATAATATCTTTATCGCACTGCTAACACAAGACTGTATCAACTCAAAATGAAGCTTTTTTCAGAAATGATGGAAAACTGATTACTCGTTTCCTGTTAACTAACGATTGTAAAAACTGAACACTGTTTTAAAATTAGTTATAAAATTAAGGGGTTTCTTTAATTATGAATAATTTCAGAGATTGCAGGTTATCAAGTTATTTCCAAATTTGGAGTTAATACAGTATTGTGTGAGAAATTAATTTTTGAGTTGATACAGTCTTGTGTTAGCAGTGCGATATTTGAAAAGTAAAAAAAAATACAGGGTGTCCCAGAAACCAACGTCAAGCCAGTAACGGGTGATAGCCGTGATAAGCCAAGTCGTGACAGTTATCAGAATTGAATTCAAAATAATTACATCACTTACTTTAACCGTCTACACTGTGAAAAGATGGCGCGTTTAGTCTGAATTGCAAAATTATGTGTTTTATGTGTTTTTTGAAAATTATATGTTTTAGTTTCCGTACCCAAAGGGTAAAAACGGGAGCCGATTACTAAGACTGCGCTGTTTGTCCGTCCGTCTGTCTGTCACCAGACACCAAATTTTCACAATGTTCAAATTCCCTATCAGCTCATTTTGTAATTAGTGCTTAATTTAATGAATTTACAGGATTAACTCAATTTTTTTTCTCTCTATTGGCTCCATATGGCAATAGACAGGGATAAACTGAATTAGGGAAGGGTCAAGGGAAGTCTTTATCCCTCAGTGGATACTAAAGGCTAATAATATTCACAGGATGATGGCAATTTGTGTAGTCCAGCCAGCTGACTTGTTGAAGACCCGAATGCAGCTCATGGGTGCTGGCGCCAAAGACGCGTCGTTTATGACTGTAGCTCAAGGTATCCTGAAGAACGAAGGGTTCCTGGGCTTCTATACGGGTTTATCAGCCGCACTGCTCCGACAGGCTACTTACGGCACTGGCAGGCTTGGAGCCTTCAACGGATTTTTCGATATGTATAAAGCGTAAGTGTTCATTCTCCTTTAATAGCTGGGTCCACACCAGACGATCCAGTGCGCTCCCATCGGGCGCGGCAAGAACAATGCACGGTCGATGTGGAGGTGCCGTATGCTGCGCGCTATCGGAGCGCACTCAGCTATCTGTAATAGTCTCCGATTAAAACAGCTAGAATGGAAGACGCGCCCCACTCTTCTTCCTAGTCGCTTACAGTACAAGCGTGCAACATTCCGCTAGTGTTTTAGTTTTGTCGATACACAGTAATACTTATTAGTGGGTAATTAGTGTGTACCAAAAAACTAAAACACTAGCGGAATTGACTAGCGATAACCACTAGCGATTAGTAAGAAGAGTGGGGCCACCATCAGGATGGCTGAACCAAACGAGATATGTATAATCGCGGCCTTTTCCGCCTGATCCCTTAAAAAAAATTCGCCTAAACCCTGCGGCGGCGCCAAGCCACGCCCCCTTAAATTTTTCGTCTATTAGGAAAGCGATATAACGCAATTAGTTGCAACCTGTACTGCGCGGCTTAGTGATGCATCACGTGTACTCCTTTTGTGAATTTTACGGACGAACTATTTGACCTTGGCGCGCTTACTAGAGAGCGCTTCTATTTTTTGAGTGCAAGCAAAAATTAACTTAGTGGTGGTCAGGCGGTAGTGTCCGCGATAGTACATGAGACCATATGCACTGTTTAATACCTATTTGCTACTATTTTCTACCTATAATGAAATATTTGCTACCTTTGCGTTAAGAAATATATCAAAGAAATAAAGTGGTCAACAGTGCATATGGTCTCATGTACATACGAGGGGGCGTTTTTATGTTCGCGGAATGGAGGGGTTAGAGAGAGGTTACGGCTCTCATTAGTACCTCAACGTGTTGAGTGATTCACTATTAGCATAAATACAAAATTTTATTACAATCGGCTAATTAGTCTCTGAACTATCACCAACCAAACAACTTAATCGGGATGACAGCGTTCACAATGGAGAAAATCGAGCACCGCGCCCCGTTATAAAGTTCCTTACTAAGCAAGGATAAAACGTCCAAACTATTACGGAAGAGATGTCCTGCATTTACGGAGACTCTTGGCCTTGTAAAACCATGGTTTACAAATGGCATCGTCTATTCAAGCAAGGACGAGAATCACTTGAAGACGATCTCCGGCCTGGACGACCGTTTTCTTGGAAAACCCCTGCTGATCCCCTTCCTGCTGATCGATTATAAGGACAAGGGCGTTAATATAACCGGAGAATACTACGCGTCAATTCTGAAGCGTTTAAGGGGAAGCAATCAAAGAGGAAAGACGAGGAAAATTGACGAAAGGCGTCTTGCTCTTGCACGACAATGCGCCTGTTCACAAGAGTCGTGTTGCCATGGCTGCCCTACACAAGTCAGGCTTCGAAATAATTAACCACCCACCATATAGTCCAGACCTGGCCCCCTGCGATTATTATCTTGACTTTGATTATGATTTTGACAGGCCTGATGGTCTAGTGGTTAGTGACCCTGACTGCTATGCCGGAGGTCGTGGGTTCGATTCCCACCCAGGACAAATGTTTGTGTGATGAGCACGATCATTTGTTCTGTGTCTGGTTGTAATTTATCTATAATATGTATGTATTTAGAAATATATAAGTATGTTTATCAGTTGTCTAGTACCCATAACACAAGCTCTGCTTAGCTTGGGACTAGATGGCGTTGTGTGATAGTTGTGGAATATTATTATTATTATTATCTATTACCAAACGTGAAAAAAGAGCTGCGTGGCAAGAAATTTTCAAGTGATGAAGGAGTGATGGACGCAGTTTCAGCGTATTTTGAGGACAAAAATGTTTTTTTTTTTTTTCGATGGTATGCATACACTTATTGAACGATCTGAAAAATGTATTAGGCTAGCAGGTGAATATATAGAAAAAGAAAAATATTTGCGAAGTTTTATTTACCCCCCTTACCTCCCATTCCGCGAACATAAAAACGCCCCCTCGTATTTCGTTTGGTCCAGCCCTCCTGACGGTGACGGAGTGGGGCGCGTCTTCGTGGAGTGCACTATCTATAGCACAATATCAATGAAAATTGGAAAGAAGGTGTATTCTGTGTACCGCTAAACAATGGTGTAGTGAAATTACGAAAAAGCACGAAAAAAATTATTAAATCTCATTACAATCGTGGTAATAACTTTAGTTTCATAGTTTTGTTTTGAGAAATACTATGAAATGCAGCACGGTGAAGTAGGTACCCTAATTTTAAATTGTCTGTTGACGTATGTCATCTTATTTCAACACGACAGTCTTGTTTCTATGTTGACGGTACTCGGTGTAAAAATCTAACGTGAAAACAATAAGCACTAGTGGTAGCGACTTAAGCTTAAGTGACCCGGACCACGTCGCAGTCACGACTGAGCGCTCCTAAGCTTACGCACACTAAAACCACAAAATACTGTATTTTGTGCTAAAACAATGTGCATGTGCAGGCACAACTACAAACACAGTCAAACAGACTTCGTGAAATAGAATATCTATAACATGTCCTGTCTAAGAGAGCCGTGTGATCTGTAACTCAGGAGTCAGGAGCCTCCTATCTCAAACACCTTTCCCTATTTAAGATTGTTCATTATATTATATTAATCAGTGCCTGTGATATGATGTTGAGATAAATAAAGATTTATAATTATGATTATTATCTGTGGCTCCGTTTTCTTTTTTTTTTTCAGTAAATACGGTGCCCCCTCATTTCCAATAAAGATAGGGTTGGGCATGATCGCCGGGGCTTTCGGCGCGTGGATCGGAACACCGGCCGAAGTCGCGCTCATCCGGATGACCGCCGACGGCAGGCTACCACCTGAGAAGCGAAGGAACTACACTAATGTGTTCAATGCTCTAGGCAGGTAGGCATCCTGGTTTTTCATCTAATACACTCGAATATCCTATTGTATATTTAAAGGTAGGTGCCATCCAGTTGTTTTTTATTTCATACAACGTACAATAATGGTATATAAGATGGACTTACTCGTAATTCCGCCAATGCCTTTACTTGAAATTTCCTGATACCAATATTATTAACCTCCTGACCGAATTTCAGCCTAGGTGGCCAATCTCAAACAAGATGAGGCAAGTACGCAGGAGATATTATAGTGCACAATTTGTGCGATAGCTAAGGTGCACTGCAGTCTGCTGCTGGGACTGTACTGCAGTCTCTTCAACGGTGCCAGAGCGACTATCGGTACATCGAGGTGCTGAAGTGTCTGTACGAAAACGCCACTATGTCAGTCCAACTTCAGGATCAGGCCTCGAAATCTATCCTTTTGCAGAAAGGTGTGAGACAGGGAGACGTTATCTCTCCGAAACTGTTCACCGTTGCACTGGAGGATTTTTTCAAGGTTCTGGACTGGAAAGGAGCTGGCATTAACATCAATGGCGAGTAAATAACTCACCTTTCAGTGCCAGTGATGAAATATGGCACTGAAACGTGGTCGCTCACAATGGGCCTTATTAGAAGTCTAAAAGTTACTCAAAGGGCAATGGAGAGGGCTATGCTTGGAGTTTCCCTGCGCGATTGAATCAGAAATGAGGAGATCCGCAGGAGAACCAAGGTAACCGACATAGCCCGAAGAATAGCCAAACTTAAGTGGCAGTGGGCAGGGCACATTGCTCGCAGAACAGATGGCCGATGGGGCCGAAAGGTTCTGGAGTGGCAACCGCGTACCGGAAGACGTAGCGTTGGAAGGCCTTCCACAAGGGGGACCGACGACCTTGTGAAGGCCGCAGGAACCCGTTGGATGCGAGAGTCACAGAACCGGTCGAAGTGGAGGTGCTTGGGGGAGGCCTATGTCCAGCAGTGGACTTCTTTCGGCAGAAATGATGATGATGATGATGATAAAGTGCACTCTATTCCTTTACTCTCAAAGTCAGACGGGTCACGAATACGACCCGACCGAGGAGTGATTAGGCGCAGGATCAACGGCTTTACGTGCTCTCCGAGCTACGGGGGAGTCACACCACTAACTTCCACCAATCCTAATAACACTGCCCGACCCGGGAATCGGACCCAGGGCCCCACATGCTCAGCAGTCGCGCTTGCGACCACGAGGCTGTTATTGACTTAGGTAGTTGGTAACATAGTGTTTGAACCAATCTCCACTTCTTTGGTTAACTTACAGGATTACGCGCGAAGAAGGTTTAACGACATTATGGAGGGGCGCTGGCGCCACGGTCACGAGAGCTATGGTTGTTAATGGCGCACAACTCGGCTCCTATTCACAGGTCAGTGTTTTGTGATAGGAACACAAGGAAATTGCAGAAGCAAGGAAAGATCAGCACCCAAATGTCGGAACACACTTTCTATTACAATCCGAAGAATTTTCAAGGAAATTCGTAATCCAAGCCGACGAAGCTTTCGCAAGCATCAAGAACGCAATGATACACATTTACCCTGCAGCACTCTGACTTTGTAATTCTGACTGCATATTCCTTCACGGGCTTGCTTCAGACCTAATGGGTGACCATCACGTCATCTGAAGTAAACCCGTATGTATACAGGTGCCAATAGATACGTTAAACTGGTCCGCTCGAAAAGCGAATGGATTCTTACGTTTTGAATCTTGATGGATTTTGGAGAACCTAGAATTACGAGCGTGGCGCACCTTGGAAGAGGCCTATGTCAAGCAATGGACCGAGTTGTTTGACTAGCTGGGTTCATACCGGATAACCGGACGATCCAAATTTGGATCGACGTTCTGAGGTTCTTTCGCACGATCCGTTTTACCCTGACCCTGCCGGGCGCTGCTGTGCCGATCCATATTTTAGCTAGATTAAGTTCAGATGAACACACGCTCTATATGGATTGACCAATCCGAGTGCGCTCGGATCGGCCGCTCCACGGAGCGCACGCTCCACCGCGTGCGCTTGGATTGTGCGCGACACGTCCGCACCGACTATGCATTTTGATCGCACTCCTGCCACGCCCAATCGAAGCGCACTGGATCGTCCGATGTTATGTGGATCCATCTATTGAATATTAGGTAGGTATGCAATCTTTTAAAAACCGTTGGTTGAAACTCCAGCTTCAACCAATACTTCTAGCTTCCAAGCTAGAAGTGTGTCGGCAGACACGATGACAGCTGTAATTTTGTGAACTAAACTTTTTACTGTAGCTGTAGTTATCATTGTTCTAACTTGTCATGTTGCGGGATTACTCTTTCCGTAATAATCAGGTCAGAACGAACTGTGATGTTACCTGCTGGTCAATTCTGTAAAAATCTCATCGTGAAAACTTGGGGGAAGAGAACTGTCAATAGTGTCCTGTGTCAATCCCTAGCATCAGATGTAATGACAGCTCACTTCACCTAAGTTTACACGGTGAGAGTTTTACAGAATAGCAATACTGTTGTATTTGCCTCGCGAATAAATAAATAAATAAATCAATTCTAGGCTCGAGAAATGCTGCTACCGTTGTTCGGGGATGGCTTATTTCTGCACTCGGTATCCGCTATGATCGCCGGAATGATCACCACAGTTGCTTCGCTGCCTATGGACATCGTAAAGACAAGGTAACATCGTAACATGCTCATTGACGCACTCTGAACGTACTTCTGTTGAAAGAATATACAGGGTTGAATTAAATTAGCATACGTAATGGAAATCAACATCTAAATGTGACAACATAGAAAAAAAAAGTGTGGGGTCGGGGTGCCCAGGTCGGCTAGGAACGAAGTTCAAAATGAAAAACATCCAAGATGGCTGCTTTCGCAGCCGCCATCTCACGGGAGTGTCAGACTCTTACCTACTGACTAAAACCCACCCGTGTTCCTTCCTTAGCCCTTTATGTTCCGGGGCAGCGGTAACCCTTTCGGACGATCCCGCTACCCCGGTAGGTTCGAGCATTATAGTGTTGTACATTTACTTTCACGATGGACTCTGTCGACGAAACACTGCTGTTAGTCTTACTAAAGATTTTGGAAAAAGAAACCTAAGAAAATGTTGCCGTTTAAAGTTCTTAATAAAAATATTGCATATTTCTTCCCAAGCTTTTTTCTTTTCGATTTTATTACTGTTCAAGTCACGCAACGAGTTATGAGCGCTGACCTTGACAAAAAGAAGCGAAACAAACCCTTATTACTAAGACATAAGGGTTTGTGGCGTTTGTTTTCTTCAAGGTCAACGATCATAACTCGTTGCTTACACTCTTAGACAAGTACAGTGTAAGATGCGTCGTGCGTCGTCCTGCGATATGGGATTCGAAGTCAGACGACTTCGAATCCCATATCGCCGGACTTGAGCGGTATGAATTTGAGTAACAGAAAAATTAACTAAACTAACGACGAATATTGATTAATAATAAAATCCAGATCGAGCTTACAAAAAGTGGACTTGTGATTAATCCATTTCAGATATTAAAATTCTAGCCCTGCGACTAAATTACTAAGTGAGCGACTAGAAGTACAGAGAGGGCACCCCCAGGTTAGGTTTGGTTACTTTAAACCTTTTACACAGAAATAGGGGCCCCGCGAAGCGGATCTCCGTCGACATAGGATGCAAAAGCGAGCGAAGGGCACCCCCAGGTTAGGTTACTTTAAACCCTTTAAACAGAAATAGGGGCCCCGCCAAGCGGGGCTCCGTAGATATAGGATGCAAGAGCGAGCTAGTGACAATACAAATACCTTTACCGTGCATCGAGTATTTTAAGTAACTCAAATTAATGTTTGTACTGATCTGGTGATTTCTCGTCACTCGCAGTCAGTCGCTCACTTAGTAATACTTATAACGTAAATAAATTATGTTTGTCACTTGAAACTTTAATTTACAGTCACTCGTTTAAATACTAACCATTATTTATTTGCAGGGTTTCATCAGTGCTTCTGTTTCATCATACTACAGTAGGTACTTACTATTTAACCTGTCTGTTTCAGAGTACAAAACTCAGAAAAGGGAACAGGCCAACTTCAAGTACTGTCCAATGTTATCAAGAACGAAGGTGTTCTCACATTGTGGAGCGGTATGATTCCAACCTACGCGAAAATTGGGCCTATGACCATTCTTGTATTTATATTCCTTGAACAACTCAACAAAGCTTATTATAAATTAACTGGCCAACTTTAATTGTTAGGTATGCCCGACGACATATCAAGCTATACATTTCCTGTATTTTCTGACTTCACATTGTACGAAAAGCTTATACAATGCGAGGTCAGCTAAAACTGGAAATGTATAGCGTGTGGTATCGTCGTGTGTAGGTACCGTTTTTAAATTGGAAATATGACCATATATAAAAAAGCAAAAATGAAAGTTAACATTTTAATTATTGCTAAGAAATGTAATGAAAATTAAAAAATGTGTCGTCTTGTTTAGTTTTTCGTAGGGCTCCGCAATGGTGAGCGTTGATTAAAGTAACGTGTTAATCGCACCGCATACACAGAGGTTATTTAACCAGTCATGTTTAACAATGTCTACATACAATAGATACGATACGGTATTTGTTTTAGAGAAAACACCACACGAGAATATTATCCACCCATGCACTATACCGAGACCATTGGACAGGAAGGACTCTCAAGAGGAAATGCGGGTGGTCGTTTCTACATAGAAACGCTCTCGCCTGTTTTCTTTCTGGTTAATGACAATAAAGCAATGATTTTTTACAAAATAGTAAATATTATACCTCCTGGCACCTGGAACGCCTGATGGCAAAAAAATAGTGATTTTCATATGGATTGACATTCATTTCAGCCGAAAGACGTCCACTGCTGGACATAGACCACTCCAGAACGTTTCGGCCCCATCGGCCATCTGTTCTGCGAGCAATGTGCCCTGCCCACTGCCACTTAAGTTTGGCAATTCTTCGGGCTATGTCAGTCACCTTGGTCCTCCTGCGGATCTCCTCATTTCTGATTCGATCACGCAGGGAAACTCCATTGCCCTTTGGCTGACTTTTAGCCTTCTAATAAGGCATTGTGAGCGACCACGTTTCAGTGGCATATGTCATCACTGGCAACACGCACTGGCCAAAGACTTTCGTCTTGAGACACTGCGGTATGTGGGACGAGAAGATATTGCGTAACTTCCCTAATGCTGCCCAGCCGAGTCGGATTCGACAATTGACCTCTTTCTCGAAGTTGGACCTACCTAACTGGACAGTTTGTCCTAGATAAACATACTCGTCCACGATTCCGAGTGTAGCGTCTCCGATCTTTATGAGAGTGTTACATGGGCATTTGACATGAGCTTTGTTTTGTACATGTTCATTTTAAGACCCACTCTTTCGGAGGCTCTACTGAAGTCATTGAGCATTGTATTGAGGTCCTCCATAGTCTCAGACATGACTATGATATCGTCGGCAAACCGAAGGTGAGTTATGTACTCGCCATTGATTTAATGCCAGCTCCTTTCCAGTCCAGAACCTTGAAAAAATCCTCCAGTGCAACGGTGAACAGTTTCGGAGAGATAACGTCTCCCTGTCTCACACCTTTCTGCACAAGGCTAGGTTTTGAGATCTGATCCTGGAGTCGGACTGACATAGTGGCATTTTCGTACAGAAACTTCAGCTCCTCGATGTACCGATAGTCGATCTGGCACCGTTGAAGAGACTGCAGTACAGCCCATTATTATTATTTATTTATTTAATTAAAACGGTTTAAAACCAATTACCCATGTCTCGATCGAATCAAAGGCTTTCTCGTAGTCCACAAACGCTAAGCAGAGAGGCAGGTTATACTCTTCGGTATTCTGTATAACCTGTCGCAGTATATGTATGTGGTCTGCGGTGCTAAAGCCTTTACGGAATCCGGCTTGTTCGGGAGGCTGGAAGTCGTCAAACCTTCGCGCGAGACGGTTCGTGATGACTTTCGAAAACAGCTTGTAGAAATGGCTCAGAAGTGAGATGGGCCTATAGTTCTTAAGAAGGGCATTGTCGCCCTTCAGGAACTCGGCCGTAATTCCGTCATCACTCGGCTCCTTGTTGTTTTTGAGCTGCTTCAGAGCCATCCTAATCTCGTACAGGCTGACGACCGGGATGTCTTCGGTATAGTGTCGGGTCAATCTAGCTCTTTGATTGACATTGTCTTATGAAATACTTAATTTTTTTTTTTGACAGGAAGTTCTGGTAAACCTATAACTACTTGTCCCTGTTTCCTTTTTAATGATACATTATTTTTATAAGCACTAGAATCCTCAAAAAATGCCGATTTAAACCGCTGTCAACAAAGGCCTAGTGTCCAAATTTGACAACTAATAATGAAAAAAAAGGAAAAACATAGGGGCACAGTACCTACATATTATCCTTCTTATTCAGTTTATGAAATATCTTTTAAATTGGTCCAATATTGGAGGAGGAAATAGACGAGAGCCAAACCTTGGAACTTTTTACTTAGGATTTTTCAAAAGTCTCTCCGACCGCATTTCCTAAAAAATCGACGAAAATTAATTGTTTTCGAAAATTATCGACGCGTCAAAATTAAACGTAAGTCAAGTGATGCGATTGACTGTTGGAAATTCATTCAACCACAAAATCATAGAAGAAAAGAAATCATAGCAGTTTACGCGCGTTTGGTAATTTGAGCCTAGGTAATTTTTGTGTTGATATTCGTTCCAGAAATTAATTTAGGCCGAGATCAATAAACGTTACGAGCCGCAATAAAGTTTGAATTGGGCTGTACTTAGCACAGATACCTGTCTCTATCTTGCAACTGGTGTTTGACAATTGTACGACAGTGACAGGAATATAGCCCCATCTACACGATGCGAGTATGTTTCCTGTTGCATACCATAAAATTGAATCAATAGGTAATTAACTGGCAGCATCTAAACAACACGTAGGTTAGAAATTGTACAAGCATGTGTAAATGAGGCTTAATGCTAAGGCAGATCAAACAGGTGACGCGTCCCTGCACATGATTTTCTTACATACAAAATTAATACAAAATGCGCGGAATTTGGCTCCGTTTCCCGCGCCCCGTCGCGTGGCGCGTTGTAGTGTGTGATCCGCCTAAGGTAGGTAATAGTTAATACGGGCTGGTGTCCGCAACTCCACGTCAATGCGCGTATTTTGCGTACGGTAAGGTAAAGCATGTGCTAAGTACCCAACGCCTATTTATCTCTTCCTAAGGCATTAAAAGGGTCTACTATGTAGATGCGAATGCCGAATGAGGTTTTTGCGACGTACGCTGGTGCAAAAACGTTAGACCACAAATTCTTTAAGAAGAAAGCCACCGTATGAATGATGTTGTTCCGAAGTCCGGTGGAACGAAAAAGATTTTGAGTGACACCAGATCAAAACACGTAATCGAATCTACTTATAAGTAGAATCCCTTGAAATAGTGTAACGCTGACGTCGGTCGCGAACCGTCTACGTCAGATGGACAACGTAGCCACGGACATAGTGTAGACTTACAAATGGCGAAACCGAGCAATTCGGTTATGTTTGATGTCCCCTTGACAGGACACATTTTAAGCCCATTGGATTACATGTCAATGATACACCACTGCCCCTCCCATAAGCCTCTGCGGCCAGTCAGGCGACGGCGGTGGCGATGTAAGTGAAAAAAAAATATTCAGACCTTTCAGACCTTGTCACTTTTCATCGTTAGCACTGTTATGTATTAACTAGCTTCTGCCCGCGACTTCGTCCGCGTGAAATTTCACCCTCCCCCCCATTCACCCTCTTAGGGGTGGAATTTCGAAAAACCCTTTCTTAGTGCACCCCTAGACCTCATAAGGAACCTACATGCAAAGTTTGGAATCTCTAGACCCAGCGGTTTGGGCTGTGCGTTGATATGTCAGTCAGTCAGTTCTCCTTTTATATATATAGATTAATATATAGACTTGAAATGTCACGGGACCACCGAAGGCAATCGAATTGCTGCAGATTTTGCCATCAAAGTTACCTTCCTTCCACTGGCTTATTTTGGTGGACTTGTAACTGCACTAATTAGTCTCTAAAAATGTTCATTTGTGGGCCTGCTCAACTTAACAAATACCTTGATTTTTTTTACCGGTTCCAAATTTTCACAGGGTGTTCTAACCATGAATATGATCAAATTCACGAAAAAAAAAATCAGCAAAAATCATCCGGTATATAGCCCGGAATATACAATACCAACCGTCATGTTTTTCTTTAGATTTTAATATAAGGTCCCATTAAAATAGATGGACAAACTTTTAGAAATCATTCAGAGCACCAAAATAAGGAGAATGGTAAAAAAATATATAAGAAAAACGCATTTGATACTTACAAGAAAAATAATCAGCCAACGAAAATACACTAATGTGTGTTATTATTTTAGGTCAAAATAAAATCACTTTATTTTTTGCTTGGATATCTTTGGTTAGACGTACTGAGCGCTGTGTTAATATTTGTCCATCAATTTTAATGGGACCCTGTATATATTTGAATATACATTTTTATAATATCATACACAAGTATTTTTTTTATAACTATATAGTAATTTTCACTTATGTAACTCTAGAATAATAAACTGAATTTTACAATAAATGTTTATTTTTGTAATGACTGTGTGGTGTGTGATGAATGACTGTTCAAACTAAGGCGAATACCGCGAGGGATGCTACTGCATGCGTTGATTATTTTTCGACCAAAGAAAGTCGTGTGACTATTTGCGCTAGTTTCCACACGTCCAGGGTGGATTGTGCGCTGAATCCATTTTCGGATATGCGTTTCCGGGTAGGTATAACCTTCAGTGGTTCAGATAGTGTAACGCTGACGTCGGTCGCGAACCGTCTACGTTCATTCGTTCAATTAAATTCACTTTATTTTCCATGTTTTTTTATTAGTTTATTTTTAGTTTTACCTACAGCCAGAGTCACATACATATTAGGCTCTGGCCAACCTTAAGGCGCTCCGCAGACGGCGGTCATTTTGTCCGCGAATTACCGCGAGAGACATCATCCGACAAACACCGGCGGCGCGGTCTCTTTGCCCTCTATGTGCGTTGGTAGTATAGGATTCCCTTTGCACTATCGTTCGCGGTCAAATTGACCGGCCCGGCCCGCCCCGCCGTATGTTTCGCGCTTAAGGTGTATAGAAGGCCCACTGACCTTGTGCATGTGGGCGGAGCCAAACGCCCTACTCCCGAATACGTAAAACGCGCGCGGTGGCGCACTACACTAAAACTAAGATCAAAGAATATGCAGAGACTCAGACATGCCGCACGTAGGTCGCTATTTTTGCCTACGATTCCAGAAGGGAATAGCGGATGCAAGGCTGATATATTTTGTATAGATAGATACTTATTACGTTTTATTATTATATGTATTATTATCCTTTATTCGTCTATATACATATAAATTATATTTTTAAATATTAGAATATAAAAAAAATATATAAAAACATTTAAAAATATAAAAAAATATTATTATTATTACTTATATGTTACTTATATTTTAAGTTTTTCTGGACATTATTTTTTAGCATTTATGTGGAAGAAAATATATTTATTTAAGTCATAAGTAATTTATTTCATAACAATATAGGTAGATACATTGTGTTGAAATTTAAAAAAATAACGTATTACAATTGCAATTAAAATAAAATTCATTAAATACTGCACAATGCACAATGCATAGAACCTTGCCTCAGTCACACCAATACCTTCGTGCGAGACAGAATGTCGGACAACACTACCGATAGTCGACATTTTTAACCGACTTCAAAAAAGGAGGTTCTGTATTCGACCCGTATGTATGTATGTTTGTATGTCCGCGATTTCCTCAAAAACTAATGAACCAATTTTAATAATTCTTTCACTAATGTGATCAACATACTTTCAGGAAGGTTTTAGTATATAATACACTATGTACTTATTCTTATGTACGATGTTATATGCATAAATGTACTGCATCTCCGGCATTTCTATGCGAATTTTGATGATTCTTCTAGTCGGTGTCTTCAATTCCTCAATGCACTAGTGTTATTTGAATTTGTGTGGAGTAGGTACACACGGCTACACATCAAGCTATACATAACCAGTATAAGCTGACTTCTGATTGTATGAAAAACCTATACAATGCGAGGTCAACTCAAACTGGAAATGTATAGCTTGATGTGTAGCCGTGTGTACAACTAAAAACTAAAAAATATTTTTTTTATTTTTGCACGTGTGAACTCTGCGGTTCGCGACACCACACCACTGGCGCTGG
The DNA here is from genome assembly GCA_914767645.1 of Hydraecia micacea. Classification (NCBI taxonomy): domain Eukaryota; kingdom Metazoa; phylum Arthropoda; class Insecta; order Lepidoptera; family Noctuidae; genus Hydraecia; species Hydraecia micacea. The sequence continues at coordinate 2,819,239 of OU611794.1, forward strand.
TGTGTTCCTCTGTGGCCGGACCACAGTTTAGTACTTTCATCGGAATATATATATATTTTTAGTACCTCAAGAGATATCTTTTTATTTAACAATTTATGTGGTCCCGCCACCAGGCAGTGCTTCCTGGCCGCGCCACCTCAAACTAAATAGAGTATAATGAACTATTAATAAATCAATATCACGAAAAAAACTACCTAAAGAGTACCTTGCATGCGACAAATATCTTATTTGTAATACTGATTGACTATATTTTTATTAATACGCGGTTTTGGTACACTCTTTTTTTCATTGTTATTTCTTGTTTAAAGGGTTAAATGCTTAAATTCAATCTATTGACTTTAGTTTGTTATATAAAACACTTTTCCGTCTTTTATAATACCTTGTATTAACAATTGTTAATATTTGATTATGAAAATATATTTTTTGAAAGATGGCGGCTGCGAAAATATTCGAATTTTTCGTCACGGGTGTCGTTTTCATAGTTTTCGATGGTGCTAAAGCTGATGGTGAAGTCAAAATGAAAATCCAAGATTGCGGCTGCGAAAATATTCGAATTTTTCGTCATGGGTGTCGTTTTCATAGTTTTCGATGGTGCTAAAGTCGATAGTGGGGTCAAAGTGTAAATCCAATAATAATATAGCTGCTGCGGAAATTTTGTTTTTGGTTAAAATCATACGTGAGAAGTCTTTCTTGACTTGCTTTGCCTTGGCATTTTTACTTATTTACAAATTATCGTATATTTACACAATATACAATATAAACAAAAACAGTATTTAGAAATGGCACCACTAATAAGTAAAGCGTCCACGCGCACAATAGAAATGGGCCCTCCGCAGCGAGCTAGTCTATAAACGCACACTGATACAATTCGTTCGTAAATATTTGCACTAACACAAACAAACGCGCGTAGTCGTTCGATAGCCGGGGCGGAGCAGCAAGCGACACAGCCGTCCCGTCTCAATGCTAAAGCACGACTGCCGCCCGCGCCCGCGCAGAGCACGTCTTTACCTCTATCTCAAAATTGGACATTTTCTTTGAAAATGTTGATTGATTTACAAAAGCTGTTTCATGTATGTAGTACCTCTAACCATAATTTTTTTAGTGTAAAAAGATTTCCAAACTTCAAAGCCGTTTAGAAGTAGTAGGGAATATTAGCCAAAAATAGCGGTTTGGTAAATATTTTTTTAAGGCAAAAGTATTAGCCATACGAAAAAATCCTGTTTCAGAAATGTTGTACATGAATCTATAGCAAACATATATTTTTTTCAGAACTTCTAACCAAGCCGTTAATGAGAAATAGGCTTCATAAAGTGACCGTGTTACGGTACTAAACGAGAGTAAGGCCCTTAAGCGAACACCGCGCGGGATGCCGGACCGAGCGGCGCGAGAAAATTTCGTATTGAACGTTATACTACCCGGAAACGCATATATCCGAAAATGGATTCGGCGCACAATCCACCCTAGGCTTAGGGTAGGGACATGCGTTTCTGCGTCATCTTAGGGTGGATAAACAGAATAATCGCCATTCATTAATATAATATAATTAACAATACACATTTGTCAAGAAATTACAAAATTGACACATTTTCACGGTGCTGTATATACAGGGTTATTGGAAAAACACCAAAAACCTCTTAAGAGGTCATTGTACTCATCATTATGAACAACTTTTACTATGGGACCAAACCTGAAATCGCAAAAATAAAATCAGCTGTTCCCTACATTTATGTTCGTATAATACTTACGTCAAAATGTAGGGAAAAGCAGATTTTTTTTTCGCGATTTCAGGTTTGGTCCCATAGTAAAAGTTGTTCATAATGATGAGTACAATGACCTCTTAAGAGGTTTTTGGTGTTTTTCCAATAACCCTGTATATATATTTTTTTATACAGGGTGTAATTTTTATTACCGTTTTCCTCTTAAGGGGTCATTGTACTCATCATTATGAACAACTTTTACGATGGGACCTAACATGAAACGCGAAAAAAGATCAGCTGTTCCCTACATTTTGACGAGTTATGCGAACATAAATGTAGGGAACAGCTGTTTTTTTTTTACGATTTCAGGTTTGGTCCCATAGTAAAAGTTGATCATAATGATGAGTACAATGACCCCTTAAGAGGAAAACGGTGATCTTTCTTCGGTAGTCATCATCATCAGCCTACAGTAGTCCACTCTGGACATAGACTCTGTTATTCCGTCATCAACTCATGTCCGCGAATTTACAGTTGGCCGTTTATCCAACTAGGCCTATGGTGTTAGTTAAGGTGATCCACACGTAAACGAATTTTTTGGGGTGGATAAAGGGAATAACCCCACAGACACCCCAAGATGTGTAGAGGATATTATAAAATCAAATACAAATTATTATGTACGTAGGTATAAGATTTATTGATTAAATCAGTTCTTCCGAATTAATTTATCACCACTGCCATTCTTCGGTAAAGTCTTGGTCTGTAGGGAAATGCCTCCTGAAACAAATGCCTTAGTAAAAAAAATATCATAGAATGGTTCATGAATTACTAACTGAGTGCAAAGCTGTCCAACGGAACAATCCCCGCTGCAGAAGATTAGATCAGACAAATTGGTGTAAATTCAGAACAGATTTAATGGGCAATCTAGAAACGCCATGTTCCAACATTGGATGACACCCCTGTTCCTTTTATCCCTACTGATATACCTCCACTGGTAGGGATATTCGACAGATTTTTCCATTTCCAATTATCGCTACCGGTAGGGATATATGGAACCTTGTGCTCCATATATCCATACTGATCCGCACTGGTTGGGATAGTTGGATTTTTTTTCCGTTTATCGCTACCAGTAAAAAGTTTTCAAGTGCTTCTTTATGGTTAGCTGTGCCCGCGACTTCGTTCGCGTGCATGAAGGAAAAGGTTTTAATTTTTTTGCGCAAAACTCTTAATTTTTTTTCTAAAATAAAAGTAGCCTAAGTTACTCATTATTACATCAGCTATCTGCCAGTGAAAGTCCCGTCAAAATCGGTCTAGCCGTTTCAGAGATTAGGCGGAACAAACTGACAGACAGACAAAAATTGTAAATAATGTTATTTTGGTATAATATATCAAATCAAATCAATTTTATTTGTGTAACATAGGTAGTGAATACAGTTCTTAAATTAAAGATAGGTCGCTATGTTATGCCAAGAGGCGTACAAATATATGGTTGCATGCGAAATAAAATAAATATTAATCATGCGAGAGGTAAACACAAATTATTTGATAGATATAATATGTCAATATTCATAGAATGATGTTAAAAAAAAAAAAAATGTCACATTAGGAAGCAATTTCTACAGTCAATGCTTAATTACTATTAGTGTCAATATTCAGCAAGAAATTCTCTACTGTGTGTCAAAATAAATAAAATAAGTCTATGTTAACGCGCACACTGTGCGTGTCACTGCGGCGAGCCCACTGTGCAGCCCGCGGGACGCGGGGGACGGGGGCCCGAGCGGCCGCGTCGCTTCGCCGCGAGCCAACCGCCGACAGTCTGCTCAGGGTCACTATATCAGGAGCGCGTGCGTACACGCAGTCGCCGCGTCTATCCTTAATCCTTATTGTATTTTATGTTGAATTATAACATTACAAGAGTAGACTCGCAAGTATTATTGAAGTGACCCTACTATTCTCAATCAGTCTACATTAATTTATCATTCAAAAACTCATCAATCGTATAATAACATTTTTCAATTAACAACAGCTTTCATTTTGTTTTGAATTGTGTAGCATTCAATTTTTTTATATTATCTGGTAATTTATTGTAAATGCGCGGTGCCATGCCTAAGACGCTCTTTCTCACAAGACCTTGTCCAGAAGGGGCGAATTCGCCGCGAAACGTTTCGCGCGAATTCGTTCGCACGTTAACGAGATACTATGCGCCAATACATCGCGTCCACAAGCATCGCGCGATTTCTAAATACGTGCGTAAATCGCGTGCAGTTCGCCAGACTCTCGACTCGCGCTTGATTCGCGCGTATTGCGCGTGAGTCGAAATACTAGAGACTCCTTGTTGCGTCCAGTTGACGCGCGAACTCCAGAGCGTTCAACTCCATGTTTTCTACAAACAATCGAAATTCGAACCCAAATGCTCGCACGTTGGTACGCTCCTTCTGGACGCAATGGTCGCGCGTAATACGCACGAGAGAATCGCGGCGGATTTGCCCTTTCTGGACCAGCTTTAAGGCTGTGTTACAACGCTGATTACTCAAAGATTTTGCGTATTGGCTACGAATCGCTACAACTCGTAAAGTTGACACTTTTTCGAACAACCTCATGTTTTTTTTGACGAAAACACTAATTTCAAAAATATATAATGAGGGTAAGGTTAGTATTTTCAGCGATTTAAAAATTGGTACACAGCTATCATCAATTTTCAGACCACGCATCGATCTGATGCATCTTTTTTGTGCCTTAAAAACGATATCTTTATCAGTAGAATTGCCCCAAAAAACAATACCATATCGCAAAATTGCGGCTACTAGGCCGTGATATGCAACTAGTAGCGCATTCATATTAACTTTTCTTGCAATTTGGAAAAGTGCGTATGCTGATTTATTTATTTTCTTACTAGGTCCTCTATGTGGGCCTTCCAGTTAAGCTGATTATCAAGGAGTAAACCTAAGAATTTTGCTACCTACTTTAACTTCTTCAATGTCACAGTTACTATGTCCAATATTTACTTTTGGTACTTCAGTTCTTTGGTGAAAGTGCATTATTTTGGTTTTCTTTAAATTAATAACTAAATTATTTTTATCAAGCCAGTTAATTATGTCCGATAGTGTATTATTTATGTCATCTTGATAAATATTGCGATCAATACATTTCACTATGGCAGTACTGTCGTCTGCAAACAACACCATTTGATGTTGAGTCACCTTTGGCAGATCATTTATATAGATCAAGAAAAGAGGTGGCCCAAGGACGCTACCCTGTGGGACACCAAACTTTATTAATCTAGGATGAGATAAAAAAACTCTTTTAAAATTTTGTCTTGTCACATATTCTTGCAATCTCTGTACATTGCATTCTGTTGGAGAGATAGGATTCGAGTAGTTTTAAAATGTTATCTCTGACACCGTAGTTACGCAGCTTGTCCAACAAGCAACAACAACAATATACTCGTAAAGAGGTACCTATTTTTGACAGATTGAGACAACATAAAATGCATAAAGCTATACCTGATCTTTTGAACTTTGTGATGTTCACTCATACGTATGATTTGGTTTGTTGTTTCAAAACTTGATAATTAACTAAGATGTGGATATGGATGGGTATGCAAGTATAACTAATTAAATTAGGAAGGCCCATGTCGTCGTCACTGAACTAATTTTTAGGTTAGCGGTTAGCAGAAATAGATAGAGGTTAGCAACATTCCGTCACCGCGTCTGCGAGTCTTTATTTCGTGAGATGGGGTTTATGCGAGTGAGCATGTACTCGCTTACCTCCTGTGCGTGGGCGTGGCGGGTGAGGCGGGCGACGCGGGCACGGAGCGGCGCGGCGCGCGCGGCGAGCCCGTGCGGCGCGCTACCTCGCCCAGCAGCGACAGGCACGAGCGAGACAGGCGCTGGCTGAAGTTCTGTCAAATACATGCAGCACTTATAGGCACCTGTCGCACCACTGACGAGGAAGTGATTAGATATCTACGATTTTCGCGCACAACAATCGCCGGGGCGGTGGAACAAACTTTGCTAAGTGAAGGAAGCTTTTTAAGCAATTAGGTTCATATTCGCTTGTTTACAGTCGCTTATACGAATATGAACATTATTTGCAAATTAATAAGATTCATCTTTGTATGAAATTGATTATTATTAAAAAAGTAAAGTGTAAGTGAGCTCTGTGAATCTCGGCCTCAGGGTAACTGCAGGTCTGCAGCCGTCGCCAACTCTCGATGACGGCGACGAGTTACCTCTGCGTGCTTAGCAGGAGCGTACCCCCACATATTAAAAAAAATAATGGCGCGCTGGCTGGCAAAGAACAAAGTCTATCTGTGCTTGCAAAATCACAGATGATTTTGATTTGTTTGTATGAGGAATTATCCTCATACAAACAAATCAAAATCATCTGTGAAATTTATTAAAATTTGCAAGAGGTTTTATGGCAAGGCCATATTAAAGCCGCATTGGGCCACAGCGCAACGCATTGCAATACAAAAAAGCGCAGTGTGGCCCGCTTGTAATGTGCGATGGTTTATACAAAATGTACGTAAACGCAAAATACGCGCATTGACGTGGAGTTGCGGACACCAGCCCGTATTACCTATTACCTAAGTGACGTGGGAGGTTTCTTGCATTGCTGTGCGGACCGCCTAAATGTGCATAGACATATAAGCGTCAGCATTAACATATACTAATTGAAATCGGATATTTTTCAAGCTGATTACCGGGAGACAAGATCCTTTCATTTCACGGAGGTCAATCTTCCTGAAGAGCTCACACAGCAAGAGCTCATGCAGGCTAGGGGTGCGAGGACCGAAGATCTGCTCAATGATCTCCACCACCTGCGTTTACATAAATAACATAATAACGTAATCAAGCCGAGAGTGAATAGGTTACTTCTAGGCATGCGTGCTCCATCGTCGTGGTCAAACGCGAGCCTATGAGGGTAGGCAGGACACTCACAGTTCGTCAGTTATATTGAACAATACAAAAGACTAATGCTGCCGTCAACCGGGCACAAATCCAGACATGTGTGACATTTTGACAGTTATCCTACTAATATTATAAATGTGAAAGTTTGTGAAGAAGTTTGGATGTTTGTTACTCAATCACGCGTAAACCGTTGAACAGATTTGAATGAAAATTGGCATACAGATAGAACATTTCCTGGATTAACACATTGGATACTTTTTATCCCGATATTCTCACGGGATCGAAACTTACGCGGGTGACACCGCGGGGCGCTGCCAGTCTTAACATATCGAGTCCAGCTCCATGCCTCGGAGAGCACGTAAAGCCGTGAGTCCTGTACCTAACCTCCCTCCAACTATGAGAGTGAGGGAAGAGAGAGTGCACCTGTGTCTGCGCACACACTTGTGTATTATATATCCCTGCGTAGTTGGCTAGTCTCCGACGAGATTCGCCGGTGCTACCGAAATTATATCTGGAAAACATAATTATTAGATACGATATTCACTGAATAGCGACCGAACGAAACAAGAAATCAACATTTACTCACATTAGGATAATTTGGCAGCAAATCAGGCAATAGTGACAGATCGATTTCGGCACCGGCACACATCTCGAAGAGGAGGTGTCCTAGAGACAACGCCTCCACGTGTTCCAACTGAGCGGCCAGAGCTATCGTACACCGCGGCTGCGCGCCTATCAGAGTGTTCTCCAAACCGCATATCCTGTGATTACATAATGCGTTAGCACTTTTAAATAAAATATATACTTGACCATATTGCTTTAACACCCTAAAGTTGAATGCCACTTACGGGACATAAACGACAAGGTTATTTTTGCTTTCAAGAACAATGTGATTGCTAGACAGTTTCAACATTAGTAGTTTTAATTTACTACTTTACTATTACTAAGTAATTGTTGTTAAAAGCGGCCAAGCAATTACGAATTCGACTACATATACTTAACAAGTGTTTTTATAACTTGTACATATTATTATTTTAAGACAGCTTTTAAATATTGTAAATATTTTGATTTGTAAATAAAATAAAAGGAACTCTAGTGTAACAAGTCAATAGTTGTTTTGACTTTCCTATTTATAATGTGTTACTCCAACTACCCTATTTTAGGCAGTATAATAGTAGGTCACACTTGGGCGGCATTATTCACTAGTGGCGCCCAACTGGGCCAATTTCTACTCACCGAGCGACGCCATTCTGTACGACCACATTGCCTGAATGCAAGTGACGAAAAGGCGGAAACCCTTTCTCCTTTAGGAAAAGCAGTCCTTCTAACATTTGACGACCGAACCTCGCGACTTGCCACGCTGGGAGACCAGTGCCCGTCGATCCGTACTTACGCATGTACTCTTCGTTCCATGTACTCTGTAATATTATAATAGGTTTGACACTAAACCATCCATGGTTTTATTAAAAAGGTTTTATTGAAATATCCTGTGTTAAAAAGTTGTAGTAAGTAGGTATGGCTTGGTTGGTATGGTGGTGTGGCTTGTATTGTTCGTGGGTAAGATGAAATTATGATTATCTTATTTTACCTTATAAATTAGATCCTTTAAGCTCCCTCTAGCGTTAAACGGTAAGACGGTGAGAGCATGACCATTGCATAGCTCTAGATCTAAGACGGGATAAATGTATGGATGGTGGAGAGCCCGAAATAGCTCCATAATCAGGGTCTGTGAACGTTCACCTTGCTCGATCGGGCATTTGGAAGTTAGCGGCATCTGAAATACAAGAGCTATATGTAGCTAGGTACTCTGTACGGCATTGTACGTTACTCTACCGACTTACGCGCCGCGCATTCTGCACATACAGCATTTGTACCTAATATTGCAAAAAATATGTAAAAATATATATATAAAAAAATCAGTGGTTAACGAAAATTCAAGGCGGTAGGATTTATTTCATTATACAAATAGAATCGACCCGTTATCAATCAGTAAGTGTAGGGATCACACTCACTCGCAGATATATGTAGTTAATTGTGCTTTAAGTGGCTAAGAACACTAATGTATGGAAAATATTATACATATAGCCTACAGGGTGGCTGGGACATCAACGATCAATCTGTTGCCATGGATTCTGTACATGATGCTGAACGGCGTTCTTTATCGTCGGTTATTAAAAAAAAAATGCTGTTCCATACATTTCGACCGCGTAGGTATTGCACTTTTCTATGAAACAGCAGATTTTTATTTTGATATTCGACGAAAAGTTTCTGCGCTAGGGGTCTAGAATCATCAGTAGTGAGGGATATGCTGACGGAGACAGAAAACTGGAGGGAAGTTGAAGAAGGAGGCTGCTGAGCGGGGTCGCGAGAGAGCCGATCCCACTCGGAGAAGAAGGCGTCGAGGAGGCAACCGTCTCGACGCCTAACACGCCGAAACCCCGCCTGTATCATTTAATGCAGGTGGGACTTTGGAATCGCGGGGGCTAGGAGTGGGGACTCTGATTGCCCACCGAGTGATTTCAGGGAATACGGTGGCACTGTGATCACGTGCTGCCGTGCATAGCGAGGCTCAGGGGAGACCCCTTTATAGTCTCCCCAGGGACGTGTCCAAACAGGCGTTGCACTGAGGGGGTTCCGGATTGGTCTATTAAGAGGTAATGGGACCCCCTCCATGTGGTGATGGTGATCACTGGGGTGGTTTTAGTGAGGTAAGACACCACACACCCAACACACCACACTCCCTGGTCTTTTTGCCCAAAGTCCAGGCGCCTTTGGGGCCGTCTCCACAAGCGATAGAATCGCGGCGATATTATCGTCGTGCCACGTATTTCTATACACTCTCTTAGAACGTGTCTCCACACGGCGATATCATCGCGGCGAAAATTTGATGGCACGGCGAGACTATCACCGCGATTCTCCCGCTCGTGGACACGGCCCTGTTTGAAGCTTTCCCCCGAAAACAAAAAAAAAAGGGGTTGCGCGTCGATGTCCCTGTCACCCCTGTACCTATACCTGATCGAGTATTTCCCTTCTGTTATGTAAAGAAAAAAGATAATTATACATTATTATTATTGAGGGGCTTGTGGGCTAGCCACAACTTGTGGCTAAGTAATAACAGCCGCACGGGTCGATTGATCATGTTAAGCTACGCTTGCCGCGGTTGGTCCGTGGATGGGTGACCATCTTTACATACCAAGACCCCTCCGTGTCTCGGAAAGCACGTTAAGCCGTTGGTCCCGGCTGTCATTCGTGGATCTTTGACAGTCGTTACGGGACGTCAGAAGCCCGAAAGTCTGACAACCAGTCTTACCAAGGGGTATCGTATTACCCAGTAACTGGGTTGTGGAGGTCAGATAGGCAGTCGCTCCATGTAAAATACTGGTATTAAGCTGCATCCGGTTAGACTGGAAGCCGACACAAACTTAGTTGGGAAAAGGCTAGGCAGATGATATTCAACAATGTAACATACCAATGTCAGAAGTCTATCGGTCTTGATAGAGTTGTCGTGTATGGCGAACCAGTGTTTGTTGAGTCGACAGCCGATCGAACCCAATGCCGACAGCAAATCGTATCTGTAATGGTTTTGGTATTTCAGTATCAAGAATTTTACTGATCGGCACGAAATCTTTAGAACAATAAGGATATGTTCTTCAGAAAGGTCAGGTGTGTAGTACCTTCAAAGTTGCAACTGGCGTCCGTGAATGACGATGTATGAACTTTAACAAGGCAAAAAGAGTATTTGTAAGGATCGTAGCAGGTGGCGTTTTGTAGTTTCTGCCTACCCCCATGGGAAAAAGGCGTGAGTTTATGTGTGTGTGTGTGTGTGTGTGTGTGTGTGATATAGTAAATAACTGTAAGTAAAAAAATTACAAAAATGTGCATATAACCTAACCATATATTCTTTTAATCAAAAGACTGACTGAGCAACTTCACCTTATTCTCTTTCCTGGAACGTCCCAATTACTTAAAGTCCTCGTCAAGACAAGCTATACATTTTGTAAACACACATACAGGGGTTCGCAACCTTTGGATCAAATAAAAAAAAACATATTTGTAATGATTTACGAGTATGTTTTTATATAGGATATAATTATGTCAACACACATATCTAATTACTGTCGTCAGACGATTCCGAGTATTCTGCATCTGCATTCTGCAGCATTGACAGCTTTAACGTGAACTTACTTCAAAATGGCGGCCCAAAGTTAACGATCCATGAGTCAGACGCGTTCCACTAGGAGTATAGTGTTCTGTGTTCAAGTACCACAAAACATTAGACGACATCGCTTTATATCGCTAAAATATATAAACCCGACCAAGCGTATTACACAGAAACTAACGAGCAATTTAATAAACTTTCGAGTTGATTGAATTTGGGATTATTTGTTGTTGATTAATTTGTCGCTACGTAACTTATTAGAAGTTCTTTATTTACAAAATATATATCTTCTCGTGACGGGGACTTTGAAGTAGTCAAACCGTCGCCAAACGTGATTATTGAAATGAAATTATTTCCTAAAGTATTCACTAACTGACCAAATGTGTATATCTGGCGGTAATTATTACATACGTACCTCGGCGACTGTGACAGGTATTCTGTGCAGATAGCCAATGCAGCCGAGCTCTCCATAGATCGATCGCCGGCTCTACAGCAAAAGAAAAACGTAGCTATTATCATGTCAAACAAATACCGAAGTACAGCTTTCCAAAGAAAATTATGCGCCGCGACAAATGACGATCTGAGACCGAAGTTGGTAACCCGACAGAGAGAAAACTTCATACAACCGTGCAATGACATTAAGCTATATTATGCTTTATTATGTTATTATTTCCTTTATTTCATTATTTACATATAAATTATATTTTTAAATATTAGCATATAAAATATAGAAAAACATTTAAAAATATAAAAAATAGTAGCCCACCGGTATCGGGAACAGGGTCCAAGCTCATATTATTATGTTTATTATTACGCCTATGGTATTAAGTCTGCCTCTATACATTTATGTGCTTGAAGTATTAAATAAATAATATGACAGGTGCACTACTGCAAGGCGCGGTAGTATATAACTTAGAAGCATTGCCTCTGTGGTGGTACTGTGGCGCAACGTTCGTGCTAAATTCGTAGATATACACGAAGATTACGAAAGTGAACCTTTTCTGGTTTACCTGTACAGTCAGTATCCGGCGGTTAATTTGGCACAACCATGGTTTGATTTAGCCGAGAATTTAGCACAAAATGACGTCTGATTGAAGAGGCATATTATTATGTAAGTATGTTCATTGTTCAGACTGCTATATAGACTGAATGATGATGTTGTTGATCAATAACAAACTTAAGTTCACCTGGGAGACGCAGGGGGTTCCGAGGGTGAAGACTTCCCTGAGCTGGTGCCGATGAGTGACTTGTTGAACAGCAGCTTTGCCAAGGAGTCTATCTTCTGCGCAACCAGAGGGGCGCGCTCGGAATTCTCTTCTAAAATATAAATTGCGTTGTGGGATTATATTCGCCATAAAGTGAGTATAGACTAGAGCATTTACTGGTAGCAGAACATCGAGCATTCGCCGTTTATAAATTTTATCGAACCGCACTTCGATCACGACGCTCGATGTTTTGTTACAACCTGCGGGGCAATTGCGTAACACATTATCAATCGGAATCGGTTTCATTTTGACAGTTCAACAACATTCATTGCGTTATTTAAGTGTTGAGCAGACAAATTTTTCGAACTTAAGAAGCAATGGATTAGCAAATTGCTTTAAAATTATTCAGATTCCGATTGATAGTGTGTTACGCAATTAGGTTGCTGATTTTAATAACCAACGAGCGTATTGGTGTAACCTTTTATCGAGCAAAGGCACGAGGGGTACCTGTAGGTCCGACATTTCAACAATTAACGCAAGGTAAAAAGAAATGTTACAGGTAAATTTTCACTCGCCGTGAGCATTACGCCGAACGCAGCGTTGAGCGTTCGCAGAAACGTTATATGGAGACTAAGCTTTTGCCTGTGTTTTTACGAATGGTACAATTACCATTCGTAAAAACGTTACATTACATGAAAATGCTCGAGAAAGTGTAGCTAGTGTATACTCACCATTATGTACAGACGCCAGCACATCAAGCTACCCGAAACTGTCAAAATTTCCCAATCAACCTTGAACCTTATTCTGTAGCGATTAAGTTGAAAACGTATTAAAGAAATTTGACAGATTGTAGTAGCTTGATGTGCTGGCGTCTGTACTACTATTGTACAGTCAGGGAAACAAATTGTTAAGGTGATAACGCCGGGGCAGCCAAATTCCAATTTTCTTACGTTTTTTGCAATTTGCAGGTCAGTATCAGGTTGTATGTTGAACAAAATATAATTCGCGAGCGTAACAAGTATGTAGGTATTTATAGAATTATAATAATTAAAATCATTAATACAACTGTCTAAGCTAGAACTGTCCTCGGGCTACGGTCTTAGCCCCTTAAGAAAATTGAAATTCGTCAAATGCCGTGTAATAGTCATTTCCTACATTTGAATATACGGACAATTCATGTTGGTAATCAATTAGCTTAATAATTTATTTCCCTGAGTTTACATTACAAGTATAAATAGAATGTCGTAATAATAAAGACGAAAATAAATAGAAGCTCGGATAGTTTTTACGCATAACTTTTTAATTCATTATTATTTTTATATGGCAAGAATGAGAGTGAGAACTGAGATGACGTCAGGTAGAGATGAAGTACTAAGTAGGACGACATGCTGCCGACCTCGGATAAAAAGAAATAAGGGGATGAGGGTGATAGATGATTAGGTATGATCGATGATTTATTTTAAGAAGAAAATACTTGAGTACTTGAGCTACAAGCGAACGATGATCCTTCCCCGTCGTCTTGCCTCCCAGCCTCTTGCGGTAGCGAGAACGAAAGTAAAATGTGTAAACTATATGCCGTTATTATAAAAAGACCATCGTACGCCGAAGAAGAGAGAGAAGAAAAAACAAGAAGAAAGTTTAGAAGATAGAATAGCAACATTGAAATGGAACTTAGTGGACAGATTGTTTCGAAAACTATTGATAGCGTAAAACAAACTGCTATAATAAACGTAAAATTAATTTAATTTCAATTCAGAATCAGAAATCATCAGATCATCTATATAATATATAGACTCACCTTCACATTCTTCCCTGTCAGTGGACACTGATCGTATCCTGAATGCATTCCGTTTGTTGGCTGCGGCGATGGACTCCGGGTTCAGCTCGGCTGCAGACTGCGCCCTCCTGCACGCGCCGCGACGTTTCTTCTTCCTGTAGCTACTCCTCGGCCGCTCCTGGTAGAACCGGTCGTGACCAGTCGTCTCCGGCTCTTTCTGCTCTTTGCCTTCATTATTCGCTTTCATATGCTGGTACAAGTTGAACATCTTCGCTGATTTCCTTAGTAAGCACAATCTTAGCTTCTCTAACTTATGTTTCATCAATGACTGTGTTAGTAGGTTTCTTTGGGAATCTTCATTACGCACTCACTTCAAAAGAATCACTTTTAGAACTTTATTTAGTTTTCACTAGTGGAGGACGAGTTACTTATTTTAAATTTTTAACAATCTAAAATGAGTAACTCGTTCGAATCGAATTGAATTGTTTTGCTAATATTTTTTATGTTAATTAGTTTTGTAAATGTTGTAAAATGACGACGGACATAAGCCCTGTGTGGAGTAGAGGGCGGTACCGTTGTGACTCCGTGAAGTATGTCAATAGTAGCTAATTGAAGTCCCACAAGTACGGCATTAGCCGACAACTGGGCCCACGTCGATATTTATTACCCTGATGCTAGTCTTTTACTAGTATCTATGAGTTTCATGTATTTAATCCAATACGTATGTATTGAAGCTTGTTTAACTGGGTTAGATACTAAGAATTTTTTTATATAGATTAGATTGGGGTCCGTGGCTAAATAATAACAGCCGCACAGGTCGATCGATCAGGTTAAGCTACGCTTGCCGCGGTTAGTTTGTGGATGGGTGACCATCTTTACATACTGAGACCCCTCCGTGCCTCGGAAAGCACGTTAAGCCATTGGTCCCGGCTGTCATTCGTGGATCTTTGACAGTCGTTACGGGTAGTCAGAAGCCCGAAAGTCTGACAACCAGTCTTACCAAGGGGTATCGTATTACCCAGTAACTGGGTTGTGGAGGTCAGATAGGCAGTCGCTCCATGTAAAATACTGGTATTCAGCTGCATCCGGTTAGACTGGAAGCCGACCCCAACATAGTTGGGAAAAGGCTAGGCAGATGATGACTTAGAATTTTTTTAATATGAAAAATGAAAGATGGCCTATCTATCTATCTATCTATATATATAAAAGGAGAACTGACTGACTGACATATCAACGCACAGCCCAAACCGCTGGGTCTAGAGATTCCAAATTTGGCACGTACGTTCCTTATGAGGTCTAGGGGTGCACTAAGAAAGGATTTTTCAAAATTCATCCCCTAAGGGGGTGAATCGGCGGCGTCGAGGCAACGATGAAATACCTGGGTCTCGTCCTCGACAGCTGGTGGAACTTCGTCGAACATTTCCGACGTTTGGCCCCCAAACTGGAACGGACCGGGGCCGCCTTCAAGCGGCTCTTGCCCAACCTGAGGGGGCCAAACGCCTCCTGCCGGAGGCTTTACGCGGGGGTCGTGCGGTCCATGGCCCTATATGGGGCCCCGGTGTGGGCGCGTTCACTGCGGCTGCGAGCCGCCCACTACCTGAACGCGCCCCAAAAGGTGGTAGCCGTAAGGCTGATCCGGGGATACCGCACGATCTCGGGCGAGGCGGCAAGCCTCCTTGCCGGAATGCCGCCATGGGATCTGGAGGCGAAAGTCCTTGCGCGCCTGTATGAGTGGCGCGCGGAGGCACTACGCCGGGGGGAAACTCCGCTTCCGCGGCAAATAGCGGCGGAGCGGACAGACCTCCGGCGCGATCTCATGGTGGCATGGAGAGAGCGACTATCGCAACCCAGCGCAGGGCACGCCACGATAGTGGCGATAAGACCCCTCTTTGAGGAGTGGCTAGAGAGGCGTCACGGCGTTCTCACCTACCGCCTGACGCAGGTCCTCACCGGACACGGATGTTTCGGGAGGTTCCTGCACATCATCAGGAGGGAGGAGACGCCCGGGTGTCATCATTGCGAGGATCGCCCAGAGGACACGGTGGTGCATACGGTGGAGGTCTGCCCCGCTTGGGCGGAGCACCGCCGTGTCCTCGTAGAGGCGATCGGCAACGGCGGCGACCTCTCGCGTCCGGCCCTGGTTCAAGCCATGGTCCGGGGCGAGAGGGAGTGGGAGGCGGTCACCTCCTTCTGCGAAGCAGTCATGCTAGCGAAGGAGGTGGCGGGACGGCTCAGGGAGAGAGCCGCACGCCTCAGCCGCCGCGGGAGACGCTACGGGCGTCGGGAGCCGCGTGACGACTCCCGGCCACCGTAGGCGCGGGCCTGCGGACGGAGAGTAATGGGTAGCTCTCCGTCCGATCAGGACCAGGCCCGTGCCGGACGGCGCGTATGTGTTCCACGCGCGCCTCAAAGAGATGTCAGCATAAAGGAAGGGGCCCGCCAGGGCCGAAGCCTGCCGGGGTAGCGGGATCGTCCGAAAGGGTTACCGCTGCCCCGGAACATAAAAGGCTAAGGAAGGAACACGGGTGGGTTTTAGTCAGTAAGAGTCTGACACTCCCTTCCGCTCCACCCAGAGCGGGAGGAGTCATTAGATGATTTCCCATCAAAAAAAAAAAAAAAAAAAGGGGGTGAATCGGGGGGGGGGTGAAATTTCACGCGGACGAAGTCGCGGGATGAAGCTAGTCTGTAATAAAGCTGCAGAGGTTGTTTGTTTTTTTGAAGGCGCTAATCTCTGGAAGTACCAGTCGGATTAAAAAAAATATTTTTTGCATTTGATAATGTAATTCTCGAGGATGGCTATAATAGGCAATAGCCTATAGCCATCCTCGAGAATTACGTACGTGTTAAATATAACATCACGCTAAGACCCTAAGGAGCCGAGCAAAACAGTCAGAAAGAACGCTAAGCGAAAACGAAATAATAGCGTGGGCAGGCGATGCGATGCGACGGGGAACAAGAAATTTCACGTGGACGAAGTCGCGGGCAGAAGCTAGTTATTAATATTAGGATTGATCAGCACATTACTAAATTACTATAACTTACCGATTAGGTAACCGGTAATGCTCAAATTAGGTACTAAATGACTCTATAATCATTTAGTAATTAGGTTGGTACCTATAGTCATTTAGTAATTTGAGCAAATCAAAGATCAATGCAACAAAAAAAAAAACAATCTAGGGAGTTACTCGTTACGCCGAAATGAAACGAGTAAAAATCATAAAAAAATGATGATAATTATTTCAATGTAATCAACGAAACTTACACTTAGCTTTATTTTCTTCATATCCAGCTAAAATTGTCATTCTGTGTACTTGACAAATTATAAACGCAGTAACAAAAAAAATAGTACAAAATAAACAAAAGTTATGATTTATTTTGAACCTTGTCAAACCCAAGCTGCTGAAGAAATTCGGGTAAATTTATATCCTAGCTCGCCGCGAGAAGAATAAAATGGAATACGGCAGAGCCCAAAACTGGCTTGCATTCATCAACAGCTCAGCGTCTATAGGATTCTTTTGGAAATCATTTCCTTTATTTTGTTTTTAAAACAGACCACGAAACGGTACAAAATTAATATACGATACAAAATTGTAAAAAAAAATCTTAATGGCTTCTAATAGATTTGAGAAGCCATTATGGTTTTACATTATTTCTTGACAATTTTAATTCACACTGAGATTTCGGGGTGTTTTTTCTTTTTCCGATGTGCCTGGTATAAAGTTTCTAGTAAATAAAACGTGATAAGTGTGTGTATTGTGAGCCTCAGATAGTAGGGAGTGAACCCTCGCCAGAGCCCCAGCATATTGGAGTCTTGGCGAAGCTTCTGGTACACATCCCGGTGGGTTCCATTACTCGTTGTTTGATATCTAGAACAGAGATTCACTAGTTATACTACATACTAAAGACCAGACATCGGTGATCCAGCAGAGAACCAAAGTTGTCGACATAGCTCACAGAATAAGCTAGCTGAACTGGCAATGGGCCAGCCATATTAGCCGTAGAATCGCTGACCGTTGGGGTTTACGTGTTCTTGAGTGGATGCCGCGAATCGGCAAACGTAAGGTAGGACGGCCTCAGGCTAGGTGGAGTGCAGGATGGCTGGATGCGAGTTGCCGGAAATCGAGTTGAATGGCGTGCAATAGGAGAGGTAGGCCTCTCCTATCCTGTTCAGCAGTGGACTGCTGTAGGCTGATGATGAAAGACCAGACAATAGATGGGGAGAAGAAGTTTATAAATGAATATCCAGAACTGAACGTAGGGTGCATGAGCAGACTACGTACGAGGCAGTCCCGTCAACGTAGCCGGGAAAGTTTGGATGTGTGAGGCCCAAGACCGTCATAATTTTTCTATATTTAACGGTTTCCTCAATCAGGTATTTATGTCTCAATATTATTATTAGGCATTTATTTATATGATATTAGCTCCTAAGGTAGTTTTTCTATAGAGTTATCACACACGGCCATTACCTATCTGTACTTCTTCTTTTTGATTCGATGGTAAATTTAAATATATTATTATGCTAGACGAGTTGGACCCAGTAGGCGGTCACACCAGTTGCGGCATCAGAGGCGGTTGTCAGATCCTCAGAAGTGCAGGTTTACGGGCACTTTGGACTCTCCAACATAATTATAGGACCTAAATATTGTAGAGCCAATAAATAAATCTTACACGTATCAGACTATAATGTTCCCACTACTGGGACACATGCCCCTCTCAGTGAGAGGGAATAGAAGTGGTTGGTAGATGTCACAATATTAAGGTCATCACTCATTATAACAGCAGCGCTCCGACACAGCAAATAACTTGTCATTCAAGTTACGATTTTAAATCAACTGCATTAAAGTAAATTTTACGATGACAATACAGAATAGTGGACAGCTCACAGTGGCGCGACGCGACGTGTCACAGGTCGCAGGCTCAAGCGAGCAGCACGCTTCCCGCTGAAGAAACAAGCGGTATGCATGCCGGCGGCGCCTCGCTCCCGCGCCCGCATATTCTCACACTCACTAATGTTCCCAAACCGGTCTGTAAGCTGCAAACTAGCCATTGGCGCGTGGACAGTGATCTACCAACTAGTGAGCGGCGCGTGAACAACAAGCTGTCACCTCACCGGTGGCGTGCCAGCTGCGAGCGGTCGTCTTGCTGACGGCGCGTTGGCGACAAGCTGGTGGATTTTTTCGAGGCGGTGCGGGGCCGTTACTGCGCTGGAGCGGTGCGGTTATAACATAGAGAATATAACCATATAGTCTTTGGGTTATAATGAGTGATGACCTTAAGAAGAAATAAAGCCAAGTGTTACCTTGTTTTGAAGGTATCCAAAGGTAATGTCACAACCGCGGTGACAAAACTTGATAACATGGATGTATACAGATGTAGTAAGAAACCGTGTGCTTTGTTTCTTTCCGATAAATAACTTCGAGCCTGCAAACAAATTCAAATAGGTACATATTTATTGCTCTCACGTGAAAAAAAAAGATGGCCGTCACGGGACGCCCGGCAGATCTGAAACATCGTAATTGATGGTTATTCAAAGTTTATAATAACAAATTGGTTGTCTGTAAAGTCGGTTTACGGACGATAATTTTACGTGATAACGTCATAAGAAAACATCAGATAGATGCGTCACAAGTCGAACCCTTAGGCTGATTGTGCCTCTCTATCGCTTGTTCCGCGCTCTCGCTTGCACGCTCGGTTCAGGCGGAACGTGACAATGAGTCATGCTTTTTCGTGCGTGCAGCCGGCGTTCATCGATTTATAAGACATTATCACGTCAAAAAATAAGGAGATAAAAGAAATATATTTTTCTGAAATGACGGGGCATGACGGCATGAGAGAGCGTCATGCCGTTTGCCGTCACGGCACGTACAGTCGGTTTTACTCCCAACGCGTGCCTACATAGGCTGTGTCTAAAGTGTGGTAAATTAAGGGCGTGGTAATATAAATATCTTGTCTTATTATTTCGCGATTACGAAGCAGGTCCCAAGGAGAAAGTTGTTCAGATTGATGGTCTGTACCACACCTTTCTGATCTGTAGATGTCACGTCAAAAATTCATTACATGTTTCAGGATCCAGCACCTGACATGAAACCTGTAAGGGCACAGCAATTTTTACAATTTTAAATGTAAATTAATGAAAGCAATATGCGTATCAGGCTTGTTGTTTATAGAACTTTGAAGACTATGAAGATTTATATTGATACAAGTTACGTGAAATTGTAACAAATTCTTCGTTGTAGTTGAATTTCAGAGTTTAGATTATACATGTAAAGTCACGAGCCTTACGGCTCGTCTCCCCAGACACACGATGTCACACATTCGTGCGACTTATGGACTGACCTGGGAATAGGTTGCTATTTGAGACACGCTGATGAAGACTGATTTAGACATGGTGAGCGTAGCACCACGCCACAGTGTGCTTAATCCTTCCGTTCGCCAGATCCTTCAACAAATAGTTATTAATAAAACAGTTTCGGCAATAGATGGTGTGTATGAAGTACGTCTACTTAATACAAAATCTAGAAGCATGAAATTTTGCACAAAAGTTTCTTCTACACGTAGTGAAAGTGAGTAAGGAAGAATTTTTAAAGATTATTCCCCTAAAGTGGTCAAATAGGAGATGAAAGTTTGTTTCGTCATTTTGGGCGATGGGAAATCCCGTCGGGCACACGGCTTGTCTAGTTATGTCTGGCTGTCCGCTTAGTTTCAGGTTTTGCACATAAACCTAAATATGGTGGGTAAAAAAATAAAAATTATATGCATTGCAACATGAAATGTAACACGCATTAAAACAAATTCGCCTTGTTTATTTATTTATTTATGTATTTATTGAGGATCTCCAACAAAGGATACACATAATACAATAAAAATTTACAATAATAAAAAAGGTTCTTTTACGTGTGCTCCTTCAATTACAGGAGACCACAGCATGCACATATAACTAGGTGTAAACACGATAAAAATAGAGAAAGTGAATTATGAATGATGAACACAAATTATAAAAATAGAAGGAAAAAAAAGATGTTGTTGTGTTAAATTTCATGTTACATTGCATATATTGTGTGCCCACCATTAGATAACAGGGTTTGGAATTTTGTCATCAGCTACGAAAAAAACAGTGAGCAATATGACTCTTACTTCATAAAGGCGTCTGCAACGTTTCTGTAGCGCCTGTAGGGATCCAACGGGCCGTCTGCCATCATCCTCACGAGGATGATCTCGGAGGGATTGCCCACGAAGGCGCCCACCAGCCCCGCACATACTCCAATTGCCAACTTGTTATTTAAATTCGGAGCACTGTTATAAAGCCTGTAAAAAAATATCGTTTTAAGAAAAAAAAATATAAATAGGTACATTTATTTAGCACAGATTTTCCATTTGCAGAATATAATATATTCTACAAATGAAAACAAGTGCATAGTGCGTGTAAGAAATTAGCAGGAATGTGTGCCTCACGGCTGCAGCAAAGTAGGCCCAGTTCAGCAAAAAATTGGTTGTCTGTAAAGTCGGTTTACGGATAACATCATAAGAAAACGTCAGATAGATGCGTCAGAAGCCGAACGCTTAGGCCGATTGTGCCTCTCTATCGCTTGTTCTGCGTTCTCGCTTGCACGCTTGGCTCAGGCGGAACGTGATAATGAGTCATGCTTTTTCGTGCTTGCAGCCGGCGTTCATCGATTTATAAGACGTTATTACCTACGTCAAAAATGTGATTAATCTGGTGGTGGTGTAGGTCGTTTGTCACAGTATGCTGGCGGTGACTTAATACTTTAGTATTCTGTCCCTGGTGCTCACCTCCAATGAATCTCATAGAGCCAGGAATAAGTGCCTAATCTTGCAGTGGTGTAGGTCGTTTGTCGCAGGACGCTGGCGGTGAGGCCTGTGTAGGGGGCCCGGAATCCCTCGCAGCGCAGCATGTTGCGCAGCAGACTCACGCCCCAGGCTTCCGGGTACAGCTGCAGACGGACTTTGAACACGTCGAGAGGGTGTAATAGCACTGATGCTATTACGCTGGAAGGTGGATTATTAAGGTATAATTTGTTGTTATAAGTGTGACGGTTCACAGTGGAAAATGCAAGAAGAAAACGTGTTGCGCCGACTCCAAATAAATCGGTACCTACAAGGGCGAAAGAGAATCATGATGAATTAGTTGTTAAAAGTGTATGTAGGTAAAGTAGCTATTGTAATTTTATAAAACACTAGGTTTGTTTAGTATGTAGGTAGATTAAAAACGATAAAAAAAGTTATTTATAATAAACGTTTTCGAAGTCGCTGAATCTAGGACTCGTCACACAAACCGGATTTTAATAAAAGACCAATTTTGTATTCTGCTGCACCGTCACCGCACCCGTAGTTTATATCAACATTCTATCAAATCAATATGTCTAGCCCTTTGTCAACTATGTTAGTGCAGTTTCACTCAAATTCGAAGTAAAAAAACCGTATTTTGAGACTGCATGGTGGCCAGCGTCTCGAATCTCGACCCGTCTCGGGAGCTGAGACAACTAAATTTACAAAAAGTCCCGGGACTTCGAGACACGAGACGTCCCGGGACCCAAACTCTAGGGCCCGGCGCCCATTGGCGACACGGTATGGCAAGGTATTTTTAGGCGACGAATAAAAATATAACTTAATGGTATGGAAATAAAGTTGAAATTTCAATACCGCGGTATGCTTGGGCATGCCGTGTCGGCAGCCTTCGGAACCCTTCGGCATCCCTCGGAACGCTTTGGCAGTCTTCGGGATACCGCGGCAAGACAACGCCCGCCCGAACCCTGCGGGCCCCGCGCGTAGCTTCATTAGCTTTAGCGTCGTTCATGCCGAAACGTGTCCTTGTCGAACGTACCTCACTTATTTGTTGTGTAATAATTATTACTATTACACAAAAAATAAGCTAGGCGCGAGCACGGTGTCTAAGGACGCTTCGGTATGCTTAAGGACGTCGCGGCATACTTAAGGATGCCACGGCATAGCTGCCGCCATCGCGCCAGTGTGTGCTTATATGTAGGGATGCCGAAGGATCCCTGCCGTACCATGCCGCCATTGTGCGCCAAACCCTAATACTAATAAATTTAAATAATTGATGGCATTATTTTAAAGACTCAAACCTTGCGAAAAAATTGTAAAGATAACCAAAGACCGATGATACGAGTAAGTCAAAAGATGGCGTAAAAGAGGGAATGACTTTAGGTACATTTTAATGGCATGAGTTTCATCTCATCATTGTAAGTACAGGTAATAAAAAAAAAAACAGTGGCACTCCGGGAGTGCCGACAGAAGTGAAAACAGAACACAAACAGAATACTTTGCCATCACTCACTGACATATCGGATATACATTAAAACTGTGTACATCCCGAGGACAGCCGAACACATCCGAAGCGGTGTCGATTACGGTAACAGTGGCGCGAGTTCAATAGTTTTTTCCCATCTCAAAAAATGCTCAACGGGCCTAAAGAAGTTTTCACTTCAAAAATTTAGTTCATGTCGTGGTAAAAATATTATTTGGTCAGCAATGTGGTAGCGGAGCTGACTGCTCCAGGTGCGCCGAACATGCCACTTCATTGATATAAGAAGGGTATAGAACACTTATGATTATACCTTGACGATCATCAGATTAAGTTATTAGCGAATTGAATATAAAACGCAAATCGACTTCCAATTAGAACTACGACGATACTGTTAATATTTATATTTTTATTGAAAATTAATATACTTGTTAGAATTAAAAACAAAACTTCTGTGTTTAACTAAAACTTTGTTCGTCTACTTTTTTTAAGAGCGGTCTATTATCGCACTATCAGTCTATAGCATCACACACCTCTTGTACAATAGACAAGACAGCCAGGATTGGTTAGCCATAAAGTACTCATTGTTGATCTTAAATAATTTTTGATCAATTTCAATGTTCAGGTGTATGTGCGACAAAAATATGAAATGTTTCAAATATTTACAAGATATTATTGTTATTTATTGTGAAATTTTGCCGCCTCCTAAAGGTGCCGCCCGGGGCGGGCCGCCCCTGCCGCCCCTACTACGCTACGCCACTGGGCAGTACTGGGCACGATATATATATATATAGTTACACTTTTCTTTTTTTTTTTTGATGGGAAATCATGTAATGAATCCTCCCGCTCTGGGTGGAGCGGAAGGGAATGTCAGACTCTTACTGACTACAACCCACCCGTGTTCCTTCCTTAGCCCTTTATGTTCCGGGGCAGCCCTAACCCTTTCGGACGATTGCGCTACCCCGGCAGGCTTCGGCCCTGGCGGGCCCCTTCCTTAATGCTGACATCTCTTTGAGGCGCGCGTGGAACACATACGCGCCGTCCGACACGGGCCTGGTCCTGATTGGACGGAGAGCTACCCATTACTCTCCGTCCGCAGGCCCGCGCCTACGGTGGCCGGGAGTCGTCACGCGGCTCCCGACGCCCATAGCGTCTCCCGCGGCGGCTGAGGCGTGAGGCTCTCTCCCTGAGCCGTCCCGCCACCTCCTTCACTAGCATGACTGCTTCGCAGAAGGAGGTGACTGCCTCCCACTCCCTCTCGCCCCGGACCATGGCTTGAACCAGGGCCGGACGCGAGAGGTCGCCGCCGCTGCCGATCGCCTCTACGAGGACACGGCGGTGCTCCGCCCAAGCGGGGCAGACCTCCACCGTATGCTCCACCGTGTCCTCTGGGCGATCCTCGCAATGGTGACACCCGGGCGTTTCCTCCCGCCTGATGATGTGCAGGTACCTCCCGAAACATCCGTGTCCGGTGAGGACCTGCGTCAGGCGGTAGGTGAGAACGCCGTGGCGCCTCTCTAGCCACTCCTCAAAGAGGGGTCTTATCACTACTATCGTGACGTGCCCTGCGCTGGGTTGCGAAAGTCGCTCTTTCCATGCCACCATGAGATCGCGCCGGAGGTCCGTCCGCTCCGCCGCGATTTGCCGCGGATAGTTACACTGTGGTAAGTATCGCCACTCAGTCGTGGAGCCTGGACACTATTAATGTCCCTCATATATCTAATGTTGATCGTAACGGAGTACCTCTTAACGTACCCAGAAATACCTCCAAGTCCTATTTTAAGATAGCGATGTCTAGTGCTGTGGTGTCCTCGCCGGTGATGCTCTCCTGCATGCATGATTAATAATTAACCTTTTAATGAAGGCACATAATATACGTCCATTTTAAAAGCAATAATTATTATAAAATAAATAAAATACAGTTACATTTGAATTTTAACATGACACATACTCTAATCTGAGAAATCCATCTTGACTTCTGTCAAGAGAAGGAAGTAGGTCATAGACTTCATACTGAACTTTCTGCAATCAATAGAGTTTGTATATCATTTGTCAAGGCCTTCGATAGCCTGGTCCCAAACCTTTGCTCGCTGTATACCTATAACGCAGTGTGCCTAGGTCGCGTTATGCCTAAACCAAACGAGATGTGGGCGTATTCTGACTTAGGTCAATTCCGTTTTAGTTCAATAGCGCGATAGGCTTAGTGAGACTTATATGTTACGGCTAATAGCCGAAGTGCGGCTACACCTAGTTTTAGCCGGGCGGGTACAACTAGGTGCAACATCCTACGTCGACGGAGCCCCGCCTATTTCTGTGTAAAGGGTTTAAAATAACCTAACCAAACCTAACCTCGGGGTGCCCTTCGCTCTGTGTAAAGAGTTTTAAGTAACCTAACCATTTTTTTTAACGTGGAGAAATGCTCATGCATTCTGCACTACCACGGGGAGATAGTGCAGTTATGTGGGACTCTAACCCACTAAAACTCCACGGTGTCCTCCTCTGCCGCTTACGGCGGGAACACGGGCACGCGTTAGCACTCATCAGTGATCCCGCCGCGGCTGTCCGCCAACCGACCTCCTCTGGGGAGTATTTCCCATCACCGGCGCACCAGAACACATAGCACGCCGTGGCCACCCCAGGGACCAAACTAGCACATAGGCGCCAGACGACCCCGTGTCTGGGCACCCTTGGTCCCCCTGCGACGGGTCACATCATTGGCCCCGCAGCCTGCCAATTTTCGGCCGCAGAGGATAGGGAGAGCGGCCAACGTCATACCAACATTCCTCCTCCCCTGCGGCCCCACCGCTTCCGTCATCAGACGATGGCGACCCCGTCAAGGCCGCGGAAGGTAGGGAGAGCGGCGCACCGCAATACCGGACCCTCAGCTGGGATGCCTCCCATACGACATCGCGGCCCGCCTCAGTTGCGATGTCGCCCAAGCGGCACCGCAACCTACTTGTTAGCCGCTACGTCGTCAGCTTACAGGCAAAAGCTCTGACGAGCGGCCCCTCCTCGGGTTCCTTTCCCCTCTTCGTGGGTGACCTAGCCACGGTTACTGAGCCCCCCCGCCTCGACAATGCGGGACCCCACTAGGGGAGAAAGTAACCTAACCAAACCAAACCTCGGGGTGCCCTTCGCTCCGGCTGCACCTAGTTGTAACCAGCTAAAACTAGGTGTAGTCGTATCGTGAAATGGGCAATATGAGATATAGTCCAATAGCGACATAGTCGTATCGCGAAATGGGCAATGTGAGATATAAACCAAACGCTTATTTGAAATGACGTTTAGGCATAACGCGACTTAGGCTCACTGCGTTACAGTATACAGCGAGCAAAGGGTCCCAAATAGCCCTAGATATTACCATATTACCTGCACGACACTACTCGCGAAGTTGCTTCGACGAAGTACTAGTCGAAATTGACCGAAGTCAGAAGTACGAGACGATACACACTTCGGGACGCTTCGAGTCGTCCTTTGATTCGGGAGCAAAAACCGACAACGATCGGAAGTCGCCCGAAGCGAGCCGAGGTTGGACGTGTAG
The DNA here is from genome assembly GCA_914767645.1 of Hydraecia micacea. Taxonomy (NCBI): domain Eukaryota; kingdom Metazoa; phylum Arthropoda; class Insecta; order Lepidoptera; family Noctuidae; genus Hydraecia; species Hydraecia micacea. The sequence goes on from OU611794.1 coordinate 2,845,811, forward strand.
TGCAAGATTCAAGATTGAAGTGGAAGGAGAGTTTGCCCTGTCGTAGGAAAATCCAGGCTAATAATAATATTGGCCTTTCTGTTGTGTGGTTTTCCAATAAGCAATACTTTAGCTCAAAAGACAACACAAGTATTTGTTTAGTTTTTTTTTTTGTAGATCTACAATGGACATATTTTTATCACCGGAACTATAAGTTATTAAGAGAGAATTAACGGAAAAATTATGTAGAGACAGAGACGGATCCATAGATAGTCATAGACTTGGTTTAAAGACTTCTGTGGACGCAAGGCAGCATTCGAGAAGCTGGCTAACAGACAGCAGTCTCACCACGACAGAAGGGACGTAGCGATTCATTTTCCATAGCTGCTTGCGATATTAACATAGCCATCTACTGAGCTCAAATAACCTGCGAAGAACGAAAGAAGATGAAGCTACTTGCGGGTTTGTTCTCGATTAACAAAATCGTCTGTATCAAAATTTCAAATTTAAAAAATCCTGCGAAACAGTGTACAGTCGCCGTCAGTTATATTGTAGCAGGCAAGGTGACCAAATACTTCTGTACAATTATAAATGTCAATAAGTTTCATACACTACAAGTTAGCATTAATATCTGAACATTCATTACTTCATTAATATCTGAGCCATCTGCTCAGATATTTATATAGATATTTATATCTGAGCAGATGCTTGTCAATAATTTCTATACACACAACTAAGCAAAAATATCTATACACTTACAACTTCAACATCCATTGCGTTATTTACTTTGTTGAGCAGACAAATTTTTCGAACATAATGAAGCAATGGATTAGCAACATCCTTCAAAATGATTCGGATTGTGATTGATAGTGTGTTAGGTAATTAGGGTGCTGGGCCCGAATTCCACTACTTGATTAACAAACGTGTCTCTCGATTCAGTATTTTTGTTCTAAAACATTTTGTATGACAAATCTGTCAAAAACACGACTACTGTAAAGTTTGTAGTTTTTAGTCTTCGATCAATATTTTGAGTGGAGTTAGGGCTTTAGACACGTGTAATAAATAATTAATCAGCTGAATTACGCTGTCGTCAACGCGTCCAAAGGCCAGTCTGGTCTGGTCAGGCCAGAGTAGACACTCGAACAGAATCCCTCCGCCCACTGTGATATTAATTTCCGCTCTCTAATCCTTCTTCTTTCATGCATGTAATCTAGAACCTTTATCAGAATAGAAATCGTACAATGAACAGTTTTATTTTTTTATTATGGGTGCTACACACATGTTCGTGGCGGCCTGGCGGCATAACCGGCACAGCTAGGCGGCAAAATCGAATATACAGGATGGGCAAAAAATCGTGGATCAAACGAAACAGGACGATAACTGAGGTTGTTTACAGTAAAAAAAAAAAAAAAAAAGTATCATCACTACGACAGTGCTTTTATGACAGTGGGTACCATGATTTATATTTTATCAGTATTGGCACTTTTTTCAATATCTTTTAAGGCTCACGAAAAATTATTTGTAACTTTAGAACCTTACTGTAAACAGTCAAATTGTCATAACTTTTAAGGGGGGCTCTCGCACAAACATATTTTTTACAACAAATAACCCCAACTTTCGCCCTGTTTCGTTTGATCCACGATTTTTTGCCCACCCTGTATATGTCGTTATTATGCTCGGGAATTATGGTGGAATAAAGAAACTCACATACATACATACAATACATGAACGCTGAAAACAGCCGTATAAGAAGCCGCTCGGCTTAGCTCGCATTGTCCCGAGCCGCGCAAAACATTATTCAGCAAAGGTGGATGCCGAACGGAGTTGGCCGATCGGCACGAGCGAATGAAAGCCGAATATTATGTGTAGTAATTGCGTCGGGTCGGCGTTGTTGGTCCACAAATACTGGCCGAATACAAGAACGTGCCGAGCCGGAAATGTGTGTAGCTTTAGGAACCGACATAATTTAAGTAACAAAAGGGATCGGATAATATGGGTAGACTAAGATTAACGGAAGAAAGGGCAGGTTTAGGACTCGAAAAACGATCAGCATACTCATAGCTATTCATAACCATACGACAGGCTATCGTATAGAAAATTACACATTTCGATAACCTGATTTGACTTGTCCCGACAGCAAACAGCTGTCGAAAGAATAGCGGGCGTCTATTTGATTTAAACTGACAACATTTCCGGGTTTTGGACTTGTGAGCAGCCCTTAGAGGACTCTTACGAAAACATTGATTGATGTTCGATACGGTACGGAAGCGTATCGAGTGGATGTGAATAGCTATGAGATGAGAATAATAGGACTGACTGTAATTTGTTATTTCTTGAGTCGCATCACCACAAGACACCTATGTGCAGAGTCGCGACTTCATAGAAAATGTTCTAGGGATAGTTATCACAAATCACAACCCGCGTCTGGTTCGATAGAGAAAATGATGATGATACAAATATACAATGACTGACCTGCGTCGCGTTTCCTAGTTCAATAGCTTGCGTGACGATGGGCCGGCTCGTCAGCAGAAAGGTACCTTGCCACAAAGGGTTCACTGCTCTCAATCTGCAGCTCCTGTTAAAGAAAATAAGTTACGATTAGAGTGCTACTGTAAGGATCTTTTGGCGCCTGAATGACATTGACAGGGGGGTGTTGTTGGTAAACATTTGTGAAAGTGCCACAGAAAGTGTATTGACAAAACAAGATGGCGGCTTTAGTTCCGGTTTTAGCCACGCGCCAAAAGAACCTTGAGCGTTGTACAGACGCCAGCACATCAAGTTACTACAATCTGTCAAATTTATTTAATAGATTTTCAACTTTATCGCTGAAGTATAAGGTTCAAAGTTGATTGGGAAAATTTTACAGATTGGGTAGCTTGACGTGCTGGTGTCTGTACATTGATTACACCAATGAGTTTTTTTATCCCTGTAGTATAAGGTACCTACAGGATATATAAAAAGAATCTTATGGTGGTATCGTTGAAGAGTTAACTTGCCGGATACCTAAAATCCTGTTACTTAAATGTAGGTAGACTGGGAGGATATTGCGGCCATTTTTTAAGTTTTACTGATAGTGGGAAAGTTTTATCTTCAGTGAAATTAACTAAACTAATTCTTCTTCCAAAAATGTTAGTTAGCTATTTTACTGGGTATCTTAACTACTAAGGTTCTATGAAGAAAAATATTCATCCTTCAATAACATGACATACCTTTTATGAGCATCATAGAGGCAGTAGTAGATGCCCCATCTCAAGGAGGCGTAAGTCCTCTTCTGCAGCATTCTGGCAGAGAGAATCTCGTAGGGCCCTGGACACCCCTTACAGGAGACCATAATCCGGAACATTTTGACACACCAAGTATCAGGGTACCGTAATCGCAATTGAACCACATCCAGTGGTATGAGGAGCGACGTTGTTATTATACTGAAACTTACATAAGCACTAATGCGTAGTCGGAAAGAGAAGCTTCGGGGAGCCCAAATGCGAGAGGACCTGTAGGTCCTCTCGCAGTTGGGCGGCCCGGTAGTGCCGCACACCCCGTAGTTACAGTCGCCTAACGAAAACCTTAACCATACTTAGCGCGTATTACAGAACCTCACTCAAGCCTCAGCATTGTTGAAAACTAGTGTGAAGCCATTTGATTGGTTGAAACTAGTTTTAAGTAGGTACCATTTTTTTATTGTTTCCGGGGTGGAAAAACATGATGTCCTCCGCCCTGGGGCGGGCGGAGGGGTCTGTCAGACTCTTACTGACTAAAAACCACCCCGGTGTTCCATCTCACAACTACGCCGGGAGTCGCGGGAACGTACGAGCCTTCCGTATCAAACCTACCCATTTATATACTTTTTCTCCAACATGCTTAGAAATTTGAGCATTATTTTGACAACCTTCTTCGAGATAAATCGAAATTGCTGTATTGGCCAAATACATGCGAGCAGCGGTCGGCAAAAGTTGTGTGAAAATCCATATCTGTCGTGGTTTAGCGGCCAAATAAATTACCTACATAGTAAATTCATATCTGTCGTGAAGGTAATTTAAAATAGGAACGATCTTTTAAGGTCATAGCATACGTATCAAACCGGAAAGGGATCGGCACCGTATCGCCTTTGCAAACAGGCAGGTCTGTATCAAACAGGCGTCAACCAAACGTAAGTACGTAACCAAAGCGAATCAGAGCTCGCCGATACGTCGACTCAGCTACGGTTAGGCGACGCCGCGCTTACGGCTCGCCGACCGCTGGCTGGTGGTGCAACAGGCAGGCCGGAGGGGTGAGAGGGGCAAGAGTGGACGAAGAGATGTAAGCTCGGGGGGTTTTTAACACATTATGTAAATAGCATATATCCTGAAGAATATCATATATTTTTCTGATTTTGTTTACTGTAGTCGATCATAATTATAGTTTTAGGCATTATAAAAATTGCGTTTTCTGCGTTTAGTTCCTGTAGTCCCCTTAACTGAGACGTTGCCTGAGGTAGCTGCGCGGTGCGGGAGGGGTGATAGTTGTCACAAGTTGACGAATCACTGAGCTCTCGCTCCCGTCACCACAGGGGCTCCCGCACCGCGCTGCCACCTCAGGCAACGTCTCAGATAGGGGCCGTCTCCACGAGCGAGAGAATCGCGGCGATAGCCTCGCCGTGCTATCAAATAAATCCAAATAAACTTTTTCTTTTTTTTTTCTAAATTTTCGCGGCGATGATATCGCCCGTGGAGCCACGTTCTAAGAGAGTGTATAGAAATACGTGGCACGACGATAATATCGCCGCGATTCTATCGCTCGTGGAGACGGCCCCTTAAGCGGTCGGCCTATAGTTGATTTATGATCGACACTGCAGCCACTGTAGGTACTCTGATGACGACAAAGTACAACCCTCAGACGAGTGAGATGGCGAACCAGTAACTGTGCCCACCTGTCCCACCGCCAACGAGGAAGTGACTAGTTATCGACTATTATCCCGCTCAAAAAGCGTACAATAGAAGGTTCTCGCCGCTGATGTTAACAGTCAGCGACCAATTATTAATATACAGGGTGGCATGGACATCAACGCGCTTCCTGTAAAGGTACAAGTCCGAGATGGGCTGCAGACCGCAAACTGCAACCCCAAACTGCAAGGGACACCCCTGGTTTCTATGAATCTCTGTGAAATTGATTCCGAGCGCGGCAACATTGGGGCCTGCAGCCGCGGCGCGCAGCGACCGCAGACTGCAGCGCCAGTGGTGTCGCGAACCGCAGAGTTCACACGTACAAAAATGTCGACTATCGGTAGCGTTGTCCGACTTTCTGTCTCGCACGAAGGTACTGGTGTGACTGAGGCATGGTTCTATGCATTGTGCAGCCAAGGCATGCCGCCACGCTTGGAATAGAAGCAACCGCAACCGCAGACAGCTCTGCAGTCAACCGCAGCCGCTAGCCGCAGTGTCGCCTGCGGTTGCAGTCTGCAGCCCATCTCGGACTTGTACCTTTACCATGGAATCAGAACATGTTTTTGAACCCCCCTGCGTTGACATTTTTATATAGGTAAGTATTAATTTATAGTACACCACAAAAATAGATAACAAAAAAAAAATATTGCTGTTCCTTACACTTTTACCGCGTAGGTATTGGTCCTGTCACGTAAAAAGAACGCTGGCGTTTACCTGCGCACTGAGCGATTTAAAGATCAAATTGGTGGTATGAAGGGAGCGCGACGTTAGTAAAGTAACTATTATGATTTACAATAAAACAACACACGCGTATACAGGGTTATTAGAAAAACATCAACAATCTCTTAAGAGGTCACTGTACTCATCATTATGAACAACTTTTATTATGGGACCAAACCTGAAATCACGAAAAAAAATCAGCTTTTCCCTACATTTTGACGAGTTATACGAACATAAAAAAATGTAGGGAACAGCTGATTTTTTTTTTCGCGATTTCGGGTTTGGTCCCATAGTAAAAGTTGTTCATAATGATGAGTGCAATGGAGGTCATTGCACTCATCATTATGAACAACTTTAAGAGGTTGTTAATGTTTTTCCAATGACCCTGTATAATATAAAACAATAGGTCAATAGCCTAGTACTTTGGGACAAGACTGTACCTGTACGCAGACACACCCCTCCACTGTCGCTCAGCGTTCTTTTTACGTGACGACAGCTTTTTCTATGGAACAGCTGATTGGTTTTTTTTATAACCGACGAAACATTTCTACTCAAGGAGGTCTAGAATCATGTGCTGTGCGATTTCATTGTTACAGTTACCGCGTCGATGCTCTGCCGAATAAGTAATTACTTATTCGTAACCTGCCACCCTGAATTGACACGGGACCTACATCTACTGTAGGTAACTACTACGTTTCCTGAGCGAGAAAATAGTCTATTCTCTATCTCTATTCGCTTCCTCTTCGTCGGACAGGTGCCATAGAATCTAGATTGCAGGCAGGTATAGTTCTGGCGAGGCTTATCTCAGCAATGGACTATCCAAAATGTACCTACTTGCTAATACACTACGTAAAAAAAGGTAAATAAACTTTTTATACCGAGATAGTCCCCCTAGTATCATTTGCTGGTGGATTGGTAATTTACTTTTACTTTTATTTTTTGATTCCATTTTTAATTAATAATACTATGTTGTCCGTTTTATCACAGTCATCATATATATTTTTTACACTAAAAATTTTTGTTGCTATACGGCGACACCGTCCTTTGTGAAGTGAATGTTTGACTGATAGGCTGACAGAATATTGTGCCATGAGTGACTTTTATAGCAGGCAGCGACTATCGAGGTTTTAATCAATTTTGTCCAGTGCTAAAAATGACTCCAGTCGACGCGAATATTTTTTAACAGCTCAACCTAAGGCAGGTCACGGTCAGAGGAAAGGACCCCCGCACAAAGTGTATGGAAAAAGCCATTCGGTGAATTTGGGTGAAATTTTGGTAGGTACAATATAGCCTGTAATATGCTTATTGAAAGTAAAAAAAAATAATGGCTAGTTTTAGAGATATAGCCATTTTTATGTTCAAGTCGGGAAGATGATTTTTATGTTGAAGTTACTGCAAAAAATAAACAAAAAGCAATCACAACAAGTTCCAATTGATAGATTATTTAAAATGTTTGTGAAATCCATTGTGGCCACAGGTCACATAGACATAGGTACATGAAATTTGCATGAAATGGACGATGTTTTATATATTGTAGTTATCTTTATTTAATATTTTGTAAATGTTATTTATTGCTGTAAATAATCTTTTATTAAAAATACTCCATGGAAAAAAGACTTTCAACACAAGATCCCAAAGTTTCAACAAAATCAGACGGACCACTTGTTTACTATTCGAAATGTACCTATGTTAAACATCTCTGCCAACCCCTTCGAGGTATATAGACGTAGAAATATGTTTTTAAACTATAACATATGAATTGGAACCTGTTGTGGTTGATGTGAATGCTTTTTGTTTATATAAAAATCATCTTCTTGACTTGAAAATAAAAATGGCTATATCTCTAAAACTGGCAAATAATTTTTCTGCGCCCATATTAACTTTCAATCAGCATGTTACAAGCAATATTGTACCAAAATTTCAGCCAAATTCACCGAACGGCTTTTTTTCATATATTTTGTGCGGGGTCCTTTATGTCACGGAATATTGGTATACGATTGTATTAGTAGATGGCCTTATCTATTTACAATGGTATGTGGTCCACAGGCACGGGACACCCAGCGATTATTTCCACATTTAACACTGTAGTCAGCCTTTATCAGTCCACTGACTAAACTGAGAAAACTATTCTCACTAAAACAATTTTCTCAGGTTTTCAATATAAGCCAATACATACGGGGTGGCAGGCACATCAACGCACAAACTGTAACCATGAATTCAGCATAATATGATTCCCCTAGGGTAGAAATTATTAATCGGTTGTCAGGAAAACAAAATCTGCTGTTTCATATAAAAGTGCAATACCTACGCGGTCAAAATGTAGAACAGCCATTTTTTTTTTAATAACCGACGATAAATTTCAACGCAGGGGGATTTAGAATCATGTACTGAATCCATACTTTCATGATAGTAACGGGTTACATGTATAAAGTACAGACTCCAGCACATCAAGCTACCCGAAACTTTAAAATTTTCCCAATCGACCTTGAACCTTATGCTTTAGCAATAAAGTTGAAAATCTATTAAATAAATTTGACAGAATGTAGTAGCTTGATGTGCTGGCGTCTGTACTTAATGGAAGATTCACATTTCACATTGATATCCGCAAGCTCCACTGGTCGACAGAGAATTGTTTGTCGCTTTTCTTAACATTCTTATCAACTCTGCAATAAGATAGGTACTCACCTTCATATTTTTGATTAATATAATTATATTTTTAATATTTTTTGGCGGCGACGAGCTGGAAAGGACTGGCAAAAGACAGAATTGTGTGGAAAAGGAAGAGAGGCCTTTGCAATGCAGTAGGACAACACAGGCTAATACAGTAAGATTAGATTAATACTGGCAGCACCCCGCAGTTTCACCCGTAGGATAAAAAGTATCCTACGTGTTATTCTGACGTATAAGCTATATTACTGCAGAGTTTAATCAAAATCCGTTCAGTAGTTTTTGCGTGAACGAGTAACAAACACCCATCCATCCATCCATCTTCTGAAATTTTCGTGTTTATAATATTAGTAGGATATTAGTAAGAAATAGGATTTTCAAGTTTTCCATTTGAACAATCTCTTGGAAAAAACTGAGGTCAAGTAAATAAATAATAAAAAAGGAGAATTCAAAACAATGTTCTTTATTAACCTATAACAACATTGCATCTCGCGTTAGTCACAAATTATAAAGAGCGTATATAAAAATATATAATATTTATAATAACATTTTATCACATTGTACTATATAGCTATGTGGCTACTTTAAGAATAAGAACAGAATTATGTAATATCATGATTTAATGTTTTTACAGGTGTACTCGTCAATTATTCGAATAGTCTCCAAAGGGCTTTAAAGGTGCGTGGCATACCTACATAAAATATAGGGTGACTGGTAATTAGTGACCGATACTTAAACACGTGATTGTACTCCTGACAACAAACAACTTCTATGGGACCAAACCAGAAATCGCGAAAAAAAATCTGCTGTTTAGTCGTTTATGTTCGCCTAACTGGTCAAAATGTACTGAACAGCAGATTTTTTTTTCGCGATTTCAGGTTTGGTCCCATAGTAAAAGTTGTTTGTTATCATGAGTACAATCACGTGTTTAGGTATCGGTCACTAATTACTAGTCACCCTATATACGCAAGTTAAAAAAAATATAGATGTCATGTGATCAACTTTGAACGTTAATATCTCGAAAACGTGACGCTTTACGGGTATTGGTCCTTTTGTGTTTTCCATTTGCATTTATGTTAGCTATCGATTTATATAGGTATCAATCGTGGCCGCCATTTTGAAAAAAAAAACAAAATGGCGGATAGGTAGGTATGCCAGGTTCTATATAAAAATCTTCAATCTCCTTTATACATTGTTGTCCACCGCGTCTATTCTTATTACAATAATTAAAATAATAATTATTATTATAAAAGACTGTTTCTTCGACTAATTATTATTGTGAATAAAAACCTTTAAATATATATTTTTTATATTGTAAACCAAGTTGATACAGACATTTCAGTAATAGGCATAGAGCCATCAATCGAAAAAAAAAAAAATTATCTCGTTTCATACATATTTTTTAACTCATAAAAAAATTGTTACAATAAAGCCGCACTTAGGTTCAGAATCATCTTTAAAATAATATAAATGAAGAACAACACACTTCTTTATGTAAAACATAAATATTTATTTATACATAGTTACTAAAACAACATTTCAGAAAATTATTTGTACGTTATAACTATATTCAAAATCATTGTAGAAAACATACTTACGGATCATTAAGGGGACTACGTGACCTAAAGCACGGTCACTGTCGGACTGCATAGAAAAGAAAGAGAATCGCGATGACACAACGCTTGTAATTTATTGCAAAATATGAAGCAATTATCTATTTACAAAAAATCTAATGTTTGGACTAAAAAATTTAAAAAAAAAAACACCAATGCTTTAGTATGTACTATGTAGCTTGTAGAATAATCTGAAAAAAAAAATCTGAATGATTGTATGATATTATTTTTATTGTAAAAATAAAGTTTTTAGAGGTACCTTCATGATTTTTTTCTATCGTATCAAATTAGTTGTATTATATTTTCAACACACTATGTAAATAGCATAATATATCCAGAAGAATATCATATATTTTTCTGATTTTGTTTACTGTAGTCGATCATATACTTTTAGGCATTATAAGGCTTGCGTTTAGGTCCTGTAATCCCCTTAAAAATATCCCAAACATTAAAAAAACATCAAAAATATACTTTGTACTTAAAATTAACAATTGAAATGTAAAAGTAACTATATTAAAAAATGAATTTAAAATTGAACTTATTGTTATCAAAGCATCTGACACAAAATAATATGCACTTTAAATAAATAAATACATTTAACCCTTAAATGTTCACGTGGAATCTATTCGACACTGCGGGGCAATTGCGTAACACACTATCAATCGGAATCTGAATCACATTGAAGCAAATTGCTAATCCATTGCTTCATAAGTTCGAAAAATTTGTCTGTTCAACACGTAAATCACGCAATGAATGTTGTTGAGCTGTCAAAATGAAACCGATTCCGATTGATAAAATGTGTTACGCAATTGCCCCGCTGGTTTAAACTGTTACACATAAGGGGGAATCGCTAGGGTAGCCCTAGAAATTCAATGGGAAAGGGAAGGGGGAAGGGGAGAGGAGGGGAGGGGGGATTCAAAGGGTATTGAACATTTTTATATGGAGCCTAGAATACCTACAGTCACGCCATTTTGTTTTTTGCCACGTGATCAAGTTTATATATATCTCCGAAAGGTGACACTACGGGGTTTGGTCTTATTATGATTTCTGTTTGCATTGATGTCATTGTTAGCTATCGATTTATATAGGTTTCAAATGATGCCACCATTTTGAAAAAAAAAAAAAATGGCGGACAATGCCAAGGACCTTCAAAGCCTTATTCTTGCGTTTTTTGCAATTTGCAGGTCAGTGTCAGGTTGTATGTTGAACAAAATATGATTCGCGAGCGTAACAATTATGTATTTACAGAATTATAATCATTAAAATCATCAATACAACCCTCTAAGTTCATATAATCCTACTGACATACTATTTCAATGAAATAATGAATTTCGCGGGCTACCTTGGCGCTTCCCCCAAAAGTGACAGTTTAATATTTATCTTAAGAAATTGGAAAGACGAAATTGTACAGAAAACAACGCAAATTAGTCCATAATGTTTGACTAAAATCTCGGTGTCCAAAAGGCAGATAAAACTTCGGGGTAACTGCGCAACACACTAACAGTAGCAATGACTTTCAGTTTGACAATTCAACAACATTCATTGCGTTATTTACGTTGTTGAGCAGACAATTTTTTCGAACATATGAAGCAATGGATTAGCAATCTCTTTCAAAATGATTCAGATTGTGATTGATAGTGCGTTACGCAATTAGGGTGACGATCATCTATTCCTATCAGAATAGTTAAGTGTCTAACTTAATCCACATAATACAGGCAGTAAAATTAGTACATTCCTAGTGAATATTTGTAAACAAAAAGCATTTCATAACTCCAACGCGGGGTCACATTGGTCAGAACATTTTTGGGGTCAGAAATCTGCGCTAAGACCGTCATAGTACAGACGAGACGCCAGCACATCAAGCTACTAGAATCTGTCTTTCTTTAATAGATTTTCAACTTTATCGCTAAAGCATAAGATTCAAAGTTGATTGGAATAATTTGACAGTTTCGGGTAGCTTGATGTGCTGGCGTCTGTACATAACCATTAATCATCATAGAATTAGCAATATTGCAAAAGAGCTGTTACAATTTTAGTGCACAATAAAATATATTCTCATCATCTGCCTAGCCTTTATCCAACTATGTTGGGGTCGGCTTCCAGTCTAACCGGATGCAGCTGAATACCAATATTTTACATGGAACGACTGCCTATCTGACTTCGACAAACCAGTTACTGGGTAATACGACACCTTTTGTTAAGACTTTCGGGCTTCTGACGACCCGTAACGATTGTCAAAGATCCACGAATGACAGTCGGGACCAACGGATTAACATGCTTTCCGAGGCACGGAGGGGTCTTGGTATGTAAAGATGATCACAAGTAAAATAATTATGTTCTATTTGATATAAATCGCCGGAAAAACACGATCAAACCTTAATTTTATGGGATGGAAGATAAAAGTGAACTGAAGTGGGGATTGCAGATAGATTACTAACATAAAAAGGTATTATAACGACAACGATTAGATAGCGACTGGCTTGCATTAAACAGTAAAACTCGACTAAAGATTTTCGCATAATTTTAACATCAATTTAGTTTTCGTACATGGAAGGAAGGGTCAGGACACATTGATCGACGGCCTTTCGCACTTTGCCGATTGAAAACGAGCACACTACGCCGGCCGGAGCGCGTTTGTCGCGTCGATGCGAAAGGATGCGTACGTCGCGGTCGTTCCATACTTTGCTCTCTTTTTGTATGGACAAACCGTCGAATGCCGTCGAACAATGTGTCCTGACCCTAAACAACCACTTTAAACAGACAGTTTTAACTATTTATAGATTTTGATTAGCATAATCAGTCATTATCAGCTATAATGCCCCCACTGCTGGGACTCAGACCTCCTCTCTTCGAGGAGGGAGTGAGCTATAATCCTCCACGCGGGCCACCGCGGGTTGATAAACGTCATACACTACCCAATCTATTTCGAGATCTAAAGGAAAATTTATCAGCCGCTTGTTTTTGTTCGAAAATAGATCAGGTTCAACTGATAAAAACATTTCGTCACGTTTGTATACCTACTCTTCAGTTCTATTCTCACGTAAAATGACGTAATATGTACCACAGACAAACAGTATGGCGTCAGAGTTCGTATTACGCAAGGAGTATCTAATCAATATAAATTTATTAGCACATTCATAGATAATTGTAGATACTCTGTTACCATCCGATACAAAATAAAAGTTTAACTATGTAAAAAATATAAATTTATAACTTTAAAAAAAAAAAACATGACCAATATTTTAATTTTTCCTTAAATAAGATGTAAACTTTAACAAAATCGAATGATCATAATAAAAAATAAACAAAAAGTTTAAGTACCTACTCGAAAAGTCCAATCGAGTATTGATTTCGAATCCATTTTTTTGTATAAAAAATATAACAATCATGATGAAACAATTAGGTAAGCACTTGAATGTGTCCATTACGTAATATTAGTGATAACAGATATCAGCTGCAAATATTTACATACTGATGAGAGCTAATAAACGGGACCTGCCTATTACGTTATTAACATAAGGCCGCAGCACACTTGTAACACCCGACATCACCGCACGCTTACTTATTCGCGAAATGACGAAAATAGCTCAACGAGATGAAAAACGTGGCCAATGAGTAAGGTTCATTGATGTCGCGTAACGTGGTGTGTTATAAGTCTGTTTCCGCCTATAATCACGCTTGTATTCCCCCGAAGGGTTAAATTGAGGTGTACCTATAGTACACTTACATTTCGCCAGTTATGTTTAAGAGAAATTCAAGATGGAAAAACTCAATAAGACTGCCCGACCCGGGAATCGAACCCAGGTCCTCATGCTCAGCAGCAGCACTTGCGACCACTGACCAACGAGGCAGCATTACGTTATTTACAGCGTAAAAAAACAAGTGTTTATATTATATGATACCTGTACGCTGAATAAAAGATTTTATGCACCACTTTGGGGCTGTTCATATATTACGTAAGACAATCTTGATCTTTCTGACCCCCCCCCCCCGCCCCCACCCTCCGCCTTACGTAAGAAAAAATAAGTCCCCTCCTTTCAATCTTAAGTAAGATCAGTATCTACCAAAATTGCAAAGATAAATTATGAAAAAAATTAAAAAGTTAGAATTTTTGCTTAGTGTCACACGTAAGAACAATCTAGACAGAACCCCAAAGTAAGAAAAAAATTAGACTTGTTCGGAAACTCTCCCCCCTCAAATCTTCTTACTTAATAAATGAACAGCCCCTTTTCAATAATTAGGTACAGACGCCAGCACATCAAGCTACCCGAAACTGTCAAATTTTCCCAATCAACTTTGAACCTTATGCTTTAGCGATAAAGTAGAAAATCTATTGAATAAATTTGACAGATTGTAGTAGCTTGATGTGCTGGCGTCTGTACATTTTGCCTTTAAACTCTAAGTATTTATACATATTGCTGGCGACATGAGGGTGTACCAACTACACACATCTACCTAACCCTTCGATGCGTACGGGCGTGATGTTTTGTGACATTACAACGGGAAGCATGAAACTTGGTAATTTCGCTACTCCAGTATAATTTGAGATAAATTTCCACTCTCGCTATCCGTGAGGCTATTAACAATATAATCTTTAAACCCTGTTATCAAGTGCAGCAATATTTTTTTATCACTGTAGTAATCAGACGCCGACTAAATACACAAACGATTAACTACACGAACTGTTTACTGTTCATTATCCAATATGTAACACAATTAACGTAAGACCTCTTTCATACAGACCAGTTAAAAGTATTGAGTTAAAAGCATAATATCGCACACCTAGATAAAGGGTGGCACAACTCAAAATAAACCAAAATCGAGTTATTGCGATTATCGGAATCTGCGTCGAAAACTACATTAACTCCAAAGACACCTGTGTACTATAATGCTGGTACGCATTGTATTCTTCACATGCAATATTCAGGACATTCGCAATAACTTTGACATAACATGAGATAATGGTTTTTCGTACATTCGGAAAAACGAGCTATTTTCATTTAGTGCAGTGTTGATCTGGGTGTGCGATATGTACAGACGCCAGCACATCAACCTACTACAATCTGTCAGATTTCTGTAATAGATTTTCAACTTTATCGCTAAAGTATAAGGTTCAATGTTGATTGGGAAAATTTGACAGTTAGGTGTAGGTTGATGTGCTGGCGTCTGTACAATGACCAAAACATTTTTTAAAGCTAACTATTTCGGTTAAGAAAATCATGTTGACTCTAGCATTATGTTATGCATTTAAAATTGAGTCTTATTGCCTTGAAATAAGTTTTAATTTTTTTTTGGTTCAATTGTCGGCTAGTATGGCACAATAAATATTTTTTTAAGAAAAACCCATATTTTAAAAGTTACTGAAATCGATCTAATTATGAACTACTTTCAGATCTTGCGTTAATTCTGTTACACCTTGTATAATAATTATTTGTAGGACATAAACCAAGTATGTATTCTAGAGCTGTGCCACCAAAAAATAAAAATATTCCTTACGTTTCATTTGCAGAAAATGATAACGGATTAAAACTGTAAACTAAGAAAAACATCGTAAAGATAAATTATTATCTTTAACAAAAGAAAAACATTTGTGAACTCTTATAAAAGTCTAAAAATTATGCTCGATTGTTTGAATCATTGAAATACGATGTCATAGATCATAATTATGACGTCTGTAACTAGAGGTGTCATGCAAATCACCATAAAACTAACACAGCATGCTTACCTCAGCGTTTCATTTATCTTATAATCTCGTATTACTTAGTTAGGACATCCTGAAGTAAGCTGCGTTCATTTGCTCGAGGAATATGAACGTGAGCACGGTGTGGGGCCCGAGACGAGCGTAGTAAGGCAGGAAGCCCTTCCATAACGACAGTACACCTTCGTTCTTGAGCAGTGACGTCACCACCGTCACTTGACTCTGACCTTTAGCCGCGTTCTGTATCCTGGAAACGGATAAAAAGATAATATAAAATCACCCACGTTTATTCGAAAACCAGTGCTGGGGCTCTATCTCGCATAAGGTTTTAGCATTTATGCTGAGCGAAGACTGTTTGGGTGGATGTGACGCATAATTTTCTCCCAACTTGATATTTTTTGTTATGTTTTTATCCCGATATTCCCACGGATCGAAACTTATGCGGGTGAAACCGCGGGGCGCAGCTAGTAAAAAAATAATAACAAAATGATATAATATAATAATTACACAGTTTGGGTTTTTGAGATGGGGCAGTAAGGGCAGCCTATCAGTGTATTAGGGGCATGGCCATAAAGAAGTAAGTTGTAGTCTCATTTCCTACGAAATGTATGGGAAAAGTTTTTTACGATTTCTGACATTTCTAGTACTCAAACCTCCGTTGGTCCACTAGAAGCTTTTGATCCTTATAAGAAACGGCACCCTATTTGCGTAACACACTATCAATCAGAATCTGAATAATTTTGAAGCAAATTGCTAATCCATTGCTTCATAAGTTCGAAAAATTTATCTGCTCAACACGTAAATAACGCAATGAATGTTGTTGAACTGTCAAAATCAAACCGATTCCGATTGATAATGTGTTACGCAATTGCCCCGCAGGATCGATTAGCATCAAAAAATGTTTTTGTGAAAATTGCCCATTTTCCTGCTGACTGTGCCTACTTAAATTTTTTTCAAAATCTGTGAATGCAAATCAACATTTCTCAAAAAGTTAAGGAACACCGTTTTCCTGCGGCAACAACGGTTAAGGTAGCTGCCTTACTGCATCATCTCAGAAATCCATCCTGTATAATATAAAAAGAAAGTAAAAAAAAAACAGAAAGTCCTGTACGAGGCCAAAATACTCCTATGTCAGCATGATGCTGCGACATTTAAAAAAAAAATGTCGCAGCCCTAAAGGCTAATTCTCGTAATTTAAAACGCTAAAAATAGTATTTTTCGACAGATAGAGACTGGATCAGACAGTGAACGTTCTTAAAATTACGAGAATTGCCCCTCTGGTATTGTGACATGAAAACATACGTCACATTTTACTGCCACAAATATACGTCAACGGTAGCGTTAGGGTTAAATTAATTATGTCTCATTTATGTGACATTGACCTAATTTAAAATTAGATCATAATATTCGTGTCAGAATAGAAAAAAAAAACAACAGAACATTGAATTTGTTTACGTGAAAGTATAATGTACAGTGAACATAGATACTACAAACTTTCGGGCATGTTCTCTTATATTCGGTTCCTTATAAACAAACACGAATCATTTTGCTTACCAAATGTCAGCATTTTTTATTCCCAAACTGAGCATACAAATAGATTCGCAAGCAAATTTTACCTGTGATAGCTACTTCCATATGGGGGGGTCTACTATGCAAAGCTATGAGGTTTTTGCTTCATTATTGGTGAAGATACAAGAGTCTTTAATTTTAACCAATAATGGTCCGTAAATTATAGGAATCGAATTCCCTTTGTCCCCGTTAACGGGGACAGCGTACGGGGACAACGGGAATACACGGAATTTTACACTGGCCTCGTGTCACCATTTGGTTCCTAAAAAATGTTATTGCTGTTGGAGTGTAGCAAAAACAAGTCCACCCTGCGAAGGTGGCTGGGACAGACTGGATTTGGAAGGCGGAGGACATGGTGTTGTGGCGCAGCCTGGGAGAGGCCTATGTCCAGCAGTGGACTGCTAACTGCAGTTAGAAGTCGACCCTACTTCAACACTATCGTCTGTCTTATTCTAACTCATATTTATTATTTTTTTCTATCCGAGACCGCCCTTACCACTTGACTGAAATCCTTAGAGCGGTTTCGCACTACATCCGATCCGAATCCAAGAAATGCCGATCCGAAGTGACCATAGTTCTATTTGTATGAGGGGTTGCGCACTAGATCCGAACTCTATCCGTCCGAATTTAGAACATTCCCAATTCGGATTGAAGTCGGATCTTTAATTCGGATTCGGATCTGATGTAGTGCGAAACAGCTTTTACTTTCTCATAGTGACTGTACTATTCCTTTAGCCATGCGTGGGATCACATTTCTCACGTAATATTAGTAAAACACACTTTCCAATACTCGTATATAAATAAAAGGATAATAAACGTATTATTGAAATCCTTAGAACGGCCTTTCCTTTGGTGTCCTCAGTCTTCTGCGCAAACTTCGGACCGGCCATGATACATGGGCTGAATGTTTATATGGCTCATCAAATCATAGAAAAAGTCTGAAATAGCTGAAAATAAAACCTAATATTATGTTACCTTGTTTTAATGATGTCAACAGGCATAGAAGCGATAGTGGTGATAAGACCAGACACCATAGACGCGCAGAAGTGTAGCAAGATGCCGTCCGGGACATAGCCCACGAACATCTCACGCGCCTGCAAGAAAAAAACAATTTTATTATTGCTGTAACTCCCCGGAGTTCTTCATCGACAATTAACCCTCTCTTAGCTACTCTTGGTACGTATTTGACGTTTAAAATATTGCGGGATATGCTTGCTAAAATACGGGTAACGATTTCTTAGCACATCTAAACAGTGTTCAAAAGCTGTCAGTGCCATCATGGTTGTGGAATATTGACGCTTATACTTAAAAACTTTATTACAAAAAAAACCGACTTCCAAAAATAATTCTACAAAGTCAAAAATAAGTTTTTATTTTCGACTTTTTAGTTGTGGTAGCTACCTCCACACAAATTCGTATACCTTCACTTGCTAAGTAACAGTGACAGGACGTTGCGTTATTATAACATCATCAACATACACTAAGTGGAAAAAATACGTATTATTGAAGATAACTCAAAAATCACTCATCAGAACTTGACCAAATTTATATGGGATGCGACCATCCAATAACAATAAAAATAAATATTAAGTATATACCCTTTCAAACAAAAGAAGAATTTTTCAAATAGGTTTATCTTGACGGAGTTCTGAGGTAATAAAAATAAAAAATACAACCGAATTGAGAACCTGCTCCTTTTTTGAAGTCGTTTAAAAACTAAGAATATGTAAAAAGCTTTGGGTCCTAGTTACCTGGGAGTAGGTGCTGAGCTGCGCGGCGTTGACAACCATGGCTCGTCCGACAGTGGGCATCGCGCCGCGCCATAGCTTCAGGACGCCTTCCTCTCTTACTATCCTGTTGAGACCATAGACGTTAGAGATGGCCTTGGTACGGACGATTTTTTTTATCGCGCACTGGATTTTCAACGCACTGCCTAAGCGCCGAGAGTTGATATTCCAACCGTGTGTTTTTTGACGTGATGGGGCTACACTACGTTCGATTCTCAATGCTTGGCTTAACACAGAGAGTTAAAAATCCAGCGCACGATAAAGAAATACATTGCAATGGTTTTACGTAAAAAAATAATAGGTATATCGTGAAAGTGCTCCTTTACAACCACCATCAATCTTCGTAGTAAATAAGTACCTGATCAGAGCATCGGCGACATTCTTGTAGTTTCTTCTCTGTTCCACCGGCAGCCTGCCATCAGCCGTCATGCGGATCAGCGCCACCTCTGCAGGGGTGCCCACGAACGCGCCGATGGAACCCGCTGCTACGCCCAGCAGGGTCTTGGTACCGAAACCCGGTGTTGCTCCCGCGTTCCGTCTGTCAATGTTATATGTTTTTATAACTAAATGCATAGGCTGTTGCTGGGGAGTTTGTTGCGCCATTTCTTCTTGAGCTGGTATCGGTACTTACCAACATAGTTACTAAACCAAGTCAAATTAAATTAGCTAGCAAAACTTCACATATATGATGGGTATCGATATCTAACGACAGGACAGAAACAAAGATTTTCTTAACGCGACAGCTCGCGAAATTCAAAATTTCATACGTTATTTGCAATTTGCAGGTCAGTATCAAGATATATGTTGATCTAAATATGATTCGCGGCCGTAACACAAAATTTATTGAATTATAATCATAAAAATCATCGATACTCGTAAGTTCATATTACAATACTTATTTATGGAGGGTTATTTTAAATTAGCTAGCTAAACTCCGCAGACGCGATGGGTATCGATAGGTTAACATAAAAAACAAACAAAAAAAAAAAAAAACATTTGATGTTTTTTTTTTGTGTGGTGATCGACTGAAAGAAAAGAAAGAAAACACATTTATTTGCGGCAAACATGACGCATAAAAAAAATACAAACAAAAAAAAAAACAAAATAACAACATCAACTGCAACTGCATTTATTGTTGTCCCTGGAAATATCAGTCAAAAAATTTGTTGTTTTGACCTGATGCTCTAAGAACATAAAATCTTTTTAATTTATCGTGTTTAGATATCCATACCCATCGCGTCTGCGGGGTTTAGCTAGTCAATTAAAAATAACCCTGTATATGAAACTACCTAATTATGAAATACCTACATTATGTACGATTTCTATTTTAGAAACTATTTCTACTAATACTGTTTAGTGTAAGGTCCGGCCGCGCTAAATTTGCCAAAGATGTAAACAACAATGGCCGCTCGAAATTGAATAAAATCGATATACAAGAACATTTATTTTGAGTAATGTTTGTTTTCGTCTAATTCTCCGAGATAACTAGATGTAAACAACAATGGCCGGTCTCGGTATAGACCCGCCATTGTTGTTTACATCTTTGGCAAATTTAGCGCGGCCGGACTTTACGAATGTATCAACAATTTACATACATTATCAGTCTATATTCGGTTTGCCCGTTATCATTTTCTTAGGATCTTAATTTGATGGAGACACTCCAACATTTTCAATATTCTAAGTTGTTTGTTGGCTGTTGATAAAGAAAACATTATTGAGTTTCAAAAATGGGTAGGTATAGGTACCTTTAGATAATGGTAATCATCTGCCTAGCCTTTTCCTAACTATGTTGGAGTCGGCTTCCAGACTAACCGGCTGCAGCTGAATACCAGTATTTTACTTGAAGCGACTGCCTGTCTGACCTGCACAGTCCAGTAATTATTGGGTAATACGACATCTCTTGTTAAGGGGGAAGTGCCAGGGTAGCCCGCGAAATTCAAATTTTCTTACGTTTTTCGCAATTTTCAGATCAGTGTCAGGTTGTATTTTGATCAAAAGTTGATTCGCGACTATAACAGGTACGTATTTACAGAATTATAATCATTCTAATCATTAATACATCTTTCTAAGTTAGATTTGTACCACGACAACAAATCTCTTATGGAAAACTGCTTAGTGGTACAAATCTAACTTAGAAAGATGTATTAATGATTCTAATGATTATAATTCTATAAATACGTACCTGTTATTGTCGCGAATCAAATTTTGATCAAGATACAACCTGACACTGGCCTGCAAATTGCAAAAAACGTAAGAAAATTTGAATTTCGCGGTCTACCACTGCGCATTCACCTTAAGACTGGTTTTCAGATTTTCGTGTTTATGTATGACGTCCCGTAACGACTGTCAAAGATCCACGAATGACAGCCCGAGGCGCGGTCCCAAGGCAAGGAGGGGTCTCTTTATGTAAACATGGTCATCCATCCACGGACCAACCGCGGCGAGCGTAGCTTAACCTGATCGGTCGTTCCGTGCGGCTGTTATTACTTAGCTACGAGCCCACCTTCTAAATTGTTATGTAAATAATTCTGAGATATAAGTCGTGGTTGAAGATTTTGCATGTAACAAGTAACAACCGGTGTAAAGCCTTTAGCCTCCGCTCGGTCACGAAGATACCATGATCATAAAAAAAACATCCGAGATTAAATTATATCTGGCTAGAAAATATCGCATCGAATAGTTATTTTTGTAGAGATGCAAGCTTGTACGCACGCACGGCTACACATCAAGCTATACATAACCAGTACAAGATGAACTCCGATTGTACAAAAAACCTATACAATGCGAGGTCAGCTAAAACTGGAAGTGTGTAGCTTGATGTGTAGCCGTGTGTACCTACGCCATCCATCAAATAGTCACACAAACGACGGATGAGAAAATAGACAATATTCTCCATCCAAGCTTTTTTTTTTGGGAACTGCAGTGGGTGCGGAATTCCGAGACTGACGTAAATGCACGTGGCAAATATTCATCTTGACGACAGACGATGACATTGTGTTTGCTCATTCTTTACATAAAGTCCCCAGACCGCATTGCGGCCACGGCGGCCAATCTCGACGGAGACTAGCCTTCGGCGCGTGAGATAGTATAGTGCACAAGTGTGCGCGCAGACACAGGTGCACTCCCCCTTCCCTCGCTCTCAAAGTCCGATGGGACGGCAACCCGACACGACCGGAGAGAGATCAGGCAGGGGATCGGGGGATTATTTACGATATACGTAAAGCAGGCAGTACGTCAGTGATAACATAACCAGTAAAGCTGGCCTCGCGTTCTTTTGAAACTCCGTACTGCGTTAGGCCAGCGGGGTAATTGCGTAGGTAACTCACTAACACTAGCAACGGCTTTCATTTTGACAGTTCAACAACATTCATTGCGTTATTTACGTTGTCAAAATGAAAGTCATTGCTACTGTTAGTTGTTACGCAATTACCTCGCCGGTCATGGTCTATCAATGCGCTAAACATCTAAGTCTGTTCAGCAGTTCTAGCGTAAAAACATAACAAACAAATATACTCACTTTCGCATTAATATTAGTTAGGATTAGGATTAATAAACATCAAGTCATTTATCGGGCAATATTTCTAACCCAAGAAAATAAAAATCATGTTTTACCTAAACTCAAAGCATTTATTTCAATTAAACCAATTACAGGCACTTTTGAATTGTCAAACTTGCTACCTGTATTGGCTAACCGTCGTGCAAATCAGCAACTGCTTGCGACTAGCCTCTACTAAACCCCCCCCGCACTGCGCAAAAATATTGCGTAAT
Organism: Hydraecia micacea; assembly: GCA_914767645.1. NCBI lineage: Eukaryota > Metazoa > Arthropoda > Insecta > Lepidoptera > Noctuidae > Hydraecia > Hydraecia micacea. The sequence continues at coordinate 2,868,531 of OU611794.1, forward strand.
TTTGCCACAAACTGGACATAATGGAAATTGGAAAACATACGAATAGGACTGCAAACTAACAGTAACGTCAGTAATAAAAATTGTTTTAGAGCGCGTTGTAAAAATCGGGTAGCAAAATTTCTCAATGCGAATAATATGCAGTTTGTTTCAGTATAATATACTGGTCATATAACAATGCCGAACTTACCTCAACATACCTTCTATTATAAGTTATGTTGGGGTAAAAATCTTTTCGCATTTGATAGCACAATTCATGATGAAGGCCTTATGTAATAGCCTTCCTCAAGAATTGGGCTTTCAAATGCGACAAGATTTGTTCCAACTGGTAGTTCCAGAGATTAGCGCGTTCAACTCTTCAGCTTTATTATTAGTATAGACAGATAGATAATTATTGCAACAAGTCTTATCAAACTCACGACCGAAGCGTAAGGATCTAACGTCTGTGAACGTTGAATCAATCATGCGATAACTGACAGAGGCAAACGAACTCTTACATAATATACATCTATCTATATATATAAAAGAAAGTCGTGTTAGTTACACCACTTATAACTCAAGAACGGCAGAACAGATTTGGGTGAAAATTGGTAGGGAGGTAGCTTAGAGCCAGGAGACGGACATAAGATACTAAAAAAATCAGAAAAAAAAAAAAGAAAGACTTGGAATAACAAAACGCAAATGACAGGGCTAGGAGTAGGCTCGGGGTAGGGCAGGAGTAGGGTAGGAGTAGGGGTAGAGTAGGAGTAGGGTTAGAGTAGGAGTAGGGTAGGGGTACGGTAGGAGTAGGGAAGGGGTAGGGTAGGAGTAGGGTAGGGGTACGGTAGGAGGAGGGTAGGGGTAGGGGTACAGTAGGAGTAGGGAAGGGTTAGGGTAGGAGTAGGGTAGGGGTACGGTAGGAGTAGGGTAGGGGTAGGGGTACAGTAGGAGTAGGGAAGGGTTAGGGTAGGAGTAGGGTAGGGGTACGGTAGGAGTAGGGAAGGGGTAGGGTAGGAGTAGGGTAGGGGTACGGTAGGAGTAGGTTAGGAGTAGGGTAGGAGTAAGGGGTAGGGAAGGGGTAGGAGTAAGGTAGGAGAAGGGCAGGGGTAGGATTGGTAGGAGTAGGGTAGGGGGTATTAGTAGGACACCACGCGAACGAAGTCGCGCCGGGCAGCTAGTTATATATAAAACAAAGTCGGGTTAGTTACACCATTTATAACTCAAGAACGGCTGGAACGATTTTTATGATCTTTGATTTGTGGGATTTGTCTCCGCCCCGAAAAGCATATAAATAAATATGGAAAAAAATTAAGAAAAAATAATAATGAAGGTCATTTTCTCATACATTCGTTCTTATTGATTCTAAGGCGATGTGAAGTTCGCCGGGTCAGCTGGTCTATAAATAAACATAGAGTATTAACAGTGTTCAATATGGTAACACCTTCAGGAAAAGTATTTGCATGACTTGAAGGCTACATTAGTATGGCCATGCTGCGGCTTATTTAAATTTCTGAATTGCTAACGGACGATTTTAACGTGCAAGTCTATCTACATCGTTCTCACACATGGAAATTCATATATCTATGTTCTCACATGTATAATTTCAACATGAATGAAGTTACCAATATTTTGTAACAATTTTATGATTTAAAAGAGTGTCCGTGGAGTTTCTTGTTCGTTCTTCTCCATGGGTACCTACTACGCTTTGGTATGGGCAACTAGCTTCATCTTTCTGACTGACCGACCCCTTGACAATTCAAAAATGCCTGTAATTGGTTTATTTGAAATAAATGCTTTGAGTTAATATTTGTATGCCATCATTACATGGCAGTATGTGTCTTTGCACTGTAATTTTATGTATCATCTTTTGTGCCTATCTCGTTTTAGGCAAATAAACGATTTTGATTTGATTTGACTTTGGGGGCCCGGAGCATACTGCAAAAGGCTTGGGTATACTGTATACACTAGTCTTCAAATATTTACTCCCGCTTTCATCAGACTAAGAGGCAACCACACCATGAAGATAGACAACATCTAAACAAAAGCGCGCTGTTGGATTTTCAACTTCACGCGCTGAGCTGAGCGTTAAAAATCCAACAACGCGCTTTTATTTTGGGTTCGCTTACTGTAAGTGAAAACGGGTATTAGAAGTCTTAACTAAGATTTAGGAAAGAATGTTAGTCTGTTAGAACTACAGGCTTGGGGAGTTTGTTGCGTGATCACTGAAAGGCCCGGGACGGCGGCGCGCCTGTCTCTAGAGGAATGGTGACCGTTTGCGGCCGCTGAGGGTGACGGGGTCCGCATGGATTCATGCGGACCAACACGTGGCCGGGGGCGCGTAACGAATTGCGCAAGCACTCCAGCACCCTGGCTAAAGGTAGCAGCAGGACACCGTGTGGTTTTAGTCAGTAAAAGTCTCCACCCATCCCAGCGTGGTGGACATCCATGAGGATTTCCACATGATAAAAAAAGGGCAGTTAGAATGTGAGTTCTAACTAGCCAGTCAAGAAGATTCCTTCCTTATTGAATCGCCAAGCTTCCTAATTCTTAAAGAGTAGTGTATCAGCCTGTTAGTAGATAGTAATAGAGTTCTTCCTGCGTCTTCTTATTTAAGTCTCAACGACAGAAAGTTGTTACCTACTACTATATGTATATTTTTTCATTGCTTTGCTTTGGAGAGGACCTCACGGATACCTACCTCTGGGGTGAACGGGGGGTTATGGCAACTACCATGAGTCGGGGGTCGAGGTGATGCTCGTACATTCGCGCGCACACCCGACTAGCGGGCCCCACCACTAAGTACGGCTGACCGCACGTCCTCCTTGTCACCTCTTTGGTAGTACTATTATCTACCACTTCTGCCCGCTAATTTGTTCGCGTGAAATTACTAGATCACCCGACCCATCCCGTCGCATCGCATCGCCTACCTGAGCTAATAATTCGTTTTTGTTTAGCGTTATTTCTGATTTATTTTCTTTTTGTGTTGCTCCTAAGAGTCTTAGTGTGATATTAAATAGCTTATAGCCTTCTGCCTTCCTCAAGAATAAGGCTATTAAAAGGAAAAAATATATATAAACCCGACTGGTAGTTCCAGAGATTAGTACGTTCAAACAAACTCGTTCAGCTTTATTATTAGTACTTACAGATAGATAGGTAAATAGGCAGATACTTATTTTTTTTTTGCAGTTTCCGATGTAGGTGATATCAAACATGCCTACATACATTATCATATCACACAACACAATGCACATGCAGTGTGTGAACAACGGATCAGTAGGTCAGTCGATAAATTAAATCACTTCTGTTATTTAATTAAACTAACATTATCTGTATTATGTAACCTTTCTGAAATTCTGATGAATTCACTACGCATTTATGCCGCACCTAAGATATGCAGAAATGTAAAACGTCCTGGTGGCCTACCATGATCTAATTAAAAACGATTCAAAAACAAGACATTTCAGTTTAGGTTCCTAAACTGCATCGCTTGAGCTGCTCTATGGACGTCATGGTACCAAACAAGTATGAATGAAACCAAAACTTGCGACTCAGTTTGGGACAATCGCTGTCAGCAGAATGGCACGGCCTAAACTGAATCGTTAAACTGACGTCATGGTACGAATTAGAAGAACAGTTCAGTTTAGGTCCTAAAATGGATCGCGTTAAGGCGACTACATGACCTAAAGCGCGGTCACTGTCGGACTGCATAGAAAAGAAAGAGAAGCGCGATGACACAATGGTGGTAATTTATTGCAAATATGAAGCAATTATCTATTTACAAAAACTATTTAATAATAAATAATCCATCATTGAATGCAGTTTGGCATTAGACATTTAATGGTATATTTTTAATTGTAATTAAAATTGTTAATGAAGGGATAAACTGCTTTTAAAGAAAATTAAGAGGTGTATTTGAACATTATTTTGATGAATTAATGTATATTTATTTATGATTTCGGTTCCATCACTGTATTAAAGTAAGACTTGAAAATATCATAATTTTTTCTTTGGTCAAAAGTATTTACGGTTTAAGAGATACACTGCTTTAAAAAACCAACTTCTTGACCGTTTTCGGGAACCTCCGCCTTAAGAGCTTGTGGTAGGCCTCCTGGGATACTGCACGGCCTTCTGTGGCGGAATGGGACACGCGACGCGCCTGTCTCTGGGTGATGAGTGCTGTACCAGCACTAGAGGGGAATGTAGGCGACGCGTGATCGTATCCCTATTTTATATACTTACTTATTTGTGTTTTTAATTAAGTAAGTTACTAGCTTTGTTATTTATATTTCGTTTCTGTATGTATCCAGCTGTTGGCAAAGGACTGACTTGTGACTAAGCCACTGCATTGCAGATTGCATTGCAGTAATTGACTCCATTTTGTTGCAGTTATTGTCATTATACTACAATGTTAATGAATTTTGCTGTTTTTTTGCAACTTTAATGTAATTCAGCTGCCTCATTAGTATAGTGGTGGCAAGCGCTACTGTTGAGCATGAGGTCCTGGGTTGGATTGCCGGGTCGGGTAAACTGTTGGGTTTGTCCTTACAATTTCTCAGTAGCAGCCTGGTCTCTGGATTTGTGCCCGGTTGATGGCCCGACCCAGCCCGGCCTGGTCAATAGGTTCGCCCCCTATTCCTTGGGACTTAAACATAACTGGCGAAATGTGGGTGTACTATAGGTACCCCTCTGCATAACCCCTTCGGAAAATACAGGCATGATGTTATGTTTAAGATAATATTTCCCTATGCAATATCTATTATCATAGATTAGTATGACATTCAATATCAATTATAGTAATTACAACTGAAACGCAATACTCACTCTTTATAAACATCAAATAGGTAACTGTAGACTCCCAGTCGCGTGGTTGTGTATGTGGCCTGTCGTAGCAAGCCTGCGGAGAGCCCCGTGTATAGGGAGACGAATCCCTCGCGAGCCACAATCTCCCCGGCAACAGCAAACGAGGTCCGACTGCCTCCGCTTAATTGCATCCGAGTTTTGATCAAATCAAGAGGCTGAACGACGCATGTCGCGGCCATGCTGGAAAGAAGAACATTGTTACATATAGGGTACGCATTCTGTACAGTCACGAGCACTAATATGTCAACAATTGGCAACTTTCAATTGCGATTTTTTCGTGAAATAACGAATGCAACGTTGAAATACGACACTTTACGTAAACCTATGGGTTCGAAAATACTATGTTCGTAATAACATCAAAATTTCATTCAAAAATAAAGGAGAAAATCGCCTTTGAATAAAGCCAAGTGTATACATACTTATGCTCGTGACTGTACATCAAACTAAGTAACATTGCACAAAAATAATTGCTGGGAAACGACTTTTATTTTTGGTGTACATTGTGGGTTACATTGCACACTACCGGAAACTGCAAATGTTCAGGTGTTTGTAATAGTGCTCAATGTAACTCACACAAGACATTGTGCTTATGATGGGTGCATGCAACGGTACTGGGGTTGTGGGGGTATTTGTTGTTGTACCTGGTACTTGTTGACAGGCCTACGCTGTCCTCCCATACCTTTGTTTAAGCCAATTATTTTTAAAAGAGTAACCATGGAGTTTCTTGCCGGTTCTTCTCCATAGGAAACGACCAATTGGAACCGTGCACCTAGCTTCTGACGTTTCATAAGTGCCCATGTTGGTTTATGTGAAATAAAAATATTTTGATTTGATTTAAAGTTGTATTATAATATTAAAAACTAGTTTTCGCAAAAACTTGGAATTTTGACTTTCAATATCTCCGTAAGCAGAAGGTCAGGTATGGTCCAGTACAAAAAAACGATTACAATGATGAAGAGTACAAGTGACTCTCAACTTCATTGTCTTTTTACATCCGTTATATCTCCTATCAATCGACCCGTGCAGCTGTTACTTAGCCACAAGCTAATAGAGAATCCTAATTCTAACAAATATTATAAATGCGAAAGTAAGTTTATTTGTTACCTTTTCACGCCTAAACCACTGAGCCGGTCATCCTAAAAATTTGCAACAATACGCGTGTTGTTGTTTTCCTCGGGAACAGCACTTTTTTTCGAGATGAATGGTGCTCTATGTCCGTTTCTGTACTCCTGACAACGTTCATTGGTATAGACGTGAAAAGGTAACAAACAAACATACTTTTAGTTAGGGTAGGATTTCACGCGGACGAAGTCGCGGACAGCGGCTAGTAGTAAATATCTTCTAAACACAGATGATTCCTAATTCATCACTACCATGTTAATTTCAAGCTTGTCATGTAGTCACAAGGTTATTGTAGGTCACTTACCATCTTTATACTAAGTGACAGGCTTAGTTTGAGATACGATTTTCAGTATATTTCAGTATTAGTAAGTACCAGTAAAATTGTGTTTTTATTTATTTTGTTTTTTATGATAAATTCTATTTGCAATTGGTTGTCAGACTATAAGAGACTTTGTTCCATGTCAAAGGCATTGTGGTGGAGCAGTGAGCAATGTGCCTCCTACTTATAGGTGGTTTCTTTTTTTTTTCGCCACCGCTGTAGGGTTTACCATTTCAGTACTAATTAATAAATAAATATATCTAATAAGTCTTGGCAGCATATCTTTCGAATTTTTTAAAATTCTACCAGTAGATATTTAACTGCTGGTAAAACCAGTCCTAATTGTATTAAACCTTATTCATAAAAATACACAGCTGCAGAACAAGGGCGGTCACCTGCCAGTACCCATTGCTAGTGGGCTACTGTATTGTTTTATTATTCCCTTTATTGCAGAGAACTATTTAAATTGTAATGTGAAAAGAATGAGACAGTGTAATGATAATAGTAATGTTTTAACTCATTAAGCCCCGCTAATGAGACACAATTAATTTTCTATTGTATCATACTACATAGTTTTGCTCAAGCCTATTTTTGTTTTAAGTTTTCCTCCTCCAGGCATCCTTTTCCAAAGCCTATCAGGGTTTAGAAACCTAGGTCTGTAGGTAGGTAGGTGTTACTTTAATTAATAGAATTATATCCCATTTCAAATATGAACAAGTAAAATAACACAATCTTATTGTCTTATGTAAAGTTCATTTAAAATTACATTAAAACATATGATTGTTGTTCTAAATAACTGCCTACAGAATATGATAAGGGATTAATGAGAAACTGAACTGTGATTACTTATTACATAATCAAAATTATGTTACAGTTGTCAATTTGAACTCGATTATTAATCCAGAGATCATAATTAACAATTGAATTCGTTAGAGTTGATGTCTAGCTCACCGTTGTTAACGAGGACAAGGTTTTTAAAAGTAATAAACAAGTTTCCTGAGCTATATGAAACTAGAGGCTTTAAGTTTTGAAAGTCTAAATAGGTAATCATAATAAACATTTCTACGGCAATGTCCATGACATTGATCCTATGTAAAGGACATGTAGTCTTAAAATAAATGCAAGATTGGTACCCGGCAAGGCCGCCAAAAGCGAATTTAAGCGCGTTCGGTACGTAGCGCTCCTTCGGTGGCGCTACAGCTGCTGGAGATTGTGCCATTTTCACAACTTTTCACCTTTATACACACAGTCAGCACACTTTTCGTTACACTAATAAAAGTGAACGTATTTAATAAAAGCCCGAGTAAAAAGTTCGAAACGTGTGCTCCGCTCGGTTCAATCCAGCTGGATTTGACAACCAACTGACAGGTGACAGAACTACAAAAGTGAAGTGACGGATCACATAAATTATTTGTGGTTTTTAATTTTTCTTAGTGCTGAATAAAAGCATTTTAGGCAACAGACTGGTCAACGATTATAACTACGGCTCTACGCCTTACGAGAAATCGGTATACAGGTTGCGCAAAGGTTGCTATCCCTATCTTTGATCTGAGCTATTATGTCTACGGTTTTTATTATTGTTTATTGATAGACAATAACTATTGTTAAAATTATTGTTTAGAGACTTCTAGGTTCTAGCAATTCAGTCCCCTGAGTTAAGGCTTCCCATAAGACAAAATTAAAAAAACTCACGCTGTTTGGCAAATACCTTGAGATATCCAATTACTACTTTTATAGCACTGTGTGACCGAAACCCTAAATCAGCAAGCTTGCTCACTCTGGGATGATGATTACAGACCGAAGTCCGTGGGATTTCCTTACGATGTTTCCCTTCACCATTAGTCAGTGGTGACTAAGAAATAAGCAAGTTAGAATTAGAAAGTACGACGTAACTTAGAGGAAGTCACATTGGTACGTGACGTGCTGGGTAAGAACTCTCAATTTGGGGTGTAAGACCGGATCAGAGAGGCAGTTCCCGTGTTTTTAAAGCGTTGGCATCTAATTTCCCTATATTTTTGACATTGATTGTCGCTGAGGTGAGATTGCGACTAGATTTTCAACATTTTTAATTACGAGCTTCCTGGTAAAGAACGGGCCAACACCCAAAATGTATAAATAAAAAAGTCGGTCAATAATAGAACAGATACCTATTTATTGTGCATAACTTAAATCACACCTTTAAAATAATAATTTGGGATGAGGGCTTTGTCAATCAAATATATGTACCTACAGACGCCAGCACATCAACCTACCCAAAACAGTCAGATTTCCCCAATCAATTTTGAACCTTAGCCTTCAGCAATAAAGTTGAAAATTTATTAAAGAAATTTGACAGATTGTAGTAGGTTGATGTGCTGGCGTCTGTACCTACAGCCCGAGGCTTTGAAGTGCGCTACTCGTGGCACAGTACCTCACCCCTCACCCCCGCTGACACGTGAATTTTAAACTGCGCAGCGACTCGACTCATGTTCCGAGCTGCCATAAAATTTACTAACTATAGGAAAGGAATGTTACAAACAAAATAGCCATGTTGCTATTAAACAGTGATTTTCATCAGGCTCCAATGCAAATGAACTCGCGCAAGTACATGGTTTTTCTATATTCTTTAGCTGTTTTGTATCTCTTCATTCACTTCTTTGAACTGTTCACACCAATGATCAGGACTTTTCCCAAATGCCTGCAATGAAAAAGTAGATGTGAAACATTGTCATCATTCACAGCTTACAGAACTATAAACTGGAAGAAAAGAAAGAAAAGAAAATACCTCAGCCATTTTTCCTAAAAGGACGTTCTTGGGCAACTCTTCAATAGCCCGCTGGCCCCATTGGAAGATATTCCTAGCAAGGTCACCTTCACCATCCTAGAAAATAATTTCAGATTTAATACACCATCTCTAAAATGGTTATGAAGTTTTAATTTATAGCAATCACTTAAAATTTTCCCCACAGGATCCCCTTCGAAGGCCCGTTGTACACGGCCCAGTAATCAGCGCCGGCGCCGTGCTGTAGTGCCGCCGTGTCTGTCAACAAGTTTCTATACTGATCCCTACAAGACTGACGACCGTGCAGACATACTGCGAATCAACCGTAGTTTTTCACGGCAAAAAAAGACGTGTAGTTACAGCGGGCCTAATGTTGTACAGACACCAGCACATCAACCTACTACAATCTGTCAGATTTCTGTAATAGATTTTCAACTTTATCGCTAAAGCATAAGGTTCAATGTTGATTGGGAAAATTTGACAGTTAGGTGTAGGTTGATGTGCTGGCGTCTGTACATAAATTTTGTCTATTTTGATAAGTATTGGAAAAATATGAAATGTCAGTAAGTGAAGTCTCATTTGAACTGTGTGTCAGCATCCAGACAAACCTATAGAAGTTTTTGTGATGTTTATGTTTGAATTTTGTTTTGTTTTTTTTTTATTGTTTAATAAACAATTTAAAAAAAATTGGATGTGCTGGGTGCACAGTGTGTGATTCCAGATGCACAATATTTATTTATTTAACAAGTGAAATTACACTGGATCACTACAATCGCTACAATGTGTGTGTAATTTATTTATTTCATGCCACTGCTCTCAAAATGGTGAAGGAAAACATTGTGAGGAGACTGGCATAACCTAAAGGTCTGTGTCCCAGCAATGGGAATGCCATAGGCAGCTTATGCTATGATGCTAAAGCAGCAGGAACTGGTTCCCAGATCTTTGTAATTCAATGATGTTGCAGTCTATCAATATTTTTGCAAGTCTTGCAAAATAAAGAATTGAAGGGGGTTGTGGCTAAGTAGAATGGGCTAGGCAGATTATTATATCCAAGATATTTATATTATCTAAAGTACTTGAAGACATAGAACAAACATGTTAGGTACCTTGGTGTATTGCAAGTACAATTGTCTAGTAAATGTGGTAGTTAATAGTTTTCTTCCGGCATGATCATTCTCCTCCAATAGTCCAGCTTCCGTGAGGAACTTCCACATATCCTCTGAAAAATTATGAAAAAATATTTTGTTAAATTCAAATAATGGTGTTTGTTTTGCTGTCTCATCATTACTTTTTCATTTATTTAATATTTAAGCACACAAATGTACAGAGACATGGCATAGGCATTTTGTACCAGTCAATCTTTGGGTGATGCAGAGACAAACAGTGGTAGGTGCAATTTTTAACAAACCTTCTTTGACAGCTGCACCGCTCATAAAGATATGTGTAAGTGCGGCAACCAATATTTTTCGGTGATGTACATCAGTGACGGATGATGGCAATGATTCACATTCTTCTGTTAGCACCAAAATGTACTGCATGCCACTTCTAGAATCAACTTGAACTAATTTGTAGCCGTAAACCTGCAAAGTTATAGAATTAAGATAACTTTACCATGAGCAACACAACTTTACATGCCATGAAAGAGAAGAAGATTCAAGGTCCTAAGATTAACATAAATGATTGCTACACATATTTTTTTTTAATTGTATTTTTTAAATTAAGGGATGGAAGAAAAATCGAGCTAGGAATTGAACGAAAATGACTGCTAGAATAAAACATGAATACTAAACATAAATACTAGGGGCTGTCTTTCCATAGTCCTAAATAACCAGTTCACTTTAGCCACCCAAACCCATAATCCAATATCTTTGTTTCCATATCCTGCAATAGTTCGATCTACACCAACCGGGGGTTGTCCTTGGGTGCACTTGCATAGTGGGAACAGGGATCATCGTTGGTTGGTACCACATTTAATTAAAAACATCTAAAGGGCCTCAGCGAGTTGGCTTTGGCCCCTGATACGCTTTCCCAAGGTCCGGGACCCCAGGGTCCCGAGATATGTCAAAAAACAAATACTACTAACCCTTTTTAAAACTTTATTGGCTTCGATAATCACTGTATTTACTTGACTTGTAGCAGTTTGACAAGTTGTGTTGAGATGTTTTATAATTTCAGCACGTTTTATTGGTATTTTGCTGCCTTCTCGACAAATGATATAGTGAACGCACTCTTTGATGGATTCTTCGAGTTCCGAAATATTATGCTGCTCTGGCTCTGCATTAGTAGACCTCTTGCCGCGTCTTTGACTCATATTAATTGTTCTTGTTTTATTCTTCACATTCAAGGAATTTTAAGGCTTCAAATTCTTATATACTGAAAATGTAGGAGTCATGAGTGAGTGGTAGCTACGAAGACTGCTTTTATGATATTGAATATAGGTTGATATAATTAAAATACTTTCAACTCTTCAAAAATCTAACAGCAATTTGATTGAGCATTAGCAACAAAGAGTATAATTTGCACTTTCAGTCTATCAAAAAGTACTCTGCTCTGTGGAGTATACCATAGAGTAAGTAACGTTCCCATAGAAAAAGATGTAAAACGGGCGGCGCTTGTATGAGTATGAGTCACTGAGTTGGGAGAATATGGAGATGGCATATTCTACTATAGAAATAATAGTTATACAAATATCTGTCATATCGACACACACATGTCAAAAAGCGTTTTGTTTCTTTTTAACTAATCAAGAGCTGCATATGAAAAGAGAGACGTCAAATGTTTGTCAAGTACTAAATTTGGCAACACTTTTGTGTGACGTCAAAATCATTTCTATGCGTGGTCGGTCGCCATGTTAACTGCCGGGGTTTTTCCTCTATGTTGCCGTGTTTTGTGGTAGATGTGCTGTCAAACGGTTGATTGCTAGTGTTGGGTAAATAGTCGGATGCTTTGAGTTATTATCGATTATAATCCATAAGTGTCCATTAATAGCCTTGCAATGGATATAATCCTGCTATTATATGATCATATAATTTTGACAAAAATTGTATGATCTTCTTGTGTAATAAGGAGGAGTTGTGTGTGTGTTTCGAATTTTTCATCACCTAGTTTTGGTTGTAGTGATTGTTTATACTTTGTCTCAAGCCAAGTTAAACAAGGTATACATTTGCCGATTCGCGATCTCAATGGTTTATGTATATATTCTGTTAAATATAGTCGAATAGATGACCGCAACTATTTATTTTTTTAGCAATCTAGTATTATTTAAATGCCATTAATGTAATAACAAAAGTAATAATTAATAATCGAAGTTCGACCCGAGTTTTGAACCTAGGACCCCACACTTAGCAATCGGTCTTGCGACCACTAGATCAACGGGGTAGGAAATAAATAATAATATTTTTTTGCCAGTCACGACATCATAAGTCTCCTGGTCCTGGTTAGTGTGTAATGTAAGCTCGTATGAACAATACTCTACACCTGTAGTAAGTAGGTAAATATATTACGAGAATATTGGCCTTCTGATATTAAATGAAGCTTGAGAAAGGTGACAAGTTACAACGTCTTATAAAACCAAGAAAGATAAAACACCCACAACTTCTAAAATTCTTGTCACTTCAGCTGCATTACATTACGAGGCTAATTCGAAAAATTTAAATAAATAATAGAAAACAAATTCATGTAGGTTAAATAATGTCGATATCAGCTGCGCATGTTGCTCGCAGTTACAACCCTACGAAAGGCGGCCATCTTAACTGCCCGATTTTTGCATTGACATACAACAGTATGGACTGGAAATACCTACGAAAAAAGGGTGCATACCTACAACTGGTATTGTCTCATAAAATGGCTGCCATTGCTAGTGTTGTGTCTATCAAGGAACATAGGTGTTACTATAACTAGTATCGATACTAAATACGAGTCTTACTAGTTATCACGTTTAGATCATACCTAATAAATTATGTATACAAAGTCCGTTGTAATTGTAACAGAAAAAGATGAGTAGGTTATCTTACTTTCCGTTATCTATAAAAATAAATAAAATTGAAGTGTCTGTTGGTACTGTCAAAATAACAGCTTTTTACTAAATGCTTATAAAAATCTAAACAGTACTATTTTAACAAAATGGCATTTTTTTTTATTTTTGTCTGTCTGTCTGTTTGTTCCGGCTAATCTGAAACGGCTGGACCAATTTTGACGGGACTTTCACTGACAGATATGTTACAAGGAGTAACTTTTTTTTTTTTTTTTGTGGATGGGAAATCATCTAATGACTCCTCCCGCTCTGGGTGGAGCGGAAGGGAGTGTCAGACTCTTACTGACTAAAACCCACCCGTGTTCCTTCCTTAGCCCTTTATGTTCCGGGGCAGCGGTAACCCTTTCGGACGATCCCGCTACCCTACAAGGAGTAACTTAGGCTACCTTTATTTTAGAAAAATAATTAGGGTTCCGCGCAAAAAAAATGCCATGCATAAATTATTTTTGCGTTTGGTAGCCAGGATGGTTATAGGCTATTTAACATCACGTTACGACCCTTAGGAGCCGAGAAAACCTTTTGAAATTTCAATGTTAATAGATAGGGGAGGACAGTGTAGGCCTGTCAACAAGTACTTAACAAAATAGAAAACATTTTAGTGTGTGTGTCAGGGATTCACGTAGATTAATAAAACTCCGTATCAGTAGGATGAACAATGAATGACTGTGTATTCGTTGTTGTTGGAATTCGCGACGCCCCCGTTAGGGGGCGTGGCGAGCGACTCCAGGGCTTCGCCCCCCGGCCGCAGAAAGCAGTGCGGCGGCCCGCTAATACGGGCCTCTCAATATGTTGGCTACAATGGCCTGTGATAATTCGGTGGGCACGCGTAATTTACGCGTGCCCATGTGAGTGATTGCATGTTGTGTTTCTGTAGGCGCGCCGCGACGCTGTACTATACAGCGCCGCTTTCTTCACGACACCTCGGCGGTCTGTCCCCGCCAGGTGAGACCCCCAGTTGCCTGGGGGAGGCCCGGCGGAGGACGACCAGCGGCAGAGGTGCCGACTCGACGCTCCTACAGAATATAGGTGTGTTGCTCCCGCCCGCCCCGCTTCCAGAGCTAGCCGGTCACGGTCCGGGCTAAGGAGCAGTCGTGTGTGTGTGTGAGCGGTATTGTGTTGTGTAACACCGCCCAGTGTCTACGCGCCCGCAGCCCGCACTGCGCGGTCACGTGTGAATATAGGCGTCTGTATAGTGGTGTGTGGCTGCGCTCGCTGCGTAACGTGCCTATATTAACCTAGCACACGCTACGCAACGAATGTGTGTAATATGTGGAGTTCAGTTGATTCAAGTGAGCCGCGTGTAACCTGGGTGCGGCTCACTTGAGGCGTCAATCCGGTGCGATGGGGTCGTCGTCCGCTACCAGGTCGCGGGGCAAGGGTCTCGCGTCAGGGGGGCGCGCGTGCCAGGGCGCAATATCCTTGACATGAGGCCAAGCAGATGCGTCGGCACGCGCGAACATTCCTTTCGCGAGGTGCCGCACAAACTCATCCAGGCTCTCAATCCCGAGGTCCCTCTGGATGACGTCGTTCCTCACAAAGCGAGGGGCGTCAACGATAGTCCGCAGCGCTAGGTTCTGTTGCGCGCGGAGCAGCTTGCGGTTTGTCTCGCTTGTGAGGGCGAACCAAGCCGGAGCGGCGTACGTCAAAATTGGGCGCACGTACAACTTGTACACGCCCAACTTGACGCGCGCCGGGATGCGGGACGAGAGCACTGGTTTGAGCAGGTGGCGGGCTACCCTACCCCGTGCGGCGACCGAGCGGACGTGTGGTCCCATCGTGAGCCGACGGTCTATGGTGACCCCTAGGTACTTGACCTGGGGCGACCACGCGACGTCGGCTCCTTGTAGTTTCAAGGGTGGCGGGAGGGGCGCTGATCCGGTGATCATCGCCTGCGTCTTACCCACGTTCACCGACAGCCGCCACTTTGACAGCCAGTCGGGAAGGAGCTCTAGGGCGCGCTGCATTTTGACCGCCGCGTACTTCGCGTTAAGCGAAGTAGTGATGTACGCGGCGTCGTCTGCATACAGCGCGAGCGTCGCTTCCTGTGTCGTGGGGATGTCGTCCGTGTATCGCGAGTAACACGCAGGCGACACGCAGCTGCCCTGCGGCACACCCGCCATGACGGGGTGCGCGCTTGACAGCGCTCCGTCGACCACCACCCTGAAGGACCTGTGGGACAGAAAAGCGGAGACCACCTGTACGACGCGACGGGGCGCGCCTGACGTGGCCAGTTTATAAATCAGGCCCTCGTGCCATACACGGTCGAAGGCCTTCTCCATGTCGAGGAGTACTGCTACTGCATACTCTCTTCTGTTGTGAGCAGCTGTGAGGTGGTGCAGTACCCTCGACAGCTGGAGCGTCGTGCTGTGTTCCGCCCGAAAACCAAACTGTTCCGGACGCGGCGAGATGTGCGGCTGGAGGTGTCGCAGCAGGAGTGCTTCGAACACCTTGGAGACCGTTGGCAGCAGCGTGATTGGCCGATAGCTCTCCGGCTTCAGAATGTCCTTCCCCGCCTTGGGCAGCATTATGACGCGCCCTTCCTTCCACGAGGCCGGAAAAGCCCCCGTGCGCAGTATCGCCGTAAACAGGCGCGCCAGCGCTGCTACCATACGGTAGGGCAGGCGGCGCAGCACTGCGTTGGTGATACCGTCAGCACCGGGGGCCTTCCTAGGCTTCGTCTTAAGGATGGCGCGTCTAACTGCGCCAGGCGAGAAGAAGACGGGGTCCTCATCGGGAGCTATCGGCGTTGCGAAGTAGTCTCCCAGGTGTTTCTCGACTGCTGCGACATGGTCGGTGTCGCCGGTCGGGTTTGGGCGGAACTGACGCTCCAGGTGCTCGGCGAAGACCTCCGCCCGGTCCTCCGCTACATATTTCAGCGCCCCGTCGCTATTTAGCAGCGGTCGTACCGGGGCTGGGGTATTCGTCAGCTGGCGGCACAACTTGTGCAAAGATGGCCAGCTGTCTGCGGCTGCATCTATTCGATCCTCCCAGCCCGCGTTGGTGAGCGCCTGTAACTCGGCCTTCACCTTCTCCGCGAGACGGTTTAGCTGCGTCTTAAGTGTGGGACATCTCAGCTGCTGCCACTGCTTGCGTAGGCGCCTCTTCTCGGCGATCATCGAGTAAATGCGCGCCGGCAGGGGCGGCAATAGCACTCTCCCCTGCGGCTGCGTGCTCGTCGCCGTTTCCAAGGCGCTTCGAATGCAAGCAGTGATGTCCCCCGCCGTCCGGTCCACGTCCGCGGAGTCGGTGATAGGCCGGGTCGGCGTGGTGGTCTCCACTCTGTCCATGAAAATGGTCCAATCCGTTGATCGACGTGGCGCTAGGGGCTTCAGTCGGGTCGGCATACCCGATATGACGACGAGCACAGGATGATGATCCGACTGTAGCTCGTCGTCAATCACTTGCTGCGTGATCTGGCAGTGTAGCCCTCGGTGGACTACGATGTCCAGCACGTCCGGCATGTACCGTGCGGCTTCTGGGTAGTGGGTCGGCGTTTCTGGGCCGGACACCGCGTAGCCGAAGAGACTGTGTATTTATTTTCCAAGGCCCTACTTATATACATTGTCCGTGATAGCATCTAGAAACAACCGATACAGTTTACGAACGCTCGACCAATAGCGACGCGCCGCAGGGCGAGAGGCGCGCGGGGCGCGGGGCGCTGTTTCGCCGCGGCGCTCGGTCGACGCGAACTTATAAATAGGAGTGGCGCGCAAACTTCGGTCCTTCTCCTTTTCATCGTGCGCCGCCGTCGAGTGAAGACCGTCTGCACTGCTGTTACTCCGCCGTGTGTCGTCAGCGCCGCGTGGCCATCTGCGTAGTCCCGGAGTGTGAACTGCTGTTAAGCTTGCTCTGCCTGCTTGCCTCTGCTTACAAAACCGCTTCTTTCGAAGCGAAATGGCCGGCGAGTACGGCGTTGTGATGACGCCGTGCTGTGCCCGTGCTTCCATCCTATTTCTTTAAGTACCAGCGTCTTTTTCAAGATGATTGCTTCTCTGTTTCTTTGCGGAACGTCATAAACGAGGTAAGGTAACTGGTTCGGTGTTGAGTGGTAATAAATATTGGTTCATGAAGGTATGTGGTAACTGGCTCGGAGGTATGTGGTATGGTAACTGTGTGACGGGTACTATGTCACTACAACATTGTAAAAGCCAATTATTTTAAAAGTGTAACCATTGAGTTTCTTACCGTTTCTTCTCCATAGGAAACTACCAATTGGAACCGTGCACCTAGCTTCTGACGTTTCATAAAAGTGTCCATGTAGGTTTATGTGAAATATTTTGATTTTGGTGCTGTGAAGTGTGAACCACAGGCCGGACCTAGCAAGGTCACTCGGACTGAATAAGACGCAGGATTATTTATGTTAACATCGCAGAATATACCGGTATCGTTTCAGCGGAGGAACTAGTTTCGGAAACTATTACGCCAAGTCGGCAACGGTACAACACTATTCCATTATGACATATTATTGTAAACAAACGAACGAATTAACAAATATAATAGAAAGGCCTGTTATACGGAAATGAACCCAAATATCAATACTTTAGCCATAAATTCATGATCACGTTACAATTGTATCATCGAATGTGTATTATTGTATGTATTAATGCATGAAAACCGGCTACTAACCTGTGCAAAGACAATTGAGGTTGATTTTCATTCTTTCTTGCACCACACTTCACAATACAACACACAGGCATGTTGAGTTTCTGTTTCCCAACATTTACATGCAGTTTTAACAGGTAAAATCCTCGTAATTTTCTTGCAATCCTCAATAATACAAAAAATAAACAACCATTTGACAGCAAAACTACCATGAAACTCCGCGCATAAGATGGCTGCTATGGCACTTACCTACAACTGTCACTACGTCACGATAAAATATTGCCATAATGAGCAACAACTTAAATATTGTTGTCTCTTTTATCAAATAAAATTATCTCATTAGAAAGAATGAGACATAATGATATTTCACATTCTGAATCATATTTCACTCATATTTGTATAAGCAAATGTATGTATAGAATAACGCGGCATCTCCATGTTTTATGTACCTCAATGGATTTTTGTAGGTATACACGCTAATTTTGTAGGTATGACAAGTCCATAAGTTTATTAGTCATTGGTATGAGTATACAGTCTATCAAAAAGTACTCTGTGATAATAATAATACGGGAGATTAGCAATGTCAAGTATGTCATTCTCATTGTCAACAACAGTCAACCATGGACCTATTTTATAGGTCCATGCAGTCAACAATGTAATCGTAATGTCATTTGAATTGATTTTTTTTTACTCGAATTCAAATTCAAATTCTTTATTGCATTCATGTGTACATTATTTAGTTGTTACAATATTAGTAAGTTCCAACATGAAACCCGGTTAGGGCAACGGCAACGGCAACGGCAACGGCGCTCAGGCTACATTGACTAGTCAGTCTAGGAAAAAAATAAAAAAAAAAACATTAAGTTTATGTGCTGCTATTTTATTTAAAACCCCCATGAAATAATAATGTTTTGACAACTAAAATACTAGCTTTGAAATTATATAAAATTTTCAATAAAATTAACATAAAAAATATTATTAAAATCTCGATTATGATTGTAAATGTATGCTTGGTCAATCCCTAGTATCAGGTGGAATGACACTGACAGCTCCAATGATTTCAAAAGTAAGGATACGCCCATCTGAACATTTTACATAGACCATCTTCATACAAGCAAAAGTAGCGCCATCTGTTATAACTCATACGAACTACGTGAGAACAGCGCTGCATAGGTCGACAACGTAACCTTGTACGTGCGTAACTTACATTTTCAATTACTTTTTTTAAATCACATTTTGTCGTGAGTCAGTAGTCAGTTGCATACCGATATCCTTTTAACTCAGAATATCAGATTGTTAAAATATCACATTCTCAATAGGTATATCAGATTTCGGACAGTCGAAATCAACACAGGTCTTCTGGCCACCGCGAAAATTCCCAAACTTTGGAGAAAAACCAAAATCGTATCCTCTCATATATTTTGTCAATTATATCAGCTAATGAATATAATTATTCCTTATAAATAAATAAATCAACATCATCCTAGCCTTTTCCCAACTACAGGGTGTTCGGCAGAACGTTGAACACACGAAAATGGCAGATATATGGGGTCGTCTGCTACCTACCCAGCCCAAAAAAAATTACTCAGGCCCCATAGTTTTTTTTTTATTTTTTTTTTAGTAACGAAATTCATGAGTTTTAAAGGCGTATAACTTTATGTAGGATAGACGAAACTGGCAACACTTCGTTTTTGTTTTTGTCTCGACTATTGGTAGATTCATCTAAAATTGTTGTTTGGTGAACTAGACACAAAGTTATAAGCCATCATACTTTACAAAAAGGGTTAAAACGTGATTTTGAGCTTTTCTTTGCATTGCATTAAAATAAAACTGAAAGTGATTGAAGACTTAGGATTTCATCGAAACATCCTTGGTGTATGGCCTTTCGAACGGTATGTAATTTGTCGAATTAAAAAAAAAATAAATAAAAAAAAAAAAAAAAAAAAAAAACTGGGCCTAGGTATTTTTTTTTTGTGCTGGGTAGGTAGCAGACGACCCCACCTATCTGCCATTTTCGTGTGTTCAACGTTCTGCCGAACACCCTGTATGTTGGGGTCGGCTTCCAGTCTAACCGGATTCAGCTGAATACCAGTATTTTACATGGAGCGACTGCCTTATAAATAAATAAATAATTATATAAAAATAATGACATCAATGCATTGACTTATATATTACTAGCGTAAGGACCGGGCTAACCGAGCGACGAAATGGCACCAACGCGCTGGCCCTAAAATTACGATTTAGGGCCAACGCGACTC
Organism: Hydraecia micacea; assembly: GCA_914767645.1. Taxonomy (NCBI): domain Eukaryota; kingdom Metazoa; phylum Arthropoda; class Insecta; order Lepidoptera; family Noctuidae; genus Hydraecia; species Hydraecia micacea. The sequence continues at coordinate 2,888,462 of OU611794.1, forward strand.
AGTTGACCAGTGGTCCGCGCGCAAAGAGTACTATCCGCGCGAGGGAATGAACGTGTATTTGCCTGTCATAAAAATGCCTAGTTGCGTAGTAAAAGACTGCAAAAATTACGATACCAAGATTAAAAAGAAATATGGGGTATCGTATCATCGGAATATAACCTTACATTATTTTTGTTGCAATTAAATGATTAAATAAACACATTTTTTAAAGCGATAATTATTTTACCAATGGCGGCCATTGTGTGGCCAATGGCTGCTCGATGTGAACAAAGTAACCTTGTACGGACGTATATTTTTGTCTTAAGATTTTAGTGTAAGTAATTTTGAATTTTGGTAGCAAATTAGGAGAAGACATATATAAACGATGTTTATACAATATGCGATAGCGAATTACGACACAAATAATTTTTAAATTACAGATTTCCAAATGATTCTCTGCTCATTTTTGTGACATTGATGTCGACATTATTTTTATATTATTATTTATTTATTTATAAGGAATAATAATTATATTCATTAGCTGATATAATTGACAAATATGAGAGGATACGATTTTGGTTTTTCTCCAAAGTTTGGGAATTTTCGCGGTGGCCAGAAGACCTGTGTTGATTTCGACTGTCCGAAATCTGATATACCTATTGAGAATGTGATATTTTAACAATCTGGTATTTTGAGTCTGGTATTCTGAGTTAAAAGGATATCGGCATGCAACTGACTACTGACTCACGACAAAATGTGATTTAAAAAAAGTAAATGAAAATGTAAGTTACGCACGTACAAGGTTACGTTGTCGACCTATGCAGCGCTGTTCTCACGTAGTTCGTATGAGTTATAACAGATGGCGCTACTTTTGCTTGTATGAAGATGATCTATGTAAAATGTTCAGATGGGCGTATCCTTACTTTTGAAATCATTGCATCAATGTCACAAAAGTGAGCAGAGAATCATTTGGAAATCTGCAATTTAAAAATTATTTGTATCGTAATTCGCTATCGCATGATGTATAAACATCGTTTATATGTCTTCTCCTAATTTGCTACCAAAATTCAAAATTACTTACACTAAAATCCTAAGACAAAAATATGACGTCCGTACAAGGTTACTTTGTTCACATCGAGCAGCCATTGGCCACACAATGGCCGCCATTGGTAAAATAATTATCGCTTTAAAAATGTGTTTATTTAATCATTTAATTGCAACAAAAATAATGTAAGGTTACATTCCGATAATACGATACCCCATATTTCTTTTTAATCTTGGTATCGTAATTTTTGCAGTCTTTTACTACGCGACTAGGCATTTTTATGACAGGCAAATACACGTTCATTCCCTCGCGCGGACCACTGGTCAACTAAGTCGCGTTGGCCTTGGCCCTAAACCGTAATTTTAGGGCCAGCGCGTTGGTGCCATTTCGTCGCTCGGTTAGCCCGGTCCTTACGCTAGTAATATATAAGTCAATGGACAGCTCACTCCACGCTCACACCGCTCTCACCGCCCGACCCTTGCTCGACAAGCCAGCCCGCGACGCTGAGCAAGTAGCTTTAAATTCCCCAAATAATAACCAGACCCAGCCTGACCATTGCTGCCCTCCCCCCAATGACTCACTAAGCCGAGGCCCGAACCCCACAGGGGGTGCCCTTAGTGGAGCTCATTTAAATATCCTTAGTTTGTAAGCCCTGGCTGGGGGCCTTAAAGTAATTTTCGGCCACCACAGGATAGTCCGGTTAAGCAGTAAGGCAACCTTAGCGAGTTGCATCTGCGAGTGGTCATAACAAAAAAAAAAAAAAAAAAAAAAAAAAAACCACGCTCACTTCGCCTAAGTTTTCACGGCGAGATCGTTACAGAATCGCACTGCCTGCCCGCGTTCGGGAAATCGGGACTTCATTCCCAGGACCGCCCCTCCACCCCCGAACTGCGCGCGCGCGCGACTCATTTGCGCTAGGTCAATCTTATCGTGATAACTTTTAAAGTATTCGTCCAAATTGCTTAGTGTAAAAGACAAAGTTTATCTACATGAAATACCGAAAGCGATAAATGTATTGATTTTGATAAGAATTAACAAAGTACTCTGAAACATGCATTGTAAAAAAAGTAGGTATCCATTTTAAATGTATTTATGGATCACTATTTTGGATATACTTAATGGCTTCCACAAAAAAGATAGATATAATATGCTGTCGCGGACTTTTATTTAGAACTTTATAAGACAAACAGTTCCACAATACATTATCTTCATGTAACTCTAACGGTTTAGGCAGCGCACGTCAAGATAGCTCTCAGAGGGCAGGAATTTTTCCGTCTTACTTGATACTTATCGTTATATTATGGCCAAATCACACAAAATCTTTATAAATTGTAGCCTATGTGTTATTCAGCACCCTAATTGCGTAACACACTATCAATCGGAATCTGAATCATTTTGAAGCAAATTGCTGATCCATTGCTTCATAAGTTCGAAAAATTTGTCTGATCAACACATAAATAACGCAATGAATGTTTTTGAACTGTCAAAATGAAACCGATTCCGATTGATAAATGTATTACGCAATTGCCCCGCTGATGTATAAGCTATATTATTGTGAAGTTTCATCAAAATCCGTTCAGTAGTTTTTGCGTGAAAGAGTAACAAACATCCAAACAAACTTTCGCGTTTATAATATTACTAGCTTCTGCCCGCGGCTTCGCCCGCGTGGATGTCGGAAATTATCCCAAGAGACAGTACCGATGAGGTAGCCTTCCCTAGAATGCTACCTATCTCCTTGCCAAATTTTACCGAAATCCGCTCAGTGGTTTAGGTGCGAAAAGCTAACATACAGAAAGAGGTACTTTCGATATGGCTCACTATTTTGGGCTTCCACATAAAATGTAGATAGGTATATTCTGTCGCGTACATTTATTTAGAACTGTTTAAGACGAAAAGTCCCACGATACATTATACTCGTGTAACAACAGCGCGTCTGCGAGATTCAGTCGTTGTAAAGGTTTCTGTGGCTCTTTGGGACGCCATGTAAGTCGCCTGCTGCTGACGTCGAGCTTGGGACTGTACTGGTGTTTCTGCAGCCCGTTGAGACACCAGATACTCAGCATGCTATTGATGTCGATCTTGGGATTGTTCTGGTGTTTCTTTAGCCCGTTGAGACACCAGATACTCAGCATGCTGTTGATGCCGATCTTGGGACTGTTCTGGTGTTTCTGTAGCCTCGTTGAGACACCAGATACTCAGCATGTTGTTGATGCCGATCTTGGGACTGTTCTGGTGTTTTAGCAGCTTGTTGAGACACCAGATAAGTACTCAGCATGCTATAGATGCCGATCTTGGGACTGTTCCGGTGTTTATTATGAGTTTATGGGAATATACAAAATACTTTACACAGCAGAACGCAATGAGACATAGCCTAGCTGTGGCTATTTCAGCCAACTGCCTTATTTTTCTATCTGTTTAAAAAATAGAAGTGTCATCAGCGAATAAAATTATATCCGATAAGTTAGCCATCATGTAAGAGGTCATCAATATAAACTACTTAGAAATAGGAAAGGGCAAAGACTTGAACCTTGAGGTACGCCCATCTTAACTAAAGACCCCGAAGACGTCGCCCCGTTAACTTTTTGCTGCCTGTTTGATAGATAGGAAATAACAAGAATAGCTGCTTGTCTACGAATTCCGTAGTGGTGTAATTTACAGATCAGTGTATTGTGGTCAATGCAATCGAATATTCCCGCGGGGTAATTTTGCGTAACACCCTAACAGTAGGAATGGCTTTAAAAAATTAAAACATAATACTGATTGCAAAGTAAAAAAGAAGTATTTTATTTTGATGTTATTTTTTTGCTTTGAAAGTCGTAAATAAAGCATTTTAAAAATCCATCATCAATTCAGTCTTATCTTTATTTGAACTCCACTTTTCTACACCTTAACTCTTGAACTAAGCTAAGCATATTATTATGAACGATCGGGAAAAATAATTACCGTTCCGAGCTTCTGCCCGCGACTTCGTTCGCGTGAAATTTCTTGTTCCCCCGACCCACCCCGTCGCATCGCATCGCCTGCCCGCGCTTTTATTGGTTTTCGCTCAGCCTACTTTCTGACTTTTTGAAGTGAAACTTCTTTACGCACGCTTGACTTGGGGAGTAAGCTGGCGAACGCGTGACGTAAGCGTTACGAAAAGTGTGATCGGGCGAGGCGAACGGGAGTTGAGTGGGGGATATAAGCAAGAGACAGCAGTGCGCGCGCACATTTTCTTTCTCTCTTCCTCTCATAGGCAAATAGGTACGTTCCGTATATCTAAGAAGAAGTTTCACTTCAGTCGTGTGGTCATAAGCACACTCGTTTTCGGGTAGCTTGATGTGCTGGTGTCTGTACCTACCTAGAGTAGTAGAGCTACACTGTGAAGTTCTAATGCCTTACATATCTTCCTGCCCTGTAAAATGGGCCGTGTCGTGATTAGAAACTTGTCGGGGGTTAACTTCCTTTAAAATATATGAAATACCAAAGGCATCGCATAATATGAGTTATGGCAACTCATCTGCGATGCTTTCGGTATTTCGTATTTTTAGTGCCAGTGGCAAAAACAGTTTATGCGAGTGTAATTTGCCCCACCAAAATCAATTAGTACAGTCCCCAGCACGTAACTTGGCAAGTCGTTAGATGTGTTTTTCCTTTCTTTAGCTTTCTTGTAAACAGACATGTTTAAAAATAATCTACGGCAATAACCATAGCAGGTATAATGACAAACAATAAAAGTGACCATTTTCTTGTTGCACTATGTGTACATGCGGTAACTTACTCCCAATACGCCAAAACCTTGCCTAGTTACGTGCCCGGCGACTATAGGTAAAAATATTGTAAACATTCCACTTTGTCCCACTCCATTGGTAGGACAGCTTGGTGGGGCAAAGTGGGATAATCCTAATGATGTAATCCTGTTTGGTGGGTATCGCACACATCTCTCGCTACGCATACGTGCACATCCCTAGTGGAACCCGCTTTTCTGCCCCAGATTCTTATCAGGCCACACCAACGGTAAACGCCGATAGTTATTATTATCGCGATAAGTTGTGGCTGCACCCACGATAAACGCCCGTCATCGCGATAGTTATCAGCGTTTCCTGTTGATGTGGCCTTAGAACATAATTATTTTCTTCGGACCGCAGTCTGCTATGCATCCTCGCACTAATCAGTTTCCTCGTACAGCTTTGGTGGAAAGAGGCACACCGCACCGTTTCAAATAAACGTATTTTCTTTCTCCTTTTTTCTTCTTCTGTGTTTCACAGCTCCACTACGGCTCCTCGTGTCACTCAAGTTTAATCGCCCAGCTCCGGTGGAAACACCATTATTTCTTTAAAGATTAGGTACAGTATGAACTGTGATGTCATTTCGATTTAACATCAATTTACGACAATTTGACAATCGATACGACTGCTGTGAATTTTTACTAAACGTAGATAGTGTAGCGGTATCTACAACGCCACATGCGAACAACGCGTCATACTGACGTCACGCAAATCCTGCATCTCGCAAGCAGAGTTTACCGCGCAACTAGCATAGATACAACGGCCCGAAATTAATCATTGGGCAGTTGCCCGCCAGACACAACACCCGTCTGGTCGGAGGATCCTCCCTTTTCTATAGAGTATGAGTGAACTTTACACCCTGTTCCTCATACCTCTATACTGGTGACCCCGAACATGAACGTCAGCGCAGCCTTCGTGCAAATACTTCAGCGTGACGTCATCATCATCACTCCCGCAAGCTTTAGAGCGGCGAGTCACCCAGCCAGCCCAGCACCCACGGCTTCAACGGGTATCCTGACCACCAGCATGCAGCGACCGCGCATACCTGGTCATCACCCTCAGCCTCATCAGCAACCTTGGCACAGCACACTGAACCTTCGGCCGGTCTACAAGCAGAGCCCTTAATAAAAGCCTCTCCTGGTCGACGCCAGCAGTCAGCCTCAACCCGGCGCTATACCTCATCCGACGCACTGGAGCATAACGCAGCGCCACCCCGACTCACTGGGGACATCTTCGCAGACAGTTCCGACTCACTATGCGGCAACCGGTTCCGACTCACTGGAACCTCAGCTGGCCTGGCAAGCATCGCAAGATACAAGACTCAGCCCACTATCGACCTCCGGTCTCCGGGGGGGAGTGATGTAGCGGTATCTACAACGCCACATGCGAACAACGCGTCATACTGACGTCACGCAAATCCTGCATCTCGCAAGCAGAGTTTACCGCGCAACTAGCATAGATACAACGGCCCGAAATTAATCATTGGGCAGTTGCCCGCCAGACACAACACCCGTCTGGTCGGAGGATCCTCCCTTTTCTATAGAGTATGAGTGAACTTTACACCCTGTTCCTCATACCTCTATAATAGATATAATACCTACCTACTTTATTGTGTAAAACTAAGGAATCGAACAACAAGAGTGGCGGGGGCTAATCGATCAACCTTGCCTGACAAAACGTGATTATGGTTTGCTGACTAAAATATTGAAAAACAATTGCCGACTTATCCACTTACAGCACAACTACGGACAGCCGGATAGTGGTAACAATTTGACATCGACAGCACCTTTATGTCGTAGCAGTAAGGTTGATTTTCGTAGTGCAAGTGTTAAATGATAAAATAAATGATAAATGATTTATTTTTTGTAAGTAGGTTTGTACAAACACTTTTACACGTCAATCATATTTTTTAACCCCCGACGCAAAAACGACGGGGTGTTATAAGTTTGACATGTCTGTGTGTGTGTGTGTGTGTGTGTGTGTCTGTCTGTGGCATTGTAGCTCCCAAACGGATGAACCGATTTTGATTTTGTTTTTTTTGTTTGAAAGATGAATTAGTCGGGAGTGTTCTTAGCTATGTTTGATGAAAATCGATCCAAGATCGCCGCTGCCACAAAATGGCGGATGACATATTTTTTCGTAACTCCCTCAATATGGGTATCAAATGAAAGGGCTTGACTAGTAGAATACCATACACTATGATGAATTTCAAATCCAAGATGGCCGCCACCAGAAAATGGCGAATTACATTTTTTTTCACAACTTCCTCAATATGGGTATCAAATGAAAGGGCTTGACTAGTAGAATACCTACTATACAATATTACAAATTTCAAATCCAAGATGGCCGCCACCACAAAATGGCGAATAACACTTTTTTTTCACAACTCCTTTAATATGGGTATCAAATGAAAGGGCTTGACAAGTAGAATAATGTACACTATATTGAAAGGGAATGAGGAATATTAACTAACGAAATGAAAACTAAAAACTTGAAAATTATTTTTTAAATCTAATCAATGCCCTAGCTAGATTGATGAGAAAAGTGGAGTGATGACTGGTACCTAGGGCCTAACGAATTATTTAGCTTTTATTACATTATTTACTACATTATTATTACCTTTATTTTTTCAATAAAACTGTTTAAAAAAAATATAATTAAGACAAAGTATTTGGACTAGTATCATTATCCAGAGAGAAAACAGAGGAATACGTTAATATGGAATGAACGCCAACGACCACGAGTAGGTACCTAACTAGCTTCACTGTCAACTGTGGTAAAAATACGTACAGAGATTTCGGCGAGTCACGTGTCGATAGTATAGCATGTTTACTAGTAATATAATATTATAAAGTTTAAAAAGCAAGAAATAAAAGTTAAATTAAAAATTTAAAAAACCCTCGACTCAAACAAAAACCTCTAAAAACTAAAAAATAATATATATTGGCCCTTTAAGTTTAATATAAGTTGCAGGAAATATTTTGATCCAAGCGTCCTCACGTCGGGGGACGGCTAATGAAAACGCCAAACAGATGAGGCTTAAACCCAGCAAAAATGAATGCACGCTATTGTAGAAAACATAGCTGCTGTTAACTTCCAATTTTCATTAGCCGTCCCCCGACGTGAGGACGCTTGGATCAAAATATTTCCTGCAACTTATATATTAAACTTAAAGGGCCAATATATGTATATTATTTTTTAGTTTTTAGAGGTTTTTGTTTTTTAAAGCTAGATGAGGTCGGCGTTTCCTATCTGACTACTCTGAGAAGAAAGGCCGAAACAAACTCAGAGGTCACAGTCTCTTTTAAAGTCCAGACAAAATCTTGGTCTGATCATGTGAAGACCATGTAGATTGGTGTCTGAAATGGTCTTTTGAGGAAAGAACCACACAGATTGAGCGGACCTGTCCAGTCAGTGCACGCATTTGTCAAAAATCATGCAGCTCAACTCAGAACTTGAGGAGCTCAACGATTCGACGAACTATACCAAAGAAAGGACATTTGGGTAGGCCGCGTAAATTACTCAAACTGCCAGATCATGATTAAAACTAACTAAGAAGGAAAACAGAAAAAAGAAATGACCCACATTTATAGTCCTCACATTCACAATAATTAAATAAAATAAAAATACTTTACAAAGTAAATATTCATGTCATTGTATATATAAAATGAATAAATGTCAATGTGTATATAAAAATCCAGACATAATCTTTGAGGACCATGTAGATTGGTGTCTGAAATGGTCTTTTGAGGAAAGAACCACACAGATTGAGTGGACCTGTCCAGTCAGTGCACGCATTTGTCAGTAACCGTGCAGCTCAACTCAGAACTTAAGGAGCTCAACGATTTGACGAACAATACCAAAGACAGGACATTCGGGTAGGCCGCATAAAATACACGAACCACCACAGATGTGCTGTACCGTCTGTCCCAAAAGTATGTGATGAAAGTGTAAACAAACCCTTTTAGGAAGTGATGGGAAGAAATATCGTATTCATCTGTAGGTACCCATATAAAAAGTTTCAACTTGTTCCAACAATTAGTTACTTAATTGTTTGTATTATACTGTAGGTATAACGTTATTAAATGACGAAAATTGAGGTTGGTTATAAAATTATCCTATTCATTCGGCACTTACGGTAACTAAATTACCTACTCGAACAAAATAACTAGTTTAAAAACCTCCTAAAATTATTTACCTACATGAATCTTGAAGATTGAATGACGAGTGGATTTTAGATTTCGTCATATAGATAGATAGGTAGGTAAGTAGATACCCTAGGTAGGCTAGTTTTTGTAATAAGTATAATCCGGATGCTAGTGGTTTGGGTTGTGGGATGACGAAATATAACCTTGAATGGGGACTGTACTATCTCAATTACGGGGGGTAATAAACTACTGTAGGTACTTACCTACTTTATGAAAAATAAATTAAGTATGCCCAGGCATAATTTAGGTAGGTATTGTTCTTTATTGGAAGTCTTATCGAAAGCGATGCGATGCGACTCAACAGAGGCATAGTAAAAACTATGACAGAGGTTAGCATTAGCATTCTTAAAACTTGATGTTGGCACATCGCTTTATGTTGGCGTATTTGATCCAACATTTGTGTTATTCTGCTAATACAAAGTATACCCTATTGCTTTTGACATAAAATTTATTTTTGAATATGCGAAAGGTCATTCCAATTTATTTCGATCGCATAGCGTTGGCTTGGCTGTGGTTTGTTTTGTATGACCGGCGACTACTTCTGCCGGCCGGCACCCGGCAACGCGTCAGTATTCGTGCGAACGCTCCCTCGACGACTCCTCTGCTAGCATCTAAAATAAATCGTAAGTACTTACCTTAAATTTAAGGCGGATATATCTATCAAACAATTGTTTCCATACTATTTTACAGCTTTTCATTATAATATAACTATATTCTTTAATCATTTATTTTGGAGAAAATCTGTCGATTAACGTTCGTTTTTCTTTAACCATGATCGTATGGTAAATTGGTAAGTGCCGGGTATTTATAGCTGTTTGTATCCAACATTATTTTGAACGTAAAAACATGATTGAATCGATAGCGGCACAAGAATATTAATTTTAAAGGAAGGTTTTTTCTGACGGTAATTTGATGCCCCTGAATAGGCCTACGTAAGTACTTACATAGTTTTAATTAGGTACCTACTTAGTATTTCTTTGATCATTTAATAATTGTCTATGTTTCTACGACAAATAAAGAGAAATTAAGGGGACTACATGACCTAAAGCGCGGTCTCTGTCGGACTGCATAGAATAGAAAGAGAAGCGCGATGACACAACGCTGGTAATTTATTGCAAAATATGAAGCAATAATAATAATTAACGGTAAAACGGGGTGAATAGGGATGCAGGGGTGAATCGGGACGAAATTTTAAAATGGATTTTAACGTTGATGTAATAAAGTTTATTGCCAACAAGGACACTTAATCGTTAATTATAATATAATAAACACATTAGTCCTTTTTGGCAAAAAAAAAAACAATTATTTTAAAGTTTCGTCCCGATTCACCCCTGCATCCCTATTCACCCCGTTTTACGGTATCTATTTACAAAAAATGTATTTTTTTTACTAAAAATAGGTATGTTGCTTGTAGAATAATCTGACAAAAAAGTAGAATGTTTGTATGTATATTAGTATGTTTTTTTTTATTGTAAAAAGAAAGTTTTTAGAGGTATCTTCATGATTTTTTTCTATCGTATCAAATTAAGGAGTTTAGTTGTATTATGTTTTCAACACACTATCTACCTATCCTAAAGAATATCACATACCTATTTTCTGATTTTTTTTACTGTAGTCGATCATATACTTTTATGCTTCTAAAACTTGCGTTTTTTGTTTTGTGTTTAGGTCTCTCAACTATCTACTTAGGTACAGACGCCAGCACATCAACCTACTACAATCTGTCAGATTTCTGTAATAGATTTTCAACTTTATCGCTAAAGTATAAGGTTCAATGTTGATTGGGAAAATTTGACAGTTAGGTGTAGGTTGATGTGCTGGCGTCTGTACTCGCGCGATGTGTCTGTTGAAAGTCGTGAACTATCGCAGATTTTTTTTTTTTCAGAATCATGCCGAAAGTTGTTTTCTACTACTTCCCCGTGAAGGCTCTGGGTGAGTCTTGCCGTCTGCTGCTGGCGTATGGTGGTGAGGAGTTCGAGGACCGTCGCATTTCGTCTGAGGACTGGCCTGCATTCAAGCCCAGTGAGTACCTACAGTCTTGTCCCTTATCAGTATCGAGGAACCAGAGATGGGCAGCGGTGCAGTGCAACGGGGCTTTGTGAACACCGATCGAACGGTTTTAGGGTTTCGTACTCAACGTGTGCGAACGGAACCCTACCAGAGCAATATGTAAAAAAACCGACCTACCTCTACTTGAATGAAAAATACCCAACTGCAAACTTGGCTAGGTTTTGGCGTATTAGGAGTTTGGGAGTAAGTTAGCACATGTACACTTAGTTTAGTGCAACAAGAAAATGGTCACTTTCATTCTTTGTCATTATACTATGGCTATTGTCATAGATTATTTTTAAACATGTCTGTTTACAAGAAAGCTAAAGAAAGGAAAAATACACCTAACGACTCTTGCCAAGTTACGTGCCGGGGACTGTATGGAAGGAAAGAAAATGTTGCCCTGCACCTTAAATAAATAAACTGGAATATGACCTAGATATCTTCACGCTTTACCAGCTAGAAATAAATATACCTGATTTGAGCCTCAAAAAACCCCCCTCCCAACAGACTTTATCAAGACACTGTACAATAACTAGTAGGAATTTTATCTGTAAGTACCTACTGATAAAAAAACATAATAATATACTTAAGTTTATTCTGAAATCTACGCGAAATCTGGTTTTTCAATTATTTTTAAACCTGATTTAGTAAATTTCAACAGTTATTCGAGTCAGTATAATAGGCCATAGAAATGCTTTCATATATCTATGGTACGAGATAGGCATCTAGCATACTATCGACTAAGTAATTACCTACTAGCTTCTGCCATAGAATTATTAAGCGCAGGCCACACCGCCAGCTAGCGGGCGGGCGGGCTAGGCGGGCTAGGCGGGTGGGCGAAGCGAACGAAGGAAACTATACAAACTACGCGAAATATTGGCGAGCTAAACTATAGGGTTCACACCGAAAACTACGGACAGACGACGGGCGGAGCGGGCTAAGCGGGCGAAGCGGGCTAAGCGGGCGAAGCGGGCTAAGCGGGCGAAGCGGGGGGCGCGGATGGGAGAGCGAGAGGTTTAGCGTTCTATCTGTCCATTGTCGGCGAACGAACCGGGCGAGCGGGCTGGGCGGGCGAGCTAGCGAAGCGCGGGCGCGCCAACGAGGTGAACGAGTAGCTTCGCTGGAATCGTCGGATATTTCGTTAGCTTAGCTCGTTAGGTTAGTCGGTAGCTCGCGGTGTGAACCGAAGTATGTAAAGAGGTGAAACGATGTTCGGCTACATCTTCCGCGTGAAATTTCTCGTTTTTTACATAAAATACCTAATAAATTAATAATACGAGTACCTATGTCCTTTGACACTCGTCAATACTGTAGCTTCCTAAAGGTGCGTCCACACTGTGTAACATTAAGCCCGGTTTCCACCGCGAAAGAGTAATGAGCCGGAAATGGCAAAGCGGAGCGGACTTCGTTTTCATGAAATAGGTTTGCGTTTCCACCAAGAAAGAGTTTAGTCGACTGATTCTCTCTGGACATGAGCGAGCTCATTTTTACTCTTTTTGCCCGCTGAGTCATTTCCGCTCGACTCTTTGTTGGTGGAAACACATGTAAGCAGTTTTCTCTTGCAAAGTAAAAGAAGTCATTAATGGGTCCGCTCCGCTCGCGGTGGAAACCGGGCTTAACATGTTATTAAACATAGTTACCTTATGTAGTGTGTGTTATACAGGTAACATGTTTCTATTATATAGAGAAGTTAGCAATGTTAAATAATTTGGACGTGTTATAATATAACATAAGTTTATGTGTTATATAACTTAATCTAGACGCACCCTAACAGTGAAAGAATTTGCGAAATCGGTGGGGTAATTGCGTTACACACTATCACTAGCAATGGGTTCATTTTGACAGTTCAACAACATTCATTGCGTTATTTTAGTTATTTACGTTGTTGAACAGAGCAATTTTTCGAACATATGAAGCAATGGATTAGCAATATCCTTCAAATTGGAGATCGATAGGATAGTTCCGAAGATTACCACCTGTAACAAGTTACTTAACTCATTTAAGGAACTTCCCATCCCCATGTTCAAGAAAAAGCTGACAAGTTGGTTATTGTATTAAGTAATTGCTTTTATGACAACTACAACAAATCCAAGATTATATGTATTATAGTAAAGAATTTATTATGCATGTGAGAACGATGTACAAAAAACGTACACGTTAAAAGCGTCCAGCCAGAGTAAAGCAAAAAGAAACCAAAAAATTAACAATTCAAAAATAAATTACCTAAGTAAAATAGTGCGATGTAGGTAAGTTAAACGTACTTTAAGAGTACCTATGATAGTCGTCACCTTATCAGCATGGAAATCCGTGCAAAAAAAATACCCTATCACAAATGTGTAAGATACGGTGGCCTAGATTATTAATTAAACATACATAGGTACACCATAAGAAGAGGTATTTGTGAGTTTGTATGTAGAATTAGAATTTATTTATTTGTAAGTATGTAGTTTTACAAGTTCTATACGCTCTACCACAACAAAATATGGTGTACAAATATACAAATGTCATTCATATACAGGGTTACTTGTAATTCGACGCATATATCCGTCAGGAGCTGATAGGGGGGCCAAAATGCAACAAATTGAACCCATAAGGGGGGTTCAATTTATCTTTATTTGTATCATCCTTTTATGATTAGAACAATGCTTGCTTCAAGTTATCAATTAATACAGTAATTGTTGCCTCAACTGATAGGGAATATAGCGGCCATGGTTGTTTGTCAAAATAGCATAAAGCTATCTCTTCTTTTAAATATCAGTAATACTTGTTCATTGGGATATCAGTTCAGTTGGATAGAAAGGCCTTTTACATGGGAATAATGAGCACTTTTACTGATGATAGCGGTGAATTTTTATCAATTGACGTCTGTCTTTGATATCAATCTTTAGTCATGACTTATGAGTTTTTGGGTTCGAACTCGCGACCTTACAACAGATCGCGGCCGTTACCACTGGGCCATCATTGTTCGCTTACCACTTTTTGACCCACCGTGAAAAATCTGAACAATCTATGCAAAAAAATAAAATTCAAGTGTCTGTTTGTAAGGTCAAAATAACAGCTTTATACGGACCCCCTTGCTAATAAACGTATTATATCAGATGAATAGTTACACACCGATTTATCTCGTTCAGTGGTCTGTAATTTGACTTTCGAAAGAAGAAGATAAAGCGTTGCGTAACTATACAGACGCTATACAACGTTTATTAGTAAGGGGGTTTATGAATATTAAAGTATATATACGGTACTTATATTTGTATATTTTTTAAATTTCTGTCTCTCTGTCTGTTGTTCTGTTTGTTTCGGTTGACTTTCGATTATCTGGACCGATTTTGACGGGACTTTCACTGGCATAGAATAGAATAGATAACTTAGGCTACTTTTATTATAGAAAAAGAATTAGTAAAGGGATAAGTACATTATTGTTTTCAGACATCTACGCAAACGAAACCGAGGGCACAGCTAGTTATTATTAAAAGAAACGCATGACGATATGCTTTTATTTGTGTGTTTTCATAATATGAGACTAGATAATTATGGTGTAGGTAATATTTGTGTCTTTTTTGTCGTTACTACTAAAGATAAGAGACCACCTAGTATATCGTATGATTGTTATTGCAGATTATAAAGATATTATTGTTTTGTTTCCACACAAAAAGATGGTGCTTTTTGTGGAAATACCTAGTTTTTGTTCTTTATTACGTACTAGCTTTTGCCTGCGACTTCGTCCGCGTGGAATAATGACTTCCGGACAAAAACAATTTATCCCCCTTTTCTCCCCGTTGGGAGGGAATTTCTAAAAATCCTCTCTTAGTGGTAGCCTAATCCTCCCAACAAACACATGCCAAATTTCAGCTCTCTACTGCCAGTAGTTTCGGCTGTGCGTTGTCTGTCAGTCACTCAGTAACGGAAGAATTTTATATATATAGATATAGATCAGTGGCGAAGGTACCATACAACTCGATTCCCGCCGGCTTCCCTTCGAAAATTCAGAACTCTATAGTCAATTCATCATTGTAATTTTCTTTTGGTATTTTTTTTTGCTCCGGCCTACCTCTGTCATAAATTCACCCTACGCCACTGATATAGATAGCTGTGCCCGCAACTCCGTCAGTGTGTAATTCCTTGTGTGTTATTAAGTTAATGTATTGGTAATATTGTTTAGATCACGTTCACATGAGGCTTAAGTACCTATACAACGAAATTACTACTTCACCTAAAAAGAAATAAAATGTAAACTATTAATAATTTGTAATTTGAACGAATATAATACACTACCAAAA
Source organism: Hydraecia micacea (assembly GCA_914767645.1). NCBI lineage: Eukaryota > Metazoa > Arthropoda > Insecta > Lepidoptera > Noctuidae > Hydraecia > Hydraecia micacea. The sequence continues at coordinate 2,903,793 of OU611794.1, forward strand.
TAACTAATACCTATTTTATAAAATAACAACAAAAGAAAACTAAATACTTAAACTAAATTAATTTAAAGACTAAAAGTCGCGCTGATAAACAATATTGTCTGTCAATAAGGTCGAATGCTCGGAACGTCTACTCGCATCAACAGCCAAATATTGTATGAAGTTCGCGTTTTTTTTTTTTTTGGGAATGGCATCTCGCAGTTCAACCTATGAGGTTGTCGTCTGCTTAACCGGGCTTGCCTGTGGATGCCTCAAAATTAAGGCCTCCAGCCAGGGCTTAAAAAAAACTTAAAAACTAAGCGACTACACGCTAAGGGCACCCCCTGTGGGGTACGGACCTCGGCTTAGGGCGTCGCTGGGGGGGGCAAGGGACAGGCTGGATCGGAATTAGCAAGGGACAGGCTGGATCGGAATTATTTAGGGGCAAATTTAATACTACAGGCTCAGCGGCGCGGGCTGGCTCGAGCAAGGGTCGGGGAGGGGAATTTACGGGGCGTCGCGACGGGCGTCCTCGACGGCGAGGACGGAAGGACGGTTGTCGGGTCGTGTTTGTGTGTCTCTTAATGGTGCTGGTGGCTTTCCTGCTCTCCTGTAAGAGGGTAGTGGCGTCGTCGGGGATGGTGAGGGTATGCCTTGGTCGGCGAATCCTACTTATGCGGGAGGGAGTATATTGGGAGGCCGCCGCAATCAGGGCAATTGGGGTGCTTTATAGCAGAGTCGAAGAAACGCTTGGCGAGGCGCTTCATGAACTGCTGGACGGTGTAAAGTTCGCGTTTGGATCCCCCGCCCTTTTATACCTCCCGCCGCGAGCCGCGTCGAGCGCGGCGACCGTTACACAAAAATAATCCTTATAGCATGATTCAGTATTCACGCGCGATGGCTTATTAGCGTATTTCATGTATAACTTTGGTGTTTCTGTACCGATTTCTATGATTATTTTTTTATTAAATAGGTAATAATGTTAACATTTTTTAATTAGGGATGAGTGAGAGTGTTATAAACGTAAGAGTAGACAAATATAATCAGAAAGCTCCAAACTGCTAAGCTATCGGGAGTTACACGTATTATTATGAGTCAACCATAAAAGATAGACATTTGCTGTCGTGGAATATTTTTTATATAATTTTAAGGAGAATATTTCCGTCATACATGATTTCTGTGTAGCTTTAACCATTAAGGCTGCACACGCGACGGAAGCTTCAAAAATGGAGTAAGTTCTCCGGTTTTCCCAACATTTCCCTTCACTGCTCTGCTCCTATTGATCGTAGCGTGATGAAAAGTATACTATAACCTGCCCAGGAGTATGAAGAACAATTGTACCAAGTTTCGTTGAAATCCGTCGAGTGGTTTTTGTTTCTATAAAGAACATACAGACAGACAGACAGACAGACAGACAGACAAAAATTTTACTGATTGCATTTTTGGCGTCAGTATCGATCACTAATCACCCGCTGATAGTTATTTTGGAAATATATTTCATGTACAGAATTGACCTCTCTACAGATTTATTATAAGTAAGTATAGATGTCATTGTGTGAATTCTTTAGGGGGAAAATCTTCCTCTCGAGATTATGTATGATCTATATATGGTATGATCCAACTCTGATCCTACATCTCTTATGCATGAATTATTAAGGAAGACAATTTTTTTTTTCTTAAAGGTTCTATGATATGTGATAGGGTAGGGACTAAGGATACAATGTGATAAAAAATTACTATTCATATTTTGGAAAATAAATAAGCCAAAAATGGCTTCGTATGCATTTATCACATAGTATACCTATGCCATTTTTAGGTTCGTATGCAATCAAAAATGTGAAACTCTCTGAAGCAGTTTCTTTTTTCATTAAAACATAAAAAAAAAACATTGCATTTCTCGCATTTTGTTTATGAACGAAGTACCTACGCAATTATTCGGACACAGTTGTCGTTGCTCATAGTGTATTGGAAAATGATCAATCTGGCCTACTCGGACGGATTCCAAGGGCAGTTCTTGAGTTTATGCTGGTGGTTCTGTTTTTTTTTTGAAGCTGGAGATCAATTTCGAACTGTATTCGTTCCTACTCTACACGATGTTGAAGTGGTTTGAGTTGGAGTACCTGTGCAAGAACGCCCACGTTTTTGGTATACATTTGACCCTGCCTTGCAAAAGTGTTCTGATATAGCAAATTTGAATTCGTATAAAGACATATAAATGTAATTTTTTGGGCGCCATTAAACACCATGCATTGACGAACCACATATCAATCATATGGAAAAATGTTTTCTTATACCATTGGCGAGATCCTATGGTTATTCTGTATAAGCCAAACAAAGAATCTAACAAGTCAACACCTCCATAAGTTTACTATAGACGTCGACTACTTTAGGTATATTACTTGAAATTCGTCTCAAGAACCACAAACAGTGGTTCTTGAGACTACTTCATCTGAGAACTATTTTCATCGACAGAAGATTCTGTATCAGTCTCCGGTATGATTACTGGTCGTTTGGGGCGTTTAGATGAGTGCAAGATGGAAAGTGGAAGGTTCTCATCATCAGAGTCAAGTTGGAATCATCGTTACTGTGAGACCCATCACCAGGAATAGACTTCAGTTTAGATAAGCCATGAAAGCGAAGCGAACAGCTATTTTTTTTTTGAATAACGGACAAAACGGTTCAGAATCATGTACTAAATTCATGGTTACAGGCTGCCCGTCGATGTCAGGCCACCCCGTATAGAATTCATTTGAATGCTTATGCGAATTCCGCACCCCCGGCCATAGGTAGAGGTGGAAAACCGCGGTGGTTTTAGCCGGTAAGAGTCCGACATGCCCCTTTGTCACCCCCACGATGGAGGAAGTCCATGAGGATAAAACCCGCGCAACAAGAAAAAAAGGTACTGCCACATGCTCTACCCAGTCGTAGGTATACAATAAAAAAAAAAAACACCTTACACATATCGTCGCTCGCATGAATAAAAGTCTTATATAATTTTTAGGTGATTTGAATTAGGACAACTACATTATTATCTATTACTGATTCTTTACATTTTGTTGTCTTTCAAAATGGTTATATTTTGAGATCCAAGTAACATTGGGTACGACTGTTAGTGAAAAATTTAAAGAATCACGAATAGAAAAATGTAGTCGTCCTAAATCAAATCAGCTAAAAAATGAGATAGGACTTTTAGTTATGCGAGCGACGATAAAGGTACCCCCTTATATTTTATAAATATTGCTCAAAGTTAAGCATAAATTTTTTGACGTTCAAACATCTGTTGATGTTGATGACGAATGTTGATGGGTGGAGAGGGAGAGGAAGCCATAGAAAAACATGCATGGATTGGATTGTGTGAGTAATGATATGAAAGAGAAGAAAGTGAATGATAGCGGAGGGGAGAATTTAAGAAGAAAACGTGTGCCGGCCACATCTCTTGAATATGAGTAGAGTGGCAAGACAAAGTGTAACAGAATAAACGCAAGTCCTGAAAGTAGTTTGTTCATAATTGACTACTGAGTACTGAATCGATTTCAGTAACTTTTCATATAGGTTTTTTTTTTAAATTAAGTATGTGTTTTGCCAGGTTTTGCCATACTAACTGGCGCTTGAGGCAAAGAAAATTAAATCTTATTTCAAGGCAATACAACTCAATTTTAAATACGTAAAGTATTGCTAGGTTCAACACAATTTTCTTAATAATAATAGTTATCTATAAAAAAAAAAAGTTTTGATCATTGCATTATGCTTTTATCTCAATACTCTAATTGGGGTGTCAGGTCTTGCGTTAATTATGTTACATATTGTATACAATATAAGAATATCTGTTACCCTTTGACATTCATGGCAGCTACATAAATAGTGAATGGCAAATTGGTTTAGCCATCCTGTATCAACAGAACAGCGCAGATAGTAGTTAGTTTCAATAAAGTACAATGGCACCAAAGTACCCGTGTCTTGCAATTGCATTCGCCTGGGTGGACCCCATTGTGTCGTGTTACACAAATTGAACCTCTATGGTTACAATAGCGGGTATTTTTCGCGGTTATTTGCACAGTTATTCGCGTCAAGGTTATAGACTAAAAACTAGCTCACATTCAAATAAAACGTACATGTCCGTAGTTTCGAACGAAGTAACGAAGTACCTACGGGCGTTTTCTGAAACGTACCACATACAGACATAAGAATAAATGCCCACACGATTTGACAGTTGTCAGGGACTAGTGTTTTTGCCCGTCCGAAAAATTGATTTTGACACTTGTTTTGTCGTAGGTAGGCAAGTATAAACTAAGTACTTTCAGACGGGCCATCTTCGTTGATGGACATAGAGGAGCTTGCAAATATTTTTTGAAAATGTAGCCGCTTGTCTCGGATTATGAAAGTCGGAACATCGATGGTTTGTAAATCTGCTGTCAAAGTTTTGTTTGTTTGACAAGCGAATGATTTTCAAAAGTGTCTCTACAAGGAAAGTGTATCGTATCTACGAGGAACAATTCGACCGGAATTACACTAACAGCATGGAGTTAGTAGGAACTTTACTGTCACGGAATTAGGTACACACGGCTACACATCAAGCTATACATAACCAGTTTAAGCTGACTTCTGATTGTACGAAAAACCTATACAATGCAAGGTCAGCTACAACTGGAAATGTATAGCTTGATGTGTCGCCGTGTGTACCACAGCGAATATTTGAAATAAGATTCGACAGCAACAAGAAAATCTTTGAAATTCAAGGTGTGAGTGCCATAAGTGAAGTTCCTCGTTATATCTTTACCACTTTATATCAACAACATCCACTAAATTAACGAAGGTTGACACTCTCTAACTGTCACATATACGAATAGACCTTAGGAGCAATTCTTGTAATTTTAAGAACGTTCACATTCTAATCTCGGTCTCAATCTGTCAAAAATACCTCTAATTTCCCTACATTTTTGACAAGTTTTTGACATTTAACGTTAGGGTGGCAAAACACGAGGGCGTCTATACCTACCTTTTTATGTGGCCTAGCATTTTGACAGCCAGCAATTTTCAAACATTAATTCAAATCTGCCGATAGAATTTGTAAAAATCTCGTCGTGAAAAATTTGGTGAAGAGATCTTAGAGAGAGCTGTCAATAGTATCTATCTAGTCAATTCCTAACATCAGATGGAGTGTCAGCTCTACAGAATAGACCGGGATTTTTCCTGTGGGAGGTCTATGTCTAGCAGTGGACGTCTTTTGGCTGAAATAATGACGATTGAACATTCATGTTTTGTATCAAATCGCTCCCGCTGCCGCGTTTGTTGATATCTCCACAGATGTGCACACCTATAACATGTTTCATAATGTTTCTCGTTTCGACTGACGATGACCTTGGCCGCACGTTTTGTATGTTTCAACGAATGTTTGTGCTATTGATAGAATAGCATGTGTATGACTGATTAGATAACCAATCAGTGGTCGTTGACAAAGTAGCGCTTATCAACTGAAGACCAGGGGGCCCTAAAAACGCCACTTTAAGAGGCGTTAATACAGGCTCACTTTATTAAATAAATAAAGATGGAAATAAAAAAAAAACACGGGATTCATGAGTTGAATAATTTATTACAGACGGTTATGAATTATTAATTAAATGACAAGAGGGCTATTGTCGGGTGGATCGATCGATCTTCAAGGTTTAGTTGGACTTGCTGCCGTAGTTCATGGAAAAGTGACTGTTACTTAAGTACGATACTTGAATAGTTAACTATTCAAGAATCGAGCCATGGTATTGATACTAATACGTCCCATATCGCTATAATATATTATAAAACAAAGTACCCCAGCCGCCTCTGTCTGTCTGAACGCGATAAACTCAAAAACTACGGAAGTGGAACAGATTTCGGAGATCTTCATCAACGAACTAAAAAAAAATTAAAAAAAAACACGGGCTTCTTGAGTTGAATAATTTATGATAAACAGGAATGAATTATTAATTAAATGACAAGAGCATTGTCGGGCGGATCGATCGGTCTTCAAGGTTTACTTGGACTTACTGCTCTAGTTCTTGGAAAAGTGACTGTTATGGTCTTACATGTTAACTATTCAAGCATCGAGCCATGGTATTGATACTAATGACGTATCACTACATATTATAAAACAAAGTATTCTGTCTGTCTGAACGCGTTAAACTCAAAACTACCAAACGGATTTCGGAGATCATACGGTTTTCACCAATGGACGGAGTGATCCATGAGGAAGGTTTAGGTGTAAGTATAATTTATTAGGGTTTCGTGTAAGTTGGCCGAAATATGATGATGATTGTTGAAAACGTCGGAAAAATCATGCCGACTGGGAGCTCTACTGGCGTGCGCCGCGTAGACATTGGATGAAATTTGGCACACATATAGTTTATAACTTACATTAATACATAGCGTAGGTACTTAAAATACCGGTAGTTCGTTCCTGTGGGATGTTCTCCGACATCCACGTTGGCGAAGCCGCGGGCAAAAGTTAGTTAGAGGGAGTGGGCGATAATCCACCACGCGGACCCAGTGTGGGACGGTGGATACCACATGTCTTAGATTTTTTGGTTCTAGGGCACGATGTTTTTCTTCACTGTTTTGCTTTAACCGGGAATCGGAATTAAATCCAGACTCCGGGCTGCTACATTAAAAAAACAATCGAAATCCTACAACCACGAGGGGATAAGATCAATAAGTTGACTAAACCTACGTCTTTATTTTCAGAGACCCTATTCGGCCAGATGCCAATCTTGGAGATCGACGGCAAGCAGTACGCACAGAGCATGGCGATCTCCCGGTACCTCGGCCGCAAGTACGGGCTGGTCGGAGACACTCCTGAGGATGCCCTGGAGATCGACCAGATCGTCGACCTAGTCCAGGACCTCCGTACAAGTAAGTTTTACTTTCACTATTCGCAGCTGAACTATGATGATCAACTGCACGATTTGCCTCAGTTCGATGCTGCATAATCAGCCTATAATTTTCCCACTGCTGGGACACAGGTCTCCTCACTTCGAGAGGGAGTGGGATGTAATCCACCCCGCAGGCCCAGTGCGGGTTGGTAGATGTCACATGTCTTCGAATTTCTGGTTCTAGGAAATACCAGTTGCCTCGCGATGTTTTCCTTCATCGTTTTGAGAGCATTAGTGATGAAATTATTTACACAAATTAAAGCGCCTGCCTGGGTTCGAACCCACGACCTACAACTCGCAAGTCGGGCCGTTATCATTGGGCCACCACTGCTCAACGCTGCGTTGGAGGATCTTAAAAAAAAACCGAATCTGAAGACTACATTAAATCGAAGTAATTTTAAAAACGGAAATAGCAACAAAGTGCAGAGAACACCAGCACGTATGCAAATTCATTCGAATATTTGAAGTTTTATCTGCCGGCCCCTGCGCCGCCGCCGTCTTGATCAGAGGGGCAATTCTCGTAATTTTAAGAACGTTTAACTGATGGACTGATGTCAGTCTCAATCTGTCAAAAATACCTATATTTTCCCTGCATTTTGACAAGTTTTTGATATTTGTTTGTCGCCGAAATGAGACTGAGACTAGATTTTAAACATTTTAAATTACGAGAATTGGCCTTCGGGAGTAAGACCCGTAGCAATGAAGACAGAGACTGTCAACATTTTTCACATCAATTAACAACTATGTCCTAATAATTATGTTCTTTTTTTTAATGCTTTGTTTGTACTTACAGAGGCAGGTGCCGTTGACTACGAACCCGATGAGGCAGTAAAAGAAAAGAAATATCAAGACTACGTCAAGAACGTGTACCCTGGCTTACTGCAGAAACTTAGTGCTGTCATCGAAAACAACAATGGCCACCTCGCCCTTGGAAAGGTATTGGACCAACTAGCTTTCTCAAGCGGCTTCACGCGCATAGAGGTCGAAAATTTTCCCCCGAGAACCTATCCTACGTCCTAACCGGTTTGAATAAATCGTGCACTCGTTTATTAAACAACGTATATAAATAATAAAATAACGCAATGAACGTAGTTGAACTAAAAAGGCATGACTTTTGTAAGTATTACCTCAGGATGAGCTGCCACTGGAGCGTGGAGAGTGGCACAAGCCAAGAGACAGAGCCTAGGCCCAACAGTGAAGTGTGGCTATAGATGAGGATGCAAATACGAGACGCGGGAATATGAATGTACAGACGCCAGCACATCAAGCTACTACAATCTGTCAAATTTCTTTAATAGATTTTCAACTTTATGACTAAATCATAAGGTTCAAAGGTGATTGGGAATATTTGACAGTTTCGGATGGCTTGATGTGCTGGCGTCTGTACTTCATGTTTAGTTATTTGTCACGGAGAGACTGGGAATATTTTCCTTACGTAAAAGTTGCCAGATTCAGATTTCTGAGAATCAGGTTCTGTTCTAGTTTTCTGTGAATTTAACATATCATCATCTGCCTAACCTTTTTCCAACTATGTTGGGGTCGGCTTCCAGTCTAACCGGATGCAGCTGAATACCAGTATTGTGAATTTAACATAATATGTATTCTTGAATTTATGTTGATCTTTTGATTCTGAGGCTTGCACCGTCATGTAAGTGAGGACCTCGTTTTGTCTGCAAGTGGTAGATATTCATGTTGTTATTTACACAATTTATTCTTTTTCCAGTTGACATGGGGCGACTTCGTCTTGGCTGGTATGTTGGACTACCTGAAGAAGATGCTGCGCGTGCCTGATTTCGAGAAGAAGTACCCAGCTTTCCAGAAAGTCGTTGACAACGTGTACTCCATTCCTAAAGTTAAGGCCTACGCCGATGCCGCCCCTGCATCCGACTTTTAAACTAAATAGAAGCAGTCATACAGTGTGTTATTCTAGATTGTGTGTACACCAAATGCACTAATAACTAGAATAAAAATATAACATTTATTAAATTTGTATTTTATGCTGTAAATAAATGTTTTATTTTTGTAAGAATTTTGGCACATATAACAACAATTATTACATGAAATAATTATATTTTTATTATTGAATCGTCATGTAAATGATATCCTGTAACGTTTAGATTTAAGAATGTGTTAAAGTAAATAAGTGTTCTTTTACATAAATTGTTTTTTTTTCTCTCACGAACTAGATTCTGTCCGCAATTTTGTCTGCGTGTTTCTTGTATATCATCTTGTATGTCATATCCTAAAATTACCACTCTCCCCATATTCCCATACTTTCGCAGAATCGGTTTATTGCCGTTTTTGTACAATTTCTCAATTGTTTTAAGGGTTCGTTTGGGCTATATTATCTGTGGTTTGGGTATTGTCTATGCCCAAGTTATGGTAACCAGAGGGGCAATTCTCGTCATTTTAAGAACGTTCACAGTCTGATCTTAGTCTCAATCTGTCAAAAATATATGTGAGTGGTTGACCAAAAAGGGACCTCAAGGGAAAATAATTGATTTCGAGTAAATCGCGTTTGAAATTTCGTGTAGAAACAAATTGCGGCATGTTTTATGTCAGTATGCGACTTCGTTAGTGAGTGTCAACACGTGTTTGTGGTTACTACGTTATTGGCGACTTATTTAGTGTCAGTTTCTTGTCTTTATGTGCGTCTGACATCACAAAAACTAGTGTAAGGTGTAATTTTTCCAAAACTGCCTCGGCTCACAAAAAAAATCATAAAAAAAACACTACGGCACCAAAAAATATTCTGGTTAGACCAAAACAAAGCTAAAAGACCACTGATTAAAAAATTCAAAAAAAAATAAATAACGGTTTCCAATCCCTCCAGGTCCCTTTTTGGTCAACCACTCACATATCTCGAATTTCCGTACATTTTGACAAGTTTTTGATGTTTGTTTGTCGCCGAGATGAGGCTGCGATTAGATTTTGAACGTTTTAATTTACGAGAATTGGCCTTCTGATGTGCCTCTTATTGTGAGTTGAAATTAGAAATTGAATAATAATAACTTTATTTCTCACCACAATATACATGTTATTTTACATCGGGTCAGATTCGACAATGACATATAATTCAGTTGAGTACATATTGTAGGAGACTGGTGCCTAAGTTAGGCTTGTGGCCTGTGTTTCAGGACACCAGGATCCCACCCCTTTACATTTTCATTTTACACCAAGAGTGTATGCTGTGTATAAACCAAGAGTGTATGCTGTTTCAACAGAATGCGCAATATAAATGCTTGGCGCACTATCAGGACTTCATGTTCTTTGTATAGCTGTTCAGTGGGGTAGCGATACGGGCGAAAAGACGACACTTTCAGTAGCTCTTTGGGTTCTTTCGATTTCTATTAGGGTAGTTTTTGGAGCTCCACCCCAAGAGGTGATGCAATAGCATATTATAGACTGAGCGAGGGTGTAGTACACTAATTTCATAATGTTCTTATCGACTACATGTCTCAGCGTTTTGAACACATATACTAGTTTCCGTAGTCTGCTACTAAGGGTGGTAATGTGGTCTTGAAACCTTAGGTTTTTGTCGATTGTTATTCCCAGGTATTTTACATTCTCAGCCTTGGTGAGTGGTTCGCAGTTACAACTACCAGTGTGTGGGCTTGTGCAAGAGTGAGCTACAATAGTATTATGTAATGTTTGGGAGGATCCATTGTTTTTTATGGAGAATGCTATGTTGCTAATGTATGTTGTTTTGGTTGCATTAAGGGTCAACAGATTGTCGCGTAACCAGTTGGATAACATTTTACTAGTTTCTTTAGAAATTGTTGAATTATTGCATTCGACCCGAATATAGGTATGTGTTACTAAGCAGTCCGAGCTATGTGGCGGTTTCAAAATGAATACCCGCACTGGCAGGGCCGTCTTTAACCTATTGGAGGCCCTGGGCACATAAGTATCACGGTGTAGATAAGAGTAGATAAGTAATCATTAATTTTCATTATGCTCAGTTTTCAAATATTCTCGTACAAAACCAATAAAATAATCATAATACTAATATTTTATACGTTTGGGAAGAAACTCACTCACTTATTGTAAATCGCACTGCAAATCAATTATTTTGTCAATTGTCATTTGTATTTTTTTGTCATTGAATCGGGTACTAATAATGCGTAGACTGGAACGGCGGCGGCTGCAAAGAATGATTTTTTTGAGGACAGGCCGGGGCTCCCGTCGATCGCGGGGCCCCTGGGCGCTTGCCCAGGGTGCCCAATGGATAAAGGCCTACGCAGACCGGGACGGCATGGCAAGGGATTTTGCCGTGAGTCAGCGCACACTGGCCGCTTAGATACCGCGGCATTCCAGCATTTTGCCACGGCATGCCACGGCGTGCCGCGGCACGAAAAAGCACGCCTCGCAAATGGATGGTCAATGGTGTGCATTCCCCGCTTCTCTACCCCCGCCGCCGCACCCCGCAGTATATCACTATTATCAATACGAGCGCCGGAGTCCGTGGCATGCCGTTGCCTACCGCAGTATGCCACGGCATCCCGCCACGGGAGCCTGTGGCGCGTCTTTTAATGCCGTGCGATAAAATCCCTTTCAATGCCACGGCATCATTTTAAAGCATAGCAATTTATGTCGTATTTCTGTAACAGTACGGTTGAATGTCCATTAGTAAAAATTAAAATCCCTTGCCATGCCGTCCCGCGGGGCAATTGCGTAACACATTATCAATCGGAATCGGTTTCATTTTGACAGTTCAACAACATTCATTGCGTTATTTAGTACGTGTTGAGCAGGCAAATTGTTCGAACTTATGAAGCAATGGATTAGCAATTTACTTCAAAATGATTCAGATTCCGATTGATAGTGTGCGCAATTAAAGTGCTGGTCTGCGTAGGCCTTAAGGAGGGCCTGTGCACTGGGCGTCTCGAAGAGAGGCCTGTGTCCCAGTAGTGGGAACATTATAGGCTGTTTATGTATGTATGTAGTCCGCGGCACTTGCTGTCGTAGTAATTTCCATCCTACTATATCCAATGCTAGTTATATTTTTGACGCCCTTACCTACGTTTTTTTCTAAATTCGGGTTTTTTGGCATATTTTTCTTTACGGTATTCTTCTTTGCCCCTTCTTTTCCATCTATAATCGGATTAACAGTCATTACGACACTCATTCGATACATGCCTGTTATGAAGATAGATTAGATAATATTTATCAATATCTACACTTGATTTCTTATCATTACCTACATGGTTTGTTTTTACAGTTCTCACTTCGTATTTCTAACGGCAGGCAGTATTTGTATTTACCTTCGGCCATAAAAAACCGTAAGTAACGGCTGATTCTATGAAACATTTTTTTATAACTGCTTCGAGAAGTTCAATAGAATATCTCACAGATATAGATCTATCTGTGGAATATCTATTAATTAGAGTAGACAATCTCTTAATTTATGTTATTTTACTCCTGACGTTTCTCTTTAACCTGGAAGAATAGCTCGTCGCTTACAAGGTAATTTGTTGTATTCAATTATAGTTACTGATAGAATACCGTACGCAAAATACGCGCATTGACGTGGAGTCGCGGACACCAGCCAGTATTACCTATTACTGATAGAATACGCAATGGCTGAACGTTAAGTTTAGCGCATCATCTCTTATTTAAACATAGGTAGATAAGTACAGACGCGTAGACGCCAGCACATCAAGCTACCCGAAACTGTAAAATTTTGCCAATCAACCTTGAACCTTATACTTTAGCGATAAAGTTGAAAATCTATTAAAGAAATTTGACAGATTGTAGTAACTTGATGTGCTGGCGTCTGTACAACGAACTATAATGATTAACTAAATAAATTATCTAAGACTACCTCTTGAGGTCTTCGGGATCTTATCTTGACAACATGCGAATGACAAAATAGAACAAGTTGCTTGATAGGTACATAATTGACTTATTATCAACAATTAGTCAACTTTGAGTTTATTTAATAAAATAATTGTGCAATAATAAATTTATCAATTTGGTATGATTGCAGTTAATGGCCCACTCTACCTCCAAGTTCTAAACCTAAATCTGTAATATCTTTTTTCAGCCATTTTTATGCTTACTTGATTATCTCTGGTAGTAAGTATTGGCCGGATATTGGTAAGTATATTCATAATTTCTAATACTATTGCTTTTCCAGAATCATGCCGAAATATGTGTACTACTACTTCAACTCAAGGGCTCTAGGCGAGTCATGCCGTCTATTGTTTGCATACGGTGGCCAGGAGTTTGATGACATTCGCTTTTCTCACGAAGAATGGCCGGAATTCAAGCCAAGTAAGTATTCTTGTTGCAATTTCTTCATCGTCTAAAGTACAGATGCCAGCACATTAACCTACTCGAAACTGTCACATTTCCCCAATCAATTTTGAACCTTATGCTTTAGCAATAAAGTTGAAAATTTATTAAAGAAATTTGACAGATTGTAGTAGGTTGATGTGCTGGCGTCTGTACAACACATTGAGGTACGTAAAACATGGAGATGCCGCGTTATTCTATACATACATTTGCTTATACAAATATGAGTGAAATATGATTCAGAATGTGAAATATCATTATGTCTCATTCTTTCTAATGAGATAATTTTATTTGATAAAAGAGACAACAATATTTAAGTTGTTGCTCATTATGGCAATATTTTATCGTGACGTAGTGACAGTTGTAGGTAAGTGCCATAGCAGCTATCTTATGCGAAGAATTTCATGGTAGTTTTGCTGTCAAATGGTTGTTTATTTTTTGTATTATTGAGGATTGCAAGAAAATTACGAGGATTTTACCTGTTAAAACTGCATGTAAATGTTGGGAAACAGAAATTCAACATGCCTGTGTGTTGTATTGTGAAGTGTGGTGCAAGAAAGAATGAAAATCAACCTCAATTGTCTTTGCACAGGTTAGTAGCCGGTTTTCATGCATTAATACATACAATAATACACATTCGATGATACAATTGTAACGTGATCATGAATTTATGGCTAAAGTATTGATATTTGGGTTCATTTCCGTATAACAGGCCTTTCTATTATATTTGTTAATTCGTTCGTTTGTTTACAATAATATGTCATAATGGAATAGTGTTGTACCGTTGCCGACTTGGCGTAATAGTTTCCGAAACTAGTTCCTCCGCTGAAACGATACCGGTATATTCTGCGATGTTAACATAAATAATCCTGCGTCTTATTCAGTCCGAGTGACCTTGCTAGGTCCGGCCTGTGGTTCACACTTCACAGCACCAAAATCAAAATATTTCACATAAACCTACATGGACACTTTTATGAAACGTCAGAAGCTAGGTGCACGGTTCCAATTGGTAGTTTCCTATGGAGAAGAAACGGTAAGAAACTCAATGGTTACGCTTTTAAAATAATTGGCTTTTACAATGTTTTCTATTTTGTTAAGTACCTAGTACTTGTTGACAGGCCTACACTGTCCTCCCCTATCTATTAACATTGAAATTTCAAAAGTTTTTCTCGGCTCCTAAGGGTCGTAACGTGATGTTAAATAGCCTATAACCATCCTGGCTACCAAACGCAAAAATAATTTATGCATGGCATTTTTTTTGCGCGGAACCCTAATTATTTTTCTAAAATAAAGGTAGCCTAAGTTACTCCTTGTAACATATCTGTCAGTGAAAGTCCCGTCAAAATTGGTCCAGCCGTTTCAGATTAGCCGGAACAAACAGACAGAAACAGACAAAAAAAAAAAAATATGCCATTTTGTTAATAGTAGGTACTGTTTAGATTTTTATAAGCATTTAGTAAAAAGCTGTTATTTTGACAGTACCAACAGGCACTTCAATTTTATTTATTTTTATAGATAACGGAAAGTAAGATAACCTACTCATCTTTTTCTGTTACAATTACAACGGACTTTGTATACATAATATTAGGTATGATCTAAACGTGATAACTAGTAAGACTCGTATTTAGTATTGATACTAGTTATAGTAATACCTATGTTCCTTGATAGACACAGCACTAGCAATGGCAGCCATTTTATGAGACAATACCAGTTGTAGGTATGCACCCTTTTTTCGTAGGTATTTCCAGTCCATACTGTTGTATGTCAATGGTACAACAGGTCATACACGAACCTGTGGCGCCATAAACATTAATTACAGATAAAGTATTTAGATTGGCGTTATTGATCAGTAAGGGTAGTAACCCCCTCAAAATGGCAAATCTTCGCATGACAATGACTGCGAAGATTTGCCATTTTTTGCGATATGTGTCACGTAACGATAAATTACTGTTCCTTGTTTTCATGTGAATATGATATTAGATTCGATACCTCGCTACAAGTCTTTATTACACAACTACACAAGCAAGGCACCCGATTTAATTATACCTGGCTACTCACAAAGTATTGCGAAAAAAAGTTTTTATGTATGAGAGACTGGCCAGTTATAATCTATTTTGAAAATAATTATGATTATTTGTAAGTAAAAATAGGTACGTTCCAATTAACATTAACATCCCCGTCCCCATTTTTTGCCTTCTAAGAGTAATGTAACTCACATTCTTCTGATTTTCCATGTTTTATTGTAAGAAAAGTTTTGTCTAGAGACCACACTTCTTCGACAAGAAGGTATTGTTTACGAGTGATATGTTTTTATGACCTTCAGAGACCTTATTTGGACAGGCGCCAGTCTTGGAGATCGACGGCAAGCAGTACGCACAGAGCCTGGCGATCTCCCGGTACCTCGGCCGCAAGTACGGGCTGGTCGGAGACACTCCTGAGGATGCCCTGGAGATCGACCAGATCGTCGACCTACTCAGTGACCTCCGTTTGAGTAAGCTTTATCTATCTATATATCTTATATACATACAACAAATTAGTAACAAATTCAAAACTGTAGGATATTGAAAATTTTTGAAAAAAAAAATTGCTAAGAGATTAGAACGACTAATGCCGAAAATTTAGAATTTTGTATCGTTTGTCTGAATATATCTTCCGGATTGCCGCAAAAAAGATTTGGATAAAATTTGGCACATAGTCCCTGTAGTACGTCCATGAGGGCGAAACCGCAGGCGAAAGCTAGTCATACGTATACTGGACTTTGGCTAAATTCCAGTTTTTAATACAAATAAACAAAATTTTAAATCACACTCACGTGTTATAATTATAATAATACTTTGTTTTATTCTTCCAGATGCTGCAGGGGTGCAATATGAAAAAGATGAGGCTGTAAAGGAAGCTAAATATGCTAAATATGCCGAAAACGTTTTCCCAGACCACCTGGAGAGACTTAATGCTATTGTAGTTAAGAATAACGGTCACCTTGCCCTCGGAAAGGTACATATACTAGAAAATCATTCGGCAATTAAAATACAATTTATAAATACTAAGTTTTGCCTTTGTTTGGCAAAATTAAAACGCATGGCCTAAACATAGCATTTCTTTTCACTTATCAATAACGAGAGTGGCCCAGAGTGGTACGGCCCCGACTTACGAGGTGTAGGTCATGGGTTCGAACCCAGGCAGCCGCTTTACTTTGTGTAAATAATTTAATCATCACTGATTTAAAAAACGGTGAAGGAAAACAACTTGAGAAAACTGGCATGTCCTATATAGAACCAAAAATTGGAAGACATGTGACCTCTACCAACCCGCACTTATCAATAAAGAGAACAATAGTTTGAAAGTTACAGGCAGGAATGTACTACTTACAGTCTTAATTTTTGATTGGCAAATCACTGAAAATCTAGAATTTTAGAGCCACGAAAGAGTAACCAATTAAAAGCGAGATATAGTATTGATTATCAAGTAACTTTAAATGTTCTCGTTATTAATCATCCTCATCTGTTTGCAGTTGACATGGGGAGACTTTGTCTTAACAGGTATGTTCGACTACCTGAAAATGATGCTGAGGATGCCTGATCTCGAGAAGAAGTACCCTGCCTTCCAGAAAGTCATTGACAACGTGTACTCCATTCCTCAGGTCAAGGCATACTATGAAACTTCTCAAAAGACTGCCGTTTAAGTTTAATATTGCCTTCTTCTTTTCGAGTCGCTGGCAAAAAAAAAAATGTTAGATGACGCCATGTTGGCCACGCCAATCAGTGGCGTTTTTGGGTCCCCAGAATATTATGAAAATGCAATTCATATGTAATAATGATTACCTTATAGTATCACAATCTGCATGAAAACTAGAATAACTAAAATTGCCTGATTTGAATATTGTCATTTGTCATTAAGATTATGTTTAACTTACATTAATTTTAAGAATTAAAATTAAATTCTAGTTTAAATATATTTCTTGTTTTGACATCTTGATTTCCTTGAAAAAGATTTGATATTTAAAAGGAATAAAAGAGGGCATGGAACACTGCCTTGGGACACCGCAGACACTAACTCGCATATTTTATGAGAGACGTCTAGCTAGTTTGTCTTATTATTGTATCTCCTACTTATGATATATTGTGGGCACTTGCAAAAGCTGTCAATTTATTTCAGTGCATTAGACCCAACAATATCTATTATAGTGAGAGACGAAATCATAAGCCTAAAATCTCCTGTTCCCTTTATTTTTTCGAGTTATCCGAACATAATGTATGGAGTAGCAATTTTTTTTCGCGATTTCAGTGATCTTGTTGTTAATTTTAATGAGTACTACACTCCCTTAAGTAATGTTTCTCGTTTAACCTAAAACACTGTCTAAGTAAAAAATATTTGACTTAAGTGCTTATGGCTTCCGACTTTCCGAGTCTAGAATTTAAACACAACTTTCTGTGCTCTTTATGACAACGATGCTCTCCTAAACTTGTTTACCTACGTAAAGACAAACGTAGTGTTTTTAGGCGAATTATGACTGTCAACCTTTTTTTGCATTTAATAAAAAAAAAACACAGGTATTCGATTACCTATGTTGATTGATGCCTATCTAGTAACAGATGTCAGTGACATCTGTGTTACGAGGAAGAAATTAATACATTTTATATGTAACTGATAGACCTACTTACTACTAGGGAGCGTTTGCCGATAGGTTTCTGAAAATGGGCGCGAAAACACTGCAGACCTCATCAATAATTTGAATACTTTATTTCCTAACTACGAGTAACAATAACTAACTAAATTAAAAATACGTCATATGCTGCTCACAACGGTTTCCATAGAGCAGTCAACTGTTTTCACTCTTCTTTCTTTTTCCTCCGCTTTTCTGACTTTCCCGACTCTATCGAATTCTTCCACTTGCTTGATGGTGTCAAAGAGAGGCACGCCTTTCGTCTCAGGAGTGATGATGAGGAGTATGCCCGCCATGGTGGCAGAACAGCCGAAAAAAGTAAAAGGTAAGGCGGTAGACACGGTGTTCTGCAAAGAAATAATAAATGGTATAGTAAATGAGCATCATTTGGTTAAGCAAGGCGTGATCTGCAATTTTAACTGACGTTACTGAAACAAAACCCTGTGATGAACTGACTGACAATCGTACTAAAATTAATTTGGAATTCTTTGAATACGTCTAGATCCCTAGATCAATTTTTAGGTCAGATACTTTTGACCATTGTGCTATATGTTTAACAAAGCGAGCAAATCAGTTAAGTTTATTTTAAAGTTTAGTGGTTACCAAAATAGGTGAAAGTGGTGCAAGCATGCCGCCGACCCTGGATGCGAAGGCTCCGAGCCCCAGCAGACTGCCCCGCACACTCGTGGGGAACAGCTCCATTGTGTAGGTGATGGCGCCAGTGAAACATGCTGCGATGATCACCTTGGCCGTGAGGATCAGCGTGATCTTCGCCCAGTTGTATTCTGAAAAAACAGAATTTAGTTATGAATAAAATTATTACTGTATAAATTGCAAAGCGATGGCAGTGTACGTATGTACGTACACCGCCATCGCTTTGCATACAAGTCGGAATTAGTTAATTTAAGAGTAAATTCTCTATTTATCACATATGATTGTATTACTAAGAGGCAATTGAAGGGATTATTTATTCAAATACTTACGGTCCGGTACTAACGCAGACACAATGCACACTATTCCACATAAAATATATCCTCCCATTAGCGGATACTTCCTTCCGAACTTGTTCATCAGGTACAAACTGATCATCTCCCCTGGAAACGACATCACAGTGGACAGCAAGAAGTTCACGTACTTATCGCCCGGCAGCCACACGGAGTTTATCATCAAGCCGTAGTACACGAAACTAGATGTGAACCGACACATCCCTGCCACTACCAGTCTCTTCAGAATGGCTTTAGAAGTAAAAATATCTCCGTAACTCTCTTTAATCTGGTGTTCAGCAATATCAAACTTATCTTTAAGTTCAACCTCTGTCATTGCGGCTAATTCTTCATAATTAATGTTAATTTTATTCGTTTTTGCTATTCGTTTCATTGATTCTTTAGCTTTGTCATGTTTTCCGTTAACGATTTGCCACCTGGGGCTCTCATAGACGAGAAAGATGTAGGTGATGAAAAAGATGAGCGGTCCGTTGATGATACGGATGATCGTCTTCCAGTAAGGCACGAACATGGCGATGCAGGCGAATATACACTCGCCGAGATAGATCGCATATGCGAATAGGACCCCTGCTAGTAGCCTGTGCTTTGTGCTAGCTATCTCTAATACTGGAAAAGATAGAAAACATGATAAGAAAACGTTGATGTGTACGACGTGTATGATTTGAATTGCTTTTGTGTTGGACAATGGAGGTTGTTAATGAAATGGATGAGAATAACATAGTCTTGGCAAACTGTTAACCGAAATTCGTTTGGTTGGGATGTTCAGCTATACAAGATTATTATGATAATATAACTTATAATTTTGCACCTATCGACACAAGCCGAAATAGCTCAGTTGGGAGAGCGTTAGACTGAAGATCTAAAGGTCCCCGGTTCAATCCCGGGTTTCGGCATTCTGTTTTTTGCTTCACCTTAATAAGCAACCGGCCGTTACTGTGACTTCATTTTTAAGGGTTTTCCGATACAAGTTCAAAAAAACATCACATATTATAGATACGTAATAGGTGCTAAGTTCTATTATAGGTCATAACCACCAGCTTCGTTACACAGTATATTAACGCAATCAGTGCGGCCAACGCGCATGCGCGTTTTTCGTACTTTGACCATGTGCTGGCGACGCGTATGCGCGTCCATACAATAAACTTATCTTTCTTCGAGTGCGGCGCGACGCACCCGTGCGTCCATTGTGTATCTCTATTGTTTCGAAAACATCGTAAGATAAGGGTCGGTAAGGGAGTCTACACACGTGTTCTCTATTTCGATTGTTACATACAATAGTAATATGTTACGAGTGGTCAGGGTGGAATAATATTCATTCGTGGTATACCTACCCAATACCCACCACAACTCTCTTTCTGAGTCGGGTCTATACGTAGCTATTATTGACATTTATTTGTGAGCGTGCAATAAAAAAATATGTACTACATTTTCACTGCTAAGTACATTATTGCATAAAAATTGGCATGCCATAAAATGTGTCTCGCAAATCTATAACAACCCATCTGTTGAGTCCATCGGCGCAACGGTTAGGTAAAGAGAACCTGACATGATTTGCCTAAGGTGAATCCGCAGTTGTAGCCCGCGAAATTCAACTTTTCTTGCAAAAAGCGTAAGAAAATTTGAATTTCGCGGGCTACAACTGCGGATTCGCCTTAAGTCATTTGTTAAAAATATGTAGGCATATCATGTAAAGTTCTCTGGGCCTCCTAAGTACCTAATTTATTTAAGTAGTTTCCTAAACTAAACAAAACAATACACTAGACTAGGCAGTACGATACGATGACTTAGCCTGCCCATAGACGGCAAATTAATCAATTAAAAAACGAGTGCTCTGTGAAAGTTTGTGTGACCGCTAGACTCAAGTCTCTGTTTACATCAGAAAAATAGTATACCTACCTACTCACATGTAAGTATTGTTCTTACTTTATACCTATATAAATAACCCTACTTAAAAACCTACATTTTGTTAGCCTTTAATACAGGCTGACTGTCGAGTTTTATATTGTTATAGGTTATTATAGTCGTAAACAATTAAAGATTATTATAACTTTTATTGTCAGGGAGGACGACGGCGACGATACAATGCCGAGTGGCTGGGCACCGACGGAGGCATTACCTCCGGCTGACGCGGACATCGGGGGCGGCGAGATGAGCATGTCGGGCTTGCTACGCGCTGCCAAATGCACCGTCATAATTACCGATAATAGGCCTGCCAAGAGACAGTGCATTCGGCAGGAGTCGCCTCAAGCCCACACCCCAGCAGCCCAGTACCCCACGCCAAAAGGAAAGGGCGTGGGAAAGAAAACTAAAATTAAAACTTAAATAAAAACGCCACGTAATTTATACTTCGCAACTTTATTACATCTTTCATTCATTCATTCACTCACTCCACCTCTTCATTCTCGTCGCCAGCTGTCGTTCACTTACCTACTTTTCAATGTTTTCAAATCAAAAGTTTGTAGGTAGATACTTAACTTACTTCAGAATTATGAAAGTATATTTTTAGTTAACATACGCTAGTAAAATTTGCTCACTGTTGGGAGAAATTGACGAAAGTAGGCAGTATTATGAACACATACAGTTTTTTGGAGTAAAACAACATTTTGTTAGGTTATAGTTCATTTATTTTGGCGGGGTTGTGACTAAAAATATGGTAGATACCTTTTTTAGTCACTACCCCGCCAACCCTTTGCAGCACGGTGATGCCTCCACGATGATGACGGCACCGGGATGTCCCTGGGCGGCGAAGGACGCAGTGGCCGGCCCCGCGGGAGTTGCAGTGGAGGAATCAGCTGTGCAGAACATTGCCACTGCACCTCCCACAGGCGACGCTCGATCCTCGCCTGCTGCCACACCACAACCCGGTGCTCGCCTGCTCGAATTCGTATTCGTCTAAAAATGGAAATTGAAACTTAATTAACGATTGAGTTATGGAAACAAGTAGTTCGTACTTATATTTTTCGATGACACTGCTTGTAATAATAACTTCTAGAAATAGACAACTCATAGTACCAAAATATAAAATTGGTTTTCTTTTTAAGTTTCATGATAACGTAAATATAATTATTAAAGAAAACCTATGAAATGTATTTCCTATTGAATACGATACCACACTTTTTATGCAAGAATGTTTATGTAACCAATACAGAACAAAGAATACTTACTGTGAAATTATGTGTAAAACACTCCACAAAATAAAGAAAACCATTTTAGATGTAAGATGTTTGTCAAAAACTTTTAAATGTCAAAAACTTTTAAATGTCAAAAAAATCAAACCTTCATACAGCCAATGATGCAGATTTTTAACCCGCTGATGCCTGATGATTCACATAAGCCGCATAACAACAGAATTATCTAAGCTCAGTGAATAGGTAGCTAAAGTTGTATAAACAGTCTTCTAAATCGTCAGCAAGGGATTAGAAACCTTTAAGCTCAATAAAACTGAACCGATGCCTTTGTTTTCATTTTTTAAACCTTCAGTGAGGGTTTTTACCTCAATAAAACATCTGCAGATAAGGAAAAAGTTTAAACATTTGCCTTCTTTTGTTTTTTAGCTCAATACAACCGAACCGATACCTTTGTTTTCATTTTTTTAACGAGGGTTTTTGCCTCAATAGAACACATGCAGATAAGGAAAAGTTTAAACATTTGCCTTCTTTTGTTTTTTAGCTCAATACAACCGAACCGATACCTTTGTTTTCATTTTTTAAACCTTCAGTGAGGGTTTTTACCTCAATAAAACATCTGCAGATAAGGAAAAAGTTTAAACATTTGCCTTCTTTTGTTTTTTAGCTCAATACAACCGAACCGATACCTTTGTTTTCATTTTTTTAACGAGGGTTTTTGCCTCAATAGAACACATGCAGATAAGGAAAAGTTTAAACATTTGCCTTCTTTTGTTTTTTAGCTCAATACAACCGAACCGATACCTTTGTTTTCATTTTTTAGCGAGGGTTTTTGCCTCAATAGAACACATGCAGATAAGGAAAAGTTTAAATATTTGCCTTCTTCTGTACAATTATGAATACTTACAGAAAACCTTCAATTTTTAGCGCTCTTTCTGGCTGACAGCTAATTTGCAAGCGACAACATACTATCTTTTTTTAGTTTATAGCCATTCAATATCGGGCTATAGTCATCGGACCGTACTGCCTAGTTTTACGTGAATTGTTCTAAATAATTGAAAATAATGTGTCCTATGAGTATCTATAATGTAGTTAACGACGTAATTTAATATTTTGTAAAATATTAAATAGCGATGCTTAACTTTGAACCAACAATTCTGTGGTATGGATCGAATCTAATCTGTATAAGTACGAAAAAAATATCACTAGGCTCTGTAGCCATGCCAAAAATATATAAAAAATAGACCAAAATGTTAGGAACACACCACCAACCCACTCTCGTACCAACTACTTCTCACCCAACTCCACCAACATAAGATCCTTCTTTGTCGTAGTACAATGAAGACTAGTACTTATCTAGTTCATACTCACCAATTTGTCAACCTTACCTGTTGAGTCTTCACTTCATGTTTGTGTGTGTGAAGGAAATAAGAAAGGGAATGATAATAAAATAAAAAAACTTGATGAAAAGTTCATAGTTTATTGGGGGAGCCCTGATGGGTCATTGGACAAGAACGATCACCAGGGCTCCCCATAATCAACACGCTCCTGGAGCCAGGCCAGCCACACGCTGCGAGCCGGTGGGTCAGGGGGTGGTGCTGCTGGTGCAGGCCGGAATCCATTCCTGCAAAAAAAAAAAAATTGTAGATGCCTAAAAAGAAAACTTCCGAATATGAACCTACATTGTAGGTAAGCATAGTGTGCTGTTTTAAAACACACAAATAAAACATGGTGCATAATGAAAAGCTGGTGCACATTCAACACATTGCAGGATTTATATACTTAACAGATGTGTGGGAAATAAATAGGGAATGTGCAGTTGAGCAAATAAGTACTCACATCATTTCCATGTATTCGCCGTCTTCCGGCCTGTACACCAGCAGCGGGTGCAAGCTGAGCTCCAACCGCCGCATGCGCTCCGGCACGTCGGCGATTGGAGCCAACAGCCACGCTATCTGTCGAATAAAACAAATAATGAAATCATATTTCTTCTCTAAAGGTACAGAGCGTAGCGTTTCGAGTGACCATTAAAATATGGCGTGTATTATTATTCCGAAGTTAGTACCTAACTATAACATAAGAAACTATCAACAAAAGTGACAATCGATGACGGTACATACCTCGTCCACCCACTCCCCCATTACCTGCAGCGCGCTAGCCGCATCGTGGGCCTGGTGCTCCAAACTCTCATAAACTGGTCTGAAATGAAAAAACAAAATTAAAATATTAATAAATACAATATTCCTTACATGAAATATTCATTCAGATGTTGATACTTACTCATGATTCCTTCCCTCATCGTCATTCGTTGCACCACAGCACACGATACGGCGAATGGCCCGGCCCCAAGAGCTGATCATTGCACACATTGTATTTTTTTTTAATTTTTGCGGTGTGATGTGATCGCCGGCGTGGAGTACCTAGTTTGTTGGTTTGGTTAGTGTCAAATTTAAATCGTAGCTGTAGCAAAAAATTTTGAACGAATGAATGACAAATCAAAATAATGTTACCATATAATTAATTTTTGATAATATGTTACTGACCACTAATATTTGTGGAGAATAGCTGATGATGATAAAAGAAGGATTCCATGGAAACGATGCATATTCATTATTTTGTGTAGATTTATTATTCAGGCTGTCGGTATATTTTTGTTACCTTGGCAATAACAAAAATATACCGACACCCTTTTGGCTTAAACTTAACATTTTTAACACAATAGATTTATGCATTACTGTACTAGGAATTTCACTATTCTATTATACTGATGCCAGGTGTGCGCCGGTGCCGGTGCCTTTGTTTAAAACCCTTTTGTTTATTGGACTACCTGGGGTTGAAATATTTTACCAAAATTAAGTGTTTTAAGTCACTTCTGTTTTGCTTTCGTGGTGAACAGACGTACTCTCCGTGCTCTCCCTTGCTCTCTCTTGCCTTTGTATTTTGACCCTTGCTTTCTTTCTGGACCTCTGATTTGCCCCGTGACTACTTTGGCTTGTGATACTGGACTCTGAAAATACCTCGTGATTACCTTGGCTTGTGATTTTGGACTCTGGAAATACCTTGTGATCATTTGGTGTGTCGTACTGGACTCCGTGGTTTACTTTGTAAACACCTTGCCAGGAACTTTGTGTGTGAAGTGTGGTGAATCTTCGTAATCTTTCGGGCTGTACATGGTAAGTATCAACAGTTGTTATTATGAGCTGTCTTTTACTTAATTTACTTGAGCTATCATTAAAAAATATGGTATCCATATCCCATATTTATGCAGCTGACGCTTACTCGTCGTAATACTTCGACATTGATGACCGAGTCCAGCTTTAGACAGCATGATTGTATAAGTATACTAAGTATAGGTATCTACATTTCGATGTACCTATTGAACTTTTTCATTCACCCATGGTAAATCGCGAGCAATCTTTATCTATCTCCTTCAATATAAGTATCTTCTTCTTGATCAGCTCACATTTCATTGTCTATGTCTCAGTCAACTCTCAAACTGTTATTTTATTTGACTACTTATCGTATTGAATAAGCGGCACAAAATGTACGATAAAACATTATTTTTAGATGGCACGTAATTTTGAAGACGTGAGACGTGACATGCAAGAAATCTTCGGAGAGGATTTTACCGAGGACGTTGAGTCCGACGGTTCTGACAGCGAAAGCGTCTCCTCCAACGCGTCAGACAGGTAGGGAACGCAAGTTTTTTTTTCAACCTGTATTGCCCCACTGCTGGGCAAAGGTCTCCCCCATAGTCTTCCACTCCTCCTTACGTGTTGACCTCTCTGATCAATCTCCCATGAACGTGTCTAAGTCGTCACGCCAGCTTTTCCTGGGCCTCCCTCGGCGACGACGCCCGTCTTCCGGCGCCCACTGCATGAAGACTCTGGCCCATCTGTCATGATGCGTTCTGCATACATGACCCGCCCAATCGCACTTCAGCCTTGCCCACATCGGCGATTCCTGTTTTGGAGCGTATTTTGGTATTCCGTACTCGGTTGCTGATCTTAATACCCAATACGCTACGCTCCATCGCCCTTTGACAAGAATTAATAACTAATTATATAACCGTATTTTTATAGTAGTGTTTGTTTCAAGCATTGAAAGGTTTTTTTAAATAGATATTTTTTTCTACTTTATAGCTCAAGCGTTGCCTCCGTTACCTTCTCTCCGGATGGCGAGTGGACTGAGGAGACAGCAGTTATGAACAGTTTCCCATTTACTGGGACCCCCGAAATCAAGATCTCGGAAGCTTCAACTAAAGGTCCTGTAGATTATTTTAGAACTATTTTCCAAGAAGAATTTGTGAACAGCTTAGCGGCAATGACAAATATGCATGCCCAAACTTTGATGTCCAGGCCACTTAAGCCTAATAGCCGCTTAACTAAATGGAAAAATACGAATATGGCTGAATTGTGGACATTTTTAGGAATTCTATTTTTTATGGGCACCGCTAAGCTGAATAAAATAGCTGATTATTGGAGAAAAAATTCATACGTAAAATTCAACATAAACAAATATATGTCTAGGGACAGATATTTATTAATATTAAGATGCCTTTTCTTTAACACTGTTGATGATAGTAGAATGAAGTATTCTAAGATAGATTACTTATTAAATTATTTTAACGAAATAATGAAAAAAATTATTTATCCCGAAAGGGAGTTAAGTATTGACGAATCAATGGTTGGATTTAGAGGGCGTGTCATTTTTAGACAATATATAAAAAATAAAAGGCACAAGTATGGAATTAAATTATATGTTTTGGCAGATTCTAAAGGACTAGTGCATAAAATACATATGTATAAAGGTAGCTCAGATGTTGAAGTTGGCGGCAAAGGTCATGTCGACAAAGTAGTTATGAGACTTTTAAAAGATTACTTGAATTGCGGCCATTCCATTTATATGGACAATTTTTATAATAGCGTTCAGTTAGCAGAAACATTATTAACAAAAAAAACATATTGCACTGGAACTTTGGCTGCCAAAAGAAAAAATAACCCAAAAACCGTTGTACTTAAAAAACTTTTGAAAGGTGGAAATATTTTTAGGTACAACGGAAAAGGTGTTTGTGTCAGTAAATGGAAAGACAAGAGAGATGTGCTCACTATTTCCACTGAGCATTCACCCGCCTTGATGCCAGTGGAAAATAGGCGTGGTCGTGTGGTCAACAAACCAAATATAGTAATACAGTATAATAAATATATGAAAGGTGTTGATCGACACGACCAAATGTTAGCCTACTATCCTAGTGAGCACAAATCGATGAGATGGTACAAAAAAATTGGTCTTCACATCCTGCAAATGATGTTGTTAAATTCCTTTTTTTTGTTTAAAAAAGGAACAAGCAGTACTCTTTCCCTAGATTCATACAGGGAAAAAGTGCTGCTTGAACTTCTTCCCCCTATACCTGACACAGTTGCGCCTCAAAGGGCAAGACACATGCCCAAAGAATTGGATAGGAACGCTAATGGGTGTCTTAAAAGGCGCAAATGTGTCAGGTGCTGGGTAAAAGAAAAAAAAAGGAAGGACACAAAAATTATTTGCCCGGATTGTGATGTTGGACTCTGTCTTCCCTGTTACGGCCGATACCACGAAGAAAATCCGTAAATTCGTGACTTAAGGTAAATAGACAGTGGTAGGCCGCGAAATTCAAATTTTCTTACGTTTTTTGCAATTTGTAGGTGGTGGTGGTTTGGTGGTGGGGTTGGTAGGTGGTGGTATGGTGGTGGGGTTGGTAGGTGATGGTTTGGTGGTGGGGTTGGTAGGTGGTGGTTTGGTGGTGGGGTTGGTAGGTGATGGTTTGGTGGTGGGGTTGGTAGGTGATGGTTCGGTGGTGGGTTGGTAGGTGGTGGTTTGGTAGGTGGTGGTTTGGTGGTGGGGTTGGTAGGTGGTGGTATGGTGGTGGGGTTGGTAGGTGATGGTTTGGTGGTGGGGTTGGTAGGTGGTGGTTTGGTGGTGGGGTTGGTAGGTGATGGTTTGGTGGTGGGGTTGGTAGGTGATGGTTCGGTGGTGGGTTGGTAGGTGGTGGTTTGGTAGGTGGTGGTTTGGTGGTGGGGTTGGTAGGTGGTGGTTTGGTGGTGGGGTTGGAAGGTGATGGTTTGGTGGTGGGGTTGGTAGGTGGTGGTTTGGTGGTGGGGTTGGTAGGTGGAGTTTTGCAGTGTCAGATTGTATGTTGATCAAAATATGTGTCGCGACAATAACAGGTACATATTTAGATAATTATAATCATTAATATATCTTTCTAAGTTAGATTTCTTCTAACTTAGAAAGATATATTAATGATTCTAATTCTCTAAATATGTACCTGTTATTGTCGCGAATCATATTTTGATCAAGATACAACCTGACACTGACCTGCAAATTGCAAAAAACGTATGAAAATTTGAATTTCGCGGTCTCAACTACCCATTCACCTGTAAGTCACGAATTCACGGATTTTCTGTATAGTATTTTCTCTATAGTATTTTCTGTATAGTATTTTCTGTATAGTAATATGTAATTGTATAATAACATTATGTATAAGGATGTCTAATGTAATAAATGTTTTTACTGTAAGTATTAATTCGTTTTATTCTACTACTTACCTACCTAATACCAAAAAAAAGTGCAAACCTTACAGTAGTCGCATATGATGTAAAGTAACATTTCAACGGCCAACTCTAGCAACGCGCGCGCACATTGGTCAAATTGAGAATGCGCGTATTACACACTTCCCAGTCCCTGTTCACGAAATCACTCCCACAGATTGCAGGAAAAAGAGAGGAACGATGTTATACTATATCAAAAAAATAATCATAAATAATGGGTCTGGTATTGTTGCCAAGGTAAATAATTAATAAATTCGCATACCACTAAATGGCAACACTAAGTGTTCAATTTCATTCTTTCATTCATTCGCTCTTTGCTTTTTTAACACTGACCTTCTGGTCAGTTTTACACACTATTAAAAGTGTTCAATTTCATTCTGTCATTCATCATTCATTGTGTTTTTTGAATGAAAGAATGAAATTGAACCGTTAGTGTTTACGAATGTAGTGGTATACGAATTTATTAATTATTTACTAGAGCAACAATATCAGACCCATACTTTATGATTGTTTTTTTGTCAGTGGTTTGTAACGTACGAACAACAAATGATGAACAAAAGCAAATTAAAAAGAGAAAAAATATAACAGGTAACGCTTGATCCGTGAGGTTAGGGTCTAGTAACTTGACAAAAAAATGTTACAGAAACTACTGTCGTGTGAAACCACCTTTACTTGTAGCGTAATTGTTTTATGACTGTCATAAAACTCAAAAATTTTCAAACTCACATACGCGTCGTGCCGCACTCGGACAAAGTAGTAAACCGACGCACTAATGCGGCCAGCCGCACTGGGTAGACTTTCTTCAACCGCGCATGCGCGTTCATAGCACCACACGAAAAATTGTTTGAACGCGCATGAGCGTTTGCCGCACAGGGTTAGTGAGCTATCTTATTAGCGTTTGCAAAAAGTTCGCTAATAACTCAGCAGCCAAAGAATAAAGAGACTGCGACCTCTGAGTTTGTTTCGGCCTTTCTTCTCAGAGTAGTCAGATAGGAAACACCGACCTCATCTAGCATATTTTTATTTTATAATATGACATGTAAAAGTGATTCCGCAGAATAAAAAAAATCATTTAATTTCAGTAGGACCGGTCATTGTGGTGACGATGACGTCCAGGAGTGGATTACTTTCGGCTAAAATGATGATGATGATAAGAGGTAAAATAATCTTTATTGTAACAAGAATATAGATCATATTGTGATTTTGACAGTAATGCAATATCAGAGCGCAAGGACTGTAGAACAATATACTCACATATGACCATAGCGGCAGCATACGATCCACCAGTGACAGCTGCTTCCAAGAACTCGATAATGACGTACACATAGTACGTGGTCGCGAACGTCTTGAGATGGCCGATGCAGCCGCCGACCACGCAGAATATTAGCGTCGGTTTGCGACCGAACCTGGAACATTTTATTTGACAAAGATTAAGTAATGATTTTCTATTGTACCTACGTTTTTTCTGAATACTTATCCACGATGATGATATTAACTTTATTGAACTCAATAAGCTGATTTTCTTGAGCATATCTAACGCTGATCTTATAGCACATGTATTCTCGGTTCGTTCCTATTGCCATAAGTTCTGCAGCCTACCCCAGTCTTCTTCTTGCTTTCGACCCCATTCGTTAACTCAACGTTGACATTAACGTTGATCACCGCTAGTGATTTGTTACCTATATTTGATTACAATTAAGTAAAAGACTTTGATGAGACTGCTACACACTTAATGTACAGACGCCAGCACATCAAGCTACTACAATCTGTCAAATTTCTTTAATAGATTTTCAACTTTATTGCTAAAGTATAAGGTTCAAAGTTGATTGGGAAAATTTGACAGTTTCGGTTAGGTTGATGTGCTGGCGTCTGTACCATTTGTTCCCATCCACCTCTAAATAAAAATCATATTATAACAGAATACGAATGGAATGGAAGAAGCTCACCTATCTGACATCCATCCTGACACTACCATGGAAACCAGCATGCCGGTACTGTGGATGGTGCCGATCAGGTTGGTCTTCCACGGCTGACAGGCCAGGTCCAACTGGAATATGACAAAGAGAAGGTTCAACATCCAAAGTCAGGTAAGGTTGAGATGGTTGAAGCTTTGCTTTCTGGAAAGCTGGGTACTTGTTCTCTAGATCAGGTATACTTACACAGTAACTTCTTCAGGTGGTGAAACAGGCTTAAGATCACCTCTACGTCGCCTTACTGCGGTTAATATGTATAACAATCTCTTTCAAAATATTGACATTTCGCTTTTGCAACTCGTTTTAGAAACCAGGAAACTACATTTGATTCTTAGACTGTATTTTTATAATTTATTGTTTTCTTTTTTATTTGCATGCCTATTTAATTTTATTGCAGGTACTCATCGCATTAATTTAATAAATTGTTTTTATAACATTTGGAAAATGTTGTGGACATTTACTCATTCTGTAGCTCAAACTTTGTGTAATACTGTAATGTGTACCTAACTGTTTGTTTTCCCAAATGTATAAAATAAAATAAAACATACCAGCCAAGACGAAGTCACCTCGTCATGAACAAATTGTTAATTTAGTAACTGATGTAAAGGGCTTAGGTAAAGCATAATATTGTAGTCAGAGCAATTGTACAGAGGCCAGCACATCAAGCTACCCCAATCTGTCAAATTCCAAATGAACACCCACTGCACCGCACCACGCGACGCCGACGGGGCGCAGATAACGCGCTCCCGCGCATAATTTTTTACATACAAATTCAATAAAAACGCGCTTCCGCGCGTGGAATTTGGCTCCGTTTCCCGCGCCCCGCTGCGTATTGCGGTGCAGTGTGCGAATCGCCCATACTTTCATATATCTATGGAATCGCCTTATTCCTTTGTAATAAAGTTGAAGATCTATCAAAGAAATTTGACAGATTGGGGTAGCTTGATGTGCTGGCCTCTGTACATTGCAAGTTAGTGGGACATATTTTTGGGGTTATGTCATTCTATCTCATTATGAGCTTTTACCTTGAATTATCGATTATTCTCATATTAAGTGCATAAACCATATTTTAAATGCATATTATAATGATTGCGTTCCTACGCTAATCCTAATATTCATCGGATTTTATAATTAAGATGAAACCAATTGTTCCGATTGTTCTGCGCAGTTATAAAACTATGTAAGTAATTGGTCAGTACTG
This sequence comes from Hydraecia micacea, assembly GCA_914767645.1. Lineage (NCBI taxonomy): Eukaryota > Metazoa > Arthropoda > Insecta > Lepidoptera > Noctuidae > Hydraecia > Hydraecia micacea. The sequence goes on from OU611794.1 coordinate 2,935,524, forward strand.
TACTGGTATACATTGGGAATTTTGATTTCATTTTTTAGAGTAGTGTGGCCCTGTGGAGAGCATTGGTGGTCCTGTTGAGAGTAGGTGGTGGCCCAGTGGAAACGACCGCGTCTTACGAATTGGGTTCGAATCGAGACAGGCACTTTACTTTGTGTAACTTATTTACTTTACTCTCAAAACGGTAAAGGAAAACACCGTGAGGAAATCGGCATGTCCTAGTACCAAAAGTTCGAAAACATTTAACATCTACTAACCCGCACTGTGCCCACGTGCTGAATGACAGCCCTCTCCCTCTCACAGAGAGGCCTGTGCCCCAGTAGTGAGGAGTGGTGGTAGCTTATTATGCTAAGCTTATGCTTTCAATTTATTATTACACAGGGCTATCATTTCTCTGTAAATCTGCAACTGGAACTCATTAATATTGGCGCCAGAAATAGTACATATTCTGTGATTTTGTGGGGAGTTAAAATTGGGAACAGTTGTAATTTTCAGGGCATACGAGTAGGTATAGTACCAGCTCACACATCTCGCACACGCGCATGTGGATGAGGATGATGATGAGGACTAAGAAACGAATTATATGCTACTTAAAATGACCGAAGTATGCATGCAAATATGCTTCATAAATGCTCGAATAATATGCAACACGCCAAAAAGTGTCATAATAAGCAACATGAAATGTTAGTAAATACAACATACCTAACAATGTTTTTGTATTTAATAAGAGTAAGAAGTACAAAAAGGGCTTAAAAAACTACATAAACATTAAAAATTACTTAACTTGCTACATTTTATCTAGATAATATAATTTTTGGTCTTGAAAACGTATCTACTGTTTCAAATGTTCAGTAGTCAGATTGTGCATTGGCATTCTATCGCTTATTTTATTTTTTAATGGAGTGTATTACATTTTTGTATTTTTCTAGTTAGAATAATTATAGAAAACATGCACAATCAGCAGATTTTGGATAAATAACCTAAAAAAAATGCTAAAATATGTAATCATGCATTTGCATAAAATTCGGTCTCTAATTATGACGACTTCGCACATTATGTCGGGCCGCAGCGGGTCGGGTCGCAGCGCAAAAATCTGCTCAAATCGTTTGTATGTATTTTATATGAACTATCTATCAAACACTATGCCGGGGGCAGAGCGGGCCCGGCGCCTGGTTCCTATCGATGTGCCACCTGCTGCGGCCTGACATAATGTGCGCGAACCTTTAATATACGTAACAGTCAGCTGATACCTTACGATATTCATTCTCCGCGCTATTATTTACACGTCAGACAAATAAAGTGATAAAATAAGATGTTACCGCAGCGATAACAGTGTTGTTCGTCTCGTAGATCCAGTCAGTACACGTCTCCAGCTTATCGGTGAAGCTGATGTTGGTGCAGAAGGGCTCGGCGTCTTGTCTGAGCACTGGAGTTGAGCATTTATCTATGGTTGAGTTTGGCCACCAGCTTGGGTAGAAACTTGTTGAGTCTTGGCCTTCGCACTCGTTGATTCGACATCTATGAAAAGTTCTTATTATGTAATTGATACGCTTGAATGATGGCTAATAGAGATGTTAGAAGACATGCTGCGCCGAGGCCAAATTAATTAGGATAACAGCAGGAGGATTTTGATGTTATCGATACGGTATTTGAATATCTATTTATAAAACCAAACTTGATATTAGGTTGAATTCCGTAATTACAGAAGCAATTAAAAAGCCATTGTGTCTCACGTGGATCGTCGTTATGGATACGAAGGGTTACCTATGTCTCATGCTGTGTGTACCTACCACAGAATATATATACCCTAAAGGGGTACCTACGTAGGTGTGGGTATTCTTGTATCACTTAGGGCAACAGAAATACTAAAACCGTCGTTTTAGTAGCTTAAAATTTAACTTGGCGTTTTATGAATACGGGGGAAGAGTACCTACTTTCGTATTTTTCACAGTTGGCCAATATTCAATAACGTTTAGAGAATATTATGTAAGTACATGAGCAGGTATCGAACTTGATTCCACTCATAGTTGATTACATATTCCCAAAAATTCTCAAAAGAAAACTAAAACTTCAGTATTTTGGGCACTTTTTCTATTGACAGCGATGCGGACGAATTTTTTTTGATGCCCCTTGATTATTTTCCCTACTTTTTATATACTGTTAGTTTTTTAAATAAAATAAATAAATAAATAAATATGTCTATAAGTTAATAAATTAAATAGTCGCCCCTTCCAAAAAGAACCAGGTAAATACACTTTTTTTTTGTCGTAAGTTCTGCGTAAGTTCCCTTCAAAGTGTTCTTAGATTTTTCCAGTCTCAGGCAGTTCCTGGTAGCAGACCTAAGTCTGGATTCGTGCCTAGTGACAATTGGCTGGTCCTAGCCATCATGGGACTTCTAACATAACGGGTAAAATGCGACGTGATGTTATTTTATGTAATATTGTCCAACAAAAAGATCGTTCACTCACCTGTAGTTAATATCTCCAGCAACAAATATGTAGTTAATATTGATCATAGTCACGAACACGGCAGGCAAACATATCAGAGTATACTGAATTATCTGATATCTGCCAAAAGTTTCCATTAACTTCGATATTTCACGAACTTCCTTCTCTTCGCACTTTTCGTTCACCATTTTTAATCACGAAAAATAAAAATATTGTTTAAAGAAACCGCAAACTATGTCACAGAAAAAAAAATTACGCTGATAATGTTTTTAATCGCGTCTTTTTGCTTCCTGACTATGGGCTCAACTGTGACTATTAAGATACAAAATTACTTTTTCTATTAATATAAATCAAATTTTGATTTTCCCACAGTTGAGATGCATAACTATTGTTACTATTTTAATTTAACATTTACATTGCTCACTTAGGCAAAAAAAAATTTTTACACATTTAAATTGCCAGATAAGGCATTGGTCGTATTAATTCTTTCACATTAAAAGTGAAACGCTATGGCGCACGACAATGAATGATACGCTATGATTATATTAGCATGTGATTGGCTACAGTTTCGTAACATCTCAATTAAGAAAATATTTCACTTTGTCTGTGTGTCCGTATGAAACCCACAAGAATGACACCCATGATCAATAAATAGCTTCGTGGCGGCCATCTTGGATTTTAATGGACTGGGCTAAACGAACGCCACGAGCTTTGATCCGATACTTCTGTTTTGATCACGTAATATATACTTAACTAGATATTTATTTTTTAATACTTTAAGCGCACAAATTTACAGAGGCGGACTTAATGCCACAGGCATTTTCTACCAGTCAACCTTTGGGTGATGCATCAAACAGTGTAAGTGCAATTTATGATATGAATCTTCTCAATAGCCAGTAAATCGGCAATTTCATAGGTAAGGACCTATTACATAAACCTATTAAAAATATAAATATAATTTATATATTACTTACCTTATTATAAATTATATAAATATAAACACATAAATTTACTAAAACAAATGAGACAAACAATGTAGTTGTGGTACAAAAACTTAGTTATCCAGATTTATTAGCTGTCATAACCAATTTTCGGCCACAGACCATCTTCTATTGAGTTAATTGAAATGAATACGACCCTACAGAATACAATTTTGATATACCATACGTTGTTAGCATTGACGAATGACATTGTTATCATCGAGGGTAGAACCTGCACCCTAATTGCGTAACAACTATCAATCGGAATCTGAATCATTTTAAAGCAAATTGCTAATCCATTGCTTCATAAGTTCGAAAAATTTGTCTGATCAACATGTAAATAACGCAATTAATGTTGTTGAACTGTCAAAAAAATAAATGTATAAATGTACATATTATTATAGTTTATATGTTATCTTAAATTATAGAAATAAATTGATAAACTTAAATAAAAAAAAAACTGTCAAAATGAAACCGATTCCGATTGATAATGTGTTACGCAATTGCCTCGCTGGATGAGACTGGCACATAGATATCCGTGGACTGGCACATAAAAAGAGAGGCCTATGCTATGCTCAGCACCACTGCTATTAAGGTAGCAGGTAAAACAGGCAGGCAGGCAAGGAAGGTATGGTATCATCATCATCATCAACACCACTGTTGATGATGATGATGATACCGTACGTACCTTCAAATAAAGAATTTTTTCGTAGGCGAAACCGCGAAATTACTATAAGTAGCTAATTTATGTACTGTAGACAATGATATAATAGAACGTAATTAAGATAACAATGAAATTGTATTTGTCTTGGAGATTAATATAATACTACTTATTTAAACATATAATTGTACCATATTGTGACTAGATAGTCACAATATGATACAATGTAGACTTACATGTGAGTCTAAATTGTATTACCTATGTTGTAGGTAATATACAAAATGTTCAGAAATAATAACCCACCGGGGTAGATGCGTGGGTCCAAGCTTTTAGCGCTCAGGGCTTCAATGTTTCGCAGGAATCAATCAATCACAGAAGAGACGAGATACGGGATGTGGATTTTAAACAATGTGATTGGTCGATTCCTACACGTTTCCTAACTGCTGCATTCGTTCCCGTCTCAGTAGAACACACCCTTACAAAGATGAGTCGGACTATCTCAGCGTCTAAGATCGTAAAGAGGCAAGGAAGATAAGTTTGAAGACAAAGCTAGAGTGCATACTTTTTAGGATCTACACGTCTCTTCGTCACTTTCAACTCAGTACCATAAAGCCAGCTAAACAGGCTGGCAGGGACATCGACGCGCAGCCTGTTACAATGGATTCAGTACATGATTCTGAATACCCTGTGTTGGTCGGTTATACAAAAAAAACACCTGTTTCATAGAAAAGAAAGAAAGAAAATATATTTATTTAGCGCAGACTAAAAGGCAACAGAAAAGACTTGTCCAAAATCTGTCTATTGGGCAGAGCCAGCTTACGAAACTGAAGACCGATGATGGCAGGATCGTATCCGCCAAACCTGAGCTGTTGAGAGAGATCGAGAGGTTCTATGGATAGTTATACATGTCAACTAGTAACCCCGTTACGAATCTGGCAAACGACCCAAGAGCTAGATTGACCCGACACTATACCGAAGACATCCCGGATGTCAGCCTGTACGACATTAGGATGGCTCTGAAGAAGCTCAAAAACAACAAGGAGCCGAGTGATGACGGAATTACGGCCGAGCTCCTGAAGGCCGGCGGCGGATAACCCGTTCTTAAGGCACTTCAGAAGCTGTTTGGTTGCGTCATACTCGAGGGTAAAACACTACAGAAAAAAAGAAAACCAATGCAATATAACACAAAGTCCCTTTTCGTGTCTGTGTGACCTGTGACCACCATTTTATATACAATATATTTCGGAAGGTTACCTAGACCTACCTATAAAATAGGTAGATTAATATTTTTTTAACTTAGATACAGCGTGTAAAATCTCGTAACCCTTACAAAAGCCTCTACGAATATATATACCTACACGTTCTACGCATCAAATTAAGTAACATTAATAAAAAAAAAATCTGCGAAACAACTTTTGGTGTGAAACATCACTGTTTACGGGGCCGTGGTGCACTCCAAAAGGCACAATGTTTATAAATAACAATAATTAACACGTCTTGTTTTCGTGTCCAAAAAAATTACAAAAAGTTTGAACGTCAATATCTACGTAACTCAGGTTCCCAGGACAGAACAACACAATGATCACAATGACGGGGAGTACAAATTATTCTCCGCTTCGTTAAGCGTCTTTTACAATCGTTGTAGCTCAGATAAGTATCTTGATGTTTTGACTTATCGCCACATCAGTATATTGCACGGTGCACCCGTGTAATATAAAAAAAATATAAACATTTTATTTTCGAATGGTAATTGTTTTTTTAGCATGTATGGATGCTATACTATTGCGGGTTAACGGGAACGCCCTCTGTTAGTTAACATACTGTAAGTGTATCCTACGTGTACATGTATATGTGTATGGACGTATCCTATGTAAATGTGACCTATGTATGTAGCTTTATACTAAAATGCAAGGAACTTTGCAATATCAATGACCAGAATAGATACAAATAAGATTATTTTATTAGAACTGTACCGCTAAATTACAATCCTTACCAAAACTCCATACAAGACTTGCTAATGGACAAATAACTAGATATACTTACCTAGTATTATACCATGTTAACATTAATACGTTAATTTAACAAAAACACAAAACGCGAATATAAAACAGTTGCAAAATATCCGCAATCATTTGAATTTAGAACGTTAAAAACAACAAGATGGCGGCTATAGGTAAACTGACAGTTCTGGCTTTAGTGGTCTGTTTCGTGTGCCTTATCGAAGTCAAAGGAAGCGAAAGTCGTGAACAGGACATACCTGCAGCAGGACACCAAGGACATCAGGGTCATCACTTCGTGAAGAGAGACGCTGATGATTACGAGGACGGTGGCGACGACTTCAAACGACCCGAGTACAACAGCTTTGACAGGCCTCACAGAATCCGTGTGTTGCCAGGCTTCCTTCATTAAACATTTTTATTTTTCGGTTCAAGGGGTTGTAGTATGTACAGACGCCAGCACATCAACCTACTACAATCTGTCAGATTTCTGTAATAGATTTTCAACTTTATCGCTAAAGCATAAGGTTCAATGTTGATTGGGAAAATTTGACAGTTAGGTGTAGGTTGATGTGCTGGCGTCTGTACAATGAATTTATTTTAATGTGATTAGTTTTTAGGTAATTATATCTTTGTAATTAAAAAGCCTTTTAAAGTCTAAAAGTGATTTTGTTTTCATTTCTTTCTGAACCTGTTCAAGAAGGCGAGTAAAAAGGCAGAACGTTATTATTTAATTTATAAAGTTTATTAAAAATTAAAAAAATGGCATACAATAAACCTATTTAAGTAACAGATTACAATAATATGTTCATCAATAATGTTTAAGTAGATAATACATTTAAAATAATACTTCAAAATTAACGAAAACTGAGTGAAAAACTACAACTTAAGGTAATTGTAACATTTATGGTCATTTCATACTGGCGCAGACTCGAAGCGCATCGAAGGGTTAATCTGAAACTTAACATTGCAAATTCACCCTTATCTACACAACGTAATGCACATATTTCTTCTGAGATAAAAAAGAAGACACGCGAATTCGCGCGCTTTCGACGGAATTCGCGCGTCTGAGCGCGACCAATGCTGATTGGTGCGCGTGCATTACGTTGTGGAGATAAGGGTGAATTTGCTATGTAAAGTTTCAGATTAACGCTTCGATGCGCTTCGACTCTGCGCTAGTATAAATTGACCCATAAGGTAATAATGATTTCATAATAAATGAGTCTTAACGGTTTAAGACAGTATTTGGATTTTAGTAAATATTAGGTAAAACATTAAAATACATTCTTCACTTCATACTCTTTTGGTACACATATGTACATAAATTCACGCCTTCCCATGGGGTAGGCAGAAACCACAGAACGCCACCTGCTACAATCCTACTTTTTTGGTAATTTGGAATTAATAAACAATGAAGTACCTAGATAAAATAGTGTTTAATATAATATTTAAACGAAAGAAGAAGTAACGAAAAACTCATACTATGAGTTTTTCTTTGCAAATACATACATTTCATTCTAATCGATTTAATCGTATTACAATCGAGTCCGGCCGTCGAGAACTTGAGAGAATGCGTCCCTGACAGTGACACCTGTCAGTGCTACAATTCTAGTAGCATAATAATATGAATGAATGAATGAATTTTGATTGAATTTTTTACCTTGTGGAACGCAAAATAAATGAATATGAATATGAATTGCACTGATCACAGCGAGGTTAAACCGGACTCGATTAATCGAATGAACCTCAAGATTCGCACTAGCTCCTGTAGCCTCATGTTCATGGTGCTACAGCGACCATTGCATATCAAGGAGTAGACCGGGGGGCGCGGTAATGGTAGGGAAGACGTGCCCGTAGGATAGGGAAGAAGATCAAACGTATTCGTTTGTATGAAACTGACAGGTGTCAAAAACGCACTCTCTCGTCGGCAGCTGCGGCAGCACTGTAATGTTGTACTTTTTCATATCTATGTTTATAAGTCTACATTATAATGAATAGGTACCACACTTAATACCACCTCATCAAAAGTAATGGCAATTCTTTGAATAATACAAAATCAGTATACAGGGTCAAATTAAATTAGCTAGTGTAACTTCGCAGAAGTGATGGGTATCGATGAGTAGAGATTTTTTTATTGTTTTGTCGTGTTGAGATGTCTCTACCCAGCACGTCTGGAGTTTCGTTAGCTAATTTAATTTGACCCTGTATTAGATGGTTTATTATCGAAATTTACAAGTCTTCTGCGAACTTAGCTGAATAGGGTAGGTACACATGTCATGCCTTCAATTTATATTACAACTGAAAATACAAAAGAACAACACACAGACAAATTAAAGATTTACTTATTTATAAGCACCTTTGATTCAGCGACGTTACCTTATCAATTATTTGGTTAGTACAATGTTTCATTAAATCATTACTTCTGAACAAGAATACGTAAATGACAAAAAACGGAATGTCAATGCATAATATCATTCATTATCGTACAGTGGCAGAACGAAAGTGTTAGGCCCTTTGAACACACACGTTTTTCTAGTCGCGAAAAAGTACGGTTTATTCGCCGTGTGTAGGCACGATCGTCAGTGTTGTATGGATCAGTATGGAAGCTTGTTGGCAGACACGTTTCTTCTACAGCCCGGTTTATACGCCGTACCGTAAAGAAACTTATGCTGTGTACTAAAAGGCCTTAAGCTATTTCCAAACAGGTATCTATCTATAGTCCGGCGTTTCTATATTTGGCAAAGATGTAAACAACAATGGCCGCTCGAAATTTAATAAAATCGATATAGGTACAAGAACATTTACATTACATTAAAATAAATGTTCTTGTGTATCGATTTTATTCAATTTCGAGCGGCCATTGTTGTTTACATCTTTGGTAAATTTAGAAACACCGGACTATAAGTAAATTCATGACTCGCATAACGGGACCACTCACAAAATTCATTGCACCCATAACATTGGCAGTAGGCCTAACGTTATGGATACAATTAAAACTGTACGAGGTCGGAAAAATAAAAGCATAGGACTTTTTTTTGTACTCTGCTCGAAAAAGAGAGCCATCAAGCTGCTTAATCATTTCATTCCGCGACTGCCACCACGTGACATCACGTGTAGTTGAATGTCATTTACTTGTTTTTAATAGCTTAGCACATAATATACGAGCCCTAGTGTAAGTTTTATTGAACTTAAGGCTGATTTTTCAACCATCTGATAACTTTATTCGAGGATAAATTTTGAAATTTTGACAGTTATTGCATACAAAAACTGTCAAACGGCAATTTTATTCCTCGAATAAAAGTTATCTGGCGATGGAAAAATCAACTCTAAGGGCGTCGCATTTCACCAATCAGCACGCGATCACCGTGTTCAAGAGCTCAGTCAGTGTCAGTATTACACAACAATAATGACACTGACAGCTCTTGAACGCGGTTTTGACGTACATACCTATCGCGTTCATTTTGATTGGTAAAATTCGTCCAAACCAAAGTATTTTATCTCGTTTCAATAAACATACAAACGAGTCTGAAATAAAATTGCCAAAAATCTAAATTTTTCATCTATTGTTCAGATAGCAGCAGCAAAAGCTTCTTGCAGTATTTTTATTTCACGAAGCGACGCTTGCTTTACTTACCAAGTGTAAAAACACGCTATGAATGTGCCTGAGAGCACAGGAGCTCACGGCACAGTCCGAGACACTGATGAGTGGTGAAATCAGATGTGGGTAAGTATTTGTGAGTTATGTGCTGACTCTACTGGTCTTCATGCATATGTCATGGACCAAGTGATTATTAGGGCATTATGAAAAATGCCCGGGCCCTTTGATAAATAAAATAAAATCTTTCTATTCATAGACACTCTGCTGACCTATGATAATAAAAACTTAAATTGACTAGACTTCTTAATTCGACTGGGTCGGTCGATAGGCAACGTAGGATGCAAGAGCGAGCAAAGGGCACCCCGAGGTTAGGTTTGGTTAGGTTACTTTAAACCCTTTACACAGAAATAAGAGTCCCGCAAAGCGCTCCGTCGACATAGAATGCAAGATTGAGCGAATGAGAATACATACATTTCCAAAGACCACACGGCAATATTTATAAAGTCGAGGCAATGTAATAAATAAGGAAGTTCAAATTATAATAATTTTTTTCGCTCTAAGTAGCTTGTTATTTTTCATAATGCCCGGGCATTATGAAAAATGCCCGTATTTATTACTTGGTCCATAACACATACATTAACATCGTGTATGTAGATTTGGTTACCACTAGTAAAGCGTGCGTCGTTTCGTGAGATAAAATACTATACTTACGAAAAACTTTTACTAAAACCTTTGGAAGCTCTAAGTTAAAATCATCACGCTACAAACTATGGCACATTCTAATTTAGGTATTCAACACTTAACAACTAATGTTTTTGGCACATTTAGAATTCACTTTGTTCTTTGGGATTACGTTTTTAGTAGATAAAGTTTCTTATAATTAATTAATTTGGCATTTCGCCATAAGCACATTTGGCAGGTAAATAGGTAACATTTAGTCGGACATCTCGGCGACAAACAAATGTGAAAAATGTAGAGAAATTATGATAGGGTGGGTATTTTTGACAGATTGGACAGATCTGACTGTGAACTTTTTTAAAATCACTAGAATTGCCCCTCTGATACAGATTTTAATTAACCATTTTAATTTTAAATTTTTCCAATCATTACAAAATTTTCTTTAAAAGTGGTTTTACATTAACATTTATGTTGAAAATTTAAAAAACAAGTAGATTAAATGATAACTATTGATAACTTAACTTGAAATACAAAGCTTTTTTGTCATATACTGCTGTGGTGCAGATTATCAAACTGAACAACTTCCTCCATGGGACCAACATCGTAATAATAAAAAATTGTCATTAGTCCCATACAGTTTTGTCGATTGGGTACCTACTGAAGTGTTGTATGAGATGACTGATATTTTTTTCGCGTTTACGATGTTGGTCCCTTGGAGAAAGTTGTTCCGTTTGATAGTGTGTATCACTGTGCATTAATTTTGACCACACCTTTTCACCTTTAAGTCACTCTAACAATTTTCATTTCATTAGTTTTTCTTACAATAATCTCTAACATTAAATAGCACTTTGGGAATAGGAGCACATAACACAATCAAGTACTTATACATATAATTATAAAAATGCATAGATATACTTAATATATTCATCAGAACATAAAATCAATAACATCTATAGTTAGTAAATGACTTATGACCATAATATACATTGCAAAAACATTGTTAAAACATGACAAACATTTTGAACATTTAATAAAACTTGGCATAATCTCATAATGACGTATTATAGGTAATATATCTATGATTAAGGCACGTTTTAATGTCTAAATATACATATACAAATCTGTAAGTCACTGTAATGCCATTTGGAGTATATTATCTACGCTAAAGTGGGCTACAGATGTAATTTAGGTATTGTTATAAGTGCACTAATCATACCCCCGGGGACAGATAAATTAATCGCACAGCACATAAGTAGTTTGCTATTAATCTGTGTCAGTAAGATTGAGGCCACACAGATGATGCCGCCGCATTGCGTCGTCCCACGTACCGTAATGATTTCGAAGGACTAAGCCTTATATCTCACTGGGACACCATGGCGGCGCAACCATGGTCGCGCTACCAGAAAAATATATACACAGCTTTATGGTGGGTATGTCACCTGGCGTCCGATCGGTTGCGCAACCAACCATACATTTTTTGGCAGTGCGACCATGGTTGTGCCGCCACTGTTCTTCTAGTGAGATAGAGTCCTAACTACCACACGGCTGCTGCGGTGTCGCAACGCAACACGCACAACGCAACGCCGCTTACTACAGTATCGCAGCGTCTTGATCTCGAGTGAGTCAGTCAAACAAGTCGGAGCGGCATCCCAGCTCTGTGAGTAGAAATGTAACCAGAGCTGGGATGCCGCTCTGGCGGGCGTCTCTTCGTCTCTCTGGTCCCCTTGTCCGCTGCGTTGCGACGCCGCATGTCATAACACACCGCGTGGCATGTCACTGTGATTTATATGTAGGACAACGCAGCGTCACAAATGCATCATGTGGCTGCGCTCTAACATAGGACAAGGGCAAGAAAAAGATTATTCGCATTATGACAAGAACACGCAGCAAAATGGCTCTCTAATAACTTCAAACATTTCAAATCAAAACTGTCATTCTTTTTCAGTCTGGAAACGGGTTCAAAAACGGACGTAGTGTAGGTACATACATAACAATCAGTCTATAATGTTCCCACTGCAGGCTGGGGCACAAACCTCCCTTCAAGAGGGAGTGGGCTGTAATCTACCACGCGGGCGCAGTGCTGGTTGGTAGCTGATGTCACATGTCTTTGAATTTTTGGTTCTAGGACATGTCGGTTTCCTCACGATGTTTTCCTTCACCGTTTTGAGAGCAGTGTGTAAGGTACATGTTTCCGGATTTACACGAACAGTTTTTAAATTCATTTTTAGTAAGGTTCGTGCCCGTATTATTTTATTTATGTCGACCTAGGAATCTACTGAAAATCATAATGCAACTCAACCCTCTTGACCAGTGGGTATAGTTGGATAGGTACAGTATTTTAAATTAGTGCACTTAAATCATAATAAAATACTTAAATCTGTAACCACTCTTACAACTAATTTCATAAAACGTCATATAAAAAATCTTTTGAAAAAAACCTTCGAAATATACATTTCATTATCTTTAATAATATGTAAGTAATTAAGATCTTACATCTAAAATAAGTAGCCATAAAAATAATTGAATCGATTTAAAATAATCGATTTTAAGGTGAATGCGCAGTTGTAGCCCGCGAAAAGAACAAATCTCTTATGGAAAAGTGCTTATGGTACAAATCTAACTTAGAAAGATTTATTAATGATTCTAAGATTTATAATTCTGTGAATACGTACCTGTTATAGTCGCGAATCATATTTTGATCAAGATACAACCTGACACTGACCAGCAAATTGCAAAAACGTAAGAAAATTTGAATTTCGCGGCCTACCACTGCGCATTCACCTTAAGTTTAAGTTTTTTACATACACAAATTGTACGAGAGATGGAGAGAGCGGTGAAAAGATCGTGGTGCACTTCTTTAGGAACAAGTTAGTGTGCAAACACACGAGGAACACGCGTCGACGACGAGGCAACTGCAGCCGTAGACGCGTCGGCGGCTGCCGTCGACGCACATCGACGGCTGTAGTTCCCTCCGTTGTCGACGCATGTCGCTCGTGTGTATCAGCACTTCTTTCTATAAAGTTGCGCGGAAGTACATTGTTCTTAGTTTCAGCCAATTTAAAACAACGCCATCTATGATTAATATAGGTAACGATAGTATAATTGTTGAACTGACGCCTTCCCCTGCAGCTACAACACCACTATTTTCAAGAAACAGTGTAGTGCTTCATTCAGTATTCCCTGCGGCAGTAGTATCCGAGGGAGCGACATTTCTGGCACAGATGCTGTGGGTGTATCTTGGACTGGTCACTCACGTCCAGTCCGTCTGGCTTCTCCAACGGCCTCTGAAAAATTTCCGTTGACAATGATGAGCACCGATCACTAAACAGCTGTCAAACCACCATGTAAAATACCAGAAGGCCAATTCCCGTCATTAAAGACTTTCAAAATGTAGTCGCAATATCATCTCAGCGACAATCAGTTTCAAAAACTTGTCAAAAAAAAAATTTTTGAGAAATTAGAGGTATTTTTGGAGAACGTTCTTAAAATTACGAGAATTGGCCCTCAGGTATATGTACCAGGGTTCAACTGGAAGTCCTTATTCTCAATCCCACCGGTAATATAACATAAAAAAATAATGGTGAATACTAGTAAAATATTTTAAGGACAGTTCTGTATAGAAATCCATCACTTCATAATTTACTTTGATAATCAACTTGCTAAACAATCACCCTGACTGTACAGACAGACGTCAGCACATCAAGCTACCCGAAACTGTCAAATTTTCCCAATCAACTTTGAATATGCTTTAGCGATAAAGTTGAAACATTATTAAAGAAATTTACAGATTGTAGTAGCTTGATGTGCTGGCGTCTGTACATACATTATCGTCATTTCACCTAGCCGCTCTGAAGGCTGCATTTGTGGTCTCCACTCAAGAACAACTACTTATTATGAGGGGCTCCCCATTGCCAATTCTGGTGTGCAATCACAATCTGAATGATTTTGAAGGATATTTGTAATCCATTGCTTCATATGTTCGAAAAATGTGTCTGTTCAACAACGTAAGTAACGCAATGAATGTTGCTGAACTGTCAAAATAAGAGCCATTGCTACTGGTAGTGTGTTACGCAATTACCCCGCAGGCTAAGGCCCACCCGCCGCGGTTGTAAAGTCTTACCCCTTCCTAATAAACGTATTATATCAGATGAATAGTTACACACTGATTTCTCTCTTTCAGTCGTCAGTAATTTGACTGTAGCGGTATCTACAACGCCACATGCGAACAACGCGTCATACTGACGTCACGCAAATCCTGCATCTCGCAAGCACGGAAGCATAGACACGCAAGCATAGATACTACGGCCCGAAATGAATCATCGGGCAGTTGCCTGCCAGACACAACACGTCTGGTTGGAGGACCCTCCCTTTTCTATAGAGTATGAGTGAACTTTACACCCTTTTCCTCATACCTCTTTATGACCTTCGAAAGAAGAAGACATAGCGTTGTGTAATTACACAGACGCTATACAACGTTTATTAGTAAGGGGGTTAGATTATGATAACTTCAGTACTAATTTGGACAAGACTAAAACCGCATTAGTATTGCAACTTACCTGTTTATGTGGGAAGACATTGATGCGGCACTTGATGCACTCCTGGCCGTTGTTGGCCCAGGAGTTGCCACTCATCCACTTACGTTTACACTTGGGGCACTTGTACTCTCCGAAGCACCTTTTCTTGCCCTGGTATGGAGTCAGTCCTTCGCCCTTCGGACGAGCCTGAAACGACATTTATATTATTATCGCGAGGCCAATGATAACGTCAAGCCTAACGTCCTGGCCGAATGCTGGTCAAAACTCATTATCATTTGGAATCATCGATACAACGAACAAGAATCTAAAAAAAATTGCTATTCCATAAATTTTCTATGAAATCATTCTCATGCGCTGATCCCAATTCATTTGCGGTCGGCGCAACATGTATTTTTCTTCCATACTTCTTTATTAGACGTCATCTCGGTAGTCACCCCCTTTCTAACCATATCATCATTCACACAGTCCATCCATCGATTCTTTTCTCTTCCTCTACTCGTATAGCCATCGACATTCATAATCGACTCTTTCCTCACGACATTTTCCTCATTCTTCCGTATCACATGCCCATACTATGACAACCGATTTTCTCACAACTTTTCAGTTACCGGTGCCACTTTCAGACTTCCTCTTATGTACTCATTTTGCACGACTCATAATGCGAAATAGGTATTAGAGATTGCTTTACGATCGAAAAAAACTTTTTTGCCTCCTTTCTGCATCTGTTTCTATTGTTATACCTACTCCTGCTAGTACACAGAACCTACTTAATTTATATACCATTGTATAGATAATTTAATGGAGTTTAGTTGTGTACTTTTCAAAAATTGATTTCCTTAATGCAATAGAAACACAAAAAAAACAAAAAAACAAAATATTAAAAAAAAAAACATCCCGTCAATCAAGTGTGAAACTCAGAACGTAGCTTGCAAAAAGCAATTGAGTCAATTTTTTTTTTATAGATTCGTTTACCCATTGGAGGTACCCTATTGAAAATGGCTCTTTCATTTAAAGAACTTTAATTATAATTAATCTAAAAAACTGACTAATATAATATCTATATGTATGGTTTTCTATAGCGTAGCTTAACCAGATCGTTCGACCTGTGCCGCTGTTATTATTTAGCCATGGGCCCCTCACATGAGACCTAGGTACCTACATAAAGCCAAAGAAAGAAAGAAGAAGTGTACCGTTCTTCTCAGTTCACCCCTTCATAAAATACAGGCGTGATGTTATGGAACTGTTTTCTAAATGAAAGCTCATAAATTAAACCAACATCTAACACCAGAGGTCACTGTGTCGCAAAAGCTCGTAGATTAAAATAATTACAATGTATGTATGTACCTACATACATACTCCCTATGTATGTATACATAGTTACAAAGAACTCTCACAAGTCTCACATAGTTATAGTTTATCAATTTCTAAGAATTACTGATACGTCACATTTGTTTCCTGGTGTAAATAGCCCTGCTCGATGTTGATATGTATAGTGTATAGCCCGTGTTATAACTATTTGTATTTATTATGTCATTATATTTTTATCTTGTTCAGTTAGTAATCAGCCTCTAATGTTCCCACTGCTAGGCTTCAAGAGGACTGTAATCTACCACGCGGGACCAGTGCGGGTTGGTAAATGTCACGTGTCTTCGAATGCTGGGTTCTAGGACATGCCGGTTTTTTCTCTATATTTTCCTTCACCGTTTCGAGAGCAGTGGTGATGAAATTATTTACACAAAGTAAAGCGCACGCCTGGGTTCGAACCCATGACCTACACCTCGTAAGTCGGGCCCGTTACAACTGGGCCACCACTGCTCTCAGTTAAAGGATACCTGGTGGCCTACCATGATCTAATTAAAAACTATTCAAAAACAAGAAATTCCAGTTTAGGTTCCTAAACTGCATCGCTTGAGCTGCTTTATCATTGCTGCAACTGCATCGCTTGAGCTGATTTATCTACTGGTGAGACATAAGAGCTAGGAACATCGTTTTTAAAGCAAATATTAGGTTCTATAATGACGTTATAAAAAAAATCAAGTATAAATATGTAGAAACAGTCACTAAAAGAGTAACCAGCGGGGTAAGGTAATTGCTTAACACACTATCAATGGGTTTAATTTTGGCAGTTCAACAACATACATTGCGTTATTTACGTTGATGAGCAGACACGTTTTTCGAACTTATGAAGCAATGATCTTTCAAAATGATTCAGATTGAGATTGATAACTCAGTTAGGGTGCAGGGTCGTCGGATATAGTTGAAGTTTAGTAACTAACCGATGGATGTTCTCGAATAAAATTTAAGTTAATTAATAGAAAACATACAGTTCATTTATTGAATTAAATTTCATTAACTTAAATTTTATTCGAGAACATCCATCGGTGCCTTAATAAACTTCAACTATATCCGACGACCCTGGTTAGGTACTTATCTCCTTTGGTGAACGTACACCACAGGTTTCGAAAAAAAAAAACGCAAGCATTCCTTCCATCTCTTAAATCAAACTGAGTGCGAAATGTGTTTATCGCCCATTCGTCAGTTCAAAGCTCCACAGAGCTAGCATTGTGATATATAATCTCGATAGAGAGCACAACACTCGTGTTTTGAACACGAGCACGAGTGCAGCGTGAGTTACTGACGAACACGAACGTTCCTAGAATTAGGGGCCACTGAATACCGCCATTGTTTTCGTTCGAACATTGTACTGATTTCTGGGATCAAAAACTACGCTAAAAGTGATCAAATGAGCATCTGATAAAAGTGACTCTCGGTTCCTTTTTTATTTAGCAGTTTTTTTTTACTATTTGTTACCGATACAATAGGAAGCTATGAGTTATTCGGTATATTTGAATTTTTGGTTCTAAAGGATTTGTACGGTCTAGAAAGAAAGAAAGAAAATTAGGTGTAATTGGCACAGAAACACGTGCATACAAAAAGATAATTAACTGTAATAACAAAAAAAAATAACTGAACTCCTTTCACAAGAACTGGTCCTTAGCAGCTTTAAACAGAGAGAAGAGAAAAGAGAGTAGGGAGGTTTTTGCCCTGCAGTGGGACATCTCAGGCTTTTAATAATAATAATAGTAATTAATATTAATAGTTGTTCCATAGTCCTATATAACCAGTTCACTTTAGCCACCAAAACCCATAATCCAATATTTATGTTTCCATGTCTTGCAATAGTCCTACACCAACAGGGGGTTGTCTTTGGGTGCACTTACATAGTACGAACATCGTCGTCGGTTGGTGCCTCATTACATTGAAAACGTCTAACGGGCTTCTGCGAGTTGGCTTCGGCCCCTCGTATGCCTTCCAAAGGACCCTGTGGTCCCGAGATATGTCAAAAATTAATAATAATAAAAAAAAATAGATCACGTGCACAAAACCGACATAGTCGACAGCTGCACGTGATGACTGTGACAAGAAGGCTTCCACTCAGCATGATGCTGTGCTATGGGGGACCTAAAGAACAGCCTTGATTTTCAGTGGTTACCCGAAAAGGACGTACGGAAACCAAAGTCCAGATAAATGATTGGTTCTATCGGCAACAAAGTTAATACGTATATTTGGACATTAATCTTTAACATGAACAGTTGTTGTTCATTCATAAATGTTATCTGCAAAACGTTTGCTTCCAATGAACCACGTTGTTCCCACGTTCCTTAATATGAAAACCGCGCAATAATTTCTGTATAGAAGTAAAATCTTAAAAATAAATCGTGTGAATGATTTGGCAATTTGCCCAGAGACATCAGACGATACTGTTCGTATTCGGAAATACCGATAACGAGGCGAATTAATTGATATTTAAAGTTTAATTAAATGATTTTTGGGAGTTTTTACTTTTTGGGATCGTGAAATTTATCTACATACCTATATTTACAGGCAACTTGCCAATAAAATCGTTGCTTGCTTCCTTTAGGGCTGACTTTTCAATAGTCTTTTATATGAATAATAAATATGACAGACATATTTTCTATACAAAAGCTGTCAAACCGCAAAAATTATTCCTCAGAGAAAAATGATATGACTAGGTATTGAAAAATAAGACCTTAGAAATACGATGAAAATTTTAGAATATGGTGTGGCTAGGTATACTAATTCCTTTTTTTCCAGCCTTCATTGGCTTACGACCCAAACGAGACCATGTAAAGTCACAGAAATTGGTTGGTAGCTAATTGACTTTTAACTTAATTACTGTTCTCAAATTCAAATATCAACAATTCATTCTTGACTGCCAAAGGTTGACTGGTAGAAAATACCTATGGCATTAAATCCACCTTTGTACATGTATGTGCTTCAAGTATTAAATAAATAAATAATTGCACGGCGAATTGCCGTCGTATGTCTCTCATCATTCTCTCTGTCCTTATACTATATCTCAAATTACTTGGGGTCGGCGCATCATGTCTTCTTCTTCGATACTTCTCTATTAGTCGTCAATCGTCATGTCAGTAGCTAGTCGCCCTCTTTCTAGCTATCATGTTTCACACATTCCATCCATCGTTTCTTTGGTCTTCTTTTACTCTTATAACCATCCACATTCATACGACATTGTCCTCATTCCTCAAGACCTACCTTGACAATCGATTTCCACACAACTTTCCAGTCAACGGTGCCAGTTTCAGACTACTTCCTCTTATATAGGTACTCATTTCTTATTCTGTCTTGTGTGTCTATCTGCTAAACAATTAACTTCCTGACTGTGTGAAGATTTTCGTTCATGACAAGTTAATGAATTTCTCACAATACGGATAGCAGCTCTAAAATCGAGATGGGCAGGACACTAGACTAGACGTGGTGGCAGGTGGAGTAGAGACCGTTCTGAATGACTGCCGAGAGATAGTAGGTGTTGGCAGACCAACAGCCAGATGGGTAGATGAGGTTGAGAAGGTCGTGGGTAAGACCTGGTTGAGATTCGCACAGACCAGGGAAGCATGACACAAAAAGCAGGAGGCCTATACTTACTAAATCTAAAATTTTATTTAAAATGTACCTTTTTTATAAAAAAATAACGAAGCGAAGGAGCCTGGATCTCACAACACAGGGAATCCTAGTATGAGGTCTAGGAATTCAATCCACTTGATTGTAAACTTAGCGAAATAAATTTAAATTTTTATTCTTATACTCATACCTGTGGACAATCTCCAATATAATGTCCTTTCTTGAAGCATAGATGGCACATGTATGCTGGTGGAGGTGGCCGTGGTGGTCTTCGCAGAGACAAGGCCACCAGCTGTTCAGCCAAGGAACTGGTGTCGTCAGCCGGTGGTGCTGCAGGCCCTGAAGCCGCGGTCGGCAGCGGACCCCATACGGAACCTGGCACCCACTGGAAATTGATACAATGATTTATTAGATTAATATAAGGAAGAATTTTCGTTTCGTAGGCATAAAAAAACTAAATATTCCTATAAGTAGGTACATAATATACCTCTCTGCGGGCTGGTATTTCTTTTTAATCGGCTTCAAAAAAGGAGGAGGTTCTCAGTTCGTCGGAATCTTGTATTTTTGACTTCAAAAAGATTGATTTTTCACACCATATTCATGCTAATTGATACAGCATGAACGTTTCGCAGCAGCAAGCAATACAGTTTTTAGTCTTTCGAGTCTAATGAATGCTTTAAAGCCACAACAAGACACAGGACAGCACTACTAATGCTAAAGAAAGCGATTTTTTTTAAGTTGCTCGACCATAAGCAATGATGGTCTTTAGAGCCGGAGAAGTGAACCAGCTAAATTTAGATCAAAATTAAGAGTTAAATCAAGTGTTATCTAAGGTTTAATTTTATCTTGCCTAAACCTAAAAGTATTAAAAGAGAAGAGAATGAAAATAATGATGAAGGAATTACTAAGATGAGTTTGTTCATCGGCTTTCACATAAAACTCACTTTTTGCCAAAAAACGATAAGAACTAACCTATAAAGCTTGACGATCATGCCATTTATATTAATGAAATCTGAACTAACCATTAAGTCATTATAGTACGCCATTGAGCTACCACGACTGACGAAGTGACGACATTCCTAGACGTCTTTAATCACGACCAATATGCGGCAACGATTAGACAAATGAAATTGCAGTAAATAATGACCGGATCGCGGCGATTGGTCGGCGAGGGCGCGCTCGCGCATCTGTTCAACGAATTATTGAGCCCGCGCTCTCGTTCCAATTTCGAACGTGCGTTGACGCTCTGAATCACGCGCGGACGCAAATGGACTAAACGTTAATGCGTGTTTTTTGAATGTTCATTATTGATTTGTTAGACAGACAGAGGGGCCTTTGATATAAGAGCTTCTTCTTCGTCTTCCAAATTCAAACGTTAGTCAAACAGTTTATTTGATCATTGGATTAGGACGGACGAAAAACTCTCTGTCAATTTTGATAAATACGGATCCATTTCTATTGAAAACAAATGCAGCTGGACTTCGAATTCCTATACGGAGTACGTCTGGCTGTTGCCGCACAAGGATCTATGACAACACAAACAGTTTACTTTCTGCTATCTAGACAGGCAGTTGCCCGGTTTAAACCAGCAGATAAACTATTTTTCTATACAACTTTATTCAGAATCATGTACCTACCTACTGAATCCATGGTAACAGAGGGGCAATTCTCGTAATTTTAACCTCTCATAGAACGTTCACAGTCTGGATTTCGGTCTCAATCTGCCAAAAATACAACTTATTTCTCTACATTTTTGACAAGTTTTGACAAAGATTGTCGCCGAGATGAGATTGCGACTAGATTTTGAACGTTTTTAATTAGGTACGGGAATTGGTCCTCTGGTTGCGCATCGATGTCCCTGCCACCCTGTGTTTGCACAAAGCTAACCTTATACTCCTAATTACGACATGATTGCGAACGCACTGTGACGATTGAGTTGATTGCAAACACTTATTAGACGGCAACAATGTCTTAATCAGAGCAAATAATATGAGGAGCGCAAACATACGAGAGCAAACGTCTGATAATACTCGTAAAATGTCATCTTAAATTGTTTGACTTCCATAAGCTGAAACGATTTATATACTTACATAATAATGCTTATTATTATGTTCATATTTGGCTTATGTTATCGTGATTTTGGGCTTTCCATTTGTATTGTACAAGGTACAAGATGGCGCAACAGTTGTGACCCAATTTTCTTTGGCTGTAATTTTTTCTATGAATGAAAATCTTTGGTTCAGCTTTTTGGGTATGTTTATTTGATGTCTTAATTTTTTTCCAATAAGTCGAGAAAATGATATCGGCTATGTGGCCGCCGCCAGAATTGATGACCATTCGGGCCCGATTTATGGCAGTTTCCATCACTCTTGCCAGAACTTCCGCCGATAGGTCCTCGCATTCTTGAAGGATATTCTCTCTGACGGCTTCAAAAGACTGAGGCATGGTGACGTGACTGCAAAAAACCCCAAGTTGATTTCAGAATGACCAAATGAAAATGTTATTAAAAAGTTTGAAGTTGCTAAATAAGAATCTTGTATTCTTGTGACTCGGACTGGTGTCCAAGAATCTATGAAGGTACGGAAAGATGTACCTGATATATTATTTTTGATTGGTAAAAAATATACTAGGTACAGTCAACAGCAAAAGTAGATGATGAAAATCAGAAATTCAATAGGTACTAATGAACGGAGTTCGCGTCGTCAGAACTGTGTGGCGTCGAAGTGATTCAAACGTATGTTATTGTAAATTATACCAAACATTTACTACTAGTACAGTTGCCATATATTCGTGATCAGTTTTGACTCCAAAAGTTATAATTAATTTTGGTCGTCTACTTTTGCTATTGACTGTACCTACCTTTTCTTCATAGATACCTTGGAGAACTAGTGTTCAGTGTCACATTCCTGGAAGCTGTCACATCCGTACTTACATCAATTAAACTTTTATTATTACTAATAATAAAGCTGAAGTGTTTTTTTTTAAGGCTCTAATCTCTGGAACTATCAGTCGGATTTGAAAAATTGTTTTTGCATTTGATAGCCCAATTCTTGAGGAAGGCTATATGTTACCTAACGTTACGTTAGGATCCTTAAGAGAAAAACAAAAAAAGTCAGAAAGAACGCTAAGCGAAAACTAAGTAGGTAATAGCGCGGGATTTATCATTTATGTAAAAGAAATGTTACAGGTGTTAAAAGCAAAAAAATCGAAATTCTTGAAAAAACTATTATAAAAAAGTGAAGTAAAAAAATTGTGAACCTTTAGGGTCTTCAAACTAAATATGTATTTCCTAAATGGGTGGCTTTGACATTGACTTTGAATCGGGACGTTTGGTCTTAAAGAAAAGAGAGTAAGAAAGAAAATTGAATTTTTGCTATAGAAAAACGTAAGTAGTAAGTCAGGAATACCTTATGTAAAGAAGTGCAAAATAAAAAAAGTTTTTACTTAAAACAATTTTCAGCATCAATTAACAGACTTAGCTACATTAATTATACGTTATATCTAAGAACACGTGTCTGCATAACAACTAACATCTTTTTATCATCTACATTCATACCTCTATCTACAATTTCCTTAGTCCAAAATAAACTTCTCTTATCAGTCCCGCGGCCTTATCTAAAAGCTATACTTCTTAATCACATCATCTGGTTCCTATTACTCTTTTATCTGTGGTACAGCTAAGATAGTCGGTGACTCTGTGAGTGTCCAGTTGCTTATACGATGACATCCTGTGGCCCGCTTTGATCATCTTGATTCTTGATAGCTCTCTTGTAAGACTGATTGTAAACACTAATTATATCGTCCATTGGGAGACTAAGAGTTGGGCTGTGTTATGTTGCCTTTTTTTTTTTTTTGAAGTTTTGTGGACCTTACACATCCATTACAGTTCACTAAGGAACATGGTAGCATGGTATCTATATAAATATTAGGTCCCTATATAAGAAATTGGCGTTTTGTCAAACTGGCCACTTTGATCTCAAATATCTGGCGTTTGGTTAGAAATTCCAAATTCAAATTCATTTCAAGTTTAGGTTTGTGTATGTGTATTTGTGTTTTGAATTTAGTGATTGATTTGTTTTCGCGCCATTTGATTTATCTTTGACATCGTTCTGTTCATAATATGGAAAACTTTAAATATCGCGATATTTACGAATACGAGTTTAAACATTAGGTCCTCACATATGAAAATGGCGTTTCATGGGGAAAAACAAAACGAAAAAAACTATGAAGTTTAATATTTAAATGTTCAAAGTATGTCCAGTCCATTATTATCTATGCACTTTCAGGATTTTATAGGTAGTTCACTTTGATTATATAATGTCATAATCAAAGGTAGTTCATCGATTCCTTTGCTGAAAAAATTGTGGGAGCAATAAAATTTTTGAAGGCGGTTTTGACTGCAATTGGAATTAATTTTTTTTCTTGGAAGAAATTGTCCAGATTCTGGAAAAAGTGGTAATCTGTAGCAAGGTCCGGGGAGTATGGTGGGTCTCGGAGACATTCAAATCGCAGCTCCTCTAATTTAGCAACCGTCTGTTGTGCAGTGTGTGGTCTAGCATTGTCCTGATGCAAAAGTAAGCTAGAGCAATTTACCAGTTTCAGTTATTTAATGACTAGCTTAGCTTTTCCATCATGGTTTGCAATTATTGACAATACAGACCTGCCGTAATCGTCTAGCCAGATCTTAGGAAACTGTAGTGGATGACACCGGTACTGGTACACCAGACAATTACTAGTACCTTTTCCTGCGTCAACTTTGGCTTGGAGCAGGATTTGACCGGTTCTCCTGAGTTGAACCATTGCATACAGGATCTATTTTTCATCACAAATAAAGGTGCAATTAAAAATTCCCTGGTTATTGTGACGGTTGAGAAATCTAACGCTGCACTCGAGGCGTGTTTGTTGGTATGCTTCATTCAATTCATGCGGTACCCATTTTACGAGCTTTGTCACTTTCCCAATTTGTTTCAAGGGTTTTATTTTTTTTATCTTTCACGCCGAATACTGCCGCTAGCTCTCACGTGTCAAATTTTTCATTGTCAACTAGGGCCTCCGGCCGTCCACGGGGTTTGATCTGTAGGTCAAAATTCGCCGGTTATATTTAAGTAATATGGAGCGAGCCAATTCCCTTCAACCGGGCATAAATCTAAACTCCGGGCTGCTACTAAAAAGTTTCTGATGGAAAAATCTAATAACACTTTGCAAGACCTGAGAGTCGAACCCAGGACCTCATGTTCAACAGTAGCGCTTGCGACCACTAGACCACAGTCAAAGAATTTCCGAAGAAAAGGACCAGAAAACCATACATACACACATACGTTCATACTAATCCAACCATACTATTAATATTATAAATGCGAAAGTTTGTCTGTCTGTTACCTCTTCACGCTTAAACTGCTGAACCGATTTAGATGAAATTTGGTATCGAGATAGTTTGAGTCCCGGAAAAGGACATAGGCTAGTTTTTAACCCGATAATCCCACGGGATCGAAACTTATCCGGGTGAAACCGCGGGGCGCTGCTCGTAATAATTATAAGTCGATCGTTTCCTAGCATACCAGAGTAACATGTAAGTCAACAAAAGAGTTAAGTACGAAGGATCGTCGGATATAGTTGAAGCTTAGTAAGAAACCAATGGATGTTGTCGACTGGCTGTTTGTTTTCTATTAATTAAATTAAATTTTATTCGAGAACATCCATTGGTTTCTTACTAAACTTCAACTATATCCGACGATCCTGCATACTTATCTCTCTTGTTGACTGTACGCGCATGCCCGGACACAATAATAAAGGTAGGGTGCATGATGCCGGCTAACCATAACTCTATAATTAGACCACGGCTACCTACCTGTCTGGTTTCCATCAAGCGTTTGTCAGCCAAACACTTTTGGACGCACGTTTTCCATTTACCGGGACACTGTTTTGAAGATGGCCTTTGGGGACATTTTAGTGTTATTGTAGTCTTAATTTATAGGGGAGAAAAAAACCAGAAGGTCTTAAGAATTTCCTAATTACCTCTGTACTAAAAAAATAGTAGGTGAGGCAGGCAGGAAGATGCAAACAGTAGGTAGGGCAGGATGGTACTGGAGTTAAGAAACAAGGGCCGGAACACTAAATGTATCAGTCAATAGATGGCAACACTGTCTGGCAGTATCTCTATAATAGCAGGAGGGGCCATGGCTAAATAATAACAGCCGCACAGGTCGATCGATCAGGTTAAGCTACGCTTGCCGCGGTTGGTCTGTGGATGGGTGACCATCTTTACATATCGAGATCCCTCCGTACCTCGGATAGCACGTTAAACCGTTGGTCCCGGCTGTCATTCGGGGATCTTTGACAGTCGTTACGGGTCGTCAGAAGCCCGAAAATCTGACAACAAGTCTTACAAAGGAGTATCGTATTACCCAGTAGGTGGGTTGTGGAGGTCAGATAGGCAGTCGCTTCATGTAAAATACTGGTATTCAGCTGCATCCGGTTAGACTGGAAGCCGACCCCAACATAGTTGGGAAAAGGCTAGGCAGATAGGCGAGCAGGAAGAAGATGAATGAAGAGGCTTAGAACCAAAAATAGTTTTTTAGTAGATTTTTATATTTTGTTTATCCTTTTGATACATCCTTATTTTGTAAATGTGAGGACTTTGTAAGCCTTGTAGACTAGATCTGTAGACCATTTTTTATTTTATCAAGTACCGGGTACTTGTTGACAGGCCTACGCTGTCCTCCCATACCTACTGTAACTCGAAAACATTGTAAAAGCCAATTATTTTTAAAAGAGTAACCATGGAGTTTCTTGCCGGTTCTTCTCCATAGGAAACGACCAATTGGAACCGTGCACCTAGCTTCTGACGTTTCATAAGTGCCCATGTTGGTTTATGTGAAATAAAAATATTTTGATATTGATTTTGAAAAAATGTAACAACAGAGCTTGTCTTCACTAATATACACAACTAGCTTCTATACTTGTTTCAACATGAAATATATCCCCCCTCGCCCCTTCAGCCCGTTTCTTCTTTTCGGTTAGTGCTCTTTCTGGCTATTTTTCTTTTTCTTTATGCTCGGCTCCTAAGGGTGGTAATGTTAACCTTCCTGGAGAATCGGGCTATCCAATGCAAAAAGAATTTCTAAAATTCGATTGGTAGTTCCAGAGCTCGATTAGCGCGTAGTTGATAGATAGAAGATTTCCAAGTTAGAAGTATCACGATCGACACCTTCATAGCTTTTTATTATTAAGTTTGGAGTTGGTTTCAGCCTCACTACTCTCTACACAACTCATGCCTCCCTGGAGCAAGAGCAGAGCAAGAAAACTATTATTTATTGTCGACTAACTAGCAGCGCTCCGCGGAACCATCCGCATAAGTCTCGATCCCGTGGGTTTATCAGTATAAAAAGACCTTATGTCCTAATCCAGGTCATGGTCTACCCATATGCTATATTTCATCCAAATCCGTTCAGCTATATTAGCGTGAATGCGTAACAAAAAACATACAAAAAATCATTTTGTTCTCTCTTTATAATATTAGTTTAGACGTACCAACTCCTTGACAATTCAAAAGAGTCTGTGGTTTCATTAAACCTATACCTAATCTTAATGATTCTGAGGATCTGTAGTGGGTCAGTATTTAAAGAATCACAAGAAACCTTCTTCAAAAATAACTCTTCTAGCTCAAAAATAGGAACGCAAGGAAGATGATAATATCTGTAACTGTTTATTTTTTCTCGCAAGATAGGTACTTATTAATTATGTCAAACGAAAGAAAATGAACGCGTGGAATATGTGTTAGTGATCACTAAACCATGTTTCATCAAAGACTGCATTATTTCTTCAATGTTGTAATCCTAAATCCATTTGTTAGCACTTTTATGCGTCCTTTAAATTTTTTGGCTATTGACATATCTATATTCTTATCTCCAACAATTAATTTGCTTATATGTAAAAGGATAGCGGGGGTCGCTCAGCACAAAATCAATTCTCGTTCTTCTGGAGCAGCTTAAACTGCAAATTTTAAATTTCAAGAAGCCGAAGTGCCTGTAGAATGGAAATGACTTCTCATTTTTCTAGTTTTCGGGGAATACTTAGAAGTAGTTGACCAAAAGAAAGAGATAAGGAAAACAGTGTTAGCAATAATCGTTTACAGTTAGGAGAAGAAAAATCAGAAAATTCCCAGCTGTGATACAGGATAAGTTATAGAAAACAGTCTAATTCCGTATTTCCGAGATACCAAGTACAGACGCCAGCATATCAAGCTACTCGAAACTGTAAAATTTTTCCAATCAACTTTGAACCTTATATTTTAGCGATAAAGTTGAAAACCTATTAAAGAAATTTGACAGATTGTAGTAGCTTGATGTGCTGGCGTCTGTACATCGCTTCATGCAGTAAATTAGCAGTTCCTATTAATTGCTCTAACAGTCGCACGGAATATGCGTAAATACCGCGTATTTAATTTTTATGTCAATGACCCTTGTTGCCGGATTTAGGCGCGATTTAATAGCTGTTTATACTGTATCTGAACTATTTTGATCGCGCCGCAGTCCACGCTTTGGTCATTATAGGTATTACTGAACTTTCGTATTGCGGATAGAGGCACTTGAATATAAGCCCGGAAAACATAATAATGTATATGCCTGTAACTTGCACAAAAGTATGCAAGAAGCTTGCATACCATATGCAAGCTTCTTGCATACTTTTGTGCAAGTTATGTTATAAGTTATAAGACATGTGTGTTCTGGGCTTTATGGTACAGAGTTACGGATACAAATGTCCTTGATCCGTCAACTATACATAAAGTAGAGTTGATATTGGTCCTATTTTCTTAATGAGTTTTAATCAATTAGAAACAGTTCTAAAGATACTTCAAAGCTATTCTGATGTCGATCTGTAAACCATATTGATTAGTTTCTACGTAGGTAGCAGTAATGTTTTGACCCTTGTATATACAGCGTGTTACTACCTAAGTAATAGTGGAATAATATGGACCAATAATAAACAATTTGGTCTTTATGTCCTTATTAGACGACTTTAATCTAAAAACTCCTTCAATTGGGTGCCACTGGTGTTGAAACTATTGAAGTAATCAACTGTTGACTCATACTTACTATGAAACTGTTAGATTTATTTTGTTACACCGTGACGTCACAACGCTATATGGATCAGTAAGAAATTTCTAATATATCACTATAGATTGTTGACTATACAACTGTTATCCTAGACTTTGTATATTTTTCAGTTCCTAGAAACTTGGTCGGTCTCGGCAAGAGCTAAAACATTTGTTGCAATATTTGTAACGAAATTTTTTAAATAATGATTCTATTTTTGACAGAATCAAGATGGTTTGCTACTTTTTCAGCGTTCAACAGAGAGGTTGCGTCTAACAAATACATGAAAGAAAGAAGTCCATACCTGATCATTCTGGTCATGAGTCAAGTACAGCCAGCCGAGCAGAGCTTGGGGACAGCCCTCGGTCTTGCCGCACCACTGGGGCAGTTCCGCAGTCGGCGACATTGCACCATAACACTATCACAACACCACAAATACCAAAATACCGGGTTTACTTGAAATTTTGGTACTCTTTGTTTGTACGTCAGGCCATCGCGTCGCGGCCCGGTCGGCGGGTATTTTTGGATCGCGATCGGTTCCACGGGATGCGTCTGCGCCGGCTACGTTGTGACTAGCGGTCGCCGCCGCGCCTTAAGACGGGAGATGTGGCAATTAGGGACGTCTGGTCGTCAGAATAATGTTTAGATATCGATTGCAATGAGAATTTAGAGCGAGTTATGTGAAGCTTTAGGATTTTTTGAGTGATATGAAATAAAAGTGAAACGGATGCATAATATTCTTCCGTATAAGTACCTAAGCATCATGGACATAAAGTTAATTAGATAAGTACTTATAACTGAAATATATAAATTCTTCTCCAGAATTCTAGGACTTAAAGCTTTATGGCTACTGTAAGAAATTTATTTCAATTCCATTATCTCTGTATATGTAATTATATACTTTTGTTGGAATGTTTAACTGCATCAAATCTAGGAATTTAAATATTTCTTATTACTCTACTGAATGTCCAGTATTCCATAGTAAATATATCTGCATCGATATCGATAGTTTCGTGACATCACTAGTAGCGACCATGTGGGCGCACCCGCCCGCGCCGGGGCAGCCAGGAGAGCAATATTTTGGTTCACTCCGTACCCCGACACCATCAAACGACACCAGATATCGCTCTGTTACTTGGTAGCGGTAATATTCTTTCAGCTATTGATTTGATCATAAATCATAACAAGCGAATGATATACTAGTTTTGAATAGCTTATTTACCGAATGCAAACTACAGTTTTGTATCTCAGTACTCAGATGATTTATCAGAAAGCTTTCTCACCACTATTCGACCTATCTTACCATAGATATTATATTTCTGTGTATCCTACCTTCTACGATTAATTTAACGGTCAACGGAAATACAATCCTAGTGTTGCGAGCCAGTTCATGCTTAGTTCTAGGTACTTATTCATAATAGTGCGTTGTCGTCGTTTTAAAGTCAGCAGTCAGCACTCCGAGTTCCGACCTCCCGCCATGTTCCCTCCTAATATAAGTAGGTCGCACCATCATTTGCTAAGGATTCGGTATTGTAATGTATTTTAAAGTATGACGTATGGGGAGCATACTCTCTGTTCCGTTTAAGTTTCTTAGATAAGGATTTGTTGTGGCTGATTGGAATATGGATTACTTAATTATTGTTTTATTCTTATTGTTATAGTTTCAGCAGTGACAGATAGGTAGGTACTATACTTCTTATATTTACCTATCTATCCTAATTTATGGATAAGTTTTAAATGTGAAGCCGTTGGACTGAAGGACCAATTCTGAGCCTTTGGTTATGACTGACATAATATTAATAAAGTAGCTTCTGCTGGCGACTTCGTTCGCGTGGAAAACACCAACCAGCAGTAGTAAAATAACAGCCACAATTCCTTAGTTTTCGTTTACCGTTCTTTCTATTTTTTTTTTTCATTATTTGCTCGACTTCTAAAGGTTAATGATGTTAAGTAGCCCATAACCTTCCTCAAGAATGAGGCTATCAAATACAAGAACAATACTATGCTTTATTGTTTACTTAATTGCCAGTTGCCACATAACATACACACCATGCAGTTTCCAGTAAAAGACACTCATCTCTAAGTGTCTTCTTGCCATAAAATAAAAGTTTCGTAATAATTTATAATTCACACTTGAATGTGTCAAGCTACCCCTCAAGTGTTTTGAAATACTCTCAAGAGTTCTCCCATAAGTTCCCATAAGTTGTGTTTACATAAGGCATTCTATTGCAAGTATTTGGCGCTACATTGTAAGTATGCAAGAAGGCTAAGAAGTGGGATATGTTTGAAAACATTTGTCTTACGTATGTTTGTGGAGAAGTTTTTCATAAGTTTATAAATTACTAGCTGCGCCCCGCGGTTTCAACCACATAAGTCTCGAACCCGTGGGTATATCGGGATAAAAAGTATCTTATGCCCTAATCCAGGTCATGGTCTACCCATGTGCCAAATTTCATCCAAATCTGTTCAGCCGTTTTATCTTGAAAGCGTAACAAACAAACACAAAAAAATCACTGTTTTGGGAGCAGCGGTGATGAAACTGGGTTCGAACTCACGACCTACAACTCGTAAGTCGGGGCCGATAAGCTCGAAGTAATAAAGCCACTTTTGTTTTCATCGCTATTGGCTATTAGCCTAATGATCGGCGACCACTCTTGCGCATGTTTTGTAACAACACTTTTATTGTAACTATTATTTATTTATCTTTGCAAATAGAAGCATGTGAGTGCTTATTTATTTGGTTTTTATAACGGCCGTGCAAGTTTTGACAAAAGCTTTTTCTGTTACTTTTTGTGGTTATGACATTGTTTCACTCTTACGTTCCTTATTGCGATTTGTTTTCGCAAATACCTCTCAAAGATACATTCTGATGTCGGTACATATTGTATCACGGAATCTTGCATTAAAATCACATATAAAGAGGTCAACTTCAGTATCAATATCTATTGAAGACTCCACATTACACTATCAAATGGAAAAGTTCCTTCATCATCATGACTTGACAAACATTGGCCCAACTGTATCATCCATTGCTTCACCGTTAAACATTTCTTACAATCCATCAGTATTAATGCACCAATGTATGTCACACAAACGCC
Organism: Hydraecia micacea; assembly: GCA_914767645.1. Taxonomy (NCBI): domain Eukaryota; kingdom Metazoa; phylum Arthropoda; class Insecta; order Lepidoptera; family Noctuidae; genus Hydraecia; species Hydraecia micacea. The sequence continues at coordinate 2,967,554 of OU611794.1, forward strand.
AATGTTTGTCCGCCATGACACATTTGTGTGACGTTTTAAATTTTCAGTTTATTGGATGGTCTATTGTAGTCAATTAAGGAGCGACATGCAGTCCAATTGAGTTTATTACGATGCCCAAGCGTTTGTATGAACTGTTAATAAAACTACAATTTTATAAGCGTATCATTGTTCAAGTATTTTTGAATTTGTCTTGGTCCTTTTGGTGCTTTCTCCTACGTTTCGTTTCTTCGGTACGATTATCTTTTAGATCAAAAGGAAAAGCTCTACTTAATTTATCTAAGTTGAGACGAAAAATGTTTACAATACTGTGTTGTTATCACTGCCAAATATTCCTTGTACTAGAAGTTAGTGGCTGAGGCATAGTATAAGCATAATCAGCCTATAATGTTCCCACTGCTGGGACACGGGCCTCCTCTCGGTGAGAGGGAGTGGACCGTAATCCACCACGCGGGCCCAGTGCGGGTTGGTTGGACCAACCGGGTTGGATGGACTGTGTATCATAATTATTGCTGGATGTGCCTATTGAGATGACGACTAGAGAATTATGGAAGAAAAAAATATGTTGCGCCGACCCCAAATAAACGATCAACAATGATGATGATATTATTTTTCTACTGACGCCACGCCACGTTTCCGAATAAAAAACGTTCTCCTTGGGGGAACTACCTTCATGATTGACATAAAATAAAACCGAAGGACAGAATGTTAAGTAGATACTTTAAGTGTTAAGTAAATAAAAAATAAAACCGTCGCCCCTACTTGACTTTATTAGTTAGTTCAACACAGCATTGTTTTGTTGGTCACTTTTCTTCTTAGCCGTAATAATTTATCGCCACCCTAACGTTCTGCTGAATAGAAAATATGGGTAGAGGGGTAATTGTGTAACCCACTAACAGTAGGGATGGCTTTCATTTTGACAGTTCATTTTTCGAACATAATTATGAAGCAATGGATTAGCAATATCATTCAAAATTATTCATATTCTGATTGATAGTGTGTTACGCAATTGGGGTGCAGCCTGCAGGTCATTGCAGGTGATAATTATCTCAAGAGTTTTACTATGTTTCGATAAGAAATTTCTCAGTACAGTCCGGAATCTGGATATTTGTCACTAGTCTCGCCCCATGTTGCCTGGTAAAGCAGGTGTACCTGACAATACAATACAACTCTGCCTACTCCATTTAGGTCAGCATCCGCAGGCGTGATGTTGTGTCATGTTATTTTTTTTTATCACTTCAATGTCTTCAAAACTGTTCCCACTATAATATATTATAGTGATAAAACAAAGACTTTCTTTACAGAGCCCCACACGTGTTGTGTCCTTCATTTGTTTTTGGAGAGAAACTTGTTTTTTTATTAATTTGTGCAACATCTGTTCCGCACTGACCATTTATGCACAAACACAATTGATGTATCAACAGTACCAACCTTTCTAATTTTTATGTTTTCGTTCCATGTTTTGTATTTTTTTTTATGATCTTTAACTTATTGTTCACTAAAGCAGTGTCTTTTGTCACGGGCGCTATTTTGAATCCCGAAGTAAGGGCGGTTTCGCACTACGTCCGATCCGAATCCGAGAAATGCCGGTCCGAAGTGACTGTAGTCCTACTTGTATGAGGGGTTGCGCACTACATCCGAACTCTATCCGTCAGAATTTAGAACAATTTCCAATTCGGATTGATTTCTCGGATTCGGATCGGACGTAATGCGAAACCGCTCTAAGGAAGAGGTCTAAGAACATGGAGTGCAGCAAGGGATTCCCAATTCAAATAACATTATTGACAAGCGGGTTATACTGAAATTCAGTACATTGTTATTGCCCGGCTAGAGTCTAGGGCTATTACGACTTGCTTTAGGTTAGGCGTGTTCTGGTGCGTCGGTGATGGAGAATACTCCCCAGAGGAGGGTCCGGTAACGGACAGTGGCGGCGGGTTCACGGATGAGTGCTAACGCGTGCCCGTGTTCCCGCCGTAAGCGGCAGAGGAGGACATCGTGGAGTTTTAGTGGGTTAGAGTCCCACATAACTGCACTATCTCCCGTTGGTAGTGGAGAATGCATGAGCATTTCTCCACGTAAAAAAAGAAAGGTTTACATGACATATAATTTGACATTGGCGAGCAGGTGGTGTGAAAATAAAATAAGTAATTATATTATAAGTGATAGGTAACTTATTTTACTTTTAATGCCCGGTTCGGTAAATAGTTTTATTATCTTCGCCTTAAAGCTTTGCACCCATCTTCCAATCACCCTGTATAATAGAGCTTCTTTTTAAGAAAAATAAGTAAAGCATAAAATGTAGTTGTAGGGTAATAAACTTTAGGTTTGGAGGTACATAATCTCGTGTATGACTGACGTGGCGGTTGCGTGTCACACAAAAAGCTATGATCTATATCACGGAATGACCTATGTAGTAGCATACTAATTCCATGTCTAAGGTTTACCGCTGAAGGATTAGAAATGCTAAAGTAAATAAACTCGTGAAAATAATTACAGTAGACTATGAGCCTATACTCGGCAGACTATTCCTAATTATTTTTGAACTTTTTCAACAATATTATTGACTAACTGCGCCCCGCGGCTTCACCCGTGTAAATGTCGACCCGTGGGAATATCGGGATAAGTAGCCTATATGTTAATCCAAGGAGTCAGCTAACTCCATACAAAAATTTATCAAAATTGGTCCAGCCGTTTGAACGTGAAGAAGTAACAAACATATAAACACACACACACTCACAAACTATCGCCTTTATAATATTAGTGTGATAGTGTGATTAAACTTATTTACTAAGATGTGAAGTGTGAGAAGTCAACTCAGCCTATCGCAGTCAACTACTGGGAATAGTTGTTGAGTCTGTCATTTGTCGGGTTGTCGAATCATTATAATATAACTTGAATGAGGTTTATCATAAGAGTATTAATACCTAGATTTACATTCTTAAAACATACATTGCTGGTTGGATGTAAAAACTCCAACAACGTCAGCCTACAGAAAAAAAAAAATATTTTGACAAACGAAATAAAAAATGTTCCAAAATTGACAGTAGTTATTTGACACGCCGTGTTTCTGTTTGTTTCAAGCATTCAAGATTGTTTTATTTTAAGTGAAAAAAAAACTGCAATAATTTACAGAAAAAATCTACTCTCGAAAAATCTGTCTCTTTGATGGTTGTTGGCATGCAGATTTTCTTTCAGGTAAGATTTTTTTGATTTTTGCTTTTGACTTACATTGACGTAAACGAACCTTTTTTTTTCTTTTGTTCCTTGAGGAACAGGCTAGGGTCAGAGACCATGCTGCCTAGATTGACGTAAATACCTATCAACCTTTAAGTCGTGCTCGTGTCTGATAACATTTATCTGGAGCCGATGATCCTGGCAAAATTCTCGTAGCTTCTATTGGAAGTTAAAAAAGATAAATAAAGAATTTAATAAGTTTAATGATGACAGCGTCAACCAATAATATGTAGTACCTAAGTATACCACCAGTGTGGTCTTTTCTCCATGGAAACGCTCTCGTCTGTTTCCTTTCTGGTAAATGTCCATAAAGCAAAGATTTTTACATAATAATAAATATTAAATACTTGTATGTCGCTATGTTTTCCTTTTTGATGACGTTTATAAGCACTAGAACCCTCAAAAAATGCTCAAAGTTGCCGCTGTCAACAGAGGGTACAAATTTGACAACTATTAATGAAAAAAGAAAAACGTAGGGACACAGTATATATCCTTCTTATTCAGTTTATGAAATATCTTTTAAATTGGTCCAATATTGGAGGAGAGAATAGGCGAGAGCCAAATCTCGAATTATGACTTTTTACTTAGGCTTTTTCAAAATTCTCTCCGACCGCATTTCCTCTTAAGCAACTGGCTAATAAAAGTAAAGAGGCGTTTAGCAATGTGCATGAATTTATCTCATTTGATTTGTGCCCGACTGCCCGATTAAGGCCATAGAGCACTGGTGGCCCAATGGAAACGACCGCGTCTTAACGAATTGTAGGTCGTAGGTTCGGACCCGCAACCTAATTGTGTACCTAACACATTTTTAATCACAATCTGAATAATTTTGAAGGATATTGCTAATCCATTGCTTCATATGTTCGAGAAATTTGTCTGTCAGCAACGTAAATAACGCAGTGAATGTTGTTGAACTGTCAAAATTGAATCTATTGCTACTGGAAGTGTGTTACGCCATTAAAAAAAAAGCAGGCATTTTCCTTGCGTGTAAATTATTTCATCACAACAGCTCACAAACGGTGAAGGAAAACATCGTGAGGAAACCGACATGATCTAGAACCAAACATTACTACCAACCCCATTACGGATTACGGCCCACTCTGTCTCACTGAGAGGAGGTCTGTCGTTACGTCGTCACCTGTGTCCCAGCAGTGGGAACATTATAGGCTGTTTATGCTTATAGGCACGACTCGATCCCTATTACATAATATGACTATGACATATTGGCGAAATCGACAACGAGTATCTACTACATATACATACACTTCTGCCTAACCTTCAGGGAATTCAGGTGATCTGTTATGCTTTGTCAGACAGAAATAGTGTCCCCATGGCTGGCTAGAGGGGGTGGGGGTAGTGGGGTCACCCGGTCAGCAGGTTGTGATGCCACCACACTGCTGTTTTTGCGTGTTTTGATTACTTTACTAAGTGTAACGTGTGTCATGAGCTGGTAAGTCGGTCAATGTAATGCCTATGCAAAAGGTTTTTGTGCTAAGCTTTCCTGCTGAACTAGATTTAATTTACGGACGTGCTTATGTTTAAAGGTGTTTATTTGACAGTCTTTCGTCGTCATATTCTCTTTCTGTTCTTGTATCGCTGTTTAAAACTTACTTCCTTTTCAATGTACTTAGCTATTGTTGATTTGATTTTGACTTTTTATATTTTATTTTTTATTAGCCATTAATGTCCCACTACTGGTCAAAGGCCTCCCTGCTCTCTTTCCATCTCTCTCTGTCCAGAGCTGCCAAGGAACGATCTTTATTAAAGGAGTTCAGCTCATCCCGCCATCTCCGTTTTTGACTTTGGTCATGAGTTCATGACATAAGTTTGTGAAAGTAATGATGCCTACTCTTAATCATTAAGTATAGCTTTTACAATTGTAATGATAACGGTTTTAGCACAAGTAGCTAAATTCAATGGAACAAGTACCTGATAGAAATTGCACAAACATTAGTATTGTTTCTCGACGCTCCCGACACGAGACACGAAGTACAGGGTGACAAGTACGTAGTACACATTATAACTCATTGGGTGGCAAGGACATCGACACAACCGGTTACAATGAATTCAGTAAATACATGATTCTGAACGCAATTAAATTATTAGACGTTATTAAAAAAAAAAATTTGCTGTTCCATTTTTGAGTGGTGGCCCTCTGGTAATAACGGCCCCGACTTACGAGTTGTAGGTGGTCGATTCGAACCCAGGCAGGCGCTTTATTTTATGTAAATAATCTCATCACCACTGCTCTCGAAAACGGTGAAGGAAAACATCGTGAGGAAACCGGCATGTCCTGGAACCAAAAATTCAAAGATATTGTGACATTTACCAACCCGCACTGGGCCCGCGTGGTAGATTACCTACAGCCACTCCCTCTTGAAGAGAGGAGGCCTGTGTCAAAGCAGTGGGAACATTATAGGCTGATAAGTAGCTGTTCCATTTTTGGTATTATTAAACTTCTATGAAACAGCAGCTTTTGTTTTTTTTTTTTGATAAGCGATGCAAAATCTCTGCCCCAGTTGGTCTAGAATCATGTGCTGAATTCATTTTTATAGTTTGCGCGTTTCCTTTTGCCAACCACAAGGCTTGAAGTACAAACTACTTAGTACTTAAGCAACTCGTAAACTAAAACATAAAATAGTCAACTCTATAACTCTTACAGTATAATGTGATTTATATTTTTTCAGGCACCGGCCTACCATTAAAACTTCGTTACAAAATGAAGGCTAGTGTGTAACGACGCGTATTAGAGCAACTGAAAAAGTGTGAGAAATAGTGTGTAATCTAGATTTAGGTTGCAGGAGTCGCCTGTAGGGGGGAGACCATACTTTTGGTAGATAGTTTTTGAAGTGAGTATTCTTTAGGCGCGTTGGGCATTTTTTGAGATGAGAAAAAACCATTGAACGCGCGAGACTGTTACCGTATAACTCGTCTACATTTATGTTCGTATAACTCGTCAAAATGTAGGGACAACAGATTTTTTTTTCGCGATTTCAAGTTTGGTCCCATAGTAAAAGTTGTTTGTTTTGGTCCCATAGTAAAAGTTGTTTGTTATCATGAGTACAATCACGGGTTTAAGTATCGGTCACTAATTACCAGTCACCCTATATAGTCAAATTCTTTAACCATTTCTATAAGAAGCATCATCACTCTTTCAGTATTTTTTTTTTACTGTGTTTTCCAGTTTCCATTATGCTATTTTACAAAATAATGGATAACACTAACGATTGGAAATACAAATACTTAGAATTAACTCAAAATGAAACGGCTAAGCAAAAATAATACCACACGAAACAAAAAATGAAGTGCAGTTAAGTTTCTTCAAAAAAAAAGTACAATGATGTCGTTCATACATCTGCCGTAGTCTGCCCATAAATAACAATTTATTACGCGAACTCATAGACCCTTCTAGCGGGAACTAGTTATCGGTTTCATAGTTATTGAATGCTTTGTTGCGTATCCAGAAACCCAGTGATAGTTAACCGACGTTTATCTTATGCATAACTTTATTGAATCAATAACTAATGAGAATGTATCTGGAGACTTCAGAAACCGGGCATAATGATACACAAAGTCCCTCGCATACCCTCTGCGTTCAAGCAGGGCTCTGAACCGGTTTAAAAAGAGCGGTTAATTTCGATTAAATTCCGGTAAATATATCGTTCCTTCATTAACCGGTTAAACAAGTGAACTGTTCTTATGTAACCCAAATGATAAAGGTTACCGGTTACATAAGCACAAACGGTTAACCGGTTAATGCCGTAATTCGTATATTTTTTCGTCTACTTTTTTAACACTTCTTAACCGGTTTCTGGCATAAACCGGTAAAGTGCAACCTTTAACCTAAATCGATTTCGGTTTGGGGTCAATGACCGTAACCGGTTAAGAATTTCAACCGGTTTCCGAGCCCTGGTTCAATGCTCTCTTGAGCCTGACTGTGATGTGTTCGCGTATGAATGGAAGAAGGAAGACCTTGTCAGTATACCAGGAGTATATTGAGATGAGCGTATGACTGTCGAGTATTTGTTTACGTGTTTGTGTCTTTAACTAATGTAATTAAAATAAATAAGCAAATGATCACTCACTAAAACTTGTCCCCAATAATCACAAACGCATTGCGACCTTACTTCGATGTTATCGCGGATTATCAAAATAATTGATGTAAATTACTGCCGTAGCAGTTTGTAGCCGTCGCGGTCGTGCCGAAGTAGGGGGAGTCAGGGAGCGACTGCTTCGGAGACCTTCGGGTAGCTTCGGGTATAGTCAGTCTGAACTAGATATTTATATAAATATATGCGAACAAGGATACATTTTTTGTCTACAATCTATGTTTCATAATATTTTAACAATTTTTGGCTAGAAAGAGAAGTTATATAAAAATGTGGCTGTTTTTTTAGTATATTGAGACTTCCACGCAACCGAAGTCGCGGGCAGAACCTACTACATATAAATCACACTAATATTATAAAGAAGAAAGTTTGTGAGTGTGTTTATATGTTTGTTACTTCTTCACGCACAAACGACTGGACCAATTTTGATACAATTTTGTATGGAGGTAGCTGACACCCTGGATTAACATATAGGCTACTTTTTATCCCGATATTCCCACGGGATCGACACTTTCGCGGGTGAAACCGCGGGGCGCAGCTAGTGTAGTATAAACATTTAGTTATCGTTAACTAGGCTGCTTGTTCAGCAGGATCCGGCGCTAGTTTCACAGAAGCCTGCAATGTTGCAAACAGTTCGCCTTCTGTACTGAGAACTGATAAAGATTTTGTTGAGTCAGTGCATTCAAGCAGTGTGTTTAGACGTAAATTCTGCACGGGGTTCGGTTACGACTGCTTACAGTGCTGACTGTTCATCTAATGGTATACATAACATACATACATAATCAGCCCATAATTTTCCCACTGCTGGGACACAGGCCTCGTCTCTGTGACCACCACGCGAGCCCAGTGCGAGTTGGTAGATGTCACATGTCTTCGAATTTTTGGTTCTAGGACATGCCGGTTTCCTCACGATGTTTTCCTTCACCGTTTTGAGAGAAGTGGTGATGAAATAATTTACACAAAGTAAAGCGCCTGTCTGGGTTCGAACCTACGACCTACAACTCGTAAGTCGCGGCCTTTATCACTGGGCCACCACTGCTCTAATGGTATACTTGTAGGTAAAAACTTCCTTTGTTTATTTTTTTGTACACGCGAACCAGAGGACAGATTGCCGTGAAAGATTAGCCAAACTTTCAACCAGGGACTTGAAACGTTACTCAAAATTGACCGATAATTTGTACCGTTCCACCAGGATCGTAATAAAATTAATTCCTTGGCTATAACGATACTGACAAACGGAACGAAATCTTAAACTGTTCAATAACAATATTATCAATATATCGTTATTAGTTATTAGTATCGTTATTCATTTCTATACTCAACTTTGCCAACTTCATGACTTATAAGATGACGAAAAAGTATGAAGAACATCGTTACAAATGAATCTGTAACTTTTCACCTGTAACGTTATTACAAGCGGATAAGCTTAATGTTACTGACACCTATAACGTTACTTATAATACTGTTCTACGAAAATGATATTCTATAACGTTTTTGTTTTGTAGCGTTATTTATATATTTTTAGGTTTTAGTATCGTTACAAATTTTGGAACGTTATACGATAACATTAGTGGTAACGGAACGAAATTCATTTCGTTGTCCTTGCTTTCAACTATCAACGCTTATGGCCCAATTATCTGGTCTGCTAACGGCCGAACCCAATAACCTATTTGCCATCTGTAGTAACTATCATGTCCAATAAATAGCTGTCAACATGTTATAGGAACGTATATTTTGGCTTTTTCATGCAAATAGCTATCCGTAGTAAGCGATATAATCTCCCATCGATTGATAGCGTTGGCCGGTAAGCGGTAAGATTCCTTAGGCTCTAGACAGACGGATCGCATTTCAACTGCAATCCAACCGCAAATTGCAGTTCGGATACAGTTTGAATGAGTTGAGTTCTATTGCAGTCGTGTCAACTGCATTCAAACTGCATCCGAACTGCAATTTGCGATTGGATTGCAGTCCGTCTGTCTAGAGCCTTAGGGCGGGTTGTTACAGGTCCACTTGACGCACGCGTATAGGTACGTCAAAACTAGCGGTAACTCATCAAAAATTCTCAAAAATTCTCTTGAATTTGCATCGTATGTTAAAAATTAGGGTTAAAATAAAGAAGAACTAACTTTTTCTTCAAAAGCTTTAATTTACATTAAAAAAAAACATAATTTTACACGATAGCTCTAGTATTCAGCAGTAATTAACAGAAATCAAAATTAAAAAAATATGGTTTTTATTGAAAATACAACCAAACTAACAAATTTCGTAAATAAAAAACAAAAAATATATATTTTCGGAACCCTTGTACACGTTAAACGCATTGTCATACTGTATCCTCTTGTATATATAGTCTTGCCTACACGAGGGAACGGTTTGTCGCATATTTTCCATTATTGTTATGGCATAGTGCCATAAAAAAGTACTTGAGAGATATAGATAGGTACTTACCTGAAGAATTAATTGGGCCATAAGCGTTGATAGTTGAAAGTTCCCCTAATCTTTGACGAAAATCTGTTCACTGGTTCGCGTGTACTGAAAAATAAGCGGAAGTTTTTTTATTATTTAACCCTTCGTTAAACGTGGATCCGCGCGAGACACAATGGCTTTTTAATTGTTTCTGTAATTACGGAATTCAACCGGTTAAAGTTGAATGCAGGTAAATAAATAATTTTCAATTATTACATAACATAAACGAAGATGTCGTCGGACTACCGACGACCGATTTATACTAAGTACTAAATACTTGAGTATGATTTTCAGCCTCCTCTGAACACTTAGACACTGGGTACTGATGCTGATAACAACATATATAGGGTGACTGGTAATTAGTGACCGATACCTAAACACGTGATTGTACTCATGATAACAAACAACTTTTACTATGGGACCAAACCTGAAATCGCGAAATAAAAATCTGCTCTTCAGTACATTTTGACCAGTTAGGCGAACATAAACGACTAAACAGCAGATTTTTTTTCGCAATTTCAGTTTTGGTCCCATAGTAAAAGTTGTTTGTTATCATGAGTACAATCACGTGTTTAGGTATCGGTCACTAATTACCAGTCACCCTATATACAAAAAGAATTAGTTTCCTAATGCTTAAGTAGGTATAATAGAGAATTAAATGAATTTTCAAGGGGTCGGTCAGTCAGAAAGTTGAAGCAAGTTGCCCCTTCCAAAGCGTAGGTTACTTTGGATAAAGGCTACTCGATGTTACTTCCGTAAATCGTGTAGTCATCGTCTTTTTTCTAGTTCTAGCATAATTGTGTTTCAACAAACTTTTAAAAACTTTGGGAAATTCCCTAAACAAAAAAAAAATCATTGTCTATTGCTGCAGCGAAACTTGGTCACGGCACGGCACCTGTCGACGACTGTACTTGCTCAGTACTTGAAGCACAGACGTTGCGCGGTACACTCGACGACACAATATTTACGATCACGTGATCCGAATATCTTTGTATTCTAATTTTGTTGTGAAAACTTCGTTTTTCAGCTCTTTAATGTACAGGATACGGAAATGTCTTTTTTCTTTTCTTTGTATGTTTACAATTTGATTTGTGATGAAAAGTATTTGCTAGAAGTAGAAGCTATCTATATAAAACAGAAGCCAATTAACGATTGGATGATATGATGTAGGTATGATTAGGGGAGTTAAAATCAAAAAGTAAATTATAGGGTGTTTATTTTTTGGCAAGTGAAATGAATGCATTATGTATGTGATCAAATTGCTAATCAGGAGGTCAATTTGATAGAAAGGTGGTCTTGAAAGGGTAACACACTATCTATCAATCACAATCTGAATAATTTTGAAGGATATTGCTAATCCATTGATTCATATGTAAGAAAAATTTGTCTGCACAACAACATAAATAACGCGATGAATGTTGGTGAACTGTCAAAATGAACGCCATTGCTTGCTACTATTAAGTGTGTTACGCAACTGCCCCGCTGAAGACTCACCAGCATTGCTAGAAACTTTCAAAAAAGCTCGTACCTTGTAGATATTAAAACTAACGATGCCTACTTATTCCAACGACATAACAAGCGTGATAAGTCTTCCTCCACTTAAGTAGCAGGAGGTCTACCATGAGCTCTTAACGCGATCCATTTTAGGACCTAAACTGAACTGTTCTTCTAGTTCGTACCATGAAGTCAGTTTAACGATTCAATTTAGGCCATGCCATCTGACAGCGATTGTCCCAAAACGAGTCGCAAGTTTTGGGTTAAAAGTAAATGCCGCTGAGCGTAATGGACGTCATGGTACGACTTTGAGCGATGCAGTTTAGGAACCTAAACTGAAATATCTTGCTTTTGAATCGTTTTTAATTAGATCATGGTAGGCCACCTGGTACCTATTCGATACAACCTCACTCAGCGGTTTTGGTAACCGACATCAACTCACATAAACTTAGTTTTATGAGTCCACTCCACGGTTAGCGTCCTCGCTACTTGATATGGAAATGTACAGACACGAACATGTATCTAGGACTCCGCTTTTCCTGATTTAGGCCCGTAAGTCCGGTTCGTTGAATGTGTTCGACTAAATGGGTCACATTATGTCCGTCTACGGGCATTCTGCATGATATGGGTACTTATCGCGGTGTAATGGATAATGCAGTCTGAAAAGCGGCCAAGTGCGAGCCGGACTCGCACACAAAGGGTTTCGTACCACCGTACATATTTAACACTAGCGGCACCCCGCGGTTTACACCCGCATAAGTCTCGATCCCGTGGGAATATCGGGATAAAAGTACTTATCCTATGTCCTTTCCCGGGACTCAACCTACATATCTCTATACTAAATTTCATCTAAATTGGTTCAGCGGTTTTTGCGTGAAGAGTTAACAGACAGACATACTTTCGCATTTATAATAGGTATTAGTTTGGATGACTAACCTACATATTTTTTCGTTTCCCATTTTTATAGTATCACACTTTAATTTTTAAATGTATTTTTTGTTGTTACTGGACTGCCTCGTCGGTCCAGTGGTCTCAAGCGCTACGGCTGAGCACGAAGGGGTCGTTTCCCGGGTCGGGCAGGGTTTTCCATTTGGAGTTTCTCAGTAGCAGCCCGAAGTCTGGATTTTTGCCCGGTTGATGGCAATAGTGAACTAACTAGTGAACAACTCGTGCTGTTATATCATAGTTACAACCTTTATTTTGTTATTCCATCTCAGCTCTTTAGGTATTAATCAAAAAACCCGAACACGTGGTCCTTTTCTCCTTATACATCAATATTAACGTTCATCAAGTGAGTAATCTTGCCGCTTTCCCGCCTCTAAAGAACTATTCGTGTCCTAATTAGCTTAAGCAATCAATTTATTCCCGCGAGAGTCTGGAATTAGTTATTGTAATTAATTTTTCGCGTCACACGATAGTAGTAGCCATAATTCCTAGTAACTTGGTTGGCTGAGAAACGTGGGTCCGTGATGGGAATATTATCATCGCGTACGCATCAAAGCGATTGATAGTTAGTAGATAGGTACTATACAGAAACTTGTTCCTAGTCCTCTTAAAATAGGTGCACATATTATTATGTGTGAACTATTAACATAGTAGAATGTGTAGTGGATCTTAACCGACTTCAAAAAAGGTAGGGTTACATTTCCATGATTCCTTTAGCATGACGCCTGTAGAGTAGTCCCATATCAGTTTCATTAACTATGATTTACTTAGCAGTTTTTGATTTGACTTCAATAATAGGTTTTTAATCCAGTTTGTTTGTTGTTGGATACTGTAACTAAAAAGAGAAAAATAAAAAACTTTTTCCAAAAAACAATCGATTTCAAAATCAAAGCCTGCGACTTAAACAATCGACCTCAAAATCAAGCCTGCGACTTCCGAAACTAAAATTATGTTTCACTTTGTAGCCGCTTTTTTGGTTTTTCTTTTGAAGTCGGTTGCAGTTTTTTAGGATACATTTTTTTTTATTTGATTGTTGAATGTTGCTTAAACTGCAGGAAAAGAAGGTAGTCTATAATTACTGCAGAAATAATTCTACGTGGTTCCATGTAGTTATTGTTTTTCCTTGTAACTTCAATCCGCGGTCGTTCTTATCCCGCTACTTAATCATAGTGCAGGAGTTCACGTAATATTCTAACACCACGCGGACCTGACGTCCTGACGCCATTATTTTATGAAGTATGTTATTTCTACGCCCACTTGTTAAATATGTACTCGAGTTAAGAGGTCCTTGTGACGAGAGAGTGCAGAAATGTCACTTTTGTGAAGAGCTTTGAAGTGGAGTTTGATAAGAGAGAAGTGCAAAAAAATAAGAAACCAAATAGGTCTACTTTTAGTAAAAAAATTGGTACGTTTACACACAAAAAAGGTTTGAAAAATTGTGACAGCTAGAGCAGTGGTGGCCCAGTGGTAACGGCCGCGACTAAGAAGTTGTAGGTCGTAGGTTCGAACCCAGACAGGCGCTAACTTTGTGTAAATTATTTCATCACCACTCTCAAACGGTGAAGGAAAACATCTTCAGGAAACCGGCATGTCCTAGAACCAAAACAAAATCGAAGACATGTGATTTCTATCAACCCGGACTGGGCCCGCATGGTGGATTTTGGCCCATTCCGTCTCACAGAAAGGAGGCCTGTGTCTCAGCAGTGGGAACATTATAGGCTGATCATGCAGTGCACCTATTGAAATTTGTCACTATTTGAGTATCAAGTACAAAGGTACAATTAAGTACATAAAAAGGTTCCTCCTATGAAACTGAAAAGGTGTCCCCCATTCAAAACAACACGCCAAATCCCAGACATTTTCCAAATTCCCTTTCAAAATGAAATTCACCAGCTTACAAATACCGCCATGGCAATACTTCCAGACGTCTACCACTTCTGGTCACCCCCTTGACCGCCACACGCGAGGGGTCATCTCTCGCGGTCACGTGGTATGACCAAGACTGTGTAATTGCCCGTTATGCGTAGCTTTTTAGCAATAACCGCTCGATTGCATGACGGTTGGTGAAACAGTGCAATGCACCTGGGTTTTACCTTTTTTCCTTGTTAGAAAGTTAGCTTTTGAGTTAAAGACTTGTAGTTAGACGGGTATTTTTAATATACCTACCCAGGAAGGATTTTGTACCTATGTTGCATTAGAAGAGTTTCCTTGTAGTTTCTTGTGTCCATTCTTCTCCATAGAGATCTACGTTTTGGAATAAGCAAGCTTCAACTTTCTCTATTAGCTGACCGACTCCTGGACAGTTCAAAATTGCCTGTAAATGGTTTAATTGAAATAAATTGAGTTTTCAGCGATTGAAAATTCCAACTTTGGGTACCTACTTGTATAAAGGAAAACAAATACTCTATAATTAATAGGATGAATATTTAACGAGACAGTGTCCGTAATAATTACATAATTGTTATGAAAAAGTGTATGAATGTAGGTCACACACGGCGGTATGTGAGATACACGGCCTGTCTTTTAACTATTCATATCATTATGATGCTCCACTTCAGTAGGTCGACGAAGTTATTAAAAAACTTACAAAATAAGGAGTTTTTTTTTGTAATTGGTATAGTTATGTGGAGTATCGAACTGGCTAATCGTACTCGTACTTATCTAGAAGTTTAAAAAAGTGGTAATCGACTACCTAAATCCTAAAAAAAAAACATTTACAACTTCTATGGCGCCGACAAGGCTTGGAACCATACCAAAAGTACAGGTTCTGAACCAGTACTTAGTGGTTCTTGCCATTTCGGTGCCTGGGTACCTGTTCTAGACCTAAAAAGTACCGCTACCAAATTCAGATACCCGGCGCGTACCACACATCTTATATTTGTACGAGGAACCTCTTACTGGTGGCAAACCTTGAGGCTATTTTTCTAATGCTTATTAACTATCCTTTTTACTTACTATAATTTGTTTTCTCACTCTTAACTTACGGAAATATTTATTCGACATCGGTTTTGGTATCGGTACAGTACCAAAATTGATTAGAAATACCAATAGTACATACAGGTACGTCTGGTACCGGCACCAATAGTACAAGTATACTCTGGTACCGGTATCATACCAAGACCAATGGTACCGGTTCCCAAAAATACAGGTATTTCAAGCCCTGGGCACGGGTCGTTAAAGGTTTCCTATAACGTGGAGCATTCATTTATGAAACAACAAGCCAAGCAAGATTTCTGATGAGCTGTCATACAATCTGTCATCCCCTATTTAACCCCTTTAGGGGATGAATTTTCAAAAATCCTTCCTTATGGTCCACCTACGTTATCAAAAGGAACTCTGCAAAATGTCATGCTTCTAAACCCAGTGGTTTAGGTTGTGACTGTGTTGTCTGTCAGTGAGTAAAATTTAATATTTTAATTGGGGCTTGTTTATAAAAATTTCTTAAAGCTAATTAATGATTAACGTCTGCTTAACTATCATTTTTACATTTAAATTAGCGTATTATTTTTACTTTACACATCCTATATATAGGTATTAAAGGGGAAAGTCAGGCTGTCCACAGAATATTCGAAATTCGGAAATAATGTACCGTAAAACGAGGTGAATAGGGATGCAGTAGGGGCGTGAATCGAACGAAACTTTAAAAAATTTTGACAGTTCTTCAATACAAAATCTGTCAGACGTCAATTTTATTCCACGAATGAAAATTATCTGTCGATTGAAAAATCAGCCCTGTGTCCTTGTTGGTAACAAACGTTAATATTTCGACGTTAAAATCCATTTTAATGTTTCGTCCAAATTCAACCCTACATCCCTATTCACCTCGTTACGTTACGTTAAAATTAAAATAATAATAATAAAATTTCAGATTAAAATCCATGTGTTGTTAGTAAAAGTCTTAACCTAATGGTAGCAAAAAACACAAAATTTAAACGACTGACACCTACGTATGCAGCCGTATCCAGTGAGACAGCATGGGGATGTACGGTGGTACATCATTTATTTATAGGTATATATCATTTAGTTAGTTATTCATTCATCACCATATTATCACACAATTCACTCAGGGTGCAAAAAATGAACGGTTATAAAAATGTAACCAAAGTTTGTGGCTCATGCCACAACAGCGAGACCAATGACCTATTTGCCTGACTACCTTCAAGATTACTTATTTCGAACAATTTCTGCACGACAAGTTTTTCTACCTTAGTAGTTGCTTCGTTCAAAATGAAGTACTTTGCTGAATATTATTGGTCTGTCATCGTTGCGGGCCCATTGCAAAAACATTGTCTTTATTGTATTATTGACGATGATATGCCTCGGTTCTGGGGGTGGCGGTGCGTTTCTTTTGTGAGCGGACAGACCATAGTACATGGCTTTTGTTTAAACCAACATAAGATATATTGTTTTGGACCTCGGGTAATCTAGCATCCCAATTTAGGCTTAGTCACCTCCAACGTCCCCTGTTATTAGAATCACTGTAGAATGTCTCGATTTTATACATTTAGGGGTTTATTAAGTTAAGTGACGTTTAAATGTCAAACATGTATGGTTAAGCAGTCGCTATTTCACTACTTTAAGCAACGTTTATGAATAAAGGGGCTACTTGCCAACAGATTACACACAAAATTATATTCTCCTCGAATCCAGCATAACAAGATCATTAATAAAATTATAAAGGTTAGTTTTTAATGTACAACAAACTCTTTGAACTTGGCTTTCTTCAGTTTTAGATTATCTAAAAAAAATGTATTTAAAAGCATAAAATAATGGTATAAAATTAAACTAACGATTTAAAATAGGAACTGTAATTGAGTAAATGAAGACACAGAAACAGCAATGAATTATTATGAAATTAAAAATGTCGTAAAGCATAAATGATCGCTATCAGTGAGACCACACCCTCATACTTCCCGTACAGCGCTCGGATGGTTGCAGATTGCGTTTGTCGTGTTGTCGTGCGCGCTGTGATTTACGAGCCCGCGACATCTAGCGGTAGGACTGTGGGCCCGTCTCTGTGTGCGTCGTGCAGGTTCGCCTG
The DNA here is from genome assembly GCA_914767645.1 of Hydraecia micacea. Taxonomy (NCBI): domain Eukaryota; kingdom Metazoa; phylum Arthropoda; class Insecta; order Lepidoptera; family Noctuidae; genus Hydraecia; species Hydraecia micacea. Next base: position 2,984,840 of record OU611794.1, read on the forward strand.
ACTAGATATCGACTACATAATGATATTGCCCGCAATTTTATTGCTAATTAAGCGCTGTAGAACTCCGGTGATGTAGCATTTCGGATAGGTTATTTTGTTTGTGAAAGAAAATAGGGGCAAATAGATTAATTAGGATAGTAAGACAGACATGTTTTATTTAGCTGAACATTAAACTTCTTTTATCTTGTGGCTTCCAAAGCTCGTCAAACAAACCCAACCTTGAAACCCCACAGAACTTATTTTAACCCCGAATGCAATAAAAAAACAAATGAAAAAAGTTGAATATTTCATTAAAAAAAAATATGACAGTAGATTATATTTCCGTTTGGGGTTTGACGCACCCCCGCGTAGCATTAGCCGATGCGACCCCATCCGTCAGTGTAGGCCTCCGCGCGACCGTAGCCGCCCGCCCGTAGCACCGCTACGCCGTAACCGCTACGAGAAAACACGTGAAAAATACTTACATTCTAATTGGTTATTTCAGTTTTAATATTTTAAAGTTATTGTTGTTTATCATGGATTTAAACGTTATGGACCTGTTTTGTAACAAAATGGGGTAAGTTTTATCAACTTTTACAGCTTTGTTTTTCTTTTTAATGTTTTCTAATTATTGGTTTGTGGATCGTCATTTTTATGGTTTTGTAATTTGCAAATGACTGCGTCGGGTTTTATTGTTGTTGAAGGGAATAAACATGAATGTTGTGAAGGCAGGTTTTTTGAAGATTTATTTTTTATTTGGTCTTCTTGGTGATAATACTGGTTCATTAAGTGCTCGTGTTTTAAGGGTCATGTACGGTAACAAATATATTTCCTTATTCCTTTTAGTAGACACGTTTCTCTTATAGTTCTGAGTTTAGGTCATATTACGATTAATCCTAAAAAGCGCTTTCTCATTTTTTTACATTTGCCATTCAATTTTCAAAACCAATTTCAGGCAACTGCTTTTTTATCGCTTGAAAGAACACTGCTGATGGTGCCGAGACGTTCTTTCCGTTACATTCAGTTTTGGACGATAACTTTTTTTAGCGTGCACGTGTATCACAAGGCGGTTATATTGATAGCTGTAAAGGTCACGTATAGATGTTATCTAATAATTCAAACATGCTCGAGGAATCACGGTATTTTAGGGCTTTTATTATTTATGTGGGTAGAATTGAAACAAATCACCACTTCTCTTGAATGTCGGATCTGTATATGCTACTAATGCAGTTTCTAACGTTACAGCCAAAATATTAATTGTTAAATAAATAATTAGGTAGTATTAACTACCGAAATTATAATGCGCTGGTTCTGGTAGTAAAACAAAGTGTCAATCCAACGTAAAAACCAAAAGGTAGAAAAATCATAAACAAAAGGTATAAAAAGGTAAAATATCAAAAAGGAAGAAAAGACTTGCACAAGTAGGATCGTTGTTCCTTAGGCCTGGTTTCCAACAAATAGGAGAAATATGTCGATAAACCCTAGGCTTGTCATTGGACATCTCTCCGCTTAGCATCGAAGCAGTACCTACCTTGTTGCTTGTTGGATGGGTATGGTGCAGTGGCGAAGGTACCATACAACTCGATTCCCACCGGCTTCTCTTCGAATATTCAGAACATAACCACTCTATAGTTAATTCGTCATTGAAATTTCCTTTTGGCATTTGTTTTTTGCTCCGGCCTACCTCTGTCATAAATTCACCCTTCGCCACTGGTATGGTGGTTTACCTAGTGTCTTCTCCGCTTTGGTGGAACTCGTAATGGTTGCTCTATATACCTAACTAAAGGTACAAACTTAGGAAAAGTATAATATCTTTCAGTCCTTGTTACTGTGTTTGAGGATCTAGTGATGTGACCCAGATTGTAGAGTTATGCCTATCGACTATCACACTATTATATTATTCGTCAGTAAAAAATCCCCAAGTTCAGCAGACAGAAGACTGTATTGACGGCCGAGGACACAGCGCTATTATCAAAACGTCACATCTTTCGGCCCAAACGTGTTTGTTTATGTCAAGGCCGGTTTTATAAGCTCCTCAACACTCTACGCTTAGAAAATAATTAACATTAGCGTACATAATGTATGGTATAGGGATATTGGAGGTCGGGGTGACGAAGCGTTACTATTGTTGTGTCAGCGATGTCTGAATCGGGGAGTGAGTATGAATGAGACAACTGACAGTCTAAGGGCAGATTTTTCTATCGCCAAACTAACTAGATAACTTTTATTCGAGGTGACGTTTGACAGTTTTTGTATGAAATAACTGTCAAAATTTCAAAACTGTTTCTCGAATAAAGAAAGATGATTGAAAAATCAGCCCTAAAAAAAAATTGGCTAAATTATTCTGTCTTTTAGTATCGATGGTATAATTTCCCAAAAAAAAAAAAACTATGTACTCAAATAGCACAGCACCCAAATTGTGTAACGCACTAACAATCTCAATCTGAATCATTTTGAAGGTTATTGATATTCGAAAAAATTGTCTGCTCTAAAACGTAAATAAACGTATTATTTGCGCTGCTGAGCACACAAATGTTACATCAAAATCAAAAACGCAATTAATGTTGTTGATCTGTCAAAATGAAAGCCATTGCTACTGATAGTGTGTTACGCAATTGCCCCGCTGAGTTGGTGTATAGTAATTTATAGTAGTAGTAATTTATAGGCCATTTAATTTGATTTTCGGGGCCGCTTTCTATTAACAAGAAACTTAATTTTCACCTACAGCAACGTTAATGTTCTAAATTGGTGTAATACTACTTCGTTTAATTACGTATAATTTGTAAGGGGTAGGCTACTTAATTAATAGCCGCATAGAAGTCGTTTATGACATATTAACTAGCGCCTTAGGTACTAATGTTTTCGCTTGTGACATGAAACGGCTATAATGCCTAGCATTGTTCATATAGATTATTTGATTCATACATACATACATAATCAGCCTATAATGTTCCCACTGCTGGGTTCATAGTCATACATTTGATTCATACATCTTACAGCAAGTTAGTTCATGGGTTAATATCTAGGTGCAAAATATACTCTTTTTAAACAATACTATTAATGTGGCCGCAATCTATCATACCAATCAGAATTTTAATTCGACACTTTTAATTATACTTACTTAGTATCAAGATTAAGATCGAACCCAAGGTTCTGATTCTCACAAACCTTCCCGTCCTCATCCCATGTTACTTGGGGTCGGCGCAACAACACACACACAACAACCACTAACCACACCAACGAACCAATCAATCAACCACCGACCAACCAATCAGACAATCAACTCACACATGCTCACTTAAATGTCTCACTGATGGTGGCGCGTGTGTTGGATCATTCAGTTCCCTACAAAATGGTTGAGCTGGATGGTGCTGATCCACGCGTCATGTTCGTGAACGGGCGCCGTCAGTTGAGACTGGTCATCTCTTAACTGCCAAGGCTTATTTTTAATCTTATATTTTGAATTGTTTCTTCATTTGTGTGTTTCTTGCCCGTTCTTCTCCATAGAGATCTACGTTTTGGAATGGGCAACTAGCTTCAACTTTCTGACTAACTGACGGACTATTTAATTTTTACAATTCAAAAGTGCCTGTACATGGTTTAATTGAAATAAATGCTTTGAATTTGAATTTCAACCACCAACCAATCAACTACCAACCACCACCAACTTTAAATTTATGAACAGGTAAACAGTACGTTGTTCTTAGACCACATCCTTATCTTAGTTCATAAAAGAAACGGCCACGTTATCACGTGACATGCCGTGACTAACGAGTCTCATAATGGTATTAGCTTCAGCTGTTCTGCACAGCTTATTAAGCTATTTAGTTAAACAAATAAAAAGGGGAGACGCAAAAATGAGGAACCCTATGGTGCGTGTCTTGATGGTGAATTTTGAATGAAGATGGATAATTACAGTTATTGAACGAACAGATCCGAGGGGTCTTAAAGAATTTGCTAAAGAATTTGGATTTTTGTGGCGTAGGATTGTAAATAAAGAAGTGTCGTACCGAGCTCGCCATATGTGATTTGAGAGCATGGTGTAGAGTGATCAACGTGTTATAACTGCTGGTTTTGATAGTTTGAAGTCTTCCATCAATAAGTGCGCATACATACGAGCGAAACGCGTCTACGGCAGAGGCAACTGCAACTGTCGACACCCGTCGACGCTCGCCGTCTACGAGTTACTAGGCTGCCGTCGACAACGTGCCGCTCGTGTATTTGATTAACATAATCAGCCTATACTAATCCCACAGCTGAGAAACAGGCCTCCTCTCTGTGAGAGGAAGTGGGCCATAATCCACCACGCGGGTCCAGTGCGGGTTGGTGGATGTCACATGTGTTCGAATTTTTTTGTTCTAGTACATGTCGGTTTCCTCACGACGTTTTCCTTCACCGTTTTGAGAGCAGTGGTGATGAAATTCAATACACAATAGCTACTGATGGTAGCTATTATAATATAATCATACAGTTCGCCACTGATATAGACTATTGGGACGTTAAAAACAGAGATAGTTATTAATATTTCCACCGTTTTCATTTATGCTTGAGTTTGGTTTTCAATGTTTTTGTTGGATGGTATAATAACGTATGCTATTGCTGACATAATATGGCAAATTATACAATTGTAATGTTTTTTTTTTAAGTTAAAATAATTACTTTGCATACTATATTGTATGAATTAAGTTCTTCTAAGTTAACAGACTCTGGGGACTTTGTTACGCCACTTCTTCTTACCAGCTAAAGCACTGGGAAGTGGTGAAGGGAATTTTTTTTTAGACTGTCTTGCGTAATTCTAGCCAAATTTCATCCAAATCCGTTTAGCAGTTTTAGCGTGAAAGCGTAACAAACCATCTTATTTTCGCATTTATAATATTTTAGTTAGGAAGTTAGGAAGGATATAAATTTACCTAATTATTGTTTGACCTGAAAACCTTTTGCTAACCCAATTCCCAAACGTCCAACCGAGATGCAATTTCCTAAACGCGAGAAAAACTTTGTTCATTACGATTGTAATCACAAATCTAGACAAAGATCTAGACAGTGCAATTTGTCGACCTTCATATAAATGTAAAAAGTTTCTAAGACAGGGCAGGAGTTTGGGTCGGGAACTCGGGACCCGTACAAAAAGAACGGTCGCGTGCGGCCCGCGATTTGAACCCGATGTAACGAATTACTAATCAATAACATGCTTGTTTTGTCGCAACTATGCAACTTGAACTACCTTTTGTCATTTCATGTTTGTTGTAAAAGAAATTGATATATTTTTGGCGGTTTTTCTGAGAAAACACGGCCAATATGTTTCTTTTATGGTTAATTTAATGGAAGATCGATTGTTTTTCTAATTGCTTTAAATATTTTCTTTAGAATTAACTTCTACTAGATTAAAGGACCCTTTGTATCATATGGAGCAGTGGGGGCCCAGTGGCAACGGCCGCGACTTACGATTTGTAAGTAGGTCGTAGGTTTGAGCCCAGACAGGCGCTTTACTTTGTGTAAATTATTTCATCACTACTGCTCTCAAAAAGATGGAGGCTTAGATAAATGATAGCGCAGCGAGACCAATCATTTATCTAAGGATGAAGGAAAACATCGTGAGGAAACCGGTATGTCCTAGAACCAAAAATTCGAAGACATGTCATATCCATCGACAACCCGCACTGGATTACGGCCCACTCCCTCTCACCGAGAGGAGGTTTGTGTCCCAGCAGTGGGAACATTATAGGCTAATTATGCTGGTGATTATCCACAATTTATTAGCGTGCTTTAAAGAGGAAGAAGAAACTGTATCGCATTGCCTAACATTCTTCTTCTTAGCGTGTCGATGGCAATCTAAATGGACTCGGCCCAGAATTCGGCTACGTGTTTGGTTCAATCACTAGCGTCCATCAAATCCTGTAACCTGCAGCTGACAGGACACGAAGGACATGATACTGCCTAACATTAAGGACACCATTTTATTTTGACTTTATTTTGGGATTATCATCCGCGACAAGCATGTTGTAGTAATCATTCCCGTTGTTATAACAAAGAATCAATTTACCTAAGGTATGGCATAGTTAGCTTCATAAAATACAATTTTTTGCACACCTACGATAATGTGCCATTATGTTCGCGATGAAACAAATTACAAATCAATATGTAATAATAACTTAATGAGTTTGTTGTGCAAACTTCGCTATTTCTTGGTCACGAATCACGAATTAGTTTATCCAATAACGTTATGTAAACCCATGGATTTTGCATTATTGTCTTATGTTAAATCTTACGTCAGTATTTCGCTATCTTCGTAGGTAAAGTTAGGGAAATGATTTATTTAGCAAAATACCATCTCAATTTGTCCGTATATTCAAATCACAACTGTCATTCTTTGACAGTTGTATGAAATGGCTATAACACGGCAAATTGAGGACAAGAGGAGGCAGAAGGAGGAGAGGATCAATCCTCTCTTCTTCCTTCCTCCTCTTGTACTCTTTTATAACGGTCGTCCATGGCTCCAATCCTCAAGGATTGGGGGCATGGACGACTCTCTTATAATGAAGCATCTACGGTTTACGATTTAAGATAATATATTTCACTCAAAAAGAATACTCCACTTATTTTACTCCTATGAGGAAACAGATAATAATTACGATAGGCGACGGTTTCTCGGGTTATGAACTAAAATTAAGTTACATAAAAATAAAAAACAGTACACACTTACAATTCAAACATTATTTAGATATTCCCATGTTTGCAAAGCACTAAATGATTTGATTCTTGACAAATAATTTCCGTGATTTTAGGTAAAGGTATTTTATAGAGAAGTGATTATAATAGAAATTAATCTATTTGAATATTTTTATGTTTCAGAATGCAAATGCAAAGTTTATAGCTTCATTTAAAAGTCACAATATAAAACAGTGACTTAGGTCAAAGTTTCCAGTTTGCTATAAAACTATTTTGGTAGATATTGAAATCCTTCAATATAGAAGCTTTTTATGTTTTTTTTTAGATCAATGACACTGTATTTCTTATTTAGTCCTCACTCTTGATGAACTGGAAACACAAAATAAACATCATTCATAGCCGCATGCCACAGCCAGCATATCCTAAAACCAAAAATTCGAAGACATTGTGATGATGTGACATCTACCAACGCGCACTGGGCTCGCGTGGTGGTTTACGGCCCACTCCCCCTCGAAGCAAGGAGGCCGGTGTCCCAGCAGTGGGAACATTATAGGCTGATTATGTTATATTATACCATTACTAGTAGGCGTTTTTAATGTAAAAGATTAGATTACCTATCAATTGATTAGTAAAGTAATTGAATAAAACTCCATTATGAAAAAATGCTCATATCATAAGCTATGATATGGTAGGTACCTATCTTTCAGCAAAGTCAAAAAGTACCTAAGTACTTACCTGATAATCACAATAATTCATAATGTACTCAAGGAGAATAACAAAGTTTTATTACTCAACCGAAAATGTTATCAGATGCCCTCATAGAAATGTTCAAATATATATGGATGGCCTAGTATCCATTTGTTTTCACGGTCACGCTAAAAAGCCGATAGTTTTATTTTAGTAAGTATTTATGTGTAAATAATAAATTACAGTTCTAAAAACTTCAATCAATAACAGAATACTTTCGATAAAGAAATTAATTTCGTCGGTTCAGTGTTAAATTACAATGCTTCCACGATGGCTATTATCGATAAATATAATAATTACGGATTTCGTTGATATTGAGTCTGTTATCAGCATACAAGTACTTCATGAACTAAGCGCCCACTATTCCATGGCCTACCTTAAGGACCTAGATTGATTGGTAGATGATAAAACAAGATTATGTAATCATGGTTTATCATCTACCAATCTATACAGGGTTATTGGAAAAACATTAACAACCTCGTAAGAGGTCATTGTACTCATCATTATGAACAACTTTTACTATGGAACCAAACCTGAGATCGCGAAAAAAAAATCAGCTGTTCCCCTTACATTCATGTTCGTATAACTCTTCAAAATGTCGGGAACAGCTGATTTTTTTTTCGCGAATGCCGTTTGTTTTCTATTCCTTTAAATAATATTTTATTCGAGAACATCCATCGGTTTCTTACTAAACTTCAACTATATCCGAAGATCCTGCATACTTATCTCTTTTGTTGACTGTACCTCAAATCTGCAGGACGTATTATATCCTCTTTTCGCACTTCAACAATAACATTGACACTTCCAGTTCCCGTTATGGCCCCTGGGCCCTGGGTACTTTGTATCGCAAATAGCAAATTACTAACCGAACGTGGACCGCTAACAATTTAGGATTAAAAAAAAAACAATGTTTGTTTTTAAAAACTAATTAATTATGCACATTGAACTTGTTAAAGCCGTGTCCCCAGGGTCACGCTGATACACAATAAATGAGGGACGCCGGTGACATTGAGCCCGCGCCATTAAGCGCACGGAACGACCACACATGGGCACTTTAACTACCTGTTCCAATGTCACATAGATCAGTGGTGGTTTGTAGTGTTTGATCAGCGACTTTGTCAGGCTTATGGAGGCACAAAGTGGTGGTTAAGGAGTGGTGTACTGGTTTGTTCAGCGTTTGAGAAAAGCTCACCTAGTTTTTTTTTATTAGCCATAAAGTTCCACTTCTGGGCAAAGAACTCCCTACTCTCATTCCACCTCTCTGTCCAGAGCTACCAAGGACCAATATTTATTCAAAGGAGTCCAGCTCTTCATCACCTAGAATGTTCGATAAATGGCTGCATTGAGATTATAATCTCCGTGGTCTCTGGAAGCCTGAAATGTATTGTCAGATCTCATGTGAACATTTATGATCGTCTGTCAATCATGAGTACCACAATTTCATCATAAGTTAAGATTTGAATGTAATGATCAGCCCTTGACATATTATTATGGCTGTCAGAAAAACAAATGTTGATTGTTGACCTACTACCGAATATAGCCTAGCCACCATATTTGCTCAGCCCGCCGTTTCTCTGCTCAGACCTTTTGGAAATGTCGGGTTTATATCGCAAGTCAGAGTTATATATAAAAGCTTTAGTTGCCCACTCTCACTCTTTTTATTATAATATCTAAGACATTGGCTAGAACGAGTACCCAATTTCTGTCTGCATACACACCTTTTACATAAAGAAAGTGATCGATCTATTCTGTACCTACCTAAAAGTCTCATCGTGAAAACTTACATGATGTAAGCTTGAAATGAACTGCCAATAGTGTCAATCTCTAGCATCAGGTGGAATGACAGCTCACTTCACCAAATTTTCATGGTGAGATTTTTACAGAATAGACAGACGGGGCCCTATTCACTCTGATCACTCAATGACTCCTCACTTCGAAATCACCTCAATTCCCGCCAACCTCGCGTTCATTTCGTGCGGTTCCATTCATTGTGTTATAAAGAATACGGCCCCTGGTCTCTATATGCAAGACCAACCCATTCATCATAGCTATAAATATCCACCGACAGCAAATAACGACCTCAACTTTATTTGTGAACTGTTTACTGACAAAATGTTTACTCAAGTTACGATGTTGTGCGACAGACTATAATTTCATTTAGCCTCACAAATCTATCATCATTATAGTCAGTAATTACTGGCGACCCTGACCCTGACCCTGGCTGGCGTGACGGGGTATCATTTTATTTTAACTAATTAAAATGTCATTGTAATTGTTAAAGGATAGGGTGTTGGTACACGCGACAGTTTTAACTGATCGGATAGGCTACCTATCTGTGGATCGACAAATTGCGGCAGTTAGGATATCTCGTTTTTGTAATGGGTCGTGCCATGGGAAGCCATTGATGAGTTACCGCTCATACAATCGAGCGACACGCGTCACGGCAGAGGAAACTGCAGCCGTCGACGAGTGTCGACGGCTGCCGTCGACAACATGCCGATCGTGTAAGGACCGCACTCAGACACACGAGCGGCATGCTGTCGACGGACTGTTCGCTCGTGTGTATGCACATTTATGGATACTTCTATGATTCGAGAACATTCTGGGAAACAATTATTGGTTCATTACTCTAGTTCTTTCTATAATTTATAATAATCATTTTTGATTTACATATCTCGGGACCATGGGGTCCCGGTCCGTTGGAAGACGTACGAGGGGCCGAAGCCAACTCGCAGAGGCCCCTTAGGAAATTTTAATGAATTGCGGCACCATCCGACGATTATCCCTGTATGCACTATGCAAGTGCACCCAAGGATAACCCGCCGGTTGGTGTAGGACTATTGCAGGATAATATGGAAAAATAAAAAGTTGGACTATGAGTTTGGGTGGCTAAAGTGGATTGGTTACCAAGAACTGTGGAAGAACTATGACCCCTGCCTGATCAATGTTTTATATATACACGGATAACATGGCAGGGGGTGACTTGTCTAATAATCATTAACTTAATTAATTTGAATTTTAATTGATAATACCTAATATTTCTACGCTTAATGGCAAAACGTAGAGAACCTATGTAAATGTTGTAATATCTCACACCCTGTGCAACTCAACCTATGTGTACAAATAAAGATTCTGATTCTGAACGAAATTCTCATTCCAGAAGTTATTTGCAAAATGGCTCGTCTAATAAAGCTTACCGGTGTAATTACAAGCATATGAGACATTTCTGCTTTCTCGTGAGTGGTGATGTTGAGAGCAGTGGTGTCCCAGTGTAGTTGTAGATCGTAGGTTTGAAGTTAGACAGGTGCTTTACTTTGTGTAAATTATTTTCATCACCACTGCTCTCAAAACGGTAAAGCAAAACATCGTGAGGAAACCGGCATGTCCTATATAAAACCAAAAATCCGAAAACATGTGACATCTACCAACCCGCACCGGGCTCGCGTGGTGGGTTACGGCCCACTCCCTCTCACCGAGAGGAGGCTGTCCCAGCAGTGGGAACATTATAGGCTGATTATGCTCTTGGATGCGGTGGGTATTGTAGATAGTCCATCAACGGTGACCACTTTTATCAGCAAGTGGGCCGCCTAATTTTTGTCTTCCAAAAACATACAATTGCATTTTTTTTTTTTTATCAACTGAACTATTACATTCAAATAATAATTTCACGCCCACAGTTTTACACACACGTGGGTTAACAAAACTGACGATGACATCACAAGATAATGTAGATATTATTTATTAAATTGTCTACAAAACAAGACTGATTTCACTTTGATTTTTTATTCAGCTACTATAATAAATGCCACGTCATATCACATTATTATTAGATATGCATCCATTATATAACATTATATGGAAAGTCCAGATTACAGTGCTTTGCCCGTGTGAATGTTTTCCACCAGTGTGTGACAATACAATTCATAAACTTATAGCGATTTATAAACATAGTAAGCATTGCATTTTCTTTATTAGAAGGATTTTTTAAAATGTTTATGATTAAGGCATTGACTGCCACCGCGGTCACCGGTAAATTTCTTCTCTTTTTCTTTCCGGTCATTTTCTATTGTGTCTATGGTCTGGCAGTCAACGTGCTAAGCGAAATATAACAGAATTAAAGTAATTGTACTTGTATTTGTACATGTAAAGAAGGAGGCGAAAGAATCACAGGGCATCAAAAAATGTATCCGCATCGCTGTCCACAGTAAAAATGCCCAAAAGGCATTTTGTGTGACGATGTTGTTTCTTTGGCCAAAAAATAGCCAAAGATAATAATTTATTTTTCAGACATAGTCCATTCCATTAAATTAACATTTATAAAATAGATATAAAATACAGAAGCAAGAATATAAAAAATATATTTATTTATTCGTATATTCATTAATTTATAAAAAAATCCATTCAAATAGGTACCACATAGTTTTAGTTGTTATATTCGCGCGGGAAAGGAGTGCCTGGAAGGACTTGCGGGAGGCCTTTGCCCAGCAGTGGGACAGTACAGGCTAAACAAAAAAAAAAATCGAACATCTAGTTTTCACCAAACCGAGTTAATAGACCAATAATTGTTTGCTAAGTTTGCTTGGATCTTGCTCAAACTATTTTTACAGTTGGATTAATTTGTGGATAACGATGCTGGTTGCGTGATTACTTAAGTGTTTTATAAAATATCTGTATCTAAATATTAATCATTGCGCAATTGTTTGTTATCCTGAAGAAATAAAATAAAAATAAAAAAATATTTATGAGTAATAAATTATTACTCGAAGTGCCACGAAGGCTAACAACGAAAACGCTTAAATCTAATAGAAAAGAACAAACACAGTTATTGCTCCATCCAGTTGAAAAGTCAACAAGCGTTTCATCAACCCCGTACGCCGTAAAGGTAAAACATGACTGTGATCCTTTTTGCAATGTACTTAACATCTTGCATGCTTTGTGTGTGCATACTCATGTTTCTGACAAATAAATGAACTCTGAACTCTGAACCTCGCTACCGTTTCAAACTTGTACCAAACCGTCCATTAATTTCTTAGCAATGACAGTCTCGATCGAAATCGACAGCCCTGTTATTTTCTAAAATCGTCTTCTGTGTACCGCAATTATTAGTTATTAGTCGGAACTGTTCTGTCGAACGACGTTTTATAGCCCACCTTTGTGAATTATTGACGAGCCTGTCCTACAATTTGTAGTTTCTTTACGGAAATTAGCTCGATAACTGAGAAAACGTAGGATTGTCTTTGATGTTGCATGGAACTAACTTTTGGAGGCCACTGTACCTATCTATAGTATAAGGTGTTAAAAAATTAACCTTACAAACTTTGAGAGGTGCTTTAGACCATCGAACTGAACAACTTTCACTATGGGACCACCTCTGAAATCACGAAAAAAAATCAGCTGTTTCATACATTTTGGTCAAGTAGGTACCTATTGAACTTTTTTATGAAACAGCTGATTTTTTTTCGTGATTTCAGAGTTGGCATAGTGAAAGTTGTTCAGTTCAATGGCCTAAAGCACCTCTTGAAAGTTTGTAAGGTTAATTTTTTAACACTTTGTATAATGATTGATATTAGTTATTGTTATTTTATTAATGCATCCTTTTTTTTTAAAAATATTTTCTTTTATTGAAATGCATTTTTATTTTTCAGAATTCAATTTAGTAATCCATAATGCATTGAATATTTGCAGTGGAATAAATATTTGGAAATTGAATCTCATACTTTCTATATTATACAAATGTGTGGTTGGATGAATCGGCATCCTAATTGCGTAACACACTATCAATCTCAATCTGAATCATTTTGAAGGATTTTGCTAATCCATTGCTACTTATGTACGAAAAATTTATCTGCTCAACAACGTAAATGACGCAATGAATGTTGTTGAGCTGTCAAAATGGAAGCCATTGCTAACTGATAGTGTGTGTTACGCAATTACCCCACGGAAGAGAAAGAAAACACCACATCCAGCGGGGCAATTGCGTAACACATTATCAATCGGAATCGGTATCATTTTGACAGTTCAACAACATTCATTGCGTTATTTACGTGTTGAGCAGACAAACTTTTCGAACTTATGAAGCAATAGATTAGCAATTTGCTTCAAAATTATTCAGATTCCGATAGATAGTGTGTTACGCAATTAGGGTGCTGTTTCCAGTTCTCAAAGTTGAATCGCAACAGTCGTGTGTTGGCCCGTTCATCTAAGTGTTTTTCCTCTAATTTAGTTGATTGCTTGTTCCAGGTGTTCGGTGTGTAATTGTTAACATGCCTGCTCTCACCGAGGGTGTTGGTCAGAATGGATCGTTGTTCCATACTGTCTCCGTCGACGCCTAACAGCCGCGGCATGGACAAGTACGAGCAGCTGGCGGTGGTAAGTCTACATAGCCAATATACAAACTTTTTTTTTTACTATTCTGCGCTGTCCCACTCCTGAAGGCCAAATCTCGTACGTAAAAGACGTTCATATTCAAGTCGCAATCTCATCGCAGTGACAATCAATGTCAAAAACTTTAAAAAAATGTTGGTTGACAGGTTGAGACTGAGATGAGACTGTGAACATTCTTAAAATTACGGGAATTGCCCTCAGGGCCAAGGCCTCAACTCCTATCATCTTTCGTCCTCCTTCCAGTTTTGACGGAACCTATCCAGTTTGTCCCGCTAACTTTTTTTTTATTTTATTTTTTTTTATTTGAAATGGACTTGCTCTTGACTCTAGTCTAGGTCAAAGGTGACAGAGACAAAGTCGACGATGGAGCGAGCTTATCTTAACTCCTACGTGAGCTGCCGCGACCCCGCCTCACTGTCTCAGGGCACCACATCTATATCCATACTTAATATTATTACAAAAAAGAAAGTAACTGTCCGTGTGTTTTCACGCCTTAACGGCAAAAAAGTTTTTGAAAAAGTAAGAGCATTGAAACTCCTACAAAAATAGTTTGGTACGGGTTGCCATAGATTGGACGGCATTCTTCTTTGGCATACAGTTAGATCATCGCGTGGGTTAGGACATAGGATACTCATTCATAAAGAATCAAATCAAATCAAATCAAAATATTTTTATTTCACATAAACCAACATGGGCACTTATGAAACGTCAGAAGCTAGGTGCACGGTTCCAATTGGTCGTTTCCTATGGAGAAGAACCGGCAAGAAACTCCATGGTTACTCTTTTAAAAATAATTGGCTTTTACAATGTTTTCGAGTTACAGGAGGTATGGGAGGACAGCGTAGGCCTGTCAACAAGTACCAGGTACTTGATATAATAACGATGATTAACATTTTAACCTGTATAATATATATGTATTACATCATAACTGTGTACACAAATATGCCCAGAGGCTAGGCGGAGCGACGATAATACTAAAAAAAATAATATCTGTTTCTTATACATACTATCAGCATTTCCACAAAACTTTAATATGTAAGGAAACCATAATAATTATTTAACTTCAAAATTAGCACTCGTACAAAAGAATTAAATTTTAAATGAATTGACAAATAATTTCAAAAATACTTCGTTTAAAATAGCAATTTCAGCTGCTTCAGCAATTTGTTTACTTATTGGATTTGCTTAACTTAATTCAACCGGTAAATATTTCTGAGTAAAGAAGTGATTCAAAGCATTTACGTCAGTATCAGCCGGTGTCAGGCCCAGCTTATAAGAATGCCTCGCTATTTTGTAACAGCCCGAAATACTTGCAACAATATTAATTTGGGTATTAGGAACAGTGGCATTTCTATTTTGGGAATAAGTCATTGGTTTAAAAAATACGACATAAAATACTCAGGGCTCAGTAATTAAGTACTCGTTTTCTTTATGTTTCGTATTCGCGCGACGATCCCTTTTGATTAGGACGCGAGGTCAATGGTGTTAAAAAGAAATAGAAAAGTTAACTTTCTCGAAAAAATTACTTTAGGTAGGTAATGATAGTGTGGCGGCATCTATATCGTCACATGCGAACTACGCTTCACACTGACGTCACGCAAAATCCTGCATCGCGCAAGCAGAGTTTACCGCGCAAATAGCATATTATACAACGTCCCGACATCAAATGTCGGGCAGTAGCCCACCAGATTTAAAACCCCTGGTCGGATGATCCTCTCTTTTCTATGGAGGATGAGTGAACTTTACACCCTGTTCCTCATACCTCTATAGAATTACATTAGTAGAAGGGATAAAAGTCTTGTGAACAGAATTTATAAAAAGTGTATTTTATGCGGACGACTATAAGAGGAAGACCAGTTTATGATGCGGCATCAGATCAGAGCCGACATTATTTTGATAGCACGTATGAAAGAACAAGACGTATTGCAAGGACACTGAATAATTTAAGAATGATGGTTGCCTACTTTTGATGCTACTACTGATATATTTGGAAACTTAGTAACTGTAATCGTATTCTTGGAAATAAACATAATTGGCGAAAGATGGTCACTGGTGCCTCTGCCTAACCCTACGGAGAAAACAGGTGTGACGTTATGTGTTATGTGTCTTATTCATATGAGAACAGAAACAACAAAACATAACAACACAACAAAACGCACAAACAACACATTGTACATAACATAGAAACACAACCCGTGTTAGGGTTAATGGTGGAACACCAAAGGAAAGACCGTTCTAAGGATTTCAATAATACGTTTATTATCCTTTTATTTATATATTGGAAGGTGTGTTTACTAATATTATGTGAGACGTGTGATCCCACACAAGGCTAACAGAGTAGTAGTGTCACGGGTCTGTTAAGAACATCTGCGCAAGATCTGGGGGTCCCGAGAGGTTCTGCCCTAATCTGGGTGACGCCTGTGCATTCAAAGAGCACATGCGCAACGGTTTCCTCAGCCTCCATGCAAGCCCTGCATAGAGGACTGCCAAATATGACTATTATCTTATTCTTATATTGTGGTTCGTTCAGGTGGGCGAGGGCTCGTACGGTGTCGTGCTGAAGTGCCGGCGACGCGACACCGGCCAGCTGGTTGCCATCAAGAAGTTCCTCGAGACGGAGGAGGATGCCGCCGTCAGGAAGATGGCTCTCCGGGAGATACGCATGCTCAAGGTAAGAGACCTCATCGAGATTGTTAGTTGATGTAGAATTTTGTTAATCTTCATCTTTTCGTGTAACCCCCTTACTAATAAACGCTGTATAGCGTCTGTAAAGTTAAACAACGCTTTGTCTTCTTCTTTCGAAAGTCAAATTACTGACGACTGAAAGAGAGAAATCGGTGTGTAACTATTAATCTGATATAATACGTTTATTAGTAAGGGGTTAATCTAAAGCCACGTAAAGTTAAAGACTATGACATCATTTCCAGAAACTCCGACACGACCACTTAGTGAACATGATCGAAGTGTTTCGTCGCAAGCGGCGATTCTACCTAGTGTTCGAATACCTGGACCATACACTACTGGACGAGTTGGAGGCTGCCCCCGGTGGTCTGGGCGAGGACACCGCCAAGAAACACCTGTACCAGCTTCTCAAGGGCATTGACTACTGCCACCAGAATTCTGTAAGTATAAGTTTCTCTTAAGCAAAATTTTCTAGCTTAGCATCCATCACACATTGGTTTTAACACCCCTGCTTCCTTGAGTAACTGCAGGAGATTGATGGTTTGGTTTTTGTTTTAGAGAGGTCCGCGTCCAGCTTTATATTGTTGGTCTAGTTAGCCCAAAACACTGCTGCGGTATGAGGAACAGGGTGTAAAGTTCACTCATACTCTATAGAAAAGGGAGGATCCTCCAACCAGACGGGTGTTGTGTCTGGCGGGCATCTGCCCGATGATTCATGTCGGGCCGTTGTATCTATGCTAGTTGCGCGGTAAACTCTGCTTGCGGGATGCAGGATTTTGCGTAACGTCAGTATGACGCCGCTACAATACCACTAGAAGGTCTCGAATATGCTTTCGCGCTCGTGATTTGAAAATATATTTTTTTTAATGCACAAGTTAATAATAATGTACAAAGGCGCACTTAATGCCTTGAGGGCCATCTCTTTGGGCGACAAAATCGCAGCGTTAGTCATGCGGTGTGATCAAATTATCGTCGCGACGGTATCACCGTGTTGTGGGGATTCATACAGTTTCTTCAGAATTTGATGGCACGATGAGATTATAAGTATAATCGCAGCTAAGTAGCTCGTGGAGATGGCGCCTTAGGCATTTTCTACCAGTCAACCTTAATCTACAATAATTATTGTTCCATGAAAAAAACACAAAGCTGTTTGTTGCCTTTAGTGTAAAAGTATAAATGCCTTTATTAGATAATTCACCGCGACGTGAAACCAGAGAACGTGCTGGTATCAAACGCGGGCATCGTGAAGCTGTGCGACCTAGGGTTCGCGCGGGCGCTGGCTGCGCCGGGGGAGCCCTACACCGAGTACGTCGCCACGCGTTGGTACCGCGCTCCTGAACTGCTCGTAGCTGAGCATAGGTCAGTAGCGCAATACACCTTGAACAGTCAGATCCGATGCTGACTTAGCTGGTTAACTAACACTTTCAAAGTTATCTAGGTGGCTATTGGTGTTTAAGTGGTGGGTCGTGCGAACAGGCTGGATACGGGAAACACAGCACCAGCACCTTAATTGCGTAACACACTATCAATCGGAATCTGAATCATTTTGAAGCAAATTGCTAATCCATTGCTTCATAAGTTCGAAAAATTTGTCTGCTCAACACGTTAAATAACGCAATGAATGTTGTTTAACTGTCAAAATGAAACTGATTCCGATTGATAATGTGCTACGCAATAGCCCCGCGGGTTGTTGTGGTAATGCTTGGGGAAGACTGGCCAGCAATGGACGCTTTCAGCTAAATAATGTAGATGTTTATGATAAACTTTGACATTCCTGCTTAGTTCGTACTAACACAAGTAAATAAGTAGGTTAGTTGATTCTGTGTTCGTGCTGTCCGACGCGGACAGCTGGGTGTCAGGATTTAGTCTAACCGTGGATGTTTGATCCGGATATCGGATGCCACGGAAACCTAGCTTACTTAAATACTGCTTAGTTATAGCAATAGTTAAGCTATTGCTTGCCTTTGTATAAGTATAAAACCCTCATGCGTTAGCACAAGACAGCTCAACTGTTGGTGTTCTGAACTTCTTGAAGAATAAAGAGATCAACACTCTTTCAGGTACGGTCCCGAGGTGGACATTTGGGCCATCGGGTGCCTGTTTGCGGAGATGCTGACAGGCGACCCGCTGTTCCCCGGAGACTCGGACATCGACCAGCTGGCACTCATCATTAAGACTGTCGGTCAGTTTACCTTGTATATGAGAACTAGCCAAGTCAGACCTTAGGGTTCAATATATGATCCTAAGTTATAAGAAGAAATTATATTTTATGTTGTTATTAATTGACCATTGAACTGGGCACCCATTTAGATCTCACTTCTTTTGTCGTTGAAGTCAACAACCAAGGCATATATCTCTTGGCTCTCATTTCACATTTATGTTTTTAATGGGATACAATATAAACGAATCTGTTGACTCAGTGACTCCCCAATGTGATGTCTTCAAATTATAGTGGATACGCTATGGTAGTCCGCGAAAACTTGTAAATAGCAACTCTGCATTTTGAATTTTGTGGACTACCTTGGCTCATCCGCTAAGATACGGGACTCTGCAGCTGCTTTCTTTTATTGTCTACTGATGACTACATAATATGTTCCGTACTCCACCAGTCTGTTCCTCCGCAGGCAAGCTGGCGCCTCGTCACCAGCAGGTGGTGTCCCGGCTGGCGGGCGGCGCGGCGCTGTCGAGCGCGAGCGGCGCGGGCGCGCGGGGGGCGCTGCCCGGCGCCGGCGCCGCGCGCGACCTGCTGGCCGCGTGTCTGCGCACCGAGCCGCGAGCGAGACCGGTGGCGCAGGCGCTGCTGAGACACAAGTATGCATACATCACAATCAGCCTATAATGTTCCCACAGACCACGAACTACTCTTTGATGGAGGGAGTAATCCGTAAATCACCACGAGGGCCCAGTGCTGGTTGGGAGAAAACACATGTTATAGAAGTTTTGGTTCTAGGACATGCCGGTTTCTTAAAATTGTCCTTTAAGTTTTCACCCAAAACCTTCATTTATAGATCCTTTACTAGTAGTTTTCTAATGTCAAAAAATTGGTGGGTCTTTGGATCTCATCATTGCACAGGTTTTTAACATTTATTTTGCACATTTTCAGATACTTCAGCACGGAAAATTTTGCGGATAATTTCAACGCTGAATTAAGAAAGAAGTTGGGCAAAGAGATTGAGGTAACCCCTTTCTATATCCCCATTTGTTTTATAGAATAGAATACTCTTATGCTCCATCAATAACTATTAATACTCTTCTCACCATATAAATTACAGACATAAGTAAATATAGAAATTTTACAAAGGGTGCCACAATGGGCGGTCTTATCGCTACGAGCGATCTTTTAAAGAACCTTTGGATGGATTAATAAGGGGAAGGAAAGGCAAATACTGTAGGTAGTCTGTGGTGTACCATTTACATAGTACAAGAAATACATACATTTTATATTGCAATATTGAAGCTCGGTATGCAGAGATGTACAAAATAGTTTAAGAAATGTATTTAAATACAAAATGCAAATACTTTTTGATTTACTATTTCAAATGCAAAATACTAAATAGTTTTGTGTTTCGTATTTTGAATACTAAATGTGAAATACGTATTTTGAAAATACTTATACAATTAAAGAAAGAAAACACATTTATTTGCGGTGAACATGACGCAAAAATGAACATAAACACATAAAATAAAATAAAATAAAAGAAGGTAAGTAAGGGAAACATGCGTCACATCCACGCAAAACGGCTATCGCTCAGCAATAAGTATGCTGCGACCATATGCAAGACAGAGCCCCAGCGCTGGGTTTTCACTTCAATTCTCTTTATTTATTACACTTTTTAATTATACAAGTTGTTTGAACATATTATCGGTCATTTTCCTTCTGTGAGGTCGCATTATCATGCCACCATAATAATATGAAAAAAAAAGTCTTAGTGGTGCTGAGCTTGGTAAGCATGTGTTGTATTTTAAAAACACTTTTTTATTGTAGGATAAGTGTTTAATATCGCAGAATTGTGCACTCATCCTTTAAATATTGAAGGGTTTCCAAATCTACCGTGGTATTCGTACAACCACTCAGTCATAGCAACAAAACCACGAAAACCGTTAATTTGAAGCTTGCCAGTTGTCGCCACAGAATATATATACCCTGAAGGGGTTGTCGCTGTCATAACGCGTCGGCGCCACGAGCAGCGCCTCTAGTAGCCAATACAATCACCATTGGTTCATTTCATATGAAGCTTGACTGGTAATGTTGACGAAACGTAATCACAAAGTATTTTGCATTTTTTAAATGGAAAATTTGTCTCGAAAAGTATTTAAAATCTATATAAATAAAAAGCAAAAGTTCTGAGTGACTGACTCATCAACGCCCAGCCCAAACCCTTGGACCTAGAAAGCTGAATTTTAAGAATAAGGAAGGATTTTTCGAAATTCAACCCCTAAGGGAGTTAAATAGGGGATGAAAGTTTGTATGGAAGAATTTTAACGCACGGTCTGATTAACTCGAAACTCAGTATTTATATAGACCAAAAATAAAGAATAATGTGTATCAGGGTTTTTCGAAAATCTACCCCTAACGGGGTGAAAAGGGGTAGTTAATTTTCCAGGGGAGGATTTTACTGCGTGGTTTGATTAACACGAAAATTGGTATATAATGAACACATCCCAAACGATTTTACGAAAGTAAAAAATACAAAATACAAAATAGGTATTTTGCATTTTGTATTTGCATTTTAAATACTTACAAGTATTTCAAATAAGTTGCATCTCTGTCAGTGTGTGATCATCTGAATGTTCAGTCTGCGCAGTCGCAGCAAGGCAGTACAGCGCGCGTGGCAGGCAAGCCCCGGCAACAATGGACGCTCAACATTATATCGGTATGTTCATATTAATTATATCCTATTAAACAAAACTGTCCTACTGTTGTAGGCACAGTATTACAATATAGGAAATATTGTAATACTGTAGTTGTAGGTTTCCACATCTTTATCTCTTCCCCTATCTCTCTCTCTCTCTCATCGCTCCCTAGTATATTTTCTGCCAAGTCTTTTCCAAATAGTTAAGCCATCGTTTCCGACACCTGCCTCAATAAGGACGCTTCTTCGCTCTTCAGACTGCATAATGACCAGCATTATGTAACTTCACGTTTTCAGGGTTCCGTAGTCAACAAGGAACCCTTATAGTTTCGCCTTGTCCGTCTGTCTGTCCGTCCGTCCGTCCATCCATCCGTCCGTCCGCAGCTTAGCTTAGCTTAGTCATGGTACTAGAAAGCTATACTTTGGCATGGATGTACATATTAATCACGCCGACAAAGTGGTAAAATAAAAACTTGAACAAACATTTTTTTAGTACCTATACCTCTACCACGTAGAATGGGGATATATTTTATTTTTCATCTACTTACCATGGTGTGGGGTATCCTTGGATAGGTCTTCCAAAAATGTTGTGGGTGTGTGAAAACCATTTTTCGATTCAGGGATCCGTCTGTGAAATATTAAGCTTTAAAGTGCTAATTTTTTTGTGTGTGGTGCCAGCTAAATGGTTGCTTTTGGATATGTGAAAAAAATCATGGCAGTAGTAGAATAGAATAGAATACTCTTTAGTATAACTATATTAGTGTAATTAAAAGGAAATCTAGCACAGCTAAGTAGGCTTTACAACTTTACGAGTAGGTAATAGTCGACCAACTTAAATTTGAATTTGCAATGTATGGGAGAACATGATTTTCAACCACAATTCTTGGGATAAATTCATTCCAACTACGGAACCCTTCATTGTGCGTGGTCCGACATGCACATGGCCGGTTTTTTTTATAAAACTTCTGAATAAGGTGCAACTTTATATGAAAGACTCAAACAGCCAAAAACTTTTTTAGCAATTCAGATGTTCGCTTTCATGTCATTATCATTTATATTTCTATCTAATTTTTGGACATACCTATACTAAGCACGTTAATTTGGATCTTTACCCGTAAAGGACCCCGCCAGATCGCGGACAGACAGCACGGCGGGCGAGTCTCTTATTGACTTCAATTATACAACACCCAGTAAGTACTGTCTTTCTTTTTTAAAATATCCGCCAAAACCTTACATTTTATTCGAAGACTGCTGAAATTATGGAAGAAATATTACCCGTAAACTTTGGCACTTTTTGCCCCTCTCTAGGACTTCCTCCACGCATTTTATCATCATCATCATCAGCCTGCAGCAGTTCACTGCTGGACACAGGTCTTCTCGATTGCTCGCCATTCAGCTCGATTCTCGGCAACTCTCATCCAGCTACTACCAGCCGCCATACGAAGATGATCGCTCGACCTAGCCTTGCAGACAAAATATTACACAACTTATTAGTTGTGTTTGGGAAATTAACTCAAATCCCTTTAAACTTATCAAACGAGCCTTTGAATTCATGATACTCTTCTAATACATATCATATGTATTTCTTAGTTTCTGAAGCACAAATGGAGACGACAACTCCAATGGAGAAGAAGTCGCAGCCCATCCGCAATATCTGTGAACCAACACACGAAACCACAGAGGTGGGTAACTATTGATACACGCAGACCATTATTATGGTAGGAGGACTTCCACGGTCGACTTAAAAACTTTAGCAAGTCTTTGCAATGTAACTCTTATCTCCGTGTGGTAAGGTATAAGTTAAAATGAATGCCGAGAGTTTTTATCAAAGTCACGGCAATCATTCTAATTTATATTTTATTACAATGAGCCAAGAGTTGCATTGCAATGATTACTAATGGGTTTACGTCTTAAAAATGTAATCGTGAATTATTATTAAATGTGCGGAAATTAACATAATTGTTGTTGTTTTAGTACGGCATTAGCGGCCATTGCGGTTCCTTCATTTTCTAGCATTATTTATTTCAATAAATTAAATAAAGTCCGTTACGTCCGCAATCAATATCTATCGTGATCTTCAACGTGTTCCAATAACGAAAAACCATACATAGTTTATTGTTTGCGTATCTACGGAGAGATTTTAGGGAAAGGGAAATTACCGCTATTGCCATGCTAACATGCAACAACTATAGGTAGTTTAAAATTGATGTCTCCAGCACGCCGCTCCGCCTGCGTCTGTGACGGCGCTACCGCCGGCGGCCCGGCCCGCGTTGCCGCGGTCACTCGCGAGAGCCATCAACGACACGTTCCAAGTAAGAAATATACACTCATATATTACTTATTTATTTAAACCATTAACCCTGTTGTAGAGGATTCCTACTCTTACTGATATTTATTGGAATGTTGAAATAGAACCGACCGTGATGAAAGTTAGTTAAAAACTGATAAATTAACAAATTCAGACTTTGGCTTTGTACCCGGTTGATGGCAATAGTCTCGCCCCTTATTACATGTGTCTTACACCTTTGCTTAAACTCTTCGGGGATTACAGGCGTTATGTTATGTTATTTGCTATATTGTAAATGCAAGTTCATTCTGCACACACAGCATTTGTACAGACGGCCAGCACATCAAGCTACTACGATCTGTCAAATTTCTTTAATAGATTTTCAACATTATCGCTAATGCATTAGGTTCAAGGTTGATTGGGAAAATTTGACAGTTTCGGGTAGCTTGATGTGCTGGCGTCTGTCTGTACCTATAAATCCTACAAATGCTGTGTGTGCAGAATGCATGGCGCGTAATTCGATAGAGTAATGTACGGTTCCGTACATCTGTCGTTAGTTTAGGGTAACTTTAGGCAGAACCACAGTCAACAAGGTCGAGAAAACAACGTTTCAACACAGTTGTAATGACCTAACATTGCTATAGGTGCACCTACCTATAGCGATGATGTGTGATGCTCATAACAAAATCCAGTAAAATCAGTCACAATGACACGGGCGTCAGTATATTATAAGTTTTAGGGGGAGACCAAAATTCTAGAGAAAAAAAAACTGGAAATTTCACAAGCATAATTTATTGAAGTCCAAGTTACTTTTCAGACGTTTCCTGTACCAGTGAACACGTACCCAAGGACGCCATATATTAAAAAGTAAGTAAAAGTCCTAACAGAGCCCGAATAGTAGACCAGTAATAGACGAGCTACATTTGCGGAAATTAGTCCAACATAGAATACCATGTCCAAAAAAAATTAGGTTTTTTTTTATAAATCAAAATCTTAAGACTTACCTGCATGAGGGTTACATCCGTGAGTTTTGAGGTCCTACATGCTCAAATATGCGCCATCTCCTATCCTGCCCTCAAAGCCCTAAGAAATGCAGCCAATTTGACCTCTGCGCTGCCACCTTCGACACCGTGGAAGTTGCGATGTTTTGGGCTAACAACATTTTATTAAAGTGTCGTGCCATCGACACGAAGCAGAAGAAGAGGCCGTACATCATCGCCCAAACTCAGTTCATTCACTTTTCGTGGTTCATCCCCTGTATAGCAAATATTAATTTTCTCTGTAGTACAGAGTATATCTATGGTTAGTATATTTTTTAGCCTAAACCATACTTTGAAGTGCGACGTGCTAAATTCGCCTTTTTCTGGTTCGACATAGGCTTTCTTTTTAAATTTTATGTAATAAATCTTCAATCTCTTTTACTTCTTTAAATTCTTGTCGTCTGACGTCCATCAGAGTGAACAACAAGTTGGTGATGGATGAGGAGCTGCTCCGAGGTCGTGCGGCCGCTAAGAAGGCGAACAAGAAGACCGCACCTGAACTGTCGCTGCCTTACGTGCCGGGGGGTAAGCAGCAGAACAGGTCTTGTGCCACCAGAGGTATGTGTACCAACATCTGTGGCGACTGATTCCGTAACATCTTGGTTCCCACCCGCCCCTGCTACGCATAGTTTTACGATTTGACACAAAATCTAGTACTATTTGTTATAATTTGTAAGTAATTTGTATTCCTCCTTCCGAAATAAATTAATTAAATTATGGTGAAAACTGCATCAAAACACTGATCCCACCATCGCCCTTTTACCACCGGACAACTGCAGCGTACCATCCGCACTTGGTTGATATCCCGACGAGTCGTACTCAGCGCTTCTCTTCCATCCACCATCTTGAGTGAACAGGCATCTTCTGGGCACGCTCGTTCCATCATAGACTTCATCTATCGCTTTCCATCAGGCGTGATCGAAGTCAAGAGCGGGCCCATTTAGCAAAAAAAAAAGAACAACGCAGTCACAGACAGATCATACGAAAAGTGATATAATTTATAATATTACCTATTTGTCGTTTTACCGAACGTACTCGCAGTACACGACAAAATATCATTGGTTTGGAAGCCTATCTTTCACGAAAGACTTCTTAACTTCTTCTTAACTGTAACTGCATTTCAATGACCGACTTTTGCAATAAGCGACTGCGATCTGACCTCTGGGAAATCATTTATTGACCCTTAACATAAGGTGGTGGAAGACCAGTGGGCAAGTTGAGGCTTGGAAAGCTAGCTAGCCCCAGGTTATTAGAAAATATTTTGTTCCACATATTTCAGTATATTATAATAACATTTTTTTCCCAGTAAACAACAGTCCAGTGAAGAAGGTAAAGAAGCCGGTCCACTCCGTCTCGAAGGCGTACGACAACTGGGACGGGATTGTGAGTTTGAACATAATACTCCCTAGTCCCTTGTACTACACCAGCTAGCTTTGGCTACTTTCACTAACAATATCCGGCTATTCCGTATATCCATCCAAAAAAACGACTCTAAAATGGATACGAGGAAACGCATGTCCAAGAAAAAAAGCCCCTAAAAATCTCCTAAATCCCTAAAACTATAAATTCCGTTTATCCAACTAGGCCTAGGGTGGATCCTCGGACATGCGTTTTCGCGTATCCACCTTGAGGTGGAATTTTTGTGGTGGATAAACGAAGTAACCCACAATATCGTTCTGAAGGTGATTAGTTTTCGTTCTTATTATTTGTATGTTTTATGGTCCGTTTCACAGTCATTCCTTTTCTTAAAGTACGACTCAGTGCGCTTCAACCACAGGCTTGACCGATTCTGTTTCATCTCAGTTGCGTCTTCCCTTTTAATTGTGAAGCTAATATAATGATGCTGGCCAAGCCTGTGGGTCTGCCAAAATTTTACCTTCATTAGAATATTGCTGCTCAAATGAATTCATGTTGATCAAATGACTTCTTTTCCGGTTGCTCAAATGACCTCTTGCAATATTTCTGGTTCCTCAAATGACCTCTTTCAATGTTTCTGGTTGCTAAAATAACTTCTTGCAATATTTCTCGTTGCTCAAATGACTTTGTACAATATTTCTGGTTGCTCAAATGACTTCTTACAATATAATATTTCTCAATATAATATTTCTGGTTGCTCTCTTACAATATTGCTGGTTGCTCAAATAACTTCTTACTATATTTCTGGTTATTAAAATTATTTTTTCTCGTTAGCAGCGTAGCGGCATGGAGATCTCGAGCCGATCGCCAACTAACCTGCCCTACATGTGACCGTACCACAGCTACTGGTGGCCCAACCACCGGTAACTACCAGGAACCGTTGTCACCACCGCGAACAAAGACTGCTGTTAACGTGCATTCACGTTACGAAACTTAAAAATCAATAGTGGAATATTAATTTAATTTAGTTTTAAATTAGGTATCTCTTTAATTTCCCAAATCGTTTATCGATATTCAATCGATTACCAAATTACGGTTTATCGATTATTTTTTGAATTTTGATTTTTACTCATAGAGGGTTACTAAATTTTGTAATCGATAAACCCACAATTTTGACTCGATTATTTTATCGATTTCATTTTGTGTTTCATTTTAATTTTCGTTTAGAATAACAATCGGTAGTAGTTAGATTATTAATTCTGTTATTTAATTTATAAATTGTTTAATTTATTTTTATTAATTAATTTCTGAACATGGTTGAAACGGATCGTATTGTCGCAAACAGACATGCCAAAGAGATTTTTAGAGAATAGAATTTTGTTATTTAGACGAGTTTTGCCGCTAAGAGGAGCGGTGACAGGGAGGGAACTTTGTTTGTAAATATGTATAGTGTTACATTTTATTACCCGCAATAAACACTTTATAAATATATTGTTAGTTTTTATTTCTTACCTATTAACTAGCTGACTCGGCGAATTTGTTACCGCCTCCGAATCAATAAGAACGAATTTATAAGAAAATGAATATTACTTCTTCATAATTTTTTATTTCGTGATTTGTTCCCCTATTTTTATAGCTATTCGGGGCGTAAACAAATCCGACAAATTACAGATCATAAAAATCGTTCCAGCCGTTCTTGAGTTATAAGTAAATGGTGTAACTAACCCGACTTTGTTTTTTATAATAGGTAATAACCTATTACCTACTTCTTCACGCTCAAACGCCTGGACCAATTTTGATAAAATTTTGTATGACACCCTGGATTAACAAATAAGCTACTTTTTATCCCGATATTCCCACGGGATCGACATTTACGCGGGTGAAACCGCGGGGTGCAGCTAAGGGTTGGTTAGGACTATAAAATAAAACGGCGCTCATTAATTTTCATAATTATAATATTATTCTAGTTGGCAGTTAATGACTATAGTACAATAATATCATAGACGTACGTCACCTATGAACGATACAAATGGCATACAAAATTGCTATAAAATAATAACAGCTTATCATGAAGATTCCGATTCTGTGTTAAAGTTAACTTTGGCTTAATTTATCAGAATCCGGACTTACATTATACGAAAATATATTTAGCTAGGCCGTTACTTCAATAGTCCAATGTATTAGACCAATACTTGAATAGCCCAATATGTTAGAACAATATACTTGTATAGTCCAATATATTAGAACCAATATACTTGAATAATTCAATATATGAGACCAATACTAGAATAGTCCGATATATTAGAACAATACTTTTCATCATTCTCCTGCATTTTATCCCTTTGGGATCGGTCACTTAGCCCAACCATGCAAGCTTGAAATACAGGAACAGATTGTGACAAGTCTGGTTCCATAAGCTTCAATATATTTTCGTTTCTAAGCAGTAATACTGAAGCGCTATATGTTTGAAGGACTGGTAAATATCACATTAGCCTACACAACTAACTTACAATTTTGTTCATTAATTAGTTAATGCTAACGAAATGCATATGTTTTAAATAGATATTAGAGTTTTCGAACTATCGAGATCAACTTAATTAATATACGAGTAATTAGCACCAATGTTGCGTTACTTTAATGTAACACAAAATACATCCTTGCCTTTTTTGCTCAACTAGTCACAGTGTAGGTTGGTCAGTAGAACAATAACTGATACTTACTGCATACTTTTGGAATGTTGTTACACCTTAGTATTTACAGACATTTAAGTAAATTATATGTTGTAAGTAATCAGGCTGTGGCAAGCAAAGTGCACACGATAGACTGAGTTGACTGCATCCGACAGCCTGACTGCTTAGAGTGCTATTCGACTCATAACAAACACAGGGTGAAATTGAAAACATAAGTACTACAAATCGAAATGGGAGATTGTACTCATCATTATGAACAACTTTTATTATGGGACCAAACCTGAAATCGCGAAAAAAATCAGCTATTCCCTACATTTATATTCGCATAACTCGTCAAAATGTAGGGAACAGCTGATTTTTTTTTCGCGATTCCAGCTTTGGTCCCATAATAAAAGTTGTTCATAATGATGAAAATAATCTCCAATTTCGGTTTGTAAGTAGTATGTTTTCAATTTCAACCTGTATACTTTAGTGCTCATACACACGAGCGACACAGGTCAACGGCAGAGGCAACTGGCTGCCGTCAACGCGTGTCGATAACATGCCGTTTGTGTATCCGAGCACCGTACCCAAACACACGAGCGGCACGTTGTTGACGGCAGCCGCCGACGCGTCGACAGCGGGCGTCGACAAGTGTCGACGGCTGCAGTTGCCTCTGCTGTTGACGCGTGCCGCTCGTGTGTTCGTGTGTATGCACACTTACACTGTTGCCGTACATAATACCTAATAGGAATAGCCTTTTCAAACAGGGTATAGGACAAAACTTAACATAGTATTATGATTTTTTTCACTCTATATTTACAAGAAAATGTACAATCAAAATGACTGTTTTGTCCTTTGACAAGGTCCTCGCCATCAGTCAATCCTTTCAAGTTTTTTAGATAGAAAGCATATGAGCTAAGTGAGTACAAGAACGAACGCGTCGAGTGCGCGGGCTCACGTGACGACACGCGTATATTCAAGATGGCGGCGCGCACAAGATGTCTGGTGTCTGTAGGGGAGGACACGCGGCCACCAGGAGCTCGCCACCGCTCTCCGTGATAGGCACCGTCTTGTGGTAGTTTATGAGATCAGCTGTAAACAAAATGTTATAGATTAGTTTCAAAGCGGGATTGTGAAAGTTTTCTTGGGACGGCTTAGTAGAGTAAGATGGAAGGCTAGATGTTATCTTATATGTAGAGTGCTTAATATACCGTGGGTATAGATAGCAGGTAGTGCTTGCAGCGCACCGGGTCGCGGTACGAGTCAGTACGTGACGTCACACTCTCCAGCAGTATGCTTGTGACTACATACCGAGCGTGTCGTGCGCGACGTGTCCGGTGGGCAGCAGGCGGTAGGCGCGCGCCGCCTCCACCAGGTAGTGCTTGTGACGTCACACTCTCCAGCAGTATGCTTGTGACTACATACCGAGCGTGTCGTGCGCGACGTGTCCGGTGGGCAGCAGGCGGTAGGCGCGCGCCGCCTCCACCAGGTAGTGCTTGTGACGTCACACTCTCCAGCAGTATGCTTGTGACTACATACCGAGCGTGTCGTGCGCGACGTGTCCGGTGGGCAGCAGGCGGTAGGCGCGCGCCGCCTCCACCAGGTAGTGCTTGCAGCGCACCGGGTCGCGGTACGTCACCGCGTAGCCCCACACGCGCTCTGACACTCGCACTAGGAAGCTGCCGGCTGCGCAGCCGGAGAGGGCCGCCTCAGCTTCTGACCGGCTAATGAGACCTAGTAAAAAAAATAATTGTTGTGAGTAGGAAACCTCCAAAAATGTTATCTCAACCTCATCTACCATCGCTGAGCCCCAAACCAATAACGCTCAATTTCTTGAAATATTAACGCATTACCCGTAAAACAACAAAGTGAATAAAGTAAAGAGAGACCAAATATGTCTTATGAACTTGATGAACGAAGCCAATAACCCTCAATTTGAAACATAGTGTAATGTGAAATCTTACCATGGAACCAGTCAACAGGCTTGTTGTTCTCATCAAGTCCGACCCCTCGCTTCAGCTCGTGAGTCTGGAACCACTCCACCACCGCCTCTCTGCTGGGTGGTTTGCCCGCTATAACAAAACACCAAATAATTAGCGTCATTCCTATTTCTAGTATGACCAATACGAAACCTCCTCCTCCTTGCTCGACTAATAACTCCTTTCTTAAACGACGTTCATGCCGGTTTCGTATGTACCTTGTGTTGTGTCTGGTGGTGCGGGAAGATTAACACTTCGCCGGTGTGCCTCTCTTGCCGCGCGGGCGATTTCTCGCATGCTTGCTTCCGCTTCTTTTGCTTTGCGCTCTGAAAGGGCAAGATCACAATTTTATTACGTTTGTATTTGAGAAGTCTGGCTTTCTACTCTTAACAGTACATGTTCTCGAAGTTCTACATCTACAGAACATAAATACAGCACATCGAGTTTCAGAAACAGTTAGTCTCTTTCTGAAGCTCGATTTGGTATATTCGCACCGAGAACTGTAGGAATAGAAACTAAAAGACGTATGTACACACCCTGGTCCCGCCAGGTCGCGTCGTGCGTCTGCGCGGCATGGTGCGCGAGTCTCATGGCCCTCGCTCGCTTGGCCCTCAGTCCCCGCAGTATGTCGCCAGCTCTGGCGGCGGCCACGCGGCGCTCCCAGGCCGCGACCAGCACGCTGACGCCGTCGCCGCCTGCGCCCACGCCCATGTCCTGAACACACGGGGGCGTCTTTGGAGACACTCGTAAAGACTAAGCAGTTTGATAGAAAAGTGATAGATTTTGATTTCTGAAGTGTAAGTGAGAAGAAAGGATACTTAAAAGTGATATGCGGAAAATGAAAATGATGTAGATCTCAAAATTTATTACTGGTTCTTATATCAAGTTATTCTTCTGCTAAGAATACTTATTTTACTTTGACGGCAGAAAAATAAACTTATGGAATGAATAAATGGAAAAAATGAATTTGAAACTGTCTGGATGGTCTTCCATAATGACTACAGAGCTCTCATGATTCTAACTTGTTAGTGCGACATGAAAAATAATGGTTATGATATCATGCATTGTGATTATTTTTGATATCGACAGGGATAGTGCATTAAAACGACAGTACTGTTTTACAAAAATCTATAATTAATTAAAATTGTTTATTCATTCGTATAATATACACATAAGTTATTCTTACATGAGAAAACTTATTACAAAAATATTTTGCACATTATAAGCATGTTTACATTCAATTAACAATTATTGTTCTTCGTCCCACGCTAGGCTGGGACTGTTTTATAAACCTCGAATGCCTAGCAGATAGTCAAGAAAAGAAATTGCGAAAGAATAAGTAAACAAGTACAAGTGTAGTATTCGAAATTAAACAAAAAGTGACTGAACTTTTAGCGTATATAAATTTCAGGGCAGTTCCAAGGCGATTTTAATAACTAATTGTGTGCATCTACTTTGTTCGCACTATACTTAACTTACACATCCCGCATTTGCAACTGCTTCAAATCTTCAATAGACACAATAAGTGACCATATACCTTCTTATACCATCGAGGATCTCACGACAAAAGACCAGGAAGTGGTATATGATAGATAGACTATACTAAGAGTTAAGACTTGCGACCTCATCGCGCTCATGATTAAGTGCCTCCACCCGAGGTTGAGTGCAAAACATTCTCTTTTGAAGAAGTAGAAGATGCAGAAATCATTTCCAACACGAACAAAATAGAACCACACCCTAAAAATAACTAGACTTAGTATGACAACAGTGCTACTAGCTACGCCTTCAACTGACCTGCAGTACGTCTCTCTTGCCCTCAATAAAGTTA
Organism: Hydraecia micacea; assembly: GCA_914767645.1. Taxonomy (NCBI): domain Eukaryota; kingdom Metazoa; phylum Arthropoda; class Insecta; order Lepidoptera; family Noctuidae; genus Hydraecia; species Hydraecia micacea. Next base: position 3,017,316 of record OU611794.1, read on the forward strand.
AAGTGCAGCGTGTTCTTGTTGAGGTCTAGCTTCAGGGAGTCGTTGAAGTCGGGCTTGTCTCCCAACTCGTCTCCCTCCAGCTTCACGTCGGGCTCCAGAGCTTCGATCCTCTGCCGCAGTTCGTCCACCGTGCAGTAGATCTCTAGCGTGTCTTCTAACGGGTCTATCGTTTTCGGGGATAGGTCGAATTTCTGGAAAGAATGAAAGGTTTTTGCTTTAGCTTGACGTAATCCATGTTTATACTAAAAACGGTTCTGTGTAGAGTAAGCCCGGGTCCAATACCCTTCGCTTGCATGAGATAGACGAGATGTTTTGGAAAAGTACTGAAATATTGCGGAGAAAATCACTCTTCTATTTTTGTGTGGAATTCGCGAGGATGTCCTTCGCCTAAGAAAGTTGGGGGTATGTTAGACTCCTAAAAATGTATTAGAACGAAGAATTTCGGGTTCGAGATACTCAAGTGGAACGAACAGGACAGCATTACCATGAAAGAAGTTGTCTAACCTGTTCTAAATCATCGAGCGGCTTATATTCGATGAGCTGCGTGAGCTCCTTCTCCACGGACTTCCTGAGCTGCTGCACCTCCTGCCGCGCCTGCGCGATGGCCTTCTCCCGCGCCTCCTCCGCCAGGATGCTCTCTATCGACTTGTCGTCGGGGTGTTCACCCATCACCCATACCTGCAACATTCAAAGCAAAATTCATTATTTCTAGTACTTTTTAGAGTTCCAGTACCAACCTGAAGAAGGTAGGTATTCGGATTACTGCATATAGTAAAGTCTTATGTCAATACAATTGGCAAAATAAAAACTTCACAATTCGTCAAACTATGGTTCGGTTTGCTCAAGTTTCGATATACAACACGATATTTTAAGAAACATTGCTGTTGTCTCGGATCTAGTTGAGCCACAATAATAAAACACAAAACTAAACAGTTAGCAAGACAAAACATTTCCATAGTGTGCCAAAATCATAACAAAACTGACAAAACAATGTCGATGACGATAATCGTCAAAACGATATTAAGCTGGGTATTGTCTGCAAAGGTCGTATGTTTGATCAAACAATGGAAGCAACCTTCAAATGTTGGCCAAATGATATGTTCGAAGGTCTTCCAATAAGCTATCGAATAACGCGGATGTAAGTTATATTGCCAATTATGTACATCACTGTTTAGCTATGAAAACTGACATCTGTGAAAACTTACAAACGACTTTGATTTAAATTAAGTTACTGATTTTGAACTGTAGGTACTTTCAAGTAGAGATTTCCGTCAATATCTCCATGATCATGCAATGGACATAGCGTAATCTGAAAAATCTGATCATGTGAGACGTCTACAAAAATATGCACGTATTTTACATTTTTATTTAGATTGTTCTCTTAGGTATTGCAAGTCTTACATGTAAACTTTGGCACTCTTCGGCAATAAATAATTTGAATGTTCCTCACCCATGGCTCTCCGTCCTCTCCCGTGAGGAACTGCACCTGTTTCTTGCCATTCTTCTGGAACTTGGGCCTCTCGTCCTCTTTGCCCACCTTCTCGTCCCAGAGCTGCCAGCGACGCACCTGGAATGTCAAGGTTTACCTCAGTATTTTGGCGTATAGACCCGTATTTGGTGGGGGACATATATCCCGCAGTGGATTTCAATCAGTTAAAATGATGATGATTTTACTGTATATTACTTGTTCACATTACCAGTTTACCCCCCATACGGGTGAGGTACATCTGAATGAACGCCAAATTAGCCCAGCTTGACGAGTACTGGCTACCCTCGAGGCGACTGACCCCCAATGATGATGATGATGATGATGATGATAGAGTTAAAAATAAAGCCCTATTTGACAGACATGTTTTTTGTATACTTAGAATCAAAGATACTGCCCGCCGTTTGCATAAAAATTAGCACGCGATTAAAGTGAGTCCGAAAATGTGAAGTTGTTCGAGAAAAATCTCGCTGTACAGGGAATGACGATTTAGCTAGTAAAGGGGTGAATATTGAGATAACTACCGATATAAATTTACGGAAGCACAGAACCCATATAAATTGGGATAAGGAGGATGATGATGATGAATCATACAGAACTCTCATAATCATATCCAGTACATTTATATAAAAAGTTGCTGTATCAAAAGACTGAATCTTTCGTCTTTCAAATCTTGCACCAAACCAAATCCGAATCTTAGATCCGCATTGCTAATCTACATAAACCAGTAAGACTATTGCGGTCAACAACTTAACTATAACAAAACAATTACAGTTGGTAGCAGTACCATTAAGTTAGATGTTAGATGCAATCTATGGCGTCACGAATCGGCATCCATTCAGCATAGGAGCTGAACAAAAAACGACCTTGTGCCAAATTGAAAGCCAAACTGAACATAGAACAAGTGCTGGGTATATTAGAAGCTTTAAATTATAGTTGTATTGTGTAACAGAGAAGGTTTCAAAAGGAGTCCTAATTATATTTTTTGAGATTATGTACTTTCAGGATGGAGTGACACTCATTGACATTTTTTCTGCAGTTCTATCAGGTTGACATAAATGTAAGTAATTATTTTGTCCCCTAAAGACACTAGACTATAGGTAGGTACTTACACATTTTTATGCATGTCATTAAAAAGTGTCGAGTGCATTGTAGAAATAACATCGTTAATTTTATTAATTTATGAATTCTTCAGAATTATTTATTTAAATACCTGTAATAGATGTTTAAATAAAGACGTTCAAGAAGTCGTGAGAAATTTTACAGAAAGCAAGAGTTGAATACTCCATACTCAATTCTGTAGTGCATTCCATATCTCGTATTACATAGATAGTAACAAAGTATGGTCCCTGTCGGGCACAGCAAAATTAGGAGAGAGAAGAGGGCTAAGTAGCAATTCAAGAAATTCAATATTTTTATAAATTATTAGATGTGTTTAATTGGGTGGATGAGTTAACTTTATCTACGTATGTATAGTGATGTAATCCTTTTTAGAAGGTTTTATTTGGAAGTGAAAAACAAAATCGGACTCGTTTATAATGATATACCTATGCAAAGCGGTATTTTGATATTGAAAGAGTATATGAAAATTATAGGTACTTGTTACATCATTTCTTATTATAACATTCGTCTATACATTCGTGACGATTGTTTTTACCATAATGATATTGATTAAACGCATTAGAAAAGGCATTCAAATTGGATGAGATAATATTTAGGTGCGTGCTATTATAGTAAGACGCAAAAACGATTGTAAAAAATGTAAACAAAGCCTTTGTTAAGAGTTCGATTGAACAGATTGTAGTAATAAGTAATTACACGCAGTTGTTTCATTAGGAAATATCTTACGGTCGGAATTGTTATTGGTTTTCTTTTTTACTTAAGATTTCTGACATTGATAGAAAAAAAACAGTTGGTAGAGAATTTATTGTAGATACCGATTCTCTATCATTTCTATTGAGTTATTTTAGCACAGATTAACTAATAGGGTTTGGGAGAAGAACGTCAGAAACGCAAAATAACAGATTAGCGTTTTAGTGAGGTATTTTATTGTGTGTAGTGTGTTCGATTCCCAGAAGTTGTTTCGAATCTTTCGAGTGATTTTGGTGCGTGATAAGTACCTACATGTAAGACGTCTTTTAACAAACGTATTCAGACTAAACCCAGAAACCTTTTTTCATAAGGTCACTTGCAATGTCACTGTTTCCAGATTTTTGTTTCTTTTTGTGGGTTTTCCTGAATTAAATGATATTTAGGGTTCCGTACCTCAAAAGGAAAAAACTGAAACCTTATAGCATTACTTTGTTGTCCATCTGTCTGTCAATACCCTTTATCTCGGGAACGCGTGGAGTTATCGAGTTGAAATTAAAACCATATACTCAAGTCTACCGTCCCTTGAAGCTGTGAAAAAATCAAACTTCTAAGTTAATGTAAAAAAAAGATACGGCCGTTTATGCCGCAAAAAACGCATATTTCGACACTCTCAAGGGAATCAAAATTTATAAGGTACTTCCCGTTGACCTAGAATCATGAAAGGCAAAAAGCAATGGCATATAGCACAAGTAAAGAAAAATCTGAAAACCCTAAAATTTGTAGATTTTTATTTATAATGTCTCATGCATCATCACACTTTTTCCAGATTTTTATCGAAACCAAATAAGAGTTAAAATTAGTATCCCTTTTCATAATGTTCAAAGCTGTGTACTTAACTAGCTTTAGTAATCCTGTCGCGGTCAGGCTGTTGTTGGAATGCTGCATCAAGGTTGCGCGGAGTTGACCTCTGCCGTCACCTCAGGGCCCGCATTCATTAGCCAGGATATTGTTTGTTAATCTGGGTTTTGATCATCTAGGACCTGGGTGCTCCAACGTCGGATTGTTTTTTGTTTCAATCTATCTAGCCTTTTCCCAATTATCGGGGTCGGCTTCTAGTCTAATCGGATGCAGCTGAATACTAGTATTTAACATGGAGCGACTACCATCTGACCTCCATAACCCAGTACCTGGGTAATACGATACCGCTTGGTAAGACTGGTTGTCAGACTTTCAGGTTTCTGACCACCCGTAACGACTGTCAAAATTCCACGAATGACTCGGCGGGACCAACGGCTTAACAAGCTTGTCATTCGAAGTAGGTGTGTAATAGAAAATAAGAATTTAATTACTGCAGATGATCTAGGTATACAAAGACAGGCCAACAAAAAAATTATTAAAAAGTTTTAAAGTTTTAAACTCAGACAGGCTAAGAAAAGAAAACAGACGGAGACCAAAGCTTTAATACTATATCTATGCTAAATCTTGTAGCTAGACAGTCAGTCGCCACCTATTTCAACAAACACTGTATACATAGTTGAACGGAAGCTATAAATAAGCCATTTATTCAAATGACCTTCCTGCCTAATGTACCTAATCAAATCCTAATCATTAGAATCGGCTATGAAAGAAATACCACAAAAACCTAATGCTCGAATCTATTTATGCCTCGACTCCTAAATATAGTGTAATTGTATATATCCGTGATGACTAGTTTGTTTCGGGCTCTCGTGAATATGAAGCTTCCGTGCTTTCAAATTAGTGTAGAAGTGGCTAAAATTAAGATACAAGCACAAAACGAAGAACAGCATCAGCAACAATCTCCTTTATTCAATAAAATAGCTTCTACCCGCGATTTCGTTCACGTGGAAATCTTAAGGAGGTACACAATATAGTAAACTTAATAGCTACATTTTCATAACAACTCTCTCGGCCCCCGACCCACTGCGTCGCATCGCATCGTCCGCCCGCGCTATCGTTTCGTTTCCGCTTAGCGTTATTTCTGAATGTTTTTATTGCTCGACTCCTAAGGGTCATAGCGTGATTTTTAGAAGCCTTCCTCAAAAATTTGGCTACGAAATGCAAAAATATTTCATTTTTAAATATATGAATATCAAAAATCATAAATTCCCATGTTTATTATAATCAAGTAGGTAAAGAAAAAGTTAGGGTTTAACTATTAGGTACATATTTTAATCTGTGGTTAAGAAGTGAATACGGAACTTATCTCCAGACGTGACGGTGTCGACTCACGATATCCTACAAGACTTCACGCTGTAATTGCATATCAAATTGTAAGGCCTTGAGTTATATTCTTTAATAGATATACATTTCAAGGGGTTACGCTGAATTAATCAGATACTAGTCTATCACTACGCTTGGTAGACCATATCCTCACTTTAACAGTTTAACTCAAAGCAATGTTTGTTAGGTCACAGATAATATAATGTTAGGTGAACGGACAGCTAGTATTCAAGTGCTTGGACAGCGATGACATCATACTACATAGGTACTACTATCAACAATATTCCAAAAATTTTAGTGATTTTAACATTGTTCTCACACGGTCACATGGGTAATTTCTTTTTCTTAGTGTATGTACGGATAACAATCATGATAAAAGCTCATGAAGTGGCAAAAAATTTGTCTATCAGCAAGGTTGGATAAGTCACACTTTATAAGTCAAGAAATTATTGAACACACATATTTTTAATACGGTACTAAACAAAAGGCATAGTTTTCCTAAACAACTCCAATTGACGTAACGTTTGCAGGAATATTAATTGGCATTCATTGTGTCATGGCGTCGCCGAAACTCGTAAACTAATGGAAGCGAAGGTGTGTCGAATGACTGTATGCGTATTAATAGAGATAAGATAGTGAGGCGAGTTCTAAGTAGAAAATGTTTGATAACACAGGGACGTAGATGTTGATGGGGAATCTGATTAGTAAAGCTCGCAGTTCTTGAAAAAGTAGGGCACCTGATATGCATATGAGTGTTATGTTTCATAGATTGTAGACAGGGCCTTCCTATTAGAGAGAGGGCATCCTCAAGCATGTGTTAAACAAGCTATATTAACAAAACGACTGTTAGATGCATATTTCATAGGCTGAATTTCGTCAGCCATTATCATTACCAAACCACCTTCACTAGCGCTTTCCGTTTGCTTGTCATTCCAATCCTCGTAATCAACTATAATAAAAATCCTGGTCAAACCGTTAAAAGGAAAATCCAAGATTACCGGAAAAGTATGAATAAGATGGGGTCTTTTACCTGTTCCTCCCTCATCTTGCAGAAGAGTGTCTGCTTCTGCGTCTCGTCGAGTTCGGCCAGGATCTCGGGGTCCACCCACATGTCGCGCAGGATTTGCTGCAACATGGTGCCGGCCCTGAAGACAATACAAACAGAGAATGTAACAGGCATTAAGTGTTGAGTCTAGTTGAAAAGTTTGAAGGCAATATAAATAAGTAGTTTAGAGATCATAAACAGCCAGTACAGTCACAACACAAAAAGAAAAAGAGTAAAGAAATCATGAAACTTTATTTACTCTAGTTACTCGTTAATAAACAATAGTGACACAATAAACATCATATACACAATATAAACCAGTACTTAATGTATATGATATATTAAAAAATAAAGTGTAACTGGACTTGACAGCCAATGCGAACAAATAAAATAAAGATGATAGCCTCGTAGGTCATTATGTTTGGGGTGTAATGAAACCCGAAGTAGGTAGCAGTCAGTGACTGTAGTTGCCAGCGTCAAGAACAACACAATGCAAACTAATCTAGACACACGGTAGCGTGTCAAGCCAAGTTCAAGCTAACAGAACTGGGAGCAGCACCGTGTGTAATATTACACGAACCATTTGGAGCCACTTTTGATAAATAATACAGATATGTCAAGAATAACTAAAAATGTACTGATGAATATTTTAAGTGGGAAGTAACAAAATGTATTTGATAACCCTGCAGCCTATCAAAGCAATTACATCGTGATATTTGTGACCCTGAACGCAGTAAAAGAAATAAACGTAGACAGCATTACAGATATTGATAGTAACTAAGGCTATTTTATTTCACCAAGAATATCAACCAGACAAAAGCTCTTTAACTTGTAGATATAATCATTTTATCGGGTAGACCTTATGTCTTATGATTTAATAATGTAAGGATAATAATTATTCCAATTGAAAGATTAATTCCTACTTCCATGTACTCGTAGAAGGGCGTGCGTTGTTGCCATTCATCTGCGTAGCCTTTTCCCAACTATGTTGGGATCGGCTTCCAGCCTATCCTAATGCAGCTGAATACCAGTAGGTACTTTACATGGAACGACTGCTTATCTGCCTGTTGCCATTCATTGAACTTATTTCACGTTTGCTCGATTTGGCAATAAAACTCGTAAACTTGACGTCAAAAGGAATCAATAATAATTATGACACGATCAAAGAAAGTGTTAGTGATGACGATGATAAATCATAACGATGACTTGAGCTTTCTCCGTGTGATCATAATATTAATGTTTATTCTATATCGTCAAAATTTTGCAGTCTCATCAACATAATTTCAACGAAAGTAATTTGGAGCCAGTTAAGGGTCGGTTCACATCTGACGGAAGATGCGTCGAGCGTAACTTCGATTGCCTCTATTTATTCGCTCGATGCACTAACGCATCATCGGTTAAGTGTGAAAGGTTGAATGTTTTCTCACATAATTGTCTGTTCTGGCGTTACGCGACCGATAATACGCGACGCATCTTCCGTCAGATGTGAACCGACCCTAAATGGTCAATATCAATACATATTGTATTTCTTGCAAAACTACATTATGTGACACCGGTAAACAAATCTGTATCTATACTAATAATAAAGCTGAAGAGTTTGTTTCTTTGTTGTTTGTTTGTTTGAACGCGCTAATCTCTGGAACTGCCAGTCGGATTTGAAAAATTATTTTTTCATTTGTTAGCTCAATTTTTGGGAAAGGCTATCAGACCGTTTAACGTTACTCTAGGACTCTTAAGAGAAAAGCAAAAAGAAAAAAGTCAGAAAGAACGCTAAGCAAAAACGAAGTAATAGCGCGGGCAGACGATGCGATACGATGCATCGACCCCCCGAGGCCCCGACCCACACCGTCGCGACGGTGCGGGTCGGGGGAGCGATCAATTTAACGCGGACGAAGTCGCAGGCAGAAGCTATTTAAATAACACTAATGCTACGCTAATTAATACATACTCAATTTTACTAAATGAGACCATTGAAACGATTAACAGAAACTGCATGAATACCCCTCAAGGCATTCCTAGATCCTAGACAACCAGCTATCGACAGTGAAAGCAAACTACACCTAATTAGTGTACTTCCCGTACTACGTTCCGGCCGAACAGTCGACGTGATGATCTGCAATAACTGTCATGGCGCGGCGCGACAGTTCCGCATGGCATAAACTATGGAACTCGTTGACCTTAAGATAATAAGTGCAAATGTAAACTTGTTGAAGTAAATAGATTAGCAGACAAAGGGATCGTAGGTATGTGCTAATGAAACAAGGAAACCCGTAAGCTAATTGATAGATAACATAACATCAAGTCTGAACTCCTTGTGGCTGTAATGGTAGGTAGAAGTGGATTAGTACAGACATGTTTCGCCAGTTATGTTTAAATCTCAATCTATTGCCACCAACCGGGCACAAATCAATACATATATAGATTTATAGATATTTTGCTATACAAAGATACTATACGTAGGATTTTTATAAATATTGTATGTGTTTAATTGTAAAGCTTCGTAAAGATGGCGTCATCTATGTCTCTATGTTTGTATTATTGAATAGCGATGACTGATGTGCAGTTTGCTTGACATTTTGTAATATAATAGTTATTGTATTGTGCTTAAATGGTATGGTGTAATACTCATGCTGCCATGTTTGTATACCTAATTATTTAATATGAGGTTTGCGGTTCTGCTTCTTATTCAAAAACAGCATAATTTGTACGTCCATAATCCGATACTACATCTGAATTTATCAATATGCCAAACTATTTGTTCAGATATATCAGTAATGTTCTTATAATCTTTATTAACGACTCAATAGTCTGTAACCTCGCCATATTTCGTAAGACTACAGCTCAACCTGACTCCTACAATATAATGTCTGAATATGAAATTTATATTTAATGAAATCAATCGTTTTTGTAATAAGTCTCATAAATACTTTTACCTCACTTCTAACTTTTATCTGTGTAATCTTTTCAGCATTCACTGTGATGACTGATGAGTTGATGACACATGGTTTTCCTACAAATACAGATGTAAAAATGTATAAATGTTTATGAGTGAGACTTTCTTTATCCATATGATTGACCCCGTCGATTGGTATTTATCGCACTTGAGGAATGTAGAAAAATTTAAAGAAAAACGACTAAAAGTGTGCAAGTATTTAACAAATATCTCGAGGAACCTGATGATAAATTTACAATAGAGAATGCTAGATACGAACTAAAAGTAATTACTTTTCAGGCCACACATACTCTGTAAGGTGTGCCTACTTCAAGGTTTAATACGTGTAGCCATATGGGTACAGAGTACAGACTACAGACTTTTATGGAGTTGTTTAAGTAAGTAATTGCAAATGGTTAGTTTTGCAATAACGTTAAGTATACATAACAAAGTAACAATGTAGATTATGATAACGATCTCTCAAATACCCCAAACGACCCGCTTCCTTCTAATTTGGATATTCTACAACGGAACAGTGATATTGGCAATTTACAGTTCCTTTGTTTCATAACCACAAAGTTCTTCAAATATTCGTAAATTACGAAAATTGATTTGTTGCCCATTTGTAAGCACTACCACAGGCCTACCACAAACTCTTAACGCGATCCATTTTAGAACCTAAACTGAACTGTTCTTCTGATTCGTACCATGACTTCAGTTTGACAATTCAGTTTAGGCCGTGCCATCTGCTGACAGCGATTGTCCCAAACTGAGTCGCAAGTTTTGGTTTCATTCATACTTGTTGGTACCATGACGTCCATAGAGTAGCTCAAGCGATGCAGTTTAGGAACCTAAACTGAAATGTCTTGTTTTTGAATCGTTTTTAATTAGATCATGGTAGGCCACCAGTGCCTATGGTTGGATTATTAGTATGAACAGATGTACAGTATTATGTATGTAGTCTACAATTTGATATCAGTCTAAATTAAATGCCCGCTTGAATAAAGTAGCTGGTTCCCAATACAGACAAGTCGGTAGTTACCGATCGTTGCGGATGATAATAATTGTGCGAGCACATTATGAAACTGTTAAAACATGTAACCTTTTCTTTCCGAAGATCAACCCGCAGTGTTCTAAGGGCCTTAAATTCTCTCTATGTCCGTCAACGAAGATTCGGTGCCATTCGAAAGTAGAGCTATACTTCGGAGTGAACCCCACTCCCGTTTAATTAACTTTTTCAGGCGGACAAAAACACATCGGTCGGAAGCAAGGGCAACTGTTTAATCGTATTGTCATTATTTATTTATTATTATTATTTATTTATAATACTTTACTGTACGCCACAAAAAACCATAACAAAAAAATATGGAAATCGAATACTACAAAATAAACAATGCGCTGGTGGTGGTGACTGGTGGTTAATTCTTAGTTCGGGCCCCAACTAATCTAAAGTCCGACCGCGCCAAATTTGCCAAAGATGTAATCAACAATGGCCGCTCGAAATTGATGAAAAATCGATACCTATACAAGAACATTTATTTTAAGTAATGTTTGTTATCGTCTAAATCTCCGAGTTAACTAGAAATAAATGTTCTTGTATATCGATTTTATTCAATTTCGAGCGGCCATTGTTGATTACATCTTCGGCAAAAGAATCGCTAGACCTTATGTGATACGGAGTAGGAAACGCCCGTAACTTCGCCACCTGTGTGGCCCGATAACCTCCTTCTTTATGCTAGCACCCGATGGTTGGTTTCACAATTCACGAAAACCAACTGAGAGGCTCATTTTAAAACATGTGCTTACCACAGCTTAACAGTCAGGTAAATAAGACCAACGTTAATTATTTTCCAAGTGTTTGGAAAATTCCATCGTTTCCTAAATTCCCCTACAACACGTTTGTTTGAACAACAGACAGAACTATTATCAACATGGAATCTTATCATTCTCTGTTTGCGGTTAGTAATCGCTGCAGAGCCCAAGATCATGTACTTAGGTACTTTTATTTCCCAAGACTGTTTAATACTTTTGCTGACATAAGATAAAGGGGCATGGAAAAGTGTTCTATTTTATTCTGATTACGAAAAAAGAACTGTGTCTGTTGTCTTTCAAATGAAAGAAGTACTAGATTTAATTGCCATGGCCGTTCGTGTACCTAAGTAAACTTTTGTAAAAACCAGACAGAAAACGTAGGTAATTAAAAAGGAATAAAAAATAATCATGTCAACAGTTATGAACGCACTAACGGGCTGATAAACAGAGAGAGTTGACGATGAAGATAGACGTTGCGTTTTATATGGTATAGTATACATATGTAAGATAACATTTAGTTTAAGTACCTACCTAATGTTTGTTTTCGTCTAGTTAGCTTTTAGACGAAAACAAACATTACTTAAAATAAATGTTCTTGTATATCGATTTTATTCATTTTCAAGCGGCCATTGTTGTTTGTTTACATCTTTGGCAAATTTAGCGCGGCCGGACCTTACAGTCGACCACATGTGGGTAACATTTTAACCTAAGCTGTCTTGTACTGGTATTACATATATGCTGATAAAAGAACTTGCAAACTTGAATTTCAACTGCCAAAACAATAGTTCAGTGCAAAGTAAACTTTAAAACAAGATGCTCTTTAAAAATAAGTTGATTTAAAATGCCAAGCAAATGCCTGGTTTTCCCAACATAAGCCGGTCACGAATTCATATTTTAAACTTTTTGTGAGGTAGCCTTAATGATGTGAAAAAACCTTTTTCTTAAGAAGATAGCACCACCTGACAGCTCTACGCGATGTTTGTCTCTGATGGATACCGTATAAACTAGCAAATGATGGTTTAGCGTAGTCAAGGATAGAGCTCCGTAGGGTTCACATGGAAAGTCCTTTTTTTTTGTTCCGGGTTATAAAATCCTCATGGGGTCTGTCAATCTCTTACTGACTAAAAACCACCCCGGTGTTCCATTCCCACACTTGGACATAGAGAGGCCTAGGTCAAGCTTTGTACTGCTATGCACACTGATAATAAAACTTTTTGCAGAACTGCCAAATTCCACATTCCTGATTTAAAATTCAAATAACAGCCGTTACCAAACGTGATAGCGCGGTGCTTTTAGCAACGTTCTCGGCATCGGGAACAAAGAGTGAATATTGCAAAGGCAGTCGTGCGGCCGCGCCGCATATCAATCGCGATCCGCGCGCGGCATACATTATGCATGCGTCTGCGCTGGCGGGAGAGCTTGCTCTGGACAGGTGCAGAAGGCTTACTGCCTCCATTAATCACGGTCTATTCATTCATCCTTCTAGTCTTAGTAGATGCTGCTGAATATGTTACACATACGATGATCGAATCTTGAATATTGCATGACAGAAGACAATGTCTATGTAATTGTACCGAAGTCGCCAGGCTCTTTACCAGGGAATCGGCGATCAGACTATCAATACACCATTTTGAATATTTTTTAGACTTCCGTGTTAGGTACATAATTATTAGATTTAGATTCTAATTTACTGTAGCACTTTGTTACTTCGTTAGAACTCAACCTTCTAGATATATTTTTTTATTCTGAAATACCTGCGTACTACGTCTCAACACAACTTGCGTCTACCGACCTTTTTCAGAACAAAATATCGCCTATTCTGTTCTGCAAAAGGTTGCCGGCGACATTAAGACATTGCGATGACTGGCAATGTTATTATATGTCAGTTAGACTGCAAAATGGGAGGGATGGCAGGTTTGCGCTATTATTGATCTTTATATCTGTAGACGATATATTTTTACCATTAGCTTTATGAATAACGGAAAAAGAAGAGCCATTATAGAGCCACTAAGCTCAATAGTGAAGAACCGGATTAGAAAAGAAGATAAGCACGTCAAAAAAATAATTCGCAAGATCGTGAGAAAGAGAATTAACTATATGAACATGGAAATTGTTACATTTGGCAAGGACTTGTAGGTGGTACAAGTACAGAAGATTCACTCCACAAAACCATTGCTACGACACAATAAAGTGTAAAAAATCAGGAATTGGCCCGACAAATCGAGACCACCGCGTACTTGTAACTTCATAACTAAAATTCGGAGTGCGCCAGGCCTGCAGACAGCCTGAAGAAGGCAGCAAAAAGCGAGCACAAGACATGAATATTCATACAAACATAACGCTTATGTAATTTATGTATTAGCTCGCAGTAAGCCCGTAAGTAACTCACTGACAAAGGACCGTCGTGACGGCGGCGGCGGTTGCGAAACGGTCGTGATGGATACAAATACGCTATAGTTCAAAAGTGAAGGTGACGCAAATGCCAGAGCTTTGGGCTTGATAGCTAACTTGGGTATTGTTAAGGATAAACACAATACTACCTACACAGTCTACGTCAGCATAGCTTTTCTTTGGCAATCTGGGTGATCGATTGGCAGGATTTTTTGGGCGCTGATCAGGGTGGAAAATCATGTACACTACTTCTCATAAGAAAATTAACCCCAATCTGTCTACACTAACTAATAATAAAGCTGAAAAGTTTGTTTGTGTTTGCTGAAAATATCTGAAACTACCAGTCGGATTTGAAAAATTATTTTTGCCCTTGCTAGCCCAATTCTTGAGAAAGGTTATAGATAGGCTATTTACGTTACGACCCCTAGGAGCTGAGCAAAAAGAAAAAAAAGGCAAAAGAACTCTAAACGAAAACGAAAGAACAACTAGAAGAAACAGAAACTAGTTGATAATAAACAAAGATGGTTGAAAAGGTCTTAGAAACAACAATCACAAGTACTTAATCGTTACACTAACGTTCGCATCTGGCACCCAGACAGGTGGACTAAGGCCTTTTTTTTTTTTTTTTTTTTTTTTTTGGATGGGAAATCATCTAATGACTCCTCCCGCTCTGGGTGGAGCGGAAGGGAGTGTCAGACTCTTACTGACTAAAACCCACCCGTGTTCCTTCCTTAGCCCTTTATGTTCCGGGGCAGCGGTAACCCTTTCGGACGATCCCGCTACCCCGGCAGGCTTCGGCCCTGGCGGGCCCCTTCCTTAATGCTGACATCTCTTTGAGGCGCGCGTGGTGGACTAAGGCCTCAAGTCGAGTTACAACTTGTTTAATGCAAATTATTGTACAAGAACTGAGTAGGACTATAACATATTGTGGAACGTTGGACCAGTAACCTGTCAATGCAAATCTCAATCTTCAATTCGAAACACGTCAAGCTACGGGAGTTAAGACACCTGGGCACGACAGCACTAGCGTCAGTATTCATAAAGCCATTTCCAAGACTTGTTGCAATACCTGCAAGAAGTCTTGGCTTAGAACTACAGTTTTATCACAGTTTAACTACTTACAGTGGTTGAATGTGAGCGTTGTCGTCAAGCAAACGCGCTGAGGTACAAGGGAGTTAGTGGGCGGATCTTATAAGCTTATTGCCACGAACTGCAGTTTGGTGAATAGTTAATTCGTTTTTCTGAAATCGAGTCGTCGACGTAAATTGAGGTTATAGAATTAACTTCCTTCACCGGCCGACTCTCAGGGGATGAACGGTGTGGAGGACGCCGGACCGAATGACGCCCGTTCACTCCACCAATTACGGAACGTTTTTTTTTTGTTTAATATTGGGAGATTTATATTTAGAATGTTTGGTTTAAGTGTTCAAAGAATCAAAACAAAGCATTCATTTTCTTAGTGGCGCTACAAGCTGTCATCCACAGGTTTTCAGATCCATTTGTTTACATTTTCATCCCATACTTTTGGAACAGATTATATGTATTATCGACTTTGTCTCTGTCACCTTTGACCTAGACCAGAGTCAAGAGCAAGTCCATTTCATTTTTTCTTTTTAAATAGTTCCAATGTGGTTCGTTCGAATGTTCTATGCGGAAGATATGAGATAAGATCAACGGAAACTTAATTCAGTTTACGATCACTTCTGATTAGTCATGGTCGTATTAATAGGAGCTTTATGTTGCCTGGCGGCTACAGCTACACGATTTATCACATTATGCATGGCCAAGATAAAGATATTAGCCACTTTGACGTCCTTGATAAAACTAAGCAAAATTGCATTTGAGATGACGATGACGGACTAATACGTTATCGGTTGAAATTCAAGCACGGCTAAACTTCATGGTAAAACTGTCTGATCTTGCTATGAACAAAATTTGTTTTATTGATTTAACCATGTATGTATTGTCTCTCCTTCTCCTTGTTAATACATCCAAAGGTTGTCTTTAAAAGATTGCTCTTAGCGATAAGACCGCCCATTGTGTCACCCTTTGTAAAATTCTATATTTATAATTTTTATGGTGTACTTACATAATAAAAAATATTCTATTCTATTTTATGAATACAGACATAAACAGACAAGAAGAAAGGAACAGAAAAATACGTACAAAGATGATGATTATTTCTAAAGAAATCTCTTCCAGCATACATGCGCTAGGAGTGTATATAAAAAGAGATGTAGACAACATGTATAAGAGTAGAAGGAAAAACAAAATACTTACAGAATATAAAAAACATGATTATGTCATACATTTAAAAATAAATATCAAAAACCTGTATTATGTACCTTGACTGCATTTCATTACGTCATGTTAACCTTCAATAAGTGCAGTAAGCTCCTTGAGCAAGGAGCTTACTGCGAAGAAGAAAGTATGCGCCTGCGCAGAGTAGGCGTGACCACGCGCGAGGTCAAGGATAGCGCAAAGTTCACACAGTAAGCTTTTCTTTAGTGCACTGTAAGTATGCAATGAGGCAGTAGGCACCATATTGTGGACGTTACAGCACGTATGTACCTATGTTAAACAGGATGTTTGGAAGTTTGCATCACGCAAAAACAGCTGAACAGAATTCGATGTAATTTGGCACCTGGATTAACACATAGGATACTTTTTATACCGGTAGAATATCCTCGTGGGATAATTTCCGACAACCACGCGGGCGACGCCGATAGCAAAAGCTAGTTATAAATAAATGTTTTGTATGAAAATCCACTTAAGTTTTTCGAGAGAAAACTTCACTAATGACCAAGAATTTCATAAATCCTTGGCTTTTTTTTGAGTCGTTTAGCGATTACGGGTCAACATCATCAGTCAATTGTTGGACAATCTGGCACAACCCAGTTCACAGATATCAATGAACACCAGCGACCGCTATGTCGTATTGTCCTATAAAGAACCGTAAATACTTTTTGTTTATGAAAACGAGTTCAATCATTAGTAAGGCTCGAAGTTTTCGAAGGTAGAATGGAATTCCAAGATTGAGAAATGATTGAAGTTAGAAACATTAAACGTAGTTTCTGTTAGGATTATTGGAGGAACACCAAAGGAAAGGCCGTTCAAAGGATTTCAATAATACGTTTATTATCCTCTTATTTATATAATGCAAGGTGTGTTTGCAAATATTATGTGAGACCTGAGATCCCGCACAAGGCTAATAGGATTTAATAAGGATTTATTAATATACCGTAAAGTCCATAATTCCAGACTATTCATTCAATCTACACATACAAATAAATAAAATTGAAGTGTCTGTTTGTAATGTCAAAACAACATATTTTTACTAAATGCATATGAAAGGAGGCCTTTGCCCTGGAGTGGGACAACAAAGGCTAAAAATAAAAAAATGAATACAAAAAAAAACAATTTTTCTTATTTTTTATCTGTCTGTCTGTTGTTCCGGCTTATCTCCGAAACGGCTGAACCGATTTTGACGGGACTGTCACTGGCAGATAGCTGATGTTATAAGGAATTAATTAAGCTCTACTTTTATTTTAGAAAAAGAATAATTAGGGTTCCGCGCATAAAAATTAAAACCCATTCGCACAGCTAGTTGAAACTAAAACCGTATTCAACTTAGGTATTGTTTCTTTTTATTTCGAAATTGTATTCAAAATTTCAAACCTTGAACAAAATAATTACACTGAAGACGAGAGCACTTAAAAAACTTTTAAAAGCGAATCCTTCTGTCAACAAATTACAGTGTTAAGGTTCTTGTGGATAATAACTGCAATCATAACTCTGTCAGAACTATCAGATTTGATTTATCGGGGTTTGATTATGCGCATACGTTGCGCAAACCACGCTGCAAGCCTGCAACTAACTATTCAGGTTTCACAAGTCTAAACTAACGTGTGGAATATAGAGCTGGCTGAAAATGTGTCAAATCTTTGATCAAAGGAGGTTTTACTTTCTATTGATACTGGCAGCATGGAAATTAGTTACCTATGGCAAAGAAGCTGCAGAAACAAATGAAATGTGTAGGGTTTGTGTTTGTTCTTTGTTCAAAACCATTATTAGATACCTTTAAATAAATTACTATCGAATATATTTCCTACAGACAGCCTTGGAATTTATGCCGAACACCTTGACCATATTATAAAGCACAAAACAAAAAAGAATCCATGTAAAAATCTAGAACAGTGAAAAGTTGTAAACGCGAAAAGATTCAAATTCTTGTCAATGGCGCGAGTTTTTGCAACGTTTTTAGAACAATAAGCTGTCAAAGTGACATACGTCAGATGGCTTTCCGCGGGAAACAAAGCGTGCTCGAAAGTGGGTTGTATAGACAAATTAGAGGTTACCTTGCCGTGTCATGGAGTTCGCTAAGATTTCTATCTTGTCTTTTATTTAATCACTTTCCCCATACACCATGTTCATAATTTTATTATGTAAAAGTATAGCTTTGATGCGTGTAGGTACTCAGACCCGAAAACATTACATTCTTGGCAAGCAAGCAAATAAATGGCTTTCGTGCTAGGCTGCATTTGAATGTTATTAAGGAAACAGTTTTAAAACGATTTAGGTACTTTGCAAGAAATTATAAAAGAGTTCGATAAGTATCAAATTAATAAAAAAACATTTCTAATAATTTTTTTTAGTTTATAAAATCGAGTGTGAATGACACCAACTAATACATCTTATAACTTCAAAATATACCAATATTCTCCTTTATTTAATCTTTCGTTAAAAGAAACTTCGTTAAAATCTTATCGCCGCGTGGGCAATTGGGCATGGCAGAACAAGTGAACACGTGTGCGCAAAAAAACAGGCGCGGCCGGCATAATGACACGCACGTCACTAGTCAATCTAGAACTGCGAAACCCGCTCTTACAGCTACGAAATTAAGTCACAGTCGAAGTCATACTGTTACTGTTTCCATAGACCTGCAGCTGAGTGTATGTCGCCGAGTCGATGAACCTAGTCCCTTGCTATACGACCAAGTATAGCTTTATAAAAAGATGAATAAGTAAGCATGGCAGTGTGAGTTACTGGCTAGTTGGAACTTTTGAAATACTTCCTTAAAATTAAGTATTATAAATATCTGCCTACTGAAAGTATTAACCGGAAATATCCGTATTCTATCTAGGTATCTATAGAAGGAAACTTCCCCCTTCTATAATACGGATTATGGGGTTTTAAATCTCCAGAAAGCTATGAAGCTCACAACATTAGCTACCAAGAGTACCAACACGACGCGACGCGTTATTATACTCGGAACATTCGTCCAGGAGTTCCATCTGCTAACTAACCTAACGATTTCTTCTCAAATACCACCTTACATTTTTATCAGATTTTTCACATACATTTTGTTTATAAATGGAAACGATTAGACTGCTATTCTAAACGAGAATCATGGTGCAACGGTTTTTATTTACTCAGAGTTTAGCTTTAAGTAGGTAAATTGTCTACTACTACTACTGTGGCCGTAAAATAGTACCGCAATACACATCAAAACCTTGATTCTTACTGGCCGTGAAAAATATAACCACCCATTCAAACCTGTATTTAAAGCTCTAGTTTGCTAAACTAAGTTTAAAAGATCAGTGTAATCGACCGGTATGTAGAAGCTGACTACATTCGACAGAAAAAAGGTTGAGCTTACATTTCGAGGGTTTCATTATTAATACTTTAATAGGTAACATTTCTGTTTTTGTTATTATTTTTTATGCTTTTTAAGAAATCTTTAATACAATATAAAATCTAACACAAAAACATATATTATTATGTACTAGTATATAAAGGAAAAAAAGCAAAGATCTCATTAAGCATAAAAAAATTAGTCCGCATTGCTGTCAGTGGGAAAAGTGCCTAAAAAGCTGACAGCGTTGCCACGTAGCTGTTCATAAGTTTTCGTATTTATTATTTTTATTTTCCTTCAATTTTCTTTAAATTATTGAAAAAACTAAGTGTAAATTGTATTTAGTCTAAGCCTTCTCATACTGATCCATGTGACTGAAAAACCTCGACCCCTGTCATACAGGATGTCCTAGTTCAGGGGTCAAAACCTCATTGATGTACAGACGCCAGCACATCAATCTACTACAATCTGTCAAATTTCTTTAATAGATTTTCAACTTTATTGCTAAAGCATAAGGTTCAAAGTTGATTAGGAAAATTTGACAGATTCGGATAGCGTGATGTGCTGGCGTCTGTACCTAACGTGTACTGAAGTTTGGACCTAAAATTACTATTTCCAACTCCTTGCCGATCATCATTTTCCTGCCCCTATCTCAATTTATTTGTGGTCGCCGCAACATGTTTTTTTCTTCCAAACTTCTCACTTCTCTATTAGTCGTCATCTCGGTAGTCACCCCCCTTTCTAATCATATCATCATTCACACATTCCATCCATCGCTTATTTTGTCTTCCGCTACATAGGTAATTGCCTTAATTCCCTTGGCAATAAAGGTAATTAATTAAATATTTTTTAGTCAAAGAATCGCCATACAAAGTGGCAATGCTGCCAGCCTTTGGGCGCTTTTATCGCTGACATGATTCTTTACCCTTGTTATGTTTTATATACATGTACATATTATTATTTTATAAATACTTATTAACTAGTTTGAAAATAAAATTAATGAAATATTATAATGAGTATGACTTTTAAAATAAAACTACGATCTAGCTTCACACGATTACGTTCTTACAATTTTATATCTGAATATTGCACGAATATGTATAGGACATATTCGTGCACATAAAGTCCTTGTTCAGTCAACTCCACCAATCAGTAAACAGACATTAAATTGATCGGTGCTAAATTAAACGTGCTAAACGTTTTATTGCGCAATAGGCGAAAAGGTTGATTTAAAAATAACACAACATAGTAAGTACTTACCTACAGTACTGTCTCTTCTTCTCTCTTTAATCCATAGGAAGGTTTGTCTTTAAAATATCGCTATTAGCGAAAATGCCGCCCCTTGTGTCACTCTATGTAAATTTTATACATTTAAGTAATAATTTTTATTTATTTATTTGAGATCTCCAGCAAAGGATGACATGTACCTACAATATAAACTACAATAGTAATAAAGGTTCGTTTACGTGTGCTCCTTCAATTACTGGAGACCACAGCATGCACATACAACTAGGTGTAAAAACGATTTGTTTCACGTTTATACCAGGGCAATTCTCGTAATTTTAATATCGTTCACAGTCCGATCTCAGTCTCTATGTGTCAAAAATACCTCTAATTTCTCTACAACTTGATATTGACTGTCGCTGAGATGAGAGTGCGACAAGATTTTGAACGTTTTTGATTACGAGAATTGGTCTTTTATATCCACATAGTGTACATACTAAAGAGTCTATTTTATTCATCATAACTTCACACACAATCATACTTTCATACCCAACTTCTCCAGGAAAACGCAACACAATAAATTATACATATTATTATATCTAATTAATTTACTGTACAATTAATTTGCGCAACGAAATTATGCTGTAATTACGCAAATTACAGTTTGTGAGTGTTGAAAACGTAAAGTTACAGTGAGGTCGACGCCCGACGTTCGTGCGAAAATAAAACTTTGACAAGTGCTCTTATTTTTAACTACTTACTGTTAATAAAACTAGACTTTTATAACTGTAGTTTATGCTCCCTAGAGTAGGGCAGTAGGACTTTCATAGACAGTCATCAGGAGCAACTCAGTATGGGGCAAAATGATGTGAACTTTTTTTTTGGATTAGATACAGACATGGCTCCGGGACTAGAAAAAAAAAACTAAATACCTTGTGGAACTTATAGGTCTAAACTCATCTGCAACAAGGAACTCCATGGTTGGTCCTACTGACCTAATCCTATGGTTTTTTATTAGCTAATTTTAATGAATACGAAACGATTGAGCTAAAACCAAATAGGTTATTATACTAGGACGCCGTGGCATTCTTATAGTAGCTGGAAACTTCATCTGCGTTATATTTGTTGTTCTCCCGACTCCGTCGCATCCCATAGCCCTCCCGCGCTATTCCTTCGTTTTCGCTTAGTAGCATTCTTTCTGACTTTTTTTGTTTTTGGTAGGCTCCTAAGAGTCCAAGCGTGAAGTTTAATAACATATAGCCTTCCTCAAGGGTTGGGCTATCAAATGCAAAAGTCAGAAACGTCTGACTGTTCCGGAGATTACCCCTTACCTACCTACATACAAACAAATTTTACCATTTTTTCTTCTTTTTTTTTACTAGTGTATGCTTGGCATTTCCCTACACAGGGCATTAAATAGTGATGTGGAAATAAACCTGCCTAATCCTTCCTTTACTGACTAGCACTCTTATTACTTATTCGTAGCTGGCAGTCTGGCACTACCTATAGTAAATTAATAATTTAATTAGCGTAATTGCCCCTTACCCTTTGAAAAGGCATTAAGCATGACGACGTTCGTTATTAAGAACTTTTTATCTTAAAACCGTGCTCAGTCAAACAAAGATTTAATATACATAATCAGTCAAATGAAACCTTATAATATTATAACGCGTTACCTAACGCTACCATGAAACAACAGTTGCAAAATTATCTTCTAATTCGAAGCATCGTTTCAAGTAAATTGTAACCCGGTCAAAATTATAATTTAGATGTTACCTAACAAAAGTATTGAATACTTAGTTATTTTTTTTTCCCAGACATTTTCTATTACGGACTAGATTTTGCCCGGGGCTTTGCCCGCGTGGAGGTCAGAATATTGTCCCAGGAGAACGTACCGCCGGGATAAAAAGTATCATATATAGGTATGTGTTTATACAGGTTATAAACTACCAGTGTGTGCCAAATTCCATCCAAATCCGTTCATCCATTTTTGACAGACATTTTCTTATTACGGATAGTCGGTGAATGTGCAGTTATGAATTAACATTTTGTAATACCTATTCACCTCAAATTGTACCTAATAGTAAGATAAATATGTTTTAAAGATTTTTCGCACGCGATTAGGTTTTACTTAGGTACCGTTGAGCTTGACTGTTCATAACGAAAGAATCAAAATTATGAAAGTAATGTTTCCTATATGCTTCGACATGACTTTTGAGTTCTCGATTTTAGGGTTATTAACATAGTGTTAGTAACCCATGTTTGTGCAATTAAAAAGTTTTTTTAAAACGCGAAGTTTAATCTCGAAGGTTAATCCCTCGTTAAAGTTTTAAACTGCGTTCAAGAGCTGTCAGTGTCAATATTCAAAATAATGATACTGACAGCTCTTGAACACGGTTTAGATGTGCTGATCTCGTTCAGTGTCATTGGTGAAATTGGCCCTAAGACTTTGTTAATGAGAGATTAACCTTAAAATAGTTTGAACTAAGCTCGGGAAAAGTTATCTTGTACCTAAATAAACCGAACTATACCGATATCTAAACCGCAATCACATACAGTAGAAGTTATAAGTCTACATTTTAGAATTACAAAACGAAAAATAAATGCATTGCAAGCAGTGCGTTTCCTCCTTTCACGAAGTAGAACCGACTTTCGACCGTTTCACACATTCCCGTTATGTTTTTATAAAGGCTAGCTTTTCTAGATATGTTCCCGAGAAGAAGCGAAATCGACGCCGCTATCGGTCAGTGAGTGAAAATGTTAAGGCTGCGATTCATTTACGCACGCGATCTGCGGTTTACGACTAACATAGCCGCCCCCTAATTGCGTAAAACACTATCAATCACAATCTGAATCATTTTGAAGGATATTGCCAATCCATTGCTTGATATGTTCGAATAATTTGTGTGCTCAACAACGTAAATAGCACAATGAATGTTGTTGAACTGTCAAAATGAAAGCCATTGCTACTGATAGTGTGCTACGTAATTAAACCGCTGGTTTATGAGACCGCGGACACAGCTGTTTTTAAATCCTATTCATATTCCTTATAGTTAATAAAAATTTATTGTAAATTAGGTATTAGGTAATACGGGCTGGTATCCGCAACTCCACGTCAATGCGCGTATTTTGCGTACGGATTATTAGGTATTACAAAGGGATTTTAACATTGAAATAATATAGTTTGTTGCCAAAAAGGGACTTTACTGTATTATAATTAAGGAATAAGTGCCCTTGTTGGCAACAAACTACATAAAGTCTATTCGTTGTTTCAAATTGATGTTATTTCAAGTTAAACAAAATTTTACTTAATTGTAATGGTAATGAATTTGATTTCAGAGTGACTATTGAAAAAGTTATAAAAATGTTTGAAGTTGTAGCGTAATTATTTATTGTGTAGGAATTAAAGTTATTTTTCCATAAACTCATATTTGTTCACATTTTTGGCAAACAAGTCGCGGTTATTTCGACGTTATTAGTAGATTGTTTGCTAAGGGAGCAAACAAATATTTTGAAAGCGAGAGTGTTTCTTTGAATCCAGAGCGGAGCGAAGGACCCTAGAGTAGAATCCCGAGCGCAGCGAGGGGTTCTAAAGTAGAATCCTGAAGCACAACGAGGGATTCAAAGTAGGTACGTCACTCGAGCTTAAAATAGTGTTGCTCCCGAGGTGGACACTCTACTTTTTATCACCCTCTATGAAAAAATAAGTTCGTGCAACTTATGAATAAGAATAGTACGTTTATATATTACATACAATTACTTGAGGAAGACATACTCATTTTTTATAAAACTAAGTAAAATCCTAATTTGAGTAAACAATTACAAACGAAGGCAGAATGCTTTTCGCGCGTTTTTTATTTTTTCACAAACTTTTTTTTTAATTTGGCTCGAGCGTTTTACTTTATCATAACGCCTGTTACTTGTTCATACAATGTTCGTGATTGATCTCGTTGGTGATTGGAACTTTTACTAACAATATCCACATTCCAAATTCAAATCATTTTTAGTCCCTAGGGATTAAAGAGCTATTTTGGTCCCTGTTTACGAGGAATACACTAGCTCTTTTTGAATAGATGTGATAAAAAATCTATCTCTATCCACCCCGTTTGTAGGTACCTACCTAAGCAATTGTGCTAATCAAACATTCGGTTCGCTATTAAATGTTCGCGTCAAACAACCAGCAGCTTTACTTACAAAGTTTCTAACCTCTCAAGAGCGATGTTCAGTTTCTAGATTGGCGCATGCGCTAGAATGTTAATGTTCCAACGTTTGCGCCAATTTGCGCGTAATGACGTCTAAGACCATATGCGGCCATCTTGCCGTTATTACTATGTAATTTATTGAGATTTATTGCGTGTTTATTAAGTTATGGGAGATTGAGATCAGGAATTTGTATGACGAGAGCTTTTGTTAATAAATTAAATTGAAAACAGTTGTCTTGAGCCTTTTTGGCCTCGCACAGGTCTTTTTTTAATGTATAACTTTGTTAGTTTTAAATGCTCCTTTTACTATTTGTATTTCCTGTGTGTGTCCCAAATAAAATATTTTTCTTTCTTTCTTTCATAAAATCTTCTTGGAGAAAATATTTTGCTACACAATTCGTGCATTTTCCGAATTCATTTATCTGTCTGTTCAGGTACAATTAATAAAATTTAATATTCAAATAAAAAATACTCTTCCAATTCAAGGCCTCAGTTCCATCCTTTGACCACACAGAAATAATTGACGGAAACGCAATTGCACAAACATCACACAATTATCGAATATAGGACGGAACTTGTAAACCGCCATGACAGACAGACAGACAGACAGAACGGAACCAGATTCATGGCTAAACTAATTGATTAGCCAACAGTACGTGAGCAAAACAATGCAGTGTTGTGAAACCTAGAAGCGTTGTCAATTGCCACCGGTATACCAAAGACAAATGCAAACAATACTCTTTTGTCCTTGAAAAGATGGTGAAAGTTTCCACTTTGGTACAGTTTTGCGGATGCACTACAATTTTAAACGCTAACCCCTTTTTTGAAAATGGCTTTGTATTTTTAACCTGTCGGTATGCGCCTGATTTGTAAGCGATAAGTCGCCCATTGTTTGTATATAATTAAGATAAACGTAATGTATTTTTGTGATTTTGACATCGGTTAAAAAGCGAAGCGATTTAGATAATAGTATTTAGGTCAAAATATATACAGGGTTATTGGAAAAACACCAACAACCTCTTAAGAGGTCATTGTACTTACTCACCATTATGAACAACTTTTACTATGGGACCAAACCTGAAATCGCGAAAAAAAAATCAACTGTTCCCTACATTTATGTTCGTATAACTCGTCAAAATGTAGGGAACAGCTGATTTTTTCAAATCGAACTGGTGGTTCCAGAGAGATTAGCGCGTTCAAACAAACAATCTCTTCAGGTTTATTATTAGTTTAAATTATAAACATAATGCACATCATAGATTGCACATGTCCACACAGTTATGGACAAAAGTTTTATACAAATTCATCTTAAAATAGGCACTAAAGATGCTAATTCGACCTGCCCCAAAAAGTACAGTCGCTCAGACAAAGATTCGTTCAAGCAGATGCGTTTAATTCGAACCAAATCACAGATTTTACTTCAGCTAACTGTGAAGAAAGCTAGGTGACAATTGCAGTTTAGCATTACTAAGCAAAACGCTATCTAAACTAAACGCTTTCTCCTTTAAAAGATGTAGTGAAAACACTTAAAACATTTCACTGCCCAGTTGATTCACTGTTTGGTAGCGTAACTTCTTTTTACGATGTATTTTTTAATTAAACCTGTCT
The DNA here is from genome assembly GCA_914767645.1 of Hydraecia micacea. Taxonomy (NCBI): domain Eukaryota; kingdom Metazoa; phylum Arthropoda; class Insecta; order Lepidoptera; family Noctuidae; genus Hydraecia; species Hydraecia micacea. The sequence goes on from OU611794.1 coordinate 3,043,704, forward strand.
ATGATCATGTACATGATCATAGGTTTAATTAAAAAGTTTTGTTTTTACATTCAATTACATTATGATGTAACCGGAGTACCCGCGTGTTTATTAAATGGATACTGTAGTCAATTGCAGTGAAACACAATATGTTATTGTGTTTGTTCGTATGTGTATCTGTCAGGAGCGAGGACATCTTGGAATATGATCGCTGATATCACATTTTTATTATTTAATCGTCCGTGCTTCTTAAATCTTCTGTAAAGTAAAATAAAAAATCCTCCCGAACGAATTTCGGCCACGGTTGCCAATCTCAACGAAGATTTGCCTCGTACGCAGAAGATACAATTACTTATTTACTTGCGTGCACTCTCTGTTCCTTTCCATAGTTTGATGGGACGGCAATCCCACACGGAGAGAGATCAGGCGCAGGACCAACGGCTTTATGTGCTTTCCGAGGCACGGGGCTATCACACCGCCAACTTCCAAACTACGGGCTGCTACTGAGAAATTCCTAATGGAAAACTCAATAACACTTTACCCGACCTGGGAATCGAACCCAAGACCCACACTCAGCAGTCCACCACGATACCAACGAGGCAGACCTTCTGCAAAGTCTTTTGGAACGTAGCGTTGTATCAGAGTAGTCTTATGTAGCGCTGCCTTCTTAGGATTTCAATAAATAGCGCGTCACAGAAATAAAGCATTACATAAATTATTTATAGATAATCGCACACAATAACTTAGCTTCATTTTCTAAATTCACTTTTTCGTGTGACTGTATTTCAATTTGAAACGTAGGTACACTAGTCGACAAAAAGCATTCAAACGCACATTTTTATTACTGCTATATAAAACTTCCAGTGGTTGCTCGCTTTCGTTTTCTACCAATTAAAAGTATCCGCCCGCTGAAGACTGGGGGCTATCGTAAGAGATGATAATTTGGCACTAATTACGAACTACTGATTACACGTCACGTTAATGTAAACTAATTACTGATGTTACATGAGATTTTTCCTTATATACACTTTCTTTAGGTGTAGCTAAGGTGATTTTTGTTGAAATATTTTTTTAAGAAAATCTGCCCGCGGCTTCACTCGCGTGGGTGTCGGAAATTATCTCACGGCAACGTGCTACCGGGACAAAAAGTAGCCTATGTCCTTTCCCAACATGCCATCTATCTCCTTGCCAAATTTTATTGAAACCCATTCAGTGCTTTAGGCACAGATCTACCTACACCTAGATAACGCAAGAGCAACTACTCCAAGTGCCAAACATTACACCAGCTTACGTACAAAAATCGTAAGCCGACACTTTCGCGATCAGTCCTGTGTACTCCTGGCTGGGTGAGCGTGAGCGCTGGCGCTAAGCCCCGGGGGTGGGGAGAGACGGGTGCCGTATGCGGCGGCGTCTTGTGTAGTAAATAGTGCTTGGTGACGTCATAGTAGGTAGTAAAAAAATGGGACGCTTGGTTTTCATACAGATCGTGATACTTGCGTTATCTAGGTCTATCTATATCTGTGGGTTAAGGCGTGAAAAGATAATATACAGGTTTAGTTTTCAAAGACCAGCCAAAAAGAATGTGGTACAGACCATCAAAATGAAAAATTTTGTCCATGGGACCAACATCGTAATAGGGTTTTTCCAGGAATTTCTCAGGAGCAGCCCGGAATCTGGATTTGTGTCCGGTTGATGGTAATAGACTCGCCCCCTATTACAGACAGGCAGACCCAGGCAGAGTTACTTTCGCACTCATACCGATTTATTATTTCAACGGTTTCTACATATAGTGCCGCCACGATTAATGAGGTGTTGTAGACGTAAGTATTGTCTGTCTGAACTGTAAAACCTTGCAAATGCTCTGTAACAGGATTATGTAGTCAGCACTAAACGTACACAAGAACATAATCAATAATACCTCTGTCTGTTATTTTTTCACGCCTAGACAAATGGACCGATCGTTATAAAATTATACAAATATAGTGAAAGTGCAAATATTAACTACCTCAATGACAACTAGCACTATTGAAAAAGTTATAAAAATGTTTGAAGTTGTAACGTAAATTGAACTTTATTGTGTAGGAATTCAAATTATTTTTCCATTAATTTATATTTGTTTACATTTTTGGCTAATAAATCGCGAACGCAGATTAGGTATATAGCCTGGGACCTGGAGGAGGACATAGGCTACTTTTCAACCTGTACCGCAGACGAAGTCGCGGGCAACAGATCGTGGACTTTAATAATCCTCTCGCCGTTGTAAAAGAATTATGCAGTCTCCACTGAAGCGCAGACCAACAAGAACCAGGCACAGTGACCGACGCTGACCACTATTTCAGAATAGAAGTATTCTGTGCTACGCAGGGCGTTTTGTAACCCCCGACAAAAACAGAGGGGTGTTATTAATTAATGCTTCCCAAATTTTGCCAGATAAGTTCAAGTCAAATTTTAAAGGGGGCGAGTCTATGGTCACTCACCGGGTACAAATCCAAACTCCAGCACCATAATTGCGTAAAACACTATCAATCACAATCTGAATCATTTTGAAGGATATTGCTAATTCATTGCTTCATATGTTCGACGAATGTGTCTGCTCAATAACGTAAATAACGCAATGCATGTTGTTGAACTGTCAAAATGAAAGCCTTTGCTACTGATAGTGCGTTACGCAATTACCCCGCAGACTGTAGGCAAATGGTGGTTCTTTAAAGAATATTATATACTTATTAACAGAAGTTTTATTTCCAATAACAATAAATTATGCTAATTATTATGTTATTCTTATTATTAACAAGAAAAATAAGAAACATTTATACATTTAGGAAACGGATGAAATAAAAATTAATGCTTTCTTTACATAACAATAATGAGTCAATAAATTATCTGTTGTTATTTTTAAAATTAACAACCTTCTGTAATCAGGCAACAAATAAGGTTATATAACAAGAGTACGTATACGTATGATTATGTATGATTGTAATTGTATGTATTAATGCCTATGCATATAGTTTCGATCAAGGCAAATAAGGAAGGCAGGTAGGTAAATGTTTCTAGATTAATTATGTAGGAAATATCAGATGTTATGTGTAAATTAACGTCAATAAAATAAACATAGTGTTATTGTTATAGTATTTACCTAAATATTAATTATTATTATAGTTATATTGTTTTTTTATATTTTTGGGGTCTGATTGCACAACCATAGACTTGTTTTGCCATAAAAAAGAGCTACCATGTATGTACATTTTTATTTAATTTTAATAAGATGACAGTGTGCTATTCCTTTATTGGTGGCGGTACTGCTATTTTGGCGATCTAGTCTGTAAAAATCTCACAGTGAAAACTTAAGTGAAGTGAGCTATAGGTCAGCTGTCAATAGTGTCAATCCCTAGAATCAGGTGGAATGACAGCTCACTTCACCTAGGGTTTCACGGTGAGATTATTACAGAATAGATCAGCTGTTCTGAATGTGAAACCAGCTAAAACTAAACTGCTCTTCCTATTCTGAAACAACAGAAAATCGTAACACATAGTAACGATAATCTTTGAACGATCAATGTTATGTGTTAACGATAACAAATGCCAATAATCATACCAATTTGCGCATTTACTTCAATCTCATAACCACAGATTATAAATGTGTTTTATCTATGACTACACATTAAATATTTTTAATCTGTGACCCACATAAGCGTGTAGCGAAGTGTCTGTAAAGGTAAACTACTAATCGTAGAAAGTAATGTTTCTTTGATATCCGTTAACGTAAAGTGTTTATCCGATTAATATGGTATCATAATATTTATTTCGATTAGATTGTTATGTATGACATATTATATTCTGTAGGTACTAATACTAATAATAAAGCTGAAGAATTTAATTGTTTTTTTGTTTGTTTGTTTGAACGCATCTACTAATTCTCGTTGATTTATAGCACAATTTTAAGTCAGCACAATAGAGTTTCCATCGTTCTACATGAATAAATTTCACAGGGCCAACCAGCGCCGGTGCTCTGTCTCGCATTATAGGGTCTTATGATTATGCTGAACGATGGCCGTTTTGCGTGGATGTGACGCATAATTTCCCCCAACTTGTTCTTTTTTTGTGTTTGTGTTCTTTCGCTAAGTCATGTTTACAGCAAGGAAAAATAAGAAAATTAAAGAAGATTACAAAGAAATTCGGCCACAGGCCATCAACATTAAAAGAACACCGTACACCTATGACGCATAAACTCCTGCCCTGGTTTTGTTTTTCTGTGACGAAGAAGATCTGCGAAAAACATCGAGAGTACCAACGTACATGTTGACCTTTACTTCTTGTACAGACAAGTTGATTGTTTTTCTTCCGAATGTACCGTTGTATATTATTATGGTTTGAGAAAACTATTGAGTCACATGGCGTTGTTTTTTAGTTGTATTTTCCGAGAGATTCAATCTTTTTTTAAAGATAAACACGTTTAATAGATCGATCAAGTTTCTTACTTCATTTGAATTTAGACATCAGCTGTGTGATATGAGAACACATTTTCATTGCGTTTACTCGTAGTTTGCGTGTCTCCATGAGTTCTGATAATACAAAATGTATAGAAACGTAGGTGGAAAAAAATAATAAACTAACTGAATTTCCCATTTTCTGAATAAGTATAAAAAAGTAACAAGAGAGAGCAATGAATACATAAATACCGAGTTCAATAACCATAATCGGTGCGCATACGCATCCTTTGACGACACCGCCGCGCATGCGCGATAGCATTGTGTTTCGGAACTAGAGCAGAAATGAAACATGCGCGGTGTCGTTCAGAACAGAACTATTTATAGATTCCCATGCTCATCGCGATTATTGTGCTCATGGGGAAATAGAGTGGAGCTGCTTATCTACCGGATGAGCGGACGTGGGGGTTTTTGTGGCCAATGAGATAAAGGTATCCTGGATGTGTGATAGTCTGCCTGTAATGCCCCGAATCCCGAAGGAAACCGGATTGAGCAATGAAGATAAAGGAGGGGTATACCCTTTCATTGATGACGTATCTAAATTTGAAGTAACATTTTGTCATTTAGGGTAGATAAGCAGGTAAGTACGTGAATTAGAAAAATGTATGTCAATAATATTTTGGAAGTTTTCTTACCTTTTATATCCACGGGGCTAGACCAAAACGTAGTAAGACATCAATACCTGTAACAAATATTTTTTGCAAATTAGTCTATTTGTACCAACAATAAATTATAAATTCTATTGTGTAAATATTTCAATCACCACTGCTCTCAAAACGGTGAAGGAAATCATCCTAAAGAAACCGCCATGTCCTTGGACCAAAATTCGAACACATGTGACATCTACCAACTGCATTGGACCCGCGTGATAGGATATAGCCCACTCTCTCTCGAACAGAGGAGGCCTGTGTCCCAGCAGTGGGAACATCATAGGCTGATTATGCGTATGCGAATTCAGGGCGAATTTCACCGATGAAATTAAACGTGTTTAAGATGTACTGATCGCATGACAATAGTCCTCAGTCTCCATTTCCCAGATAAAGGCGCAGTGGTCAAAAGCTTATCACAAAAATAACTCTCTTTTTAAGTGCTTATCAATACCAACACGTGATTTTATGCAAAACAAAAACAATAGGTACCTAAACTTATCAGTTGTTATTGTTAATTTATTATTTACTTTTACTTGTGTTGATATTTTAAAGTCATCTCCGGACTACGGGTCATATTGTCATGGCTTCCAAAGTGATTCGAGTTCATCATTTCCTAGGAAAGAGAGATCCTCACACGATTTGCTCAAGTCATTTAAGAGAAATAGTCACTAACTCTTAGAGGGAAAGTCGGCAAACGCTATCTAATCCACGATAGCTGTTTGCGCAGCACTTATAACGTAAAATTTCACTTACTTGCCGACGACAATGTCAGGGATTTTACCAGCATTGTCTCATATGTCTTACGGTCTTTATCTCACGTCAACAGGTTGATATTATCTAACAAGAGCTCAATAAATATTATGTCTCAGTTTCTGAGGGATCGACAAATAGAAGATACTAATCTGCTGATTATTTTGTCTATTTTTGTTCTGTGTATCGCCCGTCGTCGTTCCGTTTGCTTTACCGAGTATGGACTTTTATGATTTTTAACGTGACGTTGTTATTGTTGACGTCCACGTCCATAAAATGTATGAAAATACGTGCACGTTAACGTTATCGTGAACGGAAAAAAAGCGTCTTCATATGTTTCTATACATTTAATTTCCCTGTTACCATGGTAACGTCACGTGGACGTGGACAATGATTCCCCTTTATTTATAAACTAAAATTATAAAAGCACACAATCGCTAGATTTCCGCTAGTTCGCGCGACTTTGGTAAACATACCAATGTTGAATATCTCGTCCGATGTGCTCACTCATGACTAAAATATTTGCATACATCGCTGAATCATGAAGCTAAATGTCCACAGCTGAATCTAGTCCTACTGAATTAACTGAAATGAAATGATTCCGGGGATCAATTACGTTGTCATTCCAATTAGTATGGAGATTTATGGTTCCTGCTTTTATTAGAGTAAACTGCCCACATAATATGATGCTCTTGCTCATCCTTTTTAAATAAACCGCAACTGTCATTTCTGTTTTAATAAAACGGAGTAACCGTGAGTCTTTTCTCCATACGAAACTACCTTTTGGAAGGTAACAATTTTATTTTCTTGTACATACATTTCCACGTTCAAAAGTGCCTTTTATGTGCCTGTTTGAAATGATTGACTTTGAAACTTGGTAAAAATGGGAACACTATCCCGCAGTTATATATTATAATATATAAGTGGTATGTGGTATTTAGAGTGACCAAAGGTACTGTAGGTTCAGGCCTCCTAGTTTAAGAGACAGGGTTTATATTTTTGTTTGTATAGATTTTTGTAGCCTTCAACTTTTGTACAAACAATTATGTATCTTTTTAGTAGTCTACTACAGTGCTCAACATGTGCCTATTTATTACTTTGGATAAATAAACATTATTCTTTATTATTTTTAAAGGAGATAAGTAACCAGCAGGGTCGTCGGATAGTAGTTGAAGTTTAGTAAGAAACCGATGGATATTTTCGAATGAAATTTAATTTGATAAATTAACTGTTTGTTTTCTATTTATTAATTTTTTTTTTATTCTGAAACATCCATCGGTTTCTTACTAAACTTCAACTATAGGTACCCGACGACCTGATTACTTATCTCCTTTGGCAACCGTATGTACAGTTCAGTATAAGTATAACAGGAACTGACTCATTCAAAATTAACGATGATTCAAGTTAGGTACTTTAACGGTTGTCATTGGTTAACCAATCAACAAAAAGTATTCAAACCTTCAAAGAATACAATATCGCCGTGAAACACTGTCACAATATTTGCATGGAGACATGACACCACCTCTTCGCTTTTATTTTTACTTAATGCTGATCAATTTGAACGAATGTCACGTACTGGCAATGTAATCAGTTTTATACATGAACACTTAAATCGATTATTCACACCTCTAGTTACTTCCGATCGCATAACAAGCAACAGGCTGAATGGAAATGTGGGTTTTTGCTTAAAAAAAAACCTAATTAAATTCTAAATTCAAATGCAGTTCCATTTGGTTACGCTTACGCTACTTCACAAAGTGAGATAACATTAGCATGGCGTCCTAGCTTGCGTTACAATAGATAAAAAGGCACCTACATTTAAAAGTACGTACCTACTACTCGTAAATTATGCCATAAAGTTCAGATCCGTCGAAGTTAAACAATCAAAGGTAGCGCAACCTGTCATGTCAATTTGGGTTCAATTGAAGGTGTAATATGAAATGAAGTCACGACGCGTAAAGTTTATCTATTACTACAATTGTTGACAGGTTTAGCAGCAGTAGTAATTATAAGCAATAAGTAATTATAAGCTAACAGAGAGTTTACGTAAGTACGTTAAACAAATTAGATTTTTGCGCGCCCAATTTTACATTAAAAAAACAACTGTAACTGTAGATCTACGAGTATGTCTGTGACTGTAACCACTGGAAATGTAATGTGATTGGCTGGCTGGATTCATTAATTAAAGGCTACGTCCCAAAAAGTTTTTCAATTTTCAGATTTTCCATTTTCGTCTTTGCTATTTTTGACCTTGACGAAGTCATTATGTTATGTGATGCAATGAATTGCAATTTCCATATAAGTACATGTAGGTACCTACCGCGGTTGCAATCTGCTAAAGTTATGTTTTTTTAGTCTGAGTTAAGCATAGAACAATAAAATAATTTAATTAACCTTTCGACATAGTTTTATTCGTCGTTAAAAATAGCCAGACTGGTCGTAAAAAATAAGTGGCTATTAAATTATATAAGATTTTTGATTAAATTGATTTATTTTGCAAATTAATATCGCTTTACTTGACGTGAATGTCAGACACAGATAATGAAACAGTCGATTGTCAATTGTTGTTCTGTAAATGATTCGTTTATTGGGATGTGACGTGAAATTAACCCGAATTGTCAATTTATTATTTTTTATTAGACGACAATAGATGTTTATTTGACCGATTTCGTAAATGTTCTTAAATGCCGCTTTCGTTAATCTAAAGTAAGTACTATACAAATAACTATATTATGTATTTTAATTTAAATTATAGTTTAGTTAAGTTAGGATTTAATTTTGTTATTTTTAGTATTAATCCAATTCTTATCTTAAATTAAAAACTCCACAAAGACGTATGTACTAAAAAATTATTATGTTATATAGAAAAAAGATTTGATTTTATGTATGTTCGTATTACGCTTTCAGGCTACAATGGCTAAACGGATTTGGATGAAATTTGGCACATGGGTAGACCATAACCTGGATTAGGACATAGGGTACTTTTTTCCCGGTAGTACCTACGTTCTTGTGGGATAATGCCCAAAATATACGCGGGCGAAGTCGCTAGCAAAAGCTAGTATTTAATATATAATGAAAATAATAAAGAATAATCCATGACCAGATGTACGAACTAGAACGAAGCAAAAGGAGTAAAAGGATCGCAGCAGGTGGAGTTCTATAATTTCTGCCTACCCGCATGGGAAGAAAGCGTGAATTTATAATATATAGGTACAATATAAAACCATTTATTTTATAATAAATGATGAACCTCACAATACCCTAAACCGAAAAAAAAACAACCGACTTCCAAAAAGGACACTAGGTACAAAGTGAAAAATAACTTTAATTCCGGAAGTCGGTGTCGTTGGGTTCGCATTTTTGTCGTTTGCCACCGACTTCCGAAATTAAAGTTATTTTTCACTTTGTAGTCTTTTTTGGAAGTCGGTTGTTTTTATTTTTCACTTTTAAGTTGTACTTACCCCACACAAATTCGTATAACACTACTTGCTATGTAAACATCAGTGACAGGAAGTCATTATAACATTATCAATATAAACTAAAAGGCGTTCTACACGATCCAGACCGACCGCCGACAAAGGTGACCTTGGTCGCGTCAACCAACTTTTGTATTCGTTCTACACGGTCGGTGGTTGACACAAACTTGTCAATTCCGTCCGGTGTTCACAGCGTAAAGACGTATCCACAGAGTACATTGAATATATCAATATGGCTCCTTGCCTTTCAAAGCAACGGAAGGTCGGTTTGGCAATAACTTTTTTATGCTTGAATGAAGAAGAAAAATTAATTATTAATAAAAATTAAAAATTAAATAAACATTTTTTTATTCTTATCTTTATATAAATTAGATTCAATGTCCCAAAGACATGATAAATCTATACTAATAAAGAAGAAAAATTTGTTTGTTTGTTTGTAATGAATAGGCTCAAAAACTACTGGACCGATTTAAAAAATTCTTTCACCATTCGAAAGCTACATTATCCACGAGTAACATAGGCAAAATTTTATTTTGGAAAAAAATAGGGTTCCGTAAGAAATTTGGGTTTTTTGGACACTAGGTGTAAAAAATCAACCAGAAAAGTTAGTTATTTTGCGTACGCTGCCTAAACTATAAAAGATAGAACCATAAAATGTTCAAACTAATTGTAGATCTTATAAATATCTACAAAAAAGTACGCGACACACTATACCTATCTATGTCGATGAGGCACAACAACCATTTTTTTATTTAAAAATCTTTATTTTTTTTTGGACTACATTTAAACGCATTTATTTTACTCATGCTATTAATCCTTATCAAAATAAATTATTTCATCACTAAGTTCAGTTTATGTAGATAATATTTGGTCTTTGAATGATTAAAATTGGACGTTTGGTTTTGTTAAACATATAAATATAAAAATATAATAAGCTTTGAATTTTCAAAAAATATTCATTGTACACCTACAGATTCGGTCGATTTACTCCTTAATTATATGTATAGAAAAAAATTGTCGGTAAATAAGTTTACAAAATCAAAAATCAAGTCATAATATAACAGACTATTTACATCACATCCATGATCTGTATAGTATTATAAAGTTTTCATAATTTTCGCAGTTTAAAAAATTCATCTTCTTACTTCTATTTATTTTTTTTTTTTTTAATTTGTATCTTTATGGGTTATTTTGATTTACTTTTGAGATACGCAATCCTGTCACAAATCCGAAATCTACGCGGACGAAGTCGCGGGCAGAAGCTAGTCAGTGTATAAAGATATAAATTCGGTCAGAACCTCTCGTTCGCGGGGTTCGTTTTGTGAATCCATCGCTGTGACACGCAATGACGTGCGCCCATATTGACTGACAAACGCACACTGAAGCTCTCCCGTCGGCCGACAGCGTTCTAGACGGTTGGTACCGACCACGGACGCAGCCTGTCGCGATGGATGCGCTGCCGACCAAGGTTGTCCAAAGGTCGTTTGACCCCGCCCATATTTGGTCGACCGACCAACGTCTACACGGTAGATTTTCACACCAACTGGACCAAGGTCACCTCTGTCGGCGGTCGGTCTGGATCGTGTAGAACGCCTTTAAGTAGCAATAAAAATACGTATTATTGAAGCTAACTAAAAACCTACCCAAACAAAGTTAATAACATTTATATGGGACTACCCCTGAGGCGTACCCTATTCATTAAAAAAATTATTAAGTATTAAAATCTATTTTCAATTGCCGGAGATGTCGCGTAAAAAACTTACAAAAAAAATTAACAGTCGGATTGAGCACCTCCTCCTTTTTTAAGCCGGTTAAAATAGTTTTTACTTCACCGATTTTTTGTTGCATCGTTTTCGTTCTTTTTTATTACCTAACCTTCCTTGACCCTTGTCAGACATGTCGATACTCGTTACCCTGACGCAATCGATCCACTATGTTCTGATTTGTATGCATAGGGCATACTTCCCGCTGTCCGCCAAAAACCGCGGCCATTACATAACCCCGTGAGAAAGCGTGGCCAAGTTGTCAGTTTTACGACTATCATAACCAGAATTGTTGTTAATACGGAAATACGTGTTCTGTTTGTTATTTCGTTGTTGTTTAAATGCGGTTTGTTGTCACAATACATGTGGCGAATGATTGAGTAGTGAGCTGCCTTGGTTTCTAAGTTTTCAATTGGGTACGAATGTTTCGTAACATTAGGAAGCTAGTATTGTCTGTCTTGTGTGTAATGAGTACCTTGGTACGGTGTTACTTCGTAATACACACGACGACACCACAAGCTGTACATTTCCAGTTTTAGCTGACCTCGAACTGCGTAGGCTTTTCCTACAATGAGAAGTCATCTTATACTGGAAATGTATAGTTTGATATGTCGTCGAGCATACCCTACATATCCTGTTATCTTCCTTCTTTTCGCTGGTTTATCTCCTCGTATTAAGAAGTTACGTATAATTCCAGTCAGCAAAATTGGAAGCAAGGTTAGACCTAGGCTACGCTCTGACTGTGGCCTAACAAAAAGCATCATGACTCGGAGGTTCTAAAAGTGACGTGAACGTCTCAAATCATAGAAATCCGTCTCAAATACAATCAATTAAAAATAAAATTTGAAATCAGTTGAAAGTAAACCTAAGCAGACAAGGAAACATTAAAGTCACAAAACAAGAACAAAGTTTTGGTTGGCTATCCTTTGGGCGCATTATGTCCAATTCGCAAAATGTCCTACTGTCCAATTCTCAATTGGTTCAGTTCGCAATTGGTCCAGTTCGTAATATCATTCCATTTTGAAACAGTCACCGGTAACCGTAACGTTTTGCCGAAGATACCGTTATTGATTTAAAATTTACAACAACAAGGCGTTGACAAAAGAAAATAAAACGTTATGCTTTCATCGTAAGCCGTCATACATAACGTACCGTTTGGATCATAACATAAACAAAATTAAATTGTAAGAAACAGTAGCGCGTCTTGTCAATATTTTTACAACAATTAAATTATAAGCCCCATCTGTAGTTATTTGGTTTTTAACATTTACAGCCTTTATAGGATAGTCATCTATCCTGCTGAAAGGCAAAAACCTCATCACATAAAGATAAGAGAAGAAAATTTATTACTACACTTACTATGTGATGCTTCATGTAATGTGCTTGCGCACTGGTTTTCACACGATATTGTTTTGTACCTAAGGTCAGTGCCATTTGACTAATTAGAAGCAAGTTATGTCTTGAATCCTTCAAAAAGGGGCTTGGAAGACTTTCGACAACTTTAGAAACCCCACAATTCACGATATTTATAGACAATTTCAATATTATTTTTAAAAATAATTCCGTGTTATGAAATTTTCCGTGTATTTTCGACCAGTAATGTCAGAAATAAAACAAAGCCATGTAAGCAGTGAACCATAGAGGTCGCGCTGGGCCTACTTAGCGCGTTCCGTTTGACTTTCGTTTTCGTCAACATTCCACTGTTTTGGGTTCAAGGCTGAGCAGCATAGATTCCAAAAAGGTTAGACATCAATGGAACACTACTCTTTGTTTCGTGACATGCGCTGATGCATTCTTTGGTATAATTTTAGTTAATTGTTACTCCTACCTATTCATTAACTATGAACACTTGCCACCCAAGAAGACTCACACAATGGAGTTAAGAATATGGCACATTTTATCATGTTTATGATATCCACCATTCCTTGAAATAAGTCCATGAACCGAGACAGAACAATATTCATAAATGCTGCCAGAATTTGGACGTGTTTCCGGTGTACAGCGACATGGAGGAATTTTTGAATGAGAAGTCATATTCGTGTACTTTTTGTGGGTGGTAATATTTATAAAAATTCCTCAAGTGCCTTTTTTATGAGTGAGGTGTCCAACCTCAACATCTAGCTCGTCATTCATAGGAAAAAATGCAAGGAAATTTCGAACTCATAACAGCAAAATACAGTTAGTTTAATGACAGTGTTTCTAAAAAGCATGCTCGACATTTTCAAACACTAAAATACAAGAGCAGTTGACGTTTTTCGCCTGAAATGATGATGATGATGAAACACAACTAATTATTAATGATACACTGACTTTTGATTGTACACCAAGATTAATGTTCCCATGAACATCAGAACAACGTTTCCACTCCGACTGGTACTGGTATTATACCATAATTTTATGAGTCATATGGCATCTGTGTCATGTATGGACACATACAACATATGTTTGTAATGCTAAAGGTCTGCCCATATTAACCTAATTACGAAGTTACGCTCAATCGTGAGATCGATATAATCTTCTTACTTTTGAAGTGTGGTGTAACATTTGATTTCTCTCCGCATCACTTGCCAAGAGAGCTCAATGCAATCAATAATTGGGTTTCTGAGATGAGTTTTTGAGTAACCTCGCTTTGTTTCCTTCATTGTGATCAGTAATGATCCGAATTCCAATCTCTTACAGTTGCTTTATAAAACTATCGCAAATACTTTTTGTTTCTTTTTTGTTCAGGCTAAGTATTCAGGAGTCAATAGTGACAATGTGGAATAATATAAAATGTCATGTCATCTAAGTATCTTGAATATAAGATCACAAATAAGTGTGACCAACATTTCGCCAGTTACGAGTATATTAAAGTCCCATGTAATGGAATGTCCCAAAGAAAACGCACGCAAAATAATAGCGTAGATTGGCATCGACCTGACGCCTAACTGTGCGTAGCTTTTACCTGAACTAAAAGAGCAATGATCTTGCTTCTTCGCGCGCTACTCCAAGATTAATCGTGGAAACCGCTACAAAATTTGTCAATGTCAGAGACAATTTTCACTTTTTCCCAGAACACAAATTGAAGATTGCCATTCAAGGTCACGCGAACTATTCATCATACTCGATATTTCAATTATGTAACAAACAATAGACAAGAAAATATTTTCCCTGACTTTTTTGTTTTATTAAATCACTGTTATAGATATTGACGCTAATTTGAATGAAAAAGTGTTAGGTACTGATTTTAACGTTTCGCATAATTAGGTACTTCTTAATTAGTATTTTACTGATATACAAATAAGTAATTCAGGTGTATATTAACATAATACCTACGTAGGTAATCAAATACCTTTAATAACGTCGATTAAGTAAGCACAGGTGTGACTTTAAAGACGCCATCTGCAATCCGAAGGTTTCAGAGGCTTAAATGCCAGCTTTTCGCAATAAAATACTGCATAAATAATCAAAGAAATTAAGTAAGTACGTCATTTTGTCACTACAAGTTGGTATTTACGTGCCTTGAAGATAACCTCGAGACTAAGCAAACACAAGTGACACATACCGAAATATTTCTATCGGATTACCATACAAATGGCCGCTAATTCCTATCGCGGAACTGGAGGCCTACCACAAGCTCTTAACGCGATCCATTTTAGGACCTAAACTGAACTGTTCTTCTAATTCGTACCATGACGTCAGTTTAACGATTCAGTTTAGGCCGTGCCATCTGCTGACAGCGATTGTCCCAAACTTAGTCGCAAGTTTTGGTTTCATTCATACTTGCTTGGTACCATGGCGTCCATAGAGCAGCTGAAGCGATGCAGTTTAGGAACCTAAACTGAAATGTCTTTTGAATCGTTTTTACCGACTTCACAAAAAGGAGGAGGTACTATGTTCGGCTGTTTGTATGTTTTTTTTTTTTTTTTTTTTTTTTGTATGTTTGTTCATCGAATACTCCGCCAATTGTCGACGGATTTTCAAAATTCTTTTTTTGTTCGAAAGTAGATAGTTCTGAGGTGGTCCCATTGTCACCAAGTGAGGATCTGATGATGGGATCTTAGAGAAATCGAGGGCAACCCTCAAATTTTATAGGCTTACTTATGGTTTTTCGCATATTTTATGAAGTATCTTGTGTATTTGCGTATGGTTGTCACCATCTCAGGTAGCTGGGCTGATGATGGAAGGTACAACTCCTTAACAGTAAGAAGTTACTCGAACAGGCAAGGACTGCTTTAGTAAATTGTTTTGATGTTTGATTGGGCATTTGCCACATTTGGTCTCATGATCATCAAGTCATGACCTGATGCTGCAGTCAGGATAGTCTGCAGAGTACCTAACTCCTCGACAACTAACAGCAGATATATCGTGTTTAGGCTCATTGGAAAGGGCTCGATGTGTGGATAAACGTAATGTGTAATGAGGAACACCGAAGTACATAGAGACCTGATGCTGAAGCCAGGAGCATCAGAAAAAGTACAAACCTTGAAATTACAGCACCGTAGTCGTGTTTGGGCTCATTTTAAACAGGACTAAATTTTAAGTTCAATGCAATGTTGACATAAGTTTGGTCTGATGCTGCAGCCAGGATTATCAGCATCTAGTCTAATTAATGATTAAGGTATGCTTCAGAGGTGGTCCCATATAAGTTTTATGAACTTTGCTTGGGTAGTTTTGGAATTAGCGTCAACAATACGTTTGTTTTCCACTTAGTTTATATTGATGATGTTTATCTTCCTGTCACTAGCAAGTAGTATTATATGAATTTGTATGGGGTAGGTACAACTAAAAAGCGAAAAATAAAAACTTTTTTACAAAAAAAACAACCGACTTCCAAAAAAAAACACTACAAAGTGAAAAATAACTATAATTTCGGAAGTCGGTGTCAAAAAAACGAAAATGTGGAACCAACGACACCGACTTCCGAAATTAAAGTTATTTTTCACTTTGTAGTGTTTTTTTTTGGAAGTCGGTTGTTTTTTTTGTAAAAAAGTTTTTTTAATTAGATCATGGTAGGCCACCTGACGGAATGACGGAACTGCCTTCGTTGTAAAATGAAAGAATTTACAACAACTAGGTACTGCCGCACCTTAATCTTGGTGTACTTAAGTAGTAGAGACTGTATTCCAAAGAAATACGGTTCAAAATTGTTTGTGTTCTTTACTGGTACTTTTTTTTCTATTAGACCGGTATTGTTGATAAGGTCACGTCTATGATGTATGCCCATAATGTAACGTTCGATACGATCTTCAAAGTTTGAAAGTGTGAACGTTTTGTACAGGAAACCGCGTATTACCTACTTTTTTTTAATAAAGGAAGGCATTCATAGTTTGGAATGGGATTTTATTTTAGTAGCCAGAAAATACTTTGCAAGACAGTTTTCATAATTTATAATTTACAATAATAATTTTGTTAAATCTACAATTACATCAAAACGATATGATGTTGTTTTCTTTTCACTGTTTCATTGAGTAGGTATTTCCCTAAATAGAAAATGGTAAGCCTACAATAAAAAGTACTACTTATTCAAGTCATATCAGTACGAATTAAGATATCTAAACGATCGGTTCACCTTGTCGAAAATAAAATAGAAAAACCCTGAGCAAGATCGAGGCAAAATTTGATAAGATTAAGTATCTTAAATTCAGCAAGCTATGGTATCTACATAAATGCAGATAAAAAATTAAGACACGATAATTTTACAAACAAAATTTATGTATACCTACTCCATATAGGTACAAATAGATGCAAACTCAAAAAACACACAGCCTAAGTTAGCCGGAAAACCGAAAATACAAATATATTTGCTTGTCTATAAAGAAAACTACTAAGGTCATCGTAATCTTTCTCTATCTTATCAATCCTTACACGTATTGACGTACAAATAGTTTATCTAATTTAATATTATGCCAATTGACAAGGATTAATGAATATTTAAAAAACGGAAATTACATTTTGTTTATAAACATTGCATTATTTTTTACCCCATATCGAGGGTAGATTACTGAGATTTCATGTCTAATCAGAGGTAAACCACATTTTATTGCTGTCGCTTTAATAATTACTTACGACCTAATTTAAAATGAAATGTCGCACTATTTTACAGTAGTTAGATACTCATCATCATCTGCCTAGCCTTTTCCCAACTATATTGGGGTCGGCTTCCAGTCTAACCGGATGCAGCTGAGTACCAGTATTTTACATGGAGCGACTGCCTATCCGACCTCCACAACCCACTTACTGGGTAATACGAAACCCCTTGGTAGTACTGGTTGTCACTTTCGGGCTTCTAACAACCCGTAACGACTATCAAAGATCCACGAATGACAGCCGGGACCAACGGCTTAACGTGCTTTCGGAGGCACGGAGGGGTCCTGCTAGTATGTAAAGATGGGCACCCATCTTCGGACCAACCGCGGCAAGCGTAGCTTAACCTGATCGACCGTGCGGCTGTTATTACTTAGCCACAAGCTCTGTTACAGTAGTTGATCACTTCAAGGCAAACATCGTTTTTTAAGGGAGAAGCGTCAGTGTAGCCCGCAAAATATTAATCCTATTGATTGATATTTAATGAAATAGTCATTGAATAGGATAAGTAGAGAAAATTGTACTAGTAGTAGATATCTCTACCTACAGTATCCACAATGATACAAGATTAATATCGGAAAGTGCACATAGATGCAAATAGGTATAAAAACTTCAAGCCTTGTCTCATGTGGGTTGGCGGACTACGCCACAATATGAAATGATCCAGACTTATTTTGCTTCGTCCACTCTCAAACATCAAGAAGGAGACGCTACGAAATTAAACAAAACGTAAAAAATAGTAGTCTGGACACCTCTACTTAGTCAGAGCAATAGATCTAACTAATAAACAGGATATTTTATAAGGTAATGCACCAAATTCCTTTCTAAGGTATGTGCAAACAGGCCTTATTAGGTGTAGCCCAAGTCCACTAACGCAATTTATACTCTTACTAAAATGGGCTTGTTCCAAATACCTCTGCACCTAATCTAATTATGCGCTAACGCAGCAATCATTTTAAGGTACAATTTAACACTCTGAACCCTGAACATGTAACAAATTTTAAACCAATGCCAATGTAGCTCATACAAAGTCAAAAGTCAAATTATTTAGTTCAAATAGGCACATAAAAGGCACTTTTAAACATCAAAATTAACAAAAATATATATAATAAGGTGTTAAAAAATTAACCCGACAAACTTTAAGAGGTGCTTTAGACCATCGAACTGAACAACTTTCACTATGGGACCAACACTGAAATCACAAAAAAAGAATCAGCTGTTTCATACTTTTTGGCCAAGTAGGTATTGAATTTTTGTATTAAACAGCAGATTCTTCTTTCGTGATTCGGAGTTGGTCCCATAATGAAAGTTGTTCAGTTCGATGGTCTAAAGCACCTCTTAAAGTTTGTCCGGTTAATTTTTTAACACGTTGTATAATTATTGATTCTAGTCGCCCCATAATTATGTGTAAGCCCATTTTTACTAACACTAGGCGATACCCAAATGATAGTCTAAATAAAAACACACTGTTGTATTTTAAACGCTCTGTTCAACGCTGACAGTTCAAAATCCAACAGCGCGCTTTTATTCAGCCTATCATTTAGGGGTCTCCTAGTTTTAGGGAAAACGGGCATTAGCCTTCTAATTCTAAGGTAAGAAGAGGTAAAACCATAGATATCCGAGGTAAAACCATAGAAATGTAAAAAACAGAACAGACTTAAACCAAAAATCAATTTAAAGTGACGAAAAGAAGTCTACTCAGTCTCGAGGCAGGTTCAAATAAAACTTTAACCCCTTTATTTATAAACGTTACTTAAAGTTAAGTAAAGATTAGCTTAATGGCGCAATTAGGTACACTTGGTCGTTAGCTCGTATTCGATTGCCTATGGAATTCGGGCAAACGACTAAGTGTAAATGAACGGAGTCGAGTACGTCCGTATTCGAACAGCTTTCGTTTTGGTTAACGTTTGCCCGTGTTCCAGTAACCAAACGTGAGTAAAACAATGTAATTAATGCTTCGGGTGCCCGAATTCGAGTAACGTCTTTCGTGCACCCGAATACGGGCTAACGACCAAGTGTAATTGCGCCAATATAAGTATATTGACGTTTCAACCACTCCTAACAGTAAGCAACGTTGAATAAACCCCCTAAAGCCTATTTTAAGAGTAGCGGGATCGTCCGAAAGGGTTACCGCTGCCCCGGAACATAAAGGGCTAAGGAAAGAACTCGGGTGGGTTTTAGTCAGTAAGAGTCTGGCACTCCCTTCCGCTCCACCCAGAGCGGGAGGAGTCATTAGATGATTTCCCAACCAATTAAAAAAAAAGACTTATTTTAAGAGAAAGTAATGTTGTAAGAACGAATCGTAAAAAATACCATTTCAAACACGACTCGAGGTCTCATCGTCAAACGATTACAATATTTGATTAGTGAAATAATGTTTATATAGAAACACTTGATAACACTTTTTTTGCTCGTAATCTTCAGAGACCGGAAAGAGCCGCTCCTAAGTCAACAAATTAAAAAAATATCTTGTCTGTCAAGTTATTTGACATGTCATCATAGTATTTACAAACTGTTAACGAATAGGTGTACACGCTACTGGACAGCTAGTTCTTGATTCATTTTAATTTACGAAGTACTGCTAAATGGTTTTGCATACAGGGTCCAATTAAATTAGTTAGCGAAACTCCGCAGACGGGTTGAGTATCGATATAAAAAAAAAAATTTGATTATGTTTTTTGTGAGGTCATCGACCGCAGTTAGAGTAGTTACTTGAAATATCAGTTTTTTTTTGTAAACTTTACAGATCTGATGGGTTTCGATATCTAAACACGATAAAATTGATTTTCTCAACTCGTACTTCAAGACAAATAACAGACTACAAGTGGTCATTAACCCCCCAAAAAAACTTCATATCTTTTTTGCTTTTATTTTATCATGACGTCATTGTTTAGATATCGATACCCTGATGGGTATGCAGAGTTTCGCTTACTAATTTATTTCAACCCTGTATATTAGAAAAAAAAAACTTTTTATAGGGTGTTATAAAAACATGAATGCACTTAAAAATCTTCTGAATTGTCCTCCATGTAACTTAGGCTTTTCTTCACCATGAAGAAAGTATTATAGTATAGTCCTTTATGTAACGCAGCTCTACTAAGTAGTATCTACATAAAAGATAAATAATAACGTCATTGTACGGCATATGATATGACACACCCAGTACGTTAGAGACGTTAGAGTACTACGGCCCACAGGCCTTGTGATGAACGCTACCCGATGAGTCAGAACGAGGGCGAGTGAACCAATGAGTCCACACTGCGAAGTACACATTAGTTTCAATATTATCATAACATACAAAATGTTTACGAGCCCTGACATTTAAAACAGAGTAATTAGTGCTAAATAACTGCTGGAACTTTACAACGTCTTTGGTTCTAATGGTTATAATATAACCAGCTTTTGCCCGTGGCTTTGGCCGGAAAATATTCCACGGGAACGTACGACCTGAACTAAAAGTACCGTGTGTGTTTTAATCTGGGTTATAAACTGTGTGCCAAAATTTCATCCAAATCCCTTCAGCCGTTTTTGCGTCAATCCGAAACATACATACAGACAAACGGACATTAATTCTTCGTTACTATTTTACTATTTGTAAAAATCATTGAAAATCCTTGCTTTTAGAAGTTGACACATCACCGCCCGGTACAGTCTAAAAATTAAAATACAAAAGGCGCAAAAAATATCTTGAATTATTACTGAACCAAAAACAAATAAAATGTAAAAGATAGTATCCGACGCATTCTTTTTAATTACGACAATTGAACAAAAAAATATTCATTTGTAAGACGTTTTAATACAGCTGCTTCCGTAAAAGATTAAAATTAATTACTACAGCTGCATTTGCAAGCATCACGACATTTAATTAATTAAGATGAAGTAAATGAGCGTTTTGGTACGTAACTATATTTTTAATTTGCTATAGGTATCACTGTACCGGATTACTTTTCTTAAGGGGGAAGTGCCAGGGTAGCCCGCGAAATTCAAATTTAATTGCAATTTAAAAGCAATTTTCAGATCAGTGTCAGGTTGTATTTTGATCAAAATTTGGGAATCATTAGAATCATTAATACATCTTTCTAAGTTAGATTTGTACCACTAAGCAGTTTTCCATAAGAGATTTGTTGTCGTGGTACAAATCTAACTTAGAAAGATGTATTAATGATTCTAATGATTATAATTCTATAAATACGTACCTGTTATTGTCGCGAATCAAATTTTGATCAAGATACAACCTGACACTGGCCTGCAAATTGCAAAAAACGTAAGAAAATTTGAATTTCGCGGTCTACCACTGCGCTGCTCATTATTCCACGTCAAATTCATCACCCAGAGAACTGTTGGTCTAAGCAGAATCAGCCCTTAATGTCCCCACTGCTGGGACACAGGCCTCCTCACTGTGTGAGGGAGTGGGCCGTAATTCACCACGCGGCCCAGTGCGGGTTGATAGATGTCACATATTTATTATGTTCGAATATCTTCTGTTGGTCTATTCTGTAAAAATCTCTCCGTGAAAACTTAGGTGAAGTGAGCTGTCAATAGTGTCACTCACTAACTGATGGTGGAATGACAGCTCACTTCACCTAAGTTTTCAAGGTGAGATTTTTACAGAATAGACCGGTTGAGTTCGAACAGGGTATCCATTTAATATTTTAAGGAATCACTGTCGAAGGAAAATAAAACTCCCGTTGTTTACCTAAAAGCTCAACAAAATGTGCTCAACATGAGAAGACACCTATAAGTATGTAAAAACATAACAAAAACAATGCAACTATTGAGAAATGAAAACGTTGCATGTCCAATTAGAAAATTCATCGTCTTTTTATTTCATAAAATATTTGAACTAACCTTGACTGTTCTAAAACTTTGTTGTTTGTCATTTAGAAACATTTCAGACAACAATAAAAAATAATTATTGTCAAGGAGCCGTTTAAATAAAGGTATTGTTTAAATATAGCCTCTGTCCCAATGTTTAAATTAATTTAAGGAATATTATAGTAATTTCAAATTTCGTTCATACAATTTTACATACTTAGAGCTGACAAATAGCGCCAAAGTACAAAAACTTTGAGTAGACCAATCATTTATCTAAGGAGTTGACTTTATAAAATATAAACGAATAAAATAGAGCAGAAAATTGAAATGTCATGTGTGAAACGCATAATTCAATTTAGTTTACATTTCCGCAATACACCATACGCGACCGCTACTAATTTTACAAAGAAATATAACAAAGCACAATGAAGCGCGAAAAAAAACAGAATACTTACACAATAATAAAAAAGTAAAAATTCCTTTTTCGAATCCTATAAAATGTCACGTGGTCACTGAACAGAAGCACAATTAAAAACTTTTTTAGTCAACTTTCAAATTGGCGCAGTTTTTGAATAAAGATAAGCGTTCGATGCGCAACGCACGCCACGGCTGCGCGCTCTCGACCGACTGCCTCCGCTCGGAAACGAGAGAATGTATGGCGCAACGCAATACAGCGATTGTAGCAGGCGTAGCTGCTGAATTGCGCTTTGTTAATTTTATTGCACTGGCTGAAAGCAAAAATGTGGTAGAATCTCAGACTACAATAGGTAAGTCTGTGAGACCAGAAGGAATTCAGATAATTCACAATATTACAAGGCTCAATTTGTAACCAAGAAAGTAGAGCAGAAAAAATAATTCGGCAATAGATTAGCAAAAATATAAACCACTGCAAAAAGGAAAACCAACTTCTTTACGATAACTTCACCAATTTTTGGATGAAGACCCTGGAAATTAGTAGAGTAGATAATTATTTACATCGCTGATCTCGCTATCGAAGTTAAAAGGCCTACAGCAAGAAAGCAGCTGCATTATAACGCGCATACGAGTACGGTACGCACATTAATATTGTGTTATTAAGCGAACAAATATTTTATTCCATAGCGAAATGGGTTTTTTAGCATTACGTAGGTACGTCCCATTTCTTTTTATGGGAACAAAAGAGCATTTGCATACAGGTCTGGCAACTACACGGAAAATAACGAATTTGCTACTGTGAAATACCGAAATGATTATGACTCCTGCTAGGAATTTACAAATTCAAATATTTTCTTTTATCAGTATGCTTTGTTATCAGTCAGTTATTATTCAAATATTTTTAATTCTGGACTGGCAGTCTGGGGCAATCATGATAACATGATTGATACAAGTATGGTTCTTTCCCTAAAGCGACGGAGATGGGCACATGGACTTATTTTACAATAAATTAATTAGTAGGTACACTTACTTATTTTAAACTGACTTATTTTTAATAATTATTTTACAATAAGTCCTCATTAATCTGTCCTCTTTGCGATGTCAGAAAAAACAAAAAAGTGGCACTCCGGGAGTGCCGACAGAAGTGAAAACTTGAGCAATTAAGTAGGTACGTGTGTATTTTTTGAATCGTCATATAAACAAAACACAAACAGAATACTTTGCCATCACTCATTGACATATCGGAAATACATTAAAACCGAGCACATCCCGAGGACAGCCGAACACATCCGAATGTAGCGCGGTGTCGGTAACAGTGTCGCGATTTCAATGATTTTTCCCATCTCAAAAAATGCCCAACGCGCCTAAAGAAGTTCTCACTTCAATAATAAAACACTATGCAAAAAGTTCTTTGTTTGTCTTTGGCCAATCCGTCACAAAGACAAAACATGGGGCAAACTTATGCAAATATTTGCAGAATCTGCTCATAGTGTTGTGCACACACTCCCGCGGCCTATCACGAATCGAATTGTGTCGCAAACTGGCATTACGATTATCAAGCACACCCTTCGAGCCTAACAACACAATCCTGCGCCATTTTGCGCACTATTGACCGGTATTGCGATACAAAAAGTATTTCTACGTAATAACTGGGTTCGTAACTGTATGCGGATTAAATGGCGTGCGTCGAAAACTATAGCTGTGCATGACGCAAAGCAACGAAATACTAATAAAATTAATGTGATGAAATCTTTACATGATTGGCGAATAATATTTGAAACTGTGAAACGAGCCGTTAAGGATAAGCACAAAATATTATGACACTTTTGATATAAGTAAATATCTCTTAGTACAGCCGATCTATTCTGTATAAATCTTACCGCAAAAATTTTGGTGAAGTGAACTGTCATCTCTACCTAACGCTAGAGAATCTAGGTATTGACAGCTCACTTCAAACTCATTTCACTTTAGTTTTCGCGGTGAGATTTTTACAGAATAGCTCTACAGGTCCCGGGAGAGATTGTTGTGTTGCTTAATACAGACTGCTTAATAGTACCTAAGTATATCAAAGGTCTAAGGCCATTGGACCCGGATGCCAACCTCCGTGAGAATGAGAACTGACCTGTGTTATGCTTGCACGAAACTAAAACACTCTAACTGGACTAAACACTCGATTTTATACAAAGCTGTTTGAACATTCATAAGATAATGTTTTATAAAAATGTAGATTGACAATGAACGAGAATAATAACATGGGTGAGATGATACATGAAACAAAGGTACCTACAGGCACATTGCGACAAATATCTAACTCTCCTCTGGCAGAATGAAATTGTTGATTGACAATCCCTAAATAGCCTCTGTCAAAAATAAATGGTACGCACGGCTACACATCAAGCTATCGTAACAAATATAAGCCGACTTCTGATTGTACAGACGCCAGCACATCAACCTACTCCAATCTGTCAGATTTCTGTAATAGATTTTCAACTTTATCGCTAAAGCATAAGGTTCAATGTTGATTGGGAAAATTTGACAGTTAGGTGTAGGTTGATGTGCTGGCGTCTGTACGACAACGCGAGGTCAGCTAAAACTGGTAATGTTTACCTTAATGTGTAGCCGTGTGTACAGAGGCCAGCACATCAAGCTACCCCAATCTGTCAAATTTTCCCAATTGAATATGAACCTTATTCCTTTGTAGTAAAGTTGAAAATCCATCAAAGAAATGTGACAGATTGGGGTAGCTTGATGTGCGGGCCTCTATACATTCCTTTCAGTCATTTAACATCTGATTTTGCATCAATGTCCAAATCACTGTGATCTTTAATTCTTTATTCTCATTCCAATAAGGTTGCTAACTTGCTATTGGTTTACTGCCACTGACAAGCCTGTCAAAATCATTGTAATCTTTATTCTTGTTACAATAAGGTTGGTTTTAGGTTGCTGCTGTTAGAGGTACAATAACTGCGAATGGACTGCAGCCTGTCAAATCCTTTAATGAACGGATTTGAAAGGCTGCACACATACACACACACATACATTTCTTTTTTGATAACATCTCTTTTTCGTCATGGCTTTGGCCATGTTGTCGCACGTGGCAGGAACAAAAGCTACGATAGCACAAATTGACAAATACTTGGCACTTAATTCTCAATTTGACAAAAACTTGGCATTTAATTCTCAATTTGACAAAAACTTGGCATTTAATTCTCAATTTGACAAAAACTTGGCATTTAATAACTATGATAACATGTGTGTACCAGTTTATAATCAATAAGCACTAGTTTTGGTGAATTGTTTTAGAAACTGTTATAAAAACCCGATCATCTGTTCTTTTTATTTCAATCTTTTGAAGCCCATAGAGAAATTACACATACACATATGTACCTGTGTTTTACCACAAACTCATGTAGGTACCTAATGTGTTCACAAAAGATCATGAATGGGAGCTTACGTAACTTTCTAATAGTCGACACTTTCTCCATCGATACTCGATACTCTGTCATTACGATAATGTCGCCGCTCATCGGAGAGCAGACGACTGATAGGAAGTACACGTCATTTCATATAAGTACATTAATCATTTCCAGTGTTATAATGAGTTCTAACTAAAACCAGAATTATATTATTTTGAAGAGCCTTGATCACTTGTAACGAAACGTCAACACATCCTGTGTAGTCAGTCAGTCAAAGTCCTTTCAAAGATATTATACCTGCAACCCAATAGCAATCTTATAGCAACGAACATAGAGATCACTGTGATTTTGACAGATATGTTAGTAGCAATAAGCCAATAGCAAGCAACCTTATTGCAACGACACTAAAGATCAATGATTTTGACAGACTTGTGAGTAGCAATAATAAATACCTATCACTGTGATTTTGACAGACTTATCGGTAGTAACAACCCAATAGCAACCTTATTGCAACGACACTAAAGATCACTGTGATTTTGACAACTTATGCAAAATCAGATGTAAAATTACTATGAAAGGACTATAATCTTTCTTAGGATGAGTTATATATATGTATGACGTTTAAAATCATGAGAGAGAGCCATCTTTTTATAGCAACAGAAAAATTATGGGTTTTGCACTTCCCAATGCGGCACCATTTATCAACAATCCTTCCACGGGAGAAGCTGTGCTCGTGTATGTCGAGGACACAATAGAGAATATGACAAAAGTCTGAGCAGTTTTCAGAAAGCATCGTATTTGACTACGAGTAATTCAATCACCATTTTTCTGGCATCCCTATTTCGATCATGGAATACCATGGTTATACATAATGGTCGTCCCAGTAGATACAAAAATATTAAAAACAATTTAAGTAGGAAACCAATAAAACAATGCTTATTGATAGCGGTCTTTTGTTAGATCCTCTTTCAACCCAAAAGATTTAAGCCGCCTGAGAATATACCATAGAAATGTAAAAAAACTTTTTCTTTCATATATCTATGGAATATACCATACCATATAGTTTACAGTACAGTCACGAGCATAAGTATGGCTTGGCTTTATTCAAAGGCAATTTTCTCCTTTATTTTTGAATGAAATTTTATGTTATTCCGAACATAGTATTTTTGAACCCTTATGTTTATCTAGAGTCGTATTTCAACGTTGCATCGTCGGTTATTTCACGAAAAAATCGCAATTGAAAGTTGCCAAGTGTTGACATATTCGTGCTCGTGACTGTACCATCATTTAAAAACCTTTCCAACATGATTGTCACCTGACAGTCCATTGCCATGTCGACACATGTCGCATATGTGGGTCAGTAGCCATAGCGCTCCGTCACGGCACACGGCGCGGTAAACATCACTTGATCGATGGAGGTCGATGCCTGCTGGTACCATTCGATACTAACTGCGATAAGCTTGTAGTAGCTTCATTAATCGTTGTTCAGTTCATTATCTACTTTAAAAAATTTTAAATTCATTCATTCACTGTCAGACAACGCACAGCCTAAACTAAAATGATTTGGAAGCATTTAATTTTGCACAAAGTTCCTTATACAGGTTCAAATTGAATTAGCTAGTGAAACTCCGCACACGTGATGGGTGTCGATAATTCGATATCTAAACATGATCAAACAAAAAATTAATTAATTAGATCAGTTTTTTGGAGTCATCAACCGCAGGTAGTGTAGTCACTTGAAATATCCGTATAAAAAAACAGTTTTCTTTGTGTAAACTTTGCAGGCATGATGGCAAACTATCAATATCTAAACACGATAAAACAAAAAAAAAACGATTTTCTCAACTCATACTTCAAGCAACAACAGAACCAATGGTCGGCGACCCCAAAAAAATCATCAATTTTTTTTTATTTTGTCCTGCTTAGATATTGATACCCACCACGTCTAGGGAGTTTCGCTAGCTAATTTTATTTAGCCCTGTATACCCAAGGTGAGCACTAAGAAAGGATTTTTGAAAAAACATCCCCTAAAGAGGTTTTACAGAGGATGAACGTTCGTGTGGAAGTTCATAATTTTCGCCGATGTAAATGCCATCAGGCACACGATAAGATACCGCACTTTTTTCCAAAGATCCCCATCCTATTATTAAGCCTACGCCGTGTGTTTGTCGGTCCGTTTGTCTCTCCCATCACCTACTGTCTGTGTCACCATTATGCATTGCGATAAAGAAGATATAATAGTAGAACATCTATGGGTTAAGCAAATACACATGATCCACTACGAAGTACAGACGCCAGCACATCAAGCTTCTATAACCTGTCAAATTTATTTAATAGATTTTCAACTTTATCGCTAAAGTATAAGGTTCAAAGTTGATTGCGAAAATTTGACCTTGATGTGCGTCTGTACATTGTACAATTTCTTTCTTTATGAGCCCTCATACTGTGCAATCAATAGAGGGTTACCATAACATGCGGGTTGTTTACTTACCCGCACAAGTTGCATAGTAACGGCAAACTAACTAAAGTAAAGGCAAAAGCATCGCAAACATTGGGGAGGTCGTGCCTTTACTAATCAAGACCTTTTGTCTGTTGTCATAAGTCCATATTACGATTCGTCATGCTTTTTGTTAACTCAATAACTGTTTGTTAAGGCGGTCATTTACTTGTCAATACCACAATTGCCCATATTGAAAGGGGTGAAATTTCAACCATCGCCTTTCCTGCATCATCATTCTCCTGCCCTTATGGTCCTGGGTCGGCGCAACATGTATCTTCCATATTTTTCTATTAGTCGTCATCTCGGTAGTCACCCCCTTTCTAACCACATCAACATTCACACAGTTCATCCATCGTTTCTTTGGTCTTCCCCTACTCTTATAGCCATCGACATTCATACTCAAAACTTTCCTCACGACATTTTCCTCGTTCCTCCGTATCACATGTCCATACCGTGACAACCGATTTCCACACAGCTTTTCAGTTACCGGTGCCACTTTCAGTCTTCCTCTTATGTACTCATTTCTTATTCTATCCACTCGTGTAACACCACACATCCCTCTTAGCATTGTGTGTAGGCAATTAATACACTTTTTCAATCCCTTATAATTATGTCTTTTAAATATCTCGGGACCCTGGGGACCCGGACCATAGTATAAAAAGCCGCACCTTTGGAAGGCGTACCAGGGGCCCAAGCCAACTCGCTCGCAGAGGCCACTTAGACAATTTTAAATGATAATGAGGCACCAACCGACGATTATCCCTGTATGCACTATGCAAGTGCACCCAAGGACAACCCCCGGTTGGTCCAGGACTATTGCAGAACATGGGAACAAAATATATTGGGTTGGTTATAGTGGTTCGGTAATCTTGAACTATGGAAGGACTATATCCCCTGCCTGACCAATGATAATATAATATTCACAGATAGAATCAAGCCATTATATATTAGGTAGGTACTATCATTATTTATAATTTTTTTTTGTTCTGTCGTTACTTTTCATTTTTTTATCAAGAATCCATTCAATTTCAACAAATTTAATTGTTGTGTCAGAGTGCAATAAGAGATAAAAAGCAAAAAAACTGCATCGTTACCGTAGGAAGACGTATTGTTAGTCAGCGAAAGCGGTTACGTCATTAAACATTTGTAGTGGGGCAACACTAATTACTGCAATTCATTAACAACATTTTGCTCGTATTATTAATAAAGGCTGAGTTACGTGACGTGCGAATATTTTTTTTAAATCCAACTAAAATAATGTAATTAAGAATTTTTGATTACACTTCCATTACCTATTCTTATTTAACTTTTTAAATGCGCATTCAAGTGTCATTTGAGCATACTCGTAGTTAACTAATTACATATTATATTTCCGGACATTAATCTAGAAACACCTATATAGACGTGACGAAGTAAAATAATCTAGGTAAGTAAAGTAATTAGATTGTAATCTAGCGAATGTAATACGATACTAGACTAGATTGTCACGCGTCACCGACATTGGACAAGTCTTTTTGATGCTCCATTGAATTTGTTTGATACGTCACAGCAATGAATAGCAGACATGTTTAGGAAAGCCCAACCATCAATCTATTTGAGATTTTGTGTAAGTAATCTAATACAGCATTAAGCAGATTTTCTACAGCAGGCTACATGAGGCTGGTAATATCAATTTAATATTAGATAAGTAATACAATTCGGATCTAAAAGGAATAAAAACCTATTCATTATCAGCCTATAGCAGTCCACTGCTGGACATACACCTCTCCTACTGCACACCATGTAACTCGATTTTCGGCAACTCTCATCCAGCTGCTACCAGCCATCTTGCGAAGATCGTCGCTCCACCTAGCCCGAGGGCGTCCCACCTTACGTTTACCGATTCCCGGTATCCACTCAAGAACACGTCTACCCCAACGGTCATCGCTTCTATGGCTAATATGGCCGGCCCATTGCCATTTCAACTTGCTTATTCTGTGAGCTATGTCGACAACTTTGGTTCTCTGCCACACTGCTGTTCTCTGACAACTTTGGTTCAAAGAGACTCCAAGCATAGCCCGTTCCATAGCTCGCTTAGCGACCTTGAATTTATGGACCAGCTATACCGTGAGTGTCCACATTTCGGCCCCGTAACTTATAACTGGCAGGACGCACTGATTGAAGACCTTAGTCTTTATGCTTTGTGGAATACGCGACGAGAAGACTCCCGAAGAAAAAGCCTTTTATTTATTATTTATTTATTTATATATACTTTATTGTACACCACAAAAATACACAACAAAAAGAATTATCGATAACTAAAAATATACAATGGGCGGCCTTATCGCTTTCTGCGATCTATTCCAGGCAACCTTGGAATGGACTTTTAGTAATTGCAAAACCAAATATGCACCGATATGGTAACCCCACCCTCTTTCAAGTTTAGTAGTATTTGTAGTATGTAAGTATATTCTCATATTATTTGTTTAGTGAATTGTTTTAAGATTTTATGTATTTTATGTATTTTTTATTGTCTCCTTTACTCTTTTACACGCTGTCTACATCTCTCTATTTCTTGTCCTCTCGCAGGTATGTTGGAAGAAATTTCTTATGAAATAAGCATCACCTTTGTACATAAGTATTTTTCTGTTCTGTTTTTTCTTGTCTGTTTATATATGTGTGTACATAAATGGTAAAATAAATAATAAAATAAATAAATGATTGCCGAGATTGCAGGTTGCCTATCACAGTCGCCTCCGCTACCAACCTTGCTGATTGGCGTTGATTTTCACTGAGACTGGCCTCGTGCAGACAGGGGACTGGAGAGACGATGATATAGGAATTATTACTCGAGTTATAAATGACCTATCTCCACAACAACAAACAAAATAATAATGAATACATCAGTTTTATTAGCAGTCACCCGTCTACAAACTAATTGAACTGACCTTACGTACGTGAACGGAATCACAAGACCGACAAATTGACATCGAAAGACGGGACCACGGGACACGGATCAATGTCACCATGTTTTAATAATAATTGAATGTCCTATCAATCGTGCAGGCACAAGAGCAGGTTTAAGTGCTTCGGCTGATGATAAGGTTGGGATGTCAAAGTTCTTTGTGATTTTGCTGTGATGTGCAATTTGAATAATGATATGGTTCGTTAGGTGCGTGTGGTCTTGAATGCTGTAATTAGATAGATGCATAGGTGCTGCAGAAAGTAAGAAAAGGGATAACACGTATGAACAAAAATTTACATTTGCGATCATGCATGGTCATGCTTACTATGCTTAGGTAGGTGAACGGTTTACGGTTTAAGATAGTTTATTTCACTCAAAAAGATTACAAACATTCACTCATGAGGAAAAACATATAAATTAAGATAGACGACGGTTTCGCTGTGTTATGACTTTATGACCTAAAATTAAGCTATATAAAAATAAAATCAAGAAGAGTGAAGACCACAGAATAGGTATAGCTCCTCCAGGGTCCTTTCAACTGTTCATTGTAGATAGTAGAATAACCCTTTCTTATGTGTATCACCAGTAGAAATTTTACATATTTTTTAGGAATCATTTGGAGTCACTCTCACATTCAAATAGTCGTAGATTGTGATAAACCTGCCTACTACAATACGAACAAATTCAAAGAAGGATTGGCAAAAATATTGATGTTGCGACGTCAAAATAACTTGAGCTCAACTAAAATTAGGAGGTTCCTGGTTAAGATAAGACCTAATATTTTCGCTGTTACTGCCATAAATGCATTTTCCAGGACAAAATCCATAATAATATTATAAATGCGAAAGTGTGTCTGTCTGCCTGTCTGTTACCACTTCACGCTTAAACCGCTGAACCGATTTAGATGAAATTTGGCATAGAGATAGTTTGAGTCCCGGAAAAGGACATAGGGTAGTTTTTATCCCGATATTCCCACGGGAAACTTATGCGGGTGACACCGCGGGGAGCTGCTAGTATTGAATATATTGATCATCTTGCAAAATTTATCTAACATCGAATTCGCTTTCTCCACCAAATACAGTCAAATAGATTGAGCATTGTTGTTCGAAGACATATCTATGTATACTTGTTTGTTTACTGAATAAGAATACCGAATGGCGCACACAACTGGATTCCTCTGCATGAAACAAACATGTGAATGTGTGTCCGAACAATGGAGATATTGATCATATAATGTTAATGCAAGTGTTGTTTAGGTAGCAAATAGTTTTCATGCCAGTACCTAATGTTACAGAAATTGGTACAGATGTGACAGAAATGAGAGAAACTGATTAGACACCTTATTTGACTGGCCAATTCTTCCCTTGCGGTGATAAGGCTAACACCCGCCTGGTGTGCGACCATCCCACCGGAGTCCGGCGTCAAGCAGCCTGCTGTGTTTCGTCAATTCGTGGGAGTTCCAGTGCCTTAGGCATCTTTTGAGCACGCTCGTTCTATCATAGACCTCATCCATCACTAGCCATCAGGGGTGGTCGAGGTCAACAGCGGGTCCATTCAGCAATAAAAAAAAAGTGTTTAAAGGTTTTGAAGATCGTTCACAAATTCGTCATCATTCTCTTGCCCTTCTCCCATTTTCTTCTTCTATATTTCTCTATTAGTCGTCATATCAGCAGTTACTCCTTTCCTAGCTACATCATCTTTCACAAAATCCATCCATCGTTTCTTGAGTCTTCCTCTACACTTATGTATACCCATCCTCATTCATACTTCAAACTTTTTTCACGATGATCGTTCACAAAGTATTCAGAAAATCATTTCTTCTCTATACGTTTATTTTTTTTTTAAGTTTTCAATTTATTTCTAACACACATAACCTATTTTACAATTTAACACTAAAATATATATAGATATTATATACAAGTGTATAATAATAAGAAAGGATAAAAAAGATAGGAGCTCATTGGGCATCAAACAATTCGTCCTCATCGCTGTCAATGGGATAAGTGCCCAAAAGGCTGGCAGCATAACCACGTTGGATGGCAATGCTTATTCTTTGGGCTAAAAATAGGCCAGCCCTCTGGTCACGCGAAGAGTCAACCAACCGCTTGGCGATGTCTCGAAATATTCGATGAGCAAAAATTTTTTTGTTGTTTTATTTTTTATACATAGCTCAACTGTCAGTAATGACTTTATGAGACACATCTTCTATTGTCACCGATCTCTAGGAGATTTCTTGACAATTGAAGGGTATATTTTTTTCCTTTTTTTTTTCATAGTGCATAAGCAATTTTCACTCAAAAGACATCAACGACAGGACCATGAGAAAAATATTTTTAGTATTAACTATGGTTGCCAACCTAACATAAAATAACGTCATGCCTGTATCTAATCCCCGAAGCGGTAGGCAGATGAGTACCTATAGTACCTACACCCACATTTCGCCAGTTATGTCCCATGTAATAGGGGGCGAGCCTATTGCCATCAACCGGGTACAATTCAAGCCTCCGGGCTGCTACTGAGAACTTCCTGATGGAAAAGCAATAACACTTTGCCCGGCCTGGGAAACCCAGAACCTCATACATAACATAATCAGCCTATAATTTTCCCACTGCTGGGACACAGGCCTCCTATCGGTGAGAGGGGAGTGGGCCGTAAACCACCACGCGGGCCCAGTGCGGGTTGGCGGACGTCACATGTCTTCGAATTTATCCAAAGTTCTAACAATCAATCATGAATTGTATTAGAACTAGCACCGCCCCGCGGTTTCACCCGCAAAAGTGTCGATCCCGTGGGAATATCGGGATAAAAACTATCCTATGTCCTGTCCCGGGACTCAAACTATCTCTATAGCAAATTTTATCTAAATCGCTTCAGCGGTTTAACCGTGTGAAGAGGTAACAGACAGACAGACACACTTTTGCATTTATAATATTATAAAGTATGGAAGTATGGATTAGTATGCATAGTATGGATAACCATTATGATATAAATTCAACGCACAGAAAACTGTCTGCACATTACCATACAATCGTTGCTTTGCTGCACCGCATGGTGTGATGGCGCATGACGTTACGTGCTGAAGACTCCATAGATAAGAGATCTTAGCGACGTAAGTTAGAGTACAATCAGTATCTTAGTCTTTGACATTTGTACCTATTTGAAAAATACAAGTAACAACCAGTTGCTTTTCACGATGGATCTTAGGTTTACATCGCTGTTGGTCTACTTCTGAGTTCAGAAGGTTCTCCTCTCAAAATAAATAGATAGTGTAAGTGTAAGTAGGTAAAGTGAGTAGTGTAAATGATTTATTTGGCGAACCGCAAGACTTCTTGTTCGAGTTTTTGTTTCTCGATAGCTATATTCTGGGAGTTCACTCGAAGACTCGATTGAAGAATTGAGTCTTCGAGTGAATTGATTCTTCTATCAACGTGCAACGTCGTCGACAGTATAGCGAGTTCATCTGAATACCAGCGGGTCTATTATGTAAAAATTACACCGTGAAAACTTAGGTGAAGTGAGCCACCTAAGTTTTGACGGTGAGATTTTTACAAAATAGCACGATGGGATGGAGTAACTGCAGCTAACTTCAAGCTTACTTCAACTAAGATTTCAAGGTGACATTTTAACAGAATAAACCTAGCAACCGACCATCTACACTCAAGCTATCTTCACATCAACACAATACAAACAACTTTTTTAGTTTCCACTTCATCACAGGATGTCACTGGTTGCCCTCACACATCGTTCTTATCGTTGCATATTGATTTATTTACCGAAAACAGACCTTATTGCTTCACAAAAGGATGTATTCTCGAATGAAATAAACATGAAATACTTAGTTCATAAGTTAAATCATTTCGAATATAGGGAAGTCGTAAGCTGTCTGCTGCTTGGAAATTACCTAATTATAAAATATAATATATTACGCTACTACTTATTATCTAAGAAAGCAACAGACGCAACCAGTCAATTTAAATGGAACAGCCTTATAAATGTAACAATATGATAATAAAGCAGTTCAAGCTGACCTCTTGTGAATGCGAGATCAGATACTGGAAACGTATAGCTTGATATTTAGCCGTGTGTACACTCATTATTTGTACTAGTCCTTTACCACAATCACACACAATGACAACATACTACCACAGTCATTATAATAGATGCATTAGATCACAATGCACAAAAAATAAATAAAAATCCTGATTTTATAAACATGTCAGTAAGTCGGTACAACCGTAGTATTTGAGATAAATGTCAATTGTATGTGCGGACACAATACAATAAACATTTGGTAACATCATAGCGGTCGGTCCAATTACTAGATGCACGGCTGACTGCGCGGGCGCAGCAGGGCTGACAGTTATGTGTTTACTTGTGCAAAATTAAAGTAACTGTAACATATAATCATAAATGGTAGCATACACAAGAAAATGTTTCTACCTTTTCATTTTGTATTATTTAAACAGCGGGGTAATTGGGTAACACACTAGCAATGGCTTTCATTTTGACAGTTCAACAACATTCATTGCGTTATTTACGTTGTTGAGCAGACAAATTTTTTAAACATATGAAGCAATGGATTAGCAATATCCTTCAAAATGATTCAGATGAGATTGATACTGTGGTACGTAATTATGGTGCTGTTCAGCTCTATCATCTAGTCCTTCATCTTCTTAATTAGTCAATGTCATTTGATAAAATAATCAATTGGATTCAGGATTCAAACAGTTTCGGAAACAAACAGGCACAGATGATTTCCTTATACATATCCTTTAGACTCGTTCGATATGTAGTTTTACCGGCTGTTTTCGGTAACCCTGACCGCTAACATGCAGATGACCACGGAACCAGTTACATCATCGTTTTGGTCGATGGTCGAAAATCCGACATTCACGCGAACGCTGCCACAAGGTGTGAGATCACCGATAGCACAGATAATATAATACCCGATAGTAATTGCTAACACAGGTGTTCCGATCAATCTATGGCCCTGACTCCTGCCAGTATCACACGGCTATTGTATTATGACTATATTTTGGATTAGGACAGACAGGCTATGCCATTAATTTTAACAAAGAACAAACGGGTATGCCTAGGGTGGAGGTAGATAATGTGAAAACCAATTTGATTTTATCATAGTATTATGCAAGATAATTTTTTTAATGAGTGCGCCACCTGTAACCTGAATATTCAGCACATGATTCTAGCGTAGTAGCATAGAAATTTTTCGTCAAATATCAAAAAAAAATCTGTTGTTTCATAAAAAAACTTTTTTACAAAAAAAAACAACCGACTTCAAAAAAAAACTACAGTGATAAATAACTTTAATTTCGGAAGTCGGTGTCGTTGGTTCCGCATTTTCGTTTTTTGACACCGAGTTCCAAAATGAAAGTTATTTATCACTTTGTAGTTTTTTTTTTGAAGTCGGTTGCTTTTTTTTTTGTAAAAAAGTTTTTATTTTTCACTTTTTAGTTGTACCTACTCCACACAAATTCAAATAACACTAGTGCATTGAAGAATTGAAGACACCGACTAAAAGAATCATCAAAATTCGCATAGAAATTCCGGATATGCAGTACATTTATGCATATAACATCGTGTATAAGAAGAATTACATAATGTATTATATACTAAAACCTTCCTGAAAGTATGTAGATCACATTAGTGAAAGAATTATCAAAGTTGGACATACAAACATACATACATACATACGGGTCGAATACAGAACCTCCTTTTTTGAAGTCGGTTAAAAAAGTGCAATACCGGACTAATTTAGTTTTTAACGCAGGGGGTTTCAGAATTATGTAAGTACTCAATTCATGGTTATAATTTGCGCACTGGCTAAAAATTATCCTGCGTAGAAACGGAGAAGATAAGAAACCGTAGGGAAGAACTAAGTTTAGATAATCAAAAACAGTAGAACTGTGGTGCTAATGATTAGAGATGGTGCAAGTTATCCTAACTAATATTATAAATGCGAAAGTAAGTTTGTTTGTTTGTTACCTTTTCACGCCTAAACCACAGAACCGATCATCCTGAAATTTTGCATATACGTTGTCAGGTGTACAGAAACGGACATAGGTACCCACCTTTCATCCCGAATAAAAGTGCTGTTTCTGAGGAAAACAACAATAACGTTATTATGACAATAGATGGCGCCACGAGTCTATTTAACTTTGACACATTTCCCATTTAATTCTGAGGCGGTACGAAGTTCGCCGGGTCAGCTAGTTACATAAATGAAAACACATTACCGAGCCAATAAAAATGCATAAGTATGTAAAAGAAAGTTAAGGTTGAGAAAAAATACAAACAGCTCCAAACACTGATCGTCGCGTCGTATTGTTAATTGAATGTCCATCACCGACAAGGTATGCAATAAAGAATAATAAGTATAAACAATAACTTTCAAGACCAAACTCTTTCAAGATAAATAGTAAGCCTAAAATTATCACTGCCTATTTTTCATCGAATGGTATCACAAGATTCCTATATCTAATCGTCAAGATTGCCAGTGATATGATATCATAAACACACGCGGTACCAATCCGCACTGGGCCCGCGTGGTGGCCCACTCCCTCTCACTGAGAGGAGGCCTGTGTCCCAGCAGTGGGAACATTATAGGCTGCGCGGAGAAAATAACTTTATCATCACTTTAATCGTGGATTATAAGATTACGTCAAGTATTTTCTAGGATTTAATTTTTTCAAGAGTAAAATTCCTTTGCCTTTCGACCTTGGCTTTGCCTTTGTTCGAGCTACACAGTACCTACCTACACACCGTGTAAAGACAAAGCGCTGGGAAGGAGTAAAATATCAACACATTTGTGCAAAGAGCCGCTCATTATAGCCCCAAATCTTTAGAATTTAATTAGCCTTGTCGGCAACAACTGCGCTTACTTCTCAGTCTGGAATGTACAGATCCCCACAAACACTCCAATGCCATTTTTGGATATAAGTGTGCAAGCAACTGTTGTGAAAACAAAGATGTGCTTAGCAGTAACTGAAAAACTGCAAATGATTGTAATAAGTAAATTATGAGGCTGACCAAGGTCCTTACTTTGCACATTATTTTCGAAATCTGGATTTGCCAATATATGCAAATTTAAGGTTGATAACGCAATTTCACGCTTTAGAAAAGTAACGTGGGTTTTTGTATCAATAAGTGAAACTATTAAAACACACGTATTAAGATCTCAAACCTATTTTAGAAGCCTCCACCCATAATATTTCTCTTTCACATAGGTTTATACAATTCATGCATTAATGTTGTATAGTTTGCAACATTCAAATTGTCAAAAACAAAAGCGCTCATCCGACAAGCGACAGAACTGGCCTTGGTACAGACCTTCTATGAGTGGAAACACGGGTCGATGAGCCGACAGTAAGTAGGCACATGAACATAACATAACACATGGCTTTGTGCCTACCTACCTATACCTACTCGTGACGACTCTGTTGTCGGTTGTGAGCCCATTAAACTTTAGTGATCTAAGAATTCACAAAGACAAGCGGCATTCCCATAATATTCATGACGGTTCTTCATTTAACTCTTAAAAAAATCTCAATCAAGATGGAAAACTCCACGCTTAACAAAGAATCAAAGAACCAGCAAATACTTTGTTCCTCTTACCTATACCGAGGTCAAGACGCATGTCATCCGGCTTCCCCTATGTTGGGACCAGCTACAAATTTAGCCAGATGTGGCTTAACATTTGTATTTTAGCTAATGCTACTTCCAGCTGTCCTCCAAACTGCAAAATCATTCATGGTGATTGTCAGTTTTTCAGGTTTCATGATCAATCAAACAAGGCTTCTATTCAATTGAAAATCTCCAATTAATCAACACTCGTCATCGGCCATTGCAAATTACATACAAATTAAAATTGCTACGGCTTCTTTTTCCCTACATAATTATGAGATCGACTATAAAAAGCCCGAGAATTCTGGGAAAGACATCATACATCCACCACCCTTCCGTCTACAATCAGTACTACCAAAAACACTTCAAGATGAACAAGATCTGCTTCCTCATATTCTTCGTTGCT
Source organism: Hydraecia micacea (assembly GCA_914767645.1). NCBI lineage: Eukaryota > Metazoa > Arthropoda > Insecta > Lepidoptera > Noctuidae > Hydraecia > Hydraecia micacea. The sequence continues at coordinate 3,083,011 of OU611794.1, forward strand.
TGCCTCTGCCTCTTCGCCGAAGCACAGCTGACGTTCACCTCCAGCTGGGGCGGTGGGAAGCGCGGGGGCGTTGCCCCCATGTCGTGCAAGAACGAAGAAGCCATCAACACAATCTTCAAGTTGATCCAAAATGAAGCCGAGAGGTTCATCATCTGCCAACAGAAGCCTTGAAGACCAACGACGAACGACAGTTTTCTGAAGCTGATATCTGCGATGTTATAATGGAGAATTTGTTTATCATATTGTTATGAGTTTATGTTTTTTTAATCTACAATAGAGACATTATAAACCGACATTTGTGTTGAGTTTCATTGGACAACCAACCCGGCAACCCCGACAGTTTAATGTAACTAAGTTGGTACCTACTCGCCAAATAAAAAAGGGTCTTCAACTCCTGATGTATAAAAAATAATACATCGCAAGATGATCAGCTAAGGCTCAAGTTTACCAATCTCCCTTAGTTACTAAATGTCCCATTTAGCATTTTGTTGTGTATCACTGCAAAACACTCAATAGTAACTGAAGTTTGATGAAATTTACCATGAACCTTGCAGATCGTCCGATCAGTGCTGTAGTTTAGCCGCATGCCTGAGCCAAATATGGTAAATTCCTTGCCAACGCTCCCGATACAATAGTTTCGCAAATTATTCCGCGACCGTGTGTATGTAGGCTTGTCCGTTGCGGGCACCGTTATCACTCCGGCGTCGCTCATACGGAACAGGTAATCGGTACGTGGGAATTACTCCACATTATTGTTCGAAAGTGATGCCCATTGTTTGACCAATATTTTGTCTAGGTTTTCCGGTTTTCGCTTTCCGTAAGTGGCTGTTGTCTGGCTGGTTGTTAGATGACCTTTCGGATTTGGAATCCGGTTCTTTTCGCGTTTATAAAAACCTCTGCCAGTTACATGAGGAAACAAAATCATCTTTTTTGTTTTTGCAAACTTGGGTTGGGTGCCGTGCAGTCATGCTATTAGCTGGATAAAAGAGAGACAATTTTAGATTTGTATAATCACATTACGTTTTAAAAGTAGAATCCTATGACACTGAAGAAAAATGTATGTAAGTCGTTTATTCGATCTAATTGATACGCATCATCTTGCGTGTAGTGATCCCGATCCACATCAATCCAATTAACATGGGTTATAACTACTAACTACCTAGGAAAAAGAAAGATCCAATTTAGATAATCCCATTTATCTACTACTAATTAACAAGCTTATGAAGTAAAAAAAAACTAATAACTTCACAAACATAAAAATAACAACTTATTATAAAACTCCACATCATAATTATTACGTAACCTACATAACTAAATAAAACCACTTTCGTTATGACGACAGAAAATCACAAAAGTCGTTTAAAATTTTTATTTATGCGTGTATGCAAATTCGTTGTTAGTCATTTATAATCGATGACTTGAATTATCGATGTTTTGACTGCATCGATGTCATGTGTCGACAATTGAAAAGACGAAAACATATATTATATTACAGTGACATTTGATTTTTTTTTTTTCAAATCAATTTGATTGTCTCATTGCCAAGACCAATGAGTCATTGGTCTTGGGGTTGCAAGCGCAACTGCTGATCATGAGGCCCCCTGAGTTCCGATCCCCAAATCGGACAATGTTATTGGGTTTATCCAATAGCAATTCAGTAGCAGCCTAGGGTAAAAGCTGGCTGGGAGAGACTGGATGAGGAAAACAGAGGACAGGTGTTGTGGCATAGCCTGGGAGAGGCCTATGTCCAGCAGTGGACTGTGATAGTATGAGTACCTAAATTGATTGATTGAGCAGCCTAGAGTCTGGGTCTATGCCCCGTTGAGGCCTAAAAATAATCATAAGCCACAACAAATCAAATAAGGGGAGTGCCTTTGCGTGCTTTTAAACTTGCACGTCTCCCACATCCCACCACACCTACATTTTAAATCTCAACGAAAACAAGAGTTCGCTCAACTTGTTGGCAAACTAGACTTAGCCATATAACTACTACAATAGACATACATACCTACCTGCTAGATAGACCGAGCTTACACAATGGCCATAGACTCAAAGTCGCAAGTCGCAGCTTTGACACGCCCATATTCGCGGGACCTGTTTGACAGGATCGCAGAACTCTTTGTGCTCGCCATATTGCCGATTTAGTTAAGTCGATGCAAAAATAATTATGACATGGGTTTTAAGAGGATGTGATTTTTTAAATTGCCACACACCTTTTCGTTTTGAATCGCTCGTAAATACCGACATATTAAGGCGACTACATGACCTAAAGCGCGGTCACTGTCGGACTGCATAGAAAAGAAAGAGAAGCGCGATGACACAACGGTGGTAATTTATTGCAAATATGAAGCAATTATCTATTTACAAAAACTATTTAATAATAAATAATCCATCATTGAATGCAGTTTGGCATTAGACATTTAATGGTATATTTTTAATTGTAATTAAAATTGTTAATGAAGGGATAAACTGCTTTTAAAGAAAATTAAGAGGTGTATTTGAACATTATTTTGATGCATTAATGTATATTTATTTATGATTTCAGTTCCATCACTGTATTAAAGTAAGACTTGAAAATATCATAATTTTTTCTTTGGTCAAAAGTATTTACGGTTTAAGAGATACACTGCTTTAAAAAACCAACTTTTTGACCGTTTTCGGGAACCTCCGCCTTAAAGAATAGGAAGGAGTTTCAAATCTGTATCCAATGATGTTATTAGTACTTTTTACATAAAATATCAATATAGTAGGTATCTAAGTGGGTAAAGTACAAGTAGGTACGAGGAATTTTCATCAGTCAGGAGCGGACCTGAATAGCGATTCAGGATTTTTAGTCGACTTCTCGTTGATATGGTACCTATAGGTACCTACCTAGCAAAATCAAGCAGGGATGTCTTTCAAAGATCTGTCTACCTTATCAACTTTCGATGGTAGCTTCCTTATTTACACTAATGCTCTCGTTAGAGAGTAGTATATTCCTTGCACTAATGCAATGTGTCTGCATAGTGTCTCTGCAGTAACTATGAATAGGACAGTACACATTATTATCCTATGGTGGGAAGAAAAATTGACAGTCAGCGAGGTTCTGACTAACCAGGATGCGGTGGACGTACGTATCACCGTGCCAGGCATTGCTGTACTAGCCAACCCAGGTTTTTTCCAAATTTATTCGTAGCATCAAATGTCATAACTATCCTATACTTACTTATATTTAAATATAACGTCCACTAACTGAACTTGACACGGTCAAAGTCGTGAACAAAAACAAAACGTCATTTGTTCCCACAAGCGCAGTTATCTCTATATGAACAATGTTGATTACATTGAAAAGGCTTAATTTATTCCATAAATTGTCACGGACTGCATATAGTATGTCGACAGCGAGATTTACTGTTTAATAATTATCTGGCTTAATTGAGATTCAACTCACGCCCACGAATATCCTGGCAGCAGACGATTATGCAGATCGATAGAGACTTTAAATGCTATAATTTTATACTTTTCAGATAGAGATGAGAGATGATTATATTACGATAGAGATGTCAGCACTAACTGACAGGGCCCGCTAGGGCCGATGCCTGCCAGGGCCGCGGGTTGTTCGAAAGAGATACCGTGGCCCCTGGCACAGGCAACTGAAGGAACACGGGTGGGTTTTAGTCAATAAAAGTCTGACACGCCCTCTCGCTCCGCTCAGAGCGGGAGAAGTTATATGACAATTTCCCACCCAAAAAAAAATGGTATAGGTAAGTAGTCTACCTACTTAGGCCTAGGCTCGGATCTCCCATAGTTCCTAATGATTACGGCAAAAAAAAAAACATCAACGTCTTGGAGCTCTTTGATCACCATCGCGGCATCGTGGTGACCACATACTTATTATACTTAATTAAGTACCTATATAAATAGGTAGTTATCAATGAGGTCCAAGGTAATGATAAAACTTTTTAGTTTTTCATGGTATAACTAGTTTTCTATGTTGAATTGGTGACACCATCGTCTTGCAGTATTGGTCTTGCTTTGAACTTCGATATTTCAGGGTTGCTTAGAAGGCTACAAGGTTAATTTGGCGTCTGGCCAAAATCGGCACTAACGCCGCCATCTTATTTTGTCAATAACGCCCCCTGTCAATGTCATTCAGGCGCCAAAATATCCTTTTAGCACTCTACATAACTTTATGTACAGACGCCAGCACATCAACCTACTCCAATCTGTCAGATTTCTGTAATAGATTTTCAACTTTATCGCTAAAGCATAAGGTTCAATGTTGATTGGGAAAATTTGACAGTTAGGTGTAGGTTGATGTGCTGGCGTCTGTACATGGCCCCCAACACGGCCATTGACGAAGGTGTTGGAAAATATCTAGAAATGAATGTAAGTATGATGAAAATCTTATCCCAACAATGAATGGGACAACCCGAGTTCAGTTCAGAATGATATTAAAATTACCTACTTAAGTAATTAGTGACTGAACTAACACGAATTAATAAATCAAAACGTAAATACGCATTTGAATACATAATGAAGCATAACATTAGGATTAACAGTCCACGCATCATCAAAATTAATACCTACCACGAGTTAATTAGAATTTATAAGCAGGCATTTCTGTCAAATTAGAAAATGCAAAAGTAGAAATCCTCGTCATGTGAAATCACAATAAACTGCATGCGGCGATCGAATATTTTTTTACATTTGTAACAAGACCACTAATCATTCCGTAATTTACTGTATGTAGGTAAGATTATGGAACATTGCAAATTCTAGAAATTACGGACTTTCAGAAACTGCATTGTAAGTACCTACCTAATATATTCTGCCCTGATAACAAAGAATGCAGTAATCGACATTTTTGAGATTTTCACTTTTTTCCAGAAATGGCATCCCAAGAGGTTCATGTACAGACGCCAGCACATCAACCTACTACAATCTGTCAGATTTCTGTAATAGATTTTCAACTTTATCGCTAAAGCATAAGGTTCAATGTTGATTGGGAAAATTTGACAGTTAGGTGTAGGTTGATGTGCTGGCGTCTGTACATGAAAAAAAAATATTTTCATAAGAAAATTCACTCGAAGTATGTTTTTTATGTAATGATTTTGAATGAGATGATATGAAATATGTTTTTTGCGTTTATCTCGTAACCGCCATTTTGCGATTACTGCATTCTTAGTTATGACGGCAGTATTATATACTTACTTACTTAGCGTTTTTTATGCATCGATTGATTTGTATTGAGCCTTTTTGTATCCTCCACCTCGAGTCCTATTTCTGCTTTCCCTATTTTCAGTGAAGGAAATTATTAGCCGTTTCTTCCTTCATAATTATAACCTTTTTTTTGTTTTTGACGATAATTTTGACGTCAAATGGATTACATAATGGCCGTTACAGGCAAAAAAACTACTGTGAAATCATAAAGTATTATTTATAAAAATAAATCGATTTCTTTTTATTAAACTTTATGGTGTTATTTTTTTTTCACGATGATGTGCCAGTATTTTGATAAAGGTTAGATATGTTCAAAAATCTAAAGTACAACCTGTGGTAGTGTGGTAGGTAGCATTATCTCTTGATTTCAAACGTCCATTGCAACATTTTAAAACAATTTTAACAGCATCTCATCAAAAATTTAAGAGAGTACGCGTTGACGCGAACATAAATCGTGCATTTCCCGGCGCGGGCGCATACTGTCGTAGCTAAATACTTCCACTGCACTTTCGTGTGCGAATCTTCTAATTGCTCGGTAGAAAGTCATCGCGGCAGTTTTTTTTTTATCAAACTATTCAGTGCTTCCGAGCTCCGGCTGTATGATTTTTGTGCGTTACTTTACTTTATTATTATGACGTTTAGATTCCTCTCTAACAAGATGAAAGTCTGATCACACTTTTAATGAATTCCGTTTGCATTCCCGCGACGACTGCAAGCGGTCTCGGAAAGTGAATCACGTTTTAGAACTCACGAAAGCCGATAGGTAATTGGTTAAATTCGCTAATTAGTTAGGTCCTTAATTAAGATTAGTTTGTTAAAATAATTTAAAATAATAGTAACAGTGTACTTAATACTTATTAGGTAGGAACATTAATTTTGGATTCCAACGTTTCTTTGTGCAGCTGCATGTACTTAGGTACCTACCTACCTCTAAAAATTATTTCAAGCAATCCTGTATGATGTGATGTGGTTAAGCTACGCTTGCCATGGTCGATCCGTGGATGGGTAACCATCTTTACATACCACAAGACCCTTCCGTGCGTCGGAAAGCACATTAAGCCACTGGACCCGGCTGTCATTCGTAGATCTTTGACAGTCGTTACGGGTCGTCAGAAGTCCGGAAGTCTGACAACCAGTCTTACCAAAGGGGGTTATTACCCAGTAACTGGGTTGTGAAAGTCAGATAGGCAGACGCTTCATGTAAAATACTGGTATTCAGCTGCATCCGGATAGACTGGAAGCCGTCCCAACATAGTTGGGAAAAGGCTACGCAGATTGGAATCCTGAAGTTTGGAAAAGGATACCTATTCAAGTGCCTACTCCTTCAGCAACTAAAAGAATTACAGAGAATACGGTACCTTTGCGTAATTCAAGATTCTGTAGGTCACTTCGACCTTGACCTCCTCCATACGAGTCAATAACGGGAGTAAGTATATAGTAATAGTGCCTACCTAAACTAATTACTTCAGCATCTTTTTTTTTTTTTTTGTGGATGGGAAATCATCTAATGACTCCTCCCGCTCTGGGTGGAGCGGAAGGGAGTGTCAGACTCTTACTGACTAAAACCCACCCGTGTTCCTTCCTTAGCCCTTTATGTTCCGGGGCAACGGTAACCCTTTCGGACGATCCCGCTACCAAAAAACCAGGGCCGTCTTGAATCGCTCCGTGTAAGCTGACGCTTGAACACTTCACAATATTCCCGCTCCGTCTTCGTGCATGCTGACACAATACACTTCAACGTTATACTCCGCTCTGTGCATGCGCATAGCTGACACTATGCACTTCACATTACCAATTTACCACCCTGACGGGTTGGGTACATCTGAGTGAATACTGAATTACTGACTGACCGAGACGACTTCAGCATCTGACCTCCAAAGGAACACAAGAATCCCTAGTTCTGGCTGATTAAAGACTGGAAGTTGGAATGTTTTTCGTAGTAAAAACCACACAACTGAGAAGTTCCACAAATGGGTGAGCGCGCGGTGACTTTGACTGTAAGTAGGTACCTAGTAAGTATAGGTAGAGTGTGGCCTGCAAGAAGATTATTTTGCAGTCCTTGTCAGGAATCAATCCAATAGGTATGACGAAGTTCTCGGAACCATTAGGTATGCAGAAGCTACACTACAGCATAGATTAGATAATGTAGGTAGGCCAACAGGTATTTTTGTACCTAAGTCTTGAGACGATCAAAAATATTTTAATTCTGAATGAATTTTCCCGAATAAACGCATTACTTGGTACTTAGTTGATTTCCGCTGATGTTTAAGTGACAAACGGGGTCTCTGCATCCAAAAAAGTAGCAAGACAAGCCAAGAATCAGTGTCTAACCAAATCTTTCACTATTCGTCAGACTAATGGGACTGGTTCGTATTTTTCAGCACCTAGATGAAACTATAATAGTGTGCAGTTGTTGATACAATCAACAGTGTCCAAAAATCATGTCACTACTTATGCATTCCCAAAAATTTGGTAGGTCACTAGATTTGTATGGATTAGGAAATTATGGAATGAATCGGCTTAATTGGCTTTCTTTAACTAGGTCCCTCCCTATTCTTCTTCTTAGAAGAAGAAAGTCCCTATCCCTATTGAAACTGCACTAGAAGGCAGAAGCATACCAAGTTTATCTGAAACTTCGTACAGTCTGTGTTCGTAAAAGATAAAAACCTGTAGAAATGCACTATCGCTAACATTGTAGTCAAACACCAAAACGTTACGTTAGATTCGGTGATTAGAGCAGCTGGCAGGCAATGCGATAAAAATGTATTGATAAGGACTAAAGCGCATTTCGCCAAAATTATGCAACACACCGGTGTGCAGGATTTTGGAGTACCAACCTACCTAATTAGGAGTTTCGGGCCTAAATAGTCATAATCCAACAGTCGAAGCAGAAAATCTTCATCCGCAAACTCACCTCAGTCCACTGCATCCAAACGCATACACAACACGTTCCGAGACTGATTTCGATAGAAAACAATCGAGAAGCAGCTGCCCTCGTGCGCGACCGGTCGCGAGAACGGCGGCGCACCGACTGACCAGCTACTGCAGACTACTGGCCAGTCAGACAATGGACATTAGATTAGAGACCTGAGACCTGTCTACCACGTAAAACAAAAATTTCACTACACCCTGTTTTGTACTTTTGTTTACGTCGCGGCGTCTTGCGCCACGGCGCAAGAGCACTGCGTTACCGTGCGTTTTTGGCCCACTTCTCGAGATGATTTCGCTTATCTACCTACTGTAACTGTTGTTTGGCAGAGTTTGTTTATTATAGTAGGGAAGACTGGGTTCAAAGTGCCGGGGTAAATCTGACACGAGTAACTTCTTTAAGAAAAGAGTGTTGTACCATCGCGCTGCTTCGGCAGCCGTTTTAGTGACGTTGTAGAGACGTTATACCTAAGGTCCGGCCGCGGTAAAGCCAAAGATGTAAACAACAATGGCCGCACGAAATTGAATAAAATCGATAAAAAATGTATTTTAAGTAATGTTTGTTTTCGTCTAGTTAGCTGGAATTTAGACGCATCAGAAAAAAAAAAATTAAAAAAAATATAAGTTGTGTATTTTTTAATTTATTGGCATTCAAATATCACTTTTTGCCCAACCAAATATTCAAAATTAATACTTTGCCAAACTTTGACTGCTGTACTGAAAAAAATGTACTACTTATGCGAGTTTGGCAAGTAACATTAAAAGTTGGCGCACTTAATAAAAATATATAGGAATTTTTTTTTCTTATGAATTTTTTTCCAAAGATTTTTTTTTAATTTTTCTGATAACTATATGACTTGGCCTATTACCCGATTCCGGCTTGAAGCCGACTTACGGGACACCCTATATATGACCGTTTAGAACTAGAATCCATTCTGCCTCTACATATCCAAAAGTCTTGGAGATCCGACTTTATATTAAGGGCTTTTTACGTGTTGTTTGAAAATCAGAACCCCGGCCTCCCCTAAACAAATCAAGTGTATCTTCAAGTCTTAGGTCCATGTGTTGAGTGGGTGTGGCATACTTTCGTTCGTTTCCAGACCCAAATAAACACCTGTTGTACCTACACCTGTAGACATGTCTGCTCCAAAATTCTCCATCTACCATAATTCATCTCAATCTACAAGATGTTGGTAATCTCTTGCATTTAAACACTAGGTGCTAGGTCACTCCATATTTTATTTACAGCCGAAGTGTTCACTCCTTTTATTTTTGGGAAAGAACCTACCTACACAGGCAATTCCAAAAGTTGTTTTTACACCCACCCAACTGGTTGATCAGGGGACGATTGCACCAGCCTTTCTACTTTTTCTTTTCGTATCGACGATACTGCTTGCGCCCACAGCGCCCAGTAAGTGGTCGTGGCGATGATCTTCAGATCAACGAAATTGTAGGGCATTATATAATTATTATTTATTTAAGACACTTTAGCAAGTGTCTTAAATAAATAATAATGTTCTGGTTGGAGCACCGATTTTATGAAAAATAACAACAATTTTCGAACCATTTTATGCTATTGTCATTACTAAGTACTCTCACGTTAAAGGTAATAAGCAAGGCTTAAAAAAAAACAATTTATTTGCCGCTTAGAACATGACGATTTCTTGGAATTTCAATTAATGAGTTAATCGAAACGAAATTGATGAACAGTCAATCATCCGCATCGTAGTGGAAAATTAACAAATTTATTGATCAAAGTCTATCTATGAAGTACTTTGCACCGAATTGATAGTTAACGAGAAGTCAATTGACTATATTTAAGTAACACTAGATAGAGAGAACTTTTACATAGAAATCTCAAATACACGAACGGCGCGTTGTCGACGGCTACAGTTGACTCTGCCGTTGACGCGTGCGCTCGTGTGTATGAACACTAAGATGATGACAAAGAAACTGTTCCCTTGTTAGCTTACTTTTACATAGAAATCACATAATTATATAAATAAAATCGAATGTTCATGAGACTCACTAGCGCCATCTATCGTGTCACACTTCTAACTCATCCATGTAGTTTTTAGACAAATGAAACCAACATAAATAACTACAAAATATAATATTTTATATAAAATTCAATAAGTAGAATTATATATAATTTGCATAACATGAGCGCGTCCTGACAACTAAAATGCAGTTTCAAATTTCAGTTCAACTCTGCTGGCATTACGCATCCTTTGAGCGCCGCCAATATATTGCTGGCAGTGAGTTCACTCATCACGTCTCTCGCTTCTATAGCTGCACTGCCTATGTGAGGCAATACCACACAGTTAGGCAGTTTTAAAAGTGGGTTGTCTAAAGGCAGTGGTTCTGGAGTTGTGACATCCAGACCTGCCGCTCTTATAGTGTTATTTTTCAAGGCTTCGATCAACGCATCCTGGTCGACCGTACCACCGCGGCTAGTATTTACAAAAATAGCCGTCTTCTTCATCTTTTCAAACGCTGCTTTGTTGAACAACTCTTTAGTTTCAGGTACCAACGCGGCGCAGCATATGACAAAGTCGCTCTGAGCTAGTATTTCATCAAAGCTCACTTTGATAGCTCCTGTTTCTTTTGCTTCAGGACGTTCACTCCGGTTGAAGTAGAGTATCTTGTTAGAATTGAAAGCCTTGACGCGGCGTGCGACTGCTTGCCCTATTCGGCCGAAGCCCACGATGCCGACGATGGAGCCTGCGAGGCCGGGGCCCGTCATCCATGTAGGAGCCCAGGACTTCCAGCCGCCGGAGCGCGCTGCATGCTGCGCCTCAGGCAGACGGCGGGATGTTGACAGAAGAAGGGCGAGCTGGAAATGTGGGAAAAGATATTGGGTTTAATAATACGAAAGACTTATTACAAGTTTTTATGTTACCTTTTTTATTACTATTGAGAGTTATACCCACAGTGCTCAACATCATTTCAAACTCAAACTGTTACTTAGTGTGGGATGCCCAGCTAGATGAACTGAGGACCTTAAAAAGGTAGCTGGAACAGACTGGATGCGGAAGACGGAGGCCAGGGTGTTGTAGCGCAGACTGGGAGAGGCCTATGTCCAGCACTGGACTGCAATAAGCTAAGTTGATTGACCCATTTACAGATACTTTTCACTTGTCAAATGGTTTGTCAATCAAGTTGCATTTTTCAAATTACAGTGTAATGAAAAAGGGAAGAAAGAAAAATGTTTATTTGGCAATTTTTGTTTTTTTGGTTTTGGAGATTCAAAAATTAAACTGAGCTCTTAGAAGTCATGCCCAAAAAGTACATAAACCAGATGTTACTGTATTTTTTCCAGGAAAGCCAGGAAAAGGTGGCCAAAAAGGCCCGTCGTAATATAGGGGTCATATGCATGTCGTATGTATGCGTTTTTGGGTCTTTTAGAAAGCCCGTCGCAGTATCTGGGTGAAGAAGTACTCACAGTAAGTTCAGCTGTAGCATCAGTAAGTACATCAGGAGTGTATCCAATCTTGATACCTCTCTTCTTGCACTCATGCACATCAATATGGTCATGGCCCACAGAGATGGTGCCCACCACCTTCAAGCCTGGCCCAGCAGCATCCAGCAACTCCTTATCAATCTTATCAGTTAGGGAACAGTAGATGGCATTTGTCCCAGCAACTTGTTTGAGAAGCTCATCCCTTGGCATTACAGAAGGATGCGTAGAGATTTTTACATCACATCTGGAAATTGAAAAAGATTTATAAAATTTTCAATATTCTGATTTTTTGTAACAAATAGATTTATTTAGAAGGGCCTGTTTTCACCGACATCCCCTAAGTTTAAGGGACGCCTTAAGAATATTTAGGGGGCTGTTAGAGGGTGGATTTTGTTTCACCAACAGTAAGGGGTCAGTTAAATGTTAAAAGGTCCCAGAAAATTAGGTGGTTGAAATATGGGCCCATAAACCGGCACATACGTAAGTGATCTCTCAAGCAACGAGATCCCATACATAGTTGGTAGTACAATGTCATTGAAAATGGGCATTAAAATGTGATTTTGGATCAAAACAATAAATGGAAAAAAGAAAAAATCAATTTTAGGTATTCAGAGAATACCAATGAAAAGATAGATATTTAATGAGAAACACTTCTGAGACTCTGTGCCTCGGAAAGCGCGTTAAGCCGTTGGTCCCGGCTGTCATTCGTCGATCTTTGACAGTCATTACAGGTAGTCAGAAGCCCGAAAGTCTGACAACCAGTCTTACCAAGGGGTAAAACAGTCGCTCCATGTAAAATACTGGTATTCAGCTGCATCCGGTTAGACTGGAAGCCGACCCCAACATTGTTGGGAAAAGGCTAGGAAGATGATGACTTCCTCTCTCCTTAAACATTATCATTAATTTTCTTTGCTCCTGTTTCATGATTATTATATATGCTTTATTTATGTATTTATTGTATTATGTAAATGGTACACCAGACTACCTACAGTTGGTATTGTCTCTCCTTCCCCTTTATAATCCATGAAAGGTTGTCTTTGAAAGATTTTTCTTAGCAATAAGACCGCCCATTGTGTCACCCCTTGTGACCCTTTAACCTAAAGGATCCCATAAATAAGTTTAGCTGATTCATTCAGCCCCAAAAGTATTACACAAACACTCGCTACCTATTTAATTTGGTTGTAGTATCATTTTAACCCACATTTTAACCTCTGAATGCCTTTGATTTTATTTTATAATTTGCTGGACTAAAATGACAGCTGCAGTTGATCTTTTTTTGTCAACATGACATTATTAGTATTATTTTAGCCGTCATTTTGGTCTAGCAAAATTAAAAATCATGTTTAATGTATTTTGATAGACACAACATAATATTATAAAATAAGTGTAAAATAACACTTACTCTTTTTTCAGCAGATCTACGCCACCTTGTGGCATGTCACTCCGAGTCACAAAAACCTGGTATCTTCCGGAGCTCATCTTCCTCACACTTTCAAGAACACCGCGGACTAAAGACGGCGCAAACAACGCTACTCTTTTATAATTCATCAATCAATAGGTTGTTTTCCAGCCTGTCGCCGAGCTTCCTTATTCGCGGGCGAGACAAGGCCGTTCGTTTATTTAGGTAGGTAGCTAGGTGGAGACGCAGCACTTTTTTTCGTACTTTCGCTCTTGAAAAGCGAAGGTTTCGCAATGAATATTGTGATGTGAAGTGCAGCCACCGTAGCAATTATAACCTTGCCTCTAGTTGAACTTATAAAAGATGATATTACGCCCATATTATCAAGTTACTGTTATTACGTAAAATTGCTAATGAACTCCACATGTATCAGTACGTTTTTTTCTTAAATATGTGATAAATTGATAATAATATCAGTTATGATCACATGGCTGGTTGCTGACAACAGGTAGCGTTGTGCGCACCTAATGACGTTAATAATTATCGATATCGAAGTTCATTGAATCAGTTATTTTTTAAATTGAAGTTGGTGATGGTGATGCTTATAGGCTCGAGAAGTACAGCGGTGCTATTCTGTAAAAAGATCACCGTGATAACTTAGGTGAAGTGAGCTTAAAGTGAGCTGTCATACTAGGGATTGATATTATTGACAGCTCACGTTAAGCTCACTTCACCTAAGTTTTCATGGTGAGATTTTTACAGAAGAGCATTACTGGGGTTGGGTTTTGAATACTGGAAGGATTTTTATAAACGCGATGGTGACGCTGAATCAGATATTTTCGGCTCCAGTCGTAAGTTTTCACTTCGATCGTGCAATAAGCACTCATCCCCTTTTATTTTCGTAATGAATGCCTGTCCAAATTTTTACAATTGATCAGAATTAATCGCAATCACCACTTTAATTGAAAACACGCTGTACTATTAGTGCCACGAAAGATGAGACCTGACCCCACCTCCCGCGCTCTTTCCGCCGGCCCTGTGACGTCCGGTCCCGTCCCGCGCTCAGACATATCGCTAGAGACCTAAAACCGTGTACTGCGCAAGTCAAACCACGTGATGTGTCAAGTCTCATCTTTCGTGGCAATCGTGGCATGTATTCTAATACTCCGAACCTGCAACAAAACTTTATGAAAGACCGGTGAAACCGTGCCGATACCGAATGGTTAAAACATTTTTCTAATAATCGATTCGACAATTTGCAATGATTAGCATCCCTATTATTTGACGAGCTGTCAAACAAGCCGAGCCGACACGTCAGTCAGTATCAAGTTGACATTTTTAGAAACGTTTAGAAATCAAGTGCTTTGTGCAGAAGACAGGGCTTATAGTGTACTCTGTCGGGCCCATTGAGATTGGGTCGGGCCATTGTTTGTTTATCGTGCAGTAACAGTTCTAAGATTTTTAAGAAAAAGCTAATGCACGTAACTCGACCGTAAAGCTATTTTTAGATGTGTTTAAGATGTGAGAACCAGGGATTTGAAAACGAAATGAATTTCGTTCCGTTACCATTAATGTTATCGTATGTTCCATTTGTAACGATACTAAAACCTTAAAATATCAAAAACGTTATAGAATATCATTTTCATAGAACAATATTATAAGTAACGTTAGGTATCAGTAACATTAAGCTTATCCGCTTGTAATAACGTTACAGATTAATTTGTAACTTTATTCTTCATACTTTTTCGTCATCTTATGTCATAAAGCTGGCAACGTTGGGCATCGAAACGAATAACGTTATTATATCGTTATACTAATAACGATATATTGATAATATTGTCAGTGAACAGTTTATGCTTTCGTTTGTCAGTATCGTTATAGCCAAGGAATTAATTTTATTACGATCTTGGTGGAACGGTACAGAAACTACGCGTAACGTTATTTTGAGTAGGTAACGTTTAAAGTCCCTGGTGAGAACCACATAACATGATCGCCACAAAAATATTTTATGAACACGATGATCATAATGCAATCGTTTTGGGAGGGTAAGCAGCAAGTCAACATGAGAACTCAGAATCAAAAGGGTTAACTGCACCCTATAAGAGCAAGATTTTTGACTTGTAAATCAACTGACAGTAAGCACCTAATAAATAAAAAACGAATATATAAACAAAAGCATTTTAATGATTTCTCACCTAATATTTAAATAATATAATTACAACAAACTAATCATTATGTTCATGTTGAGCCTCTGATTCTCTCCAGTTATTCTGGATCATTTCCACAATCATTGTCCAACATTTGGACTGCATAAAATAATAAATAGAACAGACAATAATAAACAACCATGATAAGACTAGAAAATAATCAGTTTCAGTCTCCACAACACTTGAGACTGGGCCTTGGAAGTCCTTAGACGTAACTAAGAGACTTAATGCATGCTTTCCTGTAACAGCATGAAGGAATTTACTGAAAGACTGGATGTTATAATCTGTGCCATTGAATTTTCCATAGGGTCTGCCATTGTGAAACACTTTCAATGTTGGCACTCCGACAATGCCATAAACAGTATTTGTTCCACCATATTTCAAAGCATCCAAAGCTACCATTTTCACGTTAGGATATGCTCTTGCAAGAGCATTAAAATGTGGTGCTGCCTTAGCACTGAAAGGACAAGCTCTGGCATAGAAGAAGACGAGTAGGCAGTCAGCTTCCATGTCTCTGCTTGTTATTTCTGGATTGACATGCAACAATTTTATCAACTGTGAGGCATTGACTATTTCCACAGTTGGTTCCAATTCCTCATTGGGGTCATAGACAATTTCTCTGCACCTTATTATTTTTCGTGTTTCATTTGCTGAGTTTGTTTTGTTCTCTGCAGTAATGTTGGCCAATGTGACAGTATTATACAGATTGGTGAGAGTTTTATTGACATCAGACACAACATTGGAGAGTAATGATTCTGATTCGTCTACATTGGGGACATCATTGAGGTCAATGTTTTCTTTATTCTCTGTTTCTGCTTCTTCCTGAATATCAAATTGTGTGGTAACTGTAGCTAGCCCTGAAAAATTAATTAATTATGTGAATTATTTGTGTTTAACTAGTTTTTTCAAATAAAAGAACTGGATGTTAGTTAGCATATTGATATATTATTTTGTTGAAAAGATATTAATGATTATTAGTATTATTCTCATAATTTGATTAATAATACCTCAACAAAAAAATTCAAAACAATTAACTCAATATTTAAATATTCATAAGGTATTTAACTTGCAGACAATTCTGCATTATTTATCAGTTTTTAGTTCAATGTACCTTTAATATATATATTTTTAATTTTTTATTACTTAAGTACATCTTATTGGATGTGAAATATTCGACTGAAAATCAAATCATAATAAAATATATTTTCTACAGATCTGAGTACCTTTCAGATAGGAATTTCTCCTTTTACTGAGTCCCTGTCTCAATCATTTCTCTCATCGTATAATTACGAGGCATGTCCAATGTCCCCGCAGCCCTTTCAAACCAACCAATGCAGGAAGTAAAGAAAGAACATTGTTTACCAACGTAAACCAGGTTGCTGACTTGCTGCCCATTGGAAATAAAAGAAAAAAAAATAGGAAACAAAACTTACCAACAGCAATTAATATCACAAAACCAAAGTTTCTACTCATTCGTAGATACATGACGGAAGCAGTTGACCGCTTTCGGCAACAGAGTAATTCGAAAAACCAACGAAAGACTTATTTAAATACAATTTAAAATTCTAATATACCTTTGGTGTATGTTGACGACTTTTGTAAATAAATCAATTTTGACGTAAGTTATGTCAGAATCAACTTTGTGAGAGCGACATGGCAATATATTGATATCACTAAATAAACAGAGATAGCAATAAAAACAATGCTTAACATTTGTTTTGTGATTTAGGGAAAGCAGCAACTGCACAAAGTTTCACAGCTAAAATTGCCTGTTGAAAAAACTATGTTGGTGAAAAAAGAACAGACTGTTGAAAAAACTATGTTGGTGAAAAAAGAACAGACTGGTCGATCGAGTAGAATCGAGAGTGCCTCTAATTATTTACACTACCAATAGAGATTCGGTACATACACACTCAACAAATTACTTTAGTCGCTTGAAATAAAAGCCAGTGTCGGCAAGTGGGAAGACGCGCCATTAACTTTTAGGGTCCATTCACACATACCACAGCCCCAAAAGAACACTGAACACAACACATCGCAACGACAAAATGTGGGCAAGCAGTGGTTACGTGTGAATAGTGTCGCTGCAGCTTTTTGTAATTTCGTTGTGGTAACTACAACAACAAATCAAATTGTCGACGCAACGTAGTGTTTGCGATGTGGCCGGCCGCTAATGCGTGGCCCAAAGAGTAAAGTAACTATGGCGTGGCCTCGCTGGTGATTGCGATGAGGCTGCGGCGTGGTCAGTATAGCCGACATGGTTGATTTTGACAGCAAAATGTGGTCCGTGTGAATAAACTTTTCATTTTCAAACAAAATTAGCGCCCAACCATGTGTTGATGTGGTACGTGTGATCGAGCCCTTATGAGCCGGTGCGTGCCAGCCGGCCAGTGAAAAACCAACAGCCACTAAGCGGACGGCCCGATGTAGTTTTGTCGTTAGATGTAACATACTTATCATCACACCCTTACTCCCCGAAAGGTTAGACAGCACAGCTATTCACAACCATCCGACAGGCTATCGTATCGAAAATGACACATTTTGATAATCTAATTTGCCTTGCCCCAACAGCAAACAGCTATCGGAAGAATAGCGGTCGTCTATTTGATTTAAACTGACAAAATTCTGGGGTTTTGGACTTGTAAACAGCGCTTAGAGGACTCATACGATACGATAAATTGTTTGATGTTCGATACGGTACGAAAGCGTATCGAGTGGTTGTGAATAGCTATGCTGAGGTGCAGTTGCTAATCTGTCCAGCTGCGAAACTGTCCAGCTGAGAATCTGTCCAGTTGCGAATTTGTCTAGTTGCTCTGGAGGGGAATAAAGTAATAATTTCAATGTATCTCCATTTAATGTATAAACCCTAGAATTACTTAATATCTATTTTCATATGGCAAAGAACAATTACAGCCTTCTAAAACCATTCAGTACCCCCCGTATTTTGACTCCTGCTGGATATTTCTTAAAATTAAAGCTTACTATTTCATATACATTTGTTTCCTAGTGTAATGCAATTCAAACAGAACAGTCATAACCTTGGTCATAATCATAACTCAGAATAATACCTCTATTTAATTTATTCCAGTTTTTATTTTTTTAATACTATGCTTAATTTATAAGCTTTAGAAACAAAAATTTTAATCCCTCATAGGAGCAGTGGTGGTGGTAACCACAGCAGGCACTTTTCTTTGTGTAATTTATTTCATCACCCACTGCACTCAAAATGGCGAATGAAGACATTGTAAGGAAACTCGCATGTCCAAGAACCAAAAAATCTCAGACGTGATTACGGCCCACTCTCTCTCACAGATAGGAAGCCTGTATCCCAGCAGTAGGAATGTTATAGGCTGATTATGCATATGATGAAATATAAATAATGAACTTAAAAATAAGTTTCTGCTTAAATGAGAACAATTATTATTATCATCATTTGACTAGTATCTAAAAAAATTTTAAGTATCACAATTAAACACCAGCATCTCTTCAATTTCATCATCCGCGTTACACAGCCAACTTCTCTAAAGAAAGCAATCATGGAACTGCCCCTTGGAGCAGTCTCCATGATGAATGACCATCGACTCCCCTCCCTATGAAGATACCATTTCGTTAAGGATCCTTGGCATCATTACTTGTTCACACAAAGTTCTTTAGCAATACTTTTCAGAGCCTCAGTCTGTTCCTTCAACAATTTTAATTTCTGTCGTAAATAATCCTTTTTAAAATTTAAATAGTCCTCTTTGATATCAATTTTTCGTTGTTCCTGTGCTGCTAACATATCACAATTGAAAGCACAATCTCTATTTTTGTGCTTGGAGTTTTGTTTTGTGTTATTTTTATGGTTTGTTATATTTACTTCGGGAGAGTCTGTGAATACTTTTTCTTCTGGTCCAGATTCTGGGTCACTGTATGAGGCATTAGACTCTACCACATTACCAAAACTGTCATCATTATGGTCTTCAAGAGGTATAAACTCTGTACTTTGATTTGTTGTTGATGATACATTCTTCAGACCCAAGGCTTCTTGCTCAGCTGGCGTGAGCATCAACACTAAATTTGGTAGCTGACCATTTGATTCCACCTGCCGTTTCTTTGTCTTTGACCGTAAATCATGCCAAGTCTGAAATAATAAATATATTTTCAAGTTAATATTTTTTAGGAAGAGTGTAGCTATTATAGCTACGGAAATAAATAATTAACAATCATTCACATATTTTTGTTTAATTTGTAGATTAATTCAGGGGGTGCGCCAAAGTTCACCTAAATTTTCAACTCCGATAATTGGAATTCCGAAAATGTTCTTCCTAACATTTTTCATCCTAACAATCACAATTCCTAACTACTCTGTCTCTAATGTTCATAATTCCGAAGCTTTCAACTTCATAATGTCAGTAGCAATAAACATCTATTATACTTTTATTTGTTTTCCTATATTTTCTCAACATAACCATCTTTTACACTATTATTCAGTCATATCTTTTTTTTTATAGGGATGTGTACCTGCAAAGATAATAGTAAATCTTCAGGAATATATTTCTAAACACTTTACCCTTATATCATGGTACTATTTATATTTATAGTCATTGTTAGAACTGCGACCATAATGCACGAGCCGAGCGAGCGAAGCCAGAGTCCCGCTCCAGTCATTCAGTCAAGTTCCAGAAACTACTACTACTACTATTCATAATTATTGGTTTAGGTTAGGTTAGAACTGTGACCACAACGCACGAGCCGAGCGAGCGAAACGAGCGTGCCGCGGCAGCGGCCGGCGAAGTGCCAGAACCAAATCGGTCCTATAGTTATTGGTTTAGGTACGGTTAAAACTGCGGTAATTATGGTAATTATGATTAGGGATAAAAGCGTTATGATAAAAAACAGTAGGAGTTTAAATATATTTACATTAATGATATTATTAATTACAATTTTCGGAAACATGAGTGTTATGAACATCGCCGGTAGCACTACAAATAGTATGAATAAAAACTTTAGGATAAAAATTTTTAGGAAGAGTGATCATTCGGATTACAAATCATTAGGAAGAAAAATTTCGGGTAAAGAACTTTAGGTGAGCCAATATGGACCCTTAATTCAGGATTTTAGAGAAAATATAGTAGCAAGAATAGTACTTTTCTCCATTGCCTCCAAGATTTCTTCGCGCCGGGTATAGAGTTGCATTCATTCGTAATGGTGTGCCACAGTTGTTGAGAGTCCCTATAATTGAAGTCCTGGGTCACTTTGCCTGATATCAACTCAGGATGTTTTGCCATTAATTCTATCAGCTTCTTTTTCTGTTTTACAGTCACATAAATTCCCCTTTGCCTTTTTTTTCGATCCATTTTATAAAATGCTTTCAATTCTAAATAAACACAATACCTATGTAAATTGCTTTACATATTGAATGTACTTTATATTATATACCACACCATTACACTTTTATTAAATTGTCTTGTGTAAAATATAACAATAAGATTTATATTTACTTTAAATTCATAGTTTTTCAATTAATAAAAATTGAAAATACGTACACAACAAACAACAACAAGATTCTAATAACCAAACTAAACGTCAAATTGACAACTGACTTGAACTGACAACAAATATGAATTATGACAATTTGGGATTTCATGGGGCGCCTTCCGAATTGCGTTAAAAGCGATTATATCGCGAATCCGACCAAATTTAATAGTCACAAAATATAAGGGCTATTGAGTAATAATTGTGACATTGCGCGTTGGTCGGATTCGCGATATTATCGCTTTTGACGCAATTCGGAACGTAGGGCATGTAAACTACCCTAAACTACCTAACCAAGAAGATAAAAAAATGTGGGGTCTGGAATGCGGCAACATCCTTTGTAATTTATTATCAGTTATCACAGAGTACTTTTTGATAGATGGTATTCGCGGAAAAGAAATTAAATATTTGCATTATTTTCTTTCTATGTTTCAATTTATTTAGCGAAGGGAATCAGATTTTACAAATAAACTGTTTTCCGCTTTTTCACCTAGATAGGCGAGTTTTGATAAATCCTATAACATGTGTTCCAGTCTCCATAAACTTTGCGAATCCTTTTAACCCTATTATGGGTAAAATTATAGACGCTCTACATCACTCCCAACACCTGAAGCGGATGTAAGTGGAACAAATGGCACACGATCCAGATGGCAGATGGATCAATCGATTCACTACATGGGGAACGAGCAGCCATAGAAGCAGAAGACCATCGAGAGCGGTAGGTCAGCGATATACGAAAATTCACTGAAAATGACTGGAGAAGGACAGCAGAGGATAAAATGCACGGAGACAACTGGAGGAGGCCTGTATCCAGGAGGTGGCCTTAGCTCGAAACCTATCATAAATAAAACTAAAATATACATTATATATTTTTTCATTTGTAAAGTGGAAATAAAGGCAATAATTATTTCCTTTATTATATCAATCTAGCAGCTTCCCGCAGTTCCACCCGCGTAAGACAAGTGTCGGTCCCGTGGGAATATCGGATAGCAAACTTTCACATTTATAATATTATTGGTAGGAAGGATAGTTATAGGACATCAATCTTCAATATTTTTATTAAAAAAATATTTATCCTTGTAGGAAAAGTTTATCTCAGGGGTGTGTATTGGGTCTATTAAAAATTTTGGAACGCACGATTCAGTAAAAGTATATAATTGTAAAACACAGTAGGGCACAAACAGGGAAAATGGGTAAATATAAAAAAACAATCAAAACTATTCGCGAGCGGGGCGCGAGCGTGGCGTACAGACTCGCGTTCCTTCGTCCACTCCAGGAAGGAAGGAATTCGCAAATAGACAATTATGTCGAATCAACAGCTATTGAAAGCTTAAACTCCGTTTAAGAATTCTTCAGAAACCGGGCATCAGGTTTATTATGTTTTCGGGCAAATACAAATACATAAAAATGGTAAAGGTTGACTGGTAGAAAATGCCTATGGCAATAAATAAATAAATAAAATGCTGGTATAATCCTAAGAAAACACGCAGCGACTCGCTGGCGATTTCAAAATCTCACGTCCACGCACAGATTTCTACAGCACTTTTGTCGGTAGCGATGTAGCTCCAAAACAGACTCGGCTAGCCTTGTTGGTATTTTTTTCTACCATAAAGGGAGGAGGTAGAAATTATTATTTTAGCATTGTAACACTAAAAGACGTTTTGTGACGTAGTTCGGCCATTTTGTTTTATATTTTTTATCGGTTGTGTGGACGAACGAACTGTCATTCATTTATTATTCACCGAATGTCGTGGAAGTAAAGTGCGCCATAAAAAATAAAATTCGTGTAATCATTATTCCAAGGCGTATCTTTTGTTCGTGAAATTATGATATGATGACTATTTGTGTCTGCTACATTGATTCGTGAAATAAAGTGTGGAAAAATGGCTGGTGCTGGAGGGATTTCGCGTCGATTTCTATATTTCTTGGATTGTCTACTTCTACTACAACTAGCGCAATACGTAAGTGTTTAAAGATGTTACATTTTCATTGTTCCGCGCTAATAAGTCGACTAATGTAATAGTAGTGGATTTCTACGTATTTACTTGCTGTATCTCAGGGCAGCTATGCTGTTTGAACGTATCCTACTTAATGATTTTTAGTACGAAATGACTCAGAAGTTTCACTCGCGTGACTTCATTTTCTTTAACCATAATAATTGAAAAAAAAAATGTTTTGTTGTCTTCTAGAGCTGACTATATTTTATCAATCTGTTATTAATTTTTACCTTTTTAACTAATAGAAGCAAAACAAATAGAATCTAATTTTACTAGGTGCTATTATCAACTATGAAGCTGCAAATACTGACTTAATAGCACAATAACTTTACTCAATGAACATATCTTGCTGTAAATATTCCCAGCATATTACCCAACAAAATCTAAGTACATAATGATATTCAACCCAAAAGAACTTGCATAATTTATTTGAATTGAGAAATCACTTTCAAACGGTTACAAAATCCATAGGTAAGTTACTGCTGCCCCGGAACATAAAGGGCTAAGGAAGGAATACGGGTGGGTTGTAGTCAGTAGGAGTCTGACACTCCCTTCCGCTCCACCCAGAGCGGGAGGAGTCATTAGATGATTTTCCATCCAAAAAAAAAAAAGGCCAAGCAGTTAGTCTTTGGTTTTTCCTGCTTGTTCCTTAAATATTATCACATTTTTTATCTGGATACTTGTTATTTCATAATGTTAGTTAGAGTTTTATTATACTTTCCAACAGCAATATTAATACAAATGTAGATAAAATAAGATCCCTAATAAACAGAAAGTTTGATAACAGAATTTGATAAGTAACTCGTGCATAAGTCAGGTTGACTGATAAGTTTATATTTTCCATTGTTTTAAGCATCAGGTGATCATAATCAACCAGCAGGAAGTCAAACACATAATGTCGTAGTCAATAATACACTTTAACTTTATAAAAATAGTTGGAAATGTATAGTTACATAACACAATTAAAACATCACAAAAGTAAAAAAAAAAAAAAAAAACATAGATAAAAAGTGGAAGAAGTAGGAAGTAGCAGTAGGAAGGAGGGAGTAGTAGTATTTATTCATGCCATTCTTTAATTCATCTATTCCAAAAAGAATATAATGTTGTCATATTGTTTCTCTTGCACTGTGTAATAAAGGTCTTGATTTGCATTGAAGTTATTGCAGGGTGACATTTTGGACCTGCATCACTCATTCCTAGATCTTTGATAGTCATCTGGATGGGAAGTCAGAAGCCCAAAAAGTCTGACAACCAGTCTTACCAAGAGATATTGTGTTGTCCAGTAACTGGGTTGTAGAGGTCAGATAGGCAGTTGTTCCATGTATACTAGTATTCAGCTGCATCTGGTTAGATTGACTAAGGGAAAACGCCAAACAAGCATAACTATACTTAGCTGTGAATGATTAATGTGATAAAAAGGTATAGGATAAATGAAACCAAACAACCTATTGTACATCTATAATTCAGAGACTAATTATTGACAAAACACACTAGGTACCATAAGCATTGTTAATTACTATAGCATGATACATAAAATTCTAGAAAGTACAGCACAGCCATTAAATAAGTTGAGTGGTCACAATTTGACATGACACAAGCTGATATATGTCAATCAGGAACTCAAATGGTCCAATTAAGATTAATTTATACCAATAACCGCTTGTACACTTCAATTGATATGGAATTAAGCTTACTAGAGCGGTCTGCTTTGTCCATAAAGCTATAGAAAGAATTTTATTGACTGTTATTGATCATTTATTAAGCTATTTTACTAGTTCAGTAATTTCAGAAATTATTCAAGGATTGTCTATGAGCAGTCACAACAATAATTATTGTAGTCAATTTCATTGTTTTGTCTAAATTTATAAAATTACAATTACATAGTTACTCAAATAATAAACATGCTTTAGTTGATAATAATGTTAACTGCAATGTTTGAGGCACATTATTTTGTTCTTGTAGTATACATGTAAGGGTTCTACAGCTATTTGGACGTCCTACTTTTCATAGATTTTACATTCATGAAGTGAAATAACCACTTCATGAATAATGGGTTTAGTCCCATCTCTTCCCCTATGCATTTATACCAGCAAAGGGAAATTTTTGTAGGTGTAAACGTATAGGGGAAGAGATGGGACTAAACCGAATAATGGCATCTATGGGTAGTGTGGTAGTAAATAAATTAATTAAATAATAAATAAATTTCCGGTCCCGCATTAAGTTCCCTTATGACGATAATACGCCCAAAACATAAATTTTCATAAAACATTTCTATAACATCTATTTCTTATCTGATGTTATAGAAATATGTTTTTATGAAAATGTATTTCGAGGTGAACTACCTAAGCTAAGACTCGCTATATTTAAATCACTACCAACATTCTTTGTTTTTGTAAGTGGCCACCTATTTGTACTGGGTGTTTTGCCGTCGCAATGATTAACGACCACACGGAATTCTTGCAAATAAACAGATTTTAATAACGCGACACGCGCAGCCTTGACCTTAGCTAAACTGACGGAAGGACGGCGGTGACAATATGGCAATATGTAATCCTTGTCTAAATCCAATTTACTCCAAACTTCCTATCATCAATGTTAAGGACAATTCCATGGTATTTTCTAGACCAAGGCTAGGCGCTCGTTTGAGCATGTTAACTATTTTACGAGGCCTTTGCCAACATCTGCATTCATGTGCACGTTCATACCGTAAAGACATGTCTTGGGATCCAATTTGGTGTCATAACTTATCATAAAAATCATCATTAGCTCTACATTCTTAAAGAAAACCATATTAATACTAGTTTAAACAAGGCTATCAATAAAACTGCTATTATTAGAATTTACCAATGGAATCTGTAATGATGTCAAAGTTCAAACCCATCAAGCTATTGGAAATTTGAACTTCACGGAAAAAGTTGCGTCAGAATATGTAATATTACCGAGTGACTAAAATATATTAAGATTCTGGTTCTTGACATTAGCCGAAATAAACATTACCTTCCTGCCCTCATCCCAATTTATGTGGGGTCGGCACAGCACGTCTTCTGCCATCATTAGCCTCATCACTGTAGTCGTCCCCTTTCTAGTCGGCCAGTCTTTTTGTCTTCCCCCTTCTTATAGTATAACCATCCACATTCATCAACAGAGATGTAAACCTATCTCTATCTATCTATTTAGCCTGGAATATCCTACTTCTGGGCAAAGGCCTCATTTTCCCTTTTCCAAACACTATACCATTGCGGGCCAGTCCTTTCGATAGGAGTCAAGTTCGTCCCTGCATTTTCGAGATGTAAACGTCCTACTAAAACTCAAGCCGTGACAGAATAAAAATAAGTGATATATTTATAAACGCGATTTTAATTAAATTCATAGTAGCCCTTGTAGAAGGTCTTCCCATAACCGATGGTGTAGTTTCAATGCGTGTCCCTTGCAGGAACGAACATGGTCTGCTAATGCGCCAAGGTTCATCGGCGTACTTCGAGTCTTCGTCACGCGTGCGTGAGGCACATAATAAGTAGCTTCGTTTTCCTTATTACCACTCCTCCAAGGCGACCGTCCGCGAGAAAATAATGCTCTTAATTGCTGAATCCTTTCAAGTAGGAAAAGCGAAAATGTAATGGAAACTGTATTTGGTTTGAAAGTTTTGAACGGCCTGAAATTTGGCGTTGACCCAATTTTTTAGGGCGTATTTTGTAATTTGGAGCGTGTTTTTAATTAGTCTGGTTTCCAGTAGCCTCGTTTTAGCGCAATACATAAAGTTTACTTCTCCGAATATTCTGGAAAATGCTTTCGGTTCAACAAGTAATTCAATTAGCTGCACATCATACTGTAACGTGTAATTTTCCACTCTCAAGAAAACTAAAGTTGATTAGCGTTTCATTAAAACTTCACACTAAACATTAATTAATTCGTGTCCAATGTACTTAGTACCTACCCCTTGTTGATTGGGTATAAATAAACATCCTTTCGCTAAAGGTCGTCGTAACTCATCGTTATTAAGGAACGATGTTTTCGCGACTTCATTCTGTGTTGCATACATAGATATATGAAAGAAGGAGATATGCCCGGTAGTTGAAAATGTATCAGAACCCGATGTCGCTAGGTTGGCCCCACCACCGCGCCACTACTACACATGTAATTCAGTAAAAGCAATAGATACAAAGTCGCGCACACACTTGCAATTCATAAATCAGAACGTACTACACAATCAATTATAAACCTTAACTCGTCATACACAGCGTGCATTTACCAAGCACCGTACAACTTACTCACACAAGAACATGTTAACAACTACATCACTGTCTCGCCGCAAGACACAGCGGCCGTACCATGCGACGCTCCGCATAAATAAATTATCGTTTTGTTATTTTTACATTGCTTGTCGAGTCGCTTAGCGAAATCCTTAAGGTAGTGGTTAAGGAGCAATGTATTTGCTGCAAAAATAGTACAGCCGCTGCGATATTTGAAAACAAAAATAACGTAGTAAAAGCAAGGAATATTTTACGATTTGTTGTTTTTTATGATTTTTATGACAAATACAGGAAAATACTTTTACTTACATATGGTAAGTGATTCCGTGAGATACGAAGTTTTTATTTACACTTCGGTTTTTGCAGGAAACCACTGAACAACTCGGCATTTTTATATTTTACCACGATCACGGTCGAAATCGCACTAGTTCGCGGAGACGGCCATTTGCCGAGTACAGGCTCAATTTGCTCATGGCGCGTGGACACAGACACGCCCCCTTGCCACTTCTCTTGTTTTTTACATTTCTATGGTTGCATACATCGACTCTGACGCCAGCGGACGTCCAAGTTTGTTTTAATTCGGACGGAATATATCATACATAATTCGGGATACTCTGGAAACCTTGGATCGCTTTGGAGGTCATAGCGAATGTGATTTCGATGTTTTTTACGGAATTAATTTTCTTAGACGGCTTGTATAGCGTACCTATATTATTATCTTCGCCAGATTTCATTCAGGGCTAAGTATAGGAATTGTTAAAATTTGTAGCAGGGACGTAGCTAAAGGCTGTTGTTTCCTTTGCTGTCTGATGAAATCTCATTTATTTTGTCACCGTCATCTAGAGGCCAACCGCCGAACGCAGATTGTATAGGAATGAAACAGAAATTGCCGATAAAAAAGGCCTAATACCGAAAACCGTAATTGGATCGGACTCTACCGTTATTTTCATAATTTTATGCACTAGAAAATTTTAATTTTTATTCATAAAAATATAATTTTATTATGATACCTATACAAAGAACAGGATTTATAATTGTCAAATGTTTATATAAAATTTATATTGGGCATCGTAATGGACCGTGGTTCCAAACATTGATGATATCTGACTGAAGGTCGCAGATCGACCTCACTGCAAGCTGCAAGTTACGCAAAAAAATTGCAATGAAAATGTTTTTTATCGGTACTCATACGGTCAACTTTTCGCAGTTCACGTCTCATTTCAAAATAATTTAACCCCGAGTCTCCTACCTACTCCCTGTATTTCCCCTATGATTTTGTCTAAATATAGATTGTTTTTTTTTTTTATCACATTGACTAGTTATTTCATTTCTCGGGTAAAACTGAATTTCAGGTTTTTCGCTACTTGCCGAATTGGAAACCTACTAAAGTATAAATAAATTCAGACTATATGCATACATATAGGCATCACAGATTTCCTTATTTGTTCAAACTGAATTGAATATTAATAAATATTTCGTATCCGTCAGACCTACCTTTAACGGGAAAATTCTTTTTCTACCGACGACGAGACATTATAAATATACAATTGTAAGCCTAAGTGCGTCATGATCTCGCAGTGACTCACTTGCAAAACCGGAAAGTCCTGATTCAAGTTTAACAACTGCAGGAGTCAATAACAAATGCAATATTGGAGCAAAACAACCCTTATTACAAAACGGATTAAGTTTTATTTAGCCTATTTACCCATGACAAATAGTAGTTATAGTCATTACAGAGTTGTGGTAGTCCTTTCTACTGATGAGGCTCTACATATATCTTTAACGTATCCGATATATCCATGTTTAGGGGGAAAATCAGCGGTAAATAATGATCAGTGACGACGGAACGATACTGTGGCACGCAAAACAAGCCAGACAAACTGTTAAGTTGTTTAAAAATTAACGAATGAGGCTCCGAAATGATTTCGTAGGTTAATTTGTAATAATATATTTTACAACTAGTAACACCAGTTTCGGTATAAAGTCGAAAGCCGCCCATAACAACTGACTCAGATGATAATCCTACAGCCTACAGTTTGTTTTCAAGGAAGTTGACTCACTCTCGGCGTATGATCACACTGATTTATTTCGATGTTCCGATGACCATGGAAACTGAACTGTATAATGTTGGCTTCATGATAAAAGTAGTTGTATGTGTATGTGAAGGACAATTAGTATTGTTCGACAACCAACAAAGTCTTGCTTGTATAAACTATTAAAAGGAGATTACTCAAAGGAATCGTTAATTAAATCTACCGCCCAGAAGCCATTCTTCAGGCGAGAATTTAATGTGTCAATGACTGAAGCCGCAGTCGGTAAGGGTCGATAGGCCTCTGAGATGTGTCCTATACATTGTACAGGCTTCACTAAGGTTGAAAACACAACGTTTCGATCGTAGATCATTAAAAGCCTGAAAGTAGGTCTCGCTTAGGTAGTGTTAATCTCCTCACCAAATCTTGGTTGATTAATAATTTCTTTGAAGTAAGGATATAATATACTAGTTTTACTAATTAACCGTAGTCTATTGATTGATCTTTGCTACAACTGTTGCTCCGTTCCCTTGCTTTACCTTGAATACATTTAGCGTAGATGGTAACTTCATTAAATCATGCTGTGTTCTCGTTTCGTTATAGCGAATTTCCAATTTACAAGTTCAGGTTTTATCTGAGGGGAAATTTCCGTATTTTTATGAACGTTCGCATTCTCATCTCTGTCTCAATATGTCAAAAATACTTCTAATTTACCTACATTTTTGACAAGCTTTTTGACATTTTGATTGTCGCCGAGGTGAGACTGCGACTAGATATTGAACGTTTTTAATTTCGGGAATTAGCCTCCTGTATTCTGTAATGCTAAATTTCAATTCTTACATTAGCAGAACTTCTTTTGAGAAGCTTCTGCACTCTACAGGTGTCTAAATATTGCGTGATTTATAAACAAACTATTTGAGGCTAATAAGCTAGACGTTTCAAGATTAACAAGTGCGAAGGTAATACTTGTAGCTCCTTTGTGTAAACACAATGTGGTTTTCTGAGCATATTGAAAGAAACATGATTGTTGGAATAACGTAAACATTCAACAAAAATTATAGAGCTGAGGCCTTTGAACCTTTCTATGTAAAAGGTTTTGTGTAAAGTCTTGAATCTTTCAATAACTTGAAAGTTGAAAGGACTGAAATGGACAGTGAACTGAATTGACCTTAAGGGTCAAAGAACCTGGGGTTGTTTGTATTCTTATCTAAATGAATAACTACTTGATTGTGCTGAAGAAGCAAAACTTCGCCAGACGCGCGAAGCCAGCGTTAACGTCATCGTCCTTTTTCGTTTCCAATTATGGCATAAATTCCTGTTATAGTCTCGCGAAAATTTTGTGGACAAATTCTTGAGAGTCCTGAACTGTTTCTTGCTTGTTGAATATTATTCAATTTGATTGATTTGATCTCTTACATCCTCTGCCTGAAGTTATTATTACACCCGGCTTTTGCCATGATCCTCGTTTTTTTGTAGACAAAGAAATTCTTGAGAATCCTGAACTGTTTCTTGCCCTTTGAATATTATTTAATATGATGATTTGATCTCCTATATCCTCTTGCTGAAGTTATTATTACATTTTGCCATGATCCACATATTGGAATGGATTGTCGCTTAATCAAGGTATTTTTTAAATTTGCTTTCATGACTTGATTTAAATACAATAAATAAAAGTTTTGCCTATTTTATATTGTTATTGTTGATATATTTCTTGATACGCGCGTGAATTATTCAAGATTTTTTATTCCACCGTTATATTCCAGTTGGCTGAGGAAAAAAACATGATTATGGGTCAGAATTTGTTTATCAATTTTAAAAGTCATAGATGTCTTAAATATTTAGTACTGATTTTGTATTCTGAAGTCAATGTTATATGCATGGTGGCGACCCAAAATATCGAAGAGGAAATTGCTTACCGACCAACCGTTTTAGATCTGTATGATTAAGTAATCAGAAACTGTTTCATTTTATTGAACAACGTCAAAACTAGTATGTTTTCTGCCGCTATGCCGAATATAATAAACAATATTTAAGTATGCATTTTAAAAGTTGCTAAAGCTCACGGATTCGTAAAACTATTCCATCTCAGTCATTCTCCAGTGGATAGATAGATGTCCGTTGTTATTTTGTTGAACCACAATCGAATCGTCATCGTTACTTACCAAAGTATTGAACTGCAGGAGATCTGATTGATTTGAGCTTTAGTTGGTGTAACATCAACATCTCAGTAAAACTAAACTATTATTGTTTTCATTTCACCTCTGTATAATTCAAAATGTGATCTGGATTCTTTAAACAGCTCGACACTCATTCAGTAGCATTAATAATTGTCAATATCATTGTAATTTGTAACGGGCGCCGCTCTTTACTATTCTCATGCCCCACATGGCTGTCCTTTGAATGATATTCTAGCGTCATCATCGACATCCGTTCTATTCGATTGAATTACAAATATATTGATGTTCAATTTATCGATGTTTGCGTCTAAGGACGTCATATTCTCCCCCTATCTGCACTTTAAAAAAGTCCTTTCAATTTTGTTATTCTGTTGTTACCTCATTTAGGAAGCGTGTCCTTACACGCTTCCTAATGATGACGATGATGGGAATATAAGGATATTCCCATAATCATGACGCTTAGCAAAAAGATTCTAGGTAACACTATTTGGCTCATGGATAGTCTGGTCCACCTGATGCTTTTGTTTATCCTTCTACCCGCTTCAAATAATCAACAGAAAACGAAGCAACATCAAGTAGGGCTTTAAAAAATTCGTTCTTATTCTCACTACAAAGTGTAGAGAGAGAGAGAGAGTTATATCTTAAACATTAGTTCTTATCTACTTATGTTTGTTTATAGTGAATGCATGACGCGTTTCCAGAACATTATTTACAAGTTTATTTATAGCGACGCGTTTCATAGCTACATACCTTTCCGAGTGCACGCTTGGCAACGCCGCCATGCTGTGGCAAACTTAATTCTTGTTGACCATCTTACTTGTGTATACGCTCATACAGATATGGAAATGGACATGACAAAGGCATTTGATCATGAGGACCATCAAAAACTTCTTAATAAATTAAAAAAATATGTGGTAAGAGGAGTTGCATTAAATATTTTAAAATCATATTTAGCAAACAGATTACAAGTAACACAAATAACTAGAATAACAAACGGCACAAATGATGAATAAACATAGTCGAATCCCAGAATTATTCAACATAGAGTGCCCCTGGGAAGTATACTGGGGTCACTTTTGTTCATAGTTTACATAAACGATTTACCCAAACCCATAAAACAGGAACTAATACTGTTTGCAGATGATAGCACAGCTATGTTTACTAAGGGCCAACAAAATAAATTATGAAACAAATGTTAACAAATCTCTTAAAGATGTCATAAACTGGTTAAATGTAAACAAAACTAAAAATAAATATAGAAAAGACAAGCTACATGACTTTCAATAATAAAAAGTAAAAAACAACAAAAATTCACATTAACTAAAAAACCGGCCAAGTGCGAGTCGGACTCGCACACGAAGGGTTCCGTACCACCGTACAATATTAAACACTAAAAAAATCACGTTTGTTGTATGAGAGCCTACCTTAATTTATTTTAATTTAATTATTTATTTTTAAAGTGAATATACAACTAAGTACCTATCCTGTAAATATTTCAAGCGTCTACCTGTTGCCGTTATTAATATCGAGCAAATAACGGCAAAAAAAAACACGTTTGTTGTATGGGAGCCACCCTTAAATATTTATTTTATTCTGTTTTTAGTATTTTTTGTTATAGCGGCAACAGAAATACATAATTTGTGAAAATTTCAACTGTCTAGCTATCGCGGTTCTTGAGATACAGCCTGGTGACAGAGAGACGGACGGACAGACAGCGAAGTCTTAGTAATAGGGTCCCGTTTTTACCCTTTGGGTACGGAACCCTAAAAATGAAACATTGAAAGAAGTAAATAACACAAAATTTCTAGGCATTCACGTTGACTCTGGGCTGAACTGGAAGATGCAAGTCGATGATGTCTGCAAAAAATTGCATCAGTCCTCTTATGCACTTTACATGCTACGAAAAGTTGTACAAGAAAGTGCATTAGAAGTATGTAATGCACTTTCGTGTACAAATGCATGGAAAGCGCTTACCATGCAAATGTGCGATCTATACTCAAATATGGTGTTATTTTTTGGAGTAATTCTCCCAACAGGGAATATGCGTTTAAAGCGCAAAAAATATGTATTAGAAGTATATGTGGACTTGAACAAACTGATACATGTAGAGTAGTGTTTACTAGGTTGAAAATATTAACTCTTCCGTCAATATAAATATTTATGAGGCTGCGGCCTGCGGTGATGATAAGACGCGATATTAGCAATTATAAAACATTAAGAAGTGCACGACATAAAAATGAATTGAGTGTTATTAAATGAAGGACAGTTAAAAAAAAGAGTATATTTGGGATAGATATAAAAATAACAGACTACCAAATTGTATAAAAAGCATTAAAAAACGGAATATTTTAAAACTAAACTCAAAGAGTTTTTAAGAAGTAAAGCATACTAGTCATACTAATCAATCATTGACTTTTTAAATGATAAAAATTATCTGCCTAGCCTTTTCTCAACTATGTTGGTTTCGGCTTCCAGTCTAACCGGATGCAGCTGAATAACAGTATTTTACATGGAGCGACTGCCTATCTGACCTTTTTCGAACTTATGATGCAATGGATTAGAAATTTGCTTCAAAATGATTCAGATTCCGATTTATAGTGTGTTACGCAATTAGGGTGCCCATCGTGTCGTCGTATTTAATCATAACAAAATCATGAATGACGACCAAAACAATGTAATGATGTAATGTTGTCTTGTAAAATATCTTGACGATGTTCTGTAGTGATGAGATTTCCTTTTTCTATCTAAATATTAATGACGTGTTAGTTGGAGAGTGACTACATGTTAGCTTCTCGATATTCTCTTATCACATCTAATAGCAAATAAATATATTATCTCCTTTATTCATCTAAATACATATCAATTATATTTTTAAATATTAGAATATAAAAAAAAAAATATATAAAAACATTTAAACTATAAAAAATAGTAGCCGACCGGTATCGGGAACAGGGTCCAAGCTACCGGCGGTCAGGGCTCCAGAGAGAGGAACCTCCTGACAATGCGAGCAGTGTCCAGAAGTACTGCTTTCTGAATCAAGCCCAATATATTATTATTATTATAATAAATAGGTTAAGTTAAAATATTCATAATTCATATTTACCCGTTTGTAGTTTTGATGATCTTTTGGAAGTTAGCTAAAATTATTATTTCAATAACAAGAATCGAATGACACCAACAGGTGATTCCGCCCATTGTGTCACCCATTGTAAAATTTCTATATTTATGTCTGTAATTTATATGGTGTACATAATAAAGAGTATTCTATTCTATTCACGATGTATTTATTTCTTTAATAAGTTAACAGTAATTAAATAATAGAAAATAATTTCGTAAGTAAGTAATTATTTTACACGTGTTTTGCAATATATTGTGTAGTAAGCAAAGTTCGCGTGTTTCCTCCGTTACGTTAAATAATTGATTAGTTCGATTTGTTTCCGTTCATTCAATTTGCGAAGCACGCGATTTTTGCTGGCACACATAGCTTGTCCATCGCTACACAATGTACAGACGCCAGCACATCAAGTTACTACAATCTGTCAAATTTCTTTAATAGATTTTCAACTTTATCGCTAAAGTATAAGGCTCAAAGTTGATTGGGAAAATTTGACAGTTTCGGGTAGCTTGATGTGCTGGCGTCTGTACGTATCCAAATCATGCCCTCCTTGTTGCTGATCAAAGTTATTAGTAGTTAGTATGTATTAGATAAAACCTTCATGAAGCTTATACTCAGTCGTTTGATACGCCTCAAATAAATACAAGCACGTATTACGGAGACATCTCATACGTGCGTCATTCGCGTGTCATTCGAGTTTAACCTTATGATTGAACTGAATGCTGGTAGACGAGTAGTTGGCGCTACTTAGAAGAACGTAAGGGTTTCCTTACAACGTTTTCCTTGACATTTTAACATCACCGCCAGTACAAAATTTCAAAACAGCAGGTTTCCACATTGTAACAAACGTCATAAACTGTCTGATTTTAATATAGAAAAAGTCTGAGAGTGTTCACTGTTCAGTCTAAAACATATTGGTTGGCGATTTGATCTGAAAACAAAATTCCCTTGCGCAATTTTAAGAACATAAAAGCGACACAGCTCTGTAGCATACATAAAACGTTGCATAAATAAAAAGTTTGCAACATGTAAATGTTCATGTTATACAACTTCTAATAATATAGAAACCACACTATTTGATCACATTGTCGTTGAAATTCTAGAAAAAACTTATTATTTAGCTAGCTTTTAAACTAAGTAATATGTTTGTTGCAGATACCTTCAGCATCGGCAGAAGGCCACTGCATTTGGTATGGCGTGTGTTCCTCCGACTCACAAAAACCGACAAACTGCGCGTACAATGGAACAGCAAAGCCCATCCAGAGCACTGCAATGGTGAGTACTATTATTAATTAGCGATACAATTATGCTCAGGGAGTAATCATACCTGTCAACATCATCACCGTCGCCAGAATATACGAACTCATTGTAAGAGGTCTGCTGCTAATAGGAAGTTCGTTGCTACAAAATGAAGATATTTCCTTCAAATCGGAATTGCGCCAAAGATGTACAGCTAAAGAATTTTCTTCCAGTAGCATTAAATATGTGTAAGTAGACCAATTACGTAAAGCCTGTTAGGGCATAATGAGCAATGCAGCTTGGCTGTTAATCCTCATCCTCTGACGTACTGCGGACACTTCTGATTGGCTAACGCAGACTAGCTGCATCTACCTTGTCTTGTTCTTTGTGACAACTAGCAGCGCGAATTTCTTATTTTTACTTTCTTCAGCTGTAACTTGTATTTTAACACACAACATCACGCCTGTAATCCACAAAGGGTTAGGCAGAGGTGTACGGTCTATAGTTCACCCCAATTTCATGTTAATTTCATTTTGTTTTACTAATACGAATATATTTCTTTAGTTATTCAACTTCTGATTTTGTGCATAATTCGTTTCGTGAACTGGTTTTTAGGCTTTGCTTGATGTTTATTTTTAAATCAGGTTGGTTTACACTACCTAAATTAAAACTGGTTATAAATGGCACGTTTTGATGCTGAAGTACAAACTAATTATTTTAACAGATTCATCAAGAATTTCTCATTCCCGTACGTCATGTCGTCGTCAGCTCTTTCTTAATTGCCTAATATTTTTTTTCAAGCATAATGGACACTCTGTACTCTGCAGACATAATGCCGTACTTTTGAAGGCTAGTCGTTTCTAGAAGCGTTGAGGTTTCTTTTGTCGGACTTTAATTTTAGAGCTCCAAGAATACGCAAAAAAAGACGTTTTAAGTTTTAACATTTGCGAAACACTTGGCACAGCTCTTTACTTTTACTTTTTTTGATGTAGGAACATAATCCTGTTTGAACAGTTTTAGCACAGGATGTGAATATTGCAGATTTAATTTTCCGGATATCAAACAGATTTTGCACCCCCAAGGGCGTTGTGAGCGACACTTATCTGGGTCACCGGGTGAGGTTACTTTGTGTTCTCGGTGCTATATTTAGCATGTGCATGCAATGATGACGTCACACAAGTCCTAGTTTTCAGGCGGAACTTGACCCGTGTCTATCAATAGCTACGTTCAGGCTAAATGAAAGCTGCATCGATTGACGCTTATGGGAGACAGTTGTGATTGTTTGCAGCTGTTCAAGCAGCGGTCAGATACTTTGTATTGAGTGGCGTGCATCTAAGTGCAGTTGCAATATTTTCACCTAAGGAAAAAAATTAAAAGAACCAGTCTGTTAAAGTTATTTATTCATTATCATACAGGAAAAATACTGCGATGTAACTGCTACTGGATATTGACAATTACTTATAACTTGTATTATGTACAGTCACGAGCACTAATATGTCAACACATGGCAACATTCAATTGCGATTGTTTCGTGAAATAACGAATGCAACGTTGAAATACGAAACTTTACATAAATCTATGGGATCGAAAATACTATATTCGTAATAACATAAATTTCATTCAAAAATAAAAGAGAAAATCGCCTTTGAATAAAGCCAAGTGTATACACACTTATGCTCGTGACTGTACTTACTCTGATGACATATTGTCAACATTGACTCACAAATAGTAACCACTGGCCACTGTCAGTGCGATAACAATATCCTTGCGAGTTGTAAATACCAATTAGATGTAGCTAACTGCGTTAATCAGAGCAATTGTATGGCACAACCATGCTATCAGTTCCTGCGCCTCTGCATCACGTTAATGATGACGTAGGTGTCAAGCAATACCTAATTGTTTTTGTATCCATATATAAAGTGCTGGACAAGCGGTTGCTATCCATTTATCAAAGCTAAAGTTCACCTTGGACCCTCTGGTTAGTATCTTTTGGTGCGTATGGAAACAATTGACGCTACATTGTTGCTATCAATAAATTTTCGCCCGATGTGTGCCACGTGCCGAGATCTAGCTTCGTTTAAATTTGGTGCTGCTCCCTTTGTTTTGAATCTGGGAGGTTTATCGTTCCTCCAGCATGAATTCTGTAATGTTTGGGTTTAGAAGGAATCTTGGATTGTGAGTTTATGATGCTCTGAGACGTCGTAGGAGTGCAAAAAGCGTTGTTTTAAACGGTATTGGCCGCTTTAATAATATCATGTTGGCATAATAGCACATCATAAGATTTGACCAAAAAATCTATACTTTTATTCTATTCATATTAAAACACTCGATCATGAGCCAATAAAGACCAATGTAGTCCTTTTTTTCCATTACCATAGAAAAAAGGACTAAATTTGTCTTTATTGGCTCAGAATCAAGTTGAGTAGAAAAAGGAAAGGAATGAGTGCTCTGCAGTGGGACAATACAGGCTGATTATTTTTATTATTATTAAGGGCTGATTTTTCCAAAGCCAGATAATTTTGTCCGAGGAATAATAATGAATTTTTGACAGTTCTTCCATGCAGAATCTGCCAGACGTCAATTTTATTCCACGAATAAGAATTATCTGTCGATTGAAAAATCAGCCCTAAAACTAAGTACAACGAGTCCAATAACCTAAATATAGCGTCTCCCTTAAGCAGGTGACTGATGCCAAATAGAATTCTTACATATTAGTTACCGAATTATATTTTTTTAAATCAAGTTACGCCCGCGTCGTGAGGTTAAGTTAATTTACATTTTACTAATGAATGAGTCACGCGATAGGTTCTAATTTTTATTAATAATCTGACTTGTAATAAAAATACAGATAAGTATGACTCTAAATTATTTGTTGGTTTTTCCCTGTTTAAAAATATAAATATATTAATACAATTAAGGTTTGATTTTTCAATCGACAAATAATTTTTATTCGTAGAATAAAATTAACGTCTGACAGATTTTGTACGGAAGAACTGTCAAAAATTCAAAATTATTCCTCGGTTAAAAATATCTGGCGTTGAAAAAATCAGCCGTAAGAAAAATATATAGGTACAAACGATAAAATGATATTAATATGACATCGTTTGTGAGATTTTTTATTTGTCCTAATTATTTTTGTTTGAATCTTTCACTGTAATTAATAAAGTTAAAAATATCACTGCGAATTTCAATTTTGAAATCCAGCGAACCCATTTAATGATTTCTTTTGTCTGTTTTCCTGTTTAATTTGGTAACTCTGCGTTAGGTACAGACGCCAGCACATCAAGCTACCCGAAACTGTCACATAATATGTAAATAAAAATTAAGTAAAACGGGATTTTATTCTGTTCACAAGTTAACATTGAGAATTTTTGGATTGATGTTTGAATAATTTGAATTGATATTGAGGAGTTCAGTCTTCAAAGTTTGAACTTTGGTAATGAACTTACCATAGATATATGAAAGAAGGAGATATGCCCGGTAGTTGAAAATGTATCAGAACCCGATGTCGCTAGGTTGGCCCCACCACCGCGCCACTACTACACATGTAATTCAGTAAAAGCAATAGATACAAAGTCGCGCACACACTTGCAATTCATAAATCAGAACGTACTACACAATCAATTATAAACCTTAACTCGTCATACACAGCGTGCATTTACCAAGCACCGTACAACTTACTCACACAAGAACATGTTAACAACTACATCACTGTCTCGCCGCAAGACACAGCGGCCGTACCATGCGACGCTCCGCATAAATAAATTATCGTTTTGTTATTTTTACATTGCTTGTCGAGTCGCTTAGCGAAATCCTTAAGGTAGTGGTTAAGGAGCAATGTATTTGCTGCAAAAATAGTACAGCCGCTGCGATATTTGAAAACAAAAATAACGTAGTAAAAGCAAGGAATATTTTACGATTTGTTGTTTTTTATGATTTTTATGACAAATACAGGAAAATACTTTTACTTACATATGGTAAGTGATTCCGTGAGATACGAAGTTTTTATTTACACTTCGGTTTTTGCAGGAAACCACTGAACAACTCGGCATTTTTATATTTTACCACGATCACGGTCGAAATCGCACTAGTTCGCGGAGACGGCCATTTGCCGAGTACAGGCTCAATTTGCTCATGGCGCGTGGACACAGACACGCCCCCTTGCCACTTCTCTTGTTTTTTACATTTCTATGGAACTTACTTAGGCATTGTTTTGATGTTAATAATTATTTTTGTATTTTTAGTCATCCCTTCTTAATGCGCTATTCGGATCGAACCTATCCGGTTATACAAAGTCGTTAAGTAAACAAAGAAGATACGTACCTAATTAAATGTACTTAGATTCTGCCAGTCCGAAGGTAGGGTGTTGTAAAGAATCGACTTAAGAATTTGCATAGGATAACCAACCACTCCGGCCAAAGAAAGGCTACAAACAAGACGTTAAGTTCCTAAGGAATGCTGCCGTCGCAGTACCACACAACTTTCCCACGTATGCGTTTAATGCCTCACAGGCAACTCGAAAGATATTTCCGCGAAATGGTTTATCGCAAATAAACATTTCTATGGCCAGATGGACCTATTTTCAGACAAAGATTACACATTGTTTAAAAATATACTCCAATGTTTTACGACAAAAGCATGTTGATATGGGTTTTATGAATTAAATACTGACTCAGCTCAGGTAACAGTGACGTCATCGAATGAATATCGAATGCTTATCAATAGCATTGTACTGAACTGGAGATTTCCACGTCACTCTGCATAATATTTTGACTGAAGGACAAAGACTCCCAAAATAGATAATGAATGTGTTTCTTTTCTGTGGGAGTTTTTTATCACAAAGGAACTAGAAATTAATTATCATTATATACATATATTTAGCATTTTGCATAGATATTAATCTTAAACGGTATTTACCTGTACAATTAGTTCCAAGATATACCTAATAAGGATGATCACAGGAAATCAAATTGACTTTAAAATTATGTAAAAACGTGTAAATTTTTTAATCGATGGTTTTAGATATGACGACAAATCATATACATACTTTATTGTATAATGTGCATTTGAACAATTTTGCAAAGTCATCTTTGACTTGACGGAAATTGTAAATGATGACATTGATGACAACAGTTCAACACCGCATGAACGATTACATTTACTAGTAGGAAATAGGAATTTACAAAATTGTCCAAAGTCTAGAATGAATCTGCTGCGTTGAAGGTAGCTATGTTAATGATAAATAGGAATATAAAAATAGGAAAGCGTTTCCTACCTCTACGGACTTCAGGTTACATTGGTCAGTCCGAAGTGCTTTATTTGTGCCCATCCAAGTTGATAAGAACGCGAGATAAGATTAAGGTGTATAGATGGCCCACTGACCTTGTGCATGTGGGCGGAGCCAAACGCCCTACTCCCGAATACGTAAAACGCGCGCGGTGGCGCACTACACTAAAACTAAGATCAAAGAATATGCAGAGACGCAGACATGCCGCACGTAGGTCGCTATTTTTGCCTACGATTCCAGAAGGGAATAGCGGATGCAAGGCTGATATATTTTGTATAGATAGATACTTATTACGTTTTATTATTATATTATTATTATTACTTATATGTTACGTATATTTTAAGTTTTTTCTGGACATTATTTTTTAGCATTTATGTGGAAGAAAATATATTTATTTAAGTCATAAGTAATTTATTTCATAACAATATAGATACATATTTATTTAGTTTATTTTTTGGAATTTGAAGCAAACATATTTTATATTTAATTTTTTATTACAATACCGAACATGTTTTTAAAAATAAATATTTAATGGTAAACCCTCCATATTGGTGCCCAAGATACAGGCTTGCCTAGTTTGGGGCCAATGTAAAAATAACTGTAATCCTTTTGAGTAATAAAGTTTTTATTATAGTTTTTATTAAAAAAAAAAAAAAAAAAAAAAAAACTGTGTTGAAATTAAAAAAAATAACGTATTACAATTGCAATTAAAATAAAATTCATTAAATACATTTCGAAAAGTCAATAAACCAAAAATAATTAAAATCCAAGTATAATAAATTATAAATGTCGTCATGCGGGATCACGGAGCGGGCGCCCGCGTGGCGTGTTGTTTTCTATTATCATCCTTAGAGCAGCGCTGCGTGAGGCGGGGCTCCCGTCGCATGCGGCATAATAGGAAACAGCACGTCAAGGTACAAGTTCGAGATGGGCTGCAGACTGCAACCGCAGGCGACACTGCGGCTAGCGGCTGCGGTTGACCGCAGGGCTGCCTGCGGTTGCGGTTGCTTCTATTCCAAGCGCGGTGGCATGCCGCGGCTGCACAATGCATAGAACCATGCCTCAGTCACACCAATACCTTCGTGTGAGACAGAATGTCGGACAACACTATCGATAGTCGACATTTTTAACCGACTTCAAAAAAGAAAGTTCTGTATTTGACCCGTATGTATATGTTTTTATGTCCGCGATTTTCTCAAAAACGAATGAACCAATTTTGATCATTATTTCACTAATGTGATCTACATACTTTCAGGAAGGTTTTAGTATATAATACATTATGTACTTATTCTTATGTACGATGTTATATGCATAAATATACTGCATCTCCGGCATTTCTATGCGAATTTTGATGATTCTTCTAGTCAGTGTCTTCAATTCCTCAATGCACTAGTGTTATTTGAATTAGTGTGGAGTACTTAGGTACAACTAAAAAGTAAAAAATAAAATTTTTATTACAAAAAAAGACAACCGACTTCAAAAAAAACTACAAAGTGATAAATAACTTTCATTTCGGAAGTCGGTGTCAAAAAACGAAAATGCGGAACCAACGACACCGACTTCCGAAATTAAAGTTATTTATCATTTTGTAGTTTTTTTTTAAAGTCGGTTGTTTTTTTTTTGTAACAAAGTTTTTATTTTTGCACGTATGAACTCTGCGGTTCGCGACACCACACCACTGGCGCTGGTGTGTTCCTCTGTGGCCGGACCACAGTTTAGTACTCAGATGCTATAGTTCGAAATAATACCTACCTAAAGTCTACTTTCATCGGAATATATATATATATATTTTTAGTACCTCAAGAGATATCTTTTTATTTAACAATTTATGTGGTCCGGCCGCCAGGCAGTGCTCTCTAGCCGCGCCACCTCAAATTAAATAGAGTATAATGAACTATTAATAAATCAATATCACGAAAAAAACTACCTAAAGAGTACCTTGCATACGAAAAATATGGTCCAATAAACCCCTTTAGTTAAGGAGTTATTGGTCGTAGGGTGTGGTCCGGCTGGAAGGTACACTCTGCAGCAAGTCAATTTTGCAATATTTAATATTAACTATCCATAAATCAATTTATATAATAGTACCTTTTCTCTACTCTTCGTTGATACTTTTTTCTCTCAAGAAACTATTCATTTTGATTAATTAATTTTTAAAGTATGTGGCGCGGCTAGGGAGGATTACTTTCAGTAAATATAACGAAATATGCTTTATTTCTTTATGCCAACGAAAACTACATAATAAGTACTTTTATTTTTATAACCAACAATGATTTTGAAAAAGGTGCACTTTTTGGTTTTTGTTTACCTATCTACCTAAGAATAGGTAGTCAAAATGAAAATCCAAGATTGCGGCTGCGAAAATATTAGAATTTTTCGTCATGGGTGTCGTTTTCATAGTTTTCGATGGTGCTAAAGTCGATAGTGGGGTCAAAGTGTAAATCCAATATAGCTGCTGCGGAAATTTTGTTTTTGGTTAAAATCATACGTGAGAAGTCTTTCTTGACTTGCTTTGCCTTGGCATTTTTACTTGTTTACAAATTATCTTATATTTACACAATATACAATATAAACAAAAACAGTATTTAGAAATGGCACAACTAGTAAGTAAAGCGTCCACGCGCACAATAGAAATGGGCCCTCCGCAGCGAGCTAGTCTATAAACGCACACTGATACAATTCGTTCGTAAATATTTGCACTAACACAAACAATAAAAATGTACTCTGTGCGCGCGTAGTCGTTCGATAGCCGGGGCGGAGCAGCGAGCGACACAGCCATCCCGTCTCAGTGCTAACGCACGACTGCCGCCCGCGCCCGCGCAGAGCACGTCTGTACCTCTATCTCAAAATTGGACATTTTCTTTGAAAATGTTGATTGATTTACAAAAGCTGTTTCATATATGTAGTACCTCTAACCATAATTTTTTTAGTGTAAAAAGATTTCCAAACATCAAAGCCGTTTAGAAGTAGTATTGAATATTAGCCAAAAATAGCGGTTTGGTAAATATTTTTTTAAGGCAAAAGTATTAGCCATACGAAAAAATCCTGTTTCAGAAATGTTGTACATGAATCTATAGCAAACATATATTTTTTTCAGAACTTCTAACCAAGCCGTTAAT
Source organism: Hydraecia micacea (assembly GCA_914767645.1). Classification (NCBI taxonomy): domain Eukaryota; kingdom Metazoa; phylum Arthropoda; class Insecta; order Lepidoptera; family Noctuidae; genus Hydraecia; species Hydraecia micacea. Next base: position 3,126,938 of record OU611794.1, read on the forward strand.
GAGAAATAGGCTTCATAAAGTGACCGTGTTACGGTACTAAACGAGAGTAAGGCCCTTAAGTCATTAGTGTTGAAATGACGTCACAAACTAATTCCATCAACACAAGAAAAACACGGAAATGTGTTGAAACTTATAAAACGGATTGTAAAACTTGGTGTCGCTGTCTGCGTTAATTTCGATATGATGCCAAATCGGCGAATGATTTCACTATTACATCAAAACATGCGTACGAACGAACCTACTGATGTTTTTACTATAGATTCACGTATGGTTCACACAGGCAAACAACGAGTTATGATTGGCTCGATCCGTCTCACACTAAATGCAATACAAACAAATGTGGAAGAAAATATACCCGAAAATATTGAGTCTTTATCTTGAATTCACACTCTGATGTCTCTCTCTGGGCTGGCTGCCAGAAAGTTTTTTTTTTGTTGAATTTGTAAGTTTCTATGTAGGTACTTAGATGTTATTGGAACGAAATTTCCATTAGATTCTTTGACCATAATTGTTGGTGTGATTAATTATCATTCAGTGCCTCGTGATGAGGTTAACTTCCTAGTGTTGAACAAGAATCAAATATCAGCAAACACAACAACAACGACAACTTCCGAATGTCATAATGTATTTGAACCGAATATAAAATTTACTTCCTGACCTGTCATAAAATTATTTAAATATTAGCATAATGGCCGTCCCGATGACGCATTTACGATAACTTCGTTGTAAAAAGAAGACGAGTCAAACTTGAGTGAATGTTTGCACTTTCTTCGTTGTCGAATTGATGACAGTGCAGCGTTCTCAAAGTAGTAAAATCATCTTGGATCACAACAATGTTTAACTCTCATGTAACTTGCTTGATAACATGACACTAATTAATGGAAGTAAATTGGAGGCAAATGATCAGTACTATACTTGATTCATCATCTACCTAGCCTTTTCCCAACTATGTTGGGGTCGGCTTCCAGTCTAACCGGATGCAGCTGAATACCAGTATTTTACATGGAGCGACTGCCTATCTGACCTCCACAACCCAGTTATTGGGTAATACGATACCCCTTGGTAAGTATACCCCTTGGTAAAGATCAGTACTATACTTGATTGAAATATATAATTGAAACGCTTCCGTCTTAAAATAGTGTCTACAGCTTTACAAATCTTCAAAGCATAATTAACTAACTTGGATTTTGGAATAATACCTAGTCAGAGTTGGTAAACCATTTTCCTAATAAGGACTAGCCACAGGAATGTAAAAGATAGCATTTCGTAAAACATCAAATCAATCGGCTATAAATGCTTTACAAAGCCAATTTATTTCGCTTCGTGCCATTTCACACGCTTGTATGCCAATAAAGTCAATTGTTTTTCGTTATCCACAATACCAAAACGAAATTGGGTAACATTACTGAGAATGTTTCTCTCATAACTCGCCTTTATTATTTATCGGAGCTTAATGTTCATTTCGCGCTAACCCTTACCATTTGGTCAGAAAGTGTTCCAATGTTTTTATTACATTCTACCTATAAAACCTTCTAGGGTCCTCCGGTCGCATTGAGCTGAACTGAAACTGAAATTCGACCTTCAGACAACCTTATCTCGTTTAGTCGTATCGATCGTTCTTCACTAATTTGTATTCCGCAGAGGGCTGCAATTTTTCATGTCCAAAGTAACTGGAGCAGTGTGCCCAATTCTGTTGGATCCATTTTTTATTCTCGCTAAAGGTGTCTGCGGCAGTGCGGACATTATGTTTTACGCTATTGAACTTGAACCAAGAGCTGTTACTGCTAGAGTACTCTCCTGTTAATAGATGCCAGCTATTTTGTCTTTGGTATGCTAAGTTGTGTTTATGGCAACCCATCCAACAAGTAGCGCTAGCCGCCGGTGTAGTTTGGTTAGTATACATCCGTATTAACTCAATGTTTGATCTCGGTACGTAAATAGTTGGACGGCTATTCACCAAGGCAGTTCGCTATACGTTTATAAACTTTTCCAGTGTTTCAAGGAATTCTTGTTCGCGGCTTTTTTACGGTTATATTTTTGTTTGTTACTTGGCATTCGAAGGTCTTCATAACTCCCAAGTTAAACCGTTGCAAAAACACCTAATGCCTTTAATGATGAGATACAACAACTTTGCATAACTAATTTACGTATAGTAATATAATCATTCCTATGTATTTTGATTTTATATATCTCGGGACCATGGGGTCCCGGTCCTTTGGAAGGCGTACGAGAGGCCGAAGCCAACTCGCAGAGGCCCCTTAGGAAATTTGAATGAAATGCGGCACCATCCGACGATTATCCCTGTATGCACTATGCAAGTGCAAGTGGTTGGTGTAGGACTATTGTAGGATATGGAAAAATAAAAAGTTGAACTATGGGTTTGGTGGCTGAAGTGGACTAATCATTCCTATGTATTATTATTATGATATAATATTAAATATCTTTATTGCTATATGTTTATGGTTCCGATCGAGGATACAATCTATATAATAACTGATAGATTGACAGGAAGTGATGCGATCACTTTTTGTGATATCGTAAAATTATTCGATGGTCTGTTGATAGCGATTTGTAATGGTGTTATTTAAGCTGTACACGACCGTGTTGAGCTATTTAAATAGTTAAGTTACCTTTACATTGTATGTAAATTATATTTTTTGAATTGATTGTTTTATAAATGTTCTTTCCGTTTTTCAAACAACATTAGCGAAAAAAAAAATACCTGGTCATTTCCGGAAGGATTATGAAAAAAATTAATAACAGCTGTATTAAATTACTTCCAAACGTGCTAAACTGCAGGAAATACACGAAATTTTAATTTAAAATAACCATTTTATTTGTTTTTATGCATTATCTAAATTAGCATTAATACAGCATAGAATATCATCAGTTTTCAAATGATAACCTTGCTAGGTCATCTACCTTACCCAAAAACAATACCAAGAATTTTAAGCACTTTCGAAATGGCGCATACATGACATGTTTAGATTAGATATTATTATGAATACTTAAGACACGCGACTTTTCGACAATCGTTCACTTCGATCAAGAAATGAAAACTAACTAACCCGACACACGAACGGTGAAAGTTAATCAGATGGACGACATTATTAATATACTTAAAACGTATAATACTATAAACGTATATAGTATAAAGTGGTATCGGTTTATTATGCATGAGCGGCGACCACGGCGCACAGTGGGCCCATACTGAAAATTAGTGGACTTAGGCAACAAAGTTCCAATATCGATGCGATTTTTTTTTATATGACGTGTTATGATATTCCTGACAACTTTTATTCTTATAACATTTCTTCTAAAGTTGATAGTTTGTCTTGAAAAAAATTAATTAGATTATTTTGTATGGAGCGAATCACGTTTAATTTTTTTTCTTCAATTGTACTAATATGTTGGGTGTGTGGCGTGAGTATATGATAGCTAGGGTCATTCTCTATTCACGAAAAAAAAAACAGCGCCGGCCATCTGCGGCAGCGCGAGTAATCATTCGGTAAAAAAAAATGTTTTGTAAGATTTTTTTTTGCCATTTAAAATAAATTCAAAGTAAATTTTTTGTGTCATTAGGCTAATTCACCTTTTCTTTATTAAATATATAGTTTTAATAGCGCGTAGGTACTTATAACTAATTATTCTGGTAGAAATTTAGTAATTATTGCTATGTTATCGGTAGCACCTGCATTGTGATTGATGACTCATTTGTTATTGCGCTCGTCTAAGCGTATAACTAATGAGTCGTCGAAAAATGCTTGTCTCTGATTGGCTGTGTTATTTTTTTAACTGCACGTTATCTATTGTTGAATAAATATCGTAATAAGTTTCAGGTTATACTAATTTTGTTAATGATAGGTGAAATAATTTAAATTTGTACGGGCAAGTCGTTGATAATTATCTACATAATCAAGCGTATGAAACTGTGAAGTAATTGTAGCCCTGAAAAGGGCTGTTTGTCATATACCTAGCCCTGATGGGCTTTTGTGAGGATAATCTAGAGCCGGATCACATTATTTCTTGTTCCAGAAGTGCTAGTGGGTCCGGCAAATTTTCGGACTCTGCTATGAGGCATTCTTCTTCCTCCATAATCTCACTGTCACAGGGAGGCTCAGTAGTCTGTAACAACTGAATTGCTTCAGGCAACAACTCATTATGACCCTGTTTCAATATTTTAGGCCTTATGTAGGATATGTGGGGATCAGAGCTTATTAGAAGTCCATGGAGGATGTCTTCGTTTGTTGCTATTCTCCCCGTTTTCCGAGTGTGCCACTCCCTGACGTTTCTGAAGTCCTTATTACGGGCTTCCGAAGCTTCTTCAGATAAGATACCTAAAACGAATAAGTACATACATTTTAATTTCAAAACGCAATTGAGTCAAATAATACATCAAACTATATTTATTTTTTACTTACCGATTGGCAAAACACCAAAGTGGTTACAGATGTCTGCACCGTGCATTAGAAGTTTATGTACACTAACTGGCATGTAGTACCACGAATAGTGTTGCACGTACACATCAGCTGTTTCTCTGCAGTATCTTCTAAATTTTTCACAGTCAATGTTTTTGCCTGATGATATGGCTTGTAGAATAACGGAAAATCTGAAAATCAGATTTTCGTCAATTCCCGTTATTCTGGATGATCTTTTGTAATCTTGGAAAAAGCGCCTCGCAGTATTCCCGTCATTTGTAGTTCCAAAACCCTAAAATGGGAAAACAATACTGTAATATACAATACATAGAGATATAATACACAAACAACATAAAAAGAGCCAAAATTAAATACATACCTGTTTGACTATATCAATCAGCATTCCAGTTTGCTCACGAAACTCTTGTTGCGTGGTATTTTTTTTAGCTTGTTTCAAAGCCTTATGTTCGCCTCGAGCAGTCCATCGTTGAAAATCCAGATTATAAGATATATGGAGAAGACATTCCATACACCGAATCTTCATATGCAGTGAAGAAATTCCTTGTTTGTAAATTTCTTCACGAAGTGGTTTGGAAGTCAAAGCGTCTAAATTATTCATCTCGCTCGGTTTTGCCAAGCAAATAGGACACGTTGCATATGATGGTACTTCAGCAATAATATTGGCCACTTTTCCATCAATCATGGTCATATGCAATTCATGTGATACAATAATATTTCCACACTGTGTAGATATTCGTTCATCAATTTGTTTTTTCATCTCAGACTCTTCAGACATTATAAAATCAGCTGTCTCCGAAGTGAAAGTGAACTTCACCGGTCGACAGTACAGAGTTGAGCAAGGTGTGGGGTTCTCCCAAACTATATTTTCATTCCCAGAAGATGGGCTAGTAGACACTAGCCGAAGAGGGACGATGCTTATCATGACTACTGATGAATCATCGAACTCTGTAGACGTTTTCTGTTTATAATTGCTCTGCGACGAAGAACCATCAAGTCCCCATTTCCAGGTCAACTTGAGTTCTTTATTTTGAGACCTATCAACAGAATTACTAATACCTAGTAAAATCCTTTCCACAGTGTGGTCCAATAGCGCTTGCAATTTAATTTGAGCTCCTTTTTCGGTAATCTCCATACTCTCTTGTGGTGGGTAACATCTTTTCTTGGCATTTACAAGCTTTGGATAAGATGGAAAGGCAGCACAGTTTTCTTCTTTCAGAAATTGTCGAAGAGCTAAGTACTTCCATTTCGAGAGCGCAAGTGATGTATAAAGAGCTAAACAGTTATCTTCAGAGACAGTACTTAAGCTCTGCTTTTTGAATAGTCGCTCGTCTACTTCGGATAGGGCATCTGGATTACTGGAAAGGTATTCGATCACTTTTGCCAGATTCGTTTTGCCGTTGTCTTTCAATTTTGTTATGTACCAGGTCTGCAACTCTTCTTCGGAATTTTCTTCTACTATGGAAGTAGAACGTCTTTTTTTTTGCTTCTTACTTAACTCTTCGAATGGTTTTCTGTGCTCCTTTTCTGTAGATGTTCCCGCTTCCGCAGTACATACTGCAAGAGTAGGAACATGGGAATCTATATCCACAGGTTCAGATAAGACTGCGTCTGAAAAGCCCATCTCACTTCTCAGGTCAACACTGTCACAAACAGGCCAGTTGATGTTTTTTTCCAACCACTTGCGATTACTTACACGATTCATAAAAGTTTTTTGGTTTCTACTTGACTCTATCCACTTTTTATTTAGATTTACACAAAAAAGTCGACAGAACTCCTTGATTCGGTTCTTGTCTTCTTCAGAAACTTCGGTAGTCAAGACAGAAATGATACTTTCATATAGAAACATATGATTTTTCAGATCACCGCCACTTCTTAATTTCACAAAAAAATCTAGGTTGGTACAAAATCCAGCCATAGTTCTAATGTAAATATAAAAATAAAAGTATTTCACTGTGTTCACAAATAAGCGACAAGAGCGAAACTAGATGGACTTAATGAATGTCTTTATATTTATAGACAGTGTTAATTACTCAAGTAGTGGACACTGTTATCAGTGAGTGAAAATTATTCAGCCAATCAGAGACGAGCATTTTTCGATGACTCATTAGTTATGCGCTTAGCCGAGCGCAATAACAAATGAGTCATCAATCACAATGCAGGTGCTACCGATAACATAGCAATAATTACTAAATTTCTACCAGAATAATTAGTTATAAGTACCTATGCGCTGTTAAAACTATATATTTAATAAAGAGAAGGTGAATTAGCCTAATGACACAAAAAATTTACTTTGAATTTATTTTAAATGGCAAAAAAAAATCTTACATAACATTTTTTTTTTACCGAATGATTACTCGCGCTGCCGCAGATGGCCGGCGCTGTTTTTTTTTTCGTGGATAGAGAATGACCCTAGCTATCATATACTCACGCCACACACCCAACATATTAGTACAATTGAAGAAAAAAAATTAAACGTGATTCGCTCCATACAAAATAATCTAATTAATTTTTTTCAAGACAAACTATCAACTTTAGAAGAAATGTTATAAGAATAAAAGTTGTCAGGAATATCATAACACGTCATATAAAAAAAAATCGCATCGATATTGGAACTTTGTTGCCTAAGTCCACTAATTTTCAGTATGGGCCCACTGTGCGGCGTAATATGAAATCGATACCGCATTCACTGACTTGGTGAAGGATGATAGACTCCTATGGGAATAGCGTATGTATTGGACATCATGTAAGTATATTATGACGACGTAACTACTCGGGAACATTCATAAAAAAACTTTAAAAAAAAAAAAAACACTAAGTACAAATACAAAGTGAAAAACAACTTTAATTTCGGAAGTCGGTGTCAAAAAACGAAAATGCGGAACCAGCGACACCGACTTTCGAAATTAAAGTTATTTTTCACTTATTAGTTTTTTTTTTTTTTTTTGTAAAAAAGTTTTTTTTTCAATTTGTAGTGTCTTTGTCATTGTATCATGTATTATTAAAGCTAACTCAAAAACTACCCAAGCAATGTTAATAAAATGTATATGGGACCACCCCTGAGGCATACCCTATCCATTAAAAAAAAAAATGTTTGAAATCGATTTTCAATTACCGGAGATATAGCGTAAGAAACATACTAAAAAAACAACATACAGTCGAATTGGGAACCTTCTCCTTTTTGAAGTCTGTTAAAAGTGCGGAGCCTTTAACAGGTCCAAAAGTTCTAAAAGAAGAGCCCCATTACGACAGCCGATCGATAGAGTAAAGGAAGATTGAAGAGCAAGGCGGCCTTAACAAAAGGGACGTGGTCTGAATAGATAGATAGATAAACAAAAGGTCTTTAGGGTTACTATTAAGGTTGGTATTGTTACTAAGAGATCCAGTCTTACCAAGGGGTATTGTGTTCCTCAGTTACTGGATTTGGAGGTCAGATAGGCAGTAGCTCCATGTAAAATACTAGTATTCAGGTGCATCTGGTAAGACTGGAAGCCGACTCTCAACATTTCATCAGTTGGGAAAATCCTAGGAAGAAGAGGACATTGCTGCTACGAGATATGATGGCAATATTGAATATCGCTTTATCGTGCAAAGTTAATCCACCAGACAACAAAGCCTGATAACAAATTTTAGAGCTGGCTTTTATCGCGTGCTATTAGCATGCAGAGGTAGTTTAAACATTAGAACTTGTAGTGTTGCAGCCCCGGACTTGTGACCCTGAATGTGGCGTCTAGGTTAGTATGAAACACAGACGGGCCTTGGTCGATACGGCCTTGGGGCGTTCATAAAAACATGTCCGATACAAAATTGTATGACTTCTAAATCTAAAATCCAATGAATTTCGATGGCAAACCACAAGATATCCTTTGGACATTCTAAGTATTTTAGAATTCAATCAGGGTTATTGGGAAATTAAGAGGACGTGGGGGAGTTTTTTTACGTGATTACATCATCTTGTAACGGTAATAGGCACTAGGCTGTCTCGGCAGTAGGCAGTCGCTTTATTTCAAGAGGAAATTAAAGAGAATACTCTCGGGTAAATCTCTTGTCTATTATTCTTAATTACCAAACGTATTTTCCTTGTAAATGGCCATTTATTAAATGTAGTCAGCCTTAGGGTCGGTTCACATCTGACGGAAAATGCGTCGGGCGTAACTTCGATTGCGTCTATTTATTCGCTCGACGCACTAACGCATCATCGGTTGAGTGTGAAAGGTTGAATGTTTTCTCATATAATTGTCTGGTGGTCTACCATGATCTAATTAAAAACGATTCAAAAACAAGACATTTCAGTTTAGGTTCCTAAACTGCATTGCTTGAGCTGCTCTATGGATGTCATGGTACCAAACAAGTATGAATGAAACCAAAACTTGCGACTCAGTTTGGGACAATCGCTGTCAGCAGATGGCACAGCCTAAACTGAATCGTTAAACTGACGTCATGGTTCGAATTAGAAGAACAGTTCAGTTTAGGTCCTAAAATGGATCGCGTTAAGAGCTTGTGGTAGGCCTCCTGTTCTGGCGTTACGCGACCGATAGCCCAAACCTGTCGCAGGCTGGATCAACGACAACCACGTCCATCACTTTACAATTAACTGTCATAAAGAGCTTCTTGTAAACAAAATGGAGCAATGGACGCTAAAGTAACTTATGACAACAATCAGCGACAGCCAATGAGAACTTAGTAGTGCTGCGCACATAGTGATTTTAGTACATTTTTGTACATTTGCGGCGTTATTATGCGTGAAGCTCCGATGTTCGTCAGAAATAATAGTAATAATTGCTATGACATTAGGGAAATAATACCACAAGGTAATTTAAAATTGTGGTATGGCATTTTGTTTCCTCAACATATTAATAAAATGCCTACAATAAATTGCATTTAGTAAACAAATCCATATATCCTTACTTTGATAATTATGTCATTTTTAATGACTGGTTTATAATATACCGCACGGTCGAATTAACATCCGCATTTTATAATCCGCTTGGATTTTTACGAAACACTTTTCCATTAAACCGTTAAAACTTAAATACAGCGTTTTGTTGGTGTGGTTTTTGTATTGATATTCCAGTTCAGGTACAAATTTAAATTGTACATATTGTATAGTCATACTACATTTCTAAAACCCGTAGTTTCTAAATTCCTGCGAACGTCCTTTACGACCTATAATTTAAAAACGTGTTTAGCTCGACTAATCACACTAATAATTATTATAAAGGCGAAAGTTTGTAAGGGTGTGTGTGTGTGTGTGTGTTTATATGTTTGTTACTTCTTCACGCACAAACGGCTGAACGGATTTATAATATAAAAAAAAAAATATGTTTATTTTTCATCCACAAAGAACACTTATTAACTTAAACTTAAAAAAGGAAAAAATAATAATTATGATGAAGGACAATGTTCATTTGTGGGAGACTGGCGCCTAAACTAAGCCGTGTCTTGTATTTCAGGACACCAGGGACTCCCCCTACAGGCAAAAATATCATCAAAAACATTATCATAGACAATGCACGAAAATTATATCACTATGTTATAAGGGCAAACTATTTGTTGGAAGAGAAGAAAAAACTTAAATTTGTATGAATGAAGTGTACCTAGTGGATTTCAAGGTGTATGTGGGATGTGGTGAGGGTGTGATGTATTTTGTGTTTGTCTGTGTGTGTGTAGTGTTGAGTGGGTGAGAGGGTGTGTGAGTGGGTTCATGTCCAACTAGACGAATGGTTCCAATTATATTACGTTTTTATGACTAGTAGCTCTTCTGTTTTGTGTAGTTCAATTTTAGTAGCCCGTTAGTCACTATAAGTTTACATTTAGATTTAAATTTAGATGAAATTTGGCACACAGATCGTTTATAAGCAGGATTAACACAACATAGGCTACTTTTTATCCCGATATTCCCACGGGATTGACACTTACGCAGGTGAAACCGCGGGGCGCAGCTAGTAGGTAATAAAACATTTTATTAGTAATCCATAAAAATTGTAATATTGATAAGATATGGACGCAAGTGTTGTATCAGGAATTCGTATTCACCTAATATTGTTTGTAGTCTAGATACCAATATACCAATAGTATTACAATCCACACATGTTTAAGTACGTACGAAATATTCTTCGTAGAGGTTTTAGTTATCAGTTTCGTCATCATCATCTGCCTAGCCCTTTCCCAACTATGTTGGGGTCGTCTTCCAGTCTAACGGGATGCAGCTGAGTACCTATTTTACATGGAGCGACTGCCTATCTGACATCCACAACCTACTGGGTAATACGAAACCCCTTGGTAAGACTGGTTGTCAGACTTTCGGGCTTTTGACGACCCGTAACGACTGTCAAAGTTCCTCGAGAGACACCAACGATTAAACGTTCTTTCCGAGGTACGGAAGAGTCTTGGTTGGTGTGTAAAGATGGTCATCCAACCATGGACTAACTAAGCCTTTTTTTTTTGTTAGTTCCGGGGTCGTAAATCCTCATGGACGTTGTCCATCCCAGGGCGGGCGGAGGGGTCTGTTTAAAAACTACCCCGGTGTTCCATCTCACACAGTCACACCTACGCCGGGGGTCACGGGAACGTACGATCCTTCCGCAACCCCCGACTGGGCTAACTGCAAGCCTAGCTTAACCTGATCAATCAACCACTGCGGCTGTTATTACTTAGCCACAAGACCCTTTAGTTATCGGTTTATGATTAGCAATATACTGAAAGAATTTTCCAATTATTCGTTTATTATCCATAACCTTCACAATAGGTAATCGTCCTGATAAGACCATGTGTGATATTATATAATCGAGTTGGTCAGGAAAACACTTGAGAGTATTTTGGGTTAAGTAGCTCAAGATCACGGGAAACCCATCTTTTATTTAATTTTACTAGCAGCTTGTAGGTGAAGGCTGCACCAAGGCTCAAATTAACGAGTTCACTAATGTTTTCATACGTACATAAGTCTCAGAAAAGCAGCTCAAATGAAATATTTTCCAGAGAACATGCCGAGAGTACTCTTAATAAAATTAAGAACTGGTTAGACGAATTAGTATGCAAATACTAGCAGTTAGGAAGACAAGGTCGAAATGTTAAAACCTAGAGTTTGATCGGCCGATTTTTAATCGCCAAATGCGTGCACTTCAATATAGCTCCATACTGATTCCCTGAACGATCAAACTATCGGTCAACAAAAAGTCGCTAGTGCGCGCTGGCTCTTACGTACCTGGAAGGTTATGAACTTAGAGCCAAATGGAATTTTGGTATTCATTTATTTTTCTGGTAATTACCGAATTTTCTTATTTATTAGCGTTTACGTGCTATGAATCAATGAAATTGATGCGCAAAAAATAATAATTAAACAAACACTTATGCCCGGTTTCGGAGTTTAAACTTTCAATAGCTGTAGATTCGACATAACTATCTATTTAAGCGAATTCCTTCCTTATGCTCGGTTTTTGAGGTTCTCAGATAAACCCTCGATAATTAATTTAAGCTAAATTCTACCTTAATGACGTGTTCAGAAACACGATATCGAACAAATAATCACTATCGAATGGACAAACTCCGTCTAAAAAGCTCAGAAACCGGGCATTAAATGTCAACACTACACGTGGAAATGAAACTTAAAGACTGCATTTGTTTGCAAGTTTTGAAACCTGTCTAGATGTCATCTCTACGTACCGCATAGATGCCATGTCATGTAGTGATGAAATCTGAAACCCGTTGTTGTTAAGTGTCGCCAGTTGTCATCAACATCATAGCTTGCCACATAGTCATTATGTAAGGAGCTTGTGTATTATTATGACGGCGTAATAGACTCAAGTTGTTAAAGGGTTGTGTTAGTTGAATAAAAGCCAAACAAGGTGAAACCCTCGAATGTTCACGTAATAGGTCAATAATTTAAATCCTCTCCAAGTTTCCAAATCTACATAAAGTACCATGTAACTATTCTTAGCTACAGGAACAATATCTCCATAGAATTTTTAAACGATTTCGAAAAAGGAGGAGGTTATCAATTTGGATGTTCGTAATTTTTTATTTTATTTTATTTGTTCGGGCATAACTCCGTCATTGATTAACTTTGCTTGGGGAGTTTTTGAGTTAACTTCAATAATACGATTTTATCCACTTAGTTTATATTGATGATGTTTTAATAACTTCCTGGCACTGGTGTCACTAGTGCTATACGAATTTGTGTGGGGTAAGTACCTACAACTTAAAAGTGAAAAATAAAAACTTTTTTACAAACAACGATGATGCGAACCCACTTCCGAAATTAGTTATTTTTCACTTTGTACTCTTTGTAGTATCTTTTTTGAAGTTGATTGTGTTTTGACGTGATAACGTCTTATAAATCGATGAACGCCGCTCGGGCTGCATGCACGAAAAAACATGACTCATTGTCACGTTCCGCCTGAGCCGAGCGTGCAAGCGAGAGCGCGGAACAAGCGATAGAGAGTCACAATCGGCCTAAGCGTTCGGCTTGTGACGCATTGTTTTCTTATGACGTTATCACGTAAAATTATCGTCCGTAAACCGACTTTACAGACAGCCATTTTTTTGTATAAAAGTTTATTTTAGTTAATGATTGTTTTGTGTTTGAATACTGGCAGCGTGTTTGAAGTACGACATGATAAAGTGCCATAGCTACTAGCAGCACCTATATTTATTTAGGTTTATTGTTATCTGGCAGGGTTTATCCTCTATACAAGATATCAAGCCGTCACGAGATATACAAATATGATACTCTGGTGATACCGTTCTAGATTATTTGACATTTGAGATTCTGAGCATGCGACATGTGCTACTGGGTTAGCCTGTTGCTCACGATTGAAACATGATCATTCTTCATGAAATATTTTCTTCGAGAATTTATAAAAATCCTCACTGACAGACAAAGCATAGCCGCTTGGTCTAGTCTAGACGCATGCAATTTTGCAAAAGAGTTCCTTTTATAACGAAAGTGAGCGAGCGAGACTAAGGAAGGACTTTTGAAAATTCATCACATCCCTAACGGGGTTATAGGACTTATAGGGGATGAAAGTTTTTATGGGATATCGTATTTTTTGTTGCCGATGGGATTTGCCATCGGTCACACTTGTGTTTTACTAATTTTGTTAAATCGTTTTTTGATAATAAAATAACCCACACAAACCTGCATATTCCTACATCTATACTAATAATAAAGCTGAAGAGTTTATTTGTTTGAACGCGTGGATTTTAACAATTATTTTTGCATTAGAAGGTCAAGATCATTTCCGTGTCGCTTTTAATTTAAATTAATTTGATTATAATATTTATTCCTTTATTTTGTTATTTACACATATATATTATATTTTTAAATATTAGAATATAAAAAATATTAATTACTTAAATATTTACTAATCATTATGATATTTGCTATGTTGTATATTTAATTATGGTATAATTATTATTGTTATCTACGTACTTATTTATTACTAGCTGCGCCCCGCGGTTTCATCCGCATAAGTTTCGATCTCGTGGGAATATTGGGATAAAAAGTAGCCTATGTGTTAATGCTGGTTATAAACTATCTGTGTGCCAAATTTCATCCAAATCTGTTTAGGAGTTTTTGCGTGAAAGAGTAACAAACATCCATCCATCCTCACAAACTTTCCGCGTTTATAATATTAGTAGTATATTAATTTTTGGCAGTTATATTATGTATAGGTATATTTATAAAATTAGAAAAGGACCTACTTAATCATCATGATGTCAGATCGCTGTTTTAATTAATAAAATCATTACTGTTATCACTTTTTTGTTATTATTAGACCTGATTCAATTAAAAAATCTCTGAACGTCAATACGTCCATTGAATAGTAGGTAATATTATTATGTTTAGTTAGTTTTAAATGTACCATTGAGTAGAAGATAGCTTATCTGCTATTCATTAATATTTCCCCGAATAATCATGGACTGAGTCACACGTTTATTACACAATGGAGGACTGGTAGTAATATACAACTAGCTGCGCCCCGCGGTTTCACCCGCATAAGTGTCGATCCCGTGAATTCTCATGGGAATATCGGGATAAAAATCTTATGTGTTAATCCTGGTTATAAACTATTCTGTGTGCCTTTCATTCGAATCCGTTTAGTCGCTTGTGCGTGAAGAAGTAACAAACCATACAAACACACTCACAAGCTTTCGCCTTTATAATATTAGTGTGATAGTTCTTTGTAACTTGATCGTCAATCTACCAAAAGATGAGAGTTTAAGAATCTTTGTTGACTACGTCATAAGGAATTGAGATACTTAAGTAATTGGACTGGGCTATCAGATAAAATAAAACAAAACATGCCCGAATTTAGTTATAGGCGCAGGACACACAGAAAAGATGTAAGACGCAGACGAGACGTGGACACGTACGACGTGTCCACGTGCGACGCAAAACATACAGATGAGACGGGGCGCGGGCGCAATCTGTATACTAATTGCCGCGTCTGCGCCCCGTCCGCGTCTCATGTCCTTTCTGTGTGGCTCGCGCCATGGGATTGGCTATATATACTAAGTTTTGAGAATGAATGCGGATGGCTATAAGAGTAGGGAAAGACCAAAGACACAATGGATGGATTTTGTGAAAGATGATGATATCATAGCTAGAAAGGGGGTGACAAACAACTGAGATAACGACTAACAGAGAAGTATGGAAGATGGTATGCTGCGCCGACCACAAATAAATTGGGATAAGGTCAAGACAATGATGGTGAGCGGCGAACTACCTACATATACATACATGGACGCAATATTTTTTGGCCATTGCTCCCATCCGTTAGATCGACGTCATTCAGAGCTGTTTGCTACTATAAAAGCATGGCACATTTCTAAAAGTTATTGTACATACACGTTTTTTTTGGAACTTCTATTGTGAGGGCATTGTGGCAATATACTTGCGACACAGGTGTGCCTGCTGTCACAATATTTATTGGAGCAGGTCGACGACCTCGAAGGGCATATTTTGACGAACAAACAATAAGATTCCTTGTCATAAAAATGCTAGGAAAAGTTCGTCAGCGAATTGAAATTGATCGACTTTCTTTGTTCAAGTGGAAATAATGTAGACTGTGAATGAAGCTTTCAAAAAAATTAATTAAAAATAATGTTTTTCTTATCTACCTACGTATTATAATATATCTTGGGAGACGCCTATGATTGTTTAATACTGCTTACGATTTTAGTAGGATTTAAGTATGCTTCGAGTTTCAAATTTGCCAATTTATTTTTCACTATTGGTGAGCTGACAAGTGACAACGTAGTCTAAACAAAAATTCACAGACAATTCTACTCGTTTTTCACTCCACAAGTATCAGTGAGGACTGTCTCATTGAATTTTCCGAGCGGACTACATGGATGATACAATACAAAGAGGAATACGTGTTGGCAGCGGTCGAAAGCCGAGGAAACCGTGTTTTAATTAACAGCAGCAGGCTTGCGAATAGGGCTCGCGAATAGTTACGTGACGTCACGCCTCGTGTCCGTAGAACGTGCCTGTGAGAAATGTACAGACGCCAGCACATCAACCTACTACAATCTGTCAGATTTCTGTAATAGATTTTCAACTTTATCACTAAAGCATAAGGTTCAATGTTGATTGGGAAAATTTGACAGTTAGGTGTAGGTTGATGTGCTGGCGTCTGTACAATATTATAATATTCAATGTTTTTTTTTATCGCATCTATTTAAAAAGAGTTAATGTATTCTTCGTAAACAGGGACTAAAATAGCTCTTTAATCCCTAGGGACTAAAAGTGATTTGAATTTAGAATCTGTATACTGTTAGTAAAAGTTCCAATCACCAAAGAGATCAATCACGAACATTGTATGAACAAGTAACAAGCTGTATGACGACGAAGTAAAACGCGCGCGAGCAAAATTAAAAAAAAAAAGTTTGTGAAAATATAAAAAACGCGCGAAAAGCATTCTGCCTTCGTTCGTAATTGTTTACTCAAAACTGTATGATGTAAAACGTACTATTCTTATTCATAAGTTGCACTTACTTATTTTTTCATAGATGGTGATAAAAAGTAGTGTCCACCTCGGGAGCAACACTATTTTAAGCTCGAGTGACGTACTTAGAATCCTTTGCTCCGCTCTGGATTAAAAAAAAACACTCGCCTTCAAAGTAGTTGTTTGCTCCCTTGGCAAACAATCTGATATTTATTGATATTTGGTCATCGGCAAAGTTTTAGCGTATCGAACTAGACTAGCGTGATGATGGCATGACGATATTGATCACACACAGTTACGCAATTTGTTATATAAACGATATTTTTGTTCATTGTACATCTTCGTTTGTTTGTTATTCTTTTTACCCGACTGCGCGACAGCAAAGACGGTAATGTTTTTCACGCGTATCTGGGTAGGTATGTATGTGGTATTCTTTATGGTGCTGATATAAAATGAAAAATGTTGTTATGTGACTGTTCAGAGTTTTATTGTAATTCCTTTCAATACTGTACCTAATGAGGGCTGATGATGAAAATGTTATTGATCGTGTCTTCAACCTTTCTGTTGATTCGTGCGTCAGATTAGCATCTTGTTTCTACAGAGAAGGGTAGATTGTTTACACTTCACTACAATTTTATAATAGGCAATAAAATTACCATAAAATAATGTCGAACGATAAAAAAGAAATCTCATCAATTACTTGTTTAATGACGCTCAAACTGGGTCGTCTTATCGCGAACTCAGTCCCGCGAATACCTTCCAACAAAATAGCTTTATTCTCAACAACCAAGTGATTCATCCTATGTTGAAAGCTTCCAGACCTGCTGATAACCTTAGAGTCACGGTTAATTAGTAGCTGGAGTAGTATGTTTAGATTTACTGCCACCAAACAAACAATGAGCGCTCTTTGATCGCGTATCGGCTGATAACGAGTCGAGAATCGATTCGCTGATGTATTTATGTATGACGCGATTTGCTTTTGTTCTGTGATCGTTATCTTTTCTCCATTATCGGAAATGGCTGGTGTTATAGCGTATCAATTGATTAACTAAATAGCTGACTTTATTGTTCCTGTGCTCGTAATTTTTGTATAAGTTTTAAGCCTGCTACTACTTAATCTGCGTTCGCATACAAATATGAATTAATGGAAAAATAACATTAATTCCTATACAATAAAGTTCAGTTTACGCTACAACTTTAAACATTTTTATAACTTTTTCAATAGTGCTAGTCACTCTGAAATCAACTCAATTGTCATTGAAATAAAGTTGATATTTGTTACTTTTACTATAACTATAACTGGTTTGCCGCCTACTGTGCCTGAAGTCTGCACAAGCATGAGGGACGATCTCAAAGTGCCTGCTGATTACAATCCGGCCGCCTGTCGAGAGAATGTGTTCCTGACACCCCTTTTTTTTTTGAAGTGAAAACTTCTTTAGCGGTGTTGTACTCTTTTTTTGTAATGGGTAAAAAATGTTAAACTCGCGTCAGGACACGTGACCCTGATCGAAAATTCGTAAGACGGATGGAGAGTGGACAGCCGGCGCGGCGTAGGAGTATCCCCCTCTCTTTCTACGGCGCGGCGAAAATGTATAACCGACACCGCTTCGGATGTGTTCGGCTGTCCTCGAGATGTACTCGGTTTTAATGTCAGTGAATGATGGCAAAGTATTCTGTTTGTGTTTTGTTTTCACTTCTGTCGGCACTCCCGGAGTGCCACTGTTTTTTTTTAAATTGTTTTGGTTCGAAGGAACAAGGCTTGATTCACGAAAGCCGACAATGCTGTGGAAATCGAGACAATCTCTCACGGTTAATAATAATTAACCGTGAGAAATTGTTGAATTTTTATTTCGAGTATAATGTTCGAATGGTGAGTCGAATTACCTTTAAACAAGTCCAGCCGCCAGTTGCCGGTGGCATGGGCGTTGTTCCACACATCTCCTTTGTAAACTATGCCATACGACCGACGAACGATAGATTTGTTTGTATTACCTACTAGCGATCCGCCCCTGCTTGGCACGGCTTTTACGACTTCACAAAACATCGAGATTACTGAATGTATTAAAACACAAGCCTTCCGGAATAAATTCTCTAAATGTTGGTCTTCTTCTTAGCGTGTCGATAGCAATCTAAATGTACTCGGCCCAGAATTCGGCTACTTGTTTGGCGCCATCACTAGCGTCCATCAATTCCTGTAACGTGCAGCTGACAGGACACGCAGGGCACGATATTAAGTGTCTCATCGTTTGTGGAACTGCACCACATTTACACTCCAAGGCGGAGTCGTCTATAAATCTCCACCTGAACAGGTTTTCCTTGCTTCGGCCAACCTGAGTCCGGAGTCTGTTTAAAGACTTCCAGGTTACCCAAGGTAACTCATGTCCAGGTGGGAGGTCTTCAGCGGGTGGAACGAACGGTTTGGGTAACGGAGCACTGTCTCGCCACAGCTTCAGTCTTTCATGTGGTGGTTCGCCAGTGAGTGGGACGACACACTTTAAAAAACTGTTTCGGCTTTTCAGCCTTTGTGGCACAAGGATGTTGTCGTGCAAAGGGTGTCGTGTGTCGGAGACCATTTTGGCTCTTTCGCTGGAGTTTGCCACCGCTCTGCGAATCACTGGTGGCGCTATTCCTGCTAGTGGATACAGCATTTGTACCGGGGTCGGTTTTAGGCAACCAGTGATGATCCGGCACGTTTCATTCAAAGCTGTATCCACCAGCTTTGCATGAGCAGAACGACTCCACACAGGGCACGCGAATTCTCCCGCAGAATAAGACAGCGCCAGTCCAGTAGTCCGCATAACGTCAGGCGAAGCAAAATGTTGGTGAAAACCGCATTAAGTTTAAAAGAACAACGCGGTCACACAAACAAGACACGAAAACCGACTTTAATTTATAATATCAAATATGTATAGATGACAGTTTCTAATGCTTTTGTGTGACAAGTTATATTTAAGTACTCATGAATATTATAGAAGAAAAAATAATATTTCACCTGCTGCGAAGCAATTTTTTTCATAAAATAATATTTTATCGTTGCGATAACGATAAAATATTTGTTTCTTTCCTTAAGCTGATCATTATCAGCTAAAGGAAAAATATAGGAAATAGGGTCTCATTACGCGGGACTTAAACCATAACTTTAAACACAAATAAAGAATCTTGAATCTTGAATCTTGAACTTGGCGAAATGTAAGTTGTGTAGGCTGTACGGTATGTAGGTACCTCTGCCTAGTCGGCAGTGCCTACTACGTCGGAAAATACAGGCGTGATGTTATGTAAAGGAAATAAACAGGTTCTTTTTTCTTTCCTATCGATTTGCCAAATTCACTGTTGTTTAGCGCCCCACGGTTTCACCCGCATATGTGTCGATCCCGTGGGAAAATCGGGATAAAAATTAGCCTATGTTTTAATCCAGGGTGTCAGCTACCTCCATATCAAATTTTATCAAAATTGGTCCAGCCGTTTGTGCGTAAAGAAGTAACAAACATACAAACACAGTCACAAACTTTCGCCTTTATAATATTAGTGTGATAACAATTATTTAAGCAGAATAATATTCTCTATTATCCTTACCTAATTTGTGTCGAAAATTCTGAAATTAAACAATGTATCTCCAGCAATACCTTTTTGGCACTGAATAGGTCTAAACCAAACTTTACTTACCTACCTACTTATTATCTATATACTTGGTGTTTGGTGTGTGGTTCTCCAAGTAAGTTTAATTACTTCTCACTTAAAATAGCCATTTGAACGAATAGCCCGACGTCTGGGGCATTGACTGACGATCGAATCTTTCGAGTTCAAAGTTCTACCTGTTGAACTTTTGTGTCCATATTGAGTCCACCCAGAGAACACCAGTCGAAAATAGCTCACCATCTATTTGGTTATTTATTACTCAAATATACATTTGAAGTTCAGCCGCGTCCGCAGCCCGGTAGATTAGCCTAGTAGCAGAGCTATTAATAATGAACGAACGAGTCGTCAGAGGAAGTACTTCTTCCGTAGCTGTCTACCAGTTTTGTTTTGTACCGTTTTGAAGGATGTGAGTCAAAATACACCTCGTATTTAGGTACAGGCATGTGAGACTTTTCAGCTTATGCCTTTAGGTTCTTTAATGTGCGTATTCGCGATGCCTTTTAAAAAGATGTCCATAGAGCGACGGTGACCACTCTTACCGCCAAGTAGACCGCCTGCATGTTTACCACAAAGTAACAGGATAAATAAGTGTCGATGACGCTGATGATTTGACGAAACCCCATTTATCATAAGTTTAAACCGTAAATACAGCTGTTCTAAGGCTTATTTAATGTTTCATGTTTGTTTCCAGGCGACACTCGAGAAGTACTGCCCCTCGATAGCTGCCGGTGGCGTCTCATGCTGTAGTGACGAGCAGCTGGACGGGTTCGCCGCGAAGATCGTTCCAGCTGAGAACTTCCTACAAAGATGTCCGTCATGCTTCGAGAATTTTCTCCTGCATATTTGCGGGATGACGTGCTCGCCAAATCAGAGCGAGTTCGTGTATCCTTCTTCGATTGCTCCGTTCAATGGTGAGTTTTATTTTTAACATTTTTATATAGCCATCTTAGTGCTAGTTACGTCACGTTATATAGGTACCTATATATAAGTATATCTTTTTAGTTCCTGAAAACATAATAGTAAAATAGATATTGGCTTCTTAAACGAAAAACTAGATGTAATACATTGTGTACTGAGGGGCAATTCTCGTAATTTTAAGAATGTTCACAGTCCGTTTTCAATCTCAATCTGTTAAAAATACCTCTACTTTCCCAGAATTTTATACGTTGATTGTCGCTGAGATGAGATTGCGACTAGATTTTAAACGTTTTTAATTACGAGAATTGGTCTTCTGAAATCTAGCCAGCTAAAATATCTATGAACGATCTTAACGCGCAGAGTCGATGTGTTCTGTGATGCACCTATCAGCCTATAGTAATTCCACTGATAGGACTCAGGCCTCGCTCCTCCTCCTCTCTATAGGCCCCAGACCGGGTCATAGTCCAGTAGACGCAGGTCCAGTGGTCCTTTGAAATGCCTGTTCTCTGACGAAGTTTTGATAGATTTTAACCTGTCGTTTGTTTCCAGCCACACATGAAAAGGTCACCGTCGTGACCTACGACCTCAGCTATAATTATATGTCTGCTACCTTCAATTCCTGCTCACAGGTAAAGTACCTAAAAAAAATCTGTTAAAAAAAAAGTCTCCTGTTCCATACATTTTGACCGTGTATTGCACTTTTGTATGAAACAGCTGTTCTTTTACACTCTCCCTGCTATGGGAACCGCCGGCGACCCCCAAAAATTTTTGTTCAGCAGGCCAAAGCACATTTTTTTTGGACCCGCCGCACTATGGAAAATAGAGGTCTGTTTCAGATCAAAAATCGATAACTTGTTTATTTTTTAAGAAAAACGCTTGAATTTTTGCACATGTATAGATTATTAAATAAGGCTTTAGATAAAGTTCAGATACTATCATTTTATTAAAGTATAAATATTAAAAAAAATATACAAAAAAAAACCTTTGAGAAATGGTCTTTATTTATTTCCTTAAGGACAACACTATTAATATTGTGAATAAAAATATATAATTACATTAGTTTATTATAAAACAATAGTAATATAGCTCTTTCGTATTTAAATAACTCATTAAAATTATTATTACAAATATTTATCTCATAAAATATTTAAAGTTACGAAATTTCTAAGTAAAATGAATACTATAAAAATTATGTACTTATCTTAATATGAAGCATAATGTACACTTGCTTAATTATATTTGGTGAACTTCGGGATCCACAATGAGTTCGTTCACTTTTAAAAGATCTAGGGTATCTTCATCAAGTGACTTCACACTTCTGCTAAGTGTTTTTCTAAGACTGGAAATGTATGGATCTGATGTGTAGATAAGTAAGAGTATAATAATACATCCTCATTTAAGCCGTACGAGAGCACTTCCTGGCATGATGTAGCCGAAATTTTTTATAATCCTTATTACGGGATTCTTGCGCATCTTCTGAAAGTTGACCAATAGGAAGCACATCAAAATGCTTAATGATACTTTCACCACGAATTAAAATTTTATGTAAGTACTGAAGATGGCATGTAGTGCCAATCATAATTGTTCACATAGATTCTGGCAGTTTCCATGGCATAATTGCCAATTTTTTCAGCATTATACCAAATGAAAGAGCTTGTAAAAAAACATGATAGTTTTCTTTTAAAACTGTTGTTAAAACTTCAAGTTTTTTTCCACCTTCGATGTATGGAAGTAATAATTGACGCTTAGAACACTTGAAAGTTGTATTCATTTTGAAATTCAGTGAAGATACGAAACAGCCAAACGTCTGTTGAGTTTTACACACAAACAAATGCACACAAAAAAATGCACACTACCTTTATTTATCAAATTTTGATAAATAAAGGTAGTGTGCATTTTTTTGACTAAAGTTGTACCGCAAAATGAGTGCAAACTGTAGATATTACGCCCTATTATCAATAAATAATTAATATTTAAATAAAATATACCGCAAACTAATCAGTGAACTATTTACATTAGAAACCGCTAAAGTTAGAGGTTTTCTGTTCCCTGACTTGTGTGATACTTTCCACAATAACTTCAGAAACCGCACGTATCCGCAGCTAATTTTTATAAATGTTATTTATGAATATGTACGCTACAAAACAACATCAAATGTAAAGCATCGGGAGGCATCGGTAACTGCCAAAAGTCTCGATGAAGTTAAAAAACTGTATTTTTTCCCCTCACTTAATGTTAAGTTTTTTTTTTATTGAAATATAATCATAAAACCTACAACATTACAATTGCTTTAAAATCTACATACAATGGGCTTTTTAGAAATGTATAACACTTTATATCTATTATCGTAAATTTTTGAAAGAAATCAATTTTAAAATATTGATGCGAACAGACCTGAAGTAGAAATTTTTTTAGAATTGACAATTTGTCGTATTAAAAAAAAAAACTTAATTCAAGCAAAATGACTACATTATATTAAAGTTCCACTCTTATATTATTAAAAAAAAATTAAAGTGCGTCAGTAACGACCTAAGTAAAAAACGATTTTTGTTCACGCGCGAACGTCTATGGTGCCACGGCAGACGAAAGCGGGGAGGGTTGTTCTACCATTTTCCAATGTGCGCCGGCGTATCCCACGGCCTCTTGTAATAATTTTGACTTTTGACTCACGCACGGCGTTCACAAGCAGACACTTCGGGATCCGCCGGCGATCCCCATGGCTTCCTGAACTTAAAAATTATTATCGGCAGGGAGAGTGTTAAATCACAGGCTAAATACATCTACGCTGGGGGTCCAGAATCATGTGCTGAATTAATTGTAATAATTTGCGCGTCGATGTCCCTTACACCGTGTACGAAACGTCAAACAACTTTCGGTTCAACAACTTGTATGACAACGCAAACACGGTTCGATACATTCAAAGAAAACAGGGTTATCATCACCATGTTTTTCTATGAATGTTTCGCAAGTACAGACGCATAGTAAACTCTTGCTATGAATGAATACTTGGCTTTTGTTGATGATGAATCGATACGTAGAATATCGATTGCCTGATGTTTAAAGATAATAATAAATTATGATAACTTCATGAATGAGTCGACACGGTTGAATGATTTCCGTGTAAAAGTAGGTCGGCTCGGCACAGGTATTACGTGCATATTGAAATGAAAATGGTGCCTACCGTCTATTCGTATATTTTATTATATTTCACTTTGCTTGCACTGTAGCAGTCATCAATATTAAAATCTATTTTAATTTCAAAATGCTCGAATGGTTTTTGCTTTATAATATTTAATTATAGACCTTCCTTATTGCACACACGTAAGCAGTTTGTGGGACCAATAAAAGTTCAACGTGTTTAATGCTCTTTGTTTGATAGTTTATATAAAAGGGCAATATTTAAGAGACCTTTTACACCAACATTCGACTTAAGAGGCCGGCGGAGCATGCGTAGTTCATACAAACGTAATACCAAAATAATTTGTAGACGAGATATGAGGAATTTAAGACAGGTTGAATATTGATGTGAAAAAACTGAGTCGAAGTTGGTATCTATTTTATAAAGTATTTAATCTTCAAGTTCTTTAAAAACGTGAATGTAATGATGATAATGTTGTTTTCGTATAAGTACATTCAGTTTTATCTGTGTGTATATGACTCAAGTCTTTACCTAAGAAATGGCAAAATAAATAAAGCCTCACGTGTGAAAACAACACATACAAACGTGTCGTAGTTCTTATCATCTTAGAGTATTATCTGAAATATCAATTGAATTCTTTTACGTATGACCAAAACAACGTTATCGCGATTATGTCCTGTATTTTATTTAGGGACGCTGCTAGTATAAGCAGCGTCCCGCAGTTTCACCCGCATAAGTGTCGATCCCGTGGGAATATCGGGATAAAAAGTATCCTGTGCGTTATTCTGATGTATAAGCTATATTACTGTAAAGTTTCATCAAAATCCGTTCATCAGTCGTTGCGTGAAAGAGAACAAACTTCCATCCATCCATCCTCACAAACTTTCGCGTTTATAATATTAGTAGGATATTGATGGCTTTATCGGCCTGAGAGCGAGGTCGTCTATCGGATAAATCCAATGGTCATCTACCAGATAAAGCCAATGGTTATCTACCAGATAAAGCCAATGGTTATCTACCGGACAAATCCAATGGTCATCTACAGGAAAAATCAAATTAAACGTAGTCTAAAATTTTCATTTAGTTTTTAGGTTTTGTATGATTTTGGTTTTTCGTTTAGTCAATTTATATTATTTGCTGTCGTAACTAGGTACCTCTCGTCTCACCTCGTACGTCACAGTATTTACCTCTCAAAAATATTCTTACAGAAAATTCTACTAGATATGCCATACGATCTTCAACTAACTCTGTATTTACAAACAGGTACAAGCGCCATCAACCAACCAGCTGGCCCTGGACCTGATGTGCGGCGAGTACGGAGCGGAGTACTGCACGCCCGAGCGCTGGTTCAAGTTCATGGGAGACGTGAACAACTTCGCGCCCTTCCAGATCAACTATGTCAATGACCCGGTGCCTGAACATGGGTTGATGCCGTACGATCCTTATACGAGACCCTGTAATCAGGGACCTCCCGTAAGTAATTTTTTTGAGGCTTTCTGATTATCCAAGACAACTCATGAATGTTGACTGAATTTGGACTCAGATTGGATGAAGAATGGAAAACTTGTTGGGTATAACCTTTCTAGAGTGTACCTGGCTCGTCCTAACATCATTATTTCAGATGATCTCTGTGTTGACCAAAAAAAAATCAATAAGTAAATAAGTTTCTGATTCTTATCAATTTGATAAAATATTCAGTCACAGTTGGCAGTTCATTAGCTGATCGCAAATAATTATAATCAGTGATATGGTGCTAATCATAATGTCGATTGTTTTCAAAATCACATACCTACCATTATAATGATTGTTACTTAATGAAATGGGCAATTTAATGATATTATGTGTAACTCCCACGACTGTTATAATAACGTTACGTAATTATTATCAATGCGTGGAATGTAAACATTAGCGCGTGCGAAACTGTACAAAGGATATCAATAATAATTATTAATTTTATACCTAATCTATACTTATAATAAGAACGTAAAAAAGTTGTGTCTGTACATTGAATATATTTAAAAAATAAGAATTGAGGGAGGTTTAGAAACAGTAATAGAACACGAATCTAAAAAAAAAGTCTGTCTGTTTGTCTGTTTATCTGTTTGTCTGTTTGTCTGTTTATATACGCTAATGTCCGGAACTACTGGACGGATTTGAATAAAACTTTTTTTGTTATATAGCTACTAAACCTGGGCAACATATAAGCTATAATTGATTTTGGAAACTGGAACACCTGATGCAGAACTGCAACAGACTAGCTAAACTATAAGAGTTACAAAAATGGCGCCTTAGAAAAAAATATTGTGTCTGATGAGCATTTTCTGCTGAGAGAATAAAATTGAAGATCCGGAACACCTGATGTGGATCTCTAAGAGCACAGCTAAACCTTAACATATATATAGGAATGACATCTTTGCAAAAGTTGTTCAGTCTGATGAGTATTTTCTGCTGGGAGAATAAAATTCGTAGATTGAAACATCCGATGTGGAACTCGGAGAGCACAGCTAAACTATGGCATATACAGACATGACATTTTAACAACATTTGTTTGGTCTGATGAGTATTTTCCGCCGAGATAATATAAATCAAGGATCAGGAACATTTGATGTGGAAATCACTTTATTGTAGTAATATATTAACATAAGCTGGGAGTACCTCCACGCGGTGAAGGCGGTAACAGTTTGGGCCTTCTTTTCGATGACGATGGTAAATCATTGAAAACTTGGCTTCACTGGCTAAATCTCCCATTTATATATATATAATAATAGATTTGCCTTCGGGCTTATGTTATTTGAGTGTTTAATTTCCTTTTCCATTTATCTTCGTGACACGGTAGGCTACCCGGTAACGTAGGGGAGCAGTCACTTAGATCTTAATTGCAAAGTTATTAAAGTACATTAATAACCATAACCATGCCACGAAAGAGGTCAAATCTTTCGCAATGTTCGAAAGGAGCTAAAAGATTGAAGATCATTAGATTCCAAGAATCGAATGAAGATCGCCAGGCAAGACTTGATGCTGTTCGACAACATCAGGCTGTATCTCGCTCCGCGGAAACTTCTTCGGATCTAGAAGCACGACTTAGCGCTGATCGTGAGCATCATGCATCGTCTCGCGTTTCTGACACTTACCCACAAAGAGAATCACGCCTGCGTTCTCAGCGTGTTTACGCATCTACATCTAGGTCTCTAGAGACCAGTGAGGAACATGATGCGGGACTGACCGCTGATCGTGATCGTCATGCATTGTCTTGCGAGTCGGAAACGTTAATGGAAAGAGAATTAAGCTTGAGTTCTCAGCGTATTCTCACGTCGACTACTAGGTCTTTAGAGACCAGTGACGAACGTGAAGTGCGACTGGCCGCTGATCGTGATCGCTATGCATTGTCTCTCGAATCAGAAATGTTCACAGAAAAAGCATCACGCTTGAGTTCTCAACGCATTCGCACGTTGACTTTTAGACCTCTGGAGACCAGTGAAGAACGTGATGTGCGACTTATGGCTGATCGTGATCGTCATGCATTGTCTCGCGAGTCGGAAACATTCACGGAAAGTGAATCACGCTTGAGTTCCCAGCGTATCCGCACATCCACTAATAGGTCTCTAGAAACCAGTGAAGAACGTGTTGCGCGACAGACCGCTTATCGAGATCGCCATACATTGTTCCGAACATGCGCGCAACAAAATCTTCAGAATCTATTAGAAAGTGAGAGAGAGAGAATTGCTGAAGTACGGCATGAGGAGACAGAAGAACAGCGCAACGAACGCTTAAATTCTGATCGACTTCGACATTCTCTCAACAGAATGTCGGTATCATCTGAAGAATCGGATGAGTCTCAAGAAATTGTCCTAGGGCATCTTTCCTGGGTTGATAAGGAAAAGAGTGCATTTACGTATACTCCAATGATTGACTACGCCACATATGCTGCCCTCGGAGGTATGGTTGTAAATTGGTCTTTTTGTGAAGCTTCTCAATGGCAATGGCAAAAAGAAGCAAATGGTATGTGTTGCTCAGGTGGGAAAGTGCATATTGGCATTTTACAAAATCCTCCAAAGATACTAAAATCATTGCTAACAGGTGACCATCCACAGTCTAAACATTTCTTGGACAAAATTTACAATAGTGCATTTCAAATGACATCTTTCGGTGCAAAACAGGTATCAGAAGGACCATCTATGCCGACATTCAAAGTGCAGGGCCAAGTTTACCACCTTATTGGTTCATTATTGGCTGAAAATGATCCTAAGTTTCACCAAATATATTTTGTATCTGATTATCAAGATCAGGTAAATATTATTGTAGCTGTAATCCTCACTGGGAGTGGTGCCGGTGAAACTGTGTTCTTACCGCGCATACAACTCATCCCCAACAATTTCCCCTTTCAATTTAAACGCACACAGTTTCCTGTGACTACATGCATTGCCATGACAATAAACAAGTCACAGGGACAGACACTGAAAGCTGCTGGTGTTGATTTGAGAACCGGCTGTTTTTCTCATGGCCAACTTTATGTTGCTTTCTCAAGGGTTAGCAATGCTTCCGGGCTTTATATTCTGGCACCCGACGGAAAAACCAAAAATATAGTTTATAAAGAAATTTTTTAGAATAGTAATGTTAATTGATATTAATTTCGCTTCAGAATTTCGGAATGAAAATAATTTTACCTTTATATTTTAATGAAGTTATAACCTACCCAGTCTACAACACTCAATCTAAGTTATACCAAACTTAATCGAAATCCTTCATCGGTTTTGACTAATTTATTGGCTGACATATCAACGCACAGCTCAAACTCTTGCCAAAATTCCTATCAGAACGAGAAAGGGACTGGATCCGCGTACGAAGTCGCGGGCAGAAGCTAGTATTAACAATATAAATACCGAATACGACACTTAGTTGGTCATGTTACGCCTTGGTAAAGGTATAAGACACGAAGATGAGTTTTGGAACTACCATATTAAATGATTGACAAACCTGCTGTTGCGAAATTATTTTCTTCGCACTTTCTCTTTATGAAATCCTTCCTTTTTGTGGTTGTGAGCAGTCCACAAGTGACGATATTTAAATGTTGACATTTCGGCATGCTCACGGCGGAGATGGCCCTATGAGCTGAACTCCCTTGTTCGGTCCTTAGTTGCTCCAAACATAGAGATTTGGATGGAGAGAATCGGAGGCTTTTGCTTTACAATGGGAAAATATAGGCTTGTATTCCATACTAATATTATTATTGCGAAATTAACTCTCTGTCACCTTTTCACGCCTTAACGGCTGAACGAATTTGGATGAAATTTGGCACACGGGCAGACCATGACCCTGGACCTATACTGTAGATGTTGAGAGGAGCTTCACTTCGCAGTAGACTGGTTTAGTTGATTATAACAGAGAAAAGTGGAAAAAGAGTAAAGTAGAAGGAAAATACTGGCATGAATAATAAATAAAACAGAATAATTATTGTTATTCGCCCCTAACTAACACTTGACACCCCTTAGGGCCAGCCGGGCTGCTCGTGCCTGGACTGCAGCGCTTCGTGCCCGTCGCCGCCGCCCCCGCCGGCCCCGCTGGCCCCGTTCACGATCCTGGGCGCGGACGGGTACGCCGTCGTCATGGCCATCGTCTTCGTTATCTTCACCACGCTGTTCCTTAGTGGAGTGTTCTGCTGCACTCCTCAGGAGAATGTTGTCGGTCAGTACGGTGTGATTTTGTTTGGAAGGAAATTGATGATGGAATGGTGTTCAGATGTTTGGAGTTTGTTTAAGATCTTTTTATGATAATTCAATTAGTGGCGTTATAGAAAGCAATATTCTACTATATAAATTAAAAAAAAAAGCTGTCGTTTCATGAAATAACCAGTAAGACAAGCTATAAGTATTTATAATAGTTGCTACTAATATGAGACCAAAAAAAAAATTAGGATGTTATGTCGAACTCCAAATATTTGAATGCCTTTTACTATAAGTTAAGGCTTAAAAGATATCCAATAAATGAATAGGTAGATCTTTCAACTGACGAATAAGTTAGGTATTATTTTCCATATTAACCTAAACACTAAAATACACTATTTCACAGTAACAAGTCATCCATTTATACAGTACATATTTCATAAATTATTTATGATATATTCACTCCCCTACTATTCAAAATGATAAATGACGTATTGTCAATACAATAACAACTTTATGCTAGACTTGGGTATTTATTTGTTTCTCAAATACAACGTGGAGACAACAATACGACAATAAATGAACACACTGGCAATACAAATTAATGCATAAGAGTATTGGAACTATCAAATAAATCCTAGCAACGAAATTAAAAAAGAAATTTTTCAAACAAACTAAATAGTAGTGATGGACCGACTATGGGTTTTGCCAATCTTTGACTATAGGCCGATCGGTTAACTGAGACTTCGCCTGAGGTAGCTACGCGGTGCGGGAGGGGTGTGGTGATGTGATGCGAGAGCTCAGTGAGTCGTCAACTTGTGACAACTATCACCCCTCCCGCAACGCGCTGCTACCTCAGGCAACGTCACAGTTAAGCGGTCGGCCTATAGCTTTAGTGACTAAACTATTGGATATAGAATAGAGTAGAATAGAATACTCTTTTTTATGTACACCATATAAATTACAGACATAAATATAGAAACTTTGCAATGGGTGACACAATGGGCGGTCTTATTGCTAAAACAGACTGGAAACATCATTAGATTTCACAGTTTCATTTATTTTCGTATTTTCTTCTCCACCTTGTATATAAATAACGTATATTTTATCTCATAACAATGGATAAGATTTTCGAGCGTAGCTAGTAAATAGGATTATTAGAATCATATTATTTTGTATAATTTCTTTTGGAATCATCTTCTCTTTACCATAAACTGGATTTTTAAATACTAACGGAGACGGTTGTTCATAACACTGCTAATATAGTCTTTAAGTCCAAGTGTTAAGGTTTATTTTGATTCATCGAATACAGCTATGGCTAATTTCTACTAAAGCAGCTACTAAATAAGGTTTCCTCTTAAAATAGTAGACATTAGCCGTAGCTGTCTAAAAATAATTATTTTATTTTGAGTTCATATAAATTATGGTATAAATAACTCTTAGT
Source organism: Hydraecia micacea (assembly GCA_914767645.1). Taxonomy (NCBI): domain Eukaryota; kingdom Metazoa; phylum Arthropoda; class Insecta; order Lepidoptera; family Noctuidae; genus Hydraecia; species Hydraecia micacea. The sequence continues at coordinate 3,158,122 of OU611794.1, forward strand.
ATGGTAATTACTTTGTAGCCGCCCTAAACTACCTTATTGACGAGCCTATATATCAAACTTAATTCTGACCTAACTTACTTCCATAAATAAAACGTAAGATTAAAAAAAAAAACCAGTACTTTCGATCGATATCCATAAGTCAGTTTTGGCCAAATAAAAACAAAAATCGCGTAAAGTGGTGTGGTGAAAGGTGTTAGACAGAATAATGACCATTTGCCACTGCTTATGGATGTTGAAAATGACTACAAATATTGAAAATAAATCGACCGATTTCCCTTAGTCCTTCGGTGCCACTTAAGAGTCACTGAGCGTGTCTAGTGTAGGCGTTAACGTTGCGTAGTGGCCACGTAGACACTACGTAAAGACGTGATTCTATCGTGTTTGCGTAGCATCTATGTAGCGTATACACGCTGGACGATCGGCATCAGCTGGTGGATCAACACATGTAAACCGTATTCAAGAGCTGTCAGTGTCCATATTCCTCAACAATGATGATACTGACTCCTCTTGAACGCGGGTTAAAAGCGCTGATCGTGTTCGGTTTAATAAGTGAAAATAATTAGCCCTTAGTTACTGGGTAATATTTAGATTTAATAAAGTGTCTACGTAGTTTCTTGTCCGTTCTTCTCCATGGAACTACGCCTTGGAGTGGGCAAATAGATTCATGTTTCTGACTGACCGACTCTTAGACTATTCAAAAGTGCCTGTAAATGGTTTAATTGAAATAAATAGTTTGAGTATTTGAGGTAGTAGTTAGTCAGTAAGGTAGCGGGTGGCTGGTGCGGTGACGTAACGTTGGGTGGTGTTGGGACAGACGGGTGGGCGCGCGGCGCAGAGCGGCGGCGCGGCGGGCCCGAGACCAGTCCGCTGCACTCGCACCGCTCCAGTACGTACCACTCGGTACGGCAGTGTCACACACTGCCGTACACCTCACTCATACACGCAGCTTCTGTGTTTGTACCACGTGCTATAAGCATCTATGTACAACCAAACAAGGACAAGGATCTTTTGGCGCGTGGCCAAAATGGGAACTAACGCCGCCATCTTGTTTTTCAATTCAACTTCGTAGAAAATTTTACAAATGTTTGCCAACAACGCCCCCCTCTCAATGTCATTTAGACGCCAAAAGATCCTTGTAGCACTAGAGTTTACCGCAATTAAATCGACCGCCCGTCCGTAGTAACACTTGAACTACAAAAACCGCCCTTACTGCTACTAAATAAAGGGGCTGAAAAGTCAAATTGTTACCATACACGTGCGGTTGACTGTAATCATAAATGGCAAACGATTCGCACGTCAAATTGACAAATTTTCGTCATGCTACATAAATTGTATCTCTTATTAGTCATTTGATTTGACGTTATAGTGCACGAGCGCACATCAATAATTCTAATTAAAACCATATTTCAACGAGAGTCACATTATTCCTAGAAATGATTGTACAGTCGTTTGCCATTTATGATTATGCACCATTGACGCATCGCAATGCGATGATAATGAACATAAAATATAGAGTTTTGGTAATTGCACCGTCACGGTTTTTTCATTGCTTCACTTTGGTCCTGTAGTTCCTGCTCATTCTGTAGTAAACATAATCAATATCATGCGTTGGGAATTTTGACACAATTTGCTTTTGCGGAATACATTGATCACTAGTGCTAGTTTGGTAGCGATAGCGACGAATTTTTTGGGGGACTTGTTCATTACCATTCATGTTAGTTTGAATGTGAATGCTGTTTGTCTGCACAAAACTGACGGCTGTCACGTTGCTTTTCCTGCACCTGACCATACAAAAAGGGGCATTTACATCTCGCCGATCCGCGAAATCGGAAAAATGCTTAAAACTACTCGTGTTCTAAATTGTTAGGAAAGTGTGTACATGTTAAACTGTGTTAGTCTTCTACACCATATTACCAAAACTATCCTACTTGTAGACTGTAGTAACTCCGAAATTCAGAAGATTGGTAATCCCCGTTAAAACCTCTTCCGAAAAAAAGCTTTTATTTTTCTTTCTTTGTAAATGTATTTTTTTTTTAAACCTTTTTTATAATAATTATAAGTAAGTAGGTACTACTTTTTTCATCACCTTTCTGTTATTTTTTTAATAAACGTGACATTATAATTAAAGTATTCAGCTTGTACGTGGCATGCTTTATTTGTTTTCTTGTCTCTACCTGTCCACATACACTTCTTTGTTATTCATCTATTTATGTACTCGTATGTAATGTCTTTTTATACTCAAACTTGTTCGTATTTTGTATTTTTGTCTTCTAATAATGTATTTGTCTGTAGGTAAAAATATTTGTAAATTTGTACGATGTGTTGTTTGTTTTTTAATGTTTAAGAAAAGTCTATGCATGTTTTACTAATGGGGAATTTAAAAACTAAATACCGTTACTGATTTTGAAATTAGTCATTGGTTTTAAGAGTGTTGTGTTTTTAGCATGTCATGTATAGTCAAAAGCCTAATAAGTCAAACGTTTTTTTAATTAAAATAAGGAACAAAATATAGAAACAACAGGAAATATAAAAGTATTGGGCGGTAATTATCAATGCATGGACTTTTGTCATTAAGATTTTACTGTGGTTAGTTATGGCTCTCGATAACAGTGGCTAGCAACTTATTGTTCGAGTCACAAAATATATTCTGACCCACTGATTTTATATTGCTGACGTGTTCAGAGTCAATGACTAAAAATATAACCTTTTTTTAATGGTGGGTACACAAATGTGAAACGTAACATGAAATGTATATGAAGTGTAACACAACAACTAGGCGAATGTGTTTCAACGTGTGTTACGTTACATGTTACGTGTCACATAATGGTGTACCCACCATAAAAAGCCACTTTTCGTGAGCCATATCTTTCCGCAACCCCTAATAAAAAAAAAACTAAATATGCTTTATGAACAGGTGTAGCATCGGAAAACAATCAGGAGATGACTACGAGCCCCCCGCCCACGGGCTGGGTCGACCAGCCGGACGGCGGCGTGGGCGACGCGTCGTTCTTCGAGAAGCTCGGCGCGGAGACTGAGACCAGGATGGAGGACTTCTTCCAGTGGTGGGGGACCCTCATGGCGTCCCGGCCGTGGATCGTGCTGTTTGTTGGTAAGTGCTCACAGACATATTTGTGTAATAAGGCACAAATTGCAAATTTTGTAAAATTTAATCTCGCATTTCAATAATTGAATTATTTTGTAATTGAAGTATCAATATTATTACATTTAATTTTCCTCATTTAAATTTATGTACCTATAATATTTTTGTGTATTTACCTAAGGTCCGGCCGCGCTAAATTTGCCAAAGATATAAACAACAATGGCCGCTCGAAATTGAATATACACGATATACAAGAACATTTATTTTAAGTAATTTTTGTTTTCGTCTAAATCTCCGAGCTAACTAGACGCGCAAATTTAGCGCGGCCGGACCTTACGTGGCACTATTTCCGTATGCAGAAATCGAACGCAGTCTATCATTTTGACAGTTCAGCCACGTTCATTGCGTTATTTACGTTGTTGACCAAAAGAATATTTCAAACCTATTTATTTTCAGTGTGTTACGCAATTACCCCGTACAACTATCTTATCTAAAGACTCCAGTTTTAACCAAATCCATTGGTGCGACCCGTAGACAATACTAAACTAACCCCATTTTGTTTCCTACAGGTCTTTGCATAGTCGTTGGTCTAGGCCACGGCATCAGCAGCATGATCGTGACAACAAACCCCGTGGAGCTGTGGGCCTCTCCCACATCTCGCTCGCGACTCGAGCGCGAGTACTTCGACTCGCACTTTGAACCCTTCTACAGGTGAGCTTTAACATTAGTGTTACATAAGGGCTGATTTTTCCAACGCCAGATAACTTTATCGGAGGAATAATTTTGAATTTTTGACAGTTCTTCCATACAAAAACTGTCAGACGTCAATTTTATTCCACAGATAAAAATTATCGGTCGATTGAAAAATCAGCCCTTAGAAAAATTATTGTAGTCGGCTGTAATAACGGCTAGCAATCCGTGTGCTCGAATTCGACTAAAATCATTTTGGGCTGGTTACTACGCATCTTGCACTGCCATCGATAACGCCGTGGAAGTGGCGAAGTTTTGGGCTGGCAATATTTGAATTACTGTCCAGCGAGTGACACGAAGAAGAAGAACTAAGCATCCTGTTGTTACTTTCGTTAAGATCGTGTGACGAGGGGCCTATTTAATAAAACCGACAGGTGACAGACGAAAATCCGACAGTTTTTTATAGATTTTTGTCATAGATTTCTGCTTCCTTAAACATCACTGTAAAAGTGACAATAATTATGTCATTTTTATCACAAATATGTCGCATAGTCAGTTATATATAGAGCCCAGGTTCATACAATGTTAACAAGTATTAACAACCCTTAACTCATAAAACATTGCGTTCCTATAATTTTACACTTTGTCCCCAGAACTGAGATGTTGATCATCACGTCTAAAGGCCTGCCTAAGATCGAGCACAGCACTCCGAACGGTGACATCAGCTTCGGACCTGTCTTCAACGCGACCTTCCTCAAGGATGTGTTGGACTTACAGAATAGAATCATGGGTGAGGATACTGTGATAGTATACTTGAATTCAGAATCTTAGATCTTAATCATTCCCTTGCCACTTAGGAGTGCTGTAAACTTGTTCGGGTCGGCCTGATTCTGCACAGTCAGGCGGCAAGATCGATTAACATAACGTAACATTACGCCTGGATTCCTCGAAGGGTTGATGATGATGATGATGATGATGATGGGGCTCCCTTTTCCGCACTTAGACTCTCATTTGGTCCGTTGTACGTAGGGATTCTGGCTAAGAAAGCCAGCCTAGCTCCGCCCAAAAGCACAGAAGCTTCCTGGGAGCTTCGCAGGCTTCACGGAGCGACCTCACTGTTCCGAGGATTTCTTTACGTTGAGAAGCCACGGCCTCGCATTCCAGGATGACGTGGGCGGCTGATTCCTCGGCGTCAAGGCAGCCCCTGCAGAGGGAGCTGTCCGTGGCGCCTATGTTAAAAAGATGTTTGTTGAGGTGGTTATGGCCCGTAATTATACCTATTATTATTCTAAGGTTATTTCTACTTAAGCTTAGAAGTTTTTTTGTTAGTCGCGGATGTACCATTGGTAAAGCCAATTTCGACTGTCTACAGTCTGTTACCCGTGACCATCTGTTGTTATGGAGTTCAGTCGATCTTTGGCGAATCCACGCACGAATTTGTGAGAAAGGCAGAGGGAGAAGTGGGTACGGGCCTAGCACCTCCAAGTCAGAGCCTCTCTTCGCAAGTTCATCTGCAGCATCATTGCCCAAGGATCCACTGTGCCCTTTGATCCACTGGAGTGTGATTCGATTGCACGTCGATAAACTCTCCAAAGCTAAATGGCACTCAAAGATTAGTTTGTTGTTAGTTTGTTTGTTCTCTAAAGCTTTGAGCACAGATAAACTGTCGGATAAGAATTTAATGCCGTAATACCGGATGCCTAAGCGCTTTACTGCTATTGCGGCTTGTGTTAAGGCAACACATTCACATTGAAAGATCGAACTGTGTATGCCTAGTGGTATGTAGAAGTTAATATTAAGGTCAAGGGAGTGTACGCCAGCACCTGAACCGTTTTGTGTCTTTGAGCCGTCTGTGTAGATGCGCACTTCATTGGCTCCTGACTGATCCCTATCTTCCTGAGCTGTTTGTATAACGTAGTTTTTGTTAAACATCGGTTGGTTTGGTGTTCTATCACACGGGGCAGCGATGAGAGGCTGGTACACAATCGCCCGGTTCAGGATTTTAGCGTGTGGACTGTTAAGGTTATTGCCCCATATGCCCAGGTGCATTAGCCTGATGGCAGCTAGCGCCGCCTCCTGCTGTATGTACAGGTCAAGGGGAGTTAATTGAAGGGCTATCTCCATGGCTGCTGTTGGGGTGGTTCTCATGCAGCCAGTGGCAGCTGAACAGGCCAGTCGTTGGAAGCGTTGTAGTCTGGTAATAGTGGTCGAGAGTTCGGTCCTCGTCCACCAAACCAGAGCGCCATAAGCCAACATTGGCCTGACCAGCGCTTTGTATAACCACAGAGTGATCTTCGGAGAGAGCCCCCATGTTTTTCCTAACATTCTTTTACATTGATAGAATACAATTGTGCTTTTGTTAAGTTTGTAGTCAAGATGCTTGTTCCAGAGCAGTTTGCTATCCAGGATCACCCCCAAGTACTTGACTTCATCTTTAAGTGTTAGTTCTGTGTTGAAAAGTTTTGGAAGCCTATGGGGTCCAATGGTTCTTTTGTTGGTGAACATTATTAATTCTGTCTTCAAGGGGTTAACCGATAGTTCGTGCTTCGAGCACCAACCCTCGATTATTTTGAAGGCCCTACGCATGAGATCGCATAGGATACCCTCAAACTTCCCCGAAATCAGAATTGCTATGTCATCCGCATATCCCACCGAGTAAAGACTGCTGGCGTTGAGCTCTGCAATGAGCTCATTTACGACTAAGTTCCACAGCAGTGGTGACAGCACCCCACCCTGTGGGCAGCCCCTACTCACGATACCTCGTGTGGTGGTATTCACGGTAAATTGAATAGCACGGTGTTTTAACATGTTATTTATCCATTCTATGAGTGTTCGCGCAACACCGTGCGTGGCAAGTGCCCGTTCGATGCTGGCGAAGTTAGTTTTGTCGAAAGCACCTTCTATGTCAATGAAGGCGCCTAATGTTGGGTTTTTGGCATTAAGAGCATTTCCTATGCGTGACACTACGCTGTGGAGTGCTGATTCAGTTGATTTGCCTGCACAGTAGGCGTGTTGATTAGGGTGTAGAGGTCTTTGTACCGAAATTTGGGATCTTATCTTCCTATCTCCCAGCCTCTCCAGTGTTTTCAAGAAGAACGAGGAGAGGCTTATAGGTCTAAAAGCTTTGGGCTGGGTATAGTCGCCCCTACCAGGTTTCGGTATAAAGATTATTTTTACTTCCCGCCATTTCAAGGGAATGTAGCGGTGTGCCAGGCATGCCCGAAACACCTCAGCGAGGTAACTAGCCAGTAAGTCTCGGCTCCACCTGAGCAGAGCCGGGAAGATACCGTCTAGTCCTGCTGCCTTGAAGGGTAGGAAGGTGTTGATTGCCCACGTTATTTTGTCTTTATCGATTACCTCTGACGCCACTTCCCAATCTAGGATGCTCGTGGGCCTCTCCCTGTGCGGTTCCCAGGTTTGCTGGGTGGCAATCTGGCATCCTGGGAAGTGGGTGGTCAGGAGTAGTTCGCTTGTCTCAGCGTCGTTTGTTGTGTAGGTGTTGTCTGGTTTTTTTAGGCATCCTATTGAGTGGTCTGTCTCTTTAGCAAGACAGGTTTTGACTCTCATTGCCTGGTTGTTATTTTCAATGTTAGTACAGAAACGCCTCCAGCTATTCTTCCCTCTGAGTCGTATCAGTTTTTTATATATTTTACGAGCTGTTGTATAGCGGTCCCAGTCAACTGGCGACCTTGTGTTCCTAGCTCTGTTGAACAGTCTTCTCAGCCTGCGTCGGTGTCTTTCCAGTTCAGGACTCCACCAGGAACGGCGACCTCCCTGCCTGGGTACCGTGAGGGGACAAGACTGTTCAAAGCTAGATATCAGGATGGATGTGATCTTGTTGACATGTTCGTCTAAGTTGGTTACTGGTATTTCAGCCGGAAGGGCGGGTATTTTGGCTAGTTCAGCTTCAACGAGTTTAGTGAACTTGACTTGGTCTGTGTTGCGAGGAATCCTTCTTGGTTGTGGTTTGGTTAAGTTGAAGTTGATGGTATAGCGGATCCATCTGTGGTCTGAGCATGATATCTCGGTGGACACATGCCAGTCCTGTATGGAGTTGGATATACCTATGGTTGCTAAAGTAAGGTCTATTATTGTTTGCGATCTTGCGTTTATGAAGGTAGGTTCGGAGCCCTTGTTAAGTAGAACAAGGTTATTACTAAGAATAAAATCAAGCATTTCCTCACCTCGGTTGTTGGTTTTGACATTACCCCAGAGCGTGTGATGCGCGTTGGAGTCAGTCGCGATGATTAGTTCCAGTTTCTCCTTTTCACAGTACTCAACCAGTGAGGCGAGCTCTGGCAGAGGCACGTCGGCAGGTAAGTCCTCGAAGGGTTAGGCATTGGTGTGCCTATAGTAAGACTGGTATACGGGTAGGCTGACCGCATAACTGAGATGTTGCCTGAGGTAGCAGCGCGGTGCGGGAGGGGTTATAGTTGTTACAAGTTGACGAATCACTGAGCTCTCGCATCACATTACCACACCCCTCCCTGGTCGTTGATTTTTCAGTGACGGTTTGTCGCACCAATACGGAGTCACACCCCTGATTAATTTATAAATTGTTGTTAACTTTAAATATGTTCGACAGCTCTGGGCAACAAGACAGGTATCCAGGACATTTGCTTCGCTCCTCTGACGTCATCGTTCAGCGGCCCCATCAACCCTTACGACTGTGTGGTGCAGTCCGTCTGGGGCTGGTGGCAGAACGACATCGAGAACTTTGAAGTTGTGGAAGAGGACAACGAATATCTTGATACTATTCTGAAGTGCTCTGGGTAAGACTAACAAAATTTGTTAATGATGTCGGCGCAGTTCATGTTTCATGAAAATCTTTCTTCGTCTATGCGAGATTAGTAGAATGCGATTTATGGCAGTCTCGCGTGGATATTTTCTTCCTGACTCGTTCAAGAAAGTCATGTAAACGAGGCTTGAATTTGTGGTGCTTTTCAAGATTTTATTTACAATTTACAACTAATAAATTGACAGCGAAACTATGTGCTTGATCATGCTTGATGAAATTAATGGAGTGTGAATGCTTGAACACAGTGCTTGACGTTGCACGAAGCGTCATTAAGCATGCTTGACAAATGGAGTGTGTTTACAGGAACCCGTTCCTGCCGGACTGCCTGGGCTCGTACCGCGGGCCCGTGCTGCCCGCCGTGGCGCTGGGAGGCTTCCTGGCGCCCGGGGAGGCGCTCGGCAAGCGCTCGCGCTTCCACGAAGCTACCGCACTCATCATCACCTTCCTCGTCAACAACAAGCACGACAAGGAGCAGGTATACCAGACACACACTGATACATTAAACAAATAAAAGGAACATATTTGGGACACGCACTGTAACGGCTAGGGCTTTGCAGGTAGGCTGCGCAGGCCATTAACTGATAGGTTAGAGTTAAAAGAAACTCACAAGCATGGTTCATACGTTCCTCATAGTAGGTTAACATAGATACGTAGTAGTAGACTAGGTCGCGGGTAAAAACACGCTTATCGTTCTGAGCACTCGCACGTGTAACATAGAAAAGGTACCATCCTTGGTTCCCGGGACACAAGGGCTTGGACAGCAGGGAGCAGGGCTAGCCAGCACGGGTGCAGGCGCCGCCAGCCGCACTCCGGCCGGCAGCGCGCCGCCTCGCGTGTGTACAGCGCATAGTGTAGCTACGCGTGCGGCGATTGTAGAGGCAAACAATTAGAAAATTTAAAACGAATATAATAATGAAAACAAAAAAAGACCTGTGCGAGGCCAAAAAGACTCCTATATCAGCATAATGCCACGATATTTATAAAATAAATACCGCAGCGCTGATCTACATCCTAGCAACATGTAACAATATACAAACGTATACAGAAACCCATAAGGTTGGTAGTGTAGCCACGCGGCCGGACCAAACTCTCTATTGACACCCCAATTACAGTCCACTCTCTCAGCTCAAGATCTATTAATGTTAATTAGCACAATGCTTTGACTTACAACAAAATGTTCCCATCTGTGTTGTGTAATAGTAGCTTGCCTGTTGTGCGACAGTGGCAGGAATAACATACCAACCAACCGATAGATTCATTATTGCATTAGGTACAAATAAAGCCAGCTGTGCTAATTATAAGTTGTTACTTATAAAAATATCTTGATTATATCTGGTTAGTGGGTAATAGTATAAGGAATACTGTGACGAATTGTCTTTGATTAATATCATACCACTTTTACAGGAGGGAGGGGCCACTTGCCACTGTCAGCGGTACAAGCTGGTATTATTTCGTAGAAACACATCGGGTTTTGAATTCCATACCCCACTGAATGTTTTTTTTTTTTACAAAAAAATATTTTTAGTTTTCTGTGATATTGAGCTCATTCCTCATTTGACCGCTTTTTTATTTTACTTCTTATTTTTTCGGTTTTGGCTCTGCAGTTCCATCGCAAAAACTCACCCACTTTGTTAAATAAGGGCTCCCCGAAATAGGCACGGTTTGATGCGCGAAATTGTCACTGCGATTCCTCCGTGATTCGCATCGCCACAAATCTCAGCCTGTGTGTAAACTTACGCGCAAATTTAGAGAAAATGCTTCGCGCCTGTTTGGGGGAGCCTTTGACATTCACACAAATATCTACAAACTCCTGTTTACAACAAAACAATTTACCATCATCTTTCATTTTCAGTTAAAACCAGCGTTAGAATGGGAGAAAGAGTTCATTCACTTCATGGAGAATTACACTAAGACACAAATGCCGCCGTACATGGACATCGCATACACTTCAGAGCGTTCGATCGAAGACGAGCTCGATCGGGAGTCGCAGTCCGACATATCGACGATTTTGGTGTCTTACTTCATCATGTTTGCGTATATCGCGATCTCGCTTGGAAGGTTCACTGGTTTCTCGAGACTGTTGATCGATAGTAAAGTCACTTTGGGACTTGGAGGTGAGTTTTATTGTGCTACTTTATCTTATTACTCAAGATATATATGGTATTTCATTCGAAAGTGAGTATTGCCATTTTCGTGGTCAATGATTTGAGAGGGCAACCGAACGTAAGATGTCATTTTTTTGCCCAATTTGGTATTCATATAATTTTAAGTAACAAATTACACGGTCTCCTCAAGTATTGCTCCTCTGTACAAAACTATAACAATGCTGTATTTATCAAGGGCTTTAGAGCTGAGAGCCAAAATTTGACTGCACTCAGCTAAATATATATATATATATTTTTAATTATAACGTATCGCAGTCGGTGGTACTTTATTCACATTACAATCTAGCCTATTAGCTAATAAGTAATTTAAATATAACTTAAACTGCTAAGTAACTATAATATTAAGAAATCGTCCAATAACGTCTTTCTTATTAACTATGTCAAGGGAAAGACACTTGATTCACGTGTTTTGTATAATAATCAGCACTTGCATTGTAGTTTCAAGTTCACTCACACTGCACTAAACTAACTCAAAACGTTTTACCCTTTTTAGTCTTCGCACTAGATCAGTGTCGTCAAGGAGTTGGATAGCCTCGACATTCACGTGATGATGAAGTCTTATGTTCATGAGCTAAATATAATCAGGGATTTTTGTTCCGAGTTCGTTAAAAGCAAAACAACAATTAATTCTCACTATTTTCTACAGGTGTATTCATCGTACTCGCCTCAGTAGTATGCTCAGTCGGTATGTTCGGTTTCGCGGGCGTACCAGCCACGTTGATCATCATCGAAGTTATCCCCTTCCTTGTGTTGGCCGTGGGCGTGGACAATATCTTCATCCTCGTACAGACCAACCAGAGGGAAGGCAGGAGGCCCAACGAATCTGTTGCTGAACATATTGGGAGAACGTGAGTTTTGATTCTTTTGTAACATTTTGTGGTGTAGGCTTGGGGGTTGAAAGTGGTTTATCCAGGGTATAGGCATCCATCATCATCTGCCTAGCCGTTTCCCAACTATGTTGGGGTCGGCTTCCAGTCTAACCGGTTGCAGCTGAATACCAGTATTTTACATGGAGCGACTGCCTATCTGACCTCCACAACCCAGTTACTGGGTAATACGATATCTGGGTATCCAGGGTATAGGCATCCATTATAAAAAAAACGACGAGTATAGAAACTGAATCCTTTCGTAGAAGATCAATTAATTAGTATCGGTCTTCGCACTTTGCCGCATATTTTGTCTTCAAGAAGATTTAAATTAACGATAAACAACTTTGCTGGGAAATCGAGGCCATTAACTTGTTCCTAATTTAATAACAACAATGTGTCAGTGTCAGGGAATACAACAAACATTTGATAATTTGATAAGAGTGTTTGACCCGCGTTGTAATTTCGATACCCAAACATTTTCAACATTAGCTGGACTGCTGCCTCAATCATAATTAATTTTGTATATTTGTTCTTGCAGCCTGGGCCAGGTCGGACCATCGATGTTCCTAACATCAGCATCTGAATCGGTTTGCTTCTTCCTGGGAGCGTTGTCCGACATGCCGGCTGTCCGCGCCTTCGCGTTATATGCGGGCGCCGCGTTACTTGTGGACTTCTTACTGCAAGTCACCTGCTTCGTGGCGCTACTGGCTATTGATACGCACAGGCAAAATGCTAACAGGTATGGTATAATTTATAACCGTATTCATTAAAGCGGTTGTACAAACTCCAGAGTTTCAAAACACGGGATTGCCTGCGGTTGGGCCTCAGTTGTATTTGCACCCTCCATAGTTTATATTCATCATCATCTGCCTAGCCTTTTCCCAACTATGTTGGGGTCGGCTTCCAGTCTAACTGGATGCAGCTGAGTACCAGTATTTTACATGGAGCGACTGCCTATCTGACCTCCACAACCCAGTTATTGAGTAATACGATACCCTTTGGTGAGACTCCATAATTTATATTATAACATAGAAGTTTTTCAAGTGGTTTTTTTGTAACCTTAAAGGCTAAGATTATATTTTATCTTTCCTTCCAGCCATTGTTAAAAAAAAAACATTAGAAGACCTTGAATAAGACTATTCTTATTCAAGGTCTTAGACTCTATAGTCTAAACAAACAATACTATTTCCAGGTTCGACGTGTTCTGCTGCGTGCAGGGCACGAAGGCCGAGAGCGGCGCGGAGAGCGGCGAGGGCGCGCTGTACAACGTGTTCAAGCAGGTGTACGTGCCCTTCCTCATGAAGCGGGAGGTGCGCGCCTCCGTCATGATCGTGTTCTTCGCGTGGCTGTGCTCCTCTGTAGCTGTGAGTGGCAATTGAACATTCGTTTACATACACGTGTATGGGACATTGACGCGCAAACTGCTACCATACATTCAGCCCATGATTTTAGACTCCCTAAGTGTAAACACTACGGGTCAAAATGTATGGAACAGCTAATTTCCTATTAATAAATAAACAGTACTTTTCACAAACAATTTGCGCGTCGAGATCTCTTACGCCCTGTATAGGAACCGTAAAGTTGAACAAGAAAAAAATCCACTAATAGTATTTCTTCATAATTGTTCAAAATGAAGAAGAAATTTTGCCCTTGCTCGCTGCTGCGCGTCCTTACACACCTTTAGTGAAAAGCCAGCCTTTATCGGCAAGTATATGCGTATACGGTGATTAAGGACTGCAAAGCCAAGATTTGTTTATTGACTTTATTACTACTTATAAATAAACCTTAGTGGATTTAGTAAATAAACGTGATTTTTTCCTAATAGAAATAAAATCATCAGGGCTCTGCATCATTTCCAGACAATACTATTACAAAACATATCTCTACCACATTAACCTAACTGAACTCTTAACTTTCAGGTTGCACCTCACATAGAAATCGGCCTCGATCAGGAACTCTCGATGCCTCAAGACAGTTTCCAACTGAAATACTTCCAGTACTTGAACCGTTACCTCAACATCGGACCGCCAGTGTACTTCGTAGTCACGGAAGGATTGAATTATTCGGATTTAGAAACGCAGAATATGATATGTGGAACGAGGTTCTGTCGACCTGACAGTGTTGCTATGCAGTTGTATTCCGGTGAGTTATAGATTTACATATATACCTAACATCAGGCCTGTAATCACCAAAGTACTAGACAGAGGTATACCTGTACACTCACATTTTGCCAGATGTTTTTAGTCTTATTACAAGACGAATTAGAACTCGTTTTGTACGTTAGTCCAAGCCCAAACCTTCGAGCCAGTTATTGTATTTTGAACATTATTCAAATCACAGTAAAGTTCTTAATACAAAATTTACAACTTGGACTCGAATTTGACCTATATCTCGGAACTCTCCGGCTAACCCTCAAAAAATGTTGGAACATGGAATGATGGTTGGTAGTTGGAGTTCCAACATTTTTTGACGTTTTTTTTTTTACGAAAACAAGTTTTATACATTATTACTTAACTTCAAATACCCCCTCAACTCATATTTTATGTGATAACACACGCACAACATTGCGCGCTGGCGTAAGCAGTGATTTTTAAGTCATTTCCCAGCAATCATTTTGCTCTATGTTAGGTAGTTGTGTTGAATGCGTAGATAACGGCTATGTGATGGGTCTTTTTATACCATGTTTATTATCTGTTACAGCCTACAAGACTCCAAACGAGACGTACATAGCGCAGCCGCCGAACTCGTGGCTGGACGACTTCTTCGATTGGGCCTCGTTGGGCGACTGCTGCAAGTACTTCCCGTCCAACTCCAGCTTCTGTCCTAGCAGCAGTAAGTATTATGCCATTAAAGTACACATAACATAACATCACACCGGTATTCTTCAAAGGCTAGGCAGAGGTAATGGAGGGTGAGCCGATTTCTCGGACACACATCTAGGACTCCCAAAGTAATATAATTGGAAAATACCTATGAAAAAAAATATCAATAACGTGGCCTGACCTAGGAACTGTTGCCTATTAGAAACTGTTTTGGCAAAAAAAAAAAAAAACATTTTCCTTCCTTTATTTACTCGGACTATCCATCCTAGACCATATTTATTGGCCACCAAACAAATTTAATTATATAATTTAATACTAAACCTCCACTCCACAGAGGGCGCACCATGCAAATCATGCAAGATCCCACTAAAGGGCAACGAACAGCGCCCTGATGTGTCAGACTTCAAGCGTTATGTTCCGTTCTTCCTACAAGACATACCCGACTCCAACGGATGCATAAAGGGAGGTCATGCGGCCTACGGACAAGCCGTCAACTACCACATGCTGAACAAAACTCAGGCACAAGTCGGCGCCACTTACTATCAAGGATATCACACAGTACTCAAAACCAGTCATGATTACTACTCAGCCCTTAAAGGCGCTAGGAGCGTAGCAGCGAATCTAACAGAAACATTGAACAGAAATTTGAAAGAACAAGGAAAGGCTAACGGGACGACGATCAATGTGTTCCCGTATTCTGTGTTCTACGTGTTCTATGAGCAGTATCTGACGATGTGGCCCGACACGCTGAAGTCTATGGGCATTTCTGTGCTGTCCATCTTCATTGTCACCTTCCTGCTTATGGGCTTCGATCTGTTTTCGGCTTTGGTGAGTTTATTGAAATGAAAACTTCTTTAGGCGCGTTGGGCATTTTTTGAGATGGTAAAAACTATTGAACTCGCGCCACTGTTACCGTAATCGACACTGCTTCGGATTTGTTCGGCTGTCCTCGGGATGTATTCGGTTTTAATGTATATCCAATATGTCAGTGAGTGATGGCAAAGTATTCTGTTTGTGTTTTGGTTTCACTTCTGTCGGCACTCCCGGAGTGCCACTGTTTTTTTTTATTTACTAAAATATAATCATTCATTAAGTCTTAACAACAAGTTATAGCCTGACCAAATTAAATTAAATATGATTGTTTAACAGTCTTTATAGACTCAGATTTTATTGAATAACTAGTAAAATAAGAAAAAAAAACTGAAAGAAAATACTCTTTAAATATTTTTTGTTTTGAACATTTTAGTAGAACGTTTTATATTATCTGCTTCTCCGATTGGTGTCAAATAGTTCTGTAACATTGTCCGCAGGTGGTTGTGATCACAATAACGATGATCGTGGTGAACCTCGGCGGAGTCATGTACTGGTGGGGCATCAGTTTGAACGCTGTGTCTCTCGTAAATCTGGTACGTAGCAAATGATCTATCTAATTAATAGTAAGTTAAGTCATTGTATGAGCCTATATTGTCCCACTGGTGGGCAAAGGCAGTGTAGGCCGTGGTTTTGAACCTAGAGAGGCACGCTGTTTACTTTGGTGAATTAATTTCATCACCAGTATTCGTAAAACGACGAAGGACGTCGTGAGGAAACAGGCATGTCCTAGAACCAGTTGTGGATATAGCATAGATCACACTAACACACCGCACACTATCGCCGTCCTGTCGCCGTGTACTGTCGCCTCACCGGCGTAGTGAGTGCGCAGTGCTACACACCGCCACACTATTTCAAGTTATTAAATATTAACTTTATTTCAATGACTATTAAGTCGATTTCAGAGTGACTAACACTATTGAAAAAGTTATAAAAATGCTTGGAAGTTGTAGCGTAAACTGAACTTTATTGTGTAGGAATTAAAGTTATTTTTCCATTAATTCATATTTGCTTTCATTTACATTTTTGACAAATAAATCGCTAACGCAGATTACATGTTTGCCATGTTACCTATATTTGAATTCAGAATCTCTAGATAATCATTAAGTTTTGGAACAATAAACTCGACGTCTAACAAAATAGAGTTCAAATTCCATTGTAATAAAAATTTATTTAGAACCTGTTTATTAAAAATGGCTACTCAAAAAATCAACTTTTTAATACACAACCTTAAAGTGGATAATTGAATAAATAGCAATGGGCGTAAATTATCTGAGATTAAGGCCCGTATTAATAAACGTTAGTCAGCCCAAGAGCTCGCACTTGACATCAATCTTGACATCATGATCGTAGTAATAAACATAATAATTAACGTAAACCTTACGGTTTGGGTTTATGTTATCAGGCAAGTGATGGACTGATACGAAACTCTACATTTAAGTATACAATAGGTGCGTGCGTAGGATGCTTAAAACCTGAGTGTAGGCAGACCGTGACTTGAGGTCGTGATTAGTATATAGCGCGAAACATGGATTTTGAAAATATTTTAGGTGAAATAAATTGTTACGATGAAATAGAGTACTGTGACGATATTTTATGGTCTGCTAAATTATTTATATGTTGAGGTCGGTCAAACTGCGTTAGTCTACTGCGAAAGTTGTATAAAATAGGTATTACTGCACCTATCCAAAAAGTAGACAACTTCAATTCGCTGAAAATATGAACATAAACAATCTACTCTCTTGCTGAAGATATGCAAAATGGAAAAATAATGATATTATCATTCTGTCTGCATTCTTACTTTTACCATTTTTCATACTTTACATAAAAAACACGATTGAATCTTGATAAAAATTACTATAAATTGTGTTGCGACGTGGCATTTTTTAGTGCTGACTGTCCACCCAACTTTCTTATTTCGATTCAAAACTTCGGTCAATGTGACGTAATCGTTCACGAGATCAAGCCCTCAAGTGCAGCGTCTTGAGGAGCTGCTCTTAGTAACTGAGATACTGTTGTCATGATGTTTATTAATTAGCAATGATCTTGAGATGTTGATATCGTAATAATGGCGTATCTAAATAAATGATAACGCTCTTGAGTACGTCGTTGAGGAACGTTTATTAATACGGCCCTAAGAATCGAAGCATAACGTATATGTCCCGGCAGGTGATGGCGGTGGGCATCGCGGTGGAGTTCTGTTCGCACGTGGTGCACGCCTTCAGCGTGTCGGGCGGCGGCTCGCGCGTCGTGCGCGCGGCCGAGGCACTCACGCGCATGGGCTCGTCCGTGCTGTCCGGGATCACGCTCACCAAGTTCGGCGGCATCATCGTGCTGGGGACCGCGAAGAGTCAGATATTCCAGGTAAATATATCTAATATGCTTATCCAGGTAAGTAACCTATTTTGTCCCTTATTCTACCGGTGTATGAGTTGTTTACCTGTAACTATATTGAGGGAGTAAATAAAAAGCAATTCTATTTTCGAATACTTATATATTTTTTGTATAATACAAATTTTTAGTTTAGGTTTCAAAAATAAATCACAATATTAACAAGCAATTTATTATGAAACTCGTTACATTATTGCCCGGCTAGACCACAGGGCTATTATGACACTTTAGGTTAGGTTTGCATGACATATAATTTGACATTATCAAGCACGTGGTTTAAAAAATACCACCTAACATTGTTTTTTTTTTTTTAACAAAATGAATATTATAGATGGTGAGTAAATACTCCCCAAAACTTACATTGGGGCTTCAAACTGTACTATAACAGTTACGTTATTCCAGGTGTTCTACTTCCGAATGTACCTGGGCATCGTAGTGTTGGGCGCGGCTCACGGCCTGATCTTCCTACCAGTCATGCTCAGCTATATAGGTAAGTGATTATGTACTTAGTGGCTGTGACGAGGCCTAATACGTGTTACTATGCTCATAACCTTGATGAGATCGTAGTTGTTTATATGATCGTGCCTAGGCTGGGCTAAAAACGCTTTTACACAGAAGCTGTAGGTGTACCTAAATAAATAAAACTCTACCTTGTCAAACTAATATCAGACAGTTTTAAAATATTATTGTTTCTCGACTTGTAAAAGTGGTTTTACAACCAATTTACAGACTAACAAATAACCTGAGGAAATAAGTTTTGAAATAAAAAAACGCATTTGAAATACATTTACGTAATTAAGATCACCCACTTTTAAGGATCGGTAGCGAATCAGCGGTGCTATTCTGTAAAAATATCACCGTGATAACTTAGGTGAAGTGAGCTTAAAGTGAGCTGTCATTCCACATGATGTTAGGGATTGACACTATTAAATGTTCACTTTAAGCTCGCTTCACCTAACTTTTCACGTTGAGATTTTTAGAGAATAGCATTACTGTATCCAAGAAACTAGTGGTCAGGGTATCCAACATCAAGCCCCTGACAAAACTACCTAAAGACAGCTTCTTCAGTTGGCTATCGATCTCAGCTAATCAATTATCTAATAGAGACTTTCTTTGTCAATATGAGCTAAAGTATCACCTGCCAGGCCTCGTCATAACATCTGTGTCCCGCACCCGCACACAATTTGTTTACGACATTATTATTATTTATATATTATAAGTTATTTCGTTACGGTCTTGCATGCAGTGTCTTCGTTTATTTTTATTATTTTATAACATTATTGTTTCTGCACATTTTTATTTCAACTTTCGCTTGTATATTGGACCTTTTCAGCCGATAGATGTTTTGACATAATATTCTATAGCTTTGAAAAGCGACATACCGTGAATATTTGTTTTTATTTTGTTTTTTTTTCGCCTTTTCTAACTCATTAGTGCCTTACTAACAGTGGCGGTGCACGCACAATGGTCCACTTGAAGGACTAAGTGCGGAAACCAAACCCATAACATAGAATAGTGGAGGTGATTTCATTAGACGCTTGTGCGAGGAAAGTGTACAGAAACTCGCTGTTGGATGATAAAATATACAATACAAAGTCACAGGTGTTGTATTTGTGAACATTTATTATGAACACTAAGAAATAGTCAAATGCTAATTTGGATCAGCATGCTTATCAGTTTTCATCTGATTATGATAATCCTATCATTTATATTTAGCTGTCATTCTCTTGTAACAAGGATGATTATAATTGAAATTCAAAAAAAGAGATGAAACTAATCACTATCAAAGTCAATCAAATCTCCAATAAACCACAATTAGAATAAAGAACGCACGATTTGCTTTTGTTTTTCATTTCATCGCCGCACTATCACACTTCATCGCACGTGACTACATATTAAAAAGATTGCTATACTTAAAATAGAATGTGTTAACACGCATGTTGCGTCAAGTTCGTCAGGCAGGTGACTCGAGTCCTCGTTACAGGTTCGCCAGTGAACAAGCAGAAGTTGGCCAACCAGCTGCTGCGTGGCAAGGACGTGGCGGTGGCCGAGACGTCGCTCACAAGAGTAAGAGATGCGAAGGGACACGCATACACCCAGTATAACTTTGAAACGCTTCCCGCGTGAACTTGTCTATAGCGAGAATGAACACGTACGTACTAGCGCAGAGGAGTTACTTACGTGACATATAATAGTGGCATAGCGATCGTGATGGACCATTCTAGATCATAGTTTAATTTTAACTTCAGTAACTAGAACTCATTATGCACTAGCGTTTTTAATAGTCTGTTCATTGAAATACCCGATACAAGAACTTACTTAAATATTGTCTCTCGTGGCAATAAACAAGCGGGTATTTCAATTAAATATTATTTTCAGTTCAAATGCCTAACGAATCTAAAAAGCATACCATACAATACCTTGTAATCCGCTATCTTTCGCCATGCCTTCACATAAATAAATAATGATTGCCATTGATTTGCTCCGTTCATTCTCGTTACAAGTTCCCGTACTAACGCATCGGTGTATTGTAAAGTGGGAAGGTGCTGCGACTCGGATGCGTCGAGTAGACTCGTCAAACATTCAAGTAGTACAGGATAATGTCCTATAGTATTATAGTGTTGTTGATACCCTTACAGCTATGGGACTTTTTGTGACTCAAACTGGCCAAAACCTTTAGAAGTATTTTTCTTTAGAGATTATAATCGAATTAGATGTTACCATTAACAAAAATTAGTTTAAAAAATTGAAATTATATTTTATTTACGCCAAAGAATTGGTAATAGTAAGTTTTGGTCAGTCTTGAGTCACAAAAATGTCGGCGCGGGAATATGGTTCTCTTCCCATTAATATTGTTGAAAGCATTTATTGTATACGACGGTGCTTTGTGATTTGATACATTGTAACCTCATTTAATTTTACGAGTAGTTCTTACTACCTACCTATTACACTAAGCAAGATCATAATATTAACATGTAGTGAGCTATTCGTTTGCAAAAGTGTTCAAATCGCAAATGCCGTGGCAAGGGGTCGGTTTCTAACCAAAATGGTTTTGGGGACACCCTTTTCTGTGTAAAAAAAATCACGAATATAATATTTTTTATTGTTATTTGCATGTATCGATCGTTATATTCCTAGCTGTGTATCGGTAGCGATCATTCCTATTGAGTTCGAATTTAAATTTTTATTTTTTTATTTATAAATAAAATAAATAAATAAATAATAATATTCCACAACTATCACACAACGCCATCTAGTCCCAAGCTAAGCAGAGCTTGTGTTATGGGTACTAGACAACTGATAAACATACTTATATATTTCTAAATACATACATATTATAGATAAATTACAACCACACAATTATAAATTATATTATTGATGTATATCTATGATTTTGTGTCACTGCCTTTGTTTTGTTTGCACACCGCTAAAGTACTTATATTTACCAGGATACGCTTAAACTCTTCGTAGTTCATGAATAGGTAAATGAATTTCATATGGTATTTAACAGTTTAGGCTCAGAAAATTAAATAATTCAAGGATTATTCCGTACTTATACTTCAGTACTTAAAGCTTTGAACAAGGCAGTGTGGTAGCAAATATCAAATAACTATAAATAGGGTTAATATTTATTTTTTATAATTATTGACTATTGGCGTAACTAAACAGGCATCAGAAGTAACATAGATATCGTTCACTATAAAATATAATTCAATTAGTCAGAAACAAAAATGGTTTAGTTATGCTAGCAATATACACAACATTATCCAAAATATGAATAATTTTATAGTTATTTTTAACATTTAAAACAGTTTTAATATAGCCTTAGTTACGCCTGTATTAATACCTAATTGCAATTGACGCTAAATCTATGCCAAAATAGAAAGGGCTCTAAAGAATTCCATTTAATGTGAAATATCAACAAATTAATATTTTATTTGCACGCTTTATATGGTAGAATAAGTTAGAACAATCAGCCTGTATCTTAGATTAGATTGTGTGTGAGAGAAATTGACGTAAAGAAGAAAAAAGAGTATTTGGGAGGGATGAAAATAAGAATTATTCGTCGTGTGCATAGACTATACTTATTAGAGTAGAGACTATAGAGTACACCGTGTGCTAAAACCATAGTCTTCACAGTGTGTAGAATTTGCCAATAACTAAATTTTGGCATCACATCGGTGGACGTTGTGTTGTGTAGTCGTCAACAGTATTAATGTATATGAAATAAAACACCAGTGCTCTGATTAACTTTTTTTTTTAATAAGATATAATCATGTTATATATTTTTCATTGTAAGGTCTTATAGAAGCTCATTCTGTTGTAGATTTTTTCGAAGGCAGTGTCATCAGTCGGAGAGATCCGTATCATTCATACTTACGGTCAATTTCTCCACATTACAACTTAGGCTTTGTATAAAGCACATTGTATTGTTTTTTTGTATTTATTTTTTTCTCCTAAACTCTGACTAACAAAAGGGTTAAACGATAAAGTACTAATGGTATAAAACTGACGCTTGGTGTTGGTCAACTCGCTCCTTCAATAATAGAAAGCTTTAAATGCAAGGAGTATGTGTCTTTACAGGTACAACTGTAAAACGACATGGAAATTAAGAACAAATGATATTTATTTTAGTTCAATGACTTGTTTGTTTTGTACAATCTGTATTATTAATTTGTGATCCTTCAGAGATTTCGATTACTTTAAGCTCCCCTCTAAGTTCCTAATAAACATAAAATGTTATAATTTAAACAAATATATTCCTTAGTGAATGCCAAATGCTGAATGAAATTGTTAAAGAAATTATCACAAACGATAGGAATCTCCTACTTAATGTTAGTACTTACTTAATTTAGAGGGAAATAGTTCTGTATCTAAAGGCACCATATTGTCAGGCAGATTTTGTGATAATAAAAATAAATTATGCTTTTTTAATTATTTGTTTTTGTTTTATTTTTTAGTTGTAAAGCACCTATGCATGGTATGAGTGCACAGCTCAGTGTTGCCAGGTATGCATTTCATTTATGCATGTATAAGTTGACTCATGAAACATGTTGCTCATTTTAAGTGCAAATTGGCAAGAAGATAACATTTCAGACACATGTAGTATACTAATACAACGCTATTACACAGTAATTGCTAAAGAATTGAATGTTTCCAGTACGTTTTGCACTTAAGCAAGGTCTTAACAAGCCAGCATCATCATTCAGTATTTACGATCATCACATAAAGCATAATAGAAGCAGTATGTAGGAAAATAGCATATCACCAGGTTGAACTAGGAAGCAAAGGTCCAATGTACAACTGATAACAAAATTTAATTGATAACTTTTTCCTTATGCCTAAGGAGCTTCTCAGCCCGACCCAAAACAACGTAAGGATTACTTTTTATTACAAAAAGCACTATCACTTAGTTTGTCAAGTTCAAAACTGACTGAAGTGCACTAAATGATCACATTTTCTTAAAAATGTTCTAATTTTAACACATTAATTGTCTAGTGTATAATTATGTGGTGCACTGGGCCCGCGTGGGAAATTACGACCCACTCCCTCTCGGAGAGTAAATGCCTGTGTGATTTGTCCCAGAAGTGGGAACATTATAGGCTGATAAAAAAATATATACAGTGTGAATGTTTCAAGTGGGCGTGGATCGCCAAATCCGAAACTATGTGGAATAGCGAAAAGTACTCAAAGGAGTCTCGGGCTCGATTTTGGCGAATACTAAAACTGTATCATTGGATTTTTGAAAAATCAATATTTCTAGCCAGGATCGAAACCCTTGATTTTGAAAAAAAAAAACACTGTTTTATTACACCATTTGATAGTGTTGCTAATAAGGATCGAATTCTGGGTAGTACTTTAAGGTTAATGTTTTACTAACAAATTATGGATGTTTAATTCTGAAATAAAATGATTATTATTATTATAAAAATCCAATGATGCAGTTTTAGTTTTCATCAAAATCGAGCACGAGACTCCTCTGAGTACTTTTCGCTATTCCTCATCCTTTCGAATTAAGCCATCCACGCCCACTTGAAAAATTCACCCTGTGTATTCACGCCAATTGATTAAGTATAGTGTGCTACGCAGTCAGTTAACGTGTTAAATATCACAATAGAACAATTTATAAGATATACAAAAAATATATTTGTGCACAATAAATTGACAAAATGAAATTATGATTTTATCACGGAATTTAGACCACAGGTGCGTGTTGCCCTGTTGACTGTTCTCTTTTCATTAAAACCAGTAGGAAGTCACTCGCATACCGTTATCTCGTTAACTGATACCGTTTTGAGTTGATACGGTATCATCGGTGTTACTCATCATCATCACACAATACCGATTATTCCGGCTATTGATATTGTTATATGACAATGATAGCCCAGTATACTATTGTAGTCTTTGATGATAGCATATCATATATTTGAATTAATATTTAATCTCAATGATCATTTGGTTTTCGTAACAATGTAATGAGTCATTTAATTATTGGTTTTTTCACATATTTTTTTTATAAATTACACGACAATTTCATCGTCAAACATTTAGCATAATATTATTATACCAAGTTACTTTTCTATCTACGAAGGCACTTGGGCTCATCTATGTTTAATGTTTAGAGCATTTGGTCATGCACCTGTGTTCCGCATATTACCGGTGAGCTTTTCTCAGAAAGCTACCCGGTTTCATCCAGTTCTTATTAATTAAAATAATGTAAAGCAAGCATGCATGACTGTATCTACAGACATTTCACACTCTACCATCAGTTTACGGATGTTGTATATTATATCTAATCTCTGAAATCACTCCATCTATTCGTCCATGCTTGTTTTCCACGTCTAATGAAAGTAAATGTACCGCATGATAAATTGGCAGTGTTTCATGTCACATTTCTAGATGTTGCTGTGTTTTCAAAACTTTGGCATGAATATATTTCAGTCGAGCTGTTGAAGATACATTAAGGTTTAGGATATTGTTGCTATGTTGTATAGGGGACTGGTGTAGTCCATGATGGATGTCATGACAATTTGATGTTCCGTCAGGCATAACCCGTCGTCGGGGACGTTGGCGAGTGCAGTCGTGGCGCGGCCCCTCCTACGGCAGTCTAGAGGAGACCCCGCGAGAACCGCGCGCCTCCGGCAGCGGCACCGTCAACGGCCTCACCGATGAGATGTGAACCTCACACGTCATGAACTAAGATTTAAACAATACGGTGAGTCACACCATTTAGTTACATCGATCTCAGAATAATATAGATGGCGGTTAAAGCCTTATTGTATAAATCTTAGGCCTGTATTAGTGAAAGACAATGGACTCGAACAGTGAATTATGTAGCGAAATTTTTGTGTAAGTTAGAAATATAAAATGACTGGATATGTTTTGACGAATCACGAATTACCATTTTAAACCTTATAGCGTAAGGCTTAAGGTTGGTATTTTTTATGCTGTGGACAAAATCTTTCGCGTTTTTAGGAATATGTACCTACCCGTCAAGATAGCTATTCACTTGTGATATGTATATTAGAAATAAGAATCTTAAATCATAAGTATTTAGTTTGTACCAAATCATAGGGGATCTATAAAATAATTTGGGAGCTTTGTAATTTTTATATAAATAAATTATATTTTAAAGGACTCATAGTATCAAATATGTAATAAAGTACCTAAAATAAACTTATGAAAATGTTCTATCATTATTTTATTTGTTTTTTGTTTAGTAAAGAGATTAATTTTGAAAATGATTAATTAAAAAGGTTTTGAATAACTATTTAAATATGCTGCTAACGGCAATGTTATTGAAGACTAAAATAAAAATACTTGATTTTATTTATCTTCTGTTACTATTGAGCTTTGACAGAAACATTGTAATAGACAGTTTTGTAGAAGAACCACTAAAGAGTTCAACTCTAATGATATACTATCAGATGAAAACGGCTGTGACATGGTGTATTACAAAACTACCACAAAATTATCTTTCACAGAATGTTTTTTAGCAAGCGTCCAAAAGCAGGGCAGTGATGTTTAAAGTATTAATAAAAACGCGAGTATATGTATGTTTGTAAATAAAAGAAAACATCGATAGTTATGAATAGAGAAATTATTGAAATAGTTACCTCCGAATGTCAACCAAAACTTTACAGTTTGAGTGCGACACTGTTCGAAGTGTATGATATTAAATTTATGTTTCTTATAGTAACTGATACAGTAGGTTAAGTTGTAGGATGAAATATGTATATGGGAATAATATTCTGGGTAATTTATGCACCATAATAATGTGCACTTCTCATAATGACCTGTTTAGTGACTACAGTAAACAGGTCACCACCTCTAATCATTTCTTAATCACCTCTAATTTCAACTTAATCATCGCGTGCACTAGCACGCGATGATTAAGTTGAAATTAGAGGTGATGTGTATACAGGGTCAAATAAAATTAGCTAGCGTAACTTCAGAGACGGAATGGTTATCGATATCTAAACACGATAAAACAAACAAAATCTAAACTCAACGGTCTAGCAACTAGGTACAGCTGATTATGCAATCATCGCTCAGGTTTGCTTGTAGTAAGTACTTGAAATTATGAGTTTAGAAAATCAGTGTTTTTTTGTTCTATCGTGTAATCGTGTTTAGATAACGATACCCATCACATCTTTGAAGTTTCGCCAGCTAAGTTAATTTAACCATTTACAGTGTACTTCCCTGATCGCTTGCACTACCGTAAAATGGGGTGAATAGAGATGCAGGGGTGAATCGGAACGAAACTTTAAAATGGATTTTAACATTGAAATAATTGTTTTTTTTTTTGCCAAAAAAGTACTCTAATGTGTTTATTATATTATAATTAACGATTAAGTGTCCTTGTTGGCAATAGACTTTATTACATCAACGTTAAAATCCATTTTAAAGTTTCGTCCCGATTCACCCATGCATCCCTATTCACCCCGTTTTACCGGTATGTAATGTGTGAGCGTTTCTCCATTCTAACAAGACATGCTAATGGTCGCGTACATTTGTTCCCAACGAGTAACACCCTCAAATGTCACACTGTTACTCGATGGGATTTTTTTCTGAAAAAATTCCCAACCGGTCACACTACCAGTCACGGGAACTCGCAATTTTCTCTTTCTAGCTCTTTTTTTTCTATTTGCGCAAGTCGTTTCTGGCACTCGCCGGCCGCTGCCGCGGCACCGCTCGCTTCGCTCGCTCGGCTCGTGCGTAGAGGGGTCTCAGTTTTAACCTAACCTAACCGATTGTTCCCAACGAGTCACACTGTGACATGTTACAGTGTGACTGGTTGGGAACACACCGTCGCGTATCGGTAGAAAGTCGTAGAAATACTGATCAATAGGATATTGTGACAAAGTCAGATGTTTATAATCAATCTATTTCTAACCAGTAGTTAGTGTACCTTAGTTATAATATACAACTCGAGTACCTATCCAAAGGTTAGGTAAAAAAAAACATTATTAAAGGCTTTCAATGTTTAGAAAAAATGTATATTTTATTAGTTTGCAACTTAGCTATAGATTTGTTTGAGGTTGTTTTGAAAAGGAAGAGAATCGGGTATTTAAACTATAAGGGAAAAGTCAATTCGTTGTTGAAATATCTTATTGGGACTAAAGAATGCTTATGTAAAAGCTTGTATAGATCTAACGATCATAGCTAATGATTTCTTGACTGCTAGTGTAAGGTTAGCAAAGCTTTCTGTGGGCTGTGCCTTCAAGAGTCAATTTGACGCTAAAGCATAGGCTAAATTGTGAATATCGATACATTTTTAACTAGAATCGATTATGTTCTAAAAATGAAACATGGAACAAAACTATGCTTTATTAGTTATTACGCAAACGAAAAACTGCCATGCGAGTTTAAAAGTGAGTATTTCATGAAAATACGAAAGTTAAAAATTATGCAGTTTTTTTTTATGGTAGGTATTGCATTGAAAATTTGACAGAATATTGTACTAGCGGCAAGTGTTGCTTTCAAAATTATAGTATTGCGGCATAGTACCTAAGCATCGTTGGTGTTGCCGACGGCCATAAAATGATATTGAATGGTAAAAAATTAAACCAGAAACTGATTTTTTTTTAAAGATTTCTTAAAATTACAGAAACGATCGATCGATTGGAATTAATAACTGGATTTAGATAATTATATATATAATAGTTATAAAATGTCATAATACAATTGTTGTATACAAAGGCGGATCGAAAGCGTAACTTGAATAAAAAAAAATTGCCTTTTCTACTAAATTATCATGAAGATATCAGTTGGATAGTAGCAAGTATATCACTCGATGAATCTTCCTTATTTTAGCTGACTGCTGTAAACAGCCTAACTCATAATTTAGATTCTATACTATTTGTGTACAAAACATAATATTATTCATTATAGTAATAAGTATAATTCTTATAAACTATGTATACCTCTGTGGAATCTATTTTTTGAACATTTTTGTAAATACTTACCTTTATTATTTTAATTTACACGATACATCCTTCGATTTTGTTAAATATTCTGTCACATTGATGGACAACGCATAAACAAGTATATTTTCGACCATTTTACATCTTGTCGTTAGGTATTGTACATACTTAAAGAAAAGGTATGAAATGGTCCACTAGAAATTTCAAATTGATCCCCCATATCCTTGTTGTTTTTATTTTTGTTCGATCTAATATAAATCGTACTTACTAATGTAGGTATAAAAATGTAAATGTATATAAAGGTAAATAAAATATTTGATGTCTATTTAAAGTTTTTAATAGTGTAATTTGAACGTATTATCTAAAGTCTATGTTTGACGACTTCACGAGACATTCTATGTATGTAAAATCTGTGTAATAGAATTTTTAATAAAAGATAAAATCAAATATTTACGCGATTTTAAATTTGAGTATCATTCTTGTTAGTGGTTTATGGCCATAACACATCCAGTATCTAGCGTGTGGTTATTTAACTGGGTCAGTATGAAGAAATCGTACCATGGGGGCAACAGAAAACATTGAGCCTGGGCTGGACCGAACGATGGAATATGTAATAAGGGAATTCATAAAAAAAACAATAATTTAAATCTTAACAATTTATTTTGGTAATACATATTTCCATTTTTAACAAAAAAATATTTACAGTAAAATTAATTAAGGATACATTTTAACACCGAGGTGACTAGATTCATTTTGTATGTTTGAGCACAACATATCCCGCACATTCCCCACAAAGTTCATTAAAACTAACTGCCGTTGCTTATTAATAGTAATAAATTAGATTCGCATGAAACCAGATGGTTTCCCGTTCGATTTAGGTACTTAATATAATGATACCATAGAGTAAATACAAAAAGAAAGGGGAAATCAACATTCCAAAAATCTTTAAAAAAAAATCTCACAATAGACACCATAGATAAAATTGACATAAAACGAAATACAACAATAATTCAAAACGTTTGTTTATTCATCATTATTTCTTGTCGTGATTGATTAGTCTTTACAATGCTAGAGATTTGTTTAGATAATTATTAAATATAATTAATATTTAGGAAACATACCTAGGACGGGAATACAAAAATATCTAAACAAATCTCTAGCATTGTAAAGACTAATCAATCACGACAAGAAATAATGATGAATAAACAAACGTTTTGAAATCACCCAAATGAACTTATAGTCGGAAACTTTACGTAATTCAGAACGCATCACAGAGTTTAGACTAGCATTATTATGGTTTATTTTTAGACAGTATCGACGCAGCGTTGTGTATTTTTGGCGTGTTTTCCGCACTGTGTTGAAAATATAAATGTAATTTTGTAAACACGCTACGACTGAAATGTGTTCACAAAATACGAAGTAAATAATTATTTTGCCGCTTTGGAAGACAGTAATGTAGATAGAACTTTAATCGGTAAAATATATAGTATAAAAATGTAATACATGATTTCCCAACTCGCTAAAATGTTTGAAATGATTAGTTGGTAGAATTTCGTCAAAATTAAGGTAGTTATAATTGGTAGGTGTCTCAGTCATAGGTAACTTTAAGCCTAACTAGACTAAGCAAGTCTATGATTATAGTTCTAATGGTCCAAATAGATGTATCGCTTGGCAGTTGTCGCTGTCATCGCCCAGGAACTGAGCGAACAGCTCTTGGTATCTCGATAGTGTCAGCCCACCTTTCCTTCTGTCATCGTCCTGGAAGAAAAGTGTAGTGTCAACATCTATTAAGTACAGACGCCAGCACATCAAGCTACCCGAAACTGACAAATTTTCTCAATCAACTTTGAACCTTATGTTATAGCGATAAAGTTGAAAATCTATTAAAGAAATTTGACAGATTGTAGTAGCTTGATGTGCTGGTGTCTGTACCAAAATGGTAACAGTTTGTATCATACATGGTGATATCATAATCACAGTAATAGCCAAAGTTAATTTTCAGACTCGATGCTTTAATTATATTTTCAGAATACCTAATCTTTGTCAGCTTTGTCTACAGATAGCGCAATCCACGAAGACGCGCGCCACTCTTCTTACTAATCGCTAGTGGTCCATCATTTCAGCCGAAAGACGTCCACCGCTGCGCTGGACATACGCCTCCTCATAGGAATCGCTAGTGGTTATCGCTAGTTAATTCCGCATGTGTTTTAGTTTTTTGATACACACTAATTACCCACTAATAAGTAATTACTGTGTATCTCCAAAACTAAAACACTAGCGGAATATTGCACACTTGTTTACTTGTACTGTAACCGCCCGGCCACGACTTTGACTTAGCGGCAAGCAGCGCGGTTTCTTTTGTCTAGCGTTGACGCTGCGACGAGCGGTGCGTCGTGGCATGGTTCATACATTTTGGTATATTTGTTTTTACCGCACGCCACCCCGTGTTAAGCTGCCGCTGATAGCGGCAAGGCCGTGGTCGGGCCGTAAGCGATTAGGAAGAAGAGTGGGGCGCGTCTTCGCGGATTGCGCTATCTGTACCTGTGCAGGTAGACCAATCTCTAGTTTTAGCTCCAATCGTTCTGTGGCTCCCATAGGCTACGAATAGGTACATAATTGGTTCACGTGTACAATCACCCTTTCTTTTAACTGGTTAACGCTAGCTCTACATATTTAGAACTCCTAAAAAACAAGATCCTAAAAATATTTATAACACACTTTTATTTGGTTCCTATCGCCTCATCAAATCTTCGTTAATACCTTACGTCACATGCCACGGTAAATCTCCTTTCATGAGACACCTGTAGGCGCGGGAGCATAAATTAACGTCCGTCTGCCAATTTACTTGTGATCCCGGCAGTAATTGCTTTTGAAGCGTGGAAGAAGTGTTAACTAGAAGATGTGCCATAGTGCCTACACGTCCGCACGCAACCATTGGCCTCGCGCCAGGAAGAAATTTCTCTTCATTGTTTTATTCGTCTTGTTGCATAATTTTATTTCTGATTATCGCTTTTTATAACGCATTATTACCTACGTGGTTATTTCTGAAAAGTATTCGCTATATTTAACTTTCGAAAGATATCGTTCAAGACGGTTCACTGTTGTTGTGGTTATGCTACAAAATATGTTTTACGATGTTTTTATCGTTCAGTTCCTAGACGTGTGGACGAAAGTAACACTTACTAAATAAAATGTAAAGCAAAACAACGTTGCTATTTCATAAAATATTGACAACGTTTACGCATTAGGTACTCGTATTTACATATCCCATTAATAATTTCCTGTAGCTGCGAGTTATGGTAGACGTGTTAAATGTAAGCAAGCTTTAAATCATTACAAAATTATACATTTTGTAGAACTTCAAAGATGTTGTTTGATTTATTCATGAATTAATGACATGACTGCTATTTAAACACTATTGCATCTAGATCATATGGTTAGTTGCCTACCTATATCTATCTGCACTTAGGTCTTAAAATCTTAGAACCTATTTCGCGAAAAATCCCAATATATTCTGGCTTGGCTTCTTGCCTGCACTAGTAAAGGATAGTTGCAATAGGCTTATAATGGAGATATGTGAGGGACTGTTAAAAGCTAATTATTTAGCACCTCGACATTTGCAATGAGGATTCATCTCAGCCATGTCAATGTCATTAATTTACATCAGAATCGGTTGCCAACGCACATGGCTAGGTAGTAAGTATTTCTAGAACGGCGGATATTAGTACACGATCTATATTTTGAACGTGATTGGCATACCTACGTCTTCTGTAAGGCAACATATTATAATATCTGTTCAGTTATTAAGGGCGATGGGAACTTTCCTGGAGACGGGAAATTATTTTAAGAGCCTTTGCCCTGCAGTGGGACAACATCCTACTTCCTACTAATATTATAAACGAGAAAGTTTGCGAGGATGGATGGATGAATGAATGTTTTTTACTCTTTCACGCAAAAACTACTGAACGGATTTTGATGAAACTTTACAGTAATATAGCTTATACATCAGAATAACACATAGGATACTTTTTATCCCGATATTCCCACGGGATCGACACTTATACGTGTGAAACTGCGGGGCACTGCTAATAGGCTATAAATAAATAATAATAAAATATTGTCTTTTGCCAGGGAAACGACAAAACCAAGGTTTAATATCCCAAGTCAAGATTAGTGACCAATGCACAATTGACGATGCTAGAACCAGAGTGATCTAAGTGACATTTTTGGCAAAAATGGTTTTTTTACACAATTGCATGGAAAAATCATAATTCTTTCATGCCATTGTGTAAAAAAACCATTTTTGCCAAAAATGTCACTTAGATCACTCTGGTTCTAGCATCGTCAATTAATTTCTGTGCTGGTTGGCCGCCTATTACGATTGATTGGAACATATGATTGCAGCATATAAATAATTTACGATACGTTTATGTGGTAGTTAAATAAATCTAACACAGATTGACAGTTATTAAAACAACTGAATAGTAATTAAAATAGAATTGGTAGTTGGGAAAATTAAATTTTGATATCGCATATTTTAGGGATTCAATAGGTTTACTTTATGAAAATGTGGGTAGGCTGACAACATTTTGACTCCGTTATTAAGGTCTCCGTATAGTAAAAACTTCTTAAAGTTAAAGGGATATTTCAGTAATCGCATCCTAAAAACTACTAGTAAAATCAGCTTGTATATTTGAGAGGTGCATTCAGCATTACCTACATCAGAAAATTAAGTGAACATCTCAGCAGAGCTTCAGGTAAAGGTTATACGGATGCCAGCATGATAAATTACGGTAGGAAAGTCATATATTTTAAATACTTACATTGAGTAGGGAGTTGAAAGCTTCGTCAATGACTTTGATGTCCTCCAACACCATCCGTTGAACACAGTCGTATCGATACTCTTCTATCCCGATAACTCCATCCATGTTCATATCTATCATCCTGAAGTTGGTCTCTATGAAGGCTTTCATGGCCTGAGGGAAGTCCTCATATCTTCGGCCAACGCAGCTGTTCTGTACGGCCTGTTTGAACTCGTCGACCGTTATTGTACCGTCCTGCAAAAACTTGTAATTGAGAACATTCTGTTCGGTGTTACAAGATTAAATAAAAGCTGGAAGCGTGTGCGTGGCTGTGCGTGTGTGTAAATTGAAAATTAGATTAATTAATATATAATTTCTTGTTAATTAACTACTGAATAATTTAATTATTGGTTTAGATTGTGTTAAAATTATATTGGACTAACTACTCAAAAACATCTCAAATAATACTTTTTCTCAAATAGTATAGTACGTAACTATATCATATCTTCATGAGTTTAAACTGTGGGAGTGTTGTGTCGATGTCGAACACCAGTTCGGAAACTGGATATTTTTACACCACTGAAGGTGATCAGAAAAAGTTCATGACTTTTTCATGATGGCACCTCGTAAACTTCAGTAGGTAATCTGAAAATTGGAAAGCGGGTATAATTTTCACGTGCTTAACTTTTGCCCTGGACCGTTTGAACATTCTTCTACACCAAGATAGGTATACCGCAATAACTATTTCAGAAGTTTTTCAAGCAAACATTCACGAGACTGCACAAAAGCAAACCATCACCAGGATGCAGAAGTTTTTCTAACATCTACAGACTACAATCTACAAAGATATAGGTAGCATTATTGCATCCACCGAAGCGTTGCCGACATCGCGTAGTGTACTTGTAGTGTGGGTAACCGACATAGTCTGGCACCTTGTCGAAGTCCGCGAGCTGGGCGATCTCCTCCCACAGGCTGAGCATGACGTGCTGGTACTTGGCCAGGCGGGCGGCGCTGCAGTCGCCCTTGCCTTCGAGCACGCATGTGCGAAGGGCCAGGCAGTGGAAGTCGTGCGCGTCCAGGTAACCGTTGTTGTCGATATCTGGAGACAGGTTTAACAAAGAAAGTGATTTTTTTTATAAAGGGTAGGCAGACTTATAAGTCTCCTGGTATTGTCGTTATCCTCTTGGCATTGTCTTATTTCCCTTAACACTAGGTACGATAATGACAATGAGTTCTGAGCTGCTCCCATACATGGGCGCCAGGAGCGGGGTGCAAGAGAAACCAATCAACCCTAGCAGAGATGCAACAATTATCGAGCTCGCTTTGCTTGCTCTTGCATCCTACATTCTCTTAATTGCTAAGCTGCACACAAAATGCGACAAAATTACTTCTTGTTTGAATGGACAAACTATAACCTAACATATCCGAGGTGAAGTGCAAAAATGATCGAGCTCGATTCGTGGAACTGAAGATGCACCCCCTGAAAATAAACTGACCGGCACCCATGCTCCCTGCCCATATATAATTTAATCGTTAAAAGCTCTCAGTTTAATAGCATTTCCGTGATGATTTAGTTATCATGTCAACACACGACACCTGCGATAGGGACAAGTATGAGGTTCATTAACATTGTATCAATTCAGAACATGCCCAATCAGTGTCGCAACGAGTTAGCAAATGAGCCGCGGCTGCCCAGTTGGCTGCAATAGCATGTAAACAATAGGCAACTATTAATTTAATTGTGGCTACTCATGCCAAAGCCCAGGGATCCTTCATTTCACAATCGTAAACGGTTTTTCAAAAGCAATCTTAATAATAATAATTGATGTCGATGATTAAGTGCGCGGGTGTTCAACGGACAGTGGAAGTTTATGTATGTACAGACGCCAGCACATCAACCTACCCGAAACTGTCATATTTCTCCAATCAATTTTGAACCTTAGCCTTCAGCAATAAAGTTGAAAATTTATTAAAGAAATTTGACAGATTGTAGTAGGTTGATGTGCTGGCCGTCTGTACATCAATAACAGAATTTGCCAATCATAAGAATAGATTCAATGTTAAAATAGTCGATGAAGACATCTGGGAACTTGGGAAGCACGTGTACACCAATACGTAGGTTGAACCAGCTAAGAAATTATTTGGGCAACAGACACAACAAAGTGGCTGAAAACTAATTGAAAATGAGAAGCTTGAGGGCCATCACCTTCAGCATTCGAAATTAGAATCGAACTGTAAAATGCGTAAGTACTACCGGTTGACAATAACAAAAGCTTCTAAAAAAAACAATGCCAGATCATTGTCAATACTTAGTGCTTTGTGTTTACCGAATGCAAGTGTTATAACAAGAAAATACGGCAATTAAAAGTGGAATCAAATAGCTCATTAGATAGGTAGCTCTTGCCGAGATTGTCACCTACTTAATAGTTCCCTAGTCCAAATTCTAGCCTATAATGATGTCCCAACAAGTGTTAATTGATTCCTATTGGCATTGTAGAGTGGGCGTAAAGGGATTGCTCATTGAGCACTGTAGCTGTCCTACAAAGACTAGTTTATAGTGTTCTGGGGTATAGTAAAATAGTAATTATGAAATCTTGGCAGGCTCGACACACGATCTCGTGGGTGCGTTCCGTTGTTAATAGATTGATGACCGGCTACCATTACTCCACGAATTCTACACAGGTCACTGTCATGTTCGGCTTGATGTGTAGGATAGGTATTGCTTTGCAGTTCAGTCGCACCATGGAGAGTTCTGGTATCACTGGTTCTGGTAGCACGCTTGCTTGCAGGCAGAATACAATAACTTTTAGGTTTTGAGATCTTCCCTTGTTGAACAATGTATTTTCTGGCAAATAAATATTTTGAATTTGAATTAATCCAGCTGCCAAACCTAGATGGGAAAAGGTTAAGCAGATGATAACCAGTGAACCTATTTATTCGAAAGATTGGCTATTTGATAAGAAACCAACCCTTGTGCGATCTCCAGAATGAAACACCTTTTTAGGAAATTGATAGAGACCTAATTTGTCAATATGTTTTGTGACCTATCTACTCTAAAAAAAAATATGATGATTCGTATTCATGGGAGCGAATCAAAAAGCTGTTGTCGCGCTGGTCTAATGGTCGCAAGCGCGACTACTGAGCGTGAGGTTTGACTCCCAGTTCGAGCAGAGCAGTAGGTATTATAAAGTATAACCACTAACATTTTCGAGAGGGCCGACTTTTTTCAGTGCTTATATCGTAATCGTGTGCAACTGAACATAAGTGGCGAAGGCGATGGCAGATGTAAAAATATGAACCTACTATAACTTCCCTACACCTCTGCCTGCAAAACAATTGAATTGCTGTGAAAGTTTTCATAAGGAAAGCCGGGTTAAATAGGCATGTGTGTTTAAAAAGATACGTAGAAAGAATGAGTGGACTTCCCGTTCATACATAAACTACGGAAACATTTGTAATTCCTTGTTTATTTAAACTGTAATGCAAGCATCATTAGAAAAAGTAATGGTCCTGCAAATTGCTAGCTGTCTTGTTGATTCTCATCAGCGTATCTAGACTGTTATGATGAATGAATCAGTTTCCAAAATATGTTATTTAGTAGGTAACTACCACGTAAAGTTGTATCTATCGTGTAAAATCATCGCGTCAGGCCGAAGATAAATGAATTTTAAAAATAAAGACAAGCAGCTGGGTCAAGTCCAACGATACAAAACAATTAACCGATTGTTTGGTACTTTGTAAAAGAGACGTAGGTGACCCTACACCTAAAAAAGTTCAGTTTACAGTTCAATTCAGTTTACACAACAATTTTAAAGCACCTACCTATTTTTTTAATAAAAATAATGTTCACATTAGACTAAATGGAGGCGTCTAGTTGCGAACCCCGCTAAAACGGTTTATTTTTTTTCATACTGCATTGTTAACTCGTTTTTAACCGAAAACCATTTTAGCGGGGTTTGCAACTAGACGCCTCAATTGATGAAAAAGGGTAAGAAGAAAGAAGTGGGAAGTAGAAAATTTTAATTTGTAGAAATGTGGATATCAACCCAACATCGCCACCTCCTGCTGGACATTAGGTACTTATTGAGGTTTAAAAGGTATTTCTTCGCTATGTTCTCTAATCAGCTGGCCTGTAACCGCACAAAAATACATAGGTACAGACGCCAGCACATCAAGCTACCCGAAACTGTCAAATTTTCCCAATAAACTTTGAAGCTTATGCTTTAGCAATACAGTTGAAAATCTATTAAAGAAATTTGACAGATTGTAGTAGGTTTTAAATTTAACAGATTGTGCTGGCGTCTGTACCTAACAACAAATATATACGAGTATATATGTAGGCAGCCACAACTTTCCAGCCACGTCCGGAAAATCTATCTATCAACTAATGGAATCACGCAGTTAAACATTACAAAAACTTACCGTAAAGATATTTCACAACAAACTCAACTCTGTTTTCCCAGGAGTACGCCATTTTGATTGATGAACTGTTTGGTGTGTTTAGAAGTTTCGAGTGTCGTTGTCCGGGGTTGGTTATAGCGAGCTTATAGTAGCGCGGCGGCGGTCGCGACTCAACTGACGGCCGCCGCCCGCGCCTCTCCGTTCCGAATAAACCAACAAAATAAAACAATATTACAAGACGACCACGTCACCACTCGACACCCTAAATATCTACGCAACGCCGCGCCGTGGACAATCTGCTAGCTGTTTGGCAGGGACACTACGGGCCCAGCTTACGGCACAGTGGCCTCATCATTGCAAGGTCGTGAGTTGCATTACAGCGCATCTAAATTAAACCGACTTTTTATATCCACTACCAATCAACGAGTAATTATAACTGCTGTAATGACTAATGAGTATCACGTTCTTCTCTATAGTTGCGACGAGGTTCATTATTTAGATACGGAATCACGTTATTGCAGCTCATCTTCAGGCCTCTTACCATTTGCTCCCATAAAAGTTAATTATGATGCTAAATCATAAGGATAGAGAGTGTATAAGTACAGTCCTTTTATAATTGCAGCATACAGCAGTCATCTAGCCGTGAAGCATGGTGATTGTGGTGATAGGTAGGTACCTACGGATAAAATCTTTGCGTTCGTTCCTTGCAGACATTTTTATTACAGGCTGAAATGATGGCGACAGAAGAGAACCTGTATTTAGACTGACCCACAGACTGACTGACTGGGATAGATAGATATATATATATATACATACATATAGAACCATTAAGAACATAGGCAGACGTGGGTGCTACTGACTGCTTTTCGTCATAACTGACTAAGTAAGTTCTCTTTCTATATACCTACTTACTTAATGGTCAAAAGAAGGTGCTAAAATTTTCAGGCCCAGGCTCGCTCTTGCATTCTACATTCTCTTGATTCTTGAGCTTTTCTTCATAAATCCACAAAGCGACAAATTGCTAGTTCTTTTGGAATGATCAAAAGAAAATCTAACCTACCTACCCGAGAGTGTGCAAAATTTTCGAGCTCGCATCGCTCGCTCGTGCATTCTATATTCTCATAGTTGCTTCATACTTGGGCTTTGAATCGAGGCGAGTTGTTACAATTTTCGAGCTCGCTACGCTCACTCTGCTCACCCTACATAATAAGCCTCCTGACACCAACGGGCGCAAATCCAGACCCCAGGCTGCTTTTGAGAAGTTCTTGATAACACTACCCATCCTGGGAATCGAATCCAGGACATCATGCGATCACTAGACCAACGAAGAGATGTACGCACGGCCCATCACCATGGATGGGCAGCACAAGATTTTGGAGCGGTCACCACCCCTCCAAAATCTTGTGCTGCGATCGCGCTTGCGTAGAACACTATTAACGATGGTTTTCTATCGTATCGGTAGTGTCCTGAACTCATGATAGCTTTTTAGCTGTAAAATGGACTGTGCAAGCGACTTCTATGTACACTTGTACAGTGTCCAGAATATCAGAGCCAGGTGACGTCATACTCATCTCAGACTAACCCATCGGGGAATACAGGCATTTTTATATTGGAAAGTTTTCAGTAGCTCGAGCCGGCGCCGGCGCTTGAATTAATAATTGTCTGTTATGTAAATGTCCGAACCAAAACTAAAGTAATAACATACTCTAAAAATCTGAACTGGCAACCCACGAAAGTCATTGCCAAAACACTGCGTTCCAATATTGATCACTAAATAATTTGAGCATCCAATCATTTCTGCGCTGTTTACACTTACGTAAAATGGAATACGACTATCCTGCTCCTACTGTCAATTCAAGTGATTGGTGACATCGTGACATGTCCTAGAAAAACTCCATAGTCTTGAAATTATACAATTACGCTGGTTGTTAATTGTTATAAACGTGATAATGCGTTAATTTACATCTGATTTTTTTTACAGAAGAAAATATATAATATTTTGATACCTATTAAAATGTCCAACATACGCTACAGTAATTTCGTTAAAGCTAGTTCCCCTGAGCCTGAGCAAGACATAAAAGTTTTACAAAACAATGGAATACTTAGTGGAGAGGAAGCACGAAAAATATACCTTGAAGAAGTAAAACACGCAGAAGCATCAAGCAGTACGAAGACGCCCCGTGTGTTAGAAAATAAGAAAAAGTTCGTGAGACAACAACAACAAGAAACATCTCTGAAAAACAAAGATTTATTTATAACAGTGCAGAACAATGATGTTGACACGCTGAAATGTGTTTTAGATAGATATCCTGCTAAGATAAATGTTGTCGACGAGTATGGATGGAGTTTACTTATGATTGCCTGCCAGGCAGATTCAACCGATGCAGTAAAACTGCTTCTAAAAAGAGGTATTGACATATCTGTAAGAGATAAAGCTGGTAACTCTGCTCGAAGCTTAGTGATCAAGAACAAAAATTATATATTAGCTGATATTTTACTTAGATACATACAAAAAGAAACACCAATAAATCAAAAACAAGCAAAAATAAAAGTGAAATCAAAAGAAGAGTTTACATGTGAGATTTGTAAAAAAACATTCCCTGATAGAGAAGAGCATTTATCATCAACATTACACAATATTAGTGCAAGCAGAGGCAAGAAAATACCACCAAACTATGTGTTGCCAGCATCAAACAGAGGATATCAGTTGATGATTAAAGGTGGATGGGATAGACAGTCTGGACTTGGAAGAGATGGGTCTGGTAAACTATACCCTATCAAAACTATACAGAAGAAAGACAGGAAAGGTCTTGGACATGCAAAACAAAAACCTATTGACAAATCACAAGACAATGTAAAACATAAAAATAGAATTAAGTTGGCAAGAGACCACCGCAGTGACAAATCATTTGAAATAAAGTTTAGGCGAGAGTTTTACTGAAACATGCTGTTTTATTTCCTTATAATTATTACAACAATAATAAATTTCTAAATAACTACATTATGAGCTACCAACATGCATTTTTGCTGTTGAGAATTTGTTCATAATTTAAACAAAAAAATAATTATACAAAAAGATTGTATTGGAATTAACTTAATCATAGAATCATATTTGCTTGTCTCTTGAGATAACAATAGTATCATAGGATCAATAAGTTATTTATCTCAAGTTACAATAATATAATCATATAAAACCATGCTTGTAATGATAAATAAAAATTTAAACATCCAAATTGAGAACCTCCTTTTTTGAAGTTGGTTAAAAAGCAATGTCAAATAGTCATGAAAACTATCAAAAGATAGACAAACATAGATATGTTTTGGTAATATAATAAAAATAATTGATTGCAAAAATATATTTCATTTATTTACTTTGAAAAGCACTGCATGTGACATTTGCACAATGTTCACTTTACTTATAAACAACCAGTAATACTTTTATATTCAATACATTTCATTAATGAGGCATCTTGGTATTTATTTTGTGCACAGTTGCGTACAAATAATTAATAAAAAAATCTATGTCATGTATTAAATTCTGTTTGGTACTTGAGAACTTCAGTGATTATCATAAAAATATTATATTTGTTTCTCTAATCATTTAAACTTTTACAACTTCAACTACTTTTGCTTACAACTAACTATGATACAATATATTTTTCTATATTCAAATTGCATTGTTGATAGTTATCAAAGGTTAGGAGCCACCCAGTTCAGGAAATTGATAGCAAGTTCAAACCCTACAAAACAGGCTGCATTGGCTGGGAAGGCTCTGATCATGACGGGTGCCACACCCTTGTATAGGGCAGTTGGACCTTCTCTCTCCATCAGCTGTTTGAATACATCCCTCATGCCATTAGGGTATGTTCCCTCAGGAGCTGTTTGCAGTCTACTCTTCAATACATCGGCCGGCATGCCTACCAGCCAGTTAGCTATTCCA
Organism: Hydraecia micacea; assembly: GCA_914767645.1. Lineage (NCBI taxonomy): Eukaryota > Metazoa > Arthropoda > Insecta > Lepidoptera > Noctuidae > Hydraecia > Hydraecia micacea. The sequence goes on from OU611794.1 coordinate 3,199,397, forward strand.
GCACAACCACCAGCCACTATAGTTGCCACCATCTTCAATTTAGCACTGGCATCCTGAGGGACTAACACTTCTTTAACCCATTCATAAGTCATGAAGTACATACCACTGGCTGGCACATCCCTCAGTATTGTGGCCACACTGCCCTTGTATATGCTCCTCATTCCACCCTCTGTATACAACTGCCTGGCACAATCAACCATGCCTGAGTATTTCTGTGGCACATGACCACCTTGTTGTATCTGAAGTAGACATTTGATGCGCTCCCCTGGTGCCATAATAGATGTAGTGAAAATACCAGAGAAAGCACCTGCAGCAAACAACTCGGGTTTCGAAAGAACTTGGTCTTCGTCTCTTTTAATCAGTGTCTTGCCAAGTCCGAAGCCAAAGAAACTAATAGCGAAAATTGGGGCCACTCCAGTAAGTGGTGCTGACATACCCTTGTAAAGGCCTTTGAAGCCTTCCTTCTGTACGGTCTTCTTAAAGCAGTCATAAGTGCCACCGTACAAGGCAATTTCTCCTGCTTGAGGCACGGGCATAGTCTGTAATCTTACTTTGATCGTGTCCATAGGGTGGCCCGCTAAAACAGTACACACACCACCAAAACCACCACTTAAAAAATATTTTACTGGGCTGCTGTTTTCCGACATTTTCGTTTCGTTTGTTCGTTCGGAGGAGAAAGGAAAGGTAACCTTAGGAAACTCGTTTTCAGTCGAAACACTAGAACAATTTTATAGTCAACAGTTGTCTTGTCTAAAATGTCAAAGTCCAAATGACTTGCGTTCCGTTCCACCAACAAGTACCGACCATTATTTGCATAGATAAAATTTAATAACGCTGTGGTTTTTGTTTTTCTTCTTCCACCAATATTTGAGTATTAACTATAATAATAAACAACATCAGATAAATAGCATGCATTTACACCATTGAATAATAATATCTTCTGCAACCAATGCGCAATGTACAGACGCCAGCACATCAACCTACACCTAACTGTCAAATTTTCCCATTCAACATTGAACTTTATACTTTAGCGATAAAGTTGAAAATCTATTACAGAAATCTGACAGATTGTAGTAGGTTGATGTGCTGGCGTCTGTACTTTCAAAACTTCGTTTTGACTTTGACACTGTCAGTAGGAGTAGTGTCAGTTTGACGGATTGACGGTTGTTTATTTCTGTCTATCAAAAAAGTGTTTTGCTCAGTTTTGCTTGATATTTTGCCAGCAGGAACGTTACTTACTATATGTTGCCAGCTGGTTCGTACTTCGTAAATAAAAACATTAGTTATAATTTATTAAGTACCGTACCCTCCGTTAATACCAACTACCTTCCAGATGCTCGAATTAGGTTAATCTGTAATAATGTCGTGTTCGAAAGAAGAAATTGAAAGAAAACGCCTGGCTGCGCTACAGAAACGACGAAACTTACTGTCTAACAGTAACTCTAATCAGAATACTCCTACTAAATCAAATCCTGCTCAAATTGGAAGCCCACTACCTTCGTCATCAAATGGTGGTTATAGGTCTTTTACAAATAACTCCAACAAAAGTCACCCGTACGCTAAACAAGCATGTAGGAGTAGTGAAGAGAATCATGTTCCTGTTGATAAAGTGGTCAGTGGTACAGTCTACTTGATCTCCGAAGACAGGTTTGAAGTGAACCCCTCAGAGTTTTGTTCACCTCTCATAAATATATTCAAGAGTTTGCCTTCTAAAAACTATGGTAAGTTACTTTTTATTTACTTACTTGAAACATATTTTTTTGAATACCTATGCTCCATTTATTATAGCATTAGAAAAAAGAGGCTCGCAAAAGCAGGAGTACGAAACCTTTTATTTTCAAGTTAAGTTCAAACAATTTTAATAAATAATTTATGTACGTTTATTGTAAGTAACAATGTGTGGCATACAATAAAGCATATGTATTCTGTCTATCTACTCGTCTGCTTGAATAGGTACATGAAATGAAACAATTTTTAGCAACAATCAGTTTATTAAAAACAACTTTATCACAATAGCATGTCCAAATTATGTTTTCAAAAAACCAAACGAATACAACACAAAACACCACTTAACAATTTAGTCACTGCTCAAAATCCAAGTCAAATCATTTATTTCAAATAGGCACATTATAGGCACTTTTGAACGTCAAAAATTACAATAGAATAGAATCATAAACCGACAAAATAAAAAAACACGTCCTGCCACAACTTATGAAGGGAATAGGTAACATTTTAGATTTGGTAGAGTTATAGTGATATGAAAAACGTTCCCAGTACTGACCGCCCCTGCTTCTTTTAGATTTTAAACTTTGACATGACAATATTTTGTGTAAAAACTAAATAATATTGAATGAAAGCCTCGTAATTTCAGAAAGTAGATAGGTTAAATAAGTACAATTAATTGTGACTATTGTTATTTAAATTGATTATATTTAACTCCACATCAATCTTGACTGTAATAATTATTGTTGTACTTTTATTACAAAGTGTGCCCCTAAAAGAGCCTTTTTTAACTTCTGTCTAATGCTATAGTAAATGGAGTATAGGAGAATCTTATGATTAGATAAGCAATGATAAGATTAAATTATAAAATAATTATGAACTTCATGATAAATATAAATGCATACACTTTGACCTTGGACTTCAATAAAAATAAATATCAATAAAAAATTTAATTTATATAAGAATCCTGTTTCGTTATTTCAGATTCCAAATCAAAGCTATGGAACTTCGCAATCACAGATTATCAGCAGCTGATGTCTAAAGTGGCACCTTTGGCCCCACACATAGTACTGGGTCCCATTCCACCATATGTTTTGAGGGTAAACAAACATAAGTTCTTCCTAAATATTGTTAAAAGTTGATCACTTAAGAACTCTTTCAATATTTTTTTTTTATTTCTCTTAGTTAACATGAGACCCATTCCATTTGTTTATATTACTAGCTGACCCGACTGTCATTGTCCTATCCAAATTTCAATAGTTCATACAAAAACCCTATAGAATAAAAGAATGGTGAATTTGACATTTTTCCAGGAAACTTTTCCTATATTTTGTTTCCATAAAAACTAATTTGGACTATTAAAAACATTTTAAAACTAAAATAGCCAAATTGGTCCAGCCATTCTCATGTGATGCACTTACTGACAAACAGCATTCCATTTCTCTTTAAGATTATAAAGGTGCCAATACTCAAAAAATTATTTACAACAACAGTAACTCGTATCCATGTTAGTTGGTCTAGTAGCCATAATCTGTTTATTATAAATAATTATATATATTTATTAATATTGTGTATGTCTTCATCACCTCACACCACCATGTTGATAAGTAGGTGCTGAGGGAGAATGCCACAGACCCCAGCAGTGTTGACTTGTCTCCCATCGAGATCACTCTACGACATAAACTCCTGCCATTCCAGCAAGATGGAGTCAGGTAAATGTCATTAACACTTTGTGGGGCATTTAACACCCCTCGACGTAATAACAATAAAACTTCTATTGTGTCTCGTTCAGTGTCCTCCAATGTGTTAAAGGCAAATATAATTAAAAAAGTATAATAACTCAACTGATAAGATAAAATAAATACATACATAAACTTACGCCGTCTTCCCATGGGGATAGGCAGAAACTACAGAATGTCACCTGGATACCTGCTATGGATCCTAACATAAAATAAAATACTATCAAAATGAGAATCAAAGTAAAAAAATTTGGCCTTCCAAACTTTTCTTTTTGCATGTAGATGGATTTTGTAGGTAACACATAATAGCTATGATTTAAATGTCGTCTCTTAATTTTTCATTAACAATAACACACACAATATTATGTTAATGTTATATTATTTTATTCATCAATATTATTAAGGAAGGAGGACGCGCGGGCTCGCGAAAGATGGAAGGAGTGGAGGGAGGTCTTTGCCCAGGAGTGGGACAGTGTAGGATAGAAAAAAAAAAATTACCAAACCCATTGGTTTAAAGTGACTTTTTTATTATATTTTTCTTTACTAAATGACTGTTTTGTTTTAAATAATTGCTGGTCCACTTCAAAGGATTAGCTTAAGATGTTGTATTGTAATATACAGGGTGACAGGGACATCGACACGCAAACTTTAACCATGAATTCAGCACATAAGCACCCCCTAGCATAGACATTTTTCGTTGGTTATAAAAAACAAAAACAATATCTACGCGGTCAAAATGTATGGAACAGCAAATTCTTTATTAATAACCAATGAAAAATTTCAACACGGGATTCAGAATCATGTGTTGAATAAATGGTATCAGATTGCGCGTCCCTGCCTTCCTGTAGACTCCCCTCACCTCACCTATAACTTTCCCTCAGATTCGGTATATCCCGGCGTGGTCGCTGCATGATAGCAGATGACATGGGGCTGGGCAAGACGTTCCAAGCGCTCGCCATCGCCAGCTACTACCGACACAACTGGCCCCTGCTCATAGTCACCACATCGTCTATGAGGTGAGCAACTTAATATATTTTAATCAGTAACAATCCAAGTCCTTAAAAACAAGTTGTGTTCATAAATCTGTGTAAGGTCCGACCGCGGCTGATTTGCCAAAGATGTAAACAACAATGGCCGCTCGAAATTGAATAAAATCACACACACACACACAACATTACATAATATTTTATGTAATGTTGTGTAAAAAAAACATTACTTACTTGTTTTCGACTAGTTAGCTCAGAGATTTAGACGAAAACTAACATTACTTAAAATAAAAACTCTTGTTTATCGATTTTATTCAATTTCGAGCGACCATTTGTTGTTTACATCTTTGGCAAATCAGCCGCGGTCGGACTTTACAAGCGCTGGTTTAAAAGAACATATGTTTACAAAAAAAAAAACAGCAACAGTTCAGTACCTAGTTTACTGTTGTACGAGTATTATATTAAATTATATACTTCTTATGTGTCAATACATATCGCTCATTTGGAGAAACATCGACGTAACTGTTACTTTCTTTTTTTTACGTCTTTGCTTTCCTAACGTAAAAACGCTTTCTAAGTGCTTTGTCATATTTAACTCATTTTTGGGAAAAAATACATTTACGTCGATGTTTCTCCAAATGAGCGATATTTCATTGTCTTACAACTTGAGCAGTTTATAGGTACCTATAAGTGGAAAGAGTAAAGAGAGGATAGTGGGACACAAACAACTTAAAATAAATAAGCTTTGAGCGTACCACAACTGTCTTTGGCATGGTAAAAATACACAGGATAACTAAAATTAATGCATTTTTTTTGCCTTTCTCTGATGATAAAAATATAAAATCAAAATCAAAAGTCATTTATTCAAACTAGGCTGAGAATCAGCACTTTTCGATTACAAAAGACAGGCCCCCTAAACGCCCGCCCTTTGCCACTTCCTAGTGTTTTCGCTGGGTAGAAGAAATGGCGGAACAAACTCCCCAGCAGCCTGTAACTGCCTGTAACTTGCAGGGACACGTGGCAGAACAAGATACTGGAGCTGTTACCCTCAGTGCCCATGATGAACATAGCGACGCTTACCAGTGGGAAGGATACACAATTTGTTGCTGATAAGCAGGTCTGTAGTGTAACTAACCAGAAGGCCAATTCTCGTAATTTAAAACGTTCAAAATCTAGTCGCAGTCTCATCTCGGCGACAAACAAATGTCAAAGACTTGTCAAAATGTAGGGAAATTACTGGTATTTTTGACAGATTGAGACTGAGATCAGACTGTGAACGTTCTTAAAATTACGAGAATTGCCCCTCTGATTACACAAGAAATTTTCAGCAGATAGGCAATTTAATATTTATAGCACGATGGAAGTTGATACTTTGTACAATCAATATACAGACTAGCACATCAAGTTACTACAATCTGTCAAATTCCTGTAATTGATTTTCAACTTTATCGCCAAACCATAAGGTTCAATGTTGATTGGCAAAATTTGACAGCTTCGGGTAGCTTGAGTGTTGACGTCTGTACTATTATGAACTACAGAAAAGTATGCAGGTTTAACGGATAACCCTCTTACTAATAAAAGTATTATATCAGATGAATACACCGATTTCTCTCTTTCAGTCGTCAGTAATTTGACTTTCGAAAGAAGACAAAGCGTTGTGTAACTATACAGACGCTATACAACGTTTATTAGTAAGGGAGTAAATGTCGTATTCTTTCAGACGGAGGTCGTGATAGTGAGCTACAAGATCACCAGCATGTATACAGATCTACTGAAGAGTAAAAAGTTCGGAGTCGTTATCATAGTAAGTATACCCAAAGTGCATATCGCACGCCCAGATCAACACTGCACTAAGTCAAAATAGCTCGTTTTTCAGAATGGACGAAAAACCATTATCTCATGTTATGTCAAAGTTATTGCGAATGTCCTGAATATTGCATGTGAAAAATCCAATGCGTATCAGCATTATAGTACACAGGTGTCTTTGGAGTTAATGTAGTTTTCGACGCAGATTCTGATAATCGCAATAACCCGATTTTGTATTATTTTGAGTTGTGCCATCCTTTATCTAGGTGTGCGCTATGTTTTCTCATATACAATGATCAAAGTATCCATTTCAATTTATCTCGAGGCTGACATAATTATAACTTTTTGTACTTCAGGATGAATCTCACTACCTTAAGTCCCACAAGGCGCAGTGCACAATAGCCTTAGGCAGCATCACACGACAATGTCAACGTGCGATCCTACTGAGCGGCACGCCTGCACTGAGCCGGCCAGCAGAGTTGTACACACAGCTGACGTTGATAGAGCCCGGCCTCTTCTCATCCTACACTGAGTACGGTAAGTACGTAGGTACCAAATGCCAGTGTGATCCTCAGACGAAGAAACACCGGAAACGTGACGTCATGTTTTATTATTTGTTTTTGTTAGCCTTCATTTTGTCACACTGCTGGGCCTTCACTTTTTCCTTCAAAACCTCTTTGTTTTATACAATCTCTGGCCATGTTGGCACGGATACATGAATAGACCTTCGCTGTAAAAGAAAGAAAAAATGTTAACAACAAAAAATCGAAGGCATTTAACATTCAGTAATCCGCACTGGGCCTGCGTGGTGAATTATGGCCTGCTGTCGCTCACAGAGTCCTCTCTGTAAGCGGCAGTCTCCTGGCTGGTGTCCCAGCGAGCAGTGATATCATTATAGACTGATTATTAATTTATTAATCTGTTGACAATGACAAAATAAACGAATAATGTAATTTTCAGGTAAGAGATACTGCGACGGCAAGCAGACTAACTTCGGGTGGGACATGACGGGGCAGTCCAACCTGCCCGAGCTGCAGATCTTACTGCAGAAGCGGTTCCTCATCAGGAGGACCAAGGAACAGGTCCTCACTGAGTTGGAAGAAAAGACTAGGTAAAATTTGCTACTATTTCTACAGGGTGTATTTGCACGAATAAGTTTAAAAGACCTTATTTAGTCCGGGTACGTGTAAGGGACTTTAACTTTTAAGCCCATTCAATAAATATGTATGTTAACATCAAAGGTATTACGCCATCATCATAATCAGCCTATAATGTTCCCACTGCTGGGACACAGGCCTCCTCTCAGTGAGAGGGAGTAGGCCGTAATCCACCACGCGGGCCCAGTCCGGGTTGGTAGTTCTCATGTCTTCGAATCTTTGGTTCTTTTAAAGCACATGGAGATTTGGACACAAACTGCCACACGTGGAACAGTGAAAGAAACCCCGTCCTACACAGCCGAATAATGCGTCATACTTACTACCTACCTAGAAATAAAAAAAAAATCTCGTAATTGTGGGATGGCAAAAGTAATAAGCTAGGATCCCCGAAACGATCAATTGCAATATTTACGTGATTGATACACATTGATGCGCAAATTGATCGTCTACCAAATGCAATTGAAGCCATTGACACTTGACATTGTTACTACAATAGCAATTGATTGCAATTTATCGTTTCGGGACCCTTTACTGTAACAAATTTATCTTGTATTAGGTATTTGCAAACGACTGGCTGGACTGAAAAACGTATCACATCAAAACTTAAACCATTTACAGAGAGACAGTACTTCTAGACCAAACACTAATGAACCACAGTCAGGAGTCCGATAAAGGCCTGTCGGAAATGGCGGAGGCCTACAAGAACAGCAAGTCCTCCGACAAGCACGCCGCGCTCATCACGTACTTCAGCGAGTCTGCGCGAGTCAAGATACCGGCTATATGGTCAGTTTGCCCTTGTGTCTCAACTTTACAAAGAAATATCTTGAATCTCTATGCCCAGTTGTCTACGCCCAGGTGGATGTAAAGCAAGCGGACTGTATTATAAAAAGGTTTAATAGTGGTTCACAATTATTATGGCAACTATATATTATGTCCGAGCGCGGTCGTGTGGAACGATGCAATGCCGTGATGCTGTGTTGCCTCCCGGTCCCCGCGCCGTGCACCATCGCTCGATGACGATTCCGTAGTGTGTTGGTTAGATTTGGATGTACATATGTGTGTGAACACCAGTATAGTTAGCCAAACATACTTGAAAAAAAATATATATGTAAGTAAACATTCGAATTGAGAACCTCCTCCTTTTTTAAAGTCGGTTAAAAATATAGATCGCCGCACACGCGGCCCGTCATTCATAAATAAATTGCGACGTTGCCGTCCTTCAAATACGCGTGTACAGAGTGTTTCTTTTACGTATCAATTTAACATTTTTAGTGAATAATTTAATATAATAAAAAATAAAGACATTTTATTTTCGAATGGTAATATTTTTTTTAGCATGTATGGATGCTATACTATTGCGGGTTAACGGGAACGCCCTCTGTTAGTTAACATACTGTATAATACATCTTTATTTCCGCAGTAAGTACCTCTTGGTCTTTGACGCCATCTGTCTCAATCAACTATCAACTTTATCCCTTACAAAATACGTGTGTGTATTGCAGCAAGTACAACAATTTGTCTACTCATTATCTTCCAATCGATTATCAACCTTATTCCCTACAAAATACGTCTTTATTTCCACAGTAAGTACATCCGCCAGTTGGTTGAGAGCGAGACAACTCGCAAGTTCCTCGTTTTCGCTCACCACCGCTCGGTCATTGACGCCATCTGTGTTACACTGGACGAAGCAGAAGTGCACTACATATCTATCGTTGGATCTACTCCCGCTAATACTAGGGCGGTTAGTATAACTCATTTGTAACTACAGGGTATTTTACGGGTTCCGTAGTAAATCAAGGAACCCGTATAGTTTCGCCAAGCCCGTCTGTCCGCGGTTTAACGCAGAGATCCTTGGTATTAAAAAGCTGTAATTACTAATTAGGCATGGTAAAAACAACAAGATTTTTTTTTATTATTTCACAACTTTTTAGGCGTAGTTGTGTAGATAAGTATTTCGATTCCGTCAAAACTGCAAGGAGGAAGCGCGGGCTGGCGAAAGATGGAAGGAGTGGAGGGAGACCTTTGCCCAGAAATGGGACAGTGCAGGCTAGAAATAATAATAATAAAGTATTTCGTAAAAATTCCATAGAAAATAAGTTCAAACCAGGTGCATTATTATAACTGTTTAGTGTGTACTGTAAAAATGTAAAAGTAAACATTTTATGATGAAAACTACATAAATGTACTACTAGCCTACTATTATAACTTTACGCTTTCTTTTGCGGGGTAGGCAGAGAGGATCGAGCGGCATATAAGAGTGCGGTATTTTTGTATCCGATCATAAGTCACTTTGTTATTTTAATCAATGTCAAGTTGACAATTTTCGAGAACAAGCATTTGTAGTTACTGAACAATGTGCCACAGTCACTTCAGGACGCTAAAACATTTTTCTTCTAAAGACCGTTTGCGACGAAAATATAAAATATCGAAACTATTCCGTTACCAAATTTATTTCCCCTTGCCTTATGAAATAATGAATGTATCCGCAGGCGCTGGTAGACAAGTTCCAGCACACGCCAACCTGCCGCTGCGCAGTGCTGTCCATCACAGCCGCTAACTCCGGCATCACGCTCACTGCCGCCAACCTCGTGCTGTTCGCTGAGCTGCACTGGAACCCCGGGGTCAGTTGTTGATACACAGCTATTGACAAGCTGCGCAGTGCTGTCCATCACGGCAGGCAGAACCATTTGTTGAATTTGATAAATCCTTTTCAGCGTTTTTCATTCCATTTTTCAGTTGTATCGTTTTTTTTTGTATTTATATTAATTTATTCGGCAGAAAAGTTAAAGCTCTGAGTCTAAAAATACTTAACTTTTCAAGTAATTTTTTTATTTCGTGGAAAACAAATCACGTACAAACCAAAAGGTATCCAAAAAGGATTACTTATAGTTACTCAATATCATTATACTAGATAGAATCACCCTTTAACCTTTTAACCGCCCGACTTTATATGAGTTGGCGTGCCCCCAGCGCCCGAACAAAAAAAAAAAAAAAACGAAAAATAAACGCCGATGAAACGAGCTGTGATGATGTAATAATAATTCAGATTAAACGAGCTGTGTTATTTTGTCGTATATATACGACCCTGGCGGAATGGACACGAAAATATTTGTCGGATTAATCCGACGTAAGCGGTTAAAAGGTTAAAATGTTGTGTTTATTGTTTGATACTTGTTTTTTTTATTGCCTAATGGGTCTGCTCTTGACCTACCTACGATACATAGGTATCATAGGATCATAGAACAATATGTGTTCCGTAGATCCTGAGCCAGGCGGAGTCCCGCGCGCACCGGCTGGGCCAGCAGCGCGGCGTGCGCGTGCGCTACCTGCTGGGCGCGCGCACGGCCGACGACTACATGTGGCCCATGCTGCAGAACAAACTTAACGTACGTATTTTATTTATTTAATTAATAAAACTTTATTTCCATTATTTATTTATTGCATGGAAGATTTACAGATTATGTAACATAATATACTTAAAATATAATAGTCCAGTGCCAATTACAAATAATCACAAATAAATTATAGAAGTAGATTAATAAAGAGGATAAATAGATGGAAGAACCAAGTGTAATGTTCCTCCGTTTAAAAAGAGTGATCCTCCGTTCTTTCTTGGAAAAGCGATGCTCCGCCGTTCCTCCATTGAAAACGGAGAATCCTCCGGTCCTCTATTGAAAAGGGAACCATTGATAAAAGAGGAACCTTTGTTCCTCCACTGCTGAGAGAAAACGCCGTTCCCCCATTGAAAAAAGAGGATCAGACGAAATTTGTGACGTAAGGTGTTGTCGTAATCTGTAACGTGTGGTTAGCTTCCTTGCTATATTTGAATTGAGAGTTTCGGATAATAATTATTAAGTTTGGAAACAAACCATTTATTCATCCATTGCAACCAAAATTTTTAAGACATTTTATCGGTCACTCAAAAATCAACTTTGACCACATATCAAGGTCTGAAGTATAGTATTTTTATTTTATTTATTTTTAATAACGCTACAGTAGGTGTGTTAAATTATCAACATGATCCTAGTAATACAAGACTTTCATTGTTACTCCAATAAAATTAACAAGACGACATTTTATTTCAGGTGCTCAATAACGTAGGATTAAGTAGAGATACATTTGAAGACACAACAATGACACACCAGGTAAATATAAACTAAGTTTAATTAAATAATACATAACGAATAAACTTTTTTTTTTAACATCACGCCTGTATTTGCTTAAGGGTTAGGCAGAGGAGAAAGGAAGGAGAGAAGTTTCAATAAATATTAGTAGCGTATAGGTTAAACGCCCGGGAGCTACTTTTTAATTACCGTAAAACGGGGTGAATAGGGATGCAGGGGTGAATCGGGACGAAACTTTAAAATGGATTTTAACATTGAAATAATTGTTTTTTTTTTTTTTGCCAAAAAGGACTCTAATGTGTTTATTATATTATAATTAACGATTAAGTGTCCCTGTTGGCAATAAACTTTATTACATCAACGTTAAAATCCATTTTAAAGTTTCGTCCCGATTCACCCCTGCATCCCTATTCACCCCGTCTTACCGGTACACATTTATCGAACTCAACTTGTCTCCCGGAAAATGTTGTGACGGCTCCCGCACCAAACTGCTTCAAGAATCGACTGGACAGATTAATATCTCCAAGCTATACGATACACACGCATCAGCTAATTAGCTGGTAGTGTGTCTAAACAAATAATAAATAACTTTCTGAACTCTATTCTTTGCAGGAAAGTAAAAACACCATATCCCAGTACCTAACACCATGTACAATACAGAAAAATAAGAATGATTTTATCCTGGGAACTAATATAAGGAAAGATTCCATCAAAGCGGAGTCGTCGAGTGATCAAAATGATACAAACAAACAGTCATCGAGTAGCAACAGTGATGACGCTGATAAGTCGTTCTTAGATGATGACGAGGATGATGAACTGCTCGCCAACCTGGATCTATGAACAAGTATTGTGATATTTATAAAAGTTTTCATATTAATTTGCTGTTTTATTGAAACTGGCGTTCTTCCGTGCGGAGGGATTTCTCCGGGATAAAAGTTTGTTTAACTTATATACATATGTAAACACTTACGAAACAAAGTACATCTTTAGACCCAAGATTAAAACATCGTGCCAATTTTTAACCGAGGATAAAACGGAGGAGGTTGTCAAGCCGACGCGTATTTTTTTTTTGATTTTTGTACTTCATTCCGACAATGTTAAAGTTCTTATTACAAAAACTGACGTTAAACCCGAATCTAAGTTGTCAATTTTGCTTTAAGGCTTTTATGTTTGTCGGAATAAAGTTCAATATACAGTAATAGGCTCGCAGGTTTGGGCTAGGTCCCTAGTTAGAACTAGTTTTGTAATAAGACGACTAAGATATGGTTTCATAAAAAAGCGGTGAACGGTCACACAATAACGGCTGTCCAAATGCAGAGCGATTTATGACACCTTAATGTCAAATACTGGTGAAAATGACAGATTTTCATGACGACCGTTATGACATGACGGAACCGCTTTCCTAGGAAACCAAAGCTTTAGGCAGTTGTCCCACCGCCGCCGCCGGCGAGGAAGCAACTAACTATCGGCTATTTTCTCGCTCAAGAAACGTACAATAGATATACATTCCGTGTAAACAATAGAGATGTTGATTGCTGACTGTTCACACTGCCGGCGAGGACTCGCTTCACTGGTTTGTCGCTGAGCGACAAGAGCTATCAAAGATAATACTCGCTCAGCGATATTCATTCAGCGATGCTCGCTTGGCGGTCAGAGTTCACGCCAAAAGACTAACCGACCGAATGAAACACCTGTGGGACTAACCGCCCCGAGCGAGTGGTGCGAGTAATCGCCCGTCGCACTCGGACACTCGCTGATAGCCCAGCGACAAAACTATCGGAACTACACACTCGCTGCTCGCCGACTCGTTTTCAGTTGCTAGTTCTACTCGCTGCTCGTTCATCGCCGGCGGTGAGGCAACTGCATTAGTGATATTTAACCTTTTAACCGCTTGTCGACACATATTTCCATGCCCCTACCGCTCGTGTCGTATTTATGCGACAGAGACATGCATGATTTTTCGTTTTATTTTTGTCCTATTAACTGCGTGGTACAACTAAAACCATGATTAAATAGAAAAAAAAAAAACTTTTTGACTATTTTTTAATCAATACAACGATTTCTCCTCCTTATTTATTGTAGGTATTATTTTATCGATTTGTAGCCGGGCGCTAGGGGCACGGCAATTAATATTTAGCCAAGCGCTTAAAAGGTTAATAAAGATTTTTTAAAGTACTGATTGAAATAATAAGAATTGGTAATTTACACATACTGACTGTCAGTTCATCCGTGTGCTTAGCGAGAATTGCTACAATACCCCCAGAGATGGAACTTAATGCCTGGGTCCTTCTTAGAGGCGCAGTACAGCACGCAGAAGTTGGCGTACGTCCTGTAGTCGTTGCCACACACTGGCTTGTGCATCGCCGCGCACACGCATTTCTTAGAGTCCACTTTGTTCGCCTTCTCCGCCTCATCTTCATTTTGCCTACGGATTTAAGGGGGTCTAAGGCAGCCCGCGAAATATAAATTTAATTTCGTTTTTTGCAATTAGCAGGTCAGTGTCAGGTTGAATGTTGATTAAAAGATGATTCGCGACCGTAACAAACATGGCTTTACAGAATTATTAGAATCGGTTTAAACCTAGTAATAATCCCAGAACAGAGAGATGTATTGATGATTTTTATGATTATAATTCTATAAATAAATATTGCTTACAGATGCTAATCATATTTAGATCAACGTACAGTCGCCAGCACATCAAGCTACCCGAAACTGTCAAATTTTCCCAATCAACCTTGAACCTAATGCTTTAGCGATATAGTTGAAAATAAATTTGACAGATTATAGTAGCTTGATGTGCTGGCGTCACAGGCCTCCTCTCAGTGAGAGGGAGTGGGCCGTAATCCACCAGGCGGGCCCAGTGCGGGTTGGCAAATGTCACATGTCTTCGAATTTTTGGTTCTAGGACATGCCGATTTCCTCACTATGTTTTCCTTCACCGTTTATGAGAGCAGTGGTGATGAAATAATTTACACAAAGTAAAGTGCCTGTCTGGATTCGAACCTACGACCTAAAACTCGTAAGTCGCGGCCGTTACCACTTGGCCACCACTGCTCCCCTATTGCTAAATAATCTAAGTATTTAAAATAAGGAAATCGAATTGGTCATCTTAGATACAATAACAAGCTAACATTATTTGTGAGTGGTTGACCAAAAAGGGACCTCAAGGGAAAATAATTGATTTCGAGTAAATCGCGTTTGAAATTTCGTGTAGAAACAAGTTGCGGCATGTTTTATGTCAGTATGCGACTTCGTTAGTGAGTGTCAACACGTGTTTGCGGTTACTACGTTATTGGCGACTTATTTAGTGTCAGTTTCTTGTCTTTATTTGCGTCTGACATCACAAAAACTAATTTTTGCAAAACTGCCTCGGCTCACAAAAAAAATCATAAAAAAAACACTACGGCACCTAAAAATATTTTGGTTAGACCAAAACAAAGCTAAAAGACCACAGAATAAAAAAATCAAAAAAAATAAATAACGGTTTCCAATCCCTCTTTGGTCAACCACTCACATTTGATTACGAAATATATAAATATCTACCGTGGGTTGAGGTTCTCATGTTTTTTCTGATTGTTACACTGTCTGTCTGGTTCAGTGGCTGGCTGGACTGTTGTTACTGCTTGTGTTGTCTGTGTGAGCTTCTCTTTCCTCGGTCGACAACCACACTTCGACCGAGCGTATCTCTGACCTTTGTTGCCAAACCGAGTATTATAACTTCTTAACTTCCGTCGGCAACGACATGTTCCTGGGGTAGGCGACCTGCAGATTTTAATAGGTCATTAAAGTGCTTAATTAAATACTATAGGAATCATAACATATTTTTGTAATCTAGGTACTTACTGAGTGGTTGTTAGTGATTATCATTTAATTATGAAGCAACATATTATCCACAAACTACGCGTACACATAATTTTAATTGCTTTTTTGCATTTTGAGCTATTAAAATAGGGATGATGACTGATAGAAATGTTTGAACAAATAATGTAATTTCACGGAAGGCATAGTAAAACCAGATAATTGAAAAAAAAAAGTAAAATCAATGAAAGGAGAAGCTACACACACTTTAAAAGTTTTTGGTGGGGATTATTCCCGTCCTTGTGGCGCGGTACTGACCTCCGTTAGGAGTATATGTGTTCTGTGGTACTGACAATGTATGACGCTATCGCTAGTATGAAGTTACATAGTCGTGCGTGACGAATTGACGACACTTCTATGGTATTGCCGTCTTTTTCTAGCAGTTATTTTAAAACGTTTTAAATAACTTGACATTTTTTTAGGCTTTTTGTTGTTTGCGGTATTTGCAAACAAATATTTTATTGAGTTTAAAATTTAAAAAAAATTGTTATCGGGATGATAACAATTTTCAAAAAATTGTTATCATCCCTATTACGAGAGCAACTTCATCTTGAAAGATCTAAATGGCAAGATTCACACTAAGCATAGTTTTTTAAAGTAACTCTGCTATAATTACGTTTGGTCAACAACACTGCCACACTCCCCCTTGTGTTTCAACTGGATGCTGCAATCCTTCTTCATGAAGCAGTTGAAAACGCACTCGTTTGAGTAAGTGACGCCGTTACTGCCGCACATCGGAGCATATCCCGCGTGGCAGGTACAGCGGGACTCCTTAGAGCAGACTCCTGTATAGTCTATGCTGATATACACCTCGTCTATGGCCTTTCGGCACTCCAAGAAGCATTCGCTCAAGTACGTGTGGCCATCAGACCCGCAGATGGGCTCGAACGTTCCATGCGAGAGTATGCACCCACAGGGCTCGGATAGTTCTGTGTAACTTGTGCATGCGTGGCTACTGGGGTTTTGCTGCACAGTCACCAGCAACAGAGACGCAACGATCACTATGCCTGTGACAACATAATTTGTATAAAAACCTCGTGTATCTTAACAGATGTCCTTCAGAACGACCCTCTAAAATATGAGAACTTAAGGTGCCTATCTTAGAAGGAAGAAATAGGAAGTTAGGAGCATTGTCCCATTGCTCATTAAGTATAAGTAAGTATATCTAGTTGCGCCCCGCGGTTTCTTACGCATAAGTCTCGATCTCGTGGGAATATCGGAATAATAAGTATCCTATGTCCGAATCCAGGTCATGGTCTACCCATGTGCCAACCAAATTTCATCCAAACCAGTTTAGTTGTCTGTCTTACATACAAAACATCAAATCCTTTCTCTTTAAAATATTAGTTAAGATGAATTTTTTATCAGACTTTTAATACTTCTAACTGATAACGTAGGTTCCGTTTCCCTTATGCCAACAGGAACAAACAGTATGTGCCTATGTGCTTATAGAGCATGGTCTCCTTTTCAAAAGGGACGAGGTATCCCCATTACCCATGGTACTATCGCGGACACTCCCGCCTGACCACCACTAATTTCATTTTTGCTTTCACTCAAAAAATAGAAGCGCTCTCTAGTAACCACGTCAAGGTCAAATAGTTCGTCCGTACAACTCATAAAAGGAGTACACGTGATGGTTGCAACTAATTGCGTTATCGCTTTAATATTAGGTGAAAACTTCAAGGGGGCGTGGCTTGGCATCGCCGCAGGATTTAGGCGAAAACATTTTTAAGTGTTCAAGCGGAAAAAGCCGCGATGGTACATAATTTGAACTGTGCAGTTCTCGGAATATTATAAAAATTATACAATCTGCTCACCTACTCTAAAATCCATTTTTATCATTGCCTTCTTGAAACAAGTGACAACTAAATTTTAAAGGAAATAAAACTGCCTTTTGTGCGAATTCTTATCAATGAAAAATTATTGTAACTTTCACGGGATTAATTTATTCACACTAGCGATTAATTGTTGACAAATTCTAGCATTAATTGATTAGTGATATTATGTGTTTTATTAGGAATTGTTAATGTCCGAAACCATATTCTTTTATTGTTTTCGAGTGGCCAATATTGAGTAGGCAGTGGTAGGTACACACGGCTACACTTCAAGCTATACATTTCCAGTTTTCGCTGACCTCGCATTGTATAGGTTTTTCGTACAATTTGAAGTCAGCTTATACTGGTTATGTATAGCTTGATGTGTAGCCGTGTGTACAGTCAGCCACAAGAAGAAAAAGACACGTCTTAGGGTGGATTTTTAGGATTTTGGGACAAAATGTTTACTTGGTTTTTAACCGACTTCAAAAAAGAGGAGGTTATCAATTCGGTTGAATTTTTTTTTTTATGTGTGTTACCTCAGAACTCCGTTATTTATAAGCCGATTTGCAAAATTATTTTCTTATCTAAAAGGACATACTTTCCGATTGGTCTCATTGTTATCAGGTCAGGATCTGATGATGGTATCCTGGAGAAATCGAAGGAACTCTTCAAATATTATAGGCGCACCTATAGCGATTTGGATATTTTTTATAATAACTCGTGCATTTGCTCTCGGAAAGCAGAATTTGGTGAAGTGGAACTGTTCTAATGATGAAGACAACAGATAGGTACTCAATAATAAGTAAGTACATCTCGGGTTGTGATTCGATTAGGTACTTTAATATGGTTGCTATGCAATTTATGCCAGTCACAATGGGTTTGTTGAAATGGAGCTGATGGTGAAATACCAGGAGAACTAAACAATGAATGTCCCTGCATCGGGAAAAGCAATATTTTGTAAATGGCGATGAACAAGTTGACATTAGGCTATTTTAACATAGATAAATTATGAGCAGACCTACTAAAAGCGAGAAATAAAAACTTTTTAACAAAAACGACTTCCAAAAAAAGACTACAAAGTGAAAAATTATTTTAATTTCGGAAGTCGGTGGCAAAAAACTAAAATATAGGTCCACAGGCACATACATACGATATGGATTGGATTAGCAATGATTCAGATTATGATTGATAGTGTGTTACGCACTGAGGGTGCTGACTCCGATAGGTTAGTTTTTCTGTGTGTTTTTAATGAATGCAAGAACTTGAGAGTTAGACCGCGCCTGCAGCTTGAAACATTTGTAAGCCATATTAAAAATTACGTTATTTTTCATATTAGTTCCATTAGGTATCCATTAATTCCGGGCCCTATATCAATAAGAACTTGCGGGGGCTCCGTATCATTGATATGGCTGATTTTGATGATTGACTGCGATATCTACATCCCCAGGTCGGTTTCCAGTCTAACCGGATGCAGCTGCATACCAGAATAACAATGCCTAATCAACTACTCGGCTGTGCAATTTCAAAACCTAGCAACTAACAAAACAGAAAAAACAGTGTTTTTGCATATTTAAACACACCGATTTTTTTAGAAATGTCAGTTGCTAGGTATTGAAATTGCACAGCCGTACTGCTACTACAACTGCTTGTGGAATATACATAGGAATTATTTTTATGAACCCCAAAAAATCCTCCCTAAAATATAAGAAGTATTGTTACGAGCTTGGGGTTCGTGACAATAAAAACTGCCGATTTAATAACCAAAAATTACACTTTAATTAAATAACACCAATAGAAACTCAAACACACTAATTATAAAACACAATCGCACTACTGATCACTCTTAAGTCGCACTTGAAGATCGCTTCGAATGTTATCGCTTGTATCGCAGAACCAATACTGACTCAGTCGCGGACCATGCCGGCCTTATATAGGGCCTCAGACAGTTCGAGAACATTCTACTGTAGAAACATCTAGAATGTTCGAGTACATACCGGCCCCGACTGACCAGATGTCGATAGTTCTAGAAAGTTCTACCATCGAAATTTCTAGAAGCCTCGAGAGCTCTAGTTCTGCTACTCGATACTAGATGGCGCTAGTGGTAACAAAGGTCAGGCATTAATTGTGGCGCGTAACACTGCCCCCTCCTAAGACATGCTCGTCCCGAGCATTATCGGCCCCATAATAACGCGCCAGTCGATCCACATGGACGATCTTAGGAGTACCTCTTGCACCTTTCTGTATCCGGTAGGTTACGTCATTGATCTTTGTCACAATCCGGTACGGTCCGTCCCATTTAGCTTGAAGCTTAGGAGATTTCCCTTTGCTGCGGACTGGATTGTGCAACCACACTAGTGAACCTTCGTCGAAACCTTTATTGTTCATTTTGCGGTCATAACGGGTTTTCATCTTTTCAGACATTTGCTGGCCCGATTGTCTGACGTGCTCATATATGTCATTCATTTTGTTCCGCAAGTCATTCGCATAATCGGTTATACTGCATGGGGCATCAGGTGGTATTCCGGTGATCAGGTCTGCAGGCAGCCGTAATTCCCTTCCAAAGTTTGCGAAAGCTGGCGTCACCGATGTACTTTCGTGAACAGCACTTCTATATGACAACAAAAACGGTTGTATGTGCTTGTCCCAATCTCGTTGCCGATTTTCTACAACTTTCGCCAGGTATCTCTCCAATGTCTGATTAAATCGTTCCACCATTCCATCCGATTGTGGGTGGTAAGAAGTTGTCCTCGTTTTATGAGTACCCATTACTCGGCAAGTTTCCTGGAATATTTGGGACTCAAAATTCCTTCCTTGATCGCTGTGAATCTCCAAGGGTACTCCAAAACGGCAGAAGACTTCATGAACCAGTTTATCGGCAACTGTTGAAGCTTCCTGGTTTGGAATGGCGAAGACTTCCGGCCACTTGGTGAAGTAATCCATTACAACCATGAAATACTTGTTACCACTTTCACTTACCGGAAACGGCCCCGCAACGTCAAGGGCTATCCTCTCCCATGGTGCACCAACATTGTACAATTTCAATGCACCTCTACTACGAGTCTGAGGTCCCTTTACAGCTGCACAACTCGTACATTTGCGACACCAGTCCTCGACATCGTCCCGACAGTGGACCCAGTAAAACCGTTCTCGTATCTTCAGTAGAGTCCGTTTTACTCCCAGATGGCCTCCTGAACAACCATTATGGTACAGCTGTAGAACATCCGGTACTTTAGCTTTAGGGACAACCATTTGCAAATGACAGCTGTCCCCCCGAGCATTTTCCCATTTACGGCACAGGACTCCATCCTGAATCACCAAGCTGTCCCATTGGGCCCAATAGCTTTTCGTGATCGAACTCATCGCTGAGATATCGCTCCATCTGGGCTTAGGTGCACTGGCCTTCATCCACTCTAGAATCGGCTTGAGGTCTGAATCTTCCTGCTGTGTACGTTGTAGGTTTTCCTTCCACTCGTTGCTGAGGTCTGTCCTGAGCATCCTCACAGGTACGACTTCCTTACCCTCTTGCCTAGTACAATGCTTGCAGTCTTCAGGACAAGGTCTTCTTGATAATGCATCTGCGTTGCCATGAGATTTCCCGCTGCGATGTTCGACCACAAAGTCGTATTCCTGCAGTAGCTCAATCCATCTCGCAACTTGTCCTTCTGGATTTTTGAACTGCAATAGCCATTTCAGTGCCGCATGGTCAGTTCGTAAATGGAATTTCCGCCCCAGAAGATATTTGCTAAAATGCTGCAATGACTTTACCACAGCAAGCAATTCCCGTCTCGTGACACAATAGTTCCTTTCCGGTTTTGACAAAGACTTGCTGAAGTACGCTATCACAACCTCTTGATCACCATTCCGTTGAGACAACACACCACCAAGTCCTATGTCACTTGCGTCTGTGTCGACTATAAATTCCTTGCCTGCATCAGGATACCCCAAAATAGGTGTTTTACACAGTCGGTCCTTTAACTCCTGGAACGCGATGTCGCAACTTTCATCCCAGCAGAAATGTCGCTTCTCCTCGGTTAGCTTGTGCAGGGGTTTGGCTATATCCGCAAAGTTTTTAACAAATCGCCGATAATAAGAGCACAAACCCAAAAATGCTCTGACCTGCGTCTTGTCTTTCGGAACTGGCCAATCCTTGACAGCGGCGATTTTCCCTGGATCCGTGCGGATACCTTCTTCCGACACTACATACCCCAAGAAGCTAACTTGCCGTTTGAATAGCGAACATTTCTTTGGACTCAACTTGAGGTTGGCACTCTGGATCTTCATGAGCACCCGTTCCAGGTTTTGAAGATGTTCTTCAAACGTACGGCCTACAATGATGATGTCATCCAAGTAGACCAGACAGGCATCGCCAATTAACCCGGTTAGTACAAGTTCCATCAGCCTTTCAAACGTTGCCGGAGCGTTGCACAATCCGAACGGCATAACTTTAAATTGCCACAGACCCTTTCCTGTCGAGAATGCAGTTTTCTCCTTGTCCTTAGGATCAATTTCAACTTGCCAGTAGCCACTTTTCAGGTCCAGCGTGCTAAACCACTTTACCCCAGTAAGCATGTCCAGCGTGTCATCTATTCTTGGCAAAGGGTAGCTGTCCTTCTTCGTAACGTCATTCAGACGACGATAGTCAACACAAAACCGCATGCTGCCGTCCTTCTTTCTTACCAGCACTACAGGTGAACACCATGGACTAGATGAAGGTTCAATAACACCATCCTTCACCATTCCCTCAATCATGGTTTCCACTTCCTTTTCACGTGCTACCGGCAATCTCCTTGGCCGCTGACGGATAGGCAATTCTTCACCTGTGTGTATTTTGTGTTGAACTAAGCCAGTCTTCCCAATGTCACCGTCATTTGACGAGAAAACATCGGCGTACTTGAGTAACATCTTCTTCGCCTTGACCATTTCATTTTGGGACAGAGCGCTGCGGCAGTCTTCTAAAAGTGTGGACACTTTTGTTTGTGCATCCTTGCTGAGGGTACCAGTCGATAGATGTTGGCATCGACGCAACCAATCCACTTCCTCGCAAGTACCAACTAGTGTGCCTTTTTCTATAATCTGTTCCTGATCACAAAGGTTCAGCACACGTACCCCTGAGATGTCGGTGGCTTTGACCAAAGTTCGTGCCACTTTCCATGGAAGGTCATTGTCTACCCTTTCCACGAGTACACAACGATGAGTTTGCCCAGGATTCCGAGGAAGACTAACCGGCACCATCGTTTCTGATCTCGGCGGAAGTACAATCTTCTTAAGGCTGTACACATTCCCTGGTAACGCCCCTTCCATAAAAAGTTCCTCTTGTCCACATTTCAAAACACCTTGCTTGACGTCAATCTCACAACAATTCTTCCTCATAAAGTCAAGGCCCAAGATGCAATCGTCCATTATATCAGCCACGATGACATTATGCAGGTAGAATCTGTTGCCTAGCCTCAACTCCATCTTCTTCTCTCCATGGACAGGTATGCGCTGACCGGTGGCTGTTACCAAATTAATGCGTTCTCGGTTGTATGCGGAGTCCCCAAGGAACCGACTTGTAAGTTGGGAACTAACGACCGTACGAGAGGCTCCTGTATCTATGGTCAGTTTACAAGGCGTTCCGTTGACCTCGCCCTTGATGATTAAACTGTTCCCGTCATGGGTTTGTGTGATCGAAATCCTTGGGGCTCTTTGAACATCAGCCAGCACCCGCCCCGCAGTCCTGGCTATTACTCGTTTCCCTGCTGCTGCTGGGCGGTGCTGGTAGCCGCACTGCCCTCTGGAGATCGGCCGTCTTCTTTTTCTGCAGCCCGCTTAGGGCAACTGGATCTAAGGTGGCCCCTTTCCCCACAGCCATAGCACCTAGGGCTGTATCCTTTATTGCGGTCGCGAACTGTAGCCGCTGCAACTTCCCTGACGCGATGGGAACGATGATCCTGCCGCACAGCTTCCACCTCCAGTGCATGGGCCAAGGCGTCCTTAAGCGTCCCGTGGTGACCGAGCCTCACAGCAGCTCTAACTTCAAGGTCGCGGATGCCATCGATGAATACCTGCACCAGGTTCCCATCAATAAGCGCAGGTACAGACTGGTATGCTTTCCGAACCAGCTTCTCCACTTCAAGGGCCCACTGCTGCAGGTTTTCATTGCTGCGTTGTACACGATCCCTGAGCTGCGCACGAAACACGTGTTCCAGGTGAGCGTCGCCATACCGAGCCTCCAATGCCTCAAGGAGCTGCTCGTAAGTCACTTCCTTACCGAGAGCTTCCAAGACAGTTAAGGCCTGGTCGCGCAGGCCTAGGGTGAGGGCAGTCATAGCCTGACTTTCATTCCACCCGTTCGCCTTCATGACAGCCTCAAACTGGATTTTGTAGGCCGACCAGGAAGAAGTTCCGTCGAATGGTGGTACTTTAAATCCACGTAGCGAAGGTGTTGTAGCTACGGGAGCTGCGATTTCATTACCAAGATGAAGGTAATCCAGCGTTTTCTTCACGTCAGCCATCACGGTTTTCTTCACGTCAGCCATCACGTTGTCAACACGATTATTCACTTGGTCGATTCGGGTTTCAGCTTCGGACAGGCGGTTGTCATGTTGAGCAACCTTATCCTTCACCTCCTTCATGTCTTTCCCGAAGGTAGCATGAAGGTCCTTCATAAGGAGCATCTGCTCTTCCTGGCGACGCGCCTGCTCCTCCTGTCGGCGGGCCTGTTCCTCCTTATCACGCTGGAGCTGTTCTTCCAGCCGACGAGCCTGTTCCTCCTGACGGCGGGCCTGTTCCTCCTGACGGCGGGCCTGTTCCTCCTTATCGCGCTGGAGCTGTTCTTCCAGCCGACGAGCCTGTTCCTCCTGTCGGCGAGCCTGCTCCTGCAGCATCATCATCAGAGCAGCCAAATCTGGTGCTGATGATGCTGGAGCAGCTGCGGACGGGCCGGCCTCCGTGGTCGGCAGCTGGCCATCCGAGCTCTGTGGCATAGCTCCACCAAAACGTCTCTGGTCCGTCTCCTGTTGGCGTTGACTCCGGGTACGGATACCCTCCGTGTCGTCTTTGGGTAAAATCGGCATGATCTTAATCCTTGCTTCTGACACCAATTGTTACGAGCTTGGGGTTCGTGACAATAAAAACTGCCGATTTAATAACCAAAAATTACACTTTAATTAAATAACACCAATAGAAACTCAAACACACTAATTATAAAACACAATCGCACTACTGATCACTCTTAAGTCGCACTTGAAGATCGCTTCGAATGTTATCGCTTGTATCGCAGAACCAATACTGACTCAGTCGCGGACCATGCCGGCCTTATATAGGGCCTCAGACAGTTCGAGAACATTCTACTGTAGAAACATCTAGAATGTTCGAGTACATACCGGCCCCGACTGACCAGATGTCGATAGTTCTAGAAAGTTCTACCATCAAAATTTCTAGAAGCCTCGAGAGCTCTAGTTCTGCTACTCGATACTAGATGGCGCTAGTGGTAACAAAGGTCAGGCATTAATTGTGGCGCGTAACAGTATAAATTAATCCCTATAAATTCCGTTCATCCAACTAGGCCTAGGGTGGATTCTCGGACATGCGCTCCGCGTATCCACCGCATAGGGTGGATAAACGGAATAACCGCCACACTGCTCTCATCAACGTTTCTCAGGCGATGTCATCATTATATCTATTTTCGTGATTTCATAGGAATCTTTGCTAATAACGCCCCATAACTGAAATAATGGTTATCGTTGCCATATGGTGTTTTACACTATAGTTCAGGGATATAGGTTATTTTAATAAAAAAAAGATTACTTTAGTGAAGTAATTGTTTTTACTTTTATTTTTGACACCGTTAAATTTGGCAAAGATAATTCAGGTTTTTGTCAAGTTTTCAACGCTAATCAGGTAATTTATTCCATACATAAATAAACATTTACAACTTTCTTATCGTATCGTTTTTTTTTATCGGGTGCACGGGAGTGCCCGTGTGCCCCCGCCAAGACGAGCCAAGCGAAGCACAAGGGCACTGCCTACCTTTTCTCGAAGCGCTTCGTCGTTTTTTTGAACCCTCATAACATGGGTTTGGATTATGCCAGATAAACAAAATTCTCGGATATGATGTCAATACTTCAATAGTGAACTTATCTATATATATAAAAGGAGAACTGACTGACTGACATATCAACGCACAGCCCAAACCGCTGGGTCTAGAGATTCCAAATTTGGCACGTACGTTCCTTATGAGGTCTAGGGGTGCACTAAGAAAGGATTTTTCAAAATTCATCCCCTAAGGGGGTGAATGGCCTCCTGGAAGCCTCGATCGTGCAGGCCTGGGTGTCATCACCGGACAGGCCTGCCGATATTGACGATGAGGCGGAGTGGTTCCGGGAGGCCATGTCCGAGATTTGCGACGTGGCAATGCCCCGAGCCCGGCCAGGATGCGCCCGACGTCAGGTGTACTGGTGGTCGCAGGAGGTTGAGGGGTTACGCAAGGAGTGCGTCAACGCGCGACACCGGTACACCAGGCACTGCCGGCTCCGCATCCGCCCTCCGGATGCGGAAGCCACGGAGGCGGAGCTGTACGAGGGGTACAGAGCGGCGAAGACCGCCCTCCAAGAGGCTGTCCTGCGGGCCAAGGATACGGCCCGCGAGGAGATGGTGGAGACTCTGAACAGAGATCCATGGGGGCGCCCTTACAAAATGGTGCGGAATAAACTCCGCACCTGGGCCCCCCCGCTGACGCAGAGTCTCCGCCCCCAGCTGGTGGAGGAGGTGGTGAGCGCTCTGTTCCCTTCACGGGGGGAGCATACTCCCCCGCCTATGGCTCCGCCACTTGCGGTGTCCGAAGCGGACC
Source organism: Hydraecia micacea (assembly GCA_914767645.1). Taxonomy (NCBI): domain Eukaryota; kingdom Metazoa; phylum Arthropoda; class Insecta; order Lepidoptera; family Noctuidae; genus Hydraecia; species Hydraecia micacea. The sequence continues at coordinate 3,225,436 of OU611794.1, forward strand.
ACGCAAACGGCGACGACGACATCCCTGAAGTGACCGGGGTAGATCTGAGAGCGGCGGTAGGCAGGCTGAAGGCCAAAAATACCGCCCCAGGACCCAACGGCTTGCCGGGTAAAGCCTGGGTCCTGGCCTCGAGGGCTCTCGGGCCTCGACTGGAGGCGCTCTTAAGCGCATGTATGGAGAGAGGCCAGTTTCCACTCCGTTGGAAGACGGGGAAGCTGGTCCTCATTCAGAAGCCAGGGCGCCCTGCGGACTCTCCGTCCGCATACCGGCCCATTGTGTTGCTCGACGAGGTGGGCAAGCTCTTTGAGAGAGTAATTGCAGGCCGCCTCGTCGGGCACTTGGGGAGGACAGGGCCGGATCTTGCGGACAGCCAGTTTGGCTTCCGCAAGGGGCGCTCGACGGTGGACGCCATCATGCGCGTGAGAGCCCTCACGACGGGGGACGCGGTGTCCCGGGGTGGGGTCGTCGTGGCGGTGTCACTCGACATCGCCAACGCGTTTAATACCCTGCCTTGGAGCTGCATTGGGGAGGCACTCCGGTATCACCGGGTGCCGACCTACCTCCGTCGAATAGTCGGGGCGTATTTGACGGACAGAGCCGTCATCTACCCCGATCGCGACGGGAACTGGAACCGGCGAGAGATGTCGTGCGGCGTCCCACAGGGATCGGTTCTGGGGCCGCTCCTGTGGGACATCGGTTACGACTGGGTGCTGCGGGCCGACCTCCCTGATGGCGTCAGCGTGGTTTGCTACGCTGACGACACGCTGGTCCTGGCGCAGGGGAGGTCGCATCAGGCGGCGGCCGACGCAATGACACGAGGGGTTGCGATAGTCGTGGAGAGGATCCGGCGGTTGGGTCTCGAGGTGGCACTGCACAAGTCCGGGGCCATGTCTTTTCATGGGCTCCGGAACGGGCCACCATCGGGATTCCAACTGATGGTAGGAGGGGTTCACATCGGCGTCGAGGCAACGATGAAATACCTGGGTCTCGTCCTCGACAGCCGGTGGAACTTCGTCGAACATTTTCGACGTTTGGCCCCCAAACTGGAACGGACCGGGGCCGCCTTCAAGCGGCTCTTGCCCAACCTGAGGGGGCCAAACGCCTCCTGCCGGAGGCTTTACGCGGGGGTCGTGCGGTCCATGGCCCTATATGGGGCCCCGGTGTGGGCGCGTTCACTGCGGCTGCGAGCCGCCCACTACCTGAACGCGCCCCAAAAGGTGGTAGCCGTAAGGCTGATCCGGGGCTACCGCACGATCTCGGGCGAGGCGGCAAGCCTCCTTGCCGGAATGCCGCCATGGGATCTGGAGGCGATAGTCCTCGCGCGCCTGTATGAGTGGCGCGCGGAGGCACTACGCCGGGGGGAAACTCCGCTTCCGCGGCAAATAGCGGCGGAGCGGACGGACTTCCGGCGCGATCTCATGGTGGTATGGAAGGAGCGACTTTCGCAACCCAGCGCAGGGCACGCCACGATAGTGGCGATAAGGCCCCTCTTTGAGGAGTGGCTAGAGAGGCGTCACGGCGTTCTCACCTACCGCCTGACGCAGGTCCTCACCGGACACGGATGTTTCGGGAGGTTCCTGCATATCATCAGGCGGGAGGAGACGCCCGGGTGTCACCATTGCGAGGATCGCCCAGAGGACACGGTGGAGCATACGGTGGAGGTCTGCCCCGCTTGGGCGGAGCACCGCCGTGTCCTCGTAGAGGCGATCGGCAACGGCGGCGACCTCTCGCGTCCGGCCCTGGTTCAAGCCATGGTCCGGGGCGAGAGGGAGTGGGAGGCGGTCACCTCCTTCTGCGAAGCAGTCATGCTAGCGAAGGAGGTGGCGGGACGGCTCAGGGAGAGAGCCGCACGCCTCAGCCGCCGCGGGAGACGCTACGGGCGTCGGGAGCCGCGTGACGACTCCCGGCCACCGTAGGCGCGGGGCTGCGGACGGAGAGTAATGGGTAGCTCTCCGTCCGATCTGGACCAGGCCCGTGCCGGACGGCGCGTATGTGTTCCACGCGCGCCTCAAAGAGATGTCAGCATAAAGGAAGGGGCCCGCCAGGGCCGAAGCCTGCCGGGGTACCGGGATCGTCCGAAAGGGTTACCGCTGCCCCGGAACATAAAGGGCTAAGGAAGGAACACGGGTGGGTTTTAGTCAGTAAGAGTCTGACACTCCCTTCCGCTCCACCCAGAGCGGGAGGAGTCATTAGATGATTTCCCATCCACAAAAAAAAAAAAAAAAAAAGGGGGTGAATGGGGGGGGGGTGAAATTTCATGCGGACGAAGTCGCGGGAAGAAGCTAGGTTTCAATTGCATAGCTCTTATACTTTAGATTTTTATTAATATCTAAAAAAAACCCGATTTCGTCACTGACTGATGATCGTCAAAACTCTTAGAGTACTTCCTGAAGTCCTATAAAGCTGAAATTTGGTATGTAAGCTAGTATTAGTACACAAACAATAAAAAAATCTAAAACTTGGAACTTTTACCCCCCAACCCCTTAAACTAGGGGATGGAAGTTTGTATGAGACTTCCGCAAATTTTAATGCTAGTGGTCTCAAAATTGATATCTCCTTGTTATAAATAATACAATAGGTACATATTTCAGGATTTTTAGTAAATCACAACACAAAAAAAAATGTTTTTCATAAGCAACTTACAAAAAGATGTGAAATCTCACCAAAACCATTTTCATGTAATATGTTGCCAAGACGAGACCACATATGGCTCGTACTGTCAAAAAGTAATCAGATCTCATGTAGAGCCAAGCTTCTAACTCTACACGCCCTAACTCTACAAGCCCTAACTTCACAAACTCTACACCTTAGTCAAAATATGTGGCTTGGCCGTTTCGCTACCATCACATGGGCGTAAGGTGAAAAATTTATTCACTGTTCATTACTTTTCTGTTATACAATAGTTATTATAGTAACGAAATTAGAGATGCTTTTGACAGATTGAGACTGAGATCAGAAATTACTAGAATTGTCCCTCTGATTGCGAACGTTCTTAAAATTACGAGAATTGCCCCTCTGATAACTTTTTAACAGTGAAAGCCATATGTGGTCTCGTCTTGGCAACATTTTACATGAAAATGATTTTGGTGGGATCATATATTAAAGTTTATTCATTAATTTAAAGACCCCCGACACGTTTCGGTGCGAAGCGGTGGTTTTGGTTTTTGATCAGGAACTGTAGGGTATCGTCACAGGCACCCAAGAACTTGATCCTTAAAGTAGGATTTCGATCGGCCGCACACTTATAACTACATTTGTTGACGTATGTGATGCCGTTGTTACCGCAGACTGGGCGACGGAGGGGGGGACAATCACACTCTTCTTCTTCCTCTACTTCTTCTTCTTCTTCTTCCTCCTGCTCCTCCTCTTCCTCTACATTTTCTGATTCTGCGTTCTCTTCTTCACTCTTGGAAATCAGTTCTTCACTCTTGGAAATCAGTTCATCGTCATCCTGCGCCAAAATTGTAAACACGTGCGCCCCCATGAGCAGTAATACGCCTGTTATAATATAAACAAATTAAATTAAATCTTTAATAAAAAAAAGATGCCTATATTGCTGCTAAGGTGCAGCATCAGCATAATAAATAAACTGCTAAAATTATTTTCCACAACTTAAAGTTTTGGATGACGATTGACAATCACCCTAAAAGCATTCGAGTTCGTTGTGTTTGTGTTTTTTTTTGTCCGAGTATCTTACGATGGGTTAAAAATGGTGTCCCTCATAGCTTGATACTAGGTCCCTTTATATTTACCTACTTGAAGTATTTTCAAGTAACAATAACACTAATAAAATAATTACAATTAAATACTTTTAGTAAACAATACGTACATTTTAATTTCACTTAACGTAGGTAAACTTTGAATATGTTGTTCATAAAATAATTTTACATTTCATTTGTATCCACACGTTTAGATAAAGAAGACATTGATTTAACATATTCTTTCTAAATGTTATTGTTGTAAGCACAAGAGTTTTTGCCGCATGAGAATAAATTCAAGTCGTTTAATAATTTTTATTGTACATAAGTACTTACCAAAAGTATATATCATCTTTACTATCGGTTTCTGGCACTATAAAACAGCCAATCTGTAAAAACAGCTAAACAAAATAGGGAAATTTATACGCCAATGCTTATCAACTTATAATTATAATGCAATAATTTTGGAATAAGTTTGTTCGGTGTTAGAATAACGGAATAATTAACATATTAAGCGTTATTTGTTTTGATTTCTCATTAAGAATGTGCCGCGATTATGTCTGCGTGTCTATTTTATTTATAGGTATTCACGACACCATCTTTATTTTTATTTTAATCTGACTATTAGCGCCGTTCTCCCCTCAAAATGGCGGCAGTGGCGAATATAATGCATAATCAGCCTATAATGTTCCCACTGCTGGGACACAGGCCTCCTCTCTTCGAGAGGGAGTGGCTGGGACATGCTGGTTTCCTCGCGATGTTTTCCTTCACCGTTTTGAAAGCAGTGGTGATGAAATTATTTACCTACACAAAGTAAAGCCCCTGCCTGGATTTGGAACCCCCGACGTGAAATGAAAAAAGTTTTCTTTGATTAAAGTCGATTTAATAAATAACAACAGACAAATTCGTTAAAGACTATAATAAATTCTAAAATATTGTTAAAGAAAGCAAATAAAATGCATCAGATCATAACAGTTCATAAAACATCTTAAATAGAAAATTAATATGAGTGATCGTAGTATTTCGAAAGATGTTCGAAAGTGTTACCAGAAATAAAACCAGTTATTTGTTTTCGTTTCTTCCACTCTGCGAAACAAACAACTCAAATGCAGATGGCAGTTCCTAGTCCCTACATATAAAATAACACTAGTAGGTATTCAATAACAGTCTTATTAGAACTTAATGTCGGCGACCTTTACTTTGTCCTCACAAGGTCCGTAGTTGGCGATGCTCAGCCTGTGGTTCTTAGCAGTGGCGCAGTTGAGCAGACAGTCGTTGCTGTAGGTGACGCCGTCGCTTCCACAGACTGGCTTCTTCTCCCTCGTGCAGGAACAGACGAATCCCTCAGTTGTTAGCTCTACACACGTGCCCATGTGGCTCATCTCTAGGCCTGAGGTACGTTTTCTCTTGCAGTCTAGGCTGCACTGGTTCGAGTAGGTGTTTCCATCGTTACCGCACACCGGGAGGTAGTTGAAGGGGCATAAGCACTCTAATTCGGTTGCTGGAGCGACTTCGCACGGACCTGCTCTGACGGCAGTGATGTCCTTGTTAGATTTGGAGCTCATGCATTCTAGCACACACTGGTTGCTGTAGGTCTCTCCGTCAGAGCCGCATATCGGTACGTAGTTCCTCTTGCACGTGCACGTTGGCAATGCCTGCGAGGTGCAGATGTAGGCGCTGATGACCAGGAGTACTCCTAAAAGAAACATAGATACACAGTTAATTGATAGTTCTTATTACTTTTTTGCATATTCTAAAGGTACTTCTAGAATCTAGAAAGGCCGTGTATAGACAGACTTTGAATCAATGACCCTCGTGTGGCATTTCATGACAACACGAGATAAACATACACGCTTAGCAACTAAAAATATTTTACCTTGACATTATAATATTGATAAAATTAAAAATAAACTAAACAAAGTAGTTAGATAGTGCGTAATCGTCTTTTTTTGTTTTGTAGTATTGACTACTGACAATTCATTATCATACTAATGTTTAGGTTGTTATGAACCGGATTCATAAAATGAATTGGATATCCGACTACCTGTGCAAAGTCATTTATTGAAACTAGGCAGAGAATCAGCAATTTTGAACGTTAAAACTACATAAGACGGTCCTGGGACGGAGTTGGGAATTAGAAGAGGCGCAACAAACTCCCATAGGATAGTATGCGAAGTACTTAATTGACATTACGAAACTTATTTGCCATGATATGCCAGCTAGCACACGCCATTACAATAGACTTGCAACTAGCCGGGAAATAACAACAATGTTGATAATCTGAACACTTATGAAGCGTTAATTCCCAATTGTTACGACTTCCTGTCTCTTAGGTATATCTGAAGTCCTTCGAACACTATTAAAGGGCAACCTTATTAGTAATACCGCAACATTTTAACTATGGCCGTTATGGGGATTCACATATACCTAGGTATACAAGCTTTTGTCCGCGACTTCGTCCGCAATCATCATGGAATTAGTAAATTGGGTAGCTTATTTTTTATCTGATCTGCGTTTTCATCAATTTGCTTACTATTTAAATAATAAAAATTCTTTATTTCTAACGAAAAGTTAAATCATAAAAGTCTTATACTTAGTCCTTTTTTATTGATTCCCTTTACACATTTCCACCCTCCTTTTTACACCCTTAACGTATAATTTCGGGGATAAAAACTATTCTATAGTCTTCCCCACAACTCAAACTATCTCCATACCAAATTTCATCTAAATCGGGTCAGCGGTTATTTATTCCCCATACACACTTCCATCCCCCCTTTTCACCCCCTTAAAATATGATTTCTGGGATAAAAACTATCCTATGTCCTTTCTCGGGACTTAAACTATCTCTATAAGTACCAAATTTCATCTAAATCGGTGAGGTAACAGACAGACAGACACACTTTCGCATTTATAATATTAGTATGCATATACATCCTTCTTCGATTGACCTATCTTTTAACTTCATAATTTCCAGTTTTTTAGGAACTTCCCCATATTGGAATATATATATAACTACGGTTGAAAGTAAAACGAAGCCACAAAAGCTGTAGGAATGCAAGCCGTTTGTCATCTCATAAGGGGGAAAGCTTAGTTGAGTGGCCATGTAGGTAGGTACGGCCTGGTACCGACTGCAGTCATATGATATGAATATGGTAAAATAAAGAAAGTGCAAAATGCAATGTAATAGCTGTTTAGTGACGTATGGCGAGCCATGTGTGGTTCCGATTCACCGCTTATTATTATGCACCAGTGGATCAGCACCCTAATTACGTAACAAACCATCAATCACATTCTGAATAATTTTGAAGGATATTGCTAATCCATTGATTCATATAGGTAAGTACCTATATGTTTGAAAAATTTGTCTGCTCAACAACGTAAATAACGCAATGAATGTTGATAGTGTGATACGCAATTACCCCCCTGATCTTGTCCTAATTGACATTTTATCATCGTTAAATATATAATAGTAATAACATCTTATCAACATAACATTATTGACTCAAAAAATCAATGGAAAAACTGGTGCGTTCACCTTTGCCCCCAATAAATTTTCGGCGTGCAAAGTAAAGCCAAAATTAATGGTAATAGCAAAAATTAATTAGATATGCTTACCGAATTTAAAATCCATATTTTTTAGTGGCGTCCAAAACTATTTTGAATATGTATGAAATAAAATTCAGGCTTTATATATATAAAAGCTGTGGCAAAGGTTATCGACACTTAAAAACCGTTTTTTATATGAACAAGTCGGATCCTCTAAATAGGATCGTGAATAGACATAGTGTCAGATATACCTACTGTGGGCGCAGAATTGAAATACAGGCAAACTAGAGAAATAACTCCTTATTATAACGTCCACACTAGTAATTGTTATATTAAGAGTCAATAGGGACATTACTTAACTCTACAGAACTAATAATCTGAACTTAAAAAGCGACCACGTCTCAGCGATCACTGTCGATCCATGGTTCATATCGACAATTCGACACCATACCCCTAGACCCTGCACAACGCCAAACATAGGCGATTGTGTCTCGTATTTAAGTGCGTACTCATGACACCTTTCATCAAACTGTTTCTCAAGTGCTCTTATTATTCCTTAATATTCTATACGTTATTTATTACAGCAGTCTTTGCTATTAGCGCGTGCCTCATTTTATTCGTATGGTGGTCGAATCGTTATCAAATATGAGGCATGGTGAAATACACATATACTGGTATTTTAATATTCCCTGTAGTTCAGGAAATAAGTTAGTCTAATAAAACAAATGGATTATTTTTCTTATATTATTGACATCGCTGTTAAAGTTGGCAAAGATCATTATTGCCATAATATGTAAGACATGTTGCGCCGACCCCAAATAAATTGGGATAAGGGCAAGATAATGATGATAATGGATTTCTAAATTAATTCCATACATAAATAAAAATTTACTACGTTCGAAATTGTGACAGTTATAAAACCTTCCTTCCGTTATGTACAGACCCCAGCACATCAAGCTATCCGAAACTGTCAAATTTTCATATGCACTACACAGATTGAGCAGAATAGCAAACCAGTCTACTTTACTAACAGCTTACCACGGCTATGTTAGCTCCATTCTCAGATACGGCGTAATATTCTGGGGCAATAGTACAGACAAGGAGCGTGCTTTTATTGCTCAAAAACGGTGCATTAGAGCTATATTTAAATTATCTCAAACTGATTCCTGCAAGCCATTTTTTACAAAGATGAAGGTTTTAACTTTGCCATGTGTCTATATATTTGAGGTCGCAGTGTTTGTCAAAAATAATATTGACATGTACAATTACTACACCCGTGAACGACGCAAGGACAAATTACGCTCAGTAGCTAGCAAGACTCATATAATGCATGAGAGCATCTTTTGTACAGCTTCTCGTATTTTTAATAATATTCCGGGACCCATCCGAATGATTGAAAAATTAGAAAAATTTAAAAAGACTCTCCATGATCTGCTAGTACACAAGTGCTATTACTCTATAAAAGACTTCTTATCAGATAAATCTCTGCTACAATATACAAGTAATCCCACTCAGACGTGATGCGTTCAGTGACCTATTGACATGTACCTAAATTAATTAACTATTTTTTATAATTATTAATAATTTGTTAAAAAACTATTGTATGCCCTACGGGCGGGACATAGCTGTTCACAATTTATTATGTACCTGCCACCTGTATTATGTTACCTATGATCCACAATAAAGTTGATTGATTGATTGATTGATTGATTTCCCAATCAACCTTAAACCTTATGCTTTAGCGATAAAGTTGTAAATCTATTAAAGAAATTTGACAGATTGTAGTAGCTTGATGAGCTGGCGTCTGTACTACAATTGATTAATTACTTAAAATATTTCTGATACATTTCGGTGCGAAGCGGTGGTTTTGGTTATTGATCAGGAACTGAAGGGTCTCGTCACAGGCACCCAAGTAGGTACTTAATCCTTAAAGTAGGATTTCGATCTGCCGCACAATTATAGCTATATTTGTTGGTATAGGAGGCGATTGCCGCAGACTGGGCGGCGGAGGGACGGGGGACCATCAACACTTCTTCCTCTTCCTCCTCTTCATTTTCTAATTCTGTGTTCTCTTCTTTACTTTTGGCAATCAGTCCTTCGTCAGCCTGCGCCAAAGTTGTACATACGCGTGCCTATATGCCTGTTATAATAAATCCAAAATAATTTAAATCTTTAATGCGACAGGAAGTTATAACCGCATTGTTTAATTTAATTGCATTTATGTGGGAAAAAAAATTTAATGTCGAATGCAACCGTACCAAAGCATTCGAGTTCTTAGTGTTTTAATAATGTTATTATTTCATGCTTACTTTATTATTTTGTCCGAGCAGTTTCTTAGTTTGTCAACAACCTAACCATAGGATTAGCCAATAGATATTAATGAAAAAACACTCTTACTGGACATCGTAATATAAGTAAGTATGTAAAGAGGTGTCCTTCAAGGCTTGATACTAGGCCCTTTATATTTAGACAATAACACTTGGGTAGAAGTGAAGACAGAACTCTTATAGAAACACAATTACCTATATATAACAACCCACAGATCGATCGAATGTTAATCTACGCTTACCGCGGTCGATTCGTGAGTGGGTGAACACCCATCACATATCGAGATCCCTCCGTGCCTCTGAAAACAACCAAACTGGCTGACAAGCAATAGTGGTTGTCAGACTGACACAATTTGTACGATTTGTCTGGTTTACTCAGTAGCGGTAGGGCTGGGGAGGTTAGATAGGCAGTCGTTTTATGTAAAATACTGGCATTCAGCTGCATCCGGTTATTCTGAACGCCGACCCCAAAATAGTTGGGAAAAGACAGGCAGATTTGAATTAGCTACATTTAGTAAACACTACGTAAAAATTAAATCCACTTAAATACCTATACTAACTTTTGAATATGTTGTTCATAAATGCGAGTTAGTCGAGTATCTATTTCATACCATTACATTACTATCCATAGCTTTAGAAGACATTGATTTCATATTGAACTCGTAATTTTTATATGAAAATCTCTTCAATTGTTATAGGGACTGGTGATTTACACAACGAATTCAAGACGTTTAATAATTTTGACCATACACACCAAAAGTATCTCTCTCAAAAGAGAGGAGGCCCGTGTGCCAGCAGTGGGAACATTGTAGGCTATGTTATGTTATGTACCAAAAGTATTGATCATCTTTTCCATCAGTTTCTAGCACTATAAACACCATGTTCTCTTCAAAACGGCGTTAAGGGCGAATTTATAACATAAGAGAATAAAAAAAAACATTTTCTTTAATTATAAAGTCGATTTAATAAATAGCAATAAACAAATTTATTAACGACAACAACAAACACTAAAATAAATTTAAAGAAAGCAAATAAAATGCATCAGATCGTAACAGTTCATAAAAAAAAACTTAAATAATATGAGTGGTCGTAGTAATACTACGAACACTCATATTATTTCTTCGAAAGATGAGAAGTAAAACAGTTACTTAACATTCTTCTTTTCTGTTCCCTTGTAGCGACATAAACAACTCAAATGCAGATGGCAGTTCCTCCTTCTTACACAACTTAACAATTAGGTAGATATTCAATAACTGACTTAATAGAACTTAATGTCTGCGACCTTTACTTTGTCCTCACAAGGTCCGTAGTTGGCGATGCTCAGCCTGTGGTTCTTAGCAGTGGCGCAGTTGAGCAGACAGTCGTTGCTGTAGGTGACGCCGTCGCTTCCACAGACTGGCTTCTTCTCCCTCGTGCAGGAACAGGCGAATCCCTCTGTGGTTGGCTCTACACACGTGCCCATGTGGCTCATCTCGAGGCCTGCGGTACGTTTTCTCTTGCAGTCTAGGCTGCACTGGTTCGAGTAGGTGTTTCCATCGCTACCGCAAACCGGGAGGTAGTTGAAGGGGCATACGCAGTCAAATTCGGGTGGTGAAGCGACTTCGCATGGGCCCTCCTTGACGGCAATGATGTCCTTGTTAGAGCTGTGCTTGACGCATTCCAGTAGACACTGGTTGTTGTAGGTCTCTCCGTCAGAGCCGCATATCGGTTGGTAGTTCCTCGTGCACGTGCACGGTGGCAATGCCTGCGAGGTGCAGATGTAGGCGCTGATAACCAGGAGTACTCCTAGAACAAACAGATACAAAGTTAATTGATGGTTCTTATTACTCTCTTGCATATTCTAGAGGTAACATTCACACGTAGGAACTACAAGTATTTTACCTTGACATAATAATAATGATAAATTTGAAAAAAAACGCAAGGTAGTTACGTACGGAATAGTTTCTTTTTGTATTTTGTAGTATGATCATTCTCATAGTAACGTTTGTTAAGAACCGGATTCAAAAAATGAATTGGAAATCCGACAGAACAGAATGATCTAAGACTAGCAGATAGCCGGAAAATAACAACAATGGTGATATTGAGCGATTATGAAGCATTAATTCCCAATACCTAGCCTACCTGTAGAAGTCCTTCAAACACTATTGAAGAGCAACTTTATTAGCGTCGCAAGTTACCTAGCTATGGCCGCTATGGGACTCATTTACGTCATTCATTTGACCTATCTTTTAACTGTTCTTCATTTAGTCGTAATCGTAACTTACTTCATCGGAATAACTATGGTTGAGAGTACAATAAAGACACCAAAACTGTAGGAATGCATGTTGTTTGTCAACGCATAAGGGGAAAGCTTGGCCGAGTGGCCATGTAGGTGGTACCGACTGCAGTAATAATATATATGGTAAAATAAAGAAAGTGCCATGCCATATATGCAAAAGGAGATAGCTTTGTGGGTAGATTTAAGATCAAGATGATTGTGTTTCGTTTTCGGGTCGAGTGATTCCAATCTCATCCCCAAAGCGGATCCACCGCAAGTTTCATGATGCACCATCAGTTATTCAGATCTTATCACAATTGAAAATTTATCAACTTAACACCATTGACACCTAGTACAGGCAATAACATTTTAATACCTTTGTAAATTATTTCTAAGACTTTATATTATACCAATTTTAATACATAGGTACGAGTACCTAATAGAAAATATTTGTTTTACTTTATTGACGTAATAAACCAAAACCATAATACTTATTCAATGGAAAAACTGGTGCGTTCACCTTTGCCTCTAATAAGTTTTCAGCGCAAAATGTATAAAAATGTAAATAACAATACTTAAGATATGCTTACCGAATTTAAAATCCATATTTTTCAGTTGCGTAAATAACTGTTCTGAATATTCACAAAATAAAAAGCTGTGGCAAAGGTCAACAAAACAAAAATGTTGTCGCGATTACTGAGCTGAGAGCTCGATGTAAGCCACGAATGTAATGATGTTCTGTGCTGAAGACAACCGTTTTTATATGAATATAGTGTTCCCGAGACGCAATGAAACAAGGTTCTTTTCGTATTGTAAATCCCCAACGCGAGGTGCGTCAGTAAAGTACTATTACCAGCTAGTTCATGCTAATTATGTTGACTTAAGACGGCGCGACGGCAACAGACAATGTGTGAACAATTTGAGGAAGTCTCAGTTTGTTTAACTCTGTTATTATCGGAAATAAGTTTGGCGTCATTCCACTTATGTTTAAGTTTAGTTTTTAGAGTTGCCGGCAAATTATTTTTTGTTGACGATTTGGTCTACTATTTATTTTGTAAAATCCCAATTAGTTTGTTTACTTAGAATGCGTTCTTGTCCATTTTCAAGAACGACTATTGAATCCAGCTTATGCTGTGCTGTTTTTCGAAGCATTCGTTATTGCAAAAATTGTAGTTATGCTGGTAAGGTCCCTTTTCAAGAGTTCCATAAATATTCAACCTTCACCACTCTGGATATCTAGCCCTTTCTTTTCATTTTTTTAGCCTTATTCTGTCTAGTCTGACTAGCCTTAGAGTTTTATTCTACTAGGAAGACTGAAAGTCAAGAATTGAAGTCCCAATTTGTTTGCAATCGACTTTAAGTCATATTCAAAGCGAATGAATATCTGCCCTAATTGCATAACACATTATCAAACACAATCTGAATAGTTTTGAAGGATATTGCTAATGAATTGCTTCATATGTTCGAAAAATTTGTCTACGCAACGACGTAAAATGTTGTTGAAATGTCAAAATGAAAGCTATTTCTACTGTTAGTGTGTAGGTACGCAATTACCCTGCTGGATAATGATATTCCAGTGCATCCTTTCCGTGCTTCCTTCATGCCCCGGTACTTTCATGTCATTATGTATTGACAAACAAACAAACAAACTCTTTTATCTACAATATTAGCGGTAAAAAGTAAGAGTTGCAATTATAAAGTACCAGCGAACAAGATTAGAAGGCTGTGTTATCATTAAGAAATTAATTAAAAGAAAATATATCTAAGTATAGAGTAACTATGATGAAACGCATGGGCATAAACTTAATTGAATTAGGTAGGTACGTAGTTAGTGATAGGAAACCTACTGGGTGTTTGTGGTATATATACATTCAGTCTACAAATTACAGTAAAATTTTCAGTCAAATAAATGAACCGTGATGTTTGAAATCGGTTATCAAGGTTTGGACATGTGGTGCGGACAGTCGGGGAATGAGGGACATGTTGTGAGGAAAGGAAAGGTTATTACTGAGATGACGGTTGATGGAGATGTATGGGAGACTTGCTGCGCTAACCTGAAGTCCATAGGGGTATGGTCAGGAAGGTGATAATTTATAATGGTCTATAGACCACTACGCGTTTCGCTTTGCATATACTCGTAAGTGCCGTTTCTAAGTGTTGGTCCTCACAAACGAGCTACGATAGCAGCTGAGCAGCACTCAAATCTGGCACGGATATAAATTAATTACATTTTATGGACGTCCACGATAATATTCGTCACGTTAAAATTTATAAAAGCGTAGACATTGAATTTTCTGATTGCCGGTTTTGACCGGTGCCTCAGAAGCTGACAGGAAAATAAAGGAAAATGTAAGATTATAAGCCTGATATTTCTGAGCAAATAGGTACGTGTTAATTTGATGGTCACACCACACCTCTGTCAATATACAGGGTTATTTTATATTGACTAGCTAAACTCCGCAGACGTGGTGGGTATTAATATAAACATGTTAAAACAATAAATTAATTAATTTAGACATCAAGCTACACATAACCAGTATAAGCCGACTTCTGATTGTACGAGAAGCCTAAAAGATGCGAGGTCAGCTAAAACTGGATATGTATAGCTTGATGTGTAGCCGTGTGTTGTACCAATTACTTAGATTGTTTAGGTAATAACGCTTATTTGACCATTGACCGCAACATAAAAAGATTTGTTGGCAAAGACATTTCTGTGTCATTTATAACGTAGGTACGAGGCCTCTTATTTGTAAATAAGATAACATAATACAGGAAAAATTATAGAGATACAGTTTTATGCTACCGACCCATAATGAGTTCAAAAACTTCATAAACATCGCCTGGTTTCATTAAGGGGATTACAGGACCTAAACGCAAAAAACGTAAGTTTTAGAAGTAAATGATCGACTGTTTTGTTTCTTCAGGATATATGCTAGGTAGATAGTGTGTTGAAAACATAATATTCGTACAACTAATTTGATACGATAGAAAAAAATCATGAAGATACTTCTAAAAACTTTCTTCTTACAATAAAAACCATACCAATACATAATTAAGTATAGCTTAGGTAACATTTTCCTGCCGACAGCGATGCGGACGAATGTTTTGATGTTCTATGATTCTTGACCCTTCTTTTGTTTATATACTTACATGTACATATTATTCTAAGTCTGTTAGCTTATTTATTATGTATAAATGTTATCTTGTTTGAAAGGCAAAGGTAACATTAGTTTTTCGAATCTGTGGTATGGCCATGGCCCGCAATCCTTACGCATATCCATGCTACAGAACACCTCTCGATTAAAGAATACGGTAGAAGAAGAAGTAACTCTATCAACCAACATTTTAAGAAAAATACAACACGCCCATCAACATCTTATTAGCATAATCAGCCTATAAAGTTCCCACTGCTGGGACGCAGGCCTTCTCTCGGACAGAGGGAGTGCGCCTTAATCCACCATGCAGGCCCAGTGCGGGTTGGTAGATGTCACGTCTTCGAATTTTTGGTTGTCGGACATGCCGATTTCCTCACGATGTTTTCCTTCACCGTTTTGTGAGCAGTGGTGATGAAATAATTTAGACAAAGTAAAGCGCCTGTCTGGGTTCGGATCCACGACCTACAACACGTAAGTCGCGGCCATTACCACTGGGCCACCACTGCTCTTATTGTCACCAACCGGCCACAAATTCCAGTGTCAGAATTTTCCTGCTACTGAGAAATTCTAGTATTTTTAATAAGAAAATTTCGGGAAAAAGACAGCACGATCGACAACATCCTATTAGCAGATGATAAGATGAGAATTGTTGATACAGACACACAATAACAATTTCATCAGTTCAGAAGTAATCTAAAGATACGTGAAGTAGTAGGTACTTACTTCACATTGATAAGGAAAACAATAATCCGTATGTGGAAACCAGTAATACTCAGTGTTGGTTAATTCCGCAAATATTTAAACACGTAAATATTTACTGAAAACACGCAATATTTATTTGCGCTCGATTTTACCAAGAATACGATACAATACCTATAAAAAACATTCATTTATTTGCGCAATTACTTTTATTGTTTATTTAAATTCCCTGACCCAGTAAGTCAAGAACATTAATGATGTCATCCTTATCAGTCGTTCACGCAGACCCATGTGTTTGTGTACCTAGCCTTTTCCCCATTGATTGTTTACCACTTATTTAGCTGTACTCAATTACCACAACAACATACGACGATACGATCTTCTTGGGATATTTATTGCTCACCATTCTATTAATTAATTACACACCAAATTTGGTCCTAGTGTCTATTGTGATCTAGGTATTTCCCCTTTGCACAATTTTTCTCAGGTTGTGACAAATAGGCCTAATATCGGTACTAAAATCATATTCATCATTGTCGATCGATCTTGCCGCGGTTGATCCGTGGATGGGTGACCATCTTTACAACATACGAAGACCCCTCCGTGCTTCGTTGGTTCCGGCTGTCATTCGCGGATCTTTGACAATCGTTACGGTTAGATTGAAGCCCAAAAATATGAAAACCAGATTTATCAAGGGGTATTTACCCAGTAACTGGGAACTGGATTGTGGAGGTTCGATAGGCAGTCACTCCATGTAAAATACTGGTATTCAGCTGCATCCGGTTAGACTGGAAGTCGACCGCAACATAGTTGGGAATACGCTAGGCAGATTGAATCGAGCCTGAGCAAAAAACGGCGAGGACAGAGGTGTCACTGGTGTGTACTATCACACCTCCGTGAAAATTTCAAGTGTCTAAGTACCTATTACCCACCTGTGGGTATCAAAAGATACCTACAGCCCTATCACAGACGGACGGACAGCGGAGCCTTAGTAATAGTCCCGTTGGCAGCCTTTGGGTACCTATGGAACCCTAAAAACCGTTGACAATCTGAAACGGAGTCATGATTCTCAGCAGTGAAGCACGAAAAGAGGTAATAAGCTCATGATCCCACAAAACAAAAGCCAGTCTGCAATTGGTAGCGTGACATGGCTGACTGCCAGACGTTCATTGAGGAAACGTGGAAAAACACCGTCTTGTTACAAAATAAGATTTATCTTTAGGTACATCAGCACCCTAATTGCGTAATATACTTACTATCGATCGGAATCTGAATCATTTTGAAGCAAATTGCTAATCCATTGCTTCATAAGTTCGAAACATTTGTCTGCTCAACACGTAAATAACGCAATGAATGTTGTTGAACTGTCAAAATGAAACCGATTCCCATAGATAATGTGTTTAACCGTATAGTTCGGTAGCGCCCCCGAAAGGACCCGAACACAAGAACCTCCGCCGGCTCGGTAATGACCCCTTTCGGACCCAAGAATTACGTCATACGACACCCTACATTGATTATGTAAATATTTATTATGCTACCCATCAAATCGTACGAATGTGCGTTAATTAAGAAAATTGGATAAAAAACTCATCTGCTAACGCCATTAAATATTTCATATTTCGAGCGCAAGCTTATTAATTTACCTTTATTAAATTCAAGTCTGTAAATGTGATAATCGCCATTTTGTTGACAGTGGCGGTCGAGGCTAAAAAACATAAAATTTGGGGATTTCGAACATCCACACTCCACCACAGGGGCAGTGAATAATACATCATTTAATTATTTGACGAATTCATCCATTGTTCAAGTTAAATAAGTAGTGGTAATGAATTTTTTTGATATCTAATGTCGAAGTTTCGCGCCAATCGTGCGTGTTTACATTTTTACTTTTCACAAATTTCACACACACACATGTAGATAAGATTTAAAATGAGACAATTATTGAAAATATTATGAACGACACGAAAATTCCCAAATCTTAACGTAATATTAAAACACAGGTCCATTAACACGTATTATTCATTACCACTACTCAATTTGTGTACAAAATCGCCGTCCATTATTGTTTTTTTTTATCGTAATGACTAGCTGACCCGTGCCCACTTCGTTGGGCGGTAAACATTTTAACTTGTGATGAAATTATGAGTGTGGTTCGGTCCTGCGATGTTCTCGCGCTTTGGCTAGCGAGCCTCTGCGAGCGCTCAGCGCTAGACTCCCTATCCATTGTTGCAGAGACATGCTGCCTTAAATCACTGAGACGCTGCGCAAGTTCAGCGCTAGATTCCCGAGCACGGGCCTGCGATGTTCTCACAGTTTGCCTAGCGAGCCGCTGCGAGTGCTCAGCGCTAGACTCCCTATCCCTTGTTGCAGAGACATGCTGCCTTAAATCACTGAGACGCTAGATTCCCCAGCGCGTGCTTGCGAAATATTTTCTCTATTCCTCGAGAGGCGCTGATGATTTTCAAGAGCAGACTCTTCCGTACGGCGTACTCGAGCTGCTCTTGTCTGGGATGTCTGACGGGAAAGTTGTGATTTCTTATTAGGCATGATAAACAATCGCTGAAACTGTCCGATATCCCAAAAACAGAAATACCACAGCTTCGAACTCGAAGAATGAGAACGAAGTAGTATTTGTGTTTTAAGAAACCGAGCAACCAAAACAATTTTAAAGACCAACAACATCCAACCAACAGTAACTACTTAGTGCGTACAACTCACCTACCTAACGACGAAAGTTAAATAATAACTGGAGAGCGTCATTATGCACAACGCCATCTATGGGTAAATGGATAAAACGTCCGTACAAAGCATGTTCTAATGCGGTTCGTGAATGGACGGCGGCATTTTCCGATTTAGTAATTTTATATTATCTTCGAAACTATTTAACCAATTGACATACTGTTTCGGGCAAATCGCATCTCTACGATGTTCTTGTGATCATAATAATATTTTTTTCGATAAGGTTTAATATTTTGTTGTTTAAAAAATCGTCCAAAGGTAAGTACGTCGAAAAATACTTTTTTTAACACATAAAAGCTACTATATCTTCTAAAATATAAAAGATAGAAATATGGTGTCGCGGACTTTTTTGTAGAACTATTCAAAGCGGACCAGGTTGCCATACATTGTTTTCAATTATATACAACTGTTAAGGCAGCGCATGCAAATAACTCTGTTGTAAGAGCAATTTTTTTCCGCCTGGCTAGACAAAAATTGAGATAGTTCAGCTAATATGCATGATATCTTTATAATTTATAGCCTATAGCACTCCCGAATAATGTAGCTTTCTACCAGTGAAACAATTTTTTAAATTGGTTCATTACTTCCGGAGATTACCCCCTACATACAAACTTACAAACTTACAAACTTACAAACAATTTTACCTCTTTATAATATTAGTATAGATTAGAAATATGGTGTCGCGGACTTTTTTGTAGAACTATTCAAAGCGGACCAGCAGCCTAATTGCGTAACTCATTTTGTTTTTTAATACAATTCCGAATTTAAGCCCACTGCAGTAACAATCAGTTTCAATATTCGGAATTGTGGAACTATAGATGATCCAAACTGAGTAGAATTTTATAGAGATGTACATATCAATCGGCCACAATTGGAATCGACGCAGCGTTTCGATTCATCATATATGAATTATTTTTTTCCGAATTAATATGCTATAATTTAATTTAGTTTTAATTACAACTGATGGTCTACTAATGCTTACAAATGAAAATGTGCAATGATTGCCGAAAACTGAAAAACCGATTTTTAAAACACTTTCTACCAAAAACTACCATAATGGAAGTACGTAACAAAACGTATTTGCATCTGTCATTTTAGTTCTGTGGCAAAAGTTAACTTCTCTTTCCGCCGTCGACAAACTTTTTTAAACCGTTCGAACACTACTAGCAAAGAGTACTTTTTATATACTGAAAACTACTAGTCTACGTTACGAACTGGGCTCCTCGTTTTATTTTATTTTTTTAAATAAGTAAGTTATGAATTTCTTACTGTATGTAACATAAATATAAGTGGTTTAAATATAATGTTCCATGCTCTTACATTAGTTCTGTTGATCTGTTTTTTCAGAAATGCCAGGAACTAGAAAAGTGTCGGAGCGGCAGTGGGAGCTGCTGCTCCAATTCATGGAGAAAAATCCCGCCATTGCCAAGGGATCCGCAGCGAATGAGGGTCCCTTGGCAAAATTAAAAACGCTGGAAAAATGGAAAAACATTGCAGCCCGCCTCAACAGCGAGGGGGTGGGCTGCACTAAAACCCATATAAAATGGCGAGAAGTAAGTGTAATGAACAATAATTATTCTAATAGGTACTTGTGAGAGTGTGTGAAGAGGTGCATGTTCCTATACATTTCCAGTATAAGCTGCTTTTACTGGAAATGTACAGCTTGATATTTTATTACGACAACAAGTACTCGGGTCTTGTATTAGGGTGGTATGCTTGTGCCTAGTGCATGTGGGATGTGACTGATCAAAGAAATTAGATGAATTCATCTTAATAATGACATGAGAGATTCAAGTCAATTTTGGACAGTGAAATTTTATTAGTGGCATACCACCTTTACTAATTAAAACTAATACTGCTAATTAATGAGGATTATTGTGTGTCATGTAATAAATATTAAGATTATTTAACTTTCCTAGTACTGGAATCAACTAAAATATCGCGCCCGCCATAAGGCGTCGTCGCTCCGGCAGGAGGCGTTGGCAACGGGAGGGGGGCCTCTGCCTCCCGACTCGAATTTAACGAATAGGGAGGAACGCGTCCTCGCACTAATAGGGCGTGTGGCCGTTTATGGAGAGCCCAGCGTCCGCATCCCTTTCCCTGTTAGAGAAGATCTAATTTTTATTATAATAACTAATTGTAAAGAAGTAGTGCATGAAGTAATTAGTGTAAGTACTGGCTTTTTAGTGTTTCTGCCTATGTGTGATATTAGTCTGTAAAATGAACAAATTAAATTAAACTTCAGGTAATTTCATTTTTAATAAGTTGTTAGAATTATATTGGTTAATAATGACAGTGTCTGTACAGTAAAGTAAGTAATACTAGTTGTAAGTGGCAGATAGTAGAGCTCCAGACACATTAATGTGACTGTTGTAACAAGCGGAGTAGTTAAAAATTTAAAAAGAGAAACTGGATGATTGATTGGTGGTTTTAATGTTGCAGGGGGATAATGCGGCTCCTTGGCCTACACGCCCTACGTCGCCGGCGGTGGCATCGGTGGCGGCACCGGCACATCCCTTTTTAGAGGTGTATGAGTCGGAATCGCCATCGCTGCTGCCGCCGCCCTGCCCAGTCCCGTTGCCAACGTCGGAGTGCTGGCTGGAGCAGTCTCCATCGGCACTAACACTGCCGCCGACGCCTTCACCGCCGCAGTACCTGTCACCACCGCGGTACCCGTCACCACTGCCGCCATCACCACTGCCGCAATCACCACTACCGCCATCACCACTACCGCCATCACCACCACCACCGCCAGATTCAGCAGTGGTGGTGATGGCGACGCCACCAACTGGTGCAAGAAGAGGGCGAGGAGGCAGAAGAAGAGGTGCATACATTTATCCTTATATTATTTATATGATTACTAACTGCTGCAGTTAAATACAGATAGACATAACAATGTTACGTGACCCTAGTTGTTATGCTGCATAAATCTTAGCTGTTGTAAAGAATATATGATGACATCTGCCTCTACATCTATACATATTATAAAAGGTTTATGTGTATAACACATTAATATTTAACTTACACATGTACACTGACTAATTGGTCTAGTGATTGCTAGTGCTACTGCTGAGCATGAGGTCTTGGGTTTGATTCCCAGGGCCGGGCAGTGTTATTAAGTAGGAGTGGGTTGCTAGTTACATCATAATATAATCATACTTGTTTTGAACAAGAGTATGACACCTTTCCTTATTGATGATTTAAACAGTTGTGTTTTCTTTTTCAGGAAGTAGATCCGACCCAAACCAATTGGCTCGGGATAGTCGGGACAGTCGGGACGCTTCGCGGAGACCATGTATGTATTATCTATTTATTTTATTACCCGACTGCGCGACGCAAAGGAGTGGTAATGTGTTTATAGATTGGTGTTATGTTACCAAAAAATCATTATTATTTCAGATCATCGTGTGACGCCTGCCGCTCCGGATTGGGTGTTCCAGCTGGAGGAGAGGAGCCTGGTGACTGCACAGGGCATTGCTGCGGCCCTGCAGGAGCTGAATGTGACCCTCCATGCCATGCGGGTGGCAATGGAGTCGGTTGCACAGAGCCTGCAGGGAATTTCTAGGCGTCTAGACTCGTAGCTCTGCCTCTAAACTTGTATTATTAACTCATTAGAGAAAACCGACAGATTTTTAAGCAATGCTGGAATATATTCACATAGCTGTAACTCGAAGTCACAAATGATAATTTAGGACCACCTATACTCCATTTATTATAACATTAGAAAAACCACTTTATCAGTTTATCACAATAGCATGTCCATATTATGTTTTCAACAAACCAAACAAATACGACACAAAACACCTCTTAACTTCCTCTTAATTTCCGCGCATTATTTGAGAAAAGTACTATACAATATTAACAATAACAAAACCAAGGTCCCAATATCTACTGTCGGGCACTAGCCCACCAGACAACTCCCGTTTGGTCGGAGGATCCTCTCTTTTCTATGGAGGATGAAGAATTTCCCACCGCGTTCTCATCTCTTTACCCATTTTCGTGTCTGTCTGTGCTGGCACCATGTTGCACCAAGTGACAGCTAGAAACTGTTGGCTTTCTCCAATAAGTTAATAATACAAGTATAGCAGTTTCGTTACTATTCTCCTCCCTTCGGGCCCTTTCCTTCCTTGGCTTGTTCCCTTTGACTATTATGCCTTCATTACATGTACCGAGCACAGTGCTTATGCCATTTTACCGTGTTTGTGACCAAAGAGTATGTAACACTAGCGTTGTGACATGCATTATGAATGTTATTGTGTGTGTTATAGTTTTTTTTTGTAGAGTTAACTATGTTAAAATATATTTTATTATCAGAACCAAATGATTTTATTTTAGTTACCTATGCTATCTATGCAAACAGTAGGTACTTACTTAAACAGTAGGTACTTACAAGCTATTAGGTGCTTAGGTAGGTAGAAGCGTAATGCTTGGAGTTTGTACTTTAAAATACTAAAATTCATTGTAAAATTATACCTATAATGTCGCTAGTGTATTATAGGCTTTCAGCAGCTAAGTGTATGTTTGTGCATTGCCTGGGAGGGATAGAATGGGTAGAAAAAGAACGAACAAAAAATATGATTTAGGATAAATAAATTTATTTATACATTAGCTTACTATTATTTATAATTACAACACAGGACCACAAATATAGTGCGTTACGCAATTAGGGTGCTGGATTGTGCGAGGATGCGTAGCGAGGTACGCGTTTGTTAAGAACCAATAGAATCACTTCATTTACCTAGCCTCGCTCGGGGCAGTTCTAGTGGAAAAGGCTCGGCGGAGCGAGGTTTTTGTACGTTCAAAACAAGGGAAGGATGTGTGCGACCCACCTCACCCCGCTCGCATCTGAAAAGAGCCCGCTACACATCCTCGCGCCACACAGTTGCACAGTTTCGAGCTTGGAAACGCATCCTCGCACTACACATTTGCACACCGTTCACCGCTAGCACATTTCTGGTGGAAACACTCGCACCGTTTCACAGCCTCGCTACGCATCCTCGCACCACCCAGCTACCTCGTACACACGGCTACACATCAAGCTATACATTTCCAGTTTCAGCAGACCTCGCATTGTATAGGATTTTCGTACAATCAGAAGTCAGCTTGATGTGTAGCCGTGTGTACATCTCTGGTGGATAGGCAGCCTAAGTATTGGCTGCGATGATGATGTTTGCTGAAAGTCTATGAGGGAGATTAAACTCGTAAGACTTTAAGGAAACATAAGCAGTAAGTTTTGTTTTTCGACATTCCGAATAATAAAACTTACACATGTATACTGATAGCAAGCTATGTACAATTTATTAGGTACGCAATGTCAGCTTGTATGATTAGTTGTTATGTTAAGGTCAGCTGTAAGCTTTCAGTATGCAGGCAATTTTTTTTTTTTTTTTTGCTCATGGGGAAATCCCTCATGGATGCTCCTTCGCTTGGGGTAAGCGAAGGATTATGTCGGACTCCTACCGACTAAAACCCCACTAGTGTATCATCCGAAGAGAGAAGGACCTAAGACCTAACTCATCTTCGACAGCCTATGGGAGGGTCACGGAAACACACGCGACACCGTCTCGGGCCTATAAGTGTACCTTTGATTTCGATGCGATGGAATCACGCAGAGTAAACGAAAGAAAAATATAAAAATGTGAAAAAAAAAACAAAAAAAAAGCACACTTAGGCCTCCTACTCGCATAAGCGAATGCTTCATTAAGCGCCTATGGTCTAACAAAACAAAAAAGGAAAAGAAACGAACGAAAGAAATATATGGGACCGGCCGCACTGCTTCTGCTCAGTGAGTATATCTCACAGAGCAGAAGCGGTGCGGTTGGTTCTAAAATATTTCCTATGTTTGTTTCGTAGGCTCCATGCAAAGCGGTCGCCAGTGCGAGTAAGGGGCCCTCGGGAATGGACGAATGACTTCCCCTTGTCATCTGACCATTGGCCTTCCTAATACCTATTGCCTTATGACATGGATGGCCTTGACACAAAGTGCCTTTGCAATGAACACTAAGCAGTAACCGAAAGGTCACTGTAACGTGTCCTTGCATACCAAACCAAAATCAATGCAACCTAAACCCTACGACTACGCCATAACCTGTCTACGACAGCTTGTCTACCCTCATCTGCAGAGCCATGCTCTTCGTGAGGGAGATTTATCTGTCGAGACAGATCGAGATGTATATCGTGGTCAATGGGGAAGCGTGCATTATTGACTAAATTGTGCAAGACTGCACAGGCATTTACAAATTTTCCTGCTTTCACAGGAGAATAATGCAATACCCTATGAGCCAATAAGCACCGCCAGCGACTCTTCAAAACTCCAATGCAGCGCTCGACCACATTGCGAGTCTGGACGTGACACTGCGTGTAGTACTCCTCTGGTGACTCCGGGGCAGCACGAAGGATAGGCGTCATCAGAAACCGCCTTTGAGCGTAACCGGAGTCTCCTGAAAATGAAAAAAAAATATAGTAGATAAATTAATTATCATTTATATGTCAGTATAAAGATGCATCTTTTTGATTTTATTTACATAATCAGCCTATATTGTTCCCACTGCCGCGACACAGGCCTCCTCTCAGTAAGGTAGTGGGCCGTATTCCACCACGCGGGCCCAATACGTTGGTAGATCTATGTCATATGTCTTCGAATTTTTGGTCCTAGGACATGCCGATTTCTTCACGATGTTTTCCTTCACCGTTTTGAGAGCAGTGGTGATGAAATAGTTTACACAAAGTAAAGCGCTTGTCTGCGTTCGAACCTACGACCAACAGCTCGTAAGTCGCGGCCATTACCACTGGGCTATCACTGGTCTCCATTGATTTTATTTACGACTAAAAACGAGGAACATACTTTAAGGGAGTGTAGTACCCTTGAAAAAGTACAACTTTTACTAAGAAACCAACACCAAAATCGAGAAAATATAACCAGTCGCTCTATACATTTATGTTCACATAACTGAACAAAATGTAGGGAACAGCTGTTTTCTTTTTTAATATTTTTGAGTCCGCCCCATATTAAAAGTTGTTAATTTTCATGAGTACTACACTCCCTTAAAGTATGTCCCTCGTTTAACCTGACACTGTATATTATGTATACTTTTTAAAGTAAATAATTAATTATGTTTTGTTACCTAGTAGCCAGCACACTTCGCCTTGATCATGTAAGCGCTGCATAAAATTTTGAACAGGACACTGGTTCCAAATATGGGAATCATGGCTGGCCCCCCCGAATGACGCATCGATATACTGAATGCGTAGGTCAGCATCACAAACCTAAAAGTATTGTAAATGTTTTAATGACCTTACCTAATACCTATATTATATAAACAGTAGGCGAGTTTTGGTAGTGCAATTATAATCCTATTACTTCTAGCATAAGTTTTAATATAAATGTACAGACGCCAGCACATCAACCTACTACAATCTGTCAGATTTCTGTAATAGATTTTCAACTTTATCGCTAAAGCATAAGGTTCAATGTTGATTGGGAAAATTTGACAGTTAGGTGTAGGTTGATGTGCTGGCGTCTGTACATAGTTTAAACACTGATCTAACATTTGTTGGTGGAATTCAAATTTTAATAAGAATAGGTATAATTAGTCATACATACATAACATACATAATCAGCCTATAATGTTCCCACTGCTGGGACACAGGCCTCTTCTCAGTGAGAGGGAGTGGGCCGTAATCCACCACACGGGCCCAGTGTGGGTTGGCAGATGTCACATGTCGTTGAATTTTTGGTTCTAGGACATGCTGGTTTCCTCTCGATGTTTTCCTTCACCGTTTTTGAGAGCAGTGGTGATGTAATAATTTACACAAAGTAAAGCGTCTGTTTGGGTTCGAACCTACGACCTACAACTCTTAAGTCGCGACCGTTACCACTTGGCCATCACTGCTCTCAAATTTGTCACAAAAGATTATGATTAGGTACTTACAATCAGTACATTCAGGCTATGGTACAGTTTTCTGTTGAAATAACTTTCCTCATTTTCATGAGGACGGATTACTGCAACATGGGTGCCATCAATGCATCCCACCACACCGGGAAATTGAAATATATCCATAAATCTGAAATAAAATAATTAGATTAAAATAATAAATAATTAAAATGATATTAATATTCATTATTAATATTGAAAGAGCATTTTCTGTGATTCTTTGCATTTTTTGTGTTAAACCAATAGAAACAAAGGCAAATAATAGTCATAGCTCTATATGCCTTGTATGAATATTACTCTTTGTTTCCATGGTTATAGACTTTCATACTCACTTCCTTTTCACAGCATCCCTCTCTTCCTGTATCAAAGGAAATTTAATATATTTTTTTAAAATATCACTACTGTTGAGAGCGTCTGTAACCTAAAACAAAGAGAAAATGATGTCAGTAAAGAATGCTAATAATATTGTATAGGAATAGTTTGTGGTAGCACTTACCTCGCATAGACAATCGTGTACTGATGTTTGTGACAGCCCCAGATGGTAATATGCGCCAATATTTTTCTGATATGCCCCATTGGCATAAAAAGCTACTGCTGCTAAGACCTGTAAAATTATGTTATTTCATTAAGCACAGTTTTTGAAGACACTTGCTTGGACTTTGTAATAACTTGATTTTAACCGAATGTCCATGAAGTTTCTTGTCCATTCTGCATTAGAATCTATGTTTTGGAACGGGCAACTAGCTTAACTTTCAGACTAACTGACTACATTTTTTGAAAACACTTGCAAGTTTAATGACGTGTTTGCATGGACACTGTAATAACTTGATTTTAACAGTGTCCATCATGGAGTTTCTTGTCTGTATTTCTGAATTAGGATCTATGTTTTGGAATGGGGAAATAACTTAAACTTTCTGACAAACTGACTGACTCCTTGTCATTTAAAAAGTGCGTGATAATGGTTTTATTGAAATATAATGCTTTACATTGGCCAACCTATCTAAATATGACAGAAAAGTTACCTTTAGGTCCGGGCGTATAGCAGAGTTACGTCGTGGCTTCAGAAGTGGAAATACTTCCTCACAAAGCCTCGAGAATTGAGGCTTTGTTAGCCTAAAGTGGGCCACGAAGTTATTCGTTGGCAAATCGAGCGGGTTGCTGGCATTCCTCAAAAGTCTGCGGCTTATAATAAGCCCGTCTTTGAGGCGTTGCTCTTCCGCGACAAGCAACAAATAACCTCGTGGCATTGTGGAAGCTGAAACAATAATAAAACTAAATTAGTAGATAGCCAAAAGTGAGGTTTACTAACACTACTTACGCTTACGTGCAGCTGCCGAGGATATTGCCGGTATCTAAAATACCAAAAATATAGATTTAGTGTTGCAGTTAAACACAAAAACACATTCACAATTTATCTAGAAGGTTTTCACTCACCTAATTTCGTAATAATTAAAGAGATTTTATGAGGAAATACCAAAATAATGTACAAAGAAAAATTTTCGCGGCCAGTACATCGCCTTCTATTTGGGAAGTCAACTGCTCGTTGGTTTCAAACCAACTGACAGCTGTCAAAATGGTTACGCAATTCGAATATAGCCTTTTTATGTACTTATCGTTCACTCTTTATCGTTTAAAATTGGAATCATATTAAAGTAAAGTTACGCAATTCGAAAATCGTAAAATGAAGCAAATTGCAATAGAAACTAAGCCAACTGATGGGAATCATTTGTGAAATATGTGTTACGCAATTAGGCTGCAGGTTGCCATACATTGTTTTCAATTATATACAACTGTTAAGGCAGCGCATGCAAATAACTCTGTTGTAAGAGCAATTTTTTTCCGCCTGGCTAGACAAAAATTGAGATAGTTCAGCTAATATGCATGATATCTTTATAATTTATAGCCTATAGCACTCCCGAATAATGTAGCTTTCTACCAGTGAAACAATTTTTTAAATTGGTTCATTACTTCCGGAGATTACCCCCTACATACAAACTTACAAACTTACAAACTTACAAACAATTTTACCTCTTTATAATATTAGTATAGATGTGCGAAAGCGATTATGCTAAACGATTTTTTTTTTATTTCGATTGACTCGGGTAATTAATATGTCGAATATCGGAAATCGATACTCGGAAATTGAAATAAAATTATTTTAAGCATTAAATACAATAAGCATTGTTTGTAATAATGACTTATGCTTTTCTAATGTAATTTTAATAGTTTTTTGGACATTATATTGAAACTGAGTCAATATCTGAGGACCTTTGACCATAGTCATTTATTGAATTTCGCGCCGAATTGTTTCTATATTTGAATATTTATCTTCGGAATGCGCTGGCCGCTTAAAATTATTTTTATTTATTGTACAATTATTTATTTTTGATACTTTCTAATAGTTTGCTACAGAATGCCCAGTATACATTTTTTTAGGTAGGATTAGCAAAAGTTTGGGAATGATGATTATTAATTGTATAAATTGGGTATTCCGCAATCACTTTACATTTCAATATGTTTTGTTAGTTGTATGAGCTTGGTAGCTTTTGTTTCTATTAGTTTACTTGAGTAATAAATTGTTTTTTTTTGTGGTAGGTTACCAACGAAATTTAAAAAACTGACCATGTTTATATCGGACCACGCACAGTCGGCACAGTGAAGGGTTCCGTAGTTGGGTTGAATATTTACGCATGCACAATGCACATGATTAATTTGATCAACTGCAAAAGTAAGTTTGTATTTCATAAACTCATCATTCATAAGTTCATAACGTACCCATAAATTAAAGTGTCGGCCAGAAAAGAAAAGTAGGTACTGTTTTCTTATGGGGAATAACATCTTCAGCATTTCTTACTATTACAGCGAAAGTCTGAAATTAACCCCTTGGCTGCTATACGAGATTGAAAATGCCAAAAATCTTATTTTTATAACAACTGTTTTAATCGTATTACCCAGTAACTGGGTTGTGGAGGTCAGATAGGCAGTCGCTCCATGTAAAATACTGGTATTCTGCTGCATCCGGTAAGACTGGAAGCCGACCCCAACATAGTTGGGAAAAGGCTAGGCAGATGATATAACAACTGTTTTAAGCATAACATTTAAAAAATACCAACTTTAAATTGAATATAACATCCCGAACATGTTTTGACTACCTATGACCAAATGTAAGTATGTACGCAGTATATTGAGAGATTTGCTAACTTTTTTTTAGTTATTATGAAAATATATTTGTGACCCTCACGACAAGCCTTTTCATTTGATATATCACACAGTACCTACAGTAAGCAAAGCTTTTTAAAATTTTCTGTGACCCCAAAAAGTGAACCCATATTCAAAATTTACTTATTTAGGTATGTCACACGTCCGTGTTTGAGTCACAGAAATTTATTTGTGTACCTACCTACCAAATTTCAACTTAATCGGTTCAGTAGATTCGAAACAAATCGGTCATGACAGACCTACAGACAGACACACGAGTGATCTTATAAGGGTTCCGTTGTTTCATTCGGACATAGGAAACCATAAAACGTTACACCCTTATGCACACTGTATTTGTATGTACTTATATAATGAAATTATTTATTATATTTAGAAAAATAATTAATTCATGAAAAATATACCAAAGAGTTTTTATTCAGTTTCTACATTTTTTTTAATACCGATTATCGATTAGGCTTTATGACATTTTTGAATCGGAATAAGAAAATTGGATGGATGGTCGGCACTAAGAACTGTCACGTCGCAACACAATTTTTAATAATTTTTATCAAGATTTGATCATGTTTTTTTTGTAGTTTATGTATGAAAAATGGTAAAAGTAATAATGCAGAGTGAATGACAATATCTTTATTTTTCCCTTTGGCATATTTTCATCAAGAGATTAGGTGGTTTATGTACATATTTTCAGCGATTTTAAGGTGCCTACCTTTTGTATAGGTGTAGTAATATCTATTTTATACAACTTTCGCAGTTGAATGACGCGGTTTGACCGACCTCAGCATATAGTTAAAGATGTTTGCCATAAGGTTATTGTACAAAATAAGCGCGGTAACACATTTTTGTTAATAAATTCGAATGCTGAAAGTTGATGTAAATTCCGGAAAATCATGACGTAATTCGCAACATCCCGTCGAGTCAGCTGATGTGTCACTTGTCAAAATCTTGTCGAGCAGAGAGGTTAAACCATCGAGCCTGGAGCCTGTATTTGTATTTTTAATTAATTTCATTTTTCATTCCAAATAAGGTAACATTCTTAATAGAAGATTAATAATTTAGACTAGAGTTTAAATCAGTTTTTGTATTTAGAAACTTTGTCGCAATATAGTTCGAAATTAAATAAAAAAAGTAAGAACAATTAAGAGGAGCAAATGTTCATGAGTCCATCTCGAAGGTTGTATTTAAGGCTATATCTCCGGACGGTAACCAAAGCCAACTCTGATGATGCGTCGTATAGTTTGAGATTGAACCATGATGGTTTTATTTCTGAAGCGGATGCAAAAAACGAGACACGCCAAAGCTGCATCCTATTACGCGTTAATAATGATAATATCTCGTCTACGTAAGTACGTAAAAAAAAAAAAAAAAAAAAAAAAAAAAAAAAAACATTTATTTCTAGCAGCACAGTAACAACCTTACGAACTTATAATATATGTGTATATAAGAACAAAATAAATAAGAAAAACAAGATCTCATGACGAACGTACTATATGGTTGTTAGAGAGTAATTCACACTGACCTCCGTACTAGTAAAAACTGTATCACGGTAGGTCAGTCCTCCTCGTTCTCCGACAATCCCACACAATATCAGTGAACCTAGTATTTTATGATATTTAGCAGGTAGTTCGGTAATAATTATTACATTGCTATCATTACTACAAATAGTTAGGTGGGTAAAGTTAAAAAAAAAAATAATATATGTAAAATAATAATATAATTTAGACAAAAAATTGTTTAAAAGAAGATGTTGAGTTGATGTTTGTATGATGTAGTGTGTTGATGTAATTGGTGTATATGACTGAATGCGTGTGAATACGAGCTGTGAGTTTGTATTTATGATAGACTTCCTAATAGCTTTTCTGTGTTAACATAATCAATTTGAAGTAGAAATTCATTTAAAATCTTTTTGCAATTATAGCTTGACAAATCACGTAAACTCAGACTCCTAGACAACTGATTGTATAAATGAGGCCCCATATGGTCAAAAAATCTGCTAGCAAATACCGTTTTGGTTCTAGGAACTGAATACACTAAGTCCTTTCTACGTCTGGTTGTCGAAAGAGGTAACTCAGAGTGTTGCTGTAGGATCGTAGTTTTTACAAACAATTGTCTAATCGTAAGTAATGACAGTTCTTTATATAGTGTATGTGTGGGGTACATAAATCTCCTGAAATTCATTACCTTAAGTACAGCTCGCTGCGCTCTTTCTAAGCATAAAATTATTGTTTTACATGCGCCTCCCCAAGCAGTGACACAGTAAGTCATTATTGACTGGCAAAGGGAAAAATAAATAGTTCGTCGTAATTTCGGTTGACAAACATTCCGCAGATTTTTAAATAAGTGGATCATTCTCCTAACTCGAGTAGTCACGGATGCTATTTGTTCCTTCCAAGAGAGATTTTGGTCAACAATAAGACCCAGATATTTGATGGAAGATACCTGTGAGAGACTGTAGCAGGAGCAAGACAGAGGATTTATGCATGAATGAATTTTGATGGATGAGGAATTGATCGGTGGTTGAGTACTATTACGAATGCTGAAGGCAATGTACTTTGTTTTTTGGGCATTTAGGGTAAGAAGGTTGCGGTCAAGCCAGGTTGTAACTAGACCAAAACCCTCTTCTGCCAATTTAAAAGCCTCGCTCCATGTGCTGCCCCTAAACAGAAGAACCGTATCATCGGCAAATGTAATTATTTTACCGCGTGTGAGATGAAGGTCACACAAGTCATTTATGTAAATGAGGAATAACGTCGGACCCAAAATGCTGCCCTGAGGTACCCCAAATAGGACTTTTTCTGGTTGACTTGTGTAATCCATCATTCTCACACATTGCGTCCTGTTTGACATATAATCGGTAATCAAATCCAGCGCAACACCACGAATACCGATGCTCTCCAATTTTCTTAGGAGTATGGGAACAGAAACTGTGTCAAACGCTTTTGCAAGGTCTAGGAACACACCTATGGTCTTTTCACCCATATCCAAACCATCGACAACATATGATAGAAGCTGGTGAACAGCATGCGAAGTTGATTTATTACTCCTGAATCCGAACTGGTTTGCAGACAGAAGCCCGTTGGATTCTAAGTAGCTTTTCAAGCGTTTATTTATAACACGCTCAATGATTTTGGACAGGGTAGGCAACAAGGAGATAGGCCTATAGTTTGAGACACAGCTTCTGTCCCCAGACTTATGTATAGGAATAATGACAGATTGTTTGAGGACGTTAGGAAAGACGCCTTTAGTCAGGCACAGATTACAAATCAGAGTTATCGGTAAAGCAAATATCTCAACGCCTAGTTTAAGTAAGATTGAGGGAATCCCATCCCACCCACTGGAGTTAGATGATTTTAAATTAATAATAGTACTTTTTACTTCAGTTTCGTCCGTCGGCAGCAAGGCGAAAGATTTAAGAGACGAAAAGTTTGGGTTATATAATCTAGCTAAATCATCTTCGTTTTGTTGAGTTCTTACTTGGATGCTATGAGCAAATTGACTTCCTACATTAGAAAAATATTTATTTATACAGTTAATAGAATCTTGCGGATCAGTTTTACTTTTTAAAAGGTCATCATAGTCTTTTGTGTGACTTTTGTATAGACAGATTTCCTTAATTATTGCCCATTGTTTTTTTAGATTATTTTTGTGAATGTTTATTTGTGATCTTAGGTATTTATTTTTTAGATTTTTTAGTAAATTTGTACAAGTATTACGATATCTTTTGAAGGTTATATTCAGTATCTCATTGAGAGGGTCTTTTCTTAGGTTTTGGTGCAAACGATCTCTATTCCTCATACAGCGACATAGTCCAGGCGTTATCCAGGGTTTAATGTTACGTTTTCTGCGAGACAGTTTACAGATGTACGTATGTTTATTGATGCTATCTCTTACTGTGCAAAGGAATTTATTGGTTACTTCATTAGGGTCATCAGAATGTAATACAACAGTCCAGTCGATTTGTTTTAAATCCTCAACGATCGCGATGTAATTTATTTTTTTATATGTTGTCTGTTTTTTCTCAGAGGTTACCGACTTCTTAGGGAGCGATATCATAACACTGCAGTGATCCGTAATAGACGAGTCACATACTAAGGTTAAAGGATCATCATTAGTTTTAACAAAGCAGTGGTCCAGACAATTCTTTTCTCGAGTCGGATAAAAATGTGATGCAAGAAGACCGTGCGAGGCAAGGAGGTCCATATATTTCGAGGTTTTACTGTCAGTACCGTCCCTAATATTAATATTTAAGTCACCCATTAATACGATGTTTTTATATCTTTTATATGTATGTAATACATTATCTACAGCGTTAACGAAATTGTCAATATTTTTGAACGCGGGTGGTCTGTATAAAGATATAATTGCTAGGTCGTTATCAATAGTAGTGACCAAACAATTAACATCACAACCTTCACCCATAGGTTCTGACACAGAAACTTTCAAACTCTCACTAACAAAAATGACAATACCATCGTTTTGGTTAATATGATTAGTGGTCGCGAAAACCCGGTAAGAAGCAATATCAGGTAGGGTTGTATTTTCTGACAGCCAACATTCGGTTAAAATAATAAAGTCAAAAGAAATGTCAAGTCTAAACAGAAGAACGCGAAGTTCATCAAAGTTATGATTAATACTCCTAATATTTTGAGTTAACACTTTATACGTATTAGTTTTGTCAAACAAAATTTTGCAATTTTCCGGCAGGTCTATGCATTGAGCATTCCCGACATTGATATGTTCATCAATGTCTGAGGCGATGTTAATTAAGTCAACCATATTGTTTAACAAAAAAAAGTAAAATCATCTGCTTTAGGGAAACGCCAAAATGCAACAAACGCGTAATTATGCAAAATAAGGAACGAAAACAGTCTATCAGAAATCTTTGTGTGGTGTGTTGTGATTGTGTGGCGTGAAATTGTAATTTTGAGTAACATGGACAAATGAAGAAATAACAGTAAATTTTAAGAACTATGTGTGTATTTCCTACGATTTCTAAGAGTTTAACAAAAGTGAAAATTAAAAAATGGACATGCAATAAACACATAAACCAACGTAAAAAGGATAACATGGCTTTAACCAAAAGTCATATTCTTACATTGGCACTTGTAATGTTAGTGTTCTCAATATCAGCAACAATACCATCGACAAGTTCCTCGGAGTTTATGAGTATCGATGGAGATCCCTCATTTTTCTTAATGAATATTCTTCCATTGGAGACCCAGCAGAACTTAAACTCGTGCTTTTTCTGTAGTGCCCTTGCTAAATAATGTAGTTTACGTGCTTTAGGAGTCAGGGATTCTGAAACATATATTGGGAGTTTCTCACCCGAGATCTGCAGTTGATTTGTGTTCAATTTGTCCTCCTTGTGCTTCTGATTATATAATTTAATAGCATGAAGTAAATCTACACGTGATTTAATTGTCTGATACTCAACCACAATAACGTTGTTTTGACTAGCTTTCTTTTTATACACTTGACGAACATCACCCGGGGAAATGGGTAAATCCACTGCCTTGTGCAGGTGAGACACAATTTCGGTTAAGTTATCAGTGTTACATAAGGGCACGTTTTTAATTTCAATAGTAGTCTCTCGCTGCTTTCTTAGCAAATCTTCAATTTGACCTTCTAGAACATTTATTTTAACATGAGCCTCTTCATTGGCTATCACAATATTTTCATACTTATGTTTCAAATCTTTGCACATAGTCACAGACTCTTCTAGAGCTTTCTGTAGGATTGTATTAGACTGAATTATTTCTTTGTTCTGGTCTTTGATTTCATTAAACATTTCATTCAGACTGAGAAATTTTGATTCTTGGTCATCTTTCATAGATGAGAACATATTCCTTAATTCACAACGCAATTCAGAAATTTCATCATCAGACTGACGTTGTTTTCTTTTTCTTGTAGATACGAAGTCAGCGTCTTCTGTAATGCATGTAGATAATTCGGGTTGCGACGCGTAGGTAGTTTCCTTGGGCGAACGTAACATGTTGATTGTCTATAAACCTTGCGTATACTGTGCGAAGCGCTCCTTATCTAAATCACGACACAAGCACGTGAACGAACTAATTAACGAAGCGACAGTTCGTTTTCGACCTTAGGTACTTTAAGCTATGGTATATTTTAACTTAGGTACTCAAAACTATTTTATTATGAATAATATTTTTAGAGCTGCTTGAACGTTAAACACGTCTATTCACTGCGAATGCTAACGAGGAGGGGGAAGTAATCAATAAAAGTATATTCCTGCAGGACATATCATTGTACTTATCCGTCTTGGAAATGGCTCGAGCGCAGCAGCTCAGTAGCTCTTGATCTAGACTTCTTGGTGTACCGTCCAAGTTATGGATCCTGTATGGTGTGTGTGGGGGCTAAGGGACTCAAGCGGCCCCCAAAAGCATCTGAGTTCTTCACACCACGCCATAGATATCCGTGCACCAAACCGTATTACCTACTTGATATTATCTAGGTATTCTAATTAATTTTTTTAGCAAGCATTACCTACATTACGTAGGATGTAATTGTCATCAATTAGGTATCCTTTTTAATAAGTATTAAGTATACGAATACTTATTTTCTAAGATGTTTTATTTACGTGATGAATTTTGAATCCGCGCTCCTTTTTTAATGTTTACTTTTCTAAAAGCCTACCCTCAGGGTCAAACCCCTCCCAAACGACAATACTAGATCCATCACTGCCCAGAGCATAAAAACTTAAAACCAACATTTTATCAGCAAAATCTTGGCCAGTCTACCTAACAACTCAATTTATTAAATTGAAGATGTAATAAGTCCCTATCCCTATATATAATACAAATCCGAAATAGAACAATAACATTTAACAATCTTGCACCTTATATATACCTACATTATACAAGATATAAATACAGAGGACAAGGTCTTCGTAAGCCTTCACTTATACAACTTGAACTTGAACGATCACAAATTAAGGATGCATTTTAATTGTGCACCTCTAGGGAACAATAATACAACATCATTCAACATCATGTAGTCCGTGCATCTAACAACTGTGTAATTGCTGGCGATTGAATGTCAGATGTAGGTAATCATTATTATTAATAACTCTACATTAAACTCGCTACAATGGACGTGTAAAAATGCGACCATATTTAATTGTTTAAATGGTGGCTTTGGCATAATTTACTGACAAACGTCGTATCTTCGATGAAAACGGAAACTGTAAACTCCTGTAAATTGATAACGAATTTTAACGCCCATTACAACCGTACCTAGAGCTGTAGACAATAAAAGATGCTAGATGGTTCAAACTATTAGGTACCTACTGAAAAGGCACACTTTTGATTGAATGGTTTGAATTACAACTGCAAGTAGCAGGAAAACAAAGTTTTAAAATTACCTTCCTATACTTTTGGCGTATCAGGAAATCAATAAAATATTATCAAGTACCGCTCCAAAAATCCGGGACATAACCCCACTAACTGCAGACTCAGAAGACTACGTGTGTGTGTTACAAAACTACTTACCATCTGCCAGAATAAACACGTCTGTTTTGACTACCTTAACTCGCAAGCTCGAAATCTGCTGAGTTTTTTAAGAAATGATTGAGTACGGTAGCATTTATTAACGTTTTAGTCAGAAACATAAAGCGTAGTCTTCAGTCTCTTATTATTTTGGCGTTCGTACAAAACTACTTTCTATGTTCGTTTGCCAGTCGGCAAAAGCCTTCTCCAACCTTGTCCATTCCTGTCTCTCTCTGGTCGCTCTACCCCATGATGTGGTGACCTCTGATGTCATCATCCCACCTTTTCTGTTCGATTCATCTAACATCCAATGCGAGTACAGTGCTGCTGAACATACTATGCCCCATCTGCTAGAGTATCCCATATTATGTTCGTTCACCTGCACCCTTGATGATTGTGAATGTGAACAACGCCTCTGACGCCGCAATAAACGTGAACACCTACTGGGCCAAAACAGAAAATAAAATGAAAATGTACTTACCGACGAAACAAAAAAAAAACCTTTTCTGTGGTCTACTGCCTCTCTTTGACCGTTTCTTGGGTACCACTAGGAAACTGTTTTGCTGCTCCATTTCCTCTGGAGTATGGTGTAGGGTCACAATATTTAGTATGGTTTATCAGAAAATGTCGTTTAAGAGCAATTTTGTGTCAAGTTTTCTATCGGTCATTGCTATTGCTATCTCTATTGGTTGATACCCCAGCATATTTCAGAAGGTTTTTATGAAATTGCATCTAGGCATAGCCTACTCAGAGCAGGAGATAGCCAACTAAAATGTTATTAATATTGGGTACCTACTTACTTGAGTGTTGCAGGCGGTACTGGTCTAAAGATCAGGTACCTTGTGGGTACAGAGACTATTAGAGACATCTCTTACTAGTTACTAGGAGTGAAGGAGTCTCATACTCCGATTGTCAAACAACCAAGCATAGCTATTAAGTTTTTTTTTTGTTAGAACTATGTAGATAACGCAGGAACCCGTTGGATGCGAGAAGCACAGAACCGGTCGAAGTGGAGGTGATTGGAGGAGGCCTATGTCCAGCAGTGGACGTCTTTCGGATAAAATGATGATGATGATGTAGATAAGGGTTAAATTGCTCAGCAAGATTTTCATCTAGGGGTAGATGGAGCTGTGCAAGATAATTTGGTTCTAGAAAAGAAGGGAATACTGACTTAGATGAAGTCTGAAGAGATGTTTGGAAAAAGAAGACATGCGCCGACCTCACAGAACACCATGGCTAAAGGTCAACCCCAAATAAATTGAGATTTAAGTGATGACGATAGCGTCATCCGTTTAGACTCGAAGCCGACCCCAACACAGTTGGGAAAAGGCAGATGATGATGATTGCTAACAAAGGGCTGTTTTACGTGCTTCGGGTAGAGTGGTCAGTGCTGTGCTTGGCGGCAACGAAAAATATACTATAAATGATCGGTACAACTGGCACTATTCTCGCAATACTGGGGAAGTGTTGCTCTGCGAGGTATGCCGTATAATCGACCGCCCGCATCGCCTATGCAATCGTTACGTCAAATAACTAGGAAAACTTAGAATATTTGGACGAACCATGATGGTTCCTGTCACTCGAGGAGTTAATCCGAAGTTCCATCGTTAAATGAAACCTTTTTTTCTTTTTAGCAGCTAATGGTTTTTGATGACCGATGTTTAGTAACTCGCTTATCAAAATATTGGTGTTGGGCTAACAGTAATGTGATCTGGGTTTTGGTGATATTAAGTGTGTCTGACTGTCTAGGTCATGGGTTCAAACCTAAGCAGGCACTTTACTTTGTGTAAATAATTTCATCACCACTGCTCTCAAAACGGTGAGGAAACCGGCATGTCCTAGAACCAAAAAGTCTAAGACATGACATCCACCAGCCCGGAATGGGCTCGCGTGGTTGATTATGGCCCACAGAAAGAGGAGGCTTGTGTCCCAGCAGTGGGGACATTATAGGCTGATTATGAAGTGTGTCTCCTAACTGGCTTTGCCATCCAAAGCTCTTATAAATGTTAACCCTAGAGAATCCTTGACTTACTAACTCAAAAGTTCTTAGTGCCTAGGTACTTAGGCATCTGGGATTCCTTGCTACCTAAGTCGACCGAATCCAACTCATTAAATCCTACGTAAGGGAAAAAAAAAACCAGACACAATGACAATAAAAATTTACCCAAGGATATTCATAACAGAACCGCGATTATGACGTCGAGCTGAGCAGAATAAAAATCACGAATAGTTACAACAAAGAGGACGAGGCTTGCGTCTGACTGGGTATTATTTAAGTAGCTCTGCAAAGAGGCGTAGGACGATAGTAGTCCCGTACTTAACGATTAATTGTCACCTGTTTATTGCACTTCGGATTATCAAAAGGAAACGGAGCGATAATACTGGTTCGTTAACAATTAGTATCTAATACGAAGGTATATAAATACATCCGTGCCCTGCAAGTAATAGTTCGCAGTCGACTACAAGTGCAACAGTTAGTCGTGCAGTTAATCAACCGATCATGGATTATAAGCTTGGTAAGGACTATTAATTAGCACAGTTTTTTTTAAGTTTTTTTTTTTTTCTATAGTACACCCGGTTTTTACTTCCTCACTTTCAATATGTATAAACTTTATTTAATTATCCAATAAATACAAAGAGTGTGGGGTTTTTGCAATTTTATAAGAATTTACTTATCTTTCACAAATTTATAAATGTAGTATTTTCTTTATGTATCTAAGTATTTAATTTATTGAAGCAAAGTTATGAATGTTTTATTTTTCATAATTATTGATTGGGTAGGTAGAGGTACATTTATGATTACCTAAGTACCAAGAAGCTATTTTCCCACGCTGTTGTAACTTTAATAGCTGAAAATTACGCGATTCCTGTTATTATTCTTTTACTTCACTTTTTTTTTAAACAAGCATTAACTTAAAAAAGTGTCATCTTTTAAAATTAGTTATTAGTTATTTTCGAAGTAATATTTAAAAATATAATGTCCAAAATGTAAAATTTTCATCCGCAGTATTTGTCGTCGCTTTGATGGTGACGTCATCGATGTGCTTTCCGAAGGCCCCATTGTGTCCCTGCCCAAAAATATACATGCCCGTGTGTGCCAAGGTGTTCGACCAAAATACCACCTACAATAGCATGTGTGAATTTAAATGTCAGCGCGAATACGTCTTGCGCAATGGAGGAACCATGGAGTTATTATTTACTGGATCACGGTGCCCTTAGGCTGAACGAAAACCTCTTTAGATTAACTCTATTTTATTAATATATTTTTTTACTGACATCACTTGTATTTTTTTTATTCCAATAATGTTGCCAGCTATTCATAGAGTAATTACTCGCTGAAATGCGGATTATGCGGAAATATGACCCAGAAGTCAATTTAATTACCTACCTAGTTCAGACATGGCCGTGTCTTAGAGGAAATTCTTTATATTTAATTGGATCTAATAAACCTTCCTTACCTAGGTACATCTATCTAGGTAAAATAAAATGCTGTTCGTTGGTAAGCGCACCACTTGAGAAACGCTGGACCGATTTGGCAATTTTTTTATGTAAAATGTTCATAATAGTCCGAATTAGGTTTTTGGGATAACAATTTCTTTAAGTAGGTATCCCGAAAAAAAAATATTCTGAAAAATATTAACGTCCTTTTTTCTACGGGATTTTTGTATGAACTTTTGGACAGGACAACGTCTGGCACTCTGGCGGGACAGCTAGTACCTAACTACTTAATAAATGAAAGTACATAGGTAATTATATTAGTTTTGTTTAAGTACATATTTACCTATATTTAAAATATTCTTATAATAATATATTAAAAAAAAAAGCACAGGTGTTGCAAACATGTTTTTCTGCAAAGCACCTACCTACTAAAGGCACTTTCATATAACGCACGTGAGATAAAATTCAATTTAAGTACCTAAGTTAAAAATTAAACAATAACACGAATTTGCTTACCTAGATACCTAATTGCGTAACACACTATCAACCTGAATCTGTATCATTTTGAAGGAAATTGCTAATCCTGCTTCATAATGCTAATTGCTTCAAATATGTTCGAAAAACTTGTCTACTCAACAACGCGAAAAGCCCTAAAAAAACTTATTAATGTTGTTGAACTGTCAAAATGAAAGCCATTACTACTGTTAGTGTGTTACGTAATTAACCATGCAATTAACCCACTGACCAGACAAGCCTATCTAGTAGGTACTTATGTCAGATAATATACCTACGTACAAGGTGTACCTAAGTAAGTAATTAAAATTATTGAAAACCTCATAAGGGGTCATTGTACTCATTATTATGAAAAATCAGTTGTTCCACCGCTCAACGTGGCTCAACTGTTGAAAAGTCAATATTTGATTTATAACAATAGAAATTCAATTCATT
The DNA here is from genome assembly GCA_914767645.1 of Hydraecia micacea. Classification (NCBI taxonomy): domain Eukaryota; kingdom Metazoa; phylum Arthropoda; class Insecta; order Lepidoptera; family Noctuidae; genus Hydraecia; species Hydraecia micacea. The sequence continues at coordinate 3,266,898 of OU611794.1, forward strand.
AGCCACATTGAGCTAATACATTTTGTAGAATTATGCGAACATAATGCGAGCGATTATTGGTAGAAGAAAAAAATATTATGGGTTCGCGTCACCGACATGCTAACGTTAGCAGTAGTACATTGACTTTGAAATCATTGGTAGCCTACATCTGTAGCTATCATAGAGTATAACCTCTTTGGTAGCTATGCATAGTATTTTCATTTCTGTCGCCAGTTCCCATGCCTGAGTTTTTTTTTTCGAGATTTAATATTTCGTCCCACGTTGATTGAGCACCAAAAAAGGGTTTTCCATGACTGACCCATAGACAATTCAAAAGTGCCTGTACTTAATTGGTTTACCTATTTGAAATTTTTTTTTTAGTTTGAGTCTACTTGGATTTTTATTTCTCACCTTTATGTTTTAGTATTAATTTATATTCCTTTTGTTGCCACGTTACATACCTACAAGTGAAACTGATATAACTGAAAACCACACAAGGGGTCATTGTACACATCATTATACGAAAAATCTATTGTTTCATACATTTTGTCGAATTATACGAACATATCTAAATGGTAATAGAGCGACTGATTTTTTTCGCGATTTCAATTTTCGTCCCACAATAAAATTTATTCATAATGATGAGCACAATGACCCCTTAACAGGTTTTCAGTTATTCAATTAGGTAGGTACACACGGCTACACATCAAGCTATACATTTCCAGTTTGAGTTGACCTCGCATTGTATAGGTTTTTCATACAATCAGAAGTCAGCTTATACTGGTTATGTATAGCTTGATGTGTAGCCGTGTGTACACCTTATGTGTAACGCACTTTGTGGGGATAGAAAACTGAAACAGGTACCCACACATTGAGCACCAAAAAAGGATTTTCATTTTTCTACTTAGATTTAAATAAATTTATTTCTTGTCTTCATTTTTATTCTGCTATCAGCTTCTCTGCCCACAAGGGTAAAGGCTAAGTGGATCAGAGGTTACTGGCCCGAAATGGACTGTAATTGCACTGTCCCGAAATACATGAATCATTGGTTTTATGATTGTAGGATTTGTAGGAGACTATTTATATATGGTGAGAAACAAGCGCGCCATGATACACAAAACGTCGTGTCGTAAGTACTAGGATAGTTGCGTAGCGAGATTTATTAGAAAATCATGGCACATGTAATTAATAAAAATAAAAACTTTTTTACAAAAACAAAACAACTGACTTCAAAAAAAAAAACACTACAAAGTGATAAATAACTTTAATTTCGGAAGTCGGTGTCGTTCATGGTTCCGCATTTTCGTTTTTTGACACCGACTTCCGCAATTAAAGTTATTTATCACTTTGTAGTGTTTTTTTTAAGTCTTGTTTTTTAGGTATTGTAAAAAAGTTTTTATTTTTCACGTTTTAGTTGTACCTACCCCACACAAATTTTAATTATCACTAATGCATTGAAGAATTGAAGACACCGACTAGAAGAATCATCAAAATTCGCATAGAAATGCCAGAGATGCAGTACATTTATGCATAAGAATAATTACCTAATGTATTATATTATTATACTAAAACCTTCCTGAAAGTATGTAGATCACATTAGTTAAAGAATTATCAAAATTGGTTCATTCGTTTTTGAGAAAATCGCGGACATATACACATACACATACGGGTCGAATACAGGACCTCCTTTGAAGTCGGTTAATAAATGGAATAAAATGTACCTATGACACAAGATGTTTTTCCCTCAAGTCATATTATCATCAAAGTAGCTTTTACCTTTATGACTGTTTAAATCGAGTGTGGAACCTAAGATAGAAACACGCTTGTACGATACCACTACATACAGAAAGCAAAGTTAATAGAAATCTCTGTTCCTAGACAGCACGTTTCGCCGAAAACTTTGTTGATAGAAAACATTGTTCGTAGATATCTCGGTCCATAGGACGCACTGTTGACAGAAATCTCTGTTGCTAGACAGCACGTTTCGCCGAAAACTTTGTTGATAGAAAACATTGTTCGTAGATATCTCGGTCCATAGGACGCACTGTTGACAAAAATCTCTGTTCATAGATAGCACATCTTGCCGGAAACTTTGTTCATAGAATCCACTGTTTCCAGATACCTCGGTTCACAGATAGTGCCTCTGGAGAAGAAACTATTAATATTTATTAAATTACTAAATTTTGGTTTTCTGGTTTAGATTCAGACACACGTTATGTTAGCCGCTACGTTACATAGTATTCATATCATTAATTCATGTAATTATAACCATGTCAACAAATTATTATCTATTTACGGAAACCAGCTTTTCTAGGTGGATTAGCTCAAATTTTGCATATAATAATATATCTTTATTTCAGACATACGTCCATACATTTTTAACAAAACAAGCATGCAAGCATATGAAAAATAACTAATAATGTCATTTAGTGTCATCATCTGCCTAGCCTTTTCCCAACTATGTTGGGGTCGGCTTCCAGTCTAACCGGGTGCAGTATTTTACATGGAGCGACTGCCTATCTGACCTCCACAACCCAGTTACTGGGTAATACGATACCCCTTGGTAAGACTGGTTGTCAGACTTTCGGGCTTCTGACTACCCGTAACGACTGTCAAAGATCCACGAATGACAGCCGGGACCAACGGCTTAACGTGCTTTCCGAGGCACGGAGGGGTCTCAGTATGTAAAGATGGTCACCCATCCACAGACCAACCGCGGCAAGCGTAGCTTAACCTGATCGATCGACCTGTGCGGCTGTTATTATTTAGCCACGGACCCCACAAAAATATTGTTTATACATTAAATGTCCGGGTATTTAGTGTATAAACAATATTTTTAAAATTATATTGAATACTATTTTGGTTTTAGTTTTTGTTTATATCTCATCAACACAAATATTGTAAACTGAAGAGTTGTGTTTTGTTTTTCGTTTTGCTTCATTTTTGATTAAATTGGCATTTTTGTATGAAATAAACGTGTTTTTACTATGGATATCTGTCAGAGTCAGAAAACCGAAATTTAGTTATATAATAAATATTAATAGTTTCTTCTCCAGAGGCACTTTCTGTGAACCGAGGTATCTGGAAACAGTGGATTCTATGAACAAAGTTTCCGGCAAGATGTGCTATCTATGAACAGAGATTTCTGTCAACAGTGCGTCCTATGGACCGAGATATCTACGAACAATGTTTTCTATCAACAAAGTTTTCGGCGAAACGTGCTGTCTATGAACAGAGATTTCTGTCAACAGTGCGTCCTATGGACCGAGATATCTACGGACAATGTTTTCTATCAACAAAGTTTTCGGCGAAACGTGCTGTCTAGGTACAGAGATTTCTATTAACTTTGCTTTCTGTATGTAGTGGTATCGTACAAGCGCGTTTCTATCTTAGGTTCCACACTCGTTTAAATCATCGTCTGCCTAGCCTTTTCCCCAACTATGTTGGTGTCGGCTTCCATTTTCTAACTAGATGCAGCTAAATACCAGTAGTTTAGTTAGACAGACAGGAACATTAGTCTGTTTATTTAATTTCATCACCACTGCTCTCAAAACGTTGAAGGCAAACATCGTGAGGAAACCGGCATGTCTTAGAAGCAAAAATTCGAAGACATGTGACATCCACCCGCCCGCGTGGTGGATTACGGCCCACTCCCTCTCACACAGAGGTGGCCTATCTCCCAGCAGTGGGAACATTATAGGCTGATTGTACACACAAATAACAACCGGCAAATGTGGGCGCCCAAATCACGAACACAACCACAATCAATCATTTTACGGGATCACGGTTAATGGCAACGGTGACCGAACGAAATCCTTTAAATTAGGTAGGTACTCTCTTTTAATATATTTTTTGCTGACAACTCTGATTTTTTTTTCTTTTTATTCCAATAATATTGCCAGCTGTAGGCAATGACGTAGTTTATATATCATTGGCTGTAGGTAGGTATATTGTAGGTAATATAATAAGTCCATGATATACTTATCTATGGTCGCTACTCTCTGACCACAGAACACTATATATACCCTAGGCGGGTCTCTGACCAACACTCCCCCCGACCCTTGCTCGAAGAAGTGCCAGCCCGCGCCGCAGCTGAGCCAGTAGATTTAAATTCCCGACTGTGACCTCTGAGTTTGTTTCGGCGTTTCTTCTCAGAGCAGTCAGCTAGGAAACGCCGGCCTCATCAAGCTTAAATAATAAAAACCAGATCCAGCCTGTCCCATCTTGCTGCCCTCCCCCAGCGACGCCCTAAGCCGAGGTTCGTACCCCACAGGGGGTGCCCTTAGCGTGTAGTCGCTTAGTATATAAGATATTTGCCCCTGGCTGGAGGCTTTGAGTTTACTTAAGGCAGCCACAGGATAGTCCGGTTAAGTAGTCACGACCTCTTAAGGTCAACTACGAGATGCCATAGTCGGAAAAAAAAAAAAATCTGACCAACAAAGGAGCTTTACCCTAAATACGGAAATGTGATTCAGCAGTCAATACCTATACTTGCCTATTAGACCATGTGGCCGTTTCTAATGCGCCTGCCACACACTCGACGAGTGGCATGGGAAGTAACGAGGAAAGGAGGCAGAGACATAGTGTGGCAACATTACTCGTCATGCCACACGTCATGCTCCTCGTCCTGCCCACTGCTCCCTATTTTGTCGGTTTTTGCGCGCGAGTCAAAGGACCGGCAATACGAGTGCGAGTGGCTGGCCACATAATCGCGCGGTCGCAGTCCGCCTCGAGCGCTTGCGCAAGACGCACGCGTATGCAAAATTGGAAATTATGTTGGAATGGTCAAATGAAAAAGTGTTAATGTTTATTGATTTGTCGACGACGACGACGATGTATATTTCTTTTTACTACATTAATAATTATATTATAGCTAATTATAGCTATACTAAAAATGCATAGCGCGCACGCTGCCACCGTTTCAACGTCCATTGTCTCACCAAGGCAAATGACAAGTGAGGAGCGTCGCGATTAATTGCGCGAGTAGAGCAGTGTGTGGGCAGAGAGGGCAACATCGCGGCAAATCACGGCAGCGCGAGGAGCATAGCGATGAGCAGCGCAAGGAGCATAGTCTGGCAGGCGCATGTGAGGAATCTCCAAAGATATTTATAATATTTGGTTTAACTAAGCCTTCCTTTACCTACTTAACTTGATAATAAATGTACCTACCTACCTACATATTGACAGACCTACTTATGTTTAAAAATGCAAAGGTGTTGCAAACATGTTTTTCTGGAAGCACCGAAAGCACTAGCACAAAGCACGTAAGTACAAAGTTCAATCCAAGATTTAGATTTTAAATCACATGTTTTAATGAATTACACGTATTTAGAAACACTGTAGGTTTAGGATCAGACAAGCATTTTTATCTCGTACCTACCTAACTAAGTAACTAATGTCACATACTTAATATACCAATAATGTTGGTATGTATTTAAATATGTGTTGTATATATTATCTACTTAAGTAGGTAGATAATTGAAATAACTGAAAACCTCATAATGGTTTCACCAAACCGAAATCGGGGGAAAAATCAGCAACATAATAGTATGGAGCAGCTGATTATTTTTCGCGATTTTATTGTGACATCCACCAACCCGCACAAGGCCCGCGAGGTGGATTACGGCCCCCTCCCTCTCACAGAGGAGGCTTGTATCCCAGCAGTGGGACATTACAGTGATTATGTTTATGCTTTACTGGTGACCTACCATGTTCTAATTAAAAACGATTCAAAAACAAGACATTTCAGTTTAGGTTCCTAAACTGCATCGCTTGAGCTGCTAAACAAGTATGAATGAAACCAAAACTTGCGACTCAGTTTGGGACAATCGCTGTCAGCAGATGGCACGGCCTAAACTGACGTCATGGTACGAATTAGAAGAGCAGTTCAGTTTAGGTCCTAAAATGGATCGCGTTAAGAGCTTGTGGTAGGCCTCCTGTTCGTCACACTGGAGCTAATAACAATGACTAAAAATGACTTCAGTTATTTCAATTAGGTTATTCCACTTTGTAGAGATATAAAGCTGGAATTTTCAGTTTTCTATTTGGATTTAAATTTAATTCTGACATTATTGTTTCAGTCTTCATTGTAATTCTGCTATCAGCTTTTGTGGCCACATTGGCAAAGGCTAAACGGCCGTACTGGAGCGAAAATAACTGCACTTGCACTACCCAGTATGACCCGGTCTGTGGGACGGACGAGACAAGATATACGAATGAATGCTATTTTAAGTGTAGGAGACGATATTTAAAGAAATACAATGGCACCATGATAAACAAAATGTCGTGTGAAGACTTATTAATTATTAGGACCACTATTTTATAAATAGTCGCGTTGCGAGATTTATTAGCAAATCATGGCATATGGAATAATAAATGGAATAATATCACAAAGGTTTTTATTTCCCTCAAGTCATGTCATCATCAACGACATTATCAACCTATCTCAAGCCTTCACTTTCATGGCGGTTTGAATCATCGTCTGCCTTGCCTTTTCCCAACAATTTTGGGGTTGACTTACACGCTAACCCGATTCTGCTGAATACTTAGATATTATTAGAATATTTAGATGCTCAATCAGCAGTCTGTGTAACCGCGTGGCTCTTCTTCTCTGACGGATTTTGGTGCGATTTTCACCATTATTTAGAGTACTTAGGTAGGTATTTATTCCGGAAGGTTTATGTGCATATTAATGACATACCTATAACAAAGAAATCTTGATGTTTTGTCAAGTCATAAAAACCAAGACAAGCAGGAGCGGGTGGCTAATAACTTCATAAAGTCATACGATGCTACAAGTCTATCATGGTATGTCCTTGTCTGCGCCTGATGAATTTGTTTTGCAAAGCACTTGTGCGCGACTGATTAGTATTCATATTTAATTAGCTTATTTATAATACCCAGTCGCAAAGTCACTAGCGTGACTGAAAAGTCACTATTAGACTCCCACTCAGAATGGGATCCTAACATGCTTTGGCATGGCATGGCAATAGGTTACTCTGGGATGCGAAATGGGTTTACTACATACGTACTAACTTAACTACCTCTGCCTAGTTTTTGGGATGGAGGCGTATTATTGTGCTGTGACTGTGAGGGAACTTTCGCTCGTTAGTTTTAATACTTAATTACATACTCCATATTGCGCGACTTCTTTCCTTGAGTCGCTGGCAAATCTTAAGTTTGGATTTCCTGACAGAAAACACCCAGTATAAAGGCTAAAGCAGATTGAGGCGGCCTTCATCACTATCCCGCTGGCACTTTTTTACAAAAAAAAAAAAAATGCATTGCGCTGTGTCCCGTTCTGACCTGAGAATCAAATCTTGGACCTCATGATCGTAGCTACCGCACTTGCGACCACTAGACTAGACCAACTTAGTGCCGGTTTTAGCGCTACCGACGCCGGCGCCCTGGCCGAAGTTTTTGCAGCCTCTCTACTCATGGAGAGTAGAGGGCCTTTTTTTTTTTTTTGGATGGGAAATCATCTAATGACTCCTCCCGCTCTGGGTGGAGCGGAAGGGAGTGTCAGACTCTTACTGACTAAAACCCACCCGTGTTCCTTCCCTAGCCCTTTATGTTCCGGGGCAGCGGTAACCCTTTCGGACGATCCCGCTACCCAGAGTAGAGGGCCTAACGCCACCTCTGTAAACCAAGGATATTTAACACTTTTCCGGTACTTGCCCGTGGTCCCCCAGTCTAGTCCCCCTTGGGGTACCACGGGCAAATATCGATTTCTGAAAATTGTTCATTCATTCATTGAAAATGAATATTTTGTAGCACCTAAGTCATGTGCTAGCAGGAGTCAATACATAACTTTTTATGTAGGTACACCGTCCAATACTACAGGTACTTAACTAATCTATATTTATACTTAAGATTATAGCAAGTTTGTATATATGTAGAAGGTAATCTCTGGAACTAGGTACCAGTCGGATTAGAAAAAATATTTTTGCATTTGATAGGAAGGCTGTTATTTAATATTAAGCTAGCACCCTTAGAAGCCGAGCAAAAAGAAAACGCGGGTAGGCTATACAATGCGACGGGGTGGGTCGGGGGTACAAGAAACACGAGGAAGAAGTCCCGGGCAGAAGCTATAGTCCGCGCGGAACTAGTTGGCCGCTGAGGTGGGGACAGGGGTGAGGCGGCGGCGGCGCGGCGGCGGCGCCGGCGGTTCGCAACGCACGTACTGAGTAAGGCTGCTTAGCGGGCGCGTGTTGTCTGAACGCAGCCTAATGCGCCCCCGCCCCTCCATCCCACCGCTCACATACCTAAGGCGCGGCCAATAGTTCCGCGCGGACTATAGTTACCATAGATATATGAAAGATTTCTATGATAGTTACGAATAAAACTACCAAATTAATGTAATGCTCATATTTTTTATTAGATAACTATGAATATGTCTGACATATATTATGTTATACACTGTGTGTATGCACTTATTAATAAAAGAGTTCTATAAATTATCGTATCACCACAGAGATAGGTACTTACCTAAGTACCTTATTTTAGTTTTACAACATAATCTAATCACTTGGCCATCAGTTCATCTGTAGATGGATATTTTTATTATTTTATGTACTTAATTGTATTATACTGAGTAAATCCATTTCTGATCAGAAATGAAGAGATCCGCAGGAGAACCAAGGTAACCGACATAGCCCGAAGAATTGCCAACTTAAATGGCAGTGGGCAGGACACATTGCTCACAGAACAGATGGCCGGTGGGGCCGAAAGGTTCTGGAGTGGCGAACGCGTACCGCAAGACGTAGCATTGGCAAGCCTCCCACAAGATGGACCGACGACCTTGTGAAGGCTGCAGGAACTCGTTGGATGCGAGAAGCACAGAACCGGTCGAAGTGGAGGTGCTTGGGGGAGGCCTATGTCCAGCAGTGGACGTCTTTCGGCTGAAATTATGTTATGAATGATGATGATGAGTAAATCCAGCAGTAAAGGTGTAGGTATTCTATAAAAATCGTTCTGTGAAAAAGTAGGTGAAGTGAGTTTGAAGTGCGCTGTCATTTCACCTAATTCTAGGTACTGACGAAATTGACAGCTCACTTTACCAGTTTTCATGGTGAGTTTTTTAAAGAATACATCGGCTGAATAAAATTGTTGTTAACACTTTCACTCTTCATTGCATTGGCGGTCTAGCTTCGTAGATCTGTTTATACACTAATTCCAAACTAGGTATATCATTCCAATATGATATTACCTACTCTTGAACATAAATGGTGGTGGGATTGCAAATGACCAAAGGAAAGTGAAAGTGGTAATACTGCCAGAGATACGGGCAGAGGTGAGTTTGCACAAAGCTCGTGGGCTGTGCCTTGTTCACATTCAGTAGAGTCAACTTTACTGTACTAGGTACAGGACTGGCCAGTGATGTGAGTTTGTTTCTGCTGTAAAGTCATGCTTTAAATTCAGCTCAGAATGATTGCACAAAACTCACTCTGCATCAAGTACTAATTCTGTGCCCCTCTGAGCTAAATTATCCAGTAAGTAATTTTAATTAATTACTTACAAAAACTTTAATACAATACAAGAATAATAAATTAAGTGCCATAAATACTAATGAATTAAAAAACATACGAAAATATTAAATAATATTATTTAACATTTTAAAACGACAAGTACAAAATAGTTTTGTAGTTAATTTTTGACATTATAAAATATATAACTCAAATATCACTTTATATACAAGCCTAACCTATTTTATTTACATTGGTATTTGTGATGTACTTGATTCATAATTTATATTACCTACCTAAGTATATTTTTCTTGTACTTTGCACTCAAATTATGAACTGTAAACTAAAAACCCTGATCTAGAATAAAAAAAAATATTTAAAAACTAAAACCCAACTAATGAAAAGGATGAAACAAAAAAGTACCTTCCCGTAGTTGCATGCCGCTGTACTAACATACTTATAAGCTAAGGTCACATAGCCTATAACCAGCGGGCAGTCATGACGCTTCTTACAATACCTCATTTGGCAAATTATTATTTAATAAGTACTTTTGAAGTTATGAGGGAACAGATGAAAATGCATACATACCAGTTAAAATCATTTATCATTTAACCTCCATAGTCGGGTAAAAATAGGCCACACTGCATGACATAAAGGCAATGTTTCATCATAATCAGCCTATAATGTTCCCACTGCTGGGACACAGGCCTCCTCTCTGTGAGAGGGAGTGGGCCGTATACCACCATGCGGGCCCAGTGCAGGTTGGTAGATGGCACATGTGATGAAATAATTTACACAAAGTAAAGGGCCTGTCTGGGTTCGAACCTACGACCTACAACTTGTAAGTCGTGGTCAATACCACTGGGCCACCGCTGCTCTTGGCAATGTTTATGTCAAATAATTACCATGGACATGCTGTGGGCTGTTTTTAACATCACAGATAGTGGTAACTTTGAGTGACCAACTGGCATGTTCCTATTGCAACACCCTAATTCACCCTATGAAAAACACTATTAAACCAATTCCTGTATATTCTATTAGAAAATTTGTCTACAGCTTGGCAGGCATTAGTTCATCTAATTGAAATTCTTTTCTTATAAAGTCTGGGAAATAAAGATAATTAGGTAAAAAGGATTGTAAGAAAAGATGTGTAATTACTCCTGTGATACCCCACACTCTGTGCTTGCCACCATTGAACACGGGTATGCATATATTGTTGAACTTATAGCAACCATGATTTTCTGGATCACAGAACACTTTCATAGGAATAGTAAATGTGTCAGCTACTTCATCTACATTTGGTTTCAACTTCCCCATATCAAAGTCCTTTATCTCGCCAACAACGGGTGTGATTACCATATTTGCATCTCGACCCTGGACTTCACTCATTTTGGCCCAAATTTCGATATCTTTGGCTGGAACACCTATCTCTTCTTCTGTTTCACGAAGGGCTGCATCAAAGACGGTTTCATTCTCATCCATTTTACCGCCAGGAAATGCCACCTGACCACTGTGAGAGCTCAAATTGGTCGACCTCAAGGTATACAAAATACATACTTCTCCTCTATCCACACAAATAGGTACTAAAACAGAAGCTCTGCGTTTCGGATTTCCACCTCTTATATATGATGGCAGTTCACTTAAGTTAGCTATACACTTTTCTTTAGCGACACTGGATAGAAGAGCTCCCGGATTGAGACACATGATTGTTTTGTAAAGTTTATGAACGGGCTTCATTCACAAATGTTGCTATTTCAACTAAGTGTAAAGTCCAATGATAACCTTGAATTCTTCTTGTTTTCATACAATTTGTTACCCGATTAAAATACACTTAATAGTGGAAGCGTGGAGAGAACTGACTATCTTTAATTAAGTAGTCTGTGATGTAAGTTGCTGATTTTCAGTCTATCAAAAAGTACTCTGTGTTGCTGATAGTAGAGTTGTGTCAGTTTTGACATATATCAGCTGTTTGAAGTGCGAAATTTTCGTTGACAATCGGAATCGTAGACCAACCGCAGTTTTCCTCAGTCTACGATCGGAACGTCCAGGAATGTTGGAATCATCCCATAAAGTTACTTTACTTTTTCACAAATAAAATGTTTTTTTATGGGGTTATGTAAAAAATTTAGTTTACAAGAACCAGTATGAAAGTGTCCACGAAGTACAAGGAACTTAGACGTACCTATTATTCTAAATATCCACCACAACAAGATCAAAAAATCGAAAGGGAGCGAAGGGAGGAAGGGACTCATTTTGAGCATTTGATAAATTGATTACTTAGGTATTTTTTTATTAAAAATGTTAAAATTCATGGTCTTCCTTTTATTTTTGATATTATGTTATTAGCAAAAAATAATCCTTATGATGAAGCCTTTCGATCGGTATGATAAAGCTACAGGGTGATTATTTTTCTCGTGTAACGGGTTCGATTCCGCCGGTTCAACCATGTAATTATTTAAATATCAATGAATGCAGTTTAAATTGTTTTTTAAATTCAAATAATGTCAGTTTAGTTAGTTCTTATTTAAATGATAGACAACAGCAAGTTCAAATAAATGGTGTCAATTCACATGGTTTAACAGTAAAAATGGGAGTGCCACAAGGCTCGATATTGGGTCCTTTCCTATTTTTAGTCTATATTAATGATCTACCTACTCCATTTATTAAATAATCAACCACAAATGGTGTTATTTGCTGATGACACTTCCTTAATTTTTAAGGTAAATAGACGTGCTACAAATTTTGACGACGTAAATAACGCCCTAATGCAGGTCCAAAATTGGTTTACTGCTAATAATTTAGTATTAAATGGAAATAAAACTAAGTGCATAAGATTTTCTTTACCAAATGTCAAAGGTAGTGATTATGAGATTATATTGAATCAAGAGAAACTAGAATTCGTCGATAAAACTGTTTTCCTAGGGATCACGCTCGACTCACGGCTACAATGGGGTCCTCATTTAACATCTCTTGCAGGACGGCTAAGTTCAGCAGCTTATGCTGTTAGAAAAATCCGTCAATTTACTGATATAGATACCGCGAGACTAGTCTATTTTAGTTACTTTCATAGTATCATGTCTTACGGTATTTTACTTTGGGGACGGGCTGCAGACATCGATTCTATTTTTATTCTGCAGAAAAGAGCCATCAGAGCCATATATAATCTCCGCAGGCGTGATTCTCTAAGGGAATTGTTTAAGGAAATTAACATCATGACGGTGCCTTGTCAATATATCTACGAAAACATCATGTATGTAAGGAAAAATTTACATCTTTTTAACAAAAGAGGTGAAAGACATAATTATAGTACTAGAAATAGGGACCTAAGTATTAGTTCAACCAGGTTTCAGACTGGCTAAAGTAGACTCATCTTTTATGGGGTACTGTTTAAAATGTTATACTTAATAAAACACCTCCCCACATTCTTCAACTGAATGAGACAAAATTCAAGTCTTGTATAAAACGCACACTATGCAGGCAGGCATATTATAAGTTAGGGGATTACATCGCGGATAAAAATGCCTGGCTCAATGCTGGTCCTGCTCCACAACCACAACTAATTGATTAACACATGAAAATACTGTTGGAGCTGCTGAAGATTGTAAGACTATCTTTGCATTGTATAAACTCAATTTTCTTTGTATTGTATAATTGCATAGCACAGATGTGAGTTCTATGTACTATAGTGCTACCATTTACCGGGTAATATGTCTTTCATTGACTTGAATGAGCCCTGGCGGCTGATAGTATGTCATGCTCACACAAATGTCTCGCTGACGGTGGCGTGTGTGTTGGATCATTTAGCTCCCTTCAAAATGGTTGAGCTGAATGGTGCTGATCTATGCGTCATGTTCGTGAACGGGCGCCGTCAGTTGGGGCTGGTCATCACTCAGCTGCCTCGGCTTATTTTGAATTATTTTATTTTGAATTGTTGTTTTGTTACTATTTGCTGTACTCTGGACGCTTTTAACGCGTAGTAAGTTTCTTTTTTTACATCGTTCTCACATAATTATAAATTCAAAATAAATGATGTAACTAATATTTTTGTAAAACTATAATTTAAAAGAGTGTCCATGGAGTTTCTTGCCCGTTCTTCTCCATAGGTACCTACGCTTTGGAATGGGCAACTAGCTTCATATTTTCTGACTGACCGACTTCTTGACAATTCAAAAGTGCCTGTAAATGGTTTAATTGAAATAAATGCTTTGAGTTTGAGTTGAGTTTGTCTTCTTTCAGTAAAATGTTCCATCCAAATGTTCAAAAGTACCTACTTATTTAGGTTAAAAATAATTATGACATAAGTAGGTAAGGATTTAATTTCTACATTTCATGTTTTTCGTAGGTTTTTAATTATTATTACTGCCTGCAAACTGTCATCTCACTGTCAAATGGAGTTTTGAACTTTTGAGAAGAAGAAGAAGATGACAAGTGACAAAACAAAAAAAGTAGGTACACCGACACGACACGATTTTGGAAACGACAAAATTAAAGTTATTATTTTTTATAAAAACATGTTCCTGAACCAATATTGAAAAGAAAAAAGAACATGAAAAATTAAAATTTTGGATCTTTCAAACACATGCCTAATCTACAAACATGACTTCCAGAGTATCATTTGGGATACAAAATATATTTTCTCGAGCTTCCCGTGATCGATGCATAACTAATTTAAAAAGATTGACCACACCAAGGTACGGCAGGGTGCCAACGGACAAAGCAGCAGTGCTATTGCCCATTTGTAAAGTACTCGATAAACCTTCTCTGATGTACACAGTTCGTTGTACAAAGATTAGAAGTAATAGTGGTGAAGTATCTTTTCCGGGAGGGGCGATTATCAATGATGAGTGTCCTAAACAGGTTGCCTTGAGGGAAACGTATCAAGAAATAGGATTGCGGCCCGAAAGAATTGATGTCTGGGGCGCTGGGTCGCCGCTTCCAGGCCGCAATAACAACATATTGGTCACTCCTGTAGTTGGCGTCATACCAAATTTATTGCCAGAAGACTTAAGCATTAATATGGGTGAAATCTCAGAGGTATTTTCTGTTCCAATTGAAATGTTATGTGAACCCAAGAATCAGTATTATACCCAATTTAATAATGGATTTATTCTACCAGTCTTTGTAATTGAAGAATATAAGATTTGGGGTATAACTGCCTTTATTACTCACTCATTTCTAAGCTCCGTGTTGTCCAAGGACGTTTATAAAAATGAATGGATGAAGAAGAAAATTGTCCTAGATAAATAAGAAATCATATGTTTTGATTAAAATTTAGTTAGTTGTTAATATTTATTGCAATTGTTGACAAAAGGAATAAGTTGTTTTTATAATATTTACCTAAATAAATAAACTTTTTTATTCCAAATGTTTATTGTATAAAAGCTACTATTATCACATTGATAGTACACAGTTAATATGGTACACGATGACATGCAGTTGTCACCAACACTATTCTAAAAAAAGCAAGGCACAGTAGCATGATTATTTTGAGTTTGGCAATATTTGAGCATAAAGTTATCACGACGATACACAGAAATCAACAAAGAAGAAAATAAAGGGAACTCAGATCGAAAGAAAAATAAAACAAAACAAAAAAAATATTATTATCCAGGTTTATTCCTTAACATTTACATTATAATCTAGTAATTATTATTTTATACATTATCCAATCGACATGCTGGTCGTATCTCGCCCTTGTCTCCAGTGATTGTGTGTACTATGTTCATACTTTCAGGATCTTAAAAGTGTGGAACCACAAACTCTATGTCATACTGTTCAAATTCCATTGCAACGCATATTTTTTATTACAAATGGTCACTCAAAAATCAACAAGTAGATAGTTGAGTAAGGGGCAATGGAATTTAAATGATCTAAGATTCTGAATTTGAGTGTAATTTGTGTATTGATGAACTCACCTTTATAAAAATCTTTTATGTGACCTATTGTGGGTTTCAAACTTAAAGTAACAATTATTATCCCTCAAATTGAGAAGCCAAATGTCTATTATTTAAATAGGTGGTCCAACTTAAAGCCTCACTTCTAACATTCTATTGTAGGATCGTAAAAATAATTAAAACATAAATATGAAACACAAAGGAACTGAAATGTAAACAACAAAATAAGTACATTCATATGAAAAAAATATATACCTTTTCCACAAGGTAACATAAGGCAGGCAAGAGCGCTCACAAGGTGATTGGTTGGAATCATCAGTTGAAAAAGATGTTCAAAGTGACAGTAACAAAAAGGCAGAGGCATTAAAATCAAAATGGCTGCGAAACTGATCTCGTTAAATCTAAAAATTAATCTATAAGGGTCCAAAATGAACAAAAAAATTGAATACTGTGAAGCAACCTTACAACTATTTTGAATATAATACAACAACACATCCTGGGCATTTATTCGTTGTGTTTGAACACTGAAACTATACTAAAACTATAAAAAAAAACTTGTAAAATTATCATTTTCCATATACAGACAAAGGTACACTGCAATTTGTAAAGATTGATGCAACATGGTTTAAACCTCCACATTTTAATTTGTTCATCTCCTCTGCCAAATACACTAACATCAATAAAATAAAATGCACATTTAATATGTTTTTAAGACCACTCCAAGTTATTTTATGCAAAATACTAATGGCCACAATAATGTCTAACAATTTGCAAACAATAAAAATAAAATACACTGATCTGCCGAAGATGTCACATAGTAAACATGATATTAATTGCAAAATAATGTCCAAATAATATATAATAAATAGTCCACAATTTCTTTAGCTAGCTTTTCTCAGCATGTATTCATAAAACTTAATTTCGATTGCACCAAACCAAACATACATTCTCATAGATTAAATCTAATGATAGAAGTAATACTCAAAAATGAATTTAATACAAAATATAATTTCCTCATGTAATTTGTTTTTCAGCACCTTTCATGGCATTAATCTCTTCGTGTCCTAAAGAGTAAAAAAAATTAAAGATGACTAATGTCACGAAGCGCTATGTCGCAATACCTTAATGGCGTGGTCTAGATGAGTCAGGATATGCTAGAAAGAATCAGTATCATACTGAACAATAAAATCTCAGCACTCCGTCGCGCATTAGCATTGCTTACTCACGAATAGCTGTCCACACGAGTAGAGAGGCAAACTAAAAGTAGCATTTGTCCACACTATCACAATATACTAAAATAGAATAATAAAAAAAAATATATAATAGAAGAAGCTTGATTTTGGACAGTTTTTATTACTTTATGGTCACCTAATCGCGCTGTGGAATTTTGGCAACATTATTTGAATGCAACGATATACATCTTGCGGTCGGGCGATGGTGGTATAATTTAGAAAAGGTTTACCGCCTACTATTGTACCAAGGCATGTGCGCGGCCGGAGCGAGCTTACTCGGCAATACTGTTCTCGCTCACGTCGATCGGAATTGACGTCGTGAACGTCGGCGTCTCGAGTTCTTCGTGTTTCTTCATTTTCAGTGCCTGTAATAATGTAAGGAAATTTTTATTTCGTTCAATCAATTCAATGTTTGGTTGGCTAAATTATAGCACCAATATCAATTAGTATGCAGCAGGAAAATATTACATCATAATAGAACCAGTATTGGGTACTTGGAAAGCATAAAAGATTGCTGAATGCTTGTCAAAAAAAAGGAGTCAGAAAAGATATAATAAGGTTTATTGCAAATATAACCACAGCATAAAAAAAAAACAATTGGCGCTTTTGGATACTTTGTTACTTACAGCGGCAGCGTTTTAAATATTATTTTTAAAGTTATCTGATTAGGAGAACAACAAACAAATACCACAACCGTCCACAAACCCTCACAGCAAGAAACACAATGCTACACATACCAACAGTTTTTGAAAGGCCACTTATTGTATTGTAAAACACTTCTTATTGTGATTGGTTGACTGATAGAAAATATAATGCACGGGCTTTACACAACCGTTCTCGAGCTCGTCTCGCCATTCGACGAAGGCGTTTACGTAGGCAGAGTTCTAACCAAAGCGATCGTTGCGGGGCACGCGACTCTCGTGTTCATTTTGTTCGGCGAACCCAAACACGTCATCAGGACTTCCAGTTTCCGAACAAATAAGTGACATGAAGACGACGCGGCGACGATTGCGTGTTTTCGCAACCAATCGCTTTGGTTAGGACACGGGGATAGAGTTCGCCTTGCAATTTGCGCGATCGTGCCAATCCAGTTATACTGCAGATTAAATGACTAATACTTTCAAAAACCGTTGGCAACACCATGAAGTATGTAAGTTCGGTCTCGGAGCCTGCTGATTTGATTATTATATTTACAAAATCAGGTTCTTGGCATCATTTTCACTATTTTCAAGTAGACGTATTTATAATTTTAAGGAATTGAAAGTCAGTTGTAACGGAGGCCACTTAGTAGACGAGTCTTCCGCGGAAGCGGAGCTTGAACGAAGGTGGAGGCAGAAAACTATAATTAAAATATTTTGTTACTTTTTTGAATAATTATGATACCGGTTCAGCTGGTACCATCGCGGCCTTTTCCGCCTGATCACTTAAAAATTGTTCGCATAAATCCTGCGGCGGCGCCAAGCCACGCCCCCTTAATGTTTTCGCCTATTAGGAAGACGATAACGCATAGTTGCAACCTGCACTACGCTGCTTAGTGACGCATCACGTGTACTCCTTTTATGAGTTTTACAGAAGAACTATTTGACCTTGGCGCGCTTACTAGAGAAGCGCTTCAATTTTTTGAGTGCAAGCAAAAATGAACTTAGTGGTGGTCAGGCACTCAGGCGGGAGTGTCCGCGATAGTACCTGTGATTTCACAGTGAGATTTTTTTGCTACCCTTACCCCGACCATGTTGGAGTCGGCTTTTAGTCTAACCAGATGCATCTGTATATTAGAAACCAGTATCCTAGTTTTATGTTATAGTTAATATATATTTCCAATCCTTGATGCGGATGAAGAGGCAGGGCTCCGTTACAACCGCAAATTAGATACCTTTTTGATAACAATTTCTTGAATTAAACTTGAAAGTAGGAAAATATCATGAAATGCAACCGAGAAAACAAAGTCTCTCAAAGTTTTTATTAGCGATGATTTGTTATGGCTAAAAATCGACTAACGATGATATTTGCGAATAAATGATTAGTCGATTTTCATGGGTCCCAAATTAATATGTATTGAAAAGTGAATTTGAGTATCGAATAATACGAAAATTAAAGAAGAGTTTTAGCGTTTGCGATTTACATGGCGTGCGTCTGACATAAAGATGCGAGTAGGTTTGTTTCGAATGAATCAGGGATGTGACCAAACAATGCGATGTTGTAGCACGTATGTCAGTGACGTCACGACCCGCGAACGTACCACTTTCGTTGGTATCTCTTTCCGTTGCAGCGTGGGCGTCGGCGTCAGCATTGCCAAGCCTTTCGCCGATAACTGAAGGCGACAGTAACACGATAGATAGAGAGAGTATAGAAGAACCCAAATTACATAGATAGATGCATTCCGTGCCATTGCACGGTTACATAGTAAAAAATACACATAATATATCTAGACGTAAAGCCTGTTATATTTTAGGAATATAGTATTAAAGGATTTTAAATTGGATAAAAGGTAAACAATCATTTTGTACCCAATAATTGAAAATAAGACCAGAATTTTGACTTTACTAAATTTTTTAAAATTTCTTTCCGAAAATAACGTTACATCTTTTTACTTACAAGCAACGCCTGCGATAAGCCCGCAAGAGTATGAAAATGCTAAACTTATTTTTTGCCTACTTAACAAATAACAGCTTGGGGGCAATCGTCGACATTTCATGTAATTGTAGAAAAATATCTGGAAGTTATTTCCTGTAAGAAAACAGCATATTTTTTGGGTACAAAATGTTCGACGCCTAAATGATCTGTGACTTATCCCGTAGATATGGATAGCATAGAAGGGTAGCCCAAAAGTTGTATCAATAATGGCGGGATCTACACTGCTACAAGGACCTTTTGGCGCTCGAATGACGTTGACAGGGGGCGCTGTTAATAAACATTTTGTGCAGATGTTTTGTGAAATGTATTGAAAAACAAGATGGCGGCATTAGTTCCGAATTTGGCCACGCGCCAAAAGATCTTTGTACAACTATCGTGAGTTTTTAGTGGGTAGTAGATATTATATTACCTGCTGCAGTTTGTAGTGATTGATGATGTCCTGGTCGGCGGGGCAGCTCTGTGTGAACGCGTCCAGCTGGTACATGTGGTACATGTAACGCCAGAGGGCGCGGAAACTCGTCTGGAAATACATTACAACTTCATATTAGTTCTATGCAATATTTTTGGGTTTCTGAAAGCCTGATCGGTGGGTAAATCTTCGGACTTTATCTTAACATTTAAAAACAGAAACAATTTATTTCATAATGTTATGACGGCAGCATCAGCATGGTTGGCACTGTGAAGCCAATCTTTCTGTTTATATACGCATCCACGACCCAAGACCACGAAAGTAATTTCGACCAAAAGAACAACGTTTTTAAATTTGTTCTTTTATTGGTTCAGAGTTATGGATGTGGGGTCCTTATGTAGTTAACAACAAGTTGTTACATACCGGTATCTCGAAGTCGACGAAGTACTTGCCAGCGACGCGGATGTGTTGCAGTCTGGGCATCAGTTCGCAGTCGAAGCAGCACATCGTGTCGCCTGTTAAGAACCTATAAAGAAAGTACAAAAGTGTTACAAAAGAAATGGATTTATTTTAAGAATAGCCGACCAAGACTCAGACCACTCGAGACTCGGTATAGTTTTTAGAAATCCGGTACATGCGATGTATGCACCGTCCTTTTCGCATGTTTTATGACTGACGCGACTGCGACTGGAGCTGCGACATTTAGTTTGAAAGGACAAGGGGAAAGCCGACGCAGGTCTAGCCAAGCATGGTTTTAATTGCCAAAAAACATGAACCTTGCCCTCGTTGAAATAAAGTCGAAAATAAATTAACAGAACCGGGTATTTCTGTAAAATCTTGATACGGAATAAGGTAAGTTTTACCTAGTCCCCCTGCGTTCAAGTAGTCCATCGATGCGGCTGAGATGTGAGCGCAACGCTGCTGATTTCTGGTCGTCTTTGCGCACCAGCACCAACTTTAGCTTCGAGTATAGGTTCTCGATCAGTGATGCCACTTCCTTGTCCTGCAAAATAATAAAATGTGTAGTTAGAAAGGAAGAGGATTTTTCTTCTCGAAATCTCATCGGAGACACGGCTTGTTCATGAACGGCAGTAATGGGTTGAAAAAACTAACTTAAGGTCCAATTTCCACTGAAGTTTTGAACGACCAATAGGCTTTTAATATTTTGACCGGTACTGGTTCGACATAATTGAATTGTCCTTCAGACGTATGAAGGTAAACTAAGCAAATCTATGTAAGGATCGTAGTAGGTCAGTACTGTAGGTGGCGTTCTTCAGACCGAATTTCGGCCATGGAAACCAATCTCAGCGGAGATCAACCTTCATCGCGGGAGACATTATAGTGCACAAGTGTTTGCGCAGACACAGGTGCACTCTCTCTTCCCTCACTCGCATAGTCCGATGGGACGGGAATCCGACACGACCGGAGAGAGATCAGGCGCCAACGGCTTTTCGTGCTTTCCGAGACACGGGGATATCACACCGTCAAGTTACAAACTCCGGACTGTTACTAAGAAATTCCCAATGCGTACTGCAGTTTCCGTTACCCCCATGGGGAAAAAGGCGCGAGTTTATGTATGTATAATTATGTATAATTGACATTTACCTGTACAAATAAGTTGTGTCCTCCCGGTACAGACTTCATGATGTGCCGCTCGATCTTCTCGTTCTCCAGTATCGCGAGTCCGTTGTCGATCAGTATGGGCGGGTGCGTGGCTTCGAAGTTGGTGCGGAAATCGGGCGGCGGCTTCTGCATGTCTACTGTTGTCACCTAGAAGCCGATAAAGAAGGGTGTTAATGATACGAGGGTTTTGCTCGTATAAAGTACAACAGTGTAAATTAAGATTGGGGGTTGGTTGGGAGGCATTTGAAAAGTTGTCTCCACGTAATGCTTTGAGAAATTTGCTGGTCAGCAAATTATCAACTTTCGGAATATGTTGTTTTAAATCAGCATCCTTATAACATCACACCTGTTTTCATCGAGACAAAGGTGTAACACATCCACGTTTTGGTTTCAAGAGGCGAGCCGATAGCAATTTGAACGGCACAAATTCCGACACCAGCCTGCTAAAAAGAGTTTTCGAATGAAAAACGCCAATAATACATTCTGCGACCGGCGAATGAACTCAGGACCTGCATTACTGTGGCTACTTACAGATCGTAACTACAATAACAGTAGTAATTAAAACGTACCTTTAAGCTGATGGTCTTGAGCTCAGCTAATAGGTACAGGTCCATAAAGTACTCCTGGCAGAAGAGACACGCACCCTTCCGCCGGCCGTCAATCGTCGATGCCTGCAAAATAAATAAAAAATACATCGTTAGTTCCTGGTATAATTTTAGGAAACAAGGAATATTCATTTTAGGCGCTGGTCAATATTAGGCGATGATAATTCAAAGGCTCGAATTATGACTAAACGCTATGTTGTCCAGACCAGAAGTCAGGTGAATAAGCAAGCTTCCTACAGACCTTGTTCTCAACCCTCATCATTTTTGCCGAGACGTCCGCACTAGGTCGTAGGCCGAGGATCTCCATAACGACCGGTCCTGCGGATCGCAGAGTCGGTTCCTTTACTAAATCGTTGGTCCAACATAATCCTTCTAGATTTATTTATAACTTCAATGAAGCAAGACACAATCTTATTTTTCCTTTTCTTACTCTAAAGCCCTCAGTAAAAAACAGATGACCACGCACGGCGCAAATCCATACAAGTCCATTCAATAGTTCAATAGAACAAGCTGACCTTGTTTTCATAACAATTAATGATAGCAGTTGTCAAACAATAGGAGAAGAATGGCTGGGTCATCAAACGCCTTTGGCGATAGTCTAAACTAAAAGGTGACTTGCACTGCATTGTATAGAGGAAATTTGTGTGATCCTTTATTTAATAACAAAGAGAAAACCTAAGACGTAGATGCCATTGTTCCGTACATTGAGTTAGGATGATGACTAACATTAGAAATGTTCAAACAAATTATGTAATTTCAAGGGAAGCATAGTAAAATCAGATAATCGATGGAAATATGGAGAAGCTACACACTTTAAAAGTTTTTAGAAGGGACAATGTATGGCGTAGTATGAAGTGACGTCACTTCAGTGATAGTAGTGCCGTCTTTGTCTAGCAGTTTTTTAAAACATTTATAACCTGGCAATTTTTTAAGCTCTTAATACACTTTTTTATAATATTGTTTGGACTATTTGCAAACAATATTTGAGTTTAACATAAAAAATTACATCATCCTTATGATCCCAGAGAAAACGCTGAAATGTGTCATGTGCCTGCAATCCAATAGGCACGTGACTTTCAAACCAGCCGGTCTATTCTGTAAAAATCTCTCCGTGAAAACTTGGGTGAAGTGAGCTGTCATTGTCATTCCACCTGACGAATGACGGATTGACACTATTGACCGCTCACTTCAAGCTCACTTGACCCAAGTTTTCTCGGTGAGATTAGTACCTACAGCACCCTAATTGCGTAACATTCTGAATCATTTTGAAGGATATTGCTAATCCATTGCTTCGCATGTGCGAAAAATTTGTCTACCCAACAACGTAAATAACGCAATGAATATTGTTGAATTGTCAAAATGAAAGCCGTTCCTACTGATAGTGTATTACGCAATTACCCCGCTGAATGGATCAGCTGAGTTCTACAACAATGGCATTCATCCTAACTAATATTATAAATGCGAAAGTAAGTTTGTTTGTTACCTTTTCACACCTAAACCACTGAACCGATCATCCTGAAATTTTGCATATACGTTTCCTGTCAGGTGTACAGAAACGGACATAGGGTACCTTTCTTCCCGAAAAAAGTGCTGTTTCCGAGGAAAACAACAATAACGTTATTATGATAATAGATGGCGCCACGTGTCTATTGAACTTTTGTCACATTATTTAATTCTGAGGCGGTACGAAGTTCGCCGGGTCAGCTAGTGGTATACTAAACATTACGTAGTGCCTTTGACAGAATATTTTCAGGTATTTAGTATGGAAAGAAATAGGTACACCTTCTCGTCTAATAATGATGTGAGAGAATGTTAGATTTTCAGATGAAACTTCAGAAATACTACGCATTAAAAGCTTATAAATTGTTTATGCGATGAAATGTTCATGAACAGTTTTGGGTCAGCGGTTATTCAACAGTTTTAAGTACTAATAACATTCGAACTTTTCATAATGCAGAGGAATGTTACATTTCTTTAGAGTTCGCTATTTAGAGGCCGGGTTTAGTTATTTAATTAGACTTGCTAATTAGTAATGAGTAAGTTATGTTTGTTCGTTGTGAAATAAGAAGTATTGCAGCCATTATGCAAGTGAATTGCTTGGAACGGAGACCGTTATAATAACTGTAATATTTGTCCAACTAATAACTGGCAAAAACATTTAGAATTATAGAGCACTTGCAGCGCCCCGCGGTTTCACCCGCGTAAATGTCGATCCCGTGAGAATATCGGGATAAAAAGTATCCTATGTGTTATTCTGATGTATAAGCTATATTACTGTAAAGTTTCATCATAATCCGTTCATTAGTTTTTGCGTGAAAGAGTAACAAACATCCATCCATCCATCCTCATAAACTTTCGCATCTATAATATTATATAGTAGGATAAAACAAAGGGCAGTAGGCTTTTGTGCAAAGATTGATGACGAAAAGCTGATAAACAAGAAGCAGTTTCAAAGCTATGCATACAGGGTGTACATGATTCCGAACCCCGCTGCGTTGAGATTTATCGTCGGTTATTACATTTTGATCGCATAGGAATTGCACTTTTCTATAAAACAGCAGATTTTTTCTATGAAACATATCCGCGCTAGTCGGTCTAGAATCATGTGCTAAATCCATGGTTACAGTTTGGGCCAACCTGTAAGAAATTTACAGTGATTCATCACCATCAATTCAGCCGGAAGACGTCTACTGCTTGACATAGGCCTCCCTCAAGCGTCGTCACATCAACCGATCCTGATTTAAGTGATTCATCGCCGCAAGAATTTTCTACTGTAAAAGTTTTAATCCCTCTTTACACAAAATGACTCAAACTGACTCGATTGCCTAAAACAGATTAGGCGTTCACAGTTGACACACATTACGCTTTACGGACGATCGTTTTAGTACTTTTACGACCTCGTTCACTGTTTCAGCGTGGAACTGATATTTACAACCGACTATTACAAAATGTTTATGGTTTCGCCCAGGCAACATCATAGCGATGCGATGGCTAGACGTTGAGGGAATGACATGACAGATAAAATCTTAACCTAATGACAAAAGTCAAATAACAAATGAACAGAATGCATGATAAAGATCAAAGTTCAAAAGTGAAGTGGGAAAGGTTTATCCGGAAAACGCAAAAGCAGGATAACTCTAGGAGAAAATAGATACTACGTAGCATAATCAGCCTATAATGTTCGTACTGTTGGCACACAGGCGTCTTCTGTGTGAGAGGGAGTTGCCTGTAATCTACCACGCGGGCCCAGTGCGGGTTGGTAGATGTTACAAGTCTTTAAATGTTTGGTTCTAGGACATGCCGGTTTCCTCAAGATGTTTTCCTTTACTGTTTTGAGAGCAGTGGTTATGAAATAATTTACACAAAGTAAAGTGCCTGACTGTGTACGAACCCACGACCTACAACTCTTAGTCGGAGCCGTTACCACTGCAAATACTACGTTCATCTACAAAAATGAACAGCTCCAACGAGCCATTAAGAACTTTCCTGTGTGTGGATCGATCTGGGAGGTTTTCCCGATTTGTCATTCAATCGCCATTCATAATATTCACATACACATTCACCACAAACCCTTTGACTGCTTTTGTTGTGTTATTTAATTAATTTATTTTAATTGTTTAGTAGACATATATATTACCTGCCTGTTTATTTCTATGATGCCTCTAAGAGGGGCCTGGTGACCTGTAATATAGGTTTTTTCTGAAACCCTACTTCAGGCACCAGGTCTCACAATGTGAATGTATATATTGTTCAAAACTGTTAAGTGCTACAATGCTGTAATGTGAATTCTACTGACTACTGGTACCTGTCACGCTCTTTACTTTCACAGAGAAACACGAATTCCTGCACAAACATGGAGTTTGTATTTCTCGGGACCATTTATAGAAATGACATAGTATGCGACTGATACATTTTCGTATAGTTTTTCGATATAACTGACAATTATAGCGTGAAGTTCCTAAGAACTATGGTTTTCATTATAACACATGTGAGTTTATGTCTAGGCAATTATTAATCTCTTGAAGCCAGTAGTTTACGTAAATATATTGTTTCTCAATACCACGTTTGAGATAGAATCCTTCTTGGTGAATATTCATGAGTTGTATTATCAGCGAAACGTCCACATCGTGTTATATTGTCCGTTTGTTTGTACAACTCTCGGTTTTAACAAGGACGGCTTTGCATTGTGTTTAGGACAGTTAATCATTGATATTTTAATCTATCTCGTGATTGCTTGGGCTAATAGTAATTACGATTCCTATTGGTCAGTTCACTTCAGTGTCTTCTGACTCTAACGCGGTCTTTTTCTATACATTTGTTGTACCAAAAGGCAAATATGAAGGTTATATTCTCGTTTTTGTTGTCACCCACACGACGTTGGTCAGCAAATGAGTAAACCAAAGTTCTGGGTCTTAAATACTTATATCTGTCTGTTGATTCATAAAGGAAAACTATATTTAGCTTGAGATGTCTATTATAAGTAACGAAATCCTTCACAGAACATTAAAAGTGTTGTTCAAATGTAGATGAACTAGATTTAATCATTTCTTCATTATTTTGTTCCCCATCTAATCTCAAGACAATATTCGTCCCCTTTAAAGCTTTCCATGCAACTCTGCAACTTGCTACTTTGTTATTTTTCCACACCTATGTGCCATACTTGCCTACATAGCGTTATTCGAAAGCTCATTGTTGCAAGTTTCATGACTCATCGTGACGATTTGAGGTCAAAGGGCTCTACACGTTGAGTAACGCTATTTCTGCCGACTTTCTATGCTAAACACTACGGAGTTTTGTTTCATGGAAGAATTACTTGTGCTTCTTTAGGTGTAGGTATTTGAAGTCATAATTTGTGATAATTTTGCGTGTCTAAGGGCAAACTAATATTGTCGAAATTATCGTTAGAATACTTTACGTCGTTGGTAATATAGAGGGTGGTAGACGAAAAATTGTTACGCTAGGGGGTCTAGAATCATATGCTGAATTCATGGTTACAATAAAAACAATACATAACAATATATAGGTATAGCTTGTGTTGACACTTCTTCGATAGAATCCTATCGCAGTAATATCCTATATGCAGTAAATATTTAACAACATTGACAAGAAACGAAACTACGCTTTGTTCGCTACACATAATGTACAGACGCCAGCACATCAAGCAACTACAATCTGTCAAATTTCTTTAATAGATTTTCAACTTTATCGCTAAAGTGTAAGGTTCAAAGTTGATTGAGAAAATTTGACAGTTTCGGGTAGCTTGATGTGCTGGCGTCTGTACCATCACATAATGAATTCTCCATTAATAGCCCAGTATAACTGCGTAATTCTTCTTCACTTACTTTCCTTCTAAACAATACCACAATAAATATTATTTTCTATCGTTAGAGGGAGATAGCGATCATTTACCAAGTGCGTCCACAGTTACGGTCGTCACGGTCAAGTGGTCGATGCTATATTTCACATTTTATGACAGGAAAATGTAAATAATAGGTTGTTCATATATCGTGCTATGAGACAAAATTATAGTGACAAAATAATGACAAACATTTAGACGGACTGCGAAGCTCCGTTATGCGTGTAGGGCGACCAACGATAATGGCTTTCAAGGAGACTTGACTAAAGAAAGTTGCTTTTTGTTCCAGAATAATGTGAAAAGGAATGTTGTCAACGGTCCTTGGAAACGGCATCTAGTAGGCCATCGCTTGACGGGCTAACAGACGTCCCCTCGATAATAAAGTACTTACTGAATTTTTCGAATAGATTCTTTTTTATTGCGACTACCTCATTCGGACTCCCGAATGAGTGTTTTAATGATGAGCACTTTCATCTAGCCAAGTACCCGTAGTAATCAGCTAAGCATTTCAAACAAAGATGACCCATATTCATATCCATATTCAGTAAAAATCTACCTATTATTAACCAAGAAATATCAACCATACTAACAATATGTCATGGATACAGTTGATGGTGGTGTCATTAGCTGGTGGAATAGAAACTTGGTGGTGCAATGGTGCGTAACGCGGGTACGTCACGGAACCTGTGCGCTGGCGCATAACACCATCCACAGTCCACACCATTGTAGAACAGTGTGCACCTAACTAAAACATGGTCCAGTTTTCAAATAATAAAGGGCAGACATAACAAGATTCTTGTTTAATGAATACAATGAGTCATTACTTCAAAGTGGTTCCGTATTTTGGTAACGATGAGGAAATTTTAAATATAATCGTCCCGTTTGGGTTCTCCATGGATGCTACCGATTGGAGACCGGATTTTATGCAAATGCATAATTTGTATTTTGATTTTGGAACATATTTGCATGCATACTTCGGTAATTTTAAGTAGCATACGAGTATAATCCGGTCTCTACTACATACAACTGATAATTCTAAGTTCTGGGCTGACACAGTTTAGAGATTGCCATCGAAAGAACGAAAATTTTTAAGACACGCACGACATGAAGAAGAAACAGATTTGCTATTATCTGGCTAGAAGTAAGTACATACATTAACTTGCAGAACTACACAAACAAACAATAGCATTCGAAGAAAAAAGTGTAAGTATAATAGCAAATAGTCAGTTAACATTCAACGGACTGTATCTAACACACATATTTCAACAATAAACTATATCTATAAAATAAGAGCAACTTGCCAGCGGCGATGTATGAGATAATATGGCGGAAGACGAAACGCGCTCGCCTGCAATCAAATGTATCGCTATTTTGAATAATACAACAATTTGGTACAACATTAGAACAATATTCAAATGAGTTTTGGGAAAGAAAGTTAATGGCACTAGTACATTACATGTCTGACTTGGTAAACCCAGACAACACAACGCCAGCGGCAGTTGGCTTTCAAACTCAAATAAAGATTTTCGTCTAATTGAAATATTTTGGGATTTTACTAGACATTATATTTGAGAATATTTTAAAAATTAAGTTCCTAATGAATAACATTTACATAACTTAAAATTTATACGAAACTAAACGGAACCTTGTCTACAAACAACTCAATGAATCTCTCAGACGAAGCTACTCGAACAGCAGCAAAAACTTATTAGAACGACACGTAGTAACAGTGGTCAACGAAGCACGACGCGTCATACAGAGAAGACAGGCTGAAAACAAAATAAATTACAACGCCAAATTACAACATTCTAGTTAAACACGATAGGATAAGTATTGTACTGGCGTACGATATGTAACCAACCAGGCGTGACAAACAAACATCAGAGTCAACGACATCACCCGAACATATAAGGCACTTTCAGTTTCGTGAAATCGAAAGCAGCACATACATCTCCCGCACACTGCAAGACGCGCCATTTTTGCCAAGATGGCGGCGAAAAAACTTGATAATCCGTCACGGGCCCGTGCGTCGGCGCATCCAGCGGCCATCAATTTGTCAAGTGCAGCAGTTAGCAGCGTTCCGCCTTCATGTTGTATTCGAGCGATTGATAGTCGGCGAGGTAACATTGATTTTGTCATAGACTGTCGACAGTATTGCGTTGATATTAAAAAAAGAAATACAATGTAATATTTTTACAACATTTCACTCGTTTGATCAGTTAGACGTGGCTAAACCAGCCGTCTGGTGCAGTCTGAATCACTAACGCAGCTCCAAGGGAAGTGCAGTGACCCGCGACAGTGAAATGCAACCAGCACCTGACCACGAACCGGCCTTGGTCAGCCTCGTGAAAGTGTACCCACCTCTCTAATTACTCTCGTCTTGCCTTACATAGAACTAGATTCCCTTAGAAAATCATAGATACCATGAAAAAAAAAGCGAATGTTGAATCGACAGCGAAACTGAACACCAATCTTGTGAGCTAATATAATCTACTCTGTCAAATTAAAAAACTGGATCGCGTGTCGATTTGTGGTTGTATAGCTTCGTTAAAGTGAAATTTCCCGAAGCGGTCCGCATGGCTCCTGTCAGCTGCGGGTATACTTCCGCGTGATTTAAACACGTCGAATTATTTACGATTGTGCATTAGTCTAGCTAAACTTAGAGTTTCCTAAAATAGATACCTGGATTCCATTGGCTGTTGTGGAGGGTAGTCATTATTTCGATAGTGATGGATGTTACTGAATCATACATATAATAGGCATTTGGAGGTCTGCCAAAAAAGGGGGAGCTAAGTAAATAAAGTCGGATAGCGAGCCTGTTTGTTGCAAAATCTAGTCCAGATGCTATGGACAAACAACGGTACAGAACGGGGTCAACAAAAAGTTTATGGCTCCGGAAACACGAGGGCGCGGCGACTTGCACAATACGTCGCCATCCGGTGTAACTTACACAGTCACAATCACAATGCATATGCACACCACAATCTAACCGATCCTCGTCAAGGCTCATATCTGCACGTTCGCGATAAAAACACTGTTTACAACTCATTCGATTTGGAACACGTACACTAACAGTAATTCCCTTACAGCAGACAACAATCTAATTAAGAATGACTCAAGTTGAATAAGGAATGAAATGGGTGTTTTAAATTCTGATCGTGCGGCGTGTACCACTTCTTTGGTCTAACGGTATGCAATAAAGATTCTGAAGGTTAAGGAGCAATGTCCAAAGAGCTGGAAGATAAAGTCGCATATAGTTTAGCTTTATCTGTCGTTAACTGGAAACTGTTAGCTCCAAGAGACATAAAAGCTGTGTAAGGTTGTAGGTTCGGGAAGGAAGAGTTAAACAACCGTCTTCATTGTAGTCTCGTTTAATACTGCACAACTCTATAGGATACCATCGATTATATAGGTTCTTACATTACAATACATGATTACACATATGTATGTGTGAGACTATGTAGTATACACACTACACGCCCACCGATCAAAAAAAATAAAAATAATTGGTACATTTATTTTTATTACATTTAGTTTTCTTATGAATAAAGACAATTAATAAGTATGAAAATAAAATATAATGATTAAATAAATCATAAAAGTATATCTTTATTTACTATTAGATTAATACAGTTTTCAAAATTAAAAAAAAAATTAAAAAAATCATTTAATGTATGGTCTGGTTCTATTTTTATGCACTATTACTTCTTTACCTTTATATAGTATTTTTAAATTAGGATTACAATCTTCAATTACTTCGTATGGTCCTATATATAGTGGATCAAATTTGTTTACAATTTGTTCATTCTTAAGTAGTATCATATCTCCAGTACTGTACGTAACAGGGTTGGTATACTTATCATATTTACATTTTCTGACTTGTTTACTACTAATTAAATTTTGTCTTGCGTCATCCTGTGATTTTTGAAGTCTGTATCTAAGTTGTTGTGGATAATCATAATAGTTATACAGCGGTTCAATGTCTGAAGTTAAATTACTAGGTAAATTGCACGGTTTGCCAAATACGAGTTCGTATGGAGTGTATTTAGTTTCTGTATGCATAGTCGTATTAAAAGCAAAGCACCAATACGGAAGCCATAAACTCCAATTTTGGGGTTGGTTCTCTGTTTGTATGCGAAGGAATGATAGTAAATTTTTATGTGTATTTTCTAAGCCTCCAATTGTTTGATGATGATATGCAGTAGATGTTTGTTGAGTTATTCCTAGTATTTTACATACTTCGTTCATTACTTTCGAAACGAACTCCGTTCCGCGATCCGATATAATATTTCTCGGAATGCCATAGCGTAATACAAAATTATTAATAAATTCCGTCGCCACTGAAATTGTATCCTTATTTCTAAGTGGATAAGCTTCTACATACTTGCTAAGATCACACTGTAGTGTGAGTATATACATATAATTATCACTATCCTTACTTAAGGGCCCAACTAAATCTAAAAATACTCTATCAAACGCCGAGTGACCTGTATCAGTCAGGACCATTGGCTGTCTTATGTGCCTAAAATGTTTTTGTCGCTGGCATTTATCGCAGCGATTTACAAACTCCGTGACGTCATTTTCCAGTTTTGGCCAAAAATAAAGGCGTTTTATATTATTTATCATCCGTCTTATACCGGCGTGGCCGCTACTCGGTAATAAGTGGTAGTCATTTAAAATTACACGTTTTGTGTCGTTGTCATTTACAACTCTTACACCTTTTATAATATATAATCGTGGTCTAGACCAATTAGGTGTAACATTTATATTTTTAATTAAATCTCTTATTATCTCAGTGTTTTCATTATTTTGTACAATGTATACACTATCAAGTTTCAATTGGTTACAGTAATTAGCCAACTCCCGTACAAAGGCATCTCGTGCGCATTGTAATCGGTGAGATGGGTTTACTCTTAGTATACAATTTGATGCATCATAATTAAATAATGTATTTGATTGGTTAGTCCAGTCTTTTTCATTTACAAACCTTAACTCAGTGCAATCATTTGGTTTTTTAAGCAACTCCATAACTCTTGGGTGATCAGACCAGTCGTTTGTAGATTGCTTAGCAACCGTAGGGTTATCACGCGCTCCTTGTGCACTTTGTTCACATATAAGTTTTTTCTGTCCTCTGGTTAATACAGACACAACGTGCTGATTTATCTCCTTTAATTCATCGCTCGTTATTCGGATACGTGACAAGGCATCTGCAGCTATTCATGGTTTATTGCTGTTTTAGCAAAACGTTATTTATAATATTTACAGTTTTAATTTTAAAACTATATATTCGCAGTAAATTCTAATCTAAATAAATAGTAGCAGAACTTTTTACAGCTATAGGGTAAAACTGGATTTGTTTCGTTCAACGCTCTTAGTATCTATAGCTTTGTTAGCAATCGCTTTAGACGTGCAGTCAGACCTTCATTACTTTAAAGGCGAAGGAATCTCTGTGCAGTCGGTATATAACAAGAATCCTCAATAGCTTTATCCCGGATCTTTTGCACGAGTCTATTGAACATAACTAAGATGTAACTACTAATCTGTATCTGATTAAGGACTTGCTCTGTACAAATGAAGATGTTTGAAAAGAAATCTTTTTTTGGAGCTTGGCGTCAACACTGTAAAGTTTAAATCCAAAGGCTTAAAGTATTGTCGTTACTATATAAGTTCAGTTTTTTGCCCCATTACAAGTATAGATTCATGACTAAACTTCCAACAGATGGCCTTTGAAATGTTTACGCGATGAAGTTTCCCGCTCATACGTATTAAATTGTAGTGATCTCAGAGTTTTATAAGTATTCATTCGTAAGCTATTACAATGACATCATGGCCTTGTCTGACCCATTACAATATAAGGTTTATAATTTATTGTACGCCTTAAGATCATGAGCTTGTAATGTTTGTTTAGTGACGCTGACGAGCATTGAATTGCGAGTCTGTCTGCCAAGAATGGAATAATGGATGAGTGTTACAACTAAGGTAAATTAGTACATGTCAAATAGTTTCTAGTAGAAAGAGCAGACGATAATATAACACTCCTTCAAGCATCCATAATATTTCAACATAGGCGATTACGACAACTTGTTATAATATTGAACAATTCCTATACCATGGTTTTCTGCATAAAGAGCAACCGCGCATCGTGCTTCAAATTGCAAAACGATTGAACTTTAAAAAGTGATTTTGTTGAATGCACCGAACCGAATGGATCAAAGCGACGCTTATTCTTCAATTTGAGCAGATAATGTGTATATTTCTCTTCTGCAACAGTTGGCTAATAGTTAGAAAGGGCAGTGTTACGGCCCGCGACCCGCGTAACCTAGCCTCGTCAGCTGTTCAGAGAGAGGACGTTGTGAAACATGCAAAGGACAACTTCTTACCGCACGACTGTTTAGCATGCCCCGAACTAGAAACTCACGACTACGACTAACATTTTGCGAAGCTAATTAACTTTGGGACGAGAGCAAAGCTTTGAGCATGTTCAGCTAGCTCATGGTCAAAATAGGAATTTTATTACTTAACTAGCTTTTGCCCGCGACTTCGTTCGCGTGGAATAGTGACTTCCGGCAGATTTTTGGTTTTACCCACATAGTTCCCGATCTCGCGGGATCTCTTCAAAAATGAAATGTGGAACCCAACCAAATGCGTGTAACGAAACCATGGCGCGATCTATTTCGATCCCAACGCCATCTATCGAGCATTGTGACAACTCGGATTATTTATTTATCTATACTCCGTTCGGGCATTTTCTTTGTACTAAAAGTTTTATTATATTGATATTATTTTTTTCATACTTTTTTACTATTTATTTACTTTTTTCCAATGAATTAAAACAATAACATGAACCGAACTCGTGTAACGATCGACACCATTGCGCGATCACCAACTCGACATATAGTACTAATAGAATTATCTATACTCCGTTAGAGCATTTTCTTTGTACTAAAAGTTGTATTATATTATATTTTCATACCTTTTTACTATTTATTTACATTTTTCCGATGAATTGTCAGTACTGAATTGATGCCGACTCTTGACCAATAGATGGCGCTGTATGTCCGGAATAAATTTTATTTTATTTTTTGTAATAAAAACTATCCTATGTCCTTTCTCAAGTTCCAAACTATGTCTGTACCAAATTTCAAACAAATCGGTTCAGTAGTTTAGGCGTGAAGCAAAGACAGACAGACAGACAGACAGAAAGACAGACAGACAGACAGACAGAGTTACTTTCGCATTTATAATATTAGTTAGGATATGGAGAACCGGTAAATAAAAATAACGTTGAAAATAACAAGTATGAATCGTACGTAGACGCATAAAGTTTTATAAAGAAGGGGGATCTAATCTAAGATCAACAATCGCGATGAGAATAATCAAGGTTTTTAAAACCAAGGATAATAATTTATGTTTTCAACAGGCCTATTGAAATTGAAAATTAATAACACCGCATAATCGGGACAGGTGCCTGTAGCAGGTAACGTAAACGGCATTATAATAACAGGTAAAGTGCTCACAAACACTAACACTAGTACTAAAATCGATCTAAAGGTCCGTCGGCTAGGAGCACTCAGCTGTGGCCATAAAGATGGCTTTCCATAGATGGAATACTGCATAATTATTGCCAATTATCATCGTCAAGCACTAGTTGGTTTCAGAATTTCATTAAAACACAGTTTATTGTCGTTTTCTAACCAGACAGGGCTTTGTTTGCCTAGTAATAGTTTCTAATCTATAAACAATGGACTGTATTCGTTCTTTTTATACCATCATCATTTGTGCGTCCAATACCCAGTATTTCCTTTGCGTGTCTAGTTTTTGTCCATAATATGGCCAGCTTCTGTTCTTATACAAAATAACTGCAGCCTGACCATTCGACCCTTACCTATATAAAGTAATTTTGTCCACGCTGTTGTTGCTACCCTAATTATCTGATTAAATCCTCAAATCATCTATTTAAAACCATAGACGCGCGATAAACACTGTTAACAGGAGAGCCGAAACAGGTTGTTCCAGAATGAATGAAGGCAGTTGCGTCGAAAACATTGATATCGTCAACATAATTACGTGTATTACAGAGGGAATTTATTAAGAACATTAAAGATCACCGCACAATGAGATACAAGATATCGTTGCACCACTTCTGACATCGCACGCACTGACAGTTGACATTTATTGCGTGTCGTATACACGTCATAAAATATTGCAGCTCTATTTTGATATTTCACAATGAAGACTGCTCCTAACTGTGAAGGCCTAATTTTTATCTCCATTTATGATTTTAAAGTCACGTTCGTTCTGGTGGGAGTGTATAGTTTTTGATCAGAGGGGCAATTCTCGTAATTTTAAGAACGTTCAGTCTGATCTCAGTCTCCATCTGCTAAAAATACCTCTCAATTTCCCTACATAACAAGTTTTTAACATTGATTGTCGCTGAGATGTGATTGCGACTAGATTTTGTACGTTTTTAATTACGGGAATAGGCCTACTGATGGTTGTTTAGAAATAAGTTGGTCCAACCACTGTTAGTGGTTGAGTTGGCCAAATCCTGGCCAAATTTCCTGGTCATCTCATCATTTTTTTCATTCTTCGCAGCTTACCAGTACTCCCAATCTGGACATTAGATCCTTATACACGGTTAGAGTATTAGAAATTCCCGCATGTTCCAAGAATAAAATTACAATCGCATCGCTCTGCCACAACAGTTGTACGATAATTGCAACAATTACGATTGTTATTATGTGCGCTTACGCCGCATCACGTGCTCAACAGATCTCTACGTTAAAATGGCTTTTCATTAAAAAAATAATGAGATCGTTGTCTGTACTAAAATCGGTGTTTTGAGTGTTAATACCTACTTACTAAAGGATAAAAGTACTTTGGGAGTTGGTCCAGCAATAGTATAGATAACTACTTTAGAAATGTCATCCTGTGTAAATATCCTGCGTTTAGTTTTTAAGGTTGCGTAGGTTAAACAATAGCCCCTCTAGACTTAACCTCAACAAACTTATTTTATAATGAACTAGCAGCGCCCCGCGGTTTCACCCGCATAAGTTTCGATCCCGTGGGAATATCGGGACAAAAACTATACTATGTCCTTTCCCGGGATTCAAACTATATACCAACTTTGATCTAAATCGGTTCAGCGGTTTAAGCGGGAAGAGGAAACAGACAGACACACTTTCGCATTTATAATATTAGTATGGATGTTGGTACCTACTACCTACATACTTATTGTAAAGGAAGCCTTGGTCCTTAAAGGAGAAAAGGATAAAGACAGGACACACAGTCCAGTAAATTGTGTGAATTAATTTGTCCTTTTGTGCCACATTGACATAAGGGAAGCAGGGGCGCTGGGCGGCAGAGGTTAACACATCAGCTGGCTTCCTCTAAAATTATAGTAATTTTAATTCTTAACAATATATTGCAGTTTAGCATTATTCTATTAATATTTGATCGACTTTACCTGATATAAAACCACTTTCCAGATGTGACTTCATTTCTTTTACCTTCATATTTCATTGGTTTTGACGGTTAACAGCTGCGATATAAATCTTGTCAATTACCTGCAACAAACGTAGAACATTGGTTAGAATTGCAATTAAAACGGTTATATAGGCGTGGCTTTCAACAGTGCAATAAAAGCTCTTGAGCCCGCGGGGCTCGGCTATGATTCAGGTGTGTCTAACGTCTAACCCACTAACTTTCCCCAGTCTGTAGAGATTACAATGACGCGATGAACCGTACGGTTGCCCAATTTGATACTTTCCCCTATTGTAGTCGAATCTACTAAATAAGCGAGCAGAAAACCATTTTCATGAGCCGAGATGCTCATAACATTGTCATGATCGATCGCAAGAAAGTTTATTGCGTTATTTCGTGTCTCATTTAATTTCATTTAGAACGGAGTAAGATGTGTGGCTTTTAAAAACAATAATTAATGAGTAAATGAAATGTGAATATAATTTGCCACAGATGTTTTCTTCGTTTATAGCATATGAAGCTAAAATGGTGGAGGCCATCACCTGCCTGAGTGACACATTGTCAAGGAATCGAATGAAGTTAACATGACTCTTACTTATTACATTTAAATTTTAAATGTTTCTCCAATTACGAACTTTGCGGTGGATTAAACTGGTGTAATTACTTTTTGTTCGTTTATGGCACATCGAATTAGTAAAACTACGTGAAAGTGACATGTTGTATCGTGTTGCTTTCGACCAGAGATGGCATAATGGCCGTACAAGTTGTAACTACAATATAATTAGCGCGAATAATTAGTACAAGTACATCTTGCTAGTATAAATTACAAATTAATGAAAAGTTTATTCGCGAAGTAATGAATACCTTCTATGTTCTCCTAATTGTAACTTGCCTATTACGCTGCACTAAAAACTGCAAAAACAAGAGTTAGAATAAACTCTATGGTTTTTTATCATCCAGACTGCAACCATAAAACATTGTAAGCTTATGTGTCTGGGTATTAACTGGAAGGCGTTCTTGCGTATCTGTGCTTCAAGTTGACCTCAGCCGAGACGCATCAGATGACGTCATCTTTACCGACCGCAGCACACATGGGATTCCAAGCTATGCATAACACAATCATATTTTACACTCTTGGAATTTTAATCCGGCCTTAGATTATTATTTTACGCTGTGAATTTCGTGTTAATCCACTAACAGACTAAATC
This sequence comes from Hydraecia micacea, assembly GCA_914767645.1. NCBI lineage: Eukaryota > Metazoa > Arthropoda > Insecta > Lepidoptera > Noctuidae > Hydraecia > Hydraecia micacea. The sequence continues at coordinate 3,304,785 of OU611794.1, forward strand.
AAAACTAAGACAATAAGTACTAATTTGTCAAAAAAGTGATAGATATTTAACAGATCGTATAATTGCAATTTTAAAATCTACTAAATTATTACTGTCCTCGTGCAAATAGAAATAGCCTAATTATTTACTTTATCAACGGAAACTGAGGGCGCACCGTGATCGTCAGAAAAAAACACGCGTATTTTTAGAGATATAATGTCTCTGAAATGACGTCACTGGTTAGCCTGTTGACATACGACTTCCATTAGTCATGCCTGTAAGTTTAACACTTGGTATCGGTGATAATTGCGATGGCCTTCGCGACAATGATAATAAAGAGTACATGAGATAATCAGTAATACGGAAAACGACTCAACGGACATTGTTAAGAAATGTAAATGATGGTAATGAGTACGTTAAATGTGAGGTTTTTAGAGACAAGTATCTTTCGTCCTGTCTGTAATATGTATAACGTAGAAGATCTAACATAACCACACATAGAAACCTACACACGAAGCAATTTAATGGTATAACAAACAATTTAGATTCTTATTTAATTTGACTAGAAAGTGGTAACATCAGTTACTGCTATCGATTTTGCTCCAGAAAAAGGTTTCACCTTCTGAACGAAGGATTTACAATGTTCAATAGATAGTAAACATGAGATTATGCACTAAAACGCAGTAGATAAACCAACCCATCGAACGATATTTTATTAGAAAAACATATTTATAGCTAAAATAAAGGACAGCTGTCTCTTGCAGTTGCGTATATTCAGATAACCAGCTGATCACGATAAGGACCTTGAAAGTTCCAGAAGCCTTATCCAACGATAAGGCAGTACGGTTGCATTATTAGCGCTAATGTGCGAGAGAGACGCAGTTGTCAGCATTGTGTGAACATTTACAACTTGATTACATAAAGCGATTGCACAACCTGTGTAGGTCATGATGTACTTGTATGTTTTTTCTCCTCGAAATGCATAAATGTTTCCATATACTGATACGCGAATGTGGGAAAAACGTGTGTCAACTGTTTTAACAGCACATGTTGAGGAAAATTAGTCATTGTGGTGACATAAGGCTATATATCAACCTGCTACATGATTTTGACCTTAAACCATTTGAAATCACTTGGTAATTATGAAAATAGAAACAACATGTCGTCTAGACTTTGAATTGCCATCGTGGTGAAAGGATTAGCCAAGCAGCGCGAAGATGGCGCCAAAAAAGTAGCCGAATTCTGGGCCGAGTCCATTTAGATTGCTATCGACATGCTAGGAAGAAGATATCGTCTAGATAAATCTTTAACGTCCTCAACAGTGCTAGTTATGTACATTCACTAGCTAGATAATCCTGTAATCACCTCCAATAAAGTTTCGGGAATGTAGCAAAATGGTCTATTGTGAAACAGACCAAAGGACTAGAAGGCATTACTATTTGCTTGTATCCGCATAAGGTAGCCATTGTTTTGGATAAAACATTTTTTCTGAACACCTAAACCTATCATACACTTCTTACAAATCTTCCTACTGATATGCATCTTGGAACATTTTGTACTTAAGCATTTATCTACATATCCTATTTAAGCTGACGTCCAGCATTCGTTAGCTTGGGTGTCATTTAAACTTATAGCCCGTATAAAAATATTGTTGCTGTATAATGACATAATCGTTTTCCAAGTAAAAGGCAGTAAGTACCTTCTAAACTAGACACTTAGCAAAGTATGGTGACATAACGCATAACTTTTACAATTACTTGGCATGGTGGCGGAACCTTAAGTCTCGTTTCTATTAGAGAGGGAAAGGGCTTTGAAGATCCGTGGCATATGTACCTACTTTCGAGCCATTTTCATTTTTTTTTTCAAAATGACGTCCACGCATGTCACCTATATAAATCGATAGCTGACAATAATGCAAACAGAAAACATGGTGGGACCAAACCCCGTAAAGCGTGACGATTTATATATGTAGGTCCAACGCGTGGCCGCCATTTTGAAAAAAGAACCCATCCTCCATATAAAAATCTTCAATCCCCTTTATGATATTTATTAACAGATGGATTTACTAGAGGTAGGTAGCTGACGTTACTCTAGATGCTGTAGAAGCATTCAAACAACCATCAACACAGCTCAGGACCCAGATTAACAGCCCTTATATTATGACCTTACCAATTCAGTTCACAAAAAAACATCACAAGTTCAAGCGGGGAGAAAAGAACATACCACTTACAAAACCAATTACAGCGAAGTGCACATAGAATATTAAAAAAGTCACCAAGAATTATAATAATATGATTGACATTTAAGCACCCAACACGGTTTTTCGGAAACGGTTTTTGCAATAATTTCATAGAACATCAGTATAACGAGCGGTTTCCGTGTAAAACAAACAGTGTTTAGTAGATGGACAGAGACAATCACCAAGGCTAGTGAGAAGGCAGTCACAAACCAATTTAGCTTATTCCATACAATTAGAGGAGGGGGTCATTGACCGAATGTAATTGGAGATGTAAGTGGGTGAGATAAAGACGCCACGGATTTATACGCCCAAGTTCGCTGCTGGTTAGATCGACACACTGGTCTTGGAATAATGGTTCGAAGATTAAGTAATAGCTCTTTTTTGAATATTTAGTCGCGGGTCCCAATAATGGTTCCCTGAGGCATACCAATGACGAATGTCATTGCTAGCCTTCCGTTATCGACATATGCTGAGCTTCGTTTATAGGAGTGTCAATAGTGAGATGTATGCTAGGATAAGCCCTAATTAAAACTAATAATTAGGGAGTAACCATATAATATATCGGTCGAACAGTATCGAAAGCCTCATTTGCAGTTAGGCTTTTCTTCGTCAACAGATTATGATTAAACTGATCACTGTTTTGATTATTTCATATCTTATCCATTATTTTATTTGAGATTACGTTATGACGTTATGAGTTATGGTCTGTCAATGTACCTATTACAATTTTAATATTGACTTTTTAATAATGGCTTTTTTCTACATACAAATAACACTCCATAACAAAATCAAATACCTACGTAGTTCATTATCTGGAGATCTCCCTTGTGCCTGCGCCCATCATATTTTTAATCATCTATGCTAGACATCTTATGTCTCTGTTGTTGCTTTCTTAAACGGTTATTTAATTACGAGAACTGCAGACGGTTGTATTTAGTTTAACGACCAATGCCATTAATGACTAGTAAAAGAACATAAGCGACTACGAATAAATTAGGGTAGTTTTTATAAAATATGTGATATTGGGTAATATCTTAGGATAGCTCATGGATAACCAGTTTGGGTACATACTAACGAACGACTAAACGGCTGCTTGCTTGACGCAACTTTCCTGTATGAAATGAGCAGATATCTAAGGCCTACAGGTATTTTTAACGATCTGTCAAATAGCTGATGAATCAGTATTAGAATCTTGGTAAGGATAGACAGATAGATATATACATCGTTTATTTGGTGCACACAAAAGACAGCACGACATAGAAAAGAACGATTAAATAATAACAAATTACGAGTTTATGAATTAAGAAAATACCTACAATTTGCCATTAAAGGGTAAAGGTGTTATACAGCTTAAAATCCACAAGTAGCTAAGCTAAGAAAATATCGTAAGTTGTGATCAATAGTAGCAGTATGAAAACAAGGCTAGCGAGACCCTTTGCAATGGAAACCGCAACTGTTGGCCAACGTAATGCTGTGGTTTTGGAAATATCACTATATTTCCCATCAGACGTCGCAATGTAGCGGATTGTTAAAATGATCTCGTAGAGAAACTGTTGATTAATCCTTCAAGGCTTCAATCTTCAAGTTTTAGTCATGAAGATTTAAATTAGTTTGATTAACGTTATCCAAAGAAACAGATTAATATTTTGTATATACCAATCGTCATATGTTAAAATCGCCGCTTCTTTATCCATTTGATACCTTATATCAACTACAAAATGAACTACCAACGGATATTGTAAGAAACATAAAAAGTTATTTGGTTAAAATTAATAAGACAGTAGGTAAGTTGGTATAAACATTATCCATTATCTTTCAGCGCATACGCAAGGTGTGCAGAAATCTATGACACACCTATTGTAGGTAACAAGCTGGTGACGGTTAATTCATTCTATCGTACATCTTAAAAGCCCATAATTATTAGCATGGTTCTAATTAATATCCATTGTGAGCGTTGCATCATGCATGGTTGGAAATAACAGCCATCTTAAGTGTTGTACCTGTTGTGTTAACATCAATAGCTAAAAGAACACCACTTTTTGCACAAACAATAAAAACGGAGACAAAAGACAACGCACCTGTAAACACTAAACCAACATTGTCATTACTATTCCAGCCATTTATTATAATTATGTATTTAACAAAAACATGTTAAAAGCCGTGAACGCTTACACGCGAAAAAAAAAGCAAAAAAAATAGTGAAGTGACTAATACATCCTCGGGTTTTTGCAAGCAATGCACTAGTGCTGTGCATAAGTGGCAAAAAGTGGGTGCTGTTTGTACCATTAACCCTGTGAACGGTCACAAGTGGGGGACCGATGTTTAATGGAGGAGGCGCGAGGCGACACTGTTGTGTTGATTTATATTCAGTTGACACGCGACGCTGCAAGTGTTAAAATTCGGATCGCAATAGTGTTATTGGTGTTTACGGTAGTCTACACGAATGTCCCTGTTTTTTTTTTAGTCTCGCTCGAAATTGAATAAAATCGATATACAAGAACATTCATTTTAAGTAATGTCGTAGTTAGCTCGGAGATTTAGACGAAAACAAACATTACTTAAAATAAATGTTCTTGTATATCGATTTTATTCAATTTCGAGCGGCCATTGTTGTTTACATCTTTGATAAATTTAGCGCGGTCGGGCCTTAGGTATAAACCGATTTGGAAAATTCTTTTTTTGTTTGAAAGGCTCCTGAGGTGGTTCCATATAATTTGGTCAAGTACTGATAGTGGTTTTTAATTTAGCTTTAATCATACGTATTTTACGACATCGCGGGAGGCCCAGACGGAGTTGGCGGGATGAGCTGGACTTCTTTAATAAAGATTGGTCCTTGGCAGCTCTGGACAGAGAGAGGTGGAAGCCGTGGAAGGAGAGTAGGGACTAGGGAGGCCTTTGCCCAACAGCAGCAGGACATAAATGGCTACTAAAAAAAATATTCCACTTAGTGTACGTTAATGATGCTATAATAACTTCCTTTCACTGTTTTTTACATAGCAAATAGTGGTATACGAGTTTGTATGGGGTAGATACCGCAACTAAAATATGAAACATAAATTTTTTACAGTCTATCAATAAAATTGAGTAAAATGGGGTGCTGCTAGACTGGCTTGTAAAGTCACGATAAGTCCAGAAACAGAGTGGTCATTCTTATTATTAAAATTGGCAAGATTGTATCAGTGCAGTGGCAATCAGGTGTTTGTGATGAGATGACTAATTATAGAAATGATTGCACCAGTCCGGAATTAGTTCTTATTAAAAATAAAGATAAAATTAAACTCAATAACGGCGCTTAGAGAAATTTTATTACCTACTTAATATTATTATAACAATCAATCGATCGACAATACACAAGAATCGAGGTACTTCACGTTATCTTTAGGTACCTTTGTACTTCATGTACGACGTATTAAGATACACTATCACGTTGAAATATCTTGCTGACAATTCGCCGCACCTATATTATAATCCCCGAAGGGACAGGCAGATGTGTAACTATGACCCACACCACACCTCAATAAAAAAACTATGTATTTGGTCCACAAATATCCGAGAAGGCCAATCGGCCAATGAGAAAAAAAAACATTTCAATTCCAATAAATATTCTAGACCCGTTTTACAATGCGATAAGGCCGCTAATTCGAATATGATTGCTGAAAACCCGTTTAGAGAAAAATATAAGCTTCCACGAGTCACGTTATAATGAAGAACGGTTAAACGAAATGGCTTTTATTAAAGTCTGAGCGAGACTAGAAGATTGGACTTTCGTCCTACATTTTGTATACACATATAAAAGTGGTACCAAAGTGATTTTAATATACTCGTACCGTTATCGCTGTTATCGGCCCGTTCTGAAACAACCGATAATTGCAACGATGACAATATGTATCGTACTACCAACACCAGGAAATTAGCTGGAAAGCTTATCAGACAAGAATTGGGGCTATGCGAGGTAAAGGTACGTGAAAGTACTAAAGATATATTGAAACAAATATGAGTATTGTAATGTATAGTAACCTTATGTTGTTTATGGTCTGTCTTTTTGGCAGCCTGTCACTGCGTTGTGTCCATGATGGCTGTTCCCAATAAAACCGCATAACTAGCTACACGTTGTTTTACTCATACATTTCAGTGGCGACGAGGATAAAAATTAGTATCGTGCTTAAAAAAAAATTTAAATCCAAAATGTCAATTGGGAAACTAACGGAGTTTAATGTAAGATCCGGAAATTGGACAATGTACGTGGAACGCATGGAAATGTTCTTCAAGGTCAACAATGTTAAGGAGGAATTTTGGTTACCCACATTGATTGCGGCGATGGGTGATGAAGCTTATGAACTTATAAGCAACTTAACAAGTCCGGACAAACCGGGGGCGAAAACATACGTGGAGGTGGTGAAGTCTATGACGGATCACCTTCAACCTAAGCCGTCGTTTATGGCAGAGAGGTATCGTTTCCGAAGAAGAAGACAGAATGCGGGTGAATCCATTTTACAATATATATCAGAACTAAAGAAAATGTCCAAGTTTTGTGAATTTACGTCCGTTTTAGAAGAGAATTTACGTGATCAGTTAGTTTGCGGGTTGCGAAGCGAGTCGATCAGGCAACGTTTGTTCACTGAAGAAAATCTGCAATATACAAATGCCGTAAAAATTTCATGCACTATGGAAGCGGCGGAGAGGGATGCAGCGGCAGTGGAACAGTCAGTCGACTCGGGCGGTAGCGGTGACACCGCGGCCGGAGCGCTGCATGCGGTGGCAACGTCGGGGAGCCGAGGCCGCCGAGGGCGTGGTGGACCACGCGGACTACCGACGGTACGCGCTCGGAACGACGATGTCCTTCCGTCACATGATTCGAAAAGCAATTGTTCTGCTTGCGGAGCTTCGGATCACCAGAGGGAAGGATGTAGATATAGTCGGTTTGTCTGCGGTAGGTGTAGACAGAAGGGACATTTACGTCGGGTTTGTCCAGCGCGTCTTGGTGGAAGACAGCCGCAGGAGCGATGGGGCACAAGCAACATGGTGGCGCATGTGCAAGCAGTTGGCGGGGCAGCCAACCCGTCAAGCACTTGGGACCAGTCTGGAGAGGATGAACCTCCTCTATCTGACGATGAAGACTGGGAAGTAGAAGAATTGCATCAACTTAGTTTGAATAGCTACAAACCGGTGAGCTTAACTGTTTTTGTGGATCAAACCCAATTGCCTATGGAGGTTGATACGGGGTCTTTGATATCATGTATTAGTTGGGAAACGTATGATCAACTGTTTAGCCATAGACCATTAGATAATTCTAATTTAGTACTTAGATTCTATGATGGTACTATCACAAAACCTATAGGAGTGATTAGGCCAATAGTTAAGTATGGAAATAAGTCCAAACAAATGGAATTGTTTGTAATAAAAGGTGGCACCACCTCATTATTGGGTCGACAATGGCTTGCAGAACTAGACATTAAAATACCTTTGTACCAAAATATGGTCACAATGAACACTGACAAAATAAGTAGCAATGTTTCCAGTAATGACCAGTTAACTTTATTACTTAACAGATATAAGGATTTGTTTACGGAGGGACTGGGCCGGTTCACGGGAGGCAAGGCTAAGTTACGACTACGTGAGGGAGCAACGCCGGTGTTCTGCCGCGCACGGCCTGTGCCGTACGCACTCCGCGAGCGCGTCGAGGCTGAGTTGAGCGGCATGCTGCGCGCCGGTGTCATCGAGCCTGTGGAGTGCGCAGACTGGGCTACTCCACTTGTACCGGTGCGTAAGGCTGATGGTGGGCTCCGTATCTGTGCTGATTACAAAATAACGTTAAATCCAGTACTATTGGTGGACAAATATCCCATACCTCGTATAAACGACTTGTTGGTTAAATTAAATGGTTCTAAGATATTTACCAAAATAGATTTAACACAAGCTTATAATCAAATTGAATTGGATGACCCTGATAATTGTACGGTTATTAATACTCACAAGGGCCTTTTTAAATATAAAAGATTAGTATTTGGTTTATCGTCAAGCCCTGGTATATTCCAACGAATTATGGCGAATCTTCTTAACGATATTCCAAACACAGAAGTATTTCTGGACGATATTATTGTTGGATCACCCAATATTAGTGAGCATTTAGTTATTTTAGAGAGAGTTTTAGAGCGTTTACATCATAACGGAATGAAACTAAATCAAAAGAAGTGCTTGTTCTTGACTAATGAGGTTAAATATTTAGGGTTTGTTATCTCTGCCGAAGGAATTAAGGTGGACCCTGAAAAGGTGGAAGGTATATTAAATATTCCTCGCCCAGTCAATATTAGCGACTTGAGGGCCTTTTTAGGAACAATTATGTTCTATGCAAAATTTGTTAAAAACTTGAGCAGTATACTGGCACCTTTGTATAGCTTATTGAAAAAGGGAGTTACTTGGACATGGGACAATGAGTGTGAGTCAGCTTTTAAAAGAGTTAAAAATATTTTGATTAGTGCCGACGTCCTTGCTCATTACGAACCAGAAAAACCTTTGTTTTTAACTTGTGATGCAAGCGCGAGAGGCATAGGAGGCGTACTAAGCCAGCTGTATGAGCAGAATGAAAGCGGCGCTGACGGAGCGCAGGAGCGACCTGTCGTGTATGTGTCGCGTGCGCTTAACGCGGCTGAGAAGCATTATTCACAAATCGAGCGGGAGGCTTTGGCTATTGTATTCTGTTTTGAAAAATTACACCAGTATTTATATGGGCGACGTTTTACACTACGCACGGACCACAAGCCATTAGTTACAATTTTTGGGCCAAAGCAGGGTATACCATCAATGGCTGCGAGCCGGTTGCAAAGGTGGGCTATTAAATTGTCAGCCTATACTTATGATATTGAGTACGTTACTTCAAAGCAGAATGTGGCTGATGGGTTGTCGCGGTTGCCAGCTCTTTCTGGCATTAAACAACCTATTAAATTTCCGGAACAATCTTATTTACATTTTGCTCAAAATGCCATGTTATTGGATTATAATGAGATTAAAAGACAGACGAGTCGAGACCAGTTGCTAGGCCGAGTTTTAACATATCTTCGCGACGAATGGCCGTCTGATAACGAAATTAAATCGCTCCAACCTTATTTTAACCGTAAAAAAGAGCTATACGAGGAGTTAGGTTGTGTGATGTGGGGCCATAGGGTGGTCGTACCGGGGGAGTGTAGGAATAAGGTTTTAATGGTTTTACATGAGGCTCATATGGGCATAGTTAAAACTAAAGCTTTTGCTAGGAGCTATGTTTGGTGGCCGGGTATGGACGAAGAAATTGAAAAGACGTGCCGTGGTTGTCGTGTCTGTGCTGCTGAAAGTGAGGCGCCGGTTGGTCATATGCCCTGCCCATGGAAGTGGCCAGATAGACCGTGGGCCCGTGTACATATTGATTTCTTAGGCCCTATCACGGGGCGGCTATTTTTAGTAATTGTGGATGCCAGGACCAAGTGGTTAGAAGTTAGTCAAGTGCCTAGTACAGCGGCTGGTCCCACGATCAGTGTGTTAAGTGAGGTGTTTGCACGGTTTGGGTTGCCGAGACAAATAGTCTCAGATAACGGGCCGCCGTTTACAAGTCATGAGTTTTCACAATTTCTCAATACAAACGGGATCGAACATATATATTCAGCGCCATATCACCCCGCTTCGAACGGGGCAGCAGAAAACGCAGTACATACAGTCAAAAGAGCAATTAAAAAGGCAATTAGAGAGAACTTAAACATACATTTATTTTTAAATAATTTTCTGCTATACTATAGGAACACAGAACACTGTACTACAGGTGAAACACCAGCGTCGCTCATGTTTGGCCGTAGGTTGCGTACAAAATTCGACGCCCTAAGACCAAGTAGGGACTGTAAAGTTAGGGATGCTCAGGAGCGTCAACAAAAATACGGTGCAAGTGGGTCGCGTCAAATGCGCCCGGGGGATGAGGTCTGGCTGCGTCAATATCGTGGACAGGATAAATGGGTACCTGGAAAGGTTACAGAAAAGATGGGAACCACTGATTATAAGGTAGTAGATGCTTTAGGTAGAGAATCCCACAGACACGTAGATCAGCTGAAACAACGGATACGGAGTTCATTAATCTGTCCTTCTTCCTCTAGCCCGGTTAGTGAAAGGTCCAACCCGGTTGAGGTGACTCAAGAACAGGAGGCGCCCAGTCTGGGTGGTCCGGTGGATGGTGCGGCCACAGCGACCGCACATCAGGATGACGAGGACCGAGAGCATTTTGAGGACTGCGTAGAACAGCCGGTTCAGAGCTCAACACAGCCTTCTTTGCCTTCTCCTGAGCCGCCCCAGGCTCGTCCTATTCGTCAATGTCGAATTAATAAGCCAGTGAGGTATAATTTGTAGTGAAGGTAAATTGTAAAGGGGTTCTAGATTAAGTGGGGAGGTGTAATGTATAGTAACCTTATGTTGTTTATGGTCTGTCTTTTTGGCAGCCTGTCACTGCGTTGTGTCCATGATGGCTGTTCCCAATAAAACCGCATAACTAGCTACACGTTGTTTTACTCATACATTTCACTCACAGTAGATAACGCAAGAGAGTAAAGCCGTGCCATGCGTTGTGTTGAAGTGGTCTCGGTTGCAGGACTATTGCATACTTACTTACCTACCTTTTTAAGTTATATTGACTGTAGTGAAAGGGTTGGAAAGGCAAAGAAATTGTCTTCGAATAATATTATATCACCACGAATCCACGACTCAGTCATATTACCTAAGATGATGCTATTAATGAGATATGTATAATCAATGATTAAAGTAAATTGAAGATTAGAAATGATTCATAATCCAACTGCATACTCGTAGGTTATCTTTGTTTTGCTTGTAAAGAGCGACAAGAAAATCGTTGCTACGTGATTTCCACTAGAAGATTTATACAAACACACTTAGCTTGTAAAACTTAATAATAACATTAATAACACAGTGCAGCAGTAAACATGAGCATGATTACTTTAGAAAGTATTGGACAAAAATCGTAAACTTCGTTCAAAACGATCAAAAGACAGCTTTCGAAACATTTCTAACAGAAACTGCTATGAATTTTGTCAAATATATTTGCAATAACGTTTGTAAGCAACTGAGCACCTCGATTCCTAAGTTGTCAGAGAAAACGTGCATAGTTATTGTTATCGCCTGCAAGACTAGCACACACCATACAACACTGGAAACAATGACAACTTAAAGGTGTCCCGGATGCATCGAGTTTTGTGTGAGAATTTCAGTATAAAAATCCCTGGAGGCCTACCACAAGCTCTTAACGCGATCCATTTTAGGACCTAAACTGAACTGTTCTTCTAATTCGTACCATGACGTCAGTTTAACGATTCAGTTTAGGCCGTGCCATCTGCTGTTGTCCCAAATTGAGTCGCAAGTTTTGGTTTCATTCATACTTGTTTGGTACCATGCCGTCCATAGAGCAGCTCAAGCGATGCAGTTTAGGAACCTAAACTGAAATGTCTTGTTTTTGAATCGTTTTCAATTAGATCATGGTAGGCCACCTGATCCCAACTCAACTCGTCTCCAGTGTTTAATATGCCTTACATGTATTAGGCGGTTTTCAAACTTCTTTTCGACTGCTTAGTCTCTTTTGCTTCAACCATATGCTTAGAGACCATAAAGTTGTTTATCGCTGTCAACACATCGTAAAACATTTATGTGGGCACCATTTTACATCACTATCCCTTCAAGGAAACCGCAAAACCAATTCTAGTGACGTTAATAACTATTACCACAAAAATGTGCCATTAGTTGGTAGTTCGGTACGCACATCCACATTATTATAAAACTTGATGGTAGTTGTTTTAGCTGAGGTTCGTAGTTATAAGTTTGCCGGCACAGATCCGGTTTTGCAGTGAGTCACGCGACCTCTTGCCGACCTCTCCGGGGCTATCCGAATGTCCTCTTCGACATAAGCTGTAAGCTCACGTTATGTTCTCATAGAATCTATGTATTTCCCATGTTTTTCATACTTGTTAGTTTTTTTTGAGTATACAAAAACAATAGGTTTTACTTATGGATGCCAAATATATCCTCATCTCGATTTCAACCACGTAGATGTAAGATTATCCAGTTAAACTAAACAACATGTATTTAATATCTAATTTATAAAATCGACAGTAGCACAAATATAATAAATATAAATAATGTTTAATTGAAATACCACGAAACAAACAAATAAATCGCGATGATTTATTTATACATGAGGAATAAGGAAAATTATTATGAAACCTCAGGGATACTAATTCTCATAAATATATCCATTAGAGGCAACATCGAGTAGTTACTAGTTACATGTTGGGTTAAAGATCAAGATTGTGTAGAAACATGGGGGGCTTGTCAGTGGCATCGCACGCGCAGAATTAATATTTAATCTCAAACGCAGCTTAAAAACAGTGGAAACTTCAAACAATAGTTTGGGGACGAGGCCGGACCTCGACATATTTTTCCGACTTCTTTTGAACCTTTTTCAATGTTTCCAAATGCCAGGTACTCTAAGAATGGTGGTTACCAGAAACAAAGACAAGTATTATCATTCCTAATTCCATTTTTAAAATAATTGCGCCGGAGAATGTCTCAGCTGCTCATATTTCAAGTTATTTATAAAAGTCGCCGTAGATAGGTATGGCAGTAATACTAATAACCTTGCAGCACCATAATAATTTCTAGACCTACAATATAACTAAACAAAAATAATAATTGTTAAAGGCATGCAGAATATTAGGAAAAACGCAAAAGCCTGCTTTTTTAATCAATTTTGGAAATGTAATCGAAATTCCACAGGTGAAGAGCTGTTACCAAGATATGAACAGGAAGGTAATCTAATCCATTGAACACCGGTAAATACCTAGTAGTATGTTATCAGTAATAATATTAGTATGCCCGACGAGCCGAGTAGCGCGAAGGCAATATTTACTCACCGCGCGACCGATGAATGCCGATGATTTAAGCATATCGTCCCCAGCGGGAATACCGATGAAGACAAACTATCACTATGCCATTCAGATACATAGCTCTCAAAATGCGTAACAATTTCGACCTCGAAGAAATTTAAATAACCAGTTATTAATCGTTAGTGGGGCTAGTGGCTCAATAATAACAGCCACACGGGTCGATCTTTAAGGTTAAGCATCGCTTACCGAGGTCAGTCCGTCGGGTGACTATCCATTACATACCGAGACTCCTCCGTGCCTCGGAAAGCACGTTCAGCCGTTGGTCCCGGCTGTCAATTGTAGATTTTTGACAGTCGTTTCGGGTAGTCAGAAGCCCGAAAGCCTGACAACCAGTCTTACGAAGCAGTATCGTAGTAACTGGGTTGTGGAGGTCAGATAGGCATTCACTCCATGTAAAATACAATAATTACATACATATTAAATACAATCATTCAGCTGCATCCCGTTAGACCAGAAGCCGACCTCAAAATAGGCAGATGATGAGTATTATTCGTTAGGTTTCGTTAGGTTCGTTAGGTTTAGGATCTATGGTTGTCTTAATGATTTTTGGTTCAAAGGTACTGTCTTTGCTATTCATTTTCAACTTCTTAATCGTAATTCTTTAGTAACCTCCTTCTTGCTATTTCTTGATTTATTCGGTTAGTCGTGCATTTTTAGAAATTTTAATTACTTAGGCGCAAATTCTCTTTCACAACCGCTTGGAATTAATTTGGAGTACTACGTTTTTGGATTATTCGTGTGCATCGATTGCTAGTAGAGTTCTCGGTATTGACAAGAACAACACGAATCAAAACTTTATTTGAACAAAACTTTATTTGGGGTCGGCGCAAAATGTATTTTTCTTTCAAACTTCTCTATTTGTCGTCATCTTGATAGTCACTCCCAAGAACAACCCTAATACGGTACAGAAATCCCACGAAATGCAAGTCTTTTCTTATGCTTCTTCTCACTCAGTCCTCTAAGAACATCAAGTTTTTACCATTGGTCATCTAGTTTTCGTGCCCTAAGTCCCATTCTTCAACTCTCTTTGTGATAATTGTTGTCTCCATTCTTCTTAATTGAGCAGTAAAAATGTTGTATTGTTGGTAAAACAAATACATTTTGATAAATAATTCAATTGAGATACAACAACCGCACGTATACCTATATGTCTGTCAATTCAATTACCCTTTTGGCTTCTCCTTGGTCAGGTAAAACCATCACGTGTGTCTGACTGGAGAGGGTGTGGCACAACTATCACGCTATATACCCGTCTTATTAAAACGTAGCGTCACGCAAAAAATTACAAGCAACGGGTGTTGCCAAGACCTAAACAACAATTAATAATGCTAGATATACCATATAGTGAGTTGATAAAGATAATTGCTTAATTATTATCAATCCACACGAAAGTGAAACATTGTTACCACTGTAATCTTCGAGGTGCATTCAATTACAGTAAATGTGCAGCTCGATAGGAGTTTGCATTACATGGTCTTTATTAAAATTAATTAATTTAAGTCAATAAGTCTGTTAATCATGCAAGGTGAATACGAGTCAAAGGAAGCATTTATTATGCAGCTTTAAGAAAAAATACAAATGCAGCAGGAGGTAAACACTGCATTAAACATTGGGTAAAATTATGTTTTGAATTATTAAAATTAATTCACACGTATGGCAAGTGTCAGCCATTGAAAACGTCGGAAACAATTAGTCTCTAGATACTAATAGAGGAATGCATGCAATTAGAATTACTCATTCAATCAATCAATTCATGCATTCAATGAAATAATTTCTTGTGCATCCTAAAACGAAATGCATTGATTTTTTAAATACTCAATATTATTTTTCTATCGATGTTATCGATGATATATGATTTTGTTTCTGTAAGTGGTTTTGTAAAAACAAAAATGGATGGATATCGCCTTTAGGTATAAAGAGGTGCAATATTCTCATGAGACTCATTTTCGAAAACCTATCCATCTTGGCTTCCAATTAAAGAATAATAAAAAGAGTAAATTTTTTTTATTTATTTATTTAATACTTTAAGCACAAATGTACAGAGGCGGACTTAATGCCATAGGCATTTTCTACCAGTCAACCTTAGGGTGATGCAGAGACAAACAGTGGTAGGTGCAATCCTGAACATTGAGGAATAAATATTTCAAATATAAACATACTCATAAACTTATTAAAACTATGAATATAATAAATAAATATACCTACATACTACATATCAATATAAGCATAAATAAATATACATAAATACACGAATATACTTACTAAAATAAAAAGAAATAAGACAAACAATGAGAAAATATTACCGTTGTGATGATACTGCCAGCTTCTTGCGAATGTGCTCACGAACCTTAACTTTAAAGGATAATCGGTTGGTTGCCATCCTGATTTCCTGGGGGAGCGCATTCCACAGAGAGATAGACTGAACGAAGAAGGAAGAGTGAATGAAGTCTGTGCAGTGAGTGGGACATTGGAGAAGACGATTGTGTGATGAACGCAGATTTCTATTGTGGTTGGCGCAAATGTATTGAAAGTGAGGGGCTAGATAACCAGGGGAAGACGGAGAATCAAGAAAAGAGAACAAGGTGGTCAGCGCCCTTAGCTCTCTGCGCTGGCGTATGGGCAACCACTTAGTACAACAGAATAGAATCGTTAGGTCAAATTTGAATGTCCAACGGTTTGTCGTAACGGCTGACAGCTGCGTATCCGCCGGGCATGCCATATGTGGCACCACCCTGGCTGTTATACAGTATGTGGGTGTAATTATACAATACATAAAGTATATAGCTTTAATACGTTCTTAGTAAGATATCAAGTTATCTTATAGAGCAAACACTACTTTGTTCTGCATGTATACTCCGTTCCTGAAGTATACATTGGCTACATATTTATGGCACGGATATATATTTCCTAACTTGGCGAATACAAATCATGTCTGGGTTTTATATTATCCTTGTATTTCACGCTATGATAAGATAAGCAAGATCATTATTATTATACCTACATTATACATATTTTTATTTTTGTAGAACGATATTTTTTCGTTTATTATTTAGTTCAAGAAGTCTATGGCACAAACTGTAGTGAGGTAAGAAATTATAAAACTTGTATAGTTCGAGATCTTATAATTTTCTGCATTTAAATTTCTAATGTCATCATCTGCCTAGCCTTTTCCCAACTAGTTGGGGTCGGCTTCCAGTCTAACCGGATGCAGCTGAATACCAGTATTTTACATGGAGCGACTGCCTATCTGACCTCCACAACCCAGTTACTGGGTAATACGATACCCCTTGGTAAGACTGGTTGTCAGACTTTCGGGCTTCTGACTACCCGTAACGACTGTCAAAGATCCACGAATGACAGCCGGGACCAACGGCTTAACGTGCTTTCCGAGGCACGGAGGGGTCTCAGTATGTAAAGATGGTCACCCATCCACAGACCAACCGCGGCAAGCGTAGCTTAACCTGATCGATCGACCTGTGCGGCTGTTATTATTTAGCCACGGACCCCTCCGTTCAAATGCAGTCCGCCAGCCCTAATTGCGTAAAACACTATCAATTACAATCTGGATGATTTTGAAGGATATTGCTAATCCATTGCTTCATATGTTCGAAAAATGTGTCTGCTCAACAACGTAAATAACTTAATGAATGGTAAAATTTAAATTTCTAATGTGTCTTTATAATTAATTTTAGTCGCTCAAGTAACCTAATACTGGAACGTATTAAAAAAGTTGATATGACCTAATACCTATATCCATTACACTGCTTATTCGCTTCACGTCCTGTTGTAATCATGTTGCAAGGTGTAACTTATATGGTTGATCGAAATTTAGTTACATACCTAAGAATTAGCAATAAAATTATTAAAAGGAAAACATTTAAAAAACGAAAGATAATAAAAAGGTGCGCGTGCGCGGACCCCACCCTCTTTATAGCGCACGAGCCGATCCCCTTTGCTGGCCACACCTGTCATAGAAAAACCATAGAGCAAAAAGTAAAGGCAACGAGAATGGCCCAGTACTAAGAAAACTTATATGTTGGACTTTGCTGGTTTTAAGATTACGATCTATGATCTATACTAATAATTATAGTTGAAGAGTTTGTTTGAACGCGCTAATCTCTGGAACTGCCAGTCGGATTTGAAAAATTATTTTTGCATTTGAAAGCCCAATTCTTGAAGAAGGTTATGGGTTGTTAAAACCACACTACAAGAGCAATAAGAAAAACAGTCGGACAGAACGCTTAGCGAAAACTAAGTAATAGCGCGCGCAGGCGATGTGATGCAACGGGGTGGGTCGGAAAACCAAGAAATTTCACTCGGACGAAGTCGCGGGCAGAAGCTAGTAATGCGATATAAGTCAAATGTAGGTCTGGCACAATATTTACTTATTTCTGCAGCAGATGCAAACGTAGATGCGGTTAAAAGCGTTTTAACATTCAATTATAGCGAAAATTTATTAATAATCCATTAAATAACGAAATTATAGGTCATAATTAAAAGATTAAATTAAATGTCCAGAACTTCCAGAAGTCTAAAGAAGTTGTAAGGTTCGTGCTTAATTGAACAGCATTAAATTGAGAGTAATTAAGTGTGTCGAAGACCGGCATTCTTGAGCGATCACTTAGTTGGTACTATGTTTTTATTAATAGGACACGGCAACACTGAGGTAGTGTTACCAGGACAAAGGTGGCAAATTCTTGCCCGACATGAGTTTATTTAAGTTTATTACCATGTGCTGGTGATTTATAGTTTTTATTATACTTTTGGTGTAGCTATAAAAAGTTCTTGACAGTTTTAATAGATTTTTTAATTCAATATTTTATGGTAACTGTTTCAATTTATTTATTTTAATCTAGCTAATGCCGCATGCGTTGCAATGCCTTTTCCTTTTTTTTTTGTTAGGTACCTCCTCCGGCGCGCTCACAACAACTTACCAATGTTTCATCACAACAGGTCGAGCCATTTTCGAGTTTTTGCAAGACTAACGAACGGCAATTGATTTTTTATAAGAAGATTTTTATTCAATGCAAATGCAAGTAAAAGCCATATTATCTTCAAGATTTCTAGTACTGAAATAATAATAGTGTTGTATTCTAGATCTATCGATATGATCATAACGATAGACAGATTCAATTAAAATTAACTGTCTACTGAACATTCGTTAAAATACAAAAAAATTAAAAACGTGTTGATATTTCGTAATTGTAAATAATGTGATTTTAATTTTCAGGCGGAATTGTTACGCTAGCCAATTATCATTGGTATAAATTGTCCCGATGACAATTCATTGTAAAAACTTTGACCACACATTATATGTAATTGCATCGCAGCTGGTTGCAAGTCGGAGTGCAATTGGAATGACTAATGTTTGCGGATTCCAATTATTTTCTACAAACGATCTAAGATAAATAGCTTCAGTGTTTAACCGCCGCGATAATTGTATTAAAGTGCTAACCTTTTAAGGTTTTTAATGTAATTATGTCACGCTTTTAGTACTGGCAGAACTCAATACGGCATCATGTTTGGTTACGGATTAATTTTAAACAACTTACAAGGTGGATTTTGTTTTCAATTCTTAAAGGATCCAAATAAGGTGTCGGATGTCGGTAACATTTTCATGCTATTTCATGTTTTTAATGGCTTTATTTACCTCTTAAGAGGACTACATGACCTAAAGCGCGGTCTTTGGCGGACTGCATAGAAAAGAAAGAGAAGCGCGATGCCACAACGACGCTGATAATTTATTGCAAAATATGAAGCGATTATCGATTTACGAAAAATCTAGTGTTTGGACAAAAAAAACTAAAACACTATAGTTTTAGTATGTTGCTTGTAGAATAATCTGACAAAAATCATAATGATTGTAAGTATATTAGTATGAATTTTGTTGTAAAAAAAAAGTTTTTAGAGGTATCTTCATGATTTTTTTCTATCGTACCAAATAAGTTGTATTATGTTTTCAACACACTATCTTCCTAGCATTTGTCCTGAAGAATATCTTATATTTTTTTGATTTTTTTTTACTGTAGTCGATCATACCTATACTTTTATTGTTTCTAAAACTTGCGTTTTTTGCGTTTAGGTCCTGTAAGCCCCTTAAATTAAAATTTATACCCCTACCAATCTATTCTGTAAACATTTCACGGAGAAAACTTAGGTGAAGTGACCTACAAGTGAGCTGTCAATCACTAGAATAACAGCTTATTTCAAGCTTACTTCACCTTAATTTTATCTGGTTACGATAATATCTTACCTACAAGGCTACAAGGAAAGTTATGGAGCCTCTCGTCTAGGAACGCTACGTTCTATGCTAATTTTAAATTTCGAAACACCGAGCCGACAACGCAACCGCCCCCGATCCGACACGATTCGATTCATCGATGACCGTGAACATCGATTCGACATTCACGTGTATTGTAATATGATGCTCATCCCTCTCACTTTCCTTGTAAACTGTTTGATATCATTTGTAATCGATAAAGAAACTTACGACTTATATGTGCCTGTCTAAGTCATTCTAAGTTGATAAGTTGCCCTGTCACCTGTGCACTTAATGATCTTATGACTGCGTCAGAGAGCGGAGTTCGCGCGGCAGAATTTTGGGTCAAAAATGTTTAAACTTTTTGCCAATCGATATGCTAAGAAGAAACTTAGAAACTATTATTAAGTTACTGTGGTAACTTCTATTAAGCAACTGTAGTAAGTAACTTACAAAAAAAAACAATTAGGTACGTTTGAAACAATCGTCATAATCACTTTGAAGATGAAATCTAATAAAAATGCGGTCAATACATAAAAATATTACAAACTAATTAACAAACCTGAGTAAGTATAAAATTTACACAATCCCACAGACAATACGGAAAAAATATTATTATAATCTACTGACTTACAAAATGTATGCAACAACTGTGTTTTAATATCTAGTTATTAGAATTTGGTAATACTGTCTGGCATTTTGAGCCGCGGATCAGTTTGTTTCGGTTACGAGTGACGGCTGAATGCCTGTTTTTCATTGCAGACGAATGTTTTTTTACATAACTGACTAGTTAGAGACGTGACACTCTGAGTCAAAATATACAAGGTGTAACAGAAGAAGCACAAGGTTTCAGACACCATAATTGAGCTATAAGCCAGTGGCGAAGGGTGAATTTATGACAGAGAGGTAGGCCGGAGCAAAAAAAAATACCAAAAGAAAATTTCAATGATGAATTGACTATAGAGTGGTTATGTTCTGAATTTTCGAAGGGAAGCCGGAGGGAATCGAGTTGTATGGTACCTTCGCCACTGCTATAAGCTGCTAATTAAAATAGGGTTTTTTTTTCAAATCATTATGATTTTTGAGTATTTTAATTATTTTTAAAATAATAGATTCAAACTTACAAGCTAGTGGGTCTCACTTTATGGCAAACGACATCGCGGCAGGCCCAGACGGAGATGGCGCACAGTGGGCCCATACTGAAAATTAGTGGACTTAGGCAACAAAGTTCCAATATCGATGCGATTTTTTTTTATATGACGTGTTATGATATTCCTGACAACTTTTATTCTTATAACATTTCTTCTAAAGTTGATAGTTTGTCTTGAAAAAAATTAATTAGATTATTTTGTATGGAGCGAATCACGTTTAATTTTTTTTCTTCAATTGTACTAATATGTTGGGTGTGTGGCGTGAGTATATGATAGCTAGGGTCATTCTCTATCCACGAAAAAAAAAACAGCGCCGGCCATCTGCGGCAGCGCGAGTAATCATTCGGTAAAAAAAAAATGTTATGTAAGATTTTTTTTTGCCATTTAAAATAAATTCAAAGTAAATTTTTTGTGTCATTAGGCTAATTCACCTTCTCTTTATTAAATATATAGTTTTAACAGCGCATAGGTACTTATAACTAATTATTCTGGTAGAAATTTAGTAATTATTGCTATGTTATCGGTAGCACCTGCATTGTGATTGATGACTCATTTGTTATTGCGCTCGGCTAAGCGCATAACTAATGAGTCATCGAAAAATGCTCGTCTCTGATTGGCTGAATAATTTTCACTCACTGATAACAGTGTCCACTACTTGAGTAATTAACACTGTCTATAAATATAAAGACATTCATTAAGTCCATCTAGTTTCGCTCTTGTCGCTTATTTGTGAACACAGTGAAATACTTTTATTTTTATATTTACATTAGAACTATGGCTGGATTTTGTACCAACCTAGATTTTTTTGTGAAATTAAGAAGTGGCGGTGATCTGAAAAATCATATGTTTCTATATGAAAGTATCATTTCTGTCTTGACTACCGAAGTTTCTGAAGAAGACAAGAACCGAATCAAGGAGTTCTGTCGACTTTTTTGTGTAAATCTAAATAAAAAGTGGATAGAGTCAAGTAGAAACCAAAAAACTTTTATGAATCGTGTAAGTAATCGCAAGTGGTTGGAAAAAAACATCAACTGGCCTGTTTGTGACAGTGTTGACCTGAGAAGTGAGATGGGCTTTTCGGACGCAGTCTTATCTGAACCTGTGGATATAGATTCCCATGTTCCTACTCTTGCAGTATGTACTGCGGAAGCGGGAACATCTACAGAAAAGGAGCACAGAAAACCATTCGAAGAGTTAAGTAAGAAGCAAAAAAAAAGACGTTCTACTTCCATAGTAGAAGAAAATTCCGAAGAAGAGTTGCAGACCTGGTACATAACAAAATTGAAAGACAACGGCAAAACGAATCTGGCAAAAGTGATCGAATACCTTTCCAGTAATCCAGATGCCCTATCCGAAGTAGACGAGCGACTATTCAAAAAGCAGAGCTTAAGTACTGTCTCTGAAGATAACTGTTTAGCTCTTTATACATCACTTGCGCTCTCG
The DNA here is from genome assembly GCA_914767645.1 of Hydraecia micacea. Taxonomy (NCBI): domain Eukaryota; kingdom Metazoa; phylum Arthropoda; class Insecta; order Lepidoptera; family Noctuidae; genus Hydraecia; species Hydraecia micacea. The sequence continues at coordinate 3,326,820 of OU611794.1, forward strand.
AAATGGAAGTACTTAGCTCTTCGACAATTTCTGAAAGAAGAAAACTGTGCTGCCTTTCCATCTTATCCAAAGCTTGTAAATGCCAAGAAAAGATGTTACCCACCACAAGAGAGTATGGAGATTACCGAAAAAGGAGCTCAAATTAAATTGCAAGCGCTATTGGACCACACTGTGGAAAGGATTTTACTAGGTATTAGTAATTCTGTTGATAGGTCTCAAAATAAAGAACTCAAGTTGACCTGGAAATGGGGACTTGATGGTTCTTCGTCGCAGAGCAATTATAAACAGAAAACGTCTACAGAGTTCGATGATTCATCAGTAGTCATGATAAGCATCGTCCCTCTTCGGCTAGTGACTACTAGCCCATCTTCTGGGAATGAAAATATAGTTTGGGAGAACCCCACACCTTGCTCAACTCTGTACTGTCGACCGGTGAAGTTCACTTTCACTTCGGAGACAGCTGATTTTATAATGTCTGAAGAGTCTGAGATGAAAAAACAAATTGATGAACGAATATCTACACAGTGTGGAAATATTATTGTATCACATGAATTGCATATGACCATGATTGATGGAAAAGTGGCCAATATTATTGCTGAAGTACCATCATATGCAACGTGTCCTATTTGCTTGGCAAAACCGAGCGAGATGAATAATTTAGACGCTTTGACTTCCAAACCACTTCGTGAAGAAATTTACAAACAAGGAATTTCTTCACTGCATATGAAGATTCGGTGTATGGAATGTCTTCTCCATATATCTTATAATCTGGATTTTCAACGATGGACTGCTCGAGGCGAACATAAGGCTTTGAAACAAGCTAAAAAAAATACCACGCAACAAGAGTTTCGTGAGCAAACTGGAATGCTGATTGATATAGTCAAACAGGTATGTATTTAATTTTGGCTCTTTTTATGTTGTTTGTGTATTATATCTCTATGTATTGTATATTACAGTATTGTTTTCCCATTTTAGGGTTTTGGAACTACAAATGACGGGAATACTGCGAGGCGCTTTTTCCAAGATTACAAAAGATCATCCAGAATAACGGGAATTGACGAAAATCTGATTTTCAGATTTTCCGTTATTCTACAAGCCATATCATCAGGCAAAAACATTGACTGTGAAAAATTTAGAAGATACTGCAGAGAAACAGCTGATGTGTACGTGCAACACTATTCGTGGTACTACATGCCAGTTAGTGTACATAAACTTCTAATGCACGGTGCAGACATCTGTAACCACTTTGGTGTTTTGCCAATCGGTAAGTAAAAAATAAATATAGTTTGATGTATTATTTGACTCAATTGCGTTTTGAAATTAAAATGTATGTACTTATTCGTTTTAGGTATCTTATCTGAAGAAGCTTCGGAAGCCCGTAATAAGGACTTCAGAAACGTCAGGGAGTGGCACACTCGGAAAACGGGGAGAATAGCAACAAACGAAGACATCCTCCATGGACTTCTAATAAGCTCTGATCCCCACATATCCTACATAAGGCCTAAAATATTGAAACAGGGTCATAATGAGTTGTTGCCTGAAGCAATTCAGTTGTTACAGACTACTGAGCCTCCCTGTGACAGTGAGATTATGGAGGAAGAAGAATGCCTCATAGCAGAGTCCGAAAATTTGCCGGACCCACTAGCACTTCTGGAACAAGAAATAATGTGATCCGGCTCTAGATTATCCTCACAAAAGCCCATCAGGGCTAGGTATATGACAAACAGCCCTTTTCAGGGCTACAATTACTTCACAGTTTCATACGCTTGATTATGTAGATAATTATCAACGACTTGCCCGTACAAATTTAAATTATTTCACCTATCATTAACAAAATTAGTATAACCTGAAACTTATTACGATATTTATTCAACAATAGATAACGTGCAGTTAAAAAAATAACACAGCCAATCAGAGACAAGCATTTTTCGACGACTCATTAGTTATACGCTTAGACGAGCGCAATAACAAATGAGTCATCAATCACAATGCAGGTGCTACCGATAACATAGCAATAATTACTAAATTTCTACCAGAATAATTAGTTATAAGTACCTATGCGCTGTTAAAACTATATATTTAATAAAGAAAAGGTGAATTAGCCTAATGACACAAAAAATTTACTTTGAATTTATTTTAAATGGCAAAAAAAAATCTTACAAAACATTTTTTTTTACCGAATGATTACTCGCGCTGCCGCAGATGGCCGGCGCTGTTTTTTTTTTCGTGGATAGAGAATGACCCTAGCTATCATATACTCACGCCACACACCCAACATATTAGTACAATTGAAGAAAAAAAATTAAACGTGATTCGCTCCATACAAAATAATCTAATTAATTTTTTTCAAGACAAACTATCAACTTTAGAAGAAATGTTATAAGAATAAAAGTTGTCAGGAATATCATAACACGTCATATAAAAAAAAATCGCATCGATATTGGAACTTTGTTGCCTAAGTCCACTAATTTTCAGTATGGGCCCACTGTGTGGCGGAATGCCGAACGAGTTGCACCCTAATTGTGTAAAACACTACTAAGATCATTTTGAAGAATATTGCTAATCCATTGCTTCATGTGTTCGAAAAATGTGTCTGCTTAACAACGGAAATAACGCCATGAATGTTGTAGGACTGTCAAAATTAAACCCATTGCTACCGATAGATAGTGTGATACGTAGTTAGCCCGCTGGACTCCTTTAATAAAGATTGGTCCTTGGCAGCTCTGGACAGAGAGAGGTGGAAAGAGAGTAGTTAGGTCTTTGCCCAGCAGTGTGATATTTAATGGCTAATAAAAAAAAAGAATAATTTTTAGAATTCAAATGTGAATTGATTGAAATATTTAGTAGTCGATTCTGAGCTAGCTGCTTTCAGGACTTACGTTAGACTCCGTATTGTTACACAAATTAATCAAGACCACGTCCCAGTGACGTCATTTATTACTAAGTAATACATTGTAGGAATGTAAAACACTATGTTACACGATAATATACCTACCGAATGTGGTCATAATTATGAATTTCGGGCAAACGGTGATTACTATGAGGATAAAAACGTGTAATTTTAATTGGTAACGGTTTTAGATATTATTTTTGCATTATTACTTACTTAGACTCCATTTATTATAATAACATTAGAAAAATAACGGTTATAACCCTTTTGTTATTTCGATATAAACTTATACCACCAAACAAAAAAGTACTTATACTAAGTTTCGTAATTTAATGATAAATATAAAGCAATGTAATCTATTTACCAATAAAATTTAAAATAAAAACTCTAAAGTGCAGTCATTTCATCAATATTTTACCAATAACTGTTGTTATTTTGCCGTTATTATTCTAATGCTATATAATAAATGGAGTATAGTTATAATATAAAATTGGACTAAAATACGTACCTAAATGTTAGTAGGAAAAATTAAGGCAACCATTAAATGAGTAGGTTAGGTATAGTTTACTACTTAAAGAGAAGATTATTTGCAAAAGAATATAATATATCTACCTACATTATAGTATTACGACCTACATGCAGATGTCGAAATTACTGCAATATTGCTATATAAAAGATGAAACAAAATAAGACCATTTTATTAAAGTAGTTAGATGCTGATATCTAACCTTTAGAACACAATGCATAGATTAGCGAACGCGACTCATAAAGAAACTGCTAAATTGCTGCAATCATCGTGTTTTACCGCGCTAAAGTACATTCTGTAATTTTATCGTATCTCGCATTCCCATCACTAGCCTCGAGAGGTGTATTTTGATATATTCTCCATATACATTTTTATTACTGTTCTAATCTAAAGCGAAAAGTCATAGACAATTCCATAGCCGTATTCACATTGCACATTCGTCTTCTTGTCGACTTTTTTTGCTCTTAAATTATCCTCTATGCCTGTTATAGACGCGATTAAATCTAGATAAAGAGAAAGCATAACAAATTATTTAACAATTATAACGACAACAATTTACCGAGATGTAACAACTAACAAAGCGATCAGCAAATAATTCTTCAATAATACGATCTCATAAATTGGACTTAATAACGATATGATGTCGCCTAAAACGAGACACTAATTACTAAATAGTGAGAAATTAATGTGCGGTAAATGGCCTGCCATTCTGCATTATTAAATGAAAAAGAAAACTAATACATATCGACATTAAATTGATTAAAACATCCATTGAAACACTATGTGCAGTTTTATAATTTGTAACGTGAAGATATTATTGTGGACGTCCACGTCCATAAGATGTATGGAAATACGTCCACTGCTGGACACAGGCTTCCCCACCGGTTTTGTGCTTCTCTCTCGTTATAACATTATCGTCACAATATAAATATGGACAGTACAGGAACTCTGAACAAACGTTCGAAACGGCGCACTCAACAGAAGCGCGCAACGACGAGACCCCTAAGCGATAGTCGCGGTGCTAGGTTAGGTTATGCTCGCATGCTCTCACGTGGACGGAAATTTCAAAGCGTCTTTATTTATATTTCCATACATTTTACTTCCCTGCGTTTATATTGTGATGCCGTGACGTGGACGTGGTCGTCCACGATATAATCGTCACGTTAAATTATAAGCACACCTTGGCTCAGTTACTATAGAATAGCAATAGGAGATGAAATAATGCAATGATTTAAGTATACAAATGACTAGGATTTTAAACAACCGTTTTGATACAGAATCACGGTAGTGTTCAATAGAAAATAACTTTCGAACAATTAACATGCAAAGCGCATTCAAATGTGTCCGACACGCAGATTATCTTAAAATAACAGTTAGATTTTTTGAAAGAATCAAGTTTTTTTTGTTATTCTGACCGGTAGCTACCATTTAGCGGTATTGCATTCCTCTCAAACCAAACATTTTCTATCAGGCAGACGCATTTGTTAGTGTTGAATTTTTGGAAGAATCGTATTTCAGGACCACGTCTGCCTAACCCTTCGGGGAATGCAGGCGTGATAGTACGTTAAAATGTAGCAATGTGTAAAAAACTAAAATACGTACACGATAAACGCCATGTGGTAGTTAAGAACTATAATTTTCGGGAAAACGATGACGAACTATGAAGATAAAGTTTAATTGGTAATGGTTTGTTAACCTTTTCGCCGCCAACGTACACAAAACGCAATGCCTCGCCGAGCGCCAAGCTATAAATGTATAACTAAATATATAGTAAACAGTAGTGATGGGGATATCGTCATATCGATGAATAAGATTTGTACGCGTAAAGTTAAGATTTAAAGTTGATTTTACGAATATAAATAAAAACTGATTAAATATTTCCAGATTTGTTTTGTTTCACAATATCCTTAATAAGAAAAAACAGTATAAATTATGAGTATCAAAGAAACTAATACATAACTCAATTAGAACTATAAGGAATGGGGTACATCTCTATTTGTTTCATGATCTCATTCTTTAACTTCATATCAAGTTATTGGCACTGAGGGCACGTTGAATTCGATTCGGATCAGGGATGGGGTCTATGGTCTTTCTTTCTTCTATTTTTGTTTATTCCTGTGTTTTTTTAATAACTTCAGTTAACGTTTTTTACCGTAGGTATCTAAGTGGCAGAATTTTTAATTGTTTTTAAAGTGTTTTTTGAAATGGAAAGTAACTAGGTATATATTTAAATTCTATCACGCTTGTAGCCGTGTACTTATCAAAGCATTGTTTTTTAAGTGTTGTTTCTGTTCTTTTCTTAACTCATGTATTGTATTTACCATAATAGTGTATGGAGTACAAAAACAGTACCTAAATCTACTGTAATTACAGTGCATCTGGAGATACTGGGCTCACCGAACATTTTACATACTTATTGAATTCCTACTCTTTGATGAATAAACATTATTATTATCATCCAGTTAGACATACCTCAGAATTATCTTCTGGTTCAATGTTCTCCACAAAATACTCCGAGTCCGATTCCACACCTTGCAAAATTTTAAGAAGTTCGTCCGAATCAAGTTCTTCACTCATTTTTCTATTTGTTATCAAGTGAAAGAAAGAAAGATGCGTGCGCGCGAATCCGATTTTGTGCTGCACTATGCCAAAGTGACCTTGACAGCCGCACGCCTATGACGTCACTGACCAACTTCTATAGTAGTTCGTGGCACTCGGTGGCGCACAGGGGCATAGACGACCAATTGTTTTGTAGAGATGGGAAAATAACTATCGACAAGAATTGGTAACAACTTTATAATTACGTATCGGCATCTACCTGAAGGTCGAAATTCATCTACTATCCTTTGTAATGAAGTAGATAACTAAGTTCATATTTTATTGACCTCAAATTGTTTTCGATATTCGTAACTTTCTGTATTTATAAATATTTCAATGGTGAAATCAACCTTTCACGGCACATCACTGGCCAACTTGATATGAAGTGATTGGCGTTCTGAGGAAAGTAACAAAATTCGGATTTTCTGTTTTTGCCGATTTTAGGACAAACTAGGGCTTATTTTGTGTAGAAAAATAAAAAACAGGGTAGTAGACAGTGCTATCTTAAATAATAAAATGAAACAAAGCTTTTAATCACAGTGAATTTGTTTTAATAAGATAGTTAAAATTAACAACTTCTATAGAAGTTGTGGCGCTGGTGGCACGAAAATCCCGAACTTCTATAGAAGTGCTTGGCGGTGAAAAGGTTAAACTAGCAGTAATCTTGCCACGGTCGGTCCGTGGATGTGTGACCATCTTTACATACCGAGACCCCTCCGTGCCTCGGAAAGCACGTTAAGCCGAATTAAGCCGTTGGTCCCGGCTGTCATTCTTGCGTCTTTGACAGTCGTTAGAGGTCATCAGAAGCCGGAAAGTCTGACAACCAGTCGTACCAATGGGTATCGTACTATCGTATTACCCAGTAGATAACTGGGTTGTGGTGGTCAGAGAGGCAGTCGCTCCATGTAAAATCATCCGGTTAGATTGGAAGACGACAACAAAATAGTTGGGAAAAGGCTAGGCAGATGATGGGTAAAGGTTTGTTTGCTAAGGAACTGAAAAACCGTAGATGGTAAACTCCTCTCGGGGTTTCGGCATACCCACTCGGTTGCGTAAGATCATGGCGTGTATGAAGTAGGAGTGTCCTTCAACGATAGGACGTGGTTATGTAAACGGTTAGAGTGCTAACACAATATTGATTCTTCATGGCAAAGAATAGAAATGGGATTCTGTGTTTGTCGAATGTAGACAGGTACGGTAGGCTATATAAGGTGCAATAAAAATATCTGCCACGGCTTCAATGAGAGACAGTATTCTGTATATAAATTACAATAGTAAAGATACATTATTGATCTTATGTCATAAATTTTTTCATACAAAAAAATGTGCGTATACATTTGAATCGATTTAGTTGCATGAAACCGTCCCATAGTAATTAGCTGTTGCCGCACCGTCATTTCATTTCGCAAAATGTGACGAAGCGACACATCGCGCGTAGTTTGTGAACCACGTTATGCAGAATAGAGTAAATGTTTATTTAATTACTTTATTTTCTCAAATTCATTTATCTATTCCGGGGTACAAAATTACTTCACTACCGTAATCTATATACAAAACAATGTCTCCCATTGAAGCCGTGGCAGATATTTTTATAGCACCTTATAATCTGTTGATTCAGTGGTCTCGATACGCTTCCGTACCGTATCGAACATCAATCAATGTTATTGTAGGAGTCCTCTAAACGCTGTTCACAAGTCCGAAACCTGAAAATGTTGTCAGTTTTAATCAACCGCTGTTCTTCCAACAGGTGTTTGGTGTCGGGGCAAGGCAAATCAGGTAATCGATTGTGTCATTTTCGGTACGATAGCTTGTCGGATGGTTGTGAATAGCTATGCACTGCTGGTCTCTTATTAAAACTCCGTAATACGCTAGCTCAAGGTCAAAGTGTTACCACCGACGACGCGCGTTGGACTGTACCCTCAGTTACGTGCAAAGAGGACAGATTAGTTTTAGCCACCCTTCCGCGTTCTTAGGGGGGTAGACAGGGAGAGGGAGAAGACTGTCTGCGGTTTGCCCCTACTAGCTGGGGCATTGAACTGTTTGGCACAATATACCTACATAATTCTAATTTCCACGAACGTGACGAAACTGTTTTTCGCAGCTCCCTAAAGTGCTTAGAACTTACTTTTTGTCATGTTCTGAAAGCATTGTTTTACTATCGTGTGTACAAGTATCTACTATAAGACATTTTGGCAGTCGAATGACGTTGACAGGGTGGCGCTGCTGGTAAACATTTGTACGAGAAATGCTGAAATGTACTGAAAAAACAATTTGACGGCGCTAGTTCCAAATTTGACCACACGCCAATAGATACTTGTATAACTGTATGCAGTACTAGCTTCTGCCCGCAACTTCGACCGACCCACCCCGTCGCATCGCATCGCCTGTCTGCGCTGTTACCTCGCTTTTGCAGACTTTTTTCTTTTTGCTTGGCTCCAAAAGGTCCTAGCGAGATGTTTAATAAAGCCTATAGCCTTCTTCAAGAATTGGGCTATCAAAGGCAAAAAGGATTTTTCAAAGCCGAGTGGTAGTTCAGAGATTAGCGCGTTCAAACAAAAAAACACTTAGCTTTATTATTATTCTTTATGACTGGCACATTTTAACATCACCTTATTCATTTACAAACCCACGTAAGGAGTTGGCACTCATTATTAGGACATTGAAGAGTCAATAGGTGTCATTATATTATGGGTAGGTACCCAATTTTTGGAAACAATTCCAATATACGCAATCCAATTTATCTCAATATAACGAATGGAGGACCTGTTATTATTTAACGCCATTATTTGGAACAACTGCGCGCATCACTGCATATAATTGTACAAGTTATGTATTACGAGTCCGTCCGGCTGTGCATCCAGCTGGCGAGCCAGTCATCCGAACAGCCAGTTTCGAGTCCAATGTCAAGGATACGCTCCATCGGCGAATATTCGTCAATCGATAATAAACCGTTTCTTTATAATTTGAAAGTATATTTTGGCTCAAATTCGTGCGTATCGCAAAAACAGCCTGAAGCGTAGGCGGACGAGTCGTGACAAAGGCTATATTTGCGTCACTTTTTGTGTTCCCACTGTTCACTTTATGATCGATTGTTGCTAAGTACACGGTAAATATTGAGTATTAGTAAAGTTATTACCACACTGTCATTGAGACACCTTGGAAATACTTATTGACTAACAAAACTTACGTAACACCTTGTCTCATTCGGGTTAGTATCTTACGTTAGAGTTTACTTCATTATCATCATATCAATCATTTTGATTACGTCGTCGCCTTTTCAAAGGCATATTTGTGTTGATATTTTATTAACCACGATAAAATTCACCGACAAAGCTAATGATCATTTGGCGTGTTTAATGAAAGCGTTCAGATCACTGCGTGGCAATAAAATGAATATATTTCAAGAATTTAATTGAACGTTACATCTATCAAACATGATCCTACACTAGTTTCACCTTTTTCCATCGAAGTTTAGAAAAAAACCGTTCGCGCTTGAATAAATAATTCAATTGTAACTGTTGCTCTGCATAACGAATGTTATTTATTTTCTTTGAATATTAATGGGGTCTCAGATCGTCATTTTAACATTCGCCAAAGCTTTCGACAGATTGTAGGTATAAAAAAAAATCAAAGAGTGATTATCCCTTTGATTGCAGAACAGCCAAACTGCACCTTAATTGCATAACACATTATCAATCACAATTTGAATAATTTTGAAGGATATAGCTAATCCATACGTTCGAAAAATTTGTCTGCTCTACAACATAAATATTGCAATAATGTTGTTGAACAGTCTAAATGAAAGCCATTGCTACTGATAGTGAGTTACACAATTACCCCGTTGTTCTGTGCATTATGGGCAATTCTCACAGGATTTTATTGTCATGCATTCCATCGTTTCGTCTACCTAAATCGGCTACAACAAAGTTCACAGCATAAAATATCCGATCTTCGAAATGCCAAACAATGACGATTGAAGAATTTCAGAGAATGCATTTTTTGCTGTCTTTAGAGACCTAAATCGAAAGACACTGACTTCCCTTTTGAGAACGGGAGATGAAAAGAGAACAATCTAGTTCTGTTACATTAAAGATAGATGACCATTCAAAGAAACCAGATCACCTTGTGACTTAGAGCGAATATGGACCAAATATGGAAGATAATATTTCTCAAAGATGCACAACGTAATTAGCCATACTGACGAGCGAAAATGATATATTTCCATCACCGTCACGAATGCTGGGTGAGCATGCTAACCGTTCATGTCACTCGGTCCCCCGGACGCACGAGCAGTCGCGTGCACAGTGTCACTTTCCCCTGGATGGCGCCCGCGCAGCCGCGCAGGTTTCTGTTTCGAAGGCGCGCATGCGCTCTCTCGCGTGGAATGCCCGCCGCACTAGGAGATGCATTCAATGCAGGTACTTCGAAACTTCTAGAAATACTGTAACCGTATAATTATTTGATCGTGTTACAAAACATGAGTGGTCATTGATATGATCGGCAATTTATAAGCAAGACAGATCTTTATGTTTAACGGGAGGATTTGCATTCTTCCTTTTAGGTTTCAAAATGAGGTTCATGTTTTTGGAATAAAACCACTTCTAAACAGACTCGGAAAAGAAAACTGAAATATAAAACTTCAATAAGAACAGACTGCAAGTCTGTAACACCCGATTTGGTAACATCTACCATTTTTTTAGGCCAAATTGCAACTATCGTTTTCGCGGGCCGCTAACTTCCTAGTAGATATTCGTTCTGCTCGCTCGTAATCTGTGCGATGCCAATTAAAATTATATAATTCAAACCAACGCATCTGAACGAAGTTGATGAACGACCAAAACAAGGTGTTTTACGATCTCCGAACACGAACCGTGATGGATGCGTTGCAAGTTTGCAACTTACACCCACTCATAAGCCGATCAACTTTATAGTTTCATACTGTGGTATTTTTCTTTAGTAGGCAGGTTCCTCTTTGTAAAGTTATAAGACATTGTAAAATTAAAAACAAAGGTTGTAAGTAGGATCACCTGATGTTTTTTATCCTTTTCTAACAGCACACACGATGTTTCCCTACTTATAAAAAGTTTTTATTTCTCAAAAGTGCAGGTGAACGCGAATGCAGCCGGAGTAGGTCGGGTTAATCGTCGCACCAGTATGGGGTGGCGCTAATTGAGTTGATCTCATCAAACGGCGAGCCCCTTTAGGCAAACCATTTATGAACTACCTAATGAGGAATATTACTTGAGTGATCAATTAAGTTTTTGCGTTAGGTATTAGGCCACGGCGTTTTTTTACGCGCTGTAAACGCAACTTACGCAACTAATGTTGCTTTTTCAAAGCAGAAAACGCGCCGTCGAAAATAAAAAGCCGTGTGCATAGGCCCCTAGATGGCAAAGTAAATGCCACGTAAAACAATTATTATGTCTTGAAAACACCTGAATATTGTTACATTACAATGTTGATTGTACCTTTAACTACTTATTAGCCCCAGTTAATTATGAAAAGTGCACTTATGGGTTACTGACACGTAAACGTAAAATGTTAGTAACTAGCTAGCTAAGAACGGTAGCAGGTGTAATTTTTCAATGTTGGATGTTTAGACAATTTGTGTGTTCCAAGGATTTTGCCTAAAGCACAACATTGTAGTTGCATAATCGCGGTAATAGTCGCTTATCAGAATACGCAACGAGATAAAAGATAAAAAAAACTTCAAGAATTTATGTACTTAGGTTATTTTGTTAACTAGAAATAGGTATAGACCTATTTATCGGCAAACTTCTGCAACTGCTAATGAAATAGGTGATGTAAATATTAAGAATCACGATATTACTACGTAACATATTTATTATACGGCTGACCAGTTAATGTAATATTTCAACACAGGTCTCACCACCGACATTGACTTAGTGACATAGTTCCTATAAATACATTACTGAAGTAAACGTTGTTTATACTTTTTGCACAATTGGCAGCATTTCAAACACAATTACTATGTAATGAATCCCCAATCATACCTAATATATAAGTTTTATACATGAGTATGAATTTGGATAGCTATATAATAAGCATAGAGCAGTTGTGGCCCAGTGGTAGCGACCCCGACTTACCGAGTTGTAGGTCGTGGGTTCGAATATCGAACCCAGACAGGCGCTTTACTTTGTGTAAATAATTTCACCACCATTGCTCTCAAAACGGTGAAGGAAAACATCGTGAGGAAACCGGCATGTCCTAAAACCAAAAATTCGAAGATATGTGACATCTACCAACCCGCACTGGGGTCCGTGGATTGGGTGGATTACAGCCCTCTCTCTCACACAGAGAGGAGGCCTGTGTCCCAGCAGTGGGACGGAATAAGAAAGTTTATAGTGGATAAGACAGAGATTAAAACAGAAGAAGAACTAGCAGGGGATCGAGGACGGGGGCGTGGAGGGGGGGTTCAGTGGATCAGACCGGAATAACTCGAACATTATAGGTATATTATAAATAAATAAGCATAGAGGAAGACCAAAGAAACAATGGATGGACTGTGTGAAAGATGATATGGCTAGAAAGAGGGTGGCTACCGAGATGACGACTAATAGAGAGAAGTATGGAAGATAAAACATGTTGCGGCGACCGTAAATAAATTGGGATAAGGGCAGGAGAATATTATGTATTGATACAACAGTAATAAGGAGTAAGTAAGATACTAATCTAGTACAATATTTCAAGTGGTATAATATTGCAATAAGCTAATTCCTGTAATGCGTTGTTAGCATTATCTTGCACATATCAATAGCCAAGTAGTTGATGTTTACAGTAGGCTAGCTATAAACACAGCCGAAATTGGAAACGTAATAACAACTGAATCATTGAATATTCTGTCCCTTTCTATTTTTGTGATGCCTCTTACCGTTGACTCTATCTAATATAACTAGCCTGTATTGTCCCCACTGCACTGCAAAGGCCTCTCACTCCATTTTCCACACGATTCGGTCTTTTGCCAGTCATTTCGGTGGTAGTCAGGGTCATTCCGCCATCTTCGCCATCGCATCTCGCGATGTCGTTGTGCGTTGTGGGACCACGTGCGTTTAGTGCATAGGTTCTCAACGTGGGTGATAACGCCCCCTCGTGGGGGTTTGAGTCTATATAATATTACACAGAAGGTAAGTTAAAAAATTGGGGGGCTCTAGAAAAAATATATTTTCAAAGTGGGTGGTGGGCAAAATAAGGTTGAGAACCTATGGTTTAGTGGGACTCAATTGGTGGTTCTTTTTAGCCCATTTCTCATCTAACATGTCGGCCTGCTTAAGCATAGCAGCTACCTTCTTACATTGATCAGACAAAATTAACTTGTCTATCTATGGCATGAACACACTATGGTACTACCTATTTACCTCATTATGAACAGTCATAGACAATAAAGAGACAAATCAATTTCATGTTTTTTTTCCATTCCCATAGTTAAAAGCAAATAAACACTCTCTCGGTCTTTGTAGTCTGCTTAGTACGAAATTGTAACTAGTGCAGAAAGGTAATAAACATATTAATAAAAATGATTGCTTTATTCAGCGGATTGCAGTACTTATTTGATTGATTTTATACTTTATCATGAATCTTTTTGTGGAATGAGGAAAAAGCCCTTTGCCTAAAAAAAGATTTACATACTTTGGGGTTGGCAACTTCCTACCTACTCTATGCAGCAGATATCTAGTGCCATACGTGCATTAAAAAAAAAATTGTGTGTAGTTCAATAGACATGAACGAAATGCACAAATTAAAATTATAATTTCAATTTAGAGTATGATATCAATGATGTCATTAGCATTGATAAGCATCTGGATATCAAATGCCAATGTACTTGTATTAACAAGTACGTTGGCATTTGATATCTACAGTTATTTGATACCTAATCCTGTTATTGAGAAACTGTGATAGTAATATTCTCAAAAGTATAATCTACTGATATGAAAATTTCATTATTGATTAATGAAATTATAAGTACCATAATTTTAATTTCATCATCATGCGGTGAATTGTATTAAAGTAATCGTTCATGGTCATATTTATACAAATACTTATTTATGTACTTAACAAATAAAATACCATTAGAGGGGCCCGTGGCTAAATAATAACAGCCGCACAGGGCAATCGATCAGGTTAAGCTACGCTTGCTGCGGTTGGTCTGTGGATGGGTGACCATCTTTACATACCAAGACCCCTCTGTGTCTCGGAAAGCACGTTAATCTGTTGGTCCTAGCTGTCATTTGTGGATCTTTGACAGTCATTACAGGTAGTCAGAAGCCCAAAAGTCTGACAACCAGTCTTACCAAGGGGTATTGTATTACCCAGTAACTGCGTTGTGAAGGTCAGATAGGCAGTCGCTCCATGTAAAATACTGGTGTTCAGCTGCATCCGGCTAAACGGATCGCGCAGTTGGCTTCCAGTCTAAATGGAAGCCGACCCCAACATAGTTGGGAAAAGGCTAGGCAGATAATGATAAATAAATACATACTTATTTTGTTAAGTTTCTTTTATGGTATTATTTTCCTCTAATTTTATGTACTTTGGTTAGAACATGGAGTTTATAAATGATGTTAGAATTTTGTTATGACTATACCACATAAAAACTTTTTACAGGTCATATTATAAAGTATGTTGAATATTATAAGTACGTAGGGTTGTGACTCATTTATTAATAATTGTGTGAACAGGACAAGCACGATTTTATTACATGTATGACTAAACAATACAACTTATAAATCTTTGCCTTTGCCAAACTGTGACATCATAAAAAAGTTTCCAACTTTGTTCTCTAATCTCTACTTTGAAATGGTATCTACAGCTTTTACAGGAACTATAATATTGCAGCCGGTTTATACCTAATTATATAACTTACGCTAACTTGGTTCAGCTGATGACGTCCGCTGCAATCTAACAGGCAACCGATGTACCTAAGTGTGTACAACGAGATGCAATTACCATGGACGATAAAAATACGCGCCAAACACAACGAGACCAACAAAACAGTAGCTAGTGACCTAAATAACGCGCATTATAAGTGCAGTAATAATATACTTTCATGCATACGAGCGTAGCACGACAATTTCATGCGATTTACATTACAATGCATGTTCTGCATACACTCGGTATGTTCGGCTAACTGTTGAAAGTACGAGCTTTGCCGCATAGAACTGCGTTTATCACGTTTGCCACCTCTTCACAATCTTCTTATATCTCCGAAGGCCAACCACAGTACAGTAACGCGTGCCGTCAGTGCCGTGTTGAGTGTTGACCGATGTAAGCAGCTATTAATCTTGGGTATAACACGTGTAAATACTATAGCTACCTTAATGATCAGCTCGATCTCTGGGACGTCTCCGTTCGCTGTTCCATTCTCCGCAATTTCATCCGACATCGTGAACTCCAGAAACACTAAATTTATCAGAAAAATATACTTTTCAACACAATATCACACAACCGTCACTGTTCCAAAACACCGACAGACTGCCTTACTTCAGTTTGGTTCATCGAAGTTGTTTGTTGTGTTTCTAACTTCATACCCATAGATATTCATTTCAACGTCAAACTAAACGAAGTTTTTGAAAGTTTTGATGTGGTTTTGCTTACGTACGTTTGCGAGTATCTTGAAATATTGCAATGTATTATAATAATCCAATATTGAAATAGTATCTAAGCTACTTATATGCGCTTATTGAAATATAAAAAACTTTTTATTATTTTCTCTATATTAATGGCAATACTGAAAATAGGGTTTGACATATTTATTTAGTCAAAATCGACTAAGAATTGAATGCGATGTTCAGTCACTGAAGTAATGGCGGACAGATTTTTATTCGTAATTTTTTTTATAATAAAAGAATCACTGCCCTGCACAGCTGTTCATAACCGTTCGATTCACTGTCGGATTTGATTATTAAGGTTCGTTTTGGGTGATAAGTAATGAAATTGAATTTTCTTAGGTTTTTTGCAAGTTGCAGTTCAGTATCACATAATCACATTATACATGGCTATAGTTATCTCGATAAAATTAAATTTATAATCGCCTTGGGGCCCGAGTGCCCACTTAGTATTTCGAGACATCGCCAAGCGGTTGGTCGACTCTTCACGTGACCAGAGGGCTGGCCTATTTTTTGGCCAAAGAATCAGTATTGCCATACAACGTGGCAATGCTGCCAGCCTTTTGGGCACGTTTCCTATTGACAGCGATGCGGACGAATTTTTTGATGCCCTTTGATTATTTCCCCTCCCTTTTTATATAGGTACTTGTACATATTATTATTTTAATCGCCTAAAATAATTACTACTTCATATTGTCAATGCCATTGAGGTACATTTTGTATGTCAATGGTCAATGCACAACACTTGATGAATTGACATAAGACATTGACACTGACATTTTGAAATCCTACTGTCAAATTTGATCTTTGTTTCGTCGTAAAGAAGTCGACAACGCGCACTATTTTTAGGTAAACGAGTGTTTCAAACAAGTGTTCATTTTAAAAACAACAAAAATGAGTGCCACGGCAGAAGTGTCAACATCAGCACCTAAAGAGATGTCGTTCGCTGAGAAACAAGCTGAACGCATGAAGAGGCTGAAATCTCTCCACTCAGCCAGAAACGAAGCAAGGACGCACAACCATCAAGAAGTGGTCGCAGAAGAGGCGAGGAATAAACTACCACCGAACTACGAGGCGAAACGACGACAGGCAGAATGGCTGCTCGATGACCAAGCTAAGCGCGAAGAGGCAGAAAAAGTAGGCAAAGATTACGACAGAGTCAAATTACTAAATATATCCGCAACAGAAGCTGAACGACTTGAACGGAAGAAGAAGAAAAAGAATCCCGACGAAGGCTTTTCTACGTATGAGCAAGCTACCATTAGACAGTACAATAGACTGGTTAAAAACATGCCCACAACTGACATAGAACAGTACGAGAAACAGAAACAAAAATATGGTGATGCCTTCTATGGTGGTCCTAATGTTATTATTCACGGGATGCATGAAGACCGTAGAGAAGCTGTTGACAGGATGGTGGATGACTTGGAAGGGCAGATTGCCAAGAGAGCTCGCTACTCTAGAAGACGTACACACAATGATGATGCAGACATTGATTACATCAATGAAAGGAATGCTAAGTTCAACAAGAAACTTGAGAGATTCTATGGAGAGCACACTGCTGAGATTAAGCAGAACTTGGAGCGTGGTACTGCTATTTAATACCCACTGTAATTGCAAGATGCAATTTGAATGCAAAATTATTGTAAACAGATAATAATAGAGTTGTGCACTGGCTAGATGGCAGCCTCCACTGTAGCTACTACTGTTGTGGGCCTTCTTGCTAGACTGCATTTATTTAATTTTAGGGACATATTACCATAATATCAGATGAAAAGTGGAAAAATACTGAAAATGTCTTTAGCTACACACTGCACTGATTGATGATTCTCATGGGTGCATGTATCTTACCCTTGCCAAGATTGTTATAACTTAACATGTTTCGGGACACTAAATGTCCCCAGACATTATAACATTAACACTGCTATTGTCTCGTTCCATGTCCTTCAATGAGCTAAGGAAAACAACTATAAATACAAGCCTATCAAGATGGAGGTGTGGATTTTATGTTTTACTGTCCATCTGTTTACCAATCTTTATTAAAGGAGTCGAGCTCATCCCGCCATCTCTGTCTGGGCCTGTCGCAATGTTGTTTGCCATTAATCAGGACCCGTGAAACCTTCAGAAACTTACTGCCACTAAATTCTTTACATTCTGTAAATTACAAATGTCCTGCGATTTAATAGGCAGCAGCATTGTTTTTCATTGTTGTTACTGCCACAAGGACAATTAGGATTTTTAAAATGTAATATAGTTACATCTAATTTATAAATTATTGTATGGACAAGATATGTAACTAGGTTCAGAAATATGTTTAAGATTGTCATCCATTAAATTTTTAGACAAGAATAAACAAATAATATTGTTAGAAAAAGCCTAGATTGAATTCTGTCATGTGCCTGTGAATTTGTAAAAGTAAAACAAATAAAGTGAACAAATTTCAATAACAAGTTTATTTTGATAAATGTGCCGATTAAATAAAAATATTAATTATATATAGATCAGAGATATTTTACATTAAGTAAATATACTATAAAAGCGCTAAATACTTTTTATTTTAACACCAGAACCTCATGTGCAAGTAATTTTATGTTTGTCAGCAGAACCAAAATAGAAAATTGTGCAATTTTTATCAGCAGTTTTGAAAACTAGAAATAAATCTGCCAATTTAAAATAAAATAACTAATTAAAAAAAACTGAAGTTTGGGGTAGAATATGTTCAAATTAGGTATAGCTTTGATCTAACAATTTTCATATTCTGATTAAAAAAAAAAACTTTGTGATGGGTATGACTTCTAATAGCCAAGTATAGGTAAGTTTTTTAGATGTAACTGCAAGACAAAACTCGAAACTGGGGTAATAAAAGTCGTCAAAGGATTGAGAAGACGGAAGACCGCATTGGAGTACCTACACTATAAATTTTTAAATGATGAGCTTTTATGGGGTGGCTTACTCAGCCAAACGGGTGTAGTACCTAGTATAAAAACGATACAAAGATACGCCTGAAAAACATAACCTTTTAATGTCGCGCAGTCTGGTACACAACTGCTATGAATCTCGTTAGATAATAACTTAATAAGTTAGCAATTTTTTTTTAAACTAATCAATATTGTCTTGTAATGAGAGGGAACCTATCGGCTCGGCCAAAAAGATTTTTAATTATACGTATGTACTGTTGTCGTTAATCGTATTCATTAGTATGGGAACTTTAAAGGCGCTCCCTCACCGGGAGCATTCGCCTATAATGTAACAATCTAGGATTCTACTGTTACGGCTAGGGCTTTGCAGGTAGACAGCGCAGGCCGCCCGGCCGTCAACTGCTAGGTAGTGTAGAGAAAATTGAAACCAGCAGGATAGGTTTATACAAATGAATAACTTCGCCCCGCGGTTTCACCTGCAAGTCTCGATCCCGTGGGAATATGGGGTTAAAAGTATCCTATGTCCAAATTCAGGTCATGGTCCACTCATGTGCCAAGTTTCATCCAATTCCGTTCAGCCGTATTAGCGTGAAAGCGTAACAAACACAACATATAAAAAAAATCTAATCTTTTCTCTTTAATTAGTTTGGATTAAATAGGTCGAAGTAACACGGCTAGGTCTCCGGTACTGTTACTGTTAGCCTGCATCATCCCACTGCTGGGCAAAGGCCTCTCCCCATGACTTCCAGTTCTTTCGATCCAGGGCTAAAGTGGACCACTGGTCGTTTGTTTTGTCCAGCTCGTCCCGCCATCTTCTACGGGGTCTGCCGCGACGCCTTCTACCTGTGTCAGGGCTCCACGTGGTGGTTATTTTGGCCCACAGCTTATTGGGCATACGGCAGACGTGGCCAGCCCAGTCCCACTTCAGTTTAGCGGCTTTTTGAGTAACGTCAGTAATTTGTGTTTTGGAACGCAGTGTGGTGTTGCGAATATGGTCTGTCAATTTGACGCCTAGAATACCTACTGCGCTCCATTGCACGTTGGCAAACCTTGAGTTTGGACTTTTGAATGTTTGTCAAAGACCAAGTCTGGGATCCATAGGTCAGAATGGGAAGGATGCACATGTCCATAATTTTTCGCTTTAGTGTCAAAGGCAGATTTCCTCCGGTAACGTTACATTAAAGGCGAAAGCTCCTCGTAAGGGTGCATTTTATACTATTTCGGCTTAGAAAGCCCCTTGCCCTCCTCGATTTAAACTTTATAAGGTGATTAGGTAGGTATTAGGTTCACTAATAATTTATTTTCAATGAAAGCATACTTGCACATAGGTACATAGTTCTTATATAACTTACAACAGAAAAGAAAATAAGATAGCATTGTCATATATACTTATACATATAATTATGTACATTAAAATGAGCACAAGTTTATTTTTATACAGAAAGAAATGCTTATTGCTTAATACATACATAACATAATGAAAAGTTCGGAGTTTCGACTAGAAATCACAGTGATTGTTTCATTAATTCAATATTAGAACTTTAATGCTGTTCATATTTAGAAAAATCAAAGATAAATTTTCATGATTTTATAAGGGGTAAGCTCCCGGGTAGTCAGCGAAATTCAAATTTCTTAGGTTTTTTGCAATTTACAGGACAGTGTCAGGCTGTATGTTGAATAAAATATGGTTTGCGACCGTAACAAGTAGGTATGTATTTACAGAATTATAATCATTAAAATCATCAATACAACCCCCTAAGTTCATATAACCCTATTGAATGACTATTTCATAAAATATCAAAAAAAGGAAGAAAATTTTAATTTCGCGAGCTACCCTGGTGCTTCTTAAGGCAATATTTTGTTTGTAGTTTTCCCTTTCTAATACTTAAATATTTCCTAGTTTTTTTTCTAATTATGTCCAGCAGTAAAAGTAGGTATAACTTATTTCATGAATCAGTCCGAAATATTATCCGCCAGGATACGGTACAAAAAGCTTATCATGTCTCATCAAAGTGATAACTTCGAGTTTTCTTGAAAATGCGTTGCTAAGTTTTTATGCAACTTTGTGTTGCTCCAAGTTTTTTGTAGGCACGTACTCTCATAATAATATAGCCTAGCCTCATGTAGGTACAGTTTTAAGAGATTAAAAGTGTTATAATTTTCAGATAATATGATTATTTTTCTCCGTGCAGCAGACAAGTGAGTAGCGCAGTTAGTATCGTATCGTCCAAACTTGATAGTGTCAGCAAAAGCTCCAGAATTCAGTCAAACTTTAGTCAACATACCAGAACCGCATCGACTTAAAAATTTATCACAGATTTCGCTTGTCCTCGTGTTGCAAGCGAAAATTTGTATAAAAGCGAGCAGACAGACAGCTTGATTCTTTAGCGTACACACCCTAAATTCTGGAAACATTCATTTATAGTAATACCAAGAGGGACGCGGGACGCAGAGAAAAAGATATTCTGATGACATTGAATCATACACTTTATTGTAAGTGACATAAAGTGCAAAGTCGTACAAATAGCGAAACAGACATCAAATCGTCTCGTTTTCTAAAGATTTTTATTCAACGATATCCGCACTGGCCCGCGTGGTGGATTCCGGCCCTCTCACAGAGAGCAGTCCTGTGTCCCAGCAGTGGGAGTCTTAAAGGCTGATTCAATGTTATGAGAGAATCCTTTGTTTTGAGCACATCTCGATTTGCACTGGACCTTAGTAGGAACAGTAGGTCCAAAATCAACTATTGCAGAATTACTATAGTATCATCTAAAAAAAACTGTTTGAGCAATTTGTTTGAAGTTGATTTTTATGTTTACATTATAATTCCAACTTAAATATAGCGGTTATTTGCTACCATCAGGACTAATTGATAACTACCGTCAATTTTGATATTTATTGGCAAAACAATAAATGTATGATCATTAATAGGTAACGTATGCCCATTGTTTTGCATAGGTTATGTCTTCAGTTGTTATTCTCGTATTTATTTGAGTACAGCACAACCTATTGACCGCCCCTGTCGGATTAATACGACAAATGATTTCGTGCCCGTGTCGCCTCAGTCGTATCTATACAACTGAGAACCTATGTTCGTTTTTTGTTTTTTATTTAATTACACGACCTTCCTCGTAGGTTTTATTTGTCGATTTAAGGCCTGCACACCGGGGACGGCAGGGCAGAGCATTTTAAAATTCATACGTATGTCGTGGTAACAAGGTACAGATTCCAATGTTTAAAGATGGACCCCAAGACATCAAAGGGGATTTGCATTCGCGGCATTGAAGAGCTCGCTAGAGGATGCCGCGGCGGGATGCGACGGGACACGACGGGAGGTAACGGCACGTGCAAGGGCATGCTTAGGGACGCGAAGGCATGCTGAGAGACGCCAAGGTATGCGTTGGAGTCCGCTATCATCGTGGGGTGAGGCAGTGTAAGTGTAAGTGCCGTGGCGAACTCCCCTGTCCTGCCGTCCCTGGTGTGCGCTGGCCCTCGGCATGTCTCGGTAGCTGCCGGCATGCCATGGTATCTTATAGGGCGCTGACATTATCAGCGCTGGCCGGTGGCAAAATCCCTTGCTTTGCCGTCCCCGGTATGCGCAGGCATTTATGTGAGTTGGGGGCTGGGGGCACTGATATAAAACCAAGCGGTCAATAGGTTAACTATCTTTTCACTACGGAAATATTAATTGCCGATGATGATACTTGGTGTCGGAAGTAGGTACCTATAATCCTTTTAAACAAAACTGGTCATTATTAAGGGGTGGCCTGTGAAATACAAATTTTCTTACATTTTTTGCAATTTGCAGGTCAGTGGCAGGTTGCATGTTGAGCAAAATATGATTCGCGACCGTAAGTATAAGTATGTATTTACAGAATTATAAGCATTAGAATCATTGATACAACTCTGCAAGTTAGAATTTACCTCAAATGTCACAATTTCATGAAATAGTCATTCAATAGGGTAATATGAGCATTTTAATGATTATAATACTGTAAATACATACTAGTTACGGTCGCAAAACGTAAACCCTTCGTATGCCGGAACGTAGATCCACGTAAGACACAATGGCTTTTTAATTGTTTCGGTAATTACGGCATTCAACCGGTTAATCAACATACAACCTAATAATGACCTGCAAATTGCAAAAATCGAGATAAAATTAATCGCGGGTAATCCTGGCGCTTTCACCTTAAAGTGAAAGTGGAAAGCTACGTAAGTGTCATCAAATTACCAAAGCAAGGTATTGTTTGGAGTAAAAAGGTCTTCATCTCACAATTTTTATAATTGAGCGAATAGAAATCACATTTTGCGGTATAATGCGGTGTAAAAGTTCTAGTGGCATTAAGAATGTTTTATTTTATTCAAATCACAAGATTTTGTGTTACCATTTACCACTGCAACGTGTAATTTATCTTTCCCACTTTATTGAAAGCTAGTTGTATAATATATAAATACCTACAGTTTTGTGTTTGTTATACAAAACTAAATTTCACTGCTAAAACAAATATGTGGTTATTTATAAACGATGATTAAAGTTAAGTGACGTCTAAACGTCAAAAACGTAAGGTTATACAGTCGCTAATCACTACTTAACTTTAAACAACGTTTATCAATAAAGGGAATATTTTCAGCAAGCGTAGACTGCATTCAGTAAATCTTGATATTTGTTTCCATTTTTTTTAATTATAAAGTTAATACTTCCCTATCCACCTTAAGTGCAGCAGTGTTTAAAATGTAAATAACTTTCGAGTTATCCGCATTTGGTACAACAGAGCACTCAATGAGAACAGGAAAGAACAAAACAATGTGATCGAATAACTGGGTCTTTGGAATGTGTTAAATCAAAAAATAAAATTACTTTTTTAAAACTATAACAGTAAAAAATCAGACTTTCTAATTACCAAATGCGAATATCACAGATTGGGTTTGTACTACTGCACTTAAGGGTCAATCGCGTTAAACTCCGTTAAAATTAGAAAGATACAGACCCCTACAGGTATGTAAAGTTGGAATAACTTATCTGTAGTAGTCATAGATTGATTGGGTGAAGATGAGGTGTGGAAGAATGTTTGTTTTGAAGAAGTCCAACGCGATCAAGCCTCAAAACGTACGACCTTCCGAACGGCGACCGCTTCTCATAAGACCCACGAGCGTGTTATTTCTGGAAACGAAAAGAATTTCCTATAGCACCAGTAGTTAATAAAAAATAAAAAATACATAGGAATCTGTAGAATAAATGATCAATTTCATAAATTTAGATTTAATATACTGGAGAAAGCACTCGTTATTCTTTGATTTGAATTAATTTGAACATACTTACTCCGCCGACCTGGCATAAGTCGAACAGTGATTCCGTCAGGTGCCCGAACTGCATGAAAAACAAATAAAAATTATAACACAAAATAAGAAATATAGAAGTACTGATTATTTTTTTTATGAAATTTTAATAAAAGTAAAAATAAAACAATGCATTCCACTGCACGACATTCTTGTTAAAAGATTATTAAGAGCGAAAACACAACTTACCTTCACGTTCAATTATATTAATATCTTCAAATAAAATAGAAAGGTTTATTATACGCGTTCTTTGCCTCTTTAAATATTTATAAAGTTACATCTAAGGTCAAATCATCAATCATTTTCTAGAAAAATCTAGACACATTAATATTTTAGCGTCTAGACAATTTATTTTTATTTAATATGTTAAATGGCAAAGCACACGTAAGGGTCTTGTGAAAGTTTTTAATAGGATTATCTAGCATCACAAAGAAAAATCAACATCTGATAATAAACATCTTATTTATTCTCTCATATATACAATAAAAATGGATCACAATTGAATTACACCTATATAATAACAAAGTACGCCTAAAATTCAAGTCACAATATATATTTCAATATCTAAGTTTAAAAATAAGTGCAGTGCAAATATTTTATATGTACCTACTTGTTTTTTATATTTTTACTAAAAAATTCTGTCTCTATCTCATTTTATTATAATTTATTAAGGCCGATAATTTATCACAATAATTGGAAACGCTCAAATGAATAGGAAGTTCATAATTTGGAAATTTCCATCATAACATTATTAAATTTTGCATTCAATAAAACGTGAAATGGTAAGTTAACGTAGTATAAAAAGTCTTGATCATTTAAAATGTAAATGAATAATAATAATAATTAAAAATCATGATTGCACTATGACCTGGGTACTTTCTGATTTTGTTGGACTGGGGTGACTTGAATCATTCTCTAAACCTAATGAATAGTATAGTGATGTGTAAAACTTACTGTTAATTTATTCAATAATGGAAAGACCCCTACGCCTATCACAGTTAAATTCGAATATACACAACAAATATACCTGTCTGATTTATTAATATTTTCCATTAGTCCACTATGTTATTGCTTGAATATTATAAGGGCCTGTGCACATTAGCTTACGGTACCCATATTTCAACCTCTACGTCTGGCTATCGGTCATACTGCCTAGAAGACAACAATGCCTATTTTATTAATGAATTCGTTATCATGAATACTGAGCAAGATAATTTGAGCAAAATCGAAGAAAACGGCTAATGTTTTTTTTTCAAAGGCAATAAATAATTTTTATGATACATTTTTGGCAAGGCGCAATAAAATAGTCTTTTAACGAGATCCTGTGATGTCTCACCGTTCGACCAGTCAACAAGTGATGTTTAGTCTGCTTAATAAAATTTAATTAAGTAAAACAATAAATACATCTCATCTAATAAAATCTAATAATTTCTTTGTACCTAAACGCTAGATAAACATATTTTACAAAATCTCTATAAAGACGGTTATCAAACAATACACAGTACTGAAGTCATTGCTTCCTGCAGGATACGATTTAAAGATTTCTGCTAGCTTGAACCACTCAAACGTCCACGCGACGCCGCCGCCGCTCCAGGAGCGTTGAACGTCCAGCCGTGCGATCGGAATTTTTCCGCGCAAGCGCCCTGTGCCATTTTCAACTTACAAGCTTATTATCTAATAAACTACTGCAAAGATTATCTATCACGAGTAAAACCATAATTATAAGACTAGTAACCATAAGTAGTGATTTTCGTTTATTTAATTACTAGCTTCTGGCCGCGACTTCGTCCGCGTAATAAATCCGACTGGTAGTTCCAGAGAGCGCGTTCAAACAAACTCTTCAGCTTTATTATTAGCATAGATTAATTTACGAATAGTTTCCGAAGAGGAAAGCATAATCCTTTATTCTTTATTATGTTCATTTAAAAAGAGACTTTAAAACAAAGCAAACAACAACGATGTAGATTGTTGTAATTGGCATGAGAAAAACTTAAATCTATTTAAACACAAGTTATATAAATACAAGACTAAGTTTCGTCAACACGTTTCATAACAATTGCTATATAATGTTGGTACACAACTGCCGTAGTCTAACGACATACACTAACACCCATTTTCACTAACACAAGCCAAGGAAACACCCAAATATTATAGCTCTGTTGGATTTTCAACTTTCGGCGCTGAGCGGAGCGTTGAAAATCCAACAGTGCTAAGTAACCAGTGAAAACGGGCATTAATTCAACTGTCAATGAGTCACAACTTCACAAGTCAGAGAAAGAAGTCGTGGTTGCGTTAAAAAACAATTCGACACAACGGAAAGCACGTACCTACGATTGAATGTAACACTTGAACTACGAAAACCGTCCTTACGGCTACGAAATAAAGGTGCTGTCAAAAACAAACGTGCAGTTCATCGAGAAATATTTAAAGATTTCCGGTACTTTATCTAAACTAGCGATATCTTTTCCACGAGGATTCGAAAAGATAAGTTATGTAAATACTATTTGTTACATCGGTTGATTTCTTTCTGTATGATAAGAATGTAGACAATTAGGTAACCTGTTGTTTGTTTGTCAGTTTCAATGAGAAAAGGTGCAGTTTTAAGGTAGAGAAAAAGGGTAATTCTAAGGCTGTTGTCTAAGGGCAAATTTACAAGGCATCGAGACGAGGAAAAAGGTAAAGCCATCGATATACAATATAAATTTTATAGAACGATGGTCATAAGTCTGTTGAGATGAAGACTGACATTCGTATGGAAAAATCACAAGAGAAAACTATTGGGAACTGATAGTGAGTCACTTTCTCGAAGTCACTATTGTTTATTATGTATGTTCAAGCATCCGATCTGTTTATTATCGTAAGTTGCTTTGTTGAATCGTATCCACTAATACCGCGAACTAGTATTAATCACAGTCTATCAAGTTCACGTGTGTAGTTGTTGGATAACCGTCCACATTTGTTTACTTATTAGATTTCTCAGTATTTTACACGAGAATAAGTCGTATATTAATCCAGTCACATATAAAAAATAGACGAACACACATGCGAGGATCATATTTGTTCACTTATACTCAGAACAGAAAACGTATAAAAGAATGTCCATAATATACACTGCTGCCAATCACTGCATTCTCTGCTCTATGCATAAATGAATAACGAAAAATAAGACAAATATGATACTTTTATAATGAAAGAAAAAATATAAATCGAGATGCGAAATTACCAACAGAGGGGCATAGTTCATCACATCGTTGGTATTTTCAATGTTAATAATAAAGATTGCATTCCAACAGTAACATGCTGGGTGAGTCTTAAGCACAACACTGTTCATATTAGCCTCAAGTCTGGACACTTCAAACGCACACGAGTTTATAAAGTTTTAAACACTGATACACTCAAGCACTGTTTTAACACTATAGGCACTGAATAAGGCAAAAATGAGGAACTAGGTAGCGTCCTGAACAGTCGCCATGTTGGCAGGAAGGACTAGCACTAGGCTGATTGTGTCCGTGTTAGTGAATGGGGGAGGTCGTCGATCGAGCCCGAGCCGGCGGCGCCTCGTCGGTTTTTATCCCGGAAAGAGCCGAAGCCCGAGTCGTGTGTCCTAGGGGGGGACGTACCTACGAATATCCGCGGCATGTCACACTCCTCGCACTTGTCGAGGAGGGGGTGGTTCCTG
The DNA here is from genome assembly GCA_914767645.1 of Hydraecia micacea. Taxonomy (NCBI): domain Eukaryota; kingdom Metazoa; phylum Arthropoda; class Insecta; order Lepidoptera; family Noctuidae; genus Hydraecia; species Hydraecia micacea. The sequence continues at coordinate 3,354,391 of OU611794.1, forward strand.
AACGTGCACATGTGGCACTGCCAGGAGGACGAGGGTCGCTGCCCCGTGTAGATGTTGCTGTAGAAGTTCCCAGCGTCGTCCGGCTCTGGAATTTGTTAAGGGTAAAGATGTGAGATCGTTAGCCCTTATTTGAAGTTAACTACAGCTTCAGTCCCCCGTCCCGATTCATTTCGCTACGCGCCGTTGGAGCTTTGAGTATTAGCTGAAAGTAGGCAAGATAATCGTTCAATTAGCCCCAAACCCAAGCCTAATAAATTACGAATCACCATTCACCAACCAACCCAGCAACCGTCTTAGCTTACATGGTGCCTATGGACATGAAGACTTTTTGCGTCCAGCTGCGAAAGACAAAGAAAGTAAGGGAAGGACCCACTCTCACGCTCTTTACTCGATCGCGATGAAAAACTGTAATAAGTTTTTTTTTAAATATCTTCCATGATAAGACATCACGGATTTGCGGCGGATAAATTGCGATAGGCTCGCCCCCTATTGCATAACAAACAACCGTTATCAATGAGCCGATAGTTTACTTATGACCATTTTTCCTGCCTGTTTTATTTGTCAAATATGTATTTAGTGCCTTAGTTTTATGGACATAATACAAATTCCCAACTACGATCTAGCCTGCAGGTGCCTCCAGCTGAACAAAGTTCTGAATACCGCCAACACATGGCGGATTTCCCAATTAAAACTTGCCTATTTTTTTTAATAATTTGGCAGTGTCCCATTGGTAAAATAATCAATATTAATCTAGCAGAAACGCAAAACAAAATTTAGAAGTCATGTATCGTATTCTTAGTTCGGGCAAGCTGCAGTGTAAGGAAAAAAACAAAGGATGATGGTTTGTAACTGTAAGCTTTTAGGAAAGGACTGTTCAGAGTCCAGGAGTACTTAGGCTACAATGTAATATTGCTGATGATCATCATACCATGTCCAGACATCTCCAGTCGTTTCGCAAGGGTGCCGCACTGGTTCCGCAGTCGCTCAACGTCGTCGCGTAGCCGCTGCGTCGCCGAAATTGTGGGTGGCGGCCCTGCCAAGATCTGCGTCTCCTTCGTTAACTGGGTCAGACGGCCCTTCTCCTGTGCTAACGCCATAGCAAGGCGCTTCAGCCTTTCTTTCTGACGCTCGATTAAGGCACGATCTAGAAAGTTTAGGGTAAAGATTGGAAGTGCTGTTGAATTTTTGCTTATACAGACTATAATCATGGAAAGCTATTTAACATGTATTAGCCCTAGCCATGCCGTATTTGGGTTCATCTGCAGGCTTATGCAAAAACCTCTTAGCTGGGTCAAGAAAAGCAAGTGTTACTCTAATAATGACTGTCGAAGTTGAAATAAGTACACGAATATTATCCAGATTCTGAATGCATGATTTGTACATTTCGCAATTCATGACACGTCGAGACTTTGTTCTATTACAAAAATACACAGATTTCTAATGTAGAATGAAAAAAAAAACCGGAGTTATCTATGAGAGTGTCTAAACAAACTAGAAAACTTTTCACCTGCCGACAAATTGCGTGCACAATAAGAACATATAAATTATGCACCTACGCTTTTTATACTACCTCGTGAAAACTGTCGCAAGTAAATAATGTTTTTAGAGCTTTCGTGTCAAAACAACGGATAAACAGCGTGTTTATTTCATAGAAAATATTATATTTTCTATTGTTGCGACGATGCTTAGACCTTCATTCACCTGCTCCAATTTATTCTGTTTTCAATGTGGAGAATGTATGTGATAATGTGACGCGGGGTCTAGAAAGTCCTTTCATTGAAAAAGTGCAGTAGTAAGAAGTTATGCTACCAGATGTATAACTGTGTAGGTACTGTTTTGCCTCTAATATATTAGACAAACCAATGCAGATACAAAAAAATCCCCCAATTGTAATGGGCTAGCGGTTCATGGTATGAATTTGTAATTAGCAACTTGTCTTAAAGCAGGTCGCCGCAGAATGGAATACGACTTTTTATCCTCAAATGACGTTTCAATTTGCATATATAACGACTTACTAAGATATTTTTACTGATATTTCTCCAACATTTAATTTTATGGTAGTTAGGTAACATAATGTGTATGTCTACAGCGACAGTAATACACTAGAGCAGGGATGGCGAACCTCTATAGATCTACGTGCCATTTTTTCCAAATAAATATTTAATGTGGCCATGACGTGCCAACAAACAATCTTGACTTCTTGACTACTGGAAAAATAATGCAATAGTTTCAGAATAATACTCCTTATTTGCAAACAGAAATAGACCTTAACTATTATTCAGTCATCTTAAAATTTACCATTTTATATTTATTTGAATGAAAGAACAAATTAGTGCGACTTCTGCTAATACAAACTAGATGCCAAACAATTTATACCAGGTTCACATTATCCCTTCCATTTACACGGCAACGATATCCGATATCGAAAAATTGATGGAGTGCCTAAATTATCGTGTCGCGTGCCACCAGCGGCACGCGTGCCATTGGTTCGCCATCCCTGCACTAGAGCATCCTGTACTCAGTCGCTATATCTCCGTCAGGGACTGCGACAGGCGGGTTAAGCATGGCCCTTAAAGCTCTGCGGTGTGATACGGTGCGTCAATACGGAGACGGTCATTGGGGAGCCATGTATATAAACAAGCATCCAATCGCAACAGTGGTTTCTTCCCCCAGCGACGCCCTTAGCCGAGGTCCGTACCCCACAGGGGGTGCCCTTAGCGTGTCGTTGCGTAGTTTTTAAGCCCTGGCTGGAGGCCTTAATTTATTGAGGCATATACAGGCAAGTCCGGTTAAGCAGACGACAACTTCCTGTCTGTGAGACGACATTTAAAAAAAAAAAACAACGGGGGTTTTATTCGGTAGCTGACAGATCACTGGCGAGGAGTTACTCACGTTTATAAAAATATAAAAGGTCGAATATCATCGGAAATCTTTCAAGTTTCGATCACGACGACCGAGATTAGATTTAAAGGTCGGCTACTACGGCACATAAAATTGAACAGTGTTAAACTCGAAAACTAAAGTGCTTTATTACTGACCTACCTTTTGGGCAACAGCTACCTCCTTGCAGGGAACTTAATTCATGCAGAAGTTAACTGTTGTGATTCAATGCTAGTTTATTACTGGCATAGACAACTTAATGGTGTTGGCAGGCATACATGATGCAGGACAAAATAATACTTTTATGCTACCATCTATCAAAATAGGCATTAAATTGTCTGTTAATTAGATTATTATTGGATCATGTATTACAGCTTAGTGTTGTTATCACATTTTTCGTGAATTATTATTATTTTCAGTTTTAAATAAAAAACTGGATTAAACCAGATCTAATTTAAATTAGACTATTCAACAAATATGATATAATGTATGTGAAAACGATTGAAATCTTTGCATAATAACTATTCTTAGTTATTATGCAAAGATTTCAATCGTTTTAAGATACAGAACTTCTGTTCTGTATCTTATTCTGTGAAGTGAAAGACAGTGAATAAATTACTTTCAACTTTACTTATCAATTCCAGTTTCATGAGATATCAATGACATGGAACCTGATTTTAAAGTGGATAGCAAATTATTTATAAACATAGTATAATAAACTCACCAATAGTAATTGATCCAGGAGGTTCAGGGGCGGCTCTGGTGGGTCTCGGCGACTCGATCCGGGAAGGATGGGCGGGCGGGGGCGGCGCCCTACGCCGCGTCGGCCGCGTCGTGCTGGGGCTCACCGTTACCGTCACATGGCCTTCAAAGCCACCGTCCTCTTCCCTTGTATCTCTCACAGGACTAGCCATATTTGAAGTTGGAGTACAAACAGTTAAATTCACAGATGTAATAGCCCTAGGACTGTCATAATCTTCTAACCAAGGATCACCATAAGCACGGCTCAAGTCCATATGACAATTGACATTTACTGACAAATTCAAGGGATAACCCCTTTCTGGCCTGAAAGATGTATTAGTTTTGGACTCTTTTGTAGGCTCTTTCAACAGGGATGGTACGGGCGACACGGTCCTACAAGTATCAGCCTCTGGTTCCTTTAATGTCTGTTTAAATGCAATATCTGGAATTGGTTTAATGAAATCTAATGTGTTTGGCCGTTTTGGCTTCTCCTGTAGGCTTACTTGTTTGGGTTGTGGTTCCTCCTTCTTAATAGTTTTCTTTTCCTTCCCCTTTTCTAATCTTTCAGGTAAGTTGTATTTAATTTTATGACTTTTGTGAATCCTGTAGTTGGTACTCTCTGGTTGTTCAAGTTCCTTTTGTTCTTGTGGTGGAGAAACAACTTTATCCTCTTGTGATGGTTCAACGTTATCTTCCTTAAAGTTCTCATTAGTTAGTTCCAAGTCACTAGGAGACTCAGCATTGTACTTCGCAAAGCAGTTATCAATGTTTATTACAGTGACTGGTGACAAATTGTTGTTGCTTTTTATTATATCCTCATTATTAGTCTCAACAATATTTTGATTGGCATCAGTGTTCAATTTGATTGGTTCTTCAGGTGTTTCAATAACAGAGCTCAGTACTGCCTTCTGTGGCTCATCGCAAGTGACAGATTTGAGTGCTGTAGACTTGACAGCTTCATGCTTCACTATGGGCTGGTTGCGGCACTTGATGGGCAGGTTGAGCCTGAGTTCATTGAGCTGGCGAGCGGCTGCCGACGAGGAGGCATGGTAGGCGTGCGTTAGGGAGGCCTTGACTTCACTGTGGAGGTGCTTCTCACAGGCTTGTTTATCGTGACAGTACAGTTCGATCGTGTTTGACACAACATGATCAGGTACTCCGGGAAACTTCTGTTTGAGCTCATGAAACAATTGCATAAGCGATATATTGGTGCATGCGCACGGTGCAGGGCTCGCAGCGCTCTCAGAGGGGGCAGACATCGCCGCCCATCCTAGCGCAAGCCCACCGCTTCGCCGCGAATTCTCTCCTCACGGGAGCACCACAAAAATTTTGCCACTCACCGGTGAAAACAATAAAACATTTTATTACCTAATTTGCACTGTAAATAACGTCTTGTCTATTTTGTGACGTCACAATCCCGAAAATCACGATTCTGGACAGTTACGTATACATACCCGAGTCTTCGCGCCAGTGACCATTCATACTATGTTAATCCCGACGGCACACACATGACGAAAAAGAGCACATACCGAGACAAGGCTGAATTTTTATATCTTTTGTTATCATACCAAAGCTTGATATTTCGTGAAATTGCAACATACGGGTGTGATGGTGGTAAGCACAATTATTTTAACACAATACAACATATGGGTTTTATGCCTTTTACAGTGAGATGGAAAACACCAAAAAAGTACAAAGGCAATAATTACACCCAAAAATAAATTACGAAAATTGCACGACTTGTCAATCCGATTCTGCCATTTTGGCTATAGACAAATCACAAATGAAAATATTTTTCTGTCTGCTGCCACTTGACTGCCAGTGATTAATGTTGCCCAATGTGTAAATGGCAAAAAGATTTTCGTTATAGTTCTTCGTTCTTCTAGTTCAGTATAGTTCTTTGGACTCAGCCAGTATAAGCTACTATTGTATTTTGTAATAGATTTTCAACTTTATCGATAAAGTATTAGGTTGAAGGTTGATTGGAAAAATTTGACAGTTTCGGGTAGCTTGATGTGCGTCAAATCACTTCTTTGCATTTGCTTTTGTGATTGTACAGACGCCAGCACATCAACTTACACCTAACTGTTAAATTTTCCCAATCAACATTGAACCTTATGCTTTAGCGATAAAGTTGAAAATCTATTACAGAAATCTGACAGATTGTAGTAGGTTGATGTGCTGGCGTCTGTAAAATCACAAAAGCAAATGCAAAGAAGTGATTTTTGGAGTGAAAACGACGCGCGTTGGGAATTTTTGGAGATGGGAAAAAACTGTTGAATTGGCGCCACTGTTACCGTAATCGACACCGCATTGGATGTGTTCGGCTGTCCTCAGGATATACTCGGTTTTAATGTATAGGTATCCGATATGTTTGTGAGTGATGGCAAAGTATTCTGTTTTTGTTTTGTTTCACTTCTGTTGGCACTCCCGGAGTGCCACTGTTTTTTTTTTAATGAGACCAGTGTAGTATACTCTCAGGCTTTATAAAAGCACAATACTAGTGTTTTGTGCTTGTTTAACCCCTTTGGCTAGTGCCAATGGGATTAAAAATTGAAACCTCGTCGTAGGCGGCAGCACTGTTGTCCGCCCACAAACCGCCATTGTTGTTTACGTGAACTACATAACGCCACCTGGTACTCCGTTTTCTTCATTTCCGTTCATACGTGAATCTAGCTTTTACCTTAGCCCTTCGAACTGAGTACAAATTCCTAGACTTTATATTTTTATAACAGGCTTTTTCTTAATGGTTTTGTATATCCGCACCCATCGGGGTCACCGTGGTTCAAGTAATGTTAGTAAAATAAATCTGGATAGTCTACCAAGATTCAAGCACAACTGCAGTAACATCAAGAAGATCTAGCAGACTTTTTAAAATATTGTCTATGGAGAGTAACATCAAATCAAAATCTGTTTTGACGTTGTGGTTTTGACTGTCAAAACTAATGACAGATTTGTTCAGCTGACACTGACAAGTATACTGACAGCTTGTTATAATCAGATAATTTTTGTTGGATAAATTCACAGAGTACTTTTTGATAGACTGAAAGATAAATTCACTATTTGGGATTGTTTTGGTGATCATTTATAATTAATTAATCTCATTAAAATGGTCGACGACCTAAGGAAATATCTAAACCATTTACTGGAGAAGTATGTTTAACTGTTAATACTCATAGTTTGTAGAAAATTGATTAATATGACTGGATTATTGTATTTCATTGTTTTAGAGTGAATGGGCTCCACTGTATCCTAATAACCGATCGTGATGGCGTGCCTTTAGTTCGGGCAGTCACGGAGAGGGCTCCACAGTTAGCTCTAAGGCCTAACTTCATATCCACATTCGGCATGGCTACTGACCAAGCAAGCAAACTCGGCCTTGGAAGGAACAAAACAATAATATCAATGTACTCTAGTTATCAGGTCAGTGCGTACGCAATACCTTCTCAATTTAAATTTATATAATGTTTATTTATCCCTAGGACCTTGTGGCTGACCTTGAATCTACTGTAGCCCTATAATCTAGCAAAATAAATTAATGAACTTCAAGTGCAAATAGGCGCCTCTACAATGACGGAACATTTTTATGATACAGCATAATAATAGTCAAACTCATTGGTCTTTACAACATGGGGGTTTATTTATAAACAATGATTAAAGTAAGTGACATTCAAATGTCAAAAATGTATTGATAAACAGTCGCTCATCACTACTTAACTTTAAGCATTGTTAATGAATAGAGGGGATGATGTTGGATAACTGCTTTTCTCCTACATCGGAATGAAGTAAATTAAAGTGATTTGCACTAAAGATACTGCTACACCTACATTTCTTTCATTTGCAACCTGTAACATAACATTTTGACCTGTTTCCTTTTAAGGGGGATGTGCTAAGGTAGCCCGCAAAATTCAAATTTATTTACGTTTTTTCGCAATTTGCAGGTCAGTGTCAGGTTGTCTGTTGATTAAAATATAATTTGAGACCGTAACAAATATGGCTTTACAGAATAATAATCATTAGTGTCAGCAATACAACTCCTTGAGCTAGAATTGGCCTCATATGTATAAAAGTGGTGCTGTTTGAAAAACAATGGGACACTTATTATCATATCCTATGTGTCGTGTCAGCTGCACATTTCAGGAATTGATGGCGCCACATGTAGCAGAATTCTGGGCCGAGTCCATTTAGATTGCCATTGAAACGCTAAGAAGAAGAAGATGATTTCATGAAATAGTAATTCAATAGGGTAATATGAAATTAAGAGGGTAATATGAAATTGATTTTAAATATATAAATAAATATTTGTTATGGCTGTTAATCACATTTAGATCAACATACAACCTAATACTGACCTGCAAATTACAAAAAACAAGAATATTTGAATTTCGTGGGCTACTCTTGACACTTTCGCCTTAAGAATTTGTTATTTAATTTGGTAGCTACTAAAAACTTCTCTGATTTTTTTGTTACAGGTAATACAAATGAACAAACTACCTTTAGTAGTAACATTTATTGGTAGCGACAACTGCAATACTGGCCACATATTGTCTTTGGAAAGCCAAATAGAGCCATTCCTCAAGGACTTAGCAGCTGTAGTGGCTGATGCACCATAAGTTAAGTCAGTTTTAAGTAATATCTATTTATCCCCCTTTTTGTGAAAATTGGTTTAACATTTAAAGGGTTTTTTTTTTAAGTTTTGGTAGACATTTTGTTTCTGCAGTCTACCGTGGCCTTTGGAATTGTATCTTAAATTCATTACACTTTCAGAAATTCAACTAATATTAAACCATGTTCGTACTAAAGGGGAATATTATTTAAGTACCTACACTTTATCTAATATGAGTCATTACACATGGTTATACATGAAGATTTATTTGTATTGAAATAATAAAAAAAAAAAATTATTACTAAAAGGCGAAATTCCAATAAAAAATATATTGTAATAATTGTAAAATATTACTGAAACAAAATTATAATATTAAAGTCATATCTTTAACAAAAGAAATATTTGCACATTTATCTAAGAAAATGTTCACAGACTTAACTTTATTTAATAAAGTTCATCTATTTACTTTTATAAATTATTGCAGGTATCAAAAATTATATTATTCTAATCTATTACTTAAGTAACTGTATATACTTACATAAATGTTAATACTTTTATATTATAATTAGTATAGCAGAAATAAAAGCCAAATTTGTATTTCTATGCATATTTTATTTACACTTTTTGATCCATAAAATAATGCATTTATTCATAAGCTGGCTAGATAACAAAGCCATTTTAACTTGGTATAGTTAATTACTGTATGTTGTAATTGGCAACCATAGTCTAGCAGTAGTATCCTGGCCACCGAGTGTTTTATCAGACTTTTTATTCGAAATTAACATATAAGGCATAGGATATTCAATATTGATATTTATTGCATGGCAAAATGTTTTTTTTCTGCATCAGACAGAAGATGCTGATATGAGCAGTGCCATACTTTTTTTTATACAAATATACATTAACTATCACAAGTGGATCAAGTTCTTGTTACTTGACTCTATTTTCTGAGCATAGAGTAGAGGTACTGAATCTCTTTGAGCTGATAAATTATTTTTCGGATCATAGAGACATAGAACCTCATCCATCTGATACAAGTCTTGAAAAGTGCTGCAAGGATCTTTAGGCGCTTGAATGACGTTAACAGGGTGGCGCTGTTGGTAAACTTTTGTAAAATTGTCACAGAGATTGTATTGAAAAACAAAGATGGCGGCGTTAATTCCGATTTTGACCACGCGCCACAGGAACCTTGTATAGCTACAGTTATAATGATGATCAATTGATCATAGATTGACAGGCGTGATGAGTGCCTTGCCGGTGAGCGCGTTGACCACGTTGTTGGCGGCGAGCACGCCCATGTCACTGCGTGTACGCACCGTAGCGCTGCCTATGTGCGGGAGGACGACTGTTCAAATAGTAAAGCATTATTAGTCAGCTATCAACTAAAAATTTAAGGTTCTCTTAAAAAGTTACTTATGTATAAATATTTCAGTAGATGTGAAGACAAGAAGACCGCGGTCGACCGACGTCAACCACTCATATTATTTCATAAGACTCTCAAAATATGTCAAATAGTGTCGTCGATCGACATCGATTGGCTGCTTTCTGTTTGCACCCTTAAGCTACGGCTTCCTTGAAGAGCGGTGGCCACCACATAACGGCCGCAGTGACGCCTGTCATGAAAATTATGGCAGTAGTAAAGATTTAAATCGTTAGATTCGCCCTACCGCGTTAAAAGATAGTCGCATTTCTGTTTCGTTTTGACACCTCTCACACATATTGACGCAGTGACTTCACTTGATTGTCATGCAAACCCTATTTAATAATGTGTGAGCTCATTCTTTTGAGTATGGACAATTTTCTTGTGACTAAATACGGTGAGAGCAAATCTAGCGATTTAAATTTTTGGGCAGCGGGGTTTGACTTAATGTCAAATACTGGTGAAACTGACAGATTTTCATGAGAGCCGATACAATTTGGGGTAAGGCCGTGTAAAATTGTACAATTCGTTTTTTTTTTTGTCCCAAGAAAGTATGTGTTAATAGCTCATTAAATACCGTCCTGACATCGATAATATTGTGGCAACTGATTATATGAATCATGAATTAATAGTGATCATCGTTAAATTTATCATACCATGCAATTTACTATTTCTTTTTGTATTTTTAAAAGTTGTAATTTTTTCTTCCCATACAAAATAGCAATGTCCCAAATACATCTCTTGGGTATTATGTATAAAATATTTTGAAAAAAATGTCTTCTAGCGCTAAGAAGTAGCTTTTAATGAATTTATTACTAATTTTCCTCTATAACGCTCGTATTTTGTTAATTTAACTATGTTTCTATAAAATTTTATTTGAACATAAATATGTGTCCCGGATTTTCATGTCGCAAGCGTTACGCTAAGAGAGTTACTAAATACTGGCTTAATATGCGTGTATCCAAAGCCGAATAAGATTTCTTAGCACGGCAGTACTGATCACAGACATAGATCTACATAGATAACGCAAATGCATGCACTTCGCGTGTCTGAACCCCGGCCAAGCGTCGAGGTTGGTCGCCGCTAACTTCAGTCCCGCGCGTCCGTTGTTGCAGCCGAACGTCCGCAAAAAACTAAACAAATGCCTCGTTGCGTGATAATTAACGGCAATAGCCCAAAAATTTCGAACACCCAAAGGCAGGAACATATTTCCTATCACAGGTAAGTTATTTTAAAATTATATTATGCGTAAATTCATATTAAAACTATTTTTAAGTATTCCAAGCTGCGTGTCGTTCCAGAATATTCCTAACTATAAATTACCGTTAAGTAAACCTTATTCACATTACATTGCCGCGTTTGCTTTGGACGTTTGATCTGACGTTGTGTGTTAGGAGACGATGAATATCGCACAAGCGATACTGTCGCGCATCGCTTCGACTTCGTGATACAGGCAATTTGTCATTCGTCTGTCAATTGTAGCAACTAGTGCTGTTCGTTCTACAACATATATCAATAATCGATTTTAATCGATATCGGACTGACGAATGATATAAAGAAAGCCAATTTAGTAGATATAACAAGCTCATTTATGCATGACCTAATTTTACAGGACTGCTATAAAAAGGAGGATATTTTTTTTAGGGTTGATGTATTTAATGTGTTTTTGTCTATCCTTTCAACATTATACGACTATTTTTATATATTTAATGTGTTTATTTTCTATTGCATTTAAAAATATTTTTTTTTAGTTTCCCACATGATCCAATCATAAAAGAAAAATGGATTGCGGCCACGGGACGGAAAGACTGGTTCCCGACTAAACACAGTACTATTATTTGTACTCATCTACTCACGCTTATACAACAAACTATATCTGTGCAACAAACATCCAGCTTGACCAATTTGCTTTATTCATAGGATCCTTTGCCTCAATATGTGAAAAAAGTTGGCTACCTCAAAGATGAAACGCCATGTAGGATGTGGACTGGTAATTCCTCGAAACTCTCCCATTCAAATATATCATTCGTCTGTCTATGTATCATTCGTCTGTCTATATCATTCGTCTGTCTGAAAATCGATGTCATTCATATTAATCGATTTGTAATTATTAGGTTATCTAAACTACTGTTTCTTATCTTAATCATGCATGTCTATACTAATGCTTTGTGTTTCAAAGAAATATCAACAAATATATTTTAGTAAACTTACTTGAGATTATGCGAAAGTATCCAAAATGTAGAATGAAATATTGCTCTAAAGCGCGACGCGACTGCTCACTTTTAAACAACTCGGCGTACTGACGATTGCTGTGAGAGCGAGCGGGACAACAGATATAAAATATATGAGTATGAGCGAGACGATCACGGTGGCAATGGCAGCTTCAGTTGAATCGTAGCGGGGCGAAGGGGCATCGGCGGCATCGATGGCTTTGAATCGGTTTGGATGTCCCGTCACTAAATTGCAGCTGTGACGTCACAGTAGGTATAAAAAAGTCGGCACGCTTGGTTTCAATACAAATCGTAATAATTGCGTTATCTATGTAGATCTATGTCTGTGGTACTGATGCACATAATGTCAGAATGTAAAAAAAAAAAAAATCGTCCAATCGTCCACTTGATCCGGATTTTTCTGTGTGTTGAACGAGTTGTCCCAGGTTATTTTGTGGCGTTAAAATACCAATTTCGAGGTTCGTATTGCATATTTGCATTATTTTTATGCGTTCCGCTCATAGCTACATTATTACTTTAAAGAAATAGCTTGGGCTGTGGTAGTAATCTGCTTTTTTATAAGAGATACTAGATTTTTAGTTTAGCTTCGCAACATTTTTCTGTCGCGAGTGATACCGAACGTTACTAGGAGAGTTACGTAACACTCGGGACATAATTTAGGCAGAGTTTACATTCAGGGAAGAATTATTCACGAGAGATTTTTAGAATTGGACAAACTTTTTGCTTATTATATACATTGTTTTTTTTTTCATGATAAATGATTAATTTTGACCTGCTAGAGGTTTTTGACTGAACGAAAAGGACACAAGGTCATAAAAATATACTTATTTTAATTTATATGTACCTAACCTAAATAGGCAAAAACAAAAGAGTTCAGCACCTATTTCTTCTCTGTTTGTCAACCGTTTTTCTTTTTTTGTTGAGCTATAATTTTATCACAAAAAAAAAATTGGAACAGTTTATTGTTTTTCCTTTTTATTAGTTTACTTATATGGGTTAACTGGTTTCTATTCGAACACCTAATTTAAAAGTCTAGTTTACTATCGTAACATTGTATGCAGGTGGTGAATGGGCATGTTATTTCATTTTTTCAGATGACTCCGTTATCGGCCGCCGAAAAACAAAAGAGATATAGAGACCGTATGCGGCAGAGTAATCCTGAAAAGTTCTGAAAAACTGTCATACTTAAAAAAAAAAACATTACTAGTAATAAATTTTTTAAACATGTTTTTTTTTATTTTTAAATAATCATCGAAATTAATGTTCTACTTTAGTTACCAGTGAAGAACGTGTCAAAAAAAACGAATTCAACAACTTAGGTTGATTGCTGAATTAGTTTATTACATTGTAGACCTAGCTTTAGATGGGTCGCGAGCGTTACTGCGTTACCGTGTGTTACTAATTGATTAATGTCTTAAGAGTTACTATGTACATAATTAGACGGGCTTACCCTTTGACGGAACCGCTTTCCTAAGAAACTAAAGCTTTACGAAACTTTTCGGTTCCTTAACGGTTCTTCTTCTTTTGTACTTATTTGAGTTACAGAAACAAACTGTATAGACCAATACCATTGATTTTCTTTCCGATACTAACATAAGTTTGGCAGTGTGAGCAGTTTGTGGTCCTTGGGCAAAGGCTCCGGTGTGGTGACGTCGAGGCCGGCTGCGTAGATCTGCTTGTTCTTCAGAGCGTCGTACAAAGCCTCTTGGTCGACTAGGTCTGTGAAAGATTTAACACGTATTAGATGCCAAAAGTTACGACGGAATAAAGAGATAGGGTACAAAATTGCAAAACATCGTAAGAAAAATTTAACATCTTTGAGCATCCTTAGTGATTTCGGTAGACCGCGATGCCGAGGTAATAGTGTCAACAATCTGTAGCATCCGAGGTGCAATCTTGGATTTTAATAACGTTCGCATTGTTAGGATGATTTCACGTCTGACAGAAGATGCATCGCATATCGTCGGTCGCGTAACACCAGAACGGATGCGTTAGGGAGTCGGGGAACTTACGTCCGACGCATCTTGACAACTCATCAGATCTGTAAACATTTCTACCAACGCTGTGCTTCCCGGTACGCAGTCGTCACTCCAGTTTATTCCACCATTGAAACTGCCACTTTGGCTAATACAGCCAACCTGGAGTTGCTATGTAGGTAACTGGCTAGAAAGGAAAGGCAGTCGTTCCTCACCTCCACGTCCAACGTTGATGACGATAGCGTTTTTCTTCATCTTCCCGAGAGTATCCTTGTTGATCATGTGTCTGGTTTCGTTGGTCAGCGGCACGGCTAGCACTATAAAGTCGCTTTGGGCTAGCAGTTGGTCTTGAGTTACAAACTCTGCCCCCAAGGCTTTGGCTAGAAAGAGTACAGCAATTGGTTTTTCTCAAAAAATATTAGGTTATATTAAATCTACTTCTTTCGAATTCTAGCGATAGTTGGTGGACTTTCAACAGTGAGTTGGGAAAAGGCTAGGCAGATAATGGTACCTTTGCACAGAATTTCCATGATAGGAATTTGTATTTGAAGTTTTAGGTAGGTACGTAGTGCGTAGTTATAGATAAAGTTAGACTCAATATTTACGACTGTTATAAATATATAGGTAGTACTTAGGGTATGTTCCTATCTTCATATAATTTTATTTACATCGTAATTATCTCGTCGTAGTTACTTGCATCTTTTTACTATCGATTGTTTAAGAGCGTTCATCCCGCGCGGGCTGGCAACGGCGCATTTCTAGTGATTTAAACCAAAGTAAGTAAGTACTATTTTTCAGCCATGTACTAGATCGTTGGAATTTATAATTATTTTTAAATAAAAATTCACAAAAACTTCGTACCGTCTCAGTCAGAATCAATGTATGAGAACATGAATTAAATTATCTTCATAATAAGTATTTTTTCGTGAATTTTTCTTGTTTTAATAGTTATTCTGCTATTCGGGACGGAGAAAAATCCAACAAATCAAAGATCATAGAAATCGGTCCAGACTCCCGACGTTCTTGAGTTATAAGTGGTGTAACTAACCCGACTTTGTTTTATATAAATATATACCAATATAACTGTAATAAATAGCATAAGTACAGACTTATATACATATAGCAATGATCTAGTACCTGACTGAAAAAAAATACTACTTTAGTTTTAATTTAATAAAATACCTAATCATAGTAATCAGGAAAAACCACTAGAAAAGAGACATTGACAGCCCGCGTGGGATGAACGCTCGTAAGTTTTAAACTTTTTTGCATGATCCTGTCACTTTGAAAAGCAAGATCTGTAGTACTATTCTGTAAAAAATCTCACCGTGAAAACTTAGGTGAAGTGAGCTGTAATTCCACTTGATGCTAGGGATTGACACTATTGATAGCTCACTTTAAGCTCACTTCACCTAGGTTTTCACGGTGAGATTTTTTACAGAATAGCACTACAGTTTGATCCATTTCGAAACCACAAGGAAACTTGGGAAACTATACCTTCAGGCTTCTCCCTATGGCCAGTGTACACGAACTTTTCGACTTCAAATCCTGCGAGGCGCTTGACCACAGCCTGTCCGATCCCCCCTAAGCCAATGATGCCCACGGTACTGCCACGGATGTCCTGACCAAGGACCTTGTCAAAACCAATCTCCCATTCGCCTCTGTAATTGGAACAGTGATTGTCAGATAAGCAGTTCTTATGAACATAATGAAAAACAATATTACGCATAGCCAGAGGTGTATTCTTAGGTAGTGGTACCCAGGGCTTGGAACCGGTGCCAAAAGTACAGGTTCTGTATCGGTACTTGGCGGTTCTTGCCATTTCGGTACCTGGGTACCGGTTTTGGACGGGTATCGGTCCTCCACCTAATAAGTACCGGTACCAAATTCAGGTACCAGACACGTACCACTAATCTCATATTTGTACGAGGAACCTCGTACTGTTGACAACCTTGAAGTTATTCTTTTAACTAAGTATCTTTTTTAGTTTATCTGTTTTCTCATTCTAACTGGTGGTACCTAACATCCAATAGAAAACTGCTCGAAACGTCGATCAAACCCAGGATCTTCCACACTCAATAATCTACGCCCTACGGTACGGTAGCCAGAATGTTCACCAATCGCTAAGATTCACACGAGCGTCTCTATCGTTATCGTTTAGCTATAACAGATGCTATCACGATTCAATTAACGTTGAGATTACAAGGTAACAGCACAATCTAAGGCTGCAAAAACCGAGTGGTATGGATGTATTTATACACGCAGCACGCTCTGCATCTCTGAAATTGGCCTTTAGTCTACTGCTAAAGCTAGACTAGAGTCCTTACTTCCATGGGCTGCACCTGCTGCACGATTCCCCTATCTCTTAATCACAACGTTCCGTAAGCGAAACTATGTTGGCAATATTACTTGTGAACCTGCTCCAAATTTTCAGTGAACCGCCTGGCAGCTGCCAACATAAGAGCGACGGCAATTTCAGCGACAGCTGGAGACAAGACATTGGGTGTGTTGGAGAGCTTGATGCCCCTTGCTCTCAGCTCGTCCAGGTTGCAGTGGTTGTAGCCAGCTGATACCGTCGCCACAAGCTTCAATTGGGGACCTGGAACGTTATAATACTACGTCTGTATTCCTCGATGGGCTTATATAATTGTGTATTTATTCATCAAGTAGCAATAGACTTATTATTATGGACACAATTTCTAAGATAATGCACATACAATATAGGAAAAATAAATTAAAATTATACCTAAGTAATAAACAATTAAAATTACATCATTAGTATTGGTCAACAAAAAATAATAAAACAAAACAATTTTCTAACCGGCACGGCATTTGGTACAGCAACATCCTGCCACATCCATGCCGGATATAAGGGCAGTCCAACCTATCGGCGATCATTACCAGCACCCTAATTGCGTAACACATTATCAATCGGAATCTGAATCATTTTGAAGTATATTGCTAATCCATTGCTTCATATGTTCGAAAAATGTCTCTGTTCAACACGTAAATAACGCAATGGATGTTGTTGACCTGTCAAAATGAAACCGATTCCGATTGATAATGTGTTACGCAATTAGCCCGCAGGATGGCATATAACTCAAACGTTGTTTCATGTAAAAGATGTCAAACTTATAGCCATAAACTATTTCTATATGTATAGAGAAGTCAACGCATACAGGGCGGCCAACGCGCATGCGCGTTTTTCGTACTTTGACCATGTGCTGGCGACGCGTATGCGCGTCCATACAATTTACTTAACTTACTTCGAGTGCGGCGCGACGCATCTGTGCGTCCATTGTGTACCTCTATTGTTTCGAAAACATCGTAAAATAAGGGTCGGTAAGGGTGTCGACACACTTGTTCAATATTTCGATTGTTACATACGTACGATAGTCGGTTGTTACATGACTAATATGTTACGAGTGTCAGGGTGGAATAATATTCGTTCGTGGTGTACCTACCCACCACAACTCGCTTACCGAGTCGTGTATAAACGTAGCTATTATTGACATTTATTTGTGAGCGTGCAATAAAAAAATAAGTACAAAAAAATTATTTATTTTTTTTTTGTTTTTTTACCCACGCCTTTCCCTTTAGGCGTGGGTAACTCTGGCCGGAGGCACGGCCGTTTGGCGGCGGGTCGGTGGTCAATAATTATGACGGCTCTCTTTGCCGCCTCCAGCAAAGCCGTCATATCCTCAGCCTGAGAACCGCCGCCGCCGCTCCCCCCGGGCCCGCCGTCGTCAGCGGCAGTCGGAGGCAGCGACTCCGTCGGGACCCAGTCACTAGGCTCTGTGTCCTCGTCTTGCCTAACAAAAAGATATAAAGATGTAATAGAACCTATGGGTTCGATAATTATCTAGGTATTGCAATAACTTCTACGAAAACTGCACATATTACAGCGAAATCTTTGTATTAGTAGTTATACAAATTATGATTCAATTACTTACAGAAAACCTCCTTCCATTTTTCGCGCTATTTCTTCGCTGAACGCTGACAGCTAATTTGCAAGCGACAACATACTATCTTTTTAGTTTGTGGCCTTTCAATATCAGGCTATAGTCATCGGACCGTACTGCCTAGTTTTACGTGAATTGTTATAAATAATTGAAAATAATGTGTCCCATGACTACCTATATATGTATAATGTAGTAAGACGACGTAATTTAATATTTTGTAAAATAATAGATAGCGATGTAAAACGTCGAACCAACAATTCTGTGGTATGTATCGGATCTAATGTGTATAAGTACGAAAAAAATATCACAAGACTCTGTAGCCATGCCAAAAAAATATAAAAAAAAAACAGTCCCAAAATGCTAGGAACACACCACCAACCACTTCTCACTGAACTCACCAACTTTAAGTAAGATCCTTCTTTGTCATAGTACAATGAAAACTAGTACCTACTTATCTAGTTCATACTCACCTATTATCAGCCTTACCTGTTGAGTCTTACTTCATGTTTGTGTGTGTGATGGAAATAAGATACAAAGGGTAAAATGACAATAAAATAAAAAAAAGGAAAAGTTCATAGTTTATTGGGGGAGCCCTGATGAGTCGTTTGGACATGAACGATCACCAGGGCTCCCCATAATCAAAACGCTCTTGGAGCCAGGCCACGAACACATTTGGAGTGGGTGGTCGTAGTTGTGCTGCTGGTGCAGGCCGGGGTCCATTCCTGCAAAAACAAAAAAAATTGTACATAAGTACAAAAAAAGAACACTTTCGAATATGAACCTACATCGTAGGTAAGCATGGTGTGCCGTTTTAAAACACACAAACAAAACATGGTGCATAACGAAAAGCTGGCGCAGTCAACACATTGCAGGATTTATATAACAGATGTGTGGGAAATAAAAAAGAAATGTGCAGTTGAGCAAGTACTCACAGCATGTCCATGTACTCCCCGTCTTCCGGCCTGTACACCAGCAGCGGGTGCAAGTTAAGCTCCAACCGCCGCATGCGCTCCGACACGTCGGCGATTGGAGCTAGTAGCCACCGAATCTGTCGAAGTAAAACAATTAATAACTTTAACCTATGAAACTATAACAAAAGTGGCACTAAACAATCGATGACGATATATACCTCGTCCACCCACTCCCCCATCACCTGCATCGCGCTGGCCGCGTCGTGAGCCTGGAGCCCCAAAGCCTCATAAATTGGTCTGAAATTAAAAAAAAATATAAAATAAAATAATACTAAATAAATACAATATTGCTTACATGAAATATTCATTCAAATGTTGATACTTACTCATTGTTTGGGTCATGTGCATCAGGCCCACAGCGGCCACAACACACGAGGCGGCGAATGGCCCGGCCCCAATCTCTAATGGCGTTCATATTAGCAAATTAGCTGTAACTTGTAACTTTGTAATAATTCAATAATTGTAAGCCCTCGACACCGACAGTTTAGTCTGTCAAATTTAAATCGTAGCAAAAATTTTTGAACGAATGAAATGAATGACAAATCAAAATAATGTTACCATATAATTAATTTTTGATAATATATTGTATGTTACTGACCACTAATATTTGCTGAGAAATTGATTCCAATAGCTGATGATAAAATAATGATTCGATGGAAACGATGCATATTCATTATTTTGTGTTGATTTATTATTCAGACTGCATAAGATAACAAAAATACACCGAAACCCTTTGGTCATAAGGCTTAAACTTAACATATTGAACACAATAGATTTATGCACTACTACTAGGTATTTCACTACCAGATTACAGGTATGCGCCGGTGCCGGAGCCGGAATCCTTTTGTTAAAATGTCTTTTATGTTTATTGGACTACTAAATTAATCTATGCCGATTTGTATAAATATTGTTTTGTAACCAAAATTAAGTGTTTTAAGGCTTAAACTTAACATTTTGAACACAATTGATTTATGATCTACTACTAGGTATTTCACTATTTTATTATAATGATGCCAGGCGTGCGCCGGTGTGCCGAAGCCGAAACTCTTTTGTTTGTATTTTATGTTTATTGGACTACTAATCTATGCCGATTGGTTTCAATATTATTTTGTAACCAAAATTAAAAATAGAGGAAAGATGTTATATATAAAAAAAAACAATCATAAAGTATGGGTCTAATATTATTGCTCTAGTAAATAATTAATAAATTCGTATACTACTAAATGGCAACACTAAGTGTTCAATTTCATTCATCATTCATTCATTCGCTCTATACGTTTACGTAGAGTGCGTTTCAACAAATAGTTCCTATGCCGTTATGTTGGCCCCCCTGTCCTCCGCTAGGAATATTTGTGTTTTGTGCCCGTCTGTCAAGATAGTAGATATGGGAATGTGATATTGCGGATTTTTTAAAGATTTATAAGGTTTCCGTGTTAGAATCATGCACAAAACATTAAGGAGTGGTGAAAAATGAGAAGTGGTATACATTGCTGCCAACATAACGGCATAGGAACTATTTGTTGAAACGCACTTTACGAACAACAATAATGAGCAAAAGCAAATTGAAAAGAGAAAAAATATAACAGGTAACGCTTGATCCGTGAGGTTACGGTCAGTAACATGACAAAAAACTTTTACAAAAACAACTGTAGTGTGAAACCACCTTTACTTGTAGCGTAATATTGTTTTATGACTGTCATAAAACGCAAAAATTTCCAACTCACATAAGCGTCTTGCCGCACTCGGACAAAGTAGTAAACGACGCACTAATGCGGCCAGCCGCACTGGATAAGACATTCTTCAACCGCGCATGTGCGTTCATAGCACTACACGAAAATTATTTGAACGCGCATGAGCGTTTGCCGCACTGGGTTAGTGGCTATTCTAATTAGCATTTGCTAAAATGTCGCAAATAATTCAGCAGATAATGCGACTGCCTCATCTGAATTTATACCGTTCGTAATTAATGGGTAGGATCAACGGGTAAGACAATCTCCACAAATGCGGGTTCACGGACGGCTCAGATCTCAAGTGCGTATGCCCCTCCCCAGTCCCCACAGACAATGGCCCACCTTCCATCCTGCGCCGCATGCCCTGTCAACTGTACCCTTGATGATCTTATGACAGCGTCAGTGAGTGGAGTTCGCGCAGCTGAATTTTGGGCCAAAAATGTTTAAACTTTTTTACATTGATATGCTAAGAAGAAGAACAGGTAGGATTGTTGTCGGTAAAGCTACCATTCCCTAGAAGAACGTTTCCGTCATATTTTTAGTGGACGTCAAGAAAATCTGTAATTTTCACCAGTATTTGACATGGTGTCAAAAAATGCTCTGTATTTGGATATTACGGCCGCATGTGACGATCACCGCTGGGAAACCGTAGCTTAAACGCTAGTCATTCAATTCTTGTGCACTCGTGGGTTTCAAGTCAAAGATTCAACCCTCGTCTCTTATAGGAGATGAAAAGAAAATGACATGCACTCTTATTACGTAACATACGATCAATCACAATCTGAATCATTATGAAGGATATTGCGAATCCATTGCTTTATAATTATGTACGAAAAGGAAAAAACTGCTCAACAACGTATAACGCAATGAATGTTGTTGAACTGTCAAAATGAAAACCAGTCCTACTGTTACGCATCCAATGTCTAGACGGCTACAAATAAAATTCGCCCACATTAAGTGGAAGTTGGTTGGAAATATGAAAGCACGAAAAAGAAATGGAAATTATATTTCTTGAAGAAGCCGAACTGGGTGATTCATAATGCCTTGAAAGTGTAGATTTGCGTTCAACCAGTCTGGATTATCCGACTGGTCAAACGTTTCATACATACGTCCGCTTTTTCAGGAAGGAGTTACTCTTACTATAACTATTGAGTAACTTAGGAGAACGTCTAATTACCAGCCTTATCCAGCAGTTCCTTGGTGATAGGAAGGTTGGAGCTCCACACGAGGGCTGAACATCCTGGGATGAGCTTCAAGAGGTCCTCTTTTGCCAGAGTCCGGCCTTCCTCGCCGAAGTTCAGGTATTTCGTTTGGAGGACTGTGAAACTGATAACATAATTAGTTTTAGATAGGGGGGATACACAAAGAATGTCCATACATCAGTACCTTTCAGGAACTCACTGAAGCTGTGATTAACGTGGCCACCTACTGGGTCCAAGTAGGTTCCATCGATTCGAAAAGCTGGAGAAAGTGATGCGAGATGGTTATGATTGAACTGCAACATCAACAGATAGTCTAATGGTCTTTCCGCAAAAGTCACAAATTATGTACCAGCACCCTAATTGCGCAACATCGATCAATGACAATCTGAATGATTTTGAAGTAGGTAGGGTCAGGTGGGCTACAGTGAGCCAGTGGTACACAGAGAATCGGTATTATTATATTCAAAACTAGTAGTTACCGGATCATGGAACCGACACGTAGCAACGTGTTTCGTTACGTCTCCCTCACTCCCCAGTTGAGGGCGAGCGCCCGTTGTAAGCGGTCGTGTGGTGCGACGATTTGTGTTTTCCCGCGCGAAAAGTAAAAAATAGGTAAGTTTTGCTTTTCTTCTTCAAAGTCGTGTTTTCTGAGCTTTTCGTACC
Source organism: Hydraecia micacea (assembly GCA_914767645.1). Classification (NCBI taxonomy): domain Eukaryota; kingdom Metazoa; phylum Arthropoda; class Insecta; order Lepidoptera; family Noctuidae; genus Hydraecia; species Hydraecia micacea. The sequence goes on from OU611794.1 coordinate 3,376,773, forward strand.
GAATTTTATATACATGTAAAGTCACTATCTAGCAATAATATGGTTATTATGATTTTAACATATTCCTTGATCAATTGCCTTTTTTCAACATCAAATGTCAAATAACGTAGGTGGTACACAGTGACTCAGTATTGCAGGGTACACAGTGAACCGTGGTTCAGTGTGTACCGCTTGATGGTTCATTGTGTACCAAAGTTCAACATCAAATTAGTTAAATGGATACAACTTTTTTTGCTTCAGGATGGGTCGAACTAAGGCAGTGAAAAGAAAGATTGGGGGGCATAGCAAGGATGATATGGTGCAAGCACTTCAGCCTCTTGAACCAGAAACTGATATCAAATATATTTTGCCTAAACCAAAAGTGGATGGAAGCAGTCGTCGCCAAGCGACGTTTAAATTCCTCGTCAATATTTCACTTCTGAAGTTCACATATTAGGCTTTTTTTTAAATAATTATTAGGTTTTTTTTTATTGTGGCTGTAAACGCAACTTTGAGACTGATTTTATAGGATAGATAATAAGTTGATAACATAGATCTCAATTAATAAAAACCGCATTGACTGTATTTTTTTAGAATATTATATTTTATGTTACTGTTCTACAGAAATTTAAAGGTTTTGTATACCAACTTAACAATTATTTCTAAATACATGTGCTGTGTATGTTATCCTGATTAAGTTATAATTCTATTTTTTGTTTTTTCTTGACATTCTAAGCAATAAACCTTCTTGAATAAATGAAAAAACTTTGTTTTAATGACGCATTTTTGATTGATGACCGATTTACCCGAATTAGTCCAGTTAAAATATAACTTATCTTCGTTTTATTCTGATATGGTTCACTGTGTCCAACGGTGGTTCACTGTGAACTTCATCATGGATCAGTGTGTACCAAAGAGTGTACACAATGAACCAATTCCCATTTTTTTTAAAACACTTGGTAATGTCTAACCTATCAGTTTTTGAGCTTAATTTTGTAAAGAAACCTTAAGTCTATTAGACACTAAATGGTATGTATGAAAAAAGAAAACGAAAACTTTTAATTTGAGTACATGACACAACTTTGAATTTTTTGTGGTTCACTGTTGCCCACCTGACCCTATAGGTATTGCTAATCCATTGCTTGATATGTTCGAAAAAATTATCTGCTCAACAACGTAAATAACGCAATGAATGTTGTCGAACTGTCAAAATGAAAGCCATTGCTACTGTTAGGTCCCTCACTTAAAACTCAAGCACTATTTACGGTGATATATTGATGAAAACATTTGGTTTTTCTATTTTGTGTAACTTGTTAAGTATGTGGAATAGGGATTTAACATTTTGGTAAGTTGTTTTTTGACTCTGGTCTAGTACTTATCATGTAAAAGTAATACACGATTCAATTAATTTTTCTTGATACAAAAAAATGCAGTTATATCTATTTTTTTACTTTTTTCGACATCACGGCGTAACGCTTAAGCGCTAAACATAGAGAATTATCATTTATTATATCAAAGTTTACTCAAATTCATTTATTTTGTTCAATTAAAAAAGGATCAGTAAATTCGTTTTGATACATACGTCGTTTTATTCCGAGCGCATGCACATTATAGCCATCACTCTTCTTTTGCGTTTCAAAAGTAATTGCATCACTTTCGCTCGCTTAGTAGGTTTTCGAGGATTTTAGATTTTCGAGGTAGCACCTTAAAATTTGTTTAAAGCCATTTGATTGATTGCAACTAGTTTTAAGTAATGCTCGCAGCTCGAGTCTTGAGTGAGGTTCTGTCATACGAGTCCCTAAGGTTGTCTGCATAAGATCCTTTTTAGCGATAAGACTGTCCATTAGGAAAACCTCGGAGATACTGAGATAATTATTATCTAAGTAATGACCCTGAAATCGCCGGTGTTTCGGTCTCAATACTATAAATACCTAAGGTTATCGGATCGGTACGGTAATCGCACACCGTTAAATTTTGACATCGGCAATATTAGGGAAATAGTTAACTATGTGCTTCTTGACTGCGGTAGGAAATTGGAATGTGAATAGGTGTAAGTACGTAGGTACCTTAGCATTTATGTTGTACCCAACGCCGTCTTAGGGCAGGCCGGGGCCCTTGGGCCCACAAGAATTTGGGGCCCCTTTGGAAAGTAAAAAAGACCGGTCAAGTGTGAGTCGGACTCGCACACTGAGGGTTCCATACAATTGTGTAGGTATGTAACTACAAATTTACGGTTTTCACATTTTTTCCTTTACTTGTGCTACATGACATTGCTTTTTGCCAAATTTCATGATTCTAGGTCAACGGGAAGTACCCTATAGGTTTTGATTCCCTTGCGAGTGTCAAAATATGCGCTTTTGAATGTAGCTTGCGTTGTAATATCTGCCTTCTGGGGCCCCCGTGGGGTAGAGGGCCCTGGGCACGGGCCCCGTGTGCCCTTATGGTAAAGACGGTACTGGTTGTACCTACTTGTATTAATTTTGAATAGGTACCTATAAAACATTGATAACTGTCTAGTATCTTGTTATTTACGGAAATAGTGTTGACACTTATGCTCTAGGTATGCTTTGTAATGTAACAAAGGCAAAACAATGTTGAATAGTTATATTTACCTTCAAGGGGGTTTATTTATAAAGGATGACTAGCTGCTGCCCGCGACTTCGTCCGCGTGAAATCCTATCCTAACTATACGTTTTTTTTCCCAAAATAAAAGCAGCCTAAGGTACTCCTTATTACATCAGCTATCTGCCAGTGAAAGTCCCGTCAAAATCGGTCCAGCCGTTTCAGAGATTAGCCGGATTAAACAGACAGACAGACAAAAATTGTAAATAATGTTGTTTTGGTATACGTACCGTGTATACATCCATATGCATTTAGTAAAAAGCGGGTATATTAATATTACAAACAGATACCACACTGTATTTTGTGCAGACACTACAATTTTATTTATTTGTATAGGTAGATTGATTAAAGATAAGAGATGTTTAAACGTCAAACATGTATGGTTAAACAGTCGCTAACATTGACTTATATAACTACGTTTATGAATAAAGTGGTAACTGTTCTGCGTACCTACATACGAGTAGTGATGGATTACCCAATGATTTCTATTAAAGTTTCCTTAAAAATACTTCCTTCTAAATAATTAGCCTGCTCCATGTTTTCTGTGACTAGCAGGGATATCTCAAATGTTTTGTCTAGTAGGTACCTATAACTACCAATTATATTAATTGCTGGTTTTTATATTATGTAGATGCGAGTGAATAACTTGAAATGGCCTTGTCCAAAACACATTAATAGGTCATTACCATTCTACAGCGAGCTATTTTTGAGCGAACATTGCAAGCAAGAAAGCATTTAACTGGCTTCAGTAAACCATTTTGTATTAACTATGTATTTTAAACTAAACTCAACGTTAAATTATGATCCATTGTTCTGTTTAAACATAATAATAATAAACTACTTGATATGAACGTGTTTGTGCTGATTATTTTCTTGTAAATAACCAACGGTCAATACTTATGTGATTTCTCGAGAGTATGTGCATAGGTATTGCAGATGAAATAAGATGTATTTTATGTTAAAATATAAAATAATACTTACTGTTCTTCCAAAACTTTGAGTCCACTTGCCGGAAAATCGTTGGAAGACACTAAAACCTTAAGATTTTTCGTCATTGTGCTATGGGCAACGCAACTTGCCGGTAACGCAACACCAACTAACAGCACCACAGCTACATAATGTACAATCATTGTTTATGTAACTGCTTGAAAGATATCGTATCTCGAAATCAAAAGATAAAATACGTATTGCTACGAAGCGGGCCGGAGAGGTTGTGTGACCGGCTGTATAGATTCAAGGTCTTGGCTCCAGAAAAAAAATGGAGCGGTTAGTCTACGATTGGCGGGAATATGGTCACTGGTCTTAATTAGTTATGCTCCGTGTTTACAGTTTTGCTAGAGTGACGTGCGTTTGATAAACCCAGCGGAACATATTATAAGTATTTTGTTTATACTTACTTTTAATTGTAAGTATTTCAATTCCATCATCAATTTATGATATTGTACCTACCTACTTTGATAGGCGGCACGCTTTTGTAACATGTTCGCAAGATTATTTTAAACATAAATAAGTTGTAGTAAGTACTTTTATCTGAACTTTTAGGTAGGCTTTCAGATGTTCTCACTTCTTACCCACTACAAAAGCTTGTCTACTAAACTTGCATAGGTAGGTACCAAATACAAGAGTATGCAAGGATATTTTGCAAGTTCTGCTTAGGTCCGTTCTTGCAGACTTACGGTTGAGTGAAGTGAATAATGACAACTTCAAAACATTAGGGTCCACAGATCACCAATGTAGATTTCTGTCAAAATCTAGTAAAAAGATAACATTTAATAAAACTGAATTATACTTAATTATTTTGTTGTGAAAACTCACGTTGGTCTCGCATCTCAGGCCTCAGGTGGATTTTGAGCTGTTTCTGATTATCTTCTATTTAATATAGAAGATAATCAGAAAGGTAGGTAGGTAGGTACCTAATAAAAGTATCTAGAGAAAATCTATTTACCGGGTTAAGTATTCCATTTGGCCCTTTGACAAGGTAGCCACTTTACATTTATTAACCACTGTTGTGCTTGTGGAATATCTAACCAGGCTTTTTATGTCGCCACCTTTGTTATTACCTACCTACTTACCTAGATCACATTCCTACAAACGTAGTAGGTAAGTACTTTACCAGACCTATCTAGCAAACGTCGAAGAATCAAGGGTTCGATGTAAGGTTATCGATATTAAGAAACAGCGAAGAAAAAAGGTGTAGTAAAAACATAACGTCGCATTAACAAGGCATCGATGTAACAATTTTCGTAAAATAAGTCTTAGTAAGTATTTCGAACTCATATAGGGAACCCGTGCTAGAGAAATGACTAGATCTGTCGGTCTGGTAAAGTACCTGCGAAAAAAAAAGACGTAGTAAAAACATAACGTCGCATTATCAAAGTATCGATGTATAGACATCGATCCTAACAATTTTCGCAGAATAGTATTTCGAACTCGTATAGGGAACCCCTCTGGCACATTTGTGTTTCCCCACATGAGTCGTTATTAAAGGTGTAATGAAGTCCCCTGTTTAGATAAGTTAAGCACTTCATTGATAAGATTACTCTTGCAATTTATAAAAATGCAGGTGGCAAATTCCTGCATAACTATTAAAATGGAAGCGTAGAGGTTTGTCATTGTTTAAGCAATTTTGTGTTTTTGTTAGCCAAATCTGGAGTCTCGAATTACCAGCAAGGCTAGAAACAGTTATAACTACAAGGAGATTGAATTACACGTTTCCCTCGAAATGTGTTCATAAACACCTAACGTTGGAGATACCTAACCTAGGTAGATCTTACCTCACGTTATCTTATCTCACGTAGATCTTACCTCACGAGGCGTGATTCAAATCATTCATGCATCATAGTTTCTCTTATTTCTTTAGCTTTTCTGCATAAGTCCACAAAGCAACTCCTATTTCTATATTAAATTGTCAAAATAAAGTACTTAATCAAAAATTGTCTAATCTCTCCGAGGCGGGGTGCTAAAAATCTTCGAGCTCACGTCGCTCGCTATTGCATCTTAGCTTAGTTACCTACTTCTTATTCTTTAAACCTTCTAGCGTAAGTCGACAAACTACCTAACTCGTAATAGGAGTTCCTTTGCCCTGGCCCTGGGTCTCTAAGCCCGGGCCCGACAATGGTTCTCGCCCTTGTATGGTGGTCGGACCCAGTGTGCGGCCAGTGCGGGCGTGGTCGACTCTTGTCTTCGAGATTCTACATGTACGTGCCGGCCGTCTTCCTTACGATGTTTCCTTCACCGTTTATTGTGCGCCTGCTTGGGTTCGAATAATACATACACAAAAGAAAATATAGTAGGTACTTACTTAGTTGGTTTATTTTAACATTATTTTTAATACAATAAAACAATATATAATTTGGGTTAAATGCAATGCCGCTGCATCCAGATACAGTTTCTTATCTCGAGAAGCATGTCAGATTGAATGTAGATATGTAACTATTAGGTATTGGTGTACCAAGACGTAAGTAGATATAACCTTCAGTATATCAACAAGGAAACAGCATGGGCTTGCCTTGTAGGGCCAACAACACGTTCTGAGCTGATATGGTCGCCATCTTGTTTCTAGTGTCAACTGTTGCACTGCCCAAATGAGGGACAATATCTGAAAAGAAACATTTGTTATTGAGAACTGCGGGGTAATTGCGTAACACAATAAAATTCGTTTTACCCAGATACTAATTTGACAGGTGTAATGTCAAACTTCTATACAAAAAAAAACGCAAACACAAAAGTTACTATCTGGGATTTAAAAACGAACTTTAGTAGTTGACTTTTATTTTGACAGTTCAACAACATTCTTTGCGTTATTTAGGTTGTTTCGAACAGACAAATTTTTCGAACATATGAAGCAATGGATTTGCAAATTGTTTCAAAATGATTCAGATTGTGATTGATACTGTGTTACGCAATTAGAGTGCTGGAAATTATGTGGAAATAAATTTCTTGCATTGAAATGGCAGCCTATAATGTTCCCACTGCTGGGACACAGCACCCTAATTGCATAACACACTATCAATCGGAATCTGAATCAATATGAAGCAAATTGCTAATCCATTGCTTCATAAGTTCGAAAAATGTGTCTGCACAACACGTACATAACGCAATGAATGTTGTTGAACTGTCAAAATCAAACGATTGATAATGTGTTACGCAATTGCCCCGCAGGCCTCCTCTCAGTGAGAGGGAGTGGGCCGTAATCCAACACGCGGGCCCAGTGCGGGTTGGCAGATGTCACATGTCTTCGAATGTTTGGTTCTAGGACATGCCGGTTTCCTCACGATGTTTTCCTTCACCGTTTTGAGAGCAGTGGTGATGAAATAATTTACACAAAGTAAAGCGCCAGTCTGGGTTCGAACCTGCAACTCGTAAGTCGCGGCCGTTACCACTTGGCCACCACTGCTCACTGCTGCGGAATGATCATTAATTAGGTAATACCTCTATGGTAATACCTAAACAAGGAATGTCGTTCAAAATTACCTTGGTAGGTAGGTACTATAAATAGTTGGGCTAAATTATCTAGCCATTATTATTACACAGGCTTGAAAACTTATGTTGCGGACTTTTGTCCTCAATGCCTATTTCTGGGTCGAAGGTTTATTGTAAAAGCAACATTAAATTGCACCATTTGTGGTGAGAGGTTTTTGCTCAGCCAGGTACACCTACACGGGACTACTACTTTGTACTTATTATTCGCATATCATCGTTGCGAAGTTAAGACCTTTTATGTGTCACTTTTGGCAAAATTACTTTTTTAATTTTTTTACTATTGTTGCGCGCCACGATTGATGGCGACATTAGCTACCACTAGCGCCATCTAGTATCGAGTAGCAGAACTAGTAGGTCGAGATGCTTCCAGAACTTTCGATACTAGAACATTCTACAACTGTCGACATCGGGTCAGTCGGGACCGGTATGTACTCAAACATTCTAGATGTTTCTACAGTAGAAGGTTCTGGAACTATCTGAGGCCCTATATAAGGCCGGTATGGGCCGCGACCGAGTCAGTATTGATTCTGCGATACAAGCGATAACATTCGAAGCGATCTTCAAGTGCGACTTAAGAGTGATCAGTAGTGCGATTGTCTTTTATAATTAGTGTGTTTGTGTTTTATTGGTGTTATTTAATTAAAGTGTTTATTTTTGGTTAGTAAATCGGCAGTTTTTATTGTCACGAACCCCAAGCTCGTAACAATTGGTGTCAGAAGCAAGGATTAAAATCATGCCGATTTTACCCAAAGACGACACGGAGGGTATCCGTACCCGGAGTCAACGCCAACAGGAGACGGACCAGAGACGTTTTGGTGGAGCTGCGCCACAGATGTCGGAGGGCCAGCTGCCGACCACGGAGGCCGGCCCGTCCGCAGCTGCTCCAGGATCATCAGCACCAGATTTGGCTGCTCTCATGATGATGCTGCAGGAGCAGGCTCGCCGACAGGAGGAGCAGGCTCGCCGACAGGAGGAACAGGCTCGTCGGCTGGAAGAGCAGCTCCGGCGCGATAAGGAGGAACAGGCCCGCCGTCAAGAGGAACAGGCTCGCCGTCAGGAGGAACAGGCCCGCCGTCAGGAGGAACAGGCCCTCCGTCAGGAGGAACAGGCTCGTCGGCTGGAAGAACAGCTCCAGCGGGACAAGGAGGAACAGGCCCGCCGCCAGGAAGAACAGATGCTCCTTATGAAGGACCTTCACGCTACCTTCGGGAAAGACATGAAGGAGGTGAAGGATAAGGTTGCCCAACATGACAACCGCCTGTTGGAAGCTGAAACCCGAATCGACCAAGTGAATAATCGGGTTGACAACGTGATGGCTGACGTGAAGAAAACGCTGAATTGCCTTAAACTTGAGGATGGAATCGCAGCTCCCGTAGCTACAACACCTACGCTACGTGGGTTCAAAGTGCCACCGTTCGACGGAACTTCTTCCTGGTCCGCCTATAAAATCCAGTTTGAGGCTGTCATGAAGGCGAACGGGTGGAATGAAAGTCAGGCCATGACTGCCCTCACCCTAGGCCTGCGTGACCAGGCCTTAACTGTCCTGGAAGCTCTCGGTAAGGAAGTGACTTACGAGCAGCTCCTTGAGGCATTGGAGGCTCGGTATGGCGACGCTCACCTGGAACACGTGTTTCGTGCGCAGCTAAAGGATCGCGTGCAACGCAGTAATGAAAACCTGCAGCAGTGGGCCCTTGAAGTGGAGAAGCTGGTTCGGAAAGCATACCAGTCTGTACCTGCGCTTATTCATGGGAACCTGGTGCAGGTATTCATCGATGGCATCCGCGACCTTGAAGTTAGAGCTGCTGTGAGGCTCGGTCATCACGGGACACTTAAGGACGCCTTGGCCCATGCACTGGAGGTGGAAGCTGTGCGGCAGGATCATCGTTCCCATCGCGTCAGGGAGGTTGCAGCGGCTACAATTCGCGACCGCAATAAAGTATACAGCCCTAGGTGCTACGGCTGTGGGGAAAGGGGCCACCTTAGATCCAGTTGCCCTAAGCGGACTGCAGAAAGAGAAGACGGCCGATCTCCAGAGGGCAGTGCGGCTAACAGCACCGCCCAGCACCAGCAGCAGGGAAACGAGTAATAGCCAGGACTGCGGGGCGGGTGCTGGCTGGTGTTCAAAGAGCCCCAAGGATTTCGATCACGCAAACCCATGACGGGAACAGTTTAATCATCAAGGGCGAGGTCAACGGAACGCCTTGTAAGCTGACCATAGATACAGGAGCCTCTCGTACGGTCGTTAGTTCCCAACTTACAAGTCGGTTCCTTGGGGACTCCGCATACAACCGAGAACGCATTAATTTGGTAACAGCCACCGGTCAGCGCATACCCGTCCATGGAGAGAAGAAGATGGAGTTGAAGCTAGGCAACAGATTCTACCTGCATAATGTCATCGTGGCTGATATAATGGACGATTGCATCTTGGGCCTTGACTTTATGAGGAAGAATTGTTGTGAGATAGACGTCAAGCAAGGTGTTCTGAAATGTGGACAAGAGGAACTTTTTATGGAAGGGGCGTTACCAGGGAATGTGTACAGCCTTAAGAAGATTGTACTTCCGCCGAGATCAGAAACGATGGTGCCGGTTAGTCTTCCTCGGAATCCTGGGCAAACTCATCGTTGTGTACTCGTGGAAAGGGTAGACAGTGACCTGCCATGGAAAGTGGCACGAACTTTAGTCAGAGCCACCGACATCTCAGGGGTACGTGTGCTGAACCTTTGTGATCAGGAACAGATCATAGAAAAAGGCACACTAGTTGGTACTTGCGAGGAAGTGGATTGGTTGCGTCGATGCCAATATCTATCGACTGGGACCCTCAGCAAGGATGCACAAACGAAAGTGTCCACACTTTTAGGAGACTGCCACAGCGCTCTGTCCCAAAACGAAATGGTAAAGGCGAAGAAGATGTTACTCAAGTACGCCGATGTTTTCTCGTCAAACGATGCTGACATCGGGAAGACTGGCTTAGTTCAACACAAAATACACACAGGAGAAGAATTGCCTATCCGTCAGCGGCCAAGGAGATTACCGGTAGCACGTGAAAAGGAAGTGGAAACCATGATTGAGGGAATGGTGAAGGATGGTGTTATTGAACCCTCATCTAGTCCATGGTGTTCACCTGTAGTGCTGGTAAGAAAGAAGGACGGCAGCATGCGGTTTTGTGTTGACTATCGTCGTCTGAATGACGTTACGAAGAAGGACAGCTACCCTTTACCAAGAATAGATGACACGCTGGACATGCTTACTGGAGTAAAGTGGTTTAGCACGCTGGACCTGAAAAGTGGCTACTGGCAAGTCGAAATTGATCCTAAGGACAAGGAGAAAACAGCATTCTCGACAGGAAAGGGTCTGTGGCAATTTAAAGTTATGCCGTTCGGATTGTGCAACGCTCCGGCAACGTTTGAAAGGCTGATGGAACTTGTACTAACCGGGTTAATTGGCGATGCCTGTCTGGTCTACTTGGATGACATCATCATCGTAGGCCGTACGTTTGAAGAACATCTTCAAAACCTGGAACGGGTGCTCATGAAGATCCAGAGTGCCAACCTCAAGTTGAGTCCAAAGAAATGTTCACTATTCAAACGGCAAGTTAGCTTTTTGGGGTATGTAGTGTCGGAAGAAGGTATCCGCACGGATCCAGAAAAAATCGCCGCTGTCAAGGATTGGCCAGTTCCAAAAGACAAGACGCAGGTTAGAGCCTTTTTGGGTTTGTGCTCTTATTATCGGCGATTTGTTAAGAACTTTGCGGATATAGCCAAACCCCTGCACAAGCTAACCGAGGAGAAGCGACATTTCTGCTGGGATGAAAGTTGCGACATCGCGTTCCAGGAGTTAAAGGACCGACTGTGTAAAACACCTATTTTGGGGTATCCTGATGCAGGCAAGGAATTTATAGTTGACACAGACGCAAGTGACATAGGACTTGGTGGTGTGTTGTCTCAACGGAATGGTGATCAAGAGGTTGTGATAGCGTACTTCAGCAAGTCTTTGTCAAAACCGGAAAGGAACTATTGTGTCACGAGACGGGAATTGCTTGCTGTGGTAAAGTCATTGCAGCATTTTAGCAAATATCTTTTGGGGCGGAAATTCCATTTACGAACTGACCATGCTGCACTGAAATGGCTATTGCAGTTCAAAAATCCAGAAGGACAAGTTGCGAGATGGATTGAGCTACTGCAGGAATACGACTTTGTGGTCGAACATCGCAGCGGGAAATCTCATGGCAACGCAGATGCATTATCAAGAAGACCTTGTCCTGAAGACTGCAAGCATTGTACTAGGCAAGAGGGTAAGGAAGTGGTACCTGTGAGGATGCTCAGAACAGACCTCAGCGATGAGTGGAAAGAAAGTCTACAACGTGCACAGCAGGAAGATTCAGACCTCAAGCCGATTCTAGAGTGGATGAAGGCCAGTGCACCTAAGCCCAGATGGAGCGACGTCTCAGCGATGAGTTCGACCACAAAAAGCTATTGGGCCCAATGGGACAGCTTGGTGGTTCAGGATGGAGTCCTGTGCCGTAAATGGGAAAATGCTCGGGGGGACAGCTGTCATTTGCAAATGGTTGTCCCTAAAGCTAAAGTACCGGATGTTCTACAGCTGTACCATAATGGTTGTTCAGGTGGCCATCTGGGAGTAAAACGGACTCTACTGAAGATACGAGAACGGTTTTACTGGGTCCACTGTCGGGACGATGTCGAGGACTGGTGTCGCAAATGTACGAGTTGTGCAGCTGTAAAGGGACCTCAGACTCGTAGTAGAGGTGCATTGAAATTGTACAATGTTGGTGCACCATGGGAGAGGATAGCCCTTGACGTTGCGGGGCCGTTTCCGGAAAGTGAAAGTGGTAACAAGTATTTCATGGTTGTAATGGATTACTTCACTAAGTGGCCGGAAGTCTTCGCCATTCCAAACCAAGAAGCTTCAACAGTTGCCGATAAACTGGTTCATGAAGTCTTCTGCCGTTTTGGAGTACCCTTGGAGATTCACAGCGATCAGGGAAGGAATTTTGAGTCCCAAATATTCCAGGAAACTTGCCGAGTCATGGGTACTCATAAAACGAGAACAACTTCTTACCACCCACAATCGGATGGAATGGTGGAACGATTTAATCAGACATTGGAGAGATACCTGGCAAAAGTTGTGGAAAATCGGCAACGAGATTGGGACAAGCACATACAACCGTTTTTGTTGTCATATAGAAGTGCTGTTCACGAAAGTACATCGGTGACGCCAGCTTTCGCAAACTTTGGGAGGGAATTACGGCTGCCTGCAGACCTGATCACCGGAATACCACCTGATGCCCCACGCAGTATAACCGATTATGCGAATGACTTGCGGAACAAAATGAATGACATTTATGAGCACGTCAGACAATCAGGCCAGCAAATGTCTGAAAAGATGAAAACCCGTTATGACCGCAAAATGAACAATAAAGGGTTTGACGAAGGTTCACTAGTGTGGTTGCACAATCCAGTCCGCAGCAAAGGGAAATCTCCTAAGCTTCAAGCTAAATGGGACGGACCGTACCGGATTGTGACAAAGATCAATGACGTAACCTACCGGATACAGAAAGGTGCAAGAGGAACTCCTAAGATCGTCCATGTGGATCGATTGGCGCGTTATTATGGGGCCGATAATGCTCGGGACGAGCATGTCTTAGGAGGGGGCAGTGTTGCGCGCCACGATTGATGGCGACATTAGCTACCACTAGCGCCATCTAGTATCGAGTAGCAGAACTAGTAGGTCGAGATGCTTCCAGAACTTTCGATACTAGAACATTCTACAACTGTCGACATCGGGTCAGTCGGGACCGGTATGTACTCAAACATTCTAGATGTTTCTACAGTAGAAGGTTCTGGAACTATCTGAGGCCCTATATAAGGCCGGTATGGGCCGCGACCGAGTCAGTATTGATTCTGCGATACAAGCGATAACATTCGAAGCGATCTTCAAGTGCGACTTAAGAGTGATCAGTAGTGCGATTGTCTTTTATAATTAGTGTGTTTGTGTTTTATTGGTGTTATTTAATTAAAGTGTTTATTTTTGGTTAGTAAATCGGCAGTTTTTATTGTCACGAACCCCAAGCTCGTAACACTATGGTACCACTTTTCATTTCAACTAACAGTGGCAAAGTAAAAAGCACGAAAATCATGTGGCTGATACCTATATTTTTTGTTGTAGTTGGTTTCATTATATTTTTTTTAGTAGACGGTTTTTATCGATTTTCTCATAAAATTTATTTTTACACATAAGAGGTCTTAAAGTCACAACGACGATATTCTAAAGGCAATGATGATGAATATTGATGTCCTAAGACCTATAGTTTTGGTCTTGTTCCCACATTACTCTTTCCGGTAGACTTCCTTTCAATATCTGAAAACTTACAGCAGTTGGGTAACGAGACGAGCGGATGGTCTTTGCTCATGGGCTCCGGAGTCACCACATCCAGTCCTGCTGCGAAGATCTGCTTCTCCACTAGAGCAGTGTACAGGGCGTCTTGGTCTATTATTTCTGAAAGCATTAAAAAACCATGAATTCATAAAAAAGCGCGGCTGCTGATGGCATAGTTAAATGAACGAAATCGGTCGCGAAAAAAATCAGCTGTTCCCTACTTTTATGATCGCTTATCTCGTCAAAATGTAGGGTAGAGCTGATTTTTTTCGCGACCGATTTCGTTAATTTTTTTATCGTCAAAAAAGGCAATAACAAGTATGTGATATAATCTATTGCATATATGTGGTTTCCATACTGTATATTATTATGTTAATCGGGCGGTTAACACATTGAACTTGACGTCACGTAAGTCCTAACTTACGTGACGTCAAGTTCAATGTGTAGTTCGTATGTGGCGCTCTAGATGCCGCCACAGGGTCATTTAGTTTTTCGGTAGGAAAATCTCAGTAGCAGGTCGGGGTCTGGATTTGTGCCCACTAACTGGTTATGGTTAATGACATAAGGGTGTAGTTATCAGATGGGTATGCACATGCCGTAAATCCTGTTACAGTGTGATCACTGTCTCGCATTAGTTGTAGGTACCTACTCGGATCCGAGGGATTTTGAAGAAATTCCTAACCCATTGCTTTATAGATTTGTAAGGCTGGAAATAGTGTTACGCCGACTTCGGTCGCTGATGTCAGTCGTGTTAAGTCGTGTACCAATTCGTATGGTCTCGCGCTCTCTGACCATCAGGAGGCCTACCACAAGCTCTTAACGCGACCCATTTTAAGACCTAAACTGAACTGTTCTTCTAATTCGTACCATGACGTCAGTTTAACGATTCAGTTTAGGCCGTGCCACCTGCTGACAGCGATTGTCCCAAACTGGGTCGCAAGTTTTGGTTTCATTCATACTTTTTGGTACCATGACGTCCATAGAGCAGCTCAACCGATGCAGTTTAGGAACCTAAACTGAATTGTCTTGTTTTTGAATCGTTTTTAATTAGATCATGGTAGGCCACCAGTGCTACACTATACACGTCCATTTATCGTCAGCGTCTTGGTACGCGTGGCCGACAGTACGTAACCGACATCAACGTAAGAGGAATTCAGAACTAAAATTCGTCTGCTCATCAACGTAAATAACGCAATGAATGATATTGAACTATCAAAATTGAAGGCATTGCAATGGTACTTAAGTGGTTTTGTGCAAATAGTAAAGCAATCATGAATGATCACGGCCTAGTAACTAAATATTAAGTACTTAGTTGTATCGGTCCATTCTCTGTATGAGGCTCTGTTCGAGAGTATGTTCAGCGATGACCTTCCTAGGTACAGAGCACAGAAATCTTAATAATTATTAAGATTTCTGTGGTACAGAGAGATAAAACACAAGTATTTCCTTATCAAAACAAGACCTGCTTATTTGCTTACCTCCTCTCGCAATGTTGATTACTATAGCTGTTTTCTTCATCGTCTTTAGAGAGTCAGCGTTGATCAGATGTTTGGTCTCTTTCGTTAGAGGACACGCGAGGATCACGAAGTCACTCTCTTTCAGCAGCTGATCGATTGGCACTCGTTCTGCTCCGAGCTCCTTTGCTGTAAGAGAAAGACGAACATTCTTAAATCACTATATCGTTGTACAGACGCCAGCACATCAAGCTACTACAATCTGTCAAATGTCTTTAATAGATTTTCAACTTTATCGCTAATATATAAGGTTCAATGTTGATTGGGAAAATTTGACAGTTTCGGGTAGCTTGATGTGCTGGCGTCTGTACCTTGGTCATCATCATCATCATCCGGCCAGCCTTTTTACCGACTTCACAAAAAGGAGGAGGTACTATGTTCGGCTGTTTGTATGTTTTTTTTTTTTTTTGTATGTTTGTTCATCGAATACTCCGCCAATTGTCGACAGATTTTCAAAATTCTTTTTTTGTTCGAAAGTAGATAGTTCTGAGGTGGTCCCATTGTCACCAAGTTAGGATGTGATGATGGGATCTTAGAGAAATCGAGGTCACCCCTCAAATTTTATAGGCTTACTTATGGTTTTTCGCATATTTTATGAAGTATCTTGTATATTTGCGTATGGTTGTCACCATCTCAGGTAGCTGGGCTGATGATGGAAGGTACAACTCCTTAACAGTAAGAAGTTACTCGAACAGGCAAGGACTGTTTTAGTAAATTGTTTTGATGTTTGATTGGGCATTTGCCACATTTGGTCTCATGATCATCAAGTCATGACCTGATGCTGCAGTCAGGATAGTCTGCAGAGTACCTAACTCCTCGACAACTAACAGCAGATATATCGTGTTTAGGCTCATTGGAAAGGGCTCGATGTGTGGATAAACGTAATGTTAATGAGGAACACCGAAGTACATAGAGACCTGATGCTGAAGCCAGGAGCATCAGAAAAAGTACAAACCTTGAAATTACAGTACCGTAGTCGTGTTTGGGCTCATTTTAAACAGGACTAAATTTTAAGTTCAATGCAAAGTTGACATAAGTTTGGCCTGATGCTGCAGCCAGGATTATCAGCATCTAGTCTAATTAATGAATAAAGTATGCTTCAGAGGTGGTCCCATATAAATTTTATGAACTTTGCTTGGGTAGTTTTAGAATTAGCGTCAACAATACGTTTGTTTTCCACTTAGTTTATATTGATGATGTTTATCTTCCTGTCACTAGCAAGTAGTGTTATAGAATTTGTATGGGGTAGATACAACTAAAAAGCGAAAAATAAAAACTTTTTTACAAAAAAAAAACAACCGACTTCCAAAAAAAAACACTACAAAGTGAAAAATAACTTTAATTTCGGAAGTCGGTGTCAAAAAAACGAAAATGTGGAACCAACGACACCGACTTCCGAAATTAAAGTTATTTTTCACTTTGTAGTGTTTTTTTTTGGAAGTCGGTTGTTTTTTTTTGTAAAAAAGTTTTTATTTGTAACTGTGTTGGGGTCGGCTTCCAGTTTAATCGAATGCAGCTGGATACCAGTATTTTACATGGAGCGACTGCCTATGTGATTTCAACCAGTTGCTGGGTAACATGATGCCCTTTGTCAAGATGTACCTTGGTCGCACCTATCTATTTGATATGCACAATACATTTATCTGTACTGCGTCCGCGATTAAATTTCCAAACATATAAACAAATAGGTACGTGTTTTTGGAAAAACAAACTTTAAAACCTACTCATAAAGTTCAGTTTGCGCCACTACTTCAATAATTTTCAAGACTTTTTCAATAGTCTACTAGTTTCTCTAGTCATTCTGAAATCAACTTGTTTTGCACGAGCATAAAGTAGATATTCTTTTCTTTAGACATGCTCGTGCATAGACATCGTCGCCATGGTGGTCTCGATCTCAATTTGCTTAGATATTCCTAGTGGTTACAATAATTATGCCCTTTTTTGAATAGGCTTTTGTTTGTGCAATAGTTTCCTTTAAAACATAATGAATTTCGTCACCTCATTTTGCACTGTTTTATCAATAACAGATAATTGGCGATTCTAGATTTGGGTATCTACAATAATTTGTTCCGCATGACATCAAAAATAGGTCAATCAATCGTTATCATTCTCATAATGCATGATAACAGCGCAGAAAGAAGCGACACAACTCTATGTTATGTTGCTACTTTTGTATAGTAATCTAGTATTTTAGGTAAGATAATACAGGTTCAAATGAAATTAGCTAGCGAAACTCCGCAGACGTGATGGGTATCGATATTCAAACACGTCTGTGAAGTTTACAAAAAAAAAAAACAGATTTTCCCAAAAAAAAACTTTTTTTTTGGCTTTATTCTGTTTAGTTAATACTCATCCCGTCTGCAGAGTTTCACTAGCTTATTTAATTTTACCCTGTATAAATACATAAGTAAGTATATTTTTTTGAACGTCGCTATCTCTTTTGTTGACTGTCACCCCAATGGAATCCATACACACCTTGAGGTTTGTCTGTCCGTCCGCTGTATAGGAACCGGGCGACGTCGAACCCCCTCAGTCTGCGGAGCACGGCCTGCCCTATGCCACCGAAGCCCACTATGCCCACTGTGCTGCCTGCGATGTCCTGGCCTACCATCCATTGGACGCCGTACTTCCACTCTCCTCTGGAATACCAAGATGTTATTTTTATTATTTACTGAAGAGAACAGAAGAGAAGTAACCGCATCTTTGAATGCGCCCGAGTTTGAACTTGGATTACTTGGACCTCATGTTTCTCATCACATTATTATTATCACAGAGGGACGTCGATGAGCCGTCTGTTGTTTTTATTTTCAGGGTTTAAGTAAAAATAGCTTCTGAAAGCACACAAGTGCTTATAATTACTTGTCACATTCATGCACTCCAATTAATGTAAATAGAAATGAGTTACATTTCCGTAGTCGTAACAGTCTAATCAGTTGATTGGTAGCAAGGACGAATTTATGTATGAGGTATGAGGCCAATAAAGTGGCTCTAGGTATCTAGCAAAATATTTAGGGTGGCACGGACGCGCAAACGGTAATCATGAATTCAGCACATGATTCTAGACCCCATAGAGCAGAAATTTTTCGTCAGTTATCAAAAAACAAATCTGCAGTTTCATACAAAAGTGCAATTAATACCTACGTGGTCACACTCGCAATGTATGGAACAGCAAATTTTGTTTTTTTAATAAACGAAGAAAAATTTAAACAAATGGTTTTTCAGAATCATGTACCTACCTATTGAATCTATGGTAAGGTTGCGCGTTGATGTCCCTGCGATCCTAAGGTAGTTTTAATCATTTCTGTGATCTGCGAATATTTAAACTTGTACTGATTTTCAGGAGAGAATTGAAGCCTTCGTTTAACTCTGCTGGTGGCTCTGCATGGTATTCGAAACATTGTTTGTATTGTTTCGAATACCATGGACCGCTATGAAAACTCATCATCATCTGCCTAGCTATTAGTACTGGAAGAACTTCGCATCACCAAGCGGTTATCTAAAATACCATGGATGCCAGGAGCGTAGGGTACCCTCAGGTTTTTCGGACATATTATGCGTTCATCTGGCCATGGCCTTGAAAAACTCATGATACTGGCCCGGCCCAGTATCATATGACTCTCTAAGACCATGCCGTCGGGTATAAAATAGTTGAAAAAAACAGTGGCACTCCGGGAGTGCCGACAGAAGTGAAAACAAAACACAAACAGTATACTTTGCCATCACTCACTGACATATCGGATATACATTAAAACTGGGTACATCCCGAGGACAGCCGAAAATATCCGAAGCGATGTCGGTTACGGTAACAGTGGCGCGAATTCGATGGTTTTTTCCTGTCTCAAAATTATCTCATCTCATGGTTTTTGCTGCTGAGTCAGCAGTGAGGGAACGACGATGTAACAAACCACTTCAGGATTTGTGGTTACAGACGTCATATTTAGGTATCTTGATTGAATTAAAAACTCACGCTTCCAGTTCCCGGACTCCTTCCTTGAACCTCCTTGCAGCTGCGATCACAAGTCCCACAGTGATATCAGCGACGGCATCGTCCAGTACCTGAGGTGTGTTGCCCAGGAGTATGCCACGCTTCTTTACCTCTGGGATGTCGATGTGGTCGGTGCCTGAAGACATTGTCGACACCGCCTTTAGTTGAGGACCTTGGAAGAGAGAAGATTTTGGTTTAGATGGAATATTACTGTAAAATATTTGGCTGTTGTTCCAGCTGTAGCAAATGATGTCTAAGATCGGTAAAAAACTAAAGAAGTGCTTTAATTATCAGCAGGTGTCTGACTAAAGATTGGTCATTTGCGAGATGTCTTTGGCCCACATGTAATCCTACTGTTACTATTTCAGGCTTCGTTTATAAACTCACACATTCTCAAAAAAAAAGTAACTAGGTAGGTAGTAATAAGGACTGTCTTTTTTCCTTTTGTTTCATGAGATTAGAACGCACCTGCCAAGTCCAATATTTCCCCAGTTAGTTTGTGCTTGGTGTTCCATATTAATGCATCGTATCCACCGATGCTGTTCTTAATGTCTGGCAAACTCTGTGGCACGTGGTCCAGGTGCAATAATACTACGGCTTCAACTCTGCAAATAATATTAATATTAGTGCATAAGAAATCATCTAAGACCATCCTGACTAATCCTGAGGAAAGCGGCCATGTTCTAAAACCTAAAAGCAAAGTGACATCAAGAAGAAAAGTGACATCTAGAAGTAAAGTGACATCGAGAAGTAAAGTGACATCTAGAAGTAAAGTGACATTTAGAAAAAAGTGACATCTAGAAGTAAAGTGACATAAAGAAGAAAAGTGGAAACGAAGATATTTCCTTTAGTTTGACAAATTAGTTACCTACTGCAAATTATTTAATTAATTATTATTAAGTAATTGTGCCTTAAAAAATTATGAGTATTTCTAGTTGCTCACTTGTTTTTCAGTAACTCTAAACCAGCGGCTGGGAAAGCCTTGTGAATAATTAGAACTTTTTGTTGCGACATCTTCCGGATATTTTCACACAAGAAATTAAATTATTTGGGATCACTTTTATTTTACTAATACGACTTGCTCGCAGACTTCCTAAACGACTCAGGCAGATAACTGAGGGAAACTGACCAGTGATACGCGGACTCGTATCAATAGCAGATAAATAAATTACGACATAATATACTGCGACGTTACGTCATAAATATTATAATACGTTTATCAACACAAACTAGACTTGTATGTACAAGTGATGATGAATAACATTAATAATGAAAACGTTCAAGTTTTGGAATTGTAACCTTGACTTTATTATAAGCGCCATCTAGTGCTGAGTAGTAAAATCAGAGTATTTTGAAGGAAAAATGTAGTTTTCTTTAGATTACTTACCCTTAGTTACTTACTTGTTTTTCAATAAGTTCAAACCGGCGACTGGGAAACTTTTGTTAACAATAAGAACTCGGCCTAGCGACATCTTACGGCTATTTAAACACAACTAATGCAAAAAAAAAAATACATAAATTATATAATACTACGAGTAGTGTACTAGTTACGAGTGCCGGGTGATACTAAAGTGAAATGTTGCCAGTGCCCTTTTGTTAAAAGTAACATAACATGACAAAGGTACAACATTTTATTTTTTAGGGAATATTTTGTTTAAGGTGAATGCGCAGTGGTAGACCGCGAAATTCAAATTTTCTTAAGTTTTTTGCAATTTGCAGGCCAGTGTCAGGTTGTATTTTGATCAAAATTTGATTCGCGACAATAACAGGTAAGTACGTATTTATAGAATTATAATCATTAGAATCATTAATACATCTTTCTAAGTTAGATTTGTACCACTAAGCAGTTTTCCATAAGAGATTTGTTGTCGTGGTACAAATCTAACTTAGAAAGATGTATTAATGATTCTAATGATTATAATTCTGTAAATACGTACCTGTTATAGTCGCGAATCAACTTTTGATCAAAATACAACCTGACAATGATCTGAAAATTGCGAAAAACGTAAGAAAATTTGAATTTCGCGGGCTACCCTGGCACTTCCCCCTTAAATAGCTCAAAAGACTGTTTTTTTCTTGTCCCAAAATTTTGGATCGGCCGATTTAAAAAAATCATCATCATCAACCGAAATAAAAAAAATCATCATCATCATTTCAGCCGAAAGTTGTCTACTGCTGGACATAGGCCTCCTCCAAGCACCACCACTTCGACCGGATCTGTGCTTCTCGCATCCAACGGGTTCCTGCGGCTTTCACAAGGTCGGGCACATTGCTCGCAGAACAGATGGCCGATGGGGCCGAAAGGTTCTGGAGAGGCGACCGCGTACCGGAAGACGTAGCGTTGTAAGGCCTCCCACAAGGTGGACCGACGACCTCGTGAAGGCCGCAGGAAAAAAAATACATTTTAAAATAAAATTTATGTAATTATTTATTAGTCTGTAATATAATTATTTAAACACAAAGTCATAATTGAACATACTCGTTTAATAATTTACCACTTGATAACTTAGAACCATAGTATACTTTTTGAATGAAATATAGTTGTTCTGTAAGTGCGCGAAACGGCGAGACTTAAAATCATCGGTATGCATAGCTACACATCAAGTCTAAGATTAAATGAGGTTTATTAGATAAGCTAAAAAAATTAGATTTATAAGCTGACTGAAATTTATTAGATTAATAAGCTGACTACTGATTGTACGAAAAACTAAAATGCGAGTTCTGTCAAAACTGGAAATATATAGCTTGATGTGTCGCCGTGAGTACCTACATGTAGAGATATTTTCATTTGATCGGTTAACAAGGTTTGCCAACGTTAAGTCTGCAACTGTCGTTCATAAAATTTGAAATATTTTTCAAGTACAAAATGTAACGTAAAATGTTACATTCTGGCAACACTCTAAACAAGCTAGCATTATTTTTCATTGTTACGTAACCTTGATTAAATTAAAGCGCCATCTACTGTCGAGTAGCAAAAGTTAGGAGGTACAAGCGTGTTCTATATGAAATCAATAGATGGCACTAATTGTTTTATTTTCCAGGTGTTCCAGTGAGTTTATGAATATGTTAGAATATTTTTTGCTCTGATTCTTGTGATTAACTCAAGTGTAAATGTGTAATAGTTTTTATTCGGACGTTATGAAGTAGTTCCCCTAGGAAACTGCGAAACCGCGACCACCAGCTAGTACAACCAACAAAACAGTATACCGAAAGCTGTCTATCGTCAAATTAATAACATTATTTCATATAATATACCTATCTATATAAACAAATAAAATAGAATGAGCATAATTAGCCTACAATGTTCCCACTGCTGGGAGTGCTGGGACACAGGCCTCTCTGTGAGAGGGAGTGGGCCGTACCTAATTCACCACGCAGACCCAGTGCGGGTTGGTACTTAGATGTCACATGTCTTCGAATCTATAGTTCTAGGACATGTCGGTTTCCTCACAAGTTTTTCCTTCGTCATTTTAAGCCTACGACATAAGTCGCGGCCGTTTCGACTGGGCCACCGCTGCTCGTCACACGATCCAAATAACATCACAGTGGTCAATTACATGATATTTACCTAAGTTACGTACCCATTGAGAATTTAATGTATTTTTATCCCATTTCCGTTTACGAACATAGACAAGAGAGCCCATATTGTTACCTCTCTAATATATCTAAAACCTATGTTCATTATTTCCTTTCTAAGTCAATCTGTCTATGTATTAAGTTATCGTTGATGACATGTTGGTGATAATATGGGGGAGCTTTTAAAACATGTACAGACGCCAGCACATCAACCTACACCTAACTGTCAAATTTTCACAATCAACATTGAACCTTATGCTTTAGCGATAAAGTTGAAAATCTATTACAGAAATCTGACAGATTGTAGTAGGTTGATGTGCTGGCGTCTGTACATGACCTAAAGCGCGGTCTTTGTCGAAAGAAAAGCGCGATGACACAACGCTGGTAATTTATTGCAAAATATGAAGCAATTATCTATTTACAAAAAATCTATTGTTTGGACTAAAAAATTAAAACACTAGTGCTTTAGTATGTTGCCTGTAGAATAATCACAATGATTGTATGTACCTATATTAGTATGGTTTTTATTGTAAAAAGAAAGTTTTTAGAGGTATTTTCATGATTTTTCTCTATCGTATTTTTTATCACTATCTACCTAGCATATATCCTGAAGAATATCATATATTTTTCTGATTTTGTTTACTGTAGTCGATCATATACATTTATTGTTTCTAAAACTTGTGTTTTTTGCGTTTAGGTCCTGTAAGCCCCTTAATTGTAGGTACACATTTATAGGTATCCATTTATGTAAGGATTTGGCACGAATATAAATTGATGTAGTTTTATTTGGATGTTCAATGGAAAAATGTTCCATACTTGTAAATAAGTTACTGTTTTGGTTATGAACCGTTGTAAACATCACTTAATAGCTACAATACACGAACTGCAATTACAAGTAGCGACTACTTACGAAGAGCTCCCATAATTCGACGATACAATTACAATATTTTTATAGAGTCGTTTTAATAAAACTATAAAGACACGCTACAAGCAGAAGAAACTGTTGTTAGAATTAAATTATTATTGCTTTCGGCAACTTGCAAGTATCCTGACATGTGTGGTATTGTGATAGCAGATGTGCAGACTACGGGCTATGGAGCTGGCAGCCTGACAACGGGCGGGATAATATTTGTAGGTACTTACAGATACGAACAGGCCATTGTCCCATCGTAAACTCCATGTAAATGCTCTTTATCTTACCTCCTTGATGTTAAATGTTACCCTTTTATTTATAAGGGATAAATGTTGCTAGTTAGCAGAATTAACGCTTATGTACGCTGTAAAAGGAAAAGTATGAAGATTTAATAGAGTTCCATTCTTTGTTAATAGCCAACAAATAAGTAAAGGTGTTTGGATCGCTGAGGCTTTTTGCCCTTTGCAGTGTGCCTACGCGATAACACGAAGTCTAATATAAAGAGTCGTTTTTAGAATAGGGTCTATCGTAATCGTAATTTTACGTTTCTTTTTTGTTTTAGACGAGTAGAAAGCGATAGTATGGACAGATGCATTTGTGATAGTAATTCTAAAGGTGGCATTCGAGATGATATTTATAACGGCTAAGACATCTTTAAGTCGATAAAGTTTACCTTGTTGCCAACTAACACGGCTTTGAACGTTTTAAATAACTTTAAAGAATGTGAATGCCTTCAGCATTAATAACGGGAGCCCATGTAGTTAGTCTACTAGGAAAAATATTATCAAATGCAGGCTTAGAGCCAGATTCTGGAATGACTAGCAGTAGCACTTGCGACCACTGGTAGGGAGGTACCTATTAGTACAGACGCCAGCACATCAAGCTACCCTAAACTGTCAAATTTTCCCAATCAACTTTGAACCTTATGCTTTAGCAATAAAGTTGAAAATCTATTAAAGAAATTTGACAGATTGTAGTAGCTTGATGTGCTGGCGTCTGTACAACGAGGTAGTCAAACACGTTGACAATTGACATAATGTATACTTAATCCATACTATCCATACTTACTAATGTTATAAATGCACGAGTAACTCTGTCTTTTACCTTTTTACGCCATAACGGCTGAACGGATTTGGATGAAATTAGGCACACAGGTAGACTTAGACCATGACCTGGGTTAGGATACTTTTTATCCCAGTAGTACGTTACGGCAAAGCCAAAAAAAGCAAAAGCTAATATTTCATAGACTCTTTGTTTTTTCCGCGTTCCTTCCAAACAGCTGAGCATCGATAACCAATTTGAGATGTTACTGGGTCAACTTCAAACTTGGGTTGTCAAGTTAAAAGTTGGATCGCGGTACTGTTTTCTTTAGTTTTGGCAAATGAATATCAGTTTTAGGACTTTTAGGTCAATGCTGCTTATATTAAGTATTTTTTGGTTATTCGGTCGAGGCAGTTCAGCACCCTAGATGCGTAACAAACTATCAACAACAATCTGAAGGATATTGCTAATCCATTGTATCATAATTATATTCGAATTTGTCTGCTCAATAACGTAAATAACGCAATGAATGTTGTTGAATTGTCAAAATTAAAGCTATTGCTACTGATAGTGGGCTACGCAATTAGCCTGCGGTATCTACCTAAAGATGTTATCAGTTACTTTCGACATTAAACTATTTGAAAGCCGTTTTTGAATGGTAGGTATCGTAGTTTATTTAACAAATCTTGGCATTTCAGATGGAGCTTTGTTAATTCCTGAACTATCAAACAAAACGTTTTGAAAAAGGAACCCGAAGCCACATAAAATCTTATTTTCTACGAAGCTCTAGAAAAAGACGAAGACAGAAAACTAAAAAAAAACTTGCAAAATAAAGTAAACAAATGAACATCTGGCAGCGAGCTCAACCTCAATATAATACGATTAAATTGAAAATACTATTGCAACCCAACTTTTCCCTACTTCCCAAATGCGGACTGTCAACTCCTTCTTTTCCTCGAATTGTTTTTCAGATAATCCGACCAGTTTTAAGAGGTTACTAAGTTTAATGAATGCTTATAAGAAAGAGGGTAATTTAATTTGGTTGTGTTATCCGAGGGTTGAGGTTCTATCGACCGTTCATGGCGCCAAATTGGCGGCGGCAGTGGCTTGAGGAAATGCTAAAGGGTATTTCCTCATTGAGTTAGTTCCTATATTTTTCTGGTTTCTATGCAAATTAAGGTATGTTTGTTTGTACTTATTAGAGGGAGGAATTAATAATTATTTTGAAGGGAAAAACAAAATATAATTGCTGTGCATTGTCTGTTAAACGCAATAAACGACATTAAAAAGTGTTGAATTTTTATTTGATTTGATTACTTACCTATTACTAATTTGTTACTCATGCACACACATCAAGCTACTACAATCTGTCAAATTTCTTTAATAGATTTTCAACTTTATCGCTAAAGCTGGATGTACTGGCCTATCCCACAACATAAAAAAAATTGTAAGTAGGTACTTAGCTTAAATGCAAACCTCAGTCTCCCTAGAAAAACCAGAACATTACAGGTTTTATTTTTCAGTCTACAAAAAAAACAATCTAGGTAAGTATATAAATGAATCATTTTGCTTACAGTGACGTCACAACCTTATGCCATGATGACAACAAACGCAATTTCCGTTTTTCAAATAATTCCAGCAATCACCTGTCGCGTCGCCGCAAGGTGGCTGGCGCGTGCTTTCGCGACCCCTGGCCCTAAACAATAGCACCTGTGCCGTATCAGGTGTTAGAAAGAACTTGTTACCGTTTATGTACGCCTGGTACCTACTTTCCTTCTTCTACGCATAACATAAATAGGTAATTTTATTTGATATTTTACGCGGATAGGTGTAGTGGGAATTTTAATTCCCTTTTTGATGTATTTTTATACAATAAAATACATTATTTTGCATCTATTCCATTATTCTTTTAAATCCAAAGGTTAGCTGGTATCAATGTGGAGATGACAATACGACAATAAATAAAAACACCCGCTAAACTAATGCATAAGATTAAGTACCTATTTGGAACTATCAAATAAATCCAAGCAACGAAATTAAAGAAGTGATTGTTTCAAACAAACTAAATATTAGTGATGAGCCGACTATGGGTTTTGCTATCTTTGACTTGCTCTAAAGACTATTCGATGAATTTGATTAAATTTTTGTATGCAGACTGGGAACGGCACAAGATATAAATACGCAGTTTAATTTATGGTTGTACCTATTGTTGTCTCCACCTTGTATAGTTACCTACCTAATTATAACTAACTATTAGATCGCCTTATTTATCGTCATTGCGCATAAAAGAGTCAATAAATCAGACAGGGCTACATCTAATTAAGATGAAGGCGAAGAACAACATAACAAACCAAATATAAAAATAAAGGTGTTATCTAATTCATTTTGACACGATGCCAAACGACCCAAATGTTAATTTACGATCATTAAGTCACTGGAAAATTAATGATTGTAGCTTAATTTAAGGTTTGCACATCTGCTACTCAATTATATCTACTTCTCGAAGTTAACACGTCAAGTGAATAGTTTCCAAAGAAATAGAAATATTGACGTTTCACCAAATAAAACTATAGACAAATAGTCATAAGGGGAAAGGTCGCAAATAGTTCTGCCAACTTATATTTTACTGTTTGACAGCTGAACCACAAACTTTAACCACCTGTTTTTAAGGTTTAAAATTAAACTCAATAATGTTAACTTTAAGAAATAAACAGTTTAACTAATGATACAAAATATTTAACTAAAATTTACCGTTGACTATTAAGTGTCAGTGGTGAGAAACGTCATTTTCAAATTTCGACTTTGTACCACATAAGTAGATATTGAATGTGGAATTCCGGGATAGAGTTGTTTATTTTTTCTTTGTCATATTTTGAGGCAAAAGGAACCCACATGTGCAGCCTGCTGTAAGTCGTTAGTTTTATTTTTTTATTGTCAGCTCCTTGGCGGACACAAATTCGTGTCAACACAAATTGACACAGATGTTCCAGTAAATTATTATGAATTTGAGAAAAAAGCTCTTGAAGGCAGCCCCAGAATTTATTGAAGATTACTACCGTATGTTGAATTTCTATTGCAGGTTTAGAAAAACGGAGCATTTTAGATTCCAATTGTTATTTGGTGACTAACAAATTAAGAATATCAAAGAGGTATTTTTATGAGCTCTACATGATGGAAATGTTTTGGCTGCATCTGGAAAAAAAATACGTTGACGTTTGTTTAAGTGGTAATTAAGGTAATTACTTGTCATTATCTCTCCAGGGGCGACCTTGGAAGACACCTGAATACGGTAGGCAGTTCTTATAAATATGCACGAAATTGTGACTGTTGCAATAAAGACAGTCCTCTTATCAGAGTGCAGCAAGATACGCGATAATGGCTTGGCAGGTGAATTGGATCCGCCAGACTGATGCTGTCACTACCGCAGTACTACCTGAGGAGATAAAGAGGCCTTGAAAACCGAAAGCCGACTATCAGGGTCAACCATTGTAAAATTATCCTAAGATAGACAAAATCATCGAGGCGTCAGAAATATATTTCTTAACAGATTCACTGAATAGGAAAATTCTCTGTATTACTTACCCTTTTATTTATAAACGTTGCATAAAGTTAAGTAATGATTATTGACAGTTTAACCCATAGAAATGTAAAAATTTCTTCTTTCTTACATCTATGGTTTAACCACACATTTTTGACGTGTAAACGTTTCTTAACTTTAAGCAACGTTTATAAATAAACTCCTGTATCTATGTTTAGCCATGTCATACGGCTGATAAAGAATTATAGCTGTCATTGAAACATAGGTACGGACTATTTAAGTTTATAGTCAACTTGTTAAACAATCCGTTTCCCTGACTGTACTACTTTAAGTTCGTGTGAGGTTTGGAACCGATAAACCTGGTGTGCAGTAGAAGGGTAGAAGCTATCGACAGCGTCCGGCGCCCGACGACGTTTGTGCGGCAATAATACGCACGCCTAATGCGCAAGATGCGGTGACCGACGTACGTGTGTGTCATAAGCGGGGAGCGGTCGTTGTGGCGGAGCGAGCAATGTTGCACATTTATAAACTAAGTAGCTTCTACCCGGGACTTCGTCCGGTTTCCACTCCCAACCCGAACCCGAAAGAACGTAAATAGGTTAAAGATAAAAAAGTTTTTCTATATGCGGAGTGGCAGGAACACCGACGTGAAAACTGCAACCATGAATTCAGCACACGATTCTAGACCCCCTAGCGACGAACGTAGGTATTTATTTGAATAAACCTTTTACTTATTTTTGTTGCTGACGATCCTTTAGGAATAAAAACTGGATCAGACCGAAATGAGAAAGGTTATAGTGGATAAGACAAAGTTTAAAACAGAAGACGAACTAGCAGGGGATCGAGGACGCGGGAGGGGGGAGGGGGGGGGGGGGGGGGTTCAGGCGATCAGACACAAATAACTCAAAATTTCGTCGGTTATAAAAAAAAATCTGCTGTTTCATTGAAAATTGCAATACAGACCTACGCGGTCAAAATGTATGGAATAGCAATTGTTTTTTTAATAATCGACCTGTTTGGTCGGTTATTAAAAAAACAATTTCAACGGGTTCAGAATCATGTACTGAATCCATGTTAACAGAGGGGTAATTGCGTAACACACTATCAGTAGCAATGGGTTTAATTTTGACAATTCAACAACATTAATTGAGTTATTTACGTTGTTGAACAGACACATTTTTCGAACACATGAAGCAATGGATTAGCAATATCCTTCAAAATGATTCAGATTCAGATTGATAGTGTGTTACGCAATTAGGGTGCAGGTTGCGCGTCGGTGTCCCTACTGTCCCTGCTACCCTGTTTATTAGAAAAACATTTTTGTGAATAAAACAAATTAGATAAAGGAATGTTACCTGAGAGACAGACAAGAAGTGCTTGGGGCTTTTATCTGATCATGCACGTCTTGAATGGTTGATTACTAATTCCTTAGTTGGTAACGAAGATAAACCATTTATCTGAACAGTTTTCTAAAGCAATGAAACGTGTATCTAATACAAGCGGACGTGCGATACGGAAGCTGTTGACAGCCCACGGCAAAAGCGATAGCGGAGGGATATAAGAAGCAAGAAAAATTAAAGAAAAATTGTTTATTCTGCACATTACAAAAAAAAAAAGACATAAGATCTACTAATAAACGTATTATATCAGATGAATAGTTACACACTGATTTCTCTCTTCCAGTCGTCAGTAATTTGACTTTCGAAAGAAGAAGACAACGTGTTGTGTAACTGACGCTATACAACTTTTATTAAAGGGAGATACAAAGTAGTCAACAGCCTCGTACTTAAGCATATAAAAAATTGTCTATTTTGTTTCGTTTGATTTCAGGGCCAGGAACCAAAGACACCACACATTAATTTGACATAAGGAAGTATTGAAAAGCTATGTACACACGGCGACATATCAAGCTATTTTCCAGTTTTAGCTGACCTCGCACTTATATAGGTTTTTCGTACAATGAGAAGTCAGCAGTAGAAAAAAAGAATTTTATATCGACAAGAACTCATTTGATTATGTTTGACTTGTGTGAACGAGCCTGCTTTTGACCTCGATCACGCCTGATGGAAACAGATGGATGAGGTCTATAATGGAACAAGCGTGCCCAGAAGATGTATGTTCGCTCTTCCTTTAAAGGAAAGATGGTTTAATGTGCCAATTTCGGACTGATACGGGCATTCTCCAGGGCATAGGTTTTCTTTATATGAAAGAGAGACTTTCTCACCAAAGATGTCAAAAGTTTGAGTAACAAGACGAAAAGTTTTATTTTAGCTGATTTATCATAGTCGCATTTGGACTTAATTTCAGAGATGCAGTAAGGGTCATTATAAGGCAAACTTGTTAACTTACTGTAAGCACTATGAAAATTTTATTTTGCCCAATTTCTTAATCTCCGCTTCAAGTGTAAGGCTTACGCCACACCGAGCTTCGGAGGTGTATCTAGCGAGATGGAGTGGCGCGGGCGGCCGCGACGAGCCAATTTCACAGATTCGTCACCGATTAGCACGCGCCGGACACTGCGCTTCATGAGTAATGGCCACTGAGTGTATTTACAGCTAACGTTTTTGCGTTTCAGGAGCTATGCGTAACGTAATGTGCGATCCGTTAAAGACATATAAACAAGTAGAAACAGGATGAAAAACTTTTTGGTATCAGTATAATAATTATGAAATCCATTTCTGAAGCACGTTTTTTGGGGTGTTTCTACGGTTATCAGGTTATTGCACCTATTGAGGTCATTTGCCTAATATATTAATGGTTTACTTCTCTTTTCTGTAGCACTAGGTACTTTAAAAGACTATAATAGACAAACTAGAACTTTCATGAAGTCTAGCGCCATTTCGCAAAGTCGTGACTACAGTAATGCGAAAGGGCGCCACGGCGGCGCCGCGCGCGCTTCTGCCGACAGAATGCACTTGTGACATGCGTCGTGTGGTGTGCAACTAGCCTAACGCACTCTTAAATAGCCGCTTGATTTATTTCAAACAATTGACGTTATGTAAAGACGCAGGTACCTAGTGTATTTGTCTTCTCTGATTAATTATATTATTTATTGAGCTGCCTATACGCGGTTTCTGCATAATAATGCGCATATTGCCCACCCGTTTTGTGATACGGCTTTACTCAGCAGTGTTTTGGGATCATTTATTGATTCAGGATCTCTAACGAAAGATGTACACAATACATGACACATAAGTAAAGGGCAACATCAGAGAGGCAATTCTCGCAATTTTAAGAACGTTTACAGTCTCAGTCTCAATCTGTAAAAAAACCTCTAATTTCCGTACATTTTTGCCAATTTTTTGACATTCGCGGAGATGAGATTGCGACTGGATTTTGAACCTTTTTAATTACAGGAATTGGTCTTCAGGTATTCATTAAGTAGGTGCACTCCTTCACTTATAGGAGACCACAGCATCCTCATCCTTACATACTTAGTAAGTATACCTAAAACAAAGTCGCCGAAATGTCTGAACGCGCATAACTTCCGAATGACTGCACCAAATTGGATAATTCTTTTTTTTTATGTGTTCGATATTGCGAGGACAAGGTTTGTATGAAAGAAAATTTCGAAAAATAGAAAAAAAAATTGCACCCGTGCGAAGCTGGGGCGGGCCGCTAGTGGACAATAAAATTAATGACTAAGAAGCTAACAAAGTAAAATTTAGATATAGGTACATACTGGGATAAACTA
Organism: Hydraecia micacea; assembly: GCA_914767645.1. Classification (NCBI taxonomy): domain Eukaryota; kingdom Metazoa; phylum Arthropoda; class Insecta; order Lepidoptera; family Noctuidae; genus Hydraecia; species Hydraecia micacea. The sequence goes on from OU611794.1 coordinate 3,408,510, forward strand.
GATAGATGAGCCTTTACGAGTGTGAAGTTGCATGTTATTAATATTGTGCTGTCTGTGAATGCCGCGGATTATCCTTTGCGAAAGCGTCAGGGTAGCCCGCGAAATTCAAATTTTCTTACGTTTTTAGCAATATGCAGATCAGTATCAGGTTGCATGTTGATCTAAATATGATTCGCGGCCATATCAAATATTTATTTATAGAATTTGTGGTGTCTGGGAGAAACCTGTTAAGTCCAAAAACGTAATTTTTCAGTATAAGACTTTTAAGGTTCAAGTTTATCAGTTAGGTAAAGTAGAAAAAGCCAACCACCGCAGCGCTACGATTTTCCCACTCCTATGATAGTTACACTTATCAGCAATAGACCAAAATAAAATATGAATTTTTTTAATAACAACATAGTACCAAACTAAAAAATTACGAAAATAGAGTTATCAGGTTTCTCCCAGACACCACAGAATTATAAAAATCATCGATACAACTCTCTAAGTTCGTACGAGTACTTACCTATTACCCTATCGAATGACTATTTCATGAAATCATGACATTTGAGGTCAATTCTAACGAAAGGAGTTGTACTGGTGATTCTCTAATGATTATAATTCTGTAAAGCCATATTTGTTACTGTCGCAAATCATATTTTAATCAATATACAAACTGACACTGACACTGACCTGTAAAAATTGAATTTTCTTCCTTAGCGCATCTCCCCTTATGGCTCTTGGTGCTTTTATGGACAAGAGGGCCAGAGCGTATAACCTATTTTATACCAAAGCAAATAAACGAAATTGTTTTCTTTCTCACAATAGCGAAAACATCAGTAGAGAGAGACAGGATCCACATCGACCACCTTGGTATCAGTGACAGCAGGTGCTGACAGGTTTCTAAGCCCCCATGAACATAAAAATATGTAATTCATTTTACTTTCCATCTTTACGACTATACGGGACACAGGACTGACTTTTACAATTCGTTTTGTGCAGTGTTAATAAAACAGAGAAAAATAGATTAGTTGACATTTAAAATTCCTTGATTAACAGCTTATTTTTCTAAATGCCAATGATTACAAGTTCATTTATCTCCCGTACCTACATGCTATACTTTATACTGTGAAATATTCGTCGACATTTTATTTTATAATTTATTTCGCGCCAAAAGAACGAATGAATGACAAATAGCTGGCTTTACACGCGTTCCAAAATTAAAAAGATCTACGCGGACCGAACGCACCTTTTAGTTTTATCAATTTATTAGGGGTCCGTAATGATTTCAGGTTAAACGAAACGTATTAATTATTATGTATCGTGAATTAAAGATCTTTTTTGTTATATTTAACTGCTCCCAGTAGAGAACAGTACCTACCCACCAGGCAAAATTCATGCATAGACTGAGGTTGTCATTGACAACCACGTTGAACCATGTTTCAACTTCTGCTGGAAATAAATATTATGATAAAATACATTTCTCTGAGAGGACTCTACAATTCAAGTAATATATTACGGAACCCAAACGCAGGCAAAATAATAACTTTTTTACAAATGGTACAAGGTCACAAAAAATGGCGGAAGCAGGCAGCTGTATCGCGATACTGGCCGATATTTTTTACACATAAAAAAAGTTACTCATTCATACATCGCCGCCATGATTATCACGGAATTTGAATATTCAAAATGCTGCGTAAGTGTCGCAATTTGTTCGATAATGAATGCAATATTTTATGTTATTAAATTCTTATCAATAAAATTGTTGGATACAAACGTTAAATTCCACATTTCTCTTTTTATGTAGGTTTTTTATAGTCATGACAAATGGCAGTAGGTAAAATGTTGTTGGCCGGTCGCAGTAGGCCAAAAATACCATACTTGTAGCATTTTTCTAAAATGGCGAGCAATTTCTCAATTTTGAATGATGATGTTGTAGGAAATTTTTATTCCTTACTTTTTTCAACGTTGCATTTTATAAATATTAGTTACTATCCTACAAAAAGAAAACTGGACACCTAACTAAGCTTGTACAGCAGCAGACATTCATTAATAACAGCCACTGCGCTGCGTTCAACATAATAATTTCTTAAGAAATGGAAATGTGAGTTTCGCGTCCTTACATCTTTAGCTTCGATTTTTTTTTTATTCTGTGTATTATGTAATAGATCAAGGGATTCTTAAATGTTGCTTTAATTAATCTTCAAAATACATACCATCACGCCTGTATTTCCCGAAGGGTTGGGCAGAGGTGTACACCCACATTTAGCCAGTTATCTTCAAGTCCCATGTAATAGGAGGCGAGCCTATTGCCATCAACCGGATGGGCACAAATTCAGACTCCGGGCTGCTACTGAGAAATTCCAGATGGAAAAACCCAATAACACTTTGCCGGGAATCGAACCCAGGAACCCATGCTCAGCAGCAGAGCTTGGGACCACTAGACCAATCAAGTTACTGAAATTCTAATAATAATAGTAGGTATTTCACTGGCTTTTTTTTTTTTTTTTTTTTTTTTTTTGTTTTTTTTTTTTTTTTTTTTTTTTTTGATGGGAAATCATCTAATGATTTCACTGGCTTACAACAAAATAATGAAAATACATTAAATAGGTACCTACTCGTCACGTTAGAGTGACTGCCGTGACTTGTGAGCTACTAAGTTGTCGTAGCCCTTTCTTCTTTATTCTAAAACCGTAGCATGTAATAAGCATTTTAAAAAAGGTCTGCATTACTTTCGGACTAACCCTAGATTAATTTAGCATGCGCCCACGCTATCTCCAACCTATCCTTCCATCTTTGTATCAATAAAAAAATCGATCGCTAATGCTTCCCTTAATTCGGTTTTTACGATCAGCTGTCTTTTCGCCTGACCACGTTCGGACAAGCACCTGCACAGATTTTTTAGTCAAATGATCTTTTTGACGTTTTTTTTTACCTTTTTCGTGAAACACTCGCCGTTGACACCTGGCTATACTGCCTAGCCGCCATTATCGAAAGAGCCCGCCACCCGGCAGAAGAGCATGCGGCCTTTGTGGTGAGTAATTAAAAAAAGACAGAATGAATATTGATATACAACCTTCTTCGACGATTGTGGAGTAATTTTAAAGGCACATGTAGACATTTCCTGAATTTATTTAATTAAGGAACAGATGTTTTTTTAAAGTGCCGATGTATCGAAGGTGTAGGTCGGTTATATTGTTCACATATTTTCGAAGCTCCTCAGTATTTTAGTGACAATCCCATAAATAGAACGAGCAATAAAAAGTTGACTGCGCGAAATAAAATACAATGTAGTTTGAAACAAATATTCCGCGGCCATATATATTTTATCTAGAGTTACGTATGTGATAAAACACACATAGGCAGACAAGAATTACATTACTTACCCACTGACTTAATTCGACGTTATTTACGATTATTCTGCTTTAAACGCGTTCCAAACGTCCAGAGGCTATTGTTTATCTTTTTTAGTTCCGCAGGTGACGAATTAACGGAAACATCGCGGAGGACGTTCTGCTCTTGGTAAAAAAACTATCAATTTATCATATGCGATTATCACTTGGCGGGCTGTATTAACACATTTTGACTGACAGTGATCGATACCGCTCCAGAGGAGCGCGGCACAGCGCCGTCATAAATTAAATACAATCGTTACTTTAATTTTAATTACAAATTTATTGTCACGTGACCTTAATATGTGGCAAATGTTCTTAAAAGGTGCTTTCTTTAACAAAGGTAACATTACAAACGTGTATTTGCTGCTGGGTTCAAGTTTGCGGGTGTCGGCAGTGCGGTGAACATTTTTCCTGAGGTGCAATGGTATATTTGCGTTCGTTTAGGGGTGGTACACCTGACGGGGCCACCTGTAACTGAACGACAGTTGCGTCACACCTTGGCAGTATTACATTTGTCTAAGGTCCCATTTCAATAATAACGGGCATTAATAGGTCAGCCTTTTTGTCATGATGTGTATCGTGTAAATGGTACTTCCAGGTCGCTAATTATATTGTCTTGTGAATTCTTCAAATGTCAGTGCAAATGTTGCAATTATTGCAGTTTCGTTCTAATTTCTTGCGTATGTTGAATTATCTCCACGCCATCTAATGATGTTAGAATTAATAATATGCAACTAGCGTATATTTAACGAGTTATTAGAAAGGGTGACGTATGTGGGCCTGGTTAGCACACGCAATGACGCAACCCCAACTCGTCCCTTTGTTTTGCCAATGTGATTACAATATACTGTGATAGGGATAAACTGCAACCAAATTGAATCGCTTTAATTATGCCAATATTAATTACGTTGATCTGAGAGTAGACGGATGTGACAAGGTGCAATTGATGAACGAATGAAAGAACGTTCAACTGTCAATTTTTTTTTTTTCGTTTGGCTTCGCACGGCCAATGTCGCTTTTAAATTCTGTAGTTCGTAGAAAGAACGGCTCAAAAAGGACGCATCCGCCAAGATAGAAGTCTCCCGCGCTCATGAATGTGATTACTAAAAAGCCGCAAGATGGGCGATGGCGTTTTGTTATCAGTAGGTACTAAGGTAATTTATTGGACACCTCTGTCTAACCCTTTGGGAAATAGGTACAGGCGTGATGTTATGAGATTGGAGTGTTTATTATTCAATTCACCCATATAATAGTCTCACTATATGTAGTCTTTTTAGGGGGTTCCGTACCTCAAAAGGAAAAACGGAACCCTTATAAGATCACTATTCGTTGTTCGTCTGTCATGATGACCCTTTTTCTCAGGAACGCGTGGAGTTATCAAGTTGAAATTAATATCAAATGACCAGTGAGCAGTGGTGGCTCAGTGGTATCGGCCGCGACTTACGAGTTGTAGGTCGTAGGTTCGAACCCAGACAGGCGCTTACTTTGTGTAAATTATTTCAAACAAACCAAACGGTGAAGGAAAACATCGTGAGTAAACTGGCATGTCCTAGAACCAAAAATTCGAAGACATGTGACATCTACCAACCCGCACTGGGCCCGTGTGGTGGATTACGGCCCACTCCCTCTCACAGAGAGAAGGCCTGTGTCCCAGCAGTGGGAACATTATAGGCTGATTATGACTCAAGACTGCAATCCCTTGAAGCAGTGAAAACAATCAAACTTCTAAGCCAACGAAATCAAAAGATACGGACATATATTTTCCGAAATTAAAACCTATAGGGCACTTCCCATTGACCTAGAATCTCGAAATTTGGCAATGTCATATAGCACAAGTAAAGGAAAAAAACCGAAAACCGTAAATTTGTAATTACATTACAAAGAGAATAATTTTAAAACTATTTACATAACTACAAAGTACGGCGCACCCCTGACCGGCTTCTATTGGTATGAATATAAAATGCATTTTTTTGCATAGAGTGACCCTAAGCAAAATAATAGGCGTATAGTTTTACAGCTGCTTCATTACGTCTCTATTTACCATCATTACAAGTCCAGCTAATTAAATAAGAAAAACAGCGTGAAAAAAATAATATTTTCAACATTTTGCAATAATTATCTGATGACGAGATAACATTTTTACAATATAAAAGTTCTTCGTAAGCCTCCGAGAATAACAGCTTCTTAAAAAAAAAAAATAAACAAGCAGCGTCGAAATTAAAAAAGGAATTTGTTAAAAAAAAACCGTAACATTTTTGCATCTTAACGAGAATGCCAGCGTCGAATTTATAATAAATCATTGGAAATAAAAAAGTGCTGGCTATGGCCGGGGCTCTTTAAGCCCTATTTCACCAGATCTGTATCTAGCGACCTTGCAATCGCACATTGCGGCTAATTTAACGCGACATAGAGACAGTGCGTGCTCTAGGTAGGGTTGCCACCTTGCCACACTAGCCATTTTCCCGATTTTCCGGCTTTCGTATGTATCCGTGTATGTTCTGTTTTAGCGCTTTAGCGCAATTTTTGAGAGGTAAAGTTAAACCATGATAGCCTCAGATGATAATCTTTAGTTTGCCGCTCTATTCTGTAAAAATCTCACCGTGATGACTTGAATCAACAACAGCAATCAGCTACAACTGATTAAACATCGACATTTCTTTATATGTTAGTTTAATATTAATGTATTATTATACACATACCTAAACCTAGCGGAACAAATTCTCTAAATGATGGTGAAATACCGCATCAAAATCCGTTGCGAGAAGAACAACGCGTTCACACGAAAAGCGACTTTATCTAACGATATGCTAGATGGTAGGATTTCTTAATGTCTCTGTTTTGTTTCTGTAGGCTGTAGAGGCACTAGCGGCCCTATTCCTAGCGTGTGTCGTGGTACGCGCATCGATTTGGCAGTTGGTCGCACATGCCTCGCGCACCTTGCGCCAGCTGCATCAACTGACACACTTACACCAGACCCGTTTAGATATATAGGTTATAAAGAAAGTTATTCTATCCTAGAATCAATGGCATTCCTATTCCTAATGGTGGTCAGGCATTTTTTAACTGGTCGAATGCTTGCACGCTCGCAAAAAGTGCGTTGAGATTATGGTTCCTATTATACGAGTAATAAGGCTGTGAATTTTTTTATTCGGAAAAAATTCATAGTAGATATATACACTGGCTTCAGTCTTAATTAAACCCATGTTAATTAGCCGAAGACACCCGTCCTCACAAGCATGTTACCTAACAGAAACAACTTATCCAAAAAAACTATAGAAAAGTCAAAGGGGTTATGCAAAATCTAGAGCAATGCAAGCATCCCAGGCAGATAGCTACAATTACTAATGCAAAAGTATTTTTATCTGTGTCTATGTGAATGTTTACAAATCTATGTCCTAAACTATCAAGTCGATTTGTATAATTCACAAATTATACTAATCGGCTTGATAGTTTTAGTTTGCTCGGAAAGGCCATCGCGAACTTTTCATCCTGAAAACTTTACAAAACGCAATAAAAAACGTTTCTATAAAATATTAATTTTCCTGCATTAAACGAAAGTGAGACTTGTAAAGACTGCTGCGTATTTAATGCAGCTGTACATTATGTCAAATTAAAAAGACAGTTTGTCTGCTTCTCACAATTTCAAGTAAAAGTCACCGGAAACGTTTTAATAGCTATAAATTAATGAAATGCTTATTAAGTATTTTTCACTTTTCACGTGGAATGAGACCTGTTGCCGGTTGGAAATTCGTAATTCGGAAAGGGTGTCTGATAAGAAGAAATATCTTTGCTTCTGATCTTTTCTTCGTCGTGTATTTGGAGGTCATTTGGGTAAAGCCATGTGCCAGTGACCGTCTGGCCGTCTGGTCTGGTGAAGTACTTTATCTTATACAAGTATACAGGGTGTCCCAGGAAACCTGTACCAGCGAAGGTCTGTGGTCCGGGGACACTAATACCTATCGATTGGACCCCTATGTAAGTTCCGGGATATTTTGTAGTTTTCGAGAAATGTTTTTTTTTGTTTTATTACTAGATTTTTTTAATTGTAATCGGTTTTAGTCATAACTTTTTCTGAGTGGTGTTTCTTTGAGATTTTTTTTGTCAGTATTATGGCTAGAATGTATATTCACATGTTGTTTAACACAAAACACCCAAATTCTAACTATTAGTAGCTCAGAATTTGATCACAAGGCTAAAATTACTATTGGAGAGAAATTTAAAATTTCTCGAAAACTACTAAATATCGCGGAATATACAAATAGGGGTCCAATCGATAGGTATTAGTGTCCCCGGACCACAGACCTTCGCTGGTACAGGTTTCCTGGGACACCCTGTATATCAGACTCCACAAAAATTAAGATTAAGGCATGATTATCTCCGTCTTGACTTTTATTACACCCATATATTTTTAAGACATCTTTCAGTTATTCGTAAGAACTTCATCAAACCTACTTATTTTGAGCGTAACGTACAAATTCCTCATAAACGAACTGGATACCCTTATTTAGTGCTTCAGGGTTGCCAGTTCACGCCATTCCTCTGTCTGACATATGACAAATAGGCGTTCAATGATAATTTTCTGCCAATATGTCATTAATTCGCGGACGCATTGGCTCTTTTTGCCAATCAGGCCATTTTTGGTGCGATGTCTTCTCAAATTGAGGCAGACAGTGGTCATAATAAATGGTGCTCAATATGGAGGTGAATGTGGCTCATTTTATATTTTTATTTGTTCATTACTTATTATATTTTATTCAACACTTAGCTCCTATGTTTTGTTCTAGGCTGCATTTATGGTCATCAGCTGATTTCTTGGCAATCAACTCGGATAGATGTTATTGTTTTGTCGGGGAAATGAGATGCAGGATGTTCAATTTGCCGTCAATAGTTTTGTCCATTAAGTAATCTATTCTCCTTTTTTTTTTTCTTTTCTTTTTTGTCATTAGTCTGCGTTGCCACCGATGTCGCCGTGGAAGAGGCGAAGTTTTGGATCTAAAATACAGTCGTGCCAGTGACACGAAAAATATTAAAAAAAAAATTAGGTATAGGTCGTTAATGCACAATTTTTTGTGGACTCGTGGACAATGCCATCGGATATAAGTAATCACAAAGCAAGATGAAAAATGTGAATGTTTTCAGTACTTATAGTCCAAAACAAAGTTAGGTAGGTACATAGTAAACGCATAAAGCAAAAAAAAAAAACATCATCTAAAACACAGATTATAACAAACAAGATTTGACGAAGGTTTTATCCTTACAAATTGTTTAGGGACCCTAAAAGTAATTCGTAACGAACGAGAATGGCAGCCGTGTCAAAATATTAATGAATGTGAGCGACAGCCAGTCATCTGGAACTTACGAAGAATTACATTGCTTCGCTGTACATTGCCGTCTTTGTTCGGCGTACATTTTTGAATATCAAACACAAACGGCAATGAATGATATGTTTATCGACAAACGCTGGCTTTTTTATTTTGAGGGTGTGTTTCGAACACCTGATCGTGTAAACAGGTGCTGTGTCGGTGCATAGGATATACAAGGGATACAAATGTCGGCCGATTTGTCTGAGGATATGAATATTTATGTTCTTTATTTGTTGTTATTTATAAATCTTTGTGAGGGCTGTATTTGAACGTTGTTTTTTTAGATGTGGTGATTGCCAGTTCTGAAACTCCACCGCAAGGCAGTTGACGTTACGAATTGACACTTTCATGTGGTATATAACTTAACTGTGGTTCTTACTAGGAAGAAGTCTAAGTTTTTATTTGTGTAGGAACGTCACGTCATTCACAAATATTAAACAGGTACCTTTCTAAATTTTAACAAACTCGTATCCCAGTACATATCCCGCCCACAAATCTCATGTGAACCCTAACTTCCTAACATTCGGCGGAGACGGTTGCACGGCATGTGCGTTTTATTTTTTTCACTAATTATTAATTCACTATACACCTCAATTATTAATTATATCGAAGTAATTTAAAGGCATGTTAACGTTAATTGCCTGTACGTAGTATAAGTTGTACATAATTTTGCATTTTTAACGGAAAAGCGTTCGCATTTTTCGGTTTAATATATGTTTTTTTTTAATATAATTTTGCGTTAGAATAGCTTGTTTTTTAGTTCAAGTTTCTTCAAGTGACAACCCTATACTATGACTTCTTTATATGGTGAGGTCAGCAGTGCTATTCTATCGAACGTAGATACCAGTTTCAACATAAGTAGATCTCATATTGTACTAATGCGTGACTTTATGAGATTGAGAACATATTGACAGTAACAAGCACAGAATACTATTAATAATACCAGCTTATTATTGTCCCACTGCTGGGCAAAGGCCTCTTCTCATACAAAGAAGGCCGAGCATTGATCACCACCACAGGAATCTAAATAAGAAGGTGCTTATTTAGATGTCTTTGATCACCACGCTTGCTCAAGACGGATTTCAGAATCCAGCACAGCGCCCTAACTGCGTAACACACGATCAATCACAATCTGAATGATTTTGAAGGTTATTGCTAATCCATTGCTTCATATGTTCGAAAAATGTGCCTGCTCCAATACCCTGTCCTCCGCCTTCCGCATCCAGTCTGTCCCAGCCACCTCTTCTTTTTCCTTTTTTTTATACGCTACTGTTGCAGGTCTATTATTATAGTTCAACAACAAAAAAAAAAAAACTAAGACATAAAACATGAACGATTTGTAAGTGCACGATATATTTGACAGGATTTCTCTCCATCTGCATACTAACGCACCGTTATATTAATAAAAATGCAGTTTTGTAGATATACGATCACCTGTCCACCGCACGTGACACGAGGCCCCAGTCATAGGTGCTTGTGTCAAGTACATGAAGAACAGAAGGGCCACATCGTACATGAGACAAACTGATGATGATCAGTATTAGCATTAGCTATGCATAATTAGCCCATCATGTTTATACTGCTGGGACACAGGCCTCCTCTTGGTGAGAGGGAGTGAGACGTAATCTACCACGCGACGCCCCAGTCCATGTCTGCCCCGCCCTTGGCCCGCGCCGCTGAGTTTGTAGCTTTAATTTCGTCCCTAAATAATGCTGCCCTCCCCCAGCGACGTCCTAAGCCGATGTCCGTACCCCACAGGAGATGCCCTTAGCGTGTAGTCGCTTAGTTTTTAAGTTTTTTTAAGCCTTGGCTGGGGGCCTTAATTTATTGAGGCATCCACATGCGAGCCAGGTTGAGGAGCCGACAACCTTCCAGGTAGACCTGAGAGATGCCATTAAAAAAAAACCATCCAATTAGCGTCGGGCAATGGCCCACCGGACTCAACACTCCTCTTGTCGGAGGATCACCTTGTTCCTCATAGCTCTATAGCAGGTACTTGTATAAAATAAAAATTCGAATACTTTTGAGCAATTTACAGGCTCGTTTTTTTTTATGCCGTTGCAGATTTGCAACTGCATTGGTGGACTGACATTGGTATACGTAAGAGTTGGTAAAAGATGAGTCATTTTGCAGTATCAGCCTGTAATGATTTTCTGCAGATCTTGGATCTCCTTGCTGACATGATTTTCCCTTCATAAACGGTCTAAAGGAAAATAGGCATATTAGGAAGGTAAATTGTTAAACGCCGTCTTAATTGTAAGTACTTGAGAAGTGGTAAGTTATGGCTGACATCCTTTTTGACGTTATCCGTAGGTAGTTGAAAAATCGACCAGCTATTCACAACCACTCGATACGCTTCCGTACCGCATCGAACATCAATCTACAGAGTATGTAACCATCAATCAATGTTATCGTAGGAGTCCTCTAAACGCTGTTCACAAGTCCGAAACCAGAAAATGTTGTCAGTTTAAATCAAATAGACGACCGCTATTCTTCCGACAGCTGCTTGCTGTCGGGGGCAAAGTAAACCAGGGTTATCAATATGTGTCATTTTCGATTTTCGTACGTCATATGTTTGTGAATAGCCATGCTGGGAAGAATCAAGACCACACAGGAATTTGTAGGAAATGGTTAATCCTTTGCTTCTTACGTTGGAAAATTTCCGTCTACTCGACAACGTAAATGACGTAATAAATATTGTTGAATTGTCATTGCCATTAAGTGTGTTCCGTAATAACCCCGCAGCTTTGCCAGGGACTATAAGTAATGGATCTTCTGTCCTTTTCTACCTGATACAGTATGAAGGGGAGAATGCAAGCAAAAAGTATCGATGGTCATTATAATTACTTGAACAGTTATACCATATGTCTTGTTGGACCTACCGAGCTGCGGCACGCGCTAAATATGACATGTGACAATAATAACGGCAGGGGTGGACGAGTTTCAGATCGAACGTATTAGAAATAAATTATTCAACACAAAATTGGGTATTTAGTCGTCACAAAGCATGTTTGGATGTGAGTTTTAATAAACAAGATGTGCCGTGAAGCGGGGTAAATGCGTAACACACTAACAGTAGCAATGGTTTTCATTTTGACAGTTCAACAACATTCATTGCGTTATATACGTTGTTGTGCAGACAATTTTTTCGAACATATGAAGCAATGGATTAGCAACATCCTTCAAAATTATTCAGATTGTGATGGACTTTTGCAAAATCTGGATTGGCAGATTAAAATTGTTTACAGTCCGTCAAATCTAAGAAGTACCGTTTGACGTTTCATATTTTTCAACTTTGTTCATACGAATTCATCATAAAACCATGAATTTAGAAAGATTTCATTATTGTATCTAAAAATGTACAATTCTTAATATCTAAATGTAATTGAAAACTTTCAAACAAAGCAAAATAACACATATTTATAACTGTCAAACGGTACTTCTTAGATTTGACGGACTGTAGTTCAGTGATTATGATGTATACCTACTATGTTCGGTTTTGGAGCCAAGTTTTAGTCTACATTCAGTTTACGTCATTGCTATGTGTAAGGGATGATTTATATTAGACCGGGCCGTGCCCGGGGCGTGCCGTGTACGTGGCCCGAACGGGTAACGGATTTGAAACGTTACATACATTTTGTATGAAGCAGTTTATATTACACATTGCATGATCCGTATCCCGTGGCCCGGAGGGGACACCGATCATGCACGACAGTGCATAAAAAAACGCATGGTATGACAATGCCACGTACACGGCACGCCCCGGGCACGCCCCGGTATAATATAAATCACCCCTTAGATAGATGTTTACGTTGCTACCTTCTTCCAAATCTAAATTAATGTTATAAAGAGAAAAGATTTTTCGTATATTTGTTTGTTACATTTTCACGCTTAAACGACTGAACAGAGTTGGATGAAATTTGGCACATGGGTAGACCATGACCTGGATTAGGACATAGAATACTTTTTATTCCGATATTTCCACGGGATCGAGAATTATGCGGGTTTAACCCATTTAATAATAATGATATTATGATTTTTCACAAATCAATATTCTGATAACTAAACTTAAAATAAGAAAAAAAATATTTAGGAAAATTCTCTCCCTTCTCTTTTTCACAGACCTGAGACTAGGGGCCAGTTTCTCGAACGAAAATTGTCGCAAAATAGATGTGACAAATTGTAAATGCGACAGCCAATCGCAGCAATTCAGCAGTGGTGGCTCAGTAGTAACAGACGCGACTTACAAGTTGTAGGTCTAGGTTCAAACCCAGATAGGCGCTTTACTTTGTGTAAATTATTTCATCACCATTACTCTCAAAACCGTTAAGGAAACCGGCATGTCCTAGATAGAACCAACAATTCGAAGACATATGACATCTGATCTACCAACCCGAACTGGGCCCGCGAGGATTACGGTCCGCTCCCTCTTACAGAGAGGAGGCCTGCGTCCCAGCAGTGGGAACATTATAGGCTGATTGATTATGCTAATCGCAGCAGTTTACGCGCACTTGACAATTTGTCACATTTTTGCGATTATTTGCGTTCGAGAAACTGTTGTCCCATTGTTGTCATTGGTGAGATTTTTGTGTGCACGACTGTCTGTAGATACATGGTTACATCTTGTGCTAACATTCCAATCGGTTAACAGCCCAGTATAAAAGCAGATACTATTTGTTGAAGTCATATTAGCAATAGTTTCTCATCTGCCTCTTATGACAAGCACCATAAAATGGAGAGAACTATTCTTAGGACCCATAGATATGGCAAAAATAAATAGGCAACATGTATTTAAGAAAAATAACGCATTACCATTCACAAGGATTTATGACCCGGACAGACAATCGGCAAACATCGGCGATCTTCGTTAGTACTCGTGGCAGATGCGCGCACGCCTCTTTGTGCCTTTGTTTAAATTATGTATAAATAATGGACAGTTTATTAAAATGTTAATCAAACGCAATGTGGAACTATTCTCGAAGGGTATAAAAGTGAATTTCTTTTTCGCATCGATTGTAAATGCGATAATTTTGTTTTCTTTTTTTTGTGTTTTAAACGGCATTTGTTTTTAGCCATTTAGACGGTTGATGTATTAAATAGTTAGCTGGCTATCTATTTAAAAAAGGAGGATATTTGATTAACAGTCTGCAGAAAAGCTTGCATGTTTTAATGAGGCCTAACTGACTAACTACCACTTAAAATTTTTACTTCGGTACAATTATTTTTATAGCAATGAAATGTCTGTAAGTAACAAATTAATAATACATAGATCATACTGTATTAAAATTAGTTTGTCTCAAAATTCCGAGTAGGTCCATTTCAGACACAAATCTTTATGGTATTCACATGATCTGACCAAGATTATGTCTGGACTTTAAAAGAAACTGTGACCTCTGATTTTGCTTCGGTCTTTCATCTCAGAGTAGTAAGATAGGAAACGCCAACTTCGTCTAGTTTTAAAAAATATGATTGACGTATAAAAGTGTTTGTACAAACCTACTTAAAGAAATAAAATCATTTATCATAAATTTAGGTTTATACAGTTTAATTTAAATAAATATGCCAAGTCAATTGAATCCTCCAACTCCTTTGAGGGCGAATATATAGGGCAATAGTAAACAGGTGTATATGTGCGTGCGTGATCTGAACATTAAAAAAGAAACTTAAGATCAGCGGCGCGCAATAAATCATAACGTCAAAATAGCGGCGCCGACGCAGGATGGGGCCAAAGGAGGCTGTGGATACGATGGTCACTTTTAAAGTGCAGTATTATAGAGAGGAGTATAATTAAATGTCTTGATAGATGCAAGAGAAGATGCAGAACAAAGAAAAGATGGATAGGTTGTGTTGGGGATGATAATGAATGAACGAAAAGCAACTGTATGATACCGTAAGAAGGCTGACATGGAAAACCATACTGACCGATCTGAAATAGCACGGGACCAGGGCAAAAAAAAAAATGTTTTTTTATATATCTTCATTCATATACAATAACTAGCTGCGCCCCGCGTTTTCACCCGCGTAAGTGTCGATCCCGTGGGAATATCGGGATAAAAAGTAGCCTATATGTTAATCCAGGGTGTCAGCTACCTCCATACAAAACTTTATCAAAATTGGTCCAGCCGTTTGAGCGTGAAGAAGGAACAAACATATAAACACACACACACACACACACTCACAAACTTTCGCCTTTATAATATTAGTGTGATATAATTCTTCTGTACCGTATGTCACTGAACTCAACTAAACGGCTGGACCGATTTAGATGAATTTTTTTGTGTGTGTTTGAGTGGTTGATGGTCTAAGCCCTGGATACAAGTAGCGCCGCGATCGTGTTCTAGGAAACAAGAAAACATCTGTCCGGTCTGTGGGTTAGGTAGTTGTCTATATTGTAGATTCCTATATAAAACAATAAGAGAGTCTTAGCCTTAGTGATTATCCTGCATCAGATAATATTACATGCTTAACTATCGTGCCTCGGAAAGCACGATAAACCGTTGGTCCTAACTGTCATTGTAGTAAAGCTAGAGATGGATACAGGTTTACTAAACTATCGGGAGGAGGTGCTGGAAGGTTTTACACCAGAAGCATCATCATCTGCCTAGCCCTTTACCAACATTGTTGGGGTCGGCTTCCAGTCTAACCGGATGCAGCTGAATATCAGTATTTTAAGTGAAGCGACTGCCTATCTGACCTTAACAACCCAGTTACTGGGAAACATGATACCGCTTGGTAAATCTGCTTGCCAGAGGCTAGATCCATTTCCAAGATAAGATTTAACTCCAAAAAAACCTTCAGGTGGGCAATAAATACGGAATGACAGCGGTAAAATCAATCGCTCACTGGCCTGCGCGGGCGGCTGCGTCCGTCCTAATTAGAGGGCGCAGGTTTAGTCCCAAACCAAGCCGTGTTATTATGTGTTTAGTGCACTTCTTATAATATGGTCCTTGTTACTGACGATGTTTTGTGGTGATTTGTTAAATGTCTGTGAAGAAGATTTGATCTTGCCCGTTCTTCTCCATAGGTAGGTACCTACTACGATTTGGAATGGGCAACTAGCTTCATCTTTCTGACTAACCGACCCCTTGACAATTCAATAGTGCCTGTAATTGTGTGTTTATTTGAAACTAGCAGCACCCCGCGGTTTCACCCGCATAAGTTTCCCGTGGGAATATCGGGATGAAAACTATGTCCTAGGCTTTCCCGGGACTCAAACTATCTCTATACCAAATTAAAAAAAATCGGGTCTCAATCGGTTCAAACCTAGTATTTTACAAAAATCAAAAATCAAAATCAAAACATGGAGCGACTGCCTATCTGACCTCCACCACCCAGTTACTGGGTAGCATGATACCCCTTCGTAAGACTGCATGTCAGAATTTTGGGCTTCTAACTTATGACATTTCTGGCTGCTATGTTGGTGTGTCTCTACCTACCTTCAGACATTTATTTATTTATTTATTTAAACTTTTCGCACAAAAAAGGTACAAAGGCGGACTTAATGCCATAGGCATTCTCTACCAGTCAACTAAGGGTGGT
This sequence comes from Hydraecia micacea, assembly GCA_914767645.1. NCBI lineage: Eukaryota > Metazoa > Arthropoda > Insecta > Lepidoptera > Noctuidae > Hydraecia > Hydraecia micacea. Next base: position 3,424,786 of record OU611794.1, read on the forward strand.
GAAGAGATTAGACATTCATATTGATGAATTTCCTCATCTCCAAAGACGTCATGTTAGAGGAAATCACGGTAAAAAGCCGCTTCCTGTTGACAGGTTGAACGTAAAGGTCTGTTCCCACCGACGGACGCTGTGGTGTGTTCTCACGAGCGAGGGAACACCCACTCTTGTGTAGGTACTACTGTTTGCCTTGACACTGTGGGGAGGGCAACCGTGAACATGGGACATGTATGAAATGTTGAAAACTGTGGTTCTGAATTAGGATTTTTTTATTTGCTAGCGAGTTTAGTGTAGTAGTTTTCCTTAATAAAAAAAAAACATAAGCATAATAGGTACTCTTATAGTTAAAACATGGCTCACTGGCATTTCACAAAAGCTTAAGTATTTTAAATCATTAGTAGAATCATTTCACTTCCCGTGACTCAAGGGCGGGCTTTTAACTTGGCCAAAGGCTAAGCATTGCCATACAACTTGGTAATGCCGCCAGTCTCTTGGGTACATTATCAGTCGACAGCAATGCGGACGAATTTTTCGACGCTAAATTTTAGTTTCTGTATAGTTTTAGTTAACTTAGGATTTCATTTTGTTATTTTTAGTATTAATTAAATTTTTGTTAGCTTTTTAAACTATGTAAATAAATATAACCAGGCATTAAAAAGTATAAAAAACATTTAAACTTTAGTAAACTAAGCTGGTTCGAAGTGGCACGGGAAAAGAGCTCCTGGAAGGATTTGGGGAGGCTTTTGCCCAGCAGTGGGACAGTAAAGGCTAACGAAAAGAAAAATCATTGGTAAAATAATCATAAAATACAATTATGAAAGCTTTTCACCACTCGCCTAAAAACCTGTCTTAAAAAAAAAATCCGTGCCAATGCCAATTAAAATAGCTAGGAAAACGTACTTATACCACTTGTCTTACGGAGCGTGTCCCATAAAAGACTCGTCACTTAAAAATGTAGCAGTATACAACCTATTCTCGAATAGGATCTATTTCCCACTGTTTATGAGTGTTTAGATGCATCCCACTTGATACTTGCTTACTTCTAGATTTAAGAAGGAAACTTTGAGTGGTTTACCGTTTTTTTGTCTATACTAATATTAGAAGCATAGTGTAATGAGATAAGAGAGGCTTTTGGCGTAGTAATGACAGCCACACGGGTCGATCGATCAGGTTAAGCTACGCTTGCCGCGGTTGGTCCATGCATGGGTGATCATCTTTATATACCAAGACCGAACACTGCCTCGGAAAGCTCGTTAAGCTGTTGGTCCCGGCTGTCATACGGGTCGTCAGAAGCCCGAAAGTCTGACAACCAGTCTTACCAAGGGGTTTCGTATTACCCAGTAACTGGGTTGTGGAGGTCAGATAGGCAGTCGTTCTATGTAAAATACTGGTATTCAGCTGCAACCGGTTAGACTGGGAGCCGACCCCAACATAGTTGGGAAAAGGCTAGTCAGATGATGAGTCGAAAGCCGCTCTTCTGTGATAGTGCCGTCTGTGTCTTTGAGGATTATTTTAAGACGTTTATAACTTGGCAATTTTTAAAGCTATTACACTTTTTGAATATTATTTTCACTACGTATTTGCAAACATATATGTTTTAGGGTTACAAATAGGGGAAGACAAAAAAAATGTCATCATCCCTATTCTAGTTAAGTACTTACTTGTTGTAACCAAATAAAGAACCAACGCGTGAGATAATTGGCATAGATAGATGACAAAAGAAAATCTTGGTAAGTACCTACCTACTCATTATTTCGAATAAACTTATTTATAATGACAAAAAACAGTTTTAAGAACAGTAGTGACAAAACACCAGAAAAATTCAAGATACGGAGCGAAAAACACCAAAAAAAATGGCCCCGTTTATTCGTAGCAGTCTGAACTTCAAAGTGCAACGAAAAATCCCAAGTATCAAAACTGTTGACGCGTAGCATGCGCCTACGCAAGTATCAGTATCTCTTGTATTATTGTGTCAACGATGCCGTATTATAGCGGCACGCAATGCGTGACCCGTGTTTTGAGGACCCCACTTATTTTAACGCTTGTTAAATTTTGGAGGTGAGCAGAACCTCTTTAAACATTGGAACTAACTTAAGAATTTATATTATTTAGAGTTAATTAACGACTAGTGTTCTAACTTCTAATAGAAGATCAATATAAAACAGTGAAAATAACACCCATTACTTTGTAGGTATGTACTCTAGCTGATGAAAGATAGGAGCCACCTCATATTGTAACAGGACTACCTACGCTTTTTCGGCATCCCACTAAAGCGATACAGTTAAAGTCCAAACCATTTACGCCACTACAAAAATCAACCTTAAACCAAACACGTTAAAGTACAAATTAACAAAAGTTCATTTCCACACAGAAATCCTGGGAAAATTTCGAGAGGTCAACTCGCCCAATATTTATTATTTACCCGACCAAACAAAATAGGTGTCGATGTAGCCCATTCGTTTCATACAATGTTTGCTTAATAATGTTGGTTCAAATGTTTGACCAATTTGGTTAGGGCACTGTCAACAGATGCCTGTGGGTGAAGGTACAGGGGTCATGCCTTGACTAAGGTACAAGTAGTGTGGGAAGCCGTGTTTTGTATTGTGTGGCTGTCATTGGCTGTGTATCGGCGCTTGCGCAACGGTTGAGGACCTTTAAGCTTTTTGGTTAGCAAACAGGACGATGGGCCACCTGAGAAATGATTGAAAGTGGATAGCTATGCAGTCAGGGGTTTATTTATAAACCTTGCAACGTTTATACGTCAAAAATTTATGGTTAAACATTGGCTAATCATTACTTTATAAATAAACTCCTCAATGTACACTTGCAGAACTGCAGATGCGTTGAGTGAGATAAAGATGTAAGTTCTGACGTGCTTGTAATTTAATAGTGCTGTTTGATGACAAGAACTTGCACATAAATTAATCTTAAAAACTATTGAGGATGTCTTGTCCAAGATAGCAGGTCTATACCTAAGAAAGGCTAAAGATGAAGACAAAGACGCGCTAGCTGTAGCGTGACCTCTGTAGTTAAAACCTATTTTATTTCTAGTTCATATGACTGGCCATCAATTTTGATTCCGAACTTTTAAAATTTTGACGTCGACAAACAAAAATTTGGATATAAAAAATAGTTAGTTGCGGAGAAATTGAAATTAAGACCGATATGTCGATCTTTATAATTTTTTAGGTATTTTTCCAATATTAATATTGGCTATATTGGTTTTAAAATCGCAGAGGTCACGCTGCATAGCGCATTCTGTTTTGTGGCAGCCCCCGTAACGTAAAAGTAACGAAACTTAAAAAAAAACCGTAAATAATAGCTTCGTCTCAATTGAAGTATACGTAAGTGAGCTCTCTCTCATGATTGAGCCCTTAACGAAGACGTTTACCTAAGAAAGGTCAAAGATAAAACTTACGAAAGTTAAAAAAAAAAAACCGTAGGTAAACAGTAGCTTCCTCATAATTGATGTATAAGTGAGGCAGTGAGCTCTCGTCCATGATTGAGTCCTTAACGAAGACGTGTTCCAGTAATTTTGACATCCGCCGGCATTATAAGGAAGTAGTAAGTGAAAGATATGGATCGGTGCATACGAGAGTGCAGCAAGATGTTTAGAAATAGTTCAGCACTCCAGTTTAGTAATGTTGATACATGAACGAATCTAAATTCTCAGTCATTGGGAAGCAAAGTTTCGCCGGCTGTCGCTGAAAACGAGCGCCGTGGCTCTCTCAAGCATGCATAGAGTGAGCGATGGCCGTTTCGCGTGGATGTGACGCATATTTTCCCCCAAATTATTCTTTTCAATAAAATATATAGGTACGCTGAATAAACTTCTTATACAAAATTAACTAAGGACTTAACAAACTTATAAAAAAAAATAACTAAAAAAATAAAAATAAAATAAACTAAAATATGGCGTCAACATTTTTTGTTCAATTTCGTGTTTTTTCTTTAAGTCATGTGTTACCCGCAAATAAACGTATTTTCTTTCTTTCTATTTGTTTCCCGTAACATCTAATGTTCTTTTTCAGGTCGATCGATCAGGTTAAGCTACGCTTGCCGCGGTTGGTCTGTGGATGGGTGACCATCTTTACATACTGAGACCCCTCCGTGCCTCGGAAAGCACGTTAAGCCGTTGGTCCCGGCTGTCATTCGTGGATCTTTGACAGTCGTTACGGGTAGTCAGAAGCCCGAAAGTCTGACAACCAGTCTTACCAAGGGGTACCGTATTACCCAGTAACTGGGTTGTGGAGGTCAGATAGGCAGTCGCTCCATGTAAAATACTGGTATTCAGCTGCATCCGGTTAGACTGGAAGCCGACCCCAACTAGTTGGGAAAAGGCTAGGCAGATGATGACTACTTATACTTACTTGATTGATTTAAAAAAATATGAATGTCGCACGCGCCATGGAAAAAGGGTTCAAAGCCTATATATTCATCATCATCTGCCTAGCCTTTTCCCATCTATGTTGGGGTCGGCCTCCAGTCTAACCGGATGCAGCTGAAGCCTGAATACCAGTATTTTACATGTCTAACCTCCACAGTTATTGGTTAATACGATACTCCTTAAAGTACCTATATTATCATTGTCTAAATTAAGCTAGGGTTTCTGTAAATCTTTTCTTAAAAGTAACGCATAATTAAAACATAAAAGACGTCGGGAAGGATCACTAATCACTAGGTGTGAATTAAATGCAAACATACAAATAAAATGTTGAACTCTATGAGCTGACTCATCGCTTCTACTACAGAATCCTAGGTGACAAATATTCCAAATGCATGCTCATAAAATAGGATGACTCCCTTCAGTATAAGTGGCACGTTGATGACTTGAAGCAGGAAGCGGCGACGGACATACAAACATTGTAATTAATGCTAATAGCTTGATGACTGCCCTACGATGCGATGCGATACGTTGCATCCATAACACAGAGATATAAACAGTATTAAGACATTCAGTTCCTCTAATTTTTTTTTTATCAATCATTGATGGAAATGGTTACGTACGCAAACCATGATTGTTACACATCCATCATCTATCTATCTTAAATAGTAATCTATATTATTTTATACTAAAATCTATACTTTGAAGAGTTTTTTGGAACGCACTAACCTCTGCCACTAGTCGCAGCTATCAAAGCCCGTCTAAACATAAGAAACACATTGTCCCAGACTAAACTATGCTATGGGTACAGTTTAGCTCATATAAAGTTCGATATAGCTATGATTAAAACGGTGAAGGAAAACATCGTGAGGAAACCGGCATGTCCTAGAACCAAAAATTTCGAAGAAGTGTAACAACCGCCAACCAGCACTGGGCCCGCGTGGTGGAATTACGGCCCACTCCCCCTCACAAAGAAGAGGCCTGTGGGCTGTGTCCCAGCAGTGGGAACATTAAAGGCTGATTGTAAGTAAGATTTGCATACCCATAAGCGGTTATTACATGGAGAACATCTTTGTAACAATTGTTTTTTAATGATTTTATTTGAAGGAGTTTTATCGTGGTTTTATCTATCTTATTTAGATAAGGATATTGTATACAAGGTGACTGACTGATTGACTGAAAAACAGACAGACAAACCACAGAAATATAAACGTTAAGTACCCAGGGTATCCCAGGAGCGTGTCAACCTGCAAGTTGAAATATGAATGGGAATGAAATTGACGACAAAAGCTATAAAAAATATTTATTTTAATCTGCTTATCCTGTCGTAAACATCATTCAATTCACAGTTACAGCAAATGTTTATAATTAGAAAATACATAATTTCCCATTTCCCACGCAATTATTAACACCCTGAGAAAGAGATATTGCTTGATGAACTAGAAATTATTATTTATCACACTATAAAGGCGAAAGTTTGTGTGTGTGTGTTTATTGTTGTTTTCCTCGGGAACAGCACTTTTTTCGGGATGAAAAGTACCCCATGTCCGTTTCTGTACTCCTGACAATGTATAAGCAAATTTTCAGGATGATCGGTTCAGTGGTTTAGGCGTGAAAAGGTAACAAACAAACATTGCTTACTTTCGCATTTATAATATTAGTTAGGATGCCAAAGTAACTCTGTAGGTACTAGGTATGTCTGTTTGTAACCTTTTCACGCCTAAATCACTGAACCGACCGTTATGAAAAATTAGCGATATGTAATTGCCCGTCCGAAAAAAAATATTTGACACTTTTTTGTCGGAACAACTTTTTTCGGACGGGCCCGTATCTTCGTTGACGGACTTAGAGTGTAGACTACAGTAACAAAAGCAACATTTTAACATACAGTTGCAATAAATATCCGTGTCAATTTGCCCAAAAAATAATGGGTTTTACCGTACTAATAACCGGACGAAAGTTCAAAGGTCTGAACCAGGCGTTCGGTTAAAAACATCTTTATGGCTATAAAATCCGTGCATTGTGAGAAAGCACGAGAAATGCTAATTTAGAAAAGATTAGCGATGTAGCAACCATTTTCTTTTTTTTGTGGAAAATCGGTTTTTAAACGATATTGTTTTGTGACTGGAATTGTAGTTTCTATTTAGATTCGTCATTGAGAAGATCATAACGGCACTCTGTGCTATGGTTTGTCGGCTTGGTTACAATAGGGCTTACTGCCACGACTGCCAGGGCTAGTCCTTAATTGGCTGAGGTAAATAAAAAGTGCTAGTGTTCTTGCATTTTTTGTTTTTGATGTTTTTTCGTGGGGAAATGACCGACTAAAACCTCAGTGTTCCTTCCAGTACCATGAGTTCCTGAAAAACTATGCCTGCTTTGTATCATAGAAATATAGAAAATCTTATATCTATGGTAAAAACCTGCGCTTTGGAATAGGCAACTAGCTTCATCTTTCTGATTGACTTTCTCCTTTGAAAATTCAAAAGTGCCTGTGTGTGTGTAATTGAAATAAATGATTTGTGTTTGAGTTCGTCCGGTAAGATAACCACGAAACTAGCACAGAACCAGAAAACCACGCACAAAGCACCTTTGTATATTGCAAACAACATTGCCGATTATACAACTAAAGTCTTCGAAAATTCGGGCAGGCTAGTTAAAGTAATTTGAAGAAATATAGCAATCCTCTCACAATTTTCTCACGTTAATCATCGCAGGTCACTCTGCACCACGATCTATGCTCTGCACCATGCAATGATACGTTCTCGCTCGCCAAACGAGAATAGTTCCCGTAGCAGCCGACAGATGTCTACACTGCAACAGATAAAGATTTGTTGTTGTCGGATAAACCCTATGTAGAGCGCTGGTTTCGGTCACGGCTTTAGTACGGACAGCAGAAATAAAGGGTGGGCAGTTTTTAACAAGCTTTGATGAAAAAAGGTAAGTAAACGTGGGTCTTATCGATTAATTAGTTGAAGATGAACGGAAAATCAGTAGATAACTAGGTATACCAATTATTTTGTGACGTATGCATTATGGTTCGTAGTATTTTTTTTGACGTGAAAACGTCTTCGCTCTGTGTAGTTACGGATAATAAGTTCAATATATTTTCTAACCGATAAAAACTTGTAAGATTTCAACCGCTAATAACCACGGGACTTTTTTGCAACGCAAAAAGTTTCGCTAAAACGGTTTGTCTATTTGATTGATATATCATATATTTAGCTAGGTGGGCTATGTAATCCTATTAGAAAAGAACACCTCTGTGACGCAGATTTAGAAAGCAAATACGCTTTATAAAATATTATAATAGTGACAAAACTAGAGAAGATCTTAAGATTATCAAATGTCAGATGTCATGAACTAACTAATCCTGTGATATCGTCTACGTTGCTGACGGTACCGAGGCGTGTCGGCCCACTGTGGGAATGTCTGCTCGTGAATCGCCCGTGGCTTATGACAATTTGCATTTTTTTGCTGTCCATACCGACAGAATCGCTTAGATTCAGGTCTAAGTTACAAGCGATATAACGATTGGATTTGAACATAGAACCAATCGAGTATAACCGTATATTCATAGATAACGGCATCGGCAGTACCATACTTCTATGGAACTCCACATACCATGTGCTGTCCAGTAGGTATAAGGAGCAACAGATTTGAATCCAAACAAAACTATTTGTTATAAAAATCTATGATTTTTCTGTATATATTGTGGGTGCGTATAGCATAATCAGCTTATCATGTTCCCACTTCTTGGACACAGGCCTCCACTCTTCGAGAGGGAGTGGGCTGTAAATTCGCGGGCCCAGTGCGCATTGGTAGATGTCACATGTTTTCTAATTTCTAGGACATGTTGGTTTCCTCACGATGTTTTCCTTCACCGTTTGAGAGCAGTAGTGATGAAATTATTTACACAAAATAAAGTGCCTGTCTGGGTTTGCACCCACGATCTACAACTCGTGACTCAGGGTCGTTACAATTGGGCCACCACTGCTCTTTTTGGGTGTGTTTACAGACATCAAGAAACTCAGTACATGCGGCAGTACTTACTTTTGCGCCATATGTCTATTAATTTTCGTCCATAATCCATCGAACAACAATGATGAGTTTGGCACCATCGTAATATGTATGCACGCAGGACAAAAAATATATGGGCCGTAGATGGAATAAAAAATAGGACGAAGCAGGAATAAATAATAAAAATTAAATTTTGGGACGAAGGAAGCATATTGTTTGGGACGAACCAGGATTTTTTGGCATGTGGGACGAAACTTCAGGACGAACGAAGAATAAATCGATTTGAAGAAGCTAAAATTTTCATCTATTGTTTTATATTTTTGTAGATGGCGATTGAACATCTATAAGACGCATGAAAATGTCATCTCGGTAGGAAACGCATTGACACTTTCAGTCAATTCGCATTTATTTTACCTCTGATTTTGCATCACGGTCAATATCACAGTGATCTTTAATCTCGTGACAATAAGGTTGCTGTTGGGTTGCTGCAACTGTCATGTCTGTCAAAATCACACTGATCTTTATTGTTCTTGTTATAAGCTTGCTGCTGACAGAGGTAAAATAACTGAGTTAGGAATAGTAACAATCCACATATCCTTATAGAGGCATAAGGAACAGGGCGTAAAGTTCACTTATATTCTATAGTAAAGGGGAGATCCTCCGGCCAGACGGGTGATGTGTCTGATGGGCAACTGCCCGATGATTGATGTCGGGACGTTGTATATATGCTAGTTGCGCGGTAAACTCTACTTGTGCGATGCAGGGTTTTGCGTGACGTCATTGTAATGTTTAGTTCGCATTTTCGATGTAGATGCCGCCACATCATTCTAAATCGCTGTCTGCTCACGCCTTGCACCGCTCAACTATCCCGCGGCGGTGGCCGTGCTCCGAAACCTTTCTTTTCTCCTCGACCACGCTTCTATATTCGCTAATTGCTGACAAAAACCTCGCGTGCAACATTTTGACCTGTAACGGTTGGTGATCTACCGTTCGCGTTTTACTGCCCAGTTTGTAGTGCACCTATTTTTAATACTTTAATAATATTTGTGGACCAATGGCTGACTGTAATCCGTAATAGCGGGGAAACGTGGTGTTGGATGAAGAAAAAAGATCTGCTTGAGATGCAAGTGAGTGGAGTCAGAGTGCTGAACGAGCTGTTCCACCTCCCAAAGGACAAGGATGTAAACAGATAATAAAGAAAAAAAAAAGAATGAGAATATACAGGGTGTTAGCCAAACAACCCCCTTCTTTGGCTAACCCTCCGCCGTAGGTAGAACCATTTAGGAAATACATAGTATATTATTTAGTTTGAAGACCCTAAAGGTTATTATTTTATATCATGTTTTTTGTAGTTTTACATGCTTTTTTGCTTTTATCACCTGTAACATCCTAATACCCTGTAGATATGGAGGATATTCAGAGTTGATGAATGGCCAACCTTTATTTTTTGAAAAGGCACCAGAAGAAGAAAATCGGTAGGTTTGACAGGTATATAAAAAAAAAAAAAAAACAGGTACAGGTAAAAACAGCGCGGTAATTGCGTAAGCACATTATCAGTAGTAATTGCGTAAGCACATTAACAGTAGCAATGGCTTTCATTGTGACAGTTCAACAAAATTCATTGCGTTATTTACGTTGTTGAGCAGACAAATTTTCGAACATATGAAGCAATGGATTGGCAATAACCTTCCAAATGATTCAGGTTGCGATTACTGGTCATTAACAGTAGTAACAGATTATTATGGTATGGAGGTGTGATGTGGGCAGAATAAGGACCATGTGATAAGAACAGTGTTAAGTTTGATCATGGATGGCAATAGGTGAAGAGCAGACCAATTAAAAGATGGATGGATTGTGTGTAAGATAATTATATGGTTATGGAGGAAGTGAACACTGAGATAACGGCTGATGCAATGTATACAGGGTCAAAGTAAAATAGCTAGAGAAACTCCGCAGACATGATGGGTATCAATATCTAAACACGATAAAATAAAAACAAATTAATTGATGATTGTTTTTTGGTGGGGTCAGTGCCCGCAATTAGTGTATTGACTTGAAATATCAGTTACAAAAATCAGTTTTTTGTGTTAACTTCACAGAAGTGATTGGAATCGATGTCTAAACACGATAAAACATATTTTTTCAACCCATACTTCAAGTAAAAACACTACCCATTGACCCATAAAAAACCATCAAATCTTTCTTATCATTTCGTGTCCAGATATCGATACCAATCACGTCTGCAGAGTACCGCTAGCTAATTTAATTTGACCCTGTATATGGAAGAAGATGAAGTCGACCCCAAATAAATTGGGATTAGGATGATGGCTGGTTAGGGTCTCTATCGGAAAGACCTTTTCGCTGAAAGACAATTCACGTAGGATAACATGAAAGCAAGTTACCTAAATAGCCGAAAGACAATTCAGCTACATGACATAAAAGCAGAGTACCCAGTCAGCAGAGAGTCAACTCAGCTGGACGACATAAAAGCAGACAGGGTTATTGGAAGAACATTAACAACCTCTTAAGAGGTTGTTGATGTCTTTCTAATAACCCTGTAGGTATAGCTCTTTACAATAAACTTTAACAGCATAGGTACGATTTTTTTTACACGATATTTATAATTGCTTGTTGAGGGGCCCGTGGCTAAATAATAACAGCCGCACAGGTTGATCGATCAGGTTAAGCTACGCTTGCCGCGGTTGGTTTGTGGATGGGTGACCAACCGTATCTTTGTCATCCGTAATCTTTACATGCCCGTGCCTCGGAAAGCACGTTTTAAGCCGTTGGTCCTGGCTGTCATTCCTGGATCTTTGACAGTCTTTACGTCTGACAACCAGTCTTACCAAGGGGTATCGTATTACCCAGTAACTGGGTTGTGGAGGTCAGATAGGTAGTCGCTCCATATAAAATACTGGCATTCAGCTGCATCCGATTAGACTGGAAGCCGACCCCAACATAGTTAGGAAAAGGCTAGGCATATGATGATTTGTAATTGCTTGTTAACGGACTAGAGTATGGACAATTTCTAATTGGCGTCAAACAGTTAACTTTGCACCTTTTGCGCTTAATAGTACGCTTTCAAACTCTTAAACATACCCTCAGGGTACTCACGCTGTAAATTAACTTCGGGAGAAATCAATATCGTAATAGCTAAAATATTGTCCAACGTAACCTGTAATCATTTGGTGCTAGTGACCTAATGTCGGTTAAATCGCTGCATTATTTAGTTTTACAACCATTGCTGTGGTTCTTCCTGGTCCTTGATGTAGGGTGGTTTCGAGCCAGCATTGTATGTGTCGTAAAGCAATAGAGTGCTATCATTTTCTTTTAGTTGTATAGTGAAGGGGACAGTACGTTTCTCGTTCGTGAGAAAACCCCTATGGCGACAAACGTGGTAACATTATGAACTGTGTAGTTAGTTTTTTTCTTAATTTTAGTATCGAATCGTCACGTATTACATGCGTGCGCGCACGTGGGTAAGAAAGGGCAGAGAAGGTAAGAAAAGGTCGCAATTATAATGCCATTGGAAAAGTTTTGAGAGTTTTGTTATTGTTTTTGAATAAATCATTTTGTTGGTATACAATATTGGTTTGTAAAAAGCGTTTTATTTTTCACTAATTAATATAAATTCAAATCTTGACGTCATCAGCCTAACGACCGAACGCAGGTTAGTAATTTGAAGTGATTTTAAAACCATAAAAAACAATGTACAGTCGGTTATAGCAATTAGCTGACCCACCTTTGCATAAATGGTTGAGGTGAGGTTTTTTAGAATACGAATGATAGAATTTTATAATTCTTTTATATTTTATTTACTTTGCTCATATAAATAAAATATAAAAGAATTATAAAATTCTGTCCTACTATCTACCTAAGATCACTACATCATTATAAAGTAAAAAAAAACTCGACCAAGTGTGAGTTGGACTCGCGCACGAAGGGTTCCGTACCACAAGGCAAAAAACGCCGAAAAAAACACGTATCTTGTATGGTGTCCAACTTTAATTTTTAACTTTATTCTATTTTCATTATTTGTTGTTTATAGCGGTAATAGAAATACACACTGCGAAAATTTCAACTGTATACCTATTACGGTTCATGAGATACAGCCTGCTGACTAACAGACGGGTGGATGGGCGGACGGAGGCTTAGAGCGGTTTCACACTACATCCGATCCGAATCCGAGAAATGCCGGTCCGAAGTGACCATTGTCCTATTTGTATGAGGGGTTGCGCACTAGATCCGAACAAATAGGACTACGGACTATTTCTCGGATTCGGATCGGACGTAGTGCGAAACCGCCATTAGTGAGCACAGACACGAGCGACACGCGCCGACACGACAGTTGCCTCTGTCGTAGTCACGTGTCCTTCGTGTGTATTGCACATTTAGTAATATAATAGGGTCCCGTTAGAAACCTTTGGTACAGAACCCTAAAAAGAACGTAACTTACAAGTAACAACCTTAAGTTTGGAGCCATCGGTCATAGCTCATAGACAAGTATCTCTCGCCCCGCCTCATGCACCGAGTTACGCGGCACGTCGTCATCAATCGATAACACCCAATCGATTTTAAATCGATAAAGAATCGATACAACGTGATTTGTGTTTCCGCTACCGGTGTTCACTTGCTTATTACTCGGCTAGTGATGTGTAATTATAACATTTTGGTCACTTTACACCCCGGGCTTTACACAAAACACACCCTGTGTTTTGTGTAATTAAATGTTTAATAACTTCAATTGTAAGATTTATTGAATCATAAGCCTAGTTGTAATAACTGTGGGTTTACAAAAGTTCTGTTATGCCCGAAGTTATGCAGATAGGTACCTAGGTAATCAAGTCCTAAGCTTCAGTTTTTTTTACAACAATCAATTTTCCCGTTCATTGCAGTGCTTTGCAGAAACTTTTCATGATTGTCGTAAGCTGCGCCATTGCTGTGTTTGAAAATGCCTAAGTAAGCAACAAAGACCATAGTGTATCATTCATCGATCCATGAAGGGGTTATAATGTCGTAGGTACATCACTAATTTCAATGATTCAAAATTAAGCCATAAAAGCCTGGCAGTGTTCAAGCTCTTTTGGAATGCTCGGGTGGTGTGGTGGCCGCCTAGGGGCGTTCCCACCGCCGCCCGCGCCGCGCCGCTTGCGCAGCTGAACCAAGACAAAGTAATAACGAAACTGTTTGCACGATACCTGAAGTGATTTTATTAGCTGGGAATTTTGAGATAAGGTTTAACGGCATGTGGAGGCTTAAGTCACGCGATAAATAATGTCTAGACCCAGCGGTTTGGACTGTGCGTTGATATGTCTTACAGTCAGTCAGCTTCTCCTTTTAGGTTTTGGGCAAAAAATCGTGTATCAAACGAAACAGGGCGATAGTTGGGGTTATTTGTAGTAAAAAATATGTTTGTGCGAGAGCCCTAACTTGATCTCCTTAAAAGTTATGACAATTTGAGTGTTTACAGTAAGGTTCTAAAGTTACAAATAACTTTTCGTGAGCCTTAAAAGATATTGAAAAAAGTGCCAATACTTATACCCACTGTCATAAAAGCACTGTTGTAGTGATGATACTTTTTTTTTTCTGTAAATAACCTCAACTATCGCCCTGTTTCGTTTGATCCACGATTTTTTGCCCACCCTGTATATCGCTCATTTGGAGAAACATCGATCATCGTAACTGCTACTTTTTTTGTTTTTTTGCGTCTATGCTTTCCTAACGTAAATACGCTTTCTAAGTGCTTTTACATATGTAACTAACTTTTGGGAAAAAATTTACGTCCAAGTTTCTCCAAATGAGCGATATTTAGACATATCCATTTCAGAAATTGTTTTAAATCTCATCTTTGTCTTGGGACAGCATACTAAATCTAATGGTAGTATTATATATCAGTATTATATTTACCTCATCAGGGATCGTTTGTCATAACATTTTCTCTTTGCCAACTGGACCCGTATTAATATCTACTGTAAAACCGGTGATGACACTTTATGATATATGATAACGATAATGAGAATCAGTACAAAGCTATTTTCTCGACACGATCCATTTAATTTGAACGCTGAATTAACTTGAGTGATCGAGTCTGGCTCACTCTGAGGGACACCCAAGACATTGTGATGGTTATTAAGAAAAAGAAAGCTTGTTGTATTATCTTCATGGTGTGGTATTCGAAGATGGTAGACCTCTTGGAATATTTCTCAAAATTAGATGAGTTAAAATAAGTGTCGATATTTAGGGTTCCGTACCCAAAAGGTAAAAACGGGACCCTATTACTAAGACTCCACTGTCCGTCTTACTGTCTGTCTGTCACCAGGCTGTATCTAACTGGCGTACCACTCTTAATTTTTTTCGAAATAGCGTGCGTCGCAATAACGTCATTCGAATCCTCATATCACTCCCATCTCATGAACCGTGATAGCTAGACAGTTAAAATTTTTACAGACGATGTATTTCTGTTACCGCTATAACAACAAATACTAAAAACATAATAAAATACATATTTAAGGGGGGCTCCCATACAACAAACGTGATTTTTTTGCCGTTATTTGCTCGATATTCATATCGGCAACAAGTAGACGCTTGTAATATTCACAGAATATTTAGTTGTATATTCACTTTAAAAATAAATAATTAAAATAAATTAAGGGGGCTCCCATACAACAAACGTGATTTTTTTATATATTATGTAGTGTTAAATATTGCCTCTGAAAGCACGTTAAGCCGTTGGTCCCGGCTGTCATTCGTGTACCTTTGACAGTCGTTACGGGTAGTCAGAAGCCCGAAAGCCTGACAACCAGTCTTACCAAGGGGTATCGTATTACCCAGTAACTGGGTTGTGGAGGTCAGATAGGCAATCGTTCCATGTAAAATACAGGTATTCAGCTGCATCCGGTTAGACTGGAAGCCGACCTCAACATAGTTGGGAAAAGGCTAGGCAGATGATGATGATGAGTGTTAAATATTGTACGGTGGTACAGAACCCTTCGTGTGCGAGTCCGACTCGCACATGGCCGGACTTTTAGTTCTGTGGGTTTATCAGAGTGGCAGTCCACATAATACCTAAACCACCAATGAATGAATAAACAACACACACAAGCAGTTCGAGCTTATAGCCCCGGATAGCAAGCAACGTAAGTAAGTAGTTCTGTTTGGCACTGTACCTATATGGGTTTTTGGTCATCATTATATCCTAAGGCATTTCCCATTCAATTAGACCCCATAATTTCGTTAACCTGACTTTCACTTTCAGAATCATACGAGCCGCCATCCAAAACCCTTCCTTTAAAACAATCAGTGGACGGAGGTAGATCATTTAGTTGGCCCAATTATTGAGATTGCCCGAATAACAGGTGGCGATGCCCGAAGACAAAAGATATGGTAATGAAGAAACGATAACCCGTAGTCACGACATTAAATTTCGAACACCGGGCTCCAAATGCAACAAGTGTGTTGTCCTGACACATACAGTCGTGTGTCTAGGTAGGTGTTACACCAATTTTGAACCGCTCTGTTGCGAATGTTATGTTAAAAAGTCATATGTCTTGCCTTTTCCCAATTACGTTGGGGTCGGCTTCCAGTCTAACCGGATGCAGCTGAATACCAGTATTTTACATGTCCAAAATCTAATCATTATAGTCCCCATACATGACCTAAAGCGCGGTCACGGTCGGACTGCATAGAAAAGAAAGAGAAGCGCGATGACACAACACTGGTAATTTATTGCAAAATATGAAGCAATTATCTATTTACAAAAAATCTATTGTTTGGACTAAAAATTAATACACTAGTGCTTTAGTATGTTGCTTGTAGAATAATCTGACAAAAATCAGAATGATTGTATGGATATTAGAATGATCAAAGTTTTTAGAGGTATCTTCATGATTTTTTTTCTATCTTATCAAATTAGTTGTATTATGTTTCGACACACTATCTACCTAGCATATATACTGAAGAATATCATATATTTTTCTGATTTTGTTTACTGTAGTCGATCATATACTTTTAGGCATTATAAAACTTGCGTTTTTTGCGTTTAGGTCCTGTAATCCCCTTATGAATTTAAAATAATTGAGAAGATCAAAATGCATTATCTACAAAGAAAGTTGTGTTGTAACCACATTGCCCTCAGGTTGTGACTTGGGCCATAGTGCAAAGAAATTGCCCAAGTTGGATTACCACTTTCTAAAATTTATAATAATACATTAAATTCTACAATTATCATCAAAATCCTAACAAATATTTAATTTCTATAACATTTTGATTACCTTCATTATGTTCGCAATAATGGCCATCGACCATCTTGCCTTACAGAAGCCAATAAAAAAGAATACAAAAGAAAAATAATGTCCATTATTACTTTGATTAACTCTACAAATCTACATGAATAAAATTAATTAAAATTTTCCTAAGTTAATTAAGTTTTTCATTCAGCTTCGATTAAGTTATTGAGTTTGACAAAAGAATGATTTCATTTGCAATTAAAATAATATATACTCGTATTTATGAATGCAATACAAATGAATGTGATAGATTATATCGTTTCGTTGAGTTGTGTTAGTTCATCGAAGACAGATTTTTAAAGGTTTTAAGGCCAGGAAATCTTTGCTAACAGAAATGATTGATTGAATAGCGATGATTCTAGTAATTTAGCATAGATCATCGCGTAGAGATAGAAGGTACAGTTTATAACTACGATAGGTATAAAAAACTTTTGGTTTAAACAATTATCTGCCGGAACAAGCTCGTTAATTAAATAACTCATATTCTGTTGATCAATTCCCATGGAGGTAGCAAGGTCAACGTACGCGAAGCACGTTGACTACTGACCGGCAGCCAACCTCCAATCATATCGAAAAACGAATACTTCAATCCCAAGGATCTTCGCGTGCCGCCAAATGCTACCGATTACCAGATTCCTTGACACCGACCGATTATCAAGACCTACCCCGCCCCCCGCACACTACATCACTAAGACGAAAGAAGAGAACATGGACCATTTTCGACAGGTCTTAAAATATTGGTTGCATCATTTGAATTTTTCGGATAATCGTTCCGAATTTGAAGCAGGACTGTCTGGTGTCACTTACGGATTCCATTCTCACGAATGAAGTAAATGTAGTAGAAATTAGTCATTCGTTCCCAAAGTTGAGTATTGCGTTGAGCACGAATAGCTCGGGGCGTTTGATCAGAATGCGTTCCTTTTTGAAAAATTGATGGTCGTGCATAATTCAGTAGGCTGCTATGTAATTTAGATTGTCTATTCTGCAGTTGCCGGGCAATTTTTCAGCTTGTTGGCTTGAAGAATATTGAATCAATCAATCAAAATCAAAATATTTTTATTTCACATAAACCAACATGGGCACTTATGAAACGTCAGAAGCTAGGTGCACGGTTCCAATTGGTCGTTTCCTATGGAGAAGAACCGGCAAGAAACTCCATGGTTACTCTTTTAAAAATAATTGGCTTTTACAATGTTTTCGAGTTACAGTAGGTATGGGAGGACAGCGTAGGCCTGTCAACAAGTACCAGGTACTTGATAAATTAAAAAATGGTCTACAGATCTAGTCTACAAGGCTTACAAAGTCCTCACATTTACAAAATAAGGATGTATCAAAAGGATAAACAAAATATAAAAATCTACTAAAACCAAGAGATATGATTGCCATTTCAACTAAGAAAGAGGTGAAAAATTAAAATTGTCTGTATAAATAATGTCAAATAATAAAAAGATTATGTCATGTGTATGTACAAATAAAAAATAAACATCGTAATTTGAGAGCAGTTAATAGACATTTACGTAGAACTTATGCCGTCAAAGAGGTGCCAGGGAAGCCACATGTGCAGAAGGAATTATTGCCAAACTACCTACTAATCACTTCGCATAGTGCTCAAAGGTAAAATCATAAAAACAACTATCAGAGCTATCTAAAAAAAAAAATTGACAGTCCTGATAGTTCTTTTTTAATGATTTTTTTCTTTGAGCACATTGCGAAATTATTAAAAAAGAACAAAAATTGGTCGTAACTTTTGAAACGTAAAAATATTCACCGACATTCTCAGGGTTAAAAAGTTTTGAAATGACCTTGCCCACGCCCCTATTCGATTTGATCCAAACTTCCAGGGACATCCTGTACCTATACCGCGTTGAATCTGCGGACCACAAGTTATTTTCCAAAAGCTTATCAAAAGATAATCTCGTGTGAAAGTGTTCAATCTAAATTCATATCGGTCGTGATATACGACGGTATAATTTGGCTGATTGCAGCCCAGCAGCCTATTGTTATATCTCCGGAACAATGAACATAGTGCAGACTACGATTTTTGTGAAATTCCAAACTGTTGATGCGTTAGAAAAGAAATAAAAGTAAGTAATCTTGATGTGCTTGGGAAGTTGTTTAAAAGCTTTCTTTGTTTAGCTAAGAGGTAGATCATAATGCGGACTATTGTGTTTTTTGCAAATCGGAGTGCGTGTATGAAGATTGTCTTACGTTGATATATAAGGTCCCATTAAAATAGATCGGACAAACTTTTAGAAATCATTCAGACACCAAAATAAGGACGATGGTAAAAAAATATATAAGAAAAACGCATTAGATACTTACAAGAAAAATAATCAGGTAACGAAAATACACTAATGTGCCGGCAATTTATTATTTTAGGTCAAAATAAAATCACTTTAATCTGTGTTTTTTTTTCTTGGATATCTTTGGTTAGACGTACTGGAGGCCTACCATGAGCTCTTAACGCGATCCATTTTAGGACCTAAACTGAACTGTTCTTCTAATTCGTACCATGACGTCAGTTTAACGATTCAATTTAGGCCATGCCATCTGACAGCGATTGTCCCTAACTGAGTCGCAAGTTTTGGGTTAAAAGTAAATGCCGCTGAGCGTAATGGACGTAATGGTACGACTTTGAGCGATGCAGTTTAGGAACCTAAACTGAAATGTCTTGCTTTTGAATAGTTTTTAATTAGATCATGGTAGGCCACCTGAGCGCTGTGTTAAAATTTATCCATCTATTTTAATGGGACCCTGTATATCTTCAGAAGATAATTGCAGAAGAAGTATGTAGGTAAAAATCTTAGCAAATGGCGATCCTCTAGTTTCTGCCTAACCCCGTGGGAAGTGGGTTTTAAATAAGTTTTGAAAAAGCTGTTAAACTAAAAATGAGGAAGGAACACGGGTGGGTTTTAGTCAGTAAGAGTCTGACACTCCCTTCCGCTCCACCCAGAGCAGGAGGAGCCATTAGGTGAGCCATCAAAAAAAAAAAAAAAAAACATAAGTGCCACCGATCAGTTTTGCGATTGTTTAGGAGTCATAGTTTTAATATTAAGTCACCTTTTCCCCAAGGTAATAAGGCGACGAAGGGAATAACGTCAACTGGATGACTGGCGCCGGCGCCGCCTCAAACGGCTAGCCTAATCAACCCTCACGACTTCGGATGGTTTGGTTCTAGGACATGCCGGTTTCCTACACTATGTTCCACGATGCTTTCCTTAACCGTTTTGAGAGCAGTGGAGATGAAATAATTTACAAAAAGTAAAGCGCCTGTCTGGGTTCGAACCTCCGACCTACATCTCGTAAGTCGCGGAAGTTACCACTGGGCCACCACTGCTCAAACTGCATTTGGGTAATAGATACAGTCAGCCAAATGTTAGCAAATTAGATTTGGCCCTCATCTTAGTAGTCATTGGGAGGCCGATGTTAGGTCAAAGGGTCGTCTCGCATTTTTGTCGGTTCGTGGATCCCTCCGTGCCTCGGAAAGCACGTTAAGCCGTTGGTCCCGAGTTCCCGACTAGCTTGCTACATATTAGTAATCTGTGGTCCCGACTGTCATTTGTAAATCTTTGACAGTCGTTTAGGGTAATCGGTAAGTAAGAAGCCCAAAACTCTGACAACCAGTCTTACCTAGGGGTATCGTGCTACCCAGTAACTAGGTTGTGGAGGTCAGATAGGCAATTGCCCCATGTAAAATACTGGTATTTAGCTGCATCCGGTTAGACTGGAAACCGACCCCGCAAGATCTGGGAAAAGGCTAGGCAGATTGATTGTCCGTGAGATGATGATAGGTGTTCCTGCAACAACAAGAATAAATAATACACCAACCACCCATACAAAAGTAGGTCACACAAAAAAAAACCTATCGCTTACTAAGAAGCAATTTACAAAGGTGCCGTTTCGCGGTAATACAACTTCGATTACTTTTAATACCACTTCAAAACTGCAAAGTGCACAAAGGGCGCCGCTGTCAAAACATGAGCATTCACAGGTTACAAAACTCTTTTCTCCGTTTTTTTTTTCTTTTTGCAGGTGCGGAACGTAAAAAAAAAAGATTTTATGACGGCGCTTGAGGTTACCTGACGGCGCTATGCGAGAAGCACTCAAGAAATAAAAGTGTTTACGAAATAAAAATGCTTGTCTGTAGAATTTATTATGGCGCTAAGGATCTGTTCGGACCTACCACAGGATAATTAGTAATGGTGGTATGGTGCAATGTTGCCATGTTGAAAAAGTTGTATTGTTTTGTTCTTGAAATCGAAAATAGCAGTTTTGTTAACTTCACGTCAGGGGTGCACCCAAAAAGTGACTTGATTGCAATTTTATTAGTTTGGGATATCGAGCATCAGTCTATGTTAGTGTTTATAAATATTGAAATGAATTTAGTAAGTATAAGTATGAATAATAAGGGCAATACAACGAATGATATCGAAAATTGGTTTCATCGTATATTACCATGAAGGCTGCAACCTATTCCATTTTTTATACCTGTCAATTTCGGGCCCCACCCAATTCAAATGACGCGAAACTAATATGCGTTACTATTAAACCGTTAGTAAGATTACATACTATTGTGCTTTTTTTACAACTTCGTGAGCACAAATAAGCACCATTCACTATTCAGCCTCTACTCTGTGGGCTATTCGATTTAACCCGTCGGTGGTCCTGGCAATAATATTGTTAATGATGTGTAAAGTTGCCATCGAAAAAAAAAGAATTAAAATTGTATGTGTCTGCAATTTAATTGTGCATTTAAAGGATTTGATTGAGGGTAAATCGTGTCTGTAAATTGCTTTTCAATCACTACGAGAAAAAATAACTGGACATAGAGGAAAAAGTTATCTATACAAATAAATAAAATTGAAGTGTCTGTTTGTAATATCAAAACAACAGCTTTTTACTGAATGCATATGATACACGGAACACGAACACGAAAACAAAAAGTCAATTTTCAACATTTTTGTCGGTGTGTCAGTCTGTTTGCTCTAGTTAATCTCCGAAACGGCTGGACCGATTTTGGCGGGACTTCGGTGACAGATAGCTTATATTATAAGGAGTAATATAGTTATATAATATATAGTTTTATTTTAGAAATATAATTAGTTACGAGACACATTATTGTTTTCCGACATTTACGCGAACGAAGTCGCGGGCACAGCTAGTAAAGCCTAGCAACTTTTATCCTGGTAATTTTTTTGTCTATGTCCAGTTATTTCTTCTCGTAGTGATACATACTAAAAGTCTAAAACTGGCTAAAACAATTTGCGAAAATGCTAAATTCTCCGATGCAACAAAAATAGAAACAAGACAAAACATCACAACAGTTTCGTTGTTGTTATTCAAACGGTTACAAAAAAAATGTTATTGTTTTAAAGCTTCGCCACAATACGTGTCAATGGTTGGCCCCATGTGAAGTCGACAATCGACGGTAAATCAACAAAGCGCCTCGCGCCACTCTTGCGCAGATCTGCCGACGTCTACTACGACTGCACGAGCTTGGTACTTTACTGATTAAAATGAGAGAGAAAACTACCTTTTGGAATGGGCGACTAGAATCAATTCTTTTTATTATAATTTTTGACGTTCAAAAGTGCCTTTAGTGTGCCTAATTGAAATAAACGATTTGACTTTGAGAAATGATTTTGGTGATTTAGAATATAGATAACCAATTTTTTGTAAATAAATAATTTAATAAAAACTACCTTTTGCTCAATTTAAATTACTTATATTTTTAATGAACATGATATCGCTTGAAGAGTATACAAATACTTTTTAATAAGAGGATACCAATGCCTTCCTACGATAAAAATATTTAAGAAATATCTATTAGTTATTATTTATTACATAGTGGTCAGTCAACCGTAAACCGATTTATGTCTTGAAGCAAATCACTTCAAATACCTAAGCAAACAATATTTTATATATTTGTATGTTTGCACATGCATTGCACATTTTGTTTTATTTTTGCCCAGTTCTAAAAATAAATTGCCTTTAATGATTATTGTATCGTATAATTTTATTGTATCGAACTATTATGTTATTATTCATCACTTTTTGTTAATCTACAATAAGTTAACATCTTGTCTTGATGGCTATTTTTAAATGTTTATTATTTGAGGTTTTGGACGCTGATAGCTGAAATACAGGCTTTCGCCTAGTTCAGCTACCGTCTACTTAATTTTCAACAAGAATTTATAGCCTAAAAGATATGTGTATCATTGTAAACAATTAAAAACATTTCCGAGATATTTTCAAGTACCAAAACTGCTTGCCCTCCAACCGCGAGACGGTCAGTATGCAAGACATAGGGGTGTCACACCTAAACAAACATCACGGCTCATTGTATAACCGACATCACAATAGGATTATGTGTTAGCCAAAAAACTTGAGCCGTTTGCCGTACCGAAATGAATTGTAAGGTTCTTAATGCACTTATGATCTTTATTGAATTGAATTTGTACTATTAAAGCGATTTTGCGTGATAATGTGATAATGTTGTAGGTAGATGCTTACCTATTTTTGTCAGCAAAATTTCTTCGACTTGCTTATTTTTGATTTACATTATATATCGTTCAGTCTATGAAATTTCACTCTACCAATTACACATACATTTAAATTGTTTACTTTGTTGATTTTTTCACTATTTAACATATTATATGAGTAAATGGCGGAAAGCTGAAGGGCGTCCGCATTCGTAAAGCTCTAGATTAGTTTAGATCGATTGATCTGTGTCATCCTTGCCTCATTGTCAAATCAACCAAGACAGTATTAACTGTGGTTTTCATGAAAGCTAGTGCTTTAAATATGTTTAAACCACCAATGTTTTTGTTTGAATTACAGAATATTAATACAAATATCTAGTCTGTAATTCTTATGGGTTTGACGCAGATAAGTACAATTAAGTACTTTATGAATTTCAATTAGGTAATACTTACTTCTTGAAAGACTAACAAGTCACTGTCCTTCCATATCTATTAAGTAACACTGTAATTTGAAACATTGTCAAAGCCAATTATTATCTTTAAAAGAGTGAACGTGGAGTTTCTTGCCGGTTCTTCTCCATAGGAAACGATCAAATCCTATCGATCTATCTTTAGGGTTTATTATGTGAAATTAAATCTTTTGAATTTGAAAATTCGACCCCTTAACTTAATTGATACTTTTTTAGGTCGAAAGGTGCAATCAGGGCTATTAAATTAGCACAAATCGGGGATCCCCTGCCGGACAGCCCTAGCCGGCAGGTAGGCGCCGGGTGTCGCGTCGCAGGCGCATCTCGCAGTGCTATTGTTTTCAAAACGTGCCCGCTACCTGCGCTTCGTACGATTATACACTTTTTCGTTTACGTTGTTTTTTGTTTTTGTATTTTTTATTATTATTTAGATACCTAAGAGGAATTGGCGTTACGATGTGACTGATCTTGTTTTGGCTGCAGATAACATTGGTTTATTGTTTTCGTTTTGTTCATAATTTATTGTGGTTGCTTAGTTCATTAAGTTTTGAGAGTGAATGAAATATTCGGAATTTAATAATAAAAAAAATTGAGGAGGACGTCTTTATCATTGAAACCTAGGTAAGAATGAAAGAATGAAAGTAATCTAGTAATGCTGGTTTAAATACTTTATAGTAAGAAGGTACAATTAAAATGAGGTATTCCTACTTTCTATTTATATCGCAGCTTCTGTTTTAATAAAATGAAAACAATATGAATGGAAGGCAGTGAGGAAGGAAAAAGGATATTTTCGTTTATGTACCTACGCACGCACGACAGGCCAATGAAAAATATGTAATTTCTATTTTTACACACAAGCTATACATTTCCAGTTTTAGCTGACCTCGCACTGTATAGGCTTTTCGTACAATGAGAAGTCAGTTTATACTGGAAATATACATAGCTAGCTATGCCGATAGCTTGATATGTCGTGCATACCCTACGATCTAAGGTCTGCCGTTTCAAAATTTGCCAAAGATGTAAACAACAATGGCCGCTCGAAATTGAATAAAATCGATATACAAGAACATTTATTTTAAGTACCTAGTAATGTTTGTTTTCGTCTAAATCTAAGAGCGAACTAGACGAAAACAAATATTACTTAAAATAAATGCTCTTGTACCGAGTTTATTCAATTTCGAGCGGCCATGTTGTTTACATCTTTGGAAAATTTAGAAATGCCGAACCTTAGGTACCTACTTATGTGTTTGCGTTTAAAATACAGGAAGTACAAGTACACAAGTCTTCGAATAATAGGTAATTGTTGTTATTTTGATTGCTTAAACAATTGTCGTGTAGATTGACTAATATGGGTACGCCGATACAATGTAAATATTCCGGGTTTCATATTGATATTATAAAACTAGCGATCCACCCCTGCTTCGCACGGTTTTTACAACTGGACAAAACAACGAGATTTTTATATCTAAGTTTAATATTAATATAGCTACCTTCCGGAATAAGTTCTCTGAATCATGGTGAAAATCGCATTAAAATCCATTATATACTTATACATAGTTTAGATTTTTTTAGACGAACAATGCGATCACACAGACAGGCACGACTAGCTTCTTTAATATATATATATAAAAGGAGAACTGACTGACTGACATATCAACGCACAGCCCAAACCGCTGGGTCTAGAGATTCCAAATTTGGCACGTACGCGCGTTCCTTATGAGGTCTAGGGGTGCACTAAGAAAGGATTTTTCAAAATTCATCCCCTAAGGGGGTGAAAAGGGGGGGGTGAAATTTCACGCGGACAAAGTCGCGGGAAGAAGCTAGTTTATAATAATTATGTATAAGTGAAGTAGATTTTAAAGTAGTTTCACACAATTTGTTTTGTCTGTTTATTTGGTGAATCAGGAAGAGGCAGGAAAAAATAACACATAACATCACGCTTGTACTTGCTGAAGGGTTAGGTAGAGGAGTAAGTGCCACATTTAACCAGTTATGTTTAAGTCCCATATAATAGGGGCGAGCCTATTGCCCGGGCATAAACCCAACGCCCGCAACATCAACTTCAAGGCGTTCGTGGTGCGCGTACCGAATTGTTATCTGCCCGTCGTCATGGAAGAAGACTTCTGGCCGCAGGACGTGGTCTTCCGTCGCTTCCGCGGACAAGCACCACAGAACAGCACACGATAGTGAAGCAAGCTAGTGAAGTACTATCTTATGATAAAAATATGTAGGTATAGTTCCAGAAATCGCGTAAATCAAACGAAAGTCGAATGATTGCACGTCAAATTTGAACTGACATCCATCCCAAAACAATGTCGGACACAAACAGAGGGGATCAAGAGAGGAAATGATTAATTAGATGCACAGCTTCCGCTATAAAAGTCGGTCGGTCGGCCTGCGCGTGCGCTAAACAGCCGGGCAAACTTGAAACAATAGGTGCGTTCATGGTGTGTACTCGTATGGCTTGTACAGTCAGCAAAGAAATATCGATTCGAAAAGGGGGAAAAATTCAATTATTGTAACTGTTGCGAGAAAAATATTTTGTTCAAATCGGAAAATAATTTTCTCTGGGTGGTGTGAAAAGCTAAAAAGCAGTTTATCGAATCATTTCGTTTCCATTTTGATGATTGGTAGATAATAACTGAAAAGTGAGTGTTATTTTACTTTTTTTGCTGACCGTACATAGTGTCTTTTAATTTTTTGTAGTTGTTAAGTTTTTGGGTTTCATATATTATTGTAAGGATATCCTGGAGTGAGAGTGACCATCCTACTCACTGTTAGTTTTACACTAAAGCCCCGTATTCGTGAAACAAAATATGTTGCACAACATTGTTTCAGCAACATGTTTTTGTTTCGACGATTCTTGTTTCTAGACAGTTGCGTCAGACTGGTAACCAATATCAGAAAATGAGAGAGTGAGAAATGGTTAAGAGTACCCTCTGTCAAGAAAACTGGCATAAAATAAAAATAACAAACAATGGCACCGGAAACAAAACACAAACAGAATACTTTGCCATCAGTCACCGACATATCGCAAGTACATCCCGAGGACAGCCGAACACATCCGAAGCGGTGTCGGTTACGGTAACAGTGGCGCGAATTCAATGGTTTTTTTCCATATCAAAAAAAGCCCAACGCGCCTAAAGAAGTTTTCACGTCAATAATTAACAATGCCATTTATCATCTCTTCACTACCATTGCAAATCTTTTCACAATCATAACACGTGGCAGTAAACCTATTAGAATCGTAAATAATGACAGAACAATTAAAAAGAAATGTCTTTAAAACATAATAACCATTCCATAATTACCATACCGACCACTTAACGACGAAGTAGAAGTGGGTAGGACAAGTTGATTGATCTAAAACAAAAGTCAAATAGCCAGGGGCTAGACGGTGAGACTGATAGTATTGATCTGTCACTGTCCAAATCTGTACTGCCGTTTAGATTGTATGTACAAACATCGATACTTTTGTATGTCAATGTTGAATTTCTTCAATGTCTAACTTCTTCCTCGACCCACCCCGTCGCATCGCGTCGCCCGCCCGCGCTATTAACTGTGTCCTTTCTGACTTTTTTTTTGTTTTTGCTCGGCTCCTAAGTGTCTTACCGTGATGTTAAGCAGCCTATAGCCTTCCTCAAGAATTGGGCTATGAAATGCAAAAAGATTTTTTCAAATCCGAGTGGTAGTTCCAGAGATTAGCGCTTTCAAACAAACAAACTATTCAGCTTTATTATTAGTATGTATATCGACATTGAACGACCCTGAAAGTCTGCCATCTAGTCTATCAGTCACTCCGACTGATTTTGAGCTGCATCAAACCTGATTTAATCAGGTGAATCTTAACCTCTCACACCTTTGCCCGCCTTCCTGTCGAAACACCCCACGTGTCGGAGTAGTTGAATGGGCGCTGTAAAGTCGTTGTTTTAACAATGACAATAGAACAACGACATTGTTGTGTACACTTGGTGTACCGTCGACGTTTCGAGCACTTTCTCTTATGTACAGACGCCAGCACATCAACCTACTACAATCTGTCAGATTTCTGTAATAGATTTTCAACTTTATCGCTAAAGTATAAGGTTCAATGTTGATTGGGAAAATTTGACAGTTAGGTGTAGGTTGATGTGCTGGCGTCTGTACACTTGGTGTACACGTGACGCTTAATGAACTGTGTACTTAACCAAATGTTGAAAAACATCACCTGTTTGACTCATAGGCAAAAGAAACTGTAATGCCAATACGGACTCGGAGATAACTGTTCGGAAGAGGGTCAATCAAACCTCACCTCATTGCAGGAGTACCAACATCATAATTTTGTTAATTGGCAACACCAATACTGCGCGAAGCTTACGTAAGTGCGACAAGTAAGTTCTAAGAATACCTGGAATCCGATATTTTTGGACATAATCGCTATAATTAACAGTTTTGTGTATTTGTGATGGCCATACACGGATGGTAAACAAATACTTCTTGGAATTTTGGTAATTCGTCTCTTAATTTAGCTAGTAGATACCTACATGTCCTACGCAAAATGAAATGTCAATAAACTTTTCTCATGACCTACGTTGAATTTTATTTAAAAATAAGTTCCAATTTCTATTAATCTGCCTTTTCCCAACTATGTTAGGGTCAGCTTTTAGTCTAACCGGATGCAGTTGAATACTAGTATTTTACATGGAGTGACTGGCTATTTGACCTCCACAACCGATACTGGGTAAGACTGGTTGTCAGACTTTTGGGCTTCTGACTACTCGTAACGACTGTCAAAGATCCACGAATGAGAGCCGGGACCCACAGCTTAACGTGCTTTCCGTGACACAGAGGGGTCTCGATATGTAATGGATCACCTATCCACGAACCGACGCGGCTAGTGTAGCTTAACCTTGGATTGGCCAGTGCGGCTGTTATTATTTTGCCACGAGCCCCGAGATAAGTACCAATTAGTAGATGTAATATGAGTTTCGTAATCTTACGCTAAAAATATCCTATGCTGTTTATGCAAACAAACTTCTAACAATATGAAATGAAATCACTTTTTATCCTGTTTTATACGCCGAAGCCTTAAATGTAGTTGAAAAAGTTCTTGTGAAATATTTATTTTGACAAACAAGTCTTTCAACTGTAAACATGTATACAATTTCTCGCGAGTACCCCAAAATGTTTCATAAAAAACATCTGGAGGATATCAAAATAATCACAATTTGGCATGCGTGTCTGCGGTCGCAATATGTTATTGGAGCACGGGTGGACGCTACTGTCCACCCTCTTTGTGTAATCCCTTAGTCTTCTCACATAACACCCAGGGGAATCGAGTGTGGTTCCGTTCATAATTGGAACCACTGCGAAAGACAAACGGGACATTGATATCTATCAAAAAATTTGTCGTAGTAAAAAGTACATAGTTTGGTTTGGTGTCCTAAAGATTTATTTTCTTTTAGTGGTTAGTGAATGGCGGGCTTTTGGGGCATTAATGAATTCAGGAATAATGGCCACCAGATTTGTAAAATCTTGAGGTCTACTAACCTAACTAAGCAACGGGTACCTACGTGGAAACTGTGAGTCAGCTGCTGGAGTTACAATTATTAGCATTTTTTATTGCTGGATGGGCCCGCTCTTGACCTCGATCACGCCTGATGGAAAGTGATGGATGAGGTCTATGATGGAAAAGCGTGCCCAAAAGATGCCTACTCCCACGCATCGACGAAACACAGCAGGCTGCTTGACGCCGGACTTCGGTGGGAGGGTGATCGCAAACTTGGCGGACGTTAGCCCTACCAACGCAAGGGGAGAATTGGCCAGTCAAATAAGGTGTTGGGTGTGACTGTCCAGGATGCGCCGAGCGCTCGGTTCAGATGGGTAACTGGCGGAACAAACTGCGCTCCACGTAGAGGCTTCTTCATGCATCCCAAAAGTCAGAAATCAACCATTCACTTAAGCAATTTCTAGAGTATATTACAGTCTTCTAAAGACCAGATGCTGCTAATTATACTTCTAATTTAATGTATAAAATGACCAGCCATTTTTCTATACGGATAAAAATGGAGTAAAATTCTGACAGAATGGAACCCTAGAGATGGTAGACGAGATAGAGGTCGACAACGTAAAAGATGGGAGGACGAACTCAATCTCACAGTAGATCCAAACTGGAGAAGAGTTTCAGGATAAAAAGGGCTATCGATTGATGGAAGACCAGCTAGATCAGTATTATAAAAATAACATCTGTGCTCACATTGCTCATCCAATTATCACACGGAGCACCTTTAAACTGCGCCTCTGAATGTAAGTAATTGCTCCGACGCAAATTGATATTGTGCAAAAACCTCATACTTGTCACGTGTCGCGTCTGCCGCATCGGATGACACTGTTCCATTCCACGCTAGGGTTGATAAACCACTGCCCGAGTCTTCGTATTTTTGAAACAAAAGAAGCCATTCAACAATGTCCTATTTTAAAACATGACGACATGATGACTTATTAAAGTCACACCCCTCCTAAAGTACGAAGTACCTACGAGTAATAAAACATTTTGTAACATTATTTCGAGCATAGAAATATTACCTCTCTTAAGCCATCTAATGACGTCAATAAGAAAAGTTTCCTTATGACGCAAACCTTACTTTCCTAATTAACTTGACACAAAAACAATTTTGTTACACGAATACTTAAAAATAAACGGTTATGTGATCGCTGACGCAAATACAGCTAGGAAAGGGGCAATCCTTTCCAAAATTTTCGCAACCCTAAAATTAGAGCAACCCCTCTGTGTCACGGGCAGTCGTCGTTATGCGTACTACGTAATCCGCATTATATCCAAATAGCCTAGAGCGTTCAGCTGCTAACGACACAGATGTCCCGCGCAAATTAATTGGAAATGTCAAGTGCACGAGACCCGACGCCATCGCCATCTTGTCCCCCTCATACTTTTTATTTTTTTGTCGCGCACGTGGCTTTATTGCGAGACAGCTGGGCGAGAGTGCGTTAACGCACTTGACGTTAGCAACAGTCGCGCAATTGTCACACCGAAAATATTTTGGCAATTTCCGAACACGTCAAATAATAGGGCATACATTCGAAAGTGATTACCCTGATAAATATTGAACTTAAAAGCCTTATGTAAGTATTAAAATTTCATAAATACCTACCTTGTAGTTTCACGAAATTTATTTTAATGAAATGGGCGTTTAATTTCTTTTACGAGTAGTAACACTGCAATGACATTTGCCATTTACGCAGGAAGGTGCATTCGCGAGTTAGACCTGCGTTTGGTTAATACAAAGATAATGGTCTGACCTATTTAATGGTATAATTAAATATCGCCGTCTGTTTCCGGCAATTAGATCGAAAGCGATCACTGTTGAATTCCTTTGTTACATAAAAAAAAAAATATTTTGCTCCTTCCGAACACCTTTACTCACGAATTTGAGCACCTGATGCGTTTCGTTCGCAGCTGATGATCCTTAAGCCACGATATTACCACACCTTGACTTTTCGTTACGGAATTTCCTCCCCTTAATTACATTTTATATGTTTTGGCCAGTTGTCTACGAATATCTGCGGTGTCCATATCAATTTGGTCTTTTTTATTGTGAGTTATGTAGCGATAGCACGCGACTCGAGTCTAGACATTTATAGGAAAAAAGAGCGCAGAAGTCCAGTAACATGTTTGGAGAATGGAAGCGTTTAATAGAATAGCAATAATTAGGACTGGAAATAAATTTTTTGTAACCTTTTAGGTTCTTCCTCTTCGTGTCGAATGACAACATTATCTCATTAGGATTATCTCAAACAAATGCAGTCCATTTTTGCAGCAAAATTGGCACGTAATGGTGGGTGTCTATGGTAATACTGAGCAGGTATAATTGTTTCAATAATTTGTTTAAAAACAAGTTCACTTAAAAAAGGAAACCCACTCTACTTTTATGTTACATATATTTATAAAATACTCTTATCATCTACCTTCCCAAGTAACATCGGACAAGGGCGCGAAGATGATGGGACTGTAATTTTATAAATAGGTGGATTATGCCGACGGAGTAGTTACCTAACAGTAACAAAGTGTAAACCACATCGAAGATCGCGCGAAGAGCTGTACAAAACAAACGTTCCATATTAAACCCGGATCGATAGAGTTGGAAGTCACGGCCTTTGCCCAGCAGTGGGATGATTATGATCACCCTAATTGCGTAGCACACTATCAATCACAATCTGTATAATTTTGAAGGATATTGCTAATCCATTGTTTCATATGTTCTAAAAACTTGTTTGTTAAAAAAAAACCAGTGGCACTCCGGGGGTGCCGACAGAAGTGAAAACAAAACACAAACAGAATACTTTGCCATCACTCACTGACATATCGGATATACATTAAAACCGAGGACAGCCGAACACATCCGAAGCGGTGTCGATTATGGTAACAGTGGCGCGAGTTCAATAGTTTTTCCCATCTCAAAAAATGCCGAACGCGCCTAAAGAAGTTTTCACTTCAAAAACGTAAATAACGCAATGAATGTTGTTGAATTGTCAAAATGAATGCCATTGCTACTGTTACGAAATTACCCCGATGGTTGACAGTAACAGTCATTATGTAAGTAAAGCGTTTATTTAGCTTATTCATCTATGCCTTTGAAAATTAAGACGAACATGTTGCCGCACTTTCTGCAAAAGTTTTCGTACAGACGCCAGCACATCAACCTACCCGAAACTGTAAAATTTTCGCAATCAAATTTGAACCTTATGCTGTAGCGATAAAGTTGAAAATCTATTAAAGAAATTTGACAGATTGTAGTAGCTTGATGTGCTGCCGTCTGTACCAAGATGCGGTCACATGAGCATTAAGACTTATGTGGACGAGGCTTATGATAATATTGTATTCAATTTCACACATCCATACCATACGTGTGAATTTAATAGAAAATGGATGAGCAAGTTAACAATACATAAGTACAATTTATTGTAGAACAAACATCTCATGACGAATGATTGTTTTGCCGATCACAAACAGACGTCGTGTTGGGAAAATGCAAACAATTTCGTGTGAAGTGTACATAATCAATATAATAATATTATT
This sequence comes from Hydraecia micacea, assembly GCA_914767645.1. NCBI lineage: Eukaryota > Metazoa > Arthropoda > Insecta > Lepidoptera > Noctuidae > Hydraecia > Hydraecia micacea. The sequence continues at coordinate 3,457,491 of OU611794.1, forward strand.
TCTAGTAACATCCAAAGATTTTGAATTCATATTCGCACATTGCCGCGGCAGGCTGCGGCCATGTTGTATGTAGCGGATTGCGATTTACTTTATACAGGTTGGCTGGGTCATTGACCCGGTAACTGAAACCATGAATTCAGCACATAATAGACATAGCGTACGACGAAATAAAAATGAAGCTGTTTTATAGAAAAGTGCAATACCTACCTACTTACGCGGTCAAAATGTATGGAAGTGCTATTTTTTTTTTAATATCCTACGAAAAATTGTTCAGAATCATATACTGAATCCATCTGCGTCTGGTCACAGGTTGCGCTTCGATTTCCCAACCACCCTGTATTTAGGTCAGTTTTAAAATTACGTCGATAAAATACGCCAAACGAAACGGCAACACTGAGATAGTCTAGCAAGTGGAGCGATAAAACTGTATGTTTTCAGCAAGGAGTACAAGATAGATACAAGATGACACATTGGTCCAAAACCGGGCACTTAAACTCTTTACGTACTTATATACATTCTGTAATGTAAAAAGAGAATCCGCAATATTACAGTATGATCTGAAAAGAACGTACAAGAAAAAAACTTACATGTGAAATCCTATAGGTACCGAAAGAGAGAAGAAAGTTCTCTGTGTGAAAGTTTAGGGTTCGTAGGAAATTCACTACATTATGTTAAACTAAATAAAAATCTTTAATTCACTGACAGACAACGCACAGCATAAACAAAGTATGAAATTAATCTAGAAGCATAAAATTTTGCATAAAAGTTTCTTGAGGTGAGCCCTAAGGAAGGATTTTTGAAATTCATCTCCTAAACAGGAACTATTTGAGATGAATTTTCAAAACATGGAATGGAAGTTTGAATGGAAGTTCGTCAATATTGCCGATGGGAATTCCCATCAGGCTCACGACTTGTCTTTAAATAAAAGCTTAATGATACCCGCTCCGCTCACCACAATACTCCAACCCAGCAGTCCGTTGGCCCGCGTTCTAAACAAGAAACAAACACGTTTGTTAGCCGCGTGTGATATCATCGCATTCAGCACCATATGCGGATGATTGTCGTGTCGATTGTAAACACTATCGTCAGTCTCCGTACGCACCTGTATTGTGCAGCTAAACGATTGTGATGACTGGCATGTGTTGAGATCTTGATTGCCATATGTGTTTTCATTATTGTTAGTGGTTAATAGAATGCGTGGTAAGGTAAACAGCTAAATAGACATCGTCAATAGGATAAAACACGGAGTAGTCATAATCGGTAGAATCCGTATCTATACTAATAACAAAGCTGAAGAGTTTATTTGTTTGAACGCGCTAATATCTAAAACTAACGGACAGATTTGAAAAAATATTTTTGCATTTCATAGCCTAATTCATGAGGAAGGCTATAGGCTATTTAACATCACACGGTGACCCTTATGAGCCGAGCAAAAAGAAAAGAAGTCAGAAGTAACGCTAAGCGAAAACGAAGTGATAGCGCGGGCAGGTGATGCGATGTGACAAGGTGGGTCGGGGGAACAAGAAATTTCACACGGACGAAGTCGCGGGCAAAAGCTAGTTATTTTTGTAGAGATTGACGACCAACTAACTGCCTACTACTTATATCAATATGATATTCGTTAGATTTACAGAGAATTGGTGACTCAGGGCGCTTAAAATGAACGCGATCAACACAACGAAACCACGATCAAGAGCTGTCAGTGTCATCATTGTGACAACTCATGAACCCGATTTATATGTGCAGAAAACTAAATCCCGTTCCGCGCGTGATCTATCGGTCACGAAACAATAGAAAATCAATTGTGTCTCATTAGCGGAGCTTGCACAGATTAAAAGCATTCAAAATCTAGTCGGAATCTCATCTCAGCGACTATCAATGTCAAAAACTTGTCAAAAATATAGGGAGTTTAGAGGTTTTTTTGACAGATTTAGACTGAGAGCAGACTGAACGTTCTTAAAATTACGAGAATTGCCCCTCTGATCACGTTCACTTTTACTGGTGAAATTCGCCCACAATGGCTAGCTGATTGTCAGTGAAAACACAAGATAAATAGGTGATGGGATGCGAAGATTTCCCTTTTTAAATGATGGAAAATCTGTAACAGTTAAACCCATGACTCATATGAGTCGAGTTACTGGAGCTGCCAATCTTTTTTTACCAAATGCAGGGTTTATGGTAATATTTAACCGTTGAACCGTTCGTTTACGCTTCAACGTATCTTTTTACTCATTATAACCAAAGAAGGTAACAGACCATGGTTGAAAAAAGCTAGAGGCAGAGATAATAGACTAAATACAGTGGTTAGAACATACTATCTACGATCACAAAACAAAACACGGCTTTCATTTCATGACAGGCACTTTTGAATTGTCAAGGAGTCGGTCAGATATAGTCCGTAACCACAGAACTGTTACAAAAACTGTATCGATCAGCTCACAAATCTTATAATTAAAAAGATAAGCCGTCATTGCCAGATCAGAAATTCATATGAGCATATAGTCAATGTATCAAGCCATATCTACATTGCAGTTTGAAACACATCTGGTCATGATGCGATTCGTGCGTCACCTGCTATTTATCTTGGCTGGTGTCGATCGGCCATCCAAACACAGACATATCGTATTCATCCGTCAGATTTTCTCTCGTAGGTACGCACGACGACATACATATCAAGCTATACATTTCCATTATAAGCCGACTTCTCATTGTACGAAAAGCGAGGTCAGTTAAAACTGCCCAAAAAAAACAACGCGAGGTCAGTTAAAACTGGAAATGTATAGTTTGATATGTCGTCGTAGGTACTAGCATCAAATTGTAGGTCTTCGTTTGGTTCAGTTTAGAAGAGAGTCTGTCTTTTAAGAGCGGGTGGTCGTAAGTGACCTACTTATTGCTTTTTGTTGTCTTTTTCTTCTATCGCTCTTGTCCTGTTTCTTGGGGTCGGCAAGATAAGATTTACTCTTCTACTCTTCTCTACCAGCGGGAACGTTTTCGTTCACAAGCTTTCATTGTCACTAATCCGTTTTTTTTCGTACTATCATATTTTTCTATTGTTGTATGATTAGACATTAATGGCGGATAGGCTAGGCACACATCTAAATTAAACAGAACTTGTACCGTAGGTGTTAAAACAAGCCAAAGATATGATTTTACTTCGATATTATGGTTTTCAAAATATGGCAAAAAGGGACATGGAATTCAAAATATTACGAAAGAAAACAAGTCAAGTTATCGTACTACTAATGTACTAATTAGGAATTACTTCTCTGATAGTGCACTTATTTCACTAGAAATGTATTTCTGACTATCGCATGACTACATTCAGATCGTAGATCTTTGGTGCAGGTTTTATATTATTATTATCTTACATATCGAAATAATAGTACAGACGCCAGTATGTACATCAAGCTACTTACTAAAATCTGTAAAAATTTCAAGGTTGATTGGGAAAATTTGACAGTTTCGGGTAGTTTGATGTGCTGGCGTCTGTACATAGGAATACATTGCCTTTGTTGAAAAACCTAATTTAATTTAATGATCTGAGAAATATTTCAATGAAATATTAAGTTTACAAAGCCCCTAATACTTAGAAAACAAACCATCCAAGCGAAAGAAATGAGCACCCTTCCGTTTTTAAAGTACGCCCGCGCGTGCAGGACATAATAGATGATATCCCTCCGACAGTCGGGTTGAGACTGACGCGTGGCCGTCACGTGACACCCACGTGGCGCCATCTATTGTGTTTAGAACTTATTATTTCGTGTGGAGGGGAGGTGGCGTGGCCACTGTTGGAGTGGTGTGGTAAAGGGAACCAATACACGTTAGAAAGGGAATGCATTCAATCGATAATCAGAACTTTATAATCCAAACTATACTAATTATAAATGCGAAAGGAACTCTGCCTGTCTATCTGTTACCTTTTTAGGTCTTTATACCATCGAACCAATCGTTGTGGAAAGATAAATAGCCTGGGTCTTGCTCCTGCACCCCAAATGTTGTAACACACTTTCAATCACATCTCGAACGATTTTGAATTAAATTCATAGACCATTGCTTCTATTACCCCACAGTTTTTTATAATTTCGTAGTGCAATATTAAGTCCGCTTTTGTACAGCATTTTTTTACTTGTGCTAAAAGTTTTAATAAATAAATAAATATTGCTAATTAATACTAATCTAGTGTTATTTTTATCATCAATTTGATTAGAGGAGTTAAACTGTACGACAATCAATATTCACTAGATTCTGATAACGAAAACCGGTTCAAATCAGTTCTTAGTTTAAAAAAAGCGGACGGCTTTTGTTTGTTTAAAGTTTTATTTGGCTCACCTTGAAGCTGCGGGAGACAATTAATAGGAATCAATAGTAAGACAGTCGATTTGCAATGTGTGCGACGCAGATGTCATTTGCTTCAAAACTGGCCTTCCGTATGAAAAGGTCCTAGAAGCAAATCGATCTAATAGCAAAACGACCTATAATCAAAACGACACTAGCAAAACGTCCTGGTGCCGTATTATGACGGTTTAATGCCATCATTATTCCAGTGTGAGAGAGAGAGACGGGGCTATAATGACCGATAGCACCATCCCTTTTTCGCACTGGAATCATGATTGTAATACGGTCCCTGTTAGCATATTGTCCTTCGAACAAATAGTCTTAAAAACAAAAGAATGGGAATGTTACAATCATACAGAAATATGAGTTGGTTCTGTATTTTTTCAGGTCATATTTCACGTCTGCCCCGTTGGTCTAGTAGTCGCGAGCGCTACTGCTGAGCACGAGGCCTTGGGTTCGATTCCTGGGTCGAGCAAAGTGTTACTGGGTTTTCTATCTGGAATTTTAGATGGGTTGTTGGATTTGTGCCCAGTTGATGGCAATAGGCTCACCCCCTGTTACATGGGACTTAAGCATAACTGGCAAAATGTGGGTGTACTATAGGTATACCACTGCCTAATCCTTTGGAGAATACAGGCGTGATGGTATGATGTCATAGTGTCCAAGGAGGATATTGCTAATCCATTGCTTCATATGTTCGAAAAATTTGTTTACTCAACGATAACGTATAAAATTACGCAATGAATGTTGTTGAACTGTCAAAATGAAAGCCATTGCTACTGTTAGTGTGGTAATAAGTACATCTTTTTTTGTTGACTCTACCTTTAAAGTACTTGTAATTTGGGACGAAACACAACTTTAATAGGTCGGCCAGATTGTTATTGGGTTTGTCTATTAGGAACTTCTCTGCAGCGGCTGGGGCTTGGGGCTAGAGTTGTGCACAGTTAATGGCCATAGGTTCGTCTCCTAAAACATGGGACTGAAACATACTGTATACGTAAATAGTGGTTATACTATAGAAATACACCTGTGTCTATGTCTTCGGAGATTACCTACCGTCGTGATCTTCTTCTTCTTGGTGTCGCTTTTTCCCAAAACCTTGCCACTTCCACAGCGTTGTCGATGGCAGCGCAGTCACTTTGACTGCATGTTTTGGGACACAGAGGGCAGGGTAGGAGGTGGAGCATGGTTTGTGACATAGCTCCACAATCACATCCTACTGCCGCATGCCGTTCCGTCATGGTAGCTCCACTTTGCCAGGTTGGATTTACATTATGATGATTTATTCCGGTCTGATCCCCTGAGCCCCCCTCCACCCCCCCCCTCCTCCACCCACTCCCCTCCTCGATCCCCTGCTAGTTTTACCTTCGTGATGTTTGCTTACCTATAAAAATAGAAAAAATAAAATATGTCTTAAGTTATTCTTCTTTCACAGGATTTTATAACTATAGGTATGCGTTCACCAGCTCTTTTTACCAATATCAAAGAATCCTCTTAGGAAAATGTATGTGGATTTTGCAAACACCTGTTAAGTTAATGATTTGATATCATCATAGTTGCCGGGAAATCGATTGTGATAAAGATTATTTTATGATATGACCGATAAGATCCGTATCTAATATTATCATGGCGTCGAAATGTTGAACTGTTTTATGAACGGCTCGACAACTTCGGTCATTGAAATTCACTTGTACTCATGGGGTTACAAACCGTTGGGTTGCGATAACGACAGTCTTTTTAGCCAGATTTCGAAAACCTATCAACCTAATCCGTGGAAAAGCTTAAACTCAAAGCATTTATTTCAAATAAACTAATTACAGGCACTTTTGAATTATCAAAGCGCCGGTGAGTCAGGAAGATGAAGCTAAATGCCCATTCCAAAGCGTAGTAGACACCTATACCTATGGATAAGAACGGAAAAGAAACTCCATGGACACTCTTTTAAAAATCAAAATAATATGGTTACAAAAAAAAAACACAGAAGCTTCAAAACAACACTGTTACTAGAAAAAGTTAAGATGGACGGTACCGGTAATTTGACATTTCCTATGCAAGAAGTAGCTACTCACATATAGAGGAAGTATCCTTACTCCTCCAAAAAAAAAGCAAAACAGTAAACCGCCCAAGACAATAAGCATCTATAAATAAACAGTGGATCGATATCCAAATAGACATATCGACCAGATGGCCGAGGATATCCTGTTGGAACAGATTGCCCGCGATAATTATAGTTTGTAAGTGGCGCGTGCGCGGGCAGACACTTGCGCGGGCGTCGGATTCGGTGCAGCGAGCCTTGTCACGCGATGCTGCTCTTTGTCCACAAATTGAGCAAACCCTATTAGATTTTTTGGACAGGAAAGTATGGACAAGACAATAAAAACTTCGTTCGTAGCAAAAAAATAAAAAAAAAGCTTTTATCACTCACTAAAAATGATAAAATAATTAAATTTACTTAAATTGAATTGAAAAAGCGTTTTTCCCCGGCCTAGGGTTTAAGTAAATAAAGCTTGTCAAGCCATACTTTTTTCAATGATATCATGGTCAATCCTTACCATCACATACGCTGGAGGATATAAGATCACATCCATCACCGCAGTCGCTGTTGGCTGTATACCTGTTCAGGTGGAGATTCATAGACGACTCCGCCTTGGAGTGCAAATGTGGTGTTGATCTACAAACGTTGGGACACTTAATATCGTGTCCTGCGTGTCCACGCACGTTACAGGAACTGGTAGACGCTGGTGATGGCGCCAAACAAGTAACCGAATTCTGGGCCGCGTCCATTCAGATTGCTACCGACACGTTAAGAAGAAGAATCGCTGTGTCATCGATGAAAATTGGTCCCACCGTTTTCTAGCCATATTCACAATCGACCTCGTAAGAGCATTCCTACTTTTGACAATAATTTCCAGTAAATTGAAACTTCACTAAAGCTGAAAGTATCGAAGTCTATGCATCTAACAGGATGCAGCTGAGTACCAGTACTTTACATGGAGCGACTGCGTATCTGACCTCCACAACCCAGTTACTGGCTAATGCTATACCCCTTGGTAAGACTGGTGGTCAGAGTTTCGGGTTTCTGACGACCCGTAACGACTGTCAAAGATCCACGAATGACAGCCGGGACCAACGGCTTAAAGTGCTTTCCGAGGCATGCAGGGGTCTTGATTATGTAATAGAAATAGGCAAATTAGATACCTAAATACTAAACGGTGAGGTGACTGCGTAACGCATTTACAATGGCGATGCCTTTCATTTTGACTGTTCAACAAAATACATTGCGTTATTTACATTACCGAGCATATTATATACTTACAGGGTGATAGGAAGATGGGTGCAAAGCTTTAAGGCAAAGAAAGTACTGACAATTTAGAACCATTTAAGCCATGGTTGTCTTAGACGAAGTTTTACCCATTTTTTTTACCTAATCATTGTTTTTTTTTTTCGAAAATTCCCAAAATTTTAAGTAAACTGCTTATTTATGGCCAAATTGAACGATGAATGAATTATTTTTTATTTAATTTAATTAATGTGCAAGCAATCTAGCAAAACATGTTTTAGGCCTCTGTGTCACTAGACATAAACAAAAAAAAATTAGGTAAAAAAAATTGGTAAGACTTCGTCTAACACAAGGACAACCATGGCTTAAATGGTTCTAAATTGTCTTTACTATCTTCGCCTTAAAACTTTGCACCCATCTTCCAATCAACCTGTATATTTCAAACATATGAAGCAATGGATTACGACCTTCTTTCAAAGTCCTTTGGATTGTGATAGAAAGTGTGTTAAACATTTGGTGTGCTGATCACTCAGAAATATTTATTGTTAATTAATAATTTATTTTCCAAGCTAACACCACGTGAAGTGCACCCGAGGAGTGACTACAGGCTTAACATCAACATGAACCAATTTGGATCTTGCGTGCGGCTTCCTGCGCCATTGAGACATAGACAGATGTCGTCAACACTCGTGCAGCGATCATAATTTATGGTACGATGTTTATGTTAAATAGGCGTAATGCCTTCAATTACCTGCTCATAAACACTTAACTTGTTATGTTATTAATAAACTTGTACTTAGACGATTTTTTGTCGTCAGTTCTTTTTTTAGGACGCTATTAAGTGGAAGTTGTACTATACTAACTCTTGATATAAATACTTACATCAAACATACAAATTTTTTTCTACTAAAGGTAGTTAAAACAATAGGCTGAAACCTCTTTCAAGGCCAATTCTCAAATGTCAAAACATGTCAAAAATTTAGGGAAATTAGAGGTATTTTTGACAGATTGAGACAGATCTGAGGAGCAATTCTCGTAAATTTAAGAACTTTCACAGTCTTATCTGTCTCAATCTGTTAAAAATACCTCTTAATTTCCCTAAATTTTTGTCAAGTTTTTGACATTGATTGTCGCTGAGATGAGACTAGATTTTGAAGGTTTTTAATTACCAGAATTGGTCTTCAGACTGTGATCGTTTTTTAAATTACGAGAATTGCCCCTCTAGTCTTTACAAGACTCGAACTCTAGTTTGGAAACGCGAACGCTAGTTTTCCCATATAAGGTATTTGTTGCGGCGAAATTATCAATTTAATTCTGATCCAGCCTGTTCCTTGCTGCCCTCTCCCAGTGACTCCCTAAGCCGTGGTCCGTACCCCACAGGAGGTGCCCTTAGCGTGTAATCGCTTAGTTTTTAAGTTTTTTAAGGTCTGGCTGGAGGCCTTAATTTATTGAGGCATCCAAAGGCAAGCCCGGTTAAGAAGACGACAACCTCATAGCTTGAACAGCAAGATTAAAAAAAAAAAAATTAAACTGTCAATTGAGTGCAGAGGCGCAGTATTTGAATAAAGAATGCAGAACGTAGGATGCTCCTTGCGATGTGGCTGTGTAAAACAGAGTACATGACCACTTAACAATTCTTTCCTTCGAAACCACGTCAATTCCTTCGCTAATCCCGCCAATCTCGCGTTAATTTCGTTCATTGTGTCATAGAGAATTACGGCCGAGAAGGCTGGCCGTTTCACTTCTACAAAACGTTGGCAACCCCTGCGTACATCAGGATGTCGGACTTCCGAAACAACTGCTACAGTTTACACGACAATGAGTGATGGCGCATCTATATTTATTTATTTTAAAATAAACGCTTTAACACGCGTAAATAAATCGGAGTTACCGTGTGTCAAGTTTTATTTGAAGGGCTGTAAAATATTGCCCCTGGTCTAGGATATTTACGTAAAACTATGGAGATATAAATTTTTATGTCAGAGCAGGATAACTCAATTTAAAAATAATTTGATAAATACTAATAGCAAACATCGCAAATGAGCAAACAACGGCAACGTTTGTAAATTGGGGGTATTTAATAACGAAAAAACTTTATGTCCTTTTTGTTACGTTATACCTAATTTAAACATAACAGTTTCAGCGACCACCGGTAGACTGGAATACCTTGGTACCTTTGAAACTGTGTACCTACTTTTGCTCTCATTTAGAAGCTAATGAGCTATTTGTTTCTCTGTATTCATAACTAGCATCTGTCCGTATCTTCGTTGACTGACTTAGACAGTACCTTACCCCCTGAAACGTATCCCAATCGAACGATCTCAGTAAGGCGATAATTATAGACTATGTAATTGTAACATCCAAAAAAAACCTGAACTCTGAGCAGATCAGCAAAGATTGCTTGATTTTGCAGAAAAACAAAACCACATTATAGCAGGGGATCGAGGGGGGGGGGGGGGTGGAGGGGTGTTCAGGGGATCAGACCGGAATAAATCGTTTTTTGAAACACCTTCTAGCTGCAACCTAAGTAATTGCGTAACGCTCTATCAATCATTATCTGAATCATTTTGAAGGATAGGTATTGCTAATCCATAATTGCGTTGTTCGAATTTTTTTTCTGCTCAACTACTTTAAACAGCATGGTGTTGAACTGTCAAAATGAAAGCCATTCCTACTGTTAGGGTGTTACGCAATTACCCCGAAGTACTTATTAACTACTTATGCGACCGATAATTAGTGTAGCGAATGCAGAAGTGGTCAAAGTCCCCACGTCTAGACTATTAGATTACCTAATTATGATAATACAAGATCTTTTATAGTTTTTAATGCCATAAGCAGGTGCATAGGTACTCAAGGTCTATGTCTAAAACTAGAATAATTGGCAAAACCAGTGACAAGATGATTTTAAGGCCTGCGTCGGACCAAAGCAACAATAATTGGTTCATTCTGATGTTTATGTTTTACTTGATCACCAATTAACATTAATCAATTAGCAAAAGCTTAATTAAATCGGACTTTAACATGACTTTGGACACACGTTAAATGATAAGGAGATTTGCAAGAGATAATCTTTATAGCGATCTTAGAAATATAGCCATGGCTATTTAGCCAACTCCAGTAAGGCGTGAGCAAGGACTTTATGTGAGTGTTTTAGATTTCAGAATTATGTAAAAAAAAAACTGCTAGGTATAGTCAGGGAAAACACGAAACTTGTAAGTTTATACCCCTTCATAAACGTTGCTTAAAGTGAAGTAGTGATTAGCGACTGTTTAACTATACATGTTTGACGTTTGATCGTCACTTGACATTGATCATCGTTTGTAAATAAAGCCCTAAAAGTTTAAAGAGTATCTATAAAAAACAAAAAGCAGTAGGTTATAATATAAAACTATGTGGAAAATGTTGTGGCTATTACATTGATTTTGTTTTATATAAGTACCTTACTGATAAGTGTCATATTTAATGTAATAACGTTTTTTTGTTTCAAATAAAATAATGCTATGTGAACTTTGCAAAAAGTTAACCCAGTCAAAATTAAAATCACAATGTAGTGTCTTTGGGGACTTGTACCTTATTAAGGGTACCCCATTATTAGTCATAAACTAAGGGTATTATCTGTTAATGTAGGTGTCATATTCAGGTTGCAAGGGAGACAGTTAATGGCCGTATGTCACAGATGTGTGACAAAAAGCATGTTAAACGTTTGTGAGGGGAAGTCAAGACACTTGTCGCGTTTCGCCCGAGTTTTTTTTTCTCGTATTTTTATACAAAGACATCTTGATATCTACTTAATAAAAATATTAAATTGACAGACTCTGACAGACAACGAACAGTTTAAGAGCGAATTTCACCAATGAAACTGAATGCGATCAGCACATCTAAATCGCGTTCAAGAGCTGTCAGTGTCATCATTGTTGTCGAATATTGAAACTGACAGCTCTTGAACTAAGTTTAGATGTGCTGATCGCTTTCAGTTTCGATAGTGAAATCAGCCCTAAACCGCTGGGATTAAAAGCTTGACATTTAGTAGAGTTATATGAAAGTGAGCACTAGGAAAGGATTGTGAAAATTAGTCTCATAAAGGGGTTAAATAGGAGATCATAACTTTGTATGTAATTTTTGTTGTTGAGGAAACCCAACGGGCTGGCGCTCGGCATGTCAAAAGGGCGTTTATGCACTACAAGGAATTTTACTGGCAGTCCGATTTTACTTTTTTATTATGGCGTGCCATAATGGGACCGTAACAAAACGGACTGCCGGACAGTAAAATTCCTCAAATAAAGCATTTCGATCACCTAGTTTGGCCTGCCCCCGACAGCAAACAGCTGAGAATAGCGGTCGTGTACATTTTCGAGTTTTGGACTTGTGAACAGCTTTTAGAGGACTCCTACGATAACATTGATTGATGTTCGATACGGTACGGAAGCGTATCGAGTGATTGTGAATAGATATGCTGACCACTTAATCTAGAATCTACCTAAGATTCTCTTTATATTTTTAAATTTCGATTTTGCTATGTTATTACATCACAAATCGAAAACTCATAAACAAATTAAACAGTAATTATAACACCGGAAATTATGAACAACAAAAAAGGATGCTAAACATAGTGGTAGATACCAAATTACCAATACCAATAAAGTTAAACGTGGTACCAATTTGGTACTAATTAAACACGGCATCCGGCTCATTGCCTGTCAAATCGTCGAAACCTAACGTTTTTGCTTTTTGCAGAATGACGTGTTACACTTCAGTCGAATGATCTCTGTTGATTTTTTGGTTAGTACACCGTTGTTTTTGTATGGATAAGATTTTGAAATAGTCCTAGCTCAAGACAAGAACATTTTTAAAAGTTCTTCAAAAAAGGGTAGGAAAATGGAGGCATGTTCCCAGCATTGGGAAGATGATGCAGTTTTAATAAGTTAATTTTAAGACCACGCTATCGCATTAGGTATACTCCTGTAATGATAGCGATAAGGGAGATTTTGATAAATAAATAAATATTTTCTTGGCTTCACAGCGTACTTTATAGGGTTCCGTACCCAAAGGGTAATAACGGGACCCTATTACTAAGACTTCGCTGTCTGTCCGTCCGTCTGTCTGTCACCAGGCTGTATCTCAAGAACCGTGATAGCTAGACAGTTGAAATTTTCACAAATTATGTATTTGTGTTGCTGCTATAACAACAAATACTAAAAACAAAATAAAATAAATATTAAAGGGGGGCTCCCATACAACAAACGCAATTTTTTGCCCTTTTTTGCTCGATATCAATAATGGCAACAGGTAGGCACTTGAAATATTCACAAAATACTCAGTTGTGTTTTTACTTTAATAATAAATAATTAAATTAAAATAATTATTTAAGGGGGCTCCCATTCAACAAACGTAACTTTTTTATATAATATTATGTAACGTTAAATATTGTACTGTGGTACGGAACCCTTCGTGTGCGAGTCCGACTCGCACTTGGCCGGTTTATTGGAATATAATGTCAAAGTTTCATAATGAAAAGTGCTTTGTGTAACAAAGCAATTTTCATTTCTCTTTATTCTTTTCTATCAGTTAAGTATACGTTATATTAAAGAACAAACCCGTCTTTCTATTTAGTTATTCCCCCGTCTCAAGCGTTATGAATCCATACTAAGTCACCGGCAGCACCATTTTCGCACCGGAAATGCGAGTCGTTATTCCATTCGCCGATGACATGTGTCTCGGCGTGCGCGCATGTGTCGGAGGCCGCCGAGAAATTGATGACGTCATTAGTCATGTGAAGTGGCCAGTTTTTACACCGGACCTCACAGGAGAGCTGGTTTCCGCAAATATTGCTTTGATGTGGTCAGTATGATTGACATCAGCGTTCCGTCCGTGGTTTGTCGAACGGGTGTTCTTAAAAAAAAAATTGAAAATGTGTTGGAACTTTTTTGGCAATTTGTGTCTATGGTTTTGAAATGGAAAGGTACAGACGCCAGCACATCAACCTACTACAATCTGTCAAATTTCTTTAACAGATTTTCAACCTAATCACTAAAGCATAAGGTTCAAAGTTGATTGGGAAAATTTGACAGTTTCGGGTAGGTTGATGTGCTGGCGTCTGTACTTAATAATGAGCATTGATTTGATTAATATAGGTACTGGTGCTAAAATAGATTCAATAAAAACAAAAAAAATATAAATATATAATATTTATTTGTATAGTAGGTTAGTTAGTCTTTTATTTTAGTATCTAGTGTATATAGTTATATTGTAGTTATGTGTGTACAGGAATTAATAAGATAAATTAAAAATCTTATGAAAAAGAAATTTTACAGTACTGACTCTACTTACTTAATAAATGAGATGATATTTTCAAAAATATCTAGCAATGGGATTTTCCCGTCATTACAACTAACGATAATAAATGTTATTTTTATTTCCTTGATAACGGATAACCAGAGATTATCACTTCTTCAAATCACCCCGAAACAACAAAAATACTGTTTATCACGAAAAATTACAAATAATTTTAGGTACTATCATCTCCCATACATCTTCTTCTATCTATAAAAATAAAACAAAGTCGGGTTACTTACACTATTTATAAATCAAGAACAGCTGGACCGATTTTTATGTTCTTTGATTTGTTGGATTTTTTGTCTCCGTCCCGAATAGCAGAATAACTATGAAAACATGGGAAACATTCACGAAAAAAAATTATGAAGATAATAGTGAAAACTCTATGTTTTCTCAAGTCTTAAAAACCGTGCGAGAGCAGGGGCGGATTGCTAGTTTACAAGGTCATAAAATACCCGCAACAATAATTTAATTGATACATAAGTATATGATTACCTGTGGGCTCAATCTGGATGTTAAAAAAAGCTTAGTTAATCGGCTTTGGAATCACACCTTTTATGTAAAAAATTAAAATATCCACGCACTAGGAAGATGAGACGGTGTAGAACGAGGAAAGGGATAGAGCGGGCAACATTGTATAAAATTTTAGTTTAATTTTTTTTAGTAACGTTACTGGATCGAAAGTGCCCTTGCCCAGCAGTGGGATGATGCAGGCTAACTAATGAAATCGTAATACCTAATTCACGCAGTATTATGTTTTGTCTTAATTTATTTATCTTCGTGACAAACATGGGCAAAGTCGGCACCCTAATTGCGTAACACACGATCAATCTCAATCTGAATAATTTTGAAGTATATTGCTAATCCATTGCTTCATATGTTTGAAAAATATGTCTGCTCAGCGATGTAAATAACGTAATGAATGTTGTTGAACTGTCAAAATGAAACCCAATGCTACTGATCGTATGTTACGCAATCACCCCAGTTAGGTTACCGAAAGCTATGGTAGTTTCACTAGTTCTTGCTTTGCTGTAGTCTACTATGAAAAGTACTTAATGTCAGGTTTCAGGACTGGAGGCTGTTTCAAAGCTACTGAGGTTTAATGGAAGAAAAAAGAATGCATCTCATGGTTAGCGGCCACTACATTACGGATTAACCTATTTTAGTCTTCATTCTACTGTGAACTAAAGTTTCTGCTGCAGACTTATCCCAGAAAGCACGGCACGGCATTTGTTTTCGTGGCCCACTGTATTTTCAACTCTCAGTATTGAGTAGTGCGTTGAAAATCCAATTCGCGAAATATTGCCACGATAAAAGATCGCCCTTGGGTAGGTATAGATAGTGCAATCCACGAAGACGCGCCCCACTCTTCTTCCTAATCTCTTACACTACAAGTGTGCAACATTCCGCTAGTGTTTTAGTTTTTTCGATACACCCTAATTACTTATTACTTAGTGGGTAATTAGCGTGTATCGAAAAAACAAAACAATAGCGGAATTAACTGGCGATATTACGATTAGGAAAAAGAGTGGGGCGCGTCTTCGTGGATTGCACTATCTGTACACACGACTACACATATCAAGCTATACATTTCCAGTTTTAGCAGACCTCACATTGTATAGGTATTTCGTACAATCAAAAGTCAGCTTACACTGGTTATGTATAGCTTGATGTGTAGCCGTGCGTACAAAGGGCTTAAATTTAAAAAGTTCCGCTCGAGTATTCTCTGTTCCTTTCTTCGTCCTCCATTGCACAATAGCACAGGGTCGCATTGCTCGCAGGTGGGTGCACAAAAAAACGAAAGGATTCGCCGCAAGCGCAGGTGCTTTCTCAGGTGCCGGATTTAGGTTACTGCTTAGAATTAGTTCTTGTATCCATTGTAATTTAGCGACACCTTGTAAATTAATCGAAATAAATTTAATTGGAATGTAATTATTTAATTTAATTTGATGTGTAGTGATTATGTTTTTAGAGATACTAAAATCGCTATATAATTAGTTTTAATTCAGGCTAAAAGTTTTTTTTAAATTAAGATTCTACAGGTTAATAGTAGGACATTGTTGCCATCGCGATATAAACCTGGATGAGGCTGGCACAGGAGCGTGCTGATTGGCACAAGAAAAGAGACGCCTATATCCAGCTGTGAGTGAAGTCGGGCTGTGTATAATATTATAATAATAAATCTTTATTTATCAATGAATGCATTTACATTATTTTAGTCTAAAAATGGCTTAAGTTAGTGTTCCAGAGTGAAAAACCCTGATTCGTAAACTAGGTTTATGGACCTGTATCTTAGAAGCCAGTGTCCCTTCAAAGTGATGTGCATATAGAAAATAGGACAAAATTATACACAATAATCCATTAAGTTCAAGAGAAATAAAAAAATAAAAAACAGAATGCAAGAAAAAAACATTAAATGAAAGTGTTGTGTATGTCTTTAGTGTGTGGATGATGCATGATGATGATGAATAATACATATACTTACTGTAGCTGAAAATGAAAAGGTTTATGCAAAATGATTTATGAATTTATATTTCTACAGGAAAATGGGTAAGTCCAGCAGTCTTTGACAGCCATTCATTACCCGTCGTCAGAAGCCCGAAAGTCTGACAACCAGTCTTACCGAGGGGTATCGTATTACCCAGCAACTAGGTTGTGGAGGTCACATAGGCGATAGCTCCATGTAAAATAATGGTATTCAGCTAAATCCGGTATAAGTAACTGGAAGTCACGTCAACATGGGAAAAGGCTAGGCAGATGATGAATGGGGAAGTCAAATCCTAATGCGAGTTAAGTTTGAAAACCTACTGGTTCCAAATGCCGTCATTATAATATGTATTTCTAGGTTAGAGTTCGTCCCTACGATTTTAGACTGCAAAGTCCAAACAATCCAAAGTCAACACCAAAACTCCTTCACAATAAGTTGCAAAAAGGTCTTATAAATAATTCTTATCCAATTAAAATCTGAACAAAACAAAATACTGTAAAAACACGGATTTCACACAAAAGCCGGTTGCAGCGCCGGCGCACATCCCCTGTCAACTAAGACAAGTGTACAGTCAGCGTCGGCGACAGGTAGCCCTTTGTTCTCGAACAATGCACAATCACAGACGGAGCGTTTTTGTAACACACCTGATTACACCCCTGTCGATATTAGGGCAACTCTGTTTTTATTTCATTTATTTTTGTGGTTTCATTTTTTTGCACGTTGTTGTTTTTCTGAGATGTAGTTCTACATTTTTGCCTTAATTTAGGTCACAATTTGTAAATCTAGGCTTTCATAGGTTTTTAATTTACGGTAATGGAGTTTAGTTACTTTTATTTTATTTAATTCCGGATAGAAAAGTATGAGTAACCAACTTTTCGGCCAACAACAAGATACTACAAACTGAATCTTGCCTTGTTCTACAAAAATGACTCAAAAATTTATCATCTGTTACTTAAATGAATCTCTGTTCCGAACAGTTCTTCCTAATTAGCCGATGAGCAAATACGGCAAAACGTTTAGCTCGAAAATACAGCAATACCTACAAAGATTTTTTGTAAAGACCCGTTAATTGGCATCGTCGCGTCCCCATTACGCAGCCTCTGAGCCACTGATACGCCTTTGCGCACACAGAATGCACATCTGGGAGCAATGAAGGACTTGGAAATCTCGAAAAGAACTCGTACATACCACAAATATGGCCAATATGAACCTTAAGACTAAAGAAATAGAGCTGAATCCAAACAATTTCAGTCTCCGACACCCATTGCTGCGAACACCTGTTTCAACCACAGCATTTATTCATACCTTTGCTACAGGAAAATAAGCTTCAACTCTTACAAAGTAAGGTTGGTTTTCATATGTGCTACAGCGGACTTTGCATTCCTGTTTCGTAGGGATGTTCGCATAAATTATCGATATTTCTCTCCGCGTGAGCGTTGAGGATATGTCTGTCCCGTTCTTTTGCTTGTTTTTGTTTCGCCGCAGCTATGTAGAATGTGTGGATGTGAGACAAGTGCCGGCTCCAAGATCTGCCAGCCCTCATAAATGTTTATGTCTGTACGTGTTGTTGATTAAATACATTGTTGTATTTTATTTGATCACAGATTTTTAAAATCAATGTCATGTGAATCTAGAATTGTTACATTTATTTCTAGCTCATCGAAAGTCATACGAAATGTAACTTTAATTTTTAATCAAAGAATTAAACAGTTCTTCGTAAGCAATTTGCTTAGAAATGAGTTGCTGGTATTGGTTGGTTTGTTGAGTCAAATACCACTTGATCGACGCCGGGTCACGAGGCTAGTTCATAATACACGAGGTGTCGGCGGCCAGCCGGCGCCACGGCGGCAAACGCGGCGCCTACAATCCTGTCAGCCATATTACCATGTCTACCGACCCAAAAGAGACCTTAACGCAAGCCTCACAAAGTTTAATATCTTTTAACTTTTGTGGCATCAGCTGTGATTTCCACGCCATTTGAATTGTCGCTCTACCACCTTAAGAATAATGTTCGTTTTACATTAAACTCTTATTAGATATTGAATCCGTTCCTCGATTTTGAATTCCGAGCAACGACTAAAAGAAAGCAATTTTTTTAAGGAAGTGTTTTGTGTTTAGTATTACATTAATTTAGTTCTTATGTAATGACACCCACATGTAATGTTCGGTACACTTCAGTCTTCGGAGCATTAAGCCCGGAATACACATGCCTGTAACTTGCACAAAAGTATGCAAGTAGCTGGCATGCCATTATGGTATTCACCAATCAGAAGTTGTTTTGGCACACGGCATGCAATGTATATTCCAGGCTTTACGGATGTCTGATATATTTTTCTTTTATGGAGACCACCGTACCCGTGAGTATCGTGACTAACTGTCACTTGAGCAAACATAAGGTTTAAATACAAGTAGTATAAGCCACATAGAGGTCAGCTATATTTGGCGCCACTTGAGCACCAGGTGGGCGCTATAGTGCTCGTGTTGTTTCACCGGTAAATCTTATTGAACAACGATCCTCGGCCGAAGTAAGGGCAAGTCAATTAAACTCCTCCTCGTTGATTGACAGGTCATTGAGTGAGACCACTTAGTTTTTTAACTTTTTCTCACTCGTACGAACATGTTTTTTGTCCGAATACTCCAGCTTTATTACTAGTATATAAAATTGATACTCAGAAATTTTAAGGCATGCATGTTTATTTGTTGTGGAAGGCGCGAACTCACGGCAAACAACATTTCATTCAACATCACACTCGGCAGGTCCAAGTTTTTCAAAGACCTCATCAAACACCCAAAAAAATTAAGACGTTAAATAAAACGCGACGAGATTCACGCCGTTCCCTTACGGTTTACGGTCATGGCTAGGTGTCAAAAGCTTTACCTGACCGCTAACACCTACACAGAGCAGCGCTATACTGGACCGATATTTACTATCTTAGCTGCATTATGTTTGTTCGGGAGTTATCCCTTCACACCTTCACACCGGGGCCGCTACTCAAATTATAACACAGCCAAACTTTTAGGAATGACACGTATTGTTAATTAGCTCGCGCTTTCGGGAAACGTAATTATACAAAAAACAGCAAATACTGCAAAATTCACAAATGAAAATTAAGAGTCACATTACGCAGAATGTTTTAATGATGCATTCGGCAATTGTCACACTTATCAAAATGAAAGCAATTCGACGCCAATGTTGAGACAATTATGTTCGATCCCTTATGACTTGAATTAATGTGGTAACCCCTGTTTGAGCCCATAAAAATTCACGACAAAACCTGTATAAACGGCTGGAGGCAAAACTTGGTTGTTTTGCGACTTGTTCCCAGAAACCGAGGAAACGTTCGAGCAAAAAGCCGACGGAACAGGATTTTGTATCGACATCGCCAAATCTGGACGCGTTAAGAAATGATAAAGAGGACGCCGCCACCGCAGCCGAGTGCAAACTGCACCGCAGCCGAAAAAATCACAACAAGACCAAACAACGAGCACATACTTCCTTACCAAAAGACATTTTGATATATTACTAACATTTTGGAGAAGATGGCTATCCAAGAGTTTTATGTCTGGATGTTATAATGATAGTAAAAAAAAGTTACATCAGAGTGATCGAGCATAATTTCCTATGTTATCTTACCGGGCATCATTATACAGTGATGACTTGCATAATATCTTCATCTGGCAAGACTGCGCCGATGATAATTATTATGTTTTATACTGTACCGGGCTATTTAGCATGCGACAGCTGGCTGCGAATAAAATGGCCAGTAATAGACCACGATTGTAATATCGATTATCCAATACGAATTTTGATGGGTGTCTTCAAAATGCGGCGTCTGTGCACGGTGCGAATAAGTGTACGTAAATGATGGTATAATGCGTATGCGTGCGTGAGTCACGGATGTTCACATGTGCATGTGGAAATAGCCTGTAAGTTTGTACAAATGTTGAGATACGCGGCCGTATAGTGCGGTGTTGTGTGGCGATCTTCACGACAAGTCGCCGCCGACGGCCAGGGAATGCGACCGGCTGGCGCAACAGTGCGTACCGATGTATCGATATTTAATTAATTTTTGCTGTATTATTATTTTAGCATAGACACAATAATCAAGTTTTGGTTTTTTTTTTATTATTTCTTCAGTTTACAGTAGATTCCATTTGGTGAAAAAACACCAATACTGCACGTGGAGTCGCGTGCAGTTTTCTTGTTGTTCAGAATTTGAAGATACTCTAAAAACAAAATGCTGTCGAATTCATTTAAAAGAGCAGCCGGGACAACCTGGTACAGAATTTCATAATGGAGAAGTAGCGGTTATTATAACTAAACCTATAGGTTCTTACAACACAAAACCCTGAGTAGTATTAGTATAGTATGAAAAATTATATATCCGCCGAATCTGTGTAATATACTAATCTAACGAGAGATCGCTACATATATTAAACCCTTAGAAATATCGTCGAGGTCCACTCAAAAAATGTTTTGCCGTACGATAAAATGCTTCACATATCACACGGAGCGCATCTCTAAGGGCGAGACTGGGCTGGCGCCGCGCTTTTTTACCCCGGCTGACTCCGGCCAACTTTATACCACGCTTCGTTCGCCAGTCGAGCGCAACCATTCCGACGGGAGGGATGTGCGCACCGTCGCATTCAAACACTTCCGAACGTGCGCGTTCGTAACAAAAATGACAATATAGTGCTTTAGTTTTTTTTTTGTTACTTCAAACGAAACTGTGTCTTATAAAGTGCCAATAAGAGGTGCCTTCAAGTGTTCTCAACCGATGCAAAGGATTGTTTTACTGAAGTTTTGAATTGGATTTGACTTAAGGATATAGAGATGTCGAGTTTCACAACTACAGGAGATGCGACGCAGGCTGCAGTTAAAGGTTTGTTTCTTTTCTTTTGACAAGAGTATGATATTGACATATATCATTGTTTATTTTAAAATTTATCGATACTTTTGTAAAATAAGGTCACGCACTGGTTACATAAGTGTTACAAGGTGTTATTATTTGTACTTATGTGACAACTTAATTAGATGACTACATTTAATATTCTCCCTGGGATATTGGGATAAAATAACCGCAAAGTTAAACTTGTAGAACAAAAACTTCGTTCATTTTAAATGCAGCTCTACCATTTAACTTAGATTCTTTTTATTTAGGGATGGACCGATATTGACGTTTTGCCTAACACATGATCAGCATTAATGAAGACGGGTTTTACCCAAACGTCTCTAACAGCTTAAATATCAAAATACCCTCCAGTAGAGCGGTTTCGCCAAGATCAAGATTTGGGTAGAGTTTAGTAACCTTTTTTATAAAAGACTGAAAGTTATTTGGTAAAAATTAGTAACAATACCTCTCAAATACTTTTAATACTGAAAGATATATTAAAAAATCAAATTTTCCCTGATTTAGACAAAAATATATCAACACACTGTTTAGAATTACCTTAGATTGAAGTTCTTCACTACTGCTCCTTTCGAAGATTATAATACATGATTCCAGATATATAGGGATTTGCCATACTTAATAGATATCGGTATGGGTATATATAACACAATGTAATAGTCAATAACTATAGTAGGTATGACATAATCGCACAATATTAAAAGGTAATATTCCGGAAGTATGAGATCCATTTATTAACCAGAACTTAAATTGTCTGAAGATGACCATAATATGTACTGCAAGATTCATATCGTAGGTGCCAACCTACGATATGAATCTTGCAGTACATATTATGGTCATCTTCAGACAATTTAAGTGAATTGTGGCCAATTCTGTTCATTTGTCCCGATAATGATAATTTTGTTTCAATCGATCAACTCCGCTATCGCAGTCCACTGCTGCGCTGCATATTATAGACCTCTCCCAGGCTGCGCCAGAGCACCCTGTCCTCCGCCTTCCGCATCCAGTCTGTCCCAGCCACCGTTTTGAGATAGTCGGTCTATCTAGCTGAGGGGGCGTCCCACACTACGCTTGCTGAACGCGGTCTCCACTCCAGGACGCGTCTCTTGTTTCACCGGCCATCGGTCCTTCGACAAAAACGGCCAGACCACTGCCACTTCAGCTTGCTTACTCTGCCAGCTATGTCGGTCACTCCGGTTCTTTTCCGGATAATTTGATTCCTGAAGGCCAATTCTCGTAATTTAAAACGTTCAAAATCTAGTCGCAGTCTCATCTCGGCGACAAACAAAATTGTCAAAAACTTGTCAAAATGTAGGGAAATTAGAGGCATTTTTGACAGATTGAGACTGAGACCAGACTGTGAACGTTCTTAAAATTACGAGAATTGCCCCTCTGATTTTGTCCTAACTTCCTTTGTAGCTGAATTTTGTTTAGCGATGTTGTATTGTTTTTAAAATCTCTTTTCGACTTTGTCTTGATTTGAAGGTCGTTTAATTCTTGAAGGCTGTCTTCTGTCTTTTATTTAAGAGACGTTACAAAGGATCATTTTATAGATAGGCTCTCTCATAACCATTTACTGCGTTACCTGCGTTTATTGTTTTATTAACCACTTACTGTACCTAGTTTTTATAATTACGTTACCGTAAGTAAAGCTGAGTTGAGGTGCTTATAGATTTTCCCGTTTTTGAAGCTCTATCACTGTTTAGAAGAATTCTTGGTGTTGTATTTATTCCGGACATTAAAAACACATTTCTAGAGTGTTAACAACTTCAAACATGTTTTGCCTTTTTCAATAGCAATAGCCATTCTGAAATCAACATGATTTAAACTGCAATAAAGTTGATATTCGTTTAATTGGAAATGACAACAATTGGAAACAAGGAATTCTGTAGACTCTCGGTAGGTAGGTATATTACCTACCAATCTTACCAATCTTTCTAATCTTTAAGCTAATGGATGTCCATTACCTTAAAGATAGTTCCAGCATAATGAAAGTAAGGCTCCAGACCAGACACACGGACGTTAAAATTTTTATTTCTGTTTTTAAATGATTTCCCAACATTACCTACTTTATAAGATTTAGGCTAGTGTAGATAGACTAATTAGAAAAAGGTTTTATGCAAAAACAGTAATTCAAGAAGATTTTGTCAGTATGTCTGCAGGTATTGTAAGATGAGCGTATGACTGTCGTGCAATTGTAAACTTTTGTATTATCGTCTTTGTTTTAACACATGTTACGGCATTGGTCGTTTTTTGTTAAATAAATAAATCTATGTACCTATAAAAATAAATTAAATTGAAGTGTCTGTTTGTAATGTCAAATTAACAGCTGTTTACTAAATGCATATGAAAGTATATACGGTACTAATAAAAAAAACAATTCTAAAAATAAAACTGTCTGTCTGTTTGTTCCGGCTTATCTCCAAAACGTCTGGACCGATTTTGACGGGACTTTTACTGGCAAATATCTGTTGTTAAAAGGAGTAATTTAGGTTACTTTTATTTTAGACATGCACGCGTATGAAGTCGCGGGCACAGCTAGTAAACACTAATTCTTACAATCGGCAACCAAAATTCTCATCGTAAAATCAATCCATACTAATTATTAATACTCGTATATTCCGACACAAAACAAACGGTTCATAGCACAAAAAACATGCACATGTTAAGGGTGAAAACCCTAACAAGTGAATAACATTACAACTAT
This sequence comes from Hydraecia micacea, assembly GCA_914767645.1. Classification (NCBI taxonomy): domain Eukaryota; kingdom Metazoa; phylum Arthropoda; class Insecta; order Lepidoptera; family Noctuidae; genus Hydraecia; species Hydraecia micacea. The sequence goes on from OU611794.1 coordinate 3,481,544, forward strand.
CATTTTACCGTTGAGTTCTTAAAATATAACTCTTATTGTACAGACATAGGGGTCGTAGGAGAACTATGGGCGTCGTCTATATGGTTGTATGTTTGTACACATGTTGCTATACGGGGGTCGGGAGCTTCGAACAGACTGTTTTTTTTAAGAATCGCCGTTTCCCAACCCTATTACGACAAGTGTTATTAGTAGAATAGTTTAATATTATTTGTGTTATTTGAATGATTAAATAACTATTAAAGATATATTTTTATTGACTTAAGAGTATTGGATGAAATATGACACTTCCTAACGTAATCAAAAATACAACTTGTTCGCGGTCAAGCAAAATAAGTCTCATTTTGATGTTTACTTGTTACTTAAACTTTTCAGTTTGTGTCAGTAAAGTAAAATTTTAAATTAAGTACTTAGGTACGGTTACCACATTTGACTTTTATATCATTTTTCTTAATTTTTATCCACTTTTTTTTCTGGATTTCTCGGCAGCAGCTTGGCACCCTAATTGCGTAACACACTATCAATCACAATCTGAATCATTTTGAAGGATATTGCTAATCCATTGCTTCATATGTTCGCAAAATTGTCTGCTCAACAACGTAAATAACGCAATGAATGTTGTTGAACTGTCAAAATGAAAGCCATTCCTAACGTTAGTGTGTTACGCAATTACCCCGCGGAGTCTGTATTTGCGCCCAAAACAAAAATTAAGTAAAAAAAATTTGTAAGACTTCGTCTAAGTCAAAGTCAAATCATTTATTTCAATTAGGCACACTAAAGGCACTTTTGAACGTCAAAAATTATAGTAAAACAAATTGATTCTAGTCGCCCATTCCAAAAGGTAGTTTTCGTATGGAGAAGAATGGGCAAGAAACTCCACCGTTACTCTTTTAAAATGTTTTACAAGTTCTGTATAGGTACATTAATTATATAATTATATGTGAAGACGATGCATCTAGAATAAAAATTAGTCTGCCAACAAAAGGTAAAAAGAATGACAGGTAAGACAACCATAGCTTAAATTTTTCTAAATTTTCTGTACTATCTTTGCCTTAAAGCCTTGCACCCATCTTCCAATCAACCTGTATATTTCCAATTCAACGTTGATCATTGCTTACGTAGCATGACATTGTATTACGGTTCCGCTTAATACCCAAACAAGAAATTCTTCATGAATCATGAAATTATGATACAGATAATAAACGAAGCAACAGTAATACCACTTTACGAAAATCATCACCATCTACATATCTATAAACCTATTAATAACAAAGCTGAAGAGTTTGGTAATTTGGACGCGCTAATATATTATCTGGAACTACCAGTCGAAATTGAAAAATTCTTATTGCGTTTGTTAGCACTATTCTTGAGGAAGATGATAGGCTATTTAACATCACACTAGTACCCTTAGAAACCGAGCAAAAACAAAATAGAAAGAAAACGCTAAGCGACAACAAAGTAACGGGCTGGCTAAGAATATTTTTCACTAAACGCATTTCAAAATGTAACACTCAATTACTAAAAAGTGACGTCACATAAATAAAAAAGTACAATCGTGCAATAAAGGGACTGTTTGTCGCCACATGACAAATGACGTCACACCGTTTGGAGACCAGATGTGGCACCCTATTACCAGATGTAGTTGTCTGCGTGACATATGTATCTCTATTGATTAGTATTAGTAAAGGGTGGGCAGTCAACACTGCTACTGTTATTGATGAAACTGTTGAAATGATGCAGATAATTGTGTAGCTTTATTGATTGGTGTAATAGAGCTTCAGTTTTTTTAAGTATTTATCTGATTTAGCAAAAGGAACGAAGAGGAAAAGCTACTTATAAGTTTTCCAATGCATATTTTGTAAAACCAAGAGAAACATTAAACGATACCATTTAGTTAGTAGCAACTTTAGGCGCTACCCAGACGTAGGACACCGTAAGACGCTCAGTTTTTTGTCGCACTGTTAGGCGTATTGGTACCAAAGCCAGACAAATTGAGTTTATTGTCAAATGTTCAAAGAAAAGACTTCAATAATATTTCTTAAAAACAAAATAGTATCATAATAAAAAAATCGAAACACAGAGCTCAAAAACTATTTTTCGTCGCATAATTTCCAAAATTTTGAGCGTAAACTATCATAATTGTATGTATATGTAATTATAATAAAGGGAATTCAATCAACTAAGGAAATACTTAAAAAATAATCCACTGAACCGTGCATTTATTTTTTAATTTAATGAATACTGCAACATTACGTTTATTTTGGTGGTCATTCGATTCAACTACCATCAAATGCATCGCTGTTTTGAACCTTATTTGTTGCCGCGATGCGCTATTCTCGTTTGCTTAAAAAATCGGTTCTGTGTTCTCTGATATTTTTGTTTGTTAGCAAATGAATAGAATTAGTAAACTCAATGGCCAGTAGCAGGTAATTGTTAGCTCTAAGATAAGGTTGGCCTAAAAGTTAAATTGGTAGTTTGATACTTAGCTAGTATAAGAGTCATCAAACATTTCAATAATCTACTTCTCAAGTAACTTCGGCTTGCAAATACACACATCAAAAGTGTCTAGGGATCAACATATATTTTTGCAATAACTTTTCTCCTGATTGATATTAATTAAAATTTTCTTTAAGGATTCATCAAATAAAGTGTTTTCGTTTGTCACAGTAACGATAAACCAAGTCACCTTTGCATTAATAAAGAAATTTGCCATTTTCCTAATAAAGGGATTTTTGACATTTGAACCACTAACACAAAAGTTCGAAAAAAAGACTGAAATAACAGTTTTCTTTAAAATTTTATTGGGTAACTTAAACAATAATTAATAATCCGTGTTTCTACCGCGAACACTAACAACACAAGAACATCGGTTTGGCATACTCAAAATGAGTTCATCCAAATCACGCTGTGGAAGAAAAGGTCTTCTTGCGACTGGATACCCTCCATATTCGGCAGAGCTCTTCTCTGTAGCATATCCCATGCATGCTCAATCGGGTTCAAGTCTGGCGACTGAGCAGGCCAGGGCAGGACATTGATGTTAGCTGCGGCGAGAGTCTGTCTTACAACTCTTGCGGTGTGCGGTCGTGCATTATCATGCATTAACTGAAATAAGGGACCGATTTGCACTTGTAGAGGAACGATGACGTCTGATACAATCGTCTCAGCATAAATTTGAGCGTTGAGGTTGCCTCTGATCCAAATCAACTCAGTTCTTCCGCCGATCCAAATACCCGCCCATACCATGATGGTTCCACCACTATAAGGATGGACTTCCTGGCAGGATTTTAATCGCTGTTGGCGTCCAGGGGTTCTCCAGTGTCGTATACGTCTTGTATCCGGTCTCATACCAAAACGAGACTCATCAGAAAAGCACACGAAACGCCATTGTTCTTCTGCCCAATTTCTGTGTTCAAGAGCCCATTGATATCGAATCCTACGATTGTGCATTGCTATAGGTGGTACCCGTAGCGGTCTTCGGGAATGAAGGTTCACTTCATGCAAGCGGTTTCTGACTGTTTGGTCGCTAATTAAGTTCCCTGAAGAGTGATGAAGCCTCACGGCTAACATCATGGCGGTTATTGTTGGAGCTCTTCGAGTTAAGATTTGAATGTATCGGTCTTGTCTCCGTGTGGTGCAGCGATACCGTCCTCCATGGCGCTCAGCCACGGTACCAGTGCTTCGGTAACGTGTCCAAAGTCGACTGATAACACTCTGACTTGTATTCAGAGCTAAAGCCACAGTACGTTGCCGGGAACCAGCTTCTATCATTCCCACGGCTCTGAGCATTTCTTCCCTGCTTAAATGACGTCGCCGCTCCATAATAACGTTGGTTTTAATCAGTAGTAGGGAAACAGTAGCACTAATAATGTCTTCAATGCGTTGTATGTTTTTATAGGGAAAATATTGACAGCTGATTTTCATCTTTTCCTCGAATTTGATTCACAGTTCCTGATTCAAATTATGAAATGCACCAAAAAGGATCCATATAAATTTATAAAATCATAAATTTATTACAAAGCCACATCTCAATCTCAAGAAATCCGCATAAAAATGCTTGATCCCTAGACACTTTTGATGTGTGTAATATTTATTGGTTTTTAAATGTGTTCCCAGGTGTGAGGTGTTCATAATTTCATAACTAAATTGTCCTATCGTAACTACAGCTAATTGAACGCGTGTGACGATATCATTGACTGTATCGATTTCAAGTATTATCCAGTTAGATCGTCTAAGAGATCGATACTTACCTTTCGTATCGACCGCCAGGATATCGGTTGTAGTGATCAACGTAATGATAATCTGATTATCAAGTGCTGTCTCCTTGAACTTTGCACTTTACGAATGCATAAATGATACGGGATACCAACAACCACCAGCTGAACCAACAAAAACAGAACTATAGACTATATTTTTATATTAATTTATTTAAATTTTTATTGATAAAATAATTTAATTTCTTCATTTAAATTAAAAAATTAATTTTATTTTTTTTGTTTTGCTTCGGCCGTTCTATTGAAAATATAAATTATACTTGTGATATTTTGACAAATATGCATACTGAAAATAGTGACAAGCGTACCTATCTCTTTTTGACGATATGATGGGATGGTAATAGTACTATCTGCTTAGTACTGTGTTAGTGCGGTGGCCACGAGTTTTGTTGAGTACTTTTTTGTTTATCACAATTTATCGATAAGATTACTTTATTTTGTTTGATGGAATAACCAAACATACATTAGCTGGTTCCATTTATCTCTTTAGTTACTGAATCAAATGAGCGAAAATAAATCCCTACTTAATATTTTTTGTATGCACTTCTTCATAGTGTATCCTCCGGTTCATTGTTTTTTTTTTTTCTAAGTAGAATCTTCCTCGCAATTACATTGGCCATGTTATTATATATTACTGCAAGTTCCTGAACAGGTCCCACGATCCTGCGCACATTAGCTAGTATCCGACTATTCTGACCGTTTCCTTCATCCATATCATGTCTTGTTTCTATTTTTAAATGAGTCTTAGAAACTAGATTCCTTCAAGTCGTATACCAAGATAGAGTTTGCGCTTGAAAAGTTAATGCGATCAAAAATAGCAAAAAACAATCCCCATAATATATGCTACAGCTTAGGTAGCCTTAGCTGATATGGTGATTTTGTTTGCCCAGGAAAATCTTTGGGGAAAATGGAAACTGCAATTAGGTCGGTCGCAATTCCTAATGACATTTTTTTCTAGGTTCCGTTTTGTTGTAGCCCACTAGAATTTTTACGACTAGCAATATTTTGAAACGGCGGCGTTTAGTCACGTGCTTGGGAGCACGTGCTTTTCCACACCGGATGCCTTACAGTTTGTTTGGGCAACAGCTAGTGCTGTAGATAAGGAATCGCAATGCACTGAGTTTGTATACCTCAGTGTACTTGAACAGTGAAACCAATTGTTTATTGATTTGAGCCGTATCGAAATCAAGAATTTCCGGTGGCGACTACTATGTTTTGTAATTGTTTTCAGTTTTCTATTTGCAGTTATGGATTTTGTGCTAACCGAATGTGGGTATGTCATCTACTTCATCATTACACATCATCTTCTCATTGTACGAAAAGCCAAAGAAGTCTATAGTTTATAGTCGTGTGTACATTCTGTGTCGTTTAATTTATCAATTATTATCAGTAAAACATTATGTGTTAGGCTTCAATCATTCTTCTACAGCCATTTTATACTTTAAATAATTGTGATTGATGCGTTAACAGTAACTTCTAGGTACGCACTGCTACACATCAAGCTATACAAAACCAGTATAAGCTGACTTCTGATTGTACGAAAAACCTATACAATGCGAGGTCAGCTAAAACTGGAAATGTATAGCTTGATGTGTGTACAATAGGTACAATTAGTTTGCAATACATTTTTCTTGAACAAACAATGATGAATGAATAATTAACTAAAATAAACATTATGACGTAAAGTATAATGGTTATATAACAATAGTTACATCATTTTATAGAATTAAAAATATGTTTGATTTCTTAAGAAGGCAGTCGAGACACTGGTCTCTTCGCCTAAACGCCAATGTTCACTCAACTCATCTGCTTATAGTCTTGCGACTGATTGCCGATCAAAATTAAAAAAAAAATCTTAGTCTATCAACACTAGAGAATTTAAATATGAATGAAATATCCAACCGGGTAATTGCGTAACACACTATCAGTAGCAATGGGTTTCAATTTGACAGTTCAACAACATTCATTGCGTTATTTACGTTGTTGAGCAGACACAATCATTTTTCGAACATAAATGTGAAGCAATGGATTAGCAATATCCTTCAAAATGATTCAAATTGAGATTGATCATGTGTTACGCAATTAAGGTGCTGTTCGATCATGAAATATGATAGAGAGCTAAGTTCAACAGTAGATAACTTTAAAAAGCGGTCCCTGCCAGTTGTCCTAGTTAAACAATTTTATCGATCTGGAAGCTCAGCGAACTCTGTAACTCTGTAATGATGTTGTTAAATCCAAAAAAAAAAAAAAATGCTCTGTTCACCCCTTAATAGGAAAAACCTGTATTATTTACATTTGATAATAATCAAGTACTTACGTCTTGTATAAGCATGTGTAATTAACTGTCATAAGTCGACGCGAGCCAGTGTCGTCGTTGAATTATCTTATATTTTTTGTCACCACGCGAACGAGAGATGCTGAGGCAGAATGACGACATTTGGGATTCCCAAAGACGTGATATTAGGAATTCTTAGCATCTTGATGAAGAATCCTAAATGAGTGAATAGCACCATAATGTGATTAAAGCTTTTGAATATCTTGCATTTAGTGTCAGGTATTTACAAATACGTATATTATGTTGCATTTCTTGATGGACAAGACACATCATTCACTCATATTGAGTTCTATTTTTAACAAGTAAATCTCGCATTTCATAATACCACCTTTTAAACAGTTATCTGTACAAAAGACGATTATTTTCTTACGAAACCATCTGCAATGTTGACCTTGCAGCCTTGCAAACTTTTATTGTCAGTTCGACCCCATCTGTCAACGTGGTAGGTACACACATGTAGGTACTTCCAATTGTTTTATAAAGTCCTTTCAAACGTGGAACACTTTTTGACATCTGTTGTCTGGCAGCCAAATGTTTTATATTCAGCTATTACCAGAGCACCGGCCAGTGGTAAAATGTTAAGATATAATTATATCCTTTTTTACGATGTATTTGCAAGGAACGTTGTTATATATTTTTACCAGACGTTTCTTAATAATATATAAGTTGTTAATATCAGGTGGTCATATTTTTGCATATAAAATCCATTAATATTAAAGGGCTGACGTAGGGAAGCCAAAAATTCTTCGTAGAGGACAAAGAGAGGAAGCGAACGGGTGGGCAGAGACAAAAACAAAGCTCGGCCATACTTCCCTTGCGTTGCGAATATAAAAAAAAATGTGACAAAAAATTGCCGTTTAGAAAGAAGACTTAGAAAAATATAATGTATTATAGTTTAAGAAACAGCAAGACTGAAGAAGTGATGACGTTAAGGCCTATTTACTCAATTATTTTTTTAAAGCACTGCTTTAGCCGCTGGTGCAAACCAGACCTAAAATTTAAATTAAGTTAGTAATGTTTCTTCAGGCGCCACAAGGCTGAACGTTTAAGGGCCTTTGCACAAATGAAACTCGTAAAACACGCTCACAGCATGCGTGGGCGCAACCAAGATCTATAAATCGTATAGATTTCTTTAGCGCTTTCATACTGATGTTTCCGCAGGATACGGCTTTTTTATGGCGTTGTGTAAAATTGTTTGATAAGGACTTGTTAGATTTTTTGCAACAGTTATTCCGTTTCATATTGTAAAAAATAGATTGGATGCGAATAAGATTCAGATGGATTAAAACGAAAAAATATCAAAATAAAAAGATGGCAATTATAAAATTAATAAAATAATAGGATTGCGAAAGCTTTTAAAATTTCAAAACGAGTATTTCTAGTGGGTCCCCATAATTCTGTTAGTTCAATTGGTTGCGCACGAGTCTCTCCTATTGGCGGATGGTTCGTTACGTTTGGTTATTGCTCTCGGGCGGGGTGCTAAAAGCCACTCTTACGCAGCTTCACGCCTATCTGCTGTATAATTACTTGGGAATTAACTGAGTGAAGTAAAATGGTTTCAAGGAATTTTCATTTAGTTTTAGATCAAGCTTAATAAAAGCCGGGAGCTATTCTGTCTAACGCAACAAGATACTCTCGATACTCACTTCATGAAAGATGATGAAATATTTCATAATCACTCTTTGTATTAGAACTGGAAGTCATGGGGAGATGCCTTTGCCCAGCAGTGGGATGATGCAGCTTAACAGTAGCAGTAATACTATTTGTGTTTAAGATCGAATATGTTTCAGATATTGTAAACAGACAAACCTAGTATTGCTTTTGAATATAAAGCGAACAGGTACGTATCGTAGGTCGTGGGTTTGAATTGAACCCAACTTAGTGTAAATAATTTCATCACCTCTGCTCTCAAAACTGTAAAGGAAAACGTCGCGAGGAAACCGGCATGTCTTAGAACCAAAAATTCGAAGACATGTGACATCTACCAACCCCTACTGGGCCCGCGTGGTAGATTACAGTTACAGCCCATTCCCTCTCGAAGAGAGGAGGCCTGTGTCCCAGCAGTTGAAACATTATAGGCTGATTATGGATTGCTTTTGATTGTATCTGAATTTCTTTTCATATATGCTTATATATCTCATTAGCAATCATGGTCGCGCTGCCAGCAAAATATTTAAATCTTTATGGTAGGTATCTCACCAGGGTTCCGATCGTTTGCGCAACCAACGATACATTTTTTTACAGTGCCTGTGACCATGGTTGCGCCGCCATTGGTGTCCTCGTGAGATAGGGCCCTTAGTCCCCTATTTCTCTTCTTCTATAGGTATTAGTTCCATCAGAGAACCAAGGTCCTCTTGCTTCACTCCGTAACCAAGATCTTTACCAGTGACCTAATCAGATTTTCATCAATATCTGGGCTAGGTTTGCAAATGATATCATTGTTATAATGTCTGGTGAATGTTTATACGTAAATAAGAAATATTTAAACCTTTACTAAACATCTGACAATCAACATATTGTAAAGGGGGATTGTCAGATCTCATTGGTTCCTGTTCCTACGCTTGGCTGGGTCTGTTATAAATTTATAATATATACAGGTGATGATAGATGACAGAAACTTCTCAAGTAGCCGGTAGAGTACCTAATTCATTTGATGTGACATAATTTCGGAAGATTGTGGTCGCATTCGGGCGGACGCGTAGGTCAGACGGAAGAACTAGAAAATGTAACCATACATTATATTGGAATTAAGTATGATTCAATTACCTAATAGTTTTATCAGGAATAGAACTACCAAATTAAATATGTCGATGCGACGCTCTGCTAGAGTGACTGTCACCAGCCAGTGTCACTCTTATCCGACCTCTTCAGTGATTCTAGTAACTTCGTAACAAAACTAGACGGCGCCACTTGCTGCATATTAAAAAAAAACAATCTATCAACTTGGTGGCCCAAGTTGTTAGATTGTTTTTTTTTTTAATCATTAATAACAACTACAACGCGAAACGACTCAATAAAACATAGATATACCTCATAGGAAAAGAAACTTGAACTATGCTGATGTTTTTGTTTATACATTATGTTTATCCAACGAGCGCGCGTCACCGCATTCCGCGAGCGCCAATCGGGACATTTGCATTAATTCGCTAACGAGAACCGACTGAATCCGAGATTACTTTAAGATAAATGGCTGCCTAATTTAGACGGCGCTTAGCAGTAACTTGTTTCTAAGCGACGAATCCGGGAGATGGCGCCTTTCATTATGCAAACCGATTACACCTACTGCTAAGTATGACGTAATTTGATATACAGATAGTGCTTTGTTTTTTATTTCGTGTTCGATATTATAAAGTGGCATAATCTCACATATCTGACGTGTCGAACGGTACTAGTTCAAAGCGATACATTTGTACGAATTAAAATGCGAATGAAGCTACGCATTTAGTAGACCTTAAGTATTGAACAACAAGGTTACAAAAACAAACTTTAACCTGCAGAAGTGCAGTCAGTGAAATATTTCCATAGAAGAATTTATTTATCCAGATGGGTAAAATTAAGAGCATCTGGATTCCTGGATGAATTTTGTTGGTAATCTGCGAAATTGTCGTTTTATACTTACGTGATTTATTTAGCGTCAGTCAGGCGCCGATACGAGGTCACGTCTTGCGGAACGTTTTGTGTCGAATATGCACATTTGACGACACTCAAACGTTGACTAATGTCATTGAATAAAATAAATAAGTAATGTGAAAATTAAACGTACAAGAGTCTTACACTGCCGTCAATTGAAATTAAACAGAGATATATGTCCTACAAGAGAAATAGTAGGTAGATAGGTACCTACATACCTACCTAATAAAACACAATCATAAAAAATACTGCAGAATTCTAAAGATCCCGTTTTTAAGCTGATTACATCTCTACACTTACATCAAGACCCTCTGGGCCTCGGAAATCACGTTATTAAGCCGTTGGTCCCGGCTGTCATTCGTAGATCTTTGACAGTCGTTACGGGTCGTCAGAAGCCCGAAAGTCTGACAACCAGTCTTACCAAAGGGTATCGTATTACCCAGTAACTGGGTTGTGGAGGTCAGAAAGGCAGTCGCTCCAAGTAAAATGTTGGTATCCAGCTGCATCCGGTTAGACTGGAAACCGACCCCAACAGAGTTGGGAAAAGGCTAGGCAGATGATGACTGGCTCATCACCACACCAAGACCATCGTTCAGGTACCGCTACCGCACCGCATTTTCAACCGTATCCCGCCATTTGTGGTGATTGACAGTTGACACTAGTGACAGCTACCTCAATTCACTACTAATATACATGAGATACCTAGTTTTGACATATCTGTCACATAGATAGGTACACTACAGACCATTACGTATTAAGGCTCCCGCAGACAGGCGAGACGCGACAGCGCGTCATCGTCACGATCACGACTCTAGTAGAACAATTTCTATGAAATTTTCATAGAATGAATCGCAGTAAAATTATAATTATTTTATTAAAAAACCTGCTGCCCGCGACTTCGCTCGCGTGGCGAAAAAAATCAGCAGGTATTAATGAATACCTGCTGATTTTCTTTATTTTTCCAAGATAAAAGTAGCCTAAGTCAATCCTTATAACATCAGCTACCTGTCAGTGAAAGTCCCGTCAAAATCGGTCCAGACGTTTCGGAGATTAGCCGGAACAAATAGACACAGAAAAACAAAAAAAAAAAATTTTTTTGTTATAAATACCGTATTTATTTTCATATGCATTTAGTAAAAAAGCTGTTATTTTGACATTACTACAAACAGACACTTAAATTTTATTTATTTTTTGTACGTATAATAGATGTATGGATTGTGTTATCATTTCATTTCTTAAACGGGATGCAGCAGAATACCAGCGTCAGGTATTGTACCTGGCATTTGCTGAGCTGGACTCCCATTTGGTGCAACTATTGGGACACACACCGCCCAGTAGTGATCGACCGTTACAAATGTCATGCGAGGTGTCTATGGGTCAATTTATTTTTTTAATCTTTGTTCTTTTTTTTTTCTCTCACCTTTTTTGTTGTTTTTTTTTAATGCCTGTATTGTGTGAGTCCTTTGTTGCACTAAATAAACGGTTTATCTATCTATCTATCTAAATAGGGGAATACGAAAACGTGATTCGTCCTAGAAATTTCAGTCTCAATTCTCGACCAATAATCGAATCGCCATCTAAAAAGTTCACTGCAATTATGTAACCTTACTGTCCTGTAGTTGTTCCTATTTTATTTATGGTCACAAAAAAAAAAAACATCTGCACCGTATCTTTACGGAAGTTTATGCACATGCTAAGTATGATACTGAAAGCAAAACAAGTTGTAGGTAGGCACTCAAATAAGAGATTAATGACAGTTTTTTTATAAATCGTCACATTTGTTACATTAACATCGCATTAACCCCGCTGTCCGCATAAATAGGTTAGCACAATCACCCCCGAAAAATACCTAACACATACCTACATCTGTTCCAAGTCTCAACCAAAAACCATTTCAGGATAAAAATAAGTAATTTATCAAAACGTGTTACTTATTTAAAATTTTACATCACTGCCGTAAAAAGTTGTTTTTGAAGTTTGAAAAATGAACTCGGTGCATATTTTTCACTCTAACTGTACCAAGTTTGGTCCCCTCCAAAGTATAATGTGGCAGTTTTTTAGACAAAATCCTATACGCAAGTCTAGGTTTTATTCAAATCGGAGTTGTGAAACAAATGACTTCTGCCAATATGTCACGGCGATGCAATTTTTCTAACACCAACCAGGTGGTTTTATCCATTATACATCGTATAGAAAATGACAAAAAAAAATGTTGCCAAGTTACTTTAAAATTGAAATGTTTTTTTACAAGCGCCTTCGACGCATCGTTCTACATTTTCTTATTTTTAAAACCAATACATTTTAAGTAAATAACAATTTAAATTCTACGAAAGCCAGACGGTATTCAAATTCAACGCATTCAGCTTTAAGTGATGAAGCCAGCCTTAGGCACTTTATGTAGTATTATAATCAGATATTTTAAACAATAAAAAAATATATAAACCCTAAGTCTATTGTAGCAAGGCCTAAGCCTTATGTAGCTACCTATAAGCAACTGCACTGCAATTAATAATGTATCTATGAAAACGCATAAAAATATAATTTATAAAATAATTATGGTATTTTTGTAGTGTACAATATAATATATATAAATAAAATAAATAAGTATGTTGTGATTATAATCCATTGAAGCGACTAGAAGGGCGGGGGTCCAATTACAGATAAGTAGGTACTAAAAAGTTTCATGCTACTTTTTTATTGGCACGTGGCTACCAGGTGCGGTCCACAGACACAAATGTTGAGTCTACATTGAACAAAACAATGGGTATTTTGACTCCAGCGGACACTACTACAGCACAGTTGCAATGTTTGAACAGTTGGTAACAATGGTCCCTCTATTTTTCAATACGAGGGGAGTTTGCCGGCGTTATAACATAATAATGCTGTAATACGGACGCTTGGTATCGGAAAAAAATGGTCTCAATTGGCAGGGCAGTTTCATTTTATATCCCCATAGCGGGTCACATTAAATTATCTAGCGAAACTACGCAGACGTGATATCGATATCTAAACGCATCGATTACTAAATTTTAGTGATCGATGTCTAAACGTGATAAAACAATAAATGAAATTGGTTTGATGATTTTTCGGGGTCATCGACCGTTGTTAGTGTACTTATTTACTTAAAAAAAACAGTTATTTTTAGTAAACTTCACGGACGTGATGGGTATCGATCGATATCTAAAAACGACAAAACACCTTTTCTTAACTCATACTTCAAGTAACAACACTACCAACGGTCGTTGACCCCTAAGAAAAGAGACATCGGTATCGATACCCATCACGTCTGCAGAGTTTCGCTAGCTAATTTAATTTGAACCTGTACAAAAATGAATATCGGACATTTTAATTTTTTGTCCAGTAATATATTTTTGTCTGCTAATAAGGAGTCTTGTGGCTATGCCAGCACCTATTATTGCAGGCCCTTAGTCCTAAACAATGTTCAAAAAGCAACAAATACAAATAGACTTGTTTTGAAACAGTAGTGTATAATCAATTTCAGGAAAATGCAGGCCACGTTTGTAATATTATTTGCTACTTAAAATATAGAATTGCCTGTAAGAGATCGCAGAAAGCGATAAGACCGCCTTCCATTGTATATTTTGCAGCGTTTGATTTAACTATTTTTTGTTATGTAAAATAGACCTAATGAGAAAACAATCGTCACTAGATCCATCATGGATCTGGCCAATGGATCTTCTGAGATTGAACGGTATTTTTGTGGTGTACAAGTAAATAAAATTATGTAAGCAACAAAAAATCATTATAACGGAGTACTTCATAATTGCATTTGTAACAAAACAGTAATAATATACTATTACGCTGAGTAGGGCACGAGTAAATCGAAAGACGCATTTCAGATGTTCGGATCGATCGCACGAAATTTCTTAGAAACGCAACCCTCCCGTGTGAATGTGTAATCGAATCGCATACGGCGCCATGTCAACAGTAATGTGACTTATAGTTATTACTAGCTTTTGCCCCCGACATCGTCCGCGTGAAATTTCTTGTCCCCCGACCCACCTCGTCGCATCGCATCGCCCGACCGCGCTATAACTTCGTTTTCGCTTAGTTCCGCGTTCTCTCTGTCTTTTTTTCTTTTTGATCGACTCCTAAGGAACCCAACGTGATGTTAAATACCCTATAATAATAATAAACCATTTATTTTTAGGTTACAAAGACCTATAGATACTATACCCTAACCTAAGTATACGTATAGTAATATAGTAACAATTTTGTTAGTAAATAAAACTAAATAACTGTTCTATGTTAGTATCAGTTGCACTAAGTCTTTGAGCGTTTCGGTCATAGCCTTCCTCGAGAATTGGGCAATCAAATGCTGGAAGCCGACCCCAACATAGTTGGGATAAGGCTAGGCGGATGACGATGAGCATCACTAGAGAACATAATCAGCCTATAATGTTACCACTGCTGGGACACAGGCCTCCTCTCAGTGAGAGGGGCCGTAATCCACCACGCGGCCCAGTGCGGGTTGGCAGATGTCACATGTCTTCGAATTTTTTGGTTCTAGGACATGCCGGTTTCCTCACGATGTTTTCCTTCACCGTTTTGAGAGCAGTGGTGATGAAATAATTTACACAAAGTAAAGCGCCTGTCTGGAATCGAACCTACGACCAACCCTACGATTTACTTAGCTATTTTTTGGTTTAAAATGTCCGTGATAGTCGTAGGTACTATTACGGCCATTTTAAACAAAAAAATAGCCATTATGTCTTTACGGAAAGAAAGAACAGTTTTCCGGAAAATGTTCAAGTTCGGGAAAAATTTAACGAAATGAAATAATAAAGCAGAAGAGTTTGTTTGTTTGTTTGAATGCGCTAATCTCTGGACTACCAGTCGGATCTGAGAAATTATTTTAGCATTGGATAGCCCAATTCATGAGGAAGGTTATAGGCTATTTAATATCACGCTACGACTTTTGGGGCCCAGCAAAAACAACGCTAAGCGAAAACTAAGTTATAGCGCGGGCGGGCAAAGGAATGCGTCGTGGTGGGTCGAAGGCCAAAATTCGGACGAAGTCGCGGGAAGCTGCTAGTATGTAATACATATAATAAATAGTTATAGGATAGGTAATTATTGTGCCAAAATGTGCTACAAAATCCACGGTATCCGCGGGAACAAACGCCACCTGATACTATTGATATTTCAATCATTCCCAGAAGGTAGGGCCAATTGCAAATGTATATAATATAGCATATGTAATGCATAATGTATTGTAATTAACTACTCATGGTTAAAGAAGCGGTATTTAATAGTACTTCATAGGTAACGGCGACTGAATGGCGCCAGGCGCCGCCGTCGAGGCGCGTCGCATACGTGACTAATGTAACGATCCCGCCGGGATTACGGGATTCGATCCCGGGACTAGAACACCTCCATAGTTTGATCGAAATTCAGGAGCTGCTTATTGTGCATTCAGCTTTTATTCGTCTTTTAATGTTAGTAGAGCATTCTACTCTACTTATCACTATATCCATCTAAAAATAAGTAACAATGAAGCAATGCCAATTACGTAAACCTATGTCATTGGCAGCCCAAAATTACATATCGCCGAAAAATATTGAGTAATTTATTAAAAATAAATAGTTTAGAAATCTAATGGATTAATCGTAGCACAGTATTGCACAGGCGTGCCCACGACGGCGCCATTCGTAATGTTTGTTCGGTGAAAGTCGAAGCATCACGACTTCTCATACATTAAGCTCAGAACACCGTGCGAATATGCTAGTGCGGATACGACAAATTAGTCTGATTTTTTTTATTAAGTGACCGCTCATCAGTTTCTCATTTCGTCCGGTATACTCCGGTACCTATAGTCGCGTACTTAAACGAAATCCCCTGTGATTACTTACCTACTACACCGATACATATAGGCACATCACTATTTTGTGGTGTCCTGGTGTGATTTTACCTTTATTCGGTATAGGACAGATTCGAAATTCGGCAGATTCGCTACTCGACAGTTTCCTAGATTGGGCAGATTCTTGGATTCGACGGATTAGCTATACCTACGGCAGAAAATGAACAGTTGTGCACAAAATATACTTCGTGATCAATTTAAAGGATATCGTGACGTAGACTTAATTCACCTGAAGTCTACTAAATAATACAATGCATTTAGCAACTTCTTCTCGAAATAGCGTATGGGAATATACTTACCATATTATATCGAGAATGTGTCTTCGCTTGCTTTGAAGTGCATTACGCAGCGTAAAAAAAAACATTTTTTTTTACTTTAAATTATGTTACAATGCACAGACGCCAGCACATCAAGCTACTACAATCTGTCAAATTTCTTTGATATATTTTGAACTTTATTGTTAAAGCATAAGGTTCAAAGTTGATTGGGAAAATTTGACAGTTTCGGGTAGCTTGATGTGCTGGCTGTATGGCTGTACACTTCAAATAATTAAGTTAAGACGGCGCCGACCATACGCCGATCGCACAGTGGCGCTCTCATCGTTTTTTTGGATATTTCTTTTATTTTAGAATGAAAATGCAGAAAATAAGCACGTTAAGTTGTGCTCCACAAGATTATACGTTAATATTATTACAAACGGTACTTTTCATTTTAAGATACTGTATATTTTTTAAAATCTTTATTCAAGCCAGGTTATCATAACGTTCACCGAATATTACATTCAAATGTAATAAAAAGTCTGGCCGTATTTGAAAAACAAGCTCTTCTCCGGGCGCGTTCGGTTTCTGTGAAATTTGGCGCCAGATCGGTATCTAAACGCATGGTGGAGCTTTATCTGATGAGATCGACACCCATTCAAAGCAAAGAGGTACTGGGCGCGGCGCGGGCGCTTTGAGGGCGCCACAACTCCTTGTTTTAACACCACGCCGTGAAGGGACGTAATGAGCTGCTCAGACCCTTACGGCCCAAAACCTTATTTTATTGTTCAAACTCAATGATATATTACCGGCGTCCCGAAAATTTACATGCGAGCTATTAATCACTATGAATTTGAATTTTTATCGTTTGTTCAAGCATTTCTCTGAACACGGGTTACTTATTAAACTTACATCCGGCTAAAGAAATAAATATGAAAATATTTAAAGACGTTAACAAAGCTTAATCTACGTACAACTAAATTTCAACGAAAATTGTTTCCAATCATGAAAATTTTACATTCTCATAAATATTCGTCGGCCCATCTAACTGTCCATGTTTCATTAGAGAGACACAAAAAAAATCTCTATAACAATTAAAACCTCGATCACACGTAGGCGGCGCTGTCGAAGTTCTATCCAATCTTTTTTTATCTGTATAAAAACACCTGTAGTGTGAGAAGCTTCGTGAACGCGACCACAGCGCGACTTAGTCGGGTTACAACGTTTGTTTACAATCAATTCGAATTGTAGCGTCTGTAATGCGTAAAGATAGAGTTTAGAGTGGCGTGATTTTCTTGAATTGAACGGTAAAATATTTTGTTAAGTTGGAACGCCTCTCCGGCGCCGCGGCCACCCGATTATGAGCAATAAACTAATTCCGGTAGCGCGACCATTAAGAATGTACGATTATACGTATTAGTAAGTATTCGCTTCACTAGCGCTTGGGCATGTAAGGGTTACGGATGTCATAACTATTGTAGGTATTTCCTAAAAAGTATACATGTGACGTGGACGTGTGACGTGACTGACGTGACACGCATTTGACAGATTTAATTGGCGCCAAATGAAACATTAAACTTTAGCTAATTTTAAAATAGTCGAGGAGCTAATTTAGTATTTCCTTATTTTATAGCTATAATAAATTGTCATAATACGACATACTTATATTTTAAGAATGAAGGTTTAATAATCTAATTTAATTTTGTCAGCCTTTTAAAGTCAACGTTTTAAATGCTAATTTTCACTTGCTTAGTAAGGAAGAATTTCTAACATAAATAGTTATCAATGATACTGTTTGTTGTTTTTTTGTTAGTTAGGTATATTTGATGGACTGACATGTTAATCAGTTACTTAGAGATATATTAAAATCAGTTGGATAGCGAATGTGTCCCTAAGTAGGCAACTGATCAAAATTATTTCAGACCCGAGTCCATTCCTTTCTTTTTATTTTTTAAACCCCTAGGTATTGTCTAATTAAAATTACAAGCGTCGATAAACCAGCACACATAAATAATTTCCATGACAAAACATTTTTAACTTTTATTATTATTTGTCTAATTTCGGCAGCTAATAACTTACAAGTAAGTAAAAATATTTGGAAAAACCATGATCAATAAAAAATGTTAATCGTTTGTATGGATATAAATACGAATATTTTAGTTTGGAATGCGGACCATGTAAAATAATATGATAAAATAACAATCGCTCCGCGCCTGCCCATATGGACTCAAACCTGTTTCATGTATGTAGTTAATAAATACATGCATACCAACACAATGTTCTTAGACACACATGAGATTGTTCTCAGTGGCATATGTAAAGAAATGAAGATTTTTGTGTAATTAGGTACTAGTCTAGACTTGAACAAGATAGTCTCAATCATGAAGATGTACCTCCAAAAAAATTTCCACGGAAAAGCGCAAGACTATGACCAATTGCGAATTGTTGACTGTTTGGGCGAAATTGAGACAAACGTACTTCTTCGTCCTTTAGATAAAAATTCTCATGAAGTCCTCGTCTATGTAGGGAATGTAAGAGTCAATACTACATTAATATATAGCAGTAAACAAAAGAAAAGAAACGTTTCTCGAAACTTCTACGGTTCCCGCAAAAAAAGCTATTATTTTATTTAAATTGCTGTCTTTCAAGATGTAGGTATTTTCCAAGATGCCAAGATTTGTCTTGTAATTTATCCGTGACTTCGGTTCTCATGTGCAGCGGTGTGACTTGATGACGTCACGTGCGCAGGCGCCGGCGCCAAGCGACTGGCTCGACGCACACAACCTTGTCCTATCCACATACGATTTTATTAGAAAAAAAGTCGATACCTACCCATTTATATCTTTCGTTCGTAACGATTAAACATTTAGTGATTTGGTATTTCCAACGAAACAGAACAATAAACTCTTAATTCTGGGTAGATTCTATAATTCTACAAGCACATATCAGATGTCTAAATGAAATACTTACACAATATTAAGTACCTACACACAGATTATTTAAATGTTGAGTGTGAAAGTGTACCTACTAATGTAACATAATATATACGTAACTTTAAAAAAAAATTGGTTCTCTAGGACTTTGGGGCAATCATCCTAATTGTACAGACGCCAGCATATCAAGCTACTACAATCTCTCAAATCAAACTTTATCAGTAAAGTTAATAATACTTTAGCGATACATTTTGTCAACAAATCTAAAAATTTGAAACAAAAAAATTGGGAAAATTTGACAGTTTCGGGTAGCTTGATGTGCTGGCGTCTGTACATACTTACTTACTTAGACTGTCCTTCACCAGCTTTCAGGCAACCGATCTGTCAAATTTCATAACGATCGGTTCAGTGGTTTACCTACACGTGAAAAGATAACAGACAGACAAGTTACTTTCGCATTTATAATATTAAAAATATTGGTAGAAGGCTTATGTTCAGCAGTGACTGAAGTTTATGTAATGATAATACTTAAGATTTCTAAGATTAGTATGGTCTTCATCTTTTGAATTTATATATCTCGGGACCACGGGGTCCCGGTCCTTTGGAAGGCCTGTACGAGCGGCCGAAGCCAATTCGCAGAGGCCCCTTAGGAAATATTAATGAAATGCGGTATGATCTTCATCTTTATTATTACATCAAAGTTTACGTTTATTTCTAGTTCAACCAGCTGTGGTCTGAATTTTTATTCATAAATCGATGTGAACCACAAAGGTGTCGACACATCTCGTGTCATAGCTCCACGCTGTTTAAGGCCCAAGTCACATCGTAGCTCTATAACGAGCGTCGGCGCCGTTTGTGCGCCCCTGTTGGATTCTTATTGCGCGCGCGCAGCTTCCGCCGCGCTCATAACTTGCACTAATAGGTTACGTTCCAAAATTAACCAATTGCCTTATTTGCTGCGGATTAATAAAAGAGAACTAGGAGCGCTGTTTTACTACGGATGATTCTTCCTTTGAAAGCCCCCAACGTTCTACTAAAATTATTGTGGTTAAAGTCTACGAGTTCGTTTAACAACTATGTGTCTCCTTAGAGATATTCTATTCTATCCCCCGTTTAAATACAATTCCCCGTTTGACAATTTCAAGCAATGCTAACAGGTTATTTTGTTTTGTTTCAGATCGTATATTAGAGCGAGACGCTGGCTTCGTGTCAGGCGGCGACGACGATGACTCGTGCTCGGGGCCGGCGCACTCGGACGACTCGGGCGTCCGGCTCGTGGAGACCGACTCGCGGGTCAAGCGACCCCGCACTCCCACCCGGTCACAACCACCCAAAAAACGCATCCGGCTCAACTCCACAGAAGACCTAACGAGCCCCGAAAGTGACACATCAGCCAGCCCCTTCAGGCCCTGGTCTTTTACCGAGGAACCACAGAGAGAGCCCCTATCTTTAGTTAAGAAAGAGACTAGCCCACTGAGGCAAAGGCGAAGGCCGTTGGAGCCCCCGCCGCCACCGATTCCCCCACCTCCCGGACCACCCGGACCACCGAGGGTCCCTCCGCACCCTGGAGTCGTAGAGCCATACCAAGACAAAGCGAAGCCTAGAGAACAGAGGAACTACAAGAACATGACGAGAGAGAGGAGAATAGAAGCGAACGCGAGGGAAAGGACAAGAGTTCACACGATAAGCGCCGCCTTCGATACGCTGCGGCGGTCAGTTCCTGCGTACAGCCACAACCAGAAACTGTCCAAGCTGTCGGTTCTACGAATAGCGTGCGCGTACATTGCGGCGCTGTCGGCAGCGATAGACCCCGAAGCTGACCTGTCGACAGCAGTGGATCAAGTGACGCATACAATACACACCGAAGGGAAGTTGAGAAAGAAGAAGGATGATGCGTGAAACGTTTAGGACTGAAGTGATCGAATTAACTTTTTGTTAAATCGTAATCGGTTTCTGGATTGTTCACCCAACGTACGTCTTAATGTGATGGTATTCAATTAAAATACCTAGATACATTTTTAATACCTTGGCTTCGGTATCAATACTGTCAGATATAAGTACAGAAAGGAGGACCAGAATCTTAAAAGATATATTCTTAAAATTATTATAAGTATAAACGTCAGAGACCGATTATGGTGACCGCGTTTCAATTAAAACCGTCCTGCGAAGCCTATTCTCTTTGCGCTAAGTTAGTACAAAAACGACAATAATATTGGTAAAGGAGAAAAATAACGTTGTATTATATTGGAATGTTTTTAAAAGACACTGTCTGTCAAATTCCTAAGGGGTAAGAGATAATACAGACTAAGGACGCGAGTGATGAAAGTAAAGACCATTTTTATATTGTTAAAAATTGCCTAATAGCAGTAATAGCATATAAGCTTCTAATCTAAAAACATTCAATAATTATTATTTTGAATCTCAAACTGCCTAGTGCATTATGGTCTTTGTCTATACTGAATTTCGACACTGATGGAAAAACATAATGTAATTCTAGTAAAACCTATTTCTTTTTTAATTATTAATATCGGATAATCATTAAAACAATATCATCATCTTTTCACGGAACTTGTACATCCCTATCTTGCTTTTAGATATCTTCTTAAATTTAATTAAAATTCCTTCGTAGTCGATAAGTCTTTATTGATGTCAGAAAACGTAGATTCGACTTTTTCGTTTATTATCATCGAAAAGAAAATCGGCCCAGTACAAATTTCTATGTTCCTATTTCATCTCCGTTCATCTTTGACAGATCTCGGGTTTTAACGATTCCTACTAATATGTAATTACTTAAATTAAAAAATAAAGACAGGACTGGCATTGTGGTGTATGATTGTTATGTCAAGTACCCAGAAACTAGGAAAAAAATGTTTAAAAAAATTATAATCTCATAGACAAGTATTTTGGGAAAATTTAATGCGTTTCATAATGATGCATTTTACCATTCCTCGGTCCAGTATTAATATAAGGCGAAAAAAAATGTGTAAAATCTATGTATTTATGGCTTTAATACGATATATTTATTACAATCGAGTCAGTAATTTAAGTGAGAACTGTATAATTTTTATTTAGTTTAAGAAAAATGTTGCATTTTGTAAATAGTAGTTTTAAAAATTTTAATGTAAATATTTAAGTAGGTAGTGGTCGTAGCTGTTTTGTTTGTTTGACTTAAAATTTGTCAAGGCATATGTACCTATCAACGTTTTGAGGATATTTATAGTTTTCTTCAACGAACATGTTTTTTTACCAAATAGTATGAGTAATAGACAAGTTTTTTTTCATAATTTGAGTTGTCATTGAGTTCAACCTCTTTTTAACCGACGAAAAAACGGAGGAGGTTCTCAAGTCGACGCGTATTTTTTTTTTTTGTGAAAATGTTTTTTTTTTGTAGAGAAGTTAAATAAAATGCCTTGATCGGTTGATCCTGTATTGTGATACAATAATTATTGTAAATAAAGTAAATTTAATATAAAAAACATCACATTTGCTAAGTCTGACGAGAAAATGGCCATCCCTTAAATAGATGTTTTGAAAATTTGAGACCTTGTTAAAGTATCTGGCATTGTTTAGCCTTTAAACCTTTCATTTAATTTGAAGACGCAAAACGGTATTTTTAAAATAATGGAAAAATACCTTCATAAGTAAGCGGCAAATTATTTTTCTTTTTATAAATATTTTGGAATTTGAATGAAATGAAAGGTAACAAAAAATATATAAAGTAGTTACAGTTTCCGATGGTGCATTAATATTTGAAATATATAATTAGAGATAAAGCGGAAAAAATAAAAGAAGTGAAGTACACAATTAAATATTATGTTTCATTTTCCTACCTTAAAACCACTGGCCCGCAACAGGACAAAGAAATCGACGTAGGTAGGTAACCTGAGAAAAACAAGAAAGCGCAATCGGGGGACCCTCATGAACGAAGAAACGTGCCTGTCCGAAAGAAGTTATATATATATATTATATCCGATATTTCGAAATGCACCTAATCCCGATTAATTAACTTTTTCATACGGCCAAAAACATCTGAAGGCCAATTCCCCTAATTAAAAACGTTCAAAATCCAGTCGCAATCCCATCTCAGC
Organism: Hydraecia micacea; assembly: GCA_914767645.1. Lineage (NCBI taxonomy): Eukaryota > Metazoa > Arthropoda > Insecta > Lepidoptera > Noctuidae > Hydraecia > Hydraecia micacea. The sequence goes on from OU611794.1 coordinate 3,504,936, forward strand.
GACAATGAATGTCAAAAATGTATGGAAATCAAGAGGTATTTTTGACAAATTTATGCCCGTTTTCACCATCATTCCCTCACTCTTATCATAAAAGACTCCTTAAATCAGCCCCTTACCTAAGTTTGTTTTCACCAGATTAAGGGATATTTATGTAAGGGCCACTTACTTAAGTGACAGTTTTTTTTTTATCAGGGAGTCCGAAAATCGTACTTTTTCATGAAATTACCGATTTTGTATTCCATTGATAAATCATGTAGTTTTCATGTAAAATAATACGACGAAATACAAAGACCACTAAAATAAAGATTAAAAGAAAGAGAGACTGAGATCAGACCGTGAACGTTCTTAAAATAAAATTACGAGAATTGCCCTTCTGGAGTAAGGACAACTGTCAAATCGTGTTGTCATTCATTCTCAGGACATACAAATAGTTCGAACCCCGAACTATTTATTTATATGTCCGTAGTTGATACGGAGTAGGATATGCCCGTACCTTCGGACGAAACTACGGATTTCTTGCTAAGAGAGAACACCCCAGGACTCGCACGCACACACACACACTCATATACCTACAGGATGAATTTTTCAAGTGGGCGTGGGTGGCCAAATCCGAAACTATGAGGAATAGTGAAAATGATGATGAGGTTAGGTAACATAAGAAAAATAAAAAAGTATTTTGTTAAAAATTTGGTTTTTTGCTTTAGTTTGCCGTACTTCCCAGAATTCGATCCTTATTAGCGACACTATCGAATGGTGTAATAATACAGTGTGTTTTTTTTTTGTCGAAATCAACAGGTTCGATTCCTGGCTAGAAATATTGATTTTTCAAAAATCCGATGATGCACTTTTAGATTTCATCAAAATCGCTATTCTTCATAAATTCGAATTTGGACATCCACGCCCACTTGGAAAATTCACCCTGTAGGTATAGTAGAAAGCAACGAAAGAGAGAGAGAAGTCGCATAGAGTTGTGTCGCAATTAGAAAACTGAAATCTATCAACATACTTATCAAGGTAAAAAAAAACAGAAAGAACCCTCTAAACACGTAATAATATCTAGGTATGACGCTTTCTAGAAATAAGATAAAAAGTAGGTCGCTGGGGAAAAGAATAAGTACAGTCAACAGCTCATCACTGGTAATAATTTGACGTCGCCTTTATGTCGTAGCAGCAGTCAGGGTGTGATTTTCGAGTGCAATTGTGTGTGTATGACTGTACAGACGCCAGCACATCAACCCACTACAATCTGTCAAATTTCTTTAAGAGATTTTCAACTTTATCGCTAGAGCATAAGGTTCAAAGTGGATTGGGAAAATTTTACAGTTTCGGGTAGGTTGATGTGCTGGCGTCTGTACCATTATTGCGACTAAAAAGGCCATACATAATGAGGGTTGATGTAGGCAGGGCTCCACTCCATGTTGACTTTGAGGCACGTGCCTCGTTATCTACCCCCACCTGGAATGATAATAGTCCTGTTGTACAGACGCCAAGCACATCAAGTTACTACAATCTGTCAAATTTCTTTAATACATTTTCAACTTTATTGCTAAAGCATAAGGTTCATTGTTGATTGGGAAAATTTGACAGTTTCGGGTAGTATGATGTGCTGGCGTCTGTACAACTGACAGATGCTTCAATACCACCCTAGGTACTTCCTATTTCACATGCTATTGTTATAAAAAAATATCAATATGATAATAGCGGGGGTCTCGTGGCGAAATAGCGACTGCACGGTTATTCGACCTGCGAGGCTTTCCGCGGCCATAGATGAGTTACCATTCAAAAACCGAGGCATAGTATGTATGTAGGTAGATAGATACCTACTGTTTACGCTGGCGCGCGACTTATCTTTACCGGAACCTATTTGGGGCAGCCGCTACATACGAATAAAAACTTTTTTTACAAAAAAGAACCTCCTTTTTTGTTTGAAGTCGGTTAAAAGCAACCGACTTCAAAAAACAAAACTAATACAAAGTGATAAATAACTTTAATTTCGGAAGTCGGTGTCGTTGGTTCCGCATTTTCGTTTTTTGACACCGACTTCCGAAATTAAAGTTACCTATTTATAACTGTAGTTTTTTTTTTGAAGTCGGTTGTTTTTTTGTAAAAAAGTTTTTATTTTTCACTTTTTAGTTGTAGGTACCTACTCCACACAAATTCAAATAACACTAGTGCATTGAGGACTTGATGACACCGACTAGAAGAATCATCAAAATTCGCATAGAAATGCCGGAGATGCAGTACATTTAGGCATATAACATCGTACATAATAATAATTACCTACATAATATATTATATACTAAAACCTTCCTGTAAGTATGTAGATCACATTAGTGAAAGAATTATCAAAATTGGGTCATGAGTTTTTGAGGAAATCGCGGACATACATACATACGGGTCGAATACAGAACCTCCTTTTTTGAAGTCGGTAAAAAAAGAAGCGGTATCGAATTTTCGATATTTAATTCAAGAGGAATTCTCACTTTTACATGCCACGTATCATATCACACAACGGCACCCTAATTGCGTAACATAGGTACCGTCGCTAATCTAACTACCTGACGTATCTGACATTTTGGACTAAGCCGACCTAACTATAGTAATTAGATACATTTTCTAAGTCGAATCTGATATCTGATCGATCATGTATTCCGAACATAATAAAAACAAAGATCTCACGAAAAAACAATATTTACACGATAACAATACCTACTAGTAATACCTAATACCTATCTCTTAATCAGAACTACATACGTGCTCAATTTTGTGTCAGTAGAATTCATATAGAGCAAGCTACCCTCAATGATAGGTAACCCTCAACTGCGAACAGCTTGCCCTATAAAATATGCTTCGAATCAGTTACGTCACTTAGTTAGATTAGCGACGATACTACCAATCTCAATAATTTTTAAGAAGATATTGCTATCCATTGCTTCATATGTTCGAAAAATATGTCTGCTCATCAACGTAGCATAACGCAATGAATGTTGTTGAACTGTCAAAATGAAACCCATTGCTACTGATAGTGTGTTACTTAACTACCCCGCTGTATTTCTTGAAAAACAATCGCCGTATAGGTTGAGGGGTCGAATGCAACCAAAGTCATTTTTCTACCAGCCTGCATGATGTAAGGTTCCCTTTGCAGACAACCTTTACAGTACCTAGCTATTTGATTTGATCTGGAGGCTTATGGCCAGATGTTTTTCGACTGAATAGAAAATGAATGTTGAAATAGCTGAGTCGGCCAATTACGGGCTATTATAGGTATTTTCTTCACTCGCCAACCACTCTTGAGCATGGTGGTCATCAATGCACGCGCCATCTCTGTGTGAGAGGAGGCTTTTGCCCTGCATTGGGACAATAATAGGCTGGTATTATAGGTACCTAATGTTATTGTTGTCTTGTCGTCGGTAGTGCCTAAGGCTTTATCACACTGGCGATACTCGCGGTGAGCTCGCTGCGCACGCCTCGCCTCGCCTTGCAAATCGCCAGTGTGATAAGGCCCTTCTACCTAGACGACACCTACCTACATGAATGCCTAAATAAAAGTGCGCTGTTAGATTCTCAAATTTCGGCGCCTAGACGAACGTCGAAAATTGAACAGCGTGCGACTCCACAACGCACTCTCTGTCACCCGCATAGCTACTTTTTCGGAAACCATGTTATTTTTATATAAGTAGATGATGATAGAAGCTAGTTGCTAGATGTCAAAAACTATGGGTGTTTGCAAGAATTTTGTAACGTGTACTGCCATCTCGTGGCGAGTAACAACACTACTTACTGAGATTATGTCAGTAGTACCGCTATTACCTCCTAGATAGCGCTAAATTCAAGGTTAGCTTAGTAAAGTTGGTAAATTTTGTTCACGTAAAAATAAGTACTTAGTTTCAACTAACTAAGTACTATTACTGTGACAAGTTGTTGTTTTCAATAACAAAGAAAGGAAAGAAAAATTGGTACCTACTTAGTTATTTATGGAATCCTGGCTAACTACAATATTAAAAAAAAAATACCTAAAAAGGAAATTTTAAAATTGGAACAACATTAGATTTTCATTGTATGCAATTATTTTCACAGTATTTTAGCGGGAAACCTCAATCAGTTGTTTTTTTTATCAAATAAAATGAAGAAAGTTTTTTATCAGACAAATATAATTCTTTAACTTAATACTAGAGAACTAAGCAGTCCATTTGAGGCATCTCGTGTCTAAGTGTGTTCCTAAGCAGCGGACGCAGCAGTAACGTGCCCCACAAGGTATGCAAGTGTAGTTCGATGGAAAACCACATACAGCACAGAAATGTCGATCGGGGAATCTGAAAAGACACAAAAATTATATAATTTGAGAGATTTATTCCAAACGCACGACTTAGTTGTTTCAAACAGTATGCTATAGTAAATAATGTACGTAGGTACCTAGTAAATGAATATAATTACATTCATTCTTGAATTTTTATAATTGTCTTTTGTTTTATTTTTTATTAGCTTAAAATAAATACTTAGGACGGAGCTTTGTATAACATAACAAAATAGTATCTAAATAATAGTGTAAAAAAAAAACCGCCCAGACGATCCACTGACCATAAACTCAATTTATTTTCTACTAGCTTCTGTCCGCGACTTCGTTCACGTGAAATTTCTTGCTCCCCTGGCCCACTGTCGCATCATTCATTCGTTTTCGTTTAGCCTTCTTTACGACTTTTTTCTTCTTGTACGGCTCGTAACGATTATAGCGTGATGTTAAATAGCCAATAGCCTTCCTCAAGATTTGGGCTATCAAATGCAAAAAGATTTTTCAAATCCGACTGGTAGCTCTAGAGATTACCCCCTACATGCAAACAAATTTTAGCTCTTTATAATATTAGTACAGATTATAGTCAAAAGGATTACCTATTTTATGTCTTTAACATAGCCCGGAATATATGGCGTGACTATCGCCGTCGACCGACCCTCTGGCCTATATAATTATGAAATTGATTGTGCAGTACTTACTTAGAAGGTGGAACTTGCGCAGACAGGTAGTTAGGCGGGTCAGGTCTAAAACTCGCATCTTCCTCAACTAACTGCGCGAACGTCTTCCGAAATCGCATCTTATAATACTCTGCACTCTTGGTCTTTTTCTTTCTTGTTGGCTTTTCATTGGAATCTGCGAATTTCGGCACCTTCTTCGACATAACCAGGTCAGCATGTGGGTCTTCATGGAAATTGTCTTGCTCGAGTGCCTCAACTGCTTTTCTAGCTCTGCGTTTCCTTGCAGCATCATCGAGAATTTTTCTCCTCTCGGTGTCTCTGTTACCTCTTAAACCCGAAGCCATTTTTATATTCCTTTGTCGTGTACTGGTATACTAAGTTGGTCCATCAAATCATCCACACGAGCTTGTAGTGTCTCCACTATATCTGCAGATATAAACAAATGTGTCTCGTCCAGGTCCTGCAGAATAAACTTCCTGCCAAGAGCTAACGTCTCGTCGAGGTGAAGAAGGAATTGTTTCATAGCCGGGTCACTGGAAGCAAAATGTCAAAAAAACGGGGTTTGAGTGCCGAAGAAAAAAAAATAAGGATGTTGGAGATATTCCATAATAGTAAAGATTTCTTTCAGTTGAAGGTGAATGTGTAATTTTCTTACATTATTTGTGTAGGTACTCATTGTTGCAGTTCACAAGCGTGCAATAAACATTGTGATTTAAATCTTAACTCAATGTACAGATGCCAGCACATCAAGCTACCCAAAACTGTAAAATTTTCCCAATAAACCTTGAATGTTACGCTTTAGCAATAAAGTTGAAAATCTATTAAAATTTGACAGATTATAGTAGCTTGATGTGCTGGCGTCTGTACATTGAAGTCACATGATGAGTACATGTGATATGCTATGGCTATTGTTGTGCTTTACTTACGATAATTATAAATCTATCTTAACTTACTACTGTCTTATACTTTTATATTATTATGACTAAAACTGATCACAAATGTACAAAAAGGAATTAGAGAAGATAGCACCAAAAGAGAAGGGTATCACAATGCAATCTGTCAAAGAGGTTGTCCAAAACCTAGTGGATGATCATCTTGTGGACTCTGAGAAAATTGGAACTTCTATATATTTCTGGTCATTTCCTAGGTAAGTAAATTATAGTTTTTGTGGTGTGGTAGTGTAGGTACGAGCTATAGGTGTAAGTATATTAACTTCAGCCTGGTTCCCTATAGGATTAAGCAGAGGTATATTTATAGTACACACACATTTCGCCAGTTATGTTTAATTCCCATGCAACAATGGGCGAACCTATCGAACTGGGCACACATCCAGACACCGCCGGGTTGATAATGAGAAATTCTTGATGGGAAAACCCCAATAATGCTGCCCAACCTGGGAATCTGGCAGGACTTCATGGTGATAAAAATAATTAATCATCAGATTTTTTTTTATGCTACTTTCTTAATTAGTAATTCAATAATATAATGACAAAATAATTGAAGAAGTCAACACTGCTAAATTCCTCGGTGTAACTATCGACAAAAAGTTAAATTGGAAAGAACACATTGAAATTTTAAGCAAAAAAATTAGTAACTCTTCCTATGCCCTATACAAATTAGTTTCTGTGCTTAACACTGACGCATTGCTAACAGCTTACCACGGCCTGGTTTCATCGCACCTAAGGTATGGAATTATCCTTTGGGGCAATTCGACTGACAAGGATATACCTTTCGAAGCCCAAAAACGGTGTATTAGGACGATGTTTAAATTAGGTTCGACTGACAGTTGTAAACCGTATTTCATTAATTACAACATACTGACGTTACCGTCTCTGTACATATTCGAAGTTGTCATGTTTGTAAAATGTAATCGGCAATTATTTCCACGCATGGCAGACAAAGTCAGTCGCGTCAGACGCGATAACACTATGCTTTGCTCACATGGTTCCAAAACAGCATTAATGGGGAAAAGTGTATTTTGCATGGCGCCTTTAATATTTAATAAAGTTCCTAAGGGATGGAAGGAACTAAGCGCACACATACTAAAAAAGCGACTAAAATTATATCTAGTTGGAAAAGCATACTACAGTATTTTAGAATTTTTAAATGACAAAGTGTAATATTAGGAATTTAATAAGAGTTTACTCGCACTTTATAATTTTTGACAATTTATGATTAGATTATAGGACAATTTTAATTAAAATTTGTAATTTATTGTTTAAATTTAATTTATAGTTTGTGTGAAAATTTTATAATGTTTTTAATACCTATGAATGACTTTTCTTGCCTGTATATTTGTATGCCACAAAGGCCGAACATGACGGATCTCTTTTGTTTATCACCAACCTACATGCCTTGTATGTATACTCATGTTTCTACAAATAAATGTCTTATCTTATCTTATCTTATCTTAATATTTCTGGTATATTTCAGCAAAGCAAAGAATGCAAAGAAAAGAAAACTGCGTGAGTTACAAACTGAAGTAGAGGAGTGCTCTAAGAAATTGAAAAAGACTGAAGATTTAATTGCTTCTGAATCTGTATGTACTTCATTACTACTTCAGTGAAAATACTTTACAACAAAAATCACTGAGTAGTTTTCGTTAAATTGTCAAAATACATTCAATATATATGTGTGTGTTGTATGTTTTTATACAACATTAAGTTTCTTCAATAAAGAAAAATTTAAGATTGTTTAAAAATGTATATTATTAGGTATTGTATAAGACGTGAATAAGTTATAAACAATACTTTTTACCAATAGATTGGGAGAGAAAACTGTGAGGAAAGAACTCAAGTGCTGTCAATGTTAGAAAGTTTTGAGAAACAAGAAGAAAAACTTAAGAGAGATGTGCAAAGATACAGGGACTCAGACCCTGAATACATAGCTCAATTGAAGACAGAGACTCAGGTACCTATCTTATATTATAATTTAATTTTTAGGAGTTCCACTAGCATAAAGTGGATAAGACAAAGTTTAAAACAGAAGTCTTCCTTGTCTTGAAAGTCTTAGTAGTTGTAGGACTCTTTGTGATGGAGCTTTTCCAAGGAAGTATTACCACAATAAATATATTTTTGCTGCATTTCTGTTCTGGGTATTGTTACTGTGCCATTTTAAGTATAGGCACATGAAATTGGTAACAATATCCCAGATGTCGAGGGGGCTGTGACCAGTTACAAAAAGGTGGGCTGTCATCTAGTTTGCCATCAAATACAAAATAAATCACAATTGAGAAAGTGTACACTAATAAGCATTGCTTTTCCATCCTATCACAACTTTTTATCTACATAATATGTAGTTATTGCAACATAGATAAAACTGATTGTGTATTGTGTTTGCTTTAGTAAAAAAAACAATAAGTCTGTTAGGCTGCTTTTCCACAAGAGATGTGCTATGCTACGTTGTTATGCATGCGTTTGATATCCACCAATCATATTCAGCACTGGTGGAAACGGGTTCAACTAAGCTATGTTTTTTTTATGGAAGGATGCATGCTTTGGATGGGAACTATGGATGCATGAGTGGTGTAGCTTTGTGAAGAGCAGAGCACCTACCGTGCCTTCCATACACATCGTACTGGCTCCGCTACACAGCATAGCATTAGTGGAAACAGTCATATATTGTAGTGTTGTGGCTTAGCTTTCACATCCTCACAGCATAACTGCATCGCACATCTCTGGTGGAAAACCAGCCTTCACCAAGCATTGTGGTCATGGCAGTGATTGCCAGCACATTAAGAAATCTATTCACTTACCTATTAAAATTATTTTATTTTCATTTCATTATTACTTACATCATCAAAATAAAATGATGTAAGGAATGGAACATAAGTAAAAAAAGGACTGAGCGAGTGAGAGAATGAATGAAGAATATAAATGGAACATCTTTTAAAAGTCAGTACATTTTGAATAGTAAATTATGACTTTTGTTTATGTCTTAGACTCACCCAGATACTATATTGGGGTGTTTGTAATAATGCTATTGTGCTTATTTCTCTATTATTATTATGTAAGTACCACAACCAGCTAAGCCAATTACATAGAGATTGAAACTGAAATTCAAAAACAATATTTCAGGACTTAAAAGCAGCAGTAAACAGATGGACAGAAAACATTTATATAATGAAGTCTTATATAAAAAATACCTTTCAAACGGAAAACGATGTGATAGACCAAAGTTTCAACATTCCAGCAGACTTGGATTATGTAGAAACATAAAGGAGTACCTATCTAATTAGGGGACCATAACCTCTTTTGATCATTCTAGTAGGTTTAGTTTCATGACAAAGCGCTTGGCATGGAGGTATATTTGCATTAAATTTAACGAATAGAATGAAATATTTGATTTGTTTACACACCACTCGACGAGAACGCCTTTCATAACATTCACCATGGTTCATTGTAATCACACAGCGACGGTTATCCTTGATTAATAAAAGTTGATAGAAGTTCTGACTTTCGGTTTTATTACCCTTCGATGAGAGTTACCTGCTGAATTATAAAGCAATGATTCAAATCAATTTTGAATCGACGTGATTTGGAGGTGCGAGGCAACAAACAGTCGGTCAGTGCAGATTTGCAGTCCGAAATCACGCAGAAACAGAAATGATTGAAAAATTAAATCTGACATTGCATTGACACTTGACGTAATGACAGCGTCTACAGTATTGCCGCCGCCAAAATATCACGGCTGTTGCCAGCAACAAAGCTATTGCGGTGTGATAATACACTACCGAGTAATTTTTGGAAAAAAACAATAGTAAAAGAGGATACGTATACGGTTTCAAAATGAGGGATCAAGATTTCTGCTCAATTTAAAATAGCGCACTGTTTTGATAGTTTTAAATGTTGTTTTGAAAAAAAAAGAACAATATTTTTGCTGGTAACTTCTTCGGGAAGATTATTAATTTCTATTTATAGATTTATATAAATGACATAGTTGATAGTCAGCTAGGATCTTACTAATACTGTTTGTTTTTGAAACGTGAAGACGTGAAGTTGTGATTGATTGTGTTGATGGGGCCGCCAAAAATTGCAGGACCTAATTAAAATACCTAAGTTTTTTTACTTTTCGAGGATTAAAGGTCAGTATTGTCTGAGCATTATTTTTATAAATGCAATTATTTGTGTAAGAGACGAGAAAATAATCTCGATGAGAAAAAAAACATCCAGTTTAAATAAGTAGTAGACGCCAGCACATCAAGCTACCCGAAACTGTCAAATTTTCCCAATCAACTTTGAACCTTATTCTTTAGCAATAAAGTTGAAAATCTAGATATTAAAAGAAACTTGACAGATTGTAGTAGCTTGTTGTGCTGGCGTCTGTACCTAGGATGAAAATAAGCTGTGTGGTTCTGTGCTACCTACATTGGCGTAACTAGGGATTTTGTCTAGGGAGGGCAGCCGTCCAGCTGAACGAACCAGTAATTTAATAAGAGATCATACCTAAATGTCACCTCGTAATAAATAATCCCACCAAAAACATTTCATGTAAAGTAGTATGCCAACGCTTAAAACCACATTAGTCATAGTCAACTGCCTTATTTTCCTTACCTTATTTCTGTAAGTGTTTGACGTATCCGTGTGGATGAAAAAAATCTGTAAGTAGGCTTGTAAGTACAAACACTTTTACACGTTAATCATATTTTAAAAAATTTATGAGGTCGGCGTTTCCTCTGGTTTCCTCAGGTGCCGTATTATGACGGTTTAGTACTGTCATGATTCCAATGTAAGAGAGAGACGGAGCTATACATGACCGATAGGATCATCCCTTTTTCGCACTGGAATCATGAATACGGCCCTAGAAGTCACAATCAGTGCATGCATTTGTCAGTAATTATGCAGCTCGACTTCGAACTTAGAAGCTGAATGACTCGACGTACAATGCCAAAGAAAGAACATTTGGGTAGGCCGCAAAAATTACTCAAACTGCCAGATCATGAACGTTTTTGTAACCAACTGAGAAAAAAAAACAAAAGAAAAATGACCCATGTAGTCTCCAGTTCCACCCGGACATAGTGTACATTGGTGTACGCCCACAAAGTGTTCTGTTGAACTATCCCATGACACAACATTAAAGACCAAAGAACAAACTTGAAATAAAATTGTTGTTGAAAAACATGTTCTCCCATACATTCCAAATACAATTGTAACTTTATACAATATTGAAAGATTTACCATGTTATTTTAAGACCATAGACTTCTTATAAGTTTTCATGTAATCAGTAAGCAAATATTTTTTTTTCCGTATTTTTCAATATTTTAGGCTCGGTAGTTTCGGAGATAAAGGGGGGTGGGGTGGGGAATGGTTCATACATTTTCTTAAATAAGACTGAAACTGTTTATTTTAAAATTATACAAAAAAAGAGACCCTCACAACAAGCCCTTTCATTAATTTGATATTAGAATGGAGGTTTTTAAATAGTTCAAAATCAATCAGAATTTAAAAATTCCCCGCTTCCTTATTTAGGAATTCATAAAACTTGATTTTAATATGTCAAAGCTACACTCAAGGACTAAACATTTTAGCATAAATGTGAAACATTACGTTTCCTTTTGACCATTCACAAAGAAATAGGAGTTAATTTGTTTTTTAAAGTGGAAGAAAGCTCCATTTTCCGCCCCTAAAAAATGCCGCCCGGGGTGGGCCGCCCCAGCCTTACTACGCCACTGTACGTACGTAACATCTAAGTGATATTCTTATTAAACGTTCTTCATACGTAATATTGTTTCAGAAACTTCAGTACAAATTGTATCTTTAAGAATATTGGAATGCAAAATAGGTACAATGATTCGGAAATTGAAGACAAGCTACTTAACAACAGTTTATTGTTTAGTAGTATTCGTAAAAATAAAACCCCAGAAGAAAAAATTAAGAAGATAATAAAATATTTATATCGGGGGGCAGACGTAAATGCAGCTGATGCTAACTACAAAAACAATACACCGTTACATGTTGCTGTGATGAAAGAAGAATCAGAAGTTGTCAGTTTTCTCTTGGAACGAGGAGCTCTCGTCAGCAATAAAAACAGTGACAACCAAACTGCTTTAGATATTGCTCGTCGATCGGATAAATCCACATGCCGAAGAAAATACATTGTAACTATATTGGAGGCATTTGATAATAATAAATTAAAACGTTCTTGTAGTCAGCAAGACCTTGAGACTAACTTAAGGAAGAGTCATCCCAAAAGCTCAAATATAATAAAGGACCAAAAATACCTCCAACCTGTTGCAAGGGGTAGAGAAAATCAAACCCAACCTCAAGATGTAAATAAGGGTAGTTCAGTGACAAATAGAAGTGTGGAACAAAATAAACCAAAACAGACAAAAGGAAGTAAAATATTTCATTACCCAAAACGCTCCGGAACGTCAGGACTTAGTGGACAACTCTATGAAACTAAACTGTTGAGTCTGATTTTATTTCGAGCTTTATATGTGCAAGAGGTTAAAACATTTTTAATAGCAACCAACGTTGAAAGCATGGGTGCTTTTGATGACATCATCTTTAGATTCTATTCAAATAAAGGTGATAAACCAAAAATAATGTTTGTACAAGCCAAACACAGAGATAATCCTGCAAAAGACAAATTTACGGTCGAGGAAATTATGAAATTAAACGGAGACTTCAGTCTACATAAGTACTTAGAGAGTTACATAAAAATAAGTCAGATGTTTATCCCTGAAAATAGCGATGATATGTTCAGGGGGGAGTTTAAAAATATGGACTGTGAATTTATTATTTATACCTCTGCCTTTGAGAAATTTTCTAAAATGAAATCCGTGAAACAAACTGAATGTAGACTTTTTATACACACAAGTAAAGGCAAGATATTTCAGTTTGATTATGATGACCAAGATATAGAAGTTCTAGTGCAAACTGTAGCCAAATCACGTGCAGTGCTTTTAGCAAAACGATTATCAAAGTTTATTTTTAAGGATAATCACAGTAATATGATGCTGGATGACTTAATAAAAACGTATCATGTCTTTCTTGCGGGACATATTCTAGCAGTCGAAGCTAAAAACGGTGAATCGCAAAATAATTTCTGTTACGCAAAATTCCGAGAATCATTTTTTTCAAGCAATGACAATCTGCTATTGGCAATTAAAGCTACGATTTGTAAAGAAGTATTACTACTAAAGAAAAATATTTCTCCTGAAAAACCGGATGAGGTAGAGAGCTTCTTAACGTCATTGACTTTTAAAGTACCAGTACAATTCGGCAATCTTAATTTTTGTTTTAGTGGAAGTGTGCAAAAAAAAGAAAAGAAAATTGAATATCTATGTTCAAAATTTAAAAAACTTCTTGAGAACGCGAATATCTCAGCAAATATTGTAATGAAAGTGAACGACAACATGGTTGGTCCGAATGAAATTTTACAAAGCACAGATTTAGAATCCTATAGACTGGGAGGATTAGTTGGTAACCTACTAGTATTCGATAACGAAACTAAGACTTTAAAATTTAATTCTGATGTTGATACCTTATCTGATGATAATTTGAAACTTTTTGAAAAATTAAAGAGTGACGTTTACACAGGAATAGATCTAAGCAAGTGCAGATTTGACATAAACGTACATCGTTTCCCCCGACTGTCTTTAACTCATGATGAATACGATAAAAATTTGATTAATGACTTTTTGGACAAACTATTTTTTTATACAAATCAGGCTACAGAGGACGAAGTTGAAAAGATTTTAAAGAAAGAGATAGATAAGTACTTTGTTAGTAGTATACCAAGGCAAAGTGATGCGCACTTTAGAGTAAAAGGTGATGCAATTTTCTTAAAGGTACATGATCGTGTACAAAAGTGGTGGAAACAACCAATCAACGCTCCGTACTTGACAGAATCTTGTGAATACTTCTTCGAAGCTGAACAAGATGTTCTGAATAGTCCGTTATTGAGCATTCTTAATTTTACTTATACCAAAACCATAAAGAACGCGTTACCTGCATTAAAATTCAAAGATACTGCACTCGAATTATTACATTTAGATCACTTTTTCGCTGGGGCAGCAAAAATCTTGGGCATAATTACTGAAGAGAATGCACTGTCTAGTATCAAGGTAATCCAATATTTTAAAGAACGGAATTTTAATGATTATACATTTATCGATTTGGATTACGTTGGAGTCGGAAATTATTTTGTTGATGTTAAGTCGGAGATAAAAGAGTCCAAAATAAATACTCTAATTGTCGTTTGTAAAAGTCAAAATTTTATTGCAGACATAGTTTTGCTGATTAAATATTTTGAAGGCAAAATAATCATTATCTATAATCGGGATTTAGCTAACCAGATCAATAAACTAGCAATTGAGGACATTGTCGAAAGAGTTGACAGTCAAACTGGCTTTAAAGATCTTGCAGATACAATGCGTACGATGTTGCTAGAAGACAGATATATTGTGTTCCAAGGAAATGAAGTACCACTTGGTATTTTATTTGAAGACGAATCGTATCATCTTATAAATTCTAAAGTATTGTACATGATTATAAACAATGAAAAAATTACAATAGGCAATTTTTTTAACAACCCAGCATATGATGAAATATTAGATTTTTATATAAATGAACAAGTATGTCGTCACGTCACATTGAATCCTAATTTTCGAGCAATCGATGTGTTAAATATTTTAAAATATAACGAATTGGGAGATGATTTTAAGCCTGACACGAGGGACATCGTTTTAATTACTGATAAGCAAGAAGAATTCGAGGAATTTATAAAACAGCATTTAAAATATAATGTGCATTGGTTTAGCTTAAGCAGTGACAAATATCTTGTCTGGAAAAAATCTCGAGGCAGTTTACTGAATATATTGAAACATATTCACAGAGGTTCGCACGATTCCTATACATTGCAACCCGTGACTTTAAAAGATTTAAGAGAGAAAGTTGTTATAATAAGTGCTGAACCGGGCATGGGCAAATCTTCTTTACTCACTCATTTAGCAATTAGTACGAAACTTAAGTACCCCGCGCTGTGGATTTCCAAAATCAATTTGCTAGAGAATACCAAGGAATTGAGAAGAATGAAAGAAAATGAAGTTATCATTGATTTAAAAGAAGCTGTGCAATATTTGTTTCGAGTAATTGGATTCGGAGCTTATACAAAGAGAACATCAAGTTTTGAGATCATAATTGATCAAGTTTCTGTCATAGGTGATGAAATTAGTTTCAACAAAAATAATGTGGAATTGAATTTTACAGGAATTAACTTATTTGAAATAGAGTTATTTATTCATTGTTATAATAACGACCGGGTTGCCTTGTTATTCGATGGTTTTGATGAAATATGTCCCGATTTCGCGAATGAGTTTATGCAATTAGTAAATGTTCTTAAAATATCGAAAGTTGTGCATTTGTGGATAACTAGCCGTTTATACAACGTTCTTCATCAGTTAGAAAATACTTTGGAAACTTTCTCTTTTACTATACAACCCTTGTCTTATGCTAATCAATTGGAGTTTCTAGAGAAAATTTGGTTAAGTAAAGGATCAAACGCTATGCTAGGTTACTTTCCATTTAATACAAAGTGGGGCATGCAGAATGCAGTTAAAGGATTTTTGAAAGTTCTTTCAGCCGTGTTATGTGACACAAAGAATAAATTTATCAGCATGCCATTACATTTGTATATGATATCGGAGATATTTCAAGACTCATTTCACAACTTTCCTCTCAACCCAGAAGGTATGGAACATTTTATAACATCACAGAATACTATGAATATGGTAAATTTGAATCAGCTGTATGAGCGATTTGTAGACGTAAAATTTTTCAAGATTCGTTTTGGGGAAAAAAAGCCTCTTTTGTGTATTAATGACCCTGATATGAGGAAATTGATAGATAATGAGCGTACAGCATTTTATAATAGTCATAAAATAATTGCTGCTTATGTTATATTTGGAATAACGGATGAAATAGAGTTATTTGATAGTCACGATATTAATGAAATACGTGATTTTGTTGAAAGGATAAAAGTAGGAGAGGAGAAAACAGGCATTATCGAACAAATTATTCAAAATGAACCTAAGTTCGTTCATTACACATTTGCTGAATATTTCGCTACCGAGTTTCTTTGCGATAGATTAAAATCGTTCCATTGTAAAACTTCTCTGTGGATGTATTTTATAAACACGTTTCTTCAATCTGAAGAAGGGGGCCCTCGAAGATTTTTCAATGCTAAATTAGGAAACCATCCACTTATGTTGAATGAAATACATAATGCTGGTATAGACGAATTGTTTAAAAATTTGCTTGCGGAACATGTAACATTGTCCAAGTTGATATTTATGGCTATTGATGAATTTTTGGAAAACACTGCAATTTTTCTACTGAAATGCTTAAAAACTGTGCTTAGTAAGAAAAATCTTGACGATTTTATAAATATGGTTAGTAAGACGTTCTATGAAAGTTGTATTGTATGCATTGCTGCCGAGAGAAGTGCAAACAATGTTGTTACCTTTATAATTAAGCTAATTAAAGATATTGACGTTAAAAGATTAATTGATTTGTTCAGATGCTCTGATCTTCCCAAATATAATCCAGTGTTAGTTGCATACGGAGCTGTTAAAGGTAAACCTAATTCACTGTTGTTAGATATTCTTTTGTCAGATTTACCTTCTCCTGCAATTGTGGAATTGTTTTGTATCCAGTTTGATAAAAAATGGTTTAATCAAAATAAGTCAAAGAAGTTAATACATTTAATAGCGCAGTCCCTAGGCAACTCATACTTTAAATGTTTTGATAAAGCTTTGGAAAAATTAAATAACGAGCAACTCGTGACCATCTTTTGCACCCGAGATTCTGAGAAGAAGCTAGCAGCTCATAGAGCAGCATCCCAACAGTCTTATAAGTTTTTCGACAAACTAGATTCCCTTTTAGATAGGAGTCAATTCAAGGAAATGTGTATGGCTCGAGACAGATCAGGTTTAACACCAATCCATTACTTTAAATATACTAAAAAAGACGCCGAAAAACTACAAATACTTCTTGAAAAAGTCTATGAGGGCAATACGAATGAAAAATTAACATTGAATCACTTCATTCAACAAAAACATTAAAAGCTAGTATTTTTTCTCAAATTAAATAATCAATAATGCCAAAGAGCAATTGAAACAAAACTGGACTATAGAAGTGATAGATAAGCATCTTTGAATGATCTGGGTTTGAAACAGGGATGTAGTATGACATCTCTGCCTTCCCCGTCGGGGAATACCTACAGGCGTGATGTTATGTATGTATGTTATGGTTTAAAAAAAAAGTTTTATCCGTTCACAGTGTTGGCGAACGGGAATTCTTTTCGATTATTCCGATCAGTAACACCACTATCGTTAACTATCAAGTTTAAACTGACAAAAGGAGTATTACTGATAGGGAATAATCCAAAAGCATTCCCGTTCGCGAACACTGAACGAATGAAACTTTTTCCCGATCGTCTCGTGTGGACGAGGTGTGACTGATCGGGAATATTCGGTCGCATCGCATCGCCCGCCCGTGCTACTAGGTACTTCGTTTTTGCTTAGCGTTCTTCCTGACAATTTTTCTTTAAATTTAACTGTTTATATTTTTTTTGCCTCATTTACGATCGCTTTCTAGTAGACCTTTTACCGTCTGTTGACCGTTCGACCGTCAACAGTGTGGACGATAAGGTGTAATTTGCATGACTGTTGATGAGTCAGGTCGAATACCAGTCCTTTACTTTATATATACCTACCTATACGATGCAGTGCAGTACCCGCCCGCAAAAATATGCACTTGCAAAAGATGCGGTTACTTGACACTTTTTTCATTCGGACATACGGAAACCTAAAGCCCGGTTTCCACCGCGAGCGGAGCGGACCCATTAATGACTTCTTTTACTTCGCAAGAGAAAACTGCTTACATGTGTTTCCACCAACAAAGAGTCGAGCGGAAATGACTCAGCGGGCAAAAAGAGTAAAAATGAGCTCGCTCATGTCCAGAGAGAATCAGACGACTAAACTCTTTCTTGGTGGAAACGCAAACCTATTTCATGAAAACGAAGTCCGCTCCGCTTAGCCATTTCCGGCTCATTACTCTTTCGCGGTGGAAACCGGGCTTTAAAATGAGCAAAGCTCTTAATAAAAGTAGTAGGTAAGTACCTACCTACTATCTGCAAAATTTCTCGACACGTTTCTCGACCGTTCGTGTCCGAGCGTTCAATGTTTGTATTTATACGTAAATCATCATCATCATCTGTCTAGCCTTTTCCCAACTACTTATGTTGACGTGACTTCCAGTCATACCGGATTTAGCTGAATACCAGTATTTTATATGGAGCGACTGCCTATCTGACCTCCACATGAAGATTTAAGATTCTTTATGCTTTAATGATGTATAATTTTGATATTATATTCATATAGGTATGGAATTATAGGAATACTAAGATACTATCGATATAATTCATCCTTTTGACAAAATTATTAAGAATGTTATGTTATAATGACATTATTTATATAAGACTATAATGATCAAGCTACAATACAACTATAATGACAAAAAGGCGTTTTAATTAATTATGGACGTAAAAATAATATAAGTATATTATGACCTATGTATGTGTCTACTTCTAATTTTGTTTCACTGCAAGTTCTTGATAAACAAATTCTTTGTAACTTTATCTTGTTATTTTTTGTTGATAAGTACCTTCTATTGTTTTTCCAATCTAGTTTGAATCTGGAGTTAACCCCAAGGCTTCAATGTCATTTGATCAGGCAATGAGCTCGTACCTACTACATGTGGGTGGACCCCACTTTAATAGAAATTAATTTTCCATAGTTCTCCTTTAATTACAAATTGTATAAGTAATAGGTCATCATCTGCCTAGCCTTTTCCCAACTATGTTGGGGTCAGCTTCCAGTCTAACCGGATGCAGCTGAATACCAGTATTTTACATGGAGCGACTGCCTATCTGACCTCCACAACCCATTTACTGGGTAATACGATACCCCTTGGTAAGACTGGTTGTCAGTAGTAGACTTCCCGTAACGACTGTCAAAGATCCACAAATGACAGCCGGGACCAACGGCTTAACGTGCTTTCCGAGGCACGGAGGGGTCTCGGTATGTACCTAAAGATAGTCACCCATCCACAGACCAACCGCGGCAAGCGTAGCTTAACCTGATTGATCGACCTGTGCGACTGTTATTATTTAGCCACGGACACCTCATGTGTAAGTAATAAGTATCTTATATAAATATATATGTCGCAGCTGAATTGTAGAATCCGCCGTTTTACAAAACAGCTCCGTTATGTAAAATAACTTGAATTAATTTATGGACACAACCAGTTTTTAGTCTATAAGCACCCCTGAAGAATTCTCGTAATTTAAAACGTTCAAAATCTAGTCGCAGTCTCATCTCGGCGACAAAAACTTGTCAAAAATGTAGGGAAATTAGAAGTATTTTTGACAGACTAAGATCAGACTGTGAACGTTCTTAAAATTACGAGAATTTCCCCTCTGATGTGTAACATGTTGTGTTGGTCACTTTGTTGGGAGACTTGTTGGCGTGTTTGCTACAAGTGGGGATGCAGTTTTATTAACGGCCGGGCACCTACCGTAGAAGGAGGTTTGACTAGTAAACGCATACAAACTCATTCAAGTAAGTAGGACTTACATAACTTTTTGAGTGAAACTACTTTAGGTATACGACCACTAGAGTTCAACTAGCGTCAAAGCTAAAGTGGAAAAATGTCAACTAACTTTTGGAGGCCACTAGGTATGTAGATAGAACTGGTGCTGACTACAGGTGCGGAAGACGAAGTAAGTATTTCCACTCCAGGTTACAAATAAAATCAAACAACATTTAGTTATTAAAAACTATAATTCATTTATGTTTATTTTAAATACTTACTTTAATTACCTACATAATTTATGTTATGTACAAACATTATTATAGGTATATAAAAGGGTGGTAAGTAATGACTAGAAAAACGTAAAGTTCTGACACAGTTTCTGAAAATGTAGGTAATCACGTTTTGATCAGTTTTCCTGCAGGGATATGGTTGACTGAAATGATAAGAGCCAAACAACTCAATGTTGTAAGAACAGTTGTAACACACTTTCTCAATCTCAATCCGAAGGATTTTGAAAGAAATTCCTGATTCATTATTATGCTTGATACTTTCTGCTAGAGAACGTTAATAACATAATTAATGTTTTCGTATTATCCTAACTAAAGGTATTGCAATTGTTAGTGTGTTACGCAATTACCCCGTGGGTGCTTTGTTCAAATAGCTACGAGTTTCAGTTTGCAAGTGCTGTCCTGCAAGATATATTAGGTAGGTATGACAGATTAGTTTCGTACCTAAAACTAGCAATAATATGACTTGCTGCAATTGTTTGCAAAGTGCAAGTCAGTTGCAGGAACAAGTCGACGTTTTTATCACTAGACCCACTGTGCGGATGGAAGCATATAATCAAGTCTCCTTAATAATCAGAATTCCTGTCTTTGAACCTTCACAAGGAGATATGCCATCATCACTTAGTGTTGATAATGTATGGTAAAAAAGATAAAGATAAAACCTTCGTGGATAAAACAGCATATTTATAGTAGGTATATTTTCTTTTCATTTTGTACCTATTGGTATTTGGTACCGTGTTAGTTAAGTTAATCTGACACTATTATTTACTTACAATAAATTACACTACACGTATACATAGGTAACGTTTGGGTACTTATAATTAGGTAATAATAATTGCTATTTTATACAGTTATTGTAATTTATTTACAATGTACAGATAAGTATGTATCTACATAATTGTGCAACATAATCAAATGCATTTCGTTGCAAATTAAAACAATTTATTTTAATAAACATCGTATGCTGTAGGTAATTGGGTTAAAAACTGAAAGCTCACTCGTGAGATGGCAGCACTGTTGAATGTCCTGTCACTGTCATTATTGTGTTTCAGTTGTTGTTTTTGTTTTAAAGCAGCAGAACACACCAAAGAGTAAAGTAACTATAGAGGGAAAGAGTGACAACTCTGTGGTAAAATTTGCATGTATGGAAAGTGCTGCCACCTTGAGTTTGGTGGGTGACCTAAGGCTCTAATAAATATACACATACCTATAGTTAAGCATACTTACTATAAGTAGCGAATCTTTATTATAATGTTTAGGGTCACAATCAGGGTTTAACAAATAACAGTAACAAGTAACAATTTTAACATAATGAGCTGAGATAAACTCGGGATTTCGGGAAGCGCATCAACGTCGGGAAAGCCGGAGTTGCGGAGTTGACAATGATAATGGCGGATGGCCGGCGGCGACAATGACATTTGTTTGACAATTTGACAAACAAGAAAATGGCTGCCAAGTTTTTTTAACCCACCAAACTGCAGATGTCGCTGTCGTCTATGGAAATTGATGACAGTGCTAAGTGTGCCCCCCCTGGAACACACCCACAGGCACACCTCACACACACACACACGCCGCGTTCCGCGTTTGCGAGCCTATGAGCTGCTGGGCAGTGAACAGGTGGCTATCTGGTGGTAATTTAAGTGTTCTTTTGTATTCTATTCTATTTTAAACTATAAAAAATGTATACAACTTGGAGAGTGACCCATTAAAAGATAAGGAAAAATAAAAGTAACTACCATAAAAAAAAGGAAAAGGACAGACTTGTAGACATTTACTGGCTTTGTAATTTTTTCTTTGCTGGATTTTTTCTGCAATAGTTTCATTCTATAACCAACTTTTGGGAAATAAAGGAATCCACATTTATTTAGTTAACAGCTGCGCAAGCGCAAGTGACGTCGTTTATTATAGTGTCAAATTCAATCAATCAACAATCTTCAATGGCGGTACTTGTAGTGAGCAATTGACAGTTTTTAACCCCAATTTAATAATCTTGCAAACTTGCTGTCTGATTTGAAAATATCTAAAGCAACGTGGTACAACAAATATTTATTGCTTTTACATTTTGACTAGGCACACTACAACACACACGTGTTTGTTGTGGTGTCCAGTATGTGATAGAATTTATTATATAGTATACAATATGAAAACAAAATACAGATTTTATGAAAATTTACCAATTACGTCGCTGAATTGAAAGGTCCTCAAAATGATTAGAACTACGTATTGCCAACATTACGAGTGTACGTAATACATATTGATTACGTTTTCGTTTCTTTCCAGAAGATTACATGAGAGAAACTGATTCAAATGCAAGTTTTTTTTTTAATAGGAAATGTGTATTCACAAATACATTATTTGCATAAGTAATACAAAGATACTTGAGGAATCAACGGGTAAGAAAAAAAAGTCATACTTAATAAACATAAGATTCTATGTTACAGTTACCTCGATCTTAAGTTTTTATATAGGTAAACAGTGCACTAACGTTTGGTTAGTCGAATAAAGAGTGAGGTAAGTACCTATAGTACAGACGCCAGCACATCAAGCTACTACAATCTGTCAAAAATTTATTTAATAGATTTTCAACTTTATCGCTAAAGCATTAGGTTTAAGGTCGATTGGGAAAATTTGACAGTTTCGGGTAGTTTGATGTGCTGGCGTATGTACAATGTGAAGACGACTTTTGTTGATTATCGTAGCGTGCCACAAACCGGACCTTCTAATTTCAGAACGATTTGAACTGCGTTAATGCTGTGTATAGCTTGTCCGGCACCAACTATTTGTACCAAAATATGCCATCTCCAGCGTCCCACAACTTCCAGTTCACAGAGTCTCATAGGTCTGTACGGCTGACTCGCTCGGACACGGCTTCCACAGCCATTTTCACAGATTTTTATTTTGTCCTGTATTACTTAGGTCTAACCTTTACAAACAAAATAGGTTAACAGGAGCGAAAATTATCTACAGGCAGGAAGAAGCTTTCAGTGCTGCTAGCATCCTTGCCATCAAAATTAGTTTCTAGAAGTTTCACTCCGTTTTCGTTCTCACAACACTTGGGAAAAGGCGCTAAACAGTCTGTTTTATAGACAAACGATTTGCTATAGTTCTCTTTCGACCGCTCTTGGTTGTTGTTAGCCGTGGACCGGAGGCCACGACTCCTGCCTCAGAGCTTTGAGGAGCCATTGTTGAGCAGCCTGATGCTGCTCTCGCGTCCAACGCTGGTCCTGTAAATAGAGATTATTGGTAAAATATTGATTGATGTTAAGCTGGGTAAATTAGCCTTCTGCACTCGTGATTAATCAGTCCATTTAAAAATAAACTGAAGATCCTGGGACAAAAAGACAGCTAAGGAGTCCCAATAACATATTATTACTCATGTAGACGACAACTTGTCGTCTACATGACACAGTGTCACAATATTACATTATTTTCTACCAGTAACGAAAAATTTTCCTCTATGTCTCTGAGATAGCAACGCATTATGTGATACCTCTGGTTTTGGGAATAACCATAGGCTGCGGAGACACATCCACCATCAGCGGGGTAACTGCGTAACACACTTTCTATGACAATCCCTTTCATTTCGACAATTCATCAACATCATTGCGTCATTTACCCATGTTTAAAAATTTTTCGTCAATCCAACACTTGTGACTAAAGAAGCTTCCGGGCAGCAAAAGCATACGTAGTTCGCATTTACAATTGAAGGGATCAGGGGGAAGCATCACTTGTCACCTAATGAACAAACTGAGATATTACTAATTAAAAGATAAGATCTTAATAAAATAGTGTCATTTATACCCAAGGCACTTTAACTGTAATAGGTATAATGGTATAGGGGGGAGGGCTGAACGGTCCGGTCCGGACATTGTATGTTTTTTCCCTGTATAGATATTTTAAAAGCATGAAAGCTCGGAGACTATGGATGTTATTGCCCCGTTGTTTTTGACAGAACATGGCGACAGGTATAACCATTCAGATTGCATTGCCAGTTGAAAAAAATAAAAAGTGTGACAAAAGTTGTTCTTCCCCTGATCCCTTCAATTTGTCTCCTCAAAACTTTCTATAGCACGATCCATACAAGTGTTGGAATGAAGAAGCATTTGTTTTCTCGTCACGTTTTCTAATCACGTAGGTACAAACAGAACGCATTCCACTTCTTTTCTTTCTTCGCCTTAACAGCTCATGTGTTGGGTTAAAGAGCAATACCTATGTATCTATATCCTAGATTAGCGAATTCCTTCGAAATCCTTGGGATTATGATTGAGAGTGACGCAATTGGGGTGAAGGTAAGGCCCCTATTCGTTTGCTTCACAATAATATAAAAACTTACGTTCTTGGCACCATGCTGATATTAGTTTTCCTGCTAGAGTGCAGTCTTCTTGAGGTGGACAACGAGAGGGAACCTCGCGGACCGTGCGTAGAGCTGCTGCGGCATAAGAGGTACCTGGAACATAGTCATAATAATGAAGATCTTATTTAAAACTAATCATTAATCTACATAGTCCTTATGTTATGATCTGACCAAGATAATGTCTGGACTTTAATCTCTTTATTTATAAACTTGCTTAAAGTTAAGTAATGATTAGGGACTGTTTAACCATAAACATTCAAATCCGTTCAGTCGTTAAGGAATGAAAAGACAAAAACAGACAAAGATAATATGGATGTAATGGATAATTCATGATATCTTCCAGTAATGCTTGTTTGGTGGTCTTATTGCTAATAGCAATGTCTACTAGACTTCAATCAGTTTCGATGTGTGTTGATTTGTTTATTGCTTACCTATTAAAGTGTTTCCTAAAGATGCCGCTAGTGCAGTACAGCGCTATAGGATTGACGCAGCTGTTGAGGAACGACAGACAGAAGCCGATGATCCGCAGTGCGTGCCACCAGCCGTTGTAGTCTTCTTGCGCTGTTGGGCTGAGGAAATAAAGAAAATATACAATTAAGTTAATAAAAGTGCTGTTTCATTGGTTTCGTTGCTTGTGATGATAATTTTAATAATATTGTCGACATGCGGTGATAGTGATAGAACGGGGTGGCGGGCGTGGTAAGTAGCTGGGTATATTTAAACATTTTTTCTAGTGATCAAAAACAAATCGAGACTAGCCCTCAATATCTCCGTTCGTTCGATACGTATTGTAAGCTATGATTATTAAAATAATCACAATAGGTCTATGGTTGGTTATGGTTGGTCTATGGTGGTGGCCCAGTGGTAAAGAGTGGTGGCCCAGTGGTAAAGACCGCGACTTACGAGATATAGGTCGTAGGTTCGAACCCTGACAGGCGCTTTACTTTGTGTAAATTATTTCATCACCACTGCTCTCAAAACGGTGAAGGAAAACATCGTGAGGAAACCGGCATGTCCTAGAACCAAAAATTCGAAGACATGTGACATCTACCAACCCGCACTGGGCCCGCGTGGTGGATTACGGCCCACTCCCTCTCACAAAGAGGAGGCCTGTCTCCCAGCAGTGGGAACATTATAGGCCGATTATGTAGGTCTATGGTTTAGTTAGTGCAATAGAAAAAATCATAAAAAAGAGTCGGCTTAGTACTTAGTGGTGTTTTTTTAAAAACAATTTTTTTTTTAAATAAATCAAGAAATGGTACAAAAAAGAACGTACCTTTTACTAAAGAACAATAAGTTAATTTCGAAAGACAAAAGTATCCCTAGTGTGCTCTACTGACCTATGACGTCAGTCGTCACGTCGCACACAATATTACGGCTATCGCTCACGTAACCGTCTCTGTTACGAACTACACACGTGAGCATTCTAGTACGATACGAGACTACTTCGGCGACCTTTAGTTTCTTTGTATCGTCACAGAATAAGGACGTATAGGAGCGAAACCTCCGCTCTGAACGTAGTATAAATGCCCACAGTTTCAGGCGTTAAACACGTTCAACCTTCTTCCATATATCTATGGTTTACGGTCTCGAGCGATGCGAATTGCGTCAAGCGACATGCACGCGCGTCACCTGTTTTCGTCCATCACTCTGCAAGCTGCAAGTCTTGTTGCAGTGGCTCGCGGCGTGAGAATGAGAAAAGTATACTTTTCATATACACATTCTTTGTCCGTATAGCTACATATATTATAAACTTCATAGATATAATTATTTTATCCTGGATAGGTTAAGGTTTATAAGAAGAATTAACGCTTGTAGGTATCCGCAGCATGCCCTACATACATACTAAGGAGCTTGAAGCTTACCAGTAATAAAACCACATCATAAATACATGGGAGGGTAGGAAGCACGCAGCGAATACTAGAACGAACGCCAACACTGTAACTGCAACCTTTCTCCTTGCTCGCATCTGCAAAAGTTATAACACACAAATTAAAAAAAAGTATGCAAATTCGTATATCGAGTATTATTGTAAAGACTGCTAACACTTCGCTCGATTGGCTTAAAAATTGGTAACCCGTCGCTTTTATGGTAAGTAGGTACTACTTCTTCCAGGAAGACGACCAGCTGTTTTCTTAGGTATTTGTTACGTAAATTCTCTCGGTCGGTAGGTACTTGGTACGGTCACCAAAGGAGATGAGTAACCAGGGTCGTCGGTATAGTTGAAGTTTAGTAAGAAACCGATGGATGTTTTCGAATAAAATTGAATTTAATTTATAGAAAACAAACAGATATAAAATTAAATTTCATTGGAAAATATCCATCGGTCTCTTACTAAACTTCAACTATATGCGACGACCCTGCGGGGTAATTGCGTAACACACTATCAGTAGCAATGGGTTTCATTTCGACAGTTCAACAACATACATTGCATTACTTACGTTGTTGAGCAAACACATTTTTCGAACTTAAGAAGCAATGGATTAGCAATATCTTTCAAAATGATTCAGATTGAGATTAACTGTGTGTTACGCAATTAGGGTGCTGGTTACTATCTCTTTTGGTGACTGTAACAAATCACCTAACGAAAACGTCGATCAGTTTTGAACCACGCATCCGCATGAAACCTGTATAAATCGATAGCTGATATCAATGCAAACAAAAAACATAACGCTTTACGGGATTTGGCCCTATTTATATTTTCTGTTTGCATTGATGTCATCTATCGATTTATATAGGTTACATGAGAGGCCGCCATATTGGAAAAAAAAATGGCGACAGATAGGTGTGCCAGGCTCCTTATAAAAATCTTCAATCCCCCTTTGACGTTTAAAATTGCCTTTCAATTGCCTACTTGAAATAAATGATTTAACTTTGACTTTGAAATTGTATTGAAAAATCAAGACGGCGCCGTTAGTTAAAATTTCAGCCAAACGCCAAATGCTCCTTGTACAGCTGTAGCTGTCTCTATCACGTGACGTCATAGACCAAGGTATTAAAAAAGAAAAATATTACCTGTCTTTGGGTCCCCTGCATTTCCCCTGGCACGTTCTGCGTACTGAGGACCAGATGCCGTGCCATCAGGATGTAGAACAGAGCTATGACGGCCAGAGGTAAGGAGTAGTAGACCAGGAACCTCATCAGCACAATGCCTCGGGGATAACCTTCGCCCCACTCCACTGGATATGGGTAACATACCAGGAACTGGAAATGAAATTGTTTATTCTTTAAATAGGGTATCGAAAACACTTTCACACGACATTAGTAAAATAAAAAAATATCGTCATATTATAAAACTAGCAGCGCCCCGCGGTTTCACCCGCATAAGTTTCGATCCCGTGGGAATATCGGGATAAAAACTATCCTATGTCCTTTCCCGGGACTCAATCTATCTCTGTACTAAATTTCATCTAAATCGGTTTAGCGGTTTAAGTGTGAAGAGGTAACAGACAGACAGACGGACACACTTTCGCAATTTATAATATTAGTATGGATACGCTAGATGGATTCGACGTTTTCTATCTTAGAAGAAAAGGTTCAAAGTCTCTCAAAGTATAGACATAATAATTATTGGTCAGATCATGCGAGGACAATTTAGATTAGTGCCTGTCTTTTGAGGAAAGAACATTACAGACTTGAGTGGACCAGTCCAGTCAGTGCAAGCATTTATCAGTAATCGTATAGCTCAACTCAGAACTTGAGGAGCTCAACGACTCGACGAACACTATCAAAGAAAGGACGTTTGCGTAGGCCACATAAAGTACTGAAAACTGCCAGACCAACAAGCTCCGCGCGTCGCTTATCGATGACGAAACAATAGAAAATCAATTGTGTCTCATTAGCGGAGCTTGACAGATTAAAACTAACAGAGTAAGAAAAAAAAATGACTCACATAGTCCTAACATTCACAAAAATTTACTTTACAAAGTCATGTCATTTTGTATACTTATAAATTATTCCCCAATGTAAATGTGTATATTGGTGCATAAACGATGTGTGTGGATAATGATGGAGAAGACATCCATTTGGTTAATGGTTACACATGTCAAATATTGTAACAATGTTTGTATACTTGAATGTTCGCTAAATTAATTCGGATGGAAATAGGTTTATTTATCCGCTTACATGAAATAAGAAAAAATAATATGATTGACGTGTAAAAGTGTTTGTACAAACTTACTTACAGAAATAAAATCATTTATCATTTAAGAAGTTGCCAGTAGTTAGGATACGCCGGTTCTGGCTCACTCCTGAGTCACCACCCTCATCGGTCGTCAACGGACGACGAATCCTAAAAAAAAAAAAAAAAAAAAAAAAAAAAAAGTTTGGTATGGTTGGTATGGTTTTGATGTGCTCTGAGCTCGAATCTGCGGTCCATTTTTGTGTAGGATGCACGGTTTCGGAGATGTGCAGATCGATTTACTCGTATCTAATTGAGTCATTAGCGTCCCATTATCTCTGATCGATTTACTCGTATCTAATTGAGTCATTATTAATAGCGTCCCATTATCTCTTACGATCTACCTCGCTTTTCTGAATCATCAATAAAACACATTCCTTCATTTTACTACCATTTTTACACACACATTTGAACATTTAAATTGTAGCCTTGTCTACTTATAAAATAGGAGCGAAACATCTCATCCACTAAAATATCGTTGTACAGTGTGTTCCCTGTAAATATGCTCGTAAAACTATGCATTGAACGTCCCTGAAACTTAAATAGCAAATACATTAAGCAATATTCACCACAAACTGAAGTCCAATCATTCTGAATCCTATCAACATTCCAGTCCCATCTCTTACAATTCCTTTTCAAAAACTGGAAATGATATCGCTCAGGTGTACGTCCATATGAATCAAAATATTGACCGATGTTATTCGTATCGATATGTACAGCTACCCAGTGTGAACCTGGTTTATCATCCGCATCCAAATTGCATATTATATACGTTGGTACATGGGTATACATAGGCAGTCTATTAGCAGCATAAACATTATTTTCTAGACTGGGATGAATCTTTTTCATATGTTTTTGTAATTCTAGTGTATCCATGATTTTACTGTTATTAGCAGATTATTACAGTACCAATCTATTCAATGGTTGTCATAGGAATGTTCAATTATAGTGATTTGTAAATATTAAATCGCATTCTTTGTGTGAGTCACAAATTTCGTTTTGTGAATATTTAATTATAGTGATTTGTAAATATTAAATCGCATTCTTTGTGTGAGTCACAAAACAGCAAAAAGCCAAGAACGGAAGAAGAAGCTTCTACCTCTGCAGGGACCAGTGTCGGTAACGATGATCAAGTGGAATGTCTAACGTGTCATATATTTATCAAAAAAAGATATTTAGCTAATCATTTTAAAAGTAATGTTCACAAAAATAATCTTTTAAATTCACATAATTCTTTATCAAACGTTAGTGTTATTGAATCTGCTTTTGGAAACAGAATTTTAACTTATAAAATCAAGAGTAGAGTAGATCGTTCATCATTAGTAAATTTTGAAACTCCTGAACTGTTTTTAAATTCTATTAAAGATGATATTTTATTTTTAATACGAGAGTGTATTCATCAACACATCATTTTTAAAGTAAACTTCATACTGCATGCTGATTTTGTTCAACAAACTAAAGATATTCATAATACATTTGATTTTCAAACATTTAACTATATTATTTGTCAAGGAGATGACTTAAATATTTTTCTTTCATCTTTGAATGATACAATTACTAGTAAAATTAGTGCATTTGAAAGAAAAGATAGTGGATGGAGTCTAAAAAACATAAAATCTATAGACATGAATGTTAATAAATTCAACCCCCTGCGTGGTACTTCATACATAGACCTTCCCCGTGACATAAAATTGAAAAAGGCTGTTTTAAATGTAAAAAACAAAGATTATTTTTGTTTTAAATGGGCGTTACTCTCAGCGTTATATCCCGTAAATAAAAACGCGGATCGGGTGTCATCGTACGCTAAACATGCAAATAAACTTAAATTTGATGGTATTTCCTTTCCAGTTAAAATTTCAGACATAGCAAAAGTAGAGAAATTAAATGATATTAGTATTAATGTTTTCGGGTTAGAATATAATAAAGAAAATACTATAGTAGGTCCATTATTTTTAACAAAGTGTCGTAAAACTAGACATATCAATTTATTATTTTTTTCCAGGGATACGAAAAATCATTTTTGTTACATAAAAAATTTATCGCGATTAGTTAGTAATCAAATTTCAAAACATGGTCACGTTATGTATATTTGCGAAGCGTGTCTACTTCATTTTCCATCTCAGGAAAGGTTAAATAACCATGAACAATACGATTGTGCCTACATTTGTACAGAATTACCAAACAGTGAAACTTTAAAAAAGAATTGGTTTGGTCAACCTACTTCAAGTGATAAAATTAAATTTGACAGTTTTGAAAAAAAAAAGTTAAAGATACCATTCGTAGTTTATGCTGATTTTGAAGCATTTTTAAAACCAATAGAATCATGTTCTAACGATCCATCCAAACCTTTCACACATAATATTCAGAAACATGAAGTGTATAGTTTTGGTTATTATATAAAATGTTCATATGATGATAAATTATCAAAATATGTAACATATTGCGGACCCAACTGTGCACAAGTGTTTATGGAAAGTTTATCTAACAATTTGAAAGAAATAATTCGAAAAAATAGATTTCAAATATGTCCAGTTACGCTAACAAATGAAGACAAAAACAAAATTTCAAACGCAACCATTTGTCATATTTGTGAAACAGAATTAGCAGAACCCTTTTATGATTTTGATTGGTACACAGGTAGTTTTAGAGGTGTTGCTCATGAATCATGTAGCTCGAAGTTCAGAACACCACGTCATATTCCAATATTTTTACACAACCTTAGTCACTATGATGCTCATTTTATTGTTCATGCATTAAACTTTTGTGATGGTGAAGTCGAAGTTATTCCTCAAAATAAAGAAAAATATATATCCTTTTCCAAAAAAATAAAAATAAATAATAATGAAGTTATATTGAGATTCGTAGATTCATTTAAGTTTTTATCATGTAAATTAGAACAATTAGCCAATAATCTCAGTAATGATCAATTTCAAGAATTACGTAGAAATTTCCCTAATGATGAAGATTTCATTCGTTTAAAACGGAAAGGGGTTTATCCATATGAATTAATGACTAGTTATGATAGTTTAAACCTAACGTCACTCCCCGAACAAAAACATTTTTATAGCTCGCTCACAGATTCCCATATTTCAAATGACGATTACAATCATGCTAAAGATGTTTGGGAACACTTTGGTTGTTGTAGTATGCTAGATTACTCAAACTTGTATTTAAAAACAGACGTTTTACTTTTATCCGACGTATTTGAAAACTTTAGAAAGCTATGCATTGATACTTATGATTTAGATCCTGCTCATTATTACACAGCTCCTGGTTTAAGTTGGGATGCAATGCTAAAATATACAAAAATAGAATTAGAACTTTTAACAGATTATGAGAAAATTGCATTTATTAGGTCAGGTATCAGGGGTGGTGTATCTCAATGTAGTAATCGTTACGCTAGAGCTAATAACAAATACATGGAGGATTATGATGCTGAGAAACCAAATTCATATATCACATATTTTGATGCCAACAATTTATATGGTTGGGCTATGTCTCAATATCTTCCTACTGGCGGATTTGAATGGATAAATCCGAATACAGATTTTAATGTGTCTGAGACATCGGACTTCGGTTTCATTTTAGAAGTTGATTTGGAATATCCAGATGAACTTCATGATTTACATTCGGACTTTCCTTTGTGTCCAGAAAACATTTGTGTAGGCAATACTAATGAGAGTAAATTAATCCCAAATTTAAATAATAAAGATAAATATGTAATTCATTATAGAAATTTAAAGCAGTGCATAGAAATGGGGATTAAATTAATTAAAATTCATAGAGTTTTGAAATTTAAACAGTCTCCCTGGTTAAAAATGTACATAGATCTAAACACAAAATTAAGAACGTTAGCAAAATCAGATTTCGAAAAAGATTTTTATAAATTAATGAATAATTCAGTCTTCGGTAAGACTATGGAGAATATTGAAAAAAGGGTTAACGTAAAATTAGTTACACACTGGGAGAATCAGGGTAAAGCTTTAGGTGCTGAAGATCTAATTGCTAAACCACACTTTCATAGTCTTTCTATATTTTCGGAAGACCTAGTTGCGGTTCAGTTGCGAAAGACTAAGTTAGTATATAACAAACCAATTTATTTAGGGTTTTGTATTTTAGATATATCAAAAACCTTAATGTATGATTTTCACTATAAATATATGATTCAAAAGTTTAGTAAAATCAAATTATTGTATACAGATACGGATAGTTTAGTATATCACATATTTACAGATGATTTTTACACTGATATAAAACCTGACCTTTCCTCGTACTTCGATACCTCAGATTATGATTCAAATAACATTTTTGAATATCCAAAATTGAATAAAAAGAAATTAGGTTTTTTCAAAGATGAAAATAATGGTAAAATCATGAAAGAATTTGTAGGTTTACGATCTAAAATGTACGCTTTTAACTTAGAGAACAAGACTATAGCCAAGGCAAAAGGGATCAATAAATGTATCACTAAAAAGATGACAATGAATTGTTATAAGTCTTCTCTTTTTAATAAAAAAGTGCAATATTACAGTATGCTTAGATTTAAATCAATTAAACACACAATTTTCACACAAAAATTAAATAAGATTGGTTTATCGTATAATGACACAAAGAGGTATATTTTAGATAATAACATTGAAACATTAGCTTGGGGTCATTATAAATTGCGTTAAATGTTAATATTTTTTACTTTTATGTCTGTGTGTAAATAAAATTTGTATTGATTGTAAAATTTAATTATTGTTTGATTGTAAATAATATAAGATAATTGTGGTTTCTATATGTGTGTATACATTTGAGTTGATTGTAAAATTCTGATGTACTAATTATTGTGTTAGAAATAGTATTCAAATCATTCTGTTTTATAATATAATTTTAACATGATATATATATTATTTTTTTAAACAACACTTTCATTTCTTATTTCATCCCTCTGAACTTTAGACGTGTGTAATGTTCCACTTTATCCATCCGTTTACTGCTATTGTGGCGGGGCCAAGTGGATGTGGGAAGTCAAATTTTGTAACAAATTTCATAAAATCAGTTACAGAAATATGTAATTGTGATTTTAATCAAATCACATGGTGCTTTGATGAAATGCAACCTTTATATAATTTACCAAATGTTAACTATCATCAAGGAATTCCAAATCTTAATATGTTTGATGGTGAAAACCCACATCTTGTCATTATTGATGATCTAATGCGAGAGTCTTATGGACGAATTGTGGATATATTTACAAAAGGTAGTCATCACAGGAATCTTAGCGTATTTTATTTGACACAAAATTTATTTCATCAGGGTAAAGGTCAAAGAGACATTTCTTTAAATTCAAGTTATATAATATATTTCAAAAATCCTCGAGATAAAACTCAAATAAGATATTTAGCGCAACAAGTGTCACCAGATAATCCAAAATTTATCGAAGATGCCTACAGGGATGCAACTTTAGAAGCGCATGGATATTTAATGGTAGATTTAAAACAGAATACAAATGATTTTTGTCGTATCAAGACAAATGTATTCCCATTTAATGGTTACTGCACAGTCTACGTCCCCACGAAAGAGTTTAAATACACCAAGAATCAAACAATTCAAATCATTTCTAAATGATGAATCGTCGACTCAGAACGCATAAACATTTGCTAAACGCTTTGCATACGCTTAAACCAAAATATCAAAGAGCGTTACTTAAAACGTGTGATGAAGAAGAAATAAATTGTATTTGTGAATGTATTCATAACGTTTTACAAGGAAAGATACCTCTTAAAGATCAAGATAAACAAAAATTGAATAAACACAAAAATATACTCCGTAAACTGGTGCATAAGTGTAAACATAAACTAAGAAAAAATATTATTATACAAAAAGGAGGGGCGTTCTTACCAATAATATTAGGTGCAATATTGAGTGGATTAGTAAGTGGACTAGCCAGTTAACATGGAAAATGCTAAGAAAATGATACTTATTGAACCTGGATTGATTGAAAAATTAAAACAAGAAAATAAGGTTACTAGTAATTTGTCTCGATTAGATATTGAAATGCAAAATATTATGAATAGTAAGACGGAAGACCGAAAAAAGTGGATGTTATATTTACAAACACTACAAAGATACCTTCACTTTACCGAAGAGGATCGTCAACCACTCAGATTACCAATTTATTCTGATACATCTAATGAAGATTCAAATGGGTCTAAAATTGGTTTTAAAAATAAAGATAGAGATCTAAAAAGTTCAGTTGATGCTGAATCTTTGTTGGCGCGCCAACAAAGATTCAGTAAATATAACATCCACTTTTTTCGGTCTTCCGTCTTACTATTCATAATATTTTGCATTTCAATATCTAGTCGAGACAAATTACTAGTAACCTTATTTTCTTGTTTTAATTTTTCAATCAATCCAGGTTCAATAAGTATCATTTTCTTAGCATTTTCCATGTTAACTGGCTAGTCCACTTACTAATCCACTCAATATTGCACCTAATATTATTGGTAAGAACGCCCCTCCTTTTTGTATAATAATATTTTTTCTTAGTTTATGTTTACACTTATGCACCAGTTTACGGAGTATATTTTTGTGTTTATTCAATTTTTGTTTATCTTGATCTTTAAGAGGTATCTTTCCTTGTAAAACGTTATGAATACATTCACAAATACAATTTATTTCTTCTTCATCACACGTTTTAAGTAACGCTCTTTGATATTTTGGTTTAAGCGTATGCAAAGCGTTTAGCAAATGTTTATGCGTTCTGAGTCGACGATTCATCATTTAGAAATGATTTGAATTGTTTGATTCTTGGTGTATTTAAACTCTTTCGTGGGGACGTAGACTGTGCAGTAACCATTAAATGGGAATACATTTGTCTTGATACGACAAAAATCATTTGTATTCTGTTTTAAATCTACCATTAAATATCCATGCGCTTCTAAAGTTGCATCCCTGTAGGCATCTTCGATAAATTTTGGATTATCTGGTGACACTTGTTGCGCTAAATATCTTATTTGAGTTTTATCTCGAGGATTTTTGAAATATATTATATAACTTGAATTTAAAGAAATGTCTCTTTGACCTTTACCCTGATGAAATAAATTTTGTGTCAAATAAAATACGCTAAGATTCCTGTGATGACTACCTTTTGTAAATATATCCACAATTCGTCCATCAGACTCTCGCATTAGATCATCAATAATGACAAGATGTGGGTTTTCACCATCAAACATATTAAGATTTGGAATTCCTTGATGATAGTTAACATTTGGTAAATTATATAAAGGTTGCATTTCATCAAAGCACCATGTGATTTGATTAAAATCACAATTACATATTTCTGTAACTGATTTTATGAAATTTGTTACAAAATTTGACTTCCCACATCCACTTGGCCCCGCCACAATAGCAGTAAACGGATGGATAAAGTGGAACATTACACACGTCTAAAGTTCAGAGGGATGAAATAAGAAATGAAAGTGTTGTTTAAAAAAATAATATATATATCATGTTAAAATTATATTATAAAACAGAATGATTTGAATACTATTTCTAACACAATAATTAGTACATCAGAATTTTACAATCAACTCAAATGTATACACACAAATAGAAACCACAATTATCTTATATTATTTACAATCAAACAATAATTAAATTTTACAATCAATACAAATTTTATTTACACACAGACATAAAAGTAAAAAATATTAACATTTAACGCAATTTATAATGACCCCAAGCTAATGTTTCAATGTTATTATCTAAAATATACCTCTTTGTGTCATTATACGATAAACCAATCTTATTTAATTTTTGTGTGAAAATTGTGTGTTTAATTGATTTAAATCTAAGCATACTGTAATATTGCACTTTTTTATTAAAAAGAGAAGACTTATAACAATTCATTGTCATCTTTTTAGTGATACATTTATTGATCCCTTTTGCCTTGGCTATAGTCTTGTTCTCTAAGTTAAAAGCGTACATTTTAGATCGTAAACCTACAAATTCTTTCATGATTTTACCATTATTTTCATCTTTGAAAAAACCTAATTTCTTTTTATTCAATTTTGGATATTCAAAAATGTTATTTGAATCATAATCTGAGGTATCGAAGTACGAGGAAAGGTCAGGTTTTATATCAGTGTAAAAATCATCTGTAAATATGTGATATACTAAACTATCCGTATCTGTATACAATAATTTGATTTTACTAAACTTTTGAATCATATATTTATAGTGAAAATCATACATTAAGGTTTTTGATATATCTAAAATACAAAACCCTAAATAAATTGGTTTGTTATATACTAACTTAGTCTTTCGCAACTGAACCGCAACTAGGTCTTCCGAAAATATAGAAAGACTATGAAAGTGTGGTTTAGCAATTAGATCTTCAGCACCTAAAGCTTTACCCTGATTCTCCCAGTGTGTAACTAATTTTACGTTAACCCTTTTTTCAATATTCTCCATAGTCTTACCGAAGACTGAATTATTCATTAATTTATAAAAATCTTTTTCGAAATCTGATTTTGCTAACGTTCTTAATTTTGTGTTTAGATCTATGTACATTTTTAACCAGGGAGACTGTTTAAATTTCAAAACTCTATGAATTTTAATTAATTTAATCCCCATTTCTATGCACTGCTTTAAATTTCTATAATGAATTACATATTTATCTTTATTATTTAAATTTGGGATTAATTTACTCTCATTAGTATTGCCTACACAAATGTTTTCTGGACACAAAGGAAAGTCCGAATGTAAATCATGAAGTTCATCTGGATATTCCAAATCAACTTCTAAAATGAAACCGAAGTCCGATGTCTCAGACACATTAAAATCTGTATTCGGATTTATCCATTCAAATCCGCCAGTAGGAAGATATTGAGACATAGCCCAACCATATAAATTGTTGGCATCAAAATATGTGATATATGAATTTGGTTTCTCAGCATCATAATCCTCCATGTATTTGTTATTAGCTCTAGCGTAACGATTACTACATTGAGATACACCACCCCTGATACCTGACCTAATAAATGCAATTTTCTCATAATCTGTTAAAAGTTCTAATTCTATTTTTGTATATTTTAGCATTGCATCCCAACTTAAACCAGGAGCTGTGTAATAATGAGCAGGATCTAAATCATAAGTATCAATGCATAGCTTTCTAAAGTTTTCAAATACGTCGGATAAAAGTAAAACGTCTGTTTTTAAATACAAGTTTGAGTAATCTAGCATACTACAACAACCAAAGTGTTCCCAAACATCTTTAGCATGATTGTAATCGTCATTTGAAATATGGGAATCTGTGAGCGAGCTATAAAAATGTTTTTGTTCGGGGAGTGACGTTAGGTTTAAACTATCATAACTAGTCATTAATTCATATGGATAAACCCCTTTCCGTTTTAAACGAATGAAATCTTCATCATTAGGGAAATTTCTACGTAATTCTTGAAATTGATCATTACTGAGATTATTGGCTAATTGTTCTAATTTACATGATAAAAACTTAAATGAATCTACGAATCTCAATATAACTTCATTATTATTTATTTTTATTTTTTTGGAAAAGGATATATATTTTTCTTTATTTTGAGGAATAACTTCGACTTCACCATCACAAAAGTTTAATGCATGAACAATAAAATGAGCATCATAGTGACTAAGGTTGTGTAAAAATATTGGAATATGACGTGGTGTTCTGAACTTCGAGCTACATGATTCATGAGCAACACCTCTAAAACTACCTGTGTACCAATCAAAATCATAAAAGGGTTCTGCTAATTCTGTTTCACAAATATGACAAATGGTTGCGTTTGAAATTTTGTTTTTGTCTTCATTTGTTAGCGTAACTGGACATATTTGAAATCTATTTTTTCGAATTATTTCTTTCAAATTGTTAGATAAACTTTCCATAAACACTTGTGCACAGTTGGGTCCGCAATATGTTACATATTTTGATAATTTATCATCATATGAACATTTTATATAATAACCAAAACTATACACTTCATGTTTCTGAATATTATGTGTGAAAGGTTTGGATGGATCGTTAGAACATGATTCTATTGGTTTTAAAAATGCTTCAAAATCAGCATAAACTACGAATGGTATCTTTAACTTTTTTTTTCAAAACTGTCAAATTTAATTTTATCACTTGAAGTAGGTTGACCAAACCAATTCTTTTTTAAAGTTTCACTGTTTGGTAATTCTGTACAAATGTAGGCACAATCGTATTGTTCATGGTTATTTAACCTTTCCTGAGATGGAAAATGAAGTAGACACGCTTCGCAAATATACATAACGTGACCATGTTTTGAAATTTGATTACTAACTAATCGCGATAAATTTTTTATGTAACAAAAATGATTTTTCGTATCCCTGGAAAAAAATAATAAATTGATATGTCTAGTTTTACGACACTTTGTTAAAAATAATGGACCTACTATAGTATTTTCTTTATTATATTCTAACCCGAAAACATTAATACTAATATCATTTAATTTCTCTACTTTTGCTATGTCTGAAATTTTAACTGGAAAGGAAATACCATCAAATTTAAGTTTATTTGCATGTTTAGCGTACGATGACACCCGATCCGCGTTTTTATTTACGGGATATAACGCTGAGAGTAACGCCCATTTAAAACAAAAATAATCTTTGTTTTTTACATTTAAAACAGCCTTTTTCAATTTTATGTCACGGGGAAGGTCTATGTATGAAGTACCACGCAGGGGGTTGAATTTATTAACATTCATGTCTATAGATTTTATGTTTTTTAGACTCCATCCACTATCTTTTCTTTCAAATGCACTAATTTTACTAGTAATTGTATCATTCAAAGATGAAAGAAAAATATTTAAGTCATCTCCTTGACAAATAATATAGTTAAATGTTTGAAAATCAAATGTATTATGAATATCTTTAGTTTGTTGAACAAAATCAGCATGCAGTATGAAGTTTACTTTAAAAATGATGTGTTGATGAATACACTCTCGTATTAAAAATAAAATATCATCTTTAATAGAATTTAAAAACAGTTCAGGAGTTTCAAAATTTACTAATGATGAACGATCTACTCTACTCTTGATTTTATAAGTTAAAATTCTGTTTCCAAAAGCAGATTCAATAACACTAACGTTTGATAAAGAATTATGTGAATTTAAAAGATTATTTTTGTGAACATTACTTTTAAAATGATTAGCTAAATATCTTTTTTTGATAAATATATGACACGTTAGACATTCCACTTGATCATCGTTACCGACACTGGTCCCTGCAGAGGTAGAAGCTTCTTCTTCCGTTCTTGGCTTTTTGCTGTTTTGTGACTCACACAAAGAATGCGATTTAATATTTACAAATCACTATAATTAAATATTCACAAAACGAAATTTGTGACTCACACAAAGAATGCGATTTAATATTTACAAATCACTATAATTGAACATTCCTATGACAACCATTGAATAGATTGGTACTGTAATAATCTGCTAATAACAGTAAAATCATGGATACACTAGAATTACAAAAACATATGAAAAAGATTCATCCCAGTCTAGAAAATAATGTTTATGCTGCTAATAGACTGCCTATGTATACCCATGTACCAACGTATATAATATGCAATTTGGATGCGGATGATAAACCAGGTTCACACTGGGTAGCTGTACATATCGATACGAATAACATCGGTCAATATTTTGATTCATATGGACGTACACCTGAGCGATATCATTTCCAGTTTTTGAAAAGGAATTGTAAGAGATGGGACTGGAATGTTGATAGGATTCAGAATGATTGGACTTCAGTTTGTGGTGAATATTGCTTAATGTATTTGCTATTTAAGTTTCAGGGACGTTCAATGCATAGTTTTACGAGCATATTTACAGGGAACACACTGTACAACGATATTTTAGTGGATGAGATGTTTCGCTCCTATTTTATAAGTAGACAAGGCTACAATTTAAATGTTCAAATGTGTGTGTAAAAATGGTAGTAAAATGAAGGAATGTGTTTTATTGATGATTCAGAAAAGCGAGGTAGATCGTAAGAGATAATGGGACGCTATTAATAATGACTCAATTAGATACGAGTAAATCGATCAGAGATAATGGGACGCTAATGACTCAATTAGATACGAGTAAATCGATCTGCACATCTCCGAAACCGTGCATCCTACACAAAAATGGACCGCAGATTCGAGCTCAGAGCACATCAAAACCATACCAACCATACCAAACCTTTTTTTTTTTTTTTTTTTTTTTTTTTTTTTTATAGGATTCGTCGTCCGTTGACGACCGAT
This sequence comes from Hydraecia micacea, assembly GCA_914767645.1. Taxonomy (NCBI): domain Eukaryota; kingdom Metazoa; phylum Arthropoda; class Insecta; order Lepidoptera; family Noctuidae; genus Hydraecia; species Hydraecia micacea. Next base: position 3,545,621 of record OU611794.1, read on the forward strand.
GAGGGTGGTGACTCAGGAGTGAGCCAGAACCGGCGTATCCTAACTACTGTTGCCCAAATAGTTGTTGCCATGATAGAGTCCATTTTAGTAACAACTGACACGTATTCTGTGAAAGTTTTAACTGGCTCCCTATCACGGTTTAAAATACAAAACCGTGTGACAGACAAACGGACAGAAACACAAACGGTCAAGGCTTAGGTAGCCATGGTCCCGTTGGTACCTTTTGGGTACGAAACCCAAAATATACTTTACCTGACGGACCATTTCAACGCCCGTCAGGAAAAAATCTGTTTAGATTTATTCCTAACACTCCAGAAATAAATATAATATTTTCTTTGTCTGAGCATTTCATTATTCCCTAGGGATGTTCCCTAATTTCCCATGTGACATTGCCTTTTATTCGCGATGAGTAGCGCTTCCGTCCACGCTACTAATAATTGCTTGCAAGACTTTTGGGAGTTCGGTCATGAGAAGATTGATTAACAAAGTGATGTGGACAGAAACGAATTCTTAGATATAATAGCTACTGACAGGTTAATTTCGGTTTTTCTCGGGTTTCGTTTTGGTAATGCAACCACTCTCTTTGGTTTGAGATAGCTTATTTCGTGTGGAATGTGCCACAAATCACCGTTACGCAATTCAACAGGTACTGTACGAAACCTAATAAAACGTTATTTTGGCAACTCATTTGTAGTCTCATCCGTAAGTTTATTTTACCGTGTAAAAAAAACAAAATTTTTGATATTATTTTTTGTGGAGTCAACGACCTTTGGTAGTGTAGTTACTTGAAGTATAAGTTGAGAAAACCGGTTTTTTTAGTCCCTTTTCTTAATCAGTCTGTAAAACCTACAATCTAAATTCATATTGCGGAAAGCAATAAATATATTGAGTATTGAGTAGATATCGATACCCATCACGTCTGCGGAGTTCCGCTAGCTAATTTAGTTTGACCCTGTGTGACGAGTTTCATATTCAGAACCCGAAAGAGCTATTATGTAAAAATGTATTCTTTTGGTCATACAAGGTGCTATTTTGGTGCAAAACAATGTGAATGAAAAGGGAACAAAAACGCATTACTGTAAATACAATCTTATGTTTTTGAAGCCTGCAGCGAAGTCAGGTGAAGATGACAATACTATTACTGACAATCGAATGATGTCTATGTAGGAAAGCTACTATAAAATATAGTTACATATAAAAGAAACGCATAAAACGTATATATCTTGTTAAAATTGGTCTATTGAAGGGCTTGTGGCTAAGTAATAACAGCCGCACGGGTCGATCGATCAGGTTAAGTTACGCTTGCCGCGGTTGTTCCGTGGATGGATGACAATCTTCACATACTAAGTCCCCTTCGTGCCTCGGGTCCCGGCTGTCATTCGTGGATCTTTGACAGTCGTTACGGGTCGTCAGTAACCCGAAAGTCTGACAACCAGTCTTACCAAGGGGTATAGTATTACCCAGTAACTGGGTTGTGGAGGTAAGATAGGCAGTCGCTCCATATAAAATACTGGTATTCAGCTGCATCCGGTTAGACTGGAAGCCGACCCTAACATAGTTGGATAAAAACTAGGCAGATGATGACATGAAGGTCCATTATTTATCCGTAATCAGACGCTTCACTTTTTGTAAATGTTTGCTTTTTAACCGACGAAAAAAAATGGAGGAGGTTCTCAAGTCGACGCGTATATTTTTTTATTCGGCATCTTTCACTCTTAACTAAGTGAAACGTTTGAACACAAAAAAAGTGAATAATGACATCACTAGTGAACTGATCCAACGATTTTGGATTTCGGCACTCGGAAAGCAGTTCATTCCTTTATATTTTTGTCGGTGTCCTGTGAACGTAGAACGAAACAAAACTGAACGGATATCGGCATAAAGAATGACAAATTCACCTGTCAATATTCAAACTCAAGTTTTTAGTTTCTGTACATATGCGGGTGTATCGGCAGGTAAATACCGTGTTAAATACTGAGAGTAAAAACAATGGACAATGCAACTAATTGGCCAAAATTTTTAAAACATTTTGCCCGAAGTTGAAACCAATGGTAATTGATAGATTTTGCCGTAACTTTTACTATGGCGCCAAAGACATCTACTTATCATATTATATCATAAAAAAAAAGATGCAGTTATAAGAAGAAAAATTATGTATTTAGTAGGTATACAATCGATTACACTTGTTTTTGATTATGCTACATTGATTCTTTTACGACTTCCACGCGAACGAAGTCGCGGGCAGAAGTAGTAAACCAATAAAGACACGATATCGTATTTAGTTTTCTAATTATTCGCGGTGGAGTGTCCTAAACAAATTTGAAGCCCAAACTAACCATAACTGGGATTGGATGGCTTCACAAAACTATTTAAATTTGACGACGACCTCTAGCTGGTATATTACTTTAAGTTTGATCATTAACACTGTTTGATTGGCAGAATATAAAATATAGTGGCTTGTTATGAGCTATGAAAATTATGGTTATATGAGTAGGAGAAGACCAAAGACACGACGGATGGACTGTGTAATGGGTAGCGGGATCGTCCGAAAGGGACACCGCTGCCCCGGACCATAAAGGGCTAAGGAAGGAACACGGGTGGGTTTTAGTCAGTAAGCGTCTGATACTCCCTTCCGCTCCACCCAGAGCGGGAGGAGTCATTAGATGATTTCCAATCCAAAAAAAAAAATGGACTGTGTAATAGATGATATGGCTAGAAAGGGGGGGGGGGGTTGGCTACCGAGGTGACGACGAATAAAGATGTGTGGAATAAAAATGCATGTATCCCCGACCCCAAATAAATTGGGATAAGGGCAGGTGAATAATGATGATGATGTGCTTTGAGAAGTGTTTGCCGTGTACTCCTGGACTTTAGATACTTAGGTACGTAAATGTAAGGCGGCCATCTTTGCCTAATCTATGGAGGCGTTATGTGAACGATTTACCGAGCGACGTGAGATTTTCATCATCGATAGTATCGATTCAGAACGGAGAAGAGCCCCCACCTCTTTCTTGTCTATTGGTCGGCTTGAAGGGGATTCGCAAGAGCAAATGGGCTTGGAGGAAGGAAGTATTCCAGTAAGATGCTGGTAGGGATCTTGACCATCTTCTGGGCTCTGGGGTTGTCCTGATAGCCGTGGAATACCTCTCCACTCCTCAAGTAATTCAGGATATGTTGCCCCCTTGTCTAGCGACTGTTTCCGAGAGCCCCTTATAGAGTGTGTAAGTCATCACCTTATTTTTCACTTAAATACATACAAAAAAATACTGTCGAATTGAGAACCTCATCCTTTTTGAAGACGGTAAAAAATAAAATTGTTGTAGGGAACGTTGTAAATGAAAAGCAAGCTAGTTCTTTAACTTCTTTTACATTTAATGATTTTCTTGTGCACGTTACGTCTTTCATATCCGTCGTCCATCTTGTCTGTCCTTCCATCCCTTTCGCACAGTGTCGTCATATCCATCCTCTAACATTCTTAATATCTTGTTGCCACTTTATTATTAATTTCCACATTATTAGTTATGAGAACCTCCTTAGTTTATTCGTCGGTTAAAAATTAAGTTTAATTTAAAAAAAAAGTATAGGTACCTGTGTAGTGGGGTTGACGACGAAGGCTCGTACGTACGACCCGACATAAGCTGGCGTGGCGAGTACTGCTGCCAGTATCCAGATGCCGATCGCAGTCGCCACCGTCAGCCGGGTAGCGCGCTTGCTCCCTCCTGGGGACAGGAAGAAAAGCACGTATTTAATCAATACTCAAATAATTTTCCTAAAAATATTATTTAACACTATACTATAATGATTGCGCCTCTTTTTGTGAACCTCAAATAATTCCTATTTTGAGGTCCTAAAAATAATAAATAGCCAAGTAACTGCGATCAACTTGGATGTGGCGCTCGCCTGCCGCTCCACCCAGAGCGGGAGGAGTTATTTGATGATTTCCCATCAAAAAAAAAAAAGGTCTACGGGATACAACAATAAATGCTAAGTCTAATATGTATACGGGTAAGTATTGACCGATCCTAAAATTAAACGATGAATGTATCCAGTATTTCTGAACCTTCTCGTATGTTATGTATTTCTGTATTTCCCTGTACAAATTCAACTGTATTGTGAGGCAGTAATATTGCGATGTGAAAGCATGCGTCACATCCCCGATATTTGTATTGACATACGTTATTACAAATACCTATAGCAGTTCCAATATTAATGTTTACGTTATGTACTAAGTGGTACAATAATGTTGACTTACGAGTATGTGCCAATCTGAGCAATAACTAATCTATACATATAAATTAAAGCTGCTTTTCGTGTCCGTCTGTGTGACCGTTGTTCTTCTAAACTTCGCAACGGATTAAACAACATCATATAACGAAAACATCGTTCTAAGGGGTTTACAGGACCTAAACGCAAAAAACGCAAGTTTTCGAAATAATAAAACTGATCGACTACATAATCAGAAAAATATATGATATTCTTCAGGATATATATAAATATATATATGCTAGGTAGATAGTGTATTGAAAACATAATACAACTAATTTGATACGATACAAAAAAATCATGAAGATACCTCTAAAAACTCTCTTTTTACAATAAAAACCATGTACATAAAATCATTATGATTTTTTGTCAGATTATTCTACAAGCAACATACTAAAGCACTAGTGTTTTAATTTTTTAGTTCAAACAATAGATTTTTTGTAAATAGATAATTACTTCATATTTTGCAATAAATTACTAGCGTTGTGTCATCGCGCTTTTCTTTCGTTTCTATTTTTTTTAGGTCATATTATTTCATTGAACTTATTATTTATTTTGAATTTTCAAAAAAAAAAACATCTTTGAGCAAACTGTAGCGCATGGGTCATTTGCCGGGGTCACGGATCATAAATATAACATCAATGCAAAGAGTAGGCGAATTGAAGGAAATACAGAGAGAGCCCTATGTCGGTGAGCTGCGCAGGCGGTAGTTTTCAAATTACGAATTATTTTATGTTGTTGTAATTTTTTATGGTTACTGCCCACTAGCCCTAGTGTTAAATTAATGTCGCTATTGTAGCGGCACGTTGTATTTGTATAATAAAGAAATTTCGATGTTTGGTCAAGTCGTAAAAATCGTTCGAAGCAGTGGAGGGTCGCTAGATATCATCGAATAAAATTTCACATGATTATAACTTTTAAACCACTACAGAGTTTTGAATAGCCAAATCAAAACGATTTAAAAAAAAAAGGTCGATGATCCGAAAACCAGTTCCTGAAGTGTTTACGGGGAATTGTTAAGAGAGTGAATATACAGAAGGCCAATTTCCGTTATTAAAAACGTTCAAAATCTAGTCGCAATCTCAGCTCAGCGACAACCAAAGTAAAAAACTTGTCAAAAATTAAGGGAAATTAAAGGTATTTTTGACAGATTGAGACAGATCAGACTGTAAACTTTCATAACATTATGAGAATTGCCCCGCAGATATGTTTTTTTTTTGTCTAACAATATTTTATAACAATGGGAATAGTTCTTAGAAAAACACAGGTTTATGCTGTAAGTCACTTTTTTGACTGCACTTAATAGACTAAGTAGGTGAAAAAAAAATAATAAAAAGGATATGTAATTTGACTAGATAGGATTGATTTTCGTTAAATTAGGTAAAAACAAAACTAGTTTTTAATCATGAAAAGCAACAAAGTCCTTGTCTTTTGACAGTACAAAAAGTTTTACTGCGTGACGTTACTATCTGAAGTCTGTCATCTCAACAAACAACTCGATCCACGCCTTAAAAGTTCTTGAACTGTCAAAATGAAAGCCATCGTATTTTATTTGCAGAACGCTATCGCTACTAAGTATATTATGGCTGAATTTTAATATGTCACAGACTTTTAAAACAAAAAAAACTTTTTAACAAAAAAATTAAACCTCCGAAAAAACTGAAAAGCAAAAAATAATAAACCTTTTTTATTTAACCTTAATAAATAGTTCTTAAACTAATGTAAGTATACCTAAGCAATTTTGAGTCTGCGCCAAACAACCAATGAATACCCTGATTACACCTGCCGAGTACAGTGGCGAGAGAGTGCCCTCGGCCGAGCGTTCATACATTTTACTTCGAATATTTTACACTCTCGCCGCTCTACTCGGTAGGTGTAATAAGCGTATAAGCATGTCACCTATCAGTGCATACGTAGCCATAATGTTTGAAAATGTCAACTTTTATTTCTGAAAATGTAATGTGTTAGCCTAAAACGGGTACAGATTGGTGAAACGTAGGGATAGCCGAAATTCGTTTCACATTAGATTTAACCGAACTTTGGTATTTGGCTGGAATTCAGTTCAAATGAAACAAGAACATTCGAAACAAGAAAATATTAATAGTTATTTATGCAACTGTTGTTTAATACCTAATTATAGTTGCGTATAAGGCTTTATCTACACCCATGATATGAATCCTCTATAAAAGGTTCTGAAACAGTTTTTTGCAATACTAATATCGAACAAAAATGGCGGCCGGCGGGATACGACGTGAATTCGAATAACCTATAAGTTCTTTTTTTTAATTACTGCACTGTGGTTGTGAAACGTGCGTGAATGAAAATGTTCTTTTTTTGAAAAGGAGTAGTACAACATTATAACACTCGTTTGGATGATATTATGGTTACTATGACACTGGTTGTTTTAATGTTGGCAATAAGCTATCTGTTTCAGAAACTTTTATAGAGGATTTATAGCATGGGTGTAGATAAAAATATTTATGCCAAAAAACTGTGTAGCGCAGTTAAAATGACCGAAGTTCGGCCGAACTTTATAGTTTCAACAAATGTTCAAACCACGTTTGGCCCATCCCTAGATATTATGTTATTGAGTTAAAGAAAAAGCAATCGTGGACTTGGATAAAAATATAAGCTTCGCAGCCCCTCACTATTATATCAACAAGAGCTCAATAAAACAGCTGTAGCCTGTCACAATTAACGATTGGCGTTATTATTGTCATTGTTTAGTGTTGCCATAAACCAGACGTAGCAAACAGTTTCCAGTAAATAACAGAGGTTGTAAATCAAGGAGATTTATTTCAGGCAGGTATAAGGAAAAAATTACTGGCATTTTACGTAGTTTGTATACCCATAGTTCCCATGAAGAATTATGCTTTTATTTTGGTGTTCCCATTTGGGAAAAAGTGTTGTTTTTTGAAGATTGGTGTTTTGCTTGTTTTATCCGTAGGTATTGTGCGAATTTCATAAATTGTACATGCCTACCTATTGAATGTTACCAAATATACCTACCAATCTAATAAATCACTTGCTGTGTGCAGATTATATCAGTAGCAGAAAAGTTTGAAGGAATCACAGTAATTCGGAAACACATAATCAGTCTATAATGTATCCCACTGCTGGGACACAGCCCTCCTCTCTGTGAGAGGGGGGCCGTAATCCACCACGCGGGCCCAGTGCGGGTTGGTAGATAGACATCTCTTCGAATTCTTGGTTCTAGGACATCCCGGTTTCCTCACGATGTTTTCCTTCACCGTTTTGAGAAGTGGTGATGAAATAATTTACACAAAGTAAAGCGCCTGTCTGGGTTCGAACCCACGACCTACAACTCGTAAGTCGCGGCCGTTGCCACGTCCCACTGTAAGGCAATGCCTCTTATACAGAGAACTGAACAAGTACTTACAGAATATGAAATAAAATCTCAAAATCTTTCAATAGTGTATTTGACTGTAACCACGTCGTCGTTAGAAGCTAGACAGTCCGACAACCAGTCTTACCAATGGGTATCGTGTAAAAAAATACAAAAAAAATAATAATAAGATAACGACAAAAGAAAGATAACATATTCTTATTCATAACGGACTAGGTAGGTACCTAAACGCAAAATTCAATTCAGCATATAAAATCGTGAAGTAATAACACATATAACAAAATTACAAAAATACAATTGAATGTTAATACTGCGTTTGACAGGGGACCAATCGACTTCAAGTTCAAGTCGATTGGTCAAAGCGTTTTTCTCATTGGTTTTTCTTGTGTTATTTCGATGTCATTTACATGTTGCCACAACAAGCTCTTTGAAAAGGCCAAGTGTTTAAGTTAGGCGTGCTACTACATATTTAGGCACGAGTCGGCCCAGCCGGGCGCATATTTTCCAAGAAACTAACAATATAAAATTTTTGATATCAAGCTACAAAAATATAGACATTATCTACATTTTATCCTGTAATTTTTACATACCTAATATAGTCGAAGTGGTTCTGCTACGGAGCATTATATATTCTTTTTACTTGCAAATAAATGTTTATTGCACCCCTGATGACGTCAATATTTATGACGTAATTGGGAATAACGATACAACTCTGTTTGAAATCAAGAGCCAAGTATGAACAGTACGACATCACTTAGAAGTTACATTGGCAGAGCTCTCTAATTCCAGTCGGGGGTGCTGCTAATGTACATGTATCTCCTGGGCCTCCGACTTATGGTACTAGAATACTAACTAGGTACTACAAACTACCTACTGTAATTTGTTTCTTGCCGGTTCTTCTCCATAGGAAACGACCAATTGGAGCCGTGCACGTAGCTTCTGACGTTTCATAAGTGCCCATGTCGGTTTATGTGAAATAAAATATTTTGATTTTGAAACTATGGCATAGGGCATGGTTTTAGTCGGTAGGAGTCCGACAATACTTCGATTAATGATAATATATAATTTAAAAAATATGATTTTTTCTATGTCATAATGTCAATTTCATAGGTAAGAAGGACTAACATGGAGATAACCATCGATATTTGTACAGAAAAAAGTAGGAAAAGTGGAAAGTTTTAGAGTTACATTTTATTGATGTACCTACATATCTAACTTCTGAGTCATATGGCCTGCAAAATCTTGGGATGCTAAAATCGGAAGCTCTTTAACGGCCTGGCCACGACCTTGCCGCTATCAGCGGCAGCTTAGCGCGGGGTGGCGAGTGGTAAAAAAAAAAAATTACAAATATTTATGAACCATGCCACGACGACGCACCGCTTGCAGCGTCAACGCTAGCAGTTAAGACACCGCGCCACTTGCCGCTAAGCCAAAAGCCGTGGCCGGGCGGTAAGTCTTCCTAATGAATTCCTGAAGCGTAACGGTGACGTAAGCATAGAATAATAAGCTCGACTTATAACCCGGTACAACGTACATTGAATATGTATGAATAGCAGAGTATTAGGCTTTATTTACACTTGGAAAGTTTCCTGAATGTGGCGAGAAAATATTATGACTACATCATCTGCCTTGCCTTTTCCCAACTACACACATCAAAAGTGTCTAGGGATCAACATATATTTTTGCAATAACTTTTCTCCTGATTGATATTAATTAAAATTTTCTTTAAGGATTCATCAAATAAAGTGTTTTCGTTTGTCACAGTAACGATAAACCAAGTCACCTTTGCATTAATAAAGAAATTTGCCATTTTCCTAATAAAGGGATTTTTGACATTTGAACCACTAACACAAAAGTTCGAAAAAAAGACTGAAATAACAGTTTTCTTTAAAATTTTATTGGGTAACTTAAACAATTAATAATCCGTGTTTCTACCGCGAACACTAACAACACAAGAACATCGGTTTGGCATACTCAAAATGAGTTCATCCAAATCACGCTGTGGAATGGCAGCCCATGTTCGTTGCAACAACAAAAAAAGGTCTTCTTGCGACTGGATACCCTCCATATTCGGCAGAGCTCTTCTCTGTAGCATATCCCATGCATGCTCAATCGGGTTCAAGTCTGGCGACTGAGCAGGCCACGGCAGGACATTGATGTTAGCTGCGGCGAGAGTCTGTCTTACAACTCTTGCGGTGTGCGGTCGTGCATTATCATGCATTAACTGAAATAAGGGACCGATTTGCACTTGTAGAGGAACGATGACGTCTGATACAATCGTCTCAGCATAAATTTGAGCGTTGAGGTTGCCTCTGATCCAAATCAACTCAGTTCTTCCGCCGATCCAAATACCCGCCCATACCATGATGGTTCCACCACTATAAGGATGGACTTCCTGGCAGGATTTTAATCGCTGTTGGCGTCCAGGGGTTCTCCAGTGTCGTATACGTCTTGTATCCGGTCTCATACCAAAACGAGACTCATCAGAAAAGCACACGAAACGCCATTGTTCTTCTGCCCAATTTCTGTGTTCAAGAGCCCATTGATATCGAATCCTACGATTGTGCATTGCTATAGGTGGTACCCGTAGCGGTCTTCGGGAATGAAGGTTCACTTCATGCAAGCGGTTTCTGACTGTTTGGTCGCTAATTAAGTTCCCTGAAGAGTGATGAAGCCTCACGGCTAACATCATGGCGGTTATTGTTGGAGCTCTTCGAGTTAAGATTTGAATGTATCGGTCTTGTCTCCGTGTGGTGCAGCGATACCGTCCTCCATGGCGCTCAGCCACGGTACCAGTGCTTCGGTAACGTGTCCAAAGTCGACTGATAACACTCTGACTTGTATTCAGAGCTAAAGCCACAGTACGTTGCCGGGAACCAGCTTCTATCATTCCCACGGCTCTGAGCATTTCTTCCCTGCTTAAATGACGTCGCCGCTCCATAATAACGTTGGTTTTAGTCAGTAGTAGGGAAACAGTAGCACTAATAATGTCTTCAATGCGTTGTATGTTTTTATAGGGAAAATATTGACAGCTGAATTTCATCTTTTACTCGAATTTGATTCACAGTTCCTGATTCAAATTATGAAATGCACCAAAAAGGATCCATATAAATTTATAAAATCATAAATTTATTACAAAGCCACATCTCAATCTCAAGAAATCCGCATAAAAATGCTTGATCCCTAGACACTTTTGATGTGTGTATGTTGGGGTCGGCTTCCAGTCTAACTGGATGCAGCTGAAGACCAGTATTTTACATGGAGCGACTGCCTATCTGACCTCCACAATCCAATTACTGGGTAATACGATACCCCTTGGTAAGACTGGTTGTCAGACTTTCAGGGTTCTGACGACCCATAACGACTGTCAGAGATTCATGAATGCAGCTGGTTAGACTGGATGCCGACCTAAACATAGTTGGAAAAAGGCAGATGATGATTTCGGGTAACGTGAGTATGGATGCAAGTTTAAAAAAACTAATGTTCAGTTTTAAAAAAAGTGAAATTGTCGATTGTTTCGTTAATCATAATAATTACGTTACCAGGCAGAATGGTCTGTATGCGTTCGTGAAAACATCCCAGTATAAATGAGCCTTACTGAAGATTTCAGCACATAACGTGAAAATTCAGGCATATTTCTAGTGTTATTTCAAGAATCTACATAGGGTTCCTCGTTTTGAATACGTCGCAGTAGCAAAACGTAGGAACCTGAATATTTCGTGAGATCATTTATACATTTTCGTCAAGTAGGTAAGTATTGAACTTTTGTATGAAACAGCTGATTTTTTTTCGGGATTTCAGAGTTGGTCCCATAGTGAAAGTTGTTCAGTTCGATGGTCTAAAGCACCTCTTAAAGTTTGTCAGGTTAATTTTTTAACACTTTGTAGATAGGTACGCCTAGATAACGCAAAAGCAACTACCTACTTCGCGTGCCAAAAATCGCACTAGCTTACGTACAAATCGTAAGCCGCCACTTTCACGCTCAGTCCTGGGCTGGGTGAGCGTGAGCGCTGGCGCTAGGCCCCGGGGGTGGGACGAGACGGGTGCCGTACGCGGCGGCGTCTTTGAATCGATTTGATTTTACCATCACTAAATAGTGCTTGTGACGTCATAGTCAAAAAATGGCACGCTTGGTTTTGATACAGATCGTGAGACGTGCGTTATCTAGGTCTATCTGTATCTGTGGATGTGTCACAGCTGAAGTGGAAAAAAATCAACTAACTTTTGGAGGCCACTGTATATCGTTTCCACATACAAAAGTTAACACGACCTCTTCCCATTAGGCCCTGCGCAGACGGCACACTTTTTGTGCGATCGAGTATGCGGCGCATAAATAGTCTGCATGGCGCGCAAAAAGTCGGTCGCGGATTTTTCACAGACTCAACGCACACGACGCACATCTTCGATCATTTTGTCGGCAGAGCTGTAGGGACGTAGACGCTATGGAAATCGTGCAGAGATCGCGAAGTATTATTTTGTACATGAAGTACAGAAAAAGAAGAAGAAATAGAGAATTTTGGGTACATCCTATACTTTCGGAAAGATTACTGAAGGGACAGTTCCATACTAAACATTCAATTCTGAAACAACATCCGGCAATTTTTTTTCTTCCCACATTTTTCTTTTTAAATGTCTATCATGATATTCTGCCTTAGAAGTATCATAAATTGCTGGTCTGTTTTGTATTTCTTGAATTAACATAGTTACATAGACCTCTGGCGCCATGATCGCGTGCGTTACGTCCACCCCTAGCAAATGCAGATTGCCGACTAAAGTGTGCGCCGTCTGCGTTAGCGCGCGTTGAAGCAAACGTTCAATTTTTTTCACACATTTTTAGTGCGGAGCGGCGCGCCGCGGCGCGGTGCGGTCTGCCCGAATTACACGGATTTTTTGTGCGACGGACTTTTTGCGCGTCGTGTGCGTTACTGCATATAATTGCATAGGTTCTATTTTCACAGACTAAAAAGTGCGTCACGGATAGCCTGTCGTCTGCGCAGGGCCTTAGGGGTTCTTTTTGCAATTTGCAGGTCAGTGTCAGGTTATAACTTGATCAAAATATGAAAAATTGCGGAATGAGTTGTTTGTGAAATAAATAGTAGGTATACGAAACGTTGGTTGTAAACTAAAAATTTTTCAAAGGAGTTTTGGTGAAACATTAGTGAACCAAGCACGGTCGTCAGTGTTGTAAGGATCATTATGGAAGCTTGTTGACAGACACGTTTTTCTACGGCGCGGTTTATACGCCGTATCGTAAAGAAACCCTCACTGCCTCACTGCCTGTAACTGCAGGCCAAAAGCCTCTTTCGATACACAGGAGTGATTGATTAATTGTTTATCTATAACCACACATTTTAAAGCGGAAGCGCCACGGCACGGCAGCCCGTGAAATTAACATCCTAATCCTAACTAATATTATAAATGCGAAAGTAACTCTGTCTGTCTGTCTGTCTTTTCTTCACGCCTAAACTACTGAACCGATTTGTGTGAAATTTGGTACAGGGTAAGTGTGAACCCCAACAAAGGACATAGGCTACTTTTTATTCGACTTCGACTTCGTCTGCGTCCGCGATAACCGACATATACGCGGACGAAGTCGCGGGCAAAAGCTAGTAGTTCATAATGCTACAATTAACGTTGTGGGTTCACTAATGTTTCATACTGCGTATCATAAACCGCGCCGTAGAAAAAACGTGTGTGGTACGGAGGGCCTTATGATTAATTTTTGAGTTGAAAATTAAACCAAGTAAGAACTCTTTCTCCATTCGACGTTCAAAAATGTATTATATTTAAAAAAAAAAAAACGCAAATAAAAACAATGAAAAAAAGTAAGACAATGGTATAAAAAAAAGAAAATCTATGTAATCATTACGTGAACGGAAAGAAACCTAATGTTGTTAGCAATAAGCGTAAACTGCTTAAAATGTTTGAAAGTCCGAATTACGTGTCTAAACAAAATGTCATGGAGATTGATGAAAAATTCTCTGTTCTCTAGTGAATAAAGAGAATGGTTCGATGTGTTTGTTTTTGTGGTCTCGGTGAAAATAGACATGCGAAATGATCATGCTGTGCTGTCTTGAATGAGTAACGTAATAGACGATTTTGTAGATTATGTAGTTTCATTGATGTTTTCAGTCTGAGGCTAATATGTCTTACTAACAGCGCCCCGCGGTTGCACCCGCATAAGTCTCGATCCCGTGGGAATATCGGGATAAAAAGTATCCTATGTCCTATCCTGGGACTCAAACTATTTCTATACCTCAGTTCAGCGGTTTAAGCGTGAAGAGGTAACAGACAGACAGACAGACACACTGAAAATAAAAATTAAAAATCATCACAGAAATTAAAAATCCATCCACAAAATCCAAATGCGAACATTTATAATATTAGTATAGATTTTTAATTTCTCAATCTCTGTGGTTACATATAATACAAGAGTATGTAATGAGCATGAGTTGAACTGCATGATTACTGACAAATGCGTGCACTGACTGGTCCATTCAATCCGTGTGGTTCATTCCTCAAAAGACCATTTCAGACACCAATCTACCACCAAGAAGACCATGTGGTCTTCACATGACCAAGATTATGTCTGGAGTTCTGGACTTTAAAATGAGACTGTGATCTCAGTTTGTTTCGGCCTTTGTTGTCAGAGTAGTCGGGTAGGAAATAGAAAACTTGATATCTCCACGCGTTCCTGAGAAAAAGCGTCTTGACCAACGGACAGACAGACGGACAACGAAGTGATCTTATGAGGTTTCCGTTTTTCCTTTTGACGTAAAAAAAAATGAGTTACCGTGTATCGAGTTGAATGACTTGCAATTGGAGAGGCTTACGTCTAACAGTGCACAGTAGGATGATGATGAGTTAGTTTACTATGGTTTTTGTTTGTGAAGGAAGTCACGAGTAACATACTAGTTAGATGTAACCCAAAACAGTCAATAGTAAATCAAAGGTAGACCAACTCTGTCATTATTTTCTTGGCACCGCATACATTTGTTCAACAATCCCGTTACAGGATTTATGACTTTCGGAAAGTTTGCTTGTTCTCGATGTAACTCAAGTGGTTTGAAACTGCATGTCTGTGTTCGCGAAACGACTTGTTTATTTCGTCGATACCTAATATTATCGGAGCACCGTATGAACTGTCGATTGTGTAATGGGTAGAGTCGGCGACGGGACGTGAAGGGCGAAAGAACTTCGCAAACGAACAAGAAAAAAAAATTTGTTGTCTGTAAAGTCGGTTTACGGACGATAATTTTACGTGATAACGTCATAAGGATGCGTCACAAGCTGAACGCTTAGGCCGATCGTGCCTCTCTATCGCTTGCTCCGCGCTCTCGCTTGCACGTTCGGCTCAGGCGGAACGTGACAATGAGTCATGCTTTTTCGTGCGTGCAGGCGGCGTTCATCGATTTATAAGACGTTATCAGGTCAATATGAAAGTGAATCTAAATCAAATCTTATGAAGTGTCTCTTGTGGTTGTAGGTGGTCTGAATAACTTTTCTGGGACTCACTGCCGTGTCTAGTACAAAATTCAGCGGAGGGGAGCGTGGGTTAGATAGAACAACGAAATCTTAAAGGTTTGTCTTTGGTAAAAGTAAAGTTTTGTAAAAAGTCATAGAACAACAGTTGTTGTTTATGATGTTAGTAATCCAGTCCTGGAAGATTGTTATTGTTTTACCCAATAACCCTGTATAATATAGGTCAGTGCTTATCCTTCAGTGTTTACAAGTAACCGCACATGTCGAGCCTTTTCAGGAAGAACATCGTAAGCGCCAAAAATCCCAAAAAACTGTTTTAATATCAATCGCCAGATCAACTGATTTTGCATTTTGCATCACCTTCTCCTGTAAAATATGCAAAATGGCGGTTACGATCTTCTTCCTGAAAAGGCTCGATGTCACAATAAGATGCCTGTAACACGATGTGAACAATATCGGTTGCTACTCGTACTACGTAAATATTGACGATCGATTATGTTTTTGTGGGTAATTGGTTATCATCTTGTATTGTACTTTTGTGTGTTGTGCTGTCTTTTGTGTGCGCCAAATAAATGGTTTATCTATCTATTCTATCGTTAGTGCTCAAACTATAACGTCGTCCTCCCGGTCGTTCTCCCATCACGACCTTGAAGTTTCACCAGCAAGAACCTGTTTTTTATGCCAGTCTTTTTAACTAGCTCTCTAGTCTTACCAGATGCGACGGAATATTACAGCCAGTCATTTCATCATTTGCCGAGCCTTTTCCCAACAATGTTGGGGTCGGCTTCCAGTCTAACCAGATGCAGCTGAATAGCAGTATTTTACATGGAGCGACTGCCCATCTGACCTTCACAACCCATTTACTGGGTAATACGATACCCCTTGGTCAGACTAGTTGTCAGACTTTCGGGCTTCTGACTACCCGTAACGACTGTCAAAGATCCACGAATGCCAGCCGGGAAAACGCTTTAACGTGCTTTCCGAAGCACGGAATGGTCTTGGCATGTAAAGATGGTCACCCATCCACGGGCCAACCGCGGCAAGCGTAGCTTAACTTTATCGATCGACCCGTGGGGCTGTTATTACTTTGCCACAAGCCCCTCGGTATATTACAGCCAGTATTTTACAAAAAAATAACTCGTTTTATGTATTAAAAAAGCAGAACGTCACAAAAATGTATGTTGACATGCCTCCGCTTCGCTATGCCTCTAAAATGAGGCGTTATTCCGAATGGAATTTAACGCGAGAAAATCAACAACCAGGAGATATTTTTCCATTAAATATGTAGCTTTTGTATACAAAAGTGATATTTTATGCGCTTACGTAGTTGCGCAGAGTTATTTAATATTGTGCAGTTTTTATTTCGACTTGGCTGAAGCGTAACAAACAAAAAATTTTCTCTTTATAATATTAGTTTAGAAATTAGATTGAAGTACTGTGTGATGTTCATTACGGTATGGCCCTTTTTAGTCGGGAAATAAAAGCCACATATCGCACTGGTAACACAAGACTGTATCAACTCAAAATGAAGCTTTTTTCAGAAATGATGGAAAACTGATTACTCGTTTCCTGTTAACGATTGTAAAAAGTGAACACCGTTTTAAAATTAGTGATAAAATTAAGGGGTTTCTTTAATTATGAGTAATTTCAGAGATTGCAGGTTATCCAGTTATTTCCAAATTTGAAGTTAATACAGTATTGTGTGCGAAATTAATTTTTGAGTTGATACAGTCTTGTGTTAGCAGTGCGATATGTGCAGGCAACTAGGAAACACAACTCACAGGAAAATCACTCACAGTATTGACGGATTACGAGTTGCAAAATTTCCTAAACATTTAGCTTCGATAAATGTTGACTGGACAATTAAAATCGATACGATATTCTATAACGATAAACAGTTCAATTTAATCTGGCCGTACATTCCCTATATAAATACATCCATTAAAACTTGACCTCGGACAGCCACAATAAACAGAGCACGGCGCAAATATGTGGGCGCTCATAAAACTGAACAACTCGATTACTTAGAATAGATTCATTGCACTCGGAATTGAAATCGATATGCAGTATCGAGTCGGTATTCAGTACCCGTTCTCTATTCGGCGCGGTATTCGATTTTAGAATAATGAAATAGGATTTTTTAAGTGCTGTTGGTTTTCAATTTAAAATATTACTTCTCGTAGTGCGGTGAAGTGCGAGTCGGACTCGCTTACCTACTTCAGTTTAATAACTGTGAAGCTGTAAAGTGTTATTAATTCTAGTCCGTTGCCTTCTCCTCCGTTGTTAAGGTAGCTTCATAGAGTGCGGGCAAACCATTAATTTGGATTGGATAAATTACTGATTATCACTTCACTCACTCACTCACTGAACTTTTTCAAAATCATTTTTGAAGTGAAAACTTCTTTAGGTGCGTTGGGCATTTTTTGAAATGGAAAAAAAACATTTAATTCGCGCCACTGTTACCGTAACCGACACCGCTTTGGATGTGTTCGGCTGTCCTCGGGATGTACTCGGTTTTAATGTATATGAGTGATGGCAAAGTATTCTGTTTGTGTTTTGTTTTCACTTTTGTCGGCAGTCCTGGAGTGTTTTTTCTGATGAGTTAAATAAAAAAAACACTCCGGGACCCAGCAGAGGGTGATACGGACTGAAATGATGATTCATTTCAGTATCACCCTCTCTTGGGTATTGGCCGAGAGAGTAGTGGTGGCCTAGTGGTAACGGCCGCGACTTACGAGTTGTATGTCGTAGGATCAGACCCAGACAGGCGCTTTACTTTGTGTAAATTATTTCATCACCACTGCTCTCAATACGGTGAAGGAAAACATCGTGAGGAAACTGGTATCTCCTAGAACGAAAATAAAAGACATGTGACATCTACCAACCCACACTGGGCCCACGTGGTAGATTACAGCCCACTCCCTATCAAAGAGAGGAAGCCTGTGTCCCAGCAGTGTGAACATTAAAGGGTGATTATGGGTATATAGGCATCCCCTTTCTTCTAACAAGCTTCCCGGTTTCATGCTTTCCTCATCCAGGGCTTGCCCATGACATCGACGATATCGTCAAACTAACGCGCTTTTGGACGGCCCTGGTTTCTTTCGCCTAAAATTGACCACCATTCGGTCACAGCTTTATTTAATGTGAATTATGCCGTTTTGAAGTATTAATGATAATTCAATAAGCGAAAGCAGTGAAGTGTTACATATTACATTTAATTTATTCATTTAGAATTGTCTCGTTGGCTTGACAACAGGCGCGCCTGGGTGAGTTCCTAGGTTCGATTTGTAGTAGATTTAGAATTGCGGGAATTTTGTGGCCGGAAAATACTTACCTTAGCGTAGTTAAACCTCAAAGCATGGGAAACAGAGTGTAAAGTTCACTCATCCTCCATAGAGGGAGGATCCTCCGACCAGACGGGTGTCATGTCTGGTGGGCAACTGCTCGACGATTGATATCGGGACTCGGGACGTTGTATATAATTATGCTGGTTTCGCGGTAAACTTTGCTTTCGCGATGCAGGATTTTGCGTGACATTAATGTGATTTGGTAGTTCGCTAGCAACCACGCAGCAATCATGAGGATAAATGCTCAATGCTAATTCCCTCCTGTGGAATTTATTTTTAATTTCTTTTGTTTATATTAGTTTTGTATAGTTTAAAAGTCAGAAAGTCTATCTATGAAACAGTAATGAAGTCAAAACTGTAAATTTAATATTTTTGAAAAAAAAAAGTAATTGCAAAAAAAAGTTTGACAACCAGGCTTACCAAGGGGTTTCGTATTACCCAGTCACTGGGTTGCGAAGGTCAGATAGGCAGTCGCTCCATGTAAAATACTGGTACTAAGCTGCATCCGGTTAGACTGGAAGCCGGCCCCAACATAGTAGGGAAAAGGCTAGGCAGATGATACGTTATGCTTCCCTGTCTGAGAAAAGGCCTTCCCTGCAGTGGGTATTAATAAGCAGAGGTGAGCAACCTTAACAGGACCATCAATGAAAAACATGATGTTGCCATAGCACAAAAACAGGTTACCGTATTAGCCCTAACATTGAACAACGAAACGCAAGGTTTTGATCTGACGCCAAAGAAAACAGACTGGCCTGTGTTTATTGACAGTTCAATTTCTTATTATACCGTACTCGATCAAAAAGAACATGCTTATTGATCTGTGTTCGTTCGTACATGTCTGTTTTGAACATCTGGACCGGCGAACGGGAATGTGTGACGATGTAAAGAGATACATGATTATATTAGCTTTAACTCCAAACCTCAAACTCAATGAAATGCATTTGAGTTTGGAGATTTCCCCGGCGTGTACCACTGGTGGCACATTGCAATAGAAAATCAAATTGTGTCTCATTAGCCGGCCTTAACCAGTTAACTTAATAACAGACACTTTTGAATTGTCACTGAGTCAGTCAGAAAGATGAAGCTAGTTGCCCATTCCAAAGTGGACACTATTTAAAATCAAAATATTGATTACATCCACAGTTTGCAATAGATGTTGTATCAGTAATTCAGAAATATCCTAAAGCAAATATCAGTAGCATCGATAGTTCACCTTCATTAGTAATATTTATGTATAATTATGTTAGTTAGTTTCCAAATCAAATAGAGTTCGAAACTAACTAACATTAAACTAGCTATGGTTTGGTTTGGCAACAATATCTACCTACTAACTGTTTGGATTGGCTTTGAAATTTACGGGTTCATTAGTTTTAGTTCGCTTTATACAGGGTGACGGGTAATTAGTGACCGATACTTAAACACATGGTTGAACTCAACATAACCATAGAGTAAGTAATGTTCCTTATAAGAGACGGGAGTCCCATAGAAAAAGACGAAAAACGGCGCTTGTATGAAACTTGCGCTAAAACTGAATACCAACACAGCTAAAATGACACAGACTATGCACAGGCTGCAGATTTTAAAGCGAGACAGCGATAGCTGCTATTATGTTTAGTGCACGTTTCATAGTTTCTTTTTTTATTAGACAGTTGCGCCAGACTGACCATAACAAACAACTTCCCCAAAGAAACATTTTTTTTTTAAATTTACTGCCAAGTTCATGATTTCTACCAAACACCCTACTCTAGGGTATGAATGAGACCATATCAAAGAATCAACTGGCATTTGAATTATTTTTCAATTATCATTTTTTTTTGTTTTTATTTTTCATACAAAATAATTTGACAAAGTTACGATTATTAATTTAAAACAAACTTGCGATATCTTCGAAACTATGCATTTTTGGACCATACATTTTGGACTGTATATCAGTGGCGAAGGGTGAATTTATGACAGAGGTAAGCCGGAGCAAAGAAAATTCCAAAAGAAAATTTCAATGATGAATTGACTATAGAGTGGTTATGTTCAGAACTTTCGAAGGGAAGCCGGTGGGAATCGAGTTGTATGGTACCTTCGCCACTGCTGTATATAACCCTAGAGTTATGGGATATCAAACAAAACACGTTGTATAGGTTAACTGGTAATTAGTGACTGATACTTAAACATAACAAACAACTTTCCCAAAGAAACTATTTTTTTAAATTTATCAAGCGCATGACCCCAATCATCACAATAGAATATTCAGTACCTAACAAGAATAATACACCATCAGCTATAATTTAATTTAGTTACCATTTGTTACTAATCCCTTTTTACAAACAAAACTATTCCACTTTGATGCATTAGTCTTTTTCATTCATTTAACAACGGCATAGACCGCAAACGCGTTTTTATCAGGGTGATTGGTTTTTTGGGGTGGTCCCAACATCAATCGTCGGGTTTAAGTCCGGTTAAGCAGACTCAACCAGCTCAACCTCCTTGGTCGAACTGCGAGATGCCATTCCAAAAAAAAAAAAAATCGTCGGGCAGTTGCCCACCAGACACGCCACACGTCTGGTCGGAGGATCCTCCCTTTTCTATGGAGGATGAGTGAACTTTACACCGTGTTCCTCATACCTCTATAAGTGTCAGTGGCGAAGGGTGAATTTATGACAGAGGTAGGCCGGAGCAAAAAAAAATGCCAAAAGAAAATTTCAATAATGAATTGACTATAGAGTGGTTATGTTCTGAATTTTCGAAGGGAAGCCGGTGTGAATCGAGTTGTATGGTACCTTCACCACTGATAAGTGTACAGTTCAAACATTTGGAACTAGAATTTTAAATTAATACTTAATGTAGTGTATATAACAGCTGAAGTAGAAAAATGTCAAGTAATTTTTGGAGACAGTCAATATTAGGTATTGAGAACGATATAGACTCGATACCAAATAATCATTCGTTGTCAATGACAGAGCATTTCTCTATCCGGGCGAATGAAGCAGATATTAATCGAGTGTCAATCTTTGTGGTCAATATCTAAAACCATATCGATCGTGGCTCCAATGTTTCTTACCCAAAATGACAGGTTGACTTATTGAAATGAAGTGAAATATTTATTTCTAAAAGTAGATCTTTTAAAACACTTTTATACGTCAATATTTTATTATTTAATATTTTAAAACTAGATGGCGCTGGCATTTTCTAGCTGACTGATCCCTGAGAAGAAAAATGTCGAAACAAACTCAGAGGTCATGACCTCTGAGTTTGTCTCTTTTTTTGTTTCGAAGTTGTGTTCCCTAAAGATTTATTCAGACAGATACAGAGATAAATTATCGTTGGTCCAGTGGTCGCAAGCGCTACTGCTAAGTAAGCATGAGGTACTGGGTTCGATTTTTATTGCGTCATTGGAATTTTCCATCTGGAATTTCTCAGTGCCAGCCTGGAGTCTGGATTTGTGCCCGGTTGACGGCAATAGGCCCCCAGTTACGTGGGACTTAAACATAACTGGCTCCAAGAGACTTCAAATCTGAAATACCTAGGTAAAGGTATTATACAGCATGTTTCAGAAATGTGTGGTCATTCTTGAAGGTGTAGTACATACCATCAAACTGAACAACTTTCTCCATGGCACGAAAAAATATGCAGCTGTCCCATACATTTGGGTCGAGTAGGTATTGCAGTGTTTTAGGTATGGGACATTTGATAATTAAACGCTATTACGAAGTTGGTCCCATGGAGAAAGTTGGTCAATTTGATGGTCTGTACTATAGAGGCTGGCTGTGAAGACTCACCTCTTTTTGGGACAGGCTGGTTATAATTGAGGGCGTGTTCCATTCGAACGTTCAAGCGTGTGTGAAATATTCTGTTAGTGTTTTTTCTTATTTTTGAAGCAGGGCTAGTTTTATCGTTGTACAGTGAGCTTCTCCTAAAATAAATGCTGGTTAAAGCTTAACGCTTTTTAATTATGTTACCTTTAAATACAACCAGACCTTCTGATACATGCTGTATAACGCCAAGGTATTTCAGATTTAAAGTCTCTTGGCGGTAAACTATTGCAGAACGTTTGTCAAAAGGCGAAGTGGGGTTTTCTTTGGAGAAAATGGATTGCGGTATAAATGCATTGAGGGAATTTCTCTTGAAAACTCTAACTAATGTTAAGTGCCGTTTATGAATTCGAGGAATTGTCTCTAAATGTTGAGTTATTCAATGTAAGAAACGTGCCAGCTTTTAATATCCCTGAAATATCCTCGGAACCGGTACGTAACAATGTTGGTTGGTTGCAAAAATAGAGATGGTGGGGAGAAAAAAGGCTCTCGCAAACAGGCGCCATACGACGGTGCCACGCGATGCTGGAAGAACAATGTCCATGAACTTGTCATAGAAGTTATTCTATTGTATGCAGGAGCCTTAAACTATCTCTGTACCCGTGGAATACCTCCACTACGCTACTAATCAACATCAACGCGCAAACTGAAACCAAGAATTCAGCACATGATTTCAAACCCTCGGGGCCACGGGCTAATCGATCAGGTTAAGCTACGCTTGTCGCGTTTAGTCCATGGATGGGTGACCCTCGAAAAGCACTTTAAGCCGTTGGTCACGCCTGTTATTCGAGCATGTTTGACAGTCGTTACGGGTAGTCAGAAGCCCGCTCCATATAAAATATTGGTATTCAGCTGCATCTGGTTAGACTGGAAGCCAACCTCAACGTAGTTAGGAAAAGGCAAGGCAGATGATGACTTTTGGAACAGTCTAGTGTAACCATACAAACAACAGGGTCCTAAATTCACTATGATCACTTAACGATTCCTTACTCGAAACCACGTCAACTCCTTAGCTAATCACACAAACCCCGCGTTCATTGCGCGCGGTTTCGTTATTGTGTCATAGATAATACGGCCCCAGAAGGGAAACAGTGGTCTTATTTTAAACCAAAAGACACATAAAACATTTTAGTATAAGTAAGATGATCCGTTATTTATTTACTTCTTCCGCTGTCCGTCGTAGTTAGAAACCGCAGATATATTTTTATTTTTACTACGCCTCACAGCCTTGTTTAAATCACTTTTAATAGCACGTTAAAAGAAGCTAATAAACGTTAGTTACTGTGAAAACCGTGTTATTGTTTCGGGTGGATTGTTTGTTTTTAACTGTTACTTTGTAGTTGGTTAGTTGTTTGTCAGCGTGGGTAACGTAAATATAATAAACTAGCTTCAGCCCGCGACTTCGTCCGCGTGAAATTTCTGTTTCCCCTAACCCAGCCGTCGCATCGCATCGCCTGACCGCACTACTACTTCGTTTTCGCTTTCGATCTGACTTATTTTCATTTTGCTCGGCTCCTAAGGGTGCTAGCGTGATGTTAAATAGCCTATAGCCTTCCTCAAAAATTGGGCTATCAAACGCAAAAAGAATTTTTGAAATCCGACTGGTAGTTCCGGAGATTACCCCCTACATACAAACTTATAAACAAATTTCACCTCTTTATAATATTAGTATAGATGTAGTGCATTTTTTTAGGGTTCCGTACGTGCTATAGAAAAAACGGAACCCTTAAGTATAGGATTACTCGTGTCTGTCTATCCGTCTGTCACAACTAATTTATTCCGATTCTACTAGACTGATTAAATTGAAACTCGGTACACATATGAATTACTGTGACCCAAACACGGACGTGTAACGTAAATAAATGAATTTTGAATATGGGGGTCACTTATGGGGGGAAAACTAGAAAATTAAAAACAAAAGTGGTGCAAACTGTACCGTGTGACATATCAAATGGTTGTGAGGGTCTTATTAGTTGTATCTACAACGCTACATGCGAACAACGCGTCATCTGACGTCACGCAAAATCCTGCATCTCGCAAGCAGAGTTTACCGCGCAACTAGCATAATATACAACGGCCCGACATGAATCATCGGGCAGTTGCCCGCCAGACACGAGACCCGTCTGGATGGAGGATCCTCCCTTGTCTATGGAGTATGAGTGACCTTTACACCGTGTTCCTCTCTTTTGTTGTCTGAAACATTAGTTTTTTATTTCATTTATGTATTTTGTGTTTCACGAACTGTGTCCAAATAAACATTTTTCTTTCTTTCTTTTTCTTTTCGTAACCCTGTTTATATTGATTTGAGAACCACAACCTTTTATCGAATGAATTCAAAGTTAAGTAAACAGAATTTGGGACTAACATAAAAAAAAGTTTTATTTCTTTCAGAAACCAGTTGAGATGGGACTTCTGACTTTTTTGTTATCTGATCTTATACATTCGCATTTATGGCCAGGACACTAAGTTTTATTAGAAAATATGAGGTATATCTACAAAAGTTTAGAGTGGGTTGCGGTACTACCAAGTTTATGATTTAAACTAGTTCTGCCCGCGACTCCTTCTACGTGGAAGTAGGAAAATTCATAACATAAGTGACGTTACTTTAAAACAATACAAGTGCGAGTCGAACTCGTACATGGGGTTCCGTACCTTTGGGTTTAGAGTTTTATTTTCATTATAAGTAGCGTGTCCAGATGGGACATCCCATCGGCAAATATGACGAACTTCCATATAAACTTTCATCCCATATTTAACTCCCTTAGAGAATTAAATTTTAAAAAATCCTTTCTAATGCCCGGTTTCTGAAGAATTCTTAAACGCAGTTTAAACTTTCAATAGCTGTTAATTCGACATAATTATCTATTTAAGCGAATTCCTTCAAAAACCGAGCATAAGCTCGGTTTTTGAGGTTCTCAGATAAACCCTTGATAATAATTCACTCGACTTTTAAGCTAAATTGTTCCATAATGACGTGTTCAGAAAGACGATATCGAACCAATAATCACTATCAAATGGATAAACTCCGTTTAAAAGCCTCAGAAACCGGACATTAGTGCTTAACTGCGTTAAATAAGCAACTCTTTTGAAAAATTCATGCTCCCATACCAGACAGACCTAGAGGTTTAAGTTGTGCGTTATATGTCAGTTAATTAATGAATTTACGATTTTTATTAGCGGCCGAACCCAATATCCTATTTATGACCAGTTTTAGCATACTGGAGGTAAAAAATCCTATCTATCTCTGGTTTTAATGCCCCAATAATCCATAAAGGATTAAGGAATCTTACCGGCCCACGCTATCTATCGATGAGAGGGTATACCTACCGCTTACTACGAATAGCTATTTGTATGAAAAAGCCAAAATATGCGTCTCTATAACATGTTGACAGCTATTTGTTTGACAGGACTGTTACTAAAGATGACCAATAGTAGGGCTATTGGCCAAATTGTAGGGATAAACGTATCTACCTAAAAATATTTTACCATAATAATTATGAGCCGTCTATGTTATGCGCAAATTAATTTGTTTGACCTTATTAAAACCTCATTTAAATGTAACCTCAACCTGAGGGGCAATTGCGTAACACATTATCAATCGGAATCGGTTTCATTATGACAGCTCAAAAACATTCATTGCGTTATTTACGTGTTGAGCAGACAATTTTTTCGAACTTATGAAGCAATGGATTAGCAATTTGCTTCAAAATGATTCAGATTTCGATTCATAGTGTGTTACGCAATTAGGGTGCAGGTTTCAGTGTTTCTTTTGACAAACTGTCAATTACGTTTCATCCTCCTCTCTAGCGTTAACAATTTGTTCAGCAAAATGCAGTAAAATCTTGTATAATGTATTACTTACCTACAGACTTTTAATCCTAACTAATATTATAAATGCGAAAGTAACTCTGTCTGTCTGTCTTTTCTTCACGCCTAAACTACTGAACCGATTTGTGTGAAATTTGGTAGGTACAGGGTAAGTGTGAACACCAACAAAGGACATAGGCTACTTTTTATTCGACTTCGACTTCGTCTGCGTCCGCGATAACCGACATATACGCGGACGAAGTCGCGGGCAAAAGCTAGTTTAATATAAATTATAACATAATCCAGTCATTTTGAAGAAGTTTAAAAAAAGAAAAGAATCTGCACGGGAGGAGAAAAGTATAGAATCTTTATATAACCATATCTATTGTATTCTATTGTATATTGTATTTTGACATTTGAATTGTACTTTGACATTTTAATTGCATTTTGCCATTTTAAGTCTTGTGCATTTTGACGTTTTCATCTTATTTTGACTATTATGTATTATGTAATTGAATTGAACTGTTATTCTTTTTTTTTTTTTTAATCTGATAATTGTGTTTAAAATGTTCTTATTTTTATTAGTTGAAGCATCTTATTCATTCATTTAAATTTTGCATCTCGAATCTTGGGCAGAATGTAAGTATGGCTCAACTTTAATTCTTCACGACCTTATTTGTATACTTACCTGCATTCTAGCAAATAAATAATTTGATTTGATTTGATTTATTGTTGTCGCTAGACAGATAGCCTTTATTAGTGATTGTTAGACGACAATCATGGACAGTTATGATTAATTGATTATGCTGGCTGTCATCAGTAGAATAGGTTATTGGGTTTGGCCGTTAGTAGATAGTAGTGGTGATAATTGACTACTAGCTGACCCGACAAACTTCATACCGCCTCAGAATCCATAAATCAAAAAAGCCGTTCCCATACTAAATGTATCAGAAAATGAATTATCTTCATTATTTTTTTCGTGAATTTTCCCGTGTTTCAATTGTTATTCTGCTATTTGGGGCGGAGAAAATACAACAAATCAAAGATTATAAAATCGGTCCTGGCGTTTTTCGAGTCTTAAATGGTGTAAATAACAGGACTTTGTTATATTTATTATAAGTAGATGATTTAAACTGATGAGCTATTACGGTTCAAAACATCAGCCCTGTGACAGACAAACAGACGGAGTAGGCTTAGTAATCCTAAAAAGACGGATACTCAAATACTTATAGTAAAATAAAAATTTTGCTGTCCATAAAAAAAAAAAACCTATAGAATAACCAAAAAGCCAGAACTAACGGTCAGGCAGAATGGGTAGAGTGCCCAAAACCGGAGTAAAAATGAAAACATTTTTTAAAATACAATTTTTTCCCCTAAAAGTTAGCGGATTTTATGTTTCAATTTGAATGTGGTTTTCGTGTTTTTATATGCAGCTAAAATTGACGAGAGACACACACTACAAATCGTGAGGAACGATGAAGTAAAATATCGTGAGTAAACCGGCATGTCCTAGAACAAAAAATTCGACGACATTTGTGACGCCCATCAATCATCACTGGGCCCGCGTGGTGGATTACAGCCCACTCCCTCTCGCAGAGAGGAAGCCTGTATCCCAGCAGTGGGAACATTATAGGCTGATTATGACTTGGGATGATGACACACTACACATACACTAGATGGTTGGTGGCCAGCACATCGAGGTACTACAATCGGTCAAATTTCTTTAATAGATTTTCAACTTTATCGCTTAAGCATTAGATTCAAAGTTGATTGTGAAAAGTACCAGTACCTTACCCCTTGCTTCCGCTGACACGTGAATTTGTTACTGCGCAGCGACTCGCCTCGTGTTCAG
This sequence comes from Hydraecia micacea, assembly GCA_914767645.1. Taxonomy (NCBI): domain Eukaryota; kingdom Metazoa; phylum Arthropoda; class Insecta; order Lepidoptera; family Noctuidae; genus Hydraecia; species Hydraecia micacea. Next base: position 3,573,542 of record OU611794.1, read on the forward strand.
AGCCGCCAAATAGTTGGCATCGGCAGTACAAAGCGACAGTAAGTACAGTCAACTGCAAATCAATGGTAACCATTTGACTTTGAAATTGACAGCGCTATTATGTCGTAGCAGTTAAAGCTATTTTTGTAGAGCAAGAATCAAGTCAAATTTCCAGTTGACTGTAAAGTAGGCCGCTGACAGTGGTAACAAAATCAGTATAAGCTGTACCCCAATTGCGTAACAAGATATCGGTCACAAACTGAATCATTTTGAAGGGTATTGCTAAACCATTGCTTCGTAAGTTCGAAAAATTCATCTGCTCAACAACGTAAATAACGCAATGAATGTTGTTGAACTGGCAAAATGAAAGCCACTCCTACTGTAAGTGGGTTACGCAATTAGCCCGCTGGTCTCTTATTCTATAGAAACTCCGTACTACGCTAGGTCAGGTGAAGGCTTTACCACGGAGGTGCAGTCGACTGTTTTAAATTAGACTATTAAGTAAGTTATTATAGGTACTAGGATTTTTTTCACTTAGTGCTTGGCCAGACTGGCAGCGCGGGCGCGGGGCGGGCGCGGCGCGGCGTACTCAAACGTACGGCGTACTAGGGTTTTGAGTAGTTGCCTCCTTTTTCGTCGTCGACCCGTGCAGAAAGGTTGAACTCAATCAGTACACCGAGGGCTGCAGAGGAAGAAGGTTATCGTATGGCAGCATTTTGCTCACCACGCGCCTACTCACGTAAGGACAAATTCTTTAATATTTTCCTTTGCAAAGCTGAATTATAATAGTATTATAAATATTGTATTAGATTTTAAAATAAGTAAGTATTTACTTAATATTCTATAACATCAGCACGACGTTTTACGGAATAACGCTCCCTGTCCCTCTCAGAAACTACGTCAATAACATGAAATTCGAAACGTCACTTTTTTTTTGGGAGGGCATCACGATTCCTCTAGTCATAAACATATCCGGTAATAATATTATTAAAATGAGACTAGATGTAAGTAATAAATTCACTTATTCCTTCAATGTCCCGTATGCCAGTGGCACGAGTCACATAGCGCGAGAGAATTTTCATTTCTTATATTTACGTCAGAAAGTTCCTATTTTTCGACATACCTATGTCTTGAAGTTCTTTATCCGTTTTATCTCCAGGGCTTTTTCAAAGCACATCATTACCACATTAAAAAATTGCAGTTGGCAAATTGAAATTAACAGGTTTGGCGTATAAGAACAATGCAATAGCTATGGAATAAACCAATAAGGATTAGGATCTCGTGCAGGGGTAGTTCTTAAGGCTAATTCCCACAGTTAAAACGTTCACAATCTAGTTGCAATCACATTTCAGCGACATTTACTGTCAAACATTTGTCGTATCGAACATCAATCAATGTTATCGTACGAGTCTTCTAAACGCTGTTCACAAGTCCAAAACCCGAAAGTTTAGTCAGTTTAAATCAAATAGACGCCCGCTATTCTTCCAACAGCTATTTGCCGTCGGGGGCAAGTCAAATCAGGTTATCGAAATGTGTCATTTTCGATACGATAGCATGTCGTATGGTTGTGAATAGCTATGCAGGTCGATCTATTCCACATAATAACGTCACTAGTACTAATCAACTGACTGTAGGCCGGAGCTCCGTTCTGGTCGATGTCTCGAACAAGAATGATCACCGACATTTTTTTTTATTTTTTATAATGGCGTCTCGCAGTTCAACCTATGAGGTTGTCGTCTGCTTAACCAGACTAGATCCCCGCCACTGGGAGCTCCCCCTTTTATAGTCGTGACAGAACAACTTTGACGTTTCTATCTACCGTCATCCAAAATATCAACGACATAAAAGGTGGATATCCATTTGGAATATTTTCTATGTTTTGCTACATTATTCCTTAATATTTAGGTTATGCAAAACATTACTATTTTATCAAGTTTTAACAGTAAAATGATAACAATAACAACACCCATAATTAGGATAATCTATTACACTCATCATCCTACTCAGCCTTTTCCCAATTATGTTGGGGTCGGCTTCCAGTCCAGCATGATGCAACTGAATACCAGTATTTTACATGGAGCGACTGCTTATCTGACTTACACAGCACAGTTACTGGGTAATACCCCTTACCCCTATTTGCTGAAATATTGTCGGTGAAAAACCTTGTAAAACATTTTAAAAGAGTAACGGTGGAGTTTCTTCCCCATTCTTCTCCATACGAAAACTACCTTTTTGGAAGGGGCGACTAGAATCAATTTCGTTTTATTGTAATTTTTGACGTTCAAAAGTGCCTATTTGAAATAAATGATTTGACTATGACTTTGAAATTGAATATTGTTGGCCTCTATAACTTTTACAGTTAAAACGCATTGAATTTAAACGCAACAGCTGCACGATTACCACACAAATTGTATTGTATGTCCTACCAAACGTACCTACGTACAGTTAGCTGACGTCAGTGGCAACACTTTGACCTTTATTTGGCCTAGCGTAGTACGGAGTTTCAATATCCACTACCTCGCGCCACGCTCCGGTGCGCGGGGCACACGCCCCCGCGCGTATTTTCTACATCTAAATTCAATAAAAACGCGTTCCCGCCGGGGAATTTGGCTTCCACCCCGAACCTTGATCGAGTCAGCCCTCGCCGCTGAGCCTGTAGCTTTAAATCCATCCCTAAATAATTCCGATCCAGCCTGTCCCTTGCTGTCCTCCCCCAGCGACGCCCCAAGCCGACGTCCGTACCCCCCAGGGGGAGCCCTTAGCGTGTAGTCCGTTAGTTTTTACGTCTTGTAAGCCCTGGCTGGTGGCCTTTATTTATTGAGGCAGTTCAGGCAAATCCGATTATGCAGACGACAACCTCTTAGGTTCTCATGAGATGTGCCATTAAAAAAGAAAGTGGCACTCCAGGAGTGCCGACAGAAGTGGAAACTTTATTTATTGATGAATCGTCATATAAACAAAACACAAACAGAATACTTTGCCATCACTTACTGATATATCGGAAATACATTAAAATCCAGTACATCCCGAGGACAGCCGAACACGTCCGAATGTAGTGCGGTGTCGGTAAGTGTCGCGAGTTCAATGGTTTTTTGCCATCTCAAAAAATGCCCAAAGTGCCAAAGTGCCTAAAGAAGTTTTCACTTAAAAAAAAAGAAGGCATTTGGATCCGTTTCCCGCGCTCTGTCGCGCGTCGCGTCGCGTGGCGCGTTGTAGTCAGATCCACCTAAGAGGCCAGCTTGTGCTGTATCCCAATTGCGTAACACATTATCAATCTCTATCTGAATCGTTTTGAAGGATATTGCTAATCCATTGCTTCATATTTTCGAGAAATGTGTCTGCTCAACAACGTAAATAACGCAATGAATGTTGTTGAACTGTCAAAATTAAACCCATTCCTACTGATAGTGTGTTACGTAATAACCACTGACGTGGCATACCGTAGGTACCTACTTACATAATTATATCAGGTAAGCATAACAGTACTTATATTTCATTTTTAACGCGAATGCCCCCCTAACCTTTGCTCTTAGAAAATGTAGAGAAAGCTATGAACAAGGAAGACACTATTTAATTTGTTTAGAGGCTGTACTGAAACTTCGTTTATTTTCATTTGACTTGGAATGAGGTAGTTCCCGAAACCAGTTAGCGCCGGAATCTAGAATGCAGTGCACAATAATGGGAACAAATTGAAAAAGTTAGAGATCTTCTATTGTGCACTAGACCTGAGTAGTAGAGCTGTTTATACAATATGTAACATAACTGTAGCCTGTGGGTACAATTTACGCAGATATCGTATAGTGCCCTTCGCGTGCAGTACAATAATGCTTTCAGGGTGTTGATGGGGCTGCCTCGCTTCTGTAGCGCGTCAGGGATGTTTGCGGAATTGCGTGTTGATTGCTTTTATGCATTAACGTGTAAAAGATAGGTAGGTATTGAACTTTTGTATTAAATAGCAGATTTTTTTTCGCGATTTCAGGTTTGGTCCCGTAGTAAAAGTTGTTTGTTATCATGAGTACAATCACGTGTTTAGGTATCGGTCACTAATTACCATTCACCCTATATAAGGTGTTAAAAAATTAACCTGACAAACTTTAAGAGATGCTTTAGAGTTTTAGACCATCAAACTGAACAACTTTCACTACGGGACCAACCCTGAAATCACGACAAAAAAAATCAGCTGTTTAATACAAAAGTTCAATACCTACCTACTTGACCAAAATGTATGAAACAGCTGATTTTTTTTCATGATTTCAGAGTTGGTCCCATAGTGAAAGTTGTTCAGTCCTATGGTCTAAAGCACCTCTTAAAGTTTGTCGGGTTAATTTTTTAACACTTTGTATAGATCGATTTAAACTTACATGTATTAAAGTTTATGTCAGGATGACAGAGTTGTAAATGTTTTTTAACCTTGCCCAATAATTGCCAAGCAATCTTGTCCTACCTACTTAAATAATCTTATGGAATTCTTTTAGTCATGAATCACAGTCACAAAGGGGTATTAATAGGTAACTGACCTGCCCTAACAATTAAATACACAGTTGTAGCAGAACCCAATACATTCACCTCACTTAAAATATTTTGATAGCAGCAAACTTTCCGTCCAAGCAATTATGCGCTGTATTTTCAATAGCTTATGGGTGGAATTCCCACAAAAATATTAACAGTGCGTGCAAAACACCAGTTCACATTATATGTCTTCCGCAACTCATAAAAAAGGTGTCGTTTATGAATTAAAAGTGATGATTGTTGGCTGAAATTGCTGTGCTGGGTCGGTTTTTGTGGCCTATTATTTGGGTTCGAGGCGTGTCGGCTAAACGTGTTGAATCTGGATCACGAAATATTTTTATTATTAGGCAAATGGATGGTGAAGGGGGGGTGGTCTAGGTAGCCCGAGAAATTCAAATTCAGGTTGTATGTTGAACAAAATATGATTCGCGAGCGTACAAATATTACATTACAAAATTATAATCGTTAAAACCATCAATACAACCCCCCAGTGGCGAAGGGTGAATTTATGACAGAGGTAGACCGGAGCAAAAAAAAAAAAGCCAAAAGAAAATTTCAATGATGAATTGACTATAGAGTGGTTATGTTCTGAATTTTCGAAGGGAAGCCGGTGGGAATCGAGTTGTATGGTGCCTTCGCCACTGCAACCCCCTAAGTTCATAATTTTATAATCCTATTTAATGACTATTTCATGAAATATCAATCGTGAACATTCAACATGACACTGACCTGCACCCTGATTGCGTAACACACTATCAATCGAAATCTGAATAATTTTGAAGCAAATTGCTAATCCATTGCTTCATAAGTTCGAAAAATTTATCTGCTCAACACGTAAATGACGCCATGAATGTTGTTGAACTGTCAATATGAAACCGATTCCGATTGGTTATGTATTACGCAATTGCCCCGCTGTAAATAAAAAAAAAAAAAAGAAAATGTGAATTTCGCGGGCTGCCTTGGCGCGTGACCCTTAATGACTCGTAGGTACAGTCACGAGTCTAAAGTCACCTGTCCCACCTGTGTCCTGATTTCAGTGTTGGCCCCATAGTGAAAGTTGTTCAGTTCGATGGTCTAAAGCACCTCTTAAAGTTTGTAAGGTTAATTTTTTAACACCTTATAGAAGGTGATTAGAAGGTGTGTTTACTAATACTACTCTTTTAGCCAACCCGTTGAGTGGTCTACCTACACAAATATTATTCAAGCCCGTGACTTCACTTGGGTTTCAAATATTGCGTTGGAGGCCTTCAGCCTGCGGTGGTAAAATAGGCTAAATAGATCGATACCTACCTTTGATAACATTGGAATATGAACATAAACCTCGTTGGCTCCGAACGATTCGCGAGCTCGCTATAATAGTGTGTTCCTCAACGAACTTTGCCACGCGTCTTTTGTTTTTTCTCAATTTCCATTGTTGTAACCGTTTCTAATAAACTAGCTGTAAATATATAATATTATAAGAAATATAAAATTCAAAGTCCTGACTGACTGATATATCAACGCACAGCCCAAACCGCTGGTCCTAGAGCCATGAAATTTGGAGGGTGTGTTCTTTGTGAAGAGTAGGTATCCACTAAGAAAGGGTTTTTCGAAATTCCACCCCTAAGAGGGTGAATAGGGGGAGGGTGAAATTTCACGCGGGCGAAGTTGCTGGCAGAAGCTAGTAGTTTATATTTTTAGTTTCATTACATTAGACAATATTAGAAGTACCTATTCCAAACTAATTAAAAAATAAAGGGATAGGTACCGAGGTACTTACCTATTTAATTTCAATAAGAAAACCTACAAAAGTCTTTATTTCTTATCTTATAATTTACAAAGCTGATCCGTTGAGAATCATTTGAACTTTGAAAAGTAATCCGGTAATTAGATTCCAATGGAGAAATAATCGCTTTCTCTTTATAAGGCGAATTTTCATTAAAATACCTAATCTGATTTAACTCCTTCCCAAAATCCTGTAGGTAAGTAATTGCTGACTGTTGCTAAAGAGTTTTCAAGAGGTTTGTATTTATTTATATATACTTTATTGTACACCACAAAAATACATAACAAAATAATTATCAATCACTAAAAATATACAATGGGCGTTTAAGTCCTAACTCTAATTAATAAGTACCTATAAAGAACAGTTCGTACATAACTTCCTATATCCCATCTACTACATTTTCTTGGCAGGGTATTTCTCAGAGATTTAATCCGGACATGCCAACCTGTTGCAAGGATTCCTAACGGCTAAATCTACTATTCGTTCGGTCGGTAATATGAATATCCCTTTTTTTTTTTTTTTTTTTTTTGGATGGGAAATCATCTAATGACTCCTCCCGCTCTGGGTGGAGCGGAAGGGAGTGTCAGACTCTTACTGACTAAAACCCACCCGTGTTCCTTCCTTAGCCCTTTATGTTCCGGGGCAGCGGTAACCCTTTCGGACGATCCCGCTACCCCGGCAGGCTTCGGCCCTGGCGGGCCCCTTCCTTAATGCTGACATCTCTTTGAGGCGCGCGTGGAACACATACGCGCCGTCCGGCACGGGCCTGGTCCTGATCGGACGGAGAGCTACCCATTACTCTCCGTCCGCAGGCCCGCGCCTACGGTGGCCGGGAGTCGTCACGCAGCTCCCGACGCCCGTAGCGTCTCCCGCGGCGGCTGAGGCGTGCGGCTCTCTCCCTGAGCCGTCCCGCCACCTCCTTCGCTAGCATGACTGCTTCGCAGAAGGAGGTGACCGCCTCCCACTCCCTCTCGCCCCGGACCATGGCTTGAACCAGGGCCGGACGCGAGAGGTCGCCGCCGTTGCCGATCGCCTATACGAGGACACGGCGGTGCTCCGCCCAAGCGGGGCAGACCTCCACCGTATATATGAATATCCCTTGGGCGAGTTTTAACACTTCACAGGACAGTAAAGTGCTGATACATTCGTTTTTATTTTTATTAGAAAAGAAGTTTATGGCGTCGAGTTCTTATGTGTAGAATATAATATTTATATATTATACATAGAATAATCTGCCTATAATGTTCCCACTGCTGGGACACAGGCCTCCTTTCTTCGAGAGGTAGTGGGTTGTAATTTACCACGCGGCCCCAGTGCGGGTTGATATAATAGATGTCATATGTTTTCGAATTTTTGGTTCTAGGACATGCCGGTTTCCTCATGATGTTTTCCTTCACCATTTTGAGAGCAGTGGTAATGAAATTATTTACACAAAGTAAAGCGCCTGCCTGGGTTCGAACCCACGACTTACAACTCGTAAGTCGCAGTCAATACCACTGGGCAACCACTGCTCCTTAGCACATCACACTAATATTATAAAGGCGAAAGTTTGTGAGTGTGTGTTTATTATGTTTGTTACTTTTTCACGCTCAAACGGCTGGACCAATTTTGATAAAATTTTGTATGGAGGTAGCTGACACCCTGGATTAACATATTGGCTACTTTTTATCCCGATATTCCCACGGGATCGAATTTTACGCGGGTGAAACCGCGGGGCGCAGCTAGTAATTATATATATGCTCTCCTATCTTATACATATTATAACCTAAAGTTGCGTTTCGTGTCTGCCTGCGTGATCACGTTGTTCTTCTAAACTAAGTACACGCAACGGATTTTGTTGCAACGGTTTTCACTATCATTGAGAGGATTTATTCCGGAAGATTTCTAAGTATAATACAATTATGATTATTAAACTTATTCATTGTAAAGAAGTCTCGTTGTCAATCTTCGTCAAGACGTAAAAAACTGTGCGAAACAGGGGCGGGTCAATCGGTTTGGAGTTTCGTTTTCCCTCATTTCTTAATAAACTTGTAGCGGTATGATCTACAACAAAATTTAAATAAATAAAATCGAAGTATCTGTTTGTACTTACCTAATGTTAACATACTAGGTTTTATTATTTATTTTAGAAAAAAGTAGGGTTCCGCACAACCCCATGAAATCCTATTTGTCTACTGACCTGCACGCAAACGAAGTCGCGGGCACACCTAGTTCTGGCATAAATCATTTGACAAGTACAGTCAACAGGTCATCAGTGGTAGCAGGTTGACATTGACAGCGCCTTTATGTTGTAGCAATGGCTATAACATAAAGGCGGTGTCAATGTTAAGCTGGTGGCGGTTTCACTGTACAACAACGAAATGCAATCAGTGTTGACACAGGTGTTACCACAGATTTGCGTTTCATTGTAGGTATGGTGAAATGGGTTTAGTTTGATACTACAGGACTACAGGTTTACTTTGATAACTACTTTCTACTTATGAAAAACTTAATTTTATTAGATTTAAATATATAGATTTGAACAAAAAAACAGTTATTTGTATTTATCAAAGAATCCCATCCAGAAACCATCATCTTAAAACAAGTGGACCGATATTTTTTTGTTTTTTTCTTGGTTAAGGGGTTACTATCAAAATACGTACCAAAAACTAGTGCAATCAAAGTATTCCCTATGTCAGTATGAAGTTGATCACGATTTTTTTTTTTCACAAAAAGGAGTGTCCAAAAATATTACTTTAATGTAAACATATGCAAACCCATAAAACCGAAGTTACATTTATTTTTGTTAAATTTTCAGCCTTCTTAGTACAGAAATATTAAATTTAACCTCGAATTTTAAAATTGATCAATGTAACCCCATTTTACGGTACGTTGTTCAGTAAACCTAGCACACGCTTTAACGAAGGGCACGTTGGCAATGTATTTCTAAGATTGCTCGTGGCTGCTCCAGCGTGGCCTGAAACACAGTTTAGTATGAACCTAGTTCGGGCGGGTCGCTACAAATTTCATCTAAATCGGTTGAGCATGAAGAGGTAACAGACAGACAGACAGATACACTTTCGCATTTATAATATTAGTATAAATTGAAACGTTTTCAGGCAGATATGAAATGACCAACGGTTAGGTTAGGTGTATGGATTGCCAGAAAATGGTACCTACAGATTGAAATTTCCAGTCTTACGTGATTTGAATGCCCATGTACCCACGATTTGTACCAGTCGTCATGTTAATTCTAGACTACGAGTAATAGTGAAGTATATGGGTATTGTGTAGCAGTCTATACAATGGACAGGTTCTGTTCCAGCCGAGCTATTTATAACCAAAGAACACATGGCTATTAGCCAGATTATGTTTAGTGCAACAATGTTGAATCAACGTGTTCTCCGCACCAGATTTTGTATCTGTTTTAGAATGTAACGGTATAGGAATTTCCATTACTCTGCGAGCATTTAAATATAATTTTCTTAATGAAAATTTTATATCCATTCATTCTCTCTCTGACAGAGGGGCTCGTGGCTAAGTAATAACAGCCGCATCTTGCCGCAGTTGGTCCGTAGATCGGTGACCATCTTTACATACTGATACCCCTCCGTGCCTCGGAAAGCACGTTAAGGCGTTCGTCCCGGCTATCACCTCTCTCTTATCTTTGACTGTCTTTACGGGTAATGACTCAGAAAGCCCGAAAGTCTCACAATCAGTGTCGAGCGGTGCATAATATAAATATAGGGGGACTGGTAATTAGTGACCGATACTTAAACACGTGATTGTACTCATGATAACAAACAACTTTTACTATGGGACCTAAATAAGAAATTGCGAAAAAAAATCTGCTGTTTAGTCGTTTCTGTTCGCCTAACTGGTCAAAATGTACTGAATAGCAGATTTTTTTTTTCTTATTTAAAAAAAGGTAACTGGAAATCTCTGTTTCTATGGATTTAAAATGGGTCTAATTTGGCTGTAACACTATTTTTCGAAAATGTTCTTAACAAACTTTTTAGGCCTTTGTATCCTGCTTATGCGTATGAAGTTTCATTAAAATCGGTTCATTCATTTCGAAAAACAAGGGCTTGAAAGTTTGGATGAAATGCAGTACGTCGTAAACGATCTTAACAAAGTTCAAAATCCATTGCAACCAAAAATACTTATTAGAGCCTTTTTGTTATAAATGATCACTCAAAAATCAACTTAGAATACATTCAACTAAAGTAGATATCTAAGCCGACCCCAACACAGTTGGGAAAAGGCTAGGTCGATGATGATTTTGGGAACTTTATGGCGATGGAATGTAAATTACCTTTTTTTTTTTTTGTTGCGCGGTGGAAATCCTCATGGACTTCCTCCGTCGTGGGCGGGACAGAGGGGCATGCCGGACTCTTACCGGCTAAAACCACCACGGTGTTCCACCTCTACCTATGGCCGGGGGTGCGGGATTCGCATAAGCATTCGCCGCTCCCCCGACAGGCCTCGACCCGCTGTTCCTCAGCGGGTCCCACCTCCCCGTGCGCCCATTCCTATAATGGCCGCACCCACTCTCGAGTGGCGCGCGTGGAACACTGCAACGCCAACTCGGGCCTGTCTGGTCGGACGACGGACGCCCCTAGTCCGCCGCCCGCAGGCCACCTCTCATGGAGGTCGCAGATCGTTTTGCGCCCTTCTCGGGCGCGCGGTGCGTCTCCTGCGGGAGGGGAGAGACGATGCGGCTTCTCTCTCCCGCTCAGCTGCCTCCTTTGCAGACATGACATCCTCGCAAAAGGAGGCAACTCCGTCCCATGCGCTCCCGTTCTCGACCATCGATTGAACGACGGCCGGGAGCGAGAGATCGCTCCCGCCTATTGCCGCGATGAGGTCACGGCGCAGCCCTGCCCAAGCTGGGCACTCCTCCAACGTGTGCTGCGCCGTATCCTCAGGGCAAGCCGCATAGTGGTGACACACCGGCGTCTGCTCCCGACCTATACGACACAGGTACTTCCCGAAGCAGCCGTGGCCAGAGAGTACCTGCGTCAGCCGGAAGCTGAGGGCGCCATGCCGCCTCTCGATCCACGCCTCCATGTTGGGTCTTACTGCCGCTATAACGGCGTGCCCTGCAGTGGGTTACGCAAGTCGCGTCTCCCATTCCGTCCTCAGGGCCCGGTGGAGCTCAGACCGCCGTGCTTTGATAACACGAGGCAGGGGTCTTTCGCCCCTGAGATTATGAACACTGTTTTATAGCTACGAGCACACCGCTAGCTTTGGCATGGTCTTTTCTTCAAAATAAGATCCATCGGCTGGTCAGGAGTCGTCTCACTAAAGTACCTGTCACACGCTGTCACTTTGCTCTCGACACTGAGGTTAAGATTGATAAATGTTACTTCGCACGTGGTTTGACTACACAGGTAGTTTTATTTCTGTCACTGTCACACAACTATCAAAATGCGAGTGCAAGATAGAGACGGGAACATATCTAAGCCAAAGCTTGTCCTATATAACTTTTCGCATAAATATCAGTGTCGCGGCTGCCGTCGTGTAGACAGGCCGTGTCCATTGTTGGTGTCTTGCTTTCTGTCACCAAAATAAAAAATGGGTGTAAATGGTTAGAAGAAGACACTACTTTGATTCTCGAGATGTTCAAACATTTGCACTGCTTTATACACTTTATATCACAGAACACGAATACGCCTCTGAGGCCCCTGGTAGAGGTGACATTGTCAAGACTTACCATACATACCAAGTTTGCACCGTTGTCTTGCACTGCAATAGAAATGATGTATAAAAATTTACAGCTTTTAGGGCCTTAGCACACCTCCGCCGCGAAAATAATTATAGGAAACCGCTTAATGAATTCCGCTAAGAAACAATACTACATTATGTCGCGATTCGAATAGCGGAACATCATAAGAGTCGGTTGAAATGTAGCAATCGGAGCACCATGTCGTCGCTTTCAACTTAGCAAATACAGTATGAGTCTACTACGGACCTCTTAGATTAGTTTTTCCGTAAATCAAACATCCAATTTACAAAAAAAAAAAAATGTTTCGCTTTACAAACTTGTCGACTGCCATAGCTACGTGCGAAACAAACGCGGCACCGCAACAAAATAGCGGGCTGAGTGCGGAGGTAAGTGGCCTCCAATCAAATCGGCGAAATCACGCGGGATAGAGACAGAATCATAATCAAATCAGTGCGTAGAATAGGCAGTTTCGCTTCTGTTTCGCTTGTCGTACAATGGACAAGTCATGGCGGAACTACTGCGGATTCGCTGCTATGGTTTCGCGGCGGAGATGTGATACCTTCTTGAATGGCAACTGCAACAAAACTTGTGCGCTCGAAGCAATTTCAGGGCCACGAATTTGATTAGTGGGTACCGTCTTTAGACGCTGCGGGTGCGGCGATTCCGTCATTGACACAAATGTCGAGCCTTCAGTCGATATCGAATGCTAGAGTAACGTTGCATAACGCTCAATTCTCATTGAACGCATTATAAGCTACAGGCTGCTGCACAATATTGTTCTAACAAAACCACACCATTCATCGCTCCAGTAGTATACAAACAATAAATCAATACCCCAAGCAATGCATCAATTGACGATGTAGTACGGCCAATATCAGTCATTGTGTAGAACCATTATGTTTAGCGCGAGATTGGAAGCTTGCCCGATGATATCCCTAGTGATTTGGTGCCAAACATTGTTCTATACTATCGTAAGATTTATTTGACGAATATTTTAATGTTGTGAGCTTGTGTCTATTTCTTGAATGTGCTGTTTGGATTTTGGGATTGCTGAAACAACGTAACAAATACACTTCGTTCTAGCAACATCGGTTAGCTACACGTTTCATTTTGTGGTGTTTATAACAGTCCAGTGGAGCGTGGTGGCCCAATGGTAACGGCCGCGACTTACCAGCTGTAGATCGTAGGTTCGAAATCGACGAAAAATTTTTTCATTACCACTGCTCTCAAAACGATGAAGGAAAACATCGTGACGTAACCGGCATGTCTTAGAACCAAAAATTCGAAGACATGTGATATCTATCAACATGCACTGTGCCCGCATGGTGGATTACGGCCACTGAGAGGAGGCCTGTGTCCCAGCAATGGGAACATTATAGGCTGATTATGCTAGTATAGTCCATGCAAAAAATACTATTCTTATAAGCTTATTAATAATCTTATTACATCTTGGGCTGTGGGCGGTTTCTCGTCAATCGTGCAAATAGTGGGATTCGAACTCACGACCACTCGCTCGCCAGTCATTGCTTTTTTTTTCTTTTGTCCTACTATCCGAATTCTGTAGAGATTCACTACATAGTGAATGCGTTTAACTCTACCCTTTCTTTAAAATCTTGTAACAAAGGTTTTTAGCCAAAAATTACTTTGGCACCAAAATAAAAAACACCACATTTTTGTGGTTTCGAGTATATTTTTCTTATTTATTTATTTATTTGGGATTTCCAACAAAGGATATACATTATACATATACAATTTATATCACAATAATAATAAGGTCTTTTACGCGTGCTATGTCAACTACAGGAGACCACAGCATGCACACTTAAGTAGGTGTAAACACGATAAAAATAAAAATAGAGAAAATAAACATGGCGAATCTAAGATCAATCAATGTTAGCTTAAGGGCTGATTTTTCCAACTCTAGGTAATTTTATCTGACGAATTTAATTTTAAATTTTTGACAGTTCTTCCATACAAAATCTATCAGACGTCAATTTTATTCTACGAATATAAAATATCTATCGATTGAAAAAATAACAAAAATCAGGCCATAATCAAATAGACGACTGCCATTAGTATGCTAGCCATTTGCTGTCCCACAAGGCAAATACAAATAAGTAATTGAAAATGTCTCATTTTCGGTATGACAACCTGTCAATTAGTTATGAAAAGCTATGTTGGTGTGTTGGGAATCCGTCACCATTAACCAATTCATTAATGCCCATTGATTGGGTTGTGGAGCTCGATTGCTGTTGCTCCATGTAAAATATTAATTAATACCCAGCCAGAGGGTAGATAAACAACCTTGCGGTCTTATATTAACTTGTCTATTTTGTATATCAATTAACGATGTAGTGAATATTATATGGTAACATGCGGATCTTTCACGAGATATTGTAACTGGACAGATCTTTTCTGTTGTATTAATTTGATAAACACATAATTTGCTGTGGATATGGAAATGTTAACTATTGTTAACTATACTTATTAGTATATTTTTAAATGATTTTATAATCTAAAATTTAATAATATAATGTATATGTATTTACTGAAATAAAAGAGTAAATGCGAATAGCCGGATAGAGATGTGATGTCCGGCTTTAATTTTTTTATATATACAGTGTGAATTTTCTAAGTGGGCGTGGATGGCCAAATCGTGGAATAGCGAAAAATACTCAAAGGAGTCACGTGCTTGATTTTGATGAAAACTAAAACTGCATCATTGGATTTTTGAAAAATCAATATTTCTAGCCAGGAACCGAACCCGTTGATTTTGAAAAAAAAACAGACTGTATTATTACACCATTCGATAGTGTCGCTAATAAGGATCGAATTCCGGGCGAAAAAATCACCCTGTATACTAGATTCTGCCCGCATTTTCGTCCGCGTAAACATCACGCCATCTCTTTCTAGGCCAACCGCGTAGTTGTTTTCTGTAAATTGGGATCCACTGAGTGGTGTTTTTTTTGCTTTAAATGCATGTTTCTATTTTCATCTTGAGACAAGCCTGATTGCTCTCAAGATTGTTACAATTAATGACTTTCTTGTCCCGAACAAGACAGTTATTTTTTTCTAAATTCGTTTGGTGTTATGACACTGGACACTCTTAGCGCCGCCTACCGGTATTTCCACTCAAATCGCGTAATAAATCCTTTTAGCTAATCGCCTTTCACTAATTCGGTCCCTTGTGGCCGGGTCAGCAAATCATATTGTCTTTCTCACGGCTTATTCCACGTCTTTGTCTAACCTAACCCACGATAAGTAAGATAGACAGGACGCCTAACGTTGCCTGACTATTAGCGCTGGTTTTATTTCATGAATAGTTAACGAGCAAGCTACTAAAATGACGATTTCATTTATTGATAAATGATAATTAGTTATTTCTGTAAATTGGTTAAAAAAAAACAGAGATTCGTGAACAGAAAGAGGGACTCGTGGTTAAGTAATAACAGCCGCGCGGGTCGATCGATCAGGTTAAGCTACGCTTGTCGCGGTTGGCCCGTGGATACCATCTTTACACGCCTAGACCCCTTAAGCCGTTGGTCCCGGCAGTCATTCGTGGATCTTTGACAGTCGTTACGGGTTGTCAGAAGCCCGAATATCTGACAACAAGTCTTACCAAGTGGTAAGACTTGTTGTCAGAATTTCGGGACTTTCTTTTGTTGTCACTGGGTTGTGGAAGTCAGATAGGTAGTCGCTCCAAGTAAAATATTACATGAAATTAAAAGTGGTGAACAAGTTAAATCTAGTTTTGTACGCAAGTTTTCACAAACCGGGTCAGATTACGCCCATGCAATGACCTTTGAGATGGCAGTACGAAATTAATGGTGAACATTCTGAAAGAAAACTGTTATGCCAGTTTTATTTTCACAAACGAACCAGGAAACGTTGATTATAAGAAACAAGCTACTCAGATGTTTATGTAAAGGTTCCGTAAAAAATAAATTATGTTATTTAGATCTCTTTAGACTAAGCTGAGCCATTTATTTTTCTTCTCGCGTAAATAATTTTGGAGTTTCTCATTGACTTGAATTTGAATTGAGGAAGTCTTCAGCTTTGGTTAGAGATTATTTCCTGGATGAGGATGGATTGTTGGATGGATTTAGAATAGATCTAGCCAGACCTAGTTTAAGGGATAGAGTTTAAAATTATTGTACTCCTATGCTAAAGTTGTATTAGTAGTATATTTTTGGCTACTTTTATTTTGGGTAGGTACAAAATTTTCGAAACCTGAATGATGTCCTTAATTTGTTGCACATTTTCAATAAAAGTTTGCATTTATAAACTTATGTTAGGATTCTCCTGTGCTCATGGGGCCCGGGGCCACGGGGTATTTTGCCCAATGCTACCCTATAGTATAGTTTAGTTTCGCCACTGGCTAAAAGTGATCTTTTAAAGACGACCTTTGGATGGTCGATGGATTAAAAAGGGGAAGGACAGACAATACTGTCGGTAGTCTGTCTGTCCATTCCCTTTACAGCTATCCAGAAATTCGGTTTACTCTCGGGATACGAAGATCCGATTTCCATCCCATAAATTATAGTAGGCATTTCCCCTTTTCTCTGTTTGCGTGAAAATTATATTAATTATGTAGACGGATGCTGAAATCGTTTCCAGTGGGGTTTAATACCGTTTACTAGTGACCCGAAAGGATTGGTGAAAGTTGAAACTTATCAGAAATGCTTGAAATACATGTATTCGATATAATGTTTTGTTCTTGTGTCAGGTAATTGGAACTTACAGAGAAAAACTGTACTGGAAAAATGTTATGACACTTTTAGCATGGCGTTACAAACGCAGTGTTATGTAGCATCGGTGAAAATCGTAGCGTAGACTGTGAAGCGTAGCACACACGTAGCAGATAGTGTAGCTGCGTAGGCTGTGTGCGTAGCACATGTGTTCAATCTATCCGAAGCATAGGCTTTGTAGCGTTAACTTTATACGTATTGCGTAACTCCACGTATCCATCGCGTATCTTGCGTATATCTTTATGGCGTGTTGTTCGCCTTCATAGTGTTAACTCTGCAGTATAGTTATAGTCGTAGGCTCTATAGAAACAATTTAGCAATACTTTACAATTATTATGTTCTCCATCTTTTGTATGTTATTACATCAAGCTTGTACACTTCGAAGAGTCAGGGATCGTATGTGAAACGCTTACATAACATAACATAATCAGCCTATAATGTTCCCACTGCTGGGACACAGGCCTCCTCTCAATGAGAGGCAGTGGGCCGTAATCCACCACGCGGGCCCAGTGCGGGTTGGCAGATGTCACATGTCTTCGAATTTTTGGTTCTAGGACATGCCGGTTTCCTCACGATGTTTTCCTTCACCGTTTTGAGAGCAGTGGTGATGAAATAATTTACACAAAGTAAAGCGCCTGTCTGGGTTCGAACCTACGACCTACAACTCATAAATCGCGGCCGTTACCACTTGGCCACCACTGCTCTCAATGAAGTTTCAAATCTAAGTAAATATTATTTGCGAAACGAGTATTCTCAATTTTAAAATCGTTTTCATTTACGTTACGGTTACTCCGTGCGTTCGCGCAGGGCTTTAATCTGTATGCCACTCTCCAATTTTCCACTACAGTGCGATATACATGACAGATATATGACCAAAGCCTTTTGCAGCGGTTTGGGCGCTAATACTGTTAGAGTGGCGGTAAAGTGATTAGGTGATGGATGGCCGAACAGCCGCCGATGAGACCAGTGTTTACGGCTTTACCGCGTTGACAGATTAACTGTATTGGTTTGAAAGCAGCTGATACCACGACGAGTTGAAATACAGCAATTGAATCTATACTATCAATCAATCAATCAATAGTCTTTATTTGTAAACATAGGTTACAACAGTGTGCAAGATAACATCTGAAACGGCGAAAAAACGACGAAAAAACCTCCTCGTTTTATTGAAGTCCGTTTAAATACGAAGTTATTAGAAGGCTTTCATAACAACCTAGGTAGCTGTCCTACAAATTAAGAAAAAAACAAACGCAAAAAATTAAAAAGGTAGATGGCAGAAACACAGTTTATATTATACACTCACGAAATAAATTATCATTCCGGGAACTCTCGCTCGGCTAATTTCGATAAAAATTTAATAAAACATATCCATCAAAACTTGTTCAATCAATAATTTCTATAGGGTGGGAAACATCTGGCCTCTTTATTGACTGCCCATAAATGTTCCATATGGAGTAACTGGAATTATAAGTAACAACCTTTTGCAGGGGTATAGGTACTTCTAAAGCCGCGGTCGCACGCCCCGTTAACCGTTAATCGCCGCGCCAGACGTTGCTACACCTGTAACGGACCGTCCGCGTCGGACCGTGGCTTGAGAAAGCGGGAGAGGATGAGGCCTGCGGTGGTCTGTCATCACCCGTCCGTTTCGTCGGGAGTCGGTACGCCCAAAGGTACGGTGCGGACGCGTTTATTTTTGCTTTTTTTTTATCAAATGTTAACCACTTAATAAAACCATAACAGCTGCATACGCAGCCATATATTATTTTGTTATGACTAAGATATCTACGATACCTTTTACTTCTGTGATTTGTAACAAACTTTTTTTATTATTTTTTATTTGAAATGGGTTTGCTCTTGACTCTAGTCTAGGTCAGAGGTGACAGAGACAAAGTCGACGATGGAGTCAGCTTACCCAAAAGAAGCCTGTTCACTCTCACTTTGAAGAGATTCGGGTTGTATGCGCTCGGAAACACACGCAGGTAGAGAGTTCCACTTTTGCTGTGCGCATTATAAAAGACATTTGAAAACGCTTACTGCGAATTGGTGGAATAGCAACTAGGCAGGGATAGTAACTTTGTAACGTTCTAGATGTACAAAATGACGTCATGACGTCGTAACGTCTGACTACTAGAAGCCGTTTGCATGTAAGCGCTCAACGGTTTTCACGATTATGTTTATTGGCGTTTCGTGTATTTTTGTTATGAACTGGTAGGGTTCATACGAAATATAAGAGGTTAATAATAGAACACTTTTAAGACAGCACAAAATAGTTATTCGATGAATTACTCATGTTGACTGTTTCTACAAAAAATACATCTGAAGGCCAATTTCCGTAACGTTCAAAATCTAGTCGCAATGTCATCTCGGCGACAATCAATGTCAAAAAACTTGTCAATAATGTATGGAAATTATAGATATTTTTGACAGATTGAGACTGAGATCAAACTGTGAACGTTCTTAAAATTACGAGAATTGCCCTCTGATCAAAAGTGACTTATAGTTACACTAACCTGTAGCATGTAGCTTCCTCAGCGGATCCACGATCGCGAAGTACCGATCAGCTGACAGCGCTGTCAGTGTGAACACTGACACTCCGATACTGACGTCCTTCGCGGCTTCAGACACCCGACACACCGTAATGCCCCATGGCCAGGACTCCACCGTGTACACTATGGAAGTGAATGGGACGCAAGTGATGATCACCAGGAGGTCAGCAAGCGCAAGGGAGAGGATGTACCTGAAAGAGATGTTATACACAGTCATAATGTACCCCGGATTTTGTAATATCTTGATTTAAAGGAGTGTCCTTGAAGTTTCTTCCCTGTTCTTCTCCTTAGAGATCTACGCTTTGGAATGGGCAACAAGCTTCAACTTTCTGACTAACTGACCGAATCTTTGACAATTCAAAAGTGCCTGTAAATGGTTTTATTGGAATAAATGCTTTGATTTTGAGTCACGTGCATAAATACCTCATACTTGGTTTGTGAGGCAATTTGGTAAGCGACCAGCTGCGAGTCGAAAATCGACCTAGTGTAAATCCCCCATTAGGGCCACAAGCGTTAGAGATCTATTAGACGACAGGGCTGATCGGTCAGGCTATCAGTTCCTACGGAGCTTTCTTTATTGAAGAGAGCCAATAAATTAATATTATATCTTGGCTAAAGTACTGCCTGGTCACTTAGATATTACGTCAAGGATTGTATATACTTAATATTATAAAGAAGTAAAATTTGTTGGTCTTTAAAGTTCGTATGTAGGGGTAACCTCTGGAACTACCAGTCGGATTTGAAAAATGTTATTGCATTTAATAGCCAATATCTTGGCCAAGGCTATAGGCTATTTAACGTCACGTTATGACTCATAGCCGACCAAAAGGACATCAGAAAGAATGCTAAGCGAGAACAAAGTGATAGCGCGAGCAGATAATGCGATGCGACGGGGTGGTTCAGGGGAACAAGAGCCACGGGCAGAATGAAGCTATCTATAATAATAAATTGTGAGCAAAGAACCAATATTATAATTTTGTGGTAACAATTACGTTGGTTTTGGATTTAAGGGGTATCGTGTTACTATAGTAACTTCGTTGTGAAGGACAGATAAGCAGTCACTGCGTGTAAAATACTAGCATTCAGCTGCATCCGGTTAGACCGGTAGCCGGTCCCAACACAGTTAGGAGAAGGCTAGGCAAATTGATTGATTGAATTTCATTGGTATTGGTTCCCGGCCTGCCGAATGATACAAAATACAACATCATTTGGAGACTGTGCGCTTTCAAATGATACTATGTTTCAGTTGAAACTACTGCACCCCGCGGTTTTACCCGCATATGTCTTGATCCTGTAAGAATATCGCGATAAAAAGTATCCTATGTCCTAATCCAGGTGATGATCTACCCATGTGCCAAATTTCATCTGTATCCGTTCAGCCATTTTAGCGTGAAAGCGTTAGGTAACAAACAAACAAAAAATCTAATCTATTCTCTTTATTATTTATTTTTAGCTGTTAATGTCTCACTGCTGGGCAAAGGCTTTTCTACTCTCTTTCCACCTCTCTCTGTCCAGAGCTACCAAGGATCAATCTTTAGCAAAGGAGACCAGTTCATCCCGCTATATCAGCCTGGGCCTGCCGCGATATCGCACTGGGTCGTAAGTTTGGCCCACTGATCGTCTGACATGCGGCAGATGTGTCCAGCCCAATTAGATTTCCGAGTGACATCAGTTATTTTAGTGATGGAACGGATTGTTGTATTCTTAACCCGGTAACCCGCGGACGAATTGCGTAACACACTATCAGTAGCAATGGGTTTCATTTGAACAGTTCAAAAACATATATTGCGTTGTTTACGTTGTTCAGCAGACACATTTATCGAACTTAATATGAAGTAATGGATTAGCAATGTCCTTCAAAATTATTCAGATTTAGATTAATAGTCTGTTACGCAATTAGGGTGCCGGTTCTTTATTATAATAATAATACGAGTATATTATAGTTTAGTTCGCTCTGCCGCGCTAATAGGGATGACGACGGGGTAAAGTAAACGAGATTCTATTTCGTCCGTCAGTTAGATTATCAAAAAATAATGGACACTTTTTTTTCTTGTGTCAATCAACCAAAAAATTACAAAGAAAAAGCGTGTCAAAGTTTAGGAGTGGGGGCTCGTGACGTCACGTGTAGGTAAAAATTGTACCAATACGTGACGTCATGCGACATTTCAAATCAATATATCTCTGTAATGTTTTGATTATGTGAAAAAAGAAAAAATACGTGCCCAATACTTTTTAATAATCTACCTGATAGACAAAGAAAAAAAAGTTAGTCGTCATCCCTATTAAAACCGCAGTAGAGAAGTATTTTTGGAAAATTGGGCTACTTATAGATTTGGAATCCTCGTAATGAGCTCTATATCTACTATTATCTAAAAAGTCTTTAAAAAGGTCTTTATTAAGATGTGGACTCTTACCAGGTCGATTTCTGATTCTTTAATCTACGTTCGCTATTTAGTTTCCAAACATGTAAACAAATATGTTTTTTCGGAAAAATAACTTTAATACCCACAGATAAAGCTCAGTTTGCGCTACAACTTAATACATTTTGTTATTTATAGTATAAATAATAGAGCAGTGGTGGACCGCGACTTACGAGTTGTAGGTCGTAAGTTGCCTTTGAACCCAGACAGGTGCTTTACTTTGTGTAAATTTATTTCATCACCACTGCTTTCAAAAAGAAAACATCGTGAGGAAATCGACATATCCTAGAACCAAACATCGAAGACATGTTACATCTACCAACCCGACTAGGCCCGCGTGGTAGATTACAGCTTACTCTCACTGAGAAGAGACCTGTGTCCCAGCAGTGGAAACATTATAATTATTATACTGATTATGTATTAATAAATAGGACTAGTCTAGACACTATATCTTTATCAACATGAAACTATCAAGTTGATATATTTTGTTTATGAAACAAAGATTTGAATAGACCGTTAGGCTGTCAGCTCATAAACGATTTATCTATCCTGTCTATCATTTTCAGTTAAAAGATAATAAATTTTACCCAGTAAAAGCTTATTGGAACGTCTGCTAATAGCGAACTTTTAGTTTTCACGAACTACTATTATTATTAATGACAGTCCCATGTTTGCTTTTATGATTAATCATTTTGATGTTCTCATTACGTTCTATTCAAATTGATGAAAAATACTGTAATTTTGAGATTCTACAGTTATTTTAAATTGGAAAGCTAAACTCCGCAGACGCGAAGGATATTGATATCTAAACGCGAAAAATAAATTAATTTGATGATTTTTTTTGTAGGGTCTTCGACTTTTTTTTGTAGTCACTTGAAATATTAGCTAAGAGAATCAGATTTTTTTTGTGTAAAGTTCATAGACTTAATGGCTATCTATATCATCTGCCTAGCTTTTTCCCAACTATGTTGGGGTCGGCTTCCAGTCTAACCGGATGCAGCTGCATACTAGTATTTTATATGGAGCGACTGCCTATCTGACCTCCACAACCCAATTACTGGGTAATACGAAACCCCTTAGTAAGACTGGTTGTCGACTTTCGGGCTTCTGACGACCCGTAACGACTGTCAAAGATTCACGAATGACAGCCGGGACCAACGGCTTAACATGCTTTGCGAGACACGGAGGGGTCTTGGTATGTAAAGACGGTCACCCATCCACGGACCAACCGCGGCAAGCATAGCTTAACCTGTCGATCGACCCGTGCGGCTGTTATTACTTAGCCACAAGCCCCTCGATGACGGTCACCCATCCACGAACCAACCGCGGCAAGCGTAGCTTAACATAAGCGATCGACCCGTGCGGCTGTTATTACTTAGCGTCGTTAGGTAGGTATATCTATATCTACACACGAAAAAAACATACGAAAACAAATCTCAACTCATATTTCAAGTAATAACACTAACAACGGTCGTTTACCACCCAAAAAAACACAAAATCATTGTATTTTTTATTTTATATCGATACCCATCGCGTCTGCGGAGTTTAGCTAGCCAGTTTAAAATAACCTTGCATAATGGTTTATTCTGCCATTTTAGATTCCTATTCAGACTTATTTATGTAAGTGATAAGAGACGCTTTATTTCGTAAAGTAATGGTTGAAAACAAATAAACGAAACTCTTGGAATAACAGAAGACAAAGAAGTGTTTTTCCAAAACTGTAGTTGTTCAATTAAATCATCTCATGACGTATGAGATGATTTTATGCATCGACAACGCGCTTCATTACAGAGTATCTATCATTTCTTTTATCATAGGTACCCAGGACGACACTTCACTCAACACATATCCAACATAAGCAGTATCACTGTACAGAAAGCTTATACAATGTGATGCCAGCTTATACTGGTGTGGCGACATTTACATCGCCACATCCGAACTGCGCATCACACTGATGTCACGCAAAATCCTTCGCGCAATCATTATATTCGAGTTTTCGCAAATATTTTTTTGAGCGCACAATTAGAATTATTAGAGGTAGGTCATTATCATCTGCCTAGCCTTTTCCCAACTATGTTGGGGTCGGCTTCCAGTCTAATCGGATGCAGCTGAATACCAGTATTTTAAATGGAGCGACTGCCTATCTGACCTCCACAACCCAGTTACTGGGTAAAACGATACCCCCTGGTAAGACTGAACTAGACTGGGTTATTAGAGGTAGGTACGATTAAATATATGCCATAAAGAAATTAGCATACTAAGGGGCGTCTCCACGAGCGAACGAGAGAATCGCGGCGATACTCTCGCCGTGCCATCAAATTTTCGCCGCGATGATATCGCCGTGTGGAGACACGTTTTAAGAGTGTAAATAGAAATACGTGGCACGACGATAATACCGCCGCGATTCTCTCGCTCGTGGAGACGGCCAATTATTCACTTACGTATTAGGCACATTCCTCATAGCTTTATGCCGTACAAACACGGCGACTAGAGTCCCGTTCCCTACCACCCCTATAACGAAAATAAGGGCGAAGATCAGCGGCACTATGTAAGTCTCCGGCCTCTCGTAGTATGGTTGGTAACTCTCCGAGTGATTCATCAGCATATCGTCGTATGTCTCGTTGTAATCTTCCATCGTGCATATTATCTGGAACAAGAGGAGAGAGTCTTTAGGAAAAGGACTACACATAAAAACGCGCCCGTATCCCGCGAATGTTTCGGCAGAGGTGTTTACTGGGTCGAATTATCTAATGAAACTCTGCAGACGTGATGGGTATTGATATTGAAACATGAGAGAACAACAAAAAAAATTGATGTGACCCTAATTCATTGTTCTCGAGTGTATTTCAATCTTTGATTTCGGACATTTACCGGTGTCTGTGGTAAAACCTAGAATTTACCGATTGAATGCCGGTAAAAGTTTAAAATTGAAGATAGAACAATTCGGACTTTTACCGCAGTTCAGGCTTTTACAGTAACATAATATGTTACATATTACTTATGTATATTTTCTACGTAACATTTTACTGCTATGGATTTCCGCAAAGTAACGCGTGATTCCTTAACTTATTTAAAGGAATTGAATGAGGCACACGTCGAAAAGAGCAAAGAATTTTGCGATTGCAAAAATGACATGCGTAATTTGTGATCAGGTGGCCTACCATGATCTAATTAAAAACGATTCAAAAACAAGACATTTCAGTTTAGGTTCCTAAACTGCATCGCTTGAGCTGCTCTATGGACGTCATGGTACCAAACAAGTATGAATGAAACCAAAACTTGCGACTCAGTTTGGGACAATCGCTGTCAGCAGATGGCACGGCCTAAACTGAATCGTTAAGGTGACGTCATGGTACGAATTAGCAGAACAGTTCAGTTTAGGTCCTAAAGTGGATCGCGTTAAGAGCTTGTGGTAGGCCTCCAGTTAAAATGACACACGAGTACAATGTTTTAACGATACATATTCTGCTAGTTTTTTTTATCTCACGAAGTGATACGCGCTTTACTTATGGTAACTAAGTGTACAAACACGCTGTGAATGTGTGCGTGAAGACGGGTCCTTCCCCGTAGTCAAACTATTTTGTCCAACTGATTTGATCACAAGGAATAATTTTCCCCGTGGTCAAACTTTGTTGATATTGCAACTTTTTAGCACGCTGTATGCATGCAGTTTGTATGTAAAGAAAGAAAGCAAAAGTATTTATTGCGACTCGTACAGGAGGATCACAAACTAAACTAAACAAAGTAAAAAATAAAAAATGAAGTTATACAATAAAAAAAAAGTAACAAAAAGAAAAATGAAATAGAAAATCCTATACGAGGCAAAAAGGCTCCTATCTCAGCATGATGCTGCGACATTTAAAAAATATATGTCACAGCGCTGGTATTCTGATATTAGGTACAATCAAAGATAAAATTAACGCCATTGTCTCGGAGGGTACCGATCCGAGAGCCACTGCGCTTATACACACATCTACAGCGTGTTTGTACACTTGTTAACCACAAGCAAAGAAAGAAAAGAAAGAAAGAAAATACGTTTATTAGCGCGCATCGCTTCGTGAGATAAAAATACTAGATCATAATTTTAATGATATATATTCTGTTACGTGATATGACATTGTATCGTGCGTGACCTACGGCCTGAACCGTCGGATTATGAGCTTTATTATTTTAATGGCCAGTTTCACAATCCGGAAAAAATCTGCAAAAAAATATTTGATCGTGGGCAAAAATGTATGGAACCTGATACCCGCACTTATTTTTATATGACTAGAAAGATATTTTTGTATTTGATAATAGGTACTATAGCACTTTTTTGTTTTTTTGCTGGTATCGAGATATTTTTAATACAACTTTTTTTTTATTGTTTCTTTAAATTGTTCACTAATGCTGTTATTAACGATTTTGCAAGAGACTATCACATATCGGATTTTGATGGACAATATCGTTGCCACCATCATAATCTAGCTAGGTCATGCTTTATTATTATAATATAAAAAAAAACACATTTTATAACAATAAATAACGTTATCGTGTGGTCGCTCGGTCGTCGTCGTTTTCTTAGTTGGTCTAATAAATAAATTTTGAAGAAATAATAAATAATTAATTCGTTTCAGCAAAATTTGTAATTTTCCTAAAGACAGGATTATTTTGTGGACCATACTAATAAACTCCCTGCATTATGGATGCTAATAACAATTAAAAAGAGCAGCATGCCCCAGTTAAGTGGGCAATCTGAACATCACATAATCTTTTCATTTCTTGACATTACTTTGTGATGGGCTAAAGATCCTTAGAGAATGTGGCGGCATCTACAACGCCAAATGCGAACTACGCATTTCACTGACGTCACGCAAAAACCTGCATCGCACAAGTAAAGTTCGACGCGCAACCATCAATACACTTTATTATACAACGTCCCGAGTCCCGACGTCTATTTTCGGTCAGTAGCCCACCATACACAACACCCGTCTGGCCGGAGGTTCCTCTCTTTCCTTTGAAGGATGAAGAACTTTTCACCCTGTTCCTCATACCTCTTTAAGCAGCCTATAATGTTCCCACTGCTGGGACACAGGCCTTCTCGGGGTGGGCTGTAATCTACCACGAGGGCCCAGTGCGGGTTGGTAGATTTCGCATGTCTCTGAATTTTTAGTTCTAGGACATGCCGTAAAGCGCCAGCCTGGGTTCGAAGCCACGAACTACAACTCGTAAGTCGGGGCAGTAACTACTGCACCCTAATTGCGTAACACACTATCAATCACAATCTGAATAATTTTGAAGGATATTGCTAATCCATTGCTTTATATGTTCGAAAAATTTGTCCGCTCAACAACGTAAATAACGCAATGAATGTTACATCATTGTCAAAATAAAAGCCATTCCTACTGATAATGTGTTACGCAATTACCCCGCTGGGCCGCTCAGAAATGGCTTAATCACGGCAAATGGACGTAGGTAGTGTAACAATTTAAAACATTTAATTTCCCTGACCTTACCAATTCCTTTAATTATTATTCTAACAATAATTCATAGAACGCACCATTTTGCGATCACTCTGAGAAAGAAATCGTCACAGTGTACTTTTTATATAATATCTGAAAGAAATAATTCGCTCAACATGACAATGATAGATAGATACTGTGCTCCATAAATAGGGCAATTCTTTTTATAAAAAGTCACTCTTTATTATTTGCAGCCCTCATTATTACAAAAGTTGGCGCCGTTTGGGACGTAGAGGAAAGTAATCTACCCCAACAATAGAAGATCAACATCGGAACGACGCGACACCACAAAAGTTCAATTCTTTTGGGAATCGAGTGATTTGCAATCGATTTGTATTGAATGACGTGGAGCATTGGTGATTAGTTTTCGAATCGTGATTTATTTGAATGAGGTTAGCAATTCGATCACAGAGAGAAGGCCTGTGTCCCAGCAGTGGGCACGCTGATTATGCTAGCAAATACGTTTTGGAACGAAGTTTTTTATCACACGTTGTACACACGCCAGCACATCAAGCTACTACAATCTGTCAAATTTCTTTAATAGATTTACAACTTTATCGCTAAAGCATAAGGTTTAAGGTTGATTGGGAAAATTTGACAGTTTCGGGTAGCTTGATGTGCTGGCGTCTGTACTTTCGTCATTATATTTTTATTACGTAACAAAAGTCACATTTTTTTGGTCTAGCTCTGATTCGCCAAGTGTGCAAAAGCGAAAAGGAACGTAAAAGCGAAACTTCGTTAGAACGAGGTGTCGTTTTAACAAACTTCCTCGACTGTTTTAGATTTATATTGATGATCTCAACTTGATTCTATATTTGAAATTCTAGATGAGTTTTTCTTTTGTTTCAAAGAGATTTATGGAAAGTTAAGAAAAGGGTTTGACGATCCGTGGCATGCCTACCTCTCCGCCATTTTGTATTTTTTTTTATGGCGGCCACGCATGACGCCTATACAAATCGATAGCTGACATCAATGCAAACAGAAAACAGCAACAAACAAACCCCATAAAGTGTTACGTTTCCGAGATATTAACGTTCAATGTTGAACATGCGACATCCATATTTTGTTTGTTATTAACTTGCTTACATCTTGTTTAGATGTTTGAAATAATCACTATGAAAGTTTAAAGTAAGTAGTCAAAAATCTATGCAACAAGATCTAAGCAAGTTCAAAAAAGATGGATGTCAAGTGATCAACTTTACCTGATTCACATGATTCCAGTTCAGCAATCGATACCAGCAAAATAATGCAGGAATTGTGGAATGGACTGGAATGTACCTACCCATTCCAGTAAGTAATCCAGCCCAGTGACTTGATTGACAATCTACTTATTCATTCCAGTTCGACCATTCCAGCGCCACTGGACTATGTGGACGACTAATCCAGTGCTGGATTTTGCAGTTTTAAAATAATTTTTGAACTTCTTTCTTGAAATCATTGTCACTATAGTGTTACCTTTTCAACAGCTTTTTAATGACTAGGACTAGAATAATGTAGACGATATGAACCAGTCTAGTATCTGGATTGACTCGCTTGATTATTAGACTAGAATAATGTGAAGCAGACATTTAATTACCTGAATAGGTAGGTAGGTACTAGAACGTTTTTCAAATCTTTAAATTAAAATATCAAATGACTTTCAATCAACTCAGCCTATTACAGTCCACTGCTGGACATAGGTAGGCCTCTCCCATGCTGCGCCACAACACCCTGTCCTCCGCTTTCCGCATCCAGTCCGTCCCAGCCACTTTCTTTAGGTCGTCCGTTCAGATGGACGTTATGGATGGAGTTGATCCACACTACAGTTGCCGATGCGCGGTCTCCGCTCCAGGGCTCGTCTGCTCCACCGGCCATCGGTCCTTCGACAAACATGGCCAGCCCACTGCCACTTCAGTTTGCATACTCTGCAAGTTATGCCGGTAACTCCGGTTCTTTTCCAGATAAGTAATACTAAATTTATAGAAATTAAATGACTTATGTTTGTAATAATTTAATTAGTGATTAGAACATGGTGAAGTCGTAAGAAAGCATTTCAAAATAAAAAAGCAAATATTCAGCTGTAAAACCTACGAGGTCAAAATGTATGGAAAAGCAACTTTCTTTTTTAAATAGCCGACGAAAATTTTCTATGGTTCAGAATCGTTTTACTGAATCCTTGGTAACCGGCACCCTAATTGCGTAACACATTATCAATCTCAATCTGAATAATTTTGAAAGATATTGCTAAACCATTGCTTCATAAGTTCGAAAAATGTGTCTGCTCAACAACGTAAATAGCTCAATGTATGTTGTTCAACTGTCAAAATGAAACCCATTGCTACTGCTAGTGTGTTACGCAATTCCCCCGCAGGTTACGCGTCGATGTCGCCGCCACCCTTTATAATATGTAGGTAGCATTAATTATAAGAGTAATTCACAAAGGTATATTATATTATAGACAACGTGTGCCTACTTACATTTACGTTGCTACTTGTAATTTTGTATACAATTAGTTGTAGGGTAAATACATTTATAATATACTAGCAGCGCCCCGCGGTTTCGCCCGCATAAGTGTCGATCCCGTGGGAATATCGGAATAAAAAGTAGCCTTTATGTTAATCCAGGGTGTCGGCTACCTCCATACAACATTTTATCAAAATTGGTCCAGCCGTTTGGGCGTGAAGAAGTAACAAACATATAAACACATACACACCCACAAACTTTCGCCTTTATAATATTAGTGTGATTATATTATTTGAACGATGATGTTTTCCTGTCAGATTTAAAACCTTTTAATAATAAAAATAAAATAATAATCCATTTATTTCAGGTGACGCGGCGGTTTTTTTATATTTTTTTAAGTGAAGGTGATTTGTTACGGATGCTGGGGAAAATTGTGTTCTAAAAATATACTTGACATCAAAGAAAAGGATTACTGCTCGGCGGTTCTGTAACTTATTGGGTGTGAATGTGACTTTAATAATTTTATGACTTTTGCTTTGGTTGTGAAAGAAAGAAACGAAAAAGAAAGAAAGAAATATCTTCTTGTTTTGGAACCCTTATCAGGATCACTTCTTATTCGTTCTGTCTGTCCGTCTGTCTGTCTGTCAGTCTCTCAAGACCCTTTTTGCCATTAATGCGCGGAGATATCAAGTTGAAATTAATATCAAATACGTTCGTCTACCGTTTCTTGGAGTTCTAAAAAAACCAAGCTAAAAGCTTGTTTATTTTTGCTTTCGCAGTTGGAGAATTGACCGTGACGTATATCGATGTATGGGAGGACATGTTTTTCAACCACAATGCTAAGGTTTTGGGATAAATTCATCCTCAACTACGGAATCCTTCATTTTGCGTGGTCCAACATGCACTTGGCCAGTTTCTTTTTGTATATAATTGCCCCATTGTCCTTTGCCAGATTATGTGTTTTATTAAATAGGCCCTGCATTAGACATGGGCGTTTTTGGTTTTGAACACAAACTGATATTTATCCGATTTCAGATTTCAAAATCGATTTCAAAATCCGTTTTTAGAAATCCGATTTATCCTATCGATCTAGCCTCACCAATTCGCTTGCGTACTTAGATTTCGTTGGAATCAGATAGAGATTGCGCGATTTTCCTTCATGCTTTAATCTAGGCTAGGCAAGGCTTAGGACTAGCAGAAAAGTTTTATTAAAGATTCAATCAGATCAAATATGCATTAGTATTTGGTTGAAATTGCGTAAACAAACATTAGGTACATACATTCTTCCTAGTTCCGAGAGTCATTGAAGCATAAACCAAAATACATCAACGTATAATCTCGGAAATGTAGTCCTTAAATACTTAGCAGTAAAGATGATATTGATCGCATTGTAATGTTTGTTACGTATCCGAGAACCGAAATCTAAATCGCAAAATTCGCGCTATCCTTTTTAGTCCGCGCATGTTACGCTTAGTTAGAAAGAGAGAAAGCGAATTTCTAACGAAATCCAACCAAACGCAAACTCGCCAGTTTGCGTTTGGTTGGTGATGTGATCCAGTGATTTTATTCGAGTCGATTCGTTTGGAGGTAGATTGTTAGCGTTTGGTTCGGCTAGTTAGATTTTTAAAATCAGATCTTCAAGATTGCGAAATCGATACGAATCGATTTGTGTCTGAAATCGGATTTTGAATTCGTTTTGATATATCGGACGCATGCCTACCCTGCATAGCTATTCGCAACCGTTGGACATGCTGCCGTGTCGAAAATTACACATTTTCGATTACCGATTTGCCTTGCTCCCGATATCAAATGCTATCGGAATAATAGTGGTCGTCTTTTTGATTTCAAACTGTCATAACGTTCGGGTTTCGGAATTGTGAACTGCCCCCCTCCTTTAATAACCATGATTGATGTTCGATTGGGCACGAAACCGCATCGATATGTAAATGAAAACAATTGAGATAAAATCCATATTCTGTGGGACACATTTAAAAATAGATTCCTATCCGATTTGTAGATAAAAATGATTTTTGTGGTATCGTTTGGTAGCGCTCGACAATACCCAGCTTTACATAAATGTTTGAATAAACTGTATAGTACAGTAGTAAGGTACGTACAGTCAACAAAAGAGATAATAATATAAGAATAAGTTGTGGCTGCACCTACGATTAACGCCCGTCATCGCGATAATTATTTCCCGTTGGTGTGGCCCCGGAATAATTTAGAGCCTGGCTGGAAATGTATGGCTAGGTCGTTCCATTGAACTATTGCATGACAACATTAAAGACCATTGACTTAATTTCTTTTCTCCTATGAAGGAGTGACTGTGTGACGGCCGCGAAACGGCCATGCCAGGACAGACAGACAGGTATATGTTTATGTATACATAACGGGTGTAAAAAGACACTTAACGAAGCCTTTTGGTTACGGAGATATTGAAGGTTAAAATTCCGACGTTTTTATACGAAAACAAGTTTTTAATTTTAAAACACATTTGAACACTCACTGAACACACTGAACACACTGTTGCATGCACCCATCAGCATAATGTTTTGTGTGTGTTACATTGCGCACTACTGCTAACAGGAAATTTTCACACCAAAAATAAAAGTCGTTTCCCAGCAATTATTTTTATGCAATGTTACTTAGATTGATGTACAGAATGCGTAGTAGACGGCTATGTGATGGGTATTTTTACACCCTGCAGGTACAGTCAACAAAAGAGTTAAGTATGCAGGATCGTCGGATATAGCGAAGAAGAAACCGATGGATGTTCTGGAATAAAATTTAATTTTATTAATAGAAAACAAACAGCTCATTTATCAAATTAAATTTCATAATGGATCATCGGGCAGTTGCCCGCCAGACGCAACACTCGTCTGGTCGGAGGATTTTTTTTTTGTTGCGCGGTGGAAATCCTCATGGACTTCCTCCATCGTGGGGGGGACAGAGGGGCATGCCGGACTCTTACCGGCTAAAACCACCGCGGTGTTCCACCTCCATCTATGGCCGGGGGTGCGGGATTCGCATACACCGCTCCCTGGTCGGAGGATCCTCAATTTTCTATGGAGGATGAGTGAACTTTACACCCTGTTCTTCGTACCACTATACTGGTGACCCCAACGTGATTTGAACACGCAACCTTCTGATCATGGCAGAAATTGCTTTTTTTCTGAGTATGCCAGTCCTAAATAATAGTCGAGAGTGAGAAATCCCGGAGGGCCCAGGAGCTTACTACTTTAGTTCAGCCTGATTCATGATCTCTAAACTAATGAATCCCTAGACACATGTGTCTAGGGATTCATTAGTTTTCGCAAGGTCAGTTGTTATCGCTCCTAATTATACGTATGTAAAATATCAGAACCTTCTCTGTAAACTTTGTAGGGTTCACACTTTATCAAGAAAAGATCATTATTTTATTGATTTTTTGGGTCAAAGTCAAAGCATTTATTTCAAATAGGCACATAAAAGACACTTTTGAATGTCACAATTTGGAATAAAGTAGAATTGATTCTAGTCGCCCCTTCCAAAAGGTAGTGTCCTATGGAGAAGAATGGGCAAGAAACTCCACAGTAACTCAACATAAAATGTTTTACAATATTTTGTCTAACTACATTAATAATTATATTTATATGTGAAAACGATGCACCAAGAATAACATTACTATACCACAAAAGGTTGAAAGAATTAGAAATGAAGCAATGACACATGAATTAAGTATGTGATAGCGTAGTATTATATTATCTGTGGTGATGATACATGGTGCTCAGATATTTACAAATATTGTTAAAGAAATTGTAGCCTATTTTCTCTAAAACTCCATTGTTAATTAACAAGTAATAAGTCAGTGTGTGAGTTAAAGTAGGTAATCATAGAATGTAAATCAATGTCATAAAAAAAACGTGTGGGGTCAGGGAACCCCGGGTGGGAACGAAGTTCAAAATGAAAAATCCAAGATGGCGGCTGCGAAAATTTGCAAAAATTTGAAGCCGCCATTTTGGATTTTCATTTTGACCTCGCTAGCGGCTTCAGCACCCTCGAAAACCATGAAAACAATACCCATAACGAAAATTTTGAATGTTTTTGCAGTCGCTCTCTCTATTTTTTTTGTTTAGCCTATAACGACCCACTGCTGGGCAAAGGCCTCCACAAGTCCTTCCAGGAACTCTTTTCCCGCGCCAACTCGAACCAGCCCGACAGACTCTCTGTATTATATGTAATAAAAAGTCGCATGGAGCCCCCTACATGCATAACGCTTTTTCGTTACGTGACGATTTCTCCAAGTATAGTCCTATCGCAAGCTGTGTTCCAATATTATTTTTTACAATTAAACAGTTTAAATTATTGGCTGACAAACCCATGGCCCACCCGAATTTTGGACATGCTGCAATACTAGAGAATAAATATGCTGTGTGTCTTTTAGTCTGTATTAAATAAATGTAGTTTCTTTCTATATTTCTTCCTTACAGAGGCATTGGGATTGTTTTTCCATTCGAGAAACTGGCCGTATCGTTGGCGATAAAAGACTCGCCCACCATTGAATGCGATTTTGATACACAGATGTGTAACAGACGCAATCTGCAGCGCCTCGGGCATGTTTGCGGAAGCGCGCACCGACTGTTTTCACGCCAGCATGCGCAAGCGGTGCGCGTCCTTAGTGCGCAGGGTGCGGGCAAGCTCCAATACTGTCCTGGTGATGATCGCTGAGCGAATTGACCGCCTCTTCATTAGAAAATGCTGTGACAGACATTTATAGCTAGTGCACTTAATTTTGATTGACCTTGACCTTGACATATATTTATAGTGACTTGTTTTGTATTGTATTGTTTTTATAATATGATTTTTTTAATTTCCTTTGATTTAATTTTGAATTCTCTGACCCTGAATTGTACTTAATATGCTCATGACTAATATAAAAATATGATAAAAATGTAATGATTATTTATATGGCGACAAAATCTGTGCAAGGATTTTTTTAAATTCCTATTTGTACAAATAGGAATTTCCATAGCACTTACGACGTTCTTAGTTCGTGGAAGAAGTCATCTTCCATCGCACGTTACGGGAACTTCAAGCATATTTTTGTTTCAGAAATCAGTCGCCACATTGTACTTTTTAATAGACTGTCAATCGCCGTCACTGTATTGACACGAGAGGACTGCGCTCAAATTTTCAGCTGCGCTTTATTTACGTAAATTATATTTTCGTATAACATTGTAGAAAATAAACTGAGACATAGAAAACAAAGAAAAACCACCAAAAAATCTTCCGAAACGATTGTTAAAAAAATTAAGGATGGAAAAACTGACTAAATGGCGAGGGTAAGCTGTAAATATTATTTTTCACAATGTTTTTTTTGGCAACTGAGCAAAAAAGAAAAAAAAAATTGTGAAAAATAATGTGTGTTGTAGATACACACATCAAAAGTGTCTAGGGATCAACATATATTTTTGCAATAACTTTTCTCCTGATTGATATTAATTAAAATTTTCTTTAAGGATTCATCAAATAAAGTGTTTTCGTTTGTCACAGTAACGATAAACCAAGTCACCTTTGCATTAATAAAGAAATTTGCCATTTTCCTAATAAAGGGATTTTTGACATTTGAACCACTAACACAAAAGTTCGAAAAAAAGACTGAAATAACAGTTTTCTTTAAAATTTTATTGGGTAACTTAAACAATTAATAATCCGTGTTTCTACCGCGAACACTAACAACACAAGAACATCGGTTTGGCATACTCAAAATGAGTTCATCCAAATCACGCTGTGGAATGGCAGCCCATGTTCGTTGCAACAACAAAAAAAGGTCTTCTTGCGACTGGATACCCTCCATATTCGGCAGAGCTCTTCTCTGTAGCATATCCCATGCATGCTCAGTCGGGTTCAAGTCTGGCGACTGAGCAGGCCAGGGCAGGACATTGATGTTAGCTGCGGCGAGAGTCTGTCTTACAACTCTTGCGGTGTGCGGTCGTGCATTATCATGCATTAACTGAAATAAGGGACCGATTTGCACTTGTAGAGGAACGATGACGTCTGATACAATCGTCTCAGCATAAATTTGAGCGTTGAGGTTGCCTCTGATCCAAATCAACTCAGTTCTTCCGCCGATCCAAATACCCGCCCATACCATGATGGTTCCACCACTATAAGGATGGACTTCCTGGCAGGATTTTAATCGCTGTTGGCGTCCAGGGGTTCTCCAGTGTCGTATACGTCTTGTATCCGGTCTCATACCAAAACGAGACTCATCAGAAAAGCACACGAAACGCCATTGTTCTTCTGCCCAATTTCTGTGTTCAAGAGCCCATTGATATCGAATCCTACGATTGTGCATTGCTATAGGTGGTACCCGTAGCGGTCTTCGGGAATGAAGGTTCACTTCATGCAAGCGGTTTCTGACTGTTTGGTCGCTAATTAAGTTCCCTGAAGAGTGATGAAGCCTCACGGCTAACATCATGGCGGTTATTGTTGGAGCTCTTCGAGTTAAGATTTGAATGTATCGGTCTTGTCTCCGTGTGGTGCAGCGATACCGTCCTCCATGGCGCTCAGCCACGGTACCAGTGCTTCGGTAACGTGTCCAAAGTCGACTGATAACACTCTGACTTGTATTCAGAGCTAAAGCCACAGTACGTTGCCGGGAACCAGCTTCTATCATTCCCACGGCTCTGAGCATTTCTTCCCTGCTTAAATGACGTCGCCGCTCCATAATAACGTTGGTTTTAATCAGTAGTAGGGAAACAGTAGCACTAATAATGTCTTCAATGCGTTGTATGTTTTTATAGGGAAAATATTGACAGCTGATTTTCATCTTTTACTCGAATTTGATTCACAGTTCCTGATTCAAATTATGAAATGCACCAAAAAGGATCCATATAAATTTATAAAATCATAAATTTATTACAAAGCCACATCTCAATCTCAAGAAATCCGCATAAAAATGCTTGATCCCTAGACACTTTTGATGTGTGTATTTATAAAGTCAAAATGACATTTTCATTTGAGAGATTGGTTACATGGAATTAGTAAGTAGGTACTATAAAGTAACTAGCGCCATTGTCCTGCATTTCTGTCAATTTTACAACATAGACAACTAGCCAATCCCACGTACATTCAAAAGTTTGTACAGGTGATTTTAGATCTTATTGTGATTATGCAAGGATCCAAATTCGTTTCTTTCGCTTCCGTGAGCCGAGTTATCCAAGGAGTGAGAAGTTCGGCGACGCACACTAGTTTGTTACTCTACACGAAACATTTTCAGCCGCTTTTAAATATCCCCTAAAGCAAAATCAAGATGAAAGGAAAAAAATACAAAAGAAAAAAACACTCACACGGATAGTGACTGACTCTCGTTGGGGGGAAGGGGGTTACGGGGCATATCGTTTAGAATGGTCGGCTTCGTCTACAAAAAAGTTATTGCCAGAGAACGCCTAAGGCATTTTAGTCCGTTTTTGGACCTTTATTGTACACAAAGCTTATTAAATAAATAAATTATAACAATGAACACAAAAACTTGGACTTTCTTTGAACTCCATAAAACTTGGCACCTGTTAAGATACCAATTCTTTTATCGGCGAACCCAACAATTCTGCTCTTTCTTGTAGCGAACTTGGCAGCTTTTTTACAAAATTGTTTTTGGTGGGGTATTTTATTCTTCAACGGTACAAGGGTCTTTTGGCGCGTGGATAAAATTGGAACAAACGCCGCCAGAGTATTTTACAATTCAACTGTTTACCAACAACGCCCCCCTGTCGATGTCATTCAGACGCCAAAAGAACTTTGTAACAATTAACAATATAGCAAAAAGTATGAACTAATCTATGCGCTATAAAAAGTAATGGTTTGCTTGACACATGTCAAATGACTTTGCACGACGATGTGCGTAAAATTAATAACATAACTTCCATTCCATTCCCTCTTGACTCAGTTTTCTCCTAAACTTATCCAAATCTTGTCAACTTTTTTAAACTTAAATAAAATCCAATTGTAGTTTGGTGTGTATAGTAATAATAACTTTGTAAATATATTATATGTAGATAGATTTGTGATGTTGTGTGTGTATATTTAAATATATATTCTTCTTTTTCTTCGTCCTTTTAGCTACTATTTTTGTAACTAGTTATTACTAGTTTACGGTATTCAGCAAATTTCGACGGCTCACCTCGCTGTACTGCCGTCACCACTTGACGTTGGCAGAATAGTCGACATCGCCTCAGTTGCAAAAAAAAAAAATATATTTTAACGTGTGACGTACTAAGGTCCTAAATTATTTTGGTTACATTGGAATTTAAACTTTGTCACGTCATCATTGGTTTTCTAGTTACAAAACATGATAAGCTATGATTCTGAGATTAGTGTCTGTTATATGCAAATAAACAGATGCTTTTACCAAGAATTTCTTTAAAAATATATTTTTTTCATAGTTGCTGCGGCACGGAACATAAATCTGCCAAATGTGACCTATTGACCAATTGTGTCTCGTCAGCTGTGTATGTTTATTTATTAATAGACCCGAACACAGCTCTTCTATATTGGAATAGAATTTGCTTAGACGAATCAATATGATGTCTGAAGTTCTGAATCACTAATTACATTTATTTTTACAGACCAACATCGAATTCGGATTTTGACCCGACTGAACGAATCAGCGGCGGGCACTCAAAAATATTACGTGACCAATTCGGACCGCGCATTTCTACGTCTGATAAATCTGATATAGAATGCAAACTAGATCTTGTTTACTATAAAAATTTTGAGGAAGGATCTTATACAGAAGAAATAATTCTATCGATTGCCGAAAATTAATAGGGAAAGGTTTTAGCTATAATTGCGCCCCATAGCCACGCATTTTAGATAGTAGTGTGTAGTTTTGATTGTTGGGTCATCATCTACTAGTTAGTTGGTTTGGTAGCAGTGAAAGAGAAAATAAGTCGATATGGTATTCGACTTTTGTTACACTTATCCTGAGTTCATAACTTGATTTGTATTTGATAGTACCAAGTATCGTTCTTGTTGATAACCATAGTCTCATCGATGAAGTTCTTAAACTAAATTTTTCTTCTATAAACAATTTATTTTATGGTCATGCTAAATCTACAACTCGTAAGTTTAGGCCGTTGCCAGTGGGCCACCAGTGAGCCACCACTGCTGTTAAGGCGAAGATAGTTTGTTTGAAACAATTTTCTTTCAAAGTTCTTTAGTTGCTTTGGGAGTTCTGCTTTGTCAAGTAATCCTGAAACAAATATCAAACCTGCGTCAAACAGACCCATTTTGTTGCAGTCGCCTTGTTTTCAAGTCTGAAATGTGAAATGAAATGAAATCTTATTTATTTGCTAATCTTACATAATAACATGGTAAAATAATTTTAGTCTCACTATATTCGACTTATCAGACGTGCAGATAGTTCTAGTACATGCATAATTATATCATGAAATTACATCAATGTCATTAGTCGTCACATCATAACATAATTAAATTTACAGTCTTGCTTCGTTAATATTAATTAGGCACATTACATTATACGAGTATTAAATTAGTTTAGTAATTTATTGATTATATTTATAAATAATGTCAATAATTATAATTTATGTAAGTGTTCCTTAGTTAAACATCATGTCTGTTGAATCATCTATTGAATAAAAACATCTGTCACAAAGACAATAATAATTGTTTAAAGTTCCAAGTGGCCAAGTTTCCGGGCCGGTGAGTGTAGGTATACAGAAATAAAAATGAGATTATTTTGGAATTAAAACAGTATAATCTTCTTTTAACAGTACGGTGGGCAACCCTATGTGTGTGTGTGTGTGTAATTTGAATGCAAATTGTGTTAATTATTGAAGTGCTAGACTAGAATCTTAATAGGCTAAGGTTGGTGGTGCAGTCAGCAGAAGTAAAAGAACATGTTAATTAATGTTCCTTTTATTTATTTTTATTTCATGTTATGTACACCATTTTTGTAAATATAATTGGTAAATATAATTTATTCTTTCTTTTGTTGTCTTTCTTTTATTTATTTTCTTTATTTTTTCCTTTTCTATCTTTTGTTTCTTTTCTTTTTTTTCTTTCTTTAACTTCTTTTTTGGCCTTGCCTTTTTCCGTTACGCGGGGTCGCCTTTCCCAATCATGCGACGCCATTTATTTCAGTCCTGTGCGTTATTTTCCGTAACTCCAATCCTCCTGTCCTTTTGGACCTTCGTCAGCCATGTGGTTTGAGGTCTTCCTCTTCCCCTCTTCTTGGTAGCCATGAAAAGGCAGTTTTTCATGACATGGTCATCTGTTCGTCGAAGTACATGACCGTAACGTCTCATTATTCATGAATCCGTTTCTTTCTTTAACAACCTTAAAATATTAATGTTACTTTTATGTTTCGCAAATGATTGAGGTTGTCGAGAATTATAAAAAAATATACTGACAACTTTAAAACCGGAATTTGTTCCAGTGAAACTTTAATTTTTAATTATTTTTCGTTTATAATAAAAATAGGTACAGACGCCAGCACATCCACCTACTACAATATGTCAAATTTCTTTAATAGATTTTCAACTTTATTGCTAAAGCATAAGGTTCAAAGTTGATTGGGAAAATTTGACAGTTCGACAGTTCAGTTTCGGGTAGCTTGATGTGCTGGCGTCTGTACATCATGGCCTGATAAAAATTATGGTTCCATCACTTTTACAACCAAAGCAGTCATTAAGGTATATTGGCCATAATATTAACATAAACTTACGAGGTAAATATAACATTCATAATATAATATTGGGTACTTTCAGTAATCCAGATTTTGTGTGTCATTTTTATGACAGGTTAGCTTTAATAAATGGTACTTAAGGTCACCAATGCATAGGATTCGCCTTAAAGCTGATCAAGCTTGATCATTTATAACGTGATTGAAGAACATCATCATCGTCATTATTTTAGCCAAAAGACGTCCACTGCTGGACCGCCCACTTCGAACGGTTCTGTGCTTCTCGTATACAGCGGATTCCTGCGTCGGTCCACTTTGTAGGAGGCCTTCCAACTTCCTCCGTCTCCCGGTAGGCGGCCGCCAGTCCAGAACCTTTCAGCCCATTGAACATCTATTCTGCGACCCTTGGTTGACTGGTAGAGAATGTCTAAGGCATTAAATCCGCCAACTCTGGAATAACCTACTTATCTAAGTAGGTTATTACAGAGTTCGTGGACTTAATGTCTATGACATAAACGATCTCGTTTGTGTCATCCCGATATAAAATGATTTTAAATTGTATCGAGCACTTTCAATTTTGCACTCGCTTTTCAATATTG
The DNA here is from genome assembly GCA_914767645.1 of Hydraecia micacea. Classification (NCBI taxonomy): domain Eukaryota; kingdom Metazoa; phylum Arthropoda; class Insecta; order Lepidoptera; family Noctuidae; genus Hydraecia; species Hydraecia micacea. Next base: position 3,614,442 of record OU611794.1, read on the forward strand.
CCACGGTTTGAGTTGCGACACTTTGACATAGTAGATTTACTTCGCGGCATAATATTTATATTATTAATTTTAATAATTTTCGCATGACGTGATGAGTAACTACATTATTAAAAACAAATAACTGGTTCACACGTGAGTTGTTTTCCTTTGCAAATGATTTAGGCAGTGCACAAACTGAGTCCAGACTGTCTATTTGAAAACAATGATGACACGCACACTCGCAACAAAACAATCTTAAAGTCAAAGTCGACAAAATGTACTAACTAAAACCTATAGAGGCATGAAGAACAGGGTGTAAAGTTCACCTCTGTTCACATCTGTTCCAAAAGCATCTCATGAAAATGTAAATGAAAAAATTTCAAGTAAGTAAGTACCGCTTCCAAATTGAGTGCTTTGATCTGATTATTTGAACACTGAAGCCCGACATTCTAATATTAAATTACCTTGAAGATGTTATTCATTTGACGATTGGGTTTAATTTTATAACCTAAATTTTCGTCGACGGTTTTTCAATTACAGTTTAATTATGTTATTCGAACAATAATTGTTGGGAAAAGTAATAAGATATAAAGTTAAATCTTCTAAATTCAGATTAATGTGTTCTCAAACTCAAACTCAAAGCATTTATTTCAATTAAACCATTTACAGGCACTTTTGAATTGTCAAGAAGTCGTTCAGTTAAAAAAAATGAAGCTAGTTGCCCATTCCAAAGTGTAGGTACCTCTGGAGAAGAACGGGCAAGAAACTCCATGGACACTCTTTTAAATTATATTTTTACAAGCATGTTAGTTACATCATTAATGTTGGATTTACAATAACATGTGAGAACGATGTAAAAAAAAAGACGTATGCGTTAAAAGCGTCCAGACTACTATATATATCTACTACTAAATCCCTTACAGGGTTTGTTTACTCTTTCAACAGAAACTTTTGAAACAGACAATACATTTCCTATTCGTACAGCGAGACATTTCGATAAAATTCTACGTTTTAAAGATTGCAATCGTGCAGGCGAAGACACTTAACCAAGTGATGGTCATTGTGCAAATGTTTGGCACCTCGCCCGCCTGAGAAGGGGCCGCCATTTTGAACCAACCTGTTTTTGAATCGTGCCGGTCTGTAGTTCAGCTTATTATTGGTGAAGGTCAATGCTGACACTTAAAACTTCAATGAAAGAGCCAGAATGTAGTAAATAAAGAGGAAATTGTTTTGATTTAGACTTTAGAGGCGTAGCTGAATATCCAAAAGTCTCCAGGTTCTAGCTACGAAAAAACAAACAAACAGACGGAGACACTTTCGCTTTCACATCGTCATATGCCTATAGTCCATTGGTTTAGGTAATTAATTAAAGGTAAACAAATCGTAAAAATGTTTTTTTTTATAGATGACACTGTCACGGTAATGTTACCTATAAAATTACCGTGACACTGTCTTGTTTAAAAATACGTTATCCCCTCCGACGTAACGCCTCTGTTGCGCCACTCACGAAATCGCCGCGTTAACTAAAACTACGAAATCTCAGAAATTACGCATCGTAGCTCTACAAACCCTATGTCATTGAAATTGTTATGAAATAAGCTATCTGATTATAATAGGGTTTAGTACAGTTTTGCCTAGTAATATATTGTTAATTCGAAGACCCAAATTAAATTAATTTATTTTACGACAGTTTCATATAGGGATCGGCACTATTGACAGCTCACTTCACCTAAGTTTTCACGGTGAGACTTTTACAAAATACACCGGATGATATCAATCGAGCATAACCAAGGTCACAAGTAAATGTGGATTACTTGCATGTCGTCAGAAACGCAATTGGTCAAATACGCATGTCGCCAGAAAACGCATGTCGACAGAAACTTATCTCGTCAGATTTAAATCAAATCAAATCAAATCAAAATATTTTTATTTCACATAAACCAACATGGGCACTTATGAAACGTCAGAAGCTAGGTGCACGGTTCCAATTGGTCGTTTCCTATGGAGAAGAACCGGCAAGAAACTCCATGGTTACTCTTTTAAAAATAATTGGCTTTTACAATGTTTTCGAGTTACAGTAGGTATGGGAGGACAGCGTAGGCCTGTCAACAAGTACCAGGTACTTGATAAAAATAAAAAATGGTCTACAGATCTAGTCTACAAGGCTTACAAAGTCCTCACATTTACAAAATAAGGATGTATCAAAAGGATAAACAAAATATAAAAATCTACTAAAACCAAGAGATATGATTGCCATTTCAACTAAGAAAGAGGTGAAAAATTAAAATTGTCTGTATATAATGTCAAATAATAAAAAGATTATGTCATAGAAGTATGTACAAATAAAAAATAAACATCGTAATTTGAGAGCAGTTAATAGACATTTACGTAGAACTTATGCCGTCAAAGAGGTGCCAGGGAAGCCACATGTGCAGAAGGAATTATTGCCAAACTACCTTGTCTTCAACGTAGTCTTTAATCTTATAATATGCTTTTTTGATAAGGACTCGTTTGATGAGGGTTTTGAACTTTCCATCGCTAAGTTCTGTAACCGACTTTGGCAACTTGTTATAAAAACGGATGCTGTTTACAAGAAATGACTTGCTAGTTTTAGTTAGTCTAAATTTAGGTATCACAATTTCATTTTTACTGCGTGTATTTATATTATGGAAATCGCTTCTTATTTTGAAAAGTCCTAAGTTTTTGCGAACATACAAAATACTTTCTAAAATGTAAAGAGAAGGCAGAGTTAGTATATCAATTTCTTTAAATTTGTTTCTAAGAGACTCGCGAGGACCCATTTTATATATTGCGCGGATTGCCCTCTTTTGTAAAATGAAAATTGAATCTACGTCAGCTGCCGATCCCCACAGCAGAACACCATAAGACATAATACTGTGGAAATATGCAAAGTATACTAACCTAGCTGTGGCTATATCTGTCAACTGCCTTATTTTTCTTACTGCATATGCAGCTGAACTTAATCTACCTGAAAGAGCTCTAATGTGTGCGCCCCATTGTAATTTTGAATCTAAAGTAATTCCCAGAAATACAGTTTCCGTAATAGCATCTAGTTTTTTGCCATCAAGTTTTAAATTCAGATCCACTTGAGGTACATTTGGTAATGAGAACTTAAGACATTTGCACTACGTCAAGACGCAGCTCGACAAACACGCAACTTGTCAGATGCGCGTCTCGACAGATACGCAATGACTGGGTGACTGACTGTAAATTCTGAGAAATGTAATTTTCCCAAGTACTCGTAGTTTGTGAGAAAGGTAGCGTGTCGTTCAGCAGTTGAGAAATGCGAAATTGAGTTCTTAAATTTATTATTATACCAACGTACATATTTCCACTTAATTTTATTTTTTTATTCTTTTTGCACAACAAAAGGTTCAAAGGCGGACTTAAAGCCTTAGGCATTCTCTACCAGTCAACCAAGGGTGGTGAAGAGATCAGATATTCAGATGGCAGGTGCTTTGATTGAGCCAAAAAATGATTAAAAAAAAGAAACGATTAAAATTATCTTACCTTTCGTCGTTGAAAAAAGTATTTTGTAACAATTTTTATGATTTAAAAGAGTGACCGTGGAGTTTCTTGCCCGTTCTTCTCCATAGGTACCTACTACGCTTTGGAATGGGCAACTAGCTTCATCTTTCTGACTGACCGACCCTTTGATAATTCAAAAGTGCCTGTAATTGGTTTATTTGAAATAAATGCTTTGAGTTTAAGTTTATTCCTTGAATTTTGTGCTGCCTAACAAAGGACGTCCAAAAAATGTAACATGTTTTGATGTTTTCTTGGAATAATGTTAATTTTCCGACGACGGGAAAAAGGCAGATGGATTTTCGGGAATTTTCCTCGAATACAAAGATGCCAAAGGAGGGTTATGTGTTTGAGGTAGGTCCTGTAGGTACACGTGTTTGATTAACTCGGAAGCTCAAACAAATAAAAAAGTTTGACCTTTCATTTCGTGTGGTATTCCTCGTGGATACTCTTTGACTACGGCGGAATGCAGAGAGGTATTTATTTGACTCTAACCTGATTTCCAAAAAACACAATTAATTAACAATAGAACCGAGAGGTCGGCCCCGACTTAAGAGTTGTAGGTCGAGGGTTCGAGCCCAGGCAGACGCTTTACTTTGTGTAATTTATTTCATCAGAACTGCTCTCAAAACGGTCTTCTTACGGTCTTCTTAAAAATGTTTAAACTCTTTGCCATCGATACGCGATGGCAAAGAGTTTAAACATTTTTGACCCAAAATTTAGCTCCGCGAACTCCCCTCACTGACGCAGTCATAAGGTCATCAAGTGCGCAGGTGACAGGGACACTGGCCTCCTCTCGGTGAGAGGCAGTAGGCCGCAATTCATCACGCGGGCCCAGTGCGGGGTGGTAGATGTCACATGTCTTCGAATTTTATGGTTCTACGATGTTTTCCTTCACCTTTTTGAGAGCAAACGCCCTTAGACTCGTACATAGCCGATCTTTTTCTCTATCCCAGTGATTAGACAAAGTCCCACAGTAATTATCATACTTCTCCTCACTTACTATGTACAATTGTACATTCGTCTTGAATGTACAGTAAGGCATCAATTTTGCATAAGCATATTAAAGTTCAAATTGCTGTGATAATACCGGCCGCCTCGCGCCGCAGGCCACATCTGTGTGTGTAAGTCGAACACGCATTGGCTAGCGTGAGCGTCACAGTATAAATATCTTTCTACTGTCCTAGCGTCGAACGAAACAAAACATATCGTCGCTTTTACGCACACGGTACTACGTAATTACACATAACCTTGGTGGGTTCATACTACTGCTCAAATTCACTTCTTCATAACAAGTATAGATAGCTGGTAACGTAACCTAATGGTTTAGCAAACGTGAAAGTCTGGGTTCCAATCTCGAGATGAGACTATTATTTTTCTTTTCAATAATTATCTTTTTCGTTTTTTTTTTTGTTATTCAATAGAGATAATAAAGGAGAATAATAATGTAATATTTTTTTATTTTATTATTATATTGTTATGCTTATGTTATATGGGGTTAAAAATAAAAATGTTTTATACTTAAGTGATTTCAAAATGTTTATTCGTTATAAACAGTCATATTTATTAGGACTTATTGCGGTTATAGCTTAAGTATTCATTTTCATTATGAAAAGAAGATTGAAACTAAACCTCAAAATAATCCTTATTACGGATATGACACAATTTTATTTTAATATTACTAAAATCAATTATAACTTAATACTTTGTATAAATGTTCTTGTTTATTATTTCCAATCAAATATTATGTTTTTGAGCTGGTTTTCGTTTGCACGGCGAACGCTTCGTAAACACTTGTTGAATAATTCGGCAAAAATATCTCGGAAACCAATTGTTTCATATTCACTGACCAGCTGGGCCTTCCACTTCGCTTTCGACTGGCAAGGCTACCCTCTTCCTTATATCTTTTGACCCTCCGACTCACAGTAGGTAATTTCTCTAAAACAAAAAAGGAATACTGTTAAACTACTAGCAAAATTATAAAATATTATTACTATTTTGAAACAAAATTATTTTGAAAATAGAAATGTTACAAAATGATTATATATAATAATATTATGCTTAATATTATATTCATCATACCAAAAGTAAATAAATAAACTTTAGGAAATATATTTTTTTTTCTATTTAGGGCTTATGGTAGGTAAATATAAAACGTTTAAAAAAATAACTACAAGGATCATCATTTATACTTTAATTAGATAAATGTTCCATAAAATAATGAAATCATAATACTCACAGTCAGTCCGGTTTCATCAAATATTTGTGATATAATAATAAGTCCATATTTACGCAGCGCGATAATATCAGCAGCTATCATCTCGATATTTAAATTTGCTTGCATTTCAAAATGAACTACAACAACGCTAATAGATTAAACACACTTCACATATCAAATTATCCACCAACCAAGAAGCAACAACATTCTATTTAGTCGGGGACTAGCGGTGAATGAGTTAAGCATCTGTCTACCTTATGTTTTATTTATTTAGATTTCTGTGGGTATAATCATAAAGTTTTATGAACTATGTGAACAAGACGAACATGACACGGAACTATATTCGAGTAATATGCGAGTGTGTGTGTCTAATTACTCATTAAAAGAAGGTCGTAAGTTAAACTAAACGTCAAGCTATTGCTTTGTGACTTTGCCTATGGACTTTTGGAGCCTACTGTACTTTAATGGTTTCTGAGAACGACTTTAAAACCCTCTGCAATCTTATTAACGAAATTTTTCTTCATTCCTTGCGCAGTTAACAAGTTGCAACAACTCAAGATGTAATACTATTCAAAAGCGGTATAATTACGTCGAGGCAAAGATTTAAATCGCTCGATTTGTCCTCACCGTACTTAGTCACGCGTAAAAGTGTCCATTCTGAAAGAGAGGAAGAATGACGTTTATTTGGAAACAGTCTGTTCTTAAAACATTAAAAAAAAACGGGTGCGGTCCCCGGACCCGGTCAGGAACGAAGTTCTTTACGCTCATACTCGTTTATAATAGAAAGAGACAGGGAGAGAGAGAGAACATGTGAAATAAATACGCGTTTTTGATACAGCCATCTAGTATAAGGTTTTAGGAGCTCTCATAAAGTTGTAAATTGTCGCAGCCACCATCTTGGATTTCGGCGCTTTGAATTGTCGGTAGGGGCGAATCTAACGATTGAAATATTTGCGTCGAGGACCGTAGTGTCACAAAACAGAAAGGTAGTAGTGTATTGTAGGTCCAGTCAGCAAAAGAGATAAGTATGCAGGCTCGTCGGATATAGTTGAAGTTTAGTAAGAAACCGATGGATGTTGTAGGCTGAAATTTAATTTGATAAATGAGCTGTTTGTTTTCTATTAATTAAATTAAATTTTATTCGAGAACACCCATCGGTTTCTTACTAAACTTCAACTGTATCCGACGATCCTGCGTACTTATCTCTTTTGTTGACTGTACCTATTATAAATTATGCAGCTAGGGTACAAGGGTAGGTAGGTCGATGAAGTTATTATATGAGGTCGATTCCCGAGTTGGACAAAGCGTTATTGGGTTTTTCTACCTGGAATTTAACTGTTGCAGCCTGAAGTCTAGATTTGTGCCCGGTTGATGGCATTAGGGTACACTATTACACTGACTTAAACATAACTGGCGAAATATGGGTGTAATAAAGGTACACCTCTGCCTTACCCTTCGAGCAACACAGGCGTGGTGTTATGTGTATCCTACTTTTTAACCAACTTCAAAAAAGGAGGTTCTGTATTTAATATGAGTTGCTGTATTCCGGTATAAGGGGTGCCGGTGTGAATACGTTTCTATAACGATATTTAGGTAGGTACATTCAGGTAAATTAATTGATAAATAAATTGACTACCAGTTTAAATTGTCTGTATACTCGTGGTATTATTCAAACCACGACTCTTTACGGCTGGTTGTTATAACACGGAAAATTGTCGTAGGGTGTTAATTTGTTTAACAAATAATTTCCCTGACCGTACCTACGCTTCGTACATCCTGGGTATATTCGAAATAGAAAGGCTGACTTTTTCCAGCACTGTGCCTCTGTCTCGCATAACGTCACAGTATTATGCTGAGCGATGGCCGCTTTGCGTGGATGTACGTAATTAAAACACGTTGTTCAATCGTAAAACGCTCCATAACAAATTTGCCGTATCTACACAAAATCATTTCCATGAAACAGCTGTCATACTTGCCGCCAAAACAAAATGGCGGCAAAACAAAGTTGTTGCCCACCCTGTACTTCTAGTTGGGAGGAAATATGCGTCGTACTTAAATGCGTTTTTGTATTTGTGTTTTTTCTTTGCGTCATGTTTTACCACAATAAACGTATGTTCTTTCTTTCTTTTCTTTAAAAGAAGAATAACTGTTACGTACTTGTCTGTCTGAATATTAAACCCAAGACTAAAATCAGCCGTGCAAAACTTTGATCAAACAAATTAAAACTATTATAAACGATCGTTAAGTCCGGTTGGGATGAAGAAGTTAAAAGGAAAAATTGTAACCGCCACTAAGACCCATTATAAAAGGTCACTCTTTCCTAAGATACAGACAGGTTTTTCTGCCTAGTTTAGGAAAAGGGAGTCCTATGACCCCTGTTATTGTTGTACTGGTTTTTTCTTTATAACATTTAGTTTATAAGACAACTCTGTATGCCTTGTACAAACTACTTATAAATAAAAATTATTATTATTATTATTAAAAAGTATTAACTTTAAATTCAGTTTTAGTTACAGTTCAGTCAGGAAATCTCAGGTACTGCACTTTATAAGAAAGATTGACTTTCAGAAACATAAAAGATGAATTCATTTTAATCTTACCCCCTTACTAATAAACGTATTATATCAGATGAATAGTTCACATACCCATTTCTCTCTTTCAGTCGTCAGTAATTTGACTTTCGAAAGAAGAAGACAAAACGTGTATACAGACGCTATACAACGTTTATTAGTAAGGGGGTTAGAGTTTTGCTAATATTAACTGTGAGGTTTTATTAACCGTCAGTAAAAGTTAGATAGTTTTACGTCGTGTAGTGTGGAAGCTAACGCCGCATTTTTTTTTTTTTGTATAAGCGCCTTGCACGGTTTTAATTTATTTGTGGGCGAGTCGACAACTCCAGAAATATGTATTTTTGAATAAGGAAGTTAAGAAATACAGAACCTCCTTTTTTGAAGTCGGTTAATAAAAACAAAAGAAAAACTGGATCAAACCAGAATGAGAAAGCTTATAGTGGATAAGACAAAGTTTAAAACAGAAGACGAACTAGCAAGGGATCGAGGGGGGTGGAGGGGGGCTTCAGGGGATCAGACCGGAATAAATCTAAAAAAGGACAAAAGGACACTAGCGTACAGAAGTTACTTATAAGATTTAAATATTATAAAACGTGCACTTTTGCTTAACCTCGTTGCATAACATTAAAAACGCTAATTGCCTAATACATATATGTAATCTGAGGAACAGGGTGTAAAGTTCACTCATACTCTATAGAAAAGGGAGGATCCTCCAACCAGACGGGTGTTGTGTCTGGCGGGCAACTGCCCGATGATTCATATAGGGCTGTTGTATCTATTCTAGTTGCGCGGTAAACTCTGCTTGCGAGATGCAGGATTTCGCGGTCAGTATGACGCGTTGTTCGCATGTGCCGTTGTAGATACCGCTACACATATTTCTGGAGTTGTCGACATGGTACTCATTAAGCGAAACGAAACTGGGCCTCAGGTCACATTGTACTAATTTGATAGTCTATTTATGTAAACACGGGTGATTTTCAACCTCTCGACCTTGTACTCGTCAGTCCGTGACTTAACCGTTGAGCCGCCGTAATATGCATCATTATGCATATTTTAAGCCCTGACCCGTTTATATTTTTGCAAAGTATTTCACATTGTTATGTCGTAAGAAGAAGGTATTAGGAAGGTAGGCAATTTGGCAAACGGTGGTTGCCAGTCTTTCCACTACTCGCTGTTACGGCTCACATGTTTTGCCTACTTGGCTCATGCATCCTTGGCTCTGATTTGACCGACTTTAGTACTACCTACCTACTTTAGTGTTTCTAGTCGCCCCTTCCAAAACGTAGTTTTCGTATGGAGAAGAATGGGAAAGAAACTCCACCTTTACTCTTTTAAAATGTTTTACAATATTTTGTATACATTAATTATATAATTATATGTGAAGACGATGCACCTAAAATTAAATGACTATACTACAACCGGTAAAAGAGTTGAAAATGAAGCCAAGACCGATAAATTAATTATGTGATAGATACAAGGTGCTAACATATTTACAAACATTTTAAAAGTCGACGATTTTCCTAAAAAAATTAACAAGTAATAATAATATACGTGAGTTTCAGTGTTAACCAGGTATATTCCACCCAGAATTAATATAATTTATTTCCTAGCTAGATGAACAGCAGGTTACTAATTGGTCGGCACACATGCCGTCAAGGACTGTTTCAATGAGCCTTTTTCATTAAAACTTTCTCAGCATCCACGATAATTTGAATATGGTACGTATTTATTTTGTATAACGGAACTGAACTATTTTAATTAAATGTAAATTATTTCTGTGCAGTGCACAAAAAAAAAGCTGAATACTTGTGTGGAAATCGGTTGTTATGGTATGGGCATGTGATACGGAGGAATGAGGGAAATGTCGTGAGGAATGGTTTGAGTATGCATGTCGATGGCTATAAGAGTAGAAGACCAAAGAAACGATAGATGAACTGTATGAATGATAACATGGTTAGAAAGGGGGTGACTACCGAGATGACGACTAATATAGAAGTATGGAAGAAAAACACATGTTGCGCCGACCCCAAACAAATTCGGATATGGGCAGGAGAATGATGTGAGTTGTGTGGAAATTCAAAAATTCGAAGACATGTGACATCTACCAACCCGCACTGGGCCCGCGTGGTGGATTACGGCCCCCTCCCTCTCACAGAGAGGAGGCCTTGTGTCCCAGCAGTGGGAACATTATAGGCTAAAGGCTAAATCTTCGTAATCTCTAGGGCTGACTTGTAAAAGCCAATTACTTTGGTAAATAAAAGTTATAATTTTGACCCCTTTTCATCGTCATCATTAATTTAAGACAACACTACTCACAAAAAGCCTTAATTACAAGATAACACTAAAACATACATAATTATTATTTTAGGTTTAACTACTTTATTATCAAAAAGACAAAAAATCCACTTACGTGAGAACATTATATATGCAAGTATACTTATAATTATAACAAAAACTTAAAGAAAATGGGAGGAGCTTATTGGATATCAAAAATTAGTCCGCATCGCTGTCAATGGGATAAGTGTCCCCCAACTGAGTACCGCACCGTTGAGTCGCCTCTCAGTGCTGTAACTAACGTTATCTCGAGCACTTGTGATTTTTTATTGCTGATTGGCCCACTCTTTGGTGGATGGATGAGGTCTATGATGGAACGAGCGTGCCCAGAAGATGTCTAAGCCACTGGAACTGCCACGCATCGACGAAGCACAGCACGCTGCTTGACGCCGGACTCCGGTGAGAGGGTGGTCGCAAACCAGGTGGACGTCAGCCCTACCACCGCAAGGGAAGAATTGGGCTGCCAAATAAGGTGTTGGGTGTGACTGTCCAGGATGCGCCAAGCGCTCGGTTCAGTTGAGTAACTGGCGGAACGAACTGCGCTACATGAGGAGGCTTCTTCATGCATCCCAAAACTATTATTTATTCGGCACCTTAATATTCTTCAGTTTTTTCAATATTAGTTAAAAAAAAATCTCGCAACCCCTTGAGTGACGTCATATCGTCATCGGCAAACTTAGCGCGAATGGGTTGTACTTTTACCAAGGCAGGGGGCTATTATTGAGCTCCTTAAGTTCTGAGTTGAGCTGTACGACGATTATTAATAAATGCGTACACTGACTGGACAGGTACATTCAAACTGCGTGGTTCTTTCCTCAAAAGATCATTTCAGACACCAATCTACATGCTCTGCCCAAGATTAGATCTGGACTTGATAGACACTGTGACCTCTGTTTTAGTTTTCTTTCTTCTCAGAGTAGTCAATAAATGAAACGCTGACCTCCTCTAGTTTTTAAAATAATATTGACGTTTAGAAGTGTTCGTACAAACCTACTTACAAAAATGAAATCATTTATCATTTACGCTCATAAAGCTAGTTGTGCCAGTAGAAGAAAAAGAAATCTACAGTATTATTTTTCCTACTGTAAGGCAATAAACCCTTAATAAAACCTTAATTAAGCCTTTAATAAAACTGTAGATGTCCTTTCTGCCTCTTTCCTTTTACGACGCTCTTTTATGTCTCATGTTCAAAATCTGGCGAAATGTGGATTTATAGTAGTAACACCTCTGCCCAACACTCCGGGGAACAAGGCGTGATATGCATTCGCGATTTATCTGCCAAAAATATAAACAATATGAGTTTATGGAAAAAATACTTTAATTCCTAGATAACAAAGTTCAGTTTACGCTACAACTTCAAACATTTTTATAACTTTTCAATAGTGCTTGTCAGTCTGAAATCAACTTAATTATCATTAATATAAAGTGATATTTGTTGAACTTGAAATAACATAAATTTGAAACATAAGTTTGAATAGACTTTAGACATACAGGGTCAAATTAAATTGGCTAGCAAAACTCCTCAGACGTGATGGGTGTCGACATCTAAACTTGATAAAACAAAAAATTTATTAATTATGTTTTTTGATAAACCAAAAAATAAGTACTTAGGTAATAGCATGATCTTTAACGTGTTTGAGGTTTCGGCTAAGCCGGTTTTAAAGTTTCGGTTTGACCTCATTTGGGAGATCTATTTTTGTCACCCCATTTTTAACACAAAAGTGGCGTTAAAATCCAACCAGTAAGAACTTTAGCTCATTTTCAAGATAATGGTTCTTTAATCTTGTCTGTGAGCGTGTAGGTACTTATGAGAAAAACAATATTATATTATAATAATTATTGTTGTTGTGCCAGACATTTATAAATTAACTCAATTAATAAAAAAAAATCAGTCTAGAATTTTTATAACCCGTTTAAGATGAATGAGGCTGTAAATGAGAAGTTTACATAACAACCAAATATTTTATTAAGTACTTAAGAAGCTTGATATTGTCTGTAGTTAAACGTGATATGACATATTTTATCTTAAACTAGCTGTGCCCCGCGGCTTAACCCGCGTTCTTTTCATTATTTTGTATCGTCGAAAGCTAACGCTATTCTCTGGTGACATCACTCGATCGTCGAGAGGACGACACGTAATTAACTGATGACTTTGAGCGATCGCATGACCCAATCGTTTGTCTAATTATTGAAGTGTTTTCTTTGGATATAGTTTCGTAAGTTATTTTAACTTCGTATTAAGTAATTGTTTGAGAATTTTGGTTGTTGATGGTGGTAGATAGCTACTACGCCACCATGCTAGATGGTTTAGTTCTATTGCAGATGGCTGTGCAAGTTGTAACCCATCTAATCTGCGTTCGCGATTTATTTGCCAAAATGTAAACAAATATGAATTAATGGAAAAATAACTATAAATGTTACACAATAAAGTTTAGTTTACGCTGCAACTTCAAACATTTTTATAACTTTTTCAATAGTGCTAGTCACTCTGAAATCAACTTAATTGTAATTGAAATAAAGTTTATATTTGTTTAACTTGAAATAGGGTGGGGGTGTGCAGCACTGCGCACTTTTACTATAGGTACGTTAATGACGCATAAAAAAAAATAATGATTGAATTCATAACCTCTTCCTTTTTGTCTGCTAAAAATACTGTGCTATAATTAGCAGATAAATCAGCCTGTTCTAGTCCAAAATAAACTAACAAACTATTAAAATAAAAAATATCGGAAATAAAAGAACTTTACATCATATACGATGTAGGTATATAAAATTCAAAGTCCTGACTGACAGATATTTCAACGCACAGCCTAAACCGCTGGTCCTAGAAACATGAAATTTGGAGGGTGTGTTGTTTGTGAAGGGCAGGTATCCAATAAGAAAGGGTTTTTCGAAATTCCACCCCTAAGAGTGTGAATGGGGGGAGGGTGAAATTTCTCGCGGACGAAGTTGCAGGCAGAAGCTAGTACTCGTAGATTATAATTTGCTGTTATTATCATAATATAATATTAATCATTATTATCTATTCTGTGTTCAATATTTCGATATTTATTTATACTAATAATAAAGCTGAATAGTTTGTTTGTTGTTTGTTTGAACGCGCTAATCTCTGGGGTTACCAGTCGGATTTTAACATTAATTTTGCATTTCCCTGAAGTATTAGGCAAAGCTGTATTGGCGTGGGTGTACTATAGGTACAACCGTGGACAATGGCGTTCGACCACTTCTCACCCTTATGTCCATAGTGGTAAGGTTGAAAAGTGGTCGCGGTCACTGGCGATGGTACCTGTAGTACACCTACATATCGCCAGTTGCGTACAAGTTTGTCGTTTTTTGGATTTAATTATTTAAACTTTTCGCACACAATAAAGGTACAAAGGCGGACTTAATGCCTTAGGCATTCTGTGCCAATCAACCAAGGGTGGCGAAGAGATTAGATGGCAGGTAGATTTTCATAGGACTGAGATGATGAATGTCTTTCTAATGAACTGACTATATATAGTCAGTTCAACATCAACCGGCTTTATACCTATAGGTAGAAAGCCGGTTGTAGACTCTTAGCGGCGCATCCTGGACAGTCACACCCAACACCTTATTTGACTGGCCAATTCTTCCCTTGCGGTGGTGGGGCTAACGCCCGCCTGGTTTGCGACCACCCTCCCACCGGAGTCCGGCGTCAAGCAGCCTGCTGTTTCGACGATGCATGGGAGTTCCAATGCCTTAAACATCTTCTGGGCACGCTCGTTCCATCATATACCTCACCCATCGCTTTCCATCAGGCGTGATCGACGTCAAGAGCGGCCATTCAGCAATTAAATAAAAAAAAAAGCAAAACATTTTAAAAACACATCTCTCGATTACTTATCATTAAACTAAGTTAATTAAATAAAGTAATTAAAACTTTCAGCAAGTTTATGCTAACATAAATCTTTCTCTAAAGCGTTCCAAGCCAGTTAGAAGTAGGTAACTGTGTACAATTGTAGATAGCCAATTAGTACTTTGGACTATTTCAAGTGTTTCTTGTACTTAATCGTGACAGAGTTATCCGGCACCCGAATTTCGTAATACACTTTCCATTGGTTTATATGTTTGAAAAATTCGTCTGCTCGTTAACTTAGGGTCAGCTCACACCGCGACACGACGCGGCGCGCAGTTTTCAAGATAGCAATACAATTATAGAAATTATCTGCTACACAAAAAGGTACATAATTCAGTGAGGTGGTGTCTACTACGTCGAGCTACGCAGCGCGGCGCTGCGCGGCCCACCTCACTTAATTGTGTACCTTTATGTGTAGTAGTTAAGGTCAATAATTGTATTGCTATCTTAAAAACTGCACTTGGTGATGGCGCCAAACAAGTAGTGGAATTCTGGGCCGAGTCCATTTAGATTGTTATCGACACGCTAAGAAGAAGAAGATTACAATTGTTAGTTTTTTACGCAATCCCGCAGGTTCTTAAAGCTATAATGATAATTTACAGGATAGTTATTTAATTTCATGATTTTTATAACACGAATAGATTTTTATTTTGGAAAGTAAATAATTAGTAGGTATCTGCTTACATTACATTACCTTCACATTTACAAAAATAAAAAGGCAAAAATAAAACATTCAGAGATTAGTAAAAGATATGAATGAATATGTACGAAACGGGAATGAATATTTACTAAATTATTACCACGCCTAAAGATAGAATAGAATATTCTTTATTCCATAAATATTACAGATATAATTGTAGAAAGTTTACAAGGGGTGACACAATGGACGGTCTAAAGTTACTTTATAATATAAAGGACTACTTCCAATATTTCGAAACTACCCTCCCCCTCCAACTTCCCTCCTCCCTGTCTTCCCTTTTCAAGTCTATAACCAAACTTCAACACTTCACATCTGATCGAAAATCTCAAAGAGAAATTGTCGTTTAGCAGAACCTCGGCAGTAAAATTTTATAGCGGTCTAGGGTTACTTATATGAAAGTTTTGCTATTCAAAAGATTATCTCCTAAATTACACGCTTATAAAATGCTGTTTCAAGTCCAGTTGGGACAAAAAGACACCGTTTCTCGATATAATGTTGGATTCACAGTTATAATGTTTTAGGAACTTGTTTGGATGTATCGAATTTATGCAAGATTTTTTTTTTAAGTTTCATACATCAACTATCATTACATAAAATCACACCTTTTTCCCATGGGAGTGGTAGGCAGAAACTACAAAACGCCACCTACTACGATCCCTATATACTCCTGCTTCGTTTATGTTCATACATCTGAAGGCCAATTCTCGTAATTTAAAACGTTCATAATCTATTCGCAGTCTCATGTCTGCGACAAACAAATGTCAAAAACTTGTCAAAAATGTAGGGAAATTAGACGTATTTTTGACAGATTGAGACTGAGATGAGGCTATGAACGTTCTTAAAATTACGAGAATTGCCCCTCTGGTCACACACGCGCGCCCTTTGCGAGTACTACGTACCTGACCTTTTTGATGAAGATCACCAATTAGGTCATGACAATAATTGTCCTTCTAGGACGTCCACTCCCGGCAATTCCACTTTGCCCTGTTGACTTTACTTTAATTACCTTTTAATTTGTTAGTCACCTTTATTAAACATGACCAAACCTTCTAAGTCACTATACCTACTTAGATTTCCACTTTCATGTTACATTGACATCAAATTTTCTTCCTTTTCTTTGAAATTAATGATGCAACTAAAACTGAAAATGCAACTCTCTTCATCCTTGATACTATCAGCCTCATTTATAAACGTCTCTTAAATTTTAATCAATTGCTAAGCAATTGATTAGCAAAATTCTTATTCATATACGCTATTTAGCGCTAAGAGGTCGTAAAGCAATTGATTAGTAGCTGTCAAAATTAAACACCACCGGTGCACCACCGGTGCAAGAAGATGCTAAGAGGCAAGATGGCGGATTTTATTTTTAACATTTTCATTCATCAATCAATCAACTTAGCCTATCGCAGTCAACTGCTGGACATAGGCCTCTCCCAGACTGCGCCACAACACCCTGTCCTCCGTCTTCTGCATCTAGTCTACCCCAGCCACCTTCTTTAGGTCATCCATCCATCTAGCTGGCGGGTGTCCCACACCACGCTTGCCGATACGCGGTCTCCACTCCAGGACTCGTCTGCTCCACCGGCCATCGATCCTTCGACACACATGGCCAGCTCACTGCTACTTCAGTTTGCTTACTCTGCTTGCAAATACGACATACCTTGGTATGTCGTATTTTCATGAATATTTTCAAAAGTAGGATCTCTAAAAAATCTCTACCACCATACAATATTTAACAATACAGAAAAAAACGCCGGAAATGGCACGTTTCTCGTATTCATTTTTAATGTTATTAAGCTTCTACCTATTACGGTTCAAAAGATACAGAGTGTAGCAGTGATAGATGGACGGACGCACAGACGGACAGCGAAGCCTTAGTAATAGGGTTTCGTTGGCACCCTTTGGGTACGCAATCCTAAAAAGTTAACTGTTTTACATAAAACATCCTCTCCCTATTTTGTTATTTCGAAATCGTTCGGTACCAGATTGAAATTAGCGTTATTGTTATGTCCAGCATTTGTTTTTACTGTCTTAAGGAATATTTGGCTAAAGAAACTCGCTTATGTATCGCTTGTACCCAAATTATGGTTTGTAATTACGATAGTAATATTTTCTAGTTAACTGGAAACATTGTAATTGTTATGTCTATTCCGTGCCCAAATTGGAATAAAAGAGCACTTTTGTGCGATGTTTTATTTTTTAGGTTGTCAGTTCGGATTTTCTATTAAGCTTTTTGAGCACAGAGAATGTCTTAACTACAAAATTCACTCAGAAAAACTGATGTTTATAAAAACAGAAGGGTCTACGAAAAAGATAAAAGCAAAATATACCAAGGACGCGTGGCGTGGTAGAAAGTGGAAATCTTTTAAGAACTTTTAGTATTTTAATCTTTCTGAAGATAACCTTAGTAAAACACTGTTAAAATTCCCTGAAGTTTTCGAAACTTTTACTAAAAAATTTAAAGCTGATACTATTCTGGGAAAATTTTTATCCAAAATCCTTACTAATCCATACTAATATTATAAATTCGAAAGTAACTCTGTCTGTCTGTCTGTATGTTACCTTTTCACGCCTAAACCACTGAACAGATTTCGATAAAATTTGGCAGAGTGATAGATTGCATCCCGGGGAAGGACATAGGATAGGATATTTTTATCCCAATATTCCCACGGGATCGACACTTATGCGGGTGAAACCGCGGGGCGCAGCTAGTATTTCATATAGGTCAGCGATGTCAACTTCTGCTTCCACAGCAAGAATTGACCCCAAACGAGGGCACTTCAATGTGAATGCAGAAACTTGTTCCACAATAAAATTGGACTCAATACAGAAGTTCGTTTGATTTGGGGCCACTTCGAACAACTCTATAAGAGAAATGTCATTTCCTTTTTCATTTTCGTGAACTGAATTTTTCAGAAACCATTTCTTGATACATTTTATTTCACTTTCAAACTTGGTTTTATATGTTTTCTCAAACATGCTTGGAAATTTGAGCATTATTTTAACAACCTTTTTCAAGATAATCGAAATTGCTGTACAATTGTGGCCCAATACATGCGAGCAGCGGCTGGCAAAAGTTGTATGAAAATCCATATTTGTCGTGTTTTAGCGGCCAAATAAATTATATAGTAAACTCATATCTGTCGTGTAATTTAAAAATAGAACGATCTTTTACTCCAAAACATGGCAACCAAGGAGGTAACCTTATCAAAGGTTTTATTTAAATTTCGAACTGGCTTGCAAATAGAAAGCTGTTTATTGAAAAAAAAAAAAACAAATGAACACTTTAACGCGGGAAAAAATATTGTTGTTCGTCATTTTAATTTTTTTGATTCTGAAAAATATAAAAAAAATGCCCTCACGCTTTTACCGCTCTCTCTCATACCTTGGGTTTATAGTTTAATAAAGCCACCTCATTTGATACATAGGGACGGCCTCACGCCATACATAGGATGCTCCTAAATTAACACCACCCACTCAGTCACAGTCGAAATGACTTCCTTTTCGGAACATGCTGTGTAGCGAAATTGTAGAAGTCACATTCGATGTTGCTCTAGAAATTTTAACAAGGAATGAAATGACATGCAATCTTGATACCTTGTAAGCATGTAACTGATTATTGATCTTAACTAATCTATATAAATAAATCAAAGTCGAGTTAGTTAAAAAGAGGCCCAATTATTAAAAAAAGCATCATTGGAAGCGCAAAAAATTTTTAGAGGTTCATTAATTTAAAAAAGTGTCCATGATTAGCAGGTCAATAAGTTTTAAGAGGATAAGTTAAATATGTCCCTTTATTAAATGAATTTAATTTCCTCACATATTTTTTTTCTCCATAATTAAACTACTCCAGGAGGGCAATAAAATCAACATACTAAGTTCATAATGCCACAATTAAGTTTGTTTCTGACTTAATTGTAGCATTATGAACTATGCTGATTTTTGTTGCCCTTACCTATTCTCCTTTAAATTAAAACAAAAAAAAAAACTGACAACAGTGATCCTTAGGTAGGTACAAAAACGTATGCTAGTGTGTTCCAATTATAATTAGGTACTAAGCTCACAGAAAATCAGATATTATACATATAGATACGTACATACAGTCACAGTATATAATGAATCAGTCCTGCTTTAATAACACCTGCATGAAGTGATTCATTATCGGCGAGTTAAAGTTCACTAACATCTTCAGAATGCTTCCACGTTCTCTCCAATAGCGCTAATTTTCTCCTCACCATTATGTGGAAGTCTTGAACACGCGCCTGAGCAAATATGCCAGAGACACTACAAAGGGCGGTCGCCCCAAAAGCATTCTGAAAATGTTCTTGGACCCTCAAAGCGTCCATTGTTTTACGCGTGTAGCTGGCCCACTGGCTTCTTGTATAGAAGGTCTGGCAGTAACCCTTAAACAACATAATTTTAACCTGCATTCTACAACACGCAAACCAGCATATTGCTCCTACCAGCAAAAGACCTGCACTTAGGTTCGATATCTTCATGATCTTTTACGTCCTCCGTTACGTACTACCTGTAAGTATTTTGTTTGTTTCACCTTTTGCATGGCAGACCATTGGAGGTGATAATAGGCCTGAATTACTGCTTTCTACCCCCGGTCCTTAAAGGGATTACAGGACCAAAACGCAAAAAACGCAAGTTATCCTATAACAAAACAAAAAAGGAGTTTTAGAAAAACACAACAGTCGTTGTTTTTCTAAGGCTCCTTCTTTGTGATTTCTTCGTGTTTGATCTGAAACAAATATAAAATAATCAAATAAACTAAAACATACCGTGTATCCAAAATTTTTTTTTTTTTTTTTATCCTTTATTAAAAAGAACCAGGTTCTTAATAATTAATTACAATCTAGCCTATAAGACTAATAAGCAATTTTAGTCTAACTTAATTTTTTACGTGATAATTATTTTAAAATCTAGAATAGTGTTGATTGTACTTTATACAAGTCCGTTCCACTTTCTTAGAGTCTGTTATGATGATGTAAACACTTTGTTCATGTGTTGTTATGTGTGTCATTGTCACTATTATTTCTACACTTTTTACACTACACTAACTCAAAAGGTTTTGTCCGTTTTAGTCTTCAAATCAAGTATCCAAAATGATACTCATGGTACACATGGCCCACGAGATTGGTTAACAGAGAAATCTCTTTCATAGGCCAGTGTATCATTTTTGATACACATTCCTGAAATCCTGAAAAATGAAAGGGGTGACAGCTGGATAAAATATAACAGTAAAAAATATAAAAAAATGCATACCTATTTAAGCAAAAAAAAATACATTATTAAAAAAATTATATTTTAAGAGATTGGGCTTGGCGGTGAAGGTGATGTTCAAAGTTGGTCACGTAGCATCTATAATTTTTTTAACTTGCGTTTTACATCTTGTTGCATACCTAGATCTACTCGTAATAATCACTGAATGTTTAAAAAATATTGACGTCACGTGATCAACTTTGAACGTTAATATCTCCGAACGTGATACTACGGGGTTTGATCTTATTATGTTTTCCGTTTGCATTGATGTCAGCTATCGATTTATATAGGTTTCATGCGTGGCCGCCATTTTGAAAAACAAAAAACAAAATGGCGCGACATTAGACCAGATGCCACGGATCTTCAAACCCTTTTAGTTAAATGGACCTTATAATAAGGCAGTTTACGGCACATAATTCATTGTAAGATCTACCTACCTACATTCAGTTCATATCCAAAATTGACAAATGAAATTTGCATAATGAAAATCGGCCGTATTTAATGGAGGATCAAGGTTTAAGCTTTGAACAATGAGAGTCCGTACATATTTATGAAGAAACAATGTGACGAGACCGATATAATGTTCAGTATACGATGTGCTGTTTGGATAAGGATTATAGTATTAACTTTTATAATATATCTGTTTTTTTTTGTGTTAAAAAGGGTATAAAAGAACAGCTCTTGCCGCAGTAAACATAGTAATACACTAATACATATATAAATAAATCTGACCCATCTTTCCAAGCAACCACCAGCTGTGAGTTGCATCTGCCATCTAATCTCTTTACCACACTTGGTCGTCGAATGCCTAAGACATTTAGTCCACCTTTGTACCTTTTTTGTGTGCGAGAAATTTAAATAATAATAAACTACAGAACACCACCTGTTACTAATTATTACAGTAAAGAAACCTCAGTCTCAAGACACATCTAAAATTGCCAAGACGCATTATGCAATAATAGCAGTACTCTTTTCTTCTCTAAATAAGAAAAGGCATTAAATTAAAACAAAGGAATAGCGACAATAACTAGTACCGTCATCTTATAGGTCTGTTCCCGTTGTCCCTATTGACGCTGTCCCCATTACGGGGACAACTGGAAGTCATAAAATATTCTTCCCGTTGTCCCCATTGATGCTTTCACGTTATGGAGACAACGGGAAGTCATAAAATATCCTCCCTTTTATCCCCATTGACGTAATCATAGTTTATATGCATACAAATCAAACAAGTTATTTAAAGAACACGTTTATTTTACAAAATTAAATATTACTAACAGAATTAAAATAAAAGAGCAGGTTATCTGCTATTACGCAATAACAGCAGTGTTCTTTACTTCTCTAAATTAAAAGAGATATTAAAAACAAAATGATAGCAACAATAACCATACCGCCGCCTTTTATAAAACGCGAAAAAACACGTCTATTTTACAAAATTTACTTACAAAAGTAATATAATAAAAGAACAAGTTTTCTGCTACGAATATTATGCAAGGGAGCAATAAAATGGGTTGAGGTGGGCATTAAGCTGCATTATGGAACCGCAAGAAAGACTTGGTAAGCTGCGGTACATTTAAATTGGCTTACTTCCAAAAAGATTGCCTATACACGTGTATTCGCGGTTGGTTGAGGCGAAATCGCCAGGGTAGCCCACAAAATTCAAAGGGGATTGAAGACCTTTTTATGAAGCCAGGTCTACCGATTTATACCCTACCTGTCCGCCATTTTGATTTTGTTTCAAAACAGAAAACAATAGGTTCGACTTTGAACGTTAAGGGGCTTAACCTGAACGCAAGTTTTAGAGACAATAAAAATATATGATCGACTACAGTAAACAAAATAAAAAAAAATATATGATATTCTTCAGGATAATTAATCAGTTCACGTTTAAAGTGAAAGCTCGAGAACATATACACAAGAAGTTGGCAGATTCGTCTCAGAATTAAGTTGTTGTAGGGTTTCTTGTTTGTCTCATAACTTTTTTCCTATATTTTGTTGTATGTATGTATATATGTATATATTCTTATATCGTAGTTAGAAATATTTTCTTATATATATATTTTTTTCTCTGTTATAGCACCTACTGTGTATTGTCTCTGTATCACCCTAAGGTAGACTGGTAGAAAATGCCTAAGGCATTAAGTCCGCCTTTGTACAGTTTTTTACTTGTGCATAAAGATTTAATAAATAAATAAATAATTATATGCTAGGTAGATAGTGTGATGAAAAAACATAATACAAATTATTTGGTCATCATCTGCCTAGCCTTTTCCCAACTATGTTGGGGTCGGCTTCCACTCTAACCGGATGCAGCTGAATACCAGTATTTTACATGGAGCGACTGCCTATCTGACCTCCACAACCCAGTTACTGGGTAATACGATACTCTTTGGTAAGACTGGTTGTCAGACTTTCGGGCTTCTGACGACCCGTAACGACTGTCAAAGATCCACGAATGACAGCCGGGACCAACGGCTTAACGTGCTTTCCGAGGCACGGAGGGGTCTCGGCATGTAAAGATGGTCACCCATCCACAGACCAACCGCGGCAAGCGTAGCTTAACCTGATCGATCGACCTGTGCGGCTGTTATTATTTAGCCACGGGCAACACAATTCAGTTAGGTGGTGTCTACTACGTCGAGTTACGCCGCGCGCAGCCAACCTCACTGAATTGTGTACCTTTTTGTGTAGTAGATAAGGTCTATAATTGTGTTGCTATCTTGAAAACTGCGCGTCTCGCCGCGTCGCGGTATGAGCTGACCCTTATATGCATGTATTATACATATAAACCTTCCTCTTGAATAACTCTATCTATTGCTGAAAACTGCAAAACTGCATTAAAATATGTTGCGTAGTATAAAAGATCTAAGCTTACAGACAGCGGGAGCGACTTTGTTTTATACTATGTAAAGATACTGCCAAAGATTCTACTCGTGCAGCTTATGGGTGAAATATACGCAGAGGGCCTACTACGTCGTACGCAGGACGTTGTAAGCCCTCTAATAAATAATAATGGATTCAGGATGTTGATGGGGCTTTCGCGCTTCGCAGATGTTCGCGGAAACCCATGCTGACGATTTTCAATGCATTATGAGGAAGAAGACAGCGCCAAACGTGTATTGGGCCACGTCATCATTAGTTGTTTAAGTTTGTATAAGTTTACTAACATATTTTTTAAGTCGGGTTAGTTACACAATTTACAACTCAAGAATAGCTGGACCGATTTTTACTGATTGTCTTTGATTTTTTGGATTTGTCTCCGCCCCGAATAGCAGAATAACTATTAAAACATGGGAAAATTTTAGGAAAAAATACTAATAATGAAGATAATTCATTTTCTCATACATTTTGTATGGAACGGGTTTTTTATTTTGAGGCGATATGAAGTTCGCCGGGTCAGCTGGTACTATATGTCTTGTATTGTGAGTACTTGTAGTCCGAAGTAAAGAATACATAATATTTTCTAATCGTGTGATGTTCATCTACTTAAGATTTTATTAGCAATAACCGAGTATATTGCCTCAAAGTAACGACTCACTTTATTGTCTAAGCGTCAGAAGATGTAAAAAACAGTAATTATTTAGCTCATATAACATTATTTTTATATCGAGACGTGAAGTTTATTTTGTTTGAATAATGGTTATTAGGTTTCGGTATCTCGGTTCACTTGTGCAAAGCGATGGCGAAATAGATCGGACGGTTAAGCACAGAATTAACACTGAATGGATGAAATGGCGGCAGGTCACGGGAGCAATCTGCAACTCCCGCATTCCCCTTAACCTTAAGGGGAAGATATATAAGACAATGATTAAACCTGCTGTCTTGTATGGATCAGAATGTTGGGTCACAAAAGGGAAGAATGAAAGGCAACTGCATGCAGCAGAGATGAGAATTCTAAGAGGAATGTGTGGTGTTACACGAATGGATAGAATAAGAAATGAGTACATAAGAGGAAGTTTGAAAGTGGCACCGATAACTGAAAAGTTGTGTGGAAATCGGTTGTCATGGTATGGGCATGTGATGCGGAGGAATGAGGAAAATGTCGTGAGGAGAGTTTTGAGTATGAATGTCGATGGCTATAAGCGTAGGGGAAGACCAAAAAAACGATGGATGGAATGTGTGAATGATGATATGATTAGAAAGAGGGTGACTACCGAGATGACGACTAATAGAGAAGTATGGAAGAAAAATACATGTTGCGCCGACCCCAAATAAATTGGGATAAGGGCAGGAGAATGATGAATGGTTATTAGGTTGTAGCGGTATGTACAACGCCACATTCGAACAACGTGTCATACTGACGTCACGAAATCCTGCATCTCGCAAGCAGAGTTTACCGCGCAACTAGCATAGATACAAGGCCCGACATGAATCATCGGGCAGTTGCCCGCCAGACACTACACCCGTCTGGTCGAAGGATCCTCCCTTTTCTATAGAGTATGAGTGAACTTTACACCCTGTTCCTCATACCTCTATAAGGTTATAAGGTTGATGAGTTAACATCAGACAGTCTTTTGTTTTTAATCAGTTAGGGCCGGCGCTCACTGCCGGCATGGCACGGCAGATTGTGCTGCGGCATCCCGCGGCATTCCGTGGCATGGCAGGTTGTGCTTCGGCATGCCGCGGCGCGTCGCGTCATGCCACAGCATCCCGCGGCACGTCGCGGCATCGTAGTATCGAAATAAAGCAACATGAACTCTAAAGTCATTGAAATAAGATTCAAAATAACTTGATTAGTAATAAAATCCTTTGCCGTGCCATGCCGTGCCGTGCCGGCAGTGAGCGCCGGCCTTAACAGCTATTAAAAAATCAGCTTAGATTGTAAAGATTGTTAATATTAACATACTAGCTTTTGCCTGCAACTTGGTCTGCGTAAAATTTGTTGTTTCCCCCAACGTCGCATCGCATCGCCTGCCCATGCTAGTACTTTTCACTTAGCGTTCGGTCTGACTTTTTTTCTTTTTTCTGGGCTCCACAGGGCCCTAGCGTGATGTTACATAGCCTTCCTCTGTTTATTAAAATCTGCCATAAATTAATAGACAATGTTTACGATCGTATACAAGAATTTATCGCCTGTGTCTCATTAAAATGTCCACTAAATAAGACTATCTTATTTAGTGGTACTTATACTGTCCCTAAGCCTATGAAAAGAGTATTTATTATATATTCATTCACTAATAATTCGCATTTATCACAATAAGTAAAAAAGATGTGGGCGCGGGCGTAGAGGCTAATACGGCGTAGCATAATGCGAGCTACGGCGTAGCAAGGCTCGTAGCATAGCGAGGTAAACCTTGGAAGGCTACGAGAATATTTTAAGTAACTTCAGAAATGGGAAAAGAAACTTATTTTGCTATGCGTATTTTGATTTCTTTG
This sequence comes from Hydraecia micacea, assembly GCA_914767645.1. Lineage (NCBI taxonomy): Eukaryota > Metazoa > Arthropoda > Insecta > Lepidoptera > Noctuidae > Hydraecia > Hydraecia micacea. The sequence goes on from OU611794.1 coordinate 3,640,307, forward strand.
TTTATAATTTACTTTTTTGTAAATTTATGGTTAGTACATAAATATTTTAGTTTAGGCCTGTCAAATTAATCAGCGACTGACGTAAATTGACGTAATTTTACTAGGCAAGTTTTTAATCACGTCTAAGCTTGTATAGAGTATTGTCAGGCGCTGATTATTTTGACAGGACTAAACTAAAATTTATCTTCTGTCCTTTTCTTAATGAAATAGAAAGAAAAAGGTGGACTGAACTTAGTTTAGTTCGTGAACAACAGAATCGGCACCATTATCTTTTCGCATAGTTTCTTAGAATACTGAGAATGAAAAGAAAACTACAGTCTTAGTAAAACCTTTTTGAAACACCCTTAACAAAAGAAGCGTATCAATTTCCGGCCTGTCATTTAAGATGGAGGTATTAGAATTATGCTTCTATCACGTACAAACGCCGGCACATCAACCTACTACAATCTGTCAAATTTCTTTAATAAATTCTTTAGTGAGGTGGAGAAATTAAGTAGATATTATAAGTTCGTATGTTATACTAACATAGGTTAAGTAATACTAACAAATTTATGGGTTCTACCTGAATTAAAGATAAATATAATTAAACTACTTTGAATAAAAGAGCCATTTTCAACAGGGTTCCTCCTATGGAAGCAACAAATCGATTAAAAAAAAATTGGCTCAATTGATTGATTTTTTCGCAAGCTACTTGTTGTCAGGTTTCACACTTGATTGACGGGATTTTTTTTAGAAATATTGAGATGTTTTTTTCGTTTGTACTGCATTAAATCGATTTATGATAAGTACAGAATTAATCTCCATTAAATTATCTATACTTACAATGATATATAAATTAAGTAGGTTCTGTGTACTAGCAGGAGTATAATCATAGAAATAGTTAAAATATTAAGGAATAATACATGATTCTTTAATATTTTAAAAAAGCGAAAAAAAAAATAAGCTGTTTCCTACATTTATGTTATACTCGTCAAAATGTAGGGAACAGCTGATTTTTTTTTCGCGATTTCAGGTTTGGTCCCATAATAAAAGTTGTTCATAATGATGAGTACAATGACCTCTTAAGAGGTTGCTGATGTTTTTCCAATAACCCTGTATCTGCCTAACCTTTTGGAGATTACATTTCATATTTCCTATGATAATTTACCAACAATTCAGGATTTCAAAACCCGCGGAATATAATCCCGCGGGTACGGTTGACTTAATCCGCTATAATTGAGTCTTAGTGTAACCTACTTAGAAATTAATTGAATTAGTTTCCTCACAGTTTCAACAATCGATGGATATATCGAATATGACTGATAGTTCTGACATTATTGTAATACTGTTGGCTCAGATTATGATCGGTATTAATAAGGTTAGTGATTGATAAATGTTTGACGGAATAAGCTGTTTAATACAAGTATAAACCTTAAAGCTACGACATGAAGGCTTTGTCAAAGTCAAATTGATATATAGGACTTCCAGTTAACTGTACATTCGTAAGGAAGTCTATATGCAATAAATTATACCACATACTTGTTATCACCTTTTCTGACTATACACAAAAAAAAAATTAAATAAATAAATAAAAAAAAGAATTCGGACGCGAAAAAAAATCAGCTGCTCCCTACATTTTGACAAGTTATGCGAACATAAATGTAGGGAATAGCTGATTTTTTTTTCGCGCACTGCTATGTGTTTCCGTAGAGTAACGCCTCAATTCATAACCATAACATAGTATATGATTACGCCAATTGTCCCCAAAATGGTAGGAGTTACAAAGAGCCTCTCGTCAGTAACCCTTCGTGTGTAACGTGGATCTACGCGTAATTACGGTATTCGTCCAGTAAACCGAACAAAATACCAGACTCCGGTCAACTACAGAGAATTTCCTAATGAAAAACCAAATAACACAGCTCAACTCCTCAACCGACCCCAAGATGTGACCGACGCGCTGTTTTCCAAGTAAATAGAACGCAAAAACATTATTAATTTCAGCCACATTTCTCAGTTGTCACGGTGATAAGCAATCAACCGTAAGTAAAACATTACGTCTGCACTTATATCCGGCCGTAATCGGCACCCGTAATGGGCGACATTGGTTCAAGACATAAGCGTCAGCGGGTGACATTACTAAAATAAGATATCGTATAACAATTAAAAGATAAAGTCTACCTCGTAATTTCTTTATCACCCTAAGGCTAAAATAATGCCAACCACTAGGTATTACTAAACTAAATATTTTTGGACGAATCCTTCTTTTGAAGTCGACTTTAGAAACTTTTATCATTATCATCCACAGCCTGACTTTGCTCACTCCTGGACATAGGCCACTCTTTCCTTGTGTCAATCCTGCACGCTCCTGTGCCAGCCTCATCCAGGTTTTGCCCGCGATGACAGCAATGTCTTCGTCGAGAAACTTTTTCTACCTACGAGTTAATTTTACTGAAAAAAATTGCAGCCTATTAAAACACGAGGCCTGGAAGAATGCTAAGATGGTGGCTGAGACAGACTGGATGCCTGGGCATCCTGTGAGAGGCCTATGTCCAGAAATAGGCTGCGATAGGCTGAGTTGATTGAGCCACGGAGATAAACCACAGAAAATTATTGCGATTCAGAATCCGTTACCTCGTGGCGACGAACTACACGCGCAAGCGACACGCGTCTTGCGACAGCGACTGTAGAGAAAACAAATGAAAGAAGTGGTTTAGAGCATGTCACGAGTCACCGCGACGAGACTTGCGGAGCGAGGAACGACTCACGAAAACAGGAGACGCGTGCGCGTGTCGCTTGACGCAAGTCGCATCGCTCGAGGGCGTGAACGGGGCGTTTAACCGTTTCGGCTACAGTAGGTCACAAATAACAGATAACTTATTGTTCTATATTATCTATATATACTAATAATAAAGCTGAAAAGTTTGTTTGTTTTTTTGCTTGTTTGTTTTATGCTTGTTTGTTTGTTTGAACGCGCTAATCTCTGGAACTAAGAGTCGTATTTGAAAAAATCTTTTTGTATTTGATAACCCAATCCTTGTGGGAGGCTATAGGCTAATTAACAACACGGGAATACCCTAAGGAGCCAAGCAAGAAGGTAAAATTCGGAAAGAACTCTAAGCGAAAATGAAGTAATAGCGCGGGCAGGCGATGCAATGCGACGCAATGGGTCGGGGGAACAAGAAATTTCACGCGGACGAAGTCGCGGCTAGAAGCTAGTATACTATAAACCTCATCATCATCTGCCTAGCCTTTTCCCAACAATGTTAAGGTCGGCTTCCAGTCTAACCGGATGCAGCTGAATACCAGTATTTTACATGGATCGACTGCCTATCTGACCTCCACAACCCAGTTACTGGGTAATACGATACTCCTTGGTAAGACTGGTTGTCAGACTTTCGGGCTTCTGACTACCCGTAACGACTGTCAAAGATCTACGAATGACAGCCGGGACCAACGGCTTAACGTGCTTTCTGAGGCACGGAGGGGTCTCAGTATGTAAAGATGGTCACCCATCCACAGACCAACCGCGGCAAGCGTAGCTTAACCTGATTGATCGACCTGTGCGGCTGTTATTATTTGGCCACGGACCCCTCCGTATTCTATAAACCTATAGTACGTAATTTGGCACAGATATTGTACTTAGACCGGTACACAAAAGTATAAGATGTCCTCGTTATTCTTATCTACATTGATTAGCGCGTAGATCGATATCAACAGAAATTCGACACTTAGCAAGCCGTCACGTAATCTGCTTTGCCAATTACTATTCAGAAAGAAAAAATACAGAGTTCCATTTCGAAAACTGTCTCCTGTAGATATTAAGGTTGCCTGTAATGGCTACATTTTCGTGCTTCGATTACCGAATTGGTTATTAACTCTAAAAGCAATTAGATGAACTGATAATGTTGGTTATTAATTCATTCAAAGTGCCTGCGATATTAGTAGGACTAATAGGTATGTTGTTTTTTTAATACCACTTACATAATCAGCCTATAACGTGAACTGCTGGGACACAGGCCTCCTCTATATGAGAGGGAGAGCCGTAATCCACCGGGGGCCCCGTGCGGGTTGGTAGATGTCACATGCCTTCGAATTTTTGGTTTTAGGACATGCCGGTTTCCTCACGATGTTTTCCTTCACCATTTTGAGAGCAGTGCTATGGTGATGAAATAATTTACATAAACTATAGCGCTTGACTGGGTTCAAAACTACCTACAACTCTAAAGTCGCGGTATACTGTAATTTGAAAACATTGTAAAAGCCAATTATTTTTAAAAGAGTAACCGTGGAGTTTATTGTCGGTTCTTCTCCATAGGAAAGGACCAATTGGAACCGTGCACCTAGCTTCTGACGTTTCATAAGTGCCCATGTCGGTTTATGTGAAATAAAATATTTTGATTTTTTTATTTTTTTGACTGCTCTGCGGTAATACAACCGCAGAGCGTTTGTAAAGAGTGGCTATGGAGTTTCTTGCCCATTCTTCTCCTTTTCTTAGGGGAAACTAGAATCAATTCTATTGTCTTGCAAATGTTGACGTTCAATGTGCCTTTTGACGGCCTACTTGAAATAAATTATTGGACTTTGACTTTGAGCGAAAGCGTCTTCGCAGAAGGAAATGAGCATCAAGTATTCCTCATTGGGTGTTTTTGAATTCAGACCAGCGTTTTTTCTGTTTTTTTTTCGCCGTTGTTTTATGAAAGTGCAGAATGAAAAGGGGCCATAAGATGAGGTAGGTAAGGTTTGAAATGGGATAACCTAATAATTTTGCGAAGGTACTTCTTTACCTCAACCACAATTAAATACTGATGAACGTACCTAATGAGTTGTGAACCAGCAAGCATTATAAAATTCAGTCATTATACTACTCATTTTTTAATTATAGAACTCACGATTTTAATTTACCGCGTGCGTTTCGTGAATTATGAGGATCTTAGATGGACACATAATATATATGTAATAATATAATAAGTACTAGCATAAAACAAACTAGTAACAACAATTCAATTCTATTAGGTATTTTCACAAAAATTTAGGCACATAACCATTAAATTGGCGAATTTACTATCGAACAGATCGCAGTCCGGGTTGGCCTCCACGAGCTTATTTAGTGCACAAATGATCTATCTATCTATCACATGTAGACAATAGAACCTGTGTCATTTGGACGCCAAACATGTCAAATTATTGTTCTAACAGAATATCGTTGCACCGTCGCGTCGCGAATGCCTGCGGGAGTCTGCTCCCGGCTGTTGATTGCATAGCAATCTAATAGATAAACAAGAAATATGCGGATAGTCAAATATCGTGTTAATTATTCGATTGTGGCCCAACGCACGTTATGTTCTTACTTATTTGTGTTCAAGCTTATGGTGGACATAGAAATTCTCTATTAAATCTATATTCTATACTACTAATAATAAAGCTGAAGAGTCTGTTTGAACGCGCTTATCTCTGGAACTACCAGTCGGATTTTAAAAATTCCTTTTGCTTTTGATAGCCCAATTCTTGAGGAAGGCTAACAGGCTACCTAACATCACGCTACTACACCTAGGAGCCGAGCAAAAATTAAAAAAGTCAGAAATAATATAGTAATAGCGCGGGCAGGCCACGCGATGCGACGGGGAGAGTCGGGGAACAATAATTTTCACGCTCACGCAAACTCAACTTGTTGAATGAAAATTATCGGTCTTGTTACGGAAACTGTAACGGTTAACCAATAGTCGATTGGCCCATGAACCGTTGGTCAACATTATCTGAAAACCTTTAACTTTTCATTCAAAGGATTTTCCACCCACGAACGTTTCGCCAACATAACTCTATGTTAGAGAACCCTTAACCAACGTGATGTTTTGACCAATAACTTTTCACCCAAAGAATAAAGCCAACAGACAGCGGGAAAGGTGAAAGTAAATAAAAGTTTGTAAAAATAATAAAAAAATATGATAGTTTTTAAATACTATTGCTCCGCCCCGTGGGGAAGATCACGTGGCGGGTCTAAGTTGGTTTACAAGCAATAATAAATAAGACATATTCGACGGAGCCCCGCTTTGCGGGGCCCCTATTTCTGTGAAAAGGGTTTAAAGTAACCTAACCATTTTTTTTTTTTTTGTTTCCGGGGTGGAAAATCCTCATGGATGTCCGCCGCCCTGGGGCGGGCGGCGGGGTCTGTCAGACTCTTACTGACTAAAAACCACCCCGGTGTTCCATCTCACACCTACGCCGGGGGTCGCGGGAACGTACGATCCTTCCGCAACCCCCGGCTGGTGCCCCCGCAACTGCGGGCCTCCTCGGGTCAGGGGGGGGAGTGAGGTGTTTGACTCCCCCCGTGACGTCCAACAGGGGCGCGCGTGGAACACTACGCGCCGCCACCTCGGGTCCTAGTGTGTGGGGGGCGACAGACGTCCCCGAGTCCGTCGCCCCTGGACCCATTTAGGGGGGCTGGAAGAGGGCATTGTCTGCCCTCCGCCGACGCCCGGTGCGCCTGCTGCGGGCCGGGTGAGTGGACGAGATCTCCCTCTCCCTTTCCGCAGCCTCCTTCTGCGAGACGACTGTTTCGCAGAAGGAAACCACCGCGTCCCAGGACTCTTCGCTGCCGACCATCGACTCGACCACGGCCGGCAGCGACAGGTCACTGCCTACTTCTGAGATGAGGGCACGGCGCGGCTCCTCCCAAGCGGCACACTCTGCCAGCGTATGCCACGCCGTGTCCTCCCGGCAGTCGACGCAGTGGTGACACCGGGCGTCCGGCTCCCTGTTTATGCGACACAGGTACTTCCCGAAGCAACCATGCCCCGAGAGCACCTGCGTCACCCGAAACGACAGGGAGCCGTGCCTCCTCCCGAGCCAGCGCTCGAGTACCGGCCGGACCGCCTCGATATTGACGAGGCCGGCGGTAGGGCGGGAAAGCCTGTCCCGCCATTCCGCCACCAGGACCTCGCGAAGCTGTGACCGACGCAGCTCCATATGGCGCTGCATCAGCCACTCGCCTCGCGCCCGCGCTTCCTCGCGCCACCGATACAGCGACGCGAGTAAAAGTAACCTAACCAAACCTAACCTCGGGGTGCCCTTCGCTCGCTTTGCTCGCTCACTTGAGCCGCTATCATCCCCTTCGAACCTAACCTGTCCGAGTCGGGGTGCCCCAAGTCCCGAGCTCGCTTGACTCGCTCTTGAATCCTAAGTTCTATTTGACATGGGTCAATTGTTCTTTGGGTGAAAAGTCATTGGTCAAAACATTATGTTGGATAAGCATTCAGTGACGTAGAGTTATATTATATAGTATGTTGGCGAAACGTTTGCGGGTGAAAAGTTCTTTGGATGAAAAGTTAATGGTTTAAGGATAATGTTGACCAACGGTTCATGGACCAATCGACTGTTGGTAAACCGTTTCAGTGCCCTTGTTACGTCTAATTACGGTTTTCGTCAGTTTTGGCTCAGAAGACAAAGTTGAGAAAAATAGATACATTTAAAATTACTTATATGCATCGCGGGAATCAGACAGAACCAACCGCAATCGAGTCCAACTTCGCCTTTTTTACTTACCTAAACTATTCTCAAAAATGTAATCTTATTACTTAAACCTGTTACACCTGGCTGGGATGCCAGCTCAATAGGCTTTGTGGAATCTCTCAATTAGAACCCACTGGCTTAGCAGCACTCATCGGTTCCATTCAATATGCTTTTGTCCGTGAATATTAAAAAGTATGGATAAAGAAAATCTAGAAGTTGCATTCTTTATCGAATGAAATCTATTTTATTCCAGAACAATAATGGATTCACACATAAAAGAAAAGATTGTGTTTGGAGATTATTAAAATACGTGATCGCGTGGGATAATTATAAGTTATTCAGATCATGTACAAAGATATTGGGTTATGTACGCTTTTTGACGTGACAAAGATTTATGTGACGCGTGTTTTCAAAAAGTTAAAAGAAATTCGTGTTCGTAAATGTTGTTCAGTAAGATTTATAGGCAGATAATAATCTTACTGAATTACATTGCATGACTTAGCAGTTTTCCGCCAAGTTGTAGGCATAGTGAATTATAGTCGGAACTAGTTGGCCGCGCCTTAGGTATGTGAGCGGTGGGACGGAGGGGCGGGGGCGCATTACTCAGTACGTGCGTTGCGAACCGCCTCCTCACCCCTGTCGCCACCTCAGCGGCCAACTAGTTCCGCGCGGACTATAGTGTACTGAAACTTCGTCAGTTAGGTAGATATTACCTATGCCTTTAACAGTATCTAATTATCTATCTATACTATACTAATAATAAGCTGAAAAGTTTGTTTTAACGCGCTGATCTCTGGATTCTGGAACTACTAGTCGGATTTGAAAAACTCTTCTTGTGTTTGATAGCCCAATTCTTGAGAAAGGCTTTAGGCTACCTAAAAAATTCCGAATTTTTATATTTAGTGATATTAGCCTGTAGGCTAACATTACACATCACGGTTTTACATCACGCTAGGACACTTAAGAGCCGAGCAAAAATAAAAAAAAATTACAGTACGCTGACCGGAAAGAAGTAATAGCGCAGGCAGGCGATGCGATGCGATGGGGTGGGTTGGGGGCAGCTAGCTACTGCCTGCGACTTAATAATAAAAAAAAAAACGCATCGCAGTTTTAACAATTTCGCTTAGGTAATCCTGGGAAACTATTTACTATTCCCTTCGAGTGCTTGACAAACATGAGAGATAGCACTGTTTGTGTTTGTCAAGGATTGAGATCGGCTTGATTGTTTAAGGTGTAAGCCTAGATTTTGAGCGCGCCGTGAGTTGAAAATCCAACAGTGTTTTTTTGACGCGCTGGAGCATTTATTTCACACGCAGGCGACGTGCGCCTGCGCCGCGCCTTCACCTTTCACCGTTTTTGTATAATTCACGCCTTAGTCTTGAGACAGCAGTACTAATAAAATTATAGTGGCGTCGCGCATCGGAAGTGCGTTGAAAACACACCTTCTATCACGGAGCGCCTTCAAACTTAGTGACCGATACTTAAACACATGATTGTACTCATAATAACAAACAACTTTCCCAAAGAAACAAGCGCATAATAACTGGTAGACAAAGACGGCACTACAATAGAAGTCACGTCACGACTATGAAACTTCATACTAGCGCCATACATTGTCAGTACCGCGCGACAAGGACGGGAATAATCCCCACCAAAAACTTTTAAAGCGTGTAGCTTCTCCCTATTGATTTTACTGATTTTTTTCGATTATCTCGTTTTATTATGCCTTCCGTGAAACTACATCGTTTTTTCGAACATTTCTCATCCATATTCCAAATACCTACTTAATGATTATAAAAACAACATGGCTCCATGATTGATGACTTTTCATTGACAGTTCTCGAATCAAAGATTGTATCGTTTTGATCATTTCAATTTCCATTCGACTCATTCCATTTGTCGTTCGTATTGACTGATTAACTTGATACAATCGGCATTGTTTCTGTAATACAACCATATGAACGTAGCTTGATATATTTATGAATTAGTAGGTCGACAAAGAACAGGTAAAACTCAAAGCGTTTATTTCAATGAAACCAACACTTTTTAATTTTTGGTCAGTCAAAAAAGATGAAGCTAGTTGCCCATTCCAAAGCCTAGTAGGTACTGTAAAGGTTGTCTGCAAAAGACGACCTTATGGGCTTATTAGTCAATTCGCACGAATTTACTCGCCCGAAACGGGAGAATCGTCTTTTGCGCTATTATAATTTTTTCTATACTTTATTGCACAAAATTCAAAATGTGCCAATTCGTGCGAGTTGCCAATAGAAAAAACAATGGAAAATCACGTAACACACTAACAGTAGCAATGGCTTTCATTTTGAAAGTTCAACAACATTCATTGCGTTATTTACATTGTTGAGCAGACCAATTTTTCAAAAATATGAAGCAATGGAATAGCAATATCCTTCAGATTGGTATAGATAGTGGGTTACGCAATTAGGGTACTACCCCAGTCACTAGGCAATACGATACGTCTTGTTAAGACTGACTGTCAGATTTTCGGGCTTCTAACTATCAATAACAACTGTCAAAAATCCACAAATAACAGCCGGGACCAACTCATTCACATATAAAATATATTTGTGTAGTTTTTAGATAAAGAACTCGAACAATGAAAACAGAAAGATTCAAATAATGTGAACGAAACAAAATGAAATTTCATCACCACTGCTCTCAAAACGGTGAAGGTAAACATCATGAGGAAACCGGCATGTCCTAGAACCAAAAACTCGAAGACATTTGACATCTACCAACCCGCATTGGGCCCGCGTGGAGGATTACGGCCTACTCCCTCTCACAGAGAGGAGGCTTGTGTCCCAGCAGTGGGAACATTATAGGCTGATTATGATGGCTGATTTTCCTGAAAGGTTAGGCAAAGTTGTATGATAGTGAGAATCAACGCCGACATTTGACTAGTTACGACATATGGAGGTGGTACTATTTAAAACGCTATTACAATATTTTGACCTCCAGTATCATTGCTACCCTTTTCACTTGACGACAGTCTTGTTCAAACATGCTACAGTAATAAGTAATATCACATAGGTTCCGACAGAAGGTCCGCTCCATACACAGAGCGAATCACACGCACACATAGACACGCTCCAAGTAGAGCGAGTGCAATCGCACTGCAATTGCATCCTGCTAGGCGGGAAACCGACAAGCTAGGCAGACGATGATGACCTCGAAAATCATTATTTGTGCGTGCACCTATTTAAACATACATAATTATGATACGTCAGAAGCTAGATGCACGGTTCCAATTGGTCTTTTCCTATGGAGAAGATCCGGCAAGAAACAATTGGCTTTTACAATGTTTTCAAATAACAGTAGGTATGGGAGGACAGCGTAGGCCTGTCAACAAGTACCAGGTACGTATTGTCTACAGACCTAAAGTCTACAAGGCCTACAAAGTCCTCACATTTACAAAATAAGAATATATCAAAAGGATAAATAAAAAATAAAATATAAAAACCTATTAAAACCAAGTGCTATGATTGCCATTAGGTACAACCACTAATAAAGATTTGAAAAATTAGAATTGTCTGTATAGGGTGACTGGTAATTAGTGACCGATACTTAAACACGTGATTGTACTCATGATAACAAACAAGTTTTACTATGGGACCAAACCTGAAATCGCGAAAAAAAAATCAGCTGTTCCCTACATTTATGTTCGTATAACTCGTCAAAATGTAGGGAACAGCTGATTTTTTTTCGCGATTTCAGGTTTGGTCCCATAGTAAAAGTTGTTTGTTATCATGAGTACAATCACGTGTTTAAGTATCGGTCACTAATTACCAGTCACCCTATATAATGTCAAATAATAAAAAGATTACGTCAAAGAAGTTGTATAGAGCCGACCTTCTGTCCTATTCTGTGGTAAACGCCTACATAATAATATATGTAGCTAGTACCTAGTACCTGTAGAGAAATATCATTATCAAGACCTCACAGATTGTATACTCCCTCACCGGGGTCAGACGGCATCAACGTGGACATGTTTATCTAGAATCTAGATTGAGACCGGCTAAATTTAGCTGAAAATTGTTACCTAAGCCAGTTATAGGCGGTCAGGGACGCCTGTCCCTGACAGTTATGTTATTGACGTAACTTTGTTTAATTTATATATTTTGTGAGTTTGATTATTAAAACGACTGTTTCTAGGGGGTAGAGGGGGGGGGGTATTTATCTCTATACCTAGATACTATAAGTAGTTCGATTGAGTTCGATATTTTAAAACATCGTTCAGTTTTTGTTAGTCTGAACATTTCAGAGACAGGGTGATGTTTTCACAACACTTACTCTGCATTCGCTATTTATTTGCCAAAAATGTAATCAAATATGAGTTTATGGAAAAGTAACTTTAATTCCTACACAATAAAGTGCAGTTTACGCTACAAATTCAAACATTTTTATTACTTTTTCAATAGTGCTAGTCACTCTGAAATCAACTTAATTCCCATTAAAATAAAGTTGATATTTGTTTAGCTTGAAGTAACATCAATTTGAAACATAAATTTGAATAGACTTTAGGTAGGTACATACATACATAGACACACGACTTTTTCCCACGGTGGTAGGCAGATACTACAGAAAGCCACTTGCTACTATGCTTACAACCAACCCCACGTGGTGGATTACGGCCCAGTCCCTCTCACCGAGAGGAGGCCTGTGTCCCAGCAGTGGGAACATTGTAGGCTGATTATTATGTATGTTATGAATATGCTTACATATTTCTTTTGCTTCGTTTATGTTCACACATAAACTAGAGAATGGGGCTTGTAGCTAAGTAATAACAGCCGCATGGGTCGATCGATCAGGTTAAGCTACGCTTGCCGCGGTTGGTCCATGGATGGGTGATCTTTACATACCAAGACCCATCCGTGCTTCGGAAAACACGTTAAGCCGTTGGTCCCGGCTGTCATTCGTGGATCTTTGACAGTCGTTACGGGTCGTCAGAAGCCTGAAAGTCTTACAACCAGTCTTACCAAGGGGTTTCCTATTACCCAGTAACTGGGTTGTGAAGATCAGATAGGCAGTTGCTCCATGTAAAATAATGGTACTCAGCTGCATCCGGTTAGACTAGAAGTCGACCCCAATATAGTTGGGAAAAGGCTTGGTAGATGATGAGTTCACACATCTGGGGGTCTAGTCCGTAGTTACGGGTGTTGTCTACTCCGTATCACTTACGGACGTAAGACCTAGTTCGGGCCCGAACTAAGAATGAATGACAACGCGATGTGACCGTTGTCCCTACTCCCGATGTATACGGGGCGTCCAAAAAATTTGTTTTACACGTCATGATTGGACGGATTGGCTACTTTCAGACGGGCCAGTGTCTTCGTTAATGGACTAAGCGAGTAGACCGCCAGGTCAAACAACAACAGGCTTTAAATATGTTTAGCGTTTAACGTCTATGCGTCATGTTCGTGAACGGGCGGCGTCAGTTGGGGCTGGTCATCACTCGGCTGCCTCGGCTTATTTTTATTTTTAATTATTTTATTTTTGGATTGTTGTTTTTTTTTATTATTTACTATTTGCTGTACTCTGGACGCTTTTAACGCATACGTCTTTTTTTTACATCGTTCTCACATATTATTATAAATTCAACATTAATGATGTAACTAATATTTTTGTAAAAATATAATTTAAAAGAGTGTCCATGGAGTTTCTTGCCCGTTCTTCTCCATAGGTACCTACGCTTTGGAATGGGCAACTAGCTTCATTTTATTTTTGACTGACCGACTTCTTGACAATTCAAAAGTGCCTGTAAATGGTTTAATTGAAATAAATGCTTTGAGTTTGAGTTTAACGCATTTAGTGATTTGAGGTAGGTAGGTACAGTCAATAGCAATAGTAGATGATGAAATTTTGGAGTCACTTTTGGAGTCAAAATTGATCACGAATATATGGCAGCTGTACTAATAGTAAATGTTTGGTATAATTTATAATCACATACTTTTGAGTCACTTCGACGCCACACAGTTCTGACGCGAACTCCGTTCATTAAGTATTGAATTTCTGATTTTCATCATCTACTTTTACTGGTGACTGTACAATTATTACTCGTAATATAATTTTTTGGTTAGAGACACTAGTAGCTAACTACTTAGCTGATGGTGTGTATCGTATAGCTTGGAGATATATAGTCTGTCCAGTCGTATCTTGAAGCAGTTCAGTGTGGGAGCCGTCACAACATTTTCCGGGAGCCTATTCCACCCTATTACAACTCTGTTAGACAAGAATTGCTTCAAGGCCTTTTTTTATGAATTTTCCCATAGCTTTAGGGAATGCCCACGCAAATGTTTGTTCGCTTTCAGTGTGTAAAGGTCTTGCAAGCCGGCCTTTTTTTACTAGCCTGCGCTGTCCCACGCCTCGGTAAAAGCCTCCCTCTGCTCCCATCGCATCGCTTCCATCTTTCGCGAGCCCACGCGTCCTCCTTACAGTTTTGTCAAAACCTATCCAGCTGGCAAATAAAAAAAAATTAATTAAACTTTTTATAAAAAAAATTAAAATAAGAGGAAGATCCTCTTATTTTCCTTTACCTACTTGCAAAAGTTCGAACGTGAATTTGAAACTCAACGTATTGAATGAACTGATCCTCTATTTGAAAGTATTATACGAATTTGTTCACTGGATCCTTTTCAGTTGAAACTTTGAGTACGCTAACGTTGGCCCATTTTTTATTCAAAAGAGAGCCAGTCTTCTAAGACTTCGTCGTTGAGTCTCAAATGTCACTAAGACTTTCAAATCCTTTCATGCTAGGCTGGCTTTTAGTATTCAAAATGGAACACTGATCTACATTTTACCTTTATATGGGAGTGATGAAAAACGAAAATTTAAAACACTTTTGAGTCTTTGGTCAACTGGACCCACACGAATTTAGGTGCAACTTCATTGAATGATGTACTTAACTATTTTATTTATTTTCAATTCTGTTATTTAAAAACATAATAATAATATATTAAGTAATTAGTGGTATTAGTTAGTAATAGTTAGTGGTTAGTAGTGTTATAAAATAGTTTATTCTGCAAATCATCCTCTGCCTGCCCTTTTCCCAACTATTTTGGGGTCGGCTTCCAGTCTAAGCGGCTGCAGTTTTTTACATTTCTATGGCTGCAGCTGCATAGCAGTATTACATGGAGTGACTGCCTATCTGACCTCCACAACTAGGATATGTAATATCGTTGGGTTTTCAATATCGGAATTCCGATATTAATAAAAGAAATGAATTTGGAAATTTTAATAAAAAGTTAAATTTTATAGAAAATAGCCATTTAAAATCAAACCGCTAATTATTTTAAAAAATTGCAGGAAAAGTTACAGCTAGCCACAGTTTTATAAATCAATTCAATATCATAATAAGTCCTTCAATAATTTTAACATTACAAGATTTTAATTGTCCAACAAAACCAATCTAAACCTTTTACAGGTCCGTTGCTATGTTACAAAATTGGACTATTCAGTATCGGAATTAAAATAATCGAATTTACCCGAGATTCCGATATTACGAGATTCCGTTACTCATACCCTAACCTAAACCCAGTTAATATCACAACCACGTTCGTAATTCTGCAAAAGATATCGATAGAAGTACCTATTTTTTTTACAATTTTTTTAGTTTTAATCTTAGATAAACTTCAACAAGTTTTAATGTTTTTTTTTTGTTTTTGCGATTTTGTTATCTACTTTTTATGTTCTTATTTTATTGTTATACTTCCTGTGCGTGTCCCAAATAAAATATTTTTTCTTTCTTTCTTTCTATCACGTTTGTAAAGTTTCGGCAATTTATCAAAAAGGGACCTGCATTACATAATGTACGGACAAAAAACATAACGTCGATCCAAGTGCATCTCCTTACATTATTACGAGACCTGTGGGAACGTTCCCACTGCTGGGACACAGGTGTCAGATGTTTTCCTTCACCGTTTTGAGAGCAGTGTCGATGAAATAATTTACACAAAGTAAAGCGCCTGACTGGTGTTCGAACCTACGACCTGCAACTCGTACGTCGCAGCCGTATCTCCTACCAATTTCCCGCAATCATACGCCAATATGATTTTCATTTATTTTTGTTCGGACACCCGTGATATCGGTACAACCATCGTACAACAAAGCTGCTATACAAAAGCGCTGCCACCAATATCGTTTTGTGAAAGCCCCCGTTCGTATTCAAATACTGACAAGTATTATTGACAGTTTGTATTATTATATTTAGAACAACATAATGGTGGGTCGGGTAATTTTACGCTCACTAATTTTGTGTTAAATAGTGTTTGATTACGTACTTATACGTATGCCGGAGGGTCGGCGCCTGCGACCCCTTACTTGTCACAGGAATGCCACAGACACACGAGAGTGCCTCTGACACTCAAGGCATAGACAAGTAATGAGGTTACGTCTGGCGCGGATTAAAAATTAATATTTTATCGTATTTGCTAATATTTTACATATTTATTATACCTATTTTATCATTTATTTATTTCTGTAACTGCCAGTGACATCACAGCGGGCCCTATCAGAATACCAGCACTATGACATTTATTTTTTAAATGTTGCAACATCATGCTGAGATGGGAGCCTTTTGGCCTCGTATAGGACTTTTTGTTTCATTTTTCTTTTATTATTTTGTTTTATATAACTTGGATTTTTTATTTATATTTTTTACTGTGTTTAGTTTAGTTTGTGATCATCCTATACGAGTCGCAATAAATACTTGTTCTTTCTTTCTTTCTTTCTTTTACTTATTACTTAGACCTAACAATGTGTGAATCAACCACATTTATCTAAAACAGTATTTCGTTTGAAGTAACCGGAATGAGAAAGCTTATAGTGGATAAGACAAAGTTTAAAACAGATGACGAACTAGCAGGGGATCGAGGGGGGGTGGAGGGGGGGTGGTTCAGGGGATCAGACCGGAATAAATCAAGACAATTCCCGTAATTAAAAACGTTCAAAATGTAGTCGCAATCTCATCTTAGCGACAATCAATGTCAAAAACTTGTAAATAATATAGGAAAATTAGAGGTATTTTTGACAGATTGAGACATATCGAACTGTGGCTGTTCCTAAAATTACGAGCATTACCCCTCTGAACTCTAATGAAATGATTCTGTAGTAGGTACAGACACGCCAGCACATCAAGCTACCTGAAACTGTAATTTTTGTCCAATCAACCTTGAACCTTATGCTTTAGCGATAAAGTTGTAAATCTATTAAAGAAATTTGACAGATTGTAGTAGCTTGATGTGCTGGCGTCTGTCTGTACATTTCATAGTAAAAAGTATCGTTATGGCCTCTATACTTGGGCTCGGTAGCAAAGGACTCGCTACAATGCCAAGTGACCCTTATATTTCTTTGTCATGGGTTGCGTAAGAAATTGAGAAACGTCGATAGCCCATCGTTCTTTTACCAATACTCTTTATGTCCATAATAATTGGGATGGGATTGGGAAGATGTAAATAAGTTTTTTCCTAATTTTATTTCTATTTTACGCTAGCTTCTGCCCACGACTTCGTCCGCGTGTTTCTTGTTCTATAATTCAATCAATCAACTCGGATTATTACCACACCATTGCTGGACGTAGGCCTCTCCCTGGCTACGCCACAACACCCTGTCCTCCGCCTTCCACATCCAGTCCGTCCCAGCCACTTTCGTGCGTTCCACACTATGCCTGCCGATGCCGATACGCGGTCTCCACTCAAGGACTCGTCTGCTCCACCGTCCATCGGTCCTTCGACAAGCATGGCCCAGTGCCACTTCAGTTTACTTACTCTGCGAGCTATGTCGGTAACTTCGGTTCTTTTCCGGACAATTTCATTCCTGATGTTATCCTTCAAAGAGACTCCGAGCATAGCTCGCTCCATAGCGCGTTCTATAATTATTTATTATTAATAATTTCCTGTTCTCCCGACCCACCCCGTTGCATCGCATCGCCTACCCTTACTCTTTTTCTCTCTACTCAGCTCTTAAGGTCCCTAGCTTAGTGTTAAATAACCAATAGCCTTCCTCAAGCATTAGGCTATCAAATGCGAAAATATTTTTTTCAAATTCTGCTGGTTGTGTCAAAAATTTTCGCGTTCAAATAAACAAACCCTACAGCTTTATTATATTTTACATATAAGAGGGTGTCTAAAAGTGGCACTAGTGACTGAAACGTTATGTGAAAATCGATCGTCATGGTATGGGCATGTGATGCGAAGGAATGAGGAAAATGTCGTGAGAAAAGTTTTGAGTAGGTATGAATGTGGATGGCTAGTATACAGAATGAAATTGAAAACTTGTGCCAACTCAAACTAGAAGGTTCAGTGGTCGTTATATAATCATTACAATTTGTCATTTCCCGAAACTACATTCTTGAAAAAAGTCGTGTAATTATCGTCTTAGACGTAGGCGTATATAGGGAGGGGGGGAGGACGGGGGTGGTCCGTACCCACCCCAGAATGGTCTGATGCCCACCCCCGGCATGTTTGGGGACTTATTCGAAATTCTAAGCTGATGAGACTCATATAATTAAAAACGTTTCAAAAACAAGACATTTCAGTTTAGGTTTCTAAACTGCATCGCTTGAGATGCTCTATGGACGTCATGGTACCAAACAAGTATGAATGAAACCAAAACATGCGACTCAGTTTGGGACAATCGCTGTCAGCAGATGGCATGGCCTAAACTGAATCGTTAAACTGACGTCATGGTACGAGTTGGAAGAACAGTTCAGTTTAGGTCCTAAAATGGATCGCGTTAACAGCTTGTAACAAAAGTAATATGTAAGGATCGTAGCAGGTGGTGTTCTATAGTTTCTGCCTACCCTCATGGGAAGAAGGACTGAGTTTATGTAATCTGCATTCGCGATTTATTTGCCAAAAATATAAACAAATATCGAGTTTATGGAAAAATAACTTTAATTCCTACACAATAAAGTTCAGTTTACGCTACAACTTCAAACATTTTTATAACTCTTTCAATAGTGCTAGTCACTCTGAAAGAAATAACGCCAATTTGAAAAATAAATTTGAATAGACTTTATATGTGTATGTATTATTTACTGTACATTTTAGTCATTAAACAATATGAAAATAGAATAAATTAAAGTAAAAACAAACATAAATACCGCTGGAGGAAAACATATCGCTCATTTGGAGAAACATCGACGTAACTGCTACTTTTTTTGTCTGCTTTCCTAACGTAAATGCGCTTTCTGCTTTGTCATATTTAACTCATTTTTGGGAAAAAATACATTACATGTCATATATTTTTTTCATCCAAAAATAAAATAAAATCCAATCCCAATGAAACCCTTAGAACACCAATTACTTACCAGCTAATTTTGAGGTTCAGTGCACTTTTACCTACACTCAATCTTTTTCTACTCCAATTAGCAACAATACAAATAGGCACTGACATAATCCTCTCTTCTTGAGGAAATGTGAACGAAAATTTCAAACGATTTGTATTACTTACTTTCCCTTTAGTACAAACATCAAATAACTTAGTCTTTTCATTAAGAAAGATAATAATAATAAGTCGCACAATATTGCTCTCAAAATATACTCAAACATGACTGTTTATTTCAAAGAAGTTGTAGGAGATATGAACAATATCATCAAGTAAGGCTCCTTTTATCTTGTGTACGGCTTTTATATTATGTGCTCTCATGTAAGTAGGTCACATAATAATAAATGTCTTGAAGTGAAAATAAAGAAAGTATTATTTTAAAACTGTATATGATCGCGGGACCCTAGAAATTACCGCTAGATTCAATTTTGATGTCGACTCTGAAGTGCGCCAGTCTCTCTCTCTCTATCTCACTGCCCCCAACGCTGACATGTGAATTTGTTACTGCGACTCGACTCATGTTCCGAGCCAAAGTTTAACGGAACATGAGTTTAAATCATTCATTTTTGAATCGGGCTGTACCTTTGGAAGGCGTACGTGGTGCCGAAGCCAACTCACAGAGGCCTCTCTTTACATACCGAGACCCCTCCGTGCCTCGGAAAGCACGTTAAGCCGTTGGTCCCGGCTGTCATTCGTAGATCTTTGACAGTCGTTACGGGTCGTCAGAAGCCCGAAAGTCTGACAACCAGTCTTACCAAGGGGTATCGTATTACCCAGTAACTGGGTTGTGGAGGTCCGATAGGCAGTCGCTCCATGTAAAATACTGGTATTCAGCTGCATCCGGTTAGACTGGACGCCGACCCCAACATAGTTGGGAAAAGGCTAGGCAGATGATTGATGATGACTGTGATGAGGCACCAAACAATGATTATTCCTGATAATGCAAGTGTACCCAAGGACAACCCCAGTTGGTACAGGACTATTACAGAACATGGAAACAAAACATATTGGGCTATATGTTTAGGTAGCTATAGTGAATTGGTAACCTAGAACTATGGAAGGTCTTTATTATTATTCTTTTTCCGAGTTTTTCCGAGCGCATATAACCCAAATCTCTTCAAAGTGAGAATGAACAGGCTTCTTCTGGATATGCTCGCTCTATCGTCGACTTTGTCTCTGTCAATTTTGACCTAGACTAGAGTCAAGAGCAAGTCCATTTCAAATAAAAATAAAATTAAAAAAATAGCTTTTGCCTGCGACTTCGTCCGCGTAGAATTTCTTGTTCCCCCGATCCAACCCGTCGCATCGCATTGCCTGCCTGCACTATTACTTCGTTTTCGCTTAGTGTTCTTTCTGGCCTTTTTTCTTTTTGCTCAGCTCCTAAGGGTCCTAGCGTGGTATTATATATAAATAGCCTTTCTCATGAATTGGGCTATCAACAGCAAAAATAAATGTTTAAATCCGACTGGCAGTTCCAGAGATTAGTGCGTTCAAAGAGACCCTTCAACTATATTATTAGTATAGATAAATATATGTCGATATTTAATAATAACGGCCGCACAGGTCGATCGGTCAGGTTAAGCTAGCTTGCCGCAGTTGGTCTGTGGATGGGTGACCATCTTTACATACCGAGACCCCTCCGTGCCTCGGAAAGCACGTTAAGCCGTTGGTCCCGGCTGTCATTCGTGGATCTTTGACAGTTGTTACGGGAAGTCAGAAGCCCGAAAGTCTGACAACCAGTCTTACCAAGTGGTATCGTATTACCCAGTAACTGGGTTGTGGAGGTCAGATCGGCAGTCGCTCCATGTAAAATACTGGTATTCAGCTGCATCCGGTTAGACTGGAAGCCGACCCCAACATAGTTGGGAAAAGGCTAGGCAGATGAAATGATTTAATTATAATTAAATCATTTATATATATATCAGAACTGGAATAAGAACTTTTACTTTTTTTAAATTATTTTCTTTGTTCTGTTAGTTTTTGTCATGGTCTGGCAGTTTGAGTAATTTATGTGGCCTACCCAAATGTCCTTTCTTTAGTATTGTTCGTCGAATCGTAGAGCTCCTTAAGTTTTGAGTTGAGCTGCACGAATTCTGACAAATGCGTGCACTGACTGGACAGGCCCACTCAATCTGTATGGTTCTTTCCTCAAAAGACCATCTTAGACATCGATCTACATGGTCTTATGTCTGGACTTACAAGATTATGTCTGGACTTTAAAAGAGACTGTGACCTCTGAGTTTGTTTCGGCCTTTCTTCTCAGAGTAGTCAGATAGGAAACACCGACCACATCTAGTTTTTAAAAATATGATTGACGTGTAAAAGTGTTTGTCCAAACCTACTTACAGAAATAAAATCATTTATCAATTTAAAAATAAAAATCAGAGTTTATAAGACTTCAAGATAATTTCGTGTACCTAAATCAGCCATTACTCAAATATAAGAATAACTAAAAACTGTTCCATCATACGGTGGGCAACACTGACGAAAGCATTCTTTGAACGAATGGCAATACCTTCACAGTGGAACAATTTATTACATATTTACAATCCTAAACTTATCTGTACTAACATAAAACCACTCGAACCGATAAATCCAAGTCAAGTACTATTTAAACATCAGCTAAATGTTGAAACAAAAAGGGTATTCAAATCTCAGTTGAAACGGCCATAATCCCCGTTCCTTTTCACGCAGACAACGGCCTTGCGTTTACATAAAAAGGTTGCCGCGTTCCGTTTCGCGTAGCTTTTCTTGTTCTATAAATTAATGTTGTAACTTGTAAAAACATACGGTGATGCAAATAAAATGTTAATGAAGTAGCATGAATGTTGTTAAAGTAAGTCAAGGTAGGTAAAGTACCTTCGTTTTTACTCACTATTCTACCCAAGAAACATATTGTATAAACCTATGATGTTCCCACTGCTGGGATACAGGCCTCCTCTCTGTGAGAGGGAGTGGCAATGATGAGCGCACAAGCGTGTGCGCAGACACAGGTGCACACTCTCTTCTTCCTTTTTCTTTAATGTAAGTAGGAAGTATCTGAAATAACCATTAAAAAAAGATGCTAAAAGGAAAATACTAAGTCGGTAGTTCCAATTCGTTTCTTTTTATTTACTTTACAAAATCTCCATTAATCCTTCTCGGTCTCGGCACAATTGCCATCAAATATAATAAGTGCTTGTCTAGGCTCGACTCTAGTTTCAATATTAATTGACGTCCATTCGTCACGTGTGTCGGATTTCAAAAGCGTTATACCAGATTTTGAAACCATATGACATCAATTATGAAGAACCGGGTGTCAATTATGAAGAACCGGGTGTCAAAAGCCAAACTAAGTCCGATCATCATCATCATCTGCCTAGCCTTTTCCCAACTAGTATTTTAAATAGAGCGACTGCCTATCTGACCTACACAACCCAGTAACTGGGTAATACGATACCCCTTGGTGAGACTGGTTTTCAGACTTTTGGGCTGCTGGCACTGCATAACGATTGTCAAAATTCCACGAATGACAACCTGGCTCCGTGTTTTCCCAGATACGGCTAGTCAGATGATGATCATCTGACTAGCCTTTTCCCAACTATGTTGGGGTCGCCTTCCAGTCTAACCGGATGTGGCTGAATACCAGTATTTTACATGGAGCAACTGCATATCTGACCTGCACAATCCAGTTACTGGGTAATACGATACCCCTTGGTAAGACTAGTTGTCAGACTGTCGGGCTTCTGAGTACCCGTAACGACGGTTAAAGATCCAAAAATGACAGCCGGGACTGACGGCTTAACGTGCTTTCCGAAGAACGGACGGGTCTCGGTATGTAAAGATAGTCACCCAACCGCGGCAAGCGTAGCTTAACCTGATCGATCGACCTTTGTAACTGTTATTATTTAGCCGCGGGCCCTTCAGAGACAAGGCTGATATAAGGCTTAAAAAGAGCCCTGCTTAGATATGTAAAGCTTTATTTGCTTCAAGCCCTAGGCATGGAAGATTATCAACTGTTTTTCTAAGTTAAGCAATATAAAAAACCTGTATAAACTGGTATGATAAACCTTTCAGTGCTGAAAGTCATAGCATATTTAGGTTATCTGCCGCGGCTCTGCTCACGTGTTTGTATATTCTATTGCATAAGTAATAATATATATATATTTTTTAAATAATTTATTTATTATTTATTTTCGAAAAGGTGTGGTACCTACATACAGTCTGTTACCATAAATATAATTTAACAATTTACGGAAAAATCATAAAGAGAGTTACAACATAATTTAATCTGGCGTCCTAGCTAGGTTATATGGTACGTAAATCGAAACGGAACGGAACGTATCCCTCAGAATAATAACATTATTCTGAGAGGTACCCTGTCTGTTTACTACGTTGACAATGTGACAATTTTTTTTTTTTGTTTGTGTTCTTATAAAAATTGCCCGTTGTACCGTTTGCACCATTGACCTGCACCATCAATGGTGCAGGAGAGACAAATTAGTTTCGTTTGCACCATTAATAATAATACAACTACTTCACCATACTTTTCCCGTTTGCACCATTGACCTGCACCATCAATGGTGCAGAAGAGACAAATTGTTTGCACCATTAATATTAATATAACTACCTACTTCACCATACTTTACTAGTCATAGGTAAATAAAATAAAAACCAATAATACGTAGTATTTTGTTTGTGTGCGGAACCTCTTTTTAATATCAATAAACAACCAAAAAGCAACAACAATAATATTTTTTATAAATAAATTCCACAACTACTTTATGTAATAATATAAAAATAATGACGCTACACAAACACATATGATTTATAACTTTCGTTCCGTGGTAGTTTTGTTATGTTTGTTAAGTTTAGACCCATATCTTTGAAAGTGGCCACGGTCTTTTTATAAATGGCAGGTACCTACTGTTTCTTCTGAAGTTGTCGCGGTATCTATACTCGA
This sequence comes from Hydraecia micacea, assembly GCA_914767645.1. Classification (NCBI taxonomy): domain Eukaryota; kingdom Metazoa; phylum Arthropoda; class Insecta; order Lepidoptera; family Noctuidae; genus Hydraecia; species Hydraecia micacea. The sequence continues at coordinate 3,664,074 of OU611794.1, forward strand.
ACTAATTAAATGGCATTAGACATTTTTGTTTTCATCAGGCATACAGTGATTGGAATGCTCACGTTTTTTCACAACCTTCGATTCATCCTAAAAAATAAAATGTCAATGTATACTTCCTTAATTCTGGTAAAAATAAGCTTGTGAAAAATAAAAAAAATGAGTGTGCTTATGACCATACGACTGAAGTGAAACTTCAGTATTGCGTATTTGGCTACGAGAGGAAGAGAGAAAGAAAATGTGCGCGCGCACTGCTGTCTCTTGCTTATATCCCCCACTCAATTTCCGTTCGCCTCGCCCGATCACACTTTTCGTAACGCTTTACGTCACGCGTTCGCCAGCTTACTCCCCAAGTCAAGCGTGCGTAAAGAAGTTTCACTTCAAAAACCTGGGCACGCCACAATTGCGGTGATAAGTCCCCTCCTTGACGAGTGGCTGAAGAGGCGACACGGCGTCCTCATCTTCCGCCTAACGCAGGTCCTCACCTTGGGAGGTTCCTTTTCCGGATAAGGCGGGAGGAAACGCCCGGGTGTCACCATTGTGTGGATCGCCCGGAGGACACGGTGGAGCATACGGTGGAGGTCTGCCCAGCTTGGGCGGAGCACTGCCGAGTCCTCACGGCGGCGATCTCTCGCGTCCGGCTCTGGTCCATGCCATGGTACGGAGCGAGAGTGCATGGGAAGCCGTTGCCTCCTTTTGCGAAGCAGTAATGCTCGCGAAGGAGGAGGCGGAGCGCGTGAGGGAGAGGCAATCTTTGCGCTCTCGCGTCCCTAGTCGCTGCAGGAGACGCCCGGGGCGTCGGGAATCAATAGCCGATTCCCGGCCACCGTAGGCGCGGGCTTGCGAACGGCGAGCAATGGGCAGCTCGCCGTCCGGTAAGGACCAGGCCCGAAGAGATGCCAGTTTTTTTTTTGTTTTTTTCAGTTTTTTTTTTTTGTTTTTTGTCAGATTTTTGTAGTGTGTGTGAAAATGGTGTTGATACCCTTGAACAACAAAAGTCTTCCTCGACTTTGTGCAACAAATGTTAAATTAGTTCCACTCATTGTAATTTGTTATTTATAGTCTAAGCTCCAATTATACAATTACTTATTGAAATAAAATGACAAAATTATAACAAAATAGTTACCTTGTCAACACTCAAATAATATTAGAACATGCAAAGAGGAAATACTTTCAGGAATGGTGCAGATGAGACCATATTATCAATACGGTTTCGTTTGCACCATTCTCAATGGTGCAGATGAGACCATACTATCAATGCAGTTTCATTTGCACCATTAATGGTGCAAACGAAACTAATTGTCTCTTCTGCACCATTGATGGTGCAGGTCAATGGTGCAAACGGTACAACGGGAAAAATTGACTGTTATACCTACAAGGAGTTGTAGGAGTTATAATATTTATTTCAGAGGTTAATTCTGTATCTATCTGCATCATTATTTAAAATATCTCGTCTTAAATCTCGCGGTAATCTGTTGAGGAATATGGAAATAATGCAATATTGCTAATCCCCATAGCCAATAGCGTGACAGTATATATCCTATTCGATGTTGTGCAGAATTAGTACAGAATCTGTTTAGTCGTTCACCTAGACAAACGGACAAATATTCTAAAAACTAATTTTCGGCATCAGACGCGTTCACACCTCCTCGTGGCAATTACTTTTTTTTTCAAAAATATTCAATATACAGTTCTGAATTCTTTACTATTTTATTATAATATGTACCTATAGATTATGCAAATATAAGCTGTTACCAATTTACATTGAAACATCTAGCTATAAATGTCGAACTCTAATGTTATAAAAGCCCGAAAGTTGAGATAGTTTAAAAAAAAATCATAATTCGTTTCAGGTTAGGCCATTTTCGACAGGTGTGTTGCTACACTTGTACCCGTTTTCACTTACACAAGGTGACACCTAAATAAAAGCGTACGGTTTTTGCACTATGTAAAAAACGTAGCTGACTACCTAACCAATTTAGTTCTATTTTTTAAATTCATTCCCGCCCTAGAGAGGGAAGCAATTTCTATGAGTCTTTCCCGCTCTAAGGATAAGCAGCGTCTTCCACCCGCTATTCGGATCAAACAAACACTACTTTCCGAGTATGAGAAATGAAAAAATCCTTTATTATTGTTTATACACATAATGAGTTTTTTTTGTGCTACGATCTTATTGTACCTTTTGTTTATTATATACGAGTACGTGTACATACACGTACATAGCCGCAGTTTTTGGTACAGAAGAGGTATCGTGTGCGTTAGGTCGCAATAGCTTTTGTAAAATAAAATAATTATATTGATTGATTGAACTTGTATTGTACATACACCTCCATAAGGTATTAAAAATGATGACGTCATCCGGAAGACGTTACAACAGCACAGTCCTGCTAGAGAATAATATAATAATTGCTAGGGATTTATGGCTGAATGTATGGCCTTTTATTGTGTCGATAATATTCAAAGGAACACGGGCCATGCTTAGGAAAGGACAATGCACAACTGCTGAAATGAATTTCGTGTTCTAACCTGGCAAATGCCTTCCTCCGAACTTAATTCTACTGCGTTTGTACCACAGCACTAAAAATGAAATTCGGAGCTCCAAACGTCACGCGTCGGTCACGGACCGCCATTCAAAGCCGTCAGTTTGGATACGTCATTATTTTGTGTTGTAGTGTGAGCACGGTGAGCAACCTGTGAAAGTTTCTATGGAAAGTGTTGACAATGCAGCGGGCGCCGTGACGTCACTGATATGCTCTGTGGCTTCTAAAGCCCTTTTTTACTTGCATAGGTATCAGAGGGACAATTCTCGTAATTTAAAAAAAGTCACACAGTCTGATCTCAGTCTGAATCTGTCAAAAATGCCTCTAATTTTCCTAAATTTTTTACAAGTTTTTGTCATTGATTTTCGCTGAGATGAGATCGATTGCGACTAGGTTTTGTACGTTTTTACAAGCTTTTATTTAACTTGCAATGTATGTAAGGTCCGGGCGCGCTAAATTTACCAAAGATGTAAACAACAATGGCTGCTCGAAATTGATTATAAAAAAAAACAACACGTTCAAAATCAACAGGTTCGATTCCTTGCTAGAAATATTAATTTTTCAAAAATCAATGATGCAGTTTTAGTTTTCATCAAAATCGAGCCCCGGACTCCTTTGAGTACTTTTCGCTATTCCTCATAGTTTCGGATTTGGCCATCCACGCCTACTTGGAAAATTCATCCTGTATACAGGGTGAAATTTTAATCACCGTTTTCCTCTTAAGGGGTCTTTGTACTCATCATTACGAACAACTTTTGCTATGGGACCAAACCTGAAATCGTGAAAAAAAAAATCTGCTGTTCCCTGCATTTATGTTCGCATAACTCGTCAAAGTGTAGGGAACAACTGATTTTTTTTTCACGATTTCACTTTTGGTCCCATAGTAAAAGTTGTTCATAATGATGAGTACAAAGACCCCTTACGAAGAAAACGGTGATTAAAATTTCACCCTGTATATAAACATACATCACACGATAATAAATCTTCTTTTTTATCGACATCAATTTGAAGGGCGTTATGAGTCGGATTACAAAAATAAGCAGTATACCTACCTAAACCAATATACAGAAATAGATTGTTTATATTTTATTGCTAGTATAGTTTGTAGGTGTGTACACTTTATAAATTACTCGATTGATGTTGTTTTAAAACTATGGCGGATCTCTCAATGACATCATCCACCATTTTGTTTTGCTGTGATATAGTTAAAAGATAGTCAATTTCCTCTAGAAGAGCGGTGACTGACCACATAGCGTTCGCAGTTTTCCGGTGAATGACGTCACTGAAATGCTATTTATGAAAGTATGTTGGTGTGTTTTCTTAGAGAGCGTTTTTGACACCGCAAAGTCAAACCCCGCTGTACAAAGATTTAAATCGCTAGACTTGCCCTCAACCTACTTAATCACGCATAAGTGTCCATACTGAGAAGAGTGAGCTCACACACACACATTACTAAGATAACCAATTCAAGTCACTGCGTCATTGTGTCAGAAGTGTCAAAACGAAAATAAACACGACTGTCTACCAGTTAAAAACCAACATCAGGCACTAGTTGTCTGGCATTTTTGCGTGAACTGGGCCTTTTTGACGCACTTCCCCTCTTTTCTGCTAACTTCTTACATCGGACTTTTCACTGTTTTATTTGTTTTTATCTGATGTATTCTAGTCTTTTAATCTGTGCTAAATAAATGTATTTTATTTATTTATTTATTTCTTTCTATCTTTTGACGCGGTAGTGCGTATCTCACGATTTAAATCTTTGCTGCTGTCATCATTTCTTAGACTGCCGTCACTGCGGCTGTTATGTGCGGTCACCGCTATTCTAGGCAACCATAGCTTAAGGAAACTAAACTATAATATTTCGCCAAGCCTTGACCGTATCGGCCGACTCACACGATGATTGCGGTCTTTTTCTTTTACCGTATTCAGTTTTCAGCTCATTCAGTACCTACCTAAGGACGTAAATTTCTATCAAAACAAAATAGACTATCAGACGTAACACGACGTCCATACGATGTGCACGACGTGCATATTTACTTGGTGCCTTCAACTGGAAGGCACCAAGCAAATATGCACTTTATTCAACATCCACTAAATTCCAAATGAGATTGTCAATATCTGCTAAATCTGAGGTGCTGTCAACGCCACGCTTCAATGACGTGTCCTAGTTACGCTACTGTTGTGTAGGTGTACTATGGCCGTAATTGGATTTCGTGTTAAATCCTATTCCTCGGATAATTAACGAACATCGGTCGCCACATTAGCACGCACATACCAATTGATACGACCAGAGATTAATACCTACTTGGACCGCTAAAGGAATTTCACACGTCTTCATTACGTCGCAGAATATATAATAGTACAGTCCCCGGCACGTAACTTGGCAAGAGTCGTTAGATGTGTTTTTCCTTTCTTTAGCTTTCTTGTAATCAGACATGTTTAAAAATAATCTATGGCAATAACCATAGTATAATGACAAACAATAAAAATTACCATTTTCTTGTTGGACTAAGTGTACATGCGCTAACTTAGATACTCCCAATACCCCAAAACCTTGCCAAGTTACGTGCCGGCGACTAAACTAGATTACGTTCGATTCGTAGTTTTAAACATACCTACTAGTAATTTAATATTCTTTCAAATTCAAATTCTTTATTGCATTCATGTGTACATTTAGTTGTTACAATATAAGTAAGTTCCAACATGAAACCTGGTTAGGGCACGGCAACATAATAATATAAATTTTAACATATATTATTAATAAGAGTATGTATGTGTGCGTTCTTTTTTTTATGACTATAATAAAATATATAATTATATATATATAACAAAATAATTAGTAAATAAATGATAGCTATCATTTATTTACTAATTATTTTGTTCTAGGTATTCTGCGACCGAGAAAAAGGTTTAACTGATGTTGCGCTTGAAGTAAACTGGTAGAAAGTGTCACGCAACGAAAAAGCGTTATGATCCATCCATGCGACTTTTTTATTATAGGTACACAAAGAATATAGAAAGAGAGAGAGAGAGAGAAGTATTATTTTTGTCATTTTAAATTTTTGCTGCCACCATCTTGGATTTTCATTTTGAATTTCGTTCCTGCTGGAGGTCCCCCAACCGCACACGTCTTTTTATCTATTTCAAATTGGTTGGCTACTACTTCTTTGAACATATTATTTAAAATTAATTGTATTGTATGGAAAAAAAACTCAACAGCTCTTACTATTAAACATCCAAACAGTCATTTAACAGCTTTATTTGAAAATAAAAAAATCCCCATTATACTTAATAAAAGCTAGAACTACAAAAGAATAAGAACCCACGGATGTAAAAATTCTTAAAGCGGCCGTAAATTACAGACGTGATAAAAAATTCCTCGAAAGAACCTAGTACATTCTTTCAAAGAATTTTTTATCAGACCAATTTATATCTCGTCCAGGACTCATTACTCCGTCAATTCAATTTCACAGAGGCATTGAAGTGGAAGGGGACACGTTTTTTTCTTTTAGGAACTAAGTCTTTCATTAGTCTGGATTTTTTTCCACTAAGTAAAGCATCTAGAGGTCCCGCTTAAATAGTATGAAGGCTTCCCTTAGTTTGTATTGCCATAATATAAGGGACTCGGAACGTTAAGCTGCACTTATAGCGGTCGGCTCGTGGATGGGTGCGTGTTACCTATTACTTATTTTAAAGATTTCTGTCGTTCCGTTGTTACTTATTCCATGGTAGTCTGTCTGCAGTCCCCATGACTGCTTATGCTTTTTATATTATGGTAATGATGACGTATCTAAAAAGCACATTTAAGTTATATACAATTCAGTAAAATATGCCAACGTAACGTATATCTTGAAAGATCTTGTGCCACATATAATATTTCTTTTCATAGGAAAATATGATTCTCATCATCAAGTTTTTTACATTATGCAAAGCTTGGCTCGGGTTCGCAGTGAATACATTCTACTTCTTACGGAATTTAATGTCCCGTATAAATATATTGTGATTTAAAATAATGGCAACGTTTTACGTTTGTTCGATTTACTGGCGCTCGATTCCTATAAATAACTAACCGTTTGCTTGAACTGACCAGCATCCTAACTGCGTAACTCACTATCGGTCGCAATCTGAATCATTTTGAAGGATATTACTAGTCCGCGTGGAACTAGTTGGCCGCTGAGGTGGGGACAGGGGTGAGGCGGCGGTTCGCAACGCACGTACTGAGTAATACGCCCCCGCCCCTCCGTCCCACCGCTCACATACCTAAGGCACGGTCAACTAGTTTCGCGCGGTCTATAATCCATTGCTTTATATGTTCGAATATTTGTCTGCTCAACAACGTAAATAACGCAATGAATGTTGTTGAACTGTCAAAATGAAAGCCACTACTACTGATAGTATGTTACGTATTTACAGCGAAAATCGAAAATATTTAGTGCATAGTAGCGTTTTAGAGACATCGACGTGCAAACTGTAACCTACACCTGAATTCAGTACATGATTCTATACCCATAGCGAAGAAATATTTCGTCAATTATGAAAAAAAAAATAAGCTGTTACATAGAAAAGTGCGATACCCAAGCGGTCAAAATGAAACAGTACACACACAGTGAACAGTATTTTTTTTTAAGACCTACGAAAAAATTCAACCAATGGCATTTGGGGTGGGGGAACCATGCATGGTTCTGAACCCCATGGGTTGAAATTTTTTCAGTACATGTACTGAATCCGTGGTTACCCTGCCACCCTGGATCTTACTGTTATTTTTATTTTTTATTGTGTGTCATATTAATTATTTCGTGTAGTTACTAATCTTCCTGTGCGAGTCCTAGTAAATAGTCTTTAGGGTTACGTACCTCAAAAGGAAAAACGGGGAACCCTTTATAAGATCACTTCGTGGTCCGTCTGTCCGTCAGTCAAGACCATTTTTCTCAGGAATGTGTGGAATTATCTATTTGAAATTAATATCAAATACCCAGGGCTGCAATCCCTTGAATCAGCGAAACAATCAAAATTTTAAGTCAACGCAATCAAAAGATATGGCCGTTTATGTTCTGTTTATAAAACCCATGGGTACTTCCCGTTGACCTAGAATCATGAAATTTGGCAAGCAATATCATGTAGCACGAGTAAAGGTAACATCCGAAAACCATAAATATGTAGTTTAATTACAAAAAAAAAAAATTAAAACTACTTACATACCTACAAAGTACGGTGCCCTCTCGGTGCGCGAGTCCGACTCGCGCTTGACCGGTTTATTCTTTCTTTATCTGGCTTTCAAAACGTTTTTCAAAACAACCTTTGCTAGAATGGTAGCCTTAATAAATCAAACATGTTATTAATCTTGTAGATTGCATACAAAAGCTTAGTAATAGCCTCCATTAAGAAAACATTAGTTTGCATATAACTTATCATGACCTACTTATTGTATTAGATTATACCCGCACTTGCTTGTAACCAAGAAATAACAGCAGCAAGGATCGATCGATCAGGTTAAGCTAAGCTTTTTCCCAACTATGTTGGAGTCGGCTTCCAGTCTAACCGGATGCAGCTGAATACCAGTATTTTACATGGAGTGACTGCCTATCTGACCTCCACATCCCAAAATTGATGCAGTACATTTATGCATATAACTTCGTACATAAGAATAATTACCTAATGTATTATATACTAAAACCTTCCTGAAAGTATGTACCTAAATCACTTTAATGAAAGAATTATCAAAATTGATTCATTCGTTTTCGAGAAAATCGCGAACGTACAAAAATACATAGATACATACATACGGGTCGAATACAGAACCTCCTTTTTTGAAGTCGGTTAAAAAGGGATAGTCCTGTATACACGTAGCTAGAGTGACTAGCTCGCTAGCTTACTAGCACTATCTTGCTATCCTAGCTTCAAAAACTAAGGGCATTACGAATAAAAGTCGCCGCACGTTTAATAGCCCTTAGATAATTATGGCACTTTCAGACATCATGCAGCGAAATTACACGCGCAAATTGTCACTAGCCTACACGTTCCGTTTGAGAGCACTGGTGGCCTAGTGGTAATGGCCGCGACTAACGAGTTGTAGGCCGTACTTTGATACCCAGACGGGCGCTTTACTTTGTGTAAATTATTTCTTCACCACTGCTCTCAAAGCGATGAAGGAATACATCGTGCGGAAACCTGCATGTCTAGAATAAAAAAAAATCGAAAACATGTGACATCTAAGCCAATCCGCACTGGGACTACGTGATCGATTACGGCTCACTCCCTCTCACAGAGAGGAGGCCTGTGTACTAGCAGTGGGAATGGGAACATTATAGGCTGTTTACGCACGTTTTGACATCAAAGCGTCTTTGTGAGCTGTCACTTCATTTACATTTGCTCGCTCGACATGAAATCTCAGCCCGACATACTCGTAACATAATGACATGAACTGTGTATCTAACATCTTAAATGAACATTTCTGGTTTAACGCTTTAATAGGTATTTTGGCACCTAAACAAGAGTAGAGAACCTAAGGTCGTATGTAGAACATGTGCTACAGTTGAGTCCTCTCCTATTTATGGTTTTATAGAGTACCAAATTTGACCCTCGGCTTCGCCCGTATAGTGGTCGATAATAAAGAGTATTCTATTCTATTTTATCCTATTCTATTCTATCTTACGGGAACGTTTTACCGGGATAAAAAGTGTCCTAACCAACCTTCGAAAACTTTTTAGAAAGAAAGAAGGAAAAAGTATTTATTGCGACTCGTATAGGAAGATCACAAACTAAAATAATCACAGTAAAAAAAATCCAAGTTATATATAAAAAAAAAGTAATAAAAAGATAAATGGAACAGAAAGTCCTATACGAGGCCAAAAGGCTCCTATCTCAGCATGATGCTGCAACATTTAAAAGTCAAGAAGATTTTAGCCAAGAAGGCGTGAAAAGGTCGCATTTATATTAAGTACTAGCTGCGCCCCGCGGTTTCACCCGCGTAAATGTCGATCCCGTGAGAATATCGGGATAAAAAGTATCCTATGTGTTATTCTGATGTAGAAGCTATATTACTGTAAAGTTTCATCAAAATCCGTTGATTAGTTTTTGCGTGAAGGAGTAACAAACATCCAAACAAACTTTCGCGTTTATAATATTAGTAGGATTAGTATGGATAAATTCAAGGGTTATGATTCGTTTATTGACACCCTTTTAACCGATTTACAGCAACATTGCTTGGTGTTGAAAGGTATGGTGGTAATACTTCCGCAGAAGACCTCCTTCTCCTTTGCGAAGACCTCTTACCATACTAATATTATAAATGCTAAAGTCTATCTGTCTGTCTGTTACCTACTTTACTCCTAAACCGCTGAACCGATTTAAATGAAATTTGGTATAGAGGTAATTTGAGTCCCGGGAAAGGACATAGGATACTTTTATCCCGATATTCCCATGGGATCGAGACTTATGCGGGCGAAACAGCGGCGCGCTGCTAGTAAAGAAATAAATGTCGTTGCCTAACATATCTTTTTGTCTATTTTCCTACCGCAGGTATGTTTGAGGGGTCCGTGGCTAAATAGTAACAGCCGCACAGGTCGATTGATCAGGTTAAGCTGTTGAAAAAATATGATTTTTCATGAAATAGTCATTCAATAGGGTTAAATGGACTTAGAGGATTGCATTGATGATTTTTAATGATTATAATTCTGTAAAGTCAGATTTTTTATGCTCGCGAATCATATTTTAATCAACATTCAACATGACACTTACCTGCAAATTGCAAAAAACGTAATAAAATTTGAATTTGCGGGCTACCCAGTACTCAGGCGCTTCCCCCTTAACAAAGACATTGAATTATTTTTGATTAGCGCAGGAGTGGTCTTTGTTGTGAGCTCGAAAACATTTTTGAGTAGGAGCTCGGGCATCCAATTAGCGACCACTGGAAAAACGTTAAAAAAGTAATAAATTTTTATGTTCTTGAGGACCACTCGACTGGGCAGAGAGTAACCAGACCAGCTTCCATAACAGCCAGTAGGTACTGTCCAACTAAGGTCTCCTTTGATTTTTTTTTGTCATCAGAAGGCCAATTCCTGGAATTAAAAACGTTTAAAATCTAGTCGCGAATCTCATCTCAGCGACAACCAATGTTAAAAACTTGTCAAAAACGTAGGGAAATTAGAGGTATATTTGACAGATTGAGACTGCGATCAGACTGTGAATGTTCTTAAAATCAGCGAATTGCCCCTCTGTTCTAACTTATTATTATCAAAGTCGAGCTTCTACATCCTGCATGGTCTTCCGTAACTCTATATTACTGCCTCTACACCATAATGGGACCCATGATAATCTGTGGGTGCGTTTGGTCAAGAGTCAAAAAAATGAAAGTTCACCAGATAATTATGTAGCCGAAGATTGTCGCGCATATGCTACAATCTGATAATTAAAGCACCTCCCACCACCCCAAGCACCTCCACTTCGACCGGTTCCGTGCTTCTCGCATCCAACGGGGTCCTGCGGCCTTCATAAGGTCGTCGGTCCACCTTGTGGGAAGTAAATATACAGGGTGTCCAGTAAATAGTACGACATATTGCAGGGGGTGATAGCTTGGGTCAATACCTACCAAAACAACACAATATATGTTCCGCAAAATGTTACGGATTTACAGTTATGCAAAATTTTCCGAAATATCGAAAAATCTCTACCTTGAAACAGATTTTGAAGTATCTCGTAATGAAAAATTTATTTTCTAGTTTTTTTTTTACATCAAATTATTTGTGAATAGTTACTCTACTCACTGGTAAGTCTTTTTTCTATCAAAAACAAGATCTTTTTCAAGAAATACCATTTTTTTGTTTAAATTTTCGCAGAACGATTTTCTTATCGCTACCTACAGTGGTGAAAAAAAAAGTTACATTTCGCGGAACATATATTGTGTTGTTCTGGTAGGTATTGACCCAAGCTATCACCCCCTGCAATATGTCGTACTATTTACTGGACACCCTGTATGTGGATAGAAATACACACACTTTGAACATTTCAACTGTCTACCTGTTACAGTTCATGAGATAAACCCGCTGACAGATAGACGCCTGAGGCTTAGTACCCCTTAATACCCTATGAGGGCAGAGGCGTGCTACATAATTTTATAAAGAGGAGCAGAAACAGTTTTAGTCATAACCCGAGGATTTTGAAGGAAATTCCTAATTCATTGCTTCATAGGTTCAAAGAAATTGTCTGCTCAGCTATGCAAATAAAGCAATGAACGTAGCCAAACTGACAAATTATCATTACGCAGTTACCCCGCAGAGAAATGGTTCAGACATGGCGAATGTAACAAACAAATGCCAACACTTTTACATTTAAATTGTATATTATCTCATTGTCTTTCTCTTGCTTTTATCCCAATTTATTTGGAGTTGACGCAGAATGTCTTCCTCTTCCATACTCCTCTTTTGGTCATCATCTCAGTCTTCCCCCTCTTTTTAACCATATCATCTTTCACACAGTCCATCTATCGTTTCTTTGGTCTTCCTCTACTCCTACAGAAATGCACATTCATGCTAAAAATTTCCTTAAATTATTTTAAAAATTCCTCCATATTACATGCACAACATGCTGATCCTGGATACAAATCTGCAAGCCTAACATGTTTTCTTAAGTTAAGGCGAAAATTGTATAATATTACAGTGTACATAATAATAGATATCTATGTATCTCCTATGCTGCCCTCTATGTCCCAAAACTTGCAATCAAAGTGACCTCTCCGGTGCCACGGACACACAGACAACGACAACTTGATCTGAGAAAAGTCGTGCTAGCTGCCAGCGACACGAAAAAGGAGATACCTTTTTTTTGGGTGGGAAATTATAAAAAAGCTACTACATATAGGCTACTTTTATCCCGATATTCCCACGGGATCGAAACTTATGCGGGTGATCCCGAGGGGCGCAGCTAGTAATAAATAATATAATCCAACAATACCAGCCCTAGTGTAATAAATCTATAAGTAGGACAAAATGGACATTCAAATTTTGATTTATTCCGTTCGGATCCCCTGATCTGATCCTCTGCTAGTTATTCATATATTTTAATATCTGTCTTATCCACTTTATCCACTGGTGAGACAACTGGGACTTTTAAAATAAAAAGTGTAAAAGAAGTAGCATGGCCATATAACGTGGAAATACCGCCAGCCTTCAGGCGACTACAATGCCCGTTGTACCGTTTGCACCATTGACCTGCACCATCAATGGTGCAGAAGAGACAATTAGTTTCGTTTGCACCATTATGACCTAAAGCGCGGTCTTTGTCGGACTGCATAAAAAAAAAGAGAAGCGCGATGACACAACGCTGGTAATTTATTGCAAAATATGAAGCAATTATCTATTTACAAAAATCTATTATTTGGACTAAAAAATTAAAACACTAGTGCTTTAAGTATGTTGCTTGTAGAAAAATCTGACAAAAAATCATAATGAATACATATGCATATTAGTATTGTTTTTATTGTAAAAAGAAAGTTTTTAGAGGTATCTTCATGATTTTTTTCTTTTCTATCAAATCCTCGTCGTCGTCTATCGTTTCGTATCGTATTATGTTTTCACTATCTACCTAGCATATGTCCTGAAGAATATCATATATTTTTCTGGTTTTGTTTACTGTAGTCGATCATACATTTTTAGGCATTATAAAACTTGCGTTTTTTATAGTCGATCATCTTTTATTGTTTCTAAAACTTGGGTTTTTTGCGTTTAAGGACAGGGCACTTCTCTTGTTACAGCAGATCTTCGAACATTAAAGCCTGCAGACGTCAAAGATTGAGATTAGGTTTGACTTGTCAGATAGAAAGTGCTAGTTTTGTCATTGTACAGTAAGCTTCTACTGAAATAAATGCTGGTTAAAGCTTTACGTTTTTTTATAATATATTCCAAGCACACATCTGAGTTACGCACCTCACAGTACACTGCACAGTCAATCTATTTGTTTGCGAAATCCCAGAGGATACAAAAAAAAAAACAGTGACTCGTACCGTTCAGCATACTGTGGTGAGTGTATATGCTGTCTGTGCGGCTTCCAAAAGCTTTTTGGGTTCAACAAATTCCAAATATTTTTCTTATGTCTAAAATGAAAAATATTTGGAAACAGGTCTTAAAAATACAAAGGTAGCGCTCGAATGATGTTGACAGAGGGGTGCTGCTGGTAAAGAGTTGTGCAAATTGATAAGTAAATGTATTGAACAAACAAAATGGCGGCGTTTGTTCCGAATTTAGTCACGCGACAAAAGAACCTTGTACAGTATAATAAAATTTTAATTGCATTTAAATAATATACATTTTGGTACCTATACCTAAACAATGGAAAAAAACCCTCTTCAATAAATTTATTCTTCTTTTTTTACTAATAAATTTGTGGTAGCTCAAAACAAAAAAACGAGGACATCTCAATGTCACACGTCAGACTCAGAACCTCAACACAAAGGAATTTATTTTAAAAAATCCGGAGCAAATAACGGTAAATAATAATAATTAGAATAGAAATTGATGAGCATTGTACAAATTATGAACATTGCGACTGTTGACAGCTCACTTCACCTAAGTTTTCAAGGTGAGAATTTGACGGAATAGCATTACAGGATACTCTGGATACGATATTAAGTGCTCCGTTGTTTGTGGAATGCACCTCATTTACTACCTCTAATTTGCCTACATTTTTTACAAGTTTTTGGCATTGCTTGTCGCTGAGATAAGGTGGCGTCTAGATTTTCAATGTTTTTTATTACGGGAACTGGCCCTCTGATTGTCATGTCCTCGTCGGTCTCCGACGGACGTTCTATGTACACGTCAAGCTACCCGAAACTGTCAAATTTTCCCAATCAACCCTGAACCTTATGCTTCAGCGATAAAGTTGAAAATTTATTAAATAAATTTGACAGATTGTAGTAGCTTGATGTGCTGGCGTCGGTACTATCCGAATGGCCGCGATAAGCAGTCCTCTAAAATTTTCAAATATTTTGTTCTGATGATTACCTATATGTTATCTCTTCCGTAATTAATTTTCGTCCAGTTTACGCATATAAAAACAGCATACAGTTGCAAGTCCACAATGATAAATGATGTAATTAATAATGAAATAAAACGAAAGCGATAATTATGTTCGAAGTCGTGACAAACGCTTTCTGACCTGTCACACTCACAAAGGCGAGCGAATTATCTGAACGTAGGCCGAATTAATCGCATAATCCCCGCTAATGAGACACAATTGATTTTCTATTGTAATGACCTGCTGGAGGCCCCCGCCGGGACGGAGAGATTAAACATTCGTCAGAGATACTAGTACACTACCTACATACTCGACCTTCATTAACTAGATTTGTGTCACCCGTCCCGCCATCGCTTGATGCATGCTTCACAATATCAGCACCCTTATTGTGTAACACACTATCCATCTCAATCTGAATCATTTTGAAGAATAAAACTAATCTATTGCGTCATATGTTCAAAAAATTTGTCTGCTCAACAACGTAAATGATGCAATAAATGTGTGTTAAAATTACCACGAAGGTCTCACTGAATTGTAAGGTATTTTTGGGACACCAACAGCATGGCTTTACAGCACCTAGCATACAGGATACAAAGTAGTCTAGATAAATACTATGTGTCGCTTAAGTCGATGGTTATTTTAAACTTGTTTGAATAAACCATCAGCCTTCAAAGCAAGAGTGAATAGAATCTTCTGGGATTGCTCGTTCCTTCATAGACCTCATCCTTCGCTTTCCAGCCAAGATCGAGGTCAACAGCTAGCCCTTTTTACAATGAAAAAAAAAAAGTTTACTCAGTGGTCGTTAGATTTGGTAGGGGAATTTGGCATCCCCAGTGAAACTTATTATTCCTACTCCTGTGCCTCGCCTAATAAATCCTGACCCAATGTCATTACATCAGCTGCAAGAAGTCCACTGTTGGTCATAGGCCTTCTCAAGAATCGCCACAATGACCGTCAGCCCGCAGGACAGATAGAAAGATGAAAAAATAATTTTACGAGTATATTGCCATAAATACTTTTGAAACGGCCATTTTTCTTTCTTTCTTAGAAAACTGTTTCTGAACTTTATTAATTTTAAGGAGAAGATTATAATTTTGTGGTAGGAAGTCTCGTAATTAATTGTTTTAATTGAATTACGTCCGTAATTAGTACGAGCAGAACGATGGAATGTTTACTTTGAATTTGAAATTATCAAAAGCAAAATATGACTTGGCTAAAACTTCGACATTATAATTTAGATTGTTGGGTGTGTTACAACGGCCTTCGAAGTAGGTAATCTTGAGAGTTGGTACGAGTTTGGTTTATTAATATTCCGACATGTTTTTTTTTCATAGATATGTATGAAACGTTAAAAAAATTGGCCAAGTGCGAACAGCGAGAACCAAAAATTAGATGACATGTGACATCTTCCAATCTGCACTGGGCCCGCGTGGTATATTAAAGCAAAAAAAAAAGTCAGACGTGCCTTTTATGTGCCTATCTAAATATATAAAAGAAGAAGCTGACTGACTGTATGACATATCAACGCACAGCCCAAACCGCTGGGTCTAGAGATTCCAAATTTGGCACGTAGGTTCCTTATGAGGTCTAGGAGTGCACTAAGAAAGGATATTTCAAAATTCACCCTCTAAGGGGGTGAATGGGGGAGGGTGAAATTGCACGCGAACGAAGTCGCGGGAAGAAGCTAGTTTGAAATAAATGCTTTGACTTTGACTTTGACACTCCCTCTCACCGAGCGGAGGCCTGTGTCCCAGCAGTGGGAACATTATAGGCTGATTTTACTAACTAGCCTATTTATACTTAAGTAGTTGTTCTAAGTTTACCCACAAAAACAAATGAGCGTGCATCGTTCTGTACTAGGCACAAATGAACATAAAGGGTCAAACGATGCTGACTACCGGATGCTTCACAAAGATTTGTATTAGTGGCATCCTTTGTTAACTCATTGTGGAGCTAACAAAAGACTTGCAGACGTACAATCGAGAACAGTGTGGCTTCTTAACAAAATGAGCTCATCTCTTAGAGAAGTTTCGAATGGATTTAGTTCGTGGTTTGTGTGCGTTTAGATACGGTTGTTTGCTGCGACGATCTTCGCAGGGTGATTGGTAGTTGAATTAGTTAGTTAGTTGCGGAGAATCGAGCTGAATGGATTGCTATTGGAGAGAGGATTGCTGTAGGATGATGATGATGAAGATACAGCTGTTTCTATTAGAATTTGATCTTTTATTCAGAGGTTTTAGTCGCGGATCTGAGTAGAGAGAACAGCTAGACAATAACATCTCACATCAGACAGTTGTCTGCTATTTTCAATGATTGGTCATTTTGACAAACATACCATGCCAACGCTATTACTATTGTGCCAAAAGTTCGTAATCTCCTGAATGCAAAATGGCGTGTTTCGGCTGTTGCCGCTGTTTTTTGGACTGTGGCTGGTTTCTAAGTTTATTAATAAAACTACTGCGATAATCATTATTCTGTCTTATATTTAATTAATCTGACGTTTTTCCAAACGGAAGCGACACATACTCGCCCCCTGGCGGCGCGAAGAGGAGCCGCGGTATGGCTCCGCAGGCATGGCCGTAGAAAGTCCTGCCGTGCGCCATCTGGCGGCGGCAGGGCCGTAACAGGCGTGTCAGTGTTTAAAAGAAATGGTCTTTTGAGGTGCATGAAAAGCCTCCTCGTGTAGCGCAGTTTGTTCCGCCAGTTACTCAACTGAACGGAGCGCTCGGCGCATCCTAGACAGTCACACCCAAAACCTTATTTGACTGGCCAATTCATTCCTTGCGGCCGTAGGGCTAACGCCCGCCTTGTTTGCGACCACCCTCCCACCGGAGTCCGGCGTCAAGCAGCCTGCTGTGTTTCGTCGATGCGTGGGAGTTCCAGTGCTTAGGCATCTTCTGGGCATGCTCATTCCATCATAGAGCTCATACATCGCTTTCCATCAGGCGCGATTGAGGTCAAGAGCGGGCCCATTCAGCAATAAAAAAGAAATGTTAAAATAATAGGAGATTACGACTCGTCATTATGTACGAGGTTACGAAATACGAAAAAAAAAATCCTGTCCGATGAAGTGTCAGTGGCACGCCATCGGAAAATCATAATGACGCTTTTTAATTAGGAAATTACCAAAGCAGACAAAATACACAATTACGGTGTCAATGATCGGCCATCCTGACGGAATTTCGTCAGCGGACTTGGGCCCCAGTGGGGAAATTACGTACACACACATAAAATGGCAATCGATCGCTATGCCTTTCAGTTTGACAGTTCAACTACATTCATTGCGTTATTTACATTGTTGACCAGAAGAATTTCTCAAACATATTCAAAATGAAAGCCGCAATCGATTGCCATTTTATCTCATGCTCTAAAAATTGCATTTCTTTATCATCTACATTTGTTTTTCCAACTCACTTTAGACACTGGCTTAATAGTCGACATCGGCTTTGCCTGCCATATACGAGTATGTATTATTAAAAATAGAGTAGAATTTAAAATCGCAAAAGCCAAAACTAATTTGTGATAACAATTCAAATAGTGGTTACTGCTGTGTATTTCGTTGAAACTTTAAATAGGGATGAAAATAGAATAAATTAAATACCAAAAAAAAAATATTTTTATTTTTTTTATTTTACATAAAAAAATAGTTTTTGATTATTGCTTTATTGTATTGGGCCAACCCAACTCCTGGAAGTTGAAGAAACCGTGGGGTTTGAGGCGGTTGGAGTCTGGCCAAACCCTCCTTCCGTCTTCCCAAAAGGAGCGTATTCATGAGGATTTCCCCACAGAAAAAACGGGGCCCTCGCGGAAGCTCACCGCACTTGTTTGGTAAATTAATATGCACAACCAGTTTTGTTTTTGAAGAATCGCCTCTGCAATATTCCCTTGAAGGTTTTCGTCGAAAGACCTGGAGTAAAACGTCTGATCGAACTCAGAATTTTATTGTTTTCTATTCATACATAAAGGCAGCCTTGTTGTTCTAAGTTTACAGAAGTTCTTTGAATAAAAGTAAACAGCCTGTTCAAAGTCGGTTGACTTTTAATAGGTTTTTAGTAGTTCAAATAATTTCCTAGTTCTTTTGTTTATCTGATATCGAAAGTAAGTAAAACACAGATTTATTCTAACCTGTAGGTTAAAACCAGGATAGTTGTCGCACTTTTAGAAATAACTCCATATCTCTCAGTACAAAAAAAAATCAGCTGTTCCCTATACATTTTGACGAGTTATACCAACATAAATGTAGGGAACAGCTGATTTTTTTTCGCGATTTCAGGTTTTGTCTCATAGTAAAAGTTGTTCATAATGATGAGTGCAATGACCTCGTAAGAGGTTGTTAATGTTTTTCCAATAACCCTGTATAATAAAAACTAATATTAATAATAATATATAATTAAACGAAGATTTACAACAGAAGCGGTCGCCTAATTGAATTAGGGATGGAATTGGGTATCATCGACCCTGTATTTGTCTTCAGAATTAAGGTCACAGCTCATTAGAGCCACCCGGCACCCACCCCGCACCGCCTCGTCGCACGGCGTCCACTCGTTGTCGACAGGTGGTCCACGGGTGGACGCCGCGTTATCACTAATAAACGTCGCGCGGTCAACCAGTGAACCCCGCACGGTCAACGAGTGAACGCCGAGTGGTCAATGAGTGAACGCCGAGTGGTCAACGAGTGGACGTCGCTTGGTCCACGAATTTTCGAGTAGTCTGTTAACAATTCTTTATTCATTTTGAAAGCAAAAACGATACGTCCGACTCGTTCGAAAAAAAGGCTGGGAATGAAGGGAGGGTGGGGAGCGGCGCATCGCCAAGTGTCGTCCTCGCGTGAATCATTCGCGGGCAGCGCGCGGTCCACTCGGGACCCGCGCGTTGACAATGCGCAGTCAACGCAAGATAAGCATGCGAGCAGCGAGTTGTCACCGAGTGGTCCACCCGCCGTCCGCGCGTGGAGGGCTTACGACCGAGGCGATCAGGTGACGCTACGGAGTTGATATAGTGAGCGCATACCCATACAACTCCATATAAAGAATACTAGCCGCAGGAGGCGAGGCGGTGCGGAGTGGGTGCCGGGTGGCTCTAATGAGCTGTGACCTTTAACGACCTCACTCAAAGACTATATTTACCCATTCACAGTTGTCCAGTGCAGCTTAGAATTTACCTTTGTTGAAGTTTTTAGTCAAGAGATTGAATGGGTCATTAATTGCAAACAAAGCTTATAATGCAAGCATGTTCTTGATAAGATTTACATTGAATTCCCAAAAAGGAAATCATCATTATTCTCCTGCCCTTATGCCAAATTAATTGGGGTTGGCGCAACATGTCTTTTTCTTCCATACTTCTTTATTAGTCGTCATCTCGGTAGTCACTCCCTTTCTAACCATATCATCATTCACACAGTCCATTCACCGTTTTTATTTGTCTAAAAAATTTAATCAGATATGGATTCAATATTATAAATTAAATTCAGGTTAACTGATTCATATTATCTCGCGTGAGCTCGCCGCTTCAGCGATTTGGGCAAATTGACTTACAAAAAAATTAATAGGACAGACATAAGCTATAGTCCGCGCGGAACTAGTTGGCCGCGCACATTTAGGTATGTGAGCGGTGGGATGGAGGGGCGGGGGTGCATTACTCAGTACGTGCATTGCGAACCGCCGCCTCATCCCTGTCCCCACCTCAGCGGCCAACTAGTTCCGCGAGGCACTATACTTACTGCCTCGTTGGTATAGCGGTCGCAAACGCTACTGCTGAACATGAGGTACTGGATCCGATTCCCAGATCGGACAAAGAGTTCTTGGGTTTTCCCATAAGGAATTTCTCAGTGTCAGCCCGGAGTCTGGATTTATTCCCGGTTGATGGCAGTAGGTTCGCCCCCTATTTCATGGGACTTAAACATTACTGGCGAAATGTGGGTGTATTATAGATACACCTCTGTTGAACCCTTCCGGGACTACAGGCGTGATGATATAATTATGTGTCAAATTTATGTATGAAAGCGATTGCAAGTTACTTGTGTCTTTGTGTGTCTAGGCCCTCTGGTCAATTCGTGCTACCAAGGTACAAAAAAGAGATAAGTATGCAGGATCGTCGGATATAGTTGAAGTTTAGTAAGAAACCGATGGATGTTGTCGACTGAAATTTAATTTGATAAATGAGCTGTTTGTTTTCTATTAATAAAATTAAATTTTATTCGAGAACATCCATTGGTTTCCTACTAAACTTCAACTATATCCGACGATCCTGCATACTTACCTATCTCTTTTGTTGACTGCACGTGAATTGTACACGTATAAACAAAAGGTACAATAGGATCGTAGCACAAAAAAACTCTTTATTATGTACAGTCACCATAGGAGATATGTAACCAGGGTCGTCGGATATAGTTGAAGTTTAGTAAGAAACCGATGGATGTTTTCGAATAAAATTGAATTAAATTAATAGAAAAAAAAACATTTAATTCATCAAATTAAATTTCATTCGAAAATATTAATCGGTTTCTTACTAAACTTCAACTATACCCGACGATCCTGCATACTGACCTCTTTTGTTGACTGTACATAAGTAAGTACTCTTTGCTACAGTTAAAACCAAGAAAACTGACCAACCGGATTCTGAAAGGTTATTCAATACAAAAAAATACTGACACGATATCCAACCCAGGCTATTTACTGTTGTGATTACTAGTTCAAACTCAAATTCAAAACATTTATTTCAATTTAACTATTTACAGGCACATTTGAGTGGTCAAGAGTCTGACATTCAGAAAGTTGAAGCTCATTATGACCATTCCAAAGCGTAGTAGGTTTCTATGGAGAAGAACGAGCAAGAAACTCCATGGTCACTTTTATAAATCATTATTGTGACATCATTATTGTTGAATTTATAATTATAGTTGAGAACGATGTAAAAAACGTGTCTAGAGCACAAAAAGAAACAAAAAAAAAATGTAAAAATAAAATAATTAAAATAAGCCTTGGCAACTAAGAAATTAACAGGTCCAATTGACAATGTCCTTACACGAACATGACGCATGGACCCAACCATTTAGCTCAACCATTTTGAAGGGAACAAATTAATGATCCGACAAACGCGCCACCATCAGCGAGGGTTCGAGTGAGCATGACATACTCTCAGCCTCAACCGCACATTCAAGTCAATGAAATTAATATTAACAGCCAATCGAATCACTTGACATGATATTTGAGAACAGATTAAATTTAATAAGCTTTCGGTAGGTAACTGGCATCGACTTTTTTCGTAACAGGGCGGCTAGAGCGAGCTGCTTCTTTGACATCAAAATTTCCGGACTGAAAACGTTTGAACCAACTTTGTGTTACTCATACTGACACTGCGTCAAGTCCATAAACGTCACATATTTTTTTCGCAGCTAGTGTCGCATTTTCCCCTTCTTTGTAATAGGTTAAAGCTTCAAAATGTATCGAATTTCTACGTTAAATTCACTCATTTTGGCGGAAAGAAAATCAACTGAAAAGTGGCGGGAAATCGCTTTTAAATTACTTTTTATTTTTCTTTTTTAAAATGTCATCTATTTAATAGTTTCAAAACCAGCCAGATACAAATAGTACAACCACGGCTGTCGCTGAAAACCAGCGCTGGGGCTCTGTCTTGCATAGGGTCGCAGCATAATGCTGAGCGATAGCCGTTTTGCGTGGATGTGACGCATGTTACCCTTATCTTCTTTTTTATTTTTTATTTTACTTTTGTGTCATGTGTATTTTTGCGTCATGTTCACCGCAAATAAACGTATTTTCTTTCTTTCTTTCTAACCAAAGAGATCTACCCTCATTTTCGATGACAGAAAATTAAAAGGATACCAATATCCAATTATATTAACGCAGTTCTTTGTACATCGAATTACGAGTACTTTTCCTATTCAGACGAAAGGAAAAGCAAACATTTCCTCCTGACCAATGTCCCTTAATTGAATAAAGAAGGAGAATGTTCCATGTAGGTAATCGACGCCCTTTTTATAAATACTATTAACCTTACTGGCTCAGTATTTAATTGTACCAACAGAAGGTCGGCTCCATTCAACGGGCAAAAATAGCGGTGTAATTGCGTAACACACTACCAGAATGAATGGCTTTCATTTTGACAGTTCAACAACATTCATTGCGTTATTTACGTCGTTGTGCAGACAAATTTTTCGAACATATGAAGCAATTGTATAATTATAATTTTCAAATCTGAAGTGTCGGACTGTCGGACCGAAGGAACATTTCTGGTCATTTGTTCCCGACATAATTATTAAAAAAGCATAAGCATACAAAGCATAATCAGCCTATAATGTTCCCACTGCTGGGACACAGGCCTCCTCTCGGTGAGAGGTAGTGGGCCGTAATCAACCACGTGGGCCCAGTGCGAGTTGGTAGATGGAATTGTCTTCGAATTTTCGGTTCTAGGACATGCCGATTTCCTCACGATGTTTTTCTTGAGCAATTTTGATGAGATAATTTACACAAAGAAAAGCGCCTGTCTGAGCCACCACTGCTCTAGTAGCTCTATGTAGTACCTAAGTTTTTGAAAAAATACCCTGACAAGTCAATATTTGTGATTCAGTTAGGTTAAGTAATTTATTACTTAACCTAACTGAATCATAAACATTCATGATTCAGTTAGGTTATTTAATAAATTACTTAACCTAACTGAATCACAAACATTAAATTACATTTACAACGTAATCAACTCTAAAGTGTAACAAGACTTAGAAGCTCAAAATAGCCACTAAGCTACCCTCCCCCTCCTCCTCCTCCTTACAAGTTCGCAAAAAGGTCTACAAATTACCTCGACCTTAATTTCTAGCCTATTTGAGGTTTGGATGTCAGAGAGTGTCACGAGAAAATCCGAAAAAATGTGACCTGTATTTTCCAAATTAATATTGATATAAAAAACCACGGGAATGACGATAATAAAAAGGTAAAATAAAGTAGTTTTTGTTGTCAAGGCAACTAAATCGGTAAAGGTCACTTTTACCAACTTCTTAAGCCTTGTACACATTGGGACGCTGAAATTCGTCATACGTGTGTCATTCGATTTTTTACCAATGTTTATGACGAGAGTTCAAAGTCAAAGCATTTATTTCAAATAGGCACATAAAAGGCACTTGTGAACGACAAAAACAATGAGATAGAATTGATTTTAATCGTCCCTTCCAAACGGTAGTTTTTATACCTATGGAGAAGAATGGGCAAGAAATTCCACCTGAGAGGAGAAATTCCACAGAGAGGAGACCTGTGTCCCAGCAGTGGTAACATTATAGGCTGATTATGCTAAGGGACAAAGGCGTCCTCTCTGAGAGAGAGTATAGGCCGTAATCCACCACGCAAGCCCTGAGTGTGATCTGAATTGTGGTTGTTCAAATTTAAGTTTTTGATAAAGTATCAAGACATGCCGTCTTCTCTTTAATTAATCATAACAGAAGCTTCATTATTATTAATTACCTCTCCGTGTGGTTAGTATCACTCACATTAAATTACATGTTAGGCTTAATTCACTCCTGGTAGTTTCTTACACTAATAGCTTTTGTAATCTATGTCATACATTATTCACCTCAGGCTCGAGGAGAAATTCCGCGCTAGTAGTTATCGAAAAAAATTAATTCATACAGACAGCCCCAAAAAGATGTATACGAACAAGGCACCATTTTATTGTCAACAACCTTTTATTGTATCCACCGTATAAGAACAAAACATAATAGGTATACAATATATTTTACCAAAACAAAGTAATCATTTTGTCCCAAAACATCTATAAGTAGATTGCCTTGTTTTGGTCATAGGGTGTCCTATGACCAAAATAAGGCAATCTATATAAATCTCACAAATATGTATACAGTAATCATTCAATAACGAGGTAAACAAATCTAAAAGTTCGAAGTATCCCCATATCAAATTATCTGTGTCGGAGATTAGCCGGAACAAATAGGCAGACAGACATTTTTTTTTTGTTATAAGTACCGTACATATAATTATAATATACATTCATGCATTTAATAAAAAGCTGTTATTTTGACATTAAATACAGACACTATTTGTATTTATATTATGAATGTATAGCAGATATGTATGTCGCCTGAAATAAATGGTTTTATGGGATATTCTTGCCTCTCGACGCGGCGTCAAACTTTCCTCGTGTAAATGGGCCTAAACTGACAATTTGATAAAGCCCCAATAATTTAATTAAACGGCTCTCGTGCTAAGATAATTTTGAAGGTGTGTATTCCTAGCCGGTACACGTAGATCCGTTTAAACCCATTTGTTTACATGGAATTAGGTTATTACGCTACAGTTTTGATATTTTGAAAGCTTACACAAAAAGGGTTGTTATTGATTCTGTGAAGCGTAGAGTGTTGCAAACGTAATAAATTGTAGATTTTAAATTAAATTAGATTTGTTCGTATCCGGATCTAAAATATATTTAGGACGACCAACATACCTACAGCTATATAAATGCAAGCATAAGCATAATCAGCCTATCTTGAAAAATAATGTAATTTTTTTTTTAAGAATATCTTTGCAACATTCATTTTTTAATTTTCTTATATTTATAACGGTGTTATAGTTTAACGTTGTTATTCTTAGAAACGCCAAAGACAAATAATATCATAACCAGCCTATAATGCTCCCACTGCTGGGACACAGGCCTCCTCTCGGTGCGAAGGAATGGGCTGTAATCCACCGCGCGGGCCCATTGGGGGTTGATAGATGTCACATGTGTGATGTGTTGATGTGTGGGGGGTGAAGGAAAATAACGCGAGGAAACCTGCCGGTTTTCTCACGATATTTTCCTTCACCGTTCTGAGAGCAGAGGTGATAAAAAAATTACACAAAGTAATAGCGTCTCACATGCGTCTGGGTTCGAACCTACGACCTAAAACTC
Source organism: Hydraecia micacea (assembly GCA_914767645.1). NCBI lineage: Eukaryota > Metazoa > Arthropoda > Insecta > Lepidoptera > Noctuidae > Hydraecia > Hydraecia micacea. Next base: position 3,689,522 of record OU611794.1, read on the forward strand.
GTAAGTCCACTGCTCTCTCTATAAATGCAAAATATTTATAATAAGGCTAAAGAAAAAAAAAATTAAACACCGTGGTATTTGTAATAACCCTACCCAAAATACTTCACCCCGGGGATCGATGGTACCCTCCATAAAAATAAAATACAATATGGTTAAAACATGCTTTGACTTACTTAGTCCAACCAGTCTCGATGTGTTGATGTCTACACCCGCAAGTTGTTAACCTGTAACAAAATATTTTTTCATTAATTCATTTTCTTAATTCATTAGACATATATTTTTATCATTTAGTTTTATCTTGGAGCTTGGAGCTATCTAACGATACAATTAATTTATTTGTTTAATACATTAAGCACATAAATGTAGGAGGAGGACTTAACGCCATAGGCATTTTCTACCAGTCAACCTTTGGATGATGTAGAAACAAGCAGTGGCCCAATCCGTAGCAGACACACCGGGCGCCGGAGGATGCGGAAAGATCTCCGGCCGCCTTAGGATGAGGCCTGCAGGCAACATACTTGGGGAGATTTTATTTTATTTTATTTTATTTTATTTGGGAAACAAACAGATGCAATAACAAACATAAGTATAAAAATTAGTTTCACACAATCCAGAAACAGTTTCCACAGATTACTATGACAAGTACAGTATATGTGACTAAGTGTAACAACTACCAGAAGTTCACACCTGCAAAGTTTACAGAAATTACAATTTAATATTATATAACATATAACACTATTATTCTTATTTAAATTTCGATGCCAAAATATTTCTTATACTAAATTTGAATTTGGGTAGAGAAAGGTGAAAAATATCTAAATCCTGATTTGCTTTTAATGAAATCGTATCGTTGTACAGACGACATGCTCTTTTTACCGACTTCACAAAAAGGAGGAGGTACTATGTTCGGCTGTTTGTATGTTTTTTTTTTTTTTTTTTTTTTTTTTTGTATGTTTGTTCATCGAATACTCCGCCAATTGTAGACGGATTTTCAAAATTCTTTTTTTGTTCGAAAGTAGATAGTTCTGAGGTGGTCCCATTGTCACCAAGTTAGGATCTGATGATGGGATCTTAGAGAAATCGAGGGCAACCCTCAAAATTTATAGGCTCACTTATTGTTTTTCGCATATTTTATGAAGTATCTTGTGTATTTGCGTATGGTTGTCACCATCTCAGGTAGCTGGGCTGATGATGGAAGGTACAACTCCTTAACAGTAAGAAGTTACTCGAACAGGCAAGGACTGTTTTAGTAAATTGTTTTGATGTTTGATAGGGCATTTGCCACATTTGGTCTCATGATCATCAAGTCATGACCTGATGCTGCAGTCAGGATAGTCTGCAGAGTACCTAACTCCTCGACAACTAACAGCAGATATATCGTGTTTAGGCTCATTGACAAGGGCTCGATGTGTGGATAAACGTACTGTTAATGAGGAACACCGAAGTACATAAAGACCTGATGCTGAAGCCATGAGCATCAGAAAAAGTACAAACCTTGAAATTACAGCACCGTAGTCGTGTTTGGGCTCATTTTAAACAGGACTACATTTTAAGTTCAATGCAATGTTGACATAAGTTTGGCCTGATGCTGCAGCCAGGATTATCAGCATCTAGTCTAATTAATGAATAAGGTATGCTTCAGAGGTGGTCCCATATAAATTTTATGAACTTTGCTTGGGTAGTTTTGGAATTAGCTTCAACAATACGTTTGTTTTCCACTTAGTTTATATTGATGATGTTTATCTTCCTGTCACTAACATTCACATAGCAAGTAGTGTTACCTATATGAATTTGTATTATGGGGTAATATATAAGTCAATGGGTAGGTACAACTAAAAAGCGAAAAATAAAAACTTTTTTACAAAAAAAACAACCGACTTCCAAAAAAAAACACTACAAAGTGAAAAATAACTTTAATTTCGGAAGTCGGTGTCAAAAAAACGAAAATGTGGAACCGACGACACCGACTTCCAAAATTAAAGTTATTTTTCACTTTGTAGTGTTTTTTTTTGGAAGTCGGTTGTTTTTTTTGTAAAAAAGTTTTTAATAAAAGTATTCTTGCCATAATTGATTGAGATTGTTGAAAGACCCGAGACGTCTGCGCGCCGGTTTCCGCACGCGCCTCTCTCTAGAGGAATGACGGCCGTATGCGACCGCTGAGGGTGACGGGGTCCGCATGGATTCATGCGGGCCAACACCTGGCCGGGGGAGCGTGACAAAATGCGCAAGAAGCGCTCCAGCACCCTGGATAAAGGTAGCAGCAGGACACCGTGTGGTTTTAGTCAGAAAGAGTCTGACAGACCTAGTCCACCCACCCCAGTGTGGTGGACATCCATGAGGATTTATACACAATAAAAAAAGTAGCGAGAATTGAGGAATAAATATTTATGTAATTTTTTTTTACATATACCTTTAATTTATTTGGTGTTTAGAATAGAATGGCTGTGGATTGAGAACTCAGATGATATAGCGGGTGTAGAGTTAAAAGTGAAGTGAAGTATTTTCTAGGCCGTAATCATAGAGCAGGTTAAAGGTCATAGCACACATATCAACTCGGAAACGGATCGTCACCGTATTGCCTTTCGCCTCGGCGTTAAACAGGCGTCAACCTAAGCTCCAATACATCAACTCTGCTACGGTTAGGCGACGCCGCGCTTACGGCTCGCCGACGTCTGGTTGATGGTGCTGCAGGCAGGCCGCAGGGGGGGTCACAGGGGAAAGGGTGGACGAAGAGACGTAAACGATTACGTTACGATTCCGATTAGTGTGCGTTGCAGTAGGGAGTTTCATACAAATAATACTGAATGCCTCGAGTTGATACGGTGACGATCCCTTTCCGAGTTGATACGTGTGCTATGACCTTAACTTATGCACTAATTACACTATTCAAGTTTTTTGCCTGTTGCATGTAATACAATTAAAGCAACATATGACTTGCATCGTCTCAACACTGTTTAGACGGTGCTACTTTTATTGTTGCTTCAGGCAAATAAATCGCACTACGAAAATCAGGCTCAACACTCCTTAAATACGATGCAAGTTTCTTGCCCGTGGCATACAACATAATTGAAGCAATTTATATTTAGCATGAACTCAAACTCAAAGCATTTATTTCAATTAAACCATTTACAGGCACTTTTGAACTGTCAAAGTGTTGGTCAGTTAGTTGGAAAGTTGAAGCTAGTTGCCCATTCCCAAACGTAGATATCTATGGAGAAGAACGGGCAAGAAACATGCCACAGTCAATTAAATCGTACCGTGTAAAATAGGCTTTAGTTACTGCGGTGCCAACTACATCACTAGTCTATCACTCGAATCTGGTCTAACCAAGTGTAAACGAAAGATGTCGAGAACGCCCATCTTCGGACAAATTCGGCCAGCTTCGTCATTTCGACTACTCCAATTATCTCATCACATTCGGAAACTCGATACTATAGCTTTTCAGCTTCCATCAACCAGTGCTCCATCGTTCTAATAATGAGCTTATGTAAATAACGTGTCGCGTGAAGTCATCCGGTTACCCGAATGCGGGCTAATGATCAACTTAGCTACGTAATTACCAATTAAGATGAAATTACGCTGATAAATTCGAAAACAAAAACCTTTCAAAATTACTCATAATATAATAGTACATTCAAGTGAAAAAATAAATCGCTTGTGCTATCATTAACGACCACTAAACTGAAGATTGATAGTTCTGCCGAAAAAGGTTGCCATATAAAAATATTGTCTATGGCTGGGTCAACAGGAAGAGTAATAGCATTAAACCTATTTCAGTTTTAGTGTCTCCGTGTTATAAATATTTATTCAGTTATTCAATTGTTCAGATAAGATAGTAAAAAGCCACTCAATGGATTGCGCTGGAGTGTTTGGTAGTGGTCGGATATCAATCTGGACAGTTTTGCATAATGGGTTACCAGTGTGGCCACTGGTGTGGAGTGGTTTTAATAGTAATCGAGTATTGGTCACTTAGGCTTTAATGTTACTTTGTTTCGTGCCGAAAGCTTTGTATTTATGCGTTTAGGCTTATGTGATAAGCTACTAATATTAATGGTGAATGAAAGTCCATTTAATTTTGTTGACTAGAACTTTTTTACAATGCAATAGATCGACGGGATTTTTTGCATGGAGGTAAGTTGTTTAGGGGTTGAAGAGACATAATATAGAATACTTTTTATTCCGTAAAAATCCCCTTTTTCCGAACTAGGGCGACACTGCGGGCAAAAACTATTATTTTATATAAAAAACACTATAAATTATATTATAATACAGTGTTTTTTTTATTGAACTTTCTTACAGTTTTCCAACTCAGTTTTCTGTCTCAAAAGTGGCAGAAATCTTTAATCTATTGTGTTCTACCAAAGTTTAAACAAAAGTTAAACTTTTATCTGTTCCATGGGTAGAATTACTTTCCAAAGAATTTTATTTAAGTATTACAAAATATACTAGCTTCTGCCCGCGATTTCGTCCGCGAGAAATTTCTTGCTCCTATGACCAACCGCGTCGCATCGCATCGCCTGCCCGCGCTATTACTTCGTTTTCGCTTAGCGTCCATTATTTTTGCTCTGCCCCTAAGGGTCCTAGCGTGATGTTATATAGCCTATACCCTTCCTCAAAAATTGGGATATGCAAAAATAGTTTTTCAAATCCAAGCGGTAGTTCCAGGCATTAGCGCGTTCGAACAAAAATACTCTTCAGCTTTATTATTAGTACTTACATTATATTGATAGTATTTTTACTCAAGGGCTTCTTCTAAGGCTCAAATCACACCGAGGTGGCAGCGAAGCGGCGAGCAGTTTCAGTGTCATATAATTTTAAACTTTATCTTCATTACTATACATAGTATCGCTTGAGAAACTTGAGTCGTCGGAGTACTCGCGGCGCCGCGGGCAGCCGCGCAACCTTTTCAAGTTTCTCAAGCGATACTAGTATTATATTAAAGAAGATAAAGTTTAAAATTGTATGACACTGAAACTGCTCGCCGCTTTGCTGCCATCTCGGTGTGATTTGATCCTAATACCTACTAAGAACTGTAATGCTATTCTGTAAAAATCTCACCGTCAAAACTTAGGTGAAGTGAGCTTAAAGTGAGCTGTCAATAGTGTCAATCCCTAGCATCAGGTGAAGTGACCCTCCAGACGTAAAATAACTGAGATGAGTAGTCATTCTTCGCAGACCGATCTTTGTATTCTATTTAGTAGACATCGACTATAATCCTGATCCTGACATCCTGATTTGAAAGAGAATAACGGAGCCAATCAACCGGCCGTATCCAGCAAATAATACCTAATTAAGCCCATGTTAATTAGTGTATTTTAATAACCCCTCTTAAAAGCTGTGTAAACCACAGAGCCCAGCAAACCGCAGGCAAATTGCCTATCACTATACATTAATATATTATTTCCTCGGCACATTTAGATGAAAGTTTTGAAGTAACTGTTTTGAAGGATCCGTTTTGAAGTATCCATTTTGAAGTATCCGTTTTGAATGGATCCGTTTTTGTTTTTAGTAGTAATAAGAGCTCTTTGAAAAGGAGCTCGTCCGGGTACAGTACCTACTGTCAGAAAGAAAAGCCGATTAATACGGTAACCTTTACATAATTATAACAATTAACTAAATTGATACAGATTGATTCGATACATTGCTTTTCTGCATTTCACGTAAGAGCGTGATAAGAGTTTAAAGATTAAAAATTAGTTAGTTTAATGTAAAGTTATAAAAGGAATAATATGTTATTCCTTTTATAACTTTACATTAAACTAACTAATTTTTAATCTTGGCTATGGCCAACCAGAAAATTATACCTAATTGAGCCCATGTTAATTATTTTATTGTAATATCCCTCATAAAAGCTCAGTAGACCGCAGAGCCCAACAAACCGCAGCCGCAACCGCCTTTCATGAGTTTGAATAATCACGTCCTTTCGCCGATGAGAAATCTGATCGGCGCATACATCTTGTAAACATTTGAAAACTCAACATTTGTTATTTTGTATAAATACTTTTCTGTTCTATTATCCCAAAATATTTTATTGTAATAATTAAACATAGTATTGTCACCCAATCTTTTAACGTAACGTAAAACGTAACGTGAAACGTAACGTAAATCCTTTACGACGAACATCAAATGAAAATTCAAATTAAAGCACGAGATGTAATACATTTTATTACTTAGAGTGTAATTGCTGTAATTGTTTAATTACTAATAACCGTTGTCTTTTACAATTTACAATATAATGGAATTTATGGATATTACAATTTTTATTAATTTGCACATAAGACATGTACAGACGCCAGCACATCAAGCTACCCGAAACTGCCAAATTTTCCCAATCAACTGTGAACCTTATGCTTTAGCGATAAAGTTGAAAATCTATCAAAGAAATTTGACAGATTGTAGTAGCTTGATGTGCTGGCGTCTGTACAACAGTTAACAATCACTGTACATAATATATCACTAGGTTAATACCGAGGGGAGTGGGATGGGGTTTCATTGGATTCGTGGAATGAAAATAATATTAATAAACTGTTCCACTAAACCGCACTTAATAACATTTTGTTTCGGTGTTAGTAATATCAGTTATTCTGTAGTTTCGGTGCGATTAGTGGAACAGCTCAGGTGCCGTTCGGTCAAATAACAGTGAAATCAGTGCTCTGAGTGGAATACCTTGAAAACGTACAAAACAACAGAGTTTCTTTCTGTTTCAGTGCTGATTCTATGGTCATAATGTGAGTACGAAGTTATCAGTTCATCATCATCATCTGCCAGCCTTTTCCCAACTATGTTGGGGTCGGCTTCCAGTCTAACCGGATGCAGCTGAATACCAGTATTTTACATGGAGCGACTGCCTATCTGACCTCCACAACCCAGTTACTGGGTAATACGATACCCCTTGGTAAGACTGGCTGTCAGACTTTCGGGCTTCTGACGACCCGTAACGACTGTCAAAGATCCACGAATGACAGCCGGGACCAACGGCTTAACGTGCTTTCCGAGGCACGGAGGGGTCTTGGTATGTAAAGATGGTCACCCATCCACGGACCAACCGCGGCAAGCGTAGCTTAACCTGATCGATCGACCCGTGCGGCTGTTATTATTTAGCCACAAGCCCCTCACGAAGTTATCAGTTATTTCTATTAAATCTTGTAATAATTAAATATTATCATTCTATGTTTTTTTGTAAATCAGTTTTACTGTACAGACGCCAGCACATCAAGCTACTACAATCTGTTGATTTTTAACTTTTTCACTAAAGTATAAGGTTCAAAGTTGATTGGGAAAATTTGAAAGTTTCAGGTAGCTTGATGTGCTGGCGTCTGTATACAACAAAAGCCTTTCCCTCTTTAAATAAATAAAGGAAAAAAAAAGCCTTTGACTCTGTCAACTAAAATAGTATTCTCGGTAAGTATACCTACTTATATTAAGTAGAGTAGGTACCTTCTTTGTAAGTATTTTCGTTAATGAGAGGTCACATCAACTATGTCAGAGCTGTTCAGAAAACATCCTGAAATTCCAAGAATATTTCATTTGATTAACCCTTTGTGGTTTTGGATTACAAAAAACGTTTTTGTTGAAAGCATGTTTGAAAGCCAAATGAATTACCGTATTTAAAAAGAAAATAACGATCTTGTGACGAAACTAGAAAGTAAATACTATGGCATTTCGATTTAATGACGCAGATTACACAAAAGGCAGACAAAAAAGAGAAAGTACATAATAACAAATGAAATCAGGTACACAGGAAGACATAAGCTATAAATATCCAGTATCAGCTGATCTCTTATTGTACGGCAAGATGAACCAAAGCCCTCAGCTTATACTGGAACGAAATGAAACTTGCAAGAATACTGTGTGTTAAGGGTATATTATTTTCTTACTCTTTGATCAAACGTTGTGTTTATAGACGTGTATAGAAGCCAAACAGAGTTAGTTCCTAAGTGTCGCTTACAACAAGGGTAGAACATTGATGTCTGAAATACAGATATTTTAAATCTATTTCAGACACAGATGTTCAAAATCTTTTCATAGAAACAAGTGTATCACCATACTAATTAAATTGTTGAAAGTATATTTTCGAAAAAATACATCATACTTATTATTTTCATTTAAGTATAAGAAAGAAAGAATTACGTATATAAGGTGCTATAAAAATATCTGCCACGGCTTCAATGGGAGACAGTATTTTGTATATAGATTATAGTACCTAGTGAAGAAATTATGTACCCCGTAATACCTAGTAAATTAATTTGAGAAAATAAAGTAATTAAATAAACATTTACTCTATTCTGCATAACGTGGTTCACAAACTACGCGCGATGTGTCGCTTCGTCACATTTTGCGAAATGAAATGACGGTGCGGCAACAGCTAATTACTATGGTACGCTTTCATGCAACTAAATCAATTCTTTATACGCACATTGTTTTGTATGAAAAAATTTATGACATAAGATCAATAATGTATCTTTACTATTAGGTATAATCTATAAACAGAATACTGTCTCCCATTGAAGCCGTGGCAGATATTTTTATAGCACCTTATATTTATAACAAAATAAAAAAAGTGAAAATAATGGTTTAACTACAATAGTGTGTGCCTTACGGCTGCGTCAAAAAGGTTCATTTTATTTTAGCAATAATGCCAGACAGTTGCTGTATGAAGCTGGTTTTCTAATGAAGCTTTAGGGACAAGTGACGTGTGTTATCAAGGTGACATCCATACTTACCCCTTACTAATAAACGTTATATAGCGTCTGTATAGTTACACAACGCTTTGTCTTCTTCTCTCGAAAGTCAAATTACTGACGATTGAAAGAGAGAAATCGGTGTGTAACTATTCATCTGATATAATAGGTTACGTTTATTAGTAAGGGGTTAATCTATATCTATACATCGTTATAGAACAAAGTCGCTTTTAGTGTATGTATTGTGTGTTTTTCTAAAAAAACTCTGAATTATGAGTTTTTATTCCGAAAGATTTATGTGTATAATAGTAGAAATCTCGATGTTTTGACATGTCGCCAATGATCACCAAGATGCAGGCTTTTACCTAGTTCTTATACCTATTTAGTAATGTCAACGTCATGTCATAGCTGTCAAACTAAATATGAACTTGACAGAGGTTGTCTCAGTTCTTGTAACTTCACGATAAACTGAGTGCAAACGTCTCTTAGTTCTCTTACATAATTTTGCGAAATTAAATACTTTAGAAGTGTAAAACAGTATCCTGAATAAATAATCAAGTGCATAAGATGGTTTCCTTCAAGATCCCAAACACTACTTACTCCTGAATTCCAGAGTTCATGTAGTTTTGGCCGTCTCATTACGAGACTACTCGATTTTCTTGTTTTACTAACATTACCTATTTGTATCCAAGTTCTAAGTAATATAACTAGTATAAGGCTATATTTTATTAAGTCCAAATAAACGTTATTATTATATAGTAGATTAAACCTGTGTGAAGCGTGGGAGGATCGCTCGTTAGTAATAATAAACATGCGAAAGTAACTCTATCTGACGTCTGCCTGTTATCTTTTCACTCGATATGGCACAGAGGTAGACTGTGACCTGGATAAGGGTGCTTACATAACGTTTGGCGAGTTTAGAATTAAGTAACACCTCTGTATTTATAATATCATTAAATAAAAATTAATTAAAAAAAAACTGTTTTTTCGGTGCAGGCGAGTCAGTACGGGTCGGTACCGATCCGTGAAGATCAACCTGCAGAGAGCTGTAGCGGGAGTCGGGACCAAAAACCCGCTTCTTTATGTAAGCACCCTTACGTTATAGGATATTTTCTATCCCAGTAGTACGTTCCCCTGGGATAATTGCTGACACCTCGGGGAAAAGCTGTATAGTGGGGCATAAAGGACATTTCCTCTTATCTTAGAAGATACCATGTCAGTCACGATTCACGATAACGTTAACTATCTTCTTCTTAGCGTGTCCATGGCAATCTAAATGGACTCGGCCCAAAATTCGGCTACGTGTTTGGCACCATCACTAGTGTCCATCTGTTCCTGTAACGTGCAGCTGATAGGACACGCAGGACATGGTATTGAAAAACTATTTATTAAGGCTGGTTTATCAATAGTCTGATAACGTAGGTACTGAACGTATTTAACCTAAATATTGAAGAATAAATATATAATAATATATAGGTACACTGTGTTCCGGACGATATATCCATAAACTTCGACCAGATGTTCAGACCATGGAAATAAGAATTTTTTATTATGGACACATTAATGAATTCTTATTTTTTATTTTGTGTTAATTTTCGTACAAACTAAATACCTTGACGTAAATCATCCGATCTGCAAGCTTCTTTATCCAAATTGGCAACGACGTATTTTCTGAAACTTGTCAAAACTAAGTTAAAACCCTTTCGTACTGTATAGCTCAATTAAATTTCATGAAATTAAATTACAAATATCTTTGTAACGAAGCCTTTTTAAGTGCGACTTCCTTTGTTAGACTTAATTTGTAAAAGCTATAGAAGAGTTTGACAAAGTTTATGGATAACGTGAAGAACACGGTATATAAGGCGGTTTAACATAATTATTATTTTTATACATAAGCTGTCAAACTGCCATTTTTATTCCTCACATAAAAGTTACAATAATAATATGTTACTTATTAACTTAAGGCGACTACATGACCTAAAGCACGGTTACTGTCGGACTGCATAGAAAAGAAAGAGAAGCGTGATGACACAACGGTGGTAATTTATTGCAAATATGAAGCAATTATCTATTTACAAAAACTATTTAATAATAAACAATCTATCACTGAATGCAGTTTGGCATTAGAAATTTAATGAAGGGATAAACTGCTTTTAAAGACAATTAAGAGGTGTATTTGAACATTTTTTGATGCATGTATGTTTAATTATGATTTGAGTTCCATCACTGTATTAAAATAAGACTTGAAAATAATATATTATTTTTTTCTTTGGTCAAAATTATTTACGGTTTTAGAGATACACTGCTTTAAAAAACAACTTTTTGATCGTTTTCTGAAACCTCCACCTTAAGTTACGAGACACGTCATGCTTTTTATATCTAGTTACCGTTTATTACAGCTACAAAATCATAAAACCCACGTATAAATCTATGAATAATTGAGCCATCGTCCTACACTAATAAAAAATAGCGATTTCCTCCATGACTGTAAATCAATATTTGTAGAAGATACGACATTACGGATAGCAGTCAAATATTGGTTCGACGTTTACCTTACGATATTGGGTTTCAGACTTCGTCTCAGCTCCGTTTAATCAATTTAGTCCCCTGTCTGCCTTCACAAACGTCTTCGTGACTACCTTAATGGTCTCATTAGTGTGTGTAGTTTGTGATCCAATCGTAGTATTGTTATTTGATATATGTATTATTGTTTAACTTCAAGGAATTGAAGTTCTAATTGCCTTGTTAGAGTTGCTTGCTTCGGTGGGGCTGATTTTGTGTGGTTTCAACATCTACTGCAGGGCAAAAGCAACGTGATGATGATGATGATGATGATGATGCGATCCGACCGATTTCGACCAGGGCGATTGCTTCAACTCCGCAGCAGTTGTCGTTCGTGAGCTCGCATGTAGCTTATGTAGCCAATCTTTTTTGAGAAAATCCTCGCGCATTGCGGGCACGTGAGCATTAATTACATAGATGGTGCGCTCAAAAGCAACATAAAAAAGAAGGAACGAGGCTTGATTAAGGTGATATATTGAAAAAAAAAAAAATGTTTTTTCTATTTCATGTAACTTTTTAAGTATGTATGGAATAGGGATTTAACATTTTGGTATATGTTTTTTGACTCTTTGGTCTAGTATCATGTAAAAGGAATACACGATTCAATGAATTTTTCTCAATAAAAAAAAATTGCAAAGTTGTCTTTTTTTTTTTAATTTTTTCGAGTATTTTAGATATTCGAGGTAGCGCTTTAATTTGATACTTAGCCTTGATTTGGTCACTATGTTTTCCTTAGTTGTATAGGCAAAGCAGACTGGGGCCGCAACTCAACGTATTGCAAGAATCCTCCTTCATCAATTTTGTACATTTTCTATGAACTACCACACTACAGTTGGGCCGAACCGCACTTTATTGTATCAAAATAGGTTGCATTGCGGTCAGTTGCGGCTGTAACGTGGGCCTGACTTTAGTCTGTGGGTGTCTAAGATGGTCGTATAGGTAGAATTCAACTATGTTTTACCTACCACGAGTTATAGGTCCAATTTTGTAAATATTTGTGTAAGTAAATCAATTATATCAATAAAGAAAAAAAATCAATTTCAATTTCTCCATGTCGCTGACACGACTGTATTTCAGATATTTGTTGATACACAGGGCAGGATAGGAGTTTAAGGCTGCGTTTCCACCCGAGATGAGCGAGGATGCGTAGCGAGGGATGTGTGTGAAACCAACCAATAACATCGCTTCATTGAACTAAGTTAGCGTTGGTATTGGTTAGTTTTACACATATCCCTCGCTACGCATCCTCGCTCATCTCTAGTGGAAACGCAGCCTAAGCATAGTCTGCAACATATCTCCACATTCAGACCCTACGTCGTTCCGTCGATGTATCCCCACTTTACTAGCAGGGTAATTGCGTAACACGCTATCAATAGTAATGAGTTTCATTTTGACAGTTCAACAACATTCATTGCGTTATTTACGTTGTTGAGCAGACACATTTTTCCAATATATGACGCAATGGATAAGCAATATTCTTCAAAATGATTCAGATTGAGATTGATAGTGTGTTATTAGGGTGCAGATTGGAGTTACATCTTCCCACTTGTGTCTGGATACGGTTTCGGGACCTCTAAGTGGACCACGAAAGGTTACGCCCGGTGTAACCTTTCCTACTTACTTTTTTTTTTTAATTTGAAATGGACTTGCTCTTGACTCTAGTCTAGGTCAAAGGTGACAGAGACAAAGTCGACGATGGAGCGAGCTTATCCAGAAGAAGCCTGTTCACTCTCACTTTGAAGAGATTTGGGTTATTTATTTTTCCACCAAATAAGCAGATGCTCATTTGTGGTGGAACAAAGTAAGAAGGAGGGGGAAGAGTATCCTGCTACAGTTTGCAATGGCCGTCGGCCGGGTTTCCTGACAGAGACGCTGTCGATTTAAAGAAGCTCTGCTTGTTTTTTAGCCGTTGCGTTGATAGCTGTGCGCCAGATAGTAGGTGTCTGGTATCAAATTCCAATTAAAGAAATATTTAATAGGTTGACTTGCCAGTTACACTCTTCTCCAAAACGGATCTTAACCACAAGGCTATCATATCAGCGGGGTAATTGTAAAATGACAATTGATCGCAATGGGTTTGACATTTTGACAGTTCACCCACGTCCATTGCGTTATTTACGTTGTAGACGATTTTTTCAAACCTAGGAAGCGTGTGTTAGCAATATTCTTCAAAACTCTTGGATTATGCACGAAAGTGCGTTAAGCGATTAGGGTGCGGAAATACCTTAATTGCGTAATTGCGAAAAACCACACCTGAGCTTACGCCGCGTTGACCGATAGGTCACACCAGGCCCCAACCGTCAAGCCCCGCCGTGACCAATAGGTCACACCCGATTCACGCGGCTTAAACCTCTAATTATTACTGTTAAATAAGGTCTAATGTCCTGTGAGGCAGTTTTACTCTATGTTCTGGTAAAGAGTTTAATCGACTACTTAAATGAATGATTCAAAAAGAAAACCATTTTTTTGTGAGAAGGTCGTAGACATGTCGCGCAGCGGGACGTGCGTGACAGATGTTGACGTCTTAAGTGACGGCGTCTATCGGTTAACGATATGCTTACGTGTAAAGAGCATTTATAGTTACTGACTCAATGCCAATGCATATTAAAGACACATCATCATCTACCTAGCAGCGGCGAAGGGTGAATTTATGACAGTGGTAGGCCGGAGCAAAACAAAAATGCCAAAAGAAAATTTCAATGATGAATTGACTATAGAGTGGTTATGTTCTGAATTTTCGAAGGGAAGCCGGTGGGAATCGAGTTGTATGATACCTTCGCCACTGCTACCGAGCCTTTTCCAAATAAGTTAGGATCGGCTTCCAGTCGGTTGGATGCAGCTGAATACCAGTATTTTACATGGAGCGACTGCCTATCTGACCTCCACAACCCAGTTACTCGGTAATACGATACCCCCTGGTAAGACTGGTTGTCAAACTTTCGGGCTTCTGACTATATTAAAGACACATAAAACGTGCAATTTATAAAGACGCATTTCATGAAATTCTAGCATAAAGTTACTGCGTAGTACTTACCTTATCTTATTCTGTGCTTAAGTTGTAGTGGGAAAATGTACAGACGCCAGCACATCAAGCTACTACAATCTTTCAAATTTATTTAATAGATTTTCAACTTTATCGTTAAAGCATAAGGTTCAAAGTTGATTGGGAAAATTTGACAGTTTCGGGTAGCTTGATATGCTGGCGTCTGTACTTAAGAACTACAAAGTGCTGTCACTTCCGTCTAATTAGGTAAAGGTTCCAGGAGGCGCACCCCGATCTATTTATAAAGCACCGCTATGCTTTTAGGGGAATAAATTGCATGTCAAAGTAGTTGAACAAAAACGTTTAATAATATAATTTAATACAAAGAAAAGAAAGAAATAAAGTACCTAAATAAGTTTATTATCTACTGTAGAGAAAATAAAAATCACTTACACTGCAATTAATAATAAAAAATAAGTTTAAAAACTAAAACCGACTACTGAAAAGGATGAAACAAGAATGTACCTTCCCGTGGTCGCGTGGTGTATGTTAGTACAGCGGCATGCGACCACGGGAAGGTACTTTCTTGTTTCATCCTCTTCAGTAGTCGGGTTTTAGTTTTTAAACTTTTTTATTTAATTATTTTGGGGCTTATTTCAGTAATATTTATATTTTTGAAATGTGCTAATTAAGCCCTTTCATTTTAAAACTCTACACGGCATGATTAAGAAAATAATTTATTTTAGGTCATGACTTTATGTCCGTTAGAGGGCGCCATATTCAATTTATTACGACGTCACTTGGTCTATAACCAGCGGACGATCAAGACGCTTCCAACGATACCTCATTTGTCTAATTATGACAAGGAGTTTAGAAGTTATGAGGGAACAGATGAACATACATACATACCGGTCAAAATCATAACCCTCCTTTTTGCTTCGCCGTAGTTGGGTAAAAACGTATAATTTTTAGGTGTAAGGTTTTAACTGCAGAGGTAACATTGCACTACATATACAGACACACCCTCACACACACATACCTACTTCTATAAATTAAAGTCGCTTTTCATGAGAGACTGTGAGACCGCGTTGTTTTAAACTACGCAATTTTGATGTGGTTATTCACCTTCTACAAAGAAATGATTCTGAATGGTTTTGCGTGAATATTAACTAACAAATACTTATAGGTCATCATCATCTGCCAGCCTTTTCCCAACTATGTTGGTGTCGACTTCCAGTCTAACCGGATGCAGCTGAATACCAGTATTTAACTTAAACTTATAGGTATAATGAAAAAATCAAAATTTTTTGTGTAGAGCTTTTTTTATTCATAAAAACCGTGTGAAGCAGGGGCGCTAGTACGTGTTTTTCATGGTTCGACACCATGTTGCCTCTACGTCCTTTTAATCTCTATAAGGATACCTTTTGAGTTTCGGCAAAAAATCTCCCAGCTTTTCGTTCCGTAATCTTTTCCGATGGATTGGAGAAAACGACGTCACGTTTCTTACTTACGACATTTCGTACTGTGTAACAATTTTCATCCGAAGTTGGATTCGCTCTCGAGTTCCGGCAGTCGGTAACAAAGTTATGGCATCCGTCATCTGCGAAGTATTGAAACAATCTGATTGTCAAACGGAGTCTTCGCTTTGCCAAAATGTTGAACTCAGTGACTGATTTTGAAGCTGTTCTCGCAACCTTTGGCTTCAATTTATAGGACAGACTGACTAGCTGTGCCCGTGACTTCATATTCAATTTCATGGGTTTTAATTTTTTTGCGCGGAACCCCAATTCTTTTTCTAAAAAATAAAAGTAGCGTAAGTTACGCCTTATAACATAAGCATTTCCAGTTTTAGCTAACCTCGCTTTGTATTTAGCTTGGCTTTTCGTAGAGACGCCAGCACATCAACCTACCCCAAACTGTCAAATTTTCCCAATCAATTTTGAACCTTATACTTTAGCAATAAAGTTGACAATTTATTAAAGAAATTTGACAGATTGCAGTAGGTTGATACAACGAGAAGTCAGTTTATACTGGAAATGTATAGCTTGATATGTCGTCCTGCGAACCTATTCAGTTACACACACAATAAAAAAGGAAAGCCAAAATCTCAGAGAATCCACAAAGTTAAAGTTTTCACACAATACTCCACGGAGGGAGGGAGGAACAAAAAAGGGACACCTTTGAAGTTTTCACACAAACATTCCTATTTCCTCAATACTACCTGTAATAAATGTTACGACAACATGTTACTTAAAATACTTGTAATAAACGTTACGATGCTACGTTAATAAGCAATCGAAATTACCTTCTACCAGTTACATAAAAAAAAAACCACCGACTTAAAAAAAAAACTACAAAGTGATAAAATAAAACATTAATTTCGGAGGTCGGTGTCGTTGGTTCCGCATTTTCGTTTTTTGACACCGAAATTAAAGTTATTTATCACTTTGTAGTTTTTTTTAAGTCATTTGTTTTTTTGTATTTTTTTTTTCACTTTTTAGTTGTACCTACGAGTACTCCACACAAATTCAAATAACACTAGTGCATTGAAGAATTGAAGACACCGACTAGAAGAATCATCAAAATTCGCATAGAAATGCCGGAGATGCATGTTATATGCAGTACATTTATGCATATAACATCGTACTTAAGAATAATTATATAATGTATTATATACTAAAACCTTCCTGAAAGTATGTAGATCACATTACTGAAATATTTATCAAAGTTGGTTCATTAGTTTTTGAGAAAATCGCGGACATACAATCATACATACATACACACATACATACGGGTCGAATACAGAACCTCCTTTTTTGAAATTGGTTAAAAAAGCACCATCTGAGGCAAACATTCAAATACAGAAAATTATTCTCAACTGACTTTGATTTAACAGAAAAGTTATCAAGCCTATTCTATAAAAGGTACGTAATTGAGTAAGTTAACTTCTATGTAGGCTCAATTAAAGTTCAGAAATAACTGCTAAACTGGTAAACCGAATCGAATAACTTGTTACTTGTAATAACATCGTTCACCCTTTTGGTACTATGCAGACGGGATACATTTTTGAAACACGAGGGGGAGCGGGATACGGGAGGGGGCTTGAGGCTAAGTAATAACAGCCGCACGGGTCAATCAAAGACAAGTTTGAGAAAAATAAAACAATAAAAAACATTTTTGTTAAAGTCTAGACAATAACGGGTATATGTATAAACGTTGCTTCAAGTTAAGTAATGATTAGCGACTGTATTTTTGACGCAAGGTTTATAAATAAATCACAAAAAACAAAAACTACACAAATATTGTTTTAGTTGGCAGCAGATTAATGATCATAGTTCGATGAGGAATTGGCCGTAATTATGTCGCGGAAAGATCGTCAAAAGCAACAAAAAGTTGCTCGTCTACAGTCTATTTAATTCGGAGCTTGTAACAACTTGGCACACTCAGTGATTAATTAAAAGTTTTCCGTTTTTCATTCGCGGCCAGTAACATCATTATTATTTGTTGTTTTTGCGACCTTGTCAGATTGAAATAGTTTTTTTTGCGTGTCCCAATTTGCGGCCTGGGTTTCCTTTGACAGTTTTTCGTTGGTATTTTAATCACAGTTCAGTATTGAACTTTATAAACTTTTGCTTTTAATATAATAATAGCATAGAATACTTTTTATTATGCATAATCTTAAACAGTCTATAAAGTCCCCACTGCTGGGACACAGGCCTTCTCTCTGTGAGAGGGAATGAGCCATAATCCACTAGGCGGGCCCAGTGCAGGTTGGTAGATGTCACATGTATTCGAATATTTGGTACTAGGACATGCCGGTTTCCTCACGATGTTTTCCTTCAGCGTTTTGAGAGCAGTGGTGGTGAATTAAATTGCACAAAGTAATGAGTCTACTTGGGTTCGAACTCGCGACCTACAACTCGCAAGTTAAGGCCGCTACTATTGCTTTTATTTTCTACGTTAAGTTTATAATAAGTTTAAATCTAAATACAACGTAGCAATGCCGCCAGTCCCTTGGGTACATTACCAGTCGACAGCGATGAGAAGGAATTTTTCGACACCATAAATGTAGTTAGTTAATAGTTTTAGCTAGATTATATTATATTTTAATTTTAATAGCTGTTTGTAAGTTTATTTAGTAGGTATATTAGAAGTTTATCCAGTATACAGGGTCAAATTAAATTAGTTAGTGAAACTCCGCAGACGTAGGTAATGGGTATCGATACCTAATTATGATAAAATAAAATAATCATTATTTTGATGGCTTTTGTTGTGGGGTCATCGGCCGCAAGGTAGTGTTGAGCTGGGTTTCGATATCTAAACACGATTAAACAAAAGGAAACAGATTTTCTTAACTCAAACTTCAACCACCTAACGATAATACCAACGGGGTAACCCCCGTTGGTACACCCAAAATAATTTTAATTTTTGTGCAGAGTTTCGCTAGCTAATTTAGTTTGACCCTGTATTTGTAACCAGTCTAAGTAAATCATAATCTGCTTAGCCTTTTTCCAACTGTGTTGGGGTCGGCTTCCAGTCTAACCAGATGCAGCTGAATACTAGTATTTTACATGACAGGCAGTCGCTGCCTATCTGACCTCCACAACCCAGTGACTGGGTAATACGATATCCCTTGGTAAGACTGGTTGTCAGACTTTCGGGCTTCTGACGATCCGTTACGACATTCAAAGATCCACGAATGACAGCCGGGACCAACGGCTTATCATGCTTTCCGAGACACGGAAGGGTCTCGGTATGTAAAGATGGTCACCCATCCACAGACCAACCGCGGCAAGCGTAGCTTAACCTGATCGATCGACCTGTGCAGCTGTTATTATTTTGCCACGGGGCTAAATATAACGAATATATTAGGTATTCATTTCTGTTAGCAAAATGCATGAAAATATAAAGCTATGACGCAATCCAATTGAAATATGAAGGTTGCCGAAGTTAGGATTTAGCTCCATTTGTAGCAAAATATCGCGTGAATCCGAATGTATATGGCCATTTAAATATTCAAACACTTTATCACTTTACGTTTTTCACTTTATCTTTATTTTGTGGTAGGGCTACCGCCCGCCTGGTTTGCGACCGCCCTCCCACCGGAGTCTGGCGCCAAGCAGCCTGCTGCTGCCTGCTGTGCTATGTTTCGTCAATGCGTGGTAGTTCCAGTGCCTTAGGCATCTTCTGGGCACGCACGTTCCATCATAGACCTCATCCATCGCTTTCCATCAGGCGTGATCGAGGTCAAGAGCGGGCCCAATTAGCAATAAACTATAGGCTAACAAAAAAAAAAAAAAATGTTACAATTATTTATTCTGCCTGGGGTTTCAGATAATTTTTTAAATCTGGTAAGCCATACTTAATAAGCTGAAACTCTGAATAGAGAAGTATCTAGATCAAAACTGAAATAGGTATTCATTTTTAGCTGCATTTATCTGGGTTGCTAATGTTGGTATCTTTTGGTCTAATCTTGATGTGAATAAAAATTGCTTGCCATAGCAGTCATGTATGTGTGTGTACTGGGTTGTGGAGGTCAGATAGGCAGTCGCTCAGCAGTTTCGCCACTTCCTAGTGCTTTCGCTGGGGAGAAGAAGTGGCGGAACAAACTCCCCAGCAGCTCAGTTGTCTGTTCAGTTAGAAAATAATTGATTTTATACAACACTAGGTATGCAAAGTAATTAACACTACAGAAATGAAATGAAGCGAGGCATATGCCAAGCAGTAATGATGAAGATGCCTAATTGATCGAAAAGAATCGTTCATACGAGTATTACCGGGGCAATTAAAGACTAATTATAAAATTGGCTTTCATTACCAAGAACAATGACCTTTATCACAAGCGAAATACGAACCCTCAAAACTACCAAAGCGAAAATGGACCTAGTGTAAATCCTCCATATTATAGGAACGATGCGATCTACAGCTGTAAGTGGACGCCCCGCCCCACCTTACCAAAGATCGATAACCCAATATAGGATGCTAGAATGATTTATTATTTTGCAATAAAAATATCTAAGTATGTAATTTTGGAACCACTGATACAGTATCAGTTGGACAGTATCTGGGTATCTTGATCGATATCATAATATATTATTGTTTGTACAGTTTGGCTTGTTTATGAAAATCAAGTGGTTACTTAGTATTTTTTACATCACATAATCAGTCACAATTATCCCACTAGTGGGACACAGATTTCCATTTCGTGAGAGGGAGTAGGCCGTAAACCACCACGCGGGCCCAGTACGGGTTGGTAGATGTCACGTATGTCTTAGAATTTTTGGTTCTAGGACATGCCGATTTCCTCGCGATGTATTCCTTCACCGTTTTTGAGAGCAGTGGTGATAAAATAAATTACACAAAGGAAAGCGCCTGCAACTCGTAAGTCGGGAATGCTACTACTGGGTCACCATTGCTTCCTGGCCTAATATATCTATCAATGTTCCCGGTTTTACTCGCACATGTTTTTCGGTTCTCGGTTTGTTTATTTAATTATTGGGCAGTTACCCGCCAGACACAACACCCGTCTTGTCGGAGGATCCTCCCTTTTCTATGGAGGATGAGTGAACTTTATACCCTGTTCCTCATACCTCTATTAGGTGTACTGTAGGTACACCTCTGCCTAACCCTTTGGTGGCGTGATGTTAAGCTATGTTATGTTAATATAAAATCATGAGTAAATAATGTTCACTGGTCACCCATCCAAGTACTGACCGTGGCAACTGTTACTTAACCTTGGGTTTCTTATTGCTATCATAATTATCGTCTTTTTTATGTTGATTGATGATAATTTTGCTGTTTCATAACATCACTGGACAGGTGTCTGCTTTGGATCATGAAATGTTTATAATGTACGAATTTTCAGTCATTCAGGTAAACATTTGAGAATCTGTTTCGTTTTAAACGATTTTAGAGCCTATTCTAAAATAGATTGTTATAGTGTTTCGACGTGTGTAATTGGTAGCGTAATGCCATAAAACGCTATTTTTAACCTACTTCAAAAGAGGAGGTTCTGTATTCGACCCGTATGTAGTATGCATGCTTGTATGTCCGCGATTTTCTAAAAAACTAATTAAGCAATTATGATAATTCTTCTTATGTACGAAGGTATATGCATAAATGTACTGCATCTCTGGCATTTCTATGCGAATTTTGATGATTCTATTAGTTGGAATCTTCAATTCTTCAATTAACTAGTATTAATTGAATTTGTGTGGGGTAGGTACAACTAAAAAGTGAAAAATAAAAACTTTTTTACAAAAAAAAAACACTACAAAGTGATAAATAACTTTAATTTCAGAAGTCGATGTCAAAAAACGAAAAAGCGGAACCAATGACACCGACTTCCGAATTGAAAGTTATTTAAGCACCTATAATTTTGTAGTGTTTTTTTTTTAAGTCGGTTTTTTTTATTCAGCATAGCTATTACTAATTGTTTTTTTTTTACTGTGTTTAGTTTAGTTTGTGATCTTCCGGTACGAGTCGCAATAAATACTTTTTCTCAAACATGCTTAGAAATTTGAGCATTATTTTGACAACCTACTTCGAGATAAATCGAAATTGCTGTACTGGCCAAAGTGGCCAAATACATGCGAGCAGCGGCTGGCAAAAGATGTATGAAAATTCATATCTGTCGTGGTTTAGCGGCCAAATAAATTACATAGTAAACTCATATCTCTCGTGTAATCTAAAAATGGAACGATCTTTTACTCCGAAACATGGAAACCAAGGAGGTAACTTATCAATGGTTTTTTTATTTAAATTTCGAACTGGCTTGCAGATAGAAAGCTGGTTATTGAAAAAAAAAAACAAATTAATACTTTAACGCGGGAAAAATTATTGTTTATCGTAATTGTATTTGACAAAAAAGTTTTGCCTAGGTACTACTTAGTTTTAATGTCCGCGCATTATTTGAGGAAAGTGCTTACAAGCCATGGCCACAACTAGGCATTGATGGACTTACGTATGTGGGCCGAGGCGAAATGGTTCTTTTGCTAGCCACTGCAGTAATGTACTATTTCTTTCTTTCTTTTCTATTCGCAACTACTCGATACGCTTCCGTACCGTATCGAAAATCAATCAATGTTATCGAAGGAGTCCTCTAAACACTGTTCACGAGTCCAAAACCCGAAAATTTTGTCAGTTTAAATCAAATTGACGACCGCTATTCTTCCGACAGCTGTTTGCAGTGGGGCAAGGCAAATCAGGTTATCGAAATGTGTCATTTTCGACACGACAGCCTGTCGGCTGGTTGTGAATAGCTATCCTAAACTTTGCGTAAGTGACCGTAGCATCGTGGACGCGACGGTACGGTGTTCTAGAAGCGGTGGCCGCCACATAGCGTCTGAAGTTTACCGGCGAATGAAACGCCATTCGGCTAATTTGGTGTGTTTTCCAAGAGAGCAATTTTTTACACCGTTAATTCAAACCAACAATAAAGATTTAAATCGCTAGATTTATCCCCACCGTACTTAGTCACGCGAAAAAGTGTCCACACTGAGAAGAGTAAGCTCACACATTATTAATAGCGTTGCCATGACAATCAAGTGTGTGTGTCAAAATGAAACAGAAATGCGATGCGGTAGGGCGAATCTGATGATTTAAATCTTTTCCCCTGCCATCATTTTCATGACAGCCGTCACTGTGGCCGTTATGTGGCGGTCACCGCTCTTCTAAGAAACCGTAGCTTTGATCAGACTTTTCACAAGACGGAGATAATCTTGCAGTATACTATCGCCAAAATCATATGAAAACTTTCTCTTCTTTGGTCCTTTTTTTATTACTATTGGTCGACCTAAAAAGCCTTTTTGTTTTACTTACAACGCATGGCTATTGGTCGACGCAAAAAGGGCGGACGCAGCTGTGGTCATCATGTGCACGGGATTTTGTTATCAAAATGGTCCTATATAGGTTTTGGCGATAGTAAGTACAGACGCCCAGCATATCAAGCTACTACAATCTGTCAAATTTCTTTAATACATTTTCAACTTTATCGCTAAAGCGTAAGGTTCAAAGTTGATTGAGAAAATTTTACAGTTTCGGGTAGCTTGATTTTCTGGCGTTTGTACCTACCAAAATTGATTATAAACAAGACAATATGACATTTTAATTTGATACGGGTCTGTAGTAAGCATTATTCTCGGTATAGATATGGATTGTTCAACCGAGACCAGAATGAATACGTAATTTAGATAAAACGGTCAGACATGGGTCAGCAACCTTTTTATGTTTTATGAGGTGAAGGGATAAATAAATTGATCGTTTTCATACGTACGACGTGAGTAGAAGCTGGGATAATCTATGGGATTTAAATATCAACGAAATTGTAAAACGTCGTTTGATTTATATTTAAGGAAATTGAAGGTTAGTTGAAAGAAATATACACTAGCGACCCGCCCTGGTTGCGCACGGGTGCAATATACATGTGAAGACATTGTTCTGTTCAAGACACATTTTGCACCAGTTCTGAACAGTAGGTAACCTAACAAAAAGGTTACCTACTAGCCTTGCATGACTTCAAGATATTATTTAATTAGTATTATTAAACTACTTCTTTTTGTATTACCTTGGGCCATCTGGAATAATTAATGTACCTTTCAAATGGTGAAAGAATTTTTCAAAGGAGGTTTTCAAACCTTCTAAAAGCTGGGTCGTTCTTTGGCCAAAATATTTGCATTGCCACTAAACGTGGCAATGCTGCCAGTCTCCTGGGCACCTTTCCGGATGACAGCGATGCGCACGAACACTTCAACGCCTAAGTGTCATCTTGTTTTTTTATTTATTTGTATAGTTAGTCATTGAATTTAGTACCTAGTGTAAAGAATGAATTTAGAAAATGATAAAATAAACATAATATTTGTTTTCCTCCACATATTATATACAAACTCACAAATTCGCTCTCTCTCTTTATAATATTATATACATACATATATGTGGGTTTATTTTCTTAAAATTAAAATAATTAAAGTTAACCGTGAAATGAAACAATAAAAATATAAATTCATTGGTAGAATGGAACGTAAGATGAGTGAATGAGAGGGGGAGTGTGTGAATGAGAGGGAGAATGACGAATGATGGAAAAACGAACAAGACGTTACGAAAATTAAGATTTTTGTATTTTCGTCTTTAACGAGCCAAATAAACGAAGATATCCTGAATAAGTGTTTCTCTTGTCAAGCGCTGCGCACGAGTACTTCGACGCCTACATAATTATATATATAATATTAGTATAGATAAAATAACAAAAACATAATAATATTGTAGCGAATCAATTTGAAATTTTCTTACATGATGTAGATACGGCTGACTAGTCAAGAGACAACGACATTATTATTTTAACAAAATTGAACTCAAACAAACCCTTTCATCTTTTGAAAAAGAGCCTTGTTTTCTTTGAAAACATCAACGCTAGACATAAAACACAATTATATTACATACCTAAGAAAAAATATAAAAATAATAAGGTGTATATAGCGGCGCGGTGGTGGTGCAGGTGGGTGAAGGTGTGTGGCTTTCGGCTCAAGATGAACTTGAATATTAATAATAATTATTATGAAGCCGGCTTATGAGTCGATTCGCACGAATTTACTCAGATAAGTTCGTGCGAATCGACTAATAAAAATTACATTTTTTTTTTCTATTGGCGACCCGCACGTATTGGCACATTTTGAATTTTGACAATTTTTTACATACTATAAAGACAAGTTTTAAATAAATAATTTTAAAAAATATATAAATATACAGTCTAAGAGTTAAGAATATTACGGAGCAATATCCAAAATAGTTTCACGATCTCTCTAGCTGGAAGAGCGAAGATGTCAATATTTTGAAACAGATTATTATATTGACCAGTAAGATGATAGTCTGTTAAGAGACCTAAGTAACTAGGCGTAAGAAAGTTATCGGTATTAATGCCCGTTCCCAAGACTCGACTAGACAAGTTAGGCTCCTGTTCAGAATTTCGATGAGTCGAGAAGTCAGAAGTACTGTAGTTTGTTAGAAGAGTAGTTTTCCTTGGTTTCATTAATAACGCGAATCGAAGTTAGATTGGATGCGGAGTACTTACTTCATCAAAAACTTAAAAAAAGGGTAAATATTGCTAAGAAAGAAGGAAGGAATGAAAAAAGTTCCTTCCCTCAAGTGCACCGAACGAGGGAAAGTAGAAGACGGTCTTCACATCATGGTAGAGTGTGCTTGGAAGCAAGATCTCAGTGCCGAGTTATTAAAACACTTGGGTATGGATGGTAATGAGGGGGGGGGGGGATGGTGATGCAATATACCTAAATGTCGCCGCCAACTGGATTAATTAGCCATTCAGTGAACTGCCTAGCTTTTTAACTAAACGGGGCGCCGTTCAACTAGCGGCCCCAGCCAATGTGTGTTTCTTTGGAACTACCAATACGTTTTGAAAAAATATTTTTGAATTTGATAGACTAACTCTTGGGGAGGGTTATAGGTCAAGGGTATTTAACAACACTCTAGGAGCCTAGCAAAGAAACTCAGAAAGAACGCTCAGGGAAAGTAAGTATGGCGATGCGACGGGGTGAGTCGGGGGAACAAGAAATTTCACGCAGAAGAAGTCGCGGGCAAAAGCTAGTCATGTATATGTCGCAGTCAACTGGTTTAATTAGCTGTTTAGTTAACCGCCTAGCCTTTTAACTAAATGACGGCTGTTCAACTAACGGCCTAAATGATATTCAATATTATATTTTAGGTTGGAACTGTAACCAATCATGCGAGAGCCGAATTGGTCGCAGTAACTAAGCCAGGGCACCCCGTCCAAATGGGTTAGGTTAGGTTAGAACTGCGATCAACCGCATGCGAGCAAAGAGAGCGAAGTGAGACGAGCACTGCTTCCAAAGGCCAGTTTAACCAGTTGCCTGCGACACATACATATAACAGACACCACATAACTATAAACTCGTTGGTACCTACCTAAATATACTGGGTTTATTTTTATTCCTTATATTTTCAACACAGCCAGACGTAATATAACTCCTATATTTTTAATAACATTTGACGTTTATAGATCTCACATTTCTTCGATTACACCGCATTATTACGAATCCTTTCATTAATGAAAAGCCTGGGGCCAAAAAATAGACCGTGTATACATATAATGACTCTTTTATCACAAATATCTTACTTAGGTATATTATTTAATAAACATCGACAGTCCCTGGTAGATAATAAAAGAGGTGACGCACAAAGAATATGAGTTTACGTGTACAGAATTCATTCATTTCGTTCATTCATTTAATTGTTTATAATAATTCCATGATTTATTCAGTTGAATTATCTTAAAATATATTAATTTTTGCCCCTTATTGTTGAAGTTTATTTATCTTGCAAGTCGTTTTGCCTAATGGCAAAACGACTTGCTTGAACGGCTTGTGTGTTGGCGTTTTTGTTACAAAACTCACAAGTCATAATTGACTTGTGAGTTTTGTAACAAAAACGCCGGTCAAGTGCGAGTCGTACTCGCTCACCAAGGGGTCGGTACAACTTTGTAGGTAAGTACCTATGTAAATAGTTTTTTTTTTTTTTTGTATTATAACTACAACGGGTTCCGGATTTTTTCCTTAATTGTGCTATATGACATCACACCTTGCCAAATTTCATGATTCTAGGTCAACAGGAAGTACCCTATAGAAGTCGAAGTTGAGTCGTGAGAATAGGTAAGATAGTTTTAGGCAAGCGTGCCTCATCGTTGATCATTTATAATAATTTAACATTATCATACTAGGTGAGATAGTGATCAAATTGCCTATCAATAATAAAGAAAACAAACCATATAAAAGTAAATAGCTTATAGAAAAACTCCATAACACTGCTCGACCAAGGAGTTGAACATTCGCGCTTGTTACCAAATCAGCCCTCGTTTACCCAAGAATTTTACTTTAAACGAAAAAGAAAATCCATCCATAACTTTTCAGTGATATTATATAAAACTCATTTCTACACTTTTCTTCGAAATACAAAATAAGGTTGTTTGGCTTCCAAGTTTGTTATGGATAAAAATTTCACAAACAATTAGAATTCATAAAGTTCGATAACTTTGGAATCGGGCGTACACGTAAAAAATACCAACTAATTAGCTCTTTGTAAATAACTGAAGTTAATTTTTTCATGAATGGAAATCGGCTTTACGAACTTGTTTATCGGAAAAGCTCTTTGTGAATGAGCTCGTTACGAGTGAGACACGAGAAGTGCCGACCGTCAAGCAGCAAGTTTTGTGTAGGTATTGGGGGGGCTGGATCAAGGACGGCACCCATGCCTACCAGGAAATTCCTACCAAGTACCTGTACTTGATACCTGTACCTGTACCTTGAGTTATTTTAGCTTTGTCTCTGGGATGCCAACGCACGCAAAACGCAACGCGCAAATCTCCTATTATTAAAATCGTTATTTATTCAAACTACAATGAGATCTACATTGTTGGTAACAAAATACCTTAGCCTATGTTAGTACTTAATAACTAAAGCAGATCAGGTCCTATTTGTAAGCACCCACACTAGCGGTCTGTCTGCCCGGGCGGATATTGTTTGCAGGATAGTGTTAGAACTGTCACGCAGCCTGCGGAGTAGCGAGGCAGATTTGTTACGCCTCAGTGCATCTAAGCCGTCAGTGCATGCTTCTGCAAACATTACCGAGGTACTACAGAAGCGAGGCAGTCGCAAAAATACCTTGAATGCGTTATTCTGTCGGGTGAACCACAGGGCTCCCGAATACAGTGCTGTGCAGTATTTGCTATTGCAGATGTCCAAAGTTGGTGGTGACCACTATTCACCAAGTGGGATACTAGCTCATTTCCGACCATATGTGAATACATACAAGCGACACGCGTCGACGACAGAACTGCAGCCGATGACGGATGTCGACGGCTGCCGCTGACCGACGCACCGAACCCATTACCCCACGCTCAATAGTCGCGCTTGCAACCACGAGACTAACGGGGCAGTCAATTAGACACACATATTAGACACACACACACACACACACCCTCACATAATAATACATACATTGAAAAGCTGTATCAATTAATAGTGATACTATTAATTACCAAGAAAGTGTTAAATAATTCTTGCGGATCATAATTTAATTTAATTACATATGCACGTGACTAAACACGTCAATTAATCATTTATCTTTATTTTGTTCATAAAAAGCAAGCATGATGAAAATTATGATGGGTTTTTTTATTATCAATTTTCAATGGAAACAAAAATCATTTGAATAGCAATCATTTAACTCAAAAGCTTGTACCTATTATTAATTTTTATAATAATAAAACTCTAATTATAATAAAAAAACAGAACAGAAACGAAATAATTATGTTGATAAAACACATCAGGAGCCTGCAGGCGGTTTATTTTACGGCCGAAAAAAAATATTGCCACACGACAAAATTCTGGGACTGCTTCTGACAATGTTGCTACAGAATAAAATAAATTTTAATACTTTACCTCCTGTTTTTGTATCTTCTTGGAATTCCGTTACCGTACCTAACATTTTTTTTTTATGATGGTGAAATATCTTACCTTTAATTTTTTTCGTGCAATACTTTTCTTTCATGTCTTAAAGAGAAACAAAAATAAAATAAAACCTGAAAAAGTAAAAAAAACTAAAGTGAAAAATAACTTTAATTTCGGAAGTCGATGGCAAACAACGAATATGCGAACAAAACGACACCGAATTCCGAAATTACAGTTATTTTTCACTTTGCAGTGTCCAAAAAACCAACCTTTGCTAAATCACAAACACAAAAAATAATCTCGATTGAAGTTCACAGTAATAAAAACCACTAAAATGGTAAAAATTCGTAAGGGGCGTCGCTCACTGGTAAGTCGAGGCGGCGCGTCGCGGCACGGTCGAGGCGTGGTCTCTATGTAGAGTCGAGGCACGACCGGCTATACTTCCTTCACACATTCCAATTCATTTAACATGTCTTCGTCAGAAGATGAAGCACTCATACAAGTATAATCGTACCATTTCGATGAATTTCACGCTAGTTTCAAAATCGTCACGCATTATTTTAACTGTATAAATACCCGAAACAAAATGACAAAATGACGGTGGAGTCGCGTCACGGTTGGGCACAGCCCCCCGCCGCGCCTCCGCCTCGACCCCGCGCCGCCATCTCTTTGCCCATGCCGCGACTCGAGTAGGTATATGAGCGCACTGCCATTTATTCTTAAAGAAAATGTTGATTCGGCGCGCCGCTTGTGCGCCTGCGTCTTGACTTCACCTCGACTCTAGCTCGTGTGAGCGATCCGCCTTACACAAACAGAAGTACAATGACATATTTTTAGTCTTCACCACTACCCACGAAAGTATCCAGGACGATGTTGAAGCTTGTCGCAGAAACTATGACAGCTAAATGCGAAGTCTCTCGTTATTTCTCATAGTTACGAGACGTCGCTCGTGACACAGGTAACTTTAAACTTGATACCTGAGGTAAAAGAGCTAGTTTATGCCGACATAAACTTAAGTAGTCTGTAGTACTCATGGCATCCAATTTAAATTTTATCATACATATAACTACAAAATACCACGGCAGTACCTATTCCCCAAAGAGTTAGACAGGTGAATATAGCGCACATACATCTTGCCAGTTATCATTTTAAACTCCGTAAATTTAGAAGTAGGGAAAGCCGCTCCCATATTCAAACTCCAGTGTGCTACTGGTCAGTATAACACTTTGCCTGACCCGGCGAAAAAACCGCAGCAGACGGGTGTGCGAACCCTTGAGGCTGCCCGCCCACGTCAGACTTTTTGTGGGTCTTACAATCGGTCAGATTATTTCGCCCTATGTTATTTAGACTGACGTTTTGTAGGACGTGTGCGATGATACATTTGATCTCTACTGTTTTATTTGGCTCCTACAAAAAATCGGCTACCGATTATCGGTCGTGGGCGGGCAGCCTAAGAAATACAGTATACATAGAGGTCTGAATTCACCAAATAACGAGCCCAACAACGTAATGATCACTACAAAATATTTTCTAGCTAAACATAACACGACTATCGGTCACAGTTTGCAAAAATTAAACTATAAGGATGACATTCAACTAGTCTCTTCTACGTGCAGAACAAAATACAATAAATATTGTACTGTCCGATTGATTTATATCCACCGTTTATGATAACTGAAATTATTACAATGTTGTTGTTGATCGACTCGAACGTGGACGAGGAAACAGATTGGCAATCGTTTTTTTCTAGTATCCTAGAAATCGAATTTCTTTGACAAATCGTACAAAAGATACTTATGGTGGAATTGGATATATGAATTCCTCATGTATCCAATTCAACCATATCTTTTGTACCAACCATAATATTGGGAATGTACAAAAGCTTTATTTATAGCAGAAAGCAAAGGGGAACTATTTTTTTTGTATCATCTTGTGTCTCCATTAATAAATTAATTTATGAATCATTTGCATGAAAGCGAGCAAAAGTTAGTAAAGATAGCATATCAGGATAGCAACCAGTTGGTTATCTTTCAAAGAGAAGGCACGTGAACTTATTTGTAAGAAGTTCGTAGAATCATCTCAGCGCTGATTTGCTGAACTCGTTTTCTCCTTTACCTATCGTTATTTCTCCCGACAAAGTCTATTCCGTTTTATGTATGTATATATGTACCAGTATTTAATCTTATTCGAGTTATCTATCTTTTATGTTGGACCTGCCATGTTTGTCTCAGCATCACCCTAAGGTTGACTGGTAGAAATTGCAAAAAATTAAATGTTAGCATTAAGTCCGCCATTGTAAAGTATTTTTTTAGTTGTGCATAAAGTTTTCATAAATAAATTAATTATTTAATCTAAAACACTAGTTCGAAAAGTGGGATGCATTTGTGTGTGTGTGTTACCTAATCAGCCCGTGGGCGTACCTATAGGTAATATTTAATTGGTTTATTTAACGTTAAATTAAACTTTGGACGGACTGTCGGAACGTCGCGTCGCGCGTCGTTTTCTCAATTGGATTTTCACTGAGTGCCGTTCCGTAGGGATATTAAATTGTAAATAACATGTGTGTGCAAGGGACTTACTTATTGGATATATTTTGAACAATATATTTGCGTTAGATACTCTAGATGTAAACTAGATGCAAACGAAACCTATCTATTCCTTTAAAAAAAAAAGAAGAAAAAAAGAAGGTTTGTATATGTTTTTTTTTTCTCTATAGGATTACGATGTTGGTCCCATGGATAAAATTGTTCAGTTTGATGGTCTGTACCATACACTTTTGGCTGGTCGTTGAAAACTAACCGTGTATAAACAGGAAAGTTGGTTTCAAATAAACGAATAGAATAATATTACAATGCGAACATTCAAGGCATAATGGTTTAGCTTTTTTCCTTTTAGAGACGCTACATGAAATGGGATAGTAAAATTATTCTCGAACGAGCAATGCATTCACATTACTAGCTACGAGTATTTCAATTGGAAATATCTTGTATCCCTGTTGGAAACTTTTGCTGGATGGAGGTACGATGTAGCTAAACACGTTTATAAAAGTATAAACTATTTGTTACCTGATCTGTTCAATCAAGGGCTTTGTCAGAACATCATTTGAAAAAATAAGAAAATGCGGCTTTTCACACGTCTTGTGTAATTTGAAAAAGGCAATCAGTGCGACTGCTAGGCACTAATATAGGTATTATCATAGATATCCCGTGGGTACTATAGAATAAATCCAAATGTGGTTGACGTTTCATTCAAACCAGAATCATTGCATTATTAGGTATCAGAAGCTTCATCAAATTCCGAAAGCTATCAGTATAGGATTTACCTACCTATATATCATTTAAACATATAGATAAATATTTCGAGTAGTAATTCAGTCAATTCGAAATATTTATCTAAATGTTGCTTATGAAATATGATGCTCAGCTGCTTATGCTGTGCTATTCATATTATAGCACAGCATAATCAGCCTAATGGGCCCATCGCTGGGAGATAATCTTCCCCTCTGTGTGAGGGAGTGGGTTGTAATAATGTATATTGCACAAGTTTTATTATGCTAAAGGATAGTTGTAATGTATATATGTTAAATAAATAAATTTTATTATATAATAAATAATTAAATACATTTAATTATTTAAAGTGTTTACATAATTTAAAAAGGTAACCGTCATAAAATAATAATAAAGTATACAAAAAGAGTGGAAATAATCAAAGGGCATAAAAAAATTCCTCCGCATCGCTGTCAACAGCAAACGTGCCAAAAAGGCTGGCAGCATTGCCAGCTTATTACTTATTTATTAAATAAATAAATAAGTAATCCACCACGCAGGCCCAGTGCAGGTAGGTGGATGTCACTTGTCTTAAATTTTTTGGTTCTAGGACATGTCTGTTTCCTCAGAAAATGTACACAAGTCGGTGCCTTAGTCTCATATTTCTAAAATGTTCCAGCTAACCGCATTTAGCAAAATTTTGTTTCAGTGCCTAAAGTGGAATAACTTAGGAGCCGTTCGCTGAAGTAAGGTTGAAATCGGTACTCTAAGTGGAATGCCTCATTTAAATTATACACGTAGCATAAGCTTTTACCGCTCTCTGTATGCATAGTTTCACGGTACAACTATTCTGTTCCTCTCGTCTCTCTAACTTACATTACATTTTCCGTGTATTCTTTGGACAACTTTGTTAATTAGTGTTTGAGTTCGTAACTATTATAGGTGAAGCAAAAATGTTCAGAATGATTAAATGTATTGTTATTTTTAGGGTTCTGTTTTCACTCTTTGTAATCCCTAAGTCTATACTGTCTGTCTATCACAGACTTAGGTTTGTGATGGATAGGAGGATAGATGTTAGCATCTATCATCCTATCCATCATAATTATCATCATTTCATCCGTTGGTCTCGCTGTCGCAAGCGCGACTGCTGAGCGTGGGGTCTTGGGTTCGATGGCCGAAATTTGGTCTGGAGGACTATCTATTTGTTTGTCTGTAACAAGGTATCATCTTTGTAATCGCAATAAGCACCTAGTTGAAAGGTCACTGGGCGTAATCTGACCCGGTTTGTGAAAATTTGGCGTACAAAAACCAAACTAGATATAACTTGTACAAGTTATACCTCACTTTTAATTTCATGTAAGTAGGTACCTATTTTTTTTTTGTTTAACTATTGGAGTAAAAATTAACAGGTCAATTATAAAATCGATGTTTATACCGGCCGTAACGCATATCAGGAAACTCTGGTACGGGATATACAGCGGCTGTATCGCACGGACGAGCAAACTCTGTCAGAAGCTTGCCACGTTGAAAAAACGTTTAATTTTTTCCAATACAAAAATGTTTAGTTAACCTTTTGACCGCTTGTGTCGCATTTATGCGACACATATTTCCGTGCCCCTACCGCTCGTGTCGTATTTCTGCGACAGAGAACATGCATGATTTTTTCGTTCTAATTTCGTCCTATTAACTGCGTGGTACAACTAAAACCATTATTAAATAGAGACAAAAACTTTTTGACTATTGTTTTTCGATACAACGGATTCTCCTCCTTATTTATTGTAGGTATTATTTTATCTTGATTTTATAGATTTGTAGCCGCGCGCTAGGGGCACGGCAATTGATATTTAGCCAAGCGCTTAAAAGGTTAACAGTAATTATTCATGGCGCAAAATAATTAAAAGTTAATAATTATGCGCAATTAAGAAGTTCGTTGTTGTTAAAAAACATTTTTCACTTTAACTTTTTTTGCCTAACACAAAATACTCAAACTAATGCAACCCATACTATGGTAAACTAGAGACATTAATTTGTCTAGTCCACACTATATTTTATTTCTGCACAGCGTGGGTATAGCTTCTATACAATGGTGCCCAATTATCTTTACATGTACATCATAGGTGCACGTCTTACTATAGCCTTTATCATGGCGAATAATAAAAAGAAGGTCACCTCTAAAATAGCGACAACACTATTAAAGTAAACCCTATAATAAAAATAAGCTCAAGTCCGACATGGCAGGTTTTTATAAAGAAAAAGGATATTGTATCAAAAATATAATATCAAGGCTTAATTAATCTTCAAAGGAAAAGGAAGCCTTCATTTAGTTTTCCTTTGACGGAAAGGACCGACAAAACCCGAGGGACATAATAAAAAGGTTTTAATTTTAGCCAATTAGTGCATTCTGTTTATTAATTTATAATTACGTTTTTACAGTATATTTACACGTGTACCGGCTGCTGCAGTAGCCTTCCAGTAACTTCCATGAATTAATTGAAATAAACCTATAAAAAAACCGGCCAAGTGCGAGTCAGACTCGCATACGAAGGGTTCCGTACCACCGTACAATATTATTTTAACACTACATAAATAAACAATCACGTTTGTTGTATGGGAGCCCCTCTTAATTTATTTTATTTTAATTATTTACTTTTAAAGTGAATATACAACTAAGTACCTATTCTATAAATATTTCAAGCATCTACCTGTTGCCGTTATTAATATCGAGCAAAAATCGGCAAAAAATCACGTCTGTTGTATGGGAGCCCCCCTTGAATATTTATTTTATTTTAATTTATTTATTTGTTTTTAAAGTGAATATATAACTAAATATTCTGTGAATATTTCAAGCGTTTACCTGTTGCCGTTATTAATATCGAGCAAATAACGGCAAAAAATCACGTTTGTTGTATGAGAGCCCCCCTCCTTTTTTTTTTTTTGGATGGGAAATTATCTATTGACTCCTCCCGCTCTGGGTGGAGCGGAAGGGAGTGTCAGACTCTTACTGACTAAAATCCACCCGTGTTCCTTCCTTAGCCCTTTATGTTCCGGAGCAGCGATAACCCTTTCGGACGATCCCGCTACCCCGGCAGGCTTCGGCCCTAGCGGGCCCCTTCCTTTATGCTGACATCTCTTTGAGGCGCGCGTGGAACACATACGCGCCGTCCGGCACGGGCCTGGTCCTGATCGAACGGTGAGCTTAGATCTCTCTTTACGTATTTGGCGTTTTTCGGTTACTGTTATCATCAACACAATCGGCCTATAATGTTCCCACTGCTGGGACACAGGCCTCCTCTCGGTGAGAGGGAGTGGGCTGTAATTTACCACGCGGGCCCAGTGCGGGTTGGTAGATGTCACATTTCTTCGAATTTTTTGGCTCTCGGAAATGCCAGTTTCCTCACGATATTTTCCTTCATCGTTTTGAGAGCAGTGGTGATAAAATTACACAAAGTATTACACAAAGTATTACACAAAGTAAAGTGCCTATCTGGGATCGAAAGTACGACCTACAACTCGTAAATCGCCGCCGTTACCACCGGGTAGACTCTCCTCCAAAAGAAAGAACACACCCTCCAAATTTCATGTATCTAGGACCAGCGGTTTAGGCTGTACGTTGATATATCAGTCAGTCAGGACTTTGAATTTCATAATTTTGATAAAAAAAAAAAAAAAATGTTTTTCTGTGTGTAAATAATTATGACGCGGAGGAATAAGGAAAATACCGTAAGGAAAGTTTTGAGTATAAATACGGAAGAACAAAGAAATGATGGATGAATTGTGTGAAAGGTTATTTATGTATCTATAACTACAAAGGGGCTGAATACTGATATGACGATGAATAGAAAATAATGGAAGAAGAACATACTATGCTGCGGCGACCCCAAATAAATTGGGATGAGGGCATAATGATGTCTTAAAAATATTTTTTTTTTCGAGATATTGTAATTTCTTTAGAATATAAAAGTATATACACTGAAACGCGATCGCTCACAATGGGCCTTATTAGAAGGCCGAAAATCACCCAAAGGGCAATGGAGATGGATACTGTCCTCACGATGTTTTCCTTCACTGTTTTTAGAGCAGTGGTGATGAAATTATTTACACAAAGTAAAACGCCAACCTGGGTCCGAACCCACGATCTACAACTCGTAAGCCGGGGCCATTACTACGGGGCCATTTAAATAATATTTAGGTAATATTTACATACGTATCGCTAATAGCATTAATATTTGAAACCATTAGAACTAATCTGAAGCAATTCAAATCATTCATTGGTTTCCTCTGAAATCTCGGGTGATAAATCGTGAGAACGTGGATCTTAAGGCGTGTGAAATTCGTAAAAGGGATTGTCCTACGGGGACGGATTACCCTTTGGCGTCAGCAGATCGTATCCCTAATTGATACCTCAAAGGGATTCCATATCTGTTACATGTTTAGCTTACGTTTGTTATATACAGGGTGTCCCGTAAGTTGACGTCAAGCCAGAATCGGGTAATAGGCCAAGTCATAATAGTTATCAGAAAAATATTTAAAAAAATCTTTGGAATAAAAAAAAGTAAATAAAAAAATCTTAACATCACGATGTCTTCCTTCGCCGTTTTGAGAGCTGTGGTGATGAAATAAATTACACAAAGTAACGCACCTGACTGGGTTTGAACCCACGACGTTACAACTCGTGAGTCGGGGTCGTTGCCACTGGGCCACCACTGCTCTCCACCATTTGTAATATACGAGTACATATATAACGTCTTGGAAGTCAAAGTAATGCGGGCAGGTGACTGTAGCCGCATATGTAATTTTGACGTGAATACGTCTTTAAAATTGCTTCCATAGTGGGAGGCAAGTCGAAAAACCAATGATAACAATATCGGGGGATAGAGTTTGGTGTTGCAGCTTCATATCTATCCTAAATTCAATTATACCATTGCATAGCTACCTATAGTTTCAAAGAATTCATTACGCCAAATGAGAACTGTGACGCATCGCGCGTGGTGGAGACGGAAGCGCCGCTATTTTGAGGAAATTTTATTGCGTATCGAGATTTCTACTTAGTATAACTTTTGACTAGGAAAAGCTACAACATTCGTTTAATTTTCAATCGTCAGCTTTCGTCAAAATTCATAAATGACATTTCATAAATGCCCTTATAGGTTTATGTGATTTTTTTTTTGTTCTTGATTAACTCCAAAGAACAAGATTGATAAAAGTCAAGTGATATACAAGAGACAGGCACCTTATAATCTAAACCTAACAAGGCATTTAAATATCAACTTCAAAGCAAATAGTAATGAAATAAATGTGTATTTTGGAACATCACAACACAAATATCTGTGTGATTTCAACGAGGCGAATGAATTTATCGTGAATTACGATTTTAACAAGTTCGTAAACAAAATGGATGACAAATCAAAGGAAGCATTCAAAGTAACTTCATATCTGTTAATTTATAGAATTTGTGGAATCGAGGTTTTAGTTTATTTGCACACATAGGTTTAGTCATGCCCGATTACAAAAAAAAAAAAAAAATATATTTATGACTGTAAGTGATTGTTGCACTGCTTCATACACAGTTTTGCATGTTACCTTTAGTATTAAACAATAACAATTGTTAGTGAACCAAAAACAAAAAAATGAACCTAGTGACCTCAGAATCGCATCGTCTCCTCGAGCCCTTTATTTTAATGTACCTAGGTATTAAAAACTTTTTTCACGACTTTACTTATATTGAATTCTATACAGGGTGTAATTTTAATCACCGTTTTACTCTTAAGGGGTCATTGTACTCATCATTATGAACTCTCCTCGCTCATCTCTGGTGGAAACGCCGCCTTAGGGTTCCCTTTCTTCCTTTTGAGGTACGTAACCCTAAAAATAGCACTAACTTACTTAGAAGATGCTCATTGTCGTTCAGTAGGTAGTTCTATCAATATTTTTCTTTCATGGAAAATAAATCTATTGACCACCTACTGTTTATTGATAAAGTGGCCGAATTGACACGACTGGCTAAATCGTGAGTAAAATATTATTATAATAATACCTACATTTCCTATCATTATTAATCCATTCCATCACTCATGATGATTGTAATAAATTCCAGTACAAATTTATTAAATTCAAAATCGTTAATTGGCAATTTGTATAAATCGTATCTACATACTTGATAAAATACGGTTCCCAGAATAATCATAATACTCTGCATTGTAATATAAACCACAACGAAATTGCGGAACAATAACAACAAATAAACAACAACAACAATATTAAAATCATACCGCAAAAGTCTAACAAAACTAGTGTTTATGTTTTCCCAGAAAGACCAGGTAAGCATTCATTTGTGACAAAATATCCGATGCAACAGTATAGTTTTAAAGAAAAGTTGTACTAAGTAGAAGATAAAACGAGTATGACAGTTGATTTAACGTGTATTTTTCTAAAGTCACCACATTGAATAAATGCTTCAAGCAACTACAGTAGATGCGCTGAATGAAGTCAAAGCTTTTTATTTGTTCTGAGTTTTGTATATCAAATTGATGATACAACACTTAAGGCAAACATCGTGAGGAAATGGCATATTTACATTAGGTACCAAAATTCGAAGAGATTTGACATCCATCGCCCGCTGTTAGTTTGAGACATTAATTGGTTGATTATGGTATGTAATTTACGCTATTCGGACGATAAAGTTAGAGATAAACTGGTCCCACGTAAACAACGCTTGCAACGCGTTATCAAAAAACTATGCAGGTGTGTGTGTATGACCAGAAGGCCAATTCTCGTAATTAAAAACGTTTAAAATCTAGTCGCAATCTCATCTCAGCGACAATCAATGTCAAAAATGCAGGGAAATTATTGGTATTTTTGACAGATTGAGACTGAGACCGTGAACATGCTTAAAATTACGAAAATTTCCCCTCAGATGTATGAACGTAAACGAAGCAAAAGGATGATGTAATTGTGATCGTAGCAGGTGGCGCTCCGTAGGTTCTGCCTTTCCCCCATGGGAAGAAAGCTTGAGTTTATGTATGTATGTAACTATGCATATAAAAAATACACTTAGGCTCTTTGGACACGACATGGTTTTTTACAGTACCTACGGCTTATAAACCGCGCCGTAGAAAAAACGTGCCTGTCACCAAGCTTACATAGTGATCCATATAACATTAACAACACACGTAATTTTTCACGGCAAGAAAAACGTGAGTGTACAAAGCGCTTTATTATAATTATATTGCGTTGCAAACAATAAGCGAGTTTCGTACGCATGCAATCTTCGCAGCAATGGTAGCAACTGGAAAAAAAGCGGCCGAGGATTGAACTAAATGACGTGCGATCAGAGAGGCTTATTTAAGTAGTGGACTATAAGCTGACGATTATCATAGGCATACAGAAACGTGTATGCATAAATATCTGTATAAACATACAGATACGTCAGTATGGAAATTACACAGTCATTGTGTCTGCCAACGGCTATACAAAATGTAATACATAGGTTCGATACCCGCACGAAATCAATATAATTATTTGGTACTGTTTTGCAATAACAGCCACGAAATAAAAGGAATTCCCGGAAGCTTCTTTCTCTATGCAAACAGAACCCAGCGTTGCATAAATATGTAAGCTGTCACGCCCTTTATACCTGGAGACTATTATTTAGGTAGTACCTAAGTTTTTTTTTTCTTGTTTACATTTTTAATTATTATTATTTTTATTTTTTTGCTTGAGTACGTATAGTGTTTATTGTATTTGCTGGTATATTGGCGTGGCTAGCTAACCTATGGCAAATAATGTAATTTAATGTCCTGTGTTAACGTTAATTACTTTTCATACATAGTGTTGTATAAAATCAAATTATTTTCTAACTGAACAGACAGCTGTGCTGCTGGGGAGTTTGTTCCGCCATTTCTTCTTCCCAGCGAAAGCACTAGGAAGTGGCGAAGGGCGGGCGTTTTGGGGGACTGTCTTATGTAATTTTGACGTTCGAAAAGTGCTGATTCTCAGCCTAGTTTGAAGAAATGACTTTTGATTTGATTTGATTGATTCTAGGAATTCCCCGTAACGGGGAGTTTGTACCAAATTGTAGAGTCTGACAAAATAGTCAGCAATAATTTAAATCAAAATAGTCTAATGAAAGAATTGCTGTTTGTTTTTTTTTTATAATCAAAATTCTGATTTTAAAAAATGGGGTGCGTCTCATATCGTATTATAAAGTTATTTGGTATAATATTTTCATTTCAATAACGTTCACAAGATATAATAAACGTCAGATATACCAACTGTTGATATAATTTCTTTACATATAACATTTATATTACTCTAAAATTTATTTCGTATAACTTTATTGGCAGTGATAGGAATAGGTATTGCGTATTTGCCTAAACTTCGAAGAACATGGACAAGAAACGGAGACTTCCTTAGGACTACATTTTTTCCGGGACATCTGTCCCGAAATTCGGGACAACACTTAAATACATTAAAAAAATATGTTATTTGGAATAAGTAATTAGTCTATATTTACCTAAAGTTTGCGACTAGACATAACATAATAAATAACATACACAGTCGTTACAACCATAAAATTTTCAGAATTTTTTTTTTTGGAGAACATTTTATAAATGACTTGTTGGTCGTAATACACAATGAATCACAATGTTTTTATAAGGAGCCGTACACGTTTCAAAGTAAATATCTTCTTTCTAGCTCACTCTCGGCTACGTTTAGTGAGATTTCTAAAGTTCAAGTGTATAATTGAAAAAAAAAGACATTTTGTCTTTAAAATAATAAAACGGTAATTTTTATCATTTTAGCATTACAAAACCTCTAAGATTTACAAATTTCCCTCCACATTGTTTGCTAGCTAATTTAATTTAAATTACCGCGTCTCATTAAAAAATGGATCTGCGCTGGGAACATTTTCGCGCTATGATTTTTTACGATTTCAAGCATTGGAATAGGCGGATTATGCTATTGATATTTTAATATTGTTTGCTTACTTTTTCGTACCGTCGCCGTCGTCGTGGATGACGAGGCATAAGCGATTGCACCTCTCTGCGAAATCGCACTTCAATGTGATATCAGACAATTCTCGTAATTTTAAGAACGTTGACAGTCTGATCTCAGTCTCAATCTATCAAAAATATTTCTAATTTCCCTACATTTTTGACATTGAGATCAGATTGCGACTAGATTTTGAATGTTTTTGAAGTGAAAACTTCTTTAGGCGCGTTGGGCATTTTTTGAGATGGGAAAACCCACTACTACTACTACTATTGACCTCGCGCCACTGTTACCGTAATCGACACCGCTTCGAATATGTTCGGCTGTCGTCGGGATTTACTCGGTTTTAATGTATATCCGATATATCGATGAGTGATGGCAAAGTATTCTATTTGTGTTTTGTTTTCACTTCTGTCGGCACTCCCGGAGTGCTTTTTTTATTACGGGTATTGATCTTCTGAACTCGATTGTCAGTATCAGTATCGGATATAACCAATAACCGATCGCAAATAAAAGGCGATCTGTATGAGCAATCATAGTAAGCGGTTAAGACGTTCAGATATTATCGGAAAATGCAATGTTTCGATATCAAATCTGTAGTAGCGCTATGGAGTGTAACGAGATTCCATTTTAGATTCCTTGATTGTTTTGTGCACTTTGCGGTTTTATATTGAGCTATTATTGATCGAAGGAGATAGTAGAGTAATCAAATCAAAATCAAATCAAAAATATTTATTTGTTAGAATATGGTATAACTACATGTTACAATATTGGTTCCAGCATATCCTGCCATATGGCGTACAAATATATCTATAAAAAAAAAACAAAGCTTCTATTATTACTAGCCTATTAATAATTATGAAAATAAAAGCAAACGTGCTCGGAGGAAGGAAGTATTCCAGTAAGATGCTGGTAGGGATCTTGACCGTACTTCCGGGATTGTCCTGATAGCCGTGGAATACCTCTCCACTCCTCATAAGCACCTCAGGACATGTTGCCCCCTTGTCGCTACGTCACTATGTGCTAGCGACCGTTTCCGGGGGCCCATTATTGAGTGTGCAAGTCACCCCCTGCCATTTTATCCGTGTATATATAAAACATTGATCAGGCAGGGGTCATAGTTCTTCCATAGTTCTTGGTAACCAGTCCACTTCAGCCACCCAAACCCATAGTCCAACTTTTTATTTTTCCTATCCTACAATAGTCCTACACCAACCGGGGGTTATCCTTGGGTGCATCATAGTGCATACAGGGATAATCGTCGGACGGTGCCGCATTTCCTTAAAATTTCCTAAGGGGCCTCTGCGAGTTGGCTTCGGCCCCTCGTACGCCTTCCAAAGGACCGGGACCCCATGGTCCCGAGATATATAAATTCAAAAATGAAAATAAAATATGAATCTATAATAGGTAGTTAATTAATAAAGATTGAAATTGTATTGTAGTAATAATAATGATTAATCTGTGAAAATAAGCCCTGTATATTCGATTTCTTAAATTTTCTATTGATTTAGGCTACATGTTTGCAATATAGAATTGAAACTAACCACTTATTTTAAAGTGGTCAACACTGTTTTATTACTTCAAAAGTCCACTGCGTAATTCAACTTTATCCCCAAAGAATACCCTGGGGCTAATTGTTTATTTGTTCGAGTAAGATGGAACACAGGGTAATTATTAAAAACCTTCAAAACAATCACAATAGTCTGTTACAACCAGTGGCGCCATCTACATCGCCACATGTGAACTACTCGTTACACTGACGTCACATAAAATCCTCCGCTCCTACCCTTGTTTGAGCCAGCCCGCGACGCTGAGCTTGTAGCTTTAAATTCGTTCCCTAGCGACGCCGTAAGCCGAGGTTCGTACCCCGCAGGGGCTGTCCTTAGCGTGTAGTTGCGTAGTCTTAAAGTTTTTTGTTATGTCCTAGGTGGAGGCTATATTTCATTGAGGCACCCGCACCCAAGCCCGGT
This sequence comes from Hydraecia micacea, assembly GCA_914767645.1. Taxonomy (NCBI): domain Eukaryota; kingdom Metazoa; phylum Arthropoda; class Insecta; order Lepidoptera; family Noctuidae; genus Hydraecia; species Hydraecia micacea. The sequence goes on from OU611794.1 coordinate 3,732,449, forward strand.
TAAGTAGGCGGCAACCTCCTAGGTTGACCTGTGAGATGCCTTTAAAAAAAAACTGACGTCCTGGTCGGAGGATTCTCCCTTTACTATGGAGGATGAGTGAACTTTACACCCTGTTCCTCATACCTATAAACCTATCAGTCCTCACAGAAATAAAACAGAAGTTCAATATCAAAATAATAATGATAGATGATTAACACAAGCAGGAAAGATTTTTGGCAAGAAAACGTGCTAAAGTGATCTTCGAATCTGTGGCATGATTAATGATATTCGTTTTTCGGCAATCGGAAAAAGGCACTCAACTATGTAGGTATATACACAAAGAGCTTTGGAGTTTCAATTTATATTGCAATCCACCACCGTCAAATTAATCTACGTAGCCTTTTTCCAACCGTGTTGGGGTCGGCTTCCAATCTAACCGGGCAGCTGAATACCTATCTGACCTTCACAACCTCCAGTTACTAGGAACACGATACCCTTTGGTAAGACTGGTTGTCAGACTCTTGGACTTCTAACTACCCATAACGACTGTCAAACATCTGCAAATGACAGCCGAGACCAACGGCTTTACGTGCTTTCCGAGGCGCGGAGGGATCTCGATATGTAATTTGTATGGTCACCCATCCACGAACCGTTTGCGGCAAGCGAAGCTTAACCTTCAATCGACGCGTGCAGCTGTTATTATGGAGCCATAAGCTCCTCTCCATCCAACCACACACCAGAAATAAGTAAATTCCTTGCCTAAAAATACTCGATTTGACTCTTTTGTTTACATTATATTTAGCACTCTTAACAGGAAACATAGAAGTAGTAAACGATTCACTCACAATTTAAAACCTGTTTTCGACGAATCAATCTACACGCAAATAATTATGTTTGTTTAGTTAAAGAGTAATGGTCATTCCATCACTGGTTAGGACGAGTACTTTAGTACGAAACTAAGGGGCCGTCTACACGAGCGAGAGAATCGCGGCGATATTATCGTCGTGCCACGTGTTTCTATACACTCTCTTAGAACGTGTCTCCATACGGCGATATCATCGCGGTGAAAATTTGATGGCACGGCGAGACTATCGCCGCGATTCTTTCGCCCGTGGAGATGGCGCCTTAGGCTCAGCGCAGACAGAACGGAGCGCAGCGGAGAGGATTTTATTAACGCACTTGAAAATAAACTTTAAAATTATTACAATAAAGTGCATAGATGCTTGAACCTGACAAAAAATGCTCGCGCGTCCTCGAAGACGCGTCCTCGCAAGCTCGAACATACGCGATCCGTAAAGAAAATGCCCGAGACCGCACGAGGATTATTCCTCTCTGTCTGCGCTGACCCTTAAGCTGTGTATACATCTTCGAGCAAATATAGCGAGCATAGACCGTTTGTATCTGCATCACCCAAAGATTGACTGTTAAAAAATGCCTACGGCATTAAGTCCGCCTCTGTATATTTGTGTTCTTATAGTATTAAATAAATAAATATAAATCTACCGCGAATGTTTGCAGCGAATATAGTGAACACTTTCATTTTATTTATTTTCGTCATTTATGTAAGTACTCGCTATTATGCGAAAGTAAACAAAAATACCCACGGGAAATATTAGGTAGGTACAATTTGTCTGTAGTAGCTCGTAGTCTGGGTTTGTGCCCGGTTGATGTTGATTTTTAACAGACTTCAAAAAAGGAGCCTCCTTCTTTTTTTGAATTCGGTTAAAAATCAACATCGGCTAATTCTCAATTCGGTTGTATTTTTTTTTTATATTTGTTACGCCGTCATTTATAAACCGATTTGGTTTTTTTTTTTGTAATGAGTAACGGTGGAGTTTCTTGCCCATTCTTATCCATACGAAATCACCTTTTGGAAGGGGCGACTAGAATCAATTAATTTTTTTTTTTTGTAAATTTTGACTTTTAAAAGTGCCTTTTTGTGGTAATTTGAAATAAACGATTTGACTTTGATGGCAATATCCTCGCACCCTATTACATGGGAATTAAAATAAATATAACTGTCGAAATGTGGGTGTACTATAGGTACACCTCTGCTGAACCCTTCGAAGATAACAGGGGTGATGTTATGTTCTTAGGGAGACCTGCCAGCACATCAAGCTACTACAATCTGTCAAATTTCATTTCTAGATTTTCAACTTTACCGCTACAGCATAAGGTTCAAGGTTCATTGGGAAAATTTTACAGTTTCGGGTAGCTTGATGTGTTGGCGTCTGAACCTAATTGTAATGTTTAGAATAGGGATCCCTATCCCTAAAAAGCTAATGGCTAAAATGAATATTGTGGTTAGGACCCTTTTACAGGCTGAAAAGTAATCTGGAAATTGGAAAGCCATCTGGAAAATAACGAACATAGGTTGAGAACATTTGAATTGTATGAATGGACGCCATTAATGAGTTCCAAACAGGGTGGTAGTGACATCGACGCGCAAATTGTAACCATGACGTCAGCACATGATTCTACACAAAAAAAAAACAGCGTTTTCATAGAAAAGTGCAATACCTACGCGGTCAAAATGTATGGAACAGCTAATTTTTATTTCAATAACCACGAATAATTTCAACGCCCCTGCGGTCATTCTTTGATAGCTGTAAGAAAGGGCTACTTGAAGTAGTGCGTCAATTTTTTAATTGATTAATTTCCCTGATTGTACAACACTTATTCCCATACCATTATAATGGCTCAATTATTATTTCAACGCATTTTCAACTTATTTTAATTAGCTTTTATTTAGTTCCTCAAAACAAAGTTGATGCCTTGCTATTAGGTATGTTTCAACAGGTTTTCAGTTTATGGGTGTAAAACTGAAATATTTTACGACCGTATGATATTTTACAGCTAGTTCACTAAATTTATATTATGGAAACACATAGGTACATTCAGTGAACTCAAATGCCTTTCATGAAACAATTTTTAAAAGATAAGTTTTTTTATTGGGATTATATTTAAATAATACGATTTGACTAGAGGTAATGAATTTATAGTTATTTAAGAGCCTTATTAAATTTCTTTAATTCTTTTTAAAATTATTATTAATTGGTAGTCATCATTTTAGTTTTGTTTATGCCAGCAAGAATACCTTTTATCCCAAAATTATTACAGGTTCTTAATAGAATTTAGCGTTTTGTGGGAACCACTATTTTCTTTGTTTAATTTCATCTTGTCTAGTGTTATGTAATTTAACCAAATTTTATGGTTGTATTTGTAATAAGTTGTGGAGGGGAGGAGGGGCTTGTGGCTAAGTAATAACAGCCGCACGGGTCGATCGATCAGGTTAAGCTACGCTTGCTGCGGTTGGTCCGTGGATGGGCGACCATCTTCATATACCAAGACCCCTCCGTGCCTCGGAAAGCACGTTAAGCCGTTGGTCCCGGATGTCATTCGTGGATCTTTGACAGCCGTTATGGGTCGTCAGAAGCTCGAAAGTCTGACAACCAGTCTTACCAAGGGGTATCGTATTACCCAGTAACTGGGTTGTGGAGGTCAGATAGGCAGACGCTCCATGTAAAATACTGGTATTCAGCTGCATCCGGTTAGACTGGAAGCCGACCCCAATATAGTTGAGAAAAGGCTAGGTAGATGATGATGTGTAATAAGTTACTAATATTGACCGATAATTTGTATGTGTGGTGCGAACTGTAAATATAAATTGGTCATCCTACTTCCTAGTAATCCTACTAATAATTATAAACGCGAAAGTTTGTGAGGATGGATGGATGGATGGATGTTTGTTACTCACGCAAAAAACTACAGAACGGATTTTAATGAGATTTGACACACAGACAGCTTATAACCAGGATTAACACATAGGATACTTTTTATCCCTATATCCCCACGGGAAACTTATGCGGGTGAAACCGCGTGGCGCTGCTATTTAATAAATTAATAGACACTTCTCCCAACCTCTTGGTCTGTTGGCAGTATCATCACAAGGGTAACGTTTTCGCATTGTTTTTTTTTTTACTATACTCGTGTATATTTAATAATTGTGCTTAATTTTTGATATAATTAGGTATATTTATAGGGTTTTCCGTATCGTTATATATAAAAATATTTAGATATTTCACAATTTTCATAATTGGCCCTACCACTGTTTGTCTCTGCATCACCCAAAAGTTGATTGGTAGGAAATGCCTGTGGCATTGAGACCTCGGTACATGAAATTAATATTGACATAAAAAGTTTCTAATTGAAAGAGGTCGAGCGTACAATGTTTTACGTAGTTCAATTCATGGAATCTCATTCATAGTTAATTTACCTACTGAAATTTAATGGCGAAGTTTCTTTCGATAATTAAGAAAAGCAAGCCAAATTTTAATTACTTACTTTCTAGAATTGCTGAAGTTTTTAATCACTTACACTGACACACACAGATTTAGGAACTCAAAAAAACCCTTTAATATTATTAATAGTAATTATGAATAATTATAATTAGCATTACACATATTTGACTAATTAATCACGGAAAGTTTATTCAAATTCGGGAAAAGTCGATTCAATTCTCCTCGAAAAAACAACTTTCAAACACTGAAGGAAACTGAGAAAGAAGATAATTCAAAACTTGGCCAAAAGTAGTTTTCAGTCACATTTAAATTAAAACAAAAAACATACACTGGAACGTCATTAATTTTCTAACACAGTAACTTAAAAAATAAAACTTGACGAAGCAACGTTGTTAGGGGGAGTACTTTTAAATTTCGAATACCGTGTTCCTCGCGTGAAGTTTGAACGGCGACGCGCGGTCGGTCCGACCACCGCGGTCGCTCGAAATCGACTGTACAGCGTCCTATAGTTCATAGCGAGCGAAGAGCTTCAGCTACTTAGGAGTATACCGCGCTTTGAAAGCATACTCCATGTTCCAGAACACATTTTAAATATTTTTCAAGAAATGTAGGTTTGCTTTTTTCAATAGTTAAAAGAATAACACCGAAAGGCTACTAAATAAAGAATACAGTTTATTTGGACTTAGTTCGTGAAATATAAAATACAAATAACAAAATGAAAAGGTAAAAGTAACGTTAAAAAGCACTTCTACAGCGTTACTAAAGCTATGGTTTCTTAAGAAAACACTAAAAGGTCACACAATAATGGCTGTCTAAATATAGTGTTTTTTGGCACCTTAAGAGGAAATGCGGTCGGAGAGACTTTTGAAAAAGTCCAAGTAAAAAGTCATAATTCGAGGTTTGGACCTCGCCTATTCCCTCCTCCAATATTGGACCAATTTAAAAGATATTTCAGAATCTGAATGAAAAGGATATTATACTGTGTCCCTATGTTTTTCTTTTTTCATGAATAGTTGTCAAATTTGCACACTAGGCCTTTGTTGACAGCGGTTTATATCGGCATTTTTTGAGGGTGCTTATAAAAATAATATATCATCAAAAAGGAAAACGCAAGTTTTAGAATGCCTAAAAGTGATATGATCGACTACTGTAAAAAAATCAGAAAATGTACGATATTCTTCAGGATATAATATGCTAGTTAGATAGTGTGTTGAAAACATAATACACCTAATTTGATACGATAGAAAAAAATCATGAAGATACCTCTAAAAGCATTCTTTTGACAATAAAAACCGTACTAATTCATATACATACAATCATTCTGATTTTTTGTCAGATTATTCTATAGTCCAAATAATAGATTTTTTATAAATAGATAATTGCTTCATATTTTGCAATAAATGACCAGCGTTGTGTCATCGCGCTTCTCTTTCTTTTCTATGCAGTCCGACCGTGACCGCGCTTTAGGTCATGTAGTCCCCTTAAGTAGCATGCATAATAATTTAGTTAAGTACCTAACTTTATAATTTATTTTAGAATATTGTTTTCTTTTGACACAACATCAATCATGAAAGCGCAAAATTAAAAAGAGGTTTAAAATGCATTTGGGTGTATAAGGCAACTCTTTGGTTATCCCCCTTACTAACAAATGTATTATATCAGACTAGCTGTGCTCCGCGGTTTCACCCGCATAAGTGTCGATCCTGTAGGAATATCGGGATAAAAACTATCCTATGGACTCAAACTATCTCTACCATCTAAACCGGTTCAGCGCGAGCGGTTTAAGCTTGAAGAGGTAACAGACAGACACACTTTCGCATTTATAATATTATATTATGGATGAATAGTTACACACCGATCTCTCTCTTTCAGTCGTCAGTAATTTGACTTTCGAAAGAAGAAGACAAAGCGTTGTGTAACTATAGGACGCTATACAACGTTTATTAGTAAGGGGATATATTATGTATTATATAGTATGGCTTTTGACTTTTATGATATAATTAATTTTTTCTCAAACATCCGATTACCGTTAACTAGCGTTCAAGAAAAAATTAAACATGAATAAAATATAGGTAAGTACTTAATAATACTATAAACAGACAGGTACACCTCTGCCTAAACCTCGAGAGCATAAAAGCGTGATGTTTAATGGGTTCTGAGATTCGTATAATTTACGGACTGTTATTGGTTAAAATTAAGACTTGTATTTTTAACAATTATGAAGCAAAGACCTTTGCATAGTAGACCTTCCTATATGGAAGTAGCTATCCTCGTCAACTCGTCCTACATGCCTACGGCCCATTTGGGATGACTCGACGAAAATTATTTAGATTTTCGTCAAATCGTCCCAAATAGGCCGTAGGCATGTAGGACGAGTTGACGAATCACTCGCGCAGGTAAAATTAGCTTACGAATCTATTAACATGCCAAGTTTTATTGCCAGTTTGGCAATATAAAATGCTACCATTGTTAAGTAAAACGATTCGTTTTTGTTGATAGGAACTGAGCATAATAATACAATTTATTAGCAGGCTTATGTTCCGCTAGGGATGTTTACAGGCTGAAAGGGGGGGGAACTCTAGACGACCAACTGTTTTTACTATCATTTCCGTGTCGCGGCGTACAAAAGCTCTGCGACGTGAATAATTTATTATTATGACAGCAAAAGAAAGAAAATAAGTTTATTTGCGGCAAAACATGACGCAGAAGAAGAACACAAAAATAACAGTTTGGTCGCCCATTCTATGTTTTGTAGTGTAAAATGTACATATATTAAGTTATGTATTTTCTTTTGTGCAATAAAATATATATAAGGAAATAATGCTACGACACGATGCAAGACGGAACTCCAGTTTTTTTGTTTGAACGCGCTAATCTCTGGATCTGCCAGTCGGATTTGTTTTTTTTTTTGAAAAATGAAAACTTCTTTAGGCGCGTTGGGCATTTTTTGAGATGGCAAAAACCATTGAATTCGCGCCACTGTTACCGTAACCGACACCGCTTCGGACGTGTTCGGCTGTCCTCGAAATGTATTCGGGTTTATTTAATGTATATCCGATATGTCAGAGAGTGATGGCAATGTATTCTGTTAGTGTTTTGTTTTCACTTCTGTCGGCACTCCTGGAGTGCCACTGTTTTTTTTTTAGCCCTATTCTTCAGGAAGACTACAGGCTACTTAACATCTAGCTAGAACTCTTAGGAGCCTAGAACAAACAAAAAAAAAAACAGAAAGAACGCTAAGCGATAACGAAGTAATAGCGCGGACAGGTGATGCGATGCGACGTGATGAGTCGAGGGTACAAGATATTTTACACGGACGAAGTCGCGGGCAAAAGCTAGTTTATATAAAAGGAAATAGCCGAAGTGCGGCTACACCTAGTTTTAGCCGGGTACAACTAGGTGCAGCCGGCCACATGATGCGGTTCGTTTGTACTTCGGGAGGCGACGTAGGGTGCAAGAGCGAGTGAAGGGCACCCCGAGGTTAGGTTTTGTTAAAACTAGGTGTAGCCGCACTTCGACTATTAGCCGTAACATAAATACTAGCAGTGCCCCGCGGTTTCACCCGCATAAGTATTGATCCCGTGGGAATATCGAGATAAAAGTACCCTATGTGTTAATCCTGGTTATAAACTATCTGTGTGCCAAATTTCATCCAAATCCGTTCAGAAGTTTTTGCGTGACGAAGTAACAAACATACAAATACACTCACAAACTTTCGCCTTCATAATATGTAATAATAACAATGTGGGTACAAACTCATTGTGTGTGACAGTCTTTTTTCGCCTCATTTAATTTTATATTAGTTCATTTTGTTAGACATGAAAAGGCGCCGCGGATCGTCTGTCATCTGCTTCAATCCTCATGATGATTAATTGTCACATAAAAAATTATGCTTCTTCAATCTAGTGATCGCAAAGGCGACTGCCGAGCGTAGGACACTAGATTCGATCCTCGAATCGGGAAAAGTGTTGTTTTTTTTGTAGCAGTCTGGAGTGTAGGTATATAGGCTCGGTTACAGATAGCGCCATCCACGAAGACGCGCTCCACTCTTCTTCCTAATCGCTTACAGTACAAGTGTGCAACATTCCGCTAGTGTTTTAGTTCTGTCGATATACAGTACCTAATTACTTATTAGTGGGTAATTAGTGTGTATAAAAAAACTAAAACACTAGCGGAATTAACTAGCGGTAACCACTAGCGATTAGTAAGAAGAGTGGGGCGCGTCATCGTCGATGACATTATCTATAAATAGAACACCATCTATAATGAACTTAGAACACAAGTTAACAAGATTCAATTAAGAAATTGCGTCGCATAATTATATTTTCTTGTTATTATCTCGGAATTGGCCGGTTTTCCATATACAGAATTATTTATCGAAATTGAATGCGTCAAAAAAAATAAATGGTTTGTTGCAGTCAAAAATTTTTCGATAGCTTATAATCTCGCGAGATAGATTATAAGCTAACGATGTTCATAATTATACGGTGACATTAACATTACAAACTCAAATGCATTGTACAGGCGATGTTTTCAGCGACATTTTCCTTGTTAACCAATTGTAATCTCATAATCTTATCGAGTCGTTAGATCATGCACATAGATTCGGTTGTTTTTCCGGAATCCATTTTTAGATCTCCCTTGTGACCTTGGCCCAGATGCCGTCTAGAAGTTGTAAAGAGGTGAAGGGGGTAGCATAGCCAGCATCCGACGTAGATGTGTAAACAAAAACAAAAGAGGTACTATTGGTGTTTAGTTGATTAACGATTGGATTCAGTGATACGAGTCGAGGTAAAATAAACCTAAGCTATTTGTATCAGGGATGTTGCGGATGCTGATTTTTCCACATCCGCGGATGCGAATGCGGATGCGGAGTTTTGAAGGCTCACATCCGCGGATGCGGATGCGGATGCGGATGTTTAAGATATTATGTAAATAAAGTCTGTTAATGAAGAATCAAACCAAAAATGAAGAATCAAATCAAACCGAAAAAAACCACACTAGAAAAATAAAGAAGTTTGGTCATAAAACGATATTTTTTACCTACAATAAAACGTATTACCAGTGCAACATAATAGAATTTACCTTGCGATCTTATATTAGTCCAACTAATTTAAAGTTTATCCATAAACACTTATTTTGTAAACTCTTAATACACACAATGATCACTGTATTACAACAACATTTAAAATATCTATTTATACGATAAATATTCCGCAGCGCAAACAGAAACGTAATGATTTATTTACAAGAAACAAATGATGCACCACAACAAACGTGTCGAATCTTGTCACCAATTTCTTTGCTCCCATTGGACATTGCCACGTGCGACCGGCACGCGCCAATCGCCGGGCCCCGCCCAATGCTTTCTTGTCGCTACTTGCATGATATTCGCATCCGCATGAACATCCGCACTGATTAATGCGGATGCGGATGCAGATGCAGATGTCCAAATCTATGCGGATGATCCGCATTTGCGGATGCGGATGCGAATGTTCGCAACATCCCTGATTTGTATCTAAAAAATAGATAAAAAGTCGAGACTTGTGGCTAAGTAATAACAGCCGCACGGGTCGATAAATCAGGTTAAGAGGACTACATGACCTAAAGCGCGGTCTTTGTCGGACTGCATAGAAAAGAAAGAGAAGCGCGATGCCATAACGCTGGTAATTTATTGCAAAATATGAAGCAATTATCGATTTACGAAAAATCTAGTGTTTGGACAAAAAAAACTAAAACACTATAGTTTTAGTATGTTGCTTGTAGAATAATCTGACAAAAAATCATAATGATTGTATGTATATTAGTATGAATTTTGTTGTAAAAAGAAAGTTTTTAGAGGTATCTTCATGATTTTTTTCTATCGTACCAAATAAGTTGTATTATGTTTTCAACACACTATCATCCTAGCATTTATCCTGAAGAATATCATATATTTTTTTGAGTTTTTTTACGCATGCCGCGGTTGGTCCGTGGATGGGTGACAGATTACCGATAGGATACAAATACAGTGAAACTAATCACTATAGGGTTACAAATTCTTTTTTTTTAATAATAGATTGCGTTATTGTTCTAGGGTTCGCATGCGCTACTGCTGAACATGTGGTTCTTGGTTCGATCCCCAGGTCGGGCATACCATCAACGAGACGACAACGAAAAAAAAATTTATAAAAATTAAAAAACACGCCTGCCTTGTCAAAAAGTGAATAAAAAAAATATAAGTAAAAAAAAAACAAGCTAAATGCTTTTAGTGTTGAATGGGCACAAGGTAATTACTGTGCAATTAAGCCGCCATTGTGCCCAAAAGTGGAAAACTGAAAAACAATATTTTCAGCGAAGTCGGGGGACCTGTTTGACTGTTCCAAGGAATCGTCTCCCAACTGTAATGCGACTGCTGGAGGTTATATTATTATCCACGTGGGCGAAGCCGCGTGCAGAAGCTAGTTATTAATTAAAATTACGTTAGTTTTCTAAGAAAACGATACTGTTTCTTCCCGCCTTAGAACCAATAGAAATAAACTAAAATAGCCGACGATTTATTGTAAAAGGATCCTTGTTTGTAACCTTAGTTACGATCGTAGATACTATTAGTCATTCTGTGCCTTAATGAAGTTTCAATTTAATGGGAATTGTTGTTAAATATGGCACAATTCCGAAGTCTACTATATAGGCTGACTGGTAATTAGTGACCGATACCTATACACGTGATTGTACTCATGATAACAAACCACTTTTACTATGGGACCAAACCTGAAATCACGAAAAAAAAATCAGCTGTTTCCTACATTTTGACGAGTTATACGAACATAAATGTAGGGAGCAGCTGATTTTTTTTCGCGATTTCAGGTTTGGTCCCGTAGTGAAAGTTGTTTGTTATCATGAGTACAATCACGTGTTTAAGTATCGGTCACTAATTACCGGTCACCCTGTATATAAGGTGATATAATTACACTTTCGGGTTCGGCATCGATATAATAACAACCCGTGCTACTTTTTTTTTATATATTTACAGACACCACTTTTCTACAATTTTATTATATGTATACTATACCTACCTATATGACATGTATAGATTTTATACTTCTAGCACATAAATGTACAGAAGCGGACTTAATGCCATAGGCGTTTATTTTAGGAAAAAAAGGGGAGGGGTGGGGTTTGGTTTTTTGGGCATTTGGTTTTTTTTTTTTAGAAAAAGAATAAACCCATGAAATCCAATTTATTTTCCGACATGCTCGCGAACGAAGTCGCGGGCACAGCTAGTAGCTAATAATATACCTACCATAAGAGTTTCTCCTACCAAAAATCGCTGATCATGCCGAAAAAAGTATCCACTTCAAGAAAAAAACGGAAAAGCAGCGCTGAAGCAATAAGTAGGCACCAACACTAGAGCTGTTAAATTGCCAAGCACGATGCAGTCGCAAGCTCAATAATACGCTTGAACGCTCCAATGGCCTGCGCTCGAAAATTACGACCTTAGTGTGGACCATGTTGCTAGACCAAATAGAAAAAATCTACCACGAAAGTAAATAAAAAACATGAAATGCTAACGGTAAATTTCCATATGTTAAAGCTGTCCTTAGGGAAAAATGGTTTTTGATACACTCGCTGACTCAACGCAATAGTCGTCTTTTAGTGAAAACGCGCGTAAAATATATTTTCACAGCTATCTACTCGAATTTACTAGTTGTTCCGCGGAACTACTACAAAATATGTATAGTACTTTTTTAGCAGAAGCTACGAGGATCAGGAAATATAAGGATTTGTTGGGGATAATATCATCATCTCCCTAAACTTTACCCAACTATGTTGGGGTCGGCTTCCAGTTTAACCGGATGCAGCTGAATAACAGTATTTTACATGGAGCGAGGGCCTATCTGACCTCCATAACCCTGTTACTGAGTGATACGACGCCACTTGTAAGACTGGTTTGGGCTTCTGACGACCCGTAACGACTGTCAAAGAGCCATCAATGACAGCCGGAACCAACGGCTTAACTTGCATTTCGAGGCACAGAGGGATCTTGGTATGTAAAAATGGGCACCCATCCACGGACCAACGGCGGCAAGCGTAACTTAACCTGATAAATCGACCCTTGCGGCTGTTATTACTTAGCCATGAGCCCCAATACCTTTATTTCATAGGACTAAAGGCTGTATTTTTCTTGGCCAAGTGGCCAAGTTTCGTTTACTCAACCACTAAATTTTTTTTAAGAATTTGGGACTTGAATAATCTGGTTTCCACTAGTCATAAAATTTTCACCGAGTGGCAGTGAGTGGCAACCAAATATTGGGCCCTATACCACAAAACTCTACGAGTCTACAATAGCAGCATATTCAGCCAATATTGTTCCCACTGCCGGGACACAGGCCTCCTCTCTGAAAAAGAAGTGGGCTATAATCCACCACGCAGGCACCATTCAGTGGGGGTTGGCGGATGTCACATGTCTTTGAATTTTTGGTTCTCGGACATGCCGGTTTCCTCACGATGTTTTCCTTCACAGTTTTGAAAGCAGTGGTGATGAAATAATTTACACAAAACAAAGTGCCTGCTTGGGATCGAACTCACAACCTACAACTCGTAAGTTGCGGCCGTTACCACTGGGCCACCACTGCTCATAAAAAATTATGGCGTAGCACAGAAATTGTAGTAACTGTAGACTTGTCACTACAGTTTATGTATTTTTAAGGTTTTTCCGTTCCAATTATACGTGAGGGACACGTCAACGGGCAGCGGGATCGTCCGAAAGGGTTACCGCTCCCCGGAACATAAAGGGCTAAGGAAGGAACACGGGTGGGTTTTAGTCAGTAAGAGTCTGACACTCCCTTCCGCTCCACCCTGAGCGGGAGGAGTCATTAGATGATTTCCCATCCATAAAAAAAAAAAAAAAATAAGGGACACGTCAACGTCACGTTACGTCATCGGCAGAGGTTACTGCAGCCGTAGACGTGTCGGTGGCTGCCGTAAACAACATGCCGCGACAACATGCCGCGACAACATGCCGCGACAAACGTGCCGCTCGTGTTTTTGGGCACCGTACTCAAATACACGAACCGAACATTGCCGACGAGTGTATAAGCACGTATATGGCTTACAGTTTTGTGGTACAGACTTGTTAGATTTACGTAACTTGTACCAATGTACAGACGCCTGCACATCAAGCTACCCGAAACTGTCTTTCCCAATCAACTTTGAACCTTTAGCGATAATGTTGAAAATATATTAAAGAAATTTGACAGATTGTAGTAGCTTGATGTGCTGGCGTCTGTACAAGTTGAACTTTATAATTACAATTGATTGCAAAGTTTTGTGATATAGGGCCTAGTTGTGACCAAAATTTGGTTGTAGGTACTCGCACCACCTCGCTTCAGCAAAGTCTCGTCCGCGATCTAACAGTGAACTTTCTTCATTCAAAACACGTTTCCTCGCACAATGCGTGCCTCCGATTATATAACGACTACCTTTTACTACGGCTTTGCTTGACTGCAGGAAGCTTTTATCTACGTCTTATCTTTCACTGGGTTAAGATAGGATATGGTTGGTTTATAGGAGCTGATAGAATGTGCAACCTTCTCTATTACATAATATGGGAGTTTATTTCGTTGTGAAACAGTAAAAGTGCTAATGAAATTAGCACCTTACACGTGTCATCGAACGCAGTGGTATAACCACTAATGGTGGTATATGACCACTGCGTTTGCTGACATGTGCCTTTCACTCAATTCTTACTCTCGCTTGCACTACATCACACTAATATTATAAAGGCGATAGTTTGTGAGTGTGTGCGTGTGTGTTTATATGTTTGTTTCCCAAACAATTCCCGTAAATAAAAACGTTCATAATCTAGTCGCAATCTCATCTCAGCGACAAACAATGTCAAAAATTTTACAAAAATTAAGGAATATTAGAGGTATTTTTTACAAATTGAGACTGAGATCGTCTGTGAACGTATTTAAAATTACGAGAATTGCGTCTCTGCTATTAACCCTTCGTATGTGGGAACGTAGATCCACGCGAGACACAATGGCTTTTTAATTGTGTCTGTAATTACGACATTCAACCGGTTAACGTATTCTCTATGACACAATGGCGTGGTTTGAACTGTCAAAATACATGTTGTCCGTACGGTTGACATTTCCATTCCTTGCCGTTAACAAGACACGATATTGACGCGGTTTGCTCGTGGTAAGATTTCGCGGGGAATAACACAGAATTGGGGCTCTGGTTTGTATCATGTATTTCCTTGATATGTCAATAAAGCGTCAAACGCAAACGCAACATTTTTAAACGAACCCGTCAATAACGTGCACGCTCAAAAATGTCAGAAATTTCAATATTTTATAGGGACTTTAGCAGTAGGTACTTATTATGCTTCAGACTTCAGGTTCTCTATGATTTGTTCCTCAGTACAAAAAGATGTTATTCAATAGAATAGAAATGCTAATACCTCAATCATTTGAACATTTAATGATCCTCTTTTCTTGCAGAAAATTGTAAATAAATGTATTTTAAAACCGGCCAAGTGCATGTCGGACCACTCACAATGAAGGGTTCCATAGTTGTGATAAATTTATCCCAAGAACATACTTTGAAAAAAAAAAATAGTTTGAAAACTGTTAGGTACTGTGTGGGATATCAAATGAAAGGGCTTAATTCTGCCGTCATAAGGAAAAAGGGCATAACTAACATTTTTTCCGAAATTGTACAAAACATATTAGCAGATGGGCCTTTTTTTCTGATTCCGAATATGTATAGAACTCAATTTCGGAAAAATGTTAGCACATCAAGTTACTACAATCTGTCAAATTTCTTTAATAGATTTTCAACTTTAGCGCTAAAGCATAAGGTTCAAAGTTGAATGGGAAAATTAGATAGTTTCGGGTAGCTCCTGTAATATAAAGACAATAAAAAAACCATTTTCAAACAACACAGACATTCGAAAAACAGTTTTCTTGTCCATTGACTCCGGCATTCGTTTCCACGCGCTTGGCTTAAACTCCGTTATAATAAGTCTTTAGATCTGTTGTTTTTCTCAATTTTTTTGTATTTTTTTCTTCAAGACGTGCCTCTGTTAATGCGAGCGATCAAGTTAAAATTATTTCTTTGCTGTTGTATCGAATTAAAGAAGATTATTTGGTTGGATTTTTTTTATTATTTATTAGGTACTGGCATTTGAATTGTTTTTGCTATTGGGTTTTATCAGGCCAAATAATGGATCTATCTAAATATTCGTTGTTGATGTTTTCCTTCACCGTTTTGAGAGCAGTGGTGATGAAATGAAATACACAAAGTAATGTACCTGCCTGGGTTCGAACTCATGACCGACTCGTAAAGTTGAGACCGCTACCACTGAGCCACCACTGCTCCAGGCCACGTGGGCTACGTTGCCACTAGTACCATTAAAGGTGCATCCAGACAGAGTGAGGCATGCGCCGCATGTGTTTTTTTTAATATGTTAGATGCCTCAGCCTGAGGCAACCGCACATATAAAAAAATCATTTGGGTCGCATGCCTCGCTCTGTCTGGATGCACCTTAATAGTTCCAAGATGGAACTACTGATGTTTTTTTTAAATCACAAATTCCATTTTAAAATAATCTGTAAATAATGGAACTAATGTTGAATTTTGGTATCACTAGTTCCACAATATTATTTTAGGCACGCGCCTAGCTGTTTCACCCGCAATCCCTTGAGAATATCGGGATATAAAGTATCCTATGTCCTATTCCAGGTAATGGTCTACCTTTGTGCCAAATTTCATTCAAATCCGTTCAGCCAATTAAGCGTGAATGCGTAACAAACAAACAAACATACACAGAATCGAATATTTTCTCTTTATTACAATACTATCAGCGCCCCGCGGTTTCACCCCTATAAGTGTCGATCCTGTCGGAAAATCGAGATAAAAAGTATTATATGTGTTAATCCTGGTTATAAGCTATCTGTGTGCCAAATTTCATCCAAATCCGTTTAACCGTTTATGCGTGAAGAAGTAACAAACATACAAACACACTCACAAACTTTCGCCTTTGTTTAGATTTTACGAATTTACCCTCCTATTATTCTACGCATTTTTTTTTATCCTACATTTAAAGAGAAACCATTATTTTCTGACTTTTCTCTTTACGAGCGGAAACACATCCTTGAGTGCAGGAAAGGCTTCAGTAGTAAATATCTTTCGTCTTGCATTAGTATGTCAAAGACTTTGTAAGTTATGGGCGAACTAATAGTAGTTTTATGTACAGACACCAGCACATCAAGCTACCCGAAACTGTCAAATTTTCCCAATCAACTGTGAACCTTATGCTTTAGCGATAAAGTTGAAAATCTTTTACAAAAATTTGACAGATTGTAGTAGCTTGATGTGCTGGCGTCTGTACAACTATTTCAATGTAGGCACTAAATCCACTATATACACAAATTACCTAAATGGCTAAAGGATAACAGACGTACGGGTCGATTAATGGTTATAAGCGACGCTTGCCGCGGACAGTAAGTAGATGGGTGGCCATCTATTACGACTTCTATGTGTGCCTCGGAAAGCACGTTGAGCCGTTGGTACCGGCTGTCATGCGTAGATCTTTAACGGTCGTAAGGTGCCGCTGCAGCTGCGGCATAATGTGTAAACGGCCTTACGGGTAGTTAGAAGTCTCACAGGTCACAACCAGTCTTACCAAGGTGTAACGTGTTACCCAGTAACTGTGTTCTGAAGGTCACTATAGGCAGTCTCTCTATATAAAATACTGGTATTCAGCTGCAGCCGGTTAGACCGGAAGCCGAACGTAGTTGGAAAAAGGCAGATTGCTATACACAAATTACCTATCTTTACTATGCTGTGAGAATTTGGTTGATTTTCTTAGTTTTTCAAAAATAAATCTAACGTTAAGAAACATCTGTGAGTGCGACTGTTAGACTCATCTTAATTATCCATCAGCGTAACAGCACGTTTCATTGCTAACAACTAAACTCAGCTGGATTCATTCGCTGAATTGCCGACATTTGTCGTAAAGGTTCGCTTAAACGGGCAACTAAAATTGCCCAATGCATGGCAATTGTTATGGACAATAACGTCACAGCATCACTGAATAATTTGCTGTGATATCAAAACTGTAGCAATTGTTGCGAGACAGGCCACATCATATTATTGAACGATAGGATGCTAGCAACGACTTACCAACTGAATTTCGACAAACTGTAACACGAACACGACACGTCTTCATTTCGACAATACTTTAGTTCGAAATACTTTAAATCCGACACTACTGTACTCCGACAAAGCGTTACAATACTTTGCTTTTGTGTTTTGTTTTATATTGTCAGTTTCAAAGATTTATTCCGGTCTGATCCCCTTGTGATACTCAAATAGGGAGTCGAACCTGTCTCTCCTAAATACAGATTACTATTCAGTGATCTAGCTAGGAGAGTAGCGCTTCATCCAACAATTCGTGTGTTTACCATGTAATTAATAATGCATACTTTGTAAGTCCCTCATGTACCACAAAACCTTTATGTGCCTAAATAAATGTTTAATCCATACTATGGTGGTTTCATTCTCTTTGATACTATCCATACGATCCATACTATATACTATAATATTATAAATGCGAAAGTGTGTCCGTCTGTCTATTACCTCTTCACGCTTAAACCGCTGAACCGATGTAGATGAAATTTGGTATAGAGATAGTTTGAGTCCCGGGAAAGGACATAGGATAGTTTTTATCCCGATATTCCCACGGGATCGACACTTATGCGGGTCGCTGCTAGTTATTAATATGAACTTGCCGTGTAAACAATTGCGACAAGTCCCTTACCTTATCTTTAAAGTACGAATTGCTTGTGGAATTCAACTTCTGCAAGGTTTGTTGCTCACTTAAACTTCACTTTATGACTAGTTTATCAAGCTACCCTATATCCCAAAGCCAAAGTCCTATATTTATATGCCTAAGTTTTTATAAAACTATATTTTATGTTCTAAAAAATGTTCTGATGTACTTGTAAGTGTAATTTCAAAATCCTTGTAATTTCTTATTGAAAAATAATATCGCTACCATAATTGCTCAAATACGTGTTGCCAGCAATCAAAAATTGCTGAAAAAGTTGCCCGTGTGTACACAGCTTAACGTCTATACTGCTTCTTAATTTAACTACACATGTACCTACTAAATCCTATTCAAGGCACGACTATTAAAACGTCGTAAAGTCGTCGACTGATCTGCGACAGTACGACAGCTGTGAAACAACAATAAAGTTTATAGCAGAGCTCCGTTTTGTTTCGTCGATTGGATCGTAGTGTTGTCAGCAGTCTTGTTTGCGTGGGATGGACGTGATCCAATTATAATTGACAGCCGGCAACAAAAAGTTGCTGATCAGTTGTAATTTTTAATCGACTTCAAAAAAGAGGAGGTTCGATGATCGTCTGTATACAGCTGCCGCTTTAAATGGCAACATTAAATAAATAAACACACGCATTCGGTTCCGCATTTTTTTATTTCTTGAAAATATTTTAATTTTATTAAACGTTATTATTCATTTACAATTGTCTAAAATATAATGTGCCAATTGCCTAATACATATTTCTGGAATTTTGCCTGCGAGTCGCCTATAGAAAAAATAATAAATATTACATAATTTTAAAAAAGTGTCGATGCGCCCGTTTCGGGCGACTAAGTTCGTGCGAATCGACCAATAAGCCGAAAGATCCAGCCGAGACTATCTATCAATTGCGTAACACACTATCAATCACTATCGGAAACTTTATGAAGGGTATTGCTAATCCATTGCTTCATATGTTCGAAAAAATGATCTGCTCAGCAACGTAAATAACGCAATGAATGTTGTTGAACTGCCAGAATTAAATCCATTGCTAGTGATAGTGTGTAACTCAATTACCCTTAGCTGACACACTGGATTAACATGGTAGGCTACTTCTTATTCCGATATTCCCACGGGATCGACATTTACGCGGGTGAAACCGCGGGGTGCAGCTAGTAAATAATAATAATAAAGACTGTAAGTAGTGAAGTAGAAGAATAGCAGTAGGTACAAGTTAAAAGTACTATTGGAGTTCATAAACGTGCTCATAGGTAGGTACAGACGGCCAGCACATCAAGCTACTACAATCTGTCAAATTTCTTTAATAGATTTTCAACTTTATCGCTAAAGTATAAGGTTCAAAGTTGATTGGGAAAATTTGACAGTTTGGGGTAGCTTGATGTGCTGGCGTCTGTACTTTTAACTTAATTCGTGTACGCTGCCGGCGTAATTGTGGTTATTTTTATTTCCAGTCTTCTTTGAAGCAAGGTTCTTTGAAGGATAAAATCAGAAACGAAGTTATCCGGAAAAGAACCGCAGTTACCGACATAGCTTGCAGAGTAAGCAAGCTGAAGTGGTAGTGGGCTGGCCATGTTTGTCGAAGGACCGATGGCGGGTGGAGCAGACGAGTCCGCGGTGTGGAGACCGTGTATCGGCAAGCGTAGTGTGGGAAGCCCCCCATGTAGATGGACCGACGACCTCAAAATGGTGGCTGGGTCAGACTGGATTCGGAAGACGGAGGACCGGGTATTGTGGCGCAGCATGGGAGAGGCGTCTATGTCCAGGCCTCTGTGTCCATGTCTGGCGCGGATTAAAAATTTATTTTATTGAATTTGCTAATATTTTACATAATCATTATACCTATTTTATTATTTATTTATTTCTGTAACTGCCCGTGACATCACAGCGGGCCCTATCAGGATACCAGCGCTGTCACATTTATTTTTTAAATGTTGCAGCATCATGCTGAGATAGGAGCCTTTTGGCCTCGTATAGGACGTTCTGTTTCATTTTTGTTTTTATTACTCTTTTTTTATATAACTTGGATTTTTATTTTTTACTGTGTTTAGTTTAGTTTGTGATCTTCCTATACGAGTCGCAATAAATACTTTTTCTTTCTTTCTTTCAGCAGTGGACTGCGATAGGCTGGGTTGAGGGCGATCTTATCAGATTCGTCTATATATGGTATCTACATGTATGTATCAAAATATTTACAATATTTAAAAGCTGTCTTAAAATAATAATATGTACAAGTATATAAAAAGGGAGGGGAAATAATCAAAGGGCATAAAAAAATTCGTCCGCATCGCTGTCAATAGGAAACGTGCCCAAAAGGCTGGCAGCATTGCCACGTTGTATGGCAATACTGATTCTTTGGCCAAAAAATAGGACAGCCCTCTGGTCACGTGAAGAGTCGACCAACCGCTTGGCGATGTCTCGAAATACTAAGTGGGCACTCGGGCCCCATGGCCCTAGTGTTTCAACCCCAAACGGCTCAAATATATAAGTTCCAAAGAGATTGGAGTATTTGCGCCGTTTGAGGTTTTCCGCACCTGCAGCAGCCGCCCCGGCACAGCTAACCGTGCTTGGAAGATGGGATGGCGCAAGGGTGTCGACACACGTTTCATCCCACACCAAAGGCCTACCTACATGTATGTATGGACGCTTTTATGTAAGGATGGTATTTAAAAGTACTTCAATTTATTCCCATTTCATTTAGCTAATTTTGCCTGTGTTCCACCAAATATACTGAATGTGCACCAAAATATGTTAATTAAAATATGTCATAACGAGCATCTATTTAACAACTGTTGCAAATTTGTAAAAATAGTAATACACCTAATTTTAAAAACAAGCATTTATTTTTTTAGTTTTACTTCAGATAATGTACTGCAAAATGTATTTGAATCAAACACCAATTAATGTCCAATGTAGCTTTATTAATAAAAAAATGAACACATTATAAAATGTAATGCTTACTAAAAATGTTTTTTTAATACTAATCAGTACGAACCATAATAATTCAAAATGTTAAACAAAGTCTTTACTCCTACAATGTTCACATTATCAGTCCACTCAATCTCTGCAGTACTTCTTTAAATTATTGCACCAATAAAGCGCACTTTGCCTTTGTAGGACGCCCACGTTTTCGTTTTTGCCCGATAGCTATGTTTTTGGCTTCTACTGGAGGTGTTATGTATTTCAGCCTGATCGCAAGTGGGTACGTATCAAAATCCCGAATTTTAAAATACCGATGGACGAAATCCCGAAAATTGAAACGCCGAATGGTTGTTTGGTCGAAAGTTTAAAATCCCGAAAGTTCATTTGCCCGAAAGTTTAAAATCCCGAAGTTCAAAATCCCGAAATTGTCACCGTTTCCGAGAAAAACTATTTTTTGTAAACCTAACCTCAAAACACTTAAAAGTTGCCAATTTTTTTTTAAATAATTAACCTATTTAGCCTACTAAAAATAATCTTTTTTTTTCTATTAGCGCAAGTCGTTTCTGGCGCCCATATTTTGTGTAAAAGTAATTTTTTTCTATATAATCCTGTCGTTTCTGGCACTCGCCGGCCGCTGCCGCGGCACCGCTCGCTTCGCTCGCTCGGCTCGTGCGTAGGGGTCACAGTTTTAACCTAACCTAACCTAACAATTTTTAAAAAATCGAACCGCCCCGCCTGCCATCTCCGTCGCACAACAGAGAGCAATAGGCAGGCATATGCGCGTCGCAAGCGCGCCAAAACCATTTTCAGTAAAATAAAAATATAAGTCTTAGAAGTAATGTTTTACGAAATGCATTATTTGTTCTTCAATTATAATTATTTCAGTAACATTAAAGTTGTACAAAACCGTTTTAAATGGGTATACGGTACTAGGATGCATACTAAAAATTTTGTGTAACATTCAGGAATATTTGGTGCACGATCAGTATTTTTCGGGGAAGAATAAAATAGTTATTGTTACAATAGAATATTTGCAGCGCACTACAATAAAAAAGTGTTATATCTTGGTGTTAATTTGGAATTTGTTTGATGTAACATATTTTGTTGGCCGAGTAGTTTAATTATGGTAAAACAATTAAACGGGTTTAAGATCAATATTTTAGAAATGCATACATAGATGTACCTTAAGATTTTTGGTGAACACAAAAATATTATCCTTTATGTAATACCACCTTTGTTTTCATAAAACTACCAACAGTGATTTCATTAAGCGGCATACAACAATGGTCAATATTTGGAATAATCGCCCAAATTGTATTGAGTTAAAGCCTATATTTGCTTAATTTATTCCAATAACTCGTGGGTAGATGCTGGAATTTATTTAAGAAGTGTTTATTTTATATTAATAACAGATGTAAACTTTTGTTTTGCAGTAGAGATTCGTTGTAAAAGCTGTGAACTGAATGTGGTGTCCTAATTTACATAGGACGCGAACTTCTGAAATAAATTAAACTAAAACGTGATACGATCAAAGTGATCACATTTTAGACATTCGGTTCAATATTTAGACGAGTCAATAAGATTTTGCATTAATCTATTATTATCTATCAGAATCAGTTTTATTACAAAAAATACGCACCACCACCAGCTGTATTTATTTATGGGAAAACTTCACAAACTGGTAAAATGAATGAGCAATTACAGTCCGCGCGGAACTAGTTGGCCGCTGAGGTGGGGACAGGGGGGTGAGGCGGCGGTTCGCAACGCACATACTGAGTAATGCGCCCCCGCCCCTCCGTCCCACCGCTCACATACCTATGGCGCGGCCAACTAGTTCTGTGCGGACTTTAGTGGTCGCAAGCGCTACTGCCTAGCACGAGACCCTGGGTCCAATTCCCAGCTCGGGCAGTGTTACTGGGTTTTTCTATCAGGAATTTCTCCGTAACAGCCCAGAGGCTGAATTTGTGCGCGCCCCCTATTACATGGGACTTAAAAATAGCTGGCGAAATGTGGGTGTATTATGGATACACCTCTGCCTTACCATTCCAGGATTACAAGCGTAAAAATCAGGCTTTCCTTCTTTTTTTTTCGTTGAAAATTGTAATATCTATAGTCCTAAACATAGGTTTATTTTGTGAGAGCAGTGGTGCCCCCGTGGTCACAGCCGCGACTTACGAGTTGTAGGTCGTAAGCTCCAACCCAGTCAGGCGCTTCACTTTGTGTAAATTATATCATCACCACTGCTTTCAAAACGGTGAAGGAAAACATCGTGAGGAAACCGGCATGTCCTAGAACCAAAAATTCGAAGACATATGACATCTACCAACACGCGCTGGGCCCGCGTGGTAGATTATGGTCTACTCCCTCTCACAGAGAGGAGGCCTGTGTCCCAGCAGTGGGAACATTACAGGCTGAATATGTATGTATATTATGTAAACATAGTTAACTGCAGCACGAAAACATTACTAGAAATAATAAAATCACTTTCGAATGTCACTAGTGTAGGCATAGCGTCGCGCCCAGCTTACGTACAAAAATCGTAAGCCGCCACTTTCGCGCTCGGTCCTCAGTACTGTTGGCTGGATGAGCGTGAGCGCTGGCGCTAGGCCCCTGGGGTGGGGCGAGACGGGAACCGCACACGGCGGCGTCTTTGAATCGATTTGATTTTCCCAACACTAGTGCTTGTGACGTCATAGTATGTAGTCAAAAAATGGCACGCTTAGTCTTCATACAGATCGTGTTACTTGCGTTATTTAGGTCTATATATTACGTCAAGCGTTTCTAAATTTCCCAAAGATGTAAACACAATGGCCGCTCGAAATTGAATAAAATCGATAAACAAACATTACTTCAAATAAATGTTCTTGTGTAACGCCGGACCTTATATCTGTGTACGTGTATTAATGTTTTTTTTTTAATTCATGTTATTTTTATTTTCGAACATCAACTGGTGGCCTACCATGATCTAATTAAAAACGATTCAAAAACAAGACATTTCAGTTTAGGTTTCTAAACTGCATCGCTTGAGCTGCTCTATGGACGTCATGGTACCAAACAAGTATGAATGAAACCAACACTTGCGACTCAGTTTGGGACAATCACTGTCAGCAGATGGCACGGCCTAAACTGAATCTTTAAACTGTCGTCATGGTACGAATTAGAAGAACAGTTCAGTTTAGGTCCTAAAATGGATCGCGTTAAGAGCTTGTGGTAGGTCTCCTGTTACTGTTACTAAATCCCAAACTGGGGCGAATCTTTCGTTAAAGCCAGTCTTAAGCTGACTGATATTGTTGAAACTTTTCCGCTTCTAATGATATTATGAAAGCTTCTAATAGAATATCCACCATGAGAGGAACTCTCTAATAAGTCAAAAGTTGTTACAAGTTTACGAACTAATATTTTATTAAGTTACTACCTGACCCGAAAGACGTCCTGTCTCAAATTTTAATAATTCATACAACATCCCCATAGAAAAAAGCACTCAGTTTTTTTTTCAATTCAGTTATTTCCAAATTTTCCAACTTTTAGGGCAACTTTTCCAATACTTCTTTCCTTAAAAACTTTATTATACATATCGCACATTTTAAAACATAAAATAGCCAAATCTGTCAAGCGATGCGCTTACCAATGAACAGCATTTCATTTTTATTTATATCGAACTAGCTGCGCCCCGCGGTTTCACCCGCATAAGTTTCAATACCGTAGGAATATCGGGATAAAAACTATCCTATGTCCTTTCCCGGGACTCAAGCTATCTCTATACCAAATTTCATCTAAATCGGTTCAGCGGTATAGGCGTGAAAAGGTAACATACAGACAGACAGAGTTACTTCCGAATTTATAATATTAGTATGGATAGCTTAATTGCTAATCCATTGCTTCATATGTTCGAAAAATTTGTGTGGTCAACAACGTAGATAACGCAATGAATTTTGTCGAACTGTCAAATTGAAAGCCATTCCTACTATTGTGTTATGCAAGTACCCCGAACGGGCTTTCAAATATTTTCTCTTGACTGTACTTACCTGTCAAAAAGAGTAACCTAGATAATGTAAGACAGAGTTTAAAACAGAAGACGAACTAACAGGGGTTCGAGGAGGGGTTGCAGGGGATCAAACCGGAATAAATCTAACAAACTGGCCAATAACATAATTTTGATACGGTACTCAATTTACTACATACTTATTATAAAAAAAAAAAAAACTTTTGATTGCTACAAGCCAAAAACAGACTAGTATTTTCTTAAGAACTAACACGATCTCTTTCGTAACATTCAAATAGCCAACAAAACTACAATGGACTATGAAATACGATCATTTTCATATTTTCTTAAAGAAAAAACACAAAAGGAACCAAACTTCCTTCCTTGGCACGACTTCAATATCAACAGCGTTATGTAAAAACTTATTACTAAGTGACATTCGATATTAACGTTGGTATTTCCTTACAAAGGACATCTTATCTTCTTCTTCATATATAAAAATCAATTGCCGTTCGTTAGTCCTGCTAAACCCGAAAACGGCTCGACCGATTGTGATGAAACTTTCGTAAGATGTTTTGCACAAACCGGAGAAGGTTCCTAACAAAAAAAATATGTATTAAAGGGCTTCGCAACGCATTAGCTAGTTTAAAATAAAGTATATTTTAGTACTTATACTCTGTTGATTTCGTTAGGGGTTCGTGGCCCAATGATAAAAGACGCACAGAACGATCGAGGGTTACGCTACGCTTGCAGCGATCAGTTTGTGTACGTACGAGTACCATCCATTACACATCGCGACCCCTTTCGTGCCTTGGAAAGCACGTTAAGCCGTTGGTCCGAGCTGTCATTCGTTGCGATCTTTGACAGTCGTTGTAGCGGTATTTACAACGCCACATGCGAACTACACGTCATACTGACGTCACGTAAAATCCTGCATCTCGCAAGCAGAGTTTACCGCGCTACTAGCATATTACACAACGGCCCGACATGAATCATCGGGCAGTTGCCCACCACACACGACACCCGTCAGGTTGGAGGATCCTCCCTTTTCTATGGAGGATGAGTGAACTTTACACCCTGTTCCTCATATCTCTATATCTATCAGAAGCCCAGAAGTCGGACAACCAGTCCTACCAAGGTGTATCGTGTTAGAGATATTGGGTTTTTCCATTAGAAAATCAGTAGTTTGCGCACACTTGTGCACTATAATATCTTCTACTTGGCTAATCTTCGTTGAGATTGGCAACCGTGGCCTGTATTATTTAGGTCAAAAATGTAAATAAAAACAATAAAACAGGCTCCTAAACTGTAAAAAAAAACTATTAAACGAATGAAAGGTCCATAAAAGATAATCTGAAGGGACGCGCCTCTAACCCATTTTTATTGCTCTAAAATGTTATATTACTTACATAGCTACCGAACCCGTGACATTTAGGAAAGCCTTAAAATCGAAATACACAGTTTTCTTATTCGTTTGACGTTTCAAAATATAAAATGTCTTAAATGTTATGTCGCGATAAATCAGTAATGTTTGACGTCTAAACTTGTATTAAACTTTTTAACAAATTATAACTTTTTGAAAGTTCGCACTTTCAACATTTTTGTAAAAAGAGTTTAGGAAAGCACTTTAAGGAGTTGGTCCCGGCTGTCATTCGTATATCTTTGACAGCCGTTACGGGTCGTCAGGAGCCCAAGTGTAACAACCAGTCCTACCAAGGGGTTACGTGTTACCCAGTAACTGGATTGTGGAGGTCAGATAGGCAGTTGCTCCATGTATAATACTGGTATTTAGCTGTATCCGCTGTCAAATCTGCTGTTCTAGATAAATTTATGTTCGCATTAATCGTCAAAATGTACGATACAGGTGCTTTTTTGGGGTTTCAGGGTTAAAAGCTGTTTATAGTCATCCAGACTGAAATTCGGCCATGGCGGTCTGTGTCGATGACTGGTCTTAGCTGGCTAAATGGCCTAAAATCAGTCTGGAGGACTATAATGGTAAAAGTAGTTTACAATGATAAGTACAATGCCCTCTTCAGGTCTCCTGAGGTTTTCCGTTATTTTAATTACCTACACATTTTTTTTCCTTTTTGGCAACTGAGCCGATCAGTCTTAACTCGGGGTTGCGAAGAATCTAATTACTGAAATTCTCTCAATGACATGACTTAGGAATACAAACGGTTTTGTGTTAAGAATCGGCAATGATTTTCTTAAAAAACCAAATGAGTTCTCTTTCGGATTGTGTACGGCCACTTGAGTGAGGTTGGCACATTTTTGTGTAAACTTCAAACACACTGATATTTATCCAGAGACATCAAAATTCAAGATAAGTACACAGAGAGCAAAGCCAAAGTAAGTGCCAACGCAAACTGTGCGTCTTGTTGGTACATATAAAAGCTGCGACTATTAGCGAGAGTGTACGACTCCCCCTAGCCTGTCGTTGCGACTCTGCAACTCGACGCCAAGTGTGGGCTTTGAACAAAATATATGAAAATTGTTGGCCGCAGCCTGTTGTTGCGACTAGTGACCGGGCTGTCGCAGTCGCATGTCGCATAATGTGCGCCACATCTAACAGTCTCTTTTATCTTTTTACACTATTTTAAAACCTTTGTAGTTTTGAAAACTCACAGTCCATATACCTTTTATTATATATTTCACGTTCATTGGTCCAAATCAAATGTACAAAATGTTCCTTACACTTGAAGATAAATCTGTTTAATATTCAGTAAGGTAAACTTGAAGAGGGTACCGATTGCAAGTTCGATACCTGGCTTGTATCAATATGACCTTTCTACCTGATGCGAAACGCTAACAATGTTGGGAAAAACATTGTGAGAAAAGGTTAAGAGGAAATCCGCTCACGCGTTTTTTCCATACAAACGTATTCCTCTGTGTTCTCTGAGTAGGGACTAAAGCAATATTTTTTTTACGATACGATAAGACTAAAGACAATTTCACATATTTATATAATTTAAATAAAAATATAAACACTGGATAAACTAATAAATTAACTAACAAACTAAAAAAATAAATTGGTTGTCTGTAAAGTCGGTTTACGGACGATAATTTTACGTGATAACGTCATAAGAAAACATTCAGTTAGGTATCATACTCATACACGTCACAAGCAGAACGCTTAGGCCGGTCGTGCCTCTCTATCGCTTGTTCCGCGCTCTCGCTTGCACGCTCGGCTCAGGCGGAACGTGACAATGAGTCATGCTTTTTCGTGCGTGCAGCTGGCGTTCATCGATTTATAAGACGTTATCATGTCAAAAATATTAAAATTAAAATGGAATAACATAACTAAAACTATTAACAAACTAAAATATGGCGTCAAAAAATTCCACCGCATCGCTCAAGAGATTGGTGGCATTGCCACGTTGTATGGCAATACTTAGCCCCTGGCTAAGGTAAAAGCCAGCCCTGGGGTCACAGGAAGTGTCATCATTTCATAAAATTGTTTTTACTACTTATAATACTTACTGTTCACTGTATCTACCACGAGGAATGTTTGTGACTATTTTAGGCACATTTGTACAGACTCCAGCACATCTACCTACTACAATCTGTCAAATTTCTTTAATAAATTTTCAACTTTATTGCTGAAGCATAATGTTCAAAATTGATTGGGAAAAGTTGACAGTTTCGGGTAGCGTGATGTGCTGGCGTCTGTCCATTTTTTTTGAGCTTTTCAGAAAACCTCACAAGGATACAAGTATCAGCTACTACCACATACGACGAATCTCGGTATTCCAGTGAGTAAACTGAAATTTATCGGAAACTAGCCGTTGTCAACCCCGGTAATTTTCCAAGTGTGGATAATTAATTAATAACACGAGGAACATTTTTACAATGAACTAACCCTTTGCTGTTCAAACCTGCCTTTATTAGTTTTCTTAACTCTTTAATTACATTATTCTACCTTTTATCTTTCCTTCAACTTCAGGAAACAGTTGGGAACTTTAGGCTTATCAATGTTCGATCAATTTCAATTCATTTCTAATTCCATAGAAGGCAATAATATTTGAGCTACCGATTCCCATAATCTTAATCGATTTTTACAACATTCGCTATGTTCCGATTTTACGATTTATGGTAACGAGAAACCCCGATATTTTGTAATAAAAGCTGTATTTATTATTATTATTAATATCTTCCCTGATGTGTAATAAAATGGGATTGGGTAGGGTTTTGTTGGTTATATTATTAGGAAAGGTAAAAGCTACTCCATCTTTCATGACGTCACATATCGCCTGCTGTTTTTATCGACAAGTCATTTCCTGAATCAAGATTTTTCGAGGGCTGCTATAATAATACCCACAGTTTGCTTTGTAGCAGTTCTAAAACAAATAGAATGACGTTTAAACACGAAAGGCGAGATCTAATCAAATACCCTGGACTAATATCCAGCCCTAAGTGTAGGTATACCCGTAAAAGAAAATCGTACAGAATTTAATATACGATTTCTTCACAATAATAATAATAATAATATGGCCGAAGGCCTCGATGAACATCTATCGAGGCTTTCGTTAGGCGGTTGGATCAAGAGCCTGATTCAGAAGGCAGTACTCCTCGATACGGCTCGCATTGTGAGGAGGTTCCTGTCTCTGGAGCCCTAACCACCGGTAGCTTGGACCCTGTTCCCGACACCGGCGGACTACTATTTTTTTATATTTTTAAATTTTTTTTTTTTTTTTTACTTATTTTTTATACTTTAAGAGGACTACATGACCTAAAGCGCGGTCTTTGTCGGACTGCATAGAAAAGAAAGAGATGCGCGATGCCACAAAGCTGGTAATTTATTGCAAAATATGAAGCAATTATCGATTTACGAAAAATCTAGTGTTTGGACAAAAAAACTAAAACACTATAGTTTTAGTATGTTGCTTGTAGAATAATCTGACAAAAAATCATAATGATTGTATGTATATTAGTATGAATTTTGTTGTAAAAAAAAAGTTTTTAGAGGTATCTTCATGATTTTTTTCTATCGTACCAAATAAGTTGTATTATGTTTTCAACACACTATCTTCCTCGAATTTATCCTGAAGAATATCATATATTTTTTTGAGTTTTTTTACTGTAGTTTATCATATACTTTTATTGTTTCTAAAACTTGCGTTTTTTGCGTTTAGGTCTTCTAAGCCCCTTAAGAAATATTTAAAAATATAACCGAATATGTAAATAGATAAATAAACGAAATAATAATAATAATAATATCGTTTACAATAAGGGTTGTGTATTTTGTACAGTGAAACAAATGTTGTAAAGGCTACACACGTGGTCAGTTCTGACTTCAGAGGCAATTCTAGTAATTTTAAGAACGTTCGCAGTCAGAAAGCCAATTCTCGTAATTTAAAACGTTCAAAATCTAGTCACAGTCTCATCTCGGCGACAAACAAATGTCAAAAACTTGTCAAAATGTATAGGAAAATTAGAGGTATTTTTGACAGATTGAGACTGAGATCAGACAGTGGATGTTTTTAAAATTACTAGAATTGTCCCTCTGATCTCAGTCTCAATCTGTCAAAAATACCTCTAATTTTCCTACACCTTTGACAAGTTTTTGACATTGATTATCGCTGAGATGAGATTGCGACTAGATTTTGAACATTTTTAATTAAGTACAGGAATTGACCTTCTGATAGTTAAATTACTAGAATTGTCCCTCTGATCTCAGTCTCAATCTGTCAAAAATACCTCTAATTTTCCTACACCTTTGACAAGTTTTTGACATTGATTGTCGCTGAGATGAGATTGCGACTAAATTTTGAACGTTTTTAATTACAGGAATTGACCTTCTGATAGTTCTGGATTCGACCTCACCAATGTTCGTGCCGTCTGTGGCCGATACAGCCTCAAGATCCACGCGCCTACGAACGGCCGCCGAAGCGATTACAGTATTCCCAAATTAATAATGCGCACGCAGATCTTCGCTAATTGTCGTATTCCCGGAAACACCCGAATCATTGAATCGTAAGAGCCCTAAACAATGCACTTGCATTTTGCAAGTGCATTGTTCATTTTGCGCTCGGGGAATACGACCGTTGCCGAACAGTGACGAAGATTTCTATGAGCTTTATCACTTTGGGGGACCTGTACTTACGTAAATAGTAGGTTATCGCTTCGGCGGCCGTTAATTACAAGCAAATCGTTGAAACCAAACAGTCGTTTAGTTTAGCCACTCATTTTATAAGATCAAACTGGGGAAGGTAAAGCTATTCAGCAGGGTAATTGCATAACACTCTACCAGTAGCAATGGGTTTCGTTTTGACAGTTCAACAACATTCATTGCGTTATTTCCGTTGTTTAGCAGACATATTTTTTCGAACATATAAAGCAATGGATTAGCAATATCTTTCAAAATTATTCAGATTGAGATTGATAGTCGCAGTTGATAAACGCAATTAGGGTGCTGGTTAATCTGCCCATGTATGGCAGTCTTTAGAACTCAGGAGGCCTACCACAAGCTCTTAACGCGATCCATTTTAGGACCTAAACTGAACTGTTCTTTTAATTCGTACCATGACGTCAGTTTAACGATTCAGTTTAGGCCGTGCCATCTGCTGACAGCGATTGTCCCAAACTGAGTCGCAAGTTTTGGTTTCATTCATACTTGTTTGGTACCATGACGTCCATAGAGCAGCTCAAGCGATGCAGTTTAGGAACCTAAACTGAAATGTCTTGTTTTTGAATCGTTTTTAATTAGATCATGGTAGGCCACCAGCTCTAATCTTCACATCAAAAAAATATTTTGACGGGAATGTAGACCATTTCCGTAACCCGCTGGAACAGCGAATACTCATTAGACTTTAGGGGTAATGCCAGAGCAAGCAAATGTTTCGAATGTATGTTTGTTAAACGTGTTTTTGGAAGCCAGCCAGGAGTCGTATTAGGGAAAAAACGACAAAGGCTTGAACATGCGATAAAAAATCTAATAGGTAATTTCCTGAAATCAAAGTTTCAGAAGAGGTGCAGTAAATTTTTGAGCCGAGCAAAAATAATGAAAATCAGAAAGAACGCCAAGCGCGAAGTTATAGCGCGGACGGCCGATGCGATACGACGGGGTGGGTCGGGGGTACACGAAATTTCACGCGGACGATGTTGGGGGCAGAAACTAGTGACTAATAAAAATAAAATAAAATACAAGGAGGTTAACCTCACTCTAATCAAGATTTGAGTTCGTATATCGTTTAAATAGAAAGTAGCTATTGGCTCCATAAAATATTTTTTTTATAACTCCACGATACCCAAGCATACACATAAAGAACACTAGCAACAAAACAACACAGTAAAACCATAAATAAACCTAATACCAGCCATATTACCCATAACAAAACTACAGTCTAACACGAAAGGCCTTGTTATCTAGACCGATATCCAGCCGCGATTGTAGACTATTTCCTTTTCACATACAAACCGACACCACTTATTTTTAGACCTAAGAGAAATGCGGGCTATAAATAATGTAGAGGAATTTATGGTACAGTCAGCAATGACAGATGCTATCTTTTACAGTTTTTAGGGTGCCTTGCCAAAAGCAAAGAAGAACTGTTCCCTAACTAAAGTCTTCCAGACCGAATTTCTACCATGGCGATCAATCTCAGCGGAGACCAGCCTTCAGCGCGGGAGATATTATAGTGCACAAGTGTATGCAGAGATGGCTGTATAATGTTTGACATAATAACAAAAGTTCTAATGATCATTTATGACCTAATTTCATTTAAATACTTTTGTTTAATATAAATAGGTTAAGCTACGCTTGCCGCGCTTGGTCCGTGGATAGGTGACCATCTTTACATACCAAGACCCCTCCGTGCCTCGAAAGGCACGTTAAACCGTTGGTCCTTAGTAGATAGTTTTCACACTTTTCGAGGGTGCTAAAGCTGAAAGTGAGGTCAAAATGAAAATCCAAGATGGCGGCTGCGACATAATTAAATTTTTTCATCATGGGTGCCGTTTTGATGCATTTTGAGGGTGCTAAAGCCAATAGTGAGGTCTAAATGAATCCAAGACTTTATGAGAACTTCTAAAACTTTTTTAGATGGCTGTGTATTAAAAACGGGTATGAAACTCACACTTTCTCTTTCTTTGTCTCTCTCTTTCTAGTATATACTAGTGTGTGTGCGTGAGAATATTGCGTAAGGAACTTTGTTTCGGACAGAAGCCCCCGACCGCACACGTTTTTGTTTTTTACATACTTAAACACACTCACTACTTCTTCTCGTAGTGTTTGGCCAGACTGGCAGCGCGGGCGCGGCATGGCGGACTCAAACATATGAACTTCATTTGAGTGTCCATGGTGGGCAAGCGGGCACGGTGAGCAGTGCGGGCAGCGCGCGAGCAACTCACGCCACAGCTCGTTCATACAAGTGGCCGTAGTTGGTGCGCGGGGGCGGCCCGCGCGGGGGACTCAAACAAGTTCGAGTTTTTTTCTAGCAAAAATAAATCTTCTTCATCCATATTATATTTTGACAAACACTGGACACGACAACACGCAGAACACAGCCGCGCTCCACTTCGGACAGGCAGACCGCGCGCGTTCCCGCAGCCGCGCCGCTCCCCGCCCCGCGCTGCCAGTCTGGCCAAGCCCATAGGGTTAGGCAAAAACTACATAAATCAAATTTTGATTTTCCCACAGTTGTCAAAAAAAAAAAACGCCACCTATTGCGAT
The DNA here is from genome assembly GCA_914767645.1 of Hydraecia micacea. Classification (NCBI taxonomy): domain Eukaryota; kingdom Metazoa; phylum Arthropoda; class Insecta; order Lepidoptera; family Noctuidae; genus Hydraecia; species Hydraecia micacea. Next base: position 3,766,133 of record OU611794.1, read on the forward strand.
TCTAACATACTCCTTTTATATCGTTTTCTTTCATACATCTGAGGTCGTACTACAAAGCGCTAAAGCTATGATGATTCCATTGAGGAAAAGGGACAGTGCTATGCATCCTGCATAACTCCATCTCTCTTTCACACTGGAATCATGATGGGTTTTGCACTTCATAGTACGACCCCTGGTCATATGCTGCCAGTTACGAGTACCTACTACGCATCTAGCCTTTCTGAACAACATCACCAATAAGGTCAATATAATTATGTCCTTCTAGGGCGTTCCCTCTCAGCGTTTCCATTCTCTTAATTTGTATTACCTAAAAAAATGAGAGATGCTGCATACCATTTTTTCCAGTTTCCAATCACATTATGTTAATTTTGACGTTAAAATGAAAAAATAACACTGTTATCTTGCTTCCCTTGCTGACCGTACCATAGGGGTCCATCGTGCAAGATAGATCTTTGTCTAAGAGATATCGTTTCGGGCATTGTTTGGTTGCGCACCAAATTTAATGCGGGTCTATGTATGTTGGATTGTGTTTTGCCTAGTTCATTTAATGTTACATACGCTCACAACTTTTCTCGTGAGCGTTGAAAGAAACTGGATCGCCACATGCTAAGGTCCTCACATAAGTTCGAACCTGATCTCTCTCCGGTCGTGTCGCGTCCCATCGGACTATGTGGGGGAAGAGGGAATGCACCTGTGTCTGCGCGCACACTTGTGCACTATAATATCTCCCACCGAAGGCTAGTCTCCGTTGATATTGGCCACCGTGGCCGAAATACGTTCTGGAGGACTTTATGTAGCAGTAGACAGTAGACTTACGCCGCCAATACTTGTGCCTGCCACTTGTGTGTTTTCGGCTTTATGTTCCCATCATCATCATCATCATCTACAGCCCGACTTCACAGCTGAGCAAAGGCTTCTCGTTTCTTGTGCCAATCTCATCCAGGGTCTGCCTGCGATGGCAGCAATATCGTCCACCCATCTCGCCGCCGTACGACCGACACTTCGTTTTCCAGTCCTTGGACGCCACTCGATCACAGCCTTACTCCATCTGCCATCACTGCACCTTGCCAGGTGTTCTGCCCAACTGCATTTGGGTTCCATAACTCCTTTTCCGATATCGAGAACCTTCGTACGTCTTCGTACGTCTTCGTACGTCTTCGGTCCATTGCAAGACAATTGCTTTTCCTCATAAAGAGATAGACCGAGTTTCTATGTTTCACAAATAAACTTTATGATTATGATTCAATATTACGTTTGTTCGGAAAAAGTATTGTCGTCGAAGTCGCATCGTTTCCTAGTTAAGTAATGTCGAAGAAACGCTTTGTCGGAGTACAGTAGTGTCGGACTTAAGGTATTTCGAACTAAAGTATTGTCGAAATAAAATCTTGTTTTTCGAAATTCAGTTGGTAAGTAGAATTTTTAATAGCTTCAAGGTAACCTTGTCCGGTATTTTCTAGTGAGTCTACATAAATCTCTAGTCAGCGAAAGTCAAAAGAACTTACTAAGTTTATTAGTCATTTAAAAACAATAAGTACCCTTCATTCGGGTTTTGCTACAATCGTGATACAAAGCAGTGTCATCGCAATGTCTTGGTCCAATTATATTCCAAGAGCTTTTAAAAGTATAGTTTACTGTAAAAATAGGCAAGCACCCTGTATCATAACTTGATTTCCCCTTAATTAGTGCTAGTTTCCTCCATGGTTAAAGTGGCTTTTCTTTTTTTTTTCTCTCTACCACATAAAAAGTACGGGTAAACAATAATGCAGTACAATTCAATTGTGATGAAAGCAGAAAAAAGTTCAATATTTTAATAGCCTCTTACGACGCTGACAAGGAAAAAAGAAAAAAAAACCGGTCAAGAGCGAGTCGGACTCGCGCACCGAGGGTTCCGTATTGTGAAACGTGAAATGTTTTTAAATTTTCATCGGCGAGGCCTTTATTCGTCAAAAAATTTTAACACTGCGGTGTAAAATATTGCAGTTTTAAGTCAGCGCCATCTCTTGACCAATAGTGGACCTAATGTAATTATTGTTGATGATTTCTGAAAGTATGTGCTATTTAGAGACATCATTTTTTCTGTAATCTTTATATACATTTCTATCACATAGAATAATTTCAGATTTTTCTCTATGCAAACTTCGGAGATAAGGGGGGGAACGATATTTTTTTTTTACATTTTTTATCAAAAGTCGAAAACTATGCAGACTAAAGAAAAAGAAAAAATGTTTAGTTCCTTTGAAGGAACTACTGAGAATTTTTTGAACGGCTGTCGTTTAATTAAAAGGCTGGGCGGTTAACTAAATGCCAAACGGCTAATTAAACCAGTTCGCTGCGACATAATTTAATTTAAGCATGTATTTACGTTTTTCTGAATAGTTATTAAAAGTAATTCAATTCCATCCTGCAGCAAACCTGCGAAAAAAGAAACGTAGACCTCATTATGTAATTCTTTAAACAAAACGTCCACTCTGAAGGGATAAAATAAACTTAGTATCAACCCACAACGTTCCTCAGTATACCTGCCTCTAAATCCTACTTTTATACGGTCTTATAATGTCACACAAAGTAGGATCTGTGTAAAGTCCGAAATATAAAATGAAATGAAAATGTTTTTCATACGTAGCTTGAAAGCTTCACACCGACACCACACGCCTTCAATGGACGTTAAGTTAAGCTTATTACTTGTTAAAGGAGGTCAACAAAAGCCCATACAACTTTGCACAAACATGTCCCAAGTAGCACACAAGCTCTATAACAAGCCGTACACCGGCCGGTTAGAAGTTTTTAATAACTGCATAGCCTCCATAAATAAGTTCTACAGTAGATGTACAAGCGGCTACAGCGCCGCTGTACCCCCGAAAGAGGCCCCGATTTATACGGCCTAAGGTTCTACAATGTCTCTATAATGTTCGTACATATGTGTTAGTACGGAGCTACAAAGGTGTTATGCGAGCGGTAGTATGCGCCTCATTATCTAAAATAAGTTGTTGTAGCGCGACTGTAGTGCTCGCATCTTATTTAGACGCGTCTGTATCTCTGAATTAGAGTTTACAGATGTGTATTCGATATACAGTAACGATATTTTGGGGAAATGAACAAAAGATAATTGACATTTTAACAAAGACGTCTACTTTTAAGTGATTGATGGAAGACTGAAAACAATCGGAAAATAAACAACAGGTGAGTAGTGTTGATTTTTCCTTTTATACATGCAAAGTACCAGTGCGAGTGCCAGTTTATTGTGAATATATACATATATTTTAGCTAAAATTTTCACGCGCCTGCCATTTATGTATTTTTTTGGATAAAAAGTACATTTGATTATAGGCTGTGAATTTTGAATTTAGTTTATATATGATATTTTAGCTTTCTAGGTAGTTTCTTTAGAATCCTAGATGAGAAAGAGTGACGTGAATTCGGTTTTTATACATATTTATGATATAAATAAATAAAAAAAAAATCATGAAAATTGCTTGTAATCAAAACTATAATGGCGTCTCGGTTACAACAGCCTTCAGAGTTTAATAGAACCATTCTATCGATTTAAACCGCTAGTATTCACCATTGTAGAAATTTTGGTTCTATGATTGTGGTATTGACGCTCTATTGTACTTTTTTAGGTGTACATCGGTAATTAAGATATTCTTTTAAAAGTCTAAGGCTGTACAACGGACCATTGATAGTCCGTTGTAGGTAATTTTATTTAGGGGTCCAGTGTCTGAATCTTAAAACCCCTGTTAATCCTTCTTACACTTTCTCATTATTCGTTTGTGTGTTGTTATGATTTATACTCTACTAATTAAATAAGACGTTATATGGTAACAAAACGACGACCACGAGTCCACGACGCGCTTCTTTCATTGTTTAGGTATAAAGTTACATTTAAATATCTCCTTATAATAAGAAATGCTTTTATTATACTATTTATCATTGAACTTATTTATTTTGTAATAAATTCTACAGTTTTGATGACGAATATAGCCATTAATAGGTATATTTTTATTTTCAGAATGCCTTTCAAAATTATAAGGACAGTGGAGAAGGGGAAAGCAGAGTTGTGCATTGTGCCATCTCAGTGGGAAAGTAGCGGTATATTAAAATGACCTAAAAAAGGTGCCTCAAAGTTGTTGTGTTGTAGTTGTTGTTGTTGTTGGTGTCGTTGTTGTTGTTGTTGTTATTATTATAAGAAACATGTGTTCAGTTGATTTTGTCATTCTAGTAGGGTTATTACTAAATTAAAATAATTACTAAGATTAACATTGTTTTATTTTATAAAAATGTATGTAACAAAGGGAAAACATAAAGTTCTCTTTTATGTTCAATGCACACTAATTTACACATAATATCCTGGGTTGTTAGAATAACATCAGGTATTGAACGTGTCGAAACTTTATATATATTGAGAAGTGAAGATTTTATCGGAGTATGGAATTGATCTGTTTTATTTAGCAACTTATTACCATATATACACACTCCTCTTGTATCGTCAATCACTTTGCATCCAGATCTTTTGGCTTACTGTTCCCACAGTAAATATCAATTAAAAACGGGTCTTCTTCAGGTGTTTCAAAAATATTGCACAGACTTGGCCAGAATTCTTGTTTCGACCGTTTATAAATAGGAAGGCCATCAAAATTAAAATTTAAGGAAATAGATTCTGGTATCTCATCTGGGGCCCAAGAACGTACGATTTTTGTGAGAGGAATCTTAACCCCATTGTGCCAATAAACACCATCGCCTGCAATCGGTTTTAAATTTACATTTCTAGCAGTATGCAATATGGCGCGAGGATCTTTAGGCAAAATATTAGGAATTGTATTATTTAAAATCTCTGACAAATCTCTTATTGCGACATGCGATATATTGAATTTAACTGCCCATTTTCTAAATTTATTGCGAAAATCAACGTTCTTTAGGAAATTACTAGTAGACTCGGTAGTGTCTGTATCTGAACAGCTGAAATCAGCACAGTCGTCATTATTAGATGCAGTGCCAAGTGCCATCTATGGATTCCTCAGCAATGACTTCGGCCTCAACTCCTGGGAAGTCATAAATAATACTGTCAACTACATCACTGCTCCTGGTTACATTTGAAGTAGAATATAAATATACGGAACCCTCTTTATTTTCGATGCACTCTTGACTGTTAGTATTTTGAATATTGATGACATTTTCTTAACACTACCATGTTTTTTTCTTAATTTCCACGTTTTTTGGTAATCCATGAGAAATTCACGCGATAATCTTTTACAAAATGGAGTCATAATAAAGCAATTAAATTAGTAAAACACTTTTGTCCCACTTCAGCCGCTATATTGGCCCTAGAAACGAAATTTTTGAGCTTTTAGCTTTATAATGCGTGGTTTTCTTGCCATAACCAGCTATTTACCATACAGTTGCTGTAAAATTCACCACTATAACGACCTACGTGCCACTATAGAATTATGCTTCTCTGCTGTAGCTATAGAGTTTCAAAGGCAGTAATAAGTACTATTTAACAGCTTAAACATTTATAAATATGCAATATACAACCTAAAGCGCTTTAAAGGAAGCTTATAACTACATTTAAACACTTTTAACTATTAAAGCCCTCTATAAGACCTTGCGGTGTTTTAAAAGGTATTTATAACTCTGCTTTATATTAAATGCTCGTACAATAACTCTTTAACACACCTTTGTATCTTCATTGGGATTATATTTACTGTTGTACGGCTATTGTACCACATGCCTGTTAAAGAACTATTAAATACGCTACTGAACTCCTTAAGTATTATAGTAAACCCCTTGAACAGCTATTATAGAACATTCAGGTTGTAAAGAAGTCATTTCAGCAGCTTGTGTGCTAGTTGGGGTAGGTACCTCGAGGTACACGTGTACCAAATCGTAGAGAAAAAATAGAAGAATTCGAAAATAATTATATTTTTATCTTTACATAATTTAAAACAACGTAATAAATTATGTTTTATTATTTTATTTACCCACGTGGCAACTTTACATGTACAATTGCGTTACATTTGGTTGACACTCGAGCTGACATTTTCGTAAATGTCATTCACATATTGTTATTATTCCGTCGTTTCTGCGTTTCGGGGTACGGATTACTATTGAATTCGGATTGAATTATTTATTTATAAATATTCGAAACGAAACAAATGTGAAACAGCAGTGCAAAGAAAATATGAACACTAGTGCAACAATGGTTGAAGCCAACAGAAGACAGCTGTCAACATGACAGTTTTTTTTAAATAAGTATGGTAGGTAGTTGTGCCGATGAAAGGGTGTCAAAATGGCGTGCTTTTTGTTATGTTATTTTATTCTCGTCCCCGGGTATCCATAAGAATAAATATTAATGCAATATTATTCAGTGTAATCTAGTTTATTTTATGCCACTAAGTGTGATTTTGGTGACATACTTTGTTTTTTTTTTTTTAATGAAAATCGTTTACTTTTACCATGTTTGTAAATATGTGAGCACCATGTATGTAATCAGATAATTAATTTATAAATGTCATGGTTTAGTTTTTAATTGTTTTACCTATTGTGGTAAAGTAAATTTATTTTAGGTGCATCGTATTCACATATTATTATTATATAATTAATGTACCTATGCCAATATTGTAAAACATTTTAAAAGAGTAACGGTGGAGTTTCTTGCCCATTCTTCTCCATACGAAAACTACCTTTCGGAAGGGGTGACTAGAATAAATTCTATTTTAATGTAATTTTTGACGTTCAAAAGTGCCTATTTGAAATAAATGCTTTGACTTTGAAGCTCATGTTACTTAACTATAAAATTATAATATGGAGAAAAGTAAAATATACATATATATCTTCTATAGATCACTGGTCAGTTTCCCTCAGTCGTCAGTTTATTTAATTCGCAAGTTTCGTTGATTAGCCAGTTTCACTGATTTGTCAGTTTTCCCGATTAGACAGTTGTGTTTACTCGACAGTTTCCAGTGACTAATAAGAATTTGTTTTGTTTGTTTGATTGAACGCGCTAATCTCTGGAAATACCGGTCGGATTTGAAAAAATATTTTTGAATTTGATAGCCCAAGTCTTGAGGAAGTCTATAGGCTACTTAACATCACGCTAGGGCTCTAAGGAGCCAAGCAACAACAAAAAAAATTCAGAAAGAACACTGCGGGCATGAGATGGATGGGTCGGGGAAACAAGAACACGCGGACAAAGACGCGGGTCGTGGGCAGAAGCAAAATATTTTTAGTGTAACGGGAAGTGCCTGTCATGCTTTTTAAATTATCTATGACTCATCAGGCCGAAATTACGTCGCATAGTTTTCATAAGGGACAGTCAACATCGAGACGTGACGTAATGCAACGTTGTGCGCAAGATGTAAACAACAATGGCTGCTCGAAATTGAATAAAATCGATATACAAGAACATTTATTTTAAGTAAGTAATGTTTGTTTTCGTCTAAATCTCCGAGCTAACTAGACGAAAACACACATTACTTAATATAAATGTTCTTGTAAGTATGTCGATTTTATTCAATTTCGAGCGGCCATTGTTGTTTACATCTTTGGCAAATTTAGAAACGCCTGACTTCAGCTGTGCTGTGGTGTGGTGGGCTGTCGCTAGAAACCAGCGCTAGAGCTCTGTCTCGAATAGAGTTTAGCATTATGCTGAGCGATTGCCGTTTTGCGTGGATATCATGCATGTTTTTTTTTGTTTGTATTATTTTTCTGCGTCATGGTTACCACAAATAAAAATATTTTCTTACTTTTCTCTCTTTTTAGTTTCCGCTTACACCGAAAGGAAGAAAGCATGCGTTTATTTATGTGTAAGTAGAAGAATAGGCCAGTAAAACCCATATTATGATGATAAGCGATAAAAAAGGATGTCCTCTACGTCTCGAGGTATTGCACCTATCCCATCACTCAGCCTATAAAATGTCTCCATAACTCACACAAATGAAATCAACAATTCCTCATCCTTACAAAATTGAATGCATAATTTAATTACAGACCTGTAAACTGGGTCCGGGTTGGTAACTCAAGAGTGTTTCATTATGTTCCCCGCTAAATTGTTCCTTGAAGAATGTGCCATTTGGTGAAATGAAAAATATTCGTGAATATTTCATTTTGTAGCATGGAGTAGGTATGTTGTTCTGGTTTAAATCGTACCTATTTATGTTGTTTAAAGTATGCAAGTTGTAAAGTGAATATTGTTCTTTTCTTATCCTTTATTATTATTTTTACGTAAACTGTACTGTTTAGGCCACACGAGCTATATAATAGTATACGAAACGTGATGCACGGCGTGAAATTAGTGCCCGAGCGTAGGCACTCCCTATGCTCGGGCACTAATTTTACGGCATGCTATAATGGGCTACTTATATCACAAGTATCGTAATGTATAATACATTAGTAGGTTATCATAGCTTATTCGACCTAATCTAAATTCCGCAAGGTATCAAAACAAAAGACAGTATAAAGCTATTAATAACTCAGCGAAACTCTCGACGATAAATAAATTACAATTGGAAAGCCTGACTTCAATAAATCTTATAGCTTAGTAGTAATTAACTTCAACTTAAATTACATAATTAATTTAAGAAACAAGAGTTTTGTTGGTTTACTGATCATAATTATTGATTATGTTTACCTTTATGGAAGTCTAGACTACTTAGTCTAGACTTCTACTGTTTCTAAAGAAACAGTTGAAAGACGGTCCTGTGAAGTAAAATATTGTGAAACAAAGTTATCTTCTCTGGTACAGACACCAGCACATCAAGCTACTACAATCTGTCAAATTTCTTTAATATATTTTCAACTTTATTGATAAAGTATAAGGTTCAAAGTTGATTGGGAAATTTTGACAGTTTCGGGTAGCTTGATGTGCTGGCGTCTGTACCTTATTCTAGGAACGACTTAAAGCTAAGGTAAAAAAGAGCGGTCACCGCCCACATAGCTTCCGCCATTTTCCGATGAATGACGTCACTGAAACGTTGTTTATGAAAGTTAAGTTGGTGTGTTTTTATTTATTTATTTATTTATTATTCACAAAATCCACAGCTCTTTGAAATTTTCTCTTAAAATATTTATGCTAGTCTTACAGCCAATTACGGATTTACAATTTAATAACTATACATACATGCAACAGAAACAAACATACAGAATGAAGTGAAATGCTAGCACCATCTAAGCATTGCTAAGTGTACAGTGTGAGTGAGTGTGCATGAGGAGTTGCGAATGGGTGTGTGAATATGTGATAGTGGTATGTGGTGATTGTCTGAATTTCATTTAGATTTGTTTGTCAATTCATCACATACTGACGTTATTATTGAGAGCCATGTTCGTGAACGGGCGCCGTCAGTGGGGACTGGTCATTTCTTTGCTGCCATGGCTTATTTTAATTTAATTTAATATTTGAATTGCTTTTTTTTCTCGACTTTTCATTATGGACGCTTTTAACGTTCTGCATCGTTCTCACATGCATAATTTTTAACATGAATGATGTAATCAAGACTTTGTAAACATATTATTTTGATTTAAAAGAGTGTCCATGGAGTTTCTTGCCCGTTCTTCTCCATAGGTACCTACGCTTTGGAATGGGCAACTAGCTTCATCTTTCTGACTGACCGACCCCTTGACAATTCAAAAGTGCCTGTAATTGGTTTAATTGAAATAAATGCTTTGAGTTTGAGTTTGAGCAACATCTGCATCATCATAGACTGCCTAGCCTTTTCCCAACCATGTTTGGGTCGGCTTCCAGTGTAACCGGATGCAGCTGAATACCAGTATTTTACATGGAGCGTCTGCCTATCTGACCTCTACAACCCAGTTACTGGGTAATACGGTACCCCTTGGTAAGACTGGTTGTCAGACTTTCGGGCTTCTGACTACCCGTAACGACTGTCAAAGATCTACGAATAACAGCCGAGACCAACGGCTTAACGTGCTTTCGGAGGCACGGAGGGTCTTGGTATGTAAAGATGTTCACCCATTGATAGACCAACCGCGGCAAGCGTAGCTTAACCTGATCGATCGACCTGTGCGGCTGTTATTATTTAGCCACGTTATCTGCTGTATTATGTTTAATTTAAAATGATGTGGAATGGAACGTAAATAAATAAGTAAAATTTAAATAATGATACCATATCGTCGCACCACCTTCGCCGTGGTCTACCTCAATGGCGATGTCCTCCCTCAGGCGTCCAGTGAGTGACGATCTTCGCCCATCGCTTCGGATGCATTCGTGTAACATTTGCAGGGCCAACATGGTCAGAGATCGCACAAGACAGGGAGGTTTGGAAGAAACAAGGAGAGGCCTTTGCCCAGCAGTGGGACACAATCCAGGCTAACAAAAAAATATTATAGATATTAATTTTTGATTTGTGAAAGACCGCTGGTATCCGCTGTGAAATAATTGTTGAAGCAAAACAGAATTGAATGATAAAGCATCGCCAAGCCCCGGTATTGTGGTTATAGTGGTAATAGAACAAAATAATATTTACTAAAATATATTCAAATTGTTTGTTAGCAACTCAAGAAGACACTACTTAACATACAATTTCAATATATTTTATCTACCTACCTAGATAGGTTTTATTTATTCTTCGTTAAATATTACAAGTTCTATTAATATTTTAAATCTAATACTAAAAATAACTAAATTAAATCCTAACTTAACTAAAATTATACAGAAACTAAAATATAGCGTTGAAAAATTCATCCGCATCGCATAGGTTTGTAGTATAACTTAACAAAATGTAGGTTTGATAATTTGAAAACTACATTTCATAATAATACGACGTAAGTGGGTCAGCGGCTGACTTTAGGAGTAGTGGTGGCCCAGTGGCAACGGCCCCGGCTTACGAGTTGCAGGTCGTGGGTTTGAACCCAGGCAGGCGCTTTTCTTTGTGTAAATAATTTCATCGTCCTCAAAACGGTGAAGAAAAACATCATGAGGAAACCAGCATGTGCTAGAACCAAAAATTCAAAGACATGTGACATCTACCAACCCGCACTGCGCCCACGTGGTAGATCATAGCCCACTCCCTCTCGAAGAGAAAAGGCCTGTGTCCCAGCAGTGGGAACATTATAGGCTGATTATGCGGCTGACTTATTATTGACGAGAAAATGCTGTCAATGAGAGATTTTCATGTCTCGAAGATACATGTTGATGGGTGAACCAATTGACATTAACTGGATAAAAAAACAGGCTCCGGGCTACTAGTTCCAAATTCCAATCCAAAAATGGAATTACATTTTGCCCAATCAAAGATAACCTTGAATTAATCCCACCACGAAAAAAAACTGTTGTAACCTAAATAGAATCCTATTTTAATTAACTTAGGTCAGGATCTTGACCGTATCTAAGTTAAGACCAAATTCTCATCTAAGACAATCAGCTACAACTTTAATTGAAAAGCTGAATCTTTATAAAATAAAGTTGTTCTATCTCTTTGTAAGAAGACACAGTGATTGTAGAAAGGAAGGCGATAAGTCGACAAGTTAACGTCGAGTCCGTAGTCACGATTAATGTACCCAAGTGTGTTCTTTGATATATGGCGTCCCAGCCCTAAGAACAACGGACAAAAGTGAGAATGGATTGGGTGGCTAAAGATGGTTGACATTGGAACAGAGAATATTTTTGTCCGCTATCAATAATGTTGGTCAACTACTGAGTCAGAAACCTATTAGGGTTACCAACTGTCCGGATTTGTCCGAATATAATTTACTAGCTTTTGCCCGCGACTTCGTCCGCGTATATGTCGGTTATCGCGGACGCAGACGAAGTCGAAGTCGAATAAAAAGTAGCCTATGTCCTTTGTTGGGGTTCACACTTACCCTGTACCAAATTTCACACAAATCGGTTCAGTAGTTTAGGCGTGAAGAAAAGACAGACAGACAGACAGACAGAGTTACTTTCGCATTTATAATATTAGTTAGGATTTATCCTCCTACTGGAACATAATCAGCCTATAATATTCCCACTGCTGGGACACAGGCCTACTTTCGGTGAGAGGGAGTGGGCCGTAATCCACCACGCGGGCCTAATGCGGGTTGGCAGATGTCACATGTCTTCGAATTTTTGGTTCTAGAACATGCCGGTTTCCTCACGATGTTTTCTTTCACCGTTTTGAGAGCAGTGGTGATGAAATAATTTACACAAAGTGAAGCGCCGGTCTGGGTTCGAACCTACGACCTACACCTCGTAAGTCGCGGCCTTTACCACTTGGCCACCACTGCTGCTCGCCTACTGGAACGCCATACAGCAATTACACCAACGGAGCAAAGAATTACTTCATGTGTTGCTTTCCATCCATCCTTTGCGTGGTGGACATCGAACAGGCGGCGATGGAACACGCACGCTCACACAGCGTCAACTCAATCCATATTGCGCACATTCGTTGATGAATATTATGTCCGGCTTTTATCATTTTTTTTTCACATTTTCCTACATGGGCGGGCACTTATGAAACGTCAGAAGCTAGGTACGCCGTTTCAATCGGTCGTTTCCTACGGGGAAGAGCCGGCAAGAAACTCCACTGTAACTCTTTTAATAATAATTGGCTTTCACAATGTTTTGGCTCCCGTCCGAATTTTGTCCGGCCTTGTGATTTCAATTCCAGAGTTTTCTGCATGAGGGGATTTTTTTTTAATAATGTAGGTACTATAATAATGTAAGTAGTTGACCCGGTGAACTTCATACCGCCTCCGAATGAATAAGAACGAATGTATGAGAAAAAGAATTATCTTATGTTTCTTTTATCGTGAATTTTTCTCATATTTTGATAGTTATTCTGTCATTAGAGGCGGAGACAAATCCAACAAATCAAAGATCATAACATCGGTCTAGCCGTTCTTGAGTTATAAATGGTGCAACTAACCCGACTTTGTTTACAAAGTGTTAAAAAATTAACCTTACAAATTTTAAGAGGTGCTTTAGACCATCGAACTGAACAACTTTCACTACGGGACCAATACTGAAATCACGAAAACAAAAACAGCTGTTTAATACAAAAATTCAATACCTACTTGACCAAAATGTATGAAACAGCTGATTTTTTTTTCGTGATTTCAGTATTGGTCCCATAGTGAAAGTTGTTAAGTTCAATGGTTTAAAGCACCTCTTAAAGTTTGTAAGGTTAATTTTTTAACACCTTATATAAATGTATACATATATAAAGAGTTCAATGAATAGGCACTAAAACAATAATGAGTAAACAGTAAAATGTCTGGAATGTTTTGCATACATCCGGCTTTATCAAACTCAAACTCAAAGCATTTATTTCAATTAAACCATTTACAGGCACTTTTGAATTGTCAAGAAGTCGGTCAGTCAGAAAATATGAAACTAGTTGCCCATTCCAAAGCGTAGGTACCTATGGAGAAGAACGGGCAAGAAATTCCATGGACACTCTTTTAAATTATAATTTTACAAAAATATTAGTTACATCATTTATTTTGAATTTATAATTATATGTCAGGACTTTTTATATTTTGAAAAGGGATTACCAATTTCCTATAGAATAGAATGCTCTTTATTATGTACAGTCACCATAGGAGAGAAGTAACCAGGGTCGTCAGATATTAAGAAACCGATGGATGTTTTCGAATAAAATTTAATTAAATTAATAGAAAACAAACAGTTAATTTATCAAACTAAATTTCATTCGAAAACATCAATCGGTTTCTTACTAAACTTCAACCATATCCGACGACCCTGGTTACTTATCTCCTTTGGTGACCGTACATTATATAAATTATACACATAAATGTAGTGTTTTTAGAAAGGGTTACACAACGGTCGGTCTTTTCGCTAAGGGTGATATTTTAAATTCAACCTTTGGATGGATCAAAAAGGGGGTGGGAGGCAATAATGTAGGTAGTCTATGCTTGTGGTATACCAAACATAATACAATAAATACATACATAGGGCACATACTAATCTATATAAATATTATCATTTTAAATCTAAAAAAACCCTCATGTTTTTTAAAAGTCAGTAGTCATTGGAACAAAAACGAATAGGTTCGTGGGCTGCGGTCTATATGGGCCAATCGACGCGTGTTTTTAACGGTATTTGAACCTTCAACCTGTCTTGAAACGAGGCGTTAAACCTCACATTATAGATCAGGTAGTTTACAAGCTGTCGAGCACGTTCAATTAACTTTTCAAAAGTTTATAACTTCTACCGAACACAGACACACAAGGCCCTGTACTTATTAATTATTTAGATTAGTAAAATGTTTCTCCCGAATATTTGCATAAGGTTATAAATACAGAGCTCTCAAGAGGGACTTTATCTAGCCGTTTGATAAGTTGTCTTAATTTCTCGACGACTCCCAATGGCTAGTTTGGCAATAAGCATGGTATAATCAGCCCATAACGTTCCCACTGCTGGGACACAGGCCTCCTCTCTGTGAGAGGGCTTTTGCCAGTTTGGCAACGCTTTCGACAATTTCAACTTTTATGAAGGTACACACATTGGCACTTGCTTAGATTTGAACCCACAGAACCCACAACCTTATGTACAGACGCCAGGACATCAAGCTACTAGAATCTGTCAAATTTCTTTAATAGATTTTCAACTTTATCGCTAAAGCATAAGGTTCAAAGTTGATTAGGAAAATTTGACAGTTTCGGGTAGCTTGATGTGCTGGCGTCTGTACACTCTTGAGTTTACCTTGAACATTACTGACATCAATGAAGGAAAACATAGTGAGGAAATCTAGACTTATCTAGGTATACATATCTATACAAAATAAATAAATTTCAAAATAACAGCTTTTTACTAAATGCAAATGAAAGTATAATAATATACAGTAATTATAAAAAATAAAACAATTTTTAAATTTTTGTCCGTCTCTGTGTCTGTTTGTTCCCGCTAATCTCCAAAACGGCTGACGGCTCTGAAAAAGATGACCACACGGAGTGTGACTATTTTGTTTCTATAATTTACTAGCGACTTTTAGAAATCAAAACAACTTTTAGAAATCTTTTTAGAAAACTTTTAGAAATCATTCAGACCACCAAAATAAGGACGATGGTAAAAAAATATTTATGTATAAAAAAACGCATTAGATACTTACAAGAATAATAATCTGCTAACGAAAATACATTCATGTGCCGGTAATTTATTATTTTAGGCCAAAATAAACTTACTTTAATCAGTGTTTTTTTTGCTTGGATATCTTTGGTTAGACGTATACCTAAAATTTGTCCATCTATTTTAATAGGACCCTGTATTTCAAACGGCGCAAATACTCTAATCCGATTGGGGCTTATTATAGGTTCCACCCGAACCTTGGGGTTGAAACACTAGGGCCGTGGGTTCCGAGAGCCCTTAGTTTTTCAAGGCATCGCCAAGTGGTTGGTTGACTCTTCACGCGACCGTACAGCTGGCCTATTTTTGGCCAAAGAATTTCCTGACAAATTTTTGATGCCCTATAATTATTTCCCCTCCTTTTCTATTATATTTGTATGAATGAATGAATGAATTGCACCGATCCCAGAATGGTTAAACCAGACTCGATTAATCGAATGTACCCCAAGATTCGCACTAGCTCCAGTAGCCTCATGTTCATGGTGCTACAGCGACCATTGCATATCAAGGAATAGACCGGGGGGCGCTTTAATGGTAGGGAAGACGTACCCGAAGGATAGATAAGAATGTTAATTATTATTTTAAGACTGTTGGTTTATAATTATGTAAATATTATCATGGAAATTGCAAAAAAAAGGAATTACTTACATTATGTTTTTGACATGGAAAATGTCAGAATGACACAAAAACTTCCGGAATAAATTCTCTAAACCATGGTGAAAGCGCATCAAAATCCGTTGCGTAGTTTCGAAGAACAGCGCGGTCATACAGACGAACGAGAAAAGCGACTTTGTAACAAACCTACTGAATATTTTTTAACGCGCATTTATCATCCTTATTTTAATAGCTAAACTGTACATAGCTTGATCTAGTTTAAGCCTCTCGGGTAACTCGTGCTCACTAAGAACAGGGACCGCTAGAATAGACTGCCCTCCGGCATCGATGATTTAATTAATGCGACAGAGCAGGTCGCCTCTGGCATAGAATAAGGATGCATAGAAGCGACACTCCCGCTCAGGCCCCTCTTATAGTTTTAGGGCGTGAAATACTTACGTTTAGCACAGTCAAGATTGTATTACCGTTCGATCATCAACAATGTTAACAGCACTGAAAATTCAGTTTCGGCTGGGCAGTGGTCTGTGCGCGCCCCAACGGAAAGTAGGTAGGTAAAATATGTTCTTCAGCTAGCCCAGCACCTTAATTGCGTAACAAACTATCAATCTGAATTTGAACAATTTTGAAGCAAATTGCTAATCCATCACACTAATATTATTAAAGGCGAAAGTTTGTGAGTGTGTGTGTTACTTCTTCACGCTCAAACGGCTGGACCAATTTTGTAAAAATTTTGCATGGAGGTAGCTGACACCCTGGATTAACACGTAGGCTACTTTTTATCCCAATATTCCCACGGGATCGACATTTACGCGGGTGAAACCGCGGGGCACTGCTAGTATGTATATAATTCTTCTGTACGTGTGTTTGTCACTGAACTTCTCCTAAACGACTGGGCCGTTATTGATGAATTTTTTTGTGTGTGTTTGAGTCCTTGGATGGTTTAGATTCACAGTTGAAACTAGTAAGTGGTTCTGCGATCGAGTTCTAGGAAACAGGACAACGTCTTCGCCGTAGTCGGATAAAAAGTACTGATTCTCAGCTTAGTTTGAATAAAACACATTTGTTTTTGATTTTGAAACGTGTAGCGCTACAAAGTTGTTTAGGTGCGTGGCCAAAATCGGAACTAACGCAACATCTTGTTTTTTGAATTCATGTCAAATGTCATTTTACAAAACGAATGACGTTGACAGGTTGACGCTGTTGGTAAACTTTTGTGCAATTCACAAATGTCTACCGTCAATCTGTCAACGACATTCAAACTACAAAAGATCTTTGTAGCAGTGTAAAGGGCGGGATGTGGGTTTACTAGACTACGAGTAGATGAAGTAACTTACCTGAATTTCGCGTGTTTAGGTTACTTCTGTCTAACCCGGCGGAAAATACAAGTGTGATGTTATTTTCATCATTATCATCATTTCAGCCGAAGACGTCCTTTGCTAGACATAGTCCTTGTAGCGGTATCTACAACGCCACATGCGACCTACGCGTAATACTGACGTCACGCAAAATCCTGCATCTCGCAAGCAGAGTTTACCGCGCAACTAGCATATATACAACAGCCCGATATGAATCATAGGGCAGTTGCCCGCCAGACACAACACCCGTCTGTTCGGAGGATCCTCCCTATTCTACGGAGGATGAGTGAACTTTACACCCTGTTTCTCATACCTCTATACCCTCATTCAAGCCTCGCCACTTCGACCGGTACTGTGCTTCTCGCAACCAGCGGATTCCTGCGGTTTTTACAAGGTCATCGGTCTACCTTGTGGGAGGCCTTCCAACGCTACGTCTTCCGGTACGCGTTCGCCACTCCAGAACTTTTCGGCCCCATCGGCAATTTGTTCTGCGAGCACTGTGCCCTGCCCACTGCAAATTAAGTTTCGGAATTCTTCGGGCTATTTCGGTTCCCTTGGTTCTCCGTTTCGTCTTGAGACACTGCTGTATGTGAAACGAGAAGGCATTGTGTAGATTGTTATGTTAGTATAAAGTTATTTGTTTCATTTGTTTGATCGCTAAGAGCGGCTTGAAACTGAGGAGCATCGGAACAAAGAACGATATATCCAAGTTACCGTATTTTACACAAATTAGAAAAAAGTTTGTAACTTTTTTAATGTTACAGCTCCTTAGATATGTATGTGTCGGGTTTTGATTGGACCACTGTTTTGTGATATTTTTTTAAAGCTGGAAATGTCTGTTTTTGAATAGATTTCTTTCCTGAAGGGTATGTAATACAACATTTTGCAACGGAAAAAAAATATAAAAAAATAATGGCATAAATGCGACATATCGGTTTTTGTTCCGACGCTCCTATGTTACAGGAAATCCTTTGACAGTTACTGTCAAAGGATTTCCTGTAACATATTATTTTTTATTTTATTTTTTGATAAATAATTGGCTGAGTTTCGCAAAGCTCCAAGTAAGCCTTTTCAAATTTTAACCCCCTGTAATAAAATACCATGATAATAATTTTTATATATTTATTTTCTCAATATTAACAACGACCGTATACTCTTTTGACAAGGTGCGGGCAGGCAAGTTTTATTGCTATGCCAAATGTTTATAAAAACAATTTATTTGCTATAAGTTTTTGGTCCTAAGCATAATCTTTAATAGCCTATTCTACTTCCACTATTGCTAATATTGTAAACGCGAAAGTTTGGGATAGATGGATGTTTGTTATTCTTTCACGCAAAAAATACTGAACGAATTTTGATGACACTTTACAGTAACTAGTAGTTAATATACCTAGCTTATACATCAGAATAACACATTATACTTTTTATCCCGATATTCCCGCAGGATCGACACTTATGCGGGTGAAACCACGGGGCACTGCTAGTATGTATATAATTTTTCTGTACGTGAGTTTGTCACTGAACTCCTCCTAAACGGCTGGGCCGTTTTTGATGAAATTTTTTGAATGTGTTTGAGTCCCTGGATGGTTTAGATTCACAATTGAAACTAGTAAGTGGTTCGACGATCGAGTTCTAGGAAACAGGACAACGTCTGTCTGGTCAGCTAGTACTATTTAGGTATGGACCAAACCCAGTTCACAGTTAATAATAAACCGCGAATTACAATAAACCTTTCAACAGTCGTTTGGTAAAATAACAACAGTATTGTGTGATTCAAATATACATGTATATTTGGGCGCTACGGGGATTTGATTTTCATAATCATTCGAACTGCAACAAATGTTTTAGTTTACGCGATTTTATTCATCATAAATTATTATTAGTCCATTATTACGTCATATTTATTGACAAAAGTTCCCAATACATAGCCCAAGAAACACGAGGTTTCTGGTAAGGCATTTTCTTTTTTATCTTTAAGAATATGACCCTTACATAATTTTCCGAGACTCATTTAATTTGCCGAAGAATTCCTAAAAAATCTCGATGAATCGCTAACAAATTGCTCTCTTTTCCTCATATTCATCGGTAAGGTAAAAGGGTACCAGAAAAATTCTAAATGACGCGCCGGAAATTCGGCGTGCTTACGTCTACGTCGACCGCTACACCTGCGGAAATAACGCTAATATCTTAGTTCATCGTAGTCACGCTATTATACTTTTAAAATAAATTACCAGCAACATATCGAGCCAAAATTATATCTCGTAATTTGCACTATTTATTTATTTAATTCGGGAAAACAAACAGTTACACCAACTAAATAAATAGGCGGTCGCGTTATTTCAGGTGTCGGCCGGGCTCGACGTAGACGTACAGTCGAGAAAAAAAAAACTGAAAATAACGTTGCGTAATTCGGCGCAGGAATGTATGAATTTTACATATTATATTATATTCAGTTGCTATTTATCAAAAAGGAATCTTTAAAGCAGCGTACTGCCCTACTGCAGCACAAAGTGTGACATTGTCTGACAATGGGAGGGAGAGTCATCTTCGTGATGTCACAAGTAGAAATCTAAGGCATTAAAACTAAGAAAAACTTTAAAATATTATCAACTCCATAAATATTATTATAGGTAAGGTTTAATTTCAAATTACACAATATGTGACTTCAGGAGAGCCGGTCATACAAATATGACCCTACCAGACCTGTGACAAGGGCGGAGAGGGCTCCAAAAATCGCGAAACCCTCATGTCGGATCAATGTGTTTGAAAAGACAATATTAAACCATAGCAACACGTGGTAAATGACCTGTAGCCGGGCTCTGCTATTAATACTTTGAGTTCAGAGTCTCATTTCGAATGTATTGCCTGAAATCAAAGTTTGCAAACTAGGTATTTCATTTTGCCGTTAATGAAGTTGATTAGTTTGCAAACTTTTCAAAAAGAGCTTTCATTTTGTTAGTAACGTTTTTTTTTTTTTTTTGTAAAATGTACTTAATTTATTTGTATTTATGCCTCCATTACTGACACTGCTTTCAAAACGGTGAAGGAAAACATCGTGAGGAAGCCGGCATGTCCTGGAACCAAAAATTCGAAAACATGTTATGACATCTACCCGCACCCCCTCACGATAACCCGCACTCACGATATTTTCCTTTTCGAGAGCAGCGTCGATGAAATAATTTACACAAAGTGAAGCACCAATCTGGGTTCGAACCTACGACCTACAGGCTACAAGTCGTAAGTCTCGGCTATTACCACTGAGTCACCACTGCTCTGCAGACGGCAGTACTCATCAAATCGTGGCACAGAATCGCCGCTTTAAGCGCAGAATTACGCCACCGCCTTCATAGCTATCAGTTTCTATGATTCATTCCGGGTTGACCCCCTGGACCCCTGAAGTTGTTCTTCTGTTTTTAACTTTGTCTTATCCACTTTATGCTAGATTACTCTTTTTGACAGGTAAGTACAGTCAAGAGAAAATAAACGTTCCATGTTTTACAAAATTAAATAAGAATAGGTACTTTATTTGTGTCATATTCCTTTGTAGTAAACGATGATACACTTGTGGTTGGGATGTATGGAAAGATGTTAATCTTTATTTTTTCAGACTACAATGTGGTCTACAGTGTTAGTAACAAAATAGCTTAGCATACGCTAAGCTATTTTGTTGATAATTTAAAAATTGTACTCCGTGGTTTGGTATGGAAAAATAAGAAAACATGAAACTATCTCAAACACCATATAATTATAAAATTAAATCCACTCAATAAACACACCCGGTAGACAATAGGGATCCACCGGTGTAAAATGTAGACAATAGACTCTACTGGTATAAAATGTGAAAAGGTTAAGGACTAATTTATCTTTTAAATTATAAATTAGGTAGGTGATTATAGGATATTATAATGTTACCAGCCAGCTAAAAGTTCAGTTGAAAGAGCTAATATGGTCGTGGAGAGTTGGAGATAAACTACTAACATACGTAATAACTTAAATAGATCGGGTTCTATTTGTGAGCGCCAACATAGCGAGCTGTCTGCTTGGGCGGCTATTGATTGTAAAGTGTTGACAATACCGCCTTTAGCAGCGGCCGCTGAGCCGTTTTCGTGCTCTGTGGGTAATTCTTTAGTTTAACCGATTTAAGCAATATTATGGCCGAATAGCTATTTATATTTTGGAGCGCCACCTGTCTTCCCACTACCCTTTTACTGTGGCTATATACCGTGTGGGATATATTACGAAATAAGACCTTTTTGCTTAATTTTCAACTGACCCAAAACATTCTCACAGGGGTGTTCTACGAGGCATGAAAGGGGTCGTATAAAGAATGGCTACTCATCTAAGGAACCCGGTAGGAGTTCAAAACAACCGGGTCAAATTTCAAATGACTAGCTGTCGATTAGTTTCAGGTTTAGAGGAGCTCCTTTCTAAGTAATAACAGCCGCACGGGTCGATCAATCAGGTTAAGTTACGCTTGCCGCGGTCGGTTCGCCGGCGGGTGACTATCTTTACATACCGAGACCCCTCCGTGCCTCGAAAAGCACATTAAGCCGTTGGTCCCGGCTGTCACTCTTAGATCTTCGACAACCGTTACGGACTCAGTATCAGATGTCAGTAGCAGTCCGCTACTGAGACATTCCTCATGGAAAACCTAATAACACTTTGTCCAACCCGGAAATCGAACCAAGAACCTCATGCTCACCAGTAGTACAACAAGGCAGCCCGCACCCTAATTGCGTAACACACTATCAATCAGAATCTGAATCATTTTGAAGCAAATTGCTAATCCATTGCTTCATAAGTTCGAAAAATTTGTCTGCTCAACACGTAAACAAGGCAATGAATGTTTGTGAATTGTCAAAATGAAACACATTGCTACTGATAGTGTGTTACGCAATGACCCTGCCGGTCTTAGGTAAATATTGGTGCTAAAGGTCATAAGCACACGTATCAACTCGGAAAGGGATCGTCACCATATCAACTCGAGCCATTCAGTCAGCGGTCGGCGAGCCGTAAGCGCGGTGTCGCCTAGCCGTAGCCGAGTCGACGTATCGGAGCTTCTGATCCGCTTTGGTTACGTGCTTACGTTAGGTTGACGCCTGTTTGACGCCGAGGCGAAAGGCGATACGGAGAGGATCCCTTTCCGAGTTGATATGTGTGCAACCTTTAATGGTACGCAAGCAAGCAAAACAAAATCACGTGATGGGAAATTTTATAAAAACTACGTTTTGAATTAAGGATAATTTAGTAATCCGATCCAGTTTGCCCCTTGCTGTCCTCCCTTAGCGATGCCCTAAACCAAGGTCTATACCCAAAATTCCACAGGGGGTGCTCTTAGCGTGTTTTTTAAGCCTTGATTGGGGCAAACCACAGGCAAACCCGGTTTAGCAGCAGACAACCTTCTAGGTTGCCCTGCGAGATGCCTATGATACAAAGAAGTTTAAGAATTTGCGAGGCTTTCCATCTGTTTAAACCTACCCATTTAAAATATTCAAATAGGATAAAGCGTGTTTACACATAGCCCACATCTATACATCTATAAAAATAAATAAAATTAGAGTGTCTGTTTGTAATATTAAAATAACCGCTTTTTACTAAATGCATATGGATGTATACACGGTACATATACCAAATAATTTTTTTTACAATTTTTGTCTGTCTGTCAGTCGAAACGGCTAGACCGATTTTGACGGGACTTTCACTGGCAGATAGCTGATGTAATAAGGAGTAACTAAGACTACTATTATTTTAGAAAAAAAAATATAAGTAGGACCCCACGAAATAAAATCCACTCGGACGAAGTCGCGGGTAAAAGCTAGTTTGAAGTATTGTGCATAAGTTATGCCTCAAATTGAAGGTCTTCATTTAATATGTACACTAACGTGTTAAAATATAAATGATATAAGACTTAGGGTTTAGGCATACATTGTGGGAAATTGAGCTTTAAAATTACGTTTTTACATAATTAATTCGAAAGTACAATACAGCTAATGAACCATGGCCGGTACGAACTTTGCGCAGAAAGCTGCGCAATAACATTTTTAACCGACTTCAAAAAGGAGGTTCTGTATTCGACCCGTATGTATGTTTGTATGTCCGCGATTTTCTCAAAAACCACTGATCCGATTTGGGTGTTTTCGTTATTTAAATGCATATTTTTCAGGGAAGGTTTTAGTATAGAATCAAGCAAAACCCAACATTAATTCGCTATTTTAGCAAACTACATATTAACAAAACCTCAAAAATCGCGAAAAATTAATCATTAAAATCACGAAATAGTTACAATAGCAAGACATTCATTTACATACAAAATAGTTACGATAGTATATAGTGCAGCAGGGATTTGGCGCAGATTTCAACAAAAAAGATATAACTAGGACATCACTAGTTAGGATTAAATGGTGTGGAAAAATCAGTGGTGTGACAAACGAGAAAAAAAATCCTGTTTGTCATACTGGTGTGATAATTTGGTCTGACTACGAGTCGGCAAGGGGTATTAGTTGGGTGTTGTAATTGTAATTAAATTATTGTTTTAAAATTCAGATTATAATTATGGTCTTATGAGTGATGTAGGTAAATAAAATATTACATTTCACTTTTCAGTGCGTGTTTTTTTGAAGGCGGTTTCTGTTTTCTTTGAAAAAAAAAAAAATTAAAAACCAAATGATGACGTGAGGCGAGTGTGAGTGAGAGAACATGAGCGAAAGTTCGAAGCTATGTTCAGACTGTCCATGATTTGTCGGCTGCATTGTACCTAATCTGCGATCGCGATTTATGTGCCAAAAATGTAAACAAATATGAATTAATGGAAAAATAACTTTAATTCGTATACAATAAAGTTCAGTTTACGCTACAACTTCTCGCTAGTGTTCGCGACGATAACATGAAATATAATGGTAAACGGAAACGAAATTACAACGGTCGGTTAGAACATGAAAATAAGAGACACACTCTGAGATACACTCTGAAATCAACTTAAATGTCATTGAAATAAAGTTGTTATTTGTTTAACTTGAAATAGGGTGGGGTAGTGCAGCACTGCGCACTTTTACTACCCCTACATTGTTAACGGCCGCAACTTACATGTTGTAGGTTCAAAACTAGAGATAAGTAGGCGCGTTACTCACCACAGTCACCACTGCTCTCAAAATGATGAAGGAAAACATCGTGAGGAAACCGGCATGTCCTAGAACCAAAAATTCGAAGACATGTGACATCTACCAACCCACACTGGGCCCCCATGGTGGATTACCGCCCACTCCCCCTCACCGAGAGGAGGTTTTTTGTCCCAGCAGTGGGAACATTATAGGCTGATTATGCTACATTGTTTAAAGAAGTGTTCTTGAAAACTTATGATCAAAACTGCCAAATAACAACTCGAGAAATTTCCTTGATCAAAATAGAATGAAAATGGGCTGATAATTTTACCACAAATATTATTTCTTAGAAATCTTTTAGTGCTAAAAGCCCTCGGTTTTAAGTTACTCTCACAACATTTTGGGAAACCAATTAGCCTAAGATTACTATTATTATAAGAGGAAATAATACCAGGTATCTTATAATTTAATCATTTTCGAGGTTAAGCAACGTTTGCCGAGGTCGGTCCGTGGATGGGTACATACTGAGACTGTGCCTCGGAAATTTATGAATTGGAAAGTCACATTGGTACTTTCCCGGATTTTAATCCACAACCTCGTGCAAAAGAGACGAGGGCTTAATCACTAGGCTATCACGACGCACTGTTAACCACTAGGCTATCACGACGCACTGTTAACCACTAGGCTATCACGACGCACTGTTAAGGGAGCTAGAGAACTATTTAATTCAAAATAGTTATGACAAGTAAAAACTGCGAAGGATAGCATCCGCTTAGTACATCTACATTTCGCATTTCGTCCTTTGTAATTGGGAGAGAGCCTATCGCCGGACACAAATTGAGACTCCTGGCAGCTACTGAGAAATTCCCTTTGGATAAACCCAATATCACGTTGCCCGACGTGGGAATCGAATCAAGAACCTCATGATCAGCTTGCAACCACTAGACACTAGACCTTATTTGACTGGCCAATTCTTCCCTTGCGGTGGTAGGGCTAAGTCTAAACAGACGATCTGCATTTGAACTGCATGCCAGCTGCAACATCACAATTTGGATGCAGTTGACCTAACTAGGTTTCGAAGCAGTTAGTCAACTGCATCCAAACTGCGATGTTGCAGCTGAAATGCAGTCCGTCTGTTTAGACACTAACGCCCGCCTGGTTTGCGACCACCCTTCCACCGGAGTCCGGCGTCAAGCAGCCTGCTGTGTTTCGTCGATGCATGGGAGTTCCAGTGCCTTTGGCATCTTCTGGGCGCGCTCGTTCCATCATAGACCTCATCCATCGCTTTCCGTCAGGCGTGATCGAGGTCAAGAGCGTTCCCATTCAGCAATAAAAAAAAAAAAAACCCGGCAGCCAAACAAAAAAGGGCCACCCAATTTTTTTTTATTAAATGCACACTTAGTTAAAACGCACGAACGTTTAAGTACGAAAATCCATTCATGTCGATCGATGATCAAAATAAATAGAAACACGTCCTCTTAACCGATTACGCAGCATCAAAAGGAAAGGTCATAAATTGCCTCCTTTGTGTCGAGAATGGCAATCTGCTGAATCGTTTATGACAAATATGATATCGTTTGATCTCAACAGGGATTCTTAACAAGCTTTATGTATGAACGTTGTTCGTCTGATAATATTATATAAAGTATCGTTGGAATTTATTGAAACAGTTTCATTGTATTGTGGAAACTTCTGCTGAGTGGTTTTGGAGGGAAACGCCATTGCGGAAACTTCTGCTGGGCGGTTTTGGAGGGAAATTCTCCTATAAACCTAAACGCCAGTGTTTTGTTTTCTATCGTATAGAAATACTAGTAGCGCCCCGCGGTTTCCCCGCATAAGTTTCGAGTGGGAATATCGGGATAAAAACTAACCTATGCCCTCTCTATACCAAATTTCATCTAAATCGGTTCAGCGGTTTAAGCGTGAAGAGGTAACAGACAGACACACTTTCGCATTTATAATGTTAGTATGGATAGATAGTATAGTATATGGTATATAGTATGGATATCGCTTCTTAACCTTAATTTCGTTGAGTTTATTACCCATGTAAAACGATTTCCTGAAATAATTATCTAAGTGAGCAAGGTAGGTGAAAAAATGGTGGCGTCTTAGTTTTTTGTTTTCGTTTTCAATGGAAGACAATATCTATAAGAATTTATTCTTATACACAAAAAACAAACAAAAAAAATACGTGTGGCACTCGGGGACTGCCGCGGTAAAGCTATTGCATAGCATTTTTATCAAATTATGCAATTATAATATATTTATGCAATATTTTTTTTCTTTGATATTAATTCAAGTTACACTTTTTTAGCGTGGTGACCGATAAGAAAACAAAACACGCATACGTCTAGTCGCACGCACACAAACACCGTGCCGAAGTCTGCCGAACTGATACGACGTTAGACGATGCACGGCTTTCAACGCTGCACCGCTGTGCCGGTCGGAGTGGGGGGTGTTAGGTTTATTTTCGTTACGGAATTTCTTCATTCGGTCGCCGCGCTCAAAGCCCAAGATAAAAGCTATGCAATAGCTTAAAATAAAAAAAAAGTGAAAATAATGGTTTAACTACAATAGTGTGTGTGCCTCAGGCTGCGCCAATAAGTTTAATTCCAGCACAGATGCTCTCTGACGCTGGTTTTCTAATGAACCTTTAGGGACAAGTAGCTGGGAGTAGGTACAGACAGTTTTAACATAATGTCGTAACGTGACAAGTATCACCAATCTACATGGTTGCAAGAGTTCTCTCTATTTCTCTCTCCTTCGCTCTTTCCCTATCTTTATTCTCTAGTCCAAGTGGTAAATCTAAGTAGTTCGAATCCAGTCAGACGCTTTACTTTGTGTAAATTATTTCATCACCACTGCTCTCAAAACGGTGAAGGAAAACATCGTGAGGAAACCGGCATGTCCTAGAACCAAAAATTCGAAGACATCTGCCAACCCGCACTGGGCCCACGTGGTGGATTACGGCCCACTCCCTCTCACTAAGAGAAGGCCTGTGTCCCAGCAGTGGGAAAATTATAGGCTGATTATGTTATTCTCTAGTCACAACATTATAAAGTTAGAAAACTACCAATAAAATTTAAGTGTCACTGAGCGTACTATACAACTGACTATAATGCAGTGATTTATTAAACGAGGAGCAAGCTCGGTATCACGATCCGAAACGGAACTTCATTGATCACTTTGTGAAGTCAAGAGTTCTCGGAGCAAAGTGATGTTTGCTATCAAATTCATTGAAGGATACGATATTGTTACCGTCTACGAGTCGAGATATGAGTTCTGAGATTTTCTCATGGTCAGATAGATAGATAGGTACGGTCACCAAAGGAGATAAGTAATCAGGATCGTCGGATATTGTTGAAGCTTAGTAAGAAACCGATGGATGTTTTCGAATAAAATAAAATTAAATTAATAGAAAACAAACAGTTCATTTGTCAAATTGAATTTCATTCGAAAACATCCACCGACGACACGGGTTACTTATCTTTTTTTGGTGACTGTACATCGTTTATTTGGTGCATATTTTATGAGAGTACGACATAAAAATTCCGATTTAATAATAACTAATGACATGAATGTTGGGAAATAGCAACAAAGTGCCAATAAGGAATTTTAAATTCCGTATTCCTTATTCAACATAACGACCTTAACTTATCATGGTCCTTCAGTTCAAAAGGCGCTTACGCCTTTTTAAGTTTCAATCCTGTAGCATTCTCACCACTAATCTGAAGAAGAATGTTTGCAAGCGACAATTTCAAACAAAGGTCAATTTAGCGTGTGTTAAAGCGATAGTCATTTAAGTGTCTATTAGGACAAGCAAAGACGAATGACAAGTATTTGTGAATGAATGCTAAATAAAGACAGACAGGACTATTCGCCCCTCATTTCTCAGTTAAATCTAAGGGCTAGACATGCTATATTGACACCCAAAATTTTACTTTTATGAGAATTCTCCTTTAATTAAAACTTTCACAATCAAATAGACATTAGAACTATTTGATTGTAAAGGTTGTAATTAAAGGAGAATTCTCGTAAAAGTAAAATTTTACTTATCACAAATGGGCGTCTTTAGGGACATGTGAAATGTTTTATATTCTGTCCCCCTTACTAATAAACGTATTATGTCAGACTTGCTGCGCCCCGCGGTTTCACTGGCGTAAGTTTCGAGTTTCTAATATAATTCAATCATGAAAGACACGTGGCGATATCTATTGGAACAGTACTTTTTTTCGAGATGAAAGGTACCCTATGTCCGTTTCTGTACACCTGACAACGTATATGCAGAATTTCAGGATGATCGGTTCAGTGGTTTAGGCGTGAAAAGGTAACAAACAAACAAACAAATTTACTTTCGCATTTATAATATTCTTCTTCTTCTTAACATGTGGGCAGTAAGGTCTAACGACCCGGCCCGGCCCTCAAGGGCCTATGACATGGTTTATAATATTAGTTAAGGATATAGTTACACACCGATTTCTCTCTTTTAGTCGTCCGTATTTTGACTTTCGAAAGAAGAAGACAAAGCGTTGTGTAACTATACAGACGCTATACAACGTTTATTAGTAAGGGGGGGTGTGTGTTTATCATAATTTAAACAATAGGTATGTTATCAGATCTTCGTGCCCTGTTGATGGCAATATGCTCCCGGGAGTTAAACATAACTGACGAAATATGGGTGTACTATAGCTACCTAAAGATGTACAGACGCCAGCACATTTAGCTACTACAATCTGTCAAATTTATTTAATAGATTTTCAACTTTATCGCTAAAGCGTAAGGTTCAGAGTTGATTGGGAAAATTTGACAGTTTCGGGTAGCTTGATGTGCTGGCGTCTGTACCTACGTACACCTCCGTCTAACCCTAATTTATGTTATCTGAATTTATGTCATATCATATCTGTCATGCTCGCTGATGGTGGCGCGTGTGTTGGATCATTCGGTTCCCTATAAAATGGTTGAGCTGGGTGGTGCTGATCCACGCGTCATATTCGTGAACGGGCGTTGTCGGTTGAGACTGGTCATCTCTTAAATGCCAAGGGTTATTTTTAATCTTATATTTTGAATTTTTTCTTCATTTGTGTGTGTATTTTTTACATTGTTCTCACATATAGAAAGCAACAAGAATAATGTACCCTGGATTTTGTAATATCTTGATTTAAAAGAGTGTCCATTGAGTTTCTTGCCCGTTCTTCTCCATAGAGATCTACGTTTTGGAATGGGCTTCAACTTTCTGACTAACTGACCGACTATTTAATTTTGACAATTCAAAAGTGCCTGTACATGGTTTAATTGAAATAAATGCTTTGAGTTTTAGTTTAAGAGTTTGAGTTTTACCAATGATAAAAAATAATGTGTGTGTGTTCAATGTAATTTTTGTTATCTACGTATTTTCTGGTGTAAAATTTATAGATTAGATAGAGTTTAATTATAGATTCATTAATTTATATTATGTACATATTAAATAGGGCTTATAGGGCCTATAGCCTTCCTCGAGAATCGAGCTATCAAATACAAAAATAATTTTTCAAATCCGGCTGATCGTTTCGTCTGTATAGTTATAATACCTACGTAAAAAAAAATCACGGGCGAGGTATCGCGCATGTCGACGGACGTACCTAATCCTAAAATTGTGTTTGGCCAAGAACAACATTACAAATAGGTAATTACCTACATTATTTTTTTTACTAGTAACTGGCTCTCATGTTTATTGTACTATCAAAATCGAATACTTCCAACTATTGTTTAAATTTTTCACAAAATTTAGCGCTGTTTACATACGTTACAGTAATAAAGAGTTAGTTACAGAGCCTATTTGAGTGTTGAGTTGAGCATCAAAGAGTTAAGCGAGATAAACTGTTATGTAGCTGTCATCTACCATACGAGTTTGTTTCTATAGAGTTCCGTATACATGTTTCGCCAGTACATTTTTTTTTTTTTTTTTTTTTTTTATTACTTTAATTACCGCGGACTTGGTGGTCCGCGCCCTTTTTTATAATATTTTATTGTTTACATTAAACTTTCTTTTCCTAGGGAACAGTTTCATACTCCCGCATCGGACACATCCATATTACTCTAAACTTACAATACTAGCTTAAATCTACGTGAGTCCATCTTTTTATACATATATATACATACATTTTTTTTTTTTTTTTTTTTTTTACCTATAAAATTATTATAATGATACATATTTACATACATGCTCATGCACTTCATGCTATTAAAATAAATACATAAACAACAGGCATTACAATTACATTTTTGTTTAGACATTACAACTTAATTATTTTATTATACAATACTATATTTTATTATTCTGATTTTACATATTTTATGTTATTATATATTTTATTTTCGGTACATCTTATTATATTACTTAATGAAAACGTTATACATCAACACATTTTATTTTAGAGTATATTAGTTTTTACATTTTTATTCTATCTTACAGGGCTAGGTTAGAATTGGATTGGGTTGTGGGTTTGGATAGGGACTGTTAGGTGGTGTTTAGGTGGTTAGGTGGGGTCTGCTGACCAGGGACTTCGCTAGCCTGAGCAAAGCTTCCACAACAACTGCGTCTCGGTGCTGCATGGCCATCTTGAGGTTGTAATCGATGACCATTTTAGTCGGCGCACCCATCGCTCTCTTTGCGAAGCGGGCCGTGGCGTCGTCGGCGTCGTCGGTGTAGTAGACGCAACTGACCGTGTGTCTCGACACCGCCACTACCGCGTGGGAGATGCTGTCATGGATTTTGAGCCTCCTGGACTTGGTGTTGATGATGATTACGCTGTCGTAGGTCAACCCCTGAGCCTCGTGTATGGTTAACGTGCGCGATCCTTCACCGGACCCGTATCCCTGGCTTATAAGAGAAGCTTTCTCCCCTTGCGTATGAACCAGGAATAGGGTGTTTTGCGCGGTGCTCGGTATTTGCGCTCCAGTAAAACCTTCCACCTTCAGGGAGTGGACCTGCGACAGCGACGACTTGGAGGAGTATATACCGGAGTATATCTCACTCAGTGCAAACGCCACGTCCATCGGGTTGCGGTGTGTGCAGTGCAACTCCTGGGTGATGCCAGCCACCAAGTCTGGACGGGTATACCTTAACTCGAAAAGGTTCTGTCTGTCCAAAAATGGAAGCTGGTTTACGTCTCCGATGAGGACAATTTCGCTTGCTCCGGACAACTTTACTGCCATAACTATGGCCCCAAAATGGTTCATGAGAGCCTCGTCTACCGTGAGACGGTAACATTTCTCTTGCTGTCTGAACCCGTTGGCTAAGATTGAGGCCATAGTGCGCACCTTTGTCTTCACTCGATCTCCTAAGCGGTGCGCTAGCTTCTCCCTGAGATCTTTGGCAGCTTCGGTCGTCGTGGTAGCTATGACGTCCTTCTCCTCATCGAAGTGCTTAACCACCCAAGTTGTCTTACCGCAACCCGGAACCCCGTTTACCCACCTGATACTGGGTACCGCCCAACTTTCCTGCGATGCCGGGATATCTGAGGTCCCCAAGATGGTCTGAGCCATTTCAAGGATCTTATCGTCCGGCATGATTTTGGTACATTTGGCGGTAACCACTATCGGGTCGTCATCCGGTACGTTGAACTTGAGTTTGCCCGAGCGCTCCGTCTCCTCTGGGTCCAGGGCCACAAAACCACTTTTCGCGCTATAGGCTACCATGTACGACCCCGTCATTTCCCCTTTGATGACTTGAGATGTGACGTTGTCGTACACCGCTGCCTCTGATTCCTTGAGTAGTACCCTTAGCAGTCCTTCTGTGTCTCTATGGAAGGTCTGTAGGATCTTCTTGCATGTCGCGAGATTGACCTCTCTGGTCGCTCTCACGATTGCTACGTACTCAAGGAAAGCGCTCTTCACGTGGTCCGTGGTGCCCGAATTTACCGCGAGGGTCGGCGGGCTGACTTGCCCTTTATCGGCTCTGGTTGGTATAGGCTTTTTCGGTGTGGGTTCTTTGGCCTTTCTTTTAAAGAACCTCTCCACTGCTGCTTCCTGCCTCTGAGATGATGGTGGTGATGCTCGGCTAGTGCTCGGGAGCAGTGCACTGAGGAAAGTGCCGAAGGCTTTCAGACGACTCCTCGACCGGGCCTGGCCCTCCGGGCTGGTGGTTGTGCTCTGCTCCTTTGCAGCTTTTTCGGCTTCTGCCTTCTGCTGGGCCCTCTCTGAACCGCTTTGAGTGGTCGGGGTTGTTGTGGGGTTCGTCGCGCTGGCTGCTGGTTGTCTAGGGGCTTTGAGGAAGCTAAGAGTTTCCCCTCTGTCCTCGTAGACAACTACCTCGTGATGTTCCGAGGCTTTTAAACAGCCGAAACGGTCTGCGACGTCTCCTCTCTCCCCTCCGACCATCATCGCGTCAACACTTATGGTACGTGCTGAGACTGCCATAAGTTCTCCTGCCTCCCTGATCTTTTGAAGCAACGAGCTTGCCTGAGCGAATGGAGTCTCCTCTCCCCACTCGAATAGTGCAATCGTCTTCCCTTTGGATCGCACTAGACGGCATCGGTGAGAGGCCACATCCACTCGAGGCAGTGCTGCATACTTGCTGCCTTTCATGCTCGTTTTGGTGGTGCTTCCGTTGATCAAGGCGGCTAGGCCTGGTGATATTGGTATACGGGCCCTAGCTCGGCTTGAGCCTATGCAGAAGCTTATACCCAACCTTTCTCCTTCTCTGTTCATAAACAGAGAGACTCCTCGCAGTCTGACGCCTGGGACTCCGTCTCCTCCGCACGCCAGGAATTGCGTGATGGGCATGGTGCTAGGGGCTGGTTGAGGGCTGGCTTCTGCTGCCGCTGCTGGTGTTGCTGGTGCTGCTTGTGCTGGTTGTCTGTTGGTGTTGTTTGTGTGTGTGGTTTGTGTTCTGGTGAGTGTTGTTGTTGTTGTTGTTGTTGGTATGGTGGTTGATGGTAGTCGTCGGTTTCGACTAGGCAAGGGTGCGTCCGTTTTGTTAGCCCCTGCTGCGACCACAGCAACTTTGCTCGCGAATGCCAGGAATGGTGTCCTAGTAGCCGGTCTCCCCATGATGGTGTGGAGTGTGGACTGGCTTAGCTGGGTTTCTAACTTTACCTCCAGCTCCATTCTGTCGTGGGCGAACCTAGGGCATTCGAAGAGCAAGTGCCAGACTGTTTCTTCGCAACTGGGGTCGCAGACGCACGAGGGACTATCTTTAAGATGGAAACGGTGGAGATACGCTGAGAATCCTCCATGTCCTGTTAGGACTTGCACGTGGACCGGTGTGAGAACTGCGTCTCTGAGTGTTCTTTTCGCCGCTAGGACGTTTGGGAAGAACACTTTTGTGACCGCTCCTGTGCTCGAGGACTCGTATCGCGCTTGCCACTTCCTTATAGTCTCCTCCCGTATCTTCTTCCTCACGAACGATACGGGGACCTTGCTGTAGTCTGCTGTCTCTTTGTTTAGAGCTGCCTCCTTGGCCAGCTCGTCCGCTCTCTCATTCCCGGCTGTTCCTACGTGGGCCCTGAGCCAAAAGAGCCTCACCTCTCTGCCTTCCTCTCTGATCTCTCGGACGCTTCTCTTAATTTGGATTGCCAAGTGGTGAGTGACAGACGGTCTCCTCAGCAGTTCCAGTGACGATCTTGAGTCACTTAAGATGCCTACGGAGGCCGCCCTGGATTCTCTCACCATCTCGACAGCTCTGAAGAGAGCGTACATTTCCGATTGGAAGACAGTGTTGTGAGGCTCCAATCCGAAGGTACCGTACTTGGACTCCTTCCCGTTTTCCCACCAAGTTAGGGCAGCGCCGACTTTCCCCTCTATCTTGCTGCCATCGGTGTATATTTGGGGACCGATCACTCGGTGGGTTTCCAGGGTTTCGGGAGTCAAGTCCTCCAGGCGCACATACTCCGTTGTTGTGAGTTGTGCTGGGTGAGGATTTTTGGAGTAGTGCACGTCGCACTCCAGCTCACGGCCTGGCGGTATGAACTCTTTGGAATGACCCTTCTTGATCTTGAACAGGGTTGCCGCCTCGATTACCCGGAGGTCTAAGGGGAGTTGGCCTGACAGGATGAGTGCCGATGTCAGAGACACCGTGCGGTACGCTTTGCAGATCTTCTGCGCGAAGCCCCTCTGCAGTGAGTCAAACTGCTTCCTTGTCATCAGTTTCTCAGCTGCGGGAGCCCACGCACTCGCTGCGTACATCACGATGGGCTCTATCACCGACACGTATATTGTCCTAATTATCTCTCCGTTTAGTCCCCAAGTCACCTTTGCCGCGCATGCCAGCTGCTTGTAGATGTCTGCAGCCTTTTTACAGATCGCAGACACGTGTGCGTTGAAGGTGAGTTTGGAGTCTATTGTGAGACCTAGCAGCTTGACCTCTCCGACTAGGTTCAGCCGTGTGCCTGACATATGGAGTATCGGAACGTCGTACTTAAGCTTTCTCGTTAACACCATCGCGTTGGTCTTGTGCGCGGCGAAACGTAGCTTGTTTTGGACGCCCCATTCCGATACAATGTCTAGCGTGCTATTGGCTGATTGCTGCAAGCGGCCGGCTTTGTGGTCCGAGAAAACTAGGACAACGTCGTCTGCGAAGGCTTGGCAGTATACCCCCATACTCGCCATCTTCTGCAGGAGTGAGTCTAGGATAAGGTTCCAAAACGTCGGTCCGGCAATTGAGCCCTGGACGCATCCTTTCGTGGTACCCTTCTCGCTAGTCGCTCTGGCGTAGTTGACCCTGATGTTCCGGTCTTCCAGGTATGAGGCGACGAGAGCGTAGATGTTTTTAGGACAGTTCTTAACCACCATCTGTCTTTTGAGTGCTGGCCACCACGCGTTATCGAAGGCCCCCTCTATGTCTAATGATATCAAAAGCACGATCTTTTTGGCTTTGATTTCGGCTCGTAGGTGGCCTATCAGAGCATAGAGGGCGTCTTCGGTGCCGCGCTGCGGCATGAACCCGTACTGATTTGTGTTAAGTGTTGGCAGGAAGTGCCACTGTAGTCTGCCGACTAGGAGCTTCTCGACGATCTTTCCTAGAACCGAGAGCAGGCCTATTGGCCTGTACGACTTTGGGCTGGTATAGTCGTCCTTTCCTGGCTTGCGGAGAATGCACACGTGGGCGACCTTCCACTGCTTCGGGAAGTGGGACAGCGACAGGCACCTGTTTGCTATCGCTAAGAACACTTCCCTATCGCAGTTTATTGCCGCTGTGCAGATGTCCGCTGTTAACCCGTCAGGACCGGGGGCTTTTTTCGGATTTTGGTTCTGGAGAACCATTTCCAGCTCCGCGGTCGTAAAGGGCGGGTCATCAGCAGACAGACCTTGAGGGTTCTTGTCTTCCGCTAGCCTTCTCAGGTTCATGTGGTATGGCTGTTCGGCATCCGTCGAGTCGTCGGGGTAAAAGGTTTTTGCCAGAAGATCCGCGGATTGCTCTGGGCTGAGCGTCTCGCCTGCGGTGTTCCTCAGGAGCGCGTCATTCTGTCTTCTGGCTGTCTTCCTTAATACCCTGTAGATGCCGTCCCACATGCTCTCTCGGTCCTGCTTCGAGCAGAACTCCTTCCAATTGGCAGTGGCTGCTTCTGCTGCTGCTGTTGTATATGCTTGTTTTGATGTTATATACTCCTGGATGGTGAACTGTCTCCGGCTTGCGGCTGCATTTCGGATCCTTCTCTTCTTCGTCATCGCATCTCTTTTGAGACGGTCTAGAGAAGGAGTCCACCATGGGGGTTTGGCGTCGCGTTTGGGCGACCCCAGTTTAGGGATCGCTTCCTCACATGAGCGGTGGATGTTTTGTGTGTACAAGGTGATGATCGTCTCCAAATCCTCAGGACTGGAGACGTCCGAGACTCTGGTGGTCGTGATGTCCGTGGCCGCCAGGCTGGTTTTGAAGTGTGTGTTGAAGTCGGACCACTTTGCTTTCTTGGTGTTGTAGATGCGCGTCGAGATTGGCCTTAAGGGTTCCAAGGCTTTTTCTAAGCGCATCGAGAAAGTAATAGCATTGTGGTCTGAAGTTGTTAGACCTCTTTCTACACGCCACTCCTCCACCTTGCCCAACAGTGACAAGCTGCATGCAGTCACATCAACGATGCTCGTGCAGCACCTGTCTCCTCTATAGGTCTCGAACGTCGGCGTTTGGCCCATATTCAGGATGTGGAGATCCCGCTCATTAAGGAATGCATTGTACGCCGCCCCACGATGGTTTTCGGAAACGCTTCCCCACCACTGGCTCCAGGCGTTTACGTCTCCTCCCACCAGGATGTTATTTGTGCGTAACTTTTGTATAGTGTTGTGTGTCTCGGAAAGGTAGGGTTCGATTTCCTGGTCACCCTCAAAATAGACCGATAGCACCCCAAAGCTGAGCTGTCCCGCCTTCAGCAAGACGGCGGCAATGTTCTCGGTCACAAGCTGGGGGTCGTGAATGACCTCCAAGTTGTTCCCGAACACAACGATCGCCGCCTTTACTGGTTTCTGGCGATTGAGGCTACACTGGATGACTTGCGTGCCGGGGCTTTGTTTCATCACACCTGTTCTTCCTACATAGGGCTCTTGAACAAGTGCTACTGAAACTCCCTTTGCTTGAGCCGCCAAGTGAAGTTCTTCTGTGGCCAGTTTGGAGCGCTGGAGATTGGCTTGGATGAATTTCAATCTTGCTGTCGGTCTTGTTGCGTATTCAGGGGTGACCGGTTGGCTGGTTTGTGTGTTCTCGTGGTCGCCCTTAGCAATAGGAAACGCGCGACCTCGCTATACCATCCCATTTTTGGCGTTCCTGGCAGTCTTCGCTGAACGCTGTGTGTGCCAGGTCGCTGTCCGCCCTGTGTGCTATCTTGCAGTTTACGCAAGTGGGCAGTTTGCCGTCGGCTCTTGTGAGGCAGTCCCTTATGTTGTGCTCTCCACCGCAATAGCTGCAGAGTTCTTTTGCGGCCTTGCATATGGACTTGTTATGTCCATATCCAAGGCACTTTGTGCACTGTACGAGGGGTGACTGGTCCTCAATCGAGCATCGCTTGATGCCCACGTGTACTTTTTGCGCCTGCGTGTAGCATTTCCAGAGCTCCGGGGAGAGCTCCAGTACAGGGTGGCACTCATGGGGGTTCCTTGCACGCTTCCTATAGCGCACCCTTAGAGTCTGCCCATCTACAGCGACGTTTTGCAGTAGGTGTTTATTCTGCGCCTTGAGGAGATCGACGATCTCCCCGTCGCTGTAGCTGGACAGAACTCCCTTGATGCAAACGAGGGGATTTAAGGGTTTTGGCTCCTGGACCTTAAGCCCTGCGTTCGACTGAACTTGGCCCTTAATTATGTTCAAGTCCGTCTTGCTGGCGCACCTCAGGACCACTTTCTGGTTCCGCGCTTTGCGAACTGTGTCGACTCGAGCTCCGCTTGTTTTGAGGTCCAAGGCGGTCCTGATCCTCTCGATCACGTTGTCCCCAGTGTGCTGGGGATTCGTAGACGAGACGATCAGGGTGTGGTTGGGTTGTGTGGGTAGTTTCGGGGGCTTGGGTGTACTGGCGACCTGGGCAAAGGTTTTGGGGCCCTGCTGCTGCTGCGTTGGTCTGTCCACTTTGCCCAGGTCCGCTACCCCCTTTTGGATGTCCTGGAGCGTCTTTTTGACCTCACCTACTGCGAGTTCCGCCTCCAGATTTAGCGCCGGGGGCACCTGGATTGGAGGCTCTTTATCTCGCCAGTACATTAAGCTACTACAACTTTAATAGATTTTCAACTTTATCGCCAAAGTGTAAGGTTCAAAGTTGATTGGAAAAATTTGACAGTTTCGGGTAGCTTGATGTGCTGGCGTTTGTACTTACAACAATATTGTAGTTCCTTTGTTTCTTCATTATCAGTCCGTAGATTTGTTGTGAGATACAAATTCTATTTACGTAAAATCAAGCCTTCTTCTAATGCGGATAAACAGCTACCGAACGCTACCTGCTGCAATTTTTCTTCGTTTACGTTTATACACATGGTCATACACGCACGCCCATTGCGAGCACTACGGACCTGACCTTTCTGAAAAACATCATCAACAAAGTAGATTTAAACCATTTTAAAACTGCACGCCCCTACACTAAAATTTCTATACAAACATTGAACATTGATTCTTGGAGGCCACTGCTTGTTGCATACACATTTTATGTCCTTCAAGGGCGTCCCCTTTTCCTGCGCACGGTACTTTCACGCGCGATTGATACCGCTCGCGTTCGCAGCAGTTTCTTCACCGGGCAGCGGGATGTTAGCTTGAAGTGCGCGGTTTGCGCGACGTGTGACGGCTTTACGCGGGCAGTGCGCTGCCCACGAGCTGTCCACTATTCTGTATTGCCATCGTAAAAATTACCTTAATGCAGTTGATTTAATATCTTAACTTGAATGACTAGTTATTTGCTGTTTAGGAGCGGTGCTGCTATAATGAGTGATGATCTTAAGCCTCCCAAAGCGTCGCCATATCGACCCGTTTCCGTGCTTTTCGTATCTAGGAGATTCCTGCGGCCTTCATAAGGTCACTGGTCTAACTTGTAGGAGGCCTTCCAACGCTACACCTAACGATACGGAACGGTCCTTTTACTACTTTACTGAATCCTAAAACGAAATAACAAATCTGCTGTTAACTACTTACTATAATAACAAAAAAAAAAACGCTCGAACGTGCAATGTTTACCTGTCTTTGTTTATTTACGTTGAAAGAACTTTGATCGAGAATGTTTCGATCGAGCCATGTGATGGTCATTAAATTTTCATTGTTTTGTTCTATAGACGTTTGGATTTTGGGCCACTGAGTCAAGCAGGGTTTTAAAGTTTTATAATGTCTGAAAAGAAAAGTTTAAAATATTTTACAGGATTATAGTACGGTAGGCTGAACATCAGTATAATATGGCCTGTTCATCATCATCATCAATTCAGTCGAAAGATGTCCACTGCTGGACGTAGGCCGTTGTGTAAAGTTATAGTAAACACATAGGATACTTTTATCCCGATATTCCTAAAGGATCGATACTAATGCGGGTGAAACCGCGGGGCGGCGCTAGTATTCGTGCGAAATTGCTCTGAATTTTCTCGTTATTTCAGATAGCGAGAAAGAAATACAGAGCAATTTCGTACGAAATTTGAAATGTATGAATTTCTCTAATCGAAATGTATAAAATAAACACCAATATTTTTCCAATAAGTAGCTCTGATTTGGTCCCCTAAAGCAAAATTAGTTCAAGTACCATCGTAATTTTTGCCAGACGTTACATAGACACTTGTACTCAAGCATCCGACATTACTTACATAAGTGTGTATATTATTTAATAATATAACATAACACACGAAAGCCCCCGCCCGAAAGCCGAAAGTCGGACAACCAGTCTTACCAAGTAATAGAGGGTGAGCCTATTGTCATCAACCGGGCACAAATCCAGAATCAGTCCAGTTAATGAGAAATTCCAGATGAAAAATCCCAATATGTATCATCATCATCATCTGCCTAGCCTTTTCCCAACTATGTTGGGATCGGCTTCCAGTCTAACCGGATGCAGCTGAATATCAGTATTTTACATGGAGCGACTGCCTGTCTGACCTCCACAACCCAGTTACTGGGTAATACGATACCCCTTGGTAAGACTGGTTGTCAGATTTTCGGGCTTCTGACGACCCGTAACGACTGTCAAAGTTCCACAAAAAAAAAAACCACAGTAAAATAATTCTAAGTATTCACTTATGTATGTACATTAATTTCTATTTCAAGCTCCACCGAGGCTTGTCATAAGAATAAACCATACACTATTCTCACATTTTGCGATGATATTTTCCATCTCGCTTCTGCAGAAGTTCTCTTCATTATTTCCCTTGGGGATTGTGCAGCGTCGCCGTTAACGTAGCTTGTAGGTGTTCCCATACGGGACGGCGCCATTTTACTGTCATGGCTGAAGATTAGAGGCTTTAAATCTTTGCATTGGAACTTACATAATATTTATATTATACAGGATAAAATTTTAACCAGTACGCAAAATGTAACCATGAATATCAGCGCATTAAAAAAAAATACGATACCCCTTGGTAAGACTGGTTGAAAATTTTTAGCGTAGAAAATTTTTCGCCGGCTATCAAAAAAAAAATCTGCTGTTTCATAGAAAAGTGCAATACCTACGCGGTCAAAATGTATTGCAGAGCCAATTTTTGCGTCAACCGTCAACCGTCAATGCAGGCGTTCACGCATTGGTTAAAAATTGATCCTGTATTTTGTATTTGCGTTCTTAATGTTGATGTATTTATTTCTGTCAGGTTATTACGACATAATATGATTTATAGGAACGTTCATAGGAAGATCTAGACAAAGACATAATAATGTACGACATTACATCATAGTTTTTTATGGAACATCGGATTTTTTAAGAACTGAAATAATTAAAAAAACATTGGAAACATTGTAATGTTAATACATTATAAATTATAGGGAATAATTATGAGATAATTATAGGAAAATTATGAGAGCGATTTTCAGTTTGATCAAGACAATCGAAGACTTGACATACATAGTAATGAAAACTCCAAACACGTTTGTGTTATGTCTTCTACACCGTCAATATAATTATAATTTATAGTGAAGTCGG
Organism: Hydraecia micacea; assembly: GCA_914767645.1. Classification (NCBI taxonomy): domain Eukaryota; kingdom Metazoa; phylum Arthropoda; class Insecta; order Lepidoptera; family Noctuidae; genus Hydraecia; species Hydraecia micacea. The sequence continues at coordinate 3,806,826 of OU611794.1, forward strand.
GATTGAAAAATAAAATAGTGGCTAATACGCTTGCCGCGGTTGGTCCGTGGATGGGTGACCATCATTACATAACAAGATATACCTTGGCTGGGAAAGAAAGAAAATACGTTTATTTGCGGTGAACATGACGCAAAAAAGAATATAAACACAAAAAAATAAAATAAAAAAGAAGGTAAGGGAAACATGCGTCACATCCACGCAAAACGGCTAGATCACGAAAAAAGCACGTTAAGCCGTTGGTCCCGGCTGTCAATCGTGGATCAGCAGTCGTTACGGGTCGTCACAACAAAGTTTGTATAGTGAGTTATAGAGGAGGCTTAGGTACTCGTTTATGGCTAGACTAGACCATCTAAGTACTAAAGTTTTATATGTAGCTTTAATGAACATGATGAACATTAGACAACGAACAGATCAGTTGCATAATAATTGAACATTTGTAAAGGGGATGAAGATTTTTATATGGAACCTGGCATCTTACCTGACCGGCATTTTTTTTTTAATGGCGGCTACGCATTATTCCTGTATAAATCGATAGCTTTGCGGGGTTTGTTCTTATTGTGTTTTCTGTTTGCATTGATGTATACATTATATTTATATAGGCTTCATGCGTGGGCACCATTTTGAAAAAAAAATACAATATGGCGGACGGGTAGGTACGCCATAGATCTTCAAAGCCCTTGACTTTAATTCGAACCTCACTCAAGTCGTGACCACACACGATTCGCAAGCGAACTCATTTGTTTTAAAAGTAAATTAATCGAGAAATAAAAATTTTCCTTCGTTCGAATTTCAACGAGATGTGGATAACACCCACATTTTGATCCATACATTCCCGTCAGTCTTTGTTCGATTTTAGAAATAAATGATAAGAGTAGGACCACCGAATGCGTTCTTTTGCAATTTCGGTTTGAAATTATAAAACAAAATAGCCGTAGTGTAAGTAAACTCTGAATTGAATGAATAAAAAAAAAATTAACAAAAAAATTAACCAACGAAGAAAGAAACTGGAAAGCTAATAAAAATAAACCTGGTAGTCTAACTAAGCTCCTAAATTAATAAAGTAACAAATTTTGAGTCGGTGCTACGGGCTGTCTTCCATCTCAATCAGAGTCCAAGGGTTTTGAAGGCAGTTCCCAATCCATTGCTTCATAGGTTTGAAAAATGCGTCTGCTCAACAACGTAAATAACGCAACGAACGTGGCTGAACTGTCAAAATGACATCGTGATCAATTGTCGTTTTATGTGCGTTACGCAGGGTCCTATCCCTATTAAGGTCACATAGCACACGTACAAAATCGGAAAGGGATCGGCACCGCATCGCCTTTCGCCTCGCCGTCAAACAGGCGTCAACCTAACGTAAACACATAACCAAAGCGGAACAGAAGCTCCGATACGTCATCTCGGCTACGGCTAGATGACGCCGCACTTACGGCTCGCTGACCGCTGGTTGATGGTGCAGAAGGCAGGCCGGAGGGGTGAGCGGGGTAAGGGTGGACGAATAGACGTAAGCTCGAGTACGGAGAGACGTAAGCGCGGGGACGACGAGCCGTAACTCACCGCACTGCGATTTGTGAGCTTGTACCGAGGCGAGGCGAATTCCTATTAGTGTGCGTTGCATGCAGTAGGGAGTTTCACACAAAGAATACTGAACGGCTCAAGTTGATACGGTGCAGATCCCTTTCCGGTTTGATACCTACGTGTGCTATGACCTTTATGTTGAAGTGTTATCTGAACTATATTATTTGTAAATCATTATACGTATCTAACCAATTTTTCTACCATTATTGATGAATTTTTTATTTAAATTTCAAATGGGACCAATTTCGAGATCAATAAATCTGCCTAGCCTTTTCCCAACAATGTTTGGGTCGGCTTCCAGTCTAACCAAACACAGATGAATACCAGTATCTATTTTACGTGGAGCGTCTGGCTATCTGACCTTCACAACCCAGTTACTGGGTAACACGTTACCCTTAGTAAGATTGGTTGTTAGACTTTTGGGCTTCTGACTACCCGTAGCGACAGTTAAAATTCTACGAATAGCACCAGGACATCAATAGCCGGGACCAACGGCTTAACGTTTTTTTCCGATTCAAGGAGTTGTCTCGATATGTAGGATGGTCAACCAACATCCCCGGACCGACCGCGGCAAGCGTAGTTATCTATCATTATGAATGTATTGTCTTTCTTTTTCTTTCATTTAACCACTCTTAACAACTCGACCTATTTCAATAAACAGGGTGATTGTAAGATGGGTGCAAAGCTTTAAGGCGATGATAGTACAAGAAAAAGTCTTACCAATTTTTTTTACCTAATTTTTGTTTTTTTTTTTCGAAGATTCTCAAAATTTTAAGTAAACTGCTGCTTATTTATGGCCAAATTGAATGATAATTGAATTCATTTTTGTTTCATTTAATTAAAGCAAAACATGTTTTAGGTCTCTGTGTCATTATATGCAAAATAAATTTACTAAGCACTTGAATTGGCGATTTAACTTTGGAACTGATTATACACCTAGACTTCAGAAATTGGAGGAACGTCGTGCAGAGCGAGATCTAGTTTATTTATATAAAATTATTAGAGGCCAATTGGACTCCCCTTATCTTCTCAGCAAAATAAGTTTTGGATGTCCACGCTTAAATGCACGCAAAAGAAATCTCTTCCAAATTGGTTTCTCCCGAACCAATTATGGCAAGAATACTTTTATTAAAAGAGCATGTCGTCTGTACAACGATACGATTTCATTAAAAGCAAATCAAGATTTAGATATTTTTCACCTTTCTCTACCCAAATTCAAATTTAGTATAAGAAATATTTTGGCATCGAAATTTAAATAAGAATAATAGTGTTATATGTTATATAATATTAAATTGTAATTTCTATAAACTTTGCAGGTGTGAACTTCTGGTAGTTGTTACACTTAGTTACATATATTGTACTTGTCATAGTAATCTGTGGAAACTGTTTCTGGATTGTGTTAAACTAATTTTTATACTTATGTTTGTTATTGCATCTGTTTGTTTCCCAAATAAAATAAAATAAAAAATATAAAAATTAGACATAAAAAATATAAAAATTAGATTTTTTTTTAATTGGTAAGACTTCATCTAAGAACCATGATTGTCTGTAGGTATAGTACGCGCCACGAAATATGAGACATGACTTTTGTCTTAAACTTTATTATTTCGTATTAAATATTATTATTTCCTTTATTCAATTGAATACATATTCATTATATTTTCAAATATTAGAATATAAAAATATATAAAACCATTTAAAAATATAAAAAATAGTAGCCCACCGGTATCGGGAACAGGGTCCAAGCTACCGGCGGTCAGGGCTCTAGAGAGAGGAACCTCCTAACAATGCGGGCCGTGTCCAGAAATACCGCTTTCTGCATCAAGCCATTGATCCAGCTGCCCAACGAGAGCCTCCTCAGGTGTTGGTCGAGGCTCTTGGCTATTAAACCATTAGCTGTCACGACTATCGGCACAATGATCGCTGAGTCCACATCCTACATGTCAACAACGGTTGTTGATATGTGGGATGTGGATTCATTTTGAAGGATATTACTAATCCATTGCTCCATAATTATGTTCGAAAAATGCGTCTGCTCAACAACGTAAATAACGCAATGAATGTTGTTGAACTGTCAATGCTACTGATACTTAGTTTGTTTCGCAATTACCCCGCAGGTTTTGCCCACCATGGTATCAATGTCGTCTGTCCATCTCGCCGCCGGACGACCGACATTTCGTCTAAAAAAACAAAAGAAAAAATAAAAAAGTACCAGAATAATAATGACTGGAATAAATTTATAATTTCTTTTGAGAGTGTTTCACGGTTTTCTGCGCTGTTGAAAACCGATTTCAACGTAATATGAATAAGGTAATTTTATTTTGCAAAGCAATACGAATAAAATGAAATCGGTTTATTATTAACAGACATACATCTATGTTCTATGTTATGAGTTTATTATTAACATACATACATATATATTGTTTGTTTTGGTCTTATTCTACTTGATTCGGACTGAATCGGTAATTACGAACGAGTTCGTCAATCGTAAAACAATCAAATTAATTCCATCTCACTGAAATTATAAATGTTAAAAAAACAAAATCCTGTCATTTCCTTGGAAATGGCTGATTAATACCTAGTGTGAATAATAAAGTTGTGTAATAATAAAATTGTACAATAATATAGGTAAGAGAGAACAAAAGTAAATATACGAAACGAAACATGCTTTTATCAAAAGTTCTCCAAATCAACACTTAATGGCTGCTCCTAAAATGTTATTCTTTCATACGTAGTAAATTTACATAGCGTAACTATCATCATAATTTTTTTTTTTTTTTTAATAATATTCCACAACTATCACACAACGCCATCTAGTCCCAAGCTAAGCAGAGCTTGTGTTATGGGTACTAGACAACTGATAAACATACTTATATATTTCTAGATACATACATATTATAGATAAATTACAACCAGACACAGAACAAATGATCGTGCTCATCACACAAACATTTGTCCTGGGTGGGAATCGAACCCACGACCTCCGGCATAGCAGTCAGGGTCACTAACCACTAGACCATCAGGCCTGTCAAACATTCTCCTGCCCTTATCCCTAACTATGTGTCAATAAAATTCTGAAGAATTGATTTTGCATATCTATTTATATTTAGTACACAACATGTCTACATACCTACAGGCAGTGGGCAGGGCACATTGCTCGCAGAACAGATGGCCGATGCGGCCGAAAGGTTCTGGAGTGACGACCGGCCGCGTACCAGAAGCGTTGGAAGGCCGCCACGAAGTGAACCGATGACCTGGTGAAGGCCGCAGGAGTCCGCTGGATGTGACACAGAATCGTTCAAAGTGGCGGTGCTCGGGGGAGGCCTATGTCCAGCAGTGGACGTCTTTCGGCTGAAATGAAATGATGGCGTCTTGAGCAAAGTGTAGCGAGATTAGAATCAATAATTGTAACATTATTAGAATTTATTTTTGAAAGTTTAAGTGAATGCGAATAGTGTTATTATGAGGGCATCATACTTTACGCAACCTATTAAAATGACACGGCCCATTTGATTAATTCATTTTTAACAAGGAGATCGGTTAGGAGCTTTTGTGCTCAGCTAACATAACATAATTTTCCAGAGCGTATCAACACTGAAGCTTGAAACTAGCGCATCAATCATGTAATGTCGGGGACATTAATTGTTAAACAAATTGACTCTCTCTCTTCTTCAGTCTTTCGCCACCCAATGCTGAGTGTTGTGCATCCTGCAATGCATACCACTTTTCTCTCAACTAATTGACTACCTACCAACTTAAATTGTCCGTATACGTCACAACTGTCACTTTTTGACAGTTATATGAAACTAGCTGCGTCCCGCTTTTTCACCCGCGTAAGTTTCGAGTTTCTAATATAATTCAATCATAATTCGAAAGACACGTGGCGCCATCTATTATCATAATAACGTTATTGTTGTTTTCCTCGGGAACAGCACTTTTTTCGGGATGAAAGGTACCCTATGTCCGTTTTTGTACACCTGACAACGTATATGCAAAATTTCAGAATGATCGGTTCAGTGGTTTAGGCGTTATAAGGTAACAAACAAACAAACAAACTTATTTTCGCATTTATAATATTACTTAGGATGGCAAATGGACAAAGGATGTCAAGTTCCCTGCCTGTACCTAAAGAGGATTTCCACCTATATCCAATAAACTACCACTTTATTTTCTTTACCCCGTCACCAAATAGAAAATAATGATCGCGACGATCATGTATTCGCGATTATCATTATTCACTCATTTGTTCGGTAAAAGCCGAACGTCACACAGTATTGGCGTTCCGCCGCGGAAGTTCGGCGACGGAATTTCCGTCTAGTGTGTCTAAGGCCTAAACCTTTCACACTCAACCGATGATGCGTTAGTGCGTCGGGCAAATAAATAGACGCAATCGAAGTTACGCCCGACGCATTTTCCGTCAGATATGTACGGACCCTTCTTTTTTTTTCGGATGGGAAATCATCTATTGACTCCTCCCGCTCTGGGTGGACCGGAAGGGAGTATCAAACTCTTACTGACTAAAACCCACCCGTGTTCCTTCCTTAGCCCTTTATGTTCCGGGGCAGCGGTAACACTTTCGGACGATCCCGCTACCCATGTACCGACCGATAGCCATGACTAAGTAGGTTAGGTGAAAGTGAGGAAAGAGTGATTGCCCCTGTGTCTGCGCACACACTTGTCTTGTGCACTATAATATCTCCCGCGTAAATGGCTTGCTTCCGCTGAGATTGGCCGTTTGGTCTGGGAACTTTTTTTAGGCTGTCCAAAAATTATAAGTGCTGAATATTGATATACAGCACTTAGAACAAACTACTGTGGCCAGCGCTTTCCAATTCCCTTTCCTCTCCTCTAACTAAATCCCAAACTTTTCCAATTCTGTAGGCTATATATTAACAATTATCCTTTTCTGTGAACTATACAATTATTAATTTACGCTTAATGGAATCGCTTCCCAATTATTAAATTAATAACAACAAAATATATGTTAAAACGGAACTCAACCCAACGCGGATAATGTTTCATATAGTTTGATACTTGATATAATGAAACCACTAATTATAAATGGGCTTTTAAAAGATACAATAATTTTATCGCCAGTTCGATGAGCTGTTTGTAACCTTTTGTACCTGTCTGCGCTAATTAAAATATTGACACCTGAAATTGGTGTTAATTATTCATACCTCGACCCCTTTTATTATCTAGTTTTGCTAAGTCTGTTGCCGGTTTGCGTCATACAGTCTTTTGTGTGGCATTTTATTTGATCATAAACTTATAAATGTGGATACGAGCATATCTTTTTTGCGAGCCGATATCAATTTAAACAGAGTCAGCCCAGAATTTGACTACGAGTGTGTCACCTTCAGTAGCGTCCATCAGTTCCTGTAGTGTGCAGGCAACAGGACATGTTGGGACGTAATGCCATTGATTGATGCCAGTTCGAAAAAAAGATGATGTAGGAATGGTTGGTGGAGAATGGTGGTATAGCTCCGTCTCTCTCTTACACTAGAATCTTGATAGCAGTTAACCGTCATAATACGGCACTTGGACACGATATTATGTGCGCCATTGTTTGTGGAACAGCACAACATTTACTCTCCAGGGCGAGTCATTTGTGAACTTCGACCTGAGCAGGTTTTCCATGTTTCGGCCTACCTTGGTCAGGAGTCTATTCCAGATTTCTAGGTAAGCCAAGGCATCTCATGTCCAGGTGGGAGATTTTCAGCAAATGGATAAAATGGGTTGGGCTAGGGAAGCTCTATGTCGCCATAGCCTGTCTTTAGACCGTTTGCCAGTGAGCACAGCAAATCAGGGGCTCCTCACGCATGAGACGCCGTGTGTGATGTGATACAATGTAACGAGTTATACAGGTCTGGTCCCCTGAACCCCACCTCCACCCCCTCGAGCCCCTGCTAGTTCTTCTTCTGTTTTAATCTCTGTCTTATCCACTATAAACTTTCTCATTCCGGTGTGATCCAGTTTTTCTTTTGTTTTGTTCCTGAAGGATCGTGAGCAACAAAATATACGTATAGGGTTTATTGCGCAGCTGTTTCGAAGATTAGCCGGAACAGACAGACAAAAATAAAAATAAAATGTTTTTTTGTTATGAGTAGCATACGCTACTCACTACTCAACTGTTTTTGATAATACAAAATAATAGCTTATTACTAAATATAATTATAATAAACACATTTATTTGTATGTATTATAGATGTTGATTTTGCAGAACGATCAATCAGAAATCATTTATTTTGCGAAGAATGTGGGTATACAAAAGAAGTCAAGTTTCGTCTTAATGATAATCTCATTCTTCAATATCAAGCTTTATAAACCACAGCAACTAGTAACATTATTTAGGTAAAATAATTATTCCAAATATCCTATAAAGTGACGTTGCTCAAAATGGAACCAATCGACTCGTATATTAGGTCAGGTTAGGTCAGGTCAGCTGGGCTGGTTTTGCAGTTAAAACCTCTAACTCGATTAAGGAATGTCACACGTTTGCTCGCTACTCGAGAGTGCCGTCAAAACCGCTCACTTCTCCCTCGTCGAGTTAGAGCTAATTCTCGCAGCTAAATTATCGATCATACGACTGACAATTTCCGTTCAACGAGTACGTAATAATTTGGTTTGTCCCTGATAAATCGTCCTATGGTCCGTTCCAAAAATATCTGACGAAAATGTAAACAAATGGATGAGAAAGGTACTTGTGGATGCTTATTTGTGGAGCCACTTACAAAGTGAGTGCTTTGATTTAATTATTTCAATCCTTAAATCCGAAGTTCAAATTTTAAATCGTCTTTGAAATTGGAACGACGCTTTTCCAATTACAATTTTAATAGAAAATAATTTATTGTTTGTATTTATTTATTGTTTTTTGTGTTTTAGTGGCAGTGGGCTGGCCATGTTTGTCGAAAGACCGGTGGCCGGTGGAACAGATGAGTCCTGGAGTGGAGACCGCGTATCGGCAAGCGTAGTGTGGGACGCCCCCCAGCTAGATGGACGGAAGACCTAAAGAAGATGGCTGGGACAGACTGGATGCGGAAGGCGGAGGACAGGGTGTTGTGGCACTGCCTGGGAGAGGGTTATGTACAGCAGTGGAATGCAATAGGCCGAGTTGAAATTATTGTTCGAAAAAGTGATGCGATCTTCAGAGAGTGATTTAACCTCCGGGGTAATTGCGTAACAAACTAACAGTAGCAATGGCTTTAATTTTGACAGTTCAACAACATTCGTTGCGTTATTTACGTTGTTGAGCAGACACATTTTTCGAACATATGAAGCAATGGATTAGCAATATCCTTCAAAATAATTCAGATTGAGATTGATAGTGTAATTGTTAGTATGTTGCGCAATTAGGGTGCTGAACAGGGTTTGTTTATACTTTCTTCAGATACTTTTGAAACAGACTACACACTTTGCAATTGTCATATTTTGTGTTGTGACTACACGTGGGTGACATGAATGGATCTATGATGATACTGTAGTAATATAATTAAAAAAAAAATTAAAACCCAAGATTAATCAACGTTAGCTTCCTTTGAGGTGATGCTGAGGAACACCAATGTAACTTGATAAAACTGCACACGTATCTAGTGTGAGAGTATACTGATGAGATCGAGAATCGAATGACTTGTCTATTATACAGGATGTCCCTGGAAGTATGTATTAAATTGAACAGGGGTGTGGGAAGGTCATTTCCAAACTTTTTAACCCTGAGAATGTCGGTGAATTTTTTACGGTTCAAAAGTTATGACCAATTTTTGTTTTTTTTTTTTTCAATCACTTCGCATAGTGCTCAATGAAAAAAAAACTATGAGGGCTTTCTAAATTTTTTTTTAAATATACAAAAATTGTGATCCACCGATATCGGGAGCAGGGTCCAAGCTACCGGTGGTTAGGGCTCCAGAGACAGGGACCTCCTCACAATGCGAGCCGTATCGAGGAGTACTGCCTTTTGAGTCAGGCCCTTGATCCAACCGCCTAACGAGAGCCTCGATGTAAATTGATCGATGCTTTTGGCCATAAGGCCATTGGCCGATACGACAATCGCCACAATGATAGCCGAGCTCAAATTCCACATGTCAACAACCTCGTGTGCTAAGTCGAGATATTCTCTCAGCTTTCACGAGATCCCTTCATGTGGAATGGTAACATCGACAATCATTGTGCGGCGCGCTAATCGATTATATTATTATTTTAAAACGCACGCAGTTGTTACATCATTACATGTGTTCAAAAGACTCGTAAAGGAAAACTACTTGTCGCTGTGATCTTGTCCTAACTGCAATCATCGTCTTCTTTTATTTTCGTTGCTTATACATTTAGTATGTATGTATCTATAATTTTGGATTTGTATATCTATTTTAGTGTATTGTATACAAAATATGATATACGACAGCCCCATTTTAAGTCCAGGAAAATCACTGTCCATTCCAAGGTTGCCTGGAAGAGATCGCAGAAAGCGATAAGGCCGCCCATTGTATACTTTATAGTGTTTGATGTATTTTTTTCATGTTATGTATGTTTGTGGTGAGTATATATATAAATATTTATATTTATATAAATAATTAGTATAGAATTCTCAAACTATCATTCATAGTTACACCACATACACTTCTGTTTTATGTAAAGAGAGACCAACAATTTAAAAATAAGGTACCTATTCGCTATTCGAATCGTGATCGAAGTTGGTTTCATCTCCATCCATATTTTTTCTTTATAATTTGAAGGCATTGTTTTTTTATACGGCCTGAATGAATCTACGTCTGTCTTTGGATGTCTGAAATTGTGTTTATCTTGTTGATTTTTTGATAGCTTAAGTAAAATTGTAGACCTGTCCTGTTTTTTGAGAGCCATTATTCCAATCTTTCCTTTTTGTATCTTTTCTTTTCATCTTTTCAGTACTGTAAAACAATACATTATTATGTATCTAAATAAATTCTTTTTATATTTCAATTTCATCTTCAAATTAGCGATAGAAAAGAAATAGCGCGTGCAGCACAGTGCACGTGTTAGAAGTGAAACTAAGAGAGATTTATTGTGAGTGACAGAGAGAGTTATATCTTTCTTCTCTCTTATGTAACAAAATGTGCTTAAATGTGACGCATCCTTGAAATTTCATTCTCAATTCTCGTCCAATTATCGAATAGCCGCCTAAGAAGCTTAATTTAAAAAAGGCTGACATTTTGTTTTGTGTTTTGAACGCCATAGGGACTTTCCGCTAGGTATTTTAAAGGGGTTTGACGCAGAATGTGCACTTCACAGAATGTCCACTTGACGCAAAATGTGCATTTCTCAAAATGCGCACTTCTCAAAATTAGTGTGAATTTTATCACAATGGGTCAAAATAAAAACCGTTTGCTTACATATTTTTTTTATTTTTGAGGATGATGTTGATGATAAAAAGCCGCGAAAAGTTGCCAGTTCGATTACGTTCATTTACGGTTACCGTCCGTCCGGATTTGTCAGAACATGTCCGGCTTATTGGACCCGCAGAATTCTTAAAAATATTTATAAAAGTAAAATGTCCGGCCTTTTTGCTGCTGGACTTTATAGCTTTTTGTCAGGACTTTCATATTTCGAAATATTAATCCTACACTCACCAACACCAACAACTATCCACTCCTAACACATATCTTAGTAGGACGAGTTAATAGGATTACTATCAAGTAGGTAGTACCTAGTTAAGTATTCTTCATCCAGTTCACGGAAGAGTAAAACAAACAAAAAACGATCAAGTGCGAGTCAGACTCGCGCACCGAGGGTTCCGTCCGTACGTAGGTATGTAAATAGTTTATCACGGGATTTTTTTTAATGTAATTACAAATTTACAGTTTTAGGATTTTTGCCTTTACTTGTGCTACATGACACTGCTTCTTGCCAAATTTCATGATTCTAGGTCAACGGGAAGTACCCTGGTTTTGATTTGGAAACATAAACGCCCGTAACTTTTGATTCCGTTGATTTAGAAGTTTGATTTTTTCACTGCTTCAAGGGATTGCAGCTCTGAATATTTGATATTAATTTCAACTTGATTACTCTACCCGTTCCTGAGAAAAAGGGACAAAGGACACAGACGGACAACGAAGTGTTCTTATAAGGGTTCCGTTTTTCCTTTTGAGGTACGGAACTCTAATAAAAGTATACAAATATCGGATCGGAAATCGGATTATCGGACTTAAAACAATATTTTTTGAATATTTTATCAGAATATTAATAAAATTAAGATCATTTTTGGCACGATCCAGCATTATCCGATAATAACATTTTCACGTTCGGTATATTTTTAGCAAAATTTTAAAACTTTTGCGTGATCATGTTGAGGATAATAATGTTATAATCTGGTTATAGGAGTGTGGAAAATAATAACTAAACATAACGTAACATTGAACTATATGATACCGCTACCCCGGAACATACACGGCTACACATCAAGCTTTTGGAAAGTTTTTGGAAATAAACTTATTATTAAAAAGCTACACATTTCCAGTTTTAGCTGACCTCGGGTTGTATAGGTTTTTCGTACAATCAGAAGTCAGCTTATACTGGTTATGTATAGTTTGATGTGTAGCCTTGCGTACCTATTTTAACACCCACTTTTCGCCCGTAATATTTTAGTCCCATGTAATAGGAGGCGAGTCTTTTGTCACCAATCGGGCACAAATCTAGATTTCGGGCCGTTACTGAGGAACTCCAGATGGAAAAACTTTGCTTGACCTCGAGACGAACTGAGGACCTCAAGGTCAGCTTGGAAATAATATTAGAATAGTATATTCTTCAGAAAAACTTACATAAAACCTATCTTCCAAGGTCCTTAATATGTTGTTTGTACATTTCCGAGACACGGAGGGATTATTTATCTTCTACTTTTTCTTCGTTTTGAATTATCCGGACTTTCAGTAAATCGCTTGAGCCCCCCGCTAATGAGCCACATTGATTTTCTATTGTATCGTACTACAAAGGAACGCGCGGAGCTTGACCGGTTAATCTAACGAGTGTTTCATCGACGCTTGTGATAGTGGATGTAACAGTAAGATTTTATTATGTTACGTAACATTCCAAACCACTAGACCTAAAAATAATCTAAAGCAACGAGTAACCTACACAAGTCATCCGATAATACCGTTGTAGACCCATTTCTAGGCAAAAAATCTAGCCTATTTTACTTTTCTAGCCTACAGTTATCTCTTTCCTCAGACCTTTCTTCGGATCGTACGCGAGAATTGACGTCTAACATAGCCATTCTGACTTTTATTTGAACACGAGTAGTTTTTGTGTAAAGCTACTTATCCTTTTTTTTTGTGTGAAAATCTTTCTACTTTAGTATCTGAGGAAGGGTATTTGAAACCACAGAACAGATAACCTCTTTATCTGTTCTGTGTTTGAAACTCTATAAAGTCACGTAAAGACACCGCAATACATGCACCGCGAATGGTGTATTACAGGCTGAATTAATCGTGAAAAAAAGAAAGAAAAAGAGGTTTATTTCTCATAGAAATACTTCCATGCAAAAGATAAGATAACTCAACTAGAATATTAAAAAAAAAAAGAAACAAAATGGACTCACCAATAAACCCAATCAAATTCGCCTAAGCGTCGACAGTCGCTCATAATAGTGAGCACCCTGCCGGCCGTGCATACAGCCTGAGGCACCCTGAGGCATAGACGCTTAGTAGAGATCACAATCATGATCCGACCAAGGCTTTTTTTTTATTTGTGCATAATTTATTACCTGTTGACATTACATAATATAAGGAAGCCAGTAACAGTCACAATAACCCAGCAGTAGTTGAAACTGAAAAAAAAAAAAAAAACGAGTGTGCTTATGACCACACGACTGAAGTGAAACTTCAGTATTGCGTATTTGGCTATGAGAGGAAGAGAGAAAGAAAATGTGTGCGCGCACTGATGTCTCTTGCTTATATCCGCCACTCAACTCCCGTTCGCCTCGCCCGATCACACTTTTCGTAACGCTTACGTCACGCGTTCGCCAGCTTACTCCCCAAGTCAAGCGTGCGTAAAGAAGTTTCACTTCAAAAAGTAACTGAAGTAATAACTGTATTACACAGTAGGTTAAGCAAGCACTTGAAACAAAGCGAGCATCCGACCTCTGTTCGCTATAAGGTCCTCGCTCTGTAGCCCCATAATATGTGCGCATCACATTTTCATTCATGGACTGGGTCCATCGCATTCGCGGCACGTTTCCACCGGCAACGGGGACCCTGTTCGAGGCCTGTTGGCCCAAGCCCGCTGGTGGCCGTCCTATTCTTAGCCGCTGTGGTGGTGTTGGTGACGATGCGACGTTGGGGACGATTATGTCTGCACCCTAATTGCGTAACACACTATTAATCTCAATCTGAATCATTTTGAAGGATATTGCTAATCCATTGCTTCATATGTTCGAAAAATGTGTCTGCTTAACAATGTAAATAATGCAATGAATGTTGTTGAACTGTCAAAATGAAACCCATTGCTACTGATAGTGTGTTACGAAATTAGCCCGCTGATCTTTAAAAGAGACTTTGACCCTTAAGTTTCTTACGTCATTCTTCTTAGGGATAGTCAGGTAGAAAATATTAACTCCATCTAGCTATTTTTTTTATTTTAAATAATATGTCACGTCGTATAAAAGTAATTTGGATATCCTATTTACAGAATAAACAAATTCATTTAATGTCATCTAATTTAAAATTGCCCGGTCTTCCACTGATTGTTGCATACACATTTAAAATTGTTTGCATAGAAATTTTTGTATAGAAATCTCTAGCTACGTGGAAAATCATTCTCTCTGTAGTCTGTACGCGGCTTTAGCGAATTAGAAGAAAATACTAGGTTGGCAACATTGCATTTGTCAATATAACACGCCCTGCAACATCTCACTACTAACATCTACTATTCCAAACTGCACAGCAAAATTTTCCCGTTCATCGTTGTTACAATTGAAACTCACACTCAAACTCAAAGCATTTATTTCAAATAAACCAATCACAGGCACTTTTGAATTTTCAAGGGGTCGGTCAGTCTGAAAGGTGAAGCTAGATGCTCATCCCAAAGCGCAGGTACAGACGCCAGTACATCAAGCTACCCGAAACTGTCAAATTTTCCCAATCATCTTTGAACCTTACACTTTAGCGATACAGTTCAAAATCTATTAAAGAAATTTGACAGATTGTAGTAGCTTGATGTACTGGCGTTAAACCTATGGAGAAACTCAATATTATTTCCATTCATTAGCTAAAGCATCGATCAAAACGTTCCGAAATATATTTCCAAGATACATTGAGCAAGGAAATGCATTCAAATGTCACTCAATTTCTATAAATAACATAATTTTCTTCTAAGGCTCTTTTCACACGTTCAGGCTGCCGGATTGCCGGCGCCGCGGACCCGGCAGCGAATGTAGGTATGGGTAAACTGGGTTTTTGCCGGTAGGTGTGAATGCTGTCAAATAGTGTTAAACTTATCCATAAGCTCTCATTATCCGTGGCGATTTTTTTTCGCGCACTTGATTTTCAAAGCACTGCTTAGTGCCGAGACGGAAAATCCAACAGTATGTCTTTTGACGCGCTGTTATGCGCTCTGTGGGATTTTCATTGCTCGGCCCAACACCGAGAGTCTAAAATCCAGTGTGCGATAAAATTCCGCAGCGATATCTTTAATTTATATTGATTTTATTTAATTTAAAATGTGAATGATTTTAAAGACTAATGAATTTAAAGATGATTGCGATCATTAGTTAAATGAATTTATTTTACAATTTGATTTTTTGTATTTCAGTTATTTCATTTTAGTTTTAGTTATAATAGTATTATTGTAGCATGTATTTTATTATTTGGTTACTAACATAATTTTTAAGTAAACCAACATAAATATGGATCACTGTGTTTGAATTAAATACATAAATAAATTTACGTCCGTGCATACGTGGGGCATATACAAAAAAGGTCCAAATAACACATTTTTATTAGCAAAACCATGAATAGTTTGAGGTTTAATGCAAATCTAGATTGTAACGACCATGTACCGATGTAGTTCCGGACCGGTTCTTATCCGGCAGTCTGAACCAGTGAAAAAAGAGCCTTATATTCGAACCTCGGCACGGTTAAACTTACTGAATAGATTTTGTACTAAAGAAAACACGATGTTCATTTGTCCGTTTTCAAAGGAGCCCACGATAAATGAATTAATGTTGTTTCAGAAGACAGGCATACCTAATTGATTGTAATTTATGTTTATACAGACGATATTTTGATTATATCTTTATATAAACGCCTGTACGTGTGTATGTCACTGAACGCCTCCTAAACGGCTGGACCGATTTCTATTTTTTTTTTGTGTGTTTAAGAGGGTCCCGGGATGGTTTAGATTCACAATTGGACCCGGTAGGGGGCACTGCGATCGAGTTCCAGGAAACAGGATAATGTCTGTCCGGTCAGCTAGTTAGCTGTAAATTTGAAGGTGATATGGGATATGATAACACGGTAATGGGTTAGCCGGTCGCTATTGTATTGTCTGTGGCAATTTATATTTTGTAAAGTATAAAAAAAAAAACTGTGTGCATCACAATAGAAGTGAAAACTTACGACAGGAGCCGAGGATGCGCGATTCAGCACCGAGTATACGTGATTCAGCGTCGCCCAACAACTGGAACCGAGTATATCAATATACCCGATTCAGCGTCACGGATCCGAGCGTGACGATTCAGTTTCACTGTTCTAAAAAAGCGCAAAATGCGCCTAAAGAAGTTTTCATTTAAAAAATATCCAGCATTTCGTAATTGAATTCGGATTTCTGGCCCAGAATCCAGCATATCACCATATAGCAATCACAAGCTACCATTAGCATTTCAAAGAATTTCTGGGTCGTTTTTGCCGCGTTCCGAATATTCCGAATTGACTTTTAAAAACTCAATTGCATCCATTTTGCATGCTCGATAAAAATAAAAACTCTAAAACACCGTCCGTTACGATTAGTTCAGTCGACCGTATACTCGTTTATTCGTTTTGGAAGAAAAAGTGAGGTATTCCACTCAGACCACTGATTTGAACCGCACTTGGACGAACAGCACCTGAGCACTTCCACAAACCGCACTGAAACAAAATTTTGTAACGTGCAGTTCGGTGGAACAATGTACCGTTATTGTTTCGGTATTTCTGATTTTCTGTCATGTTTGCGATATTTACCATTTTGGGGGAAACTGTTGGTTATTGTCATTGCTTAAAATTTTTGATGAGAAACTGACCAACAGTTTCTCATTCAATCGATGATTAGCCGGGGTAAAAAACCATACCACCATAACCATAACCATACCATACTATTAATGCGAAATTATTTTGTGTAAAGAAGTGCGTTTTTTTATTTGTTTGTTCGTCCTTTTTTCCCGTAGCAGCGGTGTTGTGGCGCCATCTACATCGCCACATATGAACTACGCATCATACTGACGTCATGCAAAATGTTGCATCGCGCAATCACAGTTTACCGCTCAACTACGCGATGTTTACGTGATTGATGTCGCGGCAATATAATATGCATATCGTCACAACATCAGTCTTCAGGCAGTAGCTCCCCAGACACAACATCTATCTGGTTAGAGGATCCTCCCTTTTCTATAGAAGATGAGGAAACTTTACGCCCTGTTCCTCAGACCCTGTAGAGTAACGTATCGGTGTTATTCTTTGCATATAGGTAGATAGTATAATGCCCGGGAAAATCCGGGAGCGAAGTTTTGGGCTAAAACTTTTCTAAACTAATATCAAAAAAAGAAAAGAAGAGAGAAGAGAAAAGTTTTGAATTTTTGTATGTTTGTTTGTTATTCTTTCACGTTAAAACGGCGAAGCGGATTTTTTGGCACATGGGTAGACATAATGATACTTTTTATCCCGATGTTCCCACGGGGTCGAGACTTATGCGGGTGAAACACCGCGGGGCGCAGTTTAATACGTGTGATATGATTTTATGAAGATGGTAAGGCAAGGCTGGAGCCTACAAACAAGACTGATTCTTATTAGCTCAACATCGAGTTGAATGATAAAAGGTCAGGGCGGTGTTTGCATAACAGGGGGATGTACCTACTTCCACTGTGAACAAAATACGCAATAAGAACCTTTTTCCATTCCATAATATTAATAAAAAAAAATAAAAAAAATCAAATAAGCAATATTTGAAAATCGTTTTGAATAAAAATAATCAATTTCGATCACACCTGTGCAAATTATTAACAAAAAATCGAATCCGACCTTTTAGCGGCACATGTTTTACTAAATTAGACCTAAAATATTAATGTGAAAGTAGATCCCAGGTTAGGCGCCTAGAATCATTTGTATTTTCATGTATATTTTGACAGTCAAAGGGCCTTTTGATGGCCTACTTGAAATAAATGATTTGACTTCTACAGTTCTTGAATCGCAATGATTGAACGTGCTTTATGGCATGCGATTATTGAACGAACGTTCCAGAAACATGCACCTTTTAAATGGGGCTTTAGGTTGAATGTCGCTTGAACGTCATAAAACGGTCTATTTTTCTGTGACAGAGTTCCAATCTTAGTGAAGTTTCAATTTAGTGGGAATTCTTGTCAAAAATGATAAAGCACTTACGCGGCTGACTATACACACATTTTTGCACTGACCCTTCATTAATGAACTTTGCTACCGGGACAATTAGTACCGTATAATTATAACTTTGACTCCCCCTAGTTTTAATGAAGGTATTTTCAGTTTATTTGACTCTCTATAAACTTGTAATCAACTATTCGCTAGGGTGCGAATGATAGTGATTTCAGGGAATACGATGGCACTGTGATCACGTGCTGCCGTCCATAGCGAGGCTCAGGGGAGACCCCTTTACAACCTCCCCAGGGATGTGCCCTAACAGGCATTGTACTGAGGGGGTTCCGGATTGGTATATTAAGAGGTAACGGGACCCCCTCCATGTGCTGATGGTGATCACCGGGGTGGTTTTAGTTAGGTAAGAATCCCACATTACCTCGTTTTCGCCAAAGTCCAGGTGCCTTTTGAAGGTTTCTCCCCTGCAAACAAAAAAAAAGGGTGCGAGTGATGTTCCAATTTTTTTTTATTTTTTAGGTACTTACAGTGAAAAACATCATCTGGCAACCCGCACTGGGCCCGCGTGGTGGATTAGGGCCCACTCCCTCTCACCGAGAGGAGGCCTGTGTCCCAGCAGTGGGAACATAATAGGCTGATTATGTATGTATGTACAGTGAAAAATGTGAACGTCTTTTATTCGTTTGAAAAGCAAAGTGGGCTGATGGTTATTCGTCTGTATTTTTTCTAAACGATGATTTCATTGTATTGTTTTGTGAGGGGCTCGTGGCAAAATGATAACAGTCGCACGCGTCTGTCGAAGGTTCGTGGATGGGGAACTTTATTCCCTGTTACACACGCCTAGCCTTTTCCAAAATCTTTTCGATGCAGCTGAATACCAGCATTTTAAATGGAGCGATTGTCTATCTGACCCCCACATCCCAGTAACTGGGTAACATTAGTTGGTAAGACTAGTTGTAGACCCCTTGGTAAGACTAGTTGTCAGCCTAGACTTTCGGGCATCTGACGACTTGTAACGACTGTTAAAGATCCAAGAATGACAGCCGGGACAAACGTCTTAACGTGATTTCCGAGACACGGAGATGTATCGGTGTGTAAAGGATCACCCATCCACGAAACGACCGTGGCAAGCGTAGCTTAACCTTGGATCGACCCGTGCGGCTGATATTATTTTGCGACGAGCCCCACAGAATTCAGATTAATTTTATTTAATCAGAATTGGTCATACATAATTAGATCATTATACAATACTTACAATTCTCGTGAGTTCAATTCCAATAATGAATTATAGGTATTCGTACCTACAAGCCACACTGTACCGAAGCATAAACATACAATAGAGATATATCTTGTTTGGTACATACGAGTACGACACGCAAACGATACGAGACTAGCACCTGATTATTTTGAAAAACATTTGTTGACAAACTCATTTTCATCTGCCTAGCATTTTCCCAACTATGCTGGGGTCGGCTTACAGTCTAAATAGCCTTACACGATTTCTCGGGCCCTGTCCGCAGGGACAGTGTAGCGAAACAGGCAGTCAGGGTCCCTAAACGCACCCTAATTGCGTAACACACTATTACTCTTAATTTGAATCATTTTGAAGCATATCTAGTTCTAATCCATTACTCCCTATGTTCGAAAATGTGTCTGATCAACAACGCAAATAACGCAATGAATGTTGTTGAACTGTCAAAATGAAGACCATTGCTACTGATAGTGTGTTATGCAATTACCCTGCAGGGCGACAGACTGGTTACGATCTCCCTGCTTCCCTACCGCGCTGTCGATCGTGTAGTGTAATAAAAGACAGGGAAACAGGGAGCCATTTTTTTTACATTTAGATAATGTCGGCGCCTTAATGCTAGACTTGCAAAGGTTTCCACGTTCGACTGACGAATGAGAGTGAGTTAAGGCAGGAAGTGATTTCTAGCGTAAAAGTATTAAGTGGCGCTGTAACTGGTAGGCAGGACTCAAGATAGACCGGACCCGAGACATCGACTAATGTAATAGACCTTTTTTTTGCACACGCACACCCGACGACAGTCGCATGCGACAGGTCAGTGTGAGACTTACTGTGAAAATGATCGTTTCTAGCATGAAGACTGTCGTAACGATTACTCGCGAACGCAAATGACAGCTCAAGTGACAAGACGACCATCGTCTTCCGGTACGCGGTCGCCACTCCAGAACTTTTCTTGTAAACCTTTCTGGTAAACTCTGCTTGCGCGATGCAGGGTTTTACGTGACGTCAGTGTGGTGCGTAGTTCGCATGTGGCGATGTAGATGGCGCCACTATATAAAGCGGACACTATCTGACCTCCACTACCCACTGAACAATAAGTTACGCCTTCGTAAAACTGTTTTTGGTTGATAAGCCTTTCAGCAATCCGGTGTTAAAAAGTTATGAGCGAGTTAGCACGTTGTTTTATCGCGTTGGTTTACGATCTGGGTGTTTAACGATATTTAATAAATTATGAGCTGATGTTGCTAAGCTTGTCTTATTTATTTTTTTATGAGAGTCGAGTTACGCCCCCCACATTTCACTTAATTTCTGTTTCATTTCGGTATTTCAATACTGCTCTTTAGAATGTTACGGCTAATAACCGAAGTGCGGCTACACCTAGGTTTAGCCGGGTACAACTAGGTGCATCCTACGTCGACGAAGCCCCGCTTCGCGGGGCTCCTATTTCTGTGTAAAGGGTTTAAAGTAACCTAACCAAACCTAACCTCGGGGTGCCCTTCGCTCGCTCTTGCATCCTACGTCGCCTATCGATCGACCGCAACCATGCAACCGATGTCACCAGAAGTACACACGAACCGCATGTGGCCGGCTACACCTAGTTGTACCCGGCTAAACCTAGGTGTAGCCGCACTTCGGCCGGCTAAAACTAGGTGTAGCCGCACTTCGGCTATTAGCCGTGACATATACACAATATGAAACGGATAGCTAATTTGGTTTAGGCTTGCTTAAAGGAGTCACCAGCCGCTCCTGCATGGGCTTATTTAAAGAGTTGCAACCCGCTCTGTAGGATATAAATACGCCGCTTGTGAGTAATACGCAAATGACCTTTCAACATCATCAATATCCAATAATCGTAAAGCAGGTATTACCTTTTAATGAAATTGTGATTTACAAAAATAGATCTTACGGACTAAAAGTCCCGACGCACTTAATCATTTATTCCTGACAAGCCATTAATATTTAACACGATTGTACTGTTCATTAGGTACATTCTTAGGCTGATTATCGGGGTATGGTAATTATAATTGGAATCTAAGCGAAGCGAAAAACAAAGTAGGTGCGTTATGCGTACATACAATATGTATTTATGTACCTACTCACTACTCAAATTATCATAACTCTTATCATTCATAACCTTAGTTTTACATGAACGGAAGAAAGAGTAAAGAAAAAGAGACAAATCTGTATAATTGATTTTTCTGCAACCAACCACTCATTTACCTTTTTTTTTTTTTTTCGCTGAGAAATGCATTACGCATCCCCGCTGGCGGGGGTCGAGACAGGGTATGTGGGACTCCTGTCGGAATGGCACCGACAGTATACCCACTAAAACAAAACGGTGTACCAACATCGCCGTGATGGGGGGGCCATGGGAAACCGGCTCAGCCTTTACTTCCACAACCCTCCCGGCGCATGCCCGCCTAGCTGGCGGGCCCCGCATGCCCCTCATGTTGGGGGGCTACGGGAATGGCCGGGGACACCTGGCCATTCCCGTCCGACACTGGTGGAGGCCTGTGCAATACAGTTAAGGGTGCCCCCGCACCCGTTGCCTGCTGGCCTCCATCTGGGAGGAGTCAGAGATGACTGTCAAACTGACGTCTTCTTCGACCCCTCCTCCGCCTTCGGAGCAGCGCCGCGTGAGGATCGTCCTCCCGCGCACGCTCCGCCGCCTCCTTCTGGGACATGACATGTTCGCAGAAGGAGGCGACTGCCGCCCAGGACCTCTCATCCCTCAGCATGGCGTTAACCAAACCGGGGAGTGATAGGTCTGGTCCGATCACCGCGATGAGACTGCGGCGCGGCTCGGACCACGACGGGCACACCTCGAGCGTGTGCTGCGCCGCGTCCTCCGCCGCGCCACAGTCGTGGCACGACGGCGCGGCGTCTCCTCCCGTCCGATTCGGTGCAGGTACGATCCGAAACAACCGTGTCCGGACAGCACCTGCGCCAGACGGAAGGAGAGGAACCCATGCGACCGCTCGAGCCAGTCTCGCAGGACTGGCCCAATCGCGTCGAGGGTTCGGCGGCCGAAGGCTGCGGTGGCGAGGTCCTCCGTCCAATGGACGACGATGGCGTCCCTCGCCTCCTGCCGGAAGGCCTCCCGCTCTTCCTGGGCTGGGCGTTCTCCTCTCACCCTCCGCCCCGCCGTCCATTCATATACTCTGGCGAGCACCCACGGAGGGGTGCCGGCCAGAGCACATGCTGCCGCGAAGCCCACCGCACGGTAGGCCCGCGCCACCCGCTGGGAACCACTCATTTACCTACATCATCTGCCTCATCCTTTTCCCAACTACCTATGTATGTTGGGATCAGCTTCCAGTCTAACCGGATGCAGCCGAGTACCAGTATTTTACATGGAGCGACTGCTTATCTGACCTCCACAACCCAGTTACTGGGTAATACAAAACCCCTTGGTAACAGACTTTCGGGCTTCTGACGACCCTTAACGACTGTCAAAGATCCACGAGTGACAGCCGGGACCAGCGGCTTAACGTGATTTTCGAGGCACAGAGGGGTCTTGGTATGTAAAGGTGGTCACCCATCCACGGACCAAACACGGCAAGCGTAGTTTAACCCGATCGATCGACCCGTGCGGCTGTTACAAGTAAAAAATCCAGGAGTCATTGTTTTGGGGAAACAGTTCATTGAAATCTGAGGGGCGATTCTCGTGCCGACACAAAGCGCGTTCCAGTTATCCGAACAAATGAGTGATAAATGATAGTGACGATCGCGTATTCGCGCGACGATCGCTTATATTAGGACACGGAGTGGAGTTTCTTGCCCATTCTTCTCCATACGAAAACTACCTATTGGAATGGGCGACTAGAATCAATTCGTTTTATTATAATTTTTGACGTTAAAAGTGCCTTTAGTGTGCCTATTTGAAATAAATGATTTGACTTTGACTTTGACGGCATTCTGGATTCTGTTGTATTATAAAAATTAAAGGGATTGTCATTCCTAGTACGTAACTTGACCAGAGTCTTTAGCATTCTTAGCATTGTGTGACAAAAATAGACTGTCCAATATTGTGGCATTGTGTATACAGTTGCATGTCTGCAAGAACAGCTTGTAACTTGCTAGCTTGTATTATGTGAGTCGCTGCAGCAACCTGTCCGCCTCGGTGTTAGGCGTGTGGCAGTGATTCACATAATATAAAGGGTGGCCCAAAAGTCGTGGATCGCCCTGTTTCGTTTGATCCACGACTTTTGGGCCAACCTGTATATTCATGGTTTTTAGGCTAAGTGATTAGAATAGGAATACTAACATAGGGGTAAGAAATATTGTTACTAACACAAATGAGTCATGTTACTTGATTAATAAAGATATTATTATTATTTAGTCGTTCCTCTCCTTTTTTAACTTTCTTCTAAACAGACATGTTCAAAAAAAAAAAACATAATATGGCAATAAATGTAGAATAATGACATGTAATAATTGTCCACCAAAAAATATAAGCTATAATTTACCTTATTTTTAGCCGAGCTATTACAGTAACCATAAATTGAATAATACAGTGTAAAAAAAACACATCACGTAGGCGTCAACTACGTATTCTGTACATCAAAATAAGTATCATTGCACGAAAATAATTTCTGCGAAACGGCTTTCATTTTTGGTGTGAAAATTGAGGTATTCCACTCAGAGCACTGATTTCAACCGCACTTGGACGAACCGCACCTGAGCACTTCCACTAAACGCACTGAAACAAAATTTTGTAACGTGCGGTTCAGTGGAACAATTTATCGCTGCTGTTCGCGGTAGTGCGCAATGTAACGCACGCAAAACTTTGTGCTTATGGGTGCATGCAACGGTGCAGGGGTCGTGAGAATATTTTAGTCTCATAACAATAAAAATTTGTTAATTTCGTAAAAAAAACGTCAGTAAAAGTTGGAAACCTAACCAAACCGAACCTCGCGGTGCCCTTCGCTCACTCTTGCATCCTAATTCCCGCGTATATATTTAATATGATTATTTTGACAAAACCTCTGTTGTCAGTAGCTTAGTAAAGTGTCAGATATATAATTATCTGTAACAAAAAAAATATTATAATGACGGGAAGTACAAGTGACTCTCGGCTTCTTTTTACAGCCGTTATTTTTGCAATGTAGGTCAACATTTTGTCAACAATAAAGATTTTCCAATTATCCTCATCCGATCCTTATTATGAAATCATAAGGAATTCCTGTGAAGGAAAATTAATTTGAGATTGTTTGTCCTGATTTCCGCGTATTGAAAAATATTTATAACATTATGGCTCGTCTTTTTTTAGGGTTCTGTATGCAAAAAGGGAAAGTGAAGCCATATTAGACGTAAGTATACGCCCGACATTTGTCTGTCAATTCGTAATTGGCTTCTAGCGTGACAAATAATAAAATTAAGGTAAACAGTATAGCGAAGAGCAGTGGTGGCCCAGTGGTAATGGCCGCGACTTGTCAGCCAATTCTGACGCCTTTTATGCCTTATTAATTCTTATTGAGTATAGAGCAGTGATGATAGTCGTAGGTTCGAACCCAGACAGGCGCTTTACTTTGTGTTAATTATTTCATCACCACTGCTCTCAAAACGGTAAAGGAAAACATCGTGAGGAAACCGGCATGTTCTAGAACCATAAATTCGAATACATGTAACATCTACCAAAACGCCATGGGCCCGCGTGGTGGATTATGGTCTACTCCCTCTCACAGAGACGGCCTGTGTCTCATCAGTGGAAACATTGTAGGCCGATTATGTGTGTGGAGTTTTAGTGACTGTGCGGAACCCTCTGTGTCTGATTAGAGAATTGAAGTTCAGAACTTGTCAAACTCTACTTTAGCATTACCTTAAATATATACCTACTTAATAAGATGTAGCCCACGAAATTAAACATTCCTTTAATGCATGAGTGTTACGAATTTACGATATACTTGCGCAAGTTTAGACTTGCACAAGTTTCCGCCACACCGAATCGCTCGGATACTTGTTTTAATTTATCGAATATGATAAATAATCGACAATTGATTGAAAGTTTGGAGTTGAGGTATCTCCGAGAATTCCAAGTCCAATTTTGCGCAAGTTTATCGTAACGTGTGTGGCTTGCATACGTAATGCCAAAGTAGAGTTTGACATGTTCTAAACTTGAAAACCTCAATTCAGAAACCGGGCTTTAGTGTGCGAATTTGATACGCACTTGGTCGGTTTATTTATAGGATGTAATTTTAATCACCGTATCCTCTTAAGGGGTCATTGTACTCATCATTATGATCAACTTTTACTATGGGACCAAACCTGAAATCGTAAAAAAAAAACAGCTGTTCCCTACATTTATGTTAGCATAACTCGTCAAAATGTAGGGAACAGCTGATTTTTTTTTCGCGTTTCATGTTACGTCCCATAGTAAAAGTTGTTCATAATATTGAGTACAATGACCCTTTTAGAGGAAAACGGTGATTAAAATTACACCCTGTATAATTTTATTATGCTAAATTTTAACTCTTTATAGTAATAAAGAGTTAACATTTGTAAGTTTGTATGTAAGGGGTAATCTCCGGAACTGCCAGTCGGATTTAGAAAACTCCCCCCCATAGCCAAATTCTTAAGGAAAGCTATATATTGGCTATGTAACATCACGCTAGGACCCTTAACTAGAAATAACGCGAACCGAAAACGAAGTACTAGCGCAAATCAAACAAAATTCACGCATACGAAGTGGCGGGCATAAACTGGTTATTTTAAAATTAAAAAAATGAAACCTGCGGCTGGGTTACAAGAAAAGTTTTAAAAATATTAAACAACACAAAACCTTTACATCAAAACAAAGAAAGCACGAAAACAACAATAATTCCCTGCAATATTAAAGCTGTTTTAATTAAACTACGACGCTTACACAGAGTAGAAAGATACAGAAGTTCAGCTATAATCAACGAGCAAACATACCTACGCGCACACACTGACACCGTTCGCGACACCCGTGTCCGTGTCGCGTGTCCGTTTGACATAATGTCTGTTCTAAAAAGTATCTGGTATTCATCTGTATTTAGCCGGTTTCAACTTAACATCGCACCACTTTATGAATAACATTATTAAACATTAATTGAAAAGTCATCGGCGAAAATGAGGTTATAAAAAACATTTTTACAAAAAAAAAACAACTGTTTTCAAAAAAAAAAACTACAAAGTGATAAATAACTTTAATTTCGGAAGTCGGTGTCAAAAAACGAAAATGCGGAACTAACGACACCGACTTCCGAAATTAAAGTTTTATGTATTTATATTTATCACGTTGTAGTTTTTTTTTTAAGTCGGTTGTTTTTTTTGTAAAAAAAGTTTTTATTCACATTATAATTATTTGCACGAAGAAAGTCCCTAATTTTGTCAAACGGATGTCAGTAGCAATGCGCTTCCACCCGCCGTAGCGTAGACACGTGTCTATGTGTGAGTGCGCCTGTTTCGCCCGTTGTATGAAGTTAGTCTTCTGAAGCTATCTATTTCGTGACGCTTACGTCCTTTTATGTTTTTTAATAACAGGGTAACATCTACGCCCCCCCGTTGCTACGACAACGGTTCTCAACGTTTCATACGTCACGGATGAAACTATGAAACTAATAACAATTTTATTTTTAATGGAGGAACGGTATTTTATTAAATTAAGTACGACCTTGTACAAAAAAAGAAAATATATTTACTAAAAATTTATTTACCTTCATGGTTTAATGATCACAGGTAAAAAGATATTTAGCTAGTTGTTCCCTAATGTCGCAGAATAATTTCGAAGTAGCATCGTGTCTCAGATATATCACGTCGAAGTAAGATATTGTCGAAGTACAGCATGCCGGAGTATATTACGTCGAAATTGACTCATGTCGGACTACCATAGTTGTCGAAGAAGCATGTCGTCGAAGTCGCATCGTTTCCTAGTTAAGTCATGTCGAAGAAACGCTTTGTCGGAGTACAGTAGTGTCGGACTTAAGGTATTTCGAACTAAAGTATTGACGAAAAAACTTTTTTACAAAAAAAAACAACCGACTTCCATAAAAAACACTAAAAAGTGAAAAATAACTTTAATTTCGGAAGTCGGTGTCGTTGGTTCCACATTTTCGTTTTTTTGACACCGACTTCCGAAATTAAAGTTATTTTTCACTTTGTAGTGTTTTTTTTTGGAAGCCGGTTGTTTTTTTTTTTGTAAAAAAGTTTTTATTTTTCGCTTTTTAGTTGTACCTACCCTATAATACAAATTCATATAACATTACTTGCAATGTGAATATTAGTGACAGGAAGATAAACATCATCAATATAAACTAAGTGGAAAACAAACGTATTGTTGAAGCTAATTCCAAAACTACCCAAGCAAAGTTCAAAAAATTTATATGGGAACACCTCTGAAACATACCTTATTCATTAATGATCCATGACAAAATATTGAGAAACAACGTGCTAAAGCGTGAAAATTAAAAACTAGTGGCTGCTAATACCACGAGTCGTTAGTTCAAATTATATTTTAACTGGAAAAGTTAAGTTTTATAGCTGGAACGTTGTAAAACCACGTACGAGTAACATAGATGCATGGAGCGTTGAAATTGCCAGTTTAATGTTTTTATTACAATAATAAAATACTTAAATGGTACGTAATATGAATTTGTGGCATTGGAAAGATCTAACTTTACCTATAATTTTCTTTAGGTAGGCAATATTTTATACCGTTATTATTGCTTTGGGTTTTAAATATCTATACAGGGTTATTGGAAAAACACCAACAACCTCTTAAGAGGTCATTGTACTCAACAAATCAAGGTCAGGCTGTATTGTGTAATTAAACTCTTTTGTTCCTGACTGAAAATAGCGCAAAGGCAATTTTTGTTTTAAATCTGACACACCTGATAAAATGTACAGAGCATAAGTATGTATGCACTTGGCTTTATTCAAAGACGATTTTCTCCTTTATTTTTTAATGAAAGTTTATGTTATTACCAACATAGTATTTTCGAACCCATAGGTTTATGCAAAGTGACGTATTTCAACGTTGCATTCGTTATTTTACGAAAAAATCGCAATTGAACGTTGCCAAGTGTTGACATATTAGTGTTCGTGACTGTACACATGTACTCCTCAAAGGCACGGAGGGTTATGCTGCATTTCCACCAGAGATGAGCGAGGATGCGTAGCGAGGGATGTGTGTGAAACAAACCAATAACATCGCTTCATTGTCATAGCTTGAACTAAGTTACCGTTGTTATTGATTACTTTTACACACATCTCTCGCTACGCATCCTAGCACATCTCTGGTGGAAACGCAGCCTAAGGCCCGGACTCCACTCAAGCGGAGCTGGACGGAGCGGAGCGGAGACGTGCAGGAATCGACCAATCACAATGGTTGAAACGCGTCACTCGTCTCGTCTGTGATTGGTCGATTCCTGCACATCTCCGCTCCGCTCCGAACAGCTCCACTTCAGTGGAGTCCGGGCCTTAGACAGTGATGTATATCACACTGAAATACCAGCTTTGTTAAGTCTTATGTAACAGGCGAGCCTATTAGCATTACTATCTAAGGGCGGTACTGAGACTTTCCTTGTAAAAAAACTCAATAATAAGTACTACATAATCAGCCTATAACGTTCCCACTGCTGGGACACAGGCCTCCTCTCAGTGAGAAGAAACGGGCCGTACCTAATCACCGCGCGGGCCCAGTGCGGGATAGTAGATGTCACAACATGTCTTCGAATTTTTGGTTCAAGGATAGACATGTTTCCTCACGTTGTTTTCCTTCACCGTTTTTTAGAGCAGGTGGCCTACCATGATCTAATTAAAAACGATTCAAAAACAAGACATTTCAGTTTAGGTTCCTAAGCTGCATCGCTTGAGCTGCTCTATGGACGTCATGGTACCAAACAAGTATGAATGAAACCAAAACTTGCGACTCAGTTTGGAAAAATCGCCGTCAGCAGATGACACGGCCTAAACCGAATCGTTAAACTGACGTCATGGTACGAATTAGAAGAACAGTTCAGTTTAGGTCCTAAAATGGATCGCGTTAAGAGCTTGTGGTAGGCCTGCAGTGGTAATGAATAAATTACACAAAGTAAAGCGCCTGTCTGGGCTCGAACCCATGACTGCAACTTGTAAGTTAGGGCTGTTACCATACCACCTGGGCCACCACTGCTCAATAACACATAACAATGTCTGACACTACCTGACCCTTTAATAAAATCTAAGCCACTAACGCTTGCGACGAAGAAAACCTTTAAAGTTATACAAAGTCCTTAGTCTAGAATATTAAGTTAATAAACTGTCTTCAGTTTCACATCAAACATTAAACTTGGTTCACTAACTTAACATAACTTAAGAACTTAGAGCAAGCCGCTGAGATATTTCATACTCACGTCTTCACTTACTTAGTAGAGAATAAGTAAATAAATTTATGGATTTTAAGTTATTTTCCTGGCTTAACCCTTTATCTCCATTACTAATAAACGTTGTATAGCGTCTGTATAGTTACACAACGCTTTGTCTTCTTTCAAAAGTAAAATTAATGATGACTGAAAAAGAGGAATCGGTGTGTAACTATTCATCTGATATAATAAGTTTATTCGTAAGGGGGTAAGTATTTGGCCTGCGGTACAGGGCACGGTTTCTTTACGGTGCGGCGCGCTGGCCGCATTGCAGAATAATCGTGTGAGCTTATATTATGCGCATACGGCGACTGCGTCGTGCCATAGCGCCGCCGTGTCTGTCAACAAGCTTCCATAGTGATCTATAAAACACTGACGACTGTGCCTGTACACGGAAAATCAACCGTAGTCTTTCACGGCAAGAAAAGGGGACTTTCTGGATATTTTTTTATAGTAGAGTCCACATTTCCCCCCTGAGGGGGATTCTCTCAGGGGGGAAAAATTGAACAAGCCAAGAAAAACGTGTGCCCTATTATGAGTCAGGAGTTCTTTTGTATTCTTAAGACAAGTTCAAATAAAGTTAGCTATTAGCGAAACTCCAAAAACATGATAAAACAAAAGAAAACACACATTACCTTAAAAGTTCATGAGTTTTGAATAACTGTATAATTTATCATGCACTTATATGAAAATGATACTGGTGGAACTGATCTGGACGAGCTGATTCACAAAAACTTCTACTACAACTACTTAACCTATTGTAACTTGTATTTCTGCTCATGGCAAACTTCTAACAAACTTATCAGTCTATAATGTTCCCACTGCTGGGACACAGGCCTCCACTTTCTGTAAGAGAGAGTTCGCCATAATCCATCACGCGGCCCCATTGCGGGTTGGTGGATGTCGCATACTCACGATGACCTTCTAACATGACACATAATAACTCCTTCAGACTTGATTGACTTGAACCATATTATATTACCATATATAAATCACTCCATACAAAATTTTCAATATCTACTGCTATAATAGCCTACACAACAGCGAACTTCGAGTCGCTAGACGCTACGAACGAAAATGTACCTAAAGGAGCTGTTTTTAAAACCACTAACGGTTTTGTGACAAGTCTGGTTCTACAATCCATCTGCAACATATGCACGCTTAGTTACAATGGTCTTTTGTCAGTTCGAAAAAGTCAAACCAGTGTATGTTGCATTATTGTTGAATTTAATGTCAAAATCAAGCAATACCAGAATTTATATCATGAAAAACCTCTTTTACTTAAAGAAGTATTAAGCCACACACCTGTTGAGGCAACTTCATTAGGAACATACATTTTAAACTAATAACTCGATCCCGTCTAATATTCGCTTATTAATTAATACAGTAGTAATCAATAAGCTTAGACTGTGCTTATGAAACTTCGCGGCTCAAGAAGTTTGAGCTTCCCCTTCACGAGCAAACTTCAAGTAAACTTAGTTCAAGCGGTTCTTGTACATGGCTGTGCGAAGTGCGACTGCGGCAGCTCGGCGACTAGACGCACCGAAATGCTGCGGTCAACAATTGTCATATATTTTGTTCAAAGTTCCTCTCACTTGGGAGTCGTCGGCAGTAGTCGCATGCACGGTACACGCGCACACTCGACAACAGTCTCATGCGACAGGTCAGTGTCCGTTAGTCTTGCTGTGAGCGCTGACAGAGTAAGGTGCAGTTGTGTTTGTATTTCAAATCTCAACATGGATACGTTCGATGTCGCTGTTTTCAAAACGCACGTCGCAGCTTGTCGAATACTCAAAGAAAATGATTGCTTCCTGCAAAAAGTCTGTCGTAACTGCTAGTCGCAGACGCAAACGTCGTCGTCTAGTCGCAACAACAAGATACAGATGCGTACGACAGCTCTACGCTCCGCCATCTTGTTGCACCGACTCGACTTGCAGCGACAAGACGCACAGTTTGCGTTCGCACTAAAACAAAATTAGAGGAAAAAGAAAAGTGGTTTTAATCTCGTTTTTTTTTTCCTTTTATTTACTTTTTTATTGCTGAATGGGCCGCTCTTGACCGCGATCAAGCCTGATGGAAAGCGATGGATGAGGTCTATGATAACTATGATGTCAAGTTCATGTTCGATTTAATCACTGAACGTTATTTACAGCTTAGAATTTCATGGTTTTATGCCCCCTGTTTAAGTGAACTAAAGCGCAGGCCACACCGCCAGCTAGCGGGCGGGCGGATTAAGCGGGTGGGCGAAGCGAACGAAGGAAACTATACAAACTACGCGAAATATTGGCGAGCTAAACTATAGGGTTCACATCGAAAACTACGGACAGACGAGCGACGGGCGGAGCGGGCGAAGCGGGCTATGCGGGCGAAGCGGGGGGCGCGGATGGGAGAGCGAGAGGTTAGCGTTCTATCTGTCCATTGTCGGCGAACGAACCGGGCGAGCGGGCTAGCGGGCGAGCTAAGCTAACGAAGAGCGGGCGCGCCAACGAGGTGAACGAGTAGCTTCGCTGGAATCGTCGGATATTTCGTTAGCTTAGCTCGTTAGGTTAGTCGGTAGCTCGCGGTGTGAACCGAAGTATGTAAAGAGGTGAAACGATGTTCGGCCGCCTAGCCCGCCCGCCCGCTAGCTGGCGGTGTGGCCTGCGCTTAAGTGTGCATACATACGAGCGGCAGACGGCAACGACAGAGGCAACTGAAGCCGTCGACACGCGTCGGCGGCCGCCACAGACATGTCTGTGGCGGCCGCCCTCGACAACGTGCCGCTCTCGTGTATTTGAAAACGATGCTCAAATACACGAGCGGCACTGTCGACGACTGCAATGCCTCTGCTGTTGATACGTGCATCAGATAGCTGATGTTCTTTAGATAAAAAACCGGCCAAGTGTGTGTCGGACCACGCAATGACGGGTTCCGCAGTTGGGTTGAATTTATCACAAGAACAAACTTAACTTTGTAGTTAGGCTTTTATTTTAGTATCTAGTGTACCTATATAGTTATATTGTAATTATGTGTGTACAGAAATAAAAATGATTATTATACTTTGTAGTTCAAAAATGTTCTCCCATACGTCGATATAGGATAAACCGTCGATAAACCTTTTTATTGCGATTATAATAGAATTGACCGTGACGTATGTACAGACGCCAGCACAACAACCTACACCTAACTGTCAAATTTTCCCAATTAACATTGAACCTTATGCTTTAGCGATAAAGTTGAAAATCTATTACAGAAATCTGACAGATTGTAGTAGGTTGATGTGCTGGCGTCTGTACATACGTCACGGTCAATTCTCCAACTGCAAATGTAAATTTATAATCGCAATAAAAAGGTTTTTTATGTGATAAAACTACAAAATTAATGATTTTCGGACTTTTTCATTTACTTTTGCTGTTTTCATGATTCTAGGTCAGCGGGAAGTACCCTTTAGGTTTGATTTATTTGCGAGTATCAAAATAAAAGGCCGTATTTTCTTATTGCGTTCACTTAGAAGCTTGTTTTATTTAGAGCCTCAAGGGACCGTAGACCTACGTAATTGATATTAATTTCAACTTGTTCGGATTCCTGAGAAAAAGGGTCTTGACAGACAGACAGATGGCCGGATAACAAAGTGATCCCATAAAATATTCTGTTTGTTTCTTTTTAAGTACCCTAAAAATGATAATTATGGTGATGAAAGCGCCAAAAGGTTTATATTATACCTTCTGAAATATTTTTCTTATAATACAACCCTGTCCTGTCCTATTTAAAATGCAAGAGCTCGTACCAAAAGATTGCATTTAAACCCTCAGTGTTGCCACGATTAACTCAGTTTTGTTATTCAAATTGGCAACACCAGAATATTCAGTTTTTATACTGTATGCTAAGCAGTACATTTAGTATTTTTAGCTGTATAAAAATTGTTTGTTTTTGTTTTTAAACCTTTAGAAAGCACTGGGATAATATGGGAGAACATTATAATCAGGCATTATTTTCGAGCGTTTTCAGAGAATAATCAGCATTACAGTAGGTATATTAATGACTGCGCCCCGCGGTTTCAACCGCGTTGATGTCGATCCCGTGGGAACATCGGGATAAAAAGTAGCCTATATGTTAATCCAGGGTGTCAGCTACCTCCATACAAAATTTTATCAAAATTGGTAAAGGCGTTTGAGCGTGAAGAAGTAACAAACTCACAAACTTTCGCCTTTATAATATTAGTGTGATTCCCCAGACGTGCCCTAACAGACGTTGCACTGAGGGGATTCCGGATTGGTCTGAGACGTAACGAGACCCCTTCCATGACGACCCCTTACATAAGACGGCTATATTAATATAGAATAGGTATTTTTTTTTTTTTTTTGCTATAACAATTATTGTGATAATCCCTCACCATCCATTTACCTTCTTTCTAATCACAGTTTACCCAATTTAAGCGATACCTCATCAGAGACAGGAAACCCGAACCAGTATGTACAGTCACCAAAAGAGATAAGTAACCAGGGTCGTCGAATATACTTGAAGTTTAATAAGAAACCGATGAATGTTTCGAATAAATTTTAATTTAATTAATAGAAAACAAACAGTTCATTTATCAAATTAAAGGAGATGTTTCATAATGGGCCAGGTCTATGTACAGTAACTCAAAAAAAAGAGAAAAATCCGTAGAATTCGGGAAAAATACAGATAAATCAATTAAATGTATACTGTTGTGGTAGTGAATTGATATTTATCAATTATTTTTATCGACTTTCAACATGGCGTCTCACCGATTTAGTTACTCTGTGCTTAAAAACAATGACAGTAAACCATAGATCGACCATTGATCATAGAAACAGAACTGTCAGCTGTCACAACAGTGTCAATTCTTCAGAAATAAACATGTCAAACGTCATTAATCAATCAAAATGACAGCTTACCGCCATGACGGGTTTTTGTTGTGTGTTGCAATTTCAAGTGTAATTTCTTGCGTTTACCAGCAAACCAAGCCATTTCAAAGTAATTGGACAGTTGAGAACTATTTTAAATGAATTTCCCTATTTTTAAGTATAGTGTACAAGGACCTGGCCCAGGCTCCATACATTTTGAAACATCTCCTTTCATTCGAAAACATCAATCGGTTTCTTACTAAACTTCAACTATATCCGACGACCCTCGTTACTTATCTCCTTTGTTGACCGTACTTGCTTAAAGAAGCGATGGGGGAAAATATCACCCAAAGTCCCCGATTACGGTTAATATAGGCTATGACACGCCCGCTGAAGCTTATCAACCGATACCCCATTTGTCAAAATCTTTCTTGTCGGTTAAACGCTATGGGGTGAAATAAATTATGAGGACACATCGATCAACAACAATGTTTTGCATAGCTAAGACAGAATTAAAACAGTTTTGTCGACCCTCAGATAGTGTTGCTCGTGGCTAAGTTATAACTGCCGCATAGTTCGATCTAAGGTAAGCTACGCTTGCCGCGGTCGGATAGTGGATGAGTGACCATCCTCACGGCAATCTTTCTATTGATAAGAAGCGGTATCTACAACGCCACATGCGAACAACGCGTCATATTGACGACACGCAAAATCCTGCATCTCGCAAGCAGAGTTTACCGCGCAACTAGCGTAGATACATCGGCCCGTGACATGAATCATCGGGCGACTTTCTTTTTCTTTTTTGACAACAACATTTGAGACATTAGTGTCACAAATGTTGTTGTCAAAGACAAAGACATTTATTCGTCGGATATGGTAGGTAGGTACAAAGTTGGTTGGTATAAATGAATACGTTCAACACATCCGCCGCTAATAGCGGCATACGAATATTTACAATGTGAACCGGAATACGAATAGATACACGTGGGTAGGTATAAAACCTAACTTAAACTCTAATAAACAATACAAATAATATAATAATATAGGAAGTGGCGAAGGGCGGGCGTTTTGGGGGACTGTCTTTTGTAATTTGGACGTTCAAAAAGTGCTGATTCTCAGCCTAGTTTGAATAAATGACTTTTGATTTCATTTGATTTGAAAACACTTATACTATGGACATTTTATACTCTAATATACAATATCAAATAAAACACAACGATAACAATATTTCTATTATACAACTAAATAAATCTACATAAAAAAAATATATGTATATGTCGCGTCTTCGGATGGATTAGCGTCCACGTGTTCGCTGTTGGTGTCCGCCATATCGCATTTCTTATCAATCAGTGCGCACAACTGGCCACAGAGTACTTTTTGATAGACAACTGGCACAGGCGCTGTTTCCAGAGCAAGATCACTCTAATATCAAACGAACGCACTACTGACAGATACCACGTTTACACTGACAGCCCAACACTGACTAGTGTTGCCGCTCGAACAAATTAAATAAC
The DNA here is from genome assembly GCA_914767645.1 of Hydraecia micacea. Taxonomy (NCBI): domain Eukaryota; kingdom Metazoa; phylum Arthropoda; class Insecta; order Lepidoptera; family Noctuidae; genus Hydraecia; species Hydraecia micacea. The sequence continues at coordinate 3,842,940 of OU611794.1, forward strand.
CATTAAAAAAGTCTTTATCTCTAACACGGCCATTCTGCAAGTCAACGCGCTCTCGCGTTGCTTCTCGAAATCCCGTATAGTCTAAACAGCACTATTGTAGGCAAAGTGTTTTTAAAAAATCTTTCAACCTTCTCATAAGCCAATATCATTCAAAAGCAAAGCGTGAAAGCTTTCAGCATTTGTAAGAAGACAGCACTTTGATTAAACCGCAAAGCGTAAAAGCTTTCAGCATAAGTAAGAAGACTGTGTTTTGATTAAACCGCAAAGCGTAAAAGCTTTCAGCATTATTAAGAACACAGTACTTCGATTAAACCGCAAAGCGTAAAAGCTTTCAGCATTATTAAGAACACAGTACTTCGATTAAACCGGAAAGCGTAAAAGCTTTCAGCATTATTAAGAACACAGTACTTCGATTAAACCGCAAAGCGTAAAAGCTTTCAGCATTATTAGGAACACAGTACTTTGATTAAACCGCAAAGCGTAAAAGCTTTCAGCATTAGCAAGAACACAGTACATTGATTAAACCGCAAAGCGTAAAAGCTTTCAGCATTACACAGTACTTTTAAACCGCAAAGCGTAAAAGCTTTCAGCATTAACAAGAACACAGTACATTGATTAAATCGCAAAGCGTAAAAGCTTTCAGCATTACACAGTACTTTTAAACCGCAAAGCGTAAAAGCTTTCAGCATTACACAGTACTTTTAAACCGCAAAGCGTAAAAGCTTTCAGCATTAACAAGAACACAGTACATTGATTAAACCGCAAAGCGTAAAAGCTTTCAGCATTACACAGTACTTTTAAACAGCAAAGCGTAAAAGCTTTCAGCATTAACAAGAACACAGTACATTGATTAAACCGCAAAGCGTAAAAGCTTTCAGCGTTACTAAGAACACAGTACTTTTAAACCGCAAAGCGTAAAAGCTTTCAGCATTAACAAGAACACAGTACATTGATTAAACCGCAAAGCGTAAAAGCTTTCAGCGTTACTAAGAACACAGTACTTTTAAACCGCAAAGCGTAGGAGCTTTCAGCATTAGTCATGGGTCAATACATGATCCAGCTCAATGACTAAACTGCAAAGCGTTAAAGCTTTCAACAGTTCAACAGGACAAAGCGATGAAACTTTCAGTCCATCCCTCTGACAAAGCGCTTCTAGCGTATCAATAAAACATTTTATCACTCAGCAAGTTTATTGATCCAAGTTCATGATCAACAAAACAACAAACATAGGTAACAGTTCTTCATTTCAACAAAACTTAAAATTTAAAATACTGCGAACAATCTAGCAAATTTGCAACTCATTAATTCCTTAATAAATAACACGCCACCGTGCGGCGACAGCACCCAGCAATAATTTATTAAAATTAAATTAATCATCTTTGGATTCTACAGGATCAAGACATTCCGACAATTCTGGTAGGTTACTTGGATATTTACGTAATCGTTCATGACACACATATTGACCACGTCCCCCAGATAATGGCTCAACAACGTAACGTTTGTTTGGACAAACTTTCGTGATTTTTGCAAGGACCACCAAGAACAAAAGGACGAATCGCGGCTTTATTAGCGTCATAGCGTATTTTATCTTTCATGGCTTGCTCGTCCATCCTAAACTTAGCCACTTGTCTCGTTTCTATCAAATCCTGTTCATTGTGAATATCAAGATCCATCGAGAGACGAGACAGTTTAACCTGGGTGGTTAGTTTTCATTTGTTGCAACCGAACAACAATTGAAACAGACTTTTGGACACCGTGCGATTCAAAACGAGTTGGACTTCACCGGCCACTGTGAAACAATTAGTCAGTACGGATATTATCAGTCTGTTCTACCTGTCCGTTGGCACAGAAAATGTCACTGGCAATTTCATGAAATTGCCAGTGACATAACAAAACTTGGTAAAAGCGTCTATAATAAAGATCACATCATCATCATCATCATCTGCCCTGCCTTCCTCCAACCATGCCGGGGCCGGCCCCCAGTCAAACAGGACACAGCCGAACACCAGCGTTCCATACGGAGAGACCGCTCATCCGACCCCCACAACCCAGCCACTGGGCAACACGATACACCTTAATAACGATCACATATTCTTTGGAAACCTTTCCACCAGTCAGTTTGTCACTCGTATCGATGTAAATAGTGTGGAACGGCTCTGCAATTTTGTCAACAGGATGTAAAGCCGATTGCCGATTGTTTTATTTACATCTTTCCTGTACTAACAGTCGACCTAGAATAATACCGCTGGCAAAATAGTTGGGGTCTTAAGCATCTCCCTACCTAGGATTAGGTAGGTCATGCGGTAATAAATGTGAATCAACAATGACGAACGTCATAGTATGGAACCCGTCAAATTCAGTATAAGTGGTGATTTTCAGAAATCTTCTTCTTCTTAGCGCGTGAATAGCAATCCAAATGCACTCGGCCCAGAATTCGGCTACTTGTTTGGCGCCATCACCAGCGCCCATCAGCTCCTGCAACATGCAGCTGACAGGACACGCAGGCCACATTATTAAGTGTCCCATTGTTTGTGAAACAGCACCACATTCACACTCCAAGGAGGAGTCGTCTATAAATCTCCATCTGAACAGGTTTTCCTTGCTTCGGCCAACCTGAGTCCGGAGTATGTTTAAAGATTTCCAGGTTACCCAAGGTAACTCATGCCCTAAAGCTCTTGTTGGTCTTGTTTTTGGCATGACGGGTCACCCTCCAGTTTCCAAGGTTTCGTTTTGTCTTTTTATTGGGTCCATCTCATCTTGCACATTCACTCACAAACGCATAAAACACTCACAACAGTAACATATAACTATTGCATAACACTAACACATCACATTACATCATTTTGGCCATTTTGTAATTTCTTACATCATAATTTCTAGTGCGTGTTGGGTACACCTACGTCAAATTAAAAGGACGCTTCGAAATGCTGCCACCACACAAAGAGTAAAATGATTATTGAGGATGACAGTCTCATAGCATGCACTGCACCTGCGTCTGTTTTCTGTTTAGTATAATATTATCTTTAAGTACGCTACACCGGCCCAGTGTGTAACAATTGTGGGCTGTATCGGACGACGCCACCTCACCTCTTTATTCACCTCTTTATTAGTTGAAATGGCAGTCATATCTCTTGGTTTTAGTAGATTTTTATATTTTGTTTATCCTTTTGATACATTCTTATTTTGTAAATGTGAGGACTTTGTAAGCCTCGTAGACTTTAGATCTGTAGACCATATTTTATTTTATCAAGTACCTGGTTTGGTTTGGTTGACAGGTCTACGCCACACCCACTGTAACTTGAAAACATTGCAAAAGCCAATTATTTTTAAAAGAGCAACCATGGAGCCTCTTGCCGGTTCCTCTCCATAGGAAACCACCAATTGAAACCGTGCACCCAGCCTCCGACGTTTCATAAGTGCCCATGTTGGTTTATGTGAAAATAAAATTATTTTGATTTGATTTGATTTGACGTCATCACGTCCGCGCCGGCCGTCGCTGAAAACCAGCGCCGGGGATCCGTCCCGCATAGGGTCGCAGCAGAATGCTGAGCGATAGCCGCTCCGCGTGGATGCGACGCATGTTTCTCTTACCTTCTTTTTTTATTTTAGTCCTGTGTCATGCCAATTTTTGCGTCATGTTCACCGCAAACAAACGCATTTTCTTTCTTCTTTCTTTCTTTATGTCCAGTTTAACGGTTTGGGTAAGGAAGCACTGTCTCGCCACAGATTCAGTCTTTCTTGTGGTGGTTCGCCAGTGAGTGGGACGACACACTATAAAACTGTTTCAGAAATGAAAAGCATGGTACTAAGCCAATACCTGTGACGCGGGTAAACAAGATTAAATAAAATAAATAATCTTTCTTATCAGGTAAACAATCTACGATTTCCTTTTTAATTAGTGAGTACTCTGAACCACTGTCGATCAATGCTGGTAGACTATAGCCACCCAAACATATTTAAACCAAAGAATCATTACAGGATCAATAAATATTGACCGATTTTGTTACCGACTTAAGATCTTTAAAATACTTTAATTTGTCATCTCGTTGCTTCGTGAAACAAGTAGATTCGGAATACCTAGGTTTATGACAGTAAGAACATTGTATAGAAACAGTCTTATCATTGGGTTTATCAAGAGACACCCGAGGATGGGTGGTACCGTCACTTTTATTATTATTGCGTAACAGTGAGCAATGCCGTTTCAGATGACTATTTTATTACAGAAATGACAACGCCGATCTATAGATTTATCACTAACTTCAGGACGTTTAGAACAACATGATTCATGTTCCCTCCGCGTCTTATCAAAATGTCGCTTAATGTTAAGGTACGTACTTAAATGTCTGTCAAGTGCCGCAAAATGAATTGGTACCTGAATATCTGTGATATCGGAGATCACTACTTCGATTTTGTTGGACTCACCCCAACCAGTATCCAGTCGATCTATCAGCGCCAACTTGTTTGTAGAATACTCGATGTACTCTACGTACGTACGTTGTGCTATTGTACTCCACCATATCGCGAAACAGGTCGTAAAACCTCCTCGTTGCAACAAATTTCAACTTCCTCGATTCCACGGTGCTCGTAGAAGGTTTCCGGTTAGAGTTCTGGAAGCCAAAAAAAATATAACTATGGTTGTCTTGTTGTTGAAGAAAATATCACCCATGTTTCAGGTGTAGGCGCGCCAGGTACGTCGTCTCTTGATGTCGACTGCCCCGCCGCCACATTTTCTTGAGATTTATATTCCGCCCTAACTAAAATATTCTTGATTTTAAGTAGCTGGCATCGCGGTAGACTCGTAGGGAGCTTTTAGAAGCGATCCCACCGCTGCTGTCGCGTCTTCGGATGGATTAGCGTCCACGTGTTCGCTGTTGGTGTCCGCCATATCGCATTTCTTATCAATCAGTGCGCACAACTGGCCACAGAGTACTTTTTGATAGACAACTGGCACAGGCGCTGTTTCCAGAGCAAGATCACTCTAATATCAAACGAACGCACTACTGACAGATACCACGTTTACACTGACAGCCCAACACTGACTAGTGTTGCCGCTCGAACAAATTAAATAACCATTAAAAAAGTCTTTATCTGTAACATATATATTATTTACTTATGTATTTATGTATAACTTATGTAAAAATCTTTTAAAGTGTAAAAATTATTTTGGAGAAGTCAATGTTTCAGATTTTTTTTGTAAAAATTGAATGTTAGCTCTCTTATCACTTTTGGAATATGGTTATATATTTTAATGGACATAAAGTAGCTGTTTCTGTAGTGGAGAGTGCTATTACAAAATTGGTTTTTTAACTTGGTGGGGTCCCTTTTTGCAAATCTATTGTTTTCGGCTACTGTGGAGAAGAAGTGAGAGTTTTTCTTGACAAATATGGCTATTTAAAAAATGTAAGTAGAAGATAGAGTTAGAACCTTTAGCTTTTTAAAAATTGGTTTACAGCTCTCGTATGGAGGCGCCCCAGTTATTGCTCGCAAGCATTTTTTTTGCGCTATGAATGCTCTATGTATGTGTGATGACTGATGAGTTACCCCATAGGAGTAAGCCGTATCTCAATACAGACGCGCTACGTAGCCGTGATAGGCGTTGAGTGCAGCTTTTTCATTCACTGTTTAGCGTAGTTCTCTTAGTGCGTATACAAATCTGTTTATTTTTTCGTCTTTCGTCTGGTCGGAGGATCCTCCCTTTTCTATGGAGTGTGAGTGAACTTTACACCCTGTTCCTTATACCTCTATAGGTAGTTACATTATAACAATGAGATTAAAGTAGCAATGATGTACTGACAGTTTTACGTCATTTGATCGTGAATAGGCTGCTTTACTTTAAATGTGAAAGTTTCGATGTTTGTATCTTGATCAGTTTGTTTAGATGGCTGTCAATATTGTTTCAAAGTCTAGACAAATTTTGACGAACGAATAGACCATGACCTCTACTAAGGGCTGATTTCTCAATCGACAGATATTTTTTTATTCATGGAATAAAATTGAAGACGGTATTTATTTATTTATTTAATACTTTAAGCACAAAAATGTACAGAGGCGGACTTAATGCCATAGGCATTTTCTACCAGTCAACCTTTGGGTGATGCAGAGACAAACAGTGGTAGGTGCAATCATGAACATTGAGGAATAAATATTTTAAATATAAAGATACGCATAAACTTATAAAAACTATGAATATAATATATAACTATTATATTCGGATAGGCAGTAGCTCCATGTAAAATACTGGTATTCAGCTGCATTCGGTTAGACTGGAAGCCGACCCCAACATAGTAAGGGAAAAGGCTAGGCAGATGATGTAATATTTATGACAAACTAGGGCATATTGTATTTTGGGATTTCAATTTTATGGCATGTGATATTATGTGACATTAGGTTCGGGCAAGTTATCATTCGGACAAATGATGATTACAACAAAAAATATATGGCACTTTAGATTATGGATAAAACAGTTACTAGGTAACACAATAGAGGACCTAATCCAATACTTTCATTGCCTTCCAAGCTATTTGTAACCATTAACTTAAACTACAAACTACTTATATTCTATTATGCATTCGACACAGGATCATTATATTGAGCGACGATACCTAACGACCAATGAAATTACTATAGCGAACGGGTATTCCTTTTGAATTGCCAATGAGAAAATGGAATGATAAATAATTCGTTCAAGGATAGAGAGGGAACATTTTCCGGTAAGTAAGTGTTTTGAGATAATCTAAGTATTTTAAAACTTAGATTTTGAAGGAGACACGGTTTTATACACGGTTATTGGAAAAACACTAACAACCTCTTAATAGGTCATTGTACTCATCATTATGAACAACTTTTACTATGGGACCAAACCTGAAATCGCGAAAAAAAAATCAGCTGTTCCCTATATTTATGTTCGTAAGTATAACTCGTCAAAATGTAGGGAACAGCAGATTTTTTTTTTCGCGATTTCAGGTTTGGTCCCATAGTAAAAGTTGTTCATAATGATGAGTACAATGACCTCTTAAGAGGTTGTTAGTGTATTTCCAATAACCCTTTATAATACTAAAGCGCCCTGCGGTTTCACCCGCATAAGTGTCGTTCCCGTGGAAATATACGGATAAAAAGGATCCTATGGGTTATTCTGATATATTAGCTATATTACTGTAAAGTTGTATCAAAATCCGTTTGGTAGTTTTTGCGTGAAGAAGTAACAAACATACAAACACACTCACAAACTTTCGTCTTTATAATATTACTAGCTGCGCCCCGCGATTTCACCCGCATAAGTGTCGATCCCGTGGGAATATCGGGATAAAAACTACCCGCTCGCAGCGTCAACGCTAGCAGTGCATTTGACAAAGACACCGCGTCGCTTACCGCTAAGCCAAAAGCCGTGGCCGCCCGGTAAAGGTCACTAATAATAAGTACTACATGTTCTTCTAAAATAAGAAATGAGTACATAAGAGGAAGTTTGAAAGTGGCACCGGTAACGGAAAAGTTGTGTGGAAATCGGTTGTCATGGTATGGGCATGTGATGCGGAGGAATGAGGAAAATGTCGTGAGGAGAGTTTTGAGTATGAATGTCGATGGCTATAAGGGTAGGGGAAGACCAAAAAAACGATGGATGGAATGTGTGAATGATGATATGATTAGAAAGGGGGTGACTACCGAGATGACGTCTAATAGAGAAGTATGGAAGAAAAAGATATGTTGCGCCGACCCCAAATAAATTGGGATAAGGGCAGGAGAATGATGATGTTCTTCTAAAGCGTCCCCACTCACACCTACTTTGAAAAAACCTTGTGTTAATCGCCTTTTATTCATCCTCTCAACATGACCAAACCATCTAAGAATAGAATACGAGTAGAATACTCTTTATTATGTACACCATATAAATTAAAGACATAAATATAGAAACTTTACAATGGGTGACACAGAGGGCGATCTCAAGCATACTCTTTTTTTTTTTTTTTTGCAAAAATATACCTAGAGTCATAGAATTAATCCTAGAGTAGGTATGATTAATGTTTAAAAATGATAAAAACGGTTGATAAATGAGTATTTCTCTTTGCAAAACACAATGAAATCTTATATAAATGATTATAATTCCGCTTCCAAAAATGTAAATATGGACAGGCCCCATCTTAAGATAACGAGACGTCGAAAATTCAATTTATTTAAAAGTCTGACGATCCGTCAATTTGATTTCGTATTAGAGATCCGTAGAGAAAACGAAATAAATTTTTTCACGCTTTTTGAACCGCGAAGTGAATATTTTTATTCTGAACCGTACGAATTTTTATATAATATGATTGTGTAAGACGCGGAAATAAGGTTCAGTGCGTATTGAATGTGACGGAAAAACGGAAATTACGTTATCCTCGGGTTCGGGGTCATACCCTTTCCGTTTGTGAATGGCATCTCGCAGGTCACATGCCAGCCTAAGTGGTTGACGGCTACCTAACTGGGCTATCCTGTGGATGCCTTTATAAATTAAGGCCTGCAGGCAGGGCATAGAACATAAACTAAGCAACCTCACTCTATGGGCAACCCCTTTTTTTTTTTTGTTGCTCGTTGGAAATCCTCATGGACTTCCTCCATCGTGGGGGGGACAGAGGGGCATGCATGCCGGACTCTTACCGGCTAAAACCACCGCGGTGTTCCGCCTCTACCTATGGCCGGGGGTGCGGGATTCGCATAAGCATTCACCGCTCCCCCGACAGGCCTCGACCCGCTGTTCCTCAGCGGGTCCCACTTCCCCGTGCGCCCATTCCTATAATGGCCGCACCCACTCTCGAGTGGCGCGCGTGGAACACTGCAACGCCAACTCAGGCCTGTCTGGTCGGACGACGGACGGCTATGGGCAACCCCTGTGGGGTACCGACTTTGGCTTGTGGCGTCGCTGGGGGAGGGCAGCAAGGGACAGGACGTATCGATTCAAAAACCCTTTACCGTATAGAACCGTCCGAATTTTAGGTTGCAGCTGTCTTGCAGCCATAACGTTATTAGAGATAACGATAGAAGAAAACCATTTTTGCCACATTCAACTCATTTTTGTATCTCCAAAACTTATAAAAGACTTTTGACTGGTCCCAATTTTTTCAGAACCAAACAAACACTTATAACTGTATAATTTGCCATACATTTTTGTTTCGTTTTAATGAATCAATCAATCAAATTCCTTATTTCAGACCAAGACAAGACAGGATCCATTATGTGTTAGTATCATCTTAGCCTAATTGTTAGTAAACAATAATTTAATAAATTAATTGGCGACATGGACGTCTGTGCGCACATGTCTACCCGCCCAGTGTCTAATGGCCCATCAATTTGGCCGCCAGTGTAGCAAATATGCTGTTAGGACTACCCCTGAAACGCCTCAGCATAGACGCCTCGTTAACGTGTTGTGTCAATTTATAAACCCACACACAGATTGTGTGAAATATCTTGGCTTCCACTTAGACAGGCGCTTGACATGGAAACATCACATTAAAAATAATAGGGACGAGATAAACCACAAGTTCCGTAACCTGAATTGGCTCATGGGAAGAAACTCTGTGCTCTCTGTGGACAACAAACTCCACTACAATTCGGTCCTTAAGCCATTATGGACCTACGGGATCCAATTGTGGGGCGTTGCCAGCAAAACTAACATACTCTGCCTACAAAGAGTCCTAAGATCCATAGTAAACGCACCTTGGTTTGCTAGGAACGACGAAATCCACGACTATCTACAAATGCCAACAGTAAACTATGAAATCGAGAGGTGCAAGGAACCACACAAGGCACGCCTAACCTTGCATCCAAACCCACTAGTTACTGAACTGTTAAACCCGACAGCGGTGGTGAAAAGGCTGAAGAGGAACCACCTTCTATAAGTGGGAGGCGCAGCACTGGCTGCTCCACCACAACGCCATTTCGTCATGGAACATATTCGCTTATGGCCTTTTTTTTTATGGATGGTAAATCATCTAATGACTCCTCCCGCTCTGGGTTTAGCGGAAGGGAGTGTCAGACTCTTACTGACTAAAACCCACCCGTGTTCCTTTCATAGCCCTTTATGTTTCGGGGCAGCGGTAACCCATTGGAATATTCTGAAGGGTCGTTTAGATATTAACAATTCTCAGTTAGCTAAAATTATAAGTACCTTGTAAACGTGTAGGATTTCCTGAATGCCTACGGTCAGTGAATTCAGGTCAAAATGGAGGGAGGAAATTAAATTGTGACGGTTGTCGACATGAACTAAATTAACTAGACAGTGTTGTGTTGGTAACAGAAGATTTTGCGTTGAAAATATTGGTAGCATAGATTTTATTCAAACTCAAAGCATTTATACATTTATTACCATTTACAGGCACGTTTGAATTGTCAAGAAGTCGGTCAGTCAGAAAATATGAAGCTAGTTGCCCATTCCAAAGCGTAGGTACCTATGGAAATGAACGGGCAAGAAACTCCAAGGACACTCTTTTAAATTATATTTTTACAAAAATATTAGTTGAATTTATAATTATATGTGAGAACGATATAAAAAAAGACGTACGCGTTAAAAGCGTACAGCAAAAGAAATAGTAACAAAACAACAATACAAAAAAGTATCAAATAAATTATCTTATCTTAACTTAAAAATAAAATAATTAAAAAATAAAAAAAGTTTTCTAAAAACAAGCTCTTAGTTAAATAGCGTTAAAAATAATAAAATAAACGTTTCCTTTAAAACGTTTACTATCAACTTATAACGTCATTACACAATTTATATGATATAAAAGCTTGTCGCGAGATTTAAGTAAGTGCTCGTAATTCACTTAGTTTGAAAATTTAAAAAAATCAAAACGATAGATCAAGTTATTTAATTTACTACACAGGCAAATGTGACTGCACTTTTTTTTTGGATGGGAAATCATCTAATGACTCCTCCCGCTCTGGGTGGAGCAGAAGGGAGTGTCAGACTCTTACTGACTAAAACCCACCCGTGTTCTTTCCTTAGCCCTTTATGTTCCGGGGCAGCGGTAACCCTTTCGGACGATCCCGCTACCCCGGCAGGCTTCGGCCCTAGCGGGCCCCTTCCGTTATGCTGACATCTCTTTGAGGCGCGCGTGGAACACATACGCGCCGTCCGTCACAGGCCTGCTCTTGATCGGACTGTGAGCTACCCATTACTCCCCGTCCGCAGGCCCGCGTCTACGGTGGCCGGGAGTCGTCACGCGGCTTCCGACGCCCGGAGCGTCTCCCGCGGCGGCTGGGACGTGAGGTCCTCGCCCTCACCCATCCCGCCACCTCCTTCGCTAGCATGACTGCTTCGCAGAAGGAGGTGACTGCCTCCCACTCCCTCTTGCCCCAGACCATGGCTTGAACCAGGGCCAGACGCAAGAGGTCGCCGCCGCTGCCGATCGCCTCTACGAGGATGTGACTGTACGAGTACTTTGGCTGACGAATTGAATAAAACTGACGAATCGACGAAAACTGGCAAACACTGGAAACAGTCGAGTGTCTAATCGGTAAAACTGACGAATCAGTGAAACTGACTAATCAACGAAACTGGCGAATTAAATAAACTGACGACACAAACATACATGAACCCTGAAACCATAACACTCCTTTTTTTAGGCAGTCGTGTAATAACAATTATTATACTTGTTTACAGGTACAAGTTTGACTGCTGCTATGAAAGACACTACTAGCACCTTGTGCCAATACTGTTCAACCTCGCAAAGACGGCGAGGGAGGAGAACATGCTACTTATGTGAAAAATATGAGGAATGAGAGTGGCATGAGAAAAGAATGGCACCCATGTCTTTGGAGGAAGAGTATTGGAAAACAAAAATAATGAATTTATAACAAAAATGTGTTATTACGTATCAAAATAAATTGTTTCTACAAAATGTCTCTTATTGTGACTGCCACAACGTGAATTTTCTTTTGTTCTGTGCCTTAGAACTGGAGTCACAAGATAATATATTGGCACATGGGATAACATTGAATAATCACTATCTGTAATGAGCTTCTTCACGAACTCAATTTCATCAAACCGCCTGAGCACCTACTGAGCCTCCTGATTAAGCTTTCCCTATAAATCCTTTCATCATGTGTGTACTCGGAATGAAGAATATGTAATTGGTAATCATTCTCGTTGCGGATTTAAACGAGCTTTGTAGGTCTTCCGTCTTATACTTCCCGACAGCGTTTAAATTTTTTTACTTCATCATTCTGAAATCCCGTAAAAGATTGTCGAAATCCATATTTACTACTTAAGGCACAACTCGATATTAGGAACAAAAATAGCTCGAAGCACACATTAATTCTATTGAATCGATCAGCCGATACAAATAAAATCCGCCATCTTGCCTCTTCGCATCCTCTTAACAGTGCACTGGGGGTTTTTAATTTTGACAGCTACTTCAATTTGCTTAGCGACCTCTAAGCGCTAAATAGCGTTTGTAAATAAGAATTTTGCTAATCAATTGCTTAGCAATTGATTATTTAGAAGATGTTTATAAATAAGAGTGTTTGTGTTTAACGATATTTTTCCAAATGCACATATTTGTTAACAGGGACTGAGCTGCAATGGCAGTGGTGTTTGGAAATAGTAAAGGGAGACCTTAGCCCAACAGTGGGACGTTACGAGCGAAATAGATAGATATGTAGACATTTTTGTGTACATTTTTGAAAACTAAATTACGAACGCAGAATATTAGGTAGTAGGGACCAAAAGTCTTTGACTGAAAGCAGGCCTGTAAGGCCCCTCGCCCACGGCGACTTTTTGTAGCGATGCTGTCGCCTGTTTCGTAAACGTGCGACAGCATCGCTACTAACGCCCGTTAGTCGCATTTGCAACGCGCTGCAGAAGCGATGCCAACGCGCTACTAACGCGCTACAGCATTGCGACTGTATCGATGGAAACGAACGACCATGTCGGATGACATCAGGGAGAGAACGGAGGGAGGGTGGCGCGTGAGTGGAGAACCGAGCATCAGTGCAACACAATCGTACTTATACTTTTTTTTTTATTGCTTAATGTGCGCTCTTGACCTCGATCACGTCTGATGGAAAGCGATGGATGAGGTCTATGATGGAACGAGCATGTCTAAGCTAACTCCCACGCATTGACGAAACACAGCAGGCTGCTTGACGCCGGACTCCGATGAGTGGTCGCAAACTAGGCGGGCGTTAGCCCTACCACCGCAAGGGGAAGAATTGGCCAGTCAAATAAGGTCTTGGGTGTGACTTTCCAGGCTGCGCCGAGCGCTCAGTTCAGTTGAGTAACTTGCGGAACAAACTGCACTACACTAGGAGGCTTCTTCATGCATCCCAACTACTTTATATACTTTGCCCGACCTGGGAATAGAACCCAGGATCTTATATTTATGCTCTGGAGTACCGCATGCGACCTCTAAACCAACATGGCAGTCCAATTTGTACAATTCAGACACGTCATAATCATAATAAAGTAGTTTCATCGCTCCAAGCCACATTTCGTCGTAAAAATAAAATGAGTTCGCAGTCACCGAGTACCATTTCACTGAGATGTTGAGTTAAGAGCAGCAAATTCGGTCACTTGGGGTAATTTCGACGAATCATAAAATTGCTACATTCATTTTGATTTGAAAACCCACTTTTTATTAAACACGAGATTGGACCAGAAAGCCAATTCTCGTAATTTAAAACGTTAAAAATCTAGTCGCAATCTCACCTGGGCGACAAAACGAATTAAGGTCAAAAACTTGTCAAGAATGTAGTGAAATTAGCACTTTCGCTGACACAAGTTGAAAATCTGAAAATGACACTAAAAATTTTCACATAAAATAATACCCACGGCTATAATATATAATGGCTTTTTAGTAATGTACGCAAATTTACACGGATATAGGCGGCTTGTCAGTTTTGAGTAGGTAAAATTAACCGCCTATGGGCGTATCGTCATATCCAACACGACTAAAAATAAGTTGGTGAGCAACGAGCTGCGAGTGCGCGACGGCGACGAGCGATATGCGTATGTACAGGCGCCAGCACATGAAGCTACCCGAAACTGTCAAATATTAGCAATCATCTTTGAACCCTAAAAAAAATTTTTAGGAAAATTTGACAGTTTCGGGTAGCGTGATGTGCTTGGCGTCTGTACGTGAACACTTGCATACTTTGCTGTGTGTTTGATATTTCATGACCGCGACCGTCACCACGCCCGCGAGTCAACGTCAAGCACTTGCTGCATATAACGTGAGCTAGAAAAGTCGCTTCTTCGTCGGCGATGAGACAGGTGCCTTATCAAGGTAGATAATGACAACAGCCCGAGGGATGTTGTCATTACAGACACGTGTAGGTGTCTTGAACTTTCATGGATAAGACTGAGGCTTAAAATCACACTCAAACTTCGCCTATTACGTTTGATCATTATTATTCTAACATCTACAATCCTATTTATACCTATATTTATTTTATTACTTATGTCAAATTCAAGGGAATACGACATCATTATAATTTCAGTACAAAGATACTGTAGGAGAGGTACAACAATAGAACAACGTCTTTCAGATAAAATAATTAATTATTATGACAGGCGCTTTACTTTGTGTAAATTATTTCATCACCACTGCTCTCAAAACGGTGAAGGAAAACATCGTGACGAAACCGGCATGTACTAGAACCAAAAATTCGAAGACATGTACCAACCCGCACTGGGCCCGCGTGGTGGACTATGGGCCCTCTCCCTCTCACTGAGAGGAGGCCTGTGTCCCAGCCATATATCCGTGGTCCCAGCTGATTATTTATGTTATGTACAGGTCTTTATTTTCTTGTTTATTTATTTTTTGTTGTTTTTAATATACTTAATTTTATTAGTTTTAAATGCTGTCTGTTTTTCCTGTGCGCGTTCCAAATAAAATATTTTTATTTCCATCTTTCTTTCTAAATGGCTATAATGCGGTAAATTAATGTAGGGTTTTAATTTGCATACGATAAATTTTCTTGACTTTACATAACATGTATTTATTTAAACTTTTCGCACAAAAAGGTATAAAGGCGACAGACACACACACACACCCTCACCCTTTCACACACACCTTCACATCACACAAACACACACATAGCAGACACACACACTCAAACATTTACAGACATTTCTGCTCATCATGTGACTGACAGTTAATCAAGATATAAAAACTAAATATAACGTATTCTACTGTCAAGTAAAAGTCCGTAGTTACAGATATATCGCGATAAAACGGGTCGAGGGAAACATTTCTTATTCATGGGACATTTTGGAAGCCAGATTAAACCCTTCGGACCTTTTACAACACCGTATCGGGCCAGATAAAATTAAATTAACGTTTTGGGAATCGTTTTGAACAAATTAAAGCTGTCATCATTAAAAATGTAACCTCTACGTACATATATTGTTTTGACAATGAAAATGGTTAAAGGTTTATAAAACAAAGTGCCTCTGTTTGTCCACATGTGATTTTCTCGGAAAAATTAACCCATGTGTCGTGAAAAAAAAATCCTAAGGCGTGTAATTTGGGTGGCTCGTGGCTAAATGATAACAGCCGCACATGTCGATCGAAGATTCAGCTCGGTCGGTTGGTAGATGGGTGACCATCAATTACATATCAAGACCCCTCCGTGTCTCGGAAACCTTGGAAAGCACGGTAAGCCGTTGCTCCCGGCTGTCATTCGTAGATCTTTGACAGTCATTACGGGTAGTCAGAAGCTCAAATTCTGATAACCAGTCTTACCCAGGAGTATCGTGTTACCCAGTAACTGGGCCCTGTAGATGGTGAGATAGACAGTAGCTCCATGTAAAATACTGGTTTTCAGCTGCATTCCAGGGGAACGGTTCCTTGGAACTGTTCTTTACAGGTCCCCCCGACTTCGCTGAAAAGATTGGTTTTCACTTTTCCACTGTTGGTTACAATGGCGGTTTAATTGCACAGTAAATATTATAATCTCTAACTATAAGTTGTCGAAAAATAAAGGGTAATTACAGGTATTTTTGACAGGTTAAGACTGAGATCAGACTGTGAAAGTTCTTAAAATTACGAGAATTGCCCCTCTGTTATGAGCTCAGCTGTGACAAATGAGACACAATTACTTTTCTGATTTTCCCACATGCGATTGACTGTGGAAATAACTTTTAACTTATAAGGCATTGAAGTTCCTCTTTCACCCCTTTGTTACAAGTAAATCAATTCCGAAGTCGTGCATGGTTTCGGCATTCGGTACTTTACATCATCTCAATCAATGCCAAAACATCAAAGCCTTGTGGCCTTGTGCTCGACCGACTTTAACGTAAACTCAAGCGCAACACCGTTACTAATAAGGGAAGCGGAACCCGCATGCATTATAATTAATCACCGTCTATCGCAATGACGTCGCTCAACGTAGCTCTCAAGTGGGTCACATACTTTAAGCTTATCTGATTTATAACACTGCTGCACTGTACTGTGGAAGCTTATATGATATGATAAATTGTTGTGATGTTCATGATGATGCTCGTGGCTGAGTAATAACAGCTGCAATGGTCGATTGAGGGTTAAGCAACGGTTGCCAAGATCAGTCCGAGGATGGGTGACCAGCCATCTTAAAGCCTTTGCTGCCGGCTGTCATTCGTAGATCCTTGACAGTCGTTACGAGTAGTCAGAAGTCCGAAAGTCTGGCAACCCGTCTCACGACTTTGTAAGCCTTGTAGACTTTAGGTTCGTAGACCATTTTTTATTTTATCAAGTACCTGGTACTTGTTGACAGGCCTACGCTGTCCTCCCATACCTACTGTAATTTGAAAACATTGTAAAAGCCAATTATTTTTAAAAAAGTAACCATGGAGTTTCTTGCCGGTTCTTCTCCATAGGAAACGACCAATTGGAACCGTGCACTTAGCTTCTGACGTTTCATAAGTGCTCATGTTGGTTTATGTGAAATAAAAATATTTTGATTTTGATTTTACCAAGGGGTATCGTCTTGGGGATGGCGGGTTTTGATATGTAAAGGATGGTCACTCATCCACGAACCGACCGCGGCGATCTTCGATCGACTCTTGCGGCTCTTGACATTCAGCGACGAGCCCCTCTCCAGGGGAGTGCTCTTTTAATTACTTAAAGTTGACACTGTTGTTCTGTCGCAGAAAGTAGAAGCTAACTTTGAGTGCATTGGTAACTCAGACTTCAATTTTTACTGTGGAACAAAAATAAAAGCTTTTAATAAAAAAAAGCTTGAATGGGTCGCTTGGTTGGTATATTATGGCGGTTATATAACTCCAGATCAAAAAATTACAAAAATTTTCTCTTGTGTTTAAACCTCGAAATCTGAAGGCATGTCTTTAAGTTTATATTAGATAAGTGCTTTATACAGCGTGGATCAGAAATGTGTGGCTATATTTAAGGGTGTGGTACAAACCATCAAACTGAACAACTTTCTCCAAGGGATCAACATCGTGATCGCGAAAAAATTATCAGCTGTCCCATACATTTGGGTCGAGACAGGTAAGATAAAATAAGATAATGTTTTAGTATTTGCCAAAACAGTGCTTTGCATTTCTAGATCTGGCTGGCGGGAGGTGGGTGAAGTAGGTATTGAAGTTTTGTATGGGACAGCTGGTATTTTTTTGTGGTCATAATATTTTTATAAGGGTAAATATGACCACACATTTCTGATACACGCTGTATAACTTAATCTATACAGGGTTTTTTTATTTTTTAGCTAGAACTATCTTCGTAAAGTCCTTATTGTCTAATCTAAGTTATTGTAAATTCACTTCAACTCAATTTAAGTTCTATGAATCGTTGTTCAATTAAGTTTTCTAGACACCCACAAACTACACTGAAAATGTTCAAGTTTCTTAATAAAACACAAAGTTAATAGGAAACTCGCAAAAGTACTGTCTAGGTAATAAAACTCTCTCTGTGACGATTCGCAAAAAATTACGATTCGACGAGACAAGAGCTGGCCAATTTCGCAATAAAAGAAATAAGTAGGTACACAGCGTTACAAATACAAAAAAAAAAACCAGCCAAGTGTGAGTCGGACTCGCAAACGAAGGGTTCCGTACCACAAGGAAAAAAAACGGCAAAAAAATCATGTCTGTTGTATGGGAGCCCCCTTAAATATTTATTTTATTTTAATTATTTATTTTTACAGTGAATATACAACTAAATATTCTGTGAATATTTCAAGCATCTACCTGTTGCCGTTATTAATATCGAGCAAATAACGGCAAAAAAATCAGGTTTGTTGTATGTGATCCCGCCTTAAATATATTATATTTTATTCCGTTTTTAGTATTTGTTGCACAACACAAATACATAATTTGTAAAAATTTCAACTGTCTAGCTATCGCGGTTCTTGAGATACAGCCTGGTGACAGACAGACGGACGGACAGACAGCGAAGTCTTAGTAATAGGGTCCCGTTTTTTATTACCCTTTGGGTACGGAACCATAAAAATAAGGATCCACCAACTTACGAGTTGTAGGGTTTCCACTGGGCCACCCCTGCTCTTTACCATAAGGTTAAACACTACCTATCCCAAGCACACACAAAACACAAGACGTATAGACCATAGATTCAGACCAGAGACAATGATATTATCAAGTTTAGTACTGCCCACTGATTTGGAAAGTGCAAACCGACGCTTCCGGCAATAGATAAGACAATTCAGAGATGATTAACAGACAGTTTGCATGATTTAGGTACAGACGCCAGCACAAGCTACTACAATCTGTCAAATTTCTTTAATAGACTTTCAAACTTATCGCTAAAGCATAAGTTTCAAAGTTGATTGGGAAAATTAGACAGTTTCAGGTAGCTTGACGTGCTGGCGTCTGTACCTACATGATAATACTAAGTTGTCTTGTTCTTGTAGTACCTAATCAGCACATAATTTATGGTGTAATATTTACAATTCCGAGGTTGGACGAATCGGGAGTTTATTTATAAAGGACTAGTAGCTCCCCGCGGTTTCACCCACATAAATGGCAGTCCCACAGAAATATCGGGATAAAAATTATCCTATGTGTTACTCTGATGTTTATGCTATATTACTGTGAAGTTTCATCAAAATCCGTTGCGTAGTTTTTGCGTGAAAGAGTAACAAACATCAATTCATCCTCACAAACTTTCGCGTATATAATACTAGCAGCCCCTCGCGGTTTCACGCGCATAACTTTCGATCCCGTGAGAATATCGGGAGAAAAAGTATCATATGTGTTGAATCTGGTTATAAACTATCTGTATGCCAAATTTCATTCAAATCCGCTCAGCCGTTTGTGCGTGAAGAAGTAACAAACATACAAACAGACTCACAAACTTTCGCCTTTAAAATATTAGTGTGGTATTAGGATTAGTAGGAACTAAAAAAGAGGGGTCCGTGGCTAAATAATAACAGCCGCACAGGTCGATCGATCAGGTTAAGCTACGCTTGCCGCGGTTGGTCTGTGGATGGGTGACCATCTTTACATACTGAGACCCCTCCGTGCCTCGGAAAGCACGTTAAGCCGTTGGTCCCGGCTGTCATTCGTGGATCTTTGACAGTCGTTACGGGTAGTCAGAAGCCCGAAAGTCTGACAACCAGTCTTACCAAGGGGTATCGTATGTATTACCCAATAACTGGGTTGTGGAGGTCAGATAGGCAGTCGCTCCATGTAAAATACTGGTATTTAGCTGCATCCGGTTAGACTGGAAGCCGACCCCAACATACTCGTAGTTGGGAAAAAGGCTAGGCAGATGATGATTAGGATTAGTAGGAAGTAGGATTATTAAAGTTTGCGCAACGGATTTTGATGCAGATTTCACCATTGCTTAGAAAGATTATTCAAGTCACGTTCAAATGACAAGAATGTATGGTTAAACAGTGGCTAATCACTACTTACCTTTAAGCAACGTTTATCATCATCTGCCTAGCCTTTTCCCAACTATATTGGGGTCGGCTCCAGTCTAACTGGATGCAGCTGAATACCAGTATTTTACATGGAGCGACCGCCTATCTGACCTCCACAACCCAGTTACTGGGTAATACGATACCCCTTGGTAAGACTGGTTGTCAGACTTTCGGGCTTCTGACGACCCATAACGACTGTCAAAGATCCACGAATGATAGCCGGGACCACCAGCTTATCGTGCTTTCCGAGGCACGGAGGGGTCTTTATATGTAAAGATGGTCACCCATCCACAGAGCAACCGCGGCAAGCTTAGTTTAACCTGATCGATCGACCTGTGCGGCTATTACTACTTAGCCACGGGCCGCAAGCAACGTTTATGAAAAGGGGTAAATGGGTAAAGATATTTAAGTCATCAGGCTGCCAGCCCG
Source organism: Hydraecia micacea (assembly GCA_914767645.1). Classification (NCBI taxonomy): domain Eukaryota; kingdom Metazoa; phylum Arthropoda; class Insecta; order Lepidoptera; family Noctuidae; genus Hydraecia; species Hydraecia micacea. Next base: position 3,863,220 of record OU611794.1, read on the forward strand.
ATTGACAGTCCAATTTAGGGCCAAAACCCCTGGAAAAAAAAAAAAAAAAAAAATCCTGGAGGACATGACCTCCTCTTCTGGACACAACATCCTAGAAGGTAGTGGAATCCTAAAATCCGAAGCGCCTCCTTGTTGTTATCGACCGCAGGAAGTTACCACTAGCCACGTGTTTATAACGCCACGCCACCCCTTTCCAGAGGTTCCCCTAAATTAATAAATGTTTAAGATAAAATACGTATTTCCAAATTAATTGAACGTAAATTTCGATGTAACATAATCCTTTTAACATTTTTACGACACTAGACGTGTTGGTTCCTAAGGTCGAAGACACACAGATGAGAGTTTCGCTTGGAGTCACGTTTTGAGGGTAACGTAGCTAGGGAATGCAATCTCGAGTTCTCGCGTACTAAGTCTGGTGTCGAGATTGGCCATTCGAGATCTCGCCCCGTAATCAGGCGAGATCTCGTGAAATAATGATGTCAAAAGTTTTTTTTTTTTTTAATAATGCAATTTATTGTATCAAAAATTCTTAAACTACTAAAGGATAATCGTGTTATATTTCGTAAATAAAAAATATTAATCGAATCTCGATACAAAAAAGTAACGAATGTATAAGAAATAGCATCTGAAATGCGCATAGATATAGAATACAACAAAATCAGCACACACGATAAATCCATTACATTGAAAATAACTTCTCAAGAAGCATACTGCGATAAGACGCGCGAGCTCAGTCTCAAGATCTCGAACGAGATTGTATTCCCACGAGGGCTGAATCTCGAGAAATGTCATTGTCGGACTGCATAGAAAAGAAAGAGAAGCGCGATGACACAACGCTGGTAATTTATTGCAAAATATGAAGCAATTACCTATTTACGAAAAATCTATTGTTTGGACTGAAAAATTAAAACACTAGAGTTTTAGTATGTTGCTTGTAGAATAATCTGACAAAAAATCATATTGATTGTATGTATATTAGTATGGTTTTTATTGTAAAAAAAAAAGTTTTTAAACGTATCTTTATGATTTTTTCTATCAAACCAAATAAGTTGTATTATGTTTTCAACACACTATCTACCTAGCATATAATTATCCTGAAGAATATCATATATTTTTTTGATTTTGTTTACTGTAGTCGATCATATACTTTAATTGTTTCTAAAACTTGCGTTTTTAGCGGTTAGGTCCTGCAAGCCCCTTAACTTGAAAGCCAGATGCAGGCAGTGAACGCTCTTTGTATGCTCTCAACGCGTTGCGAGTGTATTGCATAAAACGGGCTCCAAACAGAGCTGGCATATTCGAATTATTCATGCAGCGTATTGGTGTGGCCAAGCAGCAGTAAAACCATTCGTTGGTTTATTAGGAACGTGTTCCCAAGCACGCAGCGTAAATCTAAGGTAGGACATTCACGCTCGACGTAAAACCATTTGTAATTCATTGCAATATAACTCTTATCTCGGTACGGTAATGTATAAATTAGAATAATTGCCGAGAGTTACCATCGTCAATCATTTTAATTTAAATTTAAACTTTATAATAAAAGAGATAAGAGTTGCATTGATTGCAATGTTTTACTAATGGTTTTACGTCATTCAAAGACTGTTGTTGCACTTGAGCAAGTTAATGCCAAGAGACGCACCCACCTGTGTGGCTGTGGCCTAAGCAACCTTACTGGCTCACTATTTATTGTGCTACGGTACTATTTTTATTAAAACATTAAGGCAACTCTCTGTGAAAGATTACTATGTTTTTTAAATAACAGTTTTCTTGTTTAGTAAAATACTTTTAAAAGAGAAAACCGAAATTATTTTGTTCTGGAGCTATAAAACTAATTAAAAAGAATTATAAAGTTGCTTTTGGCTTCATAAAATTATTTTTATAACGAGTCTTCTACGTTCAATCTCTCTAAATTGCCAAAGCCGATAGCCTGAATTCTGTCTCCTCTGCAGCTTTGCTCCAAATACTGAACTATCTTTTTCTCAGTAGTATTTTCAATTTATTTCCTGAAGGTGCGCCAAGACTTCATTTCGAAGTAATCCCCATATGATTCGTTTTTTTGCCACAAATAATTTATTGTTATGCTTCAAATAAAGAAAATAATGTGGGGTAAAATGTATGAGGGTAACTTCTTATTCTTTTTCTCACGATTATAGAGATTTTATTTTATCGCCAAATTTTTATTCTGCTGGGTCAAGTCAAATTAGCTTGCAAAGCTCTGCAGACGTTATGGGTATCGATATCTTACCATGATAAAATAAAATGACTTTTTTGTGGGGTCAACGACCGCAATTAGTGTAGACACTTTTAATAAATTATAAGTTTTAAACTTAAAAGTTATTTTATTAATAAGTTTAAAACTTATAAGTTATTAAAACAGTTTTTTGTGTAAACTTTAGACGTGATTGTTATCGAATTTTCAACATGATAAAACAAAGCAAAACAGTTTATTCTCGTCTCATACTTCAACTAAAACTCTAACAGCGATCGGTGATCCCCCAAAATAATACATTAAGTTATTTTTTTTTCATGTTATTTTATCGTGTTTAGATACCTCCCTCTCACAGAGAGGAGGCTTGTGTCCCAGCAGTGGGAACATTATAGGCTGATTATGAGTTTTAGATCGTTATCTAAACACCCATCACGTCTGCAGAGTATCGCTAGCTAATTATTACTCAATACTCAATTATTTATTCCATTCCACAATGTAGGCTTAGGTGGTAAACATTTGCCAGAAGAAACAATCATGGACCCTGTTGGGCACAGCAAAAGAAAGATAGGTACCTATGTGGAGAAGAGGACTTATCATTTACGTCTGTATTTTACTTGTAAGTGAGATTGGACCAATCAAAAGATTCTCGGCAATTATCGGTTAGAATATAATAGAATACTCTTTATTATGTACACCATATAAATTACTTACATAAATATAGAAACTTTACAATGGGTGACACAATGGGCGGTTTTATCGCTAAAAGCGATCTTTGAAAGACAACCTTTGGATGGATTAAAAAGGGGAAGGACAGACAAATAGTCTGTGGTGTACCATTTACACAATACAATAAATATATACGTAAAGTATATTATACTAATCTAAATAAATAATATAATAGTAAACATGAAACGAGAGCAAATAAAATATAATGATGATGTTTAAGGAGAGAGGAAGTGCTTTTTTATCATAATTTTAAAAGTGGACAAAGATTGAGCACGCCTTACCGACGCGGGCAAGTCATTCCATAGGTAACCGTACTGCTTGAACAGTAAAAGATTTGTTTTGTTGTGTGTTTGTTGTTTGAAGATTTGGTTAGTATTGTAAAAGGTCCACACCCTCGGCCCACTCCCTCTCACTGAGAGGAACCCTGTGTCCCAGCAGTGGGAACGTTACAGGCTGATTATGTATGTATGCTATGTATTGTAAAAGGTAATTAATACTTACCTACCCGATTCAAGTTTAAAACCACAACCAAGGCAAATGATATATGTAACTCACCGTCGATCAGGACCAGGCCCGTGCCGGACGGCGCGTATATGTTCCACGCGCGCCTCAAAGAGATGTCAGCATAAAGGAAGGGGCCCGCCACGCCAGGGCCGAAGTCTGCCGGGGTAGCGGGATCGTCCGAAAGGGTTACCGCTGCCCCGGAACATAAAGGGCTAAGGAAGGAACACGGGTGGGTTTTAGTCAGTAAGAGTCTGACACTCCCTTCCGCTCCACCCAGAGCGGGAGGAGTCATTAGATGATTTCCCATCCATAAAAAGAAAGGGATGTGTAAGCTCAATCTTCTCAGAATTCACACTTTACGCGCGACATAAGTAGGTAAGGTTAAGGCAAATCTAACGATTTAAATCTTTATTCTAACATAGCTCTAGAGTCTACTAGAGCCTTGGCCATCAAAATTTTAAGGGGCTTACAGGATATAATCGCAAAAAACGCAAGTTTTAGAAACAATAAAAGTATATGATCGACTACAGTAAAAAAAAGTCAAAAAAATATATGATATTCTTCAGGATAAATGCTAGGAAGATAGTGTGTTGAAAACATAATACAACTTATTTAGTACGATAGAAAAAAATCATGAAGATACCTCTAAAAACTTTTTTTTACAACAAAATTCATACTAATATACATACAATCATTATGATTTTTTGTCAGATTATTCTACAAGCAACATACTAAAACTATAGTGTTTTAGTTTTTTTGTCCAAACACTAGATTTTTCGTAAATCGATAATTGCTTCATATTTTGCAAGAAATTACCAGCGTTGTGGCATCGCGCTTCTCTTTCTTTTCTATGCAGTCCGACAAAGACCGCGCTTTAGGTCATGTAGTCCTCTTAAGGTTAAAAATGAATTCAACTTTCCGTGCAACTTTCTCTGAAGCCTTTGTTTACAACAGCTATCGCTCCGTGTTAATGATCGTCGTAATTATTAACATAATTAGGTATATCAGCTGACTAATTGCGTGTAAGAGGCTTGATTAATCACTCCTTTGCGATGTAATGAGACTGTGAAAGAACAACACAAAAGGCCGTTTCCCTAATCTTGCTTTAACAGAGACTTTAAAAATGGCGCTAACGATAACGGGTCGTCAATTTGTGACGCCGGATAAAAGTCGGTCGAGAAAGAGAAAAGCTTTGACGAGTGCTTCCTGTGATTAAAAAAGCCGAAGGACCAAAAAATGGCGTCGTTAGTGATAGCAAATAGGGTATTTTCTTTATCATACTTAGTACAAAACGTTCATGTCAACCAGCGTTAAAGATTGTTCAAACGACGACATATTAGGCAATACCTACGCTTCCAGTATATAGGGTGACTGGTAATTAGTGACCGATACTTAAACACGTGATTGTACTCATGATAACAAACAACTTTTACTATGGGACCAAACCTGAAATTGTGAAAAAAAATCTGCTGTTTAGTCGTTTATGTTCGCCTAAATGCAAATGTAATTTTTAATAACACGCCTATAGATTCAGTAACTACATTTAACCTACTCGGTATAAACATAGACACACATCTCAATTGGAAAAAGCACATAGAAACAGTCAAATCTAAATTATCTAAATTTATCTACGCCTTGTTTCAACTTAAGTACAGCACAAATACATAAACAGCACTATCGGCATACTACGCATACGCAAACTCGTGGCTAAGATATGGAGTGATGTTATGGGGAAACAGTGTCAACGCAAGTGAAGTATTTATAATTTAAAAAAAATGTGTTAGAATGTTAGAATACTGGCCCAAATTGACAATACCCAAAGCTGTAAACCATATTTCAATTAGAAAGCCGATACTATATAGGCCAAGGCCCACTGTCAATCAAATCTCACTCGAGATGCAATCGCGAATACGCGCGAATCTGTAGTGCTGTGTAGTGCAAGAGCACTCGACGTGCGAGTCCTTACCGCCGGCGCCGGCGCAGGCTTCCTTATTTATGATTAGGTAGTATATAGTTATGCAACCACTAGTCTGGAAATCCCAGAGAGAGATTTTTAACTGAACTCCGATAGATATGAAGTACGGTTAAATAGGTACCTACGGCCTCGATAACGGACAGCTGTAGCAGGATAAAACAGCTGCCGTAACTAATTTCTGAACATCTGAACAAATACATGTCATCGCTGGATTTTTTAGAACCATTTATAGAAATAATTATTATCAAAGTTATTCGTATAATTCACCCTGGTACCGTGAGCTCGCATAGAGCTCACAGTACCTATTCATGAGTCAAGAGCTCAGTTCAATTCTGAAAATAGACTGTTAAACTGAAGCTAAGGTAATAAGTGTTCAAAGAAAGGAAGTACTGATCCAAAAGTTCTCAGTACTTACTTCAAAGGAACTGCTAAAGGAACTATCTAGTCTCAGTACTTCCTTTAGCTTTTGCAAAGGAACTACAGATCCAGAAATTCTCAGTAGTTCCTTCAAAGGGTGAGCACAAACGCATAAATGTAGCAAACAAAAGAAACGCGACCTCGACACGTTTCATAGTAATTGAACTCATTAGAACAAAAACCACGCTAATTACGAACAAATCATGCAACACGTCATCGTTGACAAACACGTCTTAACCTCCAAGCTTGAGTCACAAAACAAACGAACAACACAGGCATTACCCTAATACAACAAGGGGTTGCCCTAAAAAGTTACACAAATACGCCACACCCTACATTAAGTTTAGTGATGATAAATATTTAAGGCCGCGCATTCAAATTCTTTGAGTTCACCGAATTGAGTTTGTTTCGTGGGTTACATTGTTTGAGCCTTGAAGAGACAATGCTGTAACAGATTTGTGGTAGGGATTGAGGGTTGAAAAATATAATTAGTAAATACTTTTCGGCAAACGGCAAGTATTTCTTTTTTCTAGAGCAGTAGAAACGGTCGCGACTTACGAGTAGTAGGTCGTAAGTTCGAACCCAGACAGGCGCTTTATTTCGTGTAAATTATTCCATCACCACTGCTCTCAAAACGGTGAAGGCATGTTCTAGAACCCATAATTCGACGAAATGTGACATCTAACTACCCGCACTGGGCTCGCGTCGTGGATTACACCAATCCCTCTGACAGAGGGGAGACCTGTATCCCAACAGTGGGAACATTACAGGTTGATTATTGGTAGTTCGTGTAACAATGTTCACAGCAATCGCTCGACCTTTAATGTAATGCGAAGTCACTGCCTCCCAAGAGACAGAATTTTTCTAGTTTGGGGGGCAGGGTACTTAATACTTATAGGACTTTTGACCCAACTATCTACCTTATGTATCAAACCTCTGTAAAATATACGTTTTTTTAGCATACCTTTCCGTTAACTTAACATAATTTGTGTCAAAGTTTATGTTTCGTGAATAAAAATGTCATATTACTTAATGTCATATTTTATTTCAAAATTGGAAGGACGTTAATTGAATGAGCCATTACTTGACGCTTAACATAATACAGGGCCGAAACGAACGCCAAAAATACTTAGTTTGTCACGGTATACTTACTTATTGGATAAGGCATATTTTCTGAGAAATAATTTTACTTTGAAGACGTTGCTAAATAATAACAGCCGCAAAGGTCGACCGATCAGGTTAAGCTACGCTTGCCGCGGTTGGTCTGTGGATGGGTGAACATCTTTACATACCGAGACCCCTCTGAGTCTCGCATATTAAGCCGTTGGTCCCGGCTGTCATTCGTGGATCTTTGACAGTCGTTACGGGTAGTCAGAAGCCCGAAAGTCTGACAACCAGTCTTACCAAGGGGTATCGTATTACCCAGTAATTGGGTTGTGGAGGTCAGATAGGCAGTCGCTCCATGTAAAATACTGGTAATCAGCCGCATCCGGTTAGACTGGAAGCCGACCCAAACATAGTTGGGAAAAGGCTAGGCAGATGAAGACGTTGCTTTACAACTTTTAAAACTCTCGTTTCCAAAGTTAAATCTAACAAACATAATCAATAAAAACTTATATTTATAACGCTAATGAGTGCGTAACACACTTTCCTAATCCATTGCTTCATATGTTTGTAAAATTCGTCTGCTCGACAATATAAATAACGCAATGAATGTTGTCAAACTGTCAAATTGAAAGGCAGTACAATTGTTAGTGCGTCACGTTTCTCACAGGGGTATCTTCTATCTGACAGTTTTTTTTGGCAGAAATTTATTTGGCATAGCACACTTGGCATAATCTTCTTTAATAGTTGTCAAATTTGTACACTAGGCCTCTGTTGACAGTGGTTTAAATCGGCATTTTTTTAGGGTTCTAGTGCTTATAAAAATAATGTATCATCAAAAAGGAAAACATACGGACATACAAGTAGTTAATATTTATTATTCTATAAAAAAAATCATTGCTTTATGGTCATTAACCAGAAAGAAAACAGGCGAGAGCTTTTCTATGGAGAAACGACCACCCGCATTTCCTCTTAACCGCGGCGTAAATGTTACATAGATAACTTATTACGGCCTATTAATTAGTCGGTCTATCTCCAAAATTACGTTCCGTCTCGCCACTCACCCGCAATAAGTTTTTTTGACTAGACTTGGGAAGATTGATATTCCAGTTTCCAGCGATACAAAAATTTTCATTCCACATTTTTTATCAACCCCTTAATTACTTGCGGGGTCGATTAACGCATTCAATCCATGACAGGGAGGGACGAACCAATTAACTTTTTATCTTCAAAATGAAGGAAGTTAAAAACTGGTTGGAGGCAAAATTTTGATTCAGTAAGCATCCTTGCGAAATAGCAACGGTACCTATTTGAATAGCTTGATGAGAATATTTTAATTTGCAAATCTGCTGGAGTAGGATTTCAGCGACTGTGAAGCTGAAAATTGTAAAAGCTAAATAAATAACTAGTTTTATTTTTTACTTTTACTTGATGAAGTAAAAATAAAAATATGTTTAAAAAAAACCGGCCAAGTGCGAGTCGGACTCGCAAACGAAGGGTTCCGTACCACAAGAAAAAAAACGGCAAAAAAATCACGTCTGTTGTATGGGAGCCCCCTTAAATATTTATATTATTTTAATATAATTATTTATTTTTAATGTGAATATGCAACTAAATATTCTGTAAATATTTCAAGCGTCTACGTGTTGTCGTTATTAATTTCGAGCAGATAACGGCAAAAAAATCACGTTTGTTGTATGGGAGCCCCTTAAATATTTATTTTATTCTGTTTTTAGTATTTTTTGTTACAGCGGCAACAGAAATACATCATCTGTGAAAATTTCAACTGTCTAGCTGTCTAGACAGACGGACAGTGGAATCTTAGTTATATACCCTTTGGGTACGGAACCCTAAAAAGCGTGGAAAAATAAAAGATAAACGTTCAAGAAGTTCTATGTCATGCGTCCTAAATGGGCCGTAGGCATGTAGGACGAGTAGATGAATTACTCGGTGACCTGTGCCAGTTTATAGAAACGAAGATTTGAATACGGAATAGATTTTCTTTGCTGAACGGTGAGCATAGACTAGAAGCATTTACTTGTAATAGAACATTGAGCATTCGCAATTTTTAAATTTTATCAAACAGCACTTCGAACACGACGCTCGATGTTTTGCTGATTTTAAAAACCAACGAGCGTATTGGTGTAGCATTTTATAGAGCAAAGGCACGAGCGGTACCGGTCTGACCATAGAAATGTAAAAAACATATATCTATGGGTTCGACATTTCAACACTGAAGGAAAGGTAGAAAGAAATGTTACAGGTTAAATGCTCACTCGCCGTGAGCATATGTCTAGCGCAGCGTCGAGCATTCGCAGAAACGCATTACATGGAAATGCTCGAGAAAATGCTCTAGTGTAAGAACGTATGGACCATTAACCTGTTTTTAAAGCTCCATCACGATAGTCCAAAAAATCGCTGAACATCGCGTTGCGACATCATCCATCATCGTTTAATTAAAAAGTCGGTGTCAAAGTGTCAACGTTAAATTAAAATATAAACGGCCGTCAATCAAGTGGGAAGTGCTGGATCCTTCGTCATAATATTGTTGTTTTTTTTTTTTTGGGCGACAGCGATTGGAATATTATGACAAATGATATGGGAAATGGCTTTTATATTTTAGACCTTGTTCAGATGGGATGAATTCGCCGCAAAACGTTGCGCGCGAATTCATTCGCGCGTTAACGAGAAGGTACTATGCGCCAATACATTGCGTCCACAAGCATCGCGCGATTTCAAAATACGCGCGTAAATCGCGTGCAGTTCGCCAGACTCTCGACTCGCGCTTGATTCGCGCGTATTGCGCGTGAGTCGAGATACTAGAGACTCCTTGTTGCGTACGGTTGACGCACGAACTCCAGAGCGCCCAACTCTATGTTTTCTCCTGACAATTTAAATTCGAAGTCAAATGCTCGCGCGTTAGTACACTGCCTCTGGACGCAATTACGGTCGCGCGTAATACGCACGAGAGAATCGCGGCAAATTCGCCCTTTCTGGACAAGCTCCTACGTAGTTTTTTAGTAGCAACTACCTCGTTGGACTACTGGTCGTAAACGCTACTCCAAAACATGAGGTCCCTGCGTTCGATCCCCGGGTCGAGCAATTGGTTTCTATCTGGAATTTCTCAGTAGCAACCCGGGGTCTGGATTTGTGCTTAGTTGGTGGCAATAAGGGCCTGTGCACACCACGTTTTTTAAACGCGCCGTTGACGCGCGTTTTAGAAACGTGCGTCGACGGTGCGGTTTTATCTTACAGAAGGTCTACAGGCCGCGTCTGACTGGCGTGCGTATCGCGTCTGTATCGCTACAAACGCGCGTCAACGGCGCGTTTAAAAAACGTGGTGTGCACAGGCCCTAAGCTCGCCTCCTATTACATATGTCTTAAACATAACTGGCCAAATGTGGGTGCACTACCTATAGGTACACTTCTGCCGGACCCTTTTTGGAATACAGGCGAGTTGTTGTGTTATGTTTTAGTAGCAAAACTATCGCCATGTTTGTCAGTGTTTTCTGAAAAAAAAATATTGAGTTACTATGTCGATTTTAATGGAAATTCGCAATAAAACTTAAGGTGCAGAGAACCAGACCCTAATTGAGTAACACTCGATCAATCATAATCTGAATCATTTTGAAGGATATTGCTAATCCATTGCTTCATATGTTCGAAAAACTTGTCTGCGCAACAATGTAAATAACGCAGTGAATATTGTTGAACTCTCAAAATGAAAGACATTTCTACTGAATATTTTTATTAATGAAGGTTACCTCACTAAGCAATTACCCCGCTTCAAGCCCGCCCGCACACACGTTAACTATTTGAAAAATTGTTTCAAATAAAATTGTTTTCATAGTATAGACGTGCATTTCATCATAACCGACTCATTAAGTAGCTAAATAATTATCTAATCATCATAATTTCAACTAAAATACGTCCACTGCTGGACATAAGCCTCCCCCAAGCACCTCCACTTCGACCGGTTCTGTGCTTCCCGCATCCAGCGGGTTCCTGCGGCCTCCACAAATTCGTCAGTCCACCTTGTGGGGAGGCCTTCCAACACTACGTCTTGCGGTACGCGGCCGCCACTCCAGAACCTTTCGGCACTTCGGCCCCATCGGCTATCTGTTCTACGAGCAATTTATTTATTATTTTTATTTATTTATTTCAGGCGACGCAGGCCCATAGATAAATACCTTAACCTAGACATACATATTTTTATTATAAAATAGTACTTTACTTCACTAGCAATGTGCCCTGCCCACAAGCCACTCAAGTTTGGTAATTCTTCAGGTTATGTTGGCTCCCACAGAAATGTAAAAAACAGATCTATGTCGGTTACCTTGATTCTCCTGCGGATCTCTTCATTTCTGATTCGATCACGTAGGGAAACTCCAAGCATAGCCCTCTCCATTGCCCTTTGGATGACTATAGCGTTCTAATAGGGGTTATTGAAATTGAAATTGTTGTTTATTGAAATAATTGATTTACCTACATAAATATTTACAAAATAGGGCCTTAAACTAGAGGTAGGTAAGAAATAATTGGATTCTACCTGAACTTGGAATAAACCTGTATCTCAGGTATCTCACTCAAGTGCTTATACATAAGTATTAGGTATCTGAAATTCCTAAAAATAGTAAATAATGTAGCCTACTTTAATTATGGTTATGTTCAAATTGAGCAAAATAGTATGCCACTTTTTGCATCATCGTAAGACATTTTTGCAACCATTATTCTGTTATGATTTTTGCAATGTTACATTTTTTTGTGAGCGACCCCGATAATTATAATGTACATAACTTCAATTTAACAACACTATTTAAGACGCTTATTAAATTAATCCGCTTCGGACTTCAACCCGCCCCAATCTTTGCGATCAAAATAATATTACTTCCAAATATCGGATCGGCTAACTAATTTTATCTACCGTTGAGATCGTAATACGTAAGCTTTCATGTCCCTACCCCAATATGTCCCAATGTCCTTACCCAATGCAGGTAGACCGTCCAAGGAATTTAATTTGCATAAGTTCGAACGAGTTTAGACCTTTTTGACCTTATTCGAATCCTTGAGGACATTGCGATAACCTTTTTGTATTTAGATCAGTTTATTTATAAATGGCAGGGACATTGACGTGAAAACTATTACTGTATGTTCAGCACATGATCCTAGACCCTAGCGTAGAAATTTCTTGTCAGTTAACAAAACAAAGCCGGGCAAGAGCGAGTCGGACTCGCGCACCGAGGGTTCCGTACCATCATAATAATATGTTTTAAAATTTTCATCGGCGAGGCCTATATTCGTCAGAGAATTTTAACACTGCGGTGTAGAATATTGCAGTTTTAGGTCAGCGCTATCTCCTGACTGGTAGTGGAACTAATGTGATTTTTGTTGATGATTTCTGAAAAAGTGTACTATTTAGAGACATCGTTTTATTTTTCCTGTAATCTTTACATAAATTTCTATCGCATAGAATAATTTCAGATTTTTCTCTATGCAAACTTCGGAGATAAGGGGGGGATCGGTATTTTTTTTTAATTTGTCATCAAAAGTCGACAATGCGGCCAAAAAAAAAAATCTTTAAGAATGTGCAAACTGCACTCTTTCATACCCCACATGCCCTAGTAGCCCCACTTCGAATTTATCAGACCCCTTTTCAACCACCGTTGCAAAAAAAAAATGTGTTTTTTATTTGCAAAATAGTTGGGCAAACGTCATGTAAAACTATATCCAAATATAAATTTCATAGCATTAGTTCTTGAGATATCCAGCTGTGACAGACGGAAAGTCAGACAGACTGAGTCGCACCATAAGGGTTCCTTTTAACCATTTTGGTACGGAACCCTAATAAACCTGCTGTTCATACAAAAGTGCAATATAGGTACCTACGCGGTCAAGCGTATTTAAACAAAGGGGATCCAGTATCATGTACTGAATCCAGGTAGTACCTATGTACCTTACCATTTAGGTCTTAGAGGATTTGGAGGCGATTGGTAGGTAGGTATGTCCGAAAAAGCATGGGTGTCGTTTGCCGACGCCATGCCTCAATGCATGGCCGTTATGCAAATGGCCGCCATCGCGATCCCAATTTCCCATGGTGCATTAAAACTAAAAAAAATCACCATCTGCCTAGCCTTTTCCCAACTATGTTGGGGTCGGCTTCCAGTCTAACCGGATGCAGCTGAATACCAGTATTTTACATGGAGCGACTGCCTATCTGACCTCCACAACCCAGTTACTGGGTAATACGATACCCCTTGGTAAGACTGGTTGTCAGACTTTCGGGCTTCTGACTACCCGTAACGACTGTCAAAGATCCACGAATGACAGCAATTTTTTTTTAGTAGTTTTACAAATTCCCAAAATTTTAAGTAAACTGCTTATTTATGGCCAAATTGAAAGATAAATGAATTCATTTTTATTTTATTTTATTAAAGTAATGTGTAAGCAATCTAGCAAAACATGTTATAGGCCTCTGTGTCATTAGACATAAAAAAACATAAAAATTAAGTAAAAAAAATTGGTAAGACTTGGTCTAAGACAACCATTGCGCAAATGGTTCTAAATTGTCTGTACTATCTTCGCCTTAAAGCTTTGCACCCATCTTCCAATCACCCTGTATATTTTTCTTTATTTTAGTTAGGTATAAGTACACGCTATGTTCACCTTGAATCACACTTATTTCGGAAAACTAGACTTCCCCGATTTACAGTGGGACGTCATTACGTCATTCGAGAGGTAGTTGCTGAAAATCAGCGCTGTTGATGATAGGTTCGTCCGAAGTCACAGCATTTTGCTGAGCTAAATAAATTAGCTAGCGAAACTCTGCAGACGTGACAATGGGTATCGATAAAAGTATGATAAAATAAAAATATTTGATGTTTTTTTCTTAGGGATCAACGATCGCTGGTAGTGCTGTTGCTTGAAATATGAGTTGATAGAATGTGTTTTATCGTTTTAAGATATCGATAACAATCACGTCTGTGAGGTTTCGTAACCAAACGAAAAAAAAACGGAACGGACAACGGATTTAAACGAATTTATGAAACTGATATTTCAAGTAAATACACTTACAGACCCTATGAAAATAAACATAAAACTAATTTCCTTTTTGTTTTTTCATTTCTAGATCATCACGTCTTCAGAGTTTCGCTACCTAATTTAATTTGACCCATACCGGGTCAAATTACAATACATACCGTATTGTTATTCACAGCCTCAATTAATTCAAAGCCAAAAAGTATATTCCTTTCCTCAGTTACCAAAAAAACATTTTATCAAATACATGTATTCATTCCTGGAGGCAAATCTGTAATACCAACAGCAACCAAGGAAAAGATAAATAAATGGAAACAACGTTCGACAGCTTTATTCAGTTCGGTAAATATTGAAATGTATCGGCAAATGTAGCGAACGTAAGCGATTATCTACTTTCATAGACGACGAATAGGAAAACAGGAAAATATGGCCGTGAAGTATGAATAATCTATAAATAAACTGGCTCAACTGAGGATACAAATTGTATGTTTACTTTGTATTCTGAAACTATAAGTATCAGCTGCTAATCAGATCTTGGTATATTGGTGCGTGCTAGCTGACATATGGTAAATCGTTTAATGTTTTATGTTATGACCTTCGGACATCCAGACGCACAGCATGTTACCATCCCTCTGGTTGCTATTCCACCAATTCGCACTAAGCGTTTGCAAATGTCCTTTACAATGCGCACAGCAAAAGAGTGAAACTCTCTACCTGCGTCTGTTTTTCCGAGCGCATACAACCCAAATCTCTTCAAAGTGAGAGTGAACAGGCTTCTTCTGGATAAGATCGCTCCATCGCCGACTTTGTCTCTGACACCTTTGACCTAGACTAGAGTCAAGAGCAAGTCCATTTCAAATAAAAAAATTAAAAAATATTTCCTAATATTCCTCAAAACGGTGAAGGAAAACATCGTGAGGAAACCGACATATCCTAGAACCAACACAATGGTTCGAAAACATGTGACATCCACCAACACGCACTGGGCCCGCGTGGTGGACACGTAGACCGGTTTCCTCACGATGTTTTCCTTCACCGTTTTGAGAGCAGTAGTGATGAAATAATTTACACAAAGTAAATCTTGTCTGGGTTCGAACCTGCTAACTTACAACTCGTAAGTCGCTGCCGTTACTACTGGGCCACCACTGCTCTGTATTTTTAGGGTTCCGTACCCAAACGGGACCCTATTACTAAGACTCCACTGTCCGTCTGCCTGTCTGTCTGACATTTTGATGCTTCATGAGATACATCTCATGAACCGTGATAGCTAGACAGTTGAAATTTTCACAGAGGATTATTTAAGCGGGGCTCCCATACAACAAACGTGATTTTTTTGCCGTTATTTGCTCGATATTAATAACGGCAACAGGTAGACGCTTGAAATATTCACAAAATACTTAGTTATAAGTATTCACTTTAAAAATAAATAAGTAAATTAAAATAAAATAAATTAAGGGGTCTCCCATACAACAAACTTGATTTTTTATATATGTAGTGTTAAATATTGTATGGTGGTACGGAACCCTACGTGTGCGAGGCCGACTCGCACTTCGCCGGTTTTCTTATACCTAACACTTAAGAACTTGTTAAATAAAGCAAAGTGCGGTTAACACCTAACTTCGTTAATTTTAATTGCCACTTAATTCTACTTGCTGGTATTCTATATCAACTATTAATTAGTTAAGAACTTATAACATTGAACCTAAAACCACCTACCACTCTAAACACAACAATCTTTTATTTTCATTCTACAAAACAATAGCCATAGAATTTTGGTCCTAATACCTCAGCAAGAAAGTCGTTACCGTTTGGTAAATGAGTTTTGTAGCAATAAACAAAGAGTATTGCGAAATTTGTTGAGGTGTTCGCGCACACTACAGGACCAATAAAAGTTTGGTACAGATAAAATCAGTAGGTACCTTGTGTGGGCTAAGTAATGACAGGCCACACGGGTCGATCGATCGATCTTTGACGGTCGTTACGGGTCGTCAGAAGCCCGAAAATCTGACAACCAGTCTTACCAAGGGGTATCGTATTACCCAGTAATTGGATTGTGGAAGTCAGATAGGCAGTCGCTCCGTGTAACACACTGGTATTCAGCTGCATCCGGTTAGACTGAAAGCCGACCCCAACATAGTTGGGAAAAGGCTAGGCAGATAATGATGTTGGTCTAGTGGCTGCAAGCGCTACTGCTGAACATAAGGTCCCGGGTTCGATTCTCAGGTCGGGTAAAGTGTTATTGGGTTTTTCAATCAGTTTCTCAGTAGCAGCCCAGAGTCTGGATTTTTGTCCGGTTGATGACAAAAGGCTCGCCCCCTATTGCATGGGACTTAAACATAACTACCTATGGTATTATTATAGGTGTGATGTAATATAATTGAAACTTAACTTTTCTAAATACACTCGTACCTATAGTTCGCGCGGAACTAGTTGGCCGCGCCTTAGGTATGTGAGCGGTGGGACGGAGGGGCGGGGGCGCATTACTCAGTACGTGCGTTGCGAACCGCCGCCTCGCCCTTGTCCCCACCTCAGCGGCCAACTAGTTCCGCGCGGACTATAATAACTAACTCAAAAACATTACCGTCCCTTTTTGGGGTCACCGCAGTCTGGTAAAAACTAAGGAGTTCTCGACGATCAGCAAAGCCACCGGTGAGGTTCACCTACGGCCATAATCATTCTCATGAGCATCGCTCGATTGTGAACTCTCTAATTCAAGGAAGAATAATTTGATGTCCTTGCCAACAGACAAGAAAAATTTGTAATTACCGCCCCTCTTGATTTCATTTGCTGTTAAAGTGAACTTGTGATTTGTGCTTATTTTCCTGGCATTTGAGAAAATAAAAAAATCAAGTTGAATTATAAATGAACAAATGAATACGTTCATTCAATTGTAAACAAAATTGTAACGCAAGGAGGTTTTGGGAAATCACATCTTCAAGATTTTCATAACAAGGATATGCGTAATCAGCTTATAACGTTCCCTGTGCTGGGACACAGGCCTCATGTCTGTGAGAGGGAGAGGGCCTTTATCCACCACGCGGGCCCAGTGCGGGTTATAAGATGTCAAAATTCATATGTCTTCGAATTTTTGGTTCCAGAACATGCCGGTTTCCTCACGATGTTTTCCTTCACCGTTTTGAGAGCAGTCATGATGAAATAAATACCACAAAATCTCAAATTACTAAACGCAGTCTTCGTCGACCAAGTCTACTTGTTTTGCCAAGAACACGCACTAATTACGCTAGAAAGAGTATTACATATGAAGGAGCACAACTATTTAATAATCTACCCTCATATATAAAAAGTGTTAGCTCTCTCAGCAGTTTCAAGTCTCGGCTATCCAAACACATAATTGAAAACTGCCTTGACTAACGTCCTCCAATGAATTTTAATGGTTGAGAGTTGAACTGCTGAATGAGTATAGAATAATTTTATATAATATTATACATATACTTTGGTGACGGTTACCTAAAATAAGTTTACTATATGTTATTTGTCTGTTCTCATGTAAGTGGCTTTTTTGTCTTTATGAGAATAAATGATTTAAACCTAAATTTCACTAAGTAAAGGGCCTCCCGGGGTTTGAACCCACGACCTACAACTCGTAAGTCAGGGCCGTTACCACTGCAACAAAGATATAGATACGGGAAAAGGGTTCCACAATCGTAGATTTTGAAAACAAACCTTTAAATTAACCCTTGTTATACCGGAGTTTGTATTTAAATTCGGACCTAAGGATGCTCCCTATTTTATTTTTACATCAAATGTTAGAAGAATGATTCAAATTATAAAATATTACCTAATTTGCAATTTAATGGTTGTGTTCAGAAAAGTTTTAATTAAAATTGGACGATTAGGAACCTAGATTTGGGGAATTTAGTCGGATTAGGTTCAACTATTTTGGTTTAAGCGAATAATCAGTTTTTAATTTGTTTTTATCTTTTCTTTTTTTAAATAAAATCAGACTGACAGTCTAATTTTTGTTGTCGTCGTTGTTTCATATTATTTATTTTGTAGCTTTTGCTCGCGGCTTCGTCCGCGTGAGTCATAAGTCATTTATTTCTTAACAAAATACATTGTGTAGAAAGATATTGATAATAAAAATAAAGAAAAAAATAAAAAGAAAATAATATCGCATCTTAAACACATTATTGTCATTTGTCAACTGATGAACTCTTTAATACTATAATAGCCCTTCCTCAATAAATATGTCCTTAATATGTTTTTGAAATTGTGAAATTTCTTGTTCCCCAACCACCCGTCGCATCGCATCGCCTGACTGCGGTATTACTTCGGTTTGCTTAGCGTCTTTCTTACTTTTTTAGTTTTGCTCGGCTCCTGAGTTAAATTTTAAAGCCTTCCTGAGTTTTTCAAATCCGACTGGCAGTTCCAGAGAATAGTGCTTTGAAACAAACTTTTCAGCTTTATTATTAGTATAGATCATAGAAATGTAAAAATACGAGTATATCTATGGTATAGATATAGATAGAAAATAGATAAAGTATGGAGTACTTATGTATGGAAGTGATGTGAGTGATGTGTGGTGTGTGTGTGGATTGTGGTTGTGTGGGTGGTGTGGATTGTGGTTGTGGTTCGGCTTCCAGTCTAACCTGATGCAGCTGAGTATTTTACATGGAGCGACTACCTATTGACCTCCACAAGCCAGTTATTTGGTAATACGAAACCCTTTAGTAAGACTGGTTGTCAGACTTTCGGGCTTTTGACGACCCGTAACGACTGTCAAAGATCCACGAATGACAGCCGGGAGCAACGGCTTAACGTGCGTTCCGAGGCACGGCGAGTCTTGGTATGTAAAGATGGTCACCCATCCACGGACCAACCGCGGCAAACGTAGCTTAACCTGGTCGATCGACTCTTGCGGCTGTTATTACCTAGCCACAAGCCCCTCAGTTAGTTAAGTAACAGATAAATTTTCATACCTACAGCAGGGTCAAACTTCAAGTTATGCATAGGTAGGTAGTCGAAAAGAGTAACGGTAGAGTTTCTTGCCCATTCTTCTCCATACGAAACTACATTTGGAAAGGGACGACTAGAAACAATTCGATTTTTTTGTAAAGTCTGACGTTCAAAAGTGCCTTTTACAGGCCTATTTGAAATAAATAATTTGAATTCGACTTTGAAAAAAAAAAATCTCATCTTTCACCTACAACCGCGTAGAAAATGACATAATAAATAATACGGAAATATGAAACTTACTTCAGAAATGTGTATTACAATAGATAAAATCTTGTTTCAAGATGTATGCTCCCAAAACTTGGATACTTCAAACGGAACATGTCCGCCTCGTGTCTAGGGTCTTGAAATTAACCTACCTAGTTGATTTATCTATAGCTGTACCCCCAACTTGTGAGCCCCTTGAGGGGAACTAGTGGATTTACTGCCATCATATCCTCGTTTGTTGCCATAAAATCACAAACTTTTGGGAATGAACCGTAGTTGTTTTATAGCAGTCAAATACATGTGTAGATACGTAAACAGTAAAAAATACAAATCATTGTAATCCAAGGGGGATCGGATCAACCGTGGCGGAAGTGGTTTTGCGGTAGGTATGTACACGTACAGTCAACAAAAGAGACAAGTATGCAGGATCGTCGGATATAGTTGAAGTTTAATAAGAAATCGATGGGTGTTATTGAATCAAATTTAATTTCTTTAATAGAAAACAAATAACTCCTTTATCAAATTAAATTTCAGTCGACAACATCCATCGGTTTCTTACTAAACTTCAACTATATCCAACGATCCTGCATACTTAACTTTTGTTGACTATACGTTTTGTAGGGCACACGTGGTCACAAGGAGGGTTCAGGGGATTACCATGTACTCATAGAGTTAAGTAATATATCGGTGCGTGCACTCCTATAGCAGAGCAGTGGTTTTCCAATGGTAACGGCCCCGACCTACGAGTTGGTCGTGAGTTCGAACCCAGGCAGGCTCTTTACTTTGTGTAACTAAATATTTTCATCACTACTGCTCTCAAATGGGGAAGGAAAACATCGTTCATTTAACTAATTTGATACGACAGAAAAAAATCATGAAGATACCTCTAAAAACTTTCTTTTTACAATAAAAACCATATACATACATACAATCATACCGATTTTTTGTCAGATTATCTACAAGCAACATACTAAGTGTCTAAACACACTATGCCGAAGTTACGCGACCGAAGTTCGGCATGATTACGCCTACAATGCTATTTGAATTACTGACGACACCATAGCACATTATGCCGAAATTACGTTGCTTTATAGCGTACAATAAAATCAGCCGCGGAACTTCGGTCGCGTATCTTCCGCATAGTGTGTTTGGACACTAAGGCCTACGCCACACTTGACGGAAATTCCGTCGCGGATCTTCCGCGTATACATGTTATTGCATATAAATTACTAATAACGGGCACACTACGCGGAAGATCGGTCGCTCCGTGGCGGACCACTCGCCCTCTGCGTCTGTTCCGGATTTACCGCAACGGAAGTTCGGCGTCGGAATTTCCGTCAAGTGTGGCGTAGGCCTTAAGCACTCGTGTTTTAATTTTTTAGTCCAAACAATAGATTTTTTGTAAACAGATTATTGCTTCATATTTTGCAATAAATTACCAGCGTTGTGTAATCGCGCTTCTCTTTCTTTTCTATGCAGTCCGATAGTGACCGCGCTTTAGATCATAATGTAATACAGCGGCCACGCAAGAATCCTTTATAAATCGATAGCTGATATCAATGCAAACAGAAAATATTACAAGACCATACCCCATAAAGCGTCACGTTTTCAAGATATTAACGTGCAAAGTTGGACACGTGACATCCATATTATTGTTTTGAACTTGCGAACATTCTTACCTGTCAAAAAGAGTAAGGGTATCAGAACAAGTTATAGTGGATAAGACAAATTAAAACATAAGAATAACTAGCAGGAGATCCATGCTGTTCAGGGGATCAGACCGGAATAAATCCTTGTTGCATAATTAGATGTTTGAAATAATCACTCTGAATGTTTAAAAAATTTATAAGTTTACTTTTAGAAGCTGATTTGGAGAAGCCGTTTTGGGCAGAAACTGCCAATTCTGTCTTTTATATGAAAAACAGAGTAACTTCAGGCATTGAGAACTCCATGCGAAATGTGGATTAGTAGAAAACGAAATTTATACGAGGACAGATGTACTCGCAAACGGCCTGTGTGTCTGACCACATGTATGAACGTCAATCAACTCAGCCTATCGCAGTTCACTGCTGGACATATGAGACAGCAGTATTTGTAAAATCAAACTCACATCTATTTAAAACACTTAAATCGAAACGTCGCAACAATGAGATTTGCGCTAATACACGTAACACAGCTTTTTACTCAAAAAGTTTTCTAGGCATGGCACCCAGATTATACAATAAAATACCGGAGCCTATAAGAGCAAAACTCAAGCTAAATGATTTTAAAAAATATCTAAATAATTTCCTTACTCAAAAGGCTTATTATTCCCTTAATGAATACCTAGAAGATAATACAAGATATGTGGATAAATATGTGCTGAATTAGTTTAAATGCACATTGTATAATATATAGTTATGTTTGTCAGTTTTATATATTATTACTTAACTATTAATAAGAAATGCCTAATACATAAGAAATATTTCTAACGTTTTAAATGTCTCTATTAAGTAGCTTGTAATTTAATTTTAAGAAAAGTCTCAATACGAAATTTTAGTTTCGTAGGCTTACATGCTATTTGTACGCCGTTAACGGCAAAACATAGAGATCTCTGTACCTATTTTATTTTACACCATCTATTTTTACACCTATGTTTACAAATAAAAAACTTTGACTTTGACTTTGACATAGGCCTCTCTCAGACTGCGCCACAACACCCTGTCCACCGCCTTCCGCATCCTGTCTACCCCAGCCAACTTCTTTAGGTCGTCCGTTCATCTAGCTGGGGGCAAGCGTCCCACACTACGCTTGCCGATACGCGGTCTCCACTCCAGGACTCGTCTGCTCCACCGGCCATCAGTCCTTCGACAGATATGGCCAGCCCACTGCCACTTCAGTTTGCTTACTCTGCAAGCTATGTGCTAATTTCATTCCTGATTTTATCCTTCAAAGAGACTCCGAGCTTAGCTCGCTCCATAGCGCGCTGAGCGACCTTGAATTTGTGGACCAGCCCGACCGTCATAGTATCCACGTTTCAGCACCGTATGTCATGTATGAACGTAAACGAAGCAAAAGGAATATGTAAGGATCCTTGCCGACTCGTAATCACGCGAGATTATAGCACACTAGTATGACAAATGGATCTTTTTTCTCGTTTGTCGCACCACTGATTTTTCCACACCATATACAGGGTTACAGGAAAAGTCGAACTAGATCCGTTAAGGACGTGTAGTTTGCATCGTTTCTGACTGATTCGACTATGAAACACCCTACCCCAAACGTCGTATAGCGTAGCGTTGTATAGCGTCTCTATGTTACACAATGCTTTGTCTTCGTCTTTCGAAAGTCAAATTACTGACGACTGAAAGAGAGATCGGTGTGTAGAGCCTATTCATCTGAATTAATACGTTTATTAGAAAGGGGGTAAAAGTAGGTAAGCCAAACCCCGCTTTCAAGTAAAACCTACTACTTCTAATGAATTTAATCTGAATTAATTGATTACAATCGTTATTAGATTCGCCTTTGCACTTGAAGTTTTCTAAGATAAGGGTCCAATTGTCTCTACCATAGTCTAGTCGAGAAAACTAGAGGTATTCGAAAAAAGAACTTTATTCCGTTGAAATAGAGTTCAAAATTGGTTTAAATCGAGCGAACACGTAATAAATTGAAATTCGATTATTGGAATAGTTGGGAAAATTGAAGTGTAATTGGTCTTCTGTTAACATACATTATTTGGTACTAGCTTCTGCCTGCGACTTCGTTCCCGTGAAGTTTCTTGTGCCCCCGACCCACCCCGTCGCATCGCATCGCCTGCCCGCGCTATACTTTTCTTTTTTTACCGACATCAATAAGCTTGTCTAACAGACAACTCAACTCAAAACCATAATTTTATAAAACCCCGCAAAACAACGGTAGGTATTTTTTGTTACAAATGTAAGAAAGACGAGGATCCACAAACAAAAACAACAACACAAAAAAAAAGAATTGGAAAAAAGTTGGACTAAAAGTAGGTAATCACTCGCTACTGGTACTACTTCAAAGAGCAAATAATTACTTATCCATCGCTATCCATTAAAACTTCCCAACTAGTGAATTGTAGTTCTAGAAATGGAAGATTGATAGCCTAGTTTCGTAGCTATTCCCATGTTTTCATTCCATCTTTGTTCAAGGCCCTTAGAATAATGTAACTTTGGGCCAACATTTCCGTTCGCCAAGTGTAGTTACCTCCATTCTAGCCGACCAAGATAATTTTGGCAATTGTCAGTAGTTTGAGTAGTAACGCTATAATTATAAATACGTATTATTGAAGCTAACTCAAAAACTACCCAAGCAAAGTTAATAAAATTTATAGGTATTTTTATTTAGGGTATGCCCTATCCATTAAAAAAAATAATTTTTGAAATAGCTTTTTAACTGTCGGAGATATCGCGTAACAAACATACAAAAAACATACAGCCGAATTGGGAACCTCCTCCTTTTTGAAGTCGGTTAGAAACAAAATCGCAATGAATTTCAAAGGAACACAACGGATAGCTTGGTACCCACTACTTACGTAATCGTATGAGGACTGACGACAATGGATTACCTTCGTGTTAAAGTGGGAGAACTAATAGTCAGGTGTATAAGGCACCTGTACCACCACCCGCCGCGACCGTACCGCACCGAACGCGGGTGACGCGTTAGTTTTTAAAGCTAGCTAGGTACTAAAAACGAGTTGGCGAGCAACGACCACCAGCGAGTTCACGATGGCGACGAGCGATTACTTGCTGGTAAGCAAATGTACCAAACGAGAATCCTTTATAGAAGTATGAGGAACAGAGAGTGAAGCTCACTTAACCTCTATAGAAAAGGGAGGATCCTCCGACCAGACGGGTGTTGTGTTTGGTGGGCAACTGCCCGATGATTCATGTCGGGCCGTTGTATCTATGCTAGTTGCGCGGTAAACTCTGCTTGCGAGATGCAGGATTTTGCGTGACGTCAGTATGACGCGTTGCTCGCATGTGGCGTTGTAGATACCGCTACACCTTCACCGAGCGTTCTGCCCGCCATAAGTGTAGGTATAGTCACGTTTCGGTCAATTTCGACTAGTACTTCGTCGAAGCAACTTCGCGAATAGTGTATGACCTAGTGCATCATCTGCCTAGTCTTTACCCAACTATGGTGGGGTCGGCTTTCAGTCTAACCAGATGCAGCTGAGTACCAGTATTTTGCACGGAGCGAATATTATGCCTATCTGACCTCCACAACCCAGTTACAGGGTAATACGAAACCCCTGTTGGTGTCAGACTTTCGGGCTTCTGACGACCCGTAACGACTGTCAAAGATCCACGAATGACAGCCGACCAACAGCTTAGCGTACTTCCCGAGACACGGAGTGGTCTTGGTATGTAAAGATGGTCACCCATCCACGGACCAACCGTGGCAAGCGTAGCTTAACCTGATCGATCGACCCGTGCGGCTGTTATTACTTGACCACGAGCCCCTAGTCTGTACTAGTGCAGGTTGAAGTATTTATCTCTTTTACTACAATATTTTGTACATTTCTTGAGCGAGAACACCGTTGATAGCTCAGACCAAATAAAAAACCAAGACAGAGGGCTGTCAACAGTAAAGTGAAGCCGGTTTCGTAAACATAATGTGCACTTAGTGAGGTGTAGTTTGATTGTTAATGAGGGCGTGTGAGCGTGTAGGTATGCACAGAGCGGAGGTGTAGTTTTGGCATGCTTCACTGTAAATTGTTCTTGACCTTTTTATTTGGCCTGAAGTTGATGGCTAATCGCTTCCTCGTCGACGCGGAGGTGGGACAAGTGCCTAACTGCTGGTTTTGCAAACAAAGCTTTGTTTTAAAAAGGTTGCCATGGAGATTTCTTGCAGTAACCTACCCATAATTATTTGTTTATTATTCTCTTAATTGCATACCTACATGAAATTGTACACACGGCTACACATCAAGCTATACATTTCCAGTTTGAGTTGACCTCGCGTGTTATAGGTTTTTCATACAATCAGAAGTCAGCTTATACTGGTTATGTATAGCTTGATGTGTAGCCGTGTGTACAATCAGCATTGTTATCGCTTACGGGGTGTAGGTACATGCACAACATTACAGATTAAATAAACCCAAGATACAGTGCAATTTACAACCTAAAATGCATCATATAAATGTTACATATTTAAGGATATTAATGTTAATGAGAGCAGTAGTGGCCCAGTAGGTCGTGAGTTCCCAGGCAGGCACTTTACTCTGTGTATTTAATTTCATCACCACTGCTCTCAAAACGGTGAAGGAAAACATCGTGAGGAAACCGGCATGTCCTAGAACCAAAAGTTCGAAGACATGTGACATCGACCAACCCGTACTGAGCCCGCGTGGTGGATTATGGCCCACTCCCTCTCAGAGAGGAGGTCTGGCAGCGTTGCCATATAAGGACGGGATTTAAAGACAATGAAACTTCTCGAATGCTGGGTAGACACTGCATATATT
This sequence comes from Hydraecia micacea, assembly GCA_914767645.1. Classification (NCBI taxonomy): domain Eukaryota; kingdom Metazoa; phylum Arthropoda; class Insecta; order Lepidoptera; family Noctuidae; genus Hydraecia; species Hydraecia micacea. The sequence continues at coordinate 3,888,837 of OU611794.1, forward strand.
ATTGATACATTCAATGACAATATAAACACATACCCTTACTGTAATAATATATTTACATTCAACACCACACCTATTATAACCCGCAAGAGTTTACTTGAGACCCGAGCGGCCCCTCCCAACGCCCTCTCTCGCCATCGACGCCTCAGGGGTGCTACTCTCTAGGTCCATCAACGACGATATGGGCCCATCCAAAAGTAGTGCGTAACTTCGTAGTGAACCCTACTCCTGATTAATTAACTTTTTCGAATGGGCAAATACACATCGCGATTTGGGGCAACTTTACTGTCACATTGTGTTGTCATTCTTTCTTAGTTCGGGCCCTAAACTAATCTTGTGTTCGTAGGTCAAACGGAGTGACATCCGTCTTCTTTGGAAACGCCCGTAACTTCGACCGATACTACGATTTTCGGGCTTAAAAAGAGGTAGATACTAGATACTCAATGCTGCGCGCTTACGTCGTCCGAGCGAAGTTTCAAGTTAACTCTTGGGCAACGCCGTGTTAGGGCAGGCCGGGGCCCTTGGGCACACAAGAATTTGGGGCCCCTTTGGAAAGTAAAAAAGACCGGTCAAGTGCGAGTCGGACTCGCGCACCGAGGGTTCGTAGGTACTTATGTAACTACAAATTTACGGTCTTCAGATTTTTTCCTTTACCTACTCGTGCTACATGACATTGCTTTTTGCCAAATTTCATGATTCTAGGTCAACGGGAATATCCTATAGGTTTTGATTCCCTTGCGAGTGTCAAAATATGCGCTTTTGAATGTAGCTTGCGTTGTAATATCTGCCTTCCGAGGCCCCCGTGGGGTAGAGGGCCCTGGGCACGGGCCCCGGCCGTGTGCCCTTATGGTAAAGACGGTACTGCTCTTGGGGGTTGTATATTGTGGAAGTATTGACTGATCCTAAACAAATAATACCTACACCAACAGTGCTAGTCAAGCATTAATTGTCAGACAAGGTAGGTAGATAAACTTGTCAGACTCAACTCGGTTTGAAGGACCGTTTTATTTCAAGCAAATATTGAAGTAAACAAGTAGGTATTGTTGGTGATGATAAATTGGTTTGTGTGCCTTTGGAAATTGTAATAGATTAGACTGGTGCAAAACCCGTCCAAGCTGGTTAATTCATTAACTATTTTGAGCTCGTCAGAAACAATAGAACCTCTGCAGTGATTATTGCAGAGTTTGACGTTTTAAGTGCTTCAAACTTTAATATTGTTCTGCGAAAGGCTGCTTTTAGGTGCCTTTTAGAAGGTACCTACTTACTACACTTTTTAGGGTTCCGTAGTCAACAAGGAACCCTTATAGTTTCGCCATGTCCGTCTGTCTGTCTGTCCGCGGTTTAGCTCAAAAACTATTGGTACTAGAAAGTTGTAATTTGGCATGAGTATACACGTGTAATGACGCCGAAAATGTGGTAAAAATTGTACTTCCCGAAGGGTTCGGCAGAGGTGTGTGTGTGTGAGACCTACAAAAGAATAATGTTTATTTAAAAAAATACAAACAAAAAAAAATTACTTAAGTAGGTTCACTAGGTACGGAAACTTTTCGAACATTATTATTATTATTTCTAGCCTGCGCTGTCCCACTCCTGGGCAAAGGCGTCCCTCCACTCCTTCCATCTTTCGCGAGCCCGCGCGTCCTCCTTCCAGTTTTGACGGAACCTATCCAGCTCGTCCCGCCATCTCCTACGTGGTCTGCCGCGACCCCGCCTAACTGTCTCAGGGTACCTACCAATTCTGCGCTATTTGGGCCCACAGTTTGTCCGGCATGCGGCAGACATGTCCTGCTCAGTCCATTTTAAGTTGAGCAGCCTTTTAAGCCAGGTCAACCATCTTTGTTTTTAAGCGCAGTATTGTGTTTCGGACACGATCCGTTAATTTAACGCCCAGTATACTGCGTTCCATTGCTCGTTGGCAGACCTTGAGTTTGGACTTCTCGATGTTAGTCAAAGACCAAGTTTGTGCACCATAGGTTAGGACGGGAAGAATACACATGTCCATGAGCCTGCGTTTCAGTGCCATAAGCAACTCAAACTTAAATAGTTCCTTCAAGGACCAGGTAGCTCTTCCACGTTTTCCGTTCGTCTTGAGATTTCTTTATCTTGCCTCGTCTGGAAAGAGACTACTTGACCCAAGACTTGTTGAGAGGTATTCCTGGACATGTTGTATTGTCTCCCCGTCCACTTTTATGCTTCTAGGTGATTCGTTGCACATAACTTTGGTCTTCGACATATTCATCTTTAGTCCAACCTCAAGGCTTGCATTGCTAAGTTCTTGGAGCATCCGTTCGAGTTCAGCGGCTCAGGATGAAACGAGAACATTTTATGAAGCAATATAATTATGGATTAGCAATACCTATCCTTCAAAATTATTCAGATTAAGCATGATTGATAGGTGTGTTCCGCAATTAGGATGTTGCTCCTAAACATAACAGTCGAAATATTACCAGAAATAAATCGGAACACAATTTTATTTAAATAATGATACATTACAACGGTTCAATGCCAAGTAATTTTTCATGCAAAACGGATCATTATCCTTTATCTTCCAAAACAATACCTACGGTCGGGTTTCCTGCGAATGTATCAGAGAGAAATATAAAATTAAATGATACGGCTGCACATTTATAAACATTTTTGCTCATGTCGGGTCCAATTAGGGAACACGGATCTATTAAAGGAGGCAGGTAGGTAGGTACCTAAATGTATTTTTTTATTCGTAACTTTTGTTAGAAAATAAATTCAGTGCCCGTCATTATTTTGAATGCGTTTCGTGTTATCCCGGTACAGAAAACTATAATATAATCAACCTTTAATGTTCCCACTGCTGGGACAAAGGCCTCTTCTCGGTGAGAGGGAGTGGACAATCAACCTTGAACCTAATGCTTTAGCGATAAAGTTGAAAATCTATTAAAGAAGTTTGGCAGATTGTAGTAGCTTGATGTGCTGGCGTCTGTACCACATCTCGTGAAAACACCTAAACTTGCCATCCGCCTGGTTATCCCCGCGGCCGCGTGCGACGAGGCGAATTGGAATTATTGTTTTCAAATTCGACGAGAGACGAGAAACACCAATGTGTATACAACGTATTTGAACGTAAAGTGGGTAGGTACCTAAACCGTGGCTAAGACTGGAGTTTGTGTTTGACTTAAGTAGAGCTTAGAGCCTCTTGGGTCCACAATACCTGGCTTCGTTTGTTTAGTATACCGCCACGTAGCATGAATATTATGAAGTAGGTAAGTACTTAAGTAAACAATCAGTAATTCGTAGAGTTGGCGTTATTTTTAACCGACTTCAAAAAAGGAGGTTCCTGTTCTGTGTTCGGGTGGAATTTTCGAAGCGTACCTGGATGGAAAGTAGGTACCTACTCTAAATACTGAAGACAGCAAATTTTACTTAAAGGACAGATTCCTTTATTTTTAAAAAGAAACAAAACTGCGTTTAAAGATTTTTGAAAATACACTTGCCACACCCGGGAGTCGAACCGACTGAAATCCGAAAAAATAGCATCCTGCACTTTTATGGCACCAATCGATAGGGTCAATCATAAGGATCAAATCTCTCTAGCAAACATTTTTTTTATGGGGAGATGTAAAAAATCAAATTTACCAAATCGTACCTACAACTATAAACGAGCTAAAAACTAAGGTTCACAAAACAAACCCTACCAGCACCCTAATTGCGTAACACACTCGCAATCTCAATCTGAATAATTTTGAAGGATATTGCTATACATAATCCATTGCTTCATGTGTATGAAACATTTCTTTACTCAACAACGTAAATGATACAATGAATGTTGTTGAATTTTCAAAATGAAAGCCATTGCTACTGATAGTGTGTTACGCAATTACCCCTCTGAACATATTTTTCTTTATGAAGTAGTAATCATTGGCAGACCAAAAATTGTTGCTGATCATTGTTTCCCCATTAATACCTACAGTACGGCTGATGAATTATGGCCGATGCGAACTTTGTGCAGAAAGCTGCGCAATAACACTTTGTAGGAACCAAAAGGTGACATGAGGCGAGTGTGAGTGAGAGGACATGCGCGAAGATCGGAGAGCCTATGTTTAAATAAATAATCTTTAATTCCAGTTTTACAATTTTACATTTACCGCTTGGTATAACATGATACATTTTGTCATATAAATTGTAGGTTCATACAGAGATAACCTCTGACTGTAAGCTAAGATTAAGGGCCTTATTAAATCACAATGGCGATTTGCAAGCGAGTGCAAAGCGAGGCGAGTGCGCAGCGAGCTCGCCGCGAATAGCGCCGTCGCGTTGACGTCATTATGTTCTGTTTTCCATTTTGTTCACTGCGCACTTGCCTCGCTTTGGATTCGCTTGCAAATCGCCAGTGTGGTAAGGCCCTCACAGTGTAGGTACTGGTATGAGACAGAAAATAAACACTTCATACAGAAACTAAAATACCTAAACTAATTTAAGAGAAAACCATTTGTTTAGTGTTTGTGAGGGTGTGTTTATGCCCTGGTTCAAGCCATGGTCCGGAGCGAGAGGGAGTGGGAGGCAGTCACCTCCTTCTGCGAAGCAGTCATGCTAGCGAAGGAGGTGGCGGGATGGCTGAGGGAGAGAGCCTCACGTCCCAGCCGCCGCGGGAGACGCTCCGGGCGTCGGGAGCCGCGGGACGACACCCAGCCACCGTAGGCGCGGGCCTGCGGACGGAGAGAAATGGGTAGCTCACCGTTCGATCAGGACCAGGCCCGTGCCGGACGGCGCGTATGTATTCCACGCGCGCCTCAAAGAGATGTCAGCATAAGGGAAGGGGCCCCTTAGGGCCGTAGCCTGCCGGGGTAGCGGGATTGTCCGAAAGGGTTACCGCTGCCCGGAACATAAAGGGCTAAGGAAGGAACATGGGTGGGTTTTAGTCAGTAAGAGTCTGACACTCCCTTCCGCTCCACCCAGAGCGGGAGGAGTCATTAGATGATTTCCCATCCATAAAAAAGGGTGTGTTTATGTGTGTGTGTGTGAGTGTTATGTTGTGTTGGAAGGTATACAACACAATACTACCGGTTTAAGCCGGCCATGATTCTTCCATCGTATTGTACAGGGCTACACATGCCAGTAGCTACAAATGGCGTGCCAAGAGGTTGGCTATTATGCTATGGCAATAATACACAGCACGTCACCCGGCCGTAAATCAGGCTCAAGGAGTTTTTGGTTTAAGTATAAAATTATCAATTTTAAAATCTTATTTGAATAACAATACTTTTAAAATAGAAATGTATTTAGCTTAAATACACACATTATAATAAAGTTACTATTTTTACACTTCATGCTGGTTCTCATTAAAAAAAAAAGGTATTTAAATATTCCAGTTGCTCATATTTTTACAGATCCAAAAAGAACTTATTGATAAAAGTGATTATGCTCTGGCCAAACAGAGCGAGCGGGCGTGCAGGATGCCGAACGAAATTCACTCGCTCCAATTGTGTCAACTTATGGTTGATTCCTATAATTTATGGACCGTTATTGGTTAATATTAAGTCTCTTGTATCTTTACCAATTTTAATAATGAAGCAAATACCTCATAGCTTTGCATAGTAGACTCTCCCATATGGAAGTAGCTATCAGAGGTAAAATTAGCTTACGAATCTATTTACATGCCCAGTTTGGCAATAAAAAATGCTGCCATTGGTAAGGAAAACGATTCGTTTTTGTTTATAGGTATCAAGCATATTAAGTTGAATGGAGGTGTACAAATAGTCATATGGCTTCCTAGCCATTGAAACAATCGACCCACATCCCGCTAGCTTCTTCGCTTCAGTTTGGGCATAACTTGATTTTCATAGAAAATAATTTCATGTGATTAGACTAGATATAATTTACTTGAAGTCCGTCCACCATTCACTTATCATGTCTTCAGTATGTGTAATAGAAGCCAGATAATTATTAGTATTTAAAACAAACATATTTAATCATTCAGAACCGCCATTGCCATTTCCTTAGATATACTATCCGACATACTGTTCCGTTTCTCAACATCTTGATCATCACTTGACCACCAGCTCTCATCATCATCTTGAATAAAACACAGGAACAAATCGTCTTCATATGTTGGAAAATAATACTCCGGTTGGTCCCACTTTTCCTTGCACAAAACCCAATGGTCTGTTTCTTTTAAATGTTTCTCTAGATTTTTTGAGTCATCAAACTTTGTTTCGCATGACATGCATTGCTTCATGTGTATCTGCCGGCGTATGTAGTTGACAATTTTGACTTTGCGATAGAAGTCCATACCTTCCGTAGTCTTTAAGAATGAGAACTCGTGTTGGTGTTCCATGTGTTCTAGAATTGAGTCATAATCTTTTTCTGTATGTTCACATAAGAGGCAGGTAATTAGTAAACCATTCTCCTCGGTCCAGTCTGACCATTCCGGATCACTGTCTACATTCGAGTCATTTTCAAACTCCAAAGCTTTTTTTGTATGTTGAGTTTTATTAAGTCTGTAATGTAGTTTGTGCTGTTGCTTATCACCAACATAATTAACTAGAAAGTATTTGTCATACTCCTTGTTCTCCGGATTGATCCTCTTGTGACCCTTTTTACGCATATGCTCTTTGAGTATTGTTCGATCTTTGAAGTTTCCTTCACAAAAAATGCATTGTAATTTCTCCAGTTTTGTTGCAATTGTATTTATTAATTCATCAATGAATATTAAGTTATCTGGTTTTGCAATGTGAAAGTTGTGTTTTTCGTACAAGTGATTCAGGTAGTTGGCTCTGGTTGTTGTTGATATGTTTCGGCAGAAGAGACATTCTCTCACATAGTTTTTATCTTCTCGTTCAAACTGGTGTCTCTCTAACAGCTTCTCTAGTCTTGTTTGCTGCAGATTTGTACGGAGCTCTTTATCTTCTGGATGAATGTCACTGAGTAAATAATATTCCTCATTTTTTGACTTTGTCCCATCTGGTTTGGAGTCAAGAAGCATGGTGGTGCAGAAGAATCGCAGGTTATGATCTGTAATTTAAGAAAATAAAAATTATATCAGCAAAATTGATAAAATTTACCTGAAGATAGCTTATTTAATTATTCATCTACCAAGTACTTCGATGTAACTTCTTTGTTGGTCTAGAAGGAATAACATCATGCCTGTAATCTCCAAAGTGTCAGGCAGAGGTACACCTCCACATGCATGTGGATCCATGTGGATGTTGGTAGCTACAGCTGTAGCTGTACCAACATCCACATTTCACCAGGCATGTTTAAATACCATTTAATAGGTGGCAAAACCATCAACTGGGCACAAATCCAGACTCCGGGCTGAGTTGGACCAATACTGACCTCGCAAGAAAAAATCAGCTGTTGCCTACATTTATACTCGTCAAAATGTAGGGAACAGCTGATTTTTTTTCATGATTTCAGGTTTGTTCCCATTGTAACAATTGTTCATAATGATGAGTACAATGACCTCTTAAGAGGTTGTTAGTGTTTTTCCAATAACACTGTATATATAGGTACTTAATTATAAAAGTAGACAAAGATTAAGCACACCTTACCAACATGGGCAAGTGATTCCATAAACATACTAAGTTACTTGACCAACCTATTGTAGCAGTCTCTTCTACTACTGACGGACATAATACATTCATCATTCTATCCTTAATTTCCTAGTACAATGCTTCTTTTATTGACGTCCAAACGATTTGCTTTTGTAGGATGGAAAGTGTACTAGGTCTTGTAGTAAGTATCTTGATCTGTATTTATTCAGATCAGGACACCCACGGCTTCACCCATGTGTATGTCCAAAATTATCCCACAGGAACATTCCACCGGGTCAAAACTAGCCTATGTCCTTCCCCAGAATGCCATCTATCTCCTTGCCAAATTTATGGAAATACATTTAGTGGTTTAGGAGTGAAAAGGTAACACACAGACACAGCTAATATACGCAGCTAATATTAATATGGATTAAAATAAATAACAACTAATACCTACCTAATTAAAATTACAAAATGATATCATAACTTTACTAAAACTATTCACAAAATAAATAAAAAACATGGCGTCGTCGACTAGTAATGTACCCAAGAGACTGACAGCATTACCACATTGTATGGCAATGCTTAGCCTCTGGCCAAGTTAAAAGCCAGCCCTTGGATCACGGGAAGCGTCAACCAGCCGTTTCAAGAGTTTCCTATGGACTAGTGTCTTGAACAACTAACCTTTAAATCTGAGTCGCCAATACCGCATGTATTCCTTCAAATCTGCGATTTGGTTTACATCAGCTATGACAAGACGGTGCTCCATAAACAAATGAGTTAGTAATTGCTTCTCATCAGCCGGTAAAGTGAAATTTTCTTTGCACAAAACACATGAACATTCAAACAACTCATCGCTCTTGAAAATTGATGGATTTTCGTTCTTCTGGTGAAGTGTTAGCGGGCCAAAGAACTCTTTTTCTTTCACTGACATTGTGGTATTAGTTTCAAATAGTATTGTTTTCCTCTTATTTACCCTGAGCGATATATAATAATAAGGTATTCACAGGCAGCAGCTGAAACCGAAACGTACATAATTTGTTTGACGTTATGTTTGACATTGACGTTGACTATGAACACCTAGTTATTATTCTGTTTGGGTGTTCATAGTCAACGTCAATGAGATGAACACAATGTTGAATGTTGCTATCTACTGATTTTGGATTTTCCCAACTCCTGGCGAAAATTCTTGCAAATTGCAAGCCAACCCCAATAAAATTATAAAACACAAATTGAAGTGAATTATACTTATGAAACTGTAACCTATATTATTAAACAGCATTGAAAAGCATCAATTTTTAAAGGCACAAATTCTTCACTGGTGTTTGTTTCTTTGATCCTACTTACATTTCATTTATACCTTTATTACATTTCATTAATACGTTCACATTTACAACATGAGAAATTACAAACGCAATCTCAAATTGACCATGAATACTAATGTAGTAATGTATAAGTAGTTACTTAAAGTTCCCAAAACTTTAAAAAGACCTAAGCTTAGGATAAGTTACCCTATTGTGGGAACACAGTGTTTTGGCAATGACTGACAGCCATCTGACAGCAGTGATAATTGACAGTGACACTTCTGGCTGCGTTCCGAGTTAGGAATGTAATTCGATTTGAGTACTGAAATATACTCTTATAATGCGCCTGTATAACTGCAAAGAGCAAACAGCTGGTCAATGAAGCGTTGCTATTCAAATCTGGTAGGTGGTTACAAAAATATATATAAATTCAAACCCTCAAACTGTCTAGCTAAGAGAAAAAAAGTGTACTGATGGCACTATATTTTACACATGCTATAACTAGATTAACAAGCTAGCAATTATTACTAATATTGTTAATTGAAGGGGTTCTACTTTTAATGGGACAAAATTTAGCGCTATCAGTAGCGAGCAAGTGGTGTGAAAAAGACATTCGTTTTTTATTTTGAAACATCACAATCTTTTTAATTAAGGGATCGAACAATACCCCACGGTTATGTGCGGTGTTTTTTTGACGTGATAACGTCTTATAAATCGATGAACACCGGCTGCACGCACGAAAAAGCATGACTCATTGTCACGTTCCGCCTGAGCCGAGCGTGCAAGTGAGAGCGCGGAACAAGCGATAGAGAGGCACGATCTGCCTAAGCTTTCGGCTTGTGACGCATCTATCTGATGACGTTATCACGTAAAATTATCGTCCGTAAACCGACTTTACAGACAACCAATTTTTCTTCATCCCACGGTTATCGGTCTTATGTACAGGGAATGCCACCACTATGTATGTATGTTTTCGAATATACCTTCTTACCATTTTTTAGGAATTGAAACGGTTTACCATCAGTCGATTGGTCTATGAACCGTTGGTCAATATTATCTTTAAGCCATTAACTTTTCATCCAAAGGACTTTTCACCCACGAACGTTTCGCCAACATAACTCTACGAGTACGTCAGTGAATGCTTAACCTACAGAATTATTTGACCAATAACTTTTCACCCAAAGAACAATAATTGGCCAACAGACACTGGGACAGGTGAAAGCACTTGTGAACGGAGATTCCATCTACACAGGTCGATAAAAGTTGCAGGTAACTGGTTACTTTTATATCAAAATGTAGACCTTCAAGCGGCGGGCGATCGCCTACGACTGAGCATTCACGGTCGATTACCTCTTCACGCTTAAACCGCTGAACCGATTCAGATGAAATTTGGTATAAATATACTTTGAGTCCTGGGAAAGGACATAGGATAGTAAAGTTTTATCCCGATATTCCCACGGGATCGACACTTATGCGGGTGAAACTGCGGGGCGCTGCTAGTTTGAAATAAATTCAAATAAAGAGGCACTTTTGAATTGTCAAGGGGTCAGTCAGTCAGAAAGTTGCCCATTCCAAAACTTATGTAGAAGAACGGGCAGGAAGCTCTACGGACAGTCTTTTAAATCAAAATAATATGGTTACAAAATATTGCAATCATTTATGTTGGAATTATGCATGCGAGAACGATGCATAACGAAGCGTCCGTAAAAAAAAGGAAAAAAAAAAACAATTCAAACATTACCTATATTAAATTAAAATAAGCCGCCGTGGCAGCTAGACAAACAAATGAGTGACATCCTTTATGAACGTGACGATCGCGTGTTCACGCGACCGATCGCTTTGGCTAGGACTCGGCTACCTAAAAATCGAAAGGATAAAGAAAACAATTCTGTGCCTTTATGGTTTTTATTATTTAATTTGTAGATTATAGACAATACTTATTGTAGCAACTCTATTTATGTACAAAATAATAGGAACTTATAGATTTCTTATTTATTACTTAAACGTTACACAAATTACTGTTTAGAAAAATGTTGCCATAATGCAACATGTATATGCATGCCTTTATTACCTTTATTACTTTTAGCTGTAAGTAAGAAACTGAAGAACAAAAGGTATGTACCAAATCAGATTATAAAATAATACCTATCTACAATGTAATGTAATTTTGAACTTTTATCACCGCCCGCGCACTCCGCTCCGTACAAAGTTGGTGGTCAAATGACAAAGTGCGTTCTTTAGGTATAATTTATTATATGCGGCGAAAGAACTAACATCAAATGTACTGGATTTAACCTCTCACACGTTTGCCCGCTACCTGCCGAAACACCCCACGCGTCGGAGTAGGTGAATGGGCGCAGTAAAGTCATTGTTTTAACAATGACAATGACAATAGAACAATGACACTGTTGTGTACACACGGTGTACCGTTGACATTTCGAGCATTTTTTCTTGTGTACAGACGCCAGCACATCAACCTACTACAATCTGTCAGATTTCTGTAATAGATTTTCAACTTTATCGCTAAAGCATAAGGTTCAATGTTGATTGGGAAAATTTGACAGTTAGGTGTAGGTTGATGTGCTGGCGTCTGTACATTTATGGTGCATCGTTGATACTAGAGGGGAGTTTTGGCCATCTTGTCATTACGTTCACAAACATGTTTGTTGGTCAATAGTCAATACACTGACCTGAAAACTGTGAGTGCAGGTAGAAAACATTAAATTAAAACAAAATAATATAAATGCCACAATTAACGATATTACATACAATAAAGTACAAATTATTAAATAATTATTGACCTAACAGATCCAGTTTAAGTACCAACTACCTACATACAATATTTTAATATTATTACTTAATAAATATTTACAGTTTTTTTTATTTACGTTGTTTGCACCCACCACGCACACGACCATATAGATGACCACATTCGGAATGACAGTCCGTTTCATCTGACAGTTCAACAATATTCATTGCGTTATTTTTACTGTCAAACAGATGAGTTTTTCAAACGTATGAAGCAATGGTTTTGTTGTAGCGTCAAAAAAAAGGGAGTCACACCTTAAGGGCACAGTTTTACGATACCGAAAACTAAGCAATAGCTACAATTTTATAGTCGGTCTGAAAAATAAATGCATATGCCGCAGCGGTAGGCTGTGCTGTGATATGCAAAAATAACGACTTTATTCATTCGCATTAGAATATTAATGTGCACTATAAGGCCGTACCCTAACTAAAGCGAACATCGAGTGCGACCTTGAGTGGCATATGAGCGCGATGATCGAGCAATCGCGCGACCAATCGCTTTGCTTAGGACATGAGGTGAGAGGTATCACACATAACTGTGATAGATTATTATAATTTTTTCACACATTTAGGTCGGATACTTTTTTTTAATTACACAGGGAGGGGACGCCCTAGGAGGTCTTTTTTGTTTTATCATGTTTAGATATTGATACCCATCACGTCTGCGGAGTTTCGCTAGATAATTTAATTTGACCCTGTATATTAAAAAACCTATACAGCCTTCTATGGCTGTATACAGGGTGTTTCGTAAATAGTGGTCCACCGTTAAGGATTCGATATGCCAGATAATTTACTATATCATATTATAATTTTAACCATTTTAGTAGTACTTTTTTTTTACAAAATCGCTCCTGAATTTGCATGATTATGCTAAAAATTAGGGTTAAAATAGAGAAGAGCTAACTTTTTCTTCAAAAGCTCTAAATTTACATAAAAAACTATAATTTTACACGATAGCTCTAGTATTCAACAGAAATCAAAATGAAAAAATAATGGTTTTTGTTGAAACTACAACCAAATTTGTAACAAAAGGTTGAAATTTCGTAAATAAAAAACAAAAAAAAAATATTTTCGGAACCCTTGGGTAAAAATGGTTAAAATTGTAATATGTCATAGTAAATTATCTGGTATATCGAATCCTTAACGGTGGACCACTATTTATGACACACCCTGTATATAGGTAGGCTTTTTGAAACGTATTTGTATCCGAATGCGTCGCAATGTTTTTTCCAGCGTGGGCAGAGACTGCCTGGCTACGTAAAGCATTCAGAACAAGCGAGAATATAAATAGTAGTTTAATAAACATAATTTTAAAATGTAGTAAAACACTCGTATTCTTTTAATGTACAGATGCCAGCACACCAAGCTACTACAATATTCTGTCAAATTTGTTTAATACATTTTTACTTTATCACCGAAGCATAAGGTTCAAAGTTGATTGGGGAAATTTGACAGTTTCGGGTAGCTTGATGTGCTGGCGTCTGTACTATATGTCCTCCAGACCCAATTTCGGCCATAGCGTCCAACCTCAGCGGAGATCAGGCTTCGGCGCGGGAGATATTATATAGTGCCCAAGAGTGTGCGCAGACACAGGTGCACTCTCTCTCTCTGTTAATCTACTAATACTGTTCCAAAGGTATTTTTGATACGCAGGAAATATGTATGCAAGAGTGCCCGCCAATTTTTTTTTAATTTGTCGCCATTGAATTGATTCTCTTAGTAATTTTAGCAAAGGTTGTTGTTACAAAAATAATTCGTCCGAAACTTTTACAGAAAAGGTACCATGCACCTTTATAGCAGGCCAATATTTTTGTTCAAACTGCCAAGTCGGGTGTTGGGTGATTTTGAACTACAGTCCTTTCAAAGTTAGGCGTCAATCAGACGAGCAGCACTTTGTACAGCAGCACTTTCTACAGAGCCAACTTCAGCTGTCGACAGAGGCAACTGCTACTGTCGACAAAAGCAACTGCTCAGTATTCGACACACCGACTGCTGACCACCATGTCGACAACATTATTGTAGCGCGCCGCGAACTTATAGTCTATTTGGAGTCGACTGACAAGGCAGCGCGCGCGCTACACTCATACAGCTCGCTCAGCTGTCGCCATTGGTCAGCGTTTGCTGTCCACGTGGCGACGGCAAACGCCGACCAATGGCGGCAGCTGCAGTTGCCTCTGTCGGCCGCTAAGTGCTGCGTGTCTGTACTCTGCCTTATTTTAACTGTGACAGCAGCAACCTTATTATAACGAGAATAAAGATCACTGTGATTTTCACAGACTTGTCAGTAGCAGTAATCCAATAGCAACCTTATTGCAAGGAGTATCCACGGTGATTTTTGCAGTGATGCAAAATAAGAGGTAAAATAACTGAGAAAATACATTATCACGCTATTTCTGTCAATTTGATCTGTCCTGCGAACGGTCATGGTACGGGCCTAGCTGAAGCTTCAATCTAGCATACATTCTGTCTTGCATAACAAAAAGGGACGTCACAATAATTAATCCTCTTTGCAAGAAATCTTGGTGTCCACGTACAGAGTGTTGTATGGCACTGAATAGCCTTTGTTCGAAGCGATCACTTGAATGGCGTACTTTCTCCCAGCCTTTAACCCTCCGATTTTCTGCATAATAACTCTAGCCCTGAAATAAAAATAGTTTTTCAATCAATACTTCTCTAAAATTGTCGCTTTTGGTGCCATATTAGACACTTAGTTACATTATTATGATCGAATTATCTGGAACTCTAGTTAATTGTTATAGAAGGGAACAAATTTGAGTTTAGTCCACGCGGAACTACACACATCAAAAGTGTCTAGGGATCAAGCATTTTTATGCGGATTTCTTGAGATTGAGATGTGGCTTTGTAATAAATTTATGATTTTATAAATTTATATGGATCCTTTTTGGTGCATTTCATAATTTGAATCAGGAACTGTGAATCAAATTCGAGTAAAAGATGAAAATCAGCTGTCAATATTTTCCCTATAAAAACATACAACGCATTGAAGACATTATTAGTGCTACTGTTTCCCTACTACTGATTAAAACCAACGTTATTATGGAGCGGCGACGTCATTTAAGCAGGGAAGAAATGCTCAGAGCCGTGAGAATGATAGAAGCTGGTTCCCGGCAACGTACTGTGGCTTTAGCTCTGAATACAAGTCAGAGTGTTATCAGTCGACTTTGGACACGTTACCGGAGCACTGGTACCGTGGCTGAGCGCCATGGAGGACGGTATCGCTGCACCACACGGAGACAAGACCGATACATTCAAATCTTAACTCGAAGAGCTCCAACAATAACCGCCATGATGTTAGCCGTGAGGCTTCATCACTCTTCAGGGAACTTAATTAGCGACCAAACAGTCAGAAACCGCTTGCATGAAGTGAACCTTCATTCCCGAAGACCGCTACGGGTACCACCTATAGCAATGCACAATCGTAGGATTCGATATCAATGGGCTCTTGAACACAGAAATTGGGCAGAAGAACAATGGCGTTTCGTGTGCTTTTCTGATGAGTCTCGTTTTGGTATGAGACCGGATACAAGACGTATACGACACTGGAGAACCCCTGGACGCCAACAGCGATTAAAATCCTGCCAGGAAGTCCATCCTTATAGTGGTGGAACCATCATGGTATGGGCGGGTATTTGGATCGGCGGAAGAACTGAGTTGATTTGGATCAGAGGCAACCTCAACGCTCAAATTTATGCCGAGACGATTGTATCAGACGTCATCGTTCCTCTACAAGTGCAAATCGGTCCCTTATTTCAGTTAATGCATGATAATGCACGACCGCACACCGCAAGAGTTGTAAGACAGACTCTCGCCGCAGCTAACATCAATGTCCTGCCCTGGCCTGCTCAGTCGCCAGACTTGAACCCGATTAAGCATGCATGGGATATGCTACAGAGAAGAGCTCTGCCGAATATGGAGGGTATCCAGTCGCAAGAAGACCTTTTTTTGTTGTTGCAACGAACATGGGCTGCCATTCCACAGCGTGATTTGGATGAACTCATTTTGAGTATGCCAAACCGATGTTCTTGTGTTGTTAGTGTTCGCGGTAGAAACACGGATTATTAATTGTTTAAGTTACCCAATAAAATTTTAAAGAAAACTGTTATTTCAGTCTTTTTTTCGAACTTTTGTGTTAGTGGTTCAAATGTCAAAAATCCCTTTATTAGGAAAATGGCAAATTTCTTTATTAATGCTAAGGTGACTTGGTTTATCGTTACTGTGACAAACGAAAACACTTTATTTGATGAATCCTTAAAGAAAATTTTAATTAATATCAATCAGGAGAAAAGTTATTGCAAAAATATATGTTGATCCCTAGACACTTTTGATGTGTGTAGTTGGCCGCTGAGGTGGGGACAGGGGTGAGGCGGCGGTTCGCAACGCACATACTGAGTAATGAGCCCCCGCCCGTCCGTCCCACCGCTCACATACCTAAGGCGCGGCCAACTAGTTCCGGGCGGACTATAAGGTCTATTCAGATCCGAGCGGCCAGTTGTAATGGCCCTGATTTACAAATTGTAGGTCGTGGGTTCAATCCCAGGAAATCCCTTTACTTTGTGTTAACCATTTCATCACCACTGCTCTCAAAACGGTGAAGGAAAACATCGTGGAGAAACCGGCATGTCCTAGAGCCAAACATTTTAAGACTTGTGATACTACCAACCCCCACGTGGCCCGCGTGGAAGATTACGGCCCACTCCCTCTCCAAGAGAGGAGGCCTGTGACCTAGCAGTGGGAACATTATAGGCTGATTATATATAAGCGATAGCGCTGTCGCACTCGGTAGGCTCGGTAGTAATCAGAAGGCGGACCAACCGGTATATTCTGTAAAAATCTCACTATAACTTAGGTGAAGCGGGCATGAAGTGAGCTGATTCCATCTGAATGCTAGGGATTAACACTATAATGTCAGCTCACCTTCACCTCGGTGAGATTCTTACAGATAGCAGTACAGTAGTTACAGTATCACTACTTTTTTTTTTATTGCCTTATGGGCCCACTCTTGACCTCGATCAAGCCTGATGAAAAGCGATGGATGCGAGGTCTATGATGGAACGAGCGTGCCCAGAAGATTCCTAAGGCACGGGAACTCCCACGCATCTACGAAACACAGCAGGCTGCTTGACGCCGGAGTGGTGGGAGGGTATATATAGCCGCAAACCAGGCGGGCGTTAGCCCTACCACCGCAAGGGAAGAATAGGCCAGTCAAATAAGGTGTTGACTGTCCAGGATGCGCCGAGCGCTCGGTTCAGTTGAGTAACTGGCGGAATAAACTGCGCTACACGAGGAGGCTTCTTCATGCATCCCAAAAAAAAATATTCGCTATTGTAGCGGTACGTTGTATATAAAACACTTACGTCTTTTGTGCATGGTTAACGCATTGACTCTTAGAAGCTTTTCGAGCTGACCAGCAACCGTATGCTTCTCCACTCATAGTTTCACGAGCCAGGATACAGTATCTGAAAAAAAAAAACGAGAGACCTGTAGCGGTATCTACAACGCCACGTATGCGAACAACGCGACATACTGACGTCACGCAAAATCCTGCATCTCGCAAGCAGACTACCGCGCAGCTAGCATACATACAACGGCCCGACATGAATCACCGGGCCGTTGCCCGCCAGACGCAACACCCGTCTGGTCGGAGGATCCTCCCTTTTCTATGGAGGATGAGTGAGCTTTATATCGGGGATCGCAGGCGTGATCTTATGTTAATAAGATCCCCGATGAGCTAAGCAGAGAAGGTACACCACCTTAGTACAACCACATTTCACCAGCTATGTTTAAATCCCATGTAATAGAGGGCAAGCCTGATGTTATCAACCGGGCACAAATCCAAACTCCGGGCTACTACTGAGAAATTCCTGATGGAAAAACCTCATAACACTGCCCGGCCCGGAAATCGAATCCAGGATCTCATGCTTGGCAGTCGCGCTTGCGACTACGAGGCCAGCGGGGCTGGCCATTCATTAATGGAGTGTCCACAAAGATTTAAATCATTCGATTCGTCGTACCATGTTAAAAAAGGGTCCCATTGCTGTTTCATCGACACTGAAATTTGTTTAGTAGGTATTGTCTCGCTCACTCATATTGAAAATCGTATCAATCGTTCTATGTGTGGGCTCACCTTTCTGAGTAAAAACACTTACTTACCCCTTTATTTATAGACTTTGCTTAAAGTTAAGACGCGTTTATTAAACGTCAAAAATATTTGGTTAAACCGTCGCTAATCATTACTTAACTTTAAGTAACGTTTATAAATAAATCACTCGACCAAGGTACGGTGAGACCACATCTAAGAATTTAAATTTTTGGGTCTTAATCAGCGATCTTTTACCTGATGACATCGGTAGCGTTATGAGTGGCTGGCAAGAATGCTACGTCGACAGACCTGCAGGATCTTATTGGTCGAAGCTCCCTGACGTAGGCACCGTCTTCAGTCAGCTCTGGAGTGCTCACACCCCATCGCGTTGTCGACGCTGTCAACTGAAATTATTATTTATTATTATTATGATCCTGACTCCCACTGCAAGACAAAGGCTTTCCCGGTATACTTCGACTGAAATAGTTTGATTTTTTTATTGAATTAAGGTTTTTATTATCACAAAACTTCAGGATACAAAGGTGGCACGGTTTTATCGTGATAGTTTACACTTCAGACAGGGAAGGCCAAAGTATTCTACTCTTGAACCCCGCCGACTATTCAGAGTGCTCGAAAAATACAGGTTTTCAATTGGTTTGATAGGTATTCTACTCACTTCTATGCCAACGGCCCCATTCCTATCCCATCTGCTTGGCACGACCTTGATGACGTATCGCATTCTGGCTTCTTCAGAACTGGAGTCGAACTGCACTGACCCTTCGTCACTCGTCTCTTGGATTGAAGATGTTGAAATTGGTGCTGCCACGAAGAATTTGGAGTGAGGGTCTAAAAAAACATAAATTTTCTGTCAAAAAATTTTACTGAGATGAAACAGTCTTCTTTTTTATTTAATCTATTTACGTACGTCGTCTTAGACGTATTGTTGTCTTGTCATACACACATTATGTAATTTAGGACATTGAAAATAAAACCTATGAAGAGAAAACCCATGTGCGGAAAATCAAAATAAATAGGAGCCGAGGAAATAATGAATTGATCAGCGAAGAGTGTACCCTCAAATCAATTAATTAAAAAGAAACAGCAAACAGTTACATTATATGAACTTACAACTAATTTCTAATACTTAATAAACTAAAACCTAATTACTTATAAGTTACTTAAGAAATTAAAACATAGCTTTACACGTCTAACTTAGTCAAATAACCCGCCCCTAACTGTTCCCGGCGCAAAGGTGCCCAAAACGCTTGCTGCATTTCCACGTTGAAATTAAAGGTTTATGTACTTGTAGGTACTATTACAGCTGGCAGGTTCTAAAGATGGCTATATAACCACATAAAAATAAAATCTCAAATGAGTAATTAATGCTAACTCATTTTAGCCAGTCATTTGAACGTCCACGTCTATTTATCGTCCAAACTGCGTCACGTTTTCTTCTTCTAGTCTTCGATCTTATTCATCGCTTTCTATCAGAAATACAAGTCAGGTCCATTCCTTAATAAAAAGCCCCCCCGAAAGACATGCACGTTAAAAGCGTCCGTAATAAAAAGATAAAAACAAAAATTTGCCGTAGCAGCTAAGAGATGACCAGTCTCTATTGACGGCGCCCGTTCACGAACATGACGCATAGATCAGCACCACTATTTTAAAAGGGAACTTGAGGATCAAACACACACGGTACTAACAGCGAGACTTTTGAGTGACCATGACATACCTACTCTCGGCCGCGAGGACTCATTCAATTCAATGAAAGAATCTAGGACACAGGCAACACTAGTCCATAAACTGTCTCCACTCGGGCAATCCTTTGCTATGGAAAAAACTAACAAACGTCAAAGTCAGGGCCGGCCCATTGCGACTTCAATCTGCACCTAGTCGACTGCAATAGGATATTTATAATTCAAACACTTACCAATATTTCTAGCCAGGTGAAGCCTCTTTCCCCTGACCAGCACTTCAACGTCGACTGCACCGCCACAAGTTGATAAAGTCAGCCAGAGACCGCCTCCTGCACCGACTGTTGCCTGGAACATGATAGGTACATATACAGGGTTACTTGTAATTCGACGTATATCCGTCACGAGCTGATAATCGGGCCGGCCAAAATGCAACAAAATGAACCCCTATATGTATGGCCAAAATTCAATAGTTTTCGAGATATTTGAATTTTATAGGTTTATGCCCATAAACCTATAAAATTGAACAGAATAAACGCAAATCCTGAAAATAGTTTGTTCATAATCATAATTGACTACCTACTTAATCGATTTCAGTAACTTTTACGATTTTAGTAAGTACTTATTAAAAAAAAAAATTACTTTGCAATACTGACCGCCGATTGAACCAAAGAAAATTAAATTTTATTTCAAGGCTATTGTATATTACTAGCTGACCCCGCAAATGTTGTTTTGCAAAAAAAAAAATGCTTAAGACCTAAATTTTCAAACCTACCATATTTATACTTACACAAAAATTTCATTAAAATCGGTCAAGCCGTTTCGGAGGAGTTCGATAACAAACACTTGTGACCCGAGATTTTTATATAGTTATTACGAGTAGATATTCTTTATTGTACACTGTTAGGACGAACAATAGACACAACATGCACTAGAATGGTGGAAACGGAATGATGCACCAATGCGTCGCTTTTGAGAAGTTGGGAAGACAAAACATAAAGCATGACTATTCACCCCGAAAGGGCTTGCAGAAGTTAAGATTCTGTGCTGCTGATTCTGAAAAAATGACAACAAAATCTTGTTATTGTTTCTAGTTTGGAAATACTTAGATTCCTAACGGGAAACCATTACAAGTTTTTGTTTTCATCTTTTCGGAATCTTTGACTCAGCAACCGCGACGGACCAGATGAAGTCTGACAGCATGACGTACCCACCTTAAAATAAAAAACGCTTCTCCCTCGTATATCAGCTTTGGTAGGAATATTCTCCCGAAGTCGCTTGGCAGTGGATGTGCGCGGACGCACACTGCCCGTAGCCAATAAGGAACCTGAACGACGGTCCTTAGCTACGCCGAAAACGCTTACGAAATAAGTCTGCGTAAAACAGAAAAAAGTAATGTCAAGAACTTATGTATCGAAGTCTCGAAGTATTGAAGACAAACATCGCGTGTCCAAACATTTATATTAAATGATATTTTCGGAATTAAACCTCATACTGACGCTAGGCGCCAGTATGGCACCAAGCGCCAGTATGGCACCAAGCGTCAGTGTGGCACCAAGCGTCAGTGTGGCACCAAGCGTCAGTATGGCACCAAGCGTCAGTATGGCACGGATGGCACCAAGCGTCAGTGTGGCCATTGAAAACGTAACACTATGCGTTGGTTTGCTAGGAGCATGTCACCCAGCACGCAGTGTATCATCTCGTTCTGTGGCTTCAACCGTACTTGAACATTGGCCAATTCCCGTAATTAAAAGCGTTTAAAATCTAGTCGCAATCTCATCTCAGCAACAATCAATGTCAAAAACGTAGGTAAATTAGAGGTATTTTTGTCAGATTGAGACTGAGATCAGACTGTGAACGTCCTTAAAATTACGAGAATTGCCCCTTAGTTCTCGACTCAAATTCTCAATTCAGAAACTGGGTGTAAGTATTTTGTGTTTATTTACCGTACTCGGGTCCAAATTCTCGATCAAATGGTGCGTTCTCCCTCCTACGCAGGCAATAACTGGATCTTCATCCGTCACCTTTGTACTACGACCTAGAAAAGAATATGTCCCGGTTTAGAAAAAAGTTATTAAGCTGTATCTAGCTCTAGGCCCATCTTGCGTATACCGTGCAGTTTTTTCGATAAACAGGGTCAAATTAAATTAGCTAGGAAACTCTGCAGACGTGATGGGTATCGATATCTAAACACGATAAAGTAAAAATAAAAAAGTTATAATGTTTCTTTTTTAGGGGTCAACGACCTGAATACTCTAGTCATGGACTCATTGTATAATTTTAAATTATATACGATATACAGGCCGAATTTTTTAAGTGGGTCTGAATGGCCAAATTCGAAATTATGAGGAATAGCGAAAAGTACTCAAAGGAGTCACGGGCTCGATTTTGATGAAAACTAAAAATGCATCATTGGATTTTTGAAAAATCAATTATTCTAGCCAGGAATCAAACTTGATTTTGAAAAAAAAAACACACTATTATTACACCATTCGATAGTGTCACTAATAAGGATCGAATTCTGGGAAGTAATGACATACGGCAAACTAAAGGACCACACCTGAAATCGCGAAAAAAAAACATCAACTATTCCCTACATTTTGACGAGTTATGTGAACATAAATGTAGGGAACAGCTGATTTTTTATATTTTGGTCTCAATAGTAAAAGTTGTTCATAATGATGAGTACAATGACCCCCTAGAGTTATGGGATATAAAAAAAACACGTTGTATAAGCTTAAAATATCGGTTTCTTTTGTGTGACACTTAACTGTGCTCGATGACGCCACAAAAAATCATCAATTTCTTTTTTGTTTTATCATGTTTAGGTATCGACACCAATCACGTCTGGGGAGTTTCGCTAGCTAATTAAATTTGACCCTGTAGTGTGTAAAACACAATGGTTTTTGAAAGAAAATAGTATTTGGTCTTACCAAATTTCTTCCTCCTGAAAACGTTATTGAAATTCCCTTCATAAATGTTAAAAGTGTCCGAATCCACGTTGATCTTATTATCGACTTCAGCCAAAATATCCAAACGGGTTTCATTATCCAACCGCTCGTTAATCTTCAAACGGTCCGTTTCTTGACTTAACCGATTGGATTTATTTTCCAAACGGCTGGTTTTTACGTCATGGTGTGCGGCACAGAGTGACGTGTAGTTCTTTCTGTGGGACGCAACAACGCAATATGTCGTTGCTTGCGGATCAATGGGGCTGAAACAAATAGGAGACATGTTAGGGACTAACCACACTTATTCAGCGCTGTTCAGCTTTTTGTATGGAATCCGTTCAGCTTTCCGCGGCTGAACGGATGCGTAGGTACGCATCTCATACAAAATCGTTGTTTTCTATGTTATTTTGATGTGAAACATCTAATACGGCGGGTCAGACCACCACACTTTAAATATTTAGAGTGATTATTTCAAACATCTTTGCAACAAGATGTAGGTACGCAAGTTAAAAAAATATGGATGTCACGTAATCAACTTTAGACATTAATTTCTCGGAATCGTGGCGCTTTACGAAGTTTGGTCCTATTGTGTTTTCTGTTTGCATTGAAGTCAGCTATCCATACTAATATTATAAATGCGAAAGTGTGTCTGTCTGTCTTCACGCTTAAACCGCTGAACCGATTTAGATGAAATTTGGTATAGGGATAGTTTGAGTCCCTGGAAAGGACATAGGATAGTTTTTATCCCGATATTCCCACGGTATCGACACATTTGCGGGTGAAACCGCGGGGCGCTGCTAGTCGATTTATATAAGTTTCACACCTAGCCGCCATTCAGATTGTGCTTGAAAGTATGTGACGCAATTAGGATGCTGCTAAGGTGCTAAGCAGTAGCACTTGCGTTGCGAGTTTTCGACGAATAGACCAACAAGGCAGTTTGGAAACCGTAAATCACTTATTTAAACCTAAACTCAAGAAAAGTATAACGCGACACGAAAAATGAGACTTAACGAAATCATTAGTCTCCAGCTTGCGCAGGTAAGTCGTGTACAAAATATTTACTTAGCCTTGTGTATCTGTTCAGGGATTTATCGATAACATTTAGATTAAAATTCTTAACAATATCATAATATTTATTACGAAATAAAGTCTCATCTTTCGTGGCGCGTATTGTATACATTCATCATCTGCCCTAGCCTTATCCCGACTATGTTGGGGTCGGCTTCCAGTCTAACCGGATGCAGCTGAGTACCAGTATTTAACATGGACCGACTACCTATCTGACCTCCACAACCCAGTTACTGGGTAATAATGGTTGTCAGACTTCTGGCTTCTGACGACCCGTAACGACTGTCAAAGATCCACGAATGACAGCCGACCAACAGCGGCTGTCATTCGTGTCATTGGATCTGAAGCTGTTGCTTAGCGTGCTTTCTGAGGCACGGAGTGGTCCTGGTATGTAAAGATGGTGACCCATCCACGGACTAACCGCGGCAAGCGTAACTTAACCTGATCGATCCATCCGTGCGGCTGCTATTAAGTAGGTACTTAGCCACAAGCCCCTCGAGAAAAGTATATACTTATTGAAGTCTTATAATCAAGGCAGAACTAGAAAACCCGCAACTTTCCTGTCAAGCTTTACCTATATGGAATCAATTAATGAAGTTAAATTGACGACGCACGTTGAAACGTTGAAAAATCCCATTGAATTACTTTAATGGTAGGATGGGTTAGCTTCAATACGTGTTTAGTTTATAAAAAGTTGTTTGTTCATTGTACGTGGCTGATTCTAAACTTAACGGATTTTTGAGTTAATCGGTCGATATTCTTCACCTATTTCGCATCACTACTATTAGAAGATTTATGATTTTACACCCCGTGTTTTACACAAACATACATAAACATTACCCCGTTATTCATAAACGTTGATTAAACTTAAGTAATGGCTAGCGACTGTTTAACCATACATTTCTGACGTTTAAACGTCACTTAATCATCGTTTAATATTATAGTTGAGAAACAAAAAAAACAGTGGCACTCCGAGAGTGCCGACAAAAGTGAAAACAAAACACAAACAGAATACTTTGCTATCGCTCACTGACATATCGGATATACATTAAAACCGAGTAAATCCCGAGGACAGCAAAAATGTTAGTATCCTTAAAAAAAAAAAAAATTGCTCTGCAATACATTTTGACCGCGTCGGTATTGCATTTTTCTATGAAACAGTTGATTTTTTTTTTTATAACGGACAGAATATGTCTCCGCTAGGGGGTCTAAAATTATGTGACAGTTTGCGCACTAGTTCATTTATCCTGTAGACATAGATTTTGCTTTTCACTTAATAACATATCGAGCGCTTTAAAAATACTATCCGGCAGCTTAAAGTAATGGTTAAGTTATCACTTTAATACCGCGGTGGCATCCATATCTACAATTAAATAAGCAAAAACTATGGCATGTCTTCGCTTGTTTAATTGAGACTCTATGCATACCTGTAGGTACGTGGTCTTAATTAAAATGTACGCTGTCGTATTGATTAAGTATAAACCAGAAATAGTGGAAAAATAAATTACTGGAAGAGAGTTTTTTTTTTAAGGGAGCTCAAACTCAAAGCATCTATTTCAATTAAAACATTTATCATTTACAGGCACTTTTGAATTTTCAAGGAATCGGTCGGTCAGAAATATGGGCTAAGTCGTTGCCCATTCCAAAGCGTAGTCAGTACCTATAGAGAAGAACAGGCAAGAAACCTCCTGGGCACTGAAGAGTTATTAATTATATTTGCCCAAGGCGAGTTTTGAGATTCAATAAATGCGATAAGGCAAGAAATGCCCTATCGCATTTATTGAATGTTTTTTTTTTTACAAAACACCATTTTTTTATGCATATTCTATTAGTTTAGGTCAATACTTATATTGATTTTTTTCTGTCATTCGTGGATCTTTGACAGTCGTTACGAGTCGTCAGAAGCCCGAATGTCTGACAATCCAGTCTTACCAGGGGGTATCGTATTACCCAGCCACTGAGTTATGAAGGTCAGATAGGCAATCGATTCATGTAAAATACTGGTATTCAGCTGCATCCGGTTAGACTGGAAGCCGACCCCAAAATAGTTGGGAACAGGCTAGGCAAATGATGATGACTTATTTTGGATGATAGTCCAAATACATTTTTCTTTTTGTTACTTTTTTTAAATATTATTTGGATTTTTATTTTTGACTGTGTTTAGTTAAGTTGTGAAGTTCCTGTACGAGTCGCAATAAATACTTTTTCTGTCTTTCTTTCTTTCAAATACCATAAGTAATTGATCATTACGTAGCCAAAGTTGTTCGTTTCTCAAAAACCTATTCAGGTACTTTATCGTCACTGGTATCCATGGAACAAATATCATTCTTGTTGACAACGGCCTATCTGATTAAGCTCAGATAAGAAATTATTGTCAAAGAAGAAGGCCTGTAAGGTTGCTTTAAAGATTTATTATCACAATATTTTAGGGACAAACCATAGGAGAATGGAACTTTATAACATGATACACAGACGTCCCAGAAAGTCAATCATACCAAAAACGTCGGAGAAAAATCGATCACAGAGACTGTCACCAAGAAAAACGGTCACGAAAAAAAACTGTCACCTGTCTGGACTTTAAAAGAGACTGTGACCACTGAGTCTGTTTCGGTATTTTTAGAGTAGTCGGATAGGAAACACCGATCTAGTCTAGTTTAAAAAAATAATTGAATATGGACGTGTAAAAGTATTTGTACAAACCTACTTAAAGAAATAAAATCATTTTTCATCAAGAAAAACGGTCACCAAAAAACGATCACCACGAAAAACGGTCACCAAGAACAACGCTCGCCAAGAAAAACGTTCATCTACATTCTCTTTTAAATCACTATATTTTGTGAGTCTTTAAGATTTGTCATCAGTTGTATATTGAAACAGCTAGACACAGTCTAATGAATATGAAGTTATATCGATTAAACGCGACAGCACGAGTTGAGACCCGGACACGTAAAATTAGCTTTACAAATAAAAGGATTTACGAGTTCAAGAATGAGGATCGGGATACACTTTGTGTGCCAATGTGTTACTTTTATTAAGCTAAGATTTTCCGAAGTCGCAAAGGCAGCAAGTTTTCAAAATGGCGCGTTAGTAGGTAGGTATGCCACGGTTTTTCAAAGCCCTTTCACAATTGACAACCCTGTCAGTATTTACTAACGGGATTTTAGACATTGGCATCCTCTCTATCTGGCAGCACATTGGCCCATAGATATTACACAATTAAAACCCATGGAATTCCAATACACAATGTTGTTTAGCAGCTTCGATGATTTATAGACTACGTGAGTCGCAGAAGAAATCGTGGAACACAAAAACACATCAGGAAACGGTCGTAACTGTGATCAGATAGCTAAGAAATATTCCTTTTAAGTTATTCTCGTCTAATCTGTATTCTCGTCTAATCATTGTCAGGTTGTATGATGAACAAAATATGATTCACGACCGTAAAAATATGTGTAGAACTAAAATCATCAATAAAACCCTCTAAGTCCATATTATAATCCTATTGAATGATATCATTTGAAAGTGAAGAGGCAAATTGAATTTCGCCGGCTTCTTGGCGCTTCCCTCTTAAGGTGAGTACTTCCACTTAGCCTGCGAAATTCAGATTTTTTTACGTTTGCAAAGAAATTTGATTGATTTCGCAGGCTTTCACCTTCAGTAGGTAATTACAGAGTTTGACTACGAAAAGTTCTTAATTCAGAAAGCGTGTTACATGTTTCAGAGCTAAAGAAGTTTTCATCGGGTAATGAAAATTTCAAAATGCTCGCTTTTCAAACGCGCTGCCCTCAAAACGGTGAAGGAAAACATCGTGAGGAATCCGGCATGTCCTAGAACCAAAAATTCGAAGACATGTGACATCTGCCAACCCGCACTGGGCCCGCGTGGTGGATTACGGCCCACTCTCTCTCACTGAGAGGAGGCCAGTGTCCCAGTAGTGGGAACATTATGGGCTGATTATGTGTATGTGTGTATGTAATGAAAATTTAATGATTAGTATACCATAGTAGCGTTTGACAAGTTCTCAACTTCAAATTCTGAATGCAGAAACCGGGTGTTAGTGTTATAAATTCATCGGTTTTCTTGTGAAGAACACAGTCACGTATGTTAGACATTTATTTCTAACGGTGCCTAGGTACAACTTGTTTTTATTGAGATATTTATAAGTGTCAGCTGACGATGTGATTTAAGAGCATGTTCTATTGATTCTGAGGTATGTTTGGTAGAACTACGCGATGGATTTGACTTAGAAGTGACCATTTTCTGACTTCTAAGTGTTATGGAAATAATTAGGTATGTAAGGTCTATTCAAAGGGGATTGAAGATTTTTACCTATATGGAGGCGCATACTTATTGTCGCGCCATTTTGTTTTTTTTTTCAAAATGACGTCCACGCATGCACCCTATATAAATCAAACAGAAAACATAATAGGACCAAACCCCGTAAGGCTGCGTTCAGACGACATGCGCCCGCTAAGCGTACGCCATGCGCGTCTAAACGACGGGCACACGCGGTGTGCCCGCCTTAGCCTCACGCTCGGCACGCGCAAATTTCAAAGCGAGTTTAGACGTGGGTGCTGACGCGCGTGACGTGCACTTAGCGGGCGCATGTCATCTGAACGCAGCCTTAAGCGTCATATTTCCGAGACATTAAAAATTATATCGAAAAACCCTTAAAATTCAAATATCTCGAAAACTATTGAATTTCGGCCATACATATGTGGGGTTCAATTTGTTGCATTTTGGCCCCCCTATCAGCTCCTGACGGATATACGCCGAATTACAAGTAACCCTGTTTACTGTACTCGAGGTGCCAAATTAACAGAAACCTCTAGCTCGCGTCTAACTCTAACCAGTTTCAAGCGACACAGTCCAAGATTAACCAATACTTAATTCACTTAACGGCCACATAGTTACTTTATTACGAGTTACAGATAGTAGTCTGGATAACACATGACTTGTGGAACGAGGTACCGGTAAGTTACAAGACTTGGTTACTGAGAATTTACTAACATCGTTAGCATTAAACTTTGGTCCTAAGTGTCTCGTCTTTGCTCTTAATTGTTTAGACTTTAAAGACATTACTTGGAGATGAGCAGATTGTTTTTGTTCCTCTTTTCAGCTAATTACATCTCCAGAGGAAACTAATGAGAAAAGACCGGCAACCAGCACGGCGGGCTATGCTGGCGCAGCTGCTGCGGCTGCTGAGACCCTCAAGCGGCGCACATACTGCAACCTTATGGACAACTACAGCTTTGAGCCGTTTGGGGTCGAAACGCTCGGATCATGGGGCCCGAGCACGCGTCTCTTTTTTAAAGAAATTTCTCGCCGGCTGGACGATACTTCACGTGACTAGAGGGCTCGGTCGTTCTTTAGTTTGGTAAAAGAATTAGCATTGCCATTCAACGTGGCAATGCTGCCAGTCTTCTGGGCATGTTTCCGGATGACAGCGATGCGAACGAGTACTTCGACGCCTAAGTGTCCTTTGTTTGTTTTTTTTATTTATTTGTATAGTAAGTTAGTTAGTCATTTATTTTAGTATCTAGTGTATATAGTTACATTCTAATTATAGTTAATAAAAATCTCCATGAGAAAAATACAGTGAAGTTCATCAAATATTTATATTAAAAAAAGTCATGTAATTCATAATACACGTTGAAATTGAAAACATGCGACAAATCAAAATGGGAGATTGTACTCATGAAAAAAATCAGCTGTTCCCTACATTTTGACGAGTTATGCGAACATAAATGTAGGGTACAGCTGATTTTTTTTCGCGATTACAGGTTTGGTCCCATCGTAAAAGTTGTTCATAATGATGAGTACAATCTCCCATTTCGATTTGTCGCATGTTTTCAATTTCACCCTGTATGTACCTACTTCCGAATAAAAAGAGAGTATCTTGGACAATACATGATATCGGTGAAGGAGAAACATCGAAAGGAAACCTGGACTTCTAGTCAATTTAAGCCTGAAATCGCCAACCCTTTTAAGCTACCGTGGAGATCAATGCTTGTGCCTTCTCTGTATGAGAAGAGGCTTTGCCCAGCAGTGGGATAATAATAAGCTGGTATTATGATCTTGAAGAACTTACCTGGGCTCCCAGTTGGCTGCTAACCTTCTTCGTGAACGCACCCTTAGTCTCATGCGAACTTGTCTAGTGGCTTCTCCTCGAACACTCACTACGGCAGCGCCACCTCGCGTTGATGACAGCTGTCAAAAAAATTACCAGTCTCATTTAACGCACATTACAAAAAAAAAACATAAAACAAATCATGAAATTCTCTGACTTTCAGCGCTAGTTAATTACTTAATAAACTTTGTTGACCTTAGAATGAAAGAGGAATCAAATCTTGGTTTTTAGACTTTTAAGAAATCTTAAATAATTCAGATTTTTTGATTATCCAATTTGTGATTTGTGAATAAATGCTTTGAGTTTGAGATTTTTACAGAATAGATCTGCAAGCATTAGTTCTAATGTAATGTTCATAAAGTTCTGTGTTATACTTACGACCATAACATATTTGTCATGTTGGGATATATTTACTGAGAATGTACTCATTTCTCCGCTGCCGCTCTCTTTTTGTAGAATGAGTTGACCTGTGAGAAAAATAAATATATTTTTTAACAAAAAATTACACTAAGATTTACGCTAAATAAATCATGATTCAATGAGCTGTCTTTGTGACAGTGACATTTTTATAGGTGTCAGTGAGATATTTTCAACCCTACACTCTGTCCACTAGGTTAACGGTTTTTTGACAGATGGAACTAGTGATTGCAGCAACGTCTCGACACACATATCGATATAATTTATACTTTAATTTGTATGTAGTATCAATTATCGTTTTTTTGCTGTCGAATAAAAAATGGTGCGGTTTCTATGCCTGTGTTTATTATTATTAAATACAAAACAATATAAATTAGCCGCTTTGTTTACTTTAATTTCAATTTTGCAGGTTTATAGCGGATATCAGCGTAAAAATAAAGTATGCCGTATCAATAGTGTTGTAGTGTATACACATAAATATGGGGTTTACACATATTGAAACACAACATTTTTTATGCATAACATTATGTTATGAAAGTTTTAAAATTGAAATAAAACATGTAACATCTTGTTTATGATGGTAAATCCGTATTATCCTGGCAAATAATTTATATATTTTATTGATATTTGGGTGGCTGCAACGTTTTTTATACTGATTTACTCAAAATATAAAATTATTATTATTTAATTTCGATATATTCATTTGAAACGAATACATTCGGTCCCATCACTAAGTACGATAGAATGAAGGTAATTTAATACGCATAACAATTACCTATATATTTTTTGTCAAAAATACACGTACGCAACGCGTATAACGTTTGCAAGAAGTCATACATAAGATAATTCAATAAGATAAGGCAGTTTATATATTTATTTTACTACGCATTTTAAATTTAAGTGTTACGTAATCTGGAATAGTTAAGTTCTAAGGCAGCCGGCAGCTGTCAAAAAAAAATAGCCTAGTGGAGAGTGTAGTGAACTTTAAATTTTCTAGGGAATTTGTTGTCAAAACTGGTAACGCAATTACTACGTGGACTGTACTTTAATATGGCCACCATTTTGCTCAATATTTTAACCATGACTTGAGCTATTCTTTAAACATTCTCACCGAAACGAGAGAAAAAGACAAATTTTCTAAGAAAATAGGACTAACCATTATTATTTTCAGTCTTCCCGTAATACAACGCCCAATGGAAGTCTCTGGAACATGGACTGATGGTGATAAAGACCACAGTCTGGGATAGTGATGTGGTATTCAGCTCCAAGCTGCAACAATAATACGTTCGGTTGCAAGGTACATAGATATTCAGGGCTCTAGAGAGAGGAACCTCCTGACAATGCGAGCCGTGTCTTGAAGTACCTCTTTCAGAATCAAGCCCTTGATCCAGCTACCCAACGAGAGCCTCCTTAGATGTTGGTCGAGGGTCTTGGCTATTAATCCATTGGCTGTCACGACTATCGGCACAATGGTCGCTGAATCGACATCCCCACATGTCGACAACCTCGCTAGCCAATTCAAGATACTTGATTTGTTTATCTTTCTGGTCTTGCGCGTGGTTCTCATCATGGGAGACGGTTATGTCAACGATTTTTTGCGTGCCGCTCTGATCGATCCACCAGCACTATATCAGGCTTATTGGTAACAATAGTCCTGTTAGTGATAATAGATCGATCCCCGTACAATGTGATATTTCCATTTTCGAGAACTGGGTCGGGCACATACCTGCAGTACGGCACTTCAGATTCCACAAGACTGTATTTCAGAGCAAGTAAAAGTATAAATACTATTCATATATTATGAAATTATAAGTTACAATGAACAATAATAGCCTTACACACAACTTTGTATCATCATTACAAAGTATATTATCATTAATGAAACATCTCCAATATTAATTTCAATATGTATATGTACTTACTTTTCTAAAAATAAGTTAAATTATTACCATTGTACAATAAATATCTACGAATCTTATTTCTCATTTCAATTTGTTCTATGATAAGTATTCAATGAGCTGCTATTTTATGGGTTTAATTAGGATATTAAACAATAGATAAATCCAGTGTTTCTTACCGGTTTTAAAACGTAAGGATGGGAGTAAAAGGACCAATGTCCAATAGTTTCAAATGGTCCATGTCATTGATTAAAGAGAACAATTTGATGATTCCTCTGTATTTGAAACAGTGGTGACTGCTATCATGAAATTATGGCAGCAGAAGTAGACTTTGTGTCAAAAAACACTCTCTAGAAAACATACCAACATATTTCCATAAATAACATCTCAGTGACGTCACTCGCCGATGAATTACAGACACTATGTGGTGGCCACCATTCATGTGTTACGGAGAAATGAGGAAAATGTCGTGAGGAGAGTTTTGAGTATGACTGTCGATGGCTATAAGAGTAGGGGAAGCCGAAAGAAACGATGGATAGAATGTGTGAATGATGATATGGTTAGAAAGGGGGTGACTACCTAGATGACGTCTAATAGAGAAGTATCGAAGAAAAAGACATGTTGCGCCGACCACAAATTAATTGGGATAAGGGCAGGTGACCCTATATATTTTTTATGGTCGCGAATCATATTTAGATCAACACACATATTCCTGATACTGACCTGCAAATTGCGAAAAACGTACTAAAATCTGAATTTTGCTGGCTATCCCGACGATTTCGTCTTATTCAGTTTTTTCAGATATGTAAGAAGTAGGTATCTACAACATGTATTAGAAAATGTGGTCATATTTGACGGTGTGAATGTGTGATACAGACTATAAAACTAAACAACTTTCTCCATGGGACCAAAATCGTAATCGCGAAAATATTATCGTCTGCCCCATAAAAAATTTCAATACCTATCTACTCGACCCAAATGAAGGGGACGGCTGCCCCACATTACCAAATGATCGATCTTTTTTTCAATTGTTTTTTTACACCTCCGACTCCACAAAATTTTTGTTTTATAACCTTACCTTCTACTTTCACCTTCAGCCAGTCTATAGACCGTTTGGTTGTCAATCGGCAACCATTCCACTGGAACCTTGGAGACGGGCCTGGTGACCAAGACTGTGGGTGACGCGAGGCCTGCCCCTGCCGCGTGAAGGACCAGCAGACTTGCTAGCCTCATTGTGAAGATTCCGAGTTTTCTGAAACAAGGGAGATAAACTTTATTCTGTTTATTTTTTCACAATAAATAGCTTTTCTTTCTTCTACTAGATTTTGCCAATCAATCGATTAAAAGTAGGTACTTGAGTGGCCATGCATGTTATTAACTGTGTGCCAAATTTTATCCAAATCCGTTCAGCCGTTTTTGCGCCAATCCGGAACATAGGACTTCAAGACAAACAGACACACGGACAAAAATTGTAAAAACTATAGTTTCGACATTAGACTGGTTCCCATATCTCGTAACAATGTTATTACTTTTTTCAAAAATATACAATGTACACTTTTGACTTCGTTACTATTGTTTTATATGTACCTATATAGATTTATTTAATCTGTACAAATGTTTAAACTTGACTTGGTTTCTGTACGTCGTTTTTGGCGACCACTGAAAATCAGAGCTGTGTTTTGGGTCCTCCATAGCACACTAATTGTTGTTTTTTTGAAATGTTTCAATAGTTTGACTTTGACAATGCAATTTGCAACATTAGGAGCGATTTTCCCAAGTCTCGTCACTAATGTTGCAAACGCACTGGGCTCTTAAAACTAACAGCACCAGTCTGCACCAGCTAAGTGACAAGCACAACTTCCCAAGTGTACTCTGATTCTGACTGATTAGTTTAATGAAACTGCCAAGTAACTGAGGTTAAAGACTATAAAGGCCCGACGACTGTCTAATTTATGTTCAACTAGCTGCACCCCGCGGTTTCACCCGCGTAAGTGTCGATCCCGTGGGAATATTGGGATAAAAAGTAGCCTATATTCAGGGTATCAGCTACCTCCATACAAAATTTTATAAAAATTGGTCCAGCCGTTAAAGCGTGAAGAAGTAACAAATATACAGGTTGATTGGAAGCTGGGTGCAAAGCTATAAGGCGAAGATAGTACAGACAATTTAGAACCATTTAAGCCATGGTTGTCTTCAACGAAGCCTTACCAATTTTTTTTTACCTACTTTTTATGTTTTTTATGTCTAATGACACAGAGGCCTAAAACATGTTTTGCTAGATTGTTTACACCTTACTTTAATTAAATAAATTATAAATTAGTTCAGTTATCATTCAATTTGTCCATAAATAAGCAGTTTACTTAAAATTTTGGAAAAAAACAAAAATTTGGTAAAAAAAATTGGTAAGACTTCGTCTAAGACAACAGTGGCTAAAATGGTTCTAAATTGTCTGTACTATCTTTACTTTAAAGCTTTGCACTCATCTTCCAATCACCCTGTATAAACACAGACACTCACAAACTTTCGCCTTTATAATTTAGTGTGACTAGTTTTAGTGACAAGTTTCAAACCATCCAAGTTTTAGAGCCGAATTTAACTTGTTAATGTAAAATCTAATGTAAATTAATGTACAGAAATATTCGGTCCGGAATAAAATCAGCAAATGGCCTTCGAAATTTAGATACTGTATGCTTTAAAAACGCCCAGATTGTCTTAAAATTTTAAGGTGGCGCTGCTAGTGAGGCAAAACCAATACCAGCCTATAATGATCCCACTGCCGGGACACAGGCATCCGCTCTGTGGGAGCTAGGGAGTGGGCCGTAAACCACCACGCGGGCACAGTGCGGGTTGGTGGATTTCACATGTCTTTGAATGTTTGGTTGTAGGACATGCCGGTTTCCTCACAACGTTTGCCAACGCTGCTTTGAGAGCAGTCGTGATGAAATAATTTACACAAAGTAAAGTGCCTGCTTAGGATCGAACCCACGACCTACAACTCAAAAGTCGCAGACCAAATTCAGTAATTTTTTTGTGTTTCCTATTTATTTACACCAGTCAAGAATAAGTGGACGTACGATATTGAACACAATTTTATGAGATGCTAATTAGCTAGGACCTCCCAGGATGTCTATTCTTAAAAAAATATTTTTAAAAGTAAAAAAAAAAAACAAAATCGTTCGTAAAGCACTCTCTACTGCTTTGCATTATGATTCGTGCAATAATAATGCCGCGATACATTTATTCGAATAATTTCTTCAGAAAATCCATCAATCAAAATGTCAGCAGAAATTGCTTTGAACAAAGAAAATACAAAGAAAAAAAGCAAAGAAGTTTTTAAAAATAGATGCCCATGTCACTTGTTACAAATCGATTATTCAATGAGTGTACCGATTATACAACAGGGATCGATTTAAATCGGTTCGATTCGGTGTGGTTAGTAGCAACGAGGTCAGTGGTCTTGGCAATTATTTTTGACACGTGTTTCGAAAACGTGGGTAGGTATTAATGTATCAGAGGTATACAGGGATATACCATCTTAAATGGAATTATGTTAGTTCAATGTTTTGTGTATCTATCCTATATTATACTTTTCTCAAATATGCTTGGAAATTTGAGCATTATTTTGACAACCTTCTTCGAGATAAATCGAAATTGCTGTACTGGCCAAATACATGCGAGCAGCGGCCGGCAAAAGTAGTACGAAAATCCATATCTGTCGTGTAATTCAAAAATGGAACGATCTTTTACTCCGAAGCATGGCAACCAAGGAAGCAACTTATCAAAGGTTTTATTTAAATTTCGAACTGGCTTGCAAATAGAAAGCTGTTTATTGAAAGAAAAAATAAATGTACAAATCCAAAATTACTGGTAAAAATTCAAGAAATTACGAAATTGTGTTGTTTGCTTTCCTATGACTTTTCAGTGGTGGTTTGTGGCATTTCATGGGATGCATTGTGGCTATAAGGGCCGTATCTTTACATAATTAACCGACTTCGAAAAGCAGAAGGTTCTCAATTCGACTGTTTTTTTTTTGTATGAGTATGTTACGCGATATCTCCGGCAATAGTAAATCGACTTCAATTTTTAAAAAATTATAATGTTTGCCTCAGGTATGGTTCCATATAAATTTTATTAACTTTGCTTGGGTAGTTTTTGAGTTAGCTTCAATAATACGTATTTTTGCCACTTAATTTATATTGATGATGTTATAATAACTTCCTGTCACTGATATTTACATTGCAAGTAGTGTTTTACGAATTTTTGTGGGGTAAGTACAATTTATAAGTGAAAAATAACTTTAATTTAGAAAGTCGGTAACAAACAATGAAAATGCAAACCCCCTGGACACCGATTATGTACATATTATTATTATAATTTTAAAAGGATTTTTGAAAAGTCTCTCCGACCGCATTTCCTCAACGAATCCGCGAAGTTATTCCAATTAGCCAAGGCCGCTTGCCAATGTTGGTAAAGAGCCATAGGTTGTTAAACTACGTTATTATCACATACAATATCACAAGTGGTATTCCCTTATAGGTCCCCATAAAAACAACATACTGTTCCTGTTTAGAAATGTTTCGCCATAATCAGATAGCTTATTATGCTATTTTTCTTGTAGAATCCCT
This sequence comes from Hydraecia micacea, assembly GCA_914767645.1. NCBI lineage: Eukaryota > Metazoa > Arthropoda > Insecta > Lepidoptera > Noctuidae > Hydraecia > Hydraecia micacea. The sequence goes on from OU611794.1 coordinate 3,925,334, forward strand.
TTCTAGTATCTTCTTTTCTGGTCCTTTGGCACTTTTTCTACGCTTATAATTGGTCCTTTTTTAGGGTTCCGTAACTCAAAAGGAAAACGGAACTTAGTTCGTTGTCCATCGGTCCGTCCGTCTGTCAAGACCCTTTTGCTCAGGAACGAGAGGAGTTATCAAGCTGAAATTAATATCCCTAAAATTAATCCCTTGAAGCAGTGAAAAAAACCAAACTCCTAAGTCAACGCAATCAAAACATGTTCCGTTTATCTCGGAAGTCGGTGTCAAAAAACGAAAATGCGGAACCAACGACACCGACTTATGAAATTAAAGTTATTTATCACTTTGTAGTTTTTTTTTGAAGTCGATTGTTTTTTTTTTGTAAAAAAGTTTTGAACTCCACCATATTGAAATTTTAACAGGGCAACGGTTAGCTAGTTATTTATGTATCTCGAATTCATGATCCTAAGTTCGGTCTTAATCTATGTCTGTAACCTATCAACGGACGAGTTTGCCAATCTGAGTCTTCAAGACGGCGAATCACAAGCAGCCGGTAAAAACCGCGCGTCAAGATGGGTATTGAGATACATGATTAGTTTCGGACGATAGTTTTCCGATGGAGTTGCCAGCAGTTTCATTCGCATACTAGCTATAAGTGTACCTAATTATTATTTACTATGAGTAACAGTGACGGGGAAACAGAGATTATTCCATGTTTCCCGAGGTAAAGAAAGAAAGAAAGAAAAAGTATTTATTACGACTCGTACAGGAAGATCACAAACTAAATTAAACACAGTAAAAAATAAAAAATCAAGTTATACAATAAAAAAAACAGTAACAAAAAGAAAAATGAAACAGAAAATTCTATACGAGGCCAAAAGGCTCCTATCTCAGCATGATGCTGCGACATTTAAAAAATACCCCTACAACTTTTCAAAAGCCCTGAATCAAAATATTTTTAGAGACATCCCCAAGCCGCAAGAATTTATCCTTATCGACCGAACAAATCCCTCGATAAAAATTAAAACGAAAACCAACCAGGATTATCCTGAAACAAAAATTAAAGCTGGCAACACTACAGGGTACCTACTCGTAAACCTCATCAGTGTTGGCCGTTTAAAAATAAACATTATTGCCTATATTTCCTTCAAAACAAATACTTCGGAGTGTGGATTTGACAGGTTCATTTGTGTTGACCATTATTGAAAAATATTTTTTTACGACCACACGATTTATGCGACTGTTCCTTGTAGTACGTGGATTGTAATTCCAAGAGTTTAGCATGACTTATTATTATGGGGTAAGTGAACAACATCAACAAGAAGTCGGTAGGTGGAGATGCAGGTGAAGTCGGGCCCATAAAGATGTATACACGGAAAAGGAACCCATTTTATTATAGTCAAACTTTGTTCCATAACATTGTATCCACCGCATAGATACAAAACGTAGTATACAATTTATTTTACCAAAACTTCTATGCACCTTATGATCAAAACAATGTTCACAGTGATAGTTTCCGAACAAGGTAAACATGACTGACAACATCATACAACAATATCAATATCTTGTATAGTAATCTGTGAAAACTGTTTCTGGATTGTGTTGAACTAATTTTGTATTTATGTTTGTTATTGCATATGTTTTTTTCCCAAATAAAATAAAATAAATCATAATTTCGGCTAAATGTATTTGTGTTTTGAATTTAGTGATTCATTTGTTTTCACGCCATTTGATTTTTCTTCGATATCATTCTCTTCACAATAGGGAAACCTGAAAATATCGCGTTTTACGAATCCTGTTCCACCGTGGCACCAGCGCTACAGAAACAATTCGGAGGATTAATGATGTGTATGGGGAAGCTACTGTCAAAGAAAACACGGTACGTTTTTGGTTCCAACGTTTTCGTTCTGAAAATTTTGACCTACAAAACAAACCCCTTGAACGGCCGGAGACCCTAGTTGACAATGAAGCAACAGTTTATAAATGTTTTTTTATGTCAAATTGAAATGTTTGAGATGGGGTACCACGGGCAATAAAAATATATTTAATAAGAAGATTGTTATTCAGGGGGTTCCACGGGCAAAAATATTTGTTCGTGGTGCCCTAAGGGGGACTAGATTGGGGGACCACGGGCAAGTACCGGAAAAATTAAAAGTGATCGTGGAAGCGGATCCATCGCAAACCACGTCAGAGTTAGCGGCAGGCTTTAGTGCGAGTGATAAAACAATTATTTGAATACACTTGAAACAAATTGGAAAAGTGAAAAGCTCCAAAATTGGGTACCACATGAATTGAGGCACGTCAACAAACACGTGCTACGCTACGTTACTTTACTGTCACAACTCACAGTAAAGAGGGGATTTTAAATCGTATCGTTACTTGTGATGAAAAATGGATCCTGTACGATAATTGGAAACGCTCATCACTATGGCTGAACCTAGGAGAACCGGACAAACCCTGCCATAAGCGAAAGTTGACTCACCATCATTCTCCTGCCCTTATCCCAATTTAACATATCTTTTTCTTCCATACTTCTCTATTAGACGTCATCAAAAAATACAACCGACTTCAAGAAAAAACACTCCAAAGTGATAAATAACTTTAATATTGGAAGTCGGTGTCGTTGGTTCCGCATTTTCGTTCATTGACACCGATTTCCGAAATAAAAGTTATTTATCACTTTGGAGTGTTTTTTCTTGAAGTCGGTTGTTTTTTTTTGTAGTAAAAATTTTATTATTCACTTTTTATTTGTACCTACCCCACACAAATTCAATTAACACTAGTGCATCGAAGAATTGAAGACACCGACTAGAAGAATCATCAAAATTCGCATAGAAATACCGGAGATGCAGTACATTTATGCATATAACTTCGTACATAAGAATAATTACCTAATGTATTATATACTAAAACCTTCCTGAAAGTATGTAGATCACATTAATGAAAAACTTATCAAAATTAATTCATTAGTTTTTGAGAAAATCGCGGACATAAAAACATACATACATATACATACGGGTCGAATACAGAACCTCCGTTTTTGAAGTCGGTTAAAAAGGTACCGGTATGTGTCCGGTGGACCGGTGTCAGCTAGCTTCCTATGATCTGGCCAGACGATTACGGCTGATCCGTGGGGTAATGCGTAACACACTGATAGTAGCAATGGGTGTAATTTTGACAGTTCAACAACATTCATTGCGTTATTTACGTTGTTGAGCAGGCAATTTTTTTAAACACATGAAGCAATGGATTAGCTATATCCTTCAAAATGATTCAGATTGAGTTTGATAGTGTGTTACGAAATTAGGGTCCTGGAGAAGGACATACAAAGTCACGGGCAACAGCTAGTTGGTCCATAATCATTATGAAAGGCAGTATTTTATAAAAATACTGGCAAGTCTTCACGTCCTCCCCATATCATTTAAGTATGTGAACGTTGGAGTTGGTAATAACAACGCAAAAACCACTCAGGTGGTCGATCTTTATGGTTATTTTATAGTTCCCATATATTTTGCCTTTTACGGATAATTACTTGAATAAAAACAATTAGTGTAAGTTCAACAATTTAGTATTAATAGTCATACGTGTAACACAGTTGATAATACCGTCAGTTTTATTCATGTATAGGTAACCGAAATAAAAATCATAGATATTGTGTTGGTTTGAGAATGTAGATATATTCCAAAATTTTGTTGTAGACTGCCTTGTAGGTCCACCAAGGTAATTGCGTAACACACTATCAGTAGCAAGGGGTTTAATTTTGACGGTTCAACAACATTCATTGCGTTATTTATGTTGTTGAGCAGACACATTTTTGAACATATGAAGCAATGGATTAGCAATATGCTTCAAAATGTTTAAGATTGTGATTGATTGGTTTCGATTCCCACATCGATCGGGCAATTGTTATTGGTTTTTCTAGTAGCAGTTCGGAGTCTAGATTAGTACCCGTTTGATGGCAATACAATGAAAGAAATAAGCAATAAATGAAAAAGCATTAATCTGAACAGTTCCATATGAGCCTAACGTTCAAAACAATATTTGTTACTGATCCGAAAACAGTTAAAGCTTGAGGCAAAATGTTACTGTCATGACAGTAAACTTTAACGTTTTAAATAGCTAATAGGTCACAAAATTAACTGTTTTATTCATTTGGTGATATCGTTCAAAGCATTGAAATTTACTTACATTACAGTAATGGTGGTTTTCCTTTTTTTTTTTTCTTTTTTTCAGTAAATAGTATGTTCAATCATTAAAAGTTACTGTTTTGTCTTTTACTGTTTTACAAACATTTCTTCTTAGTGTATAAAAGTCAGGAAGTCTTAATGAAATCGCTTTAATGTGATGTAATAAGAAATTATTTTTTTCAGTGTAGTCTCGCACATTACGTTATCTTTAAGTTCCATGCAATAGGGGATTGCATGGAACTTAAAGATAACGTAATATGAAAGTACAGACGCCAGCACATCAAGCTACCCGAAACTGTTAAATTTTCCCAATCAACGTTGAACCTTATGCTTTAGTGATAAAGTTGAAAATCTATTAAAGAAATTTGGCATATTGTAATAGTTTGATGTGCTGGCGTCTGTACAATAGGCACACCTCTGATTAACTCTTCGGGAAAAACAGGCAGACAAAATGGAGCACATCCATAGTTCAAAGATAAAGTTGTTGCAAAATATATTACGAATCTTTCTATTGCGAAAGCGAATATTTATTAACATAATTACATAATATACGCTAAATTTGCAGACTTAATAATAATATGTACACGTATATGAATAAAGAAGCAAAAGAATCATAGGGCATTAAAAAATTCGTCCGCATCGCTGTCAACAGGAACAGTGCCCAAAAGGCTGGCAGCATTGCCACGTTGTATGGCGATGCTGATTCTTTGGCCAGGAAAGAGGCCAGCCTTCTGGTCACGTGAAGAGTCGACCAACCGCTTGGCAATATCTCGAAAAACCAAGTGGGCACTCGGATCCCACGGCCCCCAGTGTTTCAACCCCAAACGGCTCGAACATATAAGTTCCAATCAAGTTGGGATATGGGGTATTCCTCGAAACGCACCAACTATGAAACGCACAAAAAGTATTCCTCGAAAAAAATAATTAAATAATAATCAAAATAAAATCAAATATTATAATTTTATTCGTCGAAATATCAACGATGAAACATAGAGAAGAGCATGAAGGATTCGTAATAAATGATATCGATAGACGTTTCATTTGATGCGTTTCAATGTTGGTGCGTTTCGAGGAATACCCCGGTATATTATATTAACGAGTATAATCATTCTTGGTTCTTTAGTTATTTGGCCTCTTCAAGCACCGAGGCGAAATCTCATATCAGTATTTTCTTTCTAATAAGCGTGTTGAGCGTGTATCTTATTAAATACCCCTATTTATTTTTAACAGTTTTGTCTTCAATATGTTTAAAACGAAACAGCCGCAATTAATATAAATTCTCATTTACGCGTGTTGTAAACTTAAGCTGTCTTGTTTTGAAACTTTTACTTACCAATGGAGTTATTTATCTATTATGAATAATCAAGTCGGGTTTACGAGTTATTGTTTTCATGCTTTCTAAAAGAAAATACTGTTTTCTATGTGGAAATCTTAAGTGATGAGGCTTGTGGCTAAGTTATAACAGCCGCACGGGTCGATCGATCAGGTTAAGCAACGCTTGCCGCGGTTGGTCCGTAGATGGATCCCCATCTTTACATACCAAGATCCCTCTGTGCTTCGGAAAGCACGTTAAGCCGTTGGTCCTGCCGCCGCGGGAGACGCTACGTGCGTCGGGAGCCGCGTGACGACTCCCGGCCACCGTAGGCGCGGGCCTGCGGACGGAGAGTAATGGGTAGCTCTCCGTCCGATCAGGACCAGGCCCTGGCCGGACGGCGCGTAGATGTTCCACGCGCGCCTCAAAGAGATGTCAGCATAAAGGAAGGGGCCCGATAGGGCCGAAGCCTGCCGGGGTAGCGGGATCGTCCGAAAGGGTTACCGCTGCCCCGGAACATAAAGGGCTAAGGAAGGAACACGGGTGGGTTTTAGTCAGTAAGAGTCTGAAATTCCCTTCCGCTCCACCCAGAGCGGGGGTCATTAGATGATTTCCAATCCAAAAAAAAAAAAAAAAAGCCGTTGGTCCTGGCTGTCATTCGTGGATCTTTAGCAGTCGTTACGGGTCGTCAGAAGCCCAGAAATCTGACAACCAGTCTTACCAAGGAGTATCGTACCCAGTAGCTGGGTTGTGATGGTCAGGCAGCCAGTCAGGTAGGCAGTCGCTCCATGCAAAACATTGGTATTCATCCGGTAAGACTGGAAGCCAACCCCCACATAGTTGGCAAAAGGCTAGGCAGATGAATTTTTATACCGTTTTCTATATGCAAATGTTAAGCGATGTGCCACTCAAGGCTCGGGTTTCATTCGAGAAAAAAAAACACAGTGAATGCGTAAAGCCTCTGCCAGAACACCACAGTACGACTGAACCACTTCTTAAGCTACGGTTTCCTTGAAAAGCGGTGACCGCCATATAACGACCGCAGTGATGGCGGTCATGAAAACGATGGCAGAGGGGTTTGACTATATAGGAAAATACATCGACTTATTTTCATAAATAACGTTTTTGTATTTTACCGCAATGTTTTTTTTACCACGCACTGGATTTTAGAATCTCGGCGTTGAACCGAGAGTTGAGAATACAACAGAGGGGGGGCTATTCTCGTAATTTTAAGAACGTTCACAGTCTGATCTCAGTCTCAATTTGTCAAAAATACATCTAATTTTGATCATTTTTTCACATTTGAAACTCTGAAATCACGAGAAAAAAAATCAGCAGTTTTATACAAAAGTTCAATACCTACTTGACCAAAATGTATGAAACAGCAGATTTTTTTTTGGGATTTCGGAGTTGGTACCTTAGTGAAAGTTGTTCATATTTATGGGTAGAACACCCTGTAAAATTTTGGAACAGGTAAAAAAAATTATTCTGTATAGAATGATGTTTAAAATCAAAACCGAAAAATAATCACCCAAAAAACGTGTCGGTTCTACTTGCTCTAATTTGGTCCCCACTTGGTTTTTCGGGACATCGCCAAGCAGTTGGTCGACTCCTCACATAACCGTGTTGGCTGACCTATTTTTCGGCCAAAGAACGTAAGCATTGCCGTACAACGTGACAATGCTGCCAGCCTTTTGGGTGCTTTTCCTGTTAACAGCGACGTGGACTTGTTGATGCCCTGTGATTATTTCCGCTCCTTTTTAACTCAAACTCAAAACTCAAACTCAAAGCATTTATTTCAATTAAACCATTTACAGGCACTTTTGAATTGTCAAGAAGTCGGTCAGTCAAAAATAAAATGAAGCTAGTTGCCCATTCCAAAGCGTAGGTACCTATGGAGAAGAACGGGCAAGAAACTCCATGGACACTCTTTTAAATTATATTTTTACAAAAATATTAGTTACATCATTAATGTTGAATTTATAATAATATGTGAGAACGATGTAAAAAAAGACGTATGCGTTAAAAGCGTCCAGAGTACAGCAAATATTAAATAATAAAAAAAAACAACAATCCAAAAATAAAATAATTAAAAATAAAAATAAGCCGAGGCAGCCGAGTGATGACCAGCCCCAACTGACGGCGCCCGTTCACGAACATGACGCATAGATCAGCACCATTCAGCTCAACCATTTTGAAGGGACCGACTTCAAAAAAGGAGGTTCTGTATTCGACCGACGATTTTCTCAAAAACTAATGAACCAATTTAGATTCTTTCACTAATGTGATCTACATACTTTCAGAAAGGTTTTAGTATATAATACATTATGTAATTATATAAGACATACTTAGAAAAAAGCACTTAAGCACTTGTAGATGTATCACTGAAAATTTTTCGTGTATGACACCTTATATAAGGTACTATAAAAATACACACATCAAAAGTGTCTAGGGATCAAGCATTTTTATGCGGATTTCTTGAGATTGAGATGTGGCTTTGTAATAAATTTATGATTTTATAAATTTATATGGATCCTTTTTGGTGCATTTCATAATTTGAATCAGGAACTGTGAATCAAATTCGAGTAAAAGATGAAAATCAGCTGTCAATATTTTCCCTATAAAAACATACAACGCATTGAAGACATTATTAGTGCTACTGTTTCCCTACTACTGATTAAAACCAACGTTATTATGGAGCGGCGACGTCATTTAAGCAGGGAAGAAATGCTCAGAGCCGTGGGAATGATAGAAGCTGGTTCCCGGCAACGTACTGTGGCTTTAGCTCTGAATACAAGTCAGAGTGTTATCAGTCGACTTTGGACACGTTACCGAAGCACTGGTACCGTGGCTGAGCGCCATGGAGGACGGTATCGCTGCACCACACGGAGACAAGACCGATACATTCAAATCTTAACTCGAAGAGCTCCAACAATAACCGCCATGATGTTAGCCGTGAGGCTTCATCACTCTTCAGGGAACTTAATTAGCGACCAAACAGTCAGAAACCGCTTGCATGAAGTGAACCTTCATTCCCGAAGACCGCTACGGGTACCACCTATAGCAATGCACAATCGTAGGATTCGATATCAATGGGCTCTTGAACACAGAAATTGGGCAGAAGAACAATGGCGTTTCGTGTGCTTTTCTGATGAGTCTCGTTTTGGTATGAGACCGGATACAAGACGTATACGACACTGGAGAACCCCTGGACGCCAACAGCGATTAAAATCCTGCCAGGAAGTCCATCCTTATAGTGGTGGAACCATCATGGTATGGGCGGGTATTTGGATCGGCGGAAGAACTGAGTTGATTTGGATCAGAGGCAACCTCAACGCTCAAATTTATGCTGAGACGATTGTATCAGACGTCATCGTTCCTCTACAAGTGCAAATCGGTCCCTTATTTCAGTTAATGCATGATAATGCACGACCGCACACCGCAAGAGTTGTAAGACAGACTCTCGCCGCAGCTAACATCAATGTCCTGCCCTGGCCTGCTCAGTCGCCAGACTTGAACCCGATTGAGCATGCATGGGATATGCTACAGAGAAGAGCTCTGCCGAATATGGAGGGTATCCAGTCGCAAGAAGACCTTTTTTTGTTGTTGCAACGAACATGGGCTGCCATTCCACAGCGTGATTTGGATGAACTCATTTTGAGTATGCCAAACCGATGTTCTTGTGTTGTTAGTGTTCGCGGTAGAAACACGGATTATTAATTGTTTAAGTTACCCAATAAAATTTTAAAGAAAACTGTTATTTCAGTCTTTTTTTCGAACTTTTGTGTTAGTGGTTCAAATGTCAAAAATCCCTTTATTAGGAAAATGGCAAATTTCTTTATTAATGCAAAGGTGACTTGGTTTATCGTTACTGTGACAAACGAAAACACTTTATTTGATGAATCCTTAAAGAAACTTTTAATTAATATCAATCAGGAGAAAAGTTATTGCAAAAATATATGTTGATCCCTAGACACTTTTGATGTGTGTATATGTCACGGCTTCAATGGGAGACAGTATTCTGTATATACTTGTAGATTACAATAGTAAAGATACATTATTGATCTTATGTCATAAATTTTTTCATACAAAAACATGTGCGTATGAATTGATTTAGTTGCATGAAACCGTCCCACAGTAATTAGCTGTTGCCGCACCGTCATTCCATTTCGCAAAATGTGACGAAGCGACACATCGCGCGTAGTTTGTGAACCACGTTATGCAGAATAGAGTAAATGTTTATTTAATTACTTTATTTTCTCAAATTGATTTAACTATTCTCGGGTACAAAATTTCTTCACTACTGTAATCTACATATATACAAAATACTGTTTTCCATTGAAGCCGTGGCAGATATTTTTATAGCACCTTAAATAGACAAAAAAAAAACTACACAATGGGTGCCTGAAGATGGACGGCGCCGCCGAGGCCAGCCTAGAAAGAGATGGCGAGATGACCTGGACGCGTACCACGAGGGCTGGTTCGAAGTGGCGTGGGAAAAGAGTTCCTGGAAGGATTTGCGGAGGCCTTTACCCAGCAGTGGGACACTACAGGATTAAAAAAAAATAACCAATTATCAACCAACTTTGTGCCTACCATATCCGACGAATAATTAATGTCTTTGTCTTTGAACATCTTTACAAACTTTCACATTACAATTTTTTTAGAAAGTAATTGGAACAATGAGAATTATCCCACAAAACCGATGCACCTGGTCACTCAGGTAAGGAGATTGAAGTACCTATTAAGTATGGGCAGTTTCGTTCGCCGAAATGGTGAAATAAATGTGCCGCCGGTACAGTTGGTTCCTTATTACGTTTTTATGTTTGACGGTAAACCACAATGAGCAATTATCGAGCAACCACTCTGCTACTCAAGTGTGGATAGGAATTTCAATTTAAACAAAACTGTTTCGCGTAGAGAATGTTTCGTGGTGTGTGCTGTGACTAGGTGTGTGCTTATCTATAGATCACCATCATCTGCCTAGCCTTTTCCCAACTATGTTGTGGTTGGCTTCCAGTCTAACCAGATGCAGCTGAATACCAGTATTTTACATCGAGCGACTGCCTATCTGACCACCACAACCCAGTTACTGAGTAATACGATACCCCTTGGTAAGTTTGGTTGTCAGACTTTCGGGCTTCTAACGACCCGTAACGACGGTCATAGATCCACGAATGGCAGGCGGGACCAACGGTTTAACGTGCTTTCCGAGGCGCGGAGGGGTCTTGGTATGTGAAGATGGTCACCCATCCAGGGACCAACGGCGGCAAGCGTAGCTTAACCTTATAGACCCGTGCGACTGTTATTACTTAGCCACAAGCCCCTCTCGCTTTCAGGTACATAATAATTATTAAATAGAATCCTGAAATCCTGTGTCCATTAATGCAAAAAATAAATAGACCATTATTCATAGTAAAGTCCAGGAAAACATTGAGATAAAGAAGTTTAATCATCTACTGTTTTTAGACTAGGACTCATGCTAGGCGGCAGGGGGTTAGCGACCGGAGGGTCAGCATTCCTGACTGATGACGCGCCCAAAATGTTGAACACTCCTTTCATCTCCAAGACATTGACACCCAGACACGTAGACATAATATTAATACTTACAAGAAAACGTTACAAAAATAGCTATCCTAAATACAAAGAAACTGCAGTAGGTACCATTCAGTAGGAACTAACCCGTTACAAACCTTGAGTTTATTTATATACAGGAGACGTTTCTGAATCCGCCTGCATTAAGTAAAATACATCAAAACACAGACAGACAGAAATACAAAACAGTAGCAGACAGACGAACGGGCAGACTGTTTGTATTTATAGATACGATAGATTTTACTTGCGGGTTCACTTGCGAATACTGTTTTTTGTCGGAGCGAGAGAGTAAATGGATTAGGTGGATTCGCGTTTCCCGTGTTCACCAGAACCATAAATGAGCTAATCCCGACCCTGAACGTCTTGATGGTGACTTTGAGGGCAATATCAAGCAATAGCTAGGTACTTCTGGGCGACGAATAATAGTAGATTGTACAACTAGTGCATAAAAGAAGCCATGTTAGCCTGAGATGAGGGGTAAAATGGCTCGTTTATGCCCGAGTTAAACACTCTACTTTTCACTTCGATTGCTAGAAAATGAAACAGGCATAAAGTATAATAACAGTAATTTCACTGTTTAAAAATGTTGCAAAATTGAAGAAGAGAATAGCTTATTCCCGCCAAAAAACTTACTAAGTTTTTTTTTTTTTTTATTATTGTGTCAGTCGACTTGGGTACCTACTTCATACTGCCAAGGCATAAAAATATTTCTTTGCGTTTTTAAATAATAAATGACAACTATTTTATCTGGTTTTATTAAATTAACGATAGAAAACACGGAAGTGATATAAATTAAAGCAAATTAAATAAAATAACGACTTTAATCTGCGACGTTTTGTGTGGCTGTTGGGCCTGATTATCTTAGTCTTAGAAAAAATTATTAGTTTGTGCACTAGAACATAAAAAGCGACTTTATGTCGCCTACACACAACATAAACACGAACTTTTAGAGCATGAGAAGTGAAAATAAATACTTGTCAATAAACACTCATTCAGTCCTTCCAAGATTTTGTGAATTATACTGTGGACGGAGGGAAGAGAAGCCTATGCTTTGTAGTGGGACACAAACTCAAAAACTCAATGATAAAAAAAAAAAAAAATTTTTGTATCTTTTAATTTTAAGAAATATTTGAAAAAAATGAGATAAGAAAGAAAATAAACAAATGACATAATAGTTTTCATAATGGTTTCCATAACAAGGAATTTCGTATACAATTTTTATTTCCTGTTTTATACAACGCGTCATGTGTTATGTGCAATGTACTACATACTGTTGCAAATAATTCAATGTTTTTATCGCTGGACGTGACTGTGAATAAATTCGAATCGTTCCTATTGATGTTTCCTATATTATGTTCCCATGGTAAAATGTATTTATTTATTAATAACCAACTTATTTTTACAGTTATCGGTGAATACTACCACAAATACAATATTTATTCCTCAATTTTCTTGATTGCACTGTTTGTCTCTGCATTATCCAAAGGTTGACTGGTTGAAAATGCCTATGGCATTAAGTCCGCCTCTGTACATTTATGTGCTTGAAGTATTAAATAAATAAATACAAGTTATCGGTGAATACTAGTAATTACATATTACAATCATAAAATTAGGTTAAATTACATAAAACTAGACTAACTACATCTGAAGACCTGGACAAGTGGCAACCGCTTTCAAATCGTTTTGCATTTCAACAAAGATATTCAACAGAATTGACTTTTTTTTTATTTGTAAATTTTTCGGTAGCATATGCGTCAGTCCCATACTTTTTTACTTTTCCATCGTTATTAACAACATGACATTCTATCAGCGAAATAATGTCATCATTTCGCTGATAAAATGTCACTTTGTCTAGACCCTCTGCTCACTTCTGGTGAACAAGATCAAAACTAAGTTAGTTTTCAATAAACGTTACTTTCTCAGTTTTCAATAAACCCATATCCAGTCCTTTCAAGATTTTGTCGATTATACGCGATTCAGCGCCGAGTATACGCGATTCTGCGTCACCGACCCGATCCTGAAGGTTTAGTTTCGTTCGCCGTTCAGAAAGCACAAAGTCCGCTTAAAGAAATTTTCACTTTAATAACGACAATAGAGGAAGAAAAACAAGGTCGTCATCATCTGCCTAGTCTTAACTAACTAATGAAACCGTAAAAAAAAATGAGAATCAGGATTTACCCGAAGATCGATTCTAGCTAAAAAAATAGACAGTCCATAAAGTACAAAAAAAGTTTAACAAAGAACTTAAGAGTGACGTAGAAATAATTAGAAAACTTGGCAGGGTTATAGGGCGATGATAGATTTACGGACCAGGTCGAGTCGAAGACCGGTAGGCATGAGAATGAGGAAGCAATTAAGTTTCGCTTGTTAAATCGCTGTATAGAAAAGTGGTCTTTATTTTAGTGGCGACACAAATATTTTTTGTTTGTGAAAGTATTTTTAGTAACTCAAATATTTTACAAAGGGTTACTGCTATCCCGGAACATAAAAGGCTAAGGAAGGAACACGGGTGGGTTTTAGTCAGTAAAAGTCTGACACTCCCTTCCGCTCCACCCAGAGCAGAAGGAGTCATTTGACGATTTCCCATCCAAAAAAAAAAAAAGGGCAGAACCTTATACCATTTTTTTGGGTACGGTCCTGCATGGTCTTTTCTTCGTTAAACATCTCTATAAGCAAGTTGTCTTTGAATTATTCTTAATTTATGAAAATATCATTATTCTCCGCTCGTATTTCGATTTATGTGGAGTCGGCGCAACATTTATTATCTTTTTCATCCATAATTCTCTATTATTCGTCATCTCGGTAGTCACACCCTTCTAACCACACCATTTTTCACACAGTCCATCCATCGTTTTTTGGCCTTCCCCTACTCTTATAATTTATGAAATACATACTGTCTATATATTCAAGATCTACAGGAACAGCGGTTTCTGATTAAAAAAAAATCGATCTCTGTAATTCGATATTGAGCTCCGTACAAAAAAAGATGCAAAAATCCTGATGAACTTCTAGTTCGAAATTCGTAAAGTTCGTCTTCCAAAGCGTTGATCTTGTCTATACCATACAAAAGTTAACATAGTCCATACAAATAAATTAAGAACAGAAGAAAATAATGTACAGTCACACAGGGGCTTTAAACATTTTAGTGAATAACTGTCTCACAAAAGCACACTTATGTGACACGATTGAATTATACACATCGCATTTGGGAGTGTCGCCTGTGATCGGTAACTGATTTATGTTTTCGTAACATGCCATTTTTCCTTTATTTTCGTTTGCAATGAAAATAAATGGTACTAAGTGCAAGCTGAATATGACGCGTTTGGATGAAAATAGGTGCTGTTAGTTGGTGTTGTGTCTAGAAGTTTAATCAAAATGATGTGTCTGGGCAAATAGTATGTAAAACAATAATCGTTCAGTCAGTGAAAAAAGACACTACGTCAATAATTCGCCGTGTTAAAGCTATTGCATACAAATGTCAAAGAATGACAGTTACGATTTCAATATAGGTAAGGACAATTTCAGTAGGTAGTTAATTAGTTTAACACTTCATTTCCCAGAATTTACACCAGAAACGTAGTCTACTGAAAAATTTTCTTTCTGCTTAAATTAAGTAAAAAGAAATAAAAGTAATAGTCCAATTCAAACTTCAGTCCGTAAGAGTACGGATACGTCCAAAGTTTTAACACATTGTTACAAACAGAATTGATTTCAGGACTTATCAAAAAGTTTTTAATGTGGATATCGTATTAGTATCATCAGGATTGTGCCGGAATATAGCAGGTCGTCGTGGACGTAGTATAATCGACTCCCCTTTTTTTTTATCTTGTTGAAATCCTCATGGATGTCCACCACCCTGGGGTGGGTGGAGGGGTCTGTCAGACTCCTACTGACTAAAACCACACGTTGTCCTGCTGCTACCTTTAGCCGGGGTGCTGGAGTGCTTGCGCATTTCGTCACGCTCCCCCGGCCAGGTGTTGGCCCGCATGAATCTATGCGGACCCCGTCACCCTCAGCGGCCGCAAATGGCCATTATTCCTCTAGAAAGAGGCACGCGCAGAACACGACTCCCCTGACATCATCTCTGTCATCAGAAGACAGTCACCACGCAACCATCGATGCGACGCTCAGCTAAAGTGACAATCACCAGCCAGTGTCACTTTTAACCGACCTTTTCGGCGATTTCAGTAACTTCGTAACAAACATAGATGGCGCCACATGCTGCGCCGACAAATTTATTGCTTCAATGCCTTTTCCCATACGGAACCACCTTATGTCGTTTAAGGTAGGAAGAACAAAAACTGTCATTTATCTATTTTAAATCGACACTGTAGTTACACCTCGATATATAGGTTACCCCTTAAAGTACCAGTCCTACCGCCGACGAGGAAGCGGCTGGCTATCAACTATATTCTCGCTCAAGAAACGTCCAAAAGATTGTAGGTTCTGTATAAGCAAAGACACAGCCGGCGAGTACTCGTCGACAAGAGCTATCAAAGAGTACTCGGTCAGCAACGCTCGCTTGGCGGGTAAAACACTCGCTTAGAGACTCACGCTTGGTACATACGCCCACCAGGGCCCAGTGAGGATTGGTAGATGTCACATGTCTTTGAATTTTTGGTTCCAAGACATGCCGGTTTCCTCACGATGTATTTCTTCATCGTTTTGAGGGCAGTGGTGATGAAATTGAATACACAAAGTTAAGTGCCTGTACACACACAGAAACACAAATTAAACCCAGCCGGTCGCACTCACGACCTACAACTCGTATGAGTAATTAGGGGTAGATACCACTGGGCCAGCACTGCCCGTTGCTAGCAAACTTGTTTTTGAAGTGAAAACTTCTTTAGGCGCGTTGGGCATTTTTTGAGATGGGAAAAAAACAATTGAATTCGTGCCACTGTTACCGTAACGACACCGCTTCGGATGTGTTCGGCTGCCCACGGGATGTACTCGGTTTTAATGTATATCCGATATGTCAGTGAGTGATGGCAAAGTATTCTGTTTGTGTTTTGTTTTCACATCTGTCGGCACTCTCGGAGTGCAACTGTTTTTTTAGTTTTTAGCTCTACTCGCTTGTCGTTAATCGCCGGCAGTGGGGTAGGTGCAGGGGTGTAACTATCACCCCTTGTAACTGAGAAGAGTATTGACAGCTACACGGTGTAAATATGACAGGACAAATTGCCTACCTTCGGGGCTTCCCCTCATCAAGTTACAGAGGGACAACAATATTGATTGGATACCTCGTGTAATGTGGATTGATAAGAACTATGACATTAGAAGAAGATAGTTAGTTAGAGTAGGTGCCCGCGGCGACATATGAAACTAGGTTGAAATTGAAACCTTGCGCCAAATCGAAATGGTTAAAATTGTGATATGTTATAGTAAATTATCTGGAATATCGAATCCTTAACGGTGGACCACTATTTACGCCACACCCTGTATATACATCTATACATCATGGAAGTGTTTGTTTGTAATGACAGAATAAAAGCTTTTTAATAAATGCACAAGAAAGTATTATACGATACCTACTATGACAAATAACAATTTTAAAATTTTTCTTTTTTTTTTCTGGACTCACTGGCATATAGCTGATGTTTATAAGGCGTAACTTAGGCTACTATTTTTTTTTCAATGAAAAGTATTAGGGTCCCTCGTGAAAAAGGAAAAACCCATGAAATTAATTTTGTTTGTAGACACGCACGCGAACGAAGTCGCGGGCACAGCTAGTCACAAATAAAATCCCGATAAAATATTTCGCCAATATCACAATAGGTACCCAATAAGTACAGTCAGGAATCCGCTTCAGTACAAATAAATTGCACAAAATATCAACACTTGGGAACTACAATACCAACATTATTACGAACCGAGTGGAACAATATTAAATGTTATTTATTTGCGAAGTATTCCAACTTGTAGCACGTTCGAGCCCCGTTTAGCTCAAATAACATGAGAATGAACTCAAAACAATGGCTATTATATTTGTAAAGCGGTTCAACTAAAATCTATGTTATATTTTCGATTTGAAATGTCAATCTCATACATTGAGACCTTATTTGTATCGATTCAGGAGCGGATTGCGTCTTGACATTTATGAATTTTGTGTCAGATTAGCTTCTTGCCCGCAACTTCGCTCGCGTGAAATCGTTTGTACCCCCGACCCACCCCGTCCATTGCATCGCCTGCCTGCTCTATTACTTACTTCTTTTTCGCTCAGCGTTCTTTAAAAAAATATATATATATATATATATTCAAGAAATCTGTGAATTTTGTAATTGTAAAGAAACTAATAGTAAACTTGACGATAGCTCTGATTTGATTTGTGATAATGTAGAATTATTTGGTCTGAAATAAACATAATTATTAATAATCGCTTAGTACTTTTTCTTTCACTGTTTCTTTGTCGATTTCGTCTAATAGAGAGGGTTTATAACGTAAACCCATATTTTGGGTTAGTACTGTTTCTCCCCGTTAAATAATTAAAAATTATATAAATCAACAATCAGCAGGTGTGCGTACCTAAATGTTATATTTGCAATATAATATTAATATACATCAATAAATAATCAAAATCAACAACTTTGATTAACTAAGTAAATGGTTGTTATATTTTGGTGTGCATATATTTTTTTTTATTTTGGAGGGATTTGAGAATGCAATTATTTAACGATTTTTTAATATAACATTCGGGGGTAAACTAGCATGGGGCAATAAATACTAACCCAAACTAATAATGGAGCCTTGAGTTTTTCCTATGCACCTGAGTAGGGAATTGATATCAACGTGGGTGATCTCAGGACAAAGATACAAACAGTCTCCGCCTTATTCAAGTCTCAGCAACATTTTCCAAGTATTGGATTAAAACAAACGTGATTAAAGGATTTTAGCACATCCTGGTGTGTATGTATATGCGTCCTGTTTGTGTAGTATTGTTGATTCAACATGAATGATCAATGGATTTTTGTTGTAATTTGTCTTGCTTGCAGTCGACTGGCAATTTTAATAGTTTTCGTTG
This sequence comes from Hydraecia micacea, assembly GCA_914767645.1. NCBI lineage: Eukaryota > Metazoa > Arthropoda > Insecta > Lepidoptera > Noctuidae > Hydraecia > Hydraecia micacea. The sequence goes on from OU611794.1 coordinate 3,943,431, forward strand.
TTTTAAAAAATACTTTGCTTAAAGACTGCAGGGTAATTGCATAACACTCATTTAATGGCAATTTTTGGCACTGTCTTTCATTTTGATAGTAAAACACCATTCATTGCATTATTGACGTTGTTGAGCAGACGAATAAAAAAAAAAAATGAAACAACGGATTGGCGATTTCCGTCAAAATCTTTCGGATTGTGAATTTACGTAAGGTTGGCATCGTTTTAATTAAGCTACTTTTTGGTTAACTTAATAAACCGGGCCCTAAGACTAGATAGAGCTTATAGTGTTCTTGTGGTTGGTATCGAAAAAAGCTTTTTTTACAATTGGACCTGAATTTAACCATTCCAGTGTGCTATAATAATTTTTGAAGCTTCTGTATTAAAAGGCAAGTATTTTTAACAATAAAAGAAAGATAAAGAGCTCAGTGGTGTGGACTTACGAGTTGTAGGTCGTAGGTTTGAACCCAGGCAGGAGATTTACTTTGTGTAAATTATTAAATCACCACTGCTCTCAATACGGTGAAGGAAAACATCGTGAGGAAACTGGCATGTCCTAGAACCAAAAATTCAAAGACTTGTGACATCTACCAACCCGCATTGGGCCCGCGTGGTGGATAACGGCCTATTCCCTCTGACTGAAAGGAGGCCTGTGTCCCAGCAGTGGGAACATTATAGGCTGATTATGCATGCATATATTTTTAACAATTAAACATAAGAAACAAAAGACGTACTGAAGTCAGATTCACGATTTGACGAAATTCTGTGAGTATTATATTGGCTTAAATAGCTTAGATATAGACAGGACAGCACAAGACTTGGAATATAATATTTCATCACTAATTTGACGTTTGTGTACATTCATAGAATTTATGATTATGTTCGATTTTACCGATTATCGTTAAATTATTCCCGTGTAACTGAGACATAACTGGTTATATAATCTAGGCGACCAGCTGTCAGCGTTGCCTGTGACACATATACATACACAAAATATTAGTAACGTCTTGACATAACATCACTCTTGTATGTATGCACGTTTTGGGCACCAGGTTATCAAGTTGAAATTAATATTAAATACTCAGGGCTGCAATCCCTTGAAGCACTGAAAAAAATCAAACATCTAAGTCAACGCAATCAAAAGACACGGGCGCTGATGTTCCGAAATTAAAGCCTATAGGGTATTTCCCGTTGACCTAGTGGCAAGATGAAATCCGAAAACCGTGAATTTGTACTTACATGCCTACAAATTTGTACGGAGCCCTCGGTGCGCGAGTCTGACGCGTACTTGACCGGTTTTTTAAGACTAGGCTGGGATGATGGTTTGAAAATTTATCTACCACACCGAAGTTTGCTGTTAGAGAATCCAATTCTGCATAAGCTGTCCTTGTAATTATTGTACCTTATTGTCTTTGAAATCATTTCTACATTATAGAATAAGATTGGCGTACGTAGTTCAAGAGTTACATAGGATCAATTTCGGTCAGTAACAGTACCTAATTATTCGCAATCCTGGACCATCAGTCAATTTGCCTAGCTTTTTTTTTTCCAACTATGTTGAAGTCGGCTTCCAGTCTGGCCGGATGCAGTTGAATGTCAGTATTTTACATGGAGCGACTGCCTATCTGACCTCCACAACAACAACACAGTTACTAGGTAACACGATACCCGTTGGTAAGACTAGTTGTCAGACTTTTGGGCTTCTGACGGTCCATTCCCGGACTAGGTATCCGTAACGACTGTCAAAGATCTACGAATGACAGCCCGGACCAACGGCTTAACGTGCTTTCTGAGGCACGCAAGGGGTCTCGATATGTAATGGATGGGCACCCATCCACGAACCGACCGCGGCAAGCGTAGCTTAACCCTCGATAGATCCGTGCGGCTCTTATCATTTAGCTAAAAGCTGGACGATCTTCTACTTAATCAAATCATAAATGAATTCATTTACTGACAGATAACGCACAGCCTTCACTCGTCGGTCTAGAAACATGTGCCCAAGAGTTCTTTTAATAACGAAAGTGAGCAACTAAGGACAGTATGGATTTTTGAAAACTCATCCCCTAAAAAAGGGGAGGAAAGTTTGTGTGGAACTGCGCAATTTTATGAGCTCAAGCCTTGATTAAAAAAAAAATAATAGTTTATTTCTCACCAGCACAGCAACGGGGATTACATAATTATATTAAAAGTATTTAATGCTAGGTAACTATACTAATCTATATATATAAAAGGAGAACTGACTGACTGACATATCAACGCACAACCCAAACCGCTGGGTCTAGAGATTCCAAATTTGGCACGTACGTTCCTTATGAGGTCTAGGGGTGCACTAAGAAAGGATTTTTCAAAATTCATCCCCTAAGGGGGTGAATGGGGGGGGGGGTGAAATTTCACGCGGACGAAGTCGCGGGAAGAAGCTAGTGTCATATACATTACTTATACAATTATAATCCCACAGCATTTGTGGTTGTAAAGAAAGGTTTACTTAGGGTATCGACTCTATCTTCTGAACTAGGCGAGGCTTGTATCTCAAAAATGTATATCAAGGATATGTACCTCCTGCAGTACCTACTCGTATATTGTGTATTTTACTTATACAAGTTGGAGACGACATTACGACAATAAATTAAACTACGTAGGTACATCTAATGACATTCCCAGTCTGCATACAAAGGGTAGCGGGATCGTCCGAAAGGGTTACCGCTGCCGCGGAACATAAAGGGCTAAGGAAGGAACACGGGTGGGTTTTAGTCAGTAAGAGTCTGACACTCCCTTCCGCTCCAGCCAGAGCGGGAGGAGTCGCTAGATGATTCTTCATCCAAAAAAAAAATCTGAATACAAAAATTCAATCTAATATATTCAATAGTTTAGTGACTATAGCTAGACAAAAATTGACAAATCCCATAGTCGGCCCATCACTACTATGTATTTAGTTTGTTTGAAAAAACCACTTTTGTTAATGGATTAATTTGATAGTTCCAAGATAATCGTATGCATTAGTATTGCCAGTGTTTTCATTAAAGGTACAAGTCCGAGATGGACTGCAGACCGCAAAGCGACACCACTGGTTTCTATGAATCTCTATGAAATTGATTCCGAGCGCGGCAACACTGCGGCCTGCAGCCGCGGCGCGCAGCATGCGGCCGCGGCACGCAGCGACCGCAGACTGCAGCGCCAGTGGTGTCGTGAACCGCAAAGAGTTCACACGTACAAAAATTATACAAGATAGAACAACAACTAGAGACATTAGTAAACTATCGGTAGCGTTGTCCGACATTCTGTCTCGCACGAAGGTACTGGTGTGACTGAGGCATGGTTCTATGCATTGTGCAGCCGCGGCATGCCGCCGCGCTTGGAATAGAAGCAACCGCAGGCAGCACTGCGGTCAACCGCAGCCGCTAGCCGCAGTGTCGCCTGCGGTTGCAGTCTGCAGCCCATCTCGAACTTGTACCTTTATTGTCATATTGTTGTTTCCACATTGTACATTTACTTCATGTTTATAGAAACCAGTAACGGTGCCGGTAAGCAAATTCCTACAGGTAGTATCTTGTCTCTACTTGAAACATTCTTGGCCTTTATTATGTAGACCCTAGTTATCAAGTGTCAGTACAACGAGTTACAGTCACCTCTTTGAACTTGATGCGACCCTAGTACTTTCGGATGGGCACGTCTTTTTTATCCGCTGTCCTTAAAAGAAAGGCAATATTTTAAAAGCAGTTTTATTCAGTTTTTTCGACGCCATTGTGTTTGTTGTTAGGTTTCGTCATTGTTGATAGGTTTAGTGTACCTAATGATATTATTTTTTAAATTTATTTATACATAATATAGGTATACTTCATTGCAAACCACAAAAATACATAACATACAGTTTATATATATATAAACTATCTGCGTACCAAATCCGTTCAGCCGTTTTTGAGTGATAGAATAACAATCATCCAAACATTTCTCATTTTATAATTTAAGGTAGGAAAATTAAGAAATAGGTGATGGATTATTGGTAGGAAAATAAGAATATATTTTAAGATGTTATTAGATTTAATTCTCCGACATTAGTTTTAACAAGGAATGACAAGCAAGTTTTTTTCTGACAGGTGTATCCTATGACACATGGACATAGAGACGTTGTCTATTTGTTTACAACCTACAACACTTGCCCTTAAACTAAAGACGATGTCTCCCCAGACAACTAACTGACTCTTAAATTACATATTAAATATTTCATTAAAAATATGTAATTCAAACAACAAAAAGAAACATAAATGTCTACAACTAACACCATTTAACCAAACCTAAACCCTTCAAGAACAAATCGTGTTTTTCCTTTGTTAAGGGTTTCGTTAGGATATCGGCTATCATTACATCAGTTGACAAATACTCAATTTTAATAATGTCTTTGTTAACAATTTCTCTTATAAAATGATGCCTTACATCTATGTGTTTTGTTCTACTATGATGGATATGATTAGAACTTAATTTTTGAGCAGATTGATTATCATTATAAATCAATATTTTGCTAAACTTTCCAAATAGTTCATGCAAAAAACTTCTAACGTACAAAGCCTCTTTGCAGGCATCTGATAAGGCCATATATTCAGCCTCCGTGCTAGAGAGAGCCACTGTTTTTTGCTTTTTACTCTCCCATGATATTGTGCTACTACCAAGCTTGAAAACAAAACCAGTGTAGGATTTACGATCGTTTTCGTCACCTGCCCAATCTGCATCTACATATGCAGTGACATTCAGCTCGCTCTTTTGAAAAATTAAACAATGATCTTTAGTACCTTTGAGATAGCGCAACACACGCTTAGCTGCTTTCCAATGAGTTTCTGAATGACATTCGTTGAACTGGCTCAGCACACTCACAGCATGAGAAATATCAGGTCTGCTACAAACTGCAATATACATAAGACAGCCTATTAAATTCCTATAATCATATTTAGAATTTTTTTCTTGACTTGCAGTTAACTTCGATCCTTTCTCCATCGGAGTTTTCGCAGGTTTACATTCTGTCATGTGAAATCTCTCTAAGACTTTCGTTATGTAACCTGACTGATCCAGAGTGATCTTATCTTCTTGTCTACAGATCCTCATCCCCAATATCTGATGGGCTGGTCCCAGATCATGCATTTCAAACTCCTTCATCAAGCCATTCTTGACTGTTGACCTTAAAGACGAATTACTTGACGAGAATAAAAGAATATCATCAACGTACAAAGCAATTATTATAAACTCGCTTTGTAATCTTTTGAAATAAACACATGGTTCTGATGATGTTCTACGAAATCCAAATTTATTCATTAAAACATCATTAATTTTTTCATACCACATTCTGGATGCTTGTTTCAATCCGTAAATGGCCTTGTTTAATTTGTAAACAAATTGCTCTTTGCCATTTATCTTAAAACCTTCTGGTTGCTCCATATAAACTGTTTCTTTTAAATCTCCATTTAAGAAAGCAGTCTTCACGTCCAAATGATCAATATTTAAGTTATATTGAGCAGCAATTGCAATGAGAGTCCTAATTGTAGAGTATCTTACAACTGGAGAAAATGTTTCTTCATAATCTACTCCATATTGTTGCGTGTAGCCCTTTGCCACAAGCCGTGCTTTATATTTTAACAATTCGCCATTGAGACCCCTTTTCTTCTTAAAAATCCACTTGCATTTAACTGGCTTCTGGTCACTTGGTTTTTCAGTAAGGGTCCAACAATTGTTTTTTATAAAAGACTTATACTCATCTGTTATTGCTTCTTTCCACTGAGCTGCATCTGGACCATTCAGTGCCTCCTGCACTGTCTCCGGTTCTTCATCATGTCTACTTAATCTACATACTAGTTGTGCGGACTCATTCAACATCATTGAATCTTCATAGTCTGATGATGCTAGAGCATCTTCTATTGATGATTCTCCTGGAATGTATGTTGAATCCAAAGCATTATTTGCATCAGAACTGTTCCCGCTCTCAGAGTCACTTACTGTGATAATACTTGTCTCAGAGTGCTCAGGAGACTCATCAGTTCCTGATATTTCATGGGAATTAGGCTGTACATTAGCCTCAGCAGTTTTTCCAACACTTGAACTAGTGAGATTTAATGAGCTCATGTTTTTATAAATATTATCATGTGACCTATCTGCTAAGTCAGCAATAAATGTATTTTCTAAGAATTTGACATCTCTTGCCTTGATACACTTTAATGAATCAGGCTCTAACAGCCTGTAACCTTTCGTATCTTCGCAATAGCCTACAAAGATGTATCGTTTGCACTTGGAATCCAGTTTCTTGCGATTATGAGAAACAGCATATGCAATGCAGCCAAATATATGCAAATAATTAAGATTCACCTTTTTATTGGTCCACTTCTCCTCTGGAACTAATCCAGTGACAGCTTTGGTTGGAGATCTGTTTTTCAGGTAGACAGCAGTGTTGACTGCTTCTGCCCAGAATTTATTGTCAAGCTTAGCATCTCGCAGCATACATCTCGCTTTCTCCAGAAAGGGCTGGGCCCATAACCTGATGGATTATTGGTAGGAAAATAAGAATATATTTTAAGATGTTATTAGATTTAATTCTCCGACATTAGTTTTAACAAGGAATGACAAGCAAGCTTTTTTCTGGAATGGTCCTGTTTGCACGCTCAGCCACTCCATTTTGCTGTGGCGAGTGAGGGACCGTGGTGTGATGCTTGATGCCATTATTCTTCAATAAAGTCTGTAATTTATAATTAACAAATTCACCACCATTGTCACTACGGAGAACCTTTATTTTCTGGCTGGTTTCATTTTCAACCATAGCCTTAAAATGTTTGAAATGCTCAAACACTTCATCTTTTGATCGAAGAAAATACACAAATGTTTTCCTACTATAGTCATCGATGAAACAAAGAAAATACTTGGCACCACTAAAAGACGCAACTGGTAACGGACCACACAGGTCTGTATGTACCAAACCTAAAACTTCAGAAGCTCTTGTGTATGACTTTTTGGGAAACGGCAATCTACTTTGCTTGCCCTCAATACACGCAATACATGGCTGAAAAACTGTGGAGTCATAATTAATACCTTTGACCATACCTTTTTTAAGAAGCGCCATACTTCTAGAGTTCAAGTGTCCAAGACGACGATGCCAGGTTTCTTGCGATGCTACTGAAACCTTTTCCTTCGATTGAGGCGAACTAGCAGCCATAACGACTGCTTCTGGAGCGGATGTCACTGACGTTACTGATGTTTTAATAGTACCCCTCTCTGAGCACGGAATCCGACATATGTCTAACTTGTAGACCCCTGCATCTAAGGTTCCTGAAGCTAAAACATCATTTCCATCATAAACATGACATTTCTGTGCATTAAAAACTACTTTGTACCCTTTACTAACTAAGGTACTGACAGACAATAGATTGGCAGACAGCTTAGGTACATAATAAACATTACTAATTATCCTAAGACAGTCTTTGAGCTGAACCTTAACATTGCCACATCCTGCTGTCTCTAATTTTTCACCATTGGCTACTGTTACACTCATAGGCTTACCATGCACAAAATCAATTAGGACACTTTTATCATTGCACATGTGAGCCGTTGCTCCACTATCTATATACCACTCACTTGACTTGATGCTGACCGACAGCGCTGTCAACAGTAATTTTGAATTTTCCTTGTTGACTTTCTTACTCTGTTTCGGACAATCCTTAATAAAATGTCCGGTCTTCTTACATCTATAGCATTTTGGAGGTTTTCTTGATGTATTCCGTGACGCTGATAGTGCGGTTGCACTCTCATCTGGGTTATCACGACGTTGAGATTCTTGTAACAACTTTGCCTTTACTACATCACTGGTTAGCTTGACATTAGAGTTTTCCAGAGCCATTATCAGAGGATCGTAGTCTGCCGTCAGTCCGCTTAACATAATTACCGCCACAAAATCATCATCAAGAGGAGAGTTTATATCCTGTAATTGTTGTGATAATTCAACTATCTTACTGAGGTAACTGTCCATACCATCACCGCCGAGTTTTGTACTAAACAGCATTCGTAGTAATGATAATCTTCTACACAGCCCCTTATCCTCGAAAGCCTTTTCAAGGTTAGACCACGCTTCTTGCGCGTTCTTACAATAGCGAATTTGCGGAAATATATTCGAATTTACGGACAGACATATCCTTGCTAGTGCCTTTTGCGACTTCTTTTCGTCACATTTTCCATTGCTCTCGACGCAATCCCACAAGTCTTCATGGATCAGAATCATTTTCATTATGAATTTCCATTTTCCATAGTTCTCTAATCCACGTAATTTATCATTTTGAATCAGTGAAAATGACGTACCTGGTGAATTAGTTGAAGACGCCATTGTCTGGGTCAAACCGGTCACACCAGTCACCAGCCGGCTATTTTGTATTTAGCGGATTGCGCATTTTCGGAAAAAAAAAATACTCATTTTCCTAATAGGGTCCTGGGCCCATAACCTGATGGATTATTGGTAGGAAAATAAGAATATATTTTAAGATGTTATTAGATTTAATTCTCCGACATTAGTTTTAACAAGGAATGACAAGCAAGTTTTTTTCTGACAGGTGTATCCTATGACACATGGACATAGAGACGTTGTCTATTTGTTTACAACCTACAACAGTAGGTATACTTGACTTACCTAGATAATCATAAAAAAAAACTCATCCATCGCTTTCCATCAGGCTGATCGAGGTCAAGAGCAGGCCCATTCAGCAATCCTAACTATATAATATATTTTATATTTTATATTATATAATTATATAATATAATATATAATATATATAATAATATAATATATAATATACATAATATATAATATATAATTATAATAATATTATAAATGCGAAAGTAACTCTGTCTGTCTGTCTTTCTGTCTGTCTGTCTTTGCTTCACGCCTAAACTACTGAACCGATTTGTGTGAAATTTGGTACAGACATAGTTTGGAACTTGAGAAAGGACATAGGATAGTTTTTATTACAAAAAATAAAATAAAAAATAAAATTTATTCCGGATATACAGCGCCATCTATTGGTCAAGAGTCGGCATCAATTCAGTACTGAAAATTCATCGGAAAAATGTAAATAAATAGTAAAAAGGTATGAAAATATAATATAATACAACTTTTAGTACAAAGAAAATGCTCTAACAGAGTATAGATAATTCTATTAGTACTATTATGTCGAGTTGGTGATCGCGCAATGGTGTCGATCGTTACATGAGTTCGGTTCATGTTATTGTTTTAATTCATCGGAAAAAAGTAAATAAATAGTAAAAAGGTATGAAAAAAATAATAATATCAATATAATAAAACTTTTAGTACAAAGAAAATGCCCGAACGGAGTATAGATAAATAATCCGAGTTGTCACTATGCTCGATAGATGGCGTTGGGATCGAAATAGATCGCGCTATGGTTTCGTTACACGCATTTGGTTGGGTTCCACATTTCATTTTTGAAGAGATCCCGCGAGATCGGGAACTATGTGGGTAAAACCAAAAATCTGCCGGAAGTCACTATTCCACGCGAACGAAGTCGCGGGCAAAAGCTAGTAAAAAATAAAAATAAAACTATCAAGTATATCAAATCAACCGAACAAAATTCCACAACTGTCATTTTTGACGTCATCAACGAATATTTTCAGATTCGATCGGTATTCGACCCAGTGGTCTTATTGGCTTGGTTGGCTACTAAAATCTTGTAACAGATTAATATTATGGAGTTTTTCATCCCATTATCTGGTTGAGTTGAATTTTTGGTGCATTTATGGCACAAAATAATTTATGTATTTGTTAATTCGATGTCGCAATATATAGTCGTCTGTTATGTTACGCACCTACATTCATTTGTTTAATTTATAAATAAACTAGTGATCCGCCCCTGATTCGCACGGTTTTTATTTTACGACTTTCAAGAATTAATTTTAGTATTGATATTTTATTCGCATAAACCTCTCGGAATAAATTCTCTAAGCAATAATGAAAACCGCGGTTCAGAAGAACAACGCGGTCACACAGACTTTCATTAATAAAAAATGTAAAACTATTTCGACCCAGTGAGTCCCGCTAAATGGCAAACGACATCGCGGCAGGTCCAGACGCAGATGGCGGGATGAGCTGAACTCCTTTAATAAAGATTGGTCCTTGGCAGCTCTGGACAGAGAGAGATGGAAATAGAGTAGGGCCTTTGCGCAGCAGTGGGACATTAAAATGGGTAATAAACAATATTTATTTATATAACCGGTCAAGCTCCGCGCGTAACCTATGTAGTACGATTACAATAGAAAATCAATTGTGTCTCATCAGCGGAGCTCAATGAGAAATATTAAAGGAGTTTAAGAAAGGTACTGATAATTCTACTCGTAAGCTAAGTTCAGGGTTGACCGTGTATTCATAAAAGGAGAATTAGTAGGATGCAAAAAGATGCACGCTAGGTACACTTATTACGTCAATTAATTTCAATAATGGAAAATAAAATAAAAAACAAATTGGTAAAGGCCATGAAAATGTCATGGGGTAATCAGAGTAAAAAAATAAAAATGGTAATAGATTACTTTACTATTTCTATAGAAATTATGTAGATGAATGACTAAGCAAAAAAAGACAAGTTTTTTTTTTCTGATTTTTTGTCCAGTTTTACATGATAACAAATTAGAGAGTTATTGAAACTGCGAATATTAAAACAAAAACTTAGCAAACACTTTCTGAAAATGTATGAAAAAGCCACTTTGAGAAATAATTATTTACTGTAATTTTTAACTAAATTTTTAATAGGTTCATATGTATAATTCAAGTTCCATTTTAGTTTTTATATCAGAATTTAATATCAATGGGTACAATAATAATTTTATTTTACACGACATTTTAATGTTGGCAAGTCGTAAAATATATAACACAAATAACTATTTACACGGTGGTCATTTAATTTAGTAGGTACCTAACCTACTAAATTAAATGAACACCTAACTATACCTACATACAAAATAATCTTTAAAGTTAGTAAAAATTTTCTTCAAAAAATAATAAACTAAGAAATCTACTGAGTAAATAGTTTTTAGAATAGGCACCACTTTTACTGAGGTAAGTACCAAACTATTGTCTTCCACAATAATCTAGGCTTCTGCACTAAAAACTTTTGAAAAATGTTAAAAAAGGGCAGAAGTATAAAATCGAGACCGCTACAAAGTTGAACAAAGTAGTGTTCAAAAAAAAATTTTTTTTTTGTAAAAAAAAATAAGAAAATATCCACTCACCCCATTTCCGGGTTTCTCACAATGCAGCTCAAAGACAGGACTGTACCAAACACAACACCCTCCCGAGACACACAACGGGAAATAGTCCAGGAAAATAAAAACATTCACCGTTTATAAAGACATTATTTGAAATTCAATGCGATCGTGAAAAATAGGATTGAATATAAAACCAAAATCAAAAACATGAATTATGCACTTCGCCTAGCAAGTGGAAGGTTGCATTTTTATTACGTAAAAAAATATGAATGTCAGTTCGCAATATCCTGTTCTAGGCTTTACTTTTATCAATGTTTCATTTCCATAAACTTCCAAGTTTATTTTTATGGTTCCATTATTCACTTCAACTTATTAAATAAATCTACAATAAATACTAAAACACCAATCACACGATACTTTCTTATTTATAAAAAAAAGACACACCCGCACATTCTAGAACGTACATAAAAACAAAAATATCAGCGACATTTAATTTAGTTCGTTAAGGCGAGGTCACACTATAATCGATACCGATTCCGATTCGGATTGTTATCTAGTGAGCTTTCGGTGCTCATGTCGTACGCGCTGCAAGGCGACTGCAACGAGCATGCGTGTGCAGCGCAAAGCTAGCGATGCATCGCTATCAAATAAACAAAAACTGCAAACTCAAGCTCGGCGCGAGCTTTGAACGAAATGTTAATTTTATTAGCAAGCAATAATGATGTGGTTTCGGTATCGAATCGGGTGCGGATGTGTTTATTAATTTAATGGCGCTTATGTGTTTATGATGTAGTTATTTTTAGTGTTTGTTTTGTTTTTTTTTTTGTTATGTCTGTTTGAACGAATTTGTGGTTTTGTTTCCAGTTTATTATGATTTAGCAACTTTTGATATAAGAGATTTTAAAATTTTATAATATTGTTTCTGAATGCAATAAATATATATTTTAGTTTTTTGATTATGAAGGGTATATAAAAAAAAGGATGGAAATCACAATGGCAAACACAGAGGGAATGTCAAATGAAACTGCATCCTAAGTTTCCAAACAACATTCAAAGTATAACTTATCACCTTCTCCCCACCGATAAATAGACAAAATGGAAGACCATACAATAAAAAAAATGTTAACTACTCTTAATTACACACAAATAAATAACATTTGAGCAGCTACAGCCCTAACTACTTAGCGTTATCAGTTTTCCAATCGTCCTCTTTATGTGCCATTTAATTAATCGAACTCTAGAAGAAAAAAAAATGTGGAGCGCGGGCGCAGTATGCACGGAGCGCGTTCAGTTTTAAATATAAACCGTCCGGTGACAATGGACAGTCCGTCACTCGATCTAAATCAAGGATACTGAACGCACGTGTTTGTATCGCGCTAATCGTTTATACAAATTGGCTTTTGAAAGCTCGCGTGTGTCTGCTGACTCACATTTTGATATGAACAGTTTTCTGGTTTGGAGACAAGTTTTGGCAGAGAGTGTAGCGGTTGATTAATTTATTGCGGCTTTCGAAGTTAGGAAAAATGCTTTTCATTTGTCTTTTGTAGCTATTTAAAAAAGAAAAAATAAGAACGATTTAAACAACATGACTGACTGATTTCTGAAAAAGTACTGAGCACCATATTTTCTTACGACTTTAAATTCCCATGCAAAGGCAGATAAGCAACGACTGCAGCTATCAAAAATTGACACATTGATAATAAATAACAACACTATGGCTTTTTAATTGTTTCTGTAATTACGGCATTCAACCGGATAATAAAGTCATAGTCATACCACAAGAGAACATCAAGAAAAGTACCACAAAATATCGCATTGTCAAATTCCGGGTAAACATTAGATATTAAACTATTCGATTCAAGAAACAATAACATTAATTTGTTCATGTAATCCCAGTTCAATAATTTCTAAAATTTTCTTTGATCTGACACTTCGTTTCATATTAAGTCTAATAGAACCAATAAATAGTAGTTTGCAAGTTGTCCCTAAGACTAAACTAACGAATACACTATATTCATAAAATATATGCACGCAGGACATTAATAGACCAACACTTGGATATAAATGGTTCAGGAATTTCAGAGCATCGACACTCAGATATGAGAAAAAGATTAATTTGATGTATGTTGATTTAACACGCAACTTTTAACTGAGGTTTAAATGGAACGATTCGCATTGCGGGAATGCTTGGGTTTCTTATTTATATTATTATTGATATTGGAAACACAGTTTTGAAGTCAGACATTCTACAGGGTCAATTTAAATTTGCTAGCGAAACTCCGCGGACGTGATGGGTATCGTTATTTAAAAATAATAAAACAAAAAATAAATTAATTTGACTGATTGATTTTTTTGTGGGGGTCACCGACCGCAGTTAGTGTAAACACTTGAAATATCAGTTTAAAACTCAGCTTTTTATTGTGTTAACTTCACAGACGCCGAAATCGATATCTCAACAAACAAAACAATTAAAGAAATAGATTTTCTTACCTCATACTTCAAGCAACAACATAACTAGAAATCGTTGAACCCCAAAAAAAAAAACATAAATCAAATCTTTTTGTTTTGTCGTGTTTAGATAATACCTAGATATCGATACGTATCACGTCTGCAGAGTTTCACTAACTAATTTAATTTGACCCTGTAAACATATTACAGTCGCTTTTCGTGTTTCTCTGTGTGACCGCGTTGTTTTCTTCTAAACTACGCAACGGATTTTGATGTGGTTCTCACCAACAATTTGAGAATGTATTCCGGAAGGTTTATGTGTAAAATACATATTTTATTTAAAACTTATCTATATATAAATAAAAATGAAATGCTGTTCGTTGGTATGCGCATCACATGAGAACGGCAGGACCAATTTGGCTATTGTGTTTTAATTTGTTTGTAATAGTCTGAATTATATTTTAGTGAAAAGAAAAAATGAAAAAAATGCATGGAAAATTGTTCAATCCGGGAAAAACTGAAAGTGATTTTTTCAATGGGATTTTCTCAAGATCGTATTGATATTTTTACAGGACAACGTCTGTCGGGTAAGCGGAGTAATTGCGTAACACTAACAGTGGCAATGGCCTTCATTTTGGCAGGTCAACAACATTCATTGCGTTATTTACGTTGTTGAGCAGGCAAATTTTTCGAACATATGAAGCAATGGATTAGCAATATCCTTGAAAAGTGATTCAGATTTTGATTGAAAGTGGGTGCAGCTGGTAAATCAATTAAAAAACCTCATCGGTGCCTTAGCTTTCCCTAATTTCTGTAAGCGAAACTTTATAAATATGTGACATTTAATATTCTAATCGTTTGTACGCAAAACATATTTAATTTATTGTAGATAATTAAGTAAAATTAATATTGACTCGCAACTTTTCAAAGCATAGTTCAGGGCTTTTAAAAAAAAATATAGGTCTTAACGATTGCGACCCCTTTCTTTTTGGAATAGGTTAAAAATGAAACGCACTCTTTTTTATTTTGTTGTGAAAACTGTGCAACTAAATGTAAATTTCCTATTACACATGTAAATTTAACGTACTACTACGTTTGCTAGATTCCTTTAAGAGGAATAATTTCGTTATACATTATTTTTATATAACTCTATTGGTTTACGCAGCGCACGCGCGCAGGTCCCAGTCGACATGGTTTTTTTTTTCTGACATATTGAGCAATCATCATCATATTTCAGCCAATTTACACAAAATATTAATTAATTATACACTTAAACCTTCCTCGTGACCAGTCCGTCCATTGGTAAAAACCTTATGAAAATCCGTTTAGTAGTTTTTGAGCTTATCGCGTTCAGACAGACAGATAGAGGGACTTTGTTTTATAATATTTAGTAAGTAATAGGTGTTGCTGCGGGCTGTGCCGAAAAATTCTACCCGAGTCAGTGTGTTGCACCCTAAAAGTGTCATGTCTATCATGGTCCTTAGTTATTACGGTTCTCGCGAATGTCTTTATAGGTTTGGATAGCAGTGGCGATTCCGAGAACAAACATTTGTATTCCAGACAGTTATTTCGAATTTAGACGTTTATGCCGTCTTCGATTATCTGTTGGCAGAGTGAAATAGTTTTCATAAGGCTAAGTTGAGATGTAGAGCATGTATCGGAAAGGTGTGGTCTTTATGAAAGAAAGAAAACACAATCATAAAAATATAAAAAACCTAAAAAAAATTGCTTAAAAAACGGAAAGTTCTGTACCTACGAGGCCAAAAGCCAAAAAAGGAAAAAAAATAAAGCTAAAAGTTAAAGGCTTTGGGAGTATGGTACAGATGCCAGCAAATCAAGCTACCCGAAACTGTCAAATTTTCCCAATCAAATCAAATTTAAGCATAAGCTTCACCGATAAAGTTGAAAATCTAGTAAAGAAATTAGACAGATTGTGGTAGCTTGATGTGCTGGCCTCTGTACATACCAAACTGAACAAATTTCTTCATAAAATTAACATCGTAGTCGCAAAAAAAAAACTGTCCCATACATAACTTCAATATCTAGGTACTCGACCCAAATGTATGGGGCGGCTGATTAGTTGTTCATGTTTAAAAGTCATTCATTCAAACTAGGCCGAGAAATAGCACTTTTTAAACGTCAAAATTACATAAGACGTCCCCAAAACGCCCCCCCCCTCACCATTTCACCATTTTCTAAGCTAACCTGGGAAGAAGTAGCGCAACAAACTTCAGAGCAGAGCTATGCTTTTTATTATCCTTAATAAGTGTAAGGCAAAGACTATAATTAATATTATCTATGGGGTAAGGCATCGTCATCATCATAATGGGTGACCCTTTTACACTCAACAGGGTCCAAATTCATACTCTGGGCTACTGAGAAGTTCCTAATAAAAACAATTATATTTTTTGTCCAACCTGGCGATCGACAAGACAGATCGACAACAAGACAGTCAAAATCAAATTCATCCTACTATAATCTATCCCCCTTACTAATAAACGTATTATATCAGATGAATAGTTACACACAGATTTCTCTCTTTCAGTCGTCAGTAATTTGACTTTCGAAAGAAGAAGACGAAGCGATGTGTAACTATACAGACACTACACAACGTTCATTAGTAAGGGAGATACATCTTTAGTAATAGTAAAGCTGAAGAGTTTTTTTAGGATGGATATATGCTATTAAACATCACGCTATGTCCCTTAGGAGGCGTGCAAGAAGAAAAACAGTCAGAAAGAACGCTAAGTGGAAACGAAGTGATAGCGTGGGCAAGTGATGCGATGCGATGCAACGGTGTGGATCGGGGGAACATGAAATTACACGCGGACAAAATCGTGGGCAGAAGCTAGTATTATTATAAATGTGAAAGTTTGGATGCTTTTTACTCAATCTCCCAAAAATGGCTGAATCGGACGAATCGAACGGATCGGGGCTTGGGAACTGGAAAAGGACCTAGGCGAACAATTCATCCTGGATCACAGACGAAGTCGCGGGCAAGAGCTAATCTACAATAATTCCTGCGCTTAAAATTAAATTCTTCTACCTAATATGACACGAGCGGAACCATAAATTAATAAAGTGTCGTCTTAAGTGGTTGATTCTCTTTGCCAATGTTCATCGGGCTTCTGTTTGCTAGATAACAAATAAAAGTGCTTAGCAGTGATTTATGATACTTTTACTTTTTTTTAATCTTTTTACGCGCAAACAAACGTATTTTCTTAGTTGTTTTGCACAGGTTCTATTAAAATCTTTCTTCGTTTATGATATTAGCGGGAACTGTAGATATCTGAATCTGCTTGTTTTTATCACGCAACAAAGTAAATAGTCTTTAATTCATTAAAGGACCTCCTCCACAGTACTTAGGCCACTCAGAAAGTATTGCGAAAAAAAGTTTTTATGTATGAGACACTGGCCTGTTATAACCTATTTGAAAAAAATATGATTGTTTGTTAGTGAAAATAGGTAAGTACATACGTTCCAATTTCAAAACTTCCTTCCACATTGTTTGCGAGCTAATTTAAATTATCGTGTCTCATTAAAAAATGGATCTGCACTGGGAACATTTTCGCACTATGATTTGTTACGATTTCAAGTGTCGCCTGAAACCGCACGAATCGTACGATAGACTTCAAATGGCATTCATGGATGAAAGCCTTTCTAAGGCAACCGTGTATCGTTGGTATAACGCATTCAAGCGCGGTCGACTAACTTTGGGGGATGAAGAAAGAAGTGGTCGCCCTTTGACGGCTGTTACGGAAGAAAACGTGCTAGCAGTGAAAAATTTAATCCAAGACAATAGGCGATTTACGTATCAAGAGATTCAGCACATACTGCAGTTTGGATCGGCAAGGCTTCACGAAATTCTACACGTGCATCTTCGCGTGAGGAGGATAGTTTCACGCTGGGTGCCGCACAACCTCACCGAGATGCTCAGAAGCAGGCCCGGGTGGAATGGTGCCGTGATATGATAAAGAAATTTGAAGCAGGCTCGTCTCGGCATAGAGGCTAGTGGAGAGTACTTTGAAAAGATTTAATATAAAATATTTACCTAGGGACTCATTATCTGCCTAGCCTTTTCCCAACTATGTTGGGGTTGGATTCCAGTCTAATCGGATGCAACTGAATACAAGTATTTTACATGGAGCGACTGCCTATCTGACCTCCACAACCCAGTAACTGGCTTATACTCCCCTTGGTAAGACTGGTTGTCAGACTTTCGGGCTTCTGAGGACCCCGTAACGACTGCCAAAGATTTATGAATGGCAGCCGTCAAAACTGCTTAAAGTGATTTTCGTGTAATGATGGTCACCCATCTACGGAACAACCGCAAGCGTAGCTTAACCTGATCGATCGACCCGTGCGGCTGTTGTTACTTAGCCAGAAGCCCCTCGTTCAAACTCTGTCCCAACCCAAGCTATAGAAGAAAAGCTTCGTCTAACGTTTTCAGTTTAAACAATAGTTTAGGCTTTTCTGCTGATAAAGAAAACATCGCCTTTACAGCGGTTACCTTATAACAAACAATCTTCTTCTTAGCGTGTCGCTAGCAATCTAAAAGGACTCGGCCCAGAATTTGGCTTATTAAGTGTCCCATCGTTTGTGGAACAGCACATACACAAGCATAATTGACACTCCAAGGCGGAGTCGTCTATGAATCTGACCTGAACAGGTTTTCCTTGCTTCGGCCAACCTGGGTCCGGAGTCTGTTTAAAGACTTCCGGGTTACCCAAGTTATAATAATGATTCTTGTTAACGTTGTTACTTGAAGCCTGGGTCCTGGGTTTGATTCCCGGGTCGGGCAGTGTTACTGAGTTTTTTGTTTTTCCATTGGGAATTTCTTAGCAACAGTCCGGAGTTTGGAAGTTGGCGGTGTGATACCCCCGTGCCTCGGAAACCACGTTAAGTCGTTGGCCTTGGGAGGCGGTCACCTCCTTCTGCGAAGCAGTCATGCTAGCGAAGGAGGTGGCGGGACGGCTCAGGGAGAGAGCCGCACGCCTCAGCCGCCGCGGGAGACGCTACGGGCGTCGGGGGCCGCGTGACGACTCCCGGCCACCGTAGGCGCGGGCCTGCGGACGGAGAGTAATGGGTAGCTCTCCTACCAATCAGGACCAGGCCCGTGCCGGACGGCGCGTATGTGTTCCACGCGCGCCTCAAAGAGATGTCAGCATTAAGGAAGGGGCCCGCCAGGGCCGAAGCCTGCCGGGGTAGTGGGATCTTCCGAAAGGGTTACCGCTGCCCCGGAACATAAAGGGCTAAAGAAGGAACACGGGTGGGTTTTAGTCAGTAAGAGTCTGACACTCCCTTCCGCTCCACCCAGAGCGGGAGGAGTCATTAGATGATTTCCCATCCACAAAAAAAAAAAAAAGTCGTTGGCCTGGCTTCTGATATCTCTCTGGTAGTGTCGGATTGCCGTCCCATCAGACAATGAGAGTGAGGGAAGATAGAGTGCACCTGTGTCTGCGCAGTCACTTGTGCACTGAAATTACTCCCGCGCCGGAGGCTGGTCTCCGCTGACATTGGTCGCTATGACCGAAATTCGGTCTGAAGGACTTTATTTATTCATTTACTTGAAGCCAAAATATATATTAAAAAAAAACAGGAAGGGGAATTAGAGGTGCGTAATATTAACACCACATATTACCAATTATGATTTAATCCCCATATAATGGGAGGCGAGCGAGTCTATTGCTATTAACCAGACTCATCGAGTACACCAGACCAATAAAAGCTGATGCTTTCGCTGTTAGTATGATTATACTTATTTAACCGTTCATAATAAAACCTTAACCTGCATTATAAGACCCGATAATCAAGCATATATCATTTAACACTCTCCGTATCACTCCATCAATAATTTTAACACCAACCTCACTAAAAAACGCCAAAAGAGGCCGCCTCCTTCAAAATTCATTTACTCCAACCGTGGTCACTTACACGCCTTCAGAGAAACGATTAATTTATTATTTTAAAGCATCCCTTCTCTGCCATCCAATTTAAAATTTGACGTCTTAAACAGTCTTAAATTACATGTGAAATTATTTCATTAGCACTGGAGTACCTCAGGCTAACCATGATATAATCGGGCCGAAGTTTTTTGGTAACAAAACTTGTAATCAACACGTCAGTGTGACCACGCCCTAAGCTCTTCGCGTTAATAGGCAGATCTCGATAACGACTCATTCCGCAAATCGGGCAAAGTTATTTATTCTTCTCTTATTCCTTAACACATTCAATTTTAATCCTTAATCCTTTCTCAGTAGATTCTGTCATCATTTTTCTATCTACAAAAAATCGTGGTAAGAGTTTATAAGTTATCATTTACGATGTGGTTCGAGTTTTGTTTGTTTATACATTACGTTTAGACGAGGTGCTGGTATATTCGCGGCCTTATGTGTAGGATAGTATAATGATAGATGAATTATTAATATATTTATGACTACATTGCGTGTTACTGCTAGCACTACTGCTAGGTCTAAAGCTAGGCTGATGATTAGCTCTACATTATAATTAACAGTGATTGAAATGGGATTTGATGAGTGAGGCGTTTCCTCTAGGAACGCGTTAGAACGCGGAATGTGCTACTGTAATACCACCTCCATCTTTGGAATGCTTTTCAGAAGACCAATTTCCCGTAATTAAAAACGTTCAAACTTTAATTGCAATCGCATCTCGGCGACAATCAATGTCAAAAACTTGTCAAAAATGTAGGGAAATTAGAGGTATTTTTGACAGAGTTAGACTGAGATCAGACTGTGCACGTTCTTGCCCCTCAGATAACGATATAACGTTCCGTTTTGGCATAGTTTAGACGTCAGATTCCTGGTTATAGCAAATAGTAAACTCAATCAAACTAAAAGCGTTTATTTCAATTAAACCGAATTTCTGCCATGGCGGCAAATTTTAGCAAATTGCAAATTTTTGGCATTTTTTTTTACCATGTACGTGGTAGGTATTATAGTGAACAAGTGTGTCCACAGACACAGGTGCACTCACTCTTCCCTCATTCTCAAAGTCCGATGGGACGGAAATCCGACACGACCAGAGAGGGATCAGGCGCAGAACCAACGGCGTAACGTGCGTTCCGAAGCAAGAGGGTTTCGCCAACTTCCAAACTCCGGGCTGTTACTGAAAAATTCCTATTGATAAAACCCAATAACAATTTGCCCGACCTGGGAATTGAACCCAGGCCCGACGTTCAGCTCAGCAGTCGCACTTGCGACCACGAAACCAACGGGACAGTAACCATCTACTTAATATGTAACTATCTACTATCAACTACCTATCCATGGGGATTTCTATAAAAAATGTAGGCAACTAGCTTCTGCCCGCGACTTCGTCCGCGTGAAATTTCGCCCTCCCCCCATTCACTCTCTTAGGAGTGGAATTTCAAAATACCCTTTCTAAGTGGAGAACACACCGTCCAAATTCCATGTCTCTAGGACCAGCGGTTTAGGCTGTGCGTTGATATATCAGTCAGTCAAGACTTTGAATTTTATATATTGTATAGATAGATACTAGCAGCGCCCCGCAGTTTCACCCGCGTAAGTTTCAATTCCATAAGAGTATCGGGATAAAAAGTATACTATGTGTTAATCCAGGAAATGGTATATCTATGTGCCAATTTTCATCCAAATGTGTTCAAAGGTTTACGCGTGATTGAGTAACAAACATTCAAACATCTTCACAAACTTTCACATTTATAATATTAGTAGGATTGAATGCTAGAAGTAAAGTCCATGTGTCACAGGCCTTAGGGTCAAAGAACATTCGCTACTTTTAGCATCGACGATCGGCGATTTTGCGGCTGTATCGATGCTGCATCGCGTTTTGGCGACTCTCTGCGTTCGGACGCGGTATCGGAATCGCGCGTTTTAGCGACTGTTCCGATGCTGAATCGATGCTGCATCGCGATTTCGCGACTTCCTGCGTTCGGACGCGATATCGGAATCGCGTGTTTTAGCGATTGCTCCGATGCTGGCGCAGATGCCAAATCGCTGCGACCGGCACCCGAATGTGTGCTGAGTGTAGCGTTCAGCCGCTTTGTCGAGTTTCCGAACTGAATCGCCGCGTTTGGCGTTTTCAAGTGTGCGGTGTGGAATGCTTGGTCGCTGCATTTAGCTTCTAAAAAGCGGCTAAATCGCCGATCGCCGATGCTAAAAGTAGCGTGTGTGCTTTGGCCCTTAGTCCCGTCAACCAAGGTGTGGGTAATAAAATATAGATTGATATGTTACACAATAAAGTATGAGCGTAGGACACATCTCTTTCAGTTTTTGCCAGTAGGTAAATCTGTGTATTTTATGTTTGTGCCCAGTTTTAGGTCCGTTTTTACACATAGTATCTCGTTACCGACGAAGTAAGGAAGATGTAACACCATTTTTATGGGTGCAAGACATCTCGTTTACTTGGATTGTTTATAATATTTTCCTTTTTCCTTATAAGATACGATGAGTCTTCTATCTGAAGGTTTACTGATGTAAATTATTGAAAGAAAGAAAGAAAAATTGTTTAATTTGTCACAGAAACACGTGCATTTAAAAAGATTATTAATTCTAATAATAAGGAAAATTAAAAACAAAATATATCTATAATCACGAGCACAAAGCAGAAATAGTCGACGGCTGCACGTCATGACTGTGACAAGAAGGCTTCCACTCAGCATGATGCTGTGCTATGGGGGACCCACAGCATAGCGCTGATTTTCAGTGGTTACCAGAAAAGGACTGTATAATGTAGAATGTGGATGTTCTTGCCCATTATTGTGGCGTGTCTTCGTTTACCGCGATTTATTCCGGTCTGATCCCCAGAACCCCCCCCCCCCCCCCCCGGATCCCCTGCTAGTTACTCTTGTGTTTTAATTTCTGTCTTGTCCACTATAACTAGGTCTGATCCCCTTACCTACTCTTTTTGACAGATAAGTAATTACATTCAAGAGAAAAACAGTTAACATACGTAGTATAAAATAAAAAAATAATTGCTGTTTATAATATTATCATTGAATGAAAAACATGCAGACAGCCCATCTAGGGGTCTATTCCTAAAGCACAGAATCCTTAATTTCGGTCAAAGTCACAAGAAGAATAAATAAAGCCCGGAATACACATGCCTTTAACTTACCTACACAAAAGTATGCGAGTAGCCATTGTGCCATAACAGCTTCTGATTGGTTAATACCATAATGGCATGCAAGTTACTTGCATACTTTTGTTTAAGATAGGTATGTGTATTCCGGGCTTAAGAATGAATGACGACACGATTTGACACTTGTCCCTAATCCCGATGTGTTTTTGTCCGTCCGAAAAGTTGAATTTGTCACTTGTTTTGACGGGTCAGCTAGTATCGGATGGGCCATAGATATATGAATTATATTTCTATGGGATGGGCATTAGAAAGTAGATGATACCAGTAGACATTTACTTACAATACCAGAGACATCGCAGATGTGCTGTCGATGATATCTGTTACGACACTCATATGATTCGAGCATTACGTCACTATATTCAAGTTATTCATACTTATAATGAGCTTCGATCAAGCTACTTGACGTCTCACGTAAACATTATTTAACCTATATTATGACATTACAACACAGCCATTTTAATATTCCAAAATGCCACCTGCTTACATTTGATTAACAGTCATAATTAAAGATTAATAAATGCCAATGAGAGAGCAGTGGTGGCCAAGTGGTAACGGCCGCGACTTACGAGTTGTAGGTCATAGGTTCGAATCCAGACAGGCGCTTTACTTTGTGTAAATTATTTCATAACCACTGCTCTTAAAACGGTGAAGGAAAACATCGTGAGGAAACCGGCATGTCCTAGAACCAAAAATTCGAAACATGTGGCATCTGCCAATCCGCACTGGGCCCGCGGGGTGGATTACGGCCCACTGCCTCTCACTGAGAGGAGGCCTGTGTCCCAGCAGTGGGAACATTATAGGCTGATTATGTTATGTTATGTAAATGCCAATCATGTACACTGACCCATGTTTTCGTTGTACTTACCTAAATCTATGGCGCCATTATAATAAAGTACTACAAACTTCAAATGTCAAAGTTAGCGAAAATAATTTGACATAATCAACGGCTGACACGTTTAGCGCGATCCTTTACCTTTTCAGATGCCCAGGCGCCGGTCAATTTGTAGCTTTGAGAGACGCCGCCACTTATGAACCGACCAACACAACTTGATACTTGCACAGCAGTAAAATGTTTGCCGCCTCTGCAAGCTCAGAGGTCAATATAAAATGGCTGCTTGTAATAGGGGTTTGTAAAGGTGAAATAATGCGTGGTAAAATTAGGTTCTTAAGTTTGCGTGTAAACCAGGTACCTATTCTTGGCTAAGTGGATAGTTTTATGTTTCATTCACTTGGCTAGTTTTAGATAGAAGGATTGGAGATAATTGTTTTTATATTAATTAACGATGTGTGTGGATCTTAATGTGATTAAAGAGCTGTCCTGGGACACACGACAAAGAATACTTAAGTAGGTTAGCAATTTGTTCAAACTCTTGATTCTTTTATGTTTCGAGAAGAATTATAGATATGACAATGAATAAACGATTTCGATGTTTTTTTTTTTGTAGATGGACATATTTTCTTGATCTTTGGCGGAATTCCAGAGGGTGACACTTGAAATGTTGTCCACTGTGTAACTTGTGCTTTTACCCAGACCCGTTACTTGGCTGGACAATTAGCAATCCATGACTACTTTTGTTAGCTTGGGTCTTACCTGTAAAAACAATTGTATGTGTGCTAATAAATAAATAAGTCACTAAGCTCAATACAATGCAAGGCTTTCTGGTGTTAATATGAAATATCTAAATGAAAAATAATTCATCATGCTGAGATAGGAGCCTTTTGGCCTCGTATAGGACTTTCTGTTCCATTTTTCTTTTTATTACTTTTTTTTTTACATAACTTGGATTTTTATTTATTTTTTACTGTGTTTAGTTTAGTTTGTGATCTTCCTATACGAGTCGCAATAAATACTTTTTCTTTCTTTCATGTGATGTCCAAGTTAATTCCAGTATAGGAAGCGATACAAGTATACTCTCGGCTGTTATTAGGGACAGCCTAGTAATTTTCTACTTACCATCGGCCGTTAAATGTCCATATAACATTAGCCTCCTGTGCAGACCACCTTAGAAGATGGAAGATTCTTAGAAGTCTGTGCTATAAAATATAAATGATGTTATTTCTGTAAGTAGGTTTGCACAAACACTTTTACACGTCAATCATATTTTTAAAAACTAGATGAGGTCGGCGTTTCCTATCTGACTACTCTGACAAGAAAGGCCAAAACAAACTCAGAGGTCACAGTCTCTTTTAAAGTCCAGACATAATCTTGGTCAGGTTATATGAAGACCATGTAGATCGATGTCTGAGATGGTCTTTTGAGGAAAGAACCATACAGATTGATTGGACCTTTCCAGTCAGTGCACGCATTTGTTAGAAATCGTGCAGCTCAACTCAAAACTTAAGGCTATAAGAAGTCTGTGCTATAAGCACGGTAGTAGGGAGATTTGTAACGACAGGGTCGATGAGGTTACTACATATTGGTTGGAGAAAGCTTTTGTGTGTGAAGTCTGTTGATACGAAAAACGGTGGTTTTTGAACGTAGTGATGATCTGCAGGCCTACCACGAGCTCTTAAAGCGATCCATTTTAGGACCTAAACTGAACTGTTCTGCTAATTCGTACCATGACGTCAGTTTAACGATTAAATTTAGGCCGTGCCATCTGACAGCGATTGTCCCAAACTGAGTCGCAAGTTTTGGTTTCATTCACTTGAGATTATGAGGTTTTATCATCGAGTGCGAGGGTGCTTGGTCAATCCTAATGGCAGAGGCCTAACACACTAATAGTAGGAATGGCTTTTATTTTGACAGTTCAACAACATTCGTTGGTTATTTACGTTGTTGAGCAGACAAATTTTTCGAAAATATGAAGCAATGGATTAGCAATATCCTTCAAAATGATTCAGATTATGATTGATAGTGTGTTACAAGATTAGGGTGCAGGTAAGAATGTTTTTTTTTTATTTTTTGCTCATGCTACGTTTCTTCGAAGAGCGGTAGCCGCTACATAGCGTCCGCAACACAGGCCAATGACGTCAATGAAACGTTAGTTACTGAAAGTAAGTTGGTATATTCTTCTAAAGGGCGTTTTTAACACCGAAGAGTCAAACCCCGCTGCCGTCATCTTTTCATTACAACCGTCACTGCGGCCGTTATATGGCGGCCACCGCTGTTTTAGGAAATAGTAGCTTAATTGTCGATAATCCATACTATATTATTATAAATGCCAAACTGTGTCTGTCTGTTACCTCTTCACGCTTAAACCGCTGAACCGATTTAGATGAAATTTGGTATAGAGATAGTTTGAGTCCCGGGAAAGGACATGGGATACTTTTTATCCCGAATCCCGATATTCCCACGGGAAACTTATGCGGGTGAGACCGCGAGGCGCTGCTAGTGCTCTATAAATATCTTGAACAATATATGAAAAAAACACTGGTACGGTCAACAGAGTACGTCAATAGTAACATTAGCACTACGAAAACTTCTACTATAATAAAGTAAAGGTATTTTGGAAGTCAACTTGTTACTATGGAACGCTATTGACTGTACTTACTATAGTAGGTACCTACTTACAATGTACGGTCACCAGAAGAGATAAGTAACCAGGGTCGTCGGATATAGTTGAATTCGAAAACATTGATGAACCGATTGATGTTTTCGAATGAAATTTAATTTGATAAATGAACTGTTTGTTTTTTATTAATTAAATTAAAATTTTATTCGTAAACATCCATCAGTTTCTTATTGAACTTCAACTATATCCGACGACCCTGGTTACTTATCTCCTTTGGTGACTGTACAGATAATTATCCTCCTTTTGCCTTCAACTCGCAAATTCAACCATATATTATGAAAAAGAGACCAAAAAGTTTTTATTCGTCCAATTATAGTAAAATCTCAATAATAACACCATTATCGATAAAATTATGAAAACGTCTTCATAAATACATGATTATTTTTGCATTAAAATCGACACAGATGTGTGTCGGACTTGTTTTGTGAGATTGTGTTTGTCGCCTGACTAAGCTCGCGTTTTTTTTTCTTTTCTCACATTTTTTATTTTTGTTATATATTTTTTTTGGTAAATAACAAAGCATAGAGAAGTAAATAAGTAAGTACAGGAGTTCTACATTGAAAATCAATGGTAGGTATAAGAATTTATTTGTGTTGGTTCATAATTATGAAATGAATCTTCTAATGAAACACTAAGTGCTTGTCACTTAATCATATTTATACTTAATTACTTGATTGTTTCAAGAACTAATGTTGGTGTACTATAGGTACACCTCTGCCTGACCCTACGTGGAAACAAAGCGTGATGTTATGTTAATTACTAACAAATTGCCGTTAAATCTTACACCTTAACGTAAAGCTCTATTATTTTATAATTCGCGTTGGTGTAACGATAAAAATATGCATCCTCTGGTTCGCCTTAAATATTAAGTTAAAACGTTTAAAATAATTACAGGACAATTTAGTTAAAGCGCCGTTCCATTGTTTCGACGCTGCGACAAATTAAAATTGTTTTGTTTCGGTACTTTTTTTGGACTACTTTTAAAAGACAAGTACTGTAAAATAAGTCTAGTCTAATTAAATGTTAACTGCATTAAAAAGTTTAAAATGTATTAAATTATCCCATTACTTTAAACTTATACAAAGTGTTAAAAAATTACCTTACAAATTTTAAGAGATGCTTTAGACTATCGAACTGAACACCTTTCCCTATGGGACCAACTCTGAAATCACGAAAAAAAAATCAGTTGTTTCATACAAAAGTTACCTCATCATCATCTGCCTAGCCTTTTCCCAACTATGTTGAGGTCGGCTACAAAAGTTACCTGTTTGACCAAAATGTATGAAACAGCTGCTTTTTTTTTCGTGATTTCAGAGTTGGTCCCAAAGTGTAAGTTTTTCAGTTTGATGGTCTAAGCACCTCTTAAAGTTTGTAAGGTTAATTTTTTAACACCTTATATATCTGGCGAAATGTGAGTGTATCTACATACTAATAGGTACTCAAACAATCAATCAAGTCAGCCTATCGCAGTCCACTGCTGGACATAGGCCTCTCCCTGGCTGCGCCACAACACCCTGTCCTCCACCTTTCGCATCCATGCTGATATTGAATCAGGCTCCTACGTTTCACAAATTATAAAAAAGATTGTAGATAATAATTATAGTCAGTACATATTCATCAAAACATCCCAAAACAGATACACACAAAAATATAAAAAAAAAAATATTTCATAGAACTTATGCTCGTTAATAAGGTTTTATGAGCAATAATATGCTTGACATCTCTTTAACATTTCAGGAGACATTAATTTATTCTTAGCCAGCAACACGACGGATGTTTAACACAAAACAAATGTGAGTGACGTTATTATAAATTATAAACCGGTACAAAGTAATCGTGGCGCGTGGCCAAAATCAGAACTATCGCCGGCCGCCATCTTGTTGAAGTGAAAACTTGAGGCGCATTAGGCATTTTTTGAGATGGGAAAAAACT
Source organism: Hydraecia micacea (assembly GCA_914767645.1). Classification (NCBI taxonomy): domain Eukaryota; kingdom Metazoa; phylum Arthropoda; class Insecta; order Lepidoptera; family Noctuidae; genus Hydraecia; species Hydraecia micacea. Next base: position 3,971,686 of record OU611794.1, read on the forward strand.
ATTGAATTCGCGCCGCTGTTACCGTAACCGACACCGCTTCGGATGTGTTCGGCTGTCCTCGGGATGTACTCAGTTTTAATGTATTTCCGATATGTCAGAGAGTATGGCAAAGTATTCTGTTTGTGTTCTGTTTATATGACGATTCAAAAAAATAAACACGTAATAGTTCAAGTTTTCACTTCTGTCGGCACTCCCGGAGTGCTACTTTTTTTTTTTAATACATTTTAGTATGCACACACGAGCCAACGACAGAGGCAACTGTACTGCCGTCAACGTGTGTCGACAGCGGCCGTAGGCGCGTCGGCGGCTGTCGTCGACGACATGCCGCTCGTAAAGAGCATCGTACGCAAAGAAACGAGCGGCACGTTGTCGACGGCAGCCGATGACAATCGTCGATGTGTGTGGCTTGTATGTATGAGTACTTAAATGACATTTTCACAAAACTATTGCACAAATATGTAGGTACTAAAAGCGCCCCCTATCAACATCATTCAAACGCCAAAATATCCTTGTTTAACAATATCTATAAATAACAGTCAGTCCTGCTACCTGCTACCATCCAATCATTTTCATCATCATCATCATCATCCGTCTATAGCAGTTCACTGCTGGACATAGGCCTCTCCAATTGCACGTCATTCAGCTAGACCCTCGGCAACTCTCAATCAATATACAACAACATAAACAATCACGTATCATGTAGCTTACGCCCACAGAACAGTTTTATCTGTTCTGTGCTTACGCCGACATAACAAAAGAATAAGACAAAATAAATACGCGTTACTCAAAAAAATCGCATTAAAGAAACAAGCCCTTAACATATAAAGAGTTGATCGGAGGTATCGCAAAAATTGCGTTTCTCGCGACCAAAGCCGCTCGTTGGAATGTCATTAAATTTTACGACCTACTTGTGAAGCGGCTGAACTGCACTCAAGTTAGCTCCTACGCAGCTTGTAGGTACGCAAATATGCTCTACTTAGCAGAGGTACTTAAGTACGGGTGATTTAGAAAAATCTAAGTAGGCCATTAGACTAATTGTAGTAAAAAAAGAAAAAAAAATACTTAGTGTGCGGAAAAAATATATTAACTTATGGGTTCTGGGAACCTGCGAGGTAACTGTGTAACACACGTAACAATGGCTTTCGTTTTGACAGTTCAACAACATCCATTGCGTTATTTACGTCATTGAGCAGACAAATTTTCGACCATATGAAGCATAGGATTAATCCTTTAAAATTATTCAGATTGTGATTGAATGTGACCCAAGTGCTGATGAAGTTAAAAAGTGTCCTTAAAATGTGGTTGGAATTGAATGCGGAAGACGGAGGAAGGTGTTGTGGCAGCCTGGGAGAGGCCAGCTCTCAGTGGACTGCGTTAGACTGAGTTAAAGAAGTTCAAAATGGACTAAATATTGCCACTTCCACATAAAAAATTGTAATAAAGAGCTTTGAAAATATGCTACACCCTGGAGGCCTACCACAAGCTCTTAACGCGATCCATTTTAGGACCTAAACTGAACTGTTCTTCTAATTCGTACCATGACGTCAGTTTAACGATTCAGTTTAGGCCGTGCCATTCTGCTGACAGCGATTGTCCCAAACTGAGTCGCAAGTTTTGGTTTCATTCATACTTGTTTGGTACAATGACTTCCATAGAGCAGCTCAAGCGATGCAGTTTAGGAACCTAAACTGAAATGTCTTGTTTTTGAATCGTTTTTAATTAGATCATGGTAGCCCACCTGTACAGATTTTTGTTGTAGCTAGTAATTCAAGTAGATAGCATAAAACTCTTAATAATATATACGATAACACTGATCTAGAAATTCAGGAAGAAATACTGTCAAAAACCATGATTTTTTTAAATTTATTCCGGTCTGATCCCCTGAGACCCCCCTCCATCCCCCTCCTCGATACCCTGCTAGTTCATCTTCTGTTTTAAACTTTGTCTTATCCACTTTATGCTATGACGTGTAAAAGTGTTTTTAAGAGCTATTTGTAGAAACAAATGTTATTTGATTTCAACAGCCACTATACTTCTTTAGTGTTTCCTCGAGCGAAGAGCATTGAGTTGATTAGGTCAGCAAATTGCAACGTAACACTTATTTCAATACTAGCTTCTGCCCGCGACTTCGTCCGCGTGAAATTTCACCCTCCCGCTATTCACCCTCTTAATGGTGGAATTTCGAAAACCCCTTTCTTAGGCCTACTCTTCACAAAGAACACACCCTCCAAATTTCATGTCTCTAGGACCAGCGGTTTAGGCTGTGCGTTGATATATCAGTCAGTCAGGACTTTGAATTTTATATAGTGCACAACGAGGGGGTTTGTGTAATCGTTTGCCTAGCCTTTTCCCAACTATGTTACGGTCGGCTTCCAGTCTAACCGGATGCAGCTGAATACCAGTATTTTACATGAAACGACTGCCTATCTGACCTCCATAACCCAATTACTGTTGTCAGACTTTTGGCTACCCGTAATGAATGCCAAAGATCAACAAATGACAGCCAGGACCAACGGCTCACGTGCTTTCCAAAGTGTGGAGGGGTCTCGATATGTAATGAATGGTCACCCATCCACGAACCGACCGCGGTAAGCGCAGGTCACCTATCGATCGGCCCGTGCGGCAGTTATAACTTAGCCACGAGCTCTATCATAAGACATACATTACCGTAGGAGACTTTTCCATATCTCTATTTATCTTGGCCACCTTCATCGTTTGTCCTATTTTTTTTTATTTATTCTTTACAGAATTTATTTATTTTTGCATTCATGTTGTTTACAAGATATTACATAGTATAGGTTTCAAATATGAACCCTGCTAGGGCACAGCAACATACAGGGTGTGTCGTAAATAGTGGTCCACCGTTAAGGATTAGATATACCAGATAATTTACTATAACATATTACAATTTTAACCATTTTAGTAGTACATTGTTTTTTACAAAAATCGCTCTTGAATTTGCATGATTATGTTAAAAATTACGTGTATTCCCGTTCGTCCCATCGACTTCGTCCCCCTCGTGGGACGAACGGGAGAGAAGAACTAAGTTTTTCTTCAAAAGCTCTAAGCTTACATAAAAAAACATAATTTTACACGATAACTCTAGTATTCAGCAGTAATTAACAGAAATCAAAATGAAAAAACAATGGTTTTTGTTGAAACTACAACCAAAATTTTAACAAAAGGTAGAAATTTCGTAAACAAAAAACAAAAAAAATATATTTTCGGAACCCTTGGGTAAAAATGGTTAAAATTGTAATATGTTATAGTAAATTATCTGGAATATCAAATCCTTAACGATGGACCACTATTTACGACACACCCTGTATATGCAGGTAGATACAGCAGATTTATAGATATTGCATGCATAAACACAACAATAAACTGACATTGTTATTATATTAATTATATTTAATCTTCACGACACAATATGTCTTTTTGACAACCGGGACCAACTGCTTCACGTATTTTCCAAGGCACGGAACGAGATAATTGTGTATGAGAGGCATATTGTTCAGAAATGTTCATCCAGCCCTAAACATACCTACATATTATTATTATTTTATTATTAAACAAAGTAGCGGTGTCGGTAAAGTGTCATTTAAGCCGATAAATAGATAAATAATGACTAATTACAGTGTACTTGAGTACAGCATAAAGCCGGATTCATATTAAAGTGTTGTGTCGTGTCGTGACACCTTCTGACGCAGTGTTAGCCAATCAAAACTCCTGATTCATTTGATTGGTGTATCCCGAGTCACGACACAACACGATACACTAATGTGTCTGTGGCTTAACTGTCTTAAGCCCAGGCTTCACCAAAGCGGAGACGAGACGAGAGGAGATGAGATGTGTTGGAAACAACCAATAGGATTTCGTTATTTACATGTCTCGTCTCCGCTTAGATTCAGTGGATATGGTTAAGCAGAGTGGGGAGGAGATGTCTCATATTCTCTCGCGGCACTAGTTGGCCGCTGAGGAACTATTCAGTAATCTGTGGCTGAGGCGGGGACAGGGGTGAGGCGGCGGTTCGCAACGCACTGAGTAATGCGCTCCCGCCCCTCCGTCCCACCGCTCACATATCTAAGGCGCGGCCAACTAGTTCCGCGCGGACTAGCCGGTATGCATCTCCGCATAGCTTCGGTAGATACGCCCTAGCTCTCCTCTCTGCTTCGCACATCTCCGTTTTGGTGGAGTCCGGGACTTATCCAAAAGGACCCAGGTACGGGTGTTTTTAATACGCGAAGATATTTTCGCGCACTGTATTTTCAACTGTAGGTTTTAAACCGAGCGTTGAAAATTCCTCCTTACCTCTTAAAGTAAACAAGCATAAAGCATGCTACCCATTAAAAGCTATTACCGATAAATGTGTCGCATATATTAGTTTTTGAAGTTAATGCTCAAACTACGCACACTATATTTAAAATGTGATTACTCAAGGAAATCCCTTAAAACTAATGATATGCAATAAAGTAAATATTTATCATTTACGAGGAACGCCCGGTTGTTTTACACAATTTATTTAACATTACTGCCTGCTCATACTTGGTTGAGTTATGATGCCTTTAATAAAACGATGTGTTGGGTTTCTCGAGATCTGTCAGAGTTTAGTATCGATGTTTCTTATGAAGGCTTGTTTACAGTTCATAACTCATTTTGTAAGTTGTGGAGGGGCTCGTGGCTAAGTAATAACAGCCGCAGGGGTCGATCGATTAGGTTAAGCTACGATTGCCGCGATTGGTTCGTGAATGGGTGACCATCTTTTCATACCTAGACCTCTTCGTTGCTCGGAAAGCATGTTATGCTGTTGGCCCCGGCTGTAATTCATGGATCTTTGACAGTCGTTACGGGTCATCAGAAGCCTGAAATGCTGACAACCAGCCTTACGGAGTTACCCAGTAACTGGGTTGTGGAGGTCAGATAGGCAACTTCGCTCCGCGTAAAATACTGGTATTCTGTTCATCAGTTTAGACTGGACGCCGACTAAAAATAGTTGGGAAAAGGCTAGGCAGATGATGAACTTAGTTGATGAAGAGTATGAGGAATTTGTAGTTGTTATATAACATAATACCTGTGATCCCTGAAGGGTTATGCAGACCTATAATACACCCACATTTCGCCAGTTATGTACAGTTAACTAAAGAGATAAGTATGCAGGATCGCTGGATGTAGTTGAAGTTTAGTAAGAAACCGATGGATTTTGTCGACTGAAATTTAATTTGATAAATGAGCTGTTTAAAATTAAAATTTATTCGAGAACATCCATCGGTTTCTTACTAAACATCAAGTATATCCGTCGATCCTCATACTTATCTCTTTTGTTGACTGTACCTATGATAAAATAAGGGGCGAACCTATTGCCATCAACCGGGCATAAATCCAGATTCCGGGCCTATACTGAGAAGTTCCAGGTCAAAAACCAGAAACACTGCCGGACCCGGGAATCATTCGTCGGGAGTTGTTTTACAGTAAAAATTGTGACAATAAGCTTAGTCATAATCGGCCTATAATGTGCCTACTGCTAGGATACAGGTCTCCTCTTTGTGACATAGAGTGAGCCGTAATCCACCACGCAGGCCCAATTGGTGGATGTCACATCTTCGGATTTTTGGTTTTAGGACATCCGTACCAGTTTCAACAATGTTTTCATTGATGACCCAATTTGCATCAAATAAGTAAAAGCCCAAAATCAATTCACATTTTTTGTTGAATAAATAAAGTAATTCAGAATTTGGTTGAATACTTACATAAAGTAATTCAGAATTTGGTTGAATACATAAAGTAATTCAGAATTTGGTTGAATAAATAAATAAATGTTTTAGTGTTTTATGTAGTATTAAAATTACTTACTTACATAAAGTCTTAAAAATTATTTGAAAACCTTTAATAATTATAAATGTCTGTACTATGATAAACCTGTATCACAGGCGGCATGAGCATACTTTATTTATGGTAATTGTAGGACAAAAAATAAAAAAATAATGTAAAATTCTTAACAATATTTAACATTAGAAGTCTTGAAATAATGACAAAATTGTATTAATTCATTATTTTATACCTAGTTTATTTAACATCAAAAAGTCTTGTATATTTACGTAATTATTTAGTCAGCGTAAAATCGTTTCTTGCGCTTTAAAACTTAGCCAAGCACATAATATTTATGATATGATTTTGCGTCAGCAGAAATTGGTTGAAAGTCAATAAAGTAATTCAGAATTTTGTTGAATAAATGTATTAATATTTATTTGTTCAATTAATTTTTATCTGTACACACATAATTACAATATAACTATATACACTAGATACTAAAATAAAAGCCTAACTAACCAACTATACAAATAAATAAAAAATAAAAAGCCCAAAGGACACTTAGGCGTCGAAGTACTCATCCGCATCGCTGTCATCCGGAAACGTGCCCAGAAGACTGGCAGCATTGCCACGTTGAATAAATAATATAATTCAGAAAACCATTTCTTCATATTACTGAAGTAGGTACTTACAAATTATGAGTTGATGACCGTTTTCAAATTAAGGACACAAACATTATCGTCAAGACTCCTGCTTTAAGATTTAATTGTGTGCCAACCTTGAGAGAAATTGCTCGCCTTGACTTCATTGTTTTAAATTGAAGGATTATGACTGCGTTTCCTTGTCTTTTTATGTTCGTCATGAATTATTATTAACTAGCTGACCCAGCAAACTTTGTATTGTACCGCCTCAGAATCAATAAATGCTGTGTAAAAAAAAAACAATTAAAAAAGTCAGTCAATCCGTTCTCGAGATATAATCCAAAAACCAGTTCCAAACAAAATGTATGCGAAAATGAATTATTTTAATTTTTTTTTCGTGAATGTTTTCCATGTTTTAATCGTTATTCAGCTATTCGAGGCGGAGACAAATTCTACAAATCAAAGATCATAATTATAAAACGGTCTAGCCGTTCTTGAGTTGGAAAAATGGTGCAACTAACCCGACTTTATTTTATTTACATAAGCATCTTTGTAGATAAACGAAACGCTTTGAAAGAAATTGCCGTTTGTCTAGGTCTTCAGAAGCATCCTTTCAAACTTCTGCCTACAACACTTCCAGGGCTCGAATTCCTAGAACAAAGTTATCAAAATCAAAATATTTTATTTCACATAAACATACATGGGCACTTATGAAACGTCAGAAGCTAGGTGCGCGGTTCCAATTGGTCGTTTCATATGGAGAAGAGCCGGCAAGAAACTCCACGGTTACTCTTTTAAAAATAATTTACTTTTATAATGTTTTCAAATTACAGTGTTAAGTACTTAATAAATTGAAAAAGGTCTACAAATCTACAGTCTAACAATGCCTAAAATGTTCTCACATTCACAAAATAAAAAAGAATCTATCAAACAGATAAATAGTAAAATATAAAAACATTAAAACCAAATTATATGATTGCCATTACAACCACTAGGTAATAAAGAGTTGAAATTTGAATCGTAGGTACCTATAATAATGTCAAATAATAAAATGATTATTGTCAAAGAAGTATATATGCAAAAAGTAAATAAAAAAGAAACATCGTAATTTGGGAGTAGTTAAAAGACATTTACATAGTTATGCATAGTTATGTTATGTTAGTTATGTTGTGGTGTTATGTTAATGAGGTGCTAGTGAAGCCACATGTGCAGAAGGAATTATTGCCAAACTTCCTTGTCTTCAACGTAGTCATTAATCTTACAATATGGTTTTTTGATAAGGCCGCGTTTGATCTGGATTTTGAACTTTCCATCGCTTAATTGTGTAACCGGCTTTGGTAACTTGTTATCACACCCATAGTCAAAGATAAACAAATAAAAGCTCCTGCAATTTAATCGAAAGCAAAGCTGCTTGGCGACCGAAATGTGCAGGTTTTACTTCAAAGAAAGAGCTCTTAGTACAAAAATATTCAGCTCACCATTCGAAAATAGATACACTTTTTGAATCTTTAATCCGTATACAATGAGTTTTTCACACCCCACACCGTTCAAACGGGTACAAGAATAACAAAAAAATTTACGTTTCTAAATTCATTTTATGTATGTACCTACCTACTCCTATGACATCAATCGCATCTATAAATGTAGATTTTGTATACATTTACACGCATTATACCGTACGTCTATGTATTCAGATTGCACAATGACATGACACTATTAATTTTGGCTGTATCTGTAATCTGTTTAACACCGCCTCGGCAACATTCATCATCGTCATCACGGGTAGCCCCGTTCCACTTTTACCACATCCCGTGTATACGTCATCTCCCTTTTGTCATACTATGCTAACATTACCTTTCACATAAAGCGTTTTTTTTCATAGTCTTCCTAAAATTTTGAAGCAGAGCAAGGTTACAAAAATAATCTTTCTTGGTCTGTGAATACTGTGAACAATCACTGACGTAAATAAATTGGGACAATTGGGGCACCTGAACTTCTTAAAAAAGAAACAAAATAGTGGTTGTTGGGCTCTCCACCAGTGGTGATATGTTATTAGTTCAGCACAAGTTAGGCTTTCGTCTACACTACCACCACGCTGACTGTCTGACTACTGCATGGGTCATACTGATCTGGGATAATGTTAACATTAAAATATGAGCGAAAAAGAAGAAATGCACTTTTGCTTTACTTAATAATTTAAGGCCAGTTAATTTTACTACTCATTTTACAAGCTTAACTAATCAATGTAATAAAAAACCCTATCAGCAAAGTCTCTGGAACTTACCTTAATACAGGAACACACACATTCGCCATATCACAAACGCAATGCCGCAACGTTAAAACGATTCCGAAATCTGTACCTAATATAAAATACAGGATTCACCTGCCAATAACATTTCTTTGTCCAGTAGACGTTGCAGAGGAAAAAGTACAATTTACATCAGTTCATCGAATCGAAGCTATAGGAATACCACGATAAACATACGATGCAAAAGCAAAAATCTAGAAGAATGCAACCGTATTACAAAGTGATGAGGTTGTTGTAAATATTGAAGATGGCAAAACAGATTTGTAGAAGCATAACATTGATGAATCTCCAACCGTTTTAGGAACAGTCGAAACTGACATAAACATGAAGCAAAATTAACATTTCAAATAAGAAGACATTGTTGTCAAGGAAACATGAGAAAAACGTCGGAATAAAATCAACCTGCTCTGACAAAAGTTGCATTTCGTATTCTCCAACAAAAAAATATTAGCCTTGTTTCGAATGAAAAACCGTTCAAACATCAAAAAGTGATACGATGGTTCCTTTTTGTTAAATTTTGTGAAATAAATTGGCTTGTTTTGTGGTTTTGTTAGCTAAAGGCTCATCTACATATTTTTTATATTTTATCAACATAATTTTCTTAGAATTTTAATATGACACTGTTACTGCACCAAGTAGATTTACAGTCCAGTATTAGTAATAAATGCGGAGTAAAGTTATGCCAAACTTAAACCTTGAAAAATGTATGGTTAATCTGAAGATTATACTGGTTGTAACTTCACCCCGCGTTATTAAAAAAGGGGCAACGGTTTTAAGGGGCGGAGTAGGTATGAGTATTGTGGGTATAATTGCAATTACAAGCACAATAGTTTTAACATTCCTGTCTTTAGATAAAAAGAAAAGATATAAACGTATATAGCAAAAACTAGGTGGAAGTGACTTGCAAGATATTACTTTATTACTAGGACCTGAATCTATCAAATTTACAATTTACTCTCATTAAACTTAAGGTTAAAGCGGATATCAGAAATATGTGGTCATATTTAAGTGTGTGGTACAGACCATCAAACTGAACAATTTTCTCCATGGGACCAATATTGTAATCGCGGAAAAATTATCAGCAGTCCACAGACCCAAATGTATAGGAAATTTGGGTCTGTGGACTGGTCTGGCCTGAAATTTTGTATGGGACAGCTGATATTTTTTTCGCGATGTCAATGTTGGTTCCATGCATGGAGAAAGTTGTTTAGTTTGATGGTCTGTACTACATAATTATATAATAATAATTTTATTAACGAATTGTATATCTTTGAATTTGAACTTAATTTTTGTATTGTATGTTATTGGAATGCTTATTTTATTGTGCCGTTTTAATTAACTATAAATAAATACAATATATCCTTAAATATGACTACTACACCTTTCTTATACAATCTGTAAGTATAAGAATTGTTCCGTAATATAATGATTGTAATTCCACATAGCTTTTGACCATAAACCAAGGAAAAGTACTTCAGCCATTGCCTTAGTCGATGAAGGGCTACCGACACGTGACTAGGTACCTAATTATTTATGCGTTATGTTGTTGTCAGTTGTAACACGTAATGTAATTGGTTGGAACATTGACAATGAGCTATTTACTTCAGCATCCTGATTGCGTAGCACAATTTTCAATGACAATCTGAATAATTTTAAAGAATATTGCGAATCCAATGCTTCATATGTTCGAAAAATTTGTCTACAAAACAATGAAAATAACGCAATGAATGTTGTTGAACTGTCAAAATTAAAGCCATTGCTACTTAAAACGCCAGATGTGTTTCTTCCTAAAAAAAAGTGTTTATTCACAGAAATAAAGTTTTAACAAAATATAAAAATTAAATATTGAATTATAAATATTGTTGGCAGACGTAGCTCACAAGGAGTTCTACTTCTCAAAACTTTACACCTGTGTATTCTATAATAAAAAATTGCAATAATCTCATTAGGTTTGCTAATCCTATCGCCACACACCTGTATTCAGATTTTTATTCTCGTCTCTACTAGAACATTGGCGTTCTTTTCGTATAGTTTATTTTTAAATAAAAAACAATTTGGGACTTCCTTTGACTCAAATAACATTTTTTTTTTTACGTAAACCATTTACTTTTACAATATTTGTAAATGTGTGATCACTATGTATATTACATAATTAATTTACCTGTTAGTGTTATTGCTTTATTTTTAATTATTTTAACCTATTGTGGTATTTCAGTAATTTAATTTAACAAGTAAATAAAATTAAAGTGTCTGTTTGTAATGTCAAAATAATTTTTTTTTACTAAATGCATATGAAGGTGCTACTCTACTTATAACATTTTTTTTTTGTCTGTGTGTCTGCTGTGTCCGTTTGTTCCAGCTAGTCTCCGAAACGGCTGGACCGATTTTGACGGTAGGTAAACTTTCACTGGCAGATAGCCTGATGTTATAAGGAGTAACATAATTACGCTACTTTTTTGTCACAGTAGCACGTTCCCGTGGGATAATTTCCGACAACCACGCGGGCGATGCCGCGTGCAGCAGCTAGTTATTTAATAAAACTCTAGTGTAAAACCACAGATATAGGATACACCTAGATAACGCAAGAGCAACTACTTCGCGTGCCAAAAATCGCACCAGCTTACGTACAAAAATCGTAAGGCCTCTTGTTAACGACCGTTTTTGTCAACGGGTAACGGGCCGACGCGAAACTGTTATATGTGTATCTAGGTCTAGCTATATCTGTGTGTAAAACCAATATCATCGGATGTGAATCTGATCAGCTCATGTCACGATGTACATCTGACATTGTCCTAATTGTGCAGCCTCATCCGTGACATTGTAAGACATTTGTAAGTAGCTACGAGTAACTAATCATCTTCATTCTTATCAATATGAGTTGAAATAGATACCGGGCCGTATACCACAAAACTTTACAATTTACAATCCTTAGAGTTCAACTTACCAACCAGCGGGGCAATTGCGTAACACATTATCAATCGAAATCGGTTTAATTTTGACAGTTCAACAACATTCATTGCGTTATTTATTGATCGAAGTGTTGAGCAGACAAATTTTTCGAACTTTAGAAGCAATGGATTAGCAATTTGCTTCAAAATGATTCAGATTCCGATTGATAGTATGTTACGCAATTGGTTCCGGATACGGGACATGATACTGTACTCTAAGACATAAATCGCAGACGTCACCCAAATAGCAGCCAAGCTCTAATGGGACCGGGCCGGACGCATATAAGCAAAGTCCACCAACTGAGTTTTGAATGTAGCTTCTGATTGGTCGTTAAACTCCCATAGTAGACATTGTCTACAAAATCCACCGATTGATTTCTGCGAGTACAGGCCTGAGGACCCAGAAGCTATGGCATTAACTCCGCCTCTGTACATATGTGCTTGAAGTATTAAATAAATAATTAGCTTCTATGTATAAATAGAACACAATATATTACGTATATTATACGAATGTAGTCTTATCGCTTATAGATTCTATATCTCTTACAAACAACCTTAAGATAGGGAGAAATAAGAGTTTTTTTGGATTTATGTGGGAAATGACATATGGGAACAATCTGCGACTTCCGCAATCCCCTTAAAGGGGAAGATATATAGAAAAATAGCCAGTACTGCTGTCTTTTATGGATCAGAATGTTGGGCCACAAAAGGGATGCAGCTGAGATGAGAATTCTGAGAGGGATGTGTAGTGTTACACGAATGGATAGAATAAGAAATGAGTACTTATGAGGAAGTCTGAAAGACGCACCGGTAACTGAAAAGTTGCACATTCCTGCGTATCACATCCTCTGCATGATACAGAGGAATGAGGAAAATGTCGTGTGGAAAGTTTTGAGTATAAATGTGAGTGTGAATGTGTGTTTTGAGTATGGCTATAAAATTAGGGGAAGACCAAAGAAACGATGGTTGGACTGTGTGAATGTTGGTATGGTTAGAAAGGGAGTGACTACCGAGATGATGACTAATAGAGAAGTATGGAAGAAATCGACTTGTTGCTGACCCAATTGGGATAAGGGCAGGACAATGATGATGAAATGAGTTTTTTTTTTTTTCACTAATCTTCATCTGCCTAGCCTTTTCCCAACTATGTTGGGGACGGCTTCCAGTGTAACCGGATGCAGCAGAATATCAGTATTTTACATGGAGCGACTGCCTATCTGACCTCCACAAGTTCCACAACACAGTTACTAGGTAATACGATACCCCTTGGTAAGACTGGCTGTCAGATTTTCGGGCTTCTGACGACCCGTAACGACTATCAAAGATCCACGAATGCCAGCTGGTACCAACTGCTAAACGTGCTTTCCGAGGCACGGAGGGGTCAAGACCCCTATATGGGGTTATGTTAAGATGGTCACCCATCCACGGACCAACCGCGGCAAGCGTAGCTTAACCTGATCGATCGACCCGTGCGGCTGATATTACTTAGCCACAAGCCCCTCTACTCTCTATTTTTTTCACTTATATCTCAATAAATATGCACAAATCTAAACAGTACAGCCACGATGCACATTTGACATTGTCCCAATTACGGAGCCTCAGCCGTGACATTGTAACACATTCTGCAAGTGGACCTACATAAAATATTCACGACGCACAACGCCTTGGCGCATCGGAGATGTTACATAACTAGCTGTGCATCCTGGCTTTGTGCGGATGCAGATTTGTGAGATAACATGGAAAATTCAGAAAATAACGTTGAAAATTCGAAAAACGACGTTTAGCATTATTGGCGGACTTTTTGAGAGTAGTGGTGGTCCAGAGGCAGTTGCTTACTTGATTTAGGTTGTGGGTTCGAACCTAGGCAGGCGCAGGCGCTTTATTTTGTGTGAAACATGAAACGTTTATTTTCTCTTGACTGTACTTAACTGTCAAAAAGAGTAACCTAGCATAAAGTGGATAAGCCAGAGCTTAAAACAGAGAACGAACTAGCAGGGGATCGAGGAGGGGGGGACGAAGGGGGAGCTCAGGGGATCAGACCGAAATAAATCGAATAATTTCATCACCGCTCCTCTCAAAATGGTGAAGGAAAACATCGTGAGGAAACCGGCACGTCCTAGAACTAAAAATTCGAAGACATGTGATTACGACCCACTCCTTCTCACAGAGAGAAGGCCTGTGTACCAGTATGGGGAACATTATAAGCTGATTATGCATGTTGGGCTTTTTGGTGGATTCGTATAATGGAAACTAGGCACTGTTATGAGTAGTGTGCCTTATTTTTTGTTTCTGATGTCAATGTCTATTTTCATAATTAAATAAAAAATAGATAATTCCAAGAAAGTCACATGAATATAGGTTGCAGGAATATAGTCGTTTGGATCAGAATTGACAGCCAACATTATTTATTTATTCATCAAACAATTTCGAGATCTTCACCACGGCTTGCGGTACGAAATAAGAAGATTGATAGAAGAAGATCGGTGCTATTCTGTAAAAAGATCACCGTGATAATGTAGGTGTAGTGAGTTTAAAGTGAGCTGTCATTCCACCTGACGCTAGGGATTGACACTATTGACAGCTCACTTTAAGCTCACTTCACCTTAGTTTTCACGGTGAGATTTTTACAGAATAGCAGTACTGGTTGTATCGTGTACCTATAGTGTGTGATATGCTAGTGTGATTAAATTGTTCGTAAAATTATAATCTGATTTGAACTGCAAACCGTTTTTCTATTGCGCAATAACCAACACTATGACCCATAGTTCGCCCACAGTAGTTCAAATATGGCTGATGATAACGAGACACACATACCTTCTCCGTTATATATATCTATCCTTTATCTATCTGCAGTAAGTAAGATGCATTAGTAAGGATTACAGTTCGATCAGGTCACGGGCTATCAATTTATGAGCACTGGTGCACTACGACCTTTAAACTTACAGCTTACTGTTGTACGTGACATGAAGTGAATTAACATTATCAAGACATAGTTGTTAACAAGATACAGTCAAGAAATCACAAATAAATGTGTCTTTTCGACATAGTTTTCGTAGCTCCTGTAATACGGTTAATACTATCTTAAGTGCTAACAAATTCCTAAATGTGTAACACTACAGTTTATAAATAAATTGTTTTTTTATAACCTGCAAATTTTTACAGGGTGTTCTACCCATGAATATGAACAACTTTCACTATGAGACCAACTCTGAAATCACGAAAAAAATCAGCTGTTTAATACAAAAGTTCAATTATATCTCAGTTAATGTAGTCGAGGGCATTTTCAAGTTCAAGTAGCCGTTCTTCGGATTTTAAAGTGCGGATGTCGTACGTTAGTATATTTAGTTTATCGGAGTCCTTATGGCTAGCATTGGTCGAGTGACAGTTAGAGACACTCGACAATGATGTTATCACCCCTATCAAGACATCAAGACAAAGATGGCGGGACGAGCTTGACTCCTACCGTAAGGACTAGCTGGCACTCGCATAAGACAGAATAGGGATGAAGACGGGGTAAAGTAAACGAAATTCTATTTAGTCCGTCAGTTAGATTATCAAAAAATAATGGACACATATTTTTTCTTGTGTCAATCAACCAAAAAATTACAAAGATAAAGCGTGTCAAAGTTTGGGAGTGGGGGCTCGTGACGTCACTTGTAGGTAAAAATTGTACCAACACGTGACGTCATGCGACATTTCAAATCAATATATCTCTGTAATGTTTTGTTTATGTGAAAAAAGAAAAAATACGTGCCCAATACTTTTTAATAATCTACCTGATAGACGAAGAAAAAAAAATTAGTCGTCACCCCTATTGTGTGGAAAAGGGAGAGGGAGGCCTTTGCCTTGCAGTGGGACAATACAGGCTAGTTAGATAGATTAGATGATTAAAAAGAATTTTCTTAATTATCATAACATAGCCTATACATACATAATCAGCCAATAATGTTCCCACTGCTGGGACACAAGCCTCCTCTCTGTGAGAGGGAGTGGGCTGTAATCCACCACGCGGGACCAGTGCGGGTTGGTGGATGTCACCTGTCTTCGAATTGTTGGTTCTAGGACATGCCGGTTTCCTCACGATGTTTTCCTTCACCGTTTTGAGAGCAGTGATGCAGAGCCTTATGCATTGCCTATTTATCTAATCGCTCAATTCAAAAATGTTTACTGCCCCATTAATTTACGAGTATCTTTCTCTTCAAACGAATAGCGCCGCATGTATAATGACGAATTATAGGCAATCTGCCTTCGATATGACTGTGTCATAATACCTACTTTTAATTTTATTGCCAAAACTTTCAAGGTTTGTTTTATTTCCTTGATCAAAGGATTAACCTAAATTGTTCTGTCCGCAGTATGGCACTGATTATAGCTTTCAAAATTATTTATGAGTTTGCAAACTGAAAATGGATGATAAGGTTATTTATTAATACTCTTTTGTTTAGCAATAACCTCACTTCAAGTCTTCAAGTACGTGCATTTTTATGTTTCTCTCAAATATGGAATTTATTGTTCTCTGAAGTCCGTTGTTCGTGTTTTTTATTGCAGCGGTGAGGAGACCTCATATTTTATGTTTCGGCAGTCAGAAATTATTTGCTGTGAGTAAAATATTAGACCAACCGAAAATAACTAAGAACTCAAAATATGATGCGATTAGAATAATATTATCATAAAACTTTTTTACAAAAAAAACAACCGACTTCCAAAAGAAAAACACTACAAAGTGAAAAATAACTTTAATTTCGGAAGTCGGTGTCGTTGGTTCCACATTTTTGTTTTTTTGACACCGACTTCCGAAATTAAAGTTATTTTTCACTTTGTAGTGTTTTTCTTTTGGAAGTCGGTTGTTTTTTTTGTAAAAAAGTTTTTATTTTTCGCTTTTTAGTTGTACCTACCCCATACAAATTCATATAACACTACTTGCTAGTGACAGGAAGATAAACATCATCAATATAAACTAAGTGGAAAACAAACGTATTGCTGACGCTAATTCCAAAACTACCCAAGCAAAGTTCATAAAATTTATATGGGACCACCTCTGAAGCATACCTTATTCATTAATTAGACTAGATGCTGATAATCCTGGCTGCAGCAACAGGCCAAACTTATGTCAACATTGCATTGAACTTAAAATTTAGTCCTGTTTAAAATGAGCCCAAACACGACTACGGTGCTGTAATTTCAAGGTTTGTACTTTTTCTGATGCTCCTGGCTTCAGCATCAGGTCTCTATGTACTTCGGTGTTCCTCATTAACATTACGTTTATCCACACATCGAGCCCTTTCCAATGAGCCTAAACACGATATATCTGCTGTTAGTTGTCGAGGAGTTAGGTACTCTGCAGACTATCCTGACTGCAGAATCAAGTCATGACTTGATGATCATGAGACCAAATGTGGCAAATGCCCAATCAAACAACAAAACAATTTACTAAAACAGTCCTTGCCTGTTCGAGTAACTTCTTACTGTTAAGGAGTTGTACCTTCCATCATCAGCCCAGCTACCTGAGATGGTGACAACCATACGCAAATACACAAGATACTTCATAAAATATGCGAAAAACCATAAGTAAGCCTATAAAATTTGAGGGTTGCCCTCGATTTCTCTAAGATCCCATCATCAGATCCTAACTTGGTGACAATGGGACCACCTCAGAACTATCTACTTTTGAACAAAAAAAGAATTTTGAAAATCTGTCGACAATTGGCGGAGTATTCGATGAACAAACATAAAAAAAAAAAAAAAAAAAAAAAAAAAAAAAAAAACATACAAACAGCCGAACATAGTACCTCCTCCTTTTTGTGAAGTCGGTAAAAAAGATTATGAGGCCATTGCCTAACGAGGCAGTTGCTCATAATCTTTTTTGACCATGAGGTCCTAGTTCGATTCCCGGGTCGGGCAAAGTATTTTTGAGGTTTTCTATGAGGAATTTCTCAGGAGTCTTTTCGCAGAGTCTGGAGTTTGCATTTGTGCCTTGTTGATAGCAATAGGCCCACTGGCGAAAGGCGAAACAGGCGAAATGCAGAAGTACAGACGCCAGCACATCAACCTACCCGAAACTGTCAAATTTTCCCAATCCACTTTGAACCTTATGCTCTAGCGATAAAGTTGAAAATCTCTTAAAGAAATTTGACAGATTGTAGTAGGTTGATGTGCTGGCGTCTGTACATAGTAAGGTCTTCCTAGCCCTAAAAAAAGATACAACATTAATCCGATAAAAATGCGATTCTTCTAATTGTGAAAGGGTAATTACCAGCTATTACATAGGCGCGTTAATTAATAAGGAACGATAGCATTCTTAATCAATGGAAATTCATTATAATTTATTTTAACGCCTGCATAGTCAACGACCTGATTAAATTCAATTACTTAATTGAGGACAGGTCAGCAGCTTTGTAATTAAGTATAGGATAATTTGAGTTGAATTTAAGCTGACGTAACGTTTTTCAGCAGGCGAAGGCCAGGTGAATAGGTTCTGGGGAATACCAGGCTGCTGGTTAAATTCGGCTAGTACCCTCATACAAGCATAATCAGCCTATAATGTTCCTACTGCTGGGACACAGGCCTCCGTAATCCACCACGCGGGCCCAGTGCGGGTTAGTAGATGTAACAATGTCTTCGAATTTTTGGTTCTAAGACATCGCCCCCGTCTGCTTCGGTCCCCTCATATAACCTCATCAATTTTTTTTTTGTCGCATATAGGTCTAACCGCCTTACTAATAAACGTTGTATAGTGTCTGTATAGTGACACAACGTTTTGTCTTTTTCTTTCGAATGTCAAATTACTGACGACTAAAAGAGAGAAATCGGTGTGTAACTATTCATCTGATATAATACGTTTATTAGTAAGGGCCGGTGTACCTATAGTACACACACCCACATACAGTCCCATGTAATACCCCTATTGCCTATGCTAGTAAAAACCACAGAATTCATATCTACCGATCACACATCAATACATCCTGAGGAAACCGAAATGACCTAGATCCAAATATTCGAAGACATGTGACATCTACCAACCCGCTCTGGACCCGCATGATGGATTGCGGCCCACTCCCTCTCACAGAGAGGAGGCCTGTGTCCCAGCAGTGGGAACATTACAGACTGATTATGCTCTATTTACCAATGTGATATCTTCAGTTTCTTAACCTAGGTACTTATAATATTTTCTTGTGTTGAAGAAAAACATCATGCGAAAAAATAATACCCTATCTATGGAAAATAATGGGCACTAACATTCTGATAAAGGTAAAAACTTTTTTAACGAAACATTCTAAAACATGTGACATAACTTTTGATGCTCATCTGCCCGATTCTAGCGTTATAGTACATAGTATATACTCTTGACTTCGCCATGCGGGTGTGGCCAGACTGCTAACTAGACACTTACCTTCAAACGACCTCACTTCTATATCACCCACATGAGAAACACGAATCTTTTCCGCATAAGCAGTTCCGACTTTGACAAGACTATTTTTAGCGGAAGGACGAAAAGATAAAACCTTTTTTGGTGGAATAGATAATTATGTATTGTTGTGATTTAATCGTGAGAGTGTAAAAAACTTGAAGAATCTTTGTTTTTATTTTTATACTACTATACATAACATAGAGCAGTGGTGGCCCAGTGGTGAAGGCCGCGACTTACGAGTTGTAGGTCGTAGGTTCGAACCCAGACAGGCGCTTTATTTTGTGTAAATTATTTCCTCACCACTGCTCTCAAAACGGTGAAGGAAACCATCATTCAGGAAGTGCATCAGTGGACCTGTGTCTGCGCGCACACTTGTGCAATATAATAGCTCCCGCGGCGAAGGCTGGTCTCCGTTGAGATTGGCCGCCGTGGCTGAAATACGGTCTCGAGGACTTTATTTAATAGGGGGCGAACTGGACAAAAATCCAGACTCCAGGCTGCTTCTGAGAAATTCCTAATAGACGCTGAGCGATAGCCGTTTTGCGTGGATGTGACGCATGTTTCCCTCAACTTTTCTTATTTTTTTTTTGTGTTTATGTTCTTTTTTGCGTCCTGTTTACCGCAAATGAACGTATTTTCTTTCTTTCTTTTCTTTCTAATATTGAAAAACCCAGTAACACTTCGTCCGACCTGGGATCGAACAGCCTATACGTAATTATGACGTTTTGTTGTTATAACCAAATCTTAACAAGAAATGACGAAGAAGGTGGTATTATTATCTCTCCCACGCCCCGACCTTCGCAGTAACGGTTCGCGGAGGCCAACGATCCATAGTGGAAGTTTACCGGCAACTGATAACAAATACTGTAGGTATAATCATCATACCGATGATGACGAAAGGCTCGTCAAAGATATACTTAGGTATCCATCGCAGATCAGGGGCCGTATTATGAAGTATTAAGGCCGTCTTTATTCCATTGCAAAATAGAGATGATGCTATCTATCGGCTTTCTATAGCTCCGTCTCTCTCTCACACACTAGAAAAATGGCATTAATACGTCATAATACGGACACAGGTCCCCGACTTAAGAATTTGTAGAGGTATGAGGAACAGGGTGTAAAGTTCACTCATAATCTGTAGAAAAGGAAGGATTCTCCGACCAGACGTGTGTTGTGTCTGGCGGGCAACTGTCCGATGATTCATGTCGAGCCGTCGTATCTATTAATACTATTATTATATTCTGTGTCTATGCTAGTTGCGCGGTAAACTCTGCTTGCGAGATGCAGGATTTTGCGTGACGTCAGTATGACGCGTTGACCGCAGGACCTCTTGCTCAGCAGTAGCGCTTGCAACCACTAGACCAACGCCGCATTCCTCTTTCACAAATAATCCCTTAAAAATTTATTTGGTCAGCCTTTCCTGTCATCACAATTAATGTCTTGAGCGACATTGCTTGCAGAGTAAGCAATCTGAAGTGGCAGTGGGCTGGCCATGGTTCTTGAAGGACCGATGGCCGGTGGAGCAGACGAGTCCTGGAGTGGAGACCGTGTATCGGCAAGCGTAGTGTGGCACGCCCCCCAGCTAGATGGACCGACGACTTTAATTAAAAAGGTGGTTGTATCCCAGCTGCCTTTTTATGGTCGACGGTCTGTCGACTAGGTGGAGGACAGGGTACTGCAACCTGGGAGAGACCTATGTCCAACAGTGGACTGTGATACACTGAGTTGAATTAATATCATGACAATCGCCTATGCACGATGAGTGATGACTAAAACATACTTCACATGATTTCATCGATCGAACGATGGAACTTTACAAGTAGCTGATCTAATATATCAAGTGCCTACTTATCATAAAATATGGAGCAAGATGCGTTCCACTTAGTGTTTGCACTTGACCAAGTGTAATTGACAACTGTTCTATGCTAATGATTATAGAGTGACCACAATTTATTACTTCTTAGGATTAAAATTGTTTTTAATTTTCTGAAGTAAGTGTGTATATTTACATTTAAACTTGTAGGGTGACTATCCTACGTGTTTTTTGTACCTGATTGCAGCGTGGGTTAATGCAGCCAATTTTTTTTTAATAGACTTCTGCAGTTATTTTGTACTCGATTCTGGAGTAACACACAACATAACATCACGCCTGTAACCCTTCAAAGGTTAGGCAGAGGTGTACCTTAATACGACCACATTTTGCCAGTTATGCTTAAGTCCCATGTAATAGGGCATGGGGGTGAGATGGGGTGTGGGAAAGAGAGAGAGAGAGTAAAAAGTGATTTTATATGTAAGATTAAAACTAACACAAGTTTGGTCGAAGGTTTGGCCATTGTCACCAATAGACGTAGACGTTCTGCAAACAATGACATTATCCCACATAGACCTTATGCAATGGTATTCTGTAAATATCTCACCGTGAAAACTTCAGTGAAGTGAGCTGTCAATAGTATCAATCCTTTAGGGATCAGGTGGAATGACAGCTCATTTAAAGCTCACTTCACCTAAGTTTCCACGGTGAGATTTTTTACAGAATAGACGGGCTGATTCGGAGCGAAGTAAGATTTGTTTTGGGCAAACGCAAAGAAAAAATCAGGATGTAACGAATAACAAGAGAACTGTGACCTTATAGTACAATAACATCAAAGAAAATCAAGAACAATGGGTAAGTTATTTAACATGATTTAACATTCTAAGAGGAAATAACCGAAGAGTAACATTAAATAATCAGATCACGTAACGCGCAAGGAATAAATTTAAATTGTAAATTCACTCTATCATTGATTTCATTGTTTTTAGTCCTTTATTTACATATTCCATGGTTTTAACTGACAGTTTTACTTTTAACAACTGAAACAACTAAATAGGGGATTGACTTGAAGGCAACAAATATATTTGTGGCACGGTTGAGGTCAAATCTCAAATTGTTTATTGCAATCCATAATGTACAATTACAGGTGGTAAATAAAAAATAATAGAAGCAATTATGGACCCTGTCGGGCACAGCAAATTTTTAAATAAGTAGAGACATATACAGAGTGTATCAGAAATGTGTGGTCATATTTCAGGATTTGGTACGGACCATCAAACTGATCAACTTCTTCAATGGGACCAACATCGTAATCGCAAAAAAAAAAAATCAAATGTCTAAAAAAACTTCAATGCATACTCGGCCCAATCAAGCGTCCCATACATTAGTATGGGACGATTGATTATTTAAAAACAACCGTTCATTTATTTATTTTTGCAGACTGAAACGGATTAATACACTATTACTATCAGATACATTTAATATAGTGGTTTTATTGAATTTTATCCTATTCGCAGTTTTTTTTTTTATTTGGATGATCAACAGCATTTCCTGAAAAAAATTTAAGACTCACCATTTACCTAGCCTTTTTCCAACTAGGTTCAGATCAGCTTCCGGTCTAATCGGATGCAGCTGAATACCAGTATTTTACATGGAGCAACTGCCTATCTGAATTACACAACCCCCATAATGGGTAACGTTTGTCAGACTTTCATGCTCCTGACGACCTGTAACGATCCACGAATAATAGCCAGGACCCTTCCGAGGCAGGGAGGGGTCTCGGTATGGTAAGATGGACACTCATCCATGAACCGACCTAGGCAAGCGTAGCCCGATCGAACTGGTTGATCGGCCCGGTCACTGGCCGATCGACCCATGCGCCTGTTACTGCTTAGCCACGAGCCCCTCAAAAATAGAAGATACTCATCTTTAATGGCCTTTAAATCCTAAAAAAAGAATGGGTAAATTAAACAAATCAATAAAAAAATCATAAAAAGTAATAAAAAATACATTTATGTGGTCACCATACCGCAGTGTATACAACAGATGACATTGCATAGAAATATTTCGATAATGCTATGGTTATCGTAACGACATGTGGTTCCGCGACTCTAATCGTTATCCGCGGAGGTTGCGGCGAACCTGACAATGAATTTGTACTAGTGATGTACTTGTAACAGGTGTCGATATTATCGATAAATATTTTTATTATACTTTGTGACTGCCACAATATTTAGGTATAAATGATGGATATACCTAAATTATGAATATAAAAATACCTACGTCAGGTAAATTTAGAAACACTTGCTAAGTGCTTCTTTCTTTAAAAAAACTTAAAATGTTTTTTTAATCGATTAAACCATTACGTTTAAGCTGAGTAGGTAAACATAAATAATGTTTTGATTTCACAAGAAAGCTATTGAAGTAATCCAGCCTACTATATCAATATAAAATAATTACTATAACCCATTTTTGTTTGCAAAAGATTATGTTGGTTATCCATAATAATTACAGATCTACCTTTCGTAGACCAATGTGTAGGTACACATTGGTCTACGAAAGGTAGATCTGTCACAAACAATCTGACAAACAACCTCATGTACCTAATTCAAACTTAAAAAGTTAGTTTTGATACAAGATACAAGTTACTTAATTTTTTTAAACATAATATTAATACTGGTTAGTAAATCCCCAAGATCTTAAACATGACTCAGTAACACAAAAAAAAAAAAACTATCGACAATAAAGAACTGCGCGCATCACTACACTACATAGGGGTCAGGCCTTCAAACATGTGAAGGAGGGCCAATACAAATCATAGAGCATTTAAATATCCTTATGTTAATCGTCAAACATGTAGTAAGTGCACGCACTTTGACACGTGCATATACGTACACTAATTTTTATCGATATAAATAAATATACCTATATATATATTTAGTGATGTCCTAGACCTATATTTGTCGGATATATACCACGGTGTTACCTAACAATCTTCAGAGAATTGTTTGTTTTTGACAAAATGTGTCGTGTGATTATCGTGTTTTTTATTTTTTGTGTCAGTTATGGATTGTGTTTTGTTAATTGTGAGTATTTTATTTTATTTTTTTAATTCTAAATATTCCATTAAAAATTAGATCACAAAACTTCGAATACTTAAATAATACCTAGTTATACCTATAAATCTGAAGTCTTACTATAAATTATAGTTTGGATAAAATAACCCCAATAATTGGTGTACTTATTTCTTTTCTTTATAGTAGGTTTTTAAAATACTCTATATCATGATATTAAAACTGACATTCCAAACTTATTGTTTACTAGCAGCGCCCCGCGGTTTCACCCGCATAAGTGCCGACCCCGTGGAAATATCGGGATAAAAGTATCCTATGTGTTATTCTGATGTAAAAGCTATATATATATACTATAAAGTTTCATCAAAATTCGTTTAGTAGTTTTTGCGTGAAAGAGTAACAAACATCCATCCATCAATCCTCACAAAGTTTCGCGTTTATAATACAATTATAGTAGGATCTTAGACATTTTCTTTCAAATTTATATGTATCTACTATCAGAACACAATATCATGTTTTTATGTAATACAAAAATCCTTGTAACAATGCCTTGTAATATAATTGATCAGGCTAAGCTACGCTTGCCGCGGTTGGTCTGTGGATGGGTGACCATCTTTACATACCAAGACCCCTCCGTGCCTCGGAAAGCACGCTAAGCCGTTGGTCCCGGCTGTCATTCGTGAATCTTTGACAGTCGTTACGGGTAGTCAGAAGCCCGAAAGTCTGACAACCAGTCTTACCAAGAGGTATCATATTACCCGATAACTGGGTTATGGAGGTCAGATAGGCAGCCGCTCCATGTAAAATACTGGTATTCAACTTCATCCGGTTAGACTGGAAGCTGACCCCAACAAAGTTGGGAAAAGGCTAGGCACATCATCTGCCTAAACTCATAAATCAGTCAAAGGTTTGATTGAGACAAAATTATATTTTCGATTCCCAAATTTTGAAAACCCTGATCATATACATAATTTATTATTAATATGACGAGTCAACCTTGACTGAGATAAAAACGGCCCTGACCGAGCTGCCGTCCTTTAACTAAAAAGCCGTTAACCCTCAAATGGTCAATTTTTACTTTTTAATAGAAAGTGATAGAGTTTAAAATTCTCTATCTTTCTGTCTAAGAAACATTTTTATAACATAAATAGTTCCAAAGATATGGACATCTTTTAGGCCGTTAAGTAACATAATTTTTGATGATTCCATCACTTGAAAGCGTCTAACCCACACTTCTTAGCTTAATGTACTTTAAAATACCTTAACTGCCCGATGTGATGATTATTTTCTAGTCTTCTACTTAACTACAAGCACGTTATCTGATTTTTCTTGACTATAAAGACGCTAACGGACTATAACTTCTTTATAGTTAGCATTTAAAGAACAGTTTATGTGAAAAAATTTACTTATTTGCAGTTACCAGCCCTTAACGCTGTTTTAGTTAAGCATGTAATTCTGCACATTTCCCAGAATACTTAGCTAAAAAGCAGCTAAGCCTCATTACTTAGCTAAAAGGCAGTCAGCCGACTCTCGCGCCGCGTTCACTCCGGGGTTGAGTGGGGTGCGGGTGCCCTGCTCAAGCAATCCGCCGTCCCGTCGGACTAAATCTTTCCACCCAGAGGGCACTGACACTGACTCTGTCAAAGATATGAACTACGAGATCTAACTAAGATCGAAGAAGTGACGATACAGATGAAGATATTGAAACAGAAAAACCCAAAACGACAAGAAAACAAAATCAAAAGTCATTTATTCAAACTAGGCTGAGAATCAGCACTTTTCGAACGTCAAAATTACAAAAGACAGTCCCCCCAAAACGCCCGCCCTGCACCACTTCCTAGTGCTTACTTACGATCCAAAAAAATAAATCCTCGCTGAAGAACTATAGACCCATCTCACTGCTGAAACACTTATACAAGCTGCTCCCGAGGGTCGTCAAGAACCGTCTCGCGAAGAGACATGTCGAGTTCCAGCCGCCAAATCAAGCCGGTTTTCGAAAAGGCTTCAGTACCATAGACCACATCTATGTTCGGCAAATTATACAGAATACCGCGGAGTATAACCAGTCTCTGTGTATAGCATTTGTGGACTACGAGAAACGATGCGACTCCGTCAAAATATGGGCAGTTCTGGCCTTTCTGCAACGATGTCGAATTGACTGACGCTACATCGAAGAGACGAGAGAGAGAGAAAGATAGAGAGAGCGCGCGCGCGCGCGTGCGGGCATTGAGGTACGACGCTGCCACAATGACTTTTCAGATCCAGAATCAGAAAATAACCCCATCCAACTGCTCAGAGGGGTGAGACAGGGGGATGTAGGTAATATCCCTGGCTGACTGGACTGGACAGGGTATCAACGTGAATGGCGAGTACATTTCACATCTACGATTTGCCGATGATATCGTCCTAATGGCAGAGACGCTGAAACAGTTGGACCAGATACTGCATAGCCTAAATGGAGGCTCCATTTAGGTTGTGCAACATCTGGTCTAACTGTTTCAGCGTCTGTTCATCTTGTTCGATTTGCCGATGACATCGTCATATTGACTAAGTCTCTTCAGCCGAAATGGAGCCTCTCGGTGGGTTGGTTTCAGCTTAAATTTGGACAAGACAAAATTCATGTACAATTCGCACATCTTAACGAGTCCAACCAAAGTTTTGAAGGATTATGTCTACCTAGGGCAAGTCAACCAGCTCAGTAGACACAACTTTGAGAAAGAAGCCGACTGAAGGATCCAGTTGGGCTGGGCAGCATTTGGAAAACTTCGTCAAGTCGTCTCGTCGCCTATCCCGCAGTGTTTGAAGACTAAGGTCTTAACCAGTGCGTCCTGTCTGTCATGATATACGTTGCCGAAACGAAGACATTGACGGTCGGGCTGGTACACAATTCAAGGCCGCTCAGCGCGCTATAGAGCGAGCTATGCTCAGAGTCTCTTTGAAGTATAAAATCAGGAATGAAAATATCAGGAAAAGAACCGCAGTTACCGACATAGCTTCCAGAGTAAGCAAACTGAAGTCGCAGTGGGCTGGCCATGTTTGTCGAAGGACCGATGGCCGGTGGAGCAGACGAGTCCTGGAGTAGAGACCGCGTATCGGCAAGTGTCGAGTGAGCCTCCCCCAACTAGATGGATCGACGGCCTAAATAAGGTGGCTAGGACAAACAGGATGCGGAAGGTAGAGGACAGGGTGTTATGGCGCAGCCTGGGAGAGACCTTTGTCTAGCAGTGGACTGCGATAGGCTGAGTATATTGATGACTGTGTTTAATTTAGATATTGTTATGTTCCTAAATACTTAAAACTACAAGCTTTTGCTTATGGATCCGTCCGCGTGGAGGTTGGTAAACGATATCATTTCGAATAATTAACCCACGGGAATGAACTACCGGTATAAAAAGTATTCAATGTTTTATTCCAGGTTATGGTCTACCAGTGTGCCAAATGTATCTATCTACACTTGAAAGTGCTGCTTATGTTTTATTATTTATTTAGTGTGCAATTTTACTACATATTTTATTAGGTACTTTTATTTGTTATAATATTTAAATAATTTAGGACTGAAGTTGCCTCATGTCTGATATAATGTAGCCTTAGTTTATTAAAATAACTGGGTTAGAAGTTTTCTATTAAATCAATGGTTGAATCAATCAAGAACATGGATTAAGAATATTGTCCATGCCAAATAATGAGCTCATGATCTGTTAGATCATAATTAGTTATAAGTTGATTATTATTGCGTATTAAATATATTAGTAATTCTTTTATCTTTTAAATGTTGAATTATACTTTTGATTTTTAAAAGAACATGATGTTAGTATTTAATTAATTACTCACATATTTCCATATGAATGCTACACTATACAGAAGTTAACCACAAGTGAAATATTTTTAGCCACCTTTTAGTTAAGTAAAGTAGTTAAGAGTTTACAAAAATTCCATATAACATTGCCAACAATTAGCTAAAAAGCATCTAAAGCCCCGTAACTGCTCATTAGGAAAGTTATTGAAATTGAAATTAAAGCGAATGTCATGACTATAAAGCAGTTATGTTACTTAACAACTTTTTAGTTAAGTATTTCTAAACAAAATATAACAAACATTATGAAGCTTAACATTTTAAATAAATTACTTGACTAAAAAGCCGCTAAGGTATGGATAACGGCCTTTTAGTACAGTAATAAGATGCAATAACTAGGTTACATGCTTAACAAAATGAGAAAAATGAATTTTAAAATTAATTAATAATAGTTATTGGACAAAAAGGGTTATCTACGATAAACAGAAAGAAATATCAATTGATGTGTCCAACAATCATTATCCTAAGTATCATAGTTTTTAAGAAACAACGATTCCCACGTTTTTTGGCATTTACTCCGAAACAACTTTTTGGGCTTAACGGCCTTCTAGTTAAAGGACGGCAGCGAGGCTCTGACCCACAGACCTGCAATCTATATATAGCCTTTTACGAAACAATTGGCTATATTTAGACTGAACAATAAAATTATGAAGGAAACTAATGATTCAATTTATCTGATCGTGAAGCTGTTTATTTAAATGTGTTGAATAATTTTACATAATAATTACTGAGGACGTGGTTCTGGGTTAAATTTCCACGTGGGGCAAAAACTATGATTTATGTACTTACCAATTTTCTAGCTTCATTTTTAAATCACATTAATTTAATTAATGTGATCAATAATTTTATTTTGAAAAGAAAGTTTCTAGAGGTATCTTCATGGTCTTTTTCTATCGTATCGAATTAGTTGTAATATGTTTTCAACGCACTATCTAACTAGCATAATATACTGAAGAATATCATTATATTTTTCTGATTTTGTTTATTGTTGTCGATCATATACTTTTAGGCATTATAAAACTTGCGTTTTTTGCGTTTAGGTTCTGTAGTCCCCTTAACTAATTGGTTTTACCTACCTAGAGCAGTGGTGGCCCAGTAGTAAAGCCCCCGACTTACGAGCTTGGACGTCGTAGGTTTAAATCCAGTCAGATATGTTACTTTGTGTAATTTATTTCGTCACCAATGCTCTCAAAACGGTAAAGGAAAACATCGTGAGGAAAGCGACATATCCTAGAATCTAAATTCGAAGACATGTGACATCTACCAACCGGCGTGGTGGATTACGGCCCACTCCCCTTCAAAAGAGAGGAGGCCTGGGTCCCAGCAGTGGGAATATTATGGACTGATTATGTAAGACACTCTATTCTATTGAAGTTTTTTCAACTTTCAGTGGCGGACATAGAATGCGGCATAGACAAGGCCCGTAGTGCCCGTATAGTAGGTGGCGTGGACAGTCTCCCTGCCGAGTTCCCCTGGGCTGCTAGCGTGTGGAGGCAGGGGGCCCACCAGTGTGGGGCCACCGTGTTGAGCGATCGGTGGCTGCTGACTGCTGGACACTGTGTTTGCAGGTAAGAAAGAAAGCAAGTGTATAATCATCATTTTTTTGTCCTTTCATATCCCAATTGGTTTGAGTTCGGCGCAACAAGTCTTTTTAACCGACTTATATATTGTGTCTTTGGGTTAGCATTTTCGTTGTTTGCCACCGACTTCCAAAATTAAAGTTATTTTTCACTTTGCAGTATCTTTTTTGGAAGTCGGTTTTTTTTTTTTTTTTGTAAAAAAGTTTTTATTTTTCAATTTTAAGTTGTACTTACCCCAGACAAATTCGTATAATTTTTTCTATAGTTTTCCATTAGTCGTCATCTTGGTATAGTCAACTTCTGAAGGAAGAAAAACCATCTCAGACATTCATCTGCATGGTCCTCACATAGCCTGAACAAGATTATATTTTTATCTGTCCTGTGCTGTAATTACACAGGCACCCTGTAAATATGTTTTAAGAAAAGAACTTCTTTAATATGTTAATCACTTTTAGGCCAGCCGCATACGTCCGGTTCTTATATTTTCCGTTCGGAAACCCTGACGAAAAATATAAGAACGTGTGCGCTAAAGAGAAGATTTTGTATGAAATACTCGTACGTGCATTCAGGGTCACCGAATCTGAATTTCGAATCAGGAAACCGGACGTATGCGGCCGTCCTTGTAATTATCCAAGCTACGCCATTGCTTTTTCCTGGATGTAGAGACAAGAGAGAGAGGGCTTACCACAGACAATTAATATTATTTCTTGAACCATAGACTAACTACTAAATTAATCTATTACACAACCTTTATAACGCAACATAGTGTCACTGCTTGGATCGTAATTTATACATACTCGTAGTTTACAGTGCTTTCGGATCATGAGCTTATAAATTGGTTACTCGAAAAGTCATAATCGTCGTGAAGTTGTAATCGTCGTAGTAATAGTATTTTGATGATTCGGGAGGAAAATGTACCTTATGATTCCAAACACGATTTCTTGCTAGTATTAGCCTTCTAGATATTACCAGGAAGTCATATATTGTTTGAAAATTACCTTATAGTCATTGCCATCGACATCAGAAGGTCAATTCTCATACATAAAAAACGTACAAGTTCAAATCGCAACCATATCTTAGCGACAATTAATATGACAAGAAAACAACGGCAACTTGCTTATAACTAATTTACTTACATATCTGAATAATTATGATTTTTGACAGATTATTTACTATTCCTGTATTTTATTTAAAATATGAGAATTGCCCTCTAGTCTTAGTGTTTTCGACAGCAACCCCTCTAAATTCTTATGTAAGTCTAATTCTTACATCAATGGAGAATTTCTTACATATTCATCAATACAGGGTCATATTAAATTAGCTAGCGAAACTCTGTAGACGTGATGGGTATCGATACCATAAAATAAAAATTTATTAGAATTTATGTTTTTTTTTTTGGAGTCATCGAACCCTGTTAGTGTTGTTACTTGAAGTTTAAGTTGAGAAAATCTGTTTTCTTTTGTTTTATCGTTTTGAAATATTGATACCTAACACGCCTATGAAGCTTACACAAAAAAAACTGATAAGTATTTCAAGCGGCTGCGGTCGATGACTCAATTTTATATTTATCAAATTTGTTTTTTTTTTTTAATTTATCATAATAAGATATCGTCTGCGGAGTTTCGCTAGCTAATTTAAGTTGACTCTGTATAATTTTTGTAAGCATGATGTTATCAAGAGCAGTGAAAAGCCACGGTTGAGTCAGAAATTAAAAGACTCTTAAGTAACGCCATTTGTAATATTATTTCAGTGTCTTCGATGACTTCTACAAATCTAAGCAACTTTCTGTTGTCGTTGGATTCACAGACATCTCAAGTAAAGATGAAAATCAAGCAGTCTCCAAAATTATACCTCATCCTGAATACAAGTAAGTACCTTTCAGATTGTTAAGCAACATTTTGCCCTAAGCCATCATCTGCCTAGCCTTTTCCCAACTATGTTGGGGTCGGCTTCCAGTCTAACTGGATGCAGCTGAATACCAGTATTTTACATGGAGCGACTGCCTATCTGAGCTCCACAACCCAGTTACTGGGTAATACGACACCCCTTGGTAAGACTGGTTGTCAGACTTTCGGGCTTCTGACTACTCGTAACGACTGTCAAAGATCCACGAATGATAGCCGGGACCAAAGGCTTAACGTGCTTTCCGAGGCACGAAGGGGTCTTGGTATGTCAAGATGGCCACCCATCCACGGACCAACCGCGGTAAGCGTAGCTTAACTTGATCGATCGACCCGTGTGGCTGTTATTATTTTGCCACGGGCCCCTCTCGTTTTGCCGAACATTTTGCCGAGGAGAATTGGATTTTAAAGTCTTGATGAAAAATGAAGCATATTTTCGTGCTAAGTTACGAATAAAGTATTTTTGAAAATCTTTGATAAATAAATATTTGAACCATAAAATACACAATTTATTGTGACTCAATAATTTCTCTTTGCTTTAGCATTTAAGTGCTCCTCGGTGATTTGTAAAAATACTTGAAATAATCTAATGAACTTACACTAAGTTAAGTAATGTTTTATTTTATTAAACAGCTAAGTTTTTACTCAATTAATTGATATAATCTATACTACTAATAAAGCTAAAATAAAAGACTAACTAACCTACTATACAAATAAATAAAAAATTAAAAACCAAAGGACACTTAGGCGTCGAAATACTCATCCGCATCGCTGTCATCCGGAAACGTGCCCAGAAGACTGGCAGCATTGCCACGTTGAATGGCAATGCTAATTCTTTGACCAAAGAACGACCCAGTCACGTGAAGCATCGACCAAGTTAAGTAATTGGTTTTCTTCCATTTTACAAAGTGCGTATACACTTGAGTTAATCTAGCTAGGCAAACACCTGTCATTGTCTAGCTAGACTAATTTAAAGTCAACAATTTTAAGTGTTTATTCTTTGATAGACTTGATTTGAGACCATTTTAATCATTGCTAGATAAATAATTTGATTAAATTAATACCTGTAAACTGTTTTTCATATTGATTCTTTCTAACCCATGGTTGTCTGTTTTCAGCGACAACAATGTTGCCTTCTGATGTTCTTGTGTTGTTGTGTTTGTTCGCTGTGACATTTATTTTTTTAATGTTGCAGCATCATGCTGAGATAGGAGCCTTTTCGCCTCGTATAGGACTTTCTGTGTCTTTTTTCTTTTTATTACTATTTTTTTTTATATAACTTGGATTTTTATTTTTTTTACTGTGTTTAGTTTAGTTTGTGATCTTCCTATACGAGTCGCAATAAATACGTTTTCTTTCTTTCTTTCTTCCTATCAGTTTATAATTAGTAGGAGTCGGTTCTTTGGGTTCATGCACTACCTTCGTCGAACAAAGGTGTGGGAAGCAACGTGTGTCGATACTCTTGCGCCATTCCATCTTCCTGGCTCGGCGTTTCCCTTTCAGTGAACCAAGGGCTGGTTTTTACTTTGTCCAGAGGCTAAGTATTGCCATACAACGTGGCCATGCCGGCATGCCGCCAGTCTCTTGGGTACATTACCAGTCGACAGCGATGCGGAGGAACTTTTCGAAGCCATATTTTAGTTTGTTAACAGTTTTAGTTAGGTTATAATAGGATATTATATTTTTATTTTAAGAACCTGTTTGTTTATTTAGTGTTACAAGTTATCCAGTGTATACATATATTATATACTCCTAAATAAACAACTAAGAAATTAATTAAAAAAATTCTATAACGTTTAATACATCTCAATACATTTATTATCCTCACCAGATGCAACAGAAAGTCAAATGACGTGGCTCTCCTCAAGACTGCACGGCAACTGAGGTGGTCCACTGGTCTGCAACCAGCCTGTCTTCCAAATTCTCCAGCTGAAGATTTCAGCGGCACATCAGCAACTGTTGCTGGATGGGGCTTTACAGACGAGGATAGACAGAAAGGTGAGAAAGTAAAACTAACGAAAGATAAAGGTGTACCATAAATTAAGGCAGGAGTATAACTCTTTAGAAGAAGTAGCTTGTCTGGACAAGTACTTTCACCATGTTCATATCTTTTTCTGCCATCAAGCAGCGTGTATGTGCTCTGGTCTGAAGGGTATGGGTGCTGATGTAATCACAGACACAAGAAACATTTCATTATCTTTGAGATGGTAACGCACCAGTGGAACTTCTGATATTGCAGTTAAGTTTGGGAACTGATAAAGCTTTGAACATCATCGTCATGATCATCATCATTCCAGTCGATAAACGTCTACTGTTAGACATAGGCCCCAAGCACCGCCACTTCGACCGATTCTGAGCTTCTCGCAGATTTCTGCGGCCTTCACCAGGTCATCAGTCCACCTTGTGAGAGGCCTTCCAAACTTTGAATATAACTGTAATCAATGATAAACTGGTTAATATAACTAATCTAATCTAACTAGGCGGTACTGTCCCAGTGCAGGGCAGAGGCCTTCCCCCTCGCTCTTATCCAAACAATTTCTTCCTTGTCTAGTAGCGGTCAGTCCTTTCATTAGGAATCAAGCTGGTCCCGCCATCTTCGCCTTAGCCTGCCGCGATGTCGTCTAACACTATGAACCTTATGCACTATAACCAAGGACGATATTAATAACTCTATCTTCTCCTAGGTGAAAGACCTAACATCTTACAGAAGACACAAGTGATAGTAGTAACCAATGATGAGTGCAACAGCTGGTACAAGTCCCAGGGCAGTAAGGTCAAGGTCATACCTACTCAAATGTGCGCAGGCCATGAAGTTGGAGGACGTGATTCCTGCTGGGTGAGTATTAGTGTCACGTAACACTAAAACTAATAACAGAAAATCAGTATTAATCTGTGGTGTCCTTACAGATATTCGCTAATCTTGAAGATGTTGTGTTATTCTGTAAACATCACTTCGTAATTTCGCTTTCTTACTATATGCGGTCACTGGAGCGAGGCTTAACGAATAACCCTATTGATAAGCCTAACTCCCAAGTAATTGACAACCGAAAATAAATACACACACACTAAAATAGTCTTTGTTAGTGTTCGTGAAACAAACTGTTGTTTTGTTTCGGAATTTTCAACGCTATGTGAAATTCCATCTAAAAGTGCACTCTTCATGGCCTAATTCGTTGCTTGTTGCCAGTTTTCGTTGTCTGCATTTTCCATTTCAAAATATATTGCTTCTCATTATTCCTTAATACACAGTTTACGGGAGCTTGAAATAATGCTCTATTGCATACACTCCTAAAGGTAGTTAGCCATCGAACTGGGAACGGGATACCAAAATCGAGGAATCAAACCTAATTTCAACATTAATTTCGGTAAGTACCCAAAAATTATTCTGTCAAGCTTAATAAGGGATTTGTCCGCAGGCTGACAGCGGTGGTCCTCTCATGATCAGAGATGACAGACGTCATGTCATGGTTGTCGGAGTAGTTTCAACTGGCAGCGGCTGCGCAAGACCCAAGATGCCAGGAGTATACACCAGAATATCCAGATATACTGACTGGATAGTCCAAAGTATCAATGGTGATAATGCAAGAGGTGGACTAAGCTGGTATCCAAGTTTTAGTAGTTTCTTTGGGTGATGATATTGAAATGAATGTTATTGGTAATGTAAAGTAAACAGCTGTAGCTGATGAGTGATTTGTGGATGTCAATCCGGTAAAAAGATCAGCAGAGCTTTTAATGATGACGCGATTGATGGTATTTGTTTGTGTACAATGTATTTAGACAAATTTTATTAGTATTATGGCACATTGATGAATAATGCTGGCAATTCTCTGACCAGTCAGTACCCGCTTTGCAGGTAGGGGAGGAAATCGTTTAGATTTAGGTAGCATTTCTAGTTTTTTTTTATTAGATGCTATAATAATAATTTTTAGTTAAAATAACACTTACCGTTTTTGGCTGTGTTGGGTTGGGTTAAGGAAAACAAGTCGTTGTAAAGTAACTCAATAGCGAATAGTTAAAATAAAAGGTTAAAAGAAATTATCTTGAGTTTATTGTATAAAAATATATTTAAAATAGAAAACTGTAATATACTAACGTCAAAGAAACTACTGTGATACTAATGTTTAAGATAATTAACAAAGCAATTGTTTCAAATAAATAATAGTTAAATAATCAATTTCTTTTGTTTGCAAAACCTGTCAAATTCCCTCTTACTATCTTCTATAACAGACAGAAGTTTCATTCCAGATATTTCTTCCATATCATCTTTCAGCGATTTTAAGGCATCGTCTATAGCAAGTTTGGCTTCAGTAAGCAACGATTTAATATCTTCAATCTTTTTTATATCTTTATGCTTACACTTCATTACCAAAGCTGAATGTAATTCGTTCTGCAAAACAGTGTTATATAAACTAAGTCTAGCATTCCCTGGATCTAAAGCCTTGGTAATAGCTATGAGTTCTTTGCACATTTTAATTTTCTTATCAAGAATATCTATTGTTATGTACCCTTGCTCTCTCCCATACAGCTGCACTAAAGAGTGCTTCAAAGAGTACATATAATAATGATTCGGATGTAAAAATGTTGATAATCTACAAAGGAGGTTCTCTAATACTGTTATAGAACCGTCCATCATGAGAACATTTTCCACATCATCCCCCATTTGAGACATTACCATGTTCACCTGAGCATTGTGTGCTTTAACTGAACACTTACTGCAAGTCCATTCCGTTTCGTCATCCAATGGATCATCTGGCAGGTGAATTCCATCGCAAGGGTTATCCTCATCCCCCAAACATTTCATCGCACTTAGATAAGTTCCAAGTTCAGTAGGGTCGCTACATCTTGGACATTTACATGCGAAGTACTTTGAATCTTTCAAATGTTGTCTTCTGGCTTGAGTTCCCCATAATGCATGGCTGTACATTGTTGCTATGTGATGGTTTTTGAGTATAGGAACTACAGCTTTGATGGTTATTTCATACAAGTCGTTCCTGTCTCTTGGCGAAAATGCAAAAGAAGTATGCTTAGTGTTCGGTATACAGCTGTGCTCCATTTTGCAAGTGACAGCGTACAACGCACTGAGCTCCGTTCCCTGTGGCAGACGAATTTCTAAAGCGTTCGTGTCGATAATTCCACAAATTCTATGAAGTAACTCCGAATTTATTTCGTAAGATTTTTTCAACTTTTCATCCATCCTGTTTATAAAGTTGTTGATTAGATATTCGACGATGAATTCGTTCGCTTCGCTGGAATTACAAACAGGGAATTAGTTTTATCTATACATAATTATAATAAAATACGAGTAGTAACGAAGTCAAAATTGTACATTTAATATTTTTGAAAAAAAAGTATTTGCTACGAGGAGTAGCTCAATGAGTCTGATGCCGAAAATATAGTTTTTAGAATTTTTGTCTATGTGTATGTTCCGAATTGGCGCAAAAAAACGTCTGAACGGATTTGGATAACATTTGGCAGACAGATAATTTATAGCCTGAATTTTTACTTTTAATCCCGGTAGTAGGTAAATGATAAATGGTTTATTTTTGTAAGTAGGTTTGCAAAAAATCTTTTTTTTTTTAAACAGGATGTTTCCATTAGATACTTTCCGAAATCCACGCGGGCGAAGCCGTGGGCAAAAACTAGTGATGTTATACAGACTTAATTTCCAATTGAATTATTCTGTTTTTGGCGTTCTGTATTAAGTTTCAGAATTTATATTTTGTTTACCTACGTTCTTTAGATAAGCGTTGCTTGTTATATTCTGAGCAACATACACACATACGTAGACATCTAATATTTTTAAATTACAACTATACAGGGTGGCAAGGACATCGATGCACAACCTATTATAGTCCGCGCGGGACTAGTTGGCCGCTTAGGTGGGGACAGGGGTGAGGCGGCGGTTCGCAACGCACGTACTGAGTAATGCGCACCCGCCCCTCTGTCCCACCGCTCACATGTCTAAGGCGCGGCCAACTAGTTACGCGGAATATAGCACAGATTCAGTATAATTATGAGTTTGTTTCGGCCTTTCTTATCAGAGTAGTCCGGAAACGCCGACCTCACCTAGTTACAAAAATATGATTGACTTGTAAAAGTGTTCTACTTACAGAAATAAAATCATTTATCATGATTCTGGCCGTGGGTTATTATAAAAAAGTGGCACTTCGGGAGTGCCGACAGAAGTGAAATCTTGAACAATTACGTGTGTATTTTTTTAATCGTCAAATAAACAAAACACAAACAGAATACTTTGCCATCACTCACTGACAGATCGGATATACATTAACACCGAGTACATCCCGAGGACAGTCGAATACATCCGAAGCGGTGTCGGTTACGGTAACAGTGGCGCGAATTCATAACTTTTTTCCCATGCCCAGCGTGCCTAAAGAAGTTTTCACTTAAAAAATCTGCTAATCAGTATTAAATTCATCGTCGAAGTCGATGTCACTGCGACCCTGTAGATTATGATGATAATCTTAATAGTTGACAGCATATCCGGAACAATGACTCATCTGCCTAGCCTTTTCCCAACTATTTTGGGGTCGGCTTCCAGTCTAACCTGATGCAGCTGTGTACTTTACATGGAGCGACTGCTTATCTGACCTCCAAAAACCAGTTACTGGGTAATACAATATCCCTTAGCAAGACTGGTTGCCAGACTTTCGGGCTTCTGACGATCCGTAACAACTGTCGAAGATCCACGAATGACAGTCGGAATCATCGGCGTAACGTGCTTTCCGAGGCACGGAGGGGTCGCGATATGTAATAGATAGCCTAGCCATCTCAACTAGCCGTAACCATCGATCGGCCTGTGCGTCTGTTGTCATTGAGTCACGAGCCCCTCACGAAATCAACAGAGTATTTGATAAGTATTAAAATATACTTTATTTTAAACTGGCTAATGCATTGCGAAGCCCTTTAATATACCATACCCCGTATGTAAATATGGTCACCCATCCACGGACCAACCGCGTGTGGAACAATGACTACGATGAGAAATTGAGACCATTATAAAAAAACTTTTAACAAATGCCAAAAAAAAAAAGATGAAATCGCTCCAAGCTCGCTTCATCAATTTATTCCTCAAACAACTCTATTTAAAAAAAGCACGTCCTTTGCCCTGATTAAATAGTATCCGTTTGAATTATATTTAAATAAAATGTTTTTTTTAGGAAAGGTTAAGATTAAACTTCCTGTTAAATAAGTAAGTGTTTGAGCTTAAATTGTAGAGAAATAGGTCAATTTCTAGAGTATTTTTTTATTTAGATATCTGAGCTTATTTTGAGGAAACTGAACCATTAAGTTTAGGTTTCAACCTAACACCATTTTAAAAGTTGTGACGTAGGTAGGTGTTTCTAGTTTATTTATTTTTTCTTTTTAGGGTTCCGTAACCAAAGTGTGCCAACGGGAATTATTACTAAGCCTCTGCTCTCCGCTCATCAGTCCGTTCGTCCTTTTGTCTGTCTGTCAGTGGGCTGTATCTCATGAACCGTAATCGGTAGATAGTTCAAATATTCACATTATATATCATCATCATTCTCCTATCCATATCCCAATTTCTTTGGGTTCGGCGCAACAAGTCTTTCTTCCATACTTCTCTGATTTAACGACAATTAATAAAAATTTAATAAAGTAAAAAATTTAAGGGGGTCTACATTATATAAGAAATGAGTTTTTTTCGGCGATTTTTGCGTTGTGGTACGCAACCCTTCGTGTCCGAGTCCGACTTGCACTTGAACTTTAGTTCAGTATGGAGGGAAAAGACGTGCTACGCCTGCCCCAAAAATTTGGATAAAAGCAATAGGATGATGATGATGTTCTTTTTATTCATCTTCTTTTCAAAAGGTTATTGATGTAGGTTTATGAAGCTTTGGAAAGGTTTAGAAAGGTTCTGGAGTGGCGACCGCGTAACGAAAGACGTAGCGTTGGAAGGCCTCCCACAAGATGGACCGATGACCATGTGAAGGCCGCAGGAATCCGCTGGATGCGGGAAGCACAGAACCGGTCGAAGTGGAGGTGAAGGCCTATGTCCAGCAGTGGACGTTTTTCGGCTGAATTAATGAATGAAGCTTTCCCTACAACTCCTACAAGTGAATTCGGACTCTTTTGGTTTTCACTTTTATATCTAAATAACTACCAATTCATATATACGTATACGTACGTACTCATAAGCCTCGGTGCCTGGCGTCCGGCATTCCATGTGCGACTGCAAGTCCAGTAACTGCTTCCAACCTTCAGGATCTGTCTTCTGAAGTAACGCGCACCTCAATGGCATTAGAGCATCGTGTCTGAAAATTAATAAAGATGCTAATTAGACTAATTTAATGAATTAGGTACTGAAGATGGTGCTGGCCGATTGTTGGCTCATATTTTATCCCACTGCTGGGCAAAGGCCTCCGCTTTTTCCTTCGAAACCTCAAAACAAACAGAATTATTTAAAAAACTGCTTTTGGAAATATCCTCATGTACCAATCGCGGCCTTTTCCGCCTGATCAATTTAATTTTTTTTCGCCAATATCCTGCGGCGGCGTCAAGCTAGTTCCTAATAGGCGAAAACTTTAAGGGGGCGGCCCTTAAAGTTTTCGCCTATAGAGGTATGAGGAACAGGGTGTAAAGTTCACTCATACTCTATAGAAAAGGGAGGATCCTCCGACCAGACGGGTGTTGTGTCTGGCGGGCAACTGCCCAATGATTCATTTCGGGCCGTTGTATCTATGCTAGTTGCGCGGTAAACTCTGCTTGCGAGATGCAGGATTTGCGTGACGTCAGTATGACGCGTTGTTCGCATGTGGCGTTGTAGATACCGCTACACGCCTATTAGGAATGCAATCACGCATCACTTATACTCCTTTTGTGAATTTTACGAATGAACTATTTGACCTTGACGTGGGGTTAGAGAACGCTTTTGAGTGCAAGCAAAAATGAATTTAGTGGTGGTCAGGCGGGAGTGCCCGCGATAATACCTATGACCAAAGAGCAATTTAAGTAATAACGGGTTAACTTTTCAAAGAAAATAATTTCGCTCATTTAAAGTTTTGACAATGATGTAGGTAGTAGAAGAAATATTACGGCACAAATAAAAATTTAAATTACATTAACATATTTGACTTTATACATATATCTATTTTGCAAAAGTAAAATAAAGTCATATCATCTATTACCTGTAATAATCAGCCATGTCTTTCAAAACACATTCTGGTCTCAGGCTGAGGATTTCACACTCCGCAGCATGATGCCTCGGATCCTTTAGACCTGGACAGTTGCCTGAACAGACTGGCCAGCCGCATCTGAGGAAATAGTTAATTATCTACTAAGTTCCAATTTTGTATTTAAAATATATAATAGATTAACGATAATATTACAGTGTCAACCCCGGAATCTCAAATTGTTTAAAACTCTGAAGGGCTCTACGAGACTGGCTCGATCTAGTGTGGAGTCCATAAGTTT
The DNA here is from genome assembly GCA_914767645.1 of Hydraecia micacea. Classification (NCBI taxonomy): domain Eukaryota; kingdom Metazoa; phylum Arthropoda; class Insecta; order Lepidoptera; family Noctuidae; genus Hydraecia; species Hydraecia micacea. Next base: position 4,012,470 of record OU611794.1, read on the forward strand.
TATATTTACTTATGTTTTGAGGAGTTTATTTGTACCTCGATATATCCGTGTTTGTACCTATTAGTATTTAAGGAAATGTAAGAACAGTTTATTTGGTTGATAAGCGATTTATTATTGTTAATTATGGATTGCCAAAAAACACTCCTTTAAGATTTGATCAAAAGAAGTTAGACCACATTATAACAATGCCGAGAAAATTCAGATATATCCCAAAAGACATTACAGCTCAAAGATCTCTCTTATTATTATTTATTTTAACCTGTCTCATTCCCCACTCCTCTCTGTCTTGAGCTAGTGTGGGCCAATCCTGTCTGTAGGCGTCAAGCTCGTCTCGCCATCTTCTCTTAGGTCTACCTCGACGTCGCCAGAGATTTTCTGGGACCCACATGGTGGTTGATTTGGCCCATGACTCGTTCGACATGCAAACATGCCCGGCCCAGTCCCATTTAAGCTTGGCTACATTATGGGACACGTTGGTAAATTTTTGTTTTGGAGTGCAGCACTGTGTTCCTAATACGCTTAATTAATCTGACTCCAAGAATGATGCACCCCATTGCTCGCTGGCAAACCTCAAGCTTGAACCGGAGCTGAACTGTCTAAGAACATTTGAGTGCCGTATGTGAAGATTTTAATGGAATTTAATGATGATAAGATAGAGTGATCTTGTTTCTTGTTATATTTGTATAAACAAACATTTAACCGGCTATCACACCATCAGACCTCCTCAGATAATAGTCTCCTGGTAGCTGGTAGACCGGTCACGATCGTTATATGTATAGGTTCTTGGTGTGATAGTGACAATTAAAAAATTAACGACGCGTGTAACAACTTTCCAATACAACAGACAACATCGGCCTTATTAGAAAACAAGGTTTAGGTAGTATCTTTAGAAGCAGGTTTAAACCATCGAGCCATTTTTAAATTTCGAACTATAGTCCGACAACTGACATTAAGAGGAAATGCGATCGGAGATACTTTTGAAAAAGCCTAAGTAAAAAGTCATAATTCGAGGTTTGGCTCTCGCCTATTTCCTCCTCCAATATTAGACCAATTTAAAAGATATTTCATAAACTGAATAAGAAGGATATATACTGTGTCCCTATGTTTTTATTTTTAAGCTATTGCATAGCTTTTATCTTGGGCTTTGAGCGCGGCGACCGAATGAAGAAATTCCGTAACGAAAATAAACCTAAGCATCGTCTAACGTCGTATCAGTTCGGCAGACTTCGGCACGGTGTTTGTGTGCGTTGCTATGCAATAGCTTTACCGCGGCAGTCCCCGAGTGCCACACGTATTTTTTCATTAATAGTTGTCAAATGTGTACACTATGCGGTAATAGTTGTCAAATTTACACACTAAGTATGCCTCTGTTGACAGTGTTTTAAATCGGAATTTTTTGAGGGATCTAGTGCTTATAAAAATAATGTATCATCAAAAAGGAAAACATAGGGACATACAAGTAGTTAATATGTCTTTGTCGTCCATTAACTATGTAATGTTTAGTGTATGTCTTTTGTTGGAGATCCTAAAGTAAATAAATAAATAAATAAATATTTATTATTCTGTAAAAAATCGTGTCGTTGGTTCCACATTTTCGTTTTTTTGACGCCGACTTCCGAAATTAAAGTTATTTTTCACTTTGTAGTGTTTTTTTTTGGAAGTCGGTTGTTTTTTTTGTAAAAAAGTTTTTATTTTTCGCTTTTTAGTTGTACCTACCCCATAATACAAATTCATATAACACTACTTGCTATGTGAATATTAGTGACAGGAAGATAAACATCATTAATTTAAACTAAGTGGAAAACAAACGTATTGTTGAAGCTAATTCCAAAACTACCCAAGCAAAGTTCATACAATTTATATGGGACCACCTCTGCAGCATACCTTATTCATTAATTAGACTAGATGCTGATAATCCTGGCTGCAGCATCAGGCCAAACTTATGTCAACATTGCATTGAACTTAAAATTTAGTCCTGTTTAAAATGAGCCCAAACACGACTACGGTGCTGTAATTTCAAGGTTTGTACTTTTTCTGATGCTCCTGGCTTCAGCATCAGGTCTCGGTGTTCCTCATTAACAGTACGTTTATCCACACATCGAGCCCTTTTCAATGAGCCTAAACACGATATATCTGCTGTTAGTTGTCGAGGAGTTAGGTACTCTGCAGACTATCCTGACTGCAGCATCAGGTCATGACTTGATGATCATGAGACCAAATGTGGCAAATGCCCTATCAAACATCAAAACAATTTACTAAAACAGTCCTTGCCTGTTCGAGTAACTTCTTACTGTTAAGGAGTTGTACCTTCCATCATCAGCCCAGCTACCTGAGATGGTGACAACCATACGCAAATACACAAGATACTTCATAAAATATGCGAAAAACAATAAGTGAGCCTATAAAATTTGAGGGTTGCCCTCGATTTCTCTAAGATCCCATCATCAGATCCTAACTTGGTGACAATGGGACCACCTCAGAACTATCTACTTTCGAACAAAAAAAGAATTTTGAAAATCCGTCGACAACTGGCGGAGTATTCGATGAACAAACATACAAAAAAAAAAAAACATACAAACAGCCGAACATAGTACCTCCTCCTTTTTGTGAAGTCGGTAAAAAGGAAAACATAGGGACATACAAGTAGTTAATATTTATTATTCTGTAAAAAATCATTGCTTTATGGTCATTAACCAAAAAGAAAACAGGCGAGAGCGTTTCTATGGATAAACGAGTACCCGCATTTCCTCTTAAACCCGAGTATACGGTTTAACGGTAAAATTATAGCAAACTAACTTAGCACATCTTTCACCAGTTTCAGTGAAGACTGGTTTGTAGCAGCCAACGCAAGGCATAGCCGCTTCAGGGTCTAGCATAGCCTTGGGTCCAAATACTAGAGGTCTTTCAGTCAGGACTATATCTCCTGGATTTAGGTCTCGGGAGGCGACGAGGTGCCTGCCTAGGTCGTCCGATGTTTGAGCCTGCAATCGAAAGACAGATGAAAAGATGTTATAATGAAACACAAAAAAACATGAAGATTAAATCCTGTATTACCCGGTGGGTATCCCGGTGGGTGGTGGGTTGGCCGGCGAGAATATGTCTCAATGATTGCAGTAGAACATTATTGATGAGCATTTTTCACTAAGAATATTGCTATTTATGACCACACTAGGTATAACATTATGCCTCATAGATATTTGATAGGGAATGGCATGGTGATAGGGTTTTTTCTTTCATTTGACAATAGGTAGTTACCAGGGTTTCCAAAGAGCCATTTCTTTCAAAACAAATCATGGACTGAAAGTCTTTTTGATTTCTTCTTCAAGCAACATCGATATCCCACGGGTATTCAAGATTTTTAAACCAGTAGCGCCATCTAGTATGAATGTGAATGACACATTGCTTAACGACATATTCTGTGAGCGACTTGAGTAACCAAAACAAAGGAACATCGTGTTTCTGAAAGTTTGCAGACAAACCAAATGATGTCGTTTTTGTACTTTTTGTGATAGCAGACATAGATTCTCCTTTTTCGAAGGGATTTAAATATGTAGGTAAGTAAAAATGTATAGTAGACACTACTTACTAAATGATATGCCAGTTCACTGTTACCATTTTCTTGATCCATATTTCTGAAAAATATAAAATAATTCTAAAAGGAATTTTAATAATCTTTCTCCATGTAAACGTTTATTTCTTTTTGTCGGCTGAATTCAAAGTCAGTGCGCACGGGCAACTGTCGCTCGGTCTTCGAAGGACTGAGTATAGCTTTTCATTGTGTAACGCCCAATACATTGAAATTAATTAGGTTAGATGCAGCTGAATACCAGTATTTTACATGGAGCGACTGCCTATCTGACCTCCACAACCCAGTTACTGGGTAATACGATACCCCTTGGTAAGACTGGTTGTCAGACTTTCGGGCTTCTGACTACCCGTAACGACTGTCAAAGATCCACGAATGACAGCCGGGACCAACTGCTTAACGTGCTTTCCGAGGCACGGAGGGGTCTCAGTATGTAAAGATGGTCACCCATCCACAGACCAACCGCGGCAAGCGTAGCTTAACCTGATCGATCGACCTGTGCGGCTGTTATTATTTAGCCATGGACCCCTCTAGTCTAGAGTGTAGAGTGCATACACTCTGAAATCACTTGACATAATTCTAAACCAATCAAATTGCATAATCACAAAACGATCCAACTTCATATAAACCGTTGCTCTTGGCATTCGGCCAGACTGAACTACATCAGTCAACATGTCTTCTTAACAATCTAAATAATGTTCCATTGTGCTCGTTCAGTTGATTGCAACGCGTTAGTAATTCAGTTGGAGCAATGACTGCCACGTATATCTATTTTGATAGTGAAAACGAAATCAACAAAACGATAAAATGGGCTATTAGGATACCAAATACTGGTATTCAGCTGCATCCGGTTAGACTGGAAGCCGACCCCAATATAGTTGGGAAAAGGCTAGGCAGATGTTGATGTTGATTAGGATACCAAACAGAAAAAGCGTAAGCGGACACGCTTATCACCAAGAGTACCAAGACAAACATGAAGTTAAGAATTTAAAAAAGTACTAAGCAACGTATGAATATCACAATCAGGAACAACAATTAGGTTTGTAACAAGAATTAAACACACTAAAAGTTCAAACTATTCTTGTATCTAATTAGCCCTAATTATCGGGTGACGACCGATTGGAAGTACTTAGTATATTCCTATACTTCCTAGCTATATTATATAGTATATATTGAGAAACATGAAAAAAAAACTTTCCTTCGGGCGAGATCGTCAAGAGAACACCATAATAAAAAAAAAAACTCGTGTACTTACGTGTGATTCATAAATATTTTTATATGCTTATGTTATCACTTTAGCACTCTAATTTATAAGTTTAAGATCTACATCTAGAAATTCTAAAAGGAATTTTAATAATCTTTCTCCATGTAAACGTTTATTTCTTTTTATCGGCTGAAATTTAAAGCCAGTGCGCACGGGCAACTGTCGCTCGGTCTCCGAAGGACTGAGTATAGCTTTTCATTGTGTAACGCCCAATACATTGAAATTGACTGTGAGCTTGCAGTTTGCAATTATTTTTTTTTTCTATCTTTTTTTACACATTTGCTTTCTAGATACCATTGAAATAAAAAACCTAGCCAAAATAAATAAATAATTTAATAAAAACAATTAAACATCCAACTTCTTCTGTTTACAAAACCTCTCGAATTCTCTTTTACTGACTTCAATGACAGACTCTAGCTTCTTTCCAGATATTTCTTCCGTATCATCTTTTAGAGAGTTTAATGCATCTTCTATTGCCAGTTTTGCTTCAGTGAGCAAAGGTTTAAAGTCTTCCCCTTTTTTAGCATTTCTGAACTTCATAACCAATGCAGAATGTAACTCATGCTGTAAGACGCTATTATACAAGCTAAGTCTAGCATTCCCTGGATCTAGAATCTTCGTTATTGCTATGAGTTCTCTGCACATGTTAATTTTCTTATCTAAAATGTCTCGCGACGTGTAACCTTGCTGTCTTCCATACAATTGTACTAAAGAATGCTTTATTGTATACATATGGTAATGATTAGGATGAAGAAAGATTGATAATCTGCTCAGAAGGTTTTCCAGTACCGTCACAGAGCCTCCCATCATAAGTACTTTCTCCACGTCTTCTCCCATTTGAGTTATAACCATATTCACTTGTGAATTGCTTACTTTGGCTGGACATTTGCTACAGGACCAATCTGTTTCATCGTCTAGAGGATCCTCTGGCAGATGAATGCCATCACAAGGGTTGGTTCCATCACCTAAGCATTTCATTGCACTTAGGAAAGTACCAAGTTCAGAAGGGTCACTACATCTTGGGCATTTACATGCGAAGAACTTTGTGTTTTTTAAGTGTTGTCTTCTCGCTTGAGTCCCCCATAAAGCGTGGCTATACATTGTCGATATATGGTAGTTCTTTACTATTGGAACTACGGCCTTTATTGTTATTTTACAAAAATCTTTTCTATCTTTTGGTGTAAGAGCGAAAGTATGCTTCGTGTTTGGAATACAGCTGTGCTCCATTTTGCAGGTATCATCATACAAAGCATTGAGTTCAGCTCCTTGAGGAAGGCGAATCTCTAAAGCGTTGGTATCAATAATCCCACAAATTCTATGAAGTAATTCAGAAGTTACATCATGTGCTTTCTTTTGTTTTTCTTCCAGTTTGCTGATGAAGTTATTCATGAGATATTGGACGATAAATTCATTCGCCTCACTGTAAAGAGAAAATATGTTTTATTTTTATATTACATTTTGAGCTTCGATTGTTTTGTATCAAATTGTACATTTTGTGCTTGGCCATTAAGAATATTTACTATAGAAGATTTTGGTAGAAACAATTTTCCTTTAAAGTTTTTATATTGAGTTTATTTTAAGTTTACTTATGTGAAATAGAGAGTTTCAGCCCAAGTTTCAATTAAAGTATTTAGTGATAGATTTTTATTGTAAAATTATAATCTGTTATTTACGTACTCATAGGCCTCGGTGCCAGGTGTACGACATTCCATGTGTGACTGCATGTCCAGCAACTTCTTCCAACCTTCAGGATCTGTCTTCTGTAGAAGAACGCACCTCAGTGGGAGTAGGGCATCATGCCTGAAAATGATAAAGGCACAGCCATTAACTTGATGGCAATTACTGTAAGATATCTTGACCGTGGCCATTAATTCTAACGTTAAGCCGAAATCAGACGCTTCACTCGAGAGTATTACGGTTCACTCGATTGAAATTTCATTTTGTTTCTTTCCACGTTCACACGACACCAACAAAATGCAAAACAAAGCAGCAAGAAAGCAAAGCTGTTCCGAAAAACTTTGCACGTGGTACGCCAGTGCAAAAACAGATTGAATCGACAACCGCTGTATCGAATGACGCTGATGTAAAAACTTTTTGAATGCTACGCTGTCTGGTACGAAAATAAAAATTCAATGTTGAGTGATTTAGGCTCCACTGTACCTCCACACCCGACGCATTTTGATAGTAGGTATTTTTTTTTGGATAGAATAGACCCTTTTTAGTGTAATTTGAAAACCGCAAATTCTGAAAAACCATAGGGGCCGAGAAAAAAATTCCGTTGTTTTTTTTTTTTTAAACCTCCAAACCCACTACACACTAAACCAACATAATATACAAAATAAAACATTAGTAATGACAACTTAGGATGCAAGAGCGAGCGAAGCGAGCTCAGGACTTGGGGCACCCCGACTCGGACAGGTTAGGTTAGAAGGGGATGGCGGGGTCTAGTGAGCGAGCGAAGCGAGCGAACAGACCCCGCCATCCCCTTCGTGGTTATTTTTTTTTTTAGACCCTAGAGCCCCGCGAAGCGGGGCTCCTACTACGCCTTTTAAGCAACTTTTATGTTTTTTGAGGTTAGGTTACACAGAAATAGGGGCTCCGCAAACGAAAAAATAAAACTTTGGGAATTTTTTTCTCAGCCCCTATGGTTTTTCAAAACTTGCGGTTTTCAAATTTACACTAAAAAGGGTCTATTCTATTCAAAAAAATATACCTAGTATCAAAATGCGCCGGGTGTGGAGGTACAGTGGTTCCGTGATTTAGTCTGGGGAATCTTTATGGATCGTTTCACTAATGAATTCATTTTCACTTTTGATTCATGTTGTGTTTCCTTCGAGTATAAGATGCGGAATGAAAGGTAAACATATCAGTTTTAAGTAGGTAACTAAAGTTATGTTATAGATAGGTAAATCAGAGGGGCGATTCCCGTATTTTTACAACAACTTCTACATACAGTATGCATACAGTAATATCAGTCTAAATGCGTCAAAAAAAATGTAATAAATTTCCCTACATTTGTGACAAGTTTTTGACATTGATTGTTGCTGAGATAAGATGGCGACTTGAATTTGAACGTTTTATATGTACTGACGCCAGCACATCAAGCTACCCGAAACGTTTAAATTTTCCCAATCAACTTTAAACCTTATGCTTTAGCGATAAAGTTGAAAAAAAAAAAAAAATGACAGATTGTAGTAGCTTGATGTGCTGGCCCAGTCTGTACGAGAATTGGTCTTCAGATCGTTGCCATGTTTTCATAAATACCTGTAGTAATCAGCCATATCATTGACGACACATTCTGGTCTCAGGCTAAGGATCTCACACTCTGCAGCATGATGCCGCGGATCCTTTAGACCTGGACAGTTGCCTGAACAGACAGGCCAGCCGCATCTGAGGACATAGTAAATTATCCACTATCAATATAAAAGTGAAGTGGACTTTGTAATTATTTTACCCCTAAGATTGAATGTTACTTGCACGTAGTAAAACGACGAGCGGGGTAATTGCGTAACGATCAGTAGCAATGGCTTTCATTTTGACTGTTCAAAAACATTCATTGTGTTATATTTTTCGACCATGCATGGATTAGCAATATCCTTCAAAATAATTCAGCACCCTAATTGCGTAACACACTATCAATCGTAATGTGATTCATTTTGAAGCAAATTGCTAATGCATTGCTTCATAAGTTCGAAAAATTTGTCTGCTCTACACGTAAATAACGCAATGAATGTTGTTGAGCTGTCAAAATGAAACCGATTTATAATGTGTTGCGCAATTGCCCCGCAGATTGTGATTGAAAGTATGTTACCTACGCAATTAGGGTAGGTATTTGACTATTTGACAGTTGGATAGTTTCAACTTAGTGAATTTTCAAACATGGTAAGGTAATTATGAGATCGACTGTATGTACTATTAGTTTTTCCTTCGTAGTCTATCGATGGTTTCTTGATTTTGATATTTTGATCTTGCCAATATGATATTAATACCTAAGGTACACTGTCTGTACACTGCACTGCACTGTTTTCTGTTTTAAACTCTGTCGTATCCACTATAAACTTTCTCATTCCGGTCTGATCCAGTATTTCTTTTGTTTCTATAGCGACTAAGATACTCTCATAGCGCTTCTTCTACTTTAGGTTCTCACTGATGTGTAGATTTAAAACTATTTAAAACTTATTTTCCTAAGACTAGTAAAATCAACAAAAACTTACTTAGCACATCTTTCACCAGCCTCAGTCAAAACTGGTTTATAGCATCCAACGCAGGGCATGAGCGCTTCAGGGTCTAGCATAGCCTTGGGTCCATAGACCAGAGGTCTTTCAGTCAAGACCAGATCTCCTGGAGAGAGGTCTCGGGAGGCGACGAGGTATCTGCCCAGGTCTTCCGATGTATGGGCCTGGAAAAGGTTTTTGGGAAATTTGTTTAGAGATTTCTCCATTTTTTTTTAGTTTTTCTTTGTTCTCATCGCTGGTACCAATGACTATTACGTAATAGTTATTATTTAACGTAAGTCAAGGCCATAATTTTGTGAAACAAAGCTTTTTTTGGTTTGACGATAGTTAGCGCCATTTTTTGACGTATACGCGTGCGTCAAGTGGACGTGAAACAACCCGCCCTAAAGTGTAGTAAACTCTTTTATGTTAAGTACCAAAAAATAACGTACTGCTCTATGTACTTTGTAAAATATTATTATTTAACAAAAATATTAAGTTTAACAGCTAAATGTTTAAAAATTGCTACAAATACACAGGATACAAAATAGGTAGGCACCAAATTTATTTTTTAGGTCTCTGATATTCCTTCTCTTCCGCAGAGTTATTATAAAATGAATAGGTACCTACAGTCACCAAAAGAGATAAGTAACCAAGGTCGTCGGATAAAGTTGAAGTTTAGTAAGAAACCGATAGATGTTTTTGAATGAAATTTAACTTGATACCTATATGAACTGTTTTTTTCTATTAATTAAATTAAATTTCATTCGAACACATCCATCAGTTTCTTACTAAACTTTAAATATATCCTTTGGTGACAGTACATAAACTCGACTGTGTCGTTACTCGAGCAGTTAGCTCAAAGAGGTGGCATGCAGTATGGGAGGACGTGCGGTCGTGGAAACGGCCGCACTTGGTGAATGGGCCCGCTAGACATGGCGGGCTGATACCAATCGGGGTTGCGGCGAATGTACAAGTATCTCCTGGGCCCCCGACTCATATGATACTAGAAGGGACAGTGGGGTTTTAGTCGGTAGGAGTCCGACATAACCCTCCGTTCTTCCCAGACGGAGGGTATCCATTATAATTAGCCCACGACAAAAATAGGTACATAAACTCGTCTTTTTTTATAATTCTCCTTCACAGGAGTACCAATAATCCACATTTACTGACTCAATAAAATGAGGATATAACATGTAACTCAAGTGCAATTAGACACATATATTGTCATGTATGTCTAGTTTTACACACATAAAGTTATTCGTACCAATATCCACTGAGTCCTAAGCCAAACGTATTTTAGGTCATTTTAGATCTGTAAGGCCCATAAGTCATAAAGTGATGAATGATGAAGACCGCCATCTAGTAAAAGTACAAAGACATTATTATGTAGAAGAAAATATTCGAGCGACTGCAGCTGAGAACCGGAGACTAAAGGGTTTGGCAAGAAGTTAACGAATGACCCGATAGATGTCGCGTTTCTAAATGGTAGGTATGATTTGTTTTCAATTTATTTCAGTTAATTTTTTTTACGTAGAGGGCATTACTCGAAATTTTACGGACGTTCATATTCTGATCTCAGTCTCAATCTCTCAAAAATACCTCTAATTTCCCTACATTTTTGACCAGATTTTGATATTGATTGTCGCTGAGATGAGAATGCGACTAGATTTTTTACGTTTTTAATTACGGGAATTGCCCTTCTGATCGAATGTATAATAAAGAAAGATCTTATAAAATACCTTATTAAATAATAGTATGGATAACTTACAATGTACGCCAAATCAGTAGCACCATTCTCTTGTCCCATTTTTCTGCAAAATAAACAATGCTTTCATAAATTTAAATACGAAATTCAAATTTTCTTACGTTTTTTTGCAATTTGCAGGTCAGTTTCAGGTTGTATGTTGGTTTAAATTATGATTCTCGGTTGTAACAAAATTTTATAGAATTATAATCATAAAAATCATCAATACGTAACTCTCTATGTTCATATTACCCTATTGAATGATTTATTTATTTTACCATTTATGTACACACATATATAAACAGACAAGAAAAAACAGAGCAGAAAAATAGGTACAAAGGTGATGCTTATTTCATAAGAAATCTCTTCCAGCAAACCTGCGATAGGACAAGAAATAAAGAGATGTAGACAGCGTGTAAAAGAGTAAAGGAGACAAAAAAAATACATAAAATCTAAAAACAATTCACTAAATAAAACTACACAAATAATATGAGAATATATCTACTTACATACATACAAATAAACATACATACTTCAAAAATACATATAAAGTAATCAAAATAATAAATACATACACAACTATGATAAAGTGGAAAGATATAGTGTTCTTTTACTCCTCTTTTAAAAGCTGCAACAGTTTGGCAGTCCCTAATTGCAGGCGGTAGGCAGTGAATTCCACAGCCGCACCGCGTGCACTGTGAAGGAGTAGGAGTAGAACAAGTCAGTGGAATGGGGAGGGGACTTGAGAAGGTTTTTAAGATGCGACCTGCAAGGCGCATCTGAAGGACGGGCGTAGCAAAAACGCTCCCGTAGATAGGATGGTGTTTTGCGATGAGGATTTCATGAAATCGTCATTTCAGGCAATTTTAACTCAAGTAAGTAGTTGAATTGCTGATTCTAATGATTATAATCCTGTAAAGTCATATAGGTAATTAGGTATTCGTAACAGTCGCAAATCGTATACAACCCGAGGGGCAATTCTCGTAATTTTAAGAACGTTCACAGTCTGATCTCAGTCTCAATCTGTCAAAAATACCTCTAATTTCCCTATATTTTTGACATGATTGTCGCTGAGATGAGATTGCGACTATAATTGAATGTTTTTAATTACGGGAATCGGCCTTCTGACTTTAACCTGAAAATTGCAAAAAACGTAAGAAAATTTGAATTTCACGGGCTACCATAGCAGACTGCGCGAAAATAAGCTCTAGATCATCCTCATCTAGTAATTTACAACATTTTTGAAGAAATAAAGATTCGTTGGCATAATACATATACCTACATAATTATTGGGTAGGTAGGTATTATTACTGGCTTGTGGGTAAGTAATAACAGCCGCACGCGTCGATTGGCGCGGTGGGACCGTGGATAGGACCATCTTTACATACCAAGACCCCTTCGTAACTCAGAAAGCATGTTAAGCCGTTGTTCCCGTCTGTCAGTCGTGGATCTTTGATAGTTGTTGCGGGTCGTCAGAATCCCGAAAGTCTGACAACCAGTATTACCAAGGGGAGTAAGAGCCAGTTACAGGGTTGTGGAGATAGGCAGTCGCTCCATGTAAAATACTGGTACTCAGCTGCATGCAATTAGACTGGAAGTCGACCCCAACATAGTTGGGAAAAGGCTAGGCAGATGATTATGATGACGATGAAACATTCGTTGTCGTACTCGTATACATAATTATCGGTATTTTCGTCTTCATAACATATTGACATCTGGTTTAAAAAGAGCTGATTATAAAGAAACTAAATTGAAAACAAGGCAAGTTAAATAAAAGCTTGTAAAAATAGAAACAAAATCGGAAACCAAGTAGACAGCTCAGTGAACAAGGCAATTTTAACATGTTAAAAGTGCACAGCATGATACAAATAAATCTGAAGATACAAGATATATTGCACTCAATTAGTTAAAGAATGGTCTATATAAATCACCAGTAATCGACACATTCGTCAGAGGAGACAAGTTGGCAGACTACACTCGGTTTCGTTACATTGATGTCAAGGTTTAATTATGGGAGTAATGATCTAGTGCATTGCCAGCCATATTATTTTGATAAAAACAAACCTAATATTGATTTATATAGACTTTGGAAGAACGACAATGCAACAGAAAACCAATAATAAATACATAGCTGCCTAAAAATAACAATACCTACGAATGCATATATGAACTACTTATAGAAATGATAAAAAATCCATTAAAAGAATTCATATTTGACGGGTATTTCCAAATTGTAATTTTCTATGGATAAAAATGGGCAAGAAAAACGTTTGCATATTTAGCTTATGCTGGAAATTAATAGCTTGATATACGAGTATCGCCGTGCGTACAGCATCTATTAGAGAAAATGTGTCCTAAAAGAGAATTCTAATCACTATTTTCAAAAACTCACAGAAAATATTTCACTACTAGTAATAATAAAAATCTTAAGTACACGCAGCAAAATTAAATATTTACGATCTAAAGAGTAGCATCACGCCTTTATTCAGTTATTCGGTCAGGCAGAAGTGCACCTATAGTAACACCCACATTTCGCCAGTTATATATAAGCCAAATGTAATAGGGGGCGAGCCCATTGCCATCAACCAGATATAAGTCCAGACCCCGGGCTGCTACTGAGAAATACCAGATGGGAAAACCCCATAACACCTTGCCCAACCCGGGAACCGAACCCAGGACCCCATGCTCAGTAGTAGAACTTGCCACAACTAGGCCAACGAGATTTGAACATTAATATCTATAATAAACCTGAAAACACGAGTTTGCAACGTTTAATCGTAAAACGCGACATTCACACAAACGCAATAAATTCTCCCAAACATTCAGTCTGTCCAAACATAAATTATATTTGGCAAATGGTGCACTTTTCCGTAGACCAAACGTTTAAATGGGTTACTCTGGACTATTTTTGGAACGTATCTGATAAACGTAAGCTCTTAGAAAATATCGTTCGCATTCTTTTGGGCTTTCTTAAATACGTCTTTAAAATATTAGTCTATTGTAAGGAAACTGATATTAGTTTTGAAGATTTTAAGTGTTTTGTATGATTGATTAGCTGCTATACTTTGATTTTCTGTGTTGAATATTTAGGTTACTATGTCAGTCGAATCGTTTTAGTGTTTCGACGTGTACGATATTCGATACGCACTCTGCAATATAACCAGCGTTTATGCTCTGTAAACTTTCCGATCTGTCACCAGATCTTCAACCCAATTGAGGGTTGGGTCCTCACTATTTATAAATAGTGAATTGATCTTTTGATTCTCAGAAAAACTTACCATGTTTGAGAGAGCTTTTATTCAAAGAGGATAATTATGGTTTTCAGATCCTCTATTTCTTTTATTTTATTTAACTTTTCTGAGTTCGATTGTGAGTTATGATACCTACTGGATTTTCTTTTTTTTTTCTTTGAGCTTTGGATCCACATCTAAAGAAATTGATTTTTTCGGGTGTTTAGTTTCAGCCAGTGATCCAAAATTTTTGTTAAAAGCTTTACCCATTGTAAATGTATTAATGAATTAATCTCGATCGTTGTTCTCAATCTGTGGAAACACAATTGCTTACAGTTTCTATTTCGGAGCAAGTCCTATTATGATGATGACGTCACATTGGCAGTAAATCGAGAAGACCTAGACACGAATATGATGCCTATAATAATTTATGTTTCTGGTTTTAATAATATTATGTTTGTCAATTCTTATCCTATTTTATGTTTAGTCTTCGTAATGCTTTTATAGCTTGAGTAATTTAATTTGGCACTCACTAATTCAATTTGGCACTTTTATTATAATCATAACTGTTTATGCAGTCTTTTTAAGCAGTCACATCATTTATTTGAGCTTTAAAAGTAATTCTTCGTTTTTTTCAATACCACTAGCACTACAAGCTGATTTTTTCTCAAAAAATCTTGAATCACATGAAAACAATACTCACATATTTTCGGTCATGATTTCTCAAATAAAATTTTAATACAGGTACACTAAAATATCACCAAAAACTTCCTCACAACAAATGAAAAAAAAAAAAAAAATCCCTAAACACTGGAAAATTCGAAGCAACTGCGCACGGGCAACTGGCGCTCGCTCTATGTATGACTGAGTATAGCTTTCCATTGCGTAACAATCGGATATGTGAATGAACTAAAAAAAAACATTCTACGATTTATGAAAAAAACATTCTCTGGTACGTTATTTTGAAAGATTGTGGTTAGTGAATGAGCAAACAAACCTACATAGTCAGAAAAACTGTTTTTAAAAGCACATTTTGTTCAATAAAATTAATATTTTGTTTGATTTATTACGTTTCATTTCAACCCCAAAAACTCACATAAGTACCCTACCACCCTGCCTAGAATTTTCAATATTTTTGTTTTGTCTTTTATAAACCTCACCAACTATTTAATCTATGAAAGTTTCCATTGTAAATTGAGTATTTACCGGGATATCGGGGTATCTTGTAATAGTTTAAAAGCTTGCCTTAAATATTAATTTGAACCTAGTTTTATAAAGATTACTTACAGTACCGTGCCGGTTGAATAGCCTGCATGATATGAAGCCGAAGCTGCATTGCCAAATTTTCTGTTATGCTATATTGTCGCGATAACGCGAACTAAAACTTTGGCCGTTCTCTCTCGCACACCCCTCGCAGTCTTGTTGTACAACAGAGAGTGCGCGAAGTGTAGTTCACGTTATCGCGACAATGAAACCGTAGCTTTACACTCCATAACACTGATAACAACTGCTTCATATACAAGACTGTTTTAAGACCTGTTGCACACGTTCGCTTGAATTATGGTTTAATTATTATCATTTTACTTGTGAATTTTCTTGGTTTACTGGTTTTATCCACCCTGTGGACTGATAACCTTGTGAAGGCCACAGGAATCCAGGAAGATGCGGGAAGCACAGAACCAGTCGAAGTGACGGTGCTTGGGGGAGGCCTATGCCCAGAAGTGGAAGTCTTTCGGCTGATGATTATGATAAATGGTTTTATTTTAAGGGTAGCTTATCTTTTACTTATACATATGTAATATTTTTTTTATATCCAAGTGGTTTTGGATTGAAAATCGAAATTTCCACTAAAAGATTGTTTTATTTATGTGAAAATTATTTGTCAAGAGATTTTATGATAAGAATAATGATTACTGACTTAAACTTGTTAACCCGCGCAGGCTATCCTGTAAAAATCTTACTGGATGGTTGTTGTTACTCATGACAGACTCGGATCTAGGTTTTCGCTCAAGGGGGAGGAGGGGGGATAATTTCTCAGGCTGGGAAAGGCCTTTTAAAATAAAACCTTTCCCGCATATTTTCCGTAAACTGAACAATGTGCCCCCGTTTTCGAGGATGACGACGACTTATCTTTATCTTAGTAATAAAGGTACTGTATACAAACTTTGCCGATAGCGTATCTGCGCCTGCTTATGACGATTCTTTTCACCCAATTAAACTAAGTTAAAATAAGAAAGTACCTACTATCTATACTAATTGTGTTAAGACAAAAAATACGTCTGAACTTCGAACTTAAGCTGCAACCTCCAACGTCTTTACCACTATGCTACTGTCATTTTCTCTTTTACGGTGAAATAAAAATGTGGATACAGAAAAAATAATGTAGTAAAACGTCACGTAAAGTAAGGGACATAAAGAGCTTCCATTATTCAGAAAAATATGATACTGTCTACTTTGTATTGTCTTTTTGGAAGACCGTTGTTTTTTTTTCACTTTTTAGTAGTAGGTACTCACTCCACACAAATTCGTATAACACTACTTGCTCTGTAAATATCACTGACAGAAAGTTATTATAACATCATCAATATAAACTAAGTGACCAAAATACGTATTATTGAAGCTAACTCAAAAACTACCCAAGCAAAGTTAATAAAATTTATATGGAACCACCCATGAGGCTGAGGCATGTAAAACAAATAATCTGAAAGTATATTCTTTTAAATAAAAAAATAATTTTGCAAATCGGCTTATAAATAACGGAGTACTGAGGTAACAAAAAAAAAAACCGAATTGAGAACCTCCTCCTTTTTTTGAAGTCGGTTAAAATACCTTCAGAATTCAAACGAACATTACTGATATTATATTCGGAAGCACAAAATTCTGGCAAATAGTTATCTGTTTACCTGAAGTGTAAGACCAAGGTTTAGATAGTACAATAGCTCTTCGGAAACATAGATGAAGCTAATTCATGGGCAGTAAATGAGGAAATTTGAAATTTGAGTTAGCGAAAGTTTAGGTCATCCCAACAAAAACAGGAAGACAATATTTAACCAGAAATATGCATTAAACGCGGGAGGTACAAATAGTTAATCAAATTATTTAAAACCATGTTTCCACGAACGTCCACCGGTTCTTGAATGTTTTTGAAGTGAAACATGAATTCATTAAAATTATAATTACTGTCAGACATTGCAGCCGTATGTTGTACAAAGGGTACAACATTAATACTCAATTTTGTTGGCACTGTTCCCGGATCTTTACTGTCTTGTTAATTATGCATGTCTATTTAGAACGAGTATTGTGTTTGATACCAAGCGCAGCGGGCGTGCATCGCGGCCTAATAACAATTGCCTTAAAATTCGCGAAATGCCAACCTGCGAGGTTTGCCAACAACCCGCAAACCAAATCTGCGGAGGCTGCAAACTTGTCTACTACTGCTCCAGACCCCATCAGAAACTAGGATGGAGAGAAGGACACAAATTCAAATGCTGTGCCTTCAAAATCGAATACTCAGACACTCTAGGACGACATATGGTCGCCACAAGAGACATTCAACAAGGTGAAATGATCCTCAAGGAGAAACCTGCCGTGATAGGACCAAGGATCACGTGCCCAACGGTCTGCTTAACATGCGGAAAAAACCTGGACCCGCAAGAATTTGGGGATTATTACAAATGTTCAAAGTGCAACTGGCCAATGTGTGGCCCCGAGTGCGAAAGTGCTGATGTTCACAAACCGGAATGCAAAGCTATGACAGATAGAAAATATAAATGTGATATAAAATACCAAGGTCCCAATAAAATTCAAGCAGCCTACTGTGTTATATCGCCACTTAGAGTGCTTTTGATGACTTACTCCAACCCACTCCAATACGAAAATATTATGAATCTGGAGTCTCATTTAGAAGAAAGGATAAACACCCCTCTGTATACAGTTTTAAGGGCTAATTTAGTGACGTTTATAGTTCAAGTGCTTGGATTGCCTTTCGATGAAGAAACAATATTGAAGGTCGCGTCTATATTTGACACAAACTCCTTTGATGTACGCTCGCCAGATGGGTGTACACGGCTACGGGCTATTTATTTGACAGCTTCAATGATGGACCATAGCTGTAAAGCTAATACGAGACATATATTTTTGGGTGATGACTTCCACTTGGCTATAATAGCAACAGTACCGATATCCAAAGGTGACTTGATTACTGCCACGTATACTCAAACTTTGTGGGGAACTTTAGATAGGAGAAAGCATCTGCTGACGAATAAATTCTTCGATTGTGAATGCGATAGATGTAAGGACCCGACGGAATTGGGAACCCATCTGGGTAATATATACTGTTCTGTTTGCAACAATCCTTTCAGTCAGACTACTGATAATCGTGGATCAATGATGGTTTCGACTAATCCATTAGACGAAGATGCACCATGGAAGTGTGAGAAATGTGAACATAGTATTTTAAGCAAGCAGATGGTGTGGGGCAACAACGCATTGAAACAAGACCTTCAGAAGCTGAACAAGACAAATCCAAATGAGTTTGAAGATTTCATTGAGAAGTACAGCCAAACGTTGCATCCTAGTAACCATCTAGTAGTGCAGGCCAAGTTGGCATTGGTACAAATATATGGGAACTATAAAGGATATAGTTTAACAGGTACTTATATGTGGTTGTTGTTAAAATAGATACAGTGATTGACGTATATTTACAGTACGTATGTGTTCTTAGCTTCAATTAGAGCTAAGTGGTACTAAATCATAGATTTATAGAACACATATACACCATCTTATTTGTACTTCTTAAAAAAAGTAAACATTTTAAAAAGTAAAAAGATTTGAAAACTAATAGCAACAGAAACCAACGCGTGTATATTATCGTTCGTCCACGTTCAGTGTCACTACTTTTCTCAAAATGTTGAAGGAAAAACCGGCATGTCCTAGAACCAAAAAAATCTAAGACATGTGCCATCTACAAACCCGCACTGGGCTCGCGTGGTGGAATACGGCCCACCCCCTCTCACATAGAGGAGGCCTGTGTCCCAGCAGTGGAAACATTATAGGCTGATTATTATGCAATGTCTGTACAGGCACTATTCTAAGTTAATTTTTTTTTTCTAATATAATCCTACTTATCGATATCGACACGTATCAATCCTTTCAAATTATTACTTCCTATAAAAAAAACCGATATCTATTTCACCGTGTCCGGATATCAACTATCCACAAAACCAATTAAAAACAGGGAAAATAATTTGTTTGATATTATCTGCCAGATAATTTAACCGGAACGAAAGTTATCCAAAGTCAGTGGAACAGGCATATGTATTTAGATTCGAAATCAGGTGTTTATACTGGGCAATCGCGCTTGTTCACAAGGCAGCAGAAAAGACTAGTAAAGTATGTAGTAAATAGCTTGTTTTATCGACATTCCACCCCTGAACTAATTTTCCTTTCAATAAAATTATTGGAACGCTGACAAATGAGGATTGCTATTTCAAGAAGTCATTAGCTCTAGTCTATACATAATGTGACCTTATGTACCTACTTTGATAAGAGAAACCCGATTAAGTATTTTTATTAAATAACACCCGTTCAAAACTATAGGTATACATTGAGTTGATAACTGCTTATTTATGTGGGTAAGTGTAAAATTGAACGTCTAAAATACAGGATCAAATTAAGGCGCTACCTCGAAAACCTACTAAGCGAGCGAAAGTAATGCAATTACTTTTGAAACGCAAAAGAAGAGTGATCTTCTTTTGCGTTTCAAAAGTAATTGGGATACTGTTACAATTTAAAAAATTGTACTCCATGGTTTGGTATTGAAGGATAAGGAAACAACAAACTATCTCAAACACCGTATAATTATAAAATTAAATTTTCTCAATATAAACAGACCCGGTAGACAATAGGGGTCTACCGCAATAACTTGTGGTCCAAATGGAACCTTAAGTAGTAATTTATATTTTAAATCATAAATAAGGTAGGTGATTAGAGTTATATTACAATATTGCCAGCCAGCTAGAATTTCAGTAGAAAGAGCTAGGGTCGTGGGGAGTTGGAGGTAAACCAGATACTGTTCCTTTTAAAATTAAATATTATAATTTTCAAAATTAAGGTAGGTAAAACCTTCCAATTATCATGAACGTTATCTATATACCTATAAAAATTAATTAATAAATCAATTACAAAAAAGATCACTCTTCTTTTGCGTTTCAAAAGTAATTGCATTACTTTCGCTCGCTTAGTAGGTTTTCGAGGTAGCGCCTTAATTTGACCCCGTATATCTACCTAACGACTTAGCTCATGGAATGATAAAATTATAAAAAATTACAGACCTTAATTAACGTAGAATGTGGACATTATACGTAAATATACCTGCTAAATGTGGGGGGCACTGTACAGTGTACAGACGCCAGCACATCAAGCTACTACGATCTGTCAAATATCTTTAATAGACTTTCAACGTTATCACTAAAGCATAAGGTTCAAAGTTCATTGGGAAAATGTGACAGTTTCGGGTAGCTTGAGCTGGCGTCTGTACAAGTTTTGCATACTTCTTAGTAGAACACTTACGTTTTTTTTACTAGCCATTAATTTCCCACTGCTGTGCCACCCTACTTTCTTTCTACCTCTCTCTATCCAGCCGTGCTATTCTGTAAAAATATCACCGTGAAAACTTAAGTGAAGTGAGCTTAAAGTGAGCTGTCAATCCCTAGCTAGCCCTAGCGTCAGGTGGAATGATATCTCACTTCACCTACATTTTCACGGTGAGATTTTTACAGAATAGCACTGCAGAGTACTTCCTTCTGAATTATCCCAACTTCAACTTGTTTCAGAACTGCCTAACGCTCTAGTAAGGAGGAAGGTGGACCTCTGTCACGAATTATTGGAGATAGCTGATAAGCTAGAACCAGGCTGGTCGAGGTTCAGAGGAACCTTACTTCTGGAACTGCAGGCTGCTATGACGATGTTGACTAAGAGGGAGTTTGAAACTGGGAAGCTAACTAATTCTGGTGCTCAGGTAGGAGGTCTTTGTGTTTTTTTCATATATTCGTGAGTGCATTCTGAAAGGTGGTAATTTATTAATATTACTAAATTCAATTAAATATGAAATACAGAATAAGCATAATAATATGCTTGATAACTCCATCGAGGACACTTATCAACAAGGAGACCTACAGTTTTGCCTATTTGCACCCTGATTGCGTAACACATTATCAATCTCAATCTGAAACATTTTGAAGGATATTGCTAATCCATTGCTTCATTTGTTTGAAAAATGCGTCTGTTCAACAACGTAAATAATGCAATGAATGTTGTTGAACTGTCAAAATTAAACCCATTGCTACTGATAGTGTGTTACGTAATTACCCCGCAGATCTAAGCAGTTCAGTGGTTTGCCATAATCTTTTTCATTAAGAAGACATTGAGGATAACAGTTCTTACGAAAGTGCAAAGTTAGACGGGAATATTAATATCTACAATAAAACTTACGAAGAAGGAAACTTCTAAAAACGTTTTCTGAAAAACTGTTAAGCTTTTTATGTAGTACAGTTATTTGAGTGAACATGGTACCACTACATTTATAATAGAGCCTCAAGATGCGAGACAAATACGAGTAATTAGTCTGCATTGCTCGCAGTTGACATATTTTATATTTTACACATAGAAACAGTTGGTTGGATCAAGCATATTATACTAAGTATTCCATGCTGTAATTATTTTAGGCCAGATTTTTTTAAAGTCCCAATTGACTGGACTAGACTATGCGAAGATGATATGGCCATAAAGGGGGTGACTACGGAGATGACGACTAATAGAGAAATATGGAAGAAAAATGCATGTTGCGCGGACTCCAATAAAGTAGATGGGATTAGGGCAGGAGAATGATGATGTTTTACGTCTTTTGAAAACTTTGCAGAAAATAAAATAATCACTGGGATAAACTTTTTTTCATAATGAACGAAATTATTTTATCAAAAACTAAAACGTCAAATCTTTCGAGCAATATCGTGTTTAAAAAAACATACTTAAGTAAATACACCTATCTATAGTTTTTTTTTTATCGAATTAACAGAATAAAACAGTAATTTAGTTGTAATCACCCACTCAATTCTACATTCCGATCTATTCTTTAACATTTAGTACTGTCTAGTACGTATGCAAAATTTTCTATCTATAGGTTGTAGATACCATCGCAGCCACTGACGGTGGACCACTTTTCAACCATATTATCAAGTGCATAAGGGTGAAAAGTCGTCGACCGCCATTGTCCGCGGCTGTACATATAATAATAATAGCCCAATATTCTGTTTCTTACATTACGTTTTATACCTACAATTTGGATCATTGCCAGATTAAATCAATGTTCATCTGATGACATCGCAACCTATATATTTTAACAGCGTGATGATAAACATGTTATTATAATAAAATTGCACATTTCTGTCACTTCAAAAACGTGTAAAGGACGCGTGTCTGGTAAAACAATATCCATGAAATTATCAACCTATAACGTTTTCTTTTCTGGGACATTGGACTCGTTTCTGTGAGAGGGAGTGGGCTGTAATCCACCATGTGGGTCCAGTGCGGATTTTATTTTTATTTTATTTATTTGGGAAAACAAACAGTGACACATTACATTTTGTACGAAGAAATACAAAAAAGATATGGTTGGTTTCCATGACGGTTTTCATAGAAATAGTTCCACAGTCAGAGTTTTATTCGGGTGTTGTGAACTATCACTTAAACAAACAAAGTAGTGTTTGAGGAACAAGCAAACTTGTAAATACGATCCAAAAATTATAATAAACGCATTGTAAGTAAAGTAGTATTAACAAGTATTACAAGTTTGTAGTGCCTCTAACACTTGTCTCAAATGATTGGGTCGTAAAAAGCTTCTATTGCATTTTATCAGATAAAATGTCATCATCATTTCAGCCGAAAGACGTCCACCGCTGGACATAGGTAGGCCTCCCCCAAGCACCTCCACTTCGACCGGTTTTGTGTTTCTCGCATCTAACGATTTCCTGCGGCCTTCACAAGGTCGTCAATGTATTAGATGATTATTTCTCTGTAGTATTTAAAAATATATATTGAGTGTAAGTACTTGATAAAAATCTTTAAAAAAACAACACTGACAGACAACGCATAGCCTGAACCGTTGGGTCTAGAAATATGAAATTTTGCACCAGGGTTCCTATAACGAAAGAGAATACTTATTGAAAAAAATCCTCTATAGGGTTTAAATAGAGCATGAAAGTTCGTATGGAAGTTCGTCATCTTGTCACATAACTTGTCTTAAGTAGTATTATTATAAAGAGAAAAGATTTTATTTTTTGTAAGTATGTTTGTTTGTTTATTACGCTTTCACGCTAAAACGGCAAATTGGATTTGTATGAAATTTGTCACAAGGGTAGACCATGACGTGGATAAGAACATAGAATACTTTTTATCCCAATATTCCCACGGGATCGAGACTTATGCGGGTGAAACCGCGGGGCGCAGCTAGTTTTTGATAATTTACTCTTTTCGTTTCAGGATGAACTGATGGAAAGCTTGGTGCTACTTCAAGAGGCGACCAATATACTGAGAATAGAACCTCACATGAAGACCACTTTAGAAGCAAAGATAAACGAACTTACCTATCTTTTGGATGCTACTGCAGATGGAGCTGAATGAGACGTAAAATATATAGGCCTTATTAAATATATTTTTCGTGTTGCGTTTGTGAGCAAGTCATTAATATTGATGATTTAGGTCGTGTCGTCTGAACACTAATTCAATATAATAAATAATAATATGTATATCAGCCTATTATTATCCCACGGCTGGGCAAAGGCCTCTTACAGAGAAGGCACGGGCATTGATCACCACGCTTGCTAAATACGGGTTGGCGATTTAAGGCTTATATCACATCACAGTTCACACTAATATTATAAAGCCGAAAGTTTGTAAGTGAGTTTGTATGTTTGTTACTTCTTCACGCACAAACGGCTGGACCAATTTTAATCAAATTTGGTATAGAGGTAGCTGACACCCTGGATTAATACATAGGATACTTTTTTATCCCGATATTCCCACAGGATCGAAACTTATGCGGGTGAAACCGCGGGGCGCTGCTAGTTAACTGTACCGGTACCAGTACACAAATGTCAGTATTGGTAAAGATAAACTCAGAAAGCACATATGAATTGAAAAGTCACATTGATACTTGCCTGGATTTTAACCCACCATAGCACCATGAACATGAGGCTACAGGAGCTAGTGCGAATCTTGGGGTTCATTCGATTAATCGAGTCTGGTTTAACCACGCTGGGATCGGTGCAATTCATTCATTCATTCATTCACAACCTCGTGCATGTGAGGCGAGGCCTCAACCCCTGGGCTATCACGACATATTCAATATTTGTATGATATATATATAGGTAAATAAAATCACAAAATTGTTACAATATTGTAATCAAATAGACACTGTGGATATATGTATTTTTTAGTTGTGTATTTAAAATTAAGTTTGTACTTAATCCTCTAAAAGTTACAATGTAAAATACGTATAAAGATTACAATAATAAAACATAATTATAATGTATTTAATTACATACTTACCCAAATGTATTGAATGACACCCTTAGTAGAAATGAAACAATTGACATAAAAATAAAGTACATACGCCAGCACATCAAGCTACCCGAAACTGTGAAATTTTCCCAATCAACTTTGAACCTTATGCGTTAGCGATAAAGTTGAAAATCTATTAAAGTGATTTTACAGATTTTAGTAGCTTGATGTGCTGGCGTCTGTACGTACACGCACTTGGCTAGGTTTTTATAAAAGTCGATATATTATGTTTAAACCTATTTTTATTATTTTACATCTAAATCTATATATTTAGTTTTTCTTCTTTCTCTGTGTCCTTTTTCTTCTATTTCTTTTTAAGCT
Organism: Hydraecia micacea; assembly: GCA_914767645.1. Lineage (NCBI taxonomy): Eukaryota > Metazoa > Arthropoda > Insecta > Lepidoptera > Noctuidae > Hydraecia > Hydraecia micacea. The sequence continues at coordinate 4,037,449 of OU611794.1, forward strand.
TGTTCAGTTTTAACAGGCGTGATTTTAGTAGGTTTAGTGGTAGCTTCATCGACCTTAATGCTAAACTCAACGGAATCCTTTTTGATGTGCAAAATGTTCTTCATAGTTCTCGAGAGCCTCTTGTTCGGCTTCGGAGAGTTTTCTATAACGAAGACCTTCTCTGTATTCTTGTCCACTATTTTGATTCGCTTTTTGTTGAACTGAAATTGGAAAAATATTGTTTTTTGTGAGCTCGCTATTGAAAAGTATCTTATTATAGTGCTGTCGGTGTTAAAAGTCGCCGTCAAAGTTCTCACATCACGTTAAAAAAGCTTCAGCATCAATGTATGAATTTCAACTGTTAAGTTAGTTATTTTTTTTAAATCTTACTATAGTCTAACTTATAGGGCAAATTTCACCAAACTTTTATATCTTCCTTGAATAAGTCTTATACTGAGAATAAATTTTGAATTTTTGACAGTTTATCCATACTAGAACTGTCAGACGTCAATTTTATTCTACGATTAAAATATATCTGACTTTGGTAAAATCAGCCCTCAATGATTTGTAAGTTAAAGATTGCTTAATGAATAAAGGTTCGTAAGTACTAAATACTTAATATGAATGAGGCTCGAAAAATCTATTTATTTACGTCTGGCTTCAGCTATCTAACAGATTTAGATAAAAACCAGACATGCTTTTAATCATAAAAAAGATTGCAATGTTATTATACCGAGGGCTGGCAAGTTGTATTTTTCTAAATTTAATATTCCACCCATTTTATGGGCACCTATTACGAGTGCGCTGTCTGTGATTTCAATCAACTACCTGATAACATATTATCAGTGAGTGCAACAAGTTACAAGATAAGAGGAACTAGACATTCCCCAACTATGTTGGTGTCGGATTTCAGTCTAACCGGATACAGCTGAATACCAGAATAAAAATAACTAACCATAGTACAGATGCAACACCAAGTCCCGAACTTGAAGCAGGCGATTCCAGGAGTCCTGTCCATAGCTTTCCTAAACCTTGCGTTGGTGAAACCGTAGATAAGAGGGTTGACAGCACAGTTCAAGTACATGAGGTAATTGGCAGCAAACCACATTATTTCATAGCTACCATCGACCTGGAAGGAGATCATACTTTAATGTTAGACAAAGACTTTGAAGATGAGAATGAGATAAAAGATCGAATAGATTTGGTGATTAATGGTAGTATAGATTCATGCGATTATGATGAAACCAGGACAACAAAGTGACATTCTCAAGTCAAAAATGTATGGAACTGACAAGCTACCGAAAAGTTTATGTCAATTCTGTTGAAAGTCGTTTTACAGTCCGTTCACAGATATTATACATCTGACAGCTGCTAACAGCAACCTTATTATGCCGTGAATAAAGAACACAATGACTTTGACAGACTTGTCAATGGCTGCAACTCAACAGCAACCTTATTGGAATAAGAATAAAGATCACTGTAATTTGGACAGTGATGCAAAATCAGAGGTAAAATAACTGTAAACGAACTGCAGAGACACGAATTGCTTTAAAAAGCGATTGTCACTTGTCCTTTTCAAGTTGCAAACAAAAACAAATGACTGTTTTACGAAGCTGCTCATGAGCCTGATCAAGTTTGACGGTTCATCCTTGAAGTACTTAAATCTTCTATTTATTATAATACTAACCGCGTTAATTTGCAAACTCATGCGGTTTCTCCAGTAAATCAGGGCAGTGTAAGGGACTCTGCAGCCAACACCAGCTAAGAGAACACAAGCAGTGATCCTTAATGCACGACTTCGGGCCCTAGCAACGGATTGACCGCCTCCACGAGACGATAGCTCCCGAACACTGCATTCTAGACGCCACATTATTGTACCGTACTGTGGAATTAATAGAAAATGAATAAACAAATGAAGATAGAGCTTCCCCGGCCGTGTATGCCCGCGTGGTTTGAACAAACTCGATTAATCGAGTTAACCCCAAGATTCGCACTAGCCCCTGAAGCCTCATGTTTCATACTACAGAGGCAATTGCATATCAAGGAGTAGACCGGGGGGCACCGTAATGGTAGGGAAGACGTGTCCTTAGGATAGGAAAGGATTTAAGAGCCGTACCGGATATGCATCCTAGAGTATATCAGCTATATGTCCAATACAATACTTCAATATCCTCGACCCAAATCTATGGGTCCGCTGATTATTTTCTCTTGATTACGATGTTGGTCCCATGGAGAATGTTGTTCAATTTGAGAAAATATGCTAGGGCCAACGTAGCATAATTATTTTAATTGATTTGAAAAGTAGATATTCATATTTGCAAAAGGAGAGGTGTACTTACAGTGACAACCATGAGACCAAGTGGCACCCATACTAGGAGCATCAATAAGAAGTGCCAGTATATGCCAAGGACTCGAACATCTTCCACGCAGAAAGACTCCAAATAATCCTTCCACGGCCGTTCCTGTATGGATAAGGAAAATCGTAATTCTAAGTTTTTCAATTCAAGAAGAATTTGAGACAGATAAAAGAGAAGAAAGAGATACTGAAACTAAAGTTCCTATCAACGATTAGGCTTAGATCTCTCTCTCTCTCTACATGAAAACGAATTTAATTTATCAGTCAACCATGACTTTTTAAACCTCATATTGAATGTGAAGCAGTGGTAGCCAAGTGGTAACGGCCCCGAGTTACGAGTTGTAGGTCGTGGAATCGAACCCAGCCAGGCGCTTTACACAAAGGTGTAAATAATTTCATCACCACTGCACTGCTCTTAAAATGGTGAAGGAAAACATCGTGAAGAAACCGGCATGTCCTAGAACCAAAAATTCGAAGACATGTGACATCTACCAACCCGCACTGGGCACGCGTAGTGGACCCACTCCCTCTCACAGACAGGAGGCCTGTGGCCCAGCAGTGGGGACGTTACTGATTATGCTATTGAATATAAAAATATATAAATAGGACACTTCAGGACAAAGGTTATTTATAGCAACACATACCCAATTGGCGTTATTTACAGCAAAACATACCCCGTATAGGCTTAAGGGGCTTACAAGACCTAAACGCAAAAAACGCAAGTTTTAGAAACAATAAAAGTATATGATAGACTACAGTAAAAAAAACCAAAAAAATATATGATATTCTTCAGGATAAATGCTAGGATGATAGTGTGTTGAAAACATAATACAACTTATTTGGTACGATAGAAAAAAATCATGAAGATACCTCTAAAAACTTTTTATTTACAACAAAATTCATACTAATATACATACAATCATTATGATTTTTTGTCAGATTATTCTACAAGCAACATACTAAAACTATAGTGTTTTAGTTTTTTTGTCCAAACACTAGATTTTTCGTAAATCGATAATTGCTTCATATTTTGCAAGAAATTACCAGCGTTGTGGCATCGCGCTTCTCTTTCTTTTCTATGCAGTCCGACAAAGACCGCGCTTTAGGTCATGTAGTCCTCTTAAATATAATTATCATAATAATATGTTCAGTCCATTTCTGTCTCGTACAGGGCAAATACTTCTTCTCATGCAGAGAAGGCGCCATTGATCACCACACTTGCTCAAGACGGGTTGGTGATTTCAGACAAATTTTTACTAAAAGTACAGGTTTCCTAATGATGTTTTTTTTCACCAATGTCAATAGAGATGCGACAGGTGAAGGTCAGGGTATTGTGGCGCAGCATAGGCCAGCGGGGTAATTTCGTAACACACTAACAGTAGCAATGGCTTTCATTTTGACAGTTCAAGAACATTCATTGCGCTATTTACGTTGTTGAGCAGACACATTTTTCTAACAAATGAAGCAATGGATTAGCAATATCCGTCAAAATTATTCATATTGAGATTGATAGTGTGCTACGCAATTAGGGTGCAGGTCTATGTCTAGCAGTGGACTGCGGTAGGCTGAGTTAATTGATGTCAGTAATGTCCAAGATAAACTCAGAAAGTATAATAATGAATTGAAAATGTCATATTTACTTGCCAAGGTTTGAAGCCACGACCTCGTGCAAGAGAGGCGAGGTCTTAATCACTGGACTATAACGACGGAATAGAATGAATATTGTTTAATATTAAACTTACTACATATTCCCTCTTCAATGCCCATGGTAGGGATAAAGCAAAGGAAACAATCCACGTTGCTATGATTATCATAGGAGCAGCTTTTATAGTGACCCTCGCTTCTGCTGTCAGGGCAGCAGCGGCCAGACGGTCATAGGATACCAGCAAGATCGCACAAACACTTGATAGTAGGAAAGATGCTGAAAATTTCGAAACAGCTAGTGATTTGTTCAGTAAAAATCATTAGTATCACAACTTTGTCATGGTAATTACAACTTTTCCAAGCTGTATTTAATTTTATTATATTAGAGTCAACCAAAGTGTGTTTATTAGTTATCAGACCCTAAGAAAGTGCTATGAAATTGTGTAAAAGTGCATAGATATTGTCACTATTCTTAGTTACATGAGACCATTTTAGCTAAACACAATAGGTATACAAAACTACGAACAGCTACAAAATAATGTATAATTATTGCGGGATCTAAAAAGTCGAGTCACTAAAATAAATAGACACCATCTGTAATTTTTATGGTGTACATAAAAAAGAGTATCTATATATATAAAAGGAGAACTGACTGACTGACATATCAACGCACAGCCCAAACCGCTGGGTCTAGAGATCCCAAATTTGGCACGTACGTTCCTTATGAGGTCTAGGGGTGCACTAAGAAAGGATTTTTCAAAATTCACCCCCTAAGAGGGTGAACGGGGGGAGGGAGGGTGAAATTTCACGCGGACGAAGTCGCGGGAAGAAGCTAGTTCTAATATATAGGGATTAGGGTCGCATTAAAATAGATGGACAAATTTTAAAACAGCGCTCAGTACGTCTAACCAAAGATATCCAAGCAAAAAAAAGACACTGATTTTATTTTGACCTAAAATAATAAATTGCCGGCACATTAATGTATTTTCGTTAGCTGATTATTTTTCTTGTAAGTATCTAATGCGTTTTTCTTATATACAGGGTGTCCAGTAAATAGTACGACATATTTCAGGGGGTGATAGCTTGAGTCAATACCTACCAAAACAACACAATATATGTTCCGCGAAATGTAACTTTTTTTTTAACCACTGTAGGTAGCGATAAGAAAATCGTTCTGCGAAAATTTAAACAAAAAATGGTATTTCTTGAAAAAGATCTTGTTTTTGATAGAAAAAAGACTTACCAATGAGTAGAGTAACTATTCACAAATAATTAATTGTAAAAAAAAAAACTAGAAAATAAATTTTTCATTACGAGATACTTCAAAATCTGTTTCAAGGTAGAGATTTTTCGATATTTCGGAAAATTTTGTATAACTGTAAATCCGTAACATTTTGCGGAACATATATTTTGTTGTTTTGGTAGGTATTGACCCAAGCTATCACCCCCTGCAATATGTCGTACTATTTACTGGACACCTGTATATATTTTTTTACCATCGTCCTTTATTTTGGTGGTCTGAATGATTTATAAAAGTTTGTCCATCTATTTTAATGGGACCTTATATATCTACCATGAAGAAGCAACCGCTTAGAAATAGCAGTACACATAATTTCAGCGACATATAATTTCCAGTATTAGCTGACCTCGTATCATATAGGTTTTTCATACAATGAGAAGCCAGCTTATACTGGGAATGACTATAGCTCAAGTTTTCGTGTGTACTACAAAGTAGGCTTACCTTGCAAAAATCCTTCAAACCGGCAACCAAAGTTCTTCAAGACATACGCTTGGAAGAAATCCCTGACAAGCATGAACCACGGGCATAAGATCAACGTAAGCAAGTCTGTCAGTGCCAAGTTTCCGATCAAATAGTTGCTGGCAGACCACAGCCATTTGTTCCTCATCAACACGATTAATATGATTGAATTCAGAAAGATTCCTGTTATGCCTATAACCAGCATTGCTGTAGTCTTAAAAGCAATTTCTTGAGTTGGTTTCACATGCCATAGTGTGTTCGGGAACGGCGCTTGCGATGTGTCAAACTGTAAACATACAAAATATATTATATTCATTCATTGTGGGACTTGAATTAATCTATTGTATTGATTTGTGGTCTTATCTTATCGCGATTTTATGGCATATATCGTACAACTTAATAAAAACCACTATTTATGAGTTTAGGAGTTTTCGAATGTTGTTTGGGTTTCGAGACTTGCTATATAATTTAAGTAGGTAGATGTGGGTTCACGGACGGCTTAGATCTCAAGCGCGTTGCGACACCTCCCTACAGACAATGGCCCAACTTGCACTTGATCATCTTATGACTGCGTCAGTGAACGGAGTTCGCGTAGCTGAATTTTGGGCCAAAGATGTTTGAAATTTTTGCCATCGATACGCTAAGAAGAGAAATAGGTACATGGTGATGCTACAGACTCAATTGTCAAAAATTCACAAGATCCATAATTAATTATTATAAGTATCATCAAGATCATCAGTAGTAGATGATATGGCTAGACATGGGGAGACTACCGAGATGATGACTAATAGAGAAGTATGGAGAAGATGACATGTTGCGTCGATCCCATATAAAGATCTTGCCCCAGGTGAGGGCAGGTGGTGGTGGTGGTGGTGGTGGTGGGGGAGGTGATGACGATGATGATGAAGAAGTAAGTCACTTACATTTTCCCAGTCTATTTCATCCACTTCAGGACTTTCCATGTTTGTTACTTTAGCTTCATTAAAGTAACGTCATTCAATATTTTAACACACTTCTGTAATACAATTTGAATTGTATATTCGCTGTTACACCACGTTTAAACTTTCTCTATTCTGTTTTATAACACAATAATCTACAGCCAAATAAATCTTCACCTTGTATTTGTTCTGCTTCTTTGCCAATTTCACCAAAATATCCAGTATCACCAAAAACATGTCCTGCAAACTGTAAATATTATTACTGAATATTCATAGGGAGTGAATATTCCGTACTCGAGATAACATTGGTTTAAGGTAGTCCATTACCGTGAAAGCTTTGTTATCTGAAAGATGATTGATAGGAGGGAAATAACGAACTCTGTCGACCAAGGTTACTTTTAGTGATTTGGGATATCAAGTATCAATTCTAGCTTTATCAGTATAATTGCATTGTAGATGAAAATGTATAGTCAATGATTTTTTGCTGTACAAAAATACTGCAGACGACTGTCTGCAGTATGTCTGTCTGTAAAAGAAATTAATTTAATGTTTTTTTTTTGTGGGATCATCGACCGCAGTTAGTGTATTCTCCTGAAATATGAGGTTAAAGTCAGTTTTTTTTTTGAGTTGTATTCACAGAAGTGATTAGTATCGATATCTAAACACGATAAAACATGTTTTCTTAACTCATATTTCAAGTAACAACACTAGCACCGTTCAACACGTTCATTGACCCCTAAGTAAAAAACAACAAATCTTTAACATTTTTATTTTATCGTGTTTAGTTGACGATACCCATCACATCTGCAGGGTTTCGCTAGCTAATTTAATTTTAGGCTGTATTATACTACTGCTGACCGTCTTACCATAATAATATTATCTTCATTATTTTGTTTTCGTGAAATTTCCTTTATTTTAATATTTATTCTGCTATTCGGGGCGGAGACAAATCCAACAAATGAAAAATCGGTCCAGCCGTTCTTGAGTTATAAATGGTGTAAAGTGTAACTAACCCGACTTTGTTTTATTTACATTCAGTCAAAAAAGTATCGGGAACGGATGATTTGTTTATGGTTCCAAATTCAATTTTTTGTTGATAGATTGGCACAACTGCTTTCCATTTTGGCGCGGAGTTTGAGTTGCATCTGTCGTTTAGATTAATTACAGTTCTGTTTTTAATTAGATCATATCTAGTGTGTATTGCGAATTTCGTAATGGCCAAAAATATCGAACAAAGAGTTTGTCTTTAACTAACATTTTGTGTGATATTGATTTTTTCCCGGTACTTTTTTGACAGAGTAGTACCTATTGTAAGCACGTTTGCACACAAGTGCTCAGACACGTGTTCAAATACGCGTTGCAGGTTAGCCTCACGTGTCATTTTATGCCTCGTAATATTATGTTATTTTATATCACATTATTTGTTGTCAAATAATTACAGATTATTAATGACCTTAAATCGTAATTTAGCTGCAAAGAAATATTATAATAATTTTAAACTGTCAAACCCGCAATGATGGCGCCATCCCCACTTTTACTGTATAAAAGAGCGTGCCGCCACCATTGCGGGCACAGTTTGTGTGCGACGTTCGTGGAGTTACCATCACCCGATATTAGTAAGTTAAAACTTGTAATACTTTATTTTTGATGATTGTTATTGTATAAATTTATGCTGATTCTGATAATTATCGAATATGTTGTCATATAAAAATGTTTGTAATTTACTTCGCAATACCCTGAATTTTTGTAATTTTATTAATAAAAACATCATTTATATGAACCACTCTATTATTTTTACAATTCAGAAGTGGGATAAGTAGCTTATGCTAATATGTGTTTTATTTTTTTTTCGGTCGAGAAACATGGATAAACAAAGAGTACTTGTCTCTCCGATTTTGGGAAGTGTTCAAACGGAACCAATCGAAAGAACAGATGACCACAGACACCATCAGTCGTTGGAGCGGCAGGCACAAGATTCAAGACTGAGTTTACAGCAGACACGAGGCCGCGTGATTGACCCAACTGGCTATCTGCCAAGCAACAGTCGATCGCGCAGCCCTTTGCGTAGCAGCCAACGGCGCAGCAGCCAGCGGCGCAACAGCCAGCGGCGCAGCAGCCAGCGGTGCAGCAGCCAGCGGCGCAGCAGCCAGCGGCGCAGCAGCCAGCGGCGCAGCAGCCAGCGGCGCAGCAGCCAGCGGCGCAGCAGCCAGCGGCGCAGCAGCCAGCGGCGCAGCAGCCAGCGGTGCAGGAGCCCGCGGCGCAGGAGCCCGCGGCGCAGCAGCCCGCGGCGTAGCAGCATACTGCGCAGCAGCCCGCAGCGCAGCAGCCCGCGGCGCAGCAGCCCGCGGCGCAGCAGCCCGCGGCACAGCAGCCAGCGGCACAGCAGCCAGCGGCACAGCAGCCAGCGGCACAGCAGCCAGCGACGCCGCAGCCCGCCGCATGGCACGAATCGCAACGAGCAATATCTTCCCGCAACATTACAAGGAACTACAGGTACCACTGCTGCTTCTAACGGAGGCAGTGGTGATTTAAATATTTTAGTGCAAGCATTAAGGTCTCTTTCCGGGGGTCATGAAAACATAGGTTCTTTTAACAATACTATACCCGAGTTTGACCCTACAAGAAAAGAGCAAACAATGGGTATGTGGTTGCACAAAGTGAATGAGTGTGCCGTCATTTATTCATGGAACGAAAAACAAATAGTGCATTATGCACTTCCTAAACTTCAAGGCATAGCAAAACGTTGGTATGAAGGATTACCATCGGTGCTCTTTTCTTGGGAGGAATGGCAGACAAAATTAATAACGGCTTTTCCCTCGGAAGAGAACTATGGTCACATGTTAGCAGATATGTTGGCTAGGCGTGCACGTTACGGGGACTCTCTTGAAGATTATTTTTATGACAAAATTACTCTTATTAACCGATGTAGTATAAGTGGAAAACGAGCGGTAGAATGTGTTCTACACGGCATAGATGATCGCGCTGTAAGGTTAGGTGCCGAAGCGGCTCAGTATGAGGACTTGGATAAATTGCTCACTTATTTAAGAAATTCAAAAAGTCTGAAACAAAATTCTGACCGTAAATCTAATATTAAAAATCAACCTGGTATAAACTCCTCGGATAACAAAGCAAATAATCCAAGCGCCAAAGACAGAGTCCTTCGTTGCAATAACTGTAAACAGGAAGGTCATTTTGTAGGTCAATGTACTCGACCAATCAAAAAGTGTACTAAATGTATGAGAATTGGTCATGAGGCGGAAAACTGTTATTCAAAAATAATTCCGGCCCAAAAATCTGTTAACAGGATAGACATCGATAGTAAAATTTCAAATAAATATTTTAAAACCGTGCGTATTAACGACATAACAATGAAGTCCTTTGTTGATCTTGGTAGTGAATGCTCGATGCTTAAACAATCTGAATTATCTAAATTGGGGAATATAGAAATAAAAACTAGAGATCTGCCTATACTCAGAGGGTTTGGTAATTCTGTTGTGCATGCATTGGGTAAGGTCAATACTCTAGTTGAAATTGACGGCGTCAAGGCTAAAGTCGAAATATTAATAGTCCCAGATTGTGCTATGCAGGTTCCCCTTATGATAGGTCAAACCTTTACTGAACAACCTCATATATTGATCCAAAAAACAAGTGAACATCTTGAAATTTTACAAAATCAGATCGATAATATTCAATGCCAAAAGATAAAAATTTTTAACCGTAAAAATATTCAATTAATAGGTTTAACAATTTTAGAAGTCTATACAGAACCCAAATTTACTGGTGACCTTTTTGTTGACGGAAGCTTGCGTAACAAAAATAACTATTTCTATATTGTTCTAACTGGAATCTATCAATTCAACAATGATGGTTACGGACAAATAGTTGTAAATAGCCTAAATTTTGAGCCTCAATGCTTAGAAGACAATACCTTAATTGCACGGGGTATCATTACTAATAAAGAAAACGAGAAAAATGTTCTGCTTATAGCCGGTTCTAACTTACAAGAACAACAAACGAGTTTAATTTGTTCTTCGGACCTAAACGTTTCTGATGAGTTAAGCCAAAAAGTGATTGATGACTTGCTTTGCTTATTAAATAAGTATCGGGGTTGCTTTGCGTTTACACTCTCTGAGTTGGGGCATTCCTCGGTTTGTGAAATGAGCATTGACCTGCACTGTGACACACCTGTAGTCTATAGGCCCTACAGGCTGGCAATTAAAGAGAAAGAAATAGTCAGGGATATGGTAGATGAACTAATTCAAAATGATATAGTACGCCCTTCAGTTTCTCCTTTCGCTAGTCCTATTGTACTCGTACGGAAAAAAACGGGCGGTTACCGCCTTTGCATTGATTATAGAGCCTTGAATAAAAATACTATACGCGAAAATTACCCAATGCCACTTATAGATGATCAGATCGATACGTTAGCTGGTAACATGTACTTCACAGCTCTTGATTTAGCATCTGGGTACTACCAGATTTCTATCAGAGAGCAGGATAGGCACAAAACAGGGTTCGTCACGCCGGAAGGCCATTTCGAATTTAACCGAATGCCTTTCGGCTTGGCAAATGCTCCAGCAACGTTTCAAAGAATGATGCATCAGGTTCTGGGCAACTTACGTCATAAAGAGGCACTAGCTTACTTAGATGACATAATCATACCATCAAAATCAATTCAAGAGGGTATGAGACAATTAGAAACTGTATTAATTTTGCTGTCAGAAGCAGGTCTTACTCTAAATTTGTCCAAATGTGTTTTCTTCGGCCGTTCAATAACTTACTTGGGGTTTAATATTTCAAGTGAAGGTATCCAACCAGGGTCTGCTAAAATAGAGGCAGTAGAAAAATTTCCCGTACCAAAAGATCAACACAACGTAAGGCAATTTTTAGGGCTAGCGAGCTTTTTCCGTAGGTTCGTAAAGGGGTTCTCTATTATTGCAAAGCCATTAACACAGTTACTCAGAAAAAGTGCTGTTTGGGTATGGGGACCCGATCAACAAAACGCATTCGATACATTAAAAACAATTTTAATTCAAAAACCAATATTAGCCCTGTATAATTCAAAATCCATAACAGAATTGCACACCGACGCATGCAAAATTGGTATCGGTGGTATACTATTCCAAAGAAATGAACAGAATATTTTAAAACCCGTAGCTTATTTTAGCAGGCAAACTAGCCCTGAAGAACAAAATTATTGCTCTTATGACCTGGAAACCTTAGCAGTGGTAGCATCATTACAGAAATTTCGGGTATATTTAGTAGGGATACATTTTAAGATCGTGACCGATTGTAATTCGTTAAGATCCACTTTCATGAAACGCGATATGATTCCCCGGGTAGCCAGATGGTGGACCCAAATGCAAGAATTTGATTTTGAAATCGAGTACAAAGCGGGGTCTTCTATGGCTCATGTGGACGCTTTGAGTCGCAACCCATCGATCAGTAGTGATCATTCGGAAAAAATGGTTAATTCTATAACAGAAACAGACTGGCTTTCAACAGTCCAGAATTCAGATTCAGAACTTCAACGGATTATTGGTATTTTAAGTAACTCTGAATTTAACGATATTTTAGAAATAAAAGAAAAATATAAAATTAAAAATGGTAAGCTTTTTAGAATCACACCTGATGGAGATAGATGGGTTGTGCCTAAAGGCGTTCGATGGCAAATTGTCAAACAGAATCATGACGATATCGGTCATTTCGCTCTAGATAAAACGTTGGAAAAAATAAAAACTCATTATTGGTTCCCAAATATGCGTGCTTTCGTTACAAAATATGTATCCTCATGTCTAGAGTGCGCGTATAGTAAAGCACCTGGTGGGAAAAGACCTGGGTTTTTACACCCAATCCATAAAGTAGACGTACCATTTGATACTATACACATGGATCATACGGGTCCATTTGTACGCAGTAGTAGGGGTAATGTGTATATTCTCGTTTTAATTGACGCTTTTACAAAATATATCTATTTGAAACCGGTGAAAAACACAAAATCAAACACCACTATTAGAATTTTGCGCGAGTTTATTAGCATTTTTGGCGTTCCTAAACGAATTATATCTGACCGAGGCACGTCATTTACAAGTGATCTATTCAAAAAATTTGTATTCGATAAAGGCATCAAACATGTATTAAATGCAGTTGCTACTCCACGGGCCAATGGTCAGGTGGAAAGATATAATAAAGTCATTGTTGACTCATTAACAGCTAAATGTGTTGGCTCATCTGAAAGCAAATGGGAAGACCACCTGCCCGATGTCCAGTGGGGCATCAATAATACCTTTAACAAAGGTATCAATAAGACACCTGCAGAGGCTCTTTTTGGGATAAGGCTACAGGGCTCAAGTGATAGTAGAGTCATTTCTGCAATTGATGACGATATCACTTCAATAAATAAAAGTCTCCAAGAAATTCGTACTGAGATTTCTTCTCATATCGAATCCACACAAGAGACTCAAAAAGCAACTTTTGATAAATCTCGTTGCAAGTCTATTAAATATAATATTGGGGATTTAGTAAGGGTTGAGCGGCAAATTCCCTCTACGGGTGGTAGTAAAAAGTTAATCCCAAAGTATCAGGGCCCATACAAAATTACTCATGTTTTCGATCATGACCGTTACCAAGTAGAGGACACGCCTCTTACAAGAAAGGGAAACAAAAAATATTCTAATATTATTGCTGTAGATAAGTTAAAGCCATGGATTTGTTTCAATAGACCACATGATGACGTCTTAAGCGAAAACTCGGATTACGGAAATTCTAATTGATTTAATTATTATTTTTTTATTATAGCTATGTAATTGTACCGACCAATGGGGTCAATACTTTTAGACCGATGGGGTCGATACTTTTAGACCGATGGGGTCAATATTTTAGACCAATGGGGTCAAATATATTGATAAGGACCAATGGGGTCCAATATATTGATACTGACCAATGGGGTCAAATTTATTGATAAGGGCCAATGGGGTCAAATCGATTGATTAACTAGTGAAGTATGCATATTAATTTGGACCAATGGGTCTATCTAATTTTTGGTATAAATATTGTTACATTTATATACATACATATTGTTGTTGTACTGAATATTGTTTTCATTTTTATTACTATTTGCTTGATTTGCAGCTAAGTACGGGGACGCACTTACAATTTGCTCGGATGGCCGACTGTAAGCACGTTTGCACACAAGTGCTCAGACACGTGTTCAAATACGCGTTGCAGGTTAGCCTCACGTGTCATTTTATGCCTCGTAATATTATGTTATTTTATATCACATTATTTGTTGTCAAATAATTACAGATTATTAATGACCTTAAATCGTAATTTAGCTGCAAAGAAATATTATAATAATTTTAAACTGTCAAACCCGCAATGATGGCGCCATCCCCACTTTTACTGTATAAAAGAGCGTGCCGCCACCATTGCGGGCACAGTTTGTGTGCGACGTTCGTGGAGTTACCATCACCCGATATTAGTAAGTTAAAACTTGTAATACTTTATTTTTGATGATTGTTATTGTATAAATTTATGCTGATTCTGATAATTATCGAATATGTTGTCATATAAAAATGTTTGTAATTTACTTCGCAATACCCTGAATTTTTGTAATTTTATTAATAAAAACATCATTTATATGAACCACTCTATTATTTTTACACTATATAGATTCAATGCTTATCACACTCTTTTACTATCAGCAGGTCCATTTGAATATTATAAAATGTTTTGTGTTTCTAGTCATCTCTTCGTCATAGGCTGTCTAGTTGGCTTTTAGATAGTGACTCATACATAAAATAATGTCTGTTTTCTCTGAAGGGTCAGACAGAGGTGTAGGTACCTATTAAAGTACACCCACATTTTGCCAATAATGTTTATGTCCTATGTAGCACGAGCGAGCCTATTTGCCTATAATCGCCATTAGCCTATTTATTGGACATGAGTTTAACTCTACAACAATAATTACAAAGTAAAAGAAAATAATTGCTATCTGGGCTCAAATTCAGACTCTGGGTTGCTACTGAGAAATTCTTGGTGGAAAAATAACACTGCCGGACCTGCGAATTGAACCCTTGGGTTCAATTCGCAGGTCCGGCAGTGTTATTTGTCTTGACATCATGTCCTTCGCTTGCGAGGAAAACACAAAGGCAGAAAGTTATTTTCATTGTAACGAAATTGTTGTTACCGCCATCTGCCAATTCAAACTTGAACTTAGGAATCTCCTTTGTGTTTTGAGCTACTCTTCTCTGTTTATGTAACACCCGTTTGAAGAGCTTACACAGTTCCACTATCCACCGCTAGATGTCGTGTTCACCAATAAAGGACCAAGAAGTCTACAAAAAAAAGTTGGTAATGTGTCTATATTGTAGAAGTAGACGATAATTATCAGATCTGTGTACAGGTACTTAAAAATAAAAAGCTAATAGCTGATATCCGTTAACGACACCAGCTGCCTACTTAATTGCCTCCCAACAGCATTAATAAAAGCTGTTTATGTAGGTACTTTCAGGGAAATTAATTGCAAACCAATATCACAACCCTACAACAATTTGCCGAGGTATTAGCCATTGCATACCTACTGTTGTCATAGAATGGTAGTTGTGATTTGAATATATAGTACCTACGGACAGTTTTAAGTTGGTTTAGGAAGGAGTACCTCTACCTACATCACGTGCCTAAATTGAAAGCTATGATGTTATTTTATTCAGTGGTGCAATGACAACAGAAGGCCAATTCTCATAATTTAAAACGTTCGAAATCTAGTCGCAGTCTCATCTCGGCGACAAACAAATGTCAAAAACTTGTCAAAATGTAGGGAAATCAGAGGTATTTTTGACAGATTCGAGACTGAGCAGACTGTGAACGTTCTACAGTCCGTCAAATCTAAGAAGTACCGTTTGACGTTTCATATTTTTCAACTTTGTTCATACGAATTCATCATAAAACCATGAATTTAGAAAGATTTCATTATTGTATCTAAAAATGTACAATTCTTAATATCTAAATGTAATTGAAAACTTTCAAACAAAGCAAAATAACACATATTTATAACTGTCAAACGGTACTTCTTAGATTTGACGGACTGTAATTACGAGAATTGCCCCTCTGTTGTCATTCAAAAGTTACTTATTATGGTTCCTTACCAAAAGGGCGCCAACGGAACTTTATTACTAAGCCTCCGCTGTCCATCCGTCCGTCCGTTCGCCCATCCATACGTCTGTCTGTCAGCGGGCTGTGTCTCACCTTAATTAAATAGGTAGACAGTTGAAGTTTTCTTATAGTGCGTATTTCTATTGATCAAAATAAAACAAAGTTAAGAATTAAAGGGAGTCCCCATACAAGAAACGTGGTTTTTTCGGCGTTATTTGCCTTGTTAAAGTAGAATTATAAAGAGCTCCACCAGACACACATACAGATTACTAGTGTGTGTTTGTCTGTAGCAATTCATCCATTTATTTCGAAATCATCAAATCTTTAGTATATGACGAGCTTATCACGAAACGGTAAGCGTATTTTAATGAAGTCCAAAAATTCATTGTTTTAAAGTTTCACATGAACAAATGCGATTTTGATGTGTGGCATTGAGATCTCAAGATAGGTGTGAATGTCACTAATGTTGGATTTATCTTGTTACATGATTGTTTTCGACAAAAACACCAAATGATTGTACAGACGCCAGCACATCAACCTACACCTAACTGTCAAATTTTCCCAATCAACATTGAACCTTATGCTTTAGCAATAAAGTTGAAAATCTATTACAGAAATCTGACAGATTGTAGTAGGTTGATGTGCTGGCGTCTGTACCTGCTACGTGTGTCCGTAAATTGTCTGTGATTTAGAATGTGTGCCATCGAGGTAGGCAAGAAAAGTACTGTCTACTTTTCTGAATACTGTGATGTAAAGCTGTTGAAGTAGATTTGTATTGTGTGCAGAGTGGTAGGGACATAGATATATTACATTTCTATGGGTAGGGACATCCTCGCGCAAACTGTAACCTTTAAATCAGCACATGATTCTAGACCCAAGCTTAGCAACTTTTCAAACAAAAAACAGGCCAAGTGCGTGTCGGACCACGCACAATGAAGGGTTCCGAATTAATTTATTCCAAGAATAAACATAACATTGTAGTTGAAAATCATGTTCTCCCATACATTGCCAACTGCAAATTTAAGTTGGTCGACTATTACTCGTAAACTTGTAAAGCGTACTTAGCTGTGATAGTTTTCCTTTTAATTTCGTTATTTATACTACTGCCGTGATTTATTTCATATATCCAAAAGCAACCATTTAGCTGGCAGGGGGGGGGGGGACACTCGAGTCTAACAAAAATTAGCACTTTAAATCTTAATATTTCACAAACGGACCCACCCCTGAATCGAAAAATGGCTTTCACAAACCCGTAATATTTTTGAAAGACCTATCCAACGATATCCTACACCATGGGGCAGACGAGAAAAAAAACATCCCCATTTTACGTGTACCTACAGGAGGTACTCGTAAAAAGTTTCAGAATCATGTGCTTATTGAATCCATGGTCACCAGTTACGCGCCGATGTCCCTGCCACCCTTCATTATCATGAGGACAGAATCATATTTATGTTCAAAAAACCATAGTTCAGATTCACTATTTATTTTATTGTGGTCACTATTTTGGTGTGTTGGTCCTCAAAAAATAAAACTGTTTAACATTAACAAACACTTTTAAGACAAATTGTTTGGCACATCAGAGCAAGATAATCAAATACATATACTTACCTATCCTACTTTAATCTTTGTAAAACGTTTTGTCCTCGTCTGAGCACAAAATAAGACAATATTACAGCAATTTAGTATGTGTAATGTATCCTCATATCATGTTTTTCTGATCTAAATGACTGCCAACAAAATTACGGTTGAAATAGTGAGATTCCATTGTTTCTTGAGCTTGATTTTGTTTATGATGGTCATATTACTTGTTAGATATTTTTCACTTTGAAATCAACTACCTATCGACTTGAAAAGTAATCACTTTTTCTTATACTTATGGAGAAAACTTAGAAGGTCCATCTCCCTTCATGAACATCAGAATACAGCTGCAGTCAACTGCGGGACATAGGCCACTTCAATGGCACGGGTTTTAGCTCGACTCTCGGCAACTCACATCCAGCTTCTACCAGCCATCCTGCGAAGATCGTCGCTCTATCTAGCCTGACGGTACCTACCTACGTTTGCCGATTCGCGATCTCCACTCAAGAATACGTCTATCAATTCTACGGCTAATATGGCCGGCCCATTACCATTTCAGCTTGTTTATTCTGTGAGCTATATCGACCATCTCGCTTATTCTTCTCTAATAATTTTATTAGTATTGGTATGAACTGGTACCAAGACCCCTCCGTGCCTCGGAAATCACGTTAAGCCGTTGTCCCGGCTGTCATTCGTGGATCTTTGACAGTCGTTACAGGTAGTCAGAAACCCGAAAGTCTCACAACCAGTCTTACCAAGGGGTATCGTATTACCCAGTAACTGGGTTGTGGAGGTCAGATAGGCAGTCGCTCCATGTAAAATACAGGTAATCAGCTGCATCCGGCTAGACTGGAAGTCGACCCCAACATAGTTGGGAAAAGGCTAGGCAGATGATGATGATGATGATGATGAACTAAGGTAATAACATCCACACGGGTCGGTCCGTGGATGGACCATCTTTACAAACGGAGACCCCTCCGTGCCCCGGAAAGCACGCTAAGCTGTAGGTCCCAGCTGTCATTCGTGGAACTGTGACAGTGTTTACAGGTCGTCGGAAGCTCAAAACTCTGACAACCAGTCTTACCAAGCGGTATCGTGTTACCGTGTGGAAGTCAGATAAACAGTCGCTCCATGAAAAGCTATGCTTCCGCTGCATCCGGTTAAACTGGAATCTGACCCCAAGATAGTTGGGAAAAGGCTAGACAGATGATGGTGGTGCACTATAAAAAATAACTTAAATTTCTACCACGATTATTAGAGCATAATAATTTGACATAGGTAGGTACAGCAAAAAAAAATATTTTGAATGATTCTCCTAAAAAGTCCAGTTTCCTTAAAACAAAACATCTTCAACTTTGCAATCACAACTACACCTCTGTCTGCACCACAAGCTCGTAATGACACAGCGCCTCTATAATCCAAAGACAACGCGAAGCCGTGTAAATTCAACCACAATGTGCAGAACCCTCCCTAAACATTAACACGCAACTAATGACTTAAATAAAGTCGCCATGATGGAAACATGAAGAAAGAAACGTCAACTGCGCACAATTATGTGTCTGGTGGTAGGATGTAGGAAGATTTTGAATTGGGAGATGCAAATAAAATTATATATGAGATCCTAGATTAGTTTCTAGGATCTCTTATATAATTTTGTTAATATGACATAACACAGCTCACAAACTACAGTTATTGAGAGGTATAATGTCATCATCATCTGTCTAGCCTTTTTCCCAGCTATGAACAGATGCAGCACAACAGATGCAGCTGAATGTCAATTAAATTGAGATATATACCGCTTAACTGTTGAAAAATCTAAATTTGATTTATAACAATAGAAATTCAATTGTGTCTCATTAGCCACAGTTGAGCTACTACCGTTAATCTATGGAACTCAGGTACTCCACCAAAAGGAATTATTTGCATGAGCCAGATAAGGGATCATTTAATGCATAGCATAACGTTTGTATACCTCGGTTAGGTAGAGGTCTACCAATGTACAGACGCCAGCACATCAAGCTACTACAACCTGTCAAATTTCTTTAATATATTTTCAGCTTTATCGCTAGAGCGTAAGGTTCAAAGTTGATTGGGAAAATTTGACAGTTTCGGGTAGCTTGATGTGCTGGCGTCTGTACATCCATATTTTTGCCAGTTATGAGGGCGAGCCTATTGCCTTCAACGGGCACAAATCCGGACTCCGGGCTGCTATGAGAAATTCCTGATGGAAAAACCCAATAACACTTGCAACCACTACTTCTACTTCAAAACTTGGTGCGAGTTCTTCTATAAATTGTAATTGACGACGAGTTCTTTGTAGATTGATTTGTTGTCTTCGGCGTTAAATACGTTGGTTCTACTGCCAGCCGACGAATCTAAATTTTTCCGCTTAAAAAAACTTACCTACTCTACATTTAATGTCTGTTTACACTCTTGGTCGCAGTTAATCGCGACAGACAGACTGCAATCGCACACGACGTCTCATTTTGTGTAACGGTGTTAATATTGTATAGCTTTATTGTTTTGTTATTTGCTCTTAAGAAGGATGGACTACGGTAAGAATAACGTCTTGTAAACAAAGCTAAAAGAACTACCACATTTGGCAAATTAATTGATATTTGTTTGGAAAGCAGTATCGATTTTAGAAGAGTCTTTACCGGCTCTATTGCAATGCTGATGATTAAAATTAAGTGAGCAGACAACGCGTGAAGACACCATCAACAAGCAAAAAGACCATTGCTGGATAGAGACCTCCATGAAAAATCACCATGGCAATCCTGCGCTGTCCAATGGAAATTATTAAAACACTTTTATCAACCCAGCCTATCGCAGTCCACTGCTACATAGATGCTGCTCTCCCAGGCTGCGCAACAACACCCTGCCCTCCGGCTTCCGCATCCAATTTGTCCCAGCCATCTTCTTTAGGGCGTCGGTCCATCTAGCTGGAGGACACGTCTCCACTGCAGGACTCGTCTTCTCCACCGGTCATCGGACTGCGCTTGCTGACACTTCTCTACTTCGGGACTCGTCTGCTCCACCTTCCATCGGTCCTTCGAGCCCTCGTTTGAATACAGTTTACTTATTACAAAATCTGTCCTAAATATATATGAACAACTCAAGCACATATGATATTAAAAATAATAGTTTGCATAATACAAAAACGGACAGCTTATAAGGAAACAACGTAATGAACGTTTATCGGTCATGCCCATGTCACGAATGATCGAGTGACCTTTGTATGTACCAGTGTATGATATCAACTGGGACAGTCGATATTCTGATAGAAAAGGCATCACAGTTCAGCTAACAAAGAGAAAGAACAAAGAAAGAAAATTCGTTTATTTGCAGTTAACATGACGCAGAGAAAGTACTAAACATAAAAAAAGAACAAGTTGGGGACAATATGTGTCACATCACATCCAAGCAAAAATTTTTAAATTTTGCTAATTTACTACTAGAAAGTGCGAAGTAGTGTCAGTGGCTCCTAACACTACTGAACTCTTCAAACTTAGATGTTAAGGAAAAATGTTAAAATTCTTTTTTTTTTATACATTTTTCATAAATGTCATGTTTACCAACTTTTGGAACTAGGTAATGTATACTTAGAAGTTAAATATAGCATAAACACATACACAAACAGAAAAAACCAATTCAGAATACACCCGCATCAGAAAACCACAACTGTCGACAGCAATTTTGAACGAATGAGGTTGGCATACACGTCTCAATCCATCCAAATCTCTTCTAAACTGAACCTTATTGCCTTGAAATAAGGGTTATGGGTTGGAAGGTAATTTTGTATGTAATGGAAATCGTGAGGACATGTATACGTCTAGCACTTTGGAGTACTTTGCGACATTATGATTGTTGTTTGAGTTCATAATTGAGGCATATGGCGCTATTAGCTTGATTGTGAGCGTTGAGAATGAGGGACTATTTTGGAGATTATGGTGTTTAATTGATTTTCTATATAGTAAAGGGATTTATGTGATTTTAAAATATGTCAATATATAATTACAACTATATTTATACATATTATAAAGGGGATTGAAGATTTTTGGAGCCTGGCATATCTAGAACATATTGTCCGGCCACGCATTAAACCTATATACCTACATCGATATCTGATATCAATGCAAACGGAAAATATACTAGGACCAAACCCTGTAGAGCGTTACATTTTTGAGATCGTCAACGTTCAAACTTGATCACATGACAACCATAATTTTTGAACTTGTGTACATTTTGTTGCATAGATGTTTGAAATGATCACTCTCGAGTCTGAATGTTTTCACGACAAAGTTTATAATTAAACCGCTTAGTATTTTTTAAATCAGTCATAGCCGAACTAATTAGGGGGTATTATACAAGGAGAGATTGTTAAAAGAAATTTCTCATCAAATAAGAATCTATTTTTCCGAAAAGAGGCAAGTATTTTAAAGAGCATTTATACCCAATCCTAACTAACCAACTACAAATCAAGACTACTTCTTAATATACTACAAATAAGTCAGCTTTCGTAACCAGACCATACAGAAAACAAGTTCCAATATTAACCTACTCAACATGCATATAAAATCTAAATCAATATTAAACAGAATCGCAGACAATCTTCAAATCTCCAGACTGAACGAAATCTAATAAAGTCACTGGCAGCTGATAAAAATTCACTGAGACACCAGGTTTGAGAAATTAAACGTAATGATATGAAATGACGTGGAAGGGGAGTCGGTAAGCAGTGCGGATGTGTGGTTTCGTCTGTCTGGAGCATTAAAGAGTGATTGAAAAGTATTTTTCATTTTTTCTCATACTCGGAAAGTAGTGTTTGTTTGATCCGAATAGAGGGTGGAAAACGCTGCTTCCCACCTTAGGGCGGGAAAGACTCATAGTAATTGAGTCCCTCTCTAGGGCGGGAATGAATTTTAAAAATAGAACTAAATTGGTTAGGTAGGCAGCTACGCAATTTTTTACATTGTTGCGGTCTTGTGAGTGTATAAACAGCCAGTGCGAATTAAAAAAAAATACCTATTAAGCGGGACGGCCCGCGGTGGTGACGCGGTGTGTTCCATATTTAAAATAGTACACAAATTCTTCTAACATCTCAATTAATTTTACATAGGTACCTACTATTCACGTTATTATTATCAATAAATATGTTACAAAAACCACAATTTTTTTACTTTCCTTACATTCGAAATGAAAGAGTGTTTAAGACGTGTGAAAGTCATCAATCCCAACTCGGACTATAGCCGCCCGAGCGCAGCGAGGGCGGCTAAATACCTCGTATGGAAATAGATTCCTTTCGACCCTCGTATAACAATCTACTATTTCACTGGGTTTCTTTTGGTGAGGTGCTAATGGTTCGAGTTACAATTGGTAATGGTGCACAAATTGAATGTCCTCTGCATGTGACCCACTTTTCCCAATTATTTCTTAGTTTTTTGATAATTTGGCTTTCAGATTTTCTCATTGAAAAAGCTTACTTAATTAATTTCTTACATAGGTACTTGTCTTGTTCATTTGTTTATAGTAGGTATACATGAGTACGAGTGCACCAAAAATAATGAGAAATCGACCGTAATGATAAAAATAATGTGGAAGGGGGAGAGGGAAGTTTGTAAACGGTGTGGATGTATATTTTCGTCTGTCTGGGGCATTAAGGACGTAAAGCTTACAATTTTTTAATGGTTCGAATTACGAATGGTAATTAATGTGATAAGAAATAAATGCTACAGGAGATTGACAATGCCTGTCCTTATTTTTTGTACCATTTTTTGTTAACTATTTTTCTATTTCGTGCTGTAGGAAATGAAATTTTGATCGAAAAACACAAGTTTTGTTCAATCATGATAAAATGTCTTTCCAAAACCTAGATCTTTCATCACTTAATATAAAATGGCTGTAAATTCCAAACATCTCTTTGAAAATTACCACAGAAACTGACACAAAGCAGATCCAGCTAAACTATTAATTCAAATTCATTGCCTAATAAGAACGAAGATAGCATAATTATTTTCTCAGTGTACGGAACCGCTATTCCACTCTGACCTTTAGTAAGAGTCTGTTCGGTTGAACTGATGTAGAGGCACAGAATAGTACCTACTACAGAAGGCCAACTCCATACACCGAGCGAAAACGCACGCACATAATATAATAGTACAGCGAGTGCAAGCGCACTCGCAACTGGCATTAGGTTCAGAGACTTTGCACACTGACTGGGCGAAATAGCCTATCCTCGACGCGTCGAGGTTAGTTGTGAAGTGTCATAATATCACATTATTATATTACTACATAGTCTAGGAAAAACTCGAAAATGGCACGACTTATTTAAATATGTGTTATTTTTTGTTTTGTTCGCTTCAATAATAAGATAAGGTGTAAGAAAAAAAAATTTGGAAACACCCAAAGGTGTTCCTTTTAAAATACTACATTTTAAAAGGAACACCTTTGACGTTTCTATATACCGTCATTCAAAATATCAACGAAAATGTAGATGAAACGTAAAAGTTTTTGTTCACGACTATAAAAGGGGGAGCTTACCCTTGCTCGAGCCAGCCCGCGCCGCTGAGCCAGTAGTATTAAACTCACCCTTAAATAATTCCGATCCAGCCTGTCCCTTGCTGCCCCCCCCAGCGACGCCCTAAGCCGAGGCCCGTACCCCACAGGGGGTGCCCTTAGCGCGTAGTCGCTTAGTTTTTAAGTTTTTAAAAGCCCTGGCTGGAGGCCTTAATTTTGAGGCATCCACAGGCAAGCCCGGTTAAGCAGACGACAACCTCATAGGTTGAACTGCGAGATGCCATTATCAAAAAAAAAAAAAAATGGCGAGGATCATTCTTGTTCGAGACATCGACCAGAACGGAGCTCCGGCCTACAGTCAGTTGATTAGTAGTTAGTCACGTTATGGCCATATTATAACATACGAGTATATAGAATACCATAGTTATTAGCAATAATAATCAAGATAATAATATCAATTAACTTACATGACATCTGGTCGATCTATTCCACATAATAACGTGACTACGTACTAATCAACTGACTGTAGGCCGGAGTTCCGTTCTGGTCGATGTCTCGAACAAGAATGATCCCCGCCACTCGGAGCTCCCCCTTTTATAGTCGTGAACAAACAACTTTGACGTTTCTATCTACCGTCATTCAAAATATCAACGCCATAAAAAGTGGATATCCGTTTGGAATATTTTCTATGCTTTGCTACATTATTCCTTAATATTTTAACTAGTCAACTTTTACAGACATGTTTTAGGTTATGCGAAACATTACTATTTTATCAAGTTTTAACAGTAAAATGATAACAATAACAATACCTATTATTAGGATAATCTATTACGTGCATGTGTACGCGCGCTGGTTATCGCTCGGTGTATGGAGCTGACCTTCTTTCTGTAGGTAAGTTATTCTGTGGTCGAACTAAGTAGAGATCTAAGTCGGTATAATGTGTGCACCGCTTATCGGAAGGCGACATGCAGTCTGCTAGCAGGAGGGTTAGAAGAAAAACTGAACATTAATTTAATTTATGAGTTTTTTTTAAGCATGGGGGTGTACATGAAGTTCAATGCAAAAGGATATGGATGATTTAGATGATGATAAGAATTGTGTTGATAACTTGAAACTCTTATTTACTTATTTTGACGGCATAACGGCATGCTATGCCGTGCAAGTTGTGTCTTGTACGCTATGTTACGTATGCTATGCTTTGCTACGTATGTAATGCTATGCTGCGCTTGCCATGCATGCTAATATTTCCGAGAGAGATGCCAGAGATGCTATTAAAAAATGCTAGCTGTTTTTATTGTCCATATTAGCAGGCAGGAACAGTATCTTTCCTTTTTTCTGCCTCTTCAAGACATAGCCAGTAACATCATCAGCTTACAGCAGTCAACTACTGGACATAGGCCTCTCCTATTGCACGCCATTCAACTCGATTTTCGGTAACTCTCATCCAGCTGCTACCAGTCATCCTGCGAAGATCATCACCCCACCTAGCCTGAGGGCGTCCTACCTTACCGTTGCCGATTCGCGGTCTCCACTCATCATTCTACGGCTAATATGGCCAGCCCACTGCCACTTTAGCTTGCTTATTCTGTGAGCTATGTTGACAACTTTGGTTCTCTGCCAAGTCACCTCGTTGCGGATTCGATCCTTCAAAGAGACTCGCAAGCATAGCCCGTTCCATAACTCGCAAAGCGACCTAACATAAAATATTAACAAAATAAGTCTACCGAATCTGTCAACGCTACAAAAAGCAAATATTCGCTCACATTATCGGTGCATCGGGAACATTTGAAATATTCATATGTAACACGAAAGCATTAATGTTCAATGAACCTATTATCATGCGAGCTTCACTGGCTCTCTCGTTCTCTGCCAATTTGCAAATTGTGATAACATTCATATAAGTATATTTACAGAGCAATTTGGTTTTAATGGGTGCTTTATTCTTGTGTTTCAACTGTGGTCTTTGGTTGTATGATAATGATGTAACTAATATTTTGTAACGATATAATTTAAAAGTGTATAAACAGCCTATAATGTTCCCATTGCTGGGGCACAAGCCTCCTCTCTTCGAGAGAGAGTGGGCTGTAATTTACCACGCGGGCCCAGTGCAGGTTGGTAGATGCCACACGTCTTCGAATTTTTGATTCTAGGACAGCCGGTTTTCTCTCGATGTTTTCCGTCACCGTTTTGAGAGCATAGGTAATGAAATTATTTACACAAAGCAAAGCGCCTGTCTGGGTTCGAACCCACGATCTACAACTCGTAAGTCGGAACTGTTACCACTGGGCCACCGCACTGCTCTTTAAAAGAGTGTCTATGGAATTCTTGCCCGTTCTTCTCCTTGGCTACCTGCTACGCTTTGGAATGGGCAACTTGCTTGATTTAATTTAAATAAATGCTTTGAGTTTGAGTTTGATGATTGTGGAAAGAAATTACTTGACATGAAGTAGAACTTCTTGTACTTTATATTTATATTTCCTTGATCTGTTGATTTGCGTTTTTGGTTGCAACGTTGCTGTATTCTTAGACTAGCACTTCGCCCGCGACTTCTACCGCGTGTACTTCGTACTTGCCTCTAAAAATTTCGTAACTGTATGTTTATGATCTTTATCATTTATTTAGATAAATAAATAAGTATTCGGGCCAATTTTTAAGTTTGTAGATAAAGGAATCAGATTTTTCAAATAAACTGTATCCCCGCTTTTCCCCCCCACAGGGGTGGAATTTTGAAAAATCGTTTGGAATGTGTTCATTGCTTGATTCGAAGTTTTATTTATATACCAACTTTCGAGTTAATCAAGCCACGCAGTAAAATTCTCCCCTGTAAAATTAACTACCAATAGGAGTAAATTTTCGAAAAACCCTAATACACGTTATTCTTTATTTTTGGTCTTAAGTATAAATACTGAGTTTCGAGTTAATCGGCCCGCTCGTTAAAATTCTTCCATACAAATTTTGACACCCCGCAAGCCCCCTTTAGGGGATAGTAGAACCGGCGAGAGATGTCGTGCGGTGTCCCACAGGGATCGGTTCTGGGGCCGCTCCTGTGGGACATCGGTTACGACTGGGTGCTGCGGGCCGACCTCCCTGATGGCGTCAGCGTAGTTTGCTACGCTGACGACACGCTGGTCCTGGCGCAGGGGAGGTCGCATCAGGCGGCGGCCGACGCAATGACACGAGGGGTTGCGATAGTCGTTGAGAGGATCCGGCGGTTGGGTCTCGAGGTGGCATTGCACAAGTCCGGGGCCATGTCTTTTCATGGGCTCCGGAACGGGCCACCATCGGGATTCCAACTGATGGTAGGAGGGGTTCACATCGGCGTCGAGACAACGATGAAATACCTGGGTCTCGTCCTCGACAGCCGGTGGAACTTCGTCGAACACTTTCGACGTTTGGCCCCCAAATTGGAACGGACCGGGGCCGCTTTAAAGCGGCTCTTGCCCAACCTGAGGGGGCCAAACGCCTCCTGCCGGAGGCTTTACGCGGGGTCGTGCGGTCCATGGCCCTATATGGGGCCCCGGTGTGGGCGCGTTCACTGCGGCTGCGAGCTGCCCACTATCTGAACGCGCCCCAAAAGGTGGTAGCCGTAAGGCTGATCCGGGGCTACCGCACGATCTCGGGCGAGGCGGCAAGCCTCCTTGCCGGAATGCCGCCATGGGATCTGGAGGCGATAGTCCTCGCGCGCCTGTATGAATGGCGCGCGGAGGCACTACGCCGGGGGGAAACTCCGCTTCCGCGGCAAATAGCGGCGGAGCGGACGAACCTCCGGCGCGATCTCATGGTGGCATGGAAGGAGCGACTTTCGCAACCCAGCGCAGGGCACGCCACGATAGTGGCGATAAGGCCCCTCTTTGAGGAGTGGCTAGAGAGGCGTCACGGCGTTCTCACCTACCGCCTGACGCAGGTCCTCACCGGACACGGATGTTTCGGGAGGTTCCTGCACATCATCAGGCGGGAGGAGACGCCCGGGTGTCACCGTTGCGAGGATCGCCCAGAGGACACGGTGGAGCATACGGTGGAGGTCTGCCCCGCTTGGGCGGAGCACCGCCGTGTCCTCGTAGAGGCGATCGGCAACGGCGGCGACCTCTCGCGTCCGGCCCTGGTTCAAGCCATGGTCCGGGGCGAGAGGGAGTGGGAGGCGGTCACCTCCTTCTGCGAAGCAGTCATGCTAGCAAAGGAGGTGGCGGGACGGCTCAGGGAGAGAGCCGCACGCCTCAGCCGCCGCGGGAGACGCTACGGGCGTCGGGAGCCGCGTGACGACTCCCGGCCACCGTAGGCGCGGGCCTGCGGACGGAGAGTAATGGGTAGCTCTCCGTCCGATCAGGACCAGGCCCGTGCCGGACGGCGCGTATGTGTTCCACGCGCGCCTCAAAGAGATGTCAGCATTAAGGAAGGGGCCCGCCAGGGCCGAAGCCTGCCGGGGTAGCGGGATCGTCCGAAAGGGTTACCGCTGCCCCGGAACATAAAGGGCTAAGGAAGGAACACGGGTGGGTTTTAGTCAGTAAGAGTCTGACACTCCCTTCCGCTCCACCCAGAGCGGGAGGAGTCATTAGATGATTTCCCATCCACAAAAAAAAAAAAAAAAAAGGGGATAGTTTAGAAAAATAAAATATGCCAAACTTCATAATTTACTTAGATAAGTATTCGTGCCAAGTTTTAAGTTTTTTACCTGAAAGAATAAGATTTTTCATACAAACAAAATCCCCCCTTTTCACCCCCTTAAAAGTTAAATTTCCAAAAACCTCTTCTTAGTGCTCTCCTACATTATAAAAGGATGCTGTGTGCAAAATTTCACAGTCCTAGTCCCAGTAGTTTCGATGTGCGTTGATATGTCAGTCAGCCAGTCAATCAGTCAGTTTCTCCTTTTATATACAGGTTGGGCAAAAAATCGTGGATCAAACGAAACAGGGCGATAGTTGAGGTTATTTACAGTAAAAAAAAAATAAAAAAAAACGTAAATTTTTTTTTTTTTAAATGTATCATCACTACAACAGTGCTTTTATGACAGTGGGTACCATGATTTATCAGTATTGGCACTTTTTTCAATATCTTTTAAGGCTCAAAAAAATTTATTTCTACCATTAGAACCTTACTGTAAACACTCAAATTGTCATAACTTTTAAGGAGATCAAGTTAGGGCTCTCGCACAATTTTTTTTTTACTACAAATAACCCCAACTATCGCCCTGTTTCGTTTGATCCACGATTTTTTGCCCACCCTGTATAATAATAATATAATAATATTCCACAACTATCACACAACGCCATCTAGTCCCAAGCTAAGCAGAGCTTGTGTTATGGGTACTAGACAACTGATAAACATACTTATATATTTCTAAATACATACATATTATAGATAAATTACAACCAGACACAGAACAAATGATCGAGCTCATCACACAAACATTTGTCCTGGGTGGGAATCGAACCCACGACCTCCGGCATAGCAGTCAGGGTCACTAACCACTAGACCATCAGGCCTGTCAAAAGTATATAGATTACTGGAGCCATGCAGCAGACACTTTTTCCCATACCTAAGTGTCGTCTTGGCTGATTGTAGACACAGCACGCTATTATAACGTCTATTGCTACTGACTATCATTGATTTCATCTAATTGTTTGAGCTTCTTAAAGTATTTTACACCAACACTTTGACCGAGTTATCAGAAATCAATCGTACCCGCCGAAAATGGAAACAAAAAAAGCTTTTAAATTATCACCCGCACTCAAATTCTGATACATCTCTGAGTAAAATCACTTTACATCACATTATCAAACAATTGGAAATGATTTCAGCATCCTCTAAGTAACACGTATTGTGTGCTTCCCTTACGCTCGAGCCTTAATAAATAAATTAACAGAATGAGCTTAGTCATTCGTTCGTATTCATTAATTAAGATCACACGCGAGGCTTATACCAATCTTGAGAACAATTGGCTTCATACTTGGGATAGGGTGACCATGGAATTGTTTTGCAGAGGACCATGATTCATTGAATATTACACAAAATAAAAAATAAAAAAAGTATTGGGTTGGGGAACCCCCGGCAAGAACGAAGTTCAAAATGAAAATCCAAGATGGCGGCTGCGAAAATTGAAAATTTGAAAATATTCGTAGCCGCCATCTTGGATTTTCATTTTGACCTCGCTATCGGCTTCAGCACCCTCGAAAACCAAAAATACGACACATTAAAAAAAAAAAAAATTGCAGTTGGCATTTTGGATTTTAATTTTGACCTCACTATCGGCTTCAGCGCCCTTGAAAACCATGAAAACTATCTCTCTCTGACTATCTGTATTGTATGTAATAAAAAGTCGCATGGATAGCATAACGCTTTTACGTTATGTGACGATTCCTCCCAGTTTACTCCTACCGCAAGTTTCGTTAAAGAACTTCGTTCCAAAAATAAGGCCACGCTTCCCTCATGTTGTCAAATGGTTTTTTTTTTAACTATTGAATTCTGTTTTCGGTTCATTAATCTATAATTTTAAGAA
Source organism: Hydraecia micacea (assembly GCA_914767645.1). Classification (NCBI taxonomy): domain Eukaryota; kingdom Metazoa; phylum Arthropoda; class Insecta; order Lepidoptera; family Noctuidae; genus Hydraecia; species Hydraecia micacea. The sequence goes on from OU611794.1 coordinate 4,067,865, forward strand.
GTAGTACTTTACTTACTTTTAGAAGTAGTTACGTATAATACTCGTAGTAACCTTTAACTTAGCAATAATGTTAAAAAAAGTCTTCTTGTGAAAGGTATTAGTTTGGACAATCATGTTTATTGTGCCTTCCAAAAACAAAAGTGTATAAGGTTTTACTCAATGCCATGAACACCTATCTACTGATAAAATAATTGAATGATTCTTTTGTAGCACTTAACACTTTTCATGTGAAAATTGCACACACGACACGTCGACAAAAAAGCAACTTAACAAAATATCCCAAAAATCTCAAATCAAGATGGTAACACGACACTCAAAACAACAAGACGTGTATTACTCTTACTCAAACTTTTGTATAGAATTTGTGGAAAGAAAGGAGACGGGCCCAAGTGGGAGGGGGGGGGGGGGGTAGGGCTAAAGGGGGGATGCTAATGATAACACACTCACACACAATTTCTTTTGTTCCCAGCCACAGTTGCAAGAAACTGGAGTGTTCTTTATCTTATGTTTTGAGTATTCAAGAAAGTTTGAATCTCTGAATGGTAATGAGAGAAAACACACAGAATGTACATACTTAATGAACTACAGAACATACAAAGTGGAGAAAACAATACGACAATAAATGAAAACAGTGACCAAACTAAGGCATAAGGTAATTTGGAACTATCAAATAAATCCTAGCAAAGAAATTAAAGAAGTGTTTTTTTTTTCAAACAAATTAAATAGTATCCAGTGATGGGTAGATTACGGGTTTTGCCAATCTTTAACTAACTATAGTCAAACTTAACTCAAAGCATTTATTTCAATTAAACCATTTACAGGCATTTTAAAATTGTCAAAATTAAATAGTGCCAGTTAGTCAGAAAGTTGAAGCTAGTTGCCCATTCCAAAACGTAGATCTCTATGGAGAAGAACGGGCAAGAAACTCCAAGGACACTCTAATCAAGATATTACAAAATCCTGGGTACATTATTCTTATTGATTCTATATTATGTGAGAACAATGTAAAAAAAAAACACAATAGAAGAAACAATTCAAAATTTAAGATTAAAAAATAAGCCCTGGCAGTTAAGAGATGACCAGTGTCAACCGACGGAGCCCGTTCACGAACATGAAGCATGAATAGTGACTAAACTATTGGATGTCTTTGATGGAATTTTTGTATGCAGATTGGGAACGTCATTAGATACACGCAGTTTAATTAAATGTCGCATTGTGATCTCTCTCCACATTGTATACACTTCTATTTGGATAAAAAATTGCACTGGTACCGTGTACTTTACCTTGATAACCTCTTTGGTCTAGTAGTCGTAAGGCGGATCACACACTACACCGCGGCACGCAACGGGGCGCAGGCAACGCACCCCCGCGCATAATTTTTCAGAAAGCAGAAAATAAAGAAAAAGTATTTATTGCGACTCGTACAGGAAGATCACAAACTAAACTAAACACAGTAAAAAATAAAAATCGAGTAATACAATAAAAAAAAATTAACAAAAATAAAAATGAAACAGAAAATCCTATACGAGGCCAAAAGGCTCCTACCTCAGTATGATGCTGCGACATTTAAAAAATAAATGTCGCAGCGCCTGGTATAACATACAAATTCACTGAAAACGCGCTTTCTCGCGGCGAATTTGGCTCCGTCTCCCGCGACCCGTCGCGTAACGCGTTGTAGTGTGTGATCCGCTAAGTGCCACTGCCAAGCATGGAGTCCGGGGTTAGGTATTTGGGTCGGACAAAGTGTTTTTTTTTTCAGTAACAACCTTGTGACCCGATTTGTGTCCTGTTAAAAGGCTCGCTCCCTATTCTATGGATGCTACAGCTGACACTGCATAGGTACCAATTACTCAAAATAATTACGGTAAAGAATATAGTGCGAGGTCAGCTAACACTTGATATGTCGTCGTGTGGACCTAACGTATAAGTGATTAACAATGCATTCCCATGAAAGTTTTGTAAGTTGACTACCTTTTTTATGGAAGACTAGCAACGCCCCGCGGTTACACCCGCATAAGTGTCGATCCCGTGGGAATAACGGGATAAAAAGTATCCTATATGTTATTCTGATGTATGAGCTATATTACTGAAAAGTTTTATCAAAATCTGTTCAGTAATTTTTGTAGGAGAAAAGGTTTGTTCGTCTCTGTATATTTGTGTGCCTAAAGCATCAAATTAATAAATAATACATAATATGACTTCACAGTAGGTACCTAGCTAGAACAGCATTATCCCCAAAAAATACAATGTTTATCATCACACCTTATCCAAAAAACTTATTGAAAAAAATAAGGCTCGGTAAACAAAAACCGTTCCCCCGCCGCAGTCAGCAACAATGCTTAATAATGGTTTCGCGAATTTTGCAATACATTCATTAGGGCCTTTTGTTCATATATTTGGGGGTAGACAAAAATTATAACATACAGTGTATTGTGCGGCAGGCGACGCGGAATAAGTGGCGAATTGGGGTAGGGTTGGCGATCGTACGGGTGTGAATTTACTACCCGACTACGGCGAAGCAAAAAGGAGGGTTATGATTTTGACCGGTATGTATGTATGTTCATCTGTTCCCTCATAACTTTTAAACTGCTTGTCATAATTGGACAAATGAGGTATCTTTGGAAGCGCCTTGATCGTCCGCTGGTTATAGCCTGTGTGACGTCACATTCAATTGAATATGGCGCCCTCTAGCGGGCATAAAGTCATGATCTAGATTTTTTTTTTTAAATCATGTGTTGTTTTATTTATTTTAATTTTCGCACAAAAAGGTACAAAGGCAGACTTTATGCCGTAGACATTCTCTACCACTCAACCAAGTCAGTCAATATTTACTTTTCAAATTTAATAAGATTTTTTTTAAAACCTAATTTGAGTAAAACATATTTGAAGTACATAGTTACTACTACTCATCATCATCTGCCTAGCCTATTCCCAACAATGTTGGTGTCGGCTTCCAGTCTAACCGGATGCAGCTGAATACCAGTATTTCAACCTCCCACCGGAGTCCGGCGTCAAGCAGTCTGCTGTGTTTCGTCGATGCGCGGGAGTTCCAGTACCTTAGGCATCTTCTCACGTTCGTTCCATCACAGACCTCATCCATCGCTTTCCATCAGGCGTGATCGAGGTCAAGAGAGGGCCCCATTCAACAATAAAAAATAAAAAACATGGATCGACTGCCTACCTGACCTCCACAACCCAGCTACTGGGTAATACGATAAGAGGACTAGAGATTTGTCACTGAGCTGTACAGTCAACAAAAGAGATAACATCAACAACAAAAAGCGGCATCAAATTAAATTTCAGTCGACAACATCCATCAGTTTCTTACTAAACTTCAACTATATCCGAGGACCCTGCATACTTATCTCTTTTGTTGACTGTACATCAATTCCTAAATTCCTTCATTTCTTTATAAGTAAATTTTTTGCAACCGAAACCACTTACTATCGCGCCTGTAATCCCGGAAGGGTTAGGCAGAGGTGTCCCTACACCTTGTTTTGCCAGTTATGTTTAAGTCGCCTTGCGTTGTGCATTCTTCCATGTATTCTAACCATGATTTAATTAAAGCAAAATTATTATCCTGGTTGTCTTAAAATAATTTATTTTTATTTTTTATAAGTACTTATAACATTCTCGTTAAAATTTTCCCTTATATAACGTCACTAGCAGCGCACCGCGGTTTCATCCGAAATCTCGAGATTTCGGGTGATTCCTTGTTATAAGGTATATGTGTGCCAAATTTCATTCAAATCTGTTCAGTAGTTTTAGCGTGAAAGAGTAACAAACATACAAACACTTACAAACTTTCGCCTATATAGTATTAGTGTGATATTCTTTTTCCCGACAACCCTAGCGCACGGCACCCAAGATTTAAATGCGCCGAGGCATCTCACGTTAATGCTAAGAAAACACGAGTCTATAGGGTGCTCTCAATTCATTCACCAACAGATAAACAAAATTGTTTCTGTGCCTCCAACTCAAGACAGTCATATGTTCTGGAAAATTTGGTGAAAACAAATGAAGACAGAGTTGTTTGTGATTTTCTTTGTTTTGTTGTCGCTATACTTTTGTTTCTATATTTAATAATTTACTAGCGACCCACGGTTTTTGCGACTTGACAAAATATCGAGATTTCTTTATATATGTAAGTTTAGTATTAATGTATTATAATCAGAAACCTTCCGAAATAAATTCTCTAAATAATAGTGGAAACCTCATCAAAATCCGATGCGTATCCAATACGGTAGCAGAGATAGAATGGTCTTCGTGTCTCTCTGTTTCGCGACTTTATAATGTGTAGATATAAATATAGATGATTAATTTAAACCTTAGTACAAGATGTCTTTGTGAAGAACCTCGTCTGGCACCCTAACTGCGTAACAAACTATCAATCTCAATCTGAATCATTTTGAAGGATATTGCTATTCCATTGCTTCATATGTTCGAAAAATGTGTCTGCTCAACAACATAAATAACGCAATGAATGTTGTTGAACTGTCAAAATGAAACCCACTGCTACTGATAGTGTGTGTATTAATACCATTTCTCTATTATTATTTCTGCCGTCAAACAGCGATACAAGGATAGGTATGGGCGCTTGACTTGGTATAATATGAGACATGACAGAAATATTTGTCTCTGGCGATGGCAAAAAACCTGTGATACCTCTGGTATTGCAGATGTCCATACGAAGCAGTTACCGCCTTGTTGACCGCCTAGTTCCAACCAAAGACGTATCCAGTAACTGGGTTTTGGAGGTCAGATAAGCAGTCGCTTCATGGAAACTACTGGTATTCCGCTGCCTCCGGTTAAACTGGAACCCGACCCCGACATACTTAGGAAAAGGCAGATGATGATGACGTAAAAAAACCTGGAATTATTGATTCAAGTAAGAATGTGTGTTAGTGTTTCAAATGGAATATCTCATTGTGGTTACAGGGAAAACCAATACCTTGTTGATGCGCAGTAGTATTAAAATAATGTTAGAGACTAACAAGATATTGGTTACGTTGTGTAGGTAATTAGGCACCAATTAACTAAATAATTAATACTGAACGGTTACCACAATGATGGAGGAAAACGCAGAACAAAAAAGAAATATACTAGTGCATAATTGTAATTTAATTATTATAAACAATAATATGAATGGACTGAGTTAATAAGTATCTATTATTATTCATTTAAATCTTGAAACGTTTAAATTCTAAATTCATTGCAATAGAACAGTTATGTTGAAACAAAACGATTTTAAAAAAATATTTGCCCTATGGGAGAGTAAAAGATACCTCTAATACTCTAATGTACCTATACTTGGATAATAATTTAACAGAGGAAGAATCAGTGGTCTAATACCCTAAAGCAGAAAAATAAAAAAGTAAATTTATTGTAATACTGTAATGTACGTTAAAATTGCTAGTTTTCACTTTTAGCTGCGCGGCGCTTTGCGCAAAATGCGAATCGCTTGCTTCCGCTACTCGCCGATAGATGGCGCTACAATGCTTGTTCTGAAGTTTTTACACCAAATGCAGTGTTCGGTGGTTGATGCCCGTTGGTTAATCCTTTCGTTAGATGTAACAGTTTCTATAAATAAGAATATGAATTAAAATAAATGGCTTAATACATTTTTATTCTTAAGTTACATTTTTACCACAAGCACTTTTCTAGAGATTTGTTCTTATGGTACAAATCTAACTTAGAAAGATGTATTAATGATTGTAATGATTATAATTATGTAAATACGTACCTGTTATAGTTGCGAATCATATTTTGATCAAGATATACAACCTCACACTGACCTGAAAATTACAAAAAACGTAAGAAAAATTAATTTCGCGGGCTACAACTGGGTAAGATAGAATACAGGGTGGTAAGGACATCCAAACACAACCTGTTACCATGGATACATGATTCTGAAATTTTGAAATTTTTCGTAGGTTATTAAAAAAAAAATAGCTCTGCGATACATTTCGACCGCGTAGGTATTGCCACTTTTCTATAAAATAGGTGATTTTATTTCTCATAACCGACGAAAAATTTCTACGCCCTAGCGTAGAAATTTTTCTGGACAGAATTTTTTTTGGAAATAAATTTTTTTGGTAGTAAAACCATGAATTCAGCCCATGATTTTAGAGCCCCTAGGCTCTAGAATCATGGGCTGAATTCATGGTTTCAATTTTCGCGTCGATGTCACCTTGTACCTATTTATTTTCTCCAACACCCTAGAAGTAACTAAAAGTAACTAATATTAACGGTACCTACTAGTTATAATCACTAATATAATGTCTCCAGCACCCTAGAGGTAACTAACTAATGAACTACATAGTTATAATCACTTAAGTATCTCATTGTAAGCGAACACTGTAAGTTCTTATGAGAAATAAAGTTCTTTAAACCTAACATGTGACACAAGAAAAAAAACGTGGATGCAGGATAACATAATATTATAACAAAGAAGTCTCGATGTTTCTAGTCGTAAAAACCGTCGGGCGGGTCGCTAATACTAAACAGTTCAGACCCTAACAACGCAGATCGAATCGAACACAAACAAGCGTTCAAACAAAACAAAAGAAAAAAAAAAACAAAACACAATCAAAGATGTCCAATTAACAAATCTATACAGCCAGTCATAACAGATGATACCAAAGATAATTACAGAATAATAGTCTTACAATAGTGTGTTGACGTCTTATTAAACTTTGATATGTATGATTAGAAGACCAAAACATGCCGGAGGTGTGATAAAAAGATAAGTAGTCTGTAGTTGAGCTCTTTGTGAAGAAGTTTGTCTGATGAAGTACTTCTCCCATCGCTCGTTATGTCACTAAGCAGCCTTGCTGTGTTTCAAATTATGGGTCGTTCCAGCTCCGTCTCTGCGATGCTTCCAGTATTCATAATTAGCCTATAATGTTCCCACTGCTGGGACACAGGCCTCCTCTCGGTGAGAGGGAGTGAGTCGTAATCCACCACGTAGGCCCAGTGCGGGTTGGCAGATGTCACAAATGTCTTCGAATTTTTGGTTCTTGAACATGCTGGTTTCCTCACGATATTTTCCTTCACCGTTTTGAGAGCAATGATGATGCATGAGAGAAGTCCAATGAATCAATTTGTGAATACATTGTTTTAGTAGGTCTATAGGCAAAACAGTGCAATAAACTCTAGATTTCAGGTATACTAATATTATAAATAGGTAAAAGTTTGTTTGTAAGTTTGTATGTAGGGGATAATCTCTGGAACTATCACTCGGATAAAAAAAAAGAGACACTCCGGGAGTGCCGACAGAAGTGAAAACAAAACACAAACAGAATACTTTGCCATCACTCACTGACATATCGGATATCATATCATCATCATCATATCATCTCAGAAAATGTCCAACGCGCCTAAAGAAGTTCATGCCTTCAAAAATCTTTTTACATTTGATAGCCCAATTCTTGAGGAAGGCTATTTAACATCAGACTATGACGCTTAGGAGCTGAGCAATAAGAAAAAAGTCAGAAAGAAAGCTAAATGAAAACAAAGTGATAGCGCGGGCAGGTGATGCGATGCGACGGGGTGGGTCAGGGAACAAGAAATTTCACGCGGATGAAGTCGCAGGCAGAAGCTAGTGGAAGATAAAAGCATCCACACATTAAACTTTGAAAAAACAAGCAAATCAAATTCAATCGTTTGTCACAACACTACAATTAAGTCATTCATCCCAGGACTTTAAAAAAAAGTTACACGCGTATAGACACGTCTCCAGCAAAAAGCATCGATTCTCGAACGAGTTCTCGATTTAAAATCGGATAATAGACAGGATGTGGTCGTCCCGTCCGAACGCACATGCATTTCGAAAAACAAATGAATCACAGAAACCTTCCCGCATTCTTATTTTAAAGTAATACGGTTCATATTCAAATGGGAATTTATTTTGTAACGGGTAACATAATGTTGTAAGGTCGCGTGCGTGCAAATCGATTATCGAAAGGATTAACGATTACTGTGATTGGAGATCACGGGGTCAGTCTTAAGATACACCTGCTTTTATGAAGGAAAGGTTAATGAAATGAGGTAGTGGCTATTAATGGCTTTATCAAGAAAACACTTACCTTTAGAAGCTTAAATTTATGGAGTTGTATTTTAGCAATTTGTGTATGTTTGGACACTGCGGGACACTAAACGCCCCTAGTAATAACAATAAGACTTCTAAATTGTGTCTCGTTCGGTGTCGTTCAGTGGGTATCTTTTGAATACCTATAAAATTGCTGTGAACTGCTTTTACCTATCACTTTTACGCGTATTACCGTTTACCGTACCATAGAGTACCGTATGCAAACTGCTTATATCTAGTAACAAAGTTTCATTTCGATACGACAAGAAGTAGGTTGAAATTGACTTAGATGTTTTTACATTGTTAGTTGGTTAGTTATTAAGTAAATCTAATAAAAGCGTGTTAATAATAAACTGTTCATCTAATATTCACAGATTTATTCACGAACGATTTTGTTATCAAAATAACCTTTCTAGACTAAAACATGCAAATTCAGTTCTAGCGGAGCATTGTTCTCATAAAAACGTACGTAAATCTTCGATAGTGTTTATTACGTTCCAATATAAGTAAATAGCATGTTGTAGAGTCTTATCTTCGGACCCATCGCCAGTTCTTGCTCTCGTTCAAGCACTAACATTACCCAAACTGAATCGTTCCCACGGCGTCTGCACATCACTCTTCTTCAACTATCGTTCGAATTCATCGCAAAGAATAAACAGCTTTATGTCAGGTAAACAAAGTGTAATTTTGTTTACCAAAGATTCTTATTAAAGATACGTTAAGCATAACAGTGTTCGAATTTTGAGATCCGTTGTTTTAAATTTTGCTGATTGGAATTAGACCTTAAGCGGTGAAGTTTTAGGTTGATTTTTGGCTGTTTCGAAAATGGCAGCTGAGTCGGTTTCAGCATAGCGAATGTATGTAATACAGTATTCAAATATTTCGTGAATCATGCGCATCCGTGTGTATAATTACGTTTTTAAGATCAGTTCTTTTCCAGGGGTTCGAAATTATTGAAACTTTACTTGCCTATCGATATTTTTAGGTAAGTTCTATACATAAAAAGAGTTGGTAAAAAAAAATACAACCTTTACGTAATCTCCATAATCATTAATCAGCCATGTTCCATTGCTGTTCACAGCTATACTTAAGTACAGTCGAATCCTAAAGCTCGCTGTGCTCATTATCTCGGCGATTTTCTGGTTGGTCACTGTAAACCTTGGTTTACAGGAGTTTCAGCGGTTGTAAATAGAATAGCAACAATATCTCAAAAAACATATACGTAATCTGCATTCGCAATTTATTTGCCAAAAATGTAAACAAATATAAGTTTATGGAAAAATAACTTTAAATGCTTTACAATAAAGTTCAGTTTACGCTACAACTTCAAACATTTTTATAACTTTTTCAATTGTGCTAGTCACTCTGAAATCAACTTAATTTCCATTAAAATAAAGTTGATATTTGTTTAACATGAAATAATATTAATTTTAAACAAGTTTACATACCTACTTATTCGTTGAGTCGAAATATTTCGTAATTCCAACCAACTTCAAGAAGGAGGTTCTCATCAATTCAACGTTTAGATATTTGTTTTGGTTTTTTGGCGTTTTTACTCCCTCACAAACCCTGAGGGGTAATAGTCCTGCGGAATAATTGAGTAACACACTAACAGTGCAATGGCTGTCATTTTGACAGTTCAACAACATTCATTGCGTTATTTACATTGCTGAGCCGACAAATTTTCGAACATATGAAGCAATGGATTAGCGAATATCCTTCAAAATGATCCAGAATGTGATTGATAGTGTGTTTTTATCCAATTAGAGTACCTACGGGTTTTATAAGAATATTCACATTATAATCTCAGTCTCAGTCTGTCTAAAATACTTTTAAATTCCCTTTCATTTTCTTGACATTGATTGTCGCCGAGATGAGATTACAACTAGATTTTGAACGTTTTTACGGGAATTACCTTTCAGAAGAGATTTTGTTGTCGCTTTTTTTTTCTTAAAAAGTGCAAAGTTTACAACCTCTGTCGGTAACGGGTCTTGCGTAGCTCGGTAGCGGGTTCTGATCCCGCGTCACGCCGCATTTGATCTGTGACCTCTTAATGAGACATCTGCTGTATTGCTGTAAATCTGACGGTATTTTTGAATTATTCGGGATTATATTTAGTTTTTACAGTATTGAGCTGCATCCGGTTAGACTGTGAGCCGACCCCAACATAGTTGAAAAAAGGCTACGCTGATGATGACGACTTTTAGTTTTTATTTTTTGTTGGTCTTACCAAGGGGTATCGTGTTACTCCCTAACTGGGTTGTGGTCAGATAGGCAGTCGCTCCATGTAAAATAGAGGTATCCAGTTGCACCTGGTAAGACTGGAACAGACCTCGACATATCTAGTTGGGGAAAGGCTAGGCAGATGATGCATTGCTTATGCGAATACCGCACCCCCGGCCATAGGTAGAGATGGAACACCGCGGTGGTTTTAGCCGGTAAGAGTCCGGCATGCCCTTTTTTTATGGATGGGAAATCATCTAATGACTCCTCCCGCTCTGGGTGGAGCGGAAGTCTGTCACACTCACGATGGAGGAAGTATATGAAAAAAAAAGGACAGTTGATGCATATTTCTATATTTATATCTGTAATTTAAATGGTGTACATAATAAAGAGTATTCTATTCTATGATGATGAGTTTTTGTTGGTGCTGGTGTTTGATTGGATGACCTTTGAATATCAACCGAAGGAATTTTTGCAGCTCTTAAAGACAGGTAATTGATGACAATTAATGCTTGGCAGACAGGCAGGTAGGCTCGCCATATCTACAAACCAACACTGAATCCACGTGGCCCGGTGGATCACGGCCCACGCTCTCTCACTGAGAGGCCTGCGTCCCAGCAGTGGGATCATTATAGGCTGATTATATAGGTATGTGTTTATGAAATCTATTACCATTTCCATATACTTGTCCCAGTTAGCGAAATCGTGCAGGATTCATGTAAATTGATAGCTCTAACTACAGTCAAAAAAAGAGATAAGTATGCAGGACCGTCGGATATAGCTGAAGTTTAGTAAGAAACCGATGGATATTGTCGAATGAAATTTAATTTGATAAATGAGCTGTTTGTTTTCTATTAATTAAATTAAATTTTATTCGAGAACAAACATCAACATCTCTATTGTTGAGTGTACATACAAGTGGGTAACTTAATTTTATATTCCATGAACAGTGTGCAGTCGCCACTTCACATTTAAGCACTACATACTTACATATTTTATCTATTCAAATAATGAGATGAGCTGGACTCCTTTAATAAAGATTGGTCTTTGGCAGCTCTGAACAGATGAACAGAGAGAGGTGGAAGCGGAGTAGGGAGACCTTTGCCGGCAGTGGGACATTAATGGCTAATTAAAAAAAATTATACACTATGTGTATTACCCACATACGTCAGCATTTCTAGGACAATGATGAAGCTGGTGCCCAAAAAAGCATTCTTTGTTTTTACCTACAATGCCTTTTTATGATTTATTCCGGTCTGATCCCCTGAGCCCCCCCCCCCCCCTCCTCGATCCCCTGCTAGTTCGTCTTCTGTTTTACACTTTGTCTTATCCACTTTATGCTAGGTTACGTACATCTTACGCCAGTTCATTAGAAGTTCCTAAGTGTTAGTGCTGACACACACGAGCGATACGCGTCAACGGCAGTAGTAACTGCAGCCGTCGACCAGTGTCGACAGCAGTCGCCGACGTGTCAACGGTGGGCAGCTGCAGTTTGCCGCTGCCGATGCTGCGGGTCTCTCGTATGTATGCACACTATTAGGGGCGAGCCTACTGCCACTTGGAAATGGGTCCTAACAAAAAGCCATCATACTTTTTTTTTCAGAAATTGTTTAACTCATTTTAATTTAAAAAAAAACCCTTTATTCTCAAAATCCGGATAAACGCCAAGGCCGCACAAATCCCGAACGGGGCACCAAAAATCCGGACATGGCCGGACAAATCCGGACGGCTGGTAATTATAATTACCACATTCACAAAAAGTCAACCTCAGGCTACTACTTTTTCCGTGGATAAAATTATCTGGTTGGGAAAATTAGCCCTAAAACAAATAAAAACAAATCATTTTTACATGATCAACTGGTTTTCTCTTGGCTGTACTTACCTTGGCTGTACTTACATATTTTCCAACCGATAACACTTTTCCCGAACCGGGGAACGAACCTTAGACTTCACGTTCAGCTGCCGCGCTTACACCCTCTACACCAACTGGCTCGCAAACGAGGTATGACCATAATCACCTTGTATAATCATGCATAATCAGCCTATAATATTCCCAGTGCTGGGACACCTCTCAGTGAGAAGGAGTGGGCCTCAATGCCCTCAGTCCACCACGCAGGCCCAGTGCAGGTTGGTAGACGTCCTATGTCTTCGATTTTTTTAGTTCAAGTACTTGCTGGTTTTCTCATGATGTTTTCCTTCACCGTTTTGAGAGCAGTGGTGATGAAATAATTTACACTAAGCACCTGCTTGGGGTTTGAACCCACGACGTACAACTCGTAAGTTGCGGTCGTTACCACTGGGCCACCACTGCTCTGCAAACGAGGTATGACCCTAATCACCTCAATATTACGTTAATAATATCATTCCAAATACAAATAATCGATTCTAAATTCAAATCCATTGAAGGGTCAGCCATGATTGGTATTTGAGAGCGCGTATCAGTATGATTGCCATTCTCTCATACATATTTAGTGCATGTGTGTATGTGTGTGTTAATTATTGTCATTGAGTGGGCGTGGTCAAAGGTTCGGTATGGGATACTAGCCCTTTATGACAGCCGAGATTATAAAGTCGTGATGTGTTGCGGGCAGTGCGAAAACAAGAATGGATTGCAAAATAATGTTTCTATTAATACTTTTACTAATACTGACAAAATACACCTTACTAATAAACGTATTATATGAGATGAATTAGTTACACACCGATTTATTTCTTTCAGTCCTCAGTAATTTGACTTTCAAAAGAAGACAGAGTGTTATGACAACTATACAGTGTTTATTAGTAAGGGGGTTAGACTGTAAATAACCCATTTTGGAGAGCAGTTGTGGCCCAGTGGTACGACTTACGAGTTGTAGGTCGTGGGTTCGAACCGAAGCAGGCACTTTACTTTGTGTAAATTATTTAATCACTACTGCTCTCAAAGCAGTGAAGAAAAACATGGTGAAGAAACCGGCATGTCCTAGAACCAAAAATTCGAAGACATGTGATATCCACCAACTCGCACTGGGCCCGCGTGGTGGATTATGGCCTACTCTCTCTCACACAGAGGAGGCCTGGCGTAGCCATAGCCCATTGACTAAGATGTCAGATAGGTGAGTGAGAAGCCGTTTTATTTAAATTTTTTGACAGTTGATTGACATAATATTTTCATAAAATTGAAATCAAACATCTATTTAAAAAAATACAAATATGTTTGAGGAACCCATCCGCAGCATAAAATGTTGACTCTATATACAAGCTCACTTCTTATCCCAAACAAATGAATTACCAACAGCATTGACCGGCCATTTACCAAAATGCCCCATAGTTATTATTGTCAGCAACCGATACATGCATTGATTTATAACCACCTCAGCCCCCACACGACGGCTGACCGATTTAGATAAAACACGCGGTATATACCAAACTAACTTTTCTTATGTACCCTCGAAAACAAAAAACAAACGACACCTAACTTTATCTTACAAACAATAAGGTCGATATGTGTAAATAATCAGGTGCAAAGTTAACGTGGTATTTTGTATGCAAAATGGTCGCCCTAAGAAATGCCGATACAACAAATAGTATGTTGGCATACTGATTTATATGAGGACTATATCTGGGACAAATGTATTCGATACTGTTTTTGGTGCTATACTTTGTTGTAAAATGCGACATGTATTGAAGAGAGACGTAGATATCGCGAAGATTGTAGTTTTATGTGGGTGTGGTGCATATACTAAAGCCACAGTCAGACTTTGCTTGGAAAGTCGAGTGAACTTAGATAATTGTCCATCCACTTGACTCCATTTTAATATATGTACAGTCACCAAAAGAGATAAGTAACCAGGGTCGTCGGATATAGTTGAAGTTTAGTAAGAAACCGACGGACATTTTCGAATGAAATTTAATTTGATAAATGAACTGTTTGTTTTCTATTAATTAAATTAAATTTTATTCGAAAACAACCATCGGTTTCTTACTAAACTTCAACTATACCGATAACCATGGTTATTTATCTCCTTTGGTGACCATACATACATAATATGTCGCAGCCATAGAGTCAATTATCTTTTGGGATACATGAAGAAAGAAGCCTCCTCGTGTAGCGCAGTTTGTTCCGCCAATTACTCAACTGAACCGAACGCTCGGTGCATCCTAGACAGTCGCATCCAACACTTTATTTGACTGGCCAATTCATCCTTTGCGGGTGTAGGGCTAACGCCCGCCTGGTTTACGACCACGCTCCCACCGGAGTCCGCCGTCAAGCAGCCTGCTGTGTTTCGTCGATGCGCTGGAGTTCCAGTGCCTTAGCCATCTTCTGGACACGCTCGTTCCATCATAGACCTCATCCATCGCTTTCCGTCAGGCGTGATCGAGGTCAAGAGCGGGTCCATTCAGCAATAAAAAAAAATAATTTTTGCATGCACGTGTTTCTGTGACAAATAAACCTGTTTTTCTTTCTTTTCTTTCTTACTGAATCCATGGTAATACGTTGCGCATCGATGTCCCAGCCAACCTGTACAGTTAACTTTATTTTAACTATAACCCTAGGAATCTCATATCAATTAAGTAAATGGTCAGTTAGGGAGCGTGTGAGGTTGCAACCGCCGGTTAAAGTAACGCCAGTTTAATGTAACGCCGGGTTAATTAAGACCGTTCAAGTCGATTATCGTTAACATAGCAAGGATTTTCTTTCGAAGTAATGAGGCAGCTAGTCTTTATGAGATGGTTAGATGTGTGAGAGAAGGTCAGTGTTTTATTTGACTTTAAATGAGAGGGACGGCAGTTAAACGCGAGACTAGTTGCCCAGAAAGTTACTATAATATTTTATAAATAATTTAGAATTACTTAGGTATTATGTATTGTGTTTACTTCTTATTTTGTTATAACTTTAATGTTATTTTTATCTTATCGTATGCTGCACCGGTTGACGTCATCACGTCAACGCCGGCTGTCGCTGAAAAACAGCGCTGGGGCTTTAAAAAAGAAAAGACAAAGAAAGAAAATTCGTTTATTTGCGGTAAATATGACTCAGAGAAAGAACACTGTTGGAATGTTACAAAAATCCCAGTGTTATCAGATTAAAATAATTACTCGATTGAATCACTCGATTAGATCATTCACTCTTTCGATCATTCGTTGATGTCGGTTATTCAAATGTTTTCTGACTAATATAAATCGGACCGTTGAACAAACAGTGTACAAGTCTTTTCTTTTCCTCCTGCGACCTATTTCCCATAAACACAAACAAAAAAAAAGAACAAGTCGAGGGAAAATATGCGTCGCTTATACGGCCATCGGTCAGCATAATTGCTGAGCGATGGCCTTTTTGTTTGTGACCAACGTAACCAAGTACGCCGCTGCAGACATAGTTTTGTCAAAGTGGGAATACTGACCCATCTAGCACTCAGTACGAGTGCGGTGGTTCTGATCAGACCATGTCCCACTTGCTGGAGTGTCCTAAGTGCCCGTTCACCTCCAACTTGGATGACCTAAAGAATGCCACTGATGCCGCAATCAACGTGAAATTAATAAATATTAAAAAAAAAAACGTGGCTTCCCATTGAGCTTAAACAATATAAAACGTCGAAGAAGAGTACCAAGAACACGAAAATAAGAACTAACTAAAAATACGTTGAAAAGTAGCGTAATTAGACATATTATTATTGAATTCACTTCCAATTAAAGAAACAGTTAAAACTTTTATTTGGTCTGAAAACCTCTGCGTCAAAATAGCGAAAACTTGAGGATTGACCCAGGCCATTTGTCGCTATACTGAGAGTCATCCTCACGAAATATTTCATAGGTAGGTCGGTCTTATTCCAAAAGCCCGGGCGCCTTTTAAAGGTAAGCAAATATTTATCCAGCATGACAGACATGCAGAAGTAGTGTTCGATATCGAAGTATTAATTCCATAAACAAACATAAATATAATCCTGCATTTCCACTCATCCAAAACACCAAACACAAACTTCCACACACAGAATCTACGAGTCTTCAATCTTCAAACAGCAAAACCCATTGAACGAAGCTCGGAAACTCGATAATCGCTCTCTAATCGATACATCGGTAGGTGTCTAGCGAATTATCGAGTCGAATCGAATAGAATATATTAATACGTGAGAATGGGCCGAGTTAGTTTGGAGATGTCTGCCGTTCTAAATCAGTGCAACAATGCGGCTCTGGGTTGCTCTGATTCGCTCGTAGGTGTACGTTTGATTTGTGTGGATGAGGCTGCTTAATTATTTATAACACTAGCTGTTGCCCGCGATTTCGTCTGTGAACCAGGATAAAAAATAGACTATGGTCTTACCAATATCATGGTCTATCTTTGTGCAAAATTTCATCTAAATCTGTTCAGCCGTTTTTACGCGATTGAGTAACAAACATACAAACTTTCACATTTATAACATTATTAGGATAAAACGGTCAAGGCCAAACAGACAATAGGTAAAGTAAAAAGAAAACTGAAGTATAAAACTACTCGAAAGCCATACGCTCATCTCACAATACACCAGAAATACTGACAAGATCTTCTTCCATTCATCCGCGAACATATCAGTCATCAGGCTTAGCGTCCGCGAGAGCGTTGAGCGCAGAGAGTGTGCGAGGGACTGGAGACTAGGCTCGAACGAGAGTTCAACTCCCACGCACTTACTAATATTATACTAGAATAGTAATCTGTCAATGATTATGAGCCGACGAATGTGTATCTTCTTGAAAGTAAATTGCCTGTGGTCTTTTGGACTCGGACCATACCATAGCTTAGACCATAGCTTATAACTATGCGTAAGTAAGTAAGAATAAGTACAGCGGCGTGCGACCACGGGAAGGTACTTTCTTGTTTCAATCTTTTCAGTAGTCGGGTATTAGTTTTTAAACTTATTTTTTTACCCGGCGATTAACGAGAAGCGAGTAGAGCTAGCAACTAACAACGAGTTGGCGAGCAGCGAGCACTGAGTGCGCGACGGCAACGAGCGATTACTCGCTGGATGAGTATCTATATACCAAGCGTGAGTCTTTTAGCGAGTGTACTGCCAACCAAGCGAGCGTCACTGAGCAAATAGCTCTTGTCGCTGCAGCAAAAGAGTACTCATCGCCGGTGTGAACAGACAGCAACCAACTATTAATCGCTTAATCGTCCTCGTCGGCGGTGCCTAAATAAAACAAAATAATCATGACGTAACAACATGTGAAAAGTAAAGCCTAGTCCACACAAATCGTTAGGCAAGCGGAGACACGCGGACAGTAGACTAGACATCACAAAGTCCGTTCGGATCGGCTTATCTCTCACTGCGCATTTCCCCGCTCCGCCTGAGCCAAGTATGCGTCATTCTGCACACAGCCAACACCGTTGTATCTCATCTTAATATCTGTTATTTGTGTGTTATTGGTGATAGGTAGATTATGTTAACTGAGTTTTGATGAGTTAAGCCTAGGAGGAAGAGTTAACTTGAGGTTTTCCTGGGGTTTTCCTCTTGGACGCATTTACATTACACTATTTGCGAAAAATATTATCATTTTACGTGATAACGTCATAAGAAAACATTCGATCGTGCCTCTCTATCGCTTGTTCCGCGCTCTCGCTTGCGCACTCGGCTCAGGCGGAACGTGACAATGAGTCATGCTTTTTCGTGCGTGCAGCCGGCGTTCATCGATTTATAAGACGTTATCATGTCAAAAGGTATTCTTAAAAAAATAGCTGCTGGTAGCATTAAGTATACCTAATTATCAATCAAATTTGACATGTGACATCTACCAATCCGCACTGGGCCCATGTGGTAGATCACGGCCCACTCCCTCTCACCAAGAGAATGCATGTGTCCCAGCAGTGGGAATATTATAGGCTGATTATGCTTATGATTTTTTAAGGGTTAGTAATAGAAGGTGACAAACATCGAACCCCGCTGTTTTGTCTGCTACCTTGTTGTGAGCCTGAAAATGCCAGTAGTTTTTTTTTGTGGAACATCCCAAACGTACTTGGTTGTTCGCTTCGTGCAGCTTTCCGTTAGAGCAATATTTATTATGTTGGCTACGTAATTTTTAAAGGTATTATTTTCTGAAAACCCAGATACTCGAGCAGTAAAAATTTTGGTTATTGGTTAGTAATAAGTTTAATTAAAATTATTTTTACCAAAAATACTAATCAATTACTTACTAACTTATATGGTCGTTCCAAAACTTCCAAAAAAGTGACCATAACCTTTTAACAAGTCCATAAACTCCACAAAACTCTAATATTTATTTGACCTAACCCACAACAAATTTGAATCACGTTTAATGCCCCTAATCCCCGATCCCGATCCAGATCCAATTCGCTCATCCCGTCTGCCAGCGCACGCGCATTCGCTCAACCGCTCGTGACTTTCACAGACATTTTATTACCATAATTTAAAACAAATATCTGATTGTGTGTACCGGGCATTAAAGTGTTAAACTGAGCAGTAGGGGTGGGTACATCCTTGTTTTGTAAGGGTTTGAGAGTAAAATTAAGGAAAGGATTTTTCAAACTAGAGATTTTTTGTTGGCTGAGAAAATTTTCGATTATTACCATTCCAACTCTTGTTTATTATTATGACCTACTGTTTGATATCCACATCATTATCCTCCATTGTAATTACAGCCAATTTTTATTTGACAACCTGTCAGCCTTCTTTACCAGTGCTGTCTCCCACAAAACTAGTTCTTCAATCTTATATTTTATTATTTTCTGTACTATTTTATGTTTACAGTTTTTCTTTCTTTTTTATTTTATTATTTTTCGTCCTCACAAACCCCTGTAGTCGTCCCAGCACCTTACTCCGTTTCCGTTTTAGACAAACCGATCCAATGTCTTTATTAACAACGTTGTCAATTTAGATTCCCCTTTCCTGCAAGCCCTGGCAGGAGCAATAAACATTCCTGGCGCAAGTCACGGCTCTCCGACCATCACGCGGCACACACATGGCGGCCGAAGGCACACCGCACACCGACGCTAGCCGCGTGTGTGTACAACGCCTTATAGCGCAGGAGATGGACGAGGAAAATGTAGGAGGTTGCTATAATGAGGTAGAACTGATAGCCATACGATCTGATGATCGGAATCCTCTAAACTTTAGAACAAAATCCTAAAACACCTTGGTTTTTGCTAGTTCTGTTGGATACGTAGTCCAATTGCACAGAAGATTTTTACGACGGATGTTAGAAAAATAAGGAAGAACGAGGAAGAAATTGAAATGGAGACATTGAACGAAGTGAAGTTAAGAAATTTAACATATGTAGACGCATCGTTTTTTGGAAAAAATCATGACGAAAACGATATGCCGGAGGACAAACGTTCCGATGCAGGAGGCATACCTACATACAATACAAATTAATATAACAAAGACATTTTCTTGTTCTCTTATTATTTACACCAATCCAACCAGCCAGCCACACAAAAATACTGCAAACGAATGAAGTAAGTAATGACAAGAAATAAATCCATAAAAATATAATACATGATATTTATTTTTGTAAGGACTGATTTTACCATACCCAAAATAACTGTCAAAATTTCAAAATTATTCCTCGAATAAAGTTATCAGATGATAGAAGAATCAGCCCTAAATTGGTAAAAAAAAAAAACACTTAAACGTCAAAATTAAATTATGTTTTTAAAACTAGATGAGTTCGGTATTTCTCTTATTACTCTGAGAAGAAAGACCGAAACACACCCAGGTCCCAGACAAAGATATATAACCAACAGATACTCTCTAAAAACCTGATACAAAATCCACGCTCCCTGCCTACAAAAGCGCTAAGAACTGTCGTAGGCGATACAAGTGCTTCGTGCGGCATGCCCCGGGCTCGGATCTCGGACGCAATCTTTATAAGGTGGTAAAACATATATTTAATGCTAAATGTCCGACACGAACGGCCATTTTGTGAGAAACGGCGCAAGTGTGATCTTTACACTTGCTTTAGCTATTAACTTGCTTGGATATTTGGATAGGAAGTGTACTTTGTTTGTAGAGAAGTGGTTTTTAGAGTATTTGTATGGAAATATATTTCTGTTCTAGTGTGTTAATTATTGACTTAGGGTGTTACCAGACTGCGGTCGACATTGTAACATACAGTGGCCTCCAAGAGTTAGTTGCCATTTTTCCATTTCAGCTGTGATACACCGCATTATGATTTAAAATTCTAGTGATCCAAACTGCTATAACGTTTTTATTGACTAATTTAACTACCTTTGACTTTTCATAAAAATAATCAAGTAATCCCAATAGAGTACTTGATTATTTTTATATTTTAAATCACAATGTGGCATCACCGTTGAAGCAGTAAAATGTCAACTTACTTTTGCAGACCACTGTAT
Source organism: Hydraecia micacea (assembly GCA_914767645.1). Taxonomy (NCBI): domain Eukaryota; kingdom Metazoa; phylum Arthropoda; class Insecta; order Lepidoptera; family Noctuidae; genus Hydraecia; species Hydraecia micacea. The sequence continues at coordinate 4,088,498 of OU611794.1, forward strand.
TTAGACAAGGTAGAGGTGACGTATTTTTTTTAAGAATATAGTTGAATAATATGTTCACAACCAAAAAGGTACACATGATTTTTTATATTCTTTTTTTGAAGTGAAAACTTCTTTAGCGGCGTTGTACACTTTTTTTTGTAAATGGGTAAAAAATGTTAAACTCGCGTCAGGACACGTAACCAGATCGAAAATTCGTAAGACGGATGGAGAGTAGACAGGCGCGCGGCGTAGGAGTATCCCCCTCTTTTTCTACGGCGCGACGAAAATGTATGCCTGTTATCCAAACTAATATTATAAATGCGAAAGTAACTCTGTCTGTCTGTCTGTCTGTCTTTGCTTCACGCCTAAACTACTGAACCGATTTGTTTGAAATTTGGTACAGACATAGTTTGGAACTTGAGAAAGGACATAGGATAGTTTTTATTACAAAATAAAAAATAAAATTTATTCCGGACATACAGCGCCATCTATTGGTCAAGAGTCGGCATCAATTCAGTACTGAAAATTCATCGGAAAAAAGTAAATAAATAGTAAAAAGGTATGAAAAAAATAATATCAATATAATAAAACTTTTAGTACAAAGAAAATGCCCGAACGGAGTATAGATAAATAATCCGAGTTGTCACTATGCTTGATAGATGGCGTTGGGATCGAAATAGATCGCGCTATGGTTTCGTTAAAAATCTGCCGGAAGTCACTATTCCACGCGAACGAAGTCGCGAGCAAAAGCTAGTTGTAATATAAATTGTCATGTTTGTGTACAATAGCGCAATAAATAAATATTGTATTCTACCACATAAATGATATTAATTTTATACTGATAATTAAAGCAATTCGTGCAAAATTATTCCCTAACCATTCCAAAATATCAAAAATGCACAACGTTAATATTCAAGTTTTCACTTCTGCCGGCACTCCCGGAGTGCAACCCGTCGTTTTTTTTTTAAATTGTTTGTATGATTGTGTTTAGTTTAGTTTATGATCGTCCTGTGCGAATCTCAATAAAAATATTTATTCTTTCTTTTAATTATAATGTAAGTAGTTTGTAACTACTTATTACAAACTACGAGTACTTAGATATAATTAAAAGATACTCACACTTATATACTTAGATTAGATACAAACAATTAAAAAAAAGTACAAAGAAATCATGTGTGTCCTGTACCTTTTTGGTTCCAAATACTGAAAGAAGGTCAGGTCAAGTGCATTGGGAACTTAGGGGAACGCAAACCGAGGGTGTCGCAATTCCTCGTACCTACATCAATCTAATGATGGTAATCAGAAAGATTATGTTAACATTTAAAAATCTTTCTATAAAATTGAAGGTGTTTCTCTACGCCATCGAGTTCAAAACTTTAAGCAGACTATCAATTTTAAGCCAAAAACCACCCATCCTAAATCCATTTAATGTATTAATTAATTCCAATCATCTACCTTCACAAAATTCCAAGGCCCAACCTTGCTTATCCAATCCAGAGAGAAATTAAGGACAAAACAATCGTTAATATCCAAAGGAAATAGGACAGTACGAAGTCCGAGACAATAAATCTACCGATCGCGGCCCATCCAGTCCAGATAATGTATTTCAGTTCGGACCTTACACTTACTTCGGCAATTTGCGGGAACCTTTGTGCCCTTAAGATATCTCGTCAGACAATTGTACGGGGGTATTCCGTTTTCATTGGATAGAGTTGGGCTCAGTGTGACAAGGTATCAGTTTAGTGTGTCGTGGCGGGTTATACCTACAGTTATAATCTGTGAATTGGGAAAAAAATGCCACACTTTATGTCAATAATTATACTTTATGTTTATATCATGTCCTGCGTGTCCTATCAGCTGCACGTTACAGAAACTACAGAAACTGATGGACGCTAGTGATGGCGCCAAATACATAGCCGAATTCTGGGCCGAGTCTATTTAGATTGATGTTATATCGACACGCTTAGAAGAAGAAGAAGATTTGAGAGTTGTGGATAGTCTAGTTGAAATGATGTTTTAAGACACCCGTATACTTAAGATAATTTAGCAACGTGGTGGTGTTTTGGTAGGTACGAATACATACTCTGCACTCGGATTACAATGTCCTTATGTGTACCTAGAAGTACCTAAGTTCATTATTTGGTGTGTTATAAATGTTATAATCTTACAAACTTAACTTAGTAAGTTATGCAATGGTTGTAACTTTTTTAAAGAATTGAAGTATAATCGATGCTTTTTTGTCACCTCGCCGAAAGTTTCCAAAAGAAAATTTTCTTACACCATGACCAAGCAATAAGGCCACCGATTGTTTGTTTTTTAGTGTGCTTTTTATTTTTACTTTTGGGTTTTCTAGCATAATATAGTAAATAAATAAATTTGCATCTATTCTTGCCCAGCTACCGGTCACCTCAATAAAACAAACATCTCTATACAAATCCCTAAACAAAGTTATCGCCGCCTACGTGATATATCCCCGTCTCTAGGAAGGGCTAAGGTCTGAGCCCATTTACAAATCACAAACACTGACCACCCCACCCCACCCTTTCACAATTATATACAACCCTTACTTCACCTTGCGTAACGTTTGAAATATCTGTTGGATTTATATTTGTAATTGTGTTAACTGGGTGTTTAATATTAATGTGGTATTAAGATCTGGGAGGTGGGATATGTATCGAATACTGGTGGTCTAATTAAGCTCTCTATTGTTTTCTTTTTAACCGACTTCAAAAAAGGAGGTTCTGTATTCGATCCGTATATGTATGTATGTTTGTATGTCCGCGATTTCCTCAAAAACTAATGAACCAATTTTGATAATTCTTTCACTAATGTGATCTACATACTTTCTGGAAGGTTTTAGTATATAATACATTATGTAATTAGTCTTATCTACGTTGTTATATGCATAAATGTACTACATCTCCGGCATTTCTATGCGAATTTTGATGATTCTTCTAGTCGGTGTCTTCAATTCTTCAATGCACTAGTGTTATTTGAATTTGTGTGGATTAGGTACAACTAAAAAGTGAAAAATAAAATATTTTTTATTACAAAAAAAAACAACCGACTTAAAAAAAACTACAAAGTGATAAATAACTTTAATTTCGGAAGTCGGTGTCAAATGAACCTCCACCTACTTCCGAAATTAATGTTATTTATCACTTTGTAGTTTTTTTTTTAAGTCGGTTGTTTTTTTTGTAATAAAGTTTTTTAATTTAACATCATAGGAGAAATATAAAAGCTAAAGTCAAGAAAAACATGTTTTAGTTGGCCGCTGAGGTGGGGACAGGGGTGAGGCGGCCTTTCGCAACGCACGTCCTGAGTAATGCGCCCCCGCCCCTCCGTCCCACCGCTCACATACCTAAGGCGCGGCCAACTAGTTCCGCGCGGACTATACCATAAACTGTTCCAATGCTGTGATACAGAGGAATAAGAAAAATGTCGTGAGGAAAGTTTTTAGTATGAATGTCGATGGTTATAAGAGTAGGGGAAGACCAAATAAACGGATGGATGGATGGACTGTGTGAATGATGATATGGTTAGAAAGGGGTGACTACCGAGATGACGAGTGACGACTAATAGAGAAGTACCTATGAGAGAAAAAGACATGTTACAAATAAATTTTGGGATAAGGGCAGGAGAATAATGATGACTTTTCCACAGCTGGGCCCGTCTCGCAGTTTTGAAGTGACAACTTCAATAGGCGCGTTGGGCATTTTTTGAGATGGGCGCCACTGTTACCGTAACCGACACCGCTACGGATGTGTTCGGCTGTCATCGGGATGTACTCGGTTTTAATGTTTTTCCGAAATGTCAGTGAGTGATGGCAAAGTATTCTGTTTGTGTTCACACAACGATTCAAAAAATACACACGTAATTGTTCAAGTTTTCACTTCTGTCGGTACGCTTGCTCAAGGCGATTCTAGACTCATAATGAAGTCCCCGTCTAATTGCGTAACACACTATCAATTACAGTCTGAATCATTTTGAAGGATAGTGCTAATCCATTGCTTCATATGTTCAAAAAATTTGTCTACTCAACAACTTAAATAACGCAATGAATGTTGTTGAACTGTCGAAATGAAAGCCATTTCTACTGCAACCCCCTTACTGATAAACGTATTATATCAGATGAATAGTGACACATCGATTTCTTTCTTTCAGTCGTTAGTAACTTGACTTTCGAAAGAAGAAGACAAAGCGTTGTGTAACTATACAGACGCTATACAACGTTTATTAGTAAGGGGGTTAATCTGTTACGCAGTTACCTCGCAGGTTCCGTTGTCAGTAATATCATGGATAGTGAAACTAAATTATTAGCAGACAACTAAATGTAAACGCTCTATCCGGGCTATCCGCCATCTAATAGGTACATTCCAAGAATCGTTACAATATATTCAGTGGCTCCCAAGGCCTTATCACCCACCCTTTCCTTGACCATCGCATTTGAATAACTATCACAAGTTAATTCTTCAGATAAAGACGTCCGCCATGTTGGGTGCGGCCGCTTCCGCCGGATGTCCAACTTGGACGGATATTCAAACTCGGCCGGAACTAGACGGTATTGCGACATACATTTCGAATTTCGAATGGCTATTGTTGAAATGGGTTGGTGGTAGTTTGTGTGTGACTTGAATGTATGGATTTGGGGGTAGTTGTGTTTATGTATCTGGATTGGGTTGTCCACTTATCCGGTGTGAATCCAGATTGATGTTTAGTAATGGCTTCCTTCTGTAAGCTAATAGTAACAATATATTAGGATCTGACATCATAAGACAAAGAGTATCAATTCTTACCGAAATAGTCATTATTAGCAAATAAGTCAGAAAAAAGCAAATAAGTGAGATTTATATCATCATAAACCGACTATAATGTTCCCACTGCTGGGATACAGGCCTCCTCTCTGTGAGAGGGAGTGAGCTGTAATCTACCGCTCGGTCCCAGTGCGGGTTGGTTTGAATTTTTGGTTCTAGAACATGCCGGTTTGGTTGTTTTTCTTCACCGTTTTGAGTGATTTATAATGACCGCTAATAATTTATTTTTACCTCAGTAGGTTTGTATGGCCAAACTTGCCATACTGATATTGATAAAACTTGGCAGGAAGATGACTTTAAAAGATGACGCAAAATGAAAAATGGACTACGTTTTTCTTTTTAATACGAAAAATCAAAAGGAAATTGGACACAACCACTTAGTAGAGCTGTTATCAAAATAAACTAAAAATCATCAACAAAATATTTTACTAAGATATGAAAACTGAACTATTAATCCACTCAGTAATATTCTAGATTAGGTAGTTCGAGTGCTCAAACAGCTGCAGTTAGAACTTTACTTTATAATGATAGAAGAGCTGAAACAAACATAGGGAAATATTTAAATGATCCACTTAAAAATTATCGACTCTTTTTAAATTAATAAAAATAATAATAAAACGTTTATTTCAGATTAAATCCATAAAACATAATAGTAATAAAATACTCAGCGTACAAATATAAAAAAAAAGTGAACATTTAAAAAAATGTTTGCGCTTCTAACGATACACACTACTTTTAATAATTGAGCCTCTTTTTAACTTTCTGGCCTTTTCTCACACTTAGTCGCAGTAACTAAGATAGCGTTATGCTACATCCAAGTTTGTCGCAGATACTTGGCTATTTAGTACTTTTAGGGCCCTTTTTAGGACAAAATGAGGCTCAATCATTATATTAGTGTTCAATAATATTTTTAGCAGCGCAAAATGGGAAATATTAGAGGTTCGATTAAAGTCATGCCGCAAACTTCTAACACGTGTCACAAGGCCCACGCCACGCGGCATCAATGAACCGTACGAGCACGCTTCATTGACGTCGCGTGGCGTGGCCTAAATTTTCATTTCTTGAAGTCACATAACACCAATGAACACAAAAAAAAACAACCGGTTACCAAAAAAACACTACATAGTGGAAAATAGTCGATTTTTGCCACCGACTTTCAAAATTAAAGTTATTTTTCACTTTGTACTTTTTTTAAGCCGTTTTTTTTTTGTAAAATCGTTTTTATTTTTCACTTTTTGGTTGTAAATAATTCAAAATGGATCCACAATTGCCGGATATATCGCGTAACATATACATATTTATACAAAATACAGTCGAATTGAAGCCCTCCTTCTTTTTGAAGTCAGCCGGTCGATTCTGTTAAGATTCTCATCGTGAGAACTTAGGTAAAGTGAGCTCATTCCGTGAGAAATCATATTATTCCATTTGATGCTAGGGATTGACACTAATGACAGCTCACTTTAAGCTCACTTCACCCAAATTATCACGGTGAGATTTTTACAGAATAGCACTACAGTTAATAAAATGAATAAAAGACGCGTGGGGAGGTGACGTCGGGTGTTACAAGTGTGCCTCAAAAGTTTACACAGAAGATATTCTCATACGAACGTCAGATCAAACAAGGTGCTTGAAACTATCTCCCAATTAAGATATTTCACTAATTAGAAGTGCTCACTTGACCGAAAACGGATCGGCTATAAGGATTAAGGTACACCGGCGAAGGAGATATAAGATGGGGATGGTATAGTTGTTGATATTGAAATATGGGTTCTAGTTTGCGGTTTTTGATTTCTGTCTTGTTGTTTCTGTGTTATGATTTTAAGGGAACTACTCGGGGAACTATTATTAATAAAAAAGGCGTTGTTAGCCGGTCGTGCCTACATCATTAATACGTTGGATAGATGGATGATAGATGGTTATTCATGTTAAGGACGGTTCTGAACATCTACAGAACTAAAAAAAAAAATGGGAATCGCTTCCAAACGCAGCATAATTTTCTTATTTTCTTCAGCTGGTGAAAAAATCTATACATTTATCTTAAAATCAGTATGTCCTTCATATTGATTCAGTTTGTAAAAGTCCATTATACTCTATTAGCCTTCTTTAGTCTTTAGAGTATTTTTTTAGTCTACTAGTACGTTTTTACCAGCAACCACACATAATAAGTTTTTTGGCGGCAACGGCAACTTTCTGTCACTGTATTTACATAGCAAGTAGTATTAAATGAATTTGTGTGGGGTAGGTACAACTATAAAGTGGAAAATAAAAACTTAAAAAAAAAAAGTTTTTATTTTCAACCCCACACTAATTCATTGAACACTACTTGCTTTGTAAAATATCAGTCAATACCCAAGCAAAGTTAATCAAATTTATATGGAACCACCCCTGAGGCATACCTTATCCATTAAAAAAAATATTTTGCAAATCCGTTTACATATGACGGAGTTATGGCCAAACATATGTAAATAAAAATATAAACATCCGAATTGAGAACCTCATCCTTTTTTTTTTAACTCGGTTAAAAAGTGTCGATTCGCCCGTTTCGGTCGAGTAAATTCGTGCGAATCAACTAATAAGCCAAATTCATCTGTGTCCACTACACCTAACAATGAGCAAGGGCTAATCAATTGAAACAATATTTGTGTGGGGCGCGATGCTGGCTACTGATAATATTTGGCTCACGGCGTGATTACGATGAAGTACTTATTCTAAGATGGCCTATTTTCGTGAAAGTTTAAAAGAGAACATTTTACAAAAAAAATGTTAGTATTTTTGCTTATTAATACTACAAGCCGTGTGATCTCCCATCGGCAAAAGTTACGAGCTTCTATACAAACTGTCATCACCTATTTTTAACACCGGGATGAATAAAATTTTCAAAAATTTTCTTTTTCTTCCTTAGTGCTATTTTCGCTCTTGTGCAAAAAAAAAGTCTCGTGAAACCCAGCGGTTTACGCTGTGTGTTGTTTGTCAGTGAAAGCATTTAAGATTTTTATTAAGTAGATATCACACTAATATTATAAAGGTGAAAGTTTGTGTGTGTTTATAAATGTTTGTTACTTCTTCACGCTCAAACGGCTGGACCAATTTTGATAAAATTTTGTATGTAGGTAGCTGACACCCTGGACTAACATATAGGCTACTTTTTAACCCGATATTCCCACGGGATCGACATTTATTAGTTACATAATTTAGTTAAGTTTAGTGTAGGGTGGCCCCCAGCTAGATGGACCGACGACCTTAAGAAGGTGACTGGGACAGACTGGATGCGGAAGGCGGAGGACCGGCGATAGGCAGAGTTGATTGAATTTAGTCAAAAGGCCCCCATGTTCAATAGACGTTTCAAGAATTTACAAAAGGATATAAGAACTACTCTACTATAAAAAAAACAAATGAACAAACAATGCAAAAATTGCGTGCAAAACCAGTTAATCGTCCAGCAAAAACAACTTCAGCTTGCTACCTCATCTATTATTTGAGATATTCATACATCAAGGTTTCTTACTGTTGGACAGGGGTCAAGATATGGTCGAATTAATATTCATACGACAGGCCCAGGTGGTCGTCACTGACTGAGAAGGGTGGTCTTAAGGATTGGTCAATGTTTTGAGAGTATGGGCGCAGATGCGATGTAAGGAGGTCAGGTTTTGTGCCTACGTTTGGAGGAACTTACTAAGGGAAATGTGTTTTCATTTGGTTCTCATAAATGGCGGCGCTTCCCCCTCCACTGCGCGCGATGTGTCACAGTCCTCAGTTGGCGTAATTAATTCTTTGATCCTTTAGCTATCCAATGGTGTAATTGAATTTGGGATGGAGATGATAGATATGAAGCTGCAACAACAAATTGCATCCCCCGATTTTGTTATCATTGGTTTTTTTAAATTGTTGCCACTATGGCAGCAATTTTAAAGACGTATTCACGCCATAAAGGTGTTGGAAGTAGAACCTCCTCTTTTCAGAATTCGGTTAAAAAAGGAAGGCAGTTCAATGGCGAAGATGGAAAGTGGTAAAGTTTTATGAATTATTGAAATAATCACAAAAAAATACTACTAACAGCGCCAGAGCACCAACTAACATTTAAATTTTCTTAAATTTTTATTTTAATCATAGTCTCCATTTTTTATTTACACATAAGTCTATCTTTCACAATAATTCGTCAATCTATTAGCTGTTTTTTAACAGATAACCGTTTTTTAACCGATTTCTAAAAAGGAGGAGGTTCTAAATTCGGATGTTTATTAAAGTCTTTTTTTGATGGACAGTTCTTTCGTGAAAATGTTTCTAAAAATTATTCTAAGTAAGCGTCATCTTTTGGGAATTGATCAATTATTCTACAAATTCACTCAGTCATGTCTTTCAAATGACCCTTGTAAGATTTGACCAGTCTACCCCATTTTCCTACTCTCTCAGAGGGTAGGTGCCCAAGACAGTAGGGGTGCGGGTTCCGTCCCTCTTCTTATCTCTGCCCATGCCCGAGGACCTGCCTGATGGATTAACTTCATTGTTCCACCGTTACCGAGTGACGCAGAATTTATAATTATACTGGCCCCTGTTTTATTTAGATTTACAGCGATTTAGTATGTATTGTTGGTTGAAGCTGAAGTTCGTGGTTCTTTTTATGGCGTTTTGATGTATTTAGGTCAATTGAACATGTAATTGGCATGTACACTTATAACAAAACTAATGCTAAGAAGGACTAGCGGGTTTCCGTTACTAAAAGGCGCTGTAGATTGGGTGTTCATTTGGAAAAATATATTTCGATACATAAGCAAAGCATAATCAGCATATAATGTTCCCACTGCTGGGACACAGGCCTCCTACCTATAAGATATCTATTAAACAATGGACAGGCACTTTTGAATTGTCAAAATTAAATAGTTGGTCAGTTAGTCAGAAAGTTGAAGCTAGTTGCCCATTCCAAAACGTAGATCTCTATGGAGAATAACGGGCAAGAAACTCCATGGACACTCTTTTAAATCAAGATATTACAAAATCCAGGGTACATTATTCTTGTTGCTTCTACATATATGTGAGAACAATGTAAAAAAAAACACAATGAAGAAACAATTCAAAATATAAGATTAAAAATAAGCCTTGGCAGTTAAGAGATGACCAGTCTCAACCGACGGCGCCTGTTCACGAACATGACGCCCGGATCAGCACCATCCAGCTCAACCATTTTGTAGGGAACCGAATCGAAAACCGAACGGGCCCTTATCCACCACGCGGGCTCAGTGCGGGTTGATAGACGTCACATGTTTTCGAATTTTTGGTTTCAGTACGTACCTATGCCGTATACCGGTATTTCTTTGAAATCGCTGACTTATATACAACAAACGTTAAAGAATTTATAGGTAAAGATACCTTCTATGAAGATTATCTACACCAAACTTAGCAGAGATTCTGTGTAATAATCCATAAATCTCAACACAGCAAGCAATAATTAATAATTTCCTCAGCACTACTTATACAAACTCGATAGTTTCAATATTTGTCCTAGTCGGTTTGACCGCCTACCTGAGTACCTACTTGAAGGGGTTGACCCTTATCAAAGCAAACTAAATTAACTGCTTCTAACATCTTGGCCGAGTTATTGTTCGGACTTCGGACCTCGCTCGGGCCCGCTCGGCTGTTCCAAATTTGAAAAACAAACGTTCGAAATACGGTACGTATGCAAATAATAACGGTAAACTAATTAGGGGGTGGAGGGAGGGTTCGGACGTCTTCGGACGCAGGGATATGATCACGTCAGCTGTGAAGATTTGAAATCTGTTTTCGTATCTATTGAATAAACAATTTTATGGGGAACGTGGTCAAGTAGAAATGACGGAAAATTTAGACTGAAAGTCAGTTATGCTTATGCTGAGATAGGAGCCTTTTTGGCCTCGCACTGTTTTTTTTATTAGTAGTTTTTAATGTAACGTTAGTTTTAATGCTTTTTCTTAAATTTTTTTTTGCTGAAGACATTTTGTTGAACTACTTATAAAGTGGTCTGTGGTGTATTTTTCCGCTAATAAATCATTAATAACCGATATTTTCTATAGGTTAAAAATAAGAAATTTCTTATGAAAATGAAGAAAAAATTTAAAGATTAATGTGTTTTACGAGAAAGATTTAAGACAAATCTATACTAATAATAAAGCTTGAACGTTTGAGTTTGTTTGTTTGAACGCGCTAATCTTTGGAACTACCAGTCGGATTTGATAAAATATTTTTGGATTTGATAGCCCAATTGCAGCTTAAGGAAGGCTATAGGTAAACATCACGCTAGGACCCTTAGGAAGCGAGCAAAAAAAAAAAGCCAAAAAGACGATTCGATGCGACGGGGTGCGTCGGGGGAACAATAAATTTCACGCGGACGAAGACGCGAGCAGAAGCTAGTAACATTTATTTATTTATTATTCACAAAATCCACAGCTCTTTGTAATTTCTCTTCAAATATTTATGCTAGTCTTACAGCCAATTCCGGATTTACAATTTAATAACTATACATACATGCAACAGAAACACACGTACAGAATGAAGTGTAATGCTAGCACCATCTAAGCATTGCTAAGATAAAGAAATTGACTACTGAAATATTAATATAACCCACCTACTCAGTTTTTTTTTCATAGTCAGTGTCTATTTCTAAAAAATTAAGATGTTATGTGTAATATCTAGTTTTAATCGTGGGTTTATATTACACGGAATTAAAACTAGATATTACACATAACATCTTAATGTCATGGATTTCCGTAAAGTAACGCCTGATTCCATAATATATTTCTAAAAATAACAGGATAAGTCCGATTACTCCAAAAACACCTATAGAAGAACGGAGCTACTTCTGAAAAACTCCTCACACTAATTATTTTCAAGAACTCGCGAGTCGAGACATAAAAAAAAACAAACGAAAATCTACCCCTATTCGTTGACTCGTAAAAACGCGTTGTCATTGTACATCCACAAACGAGTGGCCGCAATTTCCTTAGGAAAGCACTAAGTCATCCCTTAACCACACATGTCATGCGAAATACGCCTTTAACTTGATGAACATAGGGGTGAAACTGAAGAATGTCTACGATTAGGATACACGGGAGGTAATTTGGCACAGCTTGTGGGGCTGCCAAATTTTACAGAAAAAATTTAATCGGCAGCCAAGAATCAAGCAACACGGAGAAGAGAAAGGGAGAGAGCAACACACCGAGAGTAGAGTCTTAGGTCACCGTCTACTTTCCAAAATTTAGAATCAAGAAGAAGCGATCCTCAACCAAGATTTGCTCACAGAATCAGGTACGTAGTTTGACCCGATGTATGGACAATGACGAAGTTGAATGAGTAAAAAAAACAGGTTCTTAAAAGCTATCTGTACAATTTGTACCTACAGTAGGTCAAGATGTTAGGCTGCACAGGATTATCGTCCCAATGTTTCCACCGAAAGGGTAGGGTGTGCTGTGGCATAAATGATCACCGGCCAACACTGACGAAGACAAATGACACCCGATGCCGAAGTTACACTGAGATAAGGTAGGCTCCTTAAATTAGCCACGCTCACTTCAAACGTCTGTGTATTTTTCACTGTCTTAAGGCGAAAGGGTTTGCCCATTAGTTTAAGGGATAGTGAAAGTTTTATTGAGTTGGGTCTGTATGTATGTCTAGTAGTGTTGTCTCAAGTTCATTTGGAAGTAAATGAAAAACGTAGGGTACCTACCACCAGCTTTAAAGGGATCTTTATTTCTTCTAGTTTTTTAAATGTGATGATATGAATAGAAATCTAACTCGACTTATGTCCTTCTAAGGTACCCCTCCCAGCTTTTCCATATAATTTTATGTCTAACCAAAATAAGATTAAAAAAATCATACCGTTGAAAAAGAAAAATGCCACCCCTAGCTCTTCAATCGAAAAGCCAAATGCTGATGGCTTTTACTTAACTACATATTCAATTAAACAGGGTGACTTGTAATTTAACGTATTCCTGCCAGGACGTGATAGTGTGACCCATTTGCAACAATTAAGCATCCCATAAAGCCTAGGCGAAAATTCATAGGATTCGAGAAATCCCAAATTTTACGTATTTTTGAAAATTTCCCAAAATTCGTAACTAAATGTGAGGTAACTTTGAATTGTATACACTGTGTATATTCAAACTCAAACTCAAAGCATTTATTTCAATTAAACCATGTACAGGCACTTTTGAATTGTCAAAATTAAATAGTCAGTCAGTTAGTCAGAAAGTTGAAGCTAGTTGCCCATTCCAAAACGTAGATCTCTATGGAGAAGAACAGGCAAGAAACTCCATGGACACTCTTTTAAATAAAGACATTAAAAAATCCTGGGTACATTATTCTTACTAGATGGGTAGACCACTGTTTTGTAAACCAGAGGAAATATTAGCAAAATCTAAGATACAGAGAACAAACATGACTCCAGAATGCCGTGTTTATCTTGCACCACATTATATCGTGGCAAAGTTTACACAAATCACCTCGGCGACCACATAAGGCATGGCGCAAACGGGGCCCGCTCTGTAATTGTCCGAAAATTAGCTCCGACCGCATATAAATACGTTAAGATAATCTAGTTAAATGTTTGGTGTGAGTAATAAGATATTAGCGACAGTGAATTGTATTATTAAGGAGAATATTATTCTTATTAAATCAAATCGTTGTTTTTAAATTCTAAAGGAGGTATTATTTACGCTCTTATGTCTTATATCCAATGACTGGATTTGTAACAACCAGTAAGCTACCTGACTATAAGTACAAATAAGTGGTGTTTGTAGATTTTATTCATATTACTTTATCAATTCTCTCAGATCTGGTAACATTTACAGAAAATGGTTGCTACTCTTATTAAGTAAGTATAAATATTAATTTTGACACTAAAGCGTCCTCTACTAAGCCCTCTCCTGTTGCCGTAGACAGTTTTCTCATTTTTCTCTGCTTTAATTACTTTATAGCCATATTATAATTTTGTAAGCATAAAGCATAATCAGCCTATAATATTCCCCACTGCTGGGACACAGGCCTCCTTTCGGTGAGAGGGAGTGAGCCGTAATCCACCACGCGGGCCTAGTATAATTATGTATTTGTTGGTAAAGGCTCGCTTTTGACCTTATTCTTGGATGGCAGAAAACGATGGTAGGTCTCCAATGGAACGAGCATGAAGAAGACCAGCCGGTCTATTTTATAAAGGTCTCACTGTGAAAACGTAAGTAAAGTGAGCTTGAAGTGAGCTGTCTTTCCACTTAGTGATGCTAGGAATTAACTCTATTGACAGCTCACTTCACCTAAGTTTTCGCGGTGAGATTTTTACAGAATAGATAGTAAAAGTAAAGTAAAAAGTTTATTTGTCACAAGAAGCATTCACAGGAATTTGGTACATAGATACAATATTTATTTAATGTTTTTACTTAAGGTACTAAAACTGATACCCAAACTAAGCCAGGGCTTGTATTTTGGGAGTCGACTGTTCACTTTTGCTATGAAAGATGACGTTAATTCTTTGCCGCTGAATGCTCCACCTACCCCTAACCTAAACGCTTCCGCTCATGACTTGTACCACATTACAAGCACACAGAGCGGGCGGCAACTCAAATAGCGAGTAGGATCTAGGTGGAGGTACGACTCTACAAGGATAAGTCGCCGGGCAGTGTTTTCCAATTTGAAATGGGTAAGTTGAGTGTCCAGTTGCGGGGCTAAGAAGAGATAGAAGTGGCTAATTTGTATTGTAATTCTATATACTAATAATAAAGCTGAAGAGTCTGTTTGAACGCGTTAATCTCTGGAACTCCCAGTCGGATTTGAAAAATGGTTTTTGCATTTGATAGCCCAATTTTTGAGGATGGCTATAGTCTATTTAACGTCACGCTAGGACTCTTAGGATCCGAGCAAAAAGAAAAAGAAGTAAGAAAGAAAAATAAAAAAAGTAAGAGAAAACGAACTAATATCGCGGTTAGGCGATGCGATGCGATGGGGTGAGTCGGGGGAACAAGAAATTTTACGCGGACGAAGTCGCGGGCAGTAGCTAGTTGTTATAATAAAGCTGGCAAAAAATGCATAGCAATGTTATTTTTTATTCATATTTTTTGGTCCAGGTTTGTGGAATGAACGTTCTTTGCTTTATTTGTCTTTGTTTCAAATTACAGCTGAAGGGAACTACTTACGAATATATCAGTTTATGTTTCTTAAAGAGCCACTTGTTTCGTTTTCATATTGGCACTTAGCTGATTGAAATGTTGTGAAAATACTCTATTATAGTTCATTTGTATTTTTGTAATCCATAAATATTATAATTGCGAAAGTGTGCCTGTCTTTCTGTCTGTTACCTCTTCACGCTTAAACAACCGCTGAACCGATTTAGATGGGTATAGAGATAGTTTGAGTCCGGGACTCAAACTATC
The DNA here is from genome assembly GCA_914767645.1 of Hydraecia micacea. Taxonomy (NCBI): domain Eukaryota; kingdom Metazoa; phylum Arthropoda; class Insecta; order Lepidoptera; family Noctuidae; genus Hydraecia; species Hydraecia micacea. The sequence goes on from OU611794.1 coordinate 4,103,676, forward strand.
TCTATACCAAATTTCATCTCAATCGGTTCAGCGGTTTAAGCATGAAGAGGTAACAGCCAGACAGACACGCTTTCGCATTTATAATACTCGTATTAGTACGGATAGCATAGTATGGATTCAATCAACTCAGCCTATTGCAGTCCACGGCTGCACATAGGCGTCTCCCAGGCTGCACCACAGCACCCTGTCCTCCGCCTTCCGCATCCAGTCAGTCCCAGTCACCTTCTTAAGGACGTCGATCTAGGTTGAGGACATCCCACACTACGCTTGCCGATACGCGGTCTCCACTCTAGGAATCGTCTGCTCCACTGGCCATCGGTTCTTCAACAAACATGGCCAGCCCACTGCCACTTTAGTTTGCTTACTCTGCAAGCTATGTAGGTAACTCCGGTTCATATAAATAAATATTATCTTCTCGTATGCCATCTTTTTCTCTTCACAAATTTCAATACCTCATTACTCTTCATTAAGGCCAGTCTAAACAGTACATAGGTCTATGTGAAGAGGCCATGTTCCTTAAATCTTAGTGCCCGCACCTCGGGGTACCGCGGCTGAAGACGTCTCACACTCCTCAGTGATAAGGAGGCACCTGAAACTGTGGCAATAATTCTATAAAGGTCCATATGTTTGAGGCCATTTAAATAAGGCTTTTGAAGACAAGAGAATAAATAGAAGGTCTCTCTCTTAAAAGGAAGGTCTGTCAGTAAGTGTCAGAAATAACGCATTTATCTAACCCAAATGATATTATATTTAATTGTAGAAAATAACAATTATTGAGCATACCTACTTACAAATCTGTCACAAACCTTCCGTAGACCAGGAGGCCTACCACAAGCTCTTAACGCGATCCATTTTAGGACCTAAACTGAACTGTTCTTCTAATTCGTACCATGACGTCAGTTTAACGATTCAGTTTACGCCGTGTCATCTGCTGACAGCGATTATCCTAAAATGAGTCGCAAGTTTTGGTTTCATTGATACTTGTTTGGTACCAGGACGTCCATCGAGCAGCTCAAGCGATGCAGTTTAGGAACCTAAACTGAAATGTCTTGTTTTTGAATCGATTTTAATTTTATATCAAAAGTTTAGGTAAATTAAGTATTATTTTATGCACAGAACTGTAAATGATTTGGAATTGTACCTATATTGTTGCGGGTGCCAGGGCGGTGATGCATTCTTCATCCAAAAGAGTGAATCTAGTTATTGCGCAATCAAAATTAAATATTTTAACATAAAATTTTAACATTTTACCTGTTATAACATTAAACTATATCCCAAAATACTAAACATAACACTTACCGCACTATCCTCTCTCCCCGACGATCTAACCCCACTGACCACCACCCGAGGTCAAGGGGTGGCGGGGGCGAGGGGGGCTGGTCAAGGAGTTGCCAGCTCATCCCGGGTTCCAATACATTTCATATTCCGTTGACAGAGGCACAATAATAACGCGGTCCGCCCGTGTAAAAGCAAGACATAGTTGATGTACCAGGATACTGGATTGTACTGGATATGAATAGAAATTACAGATTAAGTCACCTTAAATTTTATTTTCAAAAGTCAAATCAAAATTAAGGATGCGCTAAAGAAGCCCGCGAAATTAATATTTCGCGAAATATAATCTTGATGAACATACAACCTGATACTGGTTATAAATAAGGTAGATAGTGTTAGATATGCGAAATTAAATTACAACAGCCAAAAGAAAGTAGGAAACAGAAAATTGCCTTATTATAATTTCAGTGCATTTTTTTCAGTGTATGGCTCAGCATAGACAAACTCAAGTTTTTTTCCTTATAATTATAATAATTTGACAAATGAGGTATTGTTAGAAGCGTCTTGACCGTGCGCTGGTTATAGGATATGTGACGTCATACTAAATACAACATGGCGCCTTCTAGAGGACATAAAGTAATGAATAAAAATAAATATTTTGGGATGGTGCCTTATTGGGTATCAAATGAAAGGGTTTAATTAGCACATTTCAAAAATATTAATATTACTGAAATGAGCCCTAAAATAATTAAATAAAAAATATGTTGTATATTAGTTGTTAATTATTAGGTACATGCTGTTGTTAGACATAAGCATGCAACCACGGGAAGGTACTTTCTCGTTTCGTCCTTTTCAGTAGTCGGGTTTTAGTTTTTAAACTAATTTTTTTTTTTAAGAATAACTTAATGTATCTTGCCGGCTCTTCTCCATAGGAAACGACCAATTAGAACCGTTGCCCATGCTTCTGCTGTAACATGTTGATTTATGAATTAAAACATTTTTAATTGAAAATATTGTGAATTGAATGGACTAAAAAAGTATTTAATTGTTTAAAAAAAAAACACATGAGTTTGGGCAATTCTCGTAAGTTCTAAATTTTAATTTTAGCTTTTGTTTTTTTTTTTTGAAGAAGTATTCTTTCCAGCATCTCTATATCCTCAAATAGCCAATAGTTAGACATAGTTGGATTTGAAGACGTCCGGAATTTACGAGTGGCCCCCACCTTATGGGTGTCCGGCCATAGAATGTTCTAAATTCACAAGATGATTGCCTAGCAACGGATATCTTACATAACTGCTACCTGGAGATCCGGAGTAATTTCACTACAATGTATCGATGAATCTGTTCTGAGTCTTGTTGCTTAGAATGCTTGGAAATTATTGATGAAGCTAGGGTTTCATAGAAAAACGGCAGGGCAATTTTATTACATAACATATTATCAATCGGAATCGGTTTTTCATTTTGACAGTTCAACAACATTCATTGCGTTATTTACGTGTTGGGCAGACAAATTTTTCGAACTTATGAAGCAATGGATTAGCAATTTGCTTCGAAATGATTCAGATTCCGATTGATAGTGTGTTACGCAATTAGGGTACAGTTTCTTAATATTATAATGGCCTTCATGAAAATCATCTGTCGTTTCCACCAGTATTTGACATTAAGGTCTCAAAAACACTCTGTATTTGGACATCCGTTATAGTGTAATCGTTCACTTTCTTAGGAAAACACATCTTATCAGACTGTCAGTGTAGGTTAGGTTTACATATTTTTTGCGTTGTCCTGTTTTTTTTTTTGTTATTGAATGGGCCCGCTCTTGACCTCGATCACGCCTGATGGAAAGCGATGGATGATGTCTATGATGGAACGAGCGTGCCTAGAAGATGCCTAAGGTACTGGAACTCCCTCGCATCGACGAAACACAGTAGGCTGTTTGACGCCGGACTCCAGCGGGAAGTGGTCGCAAACCAGGCAGACGTTAGCCCTATCACAATGGGTTGTCCGTTGGCTTGTTGCTGCTGTTTCGCAGTTGTTTTTTTTGTTTCAGTATTTATGTCATATTCAAACACTGTCTTTATTTTTTTTTCAAATAAACACAGTGCTTCAATACAACATATTTATACTGAAACAGAAAAAACAACATTTACGAAACAGCAGGCTGTTTTGTAAATGTTGTTTTTTGTTGACGCCCTGCCTTTTTTTTTTTTGTCGAGAAAACATGCACTAGTTACATTACAGACTTAAATCCAAGTTATTGCACAGTTTTTCAATTAAAAAAAGGACATATTGTAATAAAATGGAGATTTTAAGCTGCTTGCATTAACTGACCAGTATTATTATTAAATGGATGTCCCTCCAAGTTTCAAATTTAATTCGCCTACTTCTGACACCCAAGAACATTTCTAAAACACTGGAAAACCGCTGCATCCAGCTGCACAATCAAAATTCAAAATCCGGACACCCTAAATCGAATCCTTAGTGCCATTGTCCGTGTCTACGTAGACTGTCCGGGCCGTCCGGAGTCCGGGTGTCCGGGCATCTTGGCCGTGTGATTGAGTTATACAAGTGTGTGATGAATTTTGATTTCAATTTACATTTAGCTGCAAGTTTAGGATTCTGTTTGGTTGGGCTTCTAAAGTCCTAAGTTTGGCTGGACGTGGTAGTACATGTTAGGGGTAACATAAGTTTAACCCCCTTACTAATAAACGTATTATATCACATGAATAGTTACACAACGATTTCTCTCTTTCAGTCGTCAGTAATTTGACTTTCGAAAGAAGAAGACAAAGCGTTGTGTAACTATAGTCATCTTGGTAATCACCCGACTACCAAGATGACGACTAATAGAGAAGTATGGAAGAAAACGACATGTTGCGCCGACCCCAAATAAATTGGGATAGTGATGATGATGATGACCGCTCGTCGCATAAGTGACAAAACACATAAGAAGGATTTTTGTCAATATTTTACTGTGACTACTCTGAAAATTTTGAAACAAATAATATTGCCAGGCCTCAATTTTCATTAAATGAGGTTTTCTTTGAAAATATCAAACAGCATGTTTGAAGTTTCTGTACAAAAGGCGTTACTTTTATGCTTCAAAACCTACAGCATACCTTTCAAATACCTCCATAATTTCGAACAACTAATTTAATACCAAAAGTCCGCAAGCTTCAACCCATAATATCTACACGACTATCTATGTGTACGTCATAACTTCGTCCACCAATAGACACACTACATAACAAGTCACACAGCACACCGCTGCCAACCTAACAAAATCATTGTCACAGATAACGTCCAACGTCCACCAAAACTAAAAGCTACCATTTGAATACCGCTGTCTTTAACTCGAAATATACAGATAGATTTATTAATAACCAAAGGGGGAGAGAGGCACCCAACTATGCCTTAGGGGATGTAGGGGGGCAAAACTTGGCTTACGTTAGTCCTGCACCGGACAGGAGTGGTCATAACTAAGATATTTTGACCGTCAAGCAATTTCTTAGCTGTGTAACATCACAGGGTGTGGCCAAATTGTTGTTTGAGATTTTAACGCTATAAATAATACTGTAATAGTATGATTAGTTGTGGCCCAGTGGTAACGGACACGACTTACGATTTGTAGTTCGTAGGTTCGAACCCAGACAGGCACTTTACTTTGTGTAAATTATTTCATCACCACTGCTCTCAAAACGGTGAACGAAAACATCGTGAGGAAACCGACATGTCCTAGAACCAAAAATTTGAAGACATGTGACATCCACCAACCCGCACTAGGCTCGCGTGGTGGATTACGGCCCACTCCCTTTCACAGAGAGGAGGCTTGTGTCCCAGCAGTGGGAACATTATAGGCTGATTATGATGATGATTAGTTTGGTTAGGTTGTTGGATTTACGTGTTTGTTTATTGTTGTGTGCTGTTTTAAGTGCTGGGAAAGCTTGAATAAGCAGTTTGATAACAAAAATGTGTGAGGGTTGAAAAACTTTCGTGGAATTTCATCCGATATTATTTTACCGTAGGTTTATATTTTTTTCTGTAATAGGATATATAAACCTATTTCTATTACCAAAAGTAAGCGTCGTAGATTTATAGAGAGAATTGTACTCTCTAATTATTGATAACTATTATTTATTGATAACTAAAAAACCATATATTCACGCTCTAATTTAGTAGCGATTCCCCAAAAGTTTAACCTATAGTCAATGTTAAAATTTAATTTAAAAACAAACCTCGTTTTTCTACCGCACGTCAAGAACCAATTTATTACAGTAACAAATCAAAAATAAAAAACACGTCAATAATAAACAAAAATAATCCCCTTTATTCAAAAACATTGCTTAAAGTTAAGTAACGATTAGCGACTGTTTAACCATACATTTTTGACATTTAAACGTCTTTTAACTTTAATCATAGTTTTTAAATAAACCCTATAATCTCCATTGTTACAACACCCTGTATAACATCACGGGCCACCAAAGCCAGTTGAATACGATTGTAACTACAAACGTCTGTGTATGGGATGATATTAAATTCCATCTGACCGAGGCTGGGCGCTAATTTATATAATATGCTAATTCGGTACCGTTTCTCTTAATGTTGGTACCTCTGGAGGTATGTATGATTTTAGGATCGTTGGGTCTGTAGGTTGGTAGCTTAATCACCTACCTTTATGATTTAAATTGTGGGACTTGAAGCAGATTTTGATGTGTGTAGTTTGCAACATTCGATTGTTTTAAATAGTATTTATTATTTTGCGAGCGATGTTGCGACATCGGTAACATGTATTTGACAGATATGAAATTATCTATGTAGATAAGGCATCTTCTAGATTAGGTAAAAAAATAGTACATTAGGATACGTGTGACTTAAGCAGTCCATTATTGCCCGGCGTGAAATTAATATACTACTAAAATAACAGGTATCTTGTACTATTTTATAGCTCGTGTGATCCCGCACTTAAGTCATGCTGTTTTGTGTAAAAATGGAATACTAAGGTCACAGAAAAGCGTGACTAAGTGAGGGTTTAGGTCACACAGAGTTATAAATACCAACGACAACCCCATTTTATGTCCAGGCAAATCACTGTCCATTCCAAGGTTGCCTGGAAGAGATCGCAGAAAGCGATAAGGCCGCCCATTGTATATTTTTAGTGATAGATAATTCTTTTTGTTATGTATTTTTGTGGTGTATAATAAAGTATATACATATAAATAAATATAAATACATAAATATAATTACTGGGAAGAAATCAATGACATTCGGTATTCGAATTAATATTGGAGTCAAACTCAATAATAAGGAGGACACATTACCGAAAAAAAAAGACAGGAAAATAAAGGATGACCGGTAAATGTGTTTGTGTTGTCCGTGAAAATATTATAAGTGAATCTGCCATAATAGTAACAAAGAGACTGGAGCAATTCAAGACAATTTAAAAAATAATAGAAAGTGAGTAGGCAGACGTAGGCCTATAATGATGTTCGATAGCCTGAAATGGAGCAATGAATGGAAATCCATTCAAATTGTAAATATGTATGATAACTGTTGAACATTTTCATAAGTAGGTAAGAAATACCTAATCAGTTTTATTGCATGTGTGAGTGAGCTTAAACTACAGTGCAAGTGCTGACTATTATAAAGAACACGTGAATGAAGTGTCTTCCCCTTAACATCCATACTAATATTACAAATGCGAAAATGTGTCTGTCTGTCTGTCTTCTTCACGCTTAAATCGCTGAACCGATTTAGATGAAATTTGGTATAGAGCTATCTCTATACCAAATTTCATTAAAAAAAAAAATATCCTATGTCCTTTCCCGGGACTCAAACTATTTTGAGTCCCGGGAAAGGACATAGGATATTTTTTATTCCAATATTATCACGGGATCGAGACTTATGCAGGTGAAACCGCGGGGCGCTGCTAGTAGTTAATAAGAAAGACGTTATTGGACGTTTTCTTAATTTTATAGTAACTTAGCAGGTTAAGTTATATTTAAATTACTTAGTAGCTAATAGGCTAGATTGTAATGTGAATAAAGTACCGCCGACTGTGATACTTTATAATAAAAAAATAAGTTATATTGCATCGGAAGAGTTAAGTAAATTGATAGTATTGTTTTAGTACCTATTTATGTAATTATTCATTATTTCATTTAGTTTCTGTTATGAATTGTTAGGTTTTTACCCCTTACTAATAAACGTTGTATAGCGTCTGTAACTCTGTATAGTTACACAACGCTTTGTCTTCTTCTTTCGAAATTCAAATTACTGACGACTGAAAGAGAGAAATCGGTGTGTAACTATTCATCTAATATAATACGTTTATTAGTAAGGGGTTTAATATTTTACTATTGTATTACCTTTACTAGGTAAATCTTATATCCCACAATGTAGACTGATGACTGGTGAAGGCCGCAGGATTAAAAAAGCACAGAACTCGTCCAAGTGGCGGTGCTTGGAGGAGGCATATGTCTAACAGTGGATGGACGTCTTTCGGCTGGAACGATGATGATGAAATCTCTAAAATGAAAAACAACATAAATAAAAAGTATAATTTCATATTGTTACATAAATCTCTGTAAAAGCCATGAATTCATCAAAAATACATTCCTTGAAAAAAAAAAATTGTAACTTTGGAACTTAACCAAATTAATTTGCCTTAATTAAACATTTACGAATATTGAAACGAATCCCATTCAAACATATACCTGTAACAAACAAAAACTTAAAAAAAAATTGTTTTAGCAAAACCCGCACCATTCACGTCTCTGAGACCATCACCTCTAACTTAAAGTTACAAGAACCCTGTCTAAGTTTCCCCGGACACACGCTAGCATACAGCTTAAGATCCCTGTACTTAAAACTTGAACAGGGCATTTAGGACACTTGACTGATCGGCACCAACTTAACCTTAAATTAAGTAATTTGTACACTTAACTACAGTTTGGAGATTCTTACTTACCCTGTTTAAGTTGTTGATAGAGTTGAGAAGGTTTAGAGGTTTCAAAGCTGACTGGTTAACGTTTTGACTGAAGTCCGTGTCAAAATACAAAAATGCCAACGAGACCGGCTTCCGAAATTAAAGTTATTTTTTACTTTGTAGTTTTTTTTTGAAGTCGGGTGTTTTTTTTTTATTATGCCTTGTTTCCCCAAATTGACCACATTTCGCCAGTGTTTAAGTCGTGGGGTCGGACCCAGGCAGGTGCTTTACTTTGTGTAATTTATTTTGTCACCATTGCTTTCAAAAACGGTAAAGGAAAACGTCGTGAGGAAAGCGGCATGTCCTAGAACCAAAAATTCGAAGGCATCTGACATCTACCAACCCGCACTGGGCCCGTGTGGTGGATTACGGCCCACCCCCTCTCATAGAGAGAAGGCCTGTCCCAGCAGTATCTAGTACCACTAAATCTAGTACCATTGTTGATTGAAGCATTTAGCAGTCAATTTTAACGGAAATCCATAAAAATGTGCAAATGTCACAGGCCATCATACAGTACCTCTATTGTAATTTCAATTTCTTTACTCAGGTAAAGGAATTGAAATTACAATAGACTTAATAAGCTCCAAATCCTAGGCTCAGGCCTAGGATATCCTACTTCCTGGCCTCGTCGTCTCTACAGCCCTTATTAAGTCTATATCCAGAGTCAATTTGGACAAGAGTGATAGCCAGGCTGGCCTCGAGTGGGCCTCACTAACGACTTTCACTTGTCCGCTTCAGGTGCCAATCGCTTGTTACCGATCATCTGCTTAATATGTATTTGTTACGTGATAGTTTGAGGATGTACCTAAATGGATTCATTAGGAAAATATTTCCGTCAAAAACATTGCGGGTAGAACGAGGACAAAGAAAGAAAATGCGTTTATTGGCATTACAGCAAATTAAATACTTCTGACGACCCGTAATGACTGTCAAAGATCCACGAATGACAGCCGAGACCAACAGCTTAACGTGCTTTCCGAGGCACGGAGGAGTATTGGTATTTAAAGATTATTTCTATGATGGTCACCCATCCTCCGACCAACCACGGCAAGCGTAGCTTAACCTGATCGATTTACCCGTGCGGCTGTTATTACTTAGCCACAAGCCCCTCAATGTCAGGCATGAATTTCACAATATTTAAGTAAACACCGCGGGGGCTATTTAATAGGTGTTTACTTGAATCATACTTTAACTTTAATGCTGTTATGATTATCTACCACAATTTGTTATGTTTGCTACTTCAAACCTTAGATACAGGGTATTTTATAGTTATTAGTCACTTTTTTACTGATATTTTAATGTTAGCAATTGTATTCGTGAGCAGTGGTGTCCCAGTGGTAACGGCCCCGACTTACGAGTTGTAGGTCGTGGGTTCAAACCCAGACAGGCGCTTTACTTTGTGTATATAATTTCATCACCACTGCTCTCAAAACGGTGAAGGAAAACATCGTGAAGAAACCGGCATGTTTTGGTACCTAAAAAAAAATCGAAGTCATGTGACATCTACCAACCCGCATCGGGCCCGCGTGGTAGATTATAGCCCACTCCCTCTCGAAGAGTGGAGGCCTGTGTCCCAGCAGTGGGAACAATATGCTCATTAAGCTTATTCTTATGATAATTGTGTTAAAATATCTTTCCAGTTTTTAGGTAGACCTCCTCTTTGGTCGAATATTAGTTGGTCAGCACAATAGACTGATGCGTATTCATGCTGGGTTCGATCTTCGGGCGGGAAAAGTGTTATTTGGTTTTATTTTAAAAACATTGGATTACAGTTTTGTGCCCGGTTGATGGCAGGCTCACTCCTGTTAACTTGGACGTCAATATAACTGGCGAAATGTGGGTGTACCATTGGCATAACCCTACGGGGAATACATTCGAAATGTTATGGTATTTGTTGAGGAAATATTCAGAAGAAATCTAGAGTCTGGACTTATACTTTGGTTAGTGGCAATAGGCTTGCTCCCTATTTCATGGGACTTAGGTATAATACAACATTTGGCAAACCATAACAAAGATAAACCTCTGAATAAGCACACGAGGTTGTCGAGATGTGGGACGTGGACTTTGCCATCATTGTACCGATAATCGTTACGGTTAATGGCCTAATAGCGGACACTTTAGGAGGCCCCTCATTACGCGGCTGGATCAGGAGCTTGATTAAAAAAGCAATACTTCTAGACACGGCACGAATAGTGACGAGGTTCCTTTCTCTAAAGCCCTGACCAGCGGCAGCTTGGATCTTGTTCCTGATGCCGATGGTCTACAATGTTTCTAAAGTGTTTTAATATTTAAAAATGTAAGCAATTACATCCCAACACATCACTTTTTTTTTTCAGGGTGGAACATTGATGTCCTCCGCCCTGGGGCGGGTGGAGGGGTCTATCAAACTCTTACAGACTAAAAACTACCCCGGTGTTAACCTGACCTGTAACCTGACGGCCACAAGATCGTGGAAAATTAAACCCAAAACAGCAACAGTTCCACTCTAACGTCATGCAAAACTAACTGTTCCACACAGCTCAAAGCTACAATCAAGACGTCCAAAACCCATACTTAGCCGTATCTCTTAACCAAATCAAAATCATTGTCATATAAAACAACATCCTCTGTCCAATCATTACGGACAATTTTCTCAAGCTTACATTTCTGCAAACGCCCGCATCACGACGGAGCGTCGTGCGAATAGACCTCCATTTCTTGGGCATTGCTCTAAATCACGAGTGGGATGGGCGTATCAAGATCTCTCGGTCGACGGTCCTACGATGTGCGTTGGATTATTCTGGTTAGTGATCGGGGCTATTGTGTGATTTGATTTAGTTAGGATGTAATTGTTTGACGAATATGGAGATATCAGTGGCGAAGGTACCATACAACTGGATTCCCACCGGCTTCCCTTCGAAAATTCTGAACATAACCACTCTATAGTCAATTCATAATTGAAATTTTCTTTTGGCATTTTTTTTGCTCCGGCCTGCCTCTGTCATAAATTCACCCTTCGCCACTGGGAGATATAGAAGGTATTGGGACAGTCTACTTATTCTTTTTGAGTAGGGCCCTGTAGGTGGCCATGCCAATCGCAGGATCAGTAGCGTTTTTACAATTTGTAGACAACAATACGACAATAAACAAAAACACTGGCAATACTTATGAATATAAAGTATTTTGGAACTGTCAAAGAAATCCTAACATCGATATTGAAAAAGTGATTTTTTCAAAAAAAACTATATAGTACCTACCTAGTGATGGGCTGAATATGGGTTTTGCTAATCTTTGACTAGCTCTAGTGAATAAACTATTGGATACATTTGATTGAATTTTCGTATAGAGACTGGGATCGGTTTAAGACAGACGTCGTTTACTTTATTGTCGTACTAGCTGCGCCCTACGGTTTCACCCATGTAAATGTCGATCCCGTGAGAATATCGGGATAAAAAGTAGCCTATATGTTAATCCAGAGTGTCTGCTACCTCCATACAAAATTTTATCAAAATTGGTCCAGCCGTTTGAGCGTGAAGAAGTAACAAACATATAAACACACACACACACTCACAAATTTTCGCCTTTACAATATTAGTGTGATAGTGTTATGGTCGTCTCCACCTTGTATGTCTGAGGAAGTGCAGGTGTGTGGCCACTTTGGACACCCCAACATGGTTGGTCATACTTTAATCAGGAGCACCTTATAAATACAGTAAAAAGTTTATAGCTCCATAATCCTCGTAGTTTTGATAATCAAAATAATTTGCATACGCTCTCACTCCTTGTATTTAGTATGAATGAATTTTCGCATGTGCCAAAATCGTGATCTAAGAAAAAAAATATATACTTAGGTCAATCTTTATTCAAAATAAAATAAACATCAGAGCAAATGGCAACATATTAAAAAGAAACAATGCTTTAGCAAAGCATCTCAAAACTTAGCTTACATTTAAAAAATAGCAACGGATAACGTTAAAGTGTTTTGGTCTCAATATTATCAATGTCACATTATCAACCTCACAGAATACGGCTATAAGTAAGTCATTGTGGATTACCACGATGTATTGCGTTTGGTAAACTGTGCTTTAGCAGTAGTTCTACCACTTAATAAGAACCTAGATCATTATGTAAATTAGTAAAAGCATACTAAAGAGGATATCAGCGTAAATAATATAGTCTACAACCCAAATGGCTATAAGTGAGAACGAAAATTATAAGACACATTTCCAAAAATGACAATGCAGATGCTGTCAACATAATTTTGAAAAGGCATTTTAATTTGAGCAATGATCTAGATACAACTACAAAAAGACTACCCACTAATTAAGCCACCATTAACGAAAAACATAACGAGACACAAAACAGAATCAATTTGATCAGAAACAAACAAGACGGCCGTATAATCACACGCCGACCCGTAACCTCTTAAACAACCAGAGCCAACATCGGTTCGGAATGTAAACAGCGGACCATCTCCTCAGGCGCCATCTATAATTTTCTAACAATGCTTCGAACATGTCCAAAATAACTCGACCTGTACAAAAAACCCACACTCCCCTCTTGATACCTTGTATAGTCTCAGACGGGGGACGGGTCAGAGATCAGGTTATGCTGGTTTCAAAATACACGCTCGATCGATCCAGGATCTATCCGTGGATATTGCATATTTATCAACCTTTGACACGGGTAACAACGTGGAAGTAACATCTTCATGGGCAAAAAGGGTACAAAACAAACATGTTTAGAGGTGTTTGAACTTGTCCGGCGTATGGGAAACGAAGTGCACTTATGATGGGGTCATTTTTGAAATGGTTGATATGCAATTTTTTATGGATATATTGATTTAGGAAAGTTTTGAGTATAAATGTGGATGACTATAAGAGTAGAGAAAGACAAAAGAAACGATGGATGGACTGTGTGAAAGATGATATGACCAGAAAGGGGGTGACTACCGAGGTCATCACTAATAGAGAAGTATAGAAGAAAAATATATATGTTGCGCCGACCCCAAACGAGTTGGTATGAAGGCAGGAGAATGATGATGATGAACTAAGAGATGAGTATTTCTTAGCTATATCAAGTTGTAGACTACAACTTTATTAGCAAAAAACTAAACTATCACAGTAGATAATTTCATATACAATCTATAAGTTCCATCAAAATTGGGGTTGGTTAACAATTATTTTGTTCGATTTCACAAAATATTTCGTTGTACCTTATTACAGTAACCTTTTAATTTGAAGCGGAAGATAAGTAGGAGCTCCCATTTTTACAAATGAAAAGACACATTAATCTTTATTAACTTTTTCACCAATACTTACGAAAATCTTTCACTCGATTATCGTCTTGGGAATCAAACATGTCAAAGTTTATTTTATTCATTTTTTGTAGCTTATCTTATTCTTTTCTTGCCATTCCAAATTAATCATTTCTTTATTTATAGTCCTACCATATACTCGTTTATATGTGAAATTTTGTGCATGCTACTCAATCACGTTAAAACGGCTGAATGCATTTGGATGAAATTTAGCACACAGATAGTTTATAACCTGGACATAGGATACTTTTTATTCCGATATTTCTGCGGGATCGAGAGTTGTACCTGTAAAACCTCGACATATTAATCCATTTACAGTGTATTTAGTACTTAAACAGCTGGTAAGTACATACCAACAGAATTCCACAGTCTCGTATGAATAATTTCAGATGGTCGATAATGGTATAAATATGAATTGAATTGAAAGCAACTTTTTGGTTGAACAAGGCCCTATAAAGCTTAGTATCGTTCATCGAATTATTGAAGAATTATGCTAATCGTTGGCAGAATATAAACTAGGTAGGTAACACAACAAGTAAACAAGTAATACGACAGATTGGGCGAAACAATCCAACGAGGCATGCAGTGGGCAAATGGGATATGTATGACATTGGCAAAACTGAAAAACTCACATGCAAATACCAAATTAACACAGCCTATTCATTTGTTATATATTTTTTAGATCAGCGATTTGGTAATTGCGTAATACAATTGATTAACGGCATTCGTTTTGACAGTTCAACAAGATTCTTTGCGTTATTTACGTTCTTGAGCAGACAAATTTTTCGAACATATGAAGCAATGGATTAGCAATATCCTTTAAAATGATTCATATTGTGATTGATAGTGTGCTAAGCAATTACATAAGCTGCTGGTAGTAGGTACCATAATCTGTTAATAATATAATTTAAATAGAATTAATAATTTGTTCAAATTGTATGAAAATGTAAATTATTATTAATGTGGATGACAGGAAATTCTTTGCCACTTAGCTCTCATTCGCCAAGTCATCATCATCTGCCTAGCCTTTTCCCAACTATGTTAGGGTCGGCTTCCAGTCTAACCGGATGCAGCTGAATACTAGTATTTTACATGGAGCGACTGCCTATCTGACCTCCACAACCCAGTTAAGTACTGGGCAATACTGGTATGACTCGTTGTCAGACTTTCGGGCTTCTGAAGACCCGTAACAACTGTCAAAGATCCACGAATGACAGCCGGGACCAACGGCTTTACGTGCTTTCCGAGGCACGGAGAGCTCTTGGTCTTGTATGTGTCATTCGCCAAGTGCGTAGAGTATTCTGTACGATAATGATCCTTCTTCCAAAAACGCAAAATCAATAAAACCTAAATTAGTACTTATCCCACTGTACTTCAACTAGTATACTAGGCACATCACGCATTGGCCAGTAAGTGGTATTGCCCAAGCCTGCTTGATATTCGAACGTGACACGGCCGTGCCCACGGACCAATTTGCTGTAATCGTACTACAGCCATTACAGATTAAGCTTTTTACATTACAATTCTGAGAACTTGCGATTTTTAAGGTTTTGTATTTAATGAGTCGTGTTTGTGATTAAGTAGGAATTGGTAGGCAAATGGCAGGATTTAATTTTTTGGTGAATGGATTAATCGTGCAGGTATAGGAGCCAAGGTTGGAATGAATCAAGTAGAAGACAATGTTTGTGATTGGATCCCAAAGAATTTCCATAATAATGAATTAAATAATTATATCCAACTCCATACTTAATATTATACATGCGAAAGTGTGTCTGTCTGTTACATCTTCACGCTTAAACCGCTGAACCGATTTAGATGAAATTTGGTATAGGGATAGTTTGAGTCCCGGGAAAGGACATAGGATAGCCCAAACAGGCACTTAATTTGTGTAAATTATTTAATCACGGAGATACGTGACGACTTACACTTCGACCTAAACCTTTGCGGAAAACATGCGTGATGTTATGCTATATAAGATACTTACAAAGGTTACTGTGGGTACCTATAAAAATAAAGCTCAAAATAAAAAAGTTAATGAACCAGCTGAAATCTCTGAGTCAACCCTTGACCCTTTCCAATCCGTACTAAAGAGTTTCATAAAGTGACAATTTCCTACCCTGTCAAATCGTTCTTAAAAAAAAAATGAAGTACCATTAAAAACCGTTCATCATAATTGGCTAAGAACCGAATCGGTCGAAGTAGCGTTGCTTGGGGGGGAGTTTTTGTCCAGCAGAGGACGTCTTTCGGCTAAAATGATGATGATGATAACTGGCTATAAACATTAACTAATAGGCCATTAAACTAAACATACGAATAATAAAAAACAAATTCAATTTTAACAATGAACTAACAAACGATGTAATTACATACTTTAATGACGCATATTAAAGAAAATTGTCTGTGTGTGAATACAAAATGCATTTCGTTATAATGTATGGCCATATCTAGTGCCACGGGCACTTGGCTCATGTTATGTTTAGAGGAAAAAAGTTCTTAGCCATTTTGCCAGGGTTTTTTTTTTGTAAGCTTAGCATAATTATAGCGCATTGTCAGCCTCTAATGTTCCCTCTACTGGAACACAGGCCTTCTCTAATAATTCATTACGCGGGCCCAGTGCAGGTTGGTGGATGTCACATATCTTTGAATTTTTGGTTCTATGACATGCCGGTTTCCTCACGATGTTTTCCTTCACCGTTTTAGAGCAGTGGTGATGAAATAATTTACACAAAATATAGTGCCGTTCTGTCATTTTAAGCTTGCTGCAAATCACATCCATATTAGCACCACATAGACACACACACATGTTATTGTGTGTAATGATAAAAAACCATAAATAGTATCAATTCGACCTCTCCATACAATTTACGGAGCCATGTCAAAGCTTCTTCTATCACATTACAAAGCAACTTAACTGTCTCATGTCGATATCAACCATTTCGTTTAGACCCCTCACTCTGTCCTATACTTCCCTTCTTTGTCCCTTTTCACTAACATTTCTAGAGGGGAGGAAGGTCTTCAAATATTGGTATCTTCGTTCTATTGTTTCGAGATTTCTCATTCGTGGTTCGCGGGCGATTCCATTATCATTATAAGGTAATCATCATCATGTTTGTTTGTATGTGATATGGGAATGCGTCGTTGGTCACTGATATGGTTTTTGATATCAAATCTAACGTTCTTTGAATTGTCTAGTTAATGAAGTCAATTTTATTTGGTTGAGTTGGTACACTGCCTATTTTTTTTTTGTCTTTACGAGCATTTGTTCGTATTCGTATTTTCTTTGTGTGTTCTCATGTCGATAATATTTTGGCTAGTAATGTAATCATACGTTTTACAACCGATGATTTCAATCATTATAGTTTTGAGCGATTGACATATAGGGTGTAAAAAGATCCATGACATAATCGTCAAAATAAGTAACATGATACAGATAATTCTTTGGAAACTACTATTATTTTTAGTTTAAAAATTTGCTATTTGCGGTAGTGCGCAATGTAACACGCGCAATGTAACACACGCAAAACATTGTGCCTATAGGAGCATGCAACGGGTACAGGGGTTTTGGGGGTATTTAAAGTTGTGCTATATCATTAAAAACTAGTTTTCGTAAAAAAAAAACTTCAGTAAAAATTTGAATTTTGACCTTCAATATCTCCGTAACCAGAAGGCTTCCAAGAACGGCCCAATAAAAAAAAAAACGAGTGTGCTTATGACCACACGACTGAACTGAAACTTCTTCTTAGATATACGGAAAGTATTTGGCTATGAGAGGAAGAGAGAAAGAAAATTTGCGCGCGCACTGCTGCTTATATCCCCACCACTCAACTCCCGTTCGCCTCGCCCGATCACACTTTTCGTAACGCTTACGTCACGCGTTCGCCAGCTTTCTTCCCAAGTCAAGCGTGCGTAAAGAAGTTTCACTTCAAAAGAAAATTACTATGACGGGGAGTACAAAAAAAATAGAATTACGGGTAGTACAAGTGACTCGGCTTCGTTAAGACTCTTTTTGCACCCGATATAGTATTGGACAGTTTCAAGATGTCAATGTTTCAACGTCAAATTTTCATAAAGTTTTTCTTTTGTTTCTGATCTATGAAATTACTTAATGTTATATTATCCCTTACAAATATCATCTTTCCCCAATCACTCTTTTGCAGCATACCACACACATTCCCAAAGTATGATTCTGTTAATATCTTTTTCATTCGTTGCGAAACATTTTATCTTTTCTAGTTTAGTATTCTAAATTCCAACTATAGTGCTACTGCCTGACCTAAAGAAGTCAGAAGTTCAAACGATTTCTCATTTCGTAAGGTAAAATCGTTCCATACCATACGTTCATCTCCTTCATTACCATATTATCGTGTGTGTACAACTTTATCGCTTCTAACATCTCTATATTTATCGTGTCTTATATCAGTATTTATCGTTTCAATCGCTATATGATTACTATGTGGCGTGTATGCTTGTAATTTTTGGTAATTTACGTAATTAGTTCGGAAGTGGTTCGGATACATTTTATTACAATTAATGTTCATGTATTGGGGTCGGGGAATTTGATTAACAGGGTTTTGTTAGGGTTTGCATACGTTTGTTGGATAGTTAAATAGTGTGATTGAAGTATGGTTTAAGTATATTGTTTTAATGACTTAGGTATAGGTTTTTAGAAATTTAGCTTCTTGTTGACAGTCAGTAGCAACATTGGTACTTACATAAATGTATCCCTACCCTGGGCAGGATACTCGTGGCTAAATAATAACAGCCGCGTGGGTAGATATTCAAGGTTAAGCAACGCTTGCTGAGGTCAGTCCGCGGATGAGTGACCATCCACTACATATCGAGACCCCTCCGTGCCTCGGAAAGAACGTAGCCGTTGGTCCAGACTGTCATTTGTAGATATTTGACAATCTTTACGGAACGTCAGAAGCCCGAAAGTCTCCTACCAACTAAAACCCCTGCACGATTTCTTCTGCTACCATGAGTCGGGAGCCAGGAATTATAAGCACATCCACATGCACCCTTAAGGAGATGTTGCCTTGCCTCGATAGTTCTCTTCTGGTAATAGGTAATACAGGCTGGTGTCCTCCACGACAAAGCGCGTATCTTGCGTTGTTCTTTAAAAAAAAAAAGCATAAAACCTGACGCCAAAACTATTAACTCAGTTGTATACTATAACTGAGCAGTCATCATGAGCAGTGGTGGTATCGACTCAGATTCTCGAGTTCGAACCCAGGCATACACATTACTTTGTGTAATTAATTTCATCACCACTATTCTCAAAACGGTGAAGAAAAACATCGTGAGGAAACCAGCATGTCCCAGAACCAAAAAAATCGAAGACATTCTCCACCCCACACTGGGCCCGCGTGGAGATTACAACCCACTCCCTCTCACAGAGAGGAGGCCTGTGTCTCCAGCTGTGGGAACTTTATAGGCTGATTATGTTATGTATACTAAATCTCACGAAGCAAGCCTTCTAAAAGTCTCATCTCTACAGTTCCCGTAAACAATCTGAGTCCAGTCTTTCAAGAAACCAAGAAACCATGACTTGGAGATCTGTCGTCAGTAATTATAACGTTCCGAGATACCGCTGTACCACCCCTCGTTAGGGGGCAGTTGTTAAGAGGTGGATGCCTGCATTTTTACAAATTGATACAAATTATTTGAGCGAGCACCCGCTTTGTTCCAACGACGCTTGTTACGACTGTGGAACGGCATTTTATTATTTTCGTACGGTTGACGCGTAGTTGGTTGGGGAAAAGCGCGGTTTTTGGCGGTTAGTGATATTTTTATGAGAAAATGTTACTTATCTCTGATATACGTATACAGCATAACAGATTTCAATATATGTAAGGTGTTGTATTTACATTTTTTTTTTTTACAAAAATGTATGTAAAAACTGAACACGAGAAATAAAAAAAAATTACAAAATAAAAAGCAATGTATAGATAAAAATACAACAAAAGAAAAGCTATTTAATTATCTCTTTCGATCATCATCTCACAGAATCTTGAACATTCACGACACACTTCTATCCATACGAAATGCCATGTTAGGACATGATATAGCATTATTTAATTAACTAAAAATACTACACCGTGTAACACCTCTACAACACTATGAAATGCAAATAATTATATGAATATGAATAACTGGCCTACCCATCTACCATTAATAGAAAACATATAGGGTATTGAATTGTCTCTCTACACTTTGGTACAGCTTTTTATTACTCACGATAAAAGTATCTATGTAAGTACCAACTTGCATATTGCCGAGGTAACATATATTTTGTTAGATGAACTGGTCCTTAGCAGCTTTGAACAGAGAGAAGTGGAAAGAGAGTAGGGAGGCCTTTGCCCTACAGTGGGACATCACAGGCTAATAATATATAGCTGGAATAACAATTTTCACAAACGATAACTTAGACTAACATTAAAATAGTCCAGCGCTTTCAATATTTGAAGATTTTTTTTATAAAATCCTTATTCCATAGCTTTGAAAAATTCGTCTACTCAAAAACTTTTCTTTATTGTTGAATGGGCCCGCTCTTGACCTCGATCACGCCTGATGGAAAGCGAAAGATGAGGCCTATGATGGAACGAGCGTGCCCAGAAGATGCCAAAGGCACTGGAACTCCCACTCACCGACGAAACACAGCAGGCTGCTTGACGCCGGACTCCGGTGGGAGGGTGGTCGCAAACCAGGCGGGCGTTAGCCCTACCACCGCAAGGGAAGAATTGGCCAGTCAAATAAGGTGTTGGGTGTGACTCTCCAGGATGCGCCGAGCGCTCGGTGGAGTTAAGTAACTGGCGTAACAAACTACGCTACATGAGGAGGCTTCTTCATGCATTCTAAAACAACGTAAATAACGCAATGAATGTTGTAAAACTGTCAAAATGAATTGCATTTTACGCAATTACCGCATTACTTGGTTAGTTTTAAATATCGTGTTATATTCTAGACCTATTTTTTATTTATTCGTGTACTTCGTTTATTTTCTTAGCGGTTTTCCGAACCGCTCTGAGATTTTCCCGCTCAGTACGCGCCGCGCCCGCGCTCTCATTCCTTAGACCGAGTCCGAAACATCTTATTCGCGCCCTCATAAAAGTAACTGCTTTGGCTCGTTTTTATTTCTACCTCTGTACCTGTACGGCCACAGTATTTTAATAAACCCACCCCGCCAACAAGCCAAATAGGACTTAAACCCACGATAATAGAATACATTTTTGTTTAGCATTCACAAAAATCATGTCTTGCCCACTTATTTCTAGGACAAGACGATTCTGAAGGACACGGAGAATTTCAATTACTTTATTACGTCTGTAATGTATTTTTATTTTGTGAAACATGGAGGAAATCAGTTCAGGTATGCAGTTAATAAATTACGTGTAATTGTAATTTTTCGTTTGATTACATTACGTGCAAAAAAAAGTAATAAAGGCGTTTTGGAACTAGGTCCTTATTTGATTATTTGATACTAAGGAAAGTGAAGGTAGGATACATACCAGCCAGTTTATGAAGTTGATTTAACGAGTTGAATGCCATAATTATAGATATAAATAAAAAGTCATTGTGTCTCGCGTGGATCCACGTTCGAATACGAAGGCTTTATCGTAGTCTAAAACTATTTTGAAAAAAGGAAATAAACAAAGAACAGAATTTATTGAAATGATTTCTTTTACTTGTATGATAAATAACACAAAGCATATTTTGCAATTTTTGTCATAATTATCTATAACCAATTATCGAATTAATGAAATATTAGCTTCAAGACAAATTAGTGGATGATATGTTAAGAGTCCTCTAAAACTGGAAAAGAAAGCAAACAGGACAAATGAAGCTATATTATTTAGTAACTCTTTAGCATTAAACAGCAAAGGGCTAATTTTATATCTAATAATTAAATATAACATCTGCTGGACTACACGACATAAAAGGTTAACTCTTTAAAACTAAACAGGCAATTAGGTATTATAATTAGGTTAAACCTAAAAACGATGTCAACGAAAAAACGTTCCAGTTCCGCGGACCAATCCAAAGTATTACTCTCAAAAATCATGATGGCGGCTTGTTAAGAAATCCGTAGTTAGTTGAGAGAGGCAAAAGGTAAAAGGCATAAAATATGACCTTTTAAGCAATAAACAGCGAAGGGTTAATTTAATTATTAATTAGACTAGGTACTTAAACTCTTAACACAGTAAAATCATAAACAGGCAATTATTTATTTTCTATACCCAAAAATAATGTCAACTTACAAACATTCCAATACATTTTCCGCGGACCAATCCAAGGAATTACTCTCGGAAATTATTAAGGAGGCTCGTTAAGAAATCCGGATTAAAGAGTTGAGAGGGAAAAAAGGTAAAATGTCGCCGTAAGTCCAAGCCGCAAAATTCTTAAACGCAGTCCTTGGAAATGGGATGATTACTTCATCAAAACACACTTTAAACGTGTTACGTAAATCTAGTACCACTCGCCCCCTGCCTCCCCTTAAAGGGTGTGTTGGCGAGTGAGGAGGCAGGGGGAAAGTCACCCCAGGAAATGGGGGGTAAGACGATATGGGCGAACGTGAGCGCCGTCAAGAAAACCTTGATTGCTTTTTTAATTAGTTTTTTTTTTTCATTCCCCCTTTTTCGCATCCCTGCGATCGTGCAAGAAATATGTATTCGAGTTTTTTATGTATGTGTATTTTATGTATATTATTTATCATGTGCTTCGTAATTGGTTGTGTTTTTGTTTTCTCTCTTTTCTCTTTAGCTATTGTTTAACTGTCATGTATGGGTTACAGTACAATATTTTTTTTTTTATGAATTTGCCAAATGTACCAACTTGTCTAGTCTTCACTAATTATTATCAACCCAATAAAACGAACGAAAGGGTTTGACAGCTTCTAAGTAAGGGTAACCCTAACCGCTGTCAAGAAAAAGAAAAATAACGAAAGTGCAAAATAGCGAGTCGCCCGCCCATAATCAATTTAAAATTATTATCCTTTTTCCCCCATCAACAGTGCAAAATCAAGAGCGTAAAAACGTCGAGGAATGTCCATTAGTCGTTCATAATATCGTCGCCATAATGAGGGGAGAGTGGGCTAAATCAGAACAGTGGCGCGACCATAAACGTTCCGGCACGTACTGCTCAACCGTTTCAGACACATTTAATACAGTTTTGTGCGTTCTATGCGAAAATATATTAATTTAAAATGCTTTTAAGAGTAATTTGGAGTATAATCTAGATTTCTAGAAATAGTCTTTATTATCTTCGTTAAACTTTTGTGTTTATATATCCTTATTTCTTTGTGTGTCGTCAACGCTGTGAGGTTTCAAATAAAGGAAGTAGGTCATTTTAGCCATATTTACAGGCTGCAGTCGTAAAATTCAAAGTGAGATTTAGTTACTTTGTAAAATTGTAGAAAACCGAAAGAATGAGTTTGAGAAAATCTGTCAATAGTTGAGTTAGAGTTAACATCCTGTATTTAGTATTTAAGTACTTATGGACTTTTTTGAACATTAAACCATTCTATATTTTTTCCGGCTATTTTAGACCACTTTCGTGGGTCCAATAAGCATTTTTTTTTACCTTAAATATTATCTACAGTTATAATACGTAAGTACTACGTAGATAATATAATTCAGAGATTTACATATCGAGCTATGAAAAAACGTAATCTTTTCGGCGTAAGACGTGACCCAATAAAATTTCGTCCTCGTATTTAGCGGGAAAATAAATTAAGAATTCATTTTGGTCCTGTATGTTGCACACACACAGACGGTTGTATACAAAACACACGCACACAACCAAACAGTTTTAAGTCTCGAGGCGTCCCCACTAATTTATACGTTCTTTCGCTTTCATTATAATTATTATTCTTGGCAATTTATTTTCGCACACGAGGGGGCAGTGTCTCCCCGGGGGAGAGTGGGGTGGACTTCTTACAAATTCCCGTTTTTCGGTGGAACTTAACGCACCCTTTTCTTGGCCCTTTTTGTTTTTCATTACATTAACTTTTGAGATGGGGATAATGTGTTGTTAGTGTGCGAGTGTAATTTTTGCGCGTAATGAAAGGTTTTCTTTTATCCTGTATCGTGTTTCCTGCTCGAAATATGGCTGAAAATTTACACAGGAGAATGTATGAGTTGTAAACTTTGAAAGTGAACATTTTTTTCTAGCTTCAAGCACTTACTTCTTGAACTTTTAAAGTTAGCGGAAGTTTACAGTACGCTCGAACTGCGAGAAAAAAAGTAACTTTCGCTGAAGTAAAAAACATGCATAACACCTCAACTACCCGACGACTCTCCCCAATTCCACTCGAAACTTTAAAGTACACAATTTACGTTCACATGCACGGAAAACGACGAAGAACTTCCACAAAACAAAAGCGATTACTACAGACTTCGACTACTCGAAAACAAAACGCAATTTTCTCTTAAGAAAATGAGGGAACTCTTTCTCCCCATTGAAAAATCATCAACACCCACCGCGTATGTACCCGCCGCCGACCACCCTCATCTGGGGGGGAAGATCTACGCCGCCGACTTGCGTACGCTTTAATTAAAAATAAAACATAAGAACGATGTAACTGGATGAGCCGAGGAGCGAAGGAAAAATGAAAGAGAAAGCCGTCCACCCCCCTCCTGGAATGAGTGAGGGGAGGGGACGGGAAACCGCGTGGAAGTCAGTCGCAGAGCGACCGCCGGGGGGAACGGACCTCCCTCCGCATGCTGCTGTGTCACAACGGAATGACATCACTTTTCTTGTCGCTAATGAAGAGAACGTCTTGGATGGTTGCCTTTTTACTCGCTAAAGGCTTTTATTCAGACCATGCGTTTTTAGCCTCCACTAATTTATTTAATTAGCTTTTTGCTCTGTTCCTTGGAGCGAAGTTTAAAAATAAATCTCTGCACTATTTAGAGTACGTAAGCATTTTTCTACATGTCTTGAGTTAAAGATTGAAATTTATTCTGCTAGGAAATCCTTGTGAGAGTCAATTTGAATAACTCAGGTCTCATAAATAATATCGTGAGTTGCGACATACGACTACACGGTGGATTCATTCGTCTCGACAAAACAAAACGCCCAAGTCTTCAGTCTAGACATTTTAATTTTCCTATCTTTACGTTTCGCGGGATCGACTGATCAGACTCTTTCATTAGTCGTCCCTGCACATGTGGACGGAAATCTTTGATGTAGACGTCGTTAGTGACGCGAACGATAAGAGCATTACAGTTCAATGTGCATTGAATATTACCACATCATTATTTCGTTTGAGATTTTTCCTTTAAATAGAAAATGTTAGGTTCCCTTTCTGTTCTTTGACGTGTTGGGTTTATGATTAAAACTGTCTAGTTATAGTTGTGAGTTTGAAGTATTTTATCTAATTAGTGAAGTTATTAGCAAGTTAAAATGAGAACTTGGTTGTATTAGGTATGGAATCAAAGAGCAAGATTGACCTTTTCACAAATTGTGACGTTTTAGCTGTCAAACTAACTTCAGTCGTTACAAGTGGTACCTGTAGAATAATCTGTTATAAGTACCAGACTTAGTACGTCCCAATTTAAAGACACTTATTATTTAAAAAGTCGAAAAAGATTATTATTTATTTGCAAGAATATGCGTAACATATGTTGACAAATATACAAAATATGTTACCGTCATATTCTACCCGCGGGGTAATTACGTAACTCACTATCAGTAGCAATGGCTTTCATTTTGACAGTTCAACAACATTCATTGCGTTATTTACATTTTTGAGCAGACACATTTTTCGAAAATAAGAAGCAATGTGCAATTAGTGTGCAGGTTTCTGGTGTAAATATTTAATTTTAGGTTTTTATTAAAATAAGAACGAGTACCCACAAACTAGAGGAACAAGTTTGAATACATTTAAATGGTTTTGCCTTTTAAGATTTGAATCATTATAATTTATGTCCCAATATCGTTTTTAAATTAAAACAAACGACACTTGAAAGTACGACCGATTCAAATACACAAACAACTGAGACATGCGCAAACAAACAAACAATAAGGAATTCGAAAACAAAACAGAATCAGCAAACATCTCAATAAAAACCAGATGTGTACCCTCTCCGCATACGCTCTCACACTTATTCAAAAAGTAACTCGGTTGCGGGTACTTTCATTCAATTTTCTAACCCATTTAAGTCGCAGACGAACTGCTTGCACGAAAAAAAGTAAAAATAAATTCCACGACATTCCCAACCGTAGATTTTCCACGATATAATTTCATAAGCAGTCGGCGTATGTTCCTTTTGCCCCATTTTCCCCTTTTGAATTGATTAGGTCGGGTTCATATCGAGTTATGAATGGAGTTGAGATGTTTTAGTTTTTTTTTGTGCTTCCATGGAAGCGATGCTTCGATATTTATTGATGAAATATTAGTTAAAAGCGGGGAAATTTTCTATTTTCCCGTATTATGAGATGTTTTGAATACGAGCTCACGTTAATGTCCAAAGGGCTTGTTTGAATGAGGTATCGTACTTACTTCGAAAATGATTTGTGTTTTTAATTATTCATGTTATAGATTGGTTTTTATTTTATGTTTTGTGTACGAGGTTTTGTATAGATGATTCTGGTTGGTAATTATTTTTGAGAAATAATCAAGATTGATGTATCTTTTAGCGCGGCTGTCTGACCTGTTTTCTGATCGGCTTAAATTTTATGTCAGTTAAAGATCTACATATTTAACGCCGTTGCCGAAATCTTACGACATAAGAACATTTTAATATTCGCCTCGCACCGCATCATTTAAATATAACTATAACACTTAAAATATATTATTCATAAGATTGTATAAGAAAACCGCGAGGGTGCTGGCATTAAGCTTAGCTAGGCCTGCTTAATGATCCAATTCCTGTCATGTTCAGGAAAGGGTTTACCCCCTAAAAAACTTGAAACAAACGCCGCAAAAACCGAAGACGTTCTCTCTATCGCACCACCCTTAGGGGAGAGTGGGGCAAAACCACCCACAAGGAGGTACGTTGAATAATTATAAAAGAAATAAGATAGACATTGACTCCGCCACGTCAGCCCGTAGATGAATAATAATGGATTTTTGTTTACGTGTGTATCAGCCTTTATGAGCCGTTATAAGCTTTTATAGACAGAAATATTGTTGCCTGTATAAACAGCTTATTAAAGTAGGCAACAGATTTAACGATTTTACAGCCTTTGATGTTCGCGTTGAGATAAAAATGTATATTGAATTTAGATGTAGGTTGATGGGTTTCAAATTAAAATCTTGTTATTTATGTGAATTGGTTATTACTTTTTTGTAAAAATGTACCTGCAAAACGTCGGGATGTTGCTTTTTAATACGCTTACCAAACCAATCCTACTAGCCTACTTTAATCATAATATTATAAATGCGATAGTGTGTATAATGATGGATGTTTAGATGTTTGTTACACAATTACGCAAAAACGGCTGAACAAATTTGGATGAAATTTGGCGCACAGATAGTTTATAACCTGAATTAACACATAGAATACCTTCATTCCGGTAGTGCGTTCCCGTGTGATAATTTCAGACACCCACGTGGGCGAAGCCGCTGGCATAGGCTAGTACCTGATAATTTTGAAATTATCTTGAATTTGTATGCCTATAATAATAATTAGTAATCTCATTATCTGAACTCTATTGAATACGACAAAGCGACATGTTTGTCAAAAAATTTAAAAAATTACACATTTTCACGAAAAGACTGCGGTCTATGCAAGCAGAAAGAATGTATGAAAGAATTTTGTAAAGTTGTTAGTTTGTCGGATTGCCACCTGTCACCTTTGTTCTGTCTGTTTTAATTAAATAATTGCTTAACACACTAATAATTCACAATCTGAATATTTTTTAAGGATATTGCTAGTCCATTGCTTCATATGTTTGAAAAACTTGTCTGCTCAACAACGTAAATAGTGCATTGAATGTTGCTGAACTGTAAAAATGAGAGCCATTAAATCAGATACTCATGTTTCTATAAAATCGTACAAAAATAATTGTCATATCGATCCCTTCTTACCCAGTTCTTCAATAATATTGAGGTAAAGTTCATCTCAAGAAAATCCAAAGGCGGATAGCATTGAAGCGAAAGCAATAAACAGTAGCGAGTACAGAGCAGTGCAGGAAAAGTAATCACGGTTCAGCGTAACTTTGTTTGATAGCGACCGACTGGACTGTGCGCTGGAGATATGGGGAACTTGGAAATAATTATGTGTTTTTAGTGAAATGTGTTACAAAATATGTATAAACGTCATCATTTCGGCCGAAAGACGTCCACTGCTGGACATAGGCACCTCCACTTCGACCGGTTCCGTGCTTCTCTCATTCAACGGGTTCCTGCGGCTGTATAAATATAAACAAAGCAAAAGGAGTATTTAAGGATCGTAGCAATTTGCGTTCTGAAGTTTCTGC
This sequence comes from Hydraecia micacea, assembly GCA_914767645.1. Classification (NCBI taxonomy): domain Eukaryota; kingdom Metazoa; phylum Arthropoda; class Insecta; order Lepidoptera; family Noctuidae; genus Hydraecia; species Hydraecia micacea. The sequence continues at coordinate 4,131,653 of OU611794.1, forward strand.
CTCCCCAATGGGAGGTGTGAGTTTATGTATGTATGTTATTAAATAATTGATATGTCTATTTTGAAACAAGATCATAATATAAAAGTTGCCAGTTCAAAAAAAAATGTACAGACGCCAGCACATCAAGCTACCCGAAGCTGTCAAATTTTGCCAATCAACTTTGAACGTTATGCTTTAGCAATAAAGTTAAAATCTATTAAAGAAATTTGACAGATTGCATTAGCGTGATGTGCTGGCGTCTGTACATGTAACAAGTACAAGGAAGGGAAAGAATCATAGGGCATCAAAGAAATCGCGCACATCATTGTCAGCAGGAAGTGCCCAAAAGGCTGGCAGCATTGCACGTTGTATGGCGATGCTGATTGTTTGGCCTAAAATAGTTATTGAATAAAGTTTCTGTTTATACAGTCAATTTAGCTCTCTTTTTGGTTTGGTTTAGGGGCGCTATGGAGCGAGCACAAAGATTTTTTTTTCGAATATCTAGCCTTTTTAGCAATGTCGGACCAAATTTGTTTTTAAACAATTTTTTTTTTTTACATTTCTTTACTTCTCCCCCTTAAGCGTACACTCCAACTCCAACAAATCCGCCCCTAAGACGACCCATTGACCAAAAACTCTAATATCTAAGTAAATAATGAGAGATGGTCTGTATAAGCTTTTTAAATGTTAAGTTCTTTGTTGTTTGATCAAATAAATAAAAAATATGCGCAAAAACACATCCCTAATTTATAAGGAACTAAGAGTAAGTTAACTTAAAATCCTACATAATATTTAATTTGACACAAAACATCAAAGATATTATAAAAACCTTTAAAACTGTCATAATGTAATATTATCAAGACATTTTTTCCACAATAACCGTCAGTGTAACCACGTTTGTCGTCGAGAAACTGCGGCCAGTGAAGCGCGTCTAGGGGAGGCAGGGGCAAAGCGGAACAGTGTAAATTGATTACGTGTAAAATTGTTAGCCGATGGGTGACTACGACTACTTATATGCACCTCGCTCCGAAGGCGTTTAACGCAATCTAATTTGCACACGTCTGAAGGTGAGCGAAGTTTTTACGTCGTGGAAATGAGGTGAAGCGAGTGTTAATGGCGGATAAAGACAGTTAGCTTGATCGAGCATCTTTTATTTTGAGATTTTACATTAGTTTTTAAGAAAAAAAAAGGGTCTTTCGATAAATAAAATAAAGGTGATCTGTTTTTCACCTGGTTTCTGGAATGAAAATTAGTGACGCGTCAAAATTAAATGCAAGTCAAGCGATGCGATTGGCTGTTGATATTCATGCAACAAATCACACCAGTTTACGCGTGCTTGACAATTTGTAAGTAATTTTTGTGTTGATTTTCTTTCGAGAAACCAGACGTATGTGTGTCATGGAATGACATAAATTAAATAGCCAAAATAAACCGACTTATTCGCGAAGACTTTTGCCCAGCAGTGGGACAATATAGGTTAAAGAAAAAGAAAAATCAGAACAGAATGTAAATAAAACCAGACATTCAAATAAGTTTTTATAAGCCGGAAATATATTTCAACCTTAACCGAATTTAGATTTATTTCATCGCGTCTACTTAGCCGAGGACATACAGACTACTTAAGTCAGCGAAACTCCGCAATCCGTTTTAAATTGAGACAAAGAAATAAAAAAACAAAGCTCCGCTCACATGCATAAAGTATAATTAAAGAGTAGAAATGAATATTTAAATATCCGTAGAGGGCTTAGGCCTGTTGTTCACGGCGCGGTTTCTTAACGGTACGGCTTGATAACCGCGCCGTAGAGTAATGGTGTGAGCTTTTATAATGACACGGTAAACAACCGCACCCTAATCGCGTAACACACAATCGCAATCAGAATCATTTTGAAGGAATCCATTGCTTCATATGTTCGAAAAATTTGCCTTTTCGACAACGTAAATAACGCTATGAATGTTGTTGAACTGTCAAAATGAAAGACATTGCTACTGATAGTGTTACACAATTTCCCAACTGGGCAAGACAGTGGCCAGGACCGGCACAGTTGAGTTTTTTTCTGTGCCAAGCAAACGTGAGTTAATCCTTAGAAGAAAAAGATTTTCATTGCTTAATTCGACGTGCATAGAAAATTCAAAAACGAAAATAAAGGAAAAGAAGGTTTTGGATACATCCAATTTTAGAAAAACTGCGCATATATAGTGACACCATGCCGAAGTTCCGCCGTGTCTGCCAACAAGTTTCCATAGTGATTCATACAACGCCGACGTCTTCCTACACACGGCGAATCAACCGTGGTTTTTCACGACAAAAAAAAAGTTTGTGTACAAACGGCCTTACTCGGATCGTCACAATGACGTTTGGGGTGCCCAAATCTAAAAAGATACGTATTTTTGGAAGTCAAGTTCCGTCTAAATATACACTGAGCTATTTAATTTGGAATATTCGAAATAAGAATGTTATTTTTTCCTTGTTAAGCAAGCTTAGTAAGAACTGTTTGTGGTTTTACGGTAACCTAATTTTGTTTTTTGATTGTTAAGTATAAAAAAAATGTAATACCCCAATTAAATTAAATATTGGCATCTTAGTAGTACAAGCTTAGTGTACCTAATTAATAAAAATATTGTACGTTTTGTTTTAGTAATTACATTTTTGAACTCAGCTAAAAGTATAATAATAAATACCTATTTAATAATATGTTATTTATTTTGAAGAAGCCCTTTATATTTATATTAATTCTTATAACTGATAGGCTCTATGATTATACTCGCCCAAAACTACAGCAATTTAAAACTTGAAGTTATTATCAAAAATAAATGACTCCCAGTGTGCCTGCACCGACATCGCCAGCGGGACAAGTCAAAGATACAGATACACGCTGAGGGGCAGAAGAGTTTGCCAAAAATTATAATTTTAATTGCGGACCCCTTTCCCCCGGTCTCCCCCAGGAAACTGCAAGTTGAGCTATAAATATGAAACATACTGCGTTTTTTTTATGATTTAATTGCTTTTTGATATGTAAAGCGGTATTTTTTTGGTTTTCGAAATAATGCTTTGCTTTCTGTATTATTTTCTGCAATTAATTTAAGGTAAGCGAATTCAGAGTGGCGTCTGAGTGCGACAGCACAAGTCATAAGAGTGTTCCGAATATGATACGTTATCACTATAAACATTAAAGTACGGTACTGCAAAGTCAAAGGAAGAAAATAAAATATAATTCTCAATCTAAAGACTAACTGAAAATCGAGTTGAATGGCGTGTAATTGAAGAGGTCTATGTCCAGCAATGAGGAAACCATCATGTAACATCTATCAACCTGCACTGGGCCCGCATGGTGGACTACTTCCATTCCCTCTCACTGAGAGGAGGCCTGTGTCTCAGCAGTGGGAAAATTATAGGCTGATTATGCTATGTCCAGCTGTGGACTGCTATTATATAGGCTGATGATGATGAAAGTCTAAGTTTCATGCATATTTGTTTACGTATTTATATACAATCGAAGGCTACAACCATTCCATTATTGATGCTCTAATTCATACCAACTTGATCTATGCTAGGATCCTTGTATATCCATGCCCAATGGTGCCAAGCCTCCTCTAGCTGATTAGGGCTAAACTTTAGTTTCTGGGAAGTAAATTTTAGCCCTAATCAGCTAAATTAGCTTAGACACTTAGCATTCCATCAAAAATCAACGCACACTTGAAAAAATTCGAATGTTAAAAATCAACCCTTAACGTAGTAAATCTCTCATTTCCTCTGGAGCTTAAAAAATTAATGACTCTCAAAACACACACGCGTAAAAACAAAGGGGGTGGGTGGGTAGACAGCCGAAATTCGCAAATAAAGCGGTCCGCTAACAATTTCCTTTTACTCATTACAATATCTGGAAATGCGTTTCGTATGCAAAATTGACGAGGGATTTTTGGTAACGATGTTAGCGAATATATTAGTTGGTGTGCATACTGTATTATATAGTGTGCCCGCGGTCTCACTTGACTAATAATTTAAAAAAAAAACGACATAAATTATTTATGTCGTAATCAGCCTGTAATATTCCCACTGCTGGGACACAGGCCGCGCGGGCCCAGTGCGGGTTGATAGATGTCACATATTGTCTAATGTTTGGTTCTAGGACATGCCGGTTTCCTCACGATGTTTTCCTTCACCATTCTAGAGTTTTTGGGTCTTGCACAAAAATCTCATTCGTTACCTTTTTACCTCTCATGAAATGAAATAACTTTTATTAGTAACTACTTAGCATAGATGTTATCTGATACTTTAACCGCTGAACCGTAGGTTCTTTCACAGGATGAGTAGTCAAAAGCCCAAAGGTCTGACAACCAATCTTACCAAGGGGTATCCTGTTGTTACCCAGGTTTTGCTGGGTTGTGGAGGTCAGATAGACAGGCGCTCCATGTAAAATATGCATATGGTTAGACTGGAAGCTGACCCCAACATAGCTGGCAAAAGGCTAGGAAGATTGATTGAGGTACTTTAGTCGAAAAACTAAGGGGGCAGTGGTGGCCCAGTGGTAACAGCCGCGAATTACGAGTTCAGGTACTTTGTGCAAATTATTTCATCACCACTGCTCTTAAAACGGTGAAGGAAAACATCGTGAGGAAACCGGCATGTCCTAGAACCAAAAATTTTAAGACATGTGACATCTACCAACCCACACTGGGCCCGCGCGGTGGATTACGGCCCACTCTCTCTCACCGAGAGGAGGAATGTGTCCCAGCAGTGGGAACATTATAATGCTGATTATGCTCATCGAGAAACCAAAGTATTTTTGACAGGATAGTTAAGTATGTGTCTATGTGTTAAGCTACTTAGCTAACCTGACATCTAAAATCCCAGATATATCTCCAGACAGTTCATTAAAATTCAAGACGTCAAAGAAAATATTGTTATTGTTTTCTTAGGTACTTAAAAAATACGAGGTAGAGTTAATCTAAAGCCTGGATTACTGCACAGTACGTACTCAAGTGAAGTTAAATAGGTTTGGTTTCAGCGGTCGCCATCTCCCGAGTAATGTGCTCCGAAGACGTTTTACGAGGGCGTACGATGTTTTATGTCGATAGATTTTCATCGATGTTGTCATTTTTTTATCGATATTTTTTGTTGGTGTGGTTGACATTACTATTGTTTTTGACGTTTATTTCACCTAACATGGACTTATTAATAATAGTCCTATGCACAATTTAATTTTATATATGAACTAGCTTCTGCCCGCGGCCGAAATTATCCTACGGAAACGTGTCACCGGGTCAAAAACTATGCTTATGTTTTTCCCCAGGATGCCATTAACTCTTTGCCAAATTTTATCGAAATCCGTTCAGTGGTTTTGGCGTGAAAGGGTAACATAGAGATAGAGTTACTTTCAAAGGGGAACGAACAGGTACACACAAAAAAAATGTAAAGTAATCAATCTTGAAACCATACCCATATATAGTACTACTTTTACCGTGCGCGGAAAATTTGAAAAAAAAAAAATGGCGGCGGGTGGATATGAAAACTGTTCGAGCCCCTTTATAATATTATTATGTATTTTAGTTGCCTGTGCTGGTAAAATTATTTAAGATAGATAAGTAAATAACTATCATAAGTAAATGGTTAGTGAATCAATAGCTAGGAAGATGAAACCTCAATGAAATGACTATTTATAAACGGTGATTAACGAATGTATGGTTTATGCAACGTTTATGAATAAAGGGGTTAATACCTATTCGAGATTATTGTTTACAATCTTGTCGTTCAATTTGATTGATCGATAATGTCAATCGACAACAAATAATACTTCGCTTGATTTGCTGTCAGATTTAATCAATAATATTATAATCAATCAAGTGAGTCGTTAGTTGTCTACACAATTACTAGATTTTCATCGATCGTTCACTACAAATCACTTTACAGTAGGCTTTATTTATTTATTTACGAGACCTTCTGACCTTATCCCAATTTATTTGCGGTCGGCGCAATATGACTGGTAATTAGTGCCCGATACTTAAACACGTGATTGTACTCATGATAACAAACAACTTTTACTATGGGACCAAACTGAAATTGCGAAAAAAAATCTGCTGTTTAGTCGTCTATGTTCGCCTAACTGGTCAAAATGTACTGAACAGCAGATTTTTCTTATCGCGAGTTCAGGTTTGGTCCCATAGTAAAAGTTGTTTATTATCATGAGTACAATCACGTGTTTAGGTATCGGTCACTAATTACCAGTCACCCTATATATATTCTTCCATACTTCTCTATTAGGCCATCTAAGTAATTACCTCTTTAAACCTGAGAAAAATATAAATAATAATAAAAAAATATATATAAACAACGTCCAACTTTATCGATGGCATCAAAACACTAGAGGGAGAGTGGGGGTGGGAGGCTACTCATGCAAAAATCCCGTCTCAGGTAAAATGAAGTCGCAAGAGCTAAGACAGGACGCGGTGAAATACGAATGTAGCAAAACATAGACTACATGTATATTATATTGTTTATTGTATATCTTTTTGCTTTGTGGTAGGTTTCGGCCGAGTTCACCCTAATCGTGTAAAGACAGGTATAGGATTTGGATTTCGTCTTGAATTTTCATAATGGTTTATGAAAATTACATTTATATTCCATCAATGAAATTCCTATTTTCCATTTCTACTTATTTTTATTAACTGTGAACCATACAGGAGATTCTATGTCGATGTGAATTACTTTATGTTAAATCAATTCCAGCCTAAAATATTATTTAAAAATGTACTTGTATGTCAAAACAGTGCAGGGTTGTAGAGGTCAGATACGCAGTCGCTCCAAATACTGGTTTTCAGCTACATCCGGTTAGACTGAAAGCTGACCCCGACATATTTGGGTTAAAGGCTAGGAAGATGGATTGGTGTCAGTACAGTGCATTCAATTATTTACATACAACGATTTTAATAGATCGTTGCTGAGACCAAATGAAAACGAAACTATTTCAGTTTTTCCTAGATTTTGTCCTCTTTTCTTTTCCTTATAAAGTGGTATATTATTATGGATGCACAGAACCGGTCGAAGTGGGCAGGTCTATGTCCAACAGTGGACGTCTTTCGGCTGAAATGATTATGACAACGACACATTAATATTTTAATATTACCGTGTTTTATTTTCATAATCACTTAAACCAGATTAGCCGACATAACCCTTTTACTTCTTGCAAAGAAAAACCAAAAACGAAAAAAAAACGTTTTTTTCCTGTTCCATATTTTTCGACCGAAAACGCAAGTCCGAAAAAAAAATCGGTCGAGCCCTTATTATTATTTATTTATTTATCTACCTACATACTAATAAACGATGTATAGCGTCTGTATAGTTACACAACGCTTTGTCTTCTTCTTTCGAAAGTCAAATTACTGACGACTGAAAGAGAGAAATCGGTATGTAATTTCATCTGATGTACTTAATTAGTAAGGGGGTAAAACTTCTCGCACACAATAAGGTACAAAGTATTTTGTGTTTTATTTTCATAATTTTTTAACCAGATTCCCCGACATTAAAACCCCAACGTGAAGTACCACCTAATTATATTTGTATTACCTGTCCAATCTGACCGTTTCCGAGCTTGAAAACAATCGGACCTGCACTACTTGAGACTTCTCTCTTGTCTTTATGAAATACTTCAGAGGACAGCTTCCTTCGCGGAATTTTCCTTTTTTTTCTCCGCTTCGTGATGCATATTTTCGTAGTTGACAGTTGTTTTGGTTTTTTTTTTAGGAGCGAAATGTGTGTTATATTTTGTCCCATTTTCTGTTTTTGCGGTTACTAACAAACAACCAGGAAAATATCGTGAGGAAACCGGCATGTTCTGGAACCAAAAAATCGAACATTTACCAACGCGCACTGGACCCGCGTGGTGGATTACGGCCCACTCCCTCTCACTGAGAGGAGGCCTGTGACCCAGTAGCGGGAACATTATAGGCTGATTTTGCACGTACCTACGTTATAAACCTGTCAATTAACACCCAAAGTAACTTCCTCCATTCTTCCTGGAAAACATTTGTATAACAATATATGAAACAATCGTGAGCCAGCACCATAAGCTGAGCTGTCGATATCAGTTAAACTGTAATGAACACCATGGCCACGCCTTGAGCGTCCTTCTTTAAGGTATGCTCCTGTTTTGGAAGATTTTTATTGGGGAATTGATTTCTGCGTCATTTTAAAATGAAAAAAAAAATAGTAATAACCTGCCTCGTAGGTCTAGTGGTCACAAATACTACTGCTGAGCATTTAGTCCTAGGTTCGATTTTCAGGTCCGGCAAAGTGTTATTGAGTTTTTTTACCTGGAATCTCCAGTAGCAGCCCAGTGTCTGAATTTGTGCCCGATTGATGGCAGTAAGCTTGTCCCCAATTGGATATATGGGATTTAAAAATAACCGGCGAAATGTGGATGTAATAGGTGCAACCCTGCCTAACCCTTCAGTGAATACAGACGTGATGATATGTTTCTGTTATCTCAATAGAAAGATAACATTTTAAAATAATCAACGTTATTTCCTTAAAATAAAGAACGTATGTATCGAATCAGGAACACACCAAAGTCGCGTGCCAACACCCACTCAGCCGACACATCAAAACAGAACTGATACGCAATATTATTTTTACACTGACAGCTATGTGGGGATTTATTGAACGATCTCCTTTGTAATAGCAGCAATGTAAACAAAACAACGCAAGGAAATTAATATTGGCATTCATCTATGTACCCATTAACAGTTTGTTCGATGTTGTTTGTATTTAGGATGTTTTATTGAAGCTGTTTTTATAGGGAAATGGAAGTAGGAGAATGTTGTTTTTTTCATAATAATGTTAATTAATCGCATCATCATCTGTCCGAAACCCCGGTTTCCTTGCAGGGCGAAGCGTCCCAACTATGTTAGGGTCAGCTTCCAGTCTAACCGGGTGCAGCTAAATAAGCTGCTGTGTTGCTGCTGCTGCTTCAGAAAATAATTAACACTGGCGGGTAATTCTCTAATCATTCACCCTCACGAAAAAATAAAAAAGATTTTCAACCATAAACCACCTCCCTAAATTATTACAAACACATTTTCTCTAAACAAAACGCAACAATTCATGTTCCGATATTTGAAACAAAGGAAAAACAAAACGCATTTATTTAAATTAAAAAAAGTAAAACACACGCTAGCAATACACTTAACAGTATTCACACGACGATGCCCAGAACACACTGTAGGTACATTTAGGGTTCCGTTCCAAACGAGCAGTGTATAAAACCATGGAAAATTCAGAGCGAAAAAAGAAAATTGTTGCATCGTTTCTTATGATTCTAGAAATGGATGACTGGGTGACTTAATTAATGCCACTGATGCCGCAATCAACGTGGCCACCTACTGGGATCAAACAAAATAAAATAGAAGAGTAGATACCATACATAATCAGCCTATAATGTTCCCACTGCTGGGACACAGGCCTCCTCTCTTTGAGAGTGAGTGGGCAACATAGTTGGGAAAAGGCTAGGCAGATTGATTGATCAGTCCAGAAAACGTAAAAAATATTGTGTAGCAACCATAAAACCATACCATACATTAATTCTATGATTAATTCAGTTAATAATTCACAAAAAGCATGAATAGAGGTCACATTAGCAACGAAACCAGTTAAAAAAAAAGAAAAAATAAAATAAGCAGAACCACAAACCGCCCACGACATATTTCAAACAAAAAAAGAACGCGTTCTTAAAAAAATTTGTTTCCGCGTGCCGTATAAAGCCCCATTCACAACACAATAGATGTTTTGTGCCCGTTTTGTGCGGTTGTATCGCATGACCCGTCTGACGTGTGACAATGCCGTGTATGGGTGCACTTACCGAATTGTTTTTGTTTTCTATCCAACATTTTTTTTTATTCTTTTTATTTTACTCTTTTATTGTACGCGATATTTTCTTGTCGGAGAGCGCAATTTCAGTTCCTTGAGACATTCTTTATGCTTAGCGTTCACGTAAAATTGTGGCGAGGAAAAATGTGTAATGTATATCGTGGGGTGTAGTTTATTTGAAGAAAATCTTAAGAGACAGTCTGGAGAGGAAAGGAAATATAAATAAGGCTAATCTCCTTGAAGATGAGTTCTAAGAAAAACTGAACAATTCTTAACTGAGATATTATAATATATACCTATATAATATAAGTACTTATTATACACTTTGTAATTTATTTATTTACAAATAAGTTTTTTATTTATTTATGTACAGGCTGTGCCCGCGACTTTGTCCGCGTGCATGTCGGAAAACAAATTGGATTTCATGGGTTTTCTTTTTTTTGCGCGGAACCCTAATTATTTTTCTAAAAAGAAAGTAGCCTAAGTTACTTCTTATAACATCAGCTATCTGCCAGTGAATGTTTCGTACCTACAGCCGTTTCGGAGATTAGCCGGAACAAACAGATATTTTTTTTTTGTTATAGGTATGTAGTTATTGTTTTACTTTCATATGCATTTAGTAAAAAGCTGTTATTTTGACAATACGAACAGACACTAACTTTATTTGTAAGTATAGATAAATAGTATTAGGTACAGACGCCAGCATATCAAGCTACCCGAAACTGTAAAATTTTCCCAATAAACTTTGAACCTTATGCTTTAGCGATAAAGTTGAAAATCTATTAAAGAAATTTGACAGATTGTAGCAGGTTGATGTGCTGGCGTCTGTACTTACCTACTCGTTTCTTTTCGGCGAAAACTACCAAATATTATTTGCGGCTGTTATTATGGCTTATTATTCGCTTCGCACGAACTTTTAAATAATATAATTTTTTTTATAGGCGACTAGCACGAAGTTAATTTCTTCGTATTAGGCAATTGGCACATTTTCGGGCGACTACATTCATGCGAATCGACAAATACGCCATTTTTTTTATAAACTGCTTGTGATGGTGTGTGTGCCTCTTTTATTGAAGTCTGTTAAAAATAATTATGTCTAGCTATGGGACCGCTAGATCCGCAAAAGTTTTGAACATAAAGACCTCTATATAACATTCAATCGTTTAATCTAAAGGTGAAAGAACCCAAAAATAAAACCAGCGCCATTTTGGAAACCGTGTCGGAAATCCATCGGAAACGGAGCGGTATGTAGGTGACGTATAATTTGGCGGAATACGGTTACCGGGACGGCTGCGTTGGCTGGAACGGAATCGATAATTTTGATTGCTGATAGATTATGATTGATTTGCTGGGTGAGTAGGTATTCTAGTACAGTTTTGTTGTTGTGTCCTACGCTTTGCCATTCTTCTATGCGTATTAATGACGTACCTATACTGCATTCGCGACTTATTTGCCAAAAATGTAAACAAATATGAGTTTACGGAAAAATAACTTTAATTCCTACACAATAAAGTGCAGTTTACGCTACAAATTCAAACATTTTTATAACTTTTTCAATAGTGCTAGTCACTCTGAAATCAACTTAATTACCATTAAAATAAAGTTGATATTTGTTTGACTTGACATAACATCAATTTGAAACATACATTTGAATTGCCTTTACTACAATACGTAACCTCACGCCTTCTTCCCATGAAGGTAGGTAGAAATGACTTACTATGTAATTGTTTTCAAGCCTGAATATTTTCTTAATTGAGTTATAGATGAATAATGTGGCTTACCCAAACTGAACCTGAACCGTCACGCTCGGGTCGGTGACGCTGAATCGGGTATACTCGGCTCCAGACGTAACGCGACAGCATCGCTACAAAAAGTCGCCGTGGGCGAGGGGCTTAAGGATTAGGAACAAAAATATAACTTGATAAAATATAAATATAGATTGCATATAACTTGATAAAATATAAATATAGATTGCATATAACTTGATTAACTTTCAAACATAAAGTTTATTATCGTTTGCAATAATATATTTACTACTTCGATTGAAAAGTAAACGTATTTTTAAAATAAGAACAAAAATATTTATGGAAAAATAAAGCATAATTTCTAAGTAATGAGGTTGAAAAAACTATGTTGCAAAATAAGACCTCAACATTACTTGTGGTCTTATTTTGCTGGCCGTTTTTGATGTGCTCATCGGAAATCTAGTACTATTGTTGATCGAAGCTTGCCCGTGACTAAAATAACCATTTTCTCTGATCGATTTACAAAAACAACAACCAGTCATATAACTTTTAACATGAGATATGACAACAAATTAAATTAAATAGGTTTTCCGCAACCGGGGGTTATTGGTACAATTCCGAACTTTTCTTACCCCGTAACTCAGGGGTGTTACACACGTAGGGATAGTCAAGTGATCGACAGCCTAGCCGAATAATGGGATTCATAGGAAAAGTTGTAAAGCTATAAAATGATATGGATTATATTACACGTCATACAGAAAACTTGAGGAGGATTACTATAAAGTTTGGAGAAGTTTTGATAGAGCTATTTATATTGTCCTTTATTGGAGTTATGGTTTTTACTAGCATTTCTCCTTAGGCGACCTAGAATATTATTACGCAATGTTTAGGGGTAGGGTAGGGTTGAAGATTGCGCAATGATACAAATAAATAAAATGGAAGTGTCTGTTCGTTATGTCAAAAAAACAGCTTTTTACTAAATGTATATGAAATGTCTACGGGACTTTAGTCTCGTAAAAATAAAAAATAAATATTTTTTGTTTAAACAAAAATTTTTTTTTTTTAATTTTTGATTGTCTGTCTGTTTGTCTGTTCCGGCTAATCATTCAAATGGTTGGACCGAATTTGACTTTTGGCGGGACTTTCACTGACAGATAGCTAAGGTTTATAAGGAGGAAAAGGATTAAGGCTTACTTTAATTTTTTCTCCGAGCCAGAAAAGCTCATCGGAAAAACAATCATTTTCATTCGCAAAAAAAGAAAAGCTCACCCGTTAAAACTCGTTCTCAGAACATAATAATAGATTATGAAATATTAGATTTCTATCACTGGTTTCAGTCTCCCTTTTAACACCCTTGATAAGACCCTATAAAAATTTCATTGAAACATTCTGTCGACAAGATAACATTTCTAAACCATTACCGCTTCTAATCAAAGCACCATTGACCTCCCCGAACAAATAAGTCAATGGAACTGCAGTTGATCAGATTGTAATTATCTCGTACAGTGGAACACACATTCCTAATGAACACGGAATCTGTCACACGAACTATGTGACAGACATTCACTCCGTTTGTGGTTGTTTGATGGTATTCTTGTAAATGTCGCCTAATTAGACGCTGTTTTGTTGAGAATTAAAAAAAATAAACTGGATAAAGCCAGTACCAACACATCTTGTTAAAATAGTCAAAAAACTCTTTGCCCCTTGAGGATTGTTAAAAAAGGCTTCAATAGCCAAAGTTCAGACGGTCCATTCTGTAAAAATCACAGCGTGAAAACTTAGGTGAAGAAAAGAAAGAAAATACGCAACATGACACAGAAAAAGAACACAATCACAGAAGAGGACAAGTTTGGGGAAAATATGCGTCATATCCACGTAAAACAGCAATCGCTCAGCATAATGCTACGACCCTATGCAAGACAGAGCCGCATCGCTGGTTTTCAGCGACAGCCGGCGTTGACGTGATGACGTTAACTTGTGCAGTATACGATGCGATATAAATAACACAATAATAAGAAATAAAATAAACAACCATGCCTAGTTCTAAACGTAATAATAGTGAGCTGTCATTCCCGTGAAAAATTAAGTGAAGTAAACTTGAAGTGACTTGTCAATAGTGTCAATCCCTAGCATCAGATTGCTTCAGCCTTTCTTCTCAGAGTAGTCAGTTAAGAAATGCCGACTTCATCTAGTTTTAAAATATGATTGACGTGTAACAGCGTTTGTACAAACCTACTTACGGAAATCAAATCATTTATCATTTGACTTAAGTAGGTACTTACAGTTAATTTGTTTTTTTTTTCTAAATGTAGAAATGACTATTTTTATTAGCTATAGCTATTGCCAGCAAACTGTCTACAACTCTACAATAAATAAAGCTAACAAGGTTTTAATGTGACGTCATCACCGCGTGTAACCCTCAACCATGGAGGTGTTAATTGGAGCGCCGCGATTAATGAACGTGTTGGTGTCACGATGTGTGAAGAGCTTTTGAATTACGTACAGACATTTTGAAATTCGAATCTTTTCAATTTTTTTTTTCTTTGTTATAGAGTTTTTTAACTGCTTAATGATGTATGTCTATTTAATGAGCGAAAATGTCCTAGTGCCCAAATTTTTTTAAAAGGGCTTTGCAGGTACCTACTGTCCCCTTTTTTTTTTTAAAGGCGGCCGCGCATTAATCCTATATTAAATCTATAGCTGACATCAATGCAAACAGAAAAAATCCGCCATTTTGAAAAAAAAGTGGCGGTCACTGTTGGTATGCTAGGCTCCATAAAAATCTTCAATTTCAAAAAGTAGAGTTTATTATCGGTTTTACATAACGGAAAACTACTAGTTCGAACCGTATAGATAAATTGCCACAAATTTTAAATAACATGGAGTCTTTAATTGGTCTTAAAATAATATTTTATATTATTGCAATTTAATTAACAGTTACATTCAGCATACTTGTAGTAGAAATTCAAACTGAAATTATACACCGAATTTATTAGTTCCGACTGATTGGTTTATTCGCACAACATCGAAACGATTATTTTTCTCCGAATTAATTCGTTCGGTATTCGAAATATTGACCTCTAAAGTGTGACTGGCCAGCTATAGGTCAAAGGCGTGGCTGTAAGAGAGCTTACACATTGACTGGTTGTTAAGTACTTAGCTACAGTTTTAAATAATCATGACACGCAACTTCTGCAAAAAGAAAATAAGTTTAAAAAAGTACCGTAATTTTCATCATAGAAGACTGCACGATAAATTCAGCTTTTGATTTAGGCTTTTTACGATTGCATCGTGGAACATTAAATGTGCAAACCAACAAGTCAATTTGCTGCAAGATTGGCTAACTTAAGTTTTTAAACAGTCAACTTCAAAAGGCCAATTCTCGTACTTAAAAAACGTTCAAATTCAAGTCGTAATCTCATCTCAGCGACAGTCAATGTCAAAAATGTATGTAAATTGATTATATTTTTGACAGATTGTGACCTAGATTAGAATGCGAACATTCTTAAAAATACGGGAATTGCCCCTCTGATAAAAATTACCTACTAACTATTATGCTTAGGGTAAAATAACTTTATTCGCTATTAGACTGTAGCTATTGTCACAACAAATACTATTTTCGGTTCTCATCCACCGTCGAATGTGTAATCCTCTTAACAGATTCAAACTGCGTTCGTAATTTGAAACGTGTTCGACAATTGAAACAGCGGGTATCGATGCACCAGCAGCACCATCTGTAAGGCCATCAGTTTAACCCACATTCTGAATTTAAATTAGATATTGTACCTACCTACTTACATTGAGAAAACAGAATATAGATCACTTATACTCACACTAATATTAAAGCGTTTTTTATTTAGTGTTTTTGGAAAGTGCAGAATAGATAATGAGGTCGATAAGGAGGGGGGGGGGGGGGTTAAAAAAAGGTTCAAAATGTAATCGTAATCTCATCTCAACGATAATCAATGTCAAAAATGTAAGGAAGTTAGAAGAATTTTTGACAGATTGAGACTGAGATCTGATTGTGAAATTACCCCAATAAAATATCCCAATCCACCACCCTAATTACGTAACACACTATCAATTGCAAACTGTATCATGTTGAAGGATATTGCTAATCCATTGCTTCGTATGTTCGAAAAATGTGGCTGCTCAACTACGTTAATAACGCAATGAATATTGTTAAACTGTCAAATTGAAAGGCATTGCTACTAAAAGTGTGTTATGCAATTGCCCCGCCGATCATGGTCTACGCATGTGCCTTTTATCCAAATCTGTTCAACCGTTTTAGCGTGAAAGCGTAAAAAACAAACAATACATAATTACAAGAAATCAACTTTTCTCTTTATAATATCAGTTTAGATAAAAATACATTTTTAATAAGTTGTCAATGAGAAGAAAAGTCCTACTCCATAAGCTTTTCACCTCGGTTTGATAAAGTCACAGCTATGCTGGCTTGCGTGAGTAAGATTACATGACGGGAGAGCGCGGTGACCGATGAAGTGGAAAAATGTGAACTCCATTATCGAATTGACGAGGACAGCTTACAGAATAGTACAGTAACACATAATCAGCGTATAATTTTCCCACTGCTGGGACACAGGCCTCCTCTCTGTGAGAGGGAGTGGGCCGTAATCCACCACGCGGGCCCAGTGCGGGTTGGTAGATGTCACATGTCTTCGAATTTTGGGTTCTATGACATGCCAGTTTCTTCACGATGTTTTCCTTCACCGTTTTGAGAGCAGTGGTGATGAAATAATTTACACAAAGTGAAACGACTATCTGGGTTCGAACCTACGATCTACAACTTGTAAGTCGCGGCCTTTACCACCACCCCTTAATTTTGTAAAACATGAAACGTTTATTTTCTCTTGACTGTACTTACCTGTCAAAAAGAGTAATCTAGCATAAAGTGGATAAGACAAAGTTAAAAACAGAAGACGAACTAGTAGGGGATCGAGGAGGGGGGGTGGAGGGGGGCTCAGGTAATTAGACCGGAATAAATCAGTAATAAAACGTGACAAAAACTTGAAGTAAAACGGTTTTTATTGAACTAACAACATTTCAAAAATAAAATTATAAGTAAGTAATATATATCCATAATTTATGCGGACGAAATTGCTAGTTAAGTACAGCTTTATTCTTTGTAAAAATAACACTTACATTTTCTCGATATTTTTATCAAATAATAACAAAGAAATGAAAAATGGTAAAAATCACTTATCTTAGTAGGATAATATCAGAAACGAAGTTATTTAGAAAAGAACCGGAGTTACCCATAGCTTGCAGAGTAAGCAAACTGAACTGGTAGTGGGCTGGCCATGTTAGTCAAAGGACCAATGGCCGGTGGAATAGACGAGTCCTGGAGTGGAGACCGCGTATCGGCAAGCGTAGTGTGGGACGCCCCCCAGTTAGATGGACGGACGACCTCAAAATGAGGCTGTGATAGACTGGATCTGGAAGGCAGAGGACAGGATGTTGTGGGACAGTCTAGAAGAGGCCTATGTCCAGCAGTGGACTGCGATAAGCTGAATAGATTGAAATAATGTATTCATAATTTATGCGGACGAAATTGCTAGCTACAGCTTAGTTCTTACTATTAAATAACAGTGACATTTCCTCGGTATTTTAAATCAAACAACAACAAAGAAAAATGAAACTCGTAACAATAAATTTTCGAATAAATAAGTGATAATAACCAACTGTTCATTGCAGACTGCAATAGACAATTTATTAAAAAAAAGAACAACATTTTTATTTGCACAGTCATTCCTAACGTATAATTTCAAAAATAGAATATTAATACGCTAATGCTCATGCAATACCTGTCATTAGCGAAAGGCAGTAGTCACCAATTTATGTAGATACCTCATAACGATGGCACCGCATTGAAAGGGTTAGTTCTGTTAACGGCCGATAAGTGGAGTCTTCATTTCACATGTCTGCGAGTGGTTAATAAGGCTGCGCATTCATTGTGTTTTAAGTGTGTATGTAATTATAGGGTTTATTTTGAATAAAAATGTTTGATTTTGGAATTTAGCTTGCAATTAATGTACCTGTTTATTTTCTGGACGAGTTTGTGACATTATTGTCTAAATTCAAACAATAAGCATCTGCTTGTGGCTCGAATTTAGAAATAATTATTTGAGACATATTTTATCGAAAGTGATGAATCCGAGGGCCAATTCTCGTAATTTAAAACGTTCAAAATCTAGTCACAGTCTCATCTCGGCGACAAACAAATGTCGAAAACTTGTCAAAAATGTAGGGAAATTAGAGGTATATTTGACAGGTTGAGTTGAGACTGAGATCAGACTATGAAAGTTCTTAAAATAACGAGAATTGCCTCCCTGATAGAGACATAATATTTGATTAATGTAAATTATAAGCTTCTTTCAGATAACATTATACTGAAATGCGGTGCTGTTGGAGACCAGCTACAAAGCCTACTTAGTGCTCATACAGCCAGTCTGACGCAACTGTCTAATAAAAAAAGAAACTAAGTATGAAACGTGCACTAAACATAATGGCGGCTATCGCCGTCTCGCTTTAATATCTGCAGTCTGTGCATAGTCTGTGTCATTTTTGCTATGTTGGTATTCAGTTTTAGTGTAAGTTTCATACAAGTGCCGTTTTTCATCTTTTTCTATGGGACTCCCGTCTCTTCTTACATGTACCTAATGAACATTACTTACTCTATGCATACAGTAGTTGCCTCTGCCGTTGTCACGTGTCGCTCGTGTGTATAGAACTAATCCATTTCACCCCTGAACTTCTTCGCTAAAAAAAATCTAGCTACTAATACTAGCTGCTTGACGGCATGAGATACTCTCGTATCACTCGTACCGATATGAGTTACCACCCAACTATATTACATCAAATGATAACAAATCAATGTTACCTTATTACTAGCACCGGATTGTATTCCACGCGGTCACACCCTTGCATTTCAAATTAACATTCGAAATTCAAACGTCTGCGGTAACGACCCTCCGGTCACGTGATCTGGCAGTCGTACGTTACACGGGACGCGGCGGGATTTGGGCTAAGGGGGTGTTCACAATGGGAGATGTTTTTTAGGTATCTACCTAAAAACATCTCACAGTGTGTAGAAAAAGCCAGTATACCCGTACTGGCTTTGTCTAGGCCAGTCTAAGGCCATTTATTATGTGAAATGTAGACCCAATTATGTTGGTTCGAATAAAAACATGAAACTTCATAAGTAATATTTCAACATATTAAAAATTAATATATTTTCCGAGAGCAGTGGTGGCCCAGTGGTAACGGCCGCGACTTACGAGTTGTAGGTCGTAGGTTCGAACACAGACAGGCGCTTTACTTTTGTAAATAATTTCATCATCACTGCTCTCAAAACGCTGAAGGAAAACATCGTGAGGAAACCGGCGTGTAATAGAACCAAAAATTTGGAGTTATGTGTCATCTATCAACCCGCACTGGGCCCGCGTGGTGGTTTACGGTCCACGCTCTTTCACCGAGAGGAGGCTTGTGTCCCAGCAGTGGGAACATTAGAGGCTGAATATGAGTATGCATACCTTTTCCTATAAAGTAATCGAATTAGTCGCTTATTTTCATGCTCATAAGGACGACTCACAGATTTTTGATCTTCTATTTATTTTAAGGCTACAACTATTTACGCCATCAACCACTAGACTTCTTAGGTGCAGCGCAGACGACAGACTATCCGTGACGCAATTTTTATTGTAAGTACCAATAAAATGGAAGCTGTAGATAAAATAATAACAGGATATACCTGTGCGTGTTGCCAGTGATGACATATGGCACTGACACGTGGTCGCTCACAATGGGCCTTATTAGAAGGCTGAAAGTTACCCAAAGGGCAATGGAGAGGGCTATGCTTGGAGTTTCTCTGCGTGATCGAATCAGAAATGAAGAGATCCGCAGGAGAACCAAGGTACCCGACATAGCCCGACACGTGGGCAGGGCACATTACTCGCAGAACAGATGACCGATGCCGATGGGGCCGAAAGGTTCTGGAGTGGCGACCGCGTACCAGAAGATGTAGCGTTGGAAGGCCTCCCACAAGGTGGACCGACGACCTTGTGAAGGCCGCAGGAACTTGTTGGATGCGAGAAGCACAAAACCGGTCGAAGTGGAGGTGCTTGGGGGAGGCCCATGTCCAGCAGTGGACGTCTGTCGGCGGAAATGATGATGATGGATGATACCTGAATAGTTGTAATAAACAGGATGATGTCACGTTCAAATTTCCGGCTACTACATATAAAAGCTTACTTAGTATCAAAGAGACATTTTGTGCGCCACAGACTCAATCGCACAAAAGGTGTATCGTCTGCGCTGCACCTTAACGGTACTTATACTCCAAACACTTTTCCAGTTATTATGTTTTAGTTTACTCCATAACCCTATGAACTTCACTCCAAATGACCCTTTGCCCAAACACATTTATAATATGCACTGCGACCAACTACAACCTCTTTTTTTATTTTCCTTCACTAAAACCCATTCGTGACCGAGTCTAAGGCGTTTATCATTATAATTGTATGCAATTTCGCGATGATTCATTAAGGAGTCTACACATGGGGCTTTCAGTGATACATTATGAAAAGGCTCCTTGCGTGCGGAACGCGGGAACCCTTGAATGTGTTGTTGGTAGGGTAGTGTGGATACGCTCTTTTATTTTTGGAAAGTTTTTTGATTTTTGTTTTATACTGCTGGGGCCACACATTGGGCATAATTTGACCCAAGATGTAGCCTTGGAGCATTGGCTCCAACGTGTGTGGACAGGATTTTACTGACTTTGCTCAACATTGGATGTGGTACCAAGTCTGGACCAATGGACAAGGCCAATGTGTAGCACCCGCATTATGTTTGCTAGTGTCTTTAATATGCCTTTTCAAAGTTCCTAAGGTTTCAGCAGCAACTAAATGATATAAAAAATAGCTTTTTGATTCATCAGGTACACACGGCGACATATCAAGCTTTACATTTTCAGTTTTAGGTGACCTCGCATTGTATAGGCTTTTCTTACAATGAAAAATCAGCTCGTACTGTAAATGTATAGCTTGATATGTCGTCGTGCGTAACAATCTTAAAAGATTATAATTTTTATTAAATTATTATTTTTAATATAAGTACCTAAATACTTAGCTATTTGTAGTAGAAGCCTCCTTTATACTTCCTAAACTAACGTCGTTCTGCAATAACCACACAATTTCCTCAAAGAAAGTATTATTCAGGTCATTATTTCTATTCGGTGGTCAATTAAAATATCATATTTATTTATTCGTAGTTTTAAACATATTTTTTTTTGTATAACCAGTACTACCACGTTATAAAACATAAAAAAATATCAGATAAAAATAGTAAGCAAATCTGTGTAAACTTTGTCTGGTTGTGCCTGCCCTATCCTATCCACACTATGTCCACCGCACATGACGGATAGCGCCAACCTGGCCATTCGTTTTAGTTTCATTTATGACACTCATAATCCATTCAGGCTTTCATACACTATCTATACAAATATTTGTCACCGTTTTTCTTGTAATAGTTAGTCTATAAATTGTAGGATTTTGTTCTTTATTTCTTTTTATGAGAGGGAGAGAATAAATATCTGAATTCAGGGAATATTAGAACAAGATGAGACAGGGAGCAATGGTGGCCCATCCCTATGATTAAAGATACAAACATTTGAATTTCAATAAGTAGGTACCTACTAAGTACAGTCAAATGGGGTGAATAGGAATGCAGGGGTGAATCGGGACGAAACTTTAAAATGGATTTTAACAATGAAATAATATAGTTTTTGCCAAAAAGGTGTTTAATGTGTTTGCTATGTTATAATTAACGATTAAGTGTCTTTGTTGGCAATAAACTATATACAACATACATCAACGGTAAAATCCATTTAAAAGTTTCATCCCGATTCACCCATCGGTTCCTATTCACCCCATTTGACGGCACTTAAATACACAAGCGGCACGTTGTCGACGGCAGCCGCCGACGCGTCGACGGTGGGCTTTGGCGGGCGTCGACGGCTGCAATTGCCATTGACGCGTGTCGCTCATATATATGCACACTTACAGTAAAATGTCCGTAGACGAGACATGTTCAATTAATCAAAAAACAAAATTCCCAAAAAATCATCATAAAACCTCACGTGCTGACCCTCATTAGTCAATAAAACATGTCTGAAAACAATACAACACTACGCATCTAAATCATAATTTAACAAACACGCAAATCCGACACATGGACGTGGTCCCGGCTCTAATTTATAAACGGTTTACGCCTAATCTCCCTCTGTGGGGACCGCGACACGCGCGGCCGTGTAGGTATTATATAAATTGCTATAGTGGACTGTCTGTGACTGCAGTGCTAAAAATTAAAGATATCTTTTTTTTTTGGATGGGAAATCACCTAATGACTCCTCCCGCTCTGGGTGGAGCGGCGGAAGGGAGTGTCAGACTCTTACTGACTAAAACTCGCCCATGTTCCTTCCTTAGCCCTTTATGTTCCGAGGCAGCGGTAACCCTTTCGGACGATCCCGCTACCCCATTAAAGATATCTAATAGTAAAGTGGTGGATCTAGTCTGGAGACATGATAAGAGAGAAGGACATCATAATCAGCCTATGATGTTACCTCTGCTGGGACGTAGGCCTCCTCTTAGTGTGAGGGAGTGAGCCGTTATCCACCACGTGAGCTCAGTGCGGGTTGGTAGATGTCACATGTCTACGAATTTATGGTCCTAGGGCATGCAGGTTTCCTCACAATATTTTACTTCACCGTTTTGAAAGCAGTGGTGATGAAATAATTTACACAAAGTAAAGCGCCTGTCTGGGTTCGAACCTACGACCTACAGAACAAGCAGAAACTACAGCACACCACCTGCTACGATCCTTACACATTGTATACACTTTTGGCTTCGTTTACGTTCATACATCTGGTCATACTTGTGTGTACTTTTTTGTTGTTCCCGATTTTCCTTCTCAGAGAATCCTCATCCTTCACCAGGATTACGGAATATAAAACCAATAGGAAAATATCATGCTCCACGCAACTAAGACCCTACAAAGTATAACAACGCTCTTGAGCTTACAGCGCAACCTAACGAGATGCGCACTAAAATAATAACCCGAAAAAATAAAAAAAATATAATAGAAAAAACAAAAAATTGGTTAAGCGGCACACAACCGAATCTGAAACGTTCTGGATTGCCCTCGAGAAGATAGGTACGGGCTCTGTGTGGGGCCTTAGAATAAGAGGGTTGGTGGACCAATCAAGGAAGATGATACTTTTACGGTGACTTTAATAAATACTACATCGCTAAAAAGAAAAAAATAAGAGCATAGAACAAAACTGAAGCGAAAGTGAAAAAGAACGACAGGAAACTATGAGAAAGTAAAATAGCCGGAAAAACAAATTTTATTATCTAATATATACAAACTTCTACTACTAAATAAACTACAAACTATTAAAACAAAAATAGAATATCCTAACCTAACTAAAACTTAAAAAAAAACTAAAATATTGCATCGAAATATTCCTCCGAATCGATTTTATTTTTGTTAAAAAACAATTTTAACAAAAATAATAATGAATTGAATGAGAAGAGACACCTTCGTTTAATAGACTCTCGTGGAAGAATCTCATAGCCTGAAGACAGTCGGAACATTTTTAAAGGTATACCTCGTAACTTAAAAATGTACCGGCTAAGGTACACTGTATACAAAGAAAAATGCGTTTATTGGCATTACAGCAAAATAAATACACCTTAAAACTATAAAAACAGAAAACAAAGATTATAATGCCTAAAGGGCCTCAGCTTAGCATAATGTTAGATGACAACACAAAGTGACGCTGATTTTCAGCTGCAACCCACACCTATACATTGAGAAGTCACCTCTATCCTATGCAACAATGAAAAAAGGCAATGTAGGCACATCAAGGCACAAAACCGCTTTCTTAACGGCCCGATGCTAACAAACGTTACGACTGAAGCAATCCTTTTTTTTCATGCTCCTCTCCTTTACCGGGAAATGACTTTCTGACTCTTAATCTCTCTTGCAATCTCATTAAAAATTCATAACTCAAAACTGCGAAAAAATGAAAATTTGTTATAGGTCTCCTTGGTGAGGATCTGTGGCTAGCCTTTAGTCTGATAACTACGAAAAGGTTTGCTTTGAAAATAATTATTTCGAAACTGCATTTGAGCTGGGCTAAGTTTTGTTTTGGATTGTAGTTGCTGTTAGAATAGGAAGATAATTTATCTTATCGTCTAGTAAAAGGCGTGTATATGAGTTTATGAAAAATACCACTTTTAAGAAATACTAAATACCCGTTAGCTTTTTTATAGGTTGGCTAACACTACAACCTGAAAACAATGCAATACCAAATGGCCACCTGAAGAAAACTGCCTTTTACAACTCAAGTAACTCAACTAAAGGTACAGTTATACAGGTACGTTGCTGATTACGTAATCAAAGTAATTGATGGTAAACCAAAAATCTTGTAACCCATTTCTGTCAATCTTTAGAAATACATACATACATACATAGTATGTATGTTTATTTGTATGTATATAAGTATATTCTCATATTATTTGTGTAGTTTTATTTAGTGAATTGTTTTTAGTTTTTATGTATTTTTTTTTGTCTCCTTTACTCTTTTACACGCTGTCTACATCTCTTTATTTCTTGTCTTATCGCAGTTATGCTGGAAGAGATTTCTTATGAAATAAGCATCACCTTTGTACCTATTTTTATGTTCTGTTCTTTCTTGTCTGTTTATATATGTGTGTACATAAATAGTAAAATAAATAAATAAATAAAAATATTGTTTGGCGACAACAAGTGCTGTTTTGTGTAGTAATAATGTCAAGAAAACTTAATCGCTCTTTATTAAGATCTTTTTGACCACTTTTTTAACCGCAATCCATACATCTCATATTCATAAATCTCTCAAAAATAACACCAACATTACAGTCTACACTTACTACCTACCCTTATTTTGTATATCTTCATCCCAGTCGCATTTTATTGTCACAGGAAGCGAGGTTACTGCAGCCGCGCCACACAAAAAGTTGGAAGGAAACCCACAAAAAAAAGACTCGTTGTGGATGCACATTTGCGGATAATCTATTTCTCCCTACCTTTATTTATGCTGCGGTAAAGTATGAATGTTATGTTTTGGGCATTTTATGAAAGATATTGTTTATTTTAGCGTTTTGTATTCCTTTTAGTCGGCTCCAAAAACTGAACCCATTTCTATTAAAGTATGTTATGTTTACAGTACCATAATTAACACACTATCAATTACAATCTGAATAATTTGGATGGATATTGCTAATCTATTGCTTCATACATTCCTAAAATTATTCTGCTCGAAAACGTAAATAACGCAATGAATGTTGTTCACACCGTTATCCATCGTACAAAAAATAGTATACAATTTATTTTACCAAAACCAAGTAAACATTTTGTCCCAAAACATCTGTACACCTATATAGTACACACATTCTCATGTTTCCAACTATTTCAGCTCCATTAGAGGCTATTAGAAGCCACAGAGGAGCTAATTAACGGAGGCTCAATTACCGCCACACTGTGATAGGTGGGCGGCGTTAACTGTTCGAAACATTAATAAGACAATCGGTTACGCGCCATTGCGCGTGACTTTGCTCTTTAATATGAGCGCTTGCGCAGATTATGTACTCGTACGTCCACATGTTTTGGTGTTGGATTGATTGAACTTTTGTTTTATGGAGCCGTATATTTAAAATGTGTGAAGAAACTCTTTTTTCGGTTGAACATTATACGTTTTACAAGAAAAAATCTTTCAATATCGTACTATAAAAACCAAAGTTTTTTGAAGGATAGCAAAAACGATGACTTTTTGTGTATAAATCTAAGGTAATTTTACTATACAGGTTGGCAACCCGAAACTGTAAAGTTTTCCCAATCAACTTTGAACCTTATGCTTAAGTGATAAAGTTGAAAACCTATTAAAGAAATTTGAAAAATTGTAGTAGCTTGATGTGCTGGCGTCTATACCAAAAAACCAGCAATACTATAACAAAATAAGTATAAAAATTCCATCAAATAAATACAATTTTCTATGACACCTCTAAAGCACTTCACCCCGCGATGTTACAAACATGATACAAACGCGTTTGCAGACAGGTCGCCATTTAATAGCAAAGTGTCGTGTGTGCGCAGCCTAATCAAAGCACAGCGGCGTGCCGAATTGGAACTCCTGTGTAGACTGTAGTAAGGAAGAGTTGATACAATTACAAAGTTATAGGACATGTTGAAGTATAATCATTTCAGCCGAAAGACGTCCACTGCTGGACATAGGCCTCCCCCAAGCACATCCACTTCGACCGGCTCTGTGCTTCTCGCATCCAACGGGTTCCTGCGGCTTTCATAAGGTCGTCGATCCACCTTATGGGAGGCCTTCCAACGCTACGTCTTCTGGTACGCGGTCGCCACTCCAGAACCTGGCGATGAACTGGTTGAAATATAAACGGGTAATTAAAAGTGTTTTATTATAAAAAGTAACTCAGGCGTTTTTGAAAAATATTCATGTCAAGGATGTCGTTTTTCAGAAAATAGTACATTACGATACGTGGGACTTAAATAGTGCATTATTGCACGACGTGAAATTAATGACCGACATAGCTTGCAGAGTAAGCAAACTGATGTGGCAGTGGGCTGGCCATGTCTGTAAAAGGACCGATGGCCGGTGGAGCAAACGAGTCCGGGAGTGGAGACCGCGCATCGGCAAGCGTAGTGTGGGACGCCCCCCAGCTAGATGAACGGACGACCTAAAGAAGGTGGCTGGGGTAGACTGGATGCGGAAGGCGGAGGACAGTTTGTTGTGGCGCAGTCTGGGGGAGGCCTATGTCCAGCACGCGTAGCATGACCATCATAGAAACGGGTTTTGTCGACGGAAGAATAGACAAAGATGACGTTTCGTGTAGGCAGTACGACGGCAGCAAAGTCGAAAGAGTCAACTGCACTTTTTACAAAATTCACTCTTACATAATTCGGGTTCATGGCTAAATAATAACAGCCGCACAGGGCAGTGGATTGCGATAGGCTGAGTTGATTGATTGTGAAATTAATTGCTAATCATCGAGCATTAATAGACTACTTAGGTCACACGTACCGAATACTATTTTATAGCTCATGTGACCTAAACGCGCACTTAAGTCACGCCTTTTAAAAATGGAATACTTAAGTCACAGGCAAGCGTGACCTAAGTGCAAGTTTAGGTCACACAGTTCTATAAAAGTAGTTTTTACATATTTAACACATATCAGTAAATAAAAAAAAGGATACTGGCCCAAAATCCCTACCTACCTTACTTTCCCATAGGATATGAAAGTATCCAAATTCACTGCTGAATATGACCACCAAACCATTATTAACCTACACGTAGACAGGTCAATAATAGTTGAATCATGTATGCTCGTTTTATAATAGTGCATATTCGCAACTCCTGTGCGGCGCGGCGTGCTCGGTCGCGTAAGTACAAATTACTATGCTGAAATTGAGCAGGTTTAATTGTTATTTATTATGCTATATCGTCAAGCGTGGGCTGCCTCCCAAGAAGCTAAATGTGTAAAGCTGTGTTAGCAAGCTTTAGGAAACCACTATAACATGTTGCGTTAATTTGATAAGGCCGTATTTCGGTGACTGATTGTAAGGACATTTTATTTTTGTTAATCTATCTAAAAGCTTATGACTTGCGTTCCACCAAGCAGAGGTCATAACAGTTTTCAGAAAAGTTTGATTAGGTTTTTATTAAATATTTGTATGTACTCTACTATTGTCATTATTTACATAAGTTAGTTATTATAGCCATGATTCACTGTTTTTATTTAGGTTTACATTCACATGTGGACCAAATCATTATTTTTATCTTCAAACTCAATAAGGAAACAAACCCCGAACAAATAAAGTCTTTAACAAAACATATAAATTAAACATATTTATTTGCAGCGCGAAATATGTGCAACAAAAAGATTTAGCTTTAAGTATGTTAGTATATTGCATTAATGCAATTTAATCTGCGCGCACGCATCACGAACTCGCGCCCACGCGTGTTCACTTCATATAAGAGAGAATGTTTGTTGACCACCTGAGTTTGGAAGCTATACTATTGTTATACTTAGCTTTCAAAACTCTGTTCTTAAATAGCAAGCAAAGCCGATGTCGAACATTCTGCCATTGTCTAAAGGTGGATACACACTTAGCGAGCCGTGCGGCGCATTGCATGCGAAAGATATGCCTCGCAATGTGCGTACTTGCGTGGTCTATTATAATGCAAATAAGCACATTGTGATGCGTGTGCTTCGCTAAAGTGTATAGTCAATGTAAACTACCGTTAATTATTTTTTGTCATCTAAATCTCTAATGTGGAGGGGCTCGTTGCTAAATAATAACAGCCGCACGGTTCGATCTAAGAATAAGCTACGCTTGCCGTGGTCGGTTCGTGGATGGGTGACCATCCGTTAAGTATCCAGACCCTTCTGTGCCTCGGAAAGTACGTTAAGCCGTAGGTCTCGGCGTCATTTGGAGAACTTTGACAGTCGTCAGCCCAAAAACAACCAGTCGTATTGTTTTACCCAGTAACTGGGCTGTAGAGGCCATATAGGTAGTCGCTCCATGTAAAATACTGGTCTTCAGCTGCATCCGGTAAGACTGGAAGCCGACCCAAATATTGTTGGCTAGGCACATTGATTTTTTTCTCTGTAATCTATAGTCAATGATCTCAGAACAAACCATGCAAGATCCATCGCACCTCCATCGCTTTGTTGTACCCAACAATCCCAACCAAAGTATGCACACGCTAATGTAATTTAAACAAATGGCCAAGACAGTGTGTGAGAAACCCGAGATAATCGCGGTGACGCTACGTTTAGTTTATAGCACTTGATCTGTTCCTATGTAACGTTGAGGGAACATACTCTCGATTCTCGTACATTGTTGAAATTGTGTGGCGTTTTGACGATAAAAGGAGACTGAGGGGAATTGGTATATGTAGAAATAGAGATGAGGTTTATAGGTTTTCAAGACGAGGTCGACACTGACGTTATAAGAACATGCCATTATAAAGAACTAAAAATAATGTAGTTAGTTAGCTATTTTTTTGTTGATTGTTCGTCCGGTATAATTGATAACACTGCAAACTTCCCTAAAGAAATTGCTCATTTTCATCAACATTAATCTAGCAACAGGCTAGTATTTTTTTATTCCAAAGAAAAACTGTATTTTTTTTAGAGTTCCGTACCCAAAAGGCGCCTTTTTCTCTAAGACTCCGCTGTCCGGCCGTTTGTCACAGGGCTGATCTTTTGAACCGTAATAGGTGTTTATACACTTAATTTTTACAGAGTGTATACTACTATAACCACATAATATAAAAATCGCCGCCATAACAAAAAAATTTAAAAATAAAATATAGTTAAAAAACATGTTTTTTGTGGATATATACCTACAAGAAACGTTTTGTTTTACTAACGTATTTAAAAAATACATAATAGTGTTAAATATTGTATCCTTCGTGTGCGAGTCCGACCCGCACCTGGCCGCTTTTTTTGGCCACTTCAAATCTATTGACACCGTTCCTCTTTTGTTTCCTAGTCCATTTTCCATACAAAGTCCAGCCTCCTTGGAATGATTGCATTATCGTTATTTTAGTTGAAACGGCGTCATTGCTATTGTCGTGTTAGTTACATATTGGATCAAGTTGGGTGTCTGTTTGTTTAGATTCAGACTGGATTTAAACTGAGTTTGAGTATGTTGTGAAAGTAGTGGTGGCCCAATGGTACCGCGACTTACGAGTTGTAGGTCATAGGTTCGAACCCAGACAGGCACTTTACTTTGTGTAAATTATTTCATCACCACCGCTCTTAAAACAGTGAAGGAAAACATCGTGAGGAAACCGGCATGTCCTAGAACCGAAAAATTCGAAGACATGTGACATCTGATCTACCAACCCGAGTGATGGATAACGGCCCACTCCCTCTCATCGAGAGGAGGTCTGTGTCCGAGCAGTGGGAACACTTATGCTGAATATGCTACGCTTATGCTTGATTATGTTTTGTTTCACTTTTATGTTTAAAACGTCATATGATAATGAGCTATTCTTAAGTAGGTACTACAGACGCCAGCACATCAAGCTACTACAATCTGTCAAATTTCTTTAATAGATTTTCAACTTTATCTCTAAACTATAAGATTCAAAATTGATTGGGAAAATTTGACAGTTTCGGGTAGCTTGATGTGTTGGCGTTTGTACGTACAAACATAAACTCACGTTTCCTTTTCCATGAAGGTAGGCAGAAACTACATAACGCCACCTGCTACGATCCTACCTACTCCTTTTGCTTAATTTACTTTCGCACATCTGGCCATACACGCACGCCAGTTGCTAGTACTTCGCACCTGACCTTTCTGAAGAACATCACCAATAAGGTCACTATAGTATGTCCTCCTAGGGCTTCTATAAAACTCTCACTCTCTTAATTTTCTTTCTTTCTTGTTTCTTTCTTTCTTCTCCTCCCAGCGCTTCCTCTGTCACATCTCATCATCTGCCTAGCCTTTTCCCAACTATGTTGGGGTCAGCTTCCAGTCTAATCGGATGCAGCTGAATACCAGTATTTTACATGGAGCGACTGCCTATCTGACCTCCACAACTCAGTTACTGGGTAATACGATACCCCTTGGTAAGACTGGTTGTCAGACTTTCGGGCTTCTGACTACCCGTAACGACTGTCAAAGATCTACGAATGACACCCGGGACCAATGGCATAACGTCACATCTGCCTTGCAAAATGAACCCCGGCGTCTCCACTCACATCTGCCTTGTAATTACCTTTTGTTAGTAGCCTTTCATTCATCCTCTCAACATGACTAAAGCATCTAACTTTTTTAATCAAAAGGAGATTACTAAATTACGTACTTAACCAATTAAGGTACACCTTCCCTTACATCAATTCACCTACTTAAGTGACATACCTAATGACACCAACCTAATGGTATAATGATATTCTTCCGCACAACAATTTTTGAGATAAAATCTCCGATACATTTGAATTATTCATCATATCAAGCATTACGCTCGGGACTTTAACGGATGCTAACAACTCGCATCATAATTATTATAATCATCACTTTAATTTGATCATAAAGGTAATGCCACATGAGGTAGGTATAATGTGTTGTTATTATTTAGTCTGAACTAATAGCCAAATGGAGTCTTGCAAAATCGGGAGCTGTTCCATTGGTATTTAAAAGAAAACACTCCATAATTATGTTCCTAATGCCTGGGCCACACCAACGGGAAACGCCGATAATTATCGCGATAAGTTGTGGCTGCACCTACGATTAACGCCCGTCACCGTCGTCATGCGGTTTTTTTCAAAGTTGTGGAGTTCGGGTTAAGAATTAGTTTACGTAAGGTACAGACGCCAGCACATCAAGCTACTACAATCTGTCAAATTTCTTTAATAGATTTTCAACTGTATCGCTAAAGCATAAGGTGCAATGTTGATTGGGAAAATTTGACAGTTTCGGGTAGCTTGGATGTGCAGGCGTCTGTACCTAATTGTTATCACAGATCTATGATAGCAGTTAGGTAGCAGCCAATCTATTCTGTACAAATCTCACGGTAAAAATGTAGTTGAAGTGCGATTGAAGAAAGCTGCGAAGTAAATGTGTAACACACTATCAATAGCAATGGCTTTCATTTGGCCAGTTCAACAACATTCATTGCATTATGCACGTTGTTGAGCAGACAAATTTTTCAAACATATGAAGCAATGGAGTAGCAATATCGTTCAAAATGATTCTGATTGTGGTTGATAGTGTGTTACGCAATTAGGGTGCTGTTATTCTTCCCGATGCTAGAGATTGACACTATTGAAGGCTCACTTAACCTAAGTTTTCACTGGTTAGATTCTTACAGAATCCATCAGCTGGTTGTCGAAAATCATTCACTGTGGCATTACGCATACCTATCCATATTTTTATGCTTACAGGAAGGTGTATCAGTGGCGAAGGTACCATACAACTCGATTCCCACCGGCTTTCCTTCGAAAATTCAGAACATAACCACTCTATAGTCAATTCATCATTGAAATTTTCTTTTGGAATTGTTTTTTACTCCGGCCTACCTCTGTCATAAATTCACCCTTCGCCACTGAGGTGCATAATAAAGAGTATTCTATCTACAAAGAAGACTCCCCCTTCAGCAGAAGATGATTTTCACTCCAAACGAAATCATATACCAGCCAACAAGCTTAGTCCAAAATAATTTGCTCACATTCACAGAAACATCAAATACCTTGACCAAATCTCCAACAAATATCCTTCAACCAAATTCAAAGGATATTCCAAGATGCCTAACGTTTTCTCCAGATACAATGCCGGCACATAATCCCGACTGTCTTGCGAGACGCTCAGACAGACAGTCTCTGGGCAAACATCTTGAAATTGTTGATTGGCTACCAAGACGCGGCCTATTTGATTTGTACACATCGCGTGTTTGAGCTTTTGTATGGTTATAGAGCTGTTTGTACTGCAATAATTATTATTTTAATTAAATTTTAATTGGATATTTTTTTCTATTGTACGATGGCTAAAGTTGATTCATGGTGACATCACCACGTGTATATGACACGGTTCGGTAAAATGTTACAAATGTGGACTGACTGGTTAGATGCTTACAAAGTCAAACTCAATAAACTAAGGGACATTATGACCTAGTGTTTGATTTTTAGAGCATCGTAAACAAGGCTTTAACATAATATTATAGCCAGGTACCTGTATCCTGTATTTTTTTTTAACTAACCTGTATAGACCTACTCTTTGCCATAGGTCTCATCGGCTACATACCTCGTTCTACTTTCTTTTCTGGCCAATCTATCGGAGCTATAAGTTACACAAATAGTATAACCGAACCACATTCAAAGTAATCTTATTTAACATAACATCTACATGGGCACTTATTAAAAGTCAGAAGCTAGGTGCACCGTTCCAATTGGTCATTTCCTATGGAGACGAACCGGTAAAAAAATCTTACTTACTATTTTACAAATAATTAGCTTTTACAATATTTTCAAATTACAGTGTAAACAGTAGGTATGGGCGGACAGTGTAGGCCTGCCAACAAATACCAGGTATATAGTACCAGATACCTAAATATAAAATGGTAAACAAATCGAATCATATGCGAGTCTACAATCCTTACAAAACTATCTTATATTAACAAAATAAAAAAGAATCTATTTAAAAGATACACAAAATGGGTGGTCCAACAGCTCCATAGAGATATGCAATCCATATGTAACAATACAAGTATATCAACGAGCGATCAAATACGTGAGATTTGCGACGTTCTCCGATCGTCAGCCGATTCTGTAATGCGCAGTGGACGATCAACTGTGTGTGTGCAGACTTCTTTACAGGGTCCGTTGTTGTATTTGTTCAAAAGAAGTCATTTTTATGGCAAGCCAGGTATGTTTTTTAATTATTTTTTATTTAAAATTATTAAAACCATTTGGATGTTGAGCGTCCCATGGATTTATAAAATTAGATGGCACATTGGAATGTTACTTTTTAAATAAATAGTTTGGGGCTGGGTTGGATTGGTAGGGTAGGTGGTTTAGGTTTTTTTTTAATAAACAGGTATTAATTACAAATCTAAAAAAACAGTCGGTCAGTTTAATAAAATAACAGTCGTACTAAAGTACGACTGTTATTTTAGCTACCAGGAACGATATGTACACACACATGTGGAATGTACTAAAAGTATTGAGTATTGAATATATTTGTTTCTACATGAGAACTGAGGACTTGTCAGTCGGCGCTGTTACCGAACTTGTAATCCGACATCTTATTTTGATGTACACACGGCTACACATCAAGTGATACATAACCAGTATAAGCTGAGTTCTGATTGTACGAAAAACCTATACAATGCGAGGTCAGCTAAAACTGGAAATCTATAGCTTGATGGGTAGCCGTGTGTACAGTCAGCAACAAAAGTAGATTAATACTGTCATTTTTACATGTCATTAAATTTACAACATTTTTTTTCAATAAACTGCTTTTTAAATTTTCACATAATAGCAGAGGTTATAAATTCTAAAATTTTTTCTTCTGCTGCAATTTTGAACAAATATTTTGCTCAATAACTAAGATTAAAAGAACTGAAGTATTAATCGACTTTTGTTGCTAACCGTACATCAGAATAAGATGTCGGATTACAAGTTCGGTAACAGCGCTGGCTGACAAGTCCTCAGTCCTCATGTAGTTTGTCCGGCAAAGTTGTACGTTTATCAGACGTATTGGTTTAAGTTGTGTATGGTGTATATTCCATTTGAGTTTTGATGTTTGGGATTATTATACTGTTATGACTGTGTTGTCTTAAACATGGTTTTAAGTGCTTCGTGGATAATAATCGGTTTCATAAGTGACTGATTCAACTTCTTTTTTTCAGTTTAGCTTGAGCTTTTTTTTTGCCTCGTTTGGTAGCATAATTTCTTACTAGGTTTAAGGCTTCAATAATGTTTTTTTTTTTTTTGTGGATGTTACAATAATTCGTTTCAGAGAAAGACAAAAGAAACGAGAGGTATCTTGGGGTACCCGGTCGGAACGAAGATGACAGCTGACAGACGCCAGCTGCACATCAAGCTTCTACAATCTGTCAAATTTCTTTAATAGATTTTCAACTTTATCTCTATTGCATAATGTTCAAAGTTGATTGAGACAATTTGACAATTCCGGGTGGCTTGATGTGCTTGCATCTATACATTACGTCCTAATTTTCCAAAAATTCTACATTCATTCACAGAAGTCCAAATCTTGTAACAGAATAAATAAATACGGACACAGTATCCACCCCACATTTTAATCATAAAAAACCTGAGGCGAGTAAAACATCCTTCGTTATACTAAAGTAACTCATACACCGAGTTACTCGATATATCGAGGAGCGATTCTCGATTACGATAACTCGATGCTTATATCCCGCCGGCTATCGGATTCATATCCGAATTAATAATCTCGATACTGTGAGATGTGGGGACTTGTTACGTGTGACGCCACTTTTAGGAGCTATGAAGACTGTGATACGTCATAATTATTACAGTTTTTGTTATTTAATTTCTTACTAGCTTCTGCCGGCGACTTCGGTCGCGTGGAAATCGTTAGTTACACAGTATCCTACTACCTATCCTTCTAGTCCTGCTAATATTATGAACGCGAAAGTTTGTGAGGATGGATGGATGTTTGTTACTCTTTCACGCAAAAACTACTAAACGGATTTGGATGGGCACACAGATAGTTTATGGCCAGGATAGGTAAGTGAGCCTCTAATAATGAACAACATCGATACTATGGTATGACAAGGTTAGAACCAAAGTGGTATCGTCGAATCAATTCTTTAAATGTCACAACTCTAGAAAAAAGATTATCAGAAGAGCTTTATTGATGCACTGTGCCGTTCGTCTGTGGGTAGCAGTGGTGGCCAAGTGGTAACGTCCCTTACCTATCCATTTTCAGTTCGTCTTGCCAATACAAGTCCAGTTTAATCAAAGCTCTAAAGCAAAGTGAATAAAAAAAATAAAAAAATAAGCTTGTTCGAAACATACCTAATTTTCCACAGGAAGCTTTTTAAAGTATCAGTGTTTTTATCCCACGAACCATTACATAATTCCAACTATTTTGAAGTTTCAGTTAATAAGTGTTATTTATTGGAAGAAAAATAAACATTTTTATATATTGTTTTTTATTCGCTTTACAGAACAAAATAAAAACATACCGTCTCCAAAGCCATTACGCTCACACCTCCACGTACAAATATATTAGACGGATTCAATTTCCGCGACACAATATTACTGATATATGATAGCGAAGTACTAATGTGTTTTAAATGTGTGTCTGTCGTCTTTAATGTTCAGATGGTTATAGTTTACTGGGGGTATTATTTTTGCATTTCTATTGGAAGGCGTACGGAATGTAGGTCCAACTTTTGTGTAATGGAAAGTATTTTATTAAAGTAACGAATTACAGATGCGCCGAATATCATCACCATGATCAGCCTATAATGTTTCCACTGTTAGGACACAGGCCTCCTCTCAGTGAGAGGGAGTGGGCCGTAATCCACCACGCAGGCCCAGTGCGGGTTGGTGG
Organism: Hydraecia micacea; assembly: GCA_914767645.1. Taxonomy (NCBI): domain Eukaryota; kingdom Metazoa; phylum Arthropoda; class Insecta; order Lepidoptera; family Noctuidae; genus Hydraecia; species Hydraecia micacea. The sequence goes on from OU611794.1 coordinate 4,167,434, forward strand.
ATGTCACATGTCTTCGAATTTTTGGTTCTAGTACATGCCGGTTTCCTCACGATGTTTTCCTTCACCGTTTTGAGAGCTGTGGAGATGATATAATTTACACAAAGTAAAGTGCCTATCTGGGTTCAAACCTACGACCAACAACTCGTAAGTCGTGTCCGTTACCATTGGGCCATCACTGCTCTCTGCCACTGGGCCGAATATGACTTTGGCCAAAAAGACCGACTAATCGGCCAAGCCGATCAATGCTTTCGGTGGAGATTGGTTGGGTTTTGAACCGAACTTGAAAACTAACAATAAACAATCAATCATCATCATCATCAGCCTACAGCAGTCCACTGCTGGACATAGGCCTGTCCGATTGCACCTCTCATCAACTCTCATCCAGCTGCTACCAGCCATCCAGCGAAGATCGTCGCTCCACCTAGCCTGAGGGCATATAACGTTTGCCGATTCGAGGGCTCCACTCAAGAACACGTCTACCCCAAAGGTCATCGGTTCTACGAATGATATGGCCCATTACCACTTCAGCTTGCTTATTCTGTGAGCTATGTCAACAGCTTTGGTTCTCTGCCGAATCACCTCATTCCGGATTCTACCCCTCAGAGAGACTCCAAGCATAGCTCGAATTTATGGACCAGCCGTACCGTGATTGTCCGCGTTCCGGCTCCGTAAGTCAAAACAGGCAGGACGCACTGATTAAAACAAAATATTTAAAAGCTTCTTAATCCAATACCCATTATCACCTACCTTTACCAATTCCGGCCTAAAACCCAACCCAATACATTAGCCTGAATACATCATGCAAATAGGCACATCTGTAATGATAATGGAGTCAAAACATATTAATTTTAGGCCCACATCTGCCTCTGTATAAACACGTAAACTTGTGGGTCCCTAGTGTCAGGACATAGTTGTGAAATGGTGGTACATTATCATATATTTACATATCACACGGACGGACGGACAGGACTTTGGTTTGTTGAATTTTGCTTGTAAAGGTAGTGTGGGTAAAACTTGTTTGGTAATTGAATTAATGTGTACTATTTTCGATTGGAGCAGTGGTGGCCCAGCGGTAATGGCCGCGACTTACGATTTGTAGGTCTTGTCTTCAAACCCAAGCAGGCAACTTACTTTGTGTAAATTATTTCATCACCACTGCTCTCAAAACGGTGAAGACAAACATCGTGAGGAAACCGGCATGTCCTAGAATAAAAAATTTAAGGCATGTGACATCTACCAACCCGCACTGGGTCCGTATGTTGGATTATGGCCCACTCCCGGTCACAGAGAGAAGGCCTGTGTCCCAGCAGTGGGAACATTATAGGCTGATTATGATGATTTTAGATTGCAGCTTTGCAAAACATAACGTTTTAATGTGTTGTTATGTCATGTCAGAATAAGGACTCCTCTAATGCGCGGGGGGAGGGGGTGACGCTATTGGCAGTGTTTTCGTAACCTATCTTCACTGTAAAGGTACGTGCACAGTGCGGACATGTTAGAATGCCATTGTGGTAATGGTATTGTATGCTGGAGGGTGGCTTACTCTTGAGGCGATCTCGCCTGCTGTCGAGATCTCTCCTCTGCTGGTCTGCAAAGTCATAAACACTTTGTTTTACCAAACGCCTCAAAACAGGTCTATCCTTTGCCAACTCCTCTCAACGAGAGGGATCAATTTTGCATCTCTTCATATGTTTGTTCCGCTTGCCATCCTTGAGTTTAGAAAAGAAGATTTAATGATATTATATTATGATGCCTACTTATTGTAAGGTAGACTCTGACAACACGCTCCAAATCATCTCCAACAAATTCAAAATAAAATAAATTCAGCAACAATAATTTAGGCAGCAACACAAATACGCGGCAATATTTGCGGATTCATCCCCAGATTAGGTGCTCGTGTGTGCCTGCCGCGGCGGGGATTATTGGCGATCACGTGATCTGTCGCCATCGGCGCCTACGTGTGTAATACACGGATTGTTATTGTGGCACAAGTGAGGAGAGAGAGAGAGAGGCGATTTTGTACTCAATGCTGAATACAATCCAGGTGACCTTTCTGTAAGAAATTCACCGTAAAATCTTAGCTGATATGAGCTTGAAGTGAGCTGTCAATAGTACCAATGTCTAGCAATAGGTGGAATTAGATCATCAGTTCAGTTCATACTCTCTACACACAGAACACTAATGCATTTTTCAGTTACATTTACTCAATTATTTTGACAATACTTGTATACTGATCAAGTCCAAATCGTTGAAATCTGAAAGCATTGTTTGGAAGGTAAGAAAGGTTGGAATTAGTCATTAATTATGGTAAAATTAAATTGAAGATGCTAACGCATGTTCCGGTCGAATATGCACGATGGTTGCGAGTCACATTGAAACAAGCATAAAATTTGGACTAATATGTGCTTATACCTACATACACGGTGCAATATTACTATTCTATTAAATGACGAACTAATTTAGAATTTAAAATATTGAGGTTTGAGATAAATTGAGACAAATATTAATAATGACATTTAATAACTTTGACATTTTGATTATTCTGACATATTCTTTTGACATTTTGATAATACCTCATTTAGGTTTGACATAATTGGAGCACTAAATAATGTTATGTAACTATTCAATTTATTTTCTAATCTAATACACAATGCACAATGCATGATTTTCAAATATTTTAGTATTAATTGTAATCCTTACAGCTAGATTTGCACACCATATTTGTACGCCTCCTGGCATAACATAGCGCTCTGTTCATCAAACATAAGACCTGTACTTTTTTTTACCTATGTTAACAAATAAATTGTGATTTGATTTGATTCAATTGAACATGTTTATTCTCCGCACGACTGATGGTTGAGCATTGAATTTAAACCTCTTTGTTAGATTCAACGCTGCCTCTTCGAACTTGGACCACCACATAACCCGTATAATTATAGTGCGTCCCTTGTTAGAATTAATCTCGGTTGGGTTTGCGACATCTGTATTCGACAATTATGTTCATGTGAGACCAATAAAGGTACCTTTCCTCTCTCTCACTCTGTACTTAAAAGAAGGGGATGGAACGAGGGTTCCTTTTGGTTATATTACGTGTGGATTTGCAAAGGGAATAATTTGTTTATCAGTTTTGTGTTTGGGTTAAACGTTTATTAATGAGTTACCTTTTGGTTTAAAATGGCCCGTGGATGGTCATTTCGAATAGGTAATGGAAGAATAATTTATTGGTCGTTTTGTTTGAAATGTCGCTAGCGGTCAGTGGGCAAAAATGCCTAAATTTTCACTGATAACTTTAAAATAATCTCATGGTTAAATTATAACAGCCGTATGGGTCGATTGATGGTTAAGTTTCGCTTGCTGCGGTCGGTTCTTGGATGGGTGACCATACATTTTATATTGAATCCCCTCCGTGCCTCAGTGAGCACGTTACTCTGTCGTTCCTAGCTGTCATTCGTAGATCTTTGACAGTCGTTACGGGTAGTCAGAAACCCAAAAGTTTGACGACCAGTCCCACTAACCACCAGTCACAATAACTGGGTTTTTAAGGTCAGATAGGCAGTCGCTCTATGTAAAAATCCTGGTATTCAGCTGCATCCAGTTACACTGGAAGACATAGTTGGGAAAAGGCTAGGCCGAGTGTCTGACTATTAAAAAAATCTAGTAATATATTAAGGTGTATGTATACAATACTAAATCAGTCTAGCTCAGTAGGTGGCCACGCCAATTGCGTCCGGACTAAAGTCTCTAAACCTCCAGTCCATGTTTCCTTGGCAACGTGTTGTCTCTTGTATAAGATTATGCACTAAGTTATCCACATTCCTGGTGCATCCATTTACTGGGCTTAGCTCCGTATCACAGCTACCGACAAAACACATTATATCTGCCGTATAAACAATACAATGGCTAAGTTAAGAGCCGACAAGCTTACTTGAGGGCCCAGTGATCGCGACGAAGAAAAGATTTTGTTCAACGGAATTTTTACTTTCTAAGCCTTTTCCTTGATTTTGCCAGAACACACTATACGTACAGACGCCAGCACATCAAGCTACCCAAAACTGCTTCCCATTCAACTTTGAACCTTATGCTTTAGCGATAAAGTTGAAAATCTATTAAAGAATTTTCACAGATTGTAGTAGCTTGATGTGCTGGCGGCTGTACTTGCTATGTAAATAAGTAATTACTTAGTAATATTTTTGGAGAAAAAATCTAGTCTAGATAAAAACTACCACCATACGGATCAGACCGGAATGAGAATGTTTATAGTGGATAAGACAGAGATTAAAACAGAAGAAGAACTAGCAGGGAATCGAGAAGGGGGGGTGGAGGGTGGTTCAGGGGATCAGACCGGAATAACTCCGTGTTTCTACCGCCAAATCCATTTACTGTTCCGATATGCTTTCATACCAACTAATATTACTACTACTATTTTAAACTAATATTTGTGCGTTTGTCCTTTTCTTAATAAAATAGAAAGAATAAGATGCACTGAACTTAAATTTAGTTTAGTTTCTGAACAAAGGAATCGGCGCCAATGTCAGTTTTTTCAAGAGCAATAATTTCCTGGCTTCAGATGTAAAAGTTTCACGAATATAAAAAAAAACTCACCCGCTATCACCGCGGCCCCACCCCACTCTAAGACGCCCAATTAATCAGTAGACGGGCTAATGAGCAAATATTTCATTGTCCGGCTACCGCGCGACAAGACTTGAGGGCTGACGAATGTTGCATACAAATTATAAATGTTTTAGAATATAAATATTTTATAAAGGAAAAATTGTGTGAGATTTTTCAAAGGAGATTGCAGAAGGAAATATACTGGCTCGATTTCCTTTGACTAGTTTATAAAAAAAAAAAAATACAGTCTCGAATTGAAAACCTGCTCCTTTTTGAAATTTGTTGAAGAGTATCGAAAATGAAGTCACACAGAATGGGAGACCCTACCTAAGTGTAGGCGTAATCAGCCGGTCTGTTCTGTAAAAATCTCACGGTAAAAACTTAGATGAAGTGAGCTGACATTCCACTTGATGAAAGAAATTGACACTTTTGACAGCTCACTTCACCCAAGTTTTTACGGCGATATTTTTACGATATAGCACAATAGGCATGAATAGCTACAGGTCACAGAACACACTGATTGATTGATTTTCTCTCTTGATTCCTTTTTAATTACGATTAAGATTTTTTTCCCCTGCTTCCTGAGCATGAAAGAGACAAAAAGTTTTCGCTCCAATAAAATATTACCAAAACAATAATCTACAACAAACTTCATACAAGAATATAAAAGATTCTTTGATCAACTTTCAAACGAACATAACAATACTGCAATAATATTATAATATCTCCAACACCAACATAACCAACAAATAATTCAACATCAACACGTCTGAAATCTTAAGTCAATTTTCTGCTTCAATGCCTTAGTTAAATCAAAGATTCTAACCTTAAAGTCCGGTCTCCGTAACTATTTAAATAAGCTTGTACTCCTTGCCCGTTGGGGGCAGGACGGCATTAATAATTCCCTTAGACGCACATACGACAATCGCAGTGCTCATATTATTATATTATTGGCGTCTGTGTTGGACAACCCTGCGGAGTCTTGAGACGATAGCCTAGTCAGGGAGCTAGGGAGTCGAATTTTGAGTGTATCTGTTACTTGGTGGGTTTATAATTGGTGTGGAAGCGTGGTTGCCTTTTCTAGTTTAGTGCAATAGGGTGCAAGTTAAAGCTAAAAAAAAAATATCATTAGATAAATTAGCGTTATTTTTTTTTGATAAATCTTAACGATTTTTTTTTTCAAAAATCACTCTGCCTTGTCTTTTCCCAACTATGTTGGAGTCGGCTTCCAGTCTAACCTGATGTAGTTGAATACCAGTATGTTTTTGATGATTATGTAAATAATGATACGTGTTAACAAATATTCTTAAAAATACAAGAAAAAAAAAAAGATTTAAAAGGCCATTTGAAAAGTCTACGGAAATGTGACGTAAAAGTACATTTATTGCATAATCTTGCAATAGACATACCGACATATTTAAAACATTTCAAGATTACTTTAAAACCAACTTAATAAAAGTAACAGGTTACCTTACCTGTGCCTTTTCTGGGAAACGTAACTCACAAACGTAACGTATAAACACCCAGATTACAACAAACACACATTATTCAAACATCCTATCTCCTAAGCTAGGAGGGTTGTCTTAATCGAAACATGTCGTCCGCAATGAGGGATATTTGAGGCATATGCCGTCGAGGTACGAGGCACGAGGCAGAGGCACGAGGCATCGTCACACGGCACACTTGGTAATAACCCGAGTCGAAGCAGACAAAACATTCCCTTCTACGTGCTGATTGGGTAGAGGTATTCGTCCGCGAATCGGTAGTTTGATTTTGATACTTGCTAATTGAGTTAACGTTATTGAAAATGAGCAATTTTACTGAATAAAAAAGAAGTGCTTATTGCTATGAAAAAACTGAAGACTGACTGTAAAAATGATTAAAAACTACTTTAGAGCAGTGGTGGCCGAGTGTTAACGGTGGCGACGGACGAAGTTGTAGGTTCGGACCCAGCCAGGCACCTTGCTCTGTTTAAATTATTTCATCACCGCTGCTCTCAAAACGGTGAAGGAAAACATCGTGAGAAAACCGTCATGTCCTAGAACCAAAAATTCAAAGACATGTGTCATCCACCAAACCGCACTGGTCCCGCGTGGTAGATAGTCTGTGAGTGGAAGCGGACAGCCCACTCCCACTCACAGAGAGGAGGCTTGTGTCTCAGTAGTTGAAACATTATCGGCTGATTGTGAAGTATGAAGACTTCTTGCATCAATAGGGCGTAAAGTGCGAGTTTATGAATATGAATTAATTTAGAATGTGCCTGCATCAAATGCACTGGTACTTCCCAAGATTTAAAATCAAATGCATCCTGAAGTTCTCATTAACAAGAGGTTTCTTTATCTCCGGGAAACCATTTATTAAGAAATGGTATAGGTACCAAAACATTTTTTACAATTATTATTTGTGTGGATTTTTACTTTATGTCGATAAATATAACAATGATAATTATAATTTAGTGTTGCAAAGTATCAACTCTATAAATCGCCGTAGAATAATGACCACCGCCTGGGAGAGGTACAAATCTACATATTGGGGTGTGGGCATTTCTTGCAGCCCCGTCTGAGATATGTGTCTTAGCTCCCCGTGTCCAGACCGGGGTGGTGCCAGGGACGTATTTGGGGTTATGTTGTTCTGTAATCATAATGTTAAGTAGGTAAATCATTAATGTTATAAAAATATTTACTAATATTATAATTGTGAGAAATATATTGTTTTTGGAGCTAACAAGAAGCATTGGATGTCTTTGAAAGAACTGGAAAGTAGCAAAAACTATATTTATGCAGAAAAAAAAATCAGGAAGCCATCTTACCTCTTACTTACAAAAGTTACTTTTAGTTACAAATGAAACTATATTCAATTTTTCAAACCAATTTTTTATGATTTAAAGACTGTTTGTTTCTTCTGACCATTACTCAGCTAATAGGATAAATAATTTGGCACTATTCACAAGATTTTTTTAAGCCAATACAAAACAAACAGCTAATCAACGACTTTATTAAAGATCGAACTTCCCAAATTCTGAAAAAGCAAGTCATTTTCTGCTTAGCTATCCCACTGTTGAGCAAAGGCCTCTTCCAAATCCTTCCAGGCATCCTTTTCTAGAGCTATCTCGATCCATCTTTTCTTTACAATTACAAAAATACACTCACCCAAATCCGTCCCCCACATAAATGTTGAAGGTATGCAGATGCGGTACCAGTGTGATAAGTTAATTCCTACTGGCGATCCCTTACCCGTATCAAAATTATAATAGAGCTCGAATATTCTGCAATATGTGGCCCTTCCTCGCTTATTGAAAACTTAATGGCCTCCTAAGATATTGCCGATTTATGTTAGGACCATTGTTTTGGTAGCATATGTGGATCTTGTGAATTTTAGGATAATATTTGGAGATTGCGGCCTGTGGCTAAGTAATAACAGACGCACGGGTCGATCGATCAGGTTAAGCTACGCTTGCCGCGGTTGGTCCGTGTATGGGTGACCATCTTCACATACCAAGACCCCTCCGTGCCTCGGAAAGCATGTTAAGCCGTTGGTCCCGGCTGTCATTTATAGATCTTTGACCATCGTTACGGGTCATCAGTAGCCCGAAAGTCGGGCAACCAGTCTTACCAAGGGCTATCGTATTACCCAGTAACCGGGTTGTGGAGGTCAGATAGGCAGACGCTCCATGTAAAATACTGGTATTCCTGCATCCGGTTAGACTGGAAGCCGACCCCAACATAGTTGGAAAAAGGCCCGGCAGATGATCTGGCACAGGCAACTGAAGGAACACGGGTGAGTTTGTTTTTTAGGACGTTGATAGGCTGTAGTGAAAGAAATATGTAGGTCGTTATAAAATGAACATAGTGACTTGCATTCTGCCCACATTATGATGACGATCGCGAAGCAAAACGTCACAGAAATCGTTCGTAGTCATAGCCTTACTTCCCAACTAATTCGATGAGTAACAAAAAGTTGGTCCTTATGCTCCAATCTTAACTTCCCATATAGTCTTCCAAAGTTCATTGTACAAACATTAAATATCTTAAATAGGTATTATGGCAGTCTGGTCAAGCCTTGCATAATGAGACAAGTATGAAGGCGGAAGTGTGCCAGATGTTCACACGTTGCTCCACGCTGTATGGACATCATTCTACGCCCTTTGTGCCGTAAATATGGTCCTAGGTTCAGGTAAGGACCAGGTTTTAGTGCAGCTTATGTGTTGAGATATTATTGGGAAGCTTTTATCAAGGTAACATTAATATTTACTGACACAAGCTAGGTATACAAAATTAAAAGAATTCCCTGGCTCCTGCGCTAGTATAAACTTTATTCAGAAGAGGAGCCAGTTTTTCCCCTTAAATATAGATTGTTGTGCCGATAACAAATAAAAATTGTTGTAATGCCGGATAAAAGATTAAAAAGAAAACATTCAGTAATACTACATCATGGCTTTTGAAATTACTGGGTAAGAGGGAATCGCTAATTATCCATGTCGTTTTTCGGGGACCGTGATAATTATTTACTCAGAAGTTATTTGCTAATAGAGACGATTAAAAGTTCTTTCTGAACCTGTCATTGCAGTAAAGCAGATACGAAAGGGTACTTATAATGTATAGATTCTCAGATGGAGTATCACCACTATAGAAAAACTAATGATGATGCTTAGGATAAGCTTTTAAATAGCAGAATTAATTTGTGCAAGTCAAATCTTCCCCCAAATCAAAGTTGGTGAAAAAAAAAGCAGTTTTAACTACCCAGTTTAAAAAGTAGTTTAAAATACAGGTACGGGTCAAAATCTGTAACACAGCCCATTTATTTGTGGTTTCTTGATCATTCGGAATTTACATATCCGATCATCAAAATTAAACAATAGAAAATCACCCAGCCACCTTCTACCACTATGGTCTCACCACATGTCATAGATAGGCCAACACCGTAGGCGTTGCGTGGGCGCACGAAAGTTCCTCACTTATTACTAGCGCTGCAACGGCGAATCAACGCCAAACCAATCTTATCTGACCTCTGGTCCTTCGGTCCTTATACTGGAAGACAGGTCACAGGTCCTGGTTACCTGCCTGATTCAATCAGATACGGTTTCCGTAGCATTCGCCAGATTAATGATGATATAGGGATGTGTGCTTTCTAAAGTTCCTGTTGTTATTTGCATATTGATTCAGAGATTCTTAATAATGTCCTCTTTGAATATTTTAGTAGGTGGAATCGTTTTTCTATGGTAATGAAAGAAGAGTATTCTGACAATCTGTTCTGCAGAAATCTCACCGTGAGAACTTTGTGAAGTGAGCTTGATGTGAAGTCATTCCCTAATACCTACTAAGTCAAAGTATTTGTTAGTGTGATTTTTGGTGATACAGGAGGTCTTATAATTAGGTTATGGTAACTCAAAAATCTAACCATTAGCCCGCATACACTATTTAACAATAATTATAAGAATTTAAAATCGATATTACACACAAATTAACAAAAATTTCAATATTTAGAAAGCCATATTTGGCCAAACGCTAAGCATTGCCATACAACGTGGCAATGCCGCCAGTCTCTTGGGAACATTACCAGTCGACAGCGATGCGGATGAATTTTTCGACGCTATATTTTAGTTTTTGTATATTTTTAGTTAAGTTAGGATTTAATTTTGTTATTTTTAGTATTAGATATACATAGATATTATATTTGTATAGCTTATTAGAATATAATCAATTTTCTATGAAATCTACATAGACATAATACGCAGTTACAACAGCTGCCTGATTATTACTATTTTCTTAAATTTATATAGTGTAAAGGCGAACGTATTTAATTTTGTCATAAGAATTGATGCATGTTATTTCCAAGTTAGTTTAGAGTCAATTCTCAAGATTAAGGATGGTTATTATTTCAGCTCAATTGCAGTGAGCTCACTTCACATAAGTTTCCACAGTGAGATTTTTACAGAATAGACTGGCTGTTTATGATTATTTGGAGTAAATTGTTTTATCAGAAATTACAGATATTTTATTTTTGCCTTCATCTTTCAATGTAGGTATGTTTTGTATTTGAGCAAACTTTTTTTTATATTCATGTTGTATTCGAACTAACTTGTATTTTCTTGTATTCACGTGTTTCTGTGACAATAAATCATTTCTCATATTTTCTTTCCTTTCTTTTCCTTTTCAAGGCAGAATTTTGTGATCCAAAATATCGGACAATTTAGATTTTTCTTTTCTGTATATCGGTCTAGCCGTAGTCATTATATTTCTAGGTACCCGTAGGTAATTTAATTTCAGTGCTACTCCTTTAACCCTTCGAACGTGGATCCACGCGAGACACATGGGCTTTTTAATTGTTTCTGTAATTACGACATTCAACCGATTAGGCAGCAAGCACTAAAAGCCCCTGCATCAACAGAAATAAAATCTAAGCTCTAAACACCAAACTAAATCAATTCAAAACTACATTCTAACATAGTGGGGTGCCCCCACCGCCCGGGACCATGGGTGGGGGGCCCCGGGATCCCGGGAACTTGGTGGCACATGTGTGCCTAATATCCTTACATTTGTCAGTCTGTAATTGCAAAGTGATTCTACTTTCCACTGTCCCTTACTTAAATCTTAATGTTAGTTCGGTCTATAGTTTTGGTAAGGTTAGTGTCTCAACAGTTGAATTGAGCTTTTGCTATGCTCAAGATTTTTGAAGCGTATTATTTTTAACATAAGAGTCACAGTTTTATTATTAGGCGGCTGATTCCCGTAATAAAAAACGTTCAAAATGTAGTCGCAATCTCATTTTAACAACAATCAATCAAAAATGTAGTTATATTAGAGGTCTTTTTGACAGATTGAGACCAGACTGTGAACGTTCTTAAAACGAGATTTGGGTATAATAGCGTATGTTAAATAAATAAATAATAAATGTTGCTTACGAAGTCTAGTTTAAGGATAAGGAGAATTCATTCAAATTTTCTTAAATTAAAAAATAGAAAGAATATACGTTTATTTGCGGCAAACATGAGGCACAAAAAGAATTGAAAAAATTGAAAATAAAATAAATTAATAACAATATTAATTATTTTTTATTATATAATATTTATTAATAGAATTCCAATGGAATTTTAACCGTCGATAGCTTTGGAAATTGCCTACTAGTACAGAGTAGAGACAATCCATGCAACCATCATAAAATCGCGAAGAATTCCATCGCTTAGCTTTTAATATGTAACTGGTCTAATCGACCACATCTGCGTTTACTGACTTGTTATATGAGGGTATCTTGAAAAGCCAAGGATTTGACAAGATTCTATACTTATACGAGTGTTTGAAGTTTGAAATACTACACAATCACATAATCAGCCTATTATCTTCCCACTGCTGGGACACAGGCCTCCTCTCTGTGAGAGGGAGTGGGCCGTAATCCACCACGCGGGCCCACTGCGGGTACGATCGATGGTTTGAATTTCCACAAGACTGTTTCAAAATTGTAGTGAAAAAATTTACCTGCTTCTCATAATATTATTCTTATTCTTCGTACTCTTACAGGGCACTGCTAAACATGATATTGACTTTCGATCTTTAAATCCCGGTTCTCTGCTTCCAAAATTTGACCATCCTTTAGCAATGCAATTTTCCTCTACCACTCCCAATTTTACCTACATTCGCACTAAATAAAAACAAAGTAAACCAGAACCGATTAAACAAATACGTTCACAAAAACGCTGACTGCATAGAGCGGTGCAATGGCAGCCATATTGAAATCAAAAATGGCGGGCTGTCAGTTGTCAGCAGTTTTTTGCGCCGAACGTAGAGTACATACTCGTATATTTTGTTTACGTAATCGGTTTGTTCTCCCGAACCGTCAATTGTTTTCCCGCTTGCGTGTATTTTGGCGGGTTGAGTAAATACTCGATATTAATGGTATGTGTGGGTTAACACGTACCTAACAGTATTTTTGTATATGTGGAAATGAGAGAGTATGAGTTAGAATGGGCTTTATTAGGTAAATCAAAAACCTGTGGGGTAATTCCATAACACACTAACAGTAGCAACGGCTTTCATTTTGACAGTTCAACTGCATTCATTGCGTTATTTACTTTGTTGCACAGACAATTTTTTCGAACATACGAAGCAGTGGATTAACAATATCCTTCAAAATGTTTCAGATTGAGATTGATTGTGTGTTACGCAATAAGGGTGCTGGAGCCTTTCTTTCAGGACATAAACGCTAACCAAGAATTCTCGTTAATTCAGTAAATCTTAAGCTTTCATGTAGTTTTACTGTTAGAGATTGAGGAAGACAAAAGTTTTTCTTGGTTCAACTTACACCACAAACACTCCTGGGGGCACAGTAGTCGGCTTACAGTACTAAACGGTGCAGTTTGATCTTAACCCCAATAATAAAATTAGTCTAAGGTTGGGCAAAAAAGCGGAATTTATGATACCAACTGTCGAAGATATTAATTTTCACATAATGAATGAGAATGATATTTAACAAACTATTGCACATAAAATTAAAGAACAATTTCCAACTTAACAGAGAAAAGAAATTTAATTTTTCACAACCATAATATTAACATAAATTGACGATTAACAAAATTCTTTCATGAACCAGCTGAATGAATGAATGTTCACTGAATCGAGGTTGAAAAGGGTAGCCAGCCGTCCTTCAAGCATTGACAAAAATAAACTTTGTTTTTTTTTTATAATTTGTTATAACATTTATGTCAGGCATTGCGTCATAGACTCGCAGTCCGTAATGAGGTAACGTTAAAGAGGATGATATAATTTTTAAAAGTGGCATTTTTGTGACGTGATGTCACAACTGGTGCAGGAGAGGTATTGGATATAAATAAATTGCAAAGGTAGTCGTAAAACTGTAGGTATTATTCCACTTTGCCCCACCGACCGCCCCACTGGTGGGGCAAAGTGGAATGCCTAAAATTTTGCAGTGGAATCTGGCCCACTAAATCGAAGTAGTGGGGCAGATTCCACTACTTTAAAATCTCTGTTAATATTTATCGTGCCCTAGTAGGACTCTTTGTATTGAAATATTTTAGGATTCTGATTCTGGCTTGATAAAGGTATCTATCAATGAAATTGTATGATAAAAGAATAAATAAGAACAAAATTAGGTAATACTTTTATTTTGGGCCTTGGTGGCCCAATGGCAACAACCGAAACAAACTCGTATGTTAGAAACCTGATTGGCGCTTTACTTTGTGTAAATAATTTCATCACCGCTGCCTTCAAAACTATGAAGGAAAACATCGTGAGAAAACCGGCATGTTCTAGAGACTACAAATTCGAAGACATGTGACATCTATCAACCCGCACTGGGCCCGCATGGTGCATTACGGCCTGCTCTTTCTCATAAAGCGAGGAGGTCTACTTCCCACTGCTGGAACACACCAGCAGTGGTAAGATTATAGACTGATTATTCTATTCTTAATACTTTTTTATACTTAGTCTTCTTTCACTAAGTATAATAAAATTGCTAATAATTAATTGGAACTTACCGCTCCAGTTTTATGAAAGTTCTTTTACTCGTGATCAATTTTTGACACCTTGAAATTAAATTGATCGATTTAATTTCCATTGCAAACCCTGAAAGCTATGAAGATAAGTGCACGACAGAGCATAACACATACTAGACGGCTAAAACCATAAACACGAATCCAAACTCTGCCACAATCGAAAACTTTTTAATTGCACCCAATTTGAGACCAATCGAAAAACGGCATTGTATTACGAAATTCGAATCGAATGCATTTACGAAAGTTTTGTTGGTGCAAGTTCGCGTCGCTTCGTGTAAATTCGCTACTCAAAATAATGTACACTTTGAATTTAGAATGCATACGGGCTGTACAATTTTTAATTGCTGCCAGTTTGAAATTTTGAATTTGGAACAATTGAAAATTAAACTGGTACAGATCTATGTTCCTGAAACTCTGTTTCGATTTGATTTTAAGTGGAGTGCAATTACTTGCAGTGCGACCAGCCCTTTTATATGTATATAATGGCCTACAAAAGTTAGTTGACATTTTTCCACTTCAGCTGTGATGCCATATTAAGATTTAAAAAAAAAGTAATCAGGTACCTACTTACTTGTAAGGGATCACTTGATTATTTTTTATGATAAGTTAAAGGTAGTTGAATTAATCAATAAACGCGTCATAGCAGTTCAAACATTTAGATCACTAGAATATTAAACCATTTATCTACCATTTTTTTTTGTCTAACTCTTTTTCTGAATCTTTACATTTCTCGCGAGCTAAAAATCTCCTCTCATAATTTCACCTTTCAAATTAGGCCGCTAACCCTAACCTTTTTTTCTAAAAAGCCCTTCAAAACATCGACAAAAAAGAAGGTCCGAAACAATCTAACATATCTATTTCACAGATTATACATTACATCGATACCGTATTGTTAGACGCGTGCGCAGTATCATCTGAGACATAGATTACCGTTTCTCGTATAATTATATAGATTACGTTAAGCACGTGTTGTGAGCTTCAGTGTTGGGGGTTAGCGGGTGTCGTTGTGACTTTCGATAGCGATTGTTGATCATAGATTAACGCCGTAGCGAATGTTATTTTTTATTACAGGTAAATATTGAATTCACTAGAAATAGTGAATCCTGGATATCCTACTGCTTAAAGTAAATACATATATATTTTTTAGTTCATAATCAGGTTCCTACAGCCTACAGCAGTCTTTCCATGTACTCTGCATTATGTTTTGTCCATATGGTGAATGGAATGTGACTTATATCTGATAATTAAATGTTTCCTATTTCAGGTGGATCAATCACCGCTTGATATGACGGAATAATTAGTATATACAACGGACATTACTGTATAGGTATGATTTTTTTGTATAGCCACTATGGTAAAAACCTACCTAAATTTTATTTTTCTAACACCACAAATGCTCAAATCACAACATAAAATGCAGTGATTGCAAAACAGCCGGTAAATAGTGTCAATACCTAGCATCAGGTGGAATGTCAACTCACTTCACCTACGTTCTCACACTGAGATTTTTACAAAAGACCGGTTATTTTTCGAAATTAGCTATCGATTCAAAGTTGTCGAACGATCGACAGCACCCGCTAACCCTCACAATAATACAGTGGGAAGTAAGAATGATACATTAAAGTATACTATTACTGATCGCATTGACGACGTGTTATTGTGTTCAATACATGAGTACTATTGAATTTACAGTCCGTCAAATCTAAGAAGTACCGTTTGACGTTTCATATTTTTCAACTTTGTTCATACGAATTCATCATAAAACCATGAATTTAGAAAGATTTCATTATTGTATCTAAAAATGTACAATTCTTAATATCTAAATGTAATTGAAAACTTTCAAACAAAGCAAAATAACACATATTTATAACTGTCAAACGGTACTTCTTAGATTTGACGGACTGTAATGACACCCTGTGACTCTGGTAGGGACAGTAATCATAGGGAAATCTATTAAAATGGTTTCTTAATGTTCATGATGGTGGATTAGAAAAAAAATCACTGCACCAGCATTAAAATGACGAATAGACATACACTTAAATACTTGTAAAATTAAAAAAAAATGGTTTCACAATTTCTTGCAAGTCGGACGGATGCTCTTTGTCATCCGGTTTCTTCGATTCGTCGGTATATAGTGTTTTTCTTCTAAATATCTAAGTATTCTTTTTTTTTTCTCTCATTTAACATGCGTTTGTTATCATACTTAGATGTCACGTCGTGGACAATAGTGTGGGTTATACGTTTTTTCGACTGTAATATAACTACTTGTTGTAAATGCTGTAATGTATAACTGTTTTTTGTCCCTAATAAATAAAATAAAGTATGAATCTTGCAAACAATGTGTGAACATGGAATTTATAGAGCTCTAAACTCATTTCTTTTTCTGCAGATGAACTCGCGTGCGCCGTGTGGAGTCGTTCAGCCCATGCAAAGCTAGCTGATACAGCTCTGAATGAAACGTGCTGGATCAACACTTGCTGCCTCAAACCAACCCCGGTGTAAATTATGTATCCACTATCTAGAATAGCGCCACCATTAGTTCGTTCAAGTGAAAGAGCCAAGATGGTTTCCGACACACGACACTCATTGCACGATAACATCCTCGTGTCACAGAGGCTGAAAAGATGAAACAGCTTTTTAAAGTGTGTCCTCCCACTCACTGGCGAACGGTCTAAGGAAAGGCTAAAACTGTGGCGAGATAGTGCTTCCCTACCTAACCGATTCTGGCCACCTGCTGAAAATATCCTACCTGGACATAAGATGCCATTGTTTACCTGGAAATCTTTAAATAAACTCCGGACTCAGGTAAGCCGAAGCCAAGAAGACCTGCTCGGGTTCAAGAGATTCACAGATGACTGCGCCCGAGTGTAAATGTATAACTGTCCCAGAAACAATGAGGCACTTAATATAGATATATAGATAGATAAACCATTTATTTGGCGCATACAAAAGACAGCACAACACACAAAAGTACAATATTAGATAATAACAATTACCCACATGAACATAATTTAAAAGAAGGTGCCGATATAAAAACAAAAGAAAAAACATACATAAATAACGAAATAAAATTGACACTATAATGAAAACTTAATATCGGGCCCAGCGCTACAAGAGTTGATAGACGCTACTGAAGGTGCAAAGCTTGTATCTAAATGCTGACTGTATATAGATTGCCATCAACACGCTGAGAAGAGGATCCCGTTTCACCGATCAGGCAGCCCAAAAAAAGCTGTGCAATCCCATACAACTTTGACCTGAAATTTTCAGCATTAAATATACCACTTTGACCTTCCATTACCACATACCACGAAAGTAATAAAATGATAAATAGACACACTGCTATTATATTTTCGCAATATTCAATTTGTTCTAACAAAGGGGTTCATATCGATATGGTTCCGTTAGAGCAGGCATTTTTGATACGCCACACAATGCGGCCGATATTTTTGATAACTTCTTGATGTAAGGATGCTGGATATGCTCTAAAATGCTAAATTTATTTTAATACGTAGAATTTGAGTGGAGGGGAATATAAGAAAATGAGTCGAGGGCTAAATAATAACAGCCGCACAGGTCGATCGATCAGGTTAAGCTTTAAGCTACGCGTGCCGTGGTTAGTCTGTGGATGGGTGACCATCTTTACATAGCGAGGCCCCTCCGTGCTTCGGAAAGCACGTTAAGCCGTTGGTCCCGGCTGTCATTCGTGGATCTTTGACAGTCGTTACGGGTAGTCAGAAGCCCGAAAGTCTGACAACCAGTCTTACCAAGGGATATCGTATTACCCAGTGACTGGGTTGTGGAGGTCAAATAGGCAGTCGCTCCATATAAAATACTGGTATTCAGCTGTATCTGGTTAGTCTGGAAGCCGACCTTAACATAGTTGGGAAAAGGCTAAGCATATGATGATGACGTAGAACATGAGTGGACTTGTTATACCAAACATGAAACATAGAACGTTAGGACGAGAAAAAGTTTATTTCGCATCAAGTCCTGTCGAAGTATATTACCACTATACAGGGTTATTGGAAAAACACCAACAACCTCTTAAAAGGTTATTGTACTCATCATTATGAACAACTTTTACTATGGGACCAAACCCGAAATCGCAAAAAAATAATCAGCTGTTCCCTACATTTTGAAGTTATACGAACATAAATGTAGGGAACAGCTGATTTTTTTTCGCTATTTGACACATGCCTCCTCACTGTGAGAGGTCACAGTGAGGAGGCATGTGTCCCAGCAGTGGGAACGTTATAGGCTAGTTATGCTATTATAAATTAGAAAACAAAAAGAAACATTCTAAATTCAAATAACAGTTCACCAATTCAATCGAAGTCTCTTCCAGTAACAGCAGTCTCCCGAAGCCGCGATGATATTCGGCTATTTATATCGTTAATAGGATCGACTCATTTGGCCGTGACTGGCGGAACGGAACGCATGTGGGGTCCGTACGGGAATCTACTTTTTTATTTCTTTGAAGGCTTTGTTTTGAAGGTTAATTGAGCGTGTGTTCAGGTGTTTGGCTTAGGTCATGTTTTATATTTGGGTGTTTAATTGCGGGGAGAGGTAAAAACGAAAAATATAAATGGAAAATGGAATTTCTGTGCAATTTACTGATTTTCGCAGTATATGCTATTTTCTAAGAATTGGTGAGAGACGGGCGTTTTAGGGTCTGTCATATGTCATTTTGACTATCAAAAAGTGCTGATCCTCTACCTAATTTGAATAAATTACCTACTATTTTTATTTTTGACTTCCAGTTAAAAGGTGCGATTGTGGAGGCCTTGGTCCAGCAGTAAACCTTTTTCGGCTGATGATATTTTATTTATTAGAACTCAAACTCAAAGCATCTATTTAAATGAAACCAATTACAGGCACTTTTGATTAATTATCAAGGGGTCTGTCGGTTAGAAAGATGAAGCTAGTGGCCCATTCCATAGAGTACCTAAGTAGGTTCCTATGGAGAAGAACGGCTAAATAACTCGATGGACACTCTTTTAAATCAAAATACTGTTACAAAATATTGGTTACATCATTCATGTTGATATTATACATAAATGAGAACGATGTAGAACGATATGAATTATAAGCACTTTTTAATTGTCAAACGAGTCGGTTATTCAGAAAGATGAAGCTTAGCCCACACCAAAGCGTATCTAGTAGGTTCCAGAAAAGAACGAGCAAAAAACTCGATGGATACTCTTTTAAACCGAAATATTGGTTACATCATTCATGTTGGAATTATATAAGAACGATATACAACGATATCATCATCATATGCCTACCCTTTTCCCAACTATGTTGGGATCGGCTTCCAGTCTAAATGGATGCAGCTGATTATCAGTATTTTACTTAACAGTACTTTACATGGAGCGACTGCCTATCTGACCTCCACAACCCAGTTACTGGGTAATACGATACCCCTTGGTAAGACTGGTTCTGACTTCCCGTAACGACTGTCAAAGATCCACAAATGACAGCCGGGACTAACGGCTTATCGTGCTTTCCGAGGCACGGAGGGGTTTTGTTATGTAAAGATGTTCACCCATACACAGAACAACCGCGGCAAGCGTAGCTTAACCTGATCGATCGATTTGTGCGGCTGTTTTTATTTAGCCACGGGCCCCTCATATACAACGATATCCTAAACGTAAAAGTCAACTACCTCTAGCTACATACCACATGGGGCTACAAAGTTTGCTCATCGCTAACAGTAACCCACTGTGTCGGTACAGAGGCCAGCACATCAAGCTACCCCAATCTGTCACATTTTCGCAATTGAATATGAACCTTATTCCTTTGTAGTAAAGTTGAAAATCCATCAAAGAAATTTGACAGATTGCGGTAGCTTGATGTGCTGGCCTCTGTACCATTGTGTGGTTCAATCAATTAGTTCTATTGTAACTGTATCACGTTACAATCGTAATTGGTGATGAGAGTGATTAGTTATTGAATGAGGAATGTGATTGTTGTTGTGTGAGGGAAAACCCGCAAGTTATTCGATGGTTTGTTTTTGTTTTGAGTATGAGAGCAGTTGTGACCCAGTTGTAATGTCAGCGACACGAGTTGCAGGTTCGAACCCCGACGCTTTACTTTGTGTGAATAATTTTATCACCACTGCTCTCAAAACGGTAAAGGAAAACATCATAAGGAAAACGGAATGTCCTAGAACCACAAATTCGAAGACATGTGACATCTACCACCACTGGGCCCGACTGGTGGATTGCAGCCCACTCCTTCTCACAGAGTGTTAGGAACGTTATAGGCCGATTATAATTGAGTATTTTGAAGAACGAGTTTCTTTGCACATACCATAAATGATTAGAAAAATAGTTTTGATTTATAAAGCAAGCTTACTAAAAAATAACCAGGTGAACAGGCGAGGTTGTCCATCGAAAATGTTGAGTAAAATGATCTCCAAATCCATTTGAAAAATTATAGTCATTTCCGCGATATGTTCGTACGTGTTTCGAGCACTTGCATCATCTAAACACTTCCAAAGTAGTAGTATAATAATATATAATATGTTAAAAAATAATCGACTAAAATCGATCAACAACAACACAACAACCATACATTACAGCACTATTCTGTTAGCAGGAAGAACGCGCACGCGCACGTTCCCACGTGCCCCCTTTGTCGGCTCGCGACAAAGCATCGCCGACAACATGCCTCATCTATGAAACAGCACAACCCACCCGAAAACAAACCATAAGTTTTATTCGATAAGATTTAAATTCCGAATGAATAGGATCAGAAAAATCAAGCCTAGCATTCCATTCCCAAAAGTTGTAACTGTCATCTTAAACAAAACATTATCATCTATATTAGCTAATGGTTAGGTTGAAATTTGTTTGAATGAGCCAATAAGGTGGCTTCAAAAAGTTTCGCCGTGATGGCAGCGTTGACCCCTCATTTAAGGTAGGGCAATTGTTTATCAATATGTCTATGATTAATGTGTATGATGTGCCTTCGTGATCGGATCGCGGTCGGCCCGGGCAATTAGCGGCGATCACGATTATCCGAATGATATGTGATGGGTAATGTTGCTAATTTGTTTGGGGGGTCGGCCGTATGGGCGATAATTTGTGTAAACGGCTCATTATTGGACTCAATTGAGATTGGTTGGCTTGTGGAGTGAGAATTAAATTAGTAATAGAGCATTGCAAAAAAAAAAAAAACTATGGCAAAATACTGCAATCGTTTTTTTTGGTGTAAGCTCTAAAAGACAGGCGTCGTCGCCTCGGGAGACCTAGGAAACCCTGGCAGGATAATTTTATGAGAGATTGGCAGCGAAGGTAACACTGGAAGAGTGGAAGTCTTTTGGGCTTTGCCCAGCAGTGGGACAATAGGTACTGGTTACAAAAAAAAAAAAAAAAGACTCGGTGAACTATTCGCCGTCCCTGCTAACTGAAAGAGGTATCTTTTCCTTCTTTACTTAAATACTTATATTATGTAAAGATGTTAAGTATATTATATTCCGAGCCAAAGTGAAACATATTTCCTAATTAATGCATTCACTACCACGCGTTTTCCTGCAAAAATAATCCCAACCAATTTCTAACCAATATATCAAACATTAAAGTTATAACCAATAAATATTCATAATCCCTTTGCAGACATCATGAGGTGGGCGTCAGGCCGTTTCGTCCTAATTCTAGTCAAATAATTTCCTTTAATACTCGACTAAGTCGGCCGTTGTACACAATGACACAGTATGTCACGCGTAATGTGTGCACTGACAACGCAGTGCTGACGCCATTTTGTTTGCGGATTTTGACGTTTTGATACTTGGTGTTCAGTTGAGTATGCAGGGAGTTAACTTCTACAACTAGTGAATTACTACAAAGTGCAAAGTTCGACGGCTCATCTTCCTGTGTTGCAATGACTTCATCGGCTCAGTTGCCCAAAAGAGAAAAAAAAACTTTAGTGTTTAGGTGTATACTAAGAATAAGAAATTCAAGTAACGTAATTAGCTGCGCGCAATCGATTGACATTAAAAATTGAGATAAATAAGCGAAAAAATAGTTTTCACTTTAAAAACTACTTGGAAGCTTTTGATAAAAAATTCCTACCGTAATCGCGTAACACATTACAGTAGTAATGGTCATTTTGGCAGTTCAATAACATTAATTGCGTTATTTACTTTGCTGAGCAGACAAATTTCTCAAACATATGAACCAATGGATTAGGAATATCTTCCGGAACCATACAGATTGTGATTGACAGTGTGTTACGCAATTGGGGTGCAGGTCTGTGTCCCCCGAAGGTTTATGTAGAGGACATATTGTATAGTACAGCCATACTTTGCCAGTTATATATAAGACCCATGAAATACGGGGAATCTTATAATCGGTCAGCAGGACAATTGCGTAACACATTATCAATCGGAATCGGTTTAATTTTGACAGTTCAACAATATTCATTGCAGTATTTACGTGTTGAGCAGACAAATTTTTCAAACTTATGAAGCAATGGATTAGCTTGAATGAATTTGCTTCAAAATGATTCAGATTCCGATTGACAGTGTTTTACGCAGTTAGGGTGCAAGTTCAGACTAGGCTGCTACTGAGAAATTTCTGATGCATAACCCAATAACACACAAACCAACAAGGATGATTTTTTTTCTTTAACGAGATTCTGATCATTTATTGTTGTGACATTTTAGCAGCAGATAGACCCTTCTGCCATTATAAGTTTTGCAGTCATAAGAATTATTGCTGCATCGTCATAATCATAATAATACGTCCCAACATGATGTCACGATGTTAGATCGTGCAATCAAAGTTCGCACGAAAGTTTTCTATAAACACAAACACGTTCGCGACATCAAACGTCGGTGACCGCGTTCCTCTTCACACTTTACCAGAACGTTTGACTTTTCGCTAAAAAACAAACTTATGAGCTGTGCAATCCTTTTTGTTTTGTGTAGTTGTTGAAAGTTTTTCTTAAAAATTCTGCTACCATAATTATTATTTTGATTTAAAATAAAAGAGTAACCGTGGAGTTTCTCGCTCATTCTTCTCCATAGGTACCGCCTACACTTGGGAATGGGCAACTAGCTTCATCTTTCTGACTGACCGATAACTTGACAATTAAAAAGTGCCTGTAATTGGTTTATTTAAAATAAATGCTTTGAGTTTGACACTTGTCAAACTCAAAGCATTTATAGGCGGTACCTATGGAGAAGAATGTTCGAGAAACTCCACGGTTACTCTTTTATTTTAAATCATAATAATATGGTTACAAAGTATTGGTTATAATTAAGCATGTGAGAACGATGCAATATGTTAAAAGCGTCTGTAATAAAAATATAAAAAAAATAACAAATCGAATATTAAATTAACTTGTGTCGAACTTGTTTAAATAGGCTAAAGTCGGAAGATAAATGAATTTAGACATACGGATCCACAATTTGACTCTACGAAGGTGAACTAGCATAATTATGGTCATACAAGGTATAAGTACGAACATCTCTTTCGTAATTTTTTATGAATGTATGATCTCTTTGTTTGCTAGTGTATAGGTTTTACATGTTGGTTGGAGATTTATTTAACGTCACACTATATTCATCCATTCATTCATTCTTTATATAACCAGCCTAAGTCATACTCAAAGTTAGATCCAACTTTTAGGTTATTGTCCCGAACTAGTACCTACTGTACCTAGTGGGATGCATGAAGAAGCCTCCTCGTGTAGCGCAGTTTGTTCCGCCAGTTACTCAACTGAACCGAGCGCTTGGCGCATCCTGGACAGTCACACACAACACCTTATTTGACTGGCCAATTCTTTCCTTGCGGTGGTAGGGCTAACGCCCGCCTGGTTTGCGACCACCCTTCCCACCGGAATCAAGCAGCCTGCTGTGTTTCGTCGATGCGTGGGAGTTCCAGTGCCTTTGGCATCTTCTGGATGCGCTCGTTCCATCATATACCTCATCCATCGCTTTCCATCAGGCGTGATCGGGGTCAAGAGTGGGCCCATTCAGCAATAAAAAAGAAGTACCACTTTCAGCCAAAATGAACCATCAAAACCATGCTTTATTTTAAAGCAAGTATCAAAACCATTTCCTCACGCTACATAGGTATAGTTTCGGCGACACTAGCTCTGTGTAACGGCGTCGTTTATCCGATATACGAGAGACGCGATCAGTCGCAGCGTGTTCTGCGATTATACACTAATGCATCGTGTGTTTAATTCACTTATACTACAGTCTGGTTACGTATTTTGTATATTTGAAGCAATGGCGTTGCATTTGCCACTGCTTAAAATTACTAGTAGGTATGTCAAAATTCATAGTGCAGCTACTGGAATATTACGGGATATTATTTTTGAAGTGAAAACTTCTTTAGGCGCGTTGGGCATTTTTTGAGATGGGAAAAAACCATTGAATTCGCGCCACTGTTACCGTGACCGACACTGCTTCGGATGTGTTCGGCTGTCCTCGAGATGTACTTGGTTTTAATGTATATCCGATATGTCAGTGAGTGATGGCAAAGTATTTTGTTTGTGTTTTGTTTTCACTTCTGTCGGCACTCCCGGAGTGCCACAGTTTTTTTTCTTTTATAATGTATTCTTTATTAGCAATAACGTTGACATTACTTTGACTGCCAAGGTTGGGAACTGTTGGTTAAGAGACATTGTACAAGAATATTCTGTTACGTCTTTGGAAAATAAAGGCTTTTTCCTATTATATAAAATTCAAAGTCCTGACTGACTGATATATCAATGCACAGCCTAAACCACTGGTCCTAGAGTCATGAGATTTGGAGGGTGTGTTCTTTGTGACGAATAGGTATCCACTAAGAAAGGGTTTTTCGAAATTCCACCCCTAAGAGGGTGAATAGGGGGAGGGTGAAATTTCACGCGGACGAAGTCGCGGGCAGAAGCTAGAATAGAATACTCTTTATTATGTACACCATATAAATTACAGACATAAATATTAATATTGAGCTAGTTTGACTTATTTTTGGTCGCTCGTGAAGAAAAAAAACAAGAATCTTTCAAACTTTCTTCAACAGTGGAAGTAGTTACTGAAAGTAACAGAAAATAATAAGCAATAGCAACAAACTCCTTCGCAACACGGGATCCATCAACAGTTAACCAACTTTTCTCTGAAGATAACGAGTAGTAGTGATTATCGTAAACTTTCAGCATTACTCGCACACACTTCGTTAAAGTCGCACGCGCACAATGTGTACAATTTAAACGTAAATTGTACACATTGTGCGCGTACGACTTTAACGAAATAACGTTTTATTTTAGATTTTATGCTCACTGCTGTTTATTTCTGCGTTCTGGATAATATTAAGCAAAAAAGCTAAGGAGTAAATAGAAAATATACCTATAGATTGGCGTATGATTGTTATTTTAATATAGTATTTAGTAGTAGCTCTAACTAGGAATTTTCGTGTTATGAGTTTCTAGAAGTAGGATAAGTCGACCTGACTATCTTTTTGGAAGCTATTGACGCAGATTGATTAAATTTTGAAGATTGATTTAAATTGACATGATGCGCAATAAACAGTGTCGGACTTAAGGTATTTCGAACTAAAGTACTGTCGAAATGAAAAAGTGTCGCAGTTCCATATTGTTGAAATAAAATCTTGTCGTATTACGGTTTGTCGAAATTCAGTTGGTAAGTCAGGCAGTTCTTGTTAATTTATTTATATTCAATGTCAGGAAACGGATCCTCGTTATAAACCACGTCAGTGGGCAAAAGTCTGCCTTTCACACTGATGATTATAACTGTAACTGAAGGAGTACTGTGCTTAATTAATACCTGGATATTGCCCTTTATTTTATGTGTCATTTATTGTGTACATCTTTTGTTGGATATCCTAAATTAATAATTAAAATAAAACTGTCCAATGACATTTCATGGTCTAAACTTATTTTTTATTAGTTTAAACCATGAAAAAATTAAGCCACACAAAGACGCGTCTTGGTAGAGATGATACTATTCTAAATAAATGACATATGAGGAAGTTAACATTTAGCTATCTTATCTTCCAAACAAAAACACCTTAAAACCTATACCTAACTTTCTCCAGCATCACCTACATTCGCGATCGCGTTACACAACTGCTTGTACCAGCGCGGCGTGAAGTAAACACGTCACCGCGACAGGTCTGCACGGGACACGAACCCCCGACACGTACAGATACTACCGTATCGGGTTACTGATTTAGTGCGGCGTGTCGTCACAACGTGGCGGTTAGGGTGTGAGTATAGTGTGGGAGGAAGCGGGTTGTGGAGCGATGGCGGTTTTCTGAAACAATCTATGATACATATTCTTTCTTAGGGAGTCAACTCGGTGTCTGTCCGTCTGTGTATGGTCTACTTTTCTGAAAAAACAGGCAGTAAAGATAGTCAATCAATTATTATCATTGAAAATGAACTAAGACACAATTCATCGTGTATGAACAAGGTCATCAAACTGGTCACATAACAAGAAAACAAACAATCGTATACTATTGCTCTTGGCTTGACGCTGTGTGGAGGAAGTCAGTAGACCTTTATTGAATACTAGCTGCACCCCGCGGATTCACTCGGATAAGTGTTAATCGCGTGGGAATATCGGGATAAAATGTAGCCTATGTGTTAATCCAGGTTATAAACTATCTGTGTGCCAAATTTTGTCCAAATCCGTTCAGCCGTTTGTGCGTGAAAAAGTAACAAACATACAAACACACTCACAAACTTTCGCCTTTATAAATATGAATCTGTTGATCACACATAATTATTTCGAAGAGTCAGCAGAATTTTTTACCTCTTCTATTTTGATCAGGTCATAAAGAGAAATTTTATATCAAAATCATGTTAACTAGATAGCTGCAGTGGACAGCGTTACAAATGCTAAATCCGCTTCTCCTATTATGCAGACCTAACCCTTACACACAAAGGGGCTTGTAGGAAACAAGATTAAACGTTGTATGTGATAGTTTATTTGGGACTTTATTTTCACTACACTATTCCGTATCACTTCGCGGTTTAACGCGAATTTTTATGTTCACCTTAAAGTGTGTTTAAATAACGACGGTTTAAGCCTAAGGTACAATGGAGTTTCTATAAATTTTGTATGGTTTTTGACCGAATTTGTGACAGTGTTGTGTCTTAGGATGCAAACTTTTGTTTTATTTACCAATAAGTTTCGATTATAGGTAATTATGGATGATTCTCTTCGCAACTACTTATATATTTTGCTTTCAAAAGTAAGGTTTTACTCTGACCCTGGACCAAAGATCATGGACATAAAACAAGTGACACTGAAAACTGATAACAGCAACCTTGACGAGATAAAATTAGACTTTGGACAAAGAGAGGTAGTAGGAGAGTAGTGAGGCATTTGCCCAGCAGTGGGACAATAATTGCTAGTAAAAATAATAAGCAACCAGTTATAGAAGATAACAATGAAGCTCATCAATGATATGAAGTCTATATAGATTCCATAGAGCTTGAAAATAAGAGAAATCTTACGAGTCTAAAAATTGTGCCATTTAATCCCTGACCAAATCCATTGACCCTCATTAAACAAAACATTTTGGGTATGGGGGACCCAAAGAACATACAACTTGACACAAAACACATACCTATACGAACATTGCCAAACACCAAAAATATCCTTACCTAATATACGGAGAGGCAATAATAAACAACGCAAAGCCTCGCCTCCATACACTGGAGCAATAAAGCCGTATGGTGCCCGATTTGATAAGATTATCTGACACATAAATTTGTCAGTGATCTGTCTAGGGTACCCGCCAACGTTGTCTATCTTGCGCCGAGGTATGTATGAGCAGTGTATGTTGAAACTGCAGATCGATTTTGTAAGTTACAACTTTATTGGTTGGCTGTTTGTCGTTCGATTTCCGTTTGGGGTACGTGGGTTTTGGAGATTTGGTGCTGATAGGTTATTAATCTATTCATCAGGAAAAAAAAAGTTTGGTACTTCATCCAAATATTTACGCAGAATATGACTCATCATCATCATCTGCGTAGCCTTTTTCCCAACTATGTTGGGGTCGGCTTCCAGTCTAACCGGATGCAGCTGAATACCAGTATTTTACATGGAGCGACTGCCTATCAGACCTCCACAACCCAGTTACTGGGTAATACGATAGCCCATGGTAAGTCTGGTTGTCAGATCTGCCAAGAATATGACTATGAACAAGAAAAACTACTAATCAACATGTACCTATCTGTTATTTTGAGCAGTGTGAATACCATCCAGTCTTCCTAAAGAACGTAGTGGTGGCCCAGTGGTATTATTGAGTTCGAACCTAGGCAGGCACTTTACTTTGTGAATTTATTTAAATCACCACTTCTCTCAAAACGGTGAAGGAAAACGTCGTGAGGAAACCGGCATGTCTTAGAACCAAAAATTCGGAGACATGTGACGTCCACCAATGCGCATTGGGTTTGCATGGTGGATTAGGGCCCACTCCCTCTCATAGAGAGGAGGCCTGTGTCCCAGCAGAGTGGGAACATTATAGACTGATTATGCTTCCCAAAGATCTTACAGAACGCAGCATACCCTGTCACTAACCAACTGATGGTGGTGCTGATTTTAGCCGAGAGATTATTATAAAGTACCGAAACCCAACGAAATAGAGTCATCATGTTCAGTAACTGCCTGAGCTCAAGAAGATAGTCATACACTGAAAGTGGAAGGCAAAGAACGGAGAATTCTGACGTAACTTTGGATAGGCCCGCATTCAGAAGTGGACAGCGATATGCTGTCTTGAACGGTAAGCCTCTAAATTCTGCTCCAACAGCCGTAAAACAAAAAGGCTCGCATTATTTTACATTTGCTAACAAAAGCGAGAAAAGCAAAACAAACTAAATATCTGTTGTGGCTGTAAGTCAGAGTTGCGCCACGCTAACGGCGCGTGCACATGAGTTAGTACTGCATTAGCGTCCGAGATACGATATCTTAACGCCTTGCCTACGAGCACTGGGCAGGTGATGGGCAGTAGTTGCAGTTAGGTTGATACTGTGTTATCGGTAGAAAGAAACAAAAAAAAAAATTGCATTGTCGCTAAAGTGTGGACGTCATGATTTACCCTGGAAACATCATCATCACTGTAAGCCTCGGTTCACCCATTGCTGAATATAGGCCTTTTGCGATATCTACAAAGCCACATGCTAACTACGCGTCATACTGACGTCACGCAAAATTCTGCATCTCGCAAGCAGAGTTTACCGCGCAAGTAGCATATATACATTCGCCAGACACAACACCCGTCTGGTGAGAGGATCCTCCCTTTTCTATGGAGGATAAGTGAACTTTACACCTTGTTCCTCATACCTCTAAAAGTCTCCTCCCTTTTGTGTCATGCTTCGCTGGTCTGCATGCGTCTCAACCAGGTCGTCCTGGACACATACCTAAAAGAAATAAAATACATTTATTTAGCACAGAGTAAAAGACACAATACACAAGATACATACATCAGATAAAAACAAAATATAAAGATCAAGTAAGAAGTGTAAATTCTCGGTATGAAATTAGCAGGAAAGTGTGCCTCACGGCTGCGCTAAAAAGGCCCAGTTCAGCAAAAATGCCAGACAACTAGTGCCTGACGCTGGTTTTCAACTGGTCCTGATGTGGGAGGTGACGGATGTACATAATATTCTAAAGGGCACCCATATACGAGTACGCTGAAGATATCCATAACATGGTGTCAGTCGTTCAGAATACCCATTTTTTTTTTGGTGCGCGGTGTAAATCCTCATGGACTTTCTCCATCGTGGGGGTGACAGAGGGGCATTCTCATCGGCACTCTTATCGGCTAAAACCACCGCGGTGTTCCACCTCTACTTATGGCCGGGGGTGCGGGATTCGCATATCCATTCACCGCTCCCCCGACAGGCATCAACCCGTTGTTCCTCAGCGAGTCCCACCTCTCCGTGCGGCCGTTGCTATAATGGCCGCACCCAAATGATTTTTTGTTTCTCAAACGGTGACCTATTGTGATTTCACGATCACATTTAGTCAGTTAAGTATACCTAAGTCCCATCATCCAGCAACCGGGAACAAATCCAGACTCTGGGCTGCTACTGAGAAATTCCAGATAGAAAAACCCAATAACACTTTTCCCGGCCCGGGAATCGAACCCAGGACCTCTTGCATGCTTGCGTCTACTAGACCAACATAATCAGACTGCTGGGACACAGGCCTCCTCTCTGTGAGACGTCCGTGAGTAGGTTACAATCCATCACGCGGGCCGATTGCGGGTTGTTGGATGTCACATGCCTTCTAATTTTTGGTTCTAGGACATGCCGGTTTCCTCACGATGTTTTCCTTCACCGTTTTGAGAGCAGTGTCGATGAAATAATTTACACAAAGTATAAAAGTGCCCGCTTGGGTTCGAACCCACGACCTACAATCCGTATGTCACCGCCTTTACATTACTAGAGCAACGAGACAGAAAACTAGGCCTAAAACTACACAAACTCGAACCGACTTCAACTACTGCCCAACACCTCCAACCACCCTAAGCACTTGGCAGAAATAGTTGTAACACTCAGAACGTAACATAAACATTGTGAGTTCATGTGATAAATACCGGTTATGGTGAACAGTGATTATGTTTCAGATCTAGTTCCCTTATTTATGGCTAAAACGATAACCCTGATTTGTATATGATTGGTCAGCCAATGATATATAAGGTATTTGTAATGTATTGCCTAGATTTGGGCGCGTTTTAAAAGCTGACCGATAGGAAGTTTGCGTTTATCTTTGTACCTACTCTAGTTGGTTTATTATCGTTAGGAACCATAGAATTTTGTCATAGATATCCTGTTTGATACTGATTACAAATATTCTCTGATAATGAAGAGAGTATTTCTCAGTAACAGCCCTGAGACTGAATTTGTGCCCAGTTGATGGCAATAGGTTCGCCCCCCTATTTTATGGGTCTTAGACATAACTGGCGATTTGTGGGTGTACTATAAGTACACCCCTGCCAAACTCGAGGCCTCTCCAATCGGACGTCATTCAGTTCAATCCTCGGCAACTCTCATCTAGCTGCTACCACAGAGGCCCTGATAATACCAGACTATTTAGACCCGCTAAAGGGCCGGACAAAGGCACAAACAGAGAAGGCACGAGCATTGATCACGCTTGCTCAAGATGGTTTGGCAATTTCAGACTTATATATTAACTATAAGTCCAAGTTTCCTCATAGCTTTTGAAATATGGGTGTATTACAGAGGTACACCTCTGCCTTACTCTTCGGGGTGTATAGGCATTATGTTATTCCACGAGAAACGATCGATGAAACTTTGGATACCAGCCCCGCTGACATGTTAGCTAGCTAGCTGGCACGTTATATAACATTAATGATTTATGCTACTGTTATAGACTCGTATCTCGTGCTTACAAGAGAAAAGAAGATTATAACCTAACCCTATGGCAAATGACTGTCCTAAAAGATAGATTTGATTTGTCGCTACTACACGTCGTATCGTATGTAAGTGCACTTTCGTGCGATATGATGCCTTCGACTTTCACTTAAGCTAGCTTTACTTACTTAAATGTCCCAGGTGGCCTACTATGATCTAATTAAAAACGATTCAGAAACAAGACATTTCAGTTTAGGTTCCTAAACTGCATCGCTTGAGCTGCTGTATGGACGTCATGGTACCAAACAAGTATGAATGAAACCAAAACTTGCGACTCAGTTTGGGACAATTGCTGTCAGCAGAATGGCACGGCCTAAACTGAATCGTTAAACTGACGTAATGGTACGAATTAGAAGAACAGTTCAGTTTAAGTCCTAAAATGGATCGCGTTAAGAGCTTGTGGTAGGCCTCCTGGACTACAAATTACAAATTACAAAATACATAGGTACATCATCAATCACAACAACATTACTCTCCTTAAAAACCCACACACTCCAAGAAAGGCAGCCACACAAACACGCACAAAAAAAAAACAAATGAAACACACCGTTCCCATTCATTCCATTCAGAGCTGCACAGTTTTTTCACACATTATTCTACACAGCCGGGGCTATTACGCACGACATAGTCATAATGCCCGTAATGGGCGGGTAATAGCCCCTTTACGCCACTCCAGGTGTTACGTGTGCATGAATACCCTCTTAAAAAAGGCGCTAGTGTGAAATATAGCGTGTCTAGAATTTCTCCCGAGTCTAAGTTGGTGGAAGAATTTTTTGCAGCATTTTTCGTCGAGTTTTATGAATATTTTTCGAGTGTGAAAACGGGGTTAGGATGTTTACACGTTTTATGAGATGAGAATGTTGGTATTATTTGGTGTTATAATTTGCAAGAATACATCTTATTTTTAAGTATTATGAAAACAATGCAAAAGGATGCAATCGCACATAACATACCTAATTACCATTTTTGGAAGAAAACTGACGATCACTGTTTGTTAAAAGCGAAAAGATGATTTATACAAGCAAAGTTATGCTTATTTATTTTAAACTAGCGACTCGCACGGGTGCAATTTTTTTCGAATTTCCGAAATTTTCTTTCGTACACACCTTTTCCTGGCAATACCGAACACAACAAAAAAATAATTATCCAATTTGGTGCAGACACATTCGGAAGTTATGCGCGTACAGACATTTTGGCAACTTTGTTTTATACTATGTAAGGATGAACGGCTGAAGCTTATTATCCTAGTTAAACATATTAAAACAACAACAATAAAAAAATCTTAAACGATATCAGATGAAAAATATGACATATAAACCGGTTGTCTCAAGGAAACCCTCTAATTGCGTAACACGCGATCAATAAAAATCTGAATGATTTTGAAGGATATCGCTAATCCATTGCTTCATATGTTCAAAAATGTTGTCTACTCAACAACGTAAATAACGCAATGAATGTTGTTGATCTTACAAATTGACAGACATTGCTATTGATAAAGTCTTACGCAATATCATTATTTTGACATTAAATGTGTAAAGTAGATTTTGTTCTTCCCTGTTTTTAAACCCTCACTTTCTAACACAAATCGCATGACCGATTTGACCTTCAAAAAGACCCGAAGTGCAGTAGAAGAGCAAAGATAGAAAATCAATGAAATAAGTATCATATCACGTAGTTCTCTGCCCACCCTTGAAAGCTTGTCATAATATTATGACACGGAGCGATACCGGCGCTATAGTGTATATTGCCTTAATCTCTAGTTCGTCCTACGCAAGATATAATACTAAATTGAATTGAGCTACTACAATGTCTGCAGGCGGCCATAGCCGCAGTGTTCAGTACTTGTGCCTGTTTTAGAATAATATTGTGTTGTTGAAGATTTGTAAGTACAGGTTTAGATAGATAAACGAGTGGGATAGGAAAGATCTAGTGAAAGATCGATTTTGGGGAAATTAACGGCATTATTCACAAATTTTCCCATCATGAAGATCATCAAAAAATCTTTGTCTATCATAATCAGCCTATAATGTTCCCACTGCGGGGTACAGGCCCTCTCTGTGAGAGGGAGTGGGCCGAAATTCACCCCGCGGGCCCAGTGCGTTGGTTGGTGGTTGATGGATGTCACAAGTCGTCGAATTTTTGGTTCTTGGATATGCTTATTCCTCATAATGTTTGCCTTTAACGTTTAAAAATCTTTACTTTGATGATAATTTTTACTAAAAAAAATTAGGGAGCATTCGGTAACAACAAAACGAGTGACGTCACATCAGTGACTGAGTTGGATGCCCCGATACAATAATTACAGTTAATGATTTCCAATCCAAAATAAAACTATTGGGACACATCGCTTTTTACTTTGAAGATACAATGCGGGATACCAAATGCCAAACAAATGACTACTCTGTATTTGGGTGAATATGACATGGGTGCTACACACTTGTTCGGCGGAGTAATTGCCAGTAGCAATAGCTTTCATTTTGACAGTTCAACAACATTCATTGCGTTATTTACGTTGTTGAGCAGACAAATGTTTCGAACATATGAAGCAATGGATTAGCAATATTTTTCAAAATGATTCAGATTGTGACCGAAAGGGTATTCGGCACGGCCGGACAGCAAAACCGAGTAGATTACCTTTTGACACCCGGCTATGCCGAATTGTACCGAATCATGCCGACCCGAACAAATATGTAGCACGCCTTACATTTGACTAATAGTACATAGTGTCTACGTTTTGTATAACACAGTCCTATAAAGCAATTTAAAATGTATACCATCTGTAGATTTTATTCAGGCGAGGCGGAGACCTGAAAACGCCATCGGAGGAAAAAAGAAAGAAAGTAAAATATGTAATGTTTTAATATTCCTATCCGTCATGATGCGTTTCAAGTCATAAGCGTTAGCGACTTAACAATTATCAAGTAGTATAAATTGTGTTAGAGTCAATCACCATTGTTCTGCAGGTCTCTTTATAGTGTGAATAATTATGGGGCCTTCCTTTTTTTAAGTGTTTCTTGACAGTATAAAAATCTGATTCTCAGCCTTATTTGATTTCGTCATCATCTTCACTGTCTTGAAGTCAGTCTTATTTGAATTAACTTTTTTGTGCTCTCGGTAGTTGTAGATCAGTGTAATATTTGGATGTGGCTACCAAGGCTTACGTGGGCAAGATATGCGGTCAATAATAGACAGGTCAATCAACTCAGCCTATTGCAGTCCACTGCTGGACATTGGCCTCTCCCAGGCTGCGCCAGAACACCCTGTCCTCCGCCTTCAGCATCCAGTCCATCCCAGTCACCTTCTTTAGGTCGTCCGTCCATCTAGCGATAGGCAGGTGAAATCAGTTTATTTCTGTTTGTAACTGTCTTTGACGAGACATTTATGGTTAGTAAGAGCCATAATGATCCTCTCTCTACACCATCGTTAGTTTACAACAGCCCTAATCATCATCATCAGTTTACTGCTGGACTTAAGAGCGTTTACGACGTACGGCATTTCATACAAACTTTCAAGCCCTTGTTTGTCGAAGTGATTGAACCGATTTTAATGAAACTTCATACGCATAAGCAGGATACAAAGGTCTAAAAAGTTAGTAAAAAACATTTTCGAAATGTCTTCTTTAAAAAAAGATAACTGGAAATAGCTGTTTCTATGGAAAATTTAAAATCGAACTAATTTGGCTGTACTTAACACAATTTTTCGAAAATGTTTTTTACTAACTTTTTAGACCTTTGTATCCTGCTTATGCGTATGAAGTTTCATTATAATCGGTTCAATCACTTCGACAAACAAGGGCTTGAAAGTTTGTATGAAATGCCGTACGTCGTAAACGCTCATAAGCCTCTCTAATTACACGTCATCCATCATCATCATTTCAGCCGAAAGACGTCCACTGCTGGACATAGGCCTCCCCAAGCACCGCCACTTCGACTGATTCTGTGCTTCCCGCGGCCATAATAATACCAGATTCTTCTTATCCCGCTGCAGGGCTATGGCTTCTTCTTTCTTGCGAACATGCTTGCTTAAGACAGTTTGGCGATTTTAGACTTGTATTAACTGTAAGTCTGGCGGTGCTATTCTGTAAAACGATCACCGTGATAACTTAGGTGAAGTGAGCTTAATGTGAGCTGTCATTCCACCAGATGCTAGCGATTGGCACAATTGACAGCTCACTTTAAGGTCACTTCATCTAAGTTTTCACGGTGAGATCTTTACAGAATAGCATTACATGTTTCCTCACGATGTTTTTCCGTCAGAGGCCCTACTTTTCCTAAAAATAAAACCCACCATTCACACTCCTCCTTTAACTTGTACCCCACCAGTGTGACGTGCGGACGTGTCATTAGTCGGTTGATGAATGCCGCGCGTTAATGCGCCTCCCATTCAAACAGACGCGTTGGACGACACGGTTCGTCTACTTATTCTGAAGTCTGACGTCATTTGTCATTGTGTGGCTTGTCGAGATGTCGGCAGACCACTTGCGTGGTGGCAGGTGTGACGTATGTGGTACAATTGATATGTTATTGTTAGAGATAGTTGTACTGTCACTGACTTGTTTGCTTCGAACAATCATTGTTGGAATCGATCATCTTAAAGCTTTTTGCATTTTTAGGGTTCCGTACCTCAAAAGGAAAAACGTGTCTATCCATCAGTCAAGACCCTTTTTCTCAGGAACGCGTGGAGTTATCAAGTTGAAATTAATATCAAATACTCAAGGCTGCAATTACTTGAAGCAGTGAAAAAATCAAACTTCTAAGTCAACGCAATCAAAAGATACGGGCGTTTATGTTTCGAAATCAAAACCTATACGGTTACTTCCCGTTGACCAAGAATCATGAAATTTGGCAAAAAGCAATTTCATGTAGCACAAGTAAAAGAAAATCTCCAAAAACCGTAAATTTGTAGTTACATAAAAAATAAATAAAAATATTATAACTATTTACATACCTACTTTTGTACGGTTATTTTATTTTGACAGCAACAACCCAACAGCACCCTTATTAAAATGAGAATAAAGATCACAGAATCAGAGGTAAAATAACTGTGAAGGACTTATATAATATGTATATTGACTTTGTGGTTATCGATCGGCAGTGGAGACGTCACTTGAAGAGGTATCGTCCAAAGAATATGCAAGTCATTGCTGGTACAATGAAATTGACTGTTACATAACTACACTGCTTCATCTCAGCCAATTATTCATATGAATAATATTGGTGATACCTTGTTCACTTGTTACCCATCGGTGTTATTCATTGCTGGGTATCGTATTACCCATTAACTGGGTTGTGGAGGTCAGATAGGCAGTCGCACCGTGTAAAATACTGGTATTCAGCTGCATCTGGTTTGACTGGAAGCCGACCCCAACATAGTTGGGAAAAGGATAGGCAGATGATGATGACCTTGTTCACTTGTTACGCCCGTGCACACCTAATGCCCGGTACAGATTGATGCATCGCAGTATGAAATGTAAGACAAATGAGGCGTCCAAACTTATGCAATGCAACACTTAACCGTGCTAATTTGTTTCAATATGTGTTAAATTTCATGTTACGTTTCTGCCTGCAATCAAACGCACAAATTATAAACCTATTCATCGACATAATTTCTTTTAAAACATTAACTGCAATGTCTGCAACAGAATAGGGATGCAAAGGACTAAAAACGTGTGAATTAAAAAGATTTTTATGTTAAATGCGTTAATGCGCGACTCAATGTAGGTACACTTTGCTGTTTATTTTTATATCAATTTCATATTTATGTTGACACGTTTCAGGAATGAGAACGTTTGGAGTACCTAAATGTAAAAGTTTTTATTGCGGAAAACGTTGAAAGGAAAACTTACTTTATCGCACGTGTATATTATGGTTTCAGACTCACGTGTTAATATGCCCACCTAGTTCTCTTTCTGAACTCACATGGTGATGTTGTAAGTAAGTTGACAATAAGGGTAATTAAATCTGTACAAAAAATTGTAAATGTGCCACTTATGAAAGTTGTTTTCCACTACACTTTAACCACTTTTGTGTTCAAAATTCATTAGTATTGATTTGATCAGGGGATATCGTTGTTTACTATCACAACTAAGCAAGGAATGAAAATTATGTTGATCACATAAACGGACGGCTGTTTTAATCAGTTGACAAACACTGCATAATCAGCCTGTAATCTTCCTACTGTTGGGACATTGACCTCGTCTCTGTGAGAGAGGAGTGGGCTGTTATCCACCGAGGGGGCCCAGTGCGGGTTGGTAGATGTCACATGTCTTCGAATTTTTGGTTCGACGACGTGCCGGTTTCCTCACGATGTTTTCCTTCGCCGTTTTGAGAGCAGTGGCGATAAAATAATTTACACAAAGTACAGCGCCTGTTAGGATTCCCGTTACCACTGGGACACTACTGCTCTTCGGACAGACGCTAAACGAAACTCGATAGAAGTTTTATTATTTTTCCGCCTATGGGCGTTCAGTGTCCCTCAAAGTGTTAAACCTAAAAAAAACTGATCCTTTTTATGTTCTGTACCTCCACCAACAAATAATCTTTCATCATCATCATCAGCCTAACAGCAGTCCACTGCTGGACATAGGCCTCTCCTATTGCACGCCTTCAACGCGATTTTCGGCAACTCTCATCTAGGTGCTATCAGCTATCCTGCGAAGATTGTCGCTCCATCTAGCCTGAGGGTCCAATTAATTTGCCAAATTACGCTCTTCACTCAAAAAAAAACATTTACCACAACGGTCATCGGTTCTACGGCGAATATGGCTAGCTCATTGCCACTTCAGTTTGCTTATTCTGTGAGCTATGTCGACAACTTTGGGGCCAGCTGTACCGTGAGTGTCCACGTTTCGGCTCCGTAAGTCATAACCTTGTCATAACCGACAAGACGCTTGGATTGAAGACCTTAGTCTTTAGGCTCTGTGGAATAAGCAATAAGAAGATTCGATGAAGCTTTCCAAACCAATAATCATTACCCTTCACAAATTAATGGCATGACAATATGAAACCTATTTATAACGACCATCACCATATCTTAGCAGTACATTTTCCGTGTCATTAGCCGTACTTGTAGGCATCTAAGCGTGTCGAAGGTTGTACGCGATAGACCGGACAATTACATGCTTAGCGTATGTCCTTAGTTTTTGTGTTATCGTGCAGTTATTTGTGACACGGATTTGTGGGTTTAAAACTATGTAGATACTCGTAGATACAATACTTTTTTATGTATACCATACTAGCTGACCCGGCGAACTTCGTACCGCATCAGAATTAAATAATGTGACAAAGTTCAATAGAAACGTGGCGCCATCTATTATCATAATAACGTTATTGTTGTTTTCCTCGGGAACAGCACTTTTTTTCGGGATGAAAGGTACCCTATGTCCGTTTCAGTCTGTACACCTGACAACGTATATGCAAAATTTCAGGATGATCGGTTCAGTGGTTTAGGCGTGAAAAGGTAACAAACAAACAAACTTACTTTTGCTTTTATAATAATATATAGGTAATTAGGATAGATTTTCATTTCTGAACATAAATTATTTTCACGTTGTAATGTGGCTGTACTAGGTACACCTCTGCCTAACTCCTTGGAGGAATACAGGCATGAAGTTGTGTGTTATGTATGTTTTGGTAGAATTTTCTTTAATTCATAATGATTCAGGACTAGCAGGGGATCGAGGAGGGGGGTGGAGGGGGGGCTCAGGGGATCAGACCGGAATAAATCGGTACTTTTGCTATCTATAACTTCGTTTGCAAAATTTTGTTATTTTTTTAGAAAGGCTCTTCAAGGTCGCTCAGCGAGCTATGGACCTGGCTATGCTTGGGGTCTCTCTGAGGGATCGAATCCGCAACGAGGTGATCCGACAGAGAACAAAAGTTGTCGACATAGCTCACAGAATAAGCAAGCTGAAGTGGCAATGGGTCGGCCATATTAGCCGTAGAACCGATGATCGTTGAGCTTCGGAGTAGACGTGTTCTTGAGTGGAGACTGCGAAACGGTAAGGTGGGACACCAGGTGGAGCGACGATCATCGCAGGATGGCTGGTAGCAGCTGGATGAGAGTAGCCAAAAATCGATTTGAGTGGCGTGCAGTAGCAGAGGCCTATGTCCAGCAGTGGACTACTATAGACTGATGATGATAGAAAGGCACTTGTATTTTTTGCATTCTGTCTTGTGTATGCAATTTCTGTTGCACAATTTTATACTATGTATTTGCTACAGTTTGACGAATAAGTTGAAAGGTATGTTGTTAGTAATAGCCTAAAGCAAAACAGCACTAGATAATTTGTCAACGTTTTTACGTTTGCTTAGTAATATACCTCTAGTTTAATCTAGAATGATGCATACAATAACCATAATAATGAAGCTCATAGCTCCTTTACATGTAAATGTTTCAAACATACAGGCAGATTTTTTTTATCACCGTCCAAATTTTTACAGTTTGTTCTACCCAAAAATATAAACAACTTTCACTATGGGACCAACTCTGAAATCACGAAAAAAAATTCAGCTATTTAATACAAAAGTTCAATACCTACTTGACCAAAATGTATGAAACAGCTACTTTTTTTCGTGATTTTAGAGTTGGTCCCATAGTGAAAGTTTTTCATATTCATGGGTAGAACAGCCTGTAAAAAATTGTATGGTGAAAAAAAAATATTCCTGTAAATAGGTACTACTAGCTTCTGCCCGTGGATTCGCCCGCGTGGATGTCGGAAATTATCACACGTGAACGTGCTATCGGGACCTAAAAATAGTCCTATGTCCTTTCCCAGGATGCCATCTATCTCCTTGCCAAATTTTATCGAAATCCGTTCAGTTATTTAGGCATGAAAAGGAAACACATAGGTACAGATAGTGTTACTTTCGAAATTATAATTTTATAATAATTAAAGTATGGATTGAAAGTGAAAGTTCTATCACAAAGATAACCGATGTCACTTGGAAAGCTGCCACGCTAAAATAGAACTGGACTGGACACATCTGCCGCATGTCAGAAGAACAATGGGCCAAACTTACGACCCAATGGGTCCCTCTTAATGGCAAGCGACATAGTTACAGGCCCAGACGGAGAGGGCGGGATGAGCTGGACTCCTTCAATAAGAACTGGTCCTTAGCAGCTTTGAACAGAGAGAAGTGTAAAGATAGTAGGGAGGACTTTGCCCTGCAATGGGACATCACAGGCAAATAATAATAATAGAATGGATTGAAAGATTTCAATCGGAGTATTCCCGTTTGAGCACCTATTTTTACAGCACCTATGTATGGAGCACCAAAGGTATTCCCATTTGAGCACTAATCAATATTTTACCGTGGTGCTCAAAGGGGAACAATTAAAAATATATCGTAACTAGAGTTGAATCATCTCAATCTCTATTAGCCATTTGTTTTCGTTTCGACCTTAATTTTGTTTATTAATTACCAAAAATATTTTCGTACCATGTTGTGTTACCATTGGTACACCTAAAACGATTCATTTGAGCATAAATAAACGGGGCACAACCACAAACCAACTAAAAATGATACCGATACACTCCAGTTTGACCACCCTATTTACCGCTAGCACTGTAAATTAATACCAAGAAAATAATTAAGACTACCGATTAACTAAATCAAACCTCGTAATAACTTGTTACGATTAGTTGGTCACCTGAAAATTAAACGTATTAATCATTTGTAAGGCTTACAAATAATTTATGGCTGAATAGTTTACACATTGGAATCTACACAGAAATTGATTCGTACCATATTAGGTACAATCAAATAATTGGAACCTGTGATACGCAGAATGCTACTAATAGGTACTTAGTAAGTAAGCGATATTTTCTTAGGGGGGGGGGGGGAGAAAGGTTTGTACAACCACTTTTACAAGTCAATCATATTTAAAAAACGGGATGAGGTCGACGTTTCCTATCTGACTACTCTGATAAGAAATGCCAATTCACAGTCCTCTAAAATCCAGAAATAATCTTGATCAGATCATGTGAAAACCATTTAGGTTGGTCAGTAATCGTGCAGCTCAACTCAGAACTTAAGGAGGTCAACGATTTGACGAACAATACCAAAGAAGGACATTTGGGTAGGCCGCATAATTACTGAATTAACACATTCAGTGCGTTACGGGAAGTATTTGGTTGTAATTGAGCTTCGCTCTGTGCGGCAGCTAGTTGTCCTTGTTTTGCACTCCGTGCGGGGGTGATTACTTCAAGTATTCGTACAAGTAAAAAAGAGACACCTGTATTGCCGGTGTCCTTGCTTGAAGTATATTAAAATTTACGAATAAAAATGTACGGGAATTATTTTTTCGTAACGCACAGAAAGGTAATTATTTTACAATAGTGCGATACGGGAAGAGAGGCTAAAGAGTAGTGGTTCCAGTTCATCGAAACCATCTAATACAAAAAAACCCAGTTACATTTTTTTAAGTCCATCAACAGGAAGAGAATTTAGTGTATTAGAAGATGTAATAATTAATAAAAATAAAAAGACGGATCCAGACTCAATCAGATTTTTTTTAAATTTAGCTTTTATAACCACCTAAAATAAATAATAATATAAAATAAAGATTTACTGTTTTTGTTAAAATGTTAACATTAATATAGCTAATTACTTATTATTTTTGTTAAAAATGGTTTTTGCTGATTGTGTATGACCATTAGTAAAATAAATAATAATATAAAATAAGAAGTTACTGTTTTTGTTAACATAATTAATTATTACTTTTGTTAAAAAATAGTTGTTAAAAAATAGTTTTCGTTGATTGTGTACGATCTGAATAAACAATAATAAATCTGAAACAGAAAAATATGTTACTTGTTACACCCCATCCCTAGCAATGTGACTGTTGCATGCGCCACGACAAGTATTTTCCCGTAATATCAACCTTTTCCAAAATACCTGTAACTTTTATGATATTGCTTAAAACCCCGTGCGACTGCAGCTATATATACACAAGGATGTAACCTATTGATTAGTACAACAAAAAAAAATATCTGTAGACTTTCCATGTCTCTGTGATGGTTTAAAGTCAAGATTACGTACGGGAAAATAGACGTCGTAACGCATATCAGGCATTCTTGATACGGGAAGTATGTGACTTGTACAGCACTGGAAGTAAGTATTAATCTAGCGTAGCCGCAGGGAAGGTGTTAATTACCGCAGTACCTATTACTTACACCTTTAGTAAGTAAAAAAATAAATAAAATATTCATTAAAAATAGGGGTTGAGAATGCGGTCTCATAAAAGTATTTTGTAATTGAATTAGTGACCCGCCCCTGCTTCGAATTCGCGTGTCATATGCTATATCTAGGTTATGTATTAGTGCAGTAAACATAAGCCTACCGGAATTTCTCTAAAAGATAGTGAAAATCGCGTCAATATCCGTTGCGTAGTTAAGAAGAACAACGTGGTAACACAGGCAGACACGAAAAGAGACTTTAATCCTTACATAGTATAAAACAAAGTCGCCAAAATTTCTGTACGCGCATAACTTCCGAATGACTGCACCACATTGGATAATTCTTTTTTTGTTGTGTTCGGTATTACCAGGACAAGGTTTGTATGAAAGAAAAATTCGGGCGGGCCGCTAGTTTAATAATAATATAATATTATATAATAATAATATAATATGTTTTTCTATATTTTATATGCTAATATTTAAAAATATAATTTATATGTAAATAATGGAATAAAGGATATAATACATTAATTAAAAAAATAATTAGAAATATTTTACCGGATTGTGGCACGGCAAAAGGCGTGTGGGATTTTTAGTTTTACTGTTATCAACGCCTTTAGTGTTGCTTAAGACCTGCTCTATACATTTCATTAGACCAACATTCACAACCGCCCATTCTCAAACAAAGCTGTTGATACAAAACATTCTTTCGAGCAAGTTTTCAGCCACAATCGCAGCAATAAGTCTGATTCATGCCATATCAGGTACAATCAGAACGGGACCGCTATATGCAGGTATGCTAGGATCACTTATTAAACGTCTACATTATTTATGTCCTTACAGATTCGGTCTAATTGTAATGTGCGCAGACTTGTGCCGATTTATCAGTAGCTCTGTGCGAGAATTTTGGTGGGGTGGAGACGGTGTGCGTTGTAAAGAATTTGGAAATTAATTAAAACTAATGACAGTTGCATAAAAATTAGGTTATTTTCTTATTAACTTGCAGCTAACATAAATGATTGGGGATACCGATATACAATTATATTCTGCAATATTTATAATAGTTATTCCGAGCTTCATCATTCTGACTGACCGACCCCTTGACAATTCAAAAGTGCCTGTAATTGGTTTATTTGAAATAAATACTTTAAGTTTGAATTTTGGAGTTAAGAGGTCATTTTCTGATAGACAAACTCATAATAATAATAGGTGATTCTTATTTTTTCTGATCTAAATTTTTACGTAAATCTACTTCTGTGCTGACATTAGAACTAACACAAAGCCAACAGAAATAAAAGATCGTAAAAAGAAAATGGTTTTCACAATACTTGACCAACAACTTGGTAATGTTCCGTTTTCTAGAAAAGTAAGGGAAATTATATGTGCGGCAACAAAAGTTTTCTTTAGCACCTGCAACCTAGCGTCTTTTTTTATATGTGGGCGACGAGTTAATAGAACAGCTTCAATTATATTAATTCATCATCTTTACTATTCCAACAGAATATCAAAAAACCAGCGTCAATTTACGAGCGTAAATTAATATGACTCCGAGCTACCGATAAATATATTTACTTCTGATTTGATAACTCAGCGACTAATGTTGTAAGTGAGCTACTTTATATATTTTAGAGATTCAACATCTGTCTGCTAATAAAATCAAATTCCAGCCTCAAAATTAGCAATCAAAGTTTTTCATTCAACAACTAAATTAATAAATCATATTCTTTTTTCGTGAAAGTTTGCAACACAAGCGCGGAACCTGACGCTCGTTGGGAATCAGAGGGGCGCGACCGGCCATTTGCACCAATGAGCGAGCTCTATTCGGTGCGTGCAGCAACGAGTTCACGTGTATTTGTTTAC
This sequence comes from Hydraecia micacea, assembly GCA_914767645.1. Classification (NCBI taxonomy): domain Eukaryota; kingdom Metazoa; phylum Arthropoda; class Insecta; order Lepidoptera; family Noctuidae; genus Hydraecia; species Hydraecia micacea. The sequence goes on from OU611794.1 coordinate 4,211,995, forward strand.
ATTAATGACACGATTAAGGAGTGATTTTATTGCCTTATTATTAAGATTTCTGTGATTAATGGCCACTGTGACTGTCCAGATTTTCACCGCAAGTATTCTTGCAAGCATTTGGTGGGTCTGGCTATCAGGATGAAACATGCATTTCCGCCGCCAGAAGCAAAAACACAAAAAATTGGTGTAAAGAGGAAGCGTGAGACCAAAGCACAACCTGCGCTGATTATTCAGTGACAAATAACAATGTTATTCATTATTTGATTGCCTTACATTATTGTAACTTAGGACATAAGTAGGCTCCACTGTACCTCCACACCCGACGCATTTTGATAGTAGGTATTTTTTTTTTGATAGAATAGACCCTTTTTAGTGTAATTTGAAAACTGCAAATTCTGAAAAACCATAGGGGCCGAGAAAAAAATTCCGTTTTTTTTTTTTTTTGAAAACCTCCACACCCACTACACACTAAACCAACATAATATACAAAATAACACATTAGTAATGACAACTTAGGATGCAAGAGCGAGCGAAGCGAGCTCAGGACTTGGGGCACCCCGACTCGGACAGGTTAGGTTAGAAGGGGATGGCGGGGTCTAGTGAGCGAGCGAAGCGAGCGAACAGACCCCGCCATCCCCTTCGTGGTTATTTTTTTTTAGACCCTAGAGCCCCGCGAAGCGGGGCTTCTACTACGCCTTTTAAGCAACTTTTATGTTTTTTGAGGTTAGGTTACACAGAAATAGGGGCTCCGCAAACGAAAAAATAAAACTTTGGGAATTTTTTTCTCAGCCCCTATGGTTTTTCAAAATTTGCGGTTTTCAAATTTACACTAAAAAGGGTCTATTCTATAAAAAAAAATAGCTACTATAAAAATCGCAGGTTTTCAAAAAAAAAAAACTGGGAATTTTTTTCTCGGCCCCTATAGTTTTTCAGAATTTGCGGTTTTCAAATTACACTAAAAATGGTCTATTCTATCCAAAAAAAAATACCTAGTATCAAAATGCGCCGGGTGTGGAGGTACAGTGGTTCCCATAAGTACAATTATACTTAAAATAAAAACCTATGCTACTGCCATTAAAATTATCTGATTTACAAATAAAATAGTTGTTTGGTTTTAATTTTCCCTAAGGTGTGTCCAAACACAAACAAACAGAGAGTTGCAGATGTTTGTTTATGATAACAATATTTTTTGTATGTTCATTTGGGTAGGTATTAGTCAATTACTTATGGTAACATTATAAATAGATAGGCGAATACATGAAATTATAGCTTTCATTGACCATTATTTGATGACAATAATAAGGAAATTTTATGTTCAAATATAGTAGATTCACTCATCAATTACTTATGCTAAAGTATAAAAATAAAGGTGACTCTATGAAATTAGAGTACGTTGATATTATTTTATAGATGAAGTTGATACACTTATTAGAAGCTGGCAATGAGTAGACATATCACAAATTTAGTTGCTTAAGAATTATCACCATGTTGCGTCATATTAACAGTAGCTTGTTTTACAATATATGGTCGCTTATAAACCATTTATTAGACGCTAAAAGTTCGTCGCTGACCTATTAATTCATTAGACAACTAAATATATTTGCAGACGAGAATGACATTTTAAAGAAGCTGCCTTAATTAGCACCCGAAAAGTAATAGTAAACAATATTATTATTAGCTTCGCAGCTACGTCAACGTCAATCATTTACAAAAATCTTTAGTCAATATAACCACTCTATCCTTTTTTAGTCTCTGCATTGTCCAGTCATCTGATTGCACAGTCCAACAACTTAGGTGTACTATAAGCAATGCTATTTACAATACTAATATCATTTTACACCATTATTTATCCGAAATTGAACCGTATTTTCATTGCAATAGGTACGTGAATGATTGATATGTGTAAGTTTGTACACAACGTGTATTTACTAAACTGCTACTGACCTGTGTCATATTTTGAATCATATCTCATATTTTGAAACAAAATATTAATTTTCTTGAAACTCTTTCAAAGGTTGCATTGAATAATTTAAATATTTTGTAATAAAAACGATTGTGACACTAAATTAATTCAATTTGTGGTTTTTGGTATATAATGCCTTTAGAGAAGTAGAAATTGTTTCAAATTCCAATGAGATGTTCGGGAGTTCAGACTATGAACATTTTAAATCAAAACTACTGTAAGCTATTTTAAAATTAGCACAGCGAAACCCAATTTTTGTAGAAAAATTGAGTTGATATGAGACATAATGTTCCTACTGCTGGGACACAGGCCTCCTCTCGGCGAGAGGGAGTGGGTCATAATCCACCACGCGGGCCCAGTGCGAGTTGGCGGATGTCATAATGTCTTCGAATTTTTGGTTCTAGAAAATATTTTCCTTCACCGTTATTGAGAGCAGTGGTGATGAAATAATTTACACAAAGTAAAGTGTTTACTTAGTTTCGAACCCACGACCTACAATTCGTAAGTCGCGGCCGTTACCACTGGGCCACCTGCTCTCAGTCCGAGTCCGCAGCAATTTAACCAAATACGAAAAATCCAAGATTCCCAATGCGATATGATCCTCCAAGAAACCAGTATATTTTATTTAAATCCTTTCTTTACTCTAAACATAAACTGCACCATAAAACTAATTCCCAACAAATGTAAATTAGTACTAAGTGTTTTAGAAAGGGTATTTCTATCTGTTTTCACCGCGGTACAGATAGCAAGAGACGCGTATGGTAGTAGCGTCAGCAAAACAAGCGGGCAGTGCGTGCGTGAGATAGCAACACGCAAATAACTTGCCGTACGAGATTAGACAGCGAATAGCGGTTTATGTACGGTCAGCAAAATAAGTTTAATGCTTTTTGTTTTGTTTATGATTGTTTACTGTTTAACATTGTTTAGGCTACTTTCAGGACAAACAAAGAGCTTAGTATCTAGATACAGTGTAATTCAACAGCGATAACGCCGGTAGAAAAGTCAAAAATGTTTAGGATTGATATAATCTACTGAAAAGCTTGTCAATCCTGTTGAAATTGGAAGTCTTTGTAGAAATAGTCTTTGTTGAAAAAGGAATTGATCTTTTTTACAGTATGTTTACACTCTCAAGCAAAATTAATACCACACCGCGTAGTTTACTTACAAGTTTCCACTTACAATTTAAAATATAATAAAAAAATTAAATAAATAAAGTGTTTGATTCAATGAAAATAATCGATTTTTTTTAATGAAAATCTTAATCTTACTAGTCCTACTAATATTATAAATGGGAAAGTTTGTGAGGATGTTTGTTACTGTTTCATGCAAAAACTAATGAACGGATTTTGATGAAACTTTACAGTAATATAGCTTATACATCAGAATAACACATAGGATACTTTTTATCCCGATATGTTCACGGGATCGACATTACGCGGGTAAAACCGCGGGGCGCAGCTAGTCATACATAAACCTGAAAAATGTTAGTCCATTCAAAACATTAACGGGGTACTAAACCATCAAGGTGAAGTTTTATCTATCTAGACTTATCATCATCAATCTCCTGCCCTTATACCAAATTATTTGGAGCCGGCGCTATATATATTTTCTTTCATACCTCTCTATTAGCTGCCATCTTGATAGTCACCCCTTTCTAGTTATAACATCGTTTCTTTGGCCTTCTCCTACTCTTATATGTAGCCATTCACATTCATACACAAAACTTCCCTGACGACATTATCCAAATATCTACCTATACAATAACAACAAAAAATTGTATTTATCAAAACAATATCATCTCCTTTACTACCTTGGAAGGCCTTGATACTAAGTAAGGATCTTACACATTGAAATCCTAAAATGGTAATCGAAACTGCAAGCAGAACGAATGTGGTACTCGAATACCGATTAGGAACATAGAGGAATAATCGTAAGACTTGTGCGAGATGTAGATTTGAAGCTGAGAGGCTTTTATACAAAGTGCAGACACTTTTGCTGCGCAGTTGTGGTACAATTACAGGACAAAATGTAAAAGAAAAACAGAATTTGTTTGAAATTATCTGTGTTTGTCTGGAGTTGATAAAATAAACAATAATATCAGATTGGTTTTGTCTTTGTCGATCATAACTTATGTATAATTAACTTATGTATTCTATTCTATTCTATTCTATAATTAATTATAAGCACAAAAATGCTATATAGTCGCAAGCATATTTTTGTTGTTCTTGTAATGGAACCAGATGATGACTTGATGAGCCTTGTTTAAGCGATGCCAATATCAAAACCTGACAAAACTGAAACATCCCACACAATTCCCTTATTGTCTTATAGTCGAAAAAGGTATGCAGTAAGCTGTGTGCATCTAAAAAAAAAAACGACGATTACATCTATAGGTAACCCGAACAAGCTTATATTCTTTTAAATGAACCTTATAAATCACTTGCAGAAAACAAACCAAATAATTATTTGAACGACCAAACATTTTCAGACCCTCCACACCCAACATCCGTATATAATTCCTAACCAACGGATGACTTGCTATGCGTACCGTACCTATTACGGGCACATACGGGCCAGATTAATGAACAATTCATGTAGTATAATCCTACTTGTCGTTGTTGGCGTGTGTCGATAGCTGTAATGCACGGTATGTGCGCAGCTACCATGTGGGATACTTCCTTGATCATTTGTAGGAAGCTTTAGTTAAGAGCTTCTTAAAAGGCTTTGCAAATCTTTCTTAAATTAAGTAAATGTAACTTTGACTCGTAAGACGTTCTGTTGGAAGGCCACCCACAAAGTGGACCGATGAACTCGTAAAGGCTGCAGGAATCCTGGATGCTGGATGCGAGAAACACAGAACCTATCGAAGTGGGGAGGCTTGGAGGAGGCGTACCTATGTCCAGCAGTGGACGTCTTTCGGCTGAAATGTTGATGATGACTGTAGTGAACTTTGACTGGTCTTTATTTAGAGAAGTTTGATTAGGAGTTCGTTGATATGATGGTGATTTCAGGTGCAACATTGTCAAAAAACGTAAACGTATTTTTTTTATTTGAAATGGAGTTGCTCTTGACTCTAGTCTCGGTCAAAGGTGACAGAGACAAAGTCGACGATGGAGCGATGGATATTTTAGAGTTCTTTTTATAGCTAACCAAGGGATTGTGTGTGTGCTAATGACACAGACATACCCTGGCGCTCAATAATTTTAAAATTAAAGTATCAAACAGGAGCGAAGGCCGGATGATAGTGCCTCCCATCTACATAGTGTCTAATTCTCTGATCATTCTCTAGCCAGTTAATCCGCGGTCAAATCTTAGTTTGATTGGGTAGGTTATGACAAGTTGACCTAAATTGCAACAACCATACAAAACACTTGAAAAAAGACTAAGCTACAAAAGAGCCGGATTACGAAAAACATTCATGAACAAAAAGAAAATTACCTTCCATAAAAAAGCCTATCTGTCCCTAAGTCTTCAATAAAATGTCCCCAATAAAGTCACACAACATTTCACTTACAACGTAAAACCTCACAAACGTATTACACACATCAACGCCATCAAATTCCCGCTATAGGGTAACGTTATCATCCCAAGGGGTTTCCGTTTTCCCCCTCGTATTATCACTTATCACACATTACGTTAAACGTTTACGTAACAGTTAGCGTTACGGTAAACGTTTACTGCGTACGTGGTTGTAGGGAATTAATTGAGCGCTGAAGAGATTTCAGTAATGGGTTGAACAATGTGTTTACGGGTTTACTTATGGTGTTTACGTGTGTTTATGTCTTTGTCGTTAAGGGTATCTTACTGTGTGTGTTTATGAAGTTTGTTTGGTAATGTCTGCTGTTCTTTAATGGCAATAAATACCATCATAATCCTTCCATATTAATATTATAAATGCGAAAGTGTGTCCTGTCTGTCTGTCTGTTACCTCTTCACGCTTAAACCGCTGAACCGATTTAGATGAAACTTGGTATAGAGACAGTTTGAGTCCCGGTAAAAGACATAAGATAGTTTTATCCCGATATTCCCACGGGATCGAAACTTATGCGGATGAAGCTGCGGGGCGCTGCTAGTTTTGCATATATAAACTCACGCCTTCCAATGGGGGTAGGCAGACGCGACAGAACACCACTTATTACGTTCATACATCAGAGGGGCGGCAATTCTCGTAATTTTAAGAACGTTCATTAGTCTGATCTCGGTCTCGATCTGTCCAAAATAGCACTAATTTCCGTACATTGTGACAAGTTTTTGACATTTGTTTGTCGCCGAGATGAGATTTTGAACGTTTTAAATTACGAGAATTGGCCTTCTTGTCATACACGCACACCTGACGACGGTTGCGAATATTATGTACCTGAGCTTTCTGAAGAACTTCACCAATAAGGACACTTTATGTCCGTCTAGGGCATCCCCTCCCGGCTTTTCAACTGACATGTACTTTACATAATTATTACCAAAAAATAATTAAAACCGTTCCTTGTAACCGTGACTTTTTCTGATTACTACTGAATAGGTTTTATTGTTTCCTGTAAATACTAATCACCTCTCTTCAGAACTCCACTTTTACTGCGAATACAAGAAGTGCTCTCGATAGATAAGTTTTCAAACAATTATTATAACTATTATATCAGTAAGTTTTGAGCCCAAAAAACACTAGGGATGATGACTAACTTTTTTTTCTTCGTCTATCAGGTAGATTATTAAAAAGTATTGGGCACGTATTTTTTCTTTTTTCACATAATCAAAACATTACACAGATATATTGATTTGAAATGCCGCATGACGTCACGTCTTGGTACAATTTTTACCTAGAAGTGACGTCACGAGCCCCCACTCCCAAACTTTGACAGGCTTTATCTTAGTAATTTTTTGGTTGATTGACACAAGAAAAAATATGTGTCCATTATTTTTTGATAATCTAACTGACGGACTAAATAGAATTTCGTTTACTTTACCCCGTCATCATCCCTATTATAAAAATCTACCCAAATATGCACTTTAATATCTTCTAATGCCTTTTTTTTTTTTTTTTTTTTTTGGATGGGAAATCATCTAATGACTCCTCCCGCTCTGGGTGGAGCGGAAGGGAGTGTCAGACTCTTACTGACTAAAACCCACCCGTGTTCCTTCCTTAGCCCTTTATGTTCCGGGGCAGCGGTAACCCTTTCGGACGATCCCGCTACCCCGGCAGGCTTCGGCCCTGGCGGGCCCCTTCCTTTATGCTGACATCTCTTTGAGGCGCGCGTGGAACACATACGCGCCGTCCGGCACGGGCCTGGTCCTGATCGGACGGAGAGCTACCCATTACTCTCCGTCCGCAGGCCCGCGCCTACGGTGGCCGGGAGTCGTCACGCGGCTCCCGACGCCCGTAGCGTCTCCCGCGGCGGCTGAGGCGTGCGGCTCTCTCCCTGAGCCGTCCCGCCACCTCCTTCGCTAGCATGACTGCTTCGCAGAAGGAGGTGACCGCCTCCCACTCCCTCTCGCCCCGGACCATGGCTTGAACCAGGGCCGGACGCGAGAGGTCGCCGCCGTTGCCGATCGCCTCTACGAGGACACGGCGGTGCTCCGCCCAAGCGGGGTCTTCTACTGCCTTCACATACTGATCCATGTAACTGGAGACACCTCGACCCCATACAGGATATCCTAGTTCAAGGGTCGATACCTCATTAATGTAACATGTACAGCGGATCCATTCTGTAAAAAACTCACGGTTAAAACATAGGTGAAGAGAGCTGTCAATAGTGTCAATCCCTAGCATCAACTGGGATGACAGCTCATTTCACCTATGTTTTTCAAGCTGATATTACTGCAGAATAAACCGTCTCAAGTTTCGCAAATAAATTATTATTACTAACATCAATAAGTTTCGATGTACACAAAAACAAATGTACAGTAAGGGACATAAGTGGAGTAGCAAATTCACAAAGCAATAGATTGACACTTTGGTTTTACTTACGACCTTCTTTTAATGAGTCATTTCTTTACTATAGACACACACACTCACATTCATTTGCAACTGATTGTATTTCATAAATTCAACCGCTACGGTATATGTCATGATAGCCTAGCGGTTATCATATTTGGGTAAGTGCGTTCTGCGTAGCGATCCGTGAGTTCGAGTCTCACGCGCGATGATAGTTTTTTTAATGTTTTAATAATTACTTCGAATAATCACGCTTTTGACTATAATTATATTTCCTTGTCATGTTCGTCTTGTGCGCTTAATTCGTAAAACTTTATGATTATACCCACAGGTATCTAAATAAATAAATTATAAGGTAGACAGTTAAGTTATACGAGTCATTCACCGCGATTAAATATATTGGTTGGTTGTTTATTGGCGACGTGTGTCTGTGTTCTATCTATTAGCCGTGTTGTAGTTCCTTTTAAAATGCAGAATATTGAAATTAAAGCGAATATGATTGCGCTGCGCAAAAGTGGACTTAATATAACACAAATATCTTATGAAACCGAACTTAATGTGAGTATTATGAATATGAGTTAATTATTTTTTCAAACATTTATTTTATTAAAATAGAACTGCTGATCCTTGTAGTTATTTTTTGAAACGTATTATAAGGTCTAAATAGATAAAAAAATTATAATTTCCAAGTCCTAGATTTTAAGTGATGATTATCTATATGTAACTTTTCTTTTTTCATTATAATTTTGTTTCTAAATCATAGGTAATACTTATTCGTATTTTGCTAGTAGCCTAACAGTACTTCTTTTTTGTTTTAGAGAAATTACCTTCTGTGAGTCGGAGGGTCACTAAATAAGGAAGAGGGTAGCCTTGCCAGTCGAAAGCGACTGGTTATATACCAACGAAATATTTTGCCGAATTATTATTCGACACGTCTTTACGAACCGTTCGCCGTGCAAACAAAAACCAGCTCAAAAACCATAGTTGATTGAAAATCATAAACAAGAACGTTTATATTTTGCGATACAGCGATGGAAAGCAAGGAATTAGAAAATAAAAAAATATAAGTATATTAAATAAAAAATAGTAAATAATAATAAAATTATATTGTAGCATATTCGTAATAAGGATTATTTTGAGGTTTAGTTTCAATCTTCTTTTCGTAATGAAAATGAATACTTAAGCTATAACCACAATAAGTCCTAAACTAGAAGTTTATTTATACTTTATAAAATTATAACGAATAAACATTTTGTAATCAGTTATATAAGATTTTTATTCTTAACCCCATATTTCACTAACTATATAATAATAAAAACAACTATTATCGAATAATAAAAGAACAGATAAAGATAAAATTGTTGAAAAGAAAAAAAAATCCCATATCGAGATAAGAACCTAGAACCTAGTGTTTCTTTATCCTATACGTTACACTATGAGCTATTTGAACGTATTAAAACGTTATCAATTTTAGCAATCCTATGAACCGCCCAAGGTCATACGTAATTAGAAAGTGATATGTTTTTGTTTCGCTCGACACCAGTGTATAAATTCTGAGGTGTGCGTTCTGTGTTAATACACTTATACATACATATTAGGTACGGGTACGGCTTGTACTGCGCGTTCACAGCAAAACAATCCTTACCGTGCTACTCGACTTATGTCCCTAGATTGTACATCTACCACACAAATCAAAAAACAAGCCAACATCAGCGAACATCAAAATAAAGCAACAAAACAAACACAAATTGAATCACAAAACTCACTCTTTACCATAAACCAAGCACAAAATAAAACCTCACTCACATGTGCCCATAAATCCATATCACATTCATGAGCTCACTATAATGCTCTCGAAAGAGGGTAGTCTGAAATTTATTCGGTGTGGGCCCCGTAAAACAAAAGTACGACGTAAATTGCCTGCCATGGGCCCCTACACGTTGGCCTCGGCTTTTCCAGACATATGAGAAAACATTTTCCGTATAGGATTTGGAAGATGCTCTACTTTGATATTTTGATATATTGGTTGTGCCCGTGGTTTTGCTCGCTTGTTTTTTAATTATATGTATTCTGACTTGCTCCAGGTCCTTTTCTGAGATTTTTCAATGAAAATATAATATAATCAATCATTATTTGGTAGTTAAAAATCTCAACTCCATAGACAGACGTATTTACCTACTGTTTCGCATTGACCTAACCATAAATTCAAAAGTGTTTATGCCTTTTTTTGTAGAAACTCCCGGTATTATAAAAGTACGATATTTTTATTCGATTTGATCAACCAGTTTGATTTATCATTTATTTGTTAAATCGAAAAATAATAAATTAACACTCGTTTTGTTCTAGAAATAATTGAAAAACTAGAATTTTCTTCGCTGTACTAAGAATCTATTAATTTCCGCCAACTTTGTTGGTTTCATCTACTTTATTAGTTCCTAAAATGTTCATTACAATTAGACAGAGGAAATCTAATACCGTTCTTAATATGGCGGGTAGATTAACGCGTATCATTAGTGCATAATTTTTTCTATTCATTTCTTGTTTATCTGTATCAATCAGTATTATTTTCAAGTCATTATTAAAACGTTTAACAAATACAGTATTTGTTTTACATTGGTATTTTAATGTCATATTTTGTTTGACTTTATGTTGCTGTGAACGAGTTATTTTTAATTGCGAATGATTCGCAATTCCTTTTTTTTGTTTTTTGATATAAATTGGTTGCTATTCTTGCCAAATTTTCAATAATTTATTCATTACTTTATTGTATTTGCTATTTTTTTAATTGTTTATACTTTTACACCAAAAAATACGTAACAAAAAATACATTTACCACTATAAAACATACAATGGGCGGCCTTATCGCTTTCTGTGATCTCTTCCAAACAACCTTGAAATCATCATCATTATCAACAACAATTACTAGGTAACCTGCATCTATAGAGGCCATATATACTAGAGACCTCGTATGAGACTCACATGTGCAAAAAAAATTATTAACGTAGAGCATTTTACGTATCATACTGCGTACAACGTTTAACCCTACGGGCAGCCACCTGTTGAGTTCATACGAAAACCCATATAACGTGTCTACGTCACCCCTACGCTACCCATGGAACACACGTATAGGCTAAACCGGGACATTTTCGTCGCTCGCGAAAATTCGCCGGGACACGAGAAAAGCCGGGACTCGGTTGAGGAAAATTGACTTCATTTTATGTGGTCGCTGAAGGGTTTATTTATTTTGTTGGTGGTATCGGTAGGGTTGAGTTTATTTTCGGTTTGGGTTGCTTGTTTTTCGGTGACGATGTGTGGTTTTTGAATATGCATGTGGAAGTGAGTGCTTCTTAATTGGGCGTGGTGTGTTGGGATTTTACTCATTGGTTGATGCATATTCAATGTTATATTCCACCCTGTTTTATTCATTTAAGATCATCATTATAATCCGCAAAAGAGAATGGAACATATCAGCTTCAAAACCTATAAGAAAACAAGTTATTCATTGTGCAGCTAAAGCCTCGTCCATTCAAAACTAAATTACGTCGAAATTTCAGAAATCAGCTCACTATTCCGCACCCTAATTGCTTAATACACTATCAATCATATTCTGAATCGTTTTGAAGGATATTGCTAATCCATTGCGTCATATGCTCGAAAAATTAGTCTGCTCAACAACGTAAATAATGCAATGAATGTTGTTAAACTGTCAAAATGGTAGCCATTGCTGCTATTAGTGTGTTATGCAATTACCCGGCAGCACCAAAATATGAGACCTATATAAGGTGCTATAAAAATATCTACCAAGGCTTCAACGGGAGACACTATTTTGTATATAGTAATAGTACCCCAGAATATTTAAATGAATTTGAGAAAATAAAGTAATTAAATAAACATTTACTCTTATCTATTCTGCATAACAAGGTTCACAAACTACGCACGATGTGTCGCTTCGTCACATTTTGCGAAATGAAATGACGGTGTGGCAACAACTAATTACTATGGAACGGTTTCATGCAACTAAATCAATTCTTTATACGCACATTTTTTTGTATGAAAAAATGTATGACGTAAGATTAATCATGTATCTTTAGTATTATAATCTATATGTCGCAGGCAACTGGTTAAATTAGCCGTTTAGTTAAACGCCTAGCCTTTTAACTAAACGGCGGTCATTCAACTAACGGCCTGAATGATATTCAACATTATAGTTTAGGTTGGAACTGTAACCAATCACGCGAGAGCCGAATTGGTCGCAGTAACTAAGCCAGGGCACCCCGACCAAATGGCTTAGGTTAGGTTAGAACTGTGATCAACCGCGTGCGAGCAAAGAGAGCAAAGCGAGGCGAGCACTACTTCCAAAGGTCAGGCGGTTAATTACTAAACGACTAATTTAACCAGTTGCCTGCGACATTTTTTTTTTTTTTTTTTTTAATGGACTTGCTCTTGACTCTAGTCTAGGTCAAAGGTGACAGAGACAAAGTCGACGATGGAGCGAGCTTATCCAGAAGAAGCCTGTTCACTCTCACTTTGAAGAGATTTGGGTTGTATACATATATACAGAATACTGTCTCCCATCGAAGCCGTGACAGATATTTATATAGCACCATATAAAAATCGATAGCTGACATCAATGTAAACAAAAAACACAATAAGACCAAACCGTAAAGTGTCACGCTTTCGAGATATTAACTTTCAAAGTTAATTACGTGACATCCATATTGTTTTAATTTTCGTACATCTTGTTTACACTCACAATGTTTAAAGTAAGTAAAGTCAAAATCAAAGCATTTATTCCAAAGAAGCACATAAAAGGAACTTTTGAACGTCAAAAATTACAATAAAATAAAATTGATTCTAGTCGCCCATTCCAAAAGGTAGTTTTCGTATGGAGAAGAATGGGCAAGACACATTTTAGTATTGATATTAACCAGATGCAGCTGAATACCAGTATTTTACATGGAGCGACTGCCTATCTGACCTCCACAACTCAGTTACTGGGTAATACGATACCCCTTGGTAAGACTGGTTGTCAGAATTTCGGGGTTTGACTACCCGTAAGGAATGTCAAAGATTCGCGAATGACAGCCGGGACGTCGGCTTAACATACTTTCCTAGGCACGGAGGGGTCTCGTTATGTAAAGATGGTCACCCATCCACAGACCAACCGCGGCAAGCGTAGCTTAACCTGATCGATCGACCCGTGCGGCTGTTACTATTTAGCCACGAGCCCCTGATGTGTTCAAAAGCGTGAAAACCTAAGATAATGTCTAATATTACTGTATTTCTTAAGCATTCTGCTCCACTGACTCTCATTCCATCTGAATCAATTATGATAAATCATCTTCAAACATATCATTAAACCGTTCCATATCTCCCGATCTTGATGACAAATCGATTAGAACGCGTTGAGTGTATCATTGCGCAGCATTCTGAGCCAGTTGTAAAAGTCACCGGTCTGAGCCAGCAACCTATGTTATCTGTTACTACAATCTTTAGACTCGATATGTCATTACCGTTCGTGTTTTAGTCACGGAAAGACTTTGCAATTTGTATCACTTTTCACTATTTCATTCGCATGCAAAAAGATTGCCTATAGAATCCATACTAATATTATAAAAGTGAAAGTGTGTCTGTCTGTCTGTTACCTCTTCACGCTTAAACCGCTGAACCGAGGTATAGAGATAGTTTGAGTCCCGGGAAAGGACATAGGATAGTTTTTATCCCGATATTCTCACGGGATCGACACTTATGCGGGTGAAACCACGGGGCGCTGCTAGTATTATTATAAAAACGTTAAATAATGGACCAAGTGCCTACGGTGTAATTTTTTTTTTTGTTTGCCTATTTTGTGTCCCACTGCTGGGCAAAGCCCTCCCCTTTTTTCTTCCAAACCTTCCTGTCTTGTGCGATCTCTGGCCATGTTGGCCCTGCGAATGATATTAGATCGTCACGCCACCTTCGCCTTGGTCTACCTCGACGGTGATGTCCTGCCTCAGGCGTCCAGTGAGTGACGATCTTTGCCCATCTCTCCGGGTGCATTCGTGAGACGTGTCCGGCCCATTCCCACACAGACCCTTGGTAAGACTGGTTGTCAGGCTTTCGGGCTTCTGACGACCCGTAACGACTGTCAAAGATCCATGAATTTCATATCACATTTCTACATATCACACAATACAATTCCATAACATAGGTACTTATTCTATTATTCCCCCACACGTCGATGTTATAATGAGGCCATAATATTCCTCTCAGAGTTGAAGGCACGAGCTTCCACCGTTCATTCATGACATCTAGTCGACCCTTCACCTCTGCCTACACGTAGTAATAAGACGTCATTTAACGCTCCACACACGTTGTGTATTCGTGACTTTTGGGTGATTTTTGGGTTGGTTTAATGGATGAGCTGACGAGAATAGCTTTGATAAGTTTGAGACAATCCTGTTCAATTTCACGGGGTTCTTTGTAAGGCTCTGCATCGATTGTGTTCTCTTTGGCAAAATGTAAACAATTTAGAATAGAAAACTAGCTATAATAGATCCCTGTTATCTTAAATTTGTTACTGCATTAGCAGCTTCAAAAAAACTTCGACCCCTCTTGAAACTTATACTCTAACTCCGAAAGACCAGAGGACTGGCCTATTTTTTGTGCAAAGAAATGCTGCCAGCCTTTTGGGTACTTTTCGTGTTTACAGCGATGCGGACGAATTTTTTTATGCCCTTTGATCATTTCTCCTCCTTTTTATATACATGTGCATATTATTATTTTAAGACTGTACGTTTTTAAATTATGTTAATAAAATTAAATAAAAACTCCAAAAGACAGTTCTTCTTTTTTGTACCTTCAGTGACATATGTTATCTGTGACTCTCACTCAATTCCTTTTAAAAAAATCTTAGAAAATTACACTAATTCTCTTCTTAAAACATAGAATATTTTCCCGAGCTACATCCTCGAATCGAAACAATCGCTAAAGACTATAAATTAGGCCACACCGCATATCTCCGAGCCTAGTTACTTAACCCGACCGCACACGTCGTAGGTACCGCACTAATTCTAATGACGTTATTATGAGAAATGTGATTATATGGATTATATTATAATGTATGTCAGAGTAATGTATGGGAGAGGCATTTCGATTGTGTAGTGTGATGAAGTAGTCTTGATAGTGTATTGTGTTGCAATCTACTTTTTTTTAGTGTTGTTTTATTTATATAACTCATGTACACATCTAAACAGACAAGAAAAAAAATGGAACAGAAAGATACGTACAAAGGTAATGCTTATTTCTAAAGAATTATTTTCCAGCATTCCTCTTCCTGCGATAGGAGAGATAAAAAGAGATGTAGGCAACGTGTGTAAGAGTAAAAGGGAAACAAAATAGATAAAATCAAAAATAATTCTCTATTAAATATAAACATACTATATTAAAATATAATTGCATACATACATACTTCTTCTTAGTTGATTTTGCTTATGGATCTTGTCACGAGGGTATCTTTTTTGGTACTTTTCTGGCCGTAGTTTGGATGTCTGCCCGGCTTATGGGGACAAACTCGCCCCTTATTAGTTGAGACTTAAACGTAACTAAAAAGATGTGGGTTTTATGCTTCTGCCTTGCTTTTTGAGATATCCTAATCCTAACTAATATTATAAATGCGAAAGTAACTCTGTCTGTCTGTCTTTCTGTCTGTCTGTCTGTCTGTCTTTGCTTCACGCCTAAACTACTGAACCGATTTGTGTGAAATTTGGTACAGACATAGTTTGGAACTTGAGAAAGGACATAGGATAGTTTTTATTACAAAAAATAAAATAAAATTTATTCCGGACATACAGCGCCATCTATTGGTCAAGAGTCTGCATCAATTCAGTACTGAAAATTCATCGGAAAAATGTAAATAAATAGTAAAAAGGTATGAAAATATAATATAATACAACTTTTAGTACAAAGAAAATGCTCTAACGGAGTATAGATAATTCTATTAGTACTATATGTCGAGTTGGTGATCGCGCAATGGTGTCGATCGTTACACGAGTTCGGTTCATGTTATTGTTTTAATTCATCGGAAAAAAGTAAACAAATAGTAAAAAGGTATGAAAAAAATAATATCCTAACTAATATTATAAATGCGAAAGTAACTCTGTCTGTCTGTCTTTCTGTCTGTCTGTCTGTCTGTCTTTGCTTCACGCCTAAACTACTGAACCGATTTGTGTGAAATTTGGTACAGACATAGTTTGGAACTTGAGAAAGGACATAGGATAGTTTTTATTACAAAAAATAAAATAAAATTTATTCCGGACATACAGCGCCATCTATTGGTCAAGAGTCTGCATCAATTCAGTACTGAAAATTCATCGGAAAAATGTAAATAAATAGTAAAAAGGTATGAAAATATAATATAATACAACTTTTAGTACAAAGAAAATGCTCTAACGGAGTATAGATAATTCTATTAGTACTATATGTCGAGTTGGTGATCGCGCAATGGTGTCGATCGTTACACGAGTTCGGTTCATGTTATTGTTTTAATTCATCGGAAAAAAGTAAACAAATAGTAAAAAGGTATGAAAAAAATAATATCAATTATAATAAAACTTTTAGTACAAAGAAAATGCCCGAACGGAGTATAGATAAATAATCCGAGTTGTCACTATGCTCGATAGATGGCGTTGGGATCGAAATAGATCGCGCTATGGTTTCGTTACACGCATTTGGTTGGGTTCCACATTTCATTTTTGAAGAGATCCCGCGAGATCGGGAACTATGTGGGTAAAACCAAAAATCTGCCGGAAGTCACTATTCCACGCGAACGAAGTCGCGGGCAAAAGCTAGTTGTATAATATATGTTGTATTGTGTTATTTCGAGCCGTAGTATAAATTAAATAAGTTTTTATAGTTGGTAATGAGGTCATTTTAGTTAATGACTAACCTTTCAAATATTGAATTTGATGTTTTTTTTTTTTTGTAAACTAAGTACAAAAGTTTAAACACTTAACTTAAAAAATACAAAGTCTAAACAAACGAATAGTAATAATAATACAATATCTGAACGAATAATCAACCATCACTTGTCTTAAACGCTTCAAAACAAACAACAATGCAAGTATCAAAACCGCTCCGTCCAACTACAGATGCTATCAAACTCATGCGCGTACGCTAAGCAAAGATCAAGCGGTCCCCACGTAAATGTAACTTACTGTCACCGGCCCATCTCGAATGTTCCCACAATCGATCATCACGCACTTATCTCGAACTTAAAAGGCTTTATCTAGCAACTGTTTATCTATAAATAGAGCTTTAAGACTAATTTGGAGTAAGTATAAGTTGGTAGTTATAGGCTGTGTTGATGGTACTTAAGTAGGTAAGTGATCACGTGACATCCTTCTGAGTCTGGTCATCCTTCTAAATTAGAAGGACGTTGGTTAAGGGGAAAGCGCTAAGGTAGCCCGCGAAATTCAAATTTTCTTACTTTTTTTGGAATTTGCTAGTCAGTATTAAGTTGTACGTTGATTAAAATATGATTCGCGACCATAGCAAATATATGTATTTTTTCCCAAAAATTTGTTAAATATGACAAAGCACTTAGAAAGCGTATTTACGTTAGGAAAGCAGACTTAAAAAAAAAGTAGCAGTTACGTCTCGATGTTTCTCCAAATGAGTGATATGTTAGTTGTGCGGTAAACTCAGCTTGCGAGATGCAGGATTTTGCGTGACGTCTATGACGCATTGTTCGCATGTGGCGTTGTAGCATACCGCAACGAATCTACTACATACTTAATAATAATCTTATATTTACTAACAGCAAAAAAAAGGTCTTAACTAAGAAAGGATTTTTGAAAATTCGTCACCTAAAGGCGTTAAATAGAGGATGAAAGTTTGTATGGAAGGTCGTCATTTTGCTGATGGAAAACCCCATCGAGCACATGGCCTGTTGTTAATAAATCAAGTTTTGTCGCATTCATTGTCACTCCCATCAAATAACGTAACCTCAAATACCTACAATCTTTTGTTTTAAAGTTCCGGGTTAGTGAACTGATGCTACTGTTTAGTCTTCAAAGCAAAAACAATGAATAACATGATTATTGTGCTAACCCATTTCTCTTTCCATGAATCACATATGATTCATATTGATTGTTTAACTATTGTGTCTACTTTGTGGACAGTGAACCTGTTAATATATTATTCGCCCTATTTTCCTGAACTTATTCAATTGTACTGTTTTCATTTTAGGTAGGCATGTAATTATCTATTCATTTCTGTAAAGAAACTGAGTCGACCAAATATAGTCCATTTTCCTTTACAATAGAAAGAATAGATAACTTTTATTTCAGACAGGAGTTCATAGGGTTAGTAACAATTTTACTTGACTTCTAGTGTTAATAGTTTATAGACACAGAATAACATAAAAAATTAAAATTTAGCTTGGAGCTGCCTTTATTTATATTATTTTGTAAACTAATATAGCGTGCTGCAATTCTGATAAAAAAAACTTAAAATACAGTTCAGACCGTAAGTTCTTATACTGCGTGCACTTTATGTTAAAGCCATTTCTTGTAAAATCTAAGTTTTTGTAAAACACGACTGTTTTCCAGTTTTTACACTAGTTTCAGTAGCAAAAATATATTATGTGTTACAGTTAATGATCTATGCGCTGAAGCTGTTTTTCTTGTAAACATATTGTTAATATTTTTTGTCAGAAAATATATTATTGTTGCGTTTTTGTTGTGGATTAACAGACAACGTTTTATGTGACAGTATTGTGGGCTTGCTTGCAAAAAGTTATTCCGGTGAGATATATTTTTGAGATATATTTTTTTGTTGTTTATAATTATTTCTTATTGCAAAAGATATCCATTTAAGCTCGTTATAATTATAGGATAATCATCAACGTCATCATTCAGCCTAAAGACGTCTCATTGGACATAGGCGTCCCCCAAGCATCGCCACATGGACCGGCGCCCTGCGGTTTCCAGCGATCATCACAGGCCATCGGTTCTCCTTGCCTACCCACGTTGTGCCTTCTGGTATGCAGTTGCCACTCCAGATCCTACCTGGTTAAGCGATTGCCTATCTGACCTCCACAACCCAGTCACTGAGTAATACGATACCCCTTATTAAGACGGGTTGTCAGACTTTCAGGCTTCTTACGGCCGGTAACGACTGTCAAAGATCCACGAATGACAGCCGGGACCAATGGCTCAACGTGCTTTCCGAGGCACGGAGGGGTCGTGGTACGTAAAGATTTTATTCTTAAATAAAACTTGAGAAAATTAATTTCATTGTCACCCATCCACGGACCAACCGCGGCAAGCGTGACTTAACCTAATCGATCGACCAGTGCGGCTGTTATTACTTAGCCACAAGCCCCTCTATCTCCAACTATTAATTACAACTACCTTCACCTCGACACCAAAAACAAAACAAAAAAAACGTACCTACCCAAACATTACACTTTCATAAACGCTGTTTATAAATGTCCCCGTTCACGAGATCAGCATCAATTATTATAAGTTGTTCTTTATAAGAATAACACAACCAACTATTGAGCTATTTTATTTTGTTTATTATAAATAAACTACCATAAAATAACCATAATTAACTTCAATCCAAAAAATTTGAATTAACCTCCAAATTATGTCGCATGCTTAATGGAATACTGACTTAACTCAAAAAGACGATTTTTGGGAAATCGCAAAAGAAGATCTTGCTATGAGAACTTATCCTACTTGTTGACACATAAAATTAAAACTGATTTGATTTGATTATTAATTAGGTATGAATGCTTGTATTTTGAACGTATGATTCACTATTGATGAGATTTGAGTAAAAAAAAAAAATCTGACCTATCTACTAATGGGTCAATGTTCCATTAAGCATGCGATGTATTTGCTCTAGAAAATTGTACACTCCAGAACAAAAAGCCTAACCCCAACCATTATAATCAATTACAAAAATCTTTGCCTCGTTACCAAAACAAAAAAAAAAAAAAGGAAAGCCCAAACATCACACTCTCATAAACGCTGTTTATAAATGCCCCCGTTCACGAGACTGGTACCAGCATCAATTATGGTACGTGGCGCTGGTAGCGAAGTGGTGATGAGTGACAAGACGGCTTTAGATCATATCAAGCGATGAGATGCGTATAGGGTGGAGCTTTTTTGGTTACGGAACTTTAAATCGATAAGTTGGCATGCATTTTGATAATTTAAATGTTATAACAGTATAGATAGATGGATAGAATACTCTTTATTATATATGCCATAAAAATTACACATACAAAAGTATAAATTTTACATAGGCTGGCACAATGGGCGGTCTTATCGCTGATAAAAGCGATATGTTACAGACAACCTTTGGATGGATTAAAGGGAGAAAGAGCGACCAAGTAGTCCTATGGTGTACCATTTACATATACAATAAATACATAAAACATAATATAGTATTCATGTTTCTAGTAATACTTAATGGTTTCTTTGCAAATACTGCGAATGTAAGTAAAACTAAAAAAAAATAAAAAAACATAAGTATCTGAAACCTTCAAAAGGTACAGTTTACGGTTTGTCCTTATATAGCCCAGTTACTAAAGGAACGGATTGAAAAAAAAAAAACAAATATTAAAGTAGCACTTAGAACAGGAGTTCATACTGCCTTTTTGTTGCAATCAACAAAGCGGCAGTATGAACTTCTGCCCCCAATGGGACTAAAATTTTTGCTTTCTTTGGATCCTACCCATATTTTCATTTCCTCCTTCACCACGTCATGATTCGCATAAATCCCCAAACCTTTTCTTACAGCCATCCACATTTTTTCCTCTCCTATTTATCCACCAGCCTGTGTATAAACCCCGTTACACACTATCAGTTAGGATGCACAGCTCTTAGCTCCATTGTCTCAAGCTACAGGACAAATTAATGACCATCTATCTCATGAGTGCTTCTTTTTTCTTTTGTTTTATTTACGTGGGAATCTTAAGATGCGTTGCTCCTATTAATGTTCTTATTTAAGAGTAAATAGTGATTGCTGTGGCTGATAGTGTGAAGGTTTTAGACCCGTTTAACGATACAAATGATCGATTTCCTTGATTTTTGTTTGGATTTCTACATCCGGGGTTTGTGATTAATGTACTGCAGGGACGAATTTGAGCAAAATTAAGAAAATACATATACATAATCTGCATTTGCGATTTATTTGCAAAAAGTATAAACAAATATGAGTTTATGGAAAAATAACTTTAAAAGTTCAGTTTACGCTGCAACTTCAAATATTTTTATGACTTTTTCAATAGTGCTTGTCACTGAAATCAACTTAATTACCTTTAAAATAAATTTGATATTTGTTTAACTTGAAATAACATCAATTTGAAACATAAAGTCGGACTTTTCATACGTAAACTCACGCCGTCTTCCCATGGGGGTAGGTAGAAGCTATAGAACGTCACCTGCTACGATCCTTACATACTCTTTTTGCTTCGTTTATACTCATACATACTTGTCATGTAGTCATACACGCACGTTAGTTGCGAGTACTATGCACCTGACCTTTCTGAAGGACATCACCAATTAGGTCACTACATTTAGTGCCCGTAATTTCGCCAAAATTAAGGAAATATGTGGGATATAAAATATCCTAGCCAATATCGTTTTGATGATATTAGGTCTCAAAATAATAATAGTCTAATCGTCGGACGGTGCCGCATTTCATTAAAATTTCCTAAGGGGCCTCTGCGAGTTGGCTTCGGCCCCTCGTACGCCTTCCAAAGGACCGGGTCCTGAGATAAATAAAAAAAAAAACTTTATTTTTCTGTCTGCACAAAGGCTCACATAGTTATAAACAGAGACAAGAATTACAAATAGCGTTGTGAGAAAAATGCATAAAATATGATCCTTTGTGAGAGACATGGCGTCCAAAATAGTTCCAAACAGACAAACTTCACAAACTAGTATCAGTTTTTTGGCGAGTTGTACCATCATACCATGTGTTAGCTAATATCATCATCAGCCTAGACTTTTCCCAACTATGTTCGGGTCAGCTTCCAGTCTAACCGGACGCAGCTAAATAATAATATTTTACATGGAGCGATTACCTATCTGACCTCCACAACCCAGTGACTGGGTAATACGATACCCCTTGGTAAGACTGGTTGTTAGACTTTCGGGCTTCTGACCATCGCTTCTGACGACTGTCAAAGATCCACGAATGACAGTCGGGACCAACGCAATGGCTTAACGTGCTTTCCGAGGCACAGAGGGGTCTTGGTATGTAAAGATTGTCACCCATCCACGGACCAACCGCGGCAAACGTAGCTTAACCTGACCGATCAAACTAGCTAATGTGTATTTGGTAAATATTTAACAGCAGCCATTGATGACGTAATAGCAGGAAATAAGGAGGCTCATATAAATTGGTATAGCCCACGCCTCGTACGTACCTTTCAACAGTCCCTGCCCGATTATAATACTAACAAAACACTAAATATTAAAATATCGCACTTTCCATACAAAAGTCGTAAATTCGCGTATAGCATGTATAAATAATAACGCATGTCGCGATATCTGGCGACAAATAGTCGCGTTTCAACGCGTGTCGCAACAGACGGGACAAAACGCGGCGGGTATGCGCGACAAGTCTGAATTATTGCGGTAGTTACATTTAGACGTACTCACTTTTGAGACTAGTGTACAATCGTTAGGTATGTACCTACAGGTATATACGTAACTGCCCACAAATGTGTAGAAAGATTTAGCAAAAGAGCTATACGTATGTGATATTATTTAAATAAAAGCAACCAGTATTACATCCGGTTTCTGATTTGAAAATTTAAGGTGAATGCGCAGTGGTAGACCGCGAAATTCAATTTTCCTACCGTTTTTTGCAATTTTCAGGTCAGTGTCAGGTTGTATCTTGATCAAAATTTGATCCGCGGCTATAACAGGTACGTATTTACAGAATCATAATCATTAGAATCATTAATATATCTTACTAAGTTAGATTTGTACCATAACAATAAATCTCTTATGGAAAAGTGCTTTCCTTGCACAATATTTTGAATCTTTATCATTTTATCACATTTGCTCCTTCAAGCTAACACGCGCCGGTAACCCAATCGTACTACCAAATATCAATACTCCTTCCATCGTCAATCACCCGTCACTAAGGTACTTATTTCGCCGATCACTTATGCACCCAGCCTAACATCGGCTGTTTGCTTGTCAAATAGGGGTGCGCTAATTTGTGGCAAGCCTATTTCGGGACTTTATGTCGATGTTTGGGACATTAACTCGTAATACTGTTTGTGTTGTTGATTCAATGGTTTTGTGAGATATGTATGTATGAATAGGATATGTAATGATGATAATGTATGGGTAGGTGTTTTATTATTCAGTTTGGGTTGACGACTTGAAGTTTGGAACTTTTTGCCAGCGTCTGTGTTCCCTCTGCATTTAACAAAAGAGTGAACAGGCATCCTCTGGGAACGCTCGTTCCTTCATAGACCTCATCCATCGCTTTCCACTAATCATTAATAAAAAATATAAAAAAAATCGCATTACATACCGAAGTTTAAAACACAATCAATCTAAACTAGGGACCACACATCTTATCAACCGAAAAATAATAGTTTTATTTAAAAGGATAATATAACTCAACATAATTATGAACCGATAAAAAGATACAAGCCCATACAATTTATGCGCGTGCATATGCAACAATAAAACACCGGAGTGTACCGCCGTCGTCGCGGGCGCAGTACGGTGAGCGCATGTCCCCGACAAAAGGAGAGATCGCACAGCACACGGATTATTGCGATATGTAGTATACGTAAAACCTTTACATAAATAGTTTAGTGGAGAAAGGATGCATGGAATTATCAAGCAGTGATAAAGTTATATGGGAATGACTGTTATGATTTTTTTCCTATTTTTTAACACTTATAATTTTTGTTAACACATCATTCTGGGGTACTTTATAGGACACTTCTGTTTGTAACCGTCGATCGTTTTAACTTCTTATGAAACCCAAAGCAAGAAAATTTGCGATTAAACTTTTTTAGAGAAACGTCAAACCGTACATTAAAAAAATAATTTTTAATGAACGGTTTGACGTTTCTGTAAAACACAAAGACAAGAGGGTCTGGCTGGACAAAGTGACATTCTATCACGGTGATGTAGTAAAAGTAGAAAACAAAAGATTTTGTCAATCCTGTTGAATATCGTTATAGAAATACGGAACGCGTTGAAAACGATTGTCACTTGTCTAAACCTAATATTAAAAAGAAACATAAGATTTAAAGCATCTGCAATTTTCGCATATACAACAATCTCTATGCATGGCCATTGAAATAATCTATAAAATTGTCATGCACATACCGAGCACAGATAAATAATACGGATCAGATAACTTGTGTCCCACAATAATAACATATTATTGTGGTAATTCTCTGTTTTGTCTTCCATAATGCCCAGTAATGCCGGTGAGGGCATGTCGGTGACCGTATTTTGTACTATAGTATGTACTTATTGAGAAAACTTTCGTATCGGATTCAATACGTGGTTTTAATCTTAGATTGTAATAGAGGAGGTAGGGCCTATAGTTTGTATCTGCATAGCAATAGTAATAGGCAGAATTTGTCTAGATGGAAGTATAATCATTAGACTAAGCCATCTAGACAAATTCCGCTACGCAATATCTTCTCGTCCCACACACCGCAGTGTCTCAAGACGAAAGTCTTTGACCAGTGTGTGTTGCCAGCGATGACTTATGGCACTGAAACGTGGTCGCTCACAATGGGATATAAGAAGGCTAAAAGACTCCCAAAGAGCAATAGAGAGACCTATGCTTGGAGTTTCCCTACGTGATCGAATCAAAAATGAAGAGATCCGCAGGAGAACCAAGGTAACGTACATAGTCCGTGGATGGGTGACCATCTTTACATACCAAGACCCCTCCGTGCCTCGGAAAGCACGTTAAGCCGTTGGTCTCGGCTGTCATTCGTGGATCTTTGACAGTCGTTACGGGTCTTCAGAAGCCCGAAAGTCTGACAACCAGTCGTACCAAGGGGTATCGTATTACCCAGTAACTGGGTTGTGGAGGTCAGATAGGCAGTCGCTCCATACAAAATACTGGTATTCAGCTGCATCCGGTTAGACTGGAAGCCGACCCCAACATAATTGGGAAAGGGCTAGGCAGATGATGATACTTGGTTTGGCATCTAACCAAATAATGCCTGAATGCCAATAAACGAACGATAAAGTTAATATTCTACCCATGTGTGGAATATAATAATCTGATAGGCCGCATACATTTTGCCTGCCATTTGATTGGAGGGCGTGGACGACAAGTTTAGCATAATCGTATCACTTTCAAATCGACCAATAAACAGTGTGTGTTTACTGTTTGATTTACATATACTTACACACATATATTATCTATATGCACCTATAATAGGTTGTACTACATCTACACCTGTAGCTGCCTCATTGGTCCAGTTGCTGCAAGCACTACTGCTAAGCAAGAGATCCTTGGTTCAATTCTCAGGTCGGGCACAGTTTTATTAGATTTTTCCATCAAGAATTTCTCAGAAGCAGCCCGAAATTTGCACGGTTGATGGCAAGAGGATCGTCCCCTATTGCATTAATATAATTAGCGAATTGTGTGTGTACTATAAGTCCAACACTGCCCAAACCATCAAGGAAACTAGGCGTCATATTAGACGCTATTGAAGGTATGTGTAGTTGTATACAAACCCTATCAACGATTTTAGTCTGCATAAAAACCCGTAGTCTTTCATCTGAATAATTCCGTGTTAGTGTTCCGAAATAAAAGTGAGTCTGATGCCGAACCGCTCTTGAATTGAACAAGTCTGAACTCATTCTAAAATTACAAGAGCTATAGTACCTTCTAATGAGACACTAAAAGAAGACAAAGATAGGTACTTCTTAAGTCTTAAAAATTGGTGAAGTTGACTGTCAACCGTTTGTTAATGGATAAGCACTACCAAAAACAGAAAGAATCATTGAAAAAAGGCCAAATTTTATAGTACATAACGGTGCAGAATAGCCTTTACCAGAACTGGTCACCATATTAGTGGTTCAGCAGCTTCAAAATCATCAGCAAGGTGCCGTAATATAGCAGTTCGTCGTGGAAGTAGTCGGCAGCGGCTCCCCTGACTTCAGAAGACAGCCCCCACGCAACCATCAATGCGACCAGTCTGACGCAACTGTCTAATAAAAAAAGAAACTATGAAACGTGCACTAAACATAATGGCGGCTATCGCTGTCTCGCTTTAACATCTGCAGTCTGTGCATAGTCTGTGTAATTTGTGCTATGTTGGTATTCAGTTTTAATGCAAGTTTCATACAAGCGCCGTTTTTTATCTTTTTCTATGGGACTCCCGTCTCTATGCTCTGCTAGAATGACAGTAACCAGCCAGTGTCACTCTTATCCGACCTCTTTTGTGATTCCAGTAACTTCGTAACAAAACTAGATGGCGCTACTTGCTGCGCCGTAATACACACTAATTTCAAAATGATGTAGAATATGGCTGTAGATACAAGTGTCCACATTATGTACGTTAACATTTAACACACGCAAGCCAACACTAACAAGAATTTCGAACGAACCCTTTTACATATCTCCGATCAATTCGTAACTATATGTCCTAAGTCCAATTCTAAACCTATTGTTCCAAGCTAACGCGTTTAATTAGTCCTGCTAGTGCTAACAGCTTGTATCGGCCTGACATTTCGTATGTACGTATGTATTGTGTCGCAACTGGCATGGTGCAAATTGCTATCAGCCTTACTAATTAGAAGTTCGGAGTTAGATTGTTTTGATAAGTCCTGATCTAGTCTAGGGTATGTTCACATGTGGTGTTTATGTTGGTTGTTTAAATTGGATTTGTTTCAAAATGTTTGGTATGGGAGCCATATTTTTATATTGTTATAGGTTTTGATGTACAGACGCCAGCACATCAAGCTACCCGAAACTGACAAATTTTCCCAATCAACTTTGAACCTTATACTTTAGCGATAAAGTTGATAATATATTAAAGAAATTTGACAGATGCTGCTGTAGCTTAATGTGCTGACGTCTGTACATATTACATTATACATATACAAAACATCACGCCTGGTATTCTCCGAGGGGTTAGGCTACTGTACTTACCAGTGGCGAAGGTACCATACAACTCGATTCTCACCGCCTTCCCTTCGAAAATTCAGAACATAACCACTCTATAGTCAATTCATCATTGAAATTTTCTTTTGGTATTTTTTTTTGCTCCGGCCTACCTCTGTCATAAATTCACCCTTCGCAACTGGTACTTACAATAGTTCACCCATATTTCGCCAGTTACGTTTTAGTCCCATGTAACGAGGGCGAGCGTATTGGCATCAACCGAGGACTAATCCAGACTCGGGCTGCTGGTGAGAAATTTGTGATGGAAAAACCCAGTAAAACTTTGCCCGACCCGAGAATCGAACCCAGGACCTCAGCAGAAGCACACGCGACAACAACAAAAAAGAACAATGAACTCTGCAACCTTGTGACTGGAAAATATATTGTCTTTTTCCTATTTCAAAAGAGGTAAACCGTAATTCCATAAAGGATTCCGTATCACATAAAAACCACGATGCAAACCTTTTTGGCGACTTTCAAGTCCTAACGTTTCTAAAGTTCGACTTTTTGACGGTTATGGAGTGGTGCGGTGTTAAACCACAACGGCATTTGGCACTTGTTGCCTTGCTTTGGTCACGACTAAAAGTAGATCAACTTTGCACAGGTGGGGGGACTTGGGTCATTTATCAATGAGCAATGAGATCAACTTAGGGTTACTGGCGCTAATACCAGAGCTGTGGAATTCGATTTTTGAAGTGAAAACTTCTTTAGGCGCGTTGGACATTTTTTGAGATGGGAAAAAACCATAGTATATCTATGGAAAAAACCATTGAATTCGCGTCACTTTTGCCGTAACTGAAACCGCTTCGGATTTGTTCAGCTATCCTCGGGATGTACTCGGTTTTAATGTATATCCGATATGTCAGTGAGTGATGGCAAAGTGTTCTGTTTGTGTTTTGTTTTCACTTCTGTCGGCACTCCCGGAGTGTATTTTTTTTTAAGCCCTAGCTTATTGTTGAAATAAGAGCCTTTTTGGCTTCGCACAGGTTTTTTTACACTATTTCGTTAGTCTGAATGTTCTTTTTTATTGTTTTCATGGTTTTGTTAGTTTAATTTTGTTTTGTATTTCCTGTGCGTGTTCCAAATAAAATATTTTTCTTTCTTTCCAAGTAAAAGTTACACAATGTTGCAACATTTAATTCGGACTATTTGTGTTGTGTTATCGGACGAAATGTGCATGGACTACAGGTACAAATCTGCCTAACCCTTCGGGAATTATAGGCGTGATGTTATGATATAAAGCTCAGCCTTTTTTATATTTGATTTTTTTTTTGCTAAGTTTTTTTATTAATTGTTGCGTTCGTTTGGCAAATAAAAACAATTATTACTAAAACTTATACCCACTGTAGCAAAAACTATACAAAATATTATAAACTTTCAAGTTGTTGTGAAACCAAACTAAATTGAAGAAATTGTGGGTAGGAGTACAGACACGGCCATCGAATTCATAACAAAGATTTTATTTATGTTTAATTTTTTTATCCACATTTCAATATTAGCAATTTAATATCAATAACAGAACACTATTTATTTTGAACTTTACACTATCAAAATCACTAACAGCACCTTTGCAACACAATAAAAGAAAAAAAATCGCCAAGTGCGAGTCCGACTCGCACATGAAGGTAGCCGTACCACCGTACAACTATTAAAATCAATTAATAAAAAAAAAGCCGAAAAAAACACGTTTCTCGTATGTTGATCCCCTTTATTTTATTTTGATTATTTTTTTTTACAGCGGCACTTCAAGCAATTCAAGCGGCAATTTCAAGTCACTACCTATTACAGTTAAAAAATACAGCCCTCTGACAGACGGACGGACAGCGGAGCCTTAGAAATAGGGTCTCATTATCACCGTTTGGGTACGGAACCCTAAAAAACAACAAACAATTGCCAGCCGCCATACGTGCATGATTTTATTACGACAAGAGAATTCAAATTTCAAATCAGTCGAGATCGGCCGCCATCTTGAACGGTCACGTACTCTACAAATTATAATGATGTGACCTTTGATTTGGACCATACGAGTACTAGAGGTTAATACATTTTTTATTTGTACCAGTGGCTTGATTTGATTGTTAGGAACTGTTCATAATGGTGATCGTTGATTGTGTGAAATGTTAGTTTAAAAAAAAATTATACCTGTTTTCTTTTTGGAATTATACCTAAATAAACCTAAGTAATTGAACATTTTAGCAAACCCTAGATCGGTGATTGTAAAGAGGTTGTGTGGCTTGGTAAAGATACCTAGTATTCTAGTTCTTATTATATCTTTGATGAGGTACGACGGCATATCCGTATGGATAAAATCCCTTTTTAATTATAAATAATAAAAAAAACAGTTAATTTTCTAGGTCTACTCGAATGTCAGGACGTTGAAAAAATAATTGTGTTATGTTTTAAATTAGAATAAAATAATGCCTTGATATACCTACGTATCTAAGTATTTATTAGTTTATTCACAAATAATGACCCTCGGAGACAGTTCGCACGACTTAGACCTTTAGGTAATGTGGAACATGCTTAGTAGCAGGACACTTGGACCACGAAATAAATAGACTTATTGTTAGCAAATTAGCATGTATCTATTGTTATTTGCAAGTTCTTAAACACTTCAAGTCAGATCAGGTTACCATCAGTCCTCGATTCCATGACCAGTATTTTATTTAATGTTGATTTTATTTAGTGTCAAGAGTTATTGGTTTTTTCCATTTGTAATTTCGCAGTAGTAGCCTGGACTTCTGGATTTCTGTGTCCAGTTAATCGTAATAAGCTCGCCACCTTTATTTTATGGGACTTAAACATTACTGGTGAAATGTGGGTGTACTATAGGTACAGACGCCAGCACATCAAGCTACTACAATCTGTCAAATTTATTTAATACATTTTTAACTTTATGGCTAAAGCATAAAGTTCAACGTTAATTGAGAAAATTTGACAGTTCCGGGTAGCTTGATGTGCTGGCGACTGTACCTACACATTTGCTTAATCCTTCGGTGAGTATTGCTGGTGTTACCTATGTTTATTTAGATATTACTGAAAATCAAGAGTGAAAATGATAATAAAGAGAAATACTGTAAGAGAAGTACTTGGTGTGAAACAACATTCTATGATATTTTTTACCTTGCGAAAGCGAAGCTGCAGGCCAATTCTCGTAATTTAAAACGTTCAAAATCTAGTCGCAGTCTCATATCGGCGACAAACAAATGTCAAAAACTTGTCAAAAATGTAGGGAAATTACATTGAGACTGTGAACGTTCATAAAATTACGAGAATTGCCCTTCTGGTGACAAGTCCAATTACTATAGTTATTATGATCGTAGCACTTTTTAAAACTAGAACATTTAAATCCAAAACAATACAACCTCATTCGAAAATAGACCGCTCGCATTCGAAATTATTTAATTCGCAGTTGCATCACAGCGCTGCAGCGCATTCGACCGCTGCCTTAGATTACGGCTTGAGATACGCTAAGCGCTTTGGCATTTGTTCCGCACAACGGGCCCGCTCCGTTGTTGCGCTTAATGGAAATCTGTTTAGCTATTACAGTTGTGTGTTATAATTGTTTATGTTGCGATTGAGAAAGTGAGAATGACGTCACGTAAGATATAGTTTTGTTGAATATGTGTGTGTGGGTTCTAAGAAAGGTGTTGGCATTGGGGCGGGAGATCTGGTGGCCTACCATGATCTAATTAAAAACGATTTAAAAACAAGACATTTCAGTTTAGGTTCCTAAACTGCATCGCTTGAGCTGCTCTATGGACGTCATGGTGCCAAACATGTATGAATGAAACCTAAACTTGCGACTCAGTTTGGGACAATCGCTGTCAGCAGATGGCACGGCCTAAACTGAATCGTTAAACTGACGTCATGGTACGAATTAGAAGAACAGTTCAGTTTAGGTCCTAAAATGGATCGCGTTAAGAGCTTGTGGTAGGCCTCAAGGTGTCTAAGTTGTGAGCTGCTGATGAACTGGAGGTTTTAAGAAGGACTGATTTTGGAGAAAGATGACACAAATAACTGTTTATTAGTGAATTTAAGAAAGTTGTTCTCACTTCTCTCAAATGTTGGTGAACTATAGCTATACCTCTGCCAAACCCTTCTGGGTAACAAGGCGTGATGTTGTTCTCACCTTTGTAGCTTTGAAGTTGAGCAGATAACTAAGAAGAAGAATTCAATAGAGGTCAACGTTATGCTTCTTGTTCTACCGAGTTTCGAAACGGCTGGTTGACACTTCCCGTGACCGAAGGGCTGCCTTTTGCCTTGGCCAAAGGCTAAGCATTGCCATACAACGTGGCAATACCGCCAGTCTCTTGGGAACATTACCAGTCGACAGCGATGCGGATGAATTTTTCGACGCTATAAGTATTTTAGTTTCTGTATAGTTTTAGTTAAGTTAGGATTTAATTTTGTTATTTTTAGTATTAGTTATACATAGATATTATATTTGTACCTCTAGCTAATATTATGTAAATACTCAGTTTTCATTTTCACGAGCTTTATCAAAAATTCACATTACCTACGGTAAAAAAAATTGCCAAGCACAAATGGTTGAGAAAAAAAATAAAATATGGCATAAAATGTTGTTTCACAGCAAGTATTTCAGTTACAGTATAATCTTTTCAGTTACAGTATAAGTAATCTATTTTTTTTCTATACGAGTACAATGCGCGTCGGTCATAGTG
The DNA here is from genome assembly GCA_914767645.1 of Hydraecia micacea. Classification (NCBI taxonomy): domain Eukaryota; kingdom Metazoa; phylum Arthropoda; class Insecta; order Lepidoptera; family Noctuidae; genus Hydraecia; species Hydraecia micacea. Next base: position 4,243,730 of record OU611794.1, read on the forward strand.
GTTCCCGTGTCATCAATCAATTGTTTTGTTTGAACGTCAAAACTACATAAGACGACCATCGTCGGGCGACCTATCTCCATTTCCTTATGCTTTAGCTGGGAAGAAAAAGTGGCGCAACAAACTCCCCTCCAGCCCTGTCGTCTGTCAATTCTCTGTCTATTAGATATTCGAGATATCTTGAAGCAGTCTACTAGAAACAGGGGGCTTGTGGCTGAGTAATATCAGCCGCACGGGTCGATCGATCAGGTTAAGCTACGCTTGTGCGGTTGGTCCGTGGATGGGTGACCATCTTTACATACCAGACCTCTCCATCCCTCGGAAAGTACGTTAAGCCGTTCGTCACGGTTGTCATTCGTGGATCTTTGAAAGTCGTTACGGGTCGTCACAAGCCCGAAAGTCTGACAACCAGTCTTACCAAGGGGTAACGTATCAACCAGTAACTGGGTGGTGGAGCTTCAATAGGCAGTCGCTCCATGTAAAATACTGGTATTCAGCTGCATCCAGTTAGACAGCTGAAAGCCAACTCCAACATAGTTGTGAAAAGGCTAGGCAGATGACGAGTCTACTAGAATCAGGACCAAAAAATTATTCACACGCTACCAACCAAACAAAATCAATTAAACCAATCGTGTTCGCACTAACAGAAACAAATGAGCGCACACACGATCGATACTTCACGTCACAATGATATGTGATTTTGTGTTACAATACTAATAATGTGTATTGCGACCGGCACGCTCAACAGCGGGACACCGTGTTCACGTTATTGCAGCGTGTTGCTATTTAATCGAATGGGGGAATTAACTGCTCTAGGTTAGCAGGAGTATATATTGTACTTGCGATTTATTTGCGTGTGCGATATGTAAGTGCTCATAGACACGAGTGACACTCGTCGACGACAGAGGCAACCGCAGCCGACGACACTCGTTGATGGCTACCGTCGACACCCGTCAACGCCCGCCGTCAACGCGTCAGCGGTTGCCAACAACAACGTGTCGCTCGTGTATTTGAGTCATAGAATAGCATCGTCAGCCTATAATGTTCCCACTGCTGGGACACAGGCCTCCTCTCGCTGAGAGGGAGACGGCTATAACCACCACGCGGACCCAGTGCGGATTGGTAGATATCACATGTCTTCGAATATTTGATTCTAGGACATGCCGGTTTCCTCAAGATGTTTTCTTTCACCGTTTTGAGAGCAGCGGTGATGAAATAATTTACACAAAGTAAAGTGCCTGTCTGGGTTCGAACCTACTCGTAAGTTGCGGCTGTTACCACTGGGTCACCACTGCTCTCTGTTTTTGAGTACGGCGCTCAAATACACAAGCAGCACGTTGTCGGCGGCAGCCGCCGACACGCATCGACGGCTGCAGTTGCCTCTGTCGTCGACATGTGTCGCTCTTGTGTATGCATACTAACGTAACATAAAATCACGCCTATATTCCCGGGAGGGACAGCAGTGGTGCGCCCACATTTCGCAAGCCATGTTTAAGTCCTATTAAACAGGGGGCGAGCCTATTGCCATCAAGCGGGCGCAAATCCAGACTCCGGGCTGCTACTGAGAAATTCCAGATAGAAAAACCCAATAATACTTTGCCCGACCCGGGAATCAAACCCAGGACCTCGTGCTCGGCAGTAGCGCTTGCGACCACTAGACCATCGACGCAGTTAGTCTGCAATGTTATGTGTCAACAAAATAGCAATCACAGTCCGTCAAGCACTCAAACATTGTCATTATTATTAAAAAATTTCCTCTTCTACATTTCTTGGTTGTGGTCATCAGAAAGCCAATGTATGGGCTGATTCCTGATGGTAACTTATTCCGCAAGCTATCACTGCTGCTTCAATCAATTAACCATTGTCAACATTGGCCGTTATTGTTTAAGAATTATAATGATTGAGTCCTAAATATATACTCTCGAAAAACCCTTTGAGTTGAAAACGTAGTTCCAAAATGCTTTTATATATTTTTTTTTTTTTATATTATGTTCATTGAATAAAAATCGCTGAGATCTTTCAATCCAGTGTGCAATCTCCTCAACAATGCTTTAACTGCGTACGCGCTTCCAAACCAATATGGCGCCTGGAACGTGTTAATTTGTACCTCCGTCTACTCCGAGTAATATGCTGGACTTGTTATAAAAATTAATTCGTTTATATAGTTGTTGTTAATAAAATTGTACATGTAACAACTAAGTGATATGTACTGAAAGTATGATTTGTGGTTTTCGGGTACATGCTGGTCCAATTGCGTTTCGTTTCTTTGATTAATTTATTTATGTACAAAAACATGTAGGTTATCTATGGGTTTAGACCAGTGGCGCAATTCTCGTAATTTTAAGAGTGTTTACAGTCTGATCTCAGTCTCAATCTATCAAAAATACTTCTAAGTTTTTGACATTGCTGCTGAGATGAGATTGCGACTAGATTTTGAACGTTTTCAATTACGGGAATTGCTAACCTTTCGTAACGGCTCTCAAATTTTTCATTTAATTATTTTCTCGAGCAGGCAGTATTTCAGACCCATTGTAGTCAGTGAAAAAACTATTGTTTGATTATTTTCTACGATAGTAAAGCATTGTGTGAAATCAATGAAACGAAAATTTCTTTTTCCATTATATTTGCCTATCTACCCATTAGAACGAAGAAATCTACATAGATCCCTAATCGACTTAGGTGACTACTCCTCCGGAAAATATTTCATCCGCGGGTGAAACCTAACCCTTTTTAAAATTGTAAGGCGACGAATCATCCGAATAAGTCTGTTTAGGGCGTCCACTTCCAGCGTTTCAAACATTCTCACATCTGTCTTGTAAATACCAATAAATACCTTCTTCTGTTTATTGTGTGTGATTAAGAGCGTTTACGACATACAGCATTTCATACAAATTTTCAAGCCCTTGTTTTTCGAAATGAATGAACCGATTTTAATGAAACTTCATACACATAAGCACGATACAAAGGTCTATAAAGTTAGTTAAGAACATTTTCGAAGTGTCTTATTTAAACAAGATAACTGGAAATCTCTGTTTCTATGGAAAATTTAAAATCGATCTAATTTGGCTGTAACACTATTTTTCGAAAATGTTCTTAGCTAACTTTTAGACCTTTGTATCCTGCTTATGCTTATAACGTGTATCAAAATTTAATGTCGTGTTGGATTGCATGACATCCTATCGGACTATGAGAGTGAGTGCACCTGTGTTTGCGCACACACTTGTGCTCTATAATATCTCCCGCGCCGAAGGCTAGTCTCCGTTGAGATTGGCCGCCATTGCCGACATACAGTCTGGAGGACTATGTACCAAAATGACAAAATGGCCATTATTATACTACTTAAATAAGTACACACGACATTCATTTCGTTACCACTAATGTTATCGTATAACGTTCCTAAATTTGTAACGATACTAAAACCTAAGAAATCAATAACGTTACAAAAAGTAAACGTTATAGAATATCATTTTTGTAGAACAATAATGTTATAGGTATCAGTAACATTAAGATTATTCGATTGTAATAGTTATAGGTGAAACGTTATAGATTCATTTATAACGTTATTCTTCATACTTTTTCGTCATCATTGTTGGGTATCGAAATGAATAACGTTATTATATCGTTATACTAATAACGATATAGAAATAATATTGTTATTGAACAGTTTAAAATTTCGTTCCGTTTGTCAGCATCGTTATAGCCAAGGAATTAACTTTGTTACGATCCTGGTGGAAAGGTACAAATTATCGGTACCGGAACTACGCGTAACGTTATTTTGAGTGACGTTTCAAGTCCCTGCTTACCCAACACTTATTTATTATTTTAAATGGAAAGAAATATAATTATAATGGGTATCGTACAATTGAATCTATGTACGGCAGACTGCGGTTACAATCTATTGTTATGTATTCCATTCCAATTGATACTAAACCACAATTTGTTCTACCTGATTTAGTTTAGAAATTACGATAGACACGTACGTAAATAAGAATTACTAAGGCATTGAGTTTTTCCTTTCATGATAAAAATTGCTTTTCATTTCTTTGGACCATTTGCTAAATACTGTGTGTAACCCATGAAAAAAAATGATTAATTTCTGTAAGTAGGTTTGTGCACAACACTTTTACACGTCAATCGTATTTTAAAAACTAGATGAGGTCGGCGTTTCCTATCCGACTACTCTGAGAAGAAAGGCCGAAACAAACTCAGAGGTCACAGTCTCTTTTAAAGTCCAGACATAATCTTGGTCAGATGCTGACAGTGACTTGAACATATACGTAAGAAGTTGGCAGAAACATCCCAGCGCTGATTGGCTGGATTCGTTTTCTTCTCTACCAATCGTTATCTCTCTAGCAGCAGCATAACAGCATAATCATCCTATAATGTTCCCACTGCTGGGACACAGGTCTCCTCATTCTGTGAGAGGGAGCGGGCCATAAATCAGAAGTTAAAAACGTACCATTCACTTTGAAAGTTCAATAAGTGGACGTTTCACAGGCAGCAATCAATCAATCATTTAATGCGATCACACCTATCCTTATTGTCTGGATATGATAAAGAAGTTGTCATAAAAACCCTCAGTCATATAAAAGCTCTGAACATGTAAAACAATTTCCCCAATTTCCGTCAGTATAATAAAAATTCCTACATCAATATTCAATACAAGTAATACACGAACAGCGTATAAAAATGTATCGAATTTACCACAACATATTACGCCAATACAATTTATGTCTAACTTCCTCGTTCCCATGTTATCCACACAGGGGCACCTTATCAAAGTTATCGCCTCAACCAGTTAAGTACGCCATTCAATCACCAATAATGTGCAATACACTGTGTAACAATGTCACCCGAGTTTCCTCTTTCGAAGAAAATAAGCCTATAAGCGAACTTCGCCGTCAAAGAAAAGTCAACCCTATTTTGTTTGTGTTTAGAATCAAGTGATGTCATGTGTATATTTTCTGAAAAAAAAAGAACGCGTATTTTTATTTTTATCACTACATTGGAAAGTGTGTTTTAGTTCGATTAAGATAAGGTTTAGTTTTGTTTGATGGATGTTTCACTTAGTAGCATGGGGGAGAAAGGGCAAACACCATCATATTAAGTGAGCACATGAGAGAGGGAAACGTGAAAATGTGTGGGAAAAGCGGATATAGACGTTTATCGTCGGATTTTTCGCGTGATTTACCCGCGACAAATCTGAGGGCTTAACGCATCTAGTATAAGTTGAACTCTCTGCGTAAATTGTGTGTAGAATTTAGGAGATCATTTTATATTGGTGTTTCAGTATTCACTAATACGCTGTTGACATAAGGGCATGTCGATTTATTGCCGTTTTTCGGCAAAGGGGAAGCTTTATTTATCTTTTTCTAGTCGAAATAATTTGCCCTTAACGCGTGTCTCGCGGGTGTCAAGTGAATTATTTTATTGGTTGATTTATACACGGGTCCGAACCCGATTTATATGGGATAATACGATATAATATATAGATAAGGAAAATTGGATTTATAAATAAAAATAAGATAACTGTGGTTTCAGTTTTCAGTCTTTGTTGAACTTGCGTTAAGCTGAAGCTAAAACTACTGCAAAACACTGTAATAGCAGTATTTTTTCTCGATTCACATCAATTTTCTCATCATTCTCTCGATTGTTAATTTAGTTGTACAGTCAACAAAAGAGATAGGTATGCAGGATCGTCGGATATAGTTGAAGTTTAGTAAGAAACCAATGGATGTTTTCGACTGAAATTTAATTTGATAAAAGAGCTGTTTGTTTTCTATTAATACAATTAAATTTGGTTCGAGAATATCCATCGGTTTCTTACTAAACTTTAACTATATCCAACGATCCTGCATACTTATCTCTTTTGCTGACTATACCTACATCTACACAATTAGCTACTGTGGAATACTTATACCTATTTATGATTCGATGAGTCCTTCTAGAAATTACCATAGCTAAACCAATTTATACAGCCAAGAACCCCGTAGTATGTAACAATACCTACATACATAATCAGCCTATAATGTTCCCACTGCTGGGACACAGGCCTTCTCTCAGTGAGAGGGAGTGGGCCGTAATCCATCACTCGGGCCCAGTGCGGGTTGGCAGATGTCACATGTCTTCGAATTTTTGGTTCTAGGACATGCCGGTTTCCTCACGATGTTTTCCTTCACCGTTTTGAGAGCAGTGGTGATGAATTAATTTACACAAAATAAAGCGCCTGTCAGGGTTCGAACCTACGACCTACAACTCTTAAGTCGCAGCCGTTACCACTTGGCCACCACTGCTCTCCACTAACAATACTTCACTATGAAATAGTATTTTCAGATAAATGACATGGCGTGTAAAGAAAGAAAAGAAAGAAAGAAAATACGTTTATTTGCGGTGAACATGACGCAAAAATACACATGACACAAAAGTGTGTACATTTTAATACCGTTCTAACAGCCATATTCCCCATCAGACCCGCCATAACTCTATCAAATCAGTAATAGCTTCCAATCCACTTCGAGCACTAGATTAATCACCCAGGACCTTAGGGCTAGGTCCACGGGAACTGGAGGCAACAATTACCTGATGCATGATGCATGGTGTCGCGGCAAGCCAGCGGCTAGCATTCGTCATTTTGTATGGAACATGTTAAGAGCTGTAGAGGGTTGGTTTTACGAGTTGAGGCAGCTGTGTATTCATTGTTATTCTTGTATTTTACTATAAAAATACAACAAAACACAACATAAGTATGTTGCCATGTTATGTTTTGTATCTGCATCACCCTAAGGTTGACTGGTAGAAAATGCCTGAGGCATTAAGTACGTCTTTGTACAGTATTTTATTTATTAAATAAATAAATATGTGTCTGTCATGTTGAAGTAAGAGTGGACTAGCATATCGACACTAACCGGGCTCAGTATTGGTTTAAGTCTTTCAAAAAATCTTGATTTTTTCGACTATATTCCTATAAATAGTACTCCTACCTTTGGTAGTCAGATAGGTAGCCGCTCCATGTGACATACTGGTATTACGCTGCAACCGGTTAGACTGGAAGCCGAATCCAAAACGTTGGGAGTAGGCTTGACAGATGATGATATTTAATTGTATATTCTGTGCTTTCAGCAAAAATTAAGATACAATTAAAATTAAAAGTCATTTATTCAAATTAGGCTGAGAATCAGCACTTTTCGAACATCAAAATTACATAAGACAGTCCCCCCAAAACGCCCACCCTTCATCACTTCCTAGTGCTTTCGCTGGGAAGAAGAAGTGGCGCAACCAACTCCCCAGTAGCACAAACAACCAACCGACTGCCATAGAGAAACCAGACAGAGATAAAACAATAAAGTAATACTTTGGTTTACACAATATAAGAAAAATCTGTAGACGTCATACCCCCAGAATCGCTTCTGCTTGTGCTATAGACCATAAGCCATCAATATTGACCACAGCTTGGTATATCATGATATGTTTCTGCATTGTCAAAGCTGCTAATAAACTCAATTGGGATGTATTGGTATTTAACAGTTAATTGCATTTAAAGAGCGACTGAGTTATGGAGAACAGCCGGTCTATCTATCTATATACAACGTGTAACATAATTCAACGATACGCGGGGACCAGAGGGTGGACCTGCTCATGACTACTCGATAAAAATAATGGATTTTTTTAAATTATAACCACGCCTCTGCTGAATACTCCTGGGAAACTTGATGTTATGTGTGCATTTGATTTTGCCAATAAACTTTTCTGTAAACATGAATCGATCTCTACGAGGTTAGGAAACATAAAGTAGGTAGGTATATATCATTGTAATAATTTATCGAGCAAGTACCTACAGAAGCCTTCTAACAATATACTTGATACACATTCACCTCTTACGACACTGAAAGCGATACAGTTCCTCATTGTTAGTCGAACAACAAAACAAGAACATTTAACACTGCTCCACATATGCGAACAAAAAAAAAATATTACAAAACAGCTCCAAGGCTTTTTGTAACATGTGATACATATTACTTTTTAATTTGAACGCTATAACATACTCTTTTGATATCGAGTTACCTCACACGAATATCTACTGTGTTACGGTATACAGGTTGTGACGGAATTGTAAGGCTCAAAGACATGTGCTTAAAAGAAAAAAAGAAAAGGAAAGCAAGAAAAAAAAGAGACAGAAAAGTGTCAGGGATTCAGGTCATATTCATCATTATGGTGGCATGCAAGGACAAACAGCAGGCTAATTGCGTAACACACTATCAGTAGCAATGGGTTTCATTTTGACAGTTCAACAACATTCATTGCGGTATTTACGTTGCTGAGCAGACACATTTTTCGAACGTATGAAGCAATGGATTAGCAATATATGTACTTTAAAATTATTCAGATTGAGATTGATAGTGTGTAACGCAATTAGGGTACAGGATGGGGAGACAAAGTGTCGCAAATCTACGCAGTCGTCCGGCGTCTAGATTAAGGCGACTACATGACCTAAAGCGCGGTCACTGTCGGACTGCATAGAAAAGAAAGAGAAGCGCGATGACACAACGGTGGTAATTTATTGCAAATATGAAGCAATTATCTATTTACAAAAACTATTTAATAATAAATAATCCATCATTGAATGCAGTTTGGCATTACACATTTAATGGTATATTTTTAATTGTAATTAAAATTGTTAATGAAGGGATAAACTGCTTTTAAAGAAAATTAAGAGGTGTATTTGAACATTATTTTGATGCATTAATGTATATTTATTTATGATTTCGGTTCCATCACTGTATTAAAGTAAGACTTGAAAATATCATAATTTTTTCTTTGGTCAAAAGTGTTTACGGTTTAAGAGATACACTGCTTTATAAAACCAACTTTTTGACCGTTTTCGGGAACCTCCGCCTTAAGACCGGACGACATTGTTACCATCGCGGGTGGATGAGGCTGGCACTGGAGTGTGAGGATTGGCACAAGAAAAGAAAGGCCTGTGCTGAGCAGGTGTAGATGATGATGATGAAGAACACAACTAGAGTTTTTTTTTTTTTTTGTTAAAATTTAATTTAATTAAAAAGTTTTTAAAGGTGGCAATGGAATTTATAATAGAAGTAGGTATAGTAGAGATTTAAGCAGCAACGACTGTAGTCTTGTATTAAAAAAATATCACAGAGAATTTTCAGATTCTGTCAAATAAATAGTGTTTGTATTTGCAATAGTATAGTCATTGTAAATTGTCACAGTAAAGTTCGCTGTAGTAATAATATGACGCAAGTCTCTGATAATGTTAATAAATAAGTAAGTAAATAAAAAACAAAACACAAACAGAATACTTTGCCACCACTCACTGACATATTGGAAATACATTAAAACTAAGTAGGTACATCCCGAGGACAGCCGAACACATCCGAATGTAGCGCGGTGTCGGTAACAGTGTTGCGAGTTCAATGTTTTTTTCCCATCTCAAAAAATGCCCAACGCGTCTAAAGAAGTTTTCACTTCAATAAAAGCTTCAAAACAGTTTCTGCACTTAAAGAAACAGTTTTAAAATCAACTTCTGAACAGAACCTCTGTATAAAAACAAATTCAATTAGCAAACGCCCTGTATATAACATTTAATGTATTACAATCGCCCGAGGTGCGACCTGTAATTGTAAACAATGGTATTGTAATATTAATTGAATGCAATTGCAATTAAACCCGACGGTATAACTTAGGAAAGTAATTAGGTCTAACTTTGTATGCAAGTGGAGTATGCTAACGGTTTGTTTTGTAAACTATTACAGACACATGTGTGGCGGTACTTGGCGCTATTGATAATTATTAATGAATATATTGTGTAGTGTAGGGAATGTAATTTGATGTTTATTTGTTTAATCTGTACCTTGCAGGTGAACCACGTAAGTAAATGTTTCGTCAGAAATATGGTATAATGAATTTAAAGACGTGAAATGAAATTGCTCATCTATACAGGGTTATTGGAAAACATCAACAACCTCTTAAGAGGTTATTGTACTCATCATTATGAACAACTTTTACTATGGGACCAAACCTGAAATCGCGAAAAAAAATCAGCTGTTCCCTACATTTTGACGTGTTATATGAACATAAATGTAGGGAACAGCTGATTTTTTTTTCGCGATTTTTGGTGAAGCTATGTAGTTAGGTACTCGTGGTCGTTGGCGTTCATTCCATATTAATGTATTCCTCTGTTTTCTCCCTGGATAATGATAGTAGTCCAAATACTTTGGCTTAATTATATTTGTTGAAACGGTTTTATTGAAAAAATAAAGGTAATGATAGTAAATAATGTATTAAAAGCAAAATAGTTCGTTAGGCCCTAGGTACCAGTCATCACTCCACTATCCTCATCAATCTAGCTAGGGCATTGATTAGACTAAAAAAATAATTTTCAAGTTTTTAGTATTCATTTCGTTAGTTAATATTCCTCATTCCCTTTCAATATAGTGTACATTATTCTACTTGTCAAGCCCTTTCATTTGATACCCATATTAAAGGAGTTGTGAAAAAAAAAAATGTAATTCGCCATTTTGTGGTGGCGGCCATCTTGGATTTGAAATTTATCATAGTGTAGAGTATTCTACTAGTCAAGCCCTTTCAATTCAGGGAGTTGTGAAAAATTATGTAATCCGCCATTTTGTGGCAGCGGCCATCTTGGACCGATTTTCATCAAACATAGCTAAAAACACTCCCGACTAATTCACCTTTCAAACAAAACAAACAAAATCAAAATCGGTTCATCCGTTTGGGAGCTACGATGCCACAGACAGACACACACACTGACATGTCAAACTTATAACATCCTGTCGTTTTTGCGTCGGGGGTTAAAAAAACACACTAATGAAGAAACAATTCAAAATAAGCCTTGGCAGTTAAGACATGACCAGTCTCAACCGATGGCGCCCGTTCACGAACATGACGCGAGCCCCAAACCCCTATTACATAGGACTTAAACATATCTGACAGAATATAGGTGTACCATTGTACACCTCTGTCTTACACTTCTGGAATAACAGGCGTTATGTTATATTATGTTATAAAGGTAGAAAAAGCCGAATCTCCAAAAATCACAAACAAAATATCTTCAACACCTGACATTTACAGCCCACACAACCTACTTAACATAAATGGACTATAGTACAAACGTATACTCCTGGATCAGATACCGCACGGTTCGGCCCGCGATCTTAGCGCTAGCTCGTAACAATGAGATCTTGTCACATATGTGTCGAAAGTGTATCCTATTCTGTACATCGGTCGACATTTTAACGAGCGCTGAGTGCTATGGTTTTAAAGCCTTAAATATGGTCTGGTAGCTACGTTTGTGAACACCTTCGACGACGCGTTTGTCAACGGAGCAGAGGTCCCTTTCTATCAGGTCCGTCGCTAAGAATAGTGTAGGGATAAGAGATGACTAAGGTGATCGTAGGTAACCTCGGCAACAAAATAGATGATTTCGATTATGATATCATACAAATATAGGTGATCAATCCGTCTGTTACCTACTCGTAAGTACCTACAGTAATTTTGATAACTGTTCTGTAATGTATGCTGGAGTATTTGGTACACTGTAACGGGTGACCCGTTGTACCAAAAACAACTTGCTTAAAGAAACCTACCTTAGTCATTTTAGTCAAATTCTGATTAAGTCCCCTGCTTTCTATAGACTCCATTAATACAAAGTCACAAGTATCTTCAACTATCGGCCTTCAAGAATCGTTCAACAGTTGAATCTTGGGTATTTTGCGCTCTTGATATCGTATATCTTCGAATTTTTAATTCTAGGACATGACGATTTTTTCACGATGTTCTCCTTCATGTTATTAATTGACAGTTGCACATCAGCAGCAGTGCACAGCAACCATACGACAATCTAATCTCGAGTGGTTTCCATATTCGGACCCTCGTTCAGTACACTGTCGTTCACTGACATTCACCAGCTGACCACTGAAATTACACTTCTTCATCAATCCGTGACATATGGCATTACCAAACCATACGACAATTTAATCTCGTGTGGGTTCCATATTCGGACCCTCGTGCAGTACACTGTCGTTCACTAACATTCACCGAAGCTATCAGTAATTGCCATCGAGTGTCATTTCACGGGACCCATTAGCGTTATTGCGTTCTGCGAGCTATCGGTTACGTTTGATCTCGCAAATGTGCGAATGTGTATTGTTGTGTTGAACGCGTAATTAAGGTATTTAATAGTGCATGATAGTGGGTTATTGGTTGTGTAGATATGGACCGTTTGCTAGATGGTGAAATGAGAAAATATTAAGGCATTTGGTTGGAGGTTATATATATGACTTTGCCCAATAAATGACGAGTGTTATATCGTCTGCAATAAGGTTTAATGTAAGTATACATATATTTGTTGACCTCGCTTAAAATGGTTTATCATCACCTTTACTGAACCATATGCGGATTAACTAAAAGCAGGCTTAGATGGTACGGCCACGTAATGAATAAAGATGCAGCCCTGAATATAGACGAAACGCCTGGGAAGAAGAAGACCCCGCTCCATGGTGGTCCAGTATCGAGAGGGAGATGAAAGCGCAGAATCTAACTATCTAACTCCTATGACAACACAGGACAGCCCAGATGGAACTGGGATTAAGGGACGGACGAAGAAGAAGACCGAACCACATGCAATGCATAGTCCCCAAGACTCCAGTTTAGTACACTGTCGTTCAGAAAAAATTGCCATCAAGTGTCATTTCACGAAGCACATTGTGTTACTGCGTTCTCGATTTCGCAAAGGTGCGATTGTGTATAATCTCTATCATCCATCTTACTACTCATAGAAAGAATCAAAGTTCCTCAGTCTCAGAACACATCTGAGTTACAAAGACTTCCTTCTTACGTACTTCCTTTGTTTCAAACTATGTGTACCTTGTGTGACATCTCAGAAGGAAAATACAAAAGAAAACTTGAATCTATTCATAGACACTTCGCTTATCATAAAACGCACACAAAAAGGCATAGATAAAGCCTTCGCACACGACCAACTCTTTATAGTTATTCGCAATACGACTAACTTACATTTAACGCCTCCTTAGACCTATACCAAGTTAGATCTTCACTTAGATTTAGTGAAGGCAAATAGTTTGAAATCTTATCTCAGTGGTGTAAGGATGTATCTAAATTTTCGAGAGTACAGAATAAAGTTGGTAAAGTTATAGTATTGAACGTAAAACTTATGTGAAGCACGCTTGAAAAGTTTTATGGGGCTTAAAGTTTCCATTTAAGAAAGTATAAAGTGAATTTTTCATGTGAAAGGATGCATTTTCCTGTGTGGATACTGGCAGCTATTTGGTGTAGTTGCACATTTAGAAACGGAAGTGAAGTAAATAACACAACATCTTTGTATTTCTTCTTTTAGTATGCTTAAAAGAGTTTCATGCCCGTTCTCCAAAGGAACCTGCTACGTTTTGGAATGGGCAACTACGAGAGCTTCGTCTTTCTGACTGACCGAATCCTTTGACAATTCAAAAGTGCCTCTAGTTGGTTTATTTGAAATAAATGCTTTGAGTTTGAGTTTTTTATTTGTTTCAAACTGAAAATATCAGAGGGGCAAATCTCGTATTTTTAATAATCAAAGAATTTCTGCAATCTTATCTCAGTTTTAATCTGTCAAAACACGAATGTACAGACGCCAGCATATCAAGCTACTACAATCTGTCAAATTTCTTTAATAGATTTTCAACTTTATCACTAAAGGTTTAAGGTTGATTGGGAAAATTTGACAGTTTCGGATAGCTTGATGTGCTGGCGTCTGTACAGTCAACAAAAGAGATAAGTATACAGGATCGTCGGATATAGTTGAAGTGTAGTAAGAAACCAATGGATGTTGTCGACAGAAATTTAATTTGATAAAAGAGCTGTTTGTTTTCTATTAATAAAATTAAATTTTATTCGAGAATATCCATCAGTTTCTTACTAAACTTCAACTATATCCGACGATCCTGCATACTTATCTCTTTTGTTGACTGTACCTACATGTTTGACAAGTTTTTAACATTGGTTGTCGCTGAGTGACTGCGACTTGAACTTATACGTTTATTTAGCACGAAAACTGGCCTTCAGAAAAGGAATAGTAGTATGTTGTCGTATTGACAATCTTAAATTACACATGTACAGACGCCAGCACATCAAGCTACCCGTACCTGTCAAGTTTTCCCAATCAGCTTTGAACCTTATGCTTTAGCGATAAAGTTGAAAATCTATTAATTAAATTTGACAGATTGTAGTAGCTTGATGTGCTGGCGTCTGTATAAACATTTAAGTCAACAACCAGTTTTATCGACCACGACACGACCCATACTTCAGAAGCTAACCACTCTCCCACTACATACACCCTCAAAAATAACTCAATCCAACACAGCAAAACCTACCCTTTTTATAAGCATTAGTATGATAAATGTCTCCCATTTCTCGGGACATACTCGTTCGAGTTCGTGCGTCCCGATCGAGAGTAGTGTGTGGGAATGTCCCACAGGACGCAGAACATTTATGTGCCGCGGACACACGCGTGCGGAATGACACAGAGCTATGTAGCTATCAGATAGGGAATAATATGTCTTTTTGAACCATAGAATAAGAAAGCGGAGGTGGGAGCCGGCCATATTAGCCAAAGAATTCATGTACGTTGGGGCTGAAATGTTCTTGAGTGAAGACTGCGATTCGGCAAACGTACAGACGCCAGCACATCAAGCTACTACAATCTGTCAAATTTCTTTAATAGGTTTTCAACTTTATATTAAAGCGTAAGGTTCAAAGTTTATTGGGAAAACTTTACAGTTTCGGGTAGCTTGATGTGCTGGCGTCTGCACTTTTCTATGAAAAAGTGGTTTTTTTTATTTTATAACCTACGAAAAATTTCTAGAGGTCTAGAATTTATGGTTAAAATGTGCGCTTCGATGGGGTGCCACCTTTTACAAAATGAAAGAAAACAAATAACAATAAATAGTTTCCTGGATTCATATCTTCGTGAGGTGAAGTCAGGCGCACTATGGGTCGGCTCCAGTCGGTACTCTTCGTGTAATCACGACTTAGTTTACACTTTGAAGTCCATCTTATCAAGTTAAAACTTTAAGTTACTGAACTAGCTTCAAGCAAGTCCAATACATCTTGCGTTGATGGCTTAATCTCACTGTGAGGAAGAAAATCAGTGAATTATTACTGAAATGTTAGCAGTCACGTCTTGAAGTTAGGATGAGAAATCTTAGCATTTTTGCATTCCTTAAAAAGGATGGTATTATGTTCATTATGGTATGTGGTTTTTATGTCAGCTCGTTTATGATTTATACTAGCTGTTGCCCATGATTTATTTGTTACTAGCTAATGCCCGCGATTTTGTCTGCGATCCAAGATGAAAAGTAGCCTATGTCCTTACCAGGTCATAGTCTATTTGTGTGTCAAATTTTATCCAAATCCGTTCAGCTGTTTTAGCGTGAAAGCATCACTCAACTTATTTTCGTATTTATATTAATACTCCCTTACTAATAAACGTTGTATAGCGTCTGTATAGTTACACAACGCTCTGCCTTCTTCTTTTGAAAGTCAAATTACTGACGACTGAAAGAGAGAAATCGGTGTGTAACTAATCATCTGATATAATACGTTTATTAGTAAGGGGTTAGTAAGGAAGTTAGTATTAGGATTATCATATCAGTAGCAAATTACTTCAAATGTAGTTAGTTGGCAAATTAAGGCCTTCATTTTAAATTTGCACAATCTTGTAAGTGGCAATAGTTCCGTTTTGCAAAAAATCTGACGATTAAATACGAACTTCACCAATGAATCAAAAATCAGAATATTTAAACTGCGTTCAAGAGCTGTCACTGTCAATATTCCACAACAATGATAACACTGACAGTTTTTGAACGCGGTTTAGGTTTGCTGATCGCGTTCAGTTTCATTGGTGAAATCAGCCCTAAAAGTCGTGATGACTCGGGTTTTAGAATAAAATAGCTTTGCCAGATAAGACTGCTTGTCTTTTCTTTGCATACAACACCCTATGTACATTCAAGCACATGCAAAACAGAAACAGCCACAAACAAATCAAACTAACACTATAAGTAATTCACAATTAATACGACAACTCTTCCCGTACCGTCTAACCATTCCTAAATCAGCATCGATCTACAATAGATCCCTCTTGCGGCCGCCGGCGCACGACCGCGCTCACGATTCAGATTAATCTATCGAAAATCGTTTTACAACATATTATTTATAGAGAGCATGCGCCAGCAATGATCATCAGTCCGTGTGCGTAGGGATGCGCTCCGACGCATTCCGCGCGCACCGATGTGTCGATGCGGAAACATCGACGCGACGTTATCGATATCGAGATGTGAGTACTCGAGATGTGTTTGTGATTAGTCATGTTACGTATGCGAATTGTTAATTAGAATAACGTTTCGTTTTGTGTGTTCGTTAGTTAGATAGTGTCAGGGAGTGATATGGTATTTCATTAGATATGGATCGGTAATTTTATTTTGATATCGAACTAATTAAATTTATTTTAACTAGTCAAAGTTTTACTGTTCTAAAATTTAACATCCTACACATAAAACATTTTACAGTTCTAACCCAGCTCTAAAATCACATCGCTTACGCCTAAAACCATAGGTAATTAAAATTCATAAACCATTAAAAATTAACACAGTCAAATCACGGCCTTTACTGTCAAAATCGGACGCTGCGAACTTGTTCTTCATAACTCGTAAAAGTCGAGTGATGTCGTAAAAATAAAACCGAAACCATTCCCACTGAAGTCAACAATTAACCCCGGTTTTAATGAAACTTCTGAACTAGCCCCAGTAGCGACGTGGAATCGCAGCCTATTTTAAAGACATTGAATATTTAAGAGAGCTAATTGAAATGAGCGAGACAGTTTGGAGTGTAGCCAGGATAATTACCTAGCTCCTAAGATGAGATTTAACGTGGCACGCTTAAATGGTTGAAGCCTTGGAGGTCTCTCTCTAAGGGAAAATTTATTTCCTGGGTTTTTTTTTTCTTGTTAATGAAGTCGGTTCGCAATCATAACTGTTTAGGTGGATGCATTAAGTATGCATCTTAGTAATTTTAAAGAGTTTTGAGTTTATATCTACTGCTATTGAACTCGTTTGCGAACATAAACGGACTAATCAATCAATCAATCAATTCTTAGTATCTAATAGAAATTAATGTGTGGTTTTACGGAGTATCATTGACAATTTAATTATTTATTTATTCGCAACATAATTCACTTAAAATCTAGGTACCTATAATAAGTATAACATTTGATTCTACGAGTAGGACATTCTACCTATATATATACTTCTTCATATACGAGGCTTTCTCACAATGTTTTCCTTCACCATTTTGAGAGCAATGGGTGATTAAATAATTTACACAAAGCAAAGCGCCTGTCTGGGTTCAAACCTACGACCTACAACTCGTAAGTCCTAAGTTGCCACTCCGGGTCACAACTGCTGTTCAATAAGTATGACAAGGACGAAAACATAAAAATAAATCAAAATACATTACACGAATAACATACAAAGGAAAACAGGTAGGTTAACAGAAGTTCAATTGTATGACATAGCGATCGGTCTATGTCATAAAATTATGCTTAAAGAACGAATTGGCAACGATCGATCATAAGGAATAAGGCTAATTTATGATCAAAGAGTTGACATGAGTTCAAATCTTGCCAGCGGTTGCTCAATTGCTGTCAACAAATCCTCTTTCGAGAGCAGTGGTGGTCGAGTGATCGGCCCCGACTTAAGAGTTGTAGATCGTGAGTTCGAACCCAGGCGCCTGCTGAATTTAAATACACAAAGTAAAGTGCCTACTTTACTTTGTGTATTTAAATTCACCACACCTGCTCTCAAAAACGGTGAAGGAAAACATCGTGAGGAAATCGGCATGTCCTAGAACCAACAATTGGAAGACATGTGACATTCACCAACCTGCACTGGACTCACCACGTGGTAGTTTATGGCCCACTCCGTCTCAGAGAGAGGAGGCCTTTGTACCAGCAGTGGGTACATTATATAATTTAAAAAACTCTTCCAAAGTAAGGAAGTTCTTTTAAGTACCTATATATAAACAAGAGGCCCGCCCCAGCTTCGCACAAGTGCAATTTTTTTTTCGAATTTCCGTAATTTTCTTTCATACAAAACTTGTCCTGGCAATATCGATCACAACAAAAAAATAATTATCCAATTTGGTGCAGTCGTTCGGAAGTTATGCGCGTACAGACATTTTGGTGAATTTGTTTTATACTATTTAAGGATAAGGATAAATAAAAAAGCTCTTCTTTTAGCCATACTAAAGCCCGGCTGGAAAGGTGACAAGAATACAAACCTGCTTTCTGCATTACTAACAATACAAAACACACAACACTCCATAAAACTCCAAACAATTGACCGTCAACTCTTTCAATAAACCTGTCAACCAAAAAAACCTCGATATCGATACGTCCCATCTCTAAACGTTGTGTGATGTCGAAGGTTGTCGATTCGTGCAGGCCGTGTGCGACCCGCTCTTCCGGTGTCCAACACTGCTACATTTTAATGGACGCCTATTTGTACGTGAACTCACATCCAACGATTACCTTGTTTGCTTACAAATTGCGTCCGACTCACGTAATTATGCTGATTCAAAAGTACTGTAAGGGTTGTTTTTGCATGTTTATTTTTTACATGTTGAACTGTTTTGCCCCTTTTTTATACATGCTGGTCTTTTTTGTTCCTGTTAGGTTTTCGTGAATTCGTTCGCGTGGAATTTGGGGGTGGTATGCGTTTCAGTTCTTTTGTTGGTGATTGAAGTAGTCACATGAATGATGTGATGGTTTTTTTCTGATGATTGAATAGTTATTTTTAAAGTTTAATAGTATTCTTGTGTACAAGTATACATAAAATGCCCAATAAGCTCATCCCGCTTATTGGGCATCAAAAAATTCGTCCACATCGCTGTCAATGGAAAAATTGGCCTAAAGACTGGTAGCATTGCCACGTTGGATGACAGTGGGAGATTATTACAAAGCTAATAATTACTTTAAAAAAAAATTACAACCTTCTGATGGAACAATTACTTAACATTTCTTTCAGTTAAATGTAAAAGCATTTTTAATTCAGGACTAATGGTTTTATTGTTACAATTGGTCCCACATTTTCTAACTAGCTACAACAATGCAACTCGTAACTGCATACAAAATCCAACTTTGAAAACGAAGACTAACTTAGCAAGTCTATTCTAAATACAGCCAACAATACTAATCGAATCCGACATTTATATCATACACACACCACATTTCAAACCGTCAGCCACCATGACTCAAAAACCCATAACACTAAAAGATACTTTACAAACAGCACGAATCGAATATACGTACATCGCAATCCCATTACTTCAACATAGAAAATGCCCTTAAATACTGGGCAAAATAAATCTTTGCCCGCTACAACTTATTCCAAGCTCCCCTTTCACGTCTGTGGTCATTGGAACATACAAATCGAGTGTAAGACCATAATTGTTAATTTCGAGCAAAATGCCCGCAATAGCTTTCAAGTTGCACTAACTAACGATCCCATTGCTAGATGCCTATCGGGTTTCTGGGCATAGTACCTGGTCGGTTGCACTGTGGGGTTAAACGGCGGTTTAAGTTGACGGTTGGAGTTAAAAGAAAATAAGAGATTAAAGTGTTGGTTTGTAAAGTTAAGTAGGGTAAGAGGAGAGAAGAGGAGAGAGAGGAGGAGGTAGGGGGAGAGATGCATTAACCTGCACCCTAATTGCGTAACACACTATCAATCACAATCTGAATCATTGTGAAAAATATTGCTGAGCCATTGCTTCATATGTTCGGAAAAGTCTGCTCAACAACGTATGTAACGTAATGAATGTTGTTGAATTGTCAAAATGAAAGCCATTCCTTTTGTTAATGTGTTACAAAATAACCCTGCTGGTTATTTTAAACAGTTAGGCCTTGTCATAATGACGAATTTACGCAGTACAAAACGACATCAACAAAAGAAATAGTAATCAATACTGTTCTGAAAAAAAAGTAAGAAAAATAAATAAAAATCGTTTTTAAGAAGATTAGGTTCTTACCAATGAAAATGTTCCGTTATGTAAGTCTAATAATATACGATACCCAGTCTTAACTAGGCTTATCAAGTATATAAATTGTCTCTGCTTAGATAAGCACACATGGACAAAACAATGACTGTCAATAGAAGAGATTAAGTGATATTAGAGTGCGATTTCCTTTATAGCTAGTAAAACTTCTATAAACTAAAGTAATACATAAGTTCTTTGAACAGTTTTTATTTTCTTTTGCAGCTTGAGTCATACATCCGAAAAATCCAGAGCCTGAGCCTCTGGATTTTTATATTATCACAGCGTTTCCTGCCTTGGATTGTGATGCAAAAACAAAACATGGAAGATGCAACAGTTTAAATGAGTCTGATATGGTAAAAAACAAAATATTTTATTTCACATAAACCTACATGGGCATTACTGGGCACTTATGAAACGTTAGAAGCTAGGTGCACAGTTCCAAGTGGTCGTTTCCTATGGAGAAGAGCCGGCGAGAAACTCCACAGTAATATTGTTTGTATGTATGAAGCACTTCTAAAAGTTTGTATTTATTTAGAATTAATATAACATACGTAAATAACAAATAATATCTAATTTAAAAAGAATAAAAAAACAAAATGATAACAATAATACAACGTCAAAAAATTCATCCGCATCGCTGTCGACTGGTAATATACCTAACAAAGAGACTGGCCTAGGTAAAAGCCACCCCTTTGGTCACGGGAAGGTGTCAACCAGCCGCTTCGAGATTTCCTTAAGCACTTCTTGAATATAAACGAAGATTGAGAGAGGATTTAACAAAATATTTTAACCGCTACCACAAGCCCTCACAGTGCAACCGTTCCTAAAAATGCGAGTACATAATGCATGCGTACACGGCGCGACGCACAGATCGATGGATCGTATCGATCCGCACAAAGGATCGAGTCGTGATCATGATTGCGTTACGTTCGAAAGTTTCGCCGTTTATGTAAAGTTCTAGTCTTGTTCTCTTTACTACGTGCGCGAATCGCCGAGATATTGTTAGCGTTTTTGCGACTGTGTGAGGTCGCCATGTTAATTGTGAGGAGTGGACTTGTAATTTGATTTTGGTGTTTGTGTGAAATATTCTGAGAGTAATTGAATGGACAGAGGAAAGGGGTGGGGGGGGGTCAAGTTGGCATCTTTTGATGTTTCTTGGAATTAGAGATGTTTGAAGACTTGCTATTTCGGCCAGATTGGTAGCATTAGTTGTCATGCTATACTAATATTATAGACAGGTATTTGTTTGTTTGTAAGTTCATATGTAGTGGTAATCTCTGAAACTACAAGTCGGACTTGAAAAAATATATTTGCACTTGATAGCCCAATTCTCGAGGAAGACTATAGGCTAACATCAGGCTACGATTCTTAGAAGCCGAGCAAAAAGAAAGCAAGTCAGAAAGATCGCTGAGAAAAAACGAAGTAATAGCGCTGGCGGCGATGCGATGCGACATGGTGTGTCGTCGTGTGTGAAGTCGCGGGAAGAAGCTAGTCGTAGGTATTTTGAAAATAAATTGAGTTTTCTTCAAATTATAATGTTTTATGCATTCGTGATTAGCAAGATTTCTTGGTCAATTTGTATGAAATCCAATGCTTTATTCGAAGTAAAGTAATTTTAATATGCACATTACATTAAACTTTTAATCCGGCCTATCCTGTATAAGTATAATTATGTCCTCGAACCAAGAATTCGAAGATATGTGACATAGATCTACCAAACCGCACTGGGCCCGCGTGGTAGATTACGGCCCACTCCCGCTCACCGAGAAACCTGTGTCCCAGCAGTGGGAACATTATAGACTGATTATGCTGAAACAATTCTTGCGTATCAAACACAGACACAAAGTTACAAACCCGTGCAATAATTATGAAACGCCAAACATTTATGTACAGACGCCAGCACATCAAGCTACTATAATCTGTCAATTTTTTTTACTAGATTTTCAACTTTATCACTAAAGCATAAGGTTCAAAGTTGATTGGGAAAATTTGACAGTTTCGGGTAGCTTGATGTGTGTAACATTATACCATAACATTCGATCAACCCAATCTCAATTTACCCCGAAGCGATAATAATTTCAAATGTACAATAAAATATTGAAGCTATTTCTTCACAGAAATCGTTATTAGTGGATTTACAAGACATTTGTATTTTACGTTCACACCTTCTAAGATAGGTGTCGCGCGCGAGTTTGCTTTATGGGCTAGTTATACAGGATACAAGTACATAGTAGTGGAAAGCCCGTTTACAACAAGTTATAGAGGGGATTAAATGGAGATGTAAAGATGGTTGCCTACAACGGGGAAATAAGCAGTACCTAAATATAAATGAAAAAAAAAAAAAAATCTAAACTGCTTTAAACAGTTCCATATGAGCCTAACATTGAAATCAGTATATTTATTGATCCGAAAACAGTAAAAGCTTGAGGCAAAATGTTACCGTCATGACTGTAAACTTTAACGTTTTAAGTAGCTAAAAGGTCACAAAATGAACTGTTTTATTAATTTGGTGATATCGTTCAAACCATTGAAATTTAATTACATTACAGTATTGGTGGTTTTACTTTTTTTTTCAGTAAATAGTATGTTCAATATTTAAAAGTTAATGTTTTTTCTTTTACTGTTTTACAAACATTTCTGGAAACTCTAGTTTTACTGCTCATAACGAATCAAGTAAGTCTCATAAAAAAAGAGATTTTAGGAAAAAATCTCTTAGTGTGTTTTTATTATTAGGGCAATCAGAGTCGAATACCTTGATATCTGCAAAACATCTGCACTGTTTAAGGTGTTAAACGCGGGCTTTAACTAAAGTAAACACATAAATCATGATATTGCCTTGAATTTCATGAATATTCAACAGTTGCTATGTCATCAGTCGACAGAACTGGACTGTTATCTTTTATAGCAAGCAGATTAGTAAGTATTGATATTTTCTTGTCAATCAACATAAAATAGGTACTCAATATAAATAAAACACGATAACATACGCGTATGTTTAGCGTAATTAGCCTATAATATTCCCACTGCCGGGTCACAGGCCTCCTCTCTGTGAGAGGGAGTGGGCCGTAATCCACCTCGCGGGCCCAGTGCAGGTTTTGATAGATGTCACATGTCTTCGAATTTTTGGATTAAGGACATGCCGGTTCCCTCATGATGTTTTCCTTCACCATTTTGAAAGCAGTGGTGATGAAATAATTTACAAAAAGTAAAGCGCCTGTCTAGGTTCGAACCTACGACATACAACTCATAAGGCGTTACCACTCTCCCTCAGTTATGTTTAAGTCCCATGTAATAGGGGGCGAGCCTATTGCCCTCAAATAGGCACAACACGGTGTTATAATAAAATCGAATGCTCCTTGAATGTTACGTTGGTCTTGTGGTCCAACCAAGACCGCTAGTTCGGACCTAGGTTCGATCTCCAGGCTGGGTAAAGTGTAATTGGGGTTTTCCATTAGGAAGTTTTCAGTAGCAACCCGTATTTTTTATTTACGTCCAGTTGATGGCAACAGACTCGACCACTTTGACTTGGGACTCAAACATAACTAGGTGTACTACACACAGATGCTTCCCCTTTTGATTATAAAGTCGTGATGTTATGTAAACCTCATTTCAAACCACCGACTGTTCTTGTCAATCACCCCATCACGTATGTTAGGATTAAAATAACCCTCAAATAAAAACAGGTCACTAAAATAAGATCAACTCAAGCTTGGGAACCGAACTATGAAAATCCGTATCCGTGACGGACCCACTCGAGTGTGAACAGTGTGTTAAATGTAAAGAACCCTAAAAAAAGTTGGTTTTGACATCATTTCACGTCGATCAAGCGGCCCGATGAATATCGCGCTCCGGCGGAGAAAGAAAAAAAGAACCTCCGTTCTGAATGCGACTCATTTTATGAATGAAATAAGATTTTTTTTCCTACGGAACCGCGACAAATACGTGCTTTCCTTTCTCGGCCGTCTGAGGCGACGTGCATTCATTTTCGATTAGTTTTTTAATTCCGTTTTGATCTATCACACTTTTTATTCCAACGAAAATTCAACCGTGTGGCTGCGCGTGTAGGGTACAAATTGGCTGGTAAGATCTTTTTTATAAGCGCATGTCGTAGGTTTCTTTGAGAAGTAAGTCCGTCGCAGCAACTGCTTCAATGTAACGCTCGGTACACAGATGCGGTCTGAGTAACGAGAAATTATTTGTAGCGAGTGATTTATTAGTGGGATTAGAGATTTTGCGGGATACTGTATAAATGGAAGAGATCGAAGGAAACGTTATTTTGTACGTCTTGTATTCGTGTATTGGCCTATGCATGCTGTATTACGTGTAATTGTTATGTCGTAAATTATTGTATGATTTAATGCTTGCAACATGCCAGAAGTTATTTTATACCTACTAGAAATGCCTATCAATCCTTGTGCTTTCGTATGGTGTAAAGTTCCTACATAATAAAGAGTATTCTATTATATCCTTACTGTTGTTCAATGCATTATTTATTTAAGATCTCCAAGAAAAGCTGTACACAATAGATGACACATAAAACAAAGGGCACTCCTTCACTTATAGGAGACCACAGCATGCACAATAAAATTACCAATTAAGCTAACAAAGTTAAAATAGTAATAACAGATAACATTTGGAAAAGTAACTAAATTATTATAGGACATAAAACCTATTTATTGTACCTACTTACAAGTTTTTTGTCGATCCATCGTGATACGTTCTCCAAATATTTGTGACTAACTACCATCTTTCTTTTCTTCTAAATGATCAATCGAAAAACATTCAATAAAGTCAAACACCTCGTCATTCCCAATCAAAATGATTCACCACCGACGCTACTACGGGACATCCATTGAAATAAAAACGAGCCGGTCGTCAGTATCCATGTGGTAAGACCGGAGGCATTCGGACGCAAAAAGTGACGGTTTTCGTGGGAAGTCCATTACACGATTAGAGGGCTATAGAGGTACAGAGGGCTCTCGTGAACCGATGCAGTCCGATGGTCCGTTGGACCGCTCCCTGTCGCAGCCGCATGGTTAAGTTAGTAAAGATGGTGGATAATTAATAGGTACTAGTTTACCTAAACATTTTTTTAGGTAAACCAGTTCTTACCAATCCATTTTAGTATTTTTTGTGTAGAAAAAATATGTGTCGCGAGAAACTTAACTATCTTGGGTAATTTTAACGAAATATTTGGAAACTGTTTTTTCAGCAATATTCATTTAAGACTCGTTATGATTTTTTTTTTGGTTTAAATCATTTTTAGTAATAACCCTGGCCTGCCCCTGCTTTGCACGTTTTTTACGGCTTGAAAAAACATCAAGATTTCGTTACCGTAATTGTAAGTTTAATATTTATTTATTATACACAGAAACCGTTCAGAATAAATTCACTAAACGATGGTAAAACCGCATCAAATCACATCCGTTAGGTAGTTTAGAAGAACGAAGCGGTCACACCCAAAAATCGACTTTAATTTATTATATGTATAGAAATATAGAAGATATATGTATCCAATATCAATAGTATCGACTCTCCACGTGACCAGACGGCTGGCCTATTTTTTGGCTAAAGAATCAGCATTGCCATACAACGTGGCAATGCTGCCAGCCTTTTGGGCACTTTTCCTGTTGACAGCGAAGCGGACGAATTTTTTTATGCCCCATGATTATTTTCTTTTTTTTAATATATGTAATTATGTACATATTAATTTATGATTATTATTTTGAGTCTGTTAGCTTTATATTATATAAATATTATCTTATTTAAAAAATATCTCATTTTTCTATCACGAAATATCAACATACGAGTATGTAGTTAAAATAAATTACCTGCGATTATATGAGTTGCCAAACAATTTCAGAAAAAAAAACTACACGGGTATGAAAATCAGTTCATAACAAATACAATGACGTAACCAAACAATTTGCTTCTCTGACAGTCAGGTCAACGCCCTCACAATAACTAATATTTACCAAACAAGTGACTTGATTTCACTTGCATACGTAACAATGCATATACACAGATTTCACTTCCCAAATGCACTGCATTTCATCAAACTATATAATAGATCTATTATAGTTCTTTTGTAAAGGCATTTTAATCAACGATAACTTACAACGAAATCGACTTTTTGCATATGGCGGCAAAATGTGAGACCATTTCAATATTGTGTTAATTAAATGCAAGGTAGTTTGAGTTTTTAGTGCATGATGGTATGGAAAGTGGTTAAGCTACATTGCCGCGGTTGGTCCGTGGATGGGTGGTCATCTTTACGTACTAAGAGCCCTCCTTACCTCGGAAAGCACTTTAAGCCGTTGCCCCGGCTGTCATTCGTGGGTCTTTGACAGTCGTCAGAACCCGAAAGTTTGACAACCAATCTTACCAAGGGATATTCTATTGGCAATTTGTAAGACCTAAAAAAAAATTTGTGAAGACTTCGTCTAAGACAACCATGGCTTAAATGGTTCTAAATTGTCTGTACTACTATCTTCGCCTTAAAGCCCTGCACCCATCTTCCAATTACTGTATAACTCATGCCTTTTCCCCATATGGGCAGGCAGAACCTACAGAACGTCACGTGCTACGTCCTTTTTCATTATTTTGCCTACATAGACATCAAATCCAGACTGTGGACTGCTTCTGAAAATTACTTATTTTTAGGGTTCCGCAGCAAAATGGCAAAAACGGAACCCTACTAATTTCTTCATGTCCATCTGTCCGAATCTTCGATGAAAATTGAAAAAAAAGGCGTAAGTACTGTGCACCGCTAAACAGTGGTATAGTGAAAGTATGAAAAAAAAGTTACTAGGAGTGGCACTCCCAACAGGTACATGTAATCAAGAGATAAAATAAAAATCAATGTACATAAGAGTGCGGAGTATTGTTGAATACTTGAATCCCATACCTAACTTTGGGATATTTTCTGTTACAACCGCGAAAATAACTATGAATTTCATTTTTTTTTTAATTGAAAACATCTTTAGGCCTGTTAGGATTTTTTTGAGATGGGAAAGAACTATTGATCTCGCGCCACTGTTACCGTAATCGACACCGCTTCGGATGTGTTCGGCTGTCCTCGCGATGTAGGTACTCGGTTTTAATGTATATCCGATATGTCAGTGAGTGATGGCAAAGTATTCTGATTGTATTTTGTTTACTTATATGACGATTCAAAAAATACATACGTAATTGTTCAAGTTTTCACTTCTGTCAGCACTCCCGGAGTGCCACTTTTTTTTTTTGTCTTTGATGTATCTCGGGACCTCGGGGTCCCGGACGTTTGGAAGGCATACAAGGGGCCACTGAAATAAGTACAAACACACAACTGAAATACAAACTTATTTTTGCAGCCGGTAAAATTAATAGATACTGTGCTTGCATTAAAATCAAATCAAATCATTTTATTTCACGTAAACCTACATAGGCACTTATGAAACGTCAGAAGCTATGTGCACGGTTCCAATTGGTCGTTTCCTACGGAGAAGACTTAGTTAGTTTTTAATGATTCTCCGACGTATCGTAGCTAGATTCTTAAAGGATTGGCCCACAATCGCAGTAGACCGGGAAAAGTGGAAAGAGAGAAGACCATCCTTTGCCCTGCAGTGGGAAAACATAGGCTTATAATAATAACAATACATAATAATCGTACCTAGACCGCAAAAAGTGTCGAAGTATGTCAGTCATATAACATGACTCACGAAATCTCAAATCGCTTCACCCGTTCCGCTTTACCACACTCGTCTGAAAAATAAATAAAACTAAGCTTTTCACACCTCCTCAATAAATAGCTGAAATACTGAATAAAACCTGCAATTCTTACATAATTGATAATAAAGACCTTTTCACTCTACAATTAAGTTTTTAATCATGCGACATTGTCATCTTATTACAAATGCCTTTATAAGTCAGGGGATCATCGGACCGTTAAGTTGTATAAAAGAGTTATATTATTATCAAATCTAGATTCGAGATTAATTTCTACGATATTTTTGGAAGAATGGGACAGGTTTTGCAATATTACATTTTCGCTATTTGATCGATCTTGCTACACGTTTCTCTTAGTTAATGCGTCTACAGCTGAAAATGTCCGCTACAATCTAAATAGTCATCCATACTATAATATTATAAATGCGAAAGTGTGCCTGTGTGTCTGTCTGTCTGACTGTTACCTCTTCACGCTTAAACCGCTGAACTGATTAAGATGAAATTTGGCATAGAGATAGTTCGAGTCGCGGGAAAGGACATAGGATAGTTTTTATCCCGATATTCCCGCGGGATCGAAACTTATGCGGGTGAAATTGCGAGGTGCTGCTAGTATAATATTATAAATGCGAAAGTGTGTCTGTCTGTCTGTCTGTTACCTCTTCACGCTTAAACCGCTGATCTAATTTAGATTAAATTTTGTATACAGATAATAATTTGAGTTCCGGGAAAGACAGAATAAATTTTATCCCGATATTCCTACGGGATCGACACTTATGCGGGTGAAACCGCGGGGCGTTTGCACATGTAGTCCTTGTAACTATGACAGCTTTTTATTTGTGGGTGAAATTCTTATACCTCTCCGAGCGCCTCATATATAGCAGTGTTATACTGAGCCGTATCCTTTTACCACAGAACGACTCACAGAGCATTTGCTTCATTCTGTCTGTTCAATGTGATGGGATCATTCTTATAGCTGATCATCAAAGCAGTCTATTTAAATGCATATCGTGGTCTCTCTCTTCCTCTGAAAATAGTACAAATACATACGCACTGACGTAATACCAACAAAAAACTATCAATACAATGCTATTTATTGACAAATCAACTTCATTTCCCTACCGATGCATGTCACTACCTGTACCTCTTTCTCTTTGTCCCCAAACTGTCATCATAATCAGCCTATAATGTTCCCACTGCTGGGACACAGGCCTCCTCTCTGTGAGAGGGAGTGAGCCGTAATCCACCACGCGGGCCCAGTGCGCGTTGGTAGATGTCACATGTCTTCGAATTTTTGGTTCTAGGACATGCCGATTTCCTCACAATGTTTTCCTTCACCGTTTTGAGAGCAGTGGTGATAGAATAATTTACACGAAGTAAAGCACCTGTCTGGGTTTTAACCTACGACCTGCAACACGTAAGTCGCGGCCGATACCACTGTGCCACCGCTGCTCAAACCGTAACATCCCAAAATACTCTTTCTCCACTTAATATTATTTCAACTACCAAGTGTGTCCGATAATTCGAGCCGCCATTACGTCTCGCAATCGCGACGATCATTCGACTAGAACATTTTCCGATCGCCAGTTGCATTCCCCTACCGAAGTTAACTAGAACATAGGCGTCGGTAATTATTACTGACAAAAAAGAAGTGGCGACTGATTGCTTTCACAAGATGCCACAATGGAGCATGAAATGAGCTTCGTCGGGCCACCGCGTTACGCATCGTTCGTGTGAAGTTACGAGTGGTTGTCGCAATAATGTCGATTGAAAGGTAAGTGAGAAGCGACCGAGTGAACATTTTGTTTGGGATCCAGTTATAAATCATAAAAAAGGGACTTACTAAATATAGAATATGTGTACAATGAAATGGCTAGAAAGGGTTGACCGAAATGCCGGCTAATAGAGAAGTATGAAAGAAAAAAAAGACATGTTGCGTGTGATCCAAATAAATTGGTATAAGTAATTCCTAAAGAAGGTGCAGTGCAGGAGCAATGGTGGCCCAGTGGTAACGGACACGACTTACGAGTTGTAGGTCGTAGGTTCGAACCCAGGACTTTACTTTGTGTAAATTATTTCATCACCACTGCTCTCAAAACGGTGAAAGAAAACCTCGTGAGGAAACCGGCATGTCCTCGAACCAAAAATTTTCTGACATGTGACACCCACTAACCCGCACTGGGCCCGCGTGGTGGATTACAGTCCACTCCCTCTCACAGAGAGGATTCCTGTATCCCAGCAGTAGGAACATTATAGGCTGATTATGATGAAAGAAGGGGCAGCTTGATGAGTTTTCAACTTAGAATTAGGTAGGCAGACCATACTCTAGCGTAGGTTATTCTTTATGAAAACCTTTCTAGTCGTTGTTAAGATTGTTGTGTAAGATCTTTATAATATTGATTGTAGAAGGGCTTGTGGCTAAGTAATAACAGCCGCACGGGTCGATCGATCAAGTAAAGCTACGCTTGCCGTGGTTGGTCCGTGGATGGGTGACCATCTTTACATACCAAGACCCCTTCATGCCTCGGAAAGCACGTTAAACCGTTGGTCCCGGCTGTCATTCGTGGATTTTTGACAGTCGTTACGGGTCGTCAGAAGCCGGAAATCTAACAACCAGAATTAGCAAGGGGTATCGTATTACCCAGTAACTGGGTTGTGGGGGTCAGATAGGCAGTCGCTCCATGTAAAATACTGGTATTCAGATGCATCCGATTAGACTGGAAGCCGACCCCAACATTTTTGGGAAAAGGCTAGGCAGATGATTATTGATTGTATCAACTTTAATGAATGCTAGGGAAATGGAAGAAGCAAACCAGCTGCGCCGACTCAAAGCAACATGGGACAAGAATAGAATATATTTATTTGCTTTAAAACATGGTACATTAAGGTCTTATAAATCAAGTGATGATCTTACATGTTTCGCCATGGACTGGCATGCAAATATTTAAACATGCTAAATGTAACTTTAACGCATTAATTTGTTAAAATTAAAACATTTTTAATAACATTGGTTATTAGGGTTTCGTATCTATTTGAACACATAAGAATAATAGGTATATAAATAATATAATTAAAACTCGGCATCATATCTTATATGTATCACATACTTTTTATCAAAAAATTCTTTTACACTATAAAAACAATCAATAAACCATTTGTGTAATTTTGATTTAAAGCAAGGGCAGGCAGAGGATGATCAGCTTTGATGCTAACTAGCAGTGCAAGAATGGATGTTGTTTTCGTCCTGTGTCATTTCACCTTACCTAATTACAAGAAAATTAAAAGTATAACCCTATTATATGAATCTTTCAATTGTATTTTAGTCGCAGTGATATTTATCGTTATACTTTCATCCACATTTTATTCATAACATTTTTTTATTTTTATTCATCCATTTTGTCACATAGTAGGGGCAACATTACTAACCTAAAACGTTAACACTCTTTCTAAACATACAACGAAATTAATTTCCTCAAGTTTATTTTTTAGAATAAAACGTGAATGGAACATACACTATATTGTACCAACATAATGATTGTACATTCGTTGGCGTACTGGTTGGTGAGGCAGTGGGGCTAGCATGAACGCGCGGAGTAAACGCAACGTAAATTCAAACGATTTTAAAAATCTTTATTTAGTTTAGACTTTATTCGAGGCGCTCGCTCATGGCTAAGTAATAACAGCCGCACGGGTCCATCGATCACGTTAAGCAACACTTGCCGCGATCAGTCCGTGGATGGGTGACCATCTTCACATACCGAGATCCCTCCGTACCTCGGAAAGCCGTTGGTCCCGGGTGTCTTTCGTGGACCTCTGACAGTCGTTACGGGACGTCAATAGCCCCTGACAATCAGTCTTACCAAGGAGTATACATTACAGGGTTGTGGAAGTCAGATGGGCAACTGATCCATGTAAAATTCAACTGCGTCTGGTTAGCAGTCTACCCGGATGCAGCTGAATACCAGTATTTTACGTGCCCCAACCCCAAATCTAGTTGGGTATCTATTGGGTCGGCTTCCAGTGAAGGCGGCCATGGGACTTAAACTTATCTGACCAAAATGTAGATTTACTATAATTATAGGCACGCATCTGTCTTACGCTTCGGGGATTACAGTTGTGATTGTATAATGTTAGTTGAAGAGTCTTCATTTTTCTGCGCCACTAAAACGTGCTCGGCGCAGATATAGAAGGAGAGAGGAGACCCTACCTCAAGTAATGAAAAAGAGAAAGAAGGAGGTAGTTTGTCTATGGCCATATTTTTCCACAAGGAGCTTTAGGTAGGTAAGTACATTATTTTTAACTAACGAAGCGACGCGCGTAGTAGATTATTCTAATTATATGTATTGTTATTGTTATCATTTTACTGTTAAAACTTGATAAAATAGTAATGTTTTGCATAACCTAAAACATGTCTGTAAAAGTCGACTAGTTAAAATATATATTTTATGTCGTTGATATTTTGGATGACGGTAGATAGAAACGTCAACGTTGTATGTTCACGACTATAAAAGGGGAAGCTCCGAGTGGTGGGGATCATTCTTGTTCGAGACATCGACCAGAACGGAGCTCCGGCCTACAGTCAGTTGATTAGAACTAGTGACGTTATTATGTGGAATAGATCGACCAGATGTCATGTAAGTTAATTGATATCATTATCTTGATTATTGCTGATAACTATGGTGTTCTGTATATGTTATAAAATTGCCAATGTTTTAAAGTATATAATGAAATATTCCTAGCTAGGTTGCTATTATTCTGAGTTCTCTTGGACTAAAGGTATAATAGTATAGTAGAGGTATAATTAATTATTTTTAAAATAATGATAATTTATGGCAATATAAGAAATTTGTTGATAGAAGACTTTCCATAGAATTTCTTGTCCTTCTTCTCCATGATGACCTAGATTAATTTGGAACGGACAACTAGCTTTCGGATTAATTACTGACAAGCCTAAATTGAAATAAATGTCTAGCTTGTCTTTCTGTGCTTTATTTCATACAATCCTTTCCTACATACCATATCCATAGTTACTTTTACACATATAACTAGTAACCATTCTGATATTCAAAGCTTTATATAGGGTGACTGGTAATTAGTGACCGATACTAAAACACGTGATTGTACTCATGATAACAAACAACTTTTACTATGGGACCAAACCTGAAATTGCGAAAAAAATCTGCTGTTTAGTCGTTTATGTTCGCCTAACTGGTCAAAATGTACTGAACAGCAGATTTTTTTTTTACAATTCATATAACTTTACTAATGAACAATCTATGCGAATAAGACTACAAGACTGTTCAAATAACTATACATCGGAATCCTTAAGTTTCTTTAACAAAGCAGAACGAAATCTATTTGCTGACACTGAGAATAAATCTAATTCTGTAGTTTCTGAACAAAAATCATTATAGTTTTTGCACAAGCGTCGTAGAGGCGCCCGCAGACCAGCATTGGTGCGGCAATGGGACACAGCAAAAAGAAGACGTGCGCGCACCTCTCTATAATACTTCTTTATCAACATTATGGCCGTACGTTGAAAACACCTTTTTGATGCCCTCTTTGTGAGATAAGTAGAAGCCTAGTACTACATACGAGTTTCTAACCTATACCCTACAAAACACGCAACACAAGGCCTAAAGGGACATTTGCGTATTCGAACGGTGAGTGAAACTGGCATAAATGTACAACTGATTATATGTGAATGGCTCAATCAAGGCTCTGGTTGCACAAGACGTTATGTCGATATGTTTTGACGTGT
Source organism: Hydraecia micacea (assembly GCA_914767645.1). Taxonomy (NCBI): domain Eukaryota; kingdom Metazoa; phylum Arthropoda; class Insecta; order Lepidoptera; family Noctuidae; genus Hydraecia; species Hydraecia micacea. The sequence continues at coordinate 4,277,313 of OU611794.1, forward strand.
CCAAGTCGGACGTCGGTCGCCAGTTATACTCTAGTAAATTGCTACAATTATACCGAGAAGTGTGTCAAGTGGTAACCGAAGGGGAGGGTGGGGTTGAATGGAACAATGGACTTGTTGAGTGCTCGAATAAACAGTGTGACATTTTCAGGAGGTTGTTTGTTAATTGTGCTTGATGAGTATGTTGGCGTAAGTATTTAATTGAGTTGTGGTTTGGGTAAAGTAAAAATTGTTTAATTTATTATTTGTTAAAACTTTATGTACGATAAAATAAATACTGTACAAAGGCGGATTTAATGCCCAAGGCATTTTACCAGTCCACCTTAGGGTTATGCTGATCTGAATGAAACATTGTGGGTCTTACCACAAAAACTTAAACACTTGTTCAACGTGTGTCTAATGTCAGTGTTCCGTCAAAGTCCACAGAAATATGTCGTGTTTAAAAGGTGTTTAGCCTAAATACTGTTTTGTGGTAGTAAGGATGAGGTTTTGCATCCAGCATTAAGAGACGACAATATGAGACACGAAAACCTGCAGAACATGGTGGAGAGACTATATTTTACTGCTTCTTCGAAACAGTTAAATCTCTAAATTTAGTTGTTATCACATGAATAACGCATACAAACTACAAATAATGAAGTGTACAAACTCACGCCTTTTACCCATGGAGGTGGCAGAAACTACAGAACGCCATTTGCTACAATCCTTACCAACTGCTTTTGCTTCGATTACGTTCATATATCAGAAAGACAATTCTCGTAATTGAAAACGTTCAAAATGTAGTCGCAGTCTCATCTCGGCGACAAAAAATGTCAAAAACTTGTAAAATGTAGGGAAATTGGAGGTAGTTTGACAGATTGAAACTGAGATCAGACTGTAAACGTTCTTAAAATTACAAGAATCGCTCCTCTGGTCACGGACAAATACCGGTTGCAAGTACTACGTAACTAACCTTTTTGAAGAACATCACAGAATGCAGTGTAATCACAAATAATATCACTACCTCACTTACGCTACTGTCCCTATTCCCCCCACTCTCCCCCCTCTAGTAGCAAATTCCGCCCTATGCGCCGACGCACATGTCTAGTGCCTATCATTACAAAAGTTTAAGCGCATTCCAAGATTATATATATTGTAAACATATGTTGTATAATGTGAATATAAGATCTGGTTGCAGAGAACGATTAGCGTAACTAGGAATTAAAAGATTTCTAATGATTAAGAAAGTTGATCATGTGGAACGTTAATGAGGTTTGTGTTTCAACATTAATTGTATGGCCTTTATTGATTAATGGTTGTTTATTAATAAATAATGCCATAATTCGATTGTTTAAGTAATATAAAGTTTTTTTCCATAGCAATAAGTATCGCTTACCTGTATTGTTTTTAAATCGTAGGCATATTCTAATCACTTAGGTACCTACAATGTAAATAGTTTAGCCACATAAAACGGTACTTTAGCATAATCAGCCTATAATGTTTCCACTGCTGGGACCACCGGCCTCCCCCTTCTATGAGATCTAGGCTGTAATCTTCCACACAGTCCAGGCCCAGTGCGGGTTGGTAGATGTCACATCCTTAGAATTTTTGGTTCTAGGACGTGCCGGTTTCCTCACGATGTTTTCCTCACTGCTTTGAGAGCAGTGCTAATGAAATTATTTCACATACCACCACTGTTCCACAGTTACCACTGCTCTCTAAATTTCAAAATTCAACCTTAAGCGGTATTCGCTCGGGCCTGCGGACGGAGCGGGCCTGCGGACGGAGAGTAATGGGTAGCTCTCCGTCCGATCAGGACCAGGCCCGTGCCGGACGGCGCGTATGTGTTCCACGCGCGCCTCAAAGAGATGTCAGCATAAAGGAAGGGGCCCGCCAGGGCCGAAGCCTGCCGGGGTAGCGGGATCGTCCGAAAGGGTTACCGTTGCCCCGGAACATAAAGGGCTAAGGAAGGAACACGGGTGGGTTTTAGTCAGTAAGAGTCTGACACTCCCTTCCGCTCCACCCAGAGCGGGAGGAGTCATTAGATGATTTCCCATCCACAAAAAAAAAAAAAAAAAAAAGCGGTATTCGCTGCCGCTCTGGGTAGAGGTACAAATTCCGCCGCGAAGCCGCGGAACTTGATACTACATACCTGAGAGAAACCCGCGCGGTATGTGCAGTCAAAAAAAAGAGATAAGTATGCAGGATCGTCGTATATACCTAGTTGAAGTTTAGTAAGAAACCGATGAATGTTCACGAATAAAATTTAATTTAATTAATAGAATACAAACGGCTCATTTATCTAATTAAATTTCAGTCGACAATATCCATCGGTTTCCTAATAAACTTCAACTATATCCGACGATCCTGCATACTTATCTCTTTTGTTGACTGTTCCTCCTCCTTGTGTGTTTTTGTTGTTTGTACGCCCGCTGGCTTAACATAGCGCACTATTCTATCTTTATAATAACATCATTATTGTAACCTATGTTCAACAAATTAATAAATGACTTATGACTTATGACCCACAGCGGCAGCAAATACCGCTTCGGTTTGAATAAGTCTTAATACGGTACTTAGATCGGTTTAGTCCCATCTCGGCACCCATTCATTAATTAATCATTGTTAGCTACAGGTTAGGTAGATAAATATTTGTTTTGATTTAATAAATAATGCAAGTTGATTTACTCACTATACTGATACTGTTTATCCATTTTTTGATGATGTGTACCTAACAATGATTAATTAATGACAGGGTGCCGAGATGGGACTGAACCTTTAATGGGTTTTTCGAATTTTGCCCAAAAAGCATGCAATTCAGTCGGACTGGACTGAAAAAACAAAAGAAAATCATTTCCCAAAAAAACTTTTTAAAGACTGAGTCAACAATCTAAGAATAATATGTTTCCGTCGCCACTTTCCGTCCAGTCAAGTAAAAACCTCTCTATATAGGTATAATGGTTTAATTATGTAGATAAATATGTAGAACTTCACTTTATCAGAAAACCATCCACAATTCTACATATCATCCTTATCATCGATCTCAAACATCGACATACATCCACGCGACCATTACATCGATCCGAACAAGGCAATCGATTCATAAACGATCGACTCCCGCGCAACCGTTGTTGGTCAACCGATAGCAGTCGTTGACAAATTGACACGTTCTACTTGACACATTGTCATGACGTCTAGATTTAGACTTTTTGTTTGAAAGTACGTTTTTTAGTTTGCGATTGTTGATCATAGATGGCGTTAGGCGCTTGAACACTTTTTAATATAAGTAATAGCTGTATGGTGTAGTAAGGTACAATATTAGTCAAAAGTAATACTAAAATTTAACACAATATAATGGAAATACGAGGGATGAGAAACGTAATCCATGAATCTTTGTCCAGATATGAACTTGGACTGACAGTGAAAATACTACAAAGCAGCAAGGGTACCTAAGCCTTTTTTTACTTATGTACAGACGCCAGCACATCAAGCTACTACAATCTGTCAAATTTCTATAATAGATTTTCAACTTTATCGCTAAAGCATAAGGCTCAAAGTTGATTGGGAAAATTTGACAGTTTCGGGTAGCTTGATGTGCTGGCGTCTGTACATAAAATCAACAAGATATGTCACAGGTACTAACCTACATTAGTTACACGTACTTATATTAATTATCCATCATCATCTAACTTTCCCAACCCAAAATCTGTTGATGATTTCATAATTCAGGTTGGTAAAGTTATATTGTATTGATTATCATGTCACCTGATCATCTTCAGAGTTCTTTCCGTCAGCTGCAGGACTGAAAGTGCCAAGTCTAGAACGTGGTAGTTGTGCCTTTCTCCCTTCAACTGAAAATAAAAGAACAATATGAGACTTTCCACCACAATACAACACGACACACAACAAAAGCAAAATAAAACTTTCCCTTTATTTACAACCACATTTTTTACACAACCAAATCCAGCTATTTTAAAGCACTTATAAAACTATTGATATTCCTAAACGATTCAATTGGATGAATTTCTAATTCGTGACAAAATGCAGTGACGAAACAACGTCTAGAAAAAAGAATATCAGTCAAATACTGGCCTAATATAAATTTATTTTCGGCTGGAAAAACTTAATCTCGAATTCGTCGCGAATTTTGCAATCGATATTGTATTTCGATGCAAAAAAAAATCGAGAATCGTTACTCATAATCGCTCATTACAAAAGAGGGTTTCACTTCCACGAGCGTCACGTCTCACGATCAATTGGAAATAATATTGTAACAGAAATATTGCAGAACTGGAAGAGGTATGAGGTATCTTAGTTCTATGTTAGAAGATTTGGTTTCCGCACTCAATCCTTCAAGTGGACCATTGTGCGTGGGCCATGGCGGGCGTGCGTGGTTGTTCCAACCGGCCCACCTCCCTCCAGAAGTCGATTACGTCTCCTGGCCTGCTGAGAACATTTGTGTAAGATCTAGGTGTCCCGAGGGTTTCTGAGATATCTTGGTTCGAGGTATTTTGATTATCAAACTCAAACCTAAGTAAAATACAGTTGCTTTTTATGTAGTTAAGACCTCGCCTTTTATGCACGAGGTTGTGGGTTCAAGTCCGGGCAAGTATCAATATGACTTTTTGAATTAATATGTACTGTCTTAGTGACATCGTTGAAGGAAAGGATCTAACTTTAATTTACGGTTTAATAACGGGCTCTATCAGAATTACGAATAACCAGCGCTGCGGTATTTATTTTTTAAATATCGCAGTATTACGCTGAGACAGGAGCCTTTTTGGCATCGCACAGTTCTTTTTTTTTTTTGTTGTTGTCAATGTAACTTTGTTAGTTTTAAGTGCTACTTTTTACTTTCTGTATTTCCTGTGTCCCCCAAATAAAATATTTTTCTTTCTTTCTTTCTAGTTTTAACACAAAACGCTTCTATTTCAATGGCCACTTCCATTGAATCTATAAAACGTAAGTCCTTCTCAGTCCAATAGTCAGAATCGTGTTCGGACTACCGTTTTGTTATTGTTCAATATGTTTTCCAATAATCCAGTTACAGATTACCGGAGGTAGAAAGCCTTGATTCGCACGGTTACGTAGAAAGCGGACCGAGTGCGTGTTGCTCCCTTAAATTACTCCGCACTGATATCTAGTGTTACACGCCATCGATTTTGACGTTAATTTCCTCTATAATTTAGTGCAATGCTGTCCTGCGTAGGTGTGCAAAAATATACGAAGTCGTCCCGGTAAAAGATAGAGATCCCGATAAACGCTTTTCTAGTTCCTTGTAATTCTGGTTTAATTTTTGAAGTGAAACTTTTTTACGCACGCTTGACTTGGGGAGTAAGCTGGCAAACGCGTGACGTAATCGTTACGAAAAGTGTGATCGGGCGAGGCGAACGGGAGTTGAGTGGGGGATATAAGCAAAAGACAGCAGTGCGCGCGCACATTTTCTTTCTCTCTTCCTCTCATAGCCAAATACGTTCCGAATATCTAAGAAGTTTCACTTCAGTCGTGTGGTCATAAGCACACTCGTTTTTTTTTCTTTTTCATTTTGCTTATTAGAACTTGGTTTCCTTGCAAAACTGATAAATGATTATTTATTTGTTTTTAGGCAGGTCCCGGCTGTCATTTGTAAATATTTGAGTGGTTACGGGTAGTAAGAAGCCAGAAAGCCTGACAACCGGTCTTACCAGGGGGTATCGTGTTACCCAGTAACTGGGTTGTGGAAGTCAGATTTTTGAGATTCATGATGAAGCCTCCTCGTGTAGCGCAGTGTATTCCGCCAGTTACTCAACTGAACCGAGCGCTCGGCGCATCCTGGACAGTCACACAAAACACCTTATTTGACTTGCCAATTCTTCCCTTGCGATGGTAGGGCTAACGCCCGCCTGGTTTGCGACCACCCTCCCACCGGAGTCCGTGTGTTTCGTCGATGCGTGGGAGTTTCATTGCCTTAGGCATCTACTGGGTACGCTCGTTCCATCATAGACCTCATCCATCGCTTTCCATCAGGCATGATCGAGGTCAAGAGGGGGCCCATTCAGCAATAAATAAAAAATAATAAGCTGGTATTTATTGTTCTAGGGAAAAGTATATATTTCCGTGCAGGTCGAATCAAAAAATAAGTCATCGTCTATCATTAAAGTCAACTGGGTATAATCTAATAAAACCGGCATGTCCTAGAACTAAATTCAAAGACATGTGACGTCCACAATCCCGCACTGGGCACGCGTGGAGGATTACAGCCTACTCCCCTCACACAGAGAGGAGACCTGTGTCCCAGCAGTGGGAACATTATAGTCGGATTATGATGATGAATCTCACTTATTTGCTAATAATGACTATTTCGATAGGAATTGATATTTTGCTAAACAAATATCTTTGTCTTATGATGTTAGATCCTAATATATTGTTACTATTAGCTTACAGAAGGAAGCCATTACTAAACATCAATCTGGATTCACACTGGATAAGTGGACAACCCAATCCAGATACATAAACACGACTACCCCCAAATCCATAAATTCAAGTCGCACCAACTAGGTACCACCAACCCATACAATACCCATTCGAAATGTATTATTGTGGCCCACTAAATGGCCAATAAAGACTGACCATGATGACTTGCTAAAAACGGTATTCAGTAGCGCCTAGTGCCCAATAAAATGTCGCAAAAAGGTCGTATCTGCAAAATTGGTAACATTTTCATATAATTTAAATTACAAAATAACAATTATTGTTTTATTACAGAAATGGCAACGTCGCATCTAAACGGGCTTAGGCAAAATCTTTTAATCAAATAGCGTTTAGTAAAATAGCTTGACTAAATTTCAAATTATATGGTCAAAGTGAAGTGATGTGATTATTTTGTTACGCTTCGTTGGATTTTGTTGCAATAGTGAATTCATTTTGCAGATAACTTTATTTTGGTTTATGCTAGCACCTGTTGGTTAGCAAAGCATAATCAGCCTATAATGTTCCCACTGCTGGGACACAGGCCTCCTCGCTGAGAGATAAAGTGGGCCGTAATCCACCACGCGGGCCCTGTGTGGGTTGATAGATGTCACATGTCTTCGAATTTTTGTTTCTAGGACATGCCGGTTTCCTCACAATGTTTTACTTCACCGTTTTGAGAGTAGTGGTGATGAAATATTTACACAAAGTAAAGCGCGTGTAAGGGTTTGAAACCATCTGCCAGGGTCGCGGGTTGTTGGAAAGAGATACTCGTGGCCCCTGGCACAGGCAACTGCAGGAACACGGGTGGGTTTTAGTCAGTAAAAGTCTGACACGAACTCCCGCTCCGCTCAGAGCGGGAGAAGCCATGACCTACAACTCTTTAGTTGCGGCCATTACCACTGGGCCAAGACTGCTCCTTTTGATTAGTTTCATTAAATTATCAACAACATGATGATTTTACTAACAAATATCAGTCAAATCGATTACATTTTTGAGGTCTACATGTAGCAGTAGCGAAGGGTAAATTTATGACAGAGGTAGGCCGGAGCAAAAAAAAAATGTCAAAAGAAAATTTCAATGATGAATTGACTATAGAGTGGTTATGTTTTGAATTTTCGAAGGGAAGCCGGTGGGAATCGAGTTGTATGGTACCTTCGCCACTGCCATGTAGTATGAAACAACAACCTTACTGAGACAGATAATAGAGATTAAATGGTGATGGAGCTAAAAACTTTAAGGAATGAAGCGTTTATTAAACTTGTAATAGCCACTGTTGGCCACAAAAAAGTGATCTCTCAGATTCCTGCAAATCAATAAAATAAAATAAGTCTTTTTTGCTGGTTCCACAATGATTTTTAAAAGATTTTGTTATACCATAAGTCACCTCTAAAGTCAAAGTCGAATCATTTATTTCAAATAGGCCCATAAAAGGCACTTTTGAAGTTCAAAATAAAATAGCATTGATTCTAGTCGCCCCTTCCAAAAGGTAGTTTCGTATGGAGAAAAATGGGCAAGAAACTCCACCGTTACTCTTTTAAAAATGATTTACAATATTTTGTATTTTGTTCCGGACGAAATACATAAACTTCGACCAGATGTTCAGATCATGGAAATAAGCATTTTTCATTTTGGACACATTAAATTAATTCTTATTTTTTTGTTAATTTTCTACTACTTCTTTTGTTACATTTAATTTGTAAAAGCTATAGAAGCGTTTGACAAAGTTTAAGGATAACGTGAAGAACACGATGTATAATTATAATATTATATGAAGACGATGCACTTGGAATAAACACTGTACCACAATAGTTAAAACTATTAAAAATAAAGCAATGACAGGTAAATTAATTATGTGATGGATACATGGTGCTCACATATTTACAAATATTGTAAAAGTAGATTATAAAGATTCCTAAATATTGCTCGGTCTCTCGACCTCTGAATCCACTCTGGACCAGTTACTTTTTCGACGTCGTTATGGATTTCACTTTTTTCTCTCATATCATATGTCTTGTCCATAAACCACTTTTGTGTTTTACATATATTTGCATCTATAAACCTAACCTGCAAAACAATAATAATATGCTCTATATCTAAAATATATCACATACTAACAAATCTTCCACCATTCGAAAAGGTATTGCCTCACATTTCAACAGGTATAATTTCAAGCATGCCATATGTTTGGCATGCAGATTGGACATAATCGTAGATCACACGACATAGACCACAGCAAACGGTTCATTACGAAGGAGATTGCCTACAACCCAGACGGGTTATTCTCACTTCTTACTGTGATTTGATGAACCCTTTTTTAACTCCAAGTGAAAGAATATGGAGAGTAGTGTGCTTCCGTCCGCTGTTTCCTGTCTGTCTAGTGTCTATATGAGGTCTATCTATTCATAAACGAAAAACCTGAAGTGGTAATTGATGAGCAATTTTTACTATAGGACAAAACGTGAAATCGTAAAAAAGATAGCGAGGGCGTCCTACCTTACGTTTGCCGATTCGCGGTCTCCACTCAAGAACACGTCTACCCCAACGGTCATTGGTTCAACGGCTAACATGGCCGGCCCATTGCAACTTCAGCTTGCTTTTTCTGTTAGCTAAGTCGAAAACTTTGGTTCTCTGTCGGATCATCTCATTCCGGATTCTATCCCTCAGAGAGACTCCAAGCATAGCTCGTTCTATAGCTCGCTGAGCGACCTTGGATTTATGGACCAGCCGTACCATGAGTGTCCACGTTTCGGCTCCGTCAGTATTAACAGAGAGGACGCACTAATTTAAGACTTTAGTCTTTAGGCTCTTCGGAATACGCGACAAGAAGACTCGACGAAGCAAAACCAAAAAAAAAGAGAAAGCAATGAATAAAGTGCTTATAATTTAGCATCTCCCTCCAGAACACAACACAAAACCGGTTCCAGACTATCATTCACTGAAAATCTCATCAAATTCAATATAATAGTTCTTGACATTAACACACCATGCACACGCGTGCCGCGTAATTTATATGAAAGTCCCAGGTGATTTGTGACTAATACGCCATTTTGTAGCTAGATATAAATCAAAATGGCCGCCGGCTATTCGAATACAGAACGGTGAATAGATTTTTTTCGAATCGCACCTTTTTATTTATTGTTAACAGTTTATATTGATTCATTGTGTGATGTTTAGTGATATGATAGCTATTGAATTGGCTTTTATTAGGTCTGATAAGATGAAACAGAGTTATTATAATAATTATGTTATTTGATTGAGAAGTTATTTCTAAGCTCGATCTTTGTCTGTGGTCGGTATTTGGTCTAGTGATGGGTTGCAGATATCTAAGTATATATATCTATCTTAAATTTAATAAAAATTAAATGCTGCCTATTTGCGTTTTAAAATGTTCGTAATAGGTCGAATTAGATTTTTTTGGAAAGGAAAAGTGGGAAAGTTTCTCGGCAAATTCGGGAAAACCTGAAATTTGGACTGGATGACATCTGCCGGGGTCAGCTAGTTTCAAATAAAAACGAAAAGCGAAATTCTACTGAAACTCATTATTAGAGGTTAGTTTTAGAGGCTGTAATTAAACGAGATATTTTCGATGAGATTAGTGTGAATATCATACAAAACCAAACTTCAATTCGTCAAATAAAAATCAAGAAAAAAAAAGCCATAAAAAAATATTCAGGTAGGGTGTAAATGGACTCCTGAATACTGTAACAAGTGATTTCTGTACCTACATTAAATATTGTAACCTGTATTTGTAGTTTAACCTGTAATTAGCAACTGTGTAAATCCGAGGCTATTGTTACCAATAGGATCTAAGATTTGTAATATATAGAAATATTATATATTATATTATATAATTATGTTCATGTACCTTAATAAAAAAAAATATTCTAAACTAGCAGAATAACACTTCAACCGCAAAACCATTTCGTATTTCAACCTCACCTAATAATTACTACAACACATGACTACCAAGTTCCGCAACCATGTGAATGGGAGCCACTGTCCCATCATTATCGTATAAATCAGTACCGATTCAACCGGTAATTGCACCGATATCGATGTATCGATACTATCTCGGAACTGGTAAATTAAAGTTTGCGTTCAATATAATTTTCATGTGAAATGTGTGACGTATAATAAATTATTGGGTATTAGATATACTGTGTGGTATAAATCTTGGGACCTGTAATGTACTAGCTTCTGCCTGCGACTTCGTCCGCGTGAAATTTCATGTTTCCCCACTCCGTAGCATCGCATCGCCTACGCGCACTATATCTTTGTTTTCGCTTATAGTTCTTTTAGATTTTTGTTCGTCTCTAAAATTAGCTAAACTAGCTTGATGTTACTCGTATATAACCTATAGGCTTCCTCAGGAATCGAGCTATTGAATGCAATAATAATTTCTCAAATCCGACTGGCAGTTTCAAAGATTAGCGCTTTCAAACAAACAAACAAACAAACTCTTCAGTTTAATTATGATTGCTTTAGCTGTATAGATTAAATATACTGTGTAGTATAAATCTTGGGACTTATAATGTATGGACGGCATATTCATAGAGGTGATCCAGTAGGTATCAATTGGATAGAACAGCTTCTGATATGAACTGTTCTCCTAGTACCTGTTGAATGAGTTTTATGGGTAATAAAAGTTAACTGGTTTTGCTATTCGATGTGACTTGTTCTTATATCTAATAATATTTATGTACGCTTTGAAGAGCTTTATAGTATGTCATGTTGCCTTCAGAATCTTTGCATTGGTTATTAATGAATGTTCATATTTTAGTTAAAACAGCATTTCTTACAATACAAAATAATCTATAACAATAGTAGGTAATGTCAATTATGGATAATTAACGAATAAAGCAATTTTATTTATCTATCGTGATTTATTGTAATCGACGACGTCTTCTCAGTTCGTTATTGCCGAGACAAAAGTCTTCTTTCTTTCGGTTTTAATTGTATGAAAAAAGATGGCGTCTGGTAAACGATTAGGTACCTATTATATCTTTCAAACCTAATCCTCCTTACCTTATTTTTCTTTATTTATTTTATTATTTATGTACACACAGTAAAATACATAGAGATCTAAACATAATTGAGATTTGATTTCTTTCCATGTTTTTCTTTTTTTTTTCTATGACAGTGAGGGAAGAGAGAGTGCAACTCTGTCTGCGCACACACTTGTGCACTATACTAACTCCCGCGCCGAAGGCTAGTCTCAGTTGAGATTGGCCGTCGTGGCAGAAATATAGCTTGAAGGTCTTTTATTTTATTAAGTCTTTCAAAGCTTATTATAAAGCACATCACCAAAATATTTATAGTAAATTCTTCCTATTGTCAGACGATTGACTTTAAAACACGTTTCAAGACCAACCATTATGACTCTATGTGAAATCCTATTGCAGAATTTGGCCGTCAAAATGATCAATTAGTCAATTTAAGCACCAACTGCGTTTATATGTAACCTTAACTACATACTTGTACCTATCAATATCATTTTTCATAGTCATGAATTTAAAGTGTGGTACTCTTTAAGCATACTTTATACCTAGCATCAATCGTAAGCAACCATTTTCTCTCTCCATGAACAACACACGAAAAATCGCAGCAACATCGCAAACCGCCCGATTACACCACGCAAACATAACAGTGTTTACCCATGATCCGTTTAACTCAAAGTTTATGTTAAAAACCCGCCCTGAGCGGCCTATCAGCCGCTTTAAATCATCGACGGTAAGACAGACAGCCGCCCATAATTGTAGCCGTAGGCCTCCCGATGACACATTCCATCAAAACCGACCGTTCAAGAACTTTTCTCTAACGGTGCCACTGGTTTTAATAGTAGCTGCACTCTATGCACCCCCGTCAATATGTCATTGTGGCTTGCAAATCGAGTTCTTGAGAAAATTGCTCTTATACTCTTTAACATATGCAAAGGGAACATCCCTGGGGACATGGAATCGATTATGATCGATTAAAAGTGTTTACGTGCGTTTGGCGTGTCGTGTGTTTCTACATGGAGTGTGTACACAGGACATTGGGTCCGTTTTATTTTAGTGAACGGTGATGAAATACACATTTCATCAACGAAGAAAACAAAAGTGGTACCGTGTTAGCGCATTTCATCATCGTTTTCTTGCACTTTTACCAATATGTGGGTGGGGTCGGCGCAACATGTCTTTATCTTCCATACTTCTCTATTAGTCGACTTGTCGGTAGCCCCATTCTAGCCAAATCTTCTTTCACTTCATGTGTAAAATAATTACATTTGACGTCCTACAAACCACCTGCAAACGAGAGGAAGTTCGCGCGTTCTCCGTATAAAAGGGAGGATCCTCCGACCAGACGGGTGTCGTGTCTGGCGGACAACTGTCCGGTGATTCATGTCGGGCCATTGTATGTATGCTAGTTGCGCGGTAAACTCTGCTTGCGAGATGCAGGATTTTGCGTGACGTCGGTATGACGCGTTGTTTGCATGTGGCGTTATAGGTACCGCTACAATCGCGCCAAAAATAAAAGTATTTTGCTATGTTTTTACACATAGTTATAGGTAGCGCCACGAAAGATGAGACTTGACCCCACCGCCCCTATGACGTCCGGTTCTGTCCCGCGCTCAGACCTAATACCGCTAAAGAGACCTAAAATCGTGTACTGCGCAAGTCAAACCACGTGGTGTGTCAAGTCTCGTCTTTCGTGGCGCTAACTATACTTAGTTTGAAGTACAGAATGCATACGGAGAAAGACCAATCGTCTTCCAAAAGGTCTTTTTACACCCTCTACAAAATAAAAAAAAGCCAAGCCTTCTCCAGTTAGCCTACATGTATGTCGCACCAATATAAATTATTCGTCGATGTCACGTGGTAATCGCCTATTTGAACCGACTATTACACGTCACAGTTAATTATACGTGTAGTGTAGTATTTAATATGAAATTACCAGGCCTGCTTGATTTAGTATAGGATGTAGTTCTTGTTAGGTACTACACGATATGCATGTAAATGGTTTTAAGGGCTTTGTAAGTAGTAGTCATGGAAAGTCAGGGAAATTAATGGTCTTCAAACAAATTGACTAACAATTTAAAAAAGACGAGTTATGAGAAAAATTTGTTTTCTATAAAAATTTTAATTCCTCATATCTCGTCTTTATATCAGTGTCCTTTCAAATTAGGTATATATTCTGTAATCCAAACGGAATAAATACACACTACCTTAAGAATATGTTTGATTTACAAATTATTTTGGTATTACGTTTGTATGAACTACGCATGCTCCGCCGGCCCCTTAAAGTCCGTAGGTATATTAAAATCACAACTGTCCTTGTTTGACAGTTGTTTATCCGGCAAATTGTTGTAGGGCTTTAATGTTTAACATTAGTTTCTCTGACTGTACCTACGTTTTTGATGAAGTTTTTTTTTCAGCCTGCATTGTGTACCGCTGCTGGGCAAAGGCTTCCCTTGTTTCTTCCAAACCTCTCATCTCTGGCCCTGCAAATGTTACCAACATTAAAACAAAATTATTTTAGATTGTAGAGTACCTAATATCTTAATTCTATCTTTTACAGATAACCCAAATCTAGACCACAAGTCCACAAGTAGGTATGAGGTCTACCGAGGATGCTCCAGACGTATCGCAACTCGTGAAGGGGGGAATTATTGCACCTGGAATCAGCCTTAGACTACCAAACATCTACCAAGTTCTTTATCTGCAACAACATCTTTTATACTTTATTTGTTTAAAATGACGTTTTTTTTTGTATAACTCAAACACAAAAAGGACAATAAAGGCAGAAGATAAGATACTAAGAGACAATGAAGAAGATTCACACGATATAAAGAATCCTTATTTTTAGTATTAGATATACATGGATATTATATTTGTATAGCTTATATTATGTAAATACTTAATTAAATAAACCGCCAAGAATCCTGAAATAAATACAATGGACATATTTTTTACAACATTCTTAAATCTTTGACAGTCATTACGGGTAGTCAGAAACCCAAAACTCTCACAACCAGTTTTACCAAGGGGTGTCGTGTTACCCAGTAACTGGACTTGTGGAGGTCAGATAGGCAGTCGCCCCATGTAAAATACTCGTATTCAGCTGCATCCGGCTAGACTGGCAGCTGACTCCAATAAAGAAAAGACTAGGCAGATTAATTTTGACATATTTTTACAACTACTATTCCAAACAAAATCGATTCCTATCACATCGATTATCGATTTCAAAGGAAACTAAAAGTGGCTCGAACAGTATCGTGACACACTTGCAAGCCATAGTTACTATAAACACACGTATGTCAGACATTCCAGTGCATAATGAGTACATTCGTAATAAGCATGGCGGTTGTTATGTCGTTCACTTAAAGCATTGCTTGAAAGTAAGAGTAATATTTAAATGGAATACCTAGATAAATCTGCAAGAATAGCATCTAAAGTAGACTATAATGCGTATAGTATACTCGTGGAATGGCAGGTAATTGTAATAATAGATAGAATTCACTTTATTATCCGTATTGTTACCATTTCCTTTATTCGTCTAAATACATATAAATTATATTTTTAAATTTTAGAATATAAAAAAAACATTTAAAAATATAAAAAATAGTAGCCCACCGGTATCGGAAACAGGTTCCAAGCTACCGGCGGTCAGGGCTCCAGAGAGAGGAACCTCCTGACAATGCGAGCCGTGTCCAGAAGTACTGCTTTCTGAATCAAGCCCTTGATCCAACTGGCCAACGAGATCAGCCTCCTCAGGTGTTACCATAATTATTAATTACAGAAATAGTGTGAATAATCCATACAATTTTTCGTATTTGTAGTTTGTTGAAGGCTGTATCTGTTTTTTTTTATTTTCTCAATATAGGTTAGTGGAAAGGGAATTCGCGCTACTCAATAGTAAGGTAAATAACGCGAGGCACAATACACATTTGAAAACTTTTCCAGGAATCCTAATGATAATTTAGAAGGTGGCTTCAATCGCAAGAACTGTGTATTTATATTTTCCAAGGACCACAAACATCATAAGCAGAGAGCAGTAACGATATATTTACTGCCCGCAACTTCATCCGCGTGAAATTTCTTATTCCCCCGACACACACCATCGCATTGCATCGCCTGCCCGCGCTGTTACTTCGTTTTCGGTTAGCGTTCTTTCTGACCTTTTTTTTGTTTTTGCTCGGCTTCTAAGGGTCCTAGCGTGATGTTAAATAGCCTATAGCCGTCTCCAGGAATTGGACTATCAAGAGCAATTTTTTTAAAATCTGATTGGTAGTTCTAGATTAGCGCGTTCAAACAAACAAGTCCTTCAGCTTTATAGATAAAAACACCAAGCAGTTGGCCGTCTAAAACCAAAACCACAGGTTTCTATAATCAAAACAATCACGTAATTGAATGATTCTTAGCCTTAAGTGAACCTGTATCAATTACATATTACATTGTTGTTTTACATGTCAACAGTAGTTAATCACACTAATATTATAAAGGCGAAAGTTTGTGTGTGTGTGTTTATGTAGTTATATGTTTGTTACTTCTTCACGCTCAAACGGCTGGACCAATTTTGATAAAATTTTGTATGGAGGTAGCTGACACCCTGGATTAACATATAGGCTACTTTTTATCCCGATATTCCCACGGGATCGAAACTTATGCGGGTGAAACCGCGGGGCGCAGCTAGTTAAGCCTAAATGTTGATTGTATAACATTTAACGCAAACTGTATTATGATTGATGGCAACGAAGTGTGGCGAATAAAAACGAAAGTCGATATCGATATTCTGGTTTAGTGAGCAGGCTCTCGGATTTATTGGATTTAAATGACCACAAATCTTACAAGGCTATAATAGTAAAATAGTATGTAGTTAGTAATCTACATTATAAAATTATTGATGATGTAAATGAAGATGGTGATGTGATGTGTTTGTAGGATATTGAAATTAAATAAAATTGGAAGGAGGACGCGCGGGCTCGCAAAATATGGAAGGAGTGGGACAGCGCAGGGTAGTAAAAAAAAAGAAAATAGAATGCCTCATTGAAAGCTGTGAAACCATATTGACAAAATGGTCTAGGAGATTGCATAATCAGTCTACAATGTTTCCACTGCTGGGACACAGGCCTCCTCTCTTCGAGAGTGAGTGGAATAATCTACCACGCGGGCCCAGTGCGGGTTCGTAGATGTCACATATCTTCGATTTTTTAGGTTCTAAGACATGCCGGTTTCCTGAAGATGTTTTCGTTCATCATTTTGAAAGCAGTGGTGATGAAATTAGTGTGTCTAAGAGATGCTTCTTGATATTCAATTGAAATATGAATCTCATATGAATCTAAAGAGTTTTATACCTACAAGAAAATTAAAATAAAAGTCTGACTGACCATTTGTTGTCGACCTTAGAGTCAAACATCTCGTAATATCACTTAACTTCACTTCTTTGAAACTGGAACAGCAAATTCTGCTCGGCGACTCAAAATGTACTGTGATGATAATACTTCCTCAACGAGCTATGTAAACGAAAGTCTACGGCTGCTATAGCAATGTCAGATGCAGTTAAAGGCTACAATAACTTGTCGCTTGCAAACCAATATGCAAATCTTATGCACATTCTACTTCTACTATTAACCAACCTAATATGCGCAGCAATTTAACACTACACACGTATTATCTGGAATCAATCCGAAACACTAAACAAACGTAATTACGTGAAATACGATATCGCCATTAAATTAGCAGTTTAATGATACAATTGTATTGAATCAGTTATATCCAAAACCGTTACACATATATCAACCTGTCAAATACCGGACCAATTGCTGTGTTTAAAACGCAAAGGTGCGTTCAAACGTGTCCCCCACTTGCGCGAATTCCTATGAACATTTCGCAACTACTGAGCGGCTATCCAACTCCGCCCTAAGATACCCACCTATTACACCGTTCGCTACCGAACAACCTTGACTATTATTTAGAGCGCTGACCATTAACCAGACCGCGTAAGCATAGATACGGAGTCACCAGAGGCTGATATCTCGTCGACAGCACGAATTACATTAGCGAATTATCCTATTTTCCGTTCGGGAGCCCGGAGCGAACGGCTAACAAGCTAGCCTCATGACGTAGAAAGCGCTCCCATATTTCCTAGGCTAATAAAACCGATGATAGTCTTGGGGTGTTCTAAAAAACGAGCGCTATATCAAACGCGTGCTCGAGGTAAACTAGCTGAGTATAAATTCTAATAAGCGTTTATTCTATGCGCCTCCCGAGGCAACAATGCTCTTAATCTCGACTATTATAGCTTGGAAGTTTTAAAATCCAAGCGGTAGTTGCTTACACTTAATATTTAGTTGCCTCCTACGCTCGGCCGAGTAATAAATTGCGCGGGATTGATGCCTCGACGCCATGTTTTTAAGCTTCCGTATGTTTTAAAAATGGAATAGTGTTCGATCAGTCACGGCCCATAGATAATTCATATGCACGATGGGACATGAAATAAATCTTCCTTGCTTTGAATCTCTTTGGTTCCATTTTTAAATCGTGTCTCGTGATTAGATTGGCGTGGCATTTACTGATAAGTCTGACGTTTAAGAAAGAGTTTTTACTTAGCCGCGTAAGGTGCAATGTTAATGGATGCAATTAAATGTTCTTATCTTTATGTGGTGTATGGTTACCGTTTAAGAGAAAGTCTTTAATCATTAAAAGCTAGCTCAGACGGTGCAAAAACTGAGAAATTGCCTTTTGTACTGCTGGTCGTGGATTCAAGTCCCACAAAACAGGTATATTTGTACTGATTATTGACAGTTTTTACATAGAATGAAAAACAGGGCGTTAACCACGTCTCCTCGAAAGGAACTGCCGCCTGGACAGCTATAACACCTAACCAGAAATAAATTGAAATTCTACATACTGAGCTATTAGTATCTTTTGGCGCTTGAATGACATAGACAGGAGAGCGCTATTATAAAACATGTGAATATGTAGAAAACAAGATGGCTTCCGATTTTGGAGCGCCAAAAGTCTCTTCTATAGCTATAACCGCCATCTATGGACACGTATAGTAATATGATAGTCCCCGAGACCGAATTTTGGCCATGACGGCAAATCTCAATTCAGACCCATCTACGTGGGAGTTATCATAATGCACAAGTGTACGCAGACACAAGTGCACTCACTCTCATAGTCCGATGGGTTGGCAATCCGACATGACCAGAGAGATCAGGCGTAAGACCAACAGCTTAACATGCTTTCCGAGGCGCGGAGGTATCACACCACCAACTCCCAAACACATGTAACTTCTAACCAGAGAAAAAAAAAGTGGCACTCCGGGAGTCGACAGAAGTGAAAACTTGAACAATTACGTGTGTATTTTTTGAATCGTCATATAAAAAAAAACACATACAGAATATCACTCACTGACATCGGAAATACATTAAAACCGAGTACATCCCGAGGACAGCCGAACAGCCGAATGTAGCGCGGTGTCGGTAACAGTGTCGCGAGTTCAATGGTTTTTTTCCCATCTCAAAAAATGCCCAACGCGCCTAAAGAAGTTTTCACTTCAAAAAGTTGAAATGCCTCATACACCTGCAATCTCACCATCGCAGCATAGGGTTCTAATTATAAAGCCCTTCGAACAATATAATAATTTCAATAAACGTTCTCACACATGAACGGTGAGCGCAGTAACGTAATGACGGCAGTAAGGAAGTACGAACACCTGTTCAACAATATAGTGTAAGTACCATTTCATATAGACGAGCTACGCTGTGCGAAGAATGGATATGACACATTTGAGTTAAGAGGACTACATGACCTAAAGCGCGGTCACTGTCGGACTGCATAGAAAAGAAAGAGAAGCGCGATGACACAACGCTGGTAATTTATTGCAAAATATGAAGCAATTATCTATTTACGGAAAATCTATGGTTTGGACTAAAAAAATAAAACAGTAGAGTTTTAGTATGTTGCTTGTAAAATAATCTGACAAAAAATCATAATGATTGTATGTATATTAGTATGGTTGTTATTGTAAAAAGAAAGTTTTTAGAGGTATCTTCGTGATTTTTTTCTATCGTAGCAAATTAGTTGTATTATGTTTTAAAACTTGCGTTTTTTGCGTTTAGGTCCTGTAAGCCCCTTAAATCCCTGGAGGCTTTTATGCAGGTGTTTATTTTACGCATTATATAAATCATGAGCAATGTGCCCTGCCCACTGCCACTTAAGTTTGGCAATTCTTCGGGCTATGTAGGTTACCTTGGTTCTCCTGCGGATCTCTTCATTTCTGATTCGATCACGCAAGGAAACTCCAAGCATAGCCCTCTCCATTGCCCTTTGGGTGACTTTCAGCCTTCTAACAAGGCCCATTGATCGCAGAACAGATGGCTGATGGGCCCGAAAGGTTCTGGAGAGGCGATTGCGTACCGGAAGAAGTAGCGTTGGAAGGCCTCCCACAAAATGGACCGACGACCTTTTGAAGGCCGCAGGAACTCGTTGTATGCGAGAAGTACTGTACCGGTCGAAGTGGAGGTGCTTGGGGAGGCCTATGTCCAGCAGTATAAAATTTTCGGCTGAAATGATGATGATTATGACAAATCATGAATCTCTGCGTCGTTGGTCTTGTAGTCGCAAGTGTGACTACTGAACGTAAGATCCTGACTTCGATCTAAAATTACTTTACCCGAATAGGGGTCCGACTCGTGTTTGCCGCGTATGTAAGACCATCTAAATCATGAATCATAGTGCGCTATGCTCAACATCAACCAGTGGGGTAATTGCGTGACACACTTACAATAGCAATGCCATTCATTTTGACAACCCAACAACGTTCATTGCGTTAATTACGTAAGCGACGTTAAGCAGACGATTTTTTTAAATAAAACAATGAAAGTCAGGATTAGAATTCCTTCGAAATCCATCAGATTATGATTGAAAGTGTTTGAAGCAATTGGGGTGCAGTTCAAAAGTGTTATGTTTTTCTAAAATCAGAAAATTGTCACTCGTCTTCCCATCTTTATCCAAATTAAGGTACAACTGCCACCTCTAATACCTTAGAACGTCTGTTTGGAGTTGCGAAACATGACCAATTTTTAAGGCAGTAATTTCACTCTCTTCACTATCTAACCATCTGTGGTATGATCACCCATCAAAATCCAAGCCTCAGCACTCTTGCTTAACTTAGTGTAGAATCGCCACATCTGCTATGTTCGGAAATCTGTTCGTAATATCGCCGATGCCCTGAAGGCAGTAATTCTCACTCTCCTCACTGCCTTATATTTTGTCCTGCGGTCACCCATCAAAATCCAAACCTCAGCTACCGTTGCTTAACTTGAGGTACAATCTGGCCATCTGCTATCTTTGAACATCTGTTGAGTTGCGTAATATGGCCGATGTCCTGAAGGCAGTAATTCTAACTCTCCTCACTGCCTTAACATTAATCCAGTGGTCACCCATCAAAATCCAAACCTTGGCTACTGTTGCTTAACTTAAAGTATAATCGCCACATCTGCTATCTTCGAACATCTGTTGAGTTGCGTAATATGGCCGATGTCCTGAAGGCAGTAATTCTCACTCTCCTCACTGCCTTATAATACACACTGGAATAGATGTTGTTACCGTTTTGTACTTACGGCATATTCATAGTCTTGGCTGTTTGTAATGGGTAATTTATTTAATACGGCTGAATTGGTAAACCGGAGATTAGTCGTATATACATTTGTAGCGCAATGTGATCACAAGTCAGAGCTGTCGTTGACTGTCTTTTATGTCAAAATGCTATTTAGTTCAACAAAATGTTTCAAAATGAGTTGTTGATGCATTCGCATTTCATAAAACTCAGGGTATTTAAAGGTCAGCAGTGACATACAAAACTGTCAGACTTATATAAGTCCAGGAGGTGTTATATCAATCTTAAATCGAAATCAAAAGTGATATTTCGTACCTAATCCAAGACTATAAATACGAGCACACAAACAATATCTGCCCGAGGGCCATGTGATCCCATAGCGTTCGATAACCGATAGCATCGCGCACCACCTTGTTCGGCGCAGTCGGTTAAAAGGTCCTTACGCCATTCACTTGCACACTTGCAGCTGGTCGGGTAAACGCCGTCATTACCTATAACATATTTGTATGTCGGGTATATAAACTAATAACATAAAGAGATTTTTTTTTTTATCCATATAATAAATATTCGTACCCGAACATGTTCCGAGAATGTTCGTACGGAGGGGCCCGTGGCCAAATAATAACAGCCGCACAGGTCGATCGATCAGGTTAAGCTACGCTTGCCGCGGTCGGTCTGTGGATGGGTAACCATCTTTACATACCGAGACCCCTCCATGCCTCGGAAAGGACGTTAAGCCGTTGGTCTCAGCTGTCATTCGTGGATTTATAACAGTCCTTACGGGTAGTCAGAAGCCCGAAAGCCTGACAACCAGTCTTACCAAGAGGTATCGTATTACCCAGTAACTGGGTTGTGGAGGTCCGATAGGCAGTCGCTCCATATAAAATACTGGTACTCAGCTGCATCCGGTTAGACTGGAAGCCGACCCCAACAAAAAAGACAAAAAGCCAATTGAAAACTGTTTTTTACTGACCTTGAAACATTCAAGGGCAGTGGCCATTTCGGTTTCATTAAAGAACCATTGCCCCGGATAACATCACGCCTCTATGGTGGTTAATGGTTAAGCAGAGGCGTACCTAAATATAGTACACCCACATTTCGCCAGTTATGTTTAAGTCCCATGTAATAGGGGGCGAGCGTGCAGCCATCACCGGGCATAAATCCAGACTCCGGACAGCTACTGAGAAAATCCAGATAAAAAAACCCAATAATATTTTATCCGACCCGGGAATCGAATCCAAGACCTCATGTTCAGCAGTAGCGTTTGCGACCACTAGGCGAGTCAATATGACTCATCATCGTCTGCCTAGCCTGTTCCCAACTATGTTGGCTTCCAGTCTAACCGGATGCAGCTGAATACCAGTATTTCGCGAGTCAATATGACTAAAAGGATCATTCTTTTCTAAATTACAACTTTAAAGTTACTGCTAAGTTCTTCTACCCACATCACTATGCTAGTCCATAATATCAGTTTACGTAACATCCTTACCCTATAAATCGTTTATTAGAATAATGTTCACAATACTAATCACGAGCGCGCTGATCTCTCAGATAAGAGGCGATTCCGATCTCCTATGATGAATGGTCTACACCCATACTATGTCTTTGTTTGAAATAAACTGGAAAAACCGCTACTTTTAAGCTCTAGACTTTGTGGTTTACCGGTTGGCAGGCTTGAGGCAGGTGGGAGGGTTGTGGAAGTAAAGGCTGAGCCGGTTTCCCATGGCCCTCCCATCACGGCGATGTGGGTACACCGCTGAGTTTTAGTGGGTATACTGTCGGTGCCATTCCGACAGGAGTCCCACATACCCTGTCTCGACCCCCGCGAGCGGGGATGCGTAATGCATTTCTCGGCGAAAAAAAAAAAAAAAAAAAAAAAAAAGGTGGTTAAATCAAAGGAACTGAGAGCGTTGGTGAGACAGTATCCTCTTCTTTACAAAAAAAGGCTACTTCCTATTTTTTTTTTTTTTTGTTAGCCTATATAGTGTCCCACTACTGGGCAAAGGCCTCCTCTTGTTCCTTCCAAACCTCCCTGTCTTGTGCGATCTCTGGTCATGTTGGCTCTGCAACCGTTATCAATCAGATCGTCGCATTACCTTGGCCTTGGTCTACCTCGACGGTGATGTCCTCCTTTAGGCGTCCAATGAGTGGCGATCTTTGCCTATATTTCCGGGTGAATTCGTGAGACGTGTCTAAATCTACGTCCTATATAAAACATTAATCAGACAGCGGCCATAGTCCTTCCATAGTTCTTTGTAACCAGTCCACTTTAGCCACCCAAACCCATAGTCCAATGTTTTGTTTTCCATATCCTGCAATAGACCTACACCAACCGGGGGTGGGGCATTTAGTGTATACAGTGCATACAGGGATAATCGTTGGCTGTTGCCTCATTTCATTTAAAGCTTTTTAACGGGTTTCTAGGAGTTGTCTTCGGCCCCTTGTATGCCTTCCAAACGTCCGGGACCTCAAGGTCTCGGGATATATCAAAGCCAAAAAAAACTACATTCAATACGGATTTCGGTTACGGTGACTATTTCTATTTCTTCTTAGTATGCTCTCGAGAGTAGCGGTGGCCCAGTGGTATCGGCCGCGACTTACGAGTTGTAGGTCGTAGGATTGAACCCAGACAGGCGCTTTACTTTGTGTAAATTATTTCATCACCACTGCAGCTCTCAAAACGGTGAAGGAAAATATCGTGAGGAAACCGACATGTCCTAGAACCAAAAATTCGAATACATGTGATATCTACCAACCCGCACTGGGTCCGCGTGGTGAATTACGGCCCACTCCCTCTCACAAAGAGGAGGCCTTGTGTCCCAGCAGTGGGAACATTATAGGCTGATTATGTATGTATGCTCTGATGACGGAATGTATCCTACTTTGGCTGTGGCTTAATCTTGAGGTGATCTCGCCTGCTTTGGAGATCTCTCTTTCGCTGATCTTGTTGTTTCAAACCATACCCTCTGAAAATTTTGAGAATTAACATTCATTTGTATGTAGTGTATGTGAGCATGTCCCTATTATGAATGCAACTACATAACGGTCTATCGACGACAACCGTCTAATCAAAATAATTTTACCTCATACGCAAAATACCTCGTCGACCGCATTTTCTTTTTACCCACATTTTCTCAAACGTCTATAAAGCTAGTATGTATTCCCTGCCTAGTGCATAGGTGTTTATTTTTCATTTGCATACCAAACGCTATTCGTGTGCATCTGTACCGGATTTTTTTGTGTCGTAGCCTTTTAACTTAGTGTATCTTAGTGCGTCAGCTGCAGAGGCAGTTGCGGTCTGCCGGCTAGCAGCACCGTACTCTAATACACGAGCGACACGTGTCGACAGCCGACGACGGGCGTCGACGGCTGCATTTTCCTCTGCCGCTGACACGTGTCGCTCTTATGTATGCTCACTTAGCTTAACTCTGTGTGCCAGGATAGCTGGAGATTCTTAGTCCAACGGTACTGCAGCTGATATTGATCTGCAGTGCTATTCTGTAAAAATCTCACCGTGAAAACTTGGGTGAAGTGAGCTGTCAATAGTGTCAATCCCTAGCATCAGGTAGAATGATAGCTCACTTGCAACTCACTTCACCTAAGTTATCACGGTGATCTTTTTACAGAATAGCACCGCAGTATCGTATATTATTGGATTTAGGGCTCATAAGTAGGTGTATTACTTTATTACCAGCCACAGTAAACAGTGGTGGTACCCAATAAATTGTAAAACAAACACCGTGCATGTCTTATCACATGATCTGGTATCTGGTATCGGTATCGCGGTATCTTACATGATTCGTTTGGACACGCCTAATGTGCCGTGACGCCGCTGATAAATTGCTGTGGTATGGTGTTGGGTTTGCTCCTGTCTGGTGCATAGGTTATTTGGGGTGAAGAAACATGGCTTTTGCGACAAATACAAAATGAAATGGTCTTTTACGTAATTTTGACTTAGGCACTTATTACTCCATTGTTTTTATAGAGGAAATCTGTTTATCTATCTTGTTTACACATATGATATTTGACTAAAATTACTCTGCTTTCACGCAGTGTGCTTTTAATAGCAGGGACATTGGTACTTATTGAGAAACAATAATTTATTTCTAAAAGTAATTTTTAAGACCTTTTGTACTCTTTCTATGGCGTCGGCATTTCTTTATGTAAATAGATATTGTAAAAAAAAAATTACAAAAAATATTCCCCAAATGGTAAGTAACCGAGACAGTAACCTACTAAAGGCTGGTGCGTGCGCGTGCGGTTGCCTCTGTATATTTAAAACTATTTTAATCACTTATACTGTGATCCATGCACTTACACATGGTGTCCTATTTCTTATACTTTATGGTGGGCTTAGAAGTGTTAGGACGTTGAAATATTTCGATAAAGCGTCTCTTGAAGAGCATTGTACCTATAACATAACACCACGACTGCATTTCCCCAAAAGGTTCAGGCAGAGGTGTAGCTATCACCCACATTTCGCCAGTTATATTTATTTAACTCGGAAGTACAGACGCCAGCACATCAAGCTACTACAATCTGTCAAATTTCTATAATAGATTTTCAACTTTATCGCTTAAGCATAAGGTTCAAAGTTGATTGGGAAAATTTGATAGTTTCGGGTAACTTGATGTGCTGGCGTCTGTACTTAATAGGGGGCGAGCTTATTGCCATCAACCGGGCACAAATCTAGCGGGGTAGTTGCGTAACACACTATCAGTAGCAATGGGTTTCATTTTGACAGTTCAACAACATTCATTGCGTTATTTACGTTGTTGAGTAGATACATCTTTCGAACATATGAAGCAATGGATTAGCAATATCCTTCAAAATGATTCAGATTGTGATTGATTGTGTGTTATGCAGTTAGGGTGCAGGTTCCAGGTGGTTTCTGAGAAATTCCTGATTTGAATAGAGGCTTAAAACCTGAGGGACAATTCTTGTAATTTTAAGAACGTTCACAGACTGATCTCAGTCTCAATCTGTCAAAAATACATCTAATTTCCCTACATTTTGACAACTTTTTGACATTTATTTGTCGCTGAGATGAGACTGGGACTAGATTTTGAGCGTTTTAAATTACGAGAATTGGCCTACTGGTCTGCATTTGCTATTATGAAAATAATTCAATATATACCACGCCTGCGGTGGTCAAAACTTATTGATAAATCAAAGCGTTCTAAACCTCTGTTTTCACAAAACCGTTTATCTATATCTCTACTTGTCTTAATATTATAATTGAGAGGTATTTGTTTGCTTGTAAGTTTGTATATAGGGGGTAATATCTGGAAGTACCAGTAGGATTTGAAAAATTCTTTGCATTTTATAGCTCAATTCTTAAGGAAGACATTTAACATCACGCCATAATCCGTATAACCGAGCACAAAAATTTATTTATTTTATACTTTAAGCACATAAATTTAATAGAGCATTTAATAATGGTACTATTTCTACATACATAAACTCAAACCTTCTTCCCATGGGGTACGTAGAAACTTCAGAACGGCAACTGTTACGAGCCTTACATACTCCTTTTGTTTCGTTTACGTTCATACATCTGAGGGGCAATTCTCGTAGTTTTAAGAACGTTCACAGTCTGATCCTCAGTCTCAATCTGTCAAATATACCTACAATTTTCCTACATCTTTGACAAGTCTTTGAAATCGATTGTCGCTGAGATGAGATTGCGACTAGATTTTGAACGTTTTTAATTACGGGAATTTGTTTTCA
This sequence comes from Hydraecia micacea, assembly GCA_914767645.1. NCBI lineage: Eukaryota > Metazoa > Arthropoda > Insecta > Lepidoptera > Noctuidae > Hydraecia > Hydraecia micacea. The sequence continues at coordinate 4,304,073 of OU611794.1, forward strand.
GGTCATACCTGCACGAATTTTTTGAGTACTACGCACCTGAACTTTCTAAAGAACATTACCAATAAGGTCACTATTTCTCTCAAAAATTTGAACAATAGTTCGACTTCAAATAAGTCCAAACACGCTGTATTAAATCAACGGTGACCACACAATGCGAAGACCGCGGACAGTCCATCCGTCAAGTACACTACCTAAATTCCTGGGACACTACCCACGTGCTTCCTTGACGGTGTTTAATGGTCACCCTATGCCCGCTGTGCGATCATTTGTCAGCATGCGTGGACAATACTTGAATGACCAGTACCAAAATTCATGTGTGACCCTTTTGGGTAACAGAATAGAGTTGAAATTTCCATGGTTTGTGGTTTTACAAGTGTAAAGGTAAAGTTGTATTTTTTAAAAAAAAGAACGCCGTTTTGTTTGTGATATATGAATTTAATTTGAATAAGATTGGTATGTATGGGTAATATAAAAATTAATGGCACAGTGACTCGTTTGCTACTGCTAAATTGCCGGTAGCCATTAAAAACCTGGTCAATATATCTTGACCAATGCTTGATCACTAAGGTCAAGCGTAAAACAATAAAAAAAAATTTGGTTCTATATTTCACTCTTTAAAAACATACATCATCGTCATTCTCCTGCCATTATTCCAATTTATTTGGGCTCTTTTTCTTCCATACTATTAGTAGCCATCTTAGTAAGTAGGCAGTAACACGCCCTTTCTAGCCATATCATCTTTCACAGCGTCCATCCATCGTTTCTTTAGACTCCATTTTCTCTTACAGATACATATTTTTTTCCTAGTTTAACGGACACCATTGATTAACACAAAGCCTCAAGTCAAGGTCAGCACTACTTACTTAGTTAACGCCAAAACACTCAATGGTTCATGACTCAAAATAATTCAGGATCTGTACCGTCAGGCAGGGAGTTTGCATATTTCAGTGAAACTTCCAGTAACAGTGATTTACATAACTCATGTTCGTAAGCTCCGCTGAATCGACAGTAATCTTGGATTCGGGGTGTCTTTGTATGTTGTTTTTTTCTGGAGTCTCATTTTTGTGGGTAGTTTACTTTTTGGGAGACAGTTCTGGAAAATTGGGGTGAGAGGCGCGTGACTGAATAATAACAGCCGCATGGGTCGATCCTGGTTGTCGATATAGCTCACAGAATAACCAAGCTGAAGTGGGAATGGGCCGGCCATATTAGCCGTAGAACCGATGACTATTGGGGTAGACGTGTTATTGAGTGGAGATCGCGAATCGGTAAACGTAACGTAGGACGCCCTCAGGCTAGGTGGAGCGACGATCTTCGCAGAATGGCTGGTAGCAGCTGGATCAGAGTGGCCGAAAATCGAGTTGAATGGCGTGCAATAAGAGACGCCTATGTCCAGCAGTGTACTGCTATAGGCTGATGATGATGGTGATGATGCACGGGTCGATCGAAGGTTGAGTTACGCTTGCCGAGGTCGGTCCGTGGATGGGTCCATCCATTCATACATCCGTCTATTACATATTGAGACCCGGGCCTCGGACGGTACGTTATTGTCCCGTTAGCCGTTGGTCTCGGGTATCATTTGTAGATCCTTGGCAGTCGTTACGGGTAGTCGTGAAGCCTTAAATCTGACAACCAGTCTTACCAAGGGGTATCGTGTTACGCCGTAACTGGGCTGTGGAGGTCAGGCAATCGCTCCATGTAAAATCCTGGTATTCATCTGCAACCGGTTAGACTAGAAGCTGACCCCAACATAATTGGGAAAAGGATAAACGGATGATGAGTTCTATGAAAATGTTTTGAACACTAAGTAGGGACGTCTGTGCGCAGGTTTGGTTTTCTCTGTGCTTTCTGCTAAAGCTTTTTACTCGTATATGTCGAAAACAAGATTATGCAGGTTAGTTTTGCATGGATGTGACACATCTTTCCTCCAACTCTTTCTTATTTTTTTTTGTGTATTATGTTCTTTATTGCTTCATGTTTACCGCAAATAAACGTATTTTCTTTCTTTCTATTATACAAATAAGATCACACATGCAAGACAGACACGCAAGTCAAAATGTGAAAAGAAGTGGTTTGCATACATGACGCATGTTCTAGTGAACCAATGAACAATTACTTCAAATTCTTCGCTCAATTACTAATTCTAATTGCCTAAGAGGATTGAACATTTGCCCTCACAGTCTTCACAAAGCTGCTCATGCATAACTTTATAACTTGAAACCCCTGCATGCTATCATTACTGCATGATGCTATGAAACTGAAAAGTAGAAACTATTTCGCAGTTCAAGGGGGCAACTCCTTCACTCCCCCCTCAAAATGTAAACTGAAATAAACTAATAGACTAAAACCAGATGAAGATTCCGGTTCATTAATAATTTAAGAAGAAAAAGAGTAACTATCAAATTTTCATCGTCGGCCGTCGGATGTGGCTTTATAACTCACAATTTTTCCGTCCTTAATCCTTTACGGAGCTCATTTAGCCGAGTTTTAATCTCAATCTCACCTCATTACCGGATCCCGAATACTCGGAATAGCCAATTTCACCATTAATTACAAGCCCAGGCTCCCTTACCCTTCCTTTTTCGAGTAAAAATAAATTATAACTCATTTATCGTTAGAGCCGAGACGCCCGCGACGGAGGCATTGAAATAAATAGCTGTCACGTTGGCGCACACAGCAGTAACGTGAACCCGTGGAACGACGTCACGTTAACGTGAACGGGGGGGGGGGGAGGCCCCGCCCAGCGGCTGCGCACTGCACCACACACGCCCATGTGTCGCACATGCGGCGTCACGTAACTGGGGCACATACATCGAGTATGTATGCCACATGCTCGGTGGGCGTGCGCTGCGGTGGGCGTGCCACATGTGCCATGTGTCAGTAAATGGGTGGAGATAGGCTCACGTTAAAAGGGAAATAGCCGGTCGCGTTCGAGTGTTGACGACTTTATGTGCGCACTGGCGGCATGCGTGTGACGTCACATGTCACGCCCGACTTCTCCGACCAACCGCTGACATGCACAGATAACTTCACAGACCGAGGAAATAGTAATAAACGCCGCCGGCGCTGGAAATTAAACAGACGGGCGGGAGCAAAAAAAAAAGAAAATAATATTCCCACCTGCGTCCGCAATTATCGGCGCAAACCGCGGAAAATTGCGAGGCGAACGCCAAACTGACACTCGTGGAACTTCCTCAAAATAAAACTTTGGAAAAGTTCAACCGGAAAAGAAAGAAAACTCGAAAATAAAAAAGCCATTGACTCCGCAGTCCGGCCCCGAAAGTTTTAGACGCCTTTTTAAACATTCCCGCGGATGAAATCACGACTAATTAGAGTTTGCTCTCGAAAATAAAATTAAATGCAAATACTGACGTTATCAAAATGTCACTTGAGTTGTGACTTGCGTCATAGTAATTGGTCGCAGTTGAAAGGTTGCCCGATGCCCTCGCTTTCCTTTTGCGATGGTATTGAAAAAGCATAAACAGTTAGAAGAGTTTGTAGCGTAGCGAGCATAAGAAAAAATATGGCAGGGAGTAACGTCGGATCAATAATATATAGGCTAAGAAAACGCGGGCACAGAGCAGTTAAGAATCCGAGGCACCCGTACATAGACGAGAGCGAAAACAAATCAGTGCCGGGAGGCGAAAATTGAGCACGTACCCGTTCCGGCTAATTTTATTTTGCAATTACACCCCCTCCCGAGCCCGTCCTACGACCTCACCCCCCTCGCTCGGCTAATACAACATTCTTGGCGACAGCCAGTTTTTGGGACAGAGGCTGTAGTGGAAATCTTACGATAAAATTATACTGGAAAAGTGTGGTGGAGGCGAGTGTATAGATAGATTTGTGGTACGGGCCGATTGTTAGTTGAAAATTATTGAAAGGACCGGATTCTTCGCTTTTATTGCGTGATTAACCGTTATACCTATGTCAAGTTATTGAAATCACTCACAATGAAACAAAAGAAAGTGAAAACAGGCTATCATCGGGTCCTGTAAGCTGACATACTTGTGAGGTCCCGCGTTCTGCGATCTACGTTTCACTTGCCAGATTTCTTGCAAGCCAAGCTGTATAGGTCGACGCAGATGCCAGAACGCAGAACGCATTGTACTGTCGAAAGTTGCGGCGCATTCTTTCTTTCTCTCGAAAAATCCGTAATGAGTACTTATTATTTTTTTTTTAAGAAAAACGACATTTTTCATTTAAATGATAATGATATACCACCAAAATATTCATTAAAAATCTAGAAGAGGAAATTCTCAATCTACGCATACAAAGTCTCTGTAGGCTATTACTCTGCACCCCCCTGTGTAAAAAGGTTGTAAGAAGACGGCGGACACCCCCGTCTAAGGGAGGTGATCGCCCCCACAACCCTTTCGCTTTTACCCCCGCTGGACAGGGTGATGTTTTGTGAAGAAAATATATCGGCGAAGAAAAAACGGATTTCTTTCGGAATAAAAAAATAGAAAAAGGTATGTTACCAAGTAATTACGGCAGTACACTTTCAAACTACAATTCATTTGAATATCTGGAAAAAATTTGCAAAATAAAAAGGTAAAAATATCCTTTTTGCAATTTTTTTTTTTTTGATAAAGTTCCATTTGTGTCAAGGTTGATACTAACGTGAAAGTAAATAAAATTAAAGGAAAAATATCGTACCTCTGTTGCTATGATATGTTTATATATTATATAGTAAGTTTTACATAAGTTTTCCTGATGATAATTCCTATAATTATGTAACTTCAAGTTATAATTTATAAGTGTATATATAATGTTATTTTATATTTTTGTTAGTTTTAGTAAAGTACTAACCCCACAAGTTCTACATTAATTTTTAACTTTTAATTTATTTAATTTTATAATAATGCACACTTGCTTTTCCAATTCACTTTTGACATTGGCAGAATAGTCGACATCGGCTTTACTTGCCATAAACAAAAATAGAAAAAGACATTAATAATATAATCAATCATCTTTTTAAATACAATTTATTATTTAATTTTGAAAATTAAAACCCCTTGAAAACTAAAATTGAGCTATGTATGTATAACTTATCCACTATGTTGACTGCAATTTTAAACTTATTTTGCATTTCCCATCAAATCGTCTAAAGGTTACATCTCAGACATCGATCTACATGGTCTTCATATATCCTGACCAAGATTATGTCTGGACTTTAAAAGAGACTGTGACCTCTGAGTTTGTTTCGGCCTTTCTTCTCAGAGTAGTCAGATAGGAAACGCCGACCTCATCTAGTTTATAAAAATATGATTGACGTGTAAAAGTGTTTGTGCAAACCTACTTACAGAAATAAAATCATTTATCATTACACTTTCACAATGATTCTCCACACTTATCATTTCACCTCTTATGAACCTACATCATCTTTGATGCATAACAGTTGACTCGTAAGAACAAACCACCGCACCGTTACATAGTAATTTTTTGTGTTTTAGTAACAGGCTGAGCACAAAGTTATTAATATATATTTTATAACCATCGTCATCATCTGCCTAGCCTTTTCTCAACTATGTTGGGGTCGGCTTCCAATCTAGCCGAATGCAGCTAAATACCAGTATTTTACATGGAGAGACTGCCTATCTGACCTCCACAACCCAGTTACTGGGTGTTACTTTCGGGCTTTTGACGACGCGTAACAACTGTCAAAGATCCACGAATGACAGCCGGGATCAACGGCTTAACGTGGTTTTTTTTTTGCTGAATGGGGCGCTCTTGACCTCGGTCACGCCTGATGGAAAGCGATGGATGAGGTCTATGATGAAACGAGCGTGCCCAGAAGATGCCTAAGGCACTGGAACTCCCACGCATCGACGAAACACAGCAGGCTGCTTGATGCCGGACTCCGGTGGGAGGATGGTCGCAAACGGCGGGCGTTAGCTCTACCATCGCAAGGGAAGAATTGGCCAGGCAAATAAGGTGTTGGGTGTGACTGTCCAGGATGCGCTGAGCGCTCGGTTCAAATGAGTAACTGGCGGAACAAACTGCGCTACACGAAGAGGCTTCTTCATGCATCCCAAAAATGCTTTCTGAGACGGAACATAACATATTTCATAACCTATGAATGACAATGGAAAACTTTACATAATAAGGTGGCATTTTCATGGATCATGACATCATCATCATCATTTCAGCCCGGAATCATACTGAGTATAGGACTCCCCTTTCTTTTGCCATACTTCCTGGTCGCTAAAGCCAACAAATGAGGCTGACCTATTAAAATGCTAGATATCTTAACAAAGCTAAGTTCAAAATACAGAATTTTAGGTAGCTGTACAAAAAATAACGGGCAATTTTTTCTCAAGAACCACCCACCCGTCCGAAGCCCATAACAAAAATAACCACACCCTGTACCCGTTAAGCTTCTCGCATTTCTTCGACGCTTCTTAAAGTGTTTTACATACAACCGTCGACGCCTGTGTGCGTTCGGTAAATACTTACGCATTGATGTGTGAGTCACTACGCATTTTTGCCCACCCCCCCTCCCTTCAAGAAAAATACCTTACCCCGTTCCTCCACCCCTTTGATGTACCGCTCGCCCCTGGTAAAGAAGATATGAGACTTTTTCAAAAAGCTTAATTTAAATGAGTCGCTTGGGACGACTCAATGAGAATATTCCTTAATTTAAATACTATCTTGAAGACGAAAGGGTGGGGATTTTAATTGGTATTGAATTTCGATTGGAGACTCTTGTTTTTTCGACTTTCGCTTGTTTTTTTGGGTTGTCGTCTTAAGTTACTATTGTTGCGTGGGAATTTGTTAAGTTGCTGCCTGTATTAAGAGGGCCTAAACGGGCTGTATTCGTTTGCACACTGCTATTAGTTAATATCCATCATTTGTCAATCTCCAAAATATAACTAAACAGTGTGTTCTTAAGCAGGCTCGCTCTGTCACGACATAATTTAATGCAAACATAAAATCTAGATTTTAGTTTTTTGTTTGCAATGGACCTCAACTTTGTAAGGTTATAATGGTCAATAGAAAGGCATATATATATATATATATATAAGAAGACAAGTCTCAATCAAGGTATTAGGCCTTTCAGAGTTGAAGGAAAACATCGTGAGGAAATCGCCAACCGAAAATTCGAAGACCTCCTCTTCTTTCTTTTCTTTATTAAGCCGCTGAACCGATTTAGATGAAATTTGGCATAGAGAAATTTTGAGCCCTGGAAAAGGACATAGGATAGTTTTTATCCCGATATTCCCACGGGATCGAAACTTATGCGGGTGAAACCGCGGGGCGCTGCTAATAAAAAAATATATTCTAAATTTTAATTTTTTTTCTGCAATGGACGCCAACTTTGTAAGGTTAGAATGTTAAATAGAAAAGCAAATATATATGAGGAGACAAGTCTCCATCAAGAAAATATTTTGTTTTCCTTTCAGAGTTCTGCCCATTTTCCCGCCAAACGATTTAAATAATTATTAAGAATTCTCTAAATTCGAGCTATTTTCCTCTTACTTAATACTTTATATAATCCAGGACGGTCTTAAAAGACATTTAAATTGCTGTCAAATTGTGAAATATTGCAATACTACAATGTAAGCTAAAATTAAAGATGTAATTTAAACCACCGTCTTAACCCGTTCTCGTTAAAAAATAACACCCCTTTTGAATTAAAATGTCGTCAGACATTTATAATCGTCTTGAATTTCGTGCAATTTATTATGGATACCAGTTTTTTCGTACGCCTTTGCTTGTTACAAATTAATATAAATAAGAGATTATGGTCATACTTTATTTAAGTACTTCTTTATGAAAACTTTATGGTGAAATAAAAAAAAATACTGTACAAAGACGGAATTTGTCTATATTTCTGCCTGAATGATGTAGTGTCATGGTCATCATCCCAATAGTAGGTCTATTCACTAAAAATCTCATCGTAATAACTTAGGTAAAGTAAGTTTTGAAGTAAGCAGTTACTTCGCCTGATGCTCGGGATTGACACTATTGACAGCTAACTTTATTAAGTGTTCATGGTAAGATTTTTATAGAATAAATCATCCTCCAGCTCACTATAGACATTGGCAGAATAAGTAGTCGACATCGGCTTTGCTTGCCATTTATTAAAAATAGAATAGAATATAGAATAAATCGGCAGTTCCCTCTTGGTTAATTACGACCGTCTCTACAGACCTATTGCTTCTTGGTATTAGTCACCTGTATGTCCACAACAACAATACTTTTGACATATTCACCACCAAGTTCTCAATTCAAATTCAATTCAAGTGTTATTGACATGTGGTTGACCGTACGTTCCTGAAAAAATCTTTTCGTCCTTACAATTCAGTGATTGAACAATATATTGTTTTCTCAAAAGAGGGAAATTCTAAACATTTCTTGGCAGAATTACAATTTCTAAGGGTTACAAAACTTGCATCGAAAAATAATTGGACTGTGATTACAAGTCATAGTTTTAGTTCTATTGAGTTAATACATATGTACATACGACGACCGCTAAACGTACTTGTTGCTATCACTCGTGTTTTCGGCCTTTTCTTTTTCTTTTAGAGTCGAAGGACACAACACACACACAACACACATACACAACACACACACAATTATTATGCTAAATGAGTTGGAGCCAGTAGGTGGCTGCGCCAATCACGGCTTTCTCTTTAAGATACAGTTTATGGTATAATGTATTACTAGCTGTTGCCCGCAATTTCGTCTGCGATCCAGGATGAAAAGTAGCCTATGTACTTCTCCAGGTCATGGCCTACCTATCTACCAAATTTCATCTAAATCCGTTTAGCCGTTTTAGCGTGAAAGCGTAACAAATAAACAAACTTCCTTTCGCATTTATAACATAAGAAGTTAAGATAGGGAACTGGCCTAGTACAGACCCAACCTAGCAGATTAAACAGACTCCTCTCTTCAGTTAACTGAGGTATTATGAGTTACCAAACTAAATTGCATTTAATGTCAATTAAATATTTTTGCCTCTCGCATCCAACGAGTTCCTGCGGCCTTCACAAGGTCGTCGGTCCACCTTGTGGGAAGCCTACCAACGCTACGTCTTCCGGTACGCGGTCGCCACTCCAGAACCTTTCGGCCCATCGGCCATCTGTTCTGCTAGCAATGTGCCCTGCCGAAATACCGGTACCGGTCGAAGTGGAGGTGCTTGAGGGAAGCTTATGTCCAGCAGTGGACGTCTTTCGGCTGAAATGATGATGATGATGAAATATTTTTACGTCACGTTTCAGAAAACCATAATAGATATTTAGACGAGGCCCATGAACAATTTATTGCAACAAGCAATAAATGGTTGATTACATTTCTGTAACAAATATTGGAATATACGAACATTTTTGACAATTCTATGTTACCGAAACAGCTAAATCCCTCCCTACCTCATTTTAATTTCTAAATACAAATAAGGTGCTGGCTGCCACTATGTATATATACATATCAACACTACAATTACACCTTCAAGCAGTATAAAACATTTAAAGTAAAAATAATTAAACCCTCCCGCTAACAATGCCAACCTTTTCTTCAAACAAAATAAAGCAGAGCAAATTCTCGCTTTAGAGCAATCAATACATGTCTCAAAAACAATTTACAGTAAGAAAATGTAAGACGTCCCTGAAACAAAGGGCCAAAAGCTACGCCCAAATACATGCTGCTGAAGATTTATATTGATTTCCAAGAAAGCGAAAACCCGAAAAAAAAGTACATAGTGGAGACAACAAATACGACAATAAAGACACTAGCAATACTGATGCATAAGAGTATTTTGCAACTATCAAAAAAAAAAATCGTAAAACCTTAATTTTAAGAAAACGATTTTTTTTTATCTAACTAAATAATAAGTCGCAGTGATGGGGTCTACTATGAGTCTTGCCGATAAGCGACTAGCTATTGTGACTTAAACTATTGCAAATATTTGATTGAATTTTTGTTTTCAGACGTGAAACGTATACATTAGATATTGTGAAGTTTAAAGTTGTCGTCTACACCTTGTATAGTATGTGGTGCCGATTTTGCTTTGTTTTGGGAATTGAGATAGTTTCAATATGTACTGATGAAATAATTCTGTTTATCCTAGTCCTTATGTCGATATCTATTGTTTTTTTTTTTGTTTTTTTGTAGCGTTATCTAGAACGTTTTTTAGTAGGAATTTCATAACTTCTTTTCAGACCTAATTAATATTAAAATCATTTATGAATATGTCTTGTGGGAAAGAGGTACATTTAGTCATAATGATGATAACACTATCTTAGCTATGATTTCAATCTTAGAATTTTATTATTTTTGTGTCTTGATAAGAATTCTTACAAAAAACTCGGTAAACACTTCTGAGTTTTTCGTAAGAATTTGATTCGGTAAAAAAAAAATACAGTAATAGTTACAAGTTTATTAGAAACAGCTACAATAGTTCCATTTCACTACGCTATTTGTCGTCAGATATAAAAAAGAAAACAAAATTCTTTCTTCCTTAAAACTTATTTCCAATGAACAAACATAACCCCTTTTAAAATTCTATTACGTACATCCATCGTGTAACGTACAGGTGGGGGTGTTCCGCACCCCTTTTTAACCCTTTCGGGGTCCAACCGTTTCTTCTTTACATTTATTTCTTATGGCCTGTTTCTTCTTCTTAAATTATAAAGCTGAGCGTGGATTCAACGGGTTTGATACTTGGTTAATTATTTTAATTTGAGTTTTTTTTTTGTCTTTAGTTTCTGCGCACCCCCATGGGAAAGAGGTGTGAGTATATATATTTTATTTTTTTATCAAAATAACGTTGTTGTTTTTATATTTAGTATAGCCAATGGATCATTTTCTGGCTAATATCAAAATTGCAAAAAAATACAATATTTCTTGCACGTACATCACTACAACAAATTTTAATATGAGTGTAATATAAATAACAAAAAAATACATGTAATTCTCCGATTTCCATCAATTTCGCAACACTGATTTTTATTTAATCAAGATTTTAGAAGCTATCGACGCTTCTAGATCTTCTTTCCTTCATGCCTGTTGCGGTCCCACCTATTCTAAATTTTATATTTCACATCTCGTGCATTTAAAAACTAGAACCAAATTCATTCAATACAAAAACGACACATTTAAATCCTCAAAACCGTCTTCCGAAACAACAAAGAAAACGCTCAAGACTGTTCGGTCAGCGTCTACCGGCAGCCGAAATGATGTTACAAAGGCGCGGAACTGGGCTAACACAAGTTTTCTATATTACAGTGCGTACCACCCCCTCTACCCCCCTCCTACCCCCCCCGAAAGGGTTACGACCCACCTTTGAAGATGCGCAGAGCTTTTTCTATAATTCTCCTCTCCTAAGCGATTTGAATTTCGTTAAGTCTCGTATTTCGAGCAAAAAATAATTGTTTGAACCGATTTTCGAGTGTTTCGCCCATTCGTTGGTACATTTCTTGTTTTTTGTGTCCGCGCTGTAAAGGTGTGTTCTGGTGTGAACGAAACTTTTGAAACATGGACCACATAATTATTATGGTCATGTCGCGGTGGTTTGACAACAGAAATAAAGATGGCTGACGATTAACGTTGTTACATTATGTCTTGTTGATGGAGATGGACAACCCTTAAAATATCCACATTGTGTTCACGTCGAGTTGGTTTGATAACAGAAAAAGAAATGAATTTTGATTCATTGATTGAGGGCGTGAAAACGTATGTCCTTACTTACATTTTGTCTTGTTGATGGAGAAGGACAACAGTTAGTATATTCATATAACGGTCATGTCGAGTTAGTTTGTTAACATAAATAGTGATGGCAATGATGACGATGTATGATGTTCTTTTCCTAACATGATGTCTTGTCGATGGAGAAGAACAACTGACAGTTAGTATATCCTCATTATGGTCATGAAGAGTAGGTTTTGATTAATGCTTGACGTTATATGTTTACATAATGTCTTGTTGGTGTAGAAGGATAAAAATTAGTACCTATACCGATTTCGGATACTTACGTCATTCTTGACGACTGAGAGACAAAAAAATCCTATTGAACAAATGTCTATTGAAGATTTATAGTTAATATCTGATTTATATTATTGTATGATATATGTAATCCAAACTAATATTATAAATGCGAAAGTAACTCTGTCTGTCTGTCTGTCTTTGCTTCACGCCTAAACTACTGAACCGATTTGTGTGAAATTTGGTACAGACATAGTTTGGAACTTGAGAAAGGACATAGGATAGTTTTTATTACAAAAAATAAGATAAAAAATAAAATTTATTCCGGACATACAGCGCCATCTATTGGTCAAGAGTCGGCATCAATTCAGTACTGAAAATTCATCGGAAAAATGTAAATAAATAGTAAAAAGGTATGAAAATATAATATAATACAACTTTTAGTACAAAGAAAATGCTCTAACGGAGTATAGATAATTCTATTAGTACTATATGTCGAGTTGGTGATCGCGCAATGGTGTCGATCGTTACACGAGTTCGGTTCATGTTATTGTTTTAATTCATCGGAAAAAAGTAAATAAATAGTAAAAAGGTATGAAAAAAATAATATCAATATAATAAAACTTTTAGTACAAAGAAAATGCCCGAACGGAGTATAGATAAATAATCCGAGTTGTCACTATGCTCGATAGATGGCGTTGGGATCGAAATAGATCGCGCTATGGTTTCGTTACACGCATTTGGTTGGGTATCGGCCGAGCGCTTCGGTACTGTTGTGGAATTGTGGATTGATCGTTTCGTAAATTTAAAATTTTTGAAGAGTTCCCTAGAATATCTTCCACATTTCATTTTTGAAGAGATCCCGCTTCCCGCGAGATCGGGAACTATGTGGGTAAAACCAAAAATCTGCCGGAAGTCACTATGCCACGCGAACGAAGTCGCGGGCAAAAGCTAGTTGAATTATAATTTCGTAAAATCAATTTTGTTTGTTTGTGTTTTGTGTGGTATATATAGACGCCAGCACATCAAGCTACTACAATCTGTCAAATTTCTTTAATAGATTTTCAACTATATCGCTAAAGCATATGGTTCAAAGTTGATTGGGAAAATTTGACAGTGTTGGGTAGCTTGATGTGCTGGCGTCTGTACATAAAATTTTTAATTTATTTTGTGTAAATTCAGATACAAATTATTGTTAACGAATGAATGCCTATGACTATTATGAATCAGTCTAAGACCAAATCATTGTAACTGTTACTAAGCAAACCAATATAGTTACTTAATATTTTTTACTTATACTAACTTAAAAAAATAATAATCATCCTTCAAGGTCGCTCACCATCACTGATTTTAACAAATATTTGTCAACTAGCTTCAGCCCGCGACTTCGTCCGCGTGAAATTTCTGTTTCCCCCAACCCACCCGTCGCATCGCATTGCCTGACCGCACTACTACTTCGTTTTCGCTTTCGTTCTGACTTTTTTTCATTTTGCTCGGCTCCTAAGGGTGCTAGCGTGATGTTCAATAGCGTATAACCTTCCTCAAAAATTGGGCTATCAAACGCAAAAAGAATTTTTGAAATCCGACAGGGAGTTCCGGAGATTACCCCCTACATACAAACTTACAAACAAATTTTACCTCTGGCTAATATTATTAGTATCGATAAAACGCACCCTAAACTTAACTTGGTAGAGTTTTCACAAATCCTTTTTTCTTTCACAAGGTCGAATGGTTCCGACCACTCATTTATTTACGTTTGTTACATTTTCGCTTTGGTTTTCATTATCTTGCGTAATTCTGTCGCTACAGTTAAGAAACCGTAAAGTGCCTTGTTTCAAATGTTAACTAGCTATAGGTATTTATTTTGATATTTTTGGGCTGATTTTTCAGAGGTGACCTATTACTCGTAGTAGGTACACTCAGATGTCACCAGTTAAAGATTTAAAGTTAATGGTCAATCAAAAAGTGAACACTTGAACTAAGAACTTTCTTGATTTGACATCACTTCGTCATGGTAAAAAAAACATTTAAAACAATTTCAATCAGATTTTTATTTCAAAAAGGTTCATCAAATAAAACTATTCTAAACATTTCATATCAGCACTTAAGACTACATTAATACTTCTAACAAACAAGCTGAGGTAACTAATTTCAGATAACAAGGCGACCAACAATTAAGAAGACGCAACGCGCATAATTCATCATCTACCCCTACTATAAATGTGTGCGAGTTTCATACGCGTTGTATGCGAGATTCATTTTAGACAGCGGCTCTCTTTGATACATCTATAAGGTGTTAAAAAAATAACCCGACAAACTTTAAGAGGTGCTTTAGACCATCGAACTGAACAACTTTCACTATGGGACCAACTCTGAAATCACGAAAAAAATCTGCTGTTTAATACAAAAGTTCAATACCTACTTGATCAAAATGTATGACACAACTGATTTTTTTTCGTGGTTTCAGAGTTGGTCCCATAGTGAAAGTTGTTCAGTTCGATGGTCTAAAGCACCTCTTAAAGTTTGTCGGGTTTTTTTTTCATTCTTTTTTATTATTTCGTTTTTCTTTTAAGGATAATGCCTATGTTGATTATCTGTACATGCTTTCTGATTCCAACTACCTACTGGCAAATAATTTATTTTCATACGAAATACACATGACCTATGTGTTTTTATACTTTGATTAGATCTACATTTTCCTGTCAAACCTCTCGCTTTACCATTGCCTAAGACTCTAATTCAACATTAACGATAAATGTCTACCTAAGGTACAAATTCAGTATTCCCGTTCAGCCAATAACTAAGGCCGTCGTAAAGTAAACTAAGTTATTTTGTCAATCGACATAATAAAGATACTAAGCCGAACAGACTAATATTTTGTTACCGATAAGCTAATAACATTCGATCGATGCGACGTAGGTACCTACCTATTGAAATTGACAAATGCGTCATTTTACATAGAATTTATGGATTTCTATTGTTTTTAAAACTCAAACTCAAAGCATTTATTTCAATTAAACCATGTACAGGCACTTTTGAATTGTCAAAATTAAATAGTCGGTCAGTTAGTCAGAAAGTTGAAGCTAGTTGCCCATTCCAAAACGTAGATCTCTAAGGAGAAGAACGGGCAAGAAACTCCATGGACACTCTTTTAAATCAAGATGTTACAAAATCCTGGGTACATTATTCTTGTTGCTTCTATATGTAAGAACAATGTAAAAATAAACACAAATGAAGAAACAATTGAAAATATAAGATTAAAAATAAGCCTTGGCAGTTAAGAGATGTCCAGTCTCAACCGACGGCGCCCGTTCACGAACATGACGCGTGGATCAGCACCATCCAGCTCAACCATTTTGTAGGGAACCGAACCGAAACTTTTTGGTTAAGAATTTTTGAGGAAATAAGAGATGAATTTTCAGTAAAAACGTTTTGTTTATCTTAAGAAGAGTAGGCTTATACCCGATTTCTGTGAAAATGCGACTTCACCTACGACTCATAATTTATTAATATAATATCAATAGTTAGGTCTATTGATATTTATTGAATTCCTCAAGCACACAAATGTAAAGAGCCGGACTTAATACCATTTTGTCATATTTGTGTTGATTTCATAAATATGACAAGCCACATACATGATATCACGCTTGCAATTCCCGAAGGGTTGGCAGAGGTGTACCGGTAGTACCACCCACATTTCATATGAGAAATTATTTTAATGAAATTTTCGTCTTTTTCCTTTTTTCTTTTTCCTATTACCAGTATGTAGTCATACATACCGATAAAAGGCCAACTCTTAAGGAAATTAAAATTTTGTTGAAAATTTTGTAGTACATTTTATAAGTGTGACGATGACGCCTGTGGCTGACACGCATCGACGGTTGCAGTTGCCTCTATCGACGACGCGTGTCCCTCGTGTGTATGCTCACTAAGTAGGTAGGGACCGTTGATATTCGGAATACTTATTCATATTTAGGGACACTTAAAGGCAGTGGTGGCCAAGTGGTAACAGCCGCGACTTACGAGGTGTAGGTCGTAGGTTCGAACCCAGACAGGCGCTTTACTTTGTGTAAATTATTTCATCACCACAGCTCTCAAAACGGTGAAGGAATACATCGTGAGGAAACCGGCATGTCCTAGAACCAAAAATTCGAAGACATGAGACATCTGCCAACCCGCACTGGGCCCGCGTGGTGGATTACGGCCCACTCCCTCTCACCGAGAGGAGGCCTGTGTCCCAGCAGTGGGAACATTATAGGCTGATCATATTATGTAAAGGTGCCACCAGAAATGGGCAGTTATCTCTACCAACCCAGTTTTCAGTCTATTCTTTCTACTATTGCTATTCTATTACTTATATTGAGTGAAGAAAACCAGTATAATTACCTCTATAAAACAACAATACAACATCAAAACAATGGTAGGGGCTCATCTCGCGAAGATACACGATAGAACACGCGTGTCCCGGACAATCGTTTAAGGAAGTGCTTGTATAGCATGGAGTGGCATTTTATAAGGGTGCTTAAATGAAGAAGGTCAGCCATGTTTTTTTGGGTAATGTGTAAGATAACAATGTAGGTTATCGATTTTTGTTTCCCTTTTTTTGGAAATGCGGAGCAATTGCGTAACACATTATCAATCGGAATAGGTTTCATTTTGACAGTTCAACAACAATCATTGCGTTATTTACGTGTTGAGCAGACAAATTTTTCGAAGTTATGAAGCAATGGATTAGCAATTTGCTTCAAAATGATTCAGATTCCGATTGATAATGAGTTACGCAATTAGGGTGCTGGTTGGGAATTTGCCGGTTTTGGTGTATTAAGATGTTTTAAAAGCATTTTATTTTGAGCAATGACAATATTTGTTGTTGACCATGTATAGAATTGAAGATAATGGTCTTGATGAAAGTCGATTTTGCTAGAAGTTTATGTATGTTCCACACATTTTTACTCTATTATATAAATGGCTTAAGCATCAGCCAGCCAGTTCATTAAATGTTGTATTACACGCATTGGCTGAATATCATGTGTTTGATATATGATATATATATCTGTCACCTTTGACCTAGACTAGAGTCAAGAGCAAGTCCATTTCAAATTAAAAAAAAAAAAAAATCATTCAGGCAGCTAGTTGAACGGCGCCGTTTAGTTAAAAGGCTAGGCTGTTAACTGAATGGCTAATTAAGCTAGTTTGCAGCGACATATTATGCAATTGCAACATTACATGGATTTCTATTAAACTCAGTCCTTTAATGTACTTTACGGAATAATAACTACATGGTCATTGGTCATACATAAGTTGTACACTTCTTCTTTTAGCACCTTCCAAAATACATTATTAAATCTTTCCTTATGCTACCTTTGTGATACAAGTGTTCGTTTATATATTTCACCCATAAGGCCGTCTCCACACTTCACAACAGTGAGTCAGTCTCAACAATCTGTCTTCCTCAGAGCTGTCAGCGGCACCTATGTGCATGAGGCACGTTGTGCGGCCCCGTGTGTGCACGCCGTTATTATTGTAATCGTTGTTTGCTTCTTTAATGTATTTAGGTTGTTTATATTTTTGTTTTTAGTTTATCTTTATGAGAAGATAAAGAAAGAAAGATAGAAATTAGTTTATATGACACACACAGGAAATACAAATTGTAAAAAAGAAGTATTTAACGAATAATATACGTATATTTTGAATGGAAAATGTAAGTACAGTATGTTAGTAGGTAAATAGTCCCATGTCACGAATATATTCCGGTATTTTGGTAAATACCTACTTCCTTATTTAAGCTCGCCCCCTATAACATGGGACTTAAACATAACTGGCGAAATGTGGGTGCACTATATAGGTACACCTCTGCCTTACCCATTCAAGGATTACAGGCCTGATGTTATGTCCAGACGCCAGCACATCAAGCTACCCGAAACTGTCAAGTTTTCCCAATCAACTAAGAAATTTGACAGATTGTAGTAGCTTGATGTGCTGGTGTCTGTACCTTCCTTTAACCTTGTCTCATGGTTTAGTAAGTAACTATTCTCCTTTCGTTCGCAGTTACGCATTGTTTGTAAACAGGGGAAAATATATAAAAGAACAGATAAGGCCATTACATATAAATTAGTTTGATATGTAAATCTTTTATCATTACTCACAGTCTTAATTTCCACTTCTTATCAGTAAAGTACTAACACCCCATACTTTGAAACTGTATCATTTTATTTTACTCTTTACCACAAAGCGCTAAGGTCGATAATTAAGTGGCAAAAGCATTTATCTAAAGGAGTCTAAGTTAACGCTATCGTGAACGACTTCAGTGACGCGTGAAAGAATCAAGAAAATGACTATTTTTTTTCGGGAATTGCGTACGACGAGACAGTTCTTGTATAATTTGCCTACAAGCTTGAAGCCTCTGGGAGTACGGCTAATTTCGTATGGAAAATTGCCCTGAAACTTAATGAAATAAATAAGTATAGAAAAAGATCTTCTATAAGCACAAATCACTGTTTACTAATTATTTTTGATACAAGAGTCCGAGTTTTTAAGAGAATTCAGTATTTACTTGGTAATTAAATGTGCAACAATATAACAAAATTTGATTTGAGATAGGATATGAGAGCAGTGGTGGCCCAGTGGTAACGACCGCGACTTACGAGATATAGGTCGTAGGTTCAAACCCTGACAGGCGCTTTACTTTGTGTAAATTATTTCATCACCACTGCTCTCAAAACGGTGAAGGAAAACATCGTGAGGAAACCGGCATGTCCTAGAACCAAAAATTCGAAGACATGTGACATCTACCAACCCGCACTGGACCCGCGTGGTGGATTACGGACCACTCCCTCTCACAGAGACGAAGCCTGTGTCCCAGCAGTGGGAACATTATAGGCTGATTATGTTATGTATATCAAAATGTTATCTGAACATACAACTAAAAGCGAATATTCAATATCCATCTGCTAATCAAAGTTATTTACCAAGTTGCGAGAATCGATAGTGGATTAGAGGAATTGGCTGCTTCTGTAACCCAATTCTAACTAGCGCAGGATTATGACGTAATTCCAATATGCTGTCTTAGTTAGGAACAGGCAGTCCGCGTCACTGGGGTATTGTGGATGTGATGCAGCTAAAGAATAGAATAGAATAATCTTTATTATCTATACCATGTGGATTACCTACAGACATAAATGTAGAAATTTTATATAGAGTGACAGAATGCGCGGCCTTATCGCAAAAAACTGTCTTTTAAGGTGAATGCGCAGTGGTAGCCCGCGAAATTCAATTTTTCTTACGTTTTTTGCGATTTTCAGGTCAGTGTCAGGTTTTGTCTCGATCAAAATTTGATTCGCGACTATAACAGGTACGTATTTACAGAATTATAATCATTAATACATCTTTCTAAGTTAGATTTGTATCTTAAGAACAAATCTCTTATGTAAAAGTGCATGGTACAAATAGATACTTATTCAATACTTAGAAAGATGTATCAATTATTTTAATGATTATAATTCTGTAAATACGTACCTCTTATAGTCGCGAATAAAATTTTGATCAAGATAAAACCTGACACTTACCTGAAAATTGCTAAAAAACGTATGAAAATTTGAATTTGGCGGTCTACCACTGCGCATTCACCTTAAAGACAACCTTTCGATGGATTAAATAGAATAGAATAGAATAATTTTTATTCATAAGTTCACATATAAATTACATAGAAGTTACATCATTACAAAGTTACATATTAATTTATTATGAAGAAAATATTAAGCTATGCCTAAAATAAAATAAATTATATATATTGGTTAAAGGCCTAATGAATACAATAGCGACCTGCCTGCCTGGAAAGGGAGAAAGAGAGACAATACTGCACGTATTCCAGGGAGGAGGTGAGCCTCACGACTATTCAACAATTTTGTTAAAAAAATAAGGCTGAACCAGTAAGGTAATGAGTTTTTGCGATTCTGTTTATATTATTGGAATAAAAAAGTGTCCAGGATTATAAAAACCTTGACATTTTTTTTTTTGCGAAACCAATGCATGCTGCAGCATTCTAATATTGACCACTTCTTAAAAGTGGTCTTTATTGTTATTAGTATGTAATTCATTTAAACAAAAAAACGAAAACTGTATTTTAAGGCCACCAGAATAACCATACCACCTTTCTTGGCACCATAACAGAATTGTTACTCAAAAAGAAGGAAAACCTGACCAAGTTCAAGTTAGAAAAAACAAGAAAAGAAAATTTCTCCTTTATTTATTCTTTGACCGCGTCTCGTGGCAGTTTGAAAAGTGCGAGTTCGCCCAAAGTTTCAGCTAATGGGTTAAAAAGGAGAGAGGGGAGGTGACGGCTCGAATTTTTGGAAATTTCGGATATAATTAGAGGAGCGATCGCATTAGGGACGTCACTTTTGGTTTATGGGAGGCACGTCACGGCTAGAGATGGACCAAGTATCCGTCAGCCGAATTTTATTGGCAGACTTGCGTAAACTTAGCGGTTTTGTCGTCAGGAAATAGCTTTTGTTTTTAGACAAAGAAATACGTAGAATTAGGATGTGGGCAGATTTGGACTGTTGGATAACAATAATCAATAACACAGGGTGAAAATTTAATCACCGTTTTCGAAAAAAAATCTGCTGTTCCCTACATTTATGTTCGCGTAACTCGTCAAAATGTAGGGAACAGCTGATTTTTTTTTCACGATTTCAGGTTTGGTCCCATAGTAAAAGTTGTTCATAATGATGAGTCAATGACCCCTTAAGAGGAAAACGGTGATTAAAATTTCGCCCTGTATAAATTATCTTGCAAACTCACATTAAGATGTGATTAAAATAATTTCTATATGTCCTGTCTTTTCAGTTTGACCCTCCGTCTGATTAGATTTTTTCTGTAACTACGCTTATAAATCCTCAACTGCCCTTAAAATTGATAGTTTCACCCACTTATTTACAAACAGCGTGCTTATAAACTCCTCCACAAAGACTTTTATCCTTCAAACATTCTGATTCTTATCTTAGTTTAGTTTTATACTATTATTATAAGTTCAAATATCTTAGTTGTCAACTAACCATCTCTTCATCATCTTTAGCCTGCAGCAGTTCACTGCTGGACATAGGCCGCTCCAATAGCACGCCAGTCAGCCAAAGGCTCTCTTATTTATTTCATAATCTGCTAACCCAAAACCATAACAATTCCATCCATGCTTCTACTTCCACCCGCAAGTAAACAGGGTGTTTACAAAGTTCTCCTTCAGAAAATTAAAAAGTCAAACAAACTGCTTGCCATGCGCGTTCCGTGCCATTGGCCACACATTAATATATATTAAGGCGTACACTTTGTATTCACCCTCTTTCTGAAGACACGTGCTTCGTCTACATACTTGAATAAAATCATGCTTATGATGTTGCAATTAGCGGGGACACTTGGGAGAAAAAGTTAAGAAAAATATAATGTGTATGTTGAATTTGGGAAAAAATAAGTGTCTATAGTAGTAGTGATAGAAGAGAAAGATAGAGATAAGAAAACAATAAAAGCTGTCATGTTGTAGGAAGCATATTTCGCTAATTAAGACGACGAAGATTATTTTTCCGAGGTTGACGTTGAAATTTTGAAATCGAATTCGAAGCAGACATCTTCTCAGTAGACAAAAATAATAGAATGTGTGATGCTAATGATAAGAAAGATCACAAACTTAAAGAAAAAAGACTTAAGTATAGAAAAGTAACAAATACTAACAAGCCTTTATATATGAAAACTAGCAGATACAAATACCATTTGTAAATGTATCAACTTTTCCATAAAGTAATATCAGATTATGGGACAAAAAAGAACATTCAATAAAATAAAAAACAACCAATATTCAATCCGCCCAGTTACACAATACATGACAGAATAACACGCAAGCCAAAACTTCTACATCAAAATACCTTTGAATAATACCAATTTATAAAAGTACATATTCCAAATAATTTTTAACAAAGCCAATAATTTGAAAGCTTAATATTATGCTAAACGTAAGTAACATGGTACGGTATGGTACAAACCTTCGTGCATGGATTTTAATTATTGTCATGTACCGAATACGACTCCTAATAAATGTCATTATGAAGCTGTATTACTACCAGCTAATGTGCCACCTGGAAAACTAGACATGCATCCTTATCTTGGAGGGAAAGAGTTTGTTTTTGTGTACCTGCAAGTTGCTGGATGGTAAATATAACTTTGTCCTGATATAGTTCTTTAATGGAACCGCAATGTCATGTGCGTGACAATGATGGTACGTAAATAATATAGTTGAACGTTTTATATGGATGCAAGGCTAAAATAGCCTTTTGTATTGAAAGTTTTGTTGGAATTTTTGCATCGAAAACTGTGTACTTATGATTATTATCTAGTGATTTAGATTGCAGAAGTTCTAAATTTTCGTTTAAGCCAGCTATTAAGGTCGCTTGTGCTGTTTCGTAATTTCTGCAAATGTACTTTCATATGACAAATGAATATCGTTGCTTACTTTGTGATCGTACAGTTAAACAAAGAAGGAATAGCATACGACTTCGTGGCTTTTCAGGCTTGCTTCGTTATGATTTATACTTTTTAATGGCGGTTGATAATGTTAGCATGTCAAGCCACAGAGCTTTTTTTATTTGCTAAAACTAGTTATCAACTTAATTTGGTTTAATTTTGACACTGACGCTTAGCAAATCCCAGACTAACTTTTTGTATTTTCCTTGACTCTGGGTTGCCTTGTTTTCTTTCATTGTACTGACAGTATTATAATAACTTTACCTATGAAAATGTGGACTGTCACAATGAAAATAGGGTCCGTATCCAAGAGCGAGAGAGAAAAAAATATTTATATGTGTGTACCTAAACTTTTTTCCGGTAATATATATTGCCCCACTGCTGGGCAAAGGTCTCCCCCATATTTTTCCACATTTTTTTGTGCCTAAACTCTCGATCTTTTTTGTCAACATGACATTATTTGGTATATATGTGACCTGTCATTTGGGCCTAGCAAATAGAAATCGGGTTTACACACGTAGCGTTTCAACAATAAACATTCACATAAAACCTTCACCCAATAATTAAAACAAACACTAATACCATAAAACAACACATAGCCCACCTTGATCGTCATCCGAATATCGAGCCACCAGTGAACAATAAGAACCAGTAGGCTATATAACGCGTTTGCGCGCACAACACCCTTAAAAAAGGGGGGGCAAGACGACAGGGGGGCAGGCGGATTTAAATCCTACCCTTTAAAAGATTCCGTCGTCCTCCCATTTTTAAGACTTTACAATACCGACACACACATCAGGGGATTCTTAGCTTATTTCTTTAGGGTGTGTATGTGTGTGTGTGTGATTGGATTTTTCCGTGTTTCCCGTAATTAGTGGGAGACTCATTAGGGATGTGGGATGAGTCGTAATGAGGTCTTCTGAGGACATCGACCGTTTGAATGTAGATTGAGACACGCGAGCGTAATGATATGAAAGTGAGAGTGGTTTAGAAAAAGTATTTGCTGTTTTTTATTGAAATTAAAAGTTTTCTTTACAGGTTGTTTAGAAAAAAAATCATACCTAATGTCGAAAGTTTCGTTAAACCTCCAATTTTATAAACATCTTTTCACATTTTTATTATATTCTAGGCTCGCAAGCTGACCTAATAATGTCGTCGCCCAGAGACAACTGCAACGTTCAAAAGAGTTTACTGACAGGACCATAGAATAGACGAAATTGAAAAAAAAAAACAGTGGCACTCCGGGAGTGCCGACAGAAGTCAAAAAAAACACAAACTTTGTCATCACTTACTGACATATCAGATATACATTAAAACCAAGTACATCCCGAGGACAGCCGAACATATCCGAAGCGGTATCGGTTATGGTAATAGTAGCAAGAATTCAATGGTTTTTTCCCATCTCAAAAAATGCCCAACGCGCCTAAAGAAGTTTTCACTTCAAAAATCGACTGCCAGTATTTTCACCGGCGGATCATCCCTTTCAAAATTAGAACGCAGCAAATGTTGGCGACAGAAAGAAGCACAGCAAAAGTAAGTACTAGGTAGGTACTTCCCAGAACCGAACCCTACTTTTTTACAAGAGCTGTTTGTATAAGAGTAGATTTGAAAGTTGATTTGGAAGTTTATAAATAAATACTAAAAACCTATTAACAAATTAAATTCCACGTAATACGTAAACAAGTTCAGACTGAAACTGGTACTGGTATTTTTGCAGGAGTACTCAAATAGCGCTCCAACGCTAATTGGCAGCCGATGACGCTTTGTTATTGAGCTCGGTGACCGGAAGTTTCTAGTGTTGTTTGGACTTGGCCATTTTAATAGCCACAGCGTACAACCCTAATTATTTAATGCTGCGTTTTTTATTTAGTTTTGTGTGTTTTTGAAATTTTTTTTTCATTTTTTTTTTGTTTCAACGACAGACGAGGCGTACTTGCTTGTACGTTAGTTATAACTAACCTACAGTATACTCCTAAACATAGGCCTCTCTATAAACTGATAACTTAAACATTCCTCTCCTTCAGTCTGGAGTAGTCGGGTAAGCAAGTAATACGAGTAGCTACTGAATGAGCTGTGAGCCCAAATAACCAGTACGTGGAGCCCTGACATAGCGAAAAGGCGTCGCGGCAGACCCCGTAAAAGATGGCGGGACGAGCTAGAGAAAAGTGAACCAGTTTAGCCCTGTATCGAAAGAGCTGGAAGTCATGAAGCCTTTGTCCAGCAGTAGGATGATGCAGACTAACAGTCACAGTAACTGAATCATTCTTCTTTGTTCTTGTTTGCAATAGCATAGCAGCATAGCTCACCATAAGATAATCCAGTCATCCAGGTTGCGCAAAAAAAATTAAAGGATATTTTCGAGACATACCTACTTAGATACCCCATCCTTGCACATCTGGTATGACAGCGGCAACTGATCCAAAACACTGCAATAATGCAGAACCTCAAAACTTAATTGATTTGCAGAAAGCCCTCACACTAAACTAAACACTTAGGCCCTTTGAACACACACGTTTTTTTTGCCGTGAAAAACTATGGTTTATTCGCCGTGTTTAAGCACAGTTGTCAGTGTTGTATGGATCAATAGCAGCGCCCCGCGGTTTCACCTACGTTAAACTCTAAACTAAGTTTCTAATATAATTCAATCATCATTCAAAAGACACTTGGCGCCATCTATTATCATTATAACGTTATTGTTGTTTTCCTCGGGAACAGCACTTTTTTCGGGATGAAAGGTACCCTGTATGTCTATTTCTGTACACCTGACAACGTATATGCAATATATCAGGATGATCGGTTCAGTGGTTTAGGCGTGAAAAGGTAACAAACAAACTTACTTTCGCATTTATGGACTATGCAAGTTTGCTGACAGACACGTTTCTACCGTACACGGTGCAAAACTGTGCCGTATACAAAGGGCCTTACCGAAGCAAGGGCCATACCAGAAAACAACTAAAAATAGAAATAAATCTGCACCAAACCGCGGTGAACATTCATTAAGGTTGACGTGTCGGACGTGCAAGTTCCCACATGTCACGGTAAACAGTACGTACGCCCTTGTTAGTCCCTTATGCTCCTGTTAGTCCTTAGTCCCTGTATGCCCCTGTTTGCACACAGCGTGCCCCTTTGAATACTAAGTAACTGGCACTTTTTATTTTACACAATGAGAATTGTTTCCACTCTTTATCTGGTGGGGTATTATGTGAATTGCGTTTTTGGGTTTTCGGTACTGATTTTTGAAGTAGATATTAGTACGTTTTGTTTTTTGGTCTGATACTATTTTTATCTGGTCGTTGTGGTGTCATTTAGGGCTAGGGCAAAACGGACGGAACGACAAATAGGTATATATGTAAGTAAGCCAAACATGAATAACGACAAATTGTCTAGAAAATCTGTATTAAAACTAGGAAATTCGACGAACAACTAAATGACAAACAAAATTCAAATTTATTTTTAAGTTTTTCTGGTACCTACCTCTTTGCGATAGAAATAGAGCACTTAGACATTTTCAATAGTTCTTTTATTTTTCACTAGCAGTGCCTCGCGGTTTCAGCCGCATAAATTTCGATCACGTAAGAATATCGGGATAAAAAGTAGCCTATGTGTTATTCCAGGGTGTCAGCTACCTTCATACCAAATTTTATCAAAATTGGTCCAGCGGCAGCGGTTTGTGCGTGAAGAAGTAACAAACATACGAACACACTCACAAACTTTCGCCTTTATAATAATAGTGTGATAAATTTACTAGCTTCTGCCTACAAATTCGTCCGCATCCCGTCGCATTGCATCGCCTGCCCCGCTCTATTACATCATTTTCGCGTAGTGTTCTTTCTGATTTTTTTATTTTTGCTCGTTACCTAAGGGTCTTAGCGTGATAGCCTATAGCGTTTCTCAAGAATTGGGCTATCAAATGCAAAAATATTTTTTTAAATCCGACTGGTATTTCCAGAGATTAGCGCGTTCAAAAAACAAACAAATTCAGCTTTATTATTAGTAAATAATATAGATATAAAAAAAATCTTCAGAAAAAAATAAAGAGATAAAATAAATATTGAAGACTAGCAGTGCCCCGCGTCTTCACCCGCATAAGTTTGCCGTCGGAATATCGGGATAAAAACTACCCTATGTCCTTTCCCAGGACTCAAACTATCTCTATACCAAATTTCATCTAAATCGGTTCAGCGGTTTAAGCGTGAAGAGATAACAGACAGACACACTTTCGCATTTATAATATTAGTATGGATTTTCAAGTGCTCTATTTCTATCAAAAAGAGGTAGGTACCACGCCTAATTAAAATATCGTGGCTCTTGATACCGATACCTCAAGTTTTAAGTCAATAGGTATCGGTTACCCATTCAAATACCAAGTTAGTCAAAGAGCCAGTCATTCTCTGGACACTGAAGTGTGTCCAACATGGTTTATTGTCTCTTTGCCTATAAAATTTTGCTTACGACATTTGCATTTTCTTGGCTGTACTTATGACCTTATAAACATTAACGATCGTTATAATTTTGTCAATACAAGCCGTGTACAGACGGTGTCTAAAGTTTGTTGCCTTTGTTGTTAGTTTCACAAGTGTTTGGTTATTAAAATAATAATTGAAGAAGAACTTCTTCTAAGTTAAGTGTTGTGTGTTCTCCTGGGTACATTACCCATCGACAGCGATGCGGAGGAATTTTACGACACTATATTTTAGTTTTTTTTTTTTTTAAGCTATTGCATAGCTTTTATCTTGGGCTTTGAGCGCGGCGACCGAATGAAGAAATTCCGTAACGAAAATAAACCTAAGCATCGTCTAACGTCGTATCAGTTCGGCAGACTTCGGCACGGTGTTTGTGAGCGTTGCTATGCAATAGCTTTACCGCGGCAGTCCCCGAGTGCCACACGTATTTTTTTTTTATATTTTTAGTCAAGTTAGGATTTAATTTTGTTATTTTTATTATTTATTAGTTACTCTGTAATCTTTTGAGCAATAAAAACTTTAAATTTATATTGTAGTTATGTGTTTAAGTGGTTGGTTGTATTGGTTAAAATGGACATCTGCATTTCCCTGTGTTTATTATTCCAGCAGCGTATGGCACTCGTGAGCTGCAGCTGAAAATCAGCGTCATGTGGTGACATTATGTTGTCATCTGACATTATGCTGAGCTGAGGCCTTTTTGGCATTACAAGAATTGTTTTCTGTTAAGGCGCTATCTCGAAAATCTAAAATCCTCGAAACCTACTAAGCGAGCGAAAGTGTTGCAATTACTTTTGAAACGCAAAAGAAGAGTGATGGCTATAATGTGCGTGCGCTCGGAATAAAACGACGTATGTGCCAAAACTCAATTAAATAACTCATAAGCGTTACGCCGTGATGTCGAAAAAGGAAAAAAAATAGATATAACTTTGCAATTTTTTTTGTTTCGAGAAAAATTCATTGAATCGTGTATTACTTTTACATAATACTAGACCAAAGAGTCAAAAACATATAACAAAATGTTAAATACCAATACCACATACTTACTTAACAAGTTACACGACATAGAAAAGCCACATTTTTTTCACCTTGATAATTATAGTTTAACGTTGAGAAAAGAAAGAAAGAACAAGAGCAAGAGCAGTTTTTACGTTACAACACTGGCTAAACATAGCTAGAAAGTTAGGCTAAATGGTATGGCTATTTATCATCCAAGGATGAAAACTTCTACATTCAAGTAGGTAAACTCTCCGTAAACTTGTCACAGTAACACTAATTTCGAAATCTCATAATAGTTTCATTTTTATGAATTTATATATCTCGGGACCATGGGCTCCCGGTCCTTTGGAGGGCGTACGAGGGGCCGAAGCCAACTCACAGAGGCCCCTAGGAAATTTATTGAAATGCAGCACCAACCGACGATTATCCTTGTATGCACTATGCAAGTGCACCCAAGGCACAGCCCAAGGAAAACCCCCTTCTTGGTGTAGGACTATTGCAGGATATGGAAACATAAAAAATTGGACCATGGGTTTGAGTGGCTAAAGTGGACTGGTTACGATGAACTATGGAAGAACTATAACCCCTGCCTGATCCATGTTTTAGTTATTATTACGATGACTGTACTACACAATTAATATAGCATTCATATCGCATTACATTCTCTTTGAGCCGCTCCACATTTTAAACAATAGAAAACACGATTTTGAGCCAAAAGCGATTCTTTAGTCAAATATCAAAGAAATCGTTAGCGTGAACCCGAACGTTGGCAAAGTTGAAATAATAACAAATAAACGAGCAGAACAAACGGCGCTTAAACGTTTTAATGCTAAAACAATGAGGACTTCTAATAATAAATTATTGAATTTGTCCCGCTTTGCGTAACGACGATATGCTGAACGAGAGTTGTGTGATTTATTTGAGAAAGTGTTGAGTGAAGAAGTAATTATAACGTCAAATATTATAATAATCACACATTAATAGAATCTCCATGCTTTTGCCTTCTCTGTTTGAGAAGAGCCTTTGACCTGCAGTGGGACGATAACAAGCTAGTATTTTTTTAAGTGAAAACTTCTATAGGCGCGTTGGGCATTTTTTGAGATGGGAAAAAACAATTGAATTCGCGCCACTGTTACCGTAACCGACACCGCTTTGGATGTGTTCGGCTGTCTTCGGGATGTACCTACTCGGTTTTAATGTATATTCGATATGTTAGTGAGTGATGGCAAAGTATTCTGTTTGTGTTTTGTTTATATGACGATTCAAAAACTACACACGTAATTGTTCAAGTTTTCACTTCTGTCGGCACTCCCGGAGTGCCACTTTATTTTTTTTTTGTTCTCCTGTACTTTTCGACTGCTCGACCCCTAAAACCTTCCAGGGACTCTCTTCCCGCGCCACCTCCAACCAGCCCTCACGGTACGCATCCAGTTCATCTCGCCATCTCTTTCTGGGCCGGCCTCGGCAGCGCCGTCCATCTTCAGGTACCCATTGAGTGGAGACTTTTGCCCAGCGGTCATACTGCAATCGGCTGGTGTGACCCGCCCAATCACCCCATTTAAATCTGGCATCCTTCATTCCTACATCCAGTATGCCCATTTTTAGAAGCTAAAAAAACTAATTACCTACTACACTGTGGAAAGGTATAATTTAATTTAGGCAACATGCATTCTATTTTTTTTTTTCTTTTCCAACAAATAGTTTGCCCTTATAACATAATAATGTAGCATTCTCTATAATCATGTTTTTCATGATATTTTTGCCTGTAGGGTCCCAGTGCCTGGTGTCCTGAAATACAAGTCACGGCTTAGTTTAGGCACCAGTCTCCCACAAATGAACATTGTCCTACATCATAATTTTTTTTTTCATTTTTAAGTTTTAATTAATAAGTGTTATTTGTGGAAGAAAAATAAACATTTTTTTCTATTTTTGGTAGACAAATTTTGTTTCTTAGCTCTTTGGCTAGTTTAAGCTACATTAACGGGCCCAAGCCAAGACAATGAATGTAGCGTGTGTGTGGTGATTTTTTTTAGTACTGAATCTTATGAGGAATGATTTTATTTTCGTAAATTTGCATGAACTTTCTAAATGTTCTGCAGGTATTTAAAATTGCGTAGTAAATACTGTTCTAGTACGTCACTCTTGCAGCATAGTAAAATAGTTTTCTAATTCCTGAAGGAATTTCCCCAGGAGAAAATATTATTAAAGGGATTATTCTCGAAACTCAGTGAAATATCCAAACAAATATCGAAGCAGGCTATTGTCTGAAGCTCAGCTAGAAACTGTTGAAAAAATATTAACTTCATTATCACTTGTGCTATCCTATAAAGTACACTTGGAACTCATTCAAGTCATTATCATTTCAGCCGAAAGACATCCACTGCTGGACATAAGCCCCCCCAAGCACCGCCACTTCGTCCGGTTCATTCAAGTGACCGCACACAATTCGAAAGCGAACCCATTTGTTTTTAAGAAATAAGCGATTATTCCATAAAAAAAACAAATGAATTCGCTTCTCGTATTCACATCTCGATGCTGTTGACGAAGATATACGTTTAGAGAACAGTACTACAGGGTTAAAATAAATTAGCTAGCGAAACTCCGCAGACGTGATGGGTATCGATATTTAAACATGACACATGTGTCGTCGAAAAAGCGATAGGGACATAGTTCCAACTGGCACCCTAATTGCGTAACATACTACATATCAATCAAAATCTGAATCATTTTGAAGGATATTACTAATCCATTGCTTCATAATTATGTTCGAAAAATTTGTCTGCTCCGCAACGTAAATAACGCAATGAATGTTGTTGTACTGTCAAAATGAAAGACGTTCCTACTGTTAGTGTGTTACCCAATTACCCTTCGGGTGTCCCACGACACCTCTCAACTGTTTTTTTTACATACTAAGTACATGATAACAATGACATGCGTGTTTCGCGTAAAAACAAAATGTAATAAATATTCAATTTGAGCCACTCCCAATAAAAACAAAAGAACCGCCACTAAACAATCCAAAAAAGTCACGTAAAGCCAGGGGCAGGACACTAATTTCGGCATAAATATTAAGGCCGAACGCCGAATTTTAAAGGCGGCAATTTGAACCTACACTCTCATCCTGATCGCAGGATAATTTATCTTAACGAAAGAAAGGGGTGGCCAGGGGGGGTGAGGTGGGTACTCGCCCAAAAATTGGGTAAAAATGTTGCCAGCCAGCGATTAAACCGTTGGGGGAGATGCGTCGTATTAATCACCACCCAGGCGTCTTCGTGGATTCTCGCGGTATTGCTATAGAGTTGTTAATACTTTCTACTGGTGTCGTTTTTAGGTGAGAGTATAATACGCGCCAAGAAAGATGAGACGTGGTGAGTAGTGGGGAGCTTGTGCAAGTAATTCGTGTACGAAATTTTTACCCATAATGTGCATATCTATTCAGGGATTTATTGATGACATTTAGATTAAAATTCTTAACAATGTTATAATATTTATTACGAAACAATAAAGATTAAGGTAAAAGTAAAGTCTCATCTTTCGTGGGGCGTATTGTAACAATGTTATGTTTATGATAAGTAGACATTAGTACCTAGCTTCATAAATAAATTTTGACATATTGATAGTGAAAACGGATTGGTTTTTAACTCTTTATAATTTATAAGTTTTTGAGAGAAATATTATATTGATCGGCTAATAATATAGCAAACCAAGAGTGTTAAAATACCATGTAATATACCAAACTGTGTTATATCAAGTGAATCAGTGGTTCATAAAAAAAAAACGAAAAACTAAAGTAACCTTAGCAGTCGCAACCTGGGCAGACCTGGCCTAGCTGATTAAACTAAGCAGCACATGGCCAACTTGTCATCATTTCACCACGGGCGGCGTGAGCCTGTTGTTCTCTCAGTTTTAGGCACAAGAGAAGAAGTGTGACGCGGCATGTTTGAGGACAAATTAAAATCTAACTCGCAACTCTATACAATTCAGCAAGTTGGCCTGTCCGTAGAAGGCAGGGCGGCCACCTTGGCTTTGTTTTAATATTTTCGCAAGCATTATGAAGGGTTTGCTTGCTTTCAAATAATTTTGGCTTCTGTTTCTGAAGTTTTGATAAAAGTTTAATTCTATCAATAATTAACGGGAACAATCCTGGTTTGCTGATGCGATTATAAAGGTTTCGGGGTTTTTGCATTATCTTTAATTATTTTTTTCAGGAATGTCAAAGTTCGAGAGTCGGGTCGAGTTTTCTTTGTTAGTAATTGAGTTTGGCAAGTTTTTGAAAGGGGAAACGCGAGTTAATGCTTACTTTAATTTATTGGTGCAGGAGTAATTCTGATGGGTAAGTAGAAAGGGTATAAGTTGGAGCTAAGACGCTATGTAAAGGATTTTGAGGTAAACGTAGTGAAAGTTTCTGTACCTTGGTTTGGGTTGAGAGCTTCCTGCTCAGGATATAACTTGAAATTTCTAAGAATTCTACGTTTTTTTTTTCTTTATTAAAAGCTAAACAAGAGTAGGACTCATTTTGCTTTTTAATCTATTCCGATAAAATATTTGTTGAATTTTGAAAGTAAAGTTATTTGGTTATAGTTAATCCTCATCGCACCATACTTATGATGTAGAAGTATGGTGAGATGAGGATTAACTATAACCAAATAAATTTAGCACATGCTTCCCCTAGCGTACAAATTATTCAAAGGTTATTAAAAAAAATGTGTTCCATATTAATGACCGCATAGATATTTCACTTTTAAACAGAAACAGCAGATTATATTTTTGTTATGTCTGTGCTAGGGGGCCATTTGTCTAGAAAGAATCATGTGCTGAATTCATGTTTACAGTTTACGATTCGATGACCCAACCAACATGTGTACATTAACAAAAGAGCATTTGGAATTGATTATTTGCACTTATTCATACAAATGCACCAATTCATTTTCATTATTAGTTACCAAACTTGTAATTAACCCGTTTACTACTCAACTTTAAGCAACGTTTATGAATAAACCGCTAAATGGCTTTTTAAAAAGAACCAGGGCCAGTTACATATTCAGTTATCTTTATTTGCACAAAAACAAACCTGCGTTTAAATTAATTGTTACTAGGGAGTTCAAACATGATCGTGGGTTCGATTCTCAGCCCACGCATAGTCTAATTGGAATTGTATGTTACAACATTCTTAGTTATTGCACGGATTTACGACCTATTATAACTGTACTAGTTATGTTTAGTCGGTTTTACTATAAAAAAACGGATAATTTGCAAATTATGTCCTCTTAAAAATACTTATAAGATATGTACGCCTAAAATAAACACATTCTATTATTTTATTGTATTAGTAAATTTTATACTACGGACAAAATATTTTAAGATGTGTTTTATTTGATTTCTGTTCGCATTAAGATGGTGGTTATTATACCAAATCAATAAACAATCAATACCAATTGATATATTATGCAGATTAAACGTCACCAAAAGCCATTTTGCGAGAGGTTGGCGCTGCTTTTTTATTTCGTGTAACTTGTTAAGTATGTGGAATAGGGATTTAACATTTTGGTATATGTTTTTTGAAAATTTGGTCTAGTATCATGTAAAAGGAATACACGATTCAATTAATTTTTCTCGATACAAAAAAAAATGCAAAGTTATTTGTATTTTTTTAATTTTTTCGACATCACGACGTAACGCTTAAGAGTTATTCAATGGAATTTACTTTAAAACATAGAGAAGTATCATATCAAAGTTTACTCAAAGTAGTTTTAAATTTAATTCATTTATTTTGTTAAAAAACGAGTAAATTCATTTTGACACCTACGTGGTTTTATTCCGAGCGCACGCGCACTATAGGCATCACTCTTCTTTTTCGTTTCAAAAGTAATTGCAACACTTTCGCTCACTTAGTAGGTTTTCGAAGATTTTAGATTTTCGAGGTAGCGCCTTAAGCATCAAATCACCATACTTACATGAATAGATTGTTTGGAATTGCAATTACTAAGATATATCAAGAACTCCAACGTCTTCCTCCTTTCCTAATATAAACACAATTTTTTCGTATAGAAATATGTTACCTACCCATCAAGACACCGAACCCATCAAGGAAAACAAAAACAAAATATGACAACAGATCTATGTACCCACTTAAAAAAAAACCTCACATTTTGGCGCTCGTGCCAAATGTCACACAAGTGCGACGCGTAATGTCATCACACACACATACACACAAAAAGACATAGTATGGAGAAGGAAGAACGGGAAACTTCCACGAAATTTGCTCACCAAAATGACGACGCTTGTTTTTTTAGGTGGCTGCTTATGACGTTCGATTTGAGTGGATAAGGTTGCTCTAATTAGTGGGTGAATATTTTGTAGTTTAGTAAAGAATGCAAAAATTTTGAGATAGAATGAGAATTGTCTTGTGGAATTGAACCATAGGTAGGTACCTACTACGCTTTGAAATGGGCTTAGCTTCATATTATCTGACTGACCGACTTCTTGACAGTTCAAAAGTACCTGTAAATGGTTTAATTGAAATAAATGCTTTGAGTTTGTACGTGAAGCTAAAATAAATAAATAATGTAGAACAAGAGCGGTTCCAATGTCAGTCTTCCACGTGTATAAAGCGTTGCAGATCGCTAGCTAGGAAATGAGACTTATTTATGTCTGAGCTAGAATAATGTCCGAGATTTCTAGCTCTGTTATTACAGTTTGTACTTTTACCAAAAGTGACAGATTTTTCTAGGGAAGTTATTGTAATAGTAGGTAATTATACTACTTGGCTGTTAATTTGACACTTGTAATTTTAAAAAAGTTCAACCTGGCAAAGCATCCTCTCTGTCATTGATGCCTTGATGCGATGTGGCAGATTCTAACTAAAACTCCCCTTATAAGGCTTTGAGCAGCTGAGGTTGACAGTGGGGCTGTACTTTATGCAACCTTTAATAAACCTCTGTACATCAATACAACAATTTCATAAATCCAACTTAAATTCATTAAGTCACATCCACCTAACACTAGCGCACCCTAACAAACTTATTAAGATTTCTTTTCTTTTTACTGTACGTGGTTAGCGACGTATGACGCAAGCTAACGGCCACGGGGGGGGAGGCACGAGGCCAGGGTAGGCCAGGGGGGGGGGGCAGGGGAGACCCTCGCACGCATGGCCGCTCTCATGATTTAAGCACAGGGATAAGAATGAAATTAAAAATACATCCTCGCCATTCCTTAGGGTGCCGGGGGGACATATATGCAAATGAACCACCCCACCCCCCCTCTCATAAGACAGGGGGGAGTTTTTTGTTAGGATGCTATTAATTTGGGGTGTAACTCACTAAGTATGGGTACGCATGTATGAGGGACTCTTCGTGCGTTTCTTAGAGATTCTTTTCCCATTTTTCTGTTTAAATTATGTAGGGATGTGAGCGGAGATTATTAAGTGTATTTCAGGTGAAATTTATTAATTTTCTCGTGGAGAATGTGGGGACCAATTTGTTGGTACGAATATGGAAATTGATTAAAATTTTGAATGGTTTGTTTTGGTTGTAAATCCTTAACTTTTTGTTGAGTATCTAACAGAAGTTGAAGAGCTTCATACTATGAATACCTAATATACCTATACTACAGAATAACTAATAGACTTACTTTGGATTCGCACGATATTACAATTTGTATCAAATTAATGTTAGCCGATTTACCTAAGTACCTAAAGGATGACAGAATTTCGGAGTTGTAACTCATCAGTAACAAAATAATCTAGTAAGCTTAAAAGACGCAGCAATTAACAATTCGATAACATGCCTTGGATCTAGAATCTAGACTTCTGTTCCTTAGCAGCTAGTCAGGTATTAATAACTGGGGACTGAATAATAAGACTCCTTTAAGAACCTTTCCAAAAGAAAACAGTCTTCAACCGAATATAAGAAGTTCTATGTGATAACATATTAAAATTATTGAACTTATTCTTATAAATATGTACATACCCCATACCAATATACACAACTTTTTCAAACTCAAAATCAGCTCCCAAGGGATTTAAAACTCTTAAACGTTCGTTGATCATCAAAAACCATTGTGAATCAAGTTCGCGGCATAACAATGTGTCGATACAATCGTTGCCCGAGGCGAGAGGGCCGTGTTTTCACACGTTATACATTCATTGGCATGAGTTGACACTTTTCTCCATGTAAAGTTTGAAAAGATGGTTGTAAATAGAAGAGGAGATGAGATGAAAATGAACTTTAAAAAAACCGATGACTGTACAAAAAACTGGTCTTTTTTTAAAGTCATTTGTTTTTTTTTTGAGAATTTGGAATTGCGAATTGCGTAGTAAGTGCATATTAAGCAGACACACATCTCACTTGTCAAGTTAGAGTCATACTTGGACTTAAACATGTAAAGCTAAATGAGAAAGAGACCTGAATAAAAGTTGTTTATCACAAGATTATCCTAAAGGACTAAAATTTTGTGTTTACTATGTCTACTATACACTTCAATGTTTAATCATAATCAAGCAACATTGGGCATCACCTCCATTATCACCCTTTCTTTTGTAAATGTCGCAGCATCTTGCTGAGATAGGATATCTTTTTTTAATTTAAATTTTTATTTATGACTGTGTTTAGTTTAGTTAGTGATCCTCTTGTACGAGTAGCAATAAATACTTTTTCTTTCTTTCATATCGCTAAATAAGTTAAGTTAATAATATTAAGTTTCTCGCCAGTAACACAAGTCTTTTAAGTTCTTACTAATCTATATCTCTTGGGTAAAATCTTCTTGTCTTAGGGATAATTTTTCAATAGTCAGATAACTTTTATCTGAAGAACAAAAATTACACTTTGATATCCCTAAAACAAATACTATTATAACTATTCGAGTCTAAAAAAACCAAGTGTAAGTAAAACCCACACTAACAACCGAATATAATCTCCTCCAATAGATTAAAATGTGAATAATTTTCCTTCTAAAATAATTCAAACGACGCCTACGTTACTTCGAAAGGGTTGTTTTCTTAAAGGGTGGATTTTTGTTTGAAAACATAATACTATTGTGACTCAAAGATTAATTAAAGATGAGAGAGTAATATCATATTATAAAGAAACATGGCTTTGTCTCGAGATATCCTTTTACAGGAGCAATTGAAAGTTTTGAATTTGAAGAGGATTGGGGAATTTCCAATGTTGTAGTAAATCAGATAAAGCATAATCAGCCTATAGTGGTCTGATTGCTGGGACCGTCCTCTTGGTGAGACGGAGTGGGTCGTAATCAACCACACGGGCCCAGTGCGGGTTGGTAGATGTCACTTGTCTTTTGATTCTAAGACGTGCCTGTTTCCTCACGATGTTTACCTTCACGGTTTTAAGAGCAGCGGTGATAAAATATTTTGCACAAAGTAAAGCGCTTCTCTGGGTTCGAACCTACGACCTACAGCTCGTAAGTCGCGGCTGTTACCACTGGGCCACCACTGCTCTCGCAAATCAGATATCCTATGGTTAACCTGAAGGTCCAGAAGATGACAACCTTAAAATAGACGCAATCATAATTATCGAGAAACTGATTTGACTAGTATTCCGCGAAAAAAAAATCCATAAGAAATTATTAATTTAAGATCTGATGAAAGAAAGTCGTGCTTTCAAAAGTCTTAGCTAAGAAAAACGCAGTTTTTCAGCCTGAGCTAACTACGAGTATACTTAATCTCAATGGCCACAAAAGCTGTGACACACCACATTTTTTTTTTATTTATTTATATATAGTTTTTGTGTTGTGTACTTACTTATTTATTTGTTAGTAATGTCAGTTTTGTACTTAAATAAGGTTAGTATTGTTCCATGTAAGAGCCGCCTTTACCAGTGAAAGCCTTCTCCAAACCGTTCCAGGTGGCTCTGTCCTTTGCTCGTCTGGGCCATAAGGCTCCAACTATATGTATGATGTCGTCACTCCATCTCTTGGAAGGTCTGCCCTTCTTTCTATTTTTATATATTGGGTACCAATTAGAAATAGTTTGTGACCATCTTTCATCCATAGCTCTCTGAATATGACCTGACCATTTCCATTTCAGTGTCAGCACCTGTTTGACCGCATCCCTCGCCTTTGTTCTTTTCCTTATCAGTGAACTTTTAACTCTATCTTTAATTTAATGTTCATGTAGCTCAGCCACACCACATTACGATTTAAAATTCTGGTGATCCAAATGTTTGAACTGCTTTATTGTTATTATCGGCTAATTCAACTACCTTTGTCTTATCATAAAAAATAATCAAGTAGTCCCTTAGGAGTACCAGGTTTTTATTTATATTAATTCATAATGTGGCTTCATAACTGAAGACTAAAAATGTCTGCTAACTTTTGGAGACCACTGTATGTCTATAGTCATCATCATCAGCCTATAGCAGTCCACTGCTGGACATAGGCCTTTCCTATTGCACGCCATTCAACTCGATTTTCGGCAACACTGATCCAGCTGCTACCAGTCATCCTGCGATGTATGTCTATGAAGGTTGTAATTAGATAATATTATTTGACCCTGGAATCGGACTAAGCTTTTAAATACTTAACTTTCTCAAATAACGAAAACAATATCTATATCTTTCCAAAAATAAAAGACAATGACCAAATCACTATGGGAAGTGGTGCATTTTTTTTTTACCGCGGCCATCGTTGTAATATTTGTCGGTATATGATGAGCCTATCACAAAAATGAATTGATAAAAGATTTTTCGACAAATGCAGTCCGAGATGATATATTTGAACTTGAATTTTTATGTAAGAAATAAAGAAATCATCTAGATAAACAGATGAAAGAGATAAGTCACCATCTATGTTATTGTGTGTTATTCCTCTCCGTCCAAGGTTATCTGGAAGAGATCGCTTCACTTATTTTTTATTTTTTTTATTAATCAAAACAGTTTACAAATATTTGTGAACAATTCCACATATCACATAAACCATCGCGGGTTTAACGGCGGTATGGCTTGTAATTAAGTTTGTTTGTACTTCTTACTTTTTTATGTATTATGTTGTGGCGTTTCAATAAATTGTTAATTCATTTGTGAAATAGAGCAATTAAAACAATGTCTTACTATTTTCGAAGGTGTAAAAAAGAAAAGGCCGTTTTAAATCTTTTTAACCGACTTCAAAAAGGAGGTTCTGTATTCGACCCGTATGTATGTATGTATGTATGTTTGTATAAATATGCATGTGTTTGCATAAATTCTTCATTTAGTGTAGTAGATCTTCTCTGGCGATTGTTACTGCGATTTAAAGTGTGTTGACAAGAGACACATCCCAAGTTTTCCATGTTTGGAATCCTTTCAACTCAGTCCAAAACACAAAGCACAGGTCAGACAATAAGATATTCACAAAACGCGACGCGCAACGGTCGGCTCAGGCTCAGGCATAGATAAAAAATCCTAGTTTGAGACATAAACTCTATTGCTGTAGGTACAAACCTGCTTTAAGATGATCATCATCATTTGCCTAGCCTTTTCCCAACTATGTTGGGGTCGGCTTCCAGTCTAAGCAGTCTATGCAGCTGAACACCATTATTTTACATGGAGCGACTGCCTATCTGACCTCCACAACCCAGTTACTGGGTAATACGATACCTGCTTTTAGATGATAAATAAGTAAAAACATATATATTTTTAATTTATTTA
Organism: Hydraecia micacea; assembly: GCA_914767645.1. Lineage (NCBI taxonomy): Eukaryota > Metazoa > Arthropoda > Insecta > Lepidoptera > Noctuidae > Hydraecia > Hydraecia micacea. Next base: position 4,343,605 of record OU611794.1, read on the forward strand.
TTTTCTATATAACTCGGTTCAGACTGATGTTAGGTTGTGTCACCCCATATTAACTTTTGTTCTTCATATAATTCTCCATCTAATTAATAACGTTTGATCGATGGCCGCGACAAAAAAAAACTGCACTATTTTTGGATATATTTTTAATATTTTCTATATAACTCGGTTCGGACTGATGTTAGGTTGTGTTACCCCATATGAACTTTTGTTCTTCATATAATTCTCCATCTAATTAATATCGTTTGATCGATGGCCGCGACAAAAAAAAACTGCACCATTTTTGGATATATTTTTAATATTTTCTATATAACTCGGTTCGGACTGATGTTAGGTTGTGTTACCCCATATTAACTTTGGTTCTTCATAAAATTCTCCATCTAATTAATAACGTTTGATCGATGGCCGCGACAAAAAAAAACTGCACCATTTTTGGTCATTGGCTTTTGGTAACGCCTTGTGTATCAAGACCAACACATTCAAATCGTATAAGGGGATCGAAGTGTATTCTACGAGTATATCTATAGGCTCCCGTCATCCCGTCGACAGCATCCGCAGCCAAATTAGATAATCCACCGCAGATTTTGTAAACATGTGACAATGTTTTACCGTTGATTTTACGTTGAGTGAGATTTGTGTTGTGTTGGAGTGTTCGTAACTGAACTGTTATCTTGTTGTGTTGATAATGTTGTTTGATTTTGAATGATCACAAAATATGTTGTGTGTTTTGTTTGTTTGTTATACTTTCTAAAGGCTTGGCTTATTTGTTGGATTTGATTTGTGTTGTATGTTACATAATTACATATGTGTTGTGTTGCTACATGCCAAGGTTTCTTAGAGAGTGTTAGTTATATAACTGTTATCTTGTTCTATTGATAATTTTCTTCTGTTTTAGATTATTCCAAAACAAACATTATATTTACTAAACGCAAATGTTACACCCCTTTCTAGTCAGCGTAGCGGACGGTTTTACTTGATGACCGTTAAGTTTTTCCACAAAAATCACTTTTTCAGTTCAATGGTCCATCACTTTCAAGAATTCGGATCTCATAAAATTGTATCAATCGATGAAAACCTTCTTACTCAACTCAAGTTGTATGTAGATTACTCTCTACTCATCATCTGCCTAGCCTTTTCCCAACTATGTTGGGGTCGGCTTCCAGTCTAACTGGATGCAGCTGAATACCAGTATTTTACATGGAGCGACTGCCTATCTGACCTCCACAACCCAGTTACTGGGTAATACGATACCCCTTGGTAAGACTGGTTGTCAGACTTTCGGGCTTCTGACTACCCGTAACGACTGTCAAAGATCCACGAATGACAGCCGGGACCAACGGCTTAACGTGCTTTCCGAGGCACGGAGGGGTCTCAGTATGTAAAGATGGTCACCCATCCACAGACCAACCGCGGCAAGCGTAGCTTAACCTGATCGATCGACCTGTGCGGCTGTTATTATTTAGCCACGGACCCCACAGATTATTACCCCACGGTAGATTACTCTCTACTAGTATGTAATATTTAGGACATTGTCAAACAGATTCAAAAATCCAATTCTCCGATTTTCTTGATTTCCAAAATCAGGCGTTGAACCAGAACGCTCAAAGCACACAGTCTTCATAAATGTTTGAGTAGCAAGACAAAGCTGCTCCACTTTTTAATTCAAACACGTCTTCCACACACCACACCTGCAATTCCGAAGCCCCCATTATTCAGGGACGAAGAGGAATACCCCGTGAACTTTGGCTGCTTCACGCCTCGCATAGCAAGGGGCAGATCGATGGCTGTCAAACAATAAATGTCACGTCCACTCCCTCATGTTAATTCACATCAGTATCACCTTCACAAACCAAACAATTCTGAGCTTTATATCGCTAGAGTTAAGGATCATGATGACTGCAGAAATAACGTGGTGAATCGACCTCCCGATTTTTCTTTGAGGTGCGAACGATGCCCCAATTTTTGGCGAAACGTTTGGTATATTAAAAAAGTAAATGTTTGAAACGCTGAGCGTGAGGTGTGACGTTGACTTTCTGATGTACGGAACCGTGTTTACGAACTTATTTCTTTTAGCTGACACTAATTTTAAGAAGTGACTTTAAAGTTTCAAGATTGTGCTGTTTCCCGGGGCTACAGTTTTTCACAGGATTAAACTATATAAAAAAACATCCTTTATTGCCTTCATATGCGCTCAATTTGACAAAAAGCAAGTACAGTAAGATAAATATTTATCATTGTAACTCTTGAGAAACTTTTTCCAAGTTTTTTAGTCTTTAATCATATTAATCAAACGTTGATTAAACGTTTAGCATAATCAGCCTATAATGTTCCCACTGCCGTAGTCCACCACGCGGGCCCAGTGCGGATTGGTAGATGTAACATGTCTTCAAATTTTTGGTTCTAGGACATGCCGTTTTCCTCACGATGTTTGCCTTCACCGTTTTGAGAGCAGTGGTGATGAAATAATTTACACAAAATAAAGCACTTGTCTGGGTTCGAACCCACAACCTAAAACAATCACCACTTACTCATGTTCATCAGTCAGTCAACATTTCAGTGATATTAAATTTTAAAAAAAAACAATATCTTTTCAGCCGTTTGGGAACTACGATGGCAGAGACAGACACGCAGATACACACGTTAAACTTATAGATCCCCTCTGTTTCCGTGGGGGGTTAAAAATAATAAATCCTAAGAACATTAACAACTTTATCCCATTTAAAATTCGATAATAAAACATTCACACATAAATCACAACATTACCTCTCCACACGTAAAATATACGACATTTGTACACATAATACGATATTATATCAGACTTATTCAAATATACTGCAAACTTCATTACATACTATTGAATGGTACAGATTTGAAATATGTGTAAACGCAACAATTCATGTCTATGGTTAGTGTTGCTTCTCACAGGACTGTGGGTGATTAGCTGTTTTTTTTAAATCAGAGTTTGAATATTTTCACATTGAGTGTCTGTTGGTTCTAAAAGAAATCCTAACATAGTTGGAAGAAAGGTTAGGTGATGCTAGAGAAAGATTTCTAATAGCTTAGTATTTTTTTGTTTCTCGTAATGTTTTGCCTAACACATGATCAAACTCAATCTGAATCACTTTGAAGGATATTGCTTCATATGTTCAAAAAATTTATCTGCACAGCACGTAAATAACGCAATGAATGTTATTGAACTGTCAAAATGAAAGCCATTGCTACTGTTAGTGTGCGACGCAATTACCCTGCTGGTCCAGTTACACAGCACATTCTTATTTGTCATAGATAAAGACTTTGCTGTTTCTCACATAAAATTATTCATATAATATATTGGTATGTCGCTAAAACGTGTCGTTAAGACGGTGTGTATCGCTTTCAAAACACTGCAGTCATGATGAAACTACAAACTGACCACAGTATTGGTCCTTTACGAGAACAGGACCATTTCTTTTGACACATCTTCAATAAGTGTGACACCAGAATAATGATATGTACATTTGTTACACACTTTTTTTTAGTTAGCCTACGCTGTCCCATTGGGTGCTATAAGGACTTGGGGGAGCCCTTTGCCCAGCATATGAATGATGATGATGAATATTGAAGAATATTGCTAATCCATTGCTTCTTAAGTTCGAAAAATTTTACTGTTCAACAACTTAAATAACGCAATGAATGTTGTTGACCTGTCAAAATGAAAGCTTTTCGCAGGAACGCTTTTCCCGTCACACACTTAGACAAAAAACAATTGCCAATCGCATCATTCGAACGTTCGATCTCGCATATCCCAGCACTAAGGCGTAGCACCCACGACCGAGCCCGAACGCATGACTTATGCCAGTTTGTCACATTCGCAATCAGACTGACTCTGTCCCATGCAATGATTAATGCCTTTCTTAATTACTAAGTTATCGTTGGAAACGGGGGGCCGATACATGTGTTCCTGGGCTTAATTTATTGACTTTTGTGGCGTGTTTTAGGGGACGACTGATTGCTTTAGTTTGTTCGCGCGTGCCTTTTAATTTAATTTTGCTTGTTTTTCTTTTTTTTTTTTAATGTTTCATAGTCAGTAACCAGCTTCCTATAAAGACATCACTGTTATCGAATATCGAATAGGTAAAAACAATATCTGAATGTTTGTATTTACTAATTATAAACAAGTTCGATTTTCCTTCAAGTTTCTCTGCTCCAACGGATTAGATGATTTTCGAGACATGCTGATACAAAATAATATTGTGTAACCACTTTTAACTGCTCATATCAATAAAAAATGTCGTTATTACTTATCAAACATTGAATAAGTTTAGTTTTAAACCATTTATCCAATATTTCCAATCTTATAGTCATGGTGGAATGCAACTTTTCAGTGGGCCCAAAAATTTCCCTTCACATCATGAAAAATGACCAAAAATCTCGTGCCCAATCTGCATAATAACAAAATTCTTACATAAAAATTGCGTCTTAAAACCGTCACCTTAAGCTTAATACACACGCGCGTCACGTTTCGCGCTCATTTGGAGGCGTTCATCGATCGGAGACAAAGCCTCGCCAGCCCCGATAAACGAATTAAGGAAATGGGAGATTTTTTATCTGGGCCGTGGGGGGTGGGGCACGACACGCGTCGTAAAACGCAGCAATACTTTCTTATGCAAAGTCCCTCCGCGCCGATAATTAGGTGAGCTTCGTCGGTGTGTGTGCGCCTTTATGCGAGTGTTTTGTTTTTAATTTTTAGAGGGGTGACGTGTTTTGTAAGGTTCCCGATTAGAAGCGTGTTCGATGTTTAAAATTTTGGAAGACGAAAATGCTTGGCATCTAAAATAACTTAGGAGCTGTTATTTTGAAGCAGTGTTTTACTCAAAAAAAGAATGACGTTCTAATCACTAAACAGATGGGCAATTCCCGTATTTTTAATACCTACATTTTTGATATTGATTCGAGATTGCGACTAGATTTTGAATCTTTTTATGACTGGACTTGGCCTTCAGGTGATAAAGTTTTAATTAACTCATCTATACGTTAGCAAAGGAAATCGAATATCGGCATTCACATATATCTACATTTCTATTTCCAAAAAATAATAATAAATAAAAAGTAATTGCAACGCAAACGAGTCCACATAAAAATCGCGACATAAACATTAAACATGTAACTGCGCAACATTTCAGTAATATCGCGGCACGAGATAGATATCACGGTACGAGTACAACATAGATACGAATTACAATCGTTTGCAAATGAACGAGCGAACGACGACTGTCTTGCACATGTCTCCACTTAGTCCAAAAAGTCTTGATACTTTTCATTTACTCATTGACGGTGCGGTGTAAAAATTATCCTTTAACTAGCATATACTAAGGGGCGGCTATTTCAAAGGGTTGGTTAACGTAACAAACATGTGTATGTCAAGCCCATAATTTTGTAATTGTAATTTGAAATAATGCTTTTTAGGTTTGACGATAGTTAACGCCATTATTGACGTATAGGCGTGCGTCAAGTGGATGTGAAATAACCCGCCTTACACACGTCAACTAAATATGGGCCACCCAGTGTCCGTTACATTACAGCATATTATAAAGCATTTTTTTTTCTTTTGATGCTAACTTCTGTTTGCTGTCCATCACAGAGAGGCCTAAGCCGGTATGAAGATTTGAGAATATCTTCAGAAAACATCCTGCTGCAGATTTTTTTTATCTTGATGCTTTCCAAGTAATCAAATCAAGCAAAATTTATTTAAGAATTGAAAAGATAAAACGCCCTACAGTATGTTGTTTTAAGACCTATGCAAGTATCCCAAAAAATACATGTAAATCTAACAATACCTTGTAAAATAATCAACTAAAGAAGCCGTTGAGCACCGTCCAAAATCTAAATTAATTACAATAATTATCTACAAAATCACAACCTTAAAGTTGAATGCGTTTCCATTAAAAACTAAGCACCAGCGCAATATCTAATGCTGCGAAAAAAGATAAGGAATGCCTTAACTGTCTTAAAGTATCAAGAATCACCGCCTACACATAACACTTTTAATTTACCCTCCTTAAAAAAGGGAGGGCAGCGGTGTTTTCGGCCCTAGCCGTGTGTGGAGGTACCCCCCTCCCAAAAGGGGGGCGGTAATCAAGACACGCAATCTTCGGCGAACCCTTAAAAACTTTAAAACTCATCGCCGCCTTGCGATGTATACGTTTACATTTGTATATGTTTACATCTGTACACGTTTACATGTGTACATGTTTACATTTTTTGGGAAGTTTGGCGGTGACTTTAATTTGCGGTGGTAGGATCTTGGTAGTCTTTTATTTAGCTTGGGGTTTATTAAGGTTTTGATGTAAATCTGTATACCTACTTCTAGTGGTTGGTAATTAATTAGTAACAGCGAACTTGCGATATGCTGCTGTGCAAGAAATTGGTCAAGCAATATAAATACTAAGTTCTGAAAGTAATTTGACTAGGGGCTGATTTTTCAATCGACAGATAATTTTTATTCGTGGAATAAAAGAGAGAGGAGGCCTGTGTCCCAGCAGTGGGAACATTATAGGCTGATTATGTACTCGTATGTATGTTATGTATTGGTCAATAGTAAATATTGATTAATTAACCCATCATCAAAACACCGACCACAAACAAATTGGGTGAGGGTAGAGACCCTCACCTAATTTATTTGTAGTCGGACCAACATGTCAGACTGGTTAATTAACTTTTTAAAGAACTTCAATACTATCAACTTCATTATGGATGTAGGTACTAGGATTAACTACAGCGGCCTCCAAAAGTTAGTTGACATTTTTCCACGCTGTGATAACATACATAACATAACATAATCAGCCTATAATATACCCACTGCTAGGACACAGGCCTCCTCTCAGTAAGAGGGAGTGGCCATAATCCACCACGCGGGCCCAGCGCGGGTTGGCAGATGTCACATGTCTTCGAATTTTTGGTTCTAGTACATGCCGGTTTCCTCACGATGTTTTCCTTCACCGTTTTGAGAGCAGTGGTGATGAAAATAATTTATACAAAGTAAAGCGCCTGTCTGGATTCGAACCTACGACCTACAACTCGTAAGTCGCGGCCGTTACCACTTGACCACACTGCTCTTCAGCTGCGATGCCACATAATAATTTGAAATTTGAAAAAAATCTGGTACTCTTAAGGCATTACTAAGCATGATAAGTCAAAGGTAGTTGAATTAGTCAATAACAACGTTATAGCAATTCAAACATTTGGATCACTAGAATTTCAAATTCAAGTTTTAGACATTACAAAGCAGAACGTACCTTGATCTCCTTGTATCATAATAAACGATAACATCCCGAACCATTTTGTTTGCCAAACTCCTCAGATTGTGGAGTCTCACTCAAGCTCTTGATTTTCGTTGGGTCACCGCTTGTGACCACTGCTCAAATTACCCATGCAATCGTTCAGAATACAGACGATTTAAACCCCTCTTCTTTGCATTGACAAAGACTTTTCTGTTTCGATAACAATTTTCAGAAATAATACATTAGCTTGAAACTAAATTGAGGGATAATAAGTTAATAATGAAATATTAATTCGACTAAGGGCGAATTTTGCCAAACTTTAATACCTAGAATAAGTCTTATCCTGAGAATAAATTTTGAAGTTTTGACAGATTATCCATACAAAAACTGTCAGACGTCAGTTTTATTCCACGGATGAAAGATATCTGACTTGGTAAAATCGGCCAAATAACTTTATCTGTATAGTAAATAACTACAGTTTGACATATTCTCCATGCAAAAGCTGCAAACCGCAATAGTAATTCCACAGATAAAAGTTATCTGACTATTGCAAAATCGGCTATTAATTGAATTAAACAGTTTTGAAATGCAAGGAAATACAAAGTTTAATCTGTATTTAATCTAATCTATTTTCTTGTTCAGGTTTAAATAAATGACTTAATTAGTAAAGTCAGAGAAACTAATTATATTTTGGGACGAAGGAAGCTTATTGTTTGGGACGAACCAGGATTTTTTGGAATGTGGAGCGAAACTTCGGGACGAACGAAGAATAAATAATTGTTAAGTAAATTGACGACCAACTTAAATTGTCCGTATATTCAAATTACAACTGTCATTCTTTGACAGTTTTATGAAAATAAGACGGCAAATTGACGTAGGCTGTAACTTTCCTTAATAACTAATTTGCCTAGTACTGACCCCACAAGATCTACATTAAGTCGAACTGTATCATCGAAGATTTTTATCGTTCTACGTATTTTTTTTTAATTTATAAGAATGGACACTTGCTTTTCCAATTCACTTTAGACATAGATTGGTCGACATCAGTTTTACTTGCCATAATAAAAAATTGTATAATAGTATAACTAATTTCCCTGATTGAACATTCAGCTAACGAAACAAACGAGGGGATAGATAGAATATTAAATAAAAAAGAAGAAAAGGCTACAGTCCCATTGAGAAACCCTAATGACGAATAATATCATTATCATAGCTTCACAACAGAACTACTAAACTACAAAAAAAAAACAAAACACGATCACAAATATTCTATTCCAAATTCAAACTACGGAACGCATCATAAAAATTCAAACCTATACAAAATCGCACATCCTACGGTGAATAGTTCATTAACTTCCTTACATGTGTGTGCATCTATTAGTCATATTACCATGTGCATGTGTGTGTACACAAACAGGGGGTTTTAATTTTTGGGGGTTCTTTAATGACACTTCTTCGCATCGATTTTAGCATTTTACGAAGGGTTCTGCTTTTGTTTTGCGTTATTGATTCGAGTTTTTTTTCCTTTACAAATAGAAGAGTGCGTGCATACGTGCTGAGCTTGCATGCATACATAGGGGATGTCGGATGTGGAGGAAATTAATATGACGTCATCGATTTTTTTTATGAACTTTGCTTTTTAGGGCTAAGCGGTTTTGAAGTGTGGGTTATTGGAAAAATCGTTTGATGGCACACACAATAGGTTTTTAATAAATTTTGAGTTTGAAAAACTAAATCAAAGAAAAGCCATTTTGAGTTATCAACTAGCACTAGAATTAATGCCGTTTACAACTGATTAAAATACAATCAGTAGGTAATAGCTCCGATATTATAGAAGCATTGTTCTAGTAGACAATGAAAAAATATGTGTTTGGCAGTCGAGTATAAAACAGTGATAAGCATGATCAACTAACTAATATCCACATATCTCGCAATCTGGACGTGATAAATTTTTCAACAAAGGTCAAATAAGGTCGGAATTCTTATGAGTCTTCTTTTCGTCAAGTAACTATTGGTAAGCTTTTTTTTATTTACAAAACTTAGTACCTACTTACATTGAAAGAATATTATGAACTTTAACATTATTAATCTCAATAAAAGGTAACGTATTCGTAAAAATCTTTATCTACATGTTCTTTTGTTTCATTTGCTCTGAGCAACACCAACAAAAAGCTTTATGATTCTAAAAATAATGGCCGAGATACAAAGCGGATGTTTCTCAACGAAGGTATAATCTAGGCACTAGTCGCATTACCTCATTATCCTGCACACAAAGTAAACAAAGGCACGAAACGCAAAAAACACGATACACATTAAAAAAGCAAAAAAAAATTAACACAAATTAAAGAAACGAATAACTGGATGAAGACGCGCCAATGAAAGGGGCAAAGTCGCCCCCCTGAACACCCCTAAAAAATTTAATTCATCACCGCCGTTGAGACATATCTCCTTCTTGTCCCTTCCCCTTTCTTCCACCATTCTTTGCTTTCTTGCAAGGTTTTTCCGAGAGCAAGACACTCATCCTGTATATCTTTTCACAACCTCCACTGCAATTTCAACCTTACTTTCTGCCACCGAAAGTTGAATTTCGATTGAACTCAAATCACACTTAGGACTTTTGTAGTAATTTAATACACAGCCCGTTTCATTCGTTCGCATTGAAAGCTTAAAACAAATAAACGTACAGTGAGTGCGATAAGGTTTTCTTGATGTCGGTAGGTGATCAAAAGGCGATATGTTTTATCTTAGGTTAGTACAGAACGCATCATTAGGCTTTTGTAGAGCTCGCATCGAGATCTGAGAGCAATTACGGTGAGATGCCTTTGTGTCGAGGTCTTGAACTGAGATCATTTAGTTCAGTATTTGTCTTGAATTAAATAACAAAATAGTGAATTAAATAAGTCATTAATGCGTTACCTCATAACTGCATGATGTATTTGTATACCCATTTGTTAATTGTTCGTGTTCTTTATGAGAATACAATTCTATAAACCGAGAATGTTTTATAACTTATGTATGGAAGTCAATTAAGGAAAGCAACGGTTAGCAAACAAAGCAATGAAAATCGGACAAAAGGTACTTTTTTGTCAATTTTATTTACATGCCTTTGTTTAAATTACTTCCAACCCCTAGAAGCTATGGTTTTCACAAACATAAAGTGTTCAAACCTTTCGCCATGATGGGAATTGTTTATCACTATCTAGGACACGATATGTCATGCCAATATATGCATTATTACCTTAGGAAGTAAAGTCATGTGGTATTTTCACCGACACTCACTTATAACGCACCACCACCACCTGCACTAGAAATAGATACTATACATTTTATTTATTTATTGTAAACTAGCTGCGCCCCGCGGTTTCACCCGCACAAGTCTCGATCCTATGGGAATATCGGGATGAAAAGTATTCTATGTCCTAATCCAGGCCATGGTCTACCCATATGGCAAATTTCATTTAGATGATTTAGATCCATACAGCCGTTTTAGCGAGAAAGCGTAACAAACAAATAGTCTAATCTTTCCCTTTTATTTTAATTACCGACTTAAATAAAGGAGGTTATTTTATAATATTAGTTTTGGTCAGTCTGCTTCACAGCTGACAGTAAGTAGGTATTATGTATCAAGTAGGTAAGTATTTTTTTTCTAAGCCCTACGGAAGTAACCGCTACACAAAGAAACATAATGGAAAATAATTAATTTAATTATTAACATCTATAGTGCGTCCGTCTATCTGTATGATGTGGGTGTCCTTAAATGTGTGAATTTCTATGTACAGACGCCAGCACATCAAGATACCCGAAACTGTAAATTTTTCCCAATCAACTTTGCACATTATGCTTTATTGATAAAGTTGAAAATCTATTAAAGAAATTTGACAGATTGTAGTAGCTTGACTTGTACCTATGACTAAATTGGTGCTAGTATTTCTCCTTGCAAACTTTTCCTAAGGACCTGTTCTTTTAATCTCACTGTTAGAAAAGTTAATACCTATAGAGACGGACGTGTATAGTGTTAGCAACAGTTATCTTAAAACAAAATCCTGCAATAAAATGGAAGCAGTTTTGCGCAGTAATAAAAGGACTTTAACGGTAGTAATCATCATTATCAACTTTCATTACTTGAGAACATTATTTCCTAAATTAGATATAAGACTCCCTGGATTTGGTCCCAGTTGCAAAACTGTGCTTAGGTTCAAGTTCGAATATAATATCTTAATTTATAAATAAAACCTTTTACAATATAACTATATACACTAGATACTAAAATAAAAGACTAACTAACCTACTATACTTACAAATAAATAAAAAAAAAATAAAAAAAGGTTTTATTTATAAATCAAAACCAGGTTTCTATATCTTAATTTGAACATAATTTATACGTAAAATGAATAATAATGAATCTTTCCCAATAAAATAGCAATAAAACATATTTTTCTACTTTCACCCCTAAATTACTTTTTTTTCAGCCCCCTTGCTCTCCAAAATCCCTTTACATCATTAAGTCCTCACCGGAAGACGTCCTCGTGTCCTTCAGTAGCCGCTTAAACCATTATTAGTTGACCATAACCCTTATAATTTCAAAGGATCGGATCTTTCTAAGATAAATAAGATATTTCTAGTCAGCGCAGAGGTGTAAGGGATGTTGTACACTATAATATTTTATTTCCAATAACAATTATGCTCTAAAGTTATTTTAAAATATTTACACATTCAAATATTTACAAATATTTAACATTTACAAACAAGATGTTGTACATAAAAAAAACAAGGGTTGGGATGTCTTTACATGTAATAAAATCCATCTACAATTTTCATTTATGTCAGATTCAGATTTATTTATTTGCCAACAATGTAGGTACAGGTATAAGATGGTACATCACTAAATGTTTCCGCTACATTCTACCTTACGGCATGCAAAGTCGTAAAAACTATTTAAAAAATAAAATTTTCATATAAATCATGCAGTCTTAAAAATTAATAATACAATTTTCATCTAAATTAACAAATAATAATTAAGTCATTCTGATATAATATAAATTCTTGTACATGTCATTTATTATTATTTTTTAATTGTTATATATTTTTATCATTTAAAAAGTCTTTTATACAATAATAACATTTTTCTAATAATAATGCAGTCAGCTTAGATTTAAATATCTGTATAGGGTGTTCTTTAAAATTGTGCGGAATTTTATTGTATATTATAGGCCCCATTGACATAATATTTTTCCTAAGTAGTGCTGTTTTGTAATTGCCTGTATGTAATAATTTTTTATATTGTGTTCTCATAGGACCTGAACGCGTCCTAATATCGGCTAGTGACGGAAATAACTTTAAATTCATTTTAACAAAAATTGCCACTTCTAAAATATACAACGACGGGAAGGTCAGTATTTTCAGTGACTTAAACATAGGCTCACAGGTGTCAGTAGTTTTCAGATTTGACATAGACCTTATGCAACGTTTTTGGGCTTTAAAAATATGCTCCCTATCACTACAATTGCCCCAAAATATTGTCATTATGATAAATGTCAAAGATATATTATTTTCTACAGCAATATGGTCACGAGGCCCCTTTTATTACAATTTTTATTTATTTCTATATACTTTGTTGTACACCACAAAAATACATAGTAAAAAAATAGATCGAATACTTCCTACAAAATATGCAATGGGCGGCCTGTTTGCGAGTACCTAAATATTAATAATTTCTGAATTTAAATGTTTAATGATTTCCAAAAATAAATTATTATAAAAATGCCTATTTATTCTAAGTAATGCAATACAGCTGAAAGGTCACATCAATTATTATAACAAAACATATTTTTTTAAACATCAAGTGACGCTTTGAAGTCCCAAAAATAAAATATCAATCTCAACAAGCTCGAAACTTTACACAACTAAAAGTTGGAAGCCGAAACTTTTCCCCACCGTATTATTTTTACATAATACGGAGAGGAGACATGTTAAAATCAAAATCAAATAGAAAATGTCTCGATACCGCTGTCTTTACCAGGCTCTTATCGGAGAAAACCGCTTTCAATTAACCAGTAAATAACGCTTATGTACTTACTAACTCTTCACATAATGAGTTAATAACACAACACCTACACACGCGCGTTACAAATGGAAAATCGTCGACACACACATAAAGTTCACTCACACATTGACAGGATTCCGCGGCTGTACATAAAACGCGTCTTTCTTCTTGTATTCTTAATTAGCGTGTCGTATGCCCCGTCTCGTTCTCGCACGGGGTGTTAATTAGAAGGGCGTCCCTTTCGCGCTTTCTTAATACATTCTTCCTCTCCGCGGTGTTTCTTTACGTTTTTATTTGTGTGCGTGTCTGTGTGCGGTGGTGTTTAATTTACATGTACTTGTATGTCAGTGTACAGTCGAAAGGAAAAGTGGTTAAGCAACGGCGTAGACGGAAAAAGGATGTTTGGTAACAATATGCAGTATTGACGGACTGTGGACGACTATTGTGTTATTTTTTACTTACTTTAGTAGTATTTTGTTAGTATTTCTTTGTTTATACAAGTACCTATCTACTTAAGTGTAGTAACTTAACAATAAAAAATACAATTGCATTTTCCAACTTCTTACAAGATTATAATATTAGTAGAAAAGGAAAGGTTAGTTTTAAATTTGAGTCTGGAATACAGAATTAACTTTTGTTGCTTTTTCCAGGATCGAATGCACGTCACTTCTAATGTAAATTATAGGCCGACCGCTTAACTGAGACGTTGTCTGAGGTAGCAACGCGGTGCGGAAGGGGTGTGGTGACGTGATGCGAGAGCTCAGTCTTCTTCTTAGCGTGTCGATAGCAATCTAAATGTACTCGGCCCAGAATTCGGCTACTTGTTTGATTCCTCAACTTGTGACAACTATCACCCATCCCGCACCGCGCAGCTAGCTCAAGCAACGTCTCAGTTAAGCGGTCGGCCTATAGTTAACCTTTTCACTTAAAACTTACTATCTAATACAAACATTTTATTCCATAAAAATCTCAAAACCAATAAGATCCAGTTGCGCCGTCTCCTGTACCGGGTGTTTTATACGAATGTGGGTATGCGCGAAAGGGTGTCAGCGGCGCGGGGCACTCCCTGCGCGGGGTGAGGGGGGTGGGTACGTACACATAAACACTTATAAAAGTTTTTTGACAACAACCTCCCTTCACCCCCCCCCCCGCTTACCCCTCGAATTCGCTAATTTATGTTGCTTTTTTAATCAATACCGGGGTGTGTACGAGTTATAGGTTCCATCGACTCTTGTTGGATTGTCTCGAGACAGTTTTCTTGGCGCTTACGTCATTACGCTTCTGGTTGGCGGTGATGACGTATTTGTGAGTGGGACATGATTGACTTGGAATAAGCGATGTTGTATTTGAAATATGACAAGTATGGATGAGTGAAAATGTTTTGCAGTGTGTGGTAGTTTATTTCGTATGCCTATAATTTCAATGAACCGCTAAATAAGAAGTTCAGGATATTGTTCTGCTGTGAGCAGACTCTAATTTCTGTTTATTACTTTTTTGGTAGAGGACACATTAGACAGATGTCTAAAACCTTGAAAACCTCTCAAGTGTAAGTTTGACCGGAATATTTGTAATGCAACATGTTTTTTTTTATGCAAACTCGTTCTCTATGAGTGTGTTAGTTGGTAACAATTACCCCTTTATTTATAAACGTTGCTTAAAGATAAGTAATGATTAGCAACTGTTTAACCATATTTGAGCTTTGATTTCTTAACTTTAAGCAACGTTTCTAAATAAACCCATAAATGTTTATATACCCGATTTTTATTACCTACTAAAATTTAAAAAAAATATTTTATCTTAAGACTAACTATGTAATTACCTATAAACTCACAAACATTTTTTATTTACTGAAAGTATTAACAACTCGAAAAATATGACAGCAATAAAACAAAATTAATCATCCTCAAGTACCTCACCACCTCATATTCCCAAAACATAATAATCCTGCAAACCTTCGCGCCAATAAACCTAACGAGATAAGCGCGTATCACGGAATATATCACGACTCACCTACTTAAGTCGTCAATCTCATCCTGAAAAATAAATTTATATCGCAATTTTCCGTTTCGGCAACCGCCTGTACTTACGTGTGACGAAAAATCCGAATTTCAAACAACCTGTACCTTGCCGTTGCGAAACTCGAATTTAGAACTTTTTGTTCCTTCAAGATTCAAATTCAACGGCATGTGGACGTTGGTAACATACTCTAAAACAAACTTATTCCTACGTTATGTTAAAAGAATTTCAGCTCAATTTGTTGAAGAATAAGGTTGGTAATGTGTGCAAGCGTGGTTGGTTTTCCTGTAGGCATGCGGCGTGATGGATGGCTTGTGTCACGCGTGACGTCGTTGTCACGCTGCTTCACGTGGATGAGTGACGTGGTATTAATACTTTATTTGCGGATTTCTGGTTGCGACATTTTATTTTATTTAAGGCCGTTGAATCAAAGGGGATGGAGCACGTGAATTAATCAAATATGGAAAAGAGGAAAACCATGAATCTAACAAACGAAAAGTAGGTAAAGGCGGGATAGATGCCCCAGTGGGATAGTTGCCTCATTTTCAAAAAACCTAACTTCCCAAACTCGCGACTAAGAAATAATAGTTGAACTAAGAGCCGTAGGCACCCCGCACCTCAGTTAGCCACGGGCCGTCGTGCGGTGAGGACGTGTTTCGCTCGTGTGTGCATTCATCTCCGCGGCGAACTTTAAAAACACGTCAAAGTTTTAAAGGTTAGTATTTGCTGTTGTATAACTTTATAAGTAGTCATTAATTCCGTTATATTATTTATTACGTCAATAAACTGATTCATCAAGTATGCATCTAGATGTAAATAGTTGCTCTTTTGTTTTTTATTTATTTAAAAAAATACTTAGGCATCTATCCCTATCAAAAAGGATAGTTGCCCTGATTTTTCGAGGTATAGGTGCCCCTAGGGGCATCTATCCCTCCATACACCATGTATGCCCATAGGTATGTGGTTTTAGGGTATATTTTGAACATATTTTTGTGTTCTGTTATATTTTTATGTGTTTACATATATTTGTATTTGGACTTTTTAGTGATTGTAGCAGAACTATGCCACGAAAATCCAAAAGAAAGGAAGGAGTTCGAGCTCGAGTATGTTTTTGGACTACAGAACAATTGCAGTCAGCTTTCGACGAAATGGATAGAAATACCATGGGGATAAACGAAATATCCCGACAGTTATGGTTATTTTATTTGATCTCAAATTATGTACAGACGCCAGCACATCAACCTACACCTAACTGTCAAATTTTCCCAATCAACATTGAACCTTATGCTTTAGCGATAAAGTTGAAAATCTATTACAGAAATCTGACAGATTGTAGTAGGTTGATGTGCTGGCGTCTGTACAATTACATGCTAACGATGAAAATTGAAAAAAATAAATAAAAACTGCAAAATGCTTTTCATTATTAGGCCCATGTTTCTTGGAAACAATTTCTGTTTTAGGAGTAGCTTTTTACTGCTAAAACACCAATTGTCCTCAAAACCTCATAAAAGTTTGGTTGAGTTTTTCGTTTATACAGTATGAAGGGTATCTATCCCGCGCCGCAGGCATCTATCCTTCTTAGTATTTTCATGGTGGGGCAACTATCCATACGGGTAGGCATCTATCCCCAAAAAAGGAGTTCCACAAAAACCAAAAATTTGCAAATACTGTAATTTATGGGGTCGAAAATACAAATCACAGTTAAACATAAAGGATTAAACTAGCTAAATTCATAGACATTATTTATATAAAATTGTTATTTTTTTAATTAGGAGGATATTTCAAAAAGTGGGGCATCTATCCCGCCTTTACCCTATATAATACTGCGAAGACGTGAATGAGGATAATAATTTTGATATTTCTTATTTTTTTATTGCAGAATGGGCCCGCTCTTAGTATTTCGGTTACCAACTTTAGAAGACCAGACACAAACTCATACCAAGGATTCCTTCAGAGAAGCAGGTATTCATAGCCTATCAAAACCACTGCCGAAAAGGTACTGAATTTCGAACAGAATAAGGCTCGTGACCATCATGATTTATCTTGGGCCAAGTAGCTTAAAGTAAACTTCTTTTAAGCTACTACCCACTTACAAGCTATCCCTTATAGCTAGAAATTTTTATTACTTTATAACTTACTAGCAGCGCCCCGCGGTTTCACCCGCATAATTTCCCCGTGAGAATATCGGGGTAAAAACTATCCTATGTCCTTTCCCGGGACTCAAACTATCTCTATACCAAATTTTATCTAAATCGGTTCAGCGGTTTAAGCGTGAAGAAGTAACAGACACACACACTTTCGCATTTATAATATTATTATGGATTTACACTAGATAACTTACTCGTATACAAATAAATACAAAAAAAATATGACACTTAAGCGTCGAAGTACTCGTCCGCATCGCTGTCATCCGGAAACGTGCCCAGAAGACTGGCAGCATAGCTAATAATTATTATCTATGACAACTTTTTTTTCTGCTCCTATGAGCTGGGTCTACACTACACACAAGTTGTGATTAAGGCTGCGTTCAGACAACACCTAAAAAAAAGAAGAAGAAAAAGCCTAAGGCTGAGCAATGAGCATACAACACAATAATAATTTACCAGTAAACACGTCATAAGTCTTGTAGTAGCGATATAAGGCACAAATTGCAATTACCATTGGACAACATCCTTGACGTGCTCTCATTAGGAAGGCGCTCCTCTAGTCACCAATTAATTGGATATTTTTCTCTTATTCATGATATTTTTTATCTTGGATTTGCGACAGGAAAGGCTTTATTATTATTTTGTTTGACAGAAAAGGACTATAATTATGGGGTTTATTAAACCCAATTTTATTGAAAACCACTCTAGTGAGTGTAGTCTGCACTCGACCTTCCCATGTTACCGTGGTTTTACAGAGGTACTTTTAGAACTTCCTTTGTTTCAAATCGTAGCTGGACAGGAACTATTTGAAGAAAGAATTAATTTGAATTGCACCCAGATAAAGTCCCTTTTTACCCGATTGCGCCAGAAGGAGGGTTATGTTTTTGTATGTATGTTTCTTTTGCACGCTCTATAGCCTAAATGGCGTGATCGATTTCATCTTGAGAGGCGCCGTTAGATTCGTCTTAATTGTGAGTGACACTGGGTATATCAAAATTGAAAAAAAATTAAAATGGCCGATTTTTGGCGCCAAATTATATCTTCAGAAAAAATATTTTTCTCAAAACCTATCGAGTCGGGTATCAAAAAAGGGTCTTAAAAGGTGATTACAAAAATATAAACAACTAATATGGTTAAAAGTAATTCGAAGTGACAAATCGTAAAAAACACGTACCAAGAACTAAATCGTCTGCGAAATCTTTCACATTGTAAACTAAAAAACTGGAAATAAAAAAAGTAATAAAAAAAAACCCGACTGCGGTAAAAAACTTAAGTTAAAAAAAAACTGAAAAGCTAAAAACAAGCCCATTTTAAATTAAATACAATTTGGAAGCAGGCGGGACCCATACCATTATTATATTTTCAAACTCAAATGGGTTCCGCCTGCTTCCAACTTTTATTTAATTTAAAATGGGCTTGTTTTTAGCTTTTCAGTTTTCTTTAACTAAAGTTTTTTACCGCGGTCGGGTTTTTTATTTTTATTTAGCTTACACTGTCCCACTGCTGGGCAAAGTCCAAATTCTTCAATGAATCCTTTTTTAGCGCCACCTCGATCCTACCCTTGCGGTACGCGTAAAGATCCTACCATCATCAAGCCGTCAATCTAATACATAGCTAGATGCTTAGCTTAGATGAATCAGGTAAGTTAAAGAAATAGATTTAAGGCCTGCATCACCGCATGCGGTCAGGTACCGGATAAATTCCATACTGGAGTAGAATATGGAAGAAATTATCAGCCAGATGATTTGGCAGGAATTTATCCGGACGTGGCGAAACAGTGAGAGGGACAAGTGGCAATAGCTTCCAAAGCTATTGCCACTTGTCCCTCGTTGTAGAGTTGTAGAAATTACAACGACTTTTAACAAATGATGAAAGTCGTTTTATAAAATATGAATAGAAATATGATACTAGCTTATCTTAATCCTTTGATATAAGCTGTTCGGTAGCGTAATGTCATTTCTCTGACTAAAGCGAAGACGAACTAGCAAGGGACCGAGAGGATGGAGGGGGATGGGGGATCAGACCGGAATAAATCGCTTTTTGGTAGCATAATATCAATCCAATATATTTTTGACTTTTTCATCATCGTTATCGCTGATAAAATGTCACTTTATCTAGACCCTTATCTTTTACCAAAACCCACAACCACCTGTGGTTTACAGCTTTAAAACTACAACGGCACCTATCAATTAATAAACATATCAAGCTCATAGTAGCAATGTAAAAGTCACAATTACAACTACCGTTACAGCCACACCCAGACGTATCTGCTCTCATTAAGCATAGTGCACACGACAGCAGCCTGAATCGGCCACTAACTCAACCCGCGCCCGGGGGCCCGCAGCGAACGTGTAATACTGGCACATAAATCTGTTGTATCGGCCATTTTGAGCTGGTTTAAGCGCTTTTTGTGTAGTGTGCTCTTGGGTTTATGAAGTGATGTATCGATAAAGCGGTGTTTGTTTTTTATTTGGACAATTATTAGATTTTCTATTGGATAGAGACAGGAGAGTTCTGCTGATCTATTATGTTGGCCAAAAAACTCAACTGCGCCATACTAGGAACTAGTTGGTAAAGATCTTTTCGGTCAAGCCATTGACAAAGAAAGAGGGCTCAACTTAGGAGAGGCTTATGTTGAACTGCTGCTCAATCCACTGAATGGTATTAAATTGACTGGATTTATTGATTCTCTAAAAGCTGGTCAGTAAGTTAATGATAAATTTCATTTCATCTACCACCTTATGACGAAATAAATGGTCTCTTGATTATGAACAGAAGAGATATTACCAATAACCATGTAACCATTAAATATAAATCGAAGTATTCTTTACAAAATAGAACTATCTTGACACAGAAGTGAAGATGCAAGAGCCTTATAAGGTTACCAATGCCCACATTCCACACACAACATACCCAATCAAGCGCACTCATCGCTTTACAGCGCATGCAAGCCCATATTAACTGATTAATAATAAATAATACCAGCCACTCAGCAGCTTCATCGCTTGACGACCGGCACGGATTGTTTACGCGATCGCTATCTCAGAAACTGGGATTTAGTTGCGATTATATCTAGTCTTAAGGCATTTAAGTTTATTGATTGTAATAAGAAAGCTGGACGTTTTATTCACACTGTTATGGGAGTTGGGGTATAATTTTCTGGAGAATATTCTTCCTTGGTCTTGTGGAAGAGAAGAATGGTTGTGAGCCTTACAGCTCTATTTTGGTTTCAGATTGGACTAGAGGACAATGGAGATGTAAGGAAAAAACAAAGGACATCAAGTTTCCCTATTGCGAATCTCCTAGCAAAAGGAGATGACCAACATAGTGATTCGAGTGACGAGTTCAAATTACAGGTACATAATTAAATGAAACTTTACCTCCATGATTTGTGTCAGATTTTTGACTCTTGGTGGTATGATGCCCCTGTTACCAACTTACCACATGTCATGCAGGTGAACAATGAAGGTAACAAGGTAACCGACATAGCCCGAAGAATTGCCAAACTTGTAGCGGTATCTACAACACCACATGTGAACAGCGCGTCATATTGACGTCACGCAAAATCCTGCATCTCGCAAGCAGAGTTTACCGCGCAACTAGCATAGATACAACGGCCCGCCAGACATAACACACTTCTGGTCGGAGGATCCTCCCTTTTTTATAGAGTATGAGTGAACTTTACACCCTGTTCCTCATACCTCTATAAACTTAAGTGGCAGTGGGCAGAGCACATTGCTCGCAGAACAGATGGCCGATGGAGCAGAAAGGTTCCGGAGTGGCGACCGCGTATCTGAAGACGTAGCGTTAGAAGGCGTCCCACAAGGTGGATCTATGAACTTGTGAAGGCCACAGGAATCCACTGGATGCGGGAAGCACAGAACTGGGCAAGCATCTTGCAAAATACTCAAAACAATCGGCAAATATATTCGGTCAATACACGGAGAATCTTTGTATTCATGATCAAGTCGATATGTGTTTATTACCTTGTTATTACCTACGATGCTTCTAATTTCCTGTAGACTTCTACAACAAGCTTAAAAACAAGAAGCCTTTAATTAATAATCTATAACATCTCCATACATATTCTATATAATATAACATGGTATCGCATGGCAGGTTAATTGCATATTAATCGTACCGGAATCCGGGCCTGCTTAACTGTAATTATTGCCCGCACTCATATTGTGGCACACCCAAGCCCAGTACGTGAGAAACGTTGATTAGTAGCTTCAATCTAATAGATATATGGCTTATCGATATCTAGGCTTGGAAAACATGGGGAAACAGGTAGTCGGGTTAGAAATAAAAGGGGTATATTGAAACATATCGTGTAATCGAACTGACCACTTGAAGCAACGTTGGGAATAGGACGCGTGGTAGTTTTAAATAGAAATTCAGTACCGGTAAAATGGGGTTAGTTTGATACTACGGGTGTACTTTGATAACAACTTTCGACTTAAGAAAAACTTAACTTAACTTAAATTTTATTAGATTTGAATATATAGATTTGAACAAAAAAATCAGTTATAATTGTATTTATTAAAGAAACCCCATCATCTTAAAACAACTGCAGCACAAAAAATTGTTGACCGATATTATTTAGTTTTTTTGTTGGGTAAGGGGTTACTATCAAAATACGTACCAAAAACTAGTGCGATCAAAGTATCCCCGATGTCAGTATGAAGCTGATCACGATGATTATTATTTTTTATTTCTCAAAAAGGAGTGTCCAAAAATATTACTGTAATGTAAACATATACAACCCAAAAAACCGATGTTACATTTATTTTTGTTAATTTTTCAGCCTTCTTAGTACAGAAATATTTAACCTCGAATTTTAAAATTGATCAAAATTTATCAATGTAACCCCATTTTACGGTACCCAGACCTGCACCCTCATTGTGTAACACGCTATCAATCACAATCTGAATCATTTTGAAGGATATTGGTAATCCATTGCTTTATATGTTCGAAAATTTTGTCTGTTCAACCACGTTAATAACGCAATGAATGTTGTTGAACTGTCAAAATGAAAGCCATTGTTACTGATAGTATGTTACGCAATTACTCAGATGGACAAACTCAAACAGGAGGCTAATTACTACTCAAATATATCTTGAAGACAGCCGACAGCCCGCATTTTGTAATTGCACAATTCAGTACACTAATTTTGGCAGTTTTTTTCTTACGGGAAATCTGACTTAAGCCAGTTCCAACCAGATAGTCATCATAAAAACTAGTCGAAGGAAAAATATATTTGTCATTTTTTTAGGTTTTTCCTAGCGTGGGTTGCATCTGCATCCCTTAGCAGTTGCTGGTCAAGCGCATTACAACTACACCAATCATCGCAAAAATCCCAAGAATTTATTTCCAACAAAATACCTTCGCCACTACAATAACGTCTCTCGCGCAGATATTGATAACACACTCTCGTCTTGAAGTGGCAGGTATTTTAATAGGAGCCCCAGCTAGTCACGTTGGCGGCCATATTGCGCGCGCGTGCGCACCCTCACCGCACTGGTTATTGAACCTTTACGGTACTGTTTATTAATTAAATTCGTGATTGTTTAATCGCATCTTGTGGGGTGGTGAAATGGATTTCACGTGTGGTGGGCTGCTTGACGGAAGGATCTGTTTGAGTTGGGATCGTGTCGTCTCAATTTCGTGCTGGTATTTAGCCTAAATTCCATTACTAGAAATGTCTAGATCTATCCTGCCCTGTGCTTATAGTCCGCGCGGAACTAGTTGGCCGCTGTGGTGGGGACAGGGGTGAGGCAGCGGTTCGAAACGCACGTACTGAATAATGCGCCCCCGCCCCTCCGTCCCACCGCTCACATACCTACGGCGCGGCCAACTAGTTCCGCGCGGACTATAGTGCATTTGTTTTGATCCAATATTTATCTTACCCCGGTGAAATGGATTTCACGTGTGGTGGGCTGCTTGACTGAAGGATCTGTTTGAGTTGGGATCATATCATCTCAATTTCGTGCTGGTGTTTAGCCTAAATTCCATTACTAGAAATGTCTATCTATCCTGCCCTGTGCTAGTATATTTGTTTTGAGCCAATATTTATCTTCCCCTACCACTTTGTGAACGCATCGTCGTGGGCAGTAACGCAAGGCATCATATCAGTAAACCTAGTAAGATTAAGAAGTATTTTGCCATACCTATAAATTCTAGAGCCAACAATTTATTTTCTGTGTTATCACTTATTTTTGATAATGCTGGTTAACCTTTAATTTGGTGACTGTGCAAGTCCAAGGCTATACATTATATAGAGAAACTGTTGGTAAACCTTTTTATTAATAAACTAGCTGCGCCCCGCGGTTTTACCCGCATAAGTCTCGATCCCGTGGGAATATCAGGATAAAAAGCCCCTCTCTATCCTATGTTCAAACCCAGGTCGTGGTCTACTCACGTGCCAAATTTCATCCAAATACGTTCAGCTGTTTTAGCATGAAAGCATAATAAACAAACATACAAAAAAATCAAAAATCATTTCTCTAGATAAATAAAAACCTAGTAGGTGTTTTGAAGAACGTAAAAACCCATTTATATGGTTCATGAATTGTACAGACGCCAGCACATCAACCTACTACAATCTGTCAGATTTCTGTAATAGATTTTCAACTTTATCGCTAAAGAATAAGGTTCAATGTTGATTGGGAAAATTTGACAGTTAGGTGTAGGTTGATGTGCTGGCGTCTGTACTTAACGCCTTTAATTAGTTATCTGGTTCCCATAAGTCAGATTAGCGCTTTAGTTATAAATGATAACGTCACCCTAGCTTAAAAGTGGATAAGCCAGAGATTAAAACAGAAGAACTAGCAGGGGATCGAGGAAGGGGGGGTGGAGGGGGGGCTCAGGGTATCAAGTCGGAATAATTCCTAAGAACTAAGTCAATGAAAAAACAAGTTTTCACTAATAAAATCGTATATAGACGTAATCGTAATCGTAGTTCCTACCTCCCTACCTCCAACAAATATGAGAATAAAACTTCTATAACAGACTATGTAAACGTTTACGACCGCAGAACGTTCTGGAAAGTTTGTGAGGGACATAAAAACAAGGACATCACTGAAACGGACACGTTTGCAGATAAGGCTTTATGCAACTGTGTTACATTTACAAATGTGAACTACTTTGTAGGATTTAAAGAAGTACCTAGACTTGTTAAAATGTTATCTGTAACTATCCTTTTTATTTCTTTATAAGATATGAAATGTCAAGAAGTATCCAGGGTACCTAACAAAATGTTTACAAAGCTAGGTATCATGATCTTGATGCAGAAGGCAGAAGACCAGTGTTTTGCATCAAGGCAAGTATCTGCAGTGGTACAAATTAACTCACGCCATTTAAAAGATTTGTTATAGTTGTAATCAAGGTTGATAGCGGGGTACGTCTATGATTATTGATTACCCAGGATACGCTGAACTTGTTGAATAATGAAATCGCCAAGTGCGCAGTGATGGAAAGAATCACTTAAATTAGAATATATCTAATTCATCACCTGCCTAACCTTTTCCCAACTATGTTGGGATCGGCTTCCAGTCTAACCGGATGCAGCTGAATATCAGTATTTTACATGGAACGACAGCCTATCTGACCTCCACAACCCAGTTACTGGGTAATACGACACCCCTTGGTAAGACTGGTTGACAGACTTTCGGGCTTCTGACTACCCGTAACGACTGTTAAAGATCCACGAATGACAGCCGTGATCAACGGCTTAACGTGCTTTCCGAGGCACGGAGGGGTCTCGGTATGTAAAAATGGTGACCCATCTACAGTCACAAATCTTAACGATATACATATAATCTACTACATTGATAAAGACGGCAATTTTTACAATCAAACAGAAATTGAAAAATGTTCGAATCAGACTATCAAAATCAGTCAAAAGTACTTTTGACCGTATGCTTTAGTCAAAAGTACTTTTGACTGATTTTGCTAGTCAATAGTACTTTTGACTTGTTAAGAGTTTTGACTGCAACATATACACTGATAAAATATGAAGCTACGAAATAATACAATACTATAAGTAAAGGGTTTATAAGAAACAATGTAAGGCTACTGACTAGTAACTAGTAGATCACCCTGCAGCAGTAGAATTACCTGTTGCTTTTAGTTTACTATAGTAGGATGATACCCGGCTGTTATTATTTTAATAATATCTTACATTTGTTTATTATTACAAGAATAAGAAAACGATGGATCTTTATACGGGAATCGTAAGCAACCCGTTTTGATTTTAGACCTTCTTTATTAGATTACCGCTTCTGATTACAGTACGATAATTATTATTGTCTCCTAAGATTTACTGTTTAAAATAAGTTCATAATTTTTTGTTGAGATATAATTTAAGAAATTCTGAAAACATTGACAGTAAAAATTACTCTTTATTTACAAAAAAAAATAACTTCCAAATTTTTTCCAGCTTATAAATATTTAAGTTGTAATCTGTGGAAAAAACAGTGGATAGTATATTTGTTAAGTGATATTTAAGTTATTTCAATTTATTTTTAATATACTAATGTTTGTTATCCCTTTTCAAATTAAATATAAATGATACAAATGAATTTTCCACGTAATTAAGACATTTGAAATATTGGACCCAATTCACATTCATCATTGCACCTTTAATTCGAAAACCAAGAATCGTCGCCCATAAACCAACACAAGATACAACTGACACCACGCACCAAAAACTAGGCTAAATAACAAAAAGCCCATACGAACAAAGTACTAGCCAATATCCAGTGAACCTGTAAATGGTCAGCGGCCGTACGAGACGCCTCACGATCTCCAGATATATAGTCGGCGCTCGCTCTAAATAAATCACTTCCTACCAGCGATACAATGCTATGAGATTTCTAGTAGCTAGCGATTCATAGAATGGACAAATAGTAGCTTTGAACTTGTACGGCCAGTTTCCGGGAAAGGTTTTATTGTAAGATGGACTATAGAAAGAGATATTCTAGATGCTGTACTGAACAAGCAGGTGTAGTATATCTGGCAGGAAGGATGTTTGATAGCACCATACGCTATTGATTTTCTGTTTTTGATATCTTATAAAGTCTCTGCTTTATTGGTCTTCTCTCTCTCTCTCGTCGGCTTCATTTCGTTGATGCAGAAGAATACTTAAGCTCTAATTTTGACATCTTACAAAATCTGTGCTCTATCGGTCTTCTTTTGGCTTCTGTCTCTCTCTCTATCTCTCATAGGCTTTATTTCGTTGATGCAGAAGAATTTTTAAACCCTAATTTTGATGTCTTATAAAATCTCTGCTATATTATTGGTCTCCCTTAATATCTCTAATCGGCTCTTTGTTGTTGAATAAGAAGATTTTTTGAGCTCTCTATACATTTTATGCACTTCATAACCTTTTCTCATTCTTTCTGCGAAGTTTTCTTAGCAAGTCACCCTCTTTGTCAGTTCTACGGTATTGCATAGTGTGCACATACAGCGACGCCCGTATGAGGCGTGATATATCGCCCCTGTAGCGTTAATAAGCGAACATTGGACTCGTGATCGCCAATAGCGAGAATGGGACTTATGTCTCACAAATGCAGAAGCTTTGGATATTTTAAGCTACTAATAATTCGTCTATATTTCCTGATGTCCCCAAGTTACTGGAATAGCCAAAATTGGGCCAAGGTTTGAACGTTTCCTTGGGACATTTAGGCCGTTGCTAGTAAAGAGAAATACCTCTGATTCAGACTCACAATCAACAAGGTTCCTAATAAGAGCATCCAAAATTCCAGTTCATTTTTACTTCTATAATCTTACATGAAACTTCTCCATTGTCACTTCTATGGCATTGCATAGTGTGTATGTGAGGCGACGTCCGTATGAGGCGTGATATATCGCCCCTGTAGCGTTAATAAGCGAACACGGGACTCGTGATCGCCAATAGCGAGAATGCGGACTATGTCACACGAATATTGTGTTTAAATGGAGTGATTTGTGGATCGAAACCAAACATTGGTGATAGACATAATAGATATTATTGAGCAAAAGAGAAGCTGGTAGGTCAGCAGTTAAATAAAATTAGTTGGTACATTCTAGGTTACTTTAACTACGGCCAAAAATTGGCCATTTTAATTTACCAAGCGCTAGAGAAGAAAACAATGGCTTATTTCATAGATGGAAATTCATCTCCAACATTTCACGATGACGACAAGCGATCCCTGACTCCTCGCTCCAAATAAAAATTGCTAAGTAACGTTTGAGTATTTTACTGATCCCAAATCTAGGGTTTAATTCGATTACTAAAAGAACAAAGATGTCCATTCTCATTCCAAATTCGTCTCAGCCAAACCGCACCTGTTACATCTAGGTCACATTCGCGCGAAGTGCCCGTGTTTGGACGCGCTGCGCCGGCGCCGATAAATATACACGTCACAGGAACGTGTACCACAATGACAAACTTAATTGTACACCCAACAAACCATAAAACGTCCAACTTCCAACCTTATTTTGTTTAAGATAAGAGCTGTAGTAATTAACGAGAAATGACAGTTATATTTCTGCAAGATGTGACAAGATGCTTATAAGGAAATGTTTTTCAGTGCATATTGGACCTTAAACCACACCTCCTAAAGATGTAGATGCGGTTTTTGAACTGTACAATTAATTTGGTAATGATATAAGATCCACACACGAGTGTTTCGTGATCGCCGTGACAAACATTCATTTAACTGATTAAATTTCTTACGTTTGCGTCATCTACCTGTATGGTGTAGAGGATTTGTGTAATCTATTTCAATGTGGTGAAGAAGAGCTTTTAATTTTATTAAAGTAACACCTTGCTTCTCTTAAACCTGTGTTCTTTCGTGTTGGCGAATTTATTTTCTGTGATGCCTATGTAATAAAGTACTGTACTAAGGAAATAAATTTTGGGACTTCAAGGAATAAGATAATTTAGATTACGTGCCCAGCGTGTCCTGTTGTCTGCACGCTACAGGATACAGGAGTTGATGGACGCTACTGAATGTACCGACTGTATATAGATTGCCTGTATAGAGATTGATACGCTAACAAGAAGAATTATTAAGATTGCAGGGGCCATCATAATAGTTCTACCAATTACTAACAGGTACTTAAAATTTTCTACAAATTAGTTGGTAGCTACGTAGGTAACAACGTTATCAATAAAAGTGTACTTCGGTTGTCTATCTAAACTTTAACGTGAGATATTAAACAGTTTAAAAAAAAAGTCGTAATAATATCAACATCCTTCAAACACTTTCTAAAACATCCCGTACTATAAACATGACGTAAGCAGTAACCTTTCGACCTATATAATTTAATAACATGGTTATAGTACCTACCCAGTAATCGTATGTTCTAATGAAATCCACTTTCAAAGCAATCTGTAGCCCAGAGGTGTGTATTGTTATCAAACTAATACTATACTATACACGTATTGTTTAGAAGTACCGAGATGTACCGAGAGCGATGCAGTATACATGTATACTAGTACATGCGTCATGTTCGTGAACGGGCGCCGTCAGTGGGGACTGGTCATCTCTTTGCTGCCATGGCTTATTTTAATTTAATTAAATTTTTGAATGGTTTTTTTTTTCTCGACTTTTCATTATGGACGCTTTTAACATTCTACGTCATTCTCACATGTATAATTTTTAACATGAATGATGTAACCAAGACTTTTTAAACATAATATTATTTTGATTTAAAAGAGTGTCCATGGAGTTTCTTGCCCGTTCTTCTCCATAGGTACCTACGCTTTGGAATGGGCAACTAGCTTCATCCTTCTGACTGACCGACCCCTTGACAATTCAAAAGTGCCTGTAATTGGTTTCATTGAAATAAATGCTTTGAGTTTTGAGTTGAGTATTTGAAAACTCAAACACCACACAAACACACGCACACGACACATACCTACACATGACACATATAAAATATACGGTGACACATCTAAATTTCACACTGGAGCTAGGCTAAATATATTAATTATTTTACTTTTATTTTGTCTCGTTTTTGTTAACTTTATTTTCTTTTTGTTCTAAAACGATAGCTAAGCCCAATGTAACTCCAAACTAGTTTGCATAAATTAGAAAATGTAAAAATAATAAAGGGAGCCCTGGTACCCATACTCTAAAAAATTTATCTTAATCTTAATTGCATTTTAATTTTAATGTTATAAAAAACAATAGCATTATAAAAAACAATATATCGCTGTTATGTAAACTGTAAAGGAAATAAAGTTATTTATTATTATTACTTTCGTGATGTGTCAAGAAAACATCAGGGCCCAATTAGCGTCAAAAATCAAATACAAATAAGTGACGTCATAAAATCGATTGCAAATATTTTTAGTAAAACACTCCCACACTACCAAAAGGTTTGATAATTTTTGACAAAAATTCATAAAATCATCATCATTATCATAAAATAAATGAAGGTAAATAGTAAATTGTACCTAAGCACTTTCCTCATTCGGAAAATCGCCACTCGGCAATTCACCTGTGGCACAGCAAAACTGCAACAGAGCCCAAAAATACATTCAGCTTTACTACAGCATTACTTGTTGAAAGATACATGCTTAAAACTGTAGCTTTAAACGGCAATCAATTGCGAAAAAAGCAGCCAAACAAATCAATAAAAAATAAAACCATTTAGCCATTTCGTAACGCACTTTTTCGCAAATCCGGAACTAACGGCAGACATCTCTAGTCTCTTCGTAACAATAATTTATTTTTAAACATTTCAATTATAGACGTAACAAATCTTTTTTCTATCTTTTACCATCTTTCCCTCGCTGTGTTACGAACCTAAGACAGGTTGGTAGTACGGCCCTGTATAGGATGATATAATATAGTCTCTAACACGGATATTGCGAGATAATTCCATGTTCCACTTATTTTACACTAGTTTGAAGTCTTGGCTTTGCTTGGACGGAAGTCATGATGGCTTAGAACTATGTAATGAAAGTTTTACCGACAGTAGCTAAAGTTCACTGTGCGGAGGATTCTGTAGTACTGTGTTTAAACTGTTTTAAGATAATGTCTTTAAATAAGTTTGGAAGTAGTAGTGGTGTCTGTAAAATGTAGCAAGAAGGTTTCGGGGTGGACGAGTTACATCTACAGTTATAATTCCAAATTTAGGCGCCTCATAGAGAATTGTATACTGGCAAAGAATATAATGATGATGATGATGATAATGCTAAAGATGAAGTTACGACTAATATAGTAGGCTTACCTTTCAGACCCAGAAAATTTACAGACTTCGGGCATAAGTACTTCTTATGTAGAGAAGAAACGAGCATTGGTCATGATGATGAAACGCAGTCAAACAAAAAAAAAACTATTAATTTACAATTTAGGTTTACAATATACGATAACGATTTAAAAACACCAAAGAACATGCAAAAAAGAGATAATTCTTTCCAAAACGAAAATGAAAACCATTCCACAGTTGATGAAACAATCAACACAGACAGACGAATCAATCCTTTTTCAGCTTCAACATGGATCCAACGCTCTCCAACTAATGATAAAGCCGTAAATCGGGGGCGTAGGCGTGATTGTTTATGAATTCGTTCAATACTGGGTTTCCAATTATTCGCCCGTTGAGCCAAAGTAATCGAGGACCTATTGAAAACACCCTGGAAGCTGTTTGTAACCCTAAATTATAGCTCGGAACGTGTTTTACTACAAATTTGTAGGTTTCAAATTGCAATGATAGATTAAGGCCTTTTGTTTCTTGTATTGCTGTTAGAGCTTTTATGGTTGGTGGGATCGGTAGAAACGTTTTATCAAATAACGTACGTAATTTGTTGGTTGTGGTAAATTGCCGATCTGCTGGTATTTAACGGGACCTTTTAAAGAGAAAGGAAAATCATGCAGATAAATATGTGACCAATTTAAAAAATAAAGCGAAAGGCAATTAGACAATAGAGGAAGAGGAAGTGTAAAAGATTCGGTCTTAAAAGAAATATTCGAGACAATATAAACGACGCTGAATTAAGAACCTAAGTCACTTAAAGACGCCACACTAACAACAAATATCAACAACAAAATATAAGTGTACCGTCTAAAAGCTATCAGATATCTGCCAATAAAAGTCAATTTGAAGCCAGTGTACGTCGAACGGTAGCACATTGTTCAGACTTGGAAGCGACTGATGCTATCGAACCAATGATATATGTGTAACGAACCCCACCGAGGTGGTCCTGAACTCCTAGTTTATGTGGAAACTGGAAAAATATGGGGAAATATAGATAGGAGACTATGCTTCGTTTTTTTTAGCGAGCGAAATCTTAATTAGGTCGATACTTGCTTTAAGAAAAATAAAATCATAATATGATCCATGTCTATTACGAACCTTTTTAGTGACTTTTTAGAACTTTTTGTTTATTTAGAAACAAAAGAACGCCGATGCCCATACAGATATCATTTTGTGTAACTTAAACGAGTCCGTTTGATTTACGTTCGATAATAATAGAGGTATCAAGCATTACTATTATATTATGAGGCTTAGTTTGAAACATAATAATATTTATTGTCACCTTACACCTGTCACAACTATAATAACCTTGCGTAGTTTGGAATGTAACTTAAATTGAATTCAAAGCTTCACTGCAAATATTGTCACTTGTACTGGCTGATAAAGATCAGCTCCAATATAATAATTTACTTTACTCCTTAATATAATTATGTAACTAGGGCCAAATCGTTACCGTCTCCAAAACACTGTTTTTCTTTACTCACTATATCTTCTCTCTAATGGAAACTTTATATTGATTTATATTGCTATTGCTTTAAACGAATTCCTTCAGCGATAACTTTTGCCCGGGCGCAGGTGACCCTGCGGCAGATCAGAGTTTATTTATTAGTCCCTAACTTAATACAAAGCCTTTTCAACTGTCGCTAAAGATAAGAGGTGAATGTGTCGTTAAATTTTCTTCTATAGTTTAAGGTATACACGGTGAAATTGAATTAGCTAGCGAAACTCCGCATACGCGATGGGTATCGATATCCTAAACATGATCAAACAAAAAATACATATAATTTGATGGGTTTTTTTTTAGCGTAAAAAATCAATTTTCTTTATGTAAACTTCATAGACGTGATAGTTATCGTATCTAAACACGATAAAACAAAAAAAAACTGGTTTTCCCAACACATACTTCAAGTAAAAACACCAAAATGTTGTCGTGTTTAATTATCGATACCCTTCACGTCTGCGGAGTTTCGCTAGCTGATTTCATTTGACACAGTATATTTTGTATTGAAGTATAAATCTATCCTGAAGATTAGTGGTTCAATACGTAATTTATCATCAGGGAATTGTGCATTGAATTGGAGTAGCAATATCATCCTTGATCGGAATCAATTTCATTGTTAGATGCAGCCTTCCAAAGCAGTGTACTAGCTGCAGATGGATGGTTGTATGCTGCCTGACCAATTCACAAATTGTCTTTAACATTTCAATCGTTACCTTCTTTATGAATATGCGGCAAATCCAGTTCAAGTAATCGTATATCTATCTATGTCTCTGTAAATTTTGGTAACCCACCTTTTTATTACTTAATTAATTGGGATCGCATTATGCAATATGGCCACTTCATAAATACTGGTAGGTAGATCATTTATTATCAATGTGAACTAATCCGTTATAAAAATATAATGGAGCAACGCCATTGTCCTTGATCCTTATCACTTCATTGTTAGAAACAGCCTTCTTCCAAAGCGCAATATTAAACCTGCACAAATGGAAGGCATTATGCAATGCGACCAATTCATAAATTAAATCCCATATTTCAAACCAATATCCTTGCAGTACAATTCTAAACCGGACGACGTTAAAGCACCGAGCTTTGCCGAGCAATTCCGAATTTCCTGACCATATATCAAATTAACGTCCTTGATTGTGTATGACGGAACAAAATCTAAATATAACATGTTCACACAAGCTGTGTCTCCCAAGTAAGAGATTGCGGCGTCGAGCTGCGCTGTCACATAATTGTGATTAATTTCTAGTGAGCGTGTGCTTGCGGTCACCGTAGGAATGTCGTCCTAGCGAGCGATACTGGTTGACTGTGGATAGAGGTATGAGAGGAGCGGGTAGCGGGAATAGCAAAGCGGGACTTCAGGGCTTAAAGTTGTTTAGATTGTAACACTTTTTCTGGACCCGAAAATTAATTAAAATAAAAAAGCCTTTATTTCCTCTTAACCTTCTTCGTACATAAACATAATATTATGACTTCTGGTTGTTAACCCATATTAGTAAATATCAGGTCAGTCTTGCGACATAGGCCTTCTCCTAGAAAAATTAGGACTGAAATTTAAAAAAACCTTCACAAGTATTTAAAAAAACGCTTGCATTTTGTCAATGAACCCTTGAACATTATTTTTACATTTTTTCAAACACCACCACACCACTTTTTTGACACGTAATTTCAAAAGCTGATTGTATAATTACCACAAAACAGATACTCTTTTAACTGTTCTATGATAATTACCTTCAATCGGCACCAAATCTTTAGCGGCACAATAATTATCCCTCCTGAGATTTAAACAATTGAAAGTACCATTACAAAATCAGCACTAAATCAGACAAAACCATAAATCCAGAATTAAATCCAGACCAAAGCAATATAGATCACACATCTGTAACCACCTGACCGCTGCCCACGCGCATTTAACGTTCAACACAAGTACTTAGCGTTTTGACAGAAATTAAGTTGCACAATTAGAGACTGTAGACGAGAACAATATCGTGGTTGAGATTATTATTGATGGTGGAAACATTCGCTTATATTCTAGGATTGACGTGCAATTGAGCTAAAATAAATAGATGGACATTTACTTGATTGTGATTTACGTTTGTTGGAGTGGGTACTGTCCTTTGTACACCTGCAGTGATTGCTGGTAACGAGATTATATCAGCTTTGAGTGAACTATTTAGACCAGTTCTAGTAAAAGACTTTGTAAGGACCTCGTTTAACTTACATACTTCGAAAACTGGAGGTGGAATCTCTCTCTAATGTGACCTTGAACATTATTATGGCAGAAATTACTTTTATTAGTTTTAACCGTACTTATCTCATAATTGATGACTTCTGTTTTATTGATTTTTTCAATCAATACTATTTTCTGGAAAATTTTAACATCTTTAGATTTTCAAATTTATCCACAAGCCATCATATTATTTTCATTTCCGTACTCTTTCTCTATGTAGATCCTCATTCCTTAGTTAATTCCGTGCAATTTTTCTGTCGACTTTATCCTAATATGCCCTAACCCTTAAACCGCATTTGCTAATAGAAAACTCCTGCGCACTGTATTCTCTAGAATTAGGCACATTTCCACCACTGTGTAATTTGGCAACGTTTACAAAATCACGACTTTTGTGCATCTCGTCTCTGATGTTGAATCATATTATAATTTGTGAAACTAATTTGTAAATGGGGTCAAGTTACAAGTGTATTATTATGTCCTCGTAAATGGGAATATTCGTCTTCGTTTAAGTGTCGCTTGCCCAATTTTTTAAACTGCTTTGTTTCGTTTACTGTGAAGCAAACAAAAGTTTTATTTTTCTTAAGAAATGTGGCGCCATCTATATCGCCACATGCGCATCACACTGACGTCACGCAAAATCTTTCATCTCGCAAGCAGAGTTTACCATGCAACTAGCATATATATCCGACATAAACTATTGGGCAGTAGCACATCAGACACGACAACCGTTTGGTCGAAGGATCCTCCCTTTTCTATAGACGATGAGTGAACTTACACCCTGTTCCTCATACCTCAATATCATCATCATCTTGCAGTCGAAAGGTTTATATGGACAAATAAAACTCGTATTCGACCTCCTTTGTTTATTTTCACATGATACTCGTATGAATACACTTCTTTGCTGCAATCATTATTTAAAAGAAAGGCTTTGAAGCTTTTTGATAGTCAATCCATACTATAGCGTACTAGAATTCTTGAATGAAAAAAAAAAACTTACTGTTTATACAATAATGTTTAAAAATATGAATTATGTTTGGATTCGTTTTTATTTTTGTAAATTTCCCTACATCACCATGTACTGTACCTACCCATATTTACAAATTAAAATATCTTTATCTCTAAATTCTTACGCGAAATACTGTCAATAGAACAGCTTGAAATTCATAGCCTAGAAAATCAACAATAACTGCAAAACAAATCTTAACCGGCAACCTGTACCCATTACATCACACATCTAACTGTCCCTAATATATTCTTATTTCGCAACTCTAAGCATATTTGCCTCATGCAAGGAAACTCAAGCGAAATAAATCAGCATATAACAACACTGCACATAATAGCTTTTGTTGCAACAAGTATAATAAAACCACTGACCCAAATACTTACGCATTTTATGACCTAACTTAACTAAATTAGATTTGTCCTAGCCACTGAACTTAACACTATGTGATAACTTAGAATTAAGTGTTATGCAATCATTTTTATGATTGTGTATGATTGTATCGGGAAAAAATCATCATTTTAAGACTTTTGCTGAACGTCAAAGCTACAACAAGAATAGTGAACTCGTTGCATTTACAACATAAACAAATTTTTTTTTATAAATATTAGAATTTCTCAGAATTTTAACCGTTTCAATAAAACAAAAACTCAAATAATGCTAATTCTTCAGAATGATCCAAAAGGTACGCCAAAATCTAACTCCACAAAGAAATCAATTGACCCCTATTATTCCTTCAATTAGTCAACAACATCTGAACAAAAACACCCAATTCAAACCTAACCAAAGAAACAAAGGAGCATCTACAATCAAACCTTACAAAGCCCCATAATAAGAGAAAATTCAAAAACAATTCCAAATCGACAATCCATTGACTGGAAATCAATTCATTATTGTATAATAATAAAAATGGTGGTGGTCGCCACAACATTCCCCAGGCATAGCTTAACACGACAGCAGACCATAATTCCCGTCTCTAATGGAGTCTGTAACACGCACTAGCTACACATCAACCTGGGACAGACAGACGGACTTGTAGAGCCTTGTTTGGAACACCAAATGAATATAAACTTTATTGTTATCGAGTAAGATTTGAATTTCAATGGCTGGAGTTGGGTGTTCGGTCTTGAGGAGTGAGTATATTGTCCGTGGGTCCTGGAAAAGAAAACTGAGATGTTCTTGATAGTTTTTGTTGGTTTTGTTTATAGTTATCGATTCTTCTTCACTTTCAACCTAAATACTACCGCCATTGTTGTACTCAGATCACTCTAATTATTCTCTTGAGAGACGTTGAGATATATTCTCAACGTCTCTCAAGAGAATAATTAGAGTAATCTTTGTTTATATTGAGGCATTTTCTTTGTTCTGCCTTATTTCGACTTCTTTTCTCTCCTGGTTCAAGTTATTGTAAGTTAAGAAGAACTTTTAGAACCGAGTAAGACCTCGACTATAACTTTGTCTATAGTTATTCTTCATGTTCAAAGAATACGTCTTCCACATCACGTGTAAACTCCCCGTTGTCTTCTTAAGCGTGTTCTCGCATCACATCACACTCATCAGAGACGTCACATAATTCTAGTCAAGTCACTAATCGGCGTCATGGATATGTATCAACCACATCTGACGAGACCCATTCGAAGATTAGTGTTGGTCATTCACTAACTAGATATTTAAACTTTCTTTCTGTATGACTTATTACAAAAGCTTATTCCGTGTCTTCATCCTGGCCTCTCTAGGCTTTAGTTATTTTAATATGAAACACTTAACATTAACGTGATCTTGAACTCGAACTCGAAGTCAAATACTACATCCTCTGTAGTTGCTTCTTTTCTGCGCTATAGAAAAACTCACGAGCTTATGTCTGTATGTATTTCACCGATCAGTGTAAACTCCCCGTTGTCTTCTTGAGCGTGTGCCCGCGTCACATCTCACCCGTCAGAGCCGTCACATAATTCTGCGTCGGAATGAAGTCACAAATCTGCGCGCTGGATATATCTATCTCCGCGGCGATTCCATACATACCTGTCGAACGACTCGCCTGAATAATGTTGTGATTTTAAAACTAGGTTAAACACTATCGTTTATTTTATACTAAGGTACATTATTATATTGGTATGGTTTAGCGATAGAATGTCTGTGTTTGCAATATTTTTGGATTTTTATTTGACTTCGTTAGACACAGTTTTTATTTTTGTTTTGTTTTTGAGGCCTCAGATTATGCTGATTGTTGTAATTGTATGTATAATAATGCCATAATAGCTTACTTTTGGTATCTATTGTTAACCCATTTCCTGTCTACATATGGTTCAGGTTGATTTATTTAACTATTGTGTCTACTTTATGGACAGTGAAAGTGTTAAGAAAGTCCCTAAATTTTTAGGGGATAATTATCATTCGACTTTTACTTCAAAGCAAATAATAAAAACCTTCACATATGTATATAGAATAAGCATAATCAGCCGATAATGTGCCCACTGCTGGGACATAGGCGTCCTCTCTTCGATAGGGAGTGGGCTGTAATCTACCACGCAGGCCCAGTGCGGGTTCGTAGATGTCACATGCCTCCGAATTTTTGGTTCTAGGACATGCCGGTTTCCTCACGATGTTTTCCTTCAACGTTTTGACAGCAGTGGTGACGTTACCACTGGGCCTCTACTCTCCAAAATGTATGTGCTCTTCATATCGTGTATATGTTGTTGCGTAACTTATGTTTTTTTTTTTTTTTTTCATAAAATCCAAGAACATTATAACGTATGCCGACTATTACTGGAGACCTTACTGCAACAAATTGTTTATCTTAATGAATAATGTCAATTAATTAGTTTGAATAGGCCAATCTACACCTGATTACTGACAGTCTACCATTTATATCAAGATAATTTTCCATCGTTTACCGTGTACAACTTGTGAACTAAAATAAAACTAAAATGTTAGGTTATTAAGTAGGCCATAATATTACAATATCGACCATCTAATAAGGTGAGCCGCACGGGTCGATCGATCAGGTTAAGCTACAGTCAGAAGCCCGAAAATCTGACAACCAGTCTTTCAAGTAACTGGGTTGTGCAGGTCAGATACGCAGTCGCTCCATTTAAAATACTGGTATTCAGCTGCATCCGGTTAGAGTGGAAGCCGACCCTAACATAGTTGGGAAAAGGCTAGGCAGATGATGTATCATTTTTTAAGTTTACTAATAATTGTGAAAACATTATATTACGTAAGAATTGCTACTATTGTTTTGTCGAATCCAGCTATATTAACTATACTATACTATTATTTGATTTTCTTTTTTGTTGTTTTTAGGTAATTTTGTTAGTTTAATGCTTCTTTTTTTCCTATTCGTATTTCCTGTGTGTGTCCCAAATAAAATATTTTTCTTTCATTCTTTCTTTTATTACAATAACACAAGATGTGGCTAAAAGTTTAGTTCATTTTAGAGTTGACTGCCCAGGTTGCCTAAGTATGACTCGTAGGCTTTTGACGATTTATTCCGGTCGGCTCCCCAGAAACCCCAGCCCCCCTTGTTCAGAGGAGCGACTAAGGAAAGTCCTACACCTGCAGGAAGCATAGGTCATTTCACACCATTTTGCATGGGTTAGATCTAACCCTTTAATACTTACATAAAACCCATATTCTAACACGCCATAGTAGTTCGTCGTACCTATTTCTATAATGTTGCTTCACCTGTAATTCTCTGTTTGAATGAATCAGAGATTAAAACAGGCTACCAGAAACCTGGAGAAATTGGTGGATGATTAGCCGCACTTGACATAATTTTCCTACCATGATAATCTTCAAACTACAAAGACACCACATACACAAACTAATCTACTGCAAACAGTTGCCAAGTAGGTACAATCAAGTCGTCGATGCAACATGCGGGTGTGTACTTGTATCGTAATTGCGTAGAGGCGCGTATCAAACTGTTTCATGTAAATATAGCGATCCTTTGCTGTGGTTATAAACTTGATAGTGGGATATAGAAATAATGTGGGAAGAGGAGGATAGTGCGTATATTTGTAAGACAGACTTGATAGTTCTGAAGATCAATTCTCTAAATTAAAAACTTTCAAAATCTAGTCGCAATCTCATGTCAGCGAGAATTAATGTCAAAAACTTGTCAAAAATGAAGGGAAACTAGACACTAGAACGTTTTTTTAACAGATTGACACTGAGATCAAACTGTGAACGTTCATAAAATTACGAGAATTGCCCCTCAGATGCGTAAACACAGGAAAGGTTTTCTTCACAGACAGAGACTTTCTTGAGTTGCAGATCTTTTTTCGGATTTTATTATATTTGAATGAAGCTGACTTCAGCTGACCTACTTATTTGGCAATAGACACAGGATGTTTTTGCATCAAATGAATGACCAGTTTGGTTAGTCTTCGAGCAAACGATCATCAACAAGGATCTTTATGCAAGTTTAAATTTACATGTCTTTTCACGAAAATATAAAGCCAGATTACTTGCACACAGCTCTGGACAGAGAGGATGGAAGGAGAATAGGAAGACCTTTGCCCATCAGTGGGACATCAAGAGCTAGTAAAACAATTGCAGAAAATTATATAACTCCTAATAAATGAGTTGAAAAATATTAAGATCAGCATTTTGATAACAACACCAAACACCTAATCATGTTAATTAAACAACAAACTAAATACAGGAAACCCTATTTAGAACTCAGTGTTATCGTATCAATAATTACTAAAACAGATTTTACACGGCCGGTGTACATTCGCTTTTACACAACCATAACATTTTCCATCGGTTTGCACTTAATTAAGGGATTTGTACGAGCGGCGCCGGGGCGCGGCGCTAGCTACACACAGACTTGTTCACTTGTTAGTTTCAGACGAGCCACAATCACAGTCACACTGCAGCGACAAAAATGTTGCTGGCCACAAAATTCTATGAAAAGGCAGGCAAGGTAGTGTCAACTAGAGCTCTGTGCTTAACAACTCGTCCGGCGAAGTACTACCTCCATAAATATTTCTGCTGCCAAGCACTCTGCGTTCCAGTTTAAGGCCGGTGTACTAGGCAGGCGTATGTGACATTTGTAGCCGGAGCAGTGGTAGTCCAGTGGTGACTGCCCCGACTTACCGATTTGTAGGTCGTGGGTTCGAACCTAGGCAGGCGCTTTACTTTGTCTAAATAATTTCATCATCACTGCTCTCAAAACGGTGAAGGAAAACATCGTGAGGAACCCGGCATGACCTAGAACCAAAAAATCGAAGACATGTGACAACTACCAAACCGCACTGGGCCCGCGTCATAGAGCCCAAAGCGAGGAGGCCTGTGTCCCTGCAGTGGGAATAGGCTGATTATGAGACATTTGAGTTTTGTCTCTGGAATGACATCGCATCTGTGGTGCCTCTGGTATTGCACATGTCCATAGGTGGCGGTGACCCCTTGCTATCGGAATTACCTTTCAGCTTATTCGGCATCCAAATAAATAAAAACATCTCAACATTCCCAACCACACTTCAGGCAGTTGCATAAGGACTATTTACACACGAACACTGCTAGGCAACTTTTCTGCCGTTGAGGTGTGGCTGTGGCGTCGTCCGTCTGAATACACCCTTAAATGTGTAACATTTCATAACAGATCTTATCTCATTGTGTTCGAGCCGCACCTATAAGCTTCCTAGTTTTAATTGAAATGGTCGTTTTTACTAGGTACTTGAATATTCATTCAATGTGACTGAGTAGGTTTTTAATTTGCTTTCTGCAGTGAAATGAGTAATTTACATGCTCTTGATAGTGGACTTGATCGTGTATTACTTTCTTATCTGCGTGTGCATATCGAGGGATTATTATAGAAGCTGGACATAAAGTGTTTTGTATATAGCTTCTCACTTGCATTTCCATGGAGTGAATCTTTATGTGGTTGAGCTATAAGATACCATAAATGGAATAAATGAGTTAAATTAAAAAAAAGTCCTTTCTCTGGCCTTTCTTACATAAACAAGTTCTTAAAACCAATAATATTATCGTTTATGTTTATTAACTTTATATTAACAAATAAGATATTATCAGCTTCCAGGCCAGACTGACTTGCGTCATAGGCCTTCTCTCTTCCCCCCCCCCCCCCCCCCCCCCCCCCCCCCCCACTAATTCCTGCCCAAAGCTGTTCATTGTCAAAACTTTGGCAGATCATCCTCCCACCTTTTCATCTGTCTTCCTTTACATCTTTTTCTATAAGACACCATAATTGGAACACAAATATACAGATTTAGCAGATATATTTAAAATATATACAGTTACGAAACATTATATTAAAAAGCAGTGTTTTCTATAACG
Source organism: Hydraecia micacea (assembly GCA_914767645.1). Taxonomy (NCBI): domain Eukaryota; kingdom Metazoa; phylum Arthropoda; class Insecta; order Lepidoptera; family Noctuidae; genus Hydraecia; species Hydraecia micacea. The sequence goes on from OU611794.1 coordinate 4,385,361, forward strand.
TCCTAAAAAACAAAACAACCATAACTACACTGTTGCAACACTGTTACCGTATCGATACGTTGGTAAAGTCCTGAACAAAGAATACACACGTCCCGTCACTACAAACTGTATGCAAGTGCCGTTCGGAGACTGAAAACAATAACGATAAATTGTTCCACTGAACCGCACGTTACGAAATTTTGTTTAAGTGCGGTTAGTGGAAGTGCTCAGGTGCTGTTCGTCCAAGTGCGGTTCAAATCAGTGATCTGAGTGGAATACTTCACCAAACTAGCCTAATTCCACAAAAACATACTCTAATCCAAATCTAGCTTCGCAAGCTCCTTAACAAACCATAACCGAACAGGAACAAAGAGAACACGCAATACCTAGGCTGCAACCGTAAGCTCCTATATTATAACAGTACCGACACACAAGCAACGTTAATGCTAGAAGGCGTGTGTCCAATTTAACATATCGTGCGGCGGGCTATATCTCGCTGGAGACAGGCGACAGAGCCCGCAAGGTGCGTAGGACGGCGTAACGGACGCGGTAGTAGCAGCTAAATCAACCATTGTCTGATTGGGTGTAGCCTGCCGCATTCCCCGCGCGGACTACGCGTGCAGAGGAGACGACTAGGATAGTATATTAGCCATTTTAGAAATATGGATGATGATTTAGACTTTGATTAACTTTTCGTCGTTTTCTAGTATCAGCTGATGATTAGGCTGCTTACAGGAGCCACACGTGACGTCTTTGGGGTTTCAAGACTTCTAAACACCGTTTTGGGTCTTGTATCCTGAAGATTTGGACCTGCAGTATGTTTGGTAGATCTTCAGTTGTTTTAAAATATCGTGCGGCGGGCTATATCTCGCTGGAGACAGGCGACAGAGCCCGCAAGGTGCGTAGGACGGCGTAACGGACGCGGTAGTAGCAGCTAAATCAACCATTGTCTGATTGGGTGTAGCCTGCCGCATTCTCCGCGCGGACTACGCGTGCAGAGGAGACGACTAGGATAGTATATTAGCCGTTTTAGAAACAAGAAATGGACTACATGGATGATGATTTAGACTTTGATTAACTTTTCGTCGTTTTCTAGTATCAGCCGATGATAGGCTGCTTAAACGAGCCACATGTGTCGTCTTTGGAGTTGAGGACTTTTTAAGACTATTTTGGATTTTTTGGTGGCATTGGGCTTGATTTGCCGTATATTTGGTAGATCTTAATTTTTTTTTAATATATCGACGGCGCGCCGTCGACGGCGTAACGGACGCGATAGTAGCAGCGAAATCAACCATTGTCTGATTGGGTGTAGCCTGTCGCATTCTCCGCGCGGACTATGCGTGCAGAGGAGAGGCCTAGGATGGTTTAGTATTCATTTTGGAGTCTAGAATTAGATTATTAATATGATAATTGGATTATAAGTCTACCTTTACCAACTCCTCTCAGAAACAGGACCTACCTCCTTTCATTTCAGACTTTAGAAACCAGAATTTTGGAACGACATTTTCGTAGATATCATATCTTCTGATCTTGGGGCTGCTCTTATGGAGTTTCATTCATGTGAACTACGTATTCAGCTTAGTTTTGCACAAACAAGGAAGGGCTTCTTTTTAAATAGCTTCGTTGTTGGTAGGTACTTGCATCCAGGTAAATTAACAACTTTAAGACATTGTAACCTAAACAACCCAAAATTTTCAATTTAGTCTTTTCTTCAATCAACTTACTTACTGGGAATACCATTTATTTTAAGAGATAGAACTGTATTACATATAAATTAAAATTCTTACATAAAATATATGACACAACTATTTACTCTTACGTAGCTTCGTTCACTATTGGATATAGGCCTCTCTCAAGTCCTGAACCTGCATCAAATCAGTCCCAGTCCTCTCATTAATCACAACAAAATAAATAACTTTAAAAGCATCACCGACCAGTCCATTCCACAATTTCCCTATCCTTATAGAGCACACATCACTGGAACACACGGCCGCGCGTCGGCGACTACCCGCTGCTATATATCGGCCATAACTCGCGGCACCGTTGCCCAGGAGTCCAGCCGCGTCCATTATATGACTACGCTCATACACACAATTAAACCTCATAAAACCTATGATCTCCTGGTACTTTGTTGCTGTTTATTACTTTATGTTGAGTAGTGTAAGTTTGTCGTTAGTTTATGAGGCATGTGTGATCGGTACGGGAATTCAATGGGGGCTTGGCAGGTTGGGTTTTGTGCAAGGATTTTCAAGGTTTGTTTTGAGTTTGTTTATTAAGGCGGTGATAGCAGGCCTGATTTTTATTAGTGTTTTATCTGGTGGTGGGCTGATATTTTTATCACCCTATCTACATTATGTTGCCTTTACCCCAATTTATTTGGGGTCGTCGCAACATAATCTTTTTCTTCAAACTAGTTTATTAGTCGTCATCTCGATAGTCACCCTCTTCTTTTTCATTTATCTCCCTTTAAATCGACTTTTTTAATTTTGGCATACTGACAATTTGACACATCAATATTGGACAGCACAGGTCCTAGTCCACCAATGTATATATTTATTTAGGTTTTACTAGACCTAAGTAATCAATAACTGAACTGGATATTCTTTTTTTAAACTTCGATCAGTTTTCTTTCCACAATAGAATAAAATATGATAATCGCATCGTTGCCTATTATTATTTTATTTGTCCTTACTTTTCTTTTCAAAACTAGTACCTGAACACACTAATACGCTTTCCCTAGATGGCGCTACACTTCTGTTCAACCACCCCGTAACTCGCACGCACTTCCATCGCGAAGATTTACTTATCGGCACATTACCTAGAAGTGTCCCCTAACTAACATGACGCTTCTAGCCAGGCCTCTCCATCAGTGCTGATATGCTCGTAAGTTAAGCAAATAACGTCGATGTACTGAGCTTTATGCTAAGCATTATGCTGAGCATTAAACGAAACGAATTTCTCATTAAATCCTTTGGGAAGTGACTGCCGGTCGTAAAACTGTAGGATTACAGTTACTTTGTAAGTTTTAACTGTATTACGATGTTCCATATAGTTTATTAATAACAGCTTTCTACTATAGAGTTTTGCTGTGGCGTCGTCTGGTGCCTAATTTTCTATGAGAATCATTTCTATTTTCAATGCTTTTTTTAACATGGAGTTTGTTTTGGAAAAACATTCATGATTTCTTGTTTTTTCCTTGGGTAGAAGAAAAAATAACACTGTGATCTAAGTGCATCTAACTCAGGTTTACAGCTAAATTGTAGTTAAGTGACATTAATATTATCTGTTACATTTGTGCTTGTTAATCCTACTAATATTATAAATGCGAATGTTTGTGAGGATGTGTCTCTTTCACGCAAAAACTAATGAACGGATTTTGATGAAACTTTACAGTAATATAATTATAGCTTATACATCAGAATAACACATAGGATACTTTTTATCCCGATATTCTTACGGGATTGACATTTAAAAATAAAGTGGTGAGGCTACCTCGACGGCACGGCAGCAGGGTGTGGACGTAGAGCATATCACAAAGTATATTCCACCTGCTATCCTGGCTCTGTGTCCTAAAACTAGCAGTCAAAGTGACCTCTGCGCTGCCACCGAAGACGCCGTAGAAGTGGCGAAGTTTTGGGGCAACAATATCTGAGAAAGTCGTGCCAGCGACACGAAGAATAAGAATTTTAAAATTATTTACACAAAACTGTTTTAAATAAAGTGTATAAAAATTATAACAGACATACCCAAGGATTAATAACACTATACAGGATTATCTTCTCAGAAATCTAATAATAGAAATACATAAAATGCTGGAACACTCACTATGTAGGCTTATCGCGGTCATTACACTTATCTAAGTAAGGAGGTTACTATAATGCTCATATGTATACGAAGACTTGAATTACTTAATGTGAAATTCAAGTTCTATACTTTGAGTTTTATTAGCTTGGAGTTAGACATAGTGTGGACTATAAATAGTGCGAGTTTTCATCCTGTCTTGCAACGTGTCTTGCCTTGTTTGGGAGAGGATTCTGTGTATGTAATTAGACACACGTCGCACTCAACGTTATAAATAAGTTCGTATGAATTAGATTATTATAAGTTTTAATTTATTTATATTAAATAGCCTATATGCACCATTATAATATTACTGTCCTAATAGCTAAATGCGGCGCAGAAAATCCTGCAAAGCATGCCCTTTAGGGAGAGGAGTTCGCGCAGCTAATATTGGGCCAAAGAGGTTTGAACTTTTTGTCATTGATACGCTAAAAAGAAGTAGGTAGTAGCTAAGTTATTCGATACAAGTCTGTAAACCAATGCTATATTGTCCAGACTGATGAGGAAGAGCAAAATATAGTGATATAGTAGATTTAGGGATACAGTGACATCCCTTCTACCATAGGAGATTTTGCTCTTGCTTTCAAATGCCAACCCAAGATGGATTGTCAACAGCTTTCCATCTCATTGGCCAAGGATTTGTACGATATTGGTTTTGCTAGCCCAGTAAATACTTAATTTTATTAAGTACTAGCAGCGCCCCGCGGTTTCACCCGCATAAGTTTCGATCCCGTGGGAATACTAGGATAAAAACTATCCTATGTGCTTCCCCGGGACTCAAACTTAACCTACCAAATTTCACCTAAATCGGTTCAGCGGTTTAAGCGTGAAGAGGTAACAGACAGACAGACACACTTTCGCATTTATAATATTAGTATGTATTTACTGTGCTACTCGTAGCAGCACCAATATCGTACAAATTATTCTATTCTATTCTATTTTTGTTTATGGCAAGTAAAGCCGATGTCGACTATTCTGCCAATGTCAAAAGTGAATTGGAAAAGCAAGTGTGTGATAAAAAAAGGTTAAAAAAAAAAACGGTACTACAGTTGAACTTATTGTAGATCTTGTGGGGTTAGTACTGGAGTACAAATTATTAAATTTAATTATTAATGTAGTCTTTTTGGATAACTCCACTCAACTGACAGAATTTATAGGAAGGCAATATTTAGGTATACCTACTCAAACAGCAAAGACATCACCAATCTATCTCACATATCAGCGAACCTCTCATCAGATCCACATACCAATGAATATACAAATACAGCCATAAATAAGTATTCAGCATAAAATACAAGAGGTATCCAGTCCACTCGGCAATATATGACGTTGCGGGCGCCGGCAAGCTCAGCTCATGAGTAATGTTTTAGACCCCGCGATGCCTTATTTATAACCATAACTGTAACACACTCAGATAAATGCGTTTGCTGGCGGCCAAATTAACTTATACATTTAAATACATTACCTGTTTAAGTTAATGAAGCCGTTTGTATGAAGATTTATATGAATAAATAAGTTCATAAGAGCGTATTAGTCTATCGACGGTCGTAATGGCAGCACTTGCGGGTGATGTAATAATTATGGCCGGACGTGTAAGTAAGTGTTCATGGTAGTTTTTGCATTAAAATTGTTATTAGCTTGGACAACAAGACACTGTTAAGGAACCCAATCAAATAAATATGGAATAAATCATTCGATACTAAAACGTACGATTTTTTTTTTGTTGTTTAGCCTTCATTGTCCCAATTCTGGGCAACGGCCTCCACCAAGTCCTTCCAGGAACTCTTTTCCCGCGCTATCTCGAACCAGCCCTCACTGTATGCGTCCAGCTCATTTCGCCATCGCTTACGTACGAATAATAAAAGATAAGCTAATAAAAAAAAATCGCAACTTTTTGAACTGTAATTAGTCCTCCTGCCTATATAAGACACACATAATATCACGCCTCGTTTCCCCGAAGAGTTCACAGAAGTGTACCTATAGCACACCCACAATACGCCAGTTTTGTTTACAAAAAACAAGGTACTTAAATACTGTCATGGACGCAAAAAAAGAGGTGCGAAAAAAAAGTGTGTAAAAAACAAAATATCATGAATATTAGTGACGACTAAGTTTATTAATTTGGATTTTGCCTATTATTCTTTAATTTAAAATTGCAAACGTCTAAAATCAAACGATCAAATGACCTCTTTTGTCCATAAGTGTATACAAAGTTACAAAATATTTTTTTATTTATTTATCACATAAAATGTTTCCTTTGCCATTACAGATTAAATCTAATGCGACAAAGTAACTTAAAATATACTTAACTATACCATATTGGAAAATAAGAAATCAATTCAGGTACTTACATAATTTTACTGCACTACACTACTCGAAAATGTTGTTCTAAACCCTAGATTAAACATGCAATAACATTAATTTCAGGCAACATTTTGTCTGGTGCTATTTATTCGGCCTCCATTGTGCGGGATCTATTCAGCTTGCATAGCTTCTGTAGCGCGATATACTGCGGCAGGTGATTAGAGACACGAGCTGCGCGCGCGCTTATCCTATACATTGTTGTACCTACTTGAACTTGTGGTACCAGATATGTATTTTATAGACAGTATAAGGATTCACATGTGGACAATGTAGAGCGACCAGTTGAGATCACAAAGTTTTTATAAGAATATTTAGCGACCCGACTTCGGATGGTTTTTACGACTTGCTCTGGATATGAACCAACTAAATGATCACCATAAAAGTGTTATTTTGTTGACTAGCTAATATTGGGCATAAAACCATAAAACAACTGTTTTATGCCTAATAGCAGCTTCTATGACGAGTCCTGGAGGGGAGACCGCGTATCGGCAAGCGTAGTGAGGGACGCCCCCCAGTTAGATGGACGGACGACCTAAAGAAGGTGGCTGGGGTAGACTGGATGCGGAAGGCAGAGGACAAGGTGCTGTGGCGCAGTCTGTGGGAGGCCTATGCCCAGCAGTGGACTGCGTAAGGCTGAGTTGATTGATTGATTAAAGTATATTTCTGGACCTACCGGTCGGATTTAAACAAATATTTTTGCATTTGATAGCTCAATTCTTGAGGAAGGCTAGCTATTTAACATCACGCTAGGGCCCTTAGGAGCTGAGCAAAAAGAAAACAATCAGAAAGGTTGCAGGCGATGCGATGCGACGCCGACGCGACGGGGTGGGTCGGGGACACAAGAAATTTCACGCGGACGAAGTAGCGGACAGAAGCTAGGAATTAAATATAACAATTTTTATTCGAACTCTTCATGGCTTATGTCTTAAAATTAATTTTAGACAACCATCCGCTTCTTACTATTAACTAAGGTAATGTGCATCGTTAGTTTTTTTTTTCCACCCGAAACCCAAAACCAATAACAAAATCATAACCCTCCTTTTATCCTTCCTCAGTCGGATAAAAAGGTTCTAACCCACAACATCCTTCCAAACCAAAGACTGCACGCAGGCAATCCTGAACTCAATCTGCTAGCGACAGTAGTGAGGAAGTTACGCGACACGCGACATGTGATCAGATAGTGCGCACGCGTCGCACGTCGCCACTAACTGCCTGTAACCAGATGTTCCTCTGAAGCGATACCATTCGGGATCATTGTTCGCGTTTCCTTGTGGAGATAGCGTTTTCTGCACAGGAGTTAGCATTGTTTTACTGTTTAGAGAACAATCATTTTTGTTCCAACTACCTACCTAAGCTTTGTCTATTCTCAGAAAGCTTCATTGTGGATACCTATATGGAGAAGAAGTACCAACGAGCTATGTTCAGCAGTGGACGTACAGTCGCTGACAATTTTTTTTAATTCAAACTACGAGTAATTTCCCATTAGGCATCTTCTGTGCACGCTCTCGTTCCAACATAGACCTCATCCACCGCTTTTTATCAGACGAAATCGAGGTCAAAAGCAGAAGCAGAAGGTGTCCCAGCGTTGGGAACATTATAGGCTGATTATGCTATGATGGGTAATCGTCAAAGTACATGCCAAGCATTGAGATACAATTAAGTACGCTTTTGACAATCTTTGTAGCTATCAAGAATCGTTTTTAGTCTATAATAGTATGAAGATTCATAATTTAGGAAATAAAGCGTTATTTCTTACATTATAACATCTAAATCAGTTTGCAACAGTACCTAGCTAACGCCACACGATCGCATCGCCAGTGACATTGCGCAGCTGATTTGAATAATTGCGCAGAAGTCGACGCGATGGCCTGATGGATCGCAGACCAGATTGTACAGGATGAGAAATGCTCGGAGGTTGTGTGTTTGTCTGTGGGGTTATTGAAAGTTTTTGTCATCAAGAGTTGATGATCATCTTTACTTCTATACTAATATTATAAAGAGGTAAAGTTTGTGAGGTTGTTGGGGGTAATCTCTGGAACTACCAGTCGGATATGAAAAATTATTTTTACATTTGATAGCCCAATTCTTGAGGAATGCTATAGGCTATTTAACATCACGCTATGTCTCTTAGGAGCCGAGCGAAAAGAATAAAAGTCAGGAAGAACGCTAAGCGAAAGCGAAGTGATAGCGCGGGCAGGTGATGCGATGCGACAGAGTGGGTCGGGGGAACAAGAAATTTCACGCGGACGAAGTCGCGGGCAGAAGCTAGTGAAGAAATAAAAGGAAATGATAAAACAATCCATTACGCACTACAGCTCTTTTGTGAAGAAGACAACTAATATGATAACTCCACAGTAACGTACACATAGTTGCTATTTTTATATTTAAATAAGCAACTGTTATTCGTGTACAGTGGCGTGCATTGCATATAGGCATATAAGCAGTGCCTACCTCGATATAATATCAACATAAGCTCGTCAATTACATTTTAGTGTATGTGCCCCACAATACAGAAACTCACAAAATTATCATACCTAACATAAAACAAAATCTTCATACAAACACGCGCCGCAGTAGGCAGTCGCCGGACGGCCTACTCGGCTCCCGTACTATTCGCACATTGTCATTGGTCTATACTCGTTCAAGTTAATACGACAAAATTAAAAATACGTACGTCTCACGCGTAATACCATGACGATCAACCTTCGCAATTTATCACCCTTAAGTAGGCATGCTTACTCAAATAACCACACTTTTGAACTCACTTTTTTTTCTGATTTTAGTGACCGCGTTTGCCTAGACTAGACCCGGCCTAGTGCCTACCTATTCTGAAAACCAATGCACGCCACTGTTTGTGTATAGGTTGTTAAAAAGCAAGAAGCTGTAAGTGAAAACAAAACTTTGTAGAAAAAATCAGTCCTAATTTGGTTTGCACAGCATGAAGCGCTAAAATGAGTTGATCGATGACTAAGTAAGATAAAAAAGTCACATTAAAATAGACATTAAGTTCTAGCTAACAAGAAATAAATTACCAAAACACAACAAATTCAAATAGAGCAACAATTGGCACAAGGCTACCCGGGACACGACACCGAAATTCTCCAATAATTTATTCGTCATTACCGCCTACTCAAGCACGTATGTGAATAATAAGCAACTGCATACGTTACATACCAATGTTCTACTGTACCGGTAGTACAATGTACCTACATTACAATAATACCAACCTATTATTGTCCCGCCAACTCCGTCGGAGGAGAGACGGCAGGAGGAAACGAAAATAAATCCAAAATACAACTAAGTACTGTCAAAATTCAAGTTCAAAATCTAGGTATCAGTAGTTTGGGCTGTGCCACTCTCTTACTTTCGGACATGTCTTCTATACAGCATGCATCAGAAAGGTGTGGTCACCATTAAACTGAACAACTTTCTCCATAGGACCACCGTAATCGCGAAAAAATAATCAACCGCCCCATATGTATGGGGCGGTTTATCAACCGCCCCATACATAAAAAAAAAAAAAAAAAAATATGTATTTTCATACATATTTTCGGTCGGGTCGAGTAGGCATTTAAGTTTTGAATGCGACGGTTGATAATGTTTTGTGTAATGTTGTTCCAATGGAAAAATTGCAGTATCGAAGTTCTAAGCGTCGCGTAAAACGGGTAAATGAGTTAAGCAAAAACTACATACCCACATACGAGTCTAAGTATCAATAAACTAACGGTAAGTCAATAAATGTTTAACATAACACCATTACAAGTACCATAGAATAACAATTTAAATAAGAATCCCAGCTTCGAACGCACTTAATGCCTACGGGCCAAAGCACACACGCTACTTTTAGCATCGGCGATCGGCGATTTTGCGGCTGTATCGATGCTGCATCGCGTTTTGGCGACTCTCTGCGTTCGAACGCGGTATTGGAATCGCGCGTTTTAGCGACTGTTCCGATGCTGGATCGATGCTGCATCGCGATTTCGCGACTTCCTGCGTTCGGACGCGGTATCGGAATCGCGCGTTTTAGCGACTGGTCCGATGCTGGCGCAAATGCCAAATTGCTGCGACCGGCATCCGAATCTGTGCTGATTGTAGCGTTCAGTCGCCGTGTCGAGCTTCCGAAAAGCGACTAAATAGCGTGTGTGATTTGGCCCTTAAGTCGGGCGTAAAATTTTGGGATGCATGAAGAAGCCTCCTCGTGTAGCGCAGTTGGTTCCGCCACTTACTCAACTGAACCGAGCGCTCGGCGCATCCTGGACAGTCACACCCAACACCTTATTTGACTGCCCAATACTTCCCTTGCGGTGGTAGGGCTAACGCCCGCCTGGTTTGCGACCACCCTCCCACCGGAGTCCGACGTCAAGCAGCCTGCTGTGTTTCGCCGATGCGTGGGAGTTCCAGTGCCTTAAGCATCTTCTGGGCACGCTCGTTCCATCATAGACCTCATCCATCGCTTTACATCAGGCGTGATCGAGGTCAAGAGCGGGCCCATTCAGCAATAAGAAAAAATACGTCCAATGCAGTAATACACCGGAGAATGGGCAGCAGCGTTCTCTATGTATTTTCCACCATTCTGCTATCGCCAACCCGCCTGACAAGCGTGGCGATTATGGCAAACCCTCCCCAAAAAATTATAAACACCAAAAAGTGCTTGGGGAAGGCCGAAGTCCAGAAGTGGACGTCTTTCGGCTGAAATGATGATGATGACACTAAGAGTAACCTAGCATAAAGTGGATAAGACAACGTGAAAAACAGAAGACGAACAAGCAGGGGATCGAGGAGGGGGGGGGTGGAGGGGGGGCTCAGGGGATCAGACCGGAATAAATCGACAAAATTGGGAAACGTTTTAAATTTACCAAACGCGAGTCAAAGCAGTCATTGAGAAGCGGTTATTAAATATTTATAAACTATAGTAATTAACCAGTCAGAATTACAGATTCCGGACTACTTACAAAGTACTTAGAAACTCCTGATGGAACAAACCAATAATACTTTGTCCGACCTGGAAATCGAACCCCAGGACCATGCTCAGCAAAAGCGCTTACAACTATTAAACCAACAAGGCAGTCAACCACCATTGCATAATCAGCCTATAATGTTCCCACTGCTGGGTCACAGGCCTTCTCTCGGTAAGAGGAGGTGGGGCGTAATCCACCACGTGAGCCCAGTGCGGGTTGGTAGCTGATGTCACATGTCTTCGAATTTTTGGTTCTAGGACATGCCGGTTTCCTCACGAAGTTTTCCTTCACCGTTTTGAGAGCAGTGGTGATGAAATAATTTACACAAAGTAAAGCGCCGGTCTGAGTTCGAACCTACGGCACTCGTAAGTCGCGGCCTTTACAACTGGGCCGACCACTGGCTCTCAACCACCATTGATACACGCAAAAATAAAGGCACATTCGTTTCGCTTCTCTATGGATTTCTTAATCTATGCCAGTACTAAGCTATCATTACTGACCGTATTCAATGTTCTAAAACCACAACCACACATTACAAAAACAAATAAAAAGCTATCAATTACGTAAATATATCCTACGTAGGTGGATAATGAATGGCTGTTGGAGGCAAAAAGTAAACTAAGTATCTATGAAAAAAAAGCTGATGATATGTGTAAGAGGGACTAATAACCAGTGATAGGAACAGGTAGTGCCTATTTGCCTAAACTTCGAAGAACAGAGACAAGAAACGGAGACTTCCTTAGGACTAAATTTTTTCCGGGACATCTGTCCCGAAATTCGAGACAACACTTAAATACATTTAAAAAAATATGTTATTTGGAATAAGTAATTCGTCTATATTTACCTAAAGTTTGCGACTTTGCGCTGGTAACGGATTGATTTTACTGTTATTGATACTTACTTAACAATTCCAGAAGAAAAAAAAAAAGATTTTTTTCACGTTTCTTGGCAACTTAGGGACATTACTCATTCTTTTAAAGGACATTCGTCACATCGTTTTGATCCACATTACCTCCCTTGACCAAATAACTCAATCGACTATTGAGCTTACGTAATTAGTACATTTTATTTTTACTTGTCAAACTTATTGTACTTACCTAGATTATAAGTGAACCATGTGGTCTCCTATAATTACAGAAGGGCATACTAATATTGGTTCAGATTCTTGTATACTTGCATGTTATTATGTAGCCTCTGTTGGAGATCCAATAAACAAATAAACATCAACATTGGACCTAACCATCTGCGAACAATTGGCTCAAACATTCGCTCCAACAATACCCTCACAAATACATAAGCCAACTATACGTTAGCGAATAACAAATGCTCACACGCACGCGACACACGATGTGAAACATCAGTCAATGCCGTACGATCGAGGTGCTGTCATTCATAATGAAGGCCCGATCCTAGGATATGATACGGAGACAGGTTCTGTAGGAGATATTAAAAGATGGATATTACGCTTTAATTAAATGTTGTCGATGAAATGTTAACAAGCTGTGTCGAATGATAATGATGTCTCAATTGGAGATACATTGATCAAGGTCTCATGAAGTTATTTTATTTGTCAATGGTTTGGTTTTTTCTGAACGATTGGAATCTTAGACTGATAGAATTTATTATTTATTGTAAACCATAACAAATGACAAATAAGAACTTTTTCTTCTCGCACATTACAATTTCCTGTTATAAATATTTTGTTAAATTGATGTAATATATTTCTATCAATGTTAATAATAGGTATAGTAAAGTTTAAGGTACAATTTCAACGGCATGTCTATGGTATGAATTTGACGTTGACAGCGCAGTAACATAAAGGCACTTTGTGCGATACAGTCGATATTAGAAATTTATTAAGTACTTCTTGAAAAGCGTAATCAGGAAGTTCTCACTCTCTCAGAATGACTTCTTCAGCAAATTGTATCACCACCCAAGGGTAACATTAAAAGTTGAAATCTTAAGAAGAGCATTATCATAATAGTTTTTCTGGATAATAAAGGAAATGGTAAATAATAATATGTTTTTTATTTTAATTAATCTTCTTTTTCATTCTATATTTACCCAAAAACCACTCAATGATTCAAAAACACGTCCTTAGAACAAAACACCATCATCCACCGTCCTATACCACATTTAGTTAGTTTTGCATCTCAACAATAGACCATGCGTATGCCGACATGCAAAGCTGTCAGTCTAAATGATGCTGCGATCCTAAACGAAGATAGATCCATCTGCAGTTTCTACTTTGTTTTCTTCATATTTTACATACACATGATCCTGTTTGTGATTTAATATTGCTATATTTTAAACAGGCAGTCCTGATGGGTTTAGCAGGACTTGGTGATCGTTTTTTGTTTATTTTGGCGCCAAATCTACAATCTGTGCGGTTGAAATTGAGCTCGTTACGTTCGTGGTTTGTTAGTTATTGTAATAGGTGATGGGCCACGGATAAGGTTTGCTTAAATCATCGTATGAAACCAGTTTTCTTGTAATTTTATTGATTGTTTCTTCATGTGAGTTTTATGTTCTATGTGCATAGAACCCAGTAATACGATTTTCGGTGTTCGATTGATTTTCATTGATTTCAAGGTTTGAACTATTCAGATACGAGACGCAATTGAATAGGTAATTTAAATTAAAAGTAAAACTTCTTAAAAAAAAGAGATTTATAATGAGAAACAAAGACAGAGAGAGTTATATGTTTCTTTTCTCTCATGTAACGAAATGTGCCTAATGGTGAGGCGTCCTTCAATTCTCGTCCAATTATCGAATTGCCGCCTAAGAAGTTTCACTTCAAAAACGTTTTACAATCCAAATCAGAAAGTTTGATATTATTTGATCAAAATGCGCAAAAAGGAAGCAACGAAAAATGTTCTCATAAAATCTCGCTCCAACTACCTTATTTTAGAAAAAAAATATCTTCAACCTTTATCTCCAACTAACGCACTGCTCTATAAATTAAGCAAATTAATTCTCCACACTGCACTAAAATATATTAATAACGCTAACTGGCTTATCTGTCTTAACAACAATTTCCTTTTTCAACGCCACGACTGGTCTAATACAACTATAGTATAGTTGTTGCGGTTAAGCATGGCAATAACGGTCATTGACCCCACCTGATTTATTGACAGATGTAACATTCTTAATTTCAAAAACAGATAAAAAGTCCGATTGAAACGACATCTATCGTGAAATGTTGATGCTCGCATTTTTTACTAATGAATATTATTCAAGTTCTTACGAAAAGATTTATTAAAGGGTAATTATTATTATTTCTTAATGTCAACAATGGAGATAAAGTCCGTTTACGTCCTGAATCAATATGTATCGTGAATATTGTTATCTTCGTCATTTTTTTAATAATATATACCGACATAATTATAGTTTATTTTCGGGATCTTACAAAGAGATTTGATTTCATTTGTTCAGTGTTGATCAGCATTGTGGGTAATTTTCTTTCTTTCTTTTCTTCTTTTTTCTATGCTGCACAACATTTGAGCCCGCTCCTTTTGCCACGCTAAATTTTTTTAATTTGTAATTATTTACTATTTTATGTTGTTTTATGTGTTGGCAATATTCTTTTCTTTCTTTATAAAGAGCAATGATCGCTATTGCCATGCTAAAACGCAAGAAGTATATGCGACTGGTCTAATATGCAAAACTAGATACAAGTTATAGAGGCAGTCATTAGATGGGCAACACATTGTACAGGATGTCTCGAGGCCAACTCCCTAGATCTGATACATACACCGCACCCAGCTTTCTATGAGTGATACCACGAAAACTAGGTTATATTTCACTAACTGTGAAATATTTTAACAGATTTCTTTGCTCTTGCTTGGCTCTTCAAGCGCCAGTTTTTTTTTTCAAGTTTTAAACTCAAAACTTATCATAATATCATTTCTTTCACTAGAGAAAATAAGAATAAGAATAATTTATTGGTCCATTGTTACAAAATAATTTTAAAAAATAATACCATTGTATGGTTACTGTAACTAGAATATTTGACATAGTTGTTTGAACAGTGGTCCCCAAACTAGGCAGTGCCTGTATCTTGGGGGCCTATGAGTTACGTTTTCTTAAATTTGAATTCGAGACAATCATGTTTGCGTTAACTTAAATTTTATTTCAGTATGTTGAACTAGCAGTAGATCGAGGAGGGGGTGGAGGGGAAATCTTGAAAATGGACAGATTACTAAATTAAATAAGGTTAGTGAACTATCAGATAAAACAAAAATACATTGAGCAAAATAAAACAATTATAAATAAAGTTATAAATGTGAGTGTGAGTGTGGTAGTGAAAATGAAAATCTGCGTCTGATGTAACTAGAAATATCAATAGGGTTTTACACATATTACTTACTAACATTGGATCAATCATTTTAATAACGTCAATGCCAATCAATCATCCGTTTCAAAATATTTTATTGAAAAACCCACCTTCCTACATCCACAATTTTGAATAATATTATGTTCTATAACAGAGCAGTGGTGGCCCAATGGAAACGGCCGCGATTTGCATGATGTAGATCGTAGGTTCGAACCCTGACAGGCGTCATTATTTCATCACCACTGCTCTTAAAACGGTGGAGGAAAAGATCGTGAGGAAACCGGCATGTCCTAAAAACAAAAACTCGAAGATATGTGACATCCACCAGGCCCACTTCGTCTCACCGAGAGGAGGCCTGTGTCCCAGGAGTGGGAACATTATAGGCTGATTATACTTGTACTATGTATTACATGTTCTATAAAGAACTGCGAAGTTAAAAAGTGTTTGCTGCTACAGAAACGGTTCTAGGATCTACTTCAAGAAGTTCTTATCAAAAACCAGTAGCATCCTGCCACTGGTCTTACAAGTCAACGCAAATAGATATGTCTCTATCAGGACTTCGATATCTGTCGCGTCTCTTATGTGATTCAAGACGCACGATAATTTAATTAAGAGCACGTATGTTGGTATTTTTATCTCTTTTAATTTACCCGTTCACTTATCACGAGTTTTTTTTCTTTGTGTTTGTAATTATCTGAGTTAAACGCTCTTCTCGCTAAATTCACGATGGTAAACATATTTTTAACAATGATGTCAAAAATATTTATTTTCTGTAAGCAAGTTTATACACATCAATTATATTTTAAAAACTAAATGAGGTCTCTGAGAAGAAACATTGAAACATACTTTGAAGTCACAGTATCTTTCAAATCGTTTCAAATCCATAGTATTTGAAAACCTTTTTTAACGGAGTGCGAAATTTTTCATCGCAAGACTAACTCGCAATAGTCCGAATTTTCTTATGTATTCATGTATGAAAATTGCAATACCAGATCATATGGCTAGAAAGGAGATGCCAACCAAGATGATGACTAATAAAAAAGTATGGAGGAAGAAGATATGTTGCGACGACCCCAAGAAAATTTGGATAATTGCAAGAGGATGGTGATTAGTCCGAATTTTTATCTGAAAGAAAACTTTTTGGACCGCGTCATAACAAAAAACAAACCACAATGTTCCAGAGTTTTACCTTAATTTAACATCTTCTAAACTGCAAAGCAATTTGTCGGCAGTAGTTACTCGTGAATTTTACACGAATCTTTGTTTAATTAAACATTAATAGCCTATTTCTTGGCCAAAGAATTAGCATCGCCATACAACGTGGCAATGCTGCCAGCCTTTTGGGCACTGTTCCTGTTGACAGCGATGCGGACGAATTTTTTGATGCCCTAGAATCTTTTGCATATTTTTTCATATAAATGTATATATTATATTTTAAATGTTAGCTTTAGGTATATTATGTTTGTTTACAGAAATAAATATCCTACTTGCTTGTTTATTAAAAATAAATCTCATTTGACCACGATGGCTCTAGTACTACTAATAGTATCTTCACTAACTACATTTTAGGCCAAGATCACGCACCCACTCAATCATAACATTTTCCAAAATGTTTCCCAAGTCGCCACTCACAGCGCTCGCGACGTTTGCAGAACACTTTCTATATGAATTGTAGGTGCATGCATTGTAATGGTTACATGATAGATACAGGATTGGAAAGTCTTTTCCCTCAGGCCTACGATTACCATTATATACAATCGATTCACTTAACTCGCACTTGCTTAACTTCCGTTTTGAATTATTATGTGGAAAATAGGGATAGCATTCTGTAGGTGCACGCTTTTCTTTTGTTTGACCTGGTTTATTTTACTTACAGTACGGCCATTTTTAGGTACACTTAGTGTATACATCGTCTTAAGGACAAAAACAACAGCCATTTTTGCAATTTCATGATTTTTTATTGATTGACATGACATCTTACTAAAACTTTTTGGCTAAAATTTGCATAACTACATTATAAATAGTTTGAACTACGTACACTATTTGATGGAGTAGGTACAGGTATATATAATGTAGCTGTTGCTTATTTTGAGAATAATCACTAGCCATCATAAATTATACGGAATGATACATCACAAATTCAATTGTTTTTGTTTTGTTTTTGTTACCCTGTATTAATCTACAGGTGGGCAATGGCCTTCCCCAAATCCTTCCAGGAACTCTTTTCCCGCGCCACCTCGGGCCAGCCCACGCAGTACGCATCCAGGCCATCTTGCCATCCCTTTCTGGGCCAGCCTCGGCGGCACCGTCCATCTTCATTGTGTGGAGAGTTTTTTCAAGCGGTCATTGTGCATACGGCTGATGTGACCCGCCTAATTCCATTTGAGCCTGGCATATGGGATTGGCGGATTACAATTGTATTTTGTTTTTCAAAAATTATGCCTGCCGAAAACAAAACACATTATATCGATTTATTCCGGTCTGATCATTGATACCCTGAACCAACTCGATCCCCTGCTAGTTCTTCTTCTGTTTTAATCTCTGTCTTATCTAATTTATCTAGGTAACTCTTTTTGATAGGTAAGAGAAAATAAACGTTTTATGTTCGTAAAAAAATATTTGGACTAGTATAATTAACCAAAGAGAAAACAGAAGAAAACGTTAGTATGGAATAAACGCCATCGACCAAGTGACCGCATTTCTTCTTAATTCCATTCACGCTACAATTTAAACAGCTGCAACCGCCAAAGCAAGTCTAAATCGAAGAAAACGACATCCTCAATCTCCCAAACAACCATAAGCTCTAATTACAAGAACATATCAAATAATTTCATATAATACGTTAGTTAGCAGCCTATTATGTTAATGAGATCTGATCGGTCGGCATCGTTATCACTAGATCAGAGCGATATAAGACAGGGGAGCTAAATCAATAGTATCTAGACTTGATTTTTCACCCATGCGTGCGGTTAAATGTATGGAGACGACTTAGGATTGGAATAGGTGTAATAATAATTATGATAACTTTTTTATACACACATCAAAAGTGTCTAGGGATCAACATATATTTTTGCAATAACTTTTCTCCTGATTGATATTAATTAAAATTTTCTTTAAGGATTCATCAAATAAAGTGTTTTCGTTTGTCACAGTAACGATAAACCAAGTCACCTTTGCATTAATAAAGAAATTTGCCATTTTCCTAATAAAGGGATTTTTGACATTTGAACCACTAACACAAAAGTTCGAAAAAAAGACTGAAATAACAGTTTTCTTTAAAATTTTATTGGGTAACTTAAACAATTAATAATCCGTGTTTCTACCGCGAACACTAACAACACAAGAACATCGGTTTGGCATACTCAAAATGAGTTCATCCAAATCACGCTGTGGAATGGCAGCCCATGTTCGTTGCAACAACAAAAAAAGGTCTTCTTGCGACTGGATACCCTCCATATTCGGCAGAGCTCTTCTCTGTAGCATATCCCATGCATGCTCAATCGGATTCAAATCTGGCGACTGAGCAGGCCAGGGCAGGACATTGATGTTAGCTGCGGCGAGAGTCTGTCTTACAACTCTTGCGGTGTGCGGTCGTGCATTATCATGCATTAACTGAAATAAGGGACCGATTTGCACTTGTAGAGGAACGATGACGTCTGATACAATCGTCTCAGCATAAATTTGAGCGTTGATGTTGCCTCTGATCCAAATCAACTCAGTTCTTCCGCCGATCCAAATACCCGCCCATACCATGATGGTTCCACCACTATAAGGATGGACTTCCTGGCAGGATTTTAATCGCTGTTGGCGTCCAGGGGTTCTCCAGTGTCGTATACGTCTTGTATCCGGTCTCATACCAAAACGAGACTCATCAGAAAAGCACACGAAACGCCATTGTTCTTCTGCCCAATTTCTGTGTTCAAGAGCCCATTGATATCGAATCCTACGATTGTGCATTGCTATAGGTGGTACCCGTAGCGGTCTTCGGGAATGAAGGTTCACTTCATGCAAGCGGTTTCTGACTGTTTGGTCGCTAATTAAGTTCCCTGAAGAGTGATGAAGCCTCACGGCTAACATCATGGCGGTTATTGTTGGAGCTCTTCGAGTTAAGATTTGAATGTATCGGTCTTGTCTCCGTGTGGTGCAGCGATACCGTCCTCCATGGCGCTCAGCCACGGTACCAGTGCTTCGGTAACGTGTCCAAAGTCGACTGATAACACTCTGACTTGTATTCAGAGCTAAAGCCACAGTACGTTGCCGGGAACCAGCTTCTATCATTCCCACGGCTCTGAGCATTTCTTCCCTGCTTAAATGACGTCGCCGCTCCATAATAACGTTGGTTTTAATCAGTAGTAGGGAAACAGTAGCACTAATAATGTCTTCAATGCGTTGTATGTTTTTATAGGGAAAATATTGACAGCTGATTTTCATCTTTTACTCGAATTTGATTCACAATTCCTGATTCAAATTATGAAATGCACCAAAAAGGATCCATATAAATTTATAAAATCATAAATTTATTACAAAGCCACATCTCAATCTCAAGAAATCCGCATAAAAATGCTTGATCCCTAGACACTTTTGATGTGTGTATTATACAAACCGACGCTATTGTCTACCACGGAAAGCTGTAACCGCTGCATCAAGACATTGTGACAAGGGGATTACAAAATTGTTTCATTACTTTGAAATTTAACTACACCGAAGTGATAGAACCTCCCTGGGCGAACTCATAAACAAAAAAACAGTTGCTCTTGTCTCGATAGTGTGTCTTGTATACTCGGTCTTGGAGTAAAGATAATATTTGCAATGACTGTAATTAAAAAGAAGAAGTAAGAGGAACATATACAGTTTGGAAACCACATATATGCATTAAATTATATCACATACTTGTTATCGCCTTTTCTGACGATATAAAAAAAATTAACGAAATCGGTCGCGAAAAAAAATCTGTATTCCCTACATTTATGTTCGCATAACTCGTCAAAATGTAGGGAACAGCAGCAAATAATGAAGTATTCCACTTTCGCGACCGATTTCATTATTTTATGTATATCGTCAGAAAAGACAATAACAAGTATGTAGTATAATTTATTGCATATATGTGGTTTCCATACTGTATAAAAACAAATTAAAAAAAGATACATTTCTATATTTATATCTGTAATTTATGTGGTGTACATAATAAAAAGTATGTCTCTATTCTATATTATCATGATGACATGCTGATGGTGGAAACCACTTTAGCCAGCAGACATACAGGCATATTACAGACTTGTACAGATGTTTAGCAAGATCTACAAGTCCAAAATGACTCTCCCACACCATTACGCCTGTCAAAAAAAAATCCCCGAAACGGTTTCCTGTATCTCATTCTGGTACAATAATAGTAAGGTTCAGTAATAATTTATTTCTATTCTAAGCCTACTAAATTTACATTTATTCACTGTAACAAAAACAATAAAAGTAAAACAAACTTCTGGTCAGTTTGCCTTTCGCGACTCCGTCTAGACAAAAGGTTTTGTTTTTCAAAAAAAGTACAAAAAAATAGGTAGTAAAAAGGACAAAAGTTGTCACTTTTACTTTCCCGAAGTTTTTTGCGCTTAAATGTGAAAGAATCTTGTTAAAGTTCTATAATGATCTGTTGTTTGTTCTGCTACGATACGGCTTAATTTATGGGCAGAAAGAGGCAAAAATACTTATGGATAAATATAGCCAACTGGCCAAACTTTATGGGTTAAGATTTATTCCGGATGCAAGTGCATGTCTTGGGCAAAATTGGCCTAACCAGTTGACATGAAAGGTCCAAACCAACATTCCTAAAGATATACCTTTACTAGCTTCTGCCCGCGACTTCGTCCGCGTGAAATTTCGTGCCCCGACCCACCGTGTCTCATCCCATCGCCTGCCCGCGCTATTACTTTGTTTTCGCTTAGCGTTCTTTCTGCCTTTTCTCGGCTCCCAAGGGTCCTAGCGTGATGTTAAATAGCCTATAGCCTTCGTCGAGAATATGGCTATTAAATGCAAATAGTAGATTGTTATACGAGGGTCAAAAGGAATATATTCCCATACGAGGTATTTAGACGCCTGAGCGCAGCGAGGGCGGCTATAGTCCGAGTAGGAATTGATGACTTTCACCCGTGTTAAACACTCTACTTTTCATTTCAAATATAAGGAAAGTAAAAAGTATTGGTTTTTCTAAAAATTTTAGTGATAATAATAACATGAATAACAATGGTACCTATTTAAAATTAATTGAGATGTTAGAACAATTTGTGTACTATTTTAAATATGGAACACACCGCGTCACCGCCGCGGGCCGTCCCGCTTAATAGGTATTTTTTCACACTGGCTGTTTATACACTCACAAGACCGCAACATTTTTTTAATTAGGTATGTAAAAAAATTTGTAGCTGTCTACCTAACCAATTTCGTTCTATTTTTTAAATTCATTCCCGCCCTAGAGAGGGAAGCAATTACTATGTGTCTTTCCCGCCCTAAGGTGGAAAGCAGCATCTTCCACCCGCTATTCGGATCAAACAAAGGAGTATGAGAAATGAAAACTTATTTTGTCTTAATAACCCAATTTAGTAACTGCGGAAGTCAAAGTCAAATCATTTATTTCAAATAGGCACATTAGAGGCAGTTTTGAATGTCAAAATTTAAATAAAACAGAATTGATTCTAGTCGACCCTTCCAAAAGGTAGTTTCGTATAGAGAAAAATGGACAAGAAACTCCGTCGTTCCTCTTTTAAAAATGTTCTAAAATATTGTGTATACATTAATTATGCAATGAAATTGTTTATTCTGTACATTATTAATTCCTGCATGACGTTGTTGCCTTGGAAGGTGGGTAGGCCTCTGGTGTGGGACGCAACATGTGTCGATACCCTTGCGCCATCTCATGTTCCGAGCACGGCGGGCTGTGCTGGCGCCGCTGCTGCGGCTGCTGAGACCCTTAAGCGGCGCAAATACTATAACCTTGTGGGCAACTACAGCTTTGAGCCGTTTGGGGTCGAAACGCTCGGGTCATGGGGCCCGAGCGCGCGTCTCCTTTTTAAGGAAATTTCTCGCCGGCTGGTCGATACTTCACGTGACCAGAGGGCTGGGTCGTTCTTTGGTCAAAGAATTAGCATTGCCATTCAACGTGGCAATGCTGCCAGTCTTCTGGGCACGTTTCCGGATGACAGCGATGCGGATGAGTACTTCGACGCCTAAGTGTCCTTTGGTTTTTTTATTTATTTGTATAGTAGGTTAGTTAGTCTTTTATTTTAGTATCTAGTGTATTTAGTTATATTGTAATTATGTGTGTACAGGAATTAATAATGTACAGAATAAACAATTATGCAATTATATGTGAAGACGATGCACCTAGAATAAAATTAATAAATGCAAAAATAAAGAAACTAAACTAATCAAACCACTGTCATAGATACGAGAAAATAGCAATATGAAACAGCCAACATCAGAGGTCAGTTTATAATAAACTAGCTTGTGCCCCCGAACTCGTCCGCGTGAAATTTCACTCTCCCCCATTCACCCTCTTAGCGGTGGAATTTCTCTTCACAAAGAACACACCCTCCAAATTTCATGTCTCTAGGACCAGCGGTTTAGGCTGTGCGTTGATATATCAGTCAGTCAAGACTTTGAATTTTATATAGATATGTGCCGCCATTTAAAGTAAAACACACCGCTATAAATAACCTTTATCAATGTATTACAAGAGTCAGAATAAGTAAAGAAAACGGGTAAGTAAAGCGACAGGCTTTCAAACTTTCTCCGTTTACCTACAAATGTAGTTTAACAAAATATATTACTGCTATAGGTGGGTTTAGAATTTCCAGTATCACAATATGGTCTTATAACTCCCTAGGTGTTAAAAAATATTACTCTCGAAATTAAAGCTCAAATTAAAACTTTAGGTAGCATTTTGTCAGTCAGAAAGGGCAAAATCGTGTTATTGAGTTGTGGAGGTCAGATAGGTAGTCGAGTATTCAGCTGCATCCGGTTAGACTGGAAGCCAACCCCGACATAGTTAGGAAAAGGCTAGGCCGATGACGATGAGTCTCTAGAAAAATAAATTAAGAAGTAAATTGTGTTAGCATTTTCTGACTTTTTAATTTTTTTATTTGGTCTTTACTGTTCCAGTGTTGGACAAAGGCCTTCCAAGTCCTTCCAGGATCTCTTTTGTCGAGCCACTTCGGTCTTACAATATCCAAAACTGACCAATGACCCCTGTAAGCTTAATTTCACTTCAACAGTTCCAAATTGAAAATCCGCATGCACAGTGACCGCTGGACAACAGTCTCCACACGGTGGGTGCCTGTGGATGGATAGCGACGCCGAGGCCGGCCCAGGAAGAGGTGGAGAAATGACCTAGACTCGTACCGCAAGGGCTGGATTGAGACGGCTCTAGAAAAGAAAGTCTAGAAGGATTTGGGAGAAGCCTTGGCTCAGCATTTGGAAAAACAGTTCTCGTTAGATTCGCCTTGATCGGCCAACGCTCCTTAAGCGTACCTATTTTCTTCGTACTTTTTTGTTCCACTAATTTCTAATTTCTTCTAAGGCACCCACTCCATAGCGTTTGAAACTCTTTATCAGACTAATATGCAAATAGAATATATCGAGCAAACCGGAGTTTTCTTACGCGCCGCTACACAGGAGCTACAGGTTGACGCCGTATTCTGACGATACTGCGTTTGCTAATTTAATTTGCAGGTAATTTAAGGAGATATATCTTATGTGTCTGTGCGTGTTCTTAGATCCAGTGGCTAGAACGATTGCCTTACAGGTGTGATAAAAAAAAATTGGTACTTTTAGAAGAATCCACAAGAAAAAGATAATGCAATGTTATGGACACCTTTATAAACACCATTTTTCTGGCAAATAAATATTCTATTCTATTCTATTCTATTCAAAGGCAATTTGTAACAGCGTGCTAAGCTATTTGGAAAACCGCTTGCACTTTTTTTTTCACCTTTGTGTATTTTTTTTTGGCAATAGTTTTTCAGGAAAACTTTATTGTTAATTATTTATCTTAAGTTTTAAGTTTGCCCCTATTTTCAATTTAAATACATTCCGGATCCCCAGAATAAGGCTTTTCACATTAGTTTTTATTAGAATATGTCGTACGCATACATTATTGTAATGGCAGGCATTCCGATAACTATTTACCCTCGTAATTAAATGATTATTGGTAAGCACATAATGTGCGCTTACGCAGACCGCTACGTACGTTTTATGATAATCTTGTACTTTAATTGGATTAAAATGATAGTTCTTACGAATGGCTTATCGAGTAGGTCAGGTAATGATGTTCGCAAAAACTTTGATGTTCAGCTGGTTTTACTTGAGTGAGTTTCACTTCTTGTTTCTTGTTTTTTTCTTGTTACATGTACTTATTAGTAGAAACATAATTATGTTATGTTTGTTTTCGATGGTAGATTGTTATCAATGTACAGCTGTGCTGCTGGGGAGTTTGTAGCGCCACTTCTTCGCAGCTAAAGCGCTACAAAGTGGTGAGAGCATTTTGGGTTGTCTTGTGTATCAATTTTGACGGATTCTCAGTCTAGGTAGAATAAAAAATAAAAATAAAATAAATGACAAAAAAAAAACTGCAAAAAAATTACTTTAAAAATGACTGATAAATGACTTTTTAATTTTTATTTAGATTTTTTTACCAATGTTTAGGAAGTGATTGTAGAGGTCTTTATTCGATAGCATAGCATCTATCGCTGTATTGTTGCACGGAAAATTAATCACCATTCCGCCTGCTTAGTGATTTGCCAAAATTACTTTTTGACCATTTATTGTACCGTCTTAGAGTCCATATCATGTCGACATTTACGTACTAATATTCAAGTATTAATTAAATTAGTGCTTAAAGCTTCCATTCCTAAAAGTCGCAATAAAACAAATGAGAATTGGCTGCGATGTGATGCAGCCAATTCCAAAACGTACACAGAAAATCTAAATAGTCTGAACTAAATCATTAACAAGTACTTAGAGATATTTTCCAACATTTTGATAAACGACACAACTATAGCAAACATTGGAACGTGTGCAAACAAACACTTTCACCGGCGCGGCGCCCGGGCACGCGACGACCGGTCCCAGGTTCGATTCCCGATAACAGCACTCTTAATGAGAATACCAGTTAATTGATTTATTGCAGTAGAAAATGTGCGGTGTATTAGAAAAGTGGTATAAATAAATTATTTTGTGGTGCACTTGTTTGACAATATTAATTCATTTGATACGGTATGTGGAGTCATCTTTATAATCTGTTGCTTTTATGGTATTAATTTAGTGTTCCCTATGATTTTAACATGTTTAAAAAATCTTAATGTGATGATTAACATTTGGCCCAGTGGGTCCTGGCCAATGACATCGCGGCAGGCCCAGACGGAGATGGCGGGATGTGCTGGACTCCTTTAATAAAGATTGGTCTTAGGCAGCTCTGGACAGAGAAAGGTGGAATGAGAGTAGAGAGGCTCAACTGGGGACACTATGGGGTAATTTAAAAAAAATTGGATGATTTATGGATAAAAGTAGAACAGCGTGCAGAAACCAAAACCGAAGCACCGACTCACCCCAGCAAGTGAGTATGATGATCAATTAGTGCTTTCCTGTATGAGACGAATAGATTATTTAAATATGTAATAACTTATCAAAAATAAATATATTATAGTAGTTAATAGTTTAAAAAATCTAAGAGTGTCGAACGTAACGTTACGTAGTTATGTAACGTACTCCCGATGAATCTGGGAAGGCAGGTTTGCTTTTGTTTTGACCTCGACCATTTTGTTGTTTTCTACTCATATCATTCCGATAAGAGCAAACAAGATGATGAGAGGCTGCTGCTTTTGAGCTGCAGATTGATAATATACATAGGTATATACAAATAAATAAAACTGTCTGTTTTTAATGTCAAAATAACAGCTTAGGGTAAAGGCGGGATAGATGCCCCAGTGGGATAGTTGCCTCATTTTCAAAAAACCTAACTTCCCAAACTCGCGACTAAGAAATAATAGTTTAACTAAGAGCCGCAGGTACCCCGCACCTCAGTTAGCCATGGGCCGTCGTGCGGTGAGGACGTGGTTCGCTAGTGTGTGCATTCATCTCCGCGGCGAACTTTACAAAAACGTCAAAGTTTTAAGGGTTAGTATTTGCTGTTGTATAACTTTTTAATTAGTCATTAATTCCGTTATATTATTTATTACGTCAATAAACTGATTCATCAAGTATGCATCTAGATGTAAATAGTTGCTCTTTTGTTTTTTATTTATTTAAAAAATACTTGGGCATCTATCCCTATCAAAAAGGATAGTTGCCCTGATTTTTCGAGGTATAGGTGCCCCTAGGGGCATCTATCCCTCCGTACACCATGTATGCCCATATGTGGTTTTAGGGTATATTTTGAACATAATTTTGTGTTCTGTTATATTTTTTATGTGTTTACATATATTTGTATTTGGACTTTTTAGTGATTGTAGCAGAACCATGTTACGAAAATACAAAAGAAAGGAAGGAGTTCGAGCTCGAGTATGTTCTTGGACTACAGAACAATTGCAGTCAGCTTTCGACGAAATGGATAGAAATACCATGGGGATAAACGAAATATCCCGACAGTTATGGTTATTTTATTTGATCTCAAATTATGTAGAATCATATGATTACAATTGAAAAAAAAATTAAAACTGAAAAATGCTTTTCATTATTAGGCCCATGTTTCTTGGAAACAATTTCTGTTTTAAGAGTAGCTTTTTACTGCTAAAACACTAATTGTCCTCAAAACCTCATAAAAGTTTGGTTGAGTTTTTCGTTTATACAGTATGAAGGGCATCTATCCTTCTTAGTATTTTCATGGTGGGGCAACTATCCATACGGGTAGGCATCTATCCCCAAAAAAGGAGTTCCACGAAAATCAAAAATTTGCAAAATCTGTAATTTGTAGGGCCAAAAATACAAATCACAGTTAAACATAAAGGACTAAACTAGCTAAATTCATAGACATTATTTATATAAAATTGTTATTTTTTTAATTAGGAGGATATTTCAAAAAGTGGGGCATCTATCCCGCCTTTACCCTATACGGCAACAAAAAACCTTTTAAGCTATTGCATAGCTTTTATCTTGGGCTTTGAGCGCGGCGACCGAATGAAGAAATTCCGTAACGAAAATAAACCTTAGCATCGTCTAACGTCGTATCAGTTCGGCAGACTTCGGCACGGTGTTTGTGTGCGTTGCTATGCAATAGCTTTACCGCGGCAGTCCCCGAGTGCCACACGTATTTTTTTTTTTTGTCTGTCTGTTTGTTCTGGCTAATATCCCAAAACGGCTGAACCGGCTTAGACGGAACTTTCACTGGCAAAAAGCTGATATTATACGGAGTAACTTAGGCTACTTTTATGTCAGAAAAAGAATTAGGGTTCCGCGCAAAAAAAAATCGAAGTCGCGGACACAGGTAGTTAGATAAATAAAATCCAACATGAAGTACCAACCCTTTCTCCTATAAAATGTGTTCAAAACATTTCACAATCCAAGGATGTCCGTTGTTTATTAGCAGTTAGTAATTTAATACCGATCAACACTTAATTACGAGAAGTTTCGACGTAGAGACAGCACAATGGCGGCTCACGTTACCCGCTATCGTTTTACAGATTAGGAAGATTAGCTCAATGTTTTGCTAACTTTAAGTATTGTTTTTGAAGGACGCTATCTTTCCAATTTGTCTATCTAATCGGGAATGTTTATTTTAGTCATTGAAAGAATTTTATGCGAGTTGGAAGAAATGTGGAGGTTTTCTCTTTATATTGCCTTTGTACAAAGGCTTGCAATTCTGAGGTTACTTTGTTGCATGAGCTACTTTGAGGATCTTGGTTTTTAGCAGCTCTTAGTGTGGATATCATCACTCCATTCAAACGACTTTTTTTTACATTTCTCTTTTCTTTTCCAGAATTCGCCCACTTCGACAGCGTTAGCGTTGGCCTCGCAAAGGTCTTCCATAGTACAGGGCCCCAATTCTGAGCCCCAATTCTGTATGGTTCTGTATGGTGTTATTCCCCGCGTAATCTTACCACGTGCAAACCACGTATGGCTGTCAATCGTATTACTTTGACAGTTCAAACCACGCCAACTTCGCATTCATTTCGTACGGTTTCGTTAATTATGTCATAGAGAATACGTTACTAAAATATCTCTTGATTAGCTAAGGAATTAATGTGGTTTAGAAGTAAGAAATCATTAAGTGGCCATAGCGAATTAGGGTCCAGGTATTAGTAATTAGGATTCATAGACGACTCCGCCTTGGAGTGTAAATGTGGTGCTGTTCCACAAACGATGGGACACTTAATATCGTGTCCTGCGTGTCCTGTCAGCTGCACGTTACAGGAACTGATGGACGCTGGTGATGGCGCCAAACAGGTAGCCGAATTCTGGGTCGAGTCCATTTAGATTGCTATCAACACGCTAAGAAGAAGAAGTATCCAGGTGGCCAGGCACAACGAACACGACAAGAGGTGAGGCATCGTTTGTGATGTGGGTCCACTGTGGCTCATCGTACCTGGGGGTACTCCTGCTTTGTTGATATTGTACTAATATCAAATGTAACAAGCCATAATTATCAAACCATACTGTCATGCCTCCTATCTTTTGTCATCTCCAAAAAAATTCCACATCTCCAACAAATTTTTCTCTTGATCCCCTGATCAAGATTCAATGTGAGGCATCATGGTGATCTCATTACGTTTGCCAGGTCTTAGCTGATGCACACTTTGCGCAGTCGTAAGTTTTCATTTCTATCGTATGTTCAAAAATAAACACACCCGGTTTATTTTCATTTTGACGTCTTCAAGCCCCAAATTTTTATATATATCACAGAAACGAAATAAATCGGACTCGATCAACATCAACGCCTCACACAGTATCATATTACAGCTTAGCCCACACAATACGTGAATAGATAGTCCATCAAACGAACAATTACTCAAAGCAAAATAATTAACGAAACAATAGTAATAAATAAACTGCTTGCATTACGGAGAGGCGGTTCCAGTCACCATACATCTGATCTCCAAGTCCTCATACAACCTTATTTTTGCACCTCTGAATTTCCACCTTCGCGAGAAATGCCCCCCTATTGCGATGGAGTAACGAGAAGTGTGGTAGTTTTTTGGTGTTTGTGAAGTGTATGGTTAAGTTGGTAAAGGTATAAATCGAGTGTTGGCATATGAATACGGGTGCGCACAATGCAATGTCCTCGCCAGTCGTAAGGCGACGTTCGCGTAAATAAGAAAGTAACCTATCAACCCTATCGTTTTAGCGGTTTAGCTAAATAATGGTAGTTTCGTGGGCTGGAGTGGCTTTTTAGTTTTTTTTTTGGGTTGAAAAATATTTGTCCAAAAAACAACCTATTATCTTTTCGTTCAAACTCTTTTTTCAATAACTTGCAATACAAAATCATTATAAAGAGAAGGATTAAGACAGTATTTATAATTAAAATATTTACATAGTTACTTGTAGTGAAAAAACAAACAGTCTTTAACATAATAATTTAATTTTCACATTTAAGTAATTCATCAATTAACACAACAATTTTATTTACCTACTTTTGTCGTTACAGTTACGTTACGTTTATACTATTTTTTTTTTTCACAAAATTATTTGTACAATATTATTTTTTTGACCACTCGACAGTTTTCCCTATTCCACCCAAGGACTAAAAGAGAAAACAATTAGTGGGTGTTCTCAAAACTGCTATAAATTAGCTCTATCTTCTGTTCTGTCCCATAAAACGCCATAGCTATGGTCTTTACTGCACACGAGCTTAACTTTATAAACTCTATGGTACGAATTTAATTTTAGCTCTAAAACCATGGTGGCTTTTTCAAAACTATGTGACAATTTCTTCAAGCTGAAATATTATTATAACGAATTCAATGGAACAAATTGTCGCAGGTATCTAAACTAGATTTTAAACTTATAAGTAAGGTCCCTAAGCTTATTAGTTATATCAGCCTGCGGTTATTCTATGGCTTTTTGATAGACATATAAAACAAACATCTATAAAATCCATAGCATAATCAGCTTGTAATGTTTCCACTGCTGGGACACAGGCCTCCTCTCTGTGAGAGGGAGTGGGCCGCAACCCACCACGCGGGCCCAGTGCGGGTTGGTAGATGTCAGTCTTCGAATTTTTGGTTCTAGGACATGCCGGTTTCCTCACGATGTTTTCCTTCACCGTTTTACGAGCAGTGGTAACGAATTAATTTACACAAATAATTAAACCCCTGTCTGAGTTAGAACCCGCGACCTACAACTCGTAAATACCGGCCTTTATCAATGGGCTACCACTTGACTGCTCCCATAACCATGAAAGACTGCTCATAAATGCCATGATGAAATATAACTAAATATTGAACTGGAAGGATTGGTGATCAGCGTGACCGCTGTCTTAGTATAGTTATAGTGCAAACTTTGATGTCTAGATGGATGGATGATGATGGCTAAGCGATATTCATCAGACATCATTTTCTTTTGGCATTTTCAGACAGCCTCCAAATAGAGAAGGTAGTATAATTTTATCCGCAACACACTATTTTCTATCGACAATATAGGTTTTAAATGCAATTAAAAAGTAAAATAGCTGTTAGTTAAGTGCAAAAACTCCAACTGCAAATACACTTCTAACAGAGAAACTTCACCTCAGTACGGTGAAACTTCCCGATATTACTTGTTAGATATTAATTAACACATGCCGCTGGCGTCCTCTATAAATCTCCGGTGTCGATCTGTCGATATGTCGATGTCGATAAAAGTTGACGCGCGGCCGACCGAGAACTACACTAGTGGACACTGTTTTACCGGCTTTATAGATTTAAACTTAGTTAATATTCTAGGGCTAAATATAGAATATTCTAGACTGTTTAGGGACTAGATTTAGGTGTGGATATCTTTGGTGCAAGTTTTGTTCTGTTAGAGGTTGGTAAAGAGATTGACTTCCCTTCATCAACCGATAAAAAAACCATTTTGGTATTTTCAACGCCAAGGCTAAGCTGCACTTTTCTGGTCAAGATCTTGACTACTCTCCACTGTAAGCACTGCACATCCTGAGGGGCAATTGCCGTATTTCATATGACTGTTCCTAAATTACCCTAGGCTGAAAAAAAACAGTGGCACTCTGGGAGTCCCGACAGAAGCAGAATACTTTGCCATCAATCATTGACATATCGGATATACATTAAAACCGATTACATCCCGAGGACAGCCAAACACATCCGAAGCGGTGTCGGTTACGGTAACAGTGGCGTGAATTCAATGGTTTTTCCCATCTCAAAAAATGCCCAACCTAAAGAAGTTTCACTTCAAAATTCGTTTTTTCTAAGGCGTTAAGATCGCCTTTCCCTTTCACGTTCGTATTCTGATCTCAGTTTCAATCTGTCAAAATTACCTCGAATATTCCAACATTTCGTCAAGTAGCTATTTGACATTGTTTGTCGCTGAGATGAGATTGCGACTAGATTTTAATTTTTTTAATTACGGGAACAGGCCTTCTGGTCTTTTGGCCCACAAACACTAGAAAACATTGAGTTATCAACTGAGTACGTTTGAACAAAGAACAAAAAGTTCTTAATTTACTTCACGTGAGAATAACTAGCATGGGATCCAGGGGAGGTGGGGGGGGGGGGGGTTCAGGGGATCCGACCGGAATGAATCGAGGAATTGGGGATATACTCTCTAAGTCCGTCAACGAAGATACGGGGCCATCGAAAAGTTGCTGATACGTCAAGACAAGGCAAGGGTAATTTTTTTTTTTCGTATTACTTTTCAGACGCGCATAATCACTTCTAGAGTAGGTACAACTGTCAAATCGAGATGTCATTCATTCAATTCTGGCCCCGAACTAGTCAAATATCCCAAGTGACAGGATTTGGAAATAGCCGTAACTTTGGCAGAAACTACGGATTTCGTGATTAGCGAGAAGAGCCACCGTTATAAAGGAACTGTTTCTGAGACCAAAATAACCATCCCAAAATATCCACATGAACCGGAATTCAATGAATTATTATTATAAATTGAATAACATTTGAATGCCACAGAATCCGATGTGGCCTTAATATTTCAGTGTAGTGTCGGCGTGGCGTCGATAATAGTTGTCACCGGTAGCGGACGGCATGCGGCAGCGCCGGCCTAACATTGCGCAGACGCACGGTAAAATATACGTACGGATAGCCGGTTTAATGTGAGGAAGCGATTTTTATGCGAATGTTGTTATTATCAGGTACTTTATGGCGTAATTATTTTCTAAGATGTAATCTGGAGGGCAAATCTAATAAATGCACCTCCCACATTGATAGTAGACCGATGACCTTGTGAAGGCTGGATGAATCCACTGGATGCGGGAAGCACAGAACCGGTCTACGTGGAGGTGCTTGCGGGTGGCCTATGTCCAGCAGTGGACGTCTTTCGGTTGAAATGATGATGATGATGATGATGACTACTGCTCATAGATAATTCTTCTGCTCATACCTTCGATATATTATCCATGAGGTCTCACCTAAAGAGAGGAATTAAACTAGTCGATAGTTCATCAATCATTTAGATCTTGTCATAAGGTCATTCGAAGTTGAGACGCGCAGGTAGGTATAATTGTTTTTTTTTTATTTGCTGTACTGTCGCAGTTAATAATAAGAGGTACAGTCGGCTTCTAAGATGATTCGCACGAATTTACTCACCCGAAAAGTGCGAAACGTCACTTTTAATTAATATTATTTTTTCTATAGGTGACTCGCACGATTTGGCACATTTTGAATTTTATACAATAAAGTATAGAAAAAAGGACCCTAGCGCACAGAAGTGATAAGTGTTAAATATTATAACACGTGTACTTTATCCTAACTTCATTGCATAAAATTCAAAATGTACCAAAACGTACGAGTCGCCTATAGAAAAAATATTATTATTTAAAAGTGACGATTCGTACTTTTAGGGCGAGTAAATTCGTGCGAATCGACTAATAAGCCGTACAGTCACATCAAGTTCTCATCCGTCGACACACATTCAGATAAAAATAATAAAATTGCGAAGTGCTTTTTAACGTATTTGTAAATTAACGTTTATAACCGGATATTGTGAACTTGATTCGTGCATTAAACATAACGATCAATTTTATTGTCATCCTTCCTTTCGCACGACTAGTTATGGGGTTATTTGATGAGCAACCTACATATAATTACCGTATTGATTATTTGTTTTTAGTATCATTTCATTAAGTCAAGGTAGTCCCAGAGTTAATTGTCTAACACACTAACAATAGGCTTTCATTTTGACAGTCCAGCAACATTCATTGCGTTATTTACGTTATTAAGCAGACAATTTTTTCCAACATAATGAAGCAATGTATTAGCATTATACTTCAAAATTATTCAGATTATGCGAGGCCAAATTGATTGATTTTGATTGTAAATGAAGTTAATGAAGATTGTGTGATATATCAGCCTATAATGATCCCACTGCTGGGACAACGGACTCCTCTCTGTGAGAGGGAGTGGGCTGTAATCCACCACGCGGGTCCAGTACGGGTTGGCGGGTTTCACATGTCTTCGAATATTTGGTTCTAGGACATAGGTACCGGTTATCTCACGATGTTTTCCTTCACCGTTTTGAGAGCAGTGTTGATTAAATAATTTACACAGAGTAAAGTGCCTGTTTGGGTTCGAACTCACGACCTACAATTCGTAAGTCGCGGCCGTTACCACTGGGCCACCACTGCTCTTAGCAGATTGTATTTAAACATTAAATTAAATTAATTAAATACTTAGTTGTGAATTGAGCCGCTCCACCATAGGTTCCATATTTGTTCCTACAAGGATTCTATCTTTTCATTACAAGCTACAAAACCCTATTAAAACGACAACAATACATTACCACCGTCCAAACCAACGAAAAAACAACTGCCAACAAAAACGAAAATAAAACCCAAACTACAGTTACAAGACTGCAAAATCTATTATTAAAATGATCCACTACTTTCTCAGAAACTACCGCTTGCACATCAATAATACATGTATCTCGTTCGCAAACATCAGATATACATAATGAATGTACATATGAATATACATGCTGATATAAAGGGTTTTCTAATCAAAACTTTGTTATTTATAGCTAACTGGTCGGATTGATTTGCATATGCTGGTCTGGTGATAAGTAGGTAATGTTAAGTTTAAGATGTGCGCTTTTGCTTGAAGGATAAATGGTTTAAAAACAGTTATTTTTAAGACAATGAGGCGATTTATCTTCAGGGTTTTTTTTTGGATTTTCAAGATAAGATCTATATTAATGGCGTTACATTAGAGGCACAGGTCAATCTAGAGCTAAGATCATTGAAATTTTAATAAAAATAATACGGTAAAATAATCACTAGCACGACCTTCAATTATGAGTTGGTACACATGTGTACCACAACCGGTACATATTTGTACCAGCTTGTCCCTGAGAGGTACTCAATGCTCAATTCAATATACTCAATTGGTAGGTAGATATGAGATTAACAGGATGATTATTGAGATAACAGGATTCTATATATAAATTGTTTACTTTTTTACCATTTTGTACGAAATCCTAAAAATGTGCACACACTCCTTTTTGAGTGTCATAAGAGAGGGCAACATTGCCCGTATCGACCCGTAAACCTAAGAAAACAGTGACAGGACTCGTCATAACATAACTGAACCATCACTACAGTAGCTAAACTAACAGAGCGACATAAACGCGGTGCAGTACGCGAGCTAAACAAACACTCGACGTGTTATCGTGACGTGCTTCCAGCGACTATTGTCATTATTAACCGTCATTGTTTACTTTGTAATTGATGAGATTCGTATGTATGCTTTTTGTATCACTACAGTTTTGCATTCGTATAGTCTTCTATTATAGTCATGTTCATGAACGGGCGCTGTCAGTCGGGGCTGGTCATCACTTAGCTGCCTCGGCTTATTTTTAAATATTTTATTTTTGGATTGTTGTTTTGTTACTATTTGCTGTACTATGGACGCTTTTAACGCGTGTCTTTTTTTTACATCGTTCTCACATATGATTATAAATCCAACATAAATGATGTAATTAATATTTTTATAAAAATATAATTTAAAAGAGTGTCCATGGAGTTTCTTGCCCATTCTTCTCCATAGGTACCTACGCTTTGGAATGCGCAACTAGCTTCATATTTTCTGACTGACAAACCTCATGACAATTCAAAATTGCCTGTAAATGGTTTAATTGAAATAAATGCTTTGAGTTTGAGTTTGATTCGTCTCGTGGTTGCAAGCGCTCTGAGCGTGGGGTCCTGGGTTCGATTCCCGGGTCGAGCAAAGTGTTATTGGGTTTTTCTATTGGGAATTTCTTAGTACAAGCCCAGAGTATGGAAGTTGGCGGTGTGATACCGCCGTGCCTCGGAAAGTGGTCCTGCGCCTGATCTCTTTCCGGTCGTGTCTGATTGCCGTCCCGTCGGACAATGAGAGTGAGGTATGAGAGAGTGCACCTGTGTCCTGTGCACTGTAATATCTCCCTTTCCGAAGGCTGGTCTCCGCTGAGATTGCTCGCCATGGCCGAAATTCGGTCTGGAGGACTATTTTTGAAGTGAAAACTTCTTTAGGCGCGTTGGGGATATTTTGAAATGGGAAAAACTATTGAACTCGCGCCACTGTTACCGTAACCGACACCGCTTCGGATATGTTCGGCTGTCCTCGGGATATGTCAGGGAGTGATGACAAAGTTTTCTGTTTGTGTTTTGGTTATATGACGATTCAAAAAATACACACGTAATTGTTCAAGTTTTCACTTCTGTCGGCACTCCCGGGGTGCCACTTTTTTATTGTTTTGACTAAGATAATGGGGTTTCTAAACAGAAGCGATGAATTGTCTTTAAAATAAACTGTTGACGGACAACTGGATTTCTGGAATTACGAATTTCAAGACTCTCAAATCTCAAAACTTTTAAAAATGATTTTAATATAATCTCTATCAAGCTACTTATAATTCTTAATTGGAAAATAGATCGATCTAGATTAGACTGATAATCAAATAAAAATTATATCACTAAACTCCACCCAAAATTATTTAAAAAAACTTTCTCACCACGACACAGCATACAATTTCACCTAAATCACAGTCTAACTACACCAGCACAACCATAACATAAAAACCCATGCATACCAATACAGCAACGGAACTGCATACATTAAGTCCCAAACATCAATCAATTGTGACTTTCAAGCTAACGAGTGCGTTTTCTCCGAGACACACATATGCATAGAGAAACCATAATTTAGACATTGGCCCACTCACTAACTCATAGTAGACTGGCGACAGGTTGATTTGGCATGTACACAAATAATACTAACCCACATGCATATATGCAAGTAAGGGTGTGTTCAATACAGTGTATATTTGCTTCCTGGCTACGAGATGTCAACTAACTGGAAAGACAATATACCTACTGATGAAAGCACGGGGCCTACCAACTCTGTAGCAGTATCTACAACGCCACATGCGAACAACGCGTCATACTGACGTCACGCAAATCCTGCATCTCGCAAGCAGAGTTTACCGCGCAACTAGCATAGATACAACGGCCCGACATGTATCATCGGGCAGTTGCCCGCCAGACACAACACCTGTCTGGTCGGAGGATCCTCCCTTTTCTATAGAGTATGAGTGAACTTTACACCCTGTTCCTCATACCTCTATAAACTTAAGTGGCAGTGGGCAGGGCACATTGCAGTGAGAGATGAAGAATAATAGCTGGTTGTAGGCCCCCAGGTGGCTGAAGAAGATTAGGACCAGAGAGTTGACAAAGCTTGAAGTAAAAATAGCGGATGATCTGAATAAGAATCATCAGACTTTGGGAGCTGGTCCCCACAAGTAATTAAGTCGCTTAAGCGAAGCGTATTTTACAGAAGGTACGCACAAAATGATTGCTTTCTTTCAGGAGTTCCCAAACCTAACCGAAAAATGACATCAAAATAGACTCTAGATCTACTTAAATCAAAATTAGATTCAAATCCTACTCCTAACTCATTAGCATAGGTTCTACATCACAATTTCTAAGTCCACAGCTATTTTGACAGCGACAATATCGCCATTATTTAGGCTCATGCCACTTCAGGGCAACTCCTTAAGAAGGAATCAAGGTCGGACCACTATCGCGCGCCACTCGCTTAATATGGAGCAGACGCTAAGTATACAATTCCGTTAAATACATGCTGATTGTATTTACGTAATGGTACTTTAGTAGGTACATGCTTAGTGTGTAGACAATGTAAGTAGGGTAGCAAGGACCAGTTTCACGTTCTGCGATCCGGGAAAAGGGTCATAAATGAGAACTTCACCCTGATATTTAATGAAACACGTCTGTGTAGTCGCTCCTTGTAAAATATTTATTTATTTAATACTTCAAGCACAAAAATGTACAGAGGCGGACTTAATGGCATAGGCATTTTCTACCAGTCAACCTTTGGGTGATGCAGAGACAAACAGTGGTAGGTGCAATCATGAAAATTGAGGAATAAATATTTTAAATATAAAGATACGCATAAACCTATTAAAACTATCAATATAATATATACCTAATTACATATAAATATAAGCACAAATACATATACATAAATACATGAATATACTTCCTAACTAACTAAAAAGAAATAAGACAATGAGAAAATATTACCGTTGTGATGATACTGCCAGCTTCTTGCGAAAGTGTTGGCGAACCTTAACTTTAAAGGATAATCGGTTGGTTGCCA
The DNA here is from genome assembly GCA_914767645.1 of Hydraecia micacea. Classification (NCBI taxonomy): domain Eukaryota; kingdom Metazoa; phylum Arthropoda; class Insecta; order Lepidoptera; family Noctuidae; genus Hydraecia; species Hydraecia micacea. The sequence goes on from OU611794.1 coordinate 4,423,637, forward strand.
TCCTGATTTCCTGGGGGAGCGCATTCCACAGAGAGATAGCCTGAACGAAGAAGTACTGGTTGACAACAACATAGTTTGGAAAAGGGGAGATGATGATTTAATGACACACGTCTGTATGTTCATGAGTGTGCTTATAACTCCAAAACCACATAGCCGATTTACATATCTTTTTTGCAGTTCATTTGATATTTCTGACTAGTAGAAGATTGCGTATGCCCAAAAGAACAGCATGCATCTTTTAAATGAAGAAATAAAGAATTTTATTCTCTAGTTCCATAATTCTATTGATATTTCTCTAGGATATGCCTGACAAAACTAGTCAGGAAATACCCGAAATATGCACATCATTAATACTGTAGACAATCATAAACATTTCATGATTGATCACCGAACCTATTAAGAATTACAAGGAAAAATGGTATGCCAGATACCGCGTAGCGTGCATGCGTGAAAAATATTCAAAAATACGGCACCACAGGTGGTCTAAATAGCATCTTCAAAAGAAAGGGGGCGAGTGAAGTACAAAGGACTCCCTTGTTATATGCACCCTGCGTTTTTCTCAAGGGATCGATTTTCTAATCAGCAGGATTCGACAAATATGTGGAATAATACGTGGGTAAATAAATGGGTAGTACCGACGTGAGTTCTTTCTCATACCGATAGGGAAAATGGCTGAGTGAGTTTATTTTGCGTATTGCAAATATCAAAAAAATTTACAACGACCACTACAGATAGTGCCATCCACGAAGACGCGCCCCACTCTTCTTCCTAATCGTAATATCGTAATTTTGTTTTTTTCGATACACGCTATAATTACCCACTAAGTAATAAGTAATTAGTGTGTATCGAAAAACGCTATCGGAATGTTGCACACTTGTAATGTAAGAGATTAGGAAGAAGAGTGGGGCGCGTCTTCGTGAATGGAACACAATCGCCTTAAATTGGACATTGTCTTCTTCAAAGTTACACCAATACTCGGTTTTCTGCTCAAGTCTAAACCAGCTGCGTTTCTTACGATTTCGATACACCGTACTACGTCTTTGCATACGCGGATGTGCCTAAAAACATGTTTCTTTCTTAATATGAAAATGCTACTAACTTATTGCTATTATCCTACATTTGCGCCACCCACAATAGAAATCTACGATCATCACACAATCGTCTTCTTCAATGTCCCACTCACCGCACAGACTTCATTCACTCTTCCTTCTTCGTTCAGTCTATCTCTCTGTGGAATGCGCTCCCCCAGGAAATCAGGATGGCAACCAACCGATTATCCTTCAAAGTTAAGGTTCGTGAGCACATTCGCAAGAAGCTGGCAGTATCATCACAACGGTAATATTTTCTCATTGTTTGTCTTATTTCTTATTAGTTACTTACTTAGTAAGTATATTCATGTATTTATGTATATTTATTTGTACTTATATTTATATTTAATTAGCATATATTAGTTTATTATTGTATTATATTCATAGTTTTAATAGGTTTATGCGTATCTTTATATTTAAAATATTTATTCCTCAATGTTCATGATTGCACCTACCGCTGTTTGTCTCTGCATCACCCAAAAGTTGACTGGTAGAAAATGCCTATGACATTAAGTCCGCCTCAGTACATTTATGTGCTTGAAGTAATAAATAAATAAATAAAATAAATACTGCTAAAATAATATCATTACGTATTTTTGCAAATTCCCCAGTATTAGTTAGGATATTTAATAAAGTGGCCTTCTATACTCAAGCCCTCCAAGAACGCAAATGAAGTGCAATCTAATAAACGCGCAACTAAAACAGCAACTTCAAATAACGTGCACATTCCTTCATTAATACTGCGCAAGTGTGAACAGCACCTAGCTGCGCGGTAAATAACAATCTGCGCAAACGAGCAGTGTTGATGTTGATACAGCGGTGTCCACAAATCATGGCCGACACTGTGGACACACGATGTGTGCTCGATTGTGTCTGGCGTTGTGTCCGGCGCTGTGTCCAACACTCTGGCGACTATTACTGTTGGTGTTGTTTTTGATGTGTGGTGTTGATTGTTTTTATGGTACCTACTCGTACCTATTATTTTTGTTAGAACATATTTGTATGTACCTTAGAATGTGTTTGATTTCTTCGGACACTGCGATCTCATCTGCCTAGCCTTTTCCCAACTATATTGGGGTCGGCTTCTAGCTCTGCCGTCCTTTAACTAGAAGGCCGTTAAGCCCAAAAAGTTGTTTCGGAGTAAATGCCAAAAAACGTGGGAATCGTTGTTTCTTAAAAACTATGATACTTAGGATAATGATTGTTGGACACATCAATTGATATTTCTTTCTGTTTATCGTAGATAACCCTTTTTGTCCAATAACTATTATTAATTAATTTTAAAATTCATTTTTCTCATTTTGTTAAGCATGTAACCTAGTTATTGCATCTTATTACTGTACTAAAAGGCCGTTATCCATACCTTAGCGGCTTTTTAGTCAAGTAATTTATTTAAAATGTTAAGCTTCATAATGTTTGTTATATTTTGTTTAGAAATACTTAACTAAAAAGTTGTTAAGTGACATAACTGCTTTATAGTCATGACACTCGCTTTAATTTCAATTTCAATAACTTTCCTAATGAGCAGTTACGGGGCTTTAGATGCTTTTTAGCTAATTGTTAGCAATGTTATATGGAATTTTTGTAAACTCTTAACTACTTTACTTAACTAAAAGGTGGCTAAAAATATTTCGCTTGTGGTTAACTTCTGTATAGTGTAGCATTCATACGGAAATATGTGAGTAATTAATTAAATACTTACATCATGTTCTTTTAAAAATCAAAAGTATAATTCAACATTTAAAAGATATAAGAATTACTTATAATTTTAAGACGCAATAATAATCAACTTATAACTAATTATGATCTAACAGATCATGAGCTCATTATTTGGCATGGACAATATTCTTAATCCATGTTCTTTATTCCATTGATTCAACCATTGATTTAATAGAAAACTTCTAACCCAGTTATTTTAATAAACTAAGGCTACATTATATCAGACATGAGGCAACTTCAGTCCTAAATTATTTAAATATTATAACAAATAAAAGTACCTAATAAAATATGTAGTAAAATTGCACACTAAATAAATAATAAAACATAAGCAGCACTTTCAAGTGTAGATAGATACATTTGGCACACTGGTAGACCATGACCTGGAATAAAACATTGAATACTTTTTATACCGGTAGTTCATTCCCGTGGGTTAATTATTCGAAATGATATCGTTTACCAACCTCCACGCGGACGGATCCATAAGCAAAAGCTTGTAGTTTTAAGTATTTAGGAACATAACAATATCTAAATTAAACACAGTCATCAATAAACTCAGCCTATCGCAGTCCACTGCTAGACAAGGGTCTCTCCCAAGCTGCGCCATAACACCCTGTCCTCTACCTTCCGCATCCTGTTTGTCCTAGCCACCTTATTTAGGCCGTCGATCCATCTAGTTGGTGGGAGGCTCACTCGACACTTGCCGATACGCGGTCTCCACTCCAGGACTCGTCTGCTCCACCGGCCATCGGTCCTTCGACAAACATGGCCAGCCCACTGCCACTTCAGTTTGCTTACTCTGCAAGCTATGTCGGTAACTGCGGTTCTTTTCCTGAAATTTTCATTCCTGATTTTATACTTCAAAGAGACTCTGAGCATAGCTCGCTCTATAGCGCGCTGAGCGGCCTTGAATTGTGTACCAGCCTGACCGTCAATGTCTTCGTTTCGGCAATGTATATCATGACAGACAGGACGCACTGGTTAAGACCTTAGTCTTCAAACACTGCGGGATAGGCGACGAGACGACTTGACGAAGTTTTCCAAATGCTGCCCACCCCAACTGGATCCTTCAGTCGGCTTCTTTCTCAAAGTTGTGTCTAATGAGCTGGTTGACTTGCCCTAGGTAGACATAATCCTTCAAAACTTTGGTTGGACTCGTTAAGATGTGCGAATTGTACATGAATTTTGTCTTGTCCAAATTTAAGCTGAAGCCAACCCACCGAGAGGCTCCATTTCGGCTGGAGAGACTTAGTCAATATGACGATGTCATCGGCAAATCGAACAAGATGAACAGACGCTGAGACAGTTAGACCAGATGTTGCACAACCTAAATGGAGCCTCCATTTAGGCTATGCTGCATCTGGTCTAACTGTTTCAGCGTCTCTGCCATTAGGACGATATCATCGGCAAATCGTAGATGTGAAATGTACTCACCATTCACGTTGATACCCTGTCCAGTCCAGTCAGCCAGGGATATTACCTACATCCCCCTGTCTCACCCCTCTGAGCAGTTGGATGGGGTTGTTTTCTGATCCTGGATCTGAAAAGTCATTGTGGCAGCGTCGTACAAACATCTCAATGGCCGCACGCGCGCGCGCGCGCTCTCTCTATCTTTCTCTCTCTCTCGTCTCTTCGATGTAGCGTCAGTCAATTCGACATCGTTGCAGAAAGGCCAGAACTGCCCATATTTTGACGGAGTCGCATCGTTTCTCGTAGTCCACAAATGCTATACACAGGGACTGGTTATACTCCGCGGTATTCTGTATAATTTGCCGAACATAGATTTGGTCTATGGTAGTGAAGCCTTTTCGAAAACCGGCTTGATTTGGCGGCTGGAACTCGACATGTCTCTTCGCGAGACGGTCCGTGACGACCCTCGGGAGCAGCTTGTATAAGTGTTTCAGCAGTGAGATGGGTCTATAGTTCTTCAGCGAGGATTTGTCACCTTTTTTGAAGAATAGAACCACCGCATCTCTGCTCCACGCCTCGGGCGTTGTACCCTCTTAGATCACGGAATTAAAGAGACTCGCTAGCTCTTTGATTTTATTGTATTTATTTTTTGGATCGTAAGTAAGCACTAGGAAGTGGTGAAGGGCGGGCGTTTTGGGGACTGTCTTTTGTAATTTTGACGTTCGAAAAGTGCTGATTCTCAGCCTAGTCTCAATAAATGACTTTTGATTTTGTTTTCTTGTCGTTTTGGGTTTTTCTGTTTCAATATCTTCATCTGTATCGTCACTTCTTCGATCTTAGTTAGATCTCGTAGTTCATATCTTTGACAGAGTCAGTGTCAGTGCCCTCCGGGTGGAAAGATTTAGTCCGACGGGACGGCGGATGGCTTGAACAGGGCACCCGCACCCCACTCAACCCCGGAGTGAACGCGGCGCGAGAGTCGGCTAACTGCCATTTAGCTAAGTAATGAGGCTTAGCTGCTTTTTAGCTAAGTATTCTGGGAAATGTGCAGAATTAATGCTTAACTAAAACAGCGTTAAGGGCTGGTAACTGCAAATAAGTAAATTTTTTCACATAAACTGTTCTTTAAATGCTAACTATAAAGAAGTTATAGTCCGTTAGCGTCTTTATAGTCAAGAAAAATCAGATAACGTGCTTGTAGTTAAGTAGAAGGCTAGAAAATAATCATCACATCGGGCAGTTAAGGTATTTTAAAGTACATTAAGCTAAGAAGTGTGGGTTAGACGCTTTCAAGTGATGGAATCATCAAAAATTATGTTACTTAACGGCCTAAAAGATGTCCATATCTTTGGAACTATATATGTTATAAAAATGTTTCTTAGACAGAAAGATAGAGAATTTTAAACTCTATCACTTTCTATTAAAAAGTAAAAATTGACCATTTGAGGGTTAACGGCTTTTTAGTTAAAGGACGGCAGAGCTGAATACCAGTATTTTACATAGAGCGGCTGCCTATCTGACTTCCACAGCCCTGTTATTGGGTAATACGATACCCCTTGGTAAGACTGGTTGTCAGACATTCGGGCTTCTGACGACCCGTAACGACTGTCAAAGATCCACGAATGACAGCCGGGACCAACGGCTTAACGTGCTTTCCGAGGCACGGCTTTTTTTTTCTTTTTTTTTTTTGGCTTTGGGCTTTCTAGTACCTATATTAGATAAATTTTCCCGAACTCACTAGCCATATATATAAGCCATCAAAGGCTCCTGTGGTTTTTAGTATACAATAATTTAAACTCTGCGATATACTTTTTGAACATTAATAAAAAATAAAAGAAATTTCCTCTATAGTTTTGGGTCGACTTATGCCCCGTTTGATTGTGTCAAATGTTGCCAGTGCGCGACACTATCGTGACAAAAGGTTAGCCCTCTAGTCTACATGCCATTGTCTGAATGTGATATGATTATTTGCTAATCCTGCATACCGCAGGTGGATTTATTGGGACAGTCATATATGGTCCGTTTGAACGAAAGTATTTACCTAATTTGGTCATTATTTTCAGAAGGGAAATAATTCATTGATACTATAGAAACTTTATGGTCTACGGATGATGATCGCCTTTTTAATCAATGAGCCTCTTTTTAACTTTCTGGCATTTTAAAGTTGGCGAGGCTAGAACTGGCCAACCACGCACGAACTAAGAGAGCGAAGGAAAGGGGAAAACAAAAACACGCTCTCTACTTATATTAGCGTAACTATTTAAAATGTGACTTTGACATATCTCGGGACCCTGGTGTCTCGGATCTTTGGACGGCGTACGAGGGGCCGAAACCAACTCGCAGAGGCCCGTTAGACAATGAAATGAGGCTATTTATACTATGGGAATTATTTGAGGATCAATTAAATACATGTCTTTTCAGAATATAAACTCAATTCCCCTTGTGTACAATGCTCCGAGCCACTAGCTATGGGACCACACGTAGGAAGTTTGTGTGTATTTTAGATGCTGCTTAAAATTTAACGAAGTAATTCCTACTTAAACATTGTATTCACTGTAACATTGTTTCATTGAAACTACTCATTGTTAACAATCATAATTTTCGCAATGTTAACAATGTCCTAAGCAATAGAATATCAAGATTAGTTAGGTTAATAACGATTTAGCATAGTACAACACTTATCTCCGGTACACATCGCTCGCCTACCTTATTTTCTTTCCTAAACCAAGTTTGTTTACCACTACTAATGTCCAAGCAAGTTCTTTATCTCGAGAAATTTATTCCCATTCGCCAATCAGTTTTGCATACGACACGTAAGCTGTCCGCATCGTAAACCAGTGGTAGGGCCGTTACTCATAATGTTATGATAATCCATCGAGTGGTCCGTGTACGAGTGACTTGCGCCACTCACTCGCCTTGTGTAAACGAGGCTTAAGTAAACTTTAGACAGAGCTATTGTTAACCAAAGTGCAAATGAAGTGGTATGGTTTGACTTGAAATGATTTATGGTCAAAAACTTTGCATTTGTTATGGATTGACCAGGTGTGCAGTGTTTGAGATATTTTTGCATCAATTAACAATCTACACTACGTTTGTTTTCATATCGTGAGCTGGAGAACGTATACATAACTTATATTTCAATTTATACAATACTACCTTTTGCCCGGAACTGTTTTTTCCCGACCCATCCCGTTGCATCGCATCGCCTGTCCGCGATAGTACTTGGTTTTCGCTTAGCATTCTTTATGAATTTTTCGCCCGGCTGTTTAGCCTAGGGTGATGTTATATTATAGCCTATATATAGCCTTACTCAAGAATTGGGCTATCAAATGCAAAAACATTTTTCCAAATCTGACTAGCAGTTCTGGAGATTATCCCCTACATACAAACCTACAAACAAACAAATGTTACGTCCTTATAATATTATCAGTCTATATAGTTTCGATATGTCTCCTCATTTTGTTTCAATTCCACATGCGTTCTATTTTCAATTTAACTACCAACAACATTTGAATCAATTCGATATTGAAATATAATCGATACTAGTGATGCTCTCAAACCCATTCAATTCTCTTCATATCGATATTTTACCGCTATTCAATGAATGATCGATAGTATTCTTCTTGCCTACATAGTAGCATCACTTTACATAACCTAACAGTGAACTGTCCTCCAATATTTCATATGCCATATGCTTAGCAGCCCCATATTTCAACCTGGAGTCGTAATCAGCATTTCAAAGGAGTTGTCTGCTCATAAATACTATGGATTCGTAGCAAGCACACATGGCTTTGAATGGCAAGATGTCAGTAAGTTATACTTAGGTGGCGCGAATCTGGAAGGATTTGCTGTAACGTTGGAATTTAGTATTTTGGTGAAGCTTACTTAGTAATAGAGGGGCTCGTGGCAGCCGCACGGGTCGATCGAAAGGTTAAGCTACACTTGTCGCGGCTGGTTCGAAGATGGGTGACCATCTTTACACACCAATACCCCTCCGTGCCTCGGAAAGCACGTTAAGCCGTTGGTCCCGGCTGTCATTCGTAGATCTTTGACAATCGTTATGAGTAGTCAGAAGCCCTAAAGTCTGACAGCCAGTCTTACCAAGGGGTATCGTGTTACCCAGTAACTGGGTTGTGAAAGTCAGATAGACAGTCACTCCATGTAAAATACTGGTATTCAGCAGCCTGGAAGACTGGAAGCCGACCCTAACATAGTTGGGAAAAAAGATAAGTAGATGATGGTGATGATATCCCAGCTACTTGGAGAAACAATCAGAAGGTATCAAGCTAAGACATGAGAATTTTGGAGAACTATGTGGTTTTAATCCTGTTAAAACCTTGCCACTTCCACGGCGTCGTCGGTGGGAGCGCAGAGGTCACTTCGACTGCAAGTTTTGGGACGCAGAGGACAGGATAGGAAGTGGAGCATAGTTCGCGACATAGCTCCATATCCACACCCTGCTACTGTTCAGTCGATGACTCGAGGTAGTCCCACTTTCCAAGCCGTAGAAGTGACGAAGTTTTGGGCCAAAAGATCTGAGAAAAGAAGAAGAACAAGAAGATCCTGTGGGTGATAGTTACGACGATTGTATTACTCGCTTATATGACGAATTTGTACGTAGATGACGCACGGGAAATCGTTAAAGAGAATGGGTGCAAATAATTTGAATGTCTCATTTTTGTACAAGTATTGGTCTCTAGATACTAATAACAACAGGTACCTATAGTTTTATTTTGGGTCTAATTGCCTCATTGCTTTTCATTGCCCTCTAACGACAATTGTTATTTTAAATTCTATCTAATATACACTGAAACCTTGCAGATAACGCAACCATAATTTCAATAGGTCTGACAACAGGGTTTTAATGTGTTTTTAAAGTTGAAAAGCTTGAATACTGTCCGTTAAGGCATCTCACAAAATTTTAAACATTCTCGACACGGATCTATCTATTTCCTGACTCCCGACAAATAAGTCACACCAGCGAAAGCACTAGGATGTAGTGAAGAGCGGGCTTTTGGGGGCCTGTCTTTTGAAATTTTGAATTTCTTGAAAGGGCTGATTCTCAGCCCAGTTTGAATAAATTTATTTATTTTATTTATTTACTCAAAACAAAGGATTATAGAACACGTTAAAAATACAGTTTTACAAAATAAGTACTACGAGTATTTCTACTAACGTGTGGGTGAGCACTGCTCTCCTAGCTAGGTTATGGAAACCTGTGTTAAGGAGAGAAAAAAAATACTTTTGGTTTTGATTTTTGACACTGGTGTTTTTATGTCGAGAAATTAAAACCTTAAAGCAAAGGAGCGGTAGAAAATATTACAACAGTAAAACGTAGCTCTAATATCGAAAAAGAAAGCAGAAAGGCAGTCAAAGTTGCTACTAGCTTGCAAACTAATATTCATACTTATCGAAAATCAAAAATGTTAAGAGCTCATAACTAAAATTGAATAATAATCCAATGCACAAAACCGTTACGGGGCATAAAGTTTGTTTAATATCATTATAATATTAAAATGATAAAGCTCAGGCACCTTCTAACTGTAACACAGTAGGGTTGCTACTTACCATAATGTTATTTGCAAAAATATATTGCTCTCATTTTGCTACAGCATAAGATTTTCATTATTCATAACCTAAGTACCTCTGCAAATATCAAACTATAAGCTCTTGGTGAGGGTGCATCATCGCCAAGTGCGTCAGGTAAGTTCTGATTCCAAAATATATCTAAAAGGTGAGCTGCGGATCTTCAGTATTTCCATAATTTCAGATTTAGGCTGTAAGATAAAATATTAAGTCATAAGGCCTTATACATATTTATATGATACGTAACATGAAATGTAACATAAGTTGAAACGAACATCAAAATGTATGAAATGCAAAGCTTAGTTGTTGTATAAATTTTTCACCAAGGAATAGAACAACATTTTTAACATGGCGCCATCCCTAAACGTTTATTAAAAGATAACATTCCAAAAAACTCGCAATTGTGATGGATGTTGCTCTTTTTTGGAAAGTCCTCCAGCCAACATTAAACAATAACACCTTTGGTATAGCACCCTAACGCCTTCATAAACAAGTGTGGCAGCCCTGAGGTATGTATGTGTGCTGCGCGCGCGCCGCGTCCGCGCCCGTGGGCGAGCGGTAGCACCCACGATATCGAAGGACAATGTACCGTAAGAGAAACATATTATACAGCGCGAGATTATTTTAAGTGCTATTCATTTTGCTAGAGATTTAGTGGTATGGCCAATTAAATAACTTTATAATAACAATATTCTAACTTTTTTTTTAAAGAAATGTGTGCATCGCTTAATGCTCACTCATCATGCGTTGTCATAATAACCTCAAACTCAAAGCATTTATTTCAATTAAACCATGTACAGGCACTTTTGAATTGTCAAAATTAAATAGTCTGTCAGTTAGTCAGAAAGTTGAAGCTAGTTGCCCATTCCAAAACGTAGATCTCTATGGAGAAGAACGGGCAAGAAACTCCATGGACACTCTTTTAAATCAAGATATTACAAGATCCTGGTAACATTATTATTGTTGCTTCTATATGTGAGAACAATGTAAAAAAAAACACACACACAAACGAAGAAACAATTTAAAATATAAGATTAAAAATAAGCCTCTATATAGACCTGCGTGGCAATTGCGTAACACACTATCAGTAGGAATGGCTTTCATTTTGACAGTTCAACAACATTCATTGCGTTATTTACGTTGTTGAGCTGAATTTTTTTTCGAACATATGTAGCAATGGATTAGCAATATCCTTCAAAATTATTCAGATTGTGATTGATAGTGTGTTACGCAATTAGGGTGCTATATGCATAGCCTACAGGCTAAGATACCTACTGGTGGTAGGTATTTTTTAAATAAGTCTATATGTGACGGAAATCCTGTACACTAAAGCAGCCATCCACACACTGCTAGCTGTCTGATCTTTTTCCGAATTGAGAGATTTTCAATAATGCTTTTGCTGAAAACAACTCCTCTATTAAAAGCAAGACGACACATGTCAACCTATTTTCTCTTTCTTGATTGCCACGAAACTTATAACAGTTTATAATTTCTCAAGCATTTTCAAATGTCCACTAAACCATCTTGCTAGTCCTTTTGGACATACACAATCTCTTCTACAGTTACTAGTCAAACTAATACATTAGCAAGTGGATAATAATTAGCATTGCGTCGCACCCTGTATCAGCATAGTCCCGTGGTGTTTCCATTCCGCGTTTTATAGGGTACCGGGTAACACCTGATTATCTGTGCGCATTGTACGGACCTGCACATTGTGAACTAACATTCGCTTCATTTATATCCTACTAAGAGCTGGTACTGCAATTAAAAGTCACATCAAAATATTGGGAGTATATAAATAGAGTTTATTTATTCATTAAAACTTTATGTACATGTACAAAAATACTGTACAAAGCCGGACTTAATGCCCGAGGCGTTTTCTACCAGTTAACCTTAGGGTAATGCAGAGGCAAAACATGACAGGTACAATATGAGGGACAAATAACTTGAAAACGAACATACATACATACATATAAACAGAATAATCTTTCTCAGGCGAAATAACGATAGGTAGAGGAGAAAACGAATCCAAAAAATCAGTTGTGAGGATTTTACGAACTTCTTACGGATATGTTCATGTGCCTTCACTTTGAAAGAGTTCCGCTCATGATGCAAATCACTAGACGAGCTTAGTTAGAACTTTTTATTTGAAGGTTTATTTTGGATGATCTTGTGGTGCAAATACTCGTTCAAATGCGTTCCTAATTTTAAAGCTTGTATGTTCAACCATACCTTCAACCTTTTGGTCAACGTGAAAGTACAGACGCCAGCACATCAAGCTACTACAATCTGTCAAATTTATTTAATAGATTTGCAACTTTATGTCTAAAGCATAAGGTTCAAAGTTGATTGGGAAAATTTTACAGCTTGATTTGCTGGCGTCTGTACTTACATTCACAGTCAGATTTCTCTTTACTATCATTATTATACTTGTACTATCATCTATCATTCTTATTTTCTATATTACAATTGATATAATATGTATAAGCACCTCTACATACTATGCGTCAGCGTAGGTTTAGGGTAAGACCGTACCTATTTCTGCATACATTCTACAAATTACATCACTGTGGCCTTCGTAACAATGCTTTTATTTATTCGATATATAAATCTAACGAGCTACTGCAATAAAACCTCTTTGTCCAGGCTCTATGATCATGTAATTGTTTAATTATGTGCTAATGACTGTAAAAAGTTTTTTTATGCTCGACCGAGTATGAAATTACTGAAGTAGACTTTACAATGAAACTCGTGAGTGAATGTTCTGCACAAAATTATGAGCATTTTCTTTAATCAACTTTGTTTATTTATTGTCTATTTATATCTATAATTTAAGATAACATATAAACTATAATAATATGTACATTTATATAAAAAAATAAGTAAAATAATCATAGGGCATCAAAGAATTCGTCCGCATCGCTGTCAACAGGAACAGTGCCCAAAAGGCTGGCAGCATTGCCACGTTGTATGGCAATGCTAATTCTTTGGCCAAGAAATAGGCCAGCCCTCTGGTCACGTGAAGAGTCGACTAACCGCTTGGCGATATCTCGAAAAACCAAGTGGGCACTCGGACCCCATGGCCCTAGTGTTTCAACCCCAAACGGCTCGAACATATAACTTCCAATTAGGTTGCAATATTTTTCTTTAATTGAATTTACAGTATAGATGTTAAGACATTTATTGTAGTAGGTTCTTTTAAATCGTAGATCAGAAAACAAGTTCACGACTTATTTTTTCAAAATTGGTTTTCTGCCTATTCGTGGCCTGCCGTTGTCGACCACAGTACCCTAAGGGTCAGCTCACACCGCGACGCGACGCGACGCGCAGTTTTCAAGATAGCAATACAATTATAGACCTTATCTACTACCCAAAACGGTACACAATTCAGTTTCGTTCATTTAATTTATGTCTTTTTAACCTATGTATAAAAAAGTCCTTGTGATTTCAACTTTGAACTTTATGCTTTAGCGATAAAGTTCAAAATCTATTAAAGAAATTTGACAGATTGTAGTAGCTTGATGTCCTGGCGTCTGTACAAAGACTTTCAACAGGATTGACATAAGATTTTCGGTAGCTTATGTCAATCCAATATATTGTTGACGTTTCGATCATCGTTATCGCTTATAAAGTGTCATTTTTTCTAGGCCCTATGGTTTGGTGTCTATCCAGTTTTCTTTTCCCCATTCTTCGACTTTAATTAAGCTTTTTCCGTATACAGTTCTATAGTCCCATTTATTACAACATCTACCGAGTCCTAATCTTCGCAGACATTAAGATTCAAAGCCACACCAACGTTACTTCCTTACTGGCCAACAATTACAACCATCTAACGACCTACAAACAAAACGACCATATTGGCCTATATCGATACAAGCAATTACAATAAACTCGGTATTACGTACAGTCATCCGTAGGTATTGTTGGAAAACGGACGGTTGGTCGTAATTCGAATGGCGCTAGCGCATATAAACGTGTAGTGGCATGTCGCTGTAATGATGTGAGGGAATTAGGGGAGGTTCACATATGAGGCGGACGATGATGCGGTTTTCAGAATCAGAATATTTATTTGTGAAACATAGGGATTTACATAAAGATCTTAGGTTAATAATATGGGCGCTATGTTTTGCCGTGAAGGCGTACAAATATTGAAGAACATAAAAGCAAACAATAAAACAAAAAAAGAAAACAAAATTAAATACATACAAGAGAAAAAAAACTATATTAAATTTAATTAAATATCTTAATAAAATCTACTATTAAAGATAACCTAAGAAGAGAAACAGATTTCTTAAAAAAGTATTGCACACGAAATATTATAAATTATCATTCATAAAACCTTCTACAGTATAGTCAGATTTTTCAATTAATAATGAGTATAGACTTTTCTTAAATTTTAATAGGGGTAAATTTTTTATGCTATCGGGTATTTTATAGTAAATTTTTGGAGCCAATCCTATGCTAATTTTTTTTTTATATAGTTTTCCATGCTAATTGGAAACATGAATGTTTCGACCGGATCGGACGAAACTCAGCGGCCGAAACGCCTAATAAGCCCTAATTGTGTTACTTGTTAATAATGTTACTAACTAAAGCTGCTGATGTTGCTGAATGTGCTTTGAGTGTTCTGATGGTATAGAAAACAATCATGATTAAGTTCTAGTTTGTCTTCAAAAAGTTTTGGTACTGTCCTACTACTGAACCATGTAACACTTTCTTGTGAGTCTAGAATAAAATACAATAAACTATTTGCTGGCGAATAATGATCATATCTCTTGAGATAATTCGTAGATACAGTCCGAAAGTCTATTGTTGATAATTATTTTGTTTTGGGTTTTCCAGTAGGGGACATTTCGAAAATATAATAGAACGTACAGACGCCAGCATATCAAGCTACCCGAAACTGTCAAACTTTCCCAATCAACTTTGAATCTTATGCTTTACCGATAAAGTTAAAAATCTATTAAAGAAATTTGACAGATTGTAATAGCTTGATGTGCTGGCGTCTGTACAAGACTCATGGATGAATGAATTAATTTTTCAACCAATTACTAGTGATGTCTTCTCTAAAACCTGTAGTCAGATTTATAAGCTTGTAGCTTTGAAGGAAACTGCACTTACTTTCTAACAAACTACCCATTTTACCGTTGCCAATGTGACAATAGCCGTATGTCCTTATGCAAGTCCACATGTCCACTTATCTATAACAGTCACGACACGAGATCGTTCGATTGTTACTTTCGCGTTAAACTTTTATTATACAACATTTAACCAGCGTTATGCAACCCTAACTCACGACTGTCGTACGTGTTGTGTGGACCCGCCCTTATCTTGATTTTCATTCATGTTGGAGTTAGTTTAATTATAATAATATGGTAAACGGTTGAGTTTTTTGTTAGGGTTTAAGAGAATAATTTTGATGTACAATTTGAGTAAATAAAAACAAGAACATCAATCAATCAGAGGGGCAATCCTCTTAATTTTAAGAACGTTCTCATTCTCAATTTGTCAAAAATACATCTAATTTCCCTATATTTTTGATCGTTTTTAATTATAGGAATTGGCCTTCTGCTTAGCCTTTTCCCAACTAAGTTAAGGTTGGCTGCCAGTCTAATCGTATGCAGCTGAATACCAGTATTTTACATGGAGCGACTGCCTATCTGACCTCCGCAACCCAGTTACTGCTTAACATGATAGACACTCCTTGGTAAGACTGGTTGTCAGACTTTTGGGCATCATAGTACCTGTAACGACTGTCAAAGATCTTCGAGCGACAGCCGTGGCCAACGTCTTAACATGCGTCTCGATATGTAATGGACGGTCACCCATCCACGAACCGACTGCGGCAAGCTTAATTAAAAACAAGAGCATATTTGTCATAATTTTTATTTTGGTCTTTGGTTGTAAATTAAAAACTGATTCTTACTATAATATTGTGATTATTTATTGTTATGGTGGTCTATTTACAAGCATTTTGTGAGCAACTAGGTAGGTACCTTGTTCTTCAGTTCTAGAAGTGCAGGCCTGTGACGGACAGAAGATCTAACTCAGCAGAAGGTTCCCGTCGGCACAGCTTGGGTACGGAACCCTCAAAACAATTTTTAACGTTGATCGTGCTATTTCTTGCTAACATTGGCAACTAGCTTTTGTGCTCATACACACGATCGGCACGCGTCATAGGCAGAGGCAACTGTAGCTGTCGACGCGTGTCGACGTCTGCCGTCGACGCGTCAACGGCTGCCGTAGACAACGTGCCGCTCGTGTATTTGAGTACGGTGCTCACACGAGTGACATGTTGTTGACGGCAGCAGTTACCTCTGAAGTTGACGCGTACAGCTCGTGTATATGAGCACTATATACAAGGTGAAATTTTAATCACCGTTTTCCTCTTGAGGGGTCATTGTACTCATCATTATGAACAACTTTTACTATGGGACCAAACATGAAATCGCGAAAAAAAATCAGCTGATCCCTACATTTTGACGAGTTATGCGAACATAAATGTAGGGAACAACTGATTTTTTTTTTCACGATTCCAGATTTGGTCCCATAGTAAAAGTTGCTCATAATGATGAGTACAATGACCCCTTAACAGGAAAACGGTGATTAAAATGTCAAATGTCACCCTGTATAGACATACAGAACAGTCAGAGCCTATGTCGAAAGATGCCTCGTATGTAAAGGTTGAAGTCGTGTTTTCGAGCGGAAATAATCATATCTTAAACCAAACGGTAGTTTATTGCTTTCGATTTCATTAACTTCGATGTCGTATTTAGCACCGTTTACGAGTTAGTCATTAACATTTTCATATAGGCATTTTAATTACCTCTAGCTTTCTGGGTGCGAGGGGAATTACTTCTCGTGCTCATCCTACGCAACTAACTGTAGTAAATGGCTTAGTTACGGCTCTAAGATGACGAAAATCAACTGATCGTTAAGGCTTTTGTAATAGTCTCGCTATGAGGGTAATACGTTTTCCAATAACAGCCTATCATACTTGTGTTTTCCAATAACTGTAACCCTGGGAATCTTCGAGGCGTTAGTGAATAGATTAGTTCTAAGCAATCATCCACCATTGTCGTCGGAATCATATTGCTAACCATTAGGTGAGATAGTTTACAAAAGCAAACTTGAATCATTATAGCTTAATCGTTTGCTACTGAACTTGGGAGACGCCATATAACCGCTTAGAAGAAAAGTTTTCATCAACATGTTTGGCAGACGAATTTGTGATATTCTGTAAAATTTCAATGATTTCGACTTTGTCTCTGTCACCTTTGACCTAGACTAGAGTCAAGAGCATGACAATTTCAAAGATACAAAAAAAAATGACGTACTCGTACTTCTTGATCCCATTCTTTCGATAGTTTATTTATTATTATTATTTTTTTTTTTTTTGTGATCCGATAATCTCTTTATGATTTTCGTTTTGTTGTTCATTGTTAGTACGGTCAGCAACAAAGGTCCACTAACACTGTCAAGTTTACACATCATCAAAATTGACACAAAATGCTTCGATAAACTGCTTTTCAAAATTTTATAGACTTAATAGCTAAAAGTTATTATTGTTTAAACTCTTTACTTCTGTTCGCATTTTTTTTTTTATTTTGCTTCATAATTTAAGATTTATAAAACTAAAGTGTTAATCGACTTTTGTTGCTGACTGTGCCTAACAAGGATTACTTCTCTTTGACTTTTTCTCTGTTTAATAACGCAGCCAAAGTATTTTAATTGCTCATTTCGACCATTTCTCCCAACCTAACCATTAAATTCAAAACCCACAACACTGGCTAACTACAAAACTAATTCTAAATCACAGACTAAAATATTAATTACTCCGTTAATTACACACCCAGCTTACGCATACTCTTGGGCAACACACACATACCTACATACATACATTAATTGGTAAAGGGAGCATTACAAAACAAATTGTTACTAGCCGGCGCCCGCGCAGTAATTGCAATTGTACTAAGCTTACAAAATGTCGCCGACACTAACGTGCGAAGTGTTCTGTTTTGTGTTTACGTAATCAGTTTTGTTGTATTGATTGTGCGTAGGTAGATTAGTAATTACTTTGATAAAGTATATACAGCATGATCAGAAAGGTATGGTCATATTTAAGGAGACTCAACCACTTTTTCCATGGGACGAACATCGTAATCGCGAAAAAATAATCAGCCGTCCAATTCATTTGCGTCGAGTGGTATTGAAGTTACTTTCTCCATAGGACCAACATCGTAATTGCGAAGAAATTATAAACTGCCCCATACAAAAATTTGATACCTACTCGACCCAAATGTATGGGACGGCTGTTTATTTT
The DNA here is from genome assembly GCA_914767645.1 of Hydraecia micacea. NCBI lineage: Eukaryota > Metazoa > Arthropoda > Insecta > Lepidoptera > Noctuidae > Hydraecia > Hydraecia micacea. The sequence continues at coordinate 4,441,760 of OU611794.1, forward strand.
TTCGCGATTACGATATTGGTCCCATGTAGAAAGTTGTTCGGTTTGATGGTCTGTCACCCTTAAATATGACCACACCTTTCTTAGACATGCTGTATAAATTGGTTAACTATAGCTACTCTTCTACATTGTCTCATCTTACAGAGCCCTTCTCTGTAAGAAAAGCTAGAGAAGTCTCTCGCTGCTACCAAGCCTACAGCCTGCCTTTCACTTCTTTGTCCATGCGTTGTTAATCTTAGACACTGCTAGTAGCCTTTCTTTAATAGTTCCATGGTCTCTCTAAGGCTTCGTTGTCTTGTCTTTTTATCGCTTTTCTTAGTCTTTAGCGTCTTGTCATTGTCACCTTTTTGAATGGCGACAGTAGCTTGCTCCAGGAAAATTTTCATCAACCTCCTCTGACGTGTTACGTGGACCGTCGAAAGTTAATTTCTTAGAAGTGCAAATCTGTAAACTAACATAAATGTTTATTTTTAAACAAGTTTTTTTTGTTTACCTTACTTTGTTCAGCCAGAAACACACAATGATTTAATAACAAAATTATTCCAGCTAAGAAAACTTCCTTCATATCTATGCTCACCTACCTACACACACTCACTTCCCTACACGACCACTTCACAAGCATTACCCCAACCGGTAGCGCGGTAGGCACGTCAACATAACCCCGATTACATCAATAAATGATACAACAATTACGATGCTATCAGCACACATACGCCCTGCCATGCACGAACTGATAAGCGCACTCTAATCAGCGACGTCAGGCTAATGAAGTGGTAGGCCTGCTCTTAATTAGAAGCATAGGACGTGTAGAGATAACGGTTGTACGAATATGGTGATACATGCTGACAAGTCATGGGAAAATTAATGGGGTTGGCGAACTTAAGAGACAGGACTAGACATAGAAAAGTTTTTGAGTCTACAGCGAACATTGTAATTTGTGAGCAAATAATCAGCTGTCCCTTACATTTGGGTCGAGTATATATATATTGAAAGTAAAATAAAGAAAATACATTTATTTAACACAGACTATCATGAAGAAGTGCTATTGAAGTTTTTTATGGGGTACCTGATAATTTTTTCGCGTTTACGATTTTGTTCCCATGGAGAAAGTTGGTCAGTTTGATGGTCTGTACCATGTACCATGTTAGAATTGATGAAGTTCATGATACATGTCTTGTGATGTCGTTTAAGTTAAAGCTGAACATCGGTGTGACAGTTAAATAAGTCACACTTGTGGTAGGCATTGTCGATAAACCGATTCAAACTGTGAAAATCACTGATGCATCGAATGACTTCTTCACTAAAGAACAAAGGATACCCATACCCATAAATATCTATCATACTTAAAAGTCCGAAACATGAAAACTGATTTGATCAGATGAAGATCTGCACGACCTGTTATGTTGCCCTACTAATTAGGAAACATAAACCAAACGATTTAAATTACAAAAAAAACAACGGACTTCAAAAAAAAACTACAAAGTGATAAATAACTTTAATTTCGGAAGTCGGTGTCGTTGGTTCCACATTTTCGTTTTTTTAACACCGACTTCTGAAATTAAAGTTTTTTATCACTGTAGTTTTTTTTTTTTTTTAAGTCGGTTGTTTTTTTTTTGTAAAAAAGTTTTCACTTTTTAGTTGTACCTACTCCACACAAATTCAAATAATACTAGTGCATTGAAGAATTGAAAACACCGACTAGAAGAATCATCAAAATTCGCATAGAAATGGCGGAGATGCAGTACATTTATGCAAATAACATCGTACATAAGAATAGTTACATAATGTACTATATACTAAAATCTTCCTGAAAGCATTTAGATCACATTAGTGAAAGAATTATCAAAATTGGTTCAGTTGTTTTTGAGAAAATCGTGGACATACAAACATACATACATACGGGTCGAATACAGAACATCCTTTTTTGAAGTCGGTTAATATACATATACCAACGATATCAAGATCAGACTTTGGTACCATCCCCCACATATCTGGGGGCACGGCAATGTCAAATGCAAATGTGCCAAGTCGAGCAATTTAAGATAAGCTCAAGACAGTGATGACGTCAACCAACCCTCTTTTAAGACCCAACACATTGTTACCACACCCTCAAGCCACCACACCATACTAAAACAAAGTACCGTCTATTACCATTGCCTCAAGCCTGCCTACCCAAAAAAGGAAGCAAGCATGAACTTATAAATTAACACGGCCTACCGCTATTAGCGATTTAAGGCTAGATACATACGAATGAACTCCCCGGGGCCCGCTATCGCATATTCTTAAATCTCGTTGTATCTCTATCATTTATCTATAAACTGGATGCATGCGAGATGCGCTGGTCGTTCGCTTTGCTACCGTGTATCGGTAACCTATATTGTGACGTTGCTTCCTTGCAGGTGTGGTCAACATATTTTTATTGGTTTTGTTTATGTTGTTGTTTCGCTTTTCCTATCAATCTGAGGTACTTCAAAATTGAAAGTAGAAAGCGCATTGAAAATTGTATACCATGGAAAAATTTATTGTTAAAAATATAACAAAGAGAGTTTTTAAATAGGTAAGTACTGGCGCCATGGCGATGATAATATACCCAATGAAGATAATATAGACAATATAATGCAAAAATATTTATATTCTTTAATCAATCCAACATCTAATCTTCTTTCAAAGATTTTTTTACATTTCTATAAATCAAAAGAATACGAAAACATTTGCTTTTAAAGGAATAATTACCACAAGTTTTCAAGTCATAAGGCATTCATAAAGTACCACATAAACATTATAATATTTATTGACATCCGCAAACAATAAATCATACCTAATCCAATAAACAAACTTTAAACCAAAGCCTATAAACAACAGGTGCAACACAAAGAGATCGTCAACCGTCGGCCCATATCCAATCTAGTTCACAGCGGCGCCGCAATTGTCTGGAGGGCGCCACTGTCGTCTTGCTAATAAGCATAGCCCGGGCACCCGTCTGGCACACATTCCCGCCATCTATTAGCAATTCTGATATGCGAAAGCGATATTGCAGCCTCATAAGAGGACCAACTTCGAGCGCACCATTTCATTCTATCACATAGATATTATTGGCGATAGCACATTTAATAGAACGCTAGTATTACCTAGCGATACAGCGTTATTGGCCACATAAACTCGCTTGACGTAATAAGCCGCGAGTTTCATATATTTGTCGTACAAATCGACCGTTTTCGCCAGATTATTACGCATATAGTCTCATTTGCATGTATAATATTTTGCTTTTATTGTACAATTTATAGGGAAATTATCGTTTTACTTATTACAAAGTGTGCTTGAGTAAAGTATGTATGGAAATTTTGTTTCGCTTAGAATGCCTATTATCTTAGAATTGTCGTATGAATGGGATACTGAAGTTATAGTAATGTACTACTGAGTTTATTTCTTATGGCCGCAAAGTGAATTCTGAACGAAGGAAGAATTCCTATAGTAGTTTTAGATAAAGCGTTTAAAATCTATGCCCGATAAAGTTATTTCTATGTAGAGTATTATTTCATGTTTATGTAATGAAGTGGGTGCGATGTTTTGTTTCTCAATGTTGTTACGTGTTATGAACCGTATATCAGTAACTACGTCTAGATAATATGTCGTTTAGTTCCTAGAAACGATACAGGTCATTCTGCAGATATTATTAAAATGGGTTTCCTTATGATATCACTTTGGCGAATAAGCAGTTATAGGTAGGTACAGTCAACAAAAGAGATCAGTATGCAGGATCGTCGGATATAGTTTAAGTTTAGTAAGAAACCGATGTATGTTCTCGAATAAAATTTAATGTTATTAATAGAAAACAAACAGATCATTTATCAAATTAAATTTCAGTCGACAACATCCATCGGTTTCTTACTAAACTTCAACTATATCCGACGATCCTGCACACCTATCTCTTTTGTTGTCTGTACCTATTTAGTAGAAGACCTACAACCACCAATTTGTCTACCAAGTGATAGCACTTGGTAGTTCTAGTTTTCAAATGACATTATTAAAGAAATGACTGCCTTGTAAGTCTAGTGGACGCAAGCGCTAGTGCGGCTGTGCAATTTCAAAACCTAGCAACTGACAAAAAAAAACACAGATTTCGTGCCTCACACGACTATCAAGCACATTGGAAATTAATCTACGGAATTCGAAAAAATATTGTCGCTGAGCGACGAGAAAGTCGGGATAAGGAAAAGGTTACAAAATAAAACTACAACGTTGAATGATAATGTCGTTCTGACTTTTTTCAAAAAGGTTAGGCTACAGGGCAAACCCTTAACCCGATCGTCTGTGTTTTAGGCTCAAATTGTAGCTGACTAAATTTTCCAGGGGAATTTTTCTCAAATTTTTGATATCATTCTTCGTTTCCAAAATATCGAGCGCCAAAATCAAAAATTCGAGCCTTTTTTTTTTTACTTTCTCGAATACTTCTTTTTGCACCTTACAGCTCTCGTAAATACGCGTCTTTTGAGCCTTTTTTCTCCGAGATATAAGGGGATCGCACGTTTTCGTGAAATCGGAGGTTACACTGGAGCGAACGAAAAGTCATTTCCAATGTCAAAAAATCGGTGTTTTTGCTTATTTGACTTGCTAGATTATAGTCTAGCGAGTTTTTTTTTGTCAGTTGCTAGGTTCTGAAATTGCACAGCCGAGTCCTGAGCATGCTTCTTTGTTCAATTCCCAGGTCGGGAAAAGTGGGTTTTTCTATCAGAAATTTCTTAATAGCAGCCCAGAGTCTGGATTTGTGCCTGATTGCTGGCGATAGGCTCGCCCCCTATTACATGGAACTTAAACATAACTGGCAAATGTGGGTGTATTAAAGGGACACTGCAGCCTAACCCTCGGCGGTTATAGGCGTGATGTTACGTTAAAATTTAACTATTAAAGAACCCAGACACCATTTACATTACCCTAAAAAGAGATATAGATAACACATCATTCATCTGCCTAGCCTTTTCCCAACTATGTTGGGGTTGGCTTCCAGTCTAACCGGATGCAGCTGAGTACCAGTATTTTACATGGAGCGACTGCCTCCACAACCCAGTTACTGGGTAATACGAAACCCCTTGGTAAGACTGGTTGTCAGACTTTCGGGCTTCAACAAAATTTCAATCAAATGTATATAAATAGTTTTGTCACTGGACATTATTTTTCATCAAAATTTGAATCATCATCATCTGCCTAGCCTTTTCCCAACTATGTTGGGGTCGGCTTCCAGTCTAACCGGATGCAGCTGAATACCAGTATTTTACATGGAGCGACTGCCTATCTGACCTCCACAACCCAGTTATTGAGTAATACGATACCCCTTGGTAAGACTGGTTGTCAGACTTTCGGGCTTCTGACGACCCGTAACGACTGTCAAAGATCCATGAATTACAGCCGGGACCAACGGCTTCACGTGCTTTCCAAGACGCGGAGGGGTCTTGGTATATAAAGATGGTCACCCATCCACGGACCCACCGCGGCAAGCGTAGCTTAACCTAATCGATCGAACCTTGTGGCTGTTATTTCTTAGCTATATGCCCCTCCGAGACATGTAGATTACACATTTTTTTAAATGGAATATAATATTTTCAAACGACCTCAATTATCACCTCCCCTAGATATTTAAACTGCAGACAGAGAAACGTAATACGTTAGTTAAAGAGAAATCAATTTAATTTGTGCTATCCTGCTTCCACACACTAATTAGTCCCGTATTGAAACTTTCTTGCAATCAGTATTTAAGGCTCAGAACGCATTAACGACCGCATGTTGGCAGCCCCATCATACGGATATTCATTAAGATTGGAAACGCAAAATGATTAGACCGACCCGTTAAGCGATTGATCAATAAAGAGATATGGACATATGCAGATGTGCATACGCCCTTACCAAATAAGGAAGCGCCGTCGGAGACGCGTGTAAATGGGCGATTTTCACGATACTAACGTTGCTGATTAATGCCAAGATAATTCTTTTATTTCGGCCGCCATGGCCCAAGTACAATTGTCCACTTGAAGGTCTAAGTGCGGAAACCAATCCCGATAATATAGAACAGAACAGTATTTTATTTCAATCAATACATTGCACTATAATCTATGGTGTTTGCCATTGCTTAAGTATCCTCCACGCGTGATTTTTTTTTTATTACCTGAGTTTCTCCCTAGCTAAACAGATTGCTCCGTTACCAACCAAATGGTAGTAGAAGAGCGACGTCTTGCCAGGTACATAATAGACGACCTGATTTCTGTCAAACAGAAAAAATGACTTATAACCTTGATAAACTTTGCCTTTTTCTGCCGATTATGTCTAGACCGAGCTCTCAAATCCCTAACAGGTCTAATAATCGTGTATAACATGTAATAATATTAATTATGGCAACATCATTAATGGGATGTATTTGTCACCTAGCAACTTTAATTGCTCTCTCTATTTAAAAGCGTGTAATTAATTTCTATACTGACCTGGCGATCTTGATGACAAACATGTTGTAGAAAATTTTCATCCCACATTGCCTATCAGTTTCTGCATCTATTATGGGACAATTTTATAGATTGGCTCACATCTATGTCCATCCTACAAATAATTAAATACAAATAGTAATAGTAATTTTATTTCCAATCACACACACACACACACACACACACATATATACACACACACACACACACACACACATTACATAAATGAGGTCTCGACCCCAGAACTAGGACATCCTGTATCTTCTTCTTAGTGTGTTTGGTGCCAACACTAGCGTCCATCAGTTCCTGTAACGTGCAGCTGACAGGACACGCATGACATGATATTAAGTGTCACATCGTTTGTGGAACTGCACCTTTACACTCCTGTATGGCAGGGGTAATAAATGCAATATTACTGCCTCAAATACCAAATTTTCTCAAGAAACAATAAAACGTTTATGATACAAAAGCGATGTAAGACATGGCATTCTGCCGGGGTAGCGGGATCGTCCGAAAGGGTTACCGCTGCCCCGGAACATAAAGGGCTAAGGAAGGAACACGGGTGGGTTTTAGTCAGTAAGAGTCTGACACTCCCTTCCGCTCCACCCAGAGCGGGAGGAGTCATTAGATGATTTCCCATCCAAAAAAAAAAAAAAGACATGGCATTCTAGATAATAATCTTTAAATTCCTTTACTGACAGACAACGCAAGCCTAAACCGCTGGGTCAGAAGCATGAAATTTGGCACAAGAGTTCCTAATCTCCATAACGAAAGTCAGCCCTACAGAAGGATTTTTGAAAATTCACCCCCAAAATGGGGTTAAAAGAGGATGAAAGTTTGTATGGAAGTTCAAATTTTTTAACGGGTGCACGTCTTGTAATTTATAATATGCTATGTAGGTATTATAAATTATAACCTATTTTTCCAAATCTGTTTTAGGAATCATGTCACAAGTTTATTATAACTTATAATAATATGTACATATATATAAAAAAGAGGGAAAGAATCTTATAGCAACAAAAAAGTGCCCAAAAGGCTGGCAGCATTGCCACATTGTACGGCGAATTGGCGATGCTGATTCTATATCTTTTGTTTTAATATTTGATGGAGGGCCTTGTGGCTCAGAAATAACAGCCGCACGTTTCGATCGATCAAGTTAAGCTACGCTTGCCGCGGTTCGTCCGTGGATGGGTGCCCATCTTTAGACCAAAACAAGACTCAAGACCTCTCCGTGCCTCAGAAAGCATGTTAAGCCGTTTGTCCCGGCTGTCATTCATGGATCTTTGACAGTCGTAACGGGTTGTCAGAAGCCCGAAAGTCTGACAATCAGTCTTACCAAGGGAATCGTTTTACCCAATAACTGGGTTGTGGTGGTCAGATAAGCAGTTGCTCCATGTAAAATACTGGTATTCAGCTGCATCCGGTTAGACTGGAAGCCGACCCCAACATATTTGGGAAAAGGCTAGGCAGATGATGCAGATGATGGTCTTAAAACTCATGCTAAACTGCGACCTAATACAATAGAAATAAGACCTACTAATTACCTACACAGCTTCCTACATTTTTTCCGCCCCACATCAAAATTAATGCCTTTTCTATTCCACTAACAATGCAGTCTTCCTGCCTCTCATTGGTCATTACTGTAATGACTACAGATAATGACCGTCGTCAAGCCAGCCAATGATCTGAGACAGCCAAGGATATGCAAAAAGATAACGAGGCGTTTTTGCCATAGATAATGTAGGTTTTGTACGTACGTACGTAGGCAAATACGTATACTTACTTATGTTGAAACCGTCACGGTTCTGAATGTTGTGATACTGACTGCTAAGCTACGTTCCCTACAGTGCATTCGCGATTTATTTGCCAAAAATGTAAACAAATATCAATTAATGGAAAAATAACTTTATTTCGTACACAATAAAGTTCAGTTTACGCTTCAACTTCAAACATTTTTATAACTTTGTCAATAGTGCTAGTCACTGAAATCAATTTCATTACCATTGAAATAAATTTGATATATCTCGGAGAGTTGTGAAGATATGATATTCAAAAAAGGCTCAAAAACGCGTTTTCACGAGAGCTGTAAGGTGCAAAAAGAATTATTTGAGATAGTAAAAACGAAAAAAGTTATGGCCGAAATAGTGAAAAAAAAATTTTTTTTTCCAATTTTTGATTTTGGCGCTCGATATTTAAGAAGCGAAGAATGATGTCAAAAATTTGAGAACAATCCTCTGGACAATTTAGTCAGCTACAATTTGAGCCTATAATAAAGACGATCGGGTTAAGGGTTTGCCCTGTAGCCTAACCTTTTTGAAAAAAAAGTCAGAATGACATTATCATTCAACGTTGTAGTTTTATTTTGTAACCTTTTCCTTATCCCGACTTTCTCGTCGCTCAGCGACAATATTTTTTGGAATTCCGTAGATTCATTTCCAATGTGCTCGATAGTCGTGTGAGGCACGAAATCTGTGTTTTTTTTTAATAATTATCCTTCTGTATTAGAAAAGATACAATTATACTACAAAATCTGAATCACCCGCGCACCTCCCTACACACACATATCTATTTAAAAAACAGACCACCCTGATCCTATTATACAAAAGCTTTCCACACTTCCATTTATCACGATTACATTTCGCTGGTGTTGCCATATTATTTTCCGAAGGTGTATTATTTCTGGTCCAAAGACAATAATTCACGCATTCAAATCGCTCGGCGCCATTTTTTATATCGCGTGTGTTTCGCGCCTTTTTCGGGTGCGGGCGTGTTCCTAATAAAATTAGGCTCGAGAATGTAGACTTATAAAGCTGTAGAGGTATGGGCTAATAAAATAAAAATATGTTGCGAAACAACTAGATTAAGTATAACTTTAATCAGGTTTTCATACAAACTATAAAATTAATAATACACTTCTTCCTATGAGCAATAAGACATCACAAAGTATCTAACCCCGCTTACTAAAAAACGTTGCGTAGTGTCTGTATAGTTGCACAACGCTTTGTCTTCTTCTTTCGAAAGACAAATTACTGACGACTGAAAGAGACAAATCGGTGTGTAACAATTCATCTCATATAATACTTTTATTAGTAAGGGGGTAAGAGTATATAAGGTACCAGATCAAGGTTGTTTTGGTTACAGTACTGCGTTCTTGAAACTTGTCAGTTTCATACAAACGAATACATGTTTTGCGAATTTGATCTTTATTAGCTACTGGATTGTCGCGCTGCTGCCAACAACGTGTGGCGTAACAACTGGCAGGTGTGAGGAACGCATTCTCTCGTCAGCCGCACTGTAGTTCAAATTCAGCTTAACTCCTCATTCGAAGAGCTACTTTTGCTGAACTATATTATGTACAAATAATGTTTCCTATGCTAATAAAAACAAAACACAATCGACGGAACTAAAATTATCAACACACTCATTTATATACTGGGAAAGATTAATACTACATATTTATAAAACAAATCATGGATCACAAAATCCTCACGTTATAAACAAATAATTGTCTCAATCCATCCCTACATACTTCACAGAATAAGTATGTACTTCCCATTGACTTATACGTTTATATTACTAGCGTAGTACCATTTCTACACACCTACCTACATCACAACATTCACAACTTTAACGCCATAGTCTGCTCAATGACAGTGAAAAATCTCCAGCCGTTTGACACGTCTAGTCGCTCCATACCCTTCAAGAACGCTACCATAAATTGCCGGATTCGTTTCTTGTCTTTGCTTGCTTCGCCCAATGTTGATTTAACATGGTTTTAGTCTTATTGATTCTTTATTACGTAAATACACCCGTATTGTCTATGCGCACGCGAGTTTTGTATGTCTTTTAATTAATATAAGGGTGTTGGTGGCAATTATTTATAGTTTGGTTATTACGGGGTATCACGATAGGTAGCTGAATAGTTGATCCGATACGTTAGCTTATAATATGACAGTAAATAATGAAAATGAGTGTTGTTCAAGGCCTGCAGTCACAAAAAAAAATTAAAAGCAAAAAATACAAAAATTTACAAATCATAGTTTTGAACTGCTTCGTGGTTGCAAGCGCGACTGCTGAGCGTAGGGTCCTGGGTTCGATTCCCAGGTCGGCCAGTGTTATTGGGTTTTTCAATCTGGAATTTCTCAGTAGTACCTCGAAGTCTGGCTTTGTGACCGGTTGTTGGCAGTAGGCTCGCCCCCTGTTATATGGGACTTAAACATAACTGACGAAAACAAACATTACTTAAAATAAATGTTCTTGTATATCGGTTTTTTTTCAATTTCGAGCGGCCATTGTTGTTTATATCTTTGGAAAATTTAGCGCGGCCGTACCTTACGTTGCGAGGGTGTTACACGTACACCTCTGGCTAACCCTACGGAGAATAATAGACTTGATGTGAGAGACAAATTAGTTGCTGAAACAAAAGTTGCTCTTGGGCGCCCTCGATAAAAGGTTTCAATAAATTGTCTAACATCTAGTTCTGAACCCTGATATTTATTCCTCCTAATTCCTGATAATCTCAGCTGATAAAGACCGCTCCACGATCCTTCAATCAAGAGAACGGCCATATTACCATACAATTAAATTTAAATTAATTAATTCTGTCATAAATATAATCAGATCTAAACCGTGACACCCACTTAATTTTAGCATAAAACCAGGCTATTAATTAAAACCTAGATCGAAACACAGGCAGTAGGCAAATGGTCGAACTCAGAGATACATGCAAATCTTTACGATTATCTGAATTGAGAGACTGACTTGCCTTAGAATATGTTTTAAGTGGGTTATAACAAGTTTGATTTTAATATTACAATGTGGTCTAGAAGTGTTACACCTAAACCTTTAGATAAACATACATTGTACGAGTACCTTATGGTCAACCCAAAGGTGCTTTTTGTAGAAATGGTCCTTCTAAACCCAAATAGAAGGACGAGGGTTTGTCGAAGGACCGATGGTCGGTGAGTTAGACGAGTCCTGGAGTAGAGACCGCAAGCGTAGTGTGGGATACCCCCCAGCTAGATGGAACGACAATCTTAAAAAGGTGGCTAGGGAAAGACTGGATGCGGACAGGGTGTTGTAACGCAGCCTGGGGGAGACCTATGTCCAGCAGTTGACTGCGATAGGCTGAGTTGATCGAAACTCAAACAAAAATTTTAAAAATCACTCGTATTTAATCGTAAATAAATGGTACCTACTGTAGGTATACCAGTTTTGCAAGTAAAATCATAAAATTAACGATCTTTGAAAGGCTTGTATGCTTTAAAATTCGCTGTATAATACAGCAATGATATCACTGTTGCATAAATATAAGTAACTATAGGCCGACCGCTTAACTGAGACGTTGCCTGAGGTAGCTGCGCGGTGCGGGAGGGGTGATAGTTTTGACGGATGACTGAGCTCTCGCATCGCGTCACCACACCCCTCCCGCACCGCGCAGCTACCTCAGGCAACGTCTTAGCTAAGCGGTCGGCCTATAGGTGTTTAATTCATACAAATAACGACCATTAGCAGCCAAATACACAAATTATATTAAACAGTACAATTCAGTTAACACATATCATCACGCCTGCATTCCCTGACGGGTTGGGCAGAGGTGTACCTATAGTACACCCACATTTCGCCAGTTATGTTTCAGTCCCATGTAATAGGGGGCGAGCCTATCGCCAACAGCACATAAATCCAGACTCCGGGCTGCTACTGAGAAATTTCAGATGGAAAAACCCAATAACTCTTTGCCTGATCCGGGAATCGCACCCAGCATCTCATGCTCAGCAGTAGCTCTTGCGACCACTGGACCAACGAAGCAGTCAACTTAGGTTAATATTATTTAACTAGCAGCGCCCCGCGGTTTCATCCGCATAAGTTTCGAAAGACACGTGGCGCCATCAATTATCATAATAACGTTATTGTTGTTTTCCTCGAGAACAACACTTTTTTCGGGATGAAAGGTACCCTATGCCCGTTTCTATACACCTGACAACGTATATGCAAAATTTCAGGATAATCGGTATCGGTTCAGTGGTTATGGCGTGAAAAGGTAACAAACAAACAGACAAACTTACTTTCGCATTTATAATATTAGTTATAGTTATTTATAATATTAGTTAGGATTCTTGGAAGCGATTCTATATACTCCAAAATAGTACTCATTGATGGGCGGAAACAAATTCTATCATCGTACATCAAAATATACAGTTAGCCAGAATTAATAACGTCTAAATATAATAATAAATATGATATAGATATTCTAGGGTAAGATTTAGATTTCCTTACCGAAGTAAGAAAAGTGAAAGTTCCAGTTGTTTATCATACTGATCTAGTTTCAGGAATTACTTGTTACTGTTTATTTATTAGTGGAAACATGTCAGTGACTGATTAGGGACTTTCTTCGTGCAAATTATTATAATGTGAATAAAAACTTTATAAAAACAAAAAACACAACCGTGTCTAAAAAAAAACTACAAAGTGATAAATAACTTTAATTTCGGAAGTCGGTGTCGTTGGTTCCGCTTTTTCGTTTTTTGACACCCACCAGCTCAGAAAACAAACCATTTTGTGACGTCATCGCGTCGTCTGGCTGCATCCTATTTATTAGCAAAAGTTCGTGTTACAAGCCGGCACCGACTAATGACGTCATCAGTTAGTGTGTCCTTCCCAAAGTACATGCATCCAGCTGAAAAATATCAGCGTCACAATATTGAACATGATATCTAGAAAATCGTTACTTATAATTTTGTCATGAAAAACGGTGTTACAAATGCAAATGAAAAAACGCTAACGTTAACGTAAACGTTATATAAACTCACGCTTTCTTCCCATGCGGCCGGCACATCAACCTACTACAATCTGTCAAATTTATTTAATAAATATTTTTTTTCAACTTAATTGCTAAAGCATAAGGTTCAAAATTGATTGGGAAAATTTGACAGTTTCGGGTAGGTTTATTTGCTGGCGTCTGTACAACGTTCCTTACATACTTTACTACAGAGCAGTGGGGGCCCAGTGCTAACAGCCGCAACTTATGAGTCAACCCGATCGAGTCATGGGTTCGAACCCAGACAGGCGTTTTACTTTGTGTAAATTATTTCATCACCACTGCTCTCAAAACGGTGAAGGAAAACATCGTGAGGAAACCGGCATGTCGTAGAACCAAAAATTCGAAGACATGTGACATCTACCAACCCGCACTGGGCCCGCGTTGTGGGTTACGGCCTACTCCCTCTCACAGAGAGGAGGCCTGTTTCCCAGCAGTGGGAACGCTATATGCTGATTATACTTTATATGAGGTAGGATAAAGCGGAATATCTGCCAGCTTCTAACATAAGAAATCCATAGGAAGTGATAATCTACTCTATTTCGTACTTGCATTCATTTTATTCTCCTATTCATATGTTATAACAGTCATCTGTAACTAACAATATCATAAAATATATCCATTCGAAACCATTTAGCGCTGCTAGATAAATTCTACGCATATAAGGTATTCCTATTATAACGGCTTGGAATTGCAATAGATATAAAATATAGACATGCCTTTATAAGCGTACACACATGGGAACTTGTAGTTTCATCAGGCCTGCAGACGATAAACTTTGCAATTACTCTCTTTTATAGCTGATTATCTATACATACTCGTATAATAGTCGCATTTCGTGCCTCGAAAAGCACGTTAAACCGTTGGTCCCGGCTGTCATTCGTGGATCTTTGACAGTCGTTACGACCGAAAGACCGAAAATCTGACAACCAGTCATACGAAGAGATATCGTATTACCCAGTAACTGGGTTGTAGAGGTCAGATAGGCAATCGCACCATGTAAAATACTGGTATTCAGCTGCATCTGGTTAGACTAGAAGCCGACCCCAATATAGTTGGGAAAAGGCTAGGCAGATGATGATGATAATAATCGCGTTTCGTGTCTAAGTGACCGCATTGTTCTTCTAAACTTTTCACCATCTTTTAGAGCTTTCATTCCAAAAAGGTTTATGTGTATATGGTACATTATTTACCTAAAGCCGTGTCTCCTGCGCGCGTTTTTCGGAACATAACACAAAAAAACCTAACACATAACCAATTGTTTGCATACACAAGCTGTCTCCTGCTTAATAAAATATTTTTAGATTAGTGTCAACTATTCACAAGACAATATAACCTCAAAACTTGTGTCAGTTGGAATTAAGCTTTCAAAATGCTGAATGCTAGATGCGCGCGGCGGATGAAAATGAAACAAACCCTTCCCCTCTTCACCCGCGCGGGGAATGTCATCGTGATTTCATACACAAATGTGTATGGCCACGCCTTTTTATTTTGATGTTTTTGTGTAATGTTTCAAAAAAACACGCTCAGGAGACACGGTTTTAGCCATAACTAGCTGCCCGGCGCGACTTCGTTCGCGTGGTGTCCTACTAATACCCCCTACCCTACTCCTACCAATCCTACCCCTGCCCTTCTCCTACTTTACTCCTACCCCTTCCCTACCCCTTACTCCTACCCTACTCCTACCCTACTCCTAACCTACTCCTACCGTACCCCTACCCTACTCCTACCCTACCCCTTCCCTACTCCTACTGTACCCCTACCCCTACCCTACTCCTACCGTACCCCTACCCTACTCCTACCCTACCCCTTCCCTACTCCTACCGTACCCCTACCCTACTCCTACCCTAACCCTTCCCTACTCCTACTGTACCCCTACTCCTACCGTACCCCTACCCTACTCCTACCCTACCCCTACTCCTACTCTACCCCTACTCCTACCCTACTCCTGCCCTACCCCGAGCCTACTCCTAGCCCTGTCATTTGCGTTTTGTTATTCCAAGTCTGATTCTTTTTTTTTTTTTTTCTGATTTTTTTTAGTATCTTATGTCCGTCTCCTGGCTCTAAGCTACCTCCCTACCAATTTTCACCCAAATCTGTTCTGCCGTTCTTGAGTTATAAGTGGTGTAACTAACACGACTTTCTTTTATATATATAGATAAAGATTTCGATGTATTGTCTGTGTTTTAAAAAGCGTGCGAGGCAGGAGCGGATCGCTAGTCTCTTATGTAAATCATTCATCTTGCAAGATTTTTAACAACGATTTCTTGTGGCATTCATTCCTGGGAGATGATAGTTGCATGTTTTACTCCGATGTTTGTATGACAACCGTGGAAAAGGTTTGATGTAAATAATAAGGGCAAACCATCAAGAAAAGAAGGGTAAACCTTGGATCACAACTACGCAATCCTCCTTGCCTACAGAATAAAAGAAAAATAAAGTTAGCGCATCGCAATCCAACTTCAATACCGAACATAAAATAAAGATCCCCGATACACGAATGAATATTCAAAATCTCGTAACAACTCAGGAGCATAAATAACCCGCGCCCAAAGAAACAAAAGCAAACAAATGTCTTTTACAGATCTCACGAGACTTAATGCCGACGCCACCCATATTTCCAATATAACGATGTTCTAGCGTAGAACATGGCCGCATTGCACTGCCATTCACATATCCAACTTACTAATTAAGTCAACAACCAAGAAGAAAGCTCTAACTTTGACAATGTTCAACATACGTAACAGTTCAAAAGACAACCAAACTATTAAGACCCCCAACGAGTCTACATGAAGTTTTCATATCAGATGACGGGACAGATCAAGTGATATTGGTCGATGGTAAAAGCAATGCCGCAGGTATAGATCTATACTTATTTAGACCCGTCCAAATGCGCACAGTAGCGCCGCCATATAAAGTAAACAATAGCGCACCAATGACAATCGCGCGATCCCGTGCTGGCCTCATTATGCTCCATGTGTGACTCGACTTGGCTTTTGAAATTATGGATATGAATACGGCGTATTTTCAATAGTGAATGGCCGGCAAAATAAATTTTATTTAGCAAAATGAGGATTGGATTGTTGGGCTCTGGATTTATGTCTATATGAATGTCTCATAGTGGTTTTGTTGGTGGGTATGCGAGTAATTAACGCAGTATGTTATCTATTCTTGGGAAATGGACTTGTCTAGAGAATTTCTAATAATGTAAACGGTAATAAAGTGGGACTGGACCGTGCACGTTTGTCGCATGTCGAACGAGTTATGGGCCAAGTCTACCTCCATGTGGGTCCCAAAAAACTTTTGGCGGCATCGAGGCAGACCCAGGAGAATATGGCGGGATGCGCTTGACGCCTACATACAGGATTGGCCCACACTAGCTAAAGACAGAGGAGTGGAAAGGAGAAAAGAAGGCCTTTGCCCTGCAGTGGGACAACATAGGCTAAGAATCACACTAATATTATAAAGGCGAAAGTTTGTGTGTGTGTGTTTATATGTTTGTTACTTCTTTATGCTCAAACGGCTGGACCAATTTTGATAAAATTTTGTATGGAGGTACCTGAACCCGTGGATTAACATACAGGCTACTTTTTATCCCGATATTCCCACGGGATCGACATTTACGCGGGTGAAACCGCGGGGCGCAGCTAGTAAATAATAAAAGAAAGTTTATTGATCAAGGATTAATTTTGTTGGCTGAAAATTCTTGTCCATCCAAGCACAACATTTAATTTTTTAATATTAGGAATTTCTATTGTGTCCAATAACAAGGCTAGTGTTTAAATTAATAACAATAACAACAGACCCTCAAGGTAATGACACTATATTCAATGATCAAATGGACGTCGGTATTTGCTCCAGATTTCGAGTATATCAACTCACGTACTATGTTATAGTGGCGAAGGGCGAATTTATGACAGAGGTAGGCCGGAGCAAAAAAAAATGCCAAAAGAAAATTTCAATGATGAATTGACTGGTAGAGTGGTTGTGTTCTGAATTTTCGAAGGGAAGCCGGTGGGAATCGAGTTGTATGGTGCCTTCGCCACTATGTTATTGTAAGCTGCAAAATATAAATATGTTTTCAGGTAGGGTTCTGGTAATTTTCGCGCAATAAGTGAAGTATGAAGTCCATTACTTTATTATCATTAATACTTACCACATTCTTTAAAATACATGAGCTGTCATGGGGACTGCCAACAGAAGTGAAAACTTAAAACTAAGAAATAACAGTGTTTTTTCACTGCTGCCCAAGCGCAACACGTCATACAAACTACCGATATACTCTTAAAATTAGCTGCAGTGATGCGGACCTATAAGATTTTCCCCTGCCAAAAATCGCTCATCGTGTCTTAAAAAAGTTTTCACTTGAAAAATACCATTTATCATTAATTACACAATTAATTCCAGAACAGCCCGAACATCATGCCCCTACGTGGCATCATTATCCCAAACTAAAGGTTTACCTAGCAGTGCTTTAGAACTTGATATTGTATCTCATTAAGGCGCGCTCCGTCCGACG
The DNA here is from genome assembly GCA_914767645.1 of Hydraecia micacea. Classification (NCBI taxonomy): domain Eukaryota; kingdom Metazoa; phylum Arthropoda; class Insecta; order Lepidoptera; family Noctuidae; genus Hydraecia; species Hydraecia micacea. The sequence goes on from OU611794.1 coordinate 4,459,560, forward strand.
TTTTACGTCATTAAATATGTAAATAGTTGAAATACGGGCGTCCATTCAGCTGACATGTCGCGACGGAGACTCTTGTAGACTTAGCGATCTATGGAGATTGACTACAAGTTTTTTTTTTGCTTTAAGATTTTTAATTTTGCCTTTTTAATATCTGTGATGGAAGAATTAAGAATTGAGCTAGCTTTTGACTATGAAAACGACATGGTGATAAGTTTACCATCCCATCAAAATCAGTAATATCGTTTCTTTTTTAACTTTATATACCTGCTCAACTACAAGGACTTTTGAAAAGTCCAGACTAAATTACAATATCCCGAAAAAGCAAACCATTGATAATTGGAAGAAACCATTGTATGTGAGCCTGAAAGCAACAATTATTACTTTCTCTAGTTTACAATTTTAGTTATTTCTTTAAGATTTTCATGTCATCTTCAGTAGAATAAAATAGAATATTCTTTATTGTGCATATCATATATATTAGCAAAGCGATGCTCTTCTCTCCGGCACGGAACACACGTCAGCTCCCACAGCATATTGAGGGCATTGAGTGACCGATGGGACTGCCCGATGCTTGGCCGATGGGTGAGAATAGACACACAGGTCGGCTTTAAGTAGGCATACGGGCATATATAATGTTTTCTTTTTTAAGTAGGCATACGGGCATATAATGTTTTCTTTTTTATTTCTATTAAATATATTTTCTCTTTGTGATTGTATGTGTTACTAACAATAGTTAAATAAGTAATTTCATGTCAATACTAACACTATGGACTGCAAGGTGTGCAAATAAAAAAAGTTTAAAATTACAGATAGAAATGTTCTGATTTTACAAATGCTAACACAATGGGCGGTCTCATTGCTAAGAGCGATCTTTTAAAGACACCTTTGGATGTACCTATTACAAAAATCGACATACAAAGCCTCTCCTCCTTCTTATTGGCATAACCACATCAGTCCCTAATCTTCAATGATGTAGAGAAAAGTCTACTCTATGCTACTTTATAACCTCCAACAATAAAACACTGTTTGCCTACAAAACCTTTACAGATTTCTAGATTTTCTTTTGTTTTTTTTTCTACCGATTCAATTCTAAGTTCTTCCACACGCTACATCCCTTTGAGTGTAATCGGCTGCAACTCTGATGTATGGTAAATCGTGGCACTATTATCAGACAAGTCTGGATTACTGCGCCTGCGTCACTACTTAATAAAATTCTTAAATTCCTCCATTCATTCAATGACGGACAACGGTCAGCCTCAACCGCTGGGTCTAGCAGCAAGAAATTTTTCACAAGAGTTCCCTATTCCAGTGTGATTTTTTTTATCGTCTGGACGAAAATGGGGCATAAAAGGTGAAATTGAAAGGCTAATTGAAAACCTAAAATGAAATTAGTCTATCATAAGTTATAATTAATTGTAATTTGTAGACTTTAGATCTGTAGACCATTTTTTTATTTTATCAAGTACTTGGTGCTTGTTGACAGGCCTACGCTGCCCTCCCATACCTACTGTAATTTGAAAACATTGTAATAGCCAATTATGTTTAAAAGAATAACCGTGGAGTTTCTTGCCGGCTCTTCTCCCCAAGAAACGACCAAATTGGAACCGTGCACCTAGCTTCTGACGTTTCATAAGTGCCCATGTACGTTTATGTGAAATAAAATATTTTGATTTTAATTTGAATAAATAATATTACTTAATTTTGATGATTTTGATTTTGAATAAATACTATTACTTACTTAATACCCTGTTTTTGTCCAGATGGTAAAAGTTAACCGGTATAGCAAAAGTAAGCACTAAGGATAGATTTTTGAAAATTCGCTCTCTCTAAAGTGGTAAAATAGGGGTTGAAAGCTTGTATGGGATTTCGTCATTTTTACCGATGAGAAAACCAATCGGGCACACGCACAGATATACATAGATAGACCTAGATAACGCAAGTATCACGATCTGTATGAAAACCAAGAGTGGCATTTTTTGACTACTATTTAGTGATGGGGAAATCAAATCGATTCAAGGCACCCATCTTGCGCCACCCCCGGGGCCTAGCGCCAGCGCTCACGCTTACCCAGCCAGCAGTACACAGGACCGAGCGCGAAAGTTGCGGCTTACGACTTTTGTACGTAAGCTGGTGCGATTTTTGGCACGCGAGGTAGTTGCTCTTGCGTTATCTAGGTGTATCTGCTATCTGTATATCTGTGGGCACACGGCTAAAAAGCTGCACAGAATCATAGATTTTCTCTTGTTTTTTTCTACCGATTCAATTCTAAATTCTTCCACACGCTACATCCCTTTGACTGTAATCGGCTGCAACTCTGACGTATGGTAAATAGTGGCACTATTATCAGATAAGTCTGGATTACTGCGCCCGCGTCACTTATGGCGTATGAAATCATTTGCGCGTAATCCGCGAGGTGATTATTAAGTACAGTTTGTAAACTGGACGATTAGCCGTGTGTTACAGATTAAGTCAATCTATGGGCAAATACAGGTTGTATAAAGCATACATGATTGATAACATAACATTACGCCTTGTTTGCAGAGAGGTCAGGCAGATGTGTGTGTTACCTATGGTATACTCAAATTCTACCAGTTCATGATCGTTAGTTACATGATCCATTAAGAGAAGCATAGGATAGGTAGGTAGCTCTCTTGCCAAAGTTAAGGTATAAAACACTGCTTATATTATTTCAAGTAATTTGTTAAAAAGGAAAATAATTCGACGATGAAGACAATTGATTTTTTTATGAAAAGAGAAAATTGTTAAAAATCACTCCTTTTTCTAGTGGATTAGGAATTAGCTCAATCATAATCAGCCTATAATGTTCTCACTGCTGGGACACAGACCTCCTCTCTGTGAGAGGGAGTGGGCCGTAATCCGCCACGCGGGCCCAGTGCGGGTTGGTAGATGTCACATGTCTTCGAATTTTTGGTTCTAGGACATGCCGGTTTTCTCACGATGTTTTCCTTCACAGTTTTAAGAGCAGTGGTGATGAAATAATTTACACAAAGTAAAGCGCCTGTCTGGGTTCGAACCTACGAACTACAACTTGTAAGTCGCGGCTGATACCACTGGGCCACCAATGCTCTAAAATTAAGTATACATAACTAGCTTCTGCCCGCGGCTTCGACCGAGTGGAAGTCGAAAATTATCCCACGGGAACGTGCTACTAGGACAAAAAGTAGCCGATATGTTACATCAGCTATGTGTCCCGTCAAAATCAGTCCAGTTTTTTTAGAGATTAGCCGGAACAGTTAGTAGTTAGTTAGTCAGTAGGTTTAGTTAGTTTTTTTTTAGTGTAATTATAATGTTGTATGTATTTATAGTATTGTTAAGTTATATTAATATTGTATTGTATGTGTTTTATATGGGCCTTGATGCCTGAAATAAATGGATAAATAAAATAAATAAATAAATATAAATAAAAATTTAAAAAAAATATTTTTTTATAGGTAGCGTATATACTTTCATATGCATTTGGTAAAAAGCTGTTATTTTGACATTACAAACAGACATTTCAATTTAATTTATTTGCATAGATTATATTAGAAATATATTAGTTATAATAGTGATAATTCAAACAAGGCCACATAACAGAGCCCCAACACTAGGCCTCCAAAAAGCACTTAGAATTTAACATTGACTAGTTTCTCGCGAATGACACTTTCGATTTGCAGCGGACGCCGTAAATTAAAGGCACATAGCCGGCATTAAGCTGTCCCCTACATCATTGCACGACACTTCTTAATTAGTGCCTGTACTGATATGTAGATAACGGACACGGTTATTAGTTATTATAGTTAAAAGGTTTTTTTTTTGCGTAATAACACGACTATTTTGTAAGGATTACAGTAAGAAGCATACAATCTCCAACGCGAAAAAAAAATAAAAAAGTGGCACTCCGGGAGTGAAAACGTGTGTATTTTTTGAATCATCATATAAACAAAACACAAACAGAATACTTTGACATCACTCACTGACATATCGGAAATACATTAAAACCGAGTACATCCCGAGGACAGCCGAACACATCCGAAGCGGTGTCGGTTACGGTAACAGTGGTGCGAATTCAATGGATATTTCCCATCTCAAAAAGTTTCACTTCAAAAATCAACATAAACCGGCCCCCCAATATGTAGTTGAGACAAGGCAAGTTGTATGAATGACGATAGTATCTTATCTATAGCGACGATAGTATCGTTTGTTTGTTTGTCTAGATATGTGTTTCGGATTGGCGCAAAAACGGCTGAACGGATTTGGATGAAATTTGACACACAGATAACCTGATTTACAACCGGTTGTCATTTTTGCCGACAGCCACACATCTTGTTTACTCAGAAAAATGACCCCTTTCATCAATCAAGCAAAACTTACAAATGCAACAGCTATCACAATCTATTACCTCCCTACGCAATAACTGCACTTTATATTTTCTACAATAACCACTTTGTCAGTTGATCTAGAGGTAGCTAGTACCTACAGTTACTAGGTAGGTACTGTAGGTACATCTCTGACGGTTACCGCACGCAGTCCCCGTCACTTCGCCACGCAAATTGCTTTACTGAACGCTAGCGCCGCCTTGAAGCTGGACAGTTCTAGGGTTCCGTGGGATGAGATCACGACAGAGGAATTTGTTTAATGGTGATAACAGTTATGGGAGGTAAAAAAGGAGTTCTCATTGTTTTCAAAAACCAAGAACATCAGCAAACAATTCATTAGCATACCTTAAAAAAATGTCTGACTCGTTGTGCATAGCAGAACTCCAAATACAATTTCAATTAGGTACCAATTTGATAATCATGATGGTACAGTCAACAGCAAAAGTAGATGATGAAAATCAGAAAAAGTATGTGATTGTAAATTATACCAAACATTTACTACTAGTACAGCTGCCATATATTCGTGATAAGTTTTGACTCCAAAAGTGACTCCAAAATTTCATCATCTACTTTTGCTGTTGACTGTACTATAATAAGTATAGAGTAAAGAAAGAAAGAAAGAAAATACATTTATTTAGCACAGACTAAAGATACACAATACACAGATACATACTCGTACTTATATCAGATAAAAACAAAAAATAAAAAAGTACAAAGTCCGATGTAAGAGATTAGCAGGAAGGTCTTCCACACGGCTGCGCCAAAAAGGCCCAGATCAGCAAAAATGCCAGACAACTAGAATATTGTGCGTAGAATATTTTGTGGGGGCGCTAAAATTATACAACTTTATAATTACTAGTTTGATACTTTGATCCAATCGAAAGTGTTTACATAAACGCACCTATACTATCACTGGTTTTCGAAACCAAAACCTAATAAAAAATATTTGTAAGCTCGTTCTAAATTCGCTTGTCTGTTCGAATGAAAGAAAAGAAAGAAAGAAAGAAAATACGTTTATTTGCGGTGAACATGACGCAAAAATTAACATAAACACAAAACTAAAATAAAAAAAGAAGGAATGCAATTACTTATTTTCAATGTATGTATTCCATACATTGCACATGCCAAATTTTGTATCTACATCACCCTAAAGTTAACTGGTAGAAAATGCCTCAGGCATTAAGCCTTTGTACAGTATTTTTTCACTTGTACATTAAGTTTTAATTAATAAAATGAATGCTTCTAGACACGGAACCCAGCGACACTAACAGTAAACAAGCATCACACTTTTTTCCTTTCGCCGCTAAAATTAGCCGACGGATTGTTATTGGTTAAATTATTCAGAAGGCGTTCGATGCCTTTAAGTGAATTTCGCGATCGGGCCACCACAGTTTTTCTATTCTAGCCACCGTCCACACAGTTGCTGACAGAATTATGACGCCGCTCCCAGTAACTGGTTAATGCTGTCTTGTTGTTACTGAAGAAGTCGTTTTAAGAGAAGATAAGAAGTATTTTGCTGTCTTCAATGGACAATTTTCAATGTTCAGCATTATAGATTTATAATTTTTGGGGTTGGTGTTTGTCTCAAGAATGGCTCACCTGTCCCTCTACCGTCGATCGAGAAGCGAGTATAGCTAGCATCTAGAAACGAGTGCGCGACGGCGACGAGAGATCAATTACTCGCTGGTATGCGTGTCTATGGTCGGTCTTTTAATTAGCTGCCGTAAAATGACAGCTTATCTGTTACCACTTTTTAACAGACTTACTGAAACATATATTTTTACCCGATCAATACAAAGAATATTTGGTTGTTTACGGTTAAATCAAAATGGTTAAATTTCGAATATCTATATCCTGTATACATTTTTTTTTATTGCGAAAAATGTCTACCGTAATATCGTAAAAAATGTACCGTAAAAAATGTACCGTACCTACTCATAATTATGCTAAATTCATGTTTACAGTTTGTGCACTTGTTTTTTTTTTCCTATGTATATCAAAGTATTATATTCTTGCGTAAAGCCCATATTTTTTTAAACATGTAGAGTTCACCTTTAACTTTTTAAATAAATACGTCTGGGCTGGCTCGCAGACTTTAGAAGACAATGATAAATTAGTGTGTCTGTCTGTCTGGAGGTTTTTTATTAATAATTTTAAACATAAACACTTTGACATTATGATTTATTTAGTGCAGCAATGTTGCGGCTTAGATCGCATGAATTTGGAACGTTGTCAAAGAATTTGGTGCATTTCTATGTCTATTATTTTTTGGAAGTTTTTGCAAATTACCTATTTTGCATTGCGTGCAAAAATGTTGTTTTATTCTGATGACGTTTATTCACGAATTCTTACAATAAGTTTTGTACTTTTATGTCATTTGAAACGCAATTGTCGTTACGTTACGTTTTAATTAAAGGTTTTCCCGAGTTACAATATGTCCATAACACTCTGGCACTACCAACCTCTCAAAAGAGGTTGGGTCCATACGTGAAAGAAAAATAACGTTACGGAGCGCAAACATGGTAAAAAGAGTCTGCCAACGACCTATGGAACGAAGTAGACTAGAAGTCAAACTCACAGACCGCAGTAGGAACTCTATAGGTACTTCGTTCCAAAACACAAATAGCGGACGCTGGCCGCACAGTTGCTGGACTTAAGTGGAACTGGGCTGGCCACATTTGTCGCATGTCGGAGCAGCAATACGCAAAAACCACCACTCAGTGGATCCCAAATCGCAGGAAGCGACTACGCGGCAGGCCCAGAAAGAGAATGGTAGGATGAACTGGACTCCTTCATAAAAGATTGGTCCACAATCGCAGCAGACCGAGAAAAGTGGTAAGAAGGAAGGGAGGCCTTTGCCCCGACTACATCGTCGAATACATCGATACCACAAATCATGTCAAGTATGTATGACAATAACATAGAAACCCGGACTTTTAAACATGTCAAATACTTACCAGTCAAATCACCAAATGTATCTAACAAAGCACTGTTCAAGTAAATTATGGCATAAAACATGATTTATTGGTACTACTTTCACTAAAATAACAATATTTTATCACCGGCAGCCAGTTTGAAGGGAGACACGTGTTTGATACGAATGGTACTGGACAGCTGATTTACATATACCGAGGTAAGTAATATTTGGCATGTAATAGTTTCGATTGCACGTGGTGAGTGAGATAATAAGTTGTTTTGTTTTGTTGTTGTATGAGTTAGACACTAGAACACGACAGATAGAGATGCCTACGGAGAAGCGTGGAAAAAGTCATCCGCGAGTGATCCGATATCGCCAGTACTGCTAAAGCAGTCTACAAAGCCAAAGTAATCAACTTTGCAGATCTGCTTCTACATGAAACCAGCGTCCATTCCCGTTGTCCCCATTAACGCTGTCCCCATTATGGGGACAACGGGAATGGACGGAAACCCGTCCATTCCCGTTGTCCCCATTAACGCTGTCCCCATTATGGGGACAACGGGAAGTCATAAAATATCCTTCCTGTTGTCCCCATTGATGAGCACTTAAAGAAAAATAATAATTTATATTTATTAATATGCATAATCAGCCTACAATGTTCCCACTGCTGGGACACAGGTCTCTCAGTGAGAGGGAGCGGGCCGTATATAGTATTATTATTATATTCGTTTACTTCAGATTACCAAATACATCCACAAAATTGTAATCCACCACGCGGGCCCAGTGCGGGTTGGTAGATGTGACGTCTTCGAAATCAGTGCGGGTTGGTAGATGTGACGTCTTCGAAATATTTGGTTATAAGACACTATTTTCAAAAGTTTCCTCACGATGTTTTCTTTCGCCGTTTTTGAGGGCAATGGTGATGAAATAAACAACTCAATCAACTTTGCAGACCTGCTTCTAAATTAAACCAGCACTTAAAGACAAAATGTATATTTTAGATTTTATTTTTAAGTAAATATGGTTGATTCGAAAATATTCTTCATGATATTTCTATGCTTCCAACCTGCCACCACCAAAAACTTTCATTATTATTATTTTAATCAAAATAATAGTAAGACAATGAAATATACTCCCTACCAGCGTATTATTAAAATTTAAAATACTCTAGCCATATTGTAACGCGTAATGAAATAGTTTCAAAATATTGCTTCGACAATTTTCACAGTTAGCATCGATTGAAAACAGCATACTTTCGGTCACGTCCATAGATGTTGACAAAACCAACCTTTACTTTTGCTATTTGTGTGACAAACAGATATTCTATTATTTTATGCGACTGTGCGTGACTGTTTACTATCATTCGCTAGAAAAAACATTAATCCAATCTTTCTTTTTCTTTTTAGAAAGGAAAAATGTGTCTGAAATGCAGTCAGAAACTACAACAGCTGATTTTTGTTTTTGAGAGGAAATCTTCATAAGGCGAACTTTTGGGATAAGACCGGGGGGAGTGTGGGATATTAAACTCACTAAAACCACCCCAGCGATCCGTGGTCACCATCTGCACATGGAAGGAGCCCAAAAGAACAATCCGAAGAATCTGTGCAACGCCTGTAAGGGATTGGACACTTGATTTGTATTTTGAAACATGTCGACAAGCCGGGGTTAGGGTTATATAGTAGGTAGCAATAAGACGTCCACTGCTTAACAGGCCTTCTAATGACGAGCTGACGTTTGAAAGAATTAAAGAACGGGCCAACGGGTCATTTCCAATATCAGATCATCAACACCAACCAATAACAGCCCACAGCTGGACATAGGTCTCTTCATTCTCACGCCTTTGTACTTTTTCCTCGGTTGCTCTCATCAAGCAGCTGCTACCAACCACGTTGCGAAGAACTTTGCCGAATATCAAAATCACATAACTATCATAAAACATCAATCAATCAATCAAAATATTTTATTTCACATAAACCTCTATGGGCACTTTTGAAACGTCAGGTCCACGGTCCCAGTTGGTACCTATATAGGTATTCCAACACACGTAAATATTTTTCTGCAAATAACGCTTTTACTACAGAACTTACATTACATAGGTAGGGTACACAAAATTACTAAATTTCTGCAAACTAAATTAAATAAGCTGAAGGTTATTAAGATCTTAAATCAAGTCTCAACCTCTGGGGCAATTAGTGAATTTCACCGAATCATTCATTAACCAGCCGGTTACAGTTTCTAATTGAATTCTAATAACCACGTAACAAGAGTATTTCTATTTAATTCGATAGCATTATATTATTTTATTTATTTGGCTAAAATTTGAAGCCTTGGTTTTGCTTTCTCTTTCCAAATATGTTATGATTCAATTAGTTTTTACTTTTTAATACCTGCGAGGTAATAAAATTGCGTAACACACTAACAGTAGGAATGGCTTTCAATTTGACAGTTCTAAGGAAATTGAAAGTTAACAGCAGCTATGTTTCTTCAATAGCATACATTCATTATTGCTGGGTTTAAGCCTCATCTGTTTGGCGTTTTCATTAGCCGTCCCCCGACGTGAGGACGCTTGGATCAAAATATTTCCTGCAACTTATATTAAACTTAAAGGGCCAATATATATTATTTTTTAGTTTTTAGAGGTTTTTGTTTGAGTCGGGGGTTTTTTAAATTTTTAATTTAACTTTTATTTCTTGCTTTTTAAACTTTGTAATATTATATTACTAGTAAACATGCTATACGATCAACACGTGACTCGCCGAAATCTGCGAAGCTGTACGTATTTTTCCTACAGTGAAGCTATATTAACGTATTCCTCTGTTTTCTCTCTGGATAATGATACTAGTCCAAATACTTTGGCTTAATTATATATTTTTTTAACGGTTTTATTGAAAAAATAAAGGTAATAATAATATAGTAAATAATGTATTAAAAGCTAAATAATTCGTTAGGCCCTAGGTACCAGTCAGCACTCCACTTTCCTCATCAATCTAGCTAGGGCATTGATTAGACTAAAAAAATAATTTTCAAGTTTTTAGTTTTCATTTCGTTACCTACTTAATATTCCTCATTCCCTTTCAATATAGTGTACATTATTCTACTTGTCAAGCCCTTTCACTTGATACCCATATTGTGAAAAAAAAATGTAATTCGCCATTTTGTGGTGGCGGCCATCTTGGATTTGAAATTTGTAATATTTTATAGTATTCTACTAGTCAAGCCCTTTCATTTGATTCCCATATTGAGGGAGTTGTGAAAAATTATGTAATCCGCCATTTTGTGGCAGCGGCCATCTTGGACCGATTTTCATCAAACATAGCTAAGAACACTCCCGACTAATTCACCTTTCAAACAAAAAAAACAAAATCAAAATCGGTTCATCCGTTTGGGAGCTACGATGCCACAGACAGACACACACACACACACACACAGACACGTCAAACTTATAACACCCCGTCGTTTTTGCGTCGGGGGTTAAAAATGTGTCTGCTCAACACGTAAATAACGCAACGAATGTTGTTGAACTGTCAAAATGAAAACGATTCCGATTGATAATGTGTTTCGTAATTGCCCCGCAGACTGACAATCATATAAAATTAAGAAAGACAAAAAATAAAATATACTGAAAATAGATTGATTTCATATTAACATTACTGTATTATGTCTTGTCTGCTCTTGGACTCTTTAATTAATTATCCACAGTTTGTACGAAAATTTCAGGTAGAGATAATGAAGTGTTTTGTCACAAAATAGTCACACGACACACATAGACTATATTCCTTAGATTTTCGACCACAAATTAACAGAAAACGAGCTCCGAACACAGCCCAAAACGATTCAGTTCCGAACTATCTCACCCGCCATCTTAAAGAAACCTCGTGGATGTTCGGCAACCCTCGCGTGTTGGAACTCGTAAACCTCGGCCGCGCATTACCAAAATACGTATCAACTCGTATCGTATGCGTGTGGACGATAAATTATGCTAGTTAATACGAAAACCCTTCCACTAGCGTTATTCGGCTGTAATTAATAACGAAACCATACGATACAATCTTTTAGTTAAGTCTTTGCGCCGACACGCACACTGATTTTTGGGGTGTGTACGGATTGGGATACAGTATGAGGAGTTTTAGATATCTTCTGCTGGAAATAGGTCTCATAAGCTGAAAAAGGTCATGGATATATGCTGCCATTGTTACTGCTTACAAATAAGTAAGTAGGCAAATAGCAGTCACAGTGAGATGTCACCTTAGACCTTAGTGAGATGTTACCTTATGGAAGTGGTCCTAGCAGGGTGCAAGGCTACTTTATCGTATAATCAGTCAGGCAGGTGCCTGACTACAAGTGAAGTGAAGTGAAGACTTCAAACTTAATCCATACTAATATTATAAATGCGAAAGTGTGTCTGTCTGTCTGTCTGCTACCTCTTCACGCTTAAACCGCTGAACCGATTTAGATGAAATTTGGTATAGAGATATTTTGAGTCCCGAGAAAGGACATAAGATAGTTTTTATCCCGATATTCTTACGGGATCGAAACTTATGCGGGTAAAACCGCGGGGCGCTGCTAGTAATAAATAAAAGTATAGAAAATAACACTTAATCCAAGACCATTTCTTGTAGCAATTTATCAAAACATCATCGGTTCAACTAAACATTCGTGGTCTGTCATGGCGGACTTGAAAAAAAAGACCAAAATCAAAATGGCTTCCGTTAAAAGCCTTACCACTATTTTAAATGTATCCTAATACGAACACGTATTACAGCATTTCCAGACAAAGTTAATAGGTAACAATGAACAGTGGCGGCCGTGTTCACACGTCCTGAAATTAAAGATTAATCGCCCCGATAACTTGACGCGTTGCGTTCTCAAAAACAGTTGACAAAACGCCATCTTGGTACGCCATCTGTGTGAAATAGTTTCGTGTTTATTTTTTTTACTAGATTGTTCTTTACAACTTTATTTTGTACTTAATCGCAAGTGATCTGGGGATATAAATTGATATTTTGGTTGGGATTAATATTTTCTAATGGTGGTGATTTTTAACACTAGGAAAAGATTATTGGATACGTATTGTTTTTTAAAACCGTATTGCTTTAGGTATTACCGACGGAACTTGTTTAAGTGAGCTTTAAGAATTTGGACAAAATTGGACCTGGACTTGTGAGTCCATGTCCTGGTCCAAGTTTTTCCAAATTCTTGAGTGAAATATACGAAGGACCAAAGAATTATCAGTCCTTCTAGTCTTCTAGCCATACATTCGGACATACTTCGGTCGCTACGGTTTTCTTCTTAGTGTCGTTGGCACGACAGTGAATTAGATTTTTTCTTGGCCCACAACTTCGCCACTTCTACAGCATCGGCAGTAGCAGTGCAGAGTTCGCTGTAGCTGCATTCTTTAGGACACAGATGGCAAGATATGATGTAACTACGGTAGTAACAGCGTAGCATAATCATTAATCAACCTATACAGTTCTCACATCTAGCACACGCGCCTGTGGGCTGTAAACCACCACGCGGACCCAGTGTGGATTAGTAGATGTAACGTCACATGTCTTCGAATTTTTTGGTTCCAGGACATGCCGGTTTCTTCACGATGTTTTCCTTCACCGTTTTGAGAGCCGACAAATTGCGAACAAAACAGCGTAGACTGATTGCAGAAACAAATGCATGATCATTTGTATCATTACATGCTTACCAAAGCTACCGTAATCACGAATGAATACAAAAAGAACCTAAATTACTGTATCCACATCAAGTCAAACGCATTAAGCCAACAATTTTTCCACATTTCTATATAAAAATTGACGGCAAAAAAACCCCATCGGCTTCAATCGATCCGATCCTCATGTCTTCGATATTTGCGGTTTCAATATACTTAGTGATTGGTATCAAAGTGGCAGAGTTTCACACGTACTCCGATGTGCACGAAGTAGATAGTAAATGGAGTACTCAAACGTATGTTAAGCTGAGGGCCAATTCTCGTAAATAAAAACGTTCAAAATCTAGTCGCAATCTCTATATTTGACAGATTCAGACTGAGATCAGACTATGAACGTTCTTAAACTTACGAGAATTGCCCTTCTGATCTCACAATTACAAAGATTGTGGGAAAAAGATGTGCCTTTTCTAGGCAATCGCCGTCGGTTGGTGATCATATTATGTCATGTTACCAGTTGGCAATTTTCGTTCGTTCTTCTGTAATTAAAATTCAAGTAAAAAATTCGACAAAGCAACAGCCAGAACCCTGGCTGTTGGTCTACATACCTACAAAAGACCGTAAGAAAAGCATGGATGAAACTACCACAAACCAGAGAAGCAAGCATGGCACATAGAGGAAGAGGCCTATACTCAACAGAGGGTGAGGCGAGGTTGTCAATGTTGAACTTATGAGTTAATACTCTGTTCACTCTCTATTCTGTGTCGACATAAGACCGCAGCTGATATTATTGTTTCTTTGAAATTTTACTTAGAACTGCTTCTGTTTCGTTTCCAATGTTTTTTTATGGTTTATTAGTGGTATGGGAGGTTTTTGCGGCGGCGGGCAGCCTGGCGTTTGTTATTTTGGTTGTAGTATTTGCTTAGTATAGAGTACTCGTACCTATCTATCAGAATGAGATCACAGGCTGGTCATCTCTCTTATTAACTTTAATATAAAGAAAAAGAGTTAAAAAAAAAAAAACGACTATTAAATTCTACTCTATGGATAAACTGAATAACAAAGATTTTTGACCATCATAAACACAACGTACTTGTATTTGAAAGACGTTTCAGGAGCGTTTGACTTAAAACGATTAGTAAAGGGTATCCTTATCATGCATGTAGGGTTTATTTACTTTAAACATTTTATACCTTTCATTATTTGTAGAGTCTGTTTAGCATCGTCATAAGAATAAACTAGTTACTAACGAATATATTGGTGATATACGTCACGGTCGTCAGACGAATCGATGTAATCAATTTATGTTCATCCAAGCATACAGGATTCCCCTGCCCATCCTTACCATATAACAGCCTAAATTCCAACATTCATAGTGTCCACTAAACAAGCGAATCGAAAGTACAAACGTCCAAACGGCTGTACTATCGCCGACCGCAAATTTCCTGCAGCTTCCTCCATGATTGCAGGAATCACGCTCCGATCCACACACCTGCCATTGTGGCTTCTATCAAATGTATTTATGTATCGAAACAACTTATATTTGTATGTATTTATTGGTTTTCTTGTAATGTGATTGGGGGTATTGTGGAAGCCGACGGCTGCTTTATTTACCAACGTTTTGAAGTCTGTTAACTGTCAGGATTCCTATTTAAAATAGCCATATTTTTTCTTAAAGAGAGTTTTAATTTCTGGTTGGTTAAACGAAGCACGCATTTAAATTACACACATCAAAAGTGTCTAGGGATCAAGCATTTTTATGCGGATTTCTTGAGATTGAGATGTGGCTTTGTAATAAATTTATGATTTTATAAATTTATATGGATCCTTTTTGGTGCATTTCATAATTTGAATCAGGAACTGTGAATCAAATTCGAGTAAAAGATGAAAATCAGCTGTCAATATTTTCCCTATAAAAACATACAACGCATTGAAGACATTATTAGTGCTACTGTTTCCCTACTACTGATTAAAACCAACGTTATTATGGAGCGGCGACGTCATTTAAGCAGGGAAGAAATGCTCAGAGCCGTGGGAATGATAGAAGCTGGTTCCCGGCAACGTACTGTGGCTTTAGCTCTGAATACAAGTCAGAGTGTTATCAGTCGACTTTGGACACGTTACCGAAGCACTGGTACCGTGGCTGAGCGCCATGGAGGACGGTATCGCTGCACCACACGGAGACAAGACCGATACATTCAAATCTTAACTCGAAGAGCTCCAACAATAACCGCCATGATGTTAGCCGTGAGGCTTCATCACTCTTCAGGGAACTTAATTAGCGACCAAACAGTCAGAAACCGCTTGCATGAAGTGAACCTTCATTTCCGAAGACCGCTACGGGTACCACCTATAGCAATGCACAATCGTAGGATTCGATATCAATGGGCTCTTGAACACAGAAATTGGGCAGAAGAACAATGGCGTTTCGTGTGCTTTTCTGATGAGTCTCGTTTTGGTATGAGACCGGATACAAGACGTATACGACACTGGAGAACCCCTGGACGCCAACAGCGATTAAAATCCTGCCAGGAAGTCCATCCTTATAGTGGTGGAACCATCATGGTATGGGCGGGTATTTGGATCGGCGGAAGAACTGAGTTGATTTGGATCAGAGGCAACCTCAACGCTCAAATTTATGCTGAGACGATTGTATCAGACGTCATCGTTCCTCTACAAGTGCAAATCGGTCCCTTATTTCAGTTAATGCATGATAATGCACGACCGCACACCGCAAGAGTTGTAAGACAGACTCTCGCCGCAGCTAACATCAATGTCCTGCCCTGGCCTGCTCAGTCGCCAGACTTGAACCCGATTGAGCATGCATGGGATATGCTACAGAGAAGAGCTCTGCCGAATATGGAGGGTATCCAGTCGCAAGAAGACCTTTTTTTGTTGTTGCAACGAACATGGGCTGCCATTCCACAGCGTGATTTGGATGAACTCATTTTGAGTATGCCAAACCGATGTTCTTGTGTTGTTAGTGTTCGCGGTAGAAACACGGATTATTAATTGTTTAAGTTACCCAATAAAATTTTAAAGAAAACTGTTATTTCAGTCTTTTTTTCGAACTTTTGTGTTAGTGGTTCAAATGTCAAAAATCCCTTTATTAGGAAAATGGCAAATTTCTTTATTAATGCAAAGGTGACTTGGTTTATCGTTACTGTGACAAACGAAAACACTGTATTTGATGAATCCTTAAAGAAAATTTTAATTAATATCAATCAGGAGAAAAGTTATTGCAAAAATATATGTTGATCCGTAGACACTTTTGATGTGTGTATTTAAAGCAGTGGTAGCCCAGTGGTAACGGCCGCGACTTACAAGTTGTAGGTCGTAGGTTCGAACCCCGACAGGTACTCACTTTGTGTAATTTTTTCATCACGACTGCTCTAAAAACGGTGAAGGAAAACATCGTGAGGAAACCGGCATGTCCTAGCACCAAATATTTGAAGACACGTGAGATATAACAACCCCCATTGGGCCCGCGTGGTGGATGACGGCGCACTCCCTCTTACAAGAAAGGAGGCCTGTGTCCCAGCAGTGGATAAAACATATGCCCCAACATGGAAAAAGTTAGCCTTTTTCCAACTATGATGAGGTTGGCCTCCAGTCTGGGTAGACTGAAAATACTGGTATTCAGCTGCAGCCGGGTGGCTGCAGCTGAATACCAGTATTTTTCAATGAAAACAAAATAATAAAATACTCTATCAATAATGTCATGTCAGACGATCAATGGGCCAAACTTACGACCCAGTGGGTCCCAGTTAATGGCAAACGACATCGCGGCAGGCCCAGACGGAGATGGCGAGATGACCTGGACTCCTTTCATAAAGATTGGTCCTTGGCAACTCCGGACAGAGAGAGGTAGAAAGAGCGTTGAGAGGCCCTTTCCCAAAGTGGGACATTAACGGCTAATTTTTTTTTTTAATGTTATGTTCATCAATGTCACCCAATTCGATGTAAGCTTCTCATCGACATAAGCCCTTTCTTCCTATACTCCTTTCAAAGTTATTTTACCTCTGATTTTGCATCACTGTCCAAATCACATTAATCTTTATTCTCATTCTAATAAGGTTATTGTTGGATTGATGGCATTGACAAGTCTGTCAAAATCATTGTGATCTTTATGCTCGTCACAATAAGCTTGCTGTTAGGTTGCTGCTTTCAGAGGCAATAACTGTGACCGGCCTGTACTCACATTTTTCTCTTTTCATTAATTTTCCTCCACCGTAATGAAGTAAAATTATCCATGAAAAAAAAAAACGAACTATGATGCAACAACCACAGACAACTGCCGATGACAGTCAATGTGACTGGCCTAAAACAACAGGCAGGGTATCGCCCGATTAGTTACACTGAACATAATCCAACCGTTTTTTGCCCACACGCTGTATCTCCGTGGAAAATTACTGTCCACTACAAGACCAGGTTTTTTGACGTCTCAGGGGACGGTGGTAATTAATTAATGGAGGTGATCCTGATACGGGAATTAAGCGGGTTTGTACCGTGGGTACTTGTAAGGGGAATTATGTAATCCCCCTTTCTAAGAAGTTCCCAATCTAAAAAGTGCAATGATTTTTTTTTTGAGACTGGTCTTTTTTTCCATTTTACTTGCTGTTTAAACCGCTGGTTTTTTAAATGAGCAGGTACTGCTTCGACTTTTATCTCCAGTTCTCATAGTTTCAATTTTGGCTCTGTAATTGCATCTTCAAAAATCATCGTCTGTAGTTGTAGTGTGAATGGCAGAATACAAACCTACACACTGCTACAAAGATCTTTCGGCTCTCGAATGACGTTGACAAGTTTTGTGAAATGTCACATGGAATGAATTCAAAAAACAAGATTGCGGCGGTAGTTCCGATTTTGGCCACGCGCCAATATAACCTTATAGCGCTATACGTGAATTTTAAAACAACAACATTATTCGTCGCATTCGTCGCAAAAAGTACACCGTGTGCAGTACTGACAACTACACTAAAAATACTTCTTTTCTTTTTGGTGTCAGTTTAGTTAGACCTCGTGAAAGCCTAAAACGGTCTAACGGAATACCTGAAACTAATCTAGATAGCCGAGAAATTTGACTAAATCGGACTGTTAGAAACTTTCCGTTTCAGTGCATTACAGATCTCAGATACTAAGTGACAACGGTTTTTTCACGGTTTCTACGACTTGACAAAATATCGAGATTTATTTATTATATTATGTAAGTTTAGTCTTCATGTGTTATACCCATAAACCATTAGGATATAAATTCTATAATCGATGGTGAAAATTTCATCAAAATCCGTTGTGTAGTTCAGTAGAACAACGCTGTCACACAGACAGACATGTAGTCGACTTTAATTTACTTATCAAAATCTCCCTCACCACTATCATTACAGGTGTATACCTAATGCGATAGCGTGGTCTTAAAATTAACTTAAGCACTTACCATTTAAAACTATGAAAAGCGTAAAAAGCCGTAGGTAGTACTTATAAGTAATTAGACATAGAAGAAGTCTCAAGATCTTTTCATACTGTATAATTTGACAACTTTGTATTTATGTTTTGTTATTGCCTAGTCAATTACTTGCGTCATTTAGTTTCTTTAAAGGAAAGTCGATAGACACATTTTTCTATTTTAGATTTCGTTTTGGATGATTAATGAAAGTTTTTTTTTATTTTATATAATGGGTAGGTACAGAAGTATTTATTTATTCACTAACTAACAGCTTGATTAAATCTGATCTAGTTTCAGATTTGATAAAGCGTGAACACTAATTTTTTCATCTTATTGCTATGTCGAAATAGAAACGTAAAAATTAGATTTAATTAGTCTTGGTACAGCTACAATTTGACATTATGACATCAATAAGTTTTATTAACTACATTTTATTACATAGTTAAATCTTTAAAACACGCAACGAAAATCTCTCCCTACATCACTTCTCTGCTGCAGTAAGCAGAAAAGAAAAAAAAGCATAAACAAAATCCCACCGCCGTTGACATTACTGGCAGAAAGCATGTTTCCTTCGCCCGGTATTTGTACAAATTTTTACATCTACACAATGCAGCCAACCATGTGCAATTTTTATTCGAATTTTAAATGCGCTGCTTTTTCTTCCGAGGTTTAAATGCGTTTAGGTAAATGTTAGGTGCGAGCTTTTTTGCATTTAGTATGGTTGAAAGAGTTTAGAAACTCCTTGGAAATTATTTTATATGCATTATGCACACGAATACGTGTACTTAAGAAGTTTTTGCTAAACTTTATGGCTAAGCTGATGGGGCAACGTTTGGTACAGTTGAAACAAAAGGCATTTTAATATCCCTAAACCTAATTTGATAAATAATTATTTCCTTCAACATTTTAATTTAATTGCAGTTGGTGAAATGATCATTGGCTCAGCTATATTATCATCATTTTCAACATACCTATCGTCCCCAAAATGTCATTGACAGGCTATAATCACTTCATTTTCACAGTCCGATCATTTTGACAAACGATTACCAACCGTTCAGGTTTCCCAACCATGCACTTACAATTTAAATAAACGTTCTATTACATGCCAGTTAAGGCTATGTATGTTGTCACTGCGTTTCAACAGTTTTATTCCTTTATCGAAACCGATACGCTTCAACTGTCACTCAATCACAAAGAAAAATAAATCTTAATTCAATAGTACAAGGTTTAAAATTGCTTGGCGTTTTCAAGCTGTTGATGTAGATATTTTTTTAATTAATTGCCTGCTTTTTGCTATGGTCAGCAAACTATGTTTTCATAGATACCCGTAACCAGGTTAATGACACGAAAATATATAAATTCGTTCGGAGGCTGATAACTGTAAGTTCATGGAATAACTATCAGAGCGAGTAGTGACCACGCATCCGGATTTAGTACTGGAGTTAATTAAATAAGTTTTGGAAACAACACGAAAACGTGATGATCAAATTGAAAATTTCTAGTGGCAAGACGTTGAGGGAAAAGCAATTTCGTCTTCGAAAAAAAACTGTTCTTATCTTATTTGTCATAAAAGTATGAGCAAAAGTACAAACTTTGCATAAAACGGGACACACAATCTACTCTCAAGGATGATACTTCACCAAAACCAACAAACATACATCCAGACCCTACGACATCAAAGAGGTCCTAATCCAAAAAATAAACCTCCTGAAATCCCTTAATACGAAAAAGGGGCCTACATACGGAGGTGTAATAAAGGTACCTACACGCGGACGCCTCAAGAATTAAAAAAAAAAAATTCGAGGGCGCACAAAGTCCACAATGTCAAAAAAGTCTCCGTCAACAAACAAAGTAAAAAAAAAACTCCATATTCTTAATTTAACTTGAGTCTCTTACATCCCTACTTCAAGCAACAATTAATAGAAGACCTTCCCCACCTCGTTCCTGCCCCACACTATAGAAGTCAAAAGAGTTTTTAACGGGAATCGTAAATGCCAAATTACGATGGACGCGTGACTCGAATAGGGAGGAAGAAAGTAAGCAAGTCCCCCATTTCTTAAGGCAATACAACGCGTTATATGTGTGTGGTACTTAGCCGATTCTGTTTGGCTCACCGTAACACACCGTTTGCGGTAACTAATAGGGAGAAGGAAAACTGGCCTATTTATTATCTTTTTTTTTCTTTGTTGCCAGTTTTCGAAGTATGCGGTTGACTGTTAAATAAGACGAGGAAGTTATTGAATGAGAAATATAAGTATTGATCGTGTCATTTAATTTAAGCATACAATTATTGTATCTTACATACTTAAACGAATAAAACTCTTTGTTATGTTAGGAGTAAAACTTAGGTTAAGTAAATCAAAATTAAGAAAAAAAAAATGATAATGAAAAAAACTTGAAATTAATAAATTAATGACGATGATGATGAATGAAATGATAATGTCACTCCTACTTCTCACCGCTAAAACTAGGTCAGCAATAGAGGAACATGTTTAATTGCTATTTATTCATTCTACAAGCACAATCTACTCAACATTGTTACAACTGACATTTTAGAAGTGCCTGCTACATGCATATCTCCTCCACTCAAGGCGAAAACTCAAAACCAAATCTAATTAAAAAAAGCTCATAAAAATTCGCCAAGAGTACCACGATCAATACCCAAAAAAGTCCCTAATCTCGGTCCCTTATCAACTTGTCACAAACTTAAGTAACCCCCTGCTCACACATCCACACACACACGCACACCCTCACACTCCCAAACACACACTACTCATTATAAGGGTAACTAATCACTGAGCTGTGGAGAGAAAAAAATGTGATTTTTTTTATTCATTAACCACCCTCTCTTCTTAGGCTGATGTCCCTGAGGAATAGGGAAATATTTGGAGACGGATGTAAAAAGTTCTTTGTAGTATTTTTTGGACTGTGATGTAAAAGGTTTCTATAGCTCTGTGTATGTGCCATTGAAAATGTTTTTAAATTATTGGAATATTCTTAAAAAAGTTGCAAAAGTTCCAAAACAAGCTTGAAAAAAGCTTGATTTGGAATGACGTTCAGCCATCTTTCAGCTCATCTATAGTTAGCGCCACGAAAGATGAGACTTGACTCCACCTCCCGCGCTCTTTCCGACGCCCCTATGAAGTCCGGTCCCGTCCCGCGCTCAGACCTCATACCGCTAAAGAGACCTAAAATCGTGTACTGCGCAAGTCAAACCACGTGCTATGTCAAGTCTCATCTTTCGTAGCACGCATTATACACTAATCTACGCTAATATTATAAAGAGATAAAGTTTGTTTGTTTGTGTTTTGTGTGTTTGTTTGTTTTAACTTTGTTTGGATGAAGGAGGTAATCTCTGAAAGTACTGATTTCGAAAATTCTTTTACTGTCAGAAAGCAGCTTTATTGCCAAGTTATGGCACTTGGCAGTGTAGTGTAGCTTTCTGCATACCCTAAGGGATATGTCTCATCGTACAGTTAACTACAACACGGATGAAGTCGCGGATAAAAACTAGTTAACGATATAATGACTACTGAAAAAAGTTCTTACCATGGTAACGTGGGCAAATTGACCATAAGAATATCGCATTTGTATCGTATTATATCAGAACATCTACATTTGCTTTAGCAACTGAAAAGTGTTGTTGTTTTGAAAATTCACAATGATAGAAAAGTACTGCTTATAAGCTGGGTTCCGAGACTCAGTCATCATTTTCCAATTATAATTTACTGGGAGAAAGGCACTCTCCAATATCTTCCTCATAAGCCCGAGCCACCTCTCTACCGCTACAGTACCTGTAGTAGCCTGACAACGCACCAAACCAAAACACAAATTTACCATCACACCTAAAACAACAGTAAGAAAGTGCCAAAAAATATTTACAAGCACAAGACCCTCTCCATTCGTTCCCCTGTGCCATCTCTGCATACGACGCACACTCGCCATAGTACTAAAGCATGAATTTGCATATTTGCTCGCTTACTAAGTGCAATAGCTTGTTTGTACGTACTTCATACATTCTTCCATCTAACGTTCGGCGAGTCACTAATTAATACCGTTTTTCAATTTGTTCGGAGTAAACAAATGTTTTGTTTAAGACGTTTCGTGTACCTTCTATGTAGGTACTCTGTGTAGAGTCGACGCCAATTGTGTTGGGTATTTTTGCTGAAGGTGCGAAAACTCTCCCTTCTTTTTCTTTGTCGCTTTTGTGTTGACCTATTTGAAAGAAAGAAAGAAAAATATTTTATTTGGGAGACACAGAAAATACAAACAGTAAAAAAGGAGCATTTAAAACTAACAATGTAACATGTGTGGCAAAGCTGCCAGTCTTCTGGGCACGTTTCCGGATGACAGCGATGCGGACGAGTACTTCGACGCGTAAGTGTCCTTTGTTTTAAGTAAGTTAGTTAGTCATTTAATTTAGTATCTAGTATAAATAGTTAGTTACAAATAAAATATATTGTAATAGTTAATTAGATAAACTAACATTAAAAAAAAAAGACCGATCCGATTTGCTGTGTATGTTTGTCTGTACGGTATAATAGTGTCTAATAGTCTTGGATGTTCACGTTATAATAACATCCTGGGTTATTAGAAGGTAAGTAGCACCCTGGAGTCTGGAAGGTTGATGGCAATAGGCTCGGTCCCTCTTACATGAGACTTAAACATAACTGGCGAAAATATGGGTACACCTCTGCCTAACCTTTTGGGGAAGGCGTGATGTTCTTTTATTTGAAGAAAAGGAAATTTTAATTTCATTTCATTGAAAAATAAGTGATGATAACATCACACGTCTAAGTTTTCTTATTGGACTGATTGTATAGGACAGTCAAGGGATTTTTCAATTAGAATACCATATAGATTTCTGTTGCAAGCATAATTACTGAACACACTTTCAATCTCATTCTGAATCATTTTGAAGGACATTGCTAATCCATTGCTTCATATGTACTCGTATGTTAAGTTGTATGTTGAAATGCCTAAATACGAATTGTAACTGAATCGAATCGTAAAATTATAAACCTTGTTCTGTTAAACTTCTTATCAGAAAAAAGTTCAAGACGATATTAACTTCGACCGGTTCCGTCCTTCTTGAGGTGCTTGGGGGAGGCCTACCTATGTCCAGCAGTGGACGTATTTCAGCTGAAATGATGATGATGGTGATATTAACTAGATTTTTTTCATTGAATATTTACTTTGGGTTTGTGGTTCGACTACTAACTGTTTAAATCATAATGCACAGGAATATTGTAACCCGATGAAGTCTAAAATTATAAAGATGCCCAATAATATCTCTATTGTATCTAGCAGCCTTACCTTCCTCGATAACACTTTATTCCCTTCCACAGCCCGCTATACTGCCATTCTTATTACCTGAAGTTTGTAATAAACTTTAATAAACGCGAGACGCGCGTCATTTAAGAGAAGATGAAAATCAAAGAAAAAATATCTCGCCGTATAAAGGCCGTTATAGGAAGCCCGTCAAACAAACGCTTTTCTTAAGCAAAGCAGCGCCTAATTTCAATATCCGAACGGAACGTGGACCGTTCGGAAACTCTCCTTGGGGAATAAATTACTCCGTCTATTCAATATTTCATCAGGCCGAGAGGCCGACGCTGAATATTCAAAACTAGAGGAGACACGTAAAAGCACGCGCAAGCCATTTTTCGCGCCTATCATCTCGGTAACAAAACGCACTCGTAATTACCCCCTCCCCGCGACTGCCCCCCTACCCGCGGATACCCCACCTCACCCCCCGCGCCAGGGAGAGGGGGCCGCCCAGTGACAATTATTGATCAAAAATTCTCTCTCTTCTTTCGCAAAAGAAAACTTGGACGGGTTATGTGTGAACCGGTATAGTTTGATATTTGTAATTAGATATTTTTATTATTTTATTTTTTCTTTTAATTTCTTCAATCTTTGCTAGAGAACCTGGATAGTACACATAACTTTACTTATATGCTCGAGACTTAAGATAAACAAAAATACAGAAACTAATGGTCGTCACAAAACCGGCTTTTATAAATCTTATTGTAATCGGGATGTGTCAATTCAGCATAATATAGCAAATAATATAACCTTACAAAAGCAGGTTGATTACAACCATGTATTAAAATGTACAAAACACTTGCCATAGATACATAAATTTCTGTAAACATTTCTGAGTTTTTTTAACTTCCATTGAAGAAAATAACCGTTCTATATTATTCACTAGCTGACCCGGCAGACTTCGTCCCGCCTCATATTATCTTACTTTTTTTTGTGATTTTTTCCCATGTTTTAATAGTTATTCTGCTATTTGGGGCAGGGACAAATCGAACAAATCAAAGATCATAAAAATTGGTCCAGCTGTTCTTGAGTTATAAATGGTGTAACTAACCCGACTTTGTTTTATTTATATAGAAGAAGAAGATCTTGTATCGATAGGTAGATACTCCAGTTTTGAGTTCAACTGTATAAAAAGAAAGTGAAACTTAGAAGTTTAAATAAATAATTTAAATATTATGAAGTTCCAAAACTGTCAGCCGCAGAAACTTAACCTAACCACTCAACACAAAAATTCATCTCAATCTTACACATTAGACAACCCTCCTCAAAAAAAAAATGTCAAGGATCAAGTCACCTCGGTTGGAGTACACGCGGCCGCCTCGGCATATTAATTGCACGCGGCGCTACCGGCGGGTGGCAAGACATGGGGAGGCGCGGCCGCGAGGTCAACCGTCGCCTTGCCATTGTTTTGTGCGTGCGACTGTACTTTCTAAGCTATCTATACATTTGTTCGCCCGTTTCTTAAATACAAAGTGGGGTAAAGAGTTTTGTTCATGTATATACTTCGTAATTTTGTATTGCATTACGGTAATGGAAGAAAAACAGGTTTGGGGGAGGAGGGTTGGTAATGTTGGTATGACTAAGTATGAATTAATCAGGATTAATTTTGAGTTTTTAAATTGATTTTCAAATAGCGGAATTTTAAGCTTCTTATGATTATGACATTTCAACTTTCTACAATTTACAGTGTATTTAGTACATAAAACATTAAAAAAAAAACAAGTATTAGTTTCTGACATATGAAATTAGCGTTTTGTCGAACTTGCCTGAACCAATAAAATGGCGAAAGTGCTTTATTAATGGTCCATACCTACTTTGAATATAAATAATTGCATTTTTTTTTCGATTGGCTTTTTTCTTATAAAACGCCAATATCATTTATGTAAGGATCTAATAACAAGCTTGAAGTCAAGAAACCTACAAATATTAGGGTTAGGGGGCAACTCGTCCCACATCAAAACTCGGACCAGGGACCAGTTGCCCCTTTGTAATTTCGTTAGGGGTCAACTCGTCCCACATCAAAACTCGGACCAGGGACCGATGGGTAAGGGGGCAACTGGGCCCACGTTTGTTTAGGTATTAAGACGATTGCACTCCTGAATATTCTCTAGGGGTTATACTTAATTGGAAATTAGTTAATCCCTATTAGTGAGGAAATCTTGCGACATTATAGTCTAATAACAATCCAACAAGAATCAAGTCCTTTCGTTATTTCGATATAAATACAAAGACATGTAATCTATTTACGTGCTCCACTTTGAACAATATTACACAATAACTGTCGTTATTTTGACCTTATTTTTCTAATACTATAATAAATGAACTACAGTTATCTCATTTGCGTCGGAGAAGTTATATTAAATAGTCAGTAAATTCTAAGCATAAGCTGCCAAAGATTGAAAGAAATAGCTTTGCCGCGAATATTTTCATGTGTTTTCTTCTGAAATATTAGCCGTAACAAAATGGTTTTGTTTACCAAAAGCTACATAAACAAAACAACCGGCTCAACCACTTTTATATCTGGGACATGTTTTTCTTCGACTTTGGCAGACTTTTAAAATAACAACCATCTTTTTGTGGAACATGGTGAAGTTCCTGTTCAACTGCAGAACTACCCCATTATTAATAAACGTTGCTTAAATTTTGACGTTTAAACGTCACTTTACTTTATTCATCGTTTATAAAATAAAGCCCCTATTGATCAGAAACCTAGTTAAATGAACATTAGAATAACTATAATATTCAAATTGGTTTTTTGCACAAACTCCAACATTTGGGCAGGCCATACAAAAAACGCTTGTTCTTTACGGGAACCAAACCGTTATTTAGTAAGTCAATCACACAGATAGTGAGCCTATCAAGCGACTATGCGAACTTTCTAACAACAAAAAAAAAATTGCCGTAATCCAAAGCCACTGTTCTTTATAAAAACGTGATTCGATTCATCGGTTTTCTCTAGACTCGTATAACCATAAGTTTTACTGCAGTTACAGATCTCCGACTAAAAATAGAAAGAAGTACGTATGTTCGTACATTTGGCTCGCAGAATAATGTATTCATATTCTCAACCGAATCCGTGGGAGCGGATTGTTTTTCCTCCGGAGCTGCACATTATGCAGGAGCTCTCCCGATGCAGTTCGCCGCATAAAGCAAATCGGAAAACCGATCGCTTCCTTCGATTTTCCGCGCCTCTGTCCATTATTGTGTTTGTGAGCTCACCACGTATGTAAATCATTCTATCCGCACACACAAACACAACCCATCTCCCTCAAACGTACCCGAAAGGAGTAAAACAGAGAAGGACGGCAACAACCGAATTGGTGTTAATTTACAGTTGGCAATTATAATTTTCGTATTCATGTCCCTTTCTTGCGTCGAATTTTTTTGTTGTCCGTCTCTTTTGCGGCGGGGGGTTAAGATAAAGCGGTGAAGACGCGAGATATGTAGAATTTTTTAATAAAAACCGCGCTTCTGTGTGCGCTAAGTGATATGCCTTGTTCTTTTTAATTTCGTTGCGAATGCGAGCGCAGTCGGGATCATCTATCTTGGTTTTTTTATTTCTCTCTGCCTTGTGCCTCCACACGGCGCGTTATAAAGATTTCGCATGGGATATGAATATTGATTGTTTCGTTGCCGACTAATGAAAGCTTGATTGGTGTGCGATGTTGATGTGTAATGAACCCGCCGGGGAATGGGGAAACGTAAAAGGTTTTTCGACGCGTTAGTTAGCGAGCATTTTTATTTTTTTATTGGAATGATTCTTTTAATTGTGAATGGCGGAGTCTCAGCTGGGACTTGGGATTTATTTATTACGCCGTTTTATATTATATACTGAGACCGCTTTATACACATAGTTAGTCCATTTTTACGTTGAATTTATACTGCAACCGGATTGAATCCGTTTACCAGTACATCACTCAATTTATTTTCTAATGATACATGGCAAGCCTACTAAAACTGTAATAGTTATCAAACTACTAATTGATTTAACTAATAAAAAAAATACGACAAAAAGAATTCAACTTGCTACACAATTTCGTAGCGCGTAGGTGCGCGTACGCTGCTACGCCTGCGTAGGCGGCTACATGTGTGTAGAAGATTTCAACGCATGTACGTGCTACGTGCTACGAAAGGTGATCGACGTAGGCTTGTGTTTATTAATACATATTCTTAGTTTTAGTTTTTAGGCACATATGCAATAGTGGCAAAAGGAGTATGTAAGGATCATAGCAGGTGGCGTTCTGTTGTTACTGCCTACCCTCATAAGAAGAAGGCATAAGTTTATGTACGTACGCTTTAGTCTTTGAAAGAAAGAAAAAACATTCGTTTACCCATTGTTTAAGGTAGATAAAAACAGAGTTGTGTCCTGTCAGTGAAATTGTGAAGTGAAATTGAAGTGAAAATTGAAGTGAAATTGTGTCCTGTCAGTGGTGATATTATACAGTTATACTAACGGCCCGCCCCAGCTTAGCACGGGTGCAATTTTTTTTTCATACAAACCTTGTCCTGGCAATACCGAACACAACAAAAAGGAATTATCCAATTTGGTGCAGTCGTTCGGAAGTTATGCGCGTACAGACATTTGGGTGACTTTGTTTTATACTATGTAAGGATACCTACCTAGGACTTAAGTTTACCCCTTCAAATCAACTCAACTCAAAGCATTTATTTCAAATAAACGAATTACAGGCACTTTTGAATTGTCAAGGGGTCGGTCAATCAGAAAGATGAAGCTAGTTGCCCATTCCAAAGCGTAGTAGGTACCTATGGAGAAGAACGGGCAAGAAACTCCACGGACACTCTTTTAAATCAACATAATATGGTTACAAAATATTGATTACAACATTCATGTTAAAAATTATGCATGTGAGAACGATGCAGAACTTCGGGTAACTAGTAATGATGTTAGTTTGAGCATCAGATGTATTTATCTGAGCTTTTTTCCTCATGGAATCTCTCACATCACAACGTGTGGCAGACGGATTGCTGATCGTCATCTTCTGCCTAGCCTTTTCCCAACTATGTCGGGGTCGGCTTCCAGTCTAACCGGATGCAGCTGAATACCAGTATTATACATAGAGCGACTGCCTATCTCACCTCCACAATCTAGTTACTGGGTAATACGATACCCCTTGATAAGACTGGTTGTCAGACTTTCGGGCTACTGAAGACCCGTAACGACTGTCAAAGATCCACGAATGACAGTTGGAACCAACGGCTTAACGTGCTTTCCGATGCACGGAGGGGTCTTGGTATGTGAAGATGGTCACCCATCCACGGACCAACTGCGGCAAGCGCAGCTGAACCTGATCTATCGACCCGTGCGGCTGTTATTACTTAGCCACAAGCCCCTCTACGATGGTGTGCTGATCGTAGTAAATATTTTGCTATGCGCTACTTTAGCGGTCAGTGATCTACACTCCAAGTCCGTCAACGAAGATCCGGGCCCGTCCGAAAGTTGTATATCCATCAAAACAAGTGCCAAATTCACTTTTTCGGACGTCCAAACACATATACATGACAGAACTCGTAAATACGTGATAAGAGCTTGTCGTCGTCTTGTCTTTTAATATGGTGTGTCAGGATGTCAAGTTAGATTTGGATTTATTTACTAGTAGCGTTACGGAAGTTTGTACAATTGTTTTATCGATGTATAGCCATTTTTTTTTCTTCTCTTGTTATTCTATTTTTTGAGCGTGAGATAATTCATTTGCGTGTCTCTTACGTCGCTGTTTTCAAGTATTTGTTAATTTACTCACGTTAATCGTTAGTGGAAGCTTGTAATTGGCCCTCGTTTTTACTAGATATTAAAATTTATTAGCTGTAAGTTATCCTAAAATTAATCAAATAAAATATCGAGATTATGATAACTATCAAATCGTCGTATTCTTAGTTCGAGCCCCGAACTAATCATTGTGTCCGTACGTAATTCGAAGTAGGAAACGCCCGTAACTTCGACAGACACTGCGGATTTCGTGCTTAGGGAGTAAACCCCCCAGAACCGGCACAAACCTTCCTTAATACTTATCTTTGAACCACGGCATACAATTATCACTGACTGCCTCCCATTTACTGTTTTACTGAGTGAGAGGACTATTTCCTCAGCGGTACCAGTAAATTAACAAAACAGGACGAAACATTAACACATTTCATTTATTAAAGACTTTTACCCAAATAGAGACATGAAAGCCCGTTCATCATTGCGTAGATTTTCTATATACAGATATAATAAATAAGAAGAACTTTGTTCCTTGGAAGAAAGTTCATAATGAAAGCATAATTTAGTTTTAACTTCAGTACGCGCCTCCAAAATGAAGCCCTTCAAGCCTTTACAAAGTAAAAATTAAATTTTAGATCGTGTTCCGTGCCTTAATTTCTCATTAAAATTCTGTTTATTATAGGTATGAACTGGCTGGTTTGGACTGTGAAGTTGACCAGCATTCACTGCGTGATATCCATCCTTACACAATATCTATTTATATACCTAAAACAAAGTCGGGTTAGTTACACCATTTATAACTCAAGAACCACGGGACCTATTTTGATAATCTTTGGTTTGTTGGATTTGTCTCCGCCCCGAATAGCAGAATAACTATTATACATAGTGCAATCCACGAAGACGCGCCCCACTCTTCTTCCTAATCCCTTACAGTACAAGTGTGCAACATTCCGATAGTGTTTTAGTTTTTCAATACACACTATTTACTTATAAACTTAGTGGGTAATTAGCGTGTATCGAAAAAAACAAAACAATAGCGGAATTAACTGGCGATATTACGATTAGGAAGAAGAGTGGGGCGCGTCTTCGTGGATTGCACTATCTGTAAAACATGGGGAAAATTCACAAAGAAAAAAAATAATAAGAAGATTTTCTCATACATTTTATATGGATCGGCTTTTTTGATTCTGAGGCGGTACAATACGAAGTTTGCCCGGTCAGCTAGTTTGTTATACAATGTGGAGACGACAATACAACAATAAATGAAAACACTAACAATAGTAATGCATAGGAGTATTTAGGAACCATCAAATAAATCCTAACATTGAATTTAAAAAAGTGACATTTGGGGTTCTGTACCCAAAGAACCACCAATTACCAATTGACCAATTGGAACCGTGCACCTAGCTTCTGACGTTTCATAAGTGCCCATGTTGGTTTATGTGAAATAAAAATAATTTGATTTGATTTGAAAGGGTAAAAACGAGACCCTATTACTAAGACTTCGCTGTCTGTCCGTCCGTCTGTCTGTCACCAGGCTGTATCTCAAGAACCGCGATAGCTAGACACTTGAAATTTTCACAGATGATGTATTTCTGTTGCCGCTATAACAACAAATACTAAAAACGGAATAAAATAAATATTTAAGGGGGGCTCCCATACAACAGACGTGATTTTTTTTGCCGTTTTTTGCTCGATATTAATAATGGCAACAGGTAGACGCTTGAAGTATTTACAGAATAGGTACATAGTTGTATATTCACATTAAAAATAAATAATGAAATTAAAATAAAATAAATTAAGGGTATTCCTTATTTAACTAATAAACAATCGCATACAATAAACGTGATTTTTCACATATGTAGTTTTAAATATTGTACGGTGGTACGGAACCCTTCGTGTGCGAGTCCGACTCGCACTTGGCCGGTTTTTTTTCTAACATATTAAATAGCATAAAAGCGTAAACAAAAAAGAACACACTTTAAATATTACAACAGTGCGGTGTTATTGACCCAACAAATATATGGCCGAAACCTGAAAAAATTGTATAAGTCAGTGTGCCGGGCACCCCCTTTTTTGCAGTTTTGTAAAAAAAATAACATTTGTAGTAGTAATAACTTCCACATGCATGACTCTTATGTCTCAAGCACAAGGTATAATATGCATTAGTTCGCATCGGGAAATAAAATTTAAGAACAAATTCGGCCAAGGTTATTGAACTAGCGAGCTGACTGTGTTTAACTGCAGATGTCTTTAACCTACCGGTGCTGGCTTGTTAACAGATACATCATCTAGAAAATGTTAAAAATGAAAAATAATGTCCAGTGACAAAACTATTTATATATATTTGATTGAAATTTTGTTGAAGCCCGAAAGTCTGACAACCAGTCTTAACCAAGGGGTTTCGTATTACCCAGTAACTGGGTTGTGGAAGTCAGATAGGCAGTCGCTCCATGTAAAATACTGGTACTCAGCTGC
This sequence comes from Hydraecia micacea, assembly GCA_914767645.1. Taxonomy (NCBI): domain Eukaryota; kingdom Metazoa; phylum Arthropoda; class Insecta; order Lepidoptera; family Noctuidae; genus Hydraecia; species Hydraecia micacea. Next base: position 4,491,480 of record OU611794.1, read on the forward strand.
ATCCGGTCAGACTGGAAGCCGACCCCAACATAGTTGGGAAAAGGCTCGGCAGATGATGATGATTGTTTTGTATGCAGATTGGGAACGTCATTAGGTATACGAAGTTTTTATTTAATTCATGTCCTTTATTCGTCTAAATACATATAAATTATATTTTTAAATATTAGAATATAAAAAAAATATATAAAAACATTTAAAAATATAAAAAAATACTATAATAATATACTTAATTTATTTAATTTATTGTTGTATTGTCATCCCCACATCATATATATATATCCTGATATATTTGTTTCCCGGTCTTTGAACACGTACCCCGCGTCCTAACTGAAAGCGATGGATGCGCGAGCACGAGACTGACTTATATATTTTTAGGATAGTAAGCGAAACGCGAGCCCTGTGCGGGTTGGTAGATGTCACATGTCTTCTAATGTTTGGTTCTAGGACATGCCGGTTTCCTCACGATGTATTCCTTCACCGTTTTGGGAGCAGTGGTGAAGAAATTATTTACACAAAGTAAAGCGCCTGTCTGGGTTCGAACCCACGACCTACTACTCGTAAGTCGGGGCCGTTACCACTGGGCCACCACTGCTCTGTATTTGCCTATATATCTATCTAGATGTTTATCGTTAGAAAATGACTCATAAATAAAACCCATACACTTAACCACATTCTCACAATTTCGTGTCGTAACTAATCCTGTATGTCGGATTACCTATCGGGACGGAACGCATCTGTATGATGACAGTGCTGTTCAGCTCACCCCCCAGCAGCCGCGCGTGAAGGAACGACCGAGATTGGAAATGGTTTAACACTACTTTTTAAACACACAATGGAAATTACACCTTGGATTTAGATGATAGAGTTCAAAATTGTCTGTGATGAACTGTACAGTCTAGGAGTTGACAGTCATTGGAATTTCAATTTTACATATCCGAAGATTGGGTTGGTTTTCGGTTGATGTAAAGTGTGTAAGTGTGAAGAATGGTCAGAGTATTTGAAGGCATCGTTCTGGTCTGCGTGTTCCGAGTCGAATCGTCTTCCGGCGTCAGACGTGATTTCTTGAAGAAAGTCAAATCAATGGACGCAGTGGACATTGGCCTCCCGATTGTATTCGAAATTTGTCCACAAAGCCAGCGGGGAGGCGAGTTGAATGAGTCTGTTTCTCGTAACGGTTGTTACAGCTTGATAAAGATGATGTCAATAAAAATATAGGAATTGCATCTGCGTAATAGAACTTGTCTTTGAACATTATGGCAATATGATAATGGGAACATTGAAAACCATTAGCATAACTACATCATCATTATTAAATGAGATTTTTGCTCCATTAAAATAATAAAGTAATCAATCTGAAAGGTCATGAAAGTAAACGAAACAAATGGAGTATGTAAGAATCGTAGCAGGTGAGTTTATGTATGTAAAATTAATAATAGCTAAGTAAATGTTTTATTTTAATAAATAAGGATTATTGGATTATTAAATGGATTTTTAGAAAAAAAAAAAATATTTACAATGAAAAACAAGCTATTAAAATAAAAACATAATATCCTAACCTAACTGAAACTATTAACAAACTTAAAACATAGCTTTACACGTCTAACTTAGTCAAATAACCCGCCCCTAACTGTTCCAATAAAAAAAAAATTGGCGATTTCCAGAATATTTATTTATTTATTAATAACCAACTTATATTTACAGTTTGCACCACACATACAAGTTATTAGTCAATATTAGTAATTACACAAACAAATGTCATACAATCATAAAATTAGGTTAAATCACATAAAAAAATTTGATGAAACTAAATGAAATGAAACAAAATTGGTCAAAATTTGATACAAATTATTATATGTTATACTTATACCAGCTGTGTAGCTGGTTCAAGTAATCCTTTTACAGCTAGGATCAGCCATGTTGATTTATTGATGAAATAGTGAACTGCGATAGGCAGTTTTTTAATTCCTAGGTTACACACAATATCAGTATAATAATTATGTTCTTTGAAAATCGCTCTTTTCATGACCATCCCTTGTTAGTCTACTCCGATGAATTGAAACCTCTTTACCTTTAAAGACGAAAATCGAGCGTAATAGGCTTCTATTGATTCTCTCATAATCCTTACATCCGGGTCTAGAAATGAGGAAAAACTAAATGTGTTTGATGATGATTCATACGACGTCCGATGTAAAAGATATCGTGCATGACCGTCGGCAAATGGATTCGTGCCCTGATATTCTTATATTATGGCTTTGCTATGAGTTCCTGCTGATCAGGACGCGTAAAGTCAAAGTCAAAGTATTTTATTTGTGGAACATAGGTAATATGGTACACTTCTAATATTTCGTGATCATAGGTTTACTTTTGTCTTTTTTGGAATTCCGTCATTTTGCTGGCCGTTAAAGTACATTACGATACGTGTGACTTAAGTAGACCATTATTGCACAGCGTGCATTTATAGACTACTAGCTGTTGCCCGCGACTTCGTCCACGTGAAATCCTATTTCCTAACTAAAAGTAAGTTTGTTTGTTACCTTTTCACGTCTAAACCACTGTACCGATCATCCTGAATTTTTGCATGTACGTTGTCAGGTGTACAGAAACGGACATAGGGTAGCTTATACACGCGGCGCCGTCTATTATCATAATAACGTTATTGTTGTTTTCCTCGCGAACAGCACTTTTTTTTGGGATGAAAGGTACCTTATGTCCGTTTCTGTACACCTGACAACGTTTATGCAAATTTTCAGTATCATCGGGTCAGTGATTTAGGCGTGAAAAGGTAACAAACAAACAAACAAACTTACTTTCGCATTTATAATATTAGTTAGGATAGGATTTAAGTCACATGTACCGTATACTATTTTAGAACTCATGTGACCTAAACCCGCACTTAAATCACGCTTTTCTGTATATAAATGGAGTGCTTAATTCACAGAAAAGCGCGAATTTAGGTCACACAGTGCTATAAATATCTACTACCTACCTATCGTCTTGATGACTTCTATTTGTGAAATACAAGTTTGTAGCAGTCCTTTTTTATGTGACAAAAGTCTTTAACCGACACAGAGTTGAAGATTCAAGTGCATATTGCCATAGAATAGGACCGATTGAGGTAACACAAATTTTAACGATTCTGTCACATAGTCTGATAAAACTAAAAAGGAAGTGTTAAAATGATCACCATACTGGATTAAATTATCAACTTAGTGCTTAAAATTGCAAGAAATAAAAACTCCTCTTAAAAAAGCTAAACGTCAAAATGCAATTTTTATTTTTATAATGCTCTCCAGGGTTCGTTGGTTCCATTTTTAAAAGTGCAAAGTGCCAGTAACCTCGGTGCTCCTTTAATTTCAATAGTGGGGTCGCGCTCAAGGTCACCGCCCGCGAGGGGACACTTCACGATCAGCTGATATTCTCTTTTTATAATATTTGCCGCGTTTTTTAATCTGTGCGCAGTTTTATTTTGGGCACGTTTTATTGAAAAGTTTATTCTTTGTTTTTGATAGAATTTGAAATTTTTTACCAGTGTCCCAGTGCGAATTATGAGATACAGAATGACAATAAAGAATAATACCTGTTTATTTTTACTCTATCCAATGGAAAACTAGTAAGATTTTTTTTTGCTACAGCACAGTGTTAGTGTCAGCGTGTATGTGTGTATAGATCGTAGGTTCGAAACCAGACAGGCGCTTTACTTTGTGTAAATTATTTCATCACCACTGGTCTCAAAACGGTGAAGGAAAACATCGTGAGGAAACCGGCATGTTCTAGAACCAAAAATTCGAAGACATGTGACATCTACCAACCCGCACTGGGCCTGCGTGGTAGATTGTAGCCCACTCCCTCTCAAAGAGAGGAGGTCTGTGTCCCAGCAGTGGGTACAATATAGGCTGATTATGATAGTGTTAGTTTGCTTAGTGTTACAGGTAGTTAACACCTTAAACGCTAAACAAAAATGATAAACATCCATCCACCCTCGAAACCATCCATACGCAAGTCCGGCTATTTTTTTTTAATAAATAGTCCAAAACGATTACATAAACAGTTACCAATAAATTATGTAACCGCTACCTCCAAGCCAAATATTCCTAAATCATAACGAGCGAACTTCGAAACTTTTTAACATTCGCAACAGACTCGAAACTACCAGTTGCATCCCAAGTTTAGGGGCTCGATAAAAGTAGCAATAAACCACGAGCGTGGGCAGAGGGCAGCGAGGGGGTCGCAGAGGGAACCGGGGGGAGGGGGTGCCGGTCATCTCCCCCTTTTTATCTCCGCAAGTCAAGGGCGCGTGGGGCAGGTTCGGCCGGCCGCCGGCTATTGACATTCTGTTTTCAAATTTACCTACTTTTTTCCATTGTCCGTAACTTTTTAATATGGCGAGGTCGACGAACCGAATGGCCAGTGCGGCCTATTGCGTAATCCGTTTTGTAATGTTGCCGTTTTAAAGAATCTTGTTTTGTTTTTAATTGGCCGTTTACTGTTTAGAATATTGACAGTTTTACGTAATTTATTTTTTGTTTGCGCTTTTTTAAGGTTAGTGAAAATTTTATCGTTTCGACGATTTTATTTGTTGAACAGCGGGGTGCATAAAACAAATAAAAAAGGTTTACTAGAATACATTTATTCTACGGATACCTATTGGCTCATAAAAGTTATGATTACCCAATTATTTCCCATACCTACATGACACATGTCGGCACAACTACAAATTAATTTCTAAAAATGACCATTACGCCAATAACAATTAAAACAAATAAGTCATAAGGGTAATTAGACTTGACAATGAAATATTCCCATTTTGACGCCATGTAATTAACTTAATACGGTATTTAGTAATATATATCGGCGAACTTGAAAATAATAATATGATCATTTAGACATGATTTCAATGCATAGCGACGCTTGAAAGGCAAAATTGACTAAGCGACATATGGCTAACTTTACAGGAGAACGGACAAGTTTCAGAAAAAAAAAACATTTAAACTCTTGTAATCATCCCACACTAGGCGTTATTATTAGGTACTATTTTGGAAATATAATTTTTTTATTCTGAAAAGTTAAACTTTAAATTGTTCGCCTGTAAAGTTAGTCCTATGTCGCTTATTCAATTTTGACTTTCAAGCGTCGATAGGTTTTGCAACTTTAAATTCGGAAAGATAATCTGCGGTAAAGGTTAGGGTGGTTATGTTATCTTAGTCGATAACAGCCAACTGTTTTATACAAGATTTAATTTAACCAGTGCGATTCTAGACTCGCTAGCGTAGAAACTTTTATTCGGTTATCATAAAAAAATCTGCTGTTTTATAGAAAAGTGCAATATGTCCCAACATGGTCAAAATCGTTGGTTGTTTAGGGTTCCGCACCCAAAGGGTAAAAACGGGACCCTATTACTAAGACTCTACTGTCCGTCTGTCTGTCCGTCTGTCTGTCAACAGGCTGTATCTCATGAACCGTGATAGCTAGACAGTTGAAATTTTCACAGATGATGTATTTCTGTTGCTGCTATAACAACAAATACTAAAAACAGAATAAAATAAATATTTAAGGGGGCTTCCATACAACAAACGTGATTTTTTGCTCGATATTAATAACGGCAACCGGTAGACGCTTGAAATATTTACAGAATAGGTACGTAGTTGTATATTCACTTTAAAAGTAAATATTTAAATTAAAATAAAATAAATTGAGGGGGGCTCCCATACAACAAACATGTTTTTTTTACATATGTAGTGTTTAATATTGTACGGTGGTACGGAACCCTTCGTGTGCGAGTCCGACTCGCACGTGGCCGGTTTTTTTTTTATAACCTACGATTTTCTACGCTAGGGGGTCTAGAATCATAATAATATGCTGAAATCATGGTAACAGTTTGTGCACTGGTTCAAACTTTATCCTGTGAAGGCCGTGTTTATTCATGATCAACAAAATCAGGCAAAAACGTATACACAGACTAAATATAATAATTAATTACTAGTAAGTTTTATGTACCTACCTCATAAATTATTCCAATCGGTGGTCTCAAAATATGGGGCTAAATAATAACAGACGCATGGCTCAGTCGACGGTTAAGCTGTTCCTGCCGCGGTCGGTTTATGGATGGGTGACCAGAAATATCGGGACCCCTTCGAGCCTCGAAGCGTACGTTAAGTCGTTGGCCCCGGCTGTCATTCGTAGATCTTTGTCAATCGTTACGGATAGTCAAAAGTCCAAAACTCTGAAAACCAGTCTTACAAGGGGTATCGTGTTGCCCAGTAACTGGGTTGTGGAGGTCAGATAGGCAGTCGCTCCATGTAAAATACTAGTACTCAGCCGCATCCGTTTAGAAGAAGCCAACCCCAACATAGTTGGAAAAAGATTAGGTAGAATGATTGGCGGTATTAAGTTATCAAATTAGCTAGAAAACAAATGAACCTACGTATTTTTCAAACCGCTATGATTCCCGTTTGAGCACCTATTTTTAGAGCACTTATTCCAAATAATATATATTTTTTCTTCCATTGATCCCATCTCTCCTAGGTGCTCTAAAAATAGGTGCTCAAACGGGAATACTCCCTCTACTGTTGAAATCTAACCAATATTTCCTAGCAGTGCAAATCGAATCATCATTGTATGTTTCTATCTAATAGCTATTCAGAATCTAAAGTGCCAAGAGCTAAGATAATAAACGTCAAGTTCACAACTTAATTAAGTTAATATTAAGAGATTAGCAGTGTTAAAGCCGTGTACAAAACATATAGTATCTAATGTCGAGTGTTCGTTATGATCGGTCGAGATGCGAGCGCGATATCTGTCATCTTACACAACTTAATATCACCAGCACTATCGATATATTACCATCTGTTGCGGGCAAACTATGGATTTGGGAGGCAGACGGTTTAGAAAATTACTGATTGCGAAGAAGGTGGATTAAAGTATGGGCTAGTTAAATATTTGTAGTTTTGGAAGCTAAGTTCAGCCATTCTTGGCAAAATTGAATTAGACAAAGGCTATATTTTGTACGTATTTGTTAATTTAATAACTCAATATTATGGTGAGATTTTTTAAATATCTTCCATCATAAACAGTTTCCTATCGGATATGTACTTTCTAAGCTGATTTTATTCCTCAAACAAGAATTGTAACTATTAATTTACTTATTGGCATTTTTCAAACCCAACAACATAGCGACGGAAAACCGTAAAAAATAAGAATTTCTAAATAGCATTTAATGCGAATCCAATAAGACAAAATTCCAAGTTGGATTTGGTCATACCGCAATATGTCCTGACACCAACTTCATCCACAACATATCGATATATCGACGGGCACACAAAAACGCCGAAAAGTTTGAGTGACAGGACCGCCGTAGAAAAACGATGTCGATAGTCGATAGTGCAACAAAGCACCCGCCGGCCCATCTCTATTGACAGGACGGCTAGAGCGTGTGCTACGTGTGAATGCTATCGATAATATCGAGATGTGTTCATGTCGATAGCTTGACCATTACGTGCACGTAAAAATATCTTGGGAACCGAAATGAGACCGATATAATCGAACGATACGGTTAGTGAGGTGTATGAGCCGGGAAATACGCGCCATTGTTTCGGTTTTTTTATACTGTTTTGTGTACTGAAACTGTAGTAGTATTTATGCAAATTTGGAGTACCTAGGTGTCTTTTCGTTCGTGAAAAAACGCACTGTACTGTGGAAAACTTTAGAAACAAGATGTATTTCCACAACTGCAGCTTGACTTGTACTTTTAAGAATCTTTATGGTAAAAATACAAGTCAAGCATACCAGAAGACCAATAAAATTCTCGTAATCAAAAATGTTCAAAATCTAGTCGCAATCTCATCTCAGCGACAATCAATGTCAAAAACTTGTCAAAAATTTAGGGAAGATAAAGGTATTTTTGACAGATTGAGACTGAGATCAGACTGCGGACGTTATTAAAATTACGAGAGTTCCCCCTCAGTTACAACTTTTCAACTAACAAAAGAGAACCCTACAAAAATGATCACAAAACAGAAGTCTCAATTAGAAGTCGCCAGTAACGTAAACTTACCAGAAACAAAGTAAGCAGATCTCTCGCTACCACAAAAAAAAGATAGTCTTCCACAATGCGACAGACAAAACGTGTTCGTTGACCTCCGGAGCGGCGCGTGCGACGGACAGACAGATGTGCCAGTCACTTCATAATCATAATGGCGGATAAAATACAAAGCCACATCAAATCTATGAGATATCTCGACAGGATTACGTTACAACTTTTAACTACAATTACTTTACTGTTAAATCGACGCAGCCGAGTAATGAACTTGAATCTGATCAAACACTAAACACTCCCAGACAATACATTAACGTTTTAACTTACGTGGAGAGTTCCTTTCGAAACGTAAACATGCATCAACTGCCTAGCCTTTTCCAGTCTAACCAGATGCAGCCGAATACCAGTATTTTCCACGGAGCGACTGCCTATTTAACCTTCACAACCCAGTTACTGGGTAATACGATACCTCTTGGTAAGACTGGTTGTCAGATTTTCGGGCTTCTGACGACCCGTAACGACTGCCAAAAATCTACGAATGACAGCCGGGTAGCCAATGGCGTAATGTGCTTTCCGAGGCACGGCGAGGTCTTGATATGTAAAAATTCTCACCCATCCATAGACCAACCGCAACAAGCGCTTAACTTGATCGATCAACCCGTGCGGCTGCTATTACTTAGCTACAGCCCCTTACGAAACGTAAACATGCGCAGAGACAAATAAAACTTGACGAAAATCAATTTAGAAATCGCGCGACGCAATCCGGACTATTCGATTGACGATTTCGTCGCGGACGGTGGGCGTGTGTAGTCGATGAAAAAAACATATCACTCCCACTCCGACCGGTTACACAACAACAATTCTAACGAAGCGCTAATGATGATAATATCAACTCTTTATCCAAGAGAATAAGAGTCACAGTGCACGAACAGTTACGATTGCAGATTCGCACTGGCCACACCACGCCTCGACACCCGTCATTGGCAGAAATAAAAACGGCGACCACGCGTAACTCGTCACGTCTCGCCGGACAGTGAAATCGTGCGACCGGTGACAATGTGTCACTTTGCCAATTCACCTAGAGCCGCCCTGCCCCTGCAACTGTTTCACACACAGGTGTCGACACGAGGGTTGCGAACCCCACCAGGGGTCAACCAAGTCTGGACGCGTTACTGTGAGCCGCATTCGTGCCGTTGCGTCGCCGTGCCTTATGAAATGACAGTTGCAGCTTCAATGCGCAGACGTTTACCCGCAAAAGGAAATTTCATCGATCACGCTCACAAATTGCTACGTAACTATCGAGATGTAAATCGCTTATGGCTACCGTTATTTTGAAAAATCGATTCTTGATAATCGATTCGTCACAGTTGCGTTCCGTTTACGCAGTGGACTGTCCCACGGTCGGTCTGTGTGCGACAAAGCTTCAAGGCGACACAGTGCGACACTGTGACCCGTGTGACTGCACCGTGTCGACCTACCGTGCCACTACGAAATAATCGACTGTAAAATCGTATTTGAAGGACCATTAAGAATTGCCACACACATTTCCAAAGACATTCGAATTGCCGAATGTTTTTTGTTGAATATATTTCACAGGATTAAAACCTTATAAGCCAGCAACGTTGCAACATTGGCCACTGTTAACAAGGTCCTCAGGTTTCAACTTTCAACAGGTATTCGAGAGAAAACTAGTGCATTTGTAATCCGTTGGTAGCGGATAGTTTTATTAGGTTCAAAATTGTAAAATTGGTGAGGAAATCGGAATGACCTGAAAAAAGGTTGTTAGCGGTAAATGAATGAATTACTGAAACTAGAAAAATACGCGAACAGTACGCCTTAAAAATTTAATTTCAAAAAGTAGAACTGAGGTACAAACGACGACACATCAAGCTATACAGTACCAGTATTAGTTGACCTCGCTTTGTATTGACTTTTCGTACAATGAGAAGTCAGCTTATACTGGAAATGTATAGCTTGATATGTCGTCCTGCGTCCGAAAAGAAACTATTCTAACTTAATATTATAAATGCGAAAGTGAGTTTGTTTATTACTCAATCACGCAAAAACTACTTGACAGATTTGGATGAAATTCGGCACGCAGATAGACCATTACCTGAGTAAGGACGTAAGCTATTTTTTAACCTGGATTGCAGACGAAGTCGCGGTCAACGTCTAGTAAGTATCAAATAATCATAAAAATCCAAATCGTGTCCATAAAACCCTTGTAACTTCAAAACGCACCTTCTAAATCTTATCCACCACAAAGTTTCACCAAATATTTACATAAATAAAGTAACATTAAACACCTATTAATCTAAACTCCTAGTACCTGTCAAACCTAATAAGTGAACCATCGTAAAACTAAGTTTCAGTAGTAAAAAGTATTGCTATAAAACGTTAACATTTTCGTGTATTCATTATGGACAAGGTGACATGATGAAATAACTCACATATTTATACAAAAATAGTCTTTATAACCTTATCGATTTATGTTTATAACTTCATTACATGTAAGTGTAGTTACTATTAACTACACTTACATGTAATGAAGTTATAGACCCTATGGTCTATATTCCCGTGAACTTTTTCATGTATTCAATGGTCAAAAGGATGTGATGAAATTACTCACATATTTAAACAAAAATACTCTTTATATCTTTATCGATTTATGTTTTTCACTTTATTAAGAGTAGTTAATAAGGTCTATATTCCCGTGAACTTTTTCATGTATTCAGTGGGCATAACGATATTTATTTATTTATTTGGGACAAACAAACAGTAACACATTATATCTGCGCAAATAATATAAACAAAGATATTATATAAATGTGAAACTCACACCGTTATCCACAGCATATACAATACATATAACTTTACTAATGAACAATCTATGCGAGTAAGACTACAAGACTGTTCAAATAACTATACATCGAATGATGATATGATGAAGTAACTCACATATTTATTCAAAAATAGTCTTTATAGCCATATCGATTTATGATAATAACTTCATTATATTTTAGAGTAGTTAATAAGGTTTTTATTCCTGTGAATAGACTCATTAGTTTGTGTTGGGCAAACATTAGTATTCATACAGGCATACGTGAAGACAGCCGGCAATTATACAGGGTGGGTAGAGTACGGCCTGGCACCGAACTGCCCGAATTTGCGCCGTTTACACTGTATACAGGCTGTGCACATTTATTTATGAACAAAAAAAAATTAACAATAAAAATGACGATAACTTTTAACTTGTTTTTCATTGATCAATAATTGTGCTGAAACTTCAATTACCTACAAGATTACAACAACCTCTTGGACACTGAAAAATAAATGTGACATAACCCACCAACTCATCGTACGTAGATACAGTCATTTTAAACGGTTACTTCAGCGAAATCTTGCCGAATGGCAAACCCACTCTAGTAACACACAACATAACATAACGCCTGCATTCCCCAAAGGGCTAAGCAGAGTCTGATAATAAAGTTATTACACAAACAATCCGCCATCTACGACCCAAAACGACCCAATTATTCCTCTACACTCACAAACCCACAACAAACTTTGCTATTAATTACAAACGCCCGTATAATTGCAATCACCCTATAAAGAGTTAATATGAAAGCTTATTCATTTGCATTTGTCGTGGCAAGCACGTGTGGCGGCTCGCGTGCCGGCAATGTATTACGAAAAACGAATATTGCACGTACATCCTGTATATACGATACTGAGTATGTTATGTAGATATGCAAATAGGCATAATGCTCGAATGTTGAAAGGATCAGAAATAAGTGTTGTATACTACTAGAAACTGGTAACTTTCTGGGCCGAAAGTCGGACAACCAGTCTTATCAAGGGGTATCGTATTACACAGTAACTGGGTTGTGGAGGTCAGATGCAGTCGCTCGATGTAAAATACTGGTATTCAGCTGCATCCGGTTAGACTGGAAGCCGACCCTAACATAGTTGGGAAAAGCTAGGCAGATGATGATGACTACTAGAAACTGGTACTAAATGATTTAATGGCAGTTTTCTCAGCCGTATAAACAATCCACATGCACGTTAAAGGTTCTGTTTATTACGCCGATGGCCGTGGTGGTCTAGTAGTTGCTGACTGACGAGTGGTAGGTAATAATAATAATAACTTTATTGATCCAAAGATATACACAGACACAGGTTGTATAGTAGTTACATGCTAAGACTTAATCAACTAACATTGGACACAAGGGGAGAAAAATAATTGTCTATATTAACAAAAATTTAAATCCTGTCTCCTAAACTGGGGATGGCCTGTATCTTAGAGACAGGATATATTATTAACTTAGGTAAGTCGTAAGTTCGAAAACATTTCATTTCATCAGCACTGCTCCTAAAACGTTACGAAGACAGTATGTCCTTGAAACCAATTTAGAGATAAATATGTGACTTCTACTAATCCGCACTGGCCACGTGTAATGGATTACAGTCCCCTCATTTAGGAATTTCTGAGAAGGGAAGGTTTCCCGTTATAAAACAATTCTGCCACAAGGTTTCTCCATTAGCCCACATTTCGACATTTATTCCTCGAAGGCCCGCTTGCACTACAAAAATCACGTATTTAAAACATCGCTCTGTTTCTCTCACTCGTTTGTAAACGACAGACACAGAATGATGTTTTAAATAGGTGTATTTTGGGCCTAGGTGTACAATTGATTGCAACTTAATCGTAGTTTTTCCGACATTAATTAAAAGCCAATAAAAAAGAGGGTGTATGCCACGACAGAAGTGAAAACTTACGTCTATAGCCGAGTATACACGATTCCACGTCGAGAATTCGCGAATCACCTTCACCGGCCGACTAGAGCCGAGTATAACCGACTCAGCGTCACCCGAGTGCGCCAGAAGTTTTCACTTTAAAAGGTGACCCCTCTATTTTCCACAAAACTTAATCTATACCCCAAAAGCGATTGGTGGACTGTATGAGCCGATGTATCACCCTTAATGAATCAGAACCGAAACAGTTGGGTAACTCGCTCATTAATACGAATTGTGTGATCGATATCATGCTTGGTACCGCGGGTTTGATACCTTATGATATAAGTATGACGCTTTTGGTAGGAATGCGACCATTTTTGGCAGAAATACGACAAGTTGTGTGAGACTTGGGTGTATGTCGATTCGATTGGTCGTAAACCGATTTGAAGTAGAATGTTTGTATTAAGAATCTTTTTATGGCATCCACTTTGGTTTTTATCACATCTTCTTCTTCATTTCGTGTCGACGGTACTTTGTATTTAACAAAAGATAGACATAATATTGTTGTGTGCCATCATTCTAACTATCACAAAAGACAGACAGCTGTGTCGCTATCATATTTTCTTTCAATTTCAGCCAAGAATTTGGCTAAACAACTAGCTTCTTTTGAGCAACGCAACTTAATCTTAAACTATTCTGCCAGTAATTTGCAAGCGTATGTACAGTCAACAAAAGAGGTAAGTATGCAGGATTGTCGGATATAGTTGAAGTATAGTAAGAAACCGATGGATGTTCTCGAATAAATTTAATTTTATTAATTGGAAACAAACAGCTCACCCAAACTAGAACGTGTCCTGTATCTCAGAGGGGCCATTCTTGTAATTTTAAGAACGTTCACAGTCTGATCTCAGTCTCAATCTGTCATAAATACCTCTAATTTACCTACATTTTTGACAAGTTTTCGACATTTGTTTGTCACCGAGATGAGATTTTGAACATTTTAAATTACGAGAAATGGCCTTCTGATGTCCAAAGCATCTAAGCTTAATAGACTATTAGCACTTGTGAGAAGAATTACATGTTATCTCTACCTGAACCCTTGCAGGTTGAAACATGAATGTTTGAGGGTGTTAAATTACCATACAATAATATTTGACAGCCCAAAGTCACTTTCACCGTAAAAAATCACATGCATTCTATGGAAAGAGCATTGAAAACAAATTACACTGTTAGGTACTTATGCCCCTTTCAAAGACAATTCTTTGGTCAGGTAGAGTCGGAGCAATAAACATTACTTTCGTGAACATTGTCTGTCCGTCTGTCGGCACGTTTGTACGAAACATGTTACCGGGTCTTCCCAATAACGTATTTGTTTTAAACAATATACTTTTTAGAAGGTAAGGATAGTACGAAAAAAATTATACTGCGTTACAAAATAAAAATTAGTTTACGTGATAGATACATGCATGTTGTAAACTATTATTTCATACCTTTTTTTTTTGAGGTTTTACTTTGTTTTATAGAATTCTCTTTTTAGGAGGCCTCTTTTTGACTAGAAATTGATAGATATCTAAAGCGAGAGCATAAAAACGTGTTGTTTCCTACTATAGTTGCCGCGTTTTAGCATGACTATAGCGGTCATTGATCGACCTATATTTTTCACCGATTTTTCTAGCATTCTTTATGTCAAAAACTGAAATAAAGTCCGTTATGGCGCTACCTCGAAAATCTAAAATCCTCGAAAACCTACTAAGCGATCAAAAGTGATGCAATTACTTTTGAAACGCAAAAAGATTGGTGGCTATAATGTGCGTGCACTCGGAATAATATTATGTATATGTATGTACCAAAACGAATTTAATCCTTTTTTAACAAAATAAATGAATTAAATTTAAAACTACTTTGAGTAAACTTTGATATGATAATAATTCTCTATGTTTTAAAGTAAATTCCATTGAATAACTCTTAAGCGTTATGACGTGATGTCGAAAAAAGTAAAAAAAATAGATATAACTTCGCATTTTTTTTTGTATCGAGAAAAATTCATTGATTCGTGTATTCCTTTTACATGATACTAGACCAAAGAGTCAAAAAACATATATTATACCAAAATTTTAAATCTCTATTGCACATAATTAACAAGTTAAACGAAATAGAAAAACCACTTTTTTTTCAATATATCACTTTAACGTCCTGAATCAATATCTAACGTAATCTTCAACATGCCCTAAGCTGAGGTTCGTACCCCACAGGGGCGTGCTCTTAGCGTGTTAGTCTATTAGATATACGCCCCTGGCTGGAGGCTTTGAGTTTACTTAAGGCAACCACAGGATTGTCCGGTTAAGTAGTTACAACCTCTCAAGATCAACTACGAGATTCCATTTGTAAAAATAAAATAAAAAGTGGCACTCCGGGAGTGCCGACAGAAGTAAAAACTTGAACAATTACGTGTGTATTTTTTGAATCGTTATACTAGTATAAACAAAACACAAACAGAATACTTTGCCATCACTCACTGATATATCGGAAATACATTAAAACCGAGTACCTACACCCCGAGGACAGCCGAACACATCCGAATGTAGCGCGGTGTCGGTAACAGTGTCGCGAGTTCAATGGTTTTATCCCATCTCAAAAAATGCCCAACGCGTCTAAAGAAGTTAATTTTCACTTAAAAAAAAATTACATGATCCAATAACGAAAAACGTAAGTTTTTCGTACGGAGATCTATTAGGAAAAGGGCAATGACCGCTATTGCCATGCTAAAGCGTAACAACTAATACCTTATTAGCTCAGCATGATCAGCCTATAATGTTCCCACTGCTAGGACGCAGGCCTCCTTTCAGTGAGAAGGACTGGGCCGCAATCCACTACGCGGGCCCAGTGCAGGTTGGTGGATGTCACATGTCTTCTAATCTTTGGTTCTAGGACATGCCGCTTTCCTCACGATGTTTTTCTTCACCGTTTTGAGAGCAGTGATGATGAAATAATTTACAGAAAGTAAAGCGCCTGTCAGGGTTCGAACCTACGACTAATCACCGTTACCACTGGGCGACCACTGCTCACCATTATAAACCTATAATACCTTATTATATCTTGAGAAATTATTACACAGAAACCTAATCTTAGTCTTCCCCTACCGACAAATATAACTGGTGTTAGTAGTACTAGTGAGAAAAAAAATTCCGATTAGTTCTACCGTAGAACTGTTCAGTAGAACAAGTGGGAACAAACCTGGTTTTTGTCCAAAACCACCCCTTCAAACACATTCCCCTTTACGCTCCATTTTTCCTTAACACGTCAGCAACACAGGAAACTTCTAATACAAAACTTTCAAAATCACACCACAAACTTCTCAATATTCCTTCCCTTTTAGAACAAAACCTTTCTATTTTTGAAGAACAAAAACTCTATATTCGACTCTAAAAGTTCCCAAGTAGCATAAATAAACACGACACGTAATAAAGAAGTCGATATGAAGCAGTTATTCGTGTTAATTATAAGCCACGACCACAAATCTCTTGTTAGTAAAATGAACATGTTTTTGTAATCGACTGTAGGTATGCGATGGACGCCCACTCGTGACAAATAACGGGCTTTTTCAGGCTATTTTAAAAATAGGTGAAGAAAGTTTTCTTAGTACGAAAGTATTACTGTAATTTTGTTGGAAGGTGAAATTGGATTGGGTTGGGGTTAATAAGGATATCGGGTGTATGGCAGGGTCTATTTGAATTTCGGCGAATCGACAGTTACTAATTTCAAATGTAACCTTTATATTTAAGTAGCTCAGTGAGGATATAATTACGAAAAATATCATTGTCGTTCTTAAAGCGTCTTAATATACATTAGTTATGTATTGATACCCAGGGATGTGCCTTACAGGCGTTGCACGGGGGGGGTTCAGGAATTGGTATTTTAAGAGAAACCGGGACCGCCCCTGTGTTGATGGTGATCACCAGGGTGGTTTTAGTGAGGTAAAAATCCCACACTCCCCGACCTCCCTCCCCGGAGGTCCCCGCCTTTTGAAGGTTTGACCCCGACAACAAAAAAAAAAAGGTATGTATGATGAACCTTGAGCCATGCTATGCTTTGCATGCCATGATGCTGTGAGCCATGTAGGTACAAACTGGCACTTGACAATTTAGCTGTGACACATTACAACTTACAAGACTTTGAGTTACGAGTTGTAGGTCGTAGGTTCGAATCCAGACAGGCGCTTTACTTTGTGTAAATTATTTCATCACCACTGCTCTCAAAACGGTGAAGGAATACATCGTGAGGAAACCGGCATGTCCTAGAACCAAAAATTCAAAGACATGTGACATCTGCCAACCCGCACTGGGCCCGTGTGGTGGATTACGGCCCACTCCCTCTCACTGAGAGGAGGCCTGTGTCCCAGTAGTTCCGAACATTATAGGCTGATTATGATGACATTACAACTTTGCTTCCAAAGACAGGCGGCACAACGCGGCATAGCACGGCAAAAGCAGTAACATTTGTATGGGTGGTATGATATGCCGAAACCTTCCGCGCCATACCGCTGTATGCCTAAGTCCCCTTGTGATAAGATTCAAAATCATTTACGCTAACGAAAATCCTTTGCCATGCCTCGCCGCGCCGTACCGCCTGGTGACCTTTCTTCAACAAAAAAATATATAAAAAACTTGTAACTTGGTTCCTTAGCTCCTTAAATGATACTAAGGAACCAAGGAACCTCCTCCACTTCCCTTCACCACCACAACAACCACTCAAACTCCACAACTTCTTTATCAGAGCACCGTCAATTAATCACGAGGGGCCAACCAATTACTGGCAACATTAACCGGGGGTTAACTATAGTTAACCGTACTTAACCGTAGTTTGGACGAGAGTTTAATCGTTGCGTATAACTCGTCTGATGTTTATGATAGTTAGTGTTGTGGAATGGGCGAACTATTAATTTTGGTTTTTGATAGGACAATGATGTACGGGGGTAAGGAATTGCCTTTCTGGGGCTGTGAATGTGGGAACGATACGGATACGTAACGTTTTCGCTTAGTACAGACTGGCCAGCACATCAAGCTACCCGAAACTGAAAAAATTTCCCAATCAACTTTAAACCTTATGATTTAGCGATAAAGTTGAAAATCTATTAAACAAATTTGACAAATTGTAGTAGCTTGGTGTGCGTCTGTACCTATAAAAGTAGTGACTGCCTCCTTGGTCTAGTGGTCGCAAGCGCTACTGCTGAGCATGAGGTCCTAAGTTCGATTCCCGGGTCGGGCAAAGTGTTATTGGGTTTTTATAATTTGAATTTCTCAGTAGCAGCCCGGAGTCCGGTTGATGGCAATAGACTCGCCCCCTATTACATGGGACTTATAACAGGTGAAATGTGGATATTGCTATAGGTACACCTCTGCCTAGCCCTTTAGGATTACAGGCGTGATGTTATGTATGTAATAACTACTTATAATGGCCGCCGTGTCCATAAGACATATCATTTCACATTCATACAGAAGGCAGTACTTTCATGTAGACAGATTTGGAAAAGGTTACAAAACACGTTCTATAAAACAATTATGACCTTCGGTTACCAGCCAGTTACTTCCTTCCTCCAGTTCCTTTCTTCCCATTGGACTATGAGAGTGAGGGAAGAGAGAGTACACCTGTGTCTGCGTACACACTTCTCCACTATAATATCTCTCGCGCCTAAGGGGTCGTCTCCACGAGCGAGAGAATCGCCGCGATAGTCTCGCCGTGCCATAAAATTTTCGCCGCTATGATATCGCCGTGTGGACACGTTCTAAGAGAGTGTATAGAAATACGTGGCACGACAATAATATCGCCGCGATTCTCTCGCTCCTGGAGACAGCCTCTTATATGCACAAAGAAGTGGGTTCCCGGTAAAGACAAGTCGGTACCGATCGGTGCGGGTGAAACAATCCTTATGCGTTCACACATAAAGAAACAGGTAAAACATGTAACTGTTTCCTTCCGAAGATCAACCTGCTGAGACCTGTACCGGAGTCGTGACCGAAAACCCGCTTCTTTCTGCAAGTACCTGAAGGCTAGTCTCCGTTGAGATTGGTCTCCATGCCCGAAATTCGGTCTGAAGGACTATTATTACTTCCTAGCAGTGCATAAAATGTCATCAATTTAGTACATAGTTTTCATTATTTGTACTCTTTCGACATGCTGGAACAACATTTTGAAAACTACTACTACCGAGGAAGGCCCTGGAAATAAGCTAGATTAATATCCCAAAAAATGGGTCAAAAAAAACATTCGTCTAATCAAACCAGTCTTACCAACGAAAAATAATCCTAATCCTTAAGTAAGTACTTATATATAAAAACTCGCGTGTGCCGACCCAACATTAACACATGACCTCAAAGACAAACGGCCAACATGCTATCGAAAAATGCTAATGCTCCCGATCCTAATCTTAACCTTAACGCGTGAGCCGGACCACGCATACTTGACTAAATGTAACCCTTGAACTATCTGATTACACCCTTAGACTTTCACCAGTTTAACATGACCTCCACACCCCCTCGAAATTCAAACATTCCAAGATGGCCGAAAAGGATTTGTTCGGGACGAAAGAGGTCTTGTTACGCTGGGTGTTGCCAGCATGCGACGTTTGAAATATGTGTAGTGACGTCACATTTATGTCAGCCAATCCATTAATGTCCTTATCTGGACTTCCGAATTCGTGTGTTTCTTGAGGAAAGTGTGTGGGCTTTATTGAGGCGGGACATGACACAGCAGGTTTTTTGGAGTAAGGAGTATCTTTTGGACGTAAATGTAGGTTATACGAATAAGTTTGTAGTAGAATAGTCTTTAATGTTTGTCTATGTTGTAGTTTGTTTTGAATATTATGTATTACATTACATATTTAGTACATTGTTTTGTTTATGATTCAAGTTTGGTTTTTTAAAATATCTTCAACCCTTTGATTATAATATAATCAAAGCTTCAACCTCAAGTTAACTTTTCTTCTCAGCATAATCGGCCTATAATGTTCCCACTGCTGAGACACGGGCCTCGTCTTTCTGTGAGCCTCACGCGGGCCCAGTGCAGGTTGGTGGATGTTACATGTCTTCGAATCTTTGGTTCATACCGGTTTTCTCAAGATGTTTTCCTCCACCGTTTTGAGAGCAATGGTGATGACATAATGTACACAAAGTAAAGTGCCTGCTTGGGTTTGAACTCACAACCTACAACTCGTAAGTCGCGACCATTACCACTAAGCCACCACTGCTCACTTCTTCTCAGACTTAGCTTTATTTAAAACGCCCTCATTCAAGTCGTACGTAAAAGAACGGTTTTTTATCCATTGTATGTAGGTACCCATTAGGACACTTTGAATAAAAACATTGTGTTCTAAAACCTTTACAATTCTGTGAGTCATCAATACTTCCAACTTTCCTTTGAACATAAAATCACTAATTACTGAGGATTACCTACACTGTTAACACAAATGGTATCTTCACATAATCCTCCAAACATACTGGAAAGACCCGTTAGGGCTCACGAAGTTCCCAGAAAACGCATGTGCTGTTTGAATTCCCCATTCTACGTAGGTACCCGAATATTATCTACTTCTTTCTTGGAACTGTGCATATTTAGTACTCGAAGGCAGGTAGATACATCATTGTTTCTGTAATATTCATGGTGTACAGACGCCAGCACATCAAGCTACCCGAAACTGTAAATTTTTTCGAATCAACTTTGAACCTTATATTTTAGCAATAAAGTTGAAAATCTATTAAAGAAACTTGACAGATTGTAGTAGCTTGGTGTGCTGGCGTCTGTACCATGGATTCAGAACATGTTCCTGAACTCCCCTGCGGGCTAATTGCGTAACACACTCAGTAACAGTAGGTTTCATTTTGACAGTCCGACAAAATTCATTGCGCTATTTACGATTTCGGGCAGACACATTTTTCGAACATATGAAGCAATGGATTAGCAGTATCCTTCAAAATGATTCAGATTTCGATTAGTAGTGCGTTATGCAATTAGGGTGCTGAAATGCTTCGTCAGTTATTAAAAAAAGCTGTTCTATACATTTTGACCGCGGAGGTCAAAATACACTTTTCTATGAAACTGCAGATTTTTTTTTCATGAACAAAATTCATGGTTACAATTTGTGCGTCGACGTATACTACCCTGTATATCTAAATAAATCACATAGGTACTGTGAATGCAATTCATTAACAAAGTCTTAAATTCACCCTTGCACGGTAATCCAAACAAACTATGCCTACTAAAAAGTTCACATAGCCCCAAAAATGAAAAAAGCAACATTTCCACTCCTCGTCCTACAAAATCGCAGCCAGCCCCGTAACATCAGTAAGTTTAATAACTCGTTGAAGTAGACTAGGAACACAAAACGAAGCAGACATTCGACTAACTACGTAACAGTGATGGCGAAAAATAAGCAAAACCCACGTGTAGGCACGAGCTTCAAACTGCTATGCCTTGTTAGAACTTGCATGTAGGAAACATGGGGGGAATTTAAAACGAAGAAAAATAAAGCGCTGCTGGTATTATATTCTGCTCGTTATGACTAACATACTTAGTCTTAAGATACTAACAGCTAACTAGTATGGACAAGCATCGTTGTTTTTCTGTTATGGGAGTCACCTGATTTTCATTATAACAAAAACTCAATGGTGTAATGGACATGCACCCTAACTGCGTAACACACTATCAATCGGAATCTGAATCATTTTGAAGCAAATTGCTAATCCATTGCTTCATAAGTTCGAAAAATTTGTCTGCTCAACACGTGAATAACGCAATGAATGTTATTGAACTGTCAAAATGAAACCGAATCCAATTGATAATGTGTTACGCAATTGCCCCGCAGGACCCGATCATAATGCTTATCTTTCTTAGCTTTCAGCCCTTTTTTATTTTTTAGCAAAAGATTATGATGATCTGGTGAAGAAGAACAAACACAGGTATATCTTTAACAAGAGTGTGATCTGGTTGAATTTCTTTGGCTTTCATTGTCATGTTAATACGTTCATTACGTCCATATTCTAATATAAATCTCAATTTTTACTAATCAAATCATTTATTGGTTTGCAAACATGTGGGTAAGTATTTAGTACAGAAGACTCCAGCACATCAACCTACCCGAAACTGTCAAATTTTCCCTTTCAACTTTGAACCTTATGTTTTAGGAATAAAGTTGAAAATCTATTAAAGAAATTTGACAGATTGTAGTAGCTTGATGTGCTAGCGTCTGTACATAGACATTTTATTGTAAGAGTCCTCCATGTTGTACAGTCAACAAAAGAGATAAGTATGCAGGATCGTCGGATATCGTTGAAGTTTAGTAAGAATCCGATGGATGTTGTCGACTGAAATTTAGTTTGATAAATGAGCTGTTTGTTTTCTATTAACAAAATTAAATTTTATTCGAAAACATCCATCGGTTTCTTGCTAAACTTCAACTACACACATCAAAAGTGTCTAGGGATCAAGCATTTTTATGCGGATTTCTTGAGATTGAGATGTGGCTTTGTAATAAATTTATGATTTTATAAATTTATATGGATCCTTTTTGGTGCATTTCATAATTTGAATCAGGAACTGTGAATCAAATTCGAGTAAAAGATGAAAATCAGCTGTCAATATTTTCCCTATAAAAACATACAACGCATTGAAGACATTATTAGTGCTACTGTTTCCCTACTACTGATTAAAACCAACGTTATTATGGAGCGGCGACGTCATTTAAGCAGGGAAGAAATGCTCAGAGCCGTGGGAATGATAGAAGCTGGTTCCCGGCAACGTACTGTGGCTTTAGCTCTGAATACAAGTCAGAGTGTTATCAGTCGACTTTGGACACGTTACCGAAGCACTGGTACCGTGGCTGAGCGCCATGGAGGACGGTATCGCTGCACCACACGGAGACAAGACCGATACATTCAAATCTTAACTCGAAGAGCTCCAACAATAACCGCCATGATGTTAGCCGTGAGGCATCATCACTCTTCAGGGAACTTAATTAGCGACCAAACAGTCAGAAACCGCTTGCATGAAGTGAACCTTCATTCCCGAAGACCGCTACGGGTACCACCTATAGCAATGCACAATCGTAGGATTCGATATCAATGGGCTCTTGAACACAGAAATTGGGCAGAAGAACAATGGCGTTTCGTGTGCTTTTCTGATGAGTCTCGTTTTGGTATGAGACCGGATACAAGACGTATACGACACTGGAGAACCCCTGGACGCCAACAGCGATTAAAATCCTGCCAGGAAGTCCATCCTTATAGTGGTGGAACCATCATGGTATGGGCGGGTATTTGGATCGGCGGAAGAACTGAGTTGATTTGGATCAGAGGCAACCTCAACGCTCAAATTTATGCTGAGACGATTGTATCAGACGTCATCGTTCCTCTACAAGTGCAAATCGGTCCCTTATTTCAGTTAATGCATGATAATGCACGACCGCACACCGCAAGAGTTGTAAGACAGACTCTCGCCGCAGCTAACATCAATGTCCTGCCCTGGCCTGCTCAGTCGCCAGACTTGAACCCGATTGAGCATGCATGGGATATGCTACAGAGAAGAGCTCTGCCGAATATGGAGGGTATCCAGTCGCAAGAAGACCTTTTTTTGTTGTTGCAACGAACATGGGCTGCCATTCCACAGCGTGATTTGGATGAACTCATTTTGAGTATGCCAAACCGATGTTCTTGTGTTGTTAGTGTTCGCGGTAGAAACACGGATTATTAATTGTTTAAGTTACCCAATAAAATTTTAAAGAAAACTGTTATTTCAGTCTTTTTTTCGAACTTTTGTGTTAGTGGTTCAAATGTCAAAAATCCCTTTATTAGGAAAATGGCAAATTTCTTTATTAATGCAAAGGTGACTTGGTTTATCGTTACTGTGACAAACGAAAACACTTTATTTGATGAATCCTTAAAGAAAATTTTAATTAATATCAATCAGGAGAAAAGTTATTGCAAAAATATATGTTGATCCCTAGACACTTTTGATGTGTGTATATCCGAAGATCCTGCATACTTATCTCTTTTGTTGACTGTACATGCAAATCATAATACTATATATCAACTTTCTTTTGAAGACTACTTTTACTACCTCAAAAATGTCTGCTTTTCACTTTACCTTATCCACCCCAATTCTAACCTCCCAAAGTTATAAGCACGTGTGCTATGTAGGTACACGTAACGGTTAAAACTGTAGGGAAAACATTGAAAATTTGGGCGCTTATCAGCCGGCGTGCTAACTTTTATTTTTGGCGCCCGAGGCTCGCTCCGTGTGTGCACGAATTGTTTACAGACCTTTGTGTCTATAGACTAGGCTTTGTTTTATTATTGGAGCTCATTTTTGTTATGAAGACAGTTGTTATCTAATTCCATCATCATCATCTACCTAGTCTTTTCCAACTATGTTGGGGTCGGCTTCCAGTCTAACCTGCTAACCGCAGCTGAATACCGGTATTTTACCAGTTGTCAGTTACTAGCTACTACCTGTAACGACTATCATAGATCTCCGAATGACAGCCGAGACCAATGGCTTAACGTGCTTTCCAAGGCTCGGAGACGTCTCGATGAATACCAATATTTTACATGAAGTGACTGCTATTTGACCGCTACAGCCCAGTTGCTGGGTAATATGACATCCCTTGGCAAGACTGGTTGTCAGACTACAAAGATCAACAAACTCAAAGATCTACAAATGGCAGCCGGGAGCAATGGCTTAACGTGCTTTACGAGGCTGGTTAATTAAATCTAGTTAAGCACCATAATTATTACAGTCAAGAATAAGTAGCCACGGCGCCTATTTCCGTGAATATCATTAACGACCAGGACCAGCATTCACTACCATCCGATAGGCTATCCTATCGAAAATGACACATTTCGATAACCTGATTTGCCTTGCCTCGACCACAAACAGCTGTTGAAAGAATAGCGGTGGTCTATTTGATTTAAACTGATAAAATTTTTGAGTTTTGGACCTGTGAACAGCGTTTAGAGGACTCCTAAGATAACATTGATTGCTATTCGATACGGTACGGAAGAGTATCGAGTGGTTGTGAATAGCTATGCTGGTATGAAAGTGTACCAGTCAAATCACCAACTTTGAACTTTGAATTGGTAACATGATTTAGTTACCACTGGCTACCAAGTGGCATGATATTAGAGATATCTAACTTGTGGTTTTATTTGAAAGATGGTTGACTGGTCTTCACTCCATCTGTTGATAAGTTGACGTTCTCCTAACAGTAGTTCATTAAGTCTGATGGTGATGCCACATATAATACGATGATTATGAATATTCCTGTCAATATTAATTTGCTATTCAGACTCCAAATTGCTTACGTTCTATATATAATATGCTTATCTACTCCCACGCAAGGTTTCAAAAACGTCACTTGCACTTGCTATGTGTCATTTTCAGTGACGTCAAATAAAAGAATGTCTTAACACCTACATTGTAATGACGTCAGAAATAAAAGCCGGGTCACACAAACATTTTACACCACCTTTTCCTCTATAAATGTCGTCATGCCAGTGGTTTAGTCCTCGCCTCTCATGCACGAGGCTGTGGTTCAAACACGGATTATTACAATTGTGTCTTTTTCAATTCTATGTACTTACTTTCTGAGTTTTTTCCTGAACATTAGATATCGGTGAAGGAAAAATCATCATCTGCCTAGCCTTTTCCCAACTATGTTGGGGTTGGCTTCCAGTCTAACCGGATGGATGCAGCTGAGTACCAGTACTTAACATGGAGCGACTGCCTATCTAACCTCCACAACCCAGTTAATACTTAATACTTACTGGGTAATACGAAACCCCTTGGTAAGACTTTGGGCTTCTGACGACCCGTAATGACTGTCA
The DNA here is from genome assembly GCA_914767645.1 of Hydraecia micacea. Lineage (NCBI taxonomy): Eukaryota > Metazoa > Arthropoda > Insecta > Lepidoptera > Noctuidae > Hydraecia > Hydraecia micacea. The sequence continues at coordinate 4,517,121 of OU611794.1, forward strand.
AAGATCCACGAATAACAGCCGGGACCAACGGCTTAACGTGCTTTCCGAGCCTCGGGGGGGTCTTGGTATGTAAAGATGGTCACCCATCCACGGACCAACCGCGGCAAGCGTAGCTAAACCTGATAGATCGACGCGTGCAGCCGTTATTACTTAGCCACAAGCCCCTCGGTGAAAGAAAAACATCGTGGGAAAACCTTAACTTATAGATAACTAGCAGCGCCCCACGGTTTCACCCGCATAAGTTTCGATCCCGTGGGAATATCGGGATAAAAACTATCCTATGTTCTTTCCCGGGACGCAAACTATCTTTATAACAAATTTCATATAAATCGGTTCAGCGGTTTAAGCGTGGAGAGGTAACAGGCAGACAGACACACTTTCGCATTTATAATATTAAGTATGGATTAGTAGGAATTTGGGATGCATGAAGAAGCCTCCTCGTGTAGCGCAGTTTGTTCCGCCAGTTACCCAACTGATCCGAGCGCTCGGCGCATCCTGGACAGTCACACCCAACACCTTATTTGACAGGCCAATTCATCCCTTGCGGTGGTAGGGCTAACGCCAGCCTGGTTTGCGACCAACCTCCCACCGGAGTCCGGCGACAAGCAGCCTGCTGTGTTTCGTCGATGCGTGAGAGTTCCAGTGCCTTAGGCATCTTCTGGGCACGCTCGTTCCATCATAGACCTTATCCATCACGTTCCATCAGGCGTGATCGAGGTCAAGAGCGGGCCCATTCAACAACTAATCCTTTTTTTATGAGTTTTTTTTATCTCCTTCTTTTTAATGCAATCTGTCCTGAGACATTCAGCAATAAGTAGGTGGTGGTTTCCGATCTTGCACGGTATGAAGCCTCTGCCCCATCCGATCGATACTACAGCTCCTTCATGCTACTAGTAAGTAGGTCTTGGGGTGCCCTTCTCTTCAGTCTTTTGAAGGTAACTGGGTTTGTCATTAGTCTCCTTGCCAATTGATTTGGATGGACTTTTAATCTGGTAGAGTATGTTGTGATACCAGCTTTAACTTCCTCTTTAACAGTTTTTATAACAAAATCCTTATGAATTCTGTCGTCTGTGACGTACTATGGAGCATTTACAATCTGCCGCAGTGTTTTAGATTGAAACCTCTGCAGGATTTCTTTTAAAAAGTAGGATTATTTTCGTCTGCCGCGTCTACGCCGTACAAGCGCAGTTATAAAGCGCACGCGAGCCAGTATTTACGGCCGGTATTTCGGCCGTGTGTTCTCACACGTCGGCCGATACACATCTGATTCATTACCAGCTGTTCTGTCTATACCAGTACTTACACGTAAGCTTCGGCTTTGATTTAGACGTGGAAGTTTTGGCGCGGCGATTTTAAATAGATTTTTGGTTGTAAAATTTTATAGGCTCTCGACCAGATGGGACGGGACTGGTTGCTCTTGTCTGTACTGACTTACTGAGTTAAGTGCTGTATGAAGGTGTTAAGGCTTTTATGTCCATTTTTTTAGGTTTTGGATTTGTAGATTAATTTTACAATACTTTGGCAGAAAAAAATCATCATCTGCCTAGCCTTTTCCCAACTATGTTGGGGTAGCCTTCCAGTCCAACCAGATGCAGCTGAATACCGGTATTTTAAATGGAGCGACTGCCTATCTAACCTCCACAACCCAGTTACTAGGTAATACGACACCCCTTGGTAAGACTGGTTGTCAGACTTTTGGACTTCTGACGACCCTTAAAGACTGTCAAAGATCCACAAAGACAGCCGGGAACAACGCCTTAACCTGCTTTCCGAGGCACGGAGGGGTCTTGGTGTTTAAACATGGTCACCCATCCACGGACCAACCGCGGCAAGCGTAGCTTAACCTGATCGATCCACCCATGCGGCTGTTATTACTTAGCCACAAGCCACTTTGGCAGAAAAACGTATGGCTTAAAAATAATGAAAAAGGTTGATACTTTTTCTTGAATTAGGACACAACAGTCTGCAGGTACTTATTATAATTTAGGACGTCTAAGTTGAATGAGCTAAAAGGTAAATTTAGACTTAGAAGTAAATTGGTTACCAGCACAGAGCGTTTATGGACATTTGGATATCTGCAGTACCAAAAGAATTGCCGATACGTTGACTATTTAAAAAAAAACAATTATAAAAGTCTATGCCTGCAATCGCTCATAGAACAACTTTTTACTATAGACACGACATACAAAACAAAAGTTAAGAAACAAGCGATCATTATCTTGCCGTAATTATATTATTATCATCATTTGCGAACCTATGACAGCAATGACATGTGAAAGTGCGGAAGCGATCGTTAACAAAGACATTCCATGTCCTATGAATCATATTACTGACACACTGATTGATATTGATAAGCGGAAACTAGGTTTTAAGCTTTCTACAAATACCTACTGCAAAATGGATTCTGAGCTAGCTAAATTAGTGAACTTTGCAGTTTAATGAACTGCAATCAATTACTGTAAGGTAGGTAACATCTTTCGTCAACTATAAAGCAACTGTTATTTGTTTTTAATAAAAACTAGCAGCGCCCCGCGGTTTCACCCGCATAATTGTCGATCCCGTGGGAATATCGGGATAAAAACTATCCACGGGGCGCTGCTAGTACAGACGCCAGGACATCAAGTTACTACAATCTGTCAAATTTCTTTAATAGATTTTAAACTTTAACACTGAAGTATAACGTTCAAAGTTGATTGGGAAAATTTGACAGTTTCGGGTAGCTTGATGTGCTGGCGTCTGTACATAAAAGTCACACATCACATAACTTTATGATCTTTCAAGTAGGTAGGTCAGGTAGGTATATAAAGTTCCATAATCAGGAAAAAATATCTAGGAATTCCAATACACGATTATCAAGTAGGGTAACCAGCTAAATGTTGATATTTGAACAACTTAACGGTCATTAATCCGGGGTTATCGTTCTAAAATAGTAAAACAAATCTCATTTGTTGTGGCTACCGCTGATTTCGTAGTGCCGTGTGCCCCGACCCTAACTGTTTTATTTTGTTGAGAGAAAAATATCAAACAGTGATTTTGGGGTATTTCACACGCCCGATTTGTCCTTTTCCAGTGTGAAGTTGATAGTTTAGCAAACATTAGGTAGGTACCCCACACACTTTCCGGGTTTTTTTTTATTATTTTTTTTATTATCTTTTTTAATTGTTAATATTTTTTTATTGTTTTTTTTTTTTTCTTGTTTGTTTTTATCTGATGTATGTACCTGGGTGTTTTGTGTGTCTTTTGGTCTGTGCTAAATAAATATATTTCTTTCTTTCTTTTTACCCAAATAAATATTTTTGTGAGTAATTTTTCAGACCTGCGGCGCGTAACGTAAGTACAGATGTCAGCACATCAAGCTACTACAATCTGTCAAATTTCTTTAATAGATTTTCAACTTTATCGCTAAAGCATAGTGTTCAAAGTTGATTGGAAAAATTTGACAGTTTCGGGTAGCTTGATGTGCTGGCGTCTGTACCTACATAAAATCACAATTAATCGCAATGCTTTCATTTTGACAGTTCAGCCACGGCCATTGCGCTATTTACGTTGTTGAGCAGAAGAATTCATTAAACCTAAGAAGCAATGTATTAGAAATATCCTTCAAAAATCTCGGAAACTTGTGTTTTTTGCATTTAGGTCCTTTTCTGTGACTTAAGAGGAAATGCGGGTGGTCGTTTCTCCATAGAAACGCTCTCACCTGTTTTCTTTCTGGTTAATGAATGACCATAAAGCAATGATTTTTTACAGAATACATAACATAATCAGCCTATAATGTTCCCACTGCTGGGACACAGGCCTCCTCTCGGTGAGAGGGAGTATACAAAATAATAACTATTAACTACTTGTATGCCCCTAAGTTTTCCATTTTGATGATATATTATTTTTATAAGCACTAGAACCCTCAAAAAATGCCGAAAACCTCTGTCAACAGAGGCCTATTGTACAAATTTGAAAATTATGAATGAAAAAAAGAGAAACATAGGGACACAGTATAATATCCTTCTTATTCAGCTTACGAAATATCTTTTAAATTGGTCCAATATTGGAGGAGGAAATAGGCGAGAGCCAAACCTCGAATTATGACTTTTTACTTAGGCTTTCTCAAAAGTATCTCCGACCTCAATTCCTCTTAAGTATTCCATTTTTACACAAAAAAGCGTGACTTACGTGCGGGTTTAGGTCACACGAGCTATAAAATAGAATACGGTACCTACGTACGTGTGACTTCAGTAAGCAGGTCAATGGTGCATAGGGTCGCAGCATAATGCTGAACGATAGCCGTTTTGCGTGGATGTGACGCATGTTTCCCTTACCTTCTTTTTTTAAATTTTATTTTTGTGTTTATGTTCATTTTTGCGTCATGTTCACCGCAAATAAACGTATTTTCTTTCTTTCTATCATACGGTGCAACGGGCTAACCGACCATCGTAATGTACTAATTGCCTACCTATCCCGCGCTAGGTGATTTATAGGTACCTATATTTCACCTACTTGTGTAATGACTAAGTATGTGGGTTAAAATGACGTGTTCTTATCAAATGTACAGCCAAGAAAAGAGATAAGTATGCAGGATCGTCGGATATAGTTGAAGTTTAGTAAGAAACCGATGGATGTTCCCGAATAAAATCGAATTTTATGAATAGAAAACAAACAGCTCATTTATCAAATTAAATTTCAGTCGACAATGTCCATCCGTTTCTTACTAAACTTCAACTAGGTATATCCGACGATCCTGCATACTTATGTCTTTTGTTGGCTGTACATATTTAGAAGCACTGAACAAAAATGAACATATGAATAAACAAATATATTATACCTTCAACCTTTCCTGTATCCAAATTAGTTACGTGACTAACTGTGACGCTAATGTGACATCCTTTATCCGGCGTAAACCACAAACCATACGTCTAGACATATAATTACGGATTTATTGCTAGAGAATGGAATTCGTACAAGCGAATGTGAACTTTCGACTCTTACGAATGTAAACATTATTGTCATAAGGATAAGGCTCATATTCGTATGGAACGCTTACTTTACTTAGTAAAGCAAAGTGCGGTGAATGTTGCCCTTAGTTCTTTTGCTTCGTCCACGTTCCTACATCAGCACCCTCATTGCGTAACACACTACTTATCAATCGGAATCCGAATCATTTTGAAGCAAATCGCTAATCCATTGCTTCATAAGTTCGAAAAATGTGTCTGCTCAACACGTAAATAACGCAATGAATGTTGTTGACCTGTCAAAATGAAACCGATTCCGATTGATAATGTGTTACGTAATTAGACCGCAGGACATGCACGCGCGCCGCTTGCAAGTCAAACTGACCTTTTTGATGTGACATTTTATCAGAGATAATGATGTTGGAAAAGTCAAAAATGTACGGGAAAGATGCCCGGTTTCTGAGTTTTCTAAACGGAGTTTACCATTTCGATAGTGATTATTGGTTCGATATCGTGTTTCTGAACACGTCTTTAAGGAAGAATTTAGCTTAAAAGTCGAATGAATTATTATCGAGGTTTTATCTGAGAACATAAGGAAGAAATTCGCTTAAATAGATAATTATGTCGAATAAATAGCTATTGAAAGTTAAAACTCCGTTTAAGAATTCTTCAGAAACCGCGCATGAGAAGGCTACCGAAAAACTTGCGTCAGTCTCGTTGAAAGTCGTTGTAGACATACGTTTTTTTTTTTTAATCTTTTGCCACATGTCAGTATTATCATTCTAACTTCCGAAGTTTCGTCTAACATTTATTTATTTATTTAAACTTTTTGCACAAAAGGTACAAAGGCGGACTTAATGCCTTAGGCATTCTCTACCAGTCAACCAAGGGTGGTGAAGAGATTAGATGGCAGGTGCTTTGGTTGAGAGGAACAAAGATAAAAAAAACTATTGAAACTAGGTACACGAATACATAAATAGGTTATATACACATACATACTATTTACTATAATATACTCGTATACTTATAATATATATATATTTATACATATATACAAATTCAAGGGAGAGAGATGTTGAGATGACTCTACGCTACCTATTTGTTTTGAAAGTGGCCGTCCTGATATCAAGAGGAAGCGCATTCCAAAGAAGAATGGACTGAATATGAAAGGAGGAGTGAACAAAGAAACATTCATCTTATCAATCCTTTCATTCAGCCTCTTAACAAGACCAAACCATCTAACTTCCTCGTTCAAATTTTTGTCCCCACATCTTAAAACTACACACCACACAACCAACCTTCCAATAAAGCATGAAAAAAAAAACAACCACCTAAGTTTAGCGAAGTGAACACGACTGTACCAGTACCTACAAGTTGGAAACTAATCTAAGTGGCGAGTACAAGTTGGCAGACAAGTGCCGACGTGGACGGGCCATGTTTTTTTAGTTTTCACCCTTCAGCCAACTGCATCGAGTGATATGAGCATCGCATGCATGGAGGAGCCACAGAGTAGTTAGGGGCAGAGACATATAAAAATTAAACTGTCAGATTTTTATGTTAAAGAAAAATGTATTTTTCATGATTGCTTCTTTTTTAATTCTGGATGCAATAGAAAGAAAATAGATTTATTTGCACTAATTATGACGACAGTGAATTTAAAAAAAACCGGTCAAGTGCGAGTCGGACTCGCGCACTAAGGTTTCCGCAGAAATTTACGGGTTTCGGATTTTTTCTTTACTTGTGCTACATAACACACCACACACCACCGACTGTTCGCCACATCCCATTGCCGCACTGTGTCGCGCGCGCAATCCCCGTTGTGTCGCATGCACGGTGCTATAAACTCCTTAATGGAGGCAGTCCCGGAATGTGACATCTTTAATGACACACTCAGGGTGATCATGTCTAAGTGTCTCATGTTCTGTGAAAGCTATGTTTGTTAGATATAAGTTGTATGTTGTTATTATTTTATTCGATTTTATTTTATTTTCTCTTTTAAATTGATCTCTGACTTGTTATTTGTTTTTGAATTATGTTAATTATGTAAGTAATATGTTTTGTTTTATGTTTAGTTTTTCGTTTTACCTGTTAATTACTGTCATTGGCGCAAGCCGTTGTAATTAATTATAAATAAATAAATAAATAAATAAATAAATAAATAACATTGCTTCTTACCAAATTTCATGATTCTAGGCCAACGGCGGCAAGTACCAAGTACTGATTCTCTTGCGAGTGTCAAAACCTTTGGATTGCCTTGACTTAGAAATTGGATTTTTCCACTGCTTCAAGGGGTTGCAGCCTTGAGTATTTGATATTAATTTCAACTTGATAACTCCACGCTTTCCCGAGAAAAGGGGTCTTGACAGACGAATAGAGAGACGGACAACGAAGTGATCTTATAAGGGTTCCGTTTTTTCTTTTGAGGTAGGGAACTCTAAAAAAGTGCACGCAGACAATGGATGGACGGATAGGATAAGGTATAAGTCACGGATGAAATGACTTTTTCTACCGGTTTGTAGGTTTCATTCTAAATGCACGACTTTAAAGATCTTAATAGGGGTCAAAGTTATGTGGTCTAAAGCAGGTAGGTACTGGGAGTAATGAAAAAAAAAGCAAATTAAAAGGACGGGCTTGCAAAAGCTTTCTAAAAAAGCTGACGACAAACAAATAACACTTTACACTATTTTCACCCATTTCGTAATTGTCACGGAAAACCGCAATAAAATAGATGCTAAACCACTTCTCTTTATTATATCAACTGCTCTGCCTTTCGAAAATGGTGCCGTGTACGTGTTGCAGATATAACAATGCATTTATTTTTACAAAAAAAATACCAAACGGGCAAATAACTAACCTCAAAGTGCCAAGTGAGTAATTGCGTAACACACTATCAGCAGCAATGGCTTTCATTTTGACAGTCCAACAACATTCATTGCGTTTTTTACGTTGTTGAGCAGACAAATTTTTCGAACATATGAAGCAATGGATAAGTAATATCCTTCAAAATTATTCAGATTGAGATTGATAGTGTGTTACACAATTAGGGTCCTGGTAGATAGACTATATAGATGTATCAGAAACCTGTGGTCATATTATTTTAAGGGTTTGGTACAGACCATCAAACTGAACAACTTTCTCCATGGAACCAACATCGTAATCACGAAAAAACTATCAAGTGTCTCATACTAAACTTCAATATCTAACCTACTTGACCCAAATGTATGCCAAACCCTTTAATAGGACTATACCCCTCTGATATATCCATACTAATCCATATACATACTAATATTATAAATGCGAAAGTGTGTCTGTCTGTTACCTCTTCACGCTTACACCACTGAACCGATTTAGATGAAATTTGGTATAGAGATACGAGTAGTTTGAGTTCCGGGAAAGGACATAGGATAATTTTTATCCCGATATTCCCTCAGGATCGACACTTATGCGGGTGAAATCTCGGGGCGCTGCTAGTATATATATATATATATATATATATATATATATATATATATATATATATTATGCTGTATTATATCCACACCTTTCTGATATGCTGTAGAGCACAAAACATCGCCAAAACATTCTACTACCAAAAAATTCAGTTCCGGAAAAACCTAAAACAATAAGCCTGCAGTCTCTACCCAAAACTACTCTGTGCAAAGCCTTCGAAGACGTCTGGAAGGTACGTGCTGCCAAAATATTCATTTCTTCCGCCTCGCCGCCGCTCGCTTGAACGTTCAAGCTTGCATTCTGATTTATACGGGACCTGTACACCTTGTTATCGCCATATATGTCTTACTTACAAGTGTTCTGGAGTATCTACGGTCTTGGGTCCTGAAGATGGAGTGGTCTAGTCTTTTGGGAGTCTTGGGGACGTTACATTTGAAGTATGTCTGGACTAATCGAAACTGAACTACGATTGGTATGGGTCATGTGTTCCTTCGTGTCATTTGTGACTGAGTGAGTTGGCCTGAAGGATCCAGCCCGGTCTTAAGGGGCTTTTGAAACAGTAAAAAATGTCATCGTTTTCAATTCAAATTCAAAATATTTTATTGTGTGTAAAATATTCAATGCCATTGAATGTAACATATTATTATACTGAGATCTATCAAATTCACAGAAGGAAGTAACTTTAGGATTTCATTCGGGATTTGTACCCGGTTGATGGCAATAGGCTGGAACCCTATGACATAGGACTGAAGCATAACTGGCTAAAGGTGGGTGAGCTATAGTAGGTGCAGCTCTGCCTAACACTTCGATGACTACAGGCGTAATGATATGTGTTATCTATCAAATTGTATAAAATGAGTTCCTCGTCAATCAAGTCCAGGACCTAGAACTCAATTCCTCAATGAAAACACAACCACCGCTTTTCGTAAAACAAGCTCTTGGTACACCCCCTCCCTGGCCGCACCATGAAATTCGTAACCCATATTTAGGCCAATAAATCACAGTACATTATAAAGAAAGCCGTTCTTTCCCCATTACAAAGTGAGGTCAGATGTTATCAGCCCACATACAGGTTACACACGTAATGCTCATTCTGACGTGTGCCCACGCACGAGAGGGTTGACTTCGTACGACGTCAGTAACAATTGAACTGCGATAACCCCCCTTATGGCTACGAAATAAAGACGCTGTTGGAGTCAAATTGTTACTGTTGAGTGTGGCTGACTATATGTTCGTGACTTTTCGTGTTAAATTGGTTGCAAGGTGTTTAATGGGTGCCTGTGTGCACGTATGTGTTTTGTTTTTCTTTTTTTTTCGCTTTTGGGGTGAATATTTTGTTGAGCATATCGGAATACTGTAATGTTTTTAGGTGTAACAGAACACGCGATTTTCTGAAATACCGTCAGGTACACGGCATTGATAGGAGCGCCCTAATTATGTTACATACTATCAATCTCAATCTTTGCAGGATTTTGTTAATCCATTGCTTCATAATTATGTTCGAAAAATTTGTCATTTACCCCGCACGTTTTACCGTAAAAACAAATATAATTTTGACTACTCATCTGCCTAGCCTTTTCCCAACTATGTTGGGGTCGGCTTCCAGTCTAACCGGATGCAGCTGTATACCAGTATTTTACATGGAGCGACTGCCTATCTCACCTCCACAACCCAGTTACTGGGTAATACGGTACCACTTAGTAAGACTGCTTATCAGAATTTCGGGCTTCAGACTACCCGTAACGACTGTCAAAGTTCCACGAATGACAGCCGGAACCAACGGCTTAACGTACTTTCCGAGGCACGGAGGGGTCTCGGTATGCAGAGATAGTCACCCTTCCACAGACCAACCGCGGTCAGCGTAGCTTAACCTAATCGATCGACCTGTGCGGCTGTTATTATTTAGCCACGGGCTCCTCATAATAATGTTGACTACTGTCGTAACAAATCCTTTATCTGCTATCCCATATTTGGACGGAACAAAAAGTTGATATGTCATAAACAGTAGTTCTCCTGTCTGGAATAACCACTGCGACCTCACTTTTGATGTTTCTGCGACCATCAATTTATCTGTGAATTGTGGTGTGATCAGGAAATATTTTGAAAGGGCCATGTTTATTATTAATACGTGATAGTTTGGTGACTCTTCGTATAGGTATTACTTATTATTTTGCACCATTGACAACCCCATTTTTATGTCCACGTAATCACTGCCCATCCCCGGTTGCCTGGAAGAGATCGCAGATAACGATAAGGTCACCCATTGTATGTTTTGTAGTGATAAATGTATTTTAGTTATGTATTTTCTGGTGTACACAAGAAAGTATATATAAATAAATAAATAACGACCTCGATTTACCTATTTATATCCAATTCTTGATAACAACTCTTTAAATAAATAAAGTGTACGATAATTTTAAATGCTAAAAATACCCAGTTGACTTCCTAGCGTAGGCGTGATCCCTTTACGTGGGTGTCGACTTTCATAAGGGAAAATTTAAATCGAAGTAATTTACTAACAAACCTAGTCTAATGGTTTCTTATAGTATAATTAAGCTTATGTTAAAGCCTTTCAAATGATTGTGAATGTAGTTACTGTGAAGAGCTGACGAGCTCTTCTAAGAATTCAAACAACGTTACGATTTGTTTACGTTTATTTTAACTGAACGTCTTTACATTTTCCCGATTAAATTATCACTGTTTTAATCTAAACAAAAAATCTAATACAAAATATTTGACACCTCGTTCTAGACTTGCTTGACTTTTCGAATGCTACCAGAGCTAATTTATTGCCAGCCTGCACTACATAAGGTCGACTTTAGCGGACAACCTTTTTAGAAAATGAAATAAGTATGGTAAATATAAAAAATTTAAATTGCCACCTTTTGAAAACCACGACATTTTTTGGTATTAAGTATAGGCTGACGATGACGGGCTTATGGCTAAGTAATAACAGCCGCACGATCATCGATCGATCCGGTTAAGCTACGCTTGCCGTGGTTGGTCCGTAGATGGGTGACCATCCTTACATATCAGGACCTCTCCGTGCCTCGGAAAAGCCGTTAGTCACGGCTGTCGTTCCTGGATCTTTGGCAGTCGATACGGATCGTCAGAAGCCCGAATGTCTGACCAAAGGGTATCGTATTACCCAGTAACTGGGTTGTGGATGTCAGATAGGCAGTCGCTTCATGTAAAATACTGGTATTCGGCTCCATTCGGTTAGGCTGGAAGCCGACGCCAACATAGTGGGGAAAAGGCTAGGCCTATGATGAGGCTGACGATGACGATAAAATATTAAAGTAAAAAATATTTAAAAAAAAATTAACAGTCACATTATGGACGTTCGAAAATCAAAATCCGTGAAAACTCGACAAAAAACAAAAGAAAAACGAGACATTCTTCAAAAAGTCTTCAACATTGCAACAACCATTTAAGTATTCTATAATCTACAAAAACCCGGTACCTATGCCGCCATCACAAAATAAGTTCCCATATCTGAGCCGGCCATTCACAAATCCATTTCTTTTTTTTCCCGCGTAAAGTAGGTTCAAAGCCCGGAAAAGTGACGGATGCTTTCACGCCTTATCCGCTCTTGAATGAAACCTTTTTACTCAAATCCAACTATTTCAGTCCCACGATTATTATTTTATGGTAAATTATGAGACAATCAATAAAACGTTTATAGGAAAATAATGCGAGACAATGGAATGAATTTTGCCCTTGAATCAGTTCAGGTTTGAAGGTCATTCATTGGTATTAAATATTTATCGATATTTTTTTCTAGTTTGATTCAAAATGCCTAGTGTATCTAATAAAAAGTTCAGTTTATTTTGGCTTATAGACCTATGTCAAGGAAAAATTGTAGATTAACGTGGTAATTAACGTATCCATAGATATTTTGTTGTTTTTGTGAATACTCTTATAATAATTTGAATTCCATACTTTTACATGCTGCCTATAGGTACCTATTGGATTTGCTTAAACTGTTTATAAAGCAATTCCCAATGATAATTAAAAAGCTCTATGTTACCTCTATGAATATTCCTTAATTACCGTAGTGGTGGCTCAGTAGAAATGGCCGCGACGCCGACGTGTCGAGTTGTCGAACCCAAGCAGGCTCTTTACTTTGTGTAAAATATTTCATCACCACTGCTCTCAAAACGGTAAAGGAAAACATTGTGAGGAAACCGGCATATCGTAGAACCAAAAATTCGAAGACATGTGACATCTACCAACCCGCACTGGGCCCGCGTGGTGGTTTACGGCCCATTCCCTCACACAGAGATGAGGCTTGTGTCCCAGCAGTGGGAACATTATAGGCTGATTAAGCACTGCGTAAATTAAATAAAAGCACTACTTAGGTAAGTCGTATTTAATTCAATGATCTTTTCAAAAGATGTTATCTTTAGAACAAATCGCGAAGTAACTACCCACTTACGTTCTAAATAAATGTTTATTTCGTTCCGTACACACTGCCACGCGAACTACTAATTAACTTCGTACGAAATGTATATTAATATGACTTTAATATAAATATCATGAACTTCGTTAATAAAAACACTTTGAATTAATGTTTTGATTATGAATTTAATGTGTGACCTCGCCTGAATTGCGTAACACTTTCAATCGCAATCCGAAGGATTTTAAGAGAAACACCTAATCCATTGCTTCATATGTTTGAAAAATTCCTGTGCTCGACAACGTAAATGACGCAATTAATGTTGTTGAACTGTCAAAATGAAAGGTATTGCCATTGTAAGTGTGTTACGCTATTAACCCGCTTGGTTTACGAACCCGTCAAAAAGGTATGAGGTTGCAGGTTCACAAACCTGTCATAAACTAGCGGTGTAACTGCATATCACACAAGTAGCAATGGCTTTCATTTTGACAGTTCAACAACATTCATTGCGTTATTTACGTTGTTGAGCAGACAAATTTTTCGAACATATAAAGCAATGGATTAGTAAAATCCTTTAAAATGATTCCGATTGTGATTGATATTGTGTTACGCAGTTAGGGTGCAGTGTGACTTTCTGAAAATTCTACGACATTAATTGTAAATTAGTCATCATCATCACTGATTCACGGTGAAGGAAAACCTCTTAAGGAAAGGTGACATCGTCAACACGTCGAAAGTTGTAGTGAGCAAGCGTGATGATGAATGGTCCTTCTCCGTATGTGAAGAGGGCATTGCTCTCGCTAGTAAACTACTTAATGTAATTCATAACAAACTCCTAAATTCTTCATAAGGCAGGCCAATTTGCATATTCCGGTACCCTAATCGTGTAACACACTATAAATCATAATCTGAACCATTTTGAAGGATATTGCTAATCCATTGCTTCATTATATATTAAGTTCGAAAAATGTGTCTGCTCAACAACGTAAATAACGCAATGAATGTTGTTGAACTGTCAACATGAAAGCCAGTGCTTCTTATAGTCATCATCTGCTACGTTTTTCCCAACTACACACATCAAAAGTGTCTAGGGATCAACATATATTTTTGCAATAACTTTTCTCCTGATTGATATTAATTAAATTTTTCTTTAAGGATTCATCAAATAAAGTGTTTTCGTTTGTCACAGTAACGATAAACCAAGTCACCTTTGCATTAATAAAGAAATTTGCCATTTTCCTAATAAAGGGATTTTTGACATTTGAACCACTAACACAAAAGTTCGAAAAAAAGACTGAAATAACAGTTTTCTTTAAAATTTTATTGGGTAACTTAAACAATTAATAATCCGTGTTTCTACCGCGAACACTAACAACACAAGAACATCGGTTTGGCATACTCAAAATGAGTTCATCCAAATCACGCTGTGGAATGGCAGCCCATGTTCGTTGCAACAACAAAAAAAGGTCTTCTTGCGACTGGATACCCTCCATATTCGGCAGAGCTCTTCTCTGTAGCATATCCCATGCATGCTCAATCGGGTTCAAGTCTGGCGACTGAGCAGGCCAGGGCAGGACATTGATGTTAGCTGCGGCGAGAGTCTGTCTTACAACTCTTGCGGTGTGCGGTCGTGCATTATCATGCATTAACTGAAATAAGGGACCGATTTGCACTTGTAGAGGAACGATGACGTCTGATACAATCGTCTCAGCATAAATTTGAGCGTTGAGGTTGCCTCTGATCCAAATCAACTCAGTTCTTCCGCCGATCCAAATACCCGCCCATACCATGATGGTTCCACCACTATAAGGATGGACTTCCTGGCAGGATTTTAATCGCTGTTGGCATCCAGGGGTTCTCCAGTGTCGTATACGTCTTGTATCCGGTCTCATACCAAAACGAGACTCATCAGAAAAGCACACGAAACGCCATTGTTCTTCTGCCCAATTTCTGTGTTCAAGAGCCCATTGATATCGAATCCTACGATTGTGCATTGCTATAGGTGGTACCCGTAGCGGTCTTCGGGAATGAAGGTTCACTTCATGCAAGCGGTTTCTGACTGTTTGGTCGCTAATTAAGTTCCCTGAAGAGTGATGAAGCCTCACGGCTAACATCATGGCGGTTATTGTTGGAGCTCTTCGAGTTAAGATTTGAATGTATCGGTCTTGTCTCCGTGTGGTGCAGCGATACCGTCCTCCATGGCGCTCAGCCACGGTACCAGTGCTTCGGTAACGTGTCCAAAGTCGACTGATAACACTCTGACTTGTATTCAGAGCTAAAGCCACAGTACGTTGCCGGGAACCAGCTTCTATCATTCCCACGGCTCTGAGCATTTCTTCCCTGCTTAAATGACGTCACCGCTCCATAATAACGTTGGTTTTAATCAGTAGTAGGGAAACAGTAGCACTAATAATGTCTTCAATGCGTTGTATGTTTTTATAGGGAAAATATTGACAGCTGATTTTCATCTTTTACTCGAATTTGATTCACAGTTCCTGATTCAAATTATGAAATGCACCAAAAAGGATCCATATAAATTTATAAAATCATAAATTTATTACAAAGCCACATCTCAATCTCAAGAAATCCGCATAAAAATGCTTGATCCCTAGACACTTTTGATGTGTGTATATTGGGATCTGCGTCCAGTCTAACTGGAGGCAGCTAGATACCTGTATTTTGCATGGAGCGACTACTTATCTGACCTCCACAACCCAGTTAAGTAGCGTATAAAACGATAACCCTTGGTAAGACTGGTTGTCAGATTTTCGGGCTTCTGACGACCCGTAACGACTGTCAAAGATCCACGAATGACAGCCGGGACCAACGGCTTAACGTGCTTTCCGAGGCACGGAGTCTTGGTATGTAACGATGGTCACCCATCCACGGACCAACCGCGGCAAGCGTAGCTTAACCTGATCGATCGGCCCTTGCGGCTGTTATTACAAAGCCACAAGCCCGTACATTGCTACTGATAGTGTGTTACACAATTACACCTCTAGATTCTGCAAAATGCAGGCAGGCATCGTGATGTACAGACGCCAGCACATCAAACTACTGCAATCTGTCAAATTTCTTTAATAGATTTTCAACTTTATCGCTAAAGCATAAGGTTCAAGGTTGATTGGGAAAATTTTACAGTTTCGGGTAGCTTGATGTGCTGGCGTCTGTACCTACATACAGGCAACAGGAACACCAGTGTCACCACATTTTCCCTGTTGCAAACCTTTTTTTGTTTAACAAGAATCATATTATTCCGAATTGCGTGCGCTGCTATTGTCAATTTGTTATGGCATAGATATGGCATACCTAAAAGCCAGAATAAAGATTGAAAAAGAAAACGAAACGTGTTCTTTATTTAAAAAATGCAAAACATACTTTTTACCGTTTCGATTAGATAAAGGGTCGTTTCCGCTAATGAGGATTAAGTGTTAATTTTATTAATAATGAGTTAAAAAACAAATTATAGTGGGAACATTTTTTTTTTATAAGACTGTTCTACTTATAGTAAATTATCTTATGAGTAAGTACCTAACAATTAATTAATTATAATGTATCGATAATACCCTATAACGGCAGATACTCTTTTAAGACTTACTTTTAATTATTAATAATACGCGGATAATCTTTTATATCGACGGATTATATTAATCTAATGATTAATGACACCTATTAAGGTATAAGGCGACTCATTAGTCGATTCACAAGAATGTATCGCCCGAAACGGGCAAATCGTCACTTTTAATTAATATTATTTTTTCTATAGGCAACTCGCACGAAGTTAATTTATTTATGGGCGAGTCGACAACACTAGATAAATATGTAAGTGGCAATTGGCAAATTTTGAATGGTATGCACTAAAGTATAGAAAAAAGGACACTAGCGCACAGAAGTGTTAAGAATAGGGCTGACGACGGGGTAAAGTAAACGAAATTCTATTTAGTCCGTCAGTTAGATTATCAAAAAATAATGGACACACATTTTTTCTTGTGTCAATCAACCAAAAAATTACAAAGATAAAAGCGTGTTAAAGTTTGGGAGTGGGGGCTCGTGACGTCACGTGTAGGTAAAAATTGTACCAACACGTGACGTCATGCGACATTTCAAATCAATATATCTCTGTAATGTTTTGATTATGTGAAAAAATAAAAAATACGTGCCCAATACTTTTTAATAATCTACCTGATAGACGAAGAAAAAAAAGTTAGTTTGTCATCCCTATTGAATATTATAAAACGTGTACTTTTTTTCTTAACTTCATTCAATAAGTTTTTTTTTTTATTACAATGACGGAACCTCGAGCGCCACCACAGCTCCAGTCAGTCAGAAATCATACAAATGTTAAGTATTATCTTCTATACAATGCTCATTTTACGGGTACCTACCTAACATAATACAGGTACCTATATACATCTATTCATATAGGAAGGACACTGAAACAATCGCTTAGACGGACATTGTCTCCCAAACTTTACCTGATGGTAACGCCGTCCCACACCTATGTTTTTGTACGTGGTATTATGTATGTTAGCCATAGTTTAATAGTAAGTATGTATTAATTATTTGTTTTTTTTTATTATTATTTATTTGCTATCAAGAGCACACAGTGAGCAAGAGTGTCTTCACGTATTTATTATAATTATAATGAATGTATGCAAAATATTGTGGAGTTTCTTGCCCATTCTTCTCCATACGAAAACTACCTTTTGGGATGGGCGTCTAGAATCAATTCTATTTTATTGTAATTTTTGACGTTCAAAAGTGCCTTTTACGTGCCTATTTGAAATAAATGCTTTGACTTTGACATTGAGCAGTGGTGGCGCTTTAATTTTTAAAGTAAAACATTTCATAACCACTGCTCTCAAAACGGTGAAGGAAGACATCGTGAGGAAACCGGCATGTCCTAGAAAGAAAAAATTCGAAGACATGTGATATGTACCTACCAACCCGTGCTTGGTGGATTACGGCCCACTCGCTGAGAGACCAGCCTTCGGCGTGGGAGATATTACAGTGCCAAGAAATAGCAAAAAGAAAGAGCCATAATCTATCCCTTATTTTTACGCCCCTAAATTACTCTTAAACAGTCTAACATTAAAAAGGAAAAAAATAAATATTTAAAAGTAATTTAATTTTAAATTAATTACTTAATATTATTTAATTTTTAAAGTTAAATTAAAAAGAATTCTTTTACAACTAGCCAGTAACCGCCCAACGTAGACCGGCAGGGCAATTGCGTAACACACTATCAGTAGCAATGGGTTTCATTTTGACAGTTCAACAACATTCATTGCGTTATTTACGTTGCTGAGCAAACACATTTTTCGAACATTTGGAGCAATGGATTAGCAATAAACTTCAAAATGATTCAAATTGAGAGTAATAGTGTGTTACGCAATTAGGGTGCTGATTACCTAGTTAGCATAAATCTTGGCGTTCTTGGCATTGCTTGAAATGACAAAATATCACCATTTGTGTCATACTTACATATTATTACAGGTGGATATAAACATAACAGGTTGAATGTGGATGTACCTACCTACCATACACCTCTGCCTAACCCTTCAAGCAATACGGGCGAGATGTTATGTGGCTATGTGTCATATTGGGTACCCCGTGCCGAGCAAAATGGTATTGGGGTTTTCCTTTGAGAATTCTTAGTACCAACACACAGACAAAGTTTGGATTTGTGCCCAGTTATGGCAGCAATTGTCTTGCTTCCTTTATCATTTATGGGATTTTTAACATAACTAGCTAAACATGCTAGGTGCACCTTCGTGTCCTGTCGTCTGCACTTTACCACAGAATAACTAATAGTAGGTACTTAGTATATTACAGGAACTGATGGACGTTTGACATGGCGCCAAACATGTAGCCGAATTCTTGGCCGAGTCCATTTAGATTGCTATCGACACGCTAAGAAAAAAGATGTGTGATACGTTAATGTCAGTTGTCTTAGTTCATGGGATTTACATCATAAATAAAGTTGGTCAAAATTTAAAAAAGTAAGTAAGTATCTCTACAACAATAAAAGCTGCATTTTGTTTTTTTTTTAGTTTTAAATTCTCAATAAAAACCGAGTTCAAAACAAATAATTTGGTGTGGAACAATTTTTGAAGCCGCGTGGTGTTTTCTTTTTTCATAAAAAGTATAGTTATACAAATAAAACGCACCGCTTACAACTTTACAACCTGCCAGTAACGGTCACTTTACATTGTCAGGTTTTTTTTTGCCTCAAGGGTCCCATTCATCCGGTATTGGGCAAAAATGTTTGTTTACAAAAATCATGCGAAGACGGTGTGATAATTACCTTCTAAGTTCCTGAATATTAGTCTGCAAGGAACTGTCTATAGCTCGTAACGTAAATCTGAGGTGGATTTTTCCTCAAAGAAAATGTTAGAATCTCAGAAAACTCACTAAATAATGAAGAAAAACTTTACAAAACAGTAAAATAACAAATATTGTAAAGCAAAAATAATATTCAAATTACTTACAATACATTTATATCTCCTTAAATCTATCCGGTTATCAAAATTAGTTCCTTCTTCAAATTAAACCTCGGTAATAATATATTTAATCGAGATTTGTGTAGTGTTGCCATCCGTCCGCGTTATCTCGGACATGTCCTAATTTTCGCTCGACCTCGGCTTGACTGGGGGCGCGCGACAACACCGCATTTCGGATGCAAAAAAGTTACGATCTTAAATTCTTCATCTAAATAACGAAGACACCCGAACGGCCAGCACCTAACTGCTATCTCAGCGTAACATTTTGGCGTACTTTTAAAAAGTTGCTGAAAAACTTACAATAAAATTTTCTTCGTAAAACTTCAGAGCCGACAGATAAATAGAGTGTAGGTATCCGAAAAGTATATATTGTGAAGGAGGCGTCACATGTGTGTAGGTATTCGAGTAATGTGACACATGTGTGGTGGCGGAGCGGGCGCGCGGGGGGAGGCGTGCTCGCGTCGCACGTACGTGTGTGTGTGCCGGGGCGGGGCCGGGCCCGCCCCACACCGGCGCGGGCGGCCAGTGCCCGCCGACCGCACGCCGAGCCGATATTCGGCATTCGCGCGACACCGCCGCACCGCGCGCTCGTCTCCTCAGTTCACTTCGCGTTCGCGAGCCACCCGCGACACACGTACGTGCCGTCCTCGCTCCCGTCGCCACCCTTGACGACAGCACGCAGCCACAGCGACGCAAACTGTGTAGTGCTACCAAACTTTTCGGTGACTCAGTGCTTACGGACAAAACTGTTGTTAAAAAAAAACTGTGTGAACTCAAACGGAATAGTGCAATGCGAAGATTGCGGTCCGGCGGGAAGGCGATTCTTTGAGCGACGAAAGGGTTGGGGAGTGCGGGGTGCGAAGCGGGCGGAGGGCGGCGCGAAGGCGCGCACGCGCCCGCTGCTGGACCGCGCCGCGGCTGCAACACACGCGTTGACACCGGCGCGCGCGATGGACGACAAGACAACCGCCGTCGGCGGCGAAGAACATTACAGTCTGCGCTGGAACAATCACCAGGCGCACCTGCTCCGGTCCTTCGAAGCGCTGCTGCATGCTGAGACCCTAGTGGATGTGACGCTGGTGTGTGCCGAGCGCCGTGTACGCGCTCACAAGGTGCTGCTGGGCGCTTGCAGTCCACTGTTTCGCCGGATATTTAGCGAGAATCCGTGCAAACACCCGGTGATCGTGTTGAAGGACTTCCAAGGATGGGAGGTGCAAGCAGTTGTAGACTTTATGTATCGTGGAGAGGTGTCTGTGGCGCAGGAGCAGCTCGGGACTGTGATCCGCGCTGGAGAGTCGCTTCAGGTTCGGGGCCTAGCTGATCAGGACCGTGAAGAGCATGCGAGGTCTCCGCCTCCGACGCCGTTGGCGCGGAGCCCGGTGCAGACGACACCGCCGGCGCCCTCACCACCAGTGAGCCCAGCGAGTCCTCAGCCGCGACGAAAGCAGGCCCGGCCTCGTCGTCGCTCAGGAGAATCTGATACGCCAGAGAACTTGTCGATGCGCCGTTCTCCGAGTGGAGGCCTGAAGGCAGTGCGTCTGTCGAGGCCACGCTCACCACCGAAGCAAGAGCAGGAGGAGCCAGAGGCCGAGGTGCCGCCGCCGCCACGTATGTTCGCGCCGCACCAGGACATGTTCCCACCAGTACCAGCCGCCGTCTCCGCGATGTCATTAACACCACCGCACAG
Source organism: Hydraecia micacea (assembly GCA_914767645.1). Lineage (NCBI taxonomy): Eukaryota > Metazoa > Arthropoda > Insecta > Lepidoptera > Noctuidae > Hydraecia > Hydraecia micacea. Next base: position 4,538,103 of record OU611794.1, read on the forward strand.
TAAGTACACAATGATAATTATTATTTTATATCCGAAATATTCAACAATATATTTCTAAATTACAACATGAGGAACCACTGCCAATTTTACCAAGACTTTTAAACAAATATTTAAAGTTATTATTTTCGTATTAGGGCGACAATATTTTTGGAATTTAAAAAGATATTACTTTTTAGCAGTGGATAATTTTATTTATTCAAACATATTTAATTACTTTAAAATGCATGTTAACAAGTGGGTAGCTGCACAAAATCATCGTGTATGTCAAAAAACAAAGGTCGATCATACCAATGCCGTCATGGACGAACAATTACTAAGTAAACAAATAATTAGTGGTAAAAACTGACCTCGATCACTCATTGCCAACATCTCCAAAACCAATCTGAAGATGTTTTTTGCTCAAAACGTATTTGCACTATATTATAATCAAGTATATGCAATCGACCTCAAAAGTGGCTACTAAAAAGACTTGATGATATTATCAATAAATTATCAAACAAGTTCAGATCTGAAGTGCTTCCCAATAATATTCTTGTAATATTTTCTAATTAGAATCTAAAGAGATGTGATCTATGAAACGAACGCTTATTCGGAGCGGTCGATGTGAATAAATCTCAAAGTCTAATTAAACTCGATTCATCAAAGGATCCGTTATCGTTGAAGGCTTATCGATTTTATAAATCGCATACAGGTTACCGGTGATTCGATTAGCGACCGATACCTAGTGTTAACCGGAACGGTTCACAGATAAATTAAGATCACCTATTCATACGTCGGGTGCATTATCTCTAAGATCGCGTGAAAGGTTTTAACTTTATAAAGTCCATTAAGTGAGCATGTCGCAAACATTCGCCGTAAAATATCATTATAAATGGATGCTGGTGCTCGATTCTCGAGCCATGATCGTGTATGGTACCTATAAAGGTGTGTCAGTGTAAATTTTACACCTCAATAATTATTGCTTGTGGGTCTCCTTATGCGTATAAAAGAGGAAGCAATTCCAGCAGTCATCATGTTTTACGAGCCCTTTTCGATTTCTAAACTTGTTTATGGTGGAAATTCTCTGATTGTCATAATCTAATTTAGGAATCGTATTTTAATCCCGTCCGATCATTTCTGTTTATTGTTGTTATAGATTTTATAGTCTGCTATATAAATATTGAAGGTTTGGGCTTACTGAACGGAACGCTGAGTTGAAAAGGTTTTGATGATTTATGTTATCTGAAAACACACTTCTCGAAATGCCAACTGAGAAATATTTTGAGAGCAGCCTAACTTTATTCTCAGCGTAGAGACATTAATTTGGTCAATTAAAGTTGAGTGCCCAATCTATTTGAAGGCACACTCATAAATTACAGTTCTAATATATTTTACACATCGGACCGTCGAGGCTCAGGTTGAAATTAGTCCAAGGAGTGGTTTTATACGTCAATTTTGTTTTATTGTTTCCTCAGTTTCGCGTATGTGCCGAGTGCTTGATTGCGCCATAATAGTCGTAGGTTGTAATGAAGGGGTGCACGCACTCGGCTCGCGCTGCCGACGTGCGTGGGGATACTAAACGCAAGGGGAGTTTGAACGTTTCCGCACTTGTCATTCCGTTTCGAAAATCAAATTTCAAATTGCCCCAACTTAAAATGTTTATTCGTGTTTACATTTTTCGTATCTGGCAATTCAAACGTTCCGTAGACAATGCTTTTTCGTTTTGTTGGTTCGTTTTTTATTGACCAGCCGAATTTGGCGAAGAAAGGCTTTTTTGTTCGGGTAATTTTTAAGTGGACAGCTTCTGTGGCGGTTTATTGCAGATGTACATTTTATTGTATCCATCTCCGTGTGTGATGAGCTTGATTACAGTTAATGGTGGTGCGTAAATGTAATAAGGGGTTGGCAGGACTGCTGGCAATCACGGAGCGTCGGCGAGCCTTACTGATTGGACTCGAGTAAATCCAAATTTTCTGGCTTATTCTTTCACTACTGTTTTACTGCTATATGATTTGAAGTAATATAACATTCAATTTCAAAAACATTATTGTGCAGCTAATGTGACAAGAACCTTTTTTTATCTCGTGTATTGTTTATTTGTAAAATAAGGTTTCGAATAAGACTTTTTTTTAAGCCTTAAGGTTTATTACGTCTAATAAGTACTGGGAATAGGTAAATTACTATAAATTTTTTGTAAAATACAAAAAAGGCTTTTACCCTAATTTCCATATCGTTGTAGGTACCGAACTAAAACAGAAATGCTTTCAAAGCCCTAGCGAGATGAGTAAACAGACATTCGGGCTGAAAGTTGTCATTAAATTTAACAACCTCGTCAACTTTTTGGCCTACTTATAATGTAGAACGTCATAAGGAGTGTTTTTGTTTCAATTGGAATTCTGTTTACTCTGCATTCAACAAAAGAGTACTTATATCAAGAACATCGTTAAGACGCAGGGAAATATTATCTAGTAGGAAGGCACCTATCACATGCACACATAAAGAGTACATATTAAATTATTGTCTTCCATTGTTTTCAAGATAGGTACTCACTAACGGAACCGGTTTGAAAATGTCTCACTTATTTGATTTTATCACGCCAACCCAATAACCATTACATAAATAAAATATACAATAAATGTATCTCCTATAAAGTTACCCTAACATAACCCTTCCTTCTGGCTTCGCCGTAGTCGGGTAAAAAGATCTTCAACAAGATTCCCTAGTTCCATGAAAAATCAATGACAAAATATCTCTCACAGTATCAATTTTTCCTTCAAATATCCACATTGTGATTAGTAATTTGTTTACATTAATTCACCACCTGACACGCGAGGTTTTACATCAGGTACACGACCTTCAAGGGTGGCAAAAAAAAAGAGAGAAAAAACTGCGCAGGCGACGACATTGGCACGAAGCGCTAGATACCGAGCGCACACGCAAGGGCGAGTACGGTTACTATGCGTCACTGCGGTACGGGACAATCTGTTTGTGTCATTTGTACTTAGGTGGTAATTGTCAGTCACACTGAGTAATAAGCATAACGTTGCTAAGTTGGCAGTTTTTTCTCGTAAAAGGTTTTATGACAGGGTTATTCGGTCTGTTGATCTTAATGTGTAGGTCTGATCCAGTTTGGAGATTAACTTTCCGCGCAATTGAAGTTCAATTGAACAGATAACTGAGATAAGTCTTCAAGTAGATGAAAGATCAGTTACAACTGATACAAGCTCTTGAATACAAAAATGTAAGACATCATTATTACTTATTCCACGACTTTAAAATTACGACATAACGCCTGTATTTACCGAAGGTTGGTGAGAAGTGTATCTATAGTGCACCCTCACCGGTTATGTAAGTCTCATGTCTCATAATGTGGCGAACCTATTGCCATCAACAGGGTACAAATCCAGACTCCGGGCTGCTACTGGGAAAAGCTTTGTTGATATTTATTCAATAAGAGAAAGTTAGTATAGATTCAGCGTAAATAAAGCTGAACTTATGACGTCATAATTTATGAGCATATATAAAATACGTAATACTGACAAGCGTATGCGCATCCTAAACATTACACGGTCATTACTGTCAGTTTCTAATTAGTCATCCTGTCTATTCCAGCAATTAAATTATTATGTTTCAATAAATTACTATTGACACACTGTAGGATGTACACAAATTAATTAGTCATCATAATTTGAATACCTACACGACCTGCCTCATTAATGAATGTCAATCAAAAACATTGTTACTAGAAATTCAAAACACAAACTCAAAGCATTTAATTAAACCATTTACAGGCACACTTTTTGGATTGTCAAAGAAATCGGTCATTCAGAAAGATTAAGCTAGTTGCCCATTCCAAAGCGTAGTACGTTTCTATGGACAAAGACATTGGTACAATTCAAATTAAAAATTTTATTATTTACTACTATATTTCTGTTCCTCCTTTGATTAGGTAATGAAATAGGTATAGGCTTAAACCGCCCGCCGGTTGATATAAATGCATACTTGCGCAACAAAAAAAATACAATGTGACGGAAAATCGGAAACGCTAAAAAGAACTTTGAAAAATCTGTAAAATAACATTTAAATGGCAACAATTTATTAGGTATGCTACTAAATGAAAAAAAAAAAGTTCAACATTAAAAAACTAAACATTATCGCTTTAAGAAAAAAAGACTTCGATTTGTCCTGTTTAAAACCAAAATGGTGTGCAACCTACAAAGGATGACAGCGCGGCCGGCGCTCGCGCATTTACATTCAATCGACACCGCGTCTGCCCGGTGACCTACTTGTACATTACGTTTCAGGGTAAATGCAGTTTACTGTAAAAACCATAAAAATACTGAAAAAAACTAGTTTTTCTTGAAAATGGAAGGCCATTTGTCATTTGTTATTAATTATTGTTACGTATCAAAGGAAGACTACGACTGTACGGCGACGAAGAAGATTGTTAAAATTTTTTTTTTTTTTCTTACTTACTTTTTTACTTTAGACAACCATTAAAAATAAATAACTGAGACCACTCTCACTGCATAAGAGATAATATGCAGTTTGCTCGCGCCCTAACTTCCCACAAATCTAAAAAATAACATAAGGGCCAAACAAAACATACCTATATGACCTTTTTAAAATACACTTTTACACGCGAGAGATTCTATACAACTGTTTAAAAAAATATCGGGCTTTAAAAAAAGAATGCCAGAAAAAAGACTAAGATCAAAACTCGATCATTGCCCGAGGGGTGCCTTAGACAGCAAGTCTGACAGACTGTCTGGGTACACACCTGCCCGTCTGCTAGTCTGTTACTGACCTAGTACAACTAAGTAACCATAATAATTATAACCGGTTTACAAAAAAAAGATGCGAAATTTTGTTAAGTAAAGACACAAAACACAAAGGTACTAAAGAAGATATATTTTGAGTTTTGTTAATTTTTTCTTACGGGATCTAGTTACTTTAAAAACTAGCAGTTTTACTAACTGAACACATCGGTTATTCTAAAATAAGAACAATAAAAACATACTTAATTACAATACAATACCTACATACTTTGTTTTTTACACAAACATTTAAATATATATAAGCCGTTTACAAACACTTAAAAATTATCTTCCTATGAAAAATACTTGCAACTTTGCAAATATTCAAGATTTTATTTTAGCATCGTACCAACTATGAAACTTACTTAACTGATGATATGGTTTGAAAGGGGGAAACCAAACGGTCATGTTGCGCGCCGACCCCAAATAAATTGGGATGAGGGCCGGAGAAAGATGATGATCAACGATGAAACTGGACTAAATTCATCTACAACCTGTATAATACCAAACTGAATAAATGAATTACTAATCTAAAAAGTATATAGACCAATTAAAAAGCAAACTCTAAAACCAACATCCGCGTCAATTCCCATCAAAATGATGTTAAAGAACTCCCATAAACGTTAACTTTACGTCGACCAATTGTTATAACTTTATAAAGCTATAAAAACTAGTAATAAAACGGACACACATTACTAATCCTTCAATTATAATCACGTAACATATCTGCGTGTCGCGAGCGCATGCAATTAACATTCTAATCAAGCATTGTATTACTTGAGCTGAGTGAGCAAAAAAAGCGAGCAAGAGTGAACGTGGATTGTGTGTAAGGGTTTCGTATGTTAGTTTAATATTTTTGTCACCCGCACTGAAGGTCCACATTTTTATATCGTTTATAAGATTTTCTTATGGTTATCAAGGTACTGAAAACAATAAGATGTTGCTACAAGAAGGGCTATTTTATCCATTACTCAGTAATTCGGTAAACTACCAATCATTCTGGCAACAAGAAATTCAACAATGAAAAACACTACCTTTGAAAATGAAAACAAAAGAAATTAATTCATTACCAAGAATTCGTATTGTTATTCTAACACTTCGAGAAAATTGCGGTTTTCTTACAAAAAACGAGCCTTATTGATTCTTAGAGAAAAGAAACATACCTAACATCTAGCCTTGTATTCCCTGAAAGTGTAGACGGAAGTTTATCGTGGTAAACCGTGGTGATGTCAACCGGCCACTCACTGACACACTCAGCTACTGAGGTAGCTGATCTGAGTGTGTGTGTGTGTGAGTGTGACGGAAAATTCTCAAATTTCCCATTAAAAAAACCCTACAACCTTGCCCAGCCTAAGGGGGGATTCTAACCTACGGGGTAATTGCGAAACACACTAACAGTAGCAATAGATTTCAATTTGACAGTTCAACTGCAGCATTCATTGCGTTATGAACGTTGTTGAGCATACAAAATTTTTGAATATATTTATGAAGCATTAGAATAGCAATATCCTTCAAAATTATTCAGATTGTGATTAATATTGTGTTACACAATTAGGATGCAGGACCCCATACTCAACTAGACCAACGAGACAATCAGTGAAAGGAAACTGATTATTATTAAACCTTTTGATGCGGTACCCTAATAATTGATGTAAACTTTTTGCGGCGCCTCCGCTGTGCTCCGTGTTGATACACGTGTTTAATTAATACTTGATGATATGTAGAACATACAAGCTACTGTAGGTCGATCAATTAAATTGAACTCACGAGATGGTTCGATTGAAAAAATGATTGCACCATAAAGTATTTATTTTGGACAGATTCAATTTTGATCTATATAAATAAAACAAAGTCGGGTTAGTTACACCATCTAAAACTCAAGAACGGATGGAACGACATTTATGATCGTTGATATGTTGGATTTGTCTCCGCCCGAATAGCAGAATAACTATTAAAATATGGGAAAAAACCCAAAAAAAGAATAATGAAGATAATTCATTTTCTCATAAGTACATTGATTCTGAGGCGGTACAAATTCGACGGGTCAGCTAGTAATAGATAATTTAATTATCTATGTCATTGTGGAAGAAAATACTGCTCCATTTTTTTCTGTTTATGTTGTATTTAAAACTGAACACCGTCATATGTTATTAGTTATTATAGATACAAACCCTTCAAACAAATGAAAACTTTCATTTCAACTATAATTTTCCAAAGCGAACAAAAAGCAATCTACTTACACTCATTTTTAAACCTTATTGTAGAACGTAACAGGCAGAATTAAAATGAACAGAAAAACAAACTTCCTATAGTAATAAATAAAACTAATATCCTACTTAAAGCCCATTCATGCTAAACAAAAGTAAAGAATACTAAACAATAATTAGCCAGAATCTAACCAAAAGCAAAACCTAAAACAGCTAAAACCAACAACAAATTCAACTAAAAGCACAAAAGTACAATCTAACAATAATTTACGTGTACATATCTATCAGGCACAATTTATTCAGCAAGTGACCACGTCGTGAAAGGTGAGAGTTGTCGCAACGACACACGGCCACACGACCACACGACCGACTTGAATAAGTGATATCGCGAATTTCAATTCGCGTTTACATGTAAAGGCTGTTTTACTAGCGCGCTCTAGTTTCGAGAAAAATACAGTGTGGCCCAAAAGTCGTGGATCAAACGAAACAGAGCGATAGTTGGGGGTTATTTGTAGTAAAAAAAAATTTGTGCGAGAACCCCTAACTTGATCTCTTTAAAAGTTATGACAATTTGAGTGTTTACAGTAAGGTTCTAATGTTAGAAATATTTTTTTTGAGCCTTAAAAGATATTGAAAAAAGTGCCAATACTGATAAATCATGGTACCTACCCACTGTCATAAAAGCACTGTTGTAGTGATGATACTTTTTTTTTTTTTTACTGTAAGTAACCTCAACTATCGCCCCGCCCTGTTTCGTTTGATCCACGACTTTCGGGCCACCCTGTAGGTGCACTAGAATAGAGTATAGCTGTAATAAAAGATTTGACGATACTTCACGAGATAAGGCTGGATTATTACATGGTAGTAATAGGTTTGAAAAGTGTTTTTTGTCAAGTCCAAATATATATATATATACTAATAATAAAGCTGAAGAGTTTGTTTGTTTGTTTGTTTGAACGCGCTAATCTGTGGAACTACCGTTCAGATTTGATTATTATTTTTGCATTTTATAGCCCAATTCTTGAGGAAGGCTATAGGCTATTTAACATCACGTTAGATCCTTAGGAGCTGCGATGCGATGCGACGGGAAGGGTCAGGGGAACAAGAATTTCATGCAGATGAAGTCGCGCGCAGAAGCTAGTCCATTTATAAAATTTGCTTTAAATGCGGTACCTACCTAAAACAAAGGTGGTTAATAAAATATTCTTGAGCGCGATGACACATTTCGCCATAATTTGAACACAAAATGGTGAAACGGGGTAGCTTTCGTGAAATAACAGATAATTAGAACACATTTTTAGTTGAAGTCAATTATGATGATGATAATTATAGTGACACGATTTCTAAGAACGTCAGTACAGAAGATATGAATGTTAAAATAGAAAAAGTTCCTTCTCATGTATCTCGACATTCTTAGCTTTAAAATATCAAAATCCATACAAAAGCAAAACAGGCTACACCAAAATACTTAATATATCCGTCTTCGACCACAAAAACAGTTACACTTATGTTACCTTAGGTTTCCAACATTCTTGGTTCTTGGTAGCTACGTTAACAAGTGCATAACAACCGCACTATATCACAACGAATTTAATACCAAAGATAATGTGCACCGGACACATAATTACAAACTTAATATATTAGCAATAAAACCGATTAAAAGCCCATGCGGACCAGATTAAAATTTTGTGTATCAATTAAAAGGATATAGTCATTCCCTTATTAATTGATAATCATGAACAGTTAAGTGAGTAAATCTAAAAATGAAAAAAACAGGTGAAGATGTTATGGATTTGGAAGTTGTATGGGAGAACTAAAGAAACGATGGATGGGTTGTGTTAAAGGTACAGCTAGAAACGGGGTGAATACTGCGATGACCGCTTATAGATATGAATGGAAGAAGACATGCTGCATCGATTCCAAATGTAATAAAAGAAGATGATAATAATGCTAAGGAAGGTAGAACTAAAACAGACGTAAAAATTAAAGATAAACAAAGATTAATGTAAACGGTACAAGGAAATAGAAACAGTAAAATCCCAATAGGCATACCTAGTTTTAATTACATTACTCTATTAATTCCTTTTTAATTAATTGAACGTTATAAAGGTATTACTAGTGTAACTAGTGTTAATGCTAATGAAGAGAATACTGGCTGTCAACATCAAAATAAAAAACGAATGTTGATTCAATTGATTTTTGATATCTAAAAAAAAAAAATGACGCCAAAGCAGACTCATGTATACCGTGTGAAGTAAATAAGCATTTGTGTAAAATTTATACGAATTTTATTAACATCTTCAACACATTCATTCCAAGAATTCGACTAGCACGAATGTATGATATTCACATACATATTAAAAACCCATTTACTATTGCACAGGTCTACTCGTATCGTTAAAGTCACAAGTAGCGATTAAATCTATCGCATATTAGAATTCCTTAAACTAATTAGCAGAAGCTAATCAATCGGTTTATAGCGGTCCGTTAAACCTTAAAAGCTTAAATGCGTAAATCAGTAAGTAATTTTTCGAAACATAACACGAACTGTAGTGGTTTCTTGTTTATGCATATTGTTTTTGTCAGACGTGCGAAAATGAGGCATAAATTATAATTTAATTATTCTATGTTTGTGTCCGACTTATGTGGCTACCAGTTGTTCTCAACTTTAATTGGAAAGTTTTACTGGGAAACTGAAAAAAAAATGGTAAAATGTGAAGTATTTATTTTCTTGGAATAAAAGTCAAATAAAGACGGGTATAAACTAAATCTATCCAAACTAAACAAATCCAAAAAATGAATAGTGGACACAATACTAGATGATGACAATCTTTATTATGTAATAACTGTACTTAAATTGATTTCTCCTCAATAGAAAATATCTAAACAAGGATTTAATTAAGAAAATAATTTTCCCTTAACTATCTGCAAGTCCCTGAGTGCAGTACTTTGATGTTATTTTACAATAAATTAATTAAGTAACGAGTTGAAAATTATAGAAATTATTTATTAGCAATACAATTATTATATAATGCCTACATAGGTACACACTGACGTCAAACACCTATTACGCATAGTACATATAGATGACATATAGCTTAACCACACTACGATTATGACGTCAAGGTATATGCAAATCATTTATATGAGAAAAGACTAATAAAATTCAAGTAAGGCTAATGACACCTGCAACCGTTATAATTATGCCGAACTCGTAAATCCATACTGTTATAGCTGTTATTCTCTTTAATAATTTTTTCCTCTTTAGAATGAGTCCTATAAGCCAGAATTTAAAAACACTGACAGTTGAAAAATATAACTATGGAGCTTGGTGTCCCCCAGGGAACTATCCTAGACCCAGTTCGGAAATTAACTTGAGAAGTGAATACGAGAATCGGGAAAGCGATTACCAGTATAGTAAAGATGAGACATAATGATGACTTGCTTACTATTTTGTTGTGATGTCAGGAACTACATATGAGAGCCAAGTTGTACCAACTTAGGATTATTTATTATTTAGTATTAGATATACATAGATATTATATTTGTATAGCCTATATTATGTAAGTACTCTTGAATAAGTTAATGCAAAGTTGATAATTTGTACTTAGGATTAGGTACTGGTATTTTCTGCTTTCAACCCTAGAAGATTAGAATGAATGAAAGTAATATCCATTTAATTGCCTAAATCAGACAAGAATGACATGCCTCCTCTGCTCTGATACAGTTAAGGCTTTCAAGTTCAGCTACTTTAGAAAAGTCGTAACCAAGGGCACGTACTCAAACATTTAAGATTATTGTTTTACGAGTACAATGCTTAATCGTTTCCTGCGCAATAAGATAATATACACGTAGTTTTTCATTTTCACGATCCGCAATCAATAATTACCGTCATTTGTACTAATGCATTAAATATCCTCCTTCGCAGTCGGAAATACGATCGCTTTTCTTTTTCCTCCTTTAAAAATACTTGTCGTGTACGTACGAATGTGACTTATTCACACATTAGTACGCAACATACTTCTGTGTAACAAGCACAATTGCCAAAATCATTCTATTGATAAAACTGCAGAGTGATGTGACTAGATGATTGCAGTATCTTGTGTTTGGGCCAAAAAGAATAATTATACTGATGCAAATGGTATTGACATCATCCGGGAAGAAAAGGAAGGTTTCCTCTTAAGCGTGCACCTTCGAATACAAAGACTGGTAACCATATTTGATTGAGCTAGAAAGAAGCCTTAAAGACAACACGAGTGAAAACAATGACAAAATTACTCATTAAAGTGGCATAAACTTTGAAATACCGTGAGGATTAGATTCCAACCATGCGCGGGCGCCTGCAGTCAATACCGCGTCGTTAGTCACGTGCATTGACAAATACTCGCAGTTAATTGGATGAAAACGCGCACTCGCCGCTGTCCATGCAGTAAATAACGCGCTTTACGACGACGCACTGTCATCAATAACCCTTGTATTGAAAGCTGTTCCGTTTATATGTTCGCTATTTGATAGGTTCAGTTATATTCGCATATCCGCTTCGTATGTCATTTCTACGGAGTTTCTAGCGAGCTGTGCCGAGTGATTTGTCGGTGCGTGTGTACTCGCCCCACCTATTCGTAGAACTTTCGTTGTGGCTGTAGACATAACAACAGTTGTGACACAGTGATATTTTTCAGGAGCAGCCCACGTCACAGACTTCATTAAGAAATCATGAATGGCCAGGAATATGGTATTTTCCTTGTTTCCGCTCGTCTGGCAATGCAGTGACTAACGCCATGACATGGGATGTACTTACGTCGACTCTAGTACACATAATAGTGCTGCGTCATTCGCTCAGCCGATATCGGCTAGGTGACGAGGTTTGTTGTGCGTTTAGCGACCGACGTAAGAGCAACAGCTCGCGTCTTGGCTTTTGGTTGGGAAAACCCGCTACTGAACAATTACCTACGCATTAAGTAACTGTTATGCAGCACATTAAAAACAATCTAACAACTTTAACCTGTAATTATTATTTAGTAAAACAACGTCATTAAGATAAATCAAACGCGTTTAATAATTGTTATAGAAATGTAGATAGCTATCTCCGTAAATACGGGAGCATCAAAATTATATGTAAATCATTGCCATTTTAGAACACAGATTTGTTTGTTAGAAAATCTCATAGAGAACTGTTATTCGGGTTCCCATCACGAAACCGGAACTGAAATCACACATTAGATTTAATTTTATACGAATTTAATAACAAGTGAGATGCGCTCTCGTCCATTGTGCTCCGTGACCATGAGAAAAAAAGCACTGCTTGTTTTTTTTGTTGCCGATAAAGAGGTGCCGACGTACAATTCGGAGCAAGATTGATGCGCATGCATGATCGTATCTGCCCGCTGTGAGCGCCGCGGTAATAATTAATATTCCATAATCCATTCATCCCCACATTACGCGGCGACTCCTTTCACCGCGCCTCCCTGCATCGCGCGCGGCTCGCTCCACTCGCGACCTCCACCGGTAGCAATATGTAATCGTCACACATCCGTAATTGATTCTGCCCGTTAAATTCGAAATTTGAATGAGCTCTCGCTGAATGAGAACCGAAATAAGATCACGAGTGTAGTGCGCTCGGAAACGCTGACGAGTCTCGGCGAAGCTCTCGGTGAGCGGCACAATGACCGCGGCGCACACAGCCAGATCTCTCTCTTGATAAACTTATAAAAAACGTAACGAAAAAACTACATGTCATGCATCTACGTGTGCTAGTCAATTTCACAGCGAGCGTCATGGGAATCGAGCGACGAATGGACTTTAGAAAGCAATTAAAATCTGTGCCCACGAAAAGGAACGCAACCAAAAAGTGCGATCGACACATGAAATCGGCGAACACGTCGCACAGCACGCTCGAGCACCGCGGTGCACGGAGCCAGCCCGGCCTGCTAAATAGTTCTCAGAACTGAAAGATTTTGACAAAAACGTACAACGCACACCGGTAACGAGACATAGAATAGACAGAAAAAAGAAAATCTAAGAATGATTTCGTCTACTTTACACAGCGTAATAGGTTATTACTTTAAATAGCCGTGCGGCGAATAACTGTTTAACATTAATTAACGATTTTTACTTGGCGCGTGGCGCCACAAGTTTTATTTGGTCCTAAATCAAGGAAAATACCTCCACAAACAACTGTTTAACTTTGTGTACCTTTTAGTTTAGAAAGACGATACAAAGGGGACTACTTAGAGACCAAAAGTGGACTTTACTTTTTTACAACCACAAAAAGGTCGGTATGAAATCGAAATCAGATTACGGATCCTGCGATTATAAAGTTTCGGCCGCGGACAAAGGAACGGCGACCACAATTTGGTTGCGACCACACGGCCATGCATTATAGAGATACGTTAGTGAACGTACGTGTTACTTCGGACGTGACTTCCGAGATTGAAAACGATGACAAAAAAGCGATTGGAAAACAGTTTCCGCGCTGTTTTTAGGTTCAGCAGCTTCAAAGAGAAACGTAGACCGCAGAAATTGGTGTATTGTTGAATATGTTTGCGGGTCAAGTCGACATTTATCATGCTGCACAGGTGATACTACATAATATACTCGATGTTGGAATGTTTGTTAAAACTTAAAGTGCAATAAATCTTCTAGGCGGACATTCTATTCTTGCGCTATTTTTGGCACAATAATGAGAACCAACTGCCAGAGCTTTATTTAGGTCTAAATTAGTTAATTATATCTGTGAATGAATCAGACCCAAACAATTCGTTGCTGCAGACCGTCGCTCATTAATTAGCATGTTACACAAACACGTGTTTTTCGACTTATTGACATGTTTGGCATAGTCTTGTAATGTAACGCATTAGTTAAAAACGTTACCAAGAAATAATGGCTGTCATTACATTATTCACAGTAATTTAATTACAAATTACATAGGTTTATTTATCTGCGCACGAGTGACTCACTCATGTGAGTAATAATGGCGGCGCAAGCGCCGGTTACCGGTGTTGCCAGACGAAGAGGATTTGCCCATTTTAGGGTACTTTGAATTATTGCTCGGGTGTGTATGTGGGATAAACGGTGGGATGTTTTGAAAGGGATTGCTTGTTGGTGATTATTATGTGTCGGGTAGATGATGGATGGTGTCCGATAAACAGAACCAGTTTCATCCTTTAATTTATTGTAGTGGAGAGCAGGTAACACATTAAAAATATCATGTACATTTTATACGTGCAAAATGAGTAGGTACTCGTACTAATAGAATTGGCAATGTCGATATTTAAGGGGCAAACAAGGAGTTTTAATTTATTAACTGGCAACACAGGTTGCAACAAATCATTTGCGCGGTCAACCGCACTTGTAATAGCGATTTTGAAATCAATGTAAACTTTTTTTATAACTAAAATATCAATAAACTTTCATTCTATACGTATGCAAATTTTTCGTCGAAAGGAAAGCAAATCGGAGAAATAGGTAATAAAATACACATTCATTGATAACTTCAAAAAAAAATTTTCTCGTGGTAAGAAAACTTATGAATGAATGATCATGGATCCTTGGACCGTATTTTTCCTTTTTTTACTTTCAATGTTACTAAGGGGGCGTCCATTAATTACGTGAGGTGATTTTGGCGATTTTTGGACACTCCACTCCCCCCTTAGTGAGATATCGTGAGATTTGGCTCGACCCCCTCCCTCTAATCTCACGTGAGATTGTTCAAAATGCATATTTTCAATGTAAATACGTTGATCTATGCATCATTGCGTTGTATTTATTTAAAAAAAAAAAACAATTTGTTTAATAATTTTTATTTAAGACTTGTTAAGACTCAATTAAACCCAGTTTTCTCGCAATTTTACACTGTTTCATGCGGGAAAAAAAATTAAGTGATACTTGCCAGAACCCCCCCTCTCCCCCAGGTGAGATTAGGTGAGAATCGGCTTGACCCCCTCCCCTCCCTAGACGCCTCACGTAATTAATGGATGCCCCCTAACTTGTAAATGCTTACCTAATAGTGTGGAAAGCAACTCACTAAGATAAGTGATACCGTAGGAAAAGATCAATAAAAAGGTCCAACATTCGTTTGCCCACTACATACTATAAATGGACCTAAGTAGTACCTATAGAAATAAAGTGATAAATATCCTAGTTACGCAGCCAAACACGGTCATCAGTCAGACAGACGTAAAGTCTTCCCCGTAATAACTTTCCTCATGACGCAAAATGACGCCGCCGTCAATGCAAAAACAAGTGAACATCGAACGCACTACATGCGTAAAACAATAATTAAATACATTTCCCTATACTAAACTTACGTCGTTTGACAAATAACGTTGGTTTCGTGGTCGCAAGAGCGAATGCTAAGAATGGGGATCCCAGCACCCTAATTGCGTAACACACTATCAATCGGAATCTGAATCATTTTGAAGCAAATTGCTAATCCATTGCTTCATAAGTTCGAAAAATTTGTCTGCTCAACACGTAAATAACGCAATGAATGTTGTTGAACTGTCAAAATGAAACCCACTGCTACTGATAGTGTGTTACGCAATTACCCTGCAGGTTGAACAAAGTGCTACTTATTGAGCTTTCCATTAAGAATCTCAGTAGAAGCCCGTTGTCTGAAATTTGGTGGTGTAATAGTCCCCGTTCCTTCGGAAACCGCGTAAAGCCGTTGGTCCTGCGCCTGATCTCTCCTCGGTCGTGTCGGATTGCCGGCCTATGAGAGTAAAGGAACAGAGAGTACACCTGTGTTTGCGCACACACTTGTGCACTATAATATCTCCTGCGTACCTGGCTAATCTCCGTTGAGATTGGCTACCGTGACCGAAATCGGTCAGGAGTATATTATTATTATGAACAACACATTTGAACACATTCACTCTTTTGTATAACAAGATCCGTTGCGTTACCTACCAACTTAACAAAAGGTACTTAATTTATAATTGCACCTCACTTTCCATTACGCAAACATAATTCATGTAACGTTTGCTTTGTAAGAGAAATAATTTGACATTTCATTTAAGTATAATGAAAAACACGAACATGGACGAATTGATAATGGATTCCGGATTATCTTGATCGAATTGTGTAAAGTATCTTAAAATTCTAGATAGACACTTTTGTTGTCTGGTTTGGCTACCTAACTATATTAAAGTATAAAAGACTTCAAATAAACTGTATATGAAAATGCTTGGACGGTAGCACCCAATTTGTTCTAAATAACATCAGATAAGTACTCGGATAATTGTCTATGAGTGGTTAAAACTCTTCTCACAAAGGTAATGTATAGACTATATGATCGTCGTAGATTTTCGGCTCGACATGTCAAAATCTTACGCGGGTAAATGACACCCTAATATTGCCGCCAAGCAGCATTACTTTATGTCTGTAACCTCTTAACATTAGCTAGGTAGATAAGCTTTATAAGTATTCATTAATAATGCTATGTGTTAATTTAATGTTAACTTCGTTTCTTGCTGATTCAATCATTGTCATTCTCTTGTCCTCATCCTAATTTATTTGGAGTCGGCGCATCCTGTCTTTTTCTTCCATAATTCTCTATTAGTCGTCCTCTCGGTAGTCGGCTCTTTCTAGCCATATCTTCTTTCACACAGTCTATCCATTGTTTCTACGCTTATGGCTATCCATTCATGGTCAAAACGCTCACGACAATGTTCTTGCTGATTCAATATTGTAAGTAAGTAAATCATATTTCATGTTAATTTTCCATAGGTGTTAAATCTTTAATTTTCTTTCCTGTTTTGTCAAACTGCACATCGAACCTGTGCCTCAACCATGTCTCAACTTAATTCTACTAAACATGCGTCAAAAACTTTGAGTCGATTTGTTTTTGTTTTACTAATTACTAATTGACGTCTCCGTCTGACGAAGTGGTTTCTGCGTAAACACGCATTCTTTGGATTACTTGTAGCATAACAACATACTGGTTATTTAATTAAAATATTTGTAATGTCGTGTTTGTAAATCCTACGTTTCATTGATTTCGAAAACATGATTAGTTGATTGTGTTCCTAATGATTGAAAGTCAACGTTTCTAATCTCGGCAATTTTAAACGACTATCCTCAACAGTGTCCAATCATACGATTTTATTGTTGCAGTAGGCTAAACTTCAGTCCTCATAACATTGGTCAATTTATTTATATCCCACCTTCCCACGTTATGAGACAAGACTGCCGTCAACGTACGAGCAAACAAAACATTAATACTGTATTAATTTTTCGTTAATAAACCTAACAGAATGAACGCCGCCAAATGCTATTAATATCTAATTCAAAAATGACGTAACAAAACTAATTTCATATAAATTACAATGAACTTTTTGTTAAGTTCACAGAGAAAGTCGCTAACACTTGATTATAAACCGTATCGATTTTTTATTTACTCGTATCGTTTTAGCCTCTCGGAATCGATTCTCGCGACCGACCACAATCGTTTTGGATAACATTCCACATGCTAGATTACATACGCAACGGAAACGAGTGACCGCAAAATATATTATGAGAAACTGACTTCCATTTGCAAAGATCAAAGAAATAATAATTAACTTATTATATAGTACAACGTAAACTAGTTAAAACTCCTATATTCAATCTGTGGCAGAAAAATAATGAGTACGACAGTGAAGGCTGTATGACGAATTACTTTTGCCTATAACAAATAAAATTGTATGATTCATAACCTCAATAAAAAATTAACCCTTCGTCTGATTCATTTTGGTATTTCGTACGTAAAGTGCATGAATATTTCTCGGTGACATAGACGTAAGTCGCAAATCTCTTCAAATATGAAATATGGTGGTGGAATCTAGTATATCTTAAAGCTGTGCATGAATATAACGCGGAACTTTGAAAGGACTGAAAGTTATAGTGTACTTAAACATAACGTACGGTGAAAGTATTTTAAGATTTAGCTGTTAACCGCATTATTTATTCATGGCTTGCAGTAAACATAAATCGCATTTTAAACAAGTGCATTTTATAACACTGACTATAAAAACTACTTTAAGTAAATTACGATACTAAACTTCATCTCATGATCTCGTGCACTTTGTGCTGTCTTCTTTAGAAGAATTATTATATTAACTGTTATAGTTTAGTTAAAAGCTTTATTTGTTTTATAGAATCTACTTTATAAGTAAGTACATTCTTATAAAGAAGCAAGCTTTTCCACGGTAAACATTTTTATGTTTCTTGATTTAGGAAGGAAATTGTCGATAATTACTGATCATTGAACATTCGTTTGGAATATTTATAAGCAATAATTTCAGCATATATATTTGCGAACGTAATCTACATTATTCGGTCGAGGTTATTGTCTATCTCTCAAATTAAGTTGATCAAATTTAACCGTTATAGAAAAACGAGGCAAAGTTCCAACCAAAATGATTTCCCTTCGAAATCAATCACATATGTAATTAGATGACTGGGCCAATCTCAAAACAACAATGGCCAATTCCCCATTCTAGTGTGAATGCTGTGTGGTCTACTAATCGAGCATAGAAAAATGAGATATCTGGTATTAAAGCCTCATCTATGGTACTCCGTGCGCATAGACAATGAGCGACTCATTTTGGAAGCTCGTTCGGAAACAATAGAAAGCGGGGCCTCCTACAACTTCACACGGGACGCGCAACCGGTGGAAAGTTAACGAAAATACATTTCAATAGCTAAAAGCAAAATTGGATGAGTGGCCTTACGAAATTATCGCGTTAGCCGTAATTCATTTGTGAGTGAACTCTCCCAGGCCTCGTGTGACCGTGTGTGATCACGCTAATGTGATCTTGTTATAAGTAACACCTCTTGCGCTTCGTTTTGAAACCGTTCTGTCATTGTGCAGCTTAATTATGATTCACACATGAACGAATGTTCCGAAATTTTTTATATAAATGATGTTATGAACTAGTTAATTTTATAACACGAGATTACGTAAAATAATTACAAGTAAGCGGCCATTGTTTTATCAGTGATAATCAAATGGTACTCAAGGTCTACCAGTCTTATAAATATTAAGTTGCCTTTATGAGCATTCGCCGGTATTTACACCCCATATTATTTATGTAATGGGGACTTATATTGGACACGCGATCGTCTTGAACAATGCAAGGAGACGATGCCCATCATCAGCGACCTAGACTTCTTTCCACTTTAATTGTTCCTCACATCGATTATAACGTATATTTCACTGAAACAATAGATTAACCCAGTTGCGGCATATTCTATAATAGTTATGGCGTTTCTCGTCCCGCGATATTATTGCTTTCGTATCCTTGGCGTGAGCGGCTATCTATCATGTGATCTATTGTACGTACAGTCGACATCGGTATTAGATTAAAGCGATAATTAATGCTGATTCCATACGACCTAGATTCGGGCCCGCTCGATAAAGTTAATTTACAGTTATAGTTGTAAATCTCGTTGCAAAATAAACGGCGAGCACGCGCGCCTGCCTGACCGTAGACAACACGCGGAGACTCCCACACACACCTCGACACGTCAGCGCCTCCCCCGCACCGCGCGTGTGTGAACCGCACCGCGTGAATGGGACCCTTCCCGAACCGTAAACATCACGTCACGTGGCTGCATGAACGTATAACCCGACCCGGACGAAGTACACCTTCGCAGGAAGCCCCCAACGCGCAACAGGGCATTCTCAATCCTGCCGGGTTCAGGGAAAACGCACGCATGTGTGACGAGACAGACGAAACAACACACGTGCGTGACCCACGCGCGAGAGAGAGGGTGCGTCAACGGTTGTCTGAATGAACGGGGTGAAGTTTGACAAGTTGTGTACACATGGCCGCGAAAGGGTTGAGCCGAGTTGCGAACTAAGTTTGTGAACGCTTTCGATTTCGACGCGTGTTGCATATGGGGCGAACGTCGATCGATCGTAAACTTTGTTGTGGAGAAGTTCAGTGGGTATTTCGTTTAAATCAGATTAATAGACTGGAGAGCAACTTTGTTAACTGCCAGAATGTTGCGAAAAGTCTGTTAAAATTGAGTTGTGAAAATTGTGGAAAAAGTGTCGGATCGAATCGTCGACGCTGCTAACGTATTGCGTCCACGTCTGGTTATCGGGTGTGTTTCGTAAATCATTGTTTATGGTCGAATAGTTCTCTGAAGGGGTCCGAGAGACCGGAATTAGAAAGCGTCAAGCGCGCCGACTGCGCTACGACTACTTAATTGACCGCAAGGTTTACGCGATTCTGCTAGAAATTGTGACGTAACAGAATAATACTGAAAATGGCACCTGTTATACTTGGGGTACCAAAAGGAAGTTTATTTTCACGGACATCATAACCGGTTTAACAATTAAATTATACAATATGGTAGAAAATAAATAATTAAGTAAAAACTATTTTGACAATTTCTTTTTTAAATCTGACGTAAAATTACTTTTCGAAACTGGCAACTTTCGCGTTAACTCTCTCCCAATTCAGAATCGATATTTCGCCTGATTCGATGATTGAATTCATTTCGGATTATATTATTAAACTATAATCTGAAATAAGTTTCGACTTGGAATATGATAACAAAAAATTCTACACTTTACATCAGAAGTGTTTGTCAAGTTACCTAACCGCGTTTTTGTCACAAATAATATTTTTATAAGTATTATACAATTTAATATGTAATACCGCCTTACATCTCTGTAATTGCATTTAATATAAAAACTTATTGAATAAACTGTACATGTTTCTTAAGACACTAACCTTGTGCCTGCGTTACAATTATAATAAAACAATAATAATAATAATTACCATTTTAACAATCGGTAATTGATAATTATATCCTTTATAACATTTTTATATTTCACACAAACTATAAAAAGCGACCAATTAAAACAACCTAGCGTATTTGCGTCTTAATCTAGATTTGTCTACCTTTATTAGGGTCCCGCAATTAAATCATAAGAACCATTTACTGTATTAAATTAGATTTGTATAATTATTATAGCTCGTAACATCTCAAAAAGTTTCGTGTTATGTTGTGTTCCTTCGCAGAATGCATAAATCTAACGTTTAAATATTTTGTAACCACCATTTTAAGTATCAACGCTTAAATCTAAGATTACTGCGATAAGTTTAAAAGGGGCATAGAGTGGACCGTGCCATGTTCGGCATATCATTAAGAGCTCGAGTCCGAAATACACAGATTCTATGCTGGACCAAATTCCAAGGCATCGGGCAATGCGATTGCTCTAAATTTGTGACGGATTGGACAGAGGAGACTTAGTGAACGTAGAAGAAGAAACAGTAAAAAAAAGGAAAAGTCATGACGATTTGCGAGGTGTTATGGGAAAAACCTGAGATTGGATCAGTTTTTCATCTTTTGTACTGGGAATTAAGGCTTACCACAAAGGAAAACAACTGATAAAAAAATATAAGTATGGTAATTAGTAACAATTTGTCAGCTAATAAACCTAATTGTAATTCCCAATATTAAATAATCCTAATCCTAACTAATATTATAAATGCGAAAGTGAGTTTGTTTGTTACGCTTTCACGCTTAAACGGCTGACCGGATATAGATGAAATTTGGCACATGGGTAGACCATTAACTGGAGCAGGACATAGGCTTCTTTTCATTCTGGATCGAAGACGAAGTCACGGGCAATAGCTAGTATTTCATAAAACACGTTAAACCGAATATTTGTACAACCATATTTGTGAAACTTGTTAACAGTGACCAATATTTTCCTGTCTCGAAGATCCGTCATTCCCTTTGTTACGACCTCCAGTTACGTTCTATTATCCAATTATTACGAACTACAGTAAACCAATAATTCCGAAAGGTATAAACCGCAATTAACGACAGCACTCAATTAAAATAGAGGTAGCCAATGATCTGCAGAACCCACTTTCCACATCAACATATGCACTTGAAACGTTTATTTTTAAGTCTTCGATCCGAATGTGGGCTTATTGATTGTCGGTAATTATGCAAAATAACGAGTCGCGGACTGGCTCGCTGCTCTAACTAGTGACGTGTATTAACGGTTCGTTAGGACCGCCAGCAGTAAAAGTTAAAGCCGACGCAGACGTTACAAAGACACTGCGTCCGCAAAGTTGAATCAATTCAACACATTATAAGTTTATTACGAAATCGACAATCAATAATGTGCGTTTAAAAGTGGAATATTGTTTAAGTTACGAACATAATTTCGAAGGTTCATTCGCTCCGAGATGATGCAGACCGTACGCATTATAGTGGGTAGTAAAACTGCAGTCTGTGTGCACATATCGTGGTAATGTACCTATCTGCAGTTTACCTAATTAGACTCACCGACGTTTAGTGTAGTAATGCAGGCAGATAACATGGGATTATGGCATAAATGAACAGTTACATGTAACTGTGAAGAAAGTTGCTTTTAGCGGCAAAAGCTTCTCTGACTTGATTGGATTTCCATATGAGTTAATGTCAAATAGAGATGGACGTAAATAGATGTATTCAGCGTATTTTATACCTAATTTCAAATTGTCAACTAGGGGCGATTAAATGTTACACTATGACAGTTAGTAGATAAGTAGTGATAACTTTTATTGGTAGTTACGCCTTTGACACCACCTGCAGTATTCATTGCAAACGGTGGTTTTAATTAGTGCAATGGTCATATAAATTGAACAATAAAACCGACGACTAAATACTGGAGGTACTTCATATCTTGTATGTACCTACCTAGTTCAAATGGGGTTACAAACAATCCACAGCCATGAGAGAACGATTAGGTAAAACTCGAGACTCAAGATTTTAAAATGATAGAAGTTCTAGGCACTGCGACAGTCATTTGTTTTGACTTTGGTGATTCGCCACGTTGACATTTTTGAATTTGAAGCGTTAATAAATGTCTTAATATGGCATAACGCTACATAATCATCGTTCTCTTATCCTTACCTTATCCGGATTTAATTTGTAGTCGACACAACTTTCCATTTTCTTCCATACTTTTCTATTAGTCGTCATCTCGGTAGTCACCCCCTTTCTAGCCAAATCTTTATCTTTCACACAGTCCATCCATCGTTTCTTGTGCGTCCCCTTCTCTTATATAGCCATCCACATTCATACTTTCCTGACGACATAACGCTACATAAAACATCTTTGATATTCGAATATCCGCGTCCACAAGAATCTTGAAGATAAGAAGTCCTAGATACACCTACATAACTTACTAAGCAAGAGGTGTCTCGGTGTAAAACAGCGCCAACGATATCGATTCGTCGCACAATACGTTGCGACTCCTTGAATCGCATCTCATCTGAATACAGAGTAAATGCAATTCTTCATCTCGATTTCTTTAAGTTTGGCTAAATGTTCGAATTTGGCTGTCTTTGTATTTAGCGACGGGTTTTGAAATGTTACGATTTTAGTCCATGCATTGAGTATTCTTGTACTTACGTAAAATCACACTTCACACTAATATTATAAAGGCGAAAGTTTGTGAGTGTGTTTGTATGTTTGTTACTTCTTCACGCAAAAAACTACTGAACGGATTTGGATGAAATTTGGCAAACAGGTAGCTTATAACCAAAATTAACGCATAGGATAGGGGAAACTGCGGGGCGCTGCTAGTCTACACATTGTCCATCTGTGTGACCGCGTTGTTTTTTTTAAACTACGCAACGGATTTCATCACCATCATTTAGATAATTTATTCTGGAAGAAATACATTATTTACATAAACGCAAGGTCCTGCTACAGAACAAAAGACCCCAATAAAATGAACCATTAAGTACAATATTTATTCACTTTTCACCCAAATCAAACTCAAACTATAAAAAAAAACTTCTAAGACAGTCACAATCTCAACTAAACGTAAAGGCACACATAAATGCAAAGTATTACACTACAGAACAAAAGATTCGCAATGAAGCTACGAAGGCGATCGATTTGTCGCATTCGATTAGCGGGCGACGACACTAGGTACGCGAGTTGTTATTTATTATACCTATGTATGTAATAGTCTTGTTACCAACCTTCAGATAGAAAATAAATGTAAAGTGATGGATTTAGAAACTATTTTGTATCATTCAATATTTTCAATAAAAAAATCAGGAATGCACTAATTAACTCTCATTAGTGCATTCACTCAACATGCATCAACACTAATAACTCTATTAGTGTTGAATTAATTAGAATTGTAAAATATATCTGTTACACTGTTTTCTGTAGTAGGTATCTTACCCACGTAGGTACTATCGAATTAATATTTTCAGTTCAATAATTCATTTAAAAAAATACGCTAGTACGTAATTGTATAAAATATATCAAAGGATCAATTATGAAGAAACTATGTAATGACACCTTATCATTTCATTAGACACATAACTAAAGTAACAAACTTTCGCGCGATGTTGGGTCGACTCGAAGGTTTGCGTTGTAAGTACAGCTAGCGCCATCTACCATCGAGTAGCAACACTACTCGTCGTAGCAAGTGCCATGCAATAAGACTTCCTTTGCAATTTTGAAATGAAGTTAGTTTCTATTGCTCATACAAGTTAATTAAATATTTTATTTACATGTTTATTCATTAAATCAATGGCACGAAAAACATGGTTTCTATTTTTGTTTAAGCCGTTAACGGCACTGTATGTTATAAAACCTCTAATCGTGTTCTAACAATAGTAATTCTGACCCAAATGTATGAGAAGGCGTCTTTCCAGTTTAATTCAGGTTTCTAGCTTGCGTAGGTTTTAGTGCCAAATCATGATAAAGGCACCCAAGTGTGAAATGAATAAGTAGTTAGGTCGCTTAAACTTTTTAATATTCTATAGGTCACCGTTGACTTGCCGAGAATCATTCTTGTATTTAAAAATGTCATTAGGTATTTTACTACTCATTTAGATTCTGGATAGTGTAAAACACTCTCCCTGCCATGCTGCCCTGGTAATCGATATAGCAGTAAGTCAAAAAAGGCGGTTTCGAGAATTTCATTCCAAATCGATAATAAAAAAAAAATGCCCACCTTCGACTTACTGCCCTCTCGATTACCAGGGCAGCATGGGAACCGCCGGTGAACCACAAAAAATTTTGTTCAGCAAGCCAAAGCACATTTTTTTATACTTTTATCACATTTTCCATAACAGCACGCTAGTAGCTGTAAAAACTATTTGAATTCGGGAGATCAGGGCGGACCCCACGGCGTCCTGAAAGATTTTTTTTTGGCATATCCCACGGTCTCTCGTAATAATTTTGACTTTTGACTCACGGCGTTCACACAAGCAGAAACTTTGGGACCCGCCTGCGGCCTCCATGGCCTCCTGAACGTAAAAAGTTTTATATATTGTCGGCAGGGAGAGTGTTAATATAGTCCTTCTATCTAAAGAAAAATACAGTCGGAAATGCGTCTGTATCCGTCGGCATTATTATATTTTGGTGCAGCTCTGAGAGTTACAAACTTATCATAAACAGATAGTATGTTTGTCCTACCTGTGGGTTTATTAGCGGCGACTGGGGAGCATCTCCAAAGTATCGGGTGCAGCGTCCTCCTGTTTCCAACTGTACAGTCAAATGTAACATATAAGTAACTTTTATGTATGACATCGTATCGTTAGACAGCGAAACTAAGCAAAGCTAAAACTAATCATACAAGCAAGCAAAACGTTTATTTGTTTAAAAAAAAATCTGCGCAACAACGTAGCTATAAATTGTTGAACTGTCAAAATGAAAGACATTGCTAGTGCAATGCATTTATTTATTTATTTATTTATTTATTTAATACTTCAAGCACAAAAATGTACAGAGGCGGACTTAATGCCATAGGCATTTTCTACCAGTCAACCTTTGCATTGTTAGTGAGTTACGAAATTACCCCGCTGGTTCAGTTGTAGCTATCCCAGGCTATTTATAAGATGTTTCCAAATTTCAGCTCCTAAATTATAAAACTCAAACTCAAAGCATTTATTTCAATTAAACCATTTACAGGCACTTTTGAATTGTCAAGAAGTCGGTCAGTCAGAAAATATGAAGCTAGTTGGAGTTGCCCATTCCAGAGCGTAGGTACCTATGGAAAAGAACGGGCAAGAAACTCTATGGATAGTCTTTTAAATTATATTTTTACAAAAATATTAGTTACATCATAATGTTGAATTTATAATTATTATATGTGAGATCGATGTAAAAAATAAAATAAATAAAGACTTAAGCGTTAAAAGCGTCCAGAGTACAGCAAATAGTAACAAAACAACAATCCAAAAATAAAATAATTAAAAATAAGCCGAGGCAGCTATGTGATGACCAGCCCTAACCGACGGCGCCCGTTCACGAACATGACGCATAGATCATAGCAAGAGATAGATCGTAGATCAGCATAGATAATTGT
Source organism: Hydraecia micacea (assembly GCA_914767645.1). Taxonomy (NCBI): domain Eukaryota; kingdom Metazoa; phylum Arthropoda; class Insecta; order Lepidoptera; family Noctuidae; genus Hydraecia; species Hydraecia micacea. The sequence goes on from OU611794.1 coordinate 4,564,436, forward strand.
CTATATTCAGCAAAAAATACCTTAAGATCCTGGCTGTAAATATGGCGCATCAATGTTTAGAAAGAGTTCGGTTTTGAAAAGAGTCGTCCGTGTTCCTCATACGTAGTGTGTGCTATCTCTTGCTAAATCTGGATATGACATATTTACGCCCGGATACTGAAGCTGTTTCTGACTATTTAAGTTTCATGTTGATAGGACCCAATCTGATTTTTAGCAACAAATAACTGTAGTACGTACCTGGCAGTAAATATGGCGCATGAATTTTTAGAAGAGGGAAGCATTTACCCACCTTTGCGACGTTACGGACTAAATAGATATGTCACCCTATCTGTTGAACAGGTTTTTTTTCAAAGCTGGATTATGACGTATTTAAGGATACTGAAGATGTTTCTGACTTTAACGTGTTTCTTTCTTTCCTGATGTAATATTTCTGTCTTTCTTTCCTGATTGTCTAACATTGTCGTCTGTTTTGTTTCAGTGTTCGGTATGGACTCTCCACTGGGGCTGTTCCCGCCAGGCATGGAGCACAAGATGTACCCGATGATGGACGTGGAACACCGCGCGCCGCTTGATGCACAGTTATTTACTAACGTTAAAAAGAAATGTAAGTTTGTTATCATATTCTAGTATTTATAGGCATTATTGCCTTACCTTATGGTCGAATCAAAGCAATTCACGGGCAGATTCCAAAACTGGGGGTCTTTTTTCTAAGTCCGTCAACGGAGATACGGGCCCGTCCGAACGAAGATGGTCTGAAATATTTTTTTCGGACGGGCAAATGCAAATCTGTAATAGGGACTACTGTCAAATCGCATTGTCATTCATATTAGTTTGGGACCCGAACTTATCTCTTATCTTATCTCTGTACATACGTAAGTGATACGGAGTAGTACTCCTTCGTAACATTTGCTGAAACTACGGACTTTGTGCTTAGAATGTAGACCCTCAGGCCCTAAGCGGCGCACCACATTCGACAGCAACACTTTTTTGTAATAATAATAGCAAGCAACAAGCAAAAGCATACCAATATTTGCCACCCCAAACTCGTCTTTAGATGGATCTTCCAGACTAAAGGCTTCATCCCAAACTTAGTTAATCGTTCTAAAGTTGGAACACCCAATGAAGAATAATAAACCACCGGTTTCTGTATTACGCTACAACAAAAGCCTACAGCAAATATTCTTTGAAAGACACATACGTATTCAAGTTATCTGTGAACAATGGCGCTCATACACTCACATCACAAATAGTAGACGCGTGCCGAGCCGCAACAAAGGATCGAAGCGCAATAATGCACGCGCTGCATCCTCGCGTCCCCATCACACATCGAGTGGTCCCGCAATCTCGCCGCGCGAATGTTAAACGTCCATTGTTTCTGAGCAAATGTTTATTAAGACGATCTGATAGCGTATCTCATAGGGGAACAGACGCCGACTCTAACGTATGCTTTGAATACGCTCCGTGGCTGGTCGCCGACGGCTCCACCGACGCCCGCACAATAGTCTCCGATCGATTAGCTCCATCGCTCGAGACAGGCACACGTGTACCCAGCTCCGCTCCCTCGCTAACGAGCTACAAATAGAAAACATCCTTTTTAATTTTCAAAGCTCGCGTGACCCCCGACGACTATTAAAAGAAAAACTAATTTCCATAATAAAATATCATTTCTCCGACGACGTTCCGAAATGTTCCTCGAATTATCTGATCGGAATCGAGTTAACGTGCTCCCTTGAAATTATAAAACTATAAAGTTAGGGGCGACGTCGCCGGCGTATGCATGTCCGCGTTTCTTTTTGACAAACCGCCATAATAGTCGCGTGCTCGCATCGAATTAATGACAAATCGCCGCCAACAAAATGTCGCCGCAACCCGCTCATTTCGCTCGCTCGCTCCATACACAGTTATTGCTCAGTCGAAACATGGTTATTAGATAATGGTGCATTCGCGTAATGCCGTCGCGGTGGCGCGGCACACGGCACATGTCGTGCCGCGGAGCCTGCACTTCGCCGCTCGTAAATCACAGAACTCTGTTGCTCGCGGTTGTTTCCTTATGTAATTAGTTAGCTAAACATTTCCAATTCGTTGACACGAAACCTCAAACCGCGTTGATAGATTAATAATGTCATCTGTGTTCCGCAGGGCGACCGAAGGGTCAGCACAGCGCGCCGCGCGGTGGTCCGCCTCGATCTTGGACGAACGCCGAGCTCACGGAGGCGCTGCAGCACGTGTGGAACAAGAAGATGACGACAAGCCAAGCCTCCAGGATCTTCGGCATCCCGTACAACTCGCTGCTCATGTACGTGCGCGGGAAATACGGGAAGAGCCTTAAGCTGGAACAGCTCAGGAAAGACTGTATCGGCGGACCCCTCGACGTGCTAAACCTTAACTCCGGCAACAACAACAACAACCAACCCTCAAGCAAACACCACGACAAAGACGACCACTCACAACGACCAGCGAGCTCCGAGCCAGACATCGCCTCGAATCCCATGTTCAATCCATTCCAGCAAGGGTTCTACCCTGAGTTCCCGCCAGGGTTCCCGATGCCGCTCAACATGCTGCATCTACTCCCGCCGAACGACAAAGCGAGGGAACTGTATCAGTCGATGCCGATGGCTCTGGACTCGCTGTCAGGAGTAACGAAAGAGGAGGATTGTAAGAGTGACAGGTCAAAGGAGAACTCTGCTGATGAGGAGGGCGACTCGTACCGCGCACCCTCACACCCGCCGCACCCGCCCGACACGCGCCAGCTGCTGCACCACAACGGACAGGACTAGGTCCGTCGCGCCGACATGTCTCCGATATGCATGTACCTTCAACTGTTAACAAACCACTAGGTGTATATGAGCGGGCTCCGATGTTCCCGCCGCTGTTGCAGCTGACATCTCCAGGAACTCGCTTGTTCTATCTGTTGACGGACTAAAACTGGAATTTAGTTAGTGTATTAATAAGTCTCGTAACAAACATATTTACGTGTTTTAGAAATTAATTTTATATCTTGTGGCCAATCACTGGCGACAGAACTTAAAGTTGGTGTGCTTAGTGGTACTATAGTGAAACATTTAACAACTTTGTAATGTCTACTAGCCAAATGGTGAGGTGACACGTTATTTAAAATTGGTGTAAGTCATAGAAGCATGAAAAATGGTGAGCGGTTACGTTAGACGCGTGGAGACATTTTTCATATTTCTGCGACGCGAACTGTTTATTGTTATTACTTTTGTAGAGGTATCACTCGCGAGGAAATCAATAAGGATCTGGCGAGGCGGCCACATAGTGTAATATTTCGATTGGAACCTAAAACTCGCTTAAATAACTTCGAGGGTAGCTGAACGCCCGTGTATATTTGCTATTGTTTTAATGTGCAATACTAAATTGGAATTTACTATGAATACACTAGAAAGGTTTCAGTTTTACGGATAACGTAAATTGTATTAGGAAGTATTTGTGAATCTCCGGGATCGCGACCGGCGACGTCCGTATTAAATTAGTTAAATTTATATTTAAAAGATGTGTTAATATTATAAATGTATATTAATATCGCGTAAGTAATAGGCGATAATTTATTTTGAAGGAGTGCAATAAGTATGAAAGGTGTTGTGATTGTTATCGTTAAGACATTCCGAATTTCATTATTGTTAACACATTCCGTTACATTCCCTATTTTTAGATAATGTACTATAATTTCTTACGATTTTTATTATTATTGAATATAATAATGCATTGATTTCTTCATTCATAGTGAAACCTTTGTAGATATAATACGTTATACGTGCGAATTCACTTCTGCATTTCACCAAAGTTTGTAAAATATTTCGTAATAATAGTTATAATTCGATGATAAACAATTTTTAAATGTAAATAGTTATTGATAAAAAATTAATGGGATATAAATTTTTGAATTAACCAGTAAATAAGGTGGACATTTATATGTGTCTTAAATGGTAAATAGTAGTGTATTTGTAATTGTTGTAGTGTTAGTGATGTGAATCAGTGAGCTGGGCCGAGAGGGGGACGTGACGTCACAGGGGGCCGCGACGCACTAGTCACACACATCCACTCACCAAACGTTCGAAATAGCATTCCATACTCTTAATGTCACAAAATTCAACAGACTACCCACGATACAGCACTAACTGGCGCAAAACGAGGACCATGTCCAGGAAAAAGAAATTTAATTTCATTAAAGTTTTGATCTCAATAATAATTAATGAGATGAGGAAAAGAGCTGCAATTATTATATTGGTTAGCACATAAGAAACTTAGAACAATCCGTGTATTCCAATATTTATAAAGGTAAAATTCAATATCAACTTCTAATAATTGCCAGCCTCTTGAACTCTTCAAAAAACAATTTCAAAGAATTTCCACAAAAGAAAATGACAGTGCGCGCCACGTTTAGACAAATAATATATCTGCACTCAATGTTCAAATAAAAAGGAGCTTTCAAGATTTTAGTAAATAATGAAAGTTAGAATAAATCGTTCAATACTATCTGGCTTTAGATAAATGTATACAGTCTCAGTAGAGAAACCTTGTGGTTACTTAGAACACATGATTTTACCTGTTGTAAATATTATTTGTATAATAATGAACTATAATATCTGTTGAAAAAATCGTTTCCTTTATACGCTATACCCAAATCTAAACAGTATTTACGTTCTATGACAATTCGATTCCTTTCAACATAAATGTTCCCGTGTAATTTACTCGGAATAATCGATATTTTCATCCAAATTAATTAACTATAGTCGACGGAACATGAAAATCTCTCAACAGAAGACTGAACACTATTTACGATTCTATTTTATAAAAAATATTGTACATTTCACATAACAGTACAGCAACAATGGAATCCTCATACCTGCATACAGTAGTAACACATAGTGTCACTTCATAATAACAATATTATCATTACAGGGATTTTATATATTAAACGATTAAATATGATTAAAATATTGTAATAGTTTTAACAGATTTTATATTGCTTTTTTCTCATTCCGTTTACGCTGGCAACATTGAAGAATGCAAAAACCGCGCACTTTTGTATTTAAATGTAACGGATTCACATGTAGATAATAAAATAAGGTCATGTATTGAATAAATAAACAATTGTCTGTATGAAACGTAAATACATGTGCCAAAAATTGTAAAGAAATGATTTCACGAGTTGCGTTGGCGATGGCGTTGTGTTACTGTTCTACAATGTTCTCTCAGAGCTTGTATTGTGACTTGTGACCATAGATTACGTTCAATATTTACCTAATTCGTACAAATTCAGCAGTATTAGAGTGATTTTGTTAAAGTTTTAATTGAGAAGTTTTTTTTGTAATTAAGTTTTGTTATTTGTTAATGTGTAGGTCCTGCGATTGACTAAATGGTTATGATAAGAGAATGTTTTACAAAGTTCAAACGGAATATGTTCTGTATATGTCTATATGTATATTTATGGTTCTGTGGTTTACCTTATTGCTTTAACACTTCGTTATATAGTAAATTCTGTTTATTCTCGACCTCTACGACGCTAGACATGTTCTTATAAAACTACGTTCAGCTTTTCAGCACTGTTCTCATTAAGGATAGGTGACATCAGGAGCCAAATGTAATAACGTAAAGAATTAATAGATAATATATTGTACGACATTGAGTACTTATTTTTAGTTGATAAAATGTGATTGTATTAATTTTAGTAAAAATTCAAAATATTTAGTTCCTTCAATTTTTGTTACGAGTATTTATGAATTATAATTGCAATGATTTTTAGCTTTTAGATAATTGTTCTCTCCGATAAAGAGTATAATTAATTGTAAGTTTTATTATTTTGTAATTTAATTTGTTGTATTTTTGCTTAATATAATGACAAATTAAATTAAATGATATCGTTACATTAGGGTGTAAAAAAGATTATCTATTTGATCTTAAATAAAATACGAAAAAATATTTATGTTCTAGTATCATTCTAACGTGTAATTGAAATCGAAAGATGGAGCGTTGTAGTAAAATTCGTTTACGGTCACCGACGTAAAGTGTAAAAAATAAAAATATGAAATACCAATTTGTCGTTTCATTTTATTTATGACACCGAGTCCAATTTGTCCACGTATTGTGTTACACCTCCATTTGTTATTTTTTCCTTAATGGGAAAACTCCAAATGATATGAAAAAGATAGATAAGGATAATTTTAAAGAGGGTCATAATGACATTTCTAGGAAAATCACAGTTTCGACGAAGGTCTCTTCAATATTTACAAAATTAATATTAGGGAAACACTTAACTGCATTAAAACAAAAAAAAAAAAGTTTTTCAAAAAGAAAGTCCATTTCTGTCCACTAGGCTGTATGTATCTAAAGCTGCGACCCTACTTGGATACCTACAAGTGACACGACAAAAACCCTCCCAATAAAGCGACCAACATGTTACGCAGCCTGTTGGTAAGCCTGGATTCAGAGCGGCAAACTTACGTGACGGGAAGTTTGAAAAAGAACACGGTCGAGGTCAATTAAGGTACTCACCAGAATACATATAAAGCTCAGATGCAGTCGAAATGTAGCCCTGTTCAACAACATACGGCTAGAGGTTTCCAAAGTGATGGACTTTCACGGCAGGTACATCCTGAAGGCGATACGCTAGGTTGTGCTATGACATTCAGACCTGTAATCAAATAGCGAGTTAAGGGCCGTTTCCTTTAAAGCGGAGAAGAAAGATTACTCGAACAACCAACGAGTTATTTTCGCTTACCTCTGTAACATTCAAGTAAATACAATATGTAAAACCTTTTGGTTGTTTACAAGACATATCTCTCCGCTTTTTTTTTTTTTGGATGGGGAATCATCTAATGACTCCTCCCGCTCTGGGTGGAGCGGAAGGGAGAAAACCCACCCGTGTTCCTTCCTTAGCCCTTTATGTTGCGGGGCAGCGGTAACGCTTTAGTGAAATCCAGCTGTAAACTGCAGACAATGAACGCCGCTGACAACATTAGGTACCTACTTTCTCTTCCTTTTCCATCAAAGATGATCACTAAGGCCTTGTCGACACGTGTACCATTTTGGTGTATCAGACCTCCGTTACATGCCATTTGGGCACAAAATGGTACGCGATCATGCGAATAATTTTGCGTCCAAACTAGCAATAATGATACAAGGCGGCATCACGCAAAAATCAAAACCAAAATGATACTAGTGTGGTTCAGGCCTATGGCTCATTCTGCATAATCGTAGCATTTAATCCTCGGTTCCACTGCTCTCAAAACGGTGAAGGAAAACCGCATGAGGAAACCGGCATGTCCTTAAACCAAAAATTCGAATACATATGACATCAACCAATCCGCACTGGACCCGCGTGCTGGATCACGGCCCAGTCCCTCTCACCGAGAGGAGGCCTGTATCCCAGCATTATAGGTTGATTCTGTAATCCTGGGTTTATTTTGAAACTCTTATACTTACCTACCTAGACCTTCTCTTGAAGTTTACCTTTGAGTAACAATGCAGCAGTGTTTAATACTTACCAACTACAAAAGGAAATATGCATTACGCCAGAACAAGGAATTGTACTATTACCATTCAAAAATAAGGTAGGTAGGTAAAGGATGTGTCCGAACCGAAAGCACGTCGCGCGATTATGCGATCTTCGCGCTTGTTTATTTATATGAATATGACGTGCTTGTGCGATCAATCGAACGTGTTTGTACGTGGCTGGGACTGCGACGCGCAACCTGCCATGGATTCAGTACATGATTCTCAAACCACGCGTTGGAAATTTTTCGCCGGTTATTAAAAAAAATCCTGTTCCATACATTTTGACCGCGTAGGTATTTCACTTTTTTACACAAGCACTTGCACTTTTTTTTTTTTAATAAGTTTTTTTTATAATCGTCGAGAGATAGAGAGGAGGCCTGTGTCCCAGCAGTGAGAACATTATAGGCTGATTATGATTTAATCGTCGAAAAATGTCTACACCATGTCTAGAATCATGTGCTGAATTCTTGGCTAGAGTTTGCGCGTCTATTATGCCACGCTGTATAAATTCATGTAAACGATCGCGATTCGTGCGACAGTCGTTTTTGGTTAGGACACGGTACAAGGATTTATTTATTAATTATTTATTTTAGACACACTAGCAGCCAATTAGCTGATGCGTGTGTCTCAAATCGTTTGTGATATTTTATCTGTCCAGTCGATTCTTGAAGCAGTTCAGTGTGGGAGCATAGACAATAAAACAAAATATTCGATATCACATGAAATCATACCCTTTTATTTTCATTTTCATTAAATATGATTTTATAGATACAAAATTATATGCTAATCGAACGGTGGATACTGTCAGCACTTACAAATATCGTACATACTCCACTTTGAGCAAATGCAAGCAGTTTTCATTATAATTTTACATACGTTTTTATAATCTGTCTTACAATTTTATAGCTTTTTTGAGGTTCTATCTATTGATATTAATAACGAATTTGATTAATCTGTGATCTAGAGTAGAGGACATAAATTGAAACATATTTATAGTGCATTCGAATTCTTTGTCGTCATATTTCGACGATCATCGGATGCGTGCGTAATTTGCGTGCACGCACTTACGAGCGGATATGGCTATCCAATTTGAACGTTCGCCAAGTGTGTCAAAATAGTACAGAATAGATCTGATATAGTGAACGCTAGGCATTTCAACGATCACAGAGTCCATTTTGACGTCACGTTATTATGTTTTATTGTTGTGGCACTAATACTTAGCGACATTATTTTAAAATGGTTTTTGTAATAGACTACACTTCATTTGTAATAAGATTAGACACTTAAACAAACCTTTTTACAGTCCGTACTTCTATTCCGTAGGCATAAGGATGGCATTAAAAGCAAAAAAGTGGTTACAATACCAACTATTTACTGCAGCTGCCATTTGTCACACCACCAACGCAATAGAAGTCAAAATCGGTTGAACGGACAGTAATGTCTAATCTTATTGCAAATGAAGTTTACGTGAGCGCAACTGGAAGGATATCTAGTCTAAATACTACGGCTAAATTGTCGCGATAACGCGGATATCGCGCGCTCTCTCTCGCACACCGCTCGACGTCTCGCTGCACAACAGAGAGCGCGCGAAGTGTAGTTCGCGTTATCGCGACAACGTCTGTCATCAAAGACAATATTTTAGAACACTACTGTAGTTCACAGGTTAAACAAATAATCCCACCCCTTTTAATTACACATTTACGTCATACATCATACTTTAAATTCTATACCGACAAGTAAAAAATTGCACTTTACTACACCTCGGCACTAAAAGGGCGTAAGTGATGTTACGACACTTTCACTTACGGCCTTTTGCACCTCAGGAAGTAAATGGGGTACGGAAAGTTTTGAGGTAACTATTTTGTTTAATATAATATGGGCTATATGTTGAGTATATTCCATCAATATCACACGGCTTTGTTTCTTCGATAAATATGTTATTTTATATACACATTATAGGGAAGAAATGTTATAAGTTAATATAATTGAAGTATTTTAAGTACTAATAAACCAATGTTAATGCTTTCTCCTTACTTATAAGTTATGTGGAACTTTGTAAACGTAGGTTTCTCAAATGGTCATCAATGGCCACTTTTAATAAGAAATTAAATTTGTTACCGAGTTTTAATTGCAGAGGACAGGTAAGTAGCTTAGCTACCCGACTTTCGCAAAAGAAAATTGATTGGACAAGTAAACATTGACAGCTATTCGTTTCAATATCTAATAAGTAAGAAGCTTCTAGTTAATTTTGTAAGTGCTTGTAAATAGTAGTTACGATTCTTAACGTGCGATTTTGTCTTAGTAACAACTACATTCAAAATCGTAACTGTAATTTTAACACCTAGAATAATGTAAATAAAGGTAAATTTCGTATGCACCTACGCGATTCGATCAGAAATTCACAACTCGTATAGACCGTATATACGTCTAAGACTTAATAAGCATTTCCCTGTCTTATTATCAGCAGAGTTTAATTTGTACACTCAATTTTAAATCTTATTAGAAAATACAGAAGGTTCACTTTACTGAAATGTTAAATGAACCTTATAAATAAAAATTAATGATGATCGACTTAAATTGTAGTGAACAAATCAAAAGCTGCCACAAATAATTATTTATTCAACTATCCCAATTATATCATTGTTTATTTAATTAATGTTTCTTACAATTTTATATTCGAATTTTCATGTAGAACTTTTACAACGCTTTGCCCAGGTTCTCACGGGCGTTTTTTCGCGCACTGGATTATCAACGTACTGTTTAGCGCGGAGAGTTTAAAATCAAGTGCGCGATAAAATCCCGCCGCGATATTTCTATAAGTAAAAGTGCGCAGTGCTGCACACCCTCACCCTATTTCAAGTTAAACAAATATCAACTTTATTTCAATTATTATTAAGTTGATTTCAGAGTGACAAGCATTTTTGAAAAAGTTAGAAAAATGTTTGAAGTTGTAGCGTAAACTGAACTTTATTGTGTAGGAATTAAAGTTATTTTTCCATTAATTCATATTTGTTAACATTTTTGGCAAATAATTCGCGAACGCAGATTACGTCCATAAGAACATGGGCTTACCACACATTAGGCACAGTCCTAATAGACCGCAAAAATATGCGTCCTAATTGATATTCGCACAAAACTTTTTTTTTTGTATGGGCTATAACTTCGCGTCATATTTGCATACTTAAAGCTACAGTTTCCTTGAAGAGCGGTAGCGGCCACATAGCAGCCGCAATTAACCAGCGAATGACGTCACTGAAACGTTATTTATGAAAATACCTTGGTACGTTTTTCTAGTGTTTTTAGAAACCGTAAAGTCAAACGTCGGGATAAGAAGACATACGAAGTTCTTCGATATATAAGAAAGCGTATTATGGTACTAAAATGGAGTTGGGCAGGATACCTGGCAAGGTGCAGTGATGGCAGGTGGAGTAAGGCTGTGTCAGAGTGGAAGACGAGATATCGGTCGGCCGGCGGCGAGATGGGCAGAAGACACTGTTGCCATCGCAGAAAAAACCTGAATGAGGCTGGCACAGGAGCATGGGGATTGGCACAAGGAAAGGGAGGCCCAGTAGTGGGTGAAGTCAAACTGTGGATGATGACGATCATGTAAGTCAAATCCCGCGGCCATAATTTTTACGACAACCGTCATTGCGGCCGTTATGTGGCGGCCACCGCTCTTCTAGGAAACCGTAGGTTAAGGCTGCCTGTCCATTGACGCGGAGCGAGGCTGCGGAGCGGAGAAACGGAGAAATATTAACCAATAGGATTGCATAAAATGTCAATGTCATTTTCTATTTGTTAATATTTCTTCGTTTCTCCGCTCCGCAGCCTCGGTCCGCGTCAATGAACAGGCAGCCTTAGGCCGGGACTCCACCAAAGCGGAGATGTGTGCGGTGTGCTGTGTGCTGTGCGAAGCGAATGGTTGAAATCCTTATCGCGTCACTCGTCTCGTCTGTGATTGGTCGATTCCTGCACGTCTCCGCTCCGCTCCACCCAGCTCCGCTTCAGTGGAGTCCGGGCCTTAGGCTGCGGCCGCGTCCTATTTAAAATCGATCGTCGCGCGAATACGCGCTCCTCGGGAGCATGTGTCACTTTTTGTTCGGTGAACCTGAACGCGTGATCACAGCGCGTCGACAGAGGGCGCTTTCCGGTTTTCCGAACAAAAAATGATATGCTTACGTAGATTGCTTTAAAATAGGACGCGGGGTAAGGTTTCCTAGAAGAGCGGTGGCCGTCACATAGCGTCCGCAATTTACCGGCGAATGACTTCACTGAAACGTTATCAATAACGTATATTGGTGTGTGTTCCTAGACAGAAAACCCCGCTGCCCTCATTTTAATATGACAACTGTCACTGCGGCCGTTATGTGGCGGCCGCCGCTCTTCCACCCGACCATAATGTGTAGCTTTAGCGATCTCGTATCTATCTTCAGTACAAGTGATTTTAAACAGTCAATGGTCATAAAACATACCTATAACATTACATCCTAAACATTTTCTATCTAAACAACATCAATATTCCAATGATTACTTAAACATTCCAATATCGACTCATAAATTCGGATGGACACAATTCCATAAAAAACGTCACAGAAAAACGAATAATAATTTAAATATAAAAATTAATTAAAACATGAATGAAAAAATGTATCTAAAGTTACGTTAATGTTAGTACAACCTTATCCTAATTTAAGCAAGATACGTTAGTTCAGCTTATTTGGTAAAAATCTATAAAAAAAAATCGCAAATCAGTGCATTTAATTTTTACTGTCACACCTAAGAAGCCAAATTGTTTATAATTTTGGTACTAAAGGACTATGAATTTTATTCTCAGTAATTAATTTTAATAGGAGTTTATATTTAGGTGCATGGCCTATTTGATTGGCCGTATGTTTCATAAAAACAAAAGAGTTACGACTATTTTTCATACACACACATTTTATATAATTTAATAAGGCTTAATATGAGCTGTAGTTTCCAGTCGGTTTTCTATTACAATTACTTCATTTTAAATATACAACATTATATTATTTCATAATACTTTACGATAACGGAATACGGAATACATTTTGTATTGGACCAATCAAATAGGCCATGCGCATGAGCAAGCGCGCATCAACCTGACACGAAGCGAATAGTGACGTATATACAATGTAATATAATCCTTCTATACATATCACAGACCAGCGGGCTTTTACTTGTTTATAGTTTTAAACCTAACCTAGGAGTCTTATTGAAATGCTATTGGAAATAGGTTTGATTTTTTTAAATAGTATTACAAGTAAAATTACCAAGAAAGGTAAAAAATAATGTTAACGATACAAACATAGGAATTGGAGCACCTAAAATATAATTTGAGTAGAGATCGTGGGGAACCGTTACATAAAAGGCTCCTAACTTTTTTCTTCCATTCTTTTTTTTTCAGTTCTACTCAATCTCTTGAGAACTAGTAACGATCATGAGCATATTAAAATATACAGAATGGTAACAATAAGCAATTAGATTTATAGTGAGCACCTTATAATTATTTATTTAGAGGACCTAGCAAACATCGAATGGAACCATTTGACTCAAAACCAACCGTTTTGAGAACAACGCCATCTCTTGTACAAAGTATGAAACTTGAAGATTAAGTACAAATTACATGGCAGTGTTTAACGAGGTACCTAATGAACATGTAATGAAGGTATTAACTGTAATTATAATTGTTCTAGAGAAATAATAAATTGTGAGCAGATTAATATAGTAAGGTGATATGTAGCTATGAATACTGTTTTATTTATTGGAAGTTAGATGGCGTTGTCTATAGTTCTACAGTTATAACGCCTTAAAACTTTAACGAAATTAAAACGTATCTTCCTCTTTTTATTCGAAATATGCGATTGATGCTTTTTAAAGACCTCTTTTGTTTACTATTCTCTCAAACCAATAGCATTTCAATCAGACGTTAAATATTGATAATCTCACTCACAATTTGGCTCATTAGGAATGGTTAACCTTTTCGCCGCCAACGTACACAAAACGCAATGCCTCGCCGAGCGCCAAGCTATAAATGTATAACTAAATATATAGTAAACAGTAGTGATGGGGATATCGTCATATCGATGAATAAGATTTGTACGCGTAAAGTTAAGATTTAAAGTTGATTTTACGAATATAAATAAAAACTGATTAAATATTTCCATATTTGTTTTGTTTCACAGTATCCTTAATAAGAAAAAACAGTATAAATTATGAGTATCAAAGAAACTAATACATAACTCAATTAGAACTATAAGGAATGGGGTACATCTCTATTTGTTTCATGATCTCATTCTTTAACTTCATATCAAGTTATTGGCACTGAGGGCACGTTGAATTCGATTCTGATCAGGGATGGGGTCTATGGTCTTTCTTTCTTCTATTTTTGTTTATTCCTGTGTTTTTTTAATAACTTCAGTTAACGTTTTTTACCGTAGGTATCTAAGTGGCAGAATTTTTAATTGTTTTTAAAGTGTTTTTTGAAATGGAAAGTAACTATATATTTAAATTCTATCACGCTTGTAGCCGTGTACTTATCAAAGCATTGTTTTTTAAGTGTTGTTTCTGTTCTTTTCTTAACTCATGTATTGTATTTACCATAATAGTGTACCTATGGAGTACAAAAACAGTACCTAAATCTACTGTAATTACAGTGCATCTGGAGATACTGGGCTCACCGAACATTTTACATACTTATTGAATTCCTACTCTTTGATGAATAAACATTATTATTATCATCCAGTTAGACATATCTCAGAATTATCTTCTGGTTCAATGTTCTCCACAAAATACTCCGAGTCCGATTCCACACCTTGCAAAATTTTAAGAAGTTCGTCCGAATCAAGTTCTTCACTCATTTTTCTATTTGTTATCCAGTGAAAGAAAGAAAGATGCGTGCGCGCGAATCCGATTTTGTGCTGCACTATGCCAAAGTGACCTTGACAGCCGCACGCCTATGACGTCACTGACCAACTTCTATAGTAGTTCGTGGCACTCGGTGGCGCACAGGGGCATAGACGACCAATTGTTTTGTAGAGATGGGAAAATAACTATCGACAAGAATTGGTAACAACTTTATAATTACGTATCGGCATCTACCTGAAGGTCGAAATTCATCTACTATCCTTTGTAATGAAGTAGATAACTAAGTTCATATTTTATTGACCTCAAATTGTTTTCGATATTCGTAACTTTCTGTATTTATAAATATTTCAATGGTGAAATCAACCTTTCACGGCACATCACTGGCCAACTTGATATGAAGTGATTGGCGTTCTGAGGAAAGTAACAAAATTCGGATTTTCTGTTTTTGCCGATTTTAGGACAAACTAGGGCTTATTTTGTATAGAAAAATAAAAAACAGGGTAGTAGACAGTGCTATCTTAAATAATAAAATGGAACAAAGCTTTTAATCACAGTAAATTTATTTTAATAAGATGGTTAAAATTAACAACTTCTATAGAAGTTGTGGCGCTGGTGGCACGAAAATCCCGAACTTCTATAGAAGTGCTTGGCGGTGAAAAGTTTAATATTGGACTATTATTAGGTTAACACAAACCTGACGAAACATAATGAACTCTTCTGCTATCGTAGTAAAGTCGAAAATTCAACATTACGCACTCAAAACCGCACCTTCATAAGGAGTAATGCGATATCCAACCTTATTCCAATGGCACAAAGTTCATTATTGCTTAACATTGGATAGCTCTTCGTCAAGTTTGCGTCCACCGCCACTAATCTTCCACACTTACTCGTTTTAATAATATTATCGCAAAGCCATTTAGGCAGTGATCGGTACGTCCCTGTTGAGGACAACAACATTCGTCTTTTTAAATAATCGAAGTTAGGGTGGGTATAGACACACTGCAGTCAGGCTGAAACCACGCAGTTTTAACAATCTCTATGTCTAAATACAGTTTGTCTCTATCCACTCTTAAGCGCCTCGTCCACAATATAAATAAATCTACCTAGACTTCAGTAAGTTGTAGTGATGTCCTAGCTAGAGATCGCATACCAGCTAACTACTTTGACGAGACTACGTGAAATTAAAAATAATTTGTGCCAAACCGGCTCAAGGTGCAGTGCAGATGCACTAAACTACATACATTTTTTATCAATATTGGAATACGTGTACGCAGCACAGACGTTTCTAGTGGTCACTGCGACTATTACTGTACTGGGATCTCTTGGCGCTTGGCAAAAATGTAATCCATCTTGTTTTTCTCATTACAATTTTACAAATGTTTACTATCAACGCCGCCCCCCTGTCAATGTCAGTCAAGCAACAAAAAATCCCAGTAGCACTCTAACGAGGTAGGTAGTCACTGTGCTAGTGGGGATGGATTTCTCTCATTAGTTTTTAGATTTTAAAAGGATAGCACTAAGACAACGAAATATCGGGAACACATTTTTTTTCGGAAAGCTTTCTCCCAGTTTTCGTCTTTTAATATCTTTGGCGAATACATGGGTCCCCGTATTTTTGATATGCGTAAAAGGAGTCACTTGTTTACAAAAAAAATATAGATAGTTACAGCTAGCTGTTAAATTCTTAGATTACTGAGTAGTAGCGACCAGTGGCAGTTTTTATCCTCATTCATACATTTTTCTAATAACGCACGGCTTGGACCAGACTCGGCCTAGCTTAGGTCATCCTTTGACGTCGTGGACGAGGCGCTGTAGATATGATCGAATTCGTATAAACATGGAATGTCAAATTCCAAAGGTTTCATCTACGACCTATACTGATGGCAGTTAATACTAATGGTAAATCGATACAAGAAACATTACCGATTTTAACTCGACACTATTTAATCATCAATTAACATTTATCGATACCGATACCCACTTCGATGTTGTAACAACCTTGTTATAGTTTTTAAATTAACATCTTTTCAAATACGTTCCGTTACACAAAGCATGTCGCAGGAAGCATTTTTAACGTACAATTCGTGTAATTGTCATGGCCGTTACAGCATCATACATTAGACTACCCATTTTCATTTTAAATACGTAATTAAGAATTAAACTCGCTCGTTTATTTGATCTACTCGTTTACAACCTGCCTTATCCTCGCGAGTTTCTCATTCACATCGCAACCTCCTTGTCACAATAATAATAAAAAAAAAAACAAAAACCTAACAAACGTCACAACTGTTCGTTTTTAAAATTCATCATCCTCGAACATTCTGATGAAAAACATTACTCTAAACCTCATATTTTGTACATTAACCAGGCTTACCACAATCAATTTGAAACGACAAACATAACTTTTAACTTACAATTTTAGTCCAGCCAACCATTTTGATGTTCATTTCTTGGCGTGTTGCAAATATCTAGTGACTGTGGCATGAAGTTCTTGCGGTAACTTCGTTCGGTCGTATTTCGTGGAGTATGTTTGGACTATGTGGGTCATTTGCGCGTGTAGATCCAGTATCGCTTCAAGCCCGATGGTTCGCAGTGATTTCGCGTTCTTATATACAACATTATCTAACTCAGTCTTGTTTATCAGTACTTTCTCCGTGTCTGGAATGGATGGAAAGATTCAGTTTAAGTCTTTTGGTCCTTTGGATGGAGAACAATAAAAACTTTTTCGAGAGAAACCGATTTAGTCAAGACAGCAGCAAGATATTTGGTGTTGAAACTGTTAGCAATGATAAGATAACAAGGTCTATCAAACCGAATACCAATAAATAGGTAGGTAACACAAAGTATACAAACCTCCACTGTGGTCGTGCCCTGAATTCCTCTTCTTTGGTGATGTCTTTGTCGGCGTTTTGTCTGACGACTTCGTGGGACTGCAATCAATAATATTTTGAATTGTTTCACAGTTTTCATAAAAAAACTATAAGAGCAAACTTAGTAGCTACCTGGAGAATCCTTAAGTTTCAGTGTTTGAGCTGGCAAGAAATAGCACACAAAACTCTCCTAATAATGCTTCGGGAATCATCGTCTGTCTTCGGAAATACAGAAGCGCGATGATATATCTAATATAGTATATCTGTTACGACCATGGAAGTACTATGTTTGCAAAATTATAGATTAACAACTCTATGAAATTCCAATGAGTGACAAATGACGATCTGCAACCGGAGTAGGTAATCCGACAGAGAGAAAACTTCATTAAGCGCGCAATGAAAAATGCACTATAGTCCGCGCGGAACTAGTTGGCGGCGCCTTAGGTATGGTCGCGGTGTGAGTGCGGGGCGCGGGGGGGGGGGGGCGCATTACTCAGTACGAGCGTTGCGAACCGCCGCCTCACCCCTGTCCCCACCTCAGCGGCCAACTAGTTCCGCACGGACTATACTAACAGTCCGTAGTATTACAAAACTTAGAAGCATTGCTTCTGTGGGGGGTTACTCTGTGGCGCGTCGTTAGTTCTAATTTGGCAACACGAAGATTACCGAAGCACATATTTTTTTGTTTGCAAAACTGTATGTTTTTAGTGTGTCTTAGAACCCTTACCTCTCCAACACATGATTGTTAACCACAGACTGCGCAGTAATATTGAACATGGTGTCGTTCTCTTGCGGTCGTCGCAGCGGCGCGTCATCGTCTGACGCTGATGACGTAGTAACCTCGCCGTTGGGGAGGGGGGTTGATGTGATCGGCTTGTTCTCTTTAGACTCCTCGTCCGTTATCGCCATGCTTGAGTCTTTGAAGTTCTGTGGAGATTTGATAGCACCGTTTAAAGTGTCCAGTACATTAACGATCTTCGGCAGACTGAGTTGAATCGATGTATGTATCATGGAGTCAGGAAAACTACAAAAATGCAAGCATATTAGTTTTTATTCCTAATAGTCCGTGCTTGCGTCTATCGTAATTGCTCTAGCCCTCCCAGGCATAACCACAACATACAAAAAAAGAAATTAATATTGCGGGACACTAAACTAAACACCCCGTTTTGTTTTGTGTGTGGGATGTCATTAAATAACTTCTCCCGCTTTGGGCGGCGCGGGAAGACTTGTCAGACTTTTACTGACTATAACCCACCCATGTTCCTTCAGGTGCCTGTGCCATGGGCTACGGTAACTCTTTCGAACAACCCGCGACCCCGGCAGGCATCGGCCCTAGCGAACCCCATCAGTTAGTGCTGACATCTCTTTGAGGCGCGCGTGGAACACAACGCGCCGTCGACCCGGGCAACGGCCGTCCTTACCGCAAGCCCGCGCCTACGGTGGTCGGCTCTCGACTCCCGACGCCCAGAGCGTCTCCTGCGGCGACTAAGGGCGTGAGGGCGCAAAAATTGCCTCTCCCTCACGCGTTCTCCCTCCTCCTTCGCAAGCATTACTGCTTCGCAGAAGGAGGTGACTAAACACACCATGATGTGATAACAATAAAACTTATATTGGTTCTCGTTCAGTGTCCTTAAATGGATTAATAAGCCGACTATTGAGTACAGGCAGCTTAGAAATATTGTAGAATAATTTATAATTTGCTTTTTAACGTATCAGTAAATTAGTGATTTCAACGATCGTGGAAAGTGTCAGTGACAAATCCTGTCAAAACCAATTATTTCGATAATATTATAGAAACTACTTACACTTTCACAACATACCTTGGCCGTCTTCTGTCGTTTAACTACCAGTCCTTTAGACCAGGCGTTCATGCGTCTGCGCTTCCGCTTGGCCAATTGCGGATCACTCTTTTCACCGTTTTGTGGAGTTCGCGATTTTTCACTCACTATTGAGTCAAAGTGATCTGTAAAAGGGAAAACTATTTTTTAAACAAATCAATATTTGCTAACAAACTCCAAACATTCGACGGAAAACGTTGAGTCTAAAAGCCAGTCGCATGTTAACTCAAGAATCTGCTTTGAATGGAGTGCATAAAATTAGTTTCCATCTTATCTGTCGACCTTAAGGCAAGAAGTAAATTGTCCCAGACTAAGATCTACGCAATGTTGCAATAGCGAGGGATCCATTGTAAACCTTATTCCCTTGTCACAAGCCACAAAATCGACTACCAAAATAACAATAAAAACAATCTGCCTAGCTTTTTCCCAACCATATTGGGGTCGGCTTCCAGACTAACCGGATGCAGCTGAATACCAATATTTTACATGGAGCGACATCTGAACAACCCACCCACTTACTGGGCAACACGAAACACTTAAATAAATATACAAAAAAAACACTACTATAAAAATAATCTATACTTACGTAAATTAGACGCCGTACAAATAAAGTCCGGTAGATCATTGTCAGCTATATCGCCTTCCACCTGCCGTCTCTTCGCGATCTCTTGACATTCGAGCTCGAAATCGCTGTCCATTTCGACGTCGATCAACGCGTGCGCATGGTCTCGTAACGAACACGCCTCGTGACGTATCTGTTTGTCTGACGATGTTCTGAGTGAACAGAGAATGGTTTTTATCGGTTTTGGGTAAACTGGTAGGTTTGTGAGTAGTTATCTTGAATTGAGTTCATGATTTTTCATATTTTTCGTATTAATATTAAGTTCAAAAATCACTGAATTCGGAGTGTATTCAGTGATTTCCTCAGACCCGAACCTTACTCTGTCAAATTCGAGCTGTAAAGTCCCTGCATGCGATGCAGTCTTTAGCCGTGATTTTAGATTTTTATTATAAAATATTTAATTTGAGACATAAACTCCATTCAAAACCGCTTAGCTAAGAACATGCTACGATTCAATGCTTGCGATTTGTACAGTGTGGCAGGCAAATCGACGCGCAAACTGCACATGTATTCACCACATGATTGAATTAAGTAAGCGTAAGACTCAGACTATTATGATTATAATACTTAAGGTGAATGCGCAGTGGTAGCCCGCGAATTTCAATTTTTCTTACGTTTTTTGCAATTTTCAGGTCGGTGTCAGGTTTTATCTTGATCAAAATTTGATTCGCGACTATAACAGGTACGTATTTACAGAATTATAATCATTAGAATCATTAATACATCTTTTTAACTTAGATTTGTATCATAACAACAAATCTCTTATGGAAAAGTGCTTAATGGTCTACGCGGTCAAAATGTATGGAACAACATTTTTTTTTTTAAATAACCTACAGGGTGTTTCAGAATCATGTACAGAATCCATTGTAACAGGTTATGCGTGGACGTCGTCGTGTTGATGTGTCCTGCCACCCAGTATATTTTATTTGTTAAATGTACAGACGCCAGCACATCAAGCTACCCGAAACTGTCAAATGTTCCCAATCAACTTTGAACCTTATGTTTTAGCGATAATGTTGAAAATCTATTAAAGAAATTTCGTCAGACTGTAGTAGCTTGATGTGCTGGCGTCTGTACCAAACCGTAACAATACAAACGTAACATGTTTAACCATATTAACAAAATGATCAGAAGCGCTCTTAGAGCTTATTCCAAAAGTATGTTCGGACAAGTTTTAGTAACTATGCGTCTACGCACTATTAGACACATGGCGCTTTTACGTCGCATTTTATATCTCTGTTTATGCATAACTATTTGGAAATGAAACCAATTTTACGATGCACAAAAGATAAACACCTTGAAACCTGGTTTAAATACAGTTCATTTCACTATTAATGAAAGATCTTTTCGTTCATAAAATTAGTTTCATTCATCCGTAACTTTGTATAAATAGTTCTAATACTAATTATATCTAAGCTTATGTATACTTAAGGCTATTTAAGATTATGTTAGTCGCTATTTAAGCTACATACATGCTATGTTGCTACATGCATATTGTCCGAAATATTATAATTAGCGGACAAAAGGTTAGAGGTTGTGGTATACACACGGAAGATTCAAATGTTTTAGAGATGTGGCGTGTTTATCGATAGAAAAGAAAATCGAAAATTAAATGGTTCCAAAAATCACTCGAATGCTCTCCCAAATAGTCATCTATAAATATTATACGCTTTTCATGTCTGTATGTGTGACCGCCTTGTTCTCCTTAGAAACTAAACTAAAATTAAAAAGTAAGATAACATTCGTCTCGCCGCACATCTAAAATCACTAAAAAGTCCGGGTGTATATTTTCGTTATGTCAGCAATATACTTAAATAATAATACGTTCTATTTTAATAATGTGCTATTAATAATAAATATATTATTTACAAAGCGTTGGTTTTTCTCATACCTATACATCCCTCTAGCCCTTTGATTTGCGCCAGGAATGTGGAAAGAAAACACGTTCAAATAAATTAAAAATTAATGGTCGTGTACATAATGGCGTAAGTTTGCGATACCTATATAATATCGAGCCAACAATGTCCTTGCTGAAAACTAACTTCAGAGGGGCAATTCTCGTAATTTTTAAGAACGTTCAATCTGGTCTCAGTTTCAATCTGTCAAAAATACCTCAAATTTCCCTACATCTTGACAAGTGTTTGACATTTATTTTCGCCGAGATGAGACTACCACTAGATTTTGAACGTTTTAAATTACGAGAATTGGCCTTCAGGTTTATGCTGTAAAAATCTTACCGTAACAACTTAGGTGAAGTGATTTTGAGGTGAGCTGTCAATTGAACTAATGCTAGGGATTGACACTAATTGGTAGCTCGGTTTAAGCTTACTTCAACAAAATTTTCATGTTGAGATTTTTTAAGAATAGGACTGTTGGTGTTGATCCCGAGTTGATAGTCAAACGTAGAGCGTAGACGCTGCACGTGTCGCAGTAATCGATACAATCACATCCACGAGATGCTAGCGCAGCGTATGCAACATCTACGGGACGTCAAAATGACGTC
The DNA here is from genome assembly GCA_914767645.1 of Hydraecia micacea. NCBI lineage: Eukaryota > Metazoa > Arthropoda > Insecta > Lepidoptera > Noctuidae > Hydraecia > Hydraecia micacea. Next base: position 4,586,669 of record OU611794.1, read on the forward strand.
AACGCCACCTATACTCATACGCTCAGTGCAAAGACTAGACGAGTTGACATTATACGTCGTTTGTTAAATATCTACATCTTTACGCCATTACGTAAAAGCCCATGGTGAATGGAATGGTTAATAAATTAAAATGGTGAGAAAATAAATTAATCAAATGATACGTCAATTGTGAAGGAGTGACGTAACGAAAATATTAATTGCAATGTAGGCTACGTAGGGTTTTTCTAGATGACATTGGTCTCGTGGTGTAAAGCCTAAGGCCGCGTCTTATTCAAAAGCGATTGTCGCGCTCATATGTGACTTTTTGCTCGGGGAACCTCGAACGCGTGGTCGCGCCGACAAAGGGCGTTTTCCGGTTTTCAGAACAAAGAGTGGCATAAGACCGCGATGATCGCTTATTCGCGGGGCGATTGCTTTTGAATAAGACGCGGGGTAAGGCCCAGATACATCACAAATCACTAAATTCATGTAGCGCTAAACGAATTTAAAACATCATCTATTTCTGCCAATCGTTTGAAGTTAACAGAGACAAAATTATGTTCTAAATATGTTTATTATTTAATGTAAGTATTGAGTAATTTGTGGTGCAAGAGGGCCTAAGTCTATCTTTGAACACAACCTTTTTCCGCCATTTGATATTTGTACCATCATGTCATTAGTTTACCCTTATGTGTTATTATTATTTATTTATACAAAATGTACACGTAAATCTATATGTGTAGGACGTTCGTAACTCAATATTCTAACTTATTCCATGAAATCAGTATTCCAATATATTAAAGTAATAAATAACCTAGCACCCTTCAACATAAACTATGACGTCACAATAAATTACCTGTCCGGGTTATACTCGAGTGCGTTCGCGCAAATGAGATCGATGTCATCCAGAAACTCTTTGGCGCAGTTGTATTTGTGCAGATCCACCTTCGTCATCATCGACTCTAGGTCCATCGGCTGTTTGACTATGTCTAAGTAGTCGGTAACCTGGGAAAGGAAATAGGTAAGTTTTTGCGACATAAAAACCCAAGAACCTTACAGGACTTTAAAGCTTTTTTGTCTCTGGTGTCGGCTGGAAATAGATTAGCCCATGTCGTAGTGAAAATATTAGCCAGACAGCAGGGTGCCAGTGGGTCTGTGAGGCCGCTCCTATCAACATATTGGCGCGCTGGCGCCAGGCGCGAGGGCCGCACAGCGCGCCCGTGAGCTGCCGCACGCGCGCACGCACGCACGCCCGCACGCATGCACGCACGCACGCGCGCACGCACGCACGCCCGCACGCATGCACGCACGCACGCGCGCACGCACGCACGCCCGCACGCATGCACGCACGCACGCGCGCACGCACGCACGCCCGCACGCATGCACGCACGCACCGCCCGTTTTATTTGCTTTCATATTTTCTTGTTTGCATTTAAACTGACACCGTTGTAATATCATAATTATTTTTTACATTATCCAGGGTGTAATTTTAAAATTACAACCTGTATACGTTATACAGTCCACTATCACTTTCATTTTGCTTCACCACGACCTGTCGTCGCGATCAGGGTCTGACTGTACAGGTTGCATCAGACGTACATTTAAATCTCGCCAGGCTTTTTCTTCCGTTCTGGAAGGAACTCCTATTCTATTCAAAATTTCAAGCTTCTAGAGCCAGTGGCTTAGGCTGTGCGTTGTCTGTTAGTGAATTTAAATATTTTATACGTAGATGTATTAATAATAAAAATCAGTATTCTTTCCGCTAGTAGTTTTATTATTTCACTTGAGATGTCGTCTAAGGTGGACCTAAAATAATAACATGAAATATACTATGGACTAGTTTCCATAATATCAGTTCAATTACCTCCTCCAAATCCACAGGTTTAGTGAACTTATAGAACCTCCTATTGGACGCTAATTTGCGGCAGATGTCTCGTAGGAATATCCTCAACTCGCGCAGTTTGTAGTCTTCCTTACGTTTGCGACGCGTCACCTCTTCTGCTGTCTCGCGGGGCGGCGGAGGCGGGGGGGCTATGGAATACGAATATGATTAGTTATATAAAAAAAAACATAACATACCGTTACCCTGTAATCCCTCAAGGGTTTTGGCAGAGGTGTACCAAAGAGGAAACTTACATCTGCCCAATTTGAAAACAAAATCCCGTGTACACGATGACCACATCTGTTAGCAAGCGTTACTATAGCGGCCGAAAGCTGCAAGCAAGAATAGCCCTTACGGTATATGGATGTAAGTTTCCTCGACAGTACCTATCATAGTACACCCCCAGTTGTATTAAGTTGTTCTATAAAAAAGTGAATGGGAAACGATGGAAGGTAGATTAGGGAAAATTTCTTATGCAAATGTCAAATGTCAAGACCACCCTAGTAGCGTGGTGTAGTTTGATCAAATACAGAGACAGAAGTAACGCGCTTCTAGCCTATATAGCTCCCAGGCGTATGATACCCCTAAGTCTGTTTCCATGCTGATTATTATTTATTTGCATGCCTTTGCCTTCCCCAGACGGAAAGACTTTCTCCCACGAGTAGCACCAACATGACTTTGTCAACTGACTAAATTTAACAAGTCAAAGACAGCATTATTTGTCTGTGAATTATGTTTGCTGAACATAATTCAACAATAATTCACGAAGCATATAACGTAGGAGGCTATACAAATACAAGTTCAAATTAAATCCACCACGTTCATCACGTCTGTGAAGTATCGCTAACACATTTAATTTAATCTTGTATAATATATTATTATTTAAAAAAAAATGTTTGTAGACTGAGTTAACTAACCTCTAGGTAACGGAGGAGGCGGCTCATTGCTCTCAATAGGCGGCGGGTCCAACAACGCGTCAGCGAGCACTGGCTTTAGGAAACTGATCACTTCCGACGCGCTCGGCTCACGCACCCTGTATATGCAGTCTTTGTACACTGGGAATAGGTCTTGTAACTGAAAGATACATTTTCGAGATTACTTATTTTGATATCAAAAATATGGCGACGTTTGGTAGAAGCCTATGTCCAGCAGTGGACTTCTTTCGGTTAAAACGATGATGGTATCAAAGACGTAAAAAGGAGACGTCTAATTGCCAGGGTCTACCGACCTATGGGTGTTCTGGGTTTAGTGTTCTGCCAGGAACGGTGAAGAGATTGCTTGCACCAATTTTGTATGAACTTGTTTTCACATGTTCGGCCCTCAGGGTCCCCAGTATTCCGGAATATAAGTTAAATTGGGCTAGGCTTGTGTTAGTGAGTGCTAATAGTGTTTTTATCGAAAATCCCCCGTTAGCTTCGATCAACAATGTTGGTATTGTTGTTCGAAGCCCGTGAGGCATAAACATGAAAATGGTTAGATTTGCGCGAGTTTTACAACCACTGTAAGCTTTTAATATTGAACCTCTATTACCTCTATAGGTAGCTGGTCATGTCGGCAGTCAGCTGTGGCTAGTAATAACGTGTTTTCTCCGGCCGCTCTCGCCCGACACAATTGTCGGAGAAGTGTTGATAGTGCAGCCCATACTAAGACAATGTCGCGAATGAATAGCACGCAGCCGCGGTCTGCTCGGCGGCATTCGGAGAATACCTGTGGAAATAGATAAAAAACGATGAATCATGAACGTGTTCTCGAAATTATAGACATTCTTCATCTACTTCTTCGTGTCGCTAGCACGACAGTTAGTTAAATCGTTGGCCCAAAACTTCGCTACTTCCACGGCGTTATCGGTAGCAGCGCTGAGGTCACCTTGACTGCATGTTTTCGAACACAGAGGGCAGGATGGGAGGTGGAGCATAGTTGGTCGTCGGTCGAGGTAGCCTCACTTTACGAGGTTCGACTTACATCCTATATAATCTCCTAGCGTAAGAGGGGCTTGTGGCTAAGTAATAACAGCCGCACGGGTCGATCAGGTTAAGCTACGCTTGCCGCGGTTGGTCCGTGGATGGGTGACCATCTTAACATACCAAGACCCCTCCGTGCCTCGGAAAGCACGTTAAGCCGTTGGTCCCGGCTGTCATTCGTGGATCTTTGGCAGTCGTTACAGGTCGTCAGAAGCCCGAAAGTCTGACAACCAGTCTTACCAAGAGGTTTCGTATTACCCAGTAACTGGGTTGTGCAGGTCAGATAGGCAGTCACTCCTTGTAAAATACTAGTACTCAGCTGCATCCGGTTAGACTGGAAGCCGACCCCAATGTAGTTGGGAAAAGGCTAGGCAGATGATGATAATCTCCTAGCGTAGAAATCTTTCGTCGGTTATCTAAACAGGGTGCAGGTCGATGTCCGCGCCACCCTGTTATACTGACCGATATAAGCGCCTGTTCCTGCGTGAAGGTATGCGCGGAGTGTAGGGTAGACATGCTGAGCTCCTTCACGGTGCAGTGTTCTAGTTGGGCAAGTAAGGCGGGTGCTATGTGTGTCTCTGCACACTCGCCTGTGATTAGTAGCACGCTTTGTGATAGGGACGGGTCGCAGATCCTGTAAAAACGAATTAAAGATTAGAATTGTATAATCAGACAAAAATATAAGGTCGAAGTTTCATCTGATCATTAAATCAAGAATGGATGCAGAAGGCAATTATAATGGACAACGCAAAGGATATCTTTTAACTCTTTTCAGTGACGGTGTGTAGCGGGAACACGTTCTGCAACACGTTGCACGCAGCCTGTACTTTGTTTGTAACAGCGTTGCACAGTGTGAAGATAAACTCATGGCTACTATAACATTGCTGTAACCTACCTCTTCTCAGTAACAGTGTGTATTTGTGCTCGTAACAGCGGCGCATAGTGTTAAGGCAATCTCTTGGCTGCTAGAGAGTGCTACATTTCATAGAATCTTGCAGTAACCTACCTCTTCTCAGTGAAGTGTGTAGCGGGAACACGTTCTGCAACACGTTGCACGCGGCCTGTATTTGGGCTTGTAGCAGCGGCGCCACAGTGTGAAGGTAATCTCTTGGCTGCAACAGAGTGCTTCACTTCCTGGAATGTTGCAGTAACCTACCTTTTTTCAGTGACAGTGTGTAGCGGGAACACGTTCTGCAACACGTTGCACGCGGTCTGTATTTGTGCTTGTAGCAGCGGCGCCACAGTGTGAAGGTAATCTCTTGGCTGCAACAGAGTGCTTCACTTCCTGGAATGTTGCAGTAACCTACCTTTTTTCAGTGACAGTGTGTAGCGGGAACACGTTCTGCAACACGTTGCACGCGGCCTGTATTTGGGCTTGTAGCAGCGGCGCACAGTGTGAAGGTAATCTCTTGGCTGCAACAGAGTGCTTACTTCCTGGAATGTTGCAGTAACCTACCTTTTTTCAGTGACAGTGCGTAGCGGGAACACGTTCTGCAACACGTTGCACGCGGTCTGTATTTGTGCTTGTAGCAGCGGCGCCACAGTGTGAAGGTAATCTCTTGGCTGCAACAGAGTGCTTCACTTCCTGGAATGTTGCAGTAACCTACCTTTTTTCAGTGACAGTGTGTAGCGGGAACACGTTCTGCAACACGTTGCACGCGGCCTGTATTTGGGCTTGTAGCAGCGGCGCACAGTGTGAAGGTAATCTCTTGGCCGCTAGAGGGCTTGTTCGGGCCCCGGCTGCTACCAGAGAATGCATCGCTTCTAGAAGATCGATTCGTGTTACTTCTACCTGTGATTGTGAAGAAATTGGGTGGTTAAGTAATAAGCTTTTCACATTTCAAATTGTTTAATATGTAAATCTTTTACGTCATATAAAAAAAATAAGCTAGAAGGACCTGACATTTCATATCCGACAGAATCCGACTACCCGAGAAGAAATGACGAAACAAACTCAAGGGACAAAGTCTCTTTTAAAGTCCACATGTAATAATAATAATAATAATAAATCCATTTATTTCGGACAGAGTCCATATAAGTGTTAGTAACAATTTTCTTAAGATCTATGTTAGTAGGTATCTAATAAAAAGTGATCAAAACAAAAAAACATAAAACATTACAATTTTCCCGTTACTACTCCCACCCAGTGTGCCTAGTGTGTAATCTTAGTCAGATCATGGTAGCCAGTATGAACCTCCAAACTTCTTAAAAAACTGCTGGGATAAACCAAAGTTTTGATTTTGCCAGGAGTAATTTATTCCCTTATAACTAGAGATCGAATATTCGGATGCATATTAACCTAAAGCTGAGATTTTGGCTATTATGGAACGCGCTATTGTATCAAAAAAATTCCGCAGTTCCGGGATCGATAAATTTAGATGTCTAATTATAGAATTGGATGCATATCTACCTACCTAATATTGTAAAGTATATAGGTAGATAACAAGCTGCAATAGCAAAGAACGTCAAGATAAGATAACGGACTACATATATTTAGAATAATTTTATTTATGTAGTTCCTTCCTTCCATGCTATACACCCGACCAGTTATGCATTCCCGGTGTTCCTGGCATCCCGGGATTTTTTTACGGAAAAAATATTTTAAGAAGCCGCTTCCATACTATCATAACTAAAAATTCACTTTAGGTAAATATGCATCCGAATATCTGATCTCTACTTATAACATAGGAAAACTATTTCTTTTAAAAAACACAGTCGGAATGGGTTTGCGACTGTGTGCCTCAGAGCGAGACAATACCAATACATATGTAAGAGACCGACAGAGTTAAATGTCAAACATAATGTTCCATTTTATTTTCCCAGAATGATATAAGATTGTACCAATACATTTTACTCACATTTTTAGCATCGATCATCAACGCATGTTCACTTTCATAAACCTGTGGATATACTCGTCGCAGCGCTTTCAGTACTGCTTCTGAACATAGTGCCTTTAGATCCGAACCTGAAAACAAAACAATATCATTCCACTATCTGTATGGACACTGGCTAAGAAAAGTTTCACAGGGCACGTTTTTTTTTTTAATTTTTCCTTTGCTTATTGACATGTGCTATGGGTACACCTCTGCCTTATATTAATCAGCCTATAATGTTCTCACTGCACTGGGACACAGGCTTCTTCTGTGAGAGGGAGCGGGCCAGTGCGGGTTGGTAGATGCCACGTCTTTGTTTTTTTTTTTTCTAGGACATGCCGGTTGCGTCACGATGTTCTCCTTCACCGTTTTGAGAGAAGTGGTGATGAAATTAAATACACAACGTACAGTACCCGCCTGGGTTGGAACTCACGACTTACGAGTTAGTCGTAAGTCGGGGCCGATACCACTGGTCCACCACAGCTGTTATAAAATGTTGATGTTTTTGACATGGTATTTATTAAACGGTACAGACGCTAGCACATCAAGCTACTACAAACTGTCAAATTTCTTTAATAGATTTTCAACTTTATCGCTAAAGCATAAGGTTTAAAGTTGATTGGGAAAATTTTAGTTTCGGGTAGCTTGATGTGCTGGCGTCTGTACATTAATACAAGGTCAGTACTAACATTGCGTAATGTAATGAGTAACGATTGAAACACAACCTAGTTACTTCAGCATAAGTCTCAAATTGATTGAATGAAAAAAAATCACGCTGGAGTGGAGTGTTGATTAAATTAAACGGATTAGGTCAATACCTAGGTATTAATCTAATCTGCCTGTTAATCAAGACTGCACTTATTTCCTACATCCATCAATATATATAATATAATAATATCATAATACTGAAGTCTTTTTTTTTTTTAACGCGCCAATCTCTGGAACTGCCTGTCGGATTGGCAAAGGCCATCATTCAAATGTCGAACATTTTATACCCAAAACTTAAATTCTATTAAAAGTTAGTATTTTTTAAATGTTATGCTTAAAACACTTGTTATAAAAATAAGATTTTTGGCATTTTCAATCTCAAATAGCAGCCAGGGGGTTAGTTGTAGACTTTCGTTGTAATAGTAAAAAGTTCTCAAGATGTTATTTTCCATATGAAAACAGTACACAAATTTTTGGGTACGAATTGAATGATGGCCTTTCTTTTTGCATAGCCGAATTCTTGAGGAAGGTTATAGGCTATTTAACTTCACGCTTAGGAGATGAGCAAATAGAAGAAGATTCAGATATAACGCTAAGCGATAACGAAGTAATTTCGGCGGGCAGGCGATGCGATGCGAAGCGGCGGGTCGAGGGGCCAAAATTTTACACGGACGAAGTCGAGGAGTTTTTCGAAGACTCTTACCTCCATACCCTCCAGTGACTTCCGCCAGATAATCCAAGGTGTCCTCGCTAGGTCTCGGCTGCCAGTCTTTAGTATAAATCTCCAATATGTCCCGTCTCGCGTTGGCATGTGGTGGAGGGAAGTGTAGCTCCCGGTCGAATCGTCCCGCGCGACGTAATGCGGGGTCGACCGCGTCCAGGCGGTTGGTAGCGCCGATTATCACCACTTCGCCTCTGGGAATAGAGGTGGTTATTGAGTGGCTAGTTTGTTTATACATTTAGCAATATCGATATGACGATATTTTGCTTTTTGGAAACGAATGAACATTGAGTATTTATCAGCACAAAGAAAAGTTTTAGAGCTCTTTTAGATAAAGTAATGTTTTACTTTGTTAGCCTTTGTTGTCCTAGGCAAACAGCTTTTTTTTTCTTCCATTCAAGGTTGCTTTAGAATGATTTTACTTAAAAATATTCTGTTCATCGCTGTGCAATATTCAACTTTGCGACACAAGAAATAAAGTTTACATTACAAGACAAATCACTAAATAATACGTACCTATCACATAAGCCGTCCATCTCAGCCAACAATGTTCCAACGACGCTAGTATGTACTTGTTCTTGTCGTACGCTACGTACCGGCGCAAGCGCATCGATTTCATCGAAGAATATTATTGATGGCTTCATTTTGTTCGCCTGGGTATTGAAAAAGATTATAAATTAATAAGTTTGTTAGACACGGTATAAAAAAAAATTAATAGCATTTTTTATCTATAAAAAAAGTATATCTCTTGCGTCTTTGGTAATCGTAGTTTGTTTATCAACAAAAGAATGCGCCATCGTCATTATCTACGACACGACTTCACCCATCACTGCATAAGCGCAAATAAAATTAATCATGTATTTACACAAAGAGAACTTGTAAATACATGACTAATTTAAGTCACAACTAACTTGCGCCCGCGGCTTCACCCGCGTGGTATGTCGATAAACATTATACTATGCCCTTTCCCAGAGTTCAAAGTATCCCCATACCAAGTGTCACCAAAATCGGTCCAGCCGTTCAGCCGGCATAAACAGACAGCAGATAGACAGACAAACATTTAAAAAATTGTTTTTTTGTTATTAGTACCGTATATACTTTCATATGCATTATCGTAGTAAAAAGCTGTTGTTTTGACATTAGAAACACTTCAATTTTATTAATTTGTATACATTTGTTTCTATTTATTACTTTTTTTTTATATAACTTGGATTTTTTTTTTTACTGTGTTTAGTTTGTAATCTTCCTATACGAGTCGCAATAAATAATTTTTCTTTCTTTCTTTCATATGCATGTATAGATAATAGCTGAACTTTGCACATTTCATTTGATAATGTGCATTACTGCAATTAAAACAATCACAGCACATTTTTTGATGTGCCCAAAAATAAAACAAAAAACAAATCTAACATCAAATCACCTGTTGGAACAGTAACTTCAAGTGCCTCTCGCTCTCTCCGACCCACTTCTTCAGACAATCAGCCCCCTTCCTCATGAAAAAAGCGACCTTTCTGCCACCAACTAACGAACATTCGTTGGCTAAAGCCCTGGCTAGCAGGGTCTTGCCCGTTCCTGGGGGGCCGTGGAATAACACCCCTTTGGCTGGTCGCGTCTTGAATTTTTGGAATAACTCAGGGTACATCAGGGGGAAGAGTACCATTTCTCGAAGACATTTTATGTGCTCTTCTAAGCCTCCGACCTGTAAGAAACGGTGTGTTTAGATTGGTGTAATTAAACATAGTAAGTTAATTTATTTAGAAACAAACATAATTATATTTAGAGAACCGATCTCGCCACTTGGAAAATACGTTTATCATAATCATTTATTTGCACAAATAGTCATGGAAAATATGAGTGACGTAACAATGCAAGTCTACCGCCCGCCCTCATAATAAAAGTAATAGGAACAAAAATATGCGCCTAAATCTTTACTAAGGTAATCTTTTCTTATCTTCCAGGAATTCAGCCGAAAATTATATAAAAACTGATATAAAATGCTAAAGGGGTGTTAGAACTTAAAAATAATTATGTACTCACCGATGTAAATCTGACACTTCCGTCCACTTCAACTGGTTGTATGTCTCTCAATGCCCTGTCTGTTTTCTTATCATCCATTGACTTTGACTTTTGTCTAAAAACAATGAAAGTTATGTAATGTACACTAACAACAACAATGGCAACATTTTTGAAGATAATGTATCTGTTGCACGTGGAGCTGTTTTAGAATACATTAAAAAAAAAATATATATATATATATAAACATCCGAATTGAGAACCTCCTCCTTTTTAGAAGTCGGTTAATAACGGAGCTGTTTTTTAAAAAGGGTAGCGGTTATGTAAAGCAACGGATGTTACAATCCGTCTGCGACATATTATCTACTAAGATTGTATAGAAACGATTACGCTGCTTGCCAAGCATGATTAAAAAAACCGGCCAATTGCGAGTCGGACTCGCACACGAAGGGTTCCGTACCACCGTACAATACATATATTGCGAAATCATGTTTTTGGTATGGGAGCCCCCCTTAAATATTTATTTTATTTTAATTTTAATATTTATTTTTAAAGTAAAAATACAACTGAGTATTTTGTGAATATTTCAAGTGTCGCCTGTTGCCATTATTGATATCGAACAAAAAAGGGCAAGAAAAATCGCATTTGTTGTATGGGAGCCCCCCTTAAATATTTATTTTGTTTTTAGTATTTGTTGTTATAGCGGCAACAGAAATACATAATTTGTGAAAATTTCAACTGTCTAGCTATCGCAGTTCTTGATACAACCTGGTGACTGTTACGGCCCTGCCGCCGCCAGATGGCGCACGGCAGGACTTTCGACGGCCATGCCTGCGGAGCCATACCGCGGCTCCTCTTCGCGCCGCCAGGGGGCGAGAGTATGTGTCGCTTCCGTTTTGGAAAAACGTCAGATTCATAAAATATAAGACAGAATAATGATTATCGCGGTGGTTTTATTAATAAACTTAGTAACCAGCCACAGTCCAAGAAACAGCGGCAACAGCCGAAACAGTGACAGACAGACGGACGGACAGACAGCGAAGTCTTAGTAATAGTGTCCCGTTTACCCTTTGGGTACGGAACCCTAAGAAACAATCTGCCTAGCCTTTTCCCAACTAAGATGGGGTCGGCTTCCAGTCTTATCGGATGCAGCTGAATACAAGTATTTTAGATGGAGCGACTGTCTATCTGACCAACACAACCCAGTTACCGGGTAATACGATACCCCTTGGTAAGACTGGTTGACAGACTTCCGGGCTTCTGATAACCCGTAACGACTGTAAAAGATGTACGAATGACAGCCGGGACCAACAGCGTAACGTACTTTTCGAGGCTTGGAGGGGTCTTGGTATGTAAAAATGGTCACCCATCCACGGCCAACCGTGGCATGCATAGCTTAACCTGATCGATTGACCCGTGCTTTAAACCTGTTGACTGTAGCTGTAAGTTGCATGAATAGCGGAGTGCAATTGCGGCGTCCATTATGAGTCTCTCAAAAGGGATTTAAACACACACACAAACTAGTTTTAAATACGTCTGTACTTTTTGTTTAATGTACAGAGGCCAGCACATCAAGCTACCCCAATCTGTCAAATTTCTTTGATAAATTTTCAACTTTACCACAAAGGAATAAGGTTCATATTCAATTGGGAAAATTTGACAGATTGGGGTAGCTTGATGTGCTGGCCTCTGTACAAACAAGTTTTTAATAAATAAATAAAAGTATCTTACCTGCCCTTAGTCTTATTCTTCATAGACACATTAAGATCCTCCTCCGTGTCTGAGCTAGAAGTACTACTACTAGTTGAACTGGACGGCGATTGTGCTGCAAAGAGAAGTATCCATTAATTTCATGAGGTAAAGTAAACTCAAGTTTATGGTAAAGAAATTAAGACTTACATCTGATCGTCTTTCTACGCAAAATTTTTGGTTTCCTCTCTCTCAGACAGTATGGCTTCTTTCTGATTGTGAATGTTTTCGCTGGAAACAGAAATAGCTGTTACTGTCAACGATATTAATACAGATACATTTCTTTAGATTGTAACTAATTTCCATCTATAAGGGGGCATCCATATAGTAGCGTATAGGGGGGGGAGGAGGCGGTCAAGCCGATTCTCACCCAATCTCACGTGGAGGTCCTGGCAAGTATCACGTATTTCTTTTTCCGCAAGAAACATTGTAAAATTTCGGGAAAACTGGGTTGAATTGAGCAAACGTGTTTCTCTATTAAAATATGACTAAATTGTACACAATAATATTTATCGCGATCATAGATATCGTCGCTAATCTAACTAAGTGACGTAACTGATTCGAAGCATATTTTACAGGGCAAGCTACACTGGCCTGCAAAACTAAGTACTACACTTTTTTTTCTTTTTTTTTTCTAAACTATAGAAGTTAGAGATTTAAAATAAAAAACGTTTTATAGCAAATTTTATCAGCTTTCTTTGAAACTAGTAAACTATACATTGGTAACATTTTTAACTTAAAAAAAAAAGATAAAATAATAAAAATAGCCATTTTTAGCTTAGTGTCAAAAAACTCAATTAAAATTTATAAGTAGGTATTCATTTCTTTTTTGTTTTATGATGTTTAGATATCGATACCCATCACGTTTGCGGAGTTTTGCTAGCTAATTTAATTTGACCCGATAGTATTCGTCTTTCCACGTATTCGGTATTTATTAAATTCTTCTAGTACAGCAGGAAAAGTCTTTAAGGTGAATGCGCAGTGGCAGACCGCGAAACTCAAATTTTCTTACGTTTTTTGCAATTTGCAGGTCAGTGTCAGGTTTTATCTTGATCAAAATTTGATTCGCGACTATAACAGGTAAGTATTTGTAGAATTAGAATCATTAATATATCTTTCTAAGTTAGATTTGTACCATTAAGCACTTTTCCATAAGAGATTTGTTGTTATGGTACAAATCTAACTTAGAAAGATGTATTAATGATTGTAATGATTATAATTCTGTAAATACGTACCTGTTATAGTCGCGAATCAAATTTTGATCAAAATAAAACCTGACACTGACCTGAAAATTGCAAAAAACGTAAGAAAAATTTAATTTCGCGGTCTACCACTGCGCATTCACCTTAAATATTTTGATAATATTTCACTTTTTTGTCAATAACATAACATAATCAGCCTATAATGTTCCCACTGCTGGGACACAGGCCTCCTCTCAGTGAGAGGGAGTGGGCCGTAATCCACCACGCGGGCCCAGTACGGGTTGGCAGATGTCACATGTCTTCGAATTTTTGCTTCTAGGACATGCCGGTTTCCTCACGATGTTTTCCTTCACCGTTTTGAGAACAGTGTTGATGAAATAATTTACACAAAGTAAAGCGCCTATCTGGATTCGAACCTACGACCTACAACTCGTAAGTCGCGGCCGTTACCACTTGGCCATCACTGCTCGCTCGTTTTTGTCAATAAACAAGTTCAATATAAAAACCAAGCGCGCTGTTGGATTTTCAACGCTTGGCTCAGTGCGGAAAGTTAAATACCTATACAATAGCGCGCTTTTATTTAGACATTCATTTCGCTAAGACTAGTAAGAGGAAACTGACGTAAATACCTCTAGATCTAGTCTCGTCCTGCGCGATCTGCACGAAGGCCGGCTTGGGCTTGCGCGTGCGCTTGGAGCGGCGCGGCGCGCGGCTTAGCGTCAACTCGCTGCCAGACTCCGATGATGATGACTCTGATATAGGTACAATGTTTATTGTTGTTAAAGAATACTCTCTTACTATCTCTCTTTCTCAATCACATTCAATCGTTCAGAAATTTATAAGAAAGTCTGTGGTCGAACTAATGTGCTTGGCTCTTCAGGTTGCTAAGTGATTGTGTAACAAAATAAATTATAGTCACCATGAAAGGTAGCTTTTCCAAAACATTTTCACAAAATTTTCCAGATAGATGGATAGGCAGGTCGAAAGGACATGTTTTCAATGAAATAAAATAGTAATTACCAGTTTCCTGTTGACTGTCTCCCTTCTTAGCTTGTCTGCCTCGAACAGCCTTTCTCCTACTTCTTGTGGTAGCTTGATTACTGCAAATTAAACAAAATCATATACAACCGAAAACTAGACCGTACCGAAAGTACAGGCGGGTGGCAATGACTGCCCCGTTGGTCCAGTGGTCGCAAGCGCGACTGCTGAGCGTGGGGTCCTGGGTTCGGTTCCCAGGTTGTGCAAAGTGTTATTGGGTTTTTCCATTACAAGTTTCTCAGTAACAGCCCGGAGTTTGGAAGTTGGCGGTGTGATACCCCCGTGTCTCGGACAGCACGTTAGGTCCTGCGCCTGATCTGTCTCCGGTCGGGTCTGATTGCCATCCCATCGGACTAGAAGAATGAGGGAAGAGTGAGTGCAACTGTGTCTGCGCACACACTTGCGCAACATAATATTTCCCGCGTCGATGTGTGATGTCGATACGCGGATATTATAGAACAGCTGTAGTATAAAAAAAAAAATAACCGACGAAAAATTTCAAGGGGTTTCAGAACCATATACTGAATCTATTGTAACAGGTAGCACGTCGATGTTGCAAGCAAGACAACTGCGGTTGAAATCTAGATTAAACATACCTTTCACTATCTTGTCCCTGTACCGGCTCTTCTCCTTCCTGCTTAACTTCCTTATCATCCTCCTCTTCAGCAGGAACTTCTACCTCCATCTTGTCATCTTCTTTTTTGTTCTCTGCTGGTTTCTTCTCGATGACCGTCTGGTTGTTATCCTCGTCGGAATCCGATTCAGTCGCGTCCTGGACATTGCAATATAGGTAAACAATGTTTGAGGTTTATATATTATTATTTTTTTATATATAAAATTTATGCAGACGCCAGCACATCAAGCAAATTTTCCCGAAACTGGCAAATTTTTCCGAAACTGCCAAATTTTCCCAATCAACTTTGAACCTTATACTTTAGCGATAAACTTGAAAATATATTACAGAAAGACAGATTGTAGTAGCTTGATGTGCTGGCGTCTCTACATCAAAATATTATTTTAATCTGAGAATTTGATGTGGTTGTTCTATTTTAGGGACTATGACGCGCAAATATTATATCCTCCTGTCCTTCATCATCATCATTTCAGGCAAAAGACGTCCACTGCTAGACATAGGCTCTCCCCAAGCACCGTTACTTGGACCGGTTCTGTGCTTCGAGCATCCAGCCAGCAGAGTGTATACCAAATTATTTGAGTTTGGCGCAGTACCTACGAAACTTATAGAAATATACATCTCTATCAGTCATCATCCCAGGTGAAATACGTAACATAGTGCTACGCATTTCACAAATGTTGCGCATTGAAATAAGAACTAAAGTGTATTGTGAGGGTAAAAATTATTGGTGGGGAGCCCAGAGGGTTTTGACCAAGCATATGCAGGGCGCAAAGTTAATAGATGAGTAGGTGCGGCATGATGAGAGAACACTGGAAATATACCGGATGATTTTTTTACCGGTTTCAATTTTTTACAGGGTGTTCTACCCATGAATATGAACAACTTGCACTATGGGACCAACTCTGAAATCACAAAAAAAAATCAGCTGTTTAATACAAAAGTTCAATACCTACTTGACCAAAATGTATGAAACAGCTGTTTTTTTTTTTCTTGATTTCAGAGTTGGTCCCATAGTGAAAGTTGTTCATATTCATGGGTAGAACACCCTTTAAAAATTTGGAACAGGTAAAAAAATCATCCTGTTTAAGTTTCAGATAGGAGCCCACTTTCTGATTTCATAAATGGACCAAAAATCAAGTGATCTTCAGAGCCGTTGATTTTGGTATGATTGTGTACAGTCAGTTATAGCAATTAGCTGACCCACCTATGCATAAATGGTTGAGATTTTTTAGAATACGAATCGATAGAATTTTATAATTATTTTATATTTTGTTTACGTGAGCAAAGTAAATAAAATATAAAAGAATCACAAAATTCTATCGATTCGTATTCTAAAAAATCTCATCCATTTATGCAAAGGTGGGTCAGCTAATTGCTATAACTGACTGTACAATATGCATAGATGAATAAGTAGAACTTACATTAGTTTTTTTATTGTTGAACCTAGCTGAAGTTCTTCTCTGTCGGGACAGTTGTGTGTCTTCGTCGGTGTTGGTAGGGGGGTGACTACGGTTCTGCGAAAGAATATAATCTATCAAAGATGAGTTTAGCGCCTTGAGCATTCGATGCTTGAACATTAGTTTTTCAATACCAAAAACAATTGAGCCAAATGTCAACGTCACGTCGAATCAAAAATGAGGCAGAGATTCAAAATATTTGTCTGTATTTCTAAAATTAACTATATTGTAAGGTACTTAAAGTTCATATTTCAATCCTGCTTTTGTGCTTTGCTTCTAAAAGATGACTCACCAGCTGTTTCTTACTGGCTACTCTCGCGACCCTGGCTTCATCAGCCGAAGAGAATTCGTCTGAGGAGCTAGAGCCCGGGAAGCCGTACAGGTCGGGATAGCCCTTCACTTTGAGCTCGTTGGTGATCCAGCTCTCATTGAAGTTGTGATGCAGGAGCTTGCGCTTGCGACAGCTGCGACGGACATCTGGGAAAGGTGATGGATTATTTGAGTGTTGTCAGGTTTTGCTGGTAATTTGACATAAGTACCAACTTGACGTGGAAAATAATATTTGTCCTCCTCGTGAAGTACGTCCTCAAAAATTCATACTATGCAGAAGCCAAAGCCGGTAGTGACTTCAATTATGTCTATAAATATATTGAATTATTCAGTAAGCATTTACTGTATTGTTTTAATTATAATTCTCTAAATTATGTTGTTGATAATTTTGGTGCACGGTAAAACTCTAATGAGTTTATGTTGGCACCAACTTAAATGTATAAAATGTATGTATACTACTGAAAAAGAAAAAACTTGAAATTAAAAAAAAACGAGTGTGCTTATGACCACACGACTGAAGTGAAACTTCAGTATTGCGTATTTGGCTATGAGAGGAAGAGAGAAAGAAAATGTGCGCGCGCACTGCTGGCTCTTGCTTATATCCCCCACTCAACTCCCGTTCGCCTCACCCGATCACACTTTTCGTAACGCTTACGTCACGCGTTCGCCAGCTTACTCCCCAAGTCAAGCGTCCGTAAAGAAGTTTCACTTCAAAAAAGAAAACAAATGAGATACAGTATCTAACCAATGTCTGAATATTTTCGTGATATCTATACAAGGATGGAAGATCCAATCTAACCAGTATAACTTGGTACAATTAATTGTGTTAATTACATAATTTATTCTGTAGTATCAGGAACCGAAATTATCTGGATGTAAACACATGAATTGCCTTGTGAAAGCCGCAGGAATCCGCTGGATGCGTGAAGCACAGAACCGGTCGAAGTGGCGGTGCTTGAGGCAGGCCTATGTCCAGCAGTGGACGTCTTTCGGACGAAATGATGATGATGATGATGATGATGAAACACATGAATTATACTATAATTACAAGACACTTACTCTCCTGTATGGGCTTATCCTCACTATCTTCCATGTAGTTCTTCCTGGGACCGCGACTGCGCCGGATCTTCACACTTCGGTTAGTGGTGTCATTACCATCGGCGAAGAACACTCGTACTTGTCTGGATCTAGAAAAGTATATTATTAAATTAAATATATAGGGTGACTGGTTATTAGTGACCGATACCTAAACACGTGATTGCACTCATGATAACAAACAACTTTTACTATGGGACCAAAGCTGAAATCGCGAAAAAAAAAACCTGCTGTTCAGTACAATTTGACCAGTTAGGCGAACATAAACGACTAAACAGCAGATTTTTTTTCGCAATTTCAGGTTTGGTCCTATAGAGGGATGAGGAAAAGGGTGTAAAGTTCACTCATACTCTATAGAAAAGGGAGGATCCTCCGACCAGACGGGTGTTGTGTCTGGCGGGCAACTGCCCAATGATTCATGTCGGGCCGTTGTATGTATGTTAGTTGCGCGGTAAACTGTGCTTGCGAGATGCAGGATTTGCGTGACGTCAGTATGACGCGTTGTTCGCATGTGGCGTTGTAGATACCGCTACAGTCCCATAGTATAAGTTGTTTGTTATCATGAGTATAATCACGTGTTTAGGTATCGGTCACTAATTACCAGTCACCCTATACATATACTGTATTTTTGGAAAAGCTACTATCTCTTTATTGCATTTGGAAAATCATCGCCGCAGACCGCGATAACATTGTACGTAATCTAGTAGCAGACAATAACATGTATGAGAATCTATGGCGTTTCGCTGAGATAAGTGGGTTGGGGTCTAACCGCGAACATCCCGCGAACATCCGTGGCGTACGACCGTCGGCGTCGTGGAATCGACGAAAAATATTCGGTAAAACGAATTATTATATGAAGTCATTAATACATATCCGATCACGACCCAAGGGCCAAAAAATTTACTCCGCACAAAGGTGAGACGCGGTGATTGTCGCAATTTTGATGCAGCGACTGAACGCCACACTTGCGCAATTTTAATATTTTTAATACAGCCATCAAACGAAGAAAGTCGACACAACGCAAAACAGTATCGATGCATTCGCAAAATTGGTAGCGTTAACGCAAGCGCAAGCGCAAGCAACGTATTCTCTATGACACAATGAACAAAACCGCGCGAAATTGGCGTGATTAGGTAAGGAATTGACGTGGTTTCGAAGTAAAGAATCATTAAGTGGTGAATTAAGGCCCTGCTTTGGCCCTAGCACGGTACGAGTAAGTATGTGCATTTAGACCCTGATGGTGCTACATAATGAAAGCTTACCTTCTAGAATATTTCCTGGTTTCTGGTTCTGTATCACTTTCGGGGAACACGATCCGAGGCATCTTGATGGTACGGAGACGGCGGCTATCTGTAATGTTAGTAAAATTATTATGCTTCATTCAGGGATATTTTTTTTTTGTTTTGGCATCTACCTAGGAGGTTGTCGTTTGCTTAACCGGACTTGCCTGTGGTTGCCTCAATAAATTAAGGCAACCAGCCAGGGCTTTGATAAAAATTACTGCTATATACTTAAATATTTAATAGTATGTATTTTAGCGAAATAACTGCGGCGATCTCAGTAATATTTCCCTCTTGATCGCACAGATACTGGTGAAGCGGGGAAGTTACCGTTTCCCTTTAATTAAGGTCATTTGTGCGGCTTCACTCATAAACTGATGAAAATATACTTGATGAATCTCAGAAACTTTCTGGGTTTATTTGGTCTGACACTGAGCAATGTTGATACATGGAATGGAGAAGGTGGAGACAGTTCCATGATAGGCTATAGCTGGATCAGCAGATTTGATTTGATGTTATGGATAAGTCTTAAAGCTCTTATTGCACGGATTTTTTATTAAATTAACAAATACTTACATTTGGTAGGCCAGCGTTGTATTTTCCTGGTCACTTTATACTGGCTACTCCTCAACTCTCGTGGCGTCCAATTAGATGGTTTTGGAGTCTAAAATTATTTAATTAATATTATTTTTTGACAGCACTGACTCTAGTTACATTGTGAATACACTACAGAGAAAAAATATTTAGCAGTAGCATAACATGGACCTTACTTCTTGGTCCCCTAAAAGCAACTGCTGTAACCTACAGTCCACAGGTGACAGTATTAGGTCACAGGAAATAGGGGGCAAGTCTAGCCAACTAGTGGATAAAAATACCAAACATTATGGGATTTTTTTGTATGGAATCATCAAATTATCTCTGAGATTAAAATGGAATTCAGGCTAGAATTTCAAGGTTACATGGACCTGACCAATGCACACAATCTTTAACCCGTCAAACAATCACCTACAAGAAACCATTTGCATGTTAGGGCGATTATTATTACTACACTTGAAACAACAATAAATATAATCTTGAAAACTATTGAGCATGCAATAATCCGCCCCTAAGACGACCCACTGACAGTTCATGTTCATAAGATATGAACATGAATGTTATACATATGTATAGTGCGTCATGAATAATCGCCGGTCCACAAGACATTTGTCGGGTTAAAAATGTAGTAAAATGGTATGTCCATAACCATAAGTTCATATCCTCATATGAAAAGGTGATTTATTAAATATTTATAACTTGAAATGCTCATAATTTAAGTCTAATATTATAAGTGCTACATAATAAAACAATACTATTATATTTAAAATAATAACTTATTTGTACCACATACACCCCATGCGGATGTTAAATTAAATATTTCTTAACCCTCTATAATATATTATAAGATTATCACATTTTGAGGAAACTTAGTAACATGTTACGGTGTGTGAATATTCCATAGGGTTTACGTGAAGAGCTACAACATTCATGGTGTGGCAAACATTCAAATACATTTTACAAGAAAATAACCTGTGTATATGAAAACATGTGCTGTTAAACCAGAAAACAATGTTATAATGACAATCTCTTCATGTTAACTAAAACTTTATTTGTAATACTAAAAGGCCAATTCCCGTAAAAAAACATTCAAAAACTAGTTGCAATCTCATCTCAGCGACAAACAACATCAAAATTTTTTCAAAAATGTAGGGAAATTAAGATGTATTGTTGACAGATTGAGACTGAGGTCAGACTGTGAACGCTCTTAAAATTATCAGAATTGCCCCTCTGGTCAGTTTGATTAATAATTATAATAAACTAGCTTCAGCCCGCAACTTCGTCCGCGTGAAATTTCTTGTTCCCCCGACCCACCCCTTTGCATCGCATCGCCTGCCCGCTGTATTACTTCGTTATCGCTTAGCATTCTTTCTGCCTTTTTTCTTTTGCTGGACTTCTAAGGGTCCTAGCCTAGCGTGATGTTAAATAGCCTATAGCCTTCAAGAATTGGACTATCAAATACGAAAGTATTTTTTTTCATACTTGACTGGTAGTTCCAGAGACTAGCGTGATCAAACAAACAAACAAACTCGTCAGCTTTATTATTAGTATAGATAGATGTTTTCTTCTTCTAGTATAGATAAGAAGTGGATTTAAGGGGCTTACAGGACCTAAACACAAAAAACGCAAGTTTTAGAAACAATAAAAGTATATGATAAACTACAGTAAAAAAACTCAAAAAAATATATGATATTCTTCAGGATAAATGCTAGGTACATAGTGTGTTGAAAACATAATACAACTTATTTGGTACGATAGAAAAAAATCATGAAGATACCTCTAAAAACTTTTTTTTTACAACAAAAATCATACTAATATACATACAATCATTATGATTTTTTGTCAGATTATTCTACAAGCAACATACTAAAACTATAGTGTTTTAGTTTTTTTGTCCAAACACTAGATTTTTCGTAAATCGATAATTGCTTCATATTTTGCAATAAATTACCAGCGTTGTGGCATCGCGCTTCTCTTTCTTTTCTATGCAGTCCGACAAAGACCGCGCTTTAGGTCATGTAGTCCTCTTAAATGACCCTAGTATTAATTGTGTGGTTCACTTTGAATCACATAATTAATACTAGGGTTAGTGGCTATATGTTAAAAAGAGTTTTTGTGGTGATCTATGGTGGATAACAGTAGCTGCACATCTATGCATGTAGGAATAAAAAGAATAAAAATCTGCCACATCCTTGATAAATGATAAATAATTTTACTTCAATTAAATACTTTTCAAATAGTTTTACACATCAATATCATTTATATGATTTTAAGAACTAGGTGAGGTCGGCATTTCCTATCTGACTACTCTTGAGAAGAAAGGCTGAAACAAACTTAGGGGTCACAATCTATTTTAAAGTCCAGACATAATCTTTTTCAGATCAGAAGACCATGTAGATTGGTGTCTGAAATGGTCTTTTGAGGAAAGCACCGCGCAGATTAGAGTGGACCTGTCCAGTTGGTGCACGCATTTGTCAGTAATCATGAAGCTCAACTCAGAACTGAAGGAGCTCAACTAGAGGTTTATACTCTCTTACATCTAAAATCACTTATGTGTGGAATTACTTTCATAGTATCAAATAACAAAATTTAAATCAGTCATTCTCCATGATAGTCATGATGATATTACCAAGTGTTATTTTTCACTTTCTTTTTTATATTTATATTTTTTTATTCTTTTTATTATTCAAATGCATTTTAATTGTGTGCTTTGGCAGTTCTATTCAATAATAAATAAATTGGGAGAGGCTATACATTGCACCGCTAGCTGCAGCCGTTGCAGTCATAGATATTTCTTATGTCTAGTTATTATGGCTCAGTCCATTGATTGAGGACAGCTGTGAATGCTATCATATAAATAGTCTTACATAGTCTATTATCAGATTCATCAACAATATGTATGTACTACAAACAGATGGTTCTGTTTTCAAAGTATGCCGAGTTATTGGTGCGTGAACCATACTTACCTTAATGTTTGTTTGGGTTTTTTATCTGAATCTGAACTTATTCAGTGACTTAACACAGTTTAGAAACTGCTGCTAGTTTATTTAGTCTAGATTTTTAGTAGAATACTGGAAATCAGGTCTGACATGAGTCAAATTCTATGCCAATATCTTCTAGATGTATCCATGTGTGTACACCTTCATAGTATTTTTTCCTTTATAAAATAAGCCTAACAAGAATGTAAACAAATAACATCTTCATTCTAATTCACAACAACTCCACAGATGCAGCATAGAAATGACATCAGTGATTCAAACATCACTATTGACATAGAATGTGTAAAGTAACTGTGTGTAGATTGTGTTTGGATGTCCATAGCGTAGTATTCATATTTATATAACATACTTAGAATTCTGACATCATAGCTATGCAAAATCATATACTTAGATATACCACAATTAGATACAACACATTCAAGTAGTTTGAAGGCTGACAAGAAACTAAAAGTGGAACAACTTATTCACTATAAAACCCCAGCTGTATTCATAACAACTATATATTCCCAACAATAAGCACTAAAAGCGCATGCATCAACGTGCAGTCACGACAATCAAGTAAGTACCTACAGGGAAACAGTGACAGGAAGTTGGTACAAAGTGTAGCATACAAAGCCTTGATACTAAACCACTGCACAACAAACGAATGGCTTCACAACGTCACCTTCTCATCAGTCACGATGCTCACGTCGTTCATAGCGTAATTCCCATCATCAACCTCCCCGTTTTCTCCATTACTGCGACGGGTTTTCACCATTGCAGTAGCTGTGTCGTAACTTTACATAAAAGACCCAAAATCCGTTATGTAACAGCCCTACGACGTTACAAACACACGCAACTCGTAAATCATTAACAACACAAATGTTTTACACTCAAAATAGAAAACTAGCACGACAAAGGGCGAGCGTTATCACCCGCACATGTCGTTACACAGCGCCATGTTAAATGAACAATGTACTTCTGCTCCCAGCTATTTTTACAGTTGATAACTCACCAATCGAACGCACCGTGTTCTATAATACACTTTTGATTAAAATAATAAACTATTTCATTAAGGAAAACCATGAAAAATCAATGAATTAAACTGATACGAAACGAAATCCACAACTCACGATGTTTTTATTGACAACTGTCAAAAATTCCCGCAAAGTCATATTTCAAATTGTTAGAGGAAAACACCGTTGTAAGCATTGCAGTTCGTCGATACTCTTTTGACTTGCAGAAAATCGCATTGCGTAATTATGGTGCAATTCTCCGTAGTTATGCTCAAAGTTGTACACTAGAAATCCGAATTTTAACTTTAAACGAAGTAGGGTCCAAGTAAGGACAATAATATAAATTTAGAACTTTATTGTTTATGTCAGTGGGTCGTCTTAGGGATTTTTTTTGGTATGGCTTTTAAAATATAAGTAAATACAATCTTTCTTTTTCAAATTTATTCTTGCCTTCAGTCTCATAGTCTTATGATTAGTCATTAGAATTCTATGGTCATGCTATTATTCATGAGGCGACAGTGTAAAAAAGGGAATCCATGTAGAAAAAATAATGAACTATAAAAATAAATTACAGTAAAATTATTGAATTCAATCAATTAAATCATTAAGTTAATTCAGCTGCTGGGATTATTATCTAAAAAGAGTATCTGGACCGGGCCTCAAATGTTATTGACTTTCTACAGTAGTGTTGGCAACTGATCCACTTTAGATTTTCGATAAAAAGGGCCTCTAATAAGTCAGGAATTATGTCAAAAAGGAAACAAAATGGAGATATTATCTATTAAGATTGAAATTGAATAAATTGCTTGTAATAGATTAGACTCGGAATTAGGATGTTTGAATAATTAAAAATTTCAGGATCCCACCTCAGAGTGACATACCAGTACCCATAACATAGGTACCATTAGGTACTTGTTTTTTTGCACGTCCAAGCGCTAAGCCTATTGTATTTGCTGCACCTGCTACGTGGCTAATCTGGCCCTGTCCTTTTCCCATAATCCATCCAAAGGTTGACTTTAAAAGATCGCTTTTATTGGATAATACCACCCGTTGCAATCCTATGAAAAATTTTACACATAATTATCTGTAATTTTAATAGTGTAAATAATAAAACTATTCTAGCCATCAAAATAGCATGATGCGGGTAGAACATAATATTATTTTTTCTATACAGCTTAAGAAAGTTAAGACAGTGAGCAGTACCGTCATTTTAGTCATTTACTCATTTATCAGGTGCATAATAACGGCTGTCATGAAAACCTGCCATTTTCACCAGTGCACAGTGTTTATTTATAAATTGCATAAAACGGTATATAAAGACCATCATTTTGCGGCCGCTATGTGATGACATCGTTTTCATAGTAAACCCTAGCTTTAATCTTAGCTCTTAGAACCATTTTTCGAAACCATCATAATACTGAATACCTTATCGAGTTTGACTACTATACAGGAATAATTCCGTACATCACTAAACGTCAAAACCACTCAAATTGTATTGTCTATTATTTTATATAATGTTCTAAATGTTCTATGATTGTACTATTGTCTTTTCTTTCAATGTTTTTGACATCGTGATTGGAATACAAACATTTAAGTAATTAAAATAGTTTATAATAGTAGTCTATGTTTAAAATGGTGTTTATTTATTTACAGTGATACCAAAATTAGTAAAGGGACTCCATATCTTTAACACTAACGCTAATTAAATTTGTAAGTTGCTATGTATTCTCATTTGTTTACTTGTCATTTGCGTTTGTTCACATCACACACCTACCGATAAAAACAGAACTTATATCATTACCTCCGATAAATAACTAATTTTTATAGTCTGTAAATTAACTATATTTTCAGATTTTACGATGGCGGAAAATCCAGAGCAAGTTTCTCCATTCGGAGAAGAGAGAGAAATATTAACTGACTCAATAAGCAAACAGCAGTCAGAGATTGACCTGGAAGAGGAAATATCTGCAAGAATGACAGCATCGTATAGCGAAATATCGTTCCACTCTGACCAGGGCCAGCCTGAGGAACAGGAGAGAGTGGCGGGCCCATCCAGACCCTATGACTTACCATCAGAGAACCGGAAACAAGAAAAGCTTCCCCTGGATCTAGATGGACATGTGAGAAAGGAAGGAGAAATGACACACTATGTAGCAGATGACTTAGAATTCAAAATAAAAATATCAAGCCCAATAGCAAAAAGAGGTGAAACACCAGTATTCGGTAGTTCTAGTGCATCTCGCTCCAGTACGCCATCAGGGAAGTTATATAAACAAATACTGGCACCTCAGATTGGACAGATAGACATAACAGTATTACATGACCTAGAATATGAAGCACAGAGGATTGCACAATCAGTAGATAATTTAATTGAAAACCTTTCTAGTATACTGCACTCAAATTCTTCGCTTACTGCGGAGAATATGGAGGTGTATAAGGATGCAGTTGGCAAGACATGTGATGCCATGGACAATAATATCAAGAGTATGTACACAATTCTAGCGAAAGGAGAGGAGGTATCTCAAGCAATGATCCCTGTGCAAGCACAAGCGGCAAGAATAGCAGAAATAAAGAGACTGCTCCAACTTTTTGAAGATAAGTTCTAGTTAACAGCTACTTATATCTGTTCAATGTGTATTATATTAGGTGTTTAAGTATAGGTATAAAAAAAGGTTATGAGCAGTTTGATTTAAATACTTACCTAAAATCTATACAGGCCATTGACTATCATGACAGGTTTTGAATTTTGGACCCTGTTATGGCTCATGGATTTACAAAAACTGAAGTACTTCATTATTTTGTGTAAGCAATCTTGGTTCTACAAAGAACCTGTATGATGTATGTTTTCAATTTACACTTGAGAGCAATAAAATCACATGCCTTGACTTATTCAGAGGCTGTTTTTTCATGAATACTTACTAATTAACATTTAAAAATAGTAATGCTAATTGAAGGTTTATTTCAGTATCTTTTAATGATATCAAAAAAACTACACAATCTATAAGTTTATGGGGCTTTAGGGCACAAAACCAAACATGTAAAATTATTAAATTTTGCTTCTAGGAGAATGACAATCAAACAAAATTATTGTTCAAAATTTTTATTTAAGAGCGCTATTACAAAATCGAAGTGCTCAGTTTTAGGTAAATTTGACGGCGCGCGGCGGCGGATGCGCACGTGTGCGTCTAGTGAAGTACGCTACGCACACATGCAAACCGCTATGCGTCGGATGCCAGGACCAAACCAACAAGAGCCTTTGCTACTTTTTTTTTTTAATAAATTAAGTTCATGAAATATTATTTGTACCGATGAATGTTACCAAGAACGGTTTGAGTTACAACAGGGTCATAAAAATTTACTTCATTTTTTAATTTTTGTTTTACATATCACTAAAGTGACAAAATAGCATGCGGCGTGCTTGATGGTGTGTCCGTGTGTAGTTTTTTTTTTTTTTTTTTTCTTCAATGGCAACTGAGCCGATGTCGACTATTCTGCCAGCGTCATGTGGTGACAGCAACGCAGCAAGGTGAGCCGCAGCCGTCGAACTTTGCACTCCGTGGTAGTTATCTAATTATACGTTAGTAGCTGAAAGGACGAGACAATTTTTGTTAGTCAACAGTTTTTTTTTATTTTTTATTTAGAACACCACAAATCTATATAGATATTTACAAAGTTGTTAGTTTATACACACCTAACTACAATTTAATTTCATTTAAATTTATAAAGAATGATAAAATTTTGATAAGTTTAGGGGAAAAGTTAGTCAAGAGGGAATGGAAGTTAGTAGGAAGAGGGATTTTAATTTTGGAAAGCTTATGATATAAGTCAAAGGATTGGGAGTTTAAAGGACAAGAGAAAAAGATATGGTCCAGAGTCCCATCATCAAGACCGCATTCGCACAGAGAACTGTCACGAACACGGATCTTGTTGAGGAATACTGGACTGCAGCAGTGGCCAAGTCTCAGTCTGCACAAGGATGTAACAGTTCTCTTGGACAGTTTGGGGCATTTAAAGAACCAAGGTTTCCGCTGGATGTCAGGTTGAATACTGGCGTAATACGCCCCCTTAAGTTTAGAACTTACCCGCCATTCTGCTGACCACGAGTTGTACAACTTGTGTTTGGAGTCAGATCGTAAGTCGTAACTTTGTATCGTGTAGTGCTTCCGATCCACCGGGTTAGATGAAGCAAATTTAGCCAAAGAGTCGGCGCACTCGTTGCCACCTATACCCGAATGACTGGGAACCCAAGCTATCTCAATGCTTAAACCGTTGTTCGAGCATCTGTGTAGTAAATTAAGTATGTCGAAAATGATTTGACTGTGAATTTTAGATTTTAGTTGACATTGCCCTAAAGCTTGAATGCTACTACGAGAATCGGAAAAAATGACAGAGTTTTTAATGTTGTGGGTTAAAATGAAATTAACGGCCTCTAGAATACCAATGCATTCCCCTGTAAATACTGAGGCTTCTGGTGGGCATTGGAATATAAGGGCAATTTTAGAGTTCTGGAAATATGTTGAGACACCTGTACATCCTGACGACGATAACTTGGATGCGTCCGTATAAAAAAAGTTCCAGCCCTCCCAATATCTTTTAATGGCCCGCTCAAAGTCGCCTTTTGCGTCCTGGGAATTTTTGGAGATACCAAGTCCCAAAACGACCTTTGGCTTGAAATGGACCACCTCATAGGCGGAAGAAAAGACAGGAAGAGAGGGGTATTGACAAACAGGTGAGGAGAGTTGTTTAAGTTCTCTGTACCTATTCATCAATGGAATAGATTTATTATTCCAGTAGGAAGACGTGTTAAGAGAGAGGTAGATTTGTTCCAAAATGGGGAGTAAAGGATGGGATGAAAGGGAGAACACTTTTGACAAGAAACGATCTGCTAAGTATTGTCGTCGAAGGTTAAGAGGAGGTTCTGCACATTCAACCTGGAGAGCATTTATAGGAGAGGATTTCATGGCACCAATTACGATCCTCAGGCATTTGGACTGGACAGAATCTAATCTACGTAAAGCTTCCTTATTGCATGGCTCGATCAGGTAGCTGCAATAATCTAATACGCTTCTGACCAGTGCATTGTAAACTAGCTTTAATGTGTATGGGTGAGCTCCCCACCATACACCTGCCAAAGCCTTGAGGACCGAAACCGAACGCTCACATTTTTTGACTGTATTATTAATGTGGTCCACTCCCGACAATTTGGAATCCAGGGTAACTCCCAGAAACCTGGCCTTCTCCTCAATTGGGATAGCTTGACCGTCAATATTAATGTTAACCTGGGGTATACGGCGTTTACGAGTAAAGACAACTGCGGTACTCTTTGGGGCACTTAAAGATAACCCGCGACCAGAGAGCCATTGGTTTAATGAAGACAAAGAGATATTAATGGAATGAGCGGCGTCTTCGATGGAACTGCCACAGACCAATAATGCAATATCGTCAGCATATTGAAGTACTTTACAGTTAAAATTTAAGCAAGAAGGAAGATCATAGGTATAAATATTATATAAAGGAGGACTAAGTACGGATCCCTGAGGTAGACCTCTCCAAACCGATCTCGATTCAGAGCTTTCCCCGGGAATCCTGAGTTGAACACTACGATCTGCAAAAATACTGCAAATGATTCGACGAATCCTAGCCGGGATTCTCAGCTCTTGCATTTTCTGCCTGAGGACTGGGAGGAGAACAGAATCATAGGCAGCTGAAATGTCTAAGAAAACGGCTACCACAGACTCATTCCTACTAAGGGCCAGCCGGATCTCTGATGTGAGGGTACCCACACTATCAGCTGTACCCAGACCTTTCCTAAAGCCAAATTGAGTCGTTGGGAGCAGTTTCCTGTTTTCTACAAACCATTCTAAGCGGTTTTTAATTAAATGTTCTAGAAGTTTAATAAGGATGGACGATAGAGCAATTGGTCTGTAAGAACAATGATCGCTAGGATCTTTACCAGGTTTTAATATGGGAATTACGACTTGAACCTTCCAATGAGGAGGAATATAACCGGAAGTAAAACAATAATTGACTAAGTCCAGATAATATTGGTGTGTCTTATCACCAGCTTTAGTAATGAAAGAGTAAGGGAATCCATCCACTCCAGGAGCAGAATCCCTTACATAGGCGAGGACCGGCTTAAGTTCACCAAGAGTAAATGGCCCATCCAGAGGATCATCTGAGATCAGCTGTGAGTTCGAATCAACACATTCTTCCACACCGGGGACATAAGCTGGAGCGAGCTTAGAGAAAAACTGGTTACCCAGTTCCGCTGACAGTATGCTCCCGGATGGGGGCTTCAAACTACTTCTGTAAGATTTTAGTTTACGCCACACAGCCGACGCTGGAGTGGTAGGATTCAGTGAGCCACAATACTTCCGCCAACCATCTCTCTTCTTCTTTTTGAGTAATTTCTTGGACTTAGCCAAAATATGTTGAAAAGCAATGATATTTTCCAGGTTCATGTCGGAGTTGAAATTCATTTCGGCTTCATTCCTGGCCCTGATCACAGCAGAACAATCCCTATCCCACCATGGCGGGGATGGAATTTTGCCCGTTGGCGGTTTTTTAGGAGGGAAGCAGTCATCTGCTGTAGAGGATATTGTGTTGGAAAATAAGGAGAAACATTCCTGAGCAGACTCAGGATTAATGGATAGGAGGGAAGAGACTCGTAAGTCTAAGATTTTTGAATAAAGGTCCCAATCCACCGAGTTGAGTTGGTATTTTAACAACGGAGGGGAAATTTTGTCAGGAACAGTCTTGGAAGGGATTTCAACCATGATGGGATAGTGATCACTCCCATAAGTCATATTCAAGCGACTCCAATTAAAAAGGCCGGCTATACTAGACGAACAGAATGTTATATCAACACAGCTGCTGTTCTGCCCTGGTGCAGACCTACGTGTGGAACTGCCATCATTAATAACACATAGGTTTAATTCGTCTAATATATCCACTAGACCTATTCCAAAGTTGTCACAGGTATCAGACCCCCATCTATAATGATGGCCATTAAAATCACCCATAATTAGTAATGGACCTTGTACATTACACAGCAGATTTTTTATTGTGGTAAGGTCTTCAATTTGTGGATGTGCAATATAAAAACTAAATATATTTATATCCTCAGCCTTAACAGCAACAACATTGATGTTGTCTCCAACAAAGGGTAGAGGAATCGGGGAGAATGGTACTTTGCTACTGATAAACAAAGCACATCCCCCATATCCATCTGATCTGTCATGGCGAACACTACTGAAACATGGAATCCTGAAATTATTTTCAGAACGAAGCCATGTCTCAGCAATACCGCAGATCAGTGGTTTGAATTTATTAATTAGATAGAGTAGGTCAGGTTTCCTAGGAGTAACACTCCTCACGTTCCATTGAAGGAATGTCAGGGGGTGGAACATTGTGAATATAATTTACAATGGATGTCAATTTGTCGGCAACGTGGTCAGGTAGAGATTGTTTAGGATTTGCTAATACAGTCAATAGCATACTGGATATAATATTCAGAATGTTTTCTGGATTTTCAGAGCTGGTTGCACCTTCCCTAGGGTAAGCACAACCGTTTTGTGAAGGAGAGAAGGAATAATTCTGTGTGAGTGCTTGATGAGCCTGCTTGTCATAGCTAGGTGAAAGTGGGGCATGGGATTTTGGTTTAAGGAAGACCGTTTTACGGTAAGATTTCAGATTTTGGGAAATTGGGCTGGGGGAATAAGATGAACTGGATACTGGTTTAGACTTTTGAGATAATCTCGACACTTCAGCATATGATCTTGAAGTTGGAGGGAGGACCTGACTTGCTTCCTCATATGAGACCGACTTCTCTGCCATCAGGGCTTTTATGCCCTTTTTTCTACCCAATTCAGGACAAGCCTTATCATTTGCATAGTGATTGCCAGAACAAGAAATACAAAATGCACAATCAAAGGAAACTTGGCAACCATCTCCTGGGTGGTCTTGACCACATTTAAAACAGCGGGGTTTCGAGCGACATACTGTACGTGTGTGACCATACCGACAACAATTAAAGCATTGGATAGTCGGATACATGTATTTTTCAACCGAAAGAGCGGAGTAAAAACAGAAAACACGCTGAGGTAAAATTTGGCCGTCAAAGGTTAGAACAACCGTTTGAGTGGGTTTCCATTCGGTAATACCCAGAGAAGTCACCTTACGGTTCATTCTCCTAGCCTTAATTACAGGGCCACATCCAGTGGGAACCTTGATGTTCTCTATAACTTCTTCCTCAGTCCATTCAATGGGAACGTCTCTGACAAGACCTAAACGAGTGATGTTAAATTGGGGGATTGAGGCAACAAAATTATTTTTAGATAGGATTGGACTGACTAGAAAACTGTTAGCATCCTGGTGAGACTGGAATTCGACTGAAACCCTGTTTCTTCCTAAGCGTTTAACACTGCCTAGGAGTATGTTGCTAAAATTATTTTGAGTCAAGAACATACCAAATTTGACAGGATGCAGAACAGTACCTGGGGTTTGACCATCTTTTAAGGATACGTGTACGATAAATGGGGGGTAATCTCTAATCGTATATATCTGTCTTCCAATAGTGTTTTTAGCTAGCTTAGGAGGGTTGATTGAAGCAGCCGGGGGTGAAGCAGCAGATCTTTTCCTGTTTGTAGATTCGGAGTCCATAGTATTTACATTGTCGTCGGGAAGGGTAACAGTTAACACCGGAGTGTAATCAAAGGGATCAGGAGGGTCAGGGGGTTTTTTGATATCCATATTGGATGCCGGGTAAAATATTAAAAAAATAAACTAAACCAATGTTAAAACAAACCTTTTCTAAAACACAAACACAAAGAACAATGTCGATTTAAGTTCACAGTAAATAAAACCACTAAAATCGAAAAAATTCAAAACACAACAAAGCACGTGTTAGGCCTTCACCACTACCAACGAAAGTCGTGTGTAGTTATCGCAGCCTATAGACGCTTGCAATGCCAGAAGCATTACTTGCGCGTTGCCAGCTTCCAACACTTTTTTTGCTACTTATATATAAATACTTTTTGTATCTATTTTTTTTACGAAGTTTCTTTAAGGCCAACGCCACACTTGACGGAAATTCCGACGCCGAACTTCCGTTGCGGTAAATCCGGAACAGACGCAGAGGGCGCCACGGAGCGACCGATCTTCCGCGTAGTGTGTCCGTTATTAGTAATTTATATGCAATAATATGTATGCGCGGAAGATCCGCGACGGAATTTCCGTCAAGTGTGGCGTAGGCCTAAGTATATGTTTTTATTCGGCAGGTAGGTATACATTTTAGTACTTATTTATAGATATAAATGCAATGTGAGTTGTTTCTTCAGTTTGGATAAAAAGAAAGTAAAAAAGACAAATCAAAAGTCATTTATTCAAATTAGGCTGAGAATCATATACTTCTATTTTCCCCATTATTGTGAACTACTTATGTCTGAAATTAATTAATTAAATTAAAGTTGGAGATTACAATAAATAAATAAATCAGAAAAAGAAAAACAACAACTATATTTACGTATGTTTTTTTTTTCCTATAATACAAGATATACTTAATATTTGCATTGAAATATCACAGGAAAATACTTATAATATACATTACAATCAGAAACTAACTAAAAAAAAAAAAAATTACTTGAATCAAGAACTGTTAGTCGCGCTTTATTCTTGACGAATTGGCGAGCGAGACCACGTGACTGCAACAGCGAACGAGCGATACGTCCTCCCTCTGGAAGCGCTCGGCGTGGATTGAAGCTAAGACCGCGCGTCCCGAGATTTATATTGATTTATAGTATTGCATACAACAATTGTTTAAAAATATTATTTTACTTTAAAATAGAGTAATTTTTTTTTTCAAGCAAGGTGACAAAGTGACCTTAGTTATTAAATACTTTTTGTTTGAATTTCTATTAAATATTCATAGATAAAAAATATAATTTCGGACGAAAGATTATCATTAACTCCCTGTTTTACGGAATTAATTTTGGTGTATTACTTTATGAAACATAAAAATTGATTTATGCATACGAAAGTAGAAGATACAATTGTACCATGGGCATTTTTTTAAATGAATAAACTATTATATCTTCGATGTAACAAAGCATCGGAAGATGCCCGAAAGTAAAATTTTATGAAACATCCTTTGCAGAAACAAGGTTTTTACTGATTTATTTAAACAAACTGAAATATTTATTTAATACACTCCCAAAAGAACGAATGAAACTTTCTCGGGCATGTATTTTTTTTACTATTGTGCCTTTAGTCAAACCATAATCCGACATCAAAACTCGAGTCAAACAAGAAAAATTGTGATAGCACTCTTAAGGTGTTTTAACTCCCCTAACTAAATGTTACAAGGAAATCTTGAGGTATTTTTTGAACCGACTTAAAAAAAGGATAATTCTTTTTAACCAACTTCAAAAAAAGGAGGAGGTTATCAATTCGGTTGTATTTTTTCATTCCACTCCTCTTCTTGGTTGAAGCTCTTTGAGATGCGACTCTTCTTTCATCCCAGACATGCTCAATAGGATTGAGGTCAGTACTACGAGCTGGCCACTCCAAGATGATTCCATTTTAGTCTATAAGGAACATTACTTACTCTATGGTAGTCGCGAACTGTCCTGGCGACATGCAGTCTGAAGTTGTCGTGCTTGCGGAGAAATTCTTGTCCCTGAGCAAGTTACACGGTCAGTTTGGCGTCAGTTTAGTCTATCAGTCTGGATTGACTTGACTGAAGCCAGAATGATGGATGATTTTATTTTCACGGTTACACGGTCAATCTAGACTGACAACAGACTGATGAAAAGTACGCCAATGGCCGTTAGACTTCGGAGCTGACAGTCGGTTGTCAATTTATCAGTGCTTGGTCATGGATATTATAAGGAAAAAGAAAGCGTGTGCTATGATAATTATCGCGTTGCTGCTAAAGAAACGCGCAAAAAGAGAGCGATGGGTGAGAAGCTGGCTACAAAGAAGAGATCATTACACTCATCTTAATTGATTGAATGAAATATGAGATCAAAAGGAAGAAGCCTTTCAAAATTAATATCGGATGAAAGAAGTCTGTTATGATAATTCACTTAACAGCGTAGACGTCCTTCTGCATTGCGTCGCTCTCGCTGACGGTGATTGACGCGAGAATGATACGAGCGGGCTACACGATCATTCTCCCAT
This sequence comes from Hydraecia micacea, assembly GCA_914767645.1. Taxonomy (NCBI): domain Eukaryota; kingdom Metazoa; phylum Arthropoda; class Insecta; order Lepidoptera; family Noctuidae; genus Hydraecia; species Hydraecia micacea. The sequence goes on from OU611794.1 coordinate 4,621,357, forward strand.
CAGTATTTTATCATTCAAAACGGACTGACAAAATTATTTAAAATATTTAATTTTCATCAGTCTGGACCATCAGTCTGTTAATCCGTGGGTTACACGATCATTCTCCGATCATTTTGACCAGATTGACACCAAACTGAGCGTGTAACCTTGCTCTTAGGTCACGAAAGCGATCTCACATGTTCTTCGACGTGTCGCAAAGAGTAAAGTAAATATAGAGGGAGCTGTCGGTCCTCTCGATCTCAGGCCGGTATTCGCTCCAGTGACGAATAGAATGTCTGTTTTAGTGTCCAAACTCGGTGAATTACGATAATTTTCGGTTTATGCGCCCGAATCAAAGGCCTCGAAGCGTCCCGTAGTCCTTAGCATGAGTCGAACTTCGGTCGATTTCCATAGATATAAAAGACCTCTGTGGTCAATTTCGACGCAGTACCACGTTACTTACTCTATGGCAGTACTTCGTTGAAGCATCGTTGAAGCAAGAACTAACGCCGAAGCCACGCCTTGCCCAAAGTTGGATCCACAGAAGAGCATGTAATCGAAATAATTTTTGACGATTGTAATGTTTTCAATATTGCCTGAGTTTCTAAACGAAATAGTAAATGTCAAAATTAAGTAGGGTATACACTACACGGGCTTAACTCATTGACATACTTCTACCTCAATGGCTTAACTAAACATGTTTCTTCAAAGGTTACATAATTATGCTCTGTGGTTTCTTCTCGTAAAGACCTAAATCCTAAATACGACTTAGATAAAAAGCGGTGGATTATAAAATTAACTTATATTCAATTTCCAAAATGGAAGGTACAGCAAAGTTTTGGTGGACGCGCGTGTATCATCGGTTGCGTTCGTTGGTGAAGTATCGGGAGTAATAGTGTTTTGTGAGTATCGGGCATTCGGCCCTCATGCATCCGCGCAGCCCGTCTCGCGTACCCGAAGATAGTTGACGTCGCCCAAACATTTCTACTACTATGTATGCCATTCTATATCCTGTCCTAAACATATTTTTGAAGTGAAAACTTCTTTAGCGGCGTTGTACACTTTTTTTGTAATGGGTAAAAAATGCGTCAGGACACGTGACCTGATCGAAAATTCGTAAGACGGATGGAGAGTAGACAAGACAGCCGGCGTGGCGTAGGAGTATCACCCTCTCTTTTCACGGCGCGGCGAAAATGTATAACCGACGCCGCTTCGGATGTGTTCGGCTGTCCTCGAGATGTACCTACTCGGTTTTAATGTATATCCGATATGCCAGTGAATGATGGCAAAGTATTCTGTTTGTGTTTTGTTTTCACTTCTGTCGACACTCCCGGAGTGCCACTGTTTTTTTTTGTTTTCTTGATTGTCTTGGCATTGTTGGCAATATTCTTAGAGCACAAAAACCCTGAACATATACGTACACGTACACCTTCAGTGTACCTATAGCTTTAGAGTTTTTGTGACTTCATGACTTGCCACCCTCAAGCATTGTCATGCGCACACAAGAAGCTTATAGATAAAAGTGGAGGCAACACTCTGAATACCTATCTGAAGACGACTGTGGTCGGACACTCTCTTTCTAAGTACACACATAAGAACGAGACAGTGATATGTGCTTTCTTTGTCATATGTATGTATTTAGAAAGAGAGCGTCAGCCCACAGTCGGTTGAGTGTTGTCTGTCTCCATTTTTACCTATAAGCTTCTTGTGCGTACAGAACACATATACTCCTTGCGCGATTTCGATTTGCTGTGTCCAGTCAAGTGTCAGTTCGTTCGTGTGTTTGACACTTGTTGTCATTTCATTCCGTCATATCGCATCGACCGAGGTGGTTGTAAAATCGAAAAGATATAAAAATGTGTTTTAAATCTAGGAAAATGTAAATTGAATTACTAACATGAATGTTAACATCTATATAAGATTAAGCGTGCAGTTGTTGGTCTCATGACCATTTAGTAGTCAGCTGCCATTCAGAAATAACGTATAAATGGGTGACGTTCTAAGCTTATTTTCTGTGATAATAATGAAATTTAAATCTAAGTTCAATGAAAGTAAGATTTATTTCCACTATGATCTTCCGTGGGAGAAGCTGAAGTCTGTGAAGTGGATGAATGAGAAGGCCACCGCGAACAGGGCCTATGTGCCCACGACGGTGAGTGCTGTTTCGCATTTTCTATTTATAGCAAAACATTAAAAAATATTTTATTGTACACGATCGGAAAACTCGTTACTATTGTTATTGTTCATGGGGACTGAAGATACGGCGAACAATAAAGTTGTCGTCACAATTTTAGTCCTCCAGTTTTTTTATGTTTTTAATTTTAGTTCAAATAATACTTGCAAGCTAGGTTGATGCTTTGTCTTACTTACGCAATTTAAATAAAAGCAGACTTACTTATATTTTTTGTTCATTATATATATATAAATCTTAATATGAACATGAATACATTCTTAGTAATCTGTGTCTGCTTTTTATATATTTCATATTTGCTATAAAAAACTAAGTTGTTGATAAGCAGCAGTAGCTAATAATATTTCCCAACTTCCGTTAAAGTTTTGCACTGCCCTATCTTAACTAATATTACAATAGAAAAGATATGACTTTGTATGTTTGTTTGTTTCACTTCCACGCTAAAACGGCTGAACAGATTTGGATAAAGTTTGGCACAAAATCTCGGTAATCGAATAATTTTTATCCCTTGATTCCCACGGGATCGAGACTCATACGGGTGAAACCATGGGGCACAGCTAGTTTCAAATAAAATGTAACATATTCCATACAAATATAATATATTCCACATGACATGAAAATAATATTTATAAAAACGAATTTGATAAGTACTAAAGAACAGCAAGAATAGTCATAACACTATAGTTTGGGAATAAAACATGCATTTTTCAATCAGTGCTGAAATTGATAACAAGCCTGCAAGCTTTAAAAATAAGTTGTGATTATAAAATAACTACTATTTAGTTATCAAATTTTATAATTTAGGTATAGTTATTGTTTCAATTCTAGTTTGTTTGTGCTTTTAAAATAGCCTCTAAAAGGTAGTGGTCAATGTTCATTGATCCTATGATAATACTAGTATGTGCCCATGACTTAGTCTGAGTGAAATTTCGGCCCTCGACCCACTGCATCGCCCGCCCGCGCTGATTCGTTTCCGGTCGTATCGTGTTCTTCAAGAATTGGGCTATCAAAAGCAAAAATAATTTCTCAAATCCAACTGGTAGTTCCAGAATAATTAATTAGCACATTCAAACAAAAACAAACAAACCCTTCAGCATTATCATAATAGCATAGATTATTTCTGAACAGTCAACTAGAACAGATGAGTTTAATAATGTTAAATTATTTCCTTGCATTCACATAAAAGAAAAAACACAAAACATAATTCATCCTTATTAAACATTACCTTACTTAAATACAAAATAAACATTGTAATTTGTAAACAAAAAAAAAAAATTAATTAATCTATTGTAATGTATGTATTGCTTATTCAAAAGCAATTTTAATATTACAATGTACAGACGCCAGCACATCAACCTACTACAATCTGTCAGATTTCTGTAATAGATTTTCAACTTTATCACTAAAGCATAAGGTTCAATGTTGATTGGGAAAATTTGACAGTTAGGTGTAGGTTGATGTGCTGGCGTCTGTACTATTACTTAATATAAAATTAAACTTAACCTGTAGTTACACTCAATGAGTACAAATGAATTTCATAATACATTAATAATGAAGTGAAAATAGTATGCATGATAAATTGATAAATCATGTATGTGTAACAATAGCTGTTTCACAATAACTAGGTTAGTACACTGTATTATTAATGAACTATTATGATAAGAACCCAATTATCTCCTACTCAACAAGTGTTTCATGTAATAATTAATGTATACCTACATATTTGAAAAAATAGGTATTATTTGTGAAATACTGATGCATACATAATATTGTTCTTGTGCAATACTGTCCCACTGCTGCGCAAAGAACTCCCACACAAGTGCTTCCAGGAACTCTTCCCGCGCCATTTCGAACTAGTCCTCGCTGTACGCATCCAGGTCGTCTCACCACCTCTATCTGGGACAGTATTGGCTAAATTGTTCTTGAAATATTGACTGCGCAGCGTCATATTTCTGACGCTCCTCAAGCTAGCCCAGTTATCGTCTTTAAATGACTTCTAACATTCGTTATCATCATATTACACACACACTAGTTTCTGCCCGCGACTTCGTCCGCGTGAAAGTTCGGCCCCGACCCACCTCGTCGCATCGCATCACCTGCCCGCGCTATCACTCCGTTTTCGCTCAGCGTTCTTTCTGACTTTTTTTCTTTTAGCTCGGCTCCTAAGAGTCATAGCGTGATGATAAATAGCCTATAGCCTTCCTCGAGAATTGGGCTATCAAATGAAAAAAAAATTTTCAAATCCGACTGGTAGTTCCAGAGATTAGCGCGTTCAAACAAACAAAAATAAAAACTCTAGCTTTATAGAAGATACACAAACTCACGCCTTTTTCCCATGGGGTAGGCAGACACTGCAGAACGCCACCTGCCACAATCCTTACATACTCCTTTTGTTTTTAAATTCCTTCTAATTCTAACATTTTTCATCTTCTCGAGTTATCACACCGACCGATTTTGGTCCTGACATTTTATAAACAGAATTTTCATTTCTTATCTGATGGATTGCATAGTCCATATAATTTTACGCACGTAAACATGTTTTGTAAAACGCTACTAACGTAAAATTAAATGTTTGCTATGTTTTCCTGATACGACACTGACATAATTCGTCAACAAACATTTAAAATTCGTTACAGATAACTAAAGCTGATTGTGTAACATGTGTTTACTTGTTTACATATATACACAATTAACCGTATCCTGCTGTTGACATGAAACAAACAAAGGTATTATTATGTTTTATCTATCATACAAATACAACTGTCACTATTGCAAATTACCTTAACTAGGGGTCTATTCTATGTCCATTATTCACCAAAAACTTCACGATTGACATAGTGACCCGCGGGGCAATTGCGTAACACTATAAATCGGAATCGGTTTCATTTTGACAGTTCAACAACATTCATTGCGTTATTTACGTGTCGAGCAGACACATTTTTCGAACTTATGAAGCAATGTATTAGCAATTTGCTTCAAAATGATTCAGATTCCGATTGATAGTATGTTACGCAATTAGGGTGCTGATATTCTGCGACACTCGTGTGGAATTTCGACAAGTTCCACAAGTCTGGAATTTTGTCTGATCAACCAGCGATTCGTAGAATATACCTTACCTTTCAACAGCATCATTAGCCTATAGCAGTGAAGCAGTCCACCACAGCTGGACATGTAGGCCTCCTCCAAGCATCGCCACGAAGACCACTCTTGTGCTTCGCGCAACCAACGGATTCCCGCGATCTTATGACACAGGGTAGCAGAGGGCAAACTGAAACCATGAATTCAGCATGTGATTCTAGACCACCTAGTGTAGAAATTTGTCGTCCATTATAAATAAAAAAAATGCTGTTTCATAGAAAAGTGCAATACGTACTTACGCGGTCAAAATGTGTAATAGCTTTTTTTTTAATAATCAACGAGAAACAACGCATGGGCGTTCAGAATCATATATACTGAATCCATAGTAACGCGTTAGGTTGTGCGTCAATTTCACTGCCACATATTATACGTTGATCGCAGTATGCATCATAAGCATAAACATGATAACAGCTTGATCTGTTAACTAATCTAACAGTAATACTAATATTATAGTCAGTCTGAAAACTTCTGATCCATACCAAATGATAGGTCTATTGAATTCAGATTAAAACTAGAAACTTTCCAGATCATCAATGAAGGGTCTATACGTGCCTGCCGGGGTAGCGGGATCGTCCGAAAGGGTTACCGCTGCCCCGGAACATAAAGGGCTAAGGGTGGAACACGGGTGGGTTTTAGTCAGTAAGAGTCTGACACTCCCTTCCGCTCCACCCAGAGCGGGAGGAGTCATTAGATGACTTCCCATCCCAAAAAAAAAGGGTATATCTATATACGTCAAATCAAATCACATCGCTAATGCACAGCTTAGTATAGTAGGTATAGGTAATGTACCAAGATGTCCGTATTCGCCTGGGGGCTGTCGGTAATCCAGCAGGGGCGAATCAATCAATCGATGACGGAAATTAACGGGGCCAATTTCAAACTTGACTGAGCTGAGCGTCTATTACTATCACTATCAGGTTCGTTTGGCACAGTTATACCAGCGTAGTGTCAGACCCTTTAAAACATACGCATAAACTCACGACTTCTTCCCACTGTGGTAGATACTACAGAACGCCACTTGTTACGACCCTTACATGCTCCTTTTGCTTCGTTTACGTTCATGCATCGTTCTTCGTTTACGGTCATACGTACGTCGATGATGAAGACCTCCTTTACAAGGTGGAACGATAACCTATTGAAGACCGCAGGAATCCTCTGGATGCGGGAAGCACAGAACCTGTCGAAGTAGCGGCGCTTGGGGGAAGACTGTCAAGCAGTGGACGTCTTTTGGCTGAAATGATGATGATGTTGATCTAGTCATACACGCACGCCGGTTGCGATTACTACGCACCTGACCTTCCTGAAGATCAACAACAATAAAGTCACAATATGGCCTTCTAGAGCGTTACCTCCTAGGCACATCCTAGGGTTTTCCACTCACAGCAGTTTTTCTTCTAATAAATATCTTCAAACCTGCTATCCATTACAGATTTTTATTAATTATCTTTAATGCACTCCCAAAGAAGCGTAACAGATATTTACACAGTGAGCTCGCGACGAGAGAAAAGTGGCGCATGCAGTATAAATACATAATATTATGTAACACAATATGTTTACATACAAAATTAACTGTCTGTTAGAATCTGTCTCGTTGATATGAATGTACGAGCGTACAATCACGGACCACGTCAGGCGATGAGGGGATGCTACAGTACCTACACGATTATGTCACGAACGGCAGTCATGCACACCGACCGGCCTTATCATAAATATTCCCATTAAAATTCGGTTTATTGATTGTTACTTCTTTCCAATTCCATTCATGTGAGTCGTCATTCAATCGTTATGTCGACTCGTGTGGTCTCGATATCTGTTTATCTTTATGGTCGCGTAAATCTCGAAAATTGCTGGAACTGATTGCTTGAATTTTCATTAAACAAGGTTTTTCAACGCTTGGTTTTAGACCTGTGGTTTATGACATTCTCGGGAAATAGCGGTCGTAAAAACTAGAAACATCGTTCGGCACGCACGTCAGAAGAATTTGTTTGTTTTTTATTTTAAAAGTTTTCATGAGATTTAGCGCCTTATTTGTTAGAACAGCAAAAAGATCATTATCAAGTTGCACGTGACAAAAACTTCGTGAATAATTCTTGTCGCTGATAACTTGGTCCTGTTTGTCCTTAGTTTATGTAATACTTATACAGGTCGTGACTTCAAGATGCAAGTTTCTTTATCAAAAAGCTTCCGGGCTCACCGTCTTCTGCTAGCCTTTTCATTCGATTTACTTTGATTTCCAGAGGGTTGGTAGGTAATATGATATCGATCACACGGGTCATATCCGGCACAGGTCAGCTCCGTGGGTCGCCAGAGAGCGAACCGGTTTCCAATTCTGCCCCCGATGTTATAATTACAGTAAGTCGTGTTGACTTTTTTACAGTATTGTGATCATTAATAATGAACACATAAATTATATGTATAGGATTGATCTTCACAAAATGTAATGTATCTTTTGTTATCCGTTTAAATATCTAAGTTATTTGCTATAATCATAGATTATAATTATATGAACTGTTTTTTACATTTCTATGGCATTAATCATCAAGAAACACCAATTTAAAATCTTGAAAGAATTTTGACTTACTGTAATTATAACAAGGGGGGGGGGGGGGCAGAATTACTCACAGCAAATTTTTAGAATGTTCTGAGATCCTCATCATCGTTTTGCCCATATCCTAATATATTTGGCGTCGGCAGAGTACGCCTAAAAATAACTCGAACTAGGAACCGTATCGAAAATGAAACATTTCGATAGTGCCTTGCCCTCGATAGCAACAGCTGTCGGAAGAAAAGCGGTCGTCTATTTGATTTAAACAGACAAAATTTACGGATTTTGGTCTTGTGAACAGCGTTTATAGGACTCCTACGATAACATTCATTGATGTTCGATACGGTACAGAAGCGTATCGAGTGGTTGTGAATAGCTATCCTGATCCGTCTAAAACCCCGAAAATCTATAACAAAGCATTTTGTATGTGTTACATTTAATCCCATAGAAACCTAACATGAATAGCCTTCTAACTGACCCAATTACTGTAATTAGTACGTATAGGTAGTACGCATGTAACAATTTATTCATAGTAAGAGTAACCACATAATTGCGTTTACCTAAGGGCCTATGCACACCACGTTTTTTAAACGCGCCGTTGAATCGCGTTTGTAGCGATACAAACGCGCGTTAGCATCGCGTTTGTATCGATACAAACGACAACAAACTGCTCTGTAGGATAAAAGCGCGCCGTCGACGCGCGTTTCTAAAACGCACGTCGACGGCGCGTTTAAAAAACGTGGTGTGCACAGGCTCTAAGTCACGCCAAGTACAAGTAAGTTATTCTGCCTTGAACGTAAATGTAGTGACTCTTAATATTTCTTTAGATTCTGGAAATGATTCTAGAATCTTAGCACCTTGGGAGATGTCTTCTTTATACCTGCTACGATCTTTTTAAAATAACAATGAGAGAAGTATATACGTCCTAGGATTCGCATTTCAATGTCCCAAAATCCTGCTACCAAGCGACCTTACAATATTATTGAATACATAATTTTGTAATTAGAGTCCCCTAGGTAGGTCCCATGGGCCCCGGGCGAATCACGACGGCCGGGACTTCGGGAGCTAAATTAAGCGACTCCATAAAGGTCTCACATCAATCGTATTTGCCATTTTCATGCCCCACCCTTAGCGTACAAACAGAAAACTTTTCTCTCTATAATATTGAGTGGGTAAGGTCAACAACGAAAGCGTGGGAGGCCCCTAAGCCCCTATGCCCTATACGGTCGGTCGACGACATTAGAAATATTACAGGTCACATGTGGCGCCGATTAACGGCCGAGAAAGTGACCCGAACAAAGACAGTCTCAGGACTATACTGCACTAGATAGATACAGACATTATACCGATAAGTATCGGGTACAATAAGGGTATTGTTTGAAGTCCGTGAATAGATGCAAACTATGCATGAGGTCGATAATATCTTCGAAGCAGATACTGAAAGTCTATTCAGCTTGATCAGTCCCGTGCATAGTGATTAGTTGTTTTTAACTTGGCCAAAAGATCACTTATCTTCTTTTAGGTAACATTAAATTATGCTGTTAATGTACTGATCAGCAACTTTATTAGGTTTAAGTATACAGGATACAGGGGTAAGAGCAGTGCAACTCAATATCAATGTGGTAATCATACTAGTTCATTTTTCGCCAATTATGGCTCCAAGTTCATGGCCTGATTGAGCAATATCTATTTCATTGCCTAACGTAGGTCTTTCGTAGCTAAGCATTACATAATCAGCCCGCACTGCTGGGACAGGCCTCTCTGGGAGAGGGAGTGGGCCGTAATCCACCACGCAAGCCCAGTGCGGGTTGGTAGATGTCACATGTCTTCGAATTTTTGGTTCTAGAACATGCCGATTTCCTTATGATGTTTTCCTTCACCGTTTTGAGAGCAGTGGTGATGAAATAATTTACAAAAAGTAAAGCGGCTGTCTGGGTTCGAACCTACAACTCGCAAATTGCGGCCGTTACCACTGGGCCACCATTAATAGATCAGCTAAACATTGATAGATCAATGAACTTTGACTTCTGTTCATCTTACCATTTGTTTTAAATTCACACACTATGATTATCGTAGTTATAATTATTCGTTATAATACCTTTAATGATAGCTTTCATATCATTCATCATTTACTTCGATGATTTATAGTTCTGGTTTAATATTTCCCCCAACATCACAAGATCTTTTTTAAGCTTCTGTTATTTTTGGCTTTAATGCCAACTGAATAACTGACACTAGATTAACCTATGGAAATTGAATGGTTTTTCTTAATTAAATCGCTTGGGAGTTGGAGACTTGTAAGCTCGTCCATCCAACAGGTTCACTGAGATATTGATGGGCTGCCAAAGAGCGATGATGTTTAGGTTAGGCTCCGTCTCTAACGATAAACAGTTATAGTTTCGGAAAACTCCATTTGAAAGTAATTCTGTAGTCTGTACTGTATGTCTGATACCTTGTCACGGCTGAACGGATTCGGATGTTTGGCACACGGATAAACTATGACCTGGGTTACGGCATAAGACTACTTTTTATACCTGTAATACGTTCCCGTGGGATAATTTCCGACCTCCACGCTGGCGAAGCTTCGGGCGAAATCTAGTTTTTAATAAATCCTTACCTTCCACAAAGCGATAAACTGACCTCGAGTTTCGTTTCGACATTTCAATTAAAACATTTCTAAAGCTTCCTCTCCCAATATTCCAGTGAAATCAAGTTGCAATTCTTTGCAATTTTCCTTATAGAAGAGCGATGGAATTTTTAATACAATCTTATTAAAGTGCGATGTAACAGCAAGTCGCTAGTTGCCAGTAAGCCAGTTAGTTACGGGCGTACTTATAAGTTGATCCAATATTTCGACGTGATCCAATTTATGGCGTACTCCATTTTCTATTATTATGGTAGGGTAATGTTTATTCAGCAAACTGAGGAAGACTTATGAAGGCACAATGTTTACTGCAGTTACTTTCAATATTACCTACTAAGTTATATTAGTATCAATACACGGTGGCAGCAAATGATTCTGGACAAAAAATAAATCGGCTGTTTCATAGAAAACTGCAATACTTACGCGGTTAAAATGTATGGCAGAGCAAATTAAAAATAAAATAACCTACGAAAAATTTCTACGCAGAATCATGTACTTACTGAATCCATGGTAGCAGGTTGTGCCACCCTGAATGATACAAATGATCTGCAGTTCGTTGGTCAGCGCATCACTTAAGAACGGCTGGACCCATATAGCTATTTTTTGTATTAAAATGTTCGTAATAGTCCAAATTAGGTTTTAAGAGAAGAAAAATTGGAAAAGTTTCCCGGAAAAATTTCTAATTCGAGGAAAGCTGAAACTCTTTTCTATGGGAGTTTTGTATGAACTATTGAAATTTGGTCAGGGCAGGGCAACGTCTGACGGGGCAGCTAGTAGTAATAGTAACTATTTTCTTTCCCTTATTACAAGCTTGATTGATTGCTTTTGCTGCAGACTGGTCTAGCGTTTTTGCAACCAATATTGTCATGAAATTCAATAACTTTGCGAGTTTTGCGACGAACGTAGTTTAAGTTGACTACTTTAAAATAGAAACAGCTATTCTTATATTGTCGGTGTATTTCTTCCCTGTGGGATTTAACTTTTCTTTCTTCGCTATAAAATCGTTTTCATGTTACCTCGTAGTACTGTAAAGAAAAACAATTTCTACTTTTCTAGAGGAATAAAAGTATTATTTTGTCATGAACTCATGAGCATGACACTGGTCACGATGGCACGATGCAGATTTATTTACTTTATTAAAGACTTTAATATTTACATAATATACAGATTTAAAATAATATTAAGTAATAATAATGTACATGACAATAAAAAAAGGAAAATAATCACAGGGCATCAACAAATTCGTCCGCATCGCTGCGAACATGAAAAGTGCCCAAAAGGCTGGCAGTATTTCCACGTTGTATGGTGATGCTGATTCTTGTCACTCAGGTCCCATGTCCCTAGTGTTTCCATCCCAAACGGCTAGATCATATAACTCCGATGTAGATTAATTAATTCGTAAGTAAAAATGAGGCATTGTGCAATCAAACAAAACTGTCGAATTCAGAACCTCTATAGCATTTGGGCCATAGGCTACTACAGCTTTGATATGGCCAAAACGTGTAGTTTCAGATTTTATTAGGATAGGACAAAACTGGAAGGCCAACCAACTGTTACAGAAAGCTGTCGAGATAGAAATCCAATTTACTAACAGACATACCCCACGTCTATGTCAGGCGAAAATGTGTCTGCTTTTGACAAACCGCCAAGAACTGACTTAGGAAAGTTAGGACTGGATAACTGGATGCTAGAGAACCAAATACTCATCAAATATAAGTGAAATCTATCAACAGTGGACCTAGTCGACATAATTGTCTTTTTTACTGTCTTGTTGGTCAAGTTGTGTCCGCAAGCATGACTGCTGAAGATGGGAGCTCTGGGTTCGATCTTCACATCCACCCGCTGAAGACGTCCCACGTGGACATGAGTTACCTTGGGTAACCTGGAAGTCTTTAAACAGACTCCGGAACCAGGTTGGCCGAAGCAAGGAAAACCTGTTCAGGTGGAGATTCATAGACGACTCCGCCTTGGAGTGTAAATGGGGTGCTGTTCCACAAACGATGGAACACTTAATATCGTGTCCTGCGTGTCCTGTCAGTTGCACGTTACAGGAACTGATGGACGCTGGTGATAGCGCCAAACAAATAGCCGAATCCTGGGCCGAATCCATTTAGAATGCTATCAACACGCTAAGAAGATCTCCACATCGGGCCTAATGTTATAAGGTTTTTCCTGTAGGAGTTTCTCACTGCCGGAGTCTGGATTTGTGCCCAATTTATAGCAATAGGCTCGACCCCTATGGGACCTAAATATAACTATTAAATGAAATATGGGTGCACCACCTCTGTCTTCCTCTTCGGGGTACATATACACGTGATATTATGATATCTAATATTTAATTTTCTCAATAAGTTTTTCTCTTGTCCCCAGGTAGAGAACGTAGCGAACGTGTGCACGCACGCATTATGCGTTGCGCCCGCGTCGTTGGGCGCGCGGGAGTTGCTCACGCGCTCTGTAAACGCGCCGCAAGCGATCGCCGCTGTTGTCTACGGGCTGGCACTTTGCCTGCTGTTCGCGGTGTCCACTACCTTCCACTCAGTGTGCTGCTGTAGATCTGATACGTGAGTTGAGATAGTAAAAGTATTTTGTGCTTGTATGCTTCTCATCGCTTAGGTTCTGTCTTTGCTTAGTGGTGCCTCGCATTTACTGCGTTTACTATAGTATTTTTATCATACGAAGTGGCGTGCGCTTTATTTGTGGTAACCCAGTAGAAAGACAAGTAGCGTCAGCACTTACCGCACACACAAACACTTCCGACTTCGCCATTGTCTCGAACGGTACCGAGAGCTCCTGCGCTTACACACATTACAGCGTGTTTGTACACTTGGTAACGACAAGTAAAGCGCGATTCGCTTCGTGAGATAAAAATACTGTAAAAAAAAACTCTGCCTTTTTCAAGATGTTATGCGACGCACTGCTTAGCTAGGACAAAGATAAAATATCATGAAACTCATATTATTAACACTAAAGTTGCAAAGTGATGTAAAGCCGGTATAGGAAGATTTTGATCACAGCGCTTTAGATATCCGAGCCCCAAGGCTCCACGTATGTGGTCCTGAAAGTCGTGACATAACGTTTCCCATAAGTAATCATTTTCAGGCTGAAAATAGTAACGATACAGAATTCAATTTTCTTATGGTACCTCTATCTCCTAAATTGTTCTCAGCAACGTGTCTCGATCGCAAGTACTTTGTAACTCAATAAACTGATACGCCATTGAAAAACCTCTTTAGATTCTAGATATTTTGGTCCTTTTGGCTTCTTGGAATCTTAGGCCACCAGGTGTGACTTAGACATGTTCTCGTCTCTATCTTGCACTTGTAGTTTGACAGTTGTGCGATAGAAACAAGAATAACGCTTAGCCAAAGCACGTGCTAAGTAACGTTTATAGATCTCGGCCTCAGCATAATCAGCCTATAATGTTCCCACTGCTGGGACACAGGCCTCCTCTGTTCGAGAGGGAGTGGGCTATAATGTACCACGCGGGCCTATTGCGGGTTGATAGATGTCAATTGTCTTCGATTTTTTGGTTCTAGGACATGCCGGTTTCCTCACGATGTTTTCCTTCACCGTTTTGAGATCAGAAGAGCAGTGGTGGCCCAATGGTGACGGCCCTGACTTACCGACTTGTAGGTCGTGGGTTCGAACCCAGGCAGGCTCCTTTGCGTAAATAATTTCATCAACACTGCTCTCAAAACGATCTCGGCCTTAAAGTTCTTAAAATCCTTTGAAGTCTTAAATCCCAAGGCGACTTGCTACGTTCCTTGGCTCAAATGGGCAACGCGAACCATTCCAATCATTTATATTGAAAGTAGTTTCGCGCAAACTTTGGCTGTTGCACTAAAATTTTTTACCAGTAAAACAGCAGATGGTTAACGCAAAGCAACAGCTTGGCCTGTTTACATATCTTTGCAATGACCCACCCCAGATTTTACGTAATAACGTAGGGGCTGGCCTCGATTAAAAGCAATGAAACGTAAGGTCCGGCGTTTCTAAATTTGCCAAAGATGTAAACAACAATGGCCGCTCGAAATTGAACAAAATCGATGTACAAGAACATTTTAAGTAATGTTTGTTTTCGTCTAGTTAGTTCGGAGATTTAGACCTATCTTTAGACGAAAACAAACATTCCTTAAAATAAATGTTCTTGTATATCGATTTTATTCAATTTCGAGTGGCCATTGTTGTTTACATCTTTGGTAAATTTAGAAACGACGGCCTATACGTATTTTTTCCACCTTGAATGTTACGACCGAATAATAATCAGACAGGAGAAAAACATACATATTTATACGGAGTGTCTTGCAGAATAATAATATCGCAAGGATGAGTCTGTAGAGACTCATCCTACATGAATTTTTACATGAAGGCCAGTAATTTTTACATGAAGGTGTATCAGGGTAGAATTATGTACCCTAGGTACTAGATGAATAAGTAGAATAATTCGCCAAATCTGAGCTTCTAATTAAAAACCTACACCTGAATTGCGTATTATTTTAAAGGATATTGCTAATCCATTGCTCTTTGCCCGCTCAACAACGTAAATAACGCAATGAATGTTGTTTAACTCTCAAAATAAAAGCAATATTATTCCTACTGGTAATGTGTTACGTAATTACCTCGCTGACAGAATAAGTTACATACTCTGACGTGATCATTATTTGGACCCTTGTAACGCAACGACTACGCGATGTACAAAGTTATAATGACTTGCCACATTATATCACCTATGCTGCATAATGAAGTGAATAAAGCTTCGACACTACGGCGCAAATCCCGAATTCCCGATATAGTACCATTCCCGACTTGTGCCGGGCAAATGCATCTGAAATGTCCAATTCTTGATGCTTGGCATTTCGAATTACGAGGTTTGCGCTGAAACCAACACCACGTGTCTATATGTACAGATACCCGCCCTAGTTCCGATTAAGCTTTATACGACCAATTTCCTATTTATTGAGCCATAAATTCCCTGAGCGTATCGTATCGATGCGCTCATTAATTAGGACAAGGTCACATCGGAATGCAAGTAAATGCTTTAACGTTCGCAGTTTTATAACTGCGAACCCCCTGTCAGTATACACAGGAACGGTGCTATTTACACTGTGGAATCTCTACCTTTGTGAACCAATTAACTTAATTAGCCTTTAATAAGTCAAGCGCCACATTTTGGTAAAGGCTTTTGAATAGCGTCATTACTGTTTTTGGCATTGTTGGCATCTTGTTGTGTCTTTAAAAGGACAAAGAGGTAAAAGCAGCTGTTATCTGGAAAGACAACTGGAGTACGAAAAAGCTGTAATTGCACCTCTCGGGGAAGGCTCATTTGTAGACGTCTTTTTACGTAGAAATGGATCTGTAAGTAGAAAACTAGGCGAGATTATATAAATGTTCTTAGTTTTGTGCTTCAAAGTTGTAATACTTACATTGTATACCAGCTACGTGGAAAACTTGAAAGCGCTAGAGTTCTGCAGTTTACTGGAGGGATTTTCTCAAGAATGAAAATATGCAGTCAACGGAACTGTTTTTACATCCTCTGCAAGTTCTGCAACAAGATGGTAGACTTTTAATCAGAAGACGACGATCTCAATATCCAAATTAATCGATCAATGAACCGATAGATAGGTCATAGGGTGATCAGAATTAGCGATATATCTTTGCCCTTTTGAAAATGATAAACAATTCTCAAGACTACGTCGTTAATAGGCGGAGACCCCGCTGTTTTTGCCGCGAGTCAAAGGTGACCTATTAAATGATGAACAAGCAATCATCTACAACTACTTATGAGGTTAGTCTTATCGCATTTAACTGATAGACTTTAGATGTGTTTAAAGAAGATTGCCATTCGATAACTGACAAATATTCCAAAACGAAACTAACCCCCAGGAGTTATACTATCTACGTTAAATAATGGCCTCTCCAAACGATGCTCAGGCTGGGAAGTTTACCAATTCAGATAGTCTCACCATCTGTGGCTTGTCAATTATAGAACCAACTGTGGTCTACGATCAGCAATATCTTCTCAAGATAATCCGTTGTAGATACAGTACCTTGCCGAAAATTTGCACAACGAGTTTTAGACAAAGTTCTGTTTCATACAACGTGTTTTTTTGTATATCCGATAAATCTAGGGGGTCATTGTACTCATCATTATGAACAACTTTTAATATGGGACCAAACGTAAAATCGCGAAAAAAATCTGCTGTTCCCTACATTTTGACGAGTTATGCGAACATAAATGTAGTTAAATTTAAATTTGCATTAAATTGATCTACGAGGGTGGATTGAAAAGTTCGCGGCCTAACACATAAATACTTAAACTATTTTAATGTAACTGACCTCATTCGATTAGTTTACTCTCTGGTTGTCAAATTGTAAAATTCTATCGCAATAGCATTAACTGTATTTAAATTAGACTGAATTTTGTGAGCCTTTGTGCAGCGTTTTTAAAGAATGGAGAAAATTGAGCAACGTGCGGTCATCAAATACCTGTTTAAAAAAAAACTAACTCCAAAAGAGATTCACGAAGATATGTCAACAACATTGGGGGAATCTGCTCCGTCGTATACGACTGTGAAAAAGTGGGTTGCTGAATTTAAACGCGGACGAGAGAGTATTGAAGATGACCCTCGCTCTGGCCGGCCTATGACGTCTACGACTGAAGAAAACATCGGGAAAATCTGTGATCTGATATTGACAGATCGGAGATTGACCATCAGGGAGATTGCAGACACTATTGGCATCTCGTATGAACGAACACAAAACATCATAGTCAATGAACTTGGATTTTCTAAGGTTTCTGCGCGGTGGGTACCCAGATTGCTTTCAGTCGAACAAAAACGAATACGCCTTACGATTTCTCGCGACTGTTTGGAAATGTTTGAGGCTGATCCACAAGATTTTTTGGCCAGATTTGTAACAATGGATGAAACTTGGGTACACCACTACACCCCAGAGTCAAAACAGCAATCCAAGCAGTGGAAAAAACCTGATGAACCGACTCCAAAAAAAGCTAAAACAATTTTGTCAGCTGGCAAGGTGATGGCGTCAGTTTTTTGGGATGCTAAGGGTGTCATCATGGTGGACTACCTTGCAAAAGGTGAAACTATAAACTCGGCTTATTACTGCACCCTTTTACGTCGCTTGTGTGAAACAATCAAAGAGGAAAGGCCAGGATTACTCAGCAAGAAAGTGTTGTTCCATCAGGATAATGCACGCGTTCACACGTCTGTTGAATCTATGGCTCAAATTCGTGATTGTGGCTTTGAATTACTGCCCCATCCCGCCTATTCTCCTGATTTGGCACCTTCAGACTTTCATTTATTCCCAAACCTAAAAAAACACCTTGGAGGTCAAAAATTTTCATCAAATGAGGAGGTCGAAGCTGCGGTAGGTGACTTTTTTGAAGGCCTTGAAGAAACTTTTTTTATGACCGGCATACAGGCGTTGGAAACCAGATGGAAGAAGTGCATAGAGTTAAGTGGAGATTACGTGGAAAAATAAAATTACTTTTGCTTATATTTTATATTGTTTTCATGCTGAGGCCGCGAACTTTTCAATCCACCCTCGTATCTCGTAAGGTTTAGCCAGCGTTTGCAATGTAAGCGCACAAAAATATGTTTGTTCGACATCACATTACAAATCTTTGAATTTCTCGGCTTTTCTCTACTATAATAAGCATGTATTATACATATAAACCTTCCACTTGAATCACTCTATCTATTAAATAAAACTGCATCAAAATCAGTTGCGAAGTTTTAAAGATCTAAGCATACATAGGGACAGACAGACAGCGGGAAGCGACTTTGTTTTATAATATGTAGTAATTTTCAGTCCTTATCCAGAAGCAGTATCTCATCCATGTATGTCATGCGTGTTATCCAAAACGTCACAGTGACAAGTCTCTTCTTGTATACGGATGTCGGTCTCCGCTAGACGTGCAGCTGATTTATTGCCACTTTACACGTACCCATGCTGGTTCTCCTGACAGCTGACTAGATTAAAAAATCGCCCGTCTTCCAACAAGACGAGTGTTCGCTGTTCCGTCAATTTCCTCTGCGTTCATGAATGTGTGATCTGATTACGCTTATTCTTTTTGTTCTTATTCCATAATAAGACAGTTTATTGACATGTTACTGACGTTTATTGACATGTTACTGACGTTTATTGTGTGTTAGACAAAAAAATTGGATTATTCTTGGATTTAGGTTTTCGGCCGTTATTCGCAATTATTCTTTTAGGATTTTTAAGCTGATTTCCAGTGATTTACTGTTTTTAAATTCTTTCACGAGAATTTAAAACGATTTAGCCAAAGCTTTGGAAACTGTCAAATCGTATTCATTTCAAAGTAGTTATTCTACTTAATGTTGGAAGAATCGTGTTTGGGCCTTTATACACGATACGGTTCCTTTACGGTACGGCGTATAAACCGCGCCGTTTCAACAAGCTTCCATAGTGATCCATAGATCAACGACCGTGCCTACACACGGTGAATAAACCGTAGGTAGTTTTCTATGGCAAGAAAACCGTGTGCGTACAAAGGGCCTTAAGCCCTTGGGCCACGTCAGTCAAGGAAGAATCTCGGAGGCTTACATTGGAATTACCAAAGTGGGAACTTTGGGAATGCTCCTAAAACCAGACTTTAGTACAGAATAGGGACAGTGCTATTTTGATGACCCTAATGTATCGTACGTACCATCTCGTTTATGACTTCAACATAAAAGTTCTGAGGTTCAAGGCATATGCGGAACCAAGGAGGCTATTGAAGTTCTAAATAAGGATCGATGATCGAAAACCCCTGAATAGTGTCTTGAACAGAGTAAATAATCGTAAGAACAAAGCCATTGGCCACATAATTATCATAACTACGTGGAACACAGATTTCAGGAAAGGATTTTATCCAAAAAGCTGTGCCTGAAATTGTAGCATAGTTATAGTAGCCACACGTAAACTAATCTACAAAACAAACAACCAAACTAATTGTTAGAGAGGCCTAATGAACACACAATTTTTGGAATAAACATTAACCTAGTAACGAAAACAACAGGGTATTTCATTAGCAAGTACCTACGTGCTGCAATTATCACAAAACGCTTTCCAGTCCACACGCCCCACCCAATTGTTTCAGTAAATTATTTATTTATTACCGCTTCGGGTCTCGACCCAGAGGGTCTATTATTGAATTCTATTTTGGAACTCAGACACAACCAAGAAATTTCAATATGCCTTAATATTTATGGAACTTGATGAAGTTTCTTTCTAAGCTATTTTCACTAGTTCTGCATATCAGATGGCGATTGGTCCGTTTACATCCAGCAGCTGTTGTTAGGGCTCAAATTTAGCTACACATAATATAGTTCTAATGAGTAATTAATAGCACAGCAGATAGTTTTTGTTGTAACAGTAACAGCCCGGAGTTTGGAAGATTGGCGGTGTGATACACCCGTGTTTCGGAAAGCACGTTAAGCCGTTGGTCCTGGCGCCTGATCTCTCTCCGGTCGTGTCGGATTGCCGTCCCATCGGACTATGAGAGTGAGGGAAGAGGGAGTGCACCTGTGTCTGCGCGCACACTTGTGCACTATAATATCTCCCGCGCCGAAGGCTAGTCTCCGTTGGGATTGACCGCCGTGGCCGAAATACGGCCTGAGTTTAGTAGTTAGGAGGACTTTATGTTTAGTAGTTAAAATTAAAAGCTCTTACATAAGAACTTTTCCGCTCTTCAACTCTAACGAGCGCTAGTTTTCTCGCCAACTTCTTCAATTATCTGTGTTTCAACTTTTGTCTTGTCGTCGACAGCAATACAATATTCAAACAAGTTTTTATGGGTCCATTCTTATTCTATCTAATGAAAACTCTTGTCAAGCACAGACGGCCTTTACACCCATTGAGCGAGAGGGGACGCCCAACGAAGCAAGAGGGGTGCACAGCCTCGGGGACGCCTCAAAGAGATTAATCCTGGGTATAGAATATACAGATGGGAGCACGGATGGGAGTGATATTAGAGACTGGGTCTTATGTATACCTACAGTGTTAAATCTATAGTACCTTCCTATCTGTATACAAAGGAAGGGCTGGCTAATTTTAGAACACTGCCGATGCCCGATTTAAAATTGATATAACAAGGCGTTGTAACTTTGAAATAGATTCAGCGATTCTGATAAAAAACATACTTTATAAATGAAACTAAATTGCAGCTGGAAACTGAACTAAATAAACAAAGAACACAGCACAGTACGTAATTTCCTTCGGAAAATTTACAGATGGCTGCCATTCGTAGTGAATGATGAATTACAGAGTAATTTCAATGAACGATACCGATCGTTTACTAAACGCTACAATTTTGCCGTCGAGCACATGGTCATAGCCGGTGACTAATGATATGAATTCAATAATAACCCAAGTAACACAAAATCGATATAATGGAAAAAGTGGTGACCAGAAATTTTCTTCTAGCTTCATTAGAGAATTTGAAGGGTTTTAGCAATGTCTTGCTTCTGTATAGCAGCATTTTATTAACTGTCTAGTTCCTAAAGCTATATAATCCTCTTTTTCAATCTTTTGTGCAGCGAAAGGTTTTATTTTAGATATCATTTATGCCTCTGTACAGCTTCTCATACAGCTGTAAGCATTATACAAAAGTGCAAGCCGTATGTAAGCATTAATTACGGCTTAGGCTATTATAAAGCATTTTAAAATTCTTTAAAACTGCTCCATGTTTTATAACGACCTTTCGCATGGGTCACAACTGTTTAACGGTGTACATTGGTGCTGTTTTAATGCCAGCTGTTTAAGAGCATTTCATTGTAATATTTTATAACCTTTATCTATACAAATGTATACTGAGAAGAATTTTAACAAGCAATAAGTCGTATACCGGTATCAAATCCAGCCAATAACCAGCTTCTTACAGTTCGTGTACGGCGGCTCCGGCTTATGTCAAAGCCAAGTGTTATTGCCTTATAATAAGGTGGGTTCCGTAACTTTAAATATGACAGATGGACAAAATGAACTGGTTTTTAAAATCGATTGCCATGCAGAGCAATCCCAATCCCAATGCAGTTCTACAGATAACGAAGTGGAACATTGTAACGATTATATAAAAAATGTGATATTACAAAATAAAATAAGAAAATGGGCGGTTGAGAAAAACATCACACAGATTGCGTTAAAAGAGCTTTAATTTATAATTGCAAGTTATTCTTCGGCGTCTTTGTAAGATGAAAGTGCTGTTCTTTTTTTTTATTTTGCTCGACATAACTGGTCATTCAGGCCGAGGTTTTGAATATTCGTCTCTGGCTAATTTATAATAGGTCCTTTTCTTGGGATACCGGAGATGACCTTTCCATTCCCAGTTGCTGGGAATGACGAAAAGCTGTATTTTTCCTTTCTCAGTTGTTTCAACGATTTTAAAAGGCATTTTGATACTGAAATGAAACGTAATAATTAGTTACCTACTTACTTAGACGTAATAAATAAATAAGTATTGGTAAGATATTATTCTTAAATCGCTCATCATTTTAATTATTTTGTTGAATTAAGTACTTTTAATTATGTTCATAGCTTAATTGAAGTGCCAGCTACAATATCATTTTTTAATGGTACCCATTCGATATGTAGTTTTTTTTTATTTGTAATTACATATATATCAAAAAACCCTTAATATTCAAATAACTACGAAACTATTTAATTTCGGCCATATGTGGGATTAAATTTGTTGCATTTTGGCTCCCTATCAGCTCCTGACGGATATACGTCGAATTACAAGTAACCCTTTACCAAGTCAAACTAAAGCGGGAATTCATTTTGCGAAATTAACCTGTGTAACTTCTATGTTTTGTCAAACTACCTATGTTGGTACAGAGGTTTTACCAAATCTTAAAATGTTTATACCGAACCCTAAAATGTTTTAAAATATGCATTAAAAACTCTATGAACGCTGCTCTAATCAAGCTCTGCTACAGCCTGAACATATTTAAAAATCCTTTTTAATGCTTTTACCAAGCCAAAAGAATTACAAGAAATGTAGCGAATGCCTAAAGTTTTTAATTATTCTTACGCCATTTTGCTTTCTATTTCGATAATATATAAAATTTTATTTTATGGTAAATAATGCTTTAAAAATTACTTTAACCTATGGTATTGACCGGCCGGTTCAAGACAGGTATCATAATGACTAAAACTAATGATTTCTTCGTAAGAGCTTAATTTTTTTTTAGAATTCCACATCTTTTTATAGTATTTTTGTAATAAATAACTATTTAAATCGAAGGCGCATGAATTATTTGATGCAAATATATACATACTTTCACAGTAAACTGATACTCGCAACCTTAATTCACTCAAACAGAACAAAAAACAAGAGTTTAATTACTTACCCCGTAGCACTTATATTTTTTGTTGAAAGTATCACACACCATGTTCTTTTTTACACAAGATTTTATTAATAACAGAAATTCGCAAAATAACATTTGAAAATGTTTTTATTTTGCCTTTGTAATGGTACAAGCTGTATAAGAGCCGCATTTAAGATATGCGCACTGCTTTAACCTGTTTTCACAACCCATTATAATGCGATTATCATTCCGGTAGACAACCAATATAATGCTGCTAAAATGCCATTTTAATACTTAAGTCTGTATAATTTGGGGCCCAAATTCGCATTACAAGAGCTGTATAGCGGTTTATAATGCCCAAATTTAGACTTCTTATAAAGCTTTAAAAATATGCAAATTCTGTTATCCATCCATTATAAAGCTATTTTGTGTTACTTGGGAATGCCATTGACATTTACATTTTACCGCTTACAATGATAATAATATTTCTCATCGAACTTCGTAAACAATAAACGTTTAATGATGACACCGATTGAATTATTGTTAGAAGATAAATCGTGGAAGGTATCGTAAGAAAACACAAGATAAGCTAACTTGTATGTAGATGTAGATACTTTCTAAATTAACGATAGACAAGTAATTAATTTGGCGATTTCTAATTTGATAGATAGGTTATCAACTTATAAGACAGACGATGGATACCACGCTGCGGAACACGATGTATTTATGTCATCTATGGACGGCAGTTCGTCGTGTTATCATGTTATAAACAACTAGCTTCTGCCCGCGACTTCGTCTGCGTGACATTTCGGCCCTCGACCCATCGCTTGCCCGTACTACGAGGGGAGGTCCAAAAGTTCGTGGAATGAAAGGGTTTTAAATAAAATGAAACAATAAATCTATTTTTCCTTTTCAATATAATCACCCTTAAGCTGAATACATTTATTAGATATATGAATTAATTTTTCTAAACCATCGTTAAAATATTTTTTAAATTTTGCCTCAAAATGAGCCAAAATTCCCTCCTTTACCTCATTGTCGTCGGAAAATTTCCTTCCCCTTAAGTCTTTCTTTAAATTGGGGAACAAATAAAAATCACTTGGGACCAGATCTGGAATGTAGGGTGGATGGACTAGTGATTCGAAGCCATGCGTGTGCAGAGCAGCCATTGCAACTCTGCTCTTGTGAACCGGCGCGTTGTCTTGCATGAGCAACACACCCTTGGTCAGTTTTCCTCGACGTTTTTCCTTGATGTCCTCCTTTAATTTTTCTAATATCGTTGCGTAGTATTCTCCGGTTATGGTCCTTCCCTTTTCTTTGTAATCAATCAGTATTATCCCTTCACAATCCCAAAAAACAGTAGCCATCAACTTTCCAGCCGACTCCGACACTTTGAATTTCTTTGGCGGTGGTGTCCCCTTTTTATGCCATTGCATGGACTCTTGTTTGGACTCAGGCTCAAAGTGATGAACCCATGTTTCATCTCCGGTAACAATCCGCACCAAAATCTGTGCAGATTCGTTTCCACACAACTCCAAAAATTGTTTCGACGCATCGACGCGCTGCTGTTTCTGAAACGGCGTGAGCATTCTCGGTACCCATCTTGCACTGACTTTTGTCATACCCAGGTGGTCATGTAGGATTCGCAAATTGGTGGTATCTGATACTCCAACTAATGCAGATAACTGTGTTTTTTTCAAACGGGTGTCCTCCAGTACAATTTTTTCCACTTTTTCGACGATGTCTGATGTGGTGGCCTCAACTGGCCGTCCTGAGCGGGGGTCGTCTTCAATCGACTCCCGACCATGTTTAAAAAGACCATGCCATTTGTAAATCACTGATTTACTAGGGCACTGTTCCCCATAAACGGTTTCCATTTATTTAAAAATGGTCTGAACGGTCTTTCCTTGCTTGGTAGGGAATTTTATCACAGCAAGGTGTTCAATTTTCTCCCTAGTTTCAGTTTTCTTCCGGATTGACTTGTTTAGCAGGCGATTGTTCGTAAACGAATGACGCAACAGGGCTGAAACTCAATTTATATACTAATGATGAGTGCCCAATTAGTATGACACTAAGCGAGCGCCCCTATCCCCACTCCGTCCCCTACATTCCACGAACTTTTGGACCTCCCCTCGTACCTACTTTGTTTTCGCTTAGCGTTCTTTCTAACATTTTTTTCCCTTTTGCTCGGCTCGTAAGGGTCGTAGCGTAATATTAAATAGCTTATAACCTTCCTCAAGAATGGGGGTATCAAATGCAAAAAGATTTTTCAAATCCGGCTGGTATTTCCGGATTCCAATTCCTGCAGTTCCGGAGATTACTCCCTACTTACAAACTTATAAACAAAACAACTTTTACCTATTTATAATATTAGTATAGATTTATTAAAATAATACAGTATGCGAACCTCCCCTTGGGACCTTCGTAGCATATTGCAGAGTAACAATATGCCCTAAGAGCTCTAGCGTTATAAGAACGCACGTCTAAAAAACCTATTACTTAAGGGGCTTACATGACCTAAACGCAAAAAACGCAAGTTTTAGAAACAATAAAAGTAAATGATCGCCTACAGTAAAAAAAACCAAAAAAATATATGATATTCTTCAGGATAAATGCTAGGATGATAGTGTGTTGAAAACATAATACAACTTATTTGGTACGATAGAAAAAAATCATGAAGATACCTCTAAAAACTTTTTATTTACAACAAAATTCATACTAATATACATACAATCATTATGATTTTTTGTCAGATTATTCTACAAGCAACATACTAAAACTATAGTGTTTTAGTTTTTTTGTCCAAAGACTAGATTTTTCGTAAATCGATAATTGCTTCATATTTTGCAATAAATTACCAGCGTTGTGGCATCGCGCTTCTCTTTCTTTTCTATGCAGACCGACAAAGACCGCGCTTTAGGTCATGTAGTCCTCTTAAGTGATAAAATTATTATGAACGGATATTAAAGTTATCTCAAGGAAATGGATTAGTGCTTCGTCAGATATTATATTTTGTTATATATTTTTTGTATTTAGCTATCATCCGCAATTTAAGTATCCAAGCCTTTGATACGACTTCAATTTTGTGTTTATAGTCTTATAGCTGTTACGTTACAAATGACAGATTATAAATACAGATTACCCAATAGTAATTCTGTTCCAGTATTTTTTTGACTTTAGCACTTTTTTTTGAGATACGTAATTCCAGAAACTGTTCCCATTTCCTGATTTTTTCCTATTTCCTAAAACCTTCTCTTTCATTTTCAGGTTGCAAAACAGAATTCTAAGAATCCTTGGCGTCGGCAGGTAAATAAGTACAAGCTTCTCCATTAACTAAGAACTAATTAATTAATTGGAAAACAATTAAGTCGAACCGGTGTCACAGTTACTTAAGTAGAAGGTAGAAACTAAGACAAAAGCCTGTCAACAACATAGTTTCATGAAGGGTGTTTTATATAAATAGGAACAGTCCTTGTACAAGTCCTAAGGCTTCATGTTCTAGAGACAAGGTCGTTGGCGGGAAGTGGATTGTTACGTTTAAGACCACGTCGACCGTTTAGGCCATTCAGATGCGTGCAGATTTAAATTAGTCCTTTGTGTGGGTGTTCAATAGGCAAAGAAGGACTACCTAAATTGGATTTAAATTTTCCGCTCACGAAGTCACGATTGCGGAGGATGTGGTAGTTTGTTACTTCTAACAGACAGCTTTAGAATCCTTTAAAGAGTGTTTCTTGATGATACTAAATCTCTGCCATCTTTCTATTTCGGCTTCGTAAATTTTCAAACATTACCTATATTCAACACCAACGGATAGAGTCAAAACTTCATTCATATTTGAAGAACTCAATCACTCAGATCCAGGCACAAAATAATTGGCATTTCGATTTTTTTTGCCCTTATGGCCTCCGTTTATTGGCAGAGCAGAAGGCTTCAGAAGTGAGGTCAGACTTTTATCTGCTTCCAAAATGGGCCAGGGGTTTTTGATTGAAATATTTATCGATAACCCTTCCGCTGAATGGGTATATAAATACGGGCCGATTGGCACCGGGTCAACAAGACCGAAGATAGATTAAACAACCTGCTCAATCGACTATTGTGTATTTTAATATGCAGTCATTTAAATATTTTATTAGGGACATGCATACTGTCGAGATATTAACTGGTTAGTATTGTTTTAGTTAATATCTTATTAAGTAATAGATTAAAAAAAAAAACAACCGAATTGATAATCTCCACATTTTGTTAAAGTCGGTTAAAAACAGCTTTTAATGTCTCTTATGATCATCAAGGAACCAGTCCACTACCTATATAATATTTCTGCAATATCCTTAATGTCATGATCTGTTATATCAGTCGGGCAAGATCATAATAATCTGGTTATTTACGAAGACCATGAAGCAGCGGGTTACTAGGTGGCGACTGCCGAGCTAACTTACTTTGTTATATTAGGTCTTTACCTATGAAATTGGAGATTTGTATGAAATTTTTAAAATATAAAAATTTTGGTATTTTTTTTATTTCAGCTATTCAAAGTACTGGCCCAAATTATCTATACAATTTTGCCATTTTGATGGCAATTTGTTTATCCCTTTACTGTAGAAGTCTGCCGGACGGGAGGCGATGAAGTCAGCGAAATCGTTTTGTACTGCTTCTCAGGTGTTGAATTTTTTCCCACTTAAAAAATTGTCTAAATTTTGAAAAAAAGTAGAAATCTGTTGGGGCAAGGTCCGGTGAGTACGGTGGGTGACGGAGAGCTTCCAGCTGTAACTCTTGTAGCTTTGCGATGGTCCGTCGTGAAGTGTGAGCTCGCGCGTTGTCGTGGAGAAGCAATGGGGAAGAGCGATTGACCAGTCTTGGTTGATGAATTGCGAGCTTCTCCATCATTGTTTGCAATTCCTGGCAATAGACATCTGCCGTCACTGTTGTGCCATTCGGTAAGAAGCTGTGATGTACAAGTCCGGCACTGATCCACCAGACAGTCACCATCACCTTCCTATGAGTAATCTTTTTTTTAGCGCAATGATTAGGTGCTGTACCCGGGTCCACCCACCGAAACGAACGCATACGGTTGTCGTACAGGATCCACTTTTCATCGCAGATACCAATTCGATTAAGAATTCCCTCGTTTCTATGCCGATTCAGCAGTGTTATGCATGCTTCGACGCGTAAGTCTCGCTGATGGTCGCTTAGTTCGTGTGGCACCCACTTATCTAGCTTTTTTATCTTTCCGATTTGACGCAAGTGCTTCAATGTTGTTTTGACATTAACTCAAAGGCCCGCAGCAAGCTCAGCCGTAGATTGAGTTGGATCCGCTTCCACTATCACCTTAAATTCCTCGTTTTCGACAATGATTACCGGCCGACCGCGAGGCTCGTTCTTCAACTCAAAATTTCCAGATTTAAAACGATTGAACCAATAATGGACTGTGTTTATGCAAGCAGTGTTAGGCCCGTACACGCCGTTAATTTTTCGTGTTGTTTGCGCAGCGGTATTTCCACGTAGGAACTCATATTCGAAAATTGTACCAATTTTCAGTTTATCCATGGCGCCAAAAACTACCACAATTTAACAAAAACAAAAAACTATCTAAAAACAAATGACTGAATTTGAAATTAAATTAACACGGCTTTCGAATAAAATTTATTTGAATTTCAAATTGCGCGCCAATCCACAGATAAGTAAATCTGAAAATGATGGTTATAGAATCTCCAATTACATAGGTAAAGACCTATTATTATTGACACGTCGCTTCGTTGTCTAATAGGCTTACGTTAAGCTGGCTGTGCAAGTGGACAGTGTGGTTGCCTGGTTTGTTTCATCTAAACTAATTTTATAACACAACCTGAATCATTTTGAAGGATATCCATTGCTTCATATTCGAAAATTTGCCTGCTCAACAACGTAAATAGCGCAATGAATGTTGTTGAACTATCAAAATGATAGCCATTGCTACGTTTAGTGTGTTATGCAATTACCCCGCTGATTTGGATGCAATTTGGCACATGGGTAGACTATGACCTGGATTAGGACCACAAGGACATAGGATACTTTATATCCCGATATTCCCACGGGATCGAGACTTATGCGGATGAAACCGCAGGGCGCAGCTAGTGTACAATATTTGTTAGCTTAATTACGAAAGTAGGTTAGGTTTTAAAGTAGCCTCACAGCTATCGTCAAATACCTAACCTTAACCTTAAATACAACCCGATTCTCGTTGCTTAGGATCTACGTTTTACGAAGCTAACAACAACGCATTTTCTGCTTCAAATGTCGGACAAAAAACTTATGCAGTTTCTCTAATGTTTGCTATTTGTACACAAAGACCACGAACTACAAGCACTAAGTACAAGTCTGAATTTCTTTTCTACCACCCCGTTTTGATCCTTTTGCTACTAACCGCCACTAAAGACCAACGCTGCTTCGCTGTATTTATTAGCTGAACAATTGCAGTAATTGAAAACCAACCAGCTCTTTTATCAGTCATTGTGATTTTTCGCGAAACGGTTTTAAAACTCCGCTAGCGTGGTTTAGATGCTATCGTGTCACTGTGTCAAGTTCTGCTTTTGCACTCTTGTCTGAAGAGTCGAGTATGCTTATTTTTGGTCGAGGACCTAAGGCCATAAAAGCATTTGTCTTCGTATGATACAACGCATTCAAAGTTCATTTTAGCTTGACACTATCTGCGATTATAAAGTTATGAATCGGCCTTGCTTGTAAATGCACAGAATGGGTAATAGTGGCAATGGTCACCAGAATTTGCGAATTAACAGATTCTATAATCTAAGGACATAAAATTCTTATTTGTATTCGAATAACTGTGTTCATTAAGTTGGACAAGCCATAATGTTTATGAAGTGAAGCGTTTTAGACGGCGATTTGAGGATTGGATTTGAGAGTAAAATTTCAAGGACGCGTCACGTTTAGGCACATTTCGTTACATGAGAGAGAAGAAAGATATAACACTCTCTCTCTGTCTCTCACACTAAATCTCTCTTATTCTTTATTTTTTAAGAAAAAAAAAACTATTCAAAGCAGTATGAACGAAGGACGAAGGTCCAAATTGGCAACTTTAGTGTTAGTGACGTAATGCTCATCTCGTCCTCCATTCATGCACGCTAATCCACTAAGCAATTTATTGAAAACAGCTTTTGTACCATAAAATCTAGCTAGCGTACTTACTACGCATACTAATGTAGTTTACCGACTGACTTTTCATTTATTTGAATCCTTCCAAGGGAGGAAGATCTCAACATCGGCAGGTTTTTGTAGGGGCAAACCAAAAATCTGATACATACATTATATGTGGTTTGTATTGATTTTTTGTATGAAGTCGTGATTTTATTTATTTTTCCGATTTGGTCCCATGTTGTCCCTCTGAAGTATTGCCAATGAATTCAAAGTCAGCCTGTATACTCCACTAAACGTATGTGCTAAATGCGAACTAATTTCCACAGTAAAATGAAACACTTCCTGCACCGTTGCGACCGGGCAATGATTTACATATTCATCGCGAGTTCCTACTTCCCGTGGCTGACGGTCGGCACGCTATCCTGCTGGATGCTCAGAGAACTGCGGTGGGTGATCTGGCTGCTGGCAGTCCTCGGCATCACGTACCAGCAGATCTTCCACGAGAGATACAAGATGTTGGAGCTGCTCCTCTATCTGGTCATGGGGCTTGGTCCGGCGGCCATCATTGTCACGTCTAATGTACGTCCACGGCTTAGTAACGTGATATTTTTGGCACGGTCACTGCTTTGAGGATAAATCTAAATCGGCACGAGGCTTGTTTGTTTCCTAATATAATTAGTTCTATATTTCGCGAAGTTGCGTAATTGTATTAGCGTAATTAAATTACATTTGTTTACGTATCCGAATTCTTGGCATTTAATGCAAATTCGCTACGGAAATTCTTTCGGGTAATTTTAATATGTGGCCGTGACTTCGCGATGTTTTATTATCGTTCGCGGTTGGTTATCTGTGCAGTGTAGTGCAAATAAACGTGACTTATCAACTACCAAGTGCAGTTGCTGCGCTGAAAATATCACGTGTGTGAGGCCTGTCTGTTTGTGCACGCTTTGTACTTTGACTTAGGGCTCACGTAGATATAACGTACGATGCGTTCATGCGTTTAAAATGTGCTCAATTTCGACGGTTAACAACCGTGCGTCCTATTGCCAATTCTTTTCAAAGGCTTTTCTATTTCAAGGATCGTATTCAGCTGGAATAAAAAGGTTTAAAATATTATTAGCAAATAACCCTTACGTTCCTAGCTCTAACAATCGTGAGTGCATTATTTTGTCGATTAGAACACATTCTCTCTGCGTTCTTAGCTCTACGCTTCTTGCTCGTGTATGTTTGCTTGCTTGCTTGCGGTGATGTAATATTACTTAGAGATCGGCTAAATTAAAACTGCATGCCCCTCCGCTAAATGTCTATGCTGGGGAAGGGCGTGCAATTTTTAATTAGACGATATCTATCTGTGTTTACTGTTCATGTGTGGTAATTAAGTAGATAGGATTAATGTTACTTGTGTAGTAGTTTTTTATTGTAGCAATTTATTTATAGTACCTACTGTTCGTAGAAGTTACGGCCAGAGTTTCTGTAAGTTAGCAACTAACGATACTATACGCGTTAAAGTTTTTCCTTTGGTTTCATAAATAATCGTATATTTACTAGTTACGTAAACCCGCTACAAATCCCAGAATACGGCTTCAGGCAAGTTTTAATGGCTTCCTATAATATTGCGATTCTGAAAGCGAAATAGTATAATTTATGCAGAGTGTATAATTTTAAATTCAAGTAAATTTTGCCCAGTTGGAAAAAGCTTTTAAACCTTGACAGCGTCCGACATGAAGATTAGGTTTTGGTTTTATAAGTTTGCCTTTGCAGTGTGGCCTCTGCCCATCCAGATTCACTGGAAATTAGGCCATTTCTAAAATACCCTAGGTTGGTATGATTCTCCACCACTGGATATATTATAGAACTATTGAAATATCCGTATTCTTCATGGGCTTGTAAAATTGCAAGCTTTGTTTACGAGAAGGTGACCAAACTATATCCATACATTATAAGTAGCTCTACGTGTTTTTTGTGTGACCGCGTTTTTCTTCTAAAGTAAACTGCAACGGATTTTGATGCGGTGTTCACCATCATTCAAAGAATTTATTCCGGTGGAAGTTTAATGTGCATAATATATTAATATTAAACGTACATATTATAGAAATCTCGACGTTATGACAAGTCGTAAAAACCGTGCGAACGTGAACGCGGCGGGGCACTAGTAATTAATCAAATATTTTAATAGCAGTTATAAACACCTGCTGTATTAAATAGAAATCCCATTATATGATAAAAATACATGTGAATTTCGAATACGTAGTTTGCAGTATTTCTAATGGGTTTTACGTAATCACTCTTTTATAGTGTGTCGGGTATGAAGTTCAACTCGTTATCAACCGCCCAGAGAGCTAGGTTACCAGAAATCACGCTAGTACTTTAGATATTCAACAAGTAGTCAAGTATTCACCTTAGGGCACCTGTACCACCGCTGACGAGAAAACTACTAGCTATAATAATAAAAAAAAATATATATATATTTCTTTCAACTAAAACATTTTGTCATATATTACATTGAGGCGGCCCGAGTACAATAACATATAATAATAGTACTTGTGTCGGAGCTATCTCACTCTTCCCTTAAGTGGTAGTGGACCCGCTGAGGAACAGCGGGTCGAGGAGGCCTGTCGGGGGAGCGGTGAATGCTTATGCGAATCCCGCACCCCCGGCCATAGGTACAGGTGGAACACCGCGGTGGTTTTAGCCGGTAAGAGTCCGGCATGCCCCTCTGTCACCCCCACGATGGAGGAAGTTCATGAGGATTTCAACCGCGCACAAAAGAAAATTGGTAGCTTGGCTTATTAGCTACCAAATATTTTCTCGGTCAAGAAACGTGCTATCAGATGTAGGTCCCTTGTCTGTAAAAGAGATACATACATTATATTAATAGTTGATCGCTGACTGTTCACACTGCCGGCGAGAACTCTCTCTCTCTCTCTCCACTAGTTTGTCGCAGCGACAAGAACTATCAAAGAAAAACTTCTCGCTCAGCGATGCTCGCGTAGCGGGCCGAACACTCGATCTCGTACATACTACTTACATACCAGTAAGTGAGTGGGCAGCCATTATAATCTCAATCATTGCACTCGCGCACTGACAGTCGGGCTAGTCCACAAATTCAAGGTCGCTCAGCGCGCTGTGGAGCAGGCTATGCTAAGTTTCTTTGAAGGATAAAATCAGGATTGAAGTTATCCGGAAAAGAACCGTAGTAACATAGCTTGCAGAGTAAACAAACTGAAGTGGCAGTGGGCTGGCTATGTTTGTCAAAGGACCGATGGCCGGTGGAACACACGAGTCCTCACGAGTCCGCGTGTCGGCAAGCGTAGAGTGGGACGCCCCCCAGCTAGATGGACCGACGACTTTAAGAAGATGGCTGGGATAGATTGGATGCGGAACTTGCGGAAGGCGGAGGACAGAGTGTTTTGGCGCAACCTGGGAGAGGCCTATGTCTAGCAGTGGACTGCGATAGGCTGAGTTGATTGATTGATTGACTCGCGCAGTTGCTCATAGACCAGCGACAAAACTACCAATCCGAACTACATACTCGCTGCTCGCTACTAGTTGCTAGTTCTACTCGCTTTTCTTTGGCGGTGAGACAGGTGCCATGTTTGAAACTATTTCTTGTAATGTATGAATGACATGCAGAACCTCTTTGTGTGCCATTAGCTTTGAAATATAACACCTCGGCGACCTTTGTTCGAAAATGTGCAAAGAAATACTTTGCTTTTACCAACTTTTCATGCGGTGAATGAGTGATAGTTATACTTAATGTTACTGTACTTTCCAATACTTATGAGTTAGGTTATTTTTTGCATTTAGGTCATTTATTTAACATCTCTGTTTGCAGTTTTTGATGCAAATACCGCACAGTTTAATTTTTCCAGTAATTGACAAAAATAATTGTGCAAAGCATTTTATTTGGTTGAGCGATAGATGGAGCTTGTTGATTTGCAATAACAAAGCAGACGTGGTGATGTTCTTCAGAAAGGTCAGGTGCGTAGTGCGTGTGTGACCAGAGAAGGCCAATTCCCGTAATTAAAAACGTTCAAAATCTAGTCGCAATCTCATCTCAGCGACAATCAATCTATGTACTTAAAAAACTTGTCAAAATTGTAGGGAAATTACAGGTATTTTTGACAGATTGAGACTGAGATCAGACTGTGAACGTTCTCCAAAATTACGAGCATGGTCCCTCCGGTATATGAACGTAAACGAAGCAAAAGGAGTATGTGAGGATCGTAGCAGCCTTCTGTAGTTTCTGCCTACCCCGTGGGAAGAAGGCGTGAGTTTATGTAAAGTGTCTTCAAACTTATGTTTCCAATTAATATTATTTTAAGTTAAACAAATATCAACTGTATGCTAATGGTAATTAAGTTGATTTCAGGGTGACTAGCACTATTGAAAAAGTTATAAAAATTTTAGAAGTTGTAGCGTAAACTGAACTTTATTGTGCAGGATTTAAAGTTATTTTTCCATAAACTCATATTTGTTTACATGAGTTTTTCGAGGAGATATTTTGAGGGTAAAAATATTACATCAGGCCCCCGGATTAAAAGATTCCTTAAACTCTGGAAACTACTACCAATATTTACATTGCAGTAATTAAATTCGTTCGACGTAGATGTTGCCAGTTTTAAATTGTATGTCACTGGGTATGTGTGAAATAGTGATTTGTTTATAAATGCTGAGCTGAAGCTGAATGAGAGCATTGATTGTATCTAGTATCTACATCTACCCACATCTGATGTAAATGTCAGTTCGGAGAAATTGCTGGCTCTGCCTGCGTGCATAGGGAGCAATCTCGTGATCTGACAAATGTTCTAAACTTCTAAAGCTATAAACGAAGTGTTTAACCTAGTATAAAACTAAATCGTTTTTACTGTGAATTCGCTAAGCATGCACTTCTAAACTACTCATTGACTTGATGGATTTTGATGCTGTTTTTAGCATGTAGAGAATTTCTTTAGAACGGGAGTTCGCCTGGGTGGGTTGCTTGCTAGTTCAGTTATAAATCGCGAACCAGTTTACACAGCATAATCAGCCTATAATGTTCCCACTGCTGGGACACAGGCCTCCTCTCTGTGAGAGGGAGTGAGCCGTAATCCACCACGCGGGTCCAGTGTGGGTTGGTAATGTGACATATCTTCGAATTTTTGGTTCTCGGACATGTCGGTTTCCTCACAAGGTTTTCCTTCACCGTTTTGAGAGCAGTGGTGATGAAATAATTTACACAAAGTAAAGCGCCTGTCGGGGTTCGAACCTACGACCTACAACTCGTAAGTCGCGGCCGTTACCACTAGGCCACCACTGCTTGCGAACCAGTTTAATTGATCAAATAATTATGATTATAATAACGAATCATTACATTATAATGCACTAGCTTCTGCCCGCGAGTTCGTTCGCGTGAAATTTCTTGTTTTAACTAAAAACATATCCTATGGCACCCAGCTATAGTGTTGCTTTCTATCAGTGAAAGAATTTTCGGGATCGGATCAGTACTTCCGAAGATTATCCCTACATATAAACTCTTTATAATATTAGCATAGATAAGTAATATTAATTATTAAAAACGTATAGCTATTTGCATGTTAAATTACTCATATCCACATAGGTAGGTAGGTACCTACCTGTCAAGCCATCGCTAACGAGTTATTACAAAGAAACAATTTCTTGTGTACTTGTCTATGTAATAACAATACACATACAATGTTCCCGAGTATGTACAACGAATGTACATACAACACGTAATTGTTGTATTAGTTTGTGTTTAATATGTAACATTCATACTTACATCACAACACTCCCTAGGTCATCATCATCTGTCTAGCCTTTTCCCAACTATGTTGGGGTTGGCTTCCAGTCAAACCGGATGCAGCTGAATACCAGTATTTTACATGGAGCGACAACACACACTTAGGCATAGAATGTATAATAAACAGCCTATCCTACCTAATGTTCCACTGCTGTGACACAGGCCTCCTCTCAGTGAGAGGGAGTAGGTCGTAATATACCACGCGGGCCCAGTGCGGGTTGGTAGATTTCACATGTCTTCGAATTTTTTGGTTCTAGGACAGGCGGGTGTCGTCACGATGTTTTTCCTGCACCGTTTTGAAAGCAGTGGTTATGATATAATTTACACAAAGTAAAGCGCCTGTCTGGGTTGGGACCTGCGACCTACAACTCGTAAGTCGCGGCCGTTGCCACTGGGCCACGCACGACTGCTATAGGGCGTAGGCGGTTATAGAACTAAGATGTTGCGTGACCAACTAGTCCACATCCAATAAGGTCAGGTCACAATGGTACTAGGCTATACCTGTGTCACACTACTTATAAAATATCCATGTATGGGGATTCGTCAAGGTAGCCCGCGAGGTTCAAAATTGTTCTTTTTATTTTGCATTAGATAGCCCCATTCTTGAAGAAGGCTATAGGATATTATTTAACGTTTTCACGCGGACGAAGTCGCGGGCAGAAGCTATATATAATAATTTCATACAATGTAGGTGTCACATAATCTTCCATGGTAAACAAAATATTTTAAAAATGAATTAATTCCGAGCATTTAATATACATATAAGCAAACATATGTACCAGGTTTGTACCCACTAAAGAATTTAGCCTACACTCATTTTATGTTAGGAAAAATTAAAGAGTTTTAATTATACCAATTATAAACCAACTAAGTAATAATTATATTTTGCAGTATTCACTTGAAATATCAGTTTAAAAAAAACTGTTTTTTTTATCGTAAACTTCACAGACTTTGGACTTGAGATTTTTTTCTTAAATGCGCCATTTGCCAACGTAAGTAAATGGTTTTTTTTTTATTTGCATAATAAACAGGTTTGCATAATAAGAGACGTACAAACCATGACCTTGTAAGTTCATAACCATTACATGATCTTACTTACATAGTTACGTCTATAATTATCTACATAATCATAATCAGCCTATAATGTTCCCACTGCTGGGACACAGGCCTCCTCTCTGTGAGAGGGAGTGGGCCGTAATCCACCACGCGGGCAAAGTGCGGGTTGGTAGAGTTTCGCTAGCTAATTTAATTTGATCCTGTATTATAGGTAGGTACTCAAAACTCAATATTTAACACATGAACAATTTCTATGAAAACTTCATGGAAATTGTTCTACCGAAGTTGCTTCGCACTTGGAATTAATATTCTATAATAGAGATGATTTAATTTTATCTCATTTCTAGACAGTCATGGCGATATTTTCGAGATGATCGAAACTGAATGTATTTTTATCAATTTTATTGATCGGTGTAGATATTACTCCAATAAGTATTTTTAATTTTAATCCATCAATCCCTTGCGACGGGTTAAAACATTGGCGACTTCGCAGTTTTAGAACGCAAAATATTTTCATTGAGGTTTGCCTTGACATGACTCGCCTTTTATAAGTAGATACATAACGTGCAATGGGATTAATTACCTACTCAGTGACTGTTTAGATGTTTTTTGACCTTTGTGATAATTTTGTTTAATGATATTCAGTTTGTAACTTTGTATACAATGTGGAGACAACAATACGAAAATGAATAATTAAAATACTGACAAAAATAGCGCATAGGTGTATTTTGAAAGTATCAAATAAATCTTAAGATGAAATAAAAAAAAATCAAACGAACTTAATAGTATAGTTATGGGCCGACTATGATAAATGATTTTATTTCTGTAAGTAGGTTTCTACAAACACTTTTACACGTCAATCATATTTTTAAAAACTAGATGAGGTCGGCGTTTCCTATATCGACGATGAAATGTCAAGAACTCCTAACTGACATTTTTGCAATTTTACTTTTTTTACGTAGATACATTAAATAATTGTTTGTAAAGTCTATCTTACGTAAAAAAAGTAAAATTGCAAAAATGTCAGTTAGGAGTTCTTGACATTTCATCGTCGATATGGGTTTGGGTATTGCCGATAGTATTTGATTAGCTATAGCTAGTGACTAAACTATTGGATTTACTTATACAGGGTTATTGGAACAACATTAACAACCTCTTTAGAGGTCATTATACTCATCATTATGAACAACTTTTACTATGGGACCAAACCAGAAATCGCGAAAAAAAATCAGCTGTTCCCTGCACTTTGACGAGTTATACGAACATAAATGTAGGGAACAGCTGATTCTTGCTAATATTTGATTGAATTTTTTTAATAAAATCGATATACAAGAACATTGATTTTAAGTAATGTTTGTTTTCGTCTAAATCTCCGAGCTAACTAGACGAAAACAAACATTGCTTAAAGTATATGTTCTGGTAAGTATATCGATTTTATTAAATTTCGAGCGGCCATTGTTGTTTACATCTTCGGCAAATTTAGAAACGCCGGACCTTACAATACAATGTTAACATCAAACAACTATAGACAAATAAACATACACAGTAAATAAACTCTAGCCCAGTAAATGAATCAAAGTGAATTTGTTGATATAAACAAAAGAACACAGGCCGCCTAGCCTATAAACTTGCAAGGACGCGCGTCTAATGAACAATCACAAACAAAACGGTGTGAAATGTAGCGTGCATGAGTTTCGTACACAAGTGATTGCAAAAATAATTATATTTTTATGCAAGAATTAGCGACCACGGATGCAACGTATTGATGTGGCGATATATGTCAAAACATCGAGATTTATCTATATATCTAAGTTAAATATTAACGTATTATTACAAACTGGCTTCTGTCCGCGCAAAATTGCTTTTTCCTCTGACGTATCGTATAGCATCGCCCGCCCGCGCTATTACTTCGTTTTCGGTTAGCGTTCTTTCTGCCTTTTTCTTTTCGGGCTCGTAGCGTGATTTTAAATGAACCATAAATAACCTTCCCTAAGAATCAAGCATTATTCAAATCCGACTGGTAGTTCCAGAGATTTGCGCGTTCAAACAAACAAAATCCTTTATTTTATTATATTACAGCTTTACTATATTAGCTTCGATATGCGATTTTGTTCTATAAGTACTATATGGAGGTTTAGAAGTAACAATCTCCGTAGAGTCTAAAGATTTCTCAGCAGGATAATCTCAAGCTGTTGTATGTTTAAGTAATGAGTAATTGTATTAATTAAACCGATCCGTTCGTGAACTGGACTCAGTGTCAAGGCCATTTTATGCACTTTACGTCGTATTTCGTACTCAACTGGAGTCGCAATCATCGTTCTGGTCGCTAAAACTACGTGAATCATTTACATTGATAGACAGGCTTCACAATAACATTAATTGTATGTCAAAACAAGACATATATCCAGTCATCTTGCTATACACAACCATACAAAAAAGCTATCGTATCGAAAATTGCACATTTCTATAACCTGATTTTCCTTGCCCCCGACAGCAAGCAGCTGTCGGAAGAATAGAACTGACAAAATTTTCGGGTTTTAGACTTGTGAACAGCGTTTAGAGAACACCTACAGACAATAACATTCATTGATGTTCGATATGGGACGGAAGCGTATCGAGTGGCTGTAAATAGCTATGCTGGTTCCGTTCTCTCTTCAGTTCTCCTGTCTATCGTCACCTTATTCTCTACCTTGTCATTAATTTTCTTTCTTTGGTCTTTCTCTCGCCCTCCATCCTTTCGTATGCCGTGCTATGAATGTGCATCCACGCGGGACACAACAGCTTTTTAACTGTTTCCGTAATTACGGCATTCAACCGGTTAACATTCATCACTCTCTTAGTCATAATTAGGTTTTTGCGTTCCATTTCCATCCCTTCTCATGAACACACACACAAACATTTTATTCTACATACAAATATATGTTGGGCATAAAATATACCATCGTAGCGTTCGTATTTCATAGCTGTAACACAAAAGTCGGAAACTCAGCCGTCAACATGTCTGTCACAAGTTAGTAAAGTGCCTTTCTGCACCATTCAAGCATTAAAAGTTCTGTTTTGTGTCTTTGTAGGCTAGACTTTTGAAAATGTATTTAATAGTAGTTTTGAGGTCGAGATTTAAATCCGTTTTAGGTCTGTATTCTAGAACACTGCTTGAAGAACTGGATGTGAATGGCTACTATAATAGAAGAAGACTAAGGAAACGAGAAATGGATTTTGTGAAAGCTAAATGGATAAAAAGATGGGAATACTGAGATGATGAATGAAGAAAGAGAGAAAAACAATATGGAAGAAGGAATCATGCTGCGTCGACACCAAATAAATTGGGATAAGAGGAAGGAAGATGATTATAATAATGATGATTACGAGAAAGAAGTTTTGTATCTGTATTTAAAGCTGTTAGAATACATAGTTATCACAACTAAAACCTATTTGTCAATCGAAACTAGTGATAAGATTAGTTCTCGAACATACTGACCAACGAGGCAATATATTGCGTAACATACTATCAGTAGCAGTGGGTTTCATTTTGACAGTTCAACAGTATTCATTGCATTATTTACGTTGCTGAGCAGATCAATTTTTCGAACATATGAAACAATGGATTAGCTTTCAAAATGATTCAAATAGAGATTGATAGTGTGTTACGCAATTAGGGTGCTTAAACAGTTAAACAATTAATTGTCATTCTGTCCTGCAAGCGTCCCTGATACGTCGCCGTGTCGCTGTAATTACATTTTATCTGTTGTCACGTCAAGACCTACCCTCTACCCTCTCGAGGCTTTGTATCATGTTACATAAATTCCATTTAGAAACTGCCTTGTGTCGTGAGATTGAAATGTAGTTAACTCGGTCGCATTCCCAGAGGAGACATGGAACTCTACAATATTACGAAGTACCCACATTGTGTTCATTGTTCATATTAGAGCGGATGTTCCCGACTCCCATTTTATACGAAATAACTATTCAGTTTTAGCTTCTGCATTGTTTTGTGAAACAAAATGTCCGCAAAATAAGCTTGTGAACAGAAATCTATGAAGCATTCACCGAATGGAACTGCAGCGGTAACATTGACTGTATTCCCTTTGTACTTCTGAATCGTATTGTGCAATTAAAAATTAATGCTTTGGTTATAATATTTCGAGGAATTGACCATTTATTGACTTCTCGGGCACAATATTCGGGACCTTTCTGAAAGGTATATATGTATATAAAGTCCTCCAGACCGTATTTCGGCTATGGCGATCGATCTCAGCGGAGATCAGCCTTCGGTACGGGAGATATTATATAGGTATTGCACAAGTGGGTGCACTCTCTTTTCCCTCACTCTCATTGTCCGATGGGACGGCAATCCGACACGACCGGAGAGAGATCAGACACAGGGCCGACGGCAAACCCGCAGTCATATCGGCTATTCAAAGCAATTTAGGTGGCCCATATTACATCATGACCTCCGCGCCCTGACACTTGCACCCGGATAGTAACTAATGCACGCTGACGAAAGCGCTATCCGTGTCACACGGGGCAACAGATACGATGTAGATATAACATCAACATAATAATTCGCTTTTCTACTTTATGCAAGGAGTCATTGTACTCATCATAATGGACTTTTACTAAAAACCACAATAAAAACAGCTGTTTAATTTTGTC
This sequence comes from Hydraecia micacea, assembly GCA_914767645.1. NCBI lineage: Eukaryota > Metazoa > Arthropoda > Insecta > Lepidoptera > Noctuidae > Hydraecia > Hydraecia micacea. The sequence goes on from OU611794.1 coordinate 4,662,823, forward strand.
GAGTTAAGTGAACATACACAGAGATACAGCTGACAGAAACAGCTGTTTTTTATTGTGGTTGCAGGAAATCGACGCGCAACCAGTTGCCATGGATTCAGTACATGATACAGGACACCACCGCGTTATTTAGTCGAGTTAAATGAACATACAGGGTGGCAAGAAAATCGACGCGCAACCAGTTGCCATGGATTCAGTACATGATACAGGACACCACCGCGTTATTTAGTCGAGTTAAATGAACATACAGGGTGGCAGGAAAATCGACGCGCAACCAGTTGCCATGGATTCAGTACATGATACAGGACACCACCGCGTTATTTTGTCGAGTTAAGTGAACATACAGGGTGGCAGGAAAATCGACGCGCAACCAGTTGCCATGGATTCAGTACATGATACAGGACACCAGCACCGCGTTTAAATTTTTCGTCGGTTATTAAAAATAAAAATTGGCTGTTCCTTTCATTTTGACCGCGTAGATAATGCACTTGTCTATGAAACAGCAGATTTGATCACCGACGAAAAATTTCTACCCTATGGGGTCTAGAATAACTGAAGCCATGAATTCAGCACATGACATGGCTTCAGTTTGCGCGTCGATGTCCCTGCCACCCTTTATGATTTTCACTTTTCAGTTATTTCAATTACACCTAATAGATTCCCAGGTAGACTAAAGAAGTATCCATGTATATTTCATCAGCAGCACATTGAACGAAACACGTCACTTAAAACCTACTTGGAAGGCAACTCAATAATGCATGACTGAATTTACAATGTAGGTACATTATATCGTTTCCCAATACCTACGTTCACGTTTTCAGTTTCTCAGTGCCCTGATTAGGTAATAGCGACATGTACTCGTAGGTACTCGTATAATTAAAGCCACAGACACATACACCAATCAAATGAATCTGTTCAGGACTACGTCAACTTACAACGAGTTTTGATTGGCTAACACTGCGTCAGAAGACGACACGACACAACACAGTAGTATGAATCCGGCCAGCGCGGGCGTAGCTATGTGACCAGGGGCCTCGGTGCGAAAAAAAAGTTGGGGCTCTATCTAAACTGGTTAGGTTTCATTTTATCAAGTAAAAAACAAATACATATAATATAAGTACTCGTATAATATACTAAAGATGCAAAGCTACTTCATCATCAGCTCTTTATCACCTACTGCAGAGCATAGCAAAGAGAAGCAACTTGCTAACGTAGTAAATAATAATAAAAATTGAATCAATAACGAAGTGGATTACAGTTAATAATTTAGGTACCTAGAACTTTGGTTTTTTACAGATTAAAGAAATTTTAATTTTTTCAAAACATTTTTTTTTGTAATGTGCGTTTTGTTTGTGCAGAATAAACAATTTTTCTTTCTTTTTTCTCGGCAGCACGTAGAGCAAGTAAAGCAAAATAACTCCTTTAACAAATCTCCCAGGTGTTATTGGATTTTTCTATCTGGAATTTCTCAGTAGCAGCCCGGGATCTGGATTTATGCCTGGTTGATGGCAATAGGCTCGCCCTCTATTACCTGGCGAGGTGTCGAAGTAACTACTATGGGTACACCCACTATGCCTAACCCTTTGGTTTCCCCCAAGGCGTCGTCTTCGTTAATTTGTCTACACTAACATTATAGTTACTTTTTATTGCTTATGTACACTTGCAGTTATTATCAGATTACCTATTTCTGTTTTGCGGTATCGGAATGTATATTTATTGTAAGCGTTTGAATATGTGTGGGTTTATTAAAAGCTTGCGTGTTTCTCATTCATAATAATATTTACTTTTCCAATAGCTATTCTATGAAAGCTCTTTATGTAGACTGTAGTGGGAAGTGTCTGAAGTGGGAAATCTATACATATGTACTTGCACTTCACACCCGATTTGGTCCGCGTGGATTTCGTATTTTCCCCCAAAAAATTTAACACCCCCATCTTAGAGATAGTTTTTGAAAAATTATGATTATGATCTTTTTATTTATAAAAAAAGTATTCGGTTCAATTTTCAAGTCTCAAATCAGAGGAAAATATTTTTCATATAAGTACCTACCTACATTTTATCCCCCTAATAAAATAGTAACGAAGTCAAAACTGTACATTGAATCTCCATTTTGCCAAACGTAAATGGCATGGAATACCTACAGGCAATATTAATATTCTGCACAACAAAATAGTATTTAAAATGGAAATGGAACAATCAAAATTAAATTAATTATCTGCCGTGTTCAATACCGCCGAATGAAGATTCATCAATACCATATTGTTGATATTTTTGTTACAAATGAATGGTCATAAATGGAGCAGTATCGTGTAGTCTGTGTGTATTTTCCGAGGTCGAAATATTGAATTGACACGTCGATCGGTGAAATTTTGGGATAGGAATTTGATTATACTTACTAGTTGCTCGTGTAATTTGGGTGAACAATACTAAACCGAATTTAATTACCTCTATAAACTCACAGCAGTTACTGGAGTCCTCTGAATATACAATTCTTCTAAAGACTACACAACTATCCATCCTGAATTCTGGTAACATAGAAATGGTGAACTGTAGATATGAAACGAATTTCTTTCCCATCTTATCATCTCGTTCTCTGCCGTCTCTCCTGCCCTTGGAGTCTATTCCCTATAAGCACGAATTCTGTATTTTCTTCTGAAGTTACGGGCGTTCGCTACTCCGTATGACATAAGATTAGTTTGGGGCCGGAACTAAGCATGAATGAAAACACGTTTTGACAGTTGTCCCTACTCCCGATATAGTTTTACCCGTCGGAAAAAAATTATTTGGCACTTGTTTTGACGGATCAATTACATTCGGATGGGCCCTTATCTTGTTGACGAACTTGCGAGAGTAAAGCCCCAGATCCTAATGTATTTGAGGTCGGCGTCAATGTTCTTTCTTCCATTCATCTACCAGCTTTCATCTCGGTGTTCTCTTCCGCACATAACCACCCATATTTATTAAGGTGGTCGGTATGTCTCTTTTGTTATCGCCATTCCTATTCAAATTTATCCATTTTTCTCGTTGCAGCTCACATGCAACTCATTCCTCCCCATCACACGCCTGCATCACGACAATCGATTACCCCTCAACTACTTTTCCATCCCACATTTTTCAAAGTCAGCTGCTACAAATGCATTATGTTTTGTTAAATATTTACCCATCGTGAAATGTTTACCTACCACTTTCAGCGCTCGGTGTAATGGCACTTATTCTAGTAGCACTATCAATCAATCAATTCGAAAAGGAATTTCAATAATAAACATTGACCTAGGTATCAACTTTTTGATATAACGATCACTTATGTTTGTTAATGGCTACGGTTTAACTTGTATGTGTTTACTTTATGGATTTAACTGAAGTATTTATTTTCGATTCGACCTCGAACGGAGCCAGACATTCTACTTTTAGCATCTGCAATTTTGCAACTTCATAAATGCTGCATCGCGTTTTGGCGACTCTGCTTTAGAGGGCATTATCGCTGATCGCCGATACTAAACGCACCACTTTGGCTGAGGCCCTAGCCATACAGACTTAATTTCTCGGAAGATCATAAACAAAATAACCGCACCATAGATATTTCCTGGATACACCATAATTATTTTTAAACGTTTATAAATATACTTAGTTCACGCTCGATTTCTTTCACAAGGTAAACAGATTTTAAGCACCGTCGCTAAACGTTGGCACTATTCAAATCCACGCGTGTATTCGGTAGTGAAGCATCACCAATTCTTACATGCCGAGACCGACTCTTGCCAATAGTCACATTTCGTTCTTTGTGAACAACTAAAGATTATACATACGAAGTTATTTTTAGCATTGAAAAAGCATCATCCTCAGTAGCCTATAGAAGTATACTGCTAGACAGTTAGACATAGGTATAAGCTTCTCCAATCGAACGCTTTTTGACTCGATCCTAGGCTACTTGGCTACTTTAATCCATATAAGTCAATAGCATAGTCATAATCAACCTATAAAGTTCCCACTGCAGGTACACGGGCCTCCTCTCTGTGAGAGGGATTGGGCCATAAAATCCACCATGCGGGATCGGTGCGGGTTGGTGGATGTCACATGTCTTGGAATTTTTGGTGCTAGGACATGCCGGTTTCCTTACGATGATTTCTTACACGGTTTTGATTGCAGTGGTGATGAAATTAATTACACAAAGTAAAGCGCCTGTCTAGGTTCGAACCCACGACCTACAACTCGTAAGTCGGGGCCCTTAACACTGGGTCATACTGCTGCTGCTTTTGATTATGAGTGAATAAATATGCCAGTCCACTCCACTATGTCATATTTCTGCAATGTCCTTAATGCCCTGGGTCTGTTATATCAGTTGGGCAAGATCATAATAATATCAATAATCTGGTTATTTACTAAAAAGTGACGGAAAACCTTCACTGTTTTGAGAGCAGTGGTGATGAAATTAAATACACAAAGTAAAGTGCCTGCCTGGGTTCGAACTCACGACCTACAACTCGTAAGACGGGGTCGATACCACTGGGTCACCTCTGCACATTAAATAGATTTTACTTGAAAAACACATTCTGAAAAATGTAAGTCCCTCCCTACTATCAAGTAATTTCAGCGCTAGGTACTCGTACCTATTCTAAAAATAACGTTCTATTTATATAATTCTTTCTTCTTTGAATAACTAAGCAAAATCGCCAGATTTGTCTTTGTTACGGCCTTTTTATGTGTATATTTGTCTTGTAAGTAAGTAGTTTGTAAGGCAATTTGGAGCTATGTCGGTTGTTGAACCGCCTCCCTTTCATTTAACGTACCTTAGCAATTTGTGTTGTGTTTACATAGGACTAGTCGTACCTTTATTATCCAATCATAGCTTTATTTCGTGTAATTATTATAAGGTATCTTTGTTTTAGTGTGCTGTGTAAATTGCATGTAATATAGAGGCCTTGTTCTGAGTTGTTCTCATTGTTAAAGCGTGTGAGTAACTTTTTATATGAGCAGTAACATAGCCAAATCAGGAGTTTATTAAAATCCCTGGTGATTTAACTAAGTGGGCGGTCCAATTATAACACCCGAATGTTCAAACGACATTTAACATTAATTTATATTTTTTTCATAAACTCTTTCTGCCGTCTAAACAGAAGCAGCTTAAAATTGAGCCCGCGCTTGAAAATTCACCAATTCGACTTCCGATTTGGCTATTTACTGCGATTTTACTCTTGTTGGTAGCATGTTAACGTGTAGCATTTGTTTTCCAGCACCAGTTCCCGGCGATGTCAGACCTGAAGATGGGCGGCATGCTGTACCTGGCTGGCGTGTTCTTCTTCAAGTCAGACGGCCGCATCCCCTTCGCCCACGCCATATGGCACATATTCGTCGCGCTAGCCGCCACAGTACACTACCTGGCCATCCTACGACATCTCTTCCCAGAACTTAAATCTCATTGAAGACTGCCCGTTTAACCTATCGAATCTCCATTATTAGAGCTCTCTAAAGCTATTTTTGTATCCTAACTCGACAACAAGGCCGCAGATTAAATAATTCAGCCGACAATCGTCCGACGTCGGACAATCGACGGTATTGCAGCTGCGATCTTGCGGCTTTGTTAGCGTCTTCGTAATGTGTGTGTGAATGTTTTATGTAGTGATTTGGAATAGACTAAAATAGATTATAGTACCTACGTTTTATGCTGTCAACCGGAACCGATCGTAAATGTATACCTGTGTGGCCCAGACTGCCGTGAGCGACATATAATCACTGATAGATCTGTTTTTATTCGGTAGGGTGAGCACTTTGATTAAGGTCGTTTTCATGAAAGTTTTTGGTCATAATAAGTCTGTATTGCCCCTGATAATAATAGCGGAACACTCATTAGACTTCGATTAATCTATTAGATCTATCCATCCCATTAAACTTATTTTGGTATTTATGTTTCATGGAACGTAAATTCAACCTTAAATTTTCCGGAACTTCGCCGAATAACTATTTTTGCATAGGGGACGGTGGGACAGTACGCGTCGCCAGAATAATTTCGTATGCAAGTAGATTATTATCATATCATAGATAGCTCGAGTCGCTTTGGTAGTGGATATAATGCCCCATGGTATACAGTTACGTGAGTTTCCGGCCTCTCGGAGCGCCGTACTGCAATCAATATTGTCATATCAAGGTCACATAGAGCAGCATCCATAGTGGATATATACGGCTACGTTGCGGCCCTTATTTATAAACTTCTTTTTAATATTGAGAGCTTATCTTTGTAAATAATGTAATAAGTTGACACGTGAATGAGTCCAAGAATACAAATAATTTTAGGGACTTGGTAAAATCGATCTAATAAACTGAACAGATACGAGCCCCAAGTGTTCCATGGAAACGAAAGTAATTAACCAAGCTCATAAAACATGCAGTAATTTTCGGTAGCATTGCCTCTGCACTAGTTCGGAGCTCGTAATCGAATAATCGATCGATAATTTCGTCGGGAAATTGCGAAGGAAGTTTATCGAGTTACCGCGCGCCCACATTCTTAGTTAACGTTATGGACGGCCCGTAAAAGTCATCTGCTAAAGGACGGCGGCGGCTTAGGCCGCGCAACTCCGTACTGACTTTTCTGAAAACTTTTCAATCGGTTGAACTCGGTTCCATTCTTAGTTATTTATAGACAAATGTTTATTTATTTATTTAATAGGTACTTCAAGTACATAAATGTACAGAGGCGGACTTAAATGTTTGTCCGGAATGACCGTTGTTGTCGTACGAAAGCGATAAATAAATATTTTTCCACTTCGACATGGAAAAATATTTTAAGTTTAAAATGGGCAAATGTTCAGAAGAGGGTAGTTCATCAATTTAAATTAGGTACACATTCGCAGTTTTCATACTTAGAAATTGTTTGTCCTACATCCATTTGATGGGTCCGTAAAACAATCTATCGAGTATTTTGTGTGAAGTCTCATTTGGGCATTTTCAGTGCCCTTAAGGGGCTTACAGGACCTAAACGCAAAAAACGCAAGTTTTAGAAACAATAAAAGTATATGATCGACTACAGTAAACAAAATCAGAAAAATATTATATTCTTCAGGATATTTGCTAGGTAGATAGTATGTTGAAAACATAATACAATTCATTTGATACGATAGAAAAAAATCATGAAGATACCTCTAAAAACTTTCTTTTTACAATAAAAACCATACTAATATACATACAATCATTATAATTTTTTGTCAGATTCTTCAAGCAACATACTAAAACACTAGTGATTACATTTTTTAGTCCAAACAATAGATTTTTTGTAAATTTATAGATAATTGCTTCATATTTTGCAATAAATTACCAGCGTTGTGTCATCGCGCGTCTCTATCTTTTCTATGCAGTCCGACAAGACCGCGCTGTAGGTCATGTGATCGCCTTGTCTTAAGACAAGATTCACAGATCACATATTATCTTTAAGTGACTGTAAGCGTTCCATACGGATGTGAACATACCTATCGATACCTATGTTATGCTTACTTAGCTTAATAAAGTAAAGTCAAAGTGCGATCTGTGACTCTTGCCCTTAGTGTAAATTGTGTAGGGGTTCAGATGACAAGTGACTGCCTGACTCGAGTCTTACATTGTCTCAATAAGATTGTGAGTTGTTGTATGAATGCTTTGTAAAAAGTTTGTATAGCTGCCGTGAGTCCCTTGTCATGTGTACGTAGCCTTATAGCGTATAGCTCTGTGTGATGGTAGCTTATTCGGATGCAGTATGGCGTGTGCACTATCGGTTTCCTAACACAATCACTATAGATACAAGTGTTTATTAGATGTAGTAGCATGAACCACGTTCGGCCAAACTACTACAGATGATGGTAAATGTGTGTATATTTTGTAACATATTGTTGAACTTATTGTACTATTGTTGTAGTGTTTGTAGTCGTATCTCAGAATCTCGAGACCAATCCAACCCTTTTTAGAATAACTATTTAAAAAACTTATTGAGGGTTTTTAGAAACATTTATACCTATTAACTTATTATACTTATATGAAATCCAGTTTTTTCAGCGAAATCTTTTATACACCTCAACGTGACTTTTTCCTTAGTATTAGTACGTTATAGTGTAGCTAGTTGAATGTATATACCACCTCGTGTCTATTGAATAGGATTTTAAAACATCTCCAAGAATATTTATTTAATTTTAAATTATTTATTTATATGTCCCCAGTTTAGATTTTTTAAGGATTGCTCAATCGTTCGTGTGACTAGGTAATAATTTGCCAGACTTCCAAACGTTTCACTAGAATCTCCATACTTGTATAAGCGAGTACACGGTTGGTGGTAACAATTATAGTTTGAACGTGTTTGAGAGGTGTGTGGAGATGACTTTATCACGCTGGCACCCGCCGCCATTGTCCGCTGTGCTCGAGTTGCGATAGCTAAACAATTGACGCTGTTCGGAACCGGGACAGCGTCCATCCTTAGACAGTTGCTCACACAATGGACAGAGGGATCGAATATATATACTTCAGACCTTTAACCTGTTTGGACTACAAAATACTCTTGCTATAGCGATAGGCATTACCTACTATGATAAAATGTGCTAATTTGTAATTATCTTTCAATGGATTACCTTATAAAAGGTTCTTTAGTGTCACATGAATTAAGTGCTATATTTTGATTTTGTAATAATTCTAGTCATTGTATTTGCTACAAACATTTAAGTGTGTTAAATGTAAATTAATTTTATGCAATGGATATAGTCGCGTAGTTAAAAGATCAAAAACCAACTCAGTGCCACTGGGACGGTTTAGAATTAGGCTAATTGCAATATAGATGCGCGGCTTATGACATTTTAGTGAATTGGTTGAGAATAGAAACATGAAAACCGGTTAGCCAAGGTTATCACAGGGTAATAATCAAATATTACAAGATTGCACAAAAAAGTAAAAATTGTTAATTCATTTTTAACATAAGAATCTCACTACGATTAGTTGAAATAAATTCAAATTTATTTTAAATTTAGGGAAATGGTGTTTATTTTAGAGTACGGTATCAGGTAGACAATGCTACGATACCTAGTTCGTATATCAAATAGATGACAATTCCTCTAAAGTGCAAAGTATTTGTAAGTAGGGAAGGGTAGCGTCGGGTCGTGTTTAAACTGTAATATTTCGGATATTATTAGGGTCCTATTATTAAATACGCACGATACAGACAATTTTCTGTAGTCATTAAAAAATTTAGTCGAATCGTGTGTCCCCGACAGTATCTACCTACCGGTGTGTAATACTCGTCGCTTTGATTGTACCTAGCCAAATACATGCTGTATATTATCGAACCAATGATATTATAAGTAAAAAGCGGTAGGTAGGTTACCTACCCAACATTCGATCTTCAAAAATGGCAAACCTTCGATCTTCAAAAACGGCACCATGCCATACTACTAGATGACACGTGGAAGAAGGACGGCCATGTCGTAGATATCGGAAGTGGACAAGAGACAAGATGAAAAGTACCTAGGCTAATTAGCCAAGCTTTGACGTAACACCTGCGGAGCGTGTAACCTATCTAGCGTGTACATACTCTTTTTAACAAACTTCAAATAAAAAGGAGGAGGTTCTCAATTTGCCGGTTTTTACTTATAATATCATTGATTACGACTGTTAAATGTCGCTATAAATGTTGATATTGCTAAAGCAATTGCATGTCTCAAGTCTTCCAGAGATGCTATTGGTAGGTCTTCTAAATCAAATTAACATTCCTTACTTATTCCATATTTTTTGAAGTAATCAAAACTTTCTTGTGGCCGTCTTCCTTTGGAGTATTTTTTTTAATTTTTCAACCACCTCTGGTCGCAAACTCCTCTATTTTCAAAACTCCGTAAACTGATACTCAAGTAAAATATTTATTTTTTAATATTAATTTAAAAAAAGAACTGTCGACTATGACTATGAGTCTTTTAAAAAAATATGTATAAAAATAACCGCTATACTATTGGCATTTTAATACTTTCCCACTGTTGAAAATTGTGCCCATATTACCTATTCACTTTTTCACGAATTGTGACGTCACTATACTCAGTATCTATAAATAATACTAGATTTTGATGTAATACTAGTGGGAATAATCATTTTGTTATTATAAATACCTTCGCAGGAGGGTCCACCGTACCAGTCTAGGTATAATAAAAACTATTATTGTTGTTTTCAATGGGAACAATGATTTTTAATCTATATTGACTTAAGATTGAATCTCGCATGTGTCGGTGAACACTTGTGTGGAGGTATAACTTGTTGTCTGTACGATGTTTAATGTGATGTAACGTGTATTGTTGTAGATGGTAAGATAATACAAGCATCAGATAACATAAGGCAGGTAACGCGCTGGCTTTATGGCAGCCGAGCTTATGTGACGACTACTTTTAACCACTCTTAGTATTCACTAAGAGTTCAAGTTATCGATAAGAGCATTGCACTTCCGCAATGCTCTTATCGATAACTTGTACTAATTTGACACGTTGTAGTTATTTATCGATAACTGGGCAGCATACTTTACTGATTTTGAAATTACGAAAAGGGTCTTTTGCATGTCTGATTGGAATCCTTTTATCGATATCGCTGGCGCAGGCACCAGAGTCCTACAATGTCTGATAAGCTACCTGCCTTATAAATAAAACCCAGTGATTCTATTTAATTTTTCTATCAGATGTTACCAATGTTACCATTAATATCGGACCCTGGTATAGTTTTGTAGAGGTTTTTGGGAACTCAATAAATAAAAAATTTACAAACACATTTTTTGTCTTATTATTTAATGTACAAACCTTTAGTTAGGTATTACAAATTATTATTGGTAGGTATAAATTAAAATTGTGATATGCCTAAAACTAAGTAAGTAGGTATCTACTTTGAGTAGTTACATTCTAGACACTGTTTTGATTCCTAAAATCTCTAAACATTTCTCCATGATTGTGGCAGTGACTTCACAGAGCATTAATCTTTCGTAAATTATCTTTACAATCTTGCCTTCCTTATCTTTTTCGACACAGTAGCATTTGTCGTAAAACTCTGTGAATGCTGAGCAAATTTCATATAAATACTCACACAGGCTGTGTATGTAAAGATCAGATGATACTTTGAGTATAATTTCTGGGAACCTAAGTAATACTTTTCCAAGTTTCCATTCAGCTTCATGACCAAACTTATAGCCAGATTTTTCAATCTCAGCTGATAGTTGTTCAGGTGAGATCTGAGCTGTCCTTGCTATTGACCTGATGCGAGTCAAAGCATACAACAGGTAGACAGCAGTGTTACCCTTGTCATCTAACATCTTGTCAAAAGAGAACACATAGTCATTTATTCTATTATGTGAAAGATCAGCATACTTCACACATCCATAGGCTACTGCTTCCTGAGCCTGCTTCAACTCTGCAGGTGTCAAGACTTTGTCTCGACCTTTCTCAACAAGTTTGTCCAGAGCTCTCTTTAATCCTTCATCAAGTAATTCAATTAGTTTAACAGTGTCACCGGACCTTGTCTTGAATTTCTTCTTATCCTCTCCTAATACTACACCAAAACCAACATGCTCCAACTTCTGATGATCATTGAGAATACCAGCCCTACGAGCACAGGCCTCTATGGTAACAAAATGCGTGGCTTGGCCAGCATCAGTGACATATATAAACCTATCTCCCTTTTCTTCTTCCACCCTTTGTTTTATGGTTGCCATATCTGATGTATCATAAGTGTAGCCTCCACCAGACTTTACAACTGTAAGTGGTATTCCATCATGGTTATCAGAGTTGCCCCACATGATTAACCTGCCTTCATCCTCTTCTAAAAGCCCAGCATCTTTTAGATCCTTCACTACAGCATCCATTCTGTCCTGGTAGAAAGACTCTCCTCGATTAATAATACTGATATCAAGACGGTCATATATCTTCTGGAACTCCTGCAGAGATACATCACAGATCAGTTTCCAGGCAGCAATGTAATCAGGCTTATGTGACTGCAACTCCACAACACATGCATAAGCTCGTTTCTTGAACACCTCATCTTCATCAAACCTTTTTTTGGACTCTTTATAGAATGCTTGCAGATCTGAGATGGGTGGAGAAACAGTCTTAAAGTTGGGGAACTTGTCTTGCAAATGTGCAATCAACATGCCAAACTGAGTCCCCCAGTCTCCCAAGTGATTTATCCTTAAGACATCATTTCCTAAGAACTCTAGTATGCGAGCAATGCTGTCTCCAATGATGGTGGACCTTAAATGACCTACATGCATCTCCTTAGCAATGTTTGGAGATGAAAAATCAATAATAACCTTTTCTTTTTTCACTGGAGGAGGTTTTATACCAAAGCGTAGTATACAGTTAAGAATATGTTCAGCCATCATCTTGTTGATATAAATGTTTAAGTAACCAGCACCAGCTACTTCCATCCTATCTATGAAAGGTGAAGTTGGAGTTTTATTCAAGATGTTGTTAGCCACTTCTCGGGGGTTGGTCTTCACATTGTTAGCTTTAAGCATTTGTGAGATGGCCATAGCTGAGTTGCATTGATAGTCTCCGAATTTTGGGTTGTTTCCAGACACCGTTATTACAACTGGGGGATCCTTCAAGTCAGGATATGCAGATGCAATAGCAACTTCAAATATATTTTTTAGTTCGTCCACTAAACATATGTTGCCCTCAACAGAGTTGACGTCAGTGATCAAGGTGAGACGTTTCTTCGATTCTTTTTTGACAGCTGTTGACTTGGTCCCAGAACATTCGGCTTTAATCGCATTTTCTAAAATAACTAAGCGATGTTTGAGCTTCTCGTTCTCGGTTGACAGTTTCTCTAGCCGCGGGTCACCGATATAACTAAGATCGCCTTTAGAGATCTTGTCTAGTTCCTCTTCAATTGCCTTGGCTTCCCTCTCCGCCTTGACCGTCCTTTCTTCTAACTTCTTCTGATCCTTATCGGCCATTTTACTAGTAAATTGTTTCTCGAGACACGGGTATCAGTTTCAGATGTATTTATATTGCTGTTTTGATGTATTTCACTTAAAACTTGATATAAATAGAATCTGATTTTAGGTTATTTGCCACCGCAACAAGCAACAAGAAAGACCAACACATTGATTTGTCATAGTTGTCAAATATTTCTAAATTTGACGTAGACGTAATTTGTTTCGTTTAGAAATTAAGATATAAATCGTTGAAATGCGACTTTTTTATTATATTACATATTATTGGCCTTCTATAAAATTGGGTCGGGCCAGGTTAAGATACTAGAAAATTCAGATTTTATTATAAAATGGAAGGTTTGAGTTATGTATCTTGAGAGAATATTTTGTACTGACCGAACCCAATCGAAACAATGCATCCGTCGTATGGAATTAGGGATCAGGTAACCATAGCAACCAAGGTCAAACAAACAGCGGCAAAAATATGGTTCAAAAGAGGCAAGTGTGAATGAAGATTAAATTATCAATAATATTTATAAAAAAGCGTTTTTATTAATTGTTTAGTGTGTTCACGTAGATCTGGCTCTAAGAAGTTATTTCAATACCGTTTACCGTATTGAGTGGGTGAAATAATGAGTTTAAGATTCAATAGATTTTTACATTCTCTTCAAAGATAACAATAATCTCATGGCTCAAGGATGGCACATCAACAAAATGGGCTTGACTATACAAACAAAGACAGGGACGGGCTGCCATACTGGCTTGAAAACCTTACCAAGTAAGTTTGACCTTTTCCTATTAGCACTCAGAATGATTAATGAACTCGTTTACTTTATCTACATAAAGGTAAGACGTCAATATGGTAATTCTTAGTACAATGCACTCTATAACTTCCGTGTCAAGGCTGGGCCAGCCAATAGGTACTTGGACGAACGATGCCTATGAACGCCTACATTAAACAGTTGGTATGTTTCAGGGAGATGAAAGAGACGCATATTCGAAACAGTAACAGTGAGTCTCCAATTTTGGAGGATACAAAGTATAAAATTGAAAGTTCTCAATTGGACCCACGCAGGTAAGGAACACCTACTCAAGGAGGTACCTAACACAAGTAAAACAAGACCTGTAACACAGGTTTTTTTTATAAACCTCTTCTGGCACCAGTCTCTCACAAAGGTAGCTCCTTATTCGTGCACTAATTGTCTAATATTAATAGCATTATACAGGGTGTGGCGTAAATAGTGGTCCACCGTTAAGGATTTGATATACCAGATAATTTACTATAACATATTACAATTTGAACCATTTTAGTAGTACCTACTTACATTTTTTTTACAAAAATCGCTCTTGAATTTGCATGATTATGTTAAAAATTAGGGTTTTTTTTTAATAATAATAATAATAATTCTTTATTGACATGATAGGTTACAGAAACTTGTTTGAAGCCTCTGACTCCTAAACTAGGTGTACCTGTATGTCAGGAGTCAGCGCCCTCTCCCATTTTATTTGGCTTAGGTACTAATGTCAACATAAAGCATGTGTGCAAAAAAATACAATTTTTAAAAGAAGTAAACAAAGTAAAATAAAATACAATGACAAAAATGAAAAGTATAAATAAAAAAAAATAAAAAAATAAAAAGATATCAAAACTATAATTTAATTATTCTTAAACTATATCGTGCTGTGTGTTTGTGTGTGGGTGTGTACGTGAGGGTGTGTGTGTTTGTGTGTGGGTGTGTACGAGAGGGTGTGTGTGTGTGTGTGTGAGGGAGGGTGTCTGTACAAACAAGGGTGTGTGTACGTGTGCGTGGGTTCCCGTTCGTATTTGTGTATAAGATTAATTATTTATTATTTTCTCTACGTCCTCATAATCGAGAGTAAAGAGCCAGTTCTTTACTTTAATTTTACATTCGTGTAGTGGTAGCGGGTAAAAATTTAAGATTCTATTAATCTTGTTGTATAAAAATACAGAAAGAAAAGCGTTTTGTCGTCTTGCAAAAGCCGTGCGACATTTAACAGATTCAATCACATTTGGAATTGTTCGCTTATTTCGAAGTTTACCCGGATCATATGGGGTAGCTACGTGTTTTTTAGTAATTATCTGGAAAATAAATAGTTGTCTTACTGTAAGTACACGACACGGTTAAAATAGAGAAGAACTAACTTTTTCTTCAAAAGCTCTAATTTTACATAAAAAACCATAATTTTACACGATAGCTCTAGTATTCAGCAGTAATTTACAGAAATCAAAATTAAACAATAATGGTTTTTGTTGAAACTACAACTAAATTTGTAACAAAAGGTAGAAATTTCGTAAATAATAATAAAAAAAATATATTTTAGGAACCCTTGTGTAAAAATGGTTAAAATTGTAATGATGTTATAGTAAATTATCTGGTATATCGAATCCTTATCGGTGGACCCCTATTTACGCCACAACCTGTATACATAAGTACATTAAAATTACGAAAAACCTTAACTAATGCTACCAAACCGAACATGTTGTTTTTGTTTACTTAGACTAACGCGTAGGACATCATTGGACACAACGATGGACATGTTAATGAAACCACAATTGGGAGCAGTTGCACATTCCGCCGGTAGGTACCTTGCGCCAATCGAATAAAGGTAAACAATGTTTTTTAATAACTGTTATTTGAGAAGAAATCCTTGTGTTGTGTATTGACCTTAAGGGACAAAGGCTGGAGCTGCTTAAGGGAAAAAAAAACAATAATGGTTCTTTCTTTTGTTACTATTTGCTGTACTCTGGACGCTTTTAACGCGTAGGTATGTCTTTTTTTTACATCGTTCTATAAATTCAACATTAATGATGTATATACCTAGGTAACTAATATTTTTGTACAGACGCCAGCACATCAACCTACTACAATCTGTCAGATTTCTGTAATAGATTTTCAACTTTATCGCTTTAGCGATAAAGTTGATGCTTTAGCATAAGGTTCAATGTTGATTGGGAAAATTTGACAGTTAGGTGTAGGTTGATGTGCTGGCGTCTGTACTTAAAAATATAATTTAAAAGAGTGTCCATGGAGTTTTTTACCCGTTCTTTTCTTCTCAATAGATTCCATTCTATAAGCGTAGCAGGTACTACGCTTTGGAATGGGCAACTAGCTTCATATTTTCTGACTGACCGACTTCTTGACAATTCAAAAGTGCCTGTAAATGGTTTAATTGAAATAAATGCTTTGAGTTTGAGTTTAAAATAACGGCGTTGAAACTGCATGTTCTAGGTTACAGCCAGAACGGAAGGAGAGTATACGTTAGGGGTAAATTAGACTGGGGAGACTCATCGAACGCATCCTCAAACGACTTCCTATCAGACTTACTGCCACATTACGTCACACCACGACACCGAAGAGCCAATAAGACAGCTGACGACGACTTTCATGACGTCATTCTGGGTCCTAGTAAGTAGAAAATGATTTTTATTCCGTAGCAGGTTTATTTAACTGCGGCCATTTAGAAAACTTTTCCTTTTTAGGACCTCAAGAGACAAAAAGTTGTAAAAAGCTCGTCTCAAACGAAAGTTCCATTGATTTACAACAGAGCAATAATTCTATCAAAAGAACTATTTCCAAAAATTCAACAAAGAAACCAGCATCATTGAGTTCCTTTCCAACAAAACATGGACAAAAGGACAAATTAAAAAACGAGTTTATTATCCCTGAATTGCCTGAAGGACGTTTGTTAGAACTGAAGATATTCTCCAATTGGGGAGACAAATATTTGGTTGGTCTGAACGGACTAGAGCTTTTCGATTCGGATGGCAATGCTGTTACAGTTGAAAAGGTATGTTCTTGCTCGATGAATGACGTGGCAGTCGACAAAATAAAGCAAAAACAATAATTCCATTTATAAATCTCCCAGGTATGGACGGACTCTGACACAGGGGACCAATCAAAGCACGGTCGCGCAGAGAACATAATAGACGGAGTAATGCGCACTCGTGATGAAAGGCACGCGTGGACTGTTCCAGCTCCCCGTGGAAACCCTATAGCACTGTCTGTGTTGCTGGCTGGAAGCGCCAGGCTGGCTCTGATGAGGATATGGGTAAGTAAGGCTGAAAGATGAAAATTGAGGTTTTATTACGATTGATTTTAAACTGTCACAGTTTGCTGTCTTCAGCGAGCCACGGTGGAATCGTACCATTGGAACTTAATTGTGTTTATAAAGTGTTTATAAGTACTGTTACGGCTATTATTTCGGCACCCTAATTGCGTAACATATTATCAATCGAAATCTGAATAATTTTGAAGCAAATTGCTAATCCATTGCTGCATAAGTACGAAAAATTTTACTGCTCAACACGTAAATAACGCAATGAATATTGTTGAACTGTCAAAATGAAACCGATTCCGATTGATAATGTGTTACGTAATTGCCCCGCTGTTCATGAGAAGAGAATGACGATTCCGCTTGTTGTTATGTTTGCAGAATTACAACAAATCTCGCATATATTCAACACGTGGCGTTAGGTTGGTTCAGATCAAACTGGATGACCAAATTATATTCCACGGAGAGATAGCTAGGTCGACTGGTGAACTGAAAGGACTACTCTCTTCTTTTGGCGATGTAAGTACCATACTTATCATAACGATGATATCACGTCCGACTTAGGTACCTACTTGGTCCTTCTACTGAACCTGTGTTTCAAACAGACCTTAAGCAGGTTTGTTTGAAACACTTCAGTTCTTAAACGTAGTGTAATGTACTGGACGTGGACATTGGTCGACTCTGCTTAAAATAAGACATACCTGTAAGGCTGCGTTTCCACCAGAAATTAGCGAGGATGCGTAGTGAGGAATTTGCGTAAAACTAACCAATAACAACACTAGCTTAGCTCAAGCTATGAAAATGAAGCAATGTTATTCGTTAGTTTCTCACACATCCCTCACTACGCATCCTCGCTCATTTCTGGTAGAAACGCAGCCTAAGTAGGGTACCATTTCGGACAAGGAAAGTCCCGACAATAGCCGGTGATTTGCAAAAAAGTCCAGACATTTTACTTTTTAATAGTTATTTTTTTATTCCGAACATTTTTGTAGTTTAAAAAATCTCCTTTAGTCGAATAGTCCAAACAAATTACAAGACCGGGAAACGTCCGGAAGGGGGACTAAAAAGCCGGACATGTTCGGATAAATCCGAACGGATGGTAACCCTCCATATAAGTGACTTTGCAACGCAATTGCAATTGCAGCGTCACCGTCGTGTTGAAAATAGATGCGAGCGAGCTGGCAGTAATTTTAAAATTAAGTAGGCGTTACAAACTCGCTACAAATGACGTATCTAGGGTGTTCGTTTTACTCATCTATTAATAAATTCATGATACCTATACCGACACATCCGCAGAAAATCGATTCAAAATTCTTGGAAACTTCAGAAGCTACGACTATCGATTGCAATAAAATAGATGTTGGTTGGAATCAAATATGTGTAGAGATATTATTTATTCCTTGTACTTAGCTACGTAATTCATTTGTAACTGTAGCTATTAAATTACGTACTTTCATGTCTAGGTCTTTAATTTTAAAAAATCTGAATAAAAGGTGATTATATGTACCTAGGTAAGTAACCTAAGTAGGTAATTCTGGGATAATTAAGTCGGATATTACGTTGAATTTTTAACATCGACATACCGCCAACCCACACCATGAAGAAGGATAAAGATCCTTTCACTTCGTTCGCTTTTTAACCAACTACAACCCGCATACAATTTCCAGACAATCCTCTTCACAAAAAATCCAGCAATCCTAGAGTCTATAATGCATAACGACAAGAACTTCCAAGCATTACTAAAGGACAATGAACCGATGAACGACTACCCTAACATAAACGATAAACGTCCTCCGACTGCCAACGATAGCAACCATAATATGAGCCCTACGGCGCTGCTAGAAGCCCTGGATATTGAGGAGAAAGAGATTAAGTATGTGGCCAAGAAAGTCAAGCTGACCCTCATGTCTAATTGGGGACAGAGGCATCTGATTGGACTTACAGGTGAGGATAGTATTTAACTTACCTTAGGGTCCCAGGAGAAGATGGAGCAATCCTGTCGTCAAGCTCGTCCGAGCTATAAAAATAAAATAAATAAATAGGGGTCCTCATGGCATCTGATGATTGGATCCTGCTGATGTGTTTCATCAAATCTATTTTTGAACTTTCGTGATTTGAACATTGAGATTCGGGGCTATATTTTCACGGTTACATTAGTAAAAGGAACGTTCCTTTATTCCCCACATTTCTCCGGATTGCATCGGCCGTATTCGCGAGTTCCTACTGTCTGTCGTTGCCAGAGTTACATAATGTGTCATGTAGCAAGAGTTTTTTCAAGTAGTTTTTTCGCTTGCATCTGGATTTATAAACACTAGCCTACCACAATCCTTGTATTTACTGATGATACTCTGGCTGACTCTCTAAATGTGTCTGAAGTTTGAAAATGCGATACAAAAGACTTCGTTTGAGTTTAGATAAATCTCAAACTTCCATTGGCATTAAGTATACATACAATAGTTTTTTATTTACGTTCAACAGGCATAGAACTCCTTTGCTACAACGAGCCTATAAAGGTCCACCGTGCATACGCTTACACGGCTTTCATAACGGAGGACCAGGCGCCGGAGCACAGCAACCTCATAGAGTGTAAGGGTTTATTCAGCGGCAGAAACATCACCACTGACTTCGAAGACATGTGGTGCACAAGCTTTGCTGCCGGCACCAAGTTCTGTCATATTGTTATGGAGTTGTTGGAGCCGACTGAGATTACTAGTAAGTGGGAATATGTAGTCTAGACTTCGCTTTCCTATGCTTTGTTAATCTTTTATGGTTTCTGCTGGCAGCTCACTCAGGGCGGTCAGATTGTAGTCTACTTTATGTGAAGGCGGGTATTAAGTAGGGCCATTACTGTTCCTTTGCGAAAAGAGGTGCTCTCAAGCCATCATTGTTTCAGTGTGAAAAAGGAAAGCTATACTAATGTACAGACGCCAGCACATCAACCTACTACAATCTGTCAGATTTCTGTAATAGATTTTCAACTTTATCGCTAAAGCATAAGGTTCAATGTTGATTGGGAAAATTTGACAGTTAGGTGTAGGTTGATGTGCTGGCGTCTGTACCTAGCTTCCCTTTTTCTCACTAAAACAATGATGGCTCTAAGAAAGATCTCATACTCAGTACTTACTATACTGAACTCATTCTGTCTAACCGAACTCTTTCTTCCTCCATCGTAATAGTCGTAAAATAGCACCGTGCAATAGGGTGCTATTGCACTAATGGTGATTAGTGGTGCTATTGCACGGTGCTATTACTACTAGGTACCTACTGTTACTAAGTAGTAAACTTCATCAAAATACCCTGAAGCTTTGTTCATTATCTTCTTCAAAGCTCACTTCTCATTCAGGTATCCGCATTTGGAACTACAACGCCAACATGGAGCTATCCTACATTGGGGCGAAACACGCACGCATTTGTTTGGATAGTACAGCGCTCCACTACCGGCCCCTACTGCTGCGTAGGGCTCCCGGGGACACCTGCTACGATTATTTGCAGCAGATTGACCTGCTCGCTATTGACGACAGGTAACAACTACTGCTTACAACTTCCAACATCATTTGGTGCAAGTTAGAGATAGGATACTCAGAAAACTCCTACATAGATACCCGACTCGAGATTCCGTTATTTGCAGCTATCTGTATTTATTTAGGCTTTACTATTAAAATGTTATAAGTAACGCGTTTGTTGGACGATACTGCTGTCAATGGTCAGTGGTAAAGATTTTTGGAAGATGGAGATGTTCTTCTGCGACTGCCTTGACATGTGATGTTGCTCTTCGTCATTATGTCATATTTGCTTCACCTGATTTATTTTGGAAGCTCACTTAAACAAGCCGTTTTAAAAACTTTTTAAAATCACATAATAAAAATTATCTGTCTTATTTTATTCCCCAAAATAGGTTAGACGATGCGGAAGATTCGGACACTTTCCGTATGGACTGCTTGGTGTACGGTACAAACTTGGACATGGGAGCTCCTACTGGTTTTGTACTGCAACTGAACATATTCTCCACATGGGGCGACCCGTACTACGTCGGTCTGACGGGCGTTGAGCTTTATGATCCCCACGGGAACATGATACCAGTCACTGAGACAAGTAAGTGGTAGTTTAAGATGTGTTTTATTTTGTATAACAAAGTTGCCTGGCGGTCCTTCATCAATTTAACATTTTGGGGACGGCCAAATGCTATTTGTAAGATAGCTTAGTTCCTTATATTCAGAAAAGCCTACTAAACAACTACAACATCGATCCGCTTTCTCAGTGTTGACCATTAAACTTCCCTCTTCTACAAAATTGTATTGCTCTCAAGGAAAGCAATAGCAATGCAATGCTGGTAGCTGGTAGCAGATTACTAGTATTCCAGGTATCCACTTCTGGTAAATTGCGTGAAAATTGCAAGTCGGGGGATTGAACTAACCTTTCGCTCATCAGACCACGCCTTATTTTTTGGACTATCCACGCTTCGTTCTTCATTATAAAGTACACACCCAGCAATGGAGTACCACAAGTTAAAGCCTTTATTTATTGCCCACCAGACGTATGCGCTCATCCAGCTAGCGTGAACGTGCTGGACCCGCACGCGGCTGACGTGCGTACACCCGACAAACTCATCGATGGACGCAACGCGCGTGTCGGCGATGCTGCACATTCCTGGCTGGCGCCTGTACTGCCGCATACGCTCAACAGGTCAGTGATGACAACTATCTTTTACCTGCACTTTTCTTGTGTTCTTTCTTAAGACTCAGTTACACGATGCAAGATTCGTTGCATGTGTCTACAATATTATAAAGACAATTTCGTAGTTGCGTTAACTAACCGTATCGCATGCAACAGCCAATTTAATAGGGTCATCGAGAGACAGGGGGCATTGAAAAACTTTGTTTTGACATGATCCACATGAACGCAATTTGACGTTGCAGCGCTGATAATAGAATGCGCTTTTTTTGTGTCCCTTTGATGAGATAGGTGTAATCTGACTGTGTATGTCCAGTAATTTAAAAGTGGGGGTAGTTCAGAGCTCGATGCTTTCTTTTTAATATAAAATCCCAGCCAGCGTAAACCTGTGATCCACTTTCAATATTAATCCTTTTGCAGGGTATACTTTGTATTCGACGTCCCGGTTTCCGTGTACGGCATAAAGATCTGGAACTATGGGAAAACTCCAACGAGAGGTGTCAAGGAGTTCGGAGTAAGTAATCCAAATTAATTCTACATATATCTTCCAGTACCAAGCATAAGTGATGACTGCAATGAGAGGCTAACCTGCCAGCATTCAGCGACATGTAGATCTATATTATTATTTATCGACAACTTACTTTGGGATACTCAACCAGTAATGCGTCATCTCTCCTTGTTATCTGACTAATATAAGGACATCTGCTTACTTACCTATCATCATCATCATCATCATCTCAAAATTTTAAATACTAAGCTATTTAAAAAGAAAATTTACGAGTGGTTATCTATTCATAGTTTTTATAGTGTTAAGGATTTCATTGAGAAAAAATGTTAATCTCAGTTACATAATTATTGAAAAGGAGACGTTCAATAAATGTATGGGGCTTGGTACAAAAATAATTGAAAATTTAAACAGCCTTCAGAGCTATATAGGCTGAAAGAGGGTAATTATTTTGATGTCTTTGGGAATTTAATTTTTTTTTTACAGCCACCCGTTTTTTTTTAAACAAGTGATGAAAAATAAAATGCTTGCATCACTAACTACAAACATTGTATATATTTTAGGGTTGGCAGCCCCGTGGCAAATGACATGACAATGACAATGTCAGCAGTGGCTGCTGACTGACATTGTCATTTCTCATTGTCAATTATCATAGAAATAAGTGGTTATGTACATACTTGTACTTTATTATTAAGTACATAATACATTTGTTGCCGTATTTTTCTAAATATAAAACCACTCCGCCTCGCGGACTTTTACCAGAGGTTATGGTGTTTTTTTTATTTCAACGTCATTCTGACATTTACAGATTTGACCTTTTTCGACACGTTTTGATATTGCATTGTAATGATAATCAATATTTTTTGTCTCAATTTCATGGAGCTGCAGCTAAAATTATAATAAAATCTCAAAGTATTTAATAGACACGGAAACTTTAGCCACATTTGAAATAACTATATCGCACAGAAATGAATAAATAAAGGCTATGTGCGTTTTGTTTGTACTGAAACATTTTTCGCATTTTTACGAAAAAAGGCGCCTGAAAAAATAATATTTAACTTTAATCGAGTAGCTTAATAAATAAGCTTTCTAATAAGGTACATCACATTAGCGTTTAAAAATATTCGGAATATTGGCCCACTTTTGACCTCTCCTTTTGCATGCTAATATTATATTGGCAAAACATGTTTTGCTCTAAATTGTACTTTTACCATCTTTTATACCATGTTTTTATGCAAATAAATATATTACCTATTATTATTATTATTGTTTATCAGGTTTTAATGGATGACCTGCTATTGTACAACGGAACTTTGGACTGTGCCAAAAACAATGAGAACCTCAACTCGCAATGGTTCTGCTTGCAGAACTTGGATGTCGACACATTGACGCCTTCGTGAGTAACCTTTATTATGATAGTTATATCTCATTTCTCACTATGAATGTAGACGCAGGGTCAGGAATGGCACGGCAGCATTTGGCTTCCTTCCGTATAATTGGCTCTCTCAACATTCTTGAATATTGTTCTGGCCAAAGGGAAGCGGGACCAGCAAATGTATAGTCATTACCAACCTCTTCACGCCCTTGCTTAGTGTTTCTGCACTATGCTTTGACTATGCCAAAGGACTCTTCGACTACGAGCAGAATCTGGCGTACCTATGGAGTTATTGGGATTATCTTGTTGTGTTCATCAAAAAATGTCTTTTCAAATAACTGGTGATTAATCTGCATTCGCAATTTATTTGCCAAAAATGTAAACAAATATGAGTTTATGGAAAAATAACTTTAAATCCTATACAATAAAGTTCAGTTTACGCTACAACTTAAAACATTTTTATATCTTTTTCAATAGTCCTAGTCACTCTGAAATCAACTTAATTACCATTAAAATAAAGTTGATATCTTGAAATAATATTAATTTGAAACATAAGTTTGAATAGACTTTAGATGCTGTCTTTTAGGCATCTCAAAGGGAACTTTTTTGCTATTCTCGCCACTTAAAGTTGAGCACGGTTTAAGAGCTACTTGTTTCTTTCAGTTCATCGGACCTAAGCCAGCGTACAACGACAAGCGGTTCGAGCGAGAACGCGGACCCATCGGCGCGACCACACACCAGCGTTCACGTGTTCCACAAACATAGACAATAACGGACCCGCGGCCCAACGTACTCTCTGTCAAATTCCCGTGCACCTTTCAACCTATTTCAACTTCTTCAAGGTACCATTAGGTTTTCCATCAGGAATTTCTGAGTAGCAGCCCGGGGGCTGGTTTTGTGCCCGGTTGATAACAATAGGCTCGCCCCGGGCTTAAACATAACTGGCGAAATTTGGGTGTACACCTCTGCCTAACTTTTCGGGGTAAACGGACGAAACTATAAAAACTATAATTGTGTGATTTTGACAGACCTGAACTAATTTGCTAGTGTGTTAGTTATGGTACGGTCAGTTGTGAACAACACGACTAAATAACAATATTCATTAAAATGTTGTGTTATTGAACGAATTTGCCCCATTTTAGAGAGTATTTTTAACTAATAAGATTTGGTTTAAGGAGTAGATCGCATTGTTTCTGAATTGAAAAGGCGATGCTTAAAATTTTAAAGATTTTTTGATGGTTTAGAATTAAAATGGAATTCTTTTGAAACGGGCGTAGACTACCCGCTTTAGCACTTGGTTTCATGGAGAATATATTAGTTATTAGTAGGAATTGCAGGCATGTAGTAATTTCGTAGACTGCACACTCGCCAAAATATTTTTTACCTTATTTATATTCACTTTTACTGTTGTACCTCATAAAGTTATAAAAAACCGTAAACATTAAAACACTTCGACGTAGTTTAAATTATTGTAAGGTTGAAACTTAGTGTAGCATCAGTCCATATTAGTGGAACGCGTGGCCTGAAATAGTGATGTTGCTGGTCCGAAATTGTTGTAATTAGTTAAGTGACCGTGTAACGTGAATTTTTGTACCACAAATAAATGATAATTTATATTTCGTAGGTTTTTATTTAATTACACACGCGACGTGTCGTGACAAGACCCGTCCCCAGATTTAATTTTCCTGTATTTCACCCTTCACTTCAAAGGGCTTTGAAGATCCGTGGCATACCTACCCGTCCGCCATTTTTTTTCAAAATGGCGGCCCTCCTTGAAACCTATATAAATCGATAGCTGACATCAATGCAAACAGAAAACATATTAAGAACAGACCCCGTAGTGTCATGTTTCTGATATATTAACGTTCAAAGCTGATCACGTGACATCCATATTTTTCGAACTTTTTTACATCTTGTTGCTTAGATGTTAAGTAAGTATAAATAATCACTCTGAAAGTTTAAAGTAATCAAATATCTATGCAATAAGATGTAAGGAAAATAAAAAAGATATGAATGTGGCGGACATTTTGAAAAATAAATCAAAATGGCGCGTCAGTATGTCAGGCTCCATATAAAAATCTTCAATCCCCTTCTTACGCTTTGTTATTAGGAACCTTAAATCAATGGAACACGGATCAATCCCTTTTGAATCAATTACATGTTACTCTCATCACATTATTTTATCAAATCTCATTATTTTAAAAGGTATGAATAAAACAAATACTTTTCTGTTAATGCTTAATTTATTGTTCGACTACTAACAATCACAGTTTTTATGTTGCTTTGTATCGCAACTAGATAACAGGACAAAATCGAAGGGTTTCAACTTTGCCAATATTTGGTTCTCTACTTATGGTTTGTTTATATTTAAACATATACATTGGACGAATGGTCGAGTATGAAAGAGTCCTTTAATAAACCAAGTATGAAATTGGTAGTTCATTAATACTAACACAGCAATTTTTGTACTCTACAAGAGTCAACTAAAATAATATTGCTATAGTTATATGTACGAAAATCCAATTCAGAGCTTCAAAACTTTTTGCTTTTGGCATAAGGCAGGTAGTTGTCGAATGAGAAAATAATTTATGTGTTGTATCGCAGACAAAATTTGTACTTTTGTAGAGCATTTAAGATTCAATGTTGTTTGGGATCTCATAACTCTTGGCAGTTCTCTAAGGTTACGGCAGTGAATCTAAATTTGAACAATTTTTATCTGACATTATGCGGCAGTCAAAACTGGTATTTACAAAATAAACTCGTAAGATTTATTTTTGATTGACATCTCATTACGATGGCAGTTCTCTTTAGACACAGCATTAAAACTAATTTTGTTCGAAAATTGTCGATCTGACAAAATACGGCAGTCAAAACTAGAAGTTATAGGCAGCGTTGATTCCAGATTAATTTTGTTTATTATTTTATATATCACACATAACGCGTCAAGACGCGTTATGTTTGAATTTTCATTATTTTTGGCAGTAATTATATATAACACGGCAGTGTCCGATTTCGTTTTAACATATTCCATACATATTCGAAACGG
This sequence comes from Hydraecia micacea, assembly GCA_914767645.1. NCBI lineage: Eukaryota > Metazoa > Arthropoda > Insecta > Lepidoptera > Noctuidae > Hydraecia > Hydraecia micacea. Next base: position 4,689,392 of record OU611794.1, read on the forward strand.
CAATGATAGTTTTAAGATAGGATTTTCGTACAATCAACTACATTCCTAACTACATTATCAAACTTTGAGACAAAACGAACTAAACACAAAGCCAGTCTCAGTAAATCAATGGAAGAAGGAAATAATAAGAATGTACAAAAATTTTTACTAGTGTTACCAGCAGTAACAATCATTAGAAAAATACAAAAGTCGACAAAACGCCTACAATTTGCAAATAACCACCACACGTTAACTTCAGTCTATCCTTAGTTCCTTTCATAGCAACACTTTGGAATTATTTTTTTAATTTGGGTTGCCATTCTCTTAGATGAAATCCTTGTTTAGTCTACTTCGTCATCAATCCTTTACTTCTTATTATCCGTCCTACTTTTTACATTATCGTATTCTCGCTACATTATTCAGTCATTTGCCATGACTACAAAAAGCTGAATCTAAAGCCTGGTTTACACGGTGCGATATAATTTCATACCATAAATTGACGCAATTAGAGAGGGGCTTGTGGCTAAGTAATAACAGCCGCACGGGTCGATCGATCAGGTTAAGCTATGCTTGCCGCGGTTGGTCCATAGATGGGTGACCATCTTCACATACCAAGACCCTCCGTGCCTCCGTACGTACTTTCCGAATGACAGTCGGGACCAACGTCCCGGCTATCATTCGTGGATTTTTGACAGTCGTTACGGGTCGTCAGAAGCCCGAAAGTCTGACAAACAGTCTTACCAAGAGGTATCGTATTACCCAGTAACTGGGTTGTGGAGGTCAGATAGGCAGTCACTCCATGTAAAATAGTGGTATTCAGCTGCATCCGGTTAGACCGGAAGCCGACCCTAACATATTAGGGAAAAGGCTAGGCAGATGACGAAGATGACGCAATTATAAAAATTGCATCGTCTAAACAGTGTTTATACGATGCAAGTCATAATGTTGTTTAAATTTTATTGTATGCAAGCAACTTGCACCATGTAAATGGAGCTGAAGGCCCTTTGTACAAAGGGCACGGCACGGTTTCTTCACGGTACGGCGTTTAAACAGCGCCGTAGAACAAATGTGTCCGTTACCAAGCTTCCAATAGCGATCCATACAACACTGACGACCGTGCCTACACACGGCCAATAAACCGTAGTTTTTCACGGCAAGAAAAACGTGTGTGTACAAAGAGCCTAATGGCAATAGGTCACGTGTCAATTCTTTATTTTGTCTTTTTCTTCTAATACAATCATCGTCGCTATTAAGTAAATCAGGCAAACAATAAACTGTTCCCGCCTCTAGCAATTCTAATTCTCCCTTAGTATAGATAGTGCAATCCACGAAGACGCGCCCCACTCTTCTTCCTAATCTCTTACACTACAAGTGTGCAACATTCCGCTAGTGTTTTAGTTTTTTCGATACACTCTAATTACTTATTACTTAGTGGGTAATTATCGTGTATCGAAAAAAACAAAACAATAGCGGAATTAACTGGCGATATTACGATTAGGAAAAAGAGTGGGGCGCGTCTTCGTGGATTGCACTACCTGTAAGAAGAAAATGTCTTATCCGACAATATTATGTAAGTAGTTTTCATAATACTATATTTCATTCTGATACCAGTATTTCGAGTTATACATAGAAACTTAAGACCTTAAAACTTTCAAGGGCACTATACGGCATAACAACTAAACTTATATTGTGTCTCGTTTACCGCGCCGGAACCTTTAATACGACTTCACGGCTTTAGTATGACACGTCGTGCTTTAGAAAGAGAACGTCACACACATATGAGTGACAGAAACGAAGCTATACAAAGACCAACTTTCTTTTAAATACGAAGTGCCATATTTTCAGCCGGGCATTGTTATAGTGCTTTCTTGCATTACAGATAAGACCTATAGTTACGAGGTAGGGAAACCTAAATATTCCTTCATATTTTTGGTCAATAATGTGATAAATGATAAATATTCGACAATATCCAATCCAATAGGAAATATCAACTAAAAATTAATTTGTTTTCGTTTTCTAACTGAAGAAGTAGACAGATCTCAGTACGCTATTTAGGTCGAAATCTCCTTTGCTGGGCACTTTTTGTAGTAGATTGTTGACTCTTTTCTTGTTGGCTGCGCCCATGCTTCTGTCCTCGAGCTCACTGGAATAATTCATACATTCACGTTGAAGGGATGACATTCTTCTTTTATTTTATATTATGTTTATTTTTCTGTATATTTCAAAGAAGACTTCATTTTAAAGTTGTATTGGGAGTTTTGTAATTGGTATTTAAAAACTCACCTTTCGGAGTAGCTATATCGCTTTGATAGAAACTCGGATAAATCTTCTAGGATCGGCTGCGAGTGTAGAGCGACGAACTGCTCACGGCAAATCTGAAATATTATAAAAACTTATGTCAGCACTACTTGCAGCATCGTGCTAGGTCTTCATCTGATAAAATACTGACTAGCGAGGAGTTCTTGTCGATATCAGGACATTGGAGTGAGCTAACTGGAAGGATTGCTTTCGATGTCTAACGAAATAATAACTAAGCCCCGATGAAGTTAAGGAGGGAACTTGTTATTCCGTGACACGTTCACACTACTGAAATTTTCCACTTAAGGTGAATGCGCAGTGGTAGACCGCGAAATTCAAATTTTCTTACGTTTTTTGCAATTTTCAGATCAGTGTCAGGTTGTATCTTGATCAAAATTTGATTCGCGACTATAACAGGTACGTATTTATAGAATTATAATCATTAGAATCATTAATACATCTTTCTAAGTTAGATTTGTATCACTAAGCAGTTTTCCATAAGAGATTTGTTGTCGTGGATTTTGAATTTCGCGGTCTACCACTGCGCATTCACCTTAAGAGGGAAATGCAATAAGGTAGCCCGCGAAATTCAAATTCACTGCGTATAAATACATAATAGTTACGGTCGCAAATCATATTTTGATGAACATACAACTTGATACTGACCTGCAAATTGCAAAATAACGTAATAAAATTTGAATTTGACGGGTTACACTGGCGCTTCCGCCTTATATTTTGTCAGAGAGCAAACTTTTGAAGTCCACAGTGGTTCAGGCCACTAGGCACTAGGTTTTTTGGTAGTAGTACCTCGTTCATGCGATCCACGGAGCGCGGATGCGTCCAGAAGCAGTCGTGCACGGACACGAAGGCGACGCCGGCAGCCTCGCAGTGCAGGCCGGTCAGCATCATGTGCGACGAGTCCAGCGAGTGGATGAAGTTCGGCGGGAAGGCGTTGCGCTGCTTCATTGTGCAAGGTCGCCTGCAAGAAACAGTTTCGAGATTAATAAATTACTTAAGGTTACAAGAAAGAGGTTTGACCTTTTAACCGCTTACGCCGGGATTAATACGACAAATATTTTCGTGTCCATTTCGCCAGGGTCGTATATTTACGACCAAATACCACAGCTCGTTTAATCTGCTTTTTTATTTAATTACGCTGTATTCTATCAGGTATTGTATTTTCGTTTTTTTTTTCGGGCGCTGGGCACGACATCTGATATAAAGTCGGGCGGTAAAAAGGTTCAAAAATATTGCTTATCATACATACTGTATTTCCTTCCAAAAAAATCCTAACGAAAGCAAATACATAGTCAGTTAGTCAGGATTGGTTGTAGAGATGATATATTTCCCTATTGAATGGCACTGACTGCATGGATAGGTCCGCTCAATCTGTGTGGTTCTTTCCTCAAAAGACCATTTCAGACACCAATCTACATGGTCTTCACATGATCTGACCAAGATTTTGTCTGGACTTTAAAAGAGACTGTGACCTCTGAGTTTGTTTCGGCCTTTCTTCTCAGAGTAGTCAGATAGGAAACGCCGACCTCATCTAGCTTTAAAAAAATATGATTGACGTGTAAAAGTGTTTGTACAAACCTACTTACAGAAATAAATCATTTATCATTTATTTCATGAAATCATAACATTTGTGGCCAGTTTTAAATTAAGAGAGTTGTATTGATCATTACAATGATTATAATCCTGTTAATACATATTTGTTATGGTCGCGAATGATATTTTGATCAGCATACAGCATACTGACCTGCAAATTGCAAAAAACGTTAGATTTTTTTAATTTCGAGAGCCACCGCTTTCGCTTTAATAGAGATAGGGGAAGACGATGATGACTTACTGGGCTTGATCTAAAGACGGTCGGTACTGGCCGGTGCTAGGTCCGGAGCGCCGGTAATAGGGCTGCACCACAGGGAGGCCTAGCGGAGTCACCCACTCCACGCTCTCGCCGCAAACAGCTGATATTAACCTGGTGGAGGAAATAGTAAAATTAAAGTGTATTTTAGGAAAATGGGATAGTATGGTGAGATCCTAATCCAAAGGAATAAGAAAAGAATTAGAAGTAACTCTTAGCACCTGCAAGTCTTTAAAGACCTTTGTTTAAAAATATGAAACCAATGAAGACATAATTATAAAAATTTATGAACAGTAAGTATGAACTTGTACAACCACAAAATTTCGATTCCCATTTGTCTCGGTTACATGTATAAGTACTTTAATTCGTTTTCTCAAAAATGCCCAACGCGCCTAAAGAAGTTTTCACTTCAAAAATGTTTTTTTAAATGAAAGGTATCAAGGTATCCATATTCATATCTATGACATAGATATGAATATGGATACCTTTTTTGAGATGGAAAAAAACTATTGAACTCGCGCCACTGTTACCGTAATCGACACCGCTTCAGATGTGTTCGGCTATCCTCGGGATGTACTCGGTTTTAATGTATATCCAATATGTCAGTGAGTGATAGCAAAGTATTCTGTTTATGTTTTGTTTTCACTTCTGTCGGCACTCCTTTTTATCTGCTTCTTAATAAAAATCTTAAATTCACTGACAGAGAACGCACAGCCTAAACCGCTGGGTCTAGAAGTATGACATTTTGTGCAAGAAATCTTTATATAGCGAAAGCGAGCTCTAACGAAGTCATCCCCTGAATGAGGGGATAAAAGTTTTATGGAATTTTGTCATTTTTGCCATAGCTAATAAATGAATAACTTACTTGGCACAGTCGGTGAACCAGTCCTGTATCAGTTTGGTGGAGGTGAACATCTCTCGCAGACTGTCGAACGTCTTCGTGGTGAGGTACTGGGAACACGTCCACACGTGCTCCTTGGGGAACTCGTCTATGTCTGTTGACAACCATATTGCAGTATAGAATGTGAACAGCAAATTAGCAACTCTATAATAAAGTAGGCAGAAGCAAGTTTCTTCCAGCCGCATAAAATTTAGCACAACGCGTTTACTGTTATAAAAAGCTTAAAAGCTTATTCACTACAACAACATGCAAAGTTTTGGAGATACGCTCTAAGGTCCATTGGTCCGAAGGTAACATAATATGCGCAGACCTGCTATATCAGTATTTTTCTGACCTAACGAAGTGCAATTATTGATATTATAAGCATTCGTTTTACAATTTAGAATCTACATGCAGAAGGTTGATGATGCACATATGGTTTAACATTTTAGTGTACCCTGTGAAAGCTATTACGAAGACAATGCTTTACCTTTCAGCTGCTTAGCGATCTGCAGCCTGGCTCCGAACTTGGTAACGCCATAGACAGTGGTCATGACGGTCTGCTTGATGACCTTCCTTCGTACAAAGTTCTCTAAGATGATGGCAGCGGGAACCCCGGCTGCTGCGTCACGGATTCGCATCTCTTCCACCTGTACCGAATACATAATTTAAATTACGACTTTAATGTGATAGACAAAGGGTTAAAATTGCAAAGATGTAAATGAAAATTATAAATGAATCGTTCGATAGTTCCGTTGCAACATCATTTATGGAAAAACACAAGCTATGAGGATTAAAATACCAAAGCCGCTACAGTGCTGTTTACAGCTAAGGTCCCTTGCACGCTATAGTACGCTCTATGCCTTTCACAATACGTACCATAGCCGCTACAGCGCTGTAGACATCCTGCGGTTTATCAAGCGGCGCTAGATTTACCGCTGCAGCTCCGGCCGCGTCACCGCCGAGTGCCGCGTAGTGTTGAAGTCCGTTACATGACCCGTCTTGATGTACTGGGAAGCCGCACATGTATTCTGCGGGGAGAGAAACAAATATAAAGGGAAAATACTTCTTATCATGAGGATTTGTGTCCGCGTGCGTGTCTGACCCGTATGCTCGCCGCCCGCATACTAGCGTTTCGTACATACTGTTCTTGTTACGCACGCCACACGCACGCGGGATGCGGGATGCGGGGAGTTTGGTGGTGCATCACACGCGCTAAGCTCACGCATGCGGGTGAGGCACGCCACGCGGGCAGGCACACGCCCTCGGCCTTTTTTCTATGTGACAGGAAAAGGCCGTAACAAATAATTATAGGTTTTTGACTATTACACTACTTGGTTACAGAGTAATATAAATTAATTATATGGCTACCTAATACAAAACGTAACATCACACCTATTTAACCGCGACGGGTAGGCAGAGGTTTACCTGATGACCTATTGCAACATATTATTAACTAGCTTCTGCCCGCGACTTCGTCCGCGTGAAAGTTCACCCTCCCCCCATTCACTCTCTTAGGGGTGGAATTTCGAAAAACCCTTTCTTAGTGGATACCTACTCTTCACAAAGAACACACCCTCCAAATTTCACGTCTCTAGGATCAGCGGTGTAAGTTGTGCGTTGATATATCAGTCAGTCAGGACTTTGAATTTTATATATGTAGAAGATAAAACGGTCAGATTTGAAGATCGAGAGACCTAAAAAACGTCATTTGGGATTCTGTTAGTTACCTTCATGGTTAGGAGAGCGCACTGCATTAGCGATCTCCATACAGCACGCGAGGGTCTGCCACGGCTCTTCGGACTCTGCCCACCAACGTTCACCTTCTAAGGGACGGTCGGCTGAGTCCAGGATCTTGTCCATTATACTGTCTGCGTACGCCAATCTGACGAAGTAAAAATGAAATGAAATGACTGACAAAGTCTAATCTGCATTCGCGATTTATTTGCCAAAAATGTAAACAAATATGAGTTTATTAAAAAAAATACCTTTAAATCCTACACAATAAAGTTCAGTTTACGCTACAACTTCAAGCATTTTTATAACTTTTTCAATAGTTTACCATTAAAATAAAGTTGATATTTGTTTAACTTGAAATAATATTAATTTGAAACATAAGATTGAATAGACCTTAGTTTAAAATACGAGGAGTTTCTCGGCCGTCGAACGGTGAGAATGTCCATGATAAGAGTCGTATTTTCTCGAAAAAATATAATATGAATATTGCCTTTCATTCATGAAGTAGGTGCACAAAGGCTGCGCTGACGTTCATATTCGGGGTCACCAGCACTGCGATTCTGTAACCATCTCGCCGTGAAAACTTAGGCGAAGTGAGCGTGGAGTGAGCTGTCAGTGTCATTCCACCTGATACTAGGGATTGACCAAGCAAACATTTATAATCATAATCGAGATTTTAATAATATTTTTTATGTTAATTCTATTGAAAATTTTATATAATTTCAAAGCTAGTATTTTAGTTGTCAAAACACTATTATTTCATGGGGGTTTTAAATAAAATAGCAGCACAGAAACTTAATGTTTTTTTTTTTTAATTTTTTTCCTAGACTGGCTAGTCAATATAGCCTGAGGCGTGAGCGCGTCACGCACTAACAGTAAATAAAATCTGTGGTGTCTGGGAGAAACCTGTTAAGTCCAAAAAAGTATTTTTTCAGTATAAGACTTTTAAGGTTCAAGTTTCATTTATAAATCAGTTAGGTAAAGTAGAAAAAGCCAACCACCGCTACGATTCTCCCACTCCTATGATAGTTACACTTATCAGCAATAGACCAAAATAGAATATGTTTTTTTTTTTAATAACAACATAGTACCAAACTAAAAAATTACGAAAATGGATTCACGTTTAAGACAGCTAGACTAATGAAAATACGCATCGACATTGTTAGTTAGTATGAGCGATTTTAGATCGAGTCTAGTAAAGACTAACAACGCTAATCTATTCAATTAGAAGAGATAGCCTAGTGTGTCAAGTCACCGAGTGCTAACGGTGTGCCTTGCTGATGCGTGACGGACCATGGTTAGACTTTAACCCCACTTTGTGTGGCGTGATCACTTCACTAGAACTAGTTACTAGTTAGACTGGAAGCCGACCCCAACATTGTTGGGACGCCTTACAAGTTAAATAAGTAAGAACAAATCTCCAATGTGATAATGACAGTGACTAACGCGCAAGCGCGGCGTGATCACTTCACGCGACCCATGACATTTAATGGCGTGAATCAGGTGAAGTGATCACTTCACGCGACCCATGACATTTAATGGCGTGAATCGGGGGTGAAGTGATAAGATCACGCTGCGCTTGCGCGTTAGTCACTGTCATTACCACATTGGAGATTTGTTCTTACTTATTTAACTTGTAAGGCGTCCCAACAATGTTGGGGTCGGCTTCCAGTCTAACCGGATGCAGCTGAATACCAGTATTTTACATGGAGCGACTGCCTATCTGACCTCCACAACCCAGTTACTGGGTAATACGATACCCCTTGGTAAGACTGGTTGTCAGACTTTCGGGCTTCTGACTACCCGTAACGACTGTCAAAGATCCACGAATGACAGCCGGGACCAACGGCTTAACGTGCTTTCCGAGGCACGGAGGGGTCTCAGTATGTAAAGATGGTCACCCATCCTCAGACCAACCGCGGCAAGCGTAGCTTAACCTGATTGTTCGATCTGTGCGGCTGTTATTATTTAGCCACAGACCCCTCTACGCGTGCAAATATATTATTGTAAATAGATACCTACTTAGGTAACTCGCCGATGCCACTATTAAAAGAACATTAATCAAATAATATTACAAAATTCAACGGTTCAATCGACACTCGCTCAGCTCGCAATCAGTGTCTCCCGTAAAAATAACTAAGACCCGTATTTTTTATGCTAGTAACTCTTAAATGAAGAAGTGGTTGGTGGCAACCCTACGCCGAAGTGATGTTGCTATGGGTTACGAGATTCTTGGAAGTGAACTCGTAATTCACTTCCAAGAATTACTACATTCCGAATTGCACTGTAATCGTTTACAGCTTGCTTACACTTTGACCTCAATTATTCTGTATGGTATAAATTACCTATTATTCCCCGCATAATCTTACCACGCCGTACGGTTGTCAAACGTGGTATTTTGACAGTTCAAACCGGTTTCGTTCATTAAATTGTGTCATAGAGAATACGTAAATAGCAGATATGTCGTGATTACATAGGTAAGGAATTGATGTGGTTTCGAAGTAAAGAATCATTAAGTGGGTCATATTGAATTAGGGCCCTTTTTCCGAATTAGCGTGAGCGCGATAACGATGTCCCGTAAGTCGACATAGATGACGTCATGGCATGCGCCATCTTCCGATAACGGCGACCATGCCCTAAATTAATAACTATCACCGCGGGCGCTGTCACAAATGAATGACAGCCTGTTGTGCTGTTTTGTTTTGTGTCGCATCATAATATATTGCCTTTAAACTAACGTGGCATTTTTTAAATCGTGCTTCCGCCAGTACAGTCGCCACCTTAACAAAGATGAAGAAATTCGTGGTGCATACACAAATAAATACTATAATCCAACCATCCAACCATTAGTACCTATTCAAGTGAATATAGTTTAGCTGCCATAATAGTGTTTTATCTAAATCGGAACGCTAATTACTTATGTGAGCGCTGTGCCGAGCCATAACTCCCGCCGCGCATGCGCGTTAGGTATCAAACTAATTTTTTTTAATATCCAAGTGAGCGCTGTCGGTGATGATGGCTTAATTCGGAACGAGCCAGAATTCACGCGCATGCGCGGCGTGAGACTCACGCCGTGAGTCACGCCGCGCATGCGCGTTAGACGCAAATCATCTAACAGGTCGAGGCTAAAAAACATAAAATTTGGGGACTTCGAACATTCAAACTCCACCACATGGGGAGTGAATAATACATCATTTAATTTTATTTGACGAATTCATCCATTGTCCAAGTTAAATAAGTAGTGGTAATGAATTTTTTTGATATCTAATGTCGAAGTTTCGCGCCAATCGTGCGTGTTTACATTTTTACTTTTCACAAATTTCACACACACACATGTAGATAAGATTTAAAATGAGACAAATATTATTGAAAATATTATGAACGACACGAAAATGCCCAAATCTTAACGTAATATTAAAACACAGGTCCAATAACACTTATTATTCATTACCACTACTCAATTTGTGTTCAAAATCGCCGTCCATTATTGTTTTTTTTTATCGTAATGATGTGCGAAAGCGATAATGCTAAACGATTTTTTTTTTTATTTCGATTGACTCGGGTAATTAATATGTCGAATATCGGAAATCGATACTCGGAAATTGAAATAAAATTATTTTAAACATTAAAAACAATAAGCATTGTTAATAATAATGACTTATGCTTTTTAATGTAATTTTAATAGTTTTTTGGACATTATATTGAAACTGAGTCAATACCTGAGGAGGACCTTTGACCATAGTCATTTATTGAACTTCGCGCCGAATTGTTTCTATATTTGAATATTTATCTTCGGAATGCGCTCGCCGCTTAATTTTTTTTTATTTATTGTACAATTATTTATTTTTGATACTTTCTAATAGTTTGCTACAGAATGCCCAGTATACATTTTTTTAGGTAGGCTTAGCAAAAGATAGGGAATGATGATTATTAATTGTATAAATTGGGTATTCCGCAATCACTTTACATTTCAATATGTTTTGTTAGTTGTATGAGCTTGTTAGTTTTTGTTTCTATTAGTTTACTTGAGTAATAAATTGTTTTTTTTTGTGGTAGGTTACCAAAGAAATTAAAAAAACTGACCATGTTTATATCGGACCTCGCACAGTCGGCACATTGAAAGGTTCCGTAGTTGGGTTGAATATTTACGCATGCAAAATGCACATAATTAATTTGATCAACTGCAAATATGTTTGTATTTCATAAACTCATCATTCATAAGTTCATAACGTACCCATAAATTAAAGTGCCGACCAGAAAAGAAAAGTACTGTTTTCTTATGGGGAATAACATCTTGAGCATTTCTTACTATTACAGCGAAAGTCTGCAATTAACCCCTTGGCTGCTACTTGAGATTGAAAATGCCAAAAATCTTATTTTTATAACAACTGTTTTAAGCATAACTTTTAAAAAATACCAACTTTAAATTGAATACAACATCCCGAACATGTTTTGACTACCTATGACCAAATGTAAGTAGGTATGTACCTACGCAGTATCAATATACTCGTACTGCGTAGGTACACACTTACATTTGGTCATAAAAAAGTTAAGCAAATCTCTCAATAGAGATTTGCTTAACTTTTTTTTGTTATTATAAAAATATATTTATGACCCTCACGACAAGCCTTTTCATTTGATATATCACACGATACCTACAGTAAGCAAAGCTTTTTTAAATTTTCTATGTGACTCCAAAAAGTAAACCCATAACCCGACATTTAATGTCGTGAATCGGGTAAAGTGATCGCGCCACTCAAACTATGTGGGATTAAATTCTATGGTCCGTCAGCCAGCCACGCCGTTAGCACTCGATAACTTAACACAATTATCTCTTCTAATAGAATAGATTGGGTTACCAACGCTGAACATCGTCGCAGTCTTTTCTAGACTTGATCTACAATCGCTCATAATAACAAACAAATAATGTCGATGCGTATTTTCAGTAGTCTAGCTGTCTTAAACGTGAATGTTTTATTTTATTTACTGTTCGTGCGTGACGCGCTCGCGCCTCAGGCCATAATTATAAGGACTAGTCTAGGGAAAAAAAATATATAAAAAAACAACATTGAGTTTCTGACTAAGATTCTGTTTTGCTATTTAATTTTAAAACCCCACAAAATATTAATGTTTTGATCACTAAAATACTAGCTTTGAAATTATATAAAATTTTCAATAGAATTAACATAAAAAATATGATTAAAATCTCGATTATGATTATAAATGTTTGCTTGGTCAATCCCTAGCATCAGTGGGATGACACTGACAGCTCACTCCACGCAAGTTTTCACGGTGAGATTTTTACAGAATCGACATGCAGTATAGAGGTATGAGTAACAGGGTGTAAAGTTCACTCATCCTCCATAGAAAAGGGAGAATTCTCAGTTGTGTTGTGTCTGGCGGGCAACTGCCCAATGATTCATGTCGGGCCGTTGTATCTATGCTAGTTGCGCAGTAAACTCTGCTTGCGAGATGCAGGATTTTGCTTGACGTCAGTATGACGCGTTGTTCGCACGTGGCGTTGTAAATGCCGCTACAATATTATTATTTACAGTTTTACTCAAGCGTTTTATTTCGGAATCAGCGGACTAGTTTAAGACTCAATTGCAGCCCTTAAATTTAGGGCATATGAGAAGATTTATTCATAGTTAGTTAAGATTTAGAATATGATAATATTTACCTCTCATCGACAGTACTCTTCTTCATGGTCCCTGTCAGATTGATGGCGTGCAGCTTCAGCCAGCGCAGGCCGCGCGGCCCGAGCGGCTGCTTGCGCGCGAAGCTCAGCAGCGCGCGCTGAGTGTCGGCGCCCAGCGCGGACACGTGCGGCCCGCACGCGTACACGCGCCCGCGGAAGTCCAGGTTGTGTGGCAGCCAGAATATTGAGTCCCTGATGGAGAATGGACGCGGTTGTAGCGTGTGTAACTTAGACAATAACACTTAAATAAATTTTTTAAGAGTTTAATAGAATAGAAATATATATATTATTATAAATAATTTTAATACTAAGGATTTCTAGACATGCAATAGATGTAGAACGTAAATAGGAAGTGTTCTTTATTTACGTACCTATAATGGTTGGCAAGCGACAGTTTATAGAGCGCGTCGCACCACAGAGAGTGCATCTCTGCGCGCGCGCGGTTGATGGCGACGCGACGTTTGAAGACAGCGGCCGCGTCGGCGCCGCCCGGGAACAGAGACGTGTCCAGCCGGGACGACGGCGGCGCGATGTCCAGCTTCTTGTTACCGCCGTCCCTGTACGTGGAAATGTTACTATTAGGTAACTTACAGGACTATACTTGTAGCCTTTGGCGTTCAGTGCGAGCCGCACTGAAATTAATAGGGCAATACAATATGCTATTTATCTAGTCACCTCTAGTTATCTAAAGTCCGGCCGCGCTAATTTGCCAAAGATGTAAACAACAGTGGCCGCTCGAAATTGCAATAAAATCGATAAACAAGAACATTTATTTTAAGTAATGTTTGTTTTCGTCTAGTTAGCTCGGAGATTTAGAAGAAAACAAACATTATCTTTGGCATATTTAGCGCGGCCGGACCTTAGTCAGTCTAGTTACTTTAAATAGAATTTTGGAAATATGTGCAATGATTGTCTCAAGAAAAGAAGACGATAATGTGAAGTCTTACCTAAATATCTGTATCTGCAGGTCGAGTACAGGCTTGTTGATGAGCCAGGGCACTTCGCCCAGCTGGTTGAGACTGTCCAATACTGGGTGCAGGCTCTCCGTCGGCGCCGACTCCAGGCGCTTCCATTGACTCATCACGTGGAATGGCATTCTGGATGGGTTTGAGAAAAGTACTTAAATAACATTGTATTTGAAGTACTGAACTTTTGGTTAAAAAAAATTATTTCACAAATAATTAAATTCATTCTATTAAATATGGGAAGTTTTAAGTTTGTTTAATTTCGCTGCTCTTGCATCTGATGGAGATTGTCTGTCACTATTCCGACAAGGAGAAATAAGGCGTTGATTTATTTGTATAAAATTATTAATGTGGGTTCCAAATTACCTCTTAATTACAATAGCGACATTGGAGTTTTTATAGTTTTTCCTGCAGAACGTTGAAAATTTTTCATTTTACAAAGTAGTGTCGCCGTTACGTCAGCGCAGCGTCTACGCAACGTTAGCGTAGCGTCTATGCTAATCGTGAAGATCTACGTACCTGACCAGCGGTGTGGGCGTGACGAGGTAGGCGCCGCGCTGCGTGGCGGCCCAGGGCGCGGGCGGCGCGGCCGTGGGCACGAGCGCGGCGCGCATGCGCAGCGCCGGCGCGGCCGCGCCCGCCCACACGCGCGCCAGCACGGGGTGCGGCTTCAGCTCCAGGCGCACCATGCGGCCCCACGGACGGTGCACCTTGTACACTGCGGGGAGTTTCTTCCTGAGAGGACGTAACGTACCTTAATAATGGTTCGCAAGAGAAACAAAAAAATATCAAGTAAACGCCCAAAGCAAAGGACGTAGCAGCGCAAGCCTGATCGGATCTCGCATTTGGCAGTGGACTTCATTTTCGGTATTAGCTTTAAAGTATATAAATTAATATTCATAAGTTTCTTTCCCATGATTTTAGGGTTAATCATGAAAACGATACTTTTAGTTTGTGTACTTTTATTATGACAGTCCTGCTGCATCCCTCAAAAACAAACTCAAGAAGAATATAATATATGCCTCATCTGGCCACCAGCACCATCTTATCTTTGTAATCTGACCGCAATAATAACTACACAATGCACATCTTAATTACTGAATCAATAATATTACCTGGTGTATTCAATTTATCAACTTCACCTATGTTTTGGCCCCGCCCACTTCGAAAAATAACAAATCACACGCGTTTACAGAGTGTAAAGAATTAAATGTAGTTAGACAGAACTAAAAGGACAACTTACTCTTTGGCAGCTTTACTCTTGAACATATTGACGTCAATTTTCACGTCGTTTATTATAATGTTGTACAGAAACTTGCCAACATTCTGTCGCATTTCCATTGGCCACGGCATCTCCTCGACATCCTGCATATAATAATAATAGTAACCTTATGAAACTGAAATATGCAAGCAATTATAAACTTTATTTTCTAAATGAGTCGTTAGGGGTGGGTAAGAAATTAGTTGCATCCATTTTGTATGAAATACACATATACAAAGTCAATTTTGTACAAACATAATTAAGATTGTATATGTACTATTGAGAATTTAGTTTTGAAACATTGCCAAGTCACATATTATGTTTAAATTTTATTAACAACTAACCATGTATTGACAATAAATACAATACACAAGCTAACACTTAAATATATAATATTATGTACACGTATATAAAAAATGGGGAAGAGGTCACTAGGTCACATATTGGCCCTGAACCTAATATAGTTTTTCCCCTCCGTAAACTTGGCGACCATTTAGGTCTTAAATTCTTTTATCAGCAAAGCCGATTTAATATTTTTTTCATTGTTATCTGGCCGGTCGACCTAGAAGATTGTCGACTGGTTAACCGGGCTTGCCTGTGGGTGCCTCAATAAATTAAGGCCTTCAGACAGGGCTAAAAAAAATTAAATACCAAGTGACTACACGCTAAGCGCACCTGTGGGGCCTCGGCTTAGGGCATCGCTGGGAGAGGGCAACAAGGGACAGGCTGGATCGGATTAATCAGCGAAGCCGACCATTCTGTACTGAACTTGACTCATTTTTTTATCACATTTATGTTATTGATGGGATAATAACTTACCAAGCTAGCTCCGTCTCTGTTCATATGTACGAGAGCTTGCCACGCCTGTCTGCCGTTGTACGGCAATCCGGTACCGTCCACGGACTGGCGCCCGACATACCACTCACAGTACTTTTCGTATACACGCTCGATCTTTTTCAAAGTGCCGTTGCGACGATATTGTTCGATTTGGTACCTGTACGAGAAATGAATTTGTTAAACTCATGGTTTTGGCTTGATTTAGTAAAAATCAACCTTATGTTAACGGAATAAGGTCAGTGAAAAATTCTATTTGCATTTAACATTATTTTACTCCATCAGATTATTTGGACTAAAATCACTACAATTTTCAAAGTGAATATATTTTGAAAAAGTTCAAAAATAGAACTAGTGTTTTAATTGTTCATGTTACCTGTTTACGGCCCTTATGGGAGAGGTACATCAATCAGGGGTACCTCACCCGTAAGGACAACTTTACAACTGGGTTTGATTACACAGGCAGTTTAAAAAGTCATAAAATAATGGCAACACTTACTTTTGATATACTTGTGTTCCTAGGTCTCTCTGCAACAGTTTGAGCGTAGGGCTGTACGTTTCGCTGCCGTCCACCAGCTTGCTTAGCTCGCCCATTATTAGCTCGACGAATTGGTCTACCTGTAACAATATTAAAAAATACTTTAACAAAACTGATCTAGGATTACTAGTATGTCATGAACCACCCTGCAAGTATTCCTCAAAGGAAGGGAGGTGGGTGGTAACTAGGGATGTCAATGAGACATCGATGTTTACAAAATATCTATATTTTGTTCAAAATTATCGCTGTTTTAACATCGATGCTGAGCCTAGTGTTTCATTTATAAAGGACGAAGTTGTAATAATTAGATGTTTTTATAAGCGATGTTGCAACCCTAGCGGTAACAGTTACTACACGGCACTTTTTGCAAACATATCTGATAACAACGGAGCATATTACGATTACGAGATGAACATCGAACTCTCTAGTGATGTGAATAACAGACTTACCTCTAACACTGTTAGATAAGGGTACAGCGTGATGGCAGAATGAGAGGCGCAGCTCTGTGACTTGAGCGTGCCGAGGTTACGAACGAACGACTCGCGGATCACGCCGCGCCATTCTGCCTCCGTCTCTGATAGCTTCGTTCTCTTCAAGACAATAGAAAAACAATTAGTACTTGTGAATATAGGCATCATACAAGTGTGGTTGCACCCTTCGCATTTAGCAAAGAGGTTCGATACTACGTTTCGATGCAATCACGGCTATGCAACGCAAGCGAAGCGTCTACGCCACATAAACGCAAGATCGCCTCGATAGATTGGTATCATTACAAATTGTTATAATCTGTGACCTTTTTACAAGCTTTCCTTAGTCCAGTAATTGCATTTTTCGCATCAGAATATAATACCCAGAAATATAATTTTGCCAACAACCATTCATTCCGAGAGAGATTAGCGAGCTAGAGATTTAGATGATTGGTTAGCGACCTCGCCAGTAACTAGCTCATGAATAAAGGCTCCATTTGCGTCCAAAACTGTTCGGGTGATTCCGATAAAATAACGCGAATAAAGCTTAAATATCTTAAAACAAGTGCACACATTTTAGGAATATGAACATAAACCTCACCTCGTTGTTTCTGAACGATTCGCGCCCCCTATAATAGTGTTTCTCAACGAGCACTCATAGGCCAGCGGTTAACCACGCTTCTGCGACTAACTAGTACTAAATACTTTATATCTTATGGTTTCATTACATTAAAAATACTCACACAAAACTTCACAGACTCCGACTGCTCATCTTTGACGCCAATATTATGTATTTCAACCTCCCCTTTAATTTCAATATTCAACTGTTCTTTGCCTTTCTGTATCATCTCCTCCAAAGACAATAGATCATCGGCTGGTGACGTCAACAAACCTTGTCTATTCTCCGCGCGGTCAAGTGTGATCTTTTCTAGTAAGGGACAGTTGTAGTCCAAAACGGGTGGTGTGTATTGAGGTTGAAAGTCGGGCTGTATTCTGTGGATAGCTTGTAAAACTACCTCGCGTTGGTCGTAAAGGAATTTTGTCTTGTCTAGTAAGTCGTTTAGTGTGATATTCTGTAAGAAAATAATCGAGAAATTATTGATGAAATCAAATGAATTTAGCGTAAAATATGTGGTCACATTTTACAACTTACGGTGGTGATAAGAATTTACAACTTTTGAACATTACCGATGACAACACCAGCATATCATTTTAATGACAAGGCAACAAAAAAAAAATGCGAAATATTGGACACCGTTTCTTTCTAACTTTTGAGATGTTATTGAATAATTTGATTGGCTCTCACAATAATCAGTAAACAACGACCAACATGAATATTTTGTACAGAATATTTTACATTTTAATACATACCTTTTGATCCATTTGTTCTTTATAATACTCAAGTAGTTCCACTTTGTCCTCCGCACTACTTCTCTCTATACACTCGAAGACTGCGGCGAACGTCTGTGGGTTTGCTTCCACACCATCTTCAGACATATTTATTAACAGTTGTTTTGTATTGTCCAACATTCCCTGTGAAGGTTATTGTGATTTTTATCCTATTTCTTTACGTTCTTTTGAATGAGAAAGATCGAATTTATTAGGAAGCTTTATGGCCATTGATCATATTTGCTATTATTTAATAATAACTCCAGCTATTCTTGTACAAAAAAAAAAACATTTTGACGGACGCATAGATAGAGAACAGAGCGCCTAGAGCCTTAGTGACTTAACAACCTTCGATATACGCTAAGCGACTAGCGAAGGCGCCAACGCGCAGCGCGGCCGGTTGCGACTACTCTAGAGCGTTCGTTTCACTTCGCTACTCGCAAGGTGACTCGCTAGGCTCTAGACGCTAAGCAAACCGAAATTCAGTGCGTTCATAGCCTTTTTTTTTTTTGGATGGGAAATCATCTAATGACTCCTCTCGCTCTGGGTGGAACGGAAGGGAGTGTCAGACTCTTACTGACTAAAACCCACCCGTGTTCCTTCCTTAGCCCTTTATGTTCGTAGCCTTAGGCTACCCCAAAGTCTGTTTCACTGTGTCCGAAAACTTTCTGCATAGACTAGATTACTAGAAAGTTATAAACAGAACAGAACATTTTATGTGAAAAATAGCTGCCAGATATGCTAAAAGGTGGTGAAAACCAAAATTTGAACAGTAGGTATTTTATGATACTTACAGAATGTGCATATCCATGTAAAACCGTGTTGTACACTCTGACATCGTTAAGTTTGGGATGACTGGCGACCCTCGAGCCTCTCTGTCTGTAATACTGTAACACTTGATGAGCCTGTAACAACCAATATTTAATGTTACGATGGCACTTCACTCACCATATTCGTCGAGGCAAAACAAACTTTATAAAAATTGAAATAGGGTGTATTTTGTATTGGCCTAGTATAAACACGAATATTTGGACAAATACAGAAAATGTTTTTCATGCTTTACTTTGCATTTGGTATGACTTTGCGTAATGTGCCAATTCAAAGTAAGCTTTATTTTAATAGTACTTAGATATATTTTGTATTGATCAAGAGACGCGAATATTTGAAAAAAACGCCATTTAAAGTTTCAGCAGTGCATTAAGATTGTTTTTGGGAGATAACAGTTAAGCAGTCATTATAAAACCCCCCTCACCCGAGAAATCCACATAATAAACGAAGTTCATAAGAGAATAGACATATTTTCGTGCAATTTGAGTGAATTCGCAAAACTTCTATTAAATGTAGTAAGTTAAGTAAATATTTTAAGAATTTTTGGGATGATAGATACCTACTATTTAATTAATATAAAAGAGAAAGCTATTTAGGTTTAATTGTAATGTTTAGTTGTTAAGTTATTACGTTTGTTAAACTGATGTTGCACCACTTGCACCTATGTTTAGTAGTTAGATAGCTAATTATATTGACAGCTTTTTTGTAAAATTTTTGTTGAGTAGGTATTACTGTTTTAGTAGTAGATTCATAATGTATATTTATTTCGTAAAAAATAATAAGTCATCATCTGCCTAGCCTTTTCCCAACTATGTTGGGGTCGGCTTCCAGTCTAACCGGATGCAGCTGAATACCAGTATTTTTACATGGAGCGACTGCCTATCTGACCTCCACAACCCAGTTACTGGGTAATACGATACCCCTTGGTAACTTTTTTTTTTTTTTTTTTTTTTCGTAAAAAATAATAAGTATCTTATATAAATAATATTATGTAATAAATAGTTGATAGGCACACTGTTGAATTAGGTCTAAGATCTGTAAAGGTAATTGTTAGAGGTAAATAAATAAATTATTTTGGATGAATGGAAACATTTTTTTTATAACACTTATTGTTACTGTTATTTAATTGGATGGTATCATGTTGATAGATAAATAACACAACATTTACTTGCATTTTCCTACCGGGTCATTGGCATTCAGATTTTTCGAATACAGAAGACGTTTTGTTATCAAACATACAGACATAATGCTCTGGATTATATTCTCAAATCGGCTATTGCCGTCTCTGACATCCTTGATAAGATAACAGAGATTTCGCATAAAAACTAGGTTACAACTTACAAGTGACTCGTTTAAATAATGCGTAATTGTTTGAGAAATGTTTTACGAGAGCACGTGAGTTTACCTAATTTGAACCTTATTTCAATGATGATTAAACAAGAATTACAGTAACATGAAAGCAGTGAAAAATTTGTCTTTTTTTTTTAGTTTTAAATAAACAGGAATTGAGATTGTCGAGTTTTATTCATGTTATTATTTACTTAATTACAGATAAAGTATAAATATAATAAAGCTGAAGAGTTTGTTTGAAAGTGCTCATCTCTGGATCAATTGCATTTGAAAATTTTGTTTCGCATTTGATAGGCCAATTCTTGAGGAAGGTTATAGGCTATTAAACATCAACATGCTGCTACTCTTAGGAGCCGAGCAAAAATAAAAAAGACAGAATAAACGCTAAGCGAATACGAAGTAAAAGCGCGGGCGGGCGATGCGACGCGATGTGTCAGGTAGTCGTATTAATTATACTCAGATTACTCTTGTCTTAGATACTCTGAATGATTGAATTAGTTATAGTCCGCGCGGAACTAGTTGGCAGCGCTCTAAGGTATGTGAGCGGTGGGACGAAGGGGCGGGGGCGCATTCCGCATTACTCACCCCTGTCCCCACCTCAGCGGCCAACTAGTTCCGCCAAATATAGTCAAATAAACGTGACCTACATTACAGTCTTCACGCGTAGACGTTATGCGTATGCTAATTGACACAGAAACTCTATACTAATGGCCGCAAACAACAATACAAATAACACATGCTGAACTGTGTAAAGAAAAGTATACTTTCTGAAAACAAATTGGTTCTAATTGAACAATGATGATGCTTTGATAAGAACTTTAATGCCATACACAAAGTTCAGTTTTTCTATTAGAAAATTGTCTTATTTTTGCTGAGACATGGAATTTATTAGTTACTTTTGATGTCATTCTAAAATTAACTTAGTTCCCATATGCTTAAAGTTGATTATGTGGTTGATTGGTGATTTACTTTGTCATTAAAGATTTTGGATTTTGGCTTCGATTTATTCAAAATTATTGACTTAGCTAAATGTGACGCATTTTTTTCCCAACTTGTTTTTTTTTTCTTTGTGTCGTGTCTTAAAGCAAAAGTATGTTTCTTTCTTTCTTAAAATATCTCACCTCCTGTACCATATTAAGTGAGCATAGCAGTTGTAGATGAGCAGTGAGCACTCGATGCAAGGACTCTTGCTTGCCGCGCCGCTCCAAGTCTCTCATGTCTTGCTTCATACTCAACTCTTGCTTGGCTCGACGCTTGTCGCGCTTCGCCTTGTTTTTGTCCCGAATTGCTTTTTTCCTGCAGAGCGAAAATTATTCAGTAGTAATAAATTATCAATACATATAAAATGAAAAGTCCTGACTCACTCAGTCACAAACTGAAAGCAAGCCCCTTTGATCTAGTTGTGGTATACAAGGTGGCATGTACAGTCAACAAAAGAGATAAGTATGCAGGATCGTCGGAAATAGTTGAAGTTTAGTAAGAAACCGATGAATGTTCTTGAATAAAATTTTATTTTATGAATAGAAAACAAAAAGCTCATTTATCAAATTCAATTTCAGTACCCAGCTTTAATGACTTTCTTTCACTTCGTCAACATGTTAATTTGCCTCCAAACCTGTGTTGAAAACTTTATTTTAAGATGGGACTGTTTTGTAACACTCCACAATAAAAATTAAGCTTTACGTTTTGCATTACATTACTGTCATACTAATAAGTTTGTACATTTTCTGCTGTCTAAATATGTGATCTTCTAATCTACCAAAAATAAAACTTACGCCTGTTTAATTTTCAAAGTGTTACCAGGAATAGGTTCCACATGATCTAAATCCAGCTCCTCTCTAGTATCAACTATTTCATTTTGCAGTGCTGGGTCATCATAGATGTCTTCTATTGCTGGATGAGCAAGTCCCTGAGCTCTGAAAATAATAGGGTAAAAGATATACTTGGGTGAATGAATTTTTTCACATTTTTTTTTTTAGTTTGAGAAACAATACTTTACTGTAAATGTTTTTGTAATTGTATGGCAAAAACACCTTGTATTAAGATTAAAAATCAACTATGGTGTTACTACTAGTAAAATAAATATAAATAATTGTACTTACTGCATATTAGTAATATGGTTCATCAGTTCATGATCATAGCTATCTAATTGGTTATCTACAAACAATTCTCTGAACACGGCATGTGCCCCTTTTGGTAATGGTCTAAAGAGGTCATCTGTCATGAGGTCAGTTTTACTAGAACTTGTCTCATTTAGATTAAACTCTTGATTCAACCCCTCATTTATTGCATACCTAAGGTCTTGCAACTTCTGATCATATAGAGTAGCTTTTTGAAAATCATAATAACTCTCTTTTATCATATCTATGTATTGTTTCGTCTTGAATTTGTCTTCAAAATTAGATAATGAATGGCTAGTGTATATCAGCGCACACTTATCATCTTCTAATATTATTTCTGACAGGTTTGACTTTTCAGTGACTGCCTTTAAAGGTTTCTTCACAGAGGTTTTCTTTAATATTTGGTCCCTGACAGATTGTAGTAATTCAGGGTCTACTTCAGCTACTCTTACGTTCTTCACAGGTTTTGT
Source organism: Hydraecia micacea (assembly GCA_914767645.1). NCBI lineage: Eukaryota > Metazoa > Arthropoda > Insecta > Lepidoptera > Noctuidae > Hydraecia > Hydraecia micacea. Next base: position 4,712,073 of record OU611794.1, read on the forward strand.
AGTGAGTTGATGTAACTGACCAAGGGAGACGGAACTAGAAGCTAACTTTGAGAGATGCACAGCACGTAATTTGCTTATTGACACCTTGGTTTCAGTCATAGCCTGGTCGCCAACTACAATAATAGAAGATGTTATGCATAAAGTCATTTATTTACTTGCATAGGTCAGTGTTAATAATGTAAACAAACACTTACCTTCAAGTAATTCTCCATATTTCTTATAGCTCTTATGTTTAGACTTTTTTCTCAGCGAACTGAGTAGATTAGCCGTTTTCGTAGATTGGTGTCTCGCAATATAAAAGTTTTCTAGAAAAAAAAATTATACTTATTGGAAATGTTATGCAACTCAATAACCTAAGTATATTGCAGGCATATATTCTATGTGGTTAATACTGTCCAAATTGAAGTATTCTTTATATTTAAAATAAAATTACCTGCACCAAGGCGGCCTAATAAAATCCTTCGGCAAAACGAACATTTTATTTCCGTATTTGACGTACTTTTTAGTGAATTGTTCGCAGGTAGCGAGACTCCATGAAAGGAACTCTGATAAATATTCCTGGCAGACGCAAGTCGATGCATTGTCGCCAATTTAATTCAAAAATACAAGATTATTGTATAAAACATGCCGAAATTTGTAAAACCACGTGAAAATTGTAGGACGAATCGCAGAACCAAAATACTATTCTAGAGATGTCCAATAAACCGAATTTATGTCAAACTAGCACAAATGTCAAACAGCACATATTACGGTTTTCCAATGTTCTCTATTTTTAGTCGATTTACACAAGAAAATGTTGCCTATTATAAATAACTGTCAAACTACAAAATAAAACAATTCGCCAACTTGTCAATTGTCATAATTTATTATCAATTTTTATTTTTATTAAACAAATAACTGAATAATTTCCTACTGTTTATAACAAAGCAAATGGTTAAAAATCTGAATTCTTAATATGGAAGACAAAACATTCGTTTGTAAGTAGTTAAGGCCAAGGCCAGTCGAAACATCATATTGGCGATTCCCATTATTTACTCAAGGATTTAATATATTTTGTGTGTTTTGTATCTTTTAGGGACGTCTGAACTCAACAGAAAATTGTTTCAACTTCGTTTCAAAAATGACTGGCTATTTAAAACTAAAAAGCAACCGTGGGGGTGAGTTTCTCATAATTGTTTGCAGTTCTGTCTCTTGTTAGAGTCGGTTTTGATAACACTGATTGTGAAAGAAAGTTTGTGGCATAAGTAGTTTATCGTCGTCATAAAGATGACCAAGGCTACTCAAGTACGAGTTACTAGATTCTGTTTTGAATTGATTAGTTTCTTAGAATTGTAAAGTTCTATGCTTGATCATTGTCTCTACTTTGTTTGACGATAAGCTTCCATCAGCATATTTACTGGACAACATAATTCCTTCTTAATACAAACATTACAATAAAATCACAATCACATTAGAACTACTTACTAACTACTTATAAAATATTTGTACCATTGTTGATTAAGTTAAATCTAAATATACTCCCACCCAGTGTGCATTAACTAAAAGTGTTTCTATCTAATTATCCATCTATCTGCACCATTATTCTGTTTACAGGGAGTTTCACAAATTACTACTGGAAAATGGATTTCCCAGTGAAATGACTATAGACCATGTCAGAAAGAAATGGTCTTACACTTATGATGTAAGTAATAAATAAAATATCTCACAAATCATTATGAAGTTTGGGAATGTAATGAAGAACTCAATAGTATAGCCAATGAGAGACAATTACTTTTTCTGTGTTTACTGAACTTAATAAGCTAACAGACGAAGGGTTAAGCTGTGTAATTTAGTCATTTTATTTCAGATGTACAAAATAGCCAAGAAAACAAATAACAAGAGCTGGAAGTATTTCAAAGTGTTTGACAAACATTTTGGGAAAAATAAAATATTAGACAAATATGAATCATGTAAGTATCTATTCCAATAAGAATCGAAGTAATGATAACAAAACATGACTTTATCCCAATATTAAATACATCCCCAACAAAAGCTTCTGTTAGAAGCTCTTAAAAAAGTTGTAGAGATGGAAATTTAGCATAAAAACTGAATTTCAGAGAAATAGAGATAGCTTAAAATGTAGTCCAAGCACTTCCCCTATTTTTTTATATAGGGGAAAAACTAAAATTGCAGATAAGTCTTTGTCCAACTTTTATTGACTCCTCTCAAAACTAAAACTTAACTTAAAAATACATGTGTTGATTACAAGAGTGATTACAAGTCTGCTGCCGCTAATCTGTTAATGTTGTCTTCTTGCAGGGAGTGATGAATGGCGACTAAAATTAATTATTTGTGTGTCAGAAGCTAAAGAAATGAAACTAGATTCTCTCACTGTGTGGAGGTAAAATAAGATAAAACAACAACAACAGCATCACACTACACCACCACAACAACAACAAGACCACACTACACTACACCACACCACAATAACACACACTACAACTTTAACATTATGCTTACTTGTTTTGAATAATATAATAATAGGTACTAACTACTACTTAATTTTGCTATCGCTTTGCCAAAGTCTATCAAAAACTCACCTTACCAAATAATTGTAGTTTTAATATTGTATTTGCATTATGTAAATATTGATAAAGCAATTAAATACTACCACGACAACATCGACACGCAAACTATAACCATGAATTCAGCACATGGCTCCAGACATATAAATTTTTCTTCGGTTATCAAAAAAAAAAAAACTACTGTTTCATAGAAAAGTGCAATACCTACGCGGTGAAAATGTATGGAACAGATTTTTTTTATAGCTTGATATTAGGTTCAGAATCAATTACTGAATCCATGGTTACAGTTTGCGCATTGATGTCCCTACCACACTGCACATGCCAATAGACTCTAAAATTATAGTAATGCCCTAGGTAGAGTGCTTTTGTTACATTACACGCAACAAAGACTGCGGTGAAATCTTTTCTGGAAAAAACTGATGATTTTTGTTTCAGGGCGGTTGAAAGAGCCATGCGATATCAGGACCTGCCCCTAGACTGCTGTGTTCAAGACATGAAAGGATTGTGGCACCATATGAGAACTACTTTTAATGTAAGTTCATTTCTATTGTAATATTAACTAGCTTCCGCCCACGGCTTTGCCCGCGTGGTATATCGATGAAAAGTATATGCCCATGTGCCCAGGGTTCAAAGTATCCCCATACCAAATTTAATCAAAATCGGTCGAGCCGTTACGGAGATTAGCCGGAAAAAGCAGATGAGACGGATAAAAATAAAAAAAATGTTTTTTTTATACATTTAGTAAAAAGCTGTTATTTTGACATTACAAGCAGACAGTTCAATTTTATTTATATGTACCTATATATGTAAATTAATTTAAGTGAATTTCGGGTTATGAACCAGCCACCCAGTTCGTGTGCCAAACATTTATTCATTTTTTCGACACAATATTTGTAAACCGAATATTTTGCTTAACTCAAATCGATCGATCAAGAAGAAAAAAAGAAGAGAAAATTAAATTAAATTACCTTAAAAAGTTCTCTCAAAAGGTGTCTCCTGTATGTTTTAACTTGTTACAGAGAAAACATCGCATGAAAATAAAAAAGGGCTCAGAGCAAAGCGAGTGGCCGTTGTACGATGCTATGTTGAACTATATTAAGAAGTACGAACCTGATAATTTGGCCTCCTTAGACGCACATACTCCCTGCGGCTATAGAATAAAAGGCTCTTCCAGGTATTCCAAACACAACAAAAAGAATAATGATAAGAATGACGACGAAAATGAAAATGAGTTTCATTGTGAGTTTGTATTTTATTTTGTTACCATGACCATATTACTTACCATTTTAATGTGTGATAAATCTTATAGACTGGGCGTAGTTAAAATAACTCATAACATAATGCGTGCTACACACTGATTCGGGTCAGTATGATTCGGCACAGCCGGGCGGCAAAATATATATTCGATTTTGACGCCCAGCCGTTGCAAATCAAGCCGACCCGAACATGTATGTAACAGCCGTTAAACTTTAAGGGCTGCGGCTTTAAGCCTACAAAAATCTAACCTATATGAATTTTTTCCTTGTTGAAGGTTTTTTCCTGGAACAACAACATACTAACATGAAAGAAATTCCCTAACTTAAAACAAAAACAAACCAAAGGTCATTGTTTGGGGAAAACCTCAACAATAACCTCACCGTGAAAATTACTTTGTTTAACTAAACATATTTGAAGTTATTTTTTTTTTCCTGCAGGGTCTAAAGATATCACGGAAACGTTCATTCAGATCAGGTTGCAGCACGACTGGCTGTTTAGACAGAAGAAATGGGCGTGGAAGTATGATAATCATTTTACACTTACATCGATCGATCTTATTTGTCATAGTCGATAAATTTTTAATCCTTTGGCAAAATAATAATCTCACTTAATACTTGTACCATATACTCCAGTAAATATTAAAAAAACAACGGCAAAAGATAACTAAATAGAATATGACAGCCTTTTTTTAAATTACTGCTACACACACGTGGACAGAACATTGGCCCTTGAGGGACAGCTACGTGAATGGAGTTACAGAAACGTAATTGCGGCCTCAAAATTTCAGCGGGAGGATAAGTTAGGCAAAATGTTTAGAATGGCAGATGCGAGACGGTTTCATACTTCGATGTAATATGTTTTAAACCTTGCGTTATCGTGCTTAACTTTGTCGAAGCTTTGGACACGTCAGTATAAAATCATTTCACTTGTTGATCGGCTGACCAACAATCTGTACAATTTGTTACAAGAATAAAATGCTGTTTAATTGTTTTATTCTCTCTCTCTGTCTCTGTTGTGTAGATTTGTTAACATAACAACCTTTGTTTAAAAACATGATGACAAATGGAGCAATAGATTATTTTCATTGATGTTTTATATTTACTGGAGCGTGCTAAGTCAAGTAAATTGTAGTAACTAAATATGTTATAAATTAATTTATTTCTTATTTCAAATAGCGAGATGTTAAAAATCATGATAGAAGAAAACGGTTTTCCTAAAACGTTAACATCAAGAGAATTGGGGAGGAAATGGGCGGCGACGTATTCAGTAAGTGCTCTTAATGTTATACTATTCTACAGTACCCGAACTAACAGTAACAAAAACGTACCTACACTCAAAAAAAAAAATTAAAACTAGATGAGGTTTAGAGGCCACAGTTCAAAAGTCCAGAAAGTGTGGATTGTAAGGGCGGTTTCGCACTACGTCCGACCCGAATCCAAGAAATGCCGGTCCGAAGTGACCATAGTCCTATTTGTATGAGGGTTTGCGCATTAGATCCGAACTCTATCCGTCAGAATTTAGAACATTCTCAATTCGGATTGAAGTCGGATCTTTAATTCAGATTCGGATTGGATGTAGTGCGAAACCCCTCTAACAGTTAAAAAGTGACGGTCACACAGGACACAGGTACAATGCTCTACTAAGGCGAACTTTTCGCAAAATTCGAGGGGCCACATTTACGGCCGGGTACTGTACAAGCCCTTTAGAATAGAGGGTAGTAGTAAATACTGTTTTTTTTCTACCAGGAGTATCAGAAAGCGAAGGCAACAAACAATAAAACATGGGTATACCACAATTTGTTTGAACTGTATTTGGGTGAATCATCCAATCTCAGTCTGAATCCTCTCGTTGATTGTAAGTATCAATAACACTCCGTCTTGTCCAGTTACATTTACTTTTAATGCTCGACTTCAAACAGGTATATATTTCAGTAACAGTTCATTATTTAGGTAATTGTCGTAATGTTTAATTTAAAATCGAACTGTATACATAATTCCGAATTAATGCTATCTCTCTTAAATCTTCCCCGATTTTCATCAATCTTCATTTTAATTCATTCCAAGTTTTACATTGAATGTTACATTGTAAAGTTTTCCTTGTTTGCTAAAGGGCATGAAGAATGGGTATTCAACTTCATCAGCGCCCGGACAGAGTTAGAGAACACATTTAAGACATTCAAGGACCCACTCGGTGGTTGGCGGTATGTAACAATACATTATTCATTCTTACCAAATGGTTTTAATTGTATATAATTATGTCATTTATAATATTTTTAATTATGTTGTTTAGCGAGGTCGAAAAGAATTTACGGAGTATCGGAATACCACTGGATCACAGTTTGTTAGACCTGCAAGAAATCTGGATTCATTTGTTAAAAACATTTAGGGTAACGTTCTTTGTTAATCTAAAAGATGTTTTAATTGTGTATAATTATTAATAGCCAACTTTCAATCTTTCATTTTCTTTGTAGTGGAAAACGAAATTCGCAAACAAAGGCATTTTAAACGAGCAATGGCCTTATTTCGAGGCTATGGCCCGTTATTCCGAAATTCAAGAAAAGAACTCAATAAAAAAACAAAAGATTACGGAAATAGAAGAGAATAACGACCATTACGCTGACGTCACAAACGACGATGATTACGAAGATGACATGAAGTTAATGGACCTTAAACATAGGCTAGAGCTTCAGGTGAAACCTAAGTCTGAAGTAGAAGAGTCTGATAGATGCAGGTCGTGCTCCAACCTAGCAGCTTGTGTGGATATATTTGAACAAAAAGATGGCGACGAATTTGATGTGGCTTACAAGCTGAAACTTATCGGCGGGGTTGAGGTAAGGTATCTAATAAATAAAGATTAAGTATCTTTTATCAGCCGAAACAATGGAATTAATGTAGTACTTATTGTTTTGTATTTGCTCTAGGTGGAGAAAACGGACAATTTACCTACACACATATGTATGACTTGTCTCCAAGAATTAGAAAATGCATACAAATTCAGACGGAAATGTCAGGACGTCGATAAAATGTTCCGTTGTTCACCGCGACATATCAAAGTCGAAGTTATCGATAAACACGATCTAAACGAGGCACCACTCGACACCACTAAAGAAGACCATGATAGTCATGATGCAGATGAACTAGTAGTCACATATGAGCAAGAAGTGGGTGAAGCAGCCGACGCAAGTCAAGAAAATTATGCAAAACCTAAAGTAAAGAAAGAGAGAGTTATGAGAAAGAAGAAAAAAGTTCGAAGATACGACTACTGGAAAATTTGCGAAGTGTGCGGGAAACATACGAGAAATCTCATGAGTCACCTAGACACACACTCTACTGACAAACTTTACTCGTGTGACGTGTGCGACAAAAAGTTCAAATTCAAAAGTGGTTTGATAATACATAAATCCATCCACGATCCTACGCCGAGAAAAACGTGTGAGGTTTGTGGAAAGACTTTTCATATCTTGGCTCAGTATAGAAGACATTTTGTCTATCATGCTAACGAGAGAAAATATGGATGTGACACGTGTGGGAAAAGATTTAATACTTTAGATATATTAAGAGTTCATCACCGAACACATACAGACGAAAGACCATTCAGTTGTCAAGAGTGTGGCAAAACGTTCAGAACGGCCGGCTGCGTCAGTCGACATAAGAGGATTGTACATAGAAATGTTAAAAAAGTTCAATAAAATCTATATGGGAAGGGGCTTTGATTGTTTGATTCGATCTTTAGACCTTTTATCGACAAGTATTGCTCACACATCGTTATCACTGTCTTAATTTCTCAGATACTTGTAATGTACGTTTTAATTTCCTTTAAGTGACTTCACTACTATTAATGACACTTATTTACAAACTGTAAACAAAATAAGAATATTATATTAATGTTGTGCGAGGTAGTCTAACGGGGCTAAAAAAATATAAGCGCATACTTCAAAGATAGCGCCTGGCGCCACCACTGTTGACTTAACCGAAATTAAGAGAGCAATGTCTTAGCTAATTAACCTGCTGTTTGTGATGGTCTCGTCAACAGAAGTGGTTTACTTGAACAATGAAACATTGTTCGTTAAGAACTTCAATATGGCTTTACATGTGAGTAGTTAGTTTACAAGCTTTAGTAAGAGATTAACAAACAGCCTGTATCTGTACACGTATACACTTACTGATAGTGCCCAAAAATACAGGCCTCTCAACCCTTGGAATGTTGATCGAAATAATACATCAATAAGTGATTATAAGCAGGCGCATTGGACATTGACGGGCCTGCACCGGCGCCGGCGCAACTCTATAAAGTTCATCGTCAGTTCGCAGCAGACAACGCGCGCGGACGCCGTCTCGCACTCGAGCTAATTTAGAATCTTCGCCGCGCACGTCAGTGCTACACTAAAACGAACAAAGGGTGCTTCCTAGTTTAATTTAGAATTAAAAGGGCGACATGGCGATATACAGCCCGGTAAGTTTATTTTCTTTTATTTTTTTATGTTGTCTTTTTAGTCAAGATGAGATTATATTAACCACTTATTTGAACGTGTCGTATATGATTAACATTTTAATGAGATGCTATAATAAAATGTCACAGTGCGGATAGTCTTTCATAGGCATCGGTTAATTAACTACATTCTTTCTTCCATGCTTGGGAATATTTTTTTAGACTTCCTACATCTTCAGGCTTTATTTTAATTCAAGATATACGGTAAACTTAACAGCAGGTTTAATGTTTTAAATTATATGTCCAACAGCAACATTCTGTATTAACATTAAAGATGTCACACTATTAAATGATTAATACAGAAACCAATAATTTGCTGAGGAAGTAACATTACGTAAGGAAGTTCAATGGGAGCTTGGCCTAACTATAGGACATTAAACACAATCTTTGATAGAGTGTTACAATAGCGATCTAAGTATTTGTTATTAATTAGCAACCTGCATGGTAATCAGAATTTTTAAATGACTCAAAAAGGGATACAAATGCAAACAATCCAGATCGTAATTAGGTAAGATTGATTGTTATGTTAAATTAATCAGAATCTGACATTCGGGTCAATGGAATTAAGTCACCACATTATTGGAGCAAAGACTCACTTATCAATGTAATTGCTAGAAAAACAACAAAGTCGGTGTAGTCATACATAACATTAAGATTAATAACATAGCTTTATTCTGCGTCAGATTGTTTCCACCAAACACTTGTGACATTATTGCCCAGTAGCCGTCAATACGAAAGTTTATTGCCCTAAGGTGTTGCATTAACGCGTGCTTTTCGCACCTTCTCAAGCACGTTTTGCGCACACGCATATTTAACGAGCAGTTAGTTTGTTTGTTCTGTGACATCGATAATTGAACCAAATATGGTGTTTTGTAGCTTTAAGTATTTCTTTATTGGTCTGTTCCGTTTGTTTGTGGTTTTGCAATAAATATGACCGAGACGTTAAAGTTTCAAAGTGCGCGATTAGAGCCAGTTGTTTTTGTTTAGATAAAGTTTTGTGTGATTAACACAAACTGAATTGCGTTGTAGGTAGGTACTTAACTTTATAAGTATATTGAAACAATCTTCTAAACAAAAAAAAACTAATGGCTTTATCTGTATTAACAAAAAATAATAAGATAATACAGTTTAGGCAAAATATAGGAAAGGTACGGTATGGGCGTATTTTTCCAAAACAATCTCGTCCAAACTCAAACTAGAACTAACTGCTAATCACCTTAGTTAAATAAAGGAATACTTAGGTGTTACAGTTACAAAGATGCGCCGCGGTGAATGTGTGACACATAGATAGTAGTCACTACACTGAAGAGAGGACTGCAGACAAGGTTTCAAGGTAAAAATAAAGAGTTCAACATTAACTCTTGATTAGTGGCTTTTGGTGAACTCACCCACCATTAATTTACCAACACGTAACTACCTCCAGTGATAGACCATTCAACGAAGGGGTATGTTCAGTGAAAATCAATCTGGACAATCGAAAATGAATCTGTAAAGTTTTGTTCATTCTGAATCTGACGATGTTCTATTTCGGCGCAGGCAGTTTGTCTAGTCTTCCTAAAGAGGGTAACGGACGAATATCAGACAAAACTGTCAAAAATCCGTGACAAATGACTGCACTGTCACGGCTATGCTGGTTGGCAGGACAGGCTAATGAATTACAAAGCTCGTTGAAAGCTTTGTCCGTCTGCATGACTTGCCTGGATCCCGGCCAAGGTCTCACACGCCGTTTCAGAGCTCCTTTCGCTTTGTGACATGTTTACTCTAAAATAGTATTACCTACGTAAGTACCTATAGGTGCGGTTGTGAGTTTGGCTAATTTTGGGTTTCTATTTTTCCTAAGGTTTTTCGCTTCACAGTAATTCAAAAGTTCAAATCTTTTACAAGGTCGAAGCCTAGGGTCAAGGGGTTAATAATAATATTAGGTCCTATATTTTTTCAGCATTTAAATCTAAAATGAAATACCCACTAACTTAGGGACTTTATAGATGTATAATACTCAGAGAAACAGCCCTGAATTAGGTTTACATTATAATACAGGGTGTTTGGCGCATGGACCGACACAATTTTTTGAGGGGTTGGGAGGGTCATTAGCGAAGTTTCACTGAAAGACCCCATGTCCTAAGTGTCACGCGGTTATTGAGATATGATTTTTTAGTTTTTTTCCATAACAACATGACATAATCAGCCTATAATGTTCCCACTGCTGGGACACAGGCCTCCTCTCTGTGAGAGGCAGTTGGCCGTAATCCATCACGCGGGCCCAGTGCGGGTCGGTAGATGTCACAAATTACCCGAAATCTCGCCTTTAAATCGTCATTATTTTTTTGTTTACGGTATTAATTGCATGAAATAACTTTTATTGTATTCTCCAATTATTCTAAATAAATCATCATTTTGATGCAATTGGTCTGTAAAAAAATACTTATGTGCTTCCAAAGTATTTTTTTAAATGTATGAAAGATTACAACTTCTAAATTAATTAATTCATTAATTACTTAGGTCATGGGGTCTTTGGGTAAAACCTCGCAAATGACCAACCCAACCCCCCAAAAAATTGTGTCGGTCCATGCGCCAAACACCCTGTATATGTGGTTAAAAATTTCGGTAATGTAGATTGTAGGGATCAATTTAACCTATGTACATCTGAACAAAAAACCTTCGTTCTCTTCTCAGGACTCAGTAGTCCGACAAAAAAGTGATTGCCGTTAAATTAACGTGAAAGTGACGAGTCATGAAGTTGAGGTGTAAATCTCTAAATTGACGCGTAATTTCAATTCACTACGAAGAAGTGTATCCTGCTGCTTTCAAGTTTACGAGTCGGAGAGGACTATAATGTACTAAGCAATTGATTTACGGGGTAACTGCATAGGTAGATAAAATTTTCCATCAAGAGATCGTTTGTATTGTCGGTAAAATTACAATCCCGCACGCGCTATCATCACTTCATCGCGTCAGGATAATCACGATACTACTATCTTCTTCATACGAGCATCCCCTACCTACCAGCCAGTTCATATACGCTCATTAACAAGTTCGTAAGACCAGTTTAATCAAGTATTCTAATAACATGACATTCTGCCTGTACTGGACGGGAGAAAAGTTTGAAGATTAAGGATCAATGCTAGTAAAATTAAATGCGATGCAATATTATAAATGCGAAAGTGTGTCTGTCTGTCTGTTACCTCTTCACGCATAAACCGCTGAACCGATCTAGATGAAATTTGGTATAGAGGTAGTTTGAGTACCGGTAAAGGACATAGGATAGTTTTTATCCCGATATTCCCACGGGATCGAAACTTATGCGGGTGAAGCCGCGGGGCGATGCTAGTGAGTAATAAACAAACCGGCTGATGCCTAACGTGTGTTTAGGTATAAACTATGGTTAATTGCCATACGTACTTGCATATTTAAGCTGCAATTAGTACCTACATCGTAAGTTCATCTGCTTGGTCTTTCATAACAAGTACTCGTAGGTACAAGTAGGTAGGAAGTCTAACCGACCGTACTATAACTCGCAGTCAAAATGAAACTTACATAATATTCCACAGAAGTGAACTCGCATTATCTAGGGCTAAAGTACCTAGATATCGTTACATGATCTAAAACAATACAAATATACTTGTACCTAACATACTCAGTGATAGAGATTTCTTAAGGTATGTGTGCCGTCCATAGAAATATCCCTTCGGACTGTGAGACTGAGGGAAGAGGGAGTGCACCTGTGTCTGCGCACACACTTGTGCACTATAATAATTATCTCCTGCGCCGAAGGCTAGTCTCGATTGAGATGGACGCCATGACCGGAATACGGTCAGGAGGACTGTACATACTAGTATGTACAGCATTTGCTCATTCAGACCTATACATACCTAGGTAGGTATGATGTAGAGTGAGCATTTGTCTAGTCTAGGACTAGGTGAACTGTGTCGTCATGTGATGCTACATAGTCTGACAAAATTACATAATTTAGTAGACTAGCTATGTAGTAGGTACAAGTTTTCTGCGTCGACTACAATTCCGCTAGGGTCTTTTAACATCCATACTTACTTTATTAATATTATAAATGCGAAAGTATTTTCTCTTATCTGTCGCTCAGTCCGTCTGTCTGTAACCTTTTCACGCCATAACGGCTGAACGAATTTCGTTTTACCTGGGTTAGGACATAGGGTACCTACTTTTATCCCGAAATTAGATTAATAAGTTCCCGTGGGATAATTTCCGACCTCCACGTGGTGTAAGCCATGGGCAAAAGCTAGTCATGTTAGAAATTAATAAAAGACTAACCAATCGTCAACTTCTCCCTACATTGTAGCCTGTAGGACGTAGCTCTTGACGACCACATCAATCAATAAAATTCTTGTATCACAGTTTCATTCATCTGTAAGTCAAAAGTATTTAACCAATAATCAAAATGGATGGCAATCAATAACTTTCACTGGTTACGACCATCAATTGCCTCATGGTTCCCAATACACCATGCGATCAAACTGCACTAGAACGATGAAAAATGATTATTAAATTGATCAGTTACGACATCCCACAGTTGCACTGACGTGATTGAAGATCTATGGCCAAAATTATTAGAACCCCCATAACGAGTTGAGGGCATGGAACCAAAGGTCTCGAGTAATTGATCTTCCAATAGAAAACTCGTAACAGCTGTTGTCCCTAATCTTAATGCCCGCAACAGGTTCATATTGAGGCCATGTCTCGAATGTATTCATTGAAATGTAGTATACAGATATACAGCAATTATTATGGGTACTCTTATTGGGTCAAGTTAATGGTAAACAATACCTACCTATTTGCTTGGTAGAATGAATGTGTTGACTGCGTCGATTTATCTCTTATTGTTTTCCCGTGAGAATATACTTACATACCTATATCTTTATTAGATAATGCAAAGCTGTGTGCTTCTTCATTAAAAGCGGTTTCTTGGTCAGTCTAGGTATACCACAGAATAACTAATAAGTAGTACCTACTAACGTATCTATACTAACAATAAAGCTGAAGAGTTTATTTGTTATTTTGGAATTAAGCAAGTATAATAATAATTATATTTAGTCTCAGGGAATATTTCCTTGAAACCGACGTGGGGATGCACCGAGATGTAGTCGTGGTGGACAATGGCCTCACCCCGCTCTCCTTAGGTAAAGAGAACTGGCGCAAACCAGTAGTGCTTGACACTAATGATCGCATGGAGGTATGGCAGAGTAAGGAGCTTCACGGACGCTTTTTCCGGGCCCTACATGGACCCGATGTAGATTTACTAGCGTCCGTAGCCTGGCTGCGTTTCGGTGATCTTTTTGGAGAAACCGAAGGTTTTGTCTGTGCAATTATGGACGAAGTTATGATGACGAACAATTACCGGAGATTTATTGTGAAAGACGGCACGGTTGACATCTGTCGGGCATGCCACCGGCCGGGAGAATCAATCAGGCATATTATCTCCGGGTGTTCTCGTCTAGCTAACGGGGAGTAGGTACTTGCATAGACACCCCAAGTAGCACATGACAGCCGCACAGTGACTTGATTATAGAATTTAGTGACTACTCAAGGCTGTTTTAGTTTCCTGCATAAGGGCTGTGTAGTTAGCTACACAGTCTTTGTAATTCCAATTTGGGCCCCAAATTAACCAGCCTTGAGCATTACAGTGGCTGGTTAACGGCAGTATAATCATTGAAACAGCTGTACAAGGCCTGTACATTGGCTTATACAGCTATACAACAGTCATTGCAGCCTAAGATTCAGCTTCTTTAATTCTCTTTAACAGCTTTTAGATGTTTTGAGGCTTGGCAACAGCTTTTATTAAAGTATAAATAACCAAAAAATATATTTTTTTTAAATTTCTTTTCTGTATTTGTGACAGACGACATTTATTGTTGTTAAAGTGCTCGGCCGGACAATATTTAAGGTAAGATATTTTTAATAGTTTTCACGTTGATTTTGAGTGTCCTTGTATGTAAATTGAGTTGCGAGTACCATTTTACTGTAAATGTATATAGGTAATTACATCAAATATTTCACGCGCCATCAGAATAATACCGCTTTAACGAATATATTTCACAAGAAATATGGTGTACAAATACTTAAAAGATTTATCACTCAAATTATTGCTTTCTAACTTATTGTGTTCCATTAGGAAATAATTGGAAAATATATTGCTTGAATTAAAAGCTATCAAATATCCTTGAAATCTATAAGAAATCATTTGGATATTTAGTAAAAAATCGCTTCTTTAATGCTAAAATGGCGTCCATTTGTTATTCAGCACAAATTCTCCATAAATTCTTTTGAAAAGTTATTTACTGTAACAGTGGTGTTGCCAAGTCTATGTACCAGCTTATAGCATTATGCTGGCTGGACAGAGGATTTTAATTAGCTTTCTTACTGTGTATTGGTATAAAGAGAGAGCATGCAATAGGTTTTCAGGGATAAAGAAATTCGACAGAAAACCATTTCATTATGTACAATGTTTGGCTTTCGAAATATCCTTGTAGGCCCAGAAGATATGATTTAAGGTTTTTAAATAACACGTTAAGACACGGCTTGGCTTGCTCAATAGTCAATAGCTCTTTAATACAGTAAATACACTACAGGTACTTTCCACGCAGCGGCCTCAGACCAAATACAAAAACCAAGACAGTGGCGCTGTCAACAGTGAAGTGAGGCCGGTTTCGTAAACATGTCATTGTGTCTTAGTGAGGTGCAGTTTAGTTGTAGTTTGGTGTGAATGTGTGCGTGTGAGCGTGTATGCACAGAGCGAGGTCTAGTTTTGCGCATGCTTCACTGTATTGTTTGCAGCATTGTCTTTTTTTATTTAGTCTTCGGCAGCGCCATGCATGTCATTTCGTCATGTTTCGTCATGTTGTCAAAACAACCGAAAAAGTACTAAGTGCTATACTGTTGTTTGTTTTTATTATGACATTACGTAAATACAGGCACAGTTAAACAATTAAATATTTTCTACTTTAACTCCACGAAAATAAAGATAGATTTACAATGACGTATTGTGCCGAAGAGCGAACGATGAGAATGAGCCGTTCATCGGGTTTCAACTGTACATATCTTTCGGATCTGCAAGGATATTTGGACAGCCAATCGTACATCATTTACATACAAACCTTCAATTCATTTGATTTGTTTTTATTTTGCTTTTCTCTTTTCGTACTATATTATGATGCTAAATACATTAATGTTGTTTTCAGGATTAATTATGCCGTTTAAAATAATCAAAACCGTTGAAAAAGGAAAGGAAAGATTAACAATTGTTCCAAGTGGTTGGGAGCAGAATGGCATTTTGAGATGGCCAGGAAAAACGTTTCTTTAAAGATTATGAAAAGTAGCATTTATTCGTAATTATGTTGTATTTCCACAAATTATATTTCATATTGATTAAAATACAGTGGTACGTACAAATTTATAAAACGATTTTTATTTTTCTTATTATCCTTACTAAGATTGTATAAGGCTCAGCAGAATTACATACACTTTACTTGAAATAATAGTATTTCAAATAATCTATTTCCATAATTAATTACAAAGTATGTAAAAGGGGTATGAAATAGGTACAAGTAGTTTTTATGCTATTGAGCATATACACTTTCTGGATGTGAAGTTTAAATTTGTATGTATTGACATACAAATTTAAACTTCACATCCAGAAAGTGTATTTTCAATTCAATACGCTCTGCGTTAGATCGTTTTGCTTTAAATGACTTTAGTGAGTAGTCAAAAATGTCTATTAAATCTGTTATTTTGTAACCTATAATTAAATGTTCTGTATCAATTGACTTGACTTCAATGATTTCACGATTACTTACTAGTCATAAAATAGTTATCTTTAGATCTCGCTGTAAGTATGAAATCCTGAAAATTAATTTTGGGGAAACTTTTATTATCCTTGGTTACGAAAGGCATCTCAAACCTCTTTTCACCTTTTCGATCAGTAGCACAACATTCATTGAGTCTTTTTGGTACCTGCGAAAGTGGTTTGTTACCACTTCGCAACATTATTTGAATCAAATGCAATTTATTTTCAAAAGGATAGGCACTGAATGTTTGAAGTGACCCAAATCTTTGAACCTCAACAGGGACATGAAGTATATATTTTGATCAAAATCTATTTGTGCGGAACCCTCACTATGCGTAAACGACACTGGCTTGTAAATATCAACTGCATCAGTACTGCTCCTTTGCAATTCGTTCATAGAAGCCTTAGCGACAGTTTTCTTTTTACTCCACCAGTTCTTTTTCTTTTATTCTATGGTTTAAAGTTGTTCATTTTTTCTTTAAAGTGTATTACAACATACGTAGTAACTCTTGAGGTCGCGTCACACGTTATGCAAAAAAAAAAATGAAATCTGACGTAATTTAAACACCAATAATCTAGATTTACTCTTAAATAACGCCGAAAGCTGTAAAATAGCTGTCAGCTACACTTTATGCATTGGCATTAGGATAGAGTACACCTACTCCAATTTACAACTCAGGGGAATTAATGATTCTCTTATAAATGTAACGACATTTGTAGAGATTACATATCCACTTTTAATCAGCCATTAACAAGCTCGTTGAAGTAGAATTAGAATAGAATTAGTGTACACCAATTAAAAGCCAATGGCGTTGTTCGATGCTTTATTGCAGCCCGCACCATTACAAGAGAGGTGAATTTGTCGTATTAAGCAGTCGTTAACAAGCTTTGGACTTCTAAACCAGCTAGTAGTATCACACGCAGCCAAAAGCTGGACTAGATCATTTTCAAATTCTACTTAAATGCTTTTAGTATATTTTTCCGCCATTATAAAATCATTAGTCAGCTATGCTGTTTAATGGTGTATAATATTTCCTTAATACAGTCTAAAGATTCGTCCTATCCTTTAGTACATCTGCATAAAAGCTGTAGACTGTAATGTCGCTTGTTTATGACCTAATTCATCGCTAATGTGCTACTTGGGACAACCTTGTAGCCAGGATAATCCATCAGCAACTTGCTCTGAAATACAGCCTTGTGGAATCGGAGGTGCCGTACTATAGGTATGTGCCCGACCCAGTTCTCGAAAATGGAAATATCACATTTTACTGGGATCGATCCATCATCACTGACAGGACTATTGTTGCCAATAAGCCTGATATAGTGGTGATGGATCGATTAGAGAGGCGCGCAATGATTGTTGACATAACCAGCATGATGAAAACCTCGTGAAAGCCGAGAAAGATAAACAAATCAAGTATCTTGACTTGGCTCGCGAGGTTGTCGACATGTGCGATGTTGACTCAGCAATCATTGTGCCAATAGTCGTTACAGCCAATGGATTGATAGCCAAGAGCCTCGACCAACACCTGAGGAGGCTCTCGTTGGCCAGCTGGATCAAGGGCTTGATTCAGAAAGCAGTACTTCTGGACACGGCTCGCATTGTCAGGAGGTTCCTCTCTCTGGGGCCCTGACCACCGGTAGCTTGGACCCTGTTCCCGATACCGGTGGGCTACTATTTTTTATATTTTTTAATGTTTTTATATATTTTTTTATATTCTAATATTTAAAAATATAATTTATATGTATATAGACGAATAAAGGAAAATTATATTTATATCTGGAACTACTTCAGTGGGATTTGAAAAATTCTTTTTGCATTTGCTAGACCAATTCTTGAGGAAGGCTATAGGCTATTTAACATCACGCTAGGTCTCTTAGGCGATGATCAAAAAGAAAAAAAGTCAGAAATCGAAATAATAGCGCGGGCAGGCGATGCGATGCGTCGGGGAACAAGAAACACGCGGACGAAGTCGCGGGCAGAAAGCTAGTGATTTTAATAAGCTTGTTAAGAAAGTCGTCAATTCCAAAGGTTTTTTATTAGAAGTCAGTACTTACTTAAATAATTTATTTATGGTGTTTATTATACATCTGATTTACGTGTTATTTATTCAGATTAAGCAGTTTAAAGTCGACTTTCGCCCGAGGTTCGTGAAGTGGTCTCGTTAGTGGATAGGTACGTGCTCAGGAATCCATTTCCGTCCATTCTTCTCTTAATTTAATAGCCTAAGGTCTCAAAGCGCTCGTGCCTATGTATGTACGAGAGTTATAGCTTTCAGCATTGAGATGTGCATACCTACTTAGCTTCTAGATTGACTAGTAGAGGGTGGTAAGTAGGTAATTATAGGTTCATCTTAAGCCATTTAATTTTGTAAGTGATCATCTGTATAGGTAGGTAAATCAATCAGTGTTTACGTATGTAATCAGCCTATAATGTTCCCATTACTGGGACACAGGCCTCCTCTCTTCGAGAGTGAGTGGGTTGTAATTTACCATGCGGGCCCATTGTGGGTTGGCAGATGTCACATCAATGTCTTCTAATTTTTGGTTCTAGACAATGTCGGTTTCCTCAGATGTTTTCCTTCACCGTTTTGAGAGCAGTGGTGTTCTAATCATTTACACAAAGTCAAGCGCCTGCCTGGGTTCGAACCTGTTTTTTACATTTCTATGGTTCGAACCCACGACCTACAACTCTCCGATACCACTGGTCCACCACTGCTCTTACCTGCCCTTTACGTAAGCTATATGCGAAAATGCACTAGGTAGGTATACAGGTTATGGTAATAAATCAACAGGTACATCTACAATATGTTGGGGATTATTATTTCATAGTAGGTACCTACCTACTTGTGCGAGACGGGCGTTATCCACGGACGTAAGGGGTGAGGGGAAGTTGTAAGTTTCCCCGTCGCGTGGCGCTGACGTCCTGCACCTATAGGTTGGATTGGCTTTCGGGAATCTTCTGTAGACGAGAGTCTTGCGGATATGTACTGAAGGGTTGTTTGATTCGCGGCTATCTTCTAGAATTCATACGTGAAGGGATTCTTGAAATAAAACGCACTGTTGAGTCTTCATAAGTGTTCAGGAAGCTGCTTCGGGTTTCTTCAGGTTTCTTCAGGAATAATCTTGCCGACGACTACGAAGTTACTATGATTTAAGGATTGCTTAAGTGGCTCGAAACTATACCTTGAAGAGAACCCGAAATTTCTTCCTGATTTTTAACTTTAATTAGCTTACAAACGTCCTTTGTTTTAAACTATTTTAGGCCTGTATGCCTATATTCTTAAATGTCACCTTAACGTGTCGCATATCGTTAGATTCCTTTTGAATCCATTTATCTTTTTGGATATTTATGTTGCCTATATCTATAATTACTAAAAAGTTATTTCAGGACAAAGGTAAAAAAAGGTTCTAATTAAGGGCAAAACTATTTTTCAGGCTAATCTATCTGAAAACTGTCTATCCGATCTTCACCCTGTCTTCGGCAACATTAATCTATTCTATTAGTTCTAACGAAATGCAACAGTTTAATTACTATATATTAGGTTTTCAGGACGTGAAGCGCCTCTGAAGGTCTTATTGGAAGACCACACTATTTCTCAAAAAATCCAATAACAGTTTTACCACATATGAACTTATCAAGTAGGCGTATCCCGTGAATTGTAAGCTATATAAGTTACATCCAGGGCTAGGTCTCGGTCTAGGGTACCTGGATGTACTAAAAACTATATACAACCTACTTGACAGAGGTTCATAGGTAGTACAACCATTGTTGGTCAATAAAAGACGTGTCGTAAAAACTTTTATTACACACTTACTTATTTCTATGACTCTAAGTGGTAATACAAAAAAACTAATCTTATTTATGAGGCTTCGTCATGAAGAGGCTCTAAGTTATAACAAAAGACCCTAATTAGTTGGTACCGCGTTAATCGCGACCACAAAAGACTCTAAATTAATAAAAGGTAATCTATTTCTTCTGACGAGCCTTCCTATTGAAAATAATAGTACAATAGTTCTTATTCTAACTTAAAATACGTGATTCTAATGACTCTAAGTTATTATCAAGCCCTACCTGGTTGCGCGTTATTCGCGGCCACAAATGATTCTAAGTTATTAAAAAAAGCTAAAATAAAATAGATGACGCTTCGTCGCGAACATCTCTCCCGCCGTGCAGTGTAGTGACGACTCGTAGCGACGTCGGTGCGGTACTGCATTATTTCGGTGAGTGACGATCTAAGTTACTTCGGTAGTGGGACGAGTTTCTTTACTGGACGCTTCAGGATGCCTCCGGCGGTGCGCACCTCGACGGTTCGAACTTCTCCATCGGGTCCGGGGTACACGGCGACTATACGGCCTCGTGGCCATGTGTTGCGAGGTAATTGACCGTCGGTGATGAGAACGGGATCGCCGACCTGTAGACTGAGTCCGCGGCTATGCGGCTCCCGCCGGTTTTGAAGCTCAGGCAGGTACTCTCTGACCCAGCGGCGCCAGAACATATCGGCGAGTATTTGTGATCGTCGCCATTGTTTCTTGTTATCAATATCCTGCTCGGTGAATACGCCAGGTGTTGGCAGTCTAGCCGACCCACCCAGTAGGAAATGATTCGGTGTAATTGACTCGTCGTCTTCGCTGTCTATGGACACATGTGTTAGTGGTCGGCTGTTGACTGTGTACTCTACCTCACATAACAGTGTGGATAATACCTCTTCGCGTGGGTGTCTTTCTAGGAGTACAGTGTATAGTGCATTCTTCACGCAACGAACTAGACGCTCCCAGGCGCCTCCCATAAATGGTGCTGATGGTGTAATAAAGCGCCACACTATACCTCGACTACTGGCTTCTTTACGAAAGGCGTCTCGGAGCTCCTTATCAGCACCGTGCATGTTGGTACCGTTATCAGAATATATTTCTGTGGGGCAGCCTCGGCGCGCAGCGAATCGACGGAGCGCTAGTATAGCGGAGTCGGCGCTGAGGCTAGCGGCGATCTCGAGGTGAACGGCTCTGGTTGTGAGACACGTAAACAGAGCTACGTACCTCTTTTGATGCTGGCGACCGACGGTGACGGATAGCGGACCAAAATAGTCTAGCCCGGTGTATGTAAATGGCCTCTGGTGATGCGCGAGGCGAGTTTTCGGATGGTCGCCGGTTGCTGGTACAGGAGGTTGTGTCTTGCGAATGCGACACTGCAGACATCGCGCCAGCACTTTTTTCGTTGTTGGTCGTAGTTTGATGACCCAGTAGTGTTGTCGTACCTCGTTGATGGTTAGTTCTGTGCCGCTGTGTTGTAAACTGCGATGTGTCCAATCTATATAGAGTTGAGTGATGTGATGATCGCCGTGCAGTATGGACGGATGTTTTACATAATCGGTTATCTCGTTAGTCGCAGCTATTCGGCTCCTAAGACGTATGACGTTATCTATTAGTTCAATCTGTAGCGGTCGCAGCCGACTATCCTTGTCTAACGTCTTGTGTTCTCGCAGTCTCGCTATTTCTAGAGCGAAAGACTGCTGCTGTGCGACTTGTACGAGTATTTTCTCTGCCTCTTGAAGAAACTTTGCTTCTATTGTTTGTTTAACTCGAGTGTTCGCTATCTTTGTTGTTATTTTCGGGGTAACAGGTGTCGCCTTCTTTTGTATTCGCCAATCAGGATCCTTTTCGATGTTTTTCTTAGTTCGTTTGTAGAACGTTTTCTCTTTGCGTTCTTTACAGAGGGATATGAAGCGTAGTACGCTTGCTGTGGAGCGAAGCAGTCGCTCCCATCTTGAAAATCTTATTGGATCCGGTATGACTTCTGTAAGTTTTCGAGTGTGAGCTTCTTCGAAGGTAGCGAGAGTCCTTTCTTCCCCTGTTTCCTCTGTGACTGGAGGTTTCTCGGTTGGCCAAGTTGATGGTTCTTCATGTAGGAATTCCGGGCCACAGAACCACTCGTGTTGTGAGTCAAACTTTCGTGGTACATCTCGGGTAGCTATATCAGCGATGTTGATCTTCGTTGGAATCCATCGCCAGTCTTCAACTTTGCTATTATCTTCTATGGCGGCTATGCGATGAGCGACAAAAGGTTTGTACACTCGCGCCCCTCTTCTAATCCATGTTAGCACGGTCTTGCTATCTGTCCAGTATGTCACCGATGCGGGCTTGATGTCGTGTTCACGTATAATAGCTGCAGCCACACGGGTTCCCATTACCGCGGCCTGTAGTTCGAGGCGTGGTATCGATTGCAGCTTCAACGGTGCAACCTTCGCTTTTGCCATGACGAGGCTGACTTGCTGCTTGCCTTCTATTGTTGTGGCTCGCCAGTACACTGCTGTTGCGTATGCTAACTCACTCGCGTCGGTGAATACGTGAAGTTGTATTTCTGTTGCTTGGCTGTATCCCGGGTAGCATCTTGGTATGTTGATGTCTTTGAGATTCTTTAAATGTTGTATCCAGCTTTGCCATTGTAGTGCTAAATCTTTATCCAGTGGCTGGTCCCAGTCGACTCCTCGCCTCCAGGCCTCTTGCAATATTTGCTTGGCTCTAATTGTCACTGGGGAGGCGAGTCCGAGCGGGTCGTACAATGACATGACTATCTTTAAGGCTTCTCTCTTGGTCGGAGTTTCCTTTTCTAATACGCCCTGTGGTAGGCGCGCGAGTGTCAAGTTGAATCCCAATGTATCTTGAGTCGGTCTCCATATAAGGCCGAGTATCTTCTCAGTGTTCTCTTTGTTCCCAATGTTCACGACTTCAGTCTGGATCTGCGACGGATCTATATTTTCGATAACTTCATGGCTATTGGATACCCATTTTCTGAGTATAAATTTCGCTTTCAAATGTATATTCTTCACTGTTGTTGCGATGCGCGTTGCTTCTTCTATTGTTTTGTAGCTATCGAGATAGTCATCCATATAATGATTATGAATGATGGCTTTCACTGCTTCTGGATATTGGTTTATATATTTCTTTGCGTTCCAGTCTTTTGCAAATATAGCTGTACATGGTGAACTTGCTGCGCCGAATATAATTGAAGTCATCCGGTATTCTTCAGGCGCGCCTTCTCGTTTGTCGCCTCTCCAAAGGTATCGGAGTGCGTCTCTATCTTTGAGTCGCACCTTCACCTGCATAAACATCTCTGCTATGTCACCAGAGATGGCAATGCAGTGTCGGCGGAATCTCATCATGACGCCGGGCAGCGACTGTAGTAGATCTGGTCCAGTAAGGAGGAAGTCGTTAAGCGATAATCCTCTTGACTTCGCGGCAGCGTCGTGGACTATGCGGAATTTTTCAGGTTTCATTGGGTTGAACACGTCGAAGTGTGGTAGGTACCATGTTCTACCCGGTGTGGCTGTTTTAGGCGCTTTCTCTGCGTATCCTTTTTGTACGAGAGAGTCCATCTGTTCTATATATTTTTCTCGAAGAACGGGATTTCTGTCGAGCTTCTTTTCTGTAGAGACGAGCCTGTTGAGTGCTGTCCCATAACTATCTGGCATTTCTATAGTTTCGTTCTTCCACAGCATCGCGGTTTCTATATGACCATCTTCTAATTGCCGAGTGTGTTCAATCAGAATGTTCTCTGCTTTCTTCTCAGGATCGGAGTCTGGACGTCGCGGATTTATTATTAATGATTCTAGAGCGAAGAATTTTCGGAGTTGTTCATTAAGATCTTCTTCGCTTGCTGTTAGTCTGTTTACATAATGCACCTGTTGACCCAGAATTCTAGTATGCGCGCCGTGTAGAGTCCAACCCAAAGTAGTAAGTGATGCAATGGGTTGATCTTTCGGTCCTCTTCGAATCTCACTGGCTAATAAAAGATTCCAATTGTCTTGTCCAATAAGAATCTTTGGCGCGTCGGAGTCGTAAATCAGCTGTTGCTTGAGGTCATTCAGGTGTTTGCAGTTCGCGATGTCCTGTTCGCTGACTTTCTGTGGTGTGAGATTGAGCTTCGGAATGGTGCGTGCTTTGAACGGCACCTCGTTGTTTAGTTGGCTTGCGAGAGTCACAGTTATTCTTCGCGAACAAGGAGTGTTGATTGTTGTGTCACCGATCGCACCTATCTTCAGAGGGTCGATATGACCTTTAGCACCGACTTGATTTGCTAAGTCTTCGTCGATCAAGGAGACGGTTGATCCATCATCGAGAAGGGCGAGAGTAGATGTTTCTCCCGCCGGTCCGATGACTCGCACTGGTATTATTTTGAGATAGGCGTGACTTGATGTTGATCGTGAACTCGCTACTGTTTCTTTAGACTCCTTTTCTTGAGTATCTATTATCTTGATAGACTCGGCAGCGGGCTTCTTATCATGGTGAAGAAGCGAATGATGTGTGGCTATGCATCCTTTGATATTACACTTTTTCGGTTTGCACTTATGTCCGAAACGACGAACTCGTAGGCAACGAAAACACAAACTAAGTTTCTTTGCGAGTTCCCACTTTTTATCACTGGATGCTTCTTGAAACTTTTTACAGTCGGACGAGTAATGTCCTTCCTTTTCACAGACGCGGCATTTTGAGGTCGGCCTGTCTGTAGCTGTATGTGTCCTTTGTGTGACACGTTTGTTCACTATACCTTCAATGGGGTTGATGTTCTCAGGCGGGGCGAAGGCACTGCAGAAGTGGGCTTGTTCGGTGAGAAAGTTACTAAAATGTGTGAGATCTGGTATCGATTGGTACTTTTCTGTATATATTCTGTACCACTGCACACGTATGGAGTTTGGTAGCTTCTCTGTTAATGCACGCGTGAGCTCAGCGTTGATAAGGTAATGATCCCTTTTTAAAGCGTGTAAAGTGACTACAGCGCTTCTGACTCGACTCGCGAACATGCAGATGTCTTTAGGTGCTTCGCTGCAGCGTGGCAGTCCACGTAGCTTTTCTGTTTCGGCTTGAGCGATGGAATCTGGACGGCCGAACTGCAGCTCGAGTTCTTTCATTATATCATCCGGTCTTGCATGTCCGATGAGTTCTGAGCTCACTGTTTCTAATGCCCGCCCACGCAGGCTTCTTCTGAGTCTTGCTGTATTCTCGACATCGTTAAAATATGTTCGAGTAGTTTCATAAATGGCACGAAATGATAGCCATTCTGTATGCACCCCATTGAAGTTTGGTAGCGTCATAATAACCTTTGACGCTATGGGGTTATTCGATGTCCGCTGTTCTGTTTTCCTGTCGGCTAGCGACGCTATAGCGGACGTGAGCTCCGTAATGAAAGGACGGAGTGTGTCTGTTCCCCTGCTATCTTCTATTTGCTTTGACGGCACTACACTATTTTTCACTTCGTTTACTATAGGATGTTGTTGTTGAATAGGTACTTGCGTTTGGAGGTCCACTATATTATCGAAGTCCACAGGAGAGGGCGGTTGCTTGGAGCATCTATTTCTATTGTCCCCTTCGGCGGCATTGACCTCGCTCACTGGTATAGGCTCTGGTGCCTCTTCAAGCCAGGAACGCACGTACTCATCGTTCGATTCTCTATCATCCATATATTCGCCGATGGAATCTTCTTCCTCGGCTCTCTGAAGTGCTATTTGGGCAAGCTCTATTTTCATTTTTAATAGTTCTTCGCGTGCCCTCGAAATTTTCTTAAGTGACCGTGTCGATCTATGAGTAGTCGACGGCGGTTTAGTATGCTCGATACGGGCGTCACCCCGGGTAGTCGTCGGTACGGATCGGCTGGAGATTCTATCTGAAGGTTTCAATGTTCTATCTGAAGTCCCTTCTAGACTAGTTCCCTTGTCGGAAGTAGTCGATTGTTCTGATTCGATTTCTTTTGACTGAGTCGGCACAGGTAAGTCCTGACCCCTCGGTGGAGCAAGGGGGTGCTGCGCCTGCGATTGTTGTTCGGTCCCTTCTGTGGTGGACGGTGAACGTGGCGGCAGCTGGTGACGGATGGCTGAAGCACTAGGGTTTCTGCTCACTTCCACTGACTGTACCTGTACTGCAGGTGCCTTGCCTTTTGATCTTGTAACCGGCATGTTGGCTTCAGTTCACGAATAAACTCAGTTCACGAATATATGTTCAAACACAAAACACTTATGTTCACTTTTCAACACTTATGTTCACTTTTAAACACTTATGTTCAATTGTCGAACTTTAAAACTTTAACACTTAACTTCACGCACAAAAAAGGTTCTATCTTCAAATCTTCAAACGAAAATGTTCTATCTTCAAAACTTCACGCACAAATTTCTATCTTCAAATGTTGAAAAAACTAATACGAATCTTCTATTGTTGCAACAGATGTGTCGAATTATAATGCTTCAGTTTGATTCTTGAAATGTTCAGGAGGGATTCCCAAAAAATCCGGCTCGACAGGACCAGCAGATGTGCGAGACGGGCGTTATCCACGGACGTAAGGGGTGAGGGGAAGTTGTAAGTTTCCCCGTCGCGTGGCGCTGACGTCCTGCACCTATAGGTTGGATTGGCTTTCGGGAATCTTCTGTAGACGAGAGTCTTGCGGATATGTACTGAAGGGTTGTTTGATTCGCGGCTATCTTCTAGAATTCATACGTGAAGGGATTCTTGAAATAAAACGCACTGTTGAGTCTTCATAAGTGTTCAGGAAGCTGCTTCGGGTTTCTTCAGGTTTCTTCAGGAATAATCTTGCCGACGACTACGAAGTTACTATGATTTAAGGATTGCTTAAGTGGCTCGAAACTATACCTTGAAGAGAACCCGAAATTTCTTCCTGATTTTTAACTTTAATTAGCTTACAAACGTCCTTTGTTTTAAACTATTTTAGGCCTGTATGCCTATATTCTTAAATGTCACCTTAACGTGTCGCATATCGTTAGATTCCTTTTGAATCCATTTATCTTTTTGGATATTTATGTTGCCTATATCTATAATTACTAAAAAGTTATTTCAGGACAAAGGTAAAAAAAGGTTCTAATTAAGGGCAAAACTATTTTTCAGGCTAATCTATCTGAAAACTGTCTATCCGATCTTCACCCTGTCTTCGGCAACATTAATCTATTCTATTAGTTCTAACGAAATGCAACAGTTTAATTACTATATATTAGGTTTTCAGGACGTGAAGCGCCTCTGAAGGTCTTATTGGAAGACCACACTATTTCTCAAAAAATCCAATAACAGTTTTACCACATATGAACTTATCAAGTAGGCGTATCCCGTGAATTGTAAGCTATATAAGTTACATCCAGGGCTAGGTCTCGGTCTAGGGTACCTGGATGTACTAAAAACTATATACAACCTACTTGACAGAGGTTCATAGGTAGTACAACCATTGTTGGTCAATAAAAGACGTGTCGTAAAAACTTTTATTACACACTTACTTATTTCTATGACTCTAAGTGGTAATACAAAAAAACTAATCTTATTTATGAGGCTTCGTCATGAAGAGGCTCTAAGTTATAACAAAAGACCCTAATTAGTTGGTACCGCGTTAATCGCGACCACAAAAGACTCTAAATTAATAAAAGGTAATCTATTTCTTCTGACGAGCCTTCCTATTGAAAATAATAGTACAATAGTTCTTATTCTAACTTAAAATACGTGATTCTAATGACTCTAAGTTATTATCAAGCCCTACCTGGTTGCGCGTTATTCGCGGCCACAAATGATTCTAAGTTATTAAAAAAAGCTAAAATAAAATAGATGACGCTTCGTCGCGAACACTACTATGCCTATCTAACTATCTATGTTATATGAGATGTAAGATAAAGATCGCTGATTAGTTAGTACACACTACTAAGTATTAATACTAACTAAGCCTCAGCTGTTAAATATTTATTGCTCATTAGTAAAGTATTTCTATTAGCTACGCAACTATTTAAATTGCAAATACCTTCTTGAATATCAAAAAGCTCGTAAACAATGTAATGTGGGCAGTAAAATATTTCACATAATGTAGAAAAGGTAAGATTACTTAAGTTAATGCTGGATATAAATCCACTTCATAACTGGCTCTCCTAAATCAGTCAACGGCATTGCCTGCCAGCCAATTTATAAATTGTTGGCCGCTTCTGCTGCCTATCCCCAAGATTAGCATAGTCAGCTTTGGTTGGTTGTTTCGTTGGCTTTGTTTCTAAATCATGCCGGTTTCCTCACGATATGTTCCAGTGAGAGCGGAGCGGTATCGGCCCAATGGTATTCCAAAGATTGACAGGTGTCAATCACTTTTTGGAGACCGTCCTATCGTTTCCACCTGCAATCCACCTCAGAGTGGATAAACGGAACAACCCAATATCTCTATTATCTATCTCTCTGCTCCTATTAAGAATATATGCATGGTTAATAAGTAATAGGCAGTAAAGATCTCTGAGTAGTGTTGAGTACCTAAGTCCTTATAATGCACCCGCTGTTAAATCTCAACGGCTCTACAGGTCAGTGCCGGAACCCGGAACTTATTAGCGTCGTATGCGTTCATTCACGAGTTGCATATACTTACTTACATAGCAGGTATATTTTTAGCACCGCGTGCAGTGACTCCTACCCATGCTTACATTCAGCGTAAATTATGTAAGTAATGTTAATTAATTAATAAGTAGCACATAACGAAATCTTTGAAAGAAAGAATAACCCATAAAACTTTTGTTTGGGCAATGGACTACTGGTGTCTGGATTATGCATGGTTGCGTCGCAGAGTTAGGTACAGCAGTAACGTACTTACTGCCTCTACCATACCATCCCGCGGACGGTAGCTTCAACTTCAACCGGTGAACGTGACATCTCCCCGAGATGACAGGATACAAACTTCAAGCAATAATCAACTAATTATAACACACAAATATTCTGACCTCATTTCGGTCACAAGTGCTAGTGCTGACCCGGGAATTTGATTACCGGGTCGGTCGCTTCTTATCTAGAATTTCTCAATCTGGATTTGTACCTGGTTGAAGGCAACAGGCTCGCCCCCTATTAAATGGGACTTCAGGCCTATTCAAACCTAAGCGGTATTCGCTGCCGCTGTGGGTAGAGGTACCCCTACCCACAGCGGCAGCGAATACCGCTTAGGTTTGAATAGGCCTTTAAACATGACTGGCGAAATGTAAGTGTACGTACACCTCTGCCCAACCCTTTGGGGAATACAAGCGTAATAAGTAGTCTAGCATTTTGATTCTGATTAGTGACAGTTGAATAAAGTCAACATCAGCACCATCGCTCTCAACAGCGGTGCCTTCCTAAAGTAACCTGCACCCTAATTGCGTAACACACTATCAATCTCAATCTGAATCATTTTGAAGGATATTGCTAATCCATTGCTTCATATGTTCGAAAAATGTGTCTGCTCAACAACGTAAATAACGCAATGAATATTGTTGAACTGTCAAATTGAAACCCATTGCTACTGATAGTGTGTTACGCAATTACCCTGCGGTTTATTGTTTTACGATAAACTGACAACCATCATAAATATTCAGCTGACTGTTTTTAACATAAGCCTCGTCGCCTCGTGAAACCGATAGAAAGTGAATTCACAAATTCACACCTCTATTATAGTTAACTGCTGGAAACTTGGATTGGTTTCACATTTTGAAATCTATCACACCTACGTAGCTATCTTCGTAGGTGAAAAATGAAAATTAAGACATTGTTTTCTGGCAGTGGAATTACCGACGAGAAACATATTACCTACATGTGGCCCTCTTGTCATTCTCCTCTTCGGGTGCTAGGGAAAAAATATCCAGAGAAAGGGCAGCAACGTCCTCCTGTTTCTTCTCGTTTTAATATGAAAACAGTACCTACCTACTTACAAGCACTGTTTAGAGATTGGCCAGGCAGCAGAGCTGGACGGGAGTAGGGCTGAATGCCTTGGATGCACCGGACGAACATTGTAGCGTGGCTTGAAGAGGCTCGAATCTCTACTTGCATCCCACGGCATATATATAATTATGATCTATGCCAACTATACCAGCATGGACCACTTCTCCTGCAGGGTAATTACGTAACACTTAGCAGTAGGAATGGCTTTCATTTTGACAGTTCAACAACATTCATTGCGTTATTTACTTGGCTGAGCAGACAAATTTTTCAAACTTATGAAGCAATGGATTAGCAATATCCTTCAAAATCCAAGAGCATTGTTCAAAATGATTCAGATTATGATTGATAGTTCTACGCAATGAGGGTACAGGATGGCAGTGGGGTTGCCTGCTTTGGGTGCACGGGACGAACTTTGTAGCGTGTCTTGAAGAGGCATCTTGCATCCCTTTATTTATGATCAATGCCAGCTATACCAATATGGACAAACTCTACTGTTTATTTAGGTAACAAACGTTCACTTCTAGTACCTAGTATCAATTAGTAATGTCCCTCTACCTTTAAGCAAGCTAGCAACTCGAAAAATAGATAAATCCGATTCCGCGGCGGTAGGCAAGATAGTGTGACGTCATCTAAAAGGGTCATATTATCGCGACCTCACGCTCAATTATTCACTTGTAAATCATATTTCACACTGCCACGGTTATAACGTAGGTACCTATAGGGTAGAATTTATAGCAGGTGTTATCGGACTGTAACGTGCTGTGATCGTGAAATATGCAAGTTATATCGGGGATGCTAGGACGGACTGGCCCCTGCAGTCAATTTCATTCGTTATACCTACTACTTATTTGGTCAAATGACCTATCGATCGCAGTCCAATGCCTGACTAGCCTTCATTTAAAAGCTAGCGTTTACTGTGATATCAGGGGCTTAGTTCATAGAAAACTAGGTTGATAGGAGAGCTAGGTATCTAACTGCGAGGCATAATTCATCATCTGTCTAGAACTCGGCAGTACCTGGCTGACAGCCATACAATTGTCATCCTAATCCTAAGACAACTATAGCCAACGGCTGTAGTTATCTGTGATATGACAATGTATGGCAGGCATGGCAGCAGAGCAATGTCTTTTACTTACAAATAAAAAATGTATTGAGTACAAAAGTAGATAGATACGTACTTAATTGAGTTTCTTTTTCCCAATTTATTATATTTTTCGTAAAAAAAATAAAATTAACGAAAGGAAACACGGATGCATTAATGTGATGGACTTAACAATACGTACCTAGTGACATCAAAGCGCTTCATTACAAAATAGATTTGATAACCTCCTGGGCATGCAGGATACAGCTTTACACAAGACATACCAACATCTAGTTATTTAGATTAAGTATAGTAGTAGTGCCTTACCCGCGACTCTCCGTTTCCTATACAAACTACAACATTCTACCCCATTTCGTCTAGGGGTTGTTCTTGAAAAACTCATGATCCCTGGGGTTCTATAAAAAAAAACATAAATTGGCCCATCAGTTTAGCCGTGAAAACGTTTAAAACAGAGAGACATGTTTGTAATTACAAAGTAATAATGGAGTAGGAATATGGATATATCTCATTTCTGTTCTATAATAAATAGAAGGTAAAGATAGGTACAGTCACGAGCATAAGTATGTATACACTTGGCTTTATTCAAAGGCGATTTTCTCCTTTATTTTTGAATGAAATTTTATGTTAATGCGAAAATAGTGTTTTTGAACCCATAGGCTTATGTGAAGTGTCGTATTTCAACGTTGCATTCGTTATTTCACGAAAAAATCGCAATTGAAAGTTGCCAAGTGTTGAATTAATATTAGCGCTCGTGACTGTACTAGTTTTTAAACCATAAGTTCTCAACGTGGGCGATAACGCCTCTCCTCTCAGACGCTGGTCTGAGACTTTCAGGGACAGTAGAAGACCCAGAGAAAATTATATATCCTATCTTACGACTATATAATATTAGAATATTACACGTTTAATTAATAATATAATCGTGGCAATAGCAGTTTCAATTTCGCGACCAAAGTAGATGGTAAGTAAAAAAGTTTGGGGGAAAAAAAAATTGAGAAAGGTTGAGAACCTTTGCTTTAAACTTATAGGAGGTCCGTCTATCTTAAGTAAGGTCGGTGCATTTGTACCTACTGTCAGTATTGCAATTTATGTGCCCTGATAATGTCATCTAATGCACTCGAGCTGCCCAACGATCTTGTTTTAGATTTATGTAACTACTAACTGACTAACTAGATCAATGCCTACAACTTACTGGCACTTATTTAAATAAGTGCCAGTAAGTTGTAGATTAATATAAGAAACGTCCTCTATAAACTCTGAAAGACATTTCCTGAACAGCTGAACGTAGGGTGAGAACTAACAAACCCAGGTAAGTAATTGCTTCAGACAGAAGGCCAATTCCCGTAATTAAAAAAACGTTAAAATCTATTCACAATCTCATCTTAGCGATGAACAATGAAAACACTTATCAAACATGTAGGGAAATTAGAGGTATTTTCACAAATTGAGACTGAGATCAGACTGAGAACGTTCTTAAAAATACAGGATTGACCCTCAGATCTAAATTATCTATGACAGTCATCTGAGAGCACCAGCCGTCACGTCATAAAGAAATCAAAGAAAAAGCTGCATAAGTAATAAATCCATAGGTAATTGATTCCTTTTACATAATCCACATAAATCAAGAAGCTGTCCGATCAAAACGATGTGCTGAATAAAGCTCCATACGAAAGTGAGCTCATCATAGCTCACGCAGTCACGACTAGTTTTGTTATACCTACTTAGTTAAGGACGCTATCACATTTTGAACTCGCTCAAGTTTAGGTATCTGAATCGCAACACAGCAACATTACGCGCACGCACACATTGAAACCATTGTTCGCTCGATTTTTATACGTAACTTAACTAATCTTGGTACTTGAAGATATTTTTTTTTAATTTTGCTGGTATTTATTGAGTAAAGTTAGTTGTAAGTTCGCAATCGAATTTGGTAATTTTTATTAGTAGGTACTTACTATCTGCGTGATAATCATGTTTTTAGTATTGTTGAAGTTCATCAGTCAATACGTTCATTACTAGGTACCCAAAAACGACCTTAACATTTTAGTATTACAAGGAACATCCACATTTATACCACAGTCGGCTGTTAGTTTGAAAAGATGTACCTAAGTACTTTTAAATATTATTTTTGATGTCAATTGTTGGAGTATTTACTTAGTTTGAAAGTTCGTATTTACTTAGTTTGAAAATTTAAAAAATGAAAATCAATCAGATCATGTTATTTACTTGTTTATCTACACAGGTAAATCTCGCAACAAGCTTTTATATTATATAACTTGTGTACTTAATGACGTTATAAGTTGATAGTAAAAGTTTTAAAGGAAATTTTTATTTTATTCTTTTTAGCGCATTTAACTAAAAGCTTGTTTTTAAAAAAAGTTTTTACTTTTAATTTGTTTTTTACTTTTTAGTTATCGCTGGACAGGTTTTTTTGTGGAGTTTAACTCGCATACGTATTCTGAGCAAGACCTTTCATTTGATACCCATGTTGTAGGAAAGCATAAAAAACTTAGTCCGCTATCTTTAGAAGTCCGCCATATTGCATTTAGAGTAACGTCACATTGTTTTTTGAGTTATTCTCAGCAAGCCCTTTCATTTGATACCCATATTGTAGAAGTGCATTAAAAATAACTAGTCCGCCATTTTTGGTGTTCCGCCATATTGGATTTAGAATGCCGTCACTTTATTTTTCAAGTCATCCTCAGCAAGTAATTTAATTTGATACCCATATTGTTGCAGTGCATTAAAAATAACTAGTCCACCATCTTTAGATGACCGCCATATTTAGATTTATAGTGACGTCACTTCATTTTTCGAGTTATTCTCAGCAATCCCTTTCATTTGATACCCATATTGTAGGAGTGCATTAAAAATAACTAGTCCACCATCTTTAGAAGTCCGCCATATTGGATTTAGAGTGACGTCATTTCATTTTTCGAGTTATTCTCAGCAATCCCTTTCATTTGATATCCATATTGTAGGAGTGCCTTAAAAATAAGTAGTCCGCCATCTTGGGCGTTCCGCCATTTTGGATTTAGAATAACGTCACTCAGCTAACCATGCATTGTCATCCAAACTAAACGTGCATACAAAATTTCAGCTTAATCGGTTGAAGATATCTGCTTCAAAATTTAGTTGCAAGAGTACACCCGAACAAATATAGTTACATACATTGCAAGTTAAATAAAAGCTTGTAAAAATTACAACTAAGTATTTGTAAACAAATACCAATAATCGTACTTAATTTTATTTCGGTCCGAAAAAGTATCAACTTCGTCCGACCTCAGTACACAACTCGGAACTCACTTTTTTACGTAATTATTTTTTGCGAGAAAGCGACACAGACGTGCTTCCACGAGCGCCTCTGAGCGCGGAATGACGAACCGCAAGTGTCCGCGGGTAGAAAATGTATGGAGAAATTTGAGAGCGTTTCTTATTTGTCTCATAAATGAAAAAGTTATTTATTTATCTAAAAAATATTTAGCTTGTCGTATAGAGGACTATATAAGCAACAATATCTTCTTATTTTTAAGTTAAAATATGCAGTGGATTTAGCTATATAGGTCCTTATTCAAACCCCTTTTTATTAAATTTTTTGCGATTACTGTGATTGTAAAAACGTATTTGTGTTAAAATTTTGTATGGGGCTATTTAATTGTTATGGAGCCATTCTGGAGATGAATATATTATCTTTAATTTGAAACCAAGATATCCTTGCAGTTGCGACTCCAAGTTCATTAAAATGGTACCTGAAAAGTACTGTTATTCGTGGAAAAATGTGATAGCGTCCTTAATATTCAAGTTATTAAAGTTGGCGCTTGTCCCCAGAGACTATGGTGGTTCGCCGTGGCGTTGCTGTTGTGGGCCCCACACACACACTGTCGAGAATTCACGTAAGTATACAGTAGTACAGTCGAACAAGTATTTGATTATACAAGCAGCTATCTATCTATTGTATTCTATTTTTATTAAATGGCAAGAATTTTATTAAGAAAAGTAAAAACAACAACTGAAGACACAAGTAAAATTCTAAAATTCTACGATTGATTCAGTTGAACACAATGTACTTATATGATTAGGTCAGCTAGTTCAGCTACCAATCGTTTTTTTTTAAATAGTAAAAAATTGCACGCATCTAACTGATTAAAGTTGTGTGTGTTCAGACAGAGTAAGTTAAGTAGTCAATTATATTTTACGTCAACACTCTCTTAAGTAGATAATACCTAGGTATGATATGACATACCTATGCTTAAAAAGTTCTCCTTCGCATACGATAACAATGAATATAGGCAGTGGACTGTGGAAAGATGAATATTTTTGCCTGTATACCAAATCATTAGTTCAACTATACCTACATAATAATAAGTGTTCAGCTTTGTTA
This sequence comes from Hydraecia micacea, assembly GCA_914767645.1. Taxonomy (NCBI): domain Eukaryota; kingdom Metazoa; phylum Arthropoda; class Insecta; order Lepidoptera; family Noctuidae; genus Hydraecia; species Hydraecia micacea. The sequence continues at coordinate 4,747,376 of OU611794.1, forward strand.
CATTTATATTTGAACCACCACAAAGGCTCAATGCAGCTCGTCTTGAATGCAGTATTCATGCGAGGAGGCAGTCGGATTGCAGTGTTTGCTGAATTATTTAAAATCACACCCACATTAGTTGAGACTGTCGTAAGACAAGGAAAAGTTCTATTGTTTGTGGTATAAAGGATAACAAAGGATCCCATACATGGATATAAGAAAGAATCCCAGATATGGCTGTCTAAAAACATTTTCTTGGTGATCACAATCACAATCAACAATATACAACAATACACTCAACAATCTTTAACTCAGCGGTCAATGGAACACAGCACAGAACAGACGAACACAACATAATACAATATAATTCTTACAGGCCGTTAATATTTAGGTGGTCATGCTAAACTGAAAACGTCGTAAAATTAACAGACGCGAAACTGTTTATGGGGCAATAATCGAAATTTTGCAGAAACCTGACGTTATATTATTTGAACCGATGATATTAAAATTAAGTAGAATATCATTGATTTGAACTCATTTTGTGAGGACAGCCAGCAAAACAACAAGTCAAATGGTTGGGGTCTGAAATGACAATGGGCGTTCCTCAAGGTTCGATATTGGGTCCATTCCTTTTTTTAGTTTACATTAATGATTTACCCCAATTACTTCAAAATCAACCGAAGATGGTGTTATTTGCTGATGACACATCGCTGATCTTTAAAATAGACCGACGGTCACAAAATCTTGACGACGTGAATAACTCTATTCTTCAGGTCCAAGATTGGTTTACGGTAAATAATTTAGTACTAAATGAAAAAAAAACCAAATGCATTAGATTTAAATTACCGAATGTTAAAAGTAATGAATGTGACGTCATATTGAATGGCCAAAAACTAGAATTTATTCATCAGGCAGTTTTCCTAGGAATCACGCTAGACGAGAAATTACAATGGGGACCTCATATAACATCTATTGCGGGGCGGCTCAGCTCGGCCGCTTATGCTGTTAGAAAGATAAGACAGTTAACAGATGTAGAAACCGCACGTTTGGTCTATTTTAGTTACTTCCACAGTATTATGTCATATGGTATTTTACTATGGGGTCGGGCTGCTGACATTGAATCCATTTTTATTTTACAAAAGAGAGCTGTCAGAGCCATTTACAATCTACGTCGCCGCGAATCTCTTAGGGAACTATTTAAAAAGGTTAATATCATGACGGTACCTTGCCAATTCATTTATGAAAATATTATGTACGTTAGAAAAAATCAACATCTTTTTAATAAAATAAGTGATAGACATAATTTTAATACTAGAAATAAAGATAAATTAGATCAACCTTTTTTCAGATTATCTAAAGTACAGACATCTTTTATGGGGTACTGTGTTAAATGCTACAACAAAATACCTTGTGACATATTGCAATTAAATGAAAGAAAATTTAAAACTCATATTAAAAGTACACTTTGTAAACAAGGATATTACAAATTAGAAGATTACATCCAAGATAAGAATGCTTGGAAACATGCTGGTCCTGCTCCATAGGACAATCTAGAGTCTAGACAAAATCAAACTGGTCGCTAATTTAATTTATATATTTTTTTTATGACATTAGTTTTACTTTTTGTGGCTACAGTAACTCACACACTTGTTAAAATTATATAAAAATAATCTACTTTAACAATAGTTGTAAATATGTGAGCACCATGTATCTATCACATAATTGATTTACCTGTCATTGCTTTATTTTTAATTCTTTTTACCTTTTGTTGGCAGACTAATTTTTATTCTAGATGCATCGTCTTCACATATAATTATATAATTAATGTACCTATACAGAACTTGTAAAACATTTTAAAAGAGTAACGGTGGAGTTTCTTGCCCATTCTTCTCCATACGAAAACTACCTTTTGGAATGGGCGACTAGAATCAATTGTTTTTACTATAATTTTTGACGTTCAAAAGTGCCTTTACTGTGCCTAATTGAAATAAATGATTTGACTTTGACTTTGACTTTGGTTATGAAAGACTTCCAACCTCGGATTCCTAAAAACTTTTAGCGGTTGTATAGTTTGTAGGGACTCATAAAAATAATGAAGATGATAAGATACAAATCAACATAATGTTCTTGTCAAGTTCTTTATGTGCCTACAAAACTTTTAGCGCCTTTAGCATTATGGTTATTTTCATAGACAACTCTATCTAATCAAGAAAATTATCGAACGACATAAAAAAAATCAAAAGGAGACTTTATGGCAATATGCAATCTCTATAAATTCGTATACGGTTGATGTGAACCAATGAGGAGGTCATAAATCTTCAAATAGGTAGGTACTTATTATTTTTATATAAATCTGTAACTGAAGTGCATCGTCAAATAATGCATGGAAAGCAATAAATCTTCATTAAACGGACCGCTAGGAAGAGAGCATAACATTAAACCGCTTCTATTTTTGTTCTGACTGATGTTCTATGGATAGAAACCAAATTAAAATTTTATTTATTTAGTGGACGTGCGTAGATTGATATTTTTACGATGTAGTTGCGTTTTTATGACATTCAATTACGAGACATAAAAATAACCGATCTTGTTTTGTTTTTGAGTAAAGGTGAAAGACCAGCCTTTATTATCTGACGTCAATTAATAAAAATCACAAAACAAAAGTTAATTCTACATATCTAAACTAATACGAGTATGTATTATCGAAACAAGAAAAGATTTGATTTTTTGTATATTTGTTTGTTACGCTAAAAAGGCTGAACGGATTTGAATGAAATTTGGCACATGGCTAAACCATTACCTGTTAGGACATAGGAAACTTTTTATCTCGATATTCCCACGGGATTGAGACGTATGCCGCATGCCGGGTGAAACAACGGGGCGCAGTTAGTTTAAAATCATTATGCAGGATTAATTTTACACCCGAACCCAGAAATTAAGACAGAATTTTAATGAAGCATCAACAATCACTCGTCGGCCTTTCATCTTATTCAATGATGCACAAACTATTGCACACCAGCGCTCTGCGCATTCTGTTGCCAGCTGGAATGCATTATGCTACGGTGCAGTTTAGTAACTAGAACTTGAGCTATTAATAATACACTGAGCCAGTTCTGTTTTCTGCATTTCGTTGTATTTTAGTCGTACGGTTACCTGCCTTAAAATAGCTTCGACAGATCTCGACATGCGTTTTATGGTCTGTGTGACAAAGAGCACTCTTGTAATTTGAGTGGCTAATTAATTTACGTGTGAGGAAAATGTGTTTTGCTACTTTGTAGTTTGTTATGGGCAGTCAAATGTTTTACGGGACAGGCAGAAACTATAGAACCCCCCGTGCGTGCTACAGTCTATCGTACTCCTTATGTCCACCGTTTTTTATAAGATACGAAAAATTCTGTAGCATCTAAGGTCCGGCCGCGGCCGAGCTAAATTTGCCAAAGATGTAAACAACAATGGCCACTCGAAATTGAATAAAATCGATATACTTACAAGAACATTTATTTTAAGTAATGTTTGTTTTCGTCTAGTTAGCTCGGAGATTCAGACGAAAACAAATATTACTTAAAATAAATGTTCTTGTATAAGTAAGTATATCGATTTTATTCAATTTCGGGCGGCCATTGTTGTTTACATCTTTGGCTTTAGAAACCTATCTATTTATGCACTATTCAAAATCAAATAGGTATATTTTGTGTGTATCTACAGTCATTTGTCAACGCCCACTTCTTTCTAATTGCTATCCGAATCGGAACATTCGATTTCTAAAATGTATTCAATTCTTATAAATGGATATGGTTTTATTACCTACATGGAGTATTTTCCAAACAGTTTGGGCTTCATAAAATCTTCAAGACAACGACGATGCCTAATTGCCTATAATTTAGTAGGTAGGTATCTGGTTCATCTAGCTAGGCGATCAAAAAACATAGTTTTTTGGACTGTGCGTATGACCAAAATTATAAAATAGATAGGTAGGTGTGTGGGTATTTTCAAGTTTCTAAATTAGATTTCTATTCGTCATTTCATAAACTTAACTGTCTAGTTTTAAGAAAAAAGCTAAAAGCAGTTTTAACGGTAGATATCCTGAGTGTTTAAACTTTTTAAAGTGGACACCATATTTCACATGTCGGTATGAATAAGGAGTCGGCCTACGCTAACCCGTCTAGCCACATCCATTTCTTTGACAACGAGATTAGAACCTCTTTCTTTGAATCATCATTGTCAAAATAACAGTTCGTTTACCTCTGCTACATAAACAGCAGATTGAGGTGATAAACAGCACTTAATAATTTAAGGCTACTTATACATACCTACTTACCTATATCGCAAAAGATTTTATTTCGTCAGTACAAAATTAAATCATTGCGCTGTAGGTATATAGCATTATGCAGTAGGTACAGCCGGGTACACAGGCGGTCGACTTTTCACCCTTATGCCCTTGGTTTGGTTGAAAAGTGGTCCACCAGCAGTGTCCGCGATGGTACCTATGTCGTCTTCTCGACAAGTTGGTTAGTTATATGATAGTTGGAACGTTTGCGAGTTAAAATTAATTACAACAAGTGATTTGGTTTCGTATGATAGGAGCAGAAACTCTGCCAGTTCTAATAAGGACGTTGCGGTGCATGAGCATGAGGTCCTGGGTGCGATTCCGAGGCACCGAGGTCGGGTAAACTGTTATTGTGTTTTCCCATCAGAAATTTCTCAGTAGCAGCCCGGAGTCTGGATTTATGCCAGTTGATGGCACTAGTACCTATAGGCTCGCCCCAACATAAACATAAGTGGCGAAATGTGGGTTTAGTAGGTAGGTAGCCTCTGCCAGAACCCTTCGAGGGTTACAGGAGTGATGTTATGTTATGTAGCACTTTAGGACTAATCTATAGGCCGACCGCTTAACTGAGACGTTTCCTGAGGTAGCTGTGCGGTGCGCGGTGCCGATGCCGGAGGGGTGATAGTTGTCACAAGTTGACGAATCACTGAGCTCTCGCATCACGTCACCACCAGTGACTTATTGGGAATCGAACCCCGGAAGAAACGATGTGTAAGCAGTCCACTTACCAATTAGGCAAATAGGTGATTGTAATCGGTATGTTTACCCTTTACTTAATACCGGAACAGCTTGCTGTGCCTATTTATAAATAATGCATGTTCTTCGAATCGAAAATCGATTTGTAAATTGTGTAGTTAAATATTTAAGTATACTGTTTTGTCCACAGCAAGGTCCACAGTAGTAAATAATTATAGCTAACTCCTTTTCCAACGTAGCTCATGCACGTTTATTTTTGTTTACAATTTTACTGATGTCATGTGTCTTCAACGGGGTAATTGCGTAACACACTAACGTAGCAATGGTTTTCATTTTGACAGTTCAACTACTATTGCGTCATTTACGTTGTTGAGCAGACAAATTTTTCAAACATATGAAGCAATGGATTAGCAATATTCATAGAAATGTTTCTTATATCTATGGTAATTTCGGTCTCGATCGGAACAAATACCTATAAACTCAATAACGCTTTGACTGGCCATGGGAATCGAATTCGGGACCCCTGGCTGCGTATTCACGGATGCGAACTTGCGACCACTAGAGCAAATTGCAACTTTAGAGAATAAAAAAGAATTTAAATCTACATACTTACAACACAAAACATCTACTTAGGCGTGTTACACACTTGTACGGGTCAGCTTTATTCGAAAAAGCTGGGTGGCAAAGTATACTTAGATTCAATTTTGCCGCCCGGCCTGTGCCGAATTATGCCGACCGGAACAGTGTGTAGCACCCCTTACATTTAAATTATATTCTAGGCACGAAGACATCAGAGAAGCAATGCTATCATTAGTCCACATGATCAGAATGTCAGAAGACAAACTGGAGAGGCACGAGTTCAGAGAGAAGGCTCTCGGTGAACAGGTGAAGAAGATGCTGAACGGCCTCGACAAGAAACACAGAGCTTTGGAGCCGTTGAAAGGCATGATCTCAAGGCTAGATGAGCGGTTATCGAATGTAGAGACTATACTTTTACAGGTTTGTATAAATTGCATAATTTCACTGCACTTTTTAAGCTAGATTCGAAAATTGCTTTCCTCGAAATACGAACGTGATGTGTTCTTAAACGCCTTTTATAACAGCTGCTTTTGCTACGGTCATGCAGAAAGAGCTTTATACAATTTTATCTTCGACAACATTGATATGACGTAAGTATTTACCTGTCGCTTCACGTTTATAGGTAGGCATTCCCCATATATTATTATACTCTTTGCATTCCCCGGAAGAATAGCCAGAGAGACAGTACTAGGTAACCACACCCACACTTTGCCACACAACCACACACGCAGCCACGCAACTTATCCGCATCAGCACTTTGTGCACCATTTCATGATTTTGAAACCGTGCCATTTTTATTTGCAGAAAGAAGAACGTGAAAAGACCTCTCAGACCAAAATCAATAATGCACTTGAGAGTATACAAAAAGCTTTGGTGTCTCTGACGCCAGCGCTGCCGCCTCCTGCAGATTTGGACAACAATCTGACAGCCAATGACGATGTCTTGCAGAGGAGACTGGACGCTACCGACTCTAAAATTGATGCGGTCAAAAAAGAAATTAACAGCTTGAAGAGTAGTTTAAGTCCGGTAAGTCAAAGACTATAACCTAGAATGCAAAACCGTATCTATATTTAATCATGCCTTAAGAGCCTAGGGCGCAGCAACCCAGAAAAAAATCAAGTTTCACATGCACCTCCTTGCTTACCCCTTTCTTCAAATACGACGAAAACAAAACACAATCCCTTCCCGCATGCAGAAACTTTTCGTCAGGCGCCTATTATAAAAACGCGCGTTGTAGGCGTTGTTTATTTGAATTTAAATCTTCTGTAGTAAGTAGGTATACGCAAAATAATCAGATGAAACAGCTCTATTCAATGTACCTAAGTGTGATCGCTGTGTACCAGTAGGTATATTATTATATATTATTGTATGTCCGTAAATCTTTCCTATCCTTCACCATCCTTCCAATCCCAATGTATTAGGGGTCAGCGTAGCACGTCTTTCCTTCTTCAACTGCATCTCTAATAGCCGTCATATCAGAATTCTTCTGTCTTGGCCATTTCATCTTCACAATCCATTTTATCTCTTCTTTGGTGTCCCTCTTTTCTTATACCTAAGTAACACTATCCGTTCCCTTCTCCTTATATCCCTCTTCCCTTATACTTCTCTTTTTAATCATTTGTATGGCAATATTGACAAAGCATAGCGAACTACCAATTTTTAAGATCTTTGTATGAAATTACCTATGTTTTACAAATAAATTATTCTTATTCTTATTTTCCCTTTGGAATTTGTTTTTTATTAAGTTGGTAGTTTGGTAGAAGTACCAAAATCAGTCTAAAAACTCTTTTCTTTCCAGGAGTCGCTCCGCTCGATGTGTTTAGAAGTCGCCTCAGACGTGAACCCGTTCGAGAAGCACATAACTGACGCAGAGAAGCTGCTCAATAAGTACGAACTCAAGCTGAATGAGTACAACGGAACTAAAGTGCAGACTGACTTCGTGCCGCTGAACGATGTGTCGCTCGCTGATGAGGCGTGGCACAGCAAGATGAGTGAAGGTATAATGGCTTGACTTTTAATTACATTGGTAGCTAGTTAACTACTTTCTTTTCCGATTACTTAAGTACTTAAGTACTTGTTTCATAGCCTTATTTGATTGGTTTATTTAATTATCTACTAGCCTACAATTTTAATATCTAATAGGTACTTAATAGATCTAATTCTAATTTAATAGATCTACCATAGATAAAATACTTTCCTACTTTTCAGCAGTGTGTGTATTTAAATCTGCTTATAGCTCCACTATCGGTCTTTATAATAGGATTTATAGAAGCTCACGATGATTTTATAGTCATCTCTGTACTTAAATGGACCTTTTCCAGAGTCGTAGTTACCACCAGAGATTTAATCGCTTTTGAATAATTTATGTAGACGTGCATGCATAAATTCTTTATCATTAACATAGTGAATAAGTTTCTCCGTATTTAAGTTACTTAATTTCCCAGTGATGGAGCGCCAAGAAATAGAAGTAAAGAAGATCCAGCGCTTGCTATCTGACGCGGAGAGCATGTGGAAGGACCTGCCAAGACTCGCTGACTTGGTTCGCTCCACCAATCACACGATAGAGACAGTGAACAACGCCACTGAAACCATGCTTATTAACAACGAAATGGGTGAGTTACTGTCACCTTTTTTTTTATTGCAATTAAATCTTCGTAATAACGAGCTCCCGTGGAAGTACAGACGCCAGCACATCAACCTACTACAATCTGTCAGATTTCTGTAATAGATTTTCAACTTTATCGCTGAAGCATAAGGTTCAATGTTGATTGGGAAAATTTGACAGTTAGGTGTAGGTTGATGTGCTGGCGTCTGTACCATCATGATTATTTATATCGCCAAGCAGTGTGTGTTCTAATTTGAAGGGTGCCGATGTACTATATTAATGCATTTCAGCTTTTCATTTGTGTGAACAGAAGTATTCACCTCCCGACTTCGTTAATCCCTAGGAACATTTGCCTCTCGGGCGTGATCTAGGCTGCAGTGGCCTATATGGAAAGCTATCAATCGATTGCGTACCCAAGTAGGCCGCTGCAGACACAATTTGTCAAAGTGGGGATTACTGACCCATCCACGGATATATCCAACACCCACTGCGAGTGCGGTGCCTCTGATCAGACCATGCCACCCTTTCTGGAGTGCCCTAAGTACTTACCCGTTCACCTGCACCTTGGATGACCTAAAAATGGCACTGGTGCCGCAATTAACGTGGTTACCTACGGGGCTCAAAATATATTTTAAAAATCAACGAGGAAGAGTAGGTACCATCGACACGAAAATAAGAGCTTTTCATTAACGTATCTGCGATGGTCTGGATGTCCTTAGGAGGCGGTGACAATATCGCCGGGCCATAGGATAAATTAACAAAAAAACTTACCTTTTTCTAATGAATGGTACCTACTACTTATGTTGTCAAACGAAGTTTGTTCAAGACACCTTGAAAATACGATGGTACTACGCGTCCATTCATCGATTGCTTTGTTTTGATTTACCTAGTCACGGTACAAATAATAACATTCGGCCATGGGTTGACCTTCTTAGTTTACTTAGGTACCTTCTGCATTCGAATGGTGGTGGAATGAATTAAAGGGGCGGTACGGTCAGCAACAAAAGTCGATTCTTTTTATGTTTTCTTTTTATTTATTTTATTTAACAGTAGCTTCTGTCCACGACTTCGCGTGAAATTTCTTGTTTTAACATTAAATATAAGTAGGTAGGTATCTATCCTATGATACTTTGCAATACTATAGCTTCACATTAGTGAAAGAATTTTCGAAATTGGATCATAGTTCCGAAGATTGCCCTTACATACAGACACAAATCCCTCTTTACAATCATCATCATAATCAGCCTATAATGTTCCCACTGCTGGGACGAAGGCCTCCTCTCTGTGAGAGGAGGGAGTGGGCCGTAATCCACCACGCGGGCCCAGTACGGGTTGGTGGATGTCATATGTGTTCGAATTTTTGGTTCTAGGACATGCCGATTTCCTCACGATGTTTTCCATCACCGTTTCACTCTTTATAATATTACTATAAAATAATTACACTGTAATACTTAATCTGTTTCAAATAGGTAACTGAAGTGTAAACAGATTTCCGCTGTGGTGATTAGTTATGAAGTTATGATGTAAAAAAGTGAAACTATATCAACCGACCTTCGTTGCTGACTGTACCTATGTCAACGTTTAGTAAGCATGTGTGTAGAAACATAAAGTAGCAATTACGTAGCAATCAATATCCAAGACGCAATTATCGAACGCCACGTTTAAGTTATCGATTACTAAAATTGGTACGCGCATCCGTCGCTTGCTTGACCCAAAGAATTTTAAAGTTTATTGCAGTTCAAATATCTTAGCTTCCTCTCTGATTAGTTGTCTTAGGACACCGGATCCAACTTATTTCAACAGTGGATAGAAGTAGACATCGGAGCGTTTATTTCATTAAAAGAACGACCTAAATATAAAAACATATTGAGCCACTGGAGAAAGCGAAGACTACTCCGGATAGATCGAGACCATAAAAAGGAAAGATTGGATGTGGAAGGCGGAGAGTTATTGGGTGTTGTGGTGTCATTTTGGAGAGGCCTTGTTCAGCCGTGTACTGCGATAGGCTGAGTTGATTGATTGAAGCTCTAACTGGCCTTGGATCTTCCCCAAGTTCTTACTATCATCATCATTCTCTTGCCCTTATCTGAAGTCCTTTATTTGGATTCGGCGCAACATGTTTTTTCCTTCCATACTTCTATTTTAGTCGTCATCTCGGTAGTCAAGTCACCCACTTTCTAGCCCCAAGGCCCGACTATATCAGAAAAAAACAAAAATTGCAAAACAAACAAAAAAGTCCCTACAGCCCATTGCCCTTTTTAAAATGCTTCTTATTTTCAGCTGTAACAAAGATAGTGTCGAAACTGCGTGAGATGGGTGACCGTCTCGTGACGACTAACGAAGATGTGCAGCGAAGCCTGACGCAGAGCAACACCATGACAGAACACGCCTACAACGACATCTCCAGGAGCTACGAGGCTTTACGTACTGAGGTGAGCTGACAAATCCTTATACAGGGTGAAATTGTAATCACCGTTTTGTACTCATCATTATGAACAACTTTTACTATGGGACCAAACCTGAAATCGTAAAAAAAAATCAGCTGTTCCCTACATTTATGTTCACATAACTCGTCAAAATATAGGGAACAGCAGATTTTTTTTTTCGCGATTTTATTTTGCACAAATGAGACCTAAGTCCTTGTGTGTGCTGAGAGTGGTTCTCGACAAAAGTGCATCGAGCTCACGATGACGTCTTAGTCTGAAGCCTTGATTGATTGAATGAGATGGCGTTTATTAGGTGTCTCGTGTCTGCGACACAGATCTCTGTGGGTCGAGTGGCAGTTATCTGTGTCGAGTGGGGGTCACGAGTCACGAATCTGCCGGCCAAAGCACGGTTCGCAGAGCATTATTCTTCGAAAGCTGGTCAAAAGGGTCATTCTCTGCCGCCTAAGTAAAAGGGGCGCATCTGAGGAAAGGGAATAGGGGAAAATGAGCCTTACTAGATGCACCTTTTGGTTAGGTAAGGCTTATTTTTCTTTATATTGTTTACGACTGCAGTCTGACTTTTACTACTGAGTCATAGATATAAAAAAGAACTGTTTTTATATATCTATGGGCAAGTCGTGGTTATAACCCACGTAACCGGGCACATATCCAGAACCGGAACCTATAAATACTTAATCCCAATAAGGCAGAACCATAAGTACCTACCAGTGAATTTAATGTTCCCACAGCGAACAGGCCGTAATTCACCACGTGGGTCCTGGACCCACCCCACCCATTTTAGGTAGGTACGGATGGTGGATTTTATGTCTTCGATTTTTTTTCTCTAGAACATGCTAGATTCCTCACCGTTTTCAGCGCAATGGTGATGTAAAATGCAATAAATTACACAAAGTAAAGCGCTTGCCTGGGTTCGAACCCACGACCTACTAGTACGACGTATATTCTACTCTTACTATACTTGCAGGTTCAGCTTCTATCCAAGAGCGAACAAGTGATTATGGCGACGGCTGACAACGTGATAGCCACTAAGAAACGCTTCGAGTATGGCGTCCACCAGATTTTAGCGGAGGTCGGCGAACTTATCAAATCACAACACAAAAACATGAACAAGACTGTTAGCGGAAAGTGAGTACAACATAGACTACTTAGAATATAAATTAGCCAATTTGAAAACTCACTAGGTTAAAAAAAACGTTTAAAATCTTACTTTCTTGTTTCATCCTTTATCCTTTTCAGTAGTCGGGTTTTAGATTTCAAACTTTTTTTTATTTAATTATTTTGGGGTTTATTTCAGTAGGTACTTAATATTTATATTTTTTTAATGAGCTAATTAAGCCCTTTCATTTGATACCCCACAAGGCACCATCCCAAAATATTTATTTTTAAATTCATTACCTGTCTTTATGTCCTCTAAGAGTGTTTAGTGTGACGCCACATAGCTTATAATCAGCGGACGGTCAAGACTCTTCTAACGATACCTCATTTGTCAAATTATTATAAGTACTTTTGAAGGTATGAGGGAACAGATGAACATACATACATAATACGGGTCAAAATCATAACCCTCCTTTTTGCTTCGCCGTAGTGGGGTAAAATGAAGGATGTCAATTCGACATGTATGTAGTACCTACCTATGTAATATTATTGGAACTGCTATATCACAGATAATATTTATGATAATCTATATAAATCTATTATAAGGGCTTCCAAACAAATATACAAAACTTTATAGGTGGTTTGTGGTGGCATGTATGTTTTTATCGATATGGCTACTATTTATGGTGAATACGTAGTGGTAGACCGTGAAATGTTTTTTGAAATTTGCAGGTCAGTGTCAGGTTGTATCTTGATCAAAATATGATTCGCGACTATAATAGATATGTATTTACAGAATTATAGTCATTGGAATCATTCCATCACTTTTCCATGAGAGATTTGTTCTTATGGAAAAAGATAAATAATAGATATTTTGTTTATGTTTTACTTACTTTTCCTCGCAAGTGTGTTGAAAAACTTATGAAACGCATGCGCATTTAATTTTGTTATCACACTGTCGGCTCCATAGAAATATAATATCTATGGACGGCTCCATATGCCCTCGCCTTGAGCTCGAGCTGCAATCCCGCCTCGAGTGTACAAACTTTGTAAGTTTGCACATCTGCAAGTTTTCCATCATAATATGTTAATCCCCTATTTTAGATTGGACCACATCGAGGCAGCGATAATAAACAACCAGACTACTGGAATGAATGCGTTAGGAGCCAAGGTCGAGGCGGAAATGTCACAAGTGTGGCGGCAGATCGGCATCATGCACCAGCAGATCATGATGAGCAGCCAGGCTCTGAACAAACTGTCCGTAAGTGTTACTCTCCAGGACTATCTTTCGCTGCAATATTTATGAGTTATGTCAAACTCAAATAATTTATTTCAAATAGGCCAATTAAAGGCACTTTTGAACGTTAACATTTACAAGAAAATAGAACTAGGTGCCCTTTTCAAAAGGTAAGTAGTTCCGTATGGAGAAGAATGGGTTTTTTCACTTTTTTCCCATCTCAAAAAATGCCCAACGCGTCTAAAGAAGTTTTCACTTCAAAAACATATAATTTTATTTCCTTCTTATTTGCAAAATAGTTGAGCAAACGTCATCTCAAGCTAGGTATTCCAAACTTCAAGTTGATAGCATTAGTAGTTCTTGAGATATCCAGCTGTGACAGACAAACAGACTGAGTCGCACCATAAGGGTTCCTTTTTGTCATTTTTTCCCCATGGTGAGACAGTAGTCAGGTAGCAGGAAGGGCCGACTGTCCAGGGTGCCTACGTCGGACGTTCGGAATGAGTTACCGACTTACGGCTATGTAACAGCCAAGTTCCACATATTTAACCTTAACGTCGTAGTTCAGTTGTATAAGTAGTTACTCACCGGCACGGTGCTTAGCGTTACAATGTAAACCAGACTGAGCATTTTATAGGTCTCCAAGGATACAAAGCAACGATTGCAGGTTGTATGTAACTATTTAGTAATCTGTGGTCGTATTTTGGTTCTTTTTCTTTTTTTGTTGATCGCTAAAATATAATTTCCGTAGGTAACTAAATTCTTATAAAAACACTATCACACATTCAATAAACTTAACAGCTTGCCATTTTTAATTGTACCTAATAAAAATGAATGCCTTTCGTCAACAGGGATTCTCACAGGACTACGTTAATGCTAGTACTGCGACACTGGACAAAGTGAAAAAGGAGGTAAGCTATAAGCTAACGACCTTTATGGTAGGTATTGCAAAAACCTCTGTGAGTTTCATTAAGCCAATAATTGTGTTCGTTCCCAGGTGACCAGCATCACGACACGCATCGTTGAGTTGGAAAGCAACCTGAACTTCGTGCTGGGTGAACTATCGGTGGCCAGCCAGGAGTTCCGACAAATGGCAAATGGACTGGCGGCCGCCCTAGATAAAGCTAATAATAAGACCACCACCGCAGTACCTATGATTGAAGGTAATTATAGTAATTGCTCTGTTAATTAACTAAGAATGAGGCGCGAATAAATTGTATTTACTAGCGCATTCAAAGTTCCGTAATTATAAATTCAATAATGACTAGCTTTTCCCTTGTCTCCGCCAGCTTGATGTCGCAAAATATTCCACAGGAACGTACTAGCGGGATTAAATGTACCCTAACATTAAAGGCTGATTATGCTATGTGTTATCCAAATCCGTTCAGCCGTTTTTGCGCCAATCCGGAACATACATCCAGACAAACGGACAAAAATTTTTCGTTAGTATTTTATCTATATACAAATAAATAAAATTGGAGTGTCTGTTTGTAATATTAAAATAACGGCTTTTTACTAAATGCATATGGATGTATAGACGGTACATATACCAAAATATTTTTTTTTTACAATTTTTGTCTGTCTGTCTGTCTGTTTGTTTGTTTCGGCTAATCTCTGGAACGGCGGGACAGATTTTGGCGGGAATTTCACTGGCAGATAGCTGATGTAATAAGGAGTAACTTAGGCTACTTTTATTTTAGAAAAAGAATTAGGGTCCCGCGCAAAAAAATTAAAACGTTTTCCGTCATGCACGCGAATGAAGTCGCGGGCACAGCTAGTATTATCTATATGTATAGATCATTCTCGCCCTCAATGATTCCTCGTTAATGAGACTTCAATGTTTGTTTTAGACAATCCCGGACCTCACAAGATCGCCAGCGAAGAGAAAACAACATAAATAACTGATACCAAATAACATAGATATAGTTAATTAACAATTAAAATAAGTTCTTACCGCTTAGAGATTAATCGTAAGTCGACTGACGTGAGGTGTTTTGTATGAAAATAAAATAAAACTCGTACGATATTAACTTTTGCAAATATTTAATCTCTTTTATAATTGTGGATCTATATATTTATATTGTACAAGTTATATGATACAATGAAATTTTATCGTGACAGATATCCCAACGTCAAATACAAGTGAACCATAAAACCCAACAATTTATACAACTGACGGGGATCCTCTAAGAAAACGTGAATCAATCAACTGTACAATCATAATATTGATATTAATTAATATTTATTACTGATCTTAAATAATACAAATTATTTGTCATCCGTTTTTGGTTATTTTTATTAATCCAGAATACAACCTCATTTTCCTATGTGCAATTAATATTTTAATGTAACAAATGAATGACGCTTATTGATTTTTTTAAATATGTAAATGATTAGATAAAAATCCGAACCCTTATTTATTGAACTGTTCCATTATATAATACGAACATTGAAAACAGAATACATGATATATAACAGAGAACAAATAAATACACAATACATAAGTCTCAACTTCGGCTATGTGTCTGATAACTGTGGTTACGTACATATACCTATGGTTGTACATGTTTACTGTACTTATAGCTTACGACTCGGAATGATGAGTTGGGAGTCCACTTAAAGGTAACACTAGACACATTCGTTGTTAGTGAACAGCCTAACTTGGGACATCTCTAACCTACGTTATTATCACGGAACAACAAAACATGCCCCGGGAAAGGAATGCTTAACGACAACAAAAGGAATTAGTTATTTCTAGGCGAACCAGTCGCTTCTCGTCTTTGGAAACTTATCTACTAAGTAGGATTTCTTCGGTTTACTATAAATGTATTGTATGCACTTTATTAATTTTATAATATTATAATGACATTAAAAAGAAAACTTCAAATTGAACATTAAACCAACGTAACAAATAGGCAAATCTTCATGGCAGTGGCATACGTAACACCCATACACGAATAGCACTTGAACATTTTTACATTATGAATCATTATGTACATGGATAAATGTACATGTACACTATATTAATGCAAAAAATATTTACACTTCCTTAATTAATTATGTGTTAAAAAGCACTTAATAGCGAACCCTTTGCACACCCCTGAGTACAACCCAAAAAGTTAAAAAAAGAAATCAATAATTTATATAATAAGCAGTAAAAACAAACGATATAACTCGCGAAACTAGTAAATTGATACATAGTACATTGATCATGCATATTAGATAAAAGTTTTATATTGATAACTAATAAACAATATATCCAATCGAAGCATAATTAAGCTTTATAAAGCTGTTTAGATAATTCCAAAAACATTTCCTATGTCTATATGATCAAAAAAACTTAAAAAATCGTAAATTGTAACGTGAATCTATCAAAAGCCCGAATATGAAGGTACAACAAGCTCCCTAAGTGAAGTAAGTCTAAGTAGTCCATGAGATGGACCGTCTGTCCGGCCGTCCGCCCGTCAACCGCGCCTCCGACGCGGCGACGGCGACGCGAGACATCTACACTTTGTACAATGCGGTATCAAAACAAGGTGTGCGCGGCGTGACGCGGCGGGTCGCGTGTCGCGTGCCATGTCAACACCGCTTATATTTACTTAACGCAACTGTACCCTACTATTTATAATTTATTAACTCCTAACTAAGTTTCAAGTGTAAAATTGTGCCACACAAGCGATCTCGATGGGACATCTAAAGCCGAACGCAACGAAACGGTCGCAAGCGCGCCGCGGGCTCCCGCGCTCGTCGAGTCAGCGAGTGCCCTCGGCCGCGTCTACTAGTTCCGCTGTTGATGGAATGTCGAACATGGAATGAATATTATAAATTCCTGTAAAACGACAGGGTTCTCAACCCTGTAAAATGTGTGAATGAATTACATTGTGTAATTTCCACCACGACTCGTATCATATAAAACACCCGCTACTGATTACTTCACCTGATAACTATGTATAATATGACTATGCTCAAATTTAGATTCAATTTAGAGCCCCTATCGCGATAATTTTATTACTTATCTAATTTATATAGATGTGGCCGGATATAAAGGTGATGTTTGTATACCCTAATTCCGTTCACATTGTTACATTATTCCGACACGTTACGCTAAACTTGTTCTTATGTGATGGAACTTACATAGGAAGACATACAACTATAAATATACGCCTTTATAGACATTGCGAAATTAAATCGTTTTAACCTATTTTGTAGTACATTTGGTAGTGAAGGAAATTATTGCATCTGTAATATAAACCACGTAATACATATGAGAACGTTGCAACAGATGAGTGGGATCAGTGGGAGCTGGGAGTGGAACGGAACACTAGGAGCGCGAGTGCGCCGGCAGCTGTGGTTCAGTCTGTCTGAAACGACTCATAGTCTCGGAATCGAGTCTGCAAATTATACGTGACCACCCCATAAATCCGAGGCACTTACATGATCTTAAGAGTAATGATATACAACTACTAACTAGTGGTACCAAATGTTAGCTCATTGTCATCCCGCGAAGGACCCGTTGATACAACGGGTGTGACACAATTAAAGCTATGGACATGTTCCACGTACTAATCGTTAATAAAGTCTAACCTAACACGGAGAGAGAAGGGAGCTATCGTACACGTACAAAGTACTTAACTATATAAACCTACATTCAGCTCTTAAAACTTACACGAACTGATTGTTAACCAGTGCGATTACATACAAAATTGGTGTAGTAAAATGAGTGTCCGAATCCATAAAAATATCTAATGTGCTGCCATGTTAAAAAATATAGTGTCTCCCAGTGTATGTTGAAAAAATTTAAACGAGTGCAATAGTGAAAAATATTCGATCCATTCAAATCATTACTTCTAATCTCATACTTTGTCCTAACGTAGTGTATGATTAATAATGGTGAAAGTAGGTGCCACATGAAACATGAACCTCTTCAACGACCGAACCGAACCTACAAAGCGGAATGTCACAACGTCCACGCGTGATCTATGTACATTATATCGACAAATTGCAATAACAAAACAACAATTACTGTATGTATACTTTAAAACCATCGCACATAATGTTTATGTACAAGTTCAACGGGTCCAGTAGTACCGACTGAACGTAACATTATTAGGTTTCAGAGATCGCGCGACACCTCGCCTCGGGACGCGGTTGTTCGAGCTACTCGACGCCGAGGCGCCTTCAATTCCTATAACGCTATATTACAAATAGGAGCTCTATGATACCGTGAGGCGTCCCGCGCGAGGTGGCTCGCGAAGCGTTACAAAATATTATTCTTATGTACATATTGTCTTCGAAGATAAGAGTAAGAACTATGTCTATATTAGGTGCGGGATATAAAAGGTGTCGGCGCGGGGTTTACCTCCGCGTGCTTTTGGAGGAGGGGCGCGAGTGAGAGTGTGTGTGGGGGGTCGCGCCCCCCCCCCGCTCCTAACTGGAACACGACGCGGCCGACACGGGCGACAGCGGCGAGTCGCGCGGGCAGCCCGACAGCGTCACTACCACCTGCACAGAAACACAATCACAAGTATTAGAACACAGTGTAAGACACAATCAACTAACTTCTACAAAAAGTGACATTAGACATGAAGGGCACAATAGTGTTGACTTCACGGACATTCCTGGACGATTACAAATCCAGATTTGTCTGGACATGTCCAGCTTTCCGGATTTTGCCAGGACTATTCGACTTTAGGGCATTATTTAGAAAATAGAAAAGTTAACGGTACTGAAAAAAAAAATTAAAACGTTAAATTAGGTGCTTTTTGTCAGGAGTTTTCAAATTTCCCAAATGGTAACCCTACTTCAGGGCCACAGATCTCTTTCTCAACACAAATTTACAGGAATAATATAAATTTATTGATTATTATCTGCTGTCTTGTTAGTCTAGTACTGGATGCCAGCAGAGGACTGCTGTGCTTTTGGCCGGAGGTTTGATCCCAAGGGCCCTAATTCACTATGACCACTTAACGATTCCTTACTTCGAAACCACGTCAATTCCATAGCTAATCTCGCAATGATGTCGCGCGGTGTCGTTCATTGTGTCATAGACAATTACTGCTCAGGCCAACCTATATCCCAATGATACTGCCAACGGTATCATTGGGATATTGGTACCATTAGAAGGTTCTTAGTAGCAGCCCAGATCAAGTCACTGTAATAGAGGCTCCATTCTAAGAGATTCTGGCCATGAGTGGGGGGTTACTAAAAACCTCTGCCTACCCACCACTACCAGCTATTACATGTGTGATGTTATGTATTTATTCATCCAACATTTTTTCTCAATCAACCTCTGTTAGCCATCACAGCTGCTTCACTATCAGGAGTCACAGATGTTTTAAACAAATTGTTTAAGTTATACAGCTCTTTCATGATGTACTTTTGTTTTTAACCAACTTCATTTATATTAATATCCTGTAAATAAAGAAGTCCAGATATAAAATTATAAATGTTACCTTTCGGCTGCCAGCGTGATTCCTATGCTCGCAGAGCCAAACTCCTTGCCAGGTTCCCAGGTTTAGCTTCCCGTCTGTGATGGGAATTGTCAGCGACGACCCAAGGAAGCAAGCTTTCACATGGGCAGGCTGTGAGGCAAAAACAGCAAATATTACATTCATTCAATAGTCCAATAGTGTAGATTTAACAACCAAGGTCATCTCCATGCACGTCCCAATAAAATGCCCCAAATGATATAAATAAACCAGATATATACTCTTTTAACCTCTGTTATCAGTAAATAAGAAAGTACAAGGTTATTGTTGCATATCAATAAAATTAGCCTTTAACATCACATCACACACACATATCAAATCTTTAGCACTGATATGATTATTAAATTAATAGATGTCTAATTAGAATACATTTTCCAGTATGCAAACATGTACACTTCATAGTAAATATGAATAGTTAACAAATGTTAATTACAGAAGTATTCAAGTATGTAAATATGACCTAATAGCTGCATTCAAAACATTGTATATTGCCAATTTATGTTTCATTTGCAATACATAGTAAATTCTACTAAGATATAGGCACAGCAGTAAAAGCTGGCAGGTTAGAAGGTGAACCTCCCAGCCACACAGCACTAACATTAGTACTTCATTTGTTAAGAGTACAAACAACTGAATATTATACATTCTAAATTCAAATTAGACATGCTGCAGTGTAATACATACAGTGCAATGTGATAGATCAAAATGTTAATGAGTGATTAGCACAACAAACACTCACCATGTCGTCGGGTCCTTCGCACGAGTGTCGATAAGGCAGGCCCTCTGGCACTATTTTGTTGAGCATCATCTCCATATCGTCTCTAACATCAGGGTCCCAGCTTTCGTTGAGCGCGAGACTCGCCGATGTGTGCATTACTGGAAACAACATCCATTGATCAGCTGGCTACCGCGCGTCTATCACGTTGATAAGATTTCACAACACTTGCTCATATCACTTCACTATATACGCACTATAAAATAGCGCGAGATTATATTATGTGGGGTAAATATGACAGTCGGCAAGGATGCAGCATCGGCGGCAAGACAAGAATGCTGTCAAGGCAGCGGATACTTACTCTGGATATGGCAGAGGCCCACAGCGAACTGCGAGAGCTCAGGCACCTGCTTGAGGATCTCCTCAGTGACGAGGTGCACGCCCCGGTGCTGTGGCCTCAAGTTCAGTTTCCGTTGAAACCACGCGGATCCAATCTGAATTCCTCGGTTCGAGGCCATGTTTAATTTTTTAAAACGCTACAGAGTGATCGCAAGAACACAAACGATCTTACACAACATCACTTAGAACAACCTTTACATGAATTAATCCACAATTATCATAAAAGATTCATCTTCGATCTTTAAATAGTAATAAATATAACGGAGGTTATAGGACAGATTCGACACCCTATTTTCTGCGGGAAAGTGAAACAGTCTTCAAACGAAAGAGAAAAACGAATAAATGTTGTCAATATTAAAAAATATTACTGAACCAGCATGAATTTCATTCATAAAATTATGAAGAGACAACCAAAAATTATGTGAACTAAAAATATACTGATTATGATAAATAATTGTCAATTAACGTTAAAAACCGATTTTACTTCAGCAAGTTTATTATGAGATTCCATTTCTATGCGGGACGAACAAACCGTTCTAGGCTATTAATTAGCGGTTTTTTTTTACAAAACCGTTTGCTTAAAATGATGACTCACTTCGAATGAAGGGTTAATAAAAGTAACATTGCTTTATTTCTTATAAATAATTTTCAGTATTATAAAAATCATTATTATTTTACCGCAATGACGACGTCGCCGTCGCACGATGAACGAACGACTATATTTTGTAAATATAGCAACATTCCTTGGAAAGGGGAGGGCGCGGATTTTTGAAATTTTACGGGTGCAAAGCCTTACTTTTTTGTTTACAACACGTTTTTATGTTGTAAAATTGTATCTGCCTAACTAGTACACAAACATTAAAAACCCTGCAAGTAAATAAAGTGCTGTTAACAGAGTGGCCAATTATGATAACTATGGGAGTGCCGAGGGGTGATATTTTTAGGTGTGGCGTAGAACCACTCCTTGGAATTGAAACAATTAGTTCCCACCCCAATCGCAAAGCGGACGTGTTCTTGATAATTTTGCTCCTATTTCTGAAATAGTCGTTCGTTGCTACCAAGACTATGGATCCGCTTATGGACATAATAAACAATTCCGAAGAGCCAGAGTGGCTAGAAAGAAGAATAACGGGTGACCTGAGACTATGGCAAGTCGTGTTTCTGTTTGTGGCTAGCCTTGCTTCTCTTAGTAAGTAAAGTAGTTACCTACATATGCCTCACTTACAATCCTGTTAGTCCGATTGGTACCTTTATTTACCTACATACTAACTTTTTTTCAGTTGTGATAGTGTGCTGTTGTTTCCGTTTCCGTATTCCTCGGACGAAGCAGCAGATCGAAGCAGACTATCAGAGGCGGAAGATCACCACCAAGTTCCGCGCGAAGCTGGAGACTATACAGGACGCTAAGATGGATGCGATGTCATTAAAAGACGGTAATAAGACTTTCATTATTTCAATTTAGAATAGTCAGTTTATTGAATAGAGCTCATCCACTTCAACAACAAGAAGTAGGTAAAGTTGTGAACCACTGGTTGTTTGTTTTGTCCCGCTCGCCCCACCACCTTAACGAGGTCTGTCGCAAGGCCTTCTGTTTGTGTCAGGGCTCCACATAGTGGTTATTTTGGCTCACCGCATATTGTGGATGAACATACAGCAGACGTGGCTAGCCCAGTCCCACTTCAGCTTAGCGGCTGTTTGAGCAACGTCAGTAATATGTGTTTTGGAGTGCTGTGTGGTGTTGCCAAAATGGTCTGATAATTTGATGCCCATGAATACTGCGCTCCATTGCACATTGGCAAACCTTGAGTTTCAAAGACCAAGTCTGTGATCCATAGGTCAAAATGGTAACTTGCTATTTGCAATTACTTAATATTTTGAATCCATATTATGCGTGTGCTAGGCATTCTTAGTTATCGTAGTTACGCACTATAGAGTGGTGATAAGATTGTTTTTTCTTTGTTAACGGTACAAATCAAGTACTCTACAGATAAAAGGTTAAAAATGGCCTAGGTCCTCTGTCTGAAGAAAGTTCGGATTTTTTGCTAAGTACAGACGCCAGCACATCAACCTACTACAATCTGTCAGATTTCTGTAATAGATTTTCAACTTTATCGCTAAAGCATAAGGTTCAATGTTGATTGGGAAAATTTGACAGTTAGGTGTAGGTTGATGTGCTGGCGTCTGTACATACATAATGAGTGTCTCTGCCAACCCTTCGGGATTTACAGGCGTGATGTTATGGTATGTTCATACATAATTTTACTGTACATCACTATGAGTGACTCGTTTGTGGTTTATGCTCACGAATCCTAATAAAAAATAGCAATTAAGAAACAGAAAAGAAAAATGTACTTAATTTTTAAAGTAAACACGAAGTACGTAGTCTGTATATCGCCCAGTTACCAGCCAGTGACAAATGTGCACTACATCACATTTTATTTGCACGGAAAAACATCTCGAGATAAGATCATAAGATAGTAAATATATTCACTCAGGTGCAAGTGCTTGTGTGTTACAGCTTTGGATTTACTTCACGAGCAGACCACTATTAATATGGAGGGCGAAAACCAGCAAGGTTCACAGCCAAGCTCTATCATGTCGCCTCAACAGAGTAAGTAGCCATTTTTTTTTTTCGTTAGCCTCTCTTTTTTCAAACATGGAATATTGCCTTATTCCTTTTCCAAAGTAAACTGCGCCTCGACTTGATTGTATTCTCAAAGATAATCGGTCGAATAGGCAGAGATCTAATACCGTTGGTAGACACAGATGGCCGGGCACTGGCCAGTGTTCCGCTCGTAGTCGTAGGTAGAATCTACTGGAATCTTAAGATAATTCCAAAGTAAATAACAGAAAGAGCACGTGAGGCTTGAGTGTTGAAAGGCTAAATTGTTTTGATATTTTTAGCAATTTAATTGATAATAATTAAATGGCTCTTCAATTTAATTGTCCTACGACAATTTAAATGTTCCTCTATATTAATTTTTTTGGTACATGGAAGTTCAGCTCGATACTAATATTATAAATGTGACAGTAACTCTGTCTGTTACCTTTTCACACCTTAACAGCTGAACGGGGGACATAGGATACTTTTTATCCCGGTAGTGCGTTCCCGTATGATAATTCCCGAACTCAAAGAGGGCGAAGCCGCGCGCAGTGCCTAGTTGAATTATAAAAGTTAATAATGATGCTTCTGACAGGTTCACTGGATGCGTCATTCCAACCGGAAGGCGGTCAGAAGCCGGAGCAACAAGCGTCGGGCCTCAGCTTTGTCAAGTTTGCGTCCAAAGTGGCCACGCTTTCCAAATTAGGACAGCCTAAGTCACCGACATCGCCCACACCCGGCAACGAAAACAAAATGGACTTTTAACAGGATGTTGGATGTATAAATGTGATATAGATACTAATTTTATATTGTTTTTGATCGAGATTATTTTTTATTTTTTGTAGCTGTGCAAAATTATACATTTTTATAGTAAATGGTGTGTAAAATACTTTAGAGGTTCCTGTTGATGTTGTAAACTACAGGATTTATTAGATGTCTATAAATAAAATAAACTTTAAAATGCATAAGTTTTCTTTAATCTAGAAAATAAAAAATACAGTATAAACGGATTTTAAATCACAAGAATAATTACATATTCACAAATAACTTCGGTATTCTGCGCTGTTTACATAATCTCGCATTAAAACTGACAGTAAAAACAATCTTCCGATGTAAGCAATAACTTTAAAGCAACATTTAACTTACACTTTATAATACATAAATAATACATCTTGCAAATAAAAATTACATAAATTCAAGTTAGCTAAGTTTTTTCATTAAATAGTTAAATCGTTCTACATACTTGTATTACGTTCCATCTTAACCATATATTCAATATGCTTTGAGAACTTTCAAGTTAAATTCAGGTTGAATGTCACTAACTTTTCAATTATCTGACTTAGTGAATTATATTAAAATTTTATTGTAATCCCACTGACTCGACACACTTTAGATAGCCTAACCTCTCAGTCCATGACTCAGTAAACGTTACCACAATCTCATCCAAACACAGGTAATCATTTATTTATCGTATCTTATACACTAGACATCGCTACTCCATACAGTACGTTGTTCTATTGTTTCACTCTGATATAATATCCTAGCTCCTTGGTGTTCGCAATATTTTGAGCAATTATTAATAGTTGGTGCAAATATGACACGAGCACAATACATACTTGCGTCGAATGAGAAGTGTTTGGCTACGGGATGAAACTAACTACAAAATACTCTCAAAATGTGAAATAAATTTTTGCTAGAATGTATTTTATAGAGTTTTTATTCTCTGTCTAAAACTAAAAATGCAATTTGGAATAAAAGAATGTGGTGTGTAATCAATTGAATTGCACTTAATTAAACGTTAGATACATCGTGTATCGTGTTCTAAACTAGCGACTCTATCGGACCGAAGCCCCGACGGCTCCATAAACAGAGCAAACTGAACTCAACCTTCATCATAAATAAGGCCCATTATGATTTGTTCATCGAGTTCCGATTGACTATGGAAGAATCTATTGAGAAATACTATACACTTTCACTTACATTATAATTGAATCGGACCTACCTAAAACGTAAGGGTGAAACTCTTAATAAAATTATTGTTCGTATATATTGCGTAGCATTATTAAACTAAACATAGGAGCGGTGTAAAATTAATAATTGAATATAATTCGTACGAGTTTTGTGCTTGATACCTGTCTCGATATTTCAGTGATATACATTTTTACAAGTTTGTCAACCGAAACGGTAAGTATAGGCTAGATTTTATAATACACTTATCCTACGTGAGGATTGGTAATGTCATAACTTACAACAAAATTACGTAAGCTACAAGTGCGGATCGCTCCCGACGGACACTACGTTTACCTAACGCGTAACAATGTAATGAGGGTGTATGCTAAACATTTTAGGAACCCAAGTTTGGATGTCGCAGTGCCACCGCTATAAATATAACTCTCGTAATAATAAAGCATAATTTTGTTATCAACAAGAACTACGACAACATTATTTATTGACTTTAACGCTATGCTTGAAGAGTTGACAATAAATATTTATGATAAATACAATGTGCACATTTCCTTTGCTAATATAAACGTCGATGGGCAGTACACAAAACTTTGAGCATAACTGTGATTATTTGGCAATTTTATTTTATTAGAAATGGCATCGAGATAATTTTAAGAATAAGTACTTTGTGACGTTTTAATGAAACACAAACAATGTATTTTAATAAATAATTATCATATATGTCATTCCATTTAAACTTGGATATTATGAAATACGCACATTGTCGGAGTTTCTTCGTGGGTAACGCGTCCACTCGAATAATATCTCTTTTCGTGTGTGATACAGGTTAATAACTTACAATGTTAGAACTGTGGGCGGTATGCGGCTGAAGTGGGTGACTCTCCCGTGTGAGTGTTGTGGGAGATGTTACCAGAGTGGCGGCGTTAGCTATAGAACGTAACGTAACAAGTGACAGCTGAACTGTGGTCGGCGCCTACGTCCCGCCGGCGCGCAACACTCAGTCTCGCCTCACAAATGTTCTTCCCCTGTATAAACAAAAATTGTTCAATCGGAAATCACATTATAACATAACACATAACCTGTACCTGTAAGTACACCCACATTCCGCCAATGTTACTGGGAGCGAGCCTATGGTCATCAAACGGGCACAAATCCAGACTTCGGGCTGCTACTAAGAAATTTCATATGCAAATACTCAATAAAACTTTATCTTACCCGGGAATCGAACCCAAGACCTTATGCTCAGCAGCAGCGCTTTCAACCACTAGACCAACGAGGCAGTCGGAAATTCAATTGTTAGAAAATTGTTAAGTCTATGTAGACATCACTGCCATATTCATTATTCACATGGTCAGGTTATATGTTGCATAGAATCATGGAAGTCCGAATGCATCTCTTGAACGAAACATCCCGGCATGATAACTTGCAAAATTGCTTGAACTCGCGTTGGATATTTTGTTGGAATTTTTCTATGGTTTGAAGTAACTTCTATATATCACAGATCATGATGACTAAAAATCTAACACACCGCCTAAACTGTTGGGTCTAGAAACATACAATTTTGCATGAGGCTTCCTTCTATAACGAAGGTGAGCAATAAGGAGAGATTGAAAAGAATCATCAGAGGTTAAATATACGCAAGTTTGTATGGAAGTCCGTATTTTTTGCCTATGAGAAATCCCATTGGACACATGGCTTGTAGTTATAATAAAAATAATACTAACGTGATAGTCTTGCGCTCAATAGGACGCGAGGTGTTCTGCGGGCGCGCTCTGTTGAGCACCTTGAGCAGGTCGCCGGCCTTGGCGCGCATGCGCGAGTGCACGTACACCTTGGAGCACTTGATGTGGTAGTGAAGGTAGTTGCGGAACATGTGCAGCAGGTCGATGGTGTTGTCGCGCGCCGCCGAGCACGTGTGCCGGGGGAATAACACTGGAACAAACACTAATATTTATAAATTCTGCCGACTCAACTTCATTCTCTGTCCACGCAATCACTGTCCATTTCAAGGTTTCCGCTTCATTGGAAGAGATCGCAGAAAGCGATAAGGCCGCCCATTGCATGTTTTGTAGTGATTAATTATTTTTTTGGGAATGTATTTTTATGGTGTACAATAAAGTAAATGTACAATAAATACAATAATACATAGAGGATAATGAATAAATATTCTTATATGGGGCATAGTTCCCAAAAAAGAATTAAAAGCTTTCATGATGATATGTATTGCGTAGGCGACAGCCACGTTTATTGGCGGTGCCCAGTAGTAGGACCAATCTACTGAGTAAAGCCCTATAACGCGCACCTTGCGTGTACTTAATTACGTAGCAGACAGTATAGATCTTTTTACTTGTTCTCTGAGTGAGTTCACAAAAACCACGATGCACAGAATATGTTATTGTAAATAATAAAACTGAAATTATGGCCACACTATTGAATTAGGAAATTCCTGTAATGATAGTGATGTTGAGTTAATAAATAAATAAATGATCATCGTATTCCTATAGCAGTCCACATAGGTCAATAAAGGATTTCATTTCATTTCATAGGCCTTTTCAGCCGCACGCCACAAGCTTTGTATTTGTGGATGTGCAATGTTTTCTGCAAAAAATATTTTAGAGTAATACAAAAATGTAATTAATATCTTGTCTACATGATGTTCCAAACTACCAAGTTTCTTATTTTATTTTCAGTTATCGTCATTATTTGGCCGAACTTGCCAGTACATTGTCAAGCATCGAGATTTAAATTTCGAGCACAACTATTTCGTAAAATGGCGAGATAACTTACCAAACGTAACATAACTGATATTATCGCCTACTCTCGCGTCCGTGTCCATTAGTTCTAAGGGCGGTTCCTTGTGTGAAAACAATACCTGAAAACAAAGAGAAGAAATATGCATTGCATAACAAACAATGTGTACATTGTAATATCCATAAGGCTCAGGATAGGTTCTTGAATATAATTACGTGAGTATCGTACGGATCGTCCCTAATTAATTCTTATCATTCAAGTGTTTACAAAATAATTATTCTAACAACAAAGTACTTCATAAAACATTCAGGATCTCATTGTTGTAAACTTTATGTTTACCAAACATAGAATATGTACTTATTTTCTTTTTTTTTCTTATTTAATACTCTATTTTAATCATTTCTGTAAATATTAACATAATATAAGCTAACATATAAACTATAATAATATGCACATTTTTATGAAAAAATAAGCAAAATAATCATAGGGCATCAAACATAGAATTGATTGTTTAGAACATTCTGTATAATGCTTACTGTCACTCAAAATGCTGACTATCGATACTGTGTCGTTTTTTTTATTACACTGCAGATTAGAACTTGTCAAGTCAATGACCTCTTCGTAACTCGCGCGGGATACGTGCCATAATGCCGGTCGACAGGCGCCCCACAAATAAGGGGGCGATGTAAGTACTATTAGGTCAGGTCCACTCAAATCTGTACAGTTCTTGAGAGCCCGTTTCAGACATTAAACCTGCACATTTAGCAAAATCTTGTCATTATAAAAAAAAACTTGTTGGTGTTATTCGGTCAGAAACAACAACCTCATCCAGGTTTTAAAGTTGCTAACAAGTAAATATGTTATTTACTACAACCAACTTCAGAATATCAAGCTTTTATTGTCAGACTATAGGGCAAAAGCATCTTCTCTTTTCCACACACTTCTGTTCTCTGGTAACGAAGCGCAGTCCTTTCGATAGGAATCAAGATCGTCCCGCCATCTTCTCCTTGAGCTGCCCTGGTTTCGCCACTGACCAAACAACCAATATACTGTTTAACTTACTTGGGGCGCGGTGTGCGACGCTCTCCGTCCTTCTTTGAGCTCCTGCATGAAGACCTTGCCGATGACCATGTCGTCCTCGTGTCGGAACACCGTGGAGAAGACCACTGTCACGCGGTCCTCTTGCGCTTCCACATATCTGGAACATCAAATCATTTGTTTGAAGAGAAAAGTTTATGAGAAATTAAGAAAATAGAAAAAACTAAATTAAGAATGATTATAAAGTCCGTTTTAGGGATTCTAGACAATTATTGAAATATTACCGACAGCATAAAGAGAGAACGACATTGGTGTTGCGTTTATGCATAGTGTGTTAGTAGTCAGATGGCATAACTTATTGAACTCAAGACCAATACGGATTGGCCAGTCACAATGTTCATAGCTTTATAACATACATACGTTTCCGCTTCGTTGGGCCTAGCAGGCGGCCACAATAGCAGAGTCAGTGACATTCATTTGATCCTCAAACATGCAGGTGTATAACGACACTTGAAACATTCCTAATTGTTTATTTTATTCGAAATAATTTCATTATAAATACTAACAGCGTCTCATCCTGTCGATAGTTGATGACGGCGCGTTTGTGGCTGACGTCGCCATCTTCTTGCAGTCGGAAGTAGCGCTCGAACACAGACGCAAAGCAGTTTCTCTTGAGGAGTCCGACCTTCTTCACAACATCTTCCCAGTCGTCGGGAATGTTCTCCAAGTCGAGCAGCAAGGATATGTTGTAGCCTGTAGGAGGAATTGTTTAGTAATTACATAGAAAAAAGAAAAACGAATACAAACAATCGAAGGTAAAGAAACGATGGATAGACTGTGTAAAAGATGATATATATGGCTAGAAAGGGGGGTGACTACCGAGATGACGACTAATAGAGGTATGGAAAACAAAGACATGTTGCGCCGACCTCAAATGAATTGGGATAAGGGCAAGAAAATGATGATGATAGAAAAGACGTGCTGTATAAAGGCTGGAATTAAGTATGCCTACTTGGCCAGGCGGTTTTATAGCTCTGCTGTGTCGTTGAACGAAACTGTTTGCAACAAATTGTAGTTTATTGCCGCTCGTACGATATCGCGACAGATTGACCTTGTAAAATGGATATGATCGTATTCAGAGTTCATAATACTCTAGTTTATCCTGACATGAGCTCAAATGGAAATAATATGAGCTTCAATTTCGTTGGCGACGTGACTTAGAATAAAAAATGCGCTTGCCACCGCCCCATAACGACCGCAACACGTCCGTACAACATAACAGTGCATATTATGCTTACTCCATAATAGTAACTTACCTAAAATAGTAAACGCGTCAATGTATTTCCATAAACACATTTTTCCCTAGAGACACAGTTAGTTTGATGATTATGGCAAAGGTGTGTCGCTTTATGACTAATCAATACGAGAGTTCAAAGTGCTACTTTATCATTGGCAGTGAATATTTTATGGTAACAAATTGTCGTTACAAAGGGGACCGCCTAAATAACGACGATTGATTTGACCGGCTACAATATTCACTGTTGTAGGTCATTAGAAGGCTCCTTTACAAAACCATTAATTTATATTCAGTGTTAAGTCACTCCTACGCTCTTTGGTAATACGGATATCATTAGCTATGCTATGCTGTAAATTAAGTTCAACAATGCTGAAAACGAAATTCGAATTGAAGCAGAAAATATAGCCATAAGATAAGCCACAAGTTCCAAATATATCTTATCAACACTGTTCCATACTTGGCAACTAATCTTATCAAAATGTTTCCAATACATATGTGTATAAATAAAGAGTAATATTTTTGTTATAAAATAACATTTAAATATTGACGTTCTTATTTCAATGACAAATAAGGTGTTAATCAAATGCAGTTGTGTTACTGTGAGTTTACTTGATGACCTAGACATTACTAGGTTAAAGTGATTGTACTAGTCGTCTAGTCTCTAGTACCAATGTATCTTTATAAGGGTACTAGCTTCTGCCCGCGACTTCGTCCGCGTGAAGTTACAGCCCCCGACCCACCGCGTCGGATTCCATCGCCTGCCCGCGCTATTACTTCGTTTTTGCTTAGTGTTTTTTCTAGTTTTCTCTTAGCTTGGCTCCTTGGGGTCGTAGCGTGATGTTAAATAGCATATAACCTTCCTCAACAATTGGGCTATCAAAGACAAAAATTATTTATCAAATCCGACCGGTAGTTCCAGAGATTAGCGCGTTCAAACTAACTCTTCAGCTTTATTAGTATATATACAGGTTGTCCAGTAAATAGTACGACATATTGCAGGGGGTGATAGCTTGGGTCAATACCCAATACCATCCAACCAAGACTCCTCTGTGCCTCGGAAAGCGCGTTAAACCGTTGGTCCCGATTGTCATTCATGGATCTTCGACAGTTTTTTTTTTATTGCTATATGGGCTCACTCTTGTTACGGGCCGTCAGAAGCCCGAAAGTCTGACAACCTGTCTTACCAAGAGGCTTCGTATTACCCAGTAACTGGGTTGTGGAGGTCAGATAGGCAGTTGCTCCATGTTAAATACTGGGACCTACTCAGCTGCATCCGGTTAGACTGGAAGCCAAACCCATAGTTGGGAAAAGACTAGGGAGATGATGATGGTTATGTTATGAAGCTTTTCGTTCCAATTCACAATAAACTATAAAATACCACAACAAAACGGTTTTTATCAAATTGATGACTCACTTTATTAAGGAAGTGTAAACTTGTGTGGCATGCCTGTGACCATAAATTAATTTTCCTTAAATGCTAAGGAAAACAAGTAATATTAGATATATTTAGCTAATGTGAACTGGAACAATAACTGCTCCAGTGAACACTGGTAATTATGCAATGAATAAAAACAGGCTTACATACTTGCTTTCATTTTTATGCAACAGTGGAAGAACTAGTTTTTGTTCTGCATCTGCACATTGCTTGGGCTACAGATTTACTTCATCATATATTATATTACACTACTGAGTTATTAATTAACAATAGTAAAAACTGTTTGACACTAATTATTTCTTTGCGAGAATCATGTGTTTAGGTAGTGGTAAACTAAAATGATATTGAAAAAATAATATGCAAGTACATTTTTGGTATTCAGCATACTTACATTTTCCTTGGCAAACATTTGTAGTAAAATGTTTTGTGTTATTTACTGTTCATTCCCATATTAACATAATATAAAATCACACCTGCATTTCCCTAAAGGTTGGACAGGGGTGTATAATACACCCACATTTTTCAAGTTATGTTATAGTCCCATATAATAGGAGGCAAAGATACTGGCCTCCAGAACTCCCCTGCTGTTTTCCGGTTGTGTCTTTCTGTATTGTTTCTTAATTATTTAATACTAGCTGCGCCCCGCGATTTCACCCGCGTAAATGTCGATCCCGTGGGAATATTGAGATAAAAAAGTATGCTTATATGGTAGTCCAGGGTGTCAGCTACCTCCATACAAAATTTTATCAAAATTGGTCCAGCCGTTTGAGTGTGAAGAAGTAACAAACATAAACACACACTCAAAAACTTTCGCCTTTATAATATTAATGTCATTTCTAGTTCTTACCTGACTCTGCCTCAGTGAGGAGTGGCCCATATACTCTTTTGAGCAGTTCATCTGCTCCATGTTCTTCCAACTGCTTGTAGAACTTCAGTGATATACTAACCTGCAAACAAATTGGGTATTATTGACAGCTCCAGATCTTACTAAGCCATAATATTAGAAACTTTATGACTGATTAAATTCGCTCAAGTAAATGGAATTTGAATTTACTAGACAATGCATTTTAAATAAATTCCAGCACACTTCTTAGGGGACTTTGTCTGTCTGTTCCTTGAAGAATTATCAAAGCAACATTAAAGTTAACAATTTAGTAGACTAAAATGAGGTTTCATTGGATTGCTTATTATTATGAATACCTCAGAATACTTGTTGACAGTAAACTAATCAACACATTCTTGTATGGGTAACTGTTGCAGTATGTATTAAATTCGATGTTCTAGCCAATTGTGTTTGGTTTTTTAATTGGAGAGCTGTTTTGTTATCAGGTCAATTACTTTAAAGACAGTATGAGCAAGAGTTTAGTACAAATTTAACAGTAAAAACTTTAATTATTATAAGTGTATTGTTGATAACATACCCTAACTTTGGTTTTATCTCCATTCACATTGGATATATGAAAGAGTACTCCATCAAAATCTGCAACTTTCACATCTATTGACTCTGGCTTTAAACTGAAAACAACAACAATAAATAAAATTTTGTGGGATGACAAATCAACTCCAAATTACTCATATCCTGGGACATGGCACCACATTATTATCATGACATTCTTTCAGTATAACAAATGGATATCAGCATATCAGACACACATCAGACACACATATCAGATTCATTACATTGTTTACCACTACTGGAATCCAAAAACATTACGGGACG
The DNA here is from genome assembly GCA_914767645.1 of Hydraecia micacea. NCBI lineage: Eukaryota > Metazoa > Arthropoda > Insecta > Lepidoptera > Noctuidae > Hydraecia > Hydraecia micacea. The sequence continues at coordinate 4,780,751 of OU611794.1, forward strand.
TATCCGCACGCACACTACTGAGCACCAATAAACAACTGATATGACTCATCCTTGCTGAGATAGCCACTATCACGTCATATTCACTACATGACATAATACACACCAAATCACTATATGCCCTGTTTCTATACATTTATATGAACCTGCTGTGATGCTCGCGGCCAACGTGGGCCCACCCCAGGAATTTGACACTTGTCAAGATTCTTCCGAAAAGGGGTTATGGCCAGGAATCACCCCCTCGTAGACAGTTCCACTGCAGCAACCGGGTAGCGAAACTCATGCATATGGACTGCATGCTCGTTAAACACATCACAATTATGAAAAAACAGTACACTTTCTAAGCGTAACGTACTCACCGCGCCAGTGCATTTTTATATTTAACTGTTAAAGTCTCTTCTATAATTCTATTATTGATCTCGAGTAAGATCATTATTTAACAATTTATAACCTACAGCTTTTTCATAAAATCAACGCTTATAGCACCTTCATTTAATAATTTATACGGAAATCTTCAACGATGACCGCCCGTATATAGATATCCATAAACGACAGAAAGAAAAGGAAGCTCCAAATGAATGAAATATCGGCCATGTAACCATAGAGCATAGTTTATTTTATTACCGCAAATACCCACTGGATAAATCTGAATTAATTTGAGTAAAATTATTTTGATTAGTTAACACGAAATAATACTTTTATAACAATATATATACATCAAGTTTACTCTTTTGATAAATCTTAAGATTTGTACTATACGACTTAGCTCTCAAAGAAAACCGTAACTTACTAAAACAAAAAAGAAACAGCATCCCTAGCGTTTTGACATTTGGAAAGAAAAAAGCACTTTTTTTAGTCTATGATCGTTTTCAATTCGGTGTGGAAAATATTTTGTTTATTTATAATTGAATTTGATGAAAAAAAACGCGTGATAAGTTACGCGGATTGATTTGCACGTGCATCATGAAATAAAACAAAAACCAAAATGTCAAATCAAGTAGTTGCCTTCGTTGCGGGGCTGAAGTCCCGGAACGTGGAGATCCAAATCAAGACAGCTCGGGAACTCTATCATTTTGCTAAGACGGAGCTCCGAGAGGTCCCACAGGAGGAACTCACTCAATTTCTCGATGAGTTCAACCACCAGATCTTTGAAATGGTCTCCAGTAACGATGTCCACGAAAAGAAAGGAGGTGTTTTAGCTATAGGTAAAAGACGACAATCTTCCGTTCTTGTCTTTTTCCAATAATATCGTATCTACAGACCATAATTTTATTAATTCCTATTTCCAGTATGTCTCATTGGCGGTGACTGTGACACCACTAAAACGCGTATTACAAGATTCGCGAACTACCTTCGCAACCTACTGCCTTCATCCGATGTAGGTGTGATGGAACTGGCCGCTAAAACAGTCGGCCGGCTCGCCACAGTGTCGGGCGTTAAGCGAGCGGAATACGTCGAGTTTGAAGTCAAAAGAGCATTTGAGTGGTTGTCTGAAGAGAGGAATGAAGGCAGGCGCCATTCAGCAGTGCTGCTGTTAAAAGAAATGGCTATAGCCATGCCTACTTACTTCTACCAACAAGTATCAGGGTTCTTTGATCACATACTTGTAGCCTTGAAGGATCCCAAGCCTCAAATCCGTGAGGCTGCTGCAAAAGCCTTGAGAGCTGGCTTGGTGGTGACAGCTCAGAGAGAAACAGCTAAACAATCGACTGCCAAACCTCAATGGTACATGCAGTGTTATGAAGAGGCTATGCTGTCATTTGAAGAAATTCCTTTGAAAGAAAAAGGAATGTCCAAGGAGGATAGAGTTCATGGAGGCTTGTTGATCCTGAATGAGTTGCTAAGATGCTCAAATGCTGTGTGGGAGAAGAAATATTCATACCTAATGCAATGTCTGGATACACAGCAGGATAACACAGTGTCTGATGATATTCTCTTTATAAGCACCAAATTGCACAGCCCATCAGTGAAGAGAGGGTACCTGTGTGATGGGTTCAAGACTGAGAATGTTACATACCCAGTTCCTATTTATGAATCTGAAGTCTCCCATAAACTACTGACTGAAAAGTTTGAGAGGATCTGTAAAGGTAAGTGTATGAACAAGCTATAAATTCATGCTTGGAATTGACATAGACCCTTTTTTTATTGTACAAGCGGCCAAAACGCAGTTGTTTAACTGATCAAGGCTGGAGTGGCACGATAAAGGCCCATTACAATAGAAAAATCAATGTGTCTCATTAGTGGTAATTAAGTGGTTACAAATATGTTTCCATTATCTTTTAGTGGTCAAAGGGCAAGCTCGCTTATCATAGGGGAAAAGTGTAATAATCTTAAGTTGAAAGATGTGATGGTCATTTCAAAAGTATATAAATAAAATGATTACTCAAATAATAAATAAACACCCAGGTTATTTTCGTTGTAAACTGTTTATGTGCATTACTTGTTATTGCATATAAATAGCGCACAATAACCTGTCTCATGCGTCATGATTGCCTAAACATACAGCAGTCTTCTTTTATTACCAGTGCATTTCAGCCAATCACTTTGTACTTCTTCAAATTGCAAAGTTTTTGTTTTCAGATGTTATGAGCCAGCGTATCCTCAAAACTCAGGGAGTGCCACAAATTCTGTTGGTCATAATCCCGAGACTAGCTGCTTTCAATAAAGAGTTTTTCTTGAAGAAATACCTTACTTCCACAATGAGCTACTTGCTTTCCTGCCTGCGAAGCAGAGAGAAGGACAGGAATATGGCCTTCACCACCCTAGGCCTTATGGCTGCTGCCATCGAAAATGACATTAAAAACTATATCCCTAGTATAATGGATGTCATCAAACAAACACTGCCTTTAAGAGACACACAAACTAAGAAGAGGCTCTGGATAGATCCTTCCATTTTTGCTTGCATTACCTTACTGGGGAGTGCAGTTAAAGATCTGGTTATTACAGACATTAAAGAGTTATTAGATGCCATGTTTGCTACAGGCCTAAGTCCGTCCTTGACTATCTGCCTGAGAGAGTTGAGTAAAAACCTTCCTTCCCTTAGACAAGAAATATCAGAAGGACTATTGAATATGCTTTCTCTTGTTCTGAGAAACAAACCATTCTTACATCCAGGGGTTCCAAGGAGTTTGGAACAGCAAATGAGTAATATGAGTTTGGTAATGGAACCCCAAGACACTGCCAGCATTGTTCTAGCACTCAGAACTCTTGGGTCATTTGACTTTGAGGGTCAACACAGCTTACTTACCTTTGTTAGGCGTTGCGCTGATCACTTCTTGCAGAGTGAGCAACAGGAAGTCAGACTAGAGGCTGTCAAGACTGCTGCGAAATTATTAGCCGATTGTACCATCAGAACTATGACTACCCCTTCAAGGACACTCACTCTTCTGACAGCAGAAGTAGTTGGCAAATTACTTGTTGTGACAGTTACAGACCCAGATTACGAAGTTCGTTACTGGGTACTGGAGTCTCTATACTATATATTTGACACACATTTGGCCCAAATTGAGAACTTGAGTTTCCTTTTCATGGCCATGAATGATGAACACTTGGCTATCAGGGAGTTGGCTATTTGCACTGTTGGTCGGTTGAGCGTAGTTAATCCCGCTTACGTCATGCCGGGGCTTAGAAAGACGCTGATACAGTTTCTGACTGAACTAGAACATTCTGGAATGAGCAGGAATAAAGAGCAGGCAGCCAGGATGTTAGATAACCTCATACGTCATGCTCCAAAGCTTGTCAAGCCTTATATGGAGACAATTCTGAATGTTCTTGTTCCGAAATTAAGAGAATCTGACTCGAATCCTGGTGTGGTCATCAGCGTTTTGAAAGCCGTCGGAGATTTAGCCGATGTACATGGCGATAACAGTGGACTCAAGAAATGGTTGCCAGAACTCTTAAGTATTCTTTTAGAATTGTTATCCGATGCAAGTGCAACAGAGAAGAGGAGTGTTGCTCTCTGGGCGTTCGGTCAACTGGTCAGCGCTACAGGCTACGTCGTTGCTCCTTACACTGAGTACCCGACCCTAATGGATGTCCTCTTGAACTTCTTGAAGACTGAGCAGCAACCAAAAGACAGGAGAGAGACCATTCGGGTTTTAGGGTTACTAGGAGCTTTGGATCCTTACAAACACAAGATAACTAGAGGTCTCATTGGCGAACAGCCTGATTCGAGCTTAGTTCCTGTTGCTGATAGCAAAGCAGAGGAGAATAACTTCGATATGACGACTAGTGAGATGCTAGTCAACATGTCATCTCCTGTCCTAGACGAATACTATCCAGCTATAGTTATATCTACACTTATGAGGATACTGAGAGATCCTACACTACAGCAACATCACACGAGTGTCGTCCAAGCAGTGACCTTCATCTTCCAGTCTTTGGGTATAAAATGCGTGCCATACATATCTCGCGTCACACCAAGTCTTCTATACGTGGCCAGAGCTACCGACAACAATAACTTCAGAGAATTTCTGTTCACCCAATTAGCAAGGCTTATTGCTATTGTAAAGCAGCACATTCGTAATTATTTGGACAAAATATTTGACTTGATCAGGGAGTTTTGGACTCCTAACAGTCCTTTCCAACCAACTTTGATTTTGTTGGTTGAGTACATCGCTGTGGCTCTTGGATCAGAGTTTAAAGTGTACTTACCTCAGCTAATGCCACAGATTCTGCGTGTTTTAGCACACGATGCGAGCAAAGATAGAATTGTGACTGAAAAACTGCTTTTCGCCCTACAAAAGTTCGAAGATAATTTGGATGACTACATGCATTTAGTCATACCTTCGATTGTCAAGTTATTTGATGCGTCAGATTGCCCAATAAATGTGGCAAAAGTAGCAATGGAGACAGTTGACTATCTCTCCGATTCCTTGAACTATAGTGAACTGGTTTCCAGAATAATTCATCCTTTAGTTAGAAGCTTGGACACCTGCGCGGCGTTGCGACCGACTGCAATGGACACGCTATGTGCGTTGATCGTCCAATTAGGACGCAAGTTCACAGATTTTATACCACTGGTTCAAAAAGTTGTAGTTAAACATAAGATTCAGCATCAAAACTACGAACTATTGCTCTCTCGAATGCAGTCTAGTCAAACTTTGGCGATGGACGAGTTCTTGCAAAGCACGAGGCGTAGGCCAAGGAATAATAATCAAGAGGTAAGTAGAACAGTTACAACTTTTATACTATTTATGGTTATTATATTGTACTAAAATCCGTTTAAATTGGTCATAGAAAGCTATTTTAAACATGTTTCTTTATTTCTTTTAAAAAGGCTAGAAAGGCCCATAGATATATAACTTACATAGTATAATTCAATACATACGAGATGAGAGTGTCACGCAACATTCGTGCTACGTTCACTTAACTTGCAAATTTGGCCATGTTGGTAGCTAGTACGCAGGAAAAGCGCTACTACGGTATATCTCCTTAAAGAACTTTGTATACCAAATCAACAACACCTTATAAAAATATACATTGTATTCAACAGGCTCGCATCGGCTACAACAGCGACACTTCCCAGTCGATTCGCAAGTTGTGTGTAAACGCGCACAATTTGAAGCTAGCGTGGACAGTCAGCTCTCGTGTATCAAAGGATGACTGGCTGGAATGGCTGAGAAGGTTCAGCATTGGCTTGCTGACCGAGTCTCATAGCCCTGCTCTTAGGTTAGTATCTAACCTTCATTTTTAATTGATTTTCTAATACAAGATTCCACCATGTCGTCACTTCAGATAGTTATCCTGGTCAAAGAGTGGTTTGCGTGTGCTATTCTCGTGTACCACGGCACTAGCGATGACAAATTTACAGTGCGATTTGACTGTTATTTTCTGCCATCCAACACCGGGGCAAAAGATTGCAGCGACAGTAGTCTTACAATAAAACAATCATTCACGATACAGTGGGAACAGTGCCCATGAACAGTAGGTGGGTAGTTGTGTAAAAGGGGTAGAAACAGAAACACTATAAACAATTGTAATTGCTAAACTAGTATTGCTTTATAATTATGACACTACAATATTTCAATTTACAGGGCATGTCTAGCCTTAGCACACAACTACTCCCAACTCCTGCGCGACCTGTTCAACGCTGCCTTCGTCTCATGTTGGACGGAACTCGACAACACTTCCCGAACTGAGCTATCGAATGCTCTAGAGCAAGCACTGACTGCCCCTGATGCCCCAGAGCTGGCACATACCGTGCTGAACTTGGCTGAGTTCATGGAACACTGTGAAGGAGGTACTCTACCGATATCCACGCATCTGCTGGGTGAAAGGGCTATGCATTGCAGAGCTTATGCGAAGGCTTTGCATTATAAGGTATGTATAAAATTCTTCTGTTGAAATGCTCCCCATAATAATGTTGCGTTTTTCTTCCAGAATATATGTTTCAATGGTTTGCAGTGCTTCATCTGTGTATCAAAATGTATTATTTTCTAAAATCGATTTTTTTTACAAATGTAAAGGTGCTTTTTTTTGCTATCCTGATTTCTATGATTTTGTTTTACAGGAAGAAGAATTCCGTAACGGTGCCACATCTCAAGTGGTAGAAGCTCTAATCCATATCAACAACAAGTTACAACAGAAAGAGGCCGCCGAAGGCCTCCTAGAAAGAGTCATGGCACAGCGCGAAGCAGGCGATGCCAACCTAAAGGTCCAAATAAGATGGTACGAGAAACTACACAACTGGGAAAAAGCCCTTGATTTGTACGGAGAGAAGTTAAATGACGATGTTAGCGATATTGACTCTTATCTCGGCGAGTTACGGTGCTTCGAAGCTCTAGGAGAATGGGTGGAATTGTACAACACAGTCTCCAAGAAATGGGTCAAAATGACCAATGAAGAAAAGTTCAAGGCAGCAAGACTAGCTGCCGCTTCAGCTTGGGGCCTCAGTGAATGGGACTCAATGTCTAAATACGTCAATTTCCTCCCAGAAAATACTCAAGATGGTGCGTTCTATAGGGCAGTTCTTAATATCCACAATGGAGAATTCGACAAATCTAAACTATTCATCGACCAAGCGCGTACCTTGTTAGACTCCGAGTTAACTGCTGTAGCTGGCGAAAGTTATCAGAGAGCGTATGGTGCTTTAGTAAACGCTCAGCTGTTAGCAGAATTAGAAGAAGTCATCACTTACAAGTCAGTTATGGAGAGGAGAGAATCTATTAGACAAGGATGGTGGACGAGACTGCAAGGTGGCCAAAGATTAGTAGAAGACTGGCGCAGGATTCTTCAAGTTCGCAGTCTTGTTCTAACACCACAAGAAGATATGGCCACATGGCTAAAGTTCGCCTCACTATGCCGAAAGAGCGGTGCCCCACGCCAAGCTCACAAAACATTGGTAATGTTGTTGGGAACAGATCCCAGTAAGAACAGAGACATGCCACTGCCAACACATGAGCCAAGACTGACATTAGCATATGCCAAACATTTGTGGGTGGCTGGCGACAAACAATTGGCGTACGTCCAACTTCAAAGATACGTGGATTCGACTGAAACGGGCGACGCGGAACACTGCAGACTGTTAGCTCGGTGCCATTTAAAACTAGGATCATGGCGCGAATCCCTCTCCGGTATAAACGAGCTGTCTATTCCTGAAATTCTCCGGAACTACGCCGCAGCCACAGACCTTTCCTCGGATTGGTACAAAGCTTGGCATGCTTGGGCTTACATGAACTTTGAGACTGTTTTGTTCTATAAACATCAGGATACCAGTATCCCGGCCGAAAGAAGGCCTTCTCCGGAGTGTATCCAACAGCATACAGTTCCTGCAGTAGAAGGATTCTTTAAATCTATTAAGTTGTCCCACGGCAGTTCGCTACAGGATACTCTTAGGTTGTTAACTCTATGGTTCGACTATGGCCATTACCCAGCCGTTCATGAAGCGCTTGTTGAAGGCATCAGAACTATTGAAATCAATGTTTGGCTTCAGGTGATACCTCAGCTTATAGCTAGGATCGATACCCCGAGAGCTCTCGTCGGAAAATTAATACATTCTCTATTAATCGATATCGGAAAATCCCATCCCCAAGCGCTAGTCTATCCTTTGACTGTAGCATCGAAATCATCGTTTATTGCTCGTAAGAATGCAGCCAATCAAATCTTGAAGTCAATGTGTACTCATTCGAATAATTTAGTCAACCAGGCTGCTATGATATCTGAGGAGCTCATCCGAGTGGCTATTCTATGGCATGAGCAATGGCATGAAGCTTTAGAGGAAGCTTCAAGGTTGTATTTCAGTGAGAATGATGTGAATGCCATGTTCAAGACGTTGGAGCCGTTGCATGCGATGTTGGAGCGAGGCCCGCAGACACTGAAGGAGGTGTCGTTCAGTCAGGCGTACGGACGAGATCTGAACGAGGCGCAGGAGTGGTGTAATAGATATAAGGTATGCTTTTTGTTTCATTTTTGTCGTTATAGTGGTTCTGTACTGTAAAAATTATGTTTTTTTTTTCGATTTTACTTAAAAGTTCATCTTATACCGCAGTTTAGTTTAGATTTAGAATATCAGCTGAAGTAGTTGTTCATTACAACTCAAAGTCGAGTAATCTGTATGCCAATAAGGTCCAAATGGCTTTCTCCTTGTCTGACCTATACTTATATTGTATAAATTATCTTTTTCTCAGGAATCCGGCCAAGTACGAGACCTAAACCAGGCTTGGGATCTATACTATCACGTATTCCGTCGCATCAGCCGCCAGCTCCCACAGCTGACGTCACTAGAATTACAGTACGTGAGCCCACGCCTGCTCAACTGCCGCGACCTTGAGCTCGCCGTGCCCGGCTCCTACGTGCCCTTGCAGGACCTCATCCGCATCGCGCACATACAGAGCAGTCTGCAGGTGAGTTGCACGTTGTAGTAGCATGTGTGACGTCACTAGAGCTGCAGTGCGTGAGCCCGCCCCTGCTCATCTGCCGTACCAACCATCCAACGTTTTATAAGTCTCTTACGTCTCTGTTTGGGCAGGATATACAGTGTCTAAACGCATTTTATTTTGATTTGGTATCAGTCCTGAAAAGTTGGTGAAATTTCGCCAACGAATAAAATTTGACCTTGTATATCCTGAAAAATCGAAATGAAATATGGCTTTAGTTTCCAAAGCTCAAAAAGTCACTTCCTTATAAACAATTCAATTGTTTCACCCACAGGTAATCACCTCAAAGCAGCGTCCACGCCGCCTCTGCATCCGCGGCTCTAACGGCAAAGACTACATCTTCCTACTCAAAGGACACGAGGACTTGCGTCAAGACGAGCGCGTCATGCAACTGTTCGGTCTAGTCAACACGCTACTTCAGGCTGATCCCGACACCTTCCGAAGAGATCTGGCCATTCAGAGATACGCTGTCATTCCGCTGTCGACGAACTCTGGCCTCATTGGATGGGTGCCGCACTGTGATACTTTACATTCGCTAATAAGGTTCGTTTTGAAATAGCACTCTTTCGAATATCTTTTTTGACTTTAGAGCTTAAAAATTGCTGTGAAAAAAAGGAAATAGGTATACACCAAAAAGTTTTTTTTACAACGTGACTATTCGATCAATTCAACTCACAAGGAGTGTAGAAGGAAATTAATTTAAAGACGAATAAAGGCACACTTTGAATTGAGCACGGGTGTCAAAGCTTAATAAATACCAACCTTGTCACAATGGACATAAAGTCCAATATAAATTTACTAAATCCCCCTAGTCCGCGAGAGCATCAAAGCTGACAAATCCACGCAAGAATTTCCGACTTTATTTCAATAAGCGTAAGGTTAATATTTTTTTGGCAATGAAATGACTGTGCTCTACGCTTCGCTTCGCCCAATTTTTTTCAATGTAGACTTACTGAATAAAAATCTTTTATGTTTTTAGGGATTATAGAGAGAAGAGGAAGTGCTTGTTAAACATCGAGCACAGAATTATGCAGAGGATGGCGTCCGATCTCGATAAACTGATGTTGATGCAAAAGGTTGGTTTTTACCTTTTATAATTCTTTGATTTCTCAAATATATAAAATATACTTACTTAATATTTACTTCTATGCATTCAATTATAGTATAGTCAGTGAAATGTATTGTTTAGCATATAAATGGTCCGGATTCGACCCGCCCAAGCTTTTTTCCGGCTGGCAAATCAAAATACTACCGTAAAATGGGGCGCGAAGTTAAAATGTGAGCGGTCCGATCGCCTACCAAAGAATGACAGTAGCATCTTCTACTAGCTATCTACCAGAATTAAGAGACAACAACTATAATTTTAATCATTGCTTATTTTGTGCACTTTATTCATTTGAATTTGAAAGGCATAGGTGTGATAGATAACAAACATGATATGAATCGCTATGACGTTGTTTTGGTGCGGCCAGTTACATTTGACAATAATGAATAATTATTACAGCCATATATGCACACTTCCAAACGTCACTCACTATCATACGATAGTGGGAGCCAGATAGCATGCTTTTTAGGGTTCCGTACCCAAAGGGTAAAAACGGGACCCTATTGCTAAGACTTCGCGGTCTGTCCGTCCGTCTGTCTGGCACCAGACTGTATCTCATGAACCGTGATAGCTAGACAGTTGTCATAGATGATGTATTTCTGTTGCCGCTATAACAACAAATACTAAAAACAGAATAAAATAAATATTTAAGGGGGGCTCCCATACAACAAACGTGATTTTTTTATATATGTAGTGTTAAATATTGTACAGTGGTACGGCGGAACCCTTCGTGAGCGAGTCCTACTCGCACTTGGCCGATTTTTATTTTAATTTTAATATTTGTTCTTTATCGCAAGCGACATTCGAATACTGTGCACTGTGTTCCTATTGGTTGAGCCAGTCTGCTGACGCATCGCACAGGCTTTAGCGTGTTTTCGAAGTTATTGGCAAGATATTTTTTTGTTGATGTCACATGTTACGTGCGGTACTGCGATCGTTTCTGCTTTGTACTTACATTTCCTTGTTTATAAAGTTTCTGGAAGAATGTCTGGTGTTAAAAAGCGTAAAGTGAACGCCGAATGTCGCCAATTTGAAGAAAAATGGACTGATGAATACTTTTTCACATTGCTCTATGGTAAGCCTATCTGCTTATTGTGTCATGAGTCATTGCCCGATATAAAAGAAACCTATATGAAACGACACTACTCTAGTAAGCATACTGCCCAGCACACCCTTAAGGGCCAATTAAGAAAAGACAAAATTCAAAAGCTGGTTACCAGTTTAGATAAGCTAAGGACACAATCAGACAATGCTGTGAAAGCTAGCTTCATGGTCAGTGCAAAAATAGCAAAGTCATCGAAACCATTAACTGAGGGAGAATTTGTCAAAGAGTGTCTGTTAGAAATAACAGATGTTATGTGCCCCGAGAAGAAAAATGAATTCGAAAATATAAATTTGTCTAGTCGTAAAGTTGTTCGACGTGTTGCTATGATGGCTGGAGATATCAAGAGAAAGTTGTCAGAACGTGCGTCTGAATTTCAAGCATTTTCAATTGCTTTGGACGAGATCAATGACTTGTCTGATACTGCGCAACTAGTTATTTTTATACGAGGTGTTGACAAAGAATTTAATGTAACTGAAGAATTGCTGGCACTACAGCCTCTAAAAGAGACCACCACCAGAGAAGATATTTTTAATGAGGTTAAGGTTGCTATCGAACAGTACGGTTTACAGTGGGACCGATTGATTGGAGTTTGCACAAATGGTGCACCTTCTATGGTCGGTTCACGAAAAGGTTTCATCAGTATTTTAAAAGAAAAAGCGAATGAGCTGAACGTGGAAAAAGAAGACTTGATAATCCTCCATAACATTATCCACCATGAAGACTTGTGTTCCAAGTCTGTTCGATTGTTGAGCGTTATGGACGTAGTAGTGAAAAGCATAAATTTTTGTCTTTCGCTTGCGCCTGACCATTACCAGTTCAAATCATTTTTGGATGATCTCTCTTTAGAACATGATAATTTGACGTACTATTGTGAAGGGAGATGGATAAGTAAAGCCAAAATGCTAAAAAGTTTTTACGGTCTTAGAAAAGAAATTGCTGAATTAATGGAAATCAAAAACACGCAATTATCATTGCAAGTTACTGATCCAAAATGGGTATGTGACCTAGCCTTTCTGGTTGACATCACGGGACACTTAAACGACTTGAACTTGAAACTGCAAAAACAAGATCAGTTGGTACATGAATTGTACAGCCATCTGAAAGCGTTTCAGGACAAAATTCGCGTTTGGGAATCACAAATGCAATTCGGAAACTGTTTTCATTTTTCAACGCTTTTCTGTCAGGAAGATATTGCGTACGCTCAGTATGCTGAAGAACTGAAATTATTGTCGGAGCATTTTTCTAGTAGACTTGCTGATTTCAAGAACATGGACAACAGCTTAAGCCTATTTACTATTCCAATAAAAAGTGACGTAGAGAAGGCTCCGGCTCACCTGCAGATGGAGCTGATTGAGCTTCAAGTAGATACTCGCCTCAATTCCAAATTTGATGACGTGCCGCTATTAGAATTCTACAGAATATATTTACCTGAAGAAAAATATCCAAATCTGCGAGCGTTCGCAAGAAAATTTATTTGCGCATTCGGGAGCACGTATAAATGTGAACAGTTCTTGTCAAAAATTAAAACGAACTATTCTAAGCAGCGAAGCAAACTGAAGGATAAAAATATTGAAAGCACTTTGCGTGTCTGTTTGAGTGGTATCGAGCCAGACATAAATAAACTCGTTTCTCAAGATCAGACTCAGGCTGCCCATTAATTTGTAATTTTATAAAATAAAATGTAGGTATATAATGATACTGTTTTTTTTTGTCCTACCTATTACCTACCTACGACCCACGAATACAAAAATGTTCCACAGTTTAGCCTGCAACTTATGCCAAAGGTTGTCCAACTGCCCCGTTGGTCTCGTGGTTGGAAGCGCGACTGCTGAGCGTGGGGTCCTGGGATAGATTCCCAGGTCGGGCTATGTGTTATTTAGGTTTTTTCATCAGGAATTTCTCAGTAACAGCCCAGAGTTTGGAAGTTGGCGGTTTGATAGCCCCGTGCCTCAGAAAGCACGTTAAACCATTGGTCTTGTGCCTGATTTCTATCCGGTTGTGTCGGATTGCGTGCCGTCCCATCGGACTATGAGAGAGAGGGAAGAGAAATTGCACGTGTCTGCGCACACACTTGTTCACTATAATATCTCCCGCGCTGAAGACTAGTCTTCGTTGAGATTGGCCGACATGGCCGAAATAGGGTCTGGAGGACTATTATTATTATGCCAAAGGTTGCCCATACTTTGGGTATACTTAAATACTTTGGGTGTAATTTACGTTAGAGTTAGTACTCCGTAAAGCCGTGTTATAGCCACTGCATACGATAGATAAAGAACTACAATATGTGATTTGAATATACAGACGATTTAAGTTGATAGTCAATTTACTAAACAATCTGTTTCTCTGACTGTACATGAAAACGGCCCTAGGCACTTTTTGCCCGTCAACGTATGACATTACTTTTTTTTTTATATATATTTCTCATAATAATACTAGCCTGTAAGCGGTTACGCACTACGTCCGATCTGAATCAGAAATGTAATCCATCTTCCTATTTGTTCGGATCTAGTGCGCAACCCATGAGGGGTTGCGCACTAGACAAATAGGACAATGGTCACTTCTCATCATCATCATCATCATTTCAGTCATTTCTCGGATTCGGATCGGATGTAGTGCGAAACCGCTCTAACAGTCAAAAGGTCAAATACTAATTCATGCAATCATTTACGTAAAATTTCCTAGGTGGAAGTCTTCGAACACGCCCTAGAACATACAGCAGGCGATGACCTAGCCAAGTTACTCTGGCTGAAGAGTCCATCTTCCGAAGTGTGGTTCGAGCGTCGCACGAACTACACTCGTTCTCTAGCCGTTATGAGCATGGTAGGCTACATCCTGGGGCTCGGAGACCGGCACCCCTCCAACATCATGCTGGACCGAGTCACCGGGAAATTCCTGCATATAGACTTCGGCGACTGCTTCGAAGTAGCTGTCACAAGAGACAAGTTTCCTGAGAAAATTCCTTTCAGATTAACCAGGATGCTCATCAATGCTATGGAGGTAAGATTAAAATTTACTGATTGTCATTATTATTTAGTGTAATCTAAATTCAATTAAATGTAGTTAACAGCGAATGAACAGATAAAATCGACAAGCCTTATCGATTATGTATAATCGATAAAGCATAATCAAATTCTTTCCCAGATAACTTTCGTCAAGGTTTTCTGAATGTAAGTATGGAAATAATTCTGTAGGTATTATTATTCACACCAATATTAAGAGCGTTTACGACGCATAAGCAAGATACAAAGGTCTAAAAAGTTAGTAAAGAACATTTTCGAAATGTCTTATTTAAAAAAAGATAACTGGAAATCTCTGTTTCTACGGAAAATTTAAAATCGGTCTAATTTTTTAGACCTTTGTATCCTGCTTATGCGTACGAAGTTTCATTAAGGGGCTTAGAAGACCTAAACGCAAAAAACGCAAGTTTTAGAAACAATAAAAGTATATGATAAACTACAGTAAAAAAACTCAAAAAAATATATGATATTCTTCAGGATAAATGCGAGGAAGATAGTGTGTTGAAAACATAATACAACTTATTTGGTACGATAGAAAAAAATCATGAAGATACCTCTAAAAACTTTTTTTTTACAACAAAATTCATACTAATATACATACAATCATTATGATTTTTTGTCAGATTATTCTACAAGCAACATACTAAAATTATAGTGTTTTCGTTTTTTTGTCCAAACACTAGATTTTTCGTAAATCGATAATTGCTTCATATTTTGCAATAAATTACCAGCGTTGTGGCATCGCGCTTCTCTTTCTTTTCTATGCAGTCCGACAAAGACCGCGCTTTAGGTCATGTAGTCCTCTTAAAATCGGTTCATTAATTTCGAAAAACAAGGGCTTTTGTATGAAAGCCGTACGTCGAAAACGCTCTTAAAAGAAGGATAGTTCCCCTTTTATGACTTTTTAAGGCTAACCTGCCTGACTTGAATACATTAGTGTTGTTCTTACGACGAAGAAACTTTTTCCAATCCCTTATAAAATAAAAATACAACGCTAAGCACGTTAAGCCGCTGGTCCCGGCTGTCATTCGTGGATCTTTGACAATCGTTACAGGTCGTCAGAAGCCCGAAAGTCTGACAACCAGTCTTACCAAGGAGTATCGTTTGACCCAGTCACTGGGTTGTAGAAGTCAGATAGGCAGTCGCTCCATGTAAAATACTGGTAATCAACTGCATCCGGCTAGTGGAAGCCGACCCCAACACAGTCGGGAAAAGGCTAGGCAGATGATGTATGCACGACTCCCTAAGGCTAGGGTCAAATCTGATCGAAAAAACGCGCGGAATCGAGATATGGCACTTTCAGAACATTTTACTTGCATCGATCACCGCGTTCTTGTACCCAGATTACTACCTAAACTAAGGTGGCTTGGTAAGTGGTGTTATTTTTTTCTGTCCTAAATATTCTCTCAACTTCTCTAGGTGACCGGCATCGAAGGCACATACCGTCGCACATGCGAGTCAGTGATGGAGGTGCTCCATCGTCACAAGGACAGCGTCATGGCCGTGCTAGAAGCGTTCGTATACGACCCTCTACTAAACTGGAGGCTTATAGACGCTGGACGTCGTTCCAGAGCCGACGCAGAAATCTGTTCAACATCAGACCCTGCTTCTTCCCCACAGCCAAGTAGAAACAGGATACATATAGGACTAAACGACGCTCTCGACCAACCAGCAGAGACGAATCTAAACAAAAGAGCGCTGGCAATCGTGAATCGAGTGCGGGACAAGTTGACCGGTCGAGATTTCCCGCATATTGACGAAGTGTCTGTCACGGTACAGAAGCAAGTGGACCTGCTCATTCAACAAGCTACGAGTAACGAGAATTTATGCCAGTGTTATGTGGGGTGGTGCCCGTTCTGGTAATACCAAAGGATTATGTGTATAAAGTCCATTTTTTGTACTATCTAATTTTTGTAAGGGCCTGTTTTGCATCCAGAAAGATAAATTCAAAAATAGAAGAAACATTTGTAAGTAATAAGGTAAGCGGAAGGTATCAGGAGATGAGGAAACAGGCCATAGGTCTATTGATACATTTGTCATTGATTCACCACTTCTCATTATTGTATCTGTGTGTTTGGGAAACAAGAATCCACATAAGTCATTTGTAAGGTAGTTGTACACACGGCGACACATCATTTCCAGTTTTGGCTGACCTCGAATTGTATAGGTTTTTCGTACAATCAGAAGTCAGCTTATACTGGTTATGCATAGCTTGTTGTGTAGCCGTGCGTACCCCCTAGGGGCCTAGGATTTAGATAACGGTTTGGAGATCAAGAGATTGAAAATACAAAGTAGTAAATAAATGAAGTGCTCAAGAGAGCTCGATTAGAGTTAATCCATCCCTACGTCGTATGCTCTGCATAGATTGCTCGGTAGATATCAGAGAGTATTGCAACATAATTCTCTAAATAGGCGTTTAATTACTACTTTGTGATAGAAATGGATCGCAATGTACAGTTGGATATCATTATTTTACACCAAAATGTTCGTCTTCAGTGAAGACGATATTTTGGTATATTAAACTCATTTTAGACTTTTTATGAGATGCGCCTGTATGTGCCGTCAGCGGCGAATTATCTCTAAACAACTGTAATGCATTTATATAACTGCACTCAGCATTTAGTCATAAATGATTTGTTAAAATTACGTGTAATAAAGCTAAAGAATTGTCTTCGGGTAGATCAGCAAAATTGTATAGTCACCGACTCCCCGTCATAGTGTCGCCATAGAATTATGTTGTATAGAAATTGTAACAACGCCATATAAGGATATTTGTAATAAGAAAAGGTCATGGGGCTGGTTAGCCAGATAAACGTTACGTTAGATCCATTTGTTAACCGAGTTCAAAAAAGGAGGTTCTTTTGTGGTTCCATTTGATTCGCCGACCTCGTAATTGCTTTATCACCCTAAGTTTGAATGTCACTCATACGTCATAAAAGTCGCAAGTCAAGGTCTATTTTTTCCTATACACCAATGTGACAGTTGATAGTTTCAACCTTAGTGAAGTTTCAATTTACTGGGAGGTTTTTGTCAAAAGTGGTAAAGAAATTGCGAGGTCGTCGTCGCGCAGTTGTCAAGTTGGATGATGTTCTATCATGGTAAAAGTGATGTATCTCAAAAAACAAAACACTGCCATTGCAATGCGCTGCTCAAATTAGACAAAGGTCTGCCAGATTCACTGTTATAACGCCTAGCGCCTAACTGTTTCATGCTAATTATGAATTAATTAACGTGCGTTGTTCGTATAACCCAGTGCAGCATTAGCTGCATATTGATCATACTATTGGCAAATAAAAAGGGCCGAAAACACCACAAAAAAGCACGACCGCTTCTCCTAGAAAAAGTTTTTATATCTGGCCGCATATATACACTATGTCGAGTAAATTGGGTTATTTTTTATAAAAGTCGACATTTAGTTAAGGTTGTGTAATAATAGGAACAAAATGGGATGTAACGTTCTTGTATAGAATATATAAAATTGTGCCTATATTGTGATAACATTAACATCATTTCCATAAGGAAAGGATACCATGCTACTTGTAAATAAGCTATGTTTATTATGTCTTAAATTAGATTGTTTTTCACGGAATAAACGAATTGTTGTTATTAGATTGTTTTCTTTTTAAAAGTAGACAAGCAATGTGCCCGACGACGGGATTTCCCATCAGCAAAAATTAAGATTTTTTATTAAGCTCCTATGGGACGAATTACGATAATTAAATTCAACTCAAAATCCTTCCTTTTAGTGCTCACTTTCGATAAACAAAATTGTATGTGTCTAGCTAGACCCAGCGGTTTAGGCTGTGCGTTATCTGTCAGTGAATTGTAAGTATTTATTTACATACAGGGTTGCAGGGACATCGGCGTACAATCCGTTACGATTCAGAACATGAGTGGATTTTTTTTTTTTTGGTTATTTATAATAAAAACAGCACGTTCCAAAAAGAGTGACATTACCTACGCGGTCAAATGTATGGAACAGCAATTTTTTTTTAACTCTCTATGTACTTTATTGCACCAGAATATACACATACCAAAAATAAATATTAAGTAGATCTTAGGAGGTGATGTAAAAGCACTTCACGGTTTTCTCCTGTACTACAAGATAAATAATAAAACACTAATACACTCCATTGTAATTCATTACACAAGTTGAGTATTCCTGCATAAATCGTAGCGAAGTGTAAAATATGTGTTTGTTTTGAAAATGAGTGGATAGAATTATTTTTATCAAGGATCTTATAATTTCCTGCTGAGATAAAACGAGATTATGTACTTATTACAATGATAAAGCAAAAGTACACACGAGCATTGTTATATAATGATGATTTATAGAAACAATAGAGAGCACTATCGCTTGCACAGGTAACATAATTTTTATACTTAGATCTCTTAAATTGCACTTCAAGCTTAGTCCACTTAGGTTCTAAGATGGATGTAACTGGTTGGAAATGTAGCTTCCAAAGTGTACACAGTGATGCTCAATGTGTACACCTCGAAGCCTAATCCTAGGTCTGGTAACATTTATATTTTAGGTAAGTACTTAATTCAATATGATATTGCATAGAATTATAACGAATATAAATGTTGATGAATAGAAGGGGAGAGGAAGGTTAAAGAAAAGATATATGGATTGTGTGAGGAATAATATGAAAGAAAAGGGAGTGAATGATAGCATGACAGTTTACAGCGTGGAATGGAAGAAGAAACGTGTCCGTGGAAACGCTTGCGCGACCCCAAGTAACATAGGACAAGGGCAGGAAGATGATGATTAGATAGAAGTTAACATATTCCAGCACAAGAGCTAGAATATGTTAACCCTATGTAGGAAAATGTGCTTTATTTAAAAAAAAATATGTCAGGTGATGTACTTACTTTGAAGTCTATTGTCAACCAAAGACCATGGATGATGAAAGAATAGAAGATAAGTTTGCCGAAATATTACGTTTAATTACTTAATTAATTTAAGTGTCATTGATAGCGTACCTACATAAGTATTAGAGTACATACCTACCTACGTGATTAATTTGCAATGTTGCAATTCGATTACCAACCAACGTATAAAAGGACATGACCTATTCATGGTTGCATACAAAACACGGCAATGATTGACTCTATGACTCATTGCAGTTGAAACGTACGATTTATTAGGAAATAAAGATAATGGCATTGAAAATGTCCTCGTCTGAACTTTAATAGGTATGTACTTACGCTTTCGCATTTCAGTAGCAGATTTATGTAAGTAGGTACTACCTACCTGTTAAAAAAAACAATGTGAAACCTAACTTTTAAAGAAATCGAAGACTATGGGTGTCGTAAAACGCGACTCACCTCTTCTACCTATAGCTAGTGAGATCATCATATTATATACAGGTTGATCCGTCGAAATGGGTCAGTAGGTATGGGAAAATCTAAAACTTGGTAAGTATTAGAGGCAGAGTTTGTTCTTACCAAATTGTTTGGAAACCACAAAGATCTCAACAGACGGGCACTCTGTATAAATACCTACTTTTATAGTTTATAGTGGCCTATGATCAGTCATGTGAAAAGGACATTTAACAGCTAACTAACGCGTTCGTATTGAGTAGACCATGGTACAGATTACGTATTACAGCAGTTTGAATGGTTTTCCTGTCTAATAATGCAATTAATTACTCATATTAGACAAACCCTAGTCAGCATTTACCTGCTCAGGAAAACGCACGCGTGTTTTGTTTACCTTAATATTTTAAATAAACAGCGAAAATGCTAAAATATTAAAACTACAACACTCGCCGGATTCAGCAAAACAAACGGGATCCCCTCATGCGTGAAGAAAGTAATTGTTTCCAGTACGCGCCGGTCATTTGAAACAAAAACACCACGCTGTTTGTCACAACTACAAGGGATATTCAATCATAAAACACTATCTAATAAACGATCGTTTGACTTAATCAGTTGGCCGGTGACCGCAGAGAGCGCTGGGCGCCCCTTCGACTGCTCCGTACGAAATACCACGCGAACGCACGCACATGATGGATAATTACGAAATTCGTGACTTCAGTTCGCTGAGTAAGTTTTGTAATATTTATTCCCAAATCTACGATTTTTTATATTGTCTTAATTCTTGCTCAATTTCTTTCCAAAATAATGCCAATGTTTACGTCTTTATTGTGTTCAGCTAGTTCGCAAGTGTTCCATGACTTCTGTCTAGGACATGGCATGGCCTAGATACATAAACAATAGTTACGGAGAACAAAACAAATATTTTAGTGATTGTTTAATAAGGTTGATACGCTGCCGCTACCTCGTTACCCTTCGAATCGACTCAAGTATGCATCAATGTTAGATCAATACGGAAACACTCTATTTCCTTGTGATTATAATTTAAAACTGATTAAAAATATCTACCTAACAAAACAGTTTAGTGATAGTTATCCTAGTAGTAGGAGGCCTATGTCCAGCAGTGGACGTCTTTCGGCTGAAATGATGATGATCCTAGTCAAAATTATTAGACCTTGGTATAGATAGATAATTATCAGACATACATACAAATTCAATTCTTGCTTGTTATTAGTTTATTCCTTTGTGCCCGCGACTTCATTCGCGTGCATATTGGATTTCATGTGTTTATTTTTTTTTTGCTCGGAACACTAATTCTTTTAACTAAATAAAAGTAGCCTAACTGACTTCTTATAACATCAACTCTGCCAGTGAAAGTCTCGTCAAAATCCGTCTAGCCGTTTCAGAGATTAGCCGGAACAAACAGACAGACAGCCAAAAATAGTAAAAAATGTTATTTTGTTATATGAACCGTATATACTTTCATATGCATTTAGTAAAAAGCTGTTATTTTGACATTACAAACAGAGACTTCAATGTTATTTATTTGTGTAGATTAGGGGCATATTAGCGTACCTACAGGCAGGCTGAATTGCTGCTTCATATCAAAATATCTTCCACCAATCCATCCATACTAATATTATAAATTCGAAAGTAACTCTGTCTGTATGTTACCTTTTCACGCCTAAACAGATTTCGAAAAAAATTGGCAGAGAGATAGATTGCATCCCGGGGAACGACATAGGATAGTTTTTATCCCGATACTCCCACGGGATCGACACTTATGCGGGTGAAACCGCGGGGCGCGGCTAGTAGAATATGTTGTTTCCTCATAAGACTCCATACCTATGTTTCTTATAATTTGTGCCGACGTTACAGTCGTGACTGCAATAAACAATATTTGATCGTCATCATTATTTATATCAATCAATAAATAAACGAAAGTTACGTATCGATTAGCGCAGTGGTTGAACGGTTGTCTTCTGGGTTAGTGAGGGTTCGATCCCAACACGCAACCATGTTTTGTATGGAGGAACCCTACGTATGATTTATTCGGGATTTGGCAACATATACAGCCCTCTATTGGTAGCTGCTCCGATTCTAGAGATCATTATCATTTAGGTAGGTACAGATTATGTTATTCATAAACTGCAATGCGTTGTCTGTAATTGATCTTTGCCATATAACCAGAATTGACAGGAAACTATTCTAGTAATTATAACCGTCGTTACCGACACCGTATAAGACCGATAACGAATTAACTGCAACAAAAAAGGATTAATGAAGTCTAATCGGTTTACTTACAGGTGAAACTGTACAAAATTTACTGAAAGCGGCAGCAGAAGTAAGAAAAAAGGCGTACTGTCCGTATTCCAACTTCGCAGTAGGATGCGCGATATTGACAGAAGAAGATGACAAAGTTTACACAGGGTGTAATATAGAAAACTCGACTTTATCGCCAACGCTATGTGCCGAGCGTACGGCGATTGGGAAGACAGTAAGCGACGGGTACCTTAAGTGCAAGACAGTAGCCGTAGTGGCACATCAACAGAACTTCACCGCCCCTTGTGGGGTTTGCAGACAGACGCTTAGTGAGTTCCGATCATCAGATGGAGACATGGAAGTTTACCTCGGCAAACCATCGCACGATAAAGTCCTGTGCACAAAGTTATCCCATATGCTTCCTCTAGCATACGTAAGCTATAAAAATGATAGTATTATATCGTAACATGGTATTTTTTTTTTAGAGTGAAGTGACATGTAGGTATAAAATATATCGATAACTTGTAATGACCGGTGAACATTATAAATGTTTGAAATAAAAATGTACGAGAAGCTTTTACGGCTTTATTGCGTATTTTATTTACAAAACTTATGACTAATAGTATGGGTCCAATATACACAGCGTAATGGCAACGCGTTTAACGTGAAGCACTCATTTATCCTTAAAGGGTATTTACAATAACAGAACCAACCGCGATGGATAATAATAACAAATGCAATAAACTCAAAACGCCGTAACAAAAAATATAATATCGTTTTATTTTCAGATTTTTTGAAGCACGCACTTGTGCCCTTTTTTATCGAAGTTCAGCGTCAACGTCCAGGATTTTGACAATCGTAGTCATAAAACGTGCGAGAAGGATGGTGAATATTTTAGTATGGAATTTCTAATAACTCTATTGTGTCCGTCTAGTGTCTCTCGCTCTGGCGTTTTATGACGGCGACCGCCATAAATGGTAGAGTTCAATTCAGTAAGTATTAGCACTATCGCATGTGTAGATCGGTGTACAAACACATGTGTATCTGCACCTGCATTAGTTACGAATTACCGCACGTGTTAACAACGTGTGTTACCGATACAATTTACAGCATGCACACCTCGGAAGTTTTATTTCAATGTAAAAATCGTGCAAATATTAAAAACATTACTGTTATGGAACTCCGATCTGATAAACGCTTTATATTCCACGTGAATGTCCCACAAAAAATACCTGTAGTTGACGACGCTTGTCTTTTGAACTACAACTCGGTGGTAAAAGATAATAATAAAATACTGGAGTCGTTGAATAAATGCTATAAAGTTTATAATGTATTAACTTGTCAGTTTTGTTTTTTTAATGGTATCACAATCTCACTACATCTAAGTACATCTACAGAATGTAGAGAGATTGTGTATCTAAACTCTATAGGATTATTTGTCTATCAGACCATATTTTATGAAACTATCTAACGGGATAAGTAGGTAATTAGGTAGTTCATAGTCTGACTGAGAAAGCCCGTTTCGCCAATTACTAACACATAATTAACATAAACAAAGTATAACAAACTTAAAACAATTTCCTTAATAAATACTAGTAATATCATAACATAAATAAAATAATTAGTCTTATTTAAGTGACTATATTTTTACATTATAAACATGGTTATGTAATAAGGTGCAAATAGAGATAAAACAATATAATCTTTATAGTAATAAAACTACGTTTACACCTGACATGACAAAGTTATTTACATAAAATAGCGAGTTTTCTTAATCACTCACGAACGCTTTAGCGTTTCCGAATAATACGTTAAAGGCTAGAGCACATTTGGGCGGGCTGCAACGCTACGCATTGCAAAAATCTTCCTACTTACTTACTTTCGTACAGTCAGGGAACTTTATTGTTGAGTAAATTGACACACAACGACAATTTGCCATGTTATACCCATTTCTTAGCCTGACATAAACAAACAGTTTTATATTGAATTTACGGACAATTAAATCTGATAGCCATTTTTTTCTTCAATCAAGTTCTCCAACTTTACATTTTGTATAAACCATCGCACACAACACCACTGACTTTTTCGTTTGGTACAGTGCGATGCGTCTCTACCATGTGCTAGCCTAATTAATAAATACTTACAGTTCATCACTCACTCACCAATAAGGACACCAACCGATGTAACACTGACACAAATTCTCATTGTTCGTCGCCTGCTTGATGAGCAAGTCCACTTGCTTAGGCACACTGACCACTGCTTCTACATGCGGGAAATCTCTTCCAGTCAGTTTGTCTCTTATCCTGGTGAGTATCGAGAGCGCTCGTTTGTTGAGGTTCGCTTCGGGAGGTATTTCTAAAGATTCATAGTGTAGATGGTTGCGGGAACGACTTGGAAGTGTGTAAGACGAGTCTATATCCGAGGAAAATGAAGACTCGGTGAGAGAGTGGTGGTCGTTGTCAACAAGCCTCCAGTTGAGAAGAGGGTCGTACACGAAGGCTTCTAAGACGGCCATCACGCTGTCTCGGTGTTTGTGTAGCACGTGCATCACGGATTCGCATGTTGAACGGTAAGTGCCCTCGATACCAGTTACCTATGACAAAAAGGTAGGTTTTGAAAAGGTGAAGATATATAAATATCGCCTTTCATTGAATCATTTATTTTGGTCAAAAAGTGAAAGTACAGGCACTCCCAAAAAATCATTCGACAAAGGATTTCCATGTCAAGAATTGACTTGAAACTGTTGTTTCTTACTAAAAAGATCTTCAAACTGTACTGCCATGGACGGATATTTTATATAATACTAGCTGCGCCCCGCGGTTTCACCCGCATAAGTTTCGATCTCGTGGGAATATTGGGATAAAAAGTCCTATCCTATGTCCTTTCCCGGGACTCAAACTATCTCTATACCAAATTTCATCTAAATCGGTTCAGCGGTTTAAGCGTGAAGAGGTAACATACAGACAGACTGACACACTCGCATTTATAATATTAAGTACTTATAGTACCTAGGTACTTATGGATTAAGTATAATAATAATATATTATGGTTTTATATTTATTTTGTTAATTCATTACACCGAAAATGTATAAAACGAACGACTTTCCAAAGTCGAATGAAGCCAATGGCTTCGGTGCCATAATCAAAAATACTTAGACGGAATGCTTTCTAACCGAATATTTCAAACATCCATTTTTTTTACTTCACTTTCACATTTAAACCAATGATTTATAAAACGTGGATGTCCGTTATTAAATATTTTCTTATTTAAGTAATACTTATTTGTGGAGACGTAATTATTGACT
Organism: Hydraecia micacea; assembly: GCA_914767645.1. NCBI lineage: Eukaryota > Metazoa > Arthropoda > Insecta > Lepidoptera > Noctuidae > Hydraecia > Hydraecia micacea. Next base: position 4,805,740 of record OU611794.1, read on the forward strand.
ATTGTTTTCCGCAAAACATAATAGCTGTTTATCTCATTATCTTCTTTTCTTAATCTATTACTTTTATTCCAAAGGTCACCGCCGCCGCCGGGGAATTACCTACATTTAACGCCTCATGCATCAGCAATTCAGCATGCACTTTGATAAAACAGATATTCATATTGCATAAATGCATGTAGCATCATCAAATTATTATTTGTATTGTTAACTAGCTCCTGACCGCAACTTAGTCCGCGTGAAATCCTTTTTTTTTATATAAAAGTAGCCTAAGTTACTCCTTATTACATCAGCTATCTGCCAGTGAAAGTCCCGTCAAAATCGTTCCAGCCGTTTCAGAGATTAGCCGGAACAAACAGACACACAGACAAAAATAGTAAAAAATGTTATTTTGGTATATGTACACACGGCTACACATCAAGCTATACATTTCCAGTTTGAGTTGACCTCGCATTGTATAGCTTTTTCGTACAATCAGAAGTCAGCTTATACTGGTTATGTATAGCTTGATGTGTAGCCGTGTGTACCGTTTATACATCCATATTAATTTAGTAAAAGCGGTTATTTTAATATTACAAACAGACACTCCAATTTTATTTATTTGTATAGATTGAAATACTAAAACCAACAAAGGCTTTTCCAGACAGGCGCGACTTGTGGAGTTGCGATCTTTTTAAGCGCAGAGCAGAGGTTTTATTCATGACATTGTATAATAAACCTTATTTTCGCTATCTTAAAGTGCAATCGAACCAGCGCCAGTGAGTCCGTGAACCCGAGAAGGTGTTTGATGCCACCGTCGATGTTTGCACCACTTTACACGTTATGGCAGTTATGATAAAGTGTATTATTCAATGTCATCAGGAAACCCTCTGCCGTCCACACAACCGTAGCGTCTGATGACACAATTACGAAAAAACAGTTGGTTTAATAGTTCATGGCGTATAGTTATATGTGACCAATTTGTGCTAAACTCGAGGTTGGCGGGATCAAATGGATTTAGTAAACGACGCAGTTGCCATTATTGTGTCAGGCATTAATTATCCGCCTGACTTTAATACGTATTTACACTAAATTACGATGCTGCTTGGTAATAAAAATTCCTGAGTAGCGGAATCACTATTATAGTTCAAATAATTTAGTAAGCCGTTTTTCACTACTGTAGCAAGAATGCTGTGTGTAACATATTTTCTGGTTACATAATTACTGGGCAGAAAAGAAAGAAGGCCACTTTTTTTTAATCCAGATTATTAATAGAACCGCTCCGTTCTGCTAGTGCATTCGGCGCTGAATATAAATACAAATATTTTGAAAAACTATGAAATGCTATCTTATCTTTTTATGTCATCATTTCATAGCGACAGGTTTTGAATATCATAATTCATATGAAAGTTAATTATATCATAATAGCTTTATAATGTAATCATTATTTTTATATAAACTAAAGATTTAGGATATTTTTTAAGCATTATAAACACTTATTCCATTGTCAATTAATTACAAAATTTAATACAACTTACCTCCATAGCACTGATAAGCATCCTGGTCAATCTAAACGGAATCTTCTCCGGGAATTTATCCCTCGACTGAGTTACTTCAAAACAGTCTCCAAAGTCTATATGCAGGACTTTCCCGGTAACTCTATGCAGCATAATGTTGGAGGGGTGCCGGTCTCCGAGCCCCAGGATGTAGCCTACCATGCTCATGACGGCTAGAGAACGTGTGTAGTTGGTGCGACGCTCAAACCATGCTTCTGCTGATGGACTCTTTAGCCAAAGGAGGCGGGATAGGTCGTTCCCGGGAGTTTGGGAGAGAGTGTATTCGAAGACTTCCACCTGTTTGGGGTAAAGTTATTAATTTAGTGTTTATTTTTATTGTTTTACTAATCTACACGCTGTGAATTAGAAACATAATAGTAAATGCAAGTAAAAGTTGTTGCTCTTGAGGTTAGTTTGAAATGTAACAAATGTTTTTTCCTGTGTAAGTGTGATGATTCGATGCAGATCAAAGACATATTTGGCACCTAATTAAACAACTTGTTGATAACACAAATCGCAGTATCAGACAACAATAAATCACAATTGATCCTATGAAGCTCTAGCTAAATTTACTGTGTAGTTTGAATTGGCCTAAAACCGGGAAAAAATGGAAGAATGAAGTAATATAGTTCATAGAAACTCACCTTATGCCTCAACATCAACTTCTGATAATCAGACGCCATCCGTAACATAATCTGCTGCTCCGTACTCAACGCCATTTTATTCGTCTTTTTATCTCTATAGTCACTAATGAGGTTGTATAGCGTGTCACACTGCGGCACCCAGCCTATTAACCCGGAGTTAGGGGACAGCGGTATTACAGCATACCGTTGTATGGCTAAGTCATGTCGGTACGTGTTGGTATCAGCCTGTAATAGCGTGTTGACTAGACCAAACAGTTGCATAACACGCTCGTCTTGGCGTAAGTCCTCGTGTCCTTTGAGAAGGAACATGTACTGTTTGCCGTCGGACCCTTGGATTGTGAGGCGACGAGGACGCTGTTTTGATTTTATTACCTGTGGAATTTAGAAGGTTAAGTTAGCAGATAATATACCGACAACCTCATGAGGAAAGCTGGACTTAGAAAGAAATAGAAACGTAAGTCAGTAGTAGTTAATATAGGTCTGAAATTGCCAACTCGCCTTGAGCAAGCGTGATGATCAATGTTAACGCCTTCTCTGTTTGAGAAGAGGTCTTTGCCCCGCAGTGGGACCATAATGCATTGGTACTAATATGTATAGCCGATAGCTTAGGATGAATATAAAAAAAAATGTCTACAGCCATGCACAATTAGCTTTTACTATTATACCGTATTTTTCAGCAAGTGCAGATAACCAAAACTAAAGTATAAAATCATAAAACGGCAAGCAATATCATTCTACATAAAAGCACTTAATGACGCCCGAATGGGCCCACAAGTATAGTATAGCTTTTGCAAATCACGAGCGCAGTATGTGACTTCTATGTCATTGTCATAAGGTTTAATCTGTGATTCTATGTAATTACAATGATTGACGCGCGCTTGTAAAATTCACTTGCTATTGCTAAAGATTGTTTAGGAATACTTACTTGTAAATGGCTATGTATATGCGATATCCTGCAAATCTTCCCATTGGGCACATAGGACCCCGGCACGGCCAACTCATAGTCCTTACACGAATGAAGACGTTTGCTGACGTACTGAAGCTCCAGTGACGTCAGAGAACGGAACTGTACCATGATGCGACGGACCACGTGGGAGTACAGGTCCCAAGACTCGTTTAGGTACCTGTTCTCGCCAGTCTCCTGGAAGATGAACAGGTTTGTAAGGACATATTTAAGAGGTAGGAAGAATTGCAAACAATATCAAACTGGATGGTAGTGAAAAGTAAAAAAACTTTAATAAAGAAATGATAAATACTTACTTTGTACAGTTCTAACCACCGACGTGCCTCCTGTAGATCTCTTCCATACATCTGTAGGAAAGATACTTCTTTCAACGTTTCTGGAGGTCGGTCCAGCATAGCATGCATTTTGTCTAGCGTCTTGAACATTCCGCGGTAGTCCTTTTCACTGAAATATAATCTGAAAAAAAAAATGGTTGATGACGATGTTTATATGAGATAGGTAGATAGATTATTAGTATTATACTTTACAGAAGATATAATATTTACCTAGAAGCCTCATCCAGCGCAATGCACACTTGATCGTGCCACAAAATGGCTACCTTTATCAGTTCCTCTGATATGACAGCGGCTTCATTCACTAAGTTCTGTGAATGTGCACACATTGTCTTCAAAATATAGTTGGCAGCATTCTTCCTAGTGACAAAAGAGGATTTGGTCGCAACCGTCAGAGGGTATACCAACGCTTGTGGGTGTAACTTTCCTATATCTATAAGGAGTATATGGACTAGTTTGGCTACTAAACTCCTTGGTGAGTCTATGCGGGCAATAAGCTGAGGTATCACTTGCAACCAAATCTTCACATCTATCTGTCTTATACCCTCAAATAATGCATCGTAAATCGCAGGATGATGGCCGTGGTCGAACCATAACGTTAGCAATCGTAATGTATCCTGCAACGCGCTACCATTCGATAAACTAATCGATTTGAAGAAGCCTTCAATAGCTGGTATAGTATGAGTATTAATAAAGTCTGCTCTAGACACCTTCTTTTCCCCAGAACCACCAGTGAGACTACTCTCTGAAATATTGTCTTGTTGTTTGTAGAACAAAACTGTTTCGAAGTTCATACACGCCCATGCATGGCACGCCTTATACCAATCTGGCGCGAGAATCGTCGCTGATGCGTAGTTTCTTAATATCTCTGGTATAGACAGCTCGTTGATTTCTTGAAGAGATTCGCACCAAGATCCTAGCTTTAGATGGCAACGTGCTAATAACCTGCAGTGTTCATCGTTATCCGGTTCAGAGTTGTCCAAGAACCTTTGCAACACGTCGTAAGCGTATCGTTTGTTTCCAGCATCCCACAAGTTCTTACTATAAGCTAGCACGATTCTCGGATCCTGCATTCGCAGTAGTACGTCAGGGTTAGTAATGGGATCGCATCCTAATATTGAAAGAACTATTTTGTGTGCTTGGTTGATAGCGCCGGTCTTCCTACATAAAGACGCAAACTTAAGCCAAGTCTGGAAGTCTTCTCGTGGAGACATAACTAGACTGCGTATCTGAAGCATCTTCCTCCAATCTTCAACCAACCGCTGCCCGCCTTGCAGTCTCAACCACCAACATTTACGAATGGGATTCCGTCTTTCCTCTACAAGTTTATAGGTAACGACTTCTTCTAGTTCCGTCAATAGTTGAGCGTTGACAAGAGCTCCGTATGCTCTCTGGTAACTCTCGCCGACTACAGATGTTAACTCAAGATCTAGCACACTTCTAGCAGTGTCGATATAGTGCCTAGACTCCGGCCAGTGCCCTTCATGGATAGCGAGTATAGCTCTATAGAACGCACCTTCTTGGCTATCTTCTGGGATGCACTCTACATATTTTCGCATTGAGTCCCATTCCTGCAAGCCCCAAGACGCTGCGGCGGCAATTTTCGCAGATTTGTTCCTGATATCTTCGGTCGCATTGTCCCACTGTTCGGCAGTGTGGTTGTATATCTTCCTCCATTCTCCTAAAGCCTCAAGGCACCTCATCGTGCCTAGCCGGGATTCCTCGTCCAGTGGCTCTACTTCTAACTTCTTATTGTATAGTTCGAGCGCTTGCTCCCAGTTGTGAAGTTTCTCGTACCACCTAACGTGAACATTTAGAGAGGTGTCGCCGTTTTTCTTTTGTGATATAACTTTCTCGAGAAGACCGTTACTCGCCTCGTTTCTTTGGAGTTTGTTGTTTATGTGTATAAGTGCCTCAATTACTTGTTTAGTGGGATTTCTTTTGTACTCTTGTTCCTGTAAAACGTACGAGATGGTTTTAGACAAATGTTAAGGACCATGGGAAGTTTTATTTTGTCTTTATTTCCGAACTCAAAAGTTCCAGATATTTTTTATCACTTTTATCTTACCTTGTAATACAGCGCTTTGGCGTAAGCTCTGCAGTTGATAGCTGTATCACCTAACAACTTGATAGGTATGGGCAAGGCTCCCTTCTCGCAATGTTCTAAGAACTCTGCCAGGTTTAGCACTGCCAGTGCCAACTCCGGCGCATCGGGAACCGTGAGAGCATGCTCTAAAGCTAAAACCAACTCCTTTCGGGACTTGTCGTCGAGTTCCGTCCAACATGACATGAAGGCTGCATTGAATAACTCGCTTGCTAATTGCGGGTAGTTTTGAGCTAGGGTTGAACACGCTCTGGAAATAAACAAGAATTACAGCTTATTCACAATTCAGTAATTATATTTTTTTTGTTAAACTTTCGTGCTGTAGCAAACCTCTGTACAGCTAATAATTTAAAGGTTCAATTTCAGTTTTCATCAAGTATATCACGAAAACGTTATTTTCTACTTCTTTCTTTTCTTTCAAGATTTCGGTCAGCAGATAAACTAGAACTGAACAACACTAATACGCCGGCGAAAAATATCTAATCACTAATACACAGTCAAATAATAACTAATCTTTATATGTGAATTTGAGGTTTCTAATAAGATACAATCGATACTAAGAAATCACTAGCTTAGGTAGACTTTTTCTCACCTTATGGCAGGGCTATTAGATTCCGTCAAAAAGGCGACACTCAACTGCCTAAGCCATTCCATCCAGTCCTCTTTGGAGACGATGTTCTTTATTGACCAACATTTGCGTAAGTTGGACACATTCAATGATAATTTCTGTATGGTTTGGATATCGCCTGGGCCTACAACCTAAAAATAAAGATTATTCATGAATAACACTAAGCTTTTTAAAAAGACTAGTTTTATTTAGTTTTAAGAATCTCTACTTACATCAGTCTTTTGATTCCTCAATCGAAGTCGAGTTTCATCCAAATAATCATCATCAGATGCTAACGTAGATATTGCTTGCAACCTCGTCACCAAAACGATATAGTTAGGACATTGTATTTTATGCTTTATCAGTATTCTGTCCACCGACGGTATGTAGTCAATGTATTCACGGCCCAGTTGAACAATCAACGCGCAGAGTGTATTCATGGCGGTTTGCCGCAACGACGGATTGTTGTCCAAAACTTTTGCCAGAGCTTGTATTATAACCGCCGAAAACGGCCTGAAGTACAAATACATGGACAAGTGCTCTATAGTCTCCATTGCAAGCTTGGATATGGACAGCGGAATGTTTCTGCCGTCAAAAAGCCCTGTCACAGCAGGCACTATGGACAACAGCACATCGTCCAAGTTATTCTCAAACTTTTGTATAGTCAGTAACAGCTTTTCAGTCAAAACTTTATCCTTGCTGTTGTCGTACTTCAAAACCCTCAAAATATTTGGCAGAATTTTCCGAAGATACACTTTGAACTCTGGTCCAATCGCTACAGTGATGTGTTCGACCAACATTATGAGAGTTGGCTGCAGCTGACTGTTTGGTGTCCAGTACTCCTTGATTATATCAAATATATCTTCCAAATAATTTCGTATTTGTATTTTGACCACGGATATAAGTTGCGCCAGTTGAGTCAACAGAAACTCGCGGAAGGTGCTATTGTCTGTTGTTCGTATCACATTCAGAAGACACGGCGTCACTCGAGATATGTAGGGCACGCACTTGATGCCTAGAGACTGGAAAATGAATGTAACTGAATGCACCACGCTTGTGTGATGTTGTGTCAACATCGGGTCGCGGAGCATTCTCATCAGCGACGTGAGAACAATGGCCGGGTAAAACTCATCAAGAATAAGTGGTGACATGTTAACAACCATTTCACTAATATTTATGTCAATATTTTCATTCGTAGCATCAGATACAGGAATCAATGTGGACACGGTTTGGAAGTCGATTAACCCCTGATTAACTTTGTTTTTGTATGGATCGAGGGCTCCCAGTAAGCCTAACACGCGAATAGTTTCTCGTCGTTCTCTGGGCTGCTGCTCCGTCTTCAAAAAGTTCAGCATCATGTCCATTAGATGCGGATATTCCATGTAAGGAGTAACCACGTGTCCCGTGGCGCCGACTACTTGACCGAACGACCAGAGGGCTACGCTCCTTTTCTCCGGTTGATTAGGGTCCGAAAGGATACCAATTTGAATAGACATCAGTTCTGGCAACCATTGATTGAGAGCAGTTCCGCCCCCATTCACTTCTGCCAAGTCGCCTATCGCCTTTAATATAGTTGTAACCATAATGGGGTTATCAGCTTCTGCTTTTAATTTTGGCACTAGAACATTGAGTATGGTATCTACAAATTGGCGCGTAATCCTCGGTGCGTGTGAAATGATATTGTTCACCATTCTAAGGGCTTGTTCTTTATTACGAGTGGATTCTGAATGCTGTAGTTCCATCAATACTTGCACAAACAGTTGACGCAGTGTTGGTATGGTGTAACTAGGGTTTATGTTGCTTAGTCTTCCAACCAAGCACAGTGCTAATTCACTAACATCGTTATTGGAATCATTAATTGCAACAAAAAGACAATTAAGATGTTCTTCTACAGCTAAATATCTATCGAAGATTGGATTGGTGAATATTTCTAGCACTCTGTACCGAACTTCATGGTCGAAGTCGGAGCGACCTACGGATAATAATTTACCAAGAGATTCATCAACGATTACGGTCAAAGTCCGCGAATTAGTCTGAGCACATCTTTCAACCGCTTTTATTAGTAACTTCGACGCCGTTTTTACAGCTTCTATTCTGATGTCATGCTGTTCACTTAAAAGGTAATGGTCTGTACACCTTCTTATGAACGACATCAGAGTATTGTTCCACTCAAAGTCGAACGAGCCCAGCGTGCGTAACGCTAGCACTAACTTAGTAGCGTCGTGCGGCTCCACCAACATGGCCGTCGTGAACATGTGAACTATTTGATTCTCGCAGTTACTTGGAGCGTAGGGTTTCTTACGCAATATCAACGACAGCATGTTAAGTAACCTGTCAGTTATTTCCTTCTTCAGAGATGGTAGGTTCTGGCTGAGTTCTTTGAAACATGTCGTGAGTTGTGAACTTAAGCCAGTTGCACACATTGGGTCCAGCAGCTCTTTGATTTCATTAGCGACATCTTCTTTCATAGCAAAGCCTAACAATGTGACACAATTAAATAATGGAGTGTCAGAGCCGTTACGCTTTTTCGGAGTGTCTTTGAGTGGTAAAGTGAATTTAATAATTTCTATAATCCTGCCCAAGTACTGCTGGACATCAGACTCTACTGCTACACAAATAAGGCCTAATGTGGTGAATGCCATAGCTTTCTCCTTTTCTCGTCCGCGTAAGAAGGTTATTAAGTGATTTATAGTAGACTTGAGATGCCTCTTAGCATACGCTTCTCTGTTGAAAGCAGCCAGCCTCGGAATCATTAACAGAAGCAGTTGATGAACATTATGTGCTCTAGATATTTGTTGAGCCATCACATCTGTAAATAAATACATAATTATTCAGCATGCTGACAGCATTCAGCAAGGAACTGAAGATATAAGTCTAATAAAATGAACATTATAAGAAGTCATTATAGTAAAGAGTCAAAACCTTAACGGGGAAGCCCCAGAGTCACCCGCGATATTCAAATTTTCTTTCTCCTTTAAAGTCAAAGCATTTATTTCAAATAGGCACATAAAAGGTACTTTTGAATGTCAAAAATTACATTAAAATAGAATTGATTATAGTCGGCCCTTCCAAAAGGTAGTTTTCGTATGGAGAAGAATGGGCAAGAAACTCCACTGTTACTCTTTTAAAATGTTTTGCATAGGTACATTAATTATATGTGAAAATGATGCACCTAAAATAAAATTACTACCACAATAGGTAAAAGAATTAAAAACGAAACCATGACATATAAATTAATTATCTGATAGATACAATGGTGCTCACATATTTACAAACATGGTAAAAGTAAACGAATTTCATAAAAAAAAAAAATAACAAATAATAAGTCAGGGGGTGAGTTAAAGAAATTACAGAATGTAAATCAATTTAAAAAAAATAATAAATTTTAGAATTAAATTAGCAACCAGTCTGATTTTGTCTAGACTCTAGATTGTCCTATAGAGCAGGACCAGCATGTTTCCAAGCGTTCTTATCTTAGATATAAACTTCTAATTTATAGTATGCTTGTTTACAAAGTGTACATTTAATTTGAGTTTTAAATTTTCTTTCATTTAATTGCAATACAAGGTATTTTATTGTAACATTTAACACAGTACCCCATAAAAGATGTATGTACTTTGGTTAATCTGAAAAATGGTTGATGTATTTTATGTTTATTTCTAGTATTAAAATCATGTTTAGGAGCCGTGCAAAAAGAAAAAACTCAGAAAGAATGCTAAGTGGAAACGTAGTGATAGCCCGGGCAGATGATACCATGCACGGGGTGGGTCAGGGGATCAAGAAATTTCGCGCGGACAAAGTCGCGGGCAGAAGCTAGTTAGACAATAAAGACTCTAATTTATTTCATGAGTACTTGCCTAAGCATATCTTCTCATAGTGCTCTGCAATCAGCTTTTTACAAATACTTGATTCATAGACAAGTGTATGTTGACTTTTATCATCAGGAAACTGTTGAGCTGTCCAAGAATTTTGTACTTTTGAGTTCAATGATGTCATCTCATCTGATATATCTTGTTCTGAATCAAGTTTCTGCATCAGTGTTGTATATTTCTTTTCCCAAGTAGCATTTGAACATCTGAGTAGTTCATTAAGTATCAGAAGTGCTCCATGAACATGGTCATCTCTGGTTAAGCCTCTCTCTCTTCCCGGTTGTTCAGTAAATGATAACATGGACTGTTCATAACACTGTATGTACCAGTGAGCTTTGTTACTCTGCTCAGGTATCTCTCTCTGGGAAGTTATTACTAAAGCAGCTCTCAAGGCCTTCGCTGCAGCTTCCCTGATCTGCTCTTTAGGATCTCGTAATGGAATCATGATATAATTAAAAAAGCCATTTATATGCTGAAAGAAATATGATGGCATAGATATAGCCAGCTCCCTCAGTATCATCACAGCTGAAAGCCGCTTCCCTTCATGTCTTTCCTCTGCCAGCCACTCATATGCCCTCTTTAGTTCAGACTCCACATATTCTCCTCTCTTGATGCCAAGTGTGACAGCAAGTCGACCCATAGTCTTGGCTCCTAACTCCAAGACATTCAAATCAGTAGATGGGAAGACATTTCTGAGGTAATATGCATAGCGAAGGTTTCTTGTTTTTGTTGTTTCCGTATCTCCACCAATCAAGCAGACTACAACAAAATGTAATAATTTTAATTTGTTTATTAAAATTTCAAATCATAACAAGTTGTTTTGAATGTAAGTAGAACAACAAATAATGGCTTAAATAAATGTAGAATTACTCTTTGCGCGATAATAACACAAGGACAACTTTGTAATATCCTCATTTTAAGGATGATTGATAGTGAAGTACTTAAATCAAAATAATATAACCTATAAAGTACATACCTATGGTTAGAATTCCTGCTTTCTTCTCATTGTTGTCGTAGCTGGAGGTAAGCGCATGTATCTGTTGGTTGAAGTCATCTAGCACTTGCGTGAGAGACTCCTGGGCCATCTCCCGAAGGTCTGTTTTGGTGAAGTGCAACAGTTCTCGAATGGCCTTATGTCGCGTCTCCGCATGGCGCGACTTCAGACCCGACACCAAATCGGATACTTGAAAACTCGTCATTTTGTTAAATACTAATCACAAATCTAATCCACCAACAAATTACAAGATAATTCTATGACAAGAATTACATTATTGACAAACTTTAATTGCACTTCACATAACTAAATCAATATTATTATTTCTCTCATCTTTAGCGCTAAACATAAAGATGGAATTAATTTACGTTTACTTAGACTATTCATAAAAAAATGCAAATAGTAATATAGCAATTTTTTTACAATCCAAACGTAAACAAATTAACAATACATGCGGCCATTGACCACATAACTTTCGTTCAAAAATGTATTTTTAATAGACATTGCAGCACATATTTTTTTGTTTTTATTTGTCGTTGTTGAAAAACTTCTCTGGAACTCCGAATCAATGAAACAATTTATAGAAAATCATCCAAATGAATATTAAAAATTATTTTATAAACAAGTACCCTCTTTCATCAACTTTCATGTCTCTCTCAAGCAAGTCCCGTAGAAAGAGGAAAACTAACTCTGTCTACGGCAAGGTCGGCAAGTCCCTTGCACCTTGCAGTTTTCCAACGAAATAATTTTTTTGTCTTATCGGAAAACATTCCATTACAATGTATAATCGAAGCGATGCATTATATTATATATCATACTACATTAAATTTAATTAGCGCTTTGGTTACAATTCAATTAAAAATAAATAGTCTTCGTTTAAAAAAAATGCTGTGAACCGAATACGTTTCAGTATACATAATAAATATGCAAAGCCAGTATACATAGACATAAATTTGGAACAAACACAATTCGTGGTCTCTTTCGGTTCTATTTGAATTGGCGGTGATAGAAAGAGATAGAAAATTTTAAGCTTTTGTTGGGGCTGGAGCTCGGGCAAGGATGACGCGTGTATTTTCAATACTTTCTCGTCATTGTACCAACCACAAACGTCAAACAGCTGAGCGAGGTGACTGACTCGCCGTTGTGTGGCTTGCTCTTCTTTCTTATCCAAAATTTTGAAATTAAATTCAAACGAATAGTGGTTTCAATAGTTATTGCTCAACGTGCAGAATAGTAATCTTCAATCATGAGTGAGCTGAGTCAAGAAGAGGTAAGTAGAAAATTTGTTTTGTAAACGAACCTTGGCGTAATGCGTATGGCCAATCTAATTTCGTAACAAAACAAAGCGTTGGTGTTTGACGTTGTGCGCGCATAATATTCACACACGTGCTGCAGGACCTCATGTCGGTTGGTTGCAGATACGGAGACGTCGCCTGGCGCGCCTTGCCGCACTCGGTGGCGCAGGGTCAGCGCCGTCGCCAGCTAGTCCTCCGGACACACCTGGCGCGTCGATGCCCTCGCCAGACTTGCAGACATCCTCACAAGCTCACTTCTCCCCCGCACCAATTCCCCGTAGCTCCACAGAACCCTCCACCCCTGAAGTCGCCAACACAAACAAAGAACCAAACTATTCAGATGGAGTTAATAGTGAAGTAGACGACCAGACAAAGATACCAGCTGATGGGTTAATTGTCACTGAAAAGACAGATACTAATCTGTTGGATGAAATGCCTGATACCAAAATGACAGATCTGTCACAAACAAGACAGTACAACAGTTTTGACTCCATGGGTGATGACACATTGTTGAGTTGTGGATCAGTTAGAGTGGCCAGTTTACCACAGTCTACAGTAGGTGGGTCAGAAGGTGCTTCAACTAGAGAGGACAGCACATCACGGTCAATATCCCCAGCACAGTTTGCCGAGCCATCACCAGTGCGACCGCGGGCCAGTAATGCCTCGCCCAGTTGTTCCCGACGGTCTCTCTCTATGGAAGTTGATGATGTGTCTGAGAGGAATTCACAGTTGGAACAACAGCAGGAACCAATGGAGGTTAGTTACTTACATAATAATACAATCTACACTAGGTGACATAAGTTTTAACTTCTGAAATGTATATTAATTAGATGATATCTTGTTGTTTTCTCAGTTTAGCGTTACTCAACACTTACAAGGAATTATGTTGTTGCATTCAATAAACAAAAGTCCAATGAAATGGCCAGTATCCATGTCTAAGATTGAACTATCTGCACTAGTGACTGTTCAAAATTATCATCAGTATGAGTTACCATGATTGCCCTTTTGAGGAGGAGTTATTATATTCTTTTCTACCCCACATTTTAAAAAGCCTATTGAATTTGATCTGTTATTAAATCTTATGTGAACTTATTATGATTGCTTGTTGTTATTTTGTTCAGCCAATCATAACAGGTAACATGAAATCATCATTAATCAGATTTACTAAGACAAGCGTGCTGAGGTACATTAAAAGGAAAGGCCATATCTCAAGATTGTTTCGTGGATAAAAATTTATCCCAATAAGTATCAATATTGCATAACAGCAATCAGTGGAAAGCTTGCTTGCTGGAAATATATTTTTTGTTCAATTTCATTAGAGAGATAGCCACCTGTCTGACCTACCTTACAATAAGTAATAAGGCATATAGAGCAGTTCTGTAGGCCTTAATCTATGTGTAATATAGTACAATGAGATTAAACTAAAGTCGAAACACAGTGTGTGCCTGAGGATGTACGTCGTCCCCGCGGCAGGCCTATGAAGCGCAGGCGTGGCGACATAGACAACTTTCCTAAGGTGAAGGCATTAATAAAGAAAAGTTTGAATGTTTGAAATCACGATTTCCTCAGGAACACATAGGCAAACAGATTTTTCACCAGTGATCTAAGTCTCCAATAGAAGGAAGGTCAAGTTTTTTACTAAAGCTTTAAGCTAGCAGTGGCTGGGGCCTCCATATAAACTACTGCCACCAACATGTAGCTTGGCCTCCATTAAATGCAATATTCATTGCATTTAATGGAGGCCAAGCTACAAAAAACATCACAATACAACCATGTGGTTGTATTGCGATGATTTTTGTTATTATTATGGCCAACCTTGCTGTGCTGCTACGAACTACTTACATAAACAAACTCTATAATCAGATACTTCATCACATTTTAAAGACACACTTTTGCAATATTGTCTCTTTCAAATTATTCATTAAATTGAGTTGCGGCACTCAATTATATACATCAAACCTTGCCAATCCTGGGAACAATCAAAGAGGCGATATTAAACGATGGACACTTTGTTAGGTGGACGACAATGACAATCCGACGGCGTCACCGGCCCGCAAGATACACCGGTCGCGCACAGTGAGCTGCACTGAACTGACTGAGGACCAACTGAGAAACATCGTCGCCAAGATCCTACAGGTGTCCTGGTCGGAAGACAGTGCAGGTTTGTTATACAACTGGGTATGGCGGGTATAGAAAGCCGAAGCCGAGAGTCACTTGTTCTTCCCGTCATTGTGATCATATTTTTTTACTGGACCATACCTGGGAACCTTTTGTTTACGGAGTTATTGAAGATCAAAGATTACATTTTTTTAAACATGTTTAAATGGTTTACTTAAACCTTAAATACCGCCACGTATTGTTACCAGTTGTAGTACCGCATGCTTGTACTCATGTGTTGTTTGTTGTTTTGCGTGCTTTACAATGCACGCTACCGTAAACAGCGAATTTTCACACCAAAAAAGATATCGTCGTTTCCCTGCAATTCTTTCTGTGCAACGTTACTTAGTTTAATTTACAGAATGCGTAGATGAAAGTTCTGTAATGGATCTTTACACCCTGTATGAGGTGTCTTATAATGTATTGTCAATACAGCGCAGTATAGAAGATGTGTGAGCAAGTTCACCTTGTTCTCAAGACGCCAGTTATCGAGCGGTACCGACTCGCCGCGGTCAGGCGGCCTTGTTGCACTTCTGTAAATGTATTCTTCCGGGATATAAAAGGAAACAAAACTCTTTCAATTAATTATATGAAAGATCGCAAAAGTAAATTCTCATCAAAATACAACTTCCGATAACTAAAAAGATAGGCACCCAATTTTCTCGTCATCAGGTTTAGCGACCCACTTTTTCATAAAGTTATTTTATTTCAGGTGGAATATTTGTACCGTCGGTCGCAGCATCACTTCTCGACAACCCTAAACTAAGTTTAGAAGAACTGGCATCAGAGGCTTTGATTGACGTTATTACTCAAATAGCGGATGGTTCAGATCCCCTTAACCAGAAACTCATCGCGATTACCGAAACTACAAAGAGGCCTAGTGAAGATTGTGGGGACGATATGTTGACAAGTGGGCAGGTTGGTTCGGAGACGGAAGTTGACAAGGCAGATTGCCCCGCGCCGTCACTGCCGCTGCCGAAGACGATACCCACACAAGGTCTAGCTGTGAGCTACATAGTGCGATTCTACACGAATATCAACTCGTATGAACGGGAGTACTCGAAGAAGAGTTCAGAGCCGCCTTTGAGCGACTTGCTTCAGAGTTTAAGAACATTACTAGTGAACCACTTAGTGCTAGTGCTTCAGGGCAAGTTCGAGTTGGAGAAGTGTAGGAAGTCGGCTCTGCTGCCTTATATGCTGGTGGTGTCGCCGCCCACTGGCCTTATACCCGAACTGCTTCTTGCTACCTATAATGATAAGGAAGTCTTTGAAGAGGTCAGTGATATTATTTTTGTATCAGAATTTTATCTTTTCTTTTTAGTTAGTACCACATTTGTATAACTCAAGGCAAACATTTGTTTTCAAGAAGGGTAGGATACAGCAATGAGACATGTGTGACGCAGTAATGAAACGAGCGTCACCCAGTTCTTCATATCTTTAAGACCCTATGAATGCAGTATATATTTTACCATCAAATCTATTTCGTTTTGTAAAGTATCCCATACCGTCTAGGCATAACCATTGACCATTATACTAAACGTCAGTACACGCGCGTTTAGAACTTTCGCACAGGACGGCATTTAGGTGCGCTTGCACCACACACAAAACACGAGTTTTTTTAAAGTGAGGTTGTGTGTGCAGGTATTTATCCCACTAGTAATGGGTATCCGCGAAGAGATGCGCCGCGCGGTATCTCCGCTCGGTGGTCGCGGCGCGTGCGGCGGGGGCTCCGCCCTGCGAGCACTGCGCGCGCTGTGCGAGTTGCGCGCAGGTCCGCGACACTCGCGCCGCCCTCTGGCTGAGTTACTGGCGCGCCTGCCCAGTCTATGCCCCGACCCCGTCACCACCGCGGCCGGCAGGGAGATCGCGCGTGTCAGCTTCCTTGGACCATTCTTTGCGGTGAGTGTATTAATTAAATAACCTATGAGCGTGTTCTTTGAATACAATCTTAATGCAGGACGCCCTCAGGCTAGGTGGACCGACAATTTTCGCGTTCACGTATAAGTGCTAACGCGTGCCCGTGTTCCCGCCGTAATCGGCAGAGGAGGACACCGTGGAGTTTTAGTGGGTTAGAGTCCCACATAGCTGATGCTGAGACTACCTATTTTTGGTGACAAATCTGGGGCTTACGATACCATTAAGAACTCAATGAGCCTGAATATTCAGAAGATATTTTTTATAAATAAACTCTGTGTTAACATACGAAAAAACATATATTGTTTTTATTTTCACGACTATAAAATTCTGCAGCATTTACGCAGATTTGAGTCTTCGTGTACGTTATAGTCGAGATCAACAAGACACGCAGATTCGCAGTTAACAAGACACTTGATGTCAACAATCTGCCAACGATTCAATTCGAATAAGATAACAATACACACACTAAACACATATAAATGCAAAACATTTACACCTTTGGATTTAGTAGACTGGAAGTCATGGGGAGAGGCCTTTGCCCTGCAGTGGGATGATGCAGGCTTACAGTATCAGTAATAGTAACCAAATAGTGTATAATAGGGATGACGACGGGGTAATGTAAACGAAATTCTATTTAGTCCGTCAGTTAGATTATCAAAAAATAATGAACACATATTTTTTCTTGTGTCAATCAACCAAAAAATTACAAAGATAAAGCGTGTCAAAAGTTTGGGAGTGGGGGCTCGTGACGTCACTTGTAGGTAAAAATTGTACCAACACGTGACGTCATGCGACATTTCAAATCAATATAAGTATCTCTGTAATGTTTTGATTATGTGAAAAAAGAAAAAATACGTGCCCAATACTTTTTAATAATCTACCTGATAGACGAAGAAAAAAAAGTTAGTCGTCATCCCTATTGGAGTCACCAATTAGATATATCTATTGTATTAGTTATAAGTACTTTTTTTTTGCACACTAATATTATAAAGGCGAAAGTTTGTGAGTGTTCTTCACGCAAAAACTACCGCAAAAATTTTGGACGAAATTTGGGACACAGATGGTTTATAACCAGGATTAACACATAGGTTACTTTTTATCCCGATATTCCCACGGGATCGAAACTTATGCGGGTGGCGGGTGAAACCGCGAGGCGCAGCTAGTTATGTTATAAAGTCATTTTATATCACATTTTATGCAAATAAACATTTTCTATTATATTCTAACAGATATCGCTGTTCGCCGAAGAGAACCCTCGTCTAGCGGAGCGTTTGTTCGCAACGGGTTCGGGCGACCGAAGCCTGGCGTTCGCGTTGCAACGCGAGGTGGAGGCGAGCCGCAACACGTTGCATAACATCTGCCACAACATCCTGCTTTGTCCTGATGCGAGGGAACCACTGCTTAATTACTTCGCTGCGCTACTGCAGAGGAACGAGAGGAGAGCGCAGCTGCAGACTGATGAGAGATCTCTGGCCGGTGAGTAACGATCTTCTACTTAATATCATCATCTGCCTAGCTTTGACCTTACCCAACTATGCTGGAGACGGCTTCCAGTCTTACCTTACCTTAAATTACCATAAAACCAGTATTTTACATGGAGCGACTGTCTATTTGACCTCCACAACCCAGTTACTGAGTTACCCCTTGGTAAGACTTCTACGTAATAAAAATCATAAATTAATTAATTCACTGACATAACGCATAGCCTAAACCGCTTAGACTAGATGCATACAATTTTGCAAAAGAGTCCCTTATCGAACGAAAGTGAACACTAAGAGAGGATTTGTGAAAATTCACCCCCTAAAGGGGTTTAATAGGGGATGAACGTTTCTACGAAAGTTCGTCAGTTTTACCGACGAGACACATGCCTTATTATTTTAATAACATACATGTTCCCGTAGGTATAGGCTGCATTAAGGTGATATTTTGAAAATTAATGTGGTTTTCTATTTCCTGTAACTGTTAAGTATGTGGAATACGGATTTAACATTTTGGTGTATGTCTTTTGACTCTTTGGTCTCGTATCGTGTAAAAGGAATACACGATTTAATGATTTTTTCTCGATACAAAAAAATTGCAAAGTTATATCTATTTTTTTACTTTTTTCGATATCACGGCGTAACGCTTTAGAGTTATTCAATGGAATTTACTTTAAAACATAGAGAATTATCATATCAAAGTTTATAGTTTTAAATAAAAAAGTGCATTATTTTGTTAAATAAAAAAGGTAAATTCGTTTTGGCACATACGCCGTTTTATTTCGAGCGCACTCACACTATAGCCATCACTCTTCTTTTGCGTTTCAAAAGTAATTGCATCACTTTCGCTCGGTTTTGGAGGAAACTACTCTCGGCTCACCCTGGGCAGCCAGCTCCGCGACCAACATGGTGACAACTGAAATATTTTAAATGACAGTGAACCTTATAAGAATCAAAAAGTAATTTATTTGAGTAATCTTGTGACTTCGATTCCACGGATTCGTTTTACAAACACTGCACCGTGAGACCTCTTTATAAACAAAACTTTCAGCTGAAGGGGACAACACAAAACTTGTACTGAATAAACAATGAAACGAGTTTACAAACTCGTTGCTTAAAATAATTTTATAGGCAGTTATTATCATGGAACCAGTAAATCACTTTATATTGAACAAATCTGTTCATTGGTTCGCAATAAACGAGAGAATGCACGGAAAGCATTCGACGCTTATTGTACAGAATTTCGTTCATGTCTGCGTGCGTACATTTGTGTATTTTGGTACACCAACTGCATACACATTTCACGTTTAAAATTGCTTTGTTCTTTTATTTATAAATGTATGCCAAGACCTCGTTGACAGCCGGTCGGTTGGGCTCTTATAACTAATTGATAAAGACATTACTGCAGTTTATCAGAATACAGACAACTGTAATAAATTGAAGCGTTATGTGCGTAGTTGGGCCCTGCTAGTATGACTGGCGAAAATAGACCACATATTTCGTTCAAATGTCGCTCACCTCGCCTTGTCTATTAGACGAATTTGTATTGGCACTCATCCAAATAATTTACTTTCCAAGATTCGGATCGAAACATTAAGCGCTACTTGTTGACGGTTTTCTGTAAATATTTATGTTTGCAACGTTGTCAGGTGTTCGAGACAAACAGACTTCGGTTGCGAACAAAGCGCAAATTATTTTACGATTGTTATTAGTATCAGTTTGATACTTGCACACTTCTAGACCTTCGTATTGACAAAACAAAACACGATCCGCATTAAATAATATAATTCTGGTAAACATTACGGTAAAAAAACATCGCTCGCCTGTCGTGTCTATTTCCCTAACTATTGTCAAACGCTTAGGAACGAAAATATCACAGTAAATAAACGAATTACTTCGAGGAAAAACAAGGAAAACAGCGAATAATTTAATTGCAGGTATTCTATGAACTGGTTACTCACAAACACATAAACGTACCTATTCTAATTCCTGTAATGACATAAATAAGTATTTATTTCCGTGCCTTGATTACAAATCAACATGCTGCGAAAAAGATGCGTATTACCTATATGATGCGCCATTAAACAGGAATAAATATTGTAAAACTACACATAAGTATTCTGAAAGTACATATATATTTAACATGGAGCTGAAAATTTACCAGAATTCCAAAGCTGAACCAAACGACAAAACTTTATACAGTTTTGTAAAAACAAATTTATCCGCAATGGCGCACTCAAGCACTGATGATCGATAGAACTAACACGCAGACTCAAACTCGTCATCACATTGAACGACTGTTCAGTGTCGTAGGATCAATCGTCATCTTTTGGTGCGAAACAACAACCCAAATAATGGAAATGGGAAGGACAAAGAAGAAGATTAACCAGTCAGCACGGCAGAATACCCTGTAATGCACTGGAAGTACTTGAGTTGGGGTCACACATGGCGTGTCATGGTTGCTACGAATGTGGTGGCCTGACCTCAGGATTTATCTTTCTGGTCAAAGGCAGCACATAACGCAGTAGACTGCTATAAACTAAAAAAGAGAGAAACAAAAATAAGTTTATTTGTCACGGAAACACGTGCATACAAAAAAAGAATTAACTCGAATAATAAAGAAAAATAAAAATTTTTTGTATTGTTTCAGGCGACGGCTTCATGCTGAACGTATGTTCAGTGCTGCAACTCTTGTCGGTTCGCATCAAGTTAGAGCGTGTTTATCCTCTGTATACCTTCCAACCCGACTCCTGGGTCAACGTCCGCGACGAAACCAGGCTGTACTTCACCGCGCAGGAGGCACAGGACTGGCTGGATTCACTCAGTAAGTAAACAAGAGGTTGTATCTGTTTGAGAGGTTCCTCTTTATGGGGATAATTCAATGTAGCCCGAGAAATAAAAAAAAATCTTGCGTTTTTTGCAAATTGCGACGCTGTATTAAGTTGTATGTTTATCTAAATTCATTACACATTACTAAATTATAATCAATATTGCTCCAATATTGTATTTGCTGCTAATAACACTATTTTGTGAAAATATGACAGTTTTCAGCAAACAATTAGGTAATGTTATTTGTAATCACCTTGAGAAAAATGAACAGACTACATCTCTACCTCTGTTGGTTTAAATATAAAGAAAGAAAAAGAAAGAAATACCACCAACCACCAATATCACTATTAGATATACCTATTCAACTTTGCCCACTGTGTTTTAGAAAACGGTATACATGCATCATGCATTTTGTTTAAATTTTAACAGTTCCTTTTGAGTAACAATACTCAAGGGTCAAGTTAAGACGAAGGTTTAATATGGGCCATAATCTTCCGACAGTTTTTTTGTCATTTTGTCTTACGTTATTTAGCGAAACTGGATAAAGGAGCTGTTTTGCAAATGCAAGCTTACATTCTCAGCAAAACACCGCGTTGCTATGCGGATATCACTAAACAGTGTGCAATCTGCACAGTTATAAACGCACGGCAACTGTACCACGCCTGTCAGCACACCACATCTGATAATGCTAACAGTACTGTGTACATTAGAACATAATTACACACAAACAAGCTCAATGACCCTCAATTTTACGTTGACCCAAAGAACACGTCATCATGGACAATTTAATTTTAATTGTCAGTCATAGAATCAAGTTCATGGGAAAAACGAACTACCTGTTACTGTGATATCATAGTTTATCCTACACATACGTGCCAAGTTATAGAATATTAACCAAAAAAAAAATTATAACAGTGTCTTAAAGATCTTCGACATCTTCTAAATAATCTCGTTTTATTTTAGCTAAGGATCCAGCTCACAAGTGGCCCGAAGCGAAGTTCCAGACAGTTTGCTGGTTCTTAACACTGCACATGCATCACGTGGCGCTCATCCCGGCTCTGCACACGCATCAGAGGCGCATTCGGTGAGTGAAATAGGCGTACAAAGCGTATTCCGGCAATAAAAACAGGTGCTATGGGAAAATTGCGTTGCTGAAGAAACGCAGTGTTACGGGTTGTGAAAAGCCTGTAAGTGACAACCAATTCTATCCAGGGGCACCGTGTTACCCAGTAACTGGGTTATGGATAGGCAGTCGCTCTATATAAAATAATGCTGTTCAGCTGCATCCGGTCAGCCCCTATCCTATCTCAATTTCATTTTTATTTATATATATTTCTTCTCAGGGCATTCCGTGATCTCCAAAAAGTGATCGAAGAGTTGATGGCAGCTGAGCCACAGTGGCGCAACAG
This sequence comes from Hydraecia micacea, assembly GCA_914767645.1. Taxonomy (NCBI): domain Eukaryota; kingdom Metazoa; phylum Arthropoda; class Insecta; order Lepidoptera; family Noctuidae; genus Hydraecia; species Hydraecia micacea. The sequence continues at coordinate 4,827,871 of OU611794.1, forward strand.
TTTCTCCGCGTTGCGCAACCGCGAGTTGCTGCGCAGGTGGCGCCGGCAAATAAAGAGGCTACACAGGTAATGTCGTTATTACTTTTTTGCTTACGGTACTTTCTATTCTTGCTAACTTAATTTCTGATGTTGCATCCAAATTATATCTTGTTTTTAAGACTTTAAATCATAATCTTTGAATTCGTCCGATTTTAAACGAAAGATCCAAACAGTTTTGCATCTAAGCCGCTATTGAAAAATATAGCAGTGTAACTCCTGTTACGAACGCGCTTAAAATCACACTATTTCCCTACTGTTTCGAGGCGCAAGATTCGTTTAACTGTTTGAGATTGAAGGCACCGGGTACACCCCTGACCGGTTAATTGTAGGACCAGCTAGTTTTGACCTAGCCCTAGTGTCTCATCTGTGGGTGGTTGCATAAAAAGGCGGTTTCCCGGTAAAGATAAGCCGGTACCGATCAGTGCGGAAAACAATCCAGTATTAACTTAGGTATGCGTTCAAACAAATAAACAGTTAACAATTGTAACTGTTTCTTTCCGTAGATAAACCTGCAGCGATCTGTACCGGAAACCTTTATAGGGTACTTGCTACCCTTTCAAAGTATCATTAATTTGTACGGTATTCCCTGACCGTCCATTCCCTCAGATCCAAGCAGTGCGCCGAGACCGCGCTGCTGGAGGGCGAGCTGATGCGGCGCAGCCTGCAGTTCTACGCGTCCGTGTGCGCGCTGCTCACGGCGGCGCTGGGCGCGGCGCGCGGCGCGGGCGGCGCGCTGGCCGACGCCTTCGCCGCCACGCCCGAGTGGTACGTCGAGGACATCGCAGAGTTCATGCTGTTTGCTGTGCAGTGAGTTTCGTTTTACATTGCTATTAAATAATACTTCTAAATAAGCGTTCAAACAGGAGCCAGAAGGGAACAGTTGGAGCAGTGGTGCGCCTTACAAATTGTGGGTCGTGCCATGCAGCGATTAATTACATCACCACTACTCCAAGACTGTCATTATGAGAAAAAAGCATGTCCTAGAAATGTGATATCCACCTGGTACCAACCTGGCCTGGGCCCGCGAGGTGAAGTACGTCACTCCCTCTCACATAGCGGAAGCCTGAGTCTCAACAGTGGAAACTGATTATGACCAGCTGATTTTCTTCATGTTGATATGTCTCAATAGTTTAAAATTGTTCATCCACAAAGTTTTTGAGTACCTATTAGGCTTCCTAACAAAATCATCATCTCTTTTCAGATACGTCCCACAAATAGTGGCCGACTACATCGAAGACCCGATCATAACTTGGCTACTAAGTGCCATATGCCACTCTCGTCTCTTCAAAAACCCCTACTTAGTCGCCAAAATCGTGGAAGTACTCTTCGTAATAAACCTATCCGTGCCACTAAAACTTAAGAATGTATACGAAAAGTTTATGGACCATCCGATGTCGCAAACAGCTCTGCCGAGTGCCCTCATGAAGTTCTACACGGATATAGAAACTACTGGACAGAGCACGGAGTTCTATGATAAGTTTACTATACGATTCCATATCAGTATTATACTGAAAGGGATGTGGGAGAGACCGATTCATAAACAGGTGAGAACAGTGATGTTGAATCCTTAATAATCTTAGCAAAACGTTGGTTGGAGTCTTTATAGAATGAAATCGAATAGGTGCGTCAAACTAAAATATCTCATTCGACGTGTTATAAAGAAAATTTAGAGCATGTCATTAAAGAAAGGGATGCACATACGTGCGCGTAGGCAAACGAATTGTTAATCGTCCCTCGCCCCTTTTTTTCGTAAAAAGGGGCGTGGGACGATTGACAAATCGGTCAAAATTACGTAAATGACCGCTAGTTCAACGCGTTGCCAACTTGCATGAAGCACGTCCTCCTATTTCGAGTTGACACAAGTTTTCAATTTAACCTGTATAGTCAACATGAGACAAACAACTTACAGATTACCAGCCAGCAATAACTATCAAAAGGTTGTAAGATCTTTTAGGATGTGGTTTCGTAGACACCCATAGAACGTCAATTTTGATCTTTTGGTTACTAGCTTTATGGTTTAAAATCGGTTGTGTATACTCGTCGTAAAATCATGCACTTTGTGAAGAATTAGTTTTAAGCCGTCCCCAGGCCTAGTGAATACATGGCTTTAGCTTATCAGCCTTATTTACAAGCCCTAGAATAACTTTGAAAGTAGGCAATAGGTCTTGCGTTTGAACAAAATGGTCCAGGTCCGTCATAATACATTATGAGGGTTTATTGCACTCCTGATTCCAGTGAAAGAGAGAGTCGGAGCTATACATGACCGATAGCACCATTTCTACAGACGCGACGGCTATGAAAATAATATCTAATTAATGTAATTTTCTTTTCAGGCTATAGTGAAGGAGTCTCGCTCGGGCCGTCAGTTCGTGAAGTTCATCAACATGCTCATGAACGACACTACATTCCTTCTCGACGAGTGTCTCACAGTATGTATTCAAATATTCTCTAGCTTAATTCGTCGCTAATCTAACTAAGTGACGTAACTGATTCGAAGCATATGTTACAGTACAGTATTACTACTATTGGTATCGTATTAATATTGTTTTGATAATAAATATTTTAACAGATACGTCACTTCGTGAGATCTTTGTTTTTATTTTGTTCGGAATACATGATCAGAGGGGCAATTCTCGTAATTTTAAGAACGTTCACAGTCTGATCTCAGTGTCAATCTGTCAAAAATACCTCTAATTTCCCTACATTTTGACAAGTTTTTGACATTTGTTTGTCGCTGAGATGAGACTGTGACTAGATTTTGACCGTTTTAAATTACGAGAATTGGCCTTCTGATATCAGATTCGACTTGGAAAATGTATCAAATTACTATAGTTATGTCGGCTTAGTTCAAAATGTCAGATACGCCAGTTAGATTAGCGACGAATTATAATGTGTTCTTGAAAGTACCAAAACACATTAATAAAACGTTCATGTTCCTATTTTTTTTATAAATACCTGTCTTATACCACTAGTCCAAGACGACTGCTTGCGTGGACCTTTTGATCGGTAATGTTCCTAAAATAACATAACATAACGTCTGTTTCTCCGAGAAGTTAGGCAGAAGGGGACATGCATTTCGCCAGTTAGGTTTTATAACCCATGTAATAGAGGGCGACCCTATTGTCATAATCGGGGCATAAAACCAGACTCTGGACTTCTATTGAGAAATTTCGGCTGGAAAAAACCCAATAACACTTCGCCCGACCTGGGAATCGAACCCAGAACCTAGCAACCACTACACCAAAGAGGCTGTTTGCAACAGTGAAAACCCTGTGTGCGAGGAGTATACTCGTACCGCTGTGGGTGACTACGCACGCATTCTAGGCCTCCTTAATCTCTTTTCAGCTTTGATTGATGACAATGGATAGGTAACCTCTTTAGATCCATATAACGGTTGTCCATGTTGACTGTAAACTAATAATGTTGTTTATAGTACCTGAAGCGCATCCACGAGGCACAAGAGGGCGCGGCGAGCGGCTCGGCCAGCGGAGAGGCGCGCGCGCGTGCGCTCGCGCAGGACGAGAGGCAGTGCCGGTCCTACCTCACGCTCGCTAGGTAACACCTCTACTTACTACTGCGACCCTGATACTTTGTAATACTTGTGTGATGCAATTTTTTTTTTTAATATATATTTTCACCCGGTTTCACGAACGAAACTCAACATAAAAATTATCTAACACATTGTCAAGCGCGCGTAAAGTGCAGTGATATTTGAATAACTTATCCACAGCCAATCGCATCACTTGACATTTATACGTTTAATTTAGACGCGTCGATAAATTTTCGATCCGGAAACTGAGCGTAAGTGCTTCATAACTTCCAACAACCGATAAAACGATATTGGCTGTTTATGAAAAGAGGTGGCTGCTGATCATGACGCTGACGTTTGGAGACGCTAATTTGGGCATGTTATCTGTCTTGATTAGTCACGTGTTATGGCTGTTTTTGAAGTGCCACTACTCAATGTTCTTCACGTTAAAGCTGAATTGAAGCCACAACACATACTCTACTAACCTTTTTGGTCTTCTGGGCCTAACAATTACATAACCATTTTTCATGCCAACCAAGTAAATATTTATGTTATTGTTTCTTGCAGAGAAACTGTAGACATGCTGGAGTATCTGACAGTAGAGATCAAGGAACCGTTCCTGCGCGCCGAGCTGGTGGACCGCCTGGCGTCCATGCTCAACTTCAACCTGCAGCAGTTGTGCGGGCCCAAGTGCAAGAACCTCAAGGTACACCTCTTCAGGGGCGCATCATAAAGTCTACTATGTCCACAGACTTGGAGCGAAATCGAAATCTATAATTTTACGTCCACACGAACTTGGGCTTAGTGTCATACTTATAAGAATACCAAACAACTAAGTCAATATCGACTTACACCTTTACAACATATTAAGCAAAATCGTAACAAGAAAGCTATTGATCACGGTTTCGAATATTTGACACTACAGCTTTTGGGGATCCATTTTCAGCAACCCTTTACTAATCTGATGATGATGAAGCCACACTACATTCGATGACTTTTCAGGGTGGTCGAGAGCTTACATTTGCTGCTCTTTCATGTGACTAGCATATCTATAAATCATCTTATTTGTTGTGCGCAGGTCCGTCGGCCCGAGAAGTACGGCTGGGAGCCGCGGCGGCTGTTGAGTCAGCTGGTCGACATCTACCTGCACCTCGACTCGCCGCAGTTCCACGCCGCACTTGCCGCCGACGAGGTAACTTATTACACACCTATTTTACACTAAACAGGGCCGTCATGATGATAATTATACCGCATATGGTTTGAAATCGCAGAGTGCGGTGTAACTCCTTCGAATCATAGTGGATTTGCTACTTACAGTGGTTTATCGACCTTACTTTTGAAAATGTCAACATTCCTGACAAAACTATTCTTAGAAAATTTCCCCTTCTCCTCGCACCCGAGAGAGGTTTGCTCTGCGAAACCGTTTGTGTTCCGAATATAAAGAAAATGTAGACTGGCTGCGCACAATTCGAATGTGATTTAGTTTCTGTACTTTGCGGTTATTAAAAACGTATACTTATCCTTCCGTTTTCAGAGATCATTCCGCAAAGAGTTATTCGAAGAGGCTTCAGTGCGGCTAGCAAAGTCGTGCATCAAGACGCCCACAGAAATAGAGCGCTTCAAGTCGCTCGCAGACAATGCATATCAAATCGCAAGTATGTTACATATTATTGAAAGGCTTGAAAGTGTTCATAACATTCTATTATAACTACCAGTAAACATATAAGTGTCTTCGCATTTGGAGTTAACATCACGTTGTCGCCGCTTAGATGCTACGCCACCGACACGTAGGCGTGATTTGATTGAAACTAACGTTGCGTTGACGCAGCGTCAGCGTCGCATTTCCACAGTGCATACGTTAGTATATTTATTTATTGGATCGCCAACAGAGGCTACACAATTACATGTCATCATCATCTTCCTGCCCTTATCCCATGTTACTTGGGGTCGGCGCAACACGTTTTCTTCTTCCATTCTCCCCTGTCAACCGTTACGCTATCATTCACTCCCTTCTCTTTCATATCATTCCTCACACAATCCATCCATCTTTTCTTCGGCCTTCCTCTCCCTCTCCATCCATCAACGTGTACATTCATCACTCTTTTAGTCACATGCGTTTCGTCCCTTCTCATCACATGCCCATACCAAGCCAAACGATTTCCTTTCAACTTTTCTGTCATTGGCGCCACTTTCAAACTTCCTCGTATATACTCATTTCTTATTTTATCCATTCTCGTCACTCCACACATCCATCTCAACATTCTCATCTCCGCTGCATGCAATCTTTTTTCATCCGTCTTCTTCACGGCCCAGCATTCAGACCCATAGAGTACGACAGGCCTTATCACGGACTTATAAATTTTGCCCTTTAACTTGAGGGGCATCCGTGGGTCGCAAGTTGTTCCTGTGACCTGTCGCCATTTCATCCATCCTGAATTGATCCGGTGCATTACGTCTCGGTCTACTTCGCCATCTCCTTGGACAAGCGACCCGAGGTACCGAAAGTCGGAGCAGATCGATAAGGGCGTTCCGGCGAGAGATATGGGCACAGCACTGGAGAGACCGCCAAAATCACAAAACAGATATTCTGTTTTGGTCCGACTTACTCTCAGGCCAACGGTCTCGAGTCTTTCCCACCACACCTCCAATCTACTCTGGACCTCTAAGCCGTTCTCGGCAACCAGCACAATGTCATCGGCGAACAGCATACACCAGGGAGCCTCTTCTTGGATATCCAATGTAAGTGCATCCATTATCAGCACGAAGAGGTACGGACTGAGTGCTGAACCCTGGTGCAAGCCGACAGCCACATCGAAGCTGCCAGTAGTGCCCACTGTAGACCGGACTTGGGTACTGCATCGACTGTACATCGCTCTAATCAACTGCACATACTTCCCTGGCACACCTTTCTCCTTCAGCGCCCACCACAAAACTTCACGAGGCACTCTGTCGTATGCCTTTTCGAGGTCAACAAATACCATGTGCAAGTTTTTATGCGCACCTCTGTATTTCTCGCACAGCTGGCGGATAGCAAAGATGGCATCTGTTGTTCCTCGACCAGGCATAAAACCGAATTGGTTTTGCGAAATTTCACTCTCCTCTCTTAGTCGCCTTTCAATAACTTTCTCCCAAGCCTTCATACTATGTGACATTAACTTTATTCCTCTATAGTTGTTGCACTCTAGCACATCACCTTTGTTTTTAAAGATGGGCACCAGCGAACTGTTACACCATTCGTCAGGTATGGCTTCTTCTAGCAACAACTTATTGAAGAATAAAGCTAACCACGTCCATCCATCTACCCGCAATAACTTCCATACTTCAACTGGTATTCCATCCGGACCTGTTGCTTTACCATTCTTCATTCCATTTACTGCTATTCTCACTTCATCCATACTAATCATTCTCACTAACCCCTCATTTACTGGTTTATTCCGAAGCACACCACTCCAGTCATTCTCCTCATTCATCAGTCTTTCGAAATAGCTCTTCCACCTATCCTTAATTTTCTCATCATCCGAAAGAACTATTCCAGTTTCATCCTTTATACACTTTATCTGACAAATATCCCTCGTCTTTCTCTCTCTAGCTCTAGCAAGCCGGTAAAGATGTTTTTGACCCGCTGGATTATCCAGTGTATCATAAAGCTTGTCCTGGGCTTTTGCTCTTGCTATGGCCACAGCTTTCTTGGCTTTTTTCTTTAGTGTATCATACTCACTCTTTTTTTCTGCTTTCAAACTAACATTCTCATCTTCAACACTCTGCCACTCCTTGAACTTTCTCTTCTTACTCTGCAACACATTCTGTATTTCTGTCGACCACCACCATGTATCCTTATCTATCGTACCTTTTCCTTTCGTCTCTCCCAAAATATCTTTCGCTACCCTCCTAATATACCCTGCCATTTCATTCCAACATTCATTTACACTTCGATCATTCATGTCTCCCATATCTATCATTTTATCCACCACTCGCTCTTTCAATTTCCTCGCATAGTCATTCTTCTCCAGCATATGCCATTTTATTTTGGGGGGGGGTCGCTCTTTGTTTTTAATGGGCTTTATTTCCACAACCATTTCCATAATTAGGAGTCTGTGCTGTGAAACTAGATCTTCTCCCGGTAGCACTTTGCAGTCTTTGATGTGCTTTAGGTATTTGCGTCGTACTAAAAAGTAATCGATTTGCGTCTTGTGATTGCCACTTTTGTACGTGATTAGGTGTCCATCGTTCTTCTGGAACCAAGTGTTGGCTATTGCTAGGTCAAATGCTGTAGCGGATTGGAGCAATATCTCTCCCTCGTTATTTACGGTACCAAATCCCCATCCTCCATGCACTCTTTCATAAACACCTCGCATTCTTCCCACGTGTCCATTAAAATCACCCCCAACTATCAATTCTTCATGCACCGGAATGTTCATCAAAACCGTGTCAAAATCCTCCCAAAACTTCTCTTTTACCCTTTCATCACATCCCACCTGCGGTGCATATACACTTATTACATTCAGCATTACATGTTCTACCAAAACTTTTACAACGATTAATCTGTCATTCATTCTTTTTACCTCCATCACCCCTTCTTTCAAATTACTGTCTAACACTATTCCCACACCATTTCTTTTCCCGTCACTCCCACAGTAGAAAAACTTGTATCCTTCACCGATTTCTCTCGCTTTCGTTCCTTTCCATTTTGTTTCTTGCAAACACGCCACATTTATTCGTCTTCTTTTTAATACATCCGCTAATTCTCTCGCTCTCCCTGTCATCGTCCCAACATTCCAACTTGCATACCTCAATCTCATTTCCCGGGCTCGCTTCTTACGTTGCCCCCGCCCGGGGTGGTGCAACAACCCTAGTCCTCTTCCCACAGGAGCCGGGTGCTGCCCCTGCGCGTCGCCTGTGGGGTACGCCCTAGCCCTATCGCGCATCACATTTTTACTCATCATGTTACTTAAGGTTTTGGCAAGGTTTTACAGTCGGCCGCCTGCCTGACACCAACCCTCCTTGGGAATGCGATTGTTGATGGTTTACCCGCCATCGCGCGGGTGACCCAAAGTGCTATATGGTATGCACTGGGTCTGGAGCTCCCTTAGTCGCCTCTTACGACACCCACGGGATGAGATGGGGTGGTCCTATTCTTTCTCCGGGACCGACACGGAATCTCCGGGACCGACACGGAATAGGCTACACAATTACATGTATGTTAACATAAACAGGGACAAATACAGGTGACCACATCATTCATTTATTATCTAGGTTGATACAATAAGTTTGACAAGGACGAAAACATTAAAATAAATCAAAATACAATACGTTCGAAAAACGCCTCTGCTAGATGCGAAAGGTGCTTTACTATTCACCATTTCATTTTTTATTATCCTCAATGATATCATCATTTAGTATATTTTAAGATACATAACAGCATTGCATTGTTTCAGTATCCAATCAACAGAAAAGTGACGAATTCGCTGACGCTCCCGAGGAATTCAGGGATCCGCTCATGGACACGCTAATGACTGATCCAGTTTTATTACCCTCTGGGAAGGTGAGTACACTTCTGCCATCTAACAGTCTTCTTCTTCGTCGTTCCCTCAATGCTGAGGATCGTGACCACATGCTCTACCTTGAGCGCTTTTATCAGTTTTTCTTTTGAGAACATTATTGGAGGTTTTGATCATAATAGTATTCTTACTATGATCTTATTGGATCCGAATAAACTCGTTTTTTAATGAACCTCAACCATGTTTTCAGATAATGGACCGGTCGGTGATCTTGCGTCACTTGTTGAACAGTGCCACGGACCCCTTCAACCGACAACCTCTCTCCGAGGATCAACTACGTCCAGGTATACTCACATTTATTACTTAAATATAACAATTAAGCCACCAGCACGTTACTGTCTTCTGTTGTGTGACGCGGAATACACCAATCAAACAAATCTGTTCAGGACTATCCGGTTGAATGCCGTAATTACCGAAACAATTAAAAAGCCATTGTCTCGCGTGGATCTACGTTCCGGCATCCGCGCGGAACTAGTTGGCCGCTGAGGTGGGGACAAGGGTGAGGCGGCGGTTCGCAACGCACGTACTGAGTAATGCCTATAGCTATATACCTAAGGCGCGGCCTACTAGTTCCGCGCGGACTTTACCTCAAATCACAACGAGTTTTGATTGGCTAAAACTGCGTCAGATGGCGACACAATACAGTAATGTAAATCCGGCCTTAAGCACACTGAACATGTGTAATTACGTTTGAAATGCTATATATCTGAATCTAACCTACATACAATGTTGAATGTTTCAGCAACTGAGCTCAAAGAGAAAATCATCCAATGGCAGCGCGAGAAGAAGTCGACGTCGTCGTAACCGTCCGCCGCCAACACTAAAGTCTGATGTATATAACATAACCCATATATAAAGACTACCGGACGGATTTTTCCGCCTTTGATGATGGGACTATTGTCCGTATGCATGAATGTGAGATTATTCCATGTATGTTATTCAGTGCGAATGTTTCGTGAAGTTGAAACTACGAGTATTGTCACGTTTCCGACCTAACGGATCATTTTCAATTTACATACAGGTGTTAATTTAATCATTACTTTGATTCCGTATTGTCACAAAATTCTTCCATTAGTTATTACCCATTGTGACAAGAACCAAATTTTATCTTAACCACCTCAAAATTAATATATTTTACAACTAAATTAAAGCTTTAATGTCTTCACGGAGTATTGAACTTGGCATCTATTTTTAGCTTTAACACAAACAATGCACGTGAGTCTCGAAATTTTATAACATCATTACATTACACGAAATGAATTAATTAAATTAAAATTTAATAATAAAAAAACTTAAATTAACATCTGTATCATTATTTAACCTATGAACTTTGGCGTCGTGGAGCGCTAAATACGAATGTTTTTGAAATTACCATCACACGTAGATGTAAAGGCCTAAATTCTAAGATACAACATGACATTTCTGAGTAAGCTAAGTGCTGTTGTCTCGAACCCAAGACTTGATGAGTACGCAACATGAGCACAACATTAGAGTATTTGGTGTGAAACTTGTAAGCTGGACGTCTTTTTGCATTTTATAGGAAATCTCTGTAACGAAAATCGTGAGCAAGTAATTCGATTTTAGATTGGTTAGTCCTGCATTAGTTTAACTAATGGTTATACATTAGGATATAAATATATAAACATATAGGAATTGTATGGAATGTTGAAGACTTCTTATTTTTGTGCAAAATGAAAATTAGAAAAATGTATTTAATTATATTACGGATTTGATTACTATTTGATTATAGTGATATTATGTTTAGTCTTTGTTAGCAAACATGATTTTTGTATTATCATTTAATACATTGTGATTTGTTCCTTTATAACTTTAGTTATGATTTGAAATGGATTTTCACTTGAGAATTAGGGAATAGTATTCATTATAATATCATTAGCATAAATTCAATTAATAGTATAATTAGAATCAGTAACGGCCTGTCAATGTCCTGCGGGGTAAGAACATCGCGGATGTTATGTCCATTTGACTTAGTATCTATGATGATGACAAACTTGAAACATATATAATACGTTTCCACAGTGGACACAGGAGTTCAAGTGTGAAATAGCGTAATATCGAGGCGTCACTGTATCAGAATCTAGTATGTTTATTACATGTATCTCAAGTTTATCATATTTCTCCAGTCACTGCCAATATATTATTCAATGTAGTTTTTAGAACAGGCATTCCTGAATGAAATCCATTTCATTAAATTACATGGTCTCACTTGTATGATAATTTGACTTGTAATTTATCATTATATTATGAAGATTCTATATTATAGAGGTCTCCTACGTTGATTATATCAATAAAATTAAATAAATGGAAATAATATTGTTTTTGTCATCACAATAATAAACAAAGTATTCACGTCTTCATGAATTATATTTGACTAAATTTTATTCTTTATCTAGTTAAATAAATAAATTATTGTCAATTCACAATTAAGAGATTTCATTGTATTCAAAATACAAAAGTACTACAACCACAATATTCTTTACTTAAAAATCTTGATAAACATCAATAGCTCTTAAACATTATAAGAGGTAGATAATATTATAAAAACAGTGTATATGTAACATAATCTATAATACTAAAGCAAAGTCACAACAATTCAGATGTGATATGATTAGCTCATTTCTTGTTTGATTTAATTCATCATTGAAATTATTCCAACTCTGTTCAGTACAATAATAATAGTTTAAAGCCAGTAGGGTAATGCTACTTTTGTATTCATAACAAGTACAATCATTTAACATTTGTTAGAGAGGTTCATTGTCAGCAACCTATATATACATGACTATGCTGCTGTGAGGTTCCTAACAAAGCCATTTACAATTATCATAATCAGATTCATCATAACAAAGAAATAAAAGATAATACACTATTTCCGCTAACATTTTAAGAATAACTAAGCACAAACTAAAATCATTATCATTTTAACCCTTTTATAAATATTTCTAATTACCTAGTTATCTTTCAAAAAGATAGGCCTTGAAACAATGATGCTTGTGCTCAATTATTTTTAAATTTTCTTTCTCTTACATTACAAAAATATACAAATTTCAATATCATGACTTACAAAACTGTCCACTCGCTCTATAGTCGAGCAACAATAATTCAAAAGGCCATTCTCATACATTTATTTCATAAGCTCAAGAAAGATTATGAAGCATTTATTCAGTTTTCTACTTTAAGAGTTTAAAAACAGTCAATATTTTATCGGAGAAGGAATGGGAGACGATAAGCAAACAAACATGAAATCATGTATAGCATGCCAAAATAAAAGTTAAGCCTGGCTGTTTGCCTCGGTACATATCTCATTGTCTCAGGGGTCCTAAACCTTCTTTCTATTTCAAAAGCTCTTGGTAATGTCAGCATTGGAATTAGAAACCACAAAGAACAGCGCACGGAAGCTACCACAAACATAATATAGGGAGTAAATAGTAAAAATGCATACAACAAGTATGAAGCAGTCCTCCCAATCAATATTGCTAATGTCACAATTTCTGCTTTACTGTCTGTCTCGAGGTCTCTTGTGTTGTTACTATGTAAAATAGCCTCTGTATTTAGGGCAAGTGGTATTGCATAGTAAATTATGGGCCAGTCCACCCTACCAGTCTGAGCTAAGAAAGCAAAAACCACAGAAACTGGTCCAAATATAACTAAAACTAGAATATCACCAAGAGCTATATACTTAAGTCCAATACCACCAGTATATAAAAATGATGAAGATAGTCCACCAAAATATACAAGAGCCAAATGCTCCATACGGGCTGGAGATAAAATGACAAGTGGAACAAATGAGGCACATCCAGCTAGATATAATATAGCACCTAGGGAAACCACCTCATCTATACTCAAAATATGATCAACTAGGGTTCTGTCATCAGATTTCCGGTTATCTATCCCTTTTACAAAATCAAAGTATGTATTAACAACATTGCCTGCACCATGAACTGGAATAATTGTACATAAGGTCAATAACAAGGTGCACCAACTAAAGCCACTGTCGCCGGGCAGACGGTATGCGAGCGCAGCACCAAGCAGAGTCGGCAGCAAGCTCGCACTCAACGACCATGGACGCAAAGCAAGCACATAAGTCCGCACTTTCATAAGCGGATTTCGAGTTGGCAATGTTTCTTCTTTCGGTTGTTGTAAGAGGTTTCCTTCGACGTTTGGTATGTCCATATCTTCAGTTTTCTTATTGTGATCCATTTTGATAAGATGTAGAAACAAACCCCTGTCCACGAAACTTGTGCACTCTTAAATCATTGTTATCTTTATAAATGAGATGGTGGTTAGATTCATCATCAAACTACGTGTAGATTAAAACTGTTTGCACATAATCCCGTTATTATTGGTACCGGTGAATGGTGATGACCGATATTCAAAGAGAAATCATAAAATAAGTTCTGCAAACCTTAGGTCCGCAAGTTGATCTGTCAACTTGACATCTGTCTTTACCTCAGGTCTTTACCCAATTTATAACCTGTTTCATAGTGCTGTCAACGTGTAAATCGATTTCTCGTCACAAAGTTCGGTTTTTAATCGTAGGTATGGTATATAATTTATTATAGCGTGTTCTCTATTTAAGAATAGCAATTCACACAGCATCAGTACCACATAAGATAGCGCTTAAATTCCATTCATCTCGAGCGACGCGATTGACTTTTTAAACTAGGAAAGAATAGCCAATTCCAAATCACAGGTATTATTTCATGTTTTGTTATTGCATGTTTTACTAACTTCCATAAAATGGGTTTCTCACCTCAAAATAAAGTAGATTATCTATTATTTTTTCATAGTTTGTCTTAAGATCTTACCTATCTGAAAATAAAACTATCGGTTGTGTGTCACAATAGCAACTAAGTCGCAGAATTAAAAATTAGCTGACCAAATTACCGCGGTATTCGCTGTCGGGGTTAACAACCCAATAACACCATTGTTATGAATAAACACACAAACATGTGTCATTTAACAAGGTCGTTTGTAAATTAGGAAGCAGTAGTATGGGTTGGAGCAGGAGAAGAATAGTATATTATTATTAAAATCAAGGGAGAAGAGCTACTTTTTGTTCATATTTATACCCGGGTAAGGAGATCGATAATTAAACGTTGGGTAGATAGTTAAAGCTAAAAGTAGGTATACCGTGAGATGATTCGAAGTAATTTTATATTTATTCGCACAGGGATTATTGATTAAGAATAATAAAAGCTTTAAATACAAACCTGTAATATTTTTTTATCCAAATAACTCGGTACCGAACTACAGATGCGCCCGCGGCGAACGTCTTGTGATTTTGCAAGTCCATGCTTTCTTCGGCAGTCTCTTTCAGTACGTTAACAAAATTAATAGGTATAACCTAATTCGTATAGCAGTTTACCATTTTTCACATTTAGCGTTATATTTGGTCGACTTAGAATTTCACATCAATTAAGAAAAAAAATTCGCAGCTTGATTAAAATTACTTTTACGCTCTATTAGCTTGTAACTTTGTTTCGTTTCGTCCACGTCCACGTAAAAATGAAACGATAAAGGAAGCTAGGTATATCGCAGTAGTCACGAGTTCACAAGGTTGGCAAATAATTTAAATTGTCACGACATCGTTCATAAGACAATGTGGGAGCGAGGGGGTTCTTAAATGGGTCGCTTCCTAATTTCCCTCTGTATTATGAAGGGCATAAAATTTTACGAGAACACGAGGGGTGACACATAGGTAAATGTATCAAAAAATAATAATTCACGCTGACGGATGTATTACATATAACGAATTTATTAAATAAATGTAGGTATACAAAATATAAGTCTACATGCTAAACACCAGATGGCAAAATGACTCACGGTTTTTTTTAACTTTTAAACCAAGTCGTGCATAGTTACCGCTTTTAAACCATTTTTGGAATAACAATAAAGATCTTAATTCACTACAAGCTTTGAGTTGTTTGTTTTCTACCAACATTAACAAGGCATTACTATTTAGGTTTCTTTTTATTAGAATTAAGTTTAGCTTCTATTAATTTAACCCAGTTTTCGTATTGTTCGTTATCTTCTTCGTTTAATTCATCACAGAACTTGTCAATATCCTCATCTTTAATATCTTCTTCATTTTCTTGAGAAGATTCTCCTTGATTCGTTCGTTTTCGTTGAATTGGGGGATTGTCAACTTCAACTGGTTCATTGTCGTCATCGTTAAATATTATTTTTTTATTTTTCTTTTCATTCCCATCTTCGGTCGACTGTGATTTATTTTTCTTTTTTCTTTTAATTTGTTTGTCCTCAGAAGTTATAATTGTCTCCTCAGGCTTAGATTCATTATTTGCATCGCTACATTCGGGTTCAATTTTTTTATTATTCACTCGTTTACTTTCAGCAGTACTACCCGATTTGCTTCTTTTGCCCATGATCCTGAGAAAGATAAATTATTTTATAAGCTCATTTTAGTCAGTGAGATAATAAAAGAATACAGCCTGTATAAGTGCTAGTCCGAGTTGCTTACGACAGCAAGAGCAGCAGGCAATTAACAACAGACTGTCAAGCTTTCGTAAAAGTCGTTTCTTAATTATTTACATCTTACTACGTCACTACGAGGTAATCTGTGATTTTTTTACGTTAGTTATGTCTGTCCTATCTTACTGCACCATTTTTACAGAGTTGGCACACGAAATGTCTGAAAAACAATACGGTCGTAAGATAATTCTGGGTAAAAGCACATTATATTAATTACTGTCGTCGACTCGATTAAGTGTTTTGATTGTAAATAAACTTGATCAATTATTTTGACACATGACAGAACGCTGACTGACGTCAATACTGTTATCACAATTTTAGTCTCGGCTTGAAATAGGCTCGGCTAGAGTAATTGCTGGAGTCTGTTTTGCAGACTGATAAATTATTTGGTTCAAGCAGAGAAAAAAACATACAAGTGCGTGAATGTTTACATGTCATCGTCATCTGCCTAGCCTTTTCCCGAATGTTTACAGGTGCAAACAAAAAAATCAATTTGTACCTGTTATCGTAAAACTAATAACAACTGAAGTTATTTATTAACTGTAAGTCAGTGAATCGTTGAAGTGTTTGATAAACACATCGGCCACTCAATGAGATAAGGAATACAAACCTACCTTTACGTAATACCTAACACAAGGCCGATGCGGGCGAATTGCCACTAGACGAGACCACCCGCCACCCACTTCTCATGCGGGTTGCCGTGATCGAGCAATCGAAACAAATTGCCGCGCGGTTTGTGTCGTCTCACCGGTCTCACTGGTTTATCGAGTGTGTTATTTTTTAACTTCCAATTTTTTTATTATTCAACAGCAACATGGCTGAGAAGAGTTACATTTTGGGTATGGATATTGGAACTACTTCAGTGAAAGTTTGTGTTTACGACCCTAACGCAAAAGAAATTGTTGCAAAACAAAATAAGGATACGGCAGCAAACATACCGAGTGACCAGGGTATTGAAGGTAACAAGCAAGATGTGCCAAAAATAGTATCAGCTGTTCACTACTGCATCTCCCGTCTTCCGAGAGATGTATTACGAAATGTGACAAAAATTGGGGTATGTGGACAAATGCACGGAGTTCTGTTGTGGAAGAAGGGGTATGTTTTAACACTAACTTAATTTTATTATATCTACCAGTTAATTTGAATTTATTTCCTAGCTTTTGAGTTTTATTTTTACTGTTACTCGAAATTGTTTTCTTTTGCCTGTTTTCTTATCTTTATTTGTATGTTTCATAATCATTAATTAATTGGTCCTATGACTCTTGCCACTTAAATTCCTTCATAAATGTTAGAACTGTTGTAAGAAATAGATTATTATCATTGAAGTAATGAATGCATTTTTTCTTTTATTTTAGTGCTTGGGAAAAGCTTGTAAAAGATGGAGTAGTAATGCGATTTGAGGCGAAGAGAGAAAATATGTCGGCGTTGTATACCTGGCAAGATACAAGATGCAAACCAGAATTTTTAGATTCACTCCCAAAACCTGATTCACATCTTAATTGTTACTCGGGATACGGATGCGCGACCCTTTTGTGGATGCTTAAACACAAACCCGAAAAACTGAAAAATTATCAATATTCTGGAACAGTGCAAGATTTTGTTGTTACTATGCTTTGCGATTTGGAGGCACCAATTATGTCTGACCAAAATGCTGCAAGTTGGGGCTATTTTAATACTGAAAAGAATGAATGGAATATCGATATTCTACAATCAGTCGACTTTCCAGTAAGACTCTTACCTAAGATTAATAAAAGTAGGGAATTTGCAGGGAAGTTAAATGCCTCTTGGAATGGGATTCCTGAGGGAACGCCTGTAAGTGTTGCTATGGGCGATTTGCAATGTTCTATCATTGCTACACTCGAAAGTCGCGAGGATGCTGTATTAAACATATCAACTTCAGCTCAACTAGCGTTTGTGGTGAATAACATGTCAGATCTAGGCTGCAAAACAGTTGAGCATCTACCATATTTTCACAACACGTATTTAGTTGTTGCTGCATCTTTAAACGGAGGCAATGTGCTGGCCACGTTTGTCAAAATGCTTCAACAATGGATGCTTGAACTAGGATTTCCTACGCCACAGTCAAAGGTGTGGGAAAAACTAATTGCTTTGGGTCTAGAAGCACAGACATCAAGCATGAGTATAGTTCCACATTTATTAGGTGAAAGACGTTCACCGACAGCTAAAGCTTCAGTACAAAATATCGATCTTTCCAATATACATCTGGGCAGCGTATTTAAATCTCTATGTGAAAGTTTAATACAAAATTTACACCACATGATGCCTAAAGAAATATTGCGAAGCGCCAATGTTAAGAGAATCGTTGGAAATGGTTCGGGATTATCCAGGAATGCTGTATTACAAAGAGCTGTGGAGCATTATTACAGTTTACCACTGGAATTTACGTCAGGGGGAGATGCAGCGAAAGGTGCCGCTATTGCAATTATATAAGTTGTAAATTATTTATTACTGTTTTCTCGATCTTATCGTATGTTATAAAATAATTAATCTATATTATATTTACCTTCACTTTGTTAAGAAGCAAGGTCACGTAGGATTATAGCTTAGGCCGCGATAAGTAGCAAGCAACTGTAGATCACGGTTTTAGGAAACGAGCACAATGTTGAGAGTAGAAAATCATGATCGACTTCCATTAATCTTGAATCACGATGTTTTACATGCCAAGCCCCATAAATCATAATAATAATATGTTAAGAACGCTTTCAGTTTATTATAACGGTTCTGTAGACAATCATAGGGAATATTTTCCGTATTTTATGAGACAGATCATTCCATTTGATTTATTATTATCGCACAAATAAGCTATTTGCATTTATATGCAGGAGTAAAGCCTAAAGCCACAAGAGATCTATGCAGCTGTAGCTTCTATATTTATGTAAACTATACCTTTCTATCATTTGTTTTTTTAACTTTTGTAATTTTATTGTGTTATAATTATTATACTTACTTATGAAACGAATACATGTTCATCATTTAGTGTTATCCAATTCCTAGATCTATTTTTAGATAGTCGTTAGTCATTCGTAGATTCGTACTCGTTTCTATCGTAACCGAGACAGCTAGCTGTTTCCGTGTTTCGCATCAACACTGTATATGCCTAACTAAAGAGAATACTAATAGTTATAAATAAATAAATAGATATATGCCACAAACATAGTACTTTAGTCGAGTGGGTATGTAGTTGTAAACAAAGGTTTGATAAAAGATTTTGAAATTGGCGGGGATCGGGGATGTAAGTAAAATAGTTATAGGTTATTACTAATGTAGTTGAATCTATTTCGTAAAAAATAAGGCCTTACTGAATTATTCTTTACTTTTATTGCTAAAATGTAAAGTTAGTGATGAGTACAGCTACCTCAAAATAAACATTAATTTTTTACCTTTTGAAAATATTCCTTGTTAGAGATTTTTTCTAATGTTTCAGTAAGTTCAGAACATATTTTACTGACACTAACAATTAATGAGCTTCAACAACTTGTATATAGCAACAGTAGGAATCTATTGTTTACCATCTAGGTTTAATTTAACCTCAAAACTGAAAATAAATCACCATGTTGTAAACATTTCACTAGAGGAAGTAACAACGAATTATTTGAAAACCGTAAATTCTCATAAATCGACTAAAAAAACTCAACTAGTCATAAGTTGAGCCTTGAAGGCTCGCCCACCGATTCGCGCGATCGCGTTGGGAGCGGTTTTTCGGACGTGAATCAAAGGGCACGAATGGCGAACACGAAATTACCGTTTACACATTCGCCTGCATTCCGCTTAGGAGTATAGTGTTCTGTGCATTGACATACAACAGTATGGACTGGAAATACCTACGAAAAAAGGGTGCATACCTACAACTGGTATTGTCTCATAAAATGGCTGCCATTGCTAGTGTTGTGTCTATCAAGGAACATAGGTGTTACTATAACTAGTATCGATACTAAATACGAGTCTTACTAGTTATCACGTTTAGATCATACCTAATAAATTATGTATACAAAGTCCGTTGTAATTGTAACAGAAAAAGATGAGTAGGTTATCTTACTTTCCGTTATCTATAAAAATAAATAAAATTGAAGTGTCTGTTGGTACTGTCAAAATAACAGCTTTTTACTAAATGCTTATAAAAATCTAAACAGTACTATTTTAACAAAATGGCATTTTTTTTTATTTTTGTCTGTCTGTCTGTTTGTTCCGGCTAATCTGAAACGGCTGGACCAATTTTGACGGGACTTTCACTGACAGATATGTTACAAGGAGTAACTTTTTATTTTTTTTTTGTGGATGGGAAATCATCTAATGACTCCTCCCGCTCTGGGTGGAGCGGAAGGGAGTGTCAGACTCTTACTGACTAAAACCCACCCGTGTTCCTTCCTTAGCCCTTTATGTTCCGGGGCAGCGGTAACCCTTTCGGACGATCCCGCTACCCTACAAGGAGTAACTTAGGCTACCTTTATTTTAGAAAAATAATTAGGGTTCCGCGCAAAAAAAATGCCATGCATAAATTATTTTTGCGTTTGGTAGCCAGGATGGTTATAGGCTATTTAACATCACGTTACGACCCTTAGGAGCCGAGAAAACCTTTTGAAATTTCAATGTTAATAGATAGGGGAGGACAGTGTAGGCCTGTCGACAAGTACTTAACAAAATAGAAAACATTGTAAAAGCCAATTATTTTAAAAGTGTAACCATTGAGTTTCTTACCGTTTCTTCTCCATAGGAAACTACCAATTGGAACCGTGCACCTAGCTTCTGACGTTTCATAAAAGTGTCCATGTAGGTTTATGTGAAATATTTTGATTTTGGTGCTGTGAAGTGTGAACCACAGGCCGGACCTAGCAAGGTCACTCGGACTGAATAAGACGCAGGATTATTTATGTTAACATCGCAGAATATACCGGTATCGTTTCAGCGGAGGAACTAGTTTCGGAAACTATTACGCCAAGTCGGCAACGGTACAACACTATTCCATTATGACATATTATTGTAAACAAACGAACGAATTAACAAATATAATAGAAAGGCCTGTTATACGGAAATGAACCCAAATATCAATACTTTAGCCATAAATTCATGATCACGTTACAATTGTATCATCGAATGTGTATTATTGTATGTATTAATGCATGAAAACCGGCTACTAACCTGTGCAAAGACAATTGAGGTTGATTTTCATTCTTTCTTGCACCACACTTCACAATACAACACACAGGCATGTTGAGTTTCTGTTTCCCAACATTTACATGCAGTTTTAACAGGTAAAATCCTCGTAATTTTCTTGCAATCCTCAATAATACAAAAAATAAACAACCATTTGACAGCAAAACTACCATGAAACTCCGCGCATAAGATGGCTGCTATGGCACTTACCTACAACTGCCACTACGTCACGATAAAATATTGCCATAATGAGCAACAACTTAAATATTGTTGTCTCTTTTATCAAATAAAATTATCTCATTAGAAAGAATGAGACATAATGATATTTCACATTCTGAATCATATTTCACTCATATTTGTATAAGCAAATGTATGTATAGAATAACGCGGCATCTCCATGTTTTATGTACCTCAATGGTTCTGTGCTGCATTCAGTTGACAGCTAGCTAAGGAACGTTACTTACTCTATGGTGTACTCTGTGACGAGTCTGTGACTGTGATCATCTCAGGAGTATATGTGTTCTGTGGTGATCATGCCCAATGTCATCAACATTGCTTGGCACGTGCGAGTTTTATAAACAATTTAAATAATTAGTGTAATAAAGCGTTCGTATAGAATATATGCAACATGACAAGGTTTGCTAGAGCCAAAGGCTCGAAGTCTTCAAATGAAAGAACTCCTGAAGATAGTACTCCATGGGAGGTTATGAAAGAGCAGTTGTTGCAAGCCAAAAAAGATGGTGATGAATCCAAGAAAAGGAAAGAGGTATAATACTTATAGACCCAGAAATATAATATTTATAAAAGTGTCATTTAATTAGTAATCGTCATGAAATATTTTACATAGAGTACTAAATAAAACCCCTCATAATTATTACTGTACCTTTATTTTTATCTAATTCCAGGCTGAACAACAACGTATAGACAACTATGAAAAATTTCTTAAAGAACACAAAACTCAAAAAAGGAAAGCAACCTGGTGTGATTTTCCAGAAACTGAAAATAATAAAAAAACAACCAATTTGCCTGAGACAAATGGTTCACCCGCTAAAACTAAAAAGAAAAATAATAAGAAAAAGGATGCCAGTGCGTCAGAGCCCTCTGAAGCCACCAACAGTGAGACTAATCCACAAAACCATGGTTCTGCTAGTACCGAGGGCACAGAGCAAAAGAAGCCTAAAAAGAAGAAAAAAAATTCACAAAGTACAACAGAGCCACAGAATGAAGAAAAGTCTACAGAAGTAACAGAGACTATTCCAAGTCCTAAAAAGAACAAAAAGAAGAAGAATAAACAAAATGCAAAGTCTGTAGAATCTACAGAGGTTTCCAATACTAATGTTGCCAGTTCTTCAACAGAAAATAATAGTTTACCAAACCTTAAAAACAAGAATGAAACAAATCCGAAAAAAAAAAAGAACAAAAAGCTTATAAATGGCAAACCTGCTCGCAGGAAGGAGATAAATGACAACAGCTTCCAACTAATTGTTCATGGCAAGGAAATAGAACTGGTCAGATTTGATGGCTTCCCAGTGATGAAAAAAGATGCTGAAAGACTGCAGGAGTTGAAAAATAACATGATCAAGAAAGGAATACCGAAGAGTGAGGTGCAGAGGACAATGAAATTGGAACGAAGGAGGGCAGAGAAAGCGTTGGCAAGAATGAAGAGGGAAGTCTGTTATAACTGTAGGAAAGGAGGCCATGTTCTGTCTGACTGTCCGGAGTTGAAGTCCAAGATACCAGGTGATACGGCAGACGGAGTTTGTTTCAAGTGTGGTTCTACAGAACACAGGCAGTTTGAATGTAAAGTTCAAAGAGAAGAGAGTAAGGAGTTCAGATTTGCCACATGCTTCATTTGTAGGGAGCCTGTAAGTAAACGCATTATTCATTTATCAGCTAATTTCTCAATCTTTTATGTGTTTTCATAACTTTCCTGCCCTTATCCCAATTTATTAGGTGTTGGCACAACATGTATTTTTCTTCCATACTCCTCTATTAGTCGTCATCTCTATAGTCACCCTCTTTCTAACAATATCATCATTCACACAATCCATCCATTATTTCTTTGTTCCTCCCCTACTCTTATAGCCATCTTTTATTTGTTATACCAGCCAATTATAATATTGTGCCACTGAACGGCAAAGGCCTCCTCCAATACACACAAGAAATTATTGTAATTTACTTTTAATTTATATTTTCAGGGTCATATAGCGAGGCAATGTCCTGATAACCCCAAAGGACTGTACCCCAATGGTGGTGCTTGCAAGCTGTGTGGTGATGTCACACATTTAAGGAAAGATTGTCCTACTGTGAGTACCGACTACGCATATCACATAGTTAAACAATAATATTTTAAGATTGACTAAATTATAAAGATTATCATTTGAATACTAATGGGAGAATTGCTTTTGTTTCTAGGTGATGGACAAAAAGGAAGAGTCTTCAGTAAAACTTCACACATTAGTCAGTTCAGAAAACATTGAAGATGTAGGACTACAAAATAATAAATTAACACCTGCTGAACCCAGCAAAAAGCCCAAGAAAATAACATTCTAAAGTGTAATAAATTATAATGAAATAAAACCATAATATAGGTATCATAAAGACTACATTTTATTAATTGAAAGAAATTCTTAAATGTGAATTGTGAGAGATCAATGTTATTTTGTCTTTTCATAGCTTTTTGCATGAAATTTTAGAAGAATATACCTTCAACACAACTAAATTAGAATACAAATACAACATTTTATAATTCAAGGATAAATTGCTACCTGGTACTTATAATACATTCAACTACAAAGCAATTTCTGACTAGAGTTTATAAGCACTCGAGGCTAGCTTTAAGTTGTTCCATGGACTGCTCAGCGACTTGTCCCGTGATTCCTTCGGGACTATGCGGGTCTTCCCTCATCAGTATCCGCGCGGCTTCGGCTAAACATTGAACGGGCTCTTGCAGCCTTTCCTTCAGATTTTCTCGAGTGATGAGACCGGCACTAAATTCGTTTCTTGCTAAGAACATCAGCGGCGCATGTAGCTCGTATAACATCATACCTGGAAAATATAAGTACACCAAAGTCTATAAAAGAATGAAGATACAAATTATGTGTGATGTAAATGTTACACACGCCACCGCGGCGACGGCGGCGAGTTTTGATAAGACCTTAAGACCTATCAAAACTCGTCGCCGCCGCCGCGGTGCCGTGTGCAAGGGTTCATACAAATTCAAGGGTGACTGATGCATCGGCGCCGCGGCGGCGGCGGTGCCGCTGCAGTTGCGGCATAATGTGTAAACGGCCTTAAAGTTCAATTCTAGAAGATGTTATCTTTTGCTGTTTGTTACCTACATGAGAAAATTTTAAAATATAGATTCTCTTCATTACCCCTCATCCTGGTCTCTCCCGGTGTGATAACATCCAGGGTCTTGAGCACGAGCCGACAGAACTCCGCCTTCCTCTCGAGCATGAGGTCAGGCAGTTCATCGATACCGTACCCCTCCACTCGTCCAAACAGCTGTGCTAACGAGTGCTTCAATGACAGGAGGAGTGCATGCCGAGGGTGGAACACTGATTTGTACTGGAACAGAAATGTTACGTATTGCGTAAGTTTAATGGAAATATATTCTAGGTACTTACAGACAATACCCGGCGGAAGTTGAATTATGACACAACATATTTCAATTTGATACAAACGTGCGAAAAAACCTCACTTTTTCTTATGAGGAGCCTGCATAAATTACCCGACTATGGTTGAGTATGGGGTCAGTGAAAGTCTTATCGGGTTTTGAAAAAAAAAAAACATTCTCAGTGTATCTGTCCGTAGTCTGGATTTAATATAGGCACGCTCTCCTATTACCTGGGACTCAAATAACCCAACAAGGCGAAATGTGGGTAAAGGCCTATTCAAACCTAAGCGGTATTCACAACCGCTGTGGGTAGAGGTACATACCGCGCGGGTTTTGCTCAGGTATTTAGTATCAAGTTCCGCGGCGGAACTTATACCTCTACCCACAGTGCGGCGGCAGCGGATACCGCTTAGCTCTGGCTACCTAGGTAGAGCTAACAGAGCATGAGCAATATACCCACATTTCGCCATTTTGGGTTTCCTCTCTCTTTGGTGTGTGTAACGTACCTTATTAATAGTAGCCTCTCTCTGCTCAATGGCGCCAGGGCCGGGCTCCAGCACTTCAAGCTGATCGATCTCTGCCTGTACCACCGCCAACATTTTGCGCATCGCGGCATTGGATGTTTTGAACCCACAGTTTTTGTCCGAACACGTCCATGGGGCGTCGTCGTCTGGAAATGTAGAACGAGAAGTCTGAACAACATTACACCGCCAGGGTAAGGGTCAAGGCCAAGCCAAAGCTAACTTTACCACAAAGTAGGTGGGAATTACCTACATATACCTACATACAGAACCACCCAGATGAAATCACGACTGAAAGTTGCCTAATTAGGTTACTCGGCTTGTATATCCCAGTATTTGGCATTGCCTGCTGGGTTAGCGGCCTACTTTCGAAGACTGTCCGTCACAATTAAATAATCGTGACAGTTTCCCCGCTCATTTTAAAATAACAATTAGGTCACTGACGTCAACGTTAGTTGGTAAGTATTCAATCTTTTATTAAACAATACAACCCATAAATCAAGTCCATTATACCTTTTGACAAAAAAAATCGTTTACAAAACTGTCTCATATTAGTATTTATGAGCGTCTTTTATTTATTTATTTTTACTACGTTCGTCCGTCCGTCTCATGTCCGTTCCACTGCAAGATAGTGAGATGCGGACTGAGTCTATTGAGATTGAGACCTACATACCCTAAATACTATTACTAACTCAACACATTATTACCTACCTAGAGGATTACTCGCCAGTATAACGCCATTGTCACATTTACTGCACTTCAGTGTGCTGAGGTGCGTGCCAAGTTCCGTTGGGTCAGCACAGCGTGCGCAGTCGCACTGGAAGAACTTGGACTCCGCCAGAAAGTCCCGTCGAACCAGTGTGGGGGATAGAGAGTGCGTGTAGCATATGTAGAGAGTGTCCCCCTCTTTTATAGGGATTGCGGCTCTAACTTGCACTCTGAAAAAAAATTTATTCATTCAGGAAACAAGTTTCAACTCAAATGGATGCCAGAGGAAGTGCTTGAAAATGGATTACAAAGAGGGTTCGTTAATTATTGAAGTAGAATATGGCCCTGTTACTCACTGGTAATCATTCTGCAGTATGGTGTGAACGATGTTAGGGACACAGTTGTGCGCTGCGATGGCTAACCGAGGATAGAGGGCTCGTATGCTGAAGCCACCTCGAGACGGGATCTCCACGGAATTCACCTGTGCATAATTATAATTAATGTTGCTATGTTTCGCAAAAAAAAACCCTTACGATTACGCAGAGTGGAAAAAGGAAGTGGGCTGGACTTGGGAATCGGGTAAACATAATATGTAATAAATAACAGTAATATTAATTAAGATGTGCACGTACGACTATGTGCATACTTATATGTTATGGTATGCTATTATATGTACCTAGATGCTATGCTATACATGCTATGCCATGCATGTTATGCTACGCAAGCTACCTACATGTGTTATCAAAAACTTAGGGCCGAAACTCAAAACCGCCTATATACGTATGTGGATGAGCAAGCTCGCAGATTATAGCTAATCGCGTCGCGTATGTATATATATACGTACTTATATACAATAGCGGTGCGATTTCTAAATTTTGGTCCTTTAAATAAAAAAAAATCCCTCTACTCTCACCTCAAGAATCCCACAAACTTTTTGCACCAGATCCTTATCAAACCTCTTGGCAAGTTTGCAATGGTTTACAAGGAAGTCGGCGATGTTCACTTGGTCAACGCCCCAAGTTGGCCTTAGCTTCCGCTCCTCAATGTGCGTCTCCATGACGTCCAGCTCGCGCTGCCATCGATCTGGATCTTTTTCTTTTGCCAAAAGTATTCTGTAAAGAAAATTTTAAAAATACAATACGAAGTCGAACAAAATAATAGTGAAACTGCGCTAACTACGAGTTAATAGTGGTCTCCACGAATGAACATATGTGTTGATATTAGGCCGGCGGCGTAGGTCTGAGGTTATACCCCTGGCCTGGACAGCTGGCACCACTCTTGCTGACTCATCATCTGCCTATTCTTTTCCCAACTATTTTTGGGGTCGGCTACCAGTCTAACCGGATGCAGCTGAATACCAGTATTTTAAGTTGAGCAACTGCCTATCTGACCTCAACAACCTGCAGTTCCTAGGTAACACGATACCCTTTGGTACTTTTAGGCTTCTGCAGACGACCCGTATAATAACGACTGTCAAAGATCCAACGAATCGACCCGTGCAGCTGTTATTACTTAGCCACGAGCCCCTCTTGCTGACTGGCTAACTGGCTAAAATATTATTAACGAGAACATGTAGAAGAAATCTATCCGAAACGCAGAGAAGATTGCATTTTATGTGTTTATTCGACAGGTGGGTAGGTTGGTTTAGTATCTACTTGTATTATGCCAAATGCTAATGAATAGAAAGGGATAGAATAAGGAATGAATAGGCACAGACGCCAGCACATCAAGCTACTCGAAATTGAAAAGTTTTCTCAATCATCTTTGAACCTAATGCTTTAGCGATAAAGTTGAAAATCTATTAAAGTTTGTAGTAGCTTGATGTGCTGGCATCTGTACATAAGAGGAAGTCTGAAAGTGGCGTCGCACCGCCTGAAAAGTTGTGTGGAAATCGGTTGTCATGGTATGGACATGTGTTACGGAGGAATGAGGAGGAAAGTTTTGAGTATGAATGTCGATGGCTATAGGTAAGAGTAGGGGGAGACCAAAGAAACTGGACGGACTATGTGAATGATGACATGGTTAGATAGAAAGGGTGTGACTACTGAGATGGTGACTAATAGAGATGAGGTATGGAAGAAAAAGACATGTTGCGCCGACCCCAAATATTAATTGAGAAAAGGGCAAGAGAATGATGAGTTCCATAGATTAGCGCGTTCAAACAAACAAACATACTCTTCAGCTTTATTATTAGTAGGCATAGATAAAGGTACCTTAGCGGTGTAATACAATCAAGTTGCGGCGCGCTGGCAGTCCAGTCCTCAACTGGCTGGAACCTCACCCTAGCGGCGGAGAAGACGCCACATTCACCGGCATGTATAGTGGACTTCCCACACTCCTCGCTGCAGACCGGCCACCCGCAAGACGAGCAGAACGTATTCTCCACAGGGCAGTAACAGCTCAGACATAGAGGTGGAGTGTCTGCAATGTATTAAAAAGAAAATAATTGAATAAGAATACTGTTTATTATTTACAGCATATGAATTAACACATATAAATGTAGTCTTTTAAATAGGGTGACACTAGTGGGTTTAAATTCGATCCTGCGCCTTGCTACAATTTCCCAGCGACGCCCTCAGCCGAGGTCTGTACCCCACAGTTAGGGGGTGCCCTTAGCATGTAGTCGCTTGTTAAGCCCTGTCTGGAGCAATAATTCATTGAGCCACCCACAGCCAAGTCCGTTTAAGCAGACGAGAACCTCGACCTAGGTTGAACTACGAGATAATTATATGCCATTCACAAGAAAAAAAAATTGGCTGAGACAATGGGCGGTCTTAACTCTTACCATAGAAATTCTTTCATATATCTATGACATCACTTACGCTAAAAGCAAAATGTAGTCATCATTTGCTCCAGATTAAGCCTTATTTTAATTGCAAATCTCCCGTAGGTAAGTTTCAATTAGTGAGTCAAATTAATTAGTGAATCAAAGGACGCTCGAAAACTGACCTGGTCAACAAAACCTAGGTATAACTGACATGGTGCGTACTGTCATAAATAATTAAGTACTAGGTACTATGCTTATTTTGCATTAATATTGAATGAATTTCGTAAAATTTCGTTCTCATTGAGTTATGACGGCTCTATGAAATTTACGTGGGTTGGCTTGGCGTAAGTAAACAGAAATTTATAACCTACCTCTAAAATTTAATAGGAGGTTCAATATTAAGTTCATAAACTGAAGGAAGATTGAGATTTGAGGTGGTCCTGGGTCACACACGAGGCGTATGTAACATAAACTTCACTATCACTCAATCTTTAGCACGAATGATTGGTTCACAAAGATCTAAGTGAAATACACTTGTGGGCACGGCAGTACTGGCACTTCTGTAGGTAAGTATATTCCAGTGATGGTTATTGTACAGTCAGTGGTAGTCAACATCTTTCTCCATGCAGGCACCCTAATGTCTCCTCCTATTTAGAGGTAGATAGGTACTAGGAGAACACTGGTGGTCCAGTGGTAAAGGCCGCGACTTACGAGTTGCATAGGTCGTAGGTTCAAACCCTGACAGGCGTTTTACTTTGTGTAAATTATTTCATCACCACTGCTCTCAAAACGGTGAAGGAAAACATCGTGAGGCAACCGGCATGTCCTAGAGCAAAAAAATCGAAAACATGTGACATATCTACCAACCCGCACTGGGCCCGCGTGGTGGATTACGACCCACTCCCTCTCACTGAGAGGTGGCCTGTGTCCCAGCAGTGAGAACATTATAGGCTGATTATGTATGTATGTTATGTAGGTACTAGTTCGGTACTTCCGTACTTCCATAAAATGCTTATTAAATAATGATCGAGGGATTACAGGTTTTTACAAAGTCACAATAACTTTTCAATTAGGTCAGTTAGGCTTAGGTCACAGCCGAAAGCATAATTTCCGTTAGGTTAGCAGGAACACCACATTGATACTAAATCAATCACTTGCCTGGTTTGGGTCCCGCAGCGAATGGTGTGTCTGTAAATATTAATTCGCCACCCACTAAATCCTTTTTTGCAATTAAATACCGTCCATATTTATCGTTCTGTTGTATTTCGTAATGAAGCACGCCGTCACCCATTTGTACACAAGTGCTCCTTGGATTGATCAGATAGAGATTGAGCGAGAACTGTTTGCCGAAATGCCGACTGAACAAGATTAGCGTCTAAAATAAACTTCGGTCCATTCGAGAACTGGGCCGCCCGAACTATCGGAACGATTCCATATGATACGATATAAGTTTACATCCAGTAATACCTATTGTCTTCTATATTTATAAAACGTCTAAGATACATCCACTACTAAAAAATTTACGTCCAAGTCAACTCAATATCAAGCGGACGCGGTTGCTAGTTGAGTGATTGGAGCCAAGCCGGAAATGCTAAGATTTTTCAGGGGAGAAGCATTCTAGGCATTCAATTTTAAGACTGCGTTTTACTTTTAACATACCATCACTCTAAAACGTGTAACTTTATTTGATTTCCTACCTGGTATTTTATATTTCTACGTTATTTGTTCAAATAACAAAACGATTTGGTTGGACCTGGACTAATTTTACTTCTTCAGAAGAGACCCTGTCATAAATATATAGATACTCAGCAGATGTTTAGTTCTAGCATAATTGTGTGGAGCAATGCCAATAAGATAGGTATTCCATCTATAGACTAACATTGCGGAAAGGTGATCCACGGTACGGTCCGGTCATTCACACACGACGCGAACCTATTTCTGCATCGATTTTTTATTATTAAAAGCTTTTATTTAACTTGACTTGTATGTATGTGAAGGTGGACTCTTGCAAGTTAAATTTGACCCACTTCCCGGTATCCGATTGAGCTGAAATTTTACATACTGCAGGTCCAGTCCCGATGACAATGCATGTTTATGACAAGCGTGACGTGAGCGTGACGATGGGCAGCAGCACACCCATTGGGATGACAGTTAGCGGGTCCACCATGAAATTGCTGCCACCTTCAGGGTTGGCTCCAAACCAGAGAATTCCTCAACGGTCGTCAGTAGGGACTTGAAATTTTGCATACCCGTTCGGATATGATAGACGGTTGGCGGGTCCTACATGAAATTGCTGCCACATCCAGGGTTGTCTCCAAACCACGGAACTCCTCAACGGTCAACAGTAGTAACAGCTGGCATAAGAGGTACTTATACCATGTTTCCGGAGAGCACAAATATACGATACGGACATTCCATCCGTCCGTATCGACTTCGGCAAAGACGGGATTCACCTGATTCAACCGAAGTCTGTGCAATTTCCAGCGAAATACAGCCATGGCACCTGAACGCAGAATTTTGCCAATATTATTATGCTGGGCTTGCACACAGCACAGTGCATAAAATGCAGGGTAGTACGGTTGAACACGCCGTTGTGTATTTGGGCCCAAAGTTGTTCGCTGCTGGCCATGCGTACGTGGCCTTAAGTAGGGTCACAGCATCGATAGAAAGGCCTCCTTAACTGGCACCCGCCAATGTAACAATGACGCACTTTCATGAAATGAATAGACTAAGAAATATATCTAGCGAATACTAAAAAATATAAAATAAATTAATATTAAAAAAAACTTAAAAAAAAGCTTTTATTTACGCCCTAAAAAGATAAAATAAGATTTAAATTACATTAAACCTATTCAATTTCCAATTACTTTACAAAATTTAATTGTAAATAATAAGATTAAACACAATTTATCTATATCTATAGCTTGTCGCGAGATTTACCTGTGTAGATCAACTAGTAACTTGATCTGGATTGATGTTAATTAAAAAAAGCTAAGTTCAAACTAAGTAATACGAGTGCTTAAATCTCGCGACAAGCTTTTATATAATATAAATTGTGTTTAATCTTATTATTTACAATTAAATTTTGTAAAGTAATTGGAAATTGAATAGGTTTAATGTACCTAATTTAAATCTTATTTTATCTTTTTAGGGCGTAAATAAAAGCTTTTTTTTTAAGTTTTTTTTATATTAATTTATTCGTATAACCCGGTTCATTAAAGAAAGGAATCTTAAATGGCGGCGCTTATCATGTTCTCTCGCTCGCACACTAGTGCCGTCTATACTCACTCTCGCGCGTACCGTAAGCAAAAAAAATTAGTCTTGATTTGCTTCCACGCTGTCTTGACGCGCTCAGTGATCCTTTTTACGAATTCCTTGTTATATATTCCGTTGTTACCTGTTTGTTATTGTTGTTCAGTTTTGTTTTATTGTTGTTTCGTTGTTTGGTCGTGTGTACTGTGCGGAGACAGTTATTATGCCTCCTTTGAAAAAAAAAACTTTGGCTTGAAATTTTACATGCTAACTGTACTATCTGTCAACGCAAGTACAAGCCGCCATTTAAGATTCCTTTCTTGAATGCATCGGCTTATAAGCATGGACATTAGTTATTTTGTGGTATGAACTTCGATCAACAATACCAATGGATAACAAACTTGAACCTGTTACAATAGGTGTAAGCGTACAACCGTTCACGGGATTTTCAAAAGCCCTAGCTTTCTTCATTTCAGTCACGGAACTGCAGCTTGCTCGGAAATACAAACTTGTCGAACCGGAGGTACCGTAATAATAAAAAAATAAATTATTGGGTAGGCAAAGATGATAATGATTGTGAACATCGTTTGCGGTAAATTTCACAATTTAAAACCATACTGCCCTAAAGACAATCCTCCGAATTGAATACAACCTAAGCTATACAGGGTTATTGCAAAAACATCAACAAAAAAAAAAATAAAAAAAAAAAAAGCAGCTGTTCCCTACATTTTGACGAGTTATACGAACACATAAATGTAGGGAACAGCTGATTTATTTTCGCGATTTCAGATTTGGTCCCATAATAAAATTTGTTCATAATGATGAGTACAATGACCTTTTTCCAATAACCCTGTATATTTAGAAATACCTACTGCGAGTAGGTACTGCGACCACCAATTTATTACCAGTTACCAGGCATGAAAGTAATTGCCCGCTTGATGGTATATTTATGGTGGTTGCATTTCAGCACATGCTAGTTTTGGTAATGATGTTTGATACTACATGTAGGTACAGTATGCACTGAACCTATGCATAATACCTACAGCCTAGTAGATTTACAATTATTTAAAATTCCAAAAAAACGATCTAGTCGTCCTCCCTTATCATATATTTTTCGTTACAATATTATAGTAATTTTAATGTTTTTTTGTTAATTATGTCATATTTTGAGCATTTATTTGATTTCGCTAATGGTAACGTATTCGAGGACTGTTGGCGAAACTTGAAATTTCCAAATTTTCCAATAATAGTAAGCGCAGCAATTTTTCGAGAATCCACACCATGCATTTTAGATGTAAGTAGTTTCATCGTACAGTCTCCCATATTACAACTTTCTTTTTGCTGGGACTCAAGTCTTCTCTCTGTGAGGGGGCGCGCGGGTCACAATAACACGGGCCGAGCGTGCGTCGATCCACGTCCTCCATTATCTACTTAGGTACCGATATATTGATAGACGTTCGATAAAAATATGAGTTGGTAGGGTGTACTTAGGTAACTTACGTTGTAATTAGTAAGTATCCATAATGAATTCATTCAAAAGAGTACGTTTAAGAATAAAAAAAAAACAGTAAAAAATCCGTCTTTAAAAAAGTTACTTTATTTTATTCATAGGATGGCTCATTGAGTACAGAGGTCACCTGTAAGGATGAAGATAATCAAACCGTGGATTGCCCAAAAAATGAGGACGACGGCGAAGATAAAGACAGTTCATGTGGATTTTTTTGCTTCGTTTCGGAAAGCTTTGGACTTGGATCATCAGTAAGTTAAAAAAATGGATTTCATACTGTTCCTGTGCCTTCAATATCAACCTAAATACAAAATATACGCATAATAATATATATAAAATTTGTATAATAAACATATAAAAAAATACCAAGTAAGTATTAGGTAAGAAAAAAAAAATAAGTGAAATAAAATAATGTTCTAAGTACTTTATTGATTAACTCGGTAGAGGCTCTGCCCCTACTCTTCTCTTGAAAAAAATGTGTTTTTTTTTTTCGTGTAACTTGTTAAGTATTTGGAATAGGGATTTAACATGTTGGTATATGTTTTTTGACTCTTTGGTCTAGTATCATGTAAAAGGAATACACGATTCAATACATTTTTCTCGATACCTACAAAAAAATTGCAGTTATACCTATTTTTTCCTTTTTCGACATCACGGCGCACAGTGGGCCCATACTGAAAATTAGTGGACTTAGGCAACAAAGTTCCAATATCGATGCGATTTTTTTTTATATGACGTGTTATGATATTCCTGACAACTTTTATTCTTATAACATTTCTTCTAAAGTTGATAGTTTGTCTTGAAAAAAATTAATTAGATTATTTTGTATGGAGCGAATCACGTTTAATTTTTTTTCTTCAATTGTACTAATATGTTGGGTGTGTGGCGTGAGTATATGATAGCTAGGGTCATTCTCTATCCATGAAAAAAAAAACAGCGCCGGCCATCTGCGGCAGCGCGAGTAATCATTCGGTAAAAAAAAAATGTTATGTAAGATTTTTTTTTGCCATTTAAAATAAATTCAAAGTAAATTTTTTGTGTCATTAGGCTAATTCACCTTCTCTTTATTAAATATATAGTTTTAACAGCGCATAGGTACTTATAACTAATTATTCTGGTAGAAATTTAGTAATTATTGCTATGTTATCGGTAGCACCTGCATTGTGATTGATGACTCATTTGTTATTGCGCTCGGCTAAGCGCATAACTAATGAGTCATCGAAAAATGCTCGTCTCTGATTGGCTGAATAATTTTCACTCACTGATAACAGTGTCCACTACTTGAGTAATTAACACTGTCTATAAATATAAAGACATTCATTAAGTCCATCTAGTTTCGCTCTTGTCGCTTATTTGTGAACACAGTGAAATACTTTTATTTTTATATTTACATTAGAACTATGGCTGGATTTTGTACCAACCTAGATTTTTTTGTGAAATTAAGAAGTGGCGGTGATCTGAAAAATCATATGTTTCTATATGAAAGTATCATTTCTGTCTTGACTACCGAAGTTTCTGAAGAAGACAAGAACCGAATCAAGGAGTTCTGTCGACTTTTTTGTGTAAATCTAAATAAAAAGTGGATAGAGTCAAGTAGAAACCAAAAAACTTTTATGAATCGTGTAAGTAATCGCAAGTGGTTGGAAAAAAACATCAACTGGCCTGTTTGTGACAGTGTTGACCTGAGAAGTGAGATGGGCTTTTCGGACGCAGTCTTATCTGAACCTGTGGATATAGATTCCCATGTTCCTACTCTTGCAGTATGTACTGCGGAAGCGGGAACATCTACAGAAAAGGAGCACAGAAAACCATTCGAAGAGTTAAGTAAGAAGCAAAAAAAAAGACGTTCTACTTCCATAGTAGAAGAAAATTCCGAAGAAGAGTTGCAGACCTGGTACATAACAAAATTGAAAGACAACGGCAAAACGAATCTGGCAAAAGTGATCGAATACCTTTCCAGTAATCCAGATGCCCTATCCGAAGTAGACGAGCGACTATTCAAAAAGCAGAGCTTAAGTACTGTCTCTGAAGATAACTGTTTAGCTCTTTATACATCACTTGCGCTCTCGAAATGGAAGTACTTAGCTCTTCGACAATTTCTGAAAGAAGAAAACTGTGCTGCCTTTCCATCTTATCCAAAGCTTGTAAATGCCAAGAAAAGATGTTACCCACCACAAGAGAGTATGGAGATTACCGAAAAAGGAGCTCAAATTAAATTGCAAGCGCTATTGGACCACACTGTGGAAAGGATTTTACTAGGTATTAGTAATTCTGTTGATAGGTCTCAAAATAAAGAACTCAAGTTGACCTGGAAATGGGGACTTGATGGTTCTTCGTCGCAGAGCAATTATAAACAGAAAACGTCTACAGAGTTCGATGATTCATCAGTAGTCATGATAAGCATCGTCCCTCTTCGGCTAGTGTCTACTAGCCCATCTTCTGGGAATGAAAATATAGTTTGGGAGAACCCCACACCTTGCTCAACTCTGTACTGTCGACCGGTGAAGTTCACTTTCACTTCGGAGACAGCTGATTTTATAATGTCTGAAGAGTCTGAGATGAAAAAACAAATTGATGAACGAATATCTACACAGTGTGGAAATATTATTGTATCACATGAATTGCATATGACCATGATTGATGGAAAAGTGGCCAATATTATTGCTGAAGTACCATCATATGCAACGTGTCCTATTTGCTTGGCAAAACCGAGCGAGATGAATAATTTAGACGCTTTGACTTCCAAACCACTTCGTGAAGAAATTTACAAACAAGGAATTTCTTCACTGCATATGAAGATTCGGTGTATGGAATGTCTTCTCCATATATCTTATAATCTGGATTTTCAACGATGGACTGCTCGAGGCGAACATAAGGCTTTGAAACAAGCTAAAAAAAATACCACGCAACAAGAGTTTCGTGAGCAAACTGGAATGCTGATTGATATAGTCAAACAGGTATGTATTTAATTTTGGCTCTTTTTATGTTGTTTGTGTATTATATCTCTATGTATTGTATATTACAGTATTGTTTTCCCATTTTAGGGTTTTGGAACTACAAATGACGGGAATACTGCGAGGCGCTTTTTCCAAGATTACAAAAGATCATCCAGAATAACGGGAATTGACGAAAATCTGATTTTCAGATTTTCCGTTATTCTACAAGCCATATCATCAGGCAAAAACATTGACTGTGAAAAATTTAGAAGATACTGCAGAGAAACAGCTGATGTGTACGTGCAACACTATTCGTGGTACTACATGCCAGTTAGTGTACATAAACTTCTAATGCACGGTGCAGACATATGTAACCACTTTGGTGTTTTGCCAATCGGTAAGTAAAAAATAAATATAGTTTGATGTATTATTTGACTCAATTGCGTTTTGAAATTAAAATGTATGTACTTATTCGTTTTAGGTATCTTATCTGAAGAAGCTTCGGAAGCCCGTAATAAGGACTTCAGAAACGTCAGGGAGTGGCACACTCGGAAAACGGGGAGAATAGCAACAAACGAAGACATCCTCCATGGACTTCTAATAAGCTCTGATCCCCACATATCCTACATAAGGCCTAAAATATTGAAACAGGGTCATAATGAGTTGTTGCCTGAAGCAATTCAGTTGTTACAGACTACTGAGCCTCCCTGTGACAGTGAGATTATGGAGGAAGAAGAATGCCTCATAGCAGAGTCCGAAAATTTGCCGGACCCACTAGCACTTCTGGAACAAGAAATAATGTGATCCGGCTCTAGATTATCCTCACAAAAGCCCATCAGGGCTAGGTATATAACAAACAGCCCTTTTCAGGGCTACAATTACTTCACAGTTTCATACGCTTGATTATGTAGATAATTATCAACGACTTGCCCGTACAAATTTAAATTATTTCACCTATCATTAACAAAATTAGTATAACCTGAAACTTATTACGATATTTATTCAACAATAGATAACGTGCAGTTAAAAAAATAACACAGCCAATCAGAGACAAGCATTTTTCGACGACTCATTAGTTATACGCTTAGACGAGCGCAATAACAAATGAGTCATCAATCACAATGCAGGTGCTACCGATAACATAGCAATAATTACTAAATTTCTACCAGAATAATTAGTTATAAGTACCTATGCGCTGTTAAAACTATATATTTAATAAAGAGAAGGTGAATTAGCCTAATGACACAAAAAATTTACTTTGAATTTATTTTAAATGGCAAAAAAAAATCTTACATAACATTTTTTTTTTACCGAATGATTACTCGCGCTGCCGCAGATGGCCGGCGCTGTTTTTTTTTTCATGGATAGAGAATGACCCTAGCTATCATATACTCACGCCACACACCCAACATATTAGTACAATTGAAGAAAAAAAATTAAACGTGATTCGCTCCATACAAAATAATCTAATTAATTTTTTTCAAGACAAACTATCAACTTTAGAAGAAATGTTATAAGAATAAAAGTTGTCAGGAATATCATAACACGTCATATAAAAAAAAATCGCATCGATATTGGAACTTTGTTGCCTAAGTCCACTAATTTTCAGTATGGGCCCACTGTGCGGCGTAACGCTTAAGGACGCTATCACATTTTTCCACGAATAACAGTGCTTTTCAGGTACCATTTTAATGAACTTGAAGTCGCAACTGCAAGGATATCTTGGTTTCAAATTAAAGATAATATATTCATCTCCAGAATGGCTCCATAACAATTAAATAGCCCCATACAAAATTTTCACACAAATACGTTTTTACCATCACAGTAATCGCAAAAAAATTAATAAAAAGGGGTTTGAACAAGAACCTATATAGCTAAATCCAATGCATATTTTAACTTAAAAATAAGAAGATATTGTTGCTTATATAGTCCTCTATACGACAAGCTAAATATTTTGTAGATAAATAAATAACTTTTTCATTTATGAGACAAATAACAAACGCTCTCAAATATCTCCATACATTTTCTACCCGCGGACACTTGCGGTTCGTCATTCCGCGCTCAGAGGCGCTCGTGGAAGCACGTCTGTGTCGCTTTCTCGCAAAAAATAATTACGTAAAAAAGTGAGTTCCGAGTTGTGTACTGAGGTCGGACGAAGTTGATACTTTTTCGGACCGAAATAAAATTAAGTACGGTTATTGGTATTTGTTTCAGAAACAATAAATAGTTGTAATTTTTACAAGCTTTTATTTAACTTGCAATGTATGTACGAGTATGTATGTATGTACCTATGTTTGTTCGGGTGGACTCTTGCAACTAAATTTTGAAGCAGATATCTTCAACCGATTGAGCTGAAATTTTGTATGCACGTTTAGTTTGGATGACAATGCATGGTTAGCTGTGTGACGTTATTCTAAATCCAAAATGGCGGAACGCCCAAGATGGCGGACTACTTATTTTTAAGGCACTCCTACAATATGGATATCAAATGAAAGGGATTGCTGAGAATAACTCGAAAAATAAAATGACGTCAATCTAAATCCAATATGGCGGACTTCTAAAGATGGTGGACTAGTTATTTTTAATGCACTCCTACAATATGGGTATCAAATGAAAGGGATTGCTGAGAATAACTCGAAAAATAAAGTGACGTCACTATAAATCTAATATGGCGGTCATCTAAAGATGGTGGACTAGTTATTTTTAATGCACTGCAACAATATGGGTATCAAATTAAATTACTTGCTGAGGATGACTTGAAAAATAAAGTGACGGCATTCTAAATCCAATATGGCGGAACACCAAAAATGGCGGACTAGTTATTTTTAATGCACTTCTACAATATGGGTATCAAATGAAAGGGCTTGCTGAGAATAACTCAAAAAACAATGTGACGTTACTCTAAATGCAATATGGCGGACTTCTAAAGATAGCGGACTAAGTTTTTTATGCTTTCCTACAACATGGGTATCAAATGAAAGGTCTTGCTCAGAATACGTATGCGAGTTAAACTCCACAAAAAAACCTGTCCAGCGATAACTAAAAAGTAAAAAACAAATTAAAAGTCAAAAGTTTTTTTAAAAACAAGCTTTTAGTTAAATGCGCTAAAAAGAATAAAATAAAATTTTCCTTTAAAACTTTTACTATCAACTTATAACGTCATTAAGTACACAAGTTATATGATATAAAAGCTTGTTGCGAGATTTACCTGTGTAGATAAACAAGTAAATAACATGATCTGATTGATTTTCATTTTTTTAATTTTCAAACTAAGTAAATACGAGTACTTAATCTGAAAAAAACTTTTTTACTTAATTTATTTATTTAGTGGATGTAGATGACGGATAAAGATTGTATAAATATTTATTTTATTATTTTATAATCAAATTAAAATGATGGAAAAATTTTTTTTAGACATTCGATATTAATAGTCGATTTTGGGGTTTTTCGGGGTGATGATTACGAATATAACATCCATTTTTTATTCAAGGTGGCGGATTTTTGTTTGTGACAAATCGACTTACGGCCAATTTCTTCATAATACCAGTATATACAGTTGTCATGCTACGTCACAGTTTTACTCTTCAATTCAGTAATTTTTTTAGTGAATTATAATGTTGCTATATTGAAGAATACAATTGTGACGTAGCATGACAACTGAATAGACTGGTATTACGTTTAGTCGGTTAACAAAGTCGCGTGGTGTTTTTGTTTACCTTTATTTAGCTACCTAAACCTATGGAGTATAGTAGTAGTACAATGAAATATTTTCTATGTGAAAAGACAGTTGTGCTGCTGGGGAGTTTGTTGCGCCACTTCTTCCCAGCGAAAGCACTAAGAAATGAAGGGCGGGCGTTTTGGGGGACTCTTTTGTAATTTTGACATTCGAAAAGTGCTGATTCTCAGCCTAATTTGAATAAATTACTTTTGATTTACTTAGTTTTAATTTTTAAGTAAATAAAATACTTACTGTTTTCATAAGGGAATGATTATTTTTAAATATCACAACGAAACTCTACGATAAACTCCCAGGCTAGTATTTGATTATGTAATACTCCAACAATTGACATCAAAAATAATATTTAAAAGTACTTAGGTACATCTTTTCAAACTAGCAGCAGACTGTGGTATAAATGTGGATGTTCCTTGTAATACTAAAATGTTAAGGTCGTTTTTGGGTACCTAGTAATGAACGTATTGACTGATGAACTTCAACAATACTAAAAACATGATTATCACGCAGATAGTAAGTACTAATAACACTTACCAAATTCGATTGCGAACTTACAACTAACTTTACTCAATAAATACCAGCAAAATTAAAAAAAATATCTTCAAGTACCAAGATTAGTTAAGTTACGTATAAAAATCGAGCGAACAATGGTTTCAATGTGTGCGTGCGCGTAATGTTGCTGTGTTGCGATTCAGATACCTAAACTTGAGCGAGTTCAAAATGTGATAGCGTCCTTAAGAGTTATTCAATGGAATTTACTTTAAAACATAGAGAATTATCATATCAAAGTTTACTCAAAGTAGTTTTAAATTTAATTCATTTATTTATTTTAAAAAGGAGTAAATTCGTTTTGGCACGTTGTTTTAAACCGAGCGCACGCGCAATATAGCCATCACTCTTCTTTTGCGTTTCAAAAGTAATAATTGCATCATAGCACTGTAGGCTTAGAGTAATTAGACTACTGTAGGTATATTACTAGCGTATCATAGATTAATATTCAATTGCATCACTTTCGCTCGCTTAGTAGGTTTTCGACGATTTTAAATTTTCGCCTTAAAATTCCTATCACACAACATAATAATATTTACCCTGACCTGACGGAATTCCTCTATCAAAAAGAAACAAATAATATAAGTGCAAATCTTTTTAAAATTCGCGCTAAAAGATGCGAATTTTATGCACGACGAAAGTGTAATACAATTTTTTTATTACCCAAGTATCACTTAAAATTACACTTTAAACATCAAGATAATTTACACAACATTTTGCTTTCGTTGAAAAACCAAGGAATTTACAAAATAATTGAAATAAATTATATTAGGACATCAAATTAAAAAGTGTGTTCGTCATAAAACGTCACTGGAAACATGCAGAGTCAAAACTTTACTGATAATACTTTGAAAACAAAAGATTGACTTAAAGTATGTTATTAAACCATATTATATTTCATCTAAAATAATAATCGTAATAAAACATATAAATTTAACTCTTTATTACTTGCATACAAAGTGAAATTTTTATCAATAACGTGAGTTCCGCAAATCACGCCCTCTGTCGACATTTTGTCAAAATTGAAATTGTCTTGTGGTGTGGTGTAGAGTGTAGAAGGTCTTGTTCTCGTCTTCTCGGTAAATTGCCTGGAAATACTGTGAAATAGTTCCATCATGGCAGTAAGTATTCTTCAAGCTTATCATAATATGTTTGGTATTCAGTCATAGTAATAGTAAGACTAAGACTTTCATAGCTGTAGTTTACAATTTGCTGGGCGAGCCGGTGATAACGGGGAACATTCGACGTCATTTTCCAATTTTATTTATTCTTCGCATCCTGCTTCAATAAGAAAGGGTGTAAGAATCATTTATAGGACAAGGTCTTTACTGTTTCGAGGAAAGTGTACCTAATGTCTCCCTATTGATTCCGTACTGACACGCCACCGGGGTACAGGCTAATTGACGCATGTGATTTTTGAGCTCAACTTGGGCCCTTTTCTCGAAGGTCAAGTTTACGGCCTCACTGATATACTTTATTGTAGGTATTCATGATCATGGTTTCTCTCAGAGCTGGAACGTAATAATAGTACAGCAGCTTCAGTCATAATGCATTGATGTTATGTAATACCTTGAGAAGTGGCTTGTAAATAAGTCTAAGCCGATGTCGACCCTGACACAGCTGGCACTGATTGCAATTTCGCGACTTTGCTAAACGTGTAAAGCTTCACCTTGGTTCGTGTGATAAGGGTCCGCGGGTTTTTATTAATATTTCTACTATTTTAAGGTTAACACCCCATACTATGCTGATCTTGGAAAGAAGGCCAATGAAGTCTTCAACAAAGGCTACCATTTTGGTGTGTTCAAACTTGACCTGAAGACCAAGAGTGAAACGGGTGTTGAATTCACCAGTGGAATCACCTCCAACCATGAAAGTGGGAAGGTAAGGAAGGTACAAACGTGAATATGAATGATCTGTAGCTAAACTCATTTAGAAATATACTAATGAGGTAGCTATCATGTCACAAGCATATTTGTACTGTACCTGTATCTAATTTAGTAATATTGTTTCTAGCTTCTGTCAATTTAATCTTGGTATTTTAATTTATATGTCATTATATTTTCACTATTTAACTTAAAAGTGCTGCACATAAAGTAAAAGAAGCATTTTATTACTTTTATTTATATCGAAAGTAGATAGGTAATACAGGCTGATATCTGTAACTCCACGTCAATGTGCGTATTTTGCGTATGGGTGGGGAAAATCGATTATTCAATCCACCCCAGCTTCTCAAGGAAGGACAGCAACGCCTTGATGTTACTAACCGTCTCACATAGGGTACCTGGGTTACCGAAGTACTTTGCCCTGTAAGTGGCAACCACCTGGCAGTTTAGAAGCACATGTACCACTGTCTCATCATCCTCCATGCAGGCCCTGCACAGTGCACTGTCTGTTACTCCTCTGACAAAGAGGTGTTTATTAAATGACCCATGGCCAGTTAAAGCTGCAGTAACTGTATGCAGATTTTGTTTAGTTAAACGGAGAACATTTTTCGTGAGGCGGAAGTAGATAGATAGTACAAAGATGTAAAAATAATGTCCATCAAGATTTTGATAATGAATCCAATAAAGTTACATTATCATTTCACACAAACATGTAAAGGATGTTGTTCTAACTTTCAGGTGTTCGGTAGCCTTTCGTCGAAATATTCAGTGAAA
Organism: Hydraecia micacea; assembly: GCA_914767645.1. Classification (NCBI taxonomy): domain Eukaryota; kingdom Metazoa; phylum Arthropoda; class Insecta; order Lepidoptera; family Noctuidae; genus Hydraecia; species Hydraecia micacea. The sequence goes on from OU611794.1 coordinate 4,870,928, forward strand.
GATTATGGTCTCACATTCACTGAGAAATGGAACACAGACAACACACTTGCCACGGACATTACCATTGCAGACAGAATTGCTGCTGGTCTTAAACTCACCCTCGAAGGAACCTTCGCACCACAAACGGGGTAAGAATTGAATAATAACCATTTTCCTTATTTTGCCAATTTTGTGTGCTGTATTAAAATGTTGCAGGTGACCGTTTATTTGGACAAGTTTTGCCTTTCATCATAACATTACAATTTATTTTGCAGGACAAAGACCGGTAAACTGAAGACCTCATTCACCAATGAAACTGTTGCCGTTAACACCATCGTGGATTTGGACCTTGCTGGTCCTATTGTGGATGTGGCTGCGGTCTTAGCCTACCAGGGCTGGCTTGCTGGTGTCCATGGACAGTTTGACTCACAGAAGACCAAGCTCTCCAAGAACAACTTCGCTCTTGGCTACCAGTCTAAGGACTTTAACTTGCACACCAATGTGTAAGTAATTTTTCTTATGTGCATCCTACTGTATAATAGTAATATTATAAATGTAAGTCTGTTTGTTTGAATGGTTATTCAATCATGGATGAAATTTTGCACATAGGTAGACACCTATCTAGAATAGGGATAGGACATTTTTTCGGTAGTATATTCCTTATGAGATAATTTTACATAGGTGAAGTGTTGGCAAAACCTAGTATTTGATAAGAGAAATCGATATTCTCACTATAAAGCTCAATCTAGATCTATAGTGCACTTAATAGCTGCAGGCTGAGTCAGTGCTATTGATTTTATATGATTGCATAACACATGACCTAGTTAGTTGAGGTTTAGCAAAGGATGTCATCTCTCTTGTTATGCAAACCAGTTACTACTAGCAGTGAGTTAAATTGTTCCATATACATTGAAAGGAGTTCTAGTAAGATATATATAGCTCTTAGTTTTTGAGACCTATCGTTTTTGGAACCTATTTGGAAATTCAACTGTTGTTTCTTTTTAGCATAAGCATATGCATAATCAGCCTATAATATTCCCACTGTTGGGATACAGACCTGTTTCTTTTTAATATAGTTGAAATGTTTTCATAGCTAGCTTTCAAACATTGTAGGTTTCAATAAAACATGATTTGTTTACATTGCTATACAATGTTGTTTTCTTATTGAATTTAGTGACAATGGAAAGGAATTCGGCGGTTCTATCTACCAGAAGGTGTCGGAAAAGATTGAGTGCGGAATCAGCATGAAGTGGACCTCTGGCTCTGCTGAAACACTGTTTGGTGTTGGCACCAAGTTCGCGATGGATGCTGACGCTTCGCTGCATGCCAAGATCAACAACAAATCTCTCATTGGTCTTGGATACCAACAGAAACTGCGCCCTGGTGAGACTCAATCATTATCAAATTCCTAATGAAGTTATCTCTTTCTACATACACTTAACTATTTCATAAGCTTTATTATACATTCATATATATTTATTAATCTAAAGATAATATCTAAATTTAATATGGCATGATTCACGACTACTTAAAATGATGATAGAATCATGAATAATTTCAACATAATATGATGATAATAATGGGTACGTATCAAAATCCCGAAAGTTCATAATACCTATGATTGAAATACCGACGTCCAAAACACCGAAATTCAAAATACCGAAAGTTTTAAATGCCGATAGTCGTTATATCGAAACACAAAATACCGATGTTCAAATGCTCGAAAGGACGAAATCCCGAATGGACGAAATCCCGAATAGACGAAAGATTAGGATAATTATTAAAAAAAAATTGTTAGGTTAGGTTAGGTTAAAACTGTGACCCCTACGCACGAGCCGAACGAGCGAAGCGAGCGGTGCCGCGGCAGCGGCCGGCGAGTGCCAGAAACGACAGGATTATATAGAAAAAAATTACTTTTACACAAAATATGGGCGCCAGAAACGACTTGCGCTAATAGAAAAAAAGAGATTATTTTTAGTAGGCTACCTGGGAGTTGGGACCGAACTAGAACTTTTAAGTGTTTTGAGGTTAGGTTTACAAAAAATAGTTTTTCTCGGAAACGGTGACAATTTCGGGATTTTGAACTTCGGGTTTTTAAACTTCGGGATTTTAAACTTTCGGGCAAATGAACTTTCGGGATTTTAAACTTTCGAACAAACAACCATTCGGCGTTTCAATTTTCGGGATTTCGTCCATCGGTATTTTAAAATTCGGGATTTTGATACGTACCCGATAATAATATTATATTATTTATGATCTTTCAGTTACTTTATACTTTTACTTTCTACATTTCTATTATTAGTTATCTCACCACTGAATAGCATCACTTACGAGATAACTAATAATACAACAGTTTGAAATGTTCTGTTATACCAGATCATGTGATCTGTAAATCATTGTCCCTTTTGCGTTATGTGTTTGTGATATGCGTTATCTATATTATCAGTTATCACAAAAATTCTACTGCAGTGGAGATTTTGTTATGTAATGTTATCATCATTTGCAGGCATCGTCTTGACGCTGTCGGCGGCTATCGACGGCCAAAACTTCAACGCTGGCGGACACAAAGTGGGCGTCGCCCTCGAGCTCGAGCCCTAAGTACTCGGAGGCGCTTCGGCTTTTAGTCTTGTAGATAATACATAATGCCACATTTACTGTTATTTGACAATAACAGAAAAGGAAGCGTAACTATCAATCAATTTATCAAACAGTATCTTCAAGTGTTCTCTGTATAGTGTATTCTGCGTTCAAAACGCAACAATAAAATTGTCATACACCTAACTTCGTCTGTAAATTAATGCATATTTGCGCCGTCAGTCAATACTATAATTTCTATTTCAAGGCGGCGGACGCTTTTTCCTCAAAATGTTATTATTAGAGTTCTTAATGTATTATGTATTAGCACGCGGCGTATAAGCATCCACGTTTTGCAAAATATAAATATGAACCGACATTCGTCACCCATGCCAGTTGTCTTGTAAATAAGCACCTATGGTGTATTATCTTATTGATTGAATGGTAATAAAAATGAATAGTCTGTTGAAATCAGCGCGCACTTGTTTTATTAGACCTGTACCTATTATTTGCAATTTGTTCCTTTCCCTAAGTATGTTCGTTATTCGTTACAATAAGTGTGGTTTTAGAAGTATTTAGGAATTATATTTTTTTTACTGTGTTAATATTTATAACAATTTCATTGACGTTGTATAATAAAACATTTTCATATCGTTCTGTTTGAATGTTTCCAATACATTAGCTATGGTAGTGTTCAAATATAAATCTTCAATTTTTCACAAAACAGAAAATCAATTGTCTCATTAGCGCGGAGCTTGACAAATTAATAAGGTTCATAGGTCATGAATTTCATACTAAGAAAAAAAGTTACATACTGAAAAGGATTATATTAATAAGAACAGTTTCATTGGGGTACTACACCAAGAGTGCTACTGTATCATTTCCTCCTCCATGAGTTTGGCCATCCACTCAGGCTCTGCAGCAGCTATTTTCTCTATCAGACTGTTCACTTGGTAACACAGACTTTGTATTTGTTTGTCCCACTGTGGTAAGATCTCGCGTGCTGAAAACATGTTTGAGTATGAGTTACAGAAAAAAGTTGCAGTTCCGTTTATCCACCCTAAGGTGGATACGCGGAAACGCATGTCAGAAAATCCACCCTAATAAGCCGTTCTGTTTATATCCAACTAGGCCTAGGGTGGACACGTGAAAATTCAGCTAGGAAAGACGATTAAAAACTTAGTTTTTTAAAAACAAGAAAAAATTCCGAACAGAACATGCCTGTATTCCCCGAAGGGTCAAGAGGCATACAGTACAACAACTCAGATTGTTAGGTATAAAAATACCACCAACTCTTGCTACAGTTACATTGTCACGATAAAGCGAACTATACTTTGCGCGTTCTCTGTTTACAACAAGATGTCGAGCGGTTCCCGGTTTGCGAAAGAGAGCGAAGTGTAGTGTATTTCGCCTACTTATGGTTAACACTTTAGTTTATGAAGGTTTCTTAAAAAAGCAATGACCGCAGTGTCAGAGCTGTCCTGAAAATGATGACAGCGACAAATCGTCGATACGCCCTACCGCGCCAAAATATAGTCTCGTTACAGCACGAGTGCAAATAACGGTTTAGTGGCGTCAATCATTCACCGGTAAATTGCGGATGCTATGTTACCGCCGCTCTAAGAAACCGTAGCTTTATAGCGACAATGTAGTCGCAGCATTACGTGGAATGCTGACAAGCAGTATAGGTCTGGAATAATTACCATGTTTCCTACCTATGTATCAATTGCGATGATAAATAAGTCTGTTGTTTGTTAAATCGACTAGTTGCTGACCTTGTAAGAACTACGAACGCTGAAGCTTCGGTAGTCGTTGGTTGGCTTGTAGGGATCTTGTTTTACTTTTGAGGAGGCCGGGAATTTATATTGGTCGATGACCAGTGGCGTATTTTAAGATTCAGCGCCCTGGGCCTGTAAGGTTTGCCGCCCCAAAAATTAGCGGAATAAAAGCAAAAACTTATAATGAGATATAAAATAAAATCCAGCAGTGTGTCGATGTGGGCTGAGAATGATTATAACAAATTAAAAAACTAAAAAGTCCATATAAAGAAATAAACACCATTTATTTCAATATTTGAATTATTCCGATCTGTCACCCTGCTTTGTCCCATATTTTTTTTTTTTGGATAGGAAATCATCTAATGACTCCTCTCGCTCTGGGTGGAGCGGAAGGGAGTGTCAGACTCTTACTGACTAAAACCCACCCGTTTTCCTTCCTTAGCCCTTTATGTTCCGGGGCAGCGGTAACCCTTTCGGACGATCCCGCTACCCCGGCAGGCTTCGGCCCTGGCGGGCCCCTTCCTTAATGCTGACATCTCTTTGAGGCGCGCGTGGAACACATACGCGCCGTCAGGCACGGGCCTGGTCCTGATCGGACGGAGAGCTACCCATTACTCTCCGTCCGCAGGCCCGCGCCTACGGTGGCCGGGAGTCGTTACGCGGCTACCGACGCCCGTAGCGTCTCCCGCGGCGGCTGAGGCGTGAGGCTCTCTCCCTGAGCCGTCCCGCCACCTCCTTCGCTAGCATGACTGCTTCGCAGAAGGAGGTGACTGCCTCCCACTCCCTCTCGCTCCGGACCATGGCTTGAACCAGGGCCGGATGCGAGAGGTCGCCGCCGCTGCCGATCGCCTCTACGAGAACACGGTGGTGCTCCGCCCAAGCGGGGCAGACCTCCACCGTATGCTCCACCGTGTCCTCGAGTGTCCAGAATCCTCGCAAAGTCTCCTCCCGCCTGATGATGTGCAGGAACCTCCCGAAACATCCGTGTCCGGTGAGGACCTGCGTCAGGCGGTAGGTGAAAACGCCGTGACGCCTCTCTAGCCACTCACTCCTCAAAGAGGGGTCTTATCGCCACTATCGCGGCGTGCCCTGCACTAGGTTGCGAAAGTCGCTCTTTCCATGATTCCATGCCACCATGAGATCGCGCCGGAGGTCCGTCCGTTCCGCCGCGATTTGCCGCGGAAGCGGAGTTTCCCCCCGGCGTAGTGCCTCCGCGCGCCACTCATACAGGCGCGCGAGGACTATCGCCTCCAGATCCCATGGCGGCATTCCGGCAAGGAGGCTTGCCGCCTCGCCCGAGCTCGTGCGGTAGCCCCGGATCAGCCTTACGGCTACCACCTTTTGGGGCGCGTTCAGATAGTGGGCGGCTCGCAGCCGCAGTGAACAATTGCGCTCACACCGGGGCCTCATATAAGGCCATGGACCGCACGACCCCTGCCTGCTTTGTTACCCCTTAGGGGGACAGATCGGAAAAAAAACGTTTGACCTGTCCCCCTGTTAGCAACGAGGGGACATGACAGTTCGAACTTTATTCACTCCTATCTTTAACGTTTTATTCCTATTTGTCCCCCATAGAATGTAATATATTAATTCTTAAAAGTAATGCCACACATAAGCAACATTACATTAAATAAAAGACTAGTGGTTTGGGTTTGTAATCATTTAAATAAATTAAGTACATTTTTTTTTGTTTTTGTATCAATCTGCCACAGCCATACAACTTAGTTACAAATACAAAAAAACAATGAATAACAACATGATAACTTCTACATGACTTTTAAAAATGAATAAGTAAGTACCTATATTAAATTCTATGGGGGCAAACAGGAATAAAACGTTAAAGATAGGAGTGAATAAAGTTCGAACTGACACGTCCCCCTAGTTGCTAACAGGAGGACAGATCAACCTTTTTTTCCGATCTTTCCTCCTAAGGGGACGAAGCAGGGTGACAGATCGGAATAATTCGACAGACGAAATGACGGACACGCTGCCGCCAGCCGATAGCCCCGCGTCTTGATAAATTAACAGCAGAGTTTTAGTTATTTACGAGTATTTTATTTTATTTCTTCATGCATAGAAAGAAAGGCGCACAAAGCTGAGCGCGAGGTGCGGCTTGCACCGCCCTTCGCAGGCTGCCGCCCCGGGCCATGGCCCTTTTGGCACTAGGGTAAATACGCCACTGTCGATGACGCGCAAGACGAGTCGAGTGTACTGTTGACACGTCTGGAATGTCATTTAGCCAAATAATAGGTACAGTTATGTTATCTATGCTAATAATAAAGCTGAAGTTTGTTTGTTTGAACGCCCTAATCTCTCGGAACTATGGATTTCGAGTCGGATAACAAAAAATATTTTTGCATTTGATAGCCCAATTCTTCTAGCCTATTAACATTACGCTAGGACTCTTAGGAGCCGAGCAAAAGGAAAAAAGTAAGAATGAACACTAAGTGAAAACGAAGCAATTGCGCGGGTAGGCGATGCGAAGCGACGGAGTGGGTCGGGTGAACAAGAACTTTCACGCGGACGTTCTCGCGGGCAGAAGCTAGTTATTTATAATGAAAAAGTATCTTGAGATACTTTTTTATTCATTTCTACACAAAGCATTAGACAAACAATACCAACTCATACAGAGAAGGCGCGACTCACGTCACGAGTCATCACCACGCCTGCTCAAGGCGAATTAGTGATTTCAGACTTTAATTATGTCTTCGTTATTTCTTATCTTATCTGCAGTGTCAATGCATGGCAGAATACCTACTTGTTTAGTGTTTACTATGTATCACGCGTTTTATCTTAAAGTGTTTACGTTATGCCTACACGTCGCCTGATTTTGATCGATTATTCAATATGTTTTTTTTCTGTTGTATCAAAACTGATAACAGGGAACTTTCGATGTGTTGACATTTGACCGATTAGACTTTTGAAATGCCTAAACACTTTACAAAATATAGACAGTGAATACTGTAACGGTGATAGTTACGTCCGATTTCCGAAGAGATTATATTGATTGCCAAATCGCCAATTTTGTGAACCTTTTGACATTCAATTGGAAAAGATACAAGTTGGTGAAGGTTGGTTAAGTTAAGGTAAATCAAAGTACCTAATACCATCTATACAACTCATATGATTAAATAATCAGCCTATAATGTTCCCACTGCTGGGACATAGGCTTCCTCTCTTCGAGAGGGAGTGTGCTAATAATCTGCCACGCGGGCCCAGCGTGGGTTGGTATGATTGAATGCGAAGGTAACAAAATACTTACTTTCAAAATGTACAACTGAGCTTATTTGGTCAATATATCCGTTCATCCGCCCTTCGCTGATCATATGACTAGCAATCCTCTCCGCTTTGGCGGGCGGAGTCTCGAGCAACGCGCCCAGCTCTTCAAAAGTTATATTATTGTACAGTTTGCTAGCTGAAAGGAGGTTGTGTTCAAAAACTGCGCGATCCAGAATCGTCGTTCCATCCGATGTAGTGGCCTGTTGCGAAAACAAAACAAAACATTAATAGAGAAGTATTTAATTACAAAATATCACAATGTGGAGTCGGGCCATAAAGTACATAAAATAAAACTAGATCAAAGCTATTTCGAATGTGTGTTGATGTTTTGATTACGTCGCGAGGATAAATATTGTAGAGTGATTAGTACCGCGAACTTTGATAAAAGGTCGGACGCGTAATACTCGCTACCGGCACGTGTGTAGATAGGAAAAGCAAAAGTGTATAGATTAGCACGAGGCATTCCATTAGCCACATATGCACTGTGCGCTTTTTAAAGCGACGTTTTTTTTGCCGCTCTTGATTTTCAACGCTCGGCTAGCGCGCTAAGAATGTTTTCATTGCGCTCGGTTCAACGCCGATACTTGAAAATCCAGTGCGCGGTAACAAAACGCCGCGTTAAAAAACCGTCTGTGCGTACGTGGGTTTACAGTCTGCCTCTTAACAGGAAATGACGTGAATTGAAAGTGTAATGTGAGTGAGAATTATAAAATCGAGATGCCGGTAGCCATTAGTTTTAGCACAAACTCCATGAGCCGCTCGTTCCTACTTAGCCTGTACCGAATGATAAATATGACAAGTTGCCTTCTGGTGCGTCTGCATCAGAGCTTCAAACTCATGCAGTTCTGACCGCCTGATTATACGGTCTAGATACATTTTCTCTAAGATCGAGTATGCTGGTAACTGTTGACATCTTTCGTCTTTGAACAGAGTTGCTAGCATTCTGGAACGCTGCTGACCTGCAAGGCAAAATGAAAAGTAAGCAACAAAAAGAGGCCCACGAATTTAAAACATCGCTCAGTTTCTGACAATCGTTTGAAGATGGCAGACACAGAATGATGTTTTAAATAATGTTTAGCGCAAAATGCGTATCGATCGATTTGTAGTGCAAGTGGGCCTAAATCTTTCAGAGCAGATAAATAAAAATTGTTAAGTACAAAAAACAAATAACTTTAGGTTATTCCTTTTTTACCACCGACTTCCGAAAACAAAAGTTACTTTACACTTTTTAGTTATCTTTGGAATTTGTTTGTTTCATTTTTGTAAAAAAAAATATAGCTTCATTCAACCATTCACCCATTCAAATGATTGCTATGTATTTATTTTACATGGCAAGTAGTGGTATCAAAACATCATCAACAATGACGAGAGTAGATGAAATACGTATGGGACCACTGCTGAATACTTCTGAGGTAACCCCATTCAAATAAAAAAATTCGAAAGTCACACGTTTTTTAGAGAAAATCTCATCTGAAGTCTGTAAAGTCGGTTTACGGACGATAATTTTACGTGATTCTAACGTCATAAGAAAACATTGACATCGTGCCTCTCTATCGCTTGTTCCGCGCTCTCGCTTGCACGCTTAGCTCAGGCGGTACGTGACAATGAGTCATGCTTTTTCGTGCGTGCAGCCGGCGGCGTTCATCGATTTATAAGACGTTATCACGTCAAAAAGAAAATAAAGAAAAGTAGGTTTATTTTAAAAGAACCCTTGTCACATAATGATTGCTACTCAAAAGAAATATATGACACAGGACTCACATTGATAGTAATTAGTTGTTACTTACGATACTAATAAGGTAAACATACTAAGTAGATACTTACTACCTGCGGACGCTAATACAGTACATATGAGAGCGTTCCTCAGACACGTCATTCGTTCGTCTTCGTGTATAATGTTGCGGTAAGACAACTCATTGTACCTCTGTGCCGCTTCTATAAACTTCCTATGTAAACAATGAAAATATAATACAGTCTGTTGCAAAAAAATCTTAGATATAATAACATAAAATAACATGATGCTTGTAATCTTCGAAGGTTTAGGCAGAGGTGTAGCTATAGACGCTATATTAGGGTACACCCACATTTCGCCAGTTATGTTTAAGTCCCATGTAATAGAGGGCGAGCCTATAGCCATCAACCAGGCACAAATCCAGGCTCTGGTCTGCTACTGAGAAATTCCTAATAGAAAAGCCCAATAACACTTTGCCCGACCTTGGGATCGAACCCAGAACATACAACCTGACACTGACCTGCAAATTGCAAAAAACTAATATTTGAATTTCGCGGGCTAACGTGGCGCTTCCCCCTTAATGAATAAGATTTATGTTGATTCATTCATTATAAGAATAGCCTCGAAACAATGTACCAAAGCAGCATTTATAACACTAATAATAACATTTTGTTGCAAGCTAAAGTATTATAAGCAACTTAGGAAACCTTACAATATTTAAATTCTAAAGATCCTAAAAGTCTTCCTGCACTTTATGGTGGAGTGCAGGAAGACTAGGATCTTTATTGAGCATACCTTAATATAAGTGAATGTTCCTAGCAATACCTTCTATAGTCCAAGACCCTGGCATAGCAAACTTTGTAGTAGATCTGTAGCTGTTCATTCGTTGTCTCCGCTTGTAGCAGTGAAGCTCTGTTCACGAATGCCTCCGCCTGCACAGGGTCATCAACCTCCAAGTACAGTCGAGCAATCTTCAGATATGTTTCTAGCTTATAATCTACAGAGTACTGCCTGAAACAAGCAAATTAGGAAAAAAGTAAATCACATGGATCCTGTGCATTACCTGTATTCTACATTCAGAGTATATAGACTTGAATTTTTTTAGGTGGTGTTTCTGTTACTAAGGAAATGGAGGCTTATGCCTTGCAGAGGGACAACACAGGCTGAATTAATCCATACTAATATTATAAATGCGAAAGTGTGTCTGTCTGTATTACCTGTTCACGCTTAAGAGTCCCTATCAATTTCGCTGTCTAAAAACAGAAAATTCCATTTTTTTCAGCGCAATTTTCTCAATATCCTTAAGTTATCTACTTTTTTTTTAAATGCACAGTTATTTATCATCTATTTATCTAGTAAGTCTACAAATTAAAATTTTGATAACTACTTAATATAAATTAAGAAAAATAAAAATCTAACACACGTTTTTACGTAAACACGAAACACCATGTTTTTCAATTGCTTTTTTAGCTTACTGGTAGCAAATAACAATCTGAAAAAAATCCCAAATATTGGGAACATAGTATATTAGTAAGTCTACAATTTATTTTTTAAAAGTTTAATGAATTAGTACTTGTAAAAAAATGTTGACTACGCTGAAAAACTCCAATAAAATCATGTGCAAAACCGTCGTCTATGTGTAAGAATTGATTGAAAATAACAATAAGTGTTAAATATTTTAAAATTTGAGGTGTTTATCTACCAAACTCAATTTTTATATTTTAATTTAGACTACTTATTTAATTGTAGTAAAATATTTAAATAATGCCTTATAAACCGATGCGCTCGCTCGATGCATTCAGTCGCGCCCGAGGGCTTCTCGACGACGGACCTGTGTCGCCTGTGACGTTCGCCGCTCCCGACGTAACTAGCGAATCGCGCATGATTTTGTACTACGCCTGACCAGTTTTGAGACTAAGTATATTTATTTTTTTATTTTAATAGTGTGACTTATTAATGTTTTGTATTGTACTATTAGTAATATGGTGAATATATTTTTAGAAAATGGGTCGAAAAAGTGAACTTTATTATCATGGAAAAATCAAAGGTAAAAAGAATAAAGTTGAAAAAACACGAAAGGCACGTGCAGTTCTTAGGTAAATAATAATTGTTGCAATCACCTTAATTAAGAAAATTGTAATAATTTACTATTATTTATACATATAGTCTAAAAATATTTTAATTGTATTTGTAGAGAATTACATGGCAGAAATCTACCAAAAATCAAATATTACTTGGAACATCATCAATGAGCAAAAACACAAATACAAACACACAAACAAGACAAATTATAAAGTAACAGTGTACTCATTGTTGAAAAGCCTAATAAAGAAATAAAATAAATAAGACAAAATGGCTCGCTATACTATACTCTCATGGTATGCGGTCTTATAGCGAGGGAAATACTACAGACCCCTTCGTTCTGTATTAGGTAAACAATAACACGTGTAATTCGTTTCAGACGTACCTTGTATACGCTGGTCACACTTTGTAATTTGCTTTTGCTATAGTGAATACTAGGTTAAGATGTTTTTATTTCAACGATATTTATTGTATTTAGGGGACCTAAACATAACATGTCATAATCACAATAAAATCCATCCAGTATTACGGAATCTTAGTAAAAACTATGGAGTACTAATAATAGCGGTTCCGGACCAAGATTATTTGTTCCCGCTTCATCGTACGCTTCAACGCACACTACGATTATCAGCTATAGTTCGAACGCACACAGACACATTGCGCTCCTATAATTACCTAATCTAGTAGCGCGCAGAAATTGATAGGGACTCTTAAACCGCTGAACCGATTTAGAGGAAATTTGGTAATAGATAGTTTTGAGTCCCGGGAAAGGACATAGGATACTTTTTACCTCGATATTCCGACGGGATCGAAACTTATACGGGTGAAACCGTGGGGCGCAGCTAGTATTATTATAATTGTATTGCATTTTAATGCAAAGACCATTTTACAATCTAATTCAAAGCAGGTTTTTCTTGGAGGTAAATAATTTCTGATTACTTTGAAAAGAAAATGAAACACATCACAATTATTATCACATAGTCCTAGAGGTTGAGATATTCTTTAGTAAACCATCAACATGTGTGTCATCCAACATGGAATCGGTTATGGAGGACATGACCGTCATTACTAAAATACAGCATTTTAGATGTTGGTGTAGTTAATGTTACATAGTTTTAAAACATAGGTTGTAATAATAGTGACATACTTCTGTCCAGTTTCCAATGGTATTCCCACCAGCACATTGGCAGCTTCTTTCCAATTTTGGTTCCTTTCATAAATATCTGCTAAATGTTGTCTGATACTGGCCACCTGAAAATAGCAGTAGTATATAATTGTTAGTGTTGTTTTATCTTTCACTACAGTGGCATTTAAATGTAGAATTCCTTATACTACGACTCGTTTATAACCAGACCAGGATGTGACTATACCTAAATTACCCTAGTTTGATAAAATTTTATTTTTTGTCAAATTTTGTTAATATTAGGGTTACAATTGACTTTCCTCTGAGAGAAAGGGAATATGCTCCTCCGTTTGAATGTTCCTGAACTAATATAGTAATATGTGTATAACTGAAGTCTGCTATAGTTGAAAACCAAAGTTTCATTTGCTAAAAATGAATTTGAAATTTAAAATGAAATTAAGAAAGTGCCAAACAAAAAAGTATGGACATGTTTAGCCCTGGATGACCCAGAATGATGTCCATTCTTTCTTTCTATATATAAAACTAAGTCTGGTTAGTATTACACCATTTGTAACTCAAGAACAGCTGCACAGATTTTTATGTTCTTTGATTTGTTGTATTTGTCTCCACCCCGAATAGCAGAAAATCTACGAAACTTGGGAAAAATTCACGAAAAAAAAATTATGAAGATAATTCATTTTCTCATACATTTGTTCTTATTCTGAGGCAGTAGCGGTAGGAAGTTGGCGAACTTCATATTTTTATACTGGAACTAGGTGACCAGGCGGGGTCAGCTAGTTTCAGTATAAAAATATTTTATTGAGATAAGAGGGTAGATCAATAAGTACATTTCATTTTAATTTACCTGTTCTTCAAAAGAAATTACTCTAGGTTGAATAACATCCAGTGCAAAGTGTGACACCTCCTGGGACACAGGGTCAGGCAGCAGAGCTAAGTGAGTGCTCACATCGGTCAGCAGTTGCCGAGATATTACCAGGCTCACATTCTCATTAACAACTGGAAACAACATAAGTACAGCATTTGAGATTTCAAGTCCACTTAGAACAACATTTATTACAAAATCATACACAAAATTCAAAGTTTACTTAAAAGTAGTATAGAGCCATTCAATTTGTTGAAACTATTGTTATGTTATTTTATTCTATTTTGTAACAGAAAACAACAGAAGTATATTGAAAATAAATAGAAATAAATAATAAACTTAATGATTGAGTATTGAGTGAGATTCTGTAATACAGGCCTTACTGTGCCATTTAAATTTATTCACAGCTTTAATAACACAATAGTGAGACCAAAGACTGAGAGATCAACAACCTCCCTAAGGCCAACAAATATCAAGACTACTATACAGGCCTTAGTGTGCCATTTAAATTTAGTCACAGCTTTAATAACAGAATAGTAAGACCAAAGACTGAGATATCAACAACCTCCCTAAGGCCAACAAAATATCAAGACTACTAAGTTGTTACCTTAGTCAGTCCTTATTGGATGTTACATCCAACCCCTAAGACGACCGACTGATCCAATAATATCTAAGGTACTAGGTACAACAACTAGATTAAAATGAATAACTGAAATATACATACTTGCTTCTATGAAGGCTTTTAGACATTCTGCCAACTCTGTTTCAGTGGTTTTCAGTATTTCCATAAGCACATTGCGGTACCTATGAAAGAAATCATTACAAGAAGGCTTTCTCGTGTTGGTAAATTCAATAATACAAAGAAAATCGTTCTTACTAAAATTGATTAGGAAAAGCACACAAGTCACAAGAAGTAACCGTTATACTTACTTTTCGGCTTGATCTTTGTGCAAGCCGCCAGAATTTCTCAATTCACTTAGATACTGACGTACGCCTTGTAAATTAATATGCATATTGATGTTATTTAAAATTTATTTATTTCCCAGTCTATATAATTCCCTAGGCACAAGAAACTTTGACAATAATGACAGATTGAGAAAGAATCAATGACAACAAAAAAAACAAAAAATATACCACAGATTATACGACCACCACAGATGTTTTGCTATTTACTAATACCGGTCTTTTATTAGAGAGTATCCAGCAATAATGTTACGGTTTTAAATAGTCGATTTGTGATTTGCAATGGGGAAGGTCAAACAAAGCTAATTATAGATGGCGTGACTATAGACGGTCCCTAACGGATGTTCTGTTTAGTAAATAGTTTAAGTATGTACTAGATTTACAATTACAAATAACATGATACAACAGAAATAACACTTTGAAACATTTCGAAAGGGTTGGTTCGGTTTCAGAGTCATAGCTTTCCACAAAAGCAGTCTCGTGGGCAACGGGTGGGACGCCTTTTATGTTATGTTTGTATATTTATAAAAAGTTTTTATCAGTCATAAACTTAGACCTATGGCCCAAAAACCGAGTGAGTTAGAGTCTTAGGTGAGACTAGCCTTACAATTGAATATAAAATAAATTGTAAAATGTATTTCAAGTAGATAGGACAAAGCCTGTCAATATAATTATTGTAGTTTTATAATAACTTTCATTAACGGTAAGACGGGGTGAATAGGGATGCAGGGGTGAATCGGGACGAAACTTTAAAATGGATTTTAACGTTGATGTAATAAAGTTTATTGCCAACAATGACACTTAATCTTTAATTATAATATGATAAACACATTAGAGTCCTTTTTGGCAAAAAAAAAAAAAATATTTCAATGTTAAAATCCATTTTAAAGTTTCGTCCCGATTCACCCCTGCATCCCTATTTACCCCGTTTTACTAATGATGATATTAATCAATTGCTGACTGACTACTTATATTTTTACTACGAACGACATAAATTAACAAAATTGGCAGCTTTGTTTCACCCACTGAGTGTTGAGTATAGACACAGATAATATAATACTTAGACCTCTCCCCTTTGTGCCACGCACGAACGATCAGTGTTCACAGGTTTTTCTATCTCGTTCAGGTTTTTAGGAGAGAAGAAGTTTTTCAACTGTAAACCAGTAATAGCAAACAAAACTGCTAATTACAATATGACTGGATTATTAACAGAAAAGCCACTAACTCATTGAGTAATATTAGAATCGATTTAAAGTCAAATCGATGAAAGTTTGTTTTCTAAGGTTGGCAACTTGTGACATCAAAAAATTGAAAGAAGCGCCATTAGAATTTTTCTCGCTTTTGATGCATTTTACGAGTAAATTGTTTGTTTTGTTCACTTTTAATGCATCACAAACTGAAGAATAATTGATCTATTTTGTTTATAAGTTATAGTTACTGAGTGCGTTGAAGACTTTTGTCGAATAATATCGTTTTATGTTTGTGTCGATTTGTTTTCAACCGTGGCGACTTGAGAGACTTCGCAGGGCTTGTCGGAGGAATTTGACAACTTAAAATGGCGGCCTCTTTTGAACTCAAAAATGTTTTGGATTTTAACCCGGTGTAAGGTGCTTTTTGTGTGTATAAACTATTGAGTGGAATCTTCAAGATTAAAGCTTCATCATGGAACACAATTTGGACGACTCTCTTAACCTGGAAAGTGCCATGGGCGGTGTAAGTAGTGAATAAAGAATCCCTTAGATTACTTTAATTTTATTCAGTCTTTTTCTGACTTTTCCTTTCTCACTTAAGTATTTAACATCCAAGTTCTGCCTACAATTTATGGTGGTTATAAGTTATATTGGATTTTTTCTTTCATGTAATTTTCTGCTGCTCTTTAGCTCTTATTCTGTCTTTCATTGCAAACTGTATCACTGTCAACAGTTTCACTGGTTTAAAAAGAATAAACAGTAGTTGTTAATATTGTCTAAGTTTACTTACATGGTTAGCATCTTGAATGTCCAAATGTCCATCAAATGTATGGCAGAACCATCATCAGCATTTTACAATCTTTTGTAGCTTGCTGAGTATTTGTACCATCTAAATTTTTATTTAAGTATTAATTTTGGTTATTTATAAGAAGCAAAAGGAATAATTTCACCCATCATATATTTTTGATTAACTCCAAAGAGATTTTTCTGACAGTAGCAAAACTGGCTAATGATACCCTAACTTTTCTACTTACACAAATGTTGTCTTATCCAACAAGTCTAACTAATAGTTGCAGTATGCTATTTAAGAGAATTATGAAGATGATAATACCTATTCTCCTGACATTACCCTAAAGCTTATGTGCCGCACATACAGATTCGAGCAATGTATAGACACCCATTGAACAACCTTAAGGCTGAGAGCTCTACATTTTAGGTTGGTGAAAGACAGCATGGTAAATAGCAATAAAGTTCATATTTTAAAATTTCCAGATGGACTTTGACCATTCCGGTGTGGTGGTGAATCAGGACGACATCTCCTTAGAGACAACTGGCCATGAACCTGACATACCTATGGAATTTGAGAACATAGAGGAACAACAGATGCTCATGGATACTGGCAGTGAAGAGATTATAGGTATATCATTTTTTCTCAGACTTTCAACTGATGCATCTATAATGTATGTAACCTACCTACTGTCTATAATATTGTTAACTTAAAACTACCTACAACCATTATTTGTTATTAGCTGTAAGTTTTCTAATAAAATGTAACATGTTATTAACACTTTAATAGTGCAGGGGACATTAATAACAAATAAATAATGACCTGCAACAATATATTGTCAAAAGTCTTGGTGCTACATGGCTTTCAATATTTCAATCATTTGATTGCTTTTACATCATATTTATGATGACTGTTGATTTCTATTCATCATCTGCCTAGCCTTTTCCCAACTATGTTGGGGTCAGCTTCCAGTCTAACCAGATGCAGCTGAATACCAGTATTTTACATGGAGCGACTGCCTATCTGACCTCCACAACCCAGTTACTGGGTAATACGATACCCCTTGACTGTTGATTTTTATTGAGAGATTTAAAAAAATCTGAGTATCATTAGCATGGCAATAAACCTAGAAATGCATCATAACTTTAAACTGTATACTCACCAAAAATTTAGTTATGAAGGTTACATGGAAAATCTTAGTGTGTATGTTAATTGCGGAAAACCAAGGAGGATGTGTTAATTTCATAAAATTATAAACATACCAGCTGCAATGAAGGAAGTTTTAATAAATACATATTTGGTGATAATTCAACTTTTCCACAAGCATGCAATGCACATTTTTGCATGCAAAATAAACATAAATATTCAACAACATCTAAATGTAGTTCACTAGTAAATCAGGCAGTTATAATTTAAATCCTTCAGTTAACAATCTTACATCCAATAATGATTGTGAGTTAAAATCATAATTATACTATCAGCATCTCTATTTTTGATTAACACATAACTTAAATAAAACTTATTTTATATACTGTATCTTTAGTTTCAGACTTTATGAACGAACAGTACACATTGCAAGAGTATTCTGTTCAAGATGATTCTGTACCAGGAACAAGTGTTTTGGATGAGAGCCATGTATGTATACAATCTATATCTATACTGATTCTAAAGCTGAAGAGTTTGGTTGTTTTTTTGTTTGTTTGAATGTGCTAATTTCTGGAACAACCAGTCCGATTTAAAAATTTCGTTTGCCTTATTCTTGCGGAAGGCTATAGGCTATAAACATCGTGCTAGGACTAATAGGAGCCTAGCAAAAATAAATAAAAGTCCAAAAAAACGCTAAGCGAAAATGAAGTAATAGCGATGGGGAGTTTTAAAAAAATGTAGCTGTTTTTTTTGGAAAAGTCATTGTGTTTCTTATGACTTCCACGTGAACGAAGTCGCGGGTAGAAGTGAGTCCTATAAACTATAAAAGTATCTGAAGTGATCCAATGGGTTTTGTCAAACAGTTCAAAATTGACTACCCCAAGCATTATTCACAATATTTAAATCTAGCCGAGCTTTATTATAACACTATCACAGACATGACAGATAGAGATGACACCCTACAAAGCCAAACTTTTTCTAACACTCAGTAAATAGTGTTGCTGGCTGCTATTTTATCTGGTACAAACAAAAAATTTATCATTCACAGGGGCTAAATGTTCAAGGAGAATCAATGATAGACTTGCAGTTTGATTCAGACATACCTCATAGTGTGACTCAAGAGGTTTCCACGCAACCTAAATATATTTCTGTCAAGGTAACTATCAGTAAAATATTATACAAAAAAAAAACAATCAAGGTATCACCCATTGCCATATAACGTGGCAAAACTTTTCTTGTTGACAACAATGCAGACAAATTTTTTGATGGCCTTTGATTATTTCCCCTCCTTTTTATATACTTGCACATATTATTATTCGTCTTTGACACACCTCGGGACCCTGGGGTCCTGGACCTTTGGAAGGCATACCAGGGGCCGAAGCCAACTGGCAAAGCCCCTTTAGATAATTTTAAATGATCATTGTACTTTATTCGTCTAAATACATATAAATTATATTTTTAAATATTAGAATATTAAAAAAATATATAAAAACATTAAAAAATAGTAGCCCACCGGTATCGGGAACAGGGTCCAAGCTACCGGTGGTCAGGGCTCCAGAGAGAGGAACCTCTTGACAATGCGAGCCGTGTCCAGAAGTACTGCTTTCTGAATCAAGCCCTTGATCCAGCTGGCAAACGAGAGCCTCCTCAGGTGTTGGTCAAGGCTCTTGGCTATCAATCCATTGGCTGTAATGACTATTGGCACAATGATTGCTGAGTCAACAAGACTAAGCTTTTTAAATTATGTAAATATAAATAAATAGACTAACAAGGCAAGTAAAATAAAAGCAGATAGATAGAATACTCTTTATTGTACACCATAACAATTACAAATTAACTTTTAACAGTAATGAGTGATACAATGGGTGGTCTTCTTATCACTAAAAGTGATCTTTTTCAGACAATCTTTGGATGGACTTGATAGAGAAGTAGTATCAGTATACCATCAACAACTTAACAACACAACCTTACAGCTAACCTCACATTTTTTCTTATAAAAAGCAACCCTTTCTGTCTGTAGCATTCTTGAGGCTAAAGAACTGCTTATCTGATTTAAGTGCGTTTTTTTTTTTTTTTATTAAAAAACAGTTATGTTCTTAGAAGCTATACAGCAAGTAATAGAAAGGTGCGCGTAAAAATTAGCAACTTTCCTTTATAAAATTTCAATACCTAAATGACCCAAATGTATGGGATGGCTGATTATTTTTTCGCGATTACGATGTTGGTCCCATGGAGAAAGCTGTTCATTTTGAGTGTTTTTACCACACCCTTAAATATGATCACACCTTTCTGATACAAACTGTATACTTCACTACATTGAGTAAGGTCGTACTAATAGCAATTTACTTTTTCAGGCTGCACCAGCACGTAAAAAGAATGAAACTATAGTGACCAGCAACCCACCGCGGCAAGTAGCAATAGCTCCCAAGCCACCGAAGTTGGTACCCACAACGCCCACAACATTCTCGTCGGGCAAACAGTATGCAATCGCTCCTAAACCTGTAGCAATGGTCAGCAATAAGAATCCTAGTTTGGTCAAGAAGATGTCGTTAGCAAGCGTCTTGCAGAGCGGAATGAAATCTGGAAATACTTTGCTTAGTGAGTTCACTTTTGTTTGGTCGAAAACTGTTGTACAGACGCCAGCACATCAACCTACTACAATCTGTCAAATTTCTTTAATAAATTTTCAACTTTATTGCTAAAGTATAAGTAGTAGTAGTATATTGGTATCGTATTACCCAGTAACTGGGTTGTGGAGGTCCGATAGGCAGTCGCTCCATGTAAAATACTGGTATTCAGCTGCATCCGGTTAGACTGGAAGCCGACCCCAACATAGTTGGGAAAAGGCTAGGCAGATGATGATTGCTAAAGTATAAGGTTCAAAATTTATTCGGAAAATCTGACAGTTTATAGTAGCTTAATGTGCTGGCTGTACTTGTTGGAAAGCAGGCCAGTTGGCCAGTGTTATGGTCAACGTAGTTTGGCCTGACCTAACATTTAAATTCAAATGCAGTTTGATACACAATAATTATTTGCATAATCAAATCATTATGGAAACTGTCACACAGAGCATCTCTTTCTTCCAAGATTGTATATATGAACAAGATTTTTTAATTTTTAGCTCAAATAGGGAAGCAACTAGTGATGATGCCGGCTGGTTCTGGTCAAAAACTCAAACTAGTTACATCCAATTCAGGGGTGCAATCAGTGCAATATGTGCGAGCTAATAATGATCAGGTATAAGATCTACATACATAACTCTACTAGTAATGTTTACATCTCAATAGAAATGGTTTAGTAAAGACCAATGACTTTTTGTGTTTGCAGGCTGAACTGATAAAAAACGCTGGCAGCAATACCCAGAAGCCTGTACTAGCGAAAGTGATTGTACAAGGTATGTGTACTTCTCTGATGACATCATAAGTGCAAGGTTATTAAGAGTGGCATGAAGTGCAAAATTGAAGAAATATCGACATTGCATGACTGAACTAGTTTGCATTCTTTAATACACTGAAAATAAAGTTCATTATTCAATGTCGCCAGGAAAAGTATTAACTTGTGCTCCATTCGGTCTATGCTGAACCTTGGGCATTTTAGCTGCTTCGTTTTATCTAAGTCTTTGTATCCGTGAATTGTAATTAATAATCTGTATGTGTAATTCAACAGGGCAGCCTAACATAGATTCGCTCGGCCAACCGGCGGTGATAACTAAATTAATGCCTTCATCATCGGGTGCAACTACACAGACGCGATACGTCATGCAACAGAAGACTGTACCCATCTCTATAGGACCTAATAAGGTGAGCTGCACTTGCTGAATTTTTGATATCACTATGTGAACACACCTTAACATTGAATTGCTCAATATAAATTTACTCGTGAGTATTTGAAGGTTTTACAGTTTGCTGACATTTTGGTAATTTTGGCTGTATGCCACAGGATATTTTTGTAGTGTTCAAGGAATTTTAATACTGTCATTCTGATGCAATTTTGTGTGGAAAAAATTATTGAAAAGACAAAAATAATCATTCTATCTTAGCCAAAGCAATATCATCATTGGCAGCTTAAAACATCTACAAGTACATATTTGAAAAAGTTAATATAAATGGTCTGTGCCACGCCTCCGTACGCAAAATACGCGCATTGACGTGGAGTTGCGGATACCAGCCCGTATTACCTATTACCTGTGCCACGCCATAGAAGTGAAAACTTACGACTGAAGCCGAGTATACGGTATTCAGCTCCGAGTATACGCAATACAGCGTCACCGACCGACTGCAGCCGAGTATACCCGATTCAGCGTCACTGACCCGAGCGTGACGGTTCAGTTTCGTTCACTGTTCAGAGCGCAAAGTGCGCCTAGAGAAGTTTTCTCACTTCAGTGATAACTTAAATTACAGGTGGTATTGGCGTCCCCTTCTAAACAAGGAGTGAAATTCGCCAAGAAACAAATAATAGCCATCAAATCGCCGACACCTAAATTGATGCCGGTGACGTCACAAGGTGAGGTTTTTTTTCATACCATAGAATATGATTGCCTTTTCCTGATACAAGAATAGACTCATGGTTGTGGTCCTTTTTATAAAGACAGCATAGCAGGGACCGTTTGCGCTATATCACGCTAGGACCCTTTGGCGCCGTTCAAAAAGAAAAATGTCAGAAAGAACGAAAACGAAGTAACAGCGCAGACGGGCGATACGATGCGACGGGGTGGGTCGGGAGAAAAATAAATTTCACGCGGATGAAGTCGCGAGCAAAAGCTAGTTGATTAATATTATTCACAAATTGGCTGAAATTGGTATTAGCATCTATAAAATAGGTTTTATTGTGTTACAGGTGCTACGACTACCAAAAAGGTGGTTATAACAGCGAATTCAAGTCAAAACGTAATATTGAAGACGACTGCGCCTCCTAAAACGGCACAGGTATGTGACGAACATGATCCTCTTGTATTGATTTTCACGCCTGGTGAAGATTTATAACATTTTTTTTTGTTTCAGATAACCAAGGATGGCAATGTGGTGATACAGGGACAAAGGTCGCAGCTACATCAAATAAACGTACCTGGGAAAGGCGTAAGAATTATTTTTAATATTTGAATTGGAACATTACAGTGGCTAAAGTAAAACCACTGTTTCACTCCTCTACTCAATAGTTAAAGTAGTAAAAAAAATAATACAAACTACTTTTAATTTGTTTCTATTGAATTTTGTGTAATGCAGCAAGCATAGCAATTATCTGAAAAAAGATAGATAAAATATTTACCTAAAAAAATGATCATGAACACCAATTTTTTTTTTTTTTTTTTCAGATCCAATATATCCGACTGATAACAAACCCCACTCCCGCGCCGCAGAAGATTGCGGCCAAATCGCAAACACCTACAATGGCCGTCCCTGCTAAAAGTTTCGTTTTGACTGATAATAAAGGTATGCCAATAAAACAATTATTAACTATTTATATGCACACAACAGACAAAGGAAAGACGAGTAAAAGAAAGATGGAGTACAAAGGTACTGCCTAAGTGCCTATATTGTTTGTTAAAACCGTGGTCCTACAAACTGTAATTATTGTAATCCTAATATTTCGCATCACGCCCAGCTGCTCCAACTCTTCTCGTGTAAACACGCCTTTACTTTTCTAATAACACATTCTCCATACAATGGGTGCCTGAAGATGGACGGCGCCGCCGAGGCCGGCCCAGAATGAGATGGTGAGATAACCTGGACGCGTACCGCGAGGGCTGATTCGAGGCGGCGCGGAAAAAGAATTCCTGGAAGGATTTGGGGGAGGCCTTTGTCCTGCAGTGGGACAGTATAGGCTAACAAAAACAAAATAAAAACATTCTGAGATTTTTAAATATTTGTAAATGTTTCAGGTA
Organism: Hydraecia micacea; assembly: GCA_914767645.1. Lineage (NCBI taxonomy): Eukaryota > Metazoa > Arthropoda > Insecta > Lepidoptera > Noctuidae > Hydraecia > Hydraecia micacea. Next base: position 4,894,325 of record OU611794.1, read on the forward strand.
ATCTAATTCAGATGACGGCAGAGAAAATGATTAGTGGACAGCCTCCACCGTTAGTAATTACTGGAAATACGAGTGCTAAAAGTAGGTTAACAATTATTTTTTCACACCACCTGTTTGCTAATGTTAAATTATATGTCATGCAAGCCTAAAGCAAGTCATTAAAGGCCTAGGCTCTAGCCGGGCAATAATATTGTACTGAATTTCATTATGACCCACTATGTGATGTGCATACTAGACTCGCCAAAAGCTGTTTTTACGTTATCTGTGGCGGTAATGGCGGCATGTCATATCAACAGCTGATTGCTTGTTGTTCTATTACCTCTCAGTAGGTGCGAAGAATAGATTATTCTCGTCGGGAATAAAGGTGTCTTCGTCAACTCCATGGCTTCGCTCAGGAGTTAACTCGGAGTTCACGCTGCGCTCGGGAGCCAAAGAATCCTTCGTTATTTTCGGGATTCAAAATACCGTCCGTGATAAAAGACACTGCTTTAAGCCCATCATAGACGCAGCTATGATATATACATTTTCAATACCTAATATCTTTATGTGACCGCACACAGCTGTAGTATATATATTTGTGTGACGTAACCAACGTATACTGTAATTTATATTATAGCTAGGCCGACCATCAATGAAATGAAGGCAAAATATATATTATATCATCGTCTCCGTGTGTGGTAGCTCGCTATATATTATAACACAGCACACTAATATATATTATAGCTATGTCTGTGATGAGCTTTATCCCTTTAGTGAATAATCTAATATTTCAATTTCGTCTATCGCAGTTCAATGCTGGACATAGGCGTCTCCTCTCGTCTCTCGTCGCTCTCATAAGTAGCGCCATACGAGATTTTGTAATAACAGAAATAAAATATGCAAGAAAAAAGGAAGTCTAAATAACTTCACGCTTAGCTTTTTCACTGTGTGACACTTGTATATTAATTTTAGAAAATGGAAAACGAAAAATTCAAATAATATTGACACCCAAGTCTAATTACGAAATGTTTCTCTATTTGAAACTCTAATTTGAAAATATTAAACATGGAACTAACTTTGGAATAATTTTAAATTATAAAAGTCAGTTGTCAGTATAGTTGGAATCTTATGCTGAAGAGCTAACATAGAATTAATAAAATCATATTTTTTTGTGCAGTGACGACGAAGCCCCAGAAAAAGTTGGTGCGAATAGCGCCCGTGGCTATGAAACCTTCGCAACTCGCGCAGGTATGTAAAGTACGGAAAATGAACGAAACAAATCTACAATTTTGAACCGTGTCGTGAAAAATGCTCTACGATAGTTCATTTATTATTTTCCTTTCGAAATATCTTCTCTACAATAAAATTCATGCGTGAAACGAATATAAAAATAATCTATGAGCATGCATTTAAAATTCGAAGCTCAATATTTTGATTAAGTTGTAATTGCGATTTACCGTGATGTAGGCTTTGATTTATCTTTTAAAAATAATAGGTTTAATTTAATTTCACAAAAGCGCCCTCTATCCAGGCCCTATTTTTGATATATTATCATTATGTTCACAAGTCTACATTTTAAATGTGTCAATTTGACGTCACACAATATCACGACTGTATTCTGGGGTAGGCAGACGTGTTTCACCGATATTTCGCCTTTGAAATAAATTCTGTATTAAAAATTTAAATATAATTTTTCACTAGCAACAGCAACCATCCCGTTCTTCACAAAGTTTACTTGCGCCGCTATCACCGATGGCTGAACCCGATTTGGAAGATGTGTCAGAGCTTATAGAAAGTCGCACTATGACTGAAGACGTGGAGGTGTCGCTGACTGAGCGATACGCGGTGCGAGAGGCAGAGCCGGAAGCGGAGCGGCGAGCGGAACGACGAGCGGAGCGGAGTGACGAGGAGCGAGAGTCAAAAGCGGCTTTGAGAGCGCTTATAGCGGATACCGTGGCTGATGACTCGCAAGAAGGAATGCATGGCATGCATGAAGTTGAAGTAGACTATGAGAGACGGGAGGTTAGTGAGAATTAATTTGCATAACAAAGCGCTTTTTAGTTCAGACTTGATTTTCTTCAAAATGATATAACCAAGCAAAGCCTTATTTAATTAATCAGACATTTCACATGTTTTCCTCAATAAGATACTGTTCTGATATTAATGTTTCGTTGTCAGACGCCGGTGGACGACGAGAGCAGCATGGATCACGACAGTAGCCACCGGTCTGACGAGCACCCGCTCATAGTGATACCTTCCAGCTACGGGAAACAAAACAACCAGATGAGGGTATGTTAACATATTTCAATTAAACCTTTTATAACGATAAAAAACAATATTATAACATATTTGGTTTTGCCCGCGGGTTCGCCCGCTGGAGGTTGAAGAAAATCCTTTTTTCCATGCAATTATACATTCCCAACAACCCCATTTTTTTATATCCACGCAATCACTGTCCATTCCAAGGTTGCCTGGAAGAGATCGCAGAAAGCGATAAGGCCGCCCATTGTATGTTTTATGTGAACCATCGTTTTATTGTAATGTTTTTTCTGGTGTACAATAAAGTATATATAAATAAATAAATAAATAATAATATGTGCCGACTTTGTTCGAGTTAAACATTGTTGGAGTATACCAATCTCATAAACACCAAAATCCATTTTACTTGTTATCTGACTAGTTGACATTCCTGTTCTGTCATTTCTACATAAGTTAGTCAACAAGACTAGTAGCGGAACTGATTGCTTTCACATAAGTTTTACCAATTCGATACTTGTTTACAGGACGCTTGTTTACAGGACGATAGGTCAAGCTACTCTAACATGGAACAAGAAAACATGTCGTACCTCTCACCGCGTCAGACGTCACAAGCTCTCTCTGAAAGTGGTAAGTTATAATGATGGTGTCAACTTGTTTATTTGATCATGAACTGACTTTGATATTCATAGATGTACACTTTCGTTCTCGCCACATCTGTATAATGCTCGTATTGTACGCATTCTCGATTATTTGTCATCCCTTCTTGTAATCGTTACCCCGCGTTTACACCCAATACTATAATGTCGGCTAATGTATACTTGTATAATAAATAAGAGTAATAAAATGCGTTTTTCTTCCAGACTTAGTATCCGGCGACCTCGGTCTCAGGCCGCGCAAAGCTTGCAACTGCACAAAGTCACAATGTCTCAAGTTATATTGCGACTGCTTCGCGAACGGCGAGTTCTGTAACCGCTGCAACTGCAACAACTGTCATAATAATCTGGAGAATGAGGAGTTGAGGCAAAAGGCCATTAGGGCGTGTCTCGATAGGAACCCTAATGCTTTCAGGTAAATATAGTTGGAAATGTTTTTATTCTTCTCTTATAAAAGTCAGCGACAGATTGATATCCGACAGCTAAGGCAGTTTAATCGGTGCAAATCGGTCTGCGACAAAAAGTGGTCGCGATATATAATAATATCTTTTGTTTTGACTAAAAAAAAAAACATAATCAGCCTGTATCGTTTCCTATAGCTGGGACAGAGTTCTCCTCTCTGTGTGCGGGTGTAAATGTTAAATTATACATGTGAATTTTGTGTTTTTACAGGCCGAAGATAGGTAAAGCGAAAAGTGGTGGTCCGGACATTATTAGGAGACATAACAAAGGATGTAACTGTAAAAGGAGTGGATGTCTCAAAAACTACTGTGAATGTTATGAGGTAACACATAGCTAAACATTATTTAAACAAAAATATAAAATTATCATTATTTGGTTGTCCCTTAAGGCATTGATCACCAATGCGGTCACCATTGACCGTGAACAATAGATTTTCTATTGTGTCTGTTGTCTGGCAGTCAACGTGTTAAATAACTTAAAACGCATATTTAATGTTTTTCTCTTCTACAATACTTTGCCATATCAATTTCAAATTGGATTGTACTAAAAGGGTGTATTTTTTGCTCCGCTTCTTATGTCCAATTAAAACATTTTCGAAGCTGTCTCAACCTAATTTTATAAAAGTTTTAAAATAATGTTCGTTCTAGGAACAAATAACATTTATAGATAGAAAAATTACACTTTTTATTAACCAACGAAAAAAGGGGAAGGTTCTTAAATTTATTAATCTCGATATAACTTATAGCTTAGCTGTCGAGAGTAATAAAATAAAATTAAAGTTTTTAACCGATAAATTAAACTGAATTTATAGCTAAAAACTTTTTGCTCATTACTTATATTCTAATCTAAACTCATTATTTCGTCTTCAGGCTAAGATAGCCTGCACAGTGATGTGCAAATGCGTCGGTTGTCGCAACGTAGAGGAGACGTTGGAGCGACGTCGTGACGCCATGCGGCTCCGGGACAAACTCGCTGACCCTATGTTTAGACCACCGCCTATTGGACAAGTCAAGTAAGTATAACCGAGGCTATGTATTTAATTGTGGTTGTAGAAAATGAGTTTGATATTTTTTCTGTTCGCCTTTTTTTTTTGTTAAATAAACGAACGAAAATAATTGTAGGTAAGGTAGCATTCACTTCCACTGACTTATATAAAGGACCCCCTATGGCATTTTCGCCCTTGTTCGGTTTTACACACTTTTCGAGTAATTTTGACAATATTTGACATCACAGTTTTGTCTGACTGACCATGATCACAGGATTGTGCAGACCTATGAGTATAAATTTGCAGCATAGGTACTTTATACCTCCAATTTGTAATTGCCGAGCAGTTTTACTAACTGTTTTCTTTAATATTCACAGGCAACCATGCAGCTTCATGACCTCAGAAGTAATCGAGGCGGTGTGCCAGTGCCTGCTGGCGGCCGGCGTGGAGGGCGGCGAGGGCGCGGGCGCGGAGCCCGAGCCGCGCGCGGAGCCCGACCCGCTGCGTGACGTCATCGAGGAGTTCGCGCGCTGTCTGCAGGACATCATCAGCGCCTCGCACCAGTCCACCTCGCTGTCTGTGCTTGATGATGTAAGTATGATGGGCCGTTTTTCTATTCGTCGCCGGGCAGTGCAAACGTCCCGACTGCAATAATAAAGGGAAGATAAAAACTATCTTAATAAAAATGGCTGTAATTAACGTTACAGATTCTCATTATCATCAATAGAAGGCATTAGAAGCATCTTAGAGCTGTGCACGTTTGTTCTAAATATGCATTACGAGGTTTTCTACCCAAACAAAATAAACAAATAAAAGAAAAGAAAAACAATTTTCTTTAGAAGGTTTGTCATGTATTAGGTCATTAACAACTTATTTTTATTTCTTTTCCAGGGACCAGCGTAGCATAAATTAAATAAATAAGCTGCCATTAGACGAAAGTGATTATAATTTTATAATAAGTCATAGGATGGCAAATCTCAATAGTGACAGACAAGATGAAGTTATGATTCCGTATGTAATATACTTTCATGTGATGAATACAATACAGCAATAACTAGTTAATTATCATGATAAATAACATAGAATAGCTCACCACTAACATACTTGTACCGCATTGACAAGACTGTTGTAATGTAAAATTTGCGATGCATTCGCGACATAAAATAAAATTATGCACATATCCATTTCAAGAATGGAATAAAACTGTACATTATTTTAGCGAATTTTCAGATTTTTATAAATTGTTTTTGATAGACATGTACATAATGTTGTTGTAAATAAAATAGTTTACTAGTCCTAAGATTACCTTTAAAATAAGGTAGACATTACTGTAAATATAAATAATAAAATGCAAAATGTATTTCTATGAACGCCTTTCATTTATAGCAATAGAGAACATAATTCACTATACCTGCGGGCAACAAAATACACTCACGATACATTAAACACATAATTAAAACGTTCTCGCATGGACATAAAAACAATAGACAGTGTACAAAATCAAAGCATCGGCTGTCAGAATTTCGCGCTGTAGAAGAGTAATGGCCCTAAAAATAGCCTCCCGTCTATAAATACGGCTAGTCTTCAGTTACTCGCGTCCGTGTGCGGTTACCGGTTGGTTTACCTGTGCTTACACTAGTAGGTACTGCCTGCAGAATGACCGCGCAACAGACCGCACGGTACGAGGTGCAGACCTCTGAGAAACTCGGCAGGTGTGTTAGACCTTTAAACCGGAGAATGTGACAATTCCTCGCATGTATGTTTGTTGGTGTGTATGTTAATTTAACTACCCTTTAATTAGGAATAATTAAAATCAGTGTTTTACAGCGAAACGACACTCTTAATATTCCCTCGAAATCATCTACCCCGGAAGTCGCAGCAAGACTACGACGGATTGTGATTTATTTAGGGCAAACGCTCAATGACATAATGATGTAGTGTTTGCAAAAGAATAAGTTGTGGCTATTATTATAAACACTGGATTTGTAATGAGGACAATGCTTTTTGAAACTATATGATATCGTCTTGAAGTAAGAACTTAGATTGATGGGGTCGGGGATTTGCATGATGGAAAAGGTAATGATAGTGGCAAATTGGCGGAAAGTGATGATCATAGCTTGTGTTCTTTTGTTTTACCATATCCCCGTTCTAGAAAATGGGACTTAAAAAAAATTAAGGCCGCGTTCAGCGTGTCATTTCTAGTAGGTATATAGTTTAAGGACTAACCTTCCTAGTTCCTAATTGAATAACAAAGTTCTCGTATTTCTGTTAACTTCAATAGTCCAAAGGGAGTGGATTGAACTCGCGATCTCTCGCTTGCCAGCCTGAATTTTCTCCATTGGACTAAATCGCCTTGTTGCACGCAACGTGTTTTAGTGACATGGATTACACGTTTGTTATTGATCACAAATCTTCTAACTGTCAATCTACACTTTGTTAACTACAATATACTTTCTTCTATCTTCAAGATACCTAGTAGCAGCAAAAGACTTAAAGCCTGGCGAGAAAATCCTATCAGATGAGCCGTTCGTCCTGGGTCCAAACAGCGACACTTCGCTAGTATGTTTCAACTGCTACCGGCCTCTGATGAGCAAGTTTGTCGTGTGTAAGAAATGTGCCGTAGCTCCCATATGTCCTGGGGAAGGGTGCCCTGAACATCTTCATAAGAGTAAGTATCAAAGCTAAGCTAGGTATCCTCTATACCCTCTTCTAATCTACTAGATTGACTTCACTTAGCATAACTGCCGAAAACTGATATTTCTATCGAAAACGTTACTGACTTTTCTTTACAGTTAGACATGCATAGTATTCTAAACAAATAATGATAGATGTTATAAGAAGTAGCTTGGCTATTTTTATTTTAGAAAAAGAATTATCAGGGTTCCGCGCGAAAAATAAAACTCTTCAAATCCAATTTATTTTCGATATGCACGCGAACGAAGTCGCGGGCACAGCTAGTTTATAATAATTTATGATGATTAATCCAGCACACAGATGTTTTAGTACCCCAAGTTCGAATTTTCATCATTGATAATCAGAAAGTATCTATCATTAATCGTTTCCACCCAGGGCTGCATTCCACCCAGTCAGTTGTCTATTTGTAGGCAAATGTATCTGATTCTCTGTTGTTTTCCAGAATGGCACTCCGACATGGAATGCGATTTTTTCAGGAGTGTCAAACTGACCAACGGCTTACATCCGATGACGACGATGGTCCAAAATGTAGGATCCCTATTAGTACTACGCGCTTTCATGAAGAGAACAGTTGATACTCAAGCTTGGAAGGAGTTCATGCAATTGGAAACCCATTTGGAGGAAAGGAAAGGCACCAGTGTTTGGGAATTTTCAGGAAATACTGTAAAGGTAATCAAAACAGAGCATGTAACCTTTTAGTGATCAATAAAATTGCAAAACTTATTTTGTCTCGACTACCTACCAGTTGTTCATTGGCAAGGGCGTTGCAATTTTTTTATAGTTTCGTAAAAATATAAATGATTCATTCTTATTCTGGGGTGGGTTTGACCTACCTGGCTCGCCCCCGATTGCTACGCTCGCTTATGGTATTGGACTATTGACTTTGCTTTGATCAAGTTTATTATATAACATTACCAAATTGTAGGATATTGCTAATCCATTGCTTCTTATGCTCGAAAAATTTGTCTGCTCAACAACGCAAATAACGCAATGAATGTTGTTGAACTGTCAAAATTAAAGTAATTCCTTCCTACTGTATGTGTGTTACGCAATTACCCCGCAGGTCTGTAAGTTTCTCTAGTTAAATTGATTAAACCTTCTTTTTACATTGTAATCCAGTTCATTCAATCACTAAGCATCATGGATGATATACCGGACGCAGACTTGATTCAAAAGATTTGCGGAGCGATCGACGTGAACAGTTTCGAAGTGCGCGGACCGCCTGTCCCCGCTATTGGTTGCGCAGAAGTTCTGCGCGGAGTGTACTTGAAAGCTGCGCTATTAGCCCATGATTGCGTGGGAAATACGCACATGTCTATCAATGATAATAATTTGTTGGTGTGCCATGCTAGCACGAATATCAAGAAGGGAGAGCCTATTTTTTATAATTATACGGATCCTTTGAAGGTGAGATTAATAAAGTATACTTAAAAGTTTTGTAGCGAACTAACTTTAGCTTGTACTTGAATGATAAAGAGATATCTGATGAACCTAACTTTACCTCTTTTAAGGCGCACCAAAATAAAGTTAAAAATCTAACAGTGAGTGCAATCATAATATCTAGGCGTTCATTTTGGTGTTTCTTAGTGTTAGTGAAAACGGAGCCTCCATACGTCTGATCCTCTCTGGGCAAACAGTCTCTACTAAGCTGTAATATTCTCGTACAGTTCGCGCCATCTTGGGAGTATAATATCCTGCTATTATTTTGCAGGGTACTTCAATACGCCAGCAGCATCTAATGATCGGCAAGTACTTCGAATGCACGTGCGACAGATGTTCCGACATCACAGAGATTGGAACTCACATGAGTTCCGTCATTTGTCCTGAATGTAACACTGGCTATGTCTCTCTCACTACTCCCAAAGAATGGACTTGTGACAACTGTAGTAAAACCTTTGAGGATAATAACATCGGATTTAAAGTCAAATGTTGTATGGATAAGTTTGGGGTCATAAGTAAGTTTATGTACTTAGTTCTCTCCTCATACCATCTTAAAATTCATGCAATTTATTATTGATCATCATCATCACTTTGCTGCCCTTATCCCAATTTATTTGGGGTCGGCGCAACATGTCTTTTTCTTTCATACTTTTCTATTAGTCGTTATCATGCAATAAGCAATTTACCATTCATTTCCACCAAAAAACCATAAATGATTGCATTCTTCTGATATACCTATAAGGCACAAACATTCGCACTTTCAATGCGTATTTATGTAAAAGGAAAATCTAGCAAGGTGCTGACAATCTTATAAAATGTTTTTCGTAGTGGCACATGGCTTTCTTTCACAGACAAAAAAGATGAAAAGGAACTCGAAGAATACATAAGAAACGTATCACTGATTCTCGCTCCCAACCATTACTTACTTCTGGAAGCCAAACAGCGACTTGCAGGAGTTTTAAGAGATACCATAAATAGAGAGCCCCGACCCACGAAGAAATTAATGAGACGTAAAATGGAATTATGCAAGGAAATACTTCCAATCCTTGAAATACTGTGTCCTGGAATATCTAGAACCAAAGGTATCCATCAAATAGAAAAGCAATGGTTTCGTGACAGCGACAACAACTTTTTTTTTAATAAGTACTTATCCGTAATTTCATAATTTTTATATTACAGCAATCACATTATACGAATTGCATGCTGCAATGGTCCAGTTAGCGAAAAAGCTCTTTGACGGGCGAGAAATTACAAGCTCAGCGTATATGGTAAGAATGCAGTAAAATAACGTAAACGTAACTAGGCGAGTGTTTAAATTTAGCGCCGAGGTGTGAACTAAAAATACGACTGTTTACAGGATGAATTAATGTCTGCCGAGAAATATTTGAAACGGTCTCTTGAAATGCTGTTCATCGAGCCAGGAAACTCTCCGGAAGGTGAATTATGCGCAAAGGCACTTGAAGAATATAGAGCGTTGAAGACCACGATGAGCACTGTGCTAGACGCTATACATGCCGAAGGAAAATCTTATGTTAGTACCGCGGAAGGCAATAGCTCCGAACAGCAATAAATGTACCTATTTTTACAATTGAAGTTTTCTTTGTTTTTTTATTTTTGTCTTAATGTGACCGCATTCCCTGCCTATCCTATTCTCTTAGAACTGCGTTACTGCGTTATGTAACAGACGTTCGAAAAATATTCGTCTAAAAACTCGGGAATATTTTTCTAGTTCTGAAAGAAAAAGATTATTTGCTGCCATAAAAAACCATAAAAGTTTTCTTTGAATCAATATGATAAAATAATTAATAAAAAATTCGTAAATATAAAAAAAAAACCTACCAAAACAGACACGTTTCCAAAGTAACATGTGTAGCACGTTTCTAAACTGAACAAAAGTTGTCAAATGAAATGTGTCAAATGTCATCGAATAATTGTATTTGAGCGAAACCGAATAATCGTCGATGTAAGAATAAACACTAAATTATCTGGTATTTAAGGACCGGCCCGTGTTAAAACCTAATAAATAAGGCAATCAAATCTTGTGTTTACCATAAAATATTATTATTCATTCATCATACCGCTAATCGTGAGTGTTCACTTGGATTTGTGGAGGTGAATTGAATTGTCCGTAATTGTTTAGTAGTTGCGGTCACTAGATTATTTAATTAATTTAATAACCCGTGATATTCCCTCAGTCCGGTTATGGCGGATCAGTCGTCAGTTTTGGCTTTGGTAATACTGGCAGTTGGGGTCACTGTGCACTTCTCCCTGCACAAGGTAGAAGAGGGACATGTAGGGGTGTATTATCGAGTAAGTAACATTCACAAATATTTACCTACTAGCAACTAGTTTGTAATTCTACAGATTGTATTATTTGTATAGAGCATTTAGAAAATGTACTTGGCACAGAGCCAATCCAGTCCTGAAAGAACAGACAGACTTTTCTTAACAAACCAGCATGCTTGTTATCTCTGATACAATACACAAGGTGAACATTCAAATTTGCTGTCTGTAAAAGTCCCTATTAATATGGGTCAAACATGTTGCTATTTACCAGGCATGAATACTGTTCTAATATGATATCAAACCTGCTTGGTAACATAATAAAATTAGTATAGCAGTTTTTTGCTAGACAGATTAAAGTAATGGCCTTTGTTAAAGGAAGATAAAGCCAGTTACTGTTTGTATTGTTTTGTTGTCAACTGGTCAACAATAGAATGTGGATAAGGACAAAGTCACAGATAAAAATAAGCTGACATTTTTGTTGACTAATCTACACCAATTACACTGTGGTATTGTATGTTGTACCATATTGTACTTTATGCTAGTATACATACAAATACAAAACAAAATGGTTAAAATGTTGTTTATTTCAGTTGAAAATAACTTTTTTGCATTTTAAAAGCATTGAAAAACAGCATTTAGAACAGCAGACAAGGTTTACCATTTAACAACCATGTCCAGAAGTACTTATCACAATCTGCTCTAACTCTTGACTTAGCTTGACTTGGCTTAATGGATTTATTGGATAGTAGATAATTTGCTGTAAAATTATCAGTATCAGTAATAGTTCCTCATGATTACACCAACTAATATTACACCAATATAAACTTTTTTACAATACACATAAGTACAAAAGCAGGACAAATTAAATGTTTTAATACTGTTTTTATTATGATTAAATGTTTTAATAATTAAATGTACTAACATTGGGTTAAAGGGAACAGCAAAAGAAAAGCCACTCTAAGGATTACATTAAAACTTATCATCATTTTCTTTATGTATTGGAAGGTGTGTTTTACTATTTATATTAATTTTAAAATAAACAGGAAAAGCTAACTGGTTTAATATTGTTATTTTTAAATGTTTCAATATTTTTACTTATTTGCAGGGAGGGGCATTGCTGCCAGTGACCAGCCAGCCCGGCTTCCACATGATGATACCACTACTAACATCATACAAAGCTATACAGGTATTATTTCTTTCCTTCCTTCCTTAGGTTCATTTGTTTCAACAGTCAATTTGTTGATTCAATATTGGAAATGGCAGTGGCTCATCAATTGGAAGATTCAATTGACTAATGAGGTTTAAGTAATCTTGATTAAGTAATTGGCAATCATAGTCAAACTATAACCATGAACAACTCGTCATCTGCCTAGCCTTTTGCCAACTATGTTAGCAGCTGAATACCAGTTTTTCAGTAATTGGACAGTTGGACCAACTAATGTCTGTGCTTCCAGATTGATTTCAGTTACTGAGTAATATTGCTGTATCGAGTTTGATTGTGTGCAGTTAATATTTCTGTGAGGATTAAGCAATTCTGCAATCCCGGAGTAAATATAGTAGTTGAGGAAATAATTTATAAACATCTATCTAATCATGACATGCATAATCAGCTAATCATGTTCCCACTGCTAGGAGACAAACGCACAGGCCTCCTCTCTGTGAGAGGGAGTGGGCCGTAATCCACCACACTGGCCCAGTGCGGGTTGGTAGATGGTCACATGACTTGAATGAATGTTTGGTTCATGAAATAGCTACTGAAAACAATCAACAGATGAATTGATAGATTTTCTCAACAGAATCTAATTAGTTTTTTACGACTCATTGATAAACAGATTGGTTTCTTCTAAGATAAGAAAGTAGTTTGTGTGTGGGATACAGATAAACAGTCAGCAAATGTGCTTATAACTTTTTTTATTGTAATTGTAGACTACTCTTCAAACGGATGAGGTGAAGAATGTGCCGTGCGGTACGAGTGGTGGCGTCATGATATACTTCGAACGGATTGAAGTGGTGAACAAACTGGAACCCGTCAGTGGTAGGTATTAATTTTGGAAGCAACGTTTTATCACGCCTGTATTCCACAAGACAGAGGTGTATCAAACACCCAACACACACTGCGCAAGTTATTTTATACACGCTATCGGTCTTATTACAAAACGAGTTTAAAATCAAGACCGAAAAAACACGATCTAAACGTTGGGTTTTAGACCTCGGAAAAATTTATTTTGTAATCAAGTAGGATTCAAACCAAAGTTTTGGGTTTAGGCCTGATCTTGAAAGACCTGGTTTTAATTCAGGTTTGGCACAAATTTCTCTAGATACAAATTCAAATTTTCGGCTAAAAGGCGACATTAAGAGGACTACATGACCTAAAGCGCGGTCTTTGTCGGACTGCATAGAAAAGAAAGAGAAGCGCGATGTCACAACGCTGGTAATTTCTTGCAAAATATGAAGCAATTATCGATTTACGAAAAATCTAGTGTTTGGACAAAAAAACTAAAACACTATAGTTTTAGTATGTTGCTTGTAGAATAATCTGACAAAAAATCATAATGATTGTATGTATATTAGTATGAATTTTGTTGTAAATAAAAAGTTTTTAGAGGTATCTTCATGATTTTTTTCTATCGTACCAAATAAGTTGTATTATGTTTTCAACACACTATCATCCTAGCATTTATCCTGAAGAATATCATATATTTTTTTGGTTTTTTTTACTGTAGTCTATCATATACTTTTGTTGTTTCTAAAACTTGCGTTTTTTGCGTTTAGGTCTTGTAAGCCCCTTAACTAATTGCATAATGTTTGAGGTCATCTCAAATCATAGAATAGCTTTATTATATACACCATAAAAATTACAGATATAAATGTAGATTTAAAAAAAAATATTCTGTGATGAAATAATAATTTTAGTATACTTCTCATTTTCCAGTGCTAGACATGGTGCGTAACTTCACTGCGGACTACGACAAGACGCTCATCTTCAACAAGGTGCATCACGAGCTGAACCAGTTCTGCAGCGCGCACACGCTACACGAAGTTTACATCGATCTGTTCGATCAAATTGACGAGAATTTACGAACTGTAAGTGTACTAAAAATATCGCGGCGGGATTCTATTGCTCACTGGATTTTGAACTTTCTGTGTTGAGGCAAGCACTGAGAATCCAACCGAGCGCATCCCAGCGCGTCAAAAAACGAAACTGTTGGATTTTCAACTCTTGGCGCTAAGCATTGCGTTGAAAATCCAGTGCGTGAAAAAATCCCGCCGCGATATTTTTACCTCTGTGCGAACGTCGGCTAAAAGTCCACTGCTGACTGCTGGGCTGGACATAGGCCTCTCCAATCACACGCCATTTACCTCGTCCCTCACCTACTTTCATCTAACTGCTACCAATGACCATAATACATATCGCTCATTTGCAGAAACATCGACGTAATTGCTACTTTTTTTTTCACGTCTATGCTTTCCTGGCGTAAATACGCTTTCAAGTGCTTTGGCATATTTAACTCATTTTTGGGAAAAATACATTTACGTCGATGTTTCTGCAAATGAGCGATATAGTAGCGATATTCATTGAAGATCATCACTTCACCTAGCCTGAGGGCGTCCTACGGTGGTAAGACCCTCAGGCTAAGTAGACTCCTACCCTGCGTTTGGGTCTCTGCTTAGGTATCTTTTTATCTATATCAGAAGTAAGAAATAGTTCCGTAATACAAAAGACTAAAGTTATTTTTAATATTTTCGCAGGCACTACAAAGAGATTTGCTCGAAATGGCGCCAGGGCTGCAGGTGCAAGCAGTGAGAGTAACGAAACCAAAGATACCAGAGTCCATCCGCAAGAATTATGAGCTGATGGAAGCAGAGAAATCAAAACTCCTTATTGCTGCACAACATCAAAAGGTAACGACGAGGAACTTCGCAACCAAACATTTTATACAAATCATTTATTGGCTTCTCCTTTGTATGAATAAAATTATAAAATGCTAGAATTTCAATATTACTTTCTATCCATAGGTTGTTGAAAAAGAAGCGGAAACAGCAAGGCGAAAGGCTGTCATTGAAGCCGAAAAAGAGGCTCAAGTCGCGAAAATACAATACGAACAGAAAATCATGGAGAAAGAATCTTTGCAGAAGATTGAACTCATTGAAGACAGTATACACAAAGCTAAACAGCAAACGAAAGCAGAGGCCGACTATTATCATCTGAAGAAACAGGCGGAGGCTAACAAAATGCTGTTAACAAGAGAGTATTTAGAACTAAAGAGGTACGACGCTCTCGCACGAAACAACAAGATCTACTTCGGCAATGATATCCCCAACATGTTCCTGCAAGCTACCGTCGGTGACAGTGTTCCTATACCAAATGGTGTCCATGTTGAATGAGTGTTAATTACCTTGAAACGCCTGCTAGTCACGGAATAGCGGCGACGAGCCGGCAAGACTGCATATCAGTGATGAACCATGAACTTTTTAGCTGCAACATTTTTGACAAAATGTTGTGGTCTAAGGATAAAGGCCCTAGCAGGAGCTTCTTCTACCACTTTTGCATCAGTTCCATGATGTTAAATTTGTACAGACTGCTTAACTTTTAATAGTTTTCTGAAATGCTTATCTACTCACAAGTTTGAGGTCAACAAAGATTCTGATAGCAATGGCAAATGCAACAGTAATGCATTTTTGGCGGTCTAAATACTCGTATCTACATGCAATACTGTGACAATTTTAAGCACCCTAATCTCAAAGTACTGTGTGGTTGTCTCTAAGTGCATAATCATTTAAATGTTTTATGAATTGTGATATTTATTAAAAAATACTTATTATATTAATAAATGTTCAAAAGACACTATGTAGTAAGAGTGAACAAATTAGGAATTTTGTAAATGTTAATGAAATGCATCACATTGTCTGCACTCCAGTTTATTTGACTGACTATTATTTTGGTGTTGAATTGGCTATGTACAAACGCCAGCACATCAAGCTACCTGAAACTGTCAACTTTTCCCAATCAACTTTGAACCTAATGCTTTAGGGATAAAGTTGAAAAACTATTAAAGAAATTTGACAGATTGTAGTAGCCTGATGTGCTGGCGTCTGTACATAGCTTTTTTAAATGTGTAATAAAAGTGGATATATGTGGAAAAACTTTGATTTTATTCAAAAGTAAACTTAAAATTAAATAGGCTCGACATCTTAGATCTTGTTGAATGCAGCAATATCGACAGACTGGACATAGTCTTCATTGTCCTGGATCTTTTCTGTCAGAAGGTCAACTGAGACCTTGTCGTCTTCAATGACACACATGATCTGCAGTTTGTGGATACCATACCCAACAGGGACCAATTTGGAAGCACCCCAGAGGAGACCGTCCATTTCGATGGAGCGGACGAGTTTCTCCATTTCCTTCATGTCAGTTTCATCATCCCAAGGCTTGACGTCAAGGAGTATAGATGACTTGGCAATAAGGGCAGGTTTCTTGGATTTCTTGGCGGCATAGGCTTGGAGGCGTTCCTCACGAACTCTTGCTGCCTCTGCATCCTGTTAATCAAGTGAATATTTTTTTAAATTTCTATACGCATAATGAAATTAAATTATATTCTCTATTCAAAATTGAGCAAAAAAGATGTTGAGATAAATATGTTTGATTAAAATGGTGGGGTCAGTGGGTCACCTTAGGGGTACTAAACTGTAAAGGTGAAAGGTTACTGACCTCTTCCTCATCACCAGAGCCGAATAGATCGACGTCATCGTCGTCGTCGTCGGCGGGTTTAGCGGGTGCGGGGGCTGTGGTGGTCTTGCCGCCAGCGGTCAGGGGGCTGGCTCCAGCAGCCCATGCCTTGCGCTCGCCGGCAGCGTAGGACGCGATCTGGTTGTACCACCGAAGGACATGGGGTAAGCTTGCGTTCGGGGTCTTGCCGACTTGTTCAAACACTTGAACATCGGCTTGAGTTGGTGTCCAGCTAAAAATAACCAAGATGATCGGTGAATATGGCGAATGAATAATTCACAGCTGGTGGCCAAGGTCAAGTCATTTCGTTCAAGATACCAGTTGAAGATATGAAAAATTACTAGTTCTTATATACAGGCTTTAAGAATGGTACGACAGAATTTATAATTTCCTTCTAATTTATACATTTGAGGTTATAATAAGTTTCTTACAATTTGTGTCAGGTTGACGTGGATCGCAATTTTATCATATAGAACAACTTACCCGGACACATAACTCTTATCAGCCAAGTATGTGTTCAGCTCGTTGAGGCCTTGTGCGGTTTTTACGTCTCCTACTGCCATTTTTATACAAAAAACGTATTTTTTTCAAGCAACAACCACACGCCCCGGCACAATGTGAGCGAGAAGGAAAAAAAAGGTTGAAAAATTTTGACAGTCGTTGAACGAATGAATGAGGGAGTTAGTCTATTCTTCCTTTTTTTTTTACCAGAAACCGGAAAAAATAATCGACTAGTTTCATAGCTTTTAGGGTTAACAAAACCGTAATTCCGCAGTGAGTATTTGGCATAACATATTTTTGACACTGGTGACAGTTCTTGTATCTGTCACTTAACTAAAGATTTTCAATATATATTTTTAGGTACGAATTTAACGAAAATACGACGTAAATTACAATAAGCAATTATATTTATACGTTTTTAAACGTGAATTTATTATAAACCGTGTAGAAAAAGCCTTAGTATTCATTATATTTATTTAGGTTAGGTGTTGATTCTTATGTAATAATAACAGAAGAATTACTTGTATTTGGGGTGTTTTAGAAGGTTTTTCACGTCGTGGTAGTGTCGTACGGTTAACAAGATATTAGGAAAATAGACACCAAGTGCGAACATCCGTGGGAAGTTATCCAATTAGCGTGACATTAGTTGTAAACGTATTGGTGTTTGCTGCAGAAAATGCTGCGCCAGCCGCTATCCAGGGCGCTTACGCTGAGCTCGCCGGTGCGTGCTGCACCCCTGGCGGCTCGCTCTTATGCCGCCCAAGTGCAACCACCCCCAGAAAAAATCGAAGTCTTCATTGATGACAAACCTGTCCAAGTTTTGCCTGGCACCACTATCTTACAAGTAAGTAATTGATAAATACTGGTCAAGGGTTCTAGTTTGAAATTTACTTTATTACTGTTTTAATGTCTTAATTATATTGTTCTCTAAAAATAAAGATTATTTCATATTGTTGTGTCAATTATCACATTTTTATAACAAAACTTTGTCAGAAACTATATACAAATCTGTTTTAAGTCTTTATTTAATATTTCAAGTATTAATTCCTGTACACACATAATTACAATATAACTATATACTATACGAAGGGTCCACTGCAATAATGATGAATGTCCTTTGTGTATTGTTTTAAGATAATTGAGTTTTAATTTTATAAACGGTGAAATAAAAACTCTGACCTGCCGTGAAGACCTGTGACGTTTAGCGTTTTAGCCGTGTAGCCAAATATTAAAAACACTTTTATCGCGAGACTGCAAGCGTTATTGCTGAGTTTGTAAATGAAATAACTAACTACTTATTTCAGTCGACCGAATGACATTGGTCACTAAGGTTTTAATATTTTTGGACTTTCATCATTATTGCAGTGGACCCTTCTTACACTAGATACTAAAATAAAAGACTAACTAACCTACTATACAAATAAAAAATAAAAAAAAACCAAAGGACACTTAGGCGTCGAAGTACTCATCCGCATCGCTGTCATCCGGAAACGTGCCCAGAAGACTGGCAGCATTGGCACGTTGAATGGCAATGCTAATTCTGTTAAGTTAGTTACCTACATGGATCCAAAGTGTATTAACTATTATAAATACAGATATGTTTTGGTAAACAGTAGCTATGCCAATCTGAAAGTGGTGGTGTTTGTGCAAACTTAGAAAGCACCTACGCTTACTTTCAGATTCCCGAACTGTATTTGTTTTTTTTATGCAATTTTAACACTTTTACTGTCTAGTACACATAGTTATGCTGTTTAGTATATAGTTTATCAATCACAGTGAATGTACTGTTATTGTTAAACTATATTGTCTATTATGTCTGAGAAACTTTTGATGGTTCCTAACATCAAATCTTTCTACCTCTTAAATGGTTGATAATAGCCACAACTATAGATTACCTGTATTTATAAAACAAGGATGTGTCCTTGATAGAGCTCACATTTTTTCCAATCAACCTTCAATGCATCCATTTATAGTTGCAGTTTGATTGAGGATCAGGGGTACTAAGGACTAGACTGGAAAAAAAAACACTAAATGGCTTTGTTACATACAACTTGTTTATCTCAAGCAGTTGACATAAATACATAGTTCCCATAGAGATCCTTGTTAAAAAAATAACTAACTCATCTGCACAACTTGTAAACTATAACTTCATAAAAATTAAGTCAGTTCAATATTATTTTCACGATTTTACATATCTCGGGACCATGGGGTCCCGGTTATTTTCACTATTATTATGGTCTCCAAAAAAAGATTTACACAATAACAAATAAATAATGGGAAGGAAAATGTAATCATAAAAAGTTAATAAATAAATCTGCCTGTGTTGACCTATTGCTGGTCAAATGCCTCTCTTTCATTTTGATAAAAACATAATAAGCTATAATAAAAATCAATACATTAACTTAAAATTAAGTTAAATAATTACTTAATTATTTGAACCATGTTAACTTTAATTTGGATAAAACTCCATAATATATTTTTTTTTGTATTCCAGGCAGCAGCCCAAGTAGGAGTAGAGATCCCCCGTTTCTGCTACCATGAGCGTCTTGCCGTCGCTGGTAACTGCCGCATGTGTCTGGTGGAAATCGAGAAATCCCCCAAACCTGCCGCCGCCTGTGCTATGCCTGTAATGAAGGGAATGAGGATCAAGACCAACTCAGACCTGACCAGGAAAGCCCGCGAGGGTGTGATGGAGTTCCTCCTGGTCAACCATCCCCTGGATTGCCCCATCTGTGACCAGGGTGGTGAATGTGACTTACAAGATCAGTCCATGGCCTTTGGGTCTGACAGGAGTCGCTTTACCGATATTCATTTCTCTGGCAAGCGGTGAGTATTGATTTCATAAGATTTTGATGATGAGGAGTACATCAGTGATTAATTGAGCTTGTAATATAAATGTTGCATGGCATATTTTGTATACAATAACTTTTAAACCACTATTTTTATTCCTCAGATATAAGTTATCTGAAGATTGAAAAGTCAGCCCTAAATATAGTATTGCATTTAATTAATCAGTCATCATTTTACGTAAACAAAAACGAAGAAAAGGAAATTAAAAAAAAAAAAACATCTATCTCTAAAATACCAAGCTCCATGTGAAGTACCCTTATATATTTATTTAGTTTTCATTTGCGTATTTTTCTTTAACAAATATCTTTGATTTAATCCATTTGTATGCAACTCTCAAGAAACAATACAAAAGCCCACTTGCGTCGTTTGAAAACGCTATTACTGTGTGGAGCTGAATGCCTTTATTTTTCATTATTTTATTTTTTCCTTACGAAAGTGCCGTCGAAGACAAAGACGTGGGTCCCTTGATCAAGACCATAATGACCCGTTGCATCCACTGCACGCGATGCATCCGGTTCGCGTCCGAGGTGGCTGGCGTTGACGACTTCGGTACCACCGGCAGAGGCTCTGACATGCAGGTGAATTTCAATTAGGGTGCTTGTAATGAAGAGGTCCTGTTCACGCGCGTAAATATTAATATCGGTCAATATAACCTCATCAAATAATAATATATATATTATAATATAATATAATATTCCACAACTATCACACAACGCCATCTAGTCCCAAGCTAAGCAGAGCTTGTGTTATGGGTACTAGACAACTGATAAACATACTTATATATTTCTAAATACATACATATTATAGATAAATTACAACCAGACACAGAACAAATGATCGTGCTCATCACACAAACATTTGTCCTGGGTGGGAATCGAACCCACGACCTCCGGCATAGCAGTCAGGGTCACTAACCACTAGACCATCAGGCCTGTCTATAAATATATGTTATAAGGGTTGAATAGCATGAATTACACCCATTTTAGGAGAGCAGTGGTGACCCAGTTGTATCGGCTCCGGCTTGTAGGTCGTGATTGTTTTTAATTTCATCACCACGATGATGAAGGAAAACATCGCGAGGAAACCGGCATGTCCTAGAACCAAACATTCGAAGACATCTACCAACCCGCACTGGGCCCGCGTGGTGGATTATGACACTCCCTCTCACAGAGTGGTGGACTGTGACCCAGCAGTGGGAATATTATAGGCTGATTGTGATTGTGATACGCCCTTTGGGTCTTGCTTCTAATGCACTTAGTTTTACACACAATAGACTCACTAGACATTACTGTAGATACATTGAAATTTAGAAAGAGACAGTCTCATAGGTATGAGTGACAGAGCCGATCAGACGACGCTCTAAATGGCAGAACTTTTTCTAAAATACGTTGTGCCGTATTTACGACCGAGTATTGAATCTTGTAATAAAAAGGAAGAAAAAAATCTCTGAGGAGTTTGTTGCGCTACTTCCACCACTACCTAAAGAAAGTAGTGTGGTGAAGAGTGTAGTTCAGTGTAGAGCTGATTTTCAGCCTAATTTGAATGAATGTTGATTGAGTTTTGAACTGCTGTAGCTCTTACTTCATTCATTCATTCAGTTATGTTTTTACACAGGTGGTGGGAATTTGTTTAACGTCACACTACATTCGACGAGAAATAATTTTGTATGAATATCTTTTGTTCCCCCAGGTTGGAACATACGTGGAGAAAATGTTCTTATCTGAACTGTCGGGCAACATCATAGACCTGTGTCCCGTGGGCGCGCTCACCTCCAAGCCCTACAGCTTTGCTGCACGACCCTGGGAAACCAGGAGGGTAAGTTATTTAATATACAATACAGGGTGGAACAAGACCCAGCACATAGACGTCAACTACGCATTCTGTACATCAAAGTAAAAATGCACAAAATAATTGCTGGGAAACGACTTATTTTTGGTGTGTAAAATCGCTCCTGACGATAGCGCGCAATGTAACGCAAGTGAAACATTGTGCTTTTGGGGAGCATGTACAGGGGTCGTGGGGGTATTTAAATATTAATTATTGTAAAAAAACATAAAAAAGTTGAAACTTTCTCCTTTAATACCTCCGTAGCCATAATCCAGTCCACAAAAAAAAAAAAAAAAAAAACAATACAATGACAGGAAGAACAAGTGACTCTCGGCTTCGTTAGGCGTCTTTTCACACGTTATAATCTAACTAAATGAACCAATGATTGGGTCCCATTAAACGCCATCGCGGCAGGTCAAAGTGAAGATGGTAGGATAACCTTGACGGGGACGGGGGGACTGGCCGGCACTAGCAAAATACAGAATTTTGTGGAAAAGGGAGAGGAAAACTTTTGGGGCAAAACACACACACTACTTAAGTACGTTCAAAATTACTTATGCACGTTCAAAACTAATTATGTACGTTCAAAACTAATTATGTACGTTCAAAACTATTTATGTACGTTCAAAACTACTTATGTACGTTCAAAACTAATTATGTAGGTACGTACTATAGGGCTAAAACACTTACACACGTTAGGGCTCTTACACATAAACACGATACGACGCCGCGTCGTGCTACGACGTACGAGATGATGGTATATGATTGTAGTGACGTATCATTGAAACCGGGAAAAGTGGAAAGAGGGAAGGGAGGCCTTTGCCCTGCAGTGTAACAACACAGGCCTATTATCAATGATATATAAACTATTATAATAATAAGTAATTCAAACGTTGAAACGATGCCGCGTCGTAGCACGACGTGACGTCGTATCGTGTTTATGTGTGGGAGCCCTTAGTTGTGACGTCGAGTCGTGAATTTTTACGATGCGCGTCGCACATTTTTACGACACGACATCGCATCGTGGCACGATGTTGCATCGTGGCACGTTGCGACGTCGTGTCACGATGCGATGTCATGTCGTGTGTGTGTGTGTTTTGGCCCTTTGCCCTGCAGTGGGACAATACAGGCTAGTTAGATTAGAATATACTCTACATTACATATGGTCTATATCCTTTAGTTATTTTACCTCTGATTTTGTATCACTGTCTAAATCAAATTGATTTTTATTGTTGTTGCAATAAGGTTGGTTAATGGTTGGTTACCAGCTGGCTGATTGGGTTGCTGTCAGAGGTAAAATAATTGTAAAGGACTGTAACTTCAATTGACAAACGGAATTCTGCAGAGCTGATTAGATTACTACACTAGCCTTACCTAACTGGAGGTTTCTATCAAGTTCCTAATCAGTAAATCGCACTTAAGTTCTTTTACCATTTTTAGCTGTTGTCTCTTGTCATTTGTTTTTGCGGAACGACAGCCAGCCAATGAAAAAATATTAAATTGTGGGTAATTGTTTCCTAGTTTGGTATTAGTTAACCGAAAACAACTTTTTTATGGTAATGTTGTTTGATATCTGTTATTAATATAAATGTTTTTTTACAGATTGACTCTGTAGATGTTTTAGACCCCCTGGGTAGCAACATCGTGGTTGCTACGCGAACGAATGAAGTGTTGCGTATTCTCCCGAGAATCAATGAGGTAAAGTCTTCAATATTTATATTACTTACTAGCGACTAGCGTGCTTCGCTCGGCATTGCGATTCGACAAAACATCGAGATTTTTTTATTATATGTAAGTTAAATATGAAGGTATTATACACTTAAAATCTCCCGGAATAAATTCTATAAATGATGGCGATAACCGCATCAATATCCATTCCGTAGTTTAGAAGAACAACTCGGTCAAACAGATAGACACTAAGCGAGTTTAATTTGCTAAATGAGATTCGTCACTGGTAATCTTCCTTACATTCGACTATAAATTCAAGCCATTTATTTCAAATAACCAATTACAGGCACTCTTGAATTGTCAAGGGGTCAGTCAGTCAGAAAGTTGAAGTTTGTTGCCCATTCCAAAGAGTAGTAGGTACCTATGGAGAAGAACGGGCAAGAAACACCACAGCACTCTTTTAAATCAAAATAATATGGTTAAAAAGTATAGGTTACACCATTCATGTTAAAAAATATGCATGTGAGAACGATGCAGAGCCTTAAAAGTGTCCGTAATGAAAAGATAAAAAAACAATTCAAATATTAAATTAAATTGAAATAATGCCATTATCACCAACAGGAGATCAACGAGGAATGGTTATCGGACAAGTCTCGCTTCGCGTGCGACGGACTCAAGCGCCAGCGGCTGGTGACGCCCATGATGACGGACAGCCGCGGGAACCTCACGCCCGTGGAATGGGAGGAAGCCATAGTGGCTGCGGCTAGGGCGCTTAGAGACTGCCCGCCTGGCAAGGTAACATGTCGTTAACGATACTTAAATTGGAAACTATAGTATGTTCCAAAAGCATCTGATAAAACTGTAAACAAATGGATCAGAAAACGTACCTGTGGATGCCAATTTGTAGTGTCATTTACAGACTAGTGCTTTGATTTGATTATTTGAATACTCTTCTCGTTAAAGATGTTGAAATGCTGAGAACTTAAAAATGATGTTTGGTCAGATGTTTTGTGATATAAAGTTGAAACCTTGTAAATACTGATGGATATGTTACTTATTTCCTTTAGCTACGCTTGCCGGGATTGGTTCCTAAATGGGTGTCCATCTTAACATACCGTTGGTCCCGGCTGTCATTCGTAGATCTTTGAAGTTGTTGCAGGTAGTTAGACGCCCAAAAGTCTGACAACCAGTCTTGCCAAGGGTTATCTTGTTACCCAGCAACTGGGTTGTGGAGGTCAGATAGGCAGTCGCTGTAAAATACTGGTATTCAGCTGCATACGGTGAAACTAGAAGCCGACTCCAACACAGTTGTGGAAAGACTAGGCAGATTTTTCCACTTTAGTCAGTGATTGCGTATTAGTTTAACCTGAACAGGGTTTTTTGCACTTTCATCTGATACATTTTGGAACAGACTATAATATGTTAACAATTTATACGATTTCGAAAAACTAACTTTAACGCCTACATATAAAGCTTAGTTTCTGTTGCAACTCTAATCTTTTTATGACCTTATTATTTTCTCTTTATCACCAGTTATTGGCCGTCGCAGGTGATTTAGCCGACGCAGAATCCTTGGTGGCTCTCAAAGACCTGGTGAACCGTCTGGGCTCAGAGAACACGTGCACAGAGCAATACTTTCCGCTAGAGGGCTCCGGCATCGACCTGCGCTCCTCATACCTCTGCAACACTAAAATCGCCAGTGAGTTTGAAACTTTAATTTAATAAAACCTTTTGAATCGACTTATAATCAAACACATAATCCTTTTGGGCTTCGCCGCAGTCGGGTAAAAATGGAGAAGCTTATGTATTCGGCGAGTATCTTTTTTTTATATGTGTGTGTATACCGCTTTCTCTTTGATACTGGACCGATTTACGTGATTCTTGAGAGAGTTGTATTGATGATTGTAATGATTATAATTCTGAAAATAGATATTTGTTAGTGTCGCGAATCATATTTTGATCAACTTACAAACTGACACTGACCTGCAAATTGCAAAAAACTTATAAAGAATTGATTTAACCGCCTACCTTAGCGCATCTCCCTTAACATTGTGTTACTTCTTCAGACGTGGAGGATGCTGACTTCGTGCTTCTGATCGGCACCAACACTCGCTTCGAGGCGCCGCTACTGAACGCGCGCATCCGCAAGGCCTTCATACATAAGGACACAGATGTCGCGCTCATTGGACCTAAAGTAGACCTTACATATGAGTACATTGTAAGTAAATTGCATCTATTTTTTGGAACGAAGTTTCTTTTGACTCGTAGAAATCGTCATGTAAGGATAAAGCGTTATGCCCCCTCCATGCCACATTCTCTCTGTCTCTTTCTATTATGTACGAGACGATTATATATGTGTGCGTGCGAGTATCGCGTTAGGAACTTCGTTTCTGACGGGGTCCCCCGACCGCACACGTTTTTCTATTACTATTATTTTATCCTGTAGCTAAGTCTATCCTTCTTTTTTAGTTTTTCAAGTTTCACTATTAGTATCATATCTTTTGCTTTGCCGTTGGCAAAGAATTGTGATCACAGAAATACACTGCCTTTATATATATTTTTATTCAACCAGTACTGACCCTTCGCCGGCGGTCTTACACGGAAAAAATACGGCCTAATCTTCAGCCTGTGCTTTGTTTTTTCACACAGCACGTAGGCGACTCAGCATCCGCCATCAAAGACCTGGCCAGCGGTACATCATCGCACGAAGTCATGAAGCGCCTCGAATCTGCTCAGCGACCAGTAGTCATCTTAGGAGCTGACCAGCTAAAGACGCAAGAAGGCGCCGCCGTACTTGCGTACACGCAAGAGTTAGCGCTGCGTCTGCAGGACAAGCTACAGGATAAGACCTGGAAGGTAGGTTGTGAAGTAGTGATGTTGGTGCCAGATTAAACTATCCTTATATCCTAACTAATATTATAAATGCGAAAGTAAGTTTGTTTGTTTGGTTGTTACCTTTTCACGCCTAAACCACAACCGATCATCCTGAAATGTTGCATATACGTTGTCAGGTGTACAGAAACGGACATAGGGTACCTTTCATCCCGAAAAAAGTGCTGTTCCCGAGGAAAACGACAATAACGTTATTATGATAATAGATGGCGCCACGTGTCATGAAACTTATGCGGGTGAAACCGCGGGGCGCTGCTAGTTGCTTATATTTGAAAACTTAATAACAACTAAGAAGACACTAGATCGAAACTGCACCCTAATTGCGTAACACACTATCAATAGGAATCTGAATCATTTGAAGCAAATTGCTAATCCATTGCTCCATAAGTTCTAAAAATTTGTCTGCTCACACGTAAATAACGCAATGAATGTTGATGAACTGTCAAAATTAAACCGATTCTGATTGATAATGTGTTACGCAATTGCCCCGCTGGATCAATATGCTGGTGTCTTCTTGTGTTTTCAATAGAAATTATTGGATGTTAAAATAGCCCTAGTATTACAAAATTGTCACGTTATTGAGCTGCGAGTTCAGTTTTCACTTTTCATCGTAATCAATTCATGACAAAAATTTAATACGACATTTGTTCTCATTTGGATATTGCAATTAATAATAATAATAATGATCTTCTTACAGGTGTTAAACGTCCTACAACGCACCGCATCTCAAGTGGCGGCTCTCGACATCGGCTACCAGCCCGGCGTAGGCAAGGTGCTGCAGGGCGGGCCGCGGGTCGTGTACCTGCTGGGAGCCGACAGCGGGGTCGTGGCTCGGGACCAGCTGCCTAAGGGCGCTACTGTCATCTACCAAGGTAGGAGACGAACCATTTAACTTCTTATGAGGCTATTGTAGGATTAAGCTGATTTGCAGGCCTTTTCTGATTATTCACTTATTTTCATTAGAAGACATACACCAGTTACACCTAGTTGCAAGCCTTTACTTATAAGAACAACATATCATTGACCACAAAAAAAAAAACATTGACAAGTACATTGAAGCTAACAACACACCAATCAATCAATCAACTGCGCCTATCGCAGTCCACTGCTGGACATAGGCCTCTCCCATGCTGCGATTGGTTATTGGTTACTTGCAATCAGTAAGCAACCTGAAGTGGCATTGGGCTTGCCACGTGTGTCGAAGGACCGATGGCCAGTGGAGCAAACGAGTCCTGGAGTGGAGACCGCGTATCGGCAAGCGTAGTGTGGGCCCAGCAACCGACAACCTTAGAAAGGTAACCGGGACAGACTGGACGTGGAGGACAGGGTGTTGTTAGCGCAAAAACACATAAAAGCTAAAAGTTATAGGATCTGGCGCCTGAAGGGCGATTTTTAGGGTATTTACCGTTGAGAAGGAAGTACAGTATTGGCCCGCGAGTACTTGTTGTACACACTTTGAACTTTTGAAGGTGGGACTCGTAAAAACCCTTGCACAATCAGTGCATCTTGTGCAAGTTAGTAGGGATAGGTAGTTGCCTTCTCTCTATGGTTTACAAAACCTTCGTGATTAAGGATGACCCTTGTTGTCTCCTATTCTTTACCTTTAAGATCGAAATTGTCTGTTGTAAGTGTGGTCATAGTAATAATTTGAAGTTTACCGTCAGGTCACCACGGCGACGCAGGCGCAGCGATGGCCGACATAGTCCTGCCGGGCGCGGCCTACACTGAGAAGCGCGCCACGTACGTGAACGCGGAGGGGCGCGCGCAACAGACGCTCGTGGCCGTCACGCCGCCCGGGAAGGCGCGCGAGGACTGGAAGATCATCAGGTTAATACTATATTAATAAAAATTCATTTTCAATTACCATATGAACAACTAAACACTTGCACTTATTATAAGCTACATTAACACATACACAACACACTGCTAGTCACACTGGTGTGAGGACGAGTCCGCACCCATAATTAAGGCACTTTATGAGGTAAGCGATCCGCCTTTCAAGGATTTTGAGGGGTAGTTTTAACTCATAACAACATAAACTCAACACACAATAATTATGGGTGCACGATGACAATAATGCTTCTCATACTTCCACCTCACACAGAATTTCGGGTCTTAATAATTTCTATCTCGCAGTATATCTGCTATTTACAATACTTAATCGCCGATACGTTTGACTCTTGAAAAACGACATATTTTGTCATAATATTAACTAAGTCCCACACTGCAGTATGTTTGGGACATAATTTATATTATGAAAAATGTAATATACCTACTTTATAATAATTATAAGCTCGAACAGCTTATTGGCTTACTTTTAATTTTTATGCTTATTTTAAACAACATATTGTCTTGTCCACAGAGCTCTATCAGAAGTAGTAGGCCAGCGTCTTCCGTACGACACCCTAGACGAGGTGCGCGACCGTCTCAGCCAGATTAGTCCCGCGCTAGTCACGTACGGCGATGTTCAGGACAACAACTACTTCGCGCAGGCCAGGTCCCTAGCACAGGTACATGATACGTCATTTTACTAATAAATTTTAGGGTTTCTAGAAAAATAGTGAGTCATTTGCATTACCGTTACGGCTTCGATTTGGGTCATATTCGCCATACGGTTTAGCCCTTCTAACAAAAAATGCTTTTAGGCTGCTTTTAGCACAGCATCTGGTCTTAGCAAAACCTGCTCATTTTTGGTGGGTCCTAAAAAAAAGTATGTGGGCTTTGCTAAGGCCTCTAAAAGTGGTCTAACATCGATTTCGCTTGATTTTTATAGAATCCCAAGACACTGTTTTTGACCTCACTTGGTGGGTCGAAAAACTGTTCATGGCATACAGAGATAGTGATCACGAATGTTCGTCATTTCGTACACCAATAAATATTATATTTATTTCACAATAGCGCGTATCAACCTATCCCTGGGTAAACCCAACTCTCAGCTCTGGGCCCATGGACGCATGACGCGCTCTTGTTAGTATATAATTAAATAACAAAAACAATTGTATACACAGAGCCTTCAAAAGCCAGTATCGGGCAAGGTAGACGTGCAGCTGAAGACATTAGAAGACTTCTTCATGACCGACACGATCAGCCGCGCATCGCCTACAATGGCCAAGTGTGTACAGGCAGTGATCAAGCAGAAGCAGTCCAAGTACTAAACCACAGACAACTTAGGAGTATGACACACGAGTCCTTGAATAAAAACTCTTTTTTTAAAATAAGAGGCTAATATCTTCTCTAAATACTTCCGGTAATCACCTTATTCATATAAAAATACGTACTTGTATAATCTTTTTTGGATTTACAGGGATATTGTGTGTTGTACAATTTATTTAAGGATATATTCCCAGCTTCTTTCGCTTGAGTTTTGTCTACTAACGCCGTTGCTGGTATTGGTACAGTTAGAAACAAACTTTACATTTTGGACAGCTGTTTGTGCGGAAAACTCAAGCGTTGAAAGTTGTTTTTAGGGTAATTATAAAATTTATATTTTGCCTTTCTGCAATCATTTTTACGAAGGAAATACTACAGAAATGCTGCTGCGTGGTCGATAGTCCAGTTACCTCTGTACCTCAACAATATTATTAATAGCAAGAAGACTTTGGACCACGCATGTACCTTGTGATTTCTAGCTATTTATTTTGTTATTTAATAATAGATAAGCTTAACAATGTTTCAACAAGTATAAAATTTCAATATTTTAAATTATTCATGGTACTCATTAGATGGATTGAAGAAATGAAACAGCTCGTAACTTATGAATGTGAGGACAGATATTTTGTAAATAGTAATGTTTGTAGTATAAAATAAAACGTAGTATAATGATTGTCGAAATTGTTTTTTATTTAATTCAAAACCAAAATTTCAAATAATAATTCAAATAGTTTTCTTCATTTGTAGTTGGTTATATTAAGGGTAGTCTCATCCAACGCGTTGTTTTTTCTATATTCCTGTAATAAGTAATTACAAATAAACATGATGGCTTCCAAGAAGACAGACTGACCAGTTGGTCTGTTACTTTCATTCTATGTTAAGATGCCGCTGACTGAAGAACGTTTACACACTTGTAATGGACTCGAAAATGATGGTCTTCTTACAAGGGTTAAGTCAAATCATTTACTTTATGTAGTCCATTAAATGACACTTTTGAATACAAGAAAATTTAATTTATTTTACTTGCTCCTTCCAAAATTTAGTTTCGTAAGGAGAAGAATAGGTAAGAAACTCCATAGAGATCACAACTCAGTCGCCTGTATTCTTCTTAGTGTGTCGATGAAAAAAAGTTCAAACATCTTAGGCCCAAAATTCGGCTGCGCCAGGGATGGCGCAGTAATAAGATTATTAACTGCACAGGTGACAGGGTATGCGGCGCAGGGTGGAAGGCAGCCTGTATTATAAAGTAAAATTAATTATAAATCAATCTAAGATACTAACATCAACAACTTTCCTCGCCGGCATCTTGTACTTGCACTCGCTTAGTGTTTTGTCTGCGTTCCTCATGAACAGCACGTGCATTTGTTCCGCACCGGTCCATGGCGACGGCTCCTCCTCACGACGTTTCAACGCTGCCAACAACTTGTTGCATGGACCAAAGTACGGTGGAGGTGTTTCTGTTAAACAAGATCACGACTGTATTCCGTGTAAACTAAGGCGTAGAGTGTAGACACATTTATTCAGTTATGATATTCAATTCAAATTAAAAATATTTTATTTTTCATAAACCTACATGGGCTCATCAAACTACAGACTGCTAATTACAATATTCTAATTAAAAACATGCAGTGGACTGAGAATCCAACCTTGCGGGACCCCACGCGTAACAGTCACGTTTGTACGACTGGACCCACTGGCCTGTTGAGGCTGTCTGTAGCTGTCTTCAATTTACCAATATTTATTATTGCTGAACTGGTCAGAGACAATAGTTCCAGCCAGCTCGGCAGCGTATACGAAATTAGATCTTGCTCAGATAAGCCTGAATTAGCAACACATTTCGTCCACATACTCCTTGTTGCATCCCAGTGCACGTGCGAAAAATGAGTTAGCGCGATTCGATGGTATCTGCGTCAATGTGATACCCACCTTTATTTTCAGGCTCAATTTCAACTCGTGCTTTCCTCACAATACGTGGTTGTTCAGATTTAGTAATAAGGCACTGTCGGTCACAGAAGCATTTGTTGCTGCATTGTCTTTGATTTACGTATTCAGCCATCGATTTGTTGACTTCTGCTATCGTGATTTTTTTTTTACGATCTTGTATGGTTTTTTCTTTAGCTTTTTGCTCTCTTTTGGCAGCTCTAGAAATTATTAGGAGTTTAGAATGTATTTCATTGTTATCTTAATTAACCCTTTTCTAACTACTGTCAAATCTAAGCCTCTTAGGGCGTCCGAGTTTAACCAGGTTTAAAATCAAAATCATTTATTCAAACTAGGCTGAGAATACGCTCTTTTTGATCGTCAAAATTACATAAAATAGTCCCCGAAAACGCCCGCCCTTCACTACGTCCTAGTGCTTTAGATAAGAAGAAGTGGCGCAACAAATTCCCCAGCCGCACAGTTGTTTGTTCAGTTAGAAAAACTTTTTCTATAGTTTTTTTTTCTTTTTTTATAGCAGTATGCAAAATAATTTACATTACGCAACAAAACATTAAAAGCATATTAATATTAATATTCTAAGTTATATAACTTAGAATATTAACCCAAACAATGGACTGGTAGATGTGTTGGACTCTATAGATTGGACTAAGATTGTCATTTGATGATGGTGGCTGGGTGCCATTGGCTTAAGAATGAAAAATTTTTTTGTTGCGCTTTTTCTGGTGTACAATAAAGTATATATAAATAAATTTATTTACCTCTCTTCCCCTTTCTTACTACTTTTTTCAATAAATTCTTCATAGCATTTCTTTTCTTCTTCTTGAAACTTCTTGACTACATCAAAGGTGTTTGCTACTGCTGGATTTGTGTTTTCTTTGCATAGCTACCCAGTAGTACCGAGAAATAATTATTAAAAATAAATAATTAAGTATTAGAAATATTTATTTAACAATACTTATGGAGGCTAAAAGTTCTTATAAGGATATAAATTTTCTGATGTGGATAAGATACTAGGTGCTGATAATATAAGGGCTTAGTTATATACAGATTTATCAGCAGTATCTAACCTGTGAATTGAATCCGAATCCTTCAAGATGTTTTTTCTTGCTTGGTTCAAATAGCCAGAAATGATAGAATGCATTAGATTGTGGAAACCGGGTATCGTTAAGTGTAGCGTGAGACTCCCCACAACTAGATGGACAGGCGTCCTTAAGAAAGTGGCTGGGTCAGACTGGATGCGGAAGGCGCAGCCTGAGAGGCTGACCAGCAATGGCCTGCGATAGGCTGAGTTGATTGATTAGATTGTGATAATGTTCAATCTTGTCTACAACTCACCCGTAGATGTACTTTTTGAATTTTACAATTCAATTCTTCTTGTTCTTTGCGACACTTTTCTATTTTCTCATAATACTCTGCTTCCCACTTAGCTCGATCTTCTTTCGTCTTTTTGTGTTCAGCTGTATATTGTTCTACAGCTTGCTTTTCTAAGAGTCTTATGTTGTCCTGGATGATGTATCAATATATGTAAATTAGTGAAGCTATCCAATAGCGATTACGATGGTTAGGAACTGAGTACCCCTAAGTTAGACTCTCTAAATGTTGTCTAAGTGGAAATCGTAATTTCCTGAAAGCATTGTACTTATAATAATACCGTTGACTATAGTCGCCGGCACGTAACTTGGCAAGGTTTTGGCGTATTGGGAGTAAGTTAGCGCTTGTACACTTAAGAAAATGGTCACTTTTATTGTTCGTCATTATACTATGGTTATTGCCATAGATTATTTTTAAACATGTCTGTGTACAAGAAAGCCGAAGAAAGGAAAAACACATCTAACGATTCTTGCCAAGTTACGTGCCGGGGACTGTACTGAGTGTAAATGCTTCATTCACAAGACACAGATAAGAGTAACATCACGCTTTCTTAAGGGCAAGATGCATGAACAGCACTTTGACTTTGCTAAGTAAGCGTCGCATTATCGCATACAAATATGAACCTTATTTTTATGGATATATTGTTCCTATACGTATTACCGAACGTGATCAACCAACGAATACGAACATTAATGTCGTACAAACAAAGTTCTTATTTATACTTTTATTTATAAAAAAATGAGTTGTTGCTAATGCTCTGGGCTTTAAGGTGTCTTACTTCCGCATCCTGTTCACGGTCGAGAAGATACTTCATGAGCTGTGCATCTGTGAGGTCTGCTAACCTTTCTTCTTCTTTTGCCTTAGCTTCTTCTTCTTTTTTCTTCTCATACCTTAAAAGTACGATCAGTAACATAGCAATTGTTTTGATAGCGGTCCTTTATGATTACGGATTTGTTCAGTTCAGACGGGTTCCCATAATCTTGTCCATCTTTTGTGATCATTCATCACGAACATACGTATTTGGATCGTGAAGATACAAAACCAACATATGTGAGCCAGTGATTCAACAAGATTCAATATTTTTTTCAAAATACTTACATTTCTTTATTCTGTCTTGCGTTTTTTATCCTGTTACATTTCTGTAGGTCCTCCAAAGCGGTTTCATTTTTATCCAAGTCGAAGGTACAGAAAGTCACTGTTTTTGGCTTCTTTCGTTCTTCCTCAGCTTCTTTCTCTTTTATTTCTTTTGAAAATTCTATTTGAGCATCCCTTTCTTCGAATGTTTTTGATTCATGAAGGGCACTGAAAAAAGTTTCGAGTGGATAAGTAGGTAGTTCGTAGCTATGAATGTTTTCTTGTCTGCGTCCTGTTAGTAACTCACTGCCAGAAGTGCGAATGAATGTTTACTTTGACTTTCCGACCTAGTTTGGAGGAGATCTGTATGCCCCCACAACTATTGGTGCTCCTACATTTGTGTTCGCATTCGTGACTTACCGAATTCGAGATAGCGGCTTATAGTTCATAACTAAATTACTTATTAGGTTCCGTTTTTGTTTTATTGTCCTTTCATCACGTTGTATTCTTATTCATTTACTACCTACCTTATGAGTTTTGTGCCGTAACAGCTTCTATCAAAGATCTTTTGTTTCGCCATTTGGATGGCTTCTGCGTTGTTTATACGGACTTTCTTTTTTGAGAACGCTTTGACTGCAGCTATTTCTTCAGCGCGTTGTTTTTCTCTTTGCTTTTCCTTCAGCGCTACACACCCCTGAATGTTAAAAAAATAGAGAAATTGATTAAGATATTAAAACTCTACTTGTGGCTAGAATATAAACTGGCAACTATGTTTAATGTTAAGATAAAATCTTGGCTGATATCAGTAATGTGTATTATCGGTATAAATTTCATTTTGGCAAAAATTTTTCATCAGAAAAGAATTTCCTACCTACCTTTTTGTCAAGATTGACGGACATGGGGCAGACTAATGTTCTTGGCATCAACAATACCTACTATAATTTGCGACTATGTTCAGCGCTGACTGCGATAGGCCTACTACACCTACAAACCTTCAACAGTAAGGATTCTACGAACCTATTCAATACATTGGTTTACTAGCTGCGCCCCGCGGTTGTATCCGTATAAGTTTCGATCCCGCGGGTATATCGGGATATAAAGTAACATATGTGTCAAGCTAGCTTATAAACTATCTGTGTGTAAAATTTCATCCAGATCCGTTCAGCCGTTTTTGCGTGATTAAGTAATAAACATCCAAACATACAAACTTTCACATTTAAGTATAATGCATGCATAATACCTACATATTATAGTAGGATAACATACTTGTACAGTATCCGGCCAAGTTTTCATCCATTCCTGCGACTTCTCTATCATAGCTTTCAAGTATTCATTCTCCTGTTGCGAAGGTTTCTCTGGAGCGCTGGCTTGCTTCTCCAATCTGTCCCATTCGCTTCTATGAAATATTACCGTGCTTGGACCACCTTTGGGATTTTTATAAAAGTATATATTTGATTGCGTCATGTCTAAAATTAAAGCTTTTGAAATCTATGGAGCTCCGACGCTATTTTCTTATTTCAATTTTCAGGTTGTAGCTAGAACGATCCATTACGAATACGAATATGTGGTACGGATCTTCGGTATGTTCCTGTAGCATGGTTAACCGTTTGTTACCCTAAATAAGGTTTTTCACTCTGTGGGAATAGCGACCCCCGTAAGTAGTACCTAGACCTTAGTCACAGTATAATTTAATTATACTGTGCCTTAGTTGTGATTGTAGCCGGTATCTTGACTAAGCCTACCCTCTAACGCATCAATCACTTTATTCTTATTAATTCTGCGGGGTAATTGCGTGACATACTATGGGTTTCATTTTGACAGTTCAATAACATTCATTGCGTTTTTATGTTTTTGAGCAGACACATTTTTCGAACATATGATGCAATGGATTAGCAATATCTTTCAAAATGATTCAGATTGAGATTGATAGTGTGTTACGCAACTAGGGTGCTGGTTGCAGTTACTGATTAGCTGTGCCTACCTATATTTAGGGACTCTCTTTCAAACTATGATTTCAGGCCTTTATCAAGCGACGCTTATGAGATCATTAATGACCACTTTATTTTATTCCTCGAATAAAAGTTATTTGGTGATGGAAAAATCAGCCCTAAATGAATTAAATGTATGATAATTAGATATGTACTACGTAGAACATAAATTCTAAGCTACTTATCAGCTCGAAAGTTCCAGGAACTCGATTGTCTTGTTTAAGATAAGTCCAACCTTTTAGGTCAAATGGACACTGGATTGGAACTTATGCATTCATTGACCCCTCTATTCTGATCAATTTTCTTTGTGGTTCCCTAAAAAGGGCCAAAAGGGGGTATATACTGTTACTTTGCAATGAGTGTCCAACTATTCTCGCAAAGCAACAGCGACTGAATTTCGGTTTTTCGCAAATATTTGTGTTCTACTTTATGTTGCGGTCTGTACATATTCTGTCTTTAAGCAAATTTGACCTAATGCGAATTTGGCGTAAAGCGAATCTGTCCTTATGCTAACAAAGGGTTTTAAATAAAATGAGTACTGAGTACTTAGGTATACCTATAGGTAAAGGTCACACGTGGGTATATCTAACACTTTATGATAGGTAGGGAAATCGGCTATAAATCTATAAAAGAAACATACCTCATCTAAATAATTAGGTACTATGGGTACACCACGGGTACATTCGTACGGACAAACCACAGTCTCATTTAGGCCGACATCAAATACACATCAGTCCTTCATGTGGTTATTTCGGTAAACATTTAGCTCTTTGAAATAAAGTTTTATTTCGCGCCGGATAGCGTTAATTAGATTAAATAACAGCCATGCCATGGAGTAGGATAGGAAATTGAGCGGAGCGGAGCGGTGGTTGGGCGCCATTTGAGTCACCGTGTTGGGCTCATTCGTCAATGTCACCCCACAACGTTGTTTGCAGTATATTTTTGCATAAAAATAACTTATACAGCACTAGGAAATGCTGTGAAAATGATAAATTGTTCATTCCCTGTGTGCGGGAAATGTGAATAAGATGTAAAATCTCGTAGGTAATATATTAACATGATATTTTGTTGTTCAGTTATTGGTAGTTAAGATTTAATGGGACCATAAATTACTTAAGCTTAACGTTTATGTTTACTTCACGGTATCTTACCTACAGGGGAAATGATATTCTAAGATTTACCTATTTAATATTGGTTGTATTCCGGAGACTGCTAAGGCCATAAGAACAGCATGAACATCATCATTTACAATTCTATCAATGATTTTGTTACAAATATTAGTGTCACCCATGCAGTATCGTAACGACCACAGAACAGATAAACTGTTCTGTGGTAACGACCACAAAGCAACCTAAATCCCATTCATTCCGTATTCAAATTGTTTCTTTACATCCATGCAAGTCATAAAAGCTGTACACGTGTCGATATCAGTAACACGATTGTGGAAACACGTCGAGTGGGACAAATAGAAGACAACTAAACAAAACGCTCGCCCCTCGCGATTCCAAGTTCCGACACATGTGAGCTTTGCCCGCTTTGTAACTGTCCTAACTTTTTATGCAAGCCTGGTACCACCCGGCCATCTATTTCAATTGCATTGCTTGTATTTGTATGTAAGGTTTGAAAAAGTGAGTAATGCGTTGATGTGTGGTCTTGAGTACCACTGGGACCACCCCTTTGCTTGGCGTGGATGTCGTAAAAAATAATACCAATGGGATATAACTTTGTGAAGGATGCGATGCGGCACATTATGCAGTCATCAATCTTCAATCACCCCTCTGCCTCAGCCCTCTGCCTATAAAGATTTGTGCTTAAGACGTGATTCTGGTAGATAGACGCGATTATGTTTACGTCTAGTGGACATTTTGGATCAGAAATGCGATGAACTAGGAGAGGCCTTGTCTAGCAGTGAGTGATTTGCTGATATGACGATGAGAAACCAAATCAGGTTTCCGGGAAAGCACTTTAAAGAGCAGACCTACATAGTCGCCAAACAACATTTTTATAAAATAAACCGCCGAGTTTTCAAATCCGTCAGGTACACACACCTCCAATTCGAACGTCTAAGGAATCCATCGCTTTTGAAATAGAAATACGAATAGCAGAGAAATACAAATTTAATTGAGCGCCAATTCCTTAGACTTGGATGTTGTGTGTATACGTAGAGGAACTCGGAATTTAAGAGCTAACATTGCTAACAATAGCTATAGTTGCTTCTGATTACTTATAATGAATTCGCGCTGATGATGTCGCAATTAAAGGAATGTTTTGGGAGAAGTTTTTCAGCCAGTAGTTTCAACCAAGTACCTACATGTTAATGGTTGAAGATGAATATAATTATGGTTATTTTATTTAGTTTTTATCTATCTAAGATAACTCGATTTCGAAAGTAAGTATTTAAGTATGGTGATATTGACTAGTCTATCCAAATGGAATATTAATTTTGGAATGATAGAAAACATATTGCTCATTGAAGTTTACTTAGAACTAATTTCAAGCAAGATGTAAGAGCCACTTACGGCGATAAGGTTACGGTGGTAAGGGGCGGTTTCTTTCCTTGTACACCTTTGGAAACAGTTATTAGGGCATATATACATATTACCCATTCGTCATAATTTGTATACGTTTCTTGTATTTCGCGTACCGCGATAACATCAAAATTTGCTAAAACCATGGAAGTAGGTAGGTACCTTAAACTTGACGATTGCCAAATAAGAAGTCACAATCTAGGTACAATTTCGTTTGTTGAATGTTTGTCTGAATTCGGGAGCTTCCGATTCTGACACACATCTACAAAAATAGCTCGTGATGCTGTGAAAATTTAAGCATGGCAAGCTAAGGAATCAGCAAAGTATCGGGATTGACTGTTTAATAGTGTCCAAGTATGTGTTTCGCAGTGGGAACGTTACATCAATAGGTATCAATAGGTAAGTAGGTAGGTAGCCCAAAAATACTATAACCTTTTCTACACTCTTTGATTTTTAACACCTCTAAAAAGCAGAAAGTAAATAATTTACATTATTTGACCAATGATTTCTTATTTATTAGTAGGTATTACGTTTGAAAATGCAATAGACTGGACCTAAGTTACGCGTATGTAGTCCGTGGTTCCAGTCACTAGTGCGACCTCTATTGGAAAGCCGTGAGATACTGCATCTGCGTGACTCTTACGAATTCGGGAAATTCAGATTGTGACACACTCTATCCTTCTCCTCTTGTGTCGAGTTCTACGAAAATAGCCCGTGATGCCGTGGAAATGTTTAGCAAATCAGCAGGCTATCCGGCTCACTGTCCAAGGTGTGCTCGATGTTCCAAATTTC
Organism: Hydraecia micacea; assembly: GCA_914767645.1. Lineage (NCBI taxonomy): Eukaryota > Metazoa > Arthropoda > Insecta > Lepidoptera > Noctuidae > Hydraecia > Hydraecia micacea. The sequence continues at coordinate 4,933,393 of OU611794.1, forward strand.
GTCACTTGAGAGGTATTTTATTAAATATCTGTTGTCATCAATAGCTACTTACCCAGTAACTGGGTTGTGAAGGTCAGATAGGCAGCCGCTCCATATAAAATACTGGTAGATACTCCGGTAGCTGCAGTTGTCTCAGCATCCAGTAAGACTGGAAGCCGCCTCAATCATAGTTGGTAAAACGCTAGGCAGATGATGATGATGTGTTATTAGCCCAAAAATTGCTATAAGGTTATCTTACACGTTTTCTTTAAAAGTGCAAAACATTTTGAACAGTAACGCCTCCAAAAACAAGCAGGCTGTAAAACAATAATTAGACAATATTTGTCCTATATTTTCTTATTAGTTTTACGTTTGAAAATGCAGTAGTCGGGACCTAAGCTAAGCTTATGTAGTCAGTGGCTCCAGTCACTAGTGCGAGCTTTATCGGAAAGCCGTGAGATACGTCTGCGTGACTCGCATGGAAATTTATTCATGGAAGTGTGTTTCTATGCATTAATACGGATCTTTGCAATAAAAAATGCCTTTGTGCATCATTTATTAAAGTATGAATTTTGTCGAAGTTGAAGTGGAGTTCGATCGCTAATTTGTGTGTTGCGTCTGAGCTTTATGGATTTTAGCTGATATCTAATCCTATATTCCACTCTTACCAAGGGGTATCGTATTACCCAGTAACTGGGTTGTGGAGGTCAGATAGGCAGTCGCTCCATGTAAAATACTGGTATTCAGCTGCATCCGGTTAGACTGGAAGCCGACCCTACCTTAGTTGGGAAAAGGCTAGGCAGATGATGATGATGATCTAATCCTATATTAATGAGTTTATCGCTCTACATTTGTTATACTTTGAGCATGAATTTTCCAAGTGAATAAGAGTACCTAAGATAAATTCCTCTGAGAGGAATTCGAAAGTATTCTGCCATTTAAATAGGTAAACTAATTTCGACTAATGACTTCAATGAGACATTATTTTTTGCATTTGCGAGGTTTAATTTGCAAAAAACTTAATAAGTTGGTTATGCACCTTATCTATCTACAGCGGATAGTTTTAACATAATTTAATTTTCAGACTTAAGTAACGCAATATTAAAAAAATCCGAAAAGGAAAAAAATCTTTCTTTTATCTAATTTTAGTTTGAAGTAACAAGTGAAGCGGGTGGATTTGTATAATTACAGCCGTATGGCCTGGCGCCACTCTACTACTTGAGTGGAGTCGTTCTGTCCGTCCGTTTGTCCCACGTTCGTAGCACTTGACTTTCAGCAGGTAGCCGCCCGGTGCTAACAAGGATTCCAGCCATTCTTCTGATGTAAGTATGTTTATAAATGAAAACAGAAGAAACAAACGTCATATTATTTTCAGTTTTGATCATGCATACCTACTTTACAGATTTTTTAAAATTAAATATTAGAAGTAAATACTTATTAGGTAGGAGTACTTATAGTTAAAAAAGTAAAATAAAAAAAAGACATGCTGAAACCTTTGATTACATTATATAATCAAAGGCTGAAACATAGTTTTTTTGCACCTGTGTATTTTGTTTTAAATTAACAACGTGATAATTTAATTTAAGTGCCTACCTAGGTCCTAAACAATGCAATAATTCTAAAAGGCAGTAAGTATGAAGTGTTGTAAATTATTTACTTGCCGAATTGATGTTAAATACAAATGTTGAATTTCTAATACAATACATAATTTCAAACAGCCATAAATCACATAAACTAAGAAAAAAAAACTTCGAAACAGTTTATTACCAAGCTCTGTAACTGAACAAAATTGGTCACATCTGTGCACTGTTTAAATTAAAAGTAATTTTCTTATGCAGAATTAATTAATGACTAACGAGCTCAATAGGGTTCATCAGGCGGAAGCGTTAGAAAGCGACAGCAATATACACATAGTCGTACGAGGGACAAGGACAGAATGTGTAGAAGCTGGAGTTGAATGAATTTATGCCGCCGGTCTATTTAGTAACGCGTCAATTTGGCGCGAGAAAGGTTGTGGGGGAGGTTACATTGAGAACATAATGAAAAGCGCGCGAATTATATTATCGTAAAGTGTCTGTGGAAATTTAAAAAGTGAATTAAAAAAAAAACTTCACTTTGTTTATGTTTTTATTCTTCTGCATAAGGCTGACTTGGCGCGAAATTGGTGTTGTGTTGTGAGTTTGTGACGAATTTTATAATACAGATAAGACATGTCCGGGACTGAAGTTTGAAGACACGAGAGATGAAACGGATTATAAATAAACCGAAGATATCAGAAAAAAACTACACTAGGCTTATATTGGTAAGTACCTCCCTAATAACAATTACCTAATATTAAAATACTAGAAATATTTAAAAAAAAACAAAAGAAACTTAAAATACTTATTATATCACTCAAAAATATTATTTTTGACAAAATATTAGAAAATTCTTGAGCAATCACTACGGAAATCTCTGTGATCTAATTTTCCAAAGAAAATGTTCCCTTTGATGTTTTTAATGACAATATACTTAAATAGATTACTCTAAAGAGTTGTTAGATTTAATATAAATCTAGAATAGCTGCATGAATTCAGAAAATACCTATGGGTATTTTTTCTTATCATGGGTTATTTCAGCCTTTATGAGTTCGCGACTGGATATTTTTTTAGTTATGATGTACTTATTTCAGTATTTTTAAGAAGTAAAAATGTTGATTACTCTTATCACACATAATGTAATATGTATTTTTAATAATAATAATAGTTGCAGAATGTTTTGACGTTTGTTGATTAGCGTTTGTTGTTTTCTCTAAATGTAGTGAAACAAACAAGGATTTATTTTTCTCTCAATTTATTATTGCCATTCAATCAAAAAATGTTGAACGTTATACATTCGTTATTCTTTTACAAAAAACTATTTTACTCATATCTAGAGGAGATAAAAGGAAAGCTGCGCTTTATTCACAGATTTCACATAGTGAATGAATTGTCAAATGAATACCTGACCAGACAGGTAACAAAAAAAAAAACAATCAAGATACTGTAAACCTTTCTCTACAAAATACCTAAGTTCTTCAGCAACGAGCGCACACGTCAACCTGTATTCCTTGGGGTTTTAAATTTTTCTTTAAAACTATAGTCATTAACATACTTACTTAATACTTTCACGCTTATTTCTTTTATGGAGGCAAACGTACTACTTAGTTGTGTCTTAGGGAGCAATAAAAAGCTAAGTTTCGTCGTTATAATGTGCCAAGTCGGGTTCTTGGTACATTTTTCACGATATATTGTGGCAATAAGCTTAAATATAATTTTATTACAAGAAGCTTAAATGCTTAGTGATACATAATCCTTTCTATCAAAATCTACATAAAATAAAGTTCCATTTCCAAACAGCCAAAGCCATAAACTTTTTAATTTGCATTACGGAATTCCAAGTTTAAATTCCTTTTCAAATATTTACGGAGGTTGCTATAACATTCTCAAAGATAAACTTCTAGAATTCTAGACAACACTTTACGGCGTAAAAGCCTAAGTTTACTTTGAGTTGAGTCCGCGTAGAGCGATAAAGCATTTTTATTTTAGTTTGGTAGATTCACACGGTCCGCCGGTTTTGCTTTGATTTGTGCGAAAAGTTAGGACGAATGTGAACGCAAATGTTCCACGTACCACACATTAATGTTAGCACATGTTATTGTGGCTGCTTAGATAAGTACATACATGTGTTCTTGTACATTTGTTACAGTCACACGACTGTTTGATACGCCGACTATTTAATAACATTTGGAATATGGGTCGCACTCGTAGACATAGCTGGGTTATTAATTGGAACACGATTTATAATTAAAAAAAAACACGGCAGTTATTAACGCCCGTGTTCTTCTTTCAAAAGCTGACAACACGGACACGCGACGCGGCGGGAAAATGAAAATATTTTTCCGTCGGTGTTCATTAATTTACTAATGATTTCGTTGTCCGGTTTGGTCCTTGATGTCACGGTTTGTTTCTTTCTTCCGCTCTTTTTGTAACACCTAAGCTTAGTCACTGAAACCGAATACAGGAAATTGTACAAGCTTATTTATGTAGAAATTTAATTGACTGTTTTCTTTCACATTCTTAAAATAAAATAATTTAATTAGACGCGATAATTACTCAAAGGACCACTCACAAAGTTGGCGTCACCCTACGCAACGTTTACAGACTCATAAAATGTTCAATTACGCGTGCCGATGTAAACTGCCGAATATCTCTGTTCTCTATTACATTTAATCAAGTGCAACGTAGGAGTCTCGGCCGTGTCGTACTTGTAAACGAGAACGCGCTCTAATTAGTCCCAACACGGCGATAAAGGCGGTAATGTGATAAATTAACGACTGTTCCTCTCACCGACTTTGATATCAAAAGCTTACGTTACACTCTGGTAGGGCTCATAAAATACTATGTTTAGACACTAATATGATTTGTTGACGGCCTACTAAATTTGAAGGGTTAATTATTTTTCATGTTGATTTTGATTACGTAATGACACTTTTGTTGGCGACTGTGCCCATGTTTTGCATTTAGTAATAAAAATAAAGTGTTTCGCTATGCGATGTGGATGCGAGTGTACTTAATCGAGCATCAATCACGTAGGGATTGCTTGATTTATTGATGCTATTGATTTTATTGGCGATTCGATCGACGATGACTCAATGTAGGTGAATTGTGATTGTATAGTACTCCAAGTAGGTAGATAGATACCCCTTCCTATTTATTACCCGTCTGCGCCAGAAAGAGGGTTATGTTTTTCGAGAGTATGTATGTATAATTGTTTGGCACGCTCTGCGGCCTGAACGGCTCGATGGATTTTTGCTGGAGAGGTGTCGTTAGATTCGTATTTACTGTGAGAGTGACACTGGGTATATCAAAATAAAAATAAAAAAAACAAAATAGCGGATTTTTGGCGCAATATCTTCAAAAAAAATATTTTTCTCAAAACCTATCGAGTGGGGTATCAAAATAAAGGGTTTTAAAAGGTGATTACAAAAATATAAACAACTTATGTGGTTAAAAGTAATTGGAAGTAACAAATCGTAAAAAAACACGTACACACAGCTACACATCAAACTACACATTTCCAGTTTCAGCTGACCTCACATTGTATAGGATTTTCGTACAATTAGAAGTCAGCTTATACTGGTTATGTATACATAACTAGTAAGCTATAGCTTGATGTGTAGCCGTGTGTACCAAGAACTAAATCGCTTGCGAAATCTTTCACATTTGTAAACTAAAAAGCTGGAAATAAAAAAAAAAGTAATTAAACAACCCGACTGCGGTAAAAAACTTAAGTTAAAAAAACTGAAAAGCTAAAAACAAGCCCATTTTAAATTAAATAAATGTTGGAAACAGGCGGGACCCATACCATTTTTATTATATTTTCAAATTCAAATGGGTCCCGCCTGCTTCTAACATTTATTTAATTTAAAATGGCCTTGTTTTTAGCTTTTCAGTTTTTTTAACTTAAGTTTTTTACCGCAGTCGGGTTTTTTAATTTTTTAAATTACTTTTTTACTATTAGTTTTTGTGTTCATTCGCTATTTAAAGAATATAATGAACTACTCTCAAGGCAAAGTAGTGGTTGCTTTATCATTTTAGGTAGAAATATTTATTATGAAGGTATAGCATTAACAAAAATAAAAAGAACGACTAAGCATTATGATTACGACGGAGTCAAACAGTTCACATAGAAATAATAATGTAGAGTCCTACTGAAATGGTTTTTGTTTGCATGAAAACGAAATTCGGTCGGACTCTACAAATAAGCACTTACTTAACTTGTATAGAACAATAACTTAGCTGTTTTTTTACAGATGTAGAAGAATATTGTGTCAAGGATTTTTAAAATGGAGACCATTAAAAGTTGCAACAGATTTCGAAGAAGGCACGAAGATATGCTGAAATCCAGTCTTATATTCGTCGTAGTTACCCTGGCCTGTGTAAACTCGCAAGGTAAGGAACATTTTCTAAAGCTTGGTACTGTTAAATATTTTTCATCTTTCAGGATAGGACTCATAGGGCTCTACGAAAGTAGATATTTTTGGCTTTAAGAAAGTAGGTATTTTTATCATATTGGCCGAATTTAGAACTTTGCCAGTTGAAAGAAATCCGCTTGATTCTTAGATTATTTACACTTTTTTTTTTTAACTTTCTCGGTTTCCCCCAAATCTAATCCTAGCAATAAATCTATGGAAAGTAGGACCTATGTAGCTAGTGACTAGTTAGGTACCTACACAGGGTCAACTTTTCATAGATTTGAGAAGCTTTTTACTAGATTAGACTAGGTCCTAGTTTAGTAAACCGCTTCTTAGTGAAAAATGGCAACCTAATTAAGTGCTGAAAATTACATAAGTTATTTTCATTTAAAATGATCTATGTAATTTTATAACAAGGCCAATTAGTTGGGAAGAATTCTTGGAACCAAGCTTATTGGAACAAGACAGCAAAAATAAAAACTGAAATAAAGAAGAAGGTATCAAAACATCGCCATCAAATGACTTAAAAAAAAAAAACAAAAGCGTTCCTATTTCATTTCAATAGAGCAAAATTTCTTTTTAAAATAAAAAGAACGTCATACGTTCAAATTATGTCACATTGAAATGACATAAGCGCGGCGGAAAAGTGGCGCCAAACTGCACTATTCACTGCACTTTGCTTCCAGTGCAGCGATTCAACTTTTCTCGTAATTTCAACAAGCGTCTCACTTGGAATTCGATCAGTAAATATCCTTATCGCGTTTCTGGTATGAAGAGGAAATTATTAATAGCCCTTTACAACTATATTTTGCGTTGAGTGGCAATATGTACCAGTGTGTTATACGCTTGTAGTGGTGTGGGTTATAGTAAAGACATAGCTTTATAGAATATGATGCGATTATCCGGTTTAGCGACACCATAATCATAGGTCTGAACTGAATTATCCTTCCATAACGGTCAGTGTACACTATCGTCTAGTTTGGTTTTGATAACGCTTTGTTTTCAGAAGCGACAGTAAAACAGCCATTAATCAAAGACTTAGTGCTGTCTAAACCTAAATAGAATGCAGTCAGAGATAAATCTTAGCGTTTTTATAAATTACTAGATGTGACTGCGGTTTTATCTGCATTCTTTCAACTTTTCCAGTCTCTTGAACACCCAGGGTGTTTTTTTAAGCTGTGGTGAATTTTCAATTCATGGCATGATTATCAAATGTCAAAAACCTCAAATATCTTTATTTCTAGTTACAAATCTTTAGGAAGAGTTAGGGTATTAATATTTGAGTCTGATACACATCGTTACAGAAGTCAGTTCCCAAACACATAAAGCAGAATAGAAACGTCCGAATCAAATTTGATTACGGTCCGTTCAAATATTTGTGTTAGGAGCTCTGAGATCCGAGAGCGCGATAGTGTAGACCTAGCCTAGCTATAGGTAGTTCTAAGTACGCTAGATCTAGTATATTTCCTATAATTTGGTTCTAACAAAATCGCGCTCTAGGGGATTGGCTCATTAAACTGGTTTGCCGACAACTTTGTAAACATCTACTGCTTTCACTCTGTTATTGAAAGTAATTACTTTTGTATTATGCAAATATAGTCTACTGCATTATTGTTTCGGATTTAATTAAAATTAAGTAGTTACTTTAGTAACGTAAGTACTTAGTTCTTTCCTGTGGAAATTACCTTCAGATTTTCGTGTGTCTTTACTTGTGCTATGAAATATTAATGAAAATCATGTAGGCAGTAAATGTAATGTCAAATCTCTTTATGTTTCTCAAAAAAGAAAAAGGCGTGTTATTTCATGTTAAAATAAATTACAAAAAATATTTATATTATCAATTCATTTCGCCTGTCCTAATACCATAAATACAACCACTAAACAGCATGAGAACCACAATAGCCAGGTCAAGAACGTCCATTACATAGTGGTTGGTATTCATCCCGATATCTAAATCGTGCAATAACCGGGAGTGATATGAATAAAAGCGGTCGTTAGAGGAAATAGATCAAAAGCTTTATACCGTCATCTGTAACTGTCACAGCTACTTTATTGTGGTCTGGCACCAGCTGTTGTGCTCCAGCCGACTGATCCCTCGCCTATACAAATAACTTGGGTGCTATAAAACATTCTGTATTCACGTTTCTAATTTTGTTCCAGACATAACGGCTTGCTGTGACAAAGCCGAGGGGACGTGTCGCAGTGTTTGTGACAAGGTAGGTAATCTTCATCACTTGACCGCATTTTCCAGTGTCGTAGAGCTCCATGTTAAAGCTCCGATCTAATCGATCGCATTTTCCCATGTGCGCTGCTGACCGTGTCATATCAGGCACGTTTCGCTTAAGCATGTAGGAATCCTTCGATAACACGAACACGGACATTCCACCAACTACCTACTCCTCTACCCTTCCTCTTCAACCGTTAAATCTTAATCGCAATCCACAAAGATTTCCAATCAAAGTTTTCAGTGGAAAGCTAAATTGACTAATTAAGTAGATTTATTGCTTCCCCCAAAACTTTTCGGTCGTCGTATATTTTTATCCACGCCTGCCGAGGTCATTCAATATTTTTTTCAACATAATGGTATCGTACTGAAACCACAAAACCAACGCGAGTCTTTGAAAACTTTGAGTTCCTCTTATAGTGTCCGTCCGCGTCTTTGATGTAACGTTTCATCTAAAACAAATAAAGAACACGTTGACACCAGTCATCTATGAAATCATATATGATTTCCTCGGTAGCGTGTCTTCCTGCGTTATTGAAATATTATGCTAAGGAAATTATTCGAGTGGCCGCGTCGATCCTAATCAAGAATCGCGTCACAGCGCGCTCCGTTCCGAGAAAGCGCGTCGAGTGAATAAAAGTTAAATTATTAAAGCGCGTAAGAAGAGACGAACGCCGTGCACTAATACATTCGTATTTAATTCCGTCTTGTTAGGGAACACCGCGTGACGGCCGCTTCCTCCCCCGCGACACTGTTTGAATAAGTTACACGCCACCATCGATACTTTGTTACATTCATAAACGTATTCGATAAACTTTTATGATGACATACATGCACTCTTGAGATATTCGATATGATAGTGTTACAGATACGTAAACATGCATATAACAATACAAATACTTTGTACCTTTAACTTAATTCGTAGAACAAGTTAACGTTTCCTATCCTACTCCTCATTTCCACGATTCGATAAAAAGTTCGTGAACAGTGTTGTTATCCTAGTTGATAATCGATATATAATGACGCCACAACCCTACTCATCCGGTGATTTGGTACGTCACAGCCCAGCGGGGTCGAGACGGAGACAATCTAAATAAAGTGGCTCCTCGTTAAACCAGCTATTAAACGTACTTAACCCCATGTAAAGGGCTTTTGACAATTAATTGAGCCGATATAAAACCATATGCTATCTATGAATAGAAAAATAATTAAGGGACAAATAGATCAGTCTGTAATTTGAGGTCGTAGAAATGATATTGTTTACAGCGTGTAGGAATGTAATTGGTAGTGGATGACAAGGCAGGGCTATCCAGTGTAATGGCTTAATAACAGCGTCAGCCATTTTGCTGTGGGGGTGGACAGTACAGGGTAATGACATCAAAAAGTAGCCGGAATAAAGCCATGCAGTATTTCATGGGGTTTTTCCCCAATTCCCTGAAACAGCACTATTAACGTTAATGTTATGAACCTATAAAGTTTTATGTAAATACCGCGGCTATTTGGTGACAACGAAAGGGATTTTATTAGGTGCAAAGAAGTTGAAGGAATTTATGGAGGCATTCAATTAACTCTTGAAATAGTGTCAGGCTGTTCTTTTCGTGTTTGCTTAAAATACTTACAGAATCTTCAGAAATCTATAAAATTGAAGGCAATGAGGTATTCTTGAAAATAGAGTTATATTTTTTAGGATCCTGACAATTATTTATAGAGACATTCCATCCGGTGTCTGTCTACAGGATATCACTGTTAAAAGAATTATGAAACAAATTATTCACACGAATGTTATTAGATGTTTGATTGCGACTATGTAAGAACATCTGTAGGGTTTATTAAGACGTTACAATCTCATAAATTGCTGTGGAATTTGTAGTGTGGCAGTGATGAATCTAGCGAGCGTTGGTACTCTACCAGCGACACACAATGAGCTTAGCAAAACATACTGATGCCAAAATTGTAACATATTCCTGTGTTATCAACGAGCCCCGCGACATGTACCAGCGGAGTAATTTATTGAGTAAAACACTATGGGCCGATTTTTCAATAGTCACACACACTTTTATCTGAGGAATAAATATTGCGGTTTGACAGCTTTTATATAGAAATTACCTACGTCAAACTGTCATAATTATTCTTCAAATAAACTATTTTATCTGACTATTGAAAAATCAGGCCTAAGTGCGAGTTCCACCAAACTTTTATACCTAGAATACTTAAGTCTTATCCTGAGATTTTTTTTACAGTTTTTCCAAATTAGAACAGACAGACATCAATTTTATTCTACGGATAAAAGATATCTAGACTTTCGTAAAACCATCCCTAACACTAGCAATAGCTGTCATTTTGACAGTTCATCACATTCATTGCGTTAATTTACATTGTAGAGCAGACAATTTTTTATAACGTATGAAGCAATGGATTAGCAATATCCTTTAAAATCATTCAGATTGTGATTGAAAGTAGCAATTAGGGTGCAGAGATGTATTCACCTACACAATTACAGTAGAATAAGATACAAGAATAATGATTTTTGATGAAAGTTACTTTAAAGTAAAACGTTTGTCTAAGTCTGTGGCCATCACAAAAGCGTTGTATTTTAAATGCAAACAAGGATTGTAACTTTGTCCTTTATGTTAGTGTGCGACAACCCTATCAGTGTAATGGTTTACTCGACCAGTGAACAAGCGAGTTTATTAGATACACGATGCGCAATCTTGTACTTGTTACTGCTAGTATTCATTGAAACTGATGTTGTTTATTACACGACTTGTACGTGGTCCATTGACTGAATGAAAAATACATTTTATTAATATTTGCAGCTGCAAATAGCTTTGTGTAGAAACAGTTTCGGGCGACTAGATCAAAGGCAGCCGCTTCTTTGATTCGCGCTGCGAATGGCCCAGGTTGTCACGAGAGTTTTAAAAAAATGTTTGTACACCATAAATATTTTGACGACGACATGCGCGAAAATGAGAATGAAACAGAAAAATAATTTATCACCGACATAAAACTGTCACCAAGTTGTCTCTCCTGGATTACGTCAATGTGAATTGATGGTAAGGGCATATGGAGTCAGACACCCGACAAATGTATGAAAAGGCCTTGTTTTCTGTAATGGTGTTATGGGATATGTCATCCTCACATTGTTTCATTCTGACATGTTAATTACGTACACTGCATAATATGTTTCGATTTAGATTCCTGCTGTAACTACTGACAAATTAATGGCCTTTCTTTATAATATTAACACTGTGATTACTATAAATATTCAACAAAGCTGTGCTTGAATGTTCACGACCACTCATGTCGAAGTCAACTCGTTCGCACATTTACATGGTGTATAGAGACTGGGATGCACGTGAAGTTTCGTTACAGGGATCGTCAACCGTGACAATCACGCCGCGATCCCGTCGTATCGGGAATTTGTTAAGCGTGATCGGGATGCCGAGGCCCGGCTGAGGCCGACCCTATTGGATGCCGAGCACGTACCCTCAACTTTAGTGCCGTTTACCGACATTCACGTTGGCTGTCCGCTCGAATAATTTGTAACAGATGTCCAAATAAATGTATGTTTCTTTGGAAAGTACGGTAATAAAACTATCCCGAAATCCCATTGAAAAGAGTATGGAAACTTACTAAAGTGTGTGATGACTTGCTTCGTAAACCAACTCCAATTATTTTTTATTAACAATTAACAAGCCCGTATGACTAATGAAGTTTCCAGAATTAGTTAGCAACTATTCTCGTAAACTTGAACTCCTAACTGCCAACCTAAAAATGATAATGACACGCAATAAATTATGAAATAAAATCCTAAAGTAATATCATAATCCGTCGCACATTCCCCTTCAACTTGAAAGTTGCGAATACAAACAAACAAATACGTCCGATGGTTCAAAGCGGGTGAAAATAGACTCGTCTGAAATCCTTTCATGTCTGTCCGTCCGTCCCACGTCCGCGACACCGCGACTCTTGGAATACGATACGTAATATCTTATTAAAATTGACACTTAGGAACATTTGAGTTGCAAGAGTCAGTCAGCACCAGCAGTTAAATCCACATTTGCGTGTTTTGACGAAAAACGTATTCCCCATTTTAATGAAATTTTCCTCGAAATCATAACTTCAAAGTTTCACGGGACCTAAGTATACCTACCTACAAATAATAATATAATATTTAGTTCACGATTTCGCAGCACGGCCAGCTTCCCAATTAAAACTATGAGAACTAGGCAAACTTATTTTCTGCGACAATTTCATTTTAAAATCTATTAGTCGCCTGACACGACGGTGGAATTGCGACAGGGAACAAATTCGTGCCATCAGTATCAAAAAAATAAGTAGTTCATTATATTCATTAGGAGGAGCGTTCGAGTGTTGAAGATTTTTTTTGCTCTTGTAGATTTTATTCTGTGTGGAACAGCAAACTCACTCCCGACTCTAGGAAAACGGGATTGTCTGTGAAAATGGAACCTACCGCATTATTGTTGTATCAGACAAGAACATCTTCGGGGGAGGCTGGGAGAGGAAGGGGAATGTCACCAGCTCGTTAATCACTGCTGTCACCGCTCTCATGACGTCTCCAACGTTTTGGCCAAACTTTATTGCTTCTCCGACAAAAGAGTTTAGTGAAAAAGACACGTTCCATGTCGTAAATGTCCACTGTTTTAAAATAAGAATTCACAAATAAAACATCAAGATCAAGTCTACATCTTCGCCTTGCCTGGATATTTTAATAAAAACGGAAAATTCTTCTCAAGTTCGAAAATTCTTCAGTTCGAATATTATGTTTACGAACTGTCTTGGTAGAAAACCACTGATAGTTGGCGCGTTTGAAATACTCGATTCAAAGTCAGTTATTTCCCAAGGAACCGTGTAGGCTGGTATGTAAATCAAGCCATAGGAATGGCATCAAAACTTTACAAAGAAACATCAAAGCTGTGACGGTGCCGCCGTTTTGATTCCTTCCTTTGATTACTGGCCGAGTTTGTCCCGGGTTTGCTATTTTGGTGCTGTTTGTTGTAGCGTGACGCTGTTAAATTGGAACAATACGAAACAAAAATGTTCGGAATACTCTGAACGGTTTTGTTCATGTTGAACATGGTTGAGCAATTGAAACATACATACGTGTCGTGGCAATTGCATTCGTGACAGCCCTGGGCACATCAGTAGCTGGTCGCCACGCGCCGTCGGCTTCCCCGTGGCAATAATTACAGGCGGGTAGTTGCAAAACTATTTAGGGCGTCGTTCAGAGTACACTGCGTGCGTCGTTTTATTATGTCAACTGAAAACCCTTTGTGTTTTAATTAGCCCCGAAATGGTACTCGAGATCTTTATTGGGTGTTGCGGTGTTTTAAGATATCATTAGCTGGCAGTTGAGTTATTGGCATATTAAATTGATCTATTGATGTGCAGTTTATTGAAGTTGTGACGAGTGATATTGAACATCTCCTTTGCTCTTTTATTATTTGTTTTTTGGACTGCATCTTTAACGATCTGCGTCTGAATATAATTATCTTCTATGCTCTCCTTGTCTCTAATTATATTCTGCATCGAATATTCAGCCCTGTGTACGTTTGCTTAAACAATCAAGGCTCAATCAGTGATGTATGCTTGACACCTGGTGTTTACCTGCGATGGGCCGTAAGGTAATTCACACATCACAGGTGGCCTTATCTACCGCCGTTCTCAGGACATTACACGCAATGCTTACCTTCTTTAGATCGTGAGTTTACTTCTCTATACATATTTCTCACGAAAGTTCATATTATGCTTAAATATATGTGTGAATCACACATTTTCCCTTCAAATCTTACCAATAAATAACTTAATAAAGTCGATAGGTACTCCGGTGGTACTCCGCCTTATTTAAATGCATAGAAATGTAAAAATTATATCTATGTTTAAATGGCTTTGTACTAAGGAAAGTTCCAGTGGACCATTGTTGATTAATTAAAGATTTATCTCAACAATAGACTGTGCTAAAGTGTCGCTTAAATCCGTTTATTATTTCCGGAATATTTTTGGTTAAGTGGTGAAAGCATTTTTGAATTTATATCTTTAGGGCAATAGAAATAAGAAATAAGAGGAGAGAATGGAGTGGAACTGAAGTGAAATTAGCTGATTAATACAAAATAAATAATCTATAGTTGAGCCCCTTCCATTAAATGCAGGAAAAGAAAGTTTAGTAATAGCTGAGCTAGAACGCAAAATAACTGATAATTTACAAGTTCCACAATGTTAATGATCACATAAACCGCGAAGTAATCAACACTCACCAATCGACAACGAGCAGGGTAACGCGCGAATTCACCGCAACATGCACTGGAGAGCAGTTAAATTTTATTAGACCCACTATTATAATGTTGTATATGCAGAATGGTTGCCGTGCGTGCGTTCCGAATTCTAATAGATTCATTGTCTTCGCGGTTCCTTGAATGGTGCTATTTGTCACAAAACGTGGGTCAAGTACCTCACTGTTATCAACTCTTCATCAGCGATCATGTGGACCACGCTACCGGACTTCATATGAATGTTGATCGCCAAATATTTGTGGAGAGTGAGCAAACTGGCAGCCTACAAAGTACACGGCGAAGTGAAAGGTGACAACTCCTCCTGTTTACAAAATATTTCTTTGATTTATGGTCTGATGCAACGCCATCATTGGCGCAAGATACCGATGACGATGAGTTGTGTTGGCTGTGTTGTCTTCTAAGCTTGGAACAGACAAACTTAATTGTTTTCGCGCCGAGGTGACAGAAGATTTATGGTAACAATATAACCACGCTTATGCACGATTACGGCAAGACTAATAAAAGTAGAGATAGACGATTGCATGATTTTATACTCTTGATTATAATGAAGATGTGTGTATTACCATAAAATACTAATAGAGAAACAATACAACGAAATTCGAAAGATCGATTTCAGTTGCAATTCAAATTAAGCACGTCTAACTTTTATAGTTAAAGTAAACATATCCAGGAAGTAAGTGATGATTTAATACTTGCATAAAACTAACATTCCGACCACGTATATCACAGAACGTGTCAACTGTCATGGCGTCAATGCCAGCGCAATGATGTCAACCACATCCGATTGTCTCCATGCTAATACCATGGGAGACCACCTTTGTATCATTGTGATATAAACGAGGATTTTTTATTCTCTACCACCATTGACAAATTTTAATGTTCCGTGCGGATTGAATATTAACGTATTTTTTTTGAGCAGTATACCTGTTATTTTATGATTATTTTTGTGGATCAGACGTTTGTCTGTCGTCTGCGTTTCCGCAAACATATTTTGGTGGCTGTTATTCAGAAGCCTGTCATTTAATAATTGTTGCATGATGCCATTCTGCGATTAATTCTCTTAATTTGTACTATTTGCTCTTGGCATGCGAACTGTAATATATCTAGCTTAGACTGACTTTCAAAAATTTGTCTTTGATCATTGTGTGATCGATCAAGTTCAATTGTAGCTGTAATTGAACGCATACATAGTTCACTATCTTGCAAAGCAAAGTAAACCTTATCATCATCACCATCATCATCACAGCCAGGTATGACCCGTTACCCATTATTACTACATTACTGGCTACCATAACTCTCCTTTCTTTTCTGCCAATTTCCTCAGTTTTGTAATGCTGCTTTTTGTTAGCAATCCCGTTCCGTCCCTTTCCTAGAAACGACCAGAATATGTTACATGTTGGTCTTGGTATTGTTAGAAATGAATACTAACTAAAAGTTCCCGTGTCTATTCTACGAGCGTTTAATTGTGTCTGTCGCATTAGGAAGTTATATCGGAGTACGGCGGTGAATGCTGCCAACACTCATAGTATGTCGGTTAGAGAAGTTGTCTACCGACCGTGGCGTGACTCACACCGACTAAACGATCTACACTTAAAAATAACGTCACGTTTGTACATATTAATTAATTAATTTGTACGCAAACGATAATGGCTGTAAGGTATTGAATGAAAAACTGTCATGAAAAAAATATTTTTCACGGTTTCAACACCATTTTTCATCACATTATTCGTACAAAATGAGAATAAACTCCTTCAAATAAATTTAGGATGAAGCTCAAAGAGCTTAAATTCTTAAGTGGGCGTTTAAATTATGAAATCGCTGACGCTGAGAAGTCAAAGTCAAAGTCAAAGTCAAATCATTTATTTCAATTAGGCACAGTAAAGGCACTTTTGAACGTCAAAAATTATAGTAAAAACAATTGATTCTAGTCGCCCATTCCAAAAGGTAGTTTTCGTATGGAGAAGAATGGGCAAGAAACTCCACCGTTACTCTTTTAAAATGTTTTACAAGTTCTGTATAGGTACATTAATTATATAATTATATGTGAAGACGATGCATCTAGAATAAAAATTAGTCTGCCAACAAAAGGTAAAAAGAATTAAAAATAAAGCAATGACAGGTAAATCAATTATGTGATAGATACATGGTGCTCACATATTTACAACTATTGTTAAAGTAGATTATTTTTATATAATTTTAACAAGTGTGTGAGTTACTGTAGCCACAAAAAGTAAAACTAATGTCATAAAAAAATATATAAATTAAATTAGCGACCAGTTTGATTTTGTCTAGAAGGAAAGGCACTTAATTTGAATTGGCATAGTAATGAGTTAGAACAGGAATTCATTAATAAAGCTATGCAATCCTTTCTGCTTATTTCACGAGAGCTACGCAGTCTGGGTACTGATGATGTTTAAAATAAAATATGACATTAAAATTCAAGTTGATGTTGAATACCAATTTGCAGTTTGGCGATTGTCGGGATATATCCCGACACTGCAAATTGGTATATACGGTTTATAAACCGTGATTGCAGATTGTGTGGGTTGAATTAGTCTTGTTGGCACCATCTGATTTGTATACAATGATCATTGTTCCGACACTTCGCGTGCGAGGCTTGGTGCCCATACCTAGTGTGCCCATAGGTTAATCGATGACATTATTCGATACCTCGGGGCTTACAAGACGTAAGGGACTTTAACGTTAATGTCTTATACGCCCTTTGAGTTCAAAGATATCATTATGTTTTACTATCACAACTTAATATTGACTCTGTGATCCTATTGTGACAGCTTAATAGTTGAGAAAAATATATGCATAAGTACCGTTTTTATGGTCGCGTCTTCGTGTTCGTATTTTTAAACACTCTCCGCCTTTGCCTTTCGTCACTAAGGAAAATATCGTAAATTATGCACTCTGATTTGTCAGCATAGACGATTAACTTCTAAATGATGGCTGTTTCTTTTTTGCAGAACTGTGTCGCATAATAATTATTGTTATTTTGTCCCTAATGTTCTTTATGATTGTGTTCTTAAAAAATGTTGTGGTTTTTAACAAAATTGTTTTTAAAAAAATGCTCTCTCTAGAGTATTTTAAGCTTTGTTGTCTTAAACAGTGTTTTTTTTTTTACGAAAAAATACAGTACAAGTGCGAGTCGGACTCGCGCACCGAGGGTTCCGTACAAATTTGTAGGTAATGTAACTACATTCGGATTTTTTCCTTTACTTGTGCTACATGACATTGCTTCTTGCCAAATCTCATGATTCTAGGTCAACGGGAAGTACGCTATAGATTTTGATTCCCTTTCGAGTGTCAAAATATGCGGCATCTTTTGATTGCGTTGACTTAGAAGTTTGAGTTTTGCACTGTTTCAAGGGATTGCAGCCCTGAGTATTTAATATTAATTTCAACTTGATAACTCCACGCGTTCCTGAGAAAAAGAGTCTTGACAGACTGACAACGAAGTGATCTTATAAGGTTTTAGTTTTTCCTTTAGAGGTACGGAACCCTAAAAATGAGACCGTTTAATAAATTCTGACAGCATAGAAGTTTCATTATTTTGTATCACTTCGAAAGTTTGCAGAACTTTTAACAATCTTGCCTCCTGACTCTCCTGACCTTTCATGAACTCGCAGTACTTAGAAGTTGTTTTATTAGTAAAAAATAATTAAACACTCCTTATCAGCAGCCAGACATCGTGTGTTTTTATGTTTGTGTGCTCACCTCTACAACAGTTACTGATAACCCTATAGCGCCGTCTGAGAGATAAAGCGACCTACCAGAGGCACATCTCACTTGTTTATGCATATTACAGTGATTTCGTAAGATCCGTAGAGTTATCTAATAAATGTGATTGCTTCCATAAATTTTGACATATGTACACATAACATTAAAATACGTTTTCTTCGGAATTAAGTGGACGAATAGTGCTGTTTGTTGATGTGTCAAATTGAGAATTAATGGCATAACGGAATGGACATTATTTAAACCCACGTGTTGCATGTTTTACGTGGAGATTATTTATGAAAGCAACATTAACGTAACATCGTAAAAGTAGTCTTAAAAATGAATGCGACTGAAAATAGCTTTGATGTTTAACACAAACTAAACAGTCATTTGTCATAGTGACTTAACAAAAACAAACGTTAATTTAACAAAATTAAGAAATTATGTCAACATAATATAACAATGCCAGAATTATTTTACAGCAATTAATAATTAATTTAAAACAAACATAGTCAATGAACTTCCAACATAACAAGATAAAATGCAATGAAATAAATCTATTGCCCGCTGCCCAAACTCTTAATTAATAAAAGCAACGAGACACATCTAAATTGATAACGTCGTAACTGGATATTTTAAAAGGGACGTGGCACGACACACGTATACTCGTGTGTTGAGCAATGTGTAGCGATGTGTCCGGACATCAATTAATATCATTAAGCGGGTGTAATGCGTGCTTTTATGAAACAAACACGAACAGAAAATCTATTTGGCCTAATACTAGATTGAAGTCACTTGAAAAATAACTATCTATTCAGCCAGTCATTAGACCATTGTTAGAAATAGACACAAGCCTAAGAGGAAGGCGAATCAAGAGCATAATCTGCCTAAGACTGCCTTTCCACCATAGATGAGCGAGGATGCATAGTGTATACAGTGTGTAAAACTAACCAATAACAACGCTAACTTAGTTCAAACTATAAAAATGAAGCGATGTTATTGGTAGGTTTCACACACATCCCCCGCTACGCATCCTCGATCATCTCTGGTGGAAACGCAGCCGAGGTTTTCTCATCATTATGACTTCAGACTTTATACTATGAAAAGTCTAACTTCAACGGGATTTTAGTGCATTCAGAAACTGCAACTTGCTGATTATAGTTACGACATGCTTATTAGCGGATAAAATTAAACTATCCGTTTCAAATCGAATGATAAAATTGCATAATTTCACAGAGAGCAATCAGATTGAGCTTTCTGCACTTTCTTACGTGCTGGTCCTACGTCCTACCCGTAGGGAACATGTGTGTTTACTCGTATGAACCACTAACATGCTCCCCGGCAGTTGCGCAACTTTTATTACATCTTATTCGGTGTTAGTATTCAATGTTGTAATTACGAGGATGTGGATATATTTTGCGTTATGTCTGTATGGTTAGGTATGTATAGCTTGTGAGGGGAGCAGTAGCTTAATGTTGGGAATGTAGTGAATGCCCAACGATTAACCCTTCGTATTCCGGAACGTAGATCCACGCGAGACACAATGGCTTTTTAATTGTTTCGGTAATTCAACCGGTTAATAGAATTTTTAATTTTGATTGCCCACGCGTAATGTCATAAAATCTGGTTTTATGAATAACGCAAAATGTAATAAGATGTTGGTTTTTGATAATTTCAGGACTCTCAACATCCGTCTTCTAGAAAGCTAGCGTGTTATTCTTTTTATTTGTAATTACAATAATTATGTTTATTTCAGATGTCTTTAGTGGAGATAGCATCAAATACATCTACTTTTGAACAATGGGTACCAAACATCTACAGATTTTGTACACCACGCTTGGTAAGTAGCTATACACTGCTTTTGAAAAGTAGCTTTTCCGTCTGATTACATCCTTTGAATACGTGTTGTAGTATTGTACGCTCAGCGGCACGGAATCTTGGCAAAGCGCTTATCTCGCAAATACTCGGAATATAAAAAAAAAAATTAGTGTTTCCAATGTTTTTTTTTAAATAATTTATATTCTAGTTTTTATTAGAGGCTTTTATCCACAGTGGCATGTCAGCCTCATAATAACTTAAACTATTCTAAAGTACCTCTACAAATATAATACACATTATTAATGTCGCCGAACAAATCAGCAAGTAGGTTTGCTATCTCAGGTGAAGAATGCGCTAAAATTTTAACATAAGAAGTGTTTCCAATGATTGTTTCTTATGAGGGAAGGTCAAAAAATGTTTACTCTTAGTTCAAGAGGATAATTCATTATGTTTGAGTGCACTATGGTGCTACTTTAATTTCTAGTTGAGTCGTGTCTCTTGAACGACTAATAGTTTAAATTTGTGTGTTGTAAAAGTTTCAAATTGTCAAATTGTGGTTTTGTGCTTTTTATTGATTAACTGACCGCTGTAGGCGTGAATGTTAGTGAGCGTACGGTGAGAAGACGAATTGGGGAAGTGAATTTAAGCCCGTAGACCAGCACGCGGTCCAGAACTCTGAAATCACCGAGTAGCTCGACTTCAATTCGCACGTGAATACGCCCACTGGACCCACCAGCAATGGGCTTGAGTGCTGTTCACGTTGTCGAATAGCTTTGCGTGCTCCAGACGGTCGGGAGTGAGTGTGGAGAAGAAGAGGAGAGAGATTTCTACCCACCACACAAAATGTGAGTTTCCATAGAGGCTCTATAATGGTTTGGGGAGGAATAAGTTCCGATGGTCGTACGGAGTTGGTTATCGTCGATAACCGGCTAACTGCAGCCCGATACATCGAGGTGGTCCTCCAGGGACATGTTTTGGTATATTCGGGATACATTGGGCACGACCAATTCCTTCTAATGCACGATAATACACGCCCACAAGTTGCACATTGCGTTGAAGAATACCTTCAAGAAGTTGGTATTCAAAAATTGCAGTTGCCAGCTCGTAGTCCGGACTTAAACCCGATTGAGCATATCTGGGACATGCTCAAAAGAAAGATAAAGCCCACCTCCGACCCGCCAGAAATTCTTAACCAACTTCGAAATGCAGCACTGACTGCTTTCGAAAGCATACCGCAAGTTGATTACAGAAACATCATTCAAGCATGTCAGATCGAATGCAGACCGCTATTAGGACTAGAAGAGGAAACAGTAGATACTAAAACGTAGAGACAATAAACCAATTTAGGTTTTTTTTATTTCTATAGTGTTTTGAACCAATTTAATAAATAAACTTATTGGATTTCAAGTTCTAAAAGCATAAGAAACACCTACTTGAGTGCATGCACCCTTATTTCAGTGTCAAAAATACATTTAAATGCGAAATATCGTGAAATTTTCACGTGGCCAAGTTTCCGTGCCGGTGAGTGTTATTTTCTGCAGAAAAGTCCAATTATTTTTTTACCTTAAGTTATCTCGGTAATTGGAATTTGCGAAAAAACCTCCCATTTCCTAACGAAGACTCTATATTTACTCTCCAAAGACAAACCCCTGTGCCACTATTTCTCCAACAGCCACAAGATGATGCCAAACCACTTCAAAGCACTTCCCAAAAACATTAGCCCGTGAATAAACGTTAGCATCAAGTGGGATCGTAGGCGTAAGGCGATACCATCCATTCAGACAATCACAGTTTGAGCCGCCATTGAACTCACTCTCTGAAATAAATCTTCATTCATTTTTGTCAATAAACCGCCTATCAGTATTGTATTGTAATTGGGGTGGGTATAGAGTTTCCTGCCCTTACAATGCAGAACACGATGTATAGAGTTACAACAAACAATGGTGGACAAGAAAAGAAAAGATATAAGACGTGATTTGATTTACAAATGATAGGTTGTGTAGGTATGTGATGTGATTTTTTGTCTGATCAACTGATTTCGTTCCAGATTGAGTTTTGGATATGCATGAACAAGACGATTCAAGGTAATATTTCTTTATATCTTGAAATTATTTATTAGCCATGCTTTGTCATACACGTAAGCAGGTCATTCCGCTTACCTACTGCTTCTCTCTAGATACTCTTCAATACTTTGTTACCACCAAAGCCTTTGCTTCTGTCATCGTTTTCTAGTAAATACTTTTCATCCCATTATAATTTCAAATTCCATTTTCAAGCAGAAGTGGTGTCCGGCTCCGGTTGGTGGGGCCGCGCGTGTTGCTCATTGGGCCGCCTGACGTCATGCCGGCACGCATGCGCGATGGCTGCCAACGAGAGCGCGCTGGTCGGCGCGGGCGCATGCCGCAGATCTGATGAGATTGCCTTCTTTGACTGTGTGCAAAGGCAGGAGGAGGCTCAGCATTGCTGTTGTGAGTAGTTGATAATGATAATATTTCTAGTCAGACAGTGATTTTATAATATTTCAGAAAAATGGTGAGTGTAATACTGAATGAGATCATGAAGAAGTCATTTGATTTTTTCTGCCCTAAGGGTATAATATTTTCCTTTGCAGAGATTTTTCAAATAATACATTATGTTATTTCATCTTCCCGCAGCGCAGACGCAATCTATGACATGTCACGAAGAGTGTCAGAAAGCGCTATGGCGTCTCGGTCAGTCGCGCGTTGACCTGCAGGCCAGAGCTAACGCATTGCAGTCCTGTGAAGAGTCGCCTGATCTGATGAGGTGTCTGCGAGACCTCACAGATTCTGTCGTTTCTACAGACACTACTAAATGTAGGTAACATAGAGTCAAGTTTCAGTTTGATTTCATTGATGAGTAGCTCGTTGATATCTTTACTGAAATAAATTAGTTGCTGGCGCGTCGGTCACTGTACGACGGTATATACTTATATTGATGCACTATCTACTATCTTTGTATGAGAATAGATAATAGTTTCATCCATCAGCCGAAGTACGTTAACTGCTGGAAAATAAACAAGGCCTCTTTCAAGCATCGTCACAACGACCAGTCTGCTTGCCTGGGTCCAACAGATACCCGTGACGTCCACTTGGTCGTTGGTGTACCCTAGGAGATCAATCCACGTTGCGTCTTAATAGACGCAACGTGAATTCTACAGAATTCCTTGAGATCTCTAGATAATTCTAGAGATCTCAAGGAATTCAGTAGATTGTTCCGATTCATTATCTAACTTGAATGATCTCGTTGTCTCTAACACGAGGAAGATTTCGCGAATTTAACGGCTGTACCTAAAGTTGGTTTCTGTTGAACGACATGTCTGTTTTAGAAGACCATTGATAGCCACTTCTGAATGCTTTAATATTTTCATTCTGGTTCAGATTTATCCTGCTGTCGCGAATCAAACAAGCAAGAATGCCAGCCGACTTGCGAACGAGTCTTGCGTAGTAAAGGCGTATTGCAGGAAATAGTAGAGGCTCTAGAGGTGGACTGTGGAGCCCCCTTCATTCTGGACGGCTTCTGGCAATGCTTCCTAAAGAAGGACGCGCCACCCGAACCTAAGGATCTGATCCCGCATGACATTGCTAAGCTGCATTGCTGTCAAAAGGTGAGGCTTTGACCATTTTGATCAGACAGGATTTGCAGATAGGCCTATAAGGAACTGGTACTAAACGGCAATATCTAGTCATCCACTTTTTTTTTTTTTACAGTTTGGGAAATTATCAAATGTCTCCTCCCGCTCAGGGTGGAGCGGAAGGGAGTGTCAGAATCTTACTGACTAAAATCCACCCGTGTTCGTTCCTTAGCCCTTTATGTTCCGGGCTTCCGGGGCAGCGGTAACCCTTTCGGACAATCCCGCTGACCTCTCGTTATCCACTTCTTCCTGAGATGTGCTCTACGTGTTACTTACCTGCATTTAGTAAATCATTTAGATGTAGCGTGAGCTCAAGTAATGCCCAAAGATTAATTAATTTCGCCCTTAAGATTGTGTTTTATTTGAAAAGGTCTTGTTGTCAATGCTTTGTCTTAGAAATAACGTTTAAAAACAACAATATACTCATTCTAAATTCTTCGGAGTCAATAAATTAGAGCCTTGGAATCCATATTTTCTGGTGTTTCGAACGTCACGTGTCCTTGATCCACTAGGGGATCAAAGTTCGCCTTCGCGAAATCCACTTTAGCAAACGAAGTGTATTATGTGCCAAAGAAGTATTACCGAAATTAAATACGAAGAGAAACTTTGTTTCAGGCCGTGACAATAAACTGTCGAAGATTATGTTTCGAGACGTTCAACTCTGGGTGGCAAACTAACTGGCAGAAGTTTTACTCGGAATGTTTGGGCGATCCCCAGGAGATCTCACTCTCCGAGTGTATGGACGATGGTATGTTTTTTTTTGTGTCAATAGTTTATTGAAAATCTTAAATAGTTTTTTCGTAAATGCAGCCATGTAAATTACACAAGGTGTGCATGTGGCAATATATTCAGATCGTTTATTGTGTAGAAGTTCGGATATTTTTAGTAAACATGGTTTGTCGCAAGCGTCACATTTTTCTGTATCTTAAAGATCGGTAAAATAATTATATACTTTATTTACAAATCAAAATATTTACAATATTTAAAAGCTGTCTTAAAATAATAATATGTACAAGTATATAAAAAGGGAGGGGAAATAATCAAAGGGCATCAAAAAATTCGTCCGCATCGGTGTGTCAATAGGAAACGTGCCCAAAAGGCTGGCAGCATTGCCACGTTGTATGGCAATACTGATTCTTTGGCCAAAAAATAGGCCAGCCCTCTGGTCACGTGAAGATTCGACCAACCGCTTGGCGATGTCTCGAAATACTAAGTGGGCACTCGGGCCCCATGGCCCTAGTGTTTCAACCCCAAACGGCTCAAATATATAAGTTCCAAAGAGATTGGAGTATTTGCGCCGTTTGAGGTTTTCCGCACCTGCAGCAGCCGCCCCGGCACAGCTAACCGTGCTTGGAAGATGGGAGGGATGGCGCAAGGGTGTCGACACACGTTGCATCCCACACCAAAGGCCTACCTACCTTCCAAGGCATTATGGTCATTCCGTCTGGTCTCTTACCATCGTCGCGTACCAAGCCATTGGGTTAATACTTGTAAAATAATTGGATTGGAATTCATCGAATTTGACTCGCCCTATGTCTCCGTGGGGTCGTAAAACATGACTTCAGAAAGATGATAATAAGAATCATTCATGGGCATCAAAAATTAAATAAAAAAAAATGGCACAATTAATTATTGAGAGTTTTCAAACAATTCGCAACTCTTATTTGCGACTACTGCACCTTCTAGCTAACTTATTTCATCACGTTCAAACTTCATGAAATCATTCCCAACGCGTTGTCGTAATTTCCTATTGCTAACACTTCTTCATATTTGAAAAATTATATACCTAAACAATTTATCGCGTCAAAAAAGTAATTTATTCAAATTAGGCTGAGAATCAGGACTTTTCCAACGTCAAAATTACATAAGGCAGGCCGCCCGCCCTTCACCACTTCCTAGTGCTTTCGCTGGGAAGAAGAAGTGGCGCAACAAACTCCCCAGCAGCACAGCTGTTTGTTCAGTTAAAAAAATAGTAGGTATGCAAAGTAATTGACATTACGAGACACAGAACATTACATTAAATTATTTGCCATATGTTAGCTAGCCACGCTATTATACCAATAAAGACCTTCAAACGATCAAAGATCTTGCCTGCACATTCTATACTGTAGTGTCCTCTATATTTTCTATTCACACACATTCTGCAGCTAGAAAAACATGCAAAATTGCTCGCATCCATATTAATGTGGCATTCCCGCGCCTTGATGAGACGATGCGTCGACCATGCAGATTAGAACATCTGACTAGAATATGCCTCTCTGATTGTTTACCTTAGCTCTTTAGCAGTGTCTGTCGGCAGTTAAGAGATTCATTTGGAATACTGGCATCATCGGTTCAGAAATATCGATTGCGACTCGGATTTCAAATGAGTTGACTCTTTAATAGGATTTTGATCTTCCAACAAATATCGTTTTCGTCTCTTTGACAATAAACAGTTTGAAATTAGTGCAAAACCAATGACGAGAGACATACCATAGGCAATCGTTGCCACTACCACCCTGATTCTGTTGCGTTTTAAAGATTACTTGTTTGTATCGTCGTATCACTTATCGTCGTATCAATCCAGTCCGTAACCTTTCACTGATGTTCTTCGGATTCTAACTTAGCAGACAGATACAGCTTTTCAAAGAAAAGTAGGCGGTAATCTTCGCTCGTCGTTTTTCGTAATCTTGATGTTTCCAAATTAACACTAACGTCGCGCTACAGAGTAACCACATGACAGAGTCACTGCTGCTAAGTTTTGTAATACCGCACTTTGTAGTGTGCACACATTATTGCGCTTTTGTCGGAAGTTTTCTCATTGTCTGGTTACCTACTCCGGTCTTTTGTCACTCAAAAGTTTTGAAAAATCTTATTTATTAGATCTCATCATCAAAATGCGAACGCGTGTTTCGTATTTTCAAAGATCAAAGATCCGAAACGCATATTTTGTTTGGAAAGCTTTACCTAAAGTTTGTGGTGTCAGTTCAACTACAGAAGTTTCGAGGTTTACCCTTTTCTTTGAATTTCCAGTGGACGCACCATGTTCCCTCGGCTGCGCTGGTCTGACGTACTGTAGTCAACTGAACAGTCGTCCGACCACTCTATTCAGATCATGTACGGCACAGGCAGACCTCGAGGCACATCTAGCAGTCGCCGAGCAGAAGGGAAGTGGGTAAGATTCCCGTACCTTTATCATTTTAGGAAGTATGACACTGCCCAACAAAAATCCTGCTGAAAGCTAAACCAACAAATTGTGATCTTTGGGCCTAGCACGAATGCACGCCACAGTGAACGTAACGAAAACCATCTAGGAGATGGTGGGACGAGCTGGATAGGTTCCGTCAAAACTGGAAGGAGAACGCGCGGGTTCGCGAAAGATGGAAGGAGTGGAGGGAGGCCTTTGCCAGGCTAGCGGGACAGCGAAGGCTAGTAAAATAACGATGATACTTATTGTGTTTGTCACAAAAAAATAACTCAAAATGCTACAGAATACTTGTAAAAGTCGTTCGATTTCGTTTACGTCACGCGGTCGCGCTAGGGCCTCTAATCTTCAAAAGAATGAAAATCTTCTGTTTGATAGAGAAAATAAAGAATTAATTTGTATGTTACAGAGTTTTGATCATATCCGGCATGGAGTTGCCTTTGAAGAATTCAACTCAATGTCCCATCGATATTTGGAAGAGTGTTGCCTGCGCGTTACACGTCAAACCCTGCACTGCCAAGGTGAGTGAAATTACTTCAAAGCTTTGCAAAGTGAACGAGGATTGGGGTCGTGTCAGTATGTGTGTTGAGAACATTCGCTGGTGTGATTTAAGAACTTAAACTTTCATTGAAACTTGGAACCCCCTTTTTGAGTTTTTCGCAAATATCTTATAGAGGTATTAGGAACAGGATGTAAAGTTCACTCATCCTCTATAGAAAAGGGAGGGTCCTCCGACCAGACGGGTGTTGTGTCTGGCGGGCAACTGCCTGACTATTGATGTCGGGTCGTTGTATATATGCTAGTCGCGCGGTTAACTCTGCTTGCGCGATGCTGGATTTATTTATTTATTTATTTATTTATTTATTTATATATACTTTATTGTACACCAGAAAAAACATTACAATAAAACGATGGTTCACATAAAACATACAATGGGCGGCCTTATCGCTTTCTGCGATCTCTTCCAGGCAACCTTGGAATGGACAGTGATTGCGTGGATATAAAAAAAAATGGGGTTGTCAGTGGAGCGTAGTTCGCACATGGCAATGTAGATGCCGCCACAATCTCAAAAATTAGACATCATTGGATTCATTGGTAAATAATAATGAAATTTTTATTTTCCCCTGTATGATAACAATACCCCCTCGGTTGTTTGTCTACAAATTAATGGATGGCTTTTTATTGACCTTGACCATGACCTTTGTCAAAAATTGTTGAACTTACATGACTGTAAATCTAAAAGTTTTTGGACAAAAGTCACTGGTCTTGCAGTTGCAGTAAAATACTTATATGGATGTGGCGACATGTACATTGCCACATGCGAACTAAGCATCATACTGACGTCACATAAAATCCTGCATCGCGCAAGCAGAGCTTACCGCGCAACTAGCATATATACAACGTCTCAACATCTATCGTCGGTCAGTTGCCCATCACCAGTCTCGACATCTGTCTGGTCGGTGGATCCAGCCTTTTCTATGGAGGAAGAGTAAACATTACACCCTTTTTCTCAGGCTTCTATATATTGATTTTATAATCCCCATTCTTAACTTTCCAGGGTCACAGCAGCCTGCTATGTGCAGAAGAGTGCGCCAGCCTGGTATCTTCCTGCGTGGAATGGTCTCGAGCTCCCCCCACACTGACAGCGCGCGCGTTGTGTGCCAGACTGACACCGACTGACACCAACGCGCCCTGCGTACCTCTTCATCAGTTCATGTCTCCTAGTAAGTAGCACCTTAAAACACAATTTTTCACGATTAATCTGACTGTTGGACTGAATGAATAATAGCCTTTTCGAGGGGCTCGTGGCTAAGTATAGTAGTATAAGTATCAATCAAGGTTAAGCTAAGCTTGCCACGGTCGGACTATGAATTGGTGATAGGTGTCCATGTCGTCGTCTTTTTATTTCACATTTTGTCGGTGAACTAATCCAGCTCATTTTGACAACCGCTCTACCTATTCTATGCTACATCCTGATTGATATTATATTTCTGAAAGTGACGTTAAAGGCACCACTCTGGTTGCCTTGATGAGCGCTATTCGATAAGAGCTATTCAAGTGTTATTCTCTCTTTGTTAGGTACAGAGGCCCCTCTGTTATCAGCAAAGGAAGTAGTGACGTCACCATGCTCTGGGTCTCCATGCAGCTCTCCTCAGACGTGCGTCATCAACAGGAACTGCCTGCACGGCGGCGCTTGTCCGCGGTACTACTGCGTCGATGGCTGCCAGCTCGGTAAGAAGGGACTTCACCCCTACAGTGCCCTTCAAAAGTTAGTTGACATTTTTCCACTTCAGCTGCTGCCATATTATGATTTAAAATTCTAGTTTTAATGTTTGCACTGTACTCTATAAAGTTTTCTGTTGGCTAATTAAACTACCTATGACTTATCATATAAAATAATCAGTTAATTCCCTTGGGATGACCTGATTATTTATTCATTTTAAATCATAACGTAACATCACAGCTGCCAGCAGTGAAAAATGTCAACTAACTTTTGGAGGGCTCTGTGTGTTCACAAAATTAAGAATGATGGGTTCATAGGATCCTCTTAGGTTCGAAGCTTCGAGGATCCTTTGAGGATGAATCCATCATGACTACACTTCCGACCGTGAGGAACACCGAATTTTTTATAGTGAATTGGGCTAGCCAAGTACAGACACCAGCACATCAAGCTACTACAACTACAATCTGTCAAATTTCTTTAATAGATTTTCAACTTTAATGCTAAAGCATAAGGTTCAAAGTTGATTGGGAAAATTTGACAGTTTAGGGTAGCTAAGTTACCCTAAACCTAAGGTAGGGGCAACACATCAGTGCTGGCGTCTGTACACAATATCAAAATATTCGATTGCCAAGGCAAGGGCCTTTGAAGAATGACTGGCAAATCATTAGTGCTTGAAATTTGTCATCATCACATTTTCTGTTGAAATTAGAGGTAGAAACTTGTTGACTTTATTTCAATGTCACACTCTTTCAAATCATTTTTCATTTTTGAGAAGTTAATACGTACCTACACATTTATTATTTTATTTATTTGTAATCTTTAATTATTTTCTGCAGGAGATAGTTCATCACAAATAGTACCAGTTGGTTCCTGGGTGCGAGTGCCCATGCCCTCCTCTCTACACAAGGCGTGCTTCAAGATTTGTCGCTGTGGGCACAAGGGACTGACGGACTGTCAACCTCTACCTTGTGTTGAACTGGAGAACTGTCAGCTACATGACAGAGAAGTTATGCAAGGTAAGTTCAGTTCATACCTACTGGGTAAATTATTTTACTGACATAAACAGATTGTTTGTAAAAAAAAAATCCCCTGCATAACCCTCTTATGGGTCGTGTCCACGAGCAAGAGAATACTATAGCGAGACTATCGCTGCGATTCTCTCGCTCGTGGAGACGGCCCCTTAGGGGATGACTTTTCTAAAATCCTTCCTCAGTGCTCACTTTCGTTATAAAGGTAATTCTCATGCAAAATGTCATGGTTCTAGACTTATCGGTTGTCTGTCAGTGAATGAATTTAAGATTTAATTAAGAAGTTGATGTCTCGTGCTGTGGTGCAGGTGAGAAGTACTACATGGAGTGCAACGCGTGCGCGTGCCGCGCGGGCGAGCGCGTGTGCGCACGTCGCGCATGCGCACGCGCCGCGCTGCCGTGCTACTGCCCGCCGCACCACCTGCCCGTGCGCGCGAGGCACACGCCCTATCCCAACGCCTGTCTCGCCAAGTTAGTGTTTCTTTATCTATACATTTAATAAAATCGTAGCGGAGACAACTACATTGAATATTTTTTACAAAAAAGTAATTGCTGCGAACGCTCGGGGAACGACTCTTATGCCAAAAATTTAGTTTATAGATTTTTTGTCTGCTTGTCTGAATGTATGTCCCAGCATCGCGAAAATACTACCCGATAGATTCAGTTCAAATTTTGCATAGATGAATATATGTCTGGTCAGTCTGTAGGGTATTTATAAAACTACATTATTTGCAATAGGGGCACCCGCATAAGTTTTGATCCGGTGGGAATATCGGGATAAAAAGTAGCTTATATGTTAATCCAGGGTGTCAGCTACCTCCATACATAATTTTATCAAAATTGGTCCAGCCGTTTGAGCGTGAAGAAGTAACAAACATATAAACACACATACACACAAACTTTCGCCTTTATAATAATTATTAGTGTGATTATCATTATATAGGTTAAAATTTACTAGCGAAACTTCATGTTCGATGTAATGATAAAAAATAGCCTGATTTCCTAAAATCTTATTTTAATTGATTAATCGCAAACATTATTGGATCGATCGATGTGGCGACGCTTGGCAAAGGTGTATGACTAGCAGTGGGTGGACGTCTTAAGGCTGATATTATGGTGAATTAACAACAAGAAACTTCCCTCATTTTATTTTACTAAACATATTCTATATTTCAGATGCGCAGGCGCCTCAGATGGCGAGATAGAGTTTGGAACCAGTTCCCCGTGCGCCGGCGCCGCGTGCGGACGGCGACACGTGTGCGTGCCGGCGCCTCACGTGTGTCTGTCGCGGCTACAGGCCTCCTGCCCGCAGTACTACTGTGGTATGTATCGTACGGCGACACGTGTGCGTGCCGGCGCCTCACGTGTGTCTGTCGCGGCTACAGGCCTCCTGCCCGCAGTACTACTGTGGTATGTATCGTACGGCGACACGTGTGCGTGCCGGCGCCTCACGTGTGTCTGTCGCGGCTACAGGCCTCCTGCCCGCAGTACTACTGTGGTATGTATCGTACGGCGACACGTGTGCGTGCCGGCGCCTCACGTGTGTCTGTCGCGGCTACAGGCCTCCTGCCCGCAGTACTACTGTGGTATGTATCGTACGGCGACACGTGTGCGTGCCGGCGCCTCACGTGTGTCTGTCGCGGCTACAGGCCTCCTGCCCGCAGTACTACTGTGGTATGTATCGTACGGCGACACGTGTGCGTGCCGGCGCCTCACGTGTGTCTGTCGCGGCTACAGGCCTCCTGCCCGCAGTACTACTGTGGTATGTATCGTACGGCGACACGTGTGCGTGCCGGCGCCTCACGTGTGTCTGTCGCGGCTACAGGCCTCCTGCCCGCAGTACTACTGTGGTATGTATCGTACGGCGACACGTGTGCGTGCCGGCGCCTCACGTGTGTCTGTCGCGGCTACAGGCCTCCTGCCCGCAGTACTACTGTGGTATGTATCGTACGGCGACACGTGTGCGTGCCGGCGCCTCACGTGTGTCTGTCGCGGCTACAGGCCTCCTGCCCGCAGTACTACTGTGGTATGTATCGTACGGCGACACGTGTGCGTGCCGGCGCCTCACGTGTGTCTGTCGCGGCTACAGGCCTCCTGCCCGCAGTACTACTGTGGTATGTATCGTACGGCGACACGTGTGCGTGCCGGCGCCTCACGTGTGTCTGTCGCGGCTACAGGCCTCCTGCCCGCAGTACTACTGTGGTATGTATCGTACGGCGACACGTGTGCGTGCCGGCGCCTCACGTGTGTCTGTCGCGGCTACAGGCCTCCTGCCCGCAGTACTACTGTGGTATGTATCGTACGGCGACACGTGTGCGTGCCGGCGCCTCACGTGTGTCTGTCGCGGCTACAGGCCTCCTGCCCGCAGTACTACTGTGGTATGTATCGTACGGCGACACGTGTGCGTGCCGGCGCCTCACGTGTGTCTGTCGCGGCTACAGGCCTCCTGCCCGCAGTACTACTGTGGTATGTATCGTACGGCGACACGTGTGCGTGCCGGCGCCTCACGTGTGTCTGTCGCGGCTACAGGCCTCCTGCCCGCAGTACTACTGTGGTATGTATCGTACGGCGACACGTGTGCGTGCCGGCGCCTCACGTGTGTCTGTCGCGGCTACAGGCCTCCTGCCCGCAGTACTACTGTGGTATGTATCGTACGGCGACACGTGTGCGTGCCGGCGCCTCACGTGTGTCTGTCGCGGCTACAGGCCTCCTGCCCGCAGTACTACTGTGGTATGTATCGTACGGCGACACGTGTGCGTGCCGGCGCCTCACGTGTGTCTGTCGCGGCTACAGGCCTCCTGCCCGCAGTACTACTGTGGTATGTATCGTACGGCGACACGTGTGCGTGCCGGCGCCTCACGTGTGTCTGTCGCGGCTACAGGCCTCCTGCCCGCAGTACTACTGTGGTATGTATCGTACGGCGACACGTGTGCGTGCCGGCGCCTCACGTGTGTCTGTCGCGGCTACAGGCCTCCTGCCCGCAGTACTACTGTGGTATGTATCGTACGGCGACACGTGTGCGTGCCGGCGCCTCACGTGTGTCTGTCGCGGCTACAGGCCTCCTGCCCGCAGTACTACTGTGGTATGTATCGTAACGCGACATCTATACGAGAGCATATGAACTACGACGTCTGGTAGCGAACCAACATGGGAAAATGGTACCATTTTGTAGCATAGGATGTGTGTGACAAGTTCTAAATCGCGCAAGCGAAATTTGACGCGACTTTAACGGCCAGACCTATTTACATAAGTATGAGTTTCATAAGGCCGCTAAGGCAGTATATAGTTGCCAATAAGAATATAATCCCTTTATTAAACATAGTGTCCCAGTTGGACATAATGACCATGATATTTTAAGATCTCTCTTTTTCGTAGTAATTTTTGTCGATGGTTTATTTACCTAAGCTAAATATTATTACTTATACTACAGATAGCGCCATCCACGAAGACGCGCCCCACTCTTCTTCCTAATCGCTTACATTACAAGTGTGCAACATTCCTAGTGTTTTAGTTTTGTAGGTAATTACTTATTAAGTGGTAATTAGTGTGTATCAAAAAACTAAAACACTAGCTGAATTAACTAGCGATAACCACTAGCGATTACTCGTAGTAAGAAGAGTGGGGCGCGTCTTCGTGGATGGCACTATCTATATCATAACTGCAACTTAATATCTGTTTACAGTAAGCACAGTGAACTGTAACTCCCAGGCGGCCATGCCAGTGTGCGACACAGACGCTCGCACTCACACCAACCCGTGTCACCTGGTCATGAGTGGCCGCAAGTTCGCCTACTGGGGCGTCTGTCTCGAAGGGTGTTCTGCTGTGAGTACAATTATACATTACAAAAACTGGAGCTCAAATTGTGATCACTGATATAATATTAAGATTTCTTGCAATGTGTTTTGAAAATAAACGTCAACTAAACTCCTTTGTAATAAAAGTGGTTGGGTTCGAACTCACTATGTCTCATTCTTAGGGCCAGTCGCACTCGGATTCGAATTTGTAAACGTAAACATTTTTATGCTGGAGTCTGGGGCCTTATCAAAGCAGGGGGCCAACTCTACTAATTTACAACCGTTGCAATGGTCTCGCCATTGTGAGTTTTTGATAGATTTTGTATGACAAATTGGCACCCTGCTTTGTTAACATAAAAGGCAACTTTGGGATTCTGCCAAGAGCCTGTGAACCTTAATATCAAGTCATTTTCTGCGATTACCAATGTCATTGCTTAGCAAGATGACGCTATCATTAAAATATCGAAACAAACCTTTTCATTCTCATTATAATTTCAGGCTGGTCCAGTATGCGGTGTGAACGGAGTCTCTTACATCTCCGAATGCGCTGCTTGGTCAGAATACGTGAGCGTGGACTACGCAGGCCCTTGCCTCGCCGTAGGCCCAATATCAGACCTTATGGAACCAAAGTGTGCCTTGATAGACAGGATCATCTGCCCCCCACTGAAGAAGCCAAACTGCCTCGGATTCACCGCCCCTGGAGCCTGTTGTCCAAAATGTGGGGGAGCCCTAAGAATATTGTATTCGAAGAAACAAATCGATAGAGCCTTATACGGAACCAATATTTCCGCCACTGTTATAAATCTGAACAATATTTTAAAAGCTCTTGAGAGACATGTCAAGATAGCCGAGTGTGCACTCAGAGGGTACCTCACTATTGAAATGGAAATATTCGTCACAGTTGAAACTATGCTGGACAATCCAACTGATTTACAACTGAATGTGTGTATCTTAGAAGCTGAGAAGATAGCAGACATGATTAACAGAGAGAGTGTGTTAATAACTAGTGATTTAGGTTTAAGTTCATTATCGTACGCGTTGACTGTACATACGTATCCCACGCAAGGTGCAAGTACTATAAGTCTATCCATAGGTGCTTTATTAGCAAGTTTAAGTATCTACGTTTTAAGGTAGGCATTTTGTATAGCATTATTATGTAAATTTGTATAGTAGCTGTAAATATTGAATGTTATAAATAGTAACTTAGTGCCATAGTTAGAAACGTATACAAAGAATTCAGAGGTTATGCTTTGGTTTGCTTTAAAATCAGGCGCAAATTATTTAGTCATGTTCATCACGTGAGTTCATTGTGCCATCGTAGTTGTAATGAGATTAATGTCTTGGACTTATACAAGTAATGCATGATAGACTGCAACAAGCATTTTTATAACACTTTTACAAAAGACAATTTTATAAAGTACTTGTAGTCCTTAAACCAAATATGTATTACAATTATTACTTTGTTATTAATTTTTAGATGTTTAGCTATTTTGAAAAATGTGAATACTGTTTACTAGCTTAAAGATTATTGAAATAAAAACACCATTATTATACAACGATTTTATTTACAGTCTATTTAAGTCGACTTACCAATATTGTCTTTAGCAAGAATAAGACTGCTCCTTTCGAAAGGCTTTGGTTTTGAGGGGAATACCTACCTAATGCTTTAGCCAAGACAGTTTTGCCATGCTTGCTTTTGTCTACCTTGATATATCGATTGTGGCTCAGTGGGATGGTGGCTATCTATATTCTTATTCTTAACGACAGTCAACTACATTACCTACAAAAGTATTTCTACGAGGCAAAGTATTATTGAAATTAAAAAAATAAGAATAAAAAAACACTAAATATTATAATATGATTGTATTTTTTCACATAACACCGACAATCGAGGAATATAATATTATTATAATGTGAATTTTATAATATCACAATTAATTGATCACTTATAATTAAGTTCAGATAAGTCTTTTTTATCGAAAAATATATTGATTCTATCAAGTAGCTGTGGGTCGGTGACAGTTTTGGCGAGTTGCACGAACCCACTCTGCAGTACTGGGTGGATGAGTTGGAACCTCTCCAGCGAAAACGTCAGGACCAATTCCAGATATGCCATTAAAATATTTTGGAAGCAATTACGTTGCACTTCAGTATCCTGAAATAGACAAATAATTTAAGGTATAATGGCTGATTAACACAATTTGCTAACACTGTGCCAAATTTTGTGCTATGTGCTGTGGTTGGATAAGAGAAAAAAAAACTATCAATAATTTTGTGCTATGTGCTGTGGTTGGATAAGAGAAAAAAAACTATCAATAATTTTGTGCTATGTGCTGTGGTTGGATAAGAGAAAAATAAACTATCAATAATTTTGTGCTATGTGCTGTGGTTGGATAAGAGAAAAAAAAACTATCAATAATTTTGTGCTATGTGCTGTGGTTGGATAAGAGAAAAAAAAACTATCAATAATTTTGTGCTATGTGCTGTGGTTGGATAAGAGAAAAAAAAACTATCAATAATTTTGTGCTATGTGCTGTGGTTGGATAAGAGAAAAAAAAACTATCAATAATTTTGTGCTATGTGCTGTGGTTGGATAAGAGAAAAAAAACTATCAATAATTTTGTGCTATGTGCTGTGGTTGGATAAGAGAAAAATAAACTATCAATAATTTTGTGCTATGTGCTGTGGTTGGATAAGAGAAAAAAAAACTATCAATAATTTTGTGCTATGTGCTGTGGTTGGATAAGAGAAAAAAAAACTATCAATAATTTTGTGCTATGTGCTGTGGTTGGATAAGAGAAAAAAAAACTATCAATAATTTTGTGCTATGTGCTGTGGTTGGATAAGAGAAAAAAAAACTATCAATAATTTTGTGCTATGTGCTGTGGTTGGATAAGAGAAAAAAAAACTATCAATAATTTCACACATGAGATTAGAAAAGAGATTAAATTATTCTGTCTTACTAGTTTATTACAAACCGAAATCTAACTTTAGTTCTAGCCTAAACCACTAAGCCAGTTTTTCTATTTCGAACTTTATTTCGACTTTAACCAAAGATCCTAATACAAAAATTACAACTTATTACACCCGACCAATTTGTGCGCAGCGTCGTTCTGCGCTCGAAACGCGTCAATTGTATAAAAAAAACAACACAGTAAATTTGAAAGAGCCCTTAAGTTTTTAATTAAAAAACTGGCTCGATGGTTTTAGCTATATCCTTGTTTAGTAATAAAACTGAAAGGGTTTTCAAAAACCATGAGTAACTACGTAATTATTAGTGGAATATTATTTTGTCACCTTGCTAATACTCAAAGCTCGTTGTTGTTCTATTTCCGGGGGCACGGGTTGCGGTGGTAATATCGGTTCAGCTACTTTGGTCTTTTCATACGAGGGTCCATCACAGATCGTAATATTCACTTTACGAGTATCTATGTTATGATTTTCTATTATATCCGGCACACTGCCTTTCTTTTCCTTTATAGGAGTCTCTTTGTTTCTCTCTGTTTCTTGTGACAAATTACCATTTACAGGTTTGTTATCATTATAATCGGAGCTTTGGTCGTTATCTATATCAGTTTCAGGAGCTTCTTTAATTGTGTCTTCCTTAATTTCCTTATTTGATGGTATATTTTCAGTGTGAATCTCTACAGTGATAGATCCTTGACTATTAGCTTTAAAATCAGCAAATGTAAATGGTCTTGGTTTTTCAGCACCCTTATCTGGGGTAATATTGAATTT
Organism: Hydraecia micacea; assembly: GCA_914767645.1. NCBI lineage: Eukaryota > Metazoa > Arthropoda > Insecta > Lepidoptera > Noctuidae > Hydraecia > Hydraecia micacea. The sequence continues at coordinate 4,971,066 of OU611794.1, forward strand.
TTCGTTGATTACAGGCGGTTCATCAGTGTTTTCATTCGGTTCTTGGGCATAATACTGGTCGTAATGAGTTGACGAGTTGTCACTTTCTACTGAACTGCAGGACATCCTTTCTTTAATATCATGATCATCAAAGTCCGAGACGCTTATCAGATGTTTTACATAGTTGTGACATAGCAACTCCCATGTATGTTTTAAGTCAAATATTTTTGTCACAAATCGATCATATTCCAGGGTCAAATTCAGTGTAGTTGTGTAATTGTGCAATATTATAGATATATCGGTTGATTTTAGTTTAAATTTGTGAACGCCATTGAAGAATATCTCTGTCAAAGCAATGATTTTAATTAGCCATGAAGAGGTGGTTTGCTTGTAAAGGTTGGCTGCGTGATCCAAGTTGGATACTTTTTGAACAAGAAACTTCAAACCTGGCCTTGAATCAAATTGCATGGCTCTGGTGAATGATAGTTCCAAACTTCTTAGCAATAAGTCTGTGTTGTCGCTGTTAAGGAAGAACTTGTAATTGCAAACGTTAGAGCCTGTCTTAAGACTATCCAGTAAGATACTGTTAATACCTTGGAAGACATCGGACGATGCTTGGATGAGAACGGTGGCAATTATTTGAACCAGTATTTGATGTGCCAACAATCCCACTACCAGTCCTCTATGAGGGATCCTTACGGTGTATAACTCTGGGTTCAAGGAGTTTACTGACTCTTGGAGATAAATCAGGAATATATAACTTCGATCATCAATCAACATCAAATTCTGGGATGAATTCTTAGGAGTTATTTTAGTATGTCCATCCCCTTTCAATTGTTCAGTTAGGAACACTTGTTGCGCCATTGCATGCAGTCTTACATTATCATTAACCGAACAATCCCGTCTCGCAGCTACTTTTACTATAGCTAAATCTCCATAGAAACTATTTGAGTTCTCCTTGAAAGCATAGGTCAGTTGCTTGAGAGGCGTCAAGCTAACGTTGCAAGCTCTGTGCAGACTTGTGCAAACGATTTCCCATTGATTGTCAGTAAGAAGGTGTCCCGATGTTAAAATTATATGTCTTATGCATGACGCTCCTAGTCTAGCGATTGGTTCTTGAGGTTGAGCGATGCATTCAACTAGAATCAACATGATTTGCTTCAAAGCGAATGTTGCTTCTACACTCTCAATGGGTTCTATTTCCTCTCCATCATCCTTCTCATCGACCGTAGATCGTTCAATGTTTATTTGCTGTAAATGATGTAGGTATACCACAATAGTATCTGTCGTCATTCCACAGCATTGTTTAAAGTTTGGCATCACGCTGTCCCAGTGAGTATTAACATTGGCAATTTGCCGAAGCCAGTTTTGAACTGTTGGCAGAAGGAGGTGGTTTATGCAGTGCAAACCAAAATGAGTACCAGGTACTTCAACTGTGTTCCTTAACAGTTTGAATAAGGTTTCCATAGCAGCTGGTTGATTCTTCTTAGAACAAACGACAGTAGCTGAGATCAAGCCCTCAATGAGGACGTACCATACTTTGAGTATGTTGCTTGGTTTGTCAAGTTTTAAAAGGCAGTTGTTTGTGGTATTCGAAGGAGGAAGACTTGTTGATAACTTTCTGTATGAGATGAGATCTTCTTCATAATGATCATTGGAAATGAATTTGGTGATATCAAGAGAAGCACTAGGTATTATAGGGTCGACAACACACAACGGCATGTCTCCTTTGATTCTGTTACCCGTATTGAAAATCGGACATTTAGGCATATTGTACATCATTGTTAAAATGTCTGCGCAGCTTTCCAAGTGGTACAATGCCTCTCTACACATATCTACAATGACTTTTTCTGATTTCTCTTCACTGAGCGGTATGAATTTGCTATTCTTTGAGAATTTCAAACTAAGGCTTGGTTTAGGTTGAGTTGGTGTAGTAGCCTTCTTTAGCTTAACTTCAGTAGCCTGTACTTCTTCATAGTGCAGTCCTTTGATATGACTTAAAAGGCACAGTATACAGTCAAGGGCCGCGTTTGCGAAGACGAGTGTGTTGTCTGTGCTGAGAAAGACTTTGAATATTTCCAAGATGGCGGAGTATTGGTTAGAATTGTTGGCAGCTCGTAATGTATTGAAGAGTGGTCTCCAGCCTGATCTTATTTCCATTCTATTTGTTTCCACAAATTCGCAGATGCAGGATATGATTTGTTCCTGTTGAAAAAAAAAGATTATTAATCCGTGTACCGATCATGTTTTGTCTATGCATCACCATAAGGTAGAAAATGACTTAGACATTATGTCTGCTTGCATAAAGTTATAATGAACGAATCCTGCTTTACGATAATAATCGGCTTATTTTTGATAGCTACTATTAAATATTTACCTGTATATCATCATCACACAGTTCCAAGCAGAGAAGGTTCTCGAAAGGTTTCAGCAACGCCTCGTTAAAGTGGAAGTGTGGTAATTCTACTTGTTGGTTGAGTAGAGCAGTCGCACAGTCGTGCAGACACTGGATAGCTAGGCTTGCGATTTGGATGTCCTTGTGGCATGCCGCCTGTGGAGTTTAAGAAAATTATGGTTACGTGAGTTTATATTGTATTATTTAGTTTTGTATGAGAGTTAAATCAGTAGAGTTAAACCGGTAAAGAGTAAAGCTAGGAGCAGAAAGCCTGAGAAAGCTAAAGTAAATATTTTCATGATACAATATCGCAATACTATTTAGTACTTAGGTAATGTAGAGTTGAGCTACCTTGTACATATTTAACACTTTGCCATATTAAACGATGCAAATAGTGACGCGTCAGCGACCCAATACCTAGATGTGTAGACAGCTACGAAAGAAGCTAGCAAATTTGCGGTTAACGACGTTAAAGGTGATTGTTACCTGCATGAAGTGCGGTCCCACGACCGTCCATATCGCCATCCTATGCGCCAACGGCCTCGCAGCACGCAGGCAGCGCAGCGCCACGTCCCCCGCGCGGCACAGCGCACGCGCCGCCTCCCCCGCGCCCCGGCCTCCGCCCGCTGCGGCTCCTCGTCTCCACCACCACACGTTGTTGTTAGCTACGTCTGCCTCCCAGGAGCAAAACAACTAAAGGAAGATATTGAAGGTTTGTTATACACTTATATCAATAAAAAAGAAGACATCTGAAAATATCCATCCGAGACCAAGGAATAAAGCCTTCTAAAATTGGAATATTACATAATTACGACTTTATTATTCAATTGGGGAAACATCACAGACGGAAATCGAGAGAAATATTTTGTATACTTAGCTACTAGATGCCGATGTCAAGTCTGTGAAATTACACCAGATAATTACATAAGACCATTATTGTGACTACCTGTAATTATAATCAATAAATAAGAAATACAAAACAAAACAACTTCTTACTAATCGATGTTGATGCGCCACCAGCCTTTGCAGCGCTGCCTTCAGCGTAGGTAGTGTCGTAGTGGCTGCTAGACGCGTGAAGAGAGTATCGGCTGCAGCGGTCAGCGCGCAACATACTCGAGCCGCACCAGATCCGGATATTACGTTACCTCCCTGGATAGTAAAAAAAACAAAGGCTATAAGAATATCTTCGAACCTCATGAAGTCTTGATAGTAGATTACTAGCAAGTAATTCCTAAAACATAGCAATTTAAAAGATGATTTTCTAACTTACCTCTTGTCTACATGTTTCTACAATTTTCGCTACTGACATGTCATTGGTTAAATTGTTCTCGAACACAGGCTGCAAGAAGTTGAAGACGTCCACACTACGGAGAAACAAATAGCACAATCATTTTTTCAAATTTTTTATTTCAACATTTGTAATCCATGGTTAGACGACAACAACTGCCGACAAACTGTTATGCAGTTTGGCAGACATTATGTATGCTATTGTTAATACAGATTTTGAAGAAATAAATAGATAAAAAAAATTGTCAACATCAAAGCAGGTCTGATAAGTCTGAAGACTTTTGAAAAAAGCATTTTAATCATAGACCAAGATGAATACTTTGATACCAGTTATAAAATTATTCTTCTGTTATAAGTGTAGGTATAAAACTCACCACGTTTCGTCATCTTTACCATCTAACCCCAATTTAGCATCAGCTTGTAGTATGGAAACGGTCTTATTCCTGCCAGTTTGCATGGTCACTATTGGAGTGGCATTGTTCCCTTGATGTCCGAATAAAGAGTGCTCAAAACTTGACACGTATTGACAGGCAGCAAAAATATGCTCCCAGCATTCTGGAGCTTTTGATCCGAGTTCTAAGCCACCTATGCAAATATTATGTGTAGTTTATTATTTTTGTTTATGATTTATTGATTTAAATTGAATTCCAAGCAGGAAGAATTTCTCACAAACTTGTCCCACTTGGGCGCCAAAACTGTAATGGTGCTCTTAAAGAATTGGCGCCCAACAAAATAAAGTAAAATATCTCACCTGTAATTAATATGTCCAAAGACAAAGCATGTGTCGATAATATCTTGCCATTCGGTGGCTGTGAGATGGCGGAGTTAGCCAAGAGAGCCAGTATACTACTGCAACGATTTTGTAAGCTCAAAGTATTGCTTACTCTTGCAGCCTAAAATTGTAACATCATAAAATATGGTTATTAAACTTAATTTAAAAGGTAGTTTCTCTTGTATCGTCAAAACAATAAAGAATGGTTAGTTGCTAACTGTGAAAATTCACAAATAACGTGACCATTTCACATAATAATACTAGTCAATACCTTATGTAGTCCTTCAAGGCATTGAATCGTTAGCCCTTCCCAGGCAATCCGCTTCCTTTTCCCGAAAGTATTTATTTTCTTTGATATCATGCCATGCAGTTTTTGTTTTTTGTTACCGTATCCCGACAAAGGCACACTTAATACCGTAACCATGGAATCCCAAATACAGGTTAATATCCTGAAAGAACACTGGTGTTGTAGAAATTGGATAAAAAAAGTTTTAACACATGTACGTAGTTAGTAGTTTTTTTGTTTTTACCTTCTAGCCCAACGCAAACTAGCATCATGCTGCGGGGAGTCAATTGTGTTATTATATAAACAGGAGACTTCTTTCAGTTTCTGCCAGTCTGACATGACTGGACTTTGATCTAAACCGCCAAGATCTGTTGAAATACAATTTTGATGTTTTTCATCCAGGTAAAACCACTTTGGAAATTAAAGTTTTTCCTATTATAGGAACATCAGACAGTGTACAAATTACACTATAAAGGAAATATATTTTAGCAATTACATATTAGGTTTGTACAAAATCACATTGAGAATTTCAACCTGATAAAAACCTTTGCTTAGATCTATGTCACGGAAAATGCGTTAACTTTATGGATAACTTTATTTTATGATTAATTATTGTTTTCTTTATGGTTGACTATATCAAGTTGAGCGCTCTTACCTGATAGTAAATGTACTAGAGGATGGTCAGTAGTCGGAACTTCTTTCAGTAGATCAGTAGCAAGCACTTGTTGGTACAACTCCCTCAGCCATGTCGCCGATAGATACACCAGCACACCGCTGCCCTGCACTTCTTCTACAAACTCATCTTCTGTTAGAGATACTTGAACCTTCTGTGGAGAAAAAAAAAATAATGATTATTGTTTTGTAGGTACAGTCAACTAAGCTAACAATTTGTCTCTAACAACGACTTTTGCTAGCAGAACAGGGGTGGTTTTCATAGTCCAAGGGTTACTAATGAAGTGTGATTGACCTTTATACACAAACTTAGGGTCCCACGACTTATCTTTTTGCACAATATTTCAATTATAGTAATCTTGGTTAATAATCATGGCGAGCAAAATTATCTCACTCGCTTTTCCTCGGCGTTCTCTTGCAAATATTATCAGTTAAAAATAAATGCGATGTAATTTAGAACAGTTAAACAAGACATAGTTAAAAAAAAAAACAGTCTACACAGATACTCACACTGGGTTGGTTATAGTAATTAGTTCTCCGTTGCTTGAGAGTCAGTAGTAGAGCCGCGTAAGTAGCAAGGTATACTCCATCTGCGTTCATGATACAAGATGTAGCGGGCGGTTGAGCGGCGTTATGTTGGCAGCATTTTGATGCGAACTCTTGCATTGCTTCGTCCACCTAATTGATAAAAGTACTTATTTTATTTGAATATTCAATCTTTAGTAGAATATGAAAGTAGATATTGGACTACTTACATATTCTCGGCCTCAGCCTCTCGTTAAGAGGCCGGGTTAAATACAGGAATATTTTTTATTCAGTGCGCAAAATTTGGCAAAATAAACTTGGATGAGTTTTATTAAACATCAATTTTTTATTTTGATATGTCTTAGTACAAAAAAATAAAGTTATCGTTAACCAAAGATGTTTACTTTGAAATTGATTTTATGGCTACTCGCCCGGCGCGTGGCGAAGCGAACCGCGCTATGTACGGACGCCAGCACATTCAACTTTGAACCTTATGGTTTAGCGATAAATTTAAAAATGTATTAAAGAAATTTGACAGATTGTGTGTAGCTTGATGTGCTGGTGACGTTTGTAGAGTGTACCTACCTATCAGCTGTGCGCTCTTGGATCTCGCTCGATGAAATAGAAAATGGTTTCTTCGATTTCGACCGCCAGTCGAGGTCTGCCTGCCAGACCCTTGTGCGTGATTCGGGGTCCTGAACTGACCATGATCAAGCAGCCTTTGAGAGGCTGCTAAAATGGTTCTTTCATTAGGGCCCGCAGGGTTAAGGATACCATGGGCTCGCATTCGAGGTACGCTCTCCGTCGCATACATTCTGCGAGCTGCTCGTAAACTTTCACCACTTAATAAATACACTCGCACCATCTCATAAAACTCGCGGTTACTAAAGTCCGACATCGTGACCGGTAGGTACGAGTACGACACACGTGTGGCGCGGGGGTTGCACGGGAAAGCGATTGGACGCGAGGTCACGAAGCGCATGCGATGAGCAGACTGTCGTGTCGGGGTTGGGAACACGGGACTCCGGCTGTGCTCCGGCGGCGGCGGGCGGCTGCCCGGGCACCACTCTGCCGCCGGGGATTCCCCCGCTGCAACTTCGCCACGTGCGTCCATCACCCGGCGCGCGCGCCCATTGTTATTATTACGAATAGATAGTGTCCATATTTTACTGATTTAGAGTCGGATAAAAAAGTGAAAAAAAAGTTTTGAACTAATAATGGAAATGTGTTCTGTTACTGATACTGAACCACCAAAATTTTTTTGCGCACTCCTTAAAAAATATTCCTGTATATTTGTTGAAATAGTTATTTAATGGGCCCGTGGCTAAATAATAACAGCCGCACAGGTCGATCGATCAGGTTAAGCTACGCTTGCCGCGTTTGGTCTGTGGATGGGTGACCATCTTTACATACCGAGACCCCTCCGTGCCTCGGAAAGCACGTTAAACCGTTGGTCCCGGCTGTCATTCGTGGATCTTTGACAGTCGTTACGGGTCGTCAGAAGCCCGAAAGTCTGACAACCAGTCTTACCAAGGGGTATCGTATTACCCAGTAACTGGGTTGTGGAGGTCCGATAGGCAGTCGCTCCATGTAAAATACTGGTATTCAGCTGCATCCGGTTAGACTGGAAGCCGACCCCAACATAGTTGGGAAAAAGGCTAGGCAGATGATGATATCAACGCATATTATACTATTTATTTCCGTAATCTGAAGAAAATTTAGGAGATGTAATGTTAATACGAGAGTATTTTAATGCTATATTTTTACCTACCTCTATACATGTCCGAAGATTCAGAAGCTTTGGAAGAAGAGAGTTCTGTAGAGTTTTTATAAATTGCCGCGCGTTGTGCCTTTCCAAATCTACGTTGCATTCTGTTATGGTGCATCTACAAACAAAGAGTATGTTTATATTTAAGCTTAAGTTGAGATTGTTGCAGTTGTTAAATCGATTAATGAACCCACAAGACTGAATATGTTGTCGTTTGCCTTCCGAAATTGGCAATTGCTTTGACATCAAGATGAAATCCATGTACATTATTTTTGTAAATTCACCCTGAGTTTCTTGTAGGCTCGCTACTACTGTACCACCACCAACCACTATACCATATCAGCCTATAACGTCCCTACTACTAGGACACAGGTCTCCTCTCTGTGAGAGGGAGTGGGCCGTAATCCACCACGCGGGCCCAGTACGGGTTGGAAGATATCACATTTCTTCGTATTTTTGGTTCTAGGACATGCTGGTTTCCTCACGATGCCTTCACTGTTCTTCCTTTACTGTTTTGAGAGCAGTGGTGATGAAATAATTCGATAATGTACTTTAGCTAAACTCACGAGTGCTCCAATTCTTCCCATTTTTCATAGATAGCTTTAGCTCCACAAACTAATCTTACCTTCCCAGGTTTAAAGTCTTCGGCACAGCCCTAGGTTTGTCATGAACTGTATTCTTGTCACTATCGTTTGATGTAGGGTTACTAGCTCTTGATGGTAAAAACACGTTATCAGCATCAGAGTCGGCTTCTCCATCACTTCCAGAACTTGCGTTTTCTGGACCAGATGTATCTGCAAAGTAAACGTGTAGTAGGACCCTTCGCGAAACCGTAATATACGCATTCTGTATATCAAAACAAGTAACTTTATGCAAAATTAATTGCTGGGAAACGATTTTAAGGCCGAAAGTCTTCACACGGAGTATCGTTTTACCCAGCAACTGGGTTGTGGAGGTCAGATAGGCAGTCGCTCCAAGTAAAAAACTGTTATTCAGCTGCAGCACATTTAGGTACACTTACCTGAAGAATCATGTTCCTTTGTTTCACTACTTTGTAATACAGCCACCACATCCCTGAAACAAAGGCTAAGTCATGAAAAAAAACTTAAATAGATATATTTATGGTAAGGTTCTGTTTTCCAACGTAAATCATTGCATGCTTCCAAAGGGTAAAAGTATGATGCATCGCTAGCGTTTTTGTATGAAACAGCAGATCATTTTTAATTTCGGTCTTTATCCCATACTCAAAGTTGTTTATTAAGTCATTGACGGACACTAAACGCCCACGGCCGTTCAGTAATTTTTATCTTAAGAAGCGACGCACACTTTACTTGTGGTAACTAAGTGTACTTACAAACACGCTGTGAATGTGTGCGTGAAGACGAGTAGAGTCAGCATATAACACACACACACTTCCAACGTCGCCATTGTTTCGGACGGCACCAAGACCTCCTGCGCTTTTTTTTTTTTTATGGATGGGAAATCATTTAATGACTCTTCCCGCTCTGGGTGGAGCGGAAGGGAGTGTCAGACTCTTACTGACTAAAACCCACCCGTGTTCCTTCCTTAGCCCTTTATGTTCCGGGCAGCGGTAACCCTTTCGGACAATCCCTCCTCCCTCCTGCCTACCTCCTGCGCTTACACACGCATTCACTGCGTGTTTGTAAACTTGATAACCACAAGTAAAGCGCGCGTCGCTTCGGGAGATAAAAATACTATAATGACAATAAAACTTATATTGTGTCTCGTTCAGTGTCCTTCAACCTATTAAATATTTATTTCAATTTTGTACTCGGCACAGTTTCATCCTTACCTGTAAGGGCTAGGCAATCTAGCTAACGTCTGATAAGTCAAAGGTCCCGTATAATCAGCGTCATGCAGCTTCGGCCAGTGTCCCAGTATGAGCGTGGCTATCTCAGGCGATATATACTCGGTGGAGCCGGAACATAGCTTCTCTAGCGCGTCCAGTAAAGATACCACACATTCCACTGCCGCGGCTACTACTTCTGGGTTGCCGCTTCGTCCGCATTCTTCTATGCCATCCATTATTCTGTAATGGTAATGGAATTGAAGTTAAATTCACGTTATTTTGGATACACATTATTTGAATAATCTCATTTATTTGAAAGTTCATGCAATTCTGTGTGTTTTTTGAGAGACAAAAGACTGCTAGGATCAAGAAATTTTAATCAATCTTTGGTTTATAATTGCATGTAATTATAGCAAAATACTCTATGGCCCTAAGATTATGACTGTGGCTCAATATGATTGTGGTCATGAAGACTAGGGTCTAGGCTTTTACGGGTTATGATGATAGTCTATTTTTAAGGTAACTTAAAGATATTTTTCAAAAGCACCTACAATCTCACAATCGCCATATCATCACTATGTCTCTCATGATGGTCCACTTTCTTCAGCAGTACCAGCTGGCACAGCCTCTTGGGGTTCTGTAGCAGTTCCCGTGTGCTGCGCAGAGGTTCCACGCGGTGCGATACCGGCGGGTACAGGAGCATGCGGTGGTAAAGTGCTTCTAGAACTGGTCGTAGGTTTGACGTTGATCCTACTAGGCGAACCAACTGGTTTGCTATGCTGAAATGTAAAAAGTTTTAGCGTTAAAAAATGCTCGTTTCTTATGAGCTAATTGATTCTACACAAAATTGTTTTTCTATATTTTCGTATGTTTCATAGGCCTCTCTAATTCCTTTCCCTTCTCTCGGTGTTGTGCTCCTTCTTGGCAGCAACTTAAAAAGTTTCGTTTGTAGAAAATATTAATAAAGATTCCCTGTTTTCAACTGTACCTGTAAATAGCTTTAGCTTGTTTGCTGTTGAAACTGGGAGCGGAGTTGAGAGCACCGGATCCTCTGCCGGAGTCATCGACCAAATGACCGTCGTGCTCTCTGAAATAATGTTACAAATTAAAGCTGCTGTTGTAAATTCAAGAGAAAAGCTAACTTAGAGCCATGCCTCACGGCACGGGGACGACATGGCGGCGCAGCCTAGTCGCGTCACCAACAAAATGTATGGTTGGCGTAACCACGCAGACGCCAGGTGAGCCACCCACTTTAAAGCTGATACATTTAGTTCGCAGCGCGACCTGGCGACGTCGCCATGGCGTCCCGGTGAGGTAATAAAAATTCGTATCAGTAGAGAAAAGACAATACAGCAATATTACGAAAGCAAACCGATCAAAATATTTCGTGTTGTGCAGTATCCGGGCGATAAAATAGCATATTGAGTTTCAGAAAGAGAATGTTACATAGGTATGACTGATAGAGAAAACCTGTTCGAAGCTGAACTCCTTCTAAACCTCAATGTGCCATCGATATTAACGGCTGAGTACTTACATAGAAACACACAATTATAGTTGAAGCCGTAGATAAAAATAAAAAAACGAATCAACTATTGTACCTTGATTTAATATTCTTGTCCACCCTAGGAGTTCCTAGGAACGAGATGAGCGCTGGACAGAATTTCTGCCAGAGAAACGTGGTGAAGTGCGAGTTGCCGCTCACTCGCTCTGACAGACTTGACATTAGAGTCAGCAAGCAATCTAGGAAGAATAACGCCAGTGGGTTCTGTTTTGGAGTTCTGTGGATTAATTAGGCATTATTTAATTACATTCAAGTTAGGTACTTTACATACAAAACAAAAGAGAATGAAGATCTGATGATGCAGTGATGTGCACAGATGAAGAAACTATGAATTTCAATTTCAGTGCAGCATTAAGATCAATTAGTGCTAATTAGCTAATAAAAGCGTGTTAAAACACTAGGATATAGGTATATCCTAGTGTTTTAACACGCTTTTATTAGCTTCACTTGTATCTAACAACAATATAATAAAATCTTAGAAGTAAATTTTAACCAACTTCTAATTGTCGTATCGAAAGGAAACTTTGAATGTATATGCAGTTCGGATGGCAAAACCATAATTTGGTGGAGCTGATCTGATGATGGAGCCAGGAGATGGATAATGGAACTCTTCAGTGGCTACTAGTAAACCCCTCGAGTTTGGGCTCATATGATTTGTTTTGATGAGTCCAATAGATTGGATATAAGCGTGTTTTTTTTAAACTACGTACATATTTTTTTTATTACCAATGTACATGTGTATTATCATTGGTAGCGGGTTTAAAATAGGCAATAAAAATCTTCCTAGTGTAGGTAGTTCACCTTCATCCATTTTTAACATGATGCTATTATGCATTATCGATTGCTATTTAAATGCGACCCTTCTGAACGTTCCAAATATTTTCCAGCTAATAAAAGATATCGACTCACAGTTGCGTTTCAGACAGTCGGCTGCATAGATACTGTATGACGGGTATCACTTCACTGTAACATCCCACGGCCACGATGTGATTCCTGCCCAGGGGAGAACCCTCTGACAGGAGCTCTTGGCACTCTTCATCTAAACGAAAGAATGGGCATTGAGACCAAGATATTGATATGCCAACAGTGTGCTAATCGTCTCTAAAACTATGATGTTGATAGCCAGCTGTTTATAGTACTTATTATAGTTATAGTCACTGTTTTCACATGAGTTGCGGTCATTTTCATTCATATTGCTCGTTTTATTTATTTCTGTTTCGGACGCCATTACTGTTTTTGTGACACAAGCCCACGCGCACAGGCGACCGTTCAGTGAGTTGAGCCCGTCGTACTCTATTCCATCGGATTTCAGACCAATGCTTCTACAGTTTTAAGACACTCACCTAACTGAGCGCAGTACGCCCTCAGCGCTTGAGCAGCCGCAGCTCTTGCAGCTGCAGCCACATGCGGCGGTGCAGCCGCAGCCTCCCCGCAGCGTCCACAAGCCCACACGCACAGACGACCGTTCAAGGTACGCCGCGGAGATAACGCCAGGGATAGGTACATGCGGAAGATTTGTACCTGGCAAATTGGAATGATTTTTAACCCTATAATTAGTCTTTTTTATACAGAAAGTAGCGTAATGCATTAAGTTATAAGATCAAGAGAACGCCTCGAAAGATTCTGTCTAGTGTCTTGATTATCATTGACTATCTATCCAATTAATGAGTAGCTATGGGCCTGATAACGAGAAAATTATAAAAATAAAATTTATGTAAGTTTATCTTTTCATATCTTATCTTTTATTTAGGAAATAGCTAATCTTTAAGTATGTTCAAGGATGATAATTGGCATGAGTGCTTTTTCCCCTTTAAATTACCTACTTTCAATTTATAAGCTAACACTAAAATATCAATTAAGTATAAAAAATAAAAGAAAAAGGGAGGAGCTCATTGGGCATTAAAAACCTCATCCGCATCGCTGTCAATGGGATAAGTGCCCAAAAGGCCGTCAGCATTATCACGTTGGATGGCAATGCTGATTATTTGAGCTAAAAGTCGGTTAAAAATAGGCCAGCCCTCTGGTCATGTGAAGAGTCAAACAACCGCTTGGCGATGTCCTGAAATATTCGATGAGCACTCGGACCCCAAGGCCCTAGTGTTTCAACTCCAAGAGGCTCTAACATTAGTTCCCTATACGGTTGTTATATTTGCGCCTATTTTCTAATGATCTACCCTAACTAAATTTAAGCTTAGTACTTGGTACCTATAGTGTATGGTATTACCTGTGTATCAGGTAGGTGGTACATAACGGAAGCGGTAGCGCAGAGTAGCTGAGAAGGCATCCATAGTGAGTCATCTTCAGGCTCGATCCCTCGGTGGAACCTGTCATCTCGGAGTATTTTCTATAAGAGAGTAACAAAACAAGAATAATCTATCCTAAACCGACAAGTAGGTAGCTTAGTTTTAGCAGGTCCAACCACTCGTTAAAGGAACATTGGCAATATTAATTCAAGGCTTTTTGCGCGGCATGGGTCTATCTCTATTTGACCTAGTTTTTGGTTCTTGGTCGAAGTAATAGATAGGGTCGACATCAGGATTGCCTCCCATTGACCGTGGACCGACTCCATATGGTATTATGAGCGAGAGCATCATGTACAAATAGTTCATCATCATCAGCTTGGATGCCATCATTACATGGCGGAATGTGTCTGCATTGAAATTATATGTACTTATGCATCTTTTGTACCTACCACATTTTATACAAATTTTGATTTATAGTATTCCACTGTTTGAGCTGGGCATGGGTCTCTACAGTTGTTGTAAACAATTTAACTCCATCCTCGGTCTTGGCCGAATCGCATCCAATTGCTACATCACACAGATCGTCGCTCCGACGTAGGGCGCCCTATTTTAAAATTGCCAACTTACATGGAACCCCTGTAGAGCGTAGGTGACCAGGCGCGGCCGCTTGGTTTCCAGTGCAGTCTGAAGAGGTAAGAGACATGCGCGGCGGAGCTCGTATGACGCACGACGTGCGTTGTTCTCTTGCATGCATAGTAATTCTAGACAAAAATAAACCGCCGTCTGTAGATACCCCTTTAAATTACCTAAGCATCTGTCTGTAATATCAGCCTGTAACTGTCCCTTCGTATACAGAGAAGAAACGAGAATTGATCGCCTACTTAACTAGTAAAGTTTTAAATGCCTTACTGATGTAGCTCAGGCTTTTGATAAAGTTTTAGTAACCTTGTAAACAAACAGAAAAAGTTAGAATTCGCTTTCGTTACAGTTGGCAAATATTCAAGAATAATTATTATCTGTACCTACGAGTCGAGTGAGACACGTAGAAGTATATTTGAAATTAAAGAATATGGAGATGGAGTTCCTCAAGGGCGTGTCTTAAGCCTGGTTCATTAAATAGGTTTTCAGAGCAGAAGGTGGAAGTCACATTACTAAAATAGCTTGCTGTTAATGAAAACGATGGAAACTGCTTAATGCAGTACCTATACCTAAGTATATATAAACTAAGTGTGAGCTAAAAATATCCTTCACATAAATTATATATTAATTCGATTGATAAAGATTAGGACTGAGGATTGCAACTGGTTGTAGAAAGTGAATACAAATTGTTTGGCGTAATGTTAAGTAAGATAGTAGTTACGATATACACACCATTAATATAAAAATAAATGGCAATTCGTTAATTAACTCACAAAATGTATAATAGTTTTATGACACCATATGGTAACAAAACAAACATCACTAGAAAGAAAGCCTGAAAGCAAAATTGAAAAGGCTATAAAAACTAAGAAGATAAAAACCGCATTTCCGATCACGGCGCAGTGACGGTCATTATTGCAAGTATTGATTAGTGTCTTAACTGCACATTGGGCGAAGTATATGTACCTAACATTTTTTACATAAGTTAGCGGCCTCGAAAATAAAACCTTGACTGAAGGCTGAAGAAACATTTTTACCTACCTAGTGCATCCTGACATGATTTCCTGAGGGCCGTAAACTTTACTCCCGATGCTTCCTTGAATATGTCCTGGAGAAGCTCCTCCATTTTAGCACAAACATATGACAATGACTCACTTCCCTACATTTACATACAACACACAATCGGTTCACATTCTTCCCAAACTAATTAAACTTTGCGAGGAACAATATTGGAAACTGAAATGTTTAATAAAACATGAATAACTGCGAAATAACGTTATTTGAGTGGGTGGAAGTGTGTCTTATCTGAGTTGTACGTAAGCACAGCGACGGAGCATGCTCAGTGCGGGAAATCAATACTTCCCGAACGACGTAATGTTTGCGAAAAAACTTTACCAACAGGTGGTTTGGTTGGTATTTCACTACTTTCACGTACGTATTCTTTCTTTTCTACACGCTGGAACATACACAATTTTATTATTCTTTTGAAAATCTGATATTTCCTAACTACTTCACCTACTTATGTTTTTTTTTTTCTTATAAGTAGGTACTTACTACTATTATTAAAATGTATCGAATTAATGCCCAGGCTACCAAGAAGGGAATTTAGTTTATAATTTTTATACTATACTGGGAAAAATAAGTAAAATACACTACGGTTAATTTTCAGCTTTGAATGTCAACTTCGTCAGTCGTCTTGCTACAATTCTACAAACCAACGTTAGTCAGACGACCATGTCGATGAAGCTAATCTCAGTCATGTCAACCTAAAAATCTCATTAACCAGGCAAAGTACAGACGCCAGCACATCAACCTACACCTAACTGTCAAATTTTCCCATTCAACATTGAACCTTATGCTTTAGCGATAAAGTTGAAAATCTATTACAGAAATCTGACAGATTGTAGTAGGTTGATGTGCTAGCGTCTGTACACTTGGTAATCTTCTTAATTTTTTTTTACTTTTCTCTAGAAACATTTCTTCTACTTCGATTTGTCCTATTGGAAAATTCAAACCCAAACAACGAAGTAATAAACTTATAGGCAGGTTACTAAAACAAAAATACTTAGTGAAGTGATATGTGATAATATTTAAACAAATCAAGTATCTTGACTTGGCTCGCGAAGTTGTCGACATTCGACATGTGGGATGTGGACTCAACGATCATTATGCCGATAGTCTTGACAGCCAATGAGTTTGAGGAGGCTCTCGTTGGGCAGCTGGATCAAGGGTTTGATTCAGAACGCGGTACTTCTGGAAACTGCCTGCATTATTAGGAGGTTCCTCTCTCTGGACTCTGGAGCCCTGACCGCCGGTAGCTTAGACCCTGTTCCCGATACCGGTGGGCTACTATTTTTTATAAGTACTTTAAAATGTTTTTAAATATTTTATATTCTAACATTTAAAAATAAGTAGGTACTTATAATTTATATATACTTAAATAATGAAATAAAGGATAATAAAACACTGCTAAAAGACTGCCGATGTACCTATTCTGTGACTGCCGAACTGAGGTGTTCTAAACATGTGTGCTTTTCCTCTATCAAAAAGTACGTGGCTTTTCCCTTCGGGAGATACTAGCGTGATTTGTTGACATATGGTAAAGTAAATAATTTAGACATACTTACATTAAAATAGGCATCATTTGAAAACTTGGCAGATTATATTGCAGTAGCGTAAAATATTGTTTTTAATTTTCGCGGAATTCTTGACATTATTGTATTGAATTGCCATTTTCAAGATAGTGACAGCACACAGACAAAAACAAGTGCGAGTCGGACTCGCGCACCTATGTTTCCGTACAAGTTTATCACGGGAATCGTGATGATAGATCATGACAAGTACCGTCAAATAAAAATCCCGTAAATTAAAAACGGCAAAAAAATCACGTTTGTTGTATGGGAGCCCCCCTTAAATATTAATTTTATTCTGTTTTTAGTATTTTTTGTTATAGCGGCAACATAAATACATCATCTGTGAAAATTTCATCTAACTAGCTATCACGGATCGTGAGATACAGCCTGGTGACAGACGGACAGACATACAGACAGACGGACAGTGGAGTCTTAGTAATAGGGTCCCGTTTTTACCCTTTGGGTACGGAACCCTCAAAAGTACGTTTACGAAATGAGCTTTTTACATAATTTGCCTACTCCTATTTTATTTGTGGCTACGATTTTCATCAATGATTCTTTTGATTTTCTATCTATTTTTTAATGGAATTTACCTAATATTATAACATCTACTAAAATAGAATTTATGTTGGGAAAGATTCGTTCAAAAAACTTTTTTTTTTGTTTATGGCAGCATTTGACATTTTGTCTAGTGACTTGACAGTTGACGGATAAGCTGTCAAATTGTCAAATAGTCTTGAAAAGATGGTGTCTTGGAGTGGTTTGGGCCGATCTTTCGGCATAAACTTGTTTAAAAACCATACCAAATCACTTAAAAGTGTCCAAAATGTAACCTTTTCAACAAGTAAAACTTTAATGGATGCCCATGGGCACAAAACTTTCGTGCTACAGCCCTCCAGGTGACGATCGTTTTGACTGATTACCTAACCAATTTTTTGGCTCATTGTTTGTTATATTCGTATTATTTTGCGACTGTCTAAAAGTACATTTTCAGAAATGCCTAAATCGCAGTATTTTTATTATGGTTGTAGTTTGTTTTATTATTTGTAATTTCCTAACCTAAACTCTTGGTTGGCAGATGGCAATGGCACAAGTTCAAGGATATGTTCCATTTCTACACCATGCTGGGCCTGATACCGGTTGGCGCCATCATCTTCTACACCAACGTGTTCATCGGACCGGCCCAATTGTGCCCAATCCCTGATGGCTACGTACCAAAACATTGGGAGTACCATCGCCACCCAATTACAAGGTTCATCGCCCAGTACATTCACCACAGCCCACAAGAGGTAACTTTCCCTTAAAATGCTTGTATTTAAAGTTCTGTTGTGTTTTTAAAACTACACAACATAACATCACACTTGTTATCCCGAGGGGTTAGGCAAAGATGTACCTACAGTACACCCACATTTATTAATGTTTCAAAGTGTGCCATTTAATAAGGCAGCCTTTATGGAACAACCTACTAATACTGCCTAATCAAACCTTCATAACAATCAAAATCATCTTGTTTAGCAGTGAGTTTGCGACCAGGGCTTTGAACCCATGCCAAAAGTACAGGTTCTGTTCTGTAACAATACTTAGCGGTTCTTGCCATTTTGGTGCCTGAATTCCACTTAACAAGAACCTACCAAGTCTACCAAGTACCATAATATCTCATATTTGTACAAGAAACCTCATACGGTTAGCTACCTCGAAGTAATTTTTCTAATGCCTATTAACTATCCTTTATACTTACTATATCTGTTTTGTCACTCTAACTTTTGGAAATACTAGCAGCGCCCTGCGGTTTTACCCGCATAAGTTTCGATCCCGTAGGAATATGGGGTTAAAAACTCCTATTTCCTTTCCCGGGACTCAAACTATCCCTATACCAAATTTCATCTAAATCGGTTTAAGCGTGAAGAGGTAACAGACAGACACACTTTCGCATTTATAGTATTAGTATGGATTTGCTTGGTACCTGTACAGTACCAATGCTGATTTGACCAATAGTAAATACTAACAGTGAACCAAACACACCAATTAGTGAATATCAATAGTATAGTACTATAGGTACTATGTCTGGTACCGCTCCCAATTGTACAGGTACTACTCTGGTACCGGTATTACCCCAAGGCCAATAGTACCGGTTCCCAAAAATACCGGTATTTCAAGCCCTCCTTGTAGCCATTAGACCAATGATGTAGTGTTACTCACTTTTTATTATTTCATGAAATTATCAGATAGGTAGAATATATTGTACAACAAAATTGTAACACAACTTCATATTGTAATGAGATTTATCCATGCCATAAATGTGAAAATAACTCTGTCTATCTGTTATCTTTTCATGTTTGAACCACAAAACCAACTATTATGAAATTTGACATAGATAGCCTGATAACTAGGGAAGGTCATGAGCTAATTTTCATCCTGGATATTTGTATTAAAAACAATTAAACGCAGATGAAGTTGCGGGCAACAGCTAGTTGTATTAAATGCTGCTACAACAGACACATACTCCCTGTATCTGTTGTATCAGTATAGCTCTGCCTACCCCACGACTTGAAGCGGCACCTGCCGGCATTTCGTATCGCGCGCGTACCCTAATCAGCCGTACGACATCTCTAAAACATTTGCATTTACAATTAGTTTGTTATGAGATAAAAATTAAAACCAGCACCCTAATTGCGTAACACGCTTTCAATCACAATCTGAGACATTTGAAAGATATTGCTAATCCATTGCTTCATAGGTTTGAAAAATTCGAAAATGCTTTAATGTAAATAATGCAGTGAATGTGGGTGAACTGTACTGTGGGTGTACTGTACTGTGTATTTATTATAATATATTATATTATATAGTATTATACATATATTGTCATTTTATATGTGTTACACGATTACCTCGCAGCAATGGTTATGTTTTGAGTCTTTAATATAGATATTTAATTATTCCATACTCTCTTCTGTATGGTATTTTCACAGTGAGGTTTCAGAAATTATACAAGGTAATGAACCAACTCACTCACATAATACCCCCATAATTTTCATAAATACCAACCATTATTAGCTAATAATTATAACAATTAGGTCATAGTTAATTTTATTTTGGGTATGACTCCGGGAGCTTTTCGGGGAGAACTTATTATTAGTTTCTGGATCCCTACACAGATTGTCAGTTATTTGTTTCAAAACCATAAGTATTTGAATTTGGTTATTGTTGTCTTTTTATTAAACTAAGCTTTTTCAAATAAATATACTCGAAAGTAGTTTTTTCTGCTGAAATAAGTCATCATCTGCCTAGCCTTTTCCCTACTACGTTGGGGTCGGCTTCCAGTCTAACCGGATGCAGCTGAATACCAGTATCCACCAGTACCAGTTCTGCTGAAATAAGTATGACTGCAAATATAAATTTTTTAAATAATTATCAATATAGAACTAAACATTATTCATAAACATTGCTTAAAGTTAAGTAGTGATTAGCGACTGTATAACCAATAACCATACATTTTTAACATTTAAACATCACTTAACTTTAATTATCGTTTATGAATAAACCGCTTTATGTTTTTAAGTTCCTTGCCTGCCCTTTCAAAAAACCACCCCCAAATAACATTAGACTGGATTTAAATAAATGTTATTTATTGAGATATTTGTCTGTTACAGGACTATGAGAAATTCATGCACTTCCTTGATGAAGAAAAACAGAAGCAGAAGCTTCGTGTGTTGGAGAGGGAGATCATTAAGAAGATGGGTGAGCGCCAGGACTACAAAGCTTACTATTACAAACCCATGGTCAACAAATACCTCCGCATCAACAAGAAGATCGGAGAAGAAATGCTCGACCGCATGGGTGATGACTACAAAGATGATTAGTGCTGCCTTGAACATTATGTTGTTGACTCTAGAATATATTTAGTTATCAAGTGAATTGTTACCATATTTCAGTGTAGATAAAATAAATTATTAATTGTTTCTTAACAATTTTATTTGAACAATTCTATTTATTACATCTGGCCACCCAGTTATGCTACAATCTATGCTACATTTTGTAAGTGATTTTGCTGTTATATATATTTACTTAGTTTTTTTTTTGGCACCTATGTCTGTTTTTGTATTATTAGTTGAACTGTAATCTACTAAAGATATTGGGTATAAATAAAACAGTAAGGCTTATGGTAACATTGTTATTTATTTACAGGAAATTTCTAACGATTGACAATAATAAATTCCGACTCGTGGAACCCTTACAAAATTAATGTCAACACTTACCTAGCAGTATGCTAAATGCCTGATATGATGCTACTTATATAAATTTAATGCAGTTAATATTATATATTTATGTTAGGTACTGTGGTCATATGGATTCTGTAGAAATGGGAAAGATTTATCTTTATTGAGGAAAATTATTTTAGGTATCCGCATAGATGGGATTAGTTATTTTGAATCATGAAGATTTAGAATCATTCAAGAGAGCATAGAATACTATGGGGAAAATCATATATTTATTAGCATATAATTATTACATTTTTAATTTCAGTGTTGAAATAGTAACTCATTCTGAAATTAGTCATTAATCAATTCTAATATAAGCTTCACCTACGGAAAAACTAAGAACGACGAAAACTACATAATAAATAAATTCTTCGGCGGTGCTGTATGCACGAAGCTCTTAACTATACTGTTACACAATTAAATTACAAAACGATATGATTTCATTATCCCGTTCTTTCAGTCTTCGCAGTTTGTAGAGTTCCAATTATGACCCAACAACTATGTACTTAGATTGCTTCTCATAATAACATTTTTTGACTTTAAAAATATTTACAACATTCCTAAGTTAAATAACAATTTCGATTTGAAATTGCAACTAAGCTAGATAACTATAACAAAATTGTAAAAATCAGTATCAAAGCGTAAACACAATCATCATATCCGATCGAAGTAAAAAAATAAAATATAAACTAACAGTATCTAATTTATCGTAAGTAATATGGACTACAATAGACTGTTAGATATACGCTATTTAAAATTGTTTTTTACGATTTCTCAATGATAACAATTTCAAATCTAAAATTTAAGACGGCTACGAGTTTCTACAATGTAAAATTTAAACGTTATAATTCTATTTGCTTTTTTCTTTCTCAGCTTGCGCGGCGAGCTTTGCTTCCTTTTTGGCTTTTTTCTTTTCCTCCTTCGCTTTTAGTTTGGCTTGTTTCTCTTCTTCCTTAGCTAATAGTTTAGCCTGTCTCTCTTCTTCTTTAGCTTGAAGCTTAGCTTCTTTCTTCGCTTCCTTCTCCGCCTTAAGTCTCATCTTTTCTTCTTTCTTTTTCTCTGCTATTTCGTTTTTTCTATTGTCAGTACTTTCATCCTTTTTGCTTTTATCTTCCTGTTTTGAGTTTTCATCATCTTTTTTCTTTTTATCTTCTTTTTTAGGTTTTGATTTGGGGTTATCTTTTTTCCGTTCAGTCTCTTTGCTGTGATCTCTGGAATCGGGCGGGTCGTCTTTATTCGAAGGTTTTAGTGGCCGGAAGAAGTGTTGTTTGTCCTTTTGTGGCGACGTTTCTAGTTGCGTTACAATTTTCTGGGCACACCTGTAACAAAACAAAAACGTCATTAATATGGGATCCCAAAATCAACAGCAATTCAATGAATTTATGAATAATTAATTTTTATAATTTTTTTTTAATAATGAAAGAATTTATTTGAATAAAATTCACGGATTTCCCATTTTTCATAAACAGGGTCAACTCAAATTAGCAAGCAAAACTCCGCAGATGTGATGGATATCGATATTATAGGTATGACAATAAAACATCAAAATAAGATTATCTGAATTCAAAATTTGAAGTAACTACTCTACCAGCGACTGTTGTCCCCGTAGACAGCTGCAGTTACTTGAAATTAAGGGATACGTTTTTTTTTTGTTTCGTCGTTATCGATAACTAAAACGTCTACAGAGTTTCGCTAGTTAATTTAAATTTACCCTATATATCCTAATCCTTGTATCTATCTCTATTGTATCTAAAAGTTTGATTTACAATAAACAAAGTTTTCTGTTTTAGTTTTGATGAGTTACCTTATTCTAGTAGAGGCGGAGGCAGCAGCGGCACTCTCTCTTCGTCCCTCGCGGAATTCCCTCTGGAACTCTCTGATGGGAGGCAGGCGACCCGAAGGCTCTCCTGCCGCAGGGCCTCCCGTATAGCTATGGACTTGGTAGTCTTGTAAACGGGCCTGTAAACAGGGATTTATTTATAAGATTATAAAAATAAATGTGGAAGGATAATACCAACATGATTAAAATGTTACAGCGAAGAATTTCTCAATTTCTTAAACAATAAAAAATCTGTATTCATAAAATGCATAGATGAGGTTGAGGGTGTTGTAGATATTGACTTCTGCTGAATTAATTTTCAAAAAGATAGTGCGTAATTTCACTCGTGCTTGCACCCTTGGGAAGCCCAATGTGCTCCAGTTATTAGTACCGGTCAACAAACAGACGGACGGGCAGGGTATCTTTCTTGAAGCTGAATAACCCAAGTAAATCTTGATCCAGTAGGATTGAAAGAATCCTTACTTGTTTTTCTTAATTATTTAGGTAACTACTAACATGTAAGAATCCTCTAAGTTTAAGTTTAGCAGCTTTATAATCTTTTAAAGTGCTCATGAAATACGTAGGTACGTCGTCTATACAATCGCCTTTTCCCGCTAGTACCACCGGTGGTTCAGTTCGGTGGTACTAGTGGGAACAAAGGTATATAGCATCAAAGGCTGGTTAGATCGTTGAAAGAACCCTTACTTGTTTTTCTTAATTAGTTAGGTTACTCTACTAACATGTAAGGATCCTCTAAGTTTTAAGTTTAATCTTTTTCGACGTGTTTTTGAGTGGAGACCGCGAATCGGTAAACGTAAGGTGATGATTGGTAGCAGCTGGATGAGAGTTGCCGAACATCGAGTTGAATGGCGTGCAATAGGAGAGGCGTATGTCCAGTAGTGGACTGCTATAGGATGATGATGTCTTTTTAAGAGCTAATGAAATACGTAGGTTTCGTCTACACAGTTGCCTCTATGTAGATCAGAGGCTGGTTAGTTCTACGGTTACGTTGCTTCCAGTCCTCTCTCACACCCTTTGTCAGTATGAATTTGCAAAACTAGATGTTCTATTTTTATAACTATAATTTAGTGTACCTATTGGTATCCACACTACCTTCATACTGTGATGCTGCGAGCGTCTTAGCGAATTGGAGGCAGGTTGCCTTGCACGCGGTGGCACTGACGCCCTGGGCACCGCGCCCAGGCATGCGCCCCCACACTTGGCGCCGCCGCATAGCTTCGTCGAACAGCTGTTGGGAACGTTGCCTCCGCTATTCGAAGACACGGAAGATATACCTGGAATGAGAGAATTTGGTAGTAAGTATCGTGTAACTGTTATATCTATAGCTGAGGCAGATATATTAAAATATGTTGGTGTTGAATTTCAGATCAGGAACGGGCGGTCGTACCGTAAGTACCTACTACAAAGTAACCACGTCAGGTAATCGCGTTGATAACAAAAATAGAGCCTGCCACAGCTGCGTTCAAAAAAGCTGCAGTAGACAGACTAGACTAATTATGACGACACGTTGGCTATATAAGTAGTCCTTGCAGAGTTATTTTGACTATGATTTTGCAGCACTGTCATCTTTATTCTCGTTGGAGTAAGGTTGCTGGTGGGTTGCTATATATCGAAAGGTAAAATAACTGAAAGGACTAGCACAGCAAAATTCGACAGGTGCTGATGAGATTTGAGAACCTTTGAATTCCGTGCTTTGCTCTGTTTTATAGCGGCTTATCCAGGAGGCCGTAACTAAATAAAATGCAGGTTCAAAGGTACGTACCAGAGAGGGAAGACTCGCCACTGGTAACAGAGTAGAGTGAGGCCGAGGCGGGTACGGAGCGAGCGCCTACCGAGTAGCTGGACACAGAGCCTGGCACGCCCCACGATTTCGCGCTACCGCTTGACACCTGAAATGTAAAGGAAGTAAGATTACAATTTTTTACAGGTAGCCAAAGGCGGAGCTAGTTGTTAGGTCTATCAAGTGATGTCTTCTTACCTGCCAGCTCTTGCTGGTAACAAGTCGCGGTGCTTGTCGCAGTCGCAGGATCTTCGCTCGACAGATGACGCACCGCAATGGCAGCAGGCGTTGGCTGACAGCCATCTGGATGGTCTTTACGAAGCAGCGCCGGCACACCACCCTGTGCCCGCATGGCGACGTCTGCATCGTCGCCTTCGCGTTCACACATATTACACACTGAAAATGTATACATAACGGAATCAGTTGTGATTATGATGTTATTGTAAATTTGTAAAGCAAGTTGATCAGAACCACTTATGGGTTTCTGAGAAATTCTTAAACGGAGTTTAAACTTTCAATAGCTATTTATTCGACATAATTATCTATTTAAGCGAATTCCTTCCTTATGCTTGGTTTTTGAGGTTCTCAGATAAACCCTCGATAATAATTCACTCGACTTTTAAGCTAAATTCTTCCTTAATGACGTGTTCAGAAACACGATATCGAACCAATAATCACTATCGAAAGGATAAACTCCGTTTAAAAACCTCAGAAACCGGGCATTAGTAAAGCCGGCCTTTACTGGGCTGCATCACGCGGTAGGTACCTATGGTACGGCAAAGCATTTTAAAACAAGTTGTGAAGACCAAGTAAGCTGTTGGTTGACAAACCAAATGGAAAAATTCAGATATTCAGGGGGATTCTTGTGGTAGGGACCTACAGACACCTAACCTGCTACCTACATAATATATAAAGACACCTGCCGACCTAGATAATAAAACTATTGTGAGGTGTGGTATAAAGCTGGTGATAGCTTGTTTTGGATTTTTAATTGTTTGTGTCCAAATTGATTTGTTTAATAATTTCTTAGTCAAATAAATTGCACCGCGAAATTAGTTTTCACATAAAGAGGTACGCGGCAGTTAGACTGACTGAATCCACTAGTACTAATAGTAGGTAGTTTGGTCCCTATTTAGGCTCATAGAACTTTAAATATTCATTCAGATATGTAGCTCCTGTCGTGATTCGTACCTTCAAAATAAGTATCACTCACTCAGATTAGGTTAAATCGACCTTCTACCTTATTTAATAATTTATTTACTTAATTAAATCTTCACTATTGAAAAGATAACTACTTACCTAAAATGTAATTACGCAATTAGACAAGTTAGTTGTGCTGCAGAAGCCTTGATACGCGCCAAGGTCGATCGTCAGCCGTTTGGGCCGGACGGAATCGCTATTGTTTACCGTTCTTACAGCTTTCACTTGTTTCCGATTAGAGTGCCTAGATTAGTTAAATATTCGTGGTTGGTTTCGGACACTGGATTTTTTTGTGGTGCTATACTTAATTTAAAAAAAAAATATTTGCTGTTCCATACATTTTGACCGTGTAGGTAAGTGTTGCACTTTTCTATGAAATTGCATTTTTTTTTTTTGATAGCCGACAATTTTCTACGCTTGGGGATCTAGAATCATGTGCTGTATTCATGGTTACTGTTTACGCGTCGACGTCCCCTGTCATCCTATAGATCGGATTCGATTATTTATTATTCTCTTTGTAGATTAGCCTATAGACATATGTAGGAACACATAATAGATACATAGTCTTATAACAAATTTTGTTATAAGACTATGTATCTATTATGTGTTCCTACATAGCACACGACCCAAAAACAAAACACGTCGCCAAACGCCAATTGTCATCTCTCTGCCCTTATATCCCCATTTAACTCTCAACTTCTCTAATTCCATCCATCTCTTCCGGGCCAGGCGTCAACAGAGTTAAATTCCTACTTAGGTATAGCTAAGCCATCATCTTGCCAAGCATTCATATTTAATTTGGTCACCGTAATCTTGCTACAAGCTTGTACCTCCCTCTACAGCCATATACATTTTTACCAAAAAAGTACACCTTTTTTTCCAACATATATGCTATTTTGCAATATGAAAATAGCTCATGTTATAGTTAACGAAATATATGATAGCGTACGAGGGTTAACTGAAACTGAGGAGTTTACTGAAAAAAAAAACATTGCAGGTCGCGGTAATCCAGAGTGGCGCATTGCGATATACCTACAAAGGACGTGTATCCGGGAAGTAGTACGCTACTTCCAAACAAAAATATGAAACGCTACAGTAAAGCCGACGGCTATGGAATTAAAAAGTTAATGAAACCTGAAAATGTTGCTAATTCAGGTTTAATCTCGCTGCATTAATGAACCTCGTTCCAACAGAATGAGAAAGTTGATTAAGTATTTCTTTTGTTTTGTCTAGGTAATGTTCCCTTTGTTTATCGTCTAATCCCGTAAACTTTTACTGATGAAGTTGGTCAACTAATAATGGAGGGGGATGGAGGCTAACCATGATGGGTGCCATACCGTAGCCTATATTGTTATCAGATTGTTTACCATCCTAGACAAAGGGATTTGTGAATGCAGAATGGTGTTGTATTAACATATCAGGAGGACGCACCCGTCTATTGATTTATAGGAGATTTTAAGTTACTCTTACCCTCACCTCTTATACTGAATGCTAACGAGTTACGAGTTTGATCTGTACTCAAGTATCGTACCTATGTGATTGGTTATTTTATTTCTCAACCTGCGGCTAGATTAAGGCTCTCGCAGGCCGGCGCGACGCGACTTTACTAGAACAATATTATGAAAACTTTATGGAAATTGTTCTACCAGTATCACGTCGCACCGTCACGTCGCGCCTGTCTGCGGGAGTCTTTACTGATTAATGACTTGATCAGGCTTTCCGCAGGTGTAAAATCATATAGATTTCATTACAAATACCGTGTGCCACATTATAACTTGTGGAAACATAAGCTTATAACATTTATCGATGGTTAAACTATCTGATGTTGCTGAAGGATTGGTTTTATAAAGGGACTGAAATTTTGCATGTAAGTTTAAGTATCTACGTAGGTTTTTGGGAAAGTACTTACCTTCCTACTTAATGTGTGAATACCTTTTCACAAAAAATCCATCAGTTTATTTCGGGGCCACTTGGGTACCTACGTCTTGTAACTTTGTAAAGAAAGGAAGGTACACTTACTTCCTCATCTGGCGAAGAGGCGAGTTCCGGTTCATTTTCTTCCAGCTTATTGAGCAATTTGTCCTGTAACAAGAGAGATGGGCTTTTAGAAATTCGCCTCCGTCATTAAATATGTAAACCGGCCTTAAAACTTTTAACTCGGGTTGATGTTTTCTTTGAAACGCAAAGAGCATAAAAAACAACTTTACATACCTACTTACGCACTTGTTTATTTTTAACCGACTTCAAAAAAGGAGGTTCTGTATTCGACCCGTATGTATGTATGTATGTATGTATGTATGTATGTTTGTTTGTCCGCGATTTTCTCAAAAACTAATTAACCGATTTTGATAATTCTTTCACTAATGTGATCTACATACTTTCAGGAAGGTTTTAGTATATAATACATTATATAATTATTCTTATGTACGATGTTATATGCATAAATGTACTGCATCTCCGGCATTTCTATGCGAATTTTGATGATTCTTCTAGTCGGTGTCTTCAATTCCTCAATGCACTAGTGATATTTAAATTTGTGTGGAGTAGGTACAACTAAAAAGTGAAAAATAAAAACTTTTTTACAAAAAAAACAACCGACTTCAAAAAAAACTACAAACTGATAAATAACTTTAATTTCGGAAGTCGGTGTCAAAAAACGAAAATGCGGAACCAACGACACCGACTTCCGAAATTAAAGTTATTTATCAGTTTGTAGTTTTTTTTGAAGTCGGTTGTTTTTTTTGTAAAAAAGTTTTTTATAGTTCTTCTTTTGTTTCGGGTTAGGTGCGATAGGCCGCGCGTCAGTGGTAAAAAAAAAACCAGTATAAGATGGCTTCTTATTTTATTAAGGGGACTACGTGACCTAAAGCGCAGTCACTGTCGGACTGCAAAGAAAGAGAAGCACGATGACACAACGCAGTAGTCCAACGGTTAGGCTAAAGCTATTCCTTCTTAGAAGAGCGGTGGCCGAAACTAACGGCCGGGGTTGTCATGAAATTAATGATGGCAGTAGTGGTAAAGGTTTACATAGTTTTTTTTTCACACGCCCTGCCGCGTCAAAAGAAAAATACAAAGTGAAATGATGAGTACAATGACCCCTGAAGAGGAAAACTGTGATTAAAATTTCACCCTGTATTGTCGCTTTTCTGTTACGTTTTGACACCTCTAACCCACACGCAGTGACTTCACTTGATTGTCATAGAAACCTCAAACTCAAAGCATTTATTTCAATTAAACCATTTACAGGCACTTTTGAATAGTCAAGAAGTCGGTCAGTCAGAAAATATGAAGCTAGTTGCCGATTCCAAAGCGTAGTAGGTACCTATGGAGAAGAACGGGCAAGAAACTCAATGGACACTTAAATTAAGTACCTATATTTTTACAAACATATTAGTTAAATCATTAATGTTGAATGTATAATTATGTCTTTAGACACGTTTAGAATATTAACAGGTAGGTTATAAACCTACTAGGATATAAAGTTGTTCGTTTCCTGGTTTTTATTTGCTTAGGTCATGTTTTTTAAGGTTAGATGCAAATTAAAACGAACTGCACGTTCTCAAACATGATACCTAAGTCACAAGATAAATTAAATAGGTTCATTCACAGGTACTTGTTTTATGTAGGAATCTACATTCCTAAATCCTGTCGTGACTCTATTGCTAATTTGCTATCACTTCTAGACGATCTGTCTTATTAGGCAAACATAAGTAGGCAGTATTAGAAGCAAACAACTGATGATCTAAATAAAAACAGATATCTGATTAGGCGGGCAATAAAAATACGTATAGGTACACGATTTATTGAAGAAGCCTCTTGTACCTCACTGTAGGGCAAAGACCTCCCTTCCCTTCTTCCAGTCATCAATCTGTTGCTGTATGTGACCAAACTTTAAGAAAAGAGTAGAGTACCTGCCGTCTCCTCCTTGGACCTGTCGCGTTGTCGTTTGCTGCTGTTTGGGAAGTCTTTAATGTATCTTAAATATTTCTTAATGAGGTCCAATTACTACCTTTCACCGTAACTATTAGATATTCATCCCGTACCTATGTCAGTTTTAAGTCAATCAGCAAGAGAAGTTTGTATTGTTTCTAAGTACTTCTTGAACGTGGAGTTTTCAGCTTTCGTCTATACAAAAAAACATGTTGTGTAGGTATGTACAGCGAATTTTTCAAATTAAAATACCTTTCAAACATACCTAACTAACCCATAAATGTAGGAATGCTGTTGACTGTTCACGTGTGAGTGATTTATTTGGTTGAGTCGTTTTTATTACAAAGGCACATTTTTTTAAACATTTTACATGATTTTTATAGGAAGCGAAGTAATTTATACCATGGCGTAGGGTGCGTGTAAAAAAACAAACTTCACATATATAGGTACCTAAACCATAACAAAAACAACAATCACGAGGTAATAAGGTATTAATTAAGTAAACAATTATTTATTACATTTTCAGTCATATTCATTGCGAGTTTGAGAAAAGAATATCAAGTAGGTACTGTATTATTCATAATTTATTAACTACCTATAAAAAGTAAGTTATTGAGATGGGACTCCAGGGTGAAACTATGAAAAATATTGGAAAAATAGTCCAAATGGGTCCCATTTAAAAACTCCGCATGTATAAAGCAGCGTTCACACCAAGCGTAATATAGGTATAGTCGGCCGTCTACTGTGAAAATCTATGAAAAACAAAGGAAGGTTGCCGGCGGCTGATGTTGTGTTTAGGGTTCCGTACCAAAAGGGTAAAAACGGGACCCTATTACTAAGACTCCACTGTCCGTCTGCCTGTTTGTCTGTCTGTCACCAGGCTGTATCTCATGAACCGTGATAGCTCGACAGTTGAAATTTTTACAGATGATGTATTTCTGTTGCCGCTATAACAACAAATAAGTACTAAAAACAGGATAAAATAAATATAGGGGGGCTCCCATACAACAAACGTGATTTTTTTGCCACTTTTTGAGATAATGGTACGGAACCCTTCGTGCGCGAGTATGACTCGCACTTGGCCGCTTTTTTTCATACATTTTATACTGGACGCTCACAGTCGGCGGCCGACTTTTCGCTTGATGCGAACGCCGTCTAAGAGTAAAAATCACCATTAAATCCTGTAACTAAAACAATGCATTTAATATTGTATATAGGGCGAGGTTGTGATTTGGTATACAGAGGTCCACTACTATTTCTCATATATATTAATGATTTACCTAACGCTATTCGGCACCCTATGGTTTTATTTGCAGATGACAGTACAGCTCTTTTCACAAATAACAAAAATATAAATCATGAACTAGAAATAGGTAAATGATTCCCTATCTAAATTAATAAATTGGCTTACATTAAATAATCTAAAAATAAATCTTACAAAAACCCATTACATGAATTTCAGGAACAAAAACGCAAACTCAATTCCTTTAACTGTTAAGTACAATAATGCAGCTGTATCCGAGGTTACAAGTACAAAATTTCTAGGTATCCATATAGATTCTAATATGTCATGGAAAACACATGTAAATAGTGTATGTAGCAAATTAAACCAATTCTCTTATGCCCTCTACATGCTTAAAAAAGTATCTAACCAAATCACACTACTTAGTGCTTATCATGCCTATGTGGGATCCACTCTATCTTATGGGATACCTACTATATTGGGGATACTCAACTGATAAAGAAATTGCGTTCAAGGCACAAAAAAAGTGTATTAGATCAATATGTGGGATTCACCAAACAGATTCATGTAAACCTCATTTCATAAACCTCAAAATATTAACCCTTCCTGCTCTGTATATCTACGCGGCCTCAATTTTAGTTAAATCAAACATCAATATCTATGACACGTTAACAAGCAGTAGACTTAAAAATACATTACGCAATATAACATCCCACACTGCATTATATAGCAATAGTATTTTTTGTATGGGTATAAAAATATATAATAAGTTACCCATAGATATTAAGAACCTACATTCAATTGATATTTTTAAAAGGAAGCTAAAAGACTTCCTGATTAACAAGGCATATTACTCTGTAAAAGAATTCCTTGAAGAAAAATAAATATTTAATACCTACTAAAATGATTGTGATACTTATTATAATGTGATATAATTATAAGAACAGTATGATATAATATAAAATGTACGATTAATGATATAATATAATATACTGTAAACCTATGTAAATTGTATAACTGTATAAGTATGTACTTATACTTTTTAAAATATTTATAACTATTTAAATTGCAATGCCTTAACAGGCAACTAAGTTCTAAGAACCTAAGTACCTATTGTTAACATCTCTATAATTCTGTACACTTAGTTCGCAATAAAGAATTTGAATTTGAATTTGAAGAGTTCAGTTTATAACTCCAAAGTGATCCAAATTCAGCCTGTAGTATGTAAACTTGGCTCCAGTTTAAAGCCATTAGAAGACACATTAAAATTAATATTCCTTTCGCGCTTAACTTACTCTTTCTAGTTTTAATTGCAGTGACAATTTATTATTCGTTGTGCAACAGAAGCATGGTTAGACTTCCACTTGACGGTCGGCCATTTTTATGTGAAGCACGTAAATGGAATCCATCTGTCAACGATATAAATAGTAAATACTTCTTGATGATGATACAATTAATGATGATGACATTAATGTAAAGTTTTTTATAGAATTACAAGTGCATTATTTATATTTATATATACTTTATTGTACACCACAAAAATACACAACAAAAAGAATTATTAGAATTATTTTTATTGCATTGTTGTGCAACAAGAGTTTGTATACTTAGTTGTTGCGTTTTAGCATGTCATTAGTGGCCATTGCCCTATTCCTATATCTCTCCGTAGGAACCCAAATAATAAACTAAGTATGTTAGGTTTTTCGTTATTAGAACATGTTGAAAATCACGATAAATGTCGCTTCAGGACTTTATAGGACTGTGTGATCTAAACCCTTACTTAAGTCAAGCTTTTCTGTGACTTAAGTAGTCCATTTTTACACAGAAAAGCGTGGTGACATAACTGCGCGTTTAGGTCATGCGTGCTATAAAATAGTACACGATACTTGTGACTGAAGTAGTATTAATGCACGGCGTTTAGCTATTTTCACGCCGTGCAATAATGGACTACTTAAGTCACACATATCGTAATGTACTAATATTTCAGTGTTGGAAATATAAAATGCTGGAAAATGTAGGTGGGTCAGTGACCAGTATTGCCATGCTAAAATGCGACAACTATAGTGTTCATAGCTGATTATACATCCCTTGTAAGTAATACAGGTGGGTCGTAAAGGTACCATCAGCAATTCAGCTGGCAGGCTATCAGTCTGACAAATGTTGAACGATAATTTAAGTATTTTGAATCACGACGCCTAATAATTTGACAGTGTTTCCTAATAAAAAAACACCAATTACACTGTATGTAGATTGCTTAGATCCAGCGATCAGTATTTAAAATGTGAAAAATTTTTTAGAGAAGAACTGAGCAATACTCAAGTTTTCTAACTTTATTCTTCTATTAAGAATAGATGCCTGAAAAAAGCGTTGCCACCTCTATTGAACTCACTGAATGAGATCGATCATTAGGTGCTTTTTTATATCTTTATTTGGAAAAAAGGCTTTAATCGCGAAGCAATTAGATACGCCAGCCTCGTAGTTTTACAAAATAAATAGAAAGTAGGTAACAACTTAATTTAACAATCAAATAATATAACTTAATAGCTGATTTGGATGTAGTTTGGACAAGATCAAATTACACATGCCAACATCCCTGCTTCAGGCGCTCTTTACTTAGGGGCGGAAGTTAGCCAAAATTGAAAGCACAACAGTGTATATCTGTGCTGTATCTACTTATTTAATATCTCCAACATAGTTTAATCAGGCAACCTTATTCCTTAATGAAGCCACCGTCAGCTTACCCGGAATGGATCTAACCGCGGTTTAATTAAGTCGTCGCGGTAGATCGCTTACGGGATACAGCTTATCATGAGCTACTAGTGTGGACTTTGGTGTTGTCAAATTAAGTTAGGAGTCTGTGATAGACTGATAGACAGACACATATCATTTTACCTACCATAAAATTTGCAAAAGCTTAATACATCGTTATCTGCCTAGCCTTTTCCCAACTATGTTGGGGTCGGCTTCCAGTATAACTGGATGCAGCTGGATACAAGTATTTTACATGGAGCGACTGCCTATCTGACCTCCACAACCCAGTTACTGGGTAATACGATACCCCTGGCCTTGGTAAGACTGGTTGTCAGGCTTTCGGGTTACTGACTATCCATAACGATTGTCAAAGAGCCACGAATGACATCAGGGACCGTGCTTTCCGAGGCACGGAGGGGTTTCGGTATGTAAAGATGGTCACCCATCCACAGACCAACCGCGGCAAGCGTAGCGGCTGTTATTATTTAGCCACGGGAGAGAAAAAAAGGGATAACAATGCATTACCTACTTAAAGTTGTAATTTTTCTATCACAGTTCCGCCTTCTGTAACTTGTTGGATAAATAATCAAGAAAATTATAACTCTATTAGGTATGTTATGTAAGTAAGCTGTTAATAGCTATGATACTCGTATAAACTTCCTTAGTAGGCATTAAATATGTTAATAAATTAAACGTGATTGTTGATCATTGTTTATGTTTATATTTTTATTCTTGTCACAACTATACTTACTAACCCCCTTACTAATAAACGTTGTATAGCGTCTGTATAGTTACACAACGCTTTGTCTTCTTCTTTCGAACGTCAAATTACTTACGACCGAAAGAGAGAAATCGGTGTGTAACTATTCATCTGATCTAATACGTTTATTTAGTAAAGGGGTTAATGTTATAATGCGCTGAAGGGGTGGGTAGACAGAAGTGTATTGTAGGTACCTACGTCCATATTTAATCAATGTTTCAGTCCCGTTATCCACATCATAGGGGGAAACATGTATGTATTTTTGAATTATAAAAGTAGATAATTATCGTTAATTTGTATAAAAATATAGTACTTACAATTTCCAAAAGAGATAAGTAGGTAACCAGGGTCGTAAGAAACCGATGGATGTTTTCGAATGAAATTTAATTTTTTAAATGAAATGGTTTGTTTTCTATTGACTTAATAAAATTTTATTCGAAAACTTCCATCGGTTTCATACTAAACTTCATCTATATCCGACGACACGCTTATCTCCTTTAGTGACCGTATCTACATAAAATACTTACTTAGCCACAAAGCTAGCAAGTTTAATATTCCCGCTGGTTACTGCAGAGGGTATATTCAGAGTAAGTATATATCTTGAGAGCAGTGGTGACTCAGTGTAACGGCCGCGACTTACGAGATATAGGTCGTAGGTTTGAACCCTGACAGGCGCTTTACTTTGTGTAAATTATTTCATCACCACTGTGAAGGAAAACATCGTGAGGAAACCGGCATGTCATAGAACTAGTGTCCGACCGAAGGTGCAATTCTGGCCGAAGCCGATTAATCGGTATTCACCAAAACCTTCGGCCGAAGCCGAAGCCGAAGCCGAAGGTGTCATTGACCTTGAGAAATACGATAGTTACTTTGATCTCAGAATATACTAGATACATATTGTGAGAGCTTTAGAGATTTAGCCCAATAACGAGCCGAGTGACCAACATATACATGTCGTTTGGTCCGGTGCGGCGGCGCGGCGAAACTCTGCTGCTCTGCACACTCTCCGTCTCGCTCTAGCATCGTTCAGTAAATTTCAAATTTTGACAACTAGCAAACCTTCGGCAAATTTATGGCCGAAGCCGAAGATTTGGCCGAAGGTGCTTTTTTGGCCGAAGGTGCCCGAAGCCGAAGCCGAAGCCGAAGCTTCGGTCGGACACTACATAGAACCAAAAATTCGAAGACATGTGACATCTACCAACCCGCACTGGGCCCGCGTGGTGGGTTACGGCCCACTCCCTCTCACAGAGAAGATGCCTGTGTCCCAGCTGTGGGAACATTATAGGCTGATTATGTATGTATATCTTTATTAGGTATACTTACCCCGAGGTAGTAACATTTATTTTGTTTTGCTGTCTCTTGCGAAAAACTGCACACCATTTGGTGCGGTCGTCCCTAATTTATTGGGTGCTCGCTTCCGGCTTTTTCCAGATAAAAAATATCGTCGCGTTGCCTAAATTGCTTGCACGTGACGATACCTAGTGGGTTTAGGATAGGTATATGTTTTTTTTGTACAAGTTGCTGTTACAAATTTTTAGTTAATTAATACATTTAAATCACGATTTATAAAGACATACTCTTTAATCACGTAATACCACAAGCTTATCAGTTTTCCGAATCTCTGATAAGTTTTTAATTTGTTAAAATTGCAATTGCTCTTGTATTTACGAACTAAAATTATTTCATAATAAATTATTATTACAAGTCTCTTAACTTATCTAGACTACACTTATTTTATTTAAAATTGATTATCTATAATGCTCTAGTGAAATCAATTCGATCAATAGATTATTTCGTAGCGTTTTTGTCTTACAGAACCGTTTGCGTAATCATGGCTGCCATTGGTATCGCTGCGGTCCAATTTAAGTATAACAACTAAACAGTTGGCAAATACCCTTCGGCGAAGACAGTCCGAATTTTAAATAGCAACCTCTTTGCATACCGCTGTAAAAAGTAACAAAATACGATCTTGAAAAAGGAACGGATGCGGCTGAACGCGCGTATGATCTACGCCTAGTTAAAAAAAAAACACAGCGCATATATGTGACCGTATATCCGTGTATTACAACAGTAGCCAGTAAAACCTAATAAGCTCCGGTTCTGAGCTCTCCGGTTCTGTACGGTTAATCGGGAAATTTCTCCGGTAAAAAGGGTTTTAACGAGTTGCAAAGCATTGTACGGGTTCTATTGTGCTGTGTTCCCGTCTCGGATCTCGCAGCGGGAAAATGCTTCGTTCTGAGATGACGGTTTTCAGCGCTGGAGTGTGTTTTTAATCGTTATTGTTGAAAATTACTGTGCCCGGAATATGGTGGTGAATGCTACGTCGTGTCAG
Organism: Hydraecia micacea; assembly: GCA_914767645.1. Taxonomy (NCBI): domain Eukaryota; kingdom Metazoa; phylum Arthropoda; class Insecta; order Lepidoptera; family Noctuidae; genus Hydraecia; species Hydraecia micacea. Next base: position 5,007,731 of record OU611794.1, read on the forward strand.
CTCGCTTCATTTTTTATAGGTGAGTGTTTTATTTATGTGTCATGACCTTATTTAGGTATATACGAGTCATTAGTATACAACCCTGGCAGGCACGGACGCGCAAACTATAACCTTGAATTCAGCACATGATTCTAGAACCCCTCGAATAGCGTAGACGTTTTTCGGCAGCTTATTAAAAAAAAAGTGGCACTCCAGGAGTGCCGACAGAAGTGAAAACTTGAACAATTACGTGTATATTTTTTGAATCGTCATATAAACAAAACATAAACAGAATACTTTGCCATCACTCACTGACATATCGGAAATACATTAAAACCGAGTAGGTACCTACATCCCGAGGACAACCGAGCACATTCGAATGTAGCGCGGTGTCGGTTACGGTAACAGTGTCGCTAAAGAAGATTTCACTTAAAAAAATCAGTTGTTTCATAGAAAAGTGCAACCTACGCGGTCAAAATGTATGGAACAGCAATTTTATTTTTTAATAACCGACGAAAAATTTAAACGCAGAGGGGGCCCTGTGTAGGTATGCGCCATTCTCGTTAGCCAAGGAGAGTGGGGAGAGGCCCTTGTCTACTGAGATCGGATCTCGGTGCATCCCCACGTGTCGTCGGCTTCTAGGAAGTATTCCCTGAGACTGCATACCTCACGGTGGTGCAGGGTCTATCACGAGGGTATTTTCTCGTGGTCCTACTATGAATGACCGCGGGTGATTATTATTATTTTATGAGTGATTACCTCCTCAGTCACTCTATGTAAAATACTAGTATTCAGCTGCATCTGGTTTCCACTATTCCAGCCTGGAAGCCGACCCCAAAAATAGTGGAAATGAAGTTCAATCTTAGCAAAATGCTAATTTTGTTGTCGGTGTGAAGAAATTTAACAATAGTCTTCGATACAACAATTGCGAAAGGTTCAAATAAAAAGAAACTGCTGCTTAAATAGTTATCAGATCGAAATAGTGTATCTAATAGAGATTCTTATTCCAGTCAATGACTTTTGTTTATTTTCTTGACCTGGAGATCGAACCGTTTTATGCAAGGTCGCCAGTTTCTGTTTGCTTCTTTGTCTTTTCGTGTCGATGGTACTCTTCCTCGCTGTTTTTTTTTGCTATATAGGTAGTTTAAGTCCAGATTGTGGCCAAGTTGATTCCGTCTGCTATATAGTAAACTAGCTGCGCGGTTTCACCCGCATACGTTTTGATCCCGTGGGAATATCGAGATAAAATGTAAATGTCCAAATCCGTTTGTGCGTGAAGAAGTAACAGACATACAAACACACTCACAAACTTTCGCCTTTATAATATTAGTGTGGTACTAATTCCATATTTGAGACTATTATGTAGTACTTACGGAATGACTGATAGAATAGCAAATACCATGAAGTATTATGCATGTGACGCTTACTTACATTTCCTGAAACAGTAGTCAGAAAATTATCAATCGACACAGCCTGTTGCAGTCCACTGCTGGACATCGGCCAGCAATAGGATAGGGAGTTGTGGCCCAGGCTGCGCCACAACATCCTTTGCTCCGCCTTTCGCATCCAGTCTGTCCCAGCCACTTTCTTAAGTTCGTCGGTCCATCTAAGGGGGGCGTCCCACGCTACGCTTGCCGATATGATTGTGGTCACGCTTTTGAAGAAATTGATAGTTCCCAAATAATAGGGGATGGACCTATTGTCAAAGTTCGAATACAAATCGGATATCCAGGGCGCTACTGAGTACCACGTAAAAAAACATTGGAAAATAAGTATTTTAATCAACCTTAGAACGAAATCGATGGAGGCCAATGCGTTTGCCTAATTACATTAGTCTAAGGTCTCATTAATCTGAAGCCATTAAACATTAATTACTTTTAAAGATTACCTAAGTATATCTACATCTAAATTCGAATGTAGGCTGTATTGGTCACAGAACAGATAAAACTTCTTTTATCTGTTCTGTGGTATTGGTAGGTACATGATTGATCATGTAAGTATTGTATTAGAAAAAAAATCGCATTTGATGTGTCAAAATACATATTCAAAGATACATCAATATGAATGACTTGCACAAAATCTAAATGGTTGCTAAATGCAAATCCATCTTTAGAACTGTATTGAAACCGTTGGTAAACTTCAGTTCATGATTACCTATACATAAATGTATTTATTGATATTTACTTGTTAAGTACGACAAAATGTGGACTTCCTTGATACTCGTACGTTGATAGTTGATTAGCACTTTGCTAGTAGATACATTACATATCCCATTAGTATTTGCACGTCGTGTTTAGTGCATCATTCACGATTATAAGCTAATTTAATTGTAATGTTATTTTATACGAGTAGGGGTTCATTGTTCATGTTTTGTTTGATTTGCAGTTCTGCCTTCTCTGTATGAAAAGAGGCCTTTGCGCAGTGGGACAATAATAGCCTGGTATTATGAGCAACACTAAAAAAAAACAGTGGCACTCCGGGAGTGCCGACAGAAGTGAAAACAAAACACAAACAGAATACTTTGCCATCACTCACTGAAATATCGGATATACATTAAAACCGAGTACATCCCGAGGACAGCCGAACACATCCGAAGCGGTGTCGGTTACGGTAACAGCGGCGCGAATTCAATGGATTTTTCGCATCTCAAAAAATGCCCAACGCGCCTAAAGAAGTTTTCACTTCAAAAGACCTAATAGAGTTAAATTAGGAACACTGCGTTGATGACTACAAGAACATAGTTAGCTACTACGGAACCCTATTGTGCAGATTACAAGAGTTAATTACAGGAAATGAGATAATATTGTTCCGTAGTCAGAACTACTAAAGCACTAGACAATATAACTTAGGAGTTAAGGAAAGCTTTATTATGGTTCTCTAAAGGAGAACAGTGCTAAACTCAGTTTTAGACTGATTAAAGCGAAGTTAGCTAACTAAGCTTAAATTAAGGCTCCGCTTTTATTTCGATACTATTGTGATTGAGATTGACAGAGACAAAAATTCATTTACTTTTGTCTCTCCCTGGTTTGTTATTAATGTATATTATAAATTTTATTTTGCCTCTTTGTTCTCGTGGTCGCAAGCGCGATTGGTGACCATTATAGCCATTCACAAACACTCGATACGCTTCCGTATCGTATCGAACATCAAACAATGTTATCGTAGGAGTCTTCTAAACGCTGTTCACAAGTCCAAAACCCGAAAATGTTAGACGCCCGCTATTCTTCCAACAGCTATTTGCTGTCGGGGGCAAGTCAAATCAGGTTATCGAAATGTGTCATTTTCGATACGATAGCCTGTCGTATGGTTGTGAATAGCTATGCAGGGTTCGATTGCCAGGTCGGCAAAAGAGTTATTGGGTTTTCCATTAGGAATTTCTTAGTTTGGAAGTAGGTGATGTAGTGATACCCTCGTGTCTCGGCAAGCACGTAAAGACATTGGTCCTGCGCTTGATCTCTTCCCGGTCGTGTCGGACTGCCGTCGCTCGCACGGACTATGAGAGTGCACCTGTGTGTGCGCACACACTTGTGCACTATAATATTTCCTGCGTACCTGGCTAATCTCCTTTGAGATTGGCCGTGGCCGAAATTGGTCGGGAGGATTATTATATTGGTATCAATTTCTCAAATATATTATGGTCGTTTAAAAGCAATACGAGATACTATTGAACGAAATCTTTAATTTTGATTGATGATTCTAAATTTTAGATGACTAGTTAAACTGAAACTGCAATTGGAAAAAAAATAACATTGTGGTTCATAACTTATTTTTAACTTGTATTTAAATGATGTTGTAATTAAAATTACCTCATTAAATATTTAAAATGTTGTATTGTTGTTTGTCTGTTATATTTTGACACGAGTAGGACATCTATTGTGTTCAGAGATCAAGGTGAAGCAATCAGATGTTATCTATCTCGAAATAAAATAACATGTTAAAAGCTTGAGCAATTTAATTATTACCTTATATAAGTATGTATTATTCTCAAAAACTATATTTTATTTATAAATTCGTATAAAGAAACATTAAAGTAACTAGACACAGTTTCCAAACACTGTGTTCAAACTGTGTCTAAAGCAAGATGCGTTGTACTTAATTGAAACTTTTGCGTATCTGTGTCATGTACCAAACTTAAATGCTGAAATACCAAATGCACTCAAGCACTTTACCCAACGTTTAAAATGTAGGTACAGTAATCGACGCATTATTGCAGATATAGGTACCCCAGTGTTGCAATTAGTTACAAAAATCTTTTTAAGTGCTTTCGTGAGTAGGTACTACACCGAATACGGATGCGCTTTAGGTCGAGGACTACATGACCTAAAGCGCGGTCTTTGTCGGACTGCATAGAAAAGAAAGAGAAGCGCGATGCCACAACGCTGGTAATTTATTGCAAAATATGAAGCAATTATCGATTTACGAAAAATCTAGTGATTGGACAAAAAAACTAAAACACTATAGTTTTAGCATGTTGCTTGTAGAATAATCTGACAAAAAATCATAATGATTGTATGTATATTAGTATGAATTTTGTTGTAAAAGAAAAATTTTTAGAGGTATCTTCATGATTTTTTTCTATCGTACCAAATAAGTTGTATTATGTTTTCAACACACTATCATCCTAGCATTTATCCTGAAGAATATCATATATTTTTTTGTTTTTTTTTACTGTAGTCGATCATATACTTTTATTGTTTCTAAAACTTGCGTTTTTTGCGTTTAGGTCCTGTAAGCCCCTTCAGTACACGGATTTTTACCGCGAGAGAAAAAAAATCGCGCGGCAGTCTTCACAGTGCTTAATGGGACTTCCTGGACAACAGCATAGTGCCTCGGTACCTTTAGAGTATTTTATCTCTCGAAAATTCCAAAAAAGAGAAGATAGGATCCATTAAGATATATCATTACAGAATATAACATAACGCCTGTTTTCTCGAAGGGTTGGGTACCTAACAGTACATCCCACATCATGCCAGTTATGTTTAAATCCCATGTACCCACGAGTTTATTGTCAATAACCGGGTACAAATCCAAACTCCGGGTTGCGCAATTCCTGATGGAAAAACCCATAACACTTTGCCCGACCTGGGAATCGAACGCAGGACCTCCTCCTGCTCAGAAGTCGGTAGCACTGGCGACAATTAGACCAACGAGCCAGGATGGAAAAAAAAAATTATTAGTGGTAGAGTTTGTAAATCCTGTTTAGACAAATCCAGCGAAGTTTTCAACAGTTATAGTTAGACCAACAGAGGGGCAATTCTCGTAATTTTAAGAACGTGCACAATCTGATCTCAGTCTCAATCTGTCAAAAATATCTCTAATTTCCCTACTTTTTGACAAGTTTTTGACATTTGTGTGTCGCCGAGATAAGACTGCGACTAGATTTTGAACGTTTTAAATTACGAGAATTCGCCTTCAGTTCTGTTCAGTCCGAAATTACGCTGCAAAAGTTAAACTTCTCAATGAACGGCCAATACCTACCGTTGTACAATAGCTATTAGGTGACATAATATTGTTATCTGCAGGTCTTCGCTCTACTTTCAATTTTACGAGTGTACGACAGCTGCAAGTCATTCACTAGAGGCTAGCTTATTTATTTTGTATTGTTCACTTTTACTATGTAACGCTTAAATTAGTTTTACTTTTTTTTACAATAAAATTGCGAACAATTTTTTTCGTTGTTACCCTATTGTCTCCCAAGTAGCAAACAAGAATAGTGATTAAATCTTACATATCTATACTTTATCTAAAGTTGGATTTAGCTAAATCAAAAAGGATTTCGTTAAGTCTTTTCTTTCTTTAATACTAAATCGTTTTAAACTAGTGCTACTTAAGTAAGTTAGGAATACCAAAAACCAAGTTAAGTATTCTTAAAACTAGTTTGTATTAAGTATGTCTACAGTTAAAACTAAAAATATTTTTTTACTATACTCAGTATATTTTAAAGCTCACTTAAAACTCAATTGAATAATTGAAGTACCTTTTTAGACAAACAAAGAAAAAATTGATTTTGTAGATAGAATTAAGATAATTATAATACCAAATTCTAGAAACTGATTTTCCTGAGTATATTTTATTCCTTTTTGACTAAAATTAGTAAGTTTAGAGTAAAAATACATTTAACGGGACGTTCGCTTCAAATAGAACCAATTAGAAATATGGATAAAGTGGAAAAATTAAAAAATCTGGTGGCTTTCGTCGGCGTGTTATAAAATATAAAAAACTATAAGTGCTGCAAACGTTACTAACAATGCGATATCTTCGAGTCGGTCCTCAGTGACGTTAACGGATTACGAGGAAGATGATACCGCGGAAAATTTGGAAATCGTAAAGTGGACTGTGATTCCGACTCTAATGAATCGACAGCTGATTGTAACACATCGAAAGTTGATCGTGATTTTGGTTTTAGAGTTCAATTAAGAAACTGGTCTATTACTATTGATCACAATATACCACATACTGCAATCAATGGCTTATTGCAGATTATTTACAAGCATGATCCGGGTGTTGTGCCAAAAGACGCTAGAACACTTCTGAAAACAGTAAAATCTGTAGATACTCGTATTGAACTCTGTGGCAGTGGAAAATACTGGCATAACGGATTTAAAAAAAATATTGTGCAGTATTTTGAAAATTTGGACAAAAATGTCAATTTATGTACAGACGCCAGCACATCAACCTACTACAATCTGTCAGATTTCTGTAATAGATTTTCAACTTTATCGCTAAAGCATAAGGTTCAATGTTGATTGGGAAAATTTGACAGTTAGGTGTAGGTTGATGTGCTGGCGTCTGTACTTATAAATGTAAATATCGACGGGTTACGGGTAAGTAGAATTTTGGCCAATTCTATGTAACATTCATGAGATGAACACTGTGCCTGTAATGACCATTGGAATTTACTGTGGTATTGGAAAACCTCAGTCTAATGAATTTTTAAAACCTTTCGTAACTGAAATGAAGGAAATTTTGCAAAACGGCATTAAGATACCTAAATAATTATTTAATAACAATAAAATTGCGATCATTTATATGTGATAATTAATTTTCCTTTTCTTATACCTACCAAATGTTACATCTCAATTATTTTTCATTCAGTGGTAGTGAGTAAGTGGAAAAAAAATCTGCTGTTCCCTGCTGACAAGTCCTATTTATAATATTCTTTCGACTATCTTGCATAAACCTGTTTTCACCACAAAATAAACAAGAACCACACAAGGACGATGAAATGACAAGTTAAGAAAACATTAAGACGTAATCTGGTTTTAACTAAATCAAACTATAGAATCAGTTAATACCAAACAAATTAAATAGTACTTCACCAAAACGGTTTTAAGTATAGGTTAAGTATAATATCTCTTAAGTAGTACTACTTCAAGTGTAACTTGTCTTTACTTTGTCTGAACTAGCCTTACAAAATCAGCATTGTCTAAAATCTTACTTCGTTAGGAAAAATAAGATTTAACGCCATTTTGCACTATAAGTGAAAAAAATATAAAAAAATTGCCGACAACACTTCATCAAAAACTAGAGTAGATTGATCTTACATTTTTGTTATAGTAATTCTAATTACATTAATAACTCACACATTTATAGAAAATGTAGTAATCTGCACTAAATGCCAATTTTTTTTTAATTTGCAATATTATTATACAACATTTTATTGTTTGTTTTCTAGTATTTTAAAAGCCCGTCTGTTTTATAGCACTATCTATAGATTTTACACGAGAAATGATCATGCGTTTTAAATTTCTAATGCATTCAACGACATAAGAAAGCCTTTTCTAGTCATAAAAAATTGTTGTTTAATCGCCATTTTCATAAGTCTTAAAACAGTTTTTGTAATACTTTAAAAGTTCACCATATTTTCTAAAGTAATGTTACTTAAAGCATTTTAAAGCAAAATAAGTTTTTATTTATACTTCACTAAGATAAGATTGAATATCTGCAATTCAATATTGATAGTTTTAATTCGGTATTGTAGATATCTTTAAGTCTATTTCTTGATCTTAAGTCAACCTACAAGATATCTTGAAGTCAGTGCTTAAGACTTCACCAAAACCACGTTCTTAAATAGGGTTAAAGTTTATCTAAACAGTAGTATTAACTCTTTCTTAACATGTTCTTAAATGCTGTGCCCACTTTTACTTAACTCCCCCTTGGAGTGTATCTAGAAGATATCTTGAGGGACATAATAGTTTTAGCCAAGACAACTGCTGGAATTCGTCTACTTGCCTTCAAGATATCTACAATACCTTTTTTAGACATTTGTTTGCTACTTGGGCTTTTTGTTATAGTGTTGCTTTTGTTCGTGTTCATCTAATGATTTCAAAACCACTGCAATAAGTAGGTTAATAATATGATTTATAAAATATAAAATATTTTTATTAGCATGGTGCATTTCTCCGCTCCAATGGTATTTTAAACGCAACCCTGAGTAATCCCTAGTTTGAAATTGGTAAAAAAAATTATAGACGCCCATGTTTTTTTTTTCAGAAATAATTTAATATGTAACAACTAGCTGACCCGGCGAACTTCGTACCGCCATCTATCGAAATCAGACAATTCGTTCTCAAGATATCATAAAAAAAGCCGTTCCATACAAAATGTATGAGAAAATGAATTATCTTTTTTTTTTGTTCGTGAATTTTTCCCATGTTTTAATTGTTATTCTGCTGTCCGGGGCGGAGACAAATCCAAAAAAGCAAAGATCATAAAAATCTGTCCAGCCGTTCTTGTGTTATAAGTAGGTAAATGATGTACTTAACTCACCCGTCTTTGTTTTATGTATATACCTAGATATAGAAGAAGTTTTACGTATATCTATCTGGTTCTTCGTCTTCGCCACACAACGGGGCAATGCTGCCAGCCTTTTGGGCTCTTTTCCTGTTGACAGAATTTTTTGATGCCCTATGTTTTTTTCCCCCTTTTGTAGGTATATACTTACATATTAATAATTATTTTAAGTCTGTTAGCTTATATCTTGTTACACGAATGGTTTAATTCATTATATGGTGATTTCAGCATTCTTACAGCAGACGAAGGAAGTTTAAAATGACAGGTATACTAAATCTACATATTAATAATGTACGAAATTAATGTTTTATGCACAGAATATGCAAAGATGTCACCCGTGAAATACACGAAGAATTAATTTTCAGAGACCCGGCGAGTTGTCTCACGGAGACGGAGACCTAGGTACTTACCTGAAATATATTGTGTCGACACTGAAATCTATATGGTCTGTTCGAAAAGTACTGATGAAAATGTAAACAAATGGATCACAAAACATACCTGTGAATGCTAATTTGTTCTGCCATTTGGAATTTGAGTGGTTTAATTTGTTTATTTTTACACCCGAAATTCTAATTTTTAAATCAGTGAAATCACCTTAAATGTTTTTCAACTGACAATTCAGGTTATAGGTAACCACAATTTTCGTCGATGATTTCTCAATAACAATTTAATAATCTTAATCAAACAATATTGTGACTGAACAATGTGTTAATTTGTAAACTTTTGTTTTATAATTTGAGAAAATGTAATTCTAACTATTTACACTAGATACTAAAATAAATGACTAAGTAACTTACTATGCAAATAAATACAAAAACAAAGGACGCTAAGGAGTCGAAGTACACGTCCGCATCGCTGTCATTCGGAAACGTGCCCAGAAGACTGGCAGCATTGCCACGTTGAATGGCAATGCTAATTCTTTGGCCAAAGAACGACCCAGCCCTGTAATTAGCTGTAATTTAATTCTAGTTTAATAGAAATTAAACTGAGTTATAATCAGAATGAACGTTTAACAGTATTTGTTGGTGATGGTAGTGGTAAAGTTGAAACCTTCAAAATACAGATGGATGTGTAAATAATTCCCTTTAGTAAGTGATTGCGTAAGAATTCAACCTGAACAGCACCCTAGTTGCGTAACACACTTACGAGTATAAACACAATCTGAATCATGTTGAAGGTATATTGCATTGCTTCATTATGTTCGAAAAATTTGTCTGCTCAACAACAAAAATAACGTAGGACCGTAGGTATATTCTATACTTTAATAAAATACATTATATTTACATAATTTAAAAAGCTAAGCTGTCTTAAAATAATAATAATAATAATATGTACCTACAAGTATATAAAAAGGAGGGGAAATAAACAAAGGGCATCAAAAAATTCGTCCGCCTCGCTTTCATCAGGAAACGTGCCCAAAAGGCTGGCAGCATTGCCACGTTGTATGGCAATGCTGATTCTTTGGCCAAAAAATAGGCAGCGTGAATAAAAAAAAACGTAAATGAACTGTCAACATGAAAGCCAATTACTACTGTAAGTGTGTTACGCAATTACCCTTCAGATTTTGTTAACACTTTGTTAAATAAATACATAAATAAATAAACACTTTCATCAAATACTTGTGGAACAAACATATATGGTACACGGCCTCTTCCGATACCTATATAGGGTGACTGGTAATTAGTGACCGATACCTAAACACGTGATTGTACTCATGATAACAAACAACTTTTACTATGGGACCAAACCCGAAATTGCGAAAAAAAAAAATCAGCTGTTCCCTACATTTTGACGTGTTATACGAACATAAATGTAGGGAACAGCTGATTTTTTTTCGCGATTTCAGGTTTGGTCCCATAGTAAAAGTTGTTTGTTATCATGAGTACAATCACGTGTTTAAGTATCGGTCACTAATTACCAGTCACCCTATATATTTGCCACCAAAATATGGAAGATTTGATAGCGGTAGCATGACTTAAGCCGTGTCTCCTGTGCGTGTTCAGAAACATCGAAACAAAGAGGCGTGGTCATACCCATTTGTGTATGCAAACACGATGTTTGTTTCCGAGCTTCAGAAAACATTCCCCGCGCGGGTGAAGAGGGGAAGGGTTTGTTTCATTTTCAACCGCCGCCCGCGCGCACCACGCATGTCTAATCACATCAAATCTGCACATCGGATCGTATAAGTAAAACCAATTCTTCAAAATTGGTTTCAGAAACACGAAAGAAATTGCACAATCCAAACCGGTCATCAATCCGAAGCTCTTGGTAAATGTAAAAATTTTGAAGTCTTAAATACGGTCTGACTTAAAATCTGTCTTCTTGATATTGTGTCTATAATTGCTAAGCCGTCGGAACTCATTACGACATCTACACAAAATGTGTTTTAATCTAAAAATGTTTTAATACGCAGGAGACAGCTTGTGTATGAAAACAAATGTTTATGTGTAAGGTTTTTTGTGTGATATTTCGAAAAAACACACGGAGACACGGCTTTAGATACACTAAATATGGAGGTTAGGAACTAGGATGTTGCAAGATTCTTAAATTTTTCGCAATCAATTCGGTTAGGTAGTGGATAAACAGGCAGCATTATAAATCGACCTCGAAACAATCTTACTAACTATTCTCGAACATAAAAATCCTTGAAGCAATAATAAAAGATTTAAATTATTCAATTTGCCTGAACAATTTGCAAGAGCAATGAGCACCACAATAGATAATGATTGCAATTTGTGTAGCTGCACGTGTGTGCGTGCTACTAATGTTCTTACATGACATTATGTAATTATGTTAACATAAACATAGCTGGTCTTTACCTGCACACTGATTTTCTCGGCCGTTTTTCTTCAGGTGTATTATTTCCATAGCTGCAACGCATTACGAGAAAAGTTGTTAATGTGAATTGGAATTGGTGTATCGTATAAAAGATGTCTGCAAAAAAAACTAAGCGTGTATGTATAAGAGGGTACTTACTTAGGTACATTAAAATTTACATAAGTATCCTCTTATACATACAGTACTCTTTATACCTCTTGTACACTTAAAACTGTACTGTACTGAAAAACAGGGACCCATTCCATCTTCGTCTGTAGAATAGGGTCCCATTACAAGTTATTCTAACTTAACAGACAGCTGTGTTGCTGGGGGATTTGTTGCGTCACTTCTTCTTCCCAGCTAAAGATCTAGGAATTAATTGGTGAAGGGGACGTTTAGGGGGACTATCTTATCTATGTAATTTTCACGTTGAAAAAGTGCTGATTCTCAGCATAGTTCTAATAAATGACTTTAGATTTTGATTTGCTTCTATTCTATATCATTACCGAAGAATGATTCGACCCTGAAAAAAACAGTTCCAAATTTCCTAACAGTAAAAAAAAACCAACATACTTTCCCGACTTTGAAATGACCTTGCGACATGTCCAACATGGTGGTCCATTCAATGTAGATTGCAATCCGCTATGTAACGGCATTGAATTGTTATCAACAACGGCCTTGGAGCTCAGGGGAACTTACGAGACGTGATGACGGTGGCACATATTTTCTTTTTTTTGTGACACAAAAATATTGAACGAGTTTTTTTTAGCTAATGCTGCTGCGTGACTGATTAAAAGTACACAATTAGGAACTAAAAGTTTTGAAATACTTTTTTTGTAAGCTACATAATCAGCCTATAATGTTCCCACTGCTGGGACACAGGCCTCCTTTCTGAGCCAGGGCAAGGGCCATAACCCACCACGCGGGCCCAGTGCGAGTTGGTAGATGTCACATGTCTTCGAATTTTTGGTTTTAGGACCGCTGGTTTCCTTACGATGTTTTCCTTCACCGTTTTGAGAGCAGTGGTGATAAAATTAAATACAAAAAGTAAAGTGCCTGTCTGGGTTCGAACTCACTAACTACAACAACTCGTAAGTCGGAGCCAATACCACTAGGCCGTCACTGATCCTCTGTTGTAAGCTACAAGATTTTACTTAAGTACGGTCAGCAACACAAGTCATTCTTGATTAACGAGCAAAATATTTTATTAAAATGGTAACACAAGTAAATTTTAAAGAATATTGACTCTTAGCGAAATACAAAAAATAGATGATCGGATCTTTTAGTGTCAAATTAGATGAATGTAAAAGCAGCAGTGTTAATCAAATTTCGTTGAAGGAGGCTGAAGGAGGTTTATACTCAGCAGAGGGTGAAAAAAATGCTGTTAAAAAATAATTGAGGGGCAAATAAATCTCGTAATTTTAGGAACGTTCACACTCTGCACCATAATTGCGTAACACACTATCAATCTCAATCTGAATAATTTTGAAGGATATTGCTAATCTATTGCATCATATTATGTTCGAAAACTGTGTCTGCTCAACAACTTAAATAACGCAATGTATGTTGTTGAACTGTCAAAATGAAACCCATTGCTACTGATAGTGTGTTACGCAATTACCCCGCTGATCTCAATCTCAATCTGTAAAAAATACGGCTAAAACAACTACATTTGTAACAAGTTTAAGGCGTTGATTGTCGCTGAGATGAGACTGCGATTAGATTTTGAACGTTTTTAATTACGAGAACTGGCCTTCAGATGTTGATCTTGGGTTTCGTTACAGACAGATAATATCGCTAACGAAACCGTCTAGACTCGCACAGTATTACAGTTACAACCACGGTCACAACTGATTCGATTTCAGTGATAAGCGTTTCAGACACTATTTATAAAGTTTGATTACAAGACCTGTGAATAAATTTATTTATTGTTTTACAAAAATCCATCCTTCCAAACTCATATTATACGTAAATGCGAAAGCAAATTTGTCTGTCTGTTCCCTTTTTAGGGTTCCGTACCAAAGGGTGCCAACGGGACCCTATTACTAAGCCTCCGCTGTCCGTCCGTCTGTCCGTCCGTCTGTCTGTCTGCCAGCGGGCCTGTGTTGCCCACGTGTCGCGAGTCCAATTATAGATCTAGGTACTATCTATCTGACCTCTCGGATCTGACTATCTGGGAAACGAATGTTTGGGATCTGAAAACACGCAGATGGCTTTGCAAAAAGATCTTTCAGTAGACCCTTTGATAGTCTAGAAAGGAACCAACCTACAACATAACTCTGTGGTGGAACTTTCAATCAATCAACCCGGCTTAGTAGTCCATTCCTGCACAAAGACCTCTGTGACAAAGGAGGTAGTGCCTGTGTAACTTCGTTAGATAAACGGTTCGCTGACCGCTAAGCCAGCAGCCTTCTCACAACGGTGACGTTTCTCTGTCGGGGACCTGGTATGTTTAATTTGGCTGGCATTTGAAAAGGCTGGTTTGGGTTTTGGTCAAGTGGAAGCTTTCCTTTGGAGCATGTGTTTTAGGGTTCGATTTCAAGGTTATTTTTTTTTTAGGTTTTTTGATTTGGAAAGTTTTCAAAGCCAGTCTAAATTGTATTTCGTAAATGACAATTGGTTTGCCCCGTTTTATGTGGGCTTTAGTTGTACTCTGTAAGTGGAAAGTATAGCAACTTCTACCAAACCAGCACCCTTATTGCGTAATACACTGACACTATCAATCACAATCTGAATAATTTTGAAGGATATTGCTAATCCATTGCTTCATATGTTCGAAAAAATTGTCTGCTCAACAACGTAAATAACGCAATGAATGTTGTTGAACTGTCAAAATGAAAGCGATTGCTACTGATAGTGTGTTACGCAATTACCCCGTAGTTGAAGAATGTAGATTTGAGATAGTTGGACGTTTTACAATACCTACAGAATTTTAAAATAAGCTTTTAATCCTGAAAGATAGTCAAGCAGATTACAAGCAAACCTAGAATAGAAAATGTTGAACCTAATTAGCATTATTATAATCAGACTTAATGACGTTAACGTGCGTCATTAAAGTAGCAGATGTAAGGCTAGCTCTATGCGACCTTGTGCTAAATAAAAATAACGTAATATTTATCACGAAAAACTTTTTGTTCCTAGTTTAATTCTGCTTCTGGTTACCTTTTAACAAACCGAAACACTCCTATTACCTTTATAACACCTGCTATATAAAATGTGCATATCAAAAGACTACTTACGCTGAATTTGCGGACACTAATGCGATACACAGAGATGACACAGTCTCGTTTTGTGAAAAATAATAACCAACCAAAAAGTCCTAGAGAAAAAAAAGTTGCCAGTATTGAACAATACGGTTATAGTCTTCTACAATATCCCAAGTCGGATGAATGATTCAGTTGTTTATCTGAGTGAGCATGATGAGGCTATTCTTATCACTACAATCAATCACTCTTGTTTCAGGTATAGCAGAAATATGTTTCATGTCAGCACCAGTTGGTCAGTGCAGTTACTGCTGCCCGAGAGATGAGGCTCTCGATATACAGTATAAGTTATTTACTAGGTATGTATTGCTTATCTTATTTTCTTCGTTTGGTTTCGCTAATAATTTTTGTATTTTATACAGGGTCAAATTAAATTAGCTAGCGGAACTCCGCAGACATGATGGGTATCGATATCTAAACTTGAAAACGAAAAAAAAATTGATTTGATGATTTTTTTTTGCGCAGATATTGCAGTTTGAGTACCTATTGAAAATCTGTTTTTTTTTCGTGTAAACTGCACATACGTGATGGGTATCAATATCTTAACACGATAAAACAAAACAAATTTTCTTAACGCATACCTACTTGAAGTAGTTACAAGGTCGACGTAACCTCCAAAAAAAATCATCATGTTTTATTGTCTGTCACGTTTAGGCATCAAATCTGCGGAGTTTCGCTACCAAATTTAATTTGACTCTGTATACGTGTCTTCCCGGCCATTAAAATTCAGAGCCTAACTATGTTAGACAATATTAAAGCATAGTTTTTTGGCTTGGCGACATCTTTTCATTCATACATTTATTTCAAGTAAAGTTAGCCTACATTTTTTTCTATCAAATGCTCTGAAATTGGATTCAGACTTGTGTGAAAATGCGAAATAGAGGGTGGTTTTATCGCTGACAGATAAGAAACTGGCCTAAACTCTGTAGTAGTAGCCCATTTGGCGACTAAAATGACGCAACAGTCCGCATTTTGAGCTCAGGGTCGCGGGCTCAATTTCCGTAGCGGGACCGAACTACATATAGTGTAGTCCACTAATATTTGCTACGGGCTTGAACGATTCTACAGATTTGTTTGTACTGCGAATTTATTTATTTTAACAGCCTGTGTAGCAAATTATATACCTATTATCCCGTCATCAGCCCACTGCATGAAAAACATACATTGGTGCTTCTGGGGCAATATACAGTACAGTAGAAAAAGATACTGCAAACACAGGCTAGGATGAAATAGTAAACATGGTAAAATAAAGAAGGACCACAAACCTGAGATTTGTTTAAGTAGGTCCTAAACAAAAAGTTTTCCTTAAAACTCAATGTTTAAATTCTTGTGCGACGACACATTTCGCAATATTTTGGCATGAAAATATCTAAATAAGGTGCTAATTTAAATAAACAATTATCTATGTAGGTATACCTAAAATTAGCGATAATAACTAAACATTACATTATTTCATACATTTTCAATTAGCAGAACATAACATATTGTTCGAAAAACGCATAAATTGACACAATATAAAAAGAAAAAGAGCAAAAGTATCTATAATCTCAGATTTTAATATAATCTAAGTCTAGTCTTAAATATCACCCATGTTTGCAAACTAATAAATGATTGGATTTGAATGCATTCTAATGATGGACCGACAAGAAGCTTTTTTTAGAAATTCACCTTTCGAATACCTAAAAACTTTGTGAGAGAAACGGTGTTCTACAAAAGGAAACTATTATAGTTATTTATGCAACTGTTGTATAATAATGGGTATCACATGAGTGTTTTAATACTTAATTATGTACATTTGCATACAAGACTTTATCTACACCCATGATATGAATCCTCTATAAAAGGTTCTGAAACAGTTTTTAGCAATACTACTTAATATCGAACAAAAATGGTGGCCGGCGGGGTACGACTTGAAGTCGAATACCCTTTAAGTTCTTTTTTTTATTACGGCGCTGTGGTAATGAAACGCGCGTGCATGACAATGCTCTTTTTTTTTTTTAAAAGGAGTTGCATAATGAAATTTAGTAGGTACAACATTGTAACACTCGTTTGGATGATATTGGTTACTATGACACTGGTCGTTTTAATGTTGGCAATAAGCTAACTGTTTCAGAAACTTTTATAGAGGATTTATAGCATGGGTGTAGATAAAAATAATAACCGAATCCATAAAAACCCCTTCGTGTTCATAAAAACAGTTTACAATTTCTAAAATCCTACAATAAACAATAGCGTAATGTACCAGGGCATCATATGACCGAGAAGGTTCAATCGCAAGGCAGCGCATGCAAGCATTTGTTCATTTGACGTGCAGCGTAATTGCTGTAACCTTTGTTTAGGCCAACATCACGGCTACGCTAGGCACGTTTCATGACCGTACCTCGTTGTTAGGAAATGGCTGGACTGAACGAAATGGGGGTGTGATGTCATGTTCGTGATAGCGACCTTTCAAACATCCTTGACTGAGGAATGGATATTGTTTTGGGGCTAGTTTAAAATAAGTTGGGGTTGCTTTTCAGCTCTCGGGGGTTTTACTGACAGTTTGCTTTTTTTTATCGAAGGGAGGTCAACATCTACTGCAAGCCGCGATAAGGAACAACGTGGCTTGCGGTAGGTGGCCGGTACAAATCGCCACGTAAGGAAAAAGCGTCATGCCGCAAGCGACTCTCTGTCTCTCTTTCTATTATAATTATAGTATCTCGTACTTCGTCCCTGACGGGGGATCCCGACATCACACGTTTTTTTGAATTCCGTGGGTATAGTAAAATGAGTAGAGTTTGTAGAGAGAAATAATAGCACAAGATAATACAAACAGCTTATTTATGCACTATTGTTTTATATTACTTGGAAATAAATATTACTCCCAAACCGTTTACTATCAACAATGTAGCAACAAAAAATGTGTTACGATCTATTATTATTATTATCCTGTCCAAACAAAAGAAAAAAGTAATTATTAAAAAAAGTTTTGTTCAGCCATCTTATGACCTTTGAAACTTTTCAAAAACTTTCCATTTCCTAATAACCTCTTCTTGTTTATGTTTGCAGGTCAAATCCCACGACATTCCAGATAATACCACCGAACGACGTGAATGGTTTGCGTGCGACGTCGTTCGACTTCTCGAGTCCCACCGTGATATACCTGATGGGGTTTTCCGAGTCGACTGGGGGAGTTGGCACTACTACTGTTAGAGATGGTAAGACAATTTGTATTTTAAGGTGGGATGTTTTGAATGGTCAAAAATTATACCTCTAAACGTCTAACAATAAACCACTCTTTTATAATGAATGAATGAATGAATTGCACCGATCCCACCAGACTCGATTCATCGAATGAACCCCAAGATTCGCACTAGCTCCTGTAGCCTCATGTTCATGGTGCTAAAGCGACCATTGCATATCAAGGAAAGCTAAGCAAAAAGGTTGGTAAATTGTGGTATTTTATTATTAACCGGCAAAAAGACGCTGCCCATTCTCCAGATCCCCTAAGTGACACACCAAAACAACAAATCTCTTATGGAAAAGTGCTTAATGGTACAAATCTAACTTAGAAAGATGTATTAATGATTCTAATTCTATAAATACGTACCTGTTCTAGTCGCGAATCAAATTTTGATCAAGATAAAACCTGACACTGACCTGCAAATTGCAAAAATCGTAAGAAAATTTGAATTTTGCGGTCTACCACTGCGCATTCACCTTAAAAATGCAAATTGCCCCTCCTTTGATAGATACTAGATGACTTTGTGATCACGATTATAACCCTACAGTGGACATAAAATTTTCAATAATATCCGTAGAGATTTTCTCTGTATAAAGCAGACATAAAATTCACAAAGAAATGCAAAGGTTCAGTAAGTTCAAGTTACGTGTGCAAGCATTTTCACAAATAGCAGGTAATAACTTGCCGTTTGTAAGGCTTCTAGAAATATAGTTTCTATGAACTTTGAGCTGGCATGCACCTGTATCATATTACTAAAACGTGGATATAATATATTATATTTATGCAATTTTGTTTTGCGTGAATCTTATCAAAATGAGTTTCTTGAATTTTGTGTAAACTCTTAACTCAACATACGTAACATCATTTTTATACTGCTTATCTCAATGAGGCTACTCCCAATGTTCGATGCAAATATTTTGTCTTTTTTTTTAGTATTTTAGTTTTTAACAGGATTTATTATTTTTTTCACTTAAAATGAGGTACCCAGTGCTAAATGTAAAAAAAGAACAGATAAAAAATATCACATCTAATTTCAAAACTGTACACTGTGTGTTCAGTAACTATTTCAATTTGGAGTTTGTTACACCTGCATACCGACCGTGACCACTTGTCGTAGCGGTCGTAGGCTCGTAGACGATAACGAGGCGGCTACGGCGTAGCACGTCTCACGTGTGAAGGGTTGCTAATAGCTTCTTGCTACATTTTACGCCATTACCGTAAGTGGCTACAGTAGTTATTTACTTGATATAAATCTTGACATAACTGGCGAAATGTGGGTGTACTATAGGGACCCTTAGCCTCACCCTTCGAGGAAACAAGGCGAGATGTTATGGTATCATAAATTCACTGACATACATCGATTTGTCTATAGGCCGACCGCTTAACTGAGACGTTGCCTGAGGTAGCTGCGCGGTGCGGGAGGGGTGATAGTTGTCACAAGTTGACGAATCACTGAACTCTCGCATGATCGCATCACGTCACCAGACCCCACCCGCACCTCGCTGCTACCTCAGGCTAGTCTCAGTAAGCGGTCGGTATATAGAAACATGACATTTTGTTCAAGAGAACGCTTTTGATAACGAAATTAAACACTTAAGAATTTTGAAAATTCATCCCCTATAGGGATTAAATAGGGGATTAAAGTTTGTATGGAAGTTCGTCATTTTTGCCGATGAGAAACCCCATTGAGCATACAGCTTGTTCATTCATAATTTATTATATTATTAATTATTTAGGTATATTCTGTCACATCTGGTATGACTGAAAACAGAATATAAGTATATAGGTACCTACGGTCGACTTAAGAAATTGATATCTAGCGTGAGAGTGACTGTGCTGAAAACAACATACTGCTCATTTGGAGAAACATCGACGTAAATGTAAGTTAAATATGACAAAGCACTTAGAAAGCGTATTTACGTCAGGAAAGCAAAGACTTAAAAAAAGCAGTTACGTCGATGTTTCTCCAAATGAGAGAAACAGCGATATTTTAGAAAAAAAAATCGTATAAGTATAACCGGCGATCGAGGGAATTTAGCTTTGATTTTTGATCTGCGGGTTAATAGCGTAACACGCTATCAGTAGCAATATACGTTGTTGATCAGACAAATTTTTCAAACATATGTAGCAATGGATTAGATATCCTTCAAAATGATTCAGATTGAGATTTATAGTGGGTTACGCAATTAGGGTGCTGGGGAAACGGAGATCAATAGAAGTTAAAAGTATAAATTGTTTTACGAAATAATATTGTGATTTCATTTATATTTAATGTGACGATGACGTCAACATTGCATGCACAGAATAAGCGAACATTGATATAAGTCTATATAAACATACCTAATTGATATAATGCCGCAGCTCCAATCGATTCCACATACGAATGCAGCGGTATCGGTAAAGTCAATTAGGGCTGTGTTTATATCGATAGAGTGCTAATAGATTATATCGTGGACATTGAAAATGCGTCATGTCGATGATTCATAAGTATGCATGCGGAAATGGAAATAAATAAATATTGAAAATGAGTACCAAGGTATTTCTGCTTGTCTTTTTTGTATTGTTGCTTGATTGTCCGAAAGGGTTACCGCTGCCCCGGAACATAAAGGGCTAAGGAAGGAACACGGATGGGTTTTAGTCAGTAAGAGTCTGACACTCCCTTTCGCTCCACCCAGAGCGGGAGGGGTTATTTGATGATTTCCCATCCACAAAAAAAAAGGTATATCTGCTTACATTACAATGTAAGAAAAACAAGAAAACGTATGGCAAAACCAATGACTTCTTATTTCTCTTATAATATTTAAATGATAAATGATAAATTTAATTAATATTTATTAAAAACTAGCTTTTTCCCGCGTGGGACCGTGATAAAAAGTATCCTATGTCCAGGATGTGTGTATCCAGGTTATAAACTATCTGAGTGCCATATCTCATCCAAATCCGGTCAGCCGTTTTTGTGTGATTGAGTAACAAACATCCAAACTTTTACATTTATAATATGAGGATTTCTCGATGACAGTAATCTATGTATAGGCCAACCGCTTGGCTGAGACGTTGCCTGAGGTAGCTGCGCGGTGCGGGAGATGTGATAGTTGTTACAAGTTGACGAATCACTTAGCCCTCGCATCACGTGACCACACCCCTCCCGCACCGCGCTGCTACCTCAGGCAACGTCTCAGTTAAGCGGTCGGCCTATGGTATTGGTATTCGCACTGGCTGAACATTCGAACTCCAACCACTAAACTCACTTTGATGCATACGGGAAGCTTCCTCATTGTCACTGCCCTAGAATATATGAATATTAGAGAGAGTTACTTATGTGTTGGCCATCCCTCCATATGACTGTGGTCAGCCCAAGTCAGACCCTTGTTAGTTATAAGCAAGCCTCTTATGCAGATGTGGTTGACGTTTAAGATAAGGGGCTTGAATATTTGACCTTAGGAGGAAATCCAGTAGCTTATGGATACAGACTGTTTTGACAATCGCAAACATTCTCGACATATGTAGAACACAGATATACCGGTTTCACTGGAGCACCTCCTGAGCTGTATTTTTGGAGAAGGGTTTTGTGTGCCGATAAAAAACAAAATCTGAATATTGAGTATCCACCTTAATGCCTATATATTACTAAGTCAGGTATGGAAACTAGTGTTTATCACGATTTGCTCACAAATTCAATTACAGTTAAAACTTGACGAGATCGGTTTTTTCTATCCAACAACAGCTCTGGAAGAAAAACCGAAAAAACTCAAAGGTCATAGTCTCTTTTAAAGTCCAGACATATATTGATCAGATTATTTATCTATCTTATATTATAAAATTCAAAGTCTGACTGACTGATATATCGACGCACAGCCTAAACCGCTGGTCCTAGAGACATGAAATTTGGAGAGCGAGTTCTTTGTGATGAGTAGGTATCCACTAAGAAAGGGTTTTTCGAAATTCCACCCCCAATAGGGTGAAATTTCACGGGCAGAAGCTAGTATAGGTATAAGGACCTTGCAGATTAGTGTCTGGGATAGTCTTTTCAGGAAAGAACCACACAGATCTGACTGGACCTGTGCATTCAGTGCCCGTATGTGCATACAAAAAAATATCCATCAAGGCAACTTGTCACTATAATAAAAGTGTTAATCAGAGCTAATGGACAATACACATCCATTGATGCCTGATAATTTAATATTTATGGAAACCAAACATGGTGGCAATGTCGTAATAAAACGATTTTATCGCCATAGACAATAACGCTATCTTTATGGTGTGGTCAGTGTTAAAATTGTTAGTGGTCGTTCTGTGAAGTAATTGATATTGTAAATAAGGAAGAGTGGATGGACAATATTTGTTTGTTTGTCATCGCAGGCAACTGATTAAATTAGTCGTTTAGTTAACCTCCTGACCTTTGGAAGTAGTGCTCGCCTCCCTTCGCTCTCTTTGCTCGCACGCGGTTGATCACAGTTCAGATTAACCTAACCCATTTGGTCCGGGTGCCCTGGCTTAGTTACTGCGAACAATTCGGCTCTCGCGTGATTGGTTACAGTTCCAACCTAATTAAATATCATTCAGGCCGTTTAGTTAAACGCCTAGCCTTTTAGTTAAAAGGCTAGGCGTTTAACTAAACGGCTAATTTAACCAGTTGCCTGCGACAGATACATGGTCAAATTAAATTAGCTAGAGAAATTCCGCAAACGTGATGGGTGAAACGTGATCTAAGCATGATAAAACAAAAAAAAAAAAAAATTATGGGGTCATTAATCGCAATTAGTGTATTCTCTTGAAACGTCAGTTTTAAAAAATCGGTTCATTTGTGTGTAAACTTCATAGACGTGATGGGTATTGATATATACCATTCAAGAAGGACTGGACCGATTTTTATGACTTTTGATTTGTTTCCGCCCCGAATAGCATAATTAATAACTATTAAAACATGGAAAAATTCACGAAAATAAATGAAGATCCTTAATTCATTTTCTCATACATTGATTCTGAAGCGGGACGAAGTTCGCCTGATCAGCTAGTTAGATAATAGAAACAAAGACACGTTTAAAAATGACAATTGTAGTCCATATCATTGGTATTATTTACATTTGTAATTTTACAGTTAGGAATGATTAAAAGAGTATCGTATGTCCTAATCCAGGTCATGATCTACCTATGTGCGAAATTTTGTCCTTATCCGTTCAGACGTTTTAGCGCGAAAGCGTAACAAAGAAATATGCAAAAAAATCAAATATTATAAATCTTTATAATATTAGTTTAGATTTGCAAGAATACGAGTACAATAAGTCTCCGTCATATTCTACCAGGCAAATCTAGCAAGGAATGGAAGTCGCTTATAGTGTCATTATCTTGATATCTTACAAAGTTACAATATATGACAATCATGAAACAAGTATGATTATACTTTTCTTTATTTTTGTTTTCAGCTCACTTAAACGCAGGCGACTACAATTTCATCGCAGTTGATTGGTCGCGGCTCATCGTGTTTCCTTGGTAAGTTTATGTTCATTGTATGATTGCCTTGCTGTTGATATTATGATGATGATATGATTGTTGTGGGCTTATCTTCAATCATCATTATGTTGTCTTCTAAATGACAATAATTGAATGAACTAGGACCTTATTAACCTTGAAAATGATTATTGTTGGCGTTTGAAAGATATATTGGCGCGGTATGACGCTGCATTGTCACTCTTCTGATAGTCTTTTGATTTTATTGATGATGTCGACTCGATGGCAGTTTCTTCTGCCACGGGATCACGTAGCATGATGGACTTACTAGCTTTTGCCCACGGATTCGCTCGCGTGGAGGTCGGAAATTATCCCACGGGAACGTACTACCGGGATATCTTTACATGCCAAACAACGAATAGTACCTATTACATTTCAACGAGGAAATTATGCATCTACGCGCATTTTTGTAATCCTATAATTTTTTATATTCTATATTCTGCTATGGCAGAGATCCACGCTCGAGGTTTGCCAGAGAGCTAAGGAATGGAGTATTCTGGGTCTTAAACTTGTGGACCGGGTTAAGAATACAACAATCCTTTCCGTCACTAAAATAACTGATGTCAGTCGGAAATCTGCCACGCTTGAATGGAATTGGGTTGGACACTGGATCTGCCGCATGTCAGACGATCAGTGGGCCAAACTTACGACCCAGTGGGTCCCGCTTAATGGCAAACGACATCGCGGCAGGCCCAGACGGAGATGGCGGGATGAGCTGGACTCCTTTAATAAAGATTGGTCCTTGGCAGCTCTGGACAGAGAGATGTGGAAGGAGAGTAGGGAGACCTTTGCCCAGCAGTGGGACAGTAAAGGCAAATATTTTTTTAAATAAAATACTATATTCTAACCCAGGTCAAGGTCTAACTGTGTGCCAAATTTCATCGAAATCCATTCATTCTTCCATTAAGGCGTAAAAAGGTAACAGACAACCAGACAGAGTCATTTTCGCTTTTTATTAATATTATTATTTTTAATTTTTTATTAATATTATCTTCTAGCTGTTCGTGTCCGGCGTCAACCGGTTAAATTTCATGTTCCTATCTCCAGTGGTTTAGGCTGTGCGTTGTCTGGCAGTCAATTCGCTGCGAAGGGATTCATCCAGCCAAAAAAAAAAAAAAAGAAAAAGAAATGGCAAGCCTTGTCCTGACAAATACGATCACAAAAAAAAAAAACCTGCCAAATCAGTCGAGCCGAATCACTGCACTGGAGACCAAAGTGATGATCTTTTATTCAGGCAACAATTGATTTTTATTTATATGTACCTATAGATAAAGTATGGTATTGTTTGTATGTATGGAGTAAATCATACAATTTGTAATAACATAAACATACTCCCGTAGTACTACACTCTAATAAAGACCACAAAGCCCAAATAATATTTAATGATTCGGTAAGCAATACGAAACAAATGACTGTAGTCGAATAAACCGCGTACAAAGCGAAATCCAGTTGTTACAGCGTTTAACATGTTACTGAAACGTTATGATTCCGCATACGTGAGGGCGAATGCGACCCAATATTCGCCCCTGAGGAAAACGTTATAGCCTTAGGCACGGTATACACCAAAGTGGAGAAGTGCGGAGAGGAGAGGAAAAGTTTTGCTGATTGATTGATCGTTGGTCACGCACATTTCGTCTTCGTATTATCTGACCCCATCTTCGCTACGTGCCTTTCCTGCTTGCGAGATGTGCGCATCACATCTTCTCATATTACATCATCTACGCGTCAAATAATTTTGAGAAATCTCTCGTCTCTGCTTATTCTTCGTTTCAAATCAATGGTAATAATCATTTTCTAAATAATTTGGGCCCAGTATGTGGCCACGTTAATCATGCCATTATTGGCGTATTTTATGTCCTTTGAACCTCCATGTCCTGTGAAGCTAAGCTAAGATATATACAGTACTTCGACGCCTAAGTGTCCTTTGTTTTTTAATTTATTTGTATAGTAAGTTAGTTAGTCATTTAATTTAGTATCTAAAGTAAATAGTTAGTTAAATTTTCTTTAAATATAGAAAATAAAAATTTCTAATTATCATCATAAACATAATTTAAACGTTATTGGGAAAACAACAAATAAAGGATAATAATAAATAAATAACACGTTACCGCTATAATAATAATAATTTACCTGTACTTTTAGCTGCGCTACAGCTTATACTTTTGCAGCTATCATCGTTTTACTTGTTGTACTTAGCTAAGATTAGATGAGTAGGTAAAGAACGAAATCCGATTGCTTTTTTACGACACATCTTTTACCCTCTCCGCTCATCTTCGCTTTGGTATATACCAGGCCTTATATTAGGTCCCTTATTTATGACGCAACTCGCAGTGGCTAGTAGCCAACAGCGTTTCACTAGATTTATGTCCGTTTCCACATTCAGGCACAAAAGTCCGTTCTGTTTTTTTTGCCGTTTTTGTTTTGCGAGTAATTAATTTCGGCCTTTTCGTTAATTATTGGTGCGATATGGGTTCAATGTGTTGGGCTTAAATTGGAACGAAGAATGGGTTTAGTTGAAAATATATTGCCAAGATTAAGAATTCAAAGGCGTGCTTTAGGGTTAATCCCGAGCTACTAATCAAGAATTATTTATTGTAGGAGATGCATCAGTCTTACTTACTTGAGAATCTTTAGTTGCAGATCCCCTGCCTTTTTTGGCTACCGTGTGGAGTAGAAAATCCTAATAATCAAACTCAAAAATCATCCACACATTCCCCCAAATTTTTTCCACTCGAAAAAGTGGAGTTTCATTATGATGTTTTTAAATATGGTTGGCAATTCCTGATACGATCAATGTTTTTATTATCCATCAGGATATCTGTACCTACTATATAATTAACCATAGTGTTCCATTTCCCAGGTACATATCAGCAGTCCAAAACACGCGCTACATGGGCAGAAAACTAGCAGACTTCATCCAATTCCTGGACTCTGTCGGAGTACCAGCCTCATCCATCCACGTAGTTGGGTTCTCCCTGGGCGCTGAGGCCGCAGGGTTTACAGGCAAGAACTTGCGGTCACGGGGTTTGCTGCTCGGCAGGATTACTGGTGAGCTATGGTGCTTTTACTGGATACTGCTTGTACTTTTATGTATATACATCTTAATAAATTAAGTAGATACCTATTAGTTACTATTAATAGTAACTCCTATATTTCCTGCAAATAACAGATTCTTATTCTTAAACTTCCCACATAACTGTGAATAATTTAACGATTTGATAGACATTAACGGTGGACTTCAAAATGAAGGAGTAGACAGCAATTGCAGTTAATGTTTATTTTTGGTCTCATTAATTCTGAATAATGGTAACGACGGCTCATACAAACTTGAAATTTCATGAATAAGTGATTATGTTGCATAAGGCATTGAAAATGTTAATAAATTATTTGCATGATCTGTTACACCTACGTCAATATAGGAACTGTCGATACATTCATATTCATTCATTCATTTTTGAGAGTTAAATAACGACAAAGACATTTATTCGTAGTAGTGATGGGACTGAAAGGTTGTTCTTGATTTGTTCAAAGGGACTGCCTTGATCTCTAAAAACGCGTTCCGAGATAAAAACCTCCTATTTCCGACTGTTTAAAAACACATCGTTTTGATTTTTTAAATCAACATAATATTGTCATTTCCAAAAGGTGCTTTGGATTTTCTTTGCCTAAACTTTTGATCATTAGTTGTAATCGAAGTAAGGCCGCATCAATAATTTTAAGAAATTTAGACTCTAATATTGGTAGGTACTTTATTATTCCAGGTTTGGATCCTGCCTACCCCGGCTACAGTCTATCAAACAATGATGGCCACCTCGCGAAAGGCGACGCTGCCTTCGTGGACGTCTTACACACGAACCCCGGGGTGTTCGGGTTTCTTCGGCCGATCGGTGACGTCGACTTCTATGCGAACCCCGGCGATTGGATCCAACCGGGATGCTGGGTTGACGAGCTGATTAGGAACCGAGAGTTTAGGTTTGTTTGTAAGTACCTACAAGTTTATTTTTCTAAAGTTCGGAGTAGGTAGTTGGAAAAGAATAACACCTTCAAAAAAGTTAAATCTAGCCACTCGAAGCGAGTACTTGCCTCCAAATACAACCTCCTAACTGAAATAAATAGTTACCTACTGTTTGTTTTAAAAAGATCTGAAATACTAAAAGTCTAAACTGTTATTAGTTACCTACTTGTAAACGAAGGGGTTTATACCTAAACGTTCCATAAAGTTAAGAAAGGTTTAAACGTCAAAAGTTATGGTTAAACAGTCGCTAAACATTATTAATCTTTAAGCAACGTTTATAAATAAAGGGGTAAATAGTAAATGCGGACACCAGCCCTTTATAATATACCTACATTCAGTAAAAAAAAAAAACAGAATATCACAGTTTGGCACAGATGAACGTAGGCTTTAGTGAATTAGTAAAGGAGATGTCTGAGTGAGCACATAGACTCGTCCAAAAAAAATGTTTTCAACTCCGCATCTCTTTTATTTTTACGGAATATTTAGAGCACTGCAGATAGAATTCACTAGTTCAACAGGGAAGCGCTTTCGACGATGTACTATGTAGTTTTTTTAGAAAGTAAGTACTGAGAACAATTAAGTTTTATGATCATCATCTTTGATCAACAATGGTTAGACTGGAAGCTGGCCGCAACATAGTTGGGAAAAGGCTAGGCAGATGATGATGATCTTTGATCAACAATACCACTTACAATAAGGATTAGGAACAAAAACACATCGCTCAAGTGGCTGTGATTGCATATAATTTAAAGTTGCTAGGTTTTGAAATTGCACAGCCGAATGGCAATCGAAGTGCTATGTTAAGTCGAAATTTATAAAGAGACTATTCGACTGTAAAGATCATTATCCCAATGAGAGCTACAATAAATAGTCAAGGAACCATAAACACACATACAAAATCCTCATAATCCTAACGTTGGCAGATAGACTGATGAAGACCTATCCTTGTTATTTGTTGTAGTTGCTACATTTTTTTTTGTTTTGACTGTACTATCCCACTGCTGGGCAAAGGCCCCCCCCAAGTCCTTCCAAGAACTCAGGAAAGGAGTTGCTACTAACAAAGAGTTTTTTTGTTAGCCTCTATTCTGTCTCACTGATGGGCAAATGCCTCCCTTTTTTGCTTCCAAACCTGTCTTGTGCGATCTCTGGCCATACTGGCCCAGAAAACGTTATCAGATCGTGCAAAAAGAAAAATTGACATGAAAAATAAAAATGTTCACTCCTTAAAATTCATTCATAAGCCATTATTTTGCTTGTCAATTAATGCAAAAGTTCTCGTAAAGAGATGACAGTCGCTCTTTTTCGTGTTCAAAATATGGCTTCAATAAAAATGAAGGATTGTTGTGTCAATTTACGAAACGAGCGACGAATTTCGATTCGATAGTTTTCGATTTGCTCCTTGACACTCGATGGACTGATTGCATCTCGATTGCATAAAATATCATCTGTGACAAAAAAAGATACGTTTCGAAATTTGAAATGAAAAGGCGCGTTCGCTTCATGAGTTCCCAACTCAAAGCCCGTTTACTAGAGAAACCTTTTTACTTAAAAAGGGATTTTTCGACACTGACCTTTACAGAGTTGATAAAGGTTTCTTGCAAATAACACTGCTTGTGTACTTACAGAATTTTACTAATGTACCTACTTCATAAAATTTCTATTTATTTGACAATTTGCGTGCTATAACGAACAATGCATGCCGCATCAGATACAAATAGACTGGGACTAAGCGAAGCCGCAATAAACAATTTACTCTGCACTAAACCAATTTCCCGTCGAATTTGGCGCGTTAGCTGATCATAGCTATGATGCAGCAACCCTAACAGCCGCACATTTCGGCGGGAGGGTGCCGATCGATGCTCTGACGTCACACGCGGATGCTGCGGGAGGGGACGACGAAGGACGAGGTGGGGAGGAGGGCTACGTTACTAGTACGCCAACCCCGATTATTTGCCTTTCAAAAAGCTATTATTAGCGTTCGTATTTTCAGCTGAAATTAAATTACAAGGTATTTTTTTTGCCAAATTTAATCCGCGTCGCTTCAGCGTCCCCCGCTCTATAATTTTGGGTTATCAGCCTAACGTTATCCCCGCTTTTGCTACGGTTTGATTTTTATGAAAATGTAACATTATTTTGTGAGGTTGCTTTGATTATATTCTCATGAGAGTAGAATATGTTTCTCTTAAAAAACAAATTAATTTTGCAAATAAAAGAAACGGTCCAATTTTCTGTTCTACTCGTAAAGTTAGTTTTTTTTTATAAATCTTAATGCTGGCCCCGGAGCGTGGAGATAGGCAGAAGAAAAGAGTGGTAGTGGGTGAAGTCGGACTGTGGATCATGATGATGATGAATGCCATAAGTAACATGCAACATTAAGGGGACTAAATGACCTAAAGCGCGGCCACTACTGTCGGACTGCATATAAAAGAAAGAGAAGCGCGATGACACAACGCTGGTAATTTATTGCAAAATATGAAGCAATTATCTATTTACAAAAAATCTACGGTTTGGACTAAAAAATTAAAACACTAGTGTTTTATTATGTTGCTTGTGGAATAATCTGACAAAAAATCAGAATGATTGTATGTATATTAGTATGGTTTTTATTGTGAAAAGAAAGTCTTTAGAGGTATCTTCATGATTTTTTTCTATAGTATCAAATTAGTTGTATTATGTTTGTAACACACTATCTAACTAGCATATTTCTGATTTTTTTACTGTAGTCGATCATAAATTTTTAGGCATTATAAAAATTGCGTTTTTTACGTTTAGGTCTTGTAGTCCTCTTAAAAACATCCATCTCCATTTGCGAAGCGACAAAAATGAGCTATACCAAGAAGTCTTGTCCAAGTCCCTCATGTAGCGTTTCAAGCTAAAACCGTAAGAATCCACCAGCTATAAAGAGTTAGTCATACGAGCGAGCCCTAGGTAGCCACTCGAGGGGTGCTTGTACTCCGCGCTTTAGTCCTTGAGCTACTCCCACGCGGTGGTTTATTTCAATGAGATTTTATGGGGTTAAAACAGTAAAACTGTTTCAATGCACTTTGAATGCAATGTCGATGCGATATAATTCAGTGTTTTGGGAAATAAATTATTATTAGATCATGGCACTGGTAAGGATGCACTGGTGATTTTGAGTACATTGAACAGAAAGAAAGAAAATAGATTTAATTTAACCAGGTTAAAAAAAAGACAAAAAAAAAAACAGAACACAAGAACAAAAAACTGCTGAGCTGCAGTAATTTGACTTTCGAAAGAAGAAGACAAAGCGTTGTGTAACTATACAGACGCTATACAACGTTTATTAGTAACAGGGTAAGGCTTAGACTTAGTAACTTAGTTTAACTACTTTTATTTTAGAAAAATAATTAGGGTTCCGCGCAAAAAAATTAAAACCCATGAAATCCAACTTGTTTTCTGACAGGCACGAGAACGAAGTCGCTGACACAGCTAAATAATAATCAACGCTTATACAGAAACTGTCTTTTTTAGCAGAAAATTTTCAGCAAACATTCTCCACATGAAATTTTAATCTCATTCCTCATAGCTCTTTGTACGTTCCACAATTCCTTATTATACTTATTACAACCCCACTCGTATGCGAGGCAAAACATCAAACTACGTTTACAGACCATAACAAGTACGGTTCGTTATAAAAAAGTCCAAATACCCCGTACAATGGAATGCTTCATAAAGCGACTATACGAACGAATATAGCCTTTATGTTCCTCTATAAAAGAACGTTAATTAAGGGTGATAATACGAAATTATTTGGGCCACTCGTAAAGCTCTACTTTCGACATTAAACGACTCGTATAGTGAGGTAAATTATGTGGAAGTGGGCCTCTTCACGAAGAAGAATTGAATTGCGGAATCTTATCACACAGAAAAGGTACGAACTAGTGATCACTAGCACTACACTTACCTTGCTCACTGAATATTGGCAATTTGGACAAATCGTTCCTTGCTTATACCTATATTCTTCAATGTAACCAGCGGGGCAATTGCGTAACACATTATCAATCGGAATCTGTTTCATTTTGACAGCTCAACAACATTCATTGCGTTATTTACGTGTTGAGCAGACAAATTTTTCGAACTTATGAAGCAATGGATTAGCAATTTGCTTCAAAATGATTCAGATTCCGATTGATAATATGTTACGCAATTAGGGTGCAGGATAAGTACGATCTCAATAACGTCATCAGTTGGAGCACGGGACCCAAGTACGGGACCCTAGTCCTCGTGCTTCACCCAGGTAGAGAAACTAGGTGAAGCACGGGTCCGGACCCCCAATTATAGAGGTAAATATCGAAAAAATCTAACACGGGTTGTTGTAAACTGTTGCAAAAAAGCTTCATATTTATTCCAACCAGTTACCTACAGCTAAAAATAGTTTCAGTTCATCTCCTACGGCTGTTCGTAAAACTACAAACCATTTTTTATTTCCCCAGTTTTGTTATAAATAGTGTAAGTAACACACAATTTCGTGGAGATTTGTCGAGTTATTCTGCATTCTGCATTTTGATAGGAGCTCAGCATATTTTGTTGGCATGAAGAATTTATGAAGAACTTCCATATTTGAAATAATACTATCATATTTTGTGAAAGATTTTTGGCAACGGATACCGTTTGGTTTTCGGAGTGAACAGTAAACCGAGATCTACTGCCCCAAATTTGAGCCGGAGATTGTCAAAAGGATTAGCAGTGGCGTTTTCCTGAATATTAATTAGACCGCATTCGCATGAACACCTGCCTGCCCGTTGATACAGGTTAATACAGAATAAACCCTTTCTCTAAAGCGAGGGTTCCGATAACTTCCAAGTATGGCTGATGACGTAATGCTGAAAATTCAGTTTAAATCTGTATTGATTTACCCAGTAACTGGGTGGTGGAGGTTAGATATGCAGTTGCTCCATGTAAAATACTGGTATTCAGCTGCATCTGGTAAGACTGGAAGCAGACGCCAACATAGTTGGGAAAAGGCTAGGCAGATGATGGATCTGTATTCGTTTGTACCTAAAGGCCAGTGTACACATTTCATACAATCGTGAAACTGCGAGCTTTTTCTTGTAGAAAATATGCCCAATCTGTAATGGCCCTTAACTTACAGACGGTCTACTTTCCTTTCAAGTCAAGATGCTCTTTCGAAAATTTTAATTTGGCACAGCGAAAAGTTCAAATTATCGAATCGGTTATCAATTTAGTTCGTTCAACCCTAGAATGCGATAACCCCATGTTTTATCATGAAGTCGTAAGTACGCCACCACTTGGCTTTCGGCCAAAGATTGATCGATAGAGCAAAATGTCAATAGCAGATTAGTTATAGGCACACCGTATGACCTCCCCGGTACCTACCCTTACAAAGTATACAAAGGAATTAAATGGTACTATACTCCATTTGGAATAAGATTAGACATATAGTAAAACTTTTTTACAGTCCGTTCAACCGATTTTCACTTCTATTCTGTAGGCGGATGGCATTGAAAGCAAAAAAGTGGTTACAATATCAACTGTTTACTGCAGTTGCCATTTATCATGCCACCAACGCACTAAAAGTCAAAATCAGTTGAACGGACCGTAAAAAAGGTTTATTTAATTGTCTAATTTTATTTCAAACGGAGTATAGGTTGCGACTGTTGCGAGCGGAGTTATTAGTTGACCTTTTGCGGCTCAGTGATCCGGTAGCCTCTGGCGCGGCTGTTGTGGTTTAAATCATGAGGTTTTCATCCCTAGGCTATTGGATTTTTCTGTCAGGAAATTATCGGAAAACGGTAGCTCCGATATTTCAGATTTCAGAGAAATCAGACCAGAAGAGCACACACTTTCAAACGTTATCCGCAAGATTTTGAAAGAAATTCCTTATCCATTGCTAAATATGTAGATATGAAAAATTCGTCTACTTAAGACCTTAAATAATTTTATTGAAGTGCTAAATGCGCAATTACCGCTGAATTATTGGATAGGCCGTCTACCTATACATTAACAAAACGAGATGGAAAAGTAGGTAGTCACGGGAATAAAAAAACGCATTTTCTCCCCCTATTTAACGCTGAATGCTGCATAACGCTCACGTCTGAATATGATGATGTATAAACCTATATGAAAAACATCTCTCTGTCTAACCCTACTAGGAAAAGGGGGTAAAATAGTGTGGCAGGTACGGCTTTTCTCCCTGCTGATCTTGCAAACAAAAACAAAAGGAAAGAGATAAAAAATA
The DNA here is from genome assembly GCA_914767645.1 of Hydraecia micacea. Classification (NCBI taxonomy): domain Eukaryota; kingdom Metazoa; phylum Arthropoda; class Insecta; order Lepidoptera; family Noctuidae; genus Hydraecia; species Hydraecia micacea. Next base: position 5,041,549 of record OU611794.1, read on the forward strand.
AGTGTGGTTTACATCCTTAGCGGGTTGTTCATCTTGTCGTGTGGGATTTAGGAATGTGTGGGTGTTAAATTTACCTCTTTGGGAAACAACTTCGAAACACTTTTTTTATCAGATAACTACTGTTGTTTAGGAGTTGTTTTGCAATTTTAGCTCCTTTGTGGTTTAGAGATTGAAATTTGGACAAAGCATATTAAAAACAAAGCACAAAGATAAAGCGTTAAAGTTTTTATGGTGTCACAGTTTCGAGATAGGCACTATCTACCTGATAGATTGACCGGTACTTAACGGGCAGTGAACAGACTAATATTTTCTAAGGAACTAAATATTTTATGTAAATAAATTACTATGTTTAATAATTCCAGGACCGTTGAAAGTAAACGTCGTACACTCATTAATGAAAAACTTTTTCAGGAGAAACCATAACAAGCATTAGGCCCGGTATCCACCAAAGCGGAGAGAGGAGACGAGAGGAGATGTGCTGCGAAGCTGGCAGGTTATTTCCATCAAAGCAGAGAGGAGATGTGAGCTGTGCGTAGCGGAGATGTGTGATGGGAATGACGCTTTCGGGTGAGCGAGGCGCGGGGAACGGGCCGCGCGAGCGCTGCGATTACACACATCTCCGCTCTGCCGCGCCGCTTGCTCGCTCACGGCACAAAATTCTATAGAAAAATGAGACATCTCTCCTATCCGCTTGATCCATTTCCACCGAAGCTAAGCGTAGAGATGTGGAAATAACGAAATCTGATTGGTTATTCAAAACACATCTACTCTCTCCGCTTTGGTGGATACCGGGCCTTATTCGATATTCCTCACACATCAACAGATTCAGAACCGAATAAACCAAATAAATAGAAAAAAAGAGGTGAATACACTGCATAAATCATGCTTAACATCGGCTGGAGAGCGTTTTCTCAAGGGATATTAAATTCAATCAATGGCAGCAGCATCGAGTTTCCTTGTACGGAATTTAAGAAACAAACATTTTACTTTTTCCCCAGATGGTTGCAGCCACGTCCGATCGTGGAGGCTGTACTCAGAGTCTTTGGGCAATCCTCGAGGGTTTCCAGCAACCTTGTGTACAGACTGGACCTCTGCGACAAGACCCTGTAGCTTTCAGGTCCATGGATATATGGGTATAGCTGCTGCGCCACCGTAAGTTATTTTTGGAAACCTCCTTTATGATCAAGGCTGCTCCCTTAAACATGTTTACATTACACTCTACAGTTATTTTACCTCTGACGCCAGCAACCCATCAAAAAGTACTCTGTGCCCAGCAACCTAAGAGCAAACTATTATCGTAACGAGAATAAAGATTACAACGATTTTGACAAACTTGTCAAAGTGGCAGGGGTTGCTGCCATTTGACAAGTTTGTCAAAATTGTTGCAATCTTTACCAGCAAACTTATAAGAAGAATGTAAATTAGTGCCCTTTCATACGTCCCGGTTGCCGGGAAGTCACTCGTCCCGGCAACCGGGTAGCCGGTGCTGACTATCCGGTAACACTTGCCAGGCAAACTACGCCGGTACGTGTGAAAGGTAACGTACATGGCTATGTGTCTGAATGCTGTTTTACGACTACGGTGTACAGACGCCAGCACATCAAGCTACCCGAAACTGTCAAATTTTCCCAATCAACTATGAACCTTATGCTTTAGCGATAAAGTTTAAGTTAAAGTCAACAAGTTTCTAATTTCAACTGAAAATTGGCAATCGAATATTTTGACATTGTGTACAGACGTCAGCACTGATGTGTTGCCCCTACCCCTTAGGTTTAGGGTAACTTAGCTACCCTAAACTGTCAAATTTTCCCAATCAACTTTGAACCTTATGCTTTGGCAATAAAGTTGAAAATCTGTTAAAGAAATTTGACAGATTGTAGTAGCATGATGTGCTGGCGTCTGTACAACACACACGTCTGTTGTTTGAACCTAACCGTGTATGTACTTGTACAGACATGCCGATCACGGGCTCAATAACAAGATTTCTGTTCACGTACAGATATCGTGGACTAAGATCCATTTCCATGTCAACAACGCTGGATCAACTGGATTAGCATAGTATTGCATTTTTTGCGGCTTGCGCCGAGAAAAGAGTCTTATTATGTTTTCTCTGGGCTTTTTCTGACTTAATTGTAAGCTTAGGTATTTATGGATCTAGAACGGCGGTTACTTTTGTTTTCAAGTAAATTCAAAATATTTTTCCTTATTTTCTTTCAGGATGACCGGCAAAATGTACTTCAAAACAAAGGGGAGTCCACCGTTCGCAAGAAATGGACCTTAAATCTAATTTTAAATATTACCAGTAATAAATTAAAGCCAAGCGTTTTTTTTTAACTTTTACTGTTACTTTACTATTTTTTTTTAAATTTACTTTTACTTATAATTATATAAAACTTGGGTTAGAAACAACTTTTCACAGACAGCAACAACAAACTTGTATCATATAAAAATCATTCAATTTTCATTTCTGCGTTGCGTTTTCTATTTACCGTTTCGACGAAACGTATCGTAGTCGCAGTTTTAAATGTATGAATGAATAAGCGTGGTGTAAAATCCATTTGAACAAAATGAGAATCTGGCATTTATGACTTATCTTCTGATATTTAAGGCAACAAATGTTTCGAACAAGTTATTCGCTCATACACTTTTGGAAAATTGAAATTTGTAACCACTTTACACGATTCGACTTTGCACTCTAGAGTTTGTTTGTACCAGTCCAGTGCCATATCACAACTTTGTATCACTTTACTCAACGCCCAGTCTAGTGAGTGTAGTTCGAGAGCGTTCAGATTTCGGGGAAAAGGATATCTTTTGCAAATGCCTTTATGGTTCAGAAGCAAGTCCGTTGCCATATACCTGCGCCGTGGAAATAAAAGAAAAATTATATAATTAAATTGCTTAGAAGATTTGAGTTTCGTCTACTAATTAATAATACACCGCCCCTATAACCTGGGAAGTGTATCTAGTAGTTGTGTATAGTCCGTCCGTCGAGAGAATGCGTTCCTACACCTGCCAGTGCGACAATTCTAGTAGCTAATAAAGATCAAATTCGCTAAACACGTATTCGTTTGTATGAAACTGACACGTGTCAAGAACGCATTCTCTCGTCGGCCGCACTGTAGTTCTTTTAATGCTCTAAAGCTAACATAAATATTTTTTTACATAAGAATTCACCTAAAATGAAAATCATAAAAAGGAGAACAACATTTTATTTTTCAAAAATAATTATAAACACACACACTTGTATCAAATAAATTACAATAGTACCAAAACGTAAACACAAAAATTTAGAAAGACACCCACTAAACCCTGACCATTAGGTAAACCGTTTTTTGACAGATGGAACTAGTGATTGCAGCAACGTAATATTTCGATTATTTATTCTTTAATTTGTTTGTAGTATCGATTATGTATTTTTGCTGTCGAATAAAAAAGGGTGCGGTTTCTTTATTTTTTTATGTCTGTATTGAATTTATATATCTCGGGACCAACGGATCCCGGTCCTTTGGAAGGCGTACGAGAAGCCGAAGCCAACTCGCAAAGGCCCCTTAGGAAATTTTAATGAAATGCGGCACCGTCCGACGATTATCCCTGTATGCACTTATATCTGTATTTATTATTATTAAATACGAAACAATATAAATTAGCTGCTTTGTTTACTTTATTTTAAATTTTGCAGGTTTTATAGTACAAAGTAGCTGCGCTCTGCGGTTTCACCCGCATAAGTTTCGATCCTGTGGGAATATCGGGATAAAAAGTAGCCTATATCCAGGATGTCGACTACCTCCATACAAAATTTTATCAAAATTGGTCTGGCCGTTTGAGCGTGAAGAAGTAACAAACATATAAACACACACACACACACTCACAAACTTTCGCCTTTATAATATTATATCTAGTGTGATAAGCGTAAAAATAAAATATACACTGGTTTGTCATATTAATTGTGTTGTAATTGTAGTTACTGGCAAATAATTTATATATATATTTTATTGATTTTTGAGTGGATGCATGTTTTTTCTATACTGATCTACCTATAATATAAAGTTATTATTTTCGATATAATATTCATTCGATCCAATCACTTAGCAATATAGAATGTAATTTAATACGCATAATAAATTATTTTTTTGTCAAAAATTATACACGTACGGTATTATAATGTCTGTAAGAAGTCATATAAGATAATTCAATAAGATAAGGCAGTTTATATATTTATGTTGTTACGCATTTTAAAGTTGACTTTTTCGTAATCTGGAATAGTTACGTTCTAAGGCAGCTGTCAAAAAACGATTAAACTACTTACTGGACAGGGTATAAACAATTTTACCACAAAAATCATATATTTGCGTACGCACAGTCGTCAAATTTATTATAATGTTTAGGATGGAAGAAGTCGTACTGGCAGGTGTCGAGCCGGGTCGAGGAGCAATGGTATCTACAATACCAGTCGTACACCAGTCTTTGTTTGTAATACAGGTTGTTTAAAGCCTTATCCACGTAAAAAGTCTCGTAATCGTTCATCTTCGGCAGCCCGAGGTTCTTTCTGATGCCTTTCCCGTCAATTTCCACAGTGCTTGCGATGAATCTGGAGGCAGAAGACGGCGTGGTGTATTCCTCCATTAAAATTCCAATAAATACCGTTATCACGTAACACTCACATTCTAGCTACTAAATGGCCATGTTTTGGAAGCCACGAAACGTAGTATTTTGATATTGTAATAAAATTTTATGGTGAACATAATATGGACTAGGAGAGCAGAGATGTAAAATTTTTAGGAGTATACTCGATTTATACAATGCTAGTTGAACATGCAACCGAGTGCAGCTAATATTTTGATACATACTATTATTAGTAACACTGATAGTTTACTGTTTTGTTTTCTTTCCCGTTTTTAATGGTTTTGTCCAGCAGGGGAATTGCGTAACACTCTAACAGTAGGAAAGGCTTTCATTTTGACAGTTCGACAACATTTATTGCGTTATTTACATTGTTGAGCAGACATATTTTTCTAACAAATGAAGCAATGGATTAGCAATATCTTTCAAAATTATTCAGATTGTGATTGATAGTGTGTGTTACCCAATTAGGGTGCTGAACTGGTGTGTAGTTTAGTGGAGGACATAACAACTACTACACAAAATCGTGTTTTTCGCCAAACCTGTTTGGTTTGGCCTTGATAAATGAGTCTATCAATCAAGTCGCCATTACGCTTACTATTTAGGTAAGTACGGGGTTCAGATAGTTACGTAACTTGACTTTTGTTGCGAAAATATTAACTTATTTTTTTACAACCCTATCCAAAATATTGGTAACGACGATATCAAGGTCATGGATGTAAAGGTCAACTTTTGCTTTACGAAAGTGATTGCTTTTTCATTAAATATTTGTAAAAATTGGGCCTTTTTAGGCTAAAGTATTTATACCCTAAGATCTTCACTAATAACGTAGGAAGACTTCATATATGCATTCCGAAAGATATAACAAGGTCGTTTCTCCCCGCGATGGCTCAAGATTACAACACGATATGTAAGTAATATTATTCCACCAATAACAATCAAGATTGACAATAAAGTCGATGCTTATTGGTTCACCTGCCCCTGTTGTAGTCTAGGGCCAATCACGTGTGTCGTAACCGAGCTGGCACAGGAAGATATTGTAAAACTACCATATTGGTATAAGCAAATCTAAAAAAAAAATGAAAGCACAAGACCAGCCGATTTGGCGATGCTTGGGAGAGGCCTATATACAGACGCCAACACATCAAGCTGTAAAATTTTCCCAATCAACTTTTAACCTTATGCTTTAGCGATAAAGTTGAAAATCTATTAAATCAATTTGAATGATTTTAGTAGCTTGATGTGCTGGCGTCTGTACAACAGTAAACGTCTTTCAGCTCAAATTATGATGATGATGACAAAAGAAATGAAAAGTAATAATAACCTGGCTGGGGATATCACATGCCCAAGATCAGTTTCAACAAAACCCGTGACTCTTGGGATATCGTGGCACAGAAGTCCGTGAGCGACTGCAATCACCAAGCCAGCGAGGGCATGAGCTTCACTAAGGTCTCCGACCCTGGTGCAAGGTCCATTGGTCCTCGACACCGCCACTGGAGCATGCCTCACTGCTTCCGTCATCATTGTAGCATTATTCTGGGAAAGGCAAGGGACTAAGGATTAAAGGCTTAGCTGAGGATTAACTGGATTCAAGTACGTCAGTATGGAAGTTGTGTTGATCGATGCTGTAGGGATTCGCGTTGACTTCTAAATCGGATTTAGTATTACTGAAAGTAAATAAGTACATATGATTGGAAAAAGTGAAATCTTTTATACATGAAGTGGCATTTTAATTCTAACTTTGAATAGACCAACGTCAGAGACCATTAAAATACAGCAAAGTACCTGCTTAATTTAGACATATGACTTACAGTATCCGGGCGCTGATGTATACCAATACATGGAGTTTCAGGACGAGACTGTTACACGTGTAAGAACGACAGAGCCGACGCCTTACAAACTTGAACTTATAAAATCCATGTAGGTACCATATAAAAGGCCGCTTGTCAGACAGGCAGTCGCTCCATGTAAAATACTGGTATTCAGCTGCATCCGGTTAGACTGGAAGCCGAACCCAACATATTTGAGAAAAGGCTAGGATGATAATAAGGCTAGGAGGATGATGATACAAAAGGCCGCTTACTTTACCTAAAAATACGATTTTTGGTAAAGTACCTCAGCGAAATCGAAGTACTCAACAGCCTTAGAAAATAAAGGCACGAGTGATTCGCCCTCCGTGCCACCGACGCACGGTACCCGACAGTACCGGGGCTCGAGGCAGAGCGCACGCGCAGCTAGCGTGCTCGCACGCATTTCTGGCACCGCCATCGAACCCAGCAGCTTGTTCGGGTCGTACCAGCCAGTTTCTTTTAACGTCTGGAGGGAAAACAAAGGGATTGGACGGTAAAGCTCTGGTTAAAATGATGCGAATCCCACTCAGGATGCGGGTCGAAACTCGCTCGCGTCGATTGTGTCAACTAACTAGGTAGTATGAAGGAGTTCAAATTGGCACCAATAGTCCCGTGACTTCCTGAAAATTAAAAAAACCGATGCGTGCAGTCGCATCGCGCAACCTGTGCGGGATTCGCCTCTGTGTGACCAGAGTTTAAGGTAAGACAGAAAGGGGGTTGATAGATTTTAGGTTTTGGTTCTAAGATTTTAATTCTGCTATGGTGTGGTGGTGTTTATTCAAATTTGATGATAGATCTAGTATCGAACCTCTCTAGCGTTGGGTAAGTTTCTTTTCTTGGTCGCGTACTTTATTACTGAAGGTCGTGTCCCTGAAACGCCTTCGTAGCTTTATGTATGATGTTCTTCCACTTCATTCGTTTCTCGGTTTCTCTCAGGGCGGTCATAACAGAGTCCAGTGGGGGCGCTTACTTGGTCTGACCAGCGGTGACCGGCCGCGAGGTCTATTCCCATCTTCCTTGACCTTCATCACCAACTTTTTAGGGTTATCTGTCTGTTCCCGACGGGAAATATGACCAAAGCAACCGAATCTAACAGTAACAGATCGTGGATAGTTTATCTCATATGCATAATTTTCCCTATCGCGCTCCGCAATATTCTCAGTTCAGTAAACAGAATAAATTTTATTAAATATGGGTAACACATTGAACAAAATTTTGCTATGTCGACAGATTTCACAAAATCAATGTTGTTTGACCCAAAAACCGTACGATACCTAACTGAAGATAAGCGAAAATTTAGACTTACGATAAAATATATAAAGTTGCGTGTCAGAACTATGCTTACTTATTGTTTTGTTTAATAAGCCATTTACGACTCTTTACGAAAGAACTTAACGCAATAATGAAGCCACAAAACATGCTGAGATGTTGTGGGAAAATAAAACTAAAAGAATTCGTGAAGAAAGTTCCAATAAGTATCTGAAAGTTTTTCTTCTCGGTTCGAGAGCAAACCAGTCTGGTCCAAGATAGCAAAAAGAACCGCTGCTTTTTGCTGCAAGGGGGCCCAGTTACGTCAGCTTTGGAAGAACGAAAACAACAGTTAATTTCTTAGGAGGGTGCGCCCTTGGAGTTTATTGGCATGTAGAGAGATGTAAACAAAAAACCAATCTGCAAATATCGAAGTTTCAGTTTGAGTTTAGTATTATACATATTTGTCTAATCAAATGCGTCTTGAATTTTCTTAGAGATCAATTATTATTGGAAACGCCAACGGTAATAACTTATAACATTGCGTAAACTACGCTCTAATTAGAACCAAACAGTTAAATTAACAGATTAATTTAATCCAAATATCTCAAACGATGCAAATGTTATTGTAATCATTCGAACTGGAACCAAATATGGATAATGCGAACATGAATTTGAAAGCTTTAGTGAAGCGTGGTAAACACAAACACAACAACGTATATGGCCAGACAATTACCGCGCTCAATAAATATTTACTTGCCAGAATTACCGACAAAAATAAACAGGAATATGGCACTGACGTTGAAGGAGTAACAATTTAGTTTATTAGTACTTACAATTGTTCCATTTATCGCCAAAGGACTGGACAGAGATAAGACCCACATTAGTAGAAAGATGTCTGCTAACGATTCGGTTGGAGTAGGCTTATCTAACTGATGTCGGAATTATCTTTAGAAGTTGGTTATGAGCGGCCTTGATGATATTCACTATTGGATTAGGTATATTTTTGGACTTTCTGAAGCAACTCATGGTGTCATAAGCCATCATTTCATAAGGACCTATTTTTCTAAACCAACTTTTCTAAGATTATGAAATAGGTTGTTTAACAAAATAGAGATAAACTAACACCATTAAAGATACATAAACTGTAGATTGTAGAACATCCAGCTATTCTTCTCGCATTACTTTACAAAGATCAGAAAACAACGGTTTGAATGTTTCCTTTTGACAAATTTCTCTTCAGTTATAAATGGGATTTGTGAGAACAACGCAATCCAACTCGAGATTGAGAATGTTCGCCCTCAGGGGAGGACGTACAATATTTATCACTCGCCTGCTTGTGATTTTGCGAATTTATTTTGAAGCTAAACGGACAACGGTTAACTTTCAAGGAGTGTTGTTCGATATTTCATTCTCGGCCCTGTTTATTTGGCGGTCAAAGATGCCTTGCGAGTATTGAAAAATAGGTGAAGGTCTTTTGGAAATGGGTCGGTTTTGAACAATATATATTTTCTTAAACATTTTTATAAGGAAAATGTTTTGTTATTCAATGCTAAAGTGTCCCACTATTTACGTGCTGACACTTCACTCACGTGACCAGAGGTTGGCTCGTTCTTTGGCCAAAGAATTAGCATTGCCATTCAACGTGGCTATGCTACCAGTCTTCTGGGCACGTGTCTGGATGACAGCGAGTACTACGACGCCTAAGAGACCAAAAAACAAAAGGATTTTCTGTATTTATTTGTATATTTTATTTAGTTATAGTCTTTTAATCTAGTACCTAGTGTAAAAACTCAGTTGCATTATAATAACATACCTGTATAATAATTAAAATGTTTATTAAATAAAATACTATTTACGTGTAAGTTTTTATGTTGAGGGTCTAATGTAAGATCAAAAACCAGACAGTTACAGTTTTCACGTTATTACCTCACACTATATCATCATTTCACAACGCTGAAAGGGGGGCATCTAATTGAATACAACACGGAAGTAGATAACACCTTTATCGGGAACATCTTAATGGGTTGTGTAGCTAATAAATTGTCGATGTCGGATATTATTAATCCATAAAACTTAAAACGTAACTGCAACACGAAGTCAAAGACATATTTATTACGTATGACCCTTGATAGGTCTGAACATATTTTTAAAGATGGAAATGGAAGAAAGACAACTGTCTCAAGTAACTCTATAATATGGCTTTAGTTCAAGACTTCACAAAAAGCTATTCAAAACATAAAAGCCTTAATTAACCATGATTTTAGTAAACTATTCAGAGAAAGAAATGCTTGTACATGTTATACGTCTTGCCATTTCAAAGTAGCCTTGTATAAAAAATAATACACATTTCTTTGGCAAACGTTGACGAAAATGTCGACAGAGAAAAGGAATATTGATTTCACATTTTGACCGACAAGCGTTCTATCTTTTGCTAAAACATGCGCGATTATTGTCTTTTGGCTGTTCAGGTGCTAATGTAGCAAAAATATGTTCCAATTCGAGTTTGTTTCTCATCTTCTAGAAATAGATTTATGCGGATTACGTAGGTATCTTCCAACATAAAATACATTTTTAGGATTCATTTATTCATTCTATTTTGTCCTTTTTTGCCTTAGTTAGAAAATGCTTTTCCTATTTCTCGTTTATAAACAACCTTGTATCTATTTGTGGCTGCTCATCAGAAAATTTGGGACAAACATTCGATAAGGAATAATGAGTATGTTTCAATTTATCTATTTTATAAGTCAAGAAAATATTTACTATAATATAAGCTAACATTTAAAATAATTGCCAGCCTTTTGGGCACTGTTCCTGTTGACAGCGATGCGGATGAATTAAAGATGCCCTTTGATTCTTTTGCTCATTTTTTCATACACATGTACAGACGCCAGCACATCAAGCTACCCGAAACTGTAAAATTTTCCCAATCAATTTTGAACCTTATACTTTAGCCATAAAGTTGAAAATCTATTAAAGAAATTTGACAGATTGTAGTAGCTTGATGTGCTGGCGTCTGTACATACATCATCATCATCTGCCTAGCCTTTTCCCAACTATGTTGGGGTCGGCTTCCAGTCTAACCGGATGCAGCTGAATACCAGTATTTTACATGGAGCGACTGCCTATCTGACCTCCACAACCCAGTTACTGGGTAATACGATACCCCTTGGTAAGACTGGTTGTCAGACTTTCGGGCTTCTGACTACCCGTAACGACTGTCAAAGATCCACGAATGACAGCCGGGACCAACGGCTTAACGTGCTTTCCGAGGCACGGAGGGGTCTCAGTATGTAAAGATGGTCACCCATCCACAGACCAACCGCGTCTGGCGTCTGTACATACATATTATTATTAAAAAAATATAGCTTATATTACGTAAATATGATCTTGTTTTATGGTATAAGTCGGTATTGATGTAAATTTAATTTTAATTTTGAATAAACAATCATTTTATAAGTTAGATGGTCGTTTTCCTCAATTTTTTTTAAATTATAAGGTTATCTATGAGAATGTTTAGCAAATATAATGATGAATGCCATTGCGAATGTAGTCCAACTAGTCCAAGCGTATGGAAAGAAATGAAATCGGCATGTCCAATCATCACACATATTGTGACATGATGATTTGAAAGATTTTTTGTCTATCTTATGTTCAAATTAAAAATGTTTCCCCTGCCATATTACAAACATTAGCATTCGTCTTCGTTGTAATATTTGTGAATTATGCGCCTGCTTCCGTAATACTGAAGACGCCACATATGGCAGAAACATTAATCTTCTCCAGAAATAAACCATATTTTCGCGGTACCTACTAAGTACAAGCTTAACGGCGAACAAGAGATAACTCGGATTAATTTCTATCTCTATCGTTGTATTTTCCTATTTTCTTGCTTAGTTTGCTTTGTCTACTTACAAAACCCTTTAAGCCACCGTAGTAATTATTAATTTCTATAGTAATTGGTTTAAAAAATTCCCGATCAGTCTGTTGGTTCTAGTAGCGGCTAACTATTGTGATGTCCTGGGTCTTATTGTGTACTAGCTTGAGGATGTCTTTAGCAGCCTAGAGTTAATAATTAGGACGAATAATAGCAAAAGGATTAATCCGACTAGCCCTTTCAGGAATACAAACGTAAGTACTATCAATTAAAAAAACAGATAATGTAATTTTTTCGTATACCTCAGCGATCAAAGGCACCATGCAGTCTATAGGCGTAGCGCACACTATGACGAACGCTTTCGGGCACTCGTTGGCGATAGCATCCGCATAGCCCTTGACTATGGGAGCCTGGTACTCAAACCTCTTCTCAAAGGACATGTCCACGTTCACGTAGCCGCTTTCCAGCATTAATACTATATCTGTGTTCTGTAGGAGGAAAAGGGAGAAAGGGAATAGTGGTTAAGATTAAATGGAAGTGAAGTTTGGCATTGCAGAATAACTATGGAAGATGCATGTATGAAAGAATAGAGGACGATGAGCTGAGCAGTAGCGTCTTCTCATCTCATAAAACTGACACTATCAATCCTTTTGTCAAGTTTGGTGATTATGGCATTACTAGCTGCGCCCCGTGGTTTCACCCGCATAAGTTTCGATCCCGTGGGAATATCGGGATAAAAAGTAGTCTATATGTTAATCCAGGGGACACCCTGGATTAACATATAGGCTAGATAGGTAGCTGACAAGCTACCTCCATACAAAATTGTATCATAATTGGTCCAGCCGTTTGAGCGTGAAGAAGTAAAAAACATATAAACACACATACACTCACAGACTTTCGCCTTTATAATATTAGTGAGCTGAGTTGAGCTATATAGGAGCATTCTATCGTGGTTATGTGACTTTCAAAAATGGTGGTGTTCTGTTTAGCTTAACATATTTTCATTTGATTGGTTTTACAGTAAGATATCACAAATACAATCGCTGAATATAATTTGTGGCAACATCTACAACGCCAGACGCGAACTACGCATCATACTGACGTCACGCAAAATCCTGCATCGCGCAAGCAGAGTTTACCGGGTAACTAGCTACATACAACGTCTCGACATCAGTCGGGCAGTTGCCCACCAGACACGACACCCGTCTGGTCGGAGGATCTTCCCTTTACTATAGAGGATGAGTGAACTTTACACCTTGTTCCTCATACCTCTATAATCACTTAAATGTCATGTTTCGCAATTGAATTTTGTAATATTGCTACTTTTATTCTACTTACTGGTAAATAACAAATGTTCAGATCTAAGATTGAATCACAAGACTGTATTTTAATCTAGATACTATCTAGCTAGATTACCTAGTTCATCTTTCTCAAATATCAAACATTCATTCTTGGCAGAAATGGAAAAGCTTGTTTAACTATTTCTTATTCGAGTTGCGAATATTTCTAGCAAGTTTATTTTGAGTCATATTCAAATCTAATAGAAAATCACGCGTCGATCTTCAAGGTTAAGCAACACTTGCCGAGGTCGGTCCGTGGATGGGTGACCATCCATAACATGTATGAGATAGTTTCATTAGTTAAATGTTGTGTGAGTGACCGAATATGCAACAGTAATAAATTATATTAATGGTTATTAATTAATTTCATGGAGACACTACTTATTCAGTGAATGTACTTAATTTGTTAGTTTTTTAAGGTAATTAGCTAATTACTTTAGTGAAGTCTACATAATGATAGGAGGAAATGATAGCTAGCATTCAGTGATGTGCCTAAAAGCCTTGCAAATTATTAAAAGCCCTGTATCTTTTTATACAATTATATTAGTAAAAACATTAATTCAGCAAATGATTTTAGATGAAGCGTAGAAATTATTCGTCAGTTATAAAAAAAATTAGTTTCATAGAAAAGTGCCATACCTATACGGACAAAATGCATGAAACATATGTTTTTCTTAATAATAACCGACGAAAAATTTCAACGTAGGAGGGTTCAGAATCATGTACAGAATCCAGCACATCAAGCTACCCGAAACTCAAATTGTCCCAATCAACTATGAAACTTATGTTTTAGCGATAAAGAAAATCTATTTGACAGATTGTAGTAGCTTGACGTGCTGGCGTCTGTTCTGAATCCATGGTAAAACGTTGCGCATCGATGTCTCTCCCAGCCTGTATTGAAGCTACTATTCGTTGTCGATTTCCTTTAATAGAATGGAACTCAAGTCCTTCACTCAAGTCCTTTACTTACAATTACATCGAGAAGTTTTTAAATTGATTACTGAAATTTTATTCTAATAGACAACAATTTCAACACCTGTCTTTTGTATCATTCCCATACATTACGTAAAAACTTTCCTAAGGAAATCAATCAAATTGAAATAACTTTATTCGGTACCCTCTTTAATCGCAGCACGACATTTTACTACGCGGATGGAGGCAGTCATAATATGTACCTACATGCCATCTTGTACCCTTTTACGAAAAGCGAGTAACGGAGAAACGTGAAAAAAATATTTACATTGTTTGTCGAGCGTTGTTTTAATATAAATCTTACGAATACGAGTTTGGAATGCGTGTTCGCATTGTCATACATTTTCCATGCGTGTGCGGAGCCAATGAAATAACGCATCGCTTTTGTTTCGAAGTCAGAACGTTGATTCGATTGGTTCGGTGGTTGGTTGATTCGGTTGACTAATTATGGATTCGTAAGCCGTATGTAATGTGTAGCGATGTATTTATTTGAATATTTAATGCAATAATTAATAATAATTTATTCAGTGAATTTTATTTTACTTACTCGTCAAAATGCTGGTTTATTCGGAAAAAAACATGAGTGAGACTGAATATTGGCATGTGTTCGCTGACATAATTTTGGCAAATAATTTAATGTTTTGTGTTTCATAATATTAGTTACTTACTATTGTATAGAATCAAGCTAACTGAACAGACAGCTGTGCTGCTGGGAGAGTTTGTTTTCCCACTTCTTCCCAACTGAAGCACTAGGAAGTGGTAAAGGGCGGGCGTTTTTGGGAACTGTCTTATGTAATTTTGACGTTCAAAAACTGCTGATTCTCAGCTCAGTTTGAAGATACGACTTTTGATTTTGGTTTTCATTTTTACCTACATTTTAAAGAACAATGTTGTAAGATATGTAAATATTTAACTAAACTCATGTGGTTTCTACCATACCAAGCGAACACCCTTTAAACAGAAACCAAACAAAACAAAATCTAGAAATATTCAGACCCCATTTCATATAAAAAATCCACGAACCATTCCAAAGAATAATATAATCGGTGTAGTGGGTCGAATGATATTGATTAGCAAGGTGAGGTCAACGCCACCCGGGCCCACTCGCGAATACCATGCACGGGTTACTGAAGAAATAGAGTAAACAAATCCCCTTCAACCATTGATTCAACCGCTATTACTGCTGCAGATTGGTTCGTTTTATTTTTACACTGTGGTTGGAATGGTTTCTTTAATTCCTTGCGTTTTGTAGAGGTGGGTTTCTGTTTTGACTGTGGTTTTTATTAGGAAAATATGCATTTGATTTTAAAATGAGAAAATCTACTATAAAATGATGGGAAGTGAAAACAAAAGGGGCCAACATAAATGTATGGAGCAGTTAATTTTTTTTCGAAAATTCAGATTTAGTTACATAAGTACTAAAAGTTGTTCATAATTATTACTTTAATTAGCCCTTTTCAGGTTTCCAGTTATTTAAAAAACACCTTTTACACTCAAATATTGTAAGGTCCAGTCACCTTCGTAATGTAGTAATTGTTAATATGTTTCCTAGTTTTATTTTAACTTTATGAATTAATTTTATATTTTTTGCTGTGCCCTAGATGGTCCGTAATTGTAGCTTAGCTTTAAGCCATTGTAACACATTTAAACATTATGGAATGCAAATAAAGATATAATTATGAAAATGAATAGCACGAAATCGGTTAGGAAACCATATCAATAAACATTTTCAGTTTACATTTTTGTTTAAATCAAGTGTGTTTCTTTACCAAGTATCTACACCAAAAAAAAAAAAAACTATGAAACGAATGCAAAACTTGAAACAAACGCAAAAGTTTATTTGCCCGTCTCGCTTCGCGGCGAACTGGCGAGGTGGCGACAACCGGAGGCCTCTTCAGGCCAGGCCAAGTCCGGTAGAACTAGCGCCTAGTATGACTGCGAGAAACTAACTGTAATTAAAAGTTCAGTGTCCATACTTTCAATTACAAGTTGCCTTTATTTATTTTGTTGATTGAATTTGGTATGCAAAGGTTTTAGTTGTCTTAACGTGATTTAGAAAGAAGCTCGCTTATGAAACTTGTTTTTTTTGTTATGTATTTTTCTGGTTTATAACAAAATAAAAATATTGTTTTGATAAAGTAGCTAAAAAGCGATATTAAACATTTATTTGAAGACCTCTGAAACCGGGCATTTAACGTGTTTTAAGAGGGTTTTAAATATGAAAGAAAGTAGAATCCGAACGCGAGATTTTAAGCTCCAAAAAACTAGCGTGGATACACACAATTTTGCATGATAATTTTAATTAGGCTTCGCGGCCACAACGTGGTAGGCGCGGCTTTTCGACAACACGAATCACTACGTCTAAATGAAAACTTCTACTAGCGTACTTATTATGTTTTAGTGAGTAGACATTTTAGAACTACGTTTATTTCAGAAAGTAGTAATTTATAAATTAACATTTTTATTAAGTACTAGCTGCGTCCCGCGGTTTCACCCTCATAAGTCTCGATCCCGTGGGAATATCGGTATAAAAGTATCCTATGTCCTAAAATCCAGGTCCTATGTGCCAAATTTCATCCAAATCCGTTCAGCCGTTTTAACATAAAAGTGTAACAAACATACAAAAAATCTAATCTTTTCTCTTTATAATATTAGTTTAGATAACATAATGCCTATATACCCCGAAGAGGTAGGCAGAGCATCTATTCTGCATTCGCGATTTATTTGCCAAAAATGTAAGCAAATATGAGTTCATGGAAGAATAACTTTAAATCCTACACCATAAAGTTCACTTTCCGATACTTACAACTTCAAACATTTTTATAACTTTTTCAATAGTGCTATTATTAGTCACTGAAATCAATTTAATTACCATTAAAATAAAGTTAGTATTTGTTTAACAGACTCAAAGAATAAGGGACGAGCCATATAAAGGGCACAAATTCACACCGCGATGCTACTGGAAAATTCCTATAACACTTTTCTCGACGGGAATCTTCTTGATAAATAATTTTTTTTTTTAATAAAAAAAACATTTCAAATCGTTGTCGATGTCTTTAGATGCAACTACAAAGTTAACACAGTGAATTTGAAACAGAAAGCTATATCTACATTACCTACCTAGCGGTTAGCAAAACAAGCCAAGTTCTCCCCGAGTTTGCCATTAGCACTGAAGCTGCCTGCGCCTCCCGATATGCTAATGTCAGTCGTACTGGCAGAACTAGTCGCCAACTGGATTATGTTACTCGGTGACCTATTGCACTCGTGTTTGGGAGTGATAAATGGCGAATGTTCGTGGATGCATATTGTACCTACCTCTGGTTCTTGGCTGAGAAATGGGATAGCTACGTAAAGTGTACCTAAAGTCAGGAAAATTATATAATTGTCTACCAATTTAAATTGTCCATTTATATTCTAATCATAACAGACTGTAATTATTTGATAGTTTTATGAAATGATGTAAGTAGTGTGTCAATTTAATAAAACCTAACGTATGTACTTTGTTTTTTCGTCTGCGAACTCTGACATGAATGAGCGTCTAAATACGCTAGCTATTTCAGTACAAATTACCTACTGACTAATTAAACCTTACAAAAGACGCAAATTAAATGACCCCTAAATTTTTCCAGCCTACAAAATTGTCCAAAACCAAAATCTATCCAAAATCAACTGTACCCCAAAATAAATAAGATATAAACTCCACCTGTAAACATCGTTCAAGCTGATAACCAGCACAACTGAACGCTTGCACCACACAGTTCGTGTTGATATGCTGGAGATCTTGCACTACGGAGCATAGGTCCCGGTTGCAGCCGTGGTTGTCCTTTGCCTCGTACAGTCGCAACCTGCAATCCGATTAGGAACGATACTATGGAAGATGGTTTATCGGAGTCGAACGTACCGAGTCGAAGATACAGGTAAGGGCTGATTCGATTCTCGTTTTTATCGATTCGAACCTCGATACTTTTTGATTTGATTAGTAGGAAAACTTGTTTTAGTTTAGTAGTTTTTAATGAGGATATCCTACCCTATTAACTAATGGAAAGGTTATCAATTCCAGCTTTCTACCGAATTTATAAAGAAGGTTGGCTTATTGGTTGATTCTCACGAGTTTAATCGCTCGAAACGGGCGAATACAAATAAAATAATAATATTAGTTAAATTAAAATTTTATTTTTTCTGTAGGCGATTCGCACGTACCTACATAGTTTTTATTTATTTGTGGGCGAATCGACAACTCCAGAAATACGTACCAGGTAATTGGCACATTGAGTTTTATGTAAGTAATGCGAATTGCCTAGAGAAAAAAACATTAAAAATGTCGCTTCGTCCATTGCGGGCGAGTAAATTCATGTGAATCAACCAATATGCTATAAACTTGTTTTTTATTTAGATTTACCGACGTTTGTATATGTCACCGTATGATTGTAAACCCCGTTAGTTTATAAGTGATCTATCTCGCGAAATTGTAAACTGTCGATAAATTGTACTATGCTGTTTACAATATAACGTATTAATTTTCGATATGATCTACCCATGTCAAGCCGTCAAATTGTGAACGAACCTGCCCTTACCAATAGGGTTCATAATCTGCCCGATTTTATAAAGCCTAAAATTGTGAACCATCCCTGATTTGCCAGTCTCGGCGGTACCAGAATTGGTCGCAGTAACTAAACCAGGGCACCCCGACCATATGGTTAGGTTAAGTTAGAACAGTGACCAACCGCGAGCTTGCCGAGCGAGCACGGCGGGCGGTACCGCGGCAGTAGTCGGCGAGCGCTAAACTATCAATGTTCATAATTCTACGGTGACAATATACACTACAGAACATAACAATGTAGGTATTTATACTAAAAAAAAGACATCGAGAGGAATTCTCGTATCGGGCAAACCCTGCAAATGTTAGCTCTTGCTCGTAAAACTTGTCTATTTTGTGGTCAGCGCCGAAAGCTAGCAAACAACAAGTCGCGACTGGTTTACTTTTCACCAAAGGAATGACCTGAATCTTCTCATCTCTTTAAAATTGCAGTCTGAAGCACACACTCGTGCGGCTAAGTGAGGAATGTTTCAATTTAAGAGCTTGAAAAGCAGTCCTTCTGAAATGGTTTTAACAGTGTTGTGTGCTTGTCTAGAATAAAACGTGTTAAGAAGTTAGAGACGCTAGGAATAGCAAATTGTTTGTTCTCAAATGGTGATAATTTGCCAGTTTAATTTTCTTATCAATATACAAGAAGTGATCTCATGGGTTCATCCTACATCAGAAGATTTTTGGCCCTAAGTTTAAATGATTGAGGTAATTTTTTCAGTCAGGAGATAAATTTTATCTGATAAATAAATATGGCTATCACACCACAATCTTGACCATCTTTAAACACCAAGACTCCTCCGTGTCTCGGAAAGCACGTTAATCCGTTGGTACCAGCTGTCATTCGTGGATCTTTGACAGTCGTTACGAGTCGTTAAGCCCGAAATTCAGACAACCAGTCTTACCAAGGGGTATCGTATTACCCAGTAACTGGGTTGTGGAGGTCAGATAGGCAGTCGCTCCATGTAAAATACTGGTATTCAGCTGGATTCGGTTAGACTGGAAGCCGACCCCAACATAGTTGGAAAAAGGCTAGGCAGATGATGATGAATAAATATGGTAATTTTTATTCCTTAGATTAAACTTATCTGAAGATTGTAAAATCGCCTCTTAAATACGCAATAAGTATCTAACTACAATAAAAGTCTCCCGTTCCTATTAAAATCAGAATATTTCAAAAATATACAAGGGACTGGATTCTGTTGAAAAAAATATAGACCGTATTTTGTTATTTTGTAAAAACAGATTTACATTTCCCATCAGTAATACGATACGATTTATGTATTGCTTGTATTATTCCCAAACATGATTGGATCAAAGACAAAAGCTTTCATATTTTGTTTTCGATAGAGAAGATTATGTTACGTTTTTCGTTGAGGAAAGGAAATTGACTTCTGTTGGATTCGAAAAAAAATACGACGAAAATGTGTTTTGTTAGTGAGTTTGATCGCTTTTGCTCTTTGTGTAATTTTTTAGAAGTATTGTAACTAATGGATAGTTTAACCGGTTGAATGCAGTATTTCAAAAACAATTAAACATGGGTTGTCTGTAAATTCGGTTTACGGACGATAATTTTACGTGATAACGTTATAAGAAAACATCCGATCGTGCCTCTCTATCGCTTGTTCCGCACTCTCGCTTGCACACTCGGTTCAGGCGGAACGTGACAATGAGTCATGCTTTTTCGTGCGTGCAGCCGGCGTTTATCGATTTATAAGACGTTATCACGTCAAAAACCATTGTGTCTCTCTTGTATCCACGTTTGAAGGGTTAAGTACGTACTTATTTATATCATTTACTAGCGCCCTGCCCCTGCTTCCTACGGTTTTGATGACTTGACAAAACACCGAGATTTGTTTATTACTCGTATACAGGGTGTCCGGTAATTAATGGATAACCTCTCAAGGGGCCATTGTACCTACTTATCATTACGAACAGCTATTACTATGGGACCAAACCTGAAATCGTGAAAAGAGAATCAGCTGTTCCCTACATTTCGACGAGTTATGCGAACATAAATGTAGGGACCAGCAGATTTTTTTCGCGATTTCAGGTTTGGTCCCATAGTAAAAGTTGTTCATAATGATGAATACAATGACCCCCCTTAAGAGGTTATCCATTAATTACCGGACAACCTGTATATTAGTAAAATACATAACCGTTCCGGAATAAAATCTCTAAAAGATAATGAAAACCGCATCAAAATCCGTTGCGTGGTTTAGAAGAATAACGCGGTCACACAGACAGACACGAAAAGCGAATTTAATATATTATAACATGTATAAACAGATTCAACTGCACAAAAACACATTGGGAACTGTAAACTTTTCATTTCTTTCCTAACATTCTAAGTCTCAGAATGAGATTTTTCATTTGTAATTCAGAACAATAATTGTGTACCAAATCAATCAACATACGACTGTTACAAATACAATAAATCAAAATACAGAATCTATTAAAGCGGAAATGAAAGTATACGAACACAGTCTCCTAGCAATAAAAATCGCGATAAAGATTCCTCACCGCGGTAGTCACGGCTTCCTCGTAAAATCTTTGCTCCTTAGACATTGAATGATCCATATAATGGCCACGGCTATACTAAAACCACAGTGTAACTACTTACAGTGGTTCGACGGAAGCTTGTTCGCTGAGCCATAGTACGGAGGGAAAGTTAGTAGAGCTTATGTCCCGAACTGCCATACTGCAGTTTGGGACAATTCATAAATTTAAAACATAAACATTGCTCAGTTCCTGTCAAATGCATGGGCGATAAACCCACTGTAAGTAGTTACACTGTGTAGTTGCGCTAAAACTGATGTATATAATATATAATGTATATAATATAATACATATATTTTCTGGATGCGTCGCACATACCTAACTATGGTGGGAATGTATGATGGCAGTACAATGAAACAGCTAAGTGCATATTTTTATGGGTCCTCGGACGTGTAGTGGACGGTTATGGCGAATGGACGGCGTGTTTTCAGGGGTGATTTTTTTTTTAAACAAGAAAATAAGTTTATTTGACCCAGGTTAAGTAAGGCACACAATATTCACACAAAAAAAAAGAAAAATAAATAAAATATGTTGTGTGTCTGCCCTGTTAGCTGGGTTTTCGTTTCGTGGAAAACCTCTAAAAGCTTTTGTTTGTCAAAATGACCGAAACCGACATCTTTCTCAGTGTTTTAATTTACTTACTTGTAAGAATACTCAAATTAATATTGCATGATGACTGTAAAGAAAACCACCTATGTAAAGAATACCCATGCAGAGAATATTAGGGACCAATATTTCCGTTCCATCGTCATCCGATTTAGCAGAAACCATAATTTATTCAAGTACGCTCTCATACATTGAGTGTCATCAAAGCTGTGGCTGAACCGTTTGGGTAATAAAACGGACGACGAGACATCGAGAGACTCCCGTAGGAGCGGATACATGAGCCGTACATTACGGCCAGTGTCCGTTGTTTCTTATTTTACGGTTTTACGACACAAGCGCTATTAAACGGAGAACAGAAACAGTCGAGCGATATTTTGTTTACATTAAAAATGGTGAAATAGAAAAGAGTTGCATAATTTGATAATTCATTCAATGCTGTATTGTGGCACATAATGATAAAATATTTTAACTGATTTTGACCTTATGTTGGTCCAAAATTGGATAATGTCAATTCTACATAGCTTGCTAGTCAGACAATTAAAAACTCGACCAGCTAACTCGGTCATCGGTCAATCAAAACGCTGGTTATCTCAGCGAAATTGAATCAAAGCTCGAGTTTACAGTCAAAATGCCTTCGTCTATACTCTGCAGACAACAGTTTATGGGTGATTCGCTGCCGCTATGACGTCAGTAACCCTCAAGATATTTGCCACTAAATGAATAAATACAGAAGTCCCTCGGAAGACAAAAACGACAAATCACGAAGCAAAGAATTGGCTGTGTTTCAAGGGAGATATTGTAACAGCATTGTTTACTTCATTTACTCGTGTCATGCTATACAGGTTGTCCCAGGAAACCTGTACCAGCGAAGGTCTATGGTTAGGGGCACTAATACCCATTGATTGAACCCCTATGTATGTTCCGCGATATTTTGTAGTTATTTTATTCCTAGATTTTTTTTAATTGTAGGCGGTTCTAGTTATAGCTTTTCTGAGTGATGTTTCTTTTAGAATTTTTTGTCAGTATTATGGCTAGAATGTGTATTCACATGTTGTAAAACACAAAATACCCAAATTCTGTTTTAAAGAAATTTATAATTTCTCGAAAACTACACAATATCGCGTAACATACATAGGGGTCCAATCGATGGGTATTAGTGTCCCCTGTCCCTGACCACAGACCTTCGCTGTTACAGGTTTCCTGGGACACCCTGTATACATACATCTATATTATTGAATAACCAATAAACACAATTGTCCTCCAGATCGTATTTAGGCTATGTCGGCCAATCTCAACGGAGATATATTATTATAGTGGACAAGTGTGTGCGCAGACGCAGGTGAACTATCTCTTCCCTCACTCTCATATTCCGATAGGACGGCACGCAATCCGACACGACCGGAGCAAGATTAAGCGCAGGATCAACGGTTCAACGTTTAAATTATTTTCATCACCACTGCTCTCAAAACAGTGAAGAAAAACATCGTGAAAATTCCAAAAATTCGAAGACGTGATATGCGCCAACCCGTATTGGGCCTTTTTTTTTTTGTTGCGCGGTGTAAACCCTCATGGACTTCCTCCATCGTGAGGGGGGCAGAGGGGCATGCCGGACTCTTATCGGCTAAAACCACCGCGGTGTTCCACCTCTACCTATGGCCGGGGGCGCGGGATTCGCATAAGCATTCACCGTATTGGACCTGCGTGTTGAATTTCGGCAACTCCCTCTCACAG
Organism: Hydraecia micacea; assembly: GCA_914767645.1. NCBI lineage: Eukaryota > Metazoa > Arthropoda > Insecta > Lepidoptera > Noctuidae > Hydraecia > Hydraecia micacea. The sequence goes on from OU611794.1 coordinate 5,064,937, forward strand.
AGAAGAGGCCTGTGTCTCAGCAGAGAGAACATTATAGGCTGATTATGCAATGTTCCATAGGCATGCAATGAGAGGAGGCCTGTGTCTCAGCAGTGAAAACATTATAGGCTGATTGTGCAATGTTCCATAGGCAAATGCAATGAGAGGAGGCCTGTGTCCCAGCAGTGAGAACATTATACGATGATTATGCAATGTTCCATAGGCATGCAATGCAAGTACAAACTCCAGTTCTAATCGCAGATTAAACCGGTAATTGTCCTTCTACGTGACTCCTTCTTCATGTCTCTACACGGCTCATGAAATCCCCGGCCCTGAGGGACCATTCGTCTCGCCGATGTCGCAACACGACTGTGTGCGCAACCGTTTACTTGCCCTGTTTGAATTTATCGCTCGACATCAGAATCGGGGTTTGACGTTAATGTGAAGATGTAGATGGGTTTCCAATCCCGGATTGATGAGGACATGAGAAGCTAGTTTTGGAAACGTTGTAAAAACAATTTCCCATCCAAAAAAAAAAAGGTGCCCAATTTTTTGGGATGGTTAAAATTATAATATGTTATAGTAAATTATCTGGTATATCGAATCCTTAACGGTGGACCACTATTAACGACACACCCTGTATATAAAAAAAAAAAGGTTTTTTTCATGAACGAAAAAACATGGCTCCCCATTATATTTTTTTAAATTTTCACCAGCCTATGTTACGTAACGTTTCTAACGATACCACGTACATTGATATTGGTTTAGCCGTTTAGAAGTTATGGTGGAATAAATAAAGAAACTCACAAACATATATGAACCCTGAAAACATAACACTCCATTTTTTGGGCAGTCGTGTAAAAAAACAAGTACCTATTCTTCAATATAACATCCAGTCAACGCCATATAGACTGGGCTACAGCGGTTTCAAGGTCGAACAAGGCGTTAAGTAGGTAGCCTAAAACACAATTTTACATAATAATAAAATTGCGATGGCAAAACTAGGGCAGCAATAAATAGGGTTAAAGAGAAATGACCTAAAAACCTTAATTAGGCATCCCTTTTTACAACATTAACAAAATAGAAGCAGAAAGGTCATCTGTTCGAGCGGGAACGTTTGTGGGTAATGTCCAATTAGGTCAAACGGGATAGGGAAGCAATAGACTTTCCAGTTGTGTGTTTTAAATGAGAGTGTATGGAGAACGTGGAAATAATTAACTTTTGCTAATGTAACTTTGTCAATTACTGACGAAATGTTTGGAGAAGGTAACTATGTCGTAAAAGTAAAAAGACTTGTAGGCTTGAATCTAAGACGTAAAGAACTTTTTTTACCTGTTCTTGTTATGTAACGTGACGCTTCAGTGACACTATGATTCTGGTAGTCTGTTTATGTAATTGCATGATAACGTATTTAGTCGCAATTTTAGATTTTGCGACTATGCAAAATACAGGTTTCTTTTTACTTTTATATTTGTTATATTCGTTTATTCGTATCATTTATACTAATTTGCTTAGGAAAGGAAGGAGCATAGAAATAGAACCAAATAATTCATTAGTGACCAGGAAAATAAGGTACTAAGGTACTGTTTTAAAGGTTTTTGTTTTTATGTGAATATTGTCCCCTCCGTGCCTCGGAAAGCACGATAAACCGTTGGTCCTGGCTGTCATTCGTGGACGTTTGATAGTCGTTACGGGTCGTCAGGAGCCCGAAAGTCGGACAACCAGTCTTACCAAGGGGTATCGTATTATCCAGTAACTGGGTTGTGGAGGTCAGATAGGCAGTCGCTCCATGTAAAGTACTGGTATTCAGATGCATCCGGTTTGACTGGAAGCAGATCCCAACATAGTTGGTAAAAGGCTAGGCTGGTGATGATTGTGTCCTTAGCCTGGGTCAAATAAACGTATTTTTTTTTTCTTTTGCTTTCTTTGTATTGTACTGCATCCGTATTTAAAGGACCATTACTGATAAAAAGTGAGAATCTGGATGAAGAATTTCGTCGGAACTAACGCTTAAAACAATAGAACTCACTTCTTAACGCAAGCGCATTGTTTCAAAAGCAGTGCGACGTACTGCCCGATGGCTGTGTCGGCGCCAAGAACTGATACCTGGACACCAGGCCGAGGCGACGGCACCGGAGGCAGTTTCTTTTCCGGTGGTGCCGGCAACGCAATTTGTTTTGGCTCCTTCGGGTCACAAACTGCTTTTTTGCACTGGAGCCGACGAAATGGAGCTATTTGTTAAATTCAATGTTAATTAATTATTATAAAAATAAGCTAAAATAGCTGATATTACGAGGGTGTGTCAAGTCTTGTCTATACTCAATGGGTTTAGGTAGTTAAATAAAGGTAAACAAAAAAACCACGTGACTTAGTTAACCGACTAAACGTAATACCAATCTAGTCAGTTGTCATGCTACGTCACAGTTGTACTCTTCAATTTAGCATCGTTATAATTCATTAAAAAAGTTGATAAATTGAAGAGCACAACTGTTTACGGTTAAATTAAAATTGTTCAATTTCGAACATCGAAATTAAAACGATGTTTCATTGTGTTTTAATCACATCACTAGTATACCTAGAGATAGTGTGGTAACATTTTTTAACGAAATGACAGTAAGATGTGTTATTTTACTGCTGCAGCTGATTAAAACTCGGACCACACAGGTCTATTCCAATACACGCTCAGGTCGGGGTTTTCCCAGTGGTCAGATTCTACCTACGCAGGCACACTTGCACGAGTAGACCTGTCCAGTTGACCGTAGCGTGCATGGCTGCCATAAGGTAATAAGTAATCGATGACTTACTTCCAAAATTCGTTCCACCCTCAATCACCCTCAGTTTAATCTTGTGTAGGATCCCTGGCTTTTTTTTCATTCGTCTCTCACACTCCTGTTCATGGGGGATGTCTACTAAAGCTCTTCTGCAGCCTTTCGGATCTTTTGAATCTCCATAATCTCTGCGAAGAATCCAGTCTGTCCGTTTGTTCAACATCTTTGAGGAACTTACGATACACGACCAGATTCCCCGAGTCTTGGACATCATTTTAGTGGAGTTGCAATTTTTTTTTTGTTAATTTAATGAGTATTTTTTAAACATACGGGTGCCTTTTGTTGCTGTTGTGAAAGATTTTTAATTATTGACGTTTTCAGTTTTCATTGCTTTTATTTATTATTCTTTTGTTGAAATGTGACAGCACGTTGTATTAAATTAGGCTTTTTGTAAATCTAAGAAGGTTGCATTATGCTGTTTGGGAGGTTGTGAACTTGTTTTGAAGGACGTTTTTTAGTGGAAAAGGGGCTTACGCTAAAATCACAGCTCACGTAATTTACGACTACTCATTGACTGCCGTTGTGGCCCAAAGGTAATGGCCGACTTACGCGATGTAGGTCGTGGGTTTGAACCCAGACAGGCGCTTTACTTTGTGTAAATGATTTCATCACCGCTGCTCTTAGAACGGTGAAGGAAAACATCGTCAGGAAACCGGCATGTCCTAGAACCAGAAATTCGTAGACCGCGATTCGTACCAACCCGCACTGGGACCACTTGGTTGATTACATCCCGTTCCCTCGCGAAGAGAGTAGGCCTATGTCCCAGCAGTTGGGACATTATAGGCTGATTATGTTGTTCAAATTCCAACCCCATTTAACTTTCTCATAAAACTTAAATCAGTTCATAAAATAAACAATAAATAATCATTCATCCGAAACATACTGATTAATAACTTCGTTCATATCTCAGTCCACTCCGAACTCGTTAATTAAACCAACATCGTCCAATATAAAGCCTGCATCTTATTTATAGTCCAGCTCGTTGAGAGGGAAAGCGGGCGTCAACGGTCTGCCTTGACACTGCAGTATTTATAGTCTACTCTCGGTTGTTATTGGCCTATTTCCTCACTAGTGTTTCTAAAATAGGCTCATTCAATCAGTGGACGTTTGTTTACCTTCGCTTTGTTTTGGTTGAGATGAGACGGTTTTTAAGACAAAGATGCGCGTTGATGAGGTTTTTTGTTAGCTGCGACAATTTGCACGCACTGTCGTCCTGCAGTTAGTATCGAATGCAGTATCATTTTTTCACTCCTGTAAGGTGCCAAACTCTGGGCTGACTCTATAAGTAGATTGCCATTTTTCTTCTTCTTCGTGTCCCTAGCACGACTGTTATACAAATTTTGTTGGCACAAAACTTCGCGACTTCCACGGCGTTATTGGCGCAGAGCTCACTTTGACTGCATGGTTTGGGGCACAGAGGACAGGATAGGAGATAGGTAAATTGCCATCGACATTCCAAAATAAGGGTTATGAGCAACTTGGGATTAGCCTGTTTCCAGCAGTGGACACTTGCTTCTTTCATTTGCCACATCACGCTTGCTAGGACCGGTAATATATAATAGGTAAGCCAAAACGAAGATCATGAAAGACTACTGAGCCAGATAAAGATAGATAACGAGGTAGGATAGGATTCTTCGCATGGAAAACACAAGAAAGATAAAGAATATGAAGAAACAAATTACTTTGATCAACAAAACACAAACAAAACAGTACAAGGAATCGAGGACATAAATCAAACAATGTTAAAGGTCCTGCACCCATTGCGTAACATACTTTCAATCACAGTCTGAATAATTTTGAAGGATATTGCTAATCCATTGCTTCATGTGTTAGAAATTTTTTCTACTCGACATCGTAAATAACGCATTGAACGTTGTTGAACTGTCAAAATGAAAGCCATTGCTACTGTTAGTGTGTTACGCAATTGCCCCGCTGTTCGAGTTTTAAATAGAAGCACAAGAAATGATTTATACCGAGCTTATTTCGCAAGAATTTTAATCAGCTTAATACAATATTGGCACGGCCATATTTCAATTAATATCCCGAAACCAATAAATTAACTCCCGAACACCAAAAAGGGTCAACTTTACAGCAAATTAAAAAGTTTTGCCAGTAAAAAAATACAGCTGACTAAGACGAAGTTTGTTCGGCGTAATGGAGGGAGCAATTATAGAATTTAGCTGAGATGGGAACCCCGAGCGAGTTCGAATCATCTGATAACATGGAGTTTGTACTGCATTCTGAAGTGGTTCCTTTTAATTGGGCCATTAATTTGGTTCGCTCCCAGGACAGGCACAGCGTTATTGAGTTTTTCATTAGGAAATTCTTAGAAACAAACTTTAACACACTTTCAATCAAAATCTGAATCATTTTGAAGGATATTACTGATCTACTGCTTCATATGTTCGAACAATTTATTTGCTCAACAACGTTAATAACGCAGTGAATGTTTTATAACTGTCAAAATGAAAGCCATTGGTACCGTGTGTGTTACGCAATTACCCAGATGGATTCTGGATTTGTGTTCCATTATAGCAATATGGTCGTCTATACTAAATGATAGTAACTTAACTGATGAATCTGGGTTTAGTTATATACACTCCAAAAAGGTCTTCGTACCCATCTGGAAAACATGCGTGATATTGTTTTCTTAATCAAAGTGGAACGTTGTTGATCAGTCAAGATGTCTGATATACAGGAAATTGCGTGACAAACCAAGCTTATGGTCATCGAACTATGTTCGTGATATGAAGTAAGTATTAGAAGCCAACTGCCCGCCAGTTTGGCAGGCTCGTAAACTAGGCCTTTTTAAGGTTTTTGACCTTTTACAAAGAACATTAATAAAATTTGGGTAGGTTAGGTCATTTATCCTATTTTTTAGCCCTTCCCACCTATGTTGGGGTCGGCTTCCAGTCTAACCGGATGCAGAAAAATACCAGTAATTTACATGGAGCGACTGCCTATCTGACTATAACTGTAGTGTTGTAGGATTTAATGTACATCCTATCTATGTAAATGGTATTATGTATTGTAGGTTCAAGGTAATGATAGATATACGTAGAGATATATCCTAATTAAAATTCCGAAACCTTGTTCACTACATTTGCCGATGGAACGAGCAGATAGTGACGTACTGACATCCTTTGAATTGTATTCCTATTTAAGTTATATGCAGCATGATGATAATTTATAGTACATATTTACCTATTGTAATTACTGAAACTGTTGCATTAAATAGCATTGAATATGGTACGGTGTCTTGTGTAGGTTGTAAATAATATTTTCGATCCTACATTAGTTGAAAATCAGTGTAAAATTAACTACTTATAAGCAATTTACTTAAATACGATAATACGGAAGTGCCGACAGAAGTGAAAACAAAACACAAACATAATACTTTGCCATCACTTACTGACATATCGAATATACATTAAAACCGAGTACATCCCGAGGACAGCCAAACACATTCGAAGCGGTGTCGCTTACGGTAACAGTGGCGCGAATTCAATGGCTTTTTCCCATCTCAAAAAATGCCCAACACGCCTAAAGAAGTTTTCACTTCAAAAAGGCTCATTAGGCATGAAAGAATTCGTCCGCATTGCTGTCAATGGGGGAACTGCCCCAAAGACTGGCAGATTCTTTGGCCTAGATAGACTTAATCTAAATGATTGCCTCTACTGTCTACTTACGTAAAATCCCGAAGAAGAAATATTAAATCTAATTAAGTTGCTGACTAAGACTCTTAAGTGGAATCGATTATTAAAATGAAATACCAAACAATACTGCAAAAAAGCTATAAAACCATGGTTCAAAGGCACTAGGCACTGCAAATTATTACCGCACAAACAACTAGTCTACGTTAATACTACAATTTCCCGGGAATAGTTGACTCATGGGAAAGCCATTGTGGTCGCTACCATCGCGTGTGGTGGCACCACACCCAGTCTGGTGTACGTCGACAACTGCAGACGTTTCGCCTTTTTTGTACAACTGACCTTTGGCAAAATGACTTGATTTATAAGCGAAGTTGATGGATTTCGTCCGTTTAACAGGCGTTTTCAGGGGCCGAGGTCGGTAGAGTAGTTTTCAGATGATAGTTGAGTTATTGCGCGAACTAATTTCCTATTTTATTTTGTGTTATTTATTAGTTTAGGGTCCTTGTTGGGGACAATGTGGAGACTCAACACGACAGTAAATAAAAACACTGGCAATAGTATTTTGGAGCGGTCAAATAAATCCTAGCATCGATTTCGATGATACTATAAAGAACATAGGATTTTAAGAGCAGTGGTGGCCGGTTCGAATGCAAGACAGGCACTTTACTTTGTGTAAATTATTTCATCATCACTGCTCTCAAGATGTCGTAGAACCAAAAATTCGAAGAAATGTGATTTCCGCCAACCCGCACTGGGCCTGCGTGGATTATGGCCCAGTCCCTCTCACAAAGAGGAGGCCTGTGTCCCATCAGTGGGAACATTATAGGCTGATGATGCTACATAATATGTTTTCTTGAATTAAAGCCAAGGACACATACTGAGTGAATCATCTTATAGTCTCCAGAATGATTAAGCCCACAATCTTGAGAAGATCGCATTTCTTATTGTTGATTTATAGAAAAGACAAGGCGTGCGCCTGATGGGATTACCCATCGGCAAAAATGTTGAGCCTCCATACAAACTTTCATCCCCTATCTAACCCCTTTAAGGGGATGAATATTCAGAAATCCTTCCTTAATACTCACCTTTGTTGTATAAAGCACTTTTATGCCAAATTGCATGTTTCTGGATCTAGTGGTTTAGGATGTGCGTTGTGTGTCAGTGATTTTTTTTTTTTTATTAAGTAGATGTCCCATAATGAGTCAAGTCGGAGTTAAACTCTTGCTTGACTGACTCAACATGAAAAGGCTATAAGATAATAAATTCTAAACCTTTGAAAAAATGGTCCGAAAAAGCTTAAAAAATGGCCAAGGCATGGACATTGACGTGCAAACCACTATCAATTCAGCACATGATTGACTCCCTAGCGTCCCTAGAGTTCAGAATAATGTACTTAATTCATGGTAAGGTTGCACGACGATGTCCCTGCCGCTCTGTGTACGGTCACCAAAGGAGATAAGTTACCAGGGTCATCGGATATAGTTGAAGTTAAGTAAGATACCGATGGATGTTTTTGAATAAAGTTTAATTTAATTAATAGAAAACAAACATTTCATATAACAATTTAAATTTCATTCGAAATCATCCATCGGTTTCTTACTAAACTTCAACTACATCCGACGACCCTGGTTACTTATCTCTTTTGGTGACTGTACTTAGTTTGCAGCTAGTTTCATTTATAGTATTTTTCGTAATCTCACAGTTCCTAGAAGCGTAAGCGAAAGTAACTCTTGACGCGCCTTAAGAAGCAGTCTCTACTTAACAAAGTGCTTTAATCTTCCAACTTTTAACTGGTGTGTTTTTAAGAGAAGCGTGTGCCTTTAAGAGCTTCACCGTGGCAGTGTTAAGTACCTACCTACTACCTAGCATTAAAGGGGATACGCTAAGGTAACCCACGAAATTCAAATTTACTTTTATTTTTTTGCAATTTGCAGGTGAGTGACAGGTTGTATGCTGATTCTAATTATTATTATTATTTTGTAAAGCCATATTTGTTACGGTCGCAAATGGTCGCAAATCATATTTAGATCAACATACAACCTAATACTGACCTGCAAATTATAAAAAACGTAAGTAAATTTGAACGATGCTATTCTGTAAAATCTCACTGTGAAAACTTAGGTAAAGTGAGCTTAAAGTGACCTGTCAATAGTGTCAACCCCTAGCACCAGGTGAAATGACAGGAATGACAGCTTACTTTAAGCTCACTTCACCTATGTTATCACGGTGATCTTTTTACAGTATAGTACCGCTGACGCGAACTTAGTGCTTTCTACTTCTCAATTGTTTTCTTTCGATTAAACAATTTTCAAGTGTTTTATGAAGAGTCGAGAATTGATGTTGAAGTAACTTTGATCACAGTATCCAATGGTTCTACATACTGGATTCCAATAAGAACGTCTTTTTAGGGTTCCGTAGCCAAATGGCAAAAAACGGAACCCTTATGGATTCGTCATGTCTGTCTGTCCGTCCGTATGTAACAGCCACTTTTTTCCTTAACTATAAGAACTATACTATTGAAACTTGGTAAGTAGATGTATTCTGTGAACCGCATTAAGATTTTCACACAAAAATAGAAAAAAAAAACAATAAATTTTGGGGGTTCCCCATACTTAGAACTGAAACTCAAACTTGGTTTGAACGAGATCTAGTAAGTAGTTTTTTTTAATACGTCATAAATCGTAAACCGCAATTTACCTTTCATTCAATCAACTCAAATATAAAAACAAGAACCGCGATAGCTAGACAGTTGAAATTTTCACAAATTATGTATTTCTGTTGCCGCTATAACATCAAATACTTAAAACAAAATATACAACAAACGAAATTTTTGAGGTATATATTTAGTGTTAAGTATTGTACGGTATATACTAGAGGGGTCTGTGGCTAAATAATAACAGCCGCACAGGTCGATCGATCAGGTTAAGCTATGCTTGCCGCGGTTGGTCTGTGGATGGGTGACCATCTTTACATACTGAGACCCCTTCGTGCCTCGGAAGCACGTTAAGCCGTTGGTCCCGGCTGTCATTCGTGGATCTTTGACAGTCGTTACGAGTAGTCAGAGGCCCGAAAGTCTGACAACCAGTCTTACCAAGGGGTATCGTATTACCCAGTAACTGGGTTGTGGAGGTCAGATAGGCAGTCGCTCCATGTAAAATCTGGTATTTGGCTGCATCTGGTTAGACTGGAAGCCGACCCCAACATAGTTGGGAAAAGGCAAGGCAGATGATGAGTGTTAAGTATTGTACGGTGGTACGGAACCCTTCGTGTGCGAGTCCGACTCGCACTTGGCCGATTTTTTTTAAGTGTTTCATTTGCAATTCATTCATTTTCATTTTACTACCAAATCTTCTGTATAGGTAATGCGGGCTGGTGTCCGCAACTCCACGTCAATGCGCGTAATAGATTATCCTAATTATAGGTATTGTTATGTTATCATTTTACTGTTAAATCTTGATAAAATAGCAATGTTTTGCATAACCTAAATATTAAGGAATAATGTAGCAAAACATAGAAAATATATCAAACGGATATCCACCTTTTATGTCGTTGATATTTTGGATGACGGTAGATAGAAACGTCAAAGTTTTCTGTTCACGATTATAAAAGGGGGAGCTCCCAGTGGCGGGGATCAGTCTTGTTCGAGACATCGACCAGAACGGAGCTCCGGCCTACAGTCAGTTGATTAGTACTAGTGACGTTATTATGTGCGACCAGATGTCATGTAAGTTAATTGATATTATTATATATAACTATCGTTTTTAAAAAAAGGCTAAGCATTGCCATACAACGTGGCAATGCCGCCAGTCTCTTGGGAACATTACCAGTCGACAGCGATGCGGATGAATTTTTCGACGCTATATTTTAGTTTCTGTATAGTTTTAGTTAAGTTAGGATTTAATTTTGTAATTTTTAGTATTAGATATATGTACATAGATATTTAATCATTAAAATAAACGTACTATCGTTTCTGTAAATGTAATAATATGGCCAATGTTGTAAAGTGTATAATGGAATATTCCTAGCTATTGTTATTATGTTTTTATTGTTCTGAGTTCTCTTATAGAGTTTATTTATAAAATACTTTAATACTGTTTCTACAACTAGTTTTCTGATTAAATGTCTAGCTTGTCTCTGTGCTTTATTTCATAAAATCCTTTCCCTACATATCATATTCATAGTTACTTTTACACATATTAAATAACTAGTAACCAGTCTGATATTCAAAGCTTTATATTTGGGTAATATATATACAGGGTTATTGGAAAAACACCAAAAACCTCTTAAGAGGTCATTGTACTCATCATTATGAACAACTTTTACTATGGGACCAAACCTGAAATCGCGAAAAAAATCTGCTTTTCCCTACATTTTGACGTATTATACGAACATAAATGTAGGGAACAGCTGATTTTATTTTTGCGATTTCAGGTTTGGTCCCATAGTAAAAGTTGTTCATAATGATGAGTACAATGTCCTCTTAATTCTCTTCTTTGATGTTTGTCCAATAACCCTGTATACATATAGACTTTTATCGATAGATTATATACTATTTACTAACACGCGTTTATTGCGTAAAAAAAAACTTTATTGTTCAGGTAAAAACGTTACAATATTTAAATAGCACTAGCCTCCACTCTAGGCAGATGAGGTAAGTATATAAAATATACGTTTCTAACTCGGTTGTCATATTATTTTGTCCATAAAAAAGGTATACTTACCAAAAACATCAAAATACACTTTAACCTAACACAACAACGTAGTTAAAACGTGAATAAATAGTATCACTAATGAAGTAGCTGTTATTGAAATGTCGCCGCAAAAACTTCACAATAATACTAACAAAAAAGTAGACCATAGAACGAGTACAGTCGTTGACACAATTTTTAACGAAACATTTTACAATAATAGGTATTTTTTACATACACGCATGTTTTAATTAATTTGATAAAAAATAATTTTAAGTAATGTAATAATCACAATTATTATGTGAAGCTTTGGTGAAAGAATTTTTACGATTGCAAAAAAATTGTACCTATGTATTTTGTTATTTACCTATGTTATACTTAGCGATAAAATAACTCTAATCCAGAAAGCAGTGCATTTCTCTCCATATACCTTAGCTACCTGTTATTTTATGTTTTTTTATGATCCTCTCGCCTCTTCACGGCCGAGCCATAAAAATATATCACGTGCCAACGTTTGGCATAGTATAGTTTTCATCGCCCTCGCGCTGAACTGATTTAGTAACCGAGAGTTATTTACGGTATGACTAATGGCTGCTGTTTATGATCAATTAGTGTTTCAGTCTTTCTAGAACTGTGTGTTTTCATGATAGAAACTTTACTTACGAAGAACAGTTCGACCGTTTTTGACAAGGTCTTTTCCTAAGTCAGATGGGTGGCATAGAAAGCCAGTCTTCGCCTTTTCAAGTATGTTGTTATAGTTTATAGTTGTTAATGATAGTTTTCTTCCTGAAGTTATGCTCACATTAAAAAGCTAGATAAATTAAAAAAAAAAACGTATAATCTAAGTACTTACGATTTTGGTGTTAAGGTGCATAAGCTCGCGCTCGGTGACTCGGCGCCGCGCGGTCTCCATTTGCTGCTGACGGTACTGGTTGTACTTGTACAGCAAATACATTCCGGGCAGGGCCAATACCACGAACGGTCGCATCAAGTTTGATGACGTAGGCGCGCGCTGCGGCATTTTCTTTTTAACATTATTTAATTTATCACACAGCTATGCACTTCTGCCCTCGACTGTACGCTGCGAAGCGATAAGGCATGAAAACTCTTGTTGTAATTGAAACTTTATGACTTCAGTATTAAAGATCATTTTGATTGTTGTATTAACAGTTACAGTCACGCCACATTTTATATACTAAAGTTTAATTTAAAATATTTATGGAAGATTTAATTTTATTAGTAACACTAAAACTATTGCTTATAAGTTTATGTAGCGTCACTACGGGGTTTCTACGTTTTTTAAACGGATTATTGCTTTAGTAATAGACCTATTTATTTACGCTGCGATGTGTTAGGACGTTACCGGCATGGTATCTGAAACAAACGGACAATATTAGTCAGAAATCTAAACTTCTAAACTGATATTTTTAAGAGGTAAAACTGTTTGTTTGTAAGATTGAGGTAATCTCAGAAACTAATAAAGTAATGATCTGTCTGTACCCTAATTGCGTTTAACACACTTTCCAATCGCAATCTGAATTATTTTGAAGGATATTGCTAATCAATTGCTTCAGATGTTCGAAAAATTTGTCTGCTCAACAACGTAAATAACACAATGAGTGTTGTTGAACTGTCAAAATTAAAGTTAGTGTGTTATGCAACCTCGCTGATGTTTTATAGTATCATTATTTTTATTTTATTTTTATTGCTCAATGGGCACGACTCTATACATAGTTTGACATCCACGCGGACGGAAGTCGCGGGCATAAGCTAGTTGATTAATGTACCTTAATTTTTTTGTAGACAAGTAATGGTCATGTAATTAGCAGATGAGGATGTTTCTGAATAAAAATACTCTTTTTATGGTTTTAGTATTTTTCAGAACATTTGTTTGTTTTTTTCTGAAGTAACGGGTATCTGAGGCATTTTACCTATACAAACATTAAAATGCTAATGTCATCCAAAGAATGTAGGTACCCGAAGACCAAAATAATGTCGTGACATTTGACATTCTTTCTTCGTTTACCATTATAATATCAAACACAGGAATTTTAACAAAGAGTTTTCTTAACAAAACAACTAAGCTCCATGTTATGTAAACATCGTCATGACATATTTCAGGGCACGTAAAAAGAGAGGTGGAACAAACTTATGTGCATACATTAGAGGCTCGGCCTTCCGCATGCCTGCATACTGTTTCACTAATTAAAACTTACCTACGTGTTACTGAGTATAGACTCCAATAATATAGGCTGACTTTAAATTCATTGGCAATCTTTCAGGAGATTGATATGGGTACTGAAACTAAGTATAGACAAAAACTGAAGAATCAATTTACTATGAAATATCGACCAAAAAAGTCGCATCTTCACATTTAGCAATTGTTTCATAAAAAAGCGTACGTACTATATACTACTTATGCAAAATGAAAAAAAAAAGTTTTTTTTGGACTTTTTGAATCCCCATTTTTAAACTTGTTCATATTTATTTGTTAGGTCTACCAACAAAAACCTAACCACCCCCTGAAATATTTTCAATGAAATCAAAAACAGTCTGAGTTTTATATAACAATGAAATAATGCACTGCTGCACAGCATCAAAGTAAATTCTATAAAATAAATAGTAGGTATTTTCTAAGAGCAATCGTCGAAATAACAGTTTACGGTAAAGGATTGGCTCTGTGGTCGGTCAGCCAGCTTCAAGTGTGTTTAACTAGTCAAGTGTAGCAAATACGGTGTAATAGCTTTTATTGCTGAATGGGCCCGCCCTCGTCCTCGATCACGAAAGCGATGGATGAGGTCTATGATGGAACGAGCGTGCCCAGAAGATGCCTAAGGCACTGGAACTCCCACGCATCGACGAAACACAGCAAGCTGCTTGACGCCGGACTCCGGCGGGAGAGTGGTCGCAAACCAGGCGGGCGTTAGCCCTACCACCGCAAAGGAAGAATTGGCCAGTCAAATAAAGTGTTGGGTGTGACTGTCCAGGATGCGCCGAGCGCTCGGTTCAGTTGAGTAACTGGCGGACCAAACTGCGCTACAAGAGGAAGCTTCTTCCTTCATGTATGCCAAAAGATAATTGATTCTAATAATTAAACGGCTAATTTAACCAGTTGGCTGCGACATTTATGTATGTGCGGTCACCAAAGGTAAGCGCTCGGTTCAGTTGAGTAACTGGCGGAACAGACTGCGCTACACGAGGAGGCTTTTTCGTGCACCCGAATGATCCGTAGATCGTGGTATATGGCGATACATTGTTGTAAATGAAGATGCGAGCTTTAAGGAGCCCGCGAAATTCAAATTTTCTTACGTATTTTGCAATTTGCAGGTCAGTGTCAGGTTGTATTATAATCATTAGAATCAGCAATACAACTCCATAAGTTAGAATTGGCCTCAAATGCCATGACTTTATGAAATAGGCATTCAATAGGGTTATATGAACATAGAATGTTGTTTTGATGATTATTATGTTTATAATTCTATAAATAAATATTTGATACGGCCGCAAATCATATTTATATTAAGATACAACCTGATACTGACCTGAAAATTTCAAAAAACGTAAGAAAATTCGAATTTCGTGAGCTACTCTGACATGAGAATGGGCAGCAAATCAACTGCAATCTGAATCTGTCCGAAAAGCTTAGTAATTGTAGTTATGACATTGATTTAGTAACTGTTCAAAGATACTTTTATTTATATTTTTTTATTGGAATATAATGTTTTCAGGCTGAAAATAATATCTAACTTTCCAAGAAGCTTAACTCCATAAATAAGGCCTAAAAACTACCATAAAATACTCAACAATTTCCAATTTCAGCCTGCATTGTACCAGGCGAACACAAATTGGTGGAAGCATTCGATAATATAGCGAAAGCGATGCTGTCCCGAAACACTGCTTATAAGCGTGGGACGCCAATGAGCCGATTGATAGCTTCCTCTAGGGAGTAATGTGGCCAGTGTAATAGATTATTTTCCTCGTATCGACAGCTATAAATGTTCGTAATACGGTCTTTAATAGCGTATCGGTTTAATCGGAGAAAAATGGCCGGTATTATGAGGCGATGATGGTGGTCCGAACATGGAGGCGAAAAGGTTCACGTTTATTGAAACTAATATTCTTGATTGAGGTTTTCCATCTGGATATTTCTCAGTAGCAGCCCGGAGTCTGGATTTGTGCCCGGTAGATGGCAATATATGAGAGCGAATACCAGGATTGCTTGTCCTCTTTATGTTATAAGTATCTAGGTATTTCAAGTCTAGCACTTGACAGTATTTTATTTAAACAGGACATCGTGTATTCTTGTAGAACAAAAGAATTTTGGAGATAGTTGCTATGGTCTTCATAAGACGTTTAGAAATTCCCTAAACGTACTATTTTGAAAATTGAGACAAAGGTGAAGAATAATACTGACACAGGAAATCTACCTTATAAGCTGTCACATTATTGTACGGTTCAATTTCTTTAAAGGACATTATTGCCCTGCACTTAAAAAAAAAAGCTACGGGAATATAATATACTAGCTTCTGCCCGCTGCTTCGTCCGCGTGAAATTCGTTTTTTTTTTTCTTTTTGCTCGGCTCTTTAGGGTCCTAGCGTGATGTTATAGCGTAGAGCCTTTCTCAAGAATTGGACATTCAAATGCAAAAATAAATTCTCAAATCCGACTGGTAGTTCCGGACATTACCACCTACAAACAAACATACAAACAAATTTTACCTGTTTTGTTTATTGTTGAAAACTGTTCTATTCAATAAGAAACTACAGGCAGGCAGACTATTTACAAGAATCTTGTCGGAATACCACATTGGAATGTTTGCGACGTTTCATCGAAAATCGAGGAACATGCCTGACGAAATTCGGATAACTCCCGAAGTCCATGATTGAGTAGTCCGAATACGCACGAACATTCCCGATCTCATTGTTCAGACTGGCTGTCTCGGGTGCCCTTTGTGCTGAAGTTGTAACTTCTACGAAACAATATACAGAGGGTGGGACTAGTTTGTGGGATTTAAGAGAATGGTATGAGAAATAACGGCATTGAGTTTTTTTCCAGTAGATATATTATAAGATCCACCCAATAGGGGTTATTTATTTTGGAAAGGTTACGTAGTAACGTAACCACGTAACCTTTCCACAGTAAATAACCAAAGACTTGCCTTATCCCCGAGGATAAGAAGCAGCATCTTCAGATATTATGTTGGACGACTACTCTTTAGGTCAATCTTGGCAATTATAACAGTAGGTCTACACCTTTTAGCACACGCAATGTGAAATTCAACTGTACATTGTATAGTTTTATAGGTTTTTTCGTGTTACTAACAGTATATGGACTACGTCTGAAATAAATGTTATTATTATTATTATTTCCTTTATTTCATTATTTACATATAAATTATATTTTTAAATATTAGCATATAAAATATAGAAAAACATTTAAAAATATAAAAAATAGGTTATTATTATTATTATTATTATAGTATAGATGTATTGACAGACACTCGGTCACCATACCAACACCCAATAATAAAAATTCCACGCTACACACAAAGATAACAACATAGTCATAAAAAAAAGTTGACAAAGCTACAAACTACATCCATCCCTTTAAGGCTCTTAAGATTTATAGAATACGGACGTCAATTCTTACATAAGCCCCACCCAAGCCACAGAATACATAATGGCCAAGCATCGCCATGATAAGATTAGCACTATGAAATCTAATTTCACTTTAGTCTATTTTGATAATATAGATTGACTTGTTGACAGACATTCGGTCACCATACCAACACCAAATAATAAAATTTCCACCCTACACACTAAGATAACAACATACAAAAAAAACTTGGCAAAGGTACAAATACATCCATCCTTTTCACCGAAACTCGTGCGAAATAAAATGGCGAGACCCTTTGTCCTAGCACTGATCACAGAGCACACAATTGAAGGTATCGAATTCATAGAATACGGACGTCAATTCTTCCATTGGATAGGCCTTCCCCAAGCATCGCCGTGATAAGATTAGCACTGTGAAATCCACGTTGTAAAGTCTATTTTTTGTCACGTTGTCAGGCTTCGGGCTTCTGACGACCCGTAACAACTGGCAAAGATCCACGAATGACAGCCGGGACCCACGGACCAACGGCGGCATGCAGGGGTCTTGGCATGTAAAGATGGTCACCCATCCACGGACCAACCGCAGCAAGCGTAGCTGAACCTGATCGATTGACCCGTGCGGGTGCGGCTGTTATTACTTAGCCACAAGATCATACAAAAACAATCACATGAAACCACAACATATTCACAAAAAAAACTTGGCAAAGCTACAACTACGAGTACATCCATCCCTTTCACCAAAACTCATGCGAAATAAAATGGCGAGACCCTTTTGTCCTAGCATTGGTTAGTTACGTCACAACACACAATTGAATTGAAAGTATCGAGCGGCTCTTAAGATTCATAGTATTGGTATAAGTCGGTACCACGTACGGCATCGACGGGATAGTGAACGACGACGGCACGAATCACTTTGATCGACAGCCATGACGCGCGACGGTTTGGTGCCGTTGGCTTTGTACTCAATGGATGTATGTAGGTTTGTTAAGGTGTTTATGGGTGATGTTGTTAACACAGTAATTCGTATGGTGTACATTGGTGTACATAATAAATAGTGTAAAAAAAAACAAAAAACAATCTAAGAAAAATAAGTGTAAGTTTTTTTGTATTTTTTGATACTTTTACTGGCAAGCTGTCCCGATTGTCGTTTATGAGCACTTTGTCGTTTAGTGGAAAAAATCGCAGATCTAATAAGGTGAATTTTATTACCTAACTATAACTTGTCTAAATCAATCAATCAATCTTCCAGTCTCACTGGATGCAGCTGTATTTTGCATGGAGCGACTGCCTATCTGAACTCCAGAAGTGTCCAGAACCCTGTTACTGGGTAACACGATAACACGATACCCCTTGTCTGACTGTAGAGATGGCAAAGAACGCCAAAACAAAAGATGGAACGTTGAAATTGACTAGTCAGACGTAAGGTTCAGATAGTTAAGCAGGAGGTGATGATGGTAAATTGATAATGGTTGACCATAGCACCCATAGTCTATGACTAGGTTAAGTTCAGCAAAGAAACGTAAGCATAAACTATACAGTGTACTTGAAATACATGCATAGCCCGGGAATTCTATCGATCAAACAACAATAAAATCTGAGACATACATTTGACATTCTGCCAAAACGGCCTTGGACAAACAATCGCGTAATTTGTATTCCGGGAAACCATTTCTGTGGTTAACGTAATTACAATAAATCCGTAAACTTAGGTATATCAGGAAACGTGATCAGTCGCCATACCTATTGTAGTAGCGGCCGTAAATTTGGCGCATCAAGTTTCAGCAGGTTTATCAGGTTTAATGTCGTGATATCTCAGTGATTAAAGCCTCGCCTACCAATGTGACTTTTTCAATTCATATGTATAGACGCCAGCACATCAAGCTACCCGAAACTGTCAAATTTTTCCAATCAACTTTGAACCTTATACTTTAGCGATAAATATGAAAATCTAATAAAGAAATTTGACAGATTGTAGTAACTTGATGTGCTGGCGTCTGTACTTTCTGAGCTTATGTTGGACATTACTGACATTAGTTTTCCTCCACATCGGTAGAGGAAAACATCGTGAGGAAACCTGGTAAGTCTGAAATCGCCAACCCGCCTTGATCAAGCGTAGTGATCAATGCTCGTGGCTTCTCTGTATGAGAAGAGGCCTTTTCCCTGCAGTGCGACAATAATAGGCTGGTATAGTATTTTTATTTCACGAAGCGACGCGGGCTTTACTTGTGTTTACCAAGTGTATAAACACGCTTTGAATGTATGTAAGTGCAGGAGCAGTGGTGGCCAAGTGGTAACGGCCGCGACTTACGAGTTGTAAGGTCGTAGGTTCGAATGCAGACTTTACTTTGTGTAAATTATTTCATCACCACTGCTCTCAAAACGGTGAAGGAAAACATCGTGAGGAAACCGGCATGTCCTAGAACCAAAAATTCGAAGACATGTGACATCTGCCAACCCGCACTGGGCTCGCGTGGTGGATTACGGCCCACTTCCTCTCACTGAGAAGAGGCCTGTGTCCCATCAGTGGGAACATTATAGGCTGATTATGCAAGAGCTCTTGATACCATCCGAGACATTGGTGAAGTCGGAAATGTGCGTGTAAGCGCAGTAGCTTTTGGTACCGTCCTGAGACGAATGGCGAAGTCAAAGTGTGTGTGTGTACGCGTGTGTGGGTACGCGTCTTCACGCGCACAATCACAACGTTTTTGTACACTTAGGGTACACGAGTAAAGCACGCGTCGCTTCGTGAGATAAAAATACTGTATTAGTGTCAGGAAAATGTTTGTTTTTGTAGAGCGTCGTTGCCGTCACTTATATACCAGTGTACAGTGTGATTCTAAAGTTTGATGTGTTATCTGTTTTGAGCTACACGTTTGCTGACAAATGCTTGCACTGGCTAGACAGGTCTATGTGTGGTTGTTTCCTCAAAAGACCTTTCCAGACTAAACAACAAATCTACATGACCCTCACATGATTTGTTCAAAATTATGTGTAAAACAGACTTTGACCCCTGAGTTTGTTTCTCCATTTCTTCTCAAGGATCAGATAGAAAATGTCGACTCCAAGCTTATTTTTTTGTTTATATGATGTGTAAAATTGATTCCGATATCCTATTTTCCATTTTATTTCATTTCGTTGCGTTTCATTTCATGTCATTGCTGAAATGAGCTTGGAATACTATCTGATCATCTCCCAATACTAAGTTCTTTTCAACTATGACGGGTCTGCCAGTCTTACGACTTCGGCCGAATATTAATATGAAGTTTTTGATCGAATAGTTTCTCTTTGTATGCTCAGACGTAGAACTCATGAAATCGTGCATTTAGTTTGAAGTGTCTGCTAATGCATCTGCGCTCATAACTTATCTTAGTGAATCTATAATAATGTATGAAAATGATTATGAAATTGCTGAACTGAAATGATTGATCACGTCACTGATTTCATTCACTTCAAACATTCAAATTCGTGCGAACGTGCAAACATTTCCAAGTAGGAAATGTCATGCGTTCCCAGTCCAATCTCATCAATATTAAAACCCAATTCTCTTTCTGAAATGAATTCCGATTTCAATAAAGGCAAGCGAACATAATAACAAGGCAAGCGAATAACAGATCTGCGGTACTGTTTAAACAACTGGAAAGTTCTAGTGTGAACGTCAAACGATCCGACACGATGTCGAGATGGCTTTCGGCTGATTGAGCCCTGGGATAACAGGCGCGTAACAAGCTTAAGTTAAGAACATCGCCGCCAACTGTTTTATTCAACCTCTACTGTGACCTTATCGTGTGTCAAATCAAATCAAATCAAATCAAAATATTTTTATTTCATATCGTTTAAATCCTATTTATTAATTGACTGTCGAGTTGCGTATCTGTCGAGACGCGCATCTGACAAGTTGCGTGTTTGTCGAGCTGCGTCTTTGCGCAAATCGACAGAAACTAACTAGAAAAAACAACAGAAAAGATGAGTTTCTGTCGATTTGCGTTTTCTGGCGACATGCGTATTTGACCACTTGCGTTTCTGACGACATGCAAGTAATCCAATACACGGGCACTTATGAAACGTCATAAGCTAGGTGCACGGTTCCAATTGGTCGTTTGTGTAATCGGCCTTAATTCCTCTTTATAGATGTTTTAGAAATCCAGTTTTGGATGGTTCTGGCGCTAGCTGTCAGTTTTTAAGGTTGTTTTTGATGACTGACTTATCGTTGAAAACTTGTTAGTAGGGACTATTTTCCTGAATTCTAGAAAATCTAACACCTAGGTAACTGCTGCTTACTGATTATGAAGGAAACGCAAGAATGCAACCTTTAGAAATAGTAATATGGTTTTATAAAACAAACAAACGTCATTTTTCAACGGTAATCAAGGACTTAGCGACATGTAGTAGGCACAAAAGCTGTTAATCACAAACTTACATGATTAACATGGTCCATAAATGCTTAATGAGAACAAAGTGAGTAAAACGAGATTTTTATACAACTAACCAGTAGGTACCTATTAATATGTAAATAGGATTGTTAATCACAGAAACAATATTTCAAATGTATGTAGGTCTGTAGGTTACACTTTTGGTTTATTACCGTAATTATAATTAGAACGTTAATTACACCAACCCTTTGTTCGATTTAATGTTCAGAGGATATGCAACTACGAGTATTAGATTTTGTTTGATTTAATTAATTTTAGTGATTCTATTTTTTTTTTATTGTTGAATGGGCCTGCTCTTGACCTCGATCACGCCTGATGGAAAACGATGGATGAGGTCTATGATGGAACGAGCGTGCCCAGAAGATGCCTAAGGCACTGGAACTCCCACGCATCGACGAAACACAGCAGGCTGCTTGACGCCGGACTCCGGTGGGAGAGTGGTCGCAAACCAGGCGGACGTTAGCCCTACCACCGCAAGGGAAGAATTGGCCAGTCATATAAGGTGTTGGGTGTGACTGTCCAGGATGCGCCGAGCGCTCGGTTTAGTCGAGTAACTGGGGGACAAACTGCGCTACACGAGGAGGCTTCTTCACGCATCCAAGAACATGAAAAAAAATATTCATGCGATAATTTTACTACCGGGTTTAATTATTGGTGTTACAAATTTGATTAGTTTGGTATGTTAATTTTACGATCTACCTTACATAGATGTAGGATTATAGTTAACTGCCCTAAAACGTTTTTCCTCCATAATATGTTCAAATAAGAAAATGTGTGGAGTGCCAGGTTAACGAAACAATAATATGCACATGATTTATTTCCCCCCTAGGTTGAAATTTTCCGTCGGTTATTCAAAAAACAATTAGATGTTCCATACATTTTGACCGCGTAGGTATCGCACTTTCCTGACTATTAAACAGCAGATTTTTATTTTGTATAGGTACTGAACTACCGACGAAAAATTTCTACGCTACGTTCATATGGGGTTTCAGTTTTCGCGTCGAATATCCGTGACACCCTATCTCTTTGTTGGCATAAAAAGTTTATAAACGAAAGCAAGATCCAAAAAGTTTGAAGGTTTGAGGTTTGTTTGGTCAAAAAAAAACTGGGATACCGATTCATGAAGCATGTCAAATTTCCTATAAATAAAATTGTGAATACTAAACGTTGAAGCAAACTGACCAGAACGAATCCGAACATAAAATATATCTGTCAAAAGAAAATGTAAGACACGACTAGACTATCCTTGTATTGCAGCAGAATTCATGTAGCCATATCTTCAGTGGAGCCATATCGACAGTTCATAACGTATTGCCTTATTTAATATTCAAGTCAGATACATTTATTTGACTTATTTGACTCAGAGGAAAACGCCTTAATTCCCAACTGAGATACAATTTCGAGAAGTTGCGAAATATGTAGGTGGAGGCGAAAGATAGAGTATTTACCTTTCAGTTAATTTACTCGAAGTAACTGAAGAACATAAACATGGGAGAAAAGAGGAAATTATTTGAAGATGGCGATACGAGGGTATGTACTTCAAATATTGAAGATAACAAATTCAAAGTTATAGAATGACTGAAATGCGTTTGCATTTCCTTGCCTATCGCAGTTTTCATACCCCTATTTTTTTTTAAAACCCCCTTTTCACTTAGCGTTCTTTCGGACTTTTACTCTTTGATCGGCTCCTAAGGGTCATAGCGTGATGTTAGATAGTCTATAACCTTCCTCATGAATTGAACTACTAAATGCATTTTTTAATCCGACTGGTAGTTCCAGAGATCAAACAATTCTTGGGCTTTATTGTGTTAGTAGATTACAATTTTTTTGTATTGTCTTTGTTAATTAATAATAACTCAACATAATGGTAACTTTGATTATCGCATTTCAGTCACAATAAACACAACAAATTAGCAGGTACCTAATAAAAAAAATGACACAAGTAATAAACTATAATGCGACCTCAAACCAACCAAAGACTAAGCTGATGAAAGGGTAGCGGTCTGAAACTCAAAAAAAAAAAAACGAGAATTCTTCAAAAGGCTAATCAGCTTAAAAGGAACTCCAGCCTTTGACAGCAAAACTGAATGGGAGCCAAATGACATTAGAGTAAGTCCGTACTTGTTTGTGTACGTCCAAAGCAGTTCCAAGGAAAATACTGTGTAGTGACGTAATCGTAACACCATGTATATTCTGCAAAGGGAACGTAGTACGAACAAAATGGAGTGGAGGGGAAAACAACAAACAAAGATTTTGTGATTATCTGGGCAAACATGGGTAAACAAATGTCTGGACTAGAAGAGACCTACGAGCCCCAGATTTTTCTTGTGTATGTAGTCTAAGTAAGGTTATGTAAAGTATCACCGAAGAATATTTACAGATCGTCGACAATTTCTCCTGAGGGCTCCCACACAAAACTGCGATGCGATGCGATGCGAATTCGCATCGCAGGAACTTGCGATGCGAATTTCTGCGATACGATTTAGTGCGGCAAACCGTTTGGTAGGGCGACCATTCCTTCAAGTGTAGTCAGCCGTACTGGACGTGTTTTTAGGAAGCGTAAGATGGATCGCAAAAAGATTATTGCACTGCTGTTATTGTTAAATAGATATAAAAGAAAAAGAAGATTCTGGGTTCATCCATTTATTACGATTATGAACTCTGATGGGAACTATTTTACTCAAAAGTACTATGCGTTGAGAACTGAAGAAGATACATTTTTTGATTATTTTAGAATGAGCATATCTTCATTTGAAGAGCTTTTGAGTTTATTATCACCATGCCTTCAAAAACGATTGTACAAGGGAAGATTCTCTAAAGCTGTCTCAGAGCGGACTAAAATGGCGTCACCAAGGATGACGTAATATCGCAGGAATGTGCGATGCGAAGCAGATCGGAAATTCTTGCGGTGCGTTCGTGCGAATTCGCAGATATTTGCGATGCGATGCGAATTCGTGGTTTTGTGTGGGAGCCCTGAATGGTTACATACATAATACAGGGTGGTAGACATATTAACGCGAAAACTGTAACCATGAATTCAGTACAGATCCTAGACCCACCTAGCGAAGAAATTTTTAATCGGTTAAATATATATAACTGCTATTTCATAGAAAGGCGTATCATACAAAACCTACACGGTCAGAATACTACTACTGGGCTATTTTTTTATAATAACCGACGAAATCTTTCAACGTATGACTTTACTTTCAGGGATATCGACGCGCAACCTTCCCTAAATCCCAGCCACCCTGTATACATTATAAATTCATGCTTTATTGTGAACTAAACGGAACATTTCCTTTCTAGATTTCATAGAATAAAAACAACAGGCTTGTCGCTAAAAGCAATTTCTTTTAGACGATCAATGGGGCATGCTTTTAGTTCTTCTTGGCAACTAAGAATATCCCAATAACACTTTTCAGATTGGACAGACGGCCTTCACTCTTCCGTCGGTCTTAAATCAGTATTCACGCTATTTTCGAGTAGATTCAATTTCTAAATTACATACACAATATTCAGTCTTACACCACTCGGCATTAAATCGGTTGTCGAATTTTTCCCAGTATGTTTAATTCAGTGGCATGGTCCACTCAAATATGTGTGGAACTTTCCTCAAAAGACCATTTCAGACAATCTACGTCTTCACATGATTTGACCAAAATTATGTTTGGACTTTAAAAGATACTGTGACCTCTGAGTTTGTTTCGGCCTTTCTTCTCAGAGCAGTCAGACAGGTAACGCCGACCAAATAGATATATAATATACCTAACATGTTAGGGCTGATTTCTCCAACGCCAGATAACTTTAGCGGAGGAATAATTTTGAATTTTTGACAGTTCTTCCATGCAAAAACTGTCAGACGTCAATTTCATTCCACGAATAAAAAATATCTGTCGATGTCCTATTTGCAGAATGAACAATTTCATTTAACCATTATGTGATTCCTCCACCAAAAAATATGCGACTTCATTTTTATTACCAACACCGATCCCTCATTTTCGACTAACAAACTACACACTCTATGACTACTTCAGTAGTCACTACGTCTTTACTTCCCATTTATTTTCTGGACCGTTCCCATATTCATAGCTCAAACGTGGAATGGGTATCACAAAGAAACGTGACGTGGTTTCCTCAAAGTAGTGGAGCTGCTAGTGGCGCCCTCATGCGGAAAATGACTGGCAGTCTGCAAGCCCGGCTACCATCGCACCGCCAACTTTTAATATTCTACTTTCCTTTTAGAAGATTTCTGCTTTCTTTTGTTATTTCAAACGGGCTTAGCTTTTTTAGGTGAGAACGATCGTTTTTTATTTTGTTTGTGTTTTTTTATTTCTGTAGATTGTAGAACGCTATAATAATCTTGGATCTACCGGCTGTATCTTTTTCCTAATGTTGAAAGCTGAGCATTGTCAGCTTTACATCTGAAGGCCGGTTCTCGTAATTTAAAACGTTTAACTCAAAATGTAGTCGCAGTCTCATCTCGGCGACAAACAAAAATGTCAAAATGTAGGGAAATTCGAGGCTTTTTTGACAGATTGAGACTGAGATGAGACTGTGAACGTTCTTAAAATTACGAGAATTGCCCCTCTGATGTCATCAACGTAAAAGTTACAAAACTAGTGTCTACCGGGGCCGTCGTCCCGGCAAGTCCCTAGAGGATTTCATCCAACTATCACCGCTTTGAGATTACCGTGGAAAACAACGGAGGAGATTAGTACTTCTGTATGGTTATAATTCGAGATATCGATTTTTATGTGAAACCTTAGGAGTCCCAAAGAAGCCCAAAGTAGGCCCAAAGAAATTCGAAGACATGTGACATCTATCAACCCACACTGGGCCCGCATGGTGGATTACGGCCCCTCTCACCGAGAGAAGGCCTGTGTCCCACCAGTGGGAACATTATAGGCTGATTATATACGCAAAAACACTTAAAGAAAAATAAATAAAATCAAAGAGCACAAAGGGACTGTTTTTCAGTCTTCCAGCTGACCTGCGACAGGAGAGTGGGATGAGATATGTGTGGTGACATCTACATCGCCACAGGCGAACTACACATCACACTGACGTCACGCAAAGTCTGTGCGCAAAGTACTGCATCACGCAAGCAGAGTTTACCTCGCAATTTATGCAAGTTAATATACAACGTCCCGACATCAACCGTCGGGCAGTAGCCCACCAGACACGACACCCGTCTGGTCGGAGGATCCTCCCTTGTCTATGGAGGATGAGTGAACTTTATAAGTACCCTGTTCCTCATGCCTCTTCACGTATTGCAAATCCATTGGTGGATTCTATTCAACTTAAAATGACTTCGCTAATAATACGAAGAGCCTTCTAAGATGAGACATAAGCAGCTATACGCATATACTTCCTAGCTGTGTATATCTACTTGTATAGGATTCCACTTGTCCATTACCTAGTAATGTTATCCCATTATTGGTACACAAGATATTGAAAGGGAAACCTGATACTATTACACGCTGGTAAGTAAACATGTTATTGTTTGAGGTACGATAATGCTGGGGAGACAAGGAGACAAATAAGATCGAAAGCATAATCAGACAAGCCGAACTTGCCTTTATTAGAAATTGGGACACGTTTGAAGAATGGATGTCAGTTTTATGAAGAAAAGCTGTGGTCATAAGGTGGATAATCATTCTGATTAATGTCGGAGGTAGGTACAGTATTTTTATCTCACGAAGGGACGCACGCTTTACTTGTGGCAATCAAGTGTACAAATACGCTGTGAATGTGTGTGTGAAGACGAGTAGCGTAACATAACACACACACGCACACACAATTTCGACTTCGCCATTGTCTCGGACGGTACAGAGAGCTCCTGCGCTTATACACACATTCATAAGGTGTTTACACACTAGGTTAACAGTCGACCACAAGATGTGAGATAAAAATACCACATGGCAAAATAATAACACTTTCACCAAAAAGGACAAGATAGAGCTGGCTGGGATACACAAAAAAAAAACTGAACTGTCAAAAATGTTTCTGTGAAAAAAATGTTGTGTCGATAATATTAAGTATATGCTATAAGTAGGGTGGCGAATGCTGCAAGATTATGATTCTTTTGTTCTTCCTTTTTACCTTTATATTGTCAGGATTCAACGAGGTGGAATAGCAATACTTGGATGGAAACAGGTAAAAATAACAAAATGATAAGAACCTTAGAAAACATATAAATATTATACCTCTTAGCAATGATAATTTATTTATTTTCAATGAAAGAAACCTTTCAATACTTCTTAATTTCCTCGACGTGATATTCAAATTCAAATAATTTATTTCCTCTTCACAAACAATGGCATCATATTATTTTAGACACGCCTAAAGACTGTGACACTAATTTGTTAGAGACTGGTGTCTGCACTAGGAATACCTGTACAGCAGATCACCACGGTTCCACCACACGGTGTGTAAACATAATCAGTTATTTAGTGAATGTGAAGGGATAGGGAATAATATAAAAATCAAATATTATACAGGTTTAAGGTTATCCTACTACTAATGTTATAAATGCTCGAAAGTTTGTGAGGATGTTTGTTACTCTTTCACGCAAAAACGAATGAACGGGTTTTGATGAAACTGTACAGTAATATGGCTTATACATCAGAATAACACATAGGATACTTTTTATCCCGATATTCTCACGGGATTGACACTTACGCGGGTGAAACCGCGGGGCGCAGCTAGTGTTTCTATAAGACCATCACAGCTCGTGCTTTAGACATTATGTTTAGCCAGTAAGGTTCATAGTAAAATGGCAAACCAGAAGCAAAATTATCGTCACTCTTTTGACTTTATTTGAACTTTACAAAGAAAAACAGTCGTCCTTCACAAAAGCATCAAAACCGTTGACATAGTCGAAGAGCCAAATTCTCCGCAACCAAGACACTCCGGTTCTTTTGTTTCTCTCCCGTCTTGAACAGTTTTATTATATGACGGAAATTCAACGGAACGGAAATTTCGCGAAACGCCATGTTCACGACAATATTAAATATCTTTGAAACATGTGCAACTACGTGTATAAAATTGACGTGCGCGAATTTCTTTGATACAAACGCTTTCAGATAACGAGGTAGACTTTGAAAGGAATTTTGTTACAGTAATTGAGTTTGAAAGTTAGAATTTTCCATGTATGTTGGGTTTGTGTTTAGAACAATTTAAGGTTATGGTATGTTCTGGCAGGTGCTTATTTACTTTGTCAGGTTTTCTTGGATGAATTTACGTTTGATGCCACTAAGTGTTTGTCCAGACTGACGCGCGGCGCGAGGCAGGCGCGGGTGCGGGAACGCGCACGGGCTGCCTGTCCGTCCGCACTGGAGCGCGGCTGCGTTCTGCGTGTTGTCTTGTCCAGTGTTTGTCAAAATATAATATGGATGAAGAAGACTTATTTTTACTAGAAAAAAGCTCGAACTAGTTTGAGAACCCCGGTCCCCTCGGGGCCACCCGCGCCCGCGCCGCGCACCCACTGCGGCCACTTGTATGAACGAGCTATGGCGTGAGTAGCCCTCGCGCTTCCCTTGCCGAGCAGCCCGCGCCCACCCCGCGCCCGCGCTGCCAGTCTGGCCAAACACTAAAGGTTTCCTAGAAGAGTGCGAGCGGTGACAGCCGACAGTGAAAAAAAAATCAGCTGTTCCCTACATTTACGTTCCCATAACTCGTCAAAATGTAGGGAACAGCAGATTTTTTTTTCGCAATTTTCGGTTTGGTCCTATAGTAAAACTTGTTCATAATGGTGAGTACAATCTCCCATTTCGATTTGTCGCATGTTTTCAATGTAGATTTATTTTTTACGCATCACCTTAATGTCAAATACCTACTGGTGAAAATGACAGATTTTCATGACGTCCGTTATAAAAGTGACGGACCCGCATTTCTAGAAAATCGTAGCTGTACATTTATTTTACCTCTGACAGCAACAACCGTATAGCAACCTTATTGCAACACAAATAAAGATCACGGTGATTTTGACAGTAATGCAAAATCAGAGGTTTAATAACGTATCTTTATTGACAATGGTTCTTTGTCCTAGTCTAATCTTAGAGGCGTAATTTTAACCGTTCTTATTGCTTGTTAACCCACTTTATACGCTTGTTTGTTTTTGGTAATAAATAAAGTTCCAGCAATATTCATAGCAAGTTATTCATTATTATGCAAGATAAACAACACAAACGATAAAACATATTTGTCTCCGTCGCACATATTATTTATTGCTTTACGCAATAAGAGACAATGCGGACTCTTTACCCCGCCTAGTGTTTAGGCTGAAGCGGCCAAGGGAAGGGAAGCGATGACGTCACTCCCCGCATCCACCGGCCATGCCGCACCGCGCTAAAGCCGCGGACATTCCGACTGTCCGCCACAAATTATTGTATTGTCAGACCCTGAACAACTGTGCTGTACGACCTTTTAAAACCAGCTGTACAATGTGCTGTTGTGCGAGTCATGTGACCTTTTGGAATGGGGCGTTTCATTTGTCGCTATTTGTCTAGCAGGCTCACTGAAACGGGTGGCACTGAAACGGGTTCGAGTTGAGTTTTATTTTTGCAATGAATTGGGAGAATGAAGAGTGCATGGGGAAAATAAATACTGAAATAGACTGTTATAGGTCTAAATACTGATTGATGATGAACTTTTTCTAAACGTTTTAAAGAAAAAAAATCACAGATTTCGTGCCTCACATGACTATTGAGCACATTGGAAATGAATCTACGGAATTCGAAAAAATATTATCGCTGAGCGACGAGAAAGTCGGGGTAAGGAAAAGGCTACAAAATAAAACTAAGTACAATGTGTAATGATAATGTCGTTCTGACTTTTTCAAAAAGGTTAGGCTACAGGGCAAACCCTTAATCCGATCGTCTTTGTTTTAAGCTAAAATTGTAGCTGACTAAATTTTCCAGAGGATTTTTTCTCAAATTTTTGATATCATTCTTCGTTTCCAAAATATCGAGTGCCAAAATCAAAAATTCGGGGGATCGCACTTTTTCGTGAAATCGGAACCTATACTGGAGCGAACGAAAAGACATTTCCAATGTCAAAAGATTACGTGAAAACGAGAAACAGGCTATATTAGATTGTCTTTCCTTCTTTCTTTCTTCCTTCGTTTCCTTCGTTGTTGGAAAAGAGGCCGAAATTTACGCACGAATGTAGTCACGTGCATAAATATGCGTGTATACTTGGCAAAATTCAAAAGAGGTTTTCTGACAGACTTAGACTATCGATTCAAATGTATGTACAGACGCCAGCACATCAAGCTACTACAATCTGTCAAATTTCTTAAATAGATTTTCAACTTTATCGCTAAAGCATAAGGTTCAAAGTTGATTGGGAAAATTTGACAGTTTCGGGTAGCTTGATGTGCTGGCGTCTGTACTTTGTACTTCGGAGGGTCTGCGCAGGAGCTCCACAAAATTATCCCATCATCCGCACTTGTTTGATATCCCGACCAGTGGGACTCAGTGCTATTCCTCCAGTCCTCCACATTTATTATATGCACACGTCCAAAGTTTGGCACTCTCTGCCAGGGAAAGTGAAAGGGATTTCACATTTAACCCAAAGCAAGAGTGAAAAGGCATCTTCTGGGCACGCTCGTTCCATCATAGACCTCATCCATCGTTTTCCATCAGCCGAGATCGAGGTTAAAAGCAGGCCCATTTAAAAAACCAACACCTTGCAATTTTATTAGATTTTCATAAAAAACGTGATTGATAAACATTTCAAAGCAAAAGATAAATCATATTCATTAAAAATTTTACTTTTATGTATTATGTAGGTACCTGTAGGTTGTACCTATTATGTAGGTAGGTATTTTTATCCATTCGGCGAATCATTACATTTCCTTTCCTTCATACGTAAATGCGTGTGAAATGAAGCATGGCTATTAAATATTTATGAACGGGTCGAATAAATGACTTGCAAAAATTGTTCTAGGAAAGTTCATATAAACCAAACAAATTATTCTCATTTCATTGACCGTAGCGGCGATACTCGTACGTCTGGCGCACCCTGTGCAGTGAACCGTACTACCTTGCTATTTTTAATCACGGCTTTAGCAATGTTTTCTTTCGTAAAAATACGAAAAAGGACGTAAAAGAAATCTTACGTTACTTATAAAATTCTCTCTTGAACTGATACTGCGCCTTTAGAGTCACGTCATTCATAGTCTCTATAAACACGTCACTTGTCAAGATTTGATCCTCCGTCACTGATAACGTGTGTAATCTGTAGCTGTACGTATCAGCCTTCGGACTGTAACATGTAGAAGCTCTCTGTACAGACGTAAACAAGGCGTGACTTTTTGTTTGTATGTATGTAAGCAAGGTCAATAGAGAAATAGGAAAAGTGCATTGTCATCCTGCCATCTATGTATTTTGAATTCGTTTCCCATTGACAGCTAAGTAGGGTTTTATGCTCTTGATTAGGTAGTGTGAGCAGTGGTGGCCCAGTGGTAGAACCAAAAACCTAAACCAATAACCTAGAACCAAAAATTCGCAGACATGTGACATCTACCAACCAGAACTGGGCCTGTGTGGTGGATTTCGGTCCACTGCCTCTTGCCGAGAGGAGGCCTGTGTTCCAACAGTGGCAACAGTATATGCTGAATACGCTAATTAGGCAG
The DNA here is from genome assembly GCA_914767645.1 of Hydraecia micacea. NCBI lineage: Eukaryota > Metazoa > Arthropoda > Insecta > Lepidoptera > Noctuidae > Hydraecia > Hydraecia micacea. The sequence continues at coordinate 5,096,772 of OU611794.1, forward strand.
TGTCTGGTTGAAGTAGTGTGCAATATTCATTTCAATTTAATAATGATAACTGCTGAACTTATGAGACAAAAACTACATTTATTTTGTGGTATAAACCCATTGTTTTAATTTCTATTTAGCTAGCGTTCTCTTTATCGTGTTGCAGCATTGTTGCAGAGCCAACTAGAGTAATACCGAAACATATAAATTAAACGTCAGCTCGTCTCGTCAGCTATCTCTACAAACACGTCACACGTTTGCCCGTATTTGTTTTGTCTCTATGTAGAGACAGTATGTAATCTGTGCTATATTAGACAGAAATTAAAATTACACGTCATTGGGTGCGTGTGATTTTTTGACAGATTTTTTTACGTTAGGTTAGGTTAGGTAACAAAAGGAAAAAAAATATAGAGCCATATAAATCGCTTTCGTATAATTATAATAACGCACAGTATAAAAAGTTCGTATTCGCAGTAAGTAGGCATACCAACCAAACTCTTTAGTGATGTGTTCGTATGGCATCTTTGTATTGTAATGTCACTTTGTAATAACTTATTTGATCAAATAAAATAAAATAAAAATCACGTGTCCGTTACAATAAGAATTACGAGCGTATGTATTTCAATTAACCTTTTGTATACCTATAGAGTGTCATATTCGCATTTAGCGAAAAAGCTCTTTAAATAAAGATAAAAAAAAAACCCTGTACTTATTTTTGTTGCTGACGATCCTTCAGGAATAAAAACAAAAGAAAAACTGGATCAAACCGGAATGAGAAAGCTTATAGTGGATAAGACCAAGTTTAAAACAGAAAACGAACTAGTAGGGGATCGAGGGGGGGGGGGGGGGGGTTCAGGGGATCAGACCGGAATAAATCATCGAATTGCGTATCGTCTATTTTGTTGATTAAAACCGTTATTGTGTATCTATGACGTTTTTCGTGTCACACGTCACTCATGTCATGTTAACTATGAGTTGCTTTCGTGGTTGCGTTGCTCTCTGAAATATAACAGACCTCGGCTAGTTACCTATACATATGTCTTTGTCTTTGGGCATTGAAAATACTGGTATTGCGCACAATTTTTTCTTAGTTTTATGGTTATCGCAAAAAAATTAACCAAAGTGCTATCTGGATAGTATTTACGATTTGGTTACGGTTAGGTCGCGCGTTCGTGGCAGGGCTTTCGCGTACTTAGTTACAAAGTATGGTTTGGTTTTATAATATTTATCAGCATATCAGCATGAGTCACGACAATGTCCATAAACACAAATGAATTATATTTTTATGTTGACTATTCTTGGAAGTCCAAAGAATACCTACAATTACGTGTTTTGCTACCTACCTATCGATTTGACGTTGAAACGCGCTAGGTTAGGTAGCTCGCAAAATTAAAAAAATTCTTATGTTTTTTTTGCAATTTGCAGCTCCGTGTCATGTTGAATAGTGATTATAATATGATTTGCGAGCGTAACAAATATATACTTCCAGAATTATAATCATAAAAATCATCCATTCAGCCCTCTAAGTTCATATAAGAGCGAAGCTACACTGCTCCGTTGCGCTGCGTTGCGTCGTCGCAGCGCGTCATCCATACTATATCTTACTATCCATACTAATATTATAAATTCGAAAGTAACTCTGTCTGTCTGTATGTTAACTTTTCACGCCTAAACCACTGAACTGATTTAGATGAAATTTGGTATAGAGATAATTTGAGTCCCGAGAAAGGACATAGGATAGTTTTTATCCCGATATTCCCAAGGGATCGAAACTTATGCGGGTGAATCCGAGGGGCGCAGCTAGTTTTACATACTTATACATTTTAAAATATGCCACACTTCTCCGTTGCGTTGTCGAATCAAAATCTTGCGCCGCGGCGTCGCAACGCAACGTAATGGAGCAGTGTAGCTTCACTCTAATCCTTTTAAGGACTATTTCATGAAATATCAATCCATAGGATTATAAATATGAACTTAGAGGGTTATATTGATGATTTTGACGAATTCCAAAAAACGTAAGAAAATTTGAATTTCGGTGGCTACCCTGGCGCTTCCCGCTTAATACAAAAAAAGGTTGAGAATCTGGCTAGTCTAGGTGTTCGTAGAAAAGAACTGGAAAACTCAATTTCCTTTTCGAAATAAGCCGCAAAGTTTAATTTACACACATAGACTTGAATCTCCAAATGCTTTTAATACATAATTTATTTTATTGTTTAACTGTTAGTTATACAAGCAGACTAACGCTGAAGACTGTGCTGCGGAAACGTGGTAGTCTTATTTACCCAATAATATTGGTTGTGGTCCATAACCAATATTAATTTGAACCCAGCTGCAAGTTTTTATTGAGTATCGCAATTTGCAAACATATTTTGCACTCTGATAATTTTATACATGAAAAAAAAAATTAACCAGTGCACAAAGTGTAAATTCAGCATATGATTCTAGACCCACCAGCGTAGAAAGGTTTCGTCGGTTACGTATATAATAAAAAAAAAATAGTATATTTCGATCGCGTAGGTAATTGCACTGATTTTTTTTTTTTTTAACCGGCTTACAATATTTACGCGGGCGGAACAACAGACAGACACGAAAAGCTACTTTAATTAATTACTTATAATACGTATATATTTTAAAGTATTCATAACACGAAAGTCTACTTAGTACACTGTACACAAAACAGCTGATCAACATCAAAAACACGACATGACGCAAAACCCACCACGTCAACGAAATATAATGACGTCACATCAAGTCGCCTTTTTCTATATATTTTTAAAACCCTACGTCACACGTCAGTGCCAGGTCATACCGGTGACACAGTTACCGCGGGGGGTTGCTGAATATTTCATCTATGGTGCCAGTTCACTACGTCATCGTCACGTCGCCTTCACCTGAAAGTCTAGAATTGTCGCTGATACTATAAAAAAGTGTTTTGGCCTTCAGTTTGTCTATGTGTGTGTGTGTGTACTAGGAATTGGATGTTGTTTTTGCTACTAATGACGATAACGTTGAAGTGGATTTTCTTGTAACTGCTGAGAAATTGTGAATCTATTATCTATATATAATTATACATACTAATAATAAAGATGGGATGTTTATTTCTTAACTACCAGTCGGATTTGCATTTGATAGCCCAATTGTTGAGGAAGGCTATTAGGCTATTTAACATCAAAGATCGAACAAAAAGTGAGAAAGTACGCTAAGCGAAAATTATTTATTATTTAAAGAAAGGTAAATTATTTTACAAATATAGTTATAGCTTTGTTCCGTTTCAAAGGAATTGGTATAAAATGGCACACAAATGGGCCACAGGAGCAACATACCTATCGATTTGTTTTCTAGTTATTCAATAAAATGGTTGCACATTTTACTTTTCAGAGAATGGAATAATAATCACCTGTACGATCTTTACCGAGAACCTTAACAATATTTTTGTAATTAATAACGTTATTTTGAACCAAAATGTAATATATTTAAAATATTTTTTTATATGTATGTACTTAGTATTTTTTTCTGAATCGTTAATTTATAACAACTTGTTATATCAATCTTTTTTTTTTTAATAGCTGTACATTAACTAATTACTAATAAATGTTGTATATACGAGTACAACGCTTTATCTTCTTCTTTCGAAAGTCAAATTTCTGAGGACTGAAAGAGAGAAATCGGTGTGTAACTATTCATCTATACCTACGTTTATTAGTAAGGTGGATAATAATATAATATTGTAAGTATAATTATATAGCATTATCTGTAACACCCTTTCCATTATTGCTTCATATAAAATAAATCTCCATATGAATTTGCTCAACAACGTAGATCGTTATGAATGTTGTAGAACTTACAATGAAAGCCATAGCTACTGTTAGTGTGTTAGGTACGCAATTACCCCCTGCCCTGTTAATACATCAAAATAATTTTACGAATTATGAAAATATAATTAAAATTGATATGAAAAATTTAAATGTCAAAGTTTTCTACAGAAAACTACTTATCATGAAAAAAGTCAACGTAAACCGTTATAAAAACTTAGATCGAAAACTAGCCAATAGTCGCTCACGGACAGACTCGGTTAGAACTTTGTCGTAGCAACTGCAACATTTCCAACTAAAAATTAGATTTACAACTTGCCCCATAAAACCTCGGATCAAACTCCACTCGAAGTAACAACTAAAAAAAAACTGCTAGCAACAGTTGAATCTAAACCAACTTCGAGCTTTGATTAAACCAACTTCTGTACATTGCATAGAAAAGGCAAGCAATCAATTTGTGCAGGCCGTTCTAAGCCTTCCTACTATGTTTTTGAGGATATAATTGCGTGTACAAAAGTTGCAGCTAGTTTAGAACATGGTAGGCCTATTTCAACTTGTGAATAGATTTTCAAATATCGTTCAACGTTCTGTGTGGAACAGAGAACTAGTTAACATTTGACTAAGTATAATTGTCTGTGTTTGTCGCTCTATGTGTTAGTTAGGTAATTAGGTTGAGTTCCGGATATGGAACACATGATTCTATTGTTTTGTAGATTGTGTTAGATAGACGTTGTTTGAGAAGAGGTGTTATTTAGAGCTGCCAATTAACGTGGAAATAAAGGTTTTCAGGGTGTTGAAGAGAGTTCTCCGAAAATACAGCCCGACAGGCTGTACTGGTTCTTAAACATACCTATGAGGTGCCTTAAACAAGCTCCATAGTTGAATATACCAATTAAAGGTAGGACTTATTCATTTTATTGTTAACTAACCTCCGCCCGCGGCTTCGCTCGCTTGGATTTCGGAAATTATCCCACGGGAACGTTCTAACGAGATATAAAGTAGCTTATATCCTTCCTCAGGACACGAATGGATAGAATAAGAAATGAGTACATAAGAGGAAGTTTGAAAGTGGCACCGGTAACGGAAAAGTTGTGTGGAAATCGGTTGTCATGGTATGGGCATGTGATGCGGAGGAATGAGGAAAATGTCGTGAGGAGAGTTTTGAGTATGAATGTCGATGGCTATAAGCGTAGGGGAAGACCAAAAAAACGATGGATGGAATGTGTGAATGATGATATGATTAGAAAGGGGGTGACTACCGAGATGACGTCTAATAGAGAAGTATGGAAGAAAAAGATATGTTGCGCCGACCCCAAATAAATTGGGATAAGGGCAGGAGAATGATGATATCCTTCCTCAGGATTCCATCTATATCCTTGCCATTTTATCGAAATCCGTTCAGTGGTTTAGGAGAGGAAAGGTAACACAAAGACAGAGTTATTTTCGAATTTATAATATTAGTATGGATTAGAGGTATTATTATAGTGTCCATTCCTATATACCTGCGCTTTTGAGGACCTAATGACGCTGCTATTAACGTGGCCATCTACGGGGCACAACTGATATAAAAATCATCATCATCATCTGCCTAGCCTTCTCCCAACTATACTGGGGTTGGATTCCAGTCTAACCGAATGCAGCTGAGTACCAGTATTTTACATGGAACGACTTCCTATCTCACCTCCACAAACCAGTTACTGGGTAATACGAAACCCCTTGTGAAGACTGGTTGTCAGACTTTCGGACTTCTGATGACCCGTAACGTCCTTTCAAAGATACACGAATGACAGCCGGGACCAACGGCTTAACGTGCTTTCCGAGGCACGGAGGGGTCTTGGTTTGTAAAGATGGTCAACTATCCACAGACCAACCGCGGCAAGCGTAGCTTAACCTGATCGATCGACCCGTATAATCTATAATATCTAATATAAATAAGTATAATGATATAAAAAGCACCATTTACTCGAAAAGAAGAGGATGAAGATAGACAAAACTCTCAAAATTAAATGCAAGTATCCAAGAAGTACTACGGCGAGGGAGGGTCCTAAACTTACTTAGTTGCTTAGTAGAGTTCTGACCCCGATTGTTAGGTATTGACTTAGAAATCTAGACATGAAAACCGAGGTTGGTAACCTTTATTGAAGGTAATGGACTTCCATATCTTGTATGCAAAAGTTACATAACAACGATTCAAGGAAAAACGCACGTACTCTTCGCATATGAAACAACGAAAAAATTAGGTACATAAGCGAGATACTGACAAAACTGAAAACCTTTCCACAATCAATCTGCCTGGCATTCTCTCAACTTTGTTGGGGTCGGCTTCCAGTCTAACCGAATGCACCATAGTACCAGTAGTATATTACATGGAGCGACTGCCTATCTGACCTCCACAACCCAGTTACTGGGTAACACCGGTAACACGACACCCTTTGGTAAGACTGGTTGTCAGACTTTTGGGCATCTGACTTCCCGTAACGACTGTCAAAGATGTACGAATGACAGTTAGGACCAACAGTTTAACGTGCTTTCCGAGGCACGGAGAGGTCTCAATGTGTATTGGATGACCACCCATCCTCAAACTGATAGCGACAAGCGTATGTAGCTTAAACTTCGGTCGACCCGTGCGGCTGTTATAATTTAGCCACGAGCCCCTCAAAAAAACCTGAAAACCTATCCACAATTAAACATAATTATCGCCTTAATCCAGTCCACAAATTCCTTTAACAAAAAAATAACAAAAAAAAAATGTTGGCCATCCATTCGTTTCACGACAAAGGGGTTGCAAAGCCCCGTCAGTCCTCTATCTCATTAATCATTCCCTTTCGCAAATCCTTTTAGTTGACGTCGACCTTTCATAACTGAGGATCGGGTAAGCGGCTTACAATATGGTTGTCATTGTTGTTTTGTATGTTGTTAATAACCCCTTTAACAGTTTAGAGTAAAGGGTTAGAACGTGGATAACTGTGGTTAGCAATACGATGAAAGAAATATCAGCGAGTTCAGTTAAAGAATAAGTGAGAGATACCTCGACTCAACGGCATTAGGTACTGGATAAAGTCATTGAACAAGGCGGGTAATAAAGCCTGATTTACACGATACAATTTAATTGCGTGTGGCATACGTAAGTTGAATCAACAATAAAAGTTTCACCGTCTAAACAGTGTTTAAGACCATAGGTTCTCAACTTTATTTCGAGTTCGCCTACCTTTTTTTACTCACCAGCTGTCGCAAATCTGAAACAGCTGTTATATTTAAACGTGTAATATTATGTGGTCGTAAGATAGGATATAATTTTCTCTGGGTCTTCTACTGCCTCCCTGGAAGTCTCAAACGCCTAATCGCCCAGGTTGAGATCCTATGGTTTAGACGATGCAAGTCATTTGGTGCTTCAATTTAAGTTACAGGAATTGTACTTGCATGGTGTAAATGGGGCTTTAGAAGGAGGAAGACTGAAAAGATCTCCAAAAATAATCTGAATTAGTTCTTCTTGAGGGGAAGCCGGCACGGCGGCGGCGATATGGGCGAACGATATTGTTGCCATCGTGGGCAAAACCTCCATCAGGCTGGCACAGGAGCGTAGGGATAGGACAGAAAAGAAAGGTCTATGCGCAGCAGTGGGTGACGTCGGGCTGTGGATGGTGATGATGATGAAGTGAAAGTCCTAACGATCAAGGTGTATTATGCTAGGGCGTATAACCCGTCTGCCTTCAAACTCAATACTCAATACCTTATTGCATTCCATAATGTGTAGATAATATGACAGTTGGTATGTTAAAACATCGAATCAATTATGGACCCTGTTGGGCACAGCAAAGTTGTTTTAATAGGAGAGAGGATGTAGGCGCTTTTTGCAAAGCAAGAGTGAATAGGCATCCTCATAGATCGCTCGTTCCATAATAGACCTCTTCCATCGCTATCCACCAGGCGAGATCATGGTCAAGAGCTGGCCCATTTTGCAACAAAATAAAATATAAAAAAGGGCTCAAGAGAAAGAGTGCCCTGTTCTCGTAGGCCGAGAGATTTTTGTTCCTTATCAGCAATCCAAAGAATCTAACTTATGCATAGCCTCATCGATTTCCAACCTACATGATCATTGACACCAAAACAAGCATTATCTAGTTCAAGTCAAGGACTGGCCTCACCCCAATATTTTGATAGCCCTAAAATACAAACAACTTTTACAATCAAGTAAAACTATTTCTATGTTCGACACCGATTTCTTTGCTATTATTCATTCATCATACCCTTAATAGGAGTCATTTGGCTCGTATGAGTAACTCTGTTTACGGTTTTATCCAACTCTGTGATTATATTGCAATTATTACAGGTGTGGGTGGAGTTTGTACGAAGTTTTATGGAGTTTTAATGCGATCGCTTTTTGTTTGTTGTCGTGACCTTTGCAATCCAGTGTGATTTGACATTTAACAAACCCTGTTCAGGTTAAGCTACGATATCATTCACCAAAGGACGTAACACATTAATTTTTAGCTTTTGGAGCTTTACTTTCTGCAACAATTATTAACTGAAAAGAAAAATGTAATCAAAGAGCTAGTAGAAGATTGCAAAGATATTAAAATCACGAATAGGATAAGTTAAACTTGCGACCCCCAGATGTGATTTGGGCTGTTAATTTCTCGTATATCTCATGCAATGCCCACCACTGTAATTCAAACCACTGCAACTCCTGACAGCCAGAATCTACAGTAGACACTAACCAGAGGGCCTAGACAAAATTACATCGATAAGGATGATGAACAAACCGAAAAGCTTATGTCAATCCCAAACGCTTTTAAAGCGATTGCCACTAGTCTTGGGCCTTCAGAAAAACGACTGCGACAATGTATGAAGCGCAGCGAGTTCCAGCTTTCTAGGGAAATGAATGAACTGTCATGAAAGCCGCAACGAAATTAATCAGAAAATAAAGTTACAAAAAGTTAATTGCAGCGTATGAGCTAAATTGTACTTATTGTGTTGTTACTTAATATAGTTGCATTTGTATGGAAACCCAAGCAACGTTCCCACAAGGGGATCGCAATCAACGCAGCAAGCAAACTAGCTATTTAATTAGTTTCCTGTTCTTGGATTCTGTCTGTTCAAACCCTTAGCGCAGTAGTACACACAATAACATAGAAGTTGGCTAGATTATCTGGTTTAAACGACGACCATTTGATTGCAATGGCCAAGTTATCAAGTAACATTCTTATTCTTTGGCCTCGCCTTTTCCCTTTACGCGGGGTTGGCTTTTACAATCATGCGTCGCCATTTATTTCGGTCTGGTGCGTTATCTTCCGTAAGTCCCATCTCCCTTATGTTCTTTTGGCCCTTCGTCATCCATGTGGTTTGAGGTCTTCCTCTCCTCAGCATCAAACAGTAGATATTGACCGAAGATATTTGTACGCAATATCTGCTCGCCCGACATACCGCAGTCTCAAGGTGAAAGTCTATGACCAGTGCATGTTGCCAGTGATGACTTGTGGCATTGAAACGTGGTCGCTCGCAATGGGAATGGGCCCTATTAGTAGGCCAAAAGTCACCCAAAGGGCAATGAAGAGGGCTATGCTTGGAGTTTCCCTATGTGATCGCATCAGAAATGAAGAGATCCGCAGGAGAACCAAAGTAACCGACATAGCCCGAAGAATTGCCAAACTAAAGTGAGTAGCGCACATTGCTCGCAGAACAGATGGCCGATGGGACCGAAAGGTACTGGAATGGCGAGCGCGTACAGGAAAACGTAGCGTTGGAAGGTCTCCGACAAGGTGGACTGATAATCTTGTGAAGGCCGCAGGAATCCACGGGATGCGGGAAGCACAGAACCGGTCGAAGTGGCGGTGCTTAGTGGAGGCCTATGTCCAGCAGTGGACGTTTTTCGGCTGAAATGATGATGATTAAACAGTATTTGCAGTTGGTCTGTGGTTGTGATGCAAGAGTTTGTAAGCTTCGTATAACTAAGCCTGCTTCACCCAACAGCAGCCATTCAAAAAAGTTTCAGGAGGTAAGTAGAATTCACTTTAAGGCTGATTTAAGGACTTGGGTACAGTATATTGCTGGTAAATTCAATACTTCTGAAGACCACAAATGGCCTGGTAAGCCTGTTTTTTATTGTATTATTATGAAACAATTTATAATAAGGGAACGCTTTTATTACTTTGAGAAAGGTTAGCGATATTCGACTAACTTATAATATCATCAACAGGAAGCGGACAAAAGTAAAGAATAGCAATATACTTCACTCAGCTAAATCACCTATACCCAAATCCAACAAACTATGCCATACTAGGGCACCGGCTCCCATTGTTCATCTCCCTTGTGTTGGTACTATTGAACGACCGTGTCACTGCGATTTCCAAACCAAATAAATTATGTTGTACACGGTTCAGGTATTTTCATTGCCCAGGTTTGGTACTTTGAGTGACGTAATGCTTTTCCATAACCACTTCTATATCAACTCTACGAAGAGACGACAAATCACTTTTCTGAACATTTCTTGAATGTTGACATCGCACTGCAGAAATATTTCTTCAATATTTTGTTTTGCGTTTCTTCCGTTTCTGCGATGGCCATGTTACTCTTGCTGGATACTTAAAAAACCCCATTTGAAGTGTATATTTAGATATTTTTGTTTTGAAAGCAAATGGTCTCTTGAAGGTCTTGTATTTCGCCCATAAACTTCTATCGCAGTTTCTTCTTCAAGGAAGGAGTCCTTCAACCGTATTTCAATCCTCTTTCCTATTGTCCCACCTCTCAAAGCCCCACGTTGCATTGGGCGCCACTGTTACAATTAATGTTTAAATATAATATTCTCTAATCACCTACCTAATTTATAATTAATTTATAGGAGTGCAGGTCGCATAGCACGGCACGCCAGCATCAACGATATTATTCGTCGAGCCCTTGTCACCGCCGGCGTACCAGCGGTATTAGAACCAAACGGCTTGGTACGTGACGATGGGAAGAGACCAGACGGCATGACGTTGTTGCCTTGGAAGGTGGGTAGGCCTCTGGTGTGGGACGCAACATGTGTCGATACCCTTGCGCCATCTCATGTTCCGAGCACGGCGGGCTGTGCTGGCGCCGCTGCTGCGGCTGCGGAGACCCTCAAGCGGCGCAAATACTGTAACCTTGTGGGCAACTACAGCTTTGAGCCGTTTGGGGTCGAAACGCTCGGGTCATGGGGCCCGAGCGCGGTTCTCCTTTTTAAGGAAATTTCTCGCCGGCTGGTCGATACTTCACGTGACCAGAGGGCTGGGTCGTTCTTTGGTCAAAGAATTAGCATTGCCATTCAACGTGGCAATGCTGCCAGTCTTCTGGGCACGTTTCCGGATGACAGCGATGCGGATGAGTACTTCGACGCCTAAGTGTCCTTTGGTTTTTTTTTTATTTTTTATTTGTATAGTAGGTTAGTTAGTCTTTTATTTTAGTATCTAGTGTATAGTATATAGTTATATTGTAATTATGTGTGTACAGGAACTAATAAACATTTATAATTTAAAATATAAATTACTACTTAAGGTTCCATTTGGACCACAAATTATAGAGGTAGACCCCTATTGTCTACCGGGTGTGTTTTTACTGAGTAAATTAAATTTTATAATTATATGGTGTTTGAGATAGTTTGTTGTTTCCTTATCCTTCAATACCAAACCACGGAGTACAATTTTTAAATTGTAACAGAAGGTAAAGTTTTTTTTTGGCTATATTCGGGTATGGTATTTCCTTATTTAACTTTGAACACTAGGTTCATAGTATATTGGTCGGGTATCTGATTATTTAGCCTTGACAATATCAATTGTTAGAAGTAGATCAATCTAATACAGTGCAGGTGAGCTTGATTCGGATCCAAAACAATGACCTCGCAGTAAGAATAGATGATCTAGCTCTCTTTTTTGGCTAATATCTATATATATAAAATTCAAAGTCCTGACTGACCGATATATCAACGCACAGCCTAAGCCGCTGATCCTAGAGACATGAAATTTGGAAGGTGTGTTCTTTGTGAAGAGTAGGTATCCAATAAGAAAGGATTTTTCGAAATTCCACTCCTAAGAAGGTGAATGGGGGGAGGGTGCAATTTCATGCGGACGAAGTCGCGGGCTAGTAAGTCACTATAATAATGATTTCGTTAGTTAAATACATTATTGAAACTGATGACAACAGATACCTTTCTGTACGGTCCAAATCCCAGCTTTGGAGAAGCTAATCTCCACCGCATTGGGAAACTTCTGCGATTATTGGGCTTGGTTCGATTTTGAACAGTAGCTACGAGCAGTTTAAACGATTTTGATCTTTCTATTCCTGTATAGATTTTAACTTATGCGTATCCAGCAAATAAAAGTCTGGATGATCGTGATGATGATACTAGCGAAAGAGTTTTGATGCAAGAAGATTGGAACTTTAGCTGTAGACAATAATGGTTTGACGATGGACCGCTAAACCAATAGAGACTCCCAATAGTTCTACTATTTTGTTATACCAATATCGTAGTACTAGTGAGAAAAAAAAATCCCATTAGTTCTACCGTAGAACTGTTCAGTAGAACAAGTGGGAACAAACCCCCCATTTTATGTCCAGGCAAATCACTGACCATTCCAAGGTTGCCTGGAAGAGATCGCAGAAAGCGATAAGGCCACCATTGTATTTTTAGTTATCGATAATTCTTTTTGTTGTGTATTTTTGTGGTGTACAATAAAGTATATATAAATATAAATAAATAATATCTATTATATCTTATACGTTCATTCTCAAAAGTCATGTCACTGTTGACAATAATACGAGTCGTGTTGTAGGTAAATCGAGTATAACTGAAACTTTGTGTGTGATGCTGCGGTAGACCGCAGAGCTGTCGAGTCAAGCGAAATAAAATGAGAGATGCTGACTGGTCCTAGATCAAATTCTAGGATCAAAGAGGAAATCTTAGCTGAAAAGATTGAAGAAAGAGTCTCGATCAATTATAAACCTAGTTAGCTTACTTATAAGGCTTTTACAGCACAATTTAACTAACATTTCTTACATTGATCTGGTAATCGCAGACGGAGCTATAAAACCTGATTGATAGATGGATTTGATCCCTAGACATTCGAGCTTTTCGTTAGACAGTTTTATAGCTCAGACTGCTCAGGGTCATACATATAATACCCCGGCAAATGCTGACTGAAACTGGCTAGATGAACTGATGACCTTAAGAAAGCGGCTGAGGCAGACTAGATGCGGAAGGCGGAGAACAGGGTGTTGTGGCGCAGCCTGCGGAGAGGCCTATGTCCAGCAGTGGACTGCGATAGGCAGAGTGCATTGATTGATTGAAATTGGTAGCTTTCGACTTCTATGAGACCTATTCCGTCAGTAGTAGGAAACCGACAAGTCGTAGCACCAAAAATTCGAAGTCTAGCGACATCTACCAACCCGGACTGTGTTTGCGTGGTGGATTACGGCCCACTCCCTCTCACTGGCAGGAAGCCCGTGTCCCAGCAATGGGAACATTATAGGCTAATTATGCTTATACTGAAAATCTCTATCTAATCAGTAATTATGATCTAACCCTTTGCCTTACGAAAGTGACAGGAATGACGGTTATGTCAAGTTGTGCCTTTTTACATAATCGCCCTTTTCTCTTTTCCTGAGCTGGTCTTTTATTTAATTATCCTGCTTACATAGGTATCTTTTAATAAACGCATGGATAACAACTCCATTATATGAGATTACAGATTTCATAAACAGTTTACGAGTGTTTGATTGCCATGCTGTTTATGAGTCATAATTTTATTCTTGTGTATGAGCACGTTCTGCAACATTATTACACCCAGTAGCCAAGCCATTATTTAATCAATTTATAGCTTGACATCCCCACAATATCATTGTTAATACAGCGCCAACGTTTATCGTATCAAATCTCTGCAGGCATGAAAAAACCTTCAGAGGAATGTAGTCACAATTTTCTGAATGATTTCACCTCAGCTGAGTCACGCGAACATTTCGCCACAATATGTGGTACCTATACATATAAGTGTGTACTTGCTATTATCAAGGGCAACCTCCGACCTTAAACCAAGAACTCACCTTATCAAAACAACGACATTTTCAACAGTCAATCACGTCTATACTAAAGGAAGACACGACTACGAGCAGCTAACATTACCGCAACACTCACAGTAACAGCTCAATTGACAGGTTAAGATAACACACACGATTTTAACACTTCAGGACATTATTTTTATTGATGAAAATGGTATGAATCGGCGTACGCTAAGAGTCCGTGGGCGACCGGCAGGCGAGCGCGCTAGCCGGCGCGCCGCCTTACTTTAACTGAAATACGCGCTCGCGAACTGTTTTTTGCGCAGGCGTAGTACAACGCAGGATCGGCCGAAACTCACCCTTACTCACCTCCATGGAACGGTTAAACCACCTATTTTCCACCAAGGAGAAACGCACTTTATATTTATAGCAGAGAGTTGGATTTAGATTGGTCAGAAATTCGCCGTTGTTCCGTTCTGAATAGGTTGCTGCGTGTGCCGCACTGCACACGATGGTAATTAAATATGTGTTTGACAATAGTATCGAGGCTCCGGCGGCTGTGCTCTCCTGATGACGTCAATGGTCCAAACGCTCATTGGAGAGCGTTCACGTAGAAACCGTTTTGCGAGAGATTGCGAGCGCCCCCTCAAAGAAAAAAATGACGGTGATTTGCATTTGAAATTGGCATAAGCTTTTCAATTTAAATGCTCGGTTTTAATTTCTTCTGACTGTATTCCGGTTTCCATGTAATATGGAATTGGGTGAATCAGCAACTTATTTGGAAGTCATTATTCGACTGCCTATAAAGGGTTAAGAATCACGCTGTTCGTTATCGAAGGGGTGCCGTGTAGTTTGTCACTAGCAAAACGATCTATTGTGCCTTGTCATTAATGAATAGTACCCTTAATCGCTAAACTTATTAATAATCTTAGGATTTTTGAACTCATTAAGAAACCATTAAACCAAAAAAGAACTACTTTTTTTTTATTCTGTACCCTGCTTTAGGTTCCACATCTGGAGTAAGGCCTCCCGCCGAAAAGATGCTTACGTCACTAAAAATACGTCGTATCTGTAAGTCTAGCCAATTTTGCAGCGTACATTATAGCGTAAAGGCTAGGCAGATGATGATATTTATGTTACTAAACTAACACCTGTTCCTTAGGAGTAAGTATTTAAATTACAAACTTCACATTTCATCACTCCGTTACCTGAACACTTATCAAGCGTAGGCAGCTAGGCGTAGGAACCTAGGAGTTCTGACGTTTCACCGCTGCCCTATGATTCTAATATGAATCATCGACGCCCACTCAACTTTGTTGGCATTTACCCGCAAATATAACCTTGTTTGTAAGTGCTAGTTACCTACATTAAATGTTCAAGCTACGAGGGAACTTTTTGTAAATTGCGTTTGTTATAAAGTCTACAATTCATTCATATTCATTCACTAGCAGCGCCCCGCGGTTTCAATTGCGTAAGTTTCGATCCCGTGGGAATATCTGGATAAAACTATCCTATGTCCTTTCCCGGGACTCAAATTGTCTCTATACCAAATTTCATCTAAATCGGTTCTGCGGTTTAAGCGTGAAGAGGTAACAGACAGACACACTTTCGCATTTATAATATTAATTAGTATGGGTTAGTATGGATTAGTATGGATTCACTGATAGACAACACATAGCCTAAATTGTTGGGTCTAGATGCATGAAATTTTGCACAAAAGTTCCATAAACAACGTGTCACTATAATGGAAAGAAAGAAAGAAAATGTATTTATTGCGACTCGTACAGGAGGGTCACAAACTAAACTAAACAACGTAAAAAAAAAAAAACAAGTTATACAATAAAAAAAAGGTAACAAAAAGAAAAATGAAACGGAAAATCCTACAATAATGTATGTTTGTGTAATAATGTAGTAATGGCTACATTAATATTATTTAACACATGGGTATAGTGACCAGTAATCATAGAAATTATTACAGCATAAAATAATTCGTAATCGGCCATCAGTAAAATAAAACCTCGGTTAAATTAGTTTTTGACTGACTCTTCGCTCGTGGTCGCAAGCGCGATTGCTGAACGTAGCGTCCGGGGTTCGATTCTCAGGTTTTGGGTTTTCTCATCAGGTATTTCTTGGAAGCTGCCCAGGCTCTGGATTTGTGCCTGATTAGGTAATGACAATAGTTTTGCTGCCTCTCACATGAGACCTAAGAAGCACATCACGATAAACGGCAATCATTTCAATTTATATTTTACTAGCTGCGCCCCGCGGTTTTATCCGCATAAGTGTCGATCCCGTGGGAATATCGGGCTAAAAAGTCGCCTATATGTTAATCCAGGGTGTCAGCTACTTACCTGCTTACAAAATTTTATCAAAATTGGTCCAGCCGTTTGAGCGTGAAGAAGTAACAAACATATAAACACACACACAACACACAAACTTTCGCCTTTATAATATTAGTGTGATACAATGATACGAGTTACATTGTAATGACTTACTAATGGCTTTACGTTTAATAACAATATTGTGAATGTGCTCCATTAAGCATTTAACTGGCGATACGTTTTTCTTCATTCTTCCACTCTCAACCACGAGCAGAAAAAAAAACTAGAACTTTTGTTCTAGAGTTTTTATTTCTGCTCTTTCTGACTGTCACAACTTTCTAACTTCTACGATCGCTCATACACATAGGGAAGCTCTTGAAGACTATTTCAGTTTGTTTATTTGCATACAGACAAGCGGTCAGTGCTCTTGAATCCAGACTCATCCGGCTCGGATACGGCGGACATGGAAATAGATCGTATTGATTGTAAGCGTATACGGTGTAGTTGTGGAAGTTCACTGATCGGAAGGTATTCATCATCTGCCTAGCCTTTTCCCAACTATGTTGGGGTCGGCTTCCAGTCTAACCGGATGCAGCTGAATACCAGTATTTTACATGGAGCGACTGCCTATCTGACCTCCACAACCCAGTTACTGGGTAATACGATACCCCTTGGTAAGACTGGTTGTCAGGCTTTCGGGCTTCTGACTACCCGTAACGACTGTCAAAGATCCACGAATGACAGCCGGGACCAACGGCTTAACGTGCTTTCCGAGGCACGGAGGGGTCTCAGTATGTATAGATGGTCACCCATCCACAGACCAACCGCGGCAAGCGTAGCTTACGAGGTAGTGTTAATGACTTGTTCGTGTGGTGTAGTAGTAGTAAATAAGCTCTGCGTTCACGAGTATTTATATGTCTATTCTACTTTCGCTTAAGTACCTACTGTAAATATCTCCCGCGCCGAAGGCTAGTCTCCGTTGAGATTGGCCGCCATGGCCGAAGTACGGTCTGGAGGTCTATTATAATTATTACCGTACTCATGGGAACATCCTGGAAATTGCGAATTCATACCTAATTCGTTTCTAAATTTGCCATTTTTATTTTTTTATTTTTGTAATTTTTTTGTTTGTTTTCGTCAAAATCTCCGAGCTAACTAGACGAAAACAAACATTACTTACTCGTAAAATAAATGTTGTTGTTTATCGATTTTATTCAATTTCGAGCGGCCATTGTTGTTTACATCTTTGGCAGAAACGCCGGACCTTACGGTAATTTGTTCATTGACACAATTTTCAGTTCAGTGTTGGTCCAAATGTAAAGGATGTTCAAATTGATAAGCTCTATGACCCCTTTTCGGGTTTTAAGATATTTTAATTCCACCAAAAACATTAAAGTTATGAGCGCCTGACAAAATATACGAGCAAAGGCTTTAAACTCCAACTTATTGCAACTAAACACAAACTTTACCATCGAATTTAAGCATGATTAATTAGCTGTTTAAATATCTTAAGCGGTTTATTTACCTACATAAAGTGATAGGTATTATAAATAACAGAGGATATAAACTAGGAACCTCCACAGTCGATACGATAAAATAATATTATGCAGGAAATGGCACAAATCTAACAAAGTTATTATTACGATGTTTGTTATCTGTTAGAAATTTATTGAATAGCAACGCTATTATTTTACTATGTCAATACTAATAAAATTATTTATTTATGAATGTGGTGTTTTTATGTACCTACCTACCTCCAACACTTACTTGCAAAACACTAAGCAAGCTTCTTCTTTATCAGTTTATCTATAAAGCTATGTTGCTGAGATGGGTTCCATACCTACTTGGAATGACGTTTGATCGAATATAAAATGGACTTACAATCCTTTCAGTTATTTTACCTATGATTTTGCATCACTGTACAAATCACAGTGATCTTTATTCTCGTTATAATAAGGATGCTGTTTGGTTGCAGCTGTCAGAGGTTGCTGTAGAGTTTTAATCATAATTCCAATTAGATTTTTCTGAGCGCTTATTCTATTTTTTTTATAAAGTTACATTAAAAACTGGCATTAAATCAAATAATAAATATCACCCCCCTTACTTATAAACGTTGTATAGCGTCTGTATAGTTCCACAACGCTTTGTCTTCTTCTTTCGAAATTTAAATTACTGACGACTGAAAGAGAGAAATCGGTGTGTAACTATTCATCTGATACAATACGTTTATTAGTAAGGGGGTAGATATTAAATTGCTAAATTGATTTGTAATCACCACACATTTACTTCATTATTTTACACATTCGTACACGTCATACATTATATATTAACCTGAGTGAGGCCTGCTATTTCGACTTCAGTATTCAACCTTCGATAGCTCAGTTGGTAGAGCGGTGGACTGTAGAGTAAAAATCGTTGATATCCATAGGTCGCTGGTTCAAATCCGGCTCGAAGGAATCTTTTTGTGTTATTTTTTAAATAAATCATTTTAAATAAGTTTGGTGTTGTATATATTTTTGGTGTTATATTTTGTAACAATAAAAACATAACTGAAACTGAAAAACAACAATAAAACAACGTTTCCTTTAAATAAACTACGATTGGTTACTCCATAATCAGTAGAAAATTCTTAACAATAATCGAAAAGAGATAATTGTTTCCGAAGTGTTATCCTTATCACCACCAAAAGAAAACGCTGCGGACAGGATTCGAACCTGTGCGGGTAGAACCCAATGGATTTCAAGTCCATCTCCTTAACCACTCGGACACCGCAGCTCATAGAAATAGGGTCGAAATTACTAATCCTATTAATTGCCGTTTTCGGTATCCATGTTGGTTAGTTTTCTGAGGGTGTAAAACATGTTTTTAAACGATGTAAGCACATAATAACAAATAACTTCATCTTTTATGATTTAAAAAAAGTCTTTATCCGTTATGATTTGATTTTTGGTGGAATAAAAATGGATCGTCTAAGTACGATTATTATAATCATGAAAACTTGAATACTACAAACGCTTAAAGCAATGTTGCTTTCAACGTTAAAATACATAATAATAATTAAAAAATAGATAATTTCTCTAAATATTTTTATTTTAAG
Organism: Hydraecia micacea; assembly: GCA_914767645.1. Lineage (NCBI taxonomy): Eukaryota > Metazoa > Arthropoda > Insecta > Lepidoptera > Noctuidae > Hydraecia > Hydraecia micacea. The sequence goes on from OU611794.1 coordinate 5,115,989, forward strand.
AAAATATGTTAATAATCTTGAATTATTTTATTCTTTAATTATTTATGTGGCGCTATCTCGTATCATGAAACATCAACTTAGTATAATATGTTCGGCTTTATAGTTTTACTATTTGACACTAGATGGCATTATCGAAGTAAGTACTCATGTCTTACTTGATTTTACTACTCCGCAACAGATGTCGCTAGTTGTTCTAAACTGAACGCGAGTTTATGAACACTTTTCGTACGTCAAAAATCTGAAAAACCTTTTATCGATTTAATTTTTTTAGATAATGTTGGCAAGTTATACCTAAGGTTAAAATATTTGTATGATATTTTGTACATTATACTATTATTTTGTAGATAAGCAGATAACGAAATCAAATGAAACTTAAAATAAATTTGTAAACAAACTTCACCTCTCACTTTTAGAAACCGCACGGTGGTCATGTGCTCTAAGCTGAACTAAAAGACATTTATGGAAGCTTGTAGGAAAGTAGAAACAGTTGTCTGTGAACACGCGCCGTAATTAACACTTCTATTAACTACTAAATATAGGTTCTTTCTAGGGCTACCAAATCATCTTCCGTATCAAGACACTTTAGGAAAAGAGTCCATTTTTTTTTTAATTTCCTTTTTACTTTGCTTGACTTGACACAGTCAGACATTCACTAGTACGTATCCGTGATTTACGAAACATTAACCAGTGGTGCTTTTTATTACTAAGACTCCACTGTCCGTCTGTTTCATGTATTGTTGAGATTTTAATAGAAAAAGGTCTAGGTACTTATTGCACCTGACTAAACTAACCTACACGTAGGTATAAGCTTACTCAAGAAAAAAAATCATAGAAAATTCCTTAGAAATCTCATTTTCAGAATTGAGCTACGAGGGGTAAAGCTTTTTTAAAAGCACTCTGTGAAATAGTGCATTGCCAAACCATAGACCGCCATCACTACCCCCTACTTAAACATAAAGGTTTTTCTCAGCGGGACTATCTTTAGTTTCAGGTTTAAAACTACTTAGGACTCGGGTTTGACGTCTGTTTTTGGAATTAAAACTTTTTTTTCCAAAAAAAGTTTGAAATTCAAAACTTGCTTGATGGTTTGAATATGGGCTTTAAGAATCGATAAAAATTGGAAGGCCTTTACTCATTCCCTAGATTTTCCCCCGATGAGTCGGCAGCCCTATTGTTCTTGTCAGTTGTCAGGTGCACTTTCATAACGTTTTTAGATCGGCCACCGATAGTATCGTAATAAACTACGCCACTACACCTAGATACGATACTTACTATACACCATGTAAGGAGTCTCGATATTATTATTAGCTCAGTAGGTTTACTTGGTTGTTTTTCTTTACTTGTTTACTGCAATTTGCCGGCTGCCATCGATAAATTGAATCAATTGGTTGAGGTAATTGATGTGCTTTTGTTTTGTTGTTTTATTTTAGCTCCAGTTACATTAAAAATAGAACGAGATAGACCTTTACTTTGAAAAAATATCAATAAGGATTTTATTAATGTATTATGACGATATAAAAATCATGGAGAGGTTCGACAAAAAGATTGCATCATTGCAAACTACAATACAAAACTCAGCCACATGTTTTAGTGGTTTTTTTATCAAAAAATAAAACAAAGAAGATCTTTATCAAAACGTTTTACGTGTTGCCAGTTCATGAGTTCAGATACTTCGACACAAAACAATGCTGATTCATACTAAATTAAATCACGAATCAAATAAATTATACCTTAATCACTTAACAATAAGAGTTCCACATACATAAAGACAGTCGTCCGCCCGTCTATACTTCTAAAATCTATAGGACTTCCTAAAAACTACTTATAACAAAAGAATTCGCCATCTTGTTTTTTTTCCCGCCATAATTTGAAGTCCTATCAAATGTTTATTTCCTCGTTAGATTGGCATCACTTGACTGCAGTATGTAATTACCAATTAGATTGTTAACTAATAAAAAATACTAGCGATCTAAATCATGTAATGGAATTTGCGTAGGCTTGTTATTGTTATGATGGTGATGAATCATAATCATAGTGCTTAGTGGTATTGTTTTTATGTATGCGACATGAGTAGGTACCTATCTACATAAGTAATGTAAGTATTTACCTACTCATCTAAATATAGTCACAGAATAACGAATAGTACTTGTATAGTATGAGTGAAAGATTGTGTCGTCGTAAAGTACCTACTGCGCCGCGCCCTTCCAGTACCTTGGTAAAAGCGATATTTTTGAGAGGATAATGGCGTATCCACACATGCCGCCGGCTTATGCCGCCGGCTTTACCGGCGGCCTGCAGATGCGGTTGCAATTTTCGCAGTAAAAGAGTGCATGTGCCGGCGGCATGGCCGGCGGCCTGGCCGCCGCCCGCCGGGTTGGCCGCCGGCCGTGCCGCCGGGCATATGTGGATGCGCCATTAGAGTGTTCATCCCACGTGGGCTGGCAACGCCGCATTTATACCTAGTGGTTTTTTGTGATTATTTTATTAAATTTAAAGCTTCTGTCTTACCCAATATCCGGCTATTTCAACCGACTCCATTCAGTGTTTTTAACCATAGTACCCTTAGCTACCCTTTGGTCTTGAACACCTTCTAAATTAGTCTTGATGATTCAGATTCAGCTGCTATGATCTTTGGCAATGTTTACTTGGTCCTACACATACTTTTAGAGATTTGTTTCATATGTAATACCTAGGTATGTCACCGTATGATTGTGAACACCGTTCGTTTATAATCTACCTATCACACGAGATTGTAAACTACCTATAGAACAATTGTGAACTGCAACAAATCATTTACAATTTAATGCGTTAATTATTTTTGTATAGTATAAAATACTGTCCATGGCAAACCGACAAATTGTGAACTGTAGACCAATTCTCGTAATTTAAAACGTTCAAAATCTAGTCGCAGTCTCATCTCGGCGACAAATAAATGTCAAAAACTTGTCAAACTGTAGGGAAATTAGAGGTGTTTTAACAGATTGAGACTGAGATCAGACTGTGAACATTCTTAAAATTACGAGAATTGCCCCTCTGGTTTCAAACTTGTACCTATGCGACGGATCGCACCTTGCGCTAATAGGTACCTAAACTTGCAGCCGTTAGTCCCGAGATAGATGATAAACTAACGATGTTCATAATACGGTGACATATGCCTATTTCAGATAGGTCCCATTTTGGGATACCAAGGTAAAAACAACCAGACTAGCTGCAAATCAAAATAACTTGAACAAATCGATGTTACACAATCTCTCTCATGTATTTAGCTATTAGACACCGACCTGCCCAGCCAGTTTGTCCAGTTTCTTTTTGCCCAGAAAACGTGTAAACAACGTAAGTATTGCGTATGAATGGTCGAAGAATGTAAAAGTAGTAACAGTTTCATGGAAGATGCGCTTCATTGATTGCGTTTCTTTTCTGCAATTATGCGATTTTATCGACTTGTTGTACTCATATAACGATGATGGTGTGTACTGTTTAGTTCGCTTTGGTTTTATGATCTAACATACCTACTATTAGATCTAGGTCTGTATACGGCTTGGCCCCTTGCTAGAATTTCGGCCTAAATTTACTTTGAAAGAGACCGTGACCTCTGAGTTTTTTTTCGGCCTTTCTTCTCAGAGTATTCAGATAGGAAACGCCGACCTCATCTAGCTTCTTTTTTTATAATTTGACGTGTAAATGTGATTCCGGTATCTTATTTACAGAATAAACAATTTCATTTCAGTTTCATTTCATTTCTTTATTGCTCCAAGTGTCAGCTTAGAAAAGATTGAGGATACGAAAAAAGAAATAAACTAAGTTTTAACTCCAATTTGTGATTCTTTTCTGCTGTTCCAAAAGTTGTTGGTACACACGACGACACATCAAGGTTTAAAATCCCAGTTTTAGCTGAGCTTCCATTGTACAGGCTTTTCGTACAATGAGAAGTCAGCTTATACTGGACATGTACTGCTTGATAATTATGTCGTCGTGCATACTTGACTAAGAATATATTATAAGATAAAGAATTGATTAAGAATTATTAATATACTAGCTTTTGCCTGCGACTTCGTCCGCGTGGAATAATGACTTCCGGAAAAAAACAATTTATCCCCCTTTTCTCCCCGTTGGGAGGGAATTTCCAAAAATCCTCTCTTAGTGGTAGCCTAATCCTCCCAACAAACACACATGCAAAATTTCAGCTCTCTACTGCCAGTAGTTTCGGCTGGGCGTTGTCTGTCAGTCACTCAGTAAAGGAAGAGTTTTATATACCTATATAGATCAGTGGCGAAGGTACCATACAACTCGATTCCCGCCGGCTTCCCTTCGAAAATTCAGAACATAACCACTCTATAGTCAATTCATCATTGTAATTTTCTTTTGGTATTTTTTTTTTGCTCCAGCCTACCTCTGTCATAAATTCACCTTTCGCCACTGATATAGATAGCTGTGCCCGCAACTCCGTCAGTGTGTAATTCCTTGTGTGTTATTAAGTTAATGTATTGGTAATATTGTTTAGATCACGTTCACATGAGGCTTAAGTACCTTACCTATACAACGAAATTACTACTTCACCTAAAAAGAAATAAAATGTAAACTATTAATAATTTGCAATTTGAACGAATATAATACACTACCAAAATAACTAATACCTATTTTATAAAATAACAACAAAAGAAAACTAAATTAATTTAAAGACTAAAAGTCGCGCTGATAAACAATATTGTCTGTCAATAAGGTCGAATGCTCGGAACGTCTACTCGCATCAACAGCCAAATATTGTATGAAGTTCGCATTTTTTTTTTTTGGGAATGGCATCTCGCAGTTCAACCTATGAGGTTGTCGTCTGCTTAACCGGGCTTGCCTGTGGACGCCTCAAAATTAAGGCCTCCAGCCAGGACTTAAAAAAAACTTAAAAACTAAGCGACTACACGCTAAGGGCACCCCCTGTGGGGTACGGACCTCGGCTTAGGGCGTCGCTGGGGGGGGGGGCAGCAAGGGACAGGTTGGATCGGAATTATTTAGGGGCGAATTTAATACTACAGGCTCAGCGGCGCGGGCTGGCTCGAGCAAGGGTCGGGGAGGAGAATTTACGGGGCGTCGCGACGGGCGTCCTCGACGGCGAGGACGGAAGGACGGTTGTCGGGTCGTGTTTTTGTGTCTCTTAATGGTGCTGGTGGCTTTCCTGCTCTCCTGTAAGAGGGTAGTGGCGTCGTCGGGGATGGTGAGGGTATGCCTTGGTCGGCGAATCCTACTTATGCCAGAGGGAGTATATCGGGAGGCCGCTGCAATCAGGGCAATTGGGGTGGTTTATAGCAGAGTCGAAGAAACGCTTGGCGAGGCGTTTCATGAACTGCTGGACGGTGTGAAGTTCGCGTTTGGATCCCCCGCCCTTTTATACCTCCCGCCGCGAGCCGCGTCGAGCGCGGCGACCGTTACACAAAAATAATCCTTATAGCATGATTCAGTATTCACGCGCGATGGCTTATTAGCGTATTTCATGTATAACTTTGGTGTTTCTGTACCGATTTCTATGATTATTTTTTTATTAAATAGGTAATAATGTTAACATTTTTTAATTAGGGATGAGTGAGAGTGTTATAAACGTAAGAGTAGACAAATATAATCAGAAAGCTCCGAACTGCTAAGCTATCGGGAGTTACACGTATTATTGTGAGTCAACCATAAAAGATAGACATTTGCTGTCGTGGAATATTTTTTATATAATTTTATGGAGAACATTTCCGTCATACATGATTTCTGTGTAGCTTTAACCATTAAGGCTGCACACGCGACGGAAGCTTCAAAAATGGAGTAAGTTCTCCTGTTTTCCCAACATTTCCCTTCACTGCTCTGCTCCTATTGATCGTAGCGTGATGAAAAGTATACTATAACCTGCCCAGGAGTATGGAGAACAATTGTACCAAGTTTCGTTGAAATCCGTCGAGTGGTTTTTGTTTCTATAAAGAACATACAGACAGACAGACAGACAGACAGACAGACAAAAATTTTACTGATTGCATTTTTGGCGTCAGTATCGATCACTAATCACCCGCTGATAGTTATTTTGGAAATATATTTCATGTACAGAATTGACCTCTCTACAGATCTATTATAGAAAATATTGTCAAAGGCTAACGTGCCGGATATAACAGTTTCTAAAGTATATTCCTTGCCAGATTATTATCTATCGAGTCCAAAGGGACAGGTGTTCACACACCCCCGCATTTTAAACGTTAATACTAGTTGTAGTATGTGGTTGTCCTAGCATTTATTAACAGTATCCTATAAATTATACGAATAAATAAATCATAGTTATGACTACAGAAGACAGGCTAACAACTTGTCCTACTGCAGTGCAGTCATTCTAATAGCTTTTCTTGAAATACTGTTTGCGGGTTTGCAGACCCGTAGTAATCTTAGGGTGTGTACTCAAACACTGCAGTTGTTGTTCAGAGAAAACATGAACTTGAAGGACGTCGGTAAACGATCGTGCCTACATTATTTATTGGAGTTTTACGAAAAATAAAAGTCCTTGCTATGAACAAATAACTAATACTACAGATCAACGGGATTCTCAGCCAGTCAGACTGTTCACATTAGCTGGAAGTTGTCTCCATGAAAGCCACTGCAACAGATTTAGAGACCGGTCTAAGCCCTCATAATATTTCAGGAGTCCTCATTCTAGAATGATTTCCAGGAACGGAAGATGTGTCAACAGTACCCTTGAATTGAAATTAATCAAGGACAAACATTATATTCTTCTTAAATTTCCAAAGAATGCGTCTTCAATGGTACCTACTATTTTATTTCCTCTATATTAAATTCCTACATGTCTACATAATAAGATCGTGTTCTACCTACCTACCAACGCCGACCACGTCTCCTCCAACGTGAGTGCGGTTGTCACGCATCTTGTCCAGGTAAGTGATACTGCGCGGGCGCTGCTTAACCGCAATACCTCACGGGGACTCGCATGTGCAGGTGTACGGGGCTGCCTTGTGATTGGCTTACAGAAGTACCTAATGGGTGAAGCCATACATATTGTTAGAGATTGCTAGGAAGATTGTAGTATTGAATGTTGTGTTTATGGGTAGTGTTTATGGGTAGTCTCTATGTCCTTGGGTAGTGACATTGAATATATTTACAACCTCTATTCACGTCAATATCATTACCGGTAGGATAATTGCGTAACACGCTGTCAGTAGGAGGAGCAATGACAGTTCAACAACGTTCATTGCGTTATTTACGTTGTTGTGCAGAATTCTTTTTTCGAACGTATTTTTTTATTGCTAAAAGGGCCTGCTCTTGACCTCGATCATGCCTGATGGAAAGCGATGGATGAGGTCTATGATCGAACGAGCGTTCTGTTCCCAAAATAAGTTAGAAAATTGTTCTACTTATTATAGGCACGTCGTACTTAATCCTCGCTTAGAGATAAAAATATAGGAAACACTATCGTCCATTCTGATTTTAATTGTTTCACAACACCGATAAAACTAATCCCTCCAGCCGAGGGCACTAGGTGACCCCATAACCGATTATCGAAATCGCCAATTACTCGATTCTTCACCGATTACCGTTATCGATATTATGATCTCGATATCGTTCATTCGATAGTTCGCTGCCATTCGATACGGGCCATGCGTTTCTGATGTTTCTTCGAAGGCGAAGTGCGTACGTGATTGCGTCCAAGCATGCGCACGCGTCGATGAATAAACAAACGATAACGTAGGAAGGGTTTGAAGGAATTTTGTAAATACAAATATTGTTTTGATTGTGTTTTGTTCTTTGTTAATTGTTTTTTTTTTGTGTAAGTATATTTATGATTTTAGATATTTAGGTAAGTATTTATTAGTTAGGTACCTACCTGAGTCACACAATAGACGGTGTTTTTACCAAATTGTGATTGCTATGTGTGACTTGTTGGTTATTAATTTATTTATTTAAACTTTTCGCACATAAAAAGGTACAAAGGCTGACTGGTAAGTCAATCAAGGGTAGTGAAGAGATTAGATGGCAGGTGCTTTGGTTGAGAGGAACAATTATGTACTTATAAATAAAAAATATTAAATTATAAATAAAATAGGCACACAAATACATTAATAGGTTATAAACTTATAATACACATACATACCTACATACTAAACATACATACATAAATACTGATATTGAAAAAGAATGTAGCTAGACCATTGTTTCATACTGTATTGCCCCCTTATGAGTCAACCCCTATCCACGACACAGTCAAAAGAATAATTTAAGTAGTTAGTTACCAATTTATCATTATTTTCACCGAATATAAAAAAAAAAACACATAAAGCATTTTTCTCCGTCTAGACGTCCACTTTCTGAGTTTAGATAGCATTGGATAATACGCAGAAATGGAGTGTCGTATCTCAAAACTTACCCACTTTATCTGGGTAAAATAATTTTGCGTCAAGAACCACTTAGCAAGAAATATTGAACAATTACAAAAGTTACAATTTACTCAGAATCTCATACAAAAAAAAAACAATACTCAATGGCGCCAAGAGCGTCTTTATCTATGACCATTGTATTTACTTTTAAAAATATAATCTCTCCGCAAACCATACAAAAAAGCTTCTAAAAACCGATAACGGCCAAAAAATTCAAACAGACTTTTATCTTTTTTTCCAATCCTATTTACTTTTTAAGAATGTTTTTAAATATTTTATGGCTGCACACGTTAAAGGACAATAGAAATTCAATAACTATAAAGTTCCTGAAGCATAGAGGTTTCATCACTCAAGTATTCCTTTACAGACATGCACTTGAGTCTGTAGTCTTTGGTATTGAATAAAAATATAGTCGCTGACAAAAGTGTTCGAGCATTTTTGTTGTATTTTTTATTAATCTCTTGAAATTCTAAACAAAGAAGGGATGGATTGCTTATGGTCTAATAACACATGGGTTACGGTTGAAGGGATATTTTGTAGGGTCTCAAAATATTTTCGTTTTTCGAATATTTAAAATTGGGTTGCTGCCGGTCAACATACACATACCCTAAAGGTCTACACAGACCCTGCTAATGTATCAAGCAACTCTATATATTATATACAATGTATTTACTTTCTTTTTGGACAGACTACGTTTAATGAAATTGTAGCCCCAAAAGAAAGTATAACTAGAATGAAACCAGGCTATAACGATACCGGAAATAAATGCCTAGGGTTTTATCTATGTCAGTATTTTATTGTCTACTAGCAGCGCCCCGCGGTTTCACCCGCATAAGTTTCGATCCCGTGGGAATATCGGAATAAAAACTATCCTTTGTCCTTTCCCGGGACAGAAACTATCTCTATACCAAATTTCATCTAAATCGGTTCAGCGGTTTAACCGTGAAGAGGTAACAGACAGACAGACAGACACACTTTTGCATTTATAATATTAAGTACGGATTTTGTTAAGTGCCTGGTATTTGTTGATAGGCGTTAGGCGTACACTGTCCTCCCATAAGTACCTGTTAACACTGTAGGTATTTTAAAACATTGTAAAAGCCAATAATTACAGGGTAACTGTGTAAAGAAAGAAAGAAAGAAAAAGTATTTATTGCGACTCGTGTAGTTACTTGCCGGTTCTTTTCCATAGGAAACGACCAATTGGAACCGTGCACCTAGCTTCTGTCGTTTCATAAGGGCCCATGTAGGTTTATGTGAAATAAAATATTTTGATTTTGATTTCAGACTAAATATAAACTATGGTGCTGCATAATTTGGCTCTGCGAGAATGTCTGAGCCAATAGCTAATTATTATAAATGCTACTAGCAGTCAACGTAGTTGCTAATGAACATGGCCCTAGATCTAGAGTTAGTGATATTATGTAAATAGAACATGATAATAACAACTCAACAGAGTTATATTTGTGAACACTGAAACCAGTTCTTTCTTAATACACGCTACCGTGCAAGAATTATAATTAGGGTTTAATTACACTGCCCAATTTTCTCGAAAATTCCTTATAATTACAGCTCAGGTGTTCTACTTGTTTGTTTAAGTAATAGTCACTGATTTTAAGATAACTGGGTCTCAAATGAATTATAGGTAATTGCTTGGGATTATTAGATATTTTTGGTAAAGACATAATTATACAGAAACTCTCATCTTCGTCCCATGGAGGTAGGCAGAAATTGCAGAACACCACCTGCTTCGTTTACGTACAGACGCCAGCACATCAAGCTATTACAATCTGGCAAATTTCTTTAATAGGTTTTCAACTTTATCACTAAAGCATAAGGCTCAAAGCTGATTGGGAAAATTTTAAAGTTTCGGGTAGCTTGATGTGCTGGCGTCTGTACATACTCATCTGCACTCTAATTGCGTAACATACTTTCAGTCGCAATCTGTATCATTTTGAAGGATATTGCTAATCCATTGCTTCATTTTAAGAAAAAAAATCTAGCACTATAGCAACGTAAATAATGCAATGAATATTGTTGAACTGTCAAATGAAAGCCATAGCTACTGTTATAATATTTAGCTATGGATTAGCAATATCCTTCAAAATGTTTCAGATTGAGATTGATAGTGTGTTACGTAATTAGGTTGCTAACCTTTCTGAAGGCCATCACCAATGAAGTAAGTATATTCTTGTTAAAGAGTACCTACATATCTAAAACTACATAACGCCACGTGAAACTCCTATTGCTACGGTTGAGTTTCAAAACTTGTGTCATCATTGAAGAATTTTCCTTATGAGTTTTGTGCTCATCTATACTGTTTACGTTCAGTAATCACTTTCTAATGCAAGTTTTACGACCCGTTATAGTGTATGCTTTTGTTTTTATGTTCGTTTGTCTGTCATAAGTCCTACCTCAACTAAGGCGCTGAAGTTTACGTCCACCATTTTTATTACTCTAGTAACGTCTGAACGACTGGACTTAAAAGGATTTTAATATTTTATTTAAGTATAGTTGAATTGAGTTTGAGATGAGTTGGATTTTATTATTTGTTTTGATAGGTACAGGGTTGATTTTTGAGATGATATGTGTGAAAAACGGTTCTTACTAGGAGATATACTTAACTTTTTGAGGCACTTTGATCTGCTTCACAGATATTGAAAACAAGAACAGGCAGAGAAAAATTTACAGCCAGCAAGAAAATGGACAATTTCCACAAAGAAATTGCTTTTGGCATCAAAGAAAGTTTTTGTGAATGTTGCCTATTTTCGTGCTGACTGTATTTTTTTTAATCTGTGAATTTAGATTAATTTATCAAAAAGTTATATTACTTAATTATATTTTTTTTTCCTGTAGCTACAACGGATAAGGTAAAGTATCCTTAATGCCCCTATCAAAATGGATTTTTTCCTGTATGTATATGAAAAGTTAGAGGATTTTTTGTTGTGTTTGATAGTTTGCTTCCAAGAATTTGAAGTAGGTACATATTCAAATCACGGGCATCACGTCATGTGATGTTGTTTTTGCTACGGTCAGGTTTTCTGGTATGTTTGTGGAATACGATGCAGTATTTGTTGACGTCATCATGTTGTTTTGTGGAAACGAATATGTGTTTCGCGTCCTTATTATATCCTGTTTTGGTTCGGCTACTAACGTCTGTAGATACGGTTGAACTGATATTGTAATCTTGTATCCATTTGTTTTCCAAATTGATTCGCGCTTATGTCAGCTTTAGGTACCTAACCTATACAGTCCTTTCAGAGTTATTTTACCTCAGACAGCAACCCAAAAGCAACCTTATAGTTACGAGAATAAAGATCACTGTGATTTGGACAGGCTTGTGATTGGTAGTGGTAGCAACCCCAATGCAACTTTATCTCAACGAAAATAAAGATCACAATGGTGTCGCGAATCTTTACCAACAACAGAGCAGTGGTGGCCCAGTGGTAACGACCGCGACTTACGAGTTTTAGGTCGTAGGTTCGAACCCAGACAGGCGCTTGACTATGTTTAAATTATTTCATCACCACTGCTGTCTAAATGGTGAAGGAAAATATCGTGAGGTAACCTGCATGTCCTAGAACCCAAAATTTGAAGACGTGACAGCCACACTGGGCCCACATACGTACGGTGGGTTATGACCCACTAACTCTCATCGAGAGGAGGCCTATGTCCCAGTAGTGGGACCATTATAGGCTGATTATGATGATGCTTTACCATCAACGCCCCCCTATCAATGTCATTTAGCTAGAGTTCACGTTTATACGATCCACATATTATAGTGATCCTTAGGAGGCCAATAGTTATGACCAAAACGAATATAGGTACTGTTAGGTTTTGTTATGTTATTTAAACTATTTGACCCAATTGACTGTAATCTAGTTTTTTTTACTTTTGTATTCGATTATTTGTAATCGAGTTATTGTGCTGGCAACACCGAAACGGTTCAATTTGTCTGATTGTCTTTGGAAAAGCTGTCAGTGATATTATTATACTCTTTGGTGGAAGTTAATGGGGGAAGAGCGCTTTTGTTTTAAAAAAAAACCTTGTTCGGTTGTCGCGTCGAGGATTGGTATTTTTACATTGCTGGTCTCCATCTGCATATAAGTTATCAGAGTTGTTATATTGTGGTATCAAAACAATAAATACCTATACGTGAAGTGAAGTGAGCAGTTTTATTACAGTACATGCTCTGACATTACTTAAAATTTACCTAAGTGCAGACGCCAGTACATCAAGCTACCCGAAATTGTAAAATTTTTCCAATCAACTTTGAATCTTATGATTTAGCGATATCCGCCCCTAAGACGACCCACTGACCGATAAAGTTGAAAATCTATTAAAGAAATTTGGCGGTTTGTAGTAGCTTGATGTGCTGGCGTCTGTACTACATAAAATAACATTAGATCACACCCATGTAATAGGGGGCGAGCCTATTACTTTGATACAGAAATAACGGCAATCTCGCTAACAAAAGAAAAATGGCCGGCCGTGTAATTTGCAATCCAATTGAATTTAGTTTTCCAGAAAAACTAGCGGTAAACATTTTCTTACTGATGTATTGACAATTGGGGCAAACACCGTGAAGGTTGGACCGTGCTTCCTGGCTGGCAGACTGAAGGAAAAACTATCTAAAATATCTAAGTAAGTTATTTAAAAAGTTTGTTCAAGATTTTTTTGCCTAATAAAATAACAGAAAAAAGTGTTAGTACAGTCCGTTCACAGTTATTTTACCTCTGACAGCAGCAACCTTAGGTATAAGAATGAGAATAAAGATTGCTGTGATTTGGACAGTGATGCAAAATGGAATGTAGGTTCTACTTCTAGGTACTCGTTTGTTTTTAATCCTGTAGAATTTTTGTTGGAGTGTGAGAACTAGTCCTTGATTTTAAAAATCGATCGTGTTCCAATTTTGAATGCACGTTCTGTTATACGTATATGTTATAATTATAAGTTACGCGACTTACGAGTCGGTCATAGGTTCGAAACCAGACAACCAGACTACTAATAGGTTGTACTATTAATGTACGATTAATTGTTAGTATACTATTTACTTAGATTTCCTTCCGTTTTCCTCATTTCACTGTGTTGTTTGTATGTACAGACGCCAGAACATCAAGCTACCCGAAACTGTCAAATTTTCCCAATCAATTTTGAACCTTATGCTCTAGCGATAAAATTGAAAATCTATTTAAAAAAATTGACAGATTGTAGTAGCTTGATGTGCTGGCGTTTGTACAACACATCAAAATCGTTCATTTGAGGAAGTCTTATCATTTCCTAAATCAGTTTGATGGACAGTTCAATTAGAATGTACGAAAAGTAAACAAACAATTAAAAGTTACCGTGTTACCTACTAAAAGACATCAAGATAACAAAAATAATTTTGTATTAAGTATAATAATTATGCTGCTATTGCACTGATTATCCATTTATTTATCCATTTATTTCAGGCATCAAGGCCCATATAAAACACATACAATACAATATTAATATAACTTAACAATACTATAAATACATACAACATTATAATTACACTAAAAAAAAAAAAAAAACTAACTAAACACGAAGCGTCGGCGTCGTGTTTCGCTGACTGGTGTCATGTAGCCGGCCACGAAACCGGCGGTACACAACCCCCTTCGGCCAGAACTCTTCCTTGAGGAACTTCTCGAGATGCTGTGTCGGAACACGCACCACAAGCGACTTGAAGTTGGTGTTGTGACGCGACTCCAACTTCTCGACCCTCAAAGTCCAGTTGGTCTTGACACGCATGTACTCCACGATCTCCTCAACCTTCGTGGAGTGGTGCAGTCTGGACACGTACAGCTGCGTCGTCGGGACTGCTTATGGTGCGTCTTAGTAGTTATTGTACAAGAAATCCTTTTCTTAATGATTCCAGGGTCTTTGTGCAGTAAGTATCTTCAACTCCAGCACTACATTTTTTACGATGAAGAAGATGATAGGATACCAAGCTCCTACCCTAAGGGCGGCCGTGCACGGACTGCTTCAAGCAGTTGAGACCGACTGCTTAAAGCCGCGACCGCGCGGTGAACTATTATAGTCATTCATTCGCTGCCGTACACACGACTGCTCGAGCAGTCGCGACCGCTTCAAGCCGTCAATTGCATGACGAAATTCCATCGTGCCATCGATCGCTCGCGAGCGGTCGCGAGGCATACACCGACTGCTCGAGCCGTTGACTGCGCTAGAGCAGTCGACAGCTCTCCGACCTCCCCCCCCCCCCCCCCCGTCCCTAGTGGCCTCGCGGCGTCTGTCTGTCTCGTCTCAGAATCCATGACTCGACTGTGGTAGAAAATCAACTTCTCGAGCGGTTGGTAGCGATAGGTCGAGCAGTCAACAACCGACCGCTCGAGCGGTCCGTGTACCTACGTCGCGTCGCTCAGCCGCTAACTGCTCGAGCATCCGTGTACGGCCGCCCTAAGTGGTTGTAGGGTGCAGAGTCTTAACTACCAAAAAAGTTAAGATGTAATAAAAAACAATTACCCATATCTATCAATCAATAGGACGCCTAAAAGTTGCCAAAAAAGGATAAATCGTTTTCTTAGCGCGTGGCTTACTATGTACATTTTCAGCATATTTAATCACAATAATGGTAAAAGCCGCCATTTTGTAACTTTGACACCTATGCACAATGACGTATTATATATCATTGCCTATGCATTTTGACATTAACTTTCAAGGTTCGAAGCACCATAGGCCCTTTGCTTGCAGCTTTCAAGGTTCCTTACGAAACTTTAAGTACAATACATTAGTTATTTAGGTCGATAAAACAATACAAAAGAAGTCTATGTATCGATGTTGTAATATTGATAAGTTTGATATGTAGACAAAAGGTGCGAATTGTCTATTCTTCCGTCGACAAAACCCAATTCTATTGTGGTTATGCTACGTGTGCTGGACGTGGTACGACAGCGGCTCCCTCGACGTCTTCTCTGTCATCTGAAGACAGCTGCCACGCAACCATCGATGCGACGCTCTGCTAGTGTGACTGTCACCAGCCAGTGTCACTCTTAGGTATACGACCTTTTCGGTGATTCCATTAACTTCGTAACAAAACGAGGTGGCGCTACTTGCTGCACCGTCATACCTATTTAATACTAGCAGCGCCCCGCGGTTTCACCCGCATAAGTTTCGATCTCATGGGAATATCGGGATAAAAACTATCCCATGTCCTTTCCTGGGACACAAACTATCTCTATACCAAATTTCATCTAAATCGGTTCAGCGGTTTAAGCGTGAAGAGGTAACAGACAAACAGACAGACACACTTTCGCATTTATAATATTATGGATTCGTGTGATGACTCCTAGAGAGATGTGTCAATCATGTCATGATAAATAATGATAATGATATCTGATGCGTGGGAGATAAGATTAATATGTCAATGCACTTTATGGAAATTGTTGTCAGGAATTCATTATTGAGGAATTCAAGTCGGAGTTTATAACTTCTCTATTTTTCAAAATCAATTGTTAAATCTTCTTCCTACCAGCCTAGCCTATGACTCGTGCATTTTGACATGAGATAAGAATTATGAAAAGTATAAGTACAGGTGAGTTCAGCTGTTAAAATCAACAAGAGCAGCTCTATCTTAGCATACCTATATGTCAATCAATCAATCAACTCAGCCTATCGCAGTCCACTGCTGGACATAGGCCTCTCCCAGACTGCGCCACAACACTCTGTCCTCCGCCTTCCACATCCAGTCTGTCCCAGCCACATCTAGCCGATATGCGGTGGTGGCGCGGCGGGACACCCCTCGAGCACATAAGTATAATTATTTTATTTCATTGCATTGACTCCTTAGTCAGCTTTGAAAACTTGGCCACCATTTCCATTATGATTGCACATTCATGTGTTCACAGTTCAAATAAGTACAATTCTGTAAAAATGTATATTTCCTCTGATACCTGAGCGGGTGGGGTGCTCCTGACTGACCAAACCATGTCCCACCTGTTTAGGTATTAAAAGTGTCCATAAACCTGCATCTGCAGTGAGGACCTAAAAACGCCACTGTTACAGCGAATAACGTGCACATCTACAGGGCTCAACTCATTGAATACAAATCCGTCGATCGACGTGAAAGAAGACGATCTAACCTAACCATAGTAAGAATCAGCAATTCTCGAATGTCAACACCACAAAAGACAGTCCCCCAAAACGCCCGCCCGTACAGTAACTTTATTAAAATAACATTTTAGATAGAAAACACCATGTATTCCGTAAGTAGGTACAATAAGGCAGTGTTCAGCTATTTGGTAAGACTTATGGTACAGTCGTCAGTAGGTACTCGTAGTATTGCATAGCCTCCCAATGTCACGAAAGTGCCGTGTCATTGACACCACAAACCATTCACTCGGTATCCCATTATCACGGAGCTTTCTAAGACAATGAGTATAATTACCGACATTCTGACTTTAGTGAAGATCTAATGGAGGATGCCATTTACATCGGTAAGTAATCGATGGTATGTAATACTTTTTGTGGGAGAAAAAATTATATTAAATGGTTTGGTTAGGATTTGTTTCTCATGAGATTTTTGCTGTGGGTGTGTTAATCGTTTGTTGTAAAGTCGACGTCGAATAGAAAAACTTTTTACAGAAAAAAAAACAACCGACTTCCAAAAACGACACTAAAAAGTGAAAAATAAATTTAATTTTGGAAGTCGGTGTCGTTGGGTTCGCATTTTCGTTGTTTGCCACCGACTTTCGAAATTAAAGTTATTTTTCTCTTTGTAGTGACTTTTTGGAAGTCGGTTGTTGTTTTTTTGTTAAAAAGTTTTATTGTACTTACCTACTCTACTACTTGCTATGTAAATATCAGTGACAGGAAGTCATTATAACATCATCAATATAAATCAAAAATACGTATCATTGAAGCTTACTTAAAAACTACCCAAGCAAAGTTAATAAAATTTATATGGGACCACCCCTGAGACATATCCTATCCATTAAAAAAATGATTTTTGAAATCGATTTACAATTGCCGGAGATATCGCGTAACAAACATTAAAAAAAAAGCAACATACTCGTACAGTCGAATTGAGAACCTCCTTTTTGAAGTCGGATAAAAGGAGGCTAGATTATATTGTTTGTATGACCACTGACGTGCTACCTACTGCACCTAACCCAAGTTAGAAGAAGCACTATAACATAAAAAAGTGCCTAAGTAGGTAAAGTTGTTAAAATTATGCTCTTTGCGTTTCAAAGAAAACATCAAGCTGAGTAACAGTAACAGGTTTAAATATTTGATGACGGAGGCGAATTTTTAAAAGCCCTACTCTCTTGTTACAGGACAAGTTGCTCAATAAGCTGGAAGAAAATAGACCGGAGTTCGCCTCGTCGCCAGATGAGGAAGTAATGTAAGTACCTATGTATTTTTTGAGTAAAATGAACATAAGTCTTAGTTCTCTTTGCTTATTAAATTAAGAGAGCTTTCTCTGATTTTCTCAAAGATAGAATTGAATTAAACAATTCTTTGATTGGATTGATTTGATTGGCAGCATTAATTGAAGGGTAAAAGTTGCCAATTCAATTATTTTTGTTAGCGTTTCTAAAATTAAGCAAAACGGGCTGATTGAGCTTTTTACGGACTGAAAATATTTTTTCTCAAACATGTTTGAAAATTTGAGAATTATTTTTACAGCCTTCTTCGAGATAAATCGAAATTGCTGTACTGGCAAAATACATGTGAGCAGCGGCCGGCAAAAGTTGTATGGAAATCCATATCTGTCGTGCTTTAGCGGCTAAACATAGTAAATATCCATATCTGTCGTGTAATTTAAAAATGGAACGATCTTTTACTCCGAAACATGGCGACCAAGGAGTTAACTTATCAAAGGTTTTATTTAAATTTCGAACTGGCTTGCAAATAGAAAGCTGTTTATTGAAAAAAAAAACAAATTAACACTAACGCGGGAAAAATTATTGCTGTTCGTCATAGATTTTGAAAAGTAATTATATTTGACAAAAAAGATCTGTTTAAATTTCTGCGCAATATTTGAGAATAGTACCTACTATAAAAGCCTTGGCCACAATTAGGCATTAATGGACTTACGTATGGTCCATCAATGCCTCTTTTGCTGGCCGCTTTAGTAATGTACTATAGTTGCACAAAAGCACTGTTTAATTCAATTTTTATTTTTGTTAACAGAGCGCATCCCAGCGCGCCAAGAAAACGCCCTGTTGGATTTGCAACTCTCGGCGGTAGGCAGAAATCAGAATGTTGAAATGCCAGTGCGCGATAAAAATACGCCCGTGCAAAACTGGACTTATTTCCCAATACTTTTGTTATTGCAGATCGTCTGCCTCAATGTAATGGTATACTCAGTATCTAACCTACTCGAGTCACATGCATAAACATGAATCCAAATACAATATCACGGTGACAGGCGAATTTGCAACCGTGTATGCAAATAAAACAAACATTGTCATGTCATGTTACTACCAGCTCATGACATGACACTGCCTTATATACAGCAAACTAGCTTCTGCCCGCGACTTTGCCCGCGAGACATTTTTTGCTTCCCCGACACAATGCGTCGCATCGCATCACCTGCTCGCGGTATCATTTCGTTTTCGGTTAGCCATCTTTCTGACTTATTTTGTTTTTGCTCGGCTCCTAAGGGTCATAACGTGTTAAATAGCCTTCCTCAAGAATTGGGCTATCAAATGCAAAAATAATTTTACAAATCCAAACGTTTGTTACAGAAATTAGCGCGTTCAAACAAACAAACAAACTCGTCGGCTTTATTATTAGTATAGTATAGAACAATCATCAACAATTTGACATTGACAAGACCTTTATGCCGTAACCGTAAGGGCGACTTTCGCAGTCCAAGTGTTGCGACCGTGTCCGGCTGATTGTTCTTCCGACTGTTGTTGTTGTTTCACCTTTCTATTAGACTATTGTTTAAAAACGTATGTAGGTAGATATGTATAAGGTACTACTTTGTCTTTGCGATCCATTTTTTTCTGTGAACAGTAGGACAGTCGCTGTCGCGACATACATAATTACAATACAAATCGGATTGTAAATTGTTGTTCGATGAAGTCAATGAACCCTCGTTGTAAGATGAACTTCCACTAAAAGATAGGCGACTACAGACGCGGTGATAGCAACATGAGAATTTTGGCACAGATCTGTTAAAAATGAACAAAGTGCACAGTGAGTGCTTTAAGGGGCCATTCAAGTAAGTATTACGTAAGCACAACAGGGGGGCGGGGGTCTTTGCTTTGCTTATTTTTGATGACTTTCTGGATGGTGATTACGTCAGCAGTGGGTATTTATTTTTTTACTTTTTCGGATTTTATTCAAAATTTAGTCGATTTTGTTTTGAACACATATGGCAACCCCGCTTGTCTATGCTTGAAAACGAAACGCCACAGACTAAGACGAAACGCATATATAACTGCTGCTCACTCAATTAAGAAACCAGAACACATAGAAAAATGCATGTACCAATGTTTACGAAAGCATTGGGTAAGAGCTTTGCTTACGCAAGGGCGCTTGACGAGGAGTAGAGGGGGGGGGGGGGGGGGGAATTAATAATTGCAAAAAAATCTGCTTGCGTAATACTTGAACGGTCCCTAATATATTTGGTTTTTACTTGATACATTCAAGTCATCATCATCCACAGTTCGACTTCACCAACTGCTAAGCAAAGACCTCTCTTTTCTTGTGGCAATCCTCCACGCTCCTGTGCCAGCCTCATCCAGGTTCTACCTGCGATGGTAACAAATTCGGCCCATCACGCCGCCCGGACGTCCGACACTTTGTCTTCCAGTCCTTGGACGCCACTCGGTCACTGCTTTACTCCACCTGTCATCACTGCGCCTTGCCAGGTGTCCTGCCCAACTCCATTTGAGTTCCATTACTTGTTTTCCGATATTGGAAATCTTTGTACATCTTCGGATCTCGACGTGTGGAACCTGATCAAATGTAGCAATGCTTTAGAGAATCCTGTATTTTTCTGCTTGTAAATGACAGTGGTGTAAAAACCAAAGGCTCGTTGTCGTTATCAAACGCTTAGCTAATCTTTAGTGTCTCATGCGCAGTCCTGGGACCTCACTCCTACAAAACAGCATGAAACTTCACGTTTTGCCTAATATTGACCTACTGTATGCATGTATGGTAATCTTCTGTACCTACTCAGACCTACAAAAAATATTTATAGAAGTAACTCATCTTGATTCTAGTCATCATCTGTCTAGCCTTTTCCCAACTATGTTGGGGTCAGCTTCGAGTCTAACCAGATGCAGCTGAATACCAGTATTTTACATGGAGCGACTGCCTATCTGCCTATCCTCCACAACCCAATTACTGGCTGGCTGGCTGGCTACTGGGTTACTGGCTGGTAAGCTATTCTATTCTACTTATGAACTTACTACGCTGATTCGCGTTATTTCGTCAAGTTTATAGCATCGCCTAGCTAACACTGTAACCAAGCCTAACCCTTGGCACAGTAGTCAGTACTTAAGTGCTGTAGACTTGGAAGTCTGCCAGACATTTAGGCGAGTTGGCACGACCCGACCACTTTGTATCGAGTAGCCAATGGGGGGTTGACATGTAAGTCTAGGTTCAAGCACGTAATTGGAGCCAGGCTCTGGGGATCTTTAGTTTTTAGAATATCAGCGGTTTTATGTTGAAACGGGAAAAGTCGGTCTTTTTAACCCCGACGCAAATATGGGGATGTTCCCTATACCGTGCGTTGTTTGAATGTCTGTCTGAGGAAACCAATTTAAATAGTCTAAACCCTATTTAAGATTTTTTATACAAAATATCTCAGTATCATCCTGATATCCGTTCGATTTTGTTTAAAAATCTGAACTGACTAGGACTAAACTGTCAGGTCAGTTATTACTGCTGACAACACTAGAAGCACATACCTTCAAGTATAATATATCTGAGTAGGTACAGGTTTTTCATAGCTTCTAAGACTGCTGCATTGTTTTAACGACTTAAAACGACGAAATTAGTCAATTTCATTCGCTATATATTTTTCATTCATAAATTCTTTCCGTCCCAGCGATCGATCAATGAAATCAATTAGTTAATTTAATCAGTACAATCGTTCAAGCGTTGCAACAAAAATTATTGATTATAATTCTATCACATTAGAAGGCACAACACAAGGAAATGTGGAAGAACATGGGGGAGGCCTTTGCCCAGCAGTGGGACAGTACAGGCTAACAGAAAAAAAAAAAAAAAAAAATTCTATCGATGATGATGATACAAAAAGTCATGCTAATCATCGCTGAGAACAGATGATCAATCATTTATTATCTATGGTATGCACGATGACTTATCAAGCTATATATTTCTAGTATAAGCTGACTTCTCATTGTACGAAAAATCTATACAATGCGAGGTCAGCTAAGACTGGAAATGTATAGCTACTTAATTATGTAAGCATACGTAAATTAATTAAAGTCATCGCGTTAAGTGACAATGATGATGTCATTTCAAAAATGGTAGAAAAAACTTGCCTTTGAAGATGAACAAAAAGTTGATTTACACTCAGAGTGCTTAAAAGGTTTCATGATAATAAGTTTAATATAATAAGTTCTCATTCATTCGAAGTTTTTTTTTCGCTATCGTTTTTGTCATCTCGCCTCTATACCCAGAAGGGTAAGACAGGGGTACAGACGCCAGCACATCAAGCTACTACAATCTGTCAAATTTCTTTAATAGATTTTCAACTTTATCGCTAAAGTATAAGGTTAAAAGTTGATTGGGAAAATTTTACAGTTTCGGGTAGCTTGATGTGCTGGCGTCTGTACATACCCGGCCAAAGACTCGGGGGGCACACAGTAGGTATTCCCAAATTATGCTAGTTATGTTTATAGTCCCATTTAATAGGGGGCGAGCCTTCAACCGGCCACGAATCAAGACTTCAGGCTGCTAATGAGTAATTCTGATGGATGCCGCCCGCCGCTACGCGTTTTTTATTATGCATACACCATATATTTGTTGTTGCGGCGCGGTGCCGCAACGCGGTTATGTGTTTCGGCCCTTATAAGCAAAGCAAGGCAAGCAAAGTCAGGGTCTAAATTGTTAAAAAAAAAATCTACTGTTGTTAGCTAATATTGATTTTAGTTTTATTACTTGACTGACGTAATACCCTTCCGTGTCAAATCCCGCATGACATTAGATCCCCTCTCGGCAACAGGATACTCGAATTAAGAGTGGAGAGCGCGCTGCATTTTGTCGAGGGGTTACTTCTACCGGCTATAGGAATCGGATATGATATCGTGACCTATCATTATGCCAATATGACTGGTTGTTCGCACAGTTGTCTAAAGGAAGTTAACCCTAGTTTTGCCGTTTGCTTTTGTCCGGATCAAAATTTAGATTTATATATTTTTTAATATTGTCTCCAGTCTCTTGGGTACCTACATTACCAGTCGACAGCGATGCGGATGAATTTTTCGACGCTATATTTTAGTTTCTGTATAGTTTTAGTTAAGTTAGGATTTTTTTTTAATTTTATTATTAATAACCATCTTATACATAATTATTACAGTTTGCACCACACTGTATACAAGTTATCGGTCAATATTACTAGTTACACATACAATCATAAAATTGGGTTAAATTAAATAAAACCTAGACAAAATTAGATAAAATTAGCCAAAAATAGATAGAAATATAATAAAATTATGAATTTAACAAGATAAAATTTAAAGTTTTTTGTTGCAATGGAATTTAAACTTTGTTAAGTATGACATTCAGTTTGGTGTTTTAAAACTTGAAAATTATCTCAACTTCTTAATTCAAATATACATAATAATAATTTTTGATTAAACTATCAGAGCGTGGAACGTAAAATATCTATTAAAAGTTGAACCTAAATGCATCCTATTAATAACATCCAATTCCTTCTTTTATTCCAACTTTAGAATATAAACAAACACTTACTTGAAAGTTCAGAGCACTCTGATTAATTAATCCACTCGATTTAAAAGCTTGCACTCAAACAACACATAAAGATCGGATGATTAATCGCACATTACATCCATACATTTAATCATACAAGTCCATACAACCCACGTGGTGTTTGTACGTCTTTGTATGATACTTGTATGTACTGCATGTAATTAGTACTTTCGTCCCACGGGGAGCGATGACCTAAGACATCTGATGGTTGAAATAAGAGATATTATGTCAAGCATGACGATTAAGGATTCAATATGCTTAAAGTTGGCATATGGTTAGTGTTGGTTGTGGTTGTAGTCACTAAACTAGGTTGTATTGAGGCTTGTGCATGTGGTGTATACTTTACCGCTTGGTTACCGATTTATATTTTCTTATTTTTTTTTCTGTTATTGCACCTACAGTGTTGTCTCTGCATCACCTTGAGATAAACTGGTAGAAATTGCCCAAGGCATAAGTCCGCCTTTGTACAGTTTTCACTTGTGCATACAGTTTTAATAAATACATAAATAAATAAAAATGGGAGATATCTGGAGCTGCTGCATAGCTTGCAGCCATGGCAGATGGTTATAGACGATATAGCTCTGGGGCTATGAAACGACACAGATTGCTTCTAGTGCAGGTGAGCTTGACTTGACGCTTGAGGATTTTGGCGAACATTGTGTGTGCTCAAAATAAAAAGAAAGACATACATGTTCTTACTTGAAAAAGAAAAACCGCAGCTTGTGCAGACAGACTATGTGGCAAGGGTATTGGACGTTGTGATTCAATTTAGAGAGGTCTGTGTCCAGCTGAAGTAGTAAAAGAAAGTAAGAAAGAAGATAGGAAATGCGTTTATTGGTATATTGGTACACCTTATAAGTAAGCCTTCAAAGCTAGAGTGAACAGACTTCTGGACACGTTCGTTCCATCATAGACCTTATCTATCGCTTTCCATTGTGATCGAGGTCAAGAGCAGGCCCATTCTGCAATAAAAAATAAAATTTAAAAAATTTCAAATAACTTCTATAAAGTTATAAGTAAGTACCATATCTATCTTATTTCTACGATCCTAGTTAAAATACCTATAAAATCAATCTATAAAATGGGTCCTCGAGAGTCTCTTAGAAACAAATTCAAAGAAATTGATATACTAACTCTGCCTTCTCTTTATATCTTAGAAAGTATTTTGTATGTTCGCAAAAACTTAGGACTTTTCAAAATAAGAAGCGATTTCCATAATATAAATACACGTAGTAAAAATGAAATTGTGATACCTAAATTTAGATTAACTAAGACTAGTACTTAAGTCATTTCTTGTAAACAGCATCCGTTTTTATAACAAGTTGCCAAAATCGGTTACAGACCTTAGTGGCGGAAAGTTCAAAACCCTCGTCAAACGTGTCCTTATCAATAAAGCATATTATAAGATTAAAGACTACGTTGAAGACAAGGTAGTTTGGCAATAATTCCTTCTGCACATGTGGCTTCCCTGGCACCTCATTAACGGCATAACTACGTAAATGTCTATTAACTGTTCTCAAATTACGATGTTTATTTTTTATTTGTACATACTTCTTTGACATAATCTTTTTATTATTTGACATTATATACAGACAATTTTAATTTTTCACCTATTTATTAGTTGAAATGGCAATCATATCTCTTGGTTTTAGTAGTCTTTTATATTTTATTTATCCTTTTGATACATTCTTATTTTGTAAATGTGAGGACTTTGTAAGCCTTGTACCTAGACTTTAGATCTGTAGACCATTTTTTATTGTATCAAGTACTTACCTGTACTTGTTGACAGGCCTACGTTGTCCTCCCATACCTACTGTAACTTGAAAACATTGTAAAAGCCAATTATTTTTTAAAAGAGTAACCATGGAGTTTCTTGCCGGTTCTTCTCCATAGGAAACGACCAATTGGAACCGTGCACCTAGCATCTGACGTTTCATAAGTGCCCATGTTGGTTTATGTGAAATAAAAATATTTTGATTTTGATTTGATTTGATTTGACCTATTGTTTGAGTCTTAGGATGCCTTTTTGGAACTAAAGTTTTTGAATTATTTTGAATTACCATTGATTACTGGCGAGTTAGGTTCATGTTGAAGGTGTGTATGATAATAAATTAAGAGAAAGAATGGTATGAGCCTTGTTCTTTCTATATGGCCAGTGTCTTTTATTTTCTTAATAGTATTGTGTCCTGAAATAGAGAAGCCATGGCAATAGCCTTGTAAGCCTTGCTACGAGTAATAGTAAACTTTAGCTGTATATAGGTATTGTTCGCGGATTTTTATAATAAAATTTTTAAACAAAATTACTCTTTGAATATTCATTTTTCACTCATTGATTTCCTTGATTAACTAAAGTTTTAATACCTATGATTGTTAGTTTCAGTACTTATTCTATTTGGTAAACAAATTGTACAATAAGTCATTTAATTTAGTACCTCGTTTAAATAGTTAGCTACAATTAAAACAATTGTATAATGTACAAATTGTAGAATACCTAAGGAATGTTTTTATTTATTTACTTAACAGAGCAAATGCCATTTGATCGATGTGACGTTTGCAATTTTACATGGCGACCAAAAAGATGGTTTGTTGAACCATAAAACTCATTATTTGATGAGGTCAACCACTTTTGGCATGTCATTGCCACCGTGACAGCATAATGAATCTCATTTCAACCTCTAAACTCTGTGGTTAAAACAAATATTTTAATTACATGGTGTTTGAATTTCGAAGCGACTCTAATTGATAGGTATCGTACTCCTCTCCTAGCTCGTTAGATTTGGCTGAAACCCTAACAAAGAAAAGGCCAAAATTCTACCACTTAAAAACGTTCAAATTCAAGTCTTAATCTCACCTCAGGTACAATCAATGTCAAAAACTTGCCAAAAATGTAGGGAATTTAAATGATTTTTGACAGATTGAGACTGAGAATAGAATGCAAGTGTTCTTAAAAATACGGGATTAGCCCCTCAGATATATTTTTCCTTGTTTGCAGAACCTGAAAGAATAACAAGGTAACAAAATAATGGTCAGCCTAAAATTCTAAATTGACCGACAAAGAGTTTGTGAACTCTTGTCTGGTGTGTACGATAGTGTCAAGTTTAAATTCCAAAGATTGCTTACGAATGCTTAGCTGACATTTTCGAATGTTTACAAAATAAAGTTTGGGACACACCACTCTGTCGGCTGCCGACAAACAAAGGCAAATGATGAATGAAGATGTAATGGGAAACGTATCAAAATATTTAAGTACGTACCAACATTAAGTAGGTACTTCCTCGTGGTACATTAACTCGTAACTAATATCTTAGCTTAGCACAGAAATCATTGGCACCTCCATCTCACAAACAGATGCATCATCTTATGTGTAAACGATCTTTATGTTTTAACGTAGGTACATATTTTAACACATTGAATGCCAACTACGCAATATTACGTAGCTGGTAATAATGGCAGATTCCGACTAGGTATTATTACGTAGGTCTTCCCTATACATAGATTATTTGGTACTCTGTGTTATTCGGCCTCCTTGTATGGACGTTTTTATACTCTTTGGCATCTCAAATAAAACACGACATAAAAAAGTAGTAACTTAACGGTTAACTTCGGCATTCAATGTGTTAATAAAGTAAACATTATTCACAGAAAATACATAAAACAGCTAAGTACCGGCCCAAGTTAAGCATAAAAACTAACTTAATTCAAATTAAATTATCAGGAAGAACAGTTACTACAAAAACACGATACTTAAGTAAACTTTTGTTCAATCCACAGCCCTGGGAAAATAAGAAGGAAGTAAGAAATCAAAGAATTGAGAACAAAGAATAAGCGGTCACAAAACTGTAGGACTACAGAGAATTACTTGGCCGTTGAACTCGCGAAATACAGCCAAACATTGTAAGAGAAATACTACGTTTGCACGTAACAAGTCACCTGACTATGCTCGTTAAAATGCATATTTATGTTTATTGCAACACTTTACATCTTTATTCCGAACTAAAATAGACTTTTTAATTACTCATTACCACTAAAATTGCCTGTGTAATATTTTGTTTTGAGTTTAGAACGTTTTTCATTTGTTTATGCTGCATTGACAGATGTCACAGAAATAACAAGGAAAATAAATTATCTGAAATCCGTTGTACACACGGCTACACCTCAAGCTATACATTTCCAGTTTGAGTTGACCTCGCATTGTATAGGTTTTTCGTACAATCAGAAGTCAGCTTATACTGGTTATGTATAGCTTGATGTGTAGCCGTGTGTACACACGACGAGTCGACGACATATCAATCTTGGTATACATTGTATTATAGGCTTTTCGTACAATGATAAGTCAGCTTACACTGGAAATGTATAGCTTTATATATCGCCGTTCGTACACAACACACACGTTTTTTTTTGTCGTGAAAAACTACGGTTGATTCGCCGTGTGTAGGCACGGTCGTCAGTGTTGTATCACTTTGGAAGTTTGTTGACAGACACGGCGGCACGGCGGCACGGCGTCGCCGTATACCATACAAAAATACAACCGGTGGTTTGCCGTATACACGCTCACACGATTATTCTGCGGTGCAGCTATCGCACCTTACCGTAAAGAAACCGTGCTGTGTACACCAGGCCTAATAGTGGCTCAATTCTTTAACCGGCCAGTCATTAGCTTTGGTGTCCCAAAAATATTTAAAATTCGAATTGCGAAAATGGCGCGTCATTTACAACCGTCTCATGTTTCTTTTGAAGTCTTTTACAGTTACCACAATTGGGGTGTTTATTCACGTGTAAAAGCTAAGTTGTATGAAATTAAAGTAATTTGAAGGAAAGTAGCGTAATGCATCTCACTTGGCTCAAAGTTATTATTTTGATAACTATCTTTACGGAATCGTTTACATTGCTCTTTCAGTAATTTGATACTTTCGGTCGTCGCAAACACATTATAAAGATTGACAGATAAACGACTTCAAACATTACGGAGGTCAAGGGTGTCAAAAAGGAACTTAAATAAAAACTTTTTAGATATTTCATGCTACATTGCCGTTCCTCTATGATTAATTATGGCCATTAATTACAAAAACGGAGCAATGTAATACGAATCTTTGTTTCGTTTTCGAAAGCTTCCAAGAAATCGCTGAGTTATTATACGGGTGGGTAATTCTTTTGTTTTAAAGATGGTCCATATGTTGACAAGACGGTGTCGTCTGTAACATAAGCTCGCCAGCTCGTCCAAATGCCAGTAAATCATTTGGACAAAATAAACAAATGTGTGTGGTCGGGTGCGAGACAGTTTTTTTGTTGAAATTTTTGTCCCACGCAAAAAGGGACCATACGGGATAATTAAGTTGAGTGTGTTCCTTTCAGGCGTTTCAGTTTCAGGTTCGCTTAGCATGGAAGTATAATTAACTCTGGCAATTATTTTACAAAAACAGTGTACGGTTGGTGACCCGAGACAGTTAACCACCCTCCCTAACAGATTACTTGGTGAGATGGATACCTATTTGTCTCTGTATTGTTCTTCCAAATAGTTTGTACCTGCCTAAATTGGCCAGCATAGCATAGCATAGCATAACTTAGGACTTAGGTCGGAAATAAAGATATTTAATTTATTTATTTTTATTTATAATCAACCTATAATGTTCCCACAGCTGGGAGCCTGGGACACAGGCCTCCTCTCGGTGAGAGGGAGTGGGCCTTAATCCGCCACGCGGGCCCAGGGCGGGTTGGTATTGGTAGATCATGTCACATGTCTTCGAATTTTTGGTTCTTGGACATCGATGTTTTCCTTCCCCATTTCGAGAGCAGTGGTGATGAAATAATTTACACAAAGTAAAGCGCCTGTCTGGGTTCGAAGTTCGAACCTACGACCTACAACTCGTAAGTCACGGCCGTTCCGTTACCACTGGGCCATCCACCGCTCCCAAATTGGCCAGACCTCCTGAGTATATTTCTAAGGTAATGGTAATTAAATTGTAATAATCAGTAATCCAGTGTAAGATAATTTCGGATAATTCAACACATTTCCGAAAGTCATTTCACTTGATGAAATTACGGAAAGTTTACACTGTAAGGCTGCTACTTACAGAAAAATGTATATTGCGAAATTATGTACTGGACTGTCATTAACTTTCTTTATAATACTTACCAATAATCATAAATATCACATACAGAACGTAGGTACATGGTTTAAAATATAAAATAGGAATGATGGAATTTCCAGGCCATATTCTTACTTTTCAAATTACATTAGGCAATTAGAGACTTCTAAAGATAAATGGGTCTAAATATGTTCGAGTGATGAAGTCCCGTTTAACGTTTGATTGAGTGTGCCGGTCATTATTCAACTTGGCTGTCCGGCGAATTTTAGGACAGCCGGCAGTTTCAAATAGTCGGCATGACTAAAATACTGCTTTGATTTTGAAGTACCTACCTTATGATGTATGAATTGCAGAAGCTTAATTCTTCTTATTGATATCGGGATAAAAATTATCTTACGTGTTAATCCTGGTTGTCAACTATCCGTGTGCCAAATTTCATTCAAATCCGTTCAGTAGTTTGTGCGTGAAGAAGTAACAAACATACAAACACACTCACAAACTTTCGCCTTTAGTTATAACTAGCTGCGCCCCGCGGTTTCACCCGCATAAGTTTCGATCCTGTGGGAATATCGAGATAAAGTAGCCTATATGTTAATCTAGGGTGTCAGCTACCTCCATATAAAATTTTATCAAAATTGGTCCAGCCGTTTGAGCGTAAAGAAGTAACAAACATATAAACACACACACTCACAAACTTTCGCCTTTATAATATTAGTGTAATTTACTTCTTCAGAAATCATTGTTGTGGCCAGTCTGTAATAGCGGCAAAGACTGCTGAAACTTCATTAAATCTATGCTGGGTCTTGTCATTCCTTCCTTTGCCTCCGTCAAGGTCTTTCGGGTCCTTGGCCACTTATTTCCCAACACCGTACACGTTACCGCTCAAATCATAACAATGACATTATACGTACATGGAAGTCATCCACATAACCATACAATTTGGTACTTCAGCAAGGTTAATGTCAGTCAGTATCAAAACCATATCAAAACCTTGACACTTCGTACTAACCTTCAATGTTAGATAATACACATGAAGTACAGTCAATAAAAGAGATAAGTATGCAGGATCGTCGGATATAGTTGAAGTTTAGTAAGAAACCGATGGTGTTGTGCAATGAAATTTAATTTGATAAATGAGCTGTTTGTTTTCTATTAAAAAAAAAAAAAAAAATTCATCGGTTTCTTACTAAACTTCAATTATATTCGACGATCCTGCATACTTATCTCTTTTGTTGACTGTACATAATGTACGAATATGTTTTTTGCGCTGTGGCAGGTTGTGTTTTATCTGTTTGTGAAAACCTTGGCCATACTTGAACAATAATACGACTGGCTTCATCAATAATCACAACTTACTAGTTTAATGTGACAAAGTCCAAAAGTGATCAATATTTTCGTTGTTATTATTACTATCATTAGAACAACAATAGAGTGAATCTGAATGTAGCAATACCTTCAAGTTACCGGTCTTGTTGCTAGAATATCATCGAAATAGAAATAATAATATAAGAACTCATCTAAGCAGTCTGATACGACTATCAAGAGCTCAAGATGAGGATTGATCGACATCAATCCTCATCTTGAGCTTACTTAGTCGATCGTGAAGAGACCATTACCCTAATTGCGTAACACACTGTCAATCTCAGTCTGAATCATTTTGAAAGATATTGCTAATCCATTGCTCCATGTGTTCGAACAATGTGTGTGCCCCTACAACGTAAATAACGCAATGAATGTTGTTGAACTGTCAAAATGAAACCATTGCTACTGAGAGTGCGTTACGCAATTACCCCGCAGGTACTGGAACTTCAAGATTGCCATGGAGGTATATAGATAAATTAAGAGCTGTTCCATTCTTCAGACAATCAATCAATTATTTCGTCCTCCAAAACGCGTAGTGGCTTGGTGGCCAGTTGACTCTTGTCGAACCGGCACAGCAGTTGCTACGGAGATAGTTATTTGGATCCCATAACAGATAAGTAGCTGTATTTACATCAAACGTGATCCCGCCATTTAGCAACAGTTAATGTTCGTGCAAGTTCGGCAGCACTCGGGTGCCATCGCACGTGCTTAGGAAGCGTTTATCTTCGGCCTTCACGGCGCACGCGCACTAATCTCACAGCTTCCTGCTCCGGTTGTTACTCTTAATGAATACAACACTTTTTGCTAATATCAGCGGGAACTATTCATCTTTGTTAAAAAAGAAATATTTGAAGTTATTTCAATTAATTTGCCAATTATGGTTGTTATTGTGGCTTGCTTGTTAGGGTTCCGTTGACGTTAGATCGGCGCTGTTAGGGTTTTCTTTGATGTGTTGACCTAGTTAGTGCTTAAATACACGAACGGCATGTTGTCGACAGCAGCCGCAGTCATATTGCCAACAGTCAAACGAAACAAAACCTCACCACAATAGTATTTGATTAATGACCTACCTATGGGTCACATTTTGCTCTAATAGCCATGCTCCAGGAAACATTCTCGATGTTTCCTGGAATATGGCTATTATGGAAGAATTCGATAGAACTTTTATTTTGATTTTGAAAGATCAATGTGACACTGATTTGAATTGATGAACGTTTGAATAAAGTCGAAAGCTTTTCCAGTTATAAACGAACAAGAGAATACGGAAGTCCATAGTACTCCATAACACTATCTTTCAAGACAATGTTGCCAGACTTTTTCATCCACATATCACTCCAAGATTACTCGAAGCGTTAACACAGATCTTTGGATGTTACAATACCGTAAGGTATAGCCGACTTATGAAATTAGTCGTGAGCTCGTGATTATGTTTCATATCTAGTTTATCGAGAACTAAATCTTTGGTTTGTCGCTAACGACAGGTACAGTTATGTTAATAATAACATGCTTTTGCAAGAGATTATGTCCCTTGATGTTATTCGCCTACAGGCAAAAGGATTGTATGCGCTCGGAAAGGATAGATAGGCAGTCGCTCCAAGTAAAATATTGGTACGTACACAGTTGCATACGGTTAGACTGGAACCTGACCAGAACAAAGTTGGAAAAAGGTGATGTTATCGCTGATGAAATGCCACTTTGTCTATGCCCTCTTGGTCTGTTGTTCTAATTTATGCTTCATTCTTACAATGATTGCGCAATTTCTGGATAGGTAAGTGAAACAAGATAATGGGTTGTTTTGCGAATGACGCAATACTTTCGCTTCCAGTGTTAATATCAAGTGGATGACAAAGCACCCCCAGATAACAACATAATATATTGCGATCACCTACCAAAGTCTAAAGCAGGTGACGCAGACACTTCAAATGAACTGCATTATTACATTTTATCAGGAGGCTCTCATATCCGCGGGAAATTACTGACTGATAAAAAAATAAATAAAAAAATTGCTGGCGAATAAAAAGAAATTCATGGAAAGTTTCATCAAAAAAATTCGCTTCTGTGATACAGTTGATGTCAGAAAAAAGAATGTCATGTCAAATACCAAATAATCTTCATCGTTGACAGAAAAAAGCGGGCAAGTGCGAGTCGGACTCGCAACGCACCGCACAACAAGGCCAAAAATGTCGAAAAAAACTCGTTTCTTGTTTGGAGAACCATCATTTGCCTAACCTTTTCCCAACTATGTTAGGGTCGGCTTCCAGTCTAACCGGATGCAGCTGAATACCAGTAGGTATTTTACATGGAGCGACTGCCTATCTGACCTACACAACCCAGTTACTGGGTAATACGATACTCCTTGGTAAGACTGGTTGTCAGACTTTCGGGCTTCTGATTACCCGTAACGACTGTCAAAGAACCACGAATGACAGCCGGGACCAACTGCTTAACGTGCTTTCCGAGGCACGGAGGGGTCGGTACATAGATATATGAAGATTGTCACCCATCCACAGACCAACCGCGTCAATCGTAGCTTAACCTAATCGATTGACCTGTGCGGCTGTTATTATTTAGCCAAGGGCCCCTACTCCACAGGCCTTTGGGTATGGAACCCTAAAAAGGAATATCATGGAAAAGTTTTATCAAAAATCCCCATCAGTGTTACACATATTTTTTAATGCAGGCGTCTCTGCCATCAAGCCAAAGAGTACTCATTACGAATACCGTAGTTCCTTGAATTCGATCACGGAAGCCCGCATGACGTTCATTTCTGGGTGTAACATCAGGAACTCCCAAAGTTATAATTTCCTTCTGATTGTTTCGTAAATGATGTTCTCAGAAATAGGTATCATTTCTTTCAAGGTGCTTATTTGCTTTTAAAGTTCAAGTTTGATCCGGAGCTAATGTCTGATGGTTAAGGTCAGTAGCCCAATTTTAGGATAAACCGTCATGTCATCATTTTAAATCGCCTGATATTTAATGGTTCAAAAAACAAAAGACGGTCGCTAATTATTTAGTTTTTGTATTGTGGGTGATGGTTAGTATCGAGTTATTTTATGTTATTTGGATTGCAAACAAGCGGATGACCCTCCTTATGGTATAATAAATATAAAGTGGTCATCGCACTCTCCTCATTAAAAAAATATATTAAAATACTAGTAGAGGCATCTCAGTTATCCCAGAGATAAAACTAAAATGTCTCATGTGCCTGTAATTTTGTTTAATTAGGCACCCACTAACCCAATATGATCTTCAAGATAATCAAAGTATTGAGTATGACGACGCAGCATGTGGTATAATTTTTTTATGAAGTTACAGGAATCACCAAAAAGGTCGTATAAGAGTGACACTGGTTGGTGACTGTCACTCTAGCAGAGCGTCGCATTGATGGTTGCGCGGCGGCTGTCTTCTGATGACAGATATGTCAGGCCCAGTCGCGGCTTTACCACGTCGACGGCGAACTGCTGTTCTCCGGCACAATATTTAAATTATTCTACTCTGTGGGCACAATCCTGATGATATTGAAGCTGAACCATTTAAACGATGACCACATCTGGTAAAGGCTATCCTGCGCCATTTAATATAACAGTAGGCCCTAGATCTAATCGTAAATCTACTAAGCATTATGAACGGGTTTTCATAAATCTCGGTTGCTCAACCGGCCATGCGGGCGTCGCGCAACCTCTTATCACCACTTTCACTGATATGAGCTGAAATTGCACCATTTTCATGTCACTGTGTCGTAATGTACCTAGGTAGGTAGTCGTAGATTGATTTATGCAGTATCTAGGAAAATTATCTTTACGAGGTGTTCCTGTATCGAGTGTTTTGTGCTTGAAATATTGCGATGTTGTTTGTAGTATTTTACAATAATACGTAATTAGTGATGCCTCTACAATACTTAATGAATAGAGTAGGTCAATTACGAGAATAATTATAATATTTCTACGTTGTTGTGATTATAAGAAAATGCGGTAATGCTTACATAATTATGGTTTTTTTTTCCTCTTTCGCAACTAACCCGATGTCGACTATTCTGCCAGCGTTAATTTAATGATGCACATGATGGTTTTGAAAGGACGTTATTAAACTGTTCCACCGAACCGCATGTTACAAAATTTTGTTTCAGTGCGGTTAGTGGAAGTGCTCAGGTGCGGTTCGTCCAAGTGCGGTTGAAATCAATGCTCAGAGTGGAATCCTCGTTCAAGTTGGTGATTAATATTTAATTTTCTGTCAATATTTGTTGCTTTTTTTGTTTTTTGCTTGTTTTTTTTGCGTTTGCTTTTTTTTTGCTTAAGTAGGACCTATCTATTATGCTATCGATAGATGGACTGTGTGAATGATGATATGGTTAGAAAGGGGGTGACTACCGAGATGACGACTAATAGAGAAGTACGGAAGAAAAAGACATGTTGCGCCGACCTAAAATAATCTATTATGATTTGATAACCGGCTTTCAGAAACCGTTACTACCGGCGAATTAAGTGACGAATTGTAAAGATTGTAGAAGTATGGAAGAAAAGATATGTCGTGCCGAACCCAAGAGAATGATATGATGATGTAGCACTACCACAAATTCGAAAAACTAATAAGTAGGTATATGGAGAATCATTCCTTTGTAATGAATGGACACATCGTAAATCAAGCTGCTATGAAATAATTCATTCAAATCAGATTCTTACGAGCGTACCAATCAGAAAATTACGAATGTCATCAAAATGTATGTAGAAAAACGCGCTTAAAATGCAATCAGAATGTAATAGACTACACTAGGTTTTGCTAATGGATTTTTTTGGAGACTGCGATCAGATTTGGAACTTTAAAAGTAGTAAAATAATTTTGTAGTGTATTTTTGAAGCAGTAGCAAAAAGTCATTTGCATTTATTTGTCAAATAGGTGGGTATTGCAATTTTTTCGTTAAAGTCGGTGATGTGAGAAAACATTTTGATGTAAGTACTTAAGGCTCGTACACACGAGCGACACCTTTCAACGGCAGAAGCAACTGTAGCCGTCGCCGAGTGTCGACGGCTGCCGTCAACGCGTGTATTTGAGCACCATACTCAAATACTCGAGCGGCACGTTGTCAACGGTAGCCGCCGACGCGTCGATGGAGGGAGTCGACAGGTGTCGACGGTCGATTGATACAGTTGCCTCTGTCCTCCGTTGACGCGTGTCGCTCGTGTGTATGTAGATACACGAAAATAGTAAAGTTTTGTCGGAAAACTCATAACAAACGTGAAAAGCCCGTTAAATAAAATTGAAAGGAATAAAAAATTCAACTGTTTTCCATAATACGAGTACTTTCTCTATTTCACATATTAAGGGGACTACAGGACCTAAACGTAAAAAACGCAAGTTTTATAATGCCTAACGACTACAGTAAACAAAATCAGAAAAATATATGATATTCTTCAGGATACCTATATGCTAGGTAATTTAGAATCATGAAGGTACCTCTAAAACTTTATTTTTATTTACATTAAAAACCATACTAATATACATACAATCATTCTAATTTTTTGTCCGATAATACTACAAGCAACATACTAAAGCACTAGTGTTTTAGTTTTTTAGTCCAAACAATAGGTTTTTTGTAAGTAAATAAATAATTGCTTCATATTTTGCAATAAATTACCAATGGTGTGTCATCGCGCTTCTCTTTCTTTTCTATGCAGTCCGACCTGTTCGACAGTGACCACGCTTTAGGTCATATAGTCCCCTTAACGAGAGGAAACTAACATGGAAAGTTAGTTTCCTCTCTCTCTCGTTAATGTGGGAAATTAATAACAAATTAAGCAATAAAGCAGTTATCGGCAATAAAAAGACCGTAATAAGTGCAATATGTTTGCTTGCCGCCATTTTCTCCAGAACACGAGTTATGGCCGGTTTGTTCATTAAAGTTATTTAAGCTGAATGTCGTTTTATTTAAATTTTCTTACACAATATACGCGTGTGTTGTACCTACTTATGATATTTAAGTTACGTCAGTTACATTAAATTTATTTTTAATATGGCCGACCGTGTTAGATTTCAGTAACCAAACTGTCACAAGTTCCTGTAAGTAGTTTTATAAGTTTATTTATTTCATAATCAACAGGTTTTAACAAATACATTTTAGAGGTCTTCTTTTAAGTATAGAGATACCTGTAACAGAAGACTTATCAACCCACCTAAATTTTTAAACATTATTTTATTTCAAAAACTGAAATAAGGTCCGTTAACGTCCTGCGGAGCAATTGCGTTACACATTATCAATAGGAATCAGTTTCATTTTGACAGTTCAACAACATTCATTGCGTTATTTACGTGTTGAGCAGACAAATTTTTCGAACTTATGAAGCAATGGATTAGCAATTTGCTTCAAAACGATTCAGATTATTGGTAGTGTGTTACGCAATTGGGGTGCTGAATCAATATCTATCGTGATCTTCAACATGTTCCAATAACGAAAATCTATACATAGTGTATTGTTTGAGTTCCTACGGAGTGATATTAGGGAAAGGGCAATGACCGCTATTGCCACGTTAAAACGCAATAATTCGTTCTTTGCCAGAGGAAATATCAAAAACAAAACAATTCAGACGATAAGATCCCATTTGTCCGCCATTCACTACAAAACTAGTAAAATATTTATGAAATATTCAGGGTGACTGTAAATGTATAGCTTTTAGAAAATAAAAACAAATCGCATGGGTATAATTATATAGTCCATCAATTTGCACGGCGCTATGCTTCGTTTGAACGACTTACACCTTTCACCTGTGGTCAAGCGTAGTAGGCAAGTAGCATTGTACTAAATAGCCGTTCGCTTGCCTCATTAGTGACGGCATACTTTCTCAAAGCACTTCCTTTAGTATCATTTGTTTTGATATTTGCTGATGGTGGTCAGCTTCCTACTTGCTAAATGTCGGCGGACTATTTTTTTTTACAAGTTCGTGTTTCATAAATTTTTTGCATTTTTATAGCTTTATGGAGATGAAAGTTAATTTCGAAGTTTTGGTCTCATTGTAAAAGGAGAGCGCTACTTCCTCTCAGTCTTCCACTTTCCTAAACTTAATTAGAACCGAGTATAAAACTTAAAAGGTAAATAACAAATTAGCTACTTACAGCTTATCAGTTGTAACGAGCTAATTAGAATAACAGTCATTCCGAAGTTTTTATTCGTGTACACATTACTGCGTGTCGCTACTCGGTATTCCTACCTACGCAATTCGTTAATTGGTCGTGCCGATTTGCTAATTTAATTACAATAACACTCCCAACACAATAACACACATACACATAATAACAGTCACTACTCAAGTCTGGTCCACTTAAGCTATGAAAAAAAAAACTTTTTTTAAAAGGAAGGTTAACAGACACCATCTTATATCTATGGGCACCATCATAAAATTTTAATGAAATTGGTAAAGGCAATTCATCAATTGACAAAAACATTCTTCTTGACTCAAAATAACTTATTACATTCAATCAATCAATCAACTCAGCCTATCGTCCACTGCTGGATATAGGCCACTCCCAGGCTGCGCCTCAACACCCTGTCCTTCGCCTTCCGCATTCAGTCTGTTCCAGCCGCCTTCTTTAGGTCATCGCCGCGTCGTCAGTCCATCTAGCTGGGTGGCGGCTTGCCGATACGCGGTCTCCACGATTATTACATTCATAAGTAGGTAAACATACTTATCAAACCACCATATAAAAATAGATACTCTCCATAATTAATTTTTCTTTGATGTAATGATCGACATTACACATAGAAGTTACAAGATTGTACATTATTACGGCGACACATCAAACTATCCAGTTTTAGCTGACCTCACTTTGTATAGGTTTTTCGTACAATCAGAAGTCAGCTTATACTGGTTATGTATAGCTTGATGTGTAGCCGTGCGTACGCAAGTTACGAGCCAGGTGTTGTGGAAACCAGAGCAAAAAGTTCCCAGATTACTCCATGTAACTACTGCGTATCATTTGAATTGTAAATATGTTATTACGAGTATGTGTGTACGATCGTAAGAAACTAGAGAACCGCCAATTAGTTATGTATAATGAAATGCTTTGTTGGCTGCTTTATTTGTTCGTGAAGATCAGCGATAGTAGCTATACTATAGCTATTGAAATTTCGTTTGCTTTGTATGTATAAAATTAGTGTTTAAAAAACAATTACTTGTGCAGTTTTTTTATTTATGGTTTTTTTATAGAGCTCCGTGAAACTCCGCATTTAAGTATTTAATATTGTCTATCTGCTTTCTGTAATTATAACACTTCAGCTGAAATAAAAAACAATGGGATCTTAAAAATGTTATCCCATAGAGCCAGTAGTTTATTTATTTCTATTCTATTAATTTAGGTTCGCGAGCGAAGTCACAGCATGATAGTTAACGCAAGTTTTGTAAACATAATGCTATTAGACGACACGCAATATATTACATACTCCAATTTGTAATTATCTAAGCTTTTTGTGCTCCGCCAATTTTAATGGAAAGCGGCACGGTCGAGTAACGCAAGCCAGTAGACTTGCTCAACTGAAAAAACATAGTTGTGTTAGTAAAATTGAAATTATTAAATTAGTCTTTCTAGGACAGTGCATAAAAGAAACAAGTAGTTATTAATTCGTATTTTTTGTTTGTTTTTTGTCTGAGTAAGTATTGGATTTGTGTTGCGTGTGCTAGAATTCTAGATAAAATATTAAGGCTAATCAAACTATGTACAGACGCCAGCACATCAAGCTACCCGAAACTATTGATGACTTGATGTGCTGGCGTCTGTACCATTAACAACAAAGTTGCATTTGTCAACTGTCCAGTCCATCCATTAATAGTTACAGTTACCAATAACTTATAAGTTACAAGCTGTGCCCGCGACTACGTTCGCGTGCATGTCGGAAAACAATTGGATTTTATGGGTTTTAATATTTTTGCGCGGAACTGTTGTAGAAAAGTAATTATCTTTTTCTAAAATAAAAGTATAATATCAGCTATCTGCCAGTGAAATTCCCGTGAAATCGGTTCAGCCGGTTCGGAGGTTAGCCGTAACAAACAGACAGGCAGAAAGACAAAAAAACAAAAATTGCGTTTTTGACTTTACAAACAGACACTTCATATTTAATTTATTTGTATAATATTGTATGTAAGTATAGATAACTGCCACAAACTATAGGAATTAAAAAGCGCACGCCAAACGTACGGCACGTTCGTTAACAATCAAGTAATTCTGGGAAGCTCCTTTGTCAACAATGTGTCCGGGGCCTTACGTCCGGTATTTGCATCGTCCTGTGTGTGGTCACGAACTGTATAGGATAATAGAAAGTCAATAAGGTATTTTAACTTTGACTATGAGTAATTAATTATTTATAGGCTTTTATTGAAGAGAGAAGAAAGCATCGTTGGTATCGTCGTCGCAAGCGGGTTCGAATCCCGGCGGGGTAATTGCGTATCACACTATAGCAATGGCTTTCATTTTGACAGTTCAACAACATTCATTGCGTTATTTTTGCGTTGTGAAGCAGACACATTTTTTCGAACATGGATGAACAAGCAATGGATTAGAAATATACTTCAAAATGATTAAAATTGAGAGTAATAGTGGGTTACGCAATTAGGATGCAGGCTGAGAATCAGCACTTTTTGAACGTCAAATA
This sequence comes from Hydraecia micacea, assembly GCA_914767645.1. NCBI lineage: Eukaryota > Metazoa > Arthropoda > Insecta > Lepidoptera > Noctuidae > Hydraecia > Hydraecia micacea. The sequence continues at coordinate 5,156,431 of OU611794.1, forward strand.
CACGAGCGGCACTTTGTAGACGGCACGGCAGTCGCCGACGCGTCAACGGCGGGCGACGACAGGTGCCAACAGATGCAGCCGACGCGTCGACGGCTGCATCTGTTTCTGTCGACGCGTGTCACTCGTGTGTATGCACACTTAGGCTCAGCGCAGACAGAACGGAGCGCAGCGGAGAGGATTTTATTAACGCACTTGAAAATAAACTTTAAAATTATTACAATAAAGTGAACCTGACAAAAAATGCTCGCGCGTCCTCGTAGACGCGACCTCGCAAGCTCGAACATACGCGATCCGTAAAGAAAATGCCCGAGACCGCGAGGGGATTATTCCTCTCTGTCTGCGCTGACCCTTACAGTACCATACCTGCTCGCTCGGTAAAGCCTCAACAAATTGGCATGATTCCATATTCCTGAAAGCTTAGATGTAAGCTCTTGATAAGCCGAAAATAATTGCCAATTTGCGCCAACTTATCCAATGGAAACTTTGTCATTTTGTATCGACGTATACACGGTATACCGTTTAAGCTTATTCCAATCTGTATTTAGGCTCATGTATATGTCGCAGGCAACTGGTTAAATTAGCCGTTTAGTTAAATGCCTAGCCTTTTAACTAAATGGCGGTCGTTCAACTAACGGCCTGAATGATATTCAATATTATAGTTTAGGTTGGAACTGTAACCAATCACGCGAGAGCCGAATTGGTCGCAGTAACTAAGCCAGGGCACCCCGACCAAATGGGTTAGGTTAGGTTAGAACTGTGATCAACCGCGTGCGAGCAAAGAGAGCGAAGCGAGGCGAGCACTACTTCCAAAGGTCAGGCGGTTAACTAAACAACTAATTTAACCAGATGCCTGCGACATATACATGAGCCTAAATACAGATTGGAATAAGTTTAAACGTTACAAAATTCGTATTTGTATTTTCGTTTTGTCAATATTAAAGATTAGTATTTAGTTCAGCAGTTTAGTTGGCAGAAAACGACTGCGCGGCAGACCCAGAAAAAGATGGCGGGATGTGCTGGACTCCTTCTTAAAGGATTGGCCCACAATCGCAGTAGGCCGGGAAAAGTGGAAAGCGGGAAGGGAGGCCGTTGCCCTACAGTGCACAACACAGGCTTATAATAATAATTTAGTTCAGTTAACAGATAAGACTAAATTCATAAAGTAACTCGTGTATGTCGGTAGTTCTGTCTTTTACCTTTTTACGCCACGGCCAAACCATTCACCTTCGGGGTAATTGCGTAACACAGTAACAGTAGCAATGGCCTTCATTTTGACAGTTCAACAACATTCATTGCGTTATTCACGTTGTTGAGCACATACATTTTTCGAACATATGAAGCAATGGTTTAACAATATCCTTCAAAATTATTCAGATTGAGACTGATAGTGTGGTACGCAATTAGGGTGCGGAGTACTGACGCCAAAACATCAAGCTACTACAATCTGTCAAATTTCTTTAATAAATTTTCAACTTAACCGCTAAAGCATAAGATTCAAGGTTGATTGGGAAATTTTGACAGTTTCGGGAAGCTTGATGTGCTGGCGTCTGTACATATTTACTTGTTCTCCTCCCGTTCCCGTGGCATAATTTCCGACCTCTACACGAGCGAAGCCGCGAGCAGCTAATGAAAAAAAACTACCTTAAATAAAAGTAAAAGAAGTAACACTCAATAATGACAGATCAAGTAATTACTCTATCCTTTATCCGTGTATCGCCACACAGGATCAGTTAATGTAAACAGCGCAATCCATCAACCCAGGTGCGGCACGTCTGCCTACTAAGTACTTAGTGAGTAATGTAACATGTTACAACTACATTACACGGCACCTGCTCCTTTACACGCTCGTGACTTTTACGACTGACGTTTCTAGAGTATGTAGGAACTTGTTTTATGTAATTACGATGTAAAATGTGTGGTAAAACACATGAGTTGATTGAAAAGGGTGATTGACCTTGTGAAGATTGCAGGAATCCCCTGGATGCGAGATGCACAGAACCGGTCGAAGTGGCGATGCTTCGGGGAGGCCTATGTCCAGCAGTGGACGTCTTTCGGCTGAAATCATGATGATGACCAGCCTGAATTGGATCACGTATCCATCACCTCCGTTGAAAAAATAATCACGTCGATGACTGGTATTGCAGACGGCCACTTAACATCAGGTGGGTTGTTGGGTCGTTGATGGGTGGTTGGTTGGTGGTCGTTGTCTGTTAAGCAGCCAAAAGAACCTCTTAGGGGACCTGCTACATGACCTTCAGAAAAAACAAAATGTTATTAGTCTGTGTGTTTAGTGTTGTTAGTGTTAGCATAACGAGTCAACGGCATACCAGTCTGTCTCTACTGACTTCTTCTTGTTGTTGTAACTCATGATCTTTCGTTAAAGATCATTCAGAAATTTTTTGGACATTAGACTGTCGTGTGTGGTGCATGATATCTTTGTTCATTTCTGCTTTATTCAGATGGTTTCCATTGATCTTTAAAAGTAGTGCAATATTCATGGCGATTAGAGGGGTAGTTGCGTAACACACTAACAGTAGCAATGGCTTTCATTTTGACAGTTGAACAGCATTCATTGCGTTATTTACGTTGTTGAGCAGACAAATTTTTCGAACTTATAAAGCAATGGATTAGCAACATTATCCTTCAAAATGATTCAGATTGAGACTGCAATTAGGGTGCAGTGCATTATGACTTTTATTCTTATTTTAGTACAGACGCCAGCACATCAAGCTACTACAATCTGTCAAATTTCTTTAAATAGATTTTCAACTTTGTCGCTAAATCATAAGGTTGAAAATTGAATGGGAAAATTTGACAGTTTCGGGTAGCTTGATGTGCTGGCCTCTGTACAAAACATCCTGAACTATAGAAATATTTTCCTCTACGTACAAAGATTTCATTTATTTTCCTTGTATTTCAAGTAAATAAATTAGGATTCTGTTGGCGTGCATTGCGACAATGTTTCGCGTCCCATTTATGTACACTCGCGAGCAGATTTATGTAACACATTTATTATTTATAGCTTGGCTTATTTGTATTCTGTCCTTTAAAACTCCCTTATAAGGAAGTTAAAAGGATTTAGTATGTATGTGTCGCAGTTTGTGAAAGTTAGAATGTCTTTAAGGATTGTGTTGTGAAATTGAGAGCATATAATAAAGTTTTAATGTATTTTTCACTTATGTAAACTGCATTTATGATTGTTTGGGTTTTAAAAGTTACATAAGCATAAAGAATTGGTGTTGCTCATATAATATTGATTTTGTCTGTTGTACTTCATAAAATATTGTTATGGTTTAATTACTAAGTACTATATCAACTGTATCAACGTTCAAAAGAATAATGCCACGAAAAGTGTGGAAGCTATTATCCTCTCCAATAGGAACAAATGATATAATTATCATGAGAAAGGTATTAAGTTCCAAGGGTCTTTGTCTTGATTCCTTGTCCGATCGGAGTAATACAGGTTGGAAGTTGAGACGAGGCAGTAAGGGAAGCTACCCTTAACTGTTGTAGCTACAGAAAAACGTTCTTAGAGACTATCCTTAACTTTTTGAAAAAAATTTACGGTCAGCTAGAAAAACGTTAATTCTTATATATAATTTTAGTGATGCCAATCGATGCGTTTCGTAATAAGGTTTCAAAGACTCTTTTGGGCAAACTGAGGTTAGAGTACCTACTAGATAAGTCAAAAATCGCAAATAAAAAATCTTATACCTAGAAATGTCACAGAAGTATTGTATTGGCACATAATAACTAATAGTACTAAGTATTGCTAAAACTGACATGTTTGGTACAGTAACTCTGAAGTCTGAACGGACAAGGATTTGGAATTGGGTGCCAAAGTGCCTTGTATTCAGCTTAAAAAGAGCCATCCGACGATGTATAACACATGGCTATTGCAGGAGGGTACCAAAATGGGCCTCATACTTTCGAAAACATTTATTGAAAGTTCAAAATGTTCAAAAACGATGAGTAAACGATAAGGAACATAACTAATAATAATATCATCGACAAAAGAACAAAAAATTCCATTTTCAAAATCACCTTCTGCAATATCATAAAGACACAGTTACACACAACCGCCGCGCGTCGGTACGCACATATTCGCTGGGAACCGGTACCCCGCGGTGCGACAATGGCGCCCGTCGCGGTCATCGTAAGGGCCGCGTGTGTTTATTTACGAGCGTGCACGTGGCACGACGACCTTCAAGGACGGCCGGTTCTGTCCAACAATGTGAACGACTTATTTCTAGGAAAAATACTATGTAAGTAGGTATTATGAATTTTTGCATATTTTGTCGCGAAAATGTATGTTTGAAGGAAAAGACGTTGTTGGATTACATTGATGTAAAACCTTTTTGCAACATGCAACCATTATCTCACTTGGTAGGCAATGCTGAACAATGGGGGGGGGGGCAGTTATTAGTGTTAATTTTTACAGTAATGTTACTGTAAAAATTAACACTAATAACTGCCCAAGTGCTAAGTTTTTATTATTTACTAGCTTCTGCCCGCGACTTCGACGACCACGTGAAATTTCACAATAACCCTTCCTCAAGAATTGGGCTATACAATGCAAAAGAGTTCCAGAGTGTTCAAACAAACAAACTTTTCAGCTTTATTAATACTACTATATAGATTTAGCTAGATTGTCACAATTTAGCACACATTGTTCCGACCCAAAATATCGCGAATCGTGATAGCATTATTATTTATCAGTATGTCTACTAAAAGCTTTATTAACTACGCAACAATACAATCCATTTAAAGCTTGCTCAATGGAAACTACAACCAGGCTTTTAATCTACATATACATCTACACAAATAAATAAAATTAGAGTGTCTGTTTGTAATATTAAAATAACTGCTTTTTACTAATTGCATGTGGATGTATACACGGTACATAGGTATACCAAATTAACATTTTTTACAATTTTTGTCTGTTTGTTCCGGCTAATCTTTGAAACGGCTGGACCACGGGACTTTCCCTGGCAGATAGCAGATGTAATAAGAAGTAACTTAGGCTACTTTTATTTTACAAAAAAAAAAAAATAGAGTCCTACGAAAAAAAATCCACGCAGACGAAGTCGCGGGTAACAGCTAGTATTATAATAAATTCATAACTTACGTCACGTCAAGCCTATTCATAAATCTTAAGATAACTATAAAATATATTATTAATATTACAAGATACAAAGATGGGCGTGGTTCTTAACTACACAGCCGTTTATCCTAATGGACATGGAGCCTAATGGCTATAAATTATACGTAATAAACAAATCACAATATTGTCGCCTGAATTTATTGACGGTGTGCAGTTACAGCAATGTTATATCATTAGTAGCTTGGTTAAGGATCACGGATTTATTCGTCAAACTTCACAATTTAACAAAGTAATGAAAACTAATAGGTACACACGAGGACATATCAAGCTATAGGTTTCCAGTCTTAGCTGACCTCGCATTGTATAGTCTTTTCGTACAATGAGAAGTCAGCTTATACTGGAAACGTATAGCTTGATATTTCGTATACCTACCGAGTTTCTGACGAAGTTTGGCTATACCTGGTTTATGGCTTCCGCAGACAAGCCCGACACGGCTCTAGAAGAGAAAAAAAATGGAAATGGTTCTATCAGAACGCCAATTAATTCGCGTAATTTAAAACTTTCAGAATCTAGTCGCATTCTCAACTCGGTGACAATTAATATTAAATGTCAAAAATTTGTGAAAAATGTAGGGAAATTGGAGGTATTTTTGACAGATTGAGACTGAGATCACACTGTGAACGTTCTTAAAATTACGAGAATTGCCCCTCTGAATTGTGTCGCCCTGTCGCGTCGCGTTTGTCTGCGGGAAGGTCGTCTGCCTTTAAAAGTAGATAACGTAACTTGGACTTCCAATTTTTTTTGGTTTTATGCAGTGCAATCCACGAAGACGCGCCCCACTCTTCTTCCTAATCTCTTACACTACAAGTGTGCAACATTCCGCTAGTGTTTAAGTTTTTTCAATACACACTAATTATTACTTATTACTTAGTGGGTAATTAGCGTGTATCGAAAAAAACAAAACAATAGCGGAATTAACTGGCGATATTACGATTAGGAAAAAGAGTGGGGCGCGTCTTCGTGGATTGCACTATCTGTACAATATCTTTGGGTTTTAAATGTGTATAACTACAAATTACGTGTGTACTAGAAACTACTGAAAAAAACAAGTGTGCTATTTTTTCATTGTGCAGTTAAATACTTACAAAATCAGGACTGTAATTAATGCTACCATTGAGGTGTGATTATATAATACCTTATTTATAATCGTTAATAATTATTCTTACGGATGCAATCTACTAAAACAACTAAATGTCAACCGCTCCCACTATTTAATAAGCAAACTAGTTCATTGACAAATACGTTGTCTACTCAAGTTTGACAGCAACGTACAAGAGTACGAATAACCCTTAAAACAACTGTCAAGAAATATGAATATTAAAACAACCTTGGCTGAATGATTTATATTGTTATAACCACATTCTTCAATATTGACATTATATTAAATTATAATCTGACAGAAGATAAACTTGTCAAAAATATAAATATTTAATTTGTCCTTGTTCTTAAGAAACCGATCTCATTATGATAAGTCAATATTTCTTAATAGATCATTTAGGCGTTAAATTAGTTTCTTTGGCCCAATGTTATATTTTAGCATATTGTATGTTAATTATTATTTTCATACAATATAATATTTACGTAATATATAAGCTAACAGACTAAGGGCTGATTTTTCAATCGACTGATAATTTTTATTCGTGGTATTTCACGAAAAATTCCAAATCCAATAAATTTCCAATTTTATTAAATTGACGTCTGACAGTTGTTGTATGGAAGAATTGTTAAAAATGCAAAATTATTCCTGCGATAAAATTATCTGGCATTGGAAAAATCAGGCTTTAAAATAATTATAATGTACCTACATGTATAAAACAAAACAAGGGTGAAGAATCATAGGGCATCAAAACATTCGTCCGTATCGCTGTCAGCGGAAAAAGTGTCTAAAAGGCTGGCAGCATTTTGTTATTGTTCTTTGTTAAACGGTAGTAATAATACTGCCTAATTTAAATATTGTCCAACTCTGTTTGACAGCTCAATTATCATTATTTAGGTAATGTTGTTTGAGCTCTTTGAACATAGCGTTCTCATTGTAAAATCTTAACAAAGATATGACAATGGAAGTCGTACTTACTAACTACGTACCTTAATGGAAATATGTACACATATTAAAAATTGGGAAAAATATGGACGTTTATTAACATCAACTTTTTCCAATTTTCAATAGGTAGGAACGAGAGCTGAATTCGTTTTATTTGCGCAAAGTGATGTTCTTGCCTGGCGTCATTTCGGGGTAATTAACCCCCTTATTTATAAACGTTGCTTAAAGTTAAGAGACGTTTAAACATCAAAAATGTATGGTTAACACAGTCGCTAATCATTACGTTTATAAATAAGGGGTTGTATATTTTAATATGTAACTGCCAAGTAAAGCTATTTCGATGACTGAAAACCAAACCCACTAACTCAACTAGAAGCAGCACCAACCATCCCATTTGTAGAAAAACAGTAATCAAAAATCCTCGAGAAGGAACGTCTAAACTATCTCCTACTCAGTCGGCAACACGAACGGACAAAGAACAAAACACCGTAGTAACAAATAGCTATAAGTACTATAATCTTACACTGTCATACTTAACCCGATCACTGCCACAGCCCTAATTTCAATATACACCTAACGACCTAACCGCGCCCGATATACGAAGAATTCCGCTCAGCTGTATTATGAAAACCACAATAATGATTTTCAAGTTCCAGTTTCAAACGGCCGAGTGTAACGGGGCCCTAATGACATAATAACAGTGGACTCGCCGTCGCGTGTGTAATTGCCCTAACTTGGGTGTTGGGGGCAGACGATTCTTGGATTTGTAGATGCTGGAATAGAAGCTTTAATTTTATGGAAAGTACGAATTACTTCATTATTAGATATTGTCTTGTATTTCGCCTAATTTTAAAATAAATTGATAGGTACCTAAACAAGTTCGATGAAGAGCAAACTGAGCGTCTTATCGCTGCGTCTCGTCGCTGCAGCAAGACGCAGAGTTGTCGTGCGACCTTCATAGCGTGTCGTTGCGACTTTGCAACACGAACAGACTCGTTCTATGAACAAAAGGCCGCAGCCTGTCATTGCGTCTAGTCATCTAAGACAGAGCGATTGTCGTCTTTGTAAATCTAGACTTTTTTTGCAAAGGTAAGGCTCTTCCGAGCTAGTCACATAATGTATCAAATTTAATCATAGTTCTGTTAATCTAAAACAGATACTCTTCCACGTTTCTCTATTCCAACACAGAGCATTTTGCGTGATGATTTTGGGAGCGACACCGGTCGCGACTCGAGACAGTAATTCTATGTAATTGGGCCGGCGATTAGTACCATACAACCAAAGGTATACAACGCCCAATACATCTGGACACGTGGCGAAAAAGAGAACTAATTTGAATGTACTGAATTTGACAGACTGTTGACGTTATCCGTTGCAAGTGGCGCCACTATGAAGTGTCCAGCTAAGTTGGTTGTGTAAAAATGTAATCTAGTATTATATTGTGTGAGCTAGGAACTATGTAATCGCGTCTTAAATGTAGGTGTAATCTTTTTCTGCGACCTTTGCTTTGGTAATAAGCGGGTATGGTGTACGTGTCTTCTGTTTATTTCCTTATTAACTATTTTCGTAGATGTTGCTTATTTAAGTGCTGTCCCAGAAAAAGCAACGTTTTTTCTGGGGCAGTTGAATAGTTCAGATTACTAGTGTTACATTATCTGAATCTGATTCTGGAACTAAGAAAGAACCCGAAGAAATTCTGAATAGTGTTTTTAAGTAATTTCAAGACCGATTGTTGTATTACCTAATAGATATAAGTATGTAGAACCGTTTCTATGCACTGAAAGAGAAGGCCAGTTTTTTTAATTTTCTTGTTCTTCGTATCGGCCTATACTACTTATCAGGTACGATCAGCTACAGCAGTGGGACATTATGGGTTAAATAGATAGATAGAAAGTGACTTACTGAGTAAAATAAAATTAAAAAAAAAAAGTGATATTAACTCTTAGCTATGACCACAGATATAGATAGACCTAGATAACGCAAGTATTACGACCTGTATGAAAACCAAGCGTGCCCTTTTTTGACTACCTAATACTATGATGTCACAACAGCTATTTAGTGATGGGAAAATCAAATCGATTCAAAGACGCCGCCATGTGCGACACCCGTCTCTACCTCGGGGCCTAGCGCCATCGCTCACGCTCATGCAGCCACTGTTCTACAGGACTTAGCGCGAAAGTGGTGGCTTACGATTTTTGTACGTAAGCTCGGCACGCGAAGTACTTGCTCTTGCGTTATCTAGGTGTATCTATATTTGTGGCTATGACCTACATGAAATACTGAAAAGCAATTTATCGAATAATTTTATGTATTTTTTTGATGATATGTAAAAGTGACAGTGTTAGTGGAATTCTATTGTTATCTGTACCTACATAGACCGTACTGCAGTAGAGATTAGGGAGAAATTAATAATGTAATAATAATGTAATTTGATGTAGTGTGAAAATTTCTGACACCATGGTGGGTAATTGAGGAAGGATGTCTTCACATTAATATAAACACTCTCTATCATCGTTCTCAAGGCATTAAATATGTCGGAGTGCATTACGAAAGCTTGGATATCCGGCGATCTTGAGCTTGATCGGCTACAGCTGTCACTTCTCGAGAATATTGCAAAAGGCAACTCAGGAATTAAACGTAAAAGATGATGAATGTACAGAGGTTATGCACCTTTACGTCTAGTTTTACAAGCAATGCGCATGAGACATAATTTTCCGAATAGGCGGCGCGCAAGATGTCCAAGAAAAGATGACAATAATTGAAGCTATGCGGAAAATGAATGAATTTGAACATTTTTGCTTTGTGAGTGAACTACGTTGACTTATAACGAGACATTATATAATTGAAGGTAATCCTACATTTTTCAAGATGGCGTGGCGGGCGACTACAGTTACAATTTAGTAATAAAGTAGCTTTTCATGTCAGTATGTGTGACCGCGCTATTCTTCTAAACTGCGCAACTGATTTTCATTCGGTCTTCACCATCATTTAGAGTAGGTATTTGTTCCAGAGTTTATGTGTTATATATATATTACTAGCTGCGCCCCGCGGTTTCACCCGCATAAGTCTCGATCCCGTGAGAATATCGAGATAAAAAGTATCCTATTACCTTTCCCGGGACTCAAGCTATCTCTATACCAAATTTCATCTAAATCGGTTCAGCAGTTTAGGTGTGAAAGGGTAACATACAGACAGACAGACAGAGTTACTTTCGAATTTATAATAATAGTATGGATAGGTAATTAAGAAAACTCGATTAATTGTAAGCACAGGCGTGTGGCTAATAAGACATAACATACAAACATAATCATCCAATAGTGTTCCCACTGCAGGGACACAGGCCTCCTCTCTGTGAGAGGGAGTAGGCCATAATCCACAACGCAGGCCCAGTGCGGGTTGGTAGATGTCACATGTCTTCGAATTTTTGGTTCTAGGACATGCCGGTTTCCTAACGATGTTTTCTTTCACCGGTTTGAGAGCAGTGGTGATGAAATTAAATATACAAGGTACCTGAAGTGCCTGCTTGGGTTCGAACTCACGACCTACAACTCGTATGTCGGAGCCGATACCACTGCTAAAAAACATAGTAAAGACGATGTTGCTGCCCGCTTTCTTTGTAACCAACTCCTTACAGCAATTCGTACTCGTATCACTTTCGCACTTCTTTCTCAACAACTAAAGTTCTATTAAGCTCAGTTCTCATTGATCACAGATTAAGTTAGCCCCAGACATAAGTCACGAGAGAAAGTTCCACGACACTAACTTACACTTTCAAGTTACCTTTTTCGTAAAAATATTTCATTTGTCCTAAGCTTGGTGTAATCTCTTTTACAAAAAGCGGCCAAGTGCGAGTCGGACTCGCATACGAAGGGTTCCGAACCACCGTACAATATGTAACACTGCAACGTTTTTTGTAATGGGGACCCCGTTTAATTTTTGTAACTTTTTTATTTTTATTATTTATTTTGACAACGTTATAAAAATGTTTGAAGTTGTAACGTAAACTGAACTTTATTGTGTAGGAATTAAAGTTATTTTTCCATTAATTCATATTTGTCTACATTTTTGGCAAATAAATCGCGAATGCACGGTAGGTACCCTGTGACGGACGTACGGACGGACAGCGGAGCTTTAGTAACAGAGTCCCGTTGGCACTCTCTGGATACGGAACCCCTATAAATGTTCTATAGACTATTCTGAAGCGAAAGTGTTGGACAGGCATAAGGTTCAAAGACTTCTAACCGGTGTGTATGGAAATATTAAAAAAAAGAAACTTTATGGTAATGCAATGTTCGTGTAGTGTGTCGTAATGTTAAGCTGATGGTGATATTCCTAATGAAATATCGCTTTATGTGTAGTTATTTATTTATAAAGAGGACTATCGACATTGATTGTTTTTGAAAGGTCAGTCCATATTGTGCGAAGGCTTCAAAAGAACTCGTTGGCCTTTTAATCCTGCTTAGTCCTTCGATAGTTCTGCGGAGTAATTGCGTGACAAACTACCAGTAGCAATGGGTTTCGTTGTGACAGTTCTACATTCATTGCGTTATTTATGTTGTTGAGCAGAGGCAGACACATTTTACGAACATATAAAGCAATGGATTAGTAATATATTTCAAAATGATTCAGATTGAGATTGATAGCGTGTTACGCAATTAGGGAAAGAAACGACAGTTGACTAATATTACCCTTTTCTGGCTTTGGGAGCAGAGGTGGCCCAGTAGTGTCGGCACCGACTTATGAGTGGTCGTGAGTTCGAGCCCAGACAGGCACTTTACTTCGTCTATTTAATTTTATCACCACTGCTCTCAAAACGGTGAAGGAAAACATGGTGAGGAAACGGGCATTTCCTTGAACCAAAAATTCGAAGACATTATGTGACATCTACCAACTGGGTCTGCGTGATGGATAACGGCCCATTCCCTCTCACAGAGAGGAGGCCAGTGTCCCAGTAATGGGAACATTATAGTCTGATTATGCTTATAACTGTCTATGGCTGAGAGAGAGTGTAATTAAAATGATTGGTATATGAGTATAATTTTGAAGGATATTGCTAATCCATTGCTTCATATATTCGAAAATGTGTCTGCTCAACAACGTAAATAACGCAATGAATGTTGTTGAACTGCCAAAGTGAGACCCATTGCTACTGATAGTGTTTTACGTAATTACCCCACGAGGCTTAGTGGGTCTTTGTCCCGTTTTATTAACTGTCCTGGATTTTTTTTATAAGAGAGGAGCTATTAATGTGGTTAGGGCTTGCACACTATTTTGAATTCATGATTTACAACTTACTTGTTCAAAGCAACACATCTTTCTGTTTCGTAAAATTGAAAATATTACTCATTTTGCACGACCGCATTTTGATAGTGACTGTAACAAATTAACGAGGGCATGTATATTTAGAATACCTAACAATACAATTATTTTACATAGAAATGCATTTATTTCGGTTACCATAGAGTATGACTCACTGGTTCAAAGAAGTTTAGTGATAACGAACATTTAATTTAATCCTATTTTATGGAAACAATTGTAAGTAAATATTACCGAGAAGCTTTGAACTCAATAGGTTGTACAAATGTACATCGATGTTAGTAAATTAACAGCCTCCTTCTTTTTTCCGTCGGTTATAAAAAGGTTGTACAGTCAGCTGCTCATCGATGGTAACTCTGGCACTACAAAACCCTCCCTACCTCTACGACATGAACGCTGTTTAGTCAAATTGTTACCACTGAGGTGCGGTTGACTGTACCTATACTATTTCTTCCTGTAAATCGGTAGACTCAGGTCGAATTTCACCAATAAAACTGAACGCGAACAACACAGCTAAACCGATTTCAAGAGCTGTCAGTGTCGTGTCATTATTGTTATGGAATATTGACGCTGTCAGATCTTGAACTCCTCGGTTTTAATGTGGTGATCGCGTTCAGTTTTATTGGTGAAACCAGCCCTCAGGCGGTGAGAATAGGTACGCCGAGGTGGTGTTCACGATCAAAATAACATTGACAATGAAAAAATAAAACAATGTGCTAAAAGTATTACGTGCGTGTACCTAAGTAAATCTTGTATAAGCTATTAGTTTCTGTAAGTCAGTGGGCAAACATGGCATAAATTCTGGTGACAAAAAACAAACTGAATGCTCAAGGACGCACGTACGAACGTTGGCATTGGAATACTTAAATACAACACAATCAAATCATCAATCTTCAATGTGTCCACCATGGATAATTTTAGTTTTGCCTTTTGGTGCCTCTTTGATTGTGAGTTTGTGAGATAATTCAACAATGATACTTTGGGTTTTGTTTTAAGAGTTACTTAAATAACATAATCAGCCTATAATGTTCCCACTGCTGGGACACAGGCCTCCTCTATTTAGAGAGGTAGTAGGCCGAAAGCCACCACGCGGGCCAATGCGGGTTGGTAGATATCACATATCTTAGAATTTTTGGTTCTAGAACATGCCGGTTTCCTTACGATGATTTCCTTCACCGTTTTAAGAGCTGTGGTGATGAAACAAATTATCTTCACTAAGTAACGTGCCTGACTGGGTTTGAATGAACCCGCGACGTACACACGGCTTCACATCAAGTTATATATAACCAGTATAAGCTGACTTCTGATTGTACGAAAATCCTATACTTACAATGCGAGGTCAGCTAAAACTGGAAATGTACAGTCAACAAAAGAGATAAGTATGCAGGATCGTCGGATATAGTTGAAGTTTAGTAAGAAACTGGCAGATATTCTTGAATAAAATTTAATTTCATTAATAGAAAACAAACAGCTCATTTATCAAATTACATTTCAGGCGACAACATCCATCGGTTTCTTACCAAACTTCAACTATATCCGACGATCCTGCATACTTATCTCTTTTGTTGACTGTACATAGAGCTTGATGTGTCGCCGTGTGTACATACAACTTGTAAGTCGGGTCGTTACTACTGGGCCACCGTTGCTCTCGAGTTAATAAGATTTTAAAATTCAAGACTTCAAACCATCGATACTTTTTTTAATCAAAGCATCGATATTATATGTACTACGCCTTTAAACCATAAACTCTCCATTTTCTAGCAGAAACTACAGAACGACACGTGCCATTCAAAGACCACTTTTCACACTTTTTTTGCATACAAGATCGTAGGTTAGTTTTTGCCATAGTGAAAATCGCGCACTTGAAACGTATATTATTGCACTTGACTATTCAATGATTTAATTTTGTTGTTTCGTTTCATCTGCAAACAAAAGCGAATCACTCATTGCGAACCATTTAGAACATTCAAAAATTCAAACAGCGAACACCATGTGCTCGAATCGACCAAAGAGTACGGACGTCGCCGGACCACGTGTTACTGTTTTTGCCGAAGTTTTTGCCCCACATACCTTTTCCAACCGTTTCGAAAAAAAAAAATACAAACGATTGTCTCTTTGTAATAGAGATCACGTATGTACCGACCCTAGGACAATTTCGACGTGTTTTTCTGTTTATTAAGTATTATCATTTTTAGTTCTTATTGCAGACTTGTTACACGTTACATTGGTAACGAGTTTGACCGTTTGACGTTTATTTTTAGCCTTTTTTTTCTGCAAGCATGGAGTATGGAGCTTGTCGATTGGCAATAAGCTCTTTGTGCTAATATTTTCTTAGTAACATGTGGCATGCATAGATGTTCTTAGGAAAATATACATACATTTAGTATACAGGATTAAATAAAATTAGCTAGCGAAACTTTCACATCTAAACACTATAAAATATGAAATAATTGATGGTTTTTTGGGGGTTCAAGGATCGCTTGTAGTGTTGATACTTGAATTATGAGTTGAGAAAGGGTTTTCTTTAGTTTATCGTGTTTAAATATAAACGATACCAATCACGTCTGTAAAGTTTACAAAAATAAATTAACTGATATTTTAAGTTACTGCACTAGCTGCGGTCGATAACCCTACAAATAAGTCATCAAATTAATGTCTTTTTTTTTGTTTTATCATGTTTACCCATCACGTCTGCGGAGTTTCGCTAGCTAATTTTATTTGACCTTGTAGATATTGTTTATTACAATCATTCAATTTTAACTGGCTTAGCAACAAACAGAAACTTATAAAAAAAAAACAGCGCTTTTGTAAAAACTTGCCGCTTGCATCCAACATCCAGGTGGATTATAATATAGGTAAACAATACGTCAGGTATGTGATCTACGTCCAAACATAGTCATCTCTTATGACACTAAAAAAACATAGCGGGTTGCTCTATTTTAAGGCCGAGAACACACTTCACACCTGGTAAGGCAGTACACCTGTGAAGTGACGAACACTCAGTACGTAATGTTCCTAAGGGGTCATACATTAAGTCTATTAAGTCTCTTAGCTTCAGTATGCTTTGGAGTAATAAAAAACCCATCCAATTAAAAGAGTTCAAAACAAAGAAGGAAAGTATTTACTTACTTTTTATTTTAAATGATAATAGACTTAGGAAGAGCCAAACACATAATCCAATTAAAACCAACCCCTTCAGGTTAACAAACAATGTAAATTATCCAAGTTAACATTGTTAAAAGGGTCTGTTGTTGATCTGTCCCCTGGCTACTGTGTGAGAGTGTAGAATAAACACTACAAAGGCCCATCCAATTAGTGAGTTAAACAACGCAAATACAGGAACAAAGTCCCGTATAGTTTACATGATAATGAAACGTTGGAGGATCAAACATTATTTAATCCGATTAAAAGCTTCCTTGTAACCGTTTCAACATAGCAACAAAAACACAATCTACACGACATAATACCTAGAGGTTTAATTAAAAACAAAACCATTTTCTGTTTTTAAACTATTACACAAAATCCTTTGTTGAACTAATCCTAGAGGATGCAAAGAATGTTGCCTTTGCTTGCTTAAAAAAACATTCTTTGACATTGACAGAATGGTTAGCCGAAGCCCAAGAACATCTTTTTGAATTTCGAACAAAAGCAAGATTAAAGACAGTTCATAATTAACAAGTCAACAGGGTTTGGTTTAACTTGACATTTTAAAGGGGTTAACAGTCATGTCTGCAGGGCAATTGGTGTGACAGACAAACATACTAAGGCCAGACAGAATAAAACTAAAAGTTCGTCGCGTTTGATTAATTACTGATGGGGGAGCTGATCTTTCTATTTATAAGGCAGCAGTATTCTATAAGTTTGCGGATTTTATTCTGAAATATCTTTATATTTTTCTGTGTATATCTTTTGTTGGAGATCATAAAATAAATAAATATTTTTGAAGAGAAATATCGATTATTTTTATACTGTCCAAGTGTCGATGTCGGTAGATAAATCATTTAATTGGCCTTCTAACATATAGGCCTCCTTTTTACAGTGTTTGGTGACAACTTATTTTATTAGTTACCTAATATTATCGTCATCACAGGTACATATACCTAGGTGCATGTGTATAGTATTCATGAGCATAGTAGGTACAGTGGGGTAATTGCGTATCAGACGGAGAGTAGCAATAGCTTTCATTTTGACAGTTCAACAACATTCATTGCGTTATTTACGTTTTTGAGCAGACAATTTTCGAACTTATAAAGCAATTGATTAGCAATATCCTTCAAAATTATTTAGATTGTGAACGGAAGTGTGTTAGGGTGCTGGTCAGTCTCAGCAGTATGTTACAACAATCAACTTATACCTACTTTTGTAATCTGTATTTTTCCCTATAAATAAACTAGCGAATATAAATAAAACAATTGTTTACAATAGCTGCATAAAAATAAACCTACACTTGCATTGTTTTTCCTGGGACTTTTGAGTTGCACTGTATTTCAAATAACTTTGGTAATTTTGTTTACCTCATACTCAAGTTTCTGAAGCAATGTTTACCAAAAAGGAGAATTTTAAAGAAACAGTGCCAAAATCAATAGTTAGCATAATCAGCCTATAATGTTCCCATTGCTGGGACACAGGCATCATTACTTCGAGAGGGAGTGGGCTAAACCAACAGTTACCTACTCTTGAATTTGGCATAGTTTAATGTACAGACGCCAGCACATCAAGCTACTACAATCTGTCAAATTTCTTTAAAGGATTTTCAACTTTATCCCTAAAGCGTAAGGTTCAATGTTGATTGAGAAAATTTGACAGTTTCGGGTAGCTTGATGAGCTGGCGTCTGTACTTCAACAGATCTGTTTTTCTTGAAAAATTGTCCGAACTGAAAAGTTTAAACAGAATTGTTTTAAAACTCTTTTAGACGGGTGATTTATAAGAACAAAACTAATAACCAACCTACATACAGCTTTTCATAAATTGTTATTTATGAAAAGTTTTCTTGAAACACTGAAAGGTAAAGAAACCAGATAAAATTCCACAAAATTCATCAAATGTTCTGCACCTAGATCTAGAAAAAGTTGAAAACTAACAGCTCGCTAGAAATAACGCTATAAACCAAATGCTATTCAGTTGTTTTCAGCAATCGCTTGGATGAAAGTTTGAAAATGCCAATATTCATTTGTTTCTCAATTCACTTGTTATTTTAGACTTTCAATTGAAATATGAAACCTGCACCCTAATTGCGGCAACACACTTTCAATAAAAATCTAAATCAATTTGAAAGATATTGCTAATTCATTGCTTTATATGTTCGAAAAAATTGTCTGTTAACAACGTAAATGACGCAATGAATTTTGTTGAACTGTCAAAATGATAGCCATTGCTACTTGTAGTGCGTTACGCAATTAAACCAAGATCAAAAAATCATCATGCGTTAATTCTGGTTTTGGTTGTAAAATAAGTTATAGGTACCTACATATTAGAAATTCGTCTAAGTACGCCTAAAGAAGCATACAAACTTCAAATGTATGTATATGTCAATGAGTTAGTTCCACGTTAGTCCGCAATTTATTTAAATACTGCGATTAAACGCATAAACTTATTGATACTTTGGTTAACACTCTCTTTTCTGACTCACGAACACTTGTCACTTGCAATAAAATGAATAGACAAAATTGATTAAAACATTACCAAGTGGCGCTGTACAGAATAATGACTAACATAAGATACGCAGTCTAAAAATATGTCTACCCGTGGTCCGTCCCAGTCTGTCCTCCCCAACGTTGACTGAACTTTGAAATCCGGGACTTGGCTATCAAAGCTCAAATTCGCTATTCATAGCCGCGTTAGTACAAGCTCTTTTATGTACTTCCAGAATATAACCAGCATTGAAAATTGAACGTTTTGTTTTGAACGTGACGGTTCAATTGTTTTTCGGTATTGGCTGGTATCAGTGGCCTAAATGTGTCATGCTGTGACTCAAACCAACTGTCGGGTTGTTTGGTATGGTTTTCACAATGCAGATTTACAAATATCTGTAGTATTTCTGCGCTTGCACATGGCGTATGTGTCACACGCGATGTTTTCTCTTGGTGGGGACAATTGTGCTGTTGATATAAGTTCGTTTACGATTTATGCCTTTCTTCTGCGGTTGCAGCCGAAAATAGCACGGTAAAATGAAAATTTCGTTTACCTTGCTTGTCGTCTCCCAGCAGTGGAAGACCACTGCTGGGAGACGACAAGCAAGGTAAACGTAGAAACGTAAAAGAACGTAAAAAGTATATTAATATACTCATATATTTTCTGTGGTAGCGGCTCGCAATATGAGGCGAGTCGCTGCGCAGTAACAAATTCACCTGTCGAGGTAATGCCCAGCGAATAGCGCTCTTCAAAGCTACCATAAAGTTTGAATCGGGCTGTAGGTAGGTACTTATGTGTCGTACGTCGTGGGTTCAAACATAAGCAGGCTCTTTACCTACTTTATGTTATTAATTTCATCACCATCTCATAATGGTGAAGGAAGGGAATTCGATGACATGTGACATATCAACCCGCACTGGGGCTGCATGGTGCATTACAGCACAGCCCAGACCCTCTTATAGAGACGAGGTGTGTGTCCCAGCAGTAAGAACGTTATAGGCTGATTATGCAATCAATGAAAAGTGTTGGCCACACACACACTAATCACGATATCGAAAGATTTGAGACTTGGGACAAACCAATATAAATCTAAACACAATACAAACGATACTCATAATCACAATAACAAATTTCATGTCCCACGTTCCAATATTTTAAGTAGCGTCGACAGTTAGCACATAACTCAAGCACCCATAGGTGAGGCAGCTAATGAAGTCACGTCTAACGATATGCTGTGTTCAGATACAGATAATAATCACGTGCTAAGTAGCAGACAGGTTTGCGGACCTTTATGCACTGTAATAAATCATAATGTCATAATAGAGATGGATAATTATACATAGTAGAGTGCGCGCAAGATAAGTCTGCGCGCGACGTTTGACTTCAAGATTATATCCCTGCTAGCACTTTTAATCACTTTCGGTATAAAGATGGCAATTATTTACTTTAGAAAACACGGAACACAGCACATTCTCTTGACATCTGAAGTAAACGTCCAGATAGCGGCAAACGATTATTTCCGACCAGCAGCGCCCCGCGGTTTCACCCGTATAAGTTTCGATTCCGTGTGAATATCGGGATGTAAAGCAGTCTATGTGTTAATCCAGGGTGTCAGCTACCTCCATACCAAATTTTATACAAATTGGTCCAGCCGTTTGTGTGTGAAGAAGTATCAAACATACAAACACACTCACATACTTTCGCTTTTTTAATATTAGTGTGATTTCGGCCGCGCGCAGACTTATTTTGCGCGCACTCTAACATCAACAATAATGTACAACTCAGATGTCAACCTGGCATTAAATATAGTATGCCTAATTTTGCTATAGTAAGAATATGGAAAAATAAATGTTAACACGCTGCTATTTTTAACATTTTGGATTGAAAAGCACAGTTGTGGTGGTAGACGTAGCATCAATTTCGGTGCCGTTAAAGATATGTGACGATGTAGGTTCCTCATGTATAATTCAATACACGGGACAGGGATGTCCTGTGATTTTACACATAGATAAAATCTACATAATTAAAATTGCCCAATATACAAATGAAATACAAAGTTTATTCAGGAAAGAACCAAAAATATACAAAAAAACCATTAAGCATTATCGATTTATTTTCTAATCTTGAATCTGATCTAAGATTCATGAATGCTCCTTAGTAAAATTTTTAAAACATCGCATTGTAAGATCCCTACGCATTTATGAAAAGATTTATGTGCGTGAGATCATAATCATCTCTAATTATACTTTGTAACCAATAAAATTTAATCAACTGGGAAACAGTTTTTAGGGATCCCTACCCAATAGGGCCCGTTGGCCCGTCGTTGCTAAGGCTCCGCTGTCCGTTTATACGACTGTCAGAGGGAACCGTAATAGGTAGATACTTGAAGTATGGGCTGCTATGGCCGCTATAAAAACAACAAAAAAAAAAATTATGAAGTAAAAAATTAAAGGGGTCCCCATACAAGAAACATATAAGTAGTGAAATGTGTAGAGATATTTTTTACGGTGGTACGGAACCAAAAAGAATTGTATAGACATTGTACGAAACCCTTCGTGTGCGACTCTGACTCGTACTTGGCCGTTTTTTTCAATGATCCTGTAGATGGGATGCCCTGATAACGAGGATTTTAATTTTCTTTATTGAATTTGTTAGGGATTTAAGGATGCGTTAATGTACTTTTTAATTGAATAGAAGATTATATTCTAAGTCAAGTCATCTTTAATGTCTCGTAAAATATTGTTAGGTTAATTTATTTTAGAAAATAATTTAACACATAACATAACATCACGCCTGTATCTCCCGAAAGGTTAGGCAGAGCTGTACCCACAGTTCATATACCTAGGTAAATTATATTATCTGTGGGTGTACAGCCAACAATAGAGATAAGTATGCAGGATCGTCGGATATAGTTGAAGTTTAGTAAGAAACCGATGGATGTTGTCGACTGAAATTTAATTTGATGAATGAGCAGTTTGTGTTAAATTTTATTCGAGAACATCCACCGGTTTCTTACTAAACTTCAACTATATCCGACGATCCTGCATACTTATCTCTTTTGTTGACTGTACCTATAATACACTCACATTACATTCATAGTTTATTTTTCTTTACCTGGAATTGTAGTCGTGCACCCTAATAACGTAACACATATTTAGTCACAATCTGAATAATTTTGAAGAATATTGCTTCCAATGTTCGAAAAATTTGTCTGCTCAAAAACGTAAATAACGCAATGAATGTTGTTGAACTGTCAAAATGAAAGCCATGGCTAAACTGCTGTAGTATATATTATGTTACGCAATGACCCCGCTGTTCCATTTTATAGGAGTTTCTCATATTTATTATAAACTGAACTTAAAGAAAAATCGTATGTTTAAACTTTCTTGTAGTGATACCAAATATCGATTATTTTATTTTCAGACTCATACAAAATATGATTAATTTGATTCATCCGTGTTTCTGACAGTTTACCGTTGAGCGAATTGGAAACGTTTACGAACAAAAGTAATAAATCAATGAGTTGACTTATTATTTGTTTTAAGCGCTTTTAAATGCTGCAGAAGTTGTTTCAAGCATTGAAATTTATCAGTTGTTGTATTGAAGTTGAGGCATTTTGAATGATAATACAAGCCAACTTATCAAGTTTCACTTATTTCATTTCAAGTATGTGCCTACCTACGGCTCCTGTCCCAAACACAACGAGAGACCGATTAGCTATCAACGATTTATTCGCTCAAGAAACGCAAATGATTGTAGGTAAAAGAGTTTGTTGTAAGTAAAAGAGATACTGAAATTAATATTTGATCGCTGACTGTTTACACCGCACGCCGGCCGGCGAGTACTCGCTTGTCGCAGCGATAAGAGCTATCAAAGATAGTACTCGCTAAGCGACGCTCGCTTGGCCGGAAGAACACTCGCTCAGAGACTTACGCTTGGTGCATATGCATACAAGCGAGTAATCGCTTGTCACCGCCGCCGCGCATACATACGCTGCTCGTTGCTCGCCAACTCTATTACAACTACGAGCTAGCCATTTTGTTGCTAGCTCTCCTCGCTTCTCGTTAATCGCCGGCGGTGGGACAGAGACCTATAACAAGCAACTCGACTCAATAAAATCATAATAATTATATATTAATATGTCCGATATTAATCGGCCCTGCTAGGTAACAAAATAACATTTTTGACCTCAATTTGATAATAATAAAATTGGCGTCAAAAAAAAGATAATAATTTAATTTTATATCTTCATGTCTAAAGATTAAGATTATGAATGTCTGACCAACATTGATAAAAGGACGATGCAGTAAACATAATTTTTCACAAGCTTTTAAGTAGGTGCTGTAGAGACTCAAACTCAAACTCAAAGCATTTATTTCAATTAAACCATTTACAGGCACTTTTGAATTGTCAAGAAGTCGGTCAGTCAAAAATAAAATGAAGCTAGTTGCCCATTCCAAAGCGTAGGTACCTATGGAGAAGAACGGGCAAGAAACTCCATGGACACTCTTTTAAATTATATTTTTACAAAAATATTAGTTACATCATTAATGTTGAATTTATAATAATATGTGAGAACGATGTAAAAAAAGATGTATGCGTTAAAAGCGTCCAGAGTACAGCAATTATTAAATAATAAAAAAAAAAAACAACAATCCAAAAATAAAATAATTAAAAATAAAAATAAGCCGAGGCAGCCGAGTGATGACCAGCCCCAACTGACGGCGCCCGTTCACGAACATGACGCATAGATCAGCACCATTCAGCTCAACCATTTTGAAGGGAGCTAAATGATCCAACACACACGCCACCGTCAGCGAGACATTTGTGTGAGCATGACATACTATCAGCTGCCAGGGCACATTCAAGTCAATGAAAGACATATTACCCGGTTAATGGTAGCTCTACAGTACATAGAACTCACATCTGTGCTATGCAATTATACAATACAAAGGAAATTGAGTTTATACAATGCAAAGATAGTCTTACAATCTTCAGCAGCTCCAACAGTATTTTCAAGTGTTAATCGATTAGTTGTGGTTGTGGAGCAGGACCAGCATTGAGCCAGGCATTTTTATCCGCGATGTAATCCCCTAACTTATAATATGCCTGCCTGCATAGTGTGCGTTTTATACAAGACTTGAATTTTGTTTCATTCAGTTGAAGAATGTGGGGAGGTATCTTATTATAACATTTTAAACAGTACCCCATAAAAGATGAGTCTACTTTAGCCAGTCTGAAACCTGGTTGAACCAATAGGTCCCTATATCTAGTACCATAATTATGTCTTTCTCCTCTTTTACTAAAAAGATGTAAATTTTTCCTTACATACATGATGTTTTCGTAGATATATTGACAAGGTACCGTCATGATGTTAATTTCCTTAAACAGTTCCCTTAGAGAATCGCGCCCGCGGAGATTATATATGGCTCTGATGGCTCTTTTCTGCAGAATAAAAATAGAATCGATGTCTGCAGCCCGTCCCCAAAGTAAAATACCGTATGACATGATACTATGAAAATAACTAAAATAGACTAGTCTCGCAGTATCTACATCAGTTAATTGACGGATTTTTCTGACAGCATAAGCTGCTGAACTTAGACGTCCTGCAAGAGATGTTAAATGAGGACCCCATTGTAGCCTTGAATCGAGCGTGATCCCCAGGAAAACAGTTTTATCGACGAATTCTAGTTTCTCTTGATTCAATATTATCTCACAATTACTACCCTTCACATTTGGTAAAGAAAATCTTATGCACTTAGTTTTTTTTTCATTTAATACTAAATTATTAGCAGTGAACCAATTTTGGACCTGCAGTAGGGCGTTATTTACGTCGTCAAAATTTGCAGCACGTCTATTTACCTTAAAAATTAAGGAAGTGTCATCAGCAAATAACACCATTTGTGGTTGATTTTTTAATAAATGCAGTAGATCATTAATATACACTAAAAAGAGGAAAGGACCCAATATCGAGCCTTGTGGCACACCCATTTTTACTGTTAAACCAGAGAGATGATAGCCTATTTAGTGCTTAAACTGTCCTTAACCGGTGACGTTTATGAATACTTTGAAAATTAAATGGCAGAAATACCTAGGAGACAAGGATACAAATGTAAAAACGTAGAACCATCTTCAAGGAATCATTATTGAAGTAATATGGTAGACTGTGGTTTTATTTATTCGCCCTGATACGGAGAACTCGTAAAGCTCTCACACCACCTACCTACTTAATATCCCACCTAACATCAAAATTAGGTATAACCAATTTCTTTTCCATCTTCCATGAAATAGAATTTAAATTGCCACTTGGCATTTCCAGCGCCCCGAGATTTAATAATAAAAATTCCCTTTGCCGCCTTTCATAAAAATCGCGAGATAAAAATGAAAATAATTTATTTATATCGGACATCCTTTCATTTCCTACTTTCTTTTGCGATTTATTGTAGCAATATCACAATGTCAAAAGTATGAATTGGTAATAATGAAATTTCTTTGGAGTACGCACCTACCTGTGACCTTTTACAAAGACAATAGTATCCATTCTACCTTGGCACTTGGCAAAATATCGATGTAAATTCAAATGTATTGAGTTTGACGTTTTTTTGACAGTTGGCAACGCTGTCAAAAACATCTCAAGATATATTGGTCACTGTACACATACGATTATAGTAGAACAAAAGTGTTACTTACCACACTTAAGTTTATTAGCTAAGTTTAAGAGGGAAAGTGAGGAGTTTTTATATTTTAAGTCTGTTAAGACTACGTACAAAATGTGTATGAGCCGTTACAAATTCAATAGGACTGTGTAAGACACGGTGGCTTTTCCCTTTTCTCTTCCGAAACATGGTCAGTCTTTTAAGTTTCTACATAATCAGCCTAAGATTTTGCTTTGGAAACTTGAGCCCCATGTAATCGCCTGAGAGATCATGGCTAATGGATTCCCGTCCATCATGTGATCCGATGGCATAGGGATTCCTATATATCATTCGTTCCGTCACTCGTCTATATTGCTCAGCAGCTCATAATACAAGTACTTGAATGCAAAGTACCAACACATAGACATAAATAATATGTCGCATGAAGTTAAACTTATGTATGATCTATCCCAAAAGTGTCATGGATACGTTTCCAAAAGTACCACTCGCCAAATACACCAAAGGTCAATCACATTTATTGTGTTCATTTCTAATTATTATAGAAAGTGACGTTATCTTTGTAGCAAAACAAAAACAAACACTGATTGTTTTCTTTTCTAATAATGATACACGAAGACGTATTAATAACTATCCACATGATTGATTCTACGGACTGATCTCTAAACGAAAGTGGTATTTATGAAGCAGCCATTGTAGTAGCTGCACCCTTAAGTAAGAGTCAAGAATCTTCTAAAAATATCAATCAAAGGCATTTCTAAGGCATTATTAATGGAAGTATATTAGTAAAAGCTCGATGTTTCTAATAAATTATGGACACAATGTAACGGTAACCTAGTTGAGCCACACCTACAAATTCAGGCCATTATTTGGGGCGCAGTACAAACTAATTATGATCTAGTACGTTGACCTTAGCGATCGATTGTAGTCTAACAGATAACGCAGTGATCGGAATGGGTAAAAGTGAAAACAATTG
Organism: Hydraecia micacea; assembly: GCA_914767645.1. Taxonomy (NCBI): domain Eukaryota; kingdom Metazoa; phylum Arthropoda; class Insecta; order Lepidoptera; family Noctuidae; genus Hydraecia; species Hydraecia micacea. The sequence goes on from OU611794.1 coordinate 5,182,213, forward strand.
TTTTTTCTCATTATTTAAGCTAGTGAAGCTGCGTCAGACATGACTATGTCGATCCATTGGAAGTTATCACTTTATCATACAATAAAAAATACTTTACAAGGTGCATCACTGTGATCGTTTTCGTAAGCCAACTTTAACAATTTCGTACAATAAGATTGCTCTTTCAGACAGTGGGGACTCAAAAACACTAACACCACGCAACATTTTTTTAAATTTATGCAATGGTGCAGATTCGTAATAGGTAATTGCGTAACACATTTACAGTCGGAATGGCTTTCATTTTGACAGTTTAAGAAAATTCATTGCGTTATTTGCGTTGTTGAGCAGACAAATTTTTCGAACATATGAAGCAATGGATTAGCAATATCCTTCAAAATGATTCAGATTGTGATTGATAGTGTGTTGCTGAATTAGGGTGCTGATCTTGGTAGCTAATTACGTAATTTGTTGGTCCATATTATACCGTGGGTACTCCTACCTACCTACAGATTACAGACAAGGTAGTGGAAATTTAAGTCATTGTAACTTTGTAAGTGACTTAATGGGTAGAAAGTAATGTGTGGTTAGCCAGACTGTTGTCACTTTCAACACTTTGTTACCGTAAAATGTACTTAACAACCTGAGTATTTCGTAATCAGTGAAATACGTGCAAAGTCTCACCTTTTTTTTTTTTTACAGCTTTCTTCTGAAACCCGCACCTATCCACTGTTTCCTTTTGTAGTGGGGTTCCTTCTCCGTGTATATCCTATTCTGATTATCTCATACCAGAAATGTTTTCAAGCATTATGGAAATTTACTGTGACGCTCAAGAGTTATTTTTCCAGCAACCAGAGATTTCGGATCTATCCCTATTGTTCTCATTTTACCAAAAACTTTTTATCAAGTAGATACAGCATCACTTCTGAATACAAAACAAGCTCCAAAACCTTTGGAGTACTTAAATGATTTTGATGACCTTACATTGCGTAAGCACTGGTAATATAATTTCGGTTTCTGTGTAGGTAGTATTAAATAATAACCATATCTCACACTTAGTATAACAAATACCTGTATGGCTTTCAGAGCTTACGCTTTAATCTGCCATAATCTTAATTTATTAACAGAGGGGACACATATGAATAAGCAACTGGTATTAGGAAAGTGAAGGACAAATCTTACAACTTTTTTAACGACAGTCCCTAAACCTATTCGTATTGGACTCTCAACTCTATCTCCTTGTCTTAAAGTTTATGTATTTTAGTTTGGATGGTATTGCCTTTGGTGAAGTATTTGTGAATGGTATGGTACGAATTTATTCATCAGTGTTGAAATAAGACGCTGTGGTGGCTTTAGACTAACCCTTTGGATGCTTCTCGCATAATGATTAATATGTCCCGGAGACATCAATATAAATGTATGAATATTTTTGGACTGAGTAACTTGCGTTCAATGTCTTGAAGACCTTCGGTTGCCTTATAAGATCGTAGGTAGAATTTGATGATGAATTTTGTTTCTTGTATGCGAGCTTTGAAAGGACATGTTCCTTTAAAATAATGTATGTAAGTAATACCTTTGAATTGCGACAAGGTTGTGTAATTTGTCTGCATTTGTAACTAAGGTCAAAGCTGGGATGTGAATGTGTATATTAGTAAGAGACTTAGTACAGTAAGCAGCTACATTCAGATCGACCGACGACTAAACGACGACGAAACTAGATGCGGAAGATGGAGGACAGGGTGTTGTATCGCAGACTGGGAGAGGCCTATGTTCAGGAGTGGACTGCGATAGGCTGAGTTCATTTGATTGATTATCTTTATGTCTATTTTTCTAGGTATCAGTGCACTATAGAATGGTTTTCAGTCTCATATCGACGCGTTATTGTAGGATTCATAAAAGTACCAGAATTTTTATGGCGTTAAAAGCAATTCACATAGGGTCACCCAGATCAACGAATTTCCTATAATAGGCAAAAACAACCGCTCACCTTTATAATTTAGAGCATTTGGTCGTAACTTAAGATCAGACTTTTATCGTTTTTAACTTTGTAAAGGTCACAAATTAACATCCCTAATAAAATGTAACAAAATGTTATAAAGCTGAACGGTCCACAAAAGGGGATGAAAACTTTATGACCCACGAAAAAACCACATTCTGACGATTTTTATAACATGTTTAATGTGTTTAATTCACTATAAAAGGGGACTCCGTTCCCAAGGACATAACTTTTATATTTGGACCTCGCCCTTTTAAAAGCTCGGATCACGTACGCAGGATGAACTTTTAATTTCACTGCCTTTGTAAACTCTACTTTGACTTAATAAAAATAGGGTGTAGTCTCCTTTGAAAGTCTTCAGCAAACATGAAACTGTCACATACGATAGAGGTCGAGTTTTCGACAAATCCTTCTTGGAATCAAAATCAGAAGGTTATTTGTTTAGAAGCAAGATTAATGTTCCTGAAGGTGTGAAGTTCACAAGTGCTGTTCTAAGAAATGCTAATGATTATTTAAATGAACATTTTTCACAGTTCGTACATTGTTTCAATAAACATGTGCATGTAACTTGAAACGTTATGTTTGTGCTTGAAATTGAATGCAGCTGTGCAGAGCTGCTAAACGATAACAAGCTTTAATTAGAGCCTTTAATTATAGTGCTGGTAATACTTTCTGGAATATGACTTACGAGTGCTTTGACCAAAGAGTAGTAAACTGTATAGAAAGCACAAATAATTATTCGTCTAGGAGCTCAACTGTCACAAATGAGACACAATTTCTTTTTCTGTTGTTACCGAACTTAATAATCTTGCCTAACAGAATATTTGCGTTTATTTTGTTCCTATTTAAAATTAATTTAAAACAATGAATCGTGTTAAAACAAACAGGTCACAAAAAGGAGCTTACCTGTACTAAAAAAAAAATTGTACTTAGATTTCTTATTATAGTCAATCCTAAAATCTTGATGATCGGTTATTCAATAACAATAAACATTAATTTTAAAATCGATGTTCGATAAAATAGGGATGGACCTTTTCCTAAAAAAGTGTCGATACAAAACAGGTAGCCAGCGAAACCCAGCCAAACGATTAGCATCAGTTTTTATTTACATTTTTTATAATCTATGGATGATGATTTATGGTTCGTTATTTTTTTTCTTTTAGAGGACTCGCGTCGTTGGTAGCCAGTCTCGTATGTCAACACAGATTATTATCAAAAACATTATCTGGTGTCAAAAAGACGGATTTCTTTCGTGATGTCTTGTGTACAGTTGAGATGACAGAGTGGTATTTTAGGATACTTCGCTTCCCAGACCGACTGTTTAAGTTTTATTTTAATTTTAATATCTCAACACATCGTAGGCAAAGGTATACAGGGCTCGCAAGTTCATAGATATTTAGTAGGTAGGTACTTACTTTCGGTCAAGTTTTGTACACATTAAAGCCATACTTGGACATATTTAAATATCAATGCGAGTATCATGACATATCTTCATTCATTGAGAAATAACTCCACACCCCACAAACTCATTCAAATTCTAAGCCCATATCTCTTTTAGAATAAATTATAATACAAAATAGGCGATTTATATTATTCTATTGTCATTTATCTCGTCCTGTTCCGACCGTTAACATTTGATTACATAACATAATCAAGTTAACTTTTATTCTTCGGTAAATAAATTATGTCTAGGGCATTATCATCATAATAGAATAAAATATAGTTAGTCATAAAATTACATTCTGCCGTTAAAAGTTTTTACGACCTAAAATTTAAGGACTGACGTTAAAATGTAAGTAATAAAATGTTACCACCCTCTAAACAGATTAAATGTTGCCCTAACAAAAATTAAGGACAGATGTGCAAAATAAGGATAAAAAAAAATCGTAAAATTTATATTTATATGAGAACTGAAATGGAAATCCGGGTTTTGCTTGTTTATTATTGGTCGGACGCTGATAAGAGCGATATCCGCTGTTTATTTAATTATTGTATTACTGCTTTCATGATTACATATTATGTGTTATAAAAATATGGATAAGGTACCAAAATAAAGGTAATAGTGATGAAACTTCTAGAAATCCAACCTTGCATTCATTAAATATCAGTTCCTTATGTTCATAAACAAAGCTGGGCACAAAACCGATAATCTGTTAATCGTTAAGTAATGAAGTTAACTTTAAAAATTGTTAACGGACTCATTAACTTCCGTTAACTTTCCATAAGTCCGTTAGTTTGCCAAAAGGACATTGTGCGGACCGCGCCACGCCGCGCAAAACATACAACATAACTCACAACAACAAACATCAACAACATGAATGATTGTTCTGACAATGGTTTTAAGTAAATCACTAACGCAAGGATATATAAAATGCAACTGCTATTAACGTTAACTTCCGTTAAATCATCCGAAATGTAACGCTTTAAAACTTTTTTTGTGACGGATTAGCGATGCCCAGCTATGACCATACTACTTTTTTGAAGAAACGGTGTCATGTGATTGTCCAATGTTGTAATTGGACAATCACACCGTTTCTTCAAAAATTGTTTAGGTAAGTTAGTATCTACAAAAAAATCAACCAACAAATTATTTACAAAACATCCTGAAATAAACACAAAACAAAATTACTTTGTACCTGACTCGGCAACTCATTCAGCTGCCGAACAATCATCATCAGTACTTTCAAAGGACAATACCACAACATTTATTTCACACTTCATTGGTATTTTGCTAATAAAAACCTGTCGGAAGGACGATTCGTCAATGAACTTTTTTATCGATTTCCAATAAAATGCTATTAAAAACAATGATTGCACAACAGGAGTAATTAGTTTGCATGATTCTGCAAAAAGTTAAGTTAGAATCTCATCAAGAAATGTTTGATAGCTTAATGATTAGCAAAAGTTCTTGATTAGGTAATCTAGGCGAGCGTGAAACTGAAAACTAAGTACGCTTACCTGCATCCGATCTCGAAAATACGGATGAGAAATACTCGAACCGAAAGTAGGTAGGTATCAAGAAAACTCTGATCATCTGATCTGATGTATTGAGGGCTGTAAATCATAGAGTAGGTAACTTATACACATGGAAGTTAGGGATATCATACACATATAAAAATACAATACTTATTAGTCTTATCTGTATCGGTTTTACGGCATAAATAATAAAAAAAAAAATAACCTTATACACAACTTTACAATTCTTTTGAAAGAATAGTCATAGTCATTAATAGTAATAGTAACTTTATTTGCAAACTTTAGTACCTACACGCTACATCAATGAGGTCTCGACACCTGAACTATGACATCTTGGATGACGGGGTTGAGGTTTCTCCAGTTACATGGATCAGCATGAGAAGGCTTAGACTATACAATTTACACTTAGTTTTTACAATAAATAAAAGAAAAAAAAATGAAATAAAATAAAAATAAAAAAAATACAAAGCAGCAAAGAATAACAATAAAAAAGCATTAACATCTACGATCTTCATGTATCCAACTATTTCGCACTTTCAATAACTAATAGTTAAAACATTATTTGCACATTCCATTTACAAAATCCCGGTGGCCAACGGAAACTGTATTGACCTCCAGCGTGGTGATAATTCACCGACAAATATGTCGGGTATCCGACTGGCGCCAACTGCCGCCAACTGTCAGATAAAACCCCTTTTATTTTAAATGGACTGAAACACGATAATATTCAGCCTGCCTGATGGATTGTCGAAAAAAGAGAAATATTTGTACACTTGCACAAGCAGACCGACGCCTTTCACGTTTGGCGCCATTTTTTTTTCTTTCATGAACATTGGGCCATGCCATGGTTGCAATAATAACGTGTATACATAGACCAGAGACAATAGTTTGCCGCTTTCTTTTGTACGTTGTTTGGACTTGGACGTGCTAAAATTATTGACACGGAGATTTTTGGACTATTGTTTTGGATTGATGAATGGTATATGGAAGTTTATTTATCGAAATCTATAAGTAACGGGGAGATGAAATAAAAAAAAACTATTTGTGTGACCCACTGTTTTTCTACGAAATAAAATAGTTTCACTATGGTTTCACTCAGCTTTCAACATTCCGTTTGTCATTTGTGATTGTAAAATATTTCTACTATGTATTACAGCAAAATCAAATCAATATTATCTAGTTTCAATATTTTTTGAGCATTACAGTGAAATAAAGCGAAATTCTATCAATGTTTCGATTTTATTCAAGTGTTTGCAAAGAACCTTGAAAATCCGGTCCATAACGAAATGGCGGAAGTGTGCAAGTGAAAATCGGAACCAAGGATATTACAGGAAAACGAAAAAACCATGGAAGACCTTGGGTTTTATCTAAGGTTTTACTTGTTTGTGTGAAACTGGGAATAGGTAATCTTTGGAAAAGTGGTAAAATGTTGTTGCTTTTTTCGTAGATGTAAGGACTAATACTAGTTTCTAAGGGTGCTTACATAAAGACGCGGGTTCGAGGTAAAAACAAGCCAGTTCCGATCGGTGCGGGTAATATCCCCGTAATAACTTATGAGCTTACAAAATTAAATAAAAAAAACAGGTAAAACATTGTGACTGCTTCTTTACGTAGAGCAACCTGCAGCTATTTGAACCGGAAAACCCGCTGCTTTAAGCACCCTAAGTCGTGTGTTTACTGACCAAATAGACTATAGGACGTATGGGTTCAAAATAAAAGATTTTTATGAATTATTCTTTTATTTATTAAAATCATGAAATAATATTCTTCTTGTTAACATGTCTTAGTGTTAGCGTCAGTTAGTATGACGTAAATTAAGCTGGTGTGAACCATTTGCACTGGTTGGACAACATTAATTACATTGATAAAAGCAGGTAGGAAATTTATTATTTTGTAAGTAAGAGAACACAATGCAGTACAGTAACTAGGTATAAAATACGCGCTAGGACTTGCGGACATCAGCCCGTATTACCTACCTAACTAGGTACAATAAGGTAAAAGTACCTACCTATATATGCATAGTATAACAATTTGTAAAACTCATGAAATAATAACAGCAATTAAGGTGATTGGGTAGTGACACTTTTTCATACATTCTTTCGGGGTACAAATCTCGATACATAAACGATTTTTGCAGAATAAAAGTACGTATATTAAGTTTTTATGGTTTATTATTAACGCATATCGACAAAAACCTATAAAAAACCCCTATTTGTAAGATATCTAGGCCTGACAAAATCGATAAATCTCTCTATGTGTGCACGGATGGAACACGCCCTCTGCAGGATATTTCAAAGAACCATCTAGAAGCAGAACAATGACGTTTGGGCTTGTCTTATTTGTGCGTATAGGTACTTACCTAAACTATGAGGAAGAAAACAAAATAAATTGGTGTTTTATCTCGTCTTTTATTTGTGTCGCATTTGATGAAACCCATTGATTCATAGATGGTGAACAAAAAAAAATGTGCAAACGTGAATGCAGAACAGAAACTGGAAAATTCAGTGATCGACTACGTGGAACGTCGGAAAATGGTCAATACTACTTCATTGTAAAATGGTTAGTATTTTTTTTCATTAGGGGCTTGTTATTATAATTACATCTACCTATCGTTTTTTTGGCCTTCCCCTTTTCAAAGGGAGATGTTCAAAGGGACTTGTTGCGCGGACCTTAAATAAATTGGGATAAGGCAGAAGCGAAGGTGGAGTGACGATCTGATAACGTTTACAGAGCCAAAATGGCCAGAAATCGCACAAGACAGGGGGGTTTGACAGGAAAAGGGGGAGTTCTTTGCCCAGCTGTGGGACACAATATAAGCTAAAAAAAACAAAGGTCAGGAGAATGATGTGATGTGATGATGTGGTGTGACGTTCCAGTGCAAGGATAAAATTTAAACTATATTTCCACTCAAGTTGCACATAAACAAAAACATTGTCCACTATATAACGGAAATTAATGATGTTGCGTAATCTTCCGGGTGAATAAAAACAACAATGGTGTATTTGTATTATTTCCCATGTGAATAACACACACATTTACTTGTAATCATGTGCACGTTTATATTCACGTGACCATGTTATCAGGAGCTTCTGTTTTCATTCAAACATGTGCGGAACTGTCCAGTAGTCTAGCTTCAAATAACTAGCCCATCAGTAACCAGTAAAATGCTGAGCACTTATCAGAGCATTCCTGTAATATTAACAGGAGTCTTGATTCCTTGCCGTGATTGACATTTCGGCGACTTTGTTGTATATACTTACATGTAATTTGCAAATTTATTACAACCAGGGCTCTGGAGGTTAACTTATCTAGCTGTAGAAATCACAAATTTTGATCCATTTTGCGCAGTTTTTGCGGATACTGTGAATGATGACATTGTTTAAAAAAATATTGAGCCAGGTGAAGTAATGATACGAGTAGCTCACAAGTAGGTATTTATTTATTTATTTATTATTTGACTATGCTCTTCTGTATTCTCTGACAGAAAGATAACACCTGCGCTATTTTTGTAAGTATTACATAACGAGTTATACTTACAAGTTATAGATATTAAATAACGACACCGGAGTATCTGGTGACGCTAACCTTGTGCTAAGGCTACTCGGGTGTCGCTCGGCCGTGACAAATGGCAAAATGATCATCTTTTTGTTGTGCTGTATGTTTGTATTCAAAATAAAAATATTTTAGTTTTAAGAGATAACGTCCTGTAATACAACGTTATCTTGCAGTACTGCGCAGCTCGCAGGTGAATGGAAGATCATACTTATTAGAGTTATAAGTTAGATCATACATCCCCCGGGAGGGGCCCGTGGCTAAATAATAACAGCCACACAGGTCGATCGATCAGGTTAGCTACGCTTGCCGTGGTTGTTCTGTGGATGGTTGAACATCTTTACATACCGAGACCCTCCGTGCCTCGGAAAGCACGTTAAGCCGTTGGTCCCAGCTATCATTCGTGGATCTTTGACAGTCGTTACGGCTAGTTAGAAGCCCGAAAGTCTGACAACCAGTACAACCAAGGGGTATCGTATTACCCAGTAACTGGGTTGTGGAGGTCAGATAGGCAGTCGCTTCATGTAAAATACTGGTATTCAGCTGCATCCGGTTAGACTGGGAGCCGACCCCAACATAGTTGGGAAAAGGCTAGGCAGATGATGATGAGTTAGATCATACATACATACCCATCATACATACATCAACATCACCAATTCACCATCGTGATCATACTTAGGTACTTGTTTGTTAGTTGGAGGTGGTGGTGTTTTATTAGTTTATTGTTGTATAAGATTATTTTGTGTATTTTTTTCTATGGGCCTTAGTTGCCTGATAATAAAATTATTATTTTTATTTATTTATTAGGAAATTAGTCGGAGAAATTTATTAATTCAATAAGCAAATCGGGTACCAACTTAAATAGATCGTATCTTCAAACAGGTTATATTATACTCATAATTATAAGCTGAATGAGGCTATCACATGAGCTTGGCGTTTGTCACAAAAAAAGTGGGGCCTGTCTCAGCAGTGGGTGAGAGAACTCCATGTCAGTGATGATGATATTCAAACCACAAGTGTCATTTTTGACCGTTGTAATAAATGCCTATAACTAGGCAAACTGACGTAGTGTCAATTTTGTTTAACAATTGTCTAATTTCCCTAACTGTATTGGTTATTTAGCCCGTAAAAACATATCTTCCAATTATTGACTTCTGTACGACTTGCACTGCTAACCTAAAATGGGATGTGCGCATGATGTCATTGTCTGACATGGATCAATGAAACGAAAATTCAACAATATCACAATGTGTTTCTAAACATAAAAACAATCAATCGATCTGTGGCGCGTGCACATCTAAATTCCATCAATAAAAAATATATGCGGAACTATTGTTAAATTTTATTTTATTTTTATTGTATAGGTAGTGTAAAAATAAACAAAGAACATAAAATATGCTCTTCTGAGTTGTAGAAATAGCCATTAAACAAGTAATGGCTTCTGTATTGTTATTTTACATGTTAAATTGTTGTAAGTTACATAAACAAAATACATAGTAAGATTTTTTATGATTATTTGACGGTAAAGATTAGTTCTGATCACTATTTTAATGAAGACGAACAATACCTACTATCATCACGTCGTAGCCCACCTTGTAGTATTTCCGCATTTTCGATATTAACCTTAAACACTAAACCTAATGTTTCAGTTTTCAGTTCAACTTGGGGTTTTCAATACTCAATACTTTATTGCATTCCTTAATTTGTACACATGACAGTTGGTATGTTAAAACATCGAATCAGTTATGGACCCTGCCGGGCACAGCAAAGTTAATTTTTAATAGGAGAGAGGATGAAGGCGCTTTTTGTTAAGAAAAAAGAAATATTTAACTAAAATAGTATAATTTGCTTTTATCTTATTTATATTTTATGTACGTACCGTGGTTTCGGCTGCCACTTGCCAAGATGCCAGCTGCCAGTTCTTTATTATTCTAAAAAAGAACTGGCAGCTGGAGTTCACTGAACTATCTGCTATAGCCTTTATACCAAAGACCCTCATTTTGGTCTCACCAAAATCCTCACTTTACCTATAAGTAATGTGTGTCCACGAATCTGTTTGAAGTAGAACCACGCACTCGAAGGATTGATGGGAAACAATTGATTTGATTCACGCAACCTTGTGCACGTGTGCTTCGTTCTCACGGCACCCAGCGCACGCGCAATCTATAGCCACATGGACAAGTACCAGACATACCTACGTATACTTAGTTAGTATTGTGAATCTGGGAAACTGACTAGATAATGAGTATCATCAGTAATTGTGCTGCGAAGGACTTTTAATAGCAACTACGACAAATGATACAATGTTAGTTGGTTCCGTAACAGTTGGGAGAAAGATAAAAGTAGCTAAAGCTAAAGCTTATTGATCATGGTATGTTGGATCAGTAGGTTATATTCGTCGTTGTGACTTTAAGACCTCTTATGTGTAAAAATCAATTTTATGAGAAAATCGATAAAAACCGTCTACTAAAAAAAATTTTTCTACTAAAAAAAGATCTTGAAGTTGGTAAATAAATTATGATGTAAACGTTGTATACACACGAGTTTTTGCATTCGATAGAGCTTCAAAATGTAGAACAGGCTGGCGTAAAAAAGTGATTTTGCCAAAAGTGACACATAAGAGGTCTTAACTTCGCAACGACGATATTGTATTTAAGGGGATAAATTGAAAAAAAAGTGGTTTTTCTATTTCATGTAACTTGTCTTATGTGGAATAGGACTTTAACATTTTGGTACATGTTTTTTGACTTTTTGGCCTAGTATTATGTAAAAGGAATACATTACTTTTTTCGACATCACGGCGTAACGCTTAAAAGTTATTCAATGGAATTTATTTTAAAACATAGAGATTTATCATATCTACTCAAAGTAGTTTAAAATTTAATTCATTTATTTTGTTAAAAAAAGAGTAAATTTATTTTGGCACATACGTCGTTTTAATCCGAGCGCACGCACATTATAGCCATCACTCTTCTTTTGCGTTTCAAAAGTAATTGCATCACTTTCGCTCGCTTAGTAAGTTTTCGAGGATTTTAGATTTTCGAGGTAGCCCTTTAACCCTTTTAGCCCTTTTAGCCTTTAGCCCTTTACTAACCCATATGGATGTTGCTTATCCGAATTAAAGATTATTTTATTTTTTTATTTTTAAGAAAGAGGACACAGGAGGTTCCTTGAGTCCTATGAGGTCCCTTGGTCACCTAGGCACGAATATCCCGTCATTCCGCAAGCTAAAAACAAAATTGACTAAGTCTTGTGTGTGGAGGATATTGTAATCTTTCTTTTCATCTATCAGAAGTATTTACTAGCAGTCATTATTCTCCTGTCCTTATCCCAGTTTATATAGTGTCGGTATTAGTCGTCATCGCGGTAGTCACCCCCTTTCTAACTATATAGATTACAGCCTACATTCCATGAACTTAGGCATAGCTTTATCACTTTTAGGTATTTAGTGGAAAAAATGTTCTATTACCAGATTCTTGTCATCGCTCGATGAAATAATTATTTTAGTCTGATGTGGAACAATATACAAAGCATCTTGGATTATTTACTTACACAACTGCGAATGTAGTTCCAATTGTAGTTCCGATACCAATCGGAACACGTACAACAGCACATCAAGCTACTACAATCTGTCAAATTTATTTAATAGATTTTCAACTTTATCGCTATAGCATTAGGTTCAAAGTTGATTGGGAAAATTTGACAGTTTCGGGTAGGTTGATGTGCTAGCGTCTGTACATCAGTTAAACTGTGCGTGCTGCAGCCGTGAGAACTGAGAACGATCATCACGTAAACAACTTGAACAAGGTTACACTGAATCAAATCGATTGGTAACTATAAACACCTTCGTCTTCGTTTGACTAGAATTTGTTAAGAATTCCACAGCCCACTGCTCGTAAACACATGGTATGGGCACAGTATTACAATATATTATAATACTGTGGTATGGGCATGTGATACAAAGGAATAAGGAAAATGTCGTGAGGAAAATTTTGAGTATGAATGTCGATGGCTATAAGAATAGGGGAAGACCAAAGAAACGATGCACGATAGATGGACTATGTGATACAGGGTGGCAGGGAAATCGACGCACAAACTGAAACCATGAATTCAACACATGATTCTAGACCACCTAGCGTAGAAAATTTTTCTTCGGTTATCTAAACAAAATCTGCTGTTTCAAAGTTCAATACCTACTTACGCGGTCAAAATGTATGGCAGAGCTAACTCAGCTAACTTAAAAAAAAAAAAAAAAAAACTAAAAATTTCAACGCAAGGGGATTCAGAATTATGTACAGACGCCAGTACATCAAGCTACCCGAAACTGTCTTTCCCAATCAACTTTGAACCTTATACTTTAGCGATAGATTGTAGTACTTGATGTTCTGGCGTCTGTACTTCCATATAACAGGTTGTGCGTCGATGTCCCTGCGACCCTATTATATTCTTTCATTTCAGCACAGTAGGTACAATGCGTGCACAGCTTATATTGGTAACGACAGATTATCCAGTAAATTTATAGCTGAGCTGACTACTCAACGCACGATAGATAACTATCCTACTCTGACGTCACTCATGAAGACTATTTGAATCCATCCCACGCTGTCATAAAAACTGCAACAGCCAGCCACTACCAATCAAATGGATAGCAGCTTTTAATTGAATTCATTTGTTTACATGACGAGGCTAAATACGGAATTTCAATTGCTTTGTAAAATCGGACACAAAAGGTTAGCGTGTTTAATTGTTTTCCTATCCATTACCGCTGTATCGTTACTTCTTCCGATTAATTAAGTTTTTTGTCTAGGTTTTCAATTAATTTCGGATTTCCGGCCTATGCGTTTAATTGATGGGGTTTAGTTAGGTATGTCTAATTAGTAAAAATAATTGATACCATCCTCGGTCTTCTTTGAAGTTCAACTGCGTGTAAGACTGTAATTTGAAACACCGGGGCATCGTGATAATCATCATCTGCTCAGCCTTTTCTCAACTATGTTGGGGTCGGCTTCCAGTCTAACCGGACGCAGCTGAATACCAGTATTTTAAATGGAGCGACTGCCTATCTAACCTCCATAACCCAGTGGCTAGGTAATACGATATACCCCTTGGTAGGACTGGGTTATAAGAGTTTTGGGCTTCCGACAACCCGTAACGATTGACAAAGTTCCACGAATGACAGCCGGGACCAACGGCCTAACGTGCTTTCCGAGGCACGGAGGGGTCTTGGTATGTGAATATGGTCAAACACGGCAACCGTAGCTTAACCAGATCGATCGATCCGTGCGGCTCTTATTACTTAGCCACAAGGCACCGAGCATCGTGATAATATAGGTACCTATTAAAGTTTGCTTCTGGATATTCTAAGGGGAACCGCTGTCACGTGATTGTTGGAGTTTAATCCTTACAGACATAGTCGAGACGCTGTTTACGCCCGTAGTAGATATAGACTGCATCGTAAGAAACTATTTGCTCTCATATTCGTCCAGGGACAAAACAGAGGAATACGTTTGTATGTAACAAACGCTGGCCGGCCATAATAGCCGCAGAACCGATGACCGTTGGGGTGATCTTGAGTGGAGACTGCGAATCGGCAAACGGTAGGACCCCCTCAGACTAGGTGGAGCGACGATCTTCACAGGATGGGTGGTAGCAGCTGGATGAGAGTTGCCGAAAATCGAGTTAAATGGCCTGCAATTGGAGAGGCCTATGTCCAGCAGTGGACTGCTGTAGGGTGATGATGAGGACGATGAAACAGACATGTGACCGCGTTTCCCCTCAACAGCATCACGGTCTACGGAGTCACTATTGGGCCCGGTTTATGGCAATAGCGTCGCTCCATATTAAATAGGACTTTTTATCTGGCAAAATGTGGGTTTAGCATAGCTACCTATCTCAGCCTACCCTTCTAGGAATATAAGGCGAGTTGTTGTTGTATTAATTCTGCTTACGAAATCTATTCGAAGGACCACCGAAAATACACGAACATAACCGAAAGCGATTGTACTAGACCTCCTTTCAGCACCAACTGACAGTTTTAGGATAATGTTGTGTGCAATATGCAAGAACAAACCGCTTCTGTTGTTACAATATATGTATTTACAATTGTTCTGCATTTCGTGTGATAATTGTATAACTGCAGGACACGTGAATCAGTTTAACTTTTAATGTTATAGTAAATATTTAATTGCATCAGATGGATCTTTGTAATTGGTTTGTTATAGGAAAATTACTGTTATTTTCACAGCATACCTTGTTGTTTACTGCTGGAAGAGCACATGCACTTGTCTTTGTGTAGCCTGTTTTGATCCTAGCACACAAAGTTAAACGTACGCTGCTTCAACTGTGATTCTTATCCAGCGCGCAGCGCAAAATTGCTGTTACTTTTCGGCCATCCAAACTGGGTCTCCTTTACAGTCTACCTGATAAAAAACAAAATAAAATCACGTCTGTATTCCTCGAAGGGTATGTATAGAAACACCCACATTACGCCAGGTATGTTTAAGTGCCATGCAATACCATGTGTTGGTCTGATAATCCTATAATAAAGAGCAAATTATACAAGATACAGTGGCATTTGCATTAAACTTCACAGCAACAAAAAATACCGGATGAGCACTTACCAATATCGACAACATCAACTAATAATACAACGATTATCATTCTACATAGATTTGCAACTATTTCGCTAAGCCCAAAACAAACAATACACAAAAGGCATCTTACAAAGCACCCATTAAAACAAATAAAGCCATTTATCATTAAACTAAACAGTCCTAATGATTGAACACCTTGACATGACTCATTGGCTTCCAAATCCATCGCCCCCTCCATTCCATCTTCATCTTAACTCCTTAGTCGGTTGATAAAGGCTACCCATACATGATCAGTTCTTTAGGAACAGTCTGTTTCGCGTACCATCTTAAAATTCGTACCATATCAAGATTCTCAAGGACTAGATACGCTCATACGGCAGTCGGAGTAACTGTGACGACTGCTTGAAGCCACTAGTTAAAACTACATAGCTCTAGCCTTCGTCGTGTTGATGCTTCCACAAATTATTTTTACTAGCTTCTGCCCGCGACTTAGTCCGCGTGAAACTTCTTTCTCCTACCCACCCCGTCGCATCGCATCGCCTGTCCGCGCTATTACATCGCTTTCACATAGCGTTCTTTCCGACTTTTTTTTATTTTGCTCGGCTCCTAAGGATCCAAGCGTGATGTTAAGCAGCCTATTAGCCTTCCTCATCAATTGGGCTTGGGCTATCAACTGCAATAAGAATTTTTCAAATCCAGCTGGCAGTTTTAAAGATTAGCACGTTCAAACAAACAAACATACTCTTCAGCTTTATTATTATTAGTATAGAGATATCACCTAGGCATATCGACAGCGTTAGCAGTGTTCTCGCACTGGCCTCTGGTACAGACGCAATTACTTACACAAAATGCAGGACAGGAGATGAAGCATCGTCGTATTGTGGCTCATCAGAGCATTCCCATCTGCCTAAGCTAAGCTGTACCTATCTGCAGCGGCACCTGACTGGTTTAGTAGTCGGTTCCGAGAAGAAGTCTCATCGTTCAGTGAACGTATTCATTCAAGCCAAACCGACGCAGGTTTGCCTGATCAGTTTGGCCTCTCCATGTATGGAAAGCCTAACTCCTTAGTCGGCTGCTAATGCCAGTGCATCGCGTTTATTATCAAGCTGCAAGTCTTTGTAGGCGTGCCGACGGAATGCGTCACTGATTGACTGTATCGAAGAATAGGATGAATTGGGTGATTGTTCGTCTTGTGCATTTTATGTGATATTTTAACAAATGGAATAGAATCATAGAAATGTAAAAAACAGTTATAATTTTAGATTTCGTTTAACATAGAGAGCAGTAATGGTCCAGTGGTAAGTGCTGCGATTTACTACTTGTAGGTCTTAGGTTCGAACCCAGACAGGCGCTTTACTTTGTGTAAATTACTTTATCACCACTGTTCTCAAAACGGTGACGGAAAACATCATGAGGAAACCGGTATGCCCTAGAACCAAAAATTCAAAGACATGTGACATTTACTAACCCGCACTGGGCCCGCGTGGGGGATTACTGCCCAGTTCCTTTCGCCGAGAGGAACCCTGTGTCCCTGCTTAGTAATGATTAAAAGAGATCATGTACGAAAAATTTTGTTGTCAAGGAAGAGGAGGACTGTCCTACCGTAATACAGTGATAACTAGCACAGATGATAGAGCGATTTAACCCCAGAAAAAAAAATAAAAAAAAATATTTGAGTTATATCTAAAAAGAAGCCATCGCTAATTTTATTGTGAAATTTTTTTGTTTTTTGACAATTTTTTTTTCTAAACCGTTAACTTTGGCTCATGTATACTTGAGGCCGCACCGTCTCTGAATATCATAATCTCAAATCACCATAATCGCAAAACACACCATTCTTAATACATCATATTCGTTTACTATAACATTTTCTTACCTGTGTGTATACAATCAAAAGAGTACCTACACCACCTACACCCTAAATTCCACACATTTGCAAGCCTCTAAAAAGATTTTTATCTGCTAAACAATTCAAATTATTCTCGCTACTCATCGCCATTAACAAGTCGCCTCACCCGACGTATCTTCGTATCATTGTCGCTCCACAACTATTGGCGATACTTAATATTATTGATTGGCAATTAAATCGATCAGACATATGTGCCGATCACGGTCAATGAACTTGCGTACATTCCTCGACGTTATTTTATGATCTGTTATATTGTAACCGATAAGAAACGAGTATTCTTCCTGAGTGGAATACTTCGTATTTACCAGTGCTTAATTGTTTCAATGTTGATAATCTGAAAATGTAACAACAATTACTTTTACTTTTGCTCGTCTTTTTGATGAGAGCAGTGTTGGAAATGGCCGTGACTTACGAGTTGTGGGTCGTAGGTTCGAACCCAGACAGGCGCTTTATTTTGTGTAAATTATTTCATCACCACTGATCTCAAAACGGTAAAGGCAAACATCGTGAGGATACTGGCATGTCCTAGAACCAAAAATTCGAAGACATGTGCCATCTACCAACCCGCACTTTGCCCGCGTGGTAGATTACGGCCCACTCTCTCTCACAGAGAGGAGGCCTGTATCCCAGCAGTGGGAGCATTATAGGCTGATTATGCTCGTATTTCTGTATTTCATCAGAATTTATGCTGCTATTAGTTTTTCAAACTAAACTAAGAATAGTGATTTATCACCACTCTTTCGAGAGTCTTTATCATTCAAGTGGTATTCGATACAAAACTGCTTTCAAAGCAAGACTGAACGCCTTCTTCTGACACGTTCGTTCCATGCATCGCTTTCAATCAGGCGTGATTGAGGTCAAGAGCAAGCTCATTTAGCAATAAAAAAAGTACTGCAACAACAAAACTTTATTTAAGACTATTAATATTGCAATGTCAAGAGTGATCAAAACTAAAGTTACATACATACATCAAATTGATAATAGGTACACTTCTCCACAACAACATTAAACATATGCGTAAAATTCATAACATAACATAAACTCATGCCATATTCAAATGGGGGTAGGCAGATACTGCAGAACGCCACCAGCTACGAACCTTACATACTGCTTTTGCCTCGTTTAAGTTTTTAGAAATCTTTCTTATATCTATATTTATGTTCATACATCAGCACCCTAATTGCGTAACACACTATCAATCGGAATCTTAATCATTTTGAAGCAAATTGCTAATCCATTGCTTCATAAGTTCGAAAAATGTGTCTGCTCAACAACGTAAATAACGCAATGAATGTTGTTGAACTGTCAAAATGAAACAGATTCCGATTGATAATGTGTTACGCAATTGTCCCGCTGGTCATACACGCGTTGCTAGTACTAAGCACCTGACCTGAAGTACATCACCAATAAGGTCACTTTTTGTCCTCCTAGGGGGTCCCGGCGTTTCCACTCAAATCTGCCTCGTAAAATTTAAATAAAATGCATACAATTCGTCTCATACAGATCTTACGTATAGTATACGAGACTTTACGCATATGGTTACAATATCCAACGACGGAATCTCCACTAACACTAAAGTGGAATTTGCATTTATTACTCAATTCCCTTTAACAGCTGGCTATAATACACGCAGTGGGAACTTACGCAATGGAGAGGATGGAACTGATACACGCTTGTTTGTTATGTTCCCCTAGTACCTATTAGTCGCAAAGTAGGTAGGAAGTGGCAATAACAGGAAAGTTCCTGGTAGGGGAATTATTGAGCCTACGTAGGTATTTTCCCTATTAAATAGATCGACTGCTTCCTACAATCCATACTTCCATACTAATATTATAAATGCGAAAGTGTGTCTGTCTGTTACCCCTTCACGCTTAAACCGCTGAACCGATTTAGATGAAATTTTGTATAGAGATAGTTTGAGTCCCGAGAAAGGACATAGGATAGTTTTTATCCCGATATTCCTACGGGATCGAAAATTATGGGGATGAAACCGCGAGGCGATGCTAGTTAACTATATCTTAGTTTTCTCTAAATTCAAACTCTACCTCAATACAACATTTTACTAAAAATTGTTCCAGCCGTTTGAGCGTGAAGAAGTAACAAACATATAAACACATACACACACACTCACAAACATTCTCCTTTATAATATTTGTGTGATACTCAGTGATACCTAGTGTGATTAGCCGTCAGGCGTCAGTCCGTCCTCCGTCATCTCAAACTTGTAACAAATATATCTGCTGTTCTCTGTTCCTTTTCTGTTTGCTAGATTTGTCGACTATTGACGATTGACTGTTGAATGACTAATGCCTGTTAATGAATGCCTAGTGTAAGTGATAACAGCCATAAATCAATTAAAGCTATTTATTGTTTTATTTATTTATTTATTATTAAGGTACACGAACAGCTTCTATGTATATATTATCTTAAGTACTATAATCACAAAAGTCTCGGTCTTACACAGTCGCAAGTTACAGGTTTACCAGCAATCTCGGAAATAAATGATCACACATAATAATAACAAAATTAAAGGCTAGAACTTAAAAAAGATATGGCAAACTACTTATTTAAACTTAAGATTAATAACAAAAAGTAAAATAAAAAGACGAACAACATTGCAATTTTGCATTTGGCTGGAAAAAGACTGCTCTTGAATTTTATTTAATGGTGACGGGTATACATCGATAATAAAAATAGATAAACACCTTTATCTGTTTGTTTAAGTGCGTGCTTATGCCAGTACCATCATCTACCACCTACGCATCGATTGTTAGGTCCACCACCTTGAGTAATTGCCCATTGTTGCACTTGCTTGAATGTGGCAACACAGGCAATACTGGCAACACACATAATTGAGTAGGATCTTCATATCCTTCACGTACTGACATGGCGTAGGCTTTCAATAGACATTGAAAGGTTTGTGCGTTGAATGTTTTGATATTAATTCTTTGGGACTATATTATAAAAATATTTTCCCTTTCCACTTTAATATTTGGTTGTTGTGTGAGATATGATACATCCCCTTCAACTGTTGAAAAATCATTTGATTTATAACAATAGAAATTCAATTGTGTCTCATTAGCCACAGTTGAGCTAGGTTCATTACGGACCACAATTAGGTTAATAATAAAATGTAATGCAGTCATCAAGTTCTAGTTACTTTTTTAAACTGATATACATATATTATATTCAAAAGAGAAAAGATTTGATTGTTTGTAGGTGTTTACGTTAGTTATCTGCGCTTTCACGCTAAAACGGCTGAACGAACTTGGATGAAATTTGGCACATGGGTAGACCGAGACCTGGAAGAGGACATAGAACTTTATCCCGATATTCCCACGGGGTCAAGACTTATGCGGGTGAAACCGCGGGGCGCAGCTAATAAAACTTACGTGGCTAGGAGGAGTTATTTATTTCGCCGATCAGATAAATTGGTAATAATTAGTAAGTAGGTAATAATTAAACTACGGAAAGAAACTATTAATTAACTGGCGTAAGGAAAGATATAGGTACTTACATACAAAATTAAATATAAATTAATTTCCTGTTCAAATTAACTTAAATTATGCTGATTTTCTGTAGTACCTATCTATTAATAAAAACTAAAAGTAGCATAATGACATAACCCAAATCAATCATTCATCAACTTACACAAAAATCAGTAATCAATATTATGCAAAAATCAATCAAGAATATCATTAAAACCGCTAATGTACTGATTTACATAAATAAAAGTAAAATTGCATCAACCCGTCCGTTGGGTAGACAGCGCGGCGCCGCACCTGCGCGTGCTCATGTACCACAACTGGTTCCTATTGGCCAATCCGATGACAGTGATGACATTATGGAGATAGGTTCAGAAGGTTTGATTAAAGACAGCTTGCAGCTTATAAGTTAAAACGCAGGAACATTGATGTAGCGAATAAATTTACTGAGGTACTGAAGACAACTCTAAAAATCATTAACAATTTCCTTATATTCAAAGTAAGAGTAAGCAATTTGGCGTAAAGACTTGCCCCAATTGCTGGTTGCTGGCATAGTTTCTAATGACTACCTTATTTTGTAACAGGTTCTCAGATAACAAATAGTCCATCAGACTGGCATCATATGAGGCAATCAACAACAATCCTAACAGTTGGCTGATCTCTCGCAGACAGTCACCTGGGAAAGGGCTTCGAGAATAATGTTGCAACGCAACATGGTCTACACACAATTTCAGATTGCAGATTTGAAACCATGGACGGGTAGTTAGAAGCTCGAAACCGACAACCAGACTGACCAAGGAGTATCGTGTTACCCAGTAACTAGATTGTGGAGGTCAGAGAGACAGTGGCCGCTTGTAAAATTAATGGTATTCAGCTGTATCCGATTAGATTGAAAGTTTACCCCAAGATATTTGCGAAAAGGCTAGGCTGATGATGATGATGAGATGGGTATATTTTCTGGGATTCTAGCTCCTAGTAGATCCTTTAGCTGGTCTTCTAGGGAAGAACACTGTTCATTGTCAAAGCATATACACTAGTACAAAGTACAGTAGTACCTACATTATCCATAGCAATTATCTTGACTTTAAATGACTGTAATGCAATGGACCTAATGATGAACCGTAGAAACACAGCTTAATAAAATACGCGTTCTAGAATAATATTCTCTTTTATTCGTCGTCGGGCAAACCGAAAAGTAAGCAGTCAGTGACGTTTTCGCTGACAGCAAACGTCACATAGCGTTTAATAGGACCAACCCAACCCTGTGCCTCAACCTTAAATACAACTTTAGTAGGTTGCTGAACTTATGTCTCTTCTTCCATCGTGGAGCTGACCGGTTCCCCGCAGGTATTTTCCCTTTAATGTAGTACCACACAATACTTAATAGTACTACGTACTCAATGTTAATAGAGCAAATGACTAATGTAAAGTGCTTCCTACGTGTTAGTTGGATGCGTAAGAGTTTGAAGAAACTGGTTTCTTTTAGTTAACTTTTGCGGTCTTTATGGACTTCTGAATTACTTATATGCAATATTTAGAAGTTCTGTAGATAAGAATGCTGTTGGTTTATTCTGTAAAAATCTCACCGTGAAAACAGAAGGGTAGTGAGATGTCATTCCATCTGATGCTAAAAGAAAGAAATTAAGAAAGAAAAAGTATTTATTGCGACTCCTATACAGGAAGGTCACAAACTAAACTAAACAAAGTATAAAAAACAAAATTAGGAATAGAAAACTGAAAAAAAAAAACAAATTAAAACACAAAATGAAAAGACTAAGGAAAATTAGGCTAGGGAGTGACACTATTCTAATCGAGTGATTCGTCAACTCGTCCTACATGCCTACGGCCCATTTGGTCAAAATCTAAAAAAAACTTCTTCAAGTCGTCCCTAATTGGCCGTAGGCATGTAGGACGAGTTGACGAACCACTCGATTAGTAAACAGTGTCAATTCCTAGCCTAATTTTCCCTAGTCTTTTCATTTGATTTTCTTGTCATTGCCACTTGTCTTCACTGTCATTGTTTTCATGTCTATGTCGTATTGCAATTTGTTAACATTTATTGATGACTTGATTTCCTTATGATATATAGATAGATTACAAGTACAGTAAGTACTTAACTAGTGATATCTATTCACTTATTCAGGATAGTGATCGCATTGATAAAACAATTGACAATTGGTGATAATTGATTACTACGCTGTTATTTAATTTTAATTGACTGACAGGTAGATATCCCGCTGTCATGCTTACCTTTCAAAATCGAAGTTTTATATTACACACCTGTTTCCTATCAGCTGTTTTGCTCATAATGAGCTAGATCCTCCAATTTTCTGCTAAATTCCAAGCTATACTTTAAGAATCAATCAACCAAATCATTATTTTATTAATCGAGTAGTTACATAATGTAGGTATTTAATTCAAATCTATTAATTTCATTTAACGATTGAATTATAGAACATGAATATTGATTGAAATCGTCAAATTATTGTTTCCTTTACGCAACACGAGTATTTACGTAATACTTAGTTGCCTATTATATCTCCAGAAATATAATATCGTTCATAAATATGACATATTTACTACAGAAACATAAATAATAATAATACACTTTGAGTAAGTGCAATGTGTTTCTAAGTTTTGTACCCAATTAGCTTCCGTGAGCTTTCACTTTTTCCATATTATTTATGACCCTCTTTGTTACCAATCTCTTTGATTGACGGCGATATATCGATGTTCTTCGTCAGTTGAAAATAATCATCCCAATAGACAGCCTCTTTAGTATATTACTAAAAGTAGAACATTGATCATAGTCAGTAGGCTGTTCATATTTGTTTCGTTGCCTTAAAAAAACATTGTTTAACAATAAAAAATAAAAGTTTAAGACCTCTTTGGACTTTTGATTTCGAAGCGGCTGCCAGATTTGAATTTAAAAATAAAACAAAGGCGTTCTTAGTTTAAAAAATATAAGGACTCAATTTTGACTCTCCCTTTTGTTAAGTATAATCGCGTAGACATGTCCTAAGTCCATATTAGAGGATAGTGACCACAAGAGGTCGGTTTACCCGCGTTGTGTTACTTGTGGTGTCGGCCACACAATGAGTAATGTGTTTACTCAAGTAAGCGATAGACACTAACAGAAAGTGTCATAATGTTAAGTACATAAGTATTACCTATCTCAGTTGCATATTACTTAGTAAACAGATGTATCTAGACTTCTAGACAATGTGACTTCTGCACTCATTAAAGCTTGGTAATTGATAAATTAACTTTAAAAGATTTTCTTGTTAGTGATGTTTTGAAAAAGCGTTGAATGTTGCTGTTTTTGTTTTCTACTTTAAATACTTTTTTTTCGTAAATAATAATAATAAATAGAAAAAATAATCAAGATGGATGTTTGATACTCAAACGTGTTTTGACATTTGCTTCAAAAGAACAGCAAAAAAGAATGAGTCTCATTGTGCGTAGTTTTTGCATGATTAAAATTTAATAATAATCACTATCATAATGCTACTTTTGATACTACAAAAAATTATAAACGGCTGTTTCTGCCGCTTATTGCGTTTTTTTTTGTATGTTGCGTGTTGTTATTGATACCTATTTGTTTTTTTAAATACTTTATAATAAGTAGCTAAATGATTTTTTCGTAGACATAAATCTAATAAAGTTCTCTATAGAATTAGGTTAAAGTAAACTCTTATTATTAAGTTTCTTTAAGAAACTGACAAACTGAACATTTTTGTACTTAGAAAATACTGTACGCACGACGACATATCAAGCTATACATTTTCAGTATAGTTAAGCTGACTTATCATAGTACAAAAAACCTATCCAATGCGACGTCACGTCAGCTACAAGCAACTGGAAATGTTTAGCTTGCAATGTCACCGTGTATACTAAAACTTACTTTGTAGGGCAAATGAAGTATAATTTTGGTTTACTCTTTTATTTATTGTATTCCATCATAGCAACAATTTAGATTAGAAGCTTACCAGACAAGTCTACCTGTTAGAAACAGAATCCCACCTTGATCCAAGATGATCGATCGATCAAACCCGAAGGTCACGGTCATTTGACAATGTAGCACCGAATACGCATCCATCTTGTTTATATCTCACAGAAATGCCGCCGTACGTCAGATTAAATGTTATAAGGATTATTTTTTCCTGTTTTCGTGCTTGTAAATGTTTGTTAGTTAAAAGTGATAGTTGGATGTTTAACAAAAAGATGTGTTTGAGCTCTATGTAATTTGTTCATTGAATCAATACTCTTTTAGCATGATCAGCCTATAATGTTCCTACGACTGGGACACAGGCCTTCTCTCTGTGAGAGGCAGTGGGCCTGGGCAGTGATCCACCGCGCGGGTCCAGTGCGGGTTGGTGGACGTCACATGTCTTAAATTTTTTTATTTCTAGAACATAGTTTTTTTACGAGGTTTTCCTTCACCGTTTTGAGTGCAGTCGTGATGAAATTATATCTCTTTAATATTTTGTCTATAGATTTGATTTCTTGGTTACTAATAAGTATTAGCTACCGTTTTATTTTTTCCTAATGCATATTTTGTGGCTTGTGACGGTACCTACCTACCTACTTACTTATATAAAAGGCGTTAAAAATATTGAGTAAAGTTTGCAGTTCGAGGAAATGTGATAAGTATTTGTAAATGTCACTGACATGTCTTGAGGTCAAAAAATAAATAAGTACCTACTTTTAACTCCAGTACTTTTAGTTTTATATATTTTGGCTCGAAGTTTTCAAGGTGTTGCAAAAATCAGGGCCCCTCAAACAGTTGGATCGCCAGTCACTGGATGACACTGCTCCTCACTGAAACAATGGACGAGATTGGTTCAACCCTATACTACAATATGAACTCCGTCGAAGTACCGTATCCGTGACAAAAGCTATCGATACGGACAGCCAACGTCATCACAGTGGAACGATCTGGATTCCGGAACGATTCGCGAAAATTCCGAAACAAAAGAGTTTTGTTCGCGATGATACTTTATTTTCGTAAAGAATTCGGGTGATGGTGCTGAAGAACAGTTGATTAGTTTCGGAGCCAATCGGTTGTATGTATTTGGTTTTCTTTTTTCTTCAGTAACGAGATGTACCTAATGTAACATATTATATTATTAGGAGTATAATCCTGTTGATGCCGTATTTAAGTTGATTACTTATATCACTACACTGGCTCGCTAACACATCAAGCCCTCTCGTGCAGGCCTGCTTCAATTTGTACCTCTCGCCATTCGTGGTGACTGTAACAGATGACATAAGTGACAGCAGCTGCTGCCTCACTGCTTGTGTAAATGAGACAGAAAGTTTAAAACAGAAGACGAATAATGTGTTTTTTATAAAGTTTCACCATTTCTTTTTGGCACTCTTGAAACCTCATTTATTCTCTCTCTTCTCTTGATCGTGCCCTGCCTTTTTATTTAGGTTTCTAAGTATTTTATTCTAAACTAGCAACCTGCCCCTGTTTCGGGCGGTTTGTACGAATTGACAAAACATGGAGATTCCTTTATTATATGCCATGTAAGTTCAATATTTATGTTTTATGTACATAAACGTTCCCGAATAAGTTCTCTAAATGTCTAAATGATGGTGAAAACCATAATATCAAAGCCTTTGCTATGATTGGAAGAACAGCGGTCACTCAGACTGTCAAAAAAGCGATTTTAATTTATAATATGTATCTATAAATTCATAAATATTTAATCCACAATTTGATCTCGTATAAGGCATAAGATTGAAACCTTTCACTTTCCAATCTTGACATAGCGGCTGCAATCATTTAGAGATAATGAACAGAACATTACTTCGATGCAATTATTTAAAGGAAGTAGATTTTCCAATAATAAGAGCAATTTGTCCAACGTTTCCATAAACTAATGTTAGGTTTATAATAGTAAATAATTTAGATGGACTAATGGCCTGATTGTCAACTATGATAGGGTAATTTCTGAAGTTCGATGTACTATGTTAGGGCGGATGCGCATACACATAATATAGCAACATAAAACTTTACTAGCAAATAAAAGTGTCCGGTGTTACCGATATAGCAGTGAAAAGTAGACAAGTAGCAGTGGGCTGGCCATGTTTGTCGAAGTACCGATGTCCAGTGGAGCAGACGAGTCACACTATCAGTAGCAATGGGTTTCATATTGATAGTTAAACAACATTCATTGCGTTATTTACGTTGTTGAGCAGACACATTTTTCGAACATCATGAAGCAGTGGATTAGCAACATCTTTCAAAATGATTCAGATTGAGTTTGATAGTGTGTGTGTGTGTATTACGCAATTAGGTAGGGTGCTGGAGTGGAGACCGCGTATCGGCAAGCGTAGAATGGGGCACCCGCGGCTAGAGGGAGCGACGACCTTATAAAGGTGGTTGGGAGTTTGGGACAGACTGGATGCGAAAGGCGGAGGACATGGTGTTGTGGCGCAGCTTAGGTGAGGCCTTTGTCCAGCAGTGCACTGCGACAGGCTGAGTTGATTGAATGGCAGACGTTGCGACAATTTGCGTTGCTTAGGTAATCGTGTAGCATCACTAGCAACGTAGCAACACACGCTGTTATGTTTTCGTCTTTACGCAAAGCTCCGTCAATTTAAATCGAAATTGGTTCTTATAATGACATATTATATGTTTTAAGTTTTTTTGCAGATGCCAACCAAACGTTGAAAACGATTCGTCATTTCGTGTCAGCAATTGAGGTTTTTACAGCGAAGATGATTCTTCAATTTACAGTTTTACACAAAAACAGGTTCAGTGTTTTAAAACTAGCATTAAGAGGCTGTAGTTAAGTTTATAAGCTGAGAAGACTTAAATATTTAAATGCAGCGTTGATAATCTCAGTTAAAGATCACTCTTGCAATCCCCGAGGATTAGGCAAAGCTGTACAGACGCCAGCACATCAAGCTACTAGAATCTGTCAAATTTCTTTAATAGATTTTCAACTTTATCGCTAAAGCATAAGGTTCAAAGTTGATTGGGAAAATTTGACAGTTTCGGGTAGCTCGATGTGCTGGCGTCTGTACCTACCTATAGATCAACCACATTTCGCCAGTTATGTTTAAGTCCCACGTAATGAGGTGCGAGCCTATTGTCATCAAACTCCTATTGTCAAGAAATCCAAACTCCTGACTACTGCCGAGAAATTCCAGATGAAAAAACCTAACAACTCTTTTCTCGATCCGGAAATCGAAGCTAGGACCTCATGCTCTGCAGTAGCGCTTGCGACCAAAAGACCAATGAGGCAGTTCCAATGTGCCTTAAAGTACAGACGCCAGCACATCACGCTACTACAATCTGTCAAATTTCTTTAATAGATTTTCAACTTTAATGCTAAAGCATAAGGTTCAAAGTTGATTGGGAAAATTTGACAGTTTCTAAAACAAAAGTAACTGAGCAAAGTTAGAGATTTACGAATACGAATGGAAAATTGAATTAAATCGTAAATTAGCCCGCGTTATTAGATCAAAGTATGTGGGGGCCCTCAACGCTTTTGAAATGACAGCAGCTGTGACAAAAGCCCAATAATTTAAATATCATGCGGGTCACTAATATCAAGATACCCCTACCTACTTGTTTTTTTTTTTATAAATTAATTATTTATTCAATATTCCACGTATGTTACCGGTGAAAGGGGGAAAGCTGACAATAGAAACTGTCAATAGTGTAATAGGGGCTGTTTTGAAAGACAACCTTACAGACGCCAGCACATCAAGCTACCCGAAACTGTCAAATTGTCCTAATCAACATTGAACCTTATGCTTTAGCGATAAAGTTGAAAATCTATTAAAGAAATTTGACAGATTGTAGTAGCTTGATGTGTTCATCAAATCATTCGTTACATTGCTTTACCAATAAAACAAAGTCACAAAGGTTTTCACCAATAGACGGCGTGATTCATGCGGAAGACATCATAAGGCACATGGATAGACCATGACCTGAATTAGGACATCAAATACTTTTTATCCCGATTTTCCCAAGGGGTCGAGACTTATGCGGGTGAAACCGTGGGGCGCAGCTAGTTAGCTAGCTCCTTATAAATATACTTTAGCCCAGGACAGCAGCTACCTACTTAAAGCCGAGTTATATTAACTTATTGTTCTATGTATTAACATCGATTACGAAAGTAGATTAAAAACCCCTGAATACACTGATTACGTACAGAATACAATGGATGCAGTAATTATGAGTCGTGTTACAAGTCTTTGTGAAACTATAATGATATGAAAAAATGATGATGATGATGTGGAAACTGTTTCTGGATTGTGTTAAACTAATTTTTATACTTATGTTTGTTATTGCATCTGTTTGTTTCCCAAATAAAATAAAATAAATAAATATTACGACAGCCGCATTAAGATGTTTACACATTCTCGCAAAATCAGATGCCATGGAGTAGTGAACAAATGGAGGGATAAGAGAGACGGGAAAGCAGACAGCGCTTAACTTGACGTGTGAAATTGTGAATATTTCAATAGGTAATAGATTTTCAACTTTATCGCTAAAGCCCTTATGCTTTCAAAGTTGATTGGGAAAATTTGACAGTTTCGGGTAGCTTGATGTGCTGGCGTCTGTACTCTATTATAATATGTCACCGAGAAAGCCGCTTATCGTAAATAAAATGTAAATTGAATCGCCTGCGACGGCCGAAGCCTCTCATGGCAGTTATTTGAGTTTTGCAATTGGCATAGTCATGTTGCAATCTTAGCCGTTACCTATATACATGACAAATTGTCAATGTTGGTACCAAACTAGGTGTGTTATATTCCTCATAGCGTTTAATCCATTTACTTACTTCTCTATGGTAGTCACAAAATGCAACTTTACGCCGCATAAATATTTATTTACATAATATTTCATTGTGATAAGGTTGTCTGTATGTCAACTTTGTTTGCCGTTTTCCTGTGGTAAATAGTTGGTGACCACATAGTGACCTCGCTTGCATACATTTTACTCCATTGTTAACAGCACTCAATAAACTGGCAACACTCCCATCAAACCACAATTACTAATGGCGAGAAAATATAGTTGCTCTAAGGAAAAGTTTCCTTCAAACCTTTTTAATTAAGACCATGAGGCCAAAGCTGTGACCGAATGGCGGCCAGGTTTAGGCAAAAGAAACCAGGGCCGTCCTAAAACGCGTTGGGTCAATGTCGCGGGAAACATCTGGATAAGGGACGCACAGAACTGGGAAGTATGGTGGAAGAAAGGGGAGCCCTTATACCTAGCAGTGGGTGATTCAGGGCTGTCGTTATGATGATGAGACGAAAATCCTTGCCAAGTGTACTGAAAAACATAAAGATCCTTTTTGGGATCTAGATATCTGGCCGAAAACTCAACAGGAAAAAATATAGGCATAAGACCACCTATTGTGTTACTCTTTCTGTAATTCGTATGGTGTACAGCACATAATAAAACGTATTTTATTCTATTCTATCTGTGTATACATCTGGATAATATCAATCCTGCACTTCTGTGGACTTAATAAAACCGGCCAAGTCCGAGTCGGACTCGCACACGAAGGGTTCTGTACCACAAGCACAGAATACTTAATAGTACTCCACAAGGTAACAAATATCGCAAAGACACGTTCCCCTTTAATTTTGAACTTTATTTATTTTTATTTGTTGTTATAGCGGCAATAGAAATACACAATGCCACACCCGCTCATCTAACCTAATAATAATTATATTTACAGTTACCATCGACTCGATAAGGAAAATTTCAACAATAAGCAATACACTTCATCTGAACTCCATTTTAAGGTCATCCAAAGTCACCGACACATAGCATCCGCATCACATATTAAAAAATACAACAAATGTCTACACGTTGATACCTACACGACTTTTTTCTCGTGACTGTATGTTTATCTGTCACATGCCAACTCCTTAACATAACGGATAACGCGCGAATCACGCCTTGATGTTTGAGGACCTTGTTTCAATATCACGACTTTTAGTTTGGTGCGGTAACGTTATGTGGTCTATTTTATATTTATATGGAGATCTATCATAACCCGTTTTACATTTAGAGACTGATAAATGACAATTATATAGCGTTGAAATCCTAATTGGAAGAGTGCTCTGGGAGAGACAGAGGCTTGTTATAGTCTGCGAATCAGTGCTTTTATTGATGCCTCTTAAAGTCCAATTTTTTTTATTTATTTATATTTAATAACAAGTAACAAAGGACTCAAATATGTTAGCAACAATATTTCTTAAAAACTACGGTAGTAAACTTAACCTACACACTTAACCTAACACTGCAATATAGTTCATGCGAATCCCTGCCATTCCCTGCTACAAGCTCAACACCGATGTGGAAAGTTTGCAGCAGCGATTCACATTATACAAGCAGTCCAGACTGCTCGCGTTACACCGCAATATAAACCATTACATTTAACTATTTATGCACACACATTTAAACAGACAAGAAGAACAAATAACGTACAAAGGTGATGCTTATTGTTGGTGCTCTTGGGAGGCTAGTTGTAAGTACAATTTATTAAGTTTTTTGATGGTTGTACAGCAGCAATTAACCCGTGGCTCTACACCGTATATAAAATGAAATCACTGTCCCTTCTTTATTCAAAGTTGTCTAGACTGTTTTGGCGCTAAATATAAATCAGTTTGATGGACAGCAACATAGTAACATGGTTTTTTTTCAGTATTTTCAAAAGTTTTATGATTGATGAGCGTTAAACCAGACTCTACCTATAACATAGTGTTTGTAATAGAGTAAGTTATCCTCCTGTCCAGCAGTGGTGACCCAGTGGAAACGGCCGCGATTTACGAGTTGCAGGTGGTTGGTTCCCAGGCAAACACTTTACTTTGTGTGAATTGTATCATCACCACTGCTCTCAAAATGGTGAAGGAAAACATCGTGAGGAAACCGGTATGTCTTTATACCGTAAGAAGACATGTAACATCCACCAATCTGGCATGGTGGATTATGGCCCGGCTTCCTCTCACAACGAGGAGACCTGTGTCCCAGCAGTGGGAACATTAAAGGCTGATTATGTTATGTATGTATCCTCCTTTCGTATGACCAGATACACATGCTGGGAATTTCTAGAAAAACCATTATACGTAAGGAAAACCCATGTTAGTAAGTGTAGTAAAAAGGAAAGTTATGCTTTCCAAGAACAATTCGAATACAATGAACGTATCACTGAATGAATGACGATGAACGAGCGCCAACTGCGTCAGCGGCTAAACGTTCTTGAAATCGAGCGTGAAGGAGAAATTAAAGTTACAGAAAACGTACACACACGACATATCAAGGTATACATTTCTATTCCATTTCGTGCGTACTTATTCTAGAATGATTCTCGAACATCTCTATAGAAGATGTTTCCGGATGATAGCGACGCGGACGAGTACTTCGACGCCTAAGTATCCTTTTGTCTTTGTTTTTATTTGTATATTTGGTTAGTGTAAATATAACATTAGGTACTACATATATTAAATGACTAAAACTACTTCTAGTTAGGCTACTAGTTAGTTGTGTTAAATATTGTAAAAGTTATAGAAAACTAGATTTGAACAGACATCTCTCAGTCGAGACTAGAGCTTGTATTCTAAAAAGAATACGGACTATATTTGATAAGTACTTATAGTCTATAGATATAATTATCTTCAAACAGGTGTTTAGGATCTTAAGCTGGTTTTAAAATGACTGTAATAATAATTTCATCCTAGACACGCGTCGTAAAAATATGTCCGGGGCGTAACTGGTTTGTACTAACATTTTTTAAGTGAAATTTTTAGTCAATCGATTAAAATCCTGACGATTGATAAATGATAAATGATTTTATTTCTGTAAGTAGGTTTGCACAAACACTTTTACACGTCAATCATATTTTAAAAACTAGATGAGGTCGGCGTTTCCTATCTGACTACTCTGAGAAGAAAGGCCGAAACAAACTCAGAGGTCACAGTCTCTTTTAAAGTCCAGACATAATCTTGGTCAGGTTATATGAAGACCATGTAGATCGAAGTCCGAGATGGTCTTTTGAAGAAAGAACCACACAGATTGAGTGGACCTGTCCAGTCAGTGCACGCATTTGTCAGAATTCGTGCAGCTCAACTCAAAACTTAAGGAGCTCAACGATTCGACGAACAATACCAAAGAAAGGACATTTGGGTAGGCCACATAAATTACTCAAACTGCCAGACCATGACAAAAACTAAACAGAACAAAGAAAATAATCAAAATAAAAAAATAAGTAAAAAAATAAAATGACCCACATTGTCTTCACACTCACAATAATTAAAAGAATATAATACTTTACAAAGTAAGCAAATGTCATTGTTTAAATAAAATTCATTAATGTCAATGTGTATATATAAAAAAAAATGTTCAAAATACAAAATTGGAAGCAGATCAATCCCAAGCTTTTTTGTCCTCAATGTAATCTTTAACAGTATAAAAGGCTTTCTGGCACAACTTACGTTTAATGAATGACTTGAATTTATTAAGGCTTAGATCTTGAACTTGGCTTGGTAGTTTATTGTAAAAGCACACATTGGCATCTGAATGAGCCACCTATTTTTTTGAGCCTTGTTGTAGGTACAACAAATTTGTGTTTGTTCCTAGTATTTATATTATGGATATCACTGTATTTTTTAAACAATTTTTTATTTTTATTTTTTTATATTGATCAAAACATGCCAATCGATGAGCTTGCAAGACCGACTGGTGATCACAATTTCAGATAAAAAGCCACACAGACACACAGGCACATTGACAATAGTGCATCCCTTTTGACCTTATCCATCCTTTTATGTATAGAACTATAAAGGCATGACCAACAGCGTGTAAAGTTTACTCATCCTCCATAGAAAAAGGAGGATCTTCCGACCAGACCAGGTGTTGTGTCTGGTGGGCTACTGCCCGACGATTGATGTCGGGACGTTGTATATGCTAGTTTGTGCGGTAAACTCTGCTAGTGCGATGCAGGATTCTACATGACGTCAGCGTGATGCGTAGTTCGCATGTGACACTGTAGGTAGCGCTGTAGGTGCCACTACAGATGCATTAAAATAGAGTCAAAAAACAAACTATTAAACTTCAAAATAAATAAAAGAAAACTTATGAAAGTTTTCTCACATGAAAATATAATCAAGCTAGAAAACAAATATTTGGACGTGTCAACTAGTTTAACAAACAAACCTATTGCTGCAAGATAGTCAGCTATCACTCGATGTAGTCAACCTACGTTGAGTGAATACCCCTTATCTATAGTTTCTGATAACGTTACAAATCTTATCTAAAGCCGTCAATATAACCACGATGGAGTGCCAAAAAACATTGATATTACTTTTTCCTTATCGGACTCTCTCTGGCCTTTCCAATTGAAAATATCAGTACTGTTAGGTATTCCTTCTTCATGTATTCCTTAATACTGAAGATCGTGATAACCTATAATGCAGAATGCTATGGACATCTTAAATCTCCCAAGCCTATTGACGTCATCAATGAAGGAAGACTGTTTCAACAGTCAATAATCGACTCACTCGGACTAGTAATATAATATACTAGTGGAATTTCAGCTATGAATACTTAGGTCATCAAAATTTAAAGGATATTACTAATCCATTGCTTCATATTATGTTCGAAAAGTCTGTCTGCTCAATAACGTAAATAACGCAATGAATATTATTGAACTGTCAAAATGAAACCCACTTCGACTGATAGTGTGTTACGCAATTACCATACAGAGGGTCCAAATAAATAGCAATCGCTTTCAAGGACTTTCCTATTCCTACAACGACTTTCAAGGGGATTGACACAAGTGCTCATACATACGAGGGACACGCGTCAATGGCAGAGGCAACTGCAGGCGTCGACGAGTTTCGAAGGCTGCCGCCGACAACATGCTGCTCGTGTATTTTTTTTTTTTGTTTGTGAATGGCATCTCGCAGTTCAACCTATGAGGTTGTCGTCTGCTTAAGCGGGCTTGCCTGTGAAAGCCTCAATAAATTAAGGCCTCCAGCCAGGGCTTAAAAAACTTAAAAACTAAACGACTATACGCTAAGGGCACCCCCTGTGGGGTACGGACCTCGGCTTAGGGCGTCGCTGGGAGAGGGAAGCAAGGGACAGGCTGGATCGGAATTATGCCGCTAGTATATTTGAGCACCGCACTTACGGCCTGGCCACGACCTTGCCGCTATCAGTAGCAGCTTAGCGCGGGGCGACGAGCGGGAAAACAAATATACGAACGAATATGTATGAACCATGCCACGACGCACCGCTCGCAGCGTCAACGCAAGCAGTGCATTTGACAAAGACACCGCGCCGCTTGCCGCTAAGCCTAAAGTCGTGGGCGAGCGGCACATTGTCGAGAGTTGCAGTTACCTCTGTGTTGACGCGTGTCGCTCGTGTGTGTGCACACTAAGCTTTTCAGTAGCTTTATGTCAATCCTATACATTTTTTCCTCTTCCAGTACAGTTTTTCTGATTGTATGTACTTTTGTCTACGCCCCGCCCTCAGATAAGCCTCCCCCAATATCTATTTATTTTATTTATTTATTTTATTTTACCATTTATGTACACACATATATAAACAGACAAGAAAAAAACAGAACAAAGGTGATGCTTATTTCATAAGAAATCTCTTCCAGCATACCTGCGATAGGACAAGAAATAGAGAGGTATGGTTACAATATCGTATTGTAACCATAACTAAAAACCAATTAAAAGCCAATTACCACGATTTCCTGGTCGCAATATTCTGTTTTCCCTCTCTAGTGTTCTACCTCACGTTTCTTAGTAATTCCTTCAAGCATAACGTAATTGACCCAGGAAGATGACATAATGGTCAGTTATTCTCAGTAAGTACTGTGGGGTGCGAAGCTACGGTGTGTGCTTGGAATATATTATTAAAATGCTTTAAGCTATAACCAGCATTTATTTTAGAAGAAGCTTACTGTACAACGATAAAACTAGCAAGACAAGAAAAAACACTAACAGAATATTTGACACACGCTTGAACGTTCGAATGGAACACGCCCTCAATCATAACCAGCCTGTCCCAAAAAGAGGTGAGGCTTCACAGATAGCCTCTACAGTACTAAGTAATTAGTATGAATGGTCGTTCACGTGTTTTGACAGTCGAGTTCTTTCTGGGCATGACTCTTTACAGTAATCGTTGGTCACTGGGATTTCCTTTGAAGTAAGGAATGCTTTTACCTACTTCCGAACATGAGCTGTTACCACTGAGGTAAAGTACTTGTAATAATAGTTCTATGGCTGTTACATATAAATGCTTGACCACCAGATTATCAATCACAGAGCTACAGTATATTATAGGGGTGGTAAGTATTAATAAATAGAAACGAGGATGGACCCTGTCGACAAACTTTCAAATAAGTAGGACAGAGGAAGAGATATCAAGCATTGCAGATATCAGAATGAAATTTTTATACTTAGCTGTAGGTATATCTATTACTGCTGAACTTAAGCCTCCCTTTAGCCTCCCTTAAACATACACAGGTACAGACAGCCATCAAGCTACTACAATCTGTCAAATTTCTTTAACAGATTTTCAACTTTATAGGTAGGTAGGTTGATTGGGAAAATTTGACAGTTTCGGGTAGCTTGATGCGCTGGAGTCTGTACATAAAAAACTACGAACCATAAATCACAAGTTTTGGCAAACCACGTGGTGATTTCCACTCTGCTTCCCGTAATCTATACTAAAATTATAAAGAGGTAAAGTTTGTAAGGTTGTAGGGGGTAATCTTCGGAACTGCTGATCCGATTCCGAAAATTCCTTCACTAATGGGAAGCTACAGAATTGCCGAGTGTCATAGGATATATTTTATAATAAAACAAGACATTTCACGCGGACGAAGTCGCGGGCAAAAGCTAGTCTCTATGATATAGGCGTTCACATTAATTTTGACAGTATTCCAGTTAGTTACCATACCACCATCATCATTCTGTGACCCTTATCCCAATGTATTTGGGGTCTGCGCAACATGTCTTTTTCTTCCATACTAATTCTCCATTTACCTTTGCACTCGCATTAAAATACCCCAACAAATACGATTTACAATAAAAACAGCAATTCAAAACAATTGCAGCGCGCAATTTGTGCGCTCCTAAAGGTCGGTTCACACCGATAATGAAGACATGACATATTGAGGACCAACGCTGATAAATAGTCGATAATGAAAACTTATGTCTGTATTGTCTGCGCATGCCTCGCGATTCAGACTCGCTGGCTGTCAACTAAAGTTTAGTAAATAATTCGACTGGCCTTATTTGTCGATTTATACAGAGGTATTTTTCGATAAATTCTTTTGTTTTATTTTTGTTTTGCATTGGCATTTTTAAAATGGTCTTCCATTTTTGTGTAGTACCTTGGTTTTTTTGTCGATGACTTTGTTACAAACTGACCTTTTGTCCACGGTATCTTAATTTATTAATCCTTGAGGTAGCAATTCATCGAATGTGATTAAAATAATCGTGTTATGTTGTGTATTTACTGAAAACAACTGTTTCACTAAATCTTTATGAGTATGTTTGATGTCCCGTATATCAAGAAACATTATGAATTATAATTTGGATTTTCTTCTGAAAAGGTCTCTCAATAATTATTTTAATAACACGTATCTGGATAGCAAGAATTATTGAATTTACTACCCTCTTATTTATAAACATTGCTTAAAGTTAAGAGACGTTTAAACGTCCAAAATGTATGATTAAACAAACGCTAATCATTACTTAACTTTAAGGTTATTTTTAAAACTTAACAGATAAATAATTATGTCACATTTCGCCAATAGGTAAACTGCTTATATAAACAAAAATCGACAAGTCCTTTGCCCTTTAGTCTTTGAACCGACTATAGTGATTTAACCTTTCTAGACGACAAAGATATGAAAGGAGTAACTTTGTAAATAAAACTATTTATACTACGATGAGTTTTCTTGTGGAAATCATACAGAGGTGAATGGACTCGTTAATGCGATGGATGCCAAACAACTTAGGTTCACGACAACAAATTTTATACGACTAAGAAAATTATCGATCAGTTTTTAAGTTTCAGTCTTCAAACATCTAAATAATTTTATATTTTTCAACACATCTGCTTTAAAAGTGGCTCAAAATGCACCGGTTCTAGGTTGTGTTCGCTAATCGCACACCAAGACTCCTCAGTGCCTCGAAAAGCATGTTAAGCCGTTGGTTCCGACCGTCATTTGTGGATCTTTGACAGTCGTTAGGGGTCGTCAGAAACCCAATAATGTCTGACAACCCGTCTTACCAAGGGTATCGTGTTACCCAGTACTACCAGTACTGGGTTGTGGAGGTCAGATAGGCAGTCACCCCATATAAAATACTGGTATTCAGATGCATCCGGTTAGACTGG
This sequence comes from Hydraecia micacea, assembly GCA_914767645.1. Lineage (NCBI taxonomy): Eukaryota > Metazoa > Arthropoda > Insecta > Lepidoptera > Noctuidae > Hydraecia > Hydraecia micacea. Next base: position 5,220,092 of record OU611794.1, read on the forward strand.
AAGCCGACCCCAACATACATAGTTGGGAAAAGGCTAGGCGGATGATGATGATGGTTACCGCAGTGTATATTGAGGATGTAGCTACCACTTATTTACATTAACTACATACGTAGGTACACGAATCCAATACAATGTTATCAATTCCAACTCATATAAAGTATCAATTCATTGTTTAAAGAAAGCCAATATCTATTCGCGCCACAGGATGTTTACCCAAGATATCTATATTGGTCCACGATCATATTTCCGTTCGTATCCATGTTAAGGTCCTTCCAATGTCAATTCTCATACATTTGTCGATTCTAATTAATTTATTAACAATTAGGTATTGAGGCCGCTGATTCACTGAGTTTGTTATGTACTGAATTGGGTTAATGTACTGCAGTTACTTTATCAATCGATTCGTTTGGCCTTCGTGTGACAATGTTGCAGAAATGTAGGTGTTTGAAATCATGTAAGGAATTAAAAAGAAGAGCATAAAGCAATGTAAAGATTTGACAGTCAACAAGATTAAGATAAAAGTGAAAGAGACAATGAGAGTGTGTTATGTAAGGTTAAAAAAAAATAAAGTCCTCCAGACCGTATTTCGGCCACGGCGGCCAATCTCAACGGAGACTAGCCTTCGGCGCGGATGATATTATAGTGCACAAATATGCGCGCAGACACAGGTGCACTCCCTCTTCCCTCACTGTCATAGTCCGGTGGGACGGCAATTCGACACAACCGGAGAGAGATCAGGCGCAGAACCAACGGCTTAACGTGCTTTCCGAGGCACGAGGGTATCAGGAAGATAAGATCCCAAATTTCGATACAAAGACCTCTACACCCTAATCAACACGCCTACTGTGCAGGCAAATCAACTGAATCAGCACTCCATAGCGTAGTGTCACGCATAGGAAATGCTCTTAAAGCCAAAAACCCAACATTAGGCGCTTTCATTGACATAGAAGGTGCTTTCGACAAAACTAACTTCGCCAGCATCGAACGGGCACTTGCCACGCACGGTGTTGCGCGAACACTCATAGAATGGATAAATAACATGTTAAAACACCGTGCTATTCAATTTACCGTGAATACCACCACACGAGGTATCGTGAGTAGGGGCTGCCCACAGGGTGGGGTGCTGTCACCACTGCTGTGGAATTTAGTCGTAAATGAGCTCATTGCAGAGCTCAACGCCAGCAGTCTGTACTCGGTGGGATATGCGGATGACATAGCAATTCTGATTTCAGGGAAGTTTGAGGGTATCCTATGCGATCTCATGCGTAGGGCCTTCAAAATAATCGAGGGTTGGTGCTCGAAGCACGAACTATCGGTTAACCCCTTGAAGACAGAATTAATAATGTTCACCAACAAAAGAACCATTGGACCCCATAGGCTTCCAAAACTTTTCAACACAGAACTAACACTTAAAGATGAAGTCAAGTACTTGGGGGTGATTCTTGATAGCAAACTGCTCTGGAACAAGCATCTTGACTACAAACTTAATAAAAGCACAATTGTATTCTATCAATGTAAAAGAATGTTAGGAAAAACATGGGGGCTCTCTCCGAAGATTACTCTGTGGTTATACAAAGCGCTGGTCAGGCCAATGTTGGCTTATGGCGCTCTGGTCTGGTGGACGAGAACCGAACTCTCGACCACTATTACCAGACTACAACGCTTCCAACGACTGGCCTGTTCAGCTGCCACTGGCTGCATGAGAACCACCCCAACAGCAGCCATGGAGATAGCCCTTCAATTAACTCCCCTTGACCTGTACATACAGCAGGAGGCGGCGCTAGCTGCCATCAGGCTAATGCACCTGGGCATATGGGGCAATAACCTTAACAGTCCACACGCTAAAATCCTGAACCGGGCGATTGTGTACCAGCCTCTCATCGCTGCACCGTGTGATAGAACACCTAACCAACCGATGTTTAACAAAAACTACGTCATACAAACAACTCAGGAAGATAGGGATCAGTCAGGAGCCAATGAAGTGCGCATCTACACAGACGGCTCAAAGACACAAAACGGTTCAGGTGCCGGCGTACACTCCCTTGACCTTAATATTAACTTCTACATACCACTAGGCATACACAGTTCGATCTTTCAATGTGAATGTGTTGCCTTAACACAAGCCGCAATAGCAGTAAAGCGCTTAGGCATCCGGTATTACGGCATTAAATTCTTATCCGACAGTCTATCTGTGCTCAAAGCTTTAGAGAACAAACAAACTAACAACAAACTAATCTTTGAGTGCCATTTAGCTCTGGAGAGTTTATCGACGTGCAATCGAATCACACTCCAGTGGATCAAAGGGCACAGTGGATCCTTGGGCAATGATGCTGCAGATGAACTTGCGAAGAGAGGCTCTGATTTGGAGGTGCTAGGCCCGTACCCACTTCTCCCTCTGCCTTTCTCACAAATTCGTGCGTGGATTCGCCAAAGATCGACTGAACTCCATAACAACAGATGGTCACGGGTAACAGACTGTAGACAGTCGAAATTGGCTTTACCAATGGTACACCCGCGACTAACCAAAAAACTTCTTAGCTTAAGTAGAAATAACCTCAGAATAATAATAGGTACAATTACGGGCCATAACCACCTCAACAAACATCTTTTTAACATAGGCGCCACGGACAGCTCCCTCTGCAGGGGCTGCCTTGACGCCGAGGAATCAGCCGCCCACGTCATCCTGGAATGCGAGGCCGTGGCTTCTCAACGTAAAGAAATCCTCGGAACAGTGAGGTCGCTCCGTGAAGCCTGCGAAGCTCCCAGGAAGCTTCTGTGCTTTTGGGCGGAGCTAGGCTGGCTTTCTTAGCCAGAATCCCTACGCACAACGGACCAAATGGGAGTCTAAGTGCGGAAAAGGGAGCCCCATCATCATCATCATCATCATCGAGGGTATCACACCGCTAACTTCCAAACTCCGGGCTGTTACGTAAGGTGCGATTTGTTATTTAAGGTTAAAAGAGTGACTGACCACACAGGTGCACAACCGCTTGAAGAGGCTCCTTCCAATACCGTATTGGAAGAGCCTTTAGCTTTAGGTTGTTAGTTTTCTTTCTAAAATTCGTTTACCAGAAGTTTGCTGTGGATCTAGTTAAAATAAACTAGTATAATTAACTATAGTTTGTTGCGTTTGTCTGCATACTGCAGCTACGAGGAAGGAAACTTATATAATAAAGGACATTTACAAAGTTTTTGAAATTAATATCTTTATCCTGTTTCTGAGAAGGAAACGCTTTTGAATATTATTCTGGTAGGTAAGTATGCTAATTATAAACTTATTATCTTTACTTTATTCTATAGGCAACATTATCCTCATAGTAACATTTTTCAACGTTATCCTTTTGAAATATACCACAGTTTTGAAGCTGACATGATCATAATTATCGTAATTGTAATGATGACTCACAACAGAAGCTTTGATTTTAAAAGTATTTTTAATCAAAGGTTTTTTTTCTTTTCAGCCGTAAACACCAATGACTAATAATTACTTTATCGGCGAAAACCATAAGTTTTATGAAAGACCTATTGACCGGGATTTACCTTATTGACTCAATAATTACATGTCTGACTTATTTATTGATTATTCTGAACAACATACTTTATTTGCGACAGCATTATTCCCTATTTGTCATATTAATTGATATTTTGCTATTAAATAAACAAGTAATTAATAATTAATTTTACAAAAGATACGTAAAAGTCTTAGACAATGTTGCCAAGTACATAATTTTTATTGCCGTTGCATTATGTACCACCGCGGACACTGGCAGTTGACCACTTAATTTTCACCCTTTTTTTTATGGATGGGAAATCATCTAATGACTCCTCCCGCTCTGGGTGGAGCGGAAGGGAGTGTCAGACTGTTACTGACCAAAACCCACCCGTGTTCCTTCCTTAGCCCTTTATGTTCCGGGGCAGCGGTAACCCTTTCGGACAATCCCGCTACCCCGGCAGGCTACACTTTTCACCCTTACCTATCCCTTAGTAATAAGGTTGAAAAGTGGTCCACCGCCATTGTCCGCCATGGTACCTACCTAACTGCAGAAATGCCATATAATACCAGCCTATTATTGTCCCATTTGTGGGCAAAGGCCTCTTCTTATACAGAGAAGGCACGAGCATTTTTCACCACTCTAGCTCAAAACTGGTTAGAAATTCCTTGATTTACAAAATTTTCTCAACGATTAAAAAATAAAAATTAACCTATGACACCTGCTTTAGGCATAGTTCGATTAGCCTGCAAAGTTTAATGACCTAATTTGAAAATTTTCATTGAATATTTTCCATTTATCTTACGGTTTAGAGGTAACTTTGAGATAGATTTTCAACTATTAAAGAAAGACAGATTGTAGTAGCTTCATGTGCTGGCGTCTAGACTCTAGGCGTCTGTACCACACCTACCTATTGCCACCTACCTCCAAGTATTTGCGAATACAACACGTGTGGTCATAACCTTTACGTAACACATTAATTTTCAACAGCCAATATACGCATTGCAAACATTTGGTGCATGTACAAACATTGGCCAAGCACTCGCTCCTTACATTTCGACATTGTAGGTACTGTAGAGGCTATCTATGAAGCCTCACCTCTTTTATAATGCAGGCTGGTAATAATTGACGGCATCTGCTGTTCGAACATTTAAGCAGACGTAAAAGATTAGATTAGATTTGACGTGTTAGATAAGGAAGTGACAGTTCTAAGTAATTATGAAAAAAGTCTAAAAATATAGCTGACTATATCTTATAGGAGTTTAATTTAATAAAAAAGCTCCCATCTGGAGTAGGTCCCTCCTATAGTACTGACGCAATGTTATGCTACGCGTGTTTAGTTAGTTTTTTTTTTTTTGTGTAATTATAATGTTGTATGTATTTATAGTATTGTTAAGTTATATTAATATTCTATTGTATGTGTTTTATATGGGCCTTGATGCCTGAAATAAATGAATAAATAAATAAATAAATAAAATATGCTTCCTTTTAGTAATACTGCCCTAGTTAGTACCCAGTAATTATTTTGTAATACCTACTGATATTCAAGTTAAAACATCAAATTAGTAAATTACAATACGTGTGACATAAGTAATTACTAAGTCACACGTACGAGTATCTGTGACTTAATTAGTCCATTTTTACACAGAAATGCGTGACTTAAGAGGACTACATGACCTAAAGCGCGGTCTTTGTCGGACTGCATAGAAAAAAAAGAAAGAGAAGCGCGATGCCACAACGCTGGTAATTTATTGCAAAATATGAAGCAATTATCGATTTACGAAAAATCTAGTGTTTGGACAAAAAAACTAAAACACTATAGTTTTAGTATGTTGCGTGTAGAATAATCTGACAAAAAATCATAATGATTCTATGTATATTAGTATGAATTTTGTTGTAAAAAAAAAGTTTTTAGAGGTATCTTCATGATTTTTTTCTATCGTACCAAATAAGTTGTATTATGTTTTCAACACACTATCTTCCTAGCATTTATCCTGAAGAATATCATATATTTTTTTGAGTTTTTTTACTGTAGTTTATCATATACTTTTATTGTTTCTAAAACTTGCGTTTTTTGTGTTTAGGTCCTGTAAGCCCCTTAAGTGCGCGTTTACTTACTCTTTCAAATGTTATGCGATTGGAATATGGGAGATACTTTCGTACAAACGTTTCATAAAGAGTAACATAACATCACGCCTGTATATCCCGAAGAGTTAGGCAGAGGTGTACCTATAGTACACCCACATTTCGCCATAGAACTTGATTTGCCCATGGGATTGATAGAACCAACAAAAAGAAAAGTACCCTTGGTCCTACTAGTAGAATTTCTCGATCGGATCACGGGCAATAAACGGACAAAGCGTTGTGTAACTATACAGACGCCATATAATGTTTATTAGTAAGTGGGTAGTGTATAACAGGAAAATAATAATGTATGTCCATGCCCTTGACTTTCAATACAACTCGGAAAATAATGAGGTCGGTCATCTTTGACTACACAAACAATATGGACATCTTTGACCACACAAACACATGGCCAAATGTTATTGACAACGACAATATTATGAACAGCTTTTTTTTTTACAATTTACATACGTACCTACTTATTATGGTTTAATGGCACCATCTTTCTTTAGTGAACAATGAATACAGGGTAAAATTAAATTAGCTAGCGTAACTCCGCAGCCATTATGGGATGATTATTGATTATATCCATAGACAATTTTTTTTCCAAACTCATAATTACAAGTAACTAAACTAGGTACCAGCGGCCACTGACCTCACCGTCAGCTATAGTTACTAGATAAGAGTTTAGATTGTTTTTGTTTTATTATCACTAGATAGCGATACCTACCGTGTCTGCGGAGTTTCGCTAGCTAAATCAATTTTTTAACACTTATACAGGTATAACGGTGGTTTGATTCTTGTGTTAGCAAATATAAAAGTTAGACAAACATTCCGAATAGCGGTTTTAACTTGACATTATTTAACGACTGTCAGCAAAACGTACTCAATACATTTTAGGATTGTAGCTATCACTTATCCTTGACAAAAACGACAAACAACTCACTCACAACGGGTCCAACCGCAAAACTTCAATCATGCAAAAACAGGCTCTTTGTGCAGGAAAAACGGCCTGAAATGGCATGCCTTTATCTGAAGTCATACGTGCAAGGATTAACATAGTGTAGGGAAATTACTGTATTTACCTAAAAGTGCCTACGAATGGATCTTACCACAAAAATGTGTAATGTTGCCATATTTCAGGTTTAACCTATACCTACCTTACTTATATGCTGTTGCTATTGCTATTGTATGGTAGGTACTATAAAGCTTGCCTGGAAAAGGGAACTTTACATCATGTAGAAAAATTACTTTGGTTACATTCGATCACTCAAGCGAATTTATAATAGATTTTTACATAATTTCCCAATTGAATATATTGTGGTCATGTGGTGATTGTTTTCACAAAACAACACAATAAGACGAACTAGCAGGGGATCGAGGAGGGGGGGTGGAGGGGGGCTCAGGGGATCAGACTTTACATCATGTAGAATAATTACTTTGGTTATATTCGATCATTCAAGCGAATTTATAATTGATTTTTACATAATTTTCAAATTGAATGTATGGTGATTGTTTTGTCATCAGGTGATTGTTTCCTCAAAACAACAGTTAGCCACTTGATATACAATATAGCAAATATAACAAAAATCCAATGTTGCATCTTATTTTCTTATTTCTGTAGCGCCTACCCCATTTCGATTCTGGTGATGATTATGATGCTGATGCAAGTTTGTAAGCACTATAAGTAAGGAGGACTTATTGTAGGTACCCATTTGAATCCGATTTATGATAAATATAAATGTTTGAAAAAATGTCAAAAATGTCAGTAATGTCTGACAACCAGTCTTACCAAGGGGTATCGTATTACCCAGTATCTGACCTCCACAACCCAGTTACTGGCCCAGTAACTGGGTTGTGGAGGTCAGATAGGCAGTCGCTCCATGTAAAATACTGGTATTCAGCTGCATCCGGTTAGACTGGAAGCCGACCCCAACATTGTTGGGAAAAGGCTAGGCAGATGATGATGATAAATGTTTGAAAAAAACGGCTGAACAGATTTAGATATAAATAATTTGGCACACAAATAGTTTATAACCTAGGTTAATAAACACATAGGATACTTTTGTCTCGGTAGTACGTTCCCAAGGAATAATTTCCGACCTCGGCCGACTCGTATATGTAGGCATAATTAGTAGGCCTATTACGTGCAAACAGAATACTCTACGAGTAGATCAACACGTATCCCCGCCAGTCACTTTTACCTACCTATCGCGGTATCTTCAGGGAAAACCGACATTGTCCTTTGTACTGAAACAATCGTATGTAAACTTTATCCCAATGACTAACTGATGAGAGTTGCGTGACTTTTACGTCTGAAAAACAAACCATTGCTTACACTTACGTCATTATTTAGATGTTTTATTCTATTAATTCTGGGCCAAAGAAGATGGATGGGCTGTGTGAAAGATGATATGGCAAGTAAGTATGTGTAGAGTGACTACCGAGATGACGACTAATAGAGAAGTGTGGAAGAAAATGACATGTTGCGCTAACCTCAAATAAATTGGGATAAGAGCAAGAGAATTATGATGATGATGATGATTATATCAATATATCAATACTAGCAACCCACCCATGTTTCGCATGGTTTTAAGACTCGACAGAACATCGAGAATTCTCTGTTACTTATATTTATTTTTAATATTCATATAATTATATTATACACATAGATCCGTGGCTAAATAATAACAGCTGCACAGGTCGATCGATCAGGCTACGCTTGCCGCAGTTGATCTGTGGATGGGTGACCATTTGTACATACAGCGACCCCTCCGTGCCTCGGAAAGCACTTTAAGCCGTCGGTCCCTGCTGTCATTCGTGGATCTTTGACAGTCGTTACAGGTATAGTCAGAAGTCCGGAAGTCTGACAACCAGTCTTACCGCGGGGTATTGTGTTACCCAGCAACTGGATTGTGGAGGTCAGATTATAGGCAGTCGCTCCGTTTAAAATACTAAAATACTATGTTAGACTGGAAGCCAACCCCAACATAGTTGAGAAAAGGCTAGGAAGATGACGCTTACGATGGCACGGGTTTGTATTATCAATATGGTGACCAATCTCTACACGTGACATTTCGCAGACACAACCATGGCGTAGTGATTGATTAACGAAACAAACGAAATATTTGTGTCATTAATAAAGGGATCAAAACTAAATACGTAAACCACTTACCTATAAAATATAGACGCCAAACAATAACTCGGTTTATTTCCTGCATACCGAACGTAAACATCGAGTGAATAACTATTAGTTGTAGCTCGTTTATATAGGTATTACATACATTATGTATGGTCACAATAAACATCCGAGATGTGATGGCAAATAGCCCACGACGACGTATATAAGTACTGTCAACACGATAATTGTATGGGCGACGGTGAGCGATTAGGTTCGGAGTCAGAGGGTTTTTTTAGAACTGTCATGTTGTGTAGTACCTACATTAAGTGAAACAAGTTTTCGGGCCACAAAATTAAAAAAAAAAACTGTCATGTCGTACCATCGACACGAAATGATAAAGAAAGGAGAAAGAATGGCAGGCCAGGACGTCTCAAATGCCAACCTAAAACATAACGACATTATTCTGCTTTACCTACAAGAATAACTAGGTACACAGACAGCTAAAAAAATGTAGACTCTTTCTCACAGACATAAAAAATAAGATAAAATCTCAATACAGGTTTGAAAAATGTATTAAAAAGTATTCAAGAACAGTTTTTCTAACTCTTCCATCACGTCTTTTTTTGTTTCTATACAAAATTACGTATGAGTGACCACAACGTCCTTACTGCTGTCAGTCAACGAAGTTTTTCAAGAAATATAATAAATAACACACTAGCGCCAATATCAGTCAACTCGCAGACTGATTTATTGGCACACTTCTTTACGTTGATAAAATAAAGACAAAGTTTAGCGCCTAGCTCCTGCACTACACCATAGAGCATAGAATGAGTTCTACATTCCTTTGCGTTCTGCACACATGAATTAACCATAGTGTTACGTAACGAGGCCTTGGTTGTCCGCAGCTGGACTGGAGTACTAGCCAGGAATTTAACTATTTTGTTTTTTTGCATGGCAAATCAACCTTGGAGGTTGTCGGCTACTTAACCGGGCTAGCTTGAGGATGCCTTTTAATAAATTAGGGCCTCGAACGAGGACATAAAACTTATAAACTAAGCGACTACACGCTAAGGGCCCCCCGTGTAGGGTAGATACTGACCTCGGCTTAGATCGTTGCTGGAGGGCAGCAAGGGACAAGTTGGATCGGATCAAGTGTTGATTAACTCCACGTTATTCGATTTATAGTTAAAAGTTTCTCGCCGTGATGTAATGGCAACCTAAAACCTTTTAATGGCCTGGCATTTATGAAATACTAGCTTTTGCCAGCGGTTTCGCTCGCGTTTATTTCGAAAGACACGTGGTGCCATCTACACTTGCGTGCAAAAAAATTGGCCCACCCCATGCTCTCCATTTGAGACACGATATCACAAAAATCGTAATGAATATAATTTATTATTTTATACTGTGTGAAGGTAGGTAAGGTACAGTTTATTTGAACATACACTATATTTTGTTCAAAGCAATATTCTTGATAAGATCGACTCGATTCTTCAGATGTCCCCATTACTCACTTTTGCTCGGAAAAAGTGTGTGACTTTTTTTGTCAATGAAATTAACAAACGTTAAATTTTGTGTATTTCTGGTTGTTTAATCAAAATTGAACTTGATTTTTTTAACGGGCTTAAAAAAAATGGAGCTTCTTTATTCAACCCCATATTTATAAGTTCGAGATTTTCTCAAAAACTAATGAACCTGTTTTGATAATTCTTTCACTAATGTAATCTACATATTTTCAGAAAGGTTTTAATATACAATATATTAGGTTATTGTTAGTAAAACATCTTGAATTATGTTGTTTCAAATCGAAGAGCATGGGGTGGGTCAGTTTTTTTGCACGCAAGTGTATTATCATAATAACGTTATTGTGGTTTTCCTCGGGAACAGCACTTTTTTTCGGGATGAAAGGTACCCTATGTCCTTTTCTGTACAACTGACAACGTATATGCAAAATTTCAGGATGATTGGTTCAGTGGTTTAGCTGTGAAAAGGTAACAAACAAACTTACTTTCTCATTTATAATATTAATAATAAGTTAGCATTCATCTTTTTTTTTAAATTAATTGTAAGCGTCTGCAAAGAAGTTGGCTGGATGTCATTCTACGGTACATATTAAGATTACGACGAAATTATACTGATAGTACGTCATCGTTGAGAACTCGGTTATATGTCAGGATTTTCTTACCTTAGACACACCATGCTCTGAAAGATGATAACATGATTTTTATTATGAAAATCACTTACATGATCATAATTATTTAAAACAAGCCTTGTGCCTGAACGGATTTCCCATCGAGCACATGGCTTTTCTTGAATAATTCCATCATGTAAGTGTCATAAACTCTTTTGTTTCAGAATCGCCCACTATATTATGTTCTGTCTTTCAATAGTTGATTTCAATAGGTAATGCCAAAGAACTAATGTTGTTCTCGGTGATCAAGCAATGACTATATGACCAGACTTCAACCTGTGCAAAAAATACATGATTACCTACTTATTACGTCACTGAATTAACCTCTTAGGTAATTACTTTGGCATTAGTGTGGACAGTCATGTCTAAGTTAATTGATTGATCGGCAAACCTGAATTGATTACTTTGTAATGAGTTCAGACATAAACATTGCGTGATTTTTAAATATACACATTGTAGACGACCGTCGTCCGTCTGTCTATTAAGTGATCTAGTTACAAAACTGTTTAGGGTAAGTATTAGATGATGTTATGATATAACACGTTTCCTAATTGATGTGATCGGTGTTATGAGAACGTGTAGGTAAAGCATAGAACATACCTAGGCTATATTTCATTTTTCATTATATGGACGTTTGGTACTTTTTATCCCGATATTCCCATGGGATCGAAACTTGTGCGTCTGTGCGGCTGACCGCGGGGCGCAGGTAGTACCTATACAATAATTTTTAAAAGTGGTTAACTACGTATTGGTTTACATAGATATAAGTCTTTTGTTGTACAATATGGTGATTTCTTTAGATGATCAATTTACAAAATATTTGCAAGTAAAACAATCTCTTTAATAGCTTTAATTACTTAACACATAATTAATTAATCAATAGTATTGGTCAGTTGCGGTCAAAAATATAGAATGCCAATCAAGATTGTCTTTTTATTCGTCATTCATTTTAAGTTTTAAGTTAACTATTATTGTTTTGTTTATCTTTAACGCCCTATAGTTCACGGTGCAATTTAAATGTCTATAGCATAACGTTGCAGTGTTAAGGTCATAGATATATGCAAGAAGGTTAACCGTATAGTTCGGTAGCGCCCCCGAAAGGACCCGAACACATGAACCTCCGCCGGCTCGGTAATGACCCCTTTCGGACCCAAGAATTACGGCATACGACACCCTACATTGATTATGTAAATATTTATTATGCTACCCATCAAATCGTATGAATGTGCGTTAATTAAGAGAAATGGATAAAAAAATCATATGTTAACGCCATTAAATATTTCATATTTAGAGCGCAAGCTTATTCATTTACCTTTATTAAGGTGGTGAAACGTCTGTGTAAGTCATTTGTCGCTTTGATTTTATGGTATGCCACAGACAAAAAATTTACATCGTACAAATGGGGCTTTGTCAGTCATTCCATATTTTTTATCTATTGATTCAACTACAGCCCGTTTAAAGTTATTTTACCTCTGACTTTGGATCGCTGTCAAAATCACAGTGATCTTTATTCTCATTTTATTAAGGTTGCTGTTAGGTTGTTGCTGTCCGAGGTAAAATATCTGTGAATGCACTTTATTTATCTACATATATCGACTCTCTGACGTCAAAACAATTGAATGCATTATATTAAAAATACATAAAAGGCATCTCACGAATATTGCAACACTTTCTTTTCACAACTCACAAAAGCTTCTTTGTGTAACTATGTAAGTGAAAACCAATTGCTTTAGACATTGTGGTTGAATTATCATAGTGTAGTACGTTATCTGAATGAATGGGTGCAGTCGAGTGCGGGACTAATTATAGCAATGCTCTGACCCCGCGATAACCTTTGCAAGGAGAGTGGCAAGCTTGCAAACACGACTGGCGTTTGTACAGCAGGATTTGATTAACCGTAGTGAAATACTTTTAAAGACTGACGCAGATTTGGCCGGATCGCATTGCAAAAATCCTTGTACCTAAACACTTTCATACATTTTGTATAAACTATTGCACACTAATGCACAAGCGGGCCGCACCGCGCTTTTTTTGTATTGGAGAAAGAATTAGTATCTACGTATATGTCGCAGTCAACTGGTTTAATTCGCCGTTTAGTTAAACGCCTAGCCTTTTAACTAAACGGCGGCCGTTCAACTAACGCCCTGAACTATGGCCCTGATTGATATTCGATTATAGTTTAGGTTGGAACCGTGACCAAACACGCGAGAGCCGTATTGGTCGCAGTAGGTAACTAAGCCAGGGCACTCCGACCAAATGGGTTAGATTAGGTTAGAACTGTGATCAACCGCGAGCGAGCCGAGAGAGCGAAGCGAGGTGAGCACTACTTCCAAAGGCCAGGCGGTTAACTAAACGGCTAATTTAACCAGTTGGCTGCGACATATATACGAGTATACGATTGGACAAAAAAGGGCTTCAAGGTTTTTAAATTTTTAACCTTTCCCTTCAAAAAACAGTGATAATTTTTCAGGGCAGAGCTACAATAAACACAGGAAATTTATTTCTTTGCGACACATTTATATAAAATATGCACTTTTTATTCCATTTTCAGTTTGCAACTAGAATGAAAATTGTTTTCAATAATGTAAGCACAACATTTTTACATCTCATTGTACCCTCTTTACCAAATCCAAACACCCTGTAACTGAACCGGCGTTATAGCAACAGTGAACGTACTTATGTAATTCAGATTTAATTGAGTGATCAATTATTGTAAACTTAACACTTAATCAAGGTGATGATTGTATCCATAGTCATAATAAGCTATTAATAATTTCTAAGAATTACATGACTTTATAATTATTACACAAGAAAATAGAGAAAATAACAACTGATATAGTTATCATTATTCGTTTAGATTTATAGTCACAACTTGATAGGAATTGATTTTAGCCCATGACCGCGTTCCGGGTTACGGGATTCAGACAGAGCCAGCTGAGAACCGGAATCAAACACGTGCCAATACCCAATCAAATCTCATGTCACCTACTTATTTCCAAATAATCAATATAAATGTAACTTTCAATATCAACTGTGCAATAACGTAAAGCGTTATTTATGTTATTTATTGTTTGTAATACAATTCACACTAGCTTTTGTATGGTTTTGTAAATGGTGTTGCTGCATCAAATAAATCAGTGCAGAAGATTTTTTTTGTTATCCTATACTGGCCCACAGCTGGGCAAAGGCCTACCCCAAATCCTATTAAATCAGGAAAAGTAAAAAAAAAATTAAAAACTTTGAATTTTTGCGTACTTTTGTGATCTTACGTAAGAACAATCTAGACCCCCCACTCCCACGTAAGGAAAAATAAGACTTGTTCAAACCCCTCCCCCTCAAATCTTCTTACGTGAACGAACAGCCCCTAACCTAGAGGTCCGTAAGTTCCAATATCGATCACCAGGTCAGACAGAACATTAAACTGATGCATCACGCAACTCGCCTCTTAAGGGTCAAGTCGTGAGTAAGTACCTACTCGTGAGACGGCAGTGATGGCAGATAACCTATGGCTACGGTGCACAATTGCACATGAATGAGACTCCTCATCGATACTTTGTAAATATTGATGCAGTTTGTTTCTGAATCAACGTGTGACTCATTATCTGCTTGTTATTGACAGTGTTAAAGGGGTGATTCAAGAAAATATTGGCGTTTTGTGATGTTTAACAAACAATCAACTCGGCCTATCGCAGTCCACTGCTGGACATAGGCCTCTCCCAGGTTGTGCCACAACACCCTGTCCACTGCCTTCTGCATCCAGTCTGTTTCAGCCACCTTTTTAAGACCGTCGGTCCGTCTAGAGGTTCTGATGTTGCGTTTTTTAAATCACTTCTTCTTGAGGGGCATCTGCAAGTCAAGTAAGTACCTATACCTAATGTGGAAAAATAGTGCGGGATCTACCCTTAAGTTATTCCCTTTCTGGTTCTATGTTATGGGTTTGGTTTCCGCACTTAGCCCTTCAAGTAGACCATTGTGCGCGGGCCATGGCGGCCGTCGGTGGTTATTACAACCAGCCAACCATCCAGAAGTTGATTAAGTCTCTTGGCCTGTTGAGAATGTCTATGTAAGATCTGGGTGTCCCGAGGGTTTCTGACCTAATCTGAGTGACGCCTGTGCACTCAAAGAGCACATGCGCAACGGTTTCCTCAGCCTCCATGCAGGCCCTGCACAGGGGACTGTCCAGCATGAAATCCCTGCTTAAGCTCCAGTGGCATCAGGCATAACATAGTTAACAGCTATAACATAAATTAAATTAAATAAATAAGTAGGTAAAGCATTTAATTTAATTTATTCAAATTAGTTTAGGTATTCCTCCAAAGACTCGGGACAAATCAGCGACCGGAATTCCGCTCTATAGTAAAATGTTAAAAATGGCTTTCCTAAAGCTAAGAACAAATCTAGGCAAAATTTCGCGCATGCTCCATCGTCAGTTTTTTTTTTCCGATGTGCCATCATCATCAGCATTTAGCAGTCCACGGCTGGACATTTGGAGCGGTGAATGCTTATGCGAATCCCGCACCCCCGGCCATAGGTAGAGGTGGAACACCGCGGTGGTTTTAGCCGGTAAGAGTCCGGCATGCCCCTCTGTCCCCCCCACGATGGAGGAAGTCCATGAGAATTTCCACAGCGCAACAAAAAAAAAAAAAGTCCACGCCTGGACATAGGTCTCTCCAATGGCACCATGATATGCCATACCTAGCCGAAAATCAGTGTGCGTTTTCCGCTGGTCCCTAGCTCAAACTCAAACTCAAAGCATTTAAACCATTTACAGGTACTTTTGAATTGTCTAGGAGTCGGTCAGTCAGAAAGATGAAGCTAGTTATCAATTCCAAAACGTAGTAGGTAGGTTCCTATGGAGACGAACAGACAAGATACGTCCATGGAGACTCTTTTAAATGACTTTTAGCTACCACTGGGAAAGGAACCAAGGACGACACAGCACATCATTTTAAAACAATACCTGCCATATCATCCAAGAATCGTGATTCTTTGGACATAGAACTTTGAACCGCAATTTGTAAATTTTTCAGAGATGCAGCGGACTCACGACTGACCTCGGGATGCAAGACGTATGAACAAATGTTACGAACATGATTCGTATATAATTGCATTTACGGTTTGATCAATAATTAAGATAAATGCTTTGTTTGTGCATTTTATTTTAAGGCACGTTAAGACTAAACAAAACGTAGAGCAAACACGGTTACTAAGTAGGTATACTTCTTTACTTAATCCGGTTATTTCTGCAATATTTATAACTTATTACTGGATCAATAGCTAGAACACTGGGAAACTAAAAAAATATCGAGTTGCATATGCATAACGGAGTTTGGTTGCAGTAAACATGTCAGCCCATGTACTTACACCACGGCAAGGTGGTAACTATGATTTAAGAACTAATAGATTGTTTTGATATACTCACTATTTATTTAATTCAAACTAACTTGTCACTCAAAAACTCAAAACTCAAAGTATTTATTTCAATTAAACCATTAACAGGCACTTTTGAATTGTCAAGAAGTCGGTCAGTCAGAAAATGTTGCCCAATCCAAAGCGTAAGTACCTATAGAGAAGAACGGGCAAGAAACTCCATGGACACTCTTTTAAATTTTACAAAAAATATTAGTTACATCATTAATGTTGAATTTATAATACATCTGAGAACGATGTAAAATAAAAAGTACGCGTTAAAAGCGTCCGGAGTACAGCAAATAGTAACAAAACAATAATCCAAAAATACAATGCGCATTGCAACTAGTCCTTTTGGATGTTCAATGCTTCTGATAACAGACAAACGAGCACTAAAAAAAACAAAACTACTTGCCCGTCAATCTAAACGCACCTTTAGACATTAGCCACGGGTAACGGGTAAAGCAAAAATCAAACTTATTCTTAAGTTTTTGTATTTGTATGGTGTAACACAATATGATGGGTTTTGCAATTCAATCACTGAGAACACACCTACCACAAGTACTGCGGTGGGAACCTTATTGAAGTTAGCAACCTTCAATCAACCAATTGGTTCTTCCAATTGGATACCATAATAGTGATCACGAGGTGTTCTAGCGCAAGTCTCAATGTGGGTGGCGAAACGTGGCCCATCTCGGCCAGTATGGGCCATGTCCAGTGTTGGACTGCGATATGCCTTAATTGATTGATAACCTTTGTCGTTTCATTAATTTCTATCACACAGGTGACTACTAGAGAAATGAGCATTATTTATATGCGTGACGTAAATCCACTTGTCAATGAATGTTGTTACTGGCCATCTCAAGTCTGCCTACACACCACCCTGTAAATTATGCTTAAACTGCTTAAACCTTTGAAGATATCTTCCCAGCGAAAGCACTAGGAAGTTGTGAAGGGCGGGCATTTTGGAGGGACTATCTTATGTAATTTTGACGTTCGAAAAGTGCTGATTCTCAGCCTAATTTGAATAAATTATTTTTGAATTCGATTTTCTGAGGTTCTGTGATCTGTAAATTAACATTTTGACACAACTTCCCTGACTATATTCTGGGAATAACTCCCGTGATCTGTATTCCAAACCTAATAGGTCTTGCACCCCCTAAGACGTTCACATGATATAATACAATTAATATGTTCTTCTATAATAATAAAAATAAAATCCATTTGTCCAGATCATTTAAAACTTATGCTACTAAAATAAATTAACAAGTTGTAAATGAAAGTTAAAAATAAAATAAAAAGTAGGCAAAGGCCTCCTCCATTTCCCTCCATTTTTCTCTATCCATTGCTGTTCGAGTCCATAATTTTCCTCCTATAATTTCCAGCTCGTCGCTCCAGCATTTTCTCTGCCTTCCTCTATTTCTTTTACCATTTCTCGGATACTTTTTTTTTTTTTTTTTTAATAATAATAATTTTTATTTTCTCACCACAATATCCTTATAAAATAATAACAAAAAGAAAAACAATATTGTCCAGTCATGGGCTTAAAGAAAAATATTGTGGGAGACTGGTGCCTAAGCTAAGCCGAAGCCTGTATTTCAGGCCACCAGGTCTCCGCCCCAAGTACAACTTTATGTTCTTCTAACAGTAAATAAATAGATACTTGTCCCTTGATCTTGCACTAGAATAAAATATACAGGGTGGCAGGGGGACATAGATGTGCAACCTGTTACCATGGATTAAGTATATGATTCTGAACTTATTTCAATATTTTTCGCCAGTTATTAAAAAAAAAATTGCTGTTACATTTTGATCGCGTAATGTCCCACTTTTCTATGAAACAGCAGATTTTTTTTTTTTATTACCGACGAATTTCTATTCTAGAGGGTCTAGAATCATGTGCTGGATTCATGGTCACAGTTAACGCGCGCATATATACGCGCATACCTACATATATATTGTCAAAATTACTATTTCAGTAAGTACTATTTTATCTTTGACTCTTTTTTTGTTAACCGTTTCATAGTCAAACAAAGTTAGACTAGTAATGAATGAGTCACAGCTAGAATCTCTGCAAGAGGTCCTTGACTTTATCTTTAAAAGCCACGAATTAACTTGTAAGTACGTTGTAGGTAGGTACGACTGTCTCTTACCTTGTAACTTCTAAGGTAACAGTTCTAATGACTCATCTGTGTTTTGTTTGTCTAGGTTTTTTATTGAGCACTATATTTATTTATTTATTTTACCATTTATGTATACACATACATAAGATAAACAGACAAGAAAAAACAGAACTGAAAAAAGTTTAAAAACTAAAACCCGACTACCTACTGAAAAGGATGAAACAATAAAGTACCTTCCCGTGGTCGCATGCCACTGTGAGTCTTTGGTCAATAACATACATCTAAGCTATGGTAGCATGTGCTGTATTCATGGTTTCAGGACGTGCAGTCGATATCCTTGCAGCCCTGTAGATATTATTTATCGTTTGAATATAAATGACAATGACTATAAGAGTAGGGGAACACCAAAGAAACGATGAATGTACAGACGCCAACACGTCAAGCTACTCGAAACTGTCAAATTTTCCCAATCAACTTTGAACCTTACACTTAGGTAAGCGATAAAGTTGAAAATCTATTAAAGAAATTTGACAGATTGTAGTAGCTTGATATGCTGGCGTCTGTACTGTGGGACGGATGATATAGCTAGAAAGGGATTGATTTCCAAGATGACGACTATTAGAGAATGTATGGAAGACAAAACCATGTTGCGTAAACCCCAAAAAAATTTGGATAAGGACAGGAGAATGATTTAATGGAGCAAGATAATTATTTTTAACATTGAAAATTTAACCATCCATAATTTATAATTGTTTAGTTGATTTCCGAGCATTAGTCTTTACGGGTAGTAGAAGCCCAAAAGTCTGATAACCAGTCTTACCAAAGAGTATCGTTTTACCCAGTAACTGGGTTGTGGACGTCAATTATCCAATCTTTACATGTAAAACACTGGTATGCAACTGCTGCTACGGGATAATTTCGTAACACACTTACAATGGCAATGCCTTTCATTTTGACAGATCAACACCATTAATTGCGTTATTTAGGTTACTGAGCAGACACATTTTTTCAATAGTTTAGCAGTTTCCATCAAAATCTTTCGGATTGTGATTGAAAGTATATTACGCAAATAGAGTACCTATCGATTAGACAAGAAGCGAACTCCAGAACAGTTGACAAAAGGCTAAGCAGAGGATGACTGCTTTCGCACACTAGAACATCATGACTACCACGATGTAACTAAGATTAATTTATCGTAATGACTTTGAAACGTACTAAGCACTCATAAATATCTAAAAATAGCATTGATTAATCATAAACAATATATTATCTTTCCATCACTCTATCTCTCCTACTGATCAATCCACACACACACATACAAAATCATTCATAGGTTTAAACTTAAACACGTTCACAAATAAGACATTACACAGATAGCCACTTTATTATGCTAATGTCAGGTGCACATTAAATGCCCTGAGGTCAGTGTGACTCACCTATGTTGATGCACGCAAGTGTAGTATGGTTCATATTGTAAAAGCATGGCATAATGAGACTGACCAGGGAATGGTTCCATTAGTCATTTGTTTGTGTTCAGGGTGTTTTTCAGTGCATTTCTTACACTGTATGGTATGCATCACAGTGTGTGCGTAGGGCGTGATATCATCTAGTTGGTTATAAGGTATTGCTTACTGAACCAGCACCCTAATTGTTGCACAGTATTATCTGCTCAACAACGTAAATAACGCAATGAATGTTGTTGAACTGTCAAAATGAAAGCCATTCCTACTGTTATCGTGTTACGTAATCATCCCGCAGTTAAGAGAAAATTCCATACCGTACATGTTATGCTACCGTTGGGACCTGTAACCATATTTTTTTAAGGCAGATGAAGATACTGGGTGAACTCTCGTATTACTATAAGGGTGGAGCTTATCCTTATCCCTAAAATCTGTTGCTATAAGCTCAAATTCTCTCTTTTTTTTACTATGACGATCGAACTCTCTCAACCTCAGAAAGGAATCTGTTTTCGTAACTACAATAAAGCCATAGTGTGAAACCTTTAGCTAAGTGAAGCAGCCATTATTTTCACACAATATCAGATCATCTTTCGTACAAACGTAAGAGGTACTCTTCAGATTACTCGCAAAGATTCTTTCCCAATAAACTGCTGCACTTAAAAATTCAAATATGGAACTCTAGAACCGCCCATGCATTGCGCAGGAGACGCACACAACATGGCGTCAACATAAACTTGTCAGCTGCATAATATAATTATACACTTCGAGAAAGTGTTACGTCACATGTGACCTTTTATATTTCGTCGCCCACTTGTCTAATGTAAACTGAATATAGCATCCTACTTTTACCATTTTGAGCGATTTACAGTAAATACAAAAATAAACCTTCATACATCGTAAATATGGTTGGAAGTTCATTACAGGTAGCACATTTTGTGTAACATCTTTTTCACGCCAGTATAAACCTTCAGTTTTGCAACATAGGGTCGGAATTACTTTGATAGTTGCCGGGTATACTGAGCCGTGTTTTATTATGTAAGCTCTGTTTGATCAGTATAATGCAATGTGTGAACTTTTCAATTCACTTATTTGCTATCGGTTTGCATATCAACAATCAATTAGGTATTTTTTGGGTTTTTAAAGCCTGTAATAGCGTCTACTTAGGTGCGGTAATAAGGCTTATTTGTTTGAACCAGTTGTTATAATATAGTTGTTAATGATTGATGGCAGACAAAGTATGTTAAGGTCTGTGTTATTTTAGTATTAAACTAGCTTCTGCCCGCGACTTCGTCCGCGTGAAATTTCACCCACCCCTCATTCACCCTTTTAGGGGTGGAATTTGGAAAAACCCTTTCTTAGTGGACTCTTCATAAAAACACACCCTCCATGTCTCTAGGACCAGCGGTTTAGGCTGTGCTTTGATAATTATATCAGTCAGTCAGAACCATAGATATATCCGAGTCAGGACTTTGAATTTTATACAGGGTTATTGGAAAAACATCAAAAACCTCTTAAGAGGTCACTGTACTCATCATTATGAACAACTTTTACTATGGGACCAAACCTGAAATCGCGAAAAAAAATCAACTGTTCCCTACATTTAGACGAGTTATACGAACATAAATTACTTACATTGCTATGTTGCACACCGATGGTTGCACTAATACCAAACCAGACTTACAACACCCTTATAAAATAATTCACCGCTAACGTCTCTTCACATCAACGAAGAAATCAAACGTTTTCATGCATAAACATCTACCCTTTTGACAAAGCCCAGGAGCCCTAACTAAATCAAAGACTTCGAATTCACTTATAAGTAGTACTTATACGTAAGACCACCCGCCGACTGACTATCCGTCACGTCACTAGCATTGAATGACGTGGGAACGTCACTATTTCACTAACCCTTCAATGAACAATGTGTTAACGCACTTACGCGTTAATGGAGGACGGGTGCATAGCGCGCATAATTTTTACATGACTTGGTATTTAATGACGTTGTGAAAAATTACTTGGGACCATGCGGGACCAGCGTGAGATGACTTTCATCAAATTCGCCGTGTGAATTGAACAAATACGTAAGTTTGCAAAGTGAAGAGGTGATTTATTTATCATCAGATTTTACCAGCCCAGCTAGACGGCCCGACGCCGACGGCCTTAATAAGGTGGCTGGGACAGATTGGTTGCGGAAGGCGGAGGACAGGGTGTTGTGGCGCAGCCTTGGAGAGGTCTATGTCCAGCAGTGGACTGCGATAGGCTGAGTTGATTGTTAATTAAGGTTTTTACTATGCCTCATAAACGACTATAAACGGGTAGCGCGTGATCCGTTAGTCGTTTTTGGTGTTGGCGGGGATGACGATTTTCTCTCAAGTTGGTTGGTAATATCGTAGACTACCTGAAAAGATCCCCTACTAGTTCGTCTTCTGTCTTATCTACTTTATCTAGAATACCCTTTTTGACAGGTAAGTACAGTGAAGAGAAAATAAAAGCCCTAGCTGCGACATTTACTGGAAACTTACAGATTGTCAACAATACTCTAACTGTTAGCCTGTATCATCCCACTGCTGAGCAAAGGCCTCTAAAGCAAAGGGTTCCAGTGCTAATGTGGACCACTGTTCGTTTGTTTTGTCCAGCTCATACCGCGGCATCTTCTTCTTTTTAATAATACCATTTTAAAATCCACAAAGCAATATTGTGTCTCCCCATGATATCCACATTACTTTTCAATAGGATAAGGAATTCTCCATTCAAAAGATATTAAAAACTTTTTAGAGGCAAGTGACAAAGTTCAAAAGCACCATTGATGAGACCCGTATTTGAAGATCAATCGTTCGGAAGTAAATTGTTTGTGTGACTAACAATTTGGGGGAAAGAATACCGAAAATATACGTCCGATTAGATCAAATGAAGCGTGTTTGCGAGAGTTCTAGACGATTTTGAACATAAAGGAAAGGTTGCAAAAGCATTTAGTTAAAAAAAAAAATAATGTGATCATGCACAGGTCTCATGAAGTCCCATGAGATAAACCCAGATACCTACCTAATATTTGCCCTTCTTGTTTTTTGTGAGTAGTGTTTAATTAGTGGATTTGTAACAAGTCCTATTTCTTAGAAACAAAATGCACCTAAAACCCTTCTTTAGTGCCAAATTAAATGAAAGAAGATATTTTAATCATGAACTGTTTCATCACAAAACAAAATTCCATAAACGAAACGATGTCATTCTCGAGTGAAACAAAAGACGAACGAAACATTTGGCTAACTTTAGGGGGACAGCTATTGGGTTACCGTAGCACACCTCTGACATAATATGTGTATAGGTGTGGCCATGTCATGCAATGTTTGTCCCAATTTCAAAAACATAACAACCTACGTACGACTGATAACACAACGCCTTGTTTCCCAGGAGGGCTCGGCAGTGGTGTACATACATAGAGTACCGCCACATTTCGACAGATAATTATGTTAAAGTCTATGTAATAGGGGGCGAGCCTATTGCCATCAACCGAGCACGAATCCAGACTAGGCTGCCACTGAGAAATTCCAAATAGAAAAACTCAATAACACTGGCCGACCAGGGAATAGAAACCAGGACCTCATGCTCAGCGGTATCTGTTGCAACCACTAACCAACGAGGCAGTCAACATGCGACAGATACTATAAATATCATCTGCCTAGCCTTTTCCCAATTATGTTCGGGTCGGCTTCCAGTCTAACCGGATGCAGGTGAATACCAGTATTTTACAAGGAGCGACTGCCTATCTGACCTCCACAACCCAGTTACTGGGTAATACGATACCCCTTGGTAAGACTGGCTGTCAGATTTTCGGGCTTCTGACGACCCTAACGACTGTCAAAGATCCACTAATGATAGCCGGGACCAACGGCGGAGGGGTCTTGATATGTAAAGATGGTCACCCATCCACGGACCAACCGCGGCAAGCGTAGCTTAACCTGATCGATCGACCCGTGCGGCTGTCATTGAACGTGAACAAACATACCAATTAAGAAATGCTGTTTTGAAATTCACTAAGTAACTGGTTGCTATGTTAACACATTTGATGATACCACACGTTACGTTGCATCATTTTAGGGCTCATTTCACAATTCGATTTGGCTTCTTTAGTTTATTGATAGAGTTTTGAATAGCATTTGATGCAATGGGATCATGAGACACCATGTTATCATAGCATTTTTCTTGCTGGCTCTTCTCCATAGGAATATCTACGACCAATTGGAACCGTGCATATATATCTTCAGACGTTTCATTATGTGCCCATGTAGGTTGTGAAATAAAATAATTTGAATTTTGCCTTCCGTTATAGGTAGACATACTCGTACATCATTTTAACCTTATAGACCACAGACGTAATCTTATAATAATGTTAGAATTTTGATTTCAGATTTTCTATTAAGTTATTAATTGTATTAATGTCTTAGCTGGTATTTATTCTTAGTCCAGTTAGGCTCCCTGTTATCAAGGTCCGTCCTAACTACATATAACTAAATGGTTAGGTACTAGCCAGTCGATCTCTAAAATATCACTCAATGTTGCAATCTTGCAATTTGAAGCTGTAAATTTTGGCACGTCTAATCATAGCCATCTTCAAATCTGGTACTTACTCAATGATAAAGAATTTCTATCTATACCTACTTACTTAATTTTTATATTATAGCCTCGACAACTTAAAATTAAACTTGCAACCTAGCAAGCAATGCCAGTTACGACATTATGATTAAATATAATATATTAAACATAAGACTAAGGCTGTAAATGTTTCCCGTAACTTGTTTTTGAGGTACCAAGTACCGTTTTAACAAGAATATTACTACCGTACATAATAATATAGTCTTACTTAAATAACTTAACTTTACCATTTTACTACATAATTAAATTAGAATACTCGTTATGTCGTTATCTTTATCAAGATGTCGGCAAAAAACACAGCATTTGTTAATAAAACGTGACATTTTAAAAATTGTCAATGAATTATTTTATTACAGTAGCAAGTATGCAGGAAGGCAATAAAAATATTTATCTAGGTTTTATATTGTAATGCAGTATAAACCTTGAGAATTCGTGCTTGCGCGTAAATAAATGAGCTATGTCAAATTATTATTCTTATTTTTTT
This sequence comes from Hydraecia micacea, assembly GCA_914767645.1. NCBI lineage: Eukaryota > Metazoa > Arthropoda > Insecta > Lepidoptera > Noctuidae > Hydraecia > Hydraecia micacea. Next base: position 5,245,142 of record OU611794.1, read on the forward strand.
TTCAGGAAAATCGTCGGACGGAATGTATAGGTGCAAAGAAGTGTCATGGCCCCGAAACCTTCAATAAAAACAACAACGGAATCTCAAGCGGAAATGAAAAACATAAATGGTATAGTAAAAACTTTTCATTATTCTTACAAAAGTAATCAATTTGAGTCAAATAATCACAAATGTTATTCCTACAATACAAAAGATCCCATCACAGACCAACTCAGAAAAATACATGATAAATTCTACGAAAACTCTCTAAACTACTTTTTCAGACATCCTGGGTCAAGCCCGCACTGCCCGCAACACTATTTCTCGCCACTGCAACTCCTGTAAGCAACAATCCTACAATGGCAACACATCAGAAGAGAGAAAGTTCCGTGATAATGAACAATGGCCCACCTTCCACCCTGTGTCACCCAAGCACTTGATTATCTTATGACTGCGTCAGTGAGCGGAGTTCGTGCAGCTAAATTTTGGGCCTGTTTGTTTGAACTTTTTGCCATCGACACGCTAAGAAGAAGATGAAGCTGAACAAGTACCATGAGAAATGATTCAACTGTCATTGATTTCACGACGGTATATTTCCAGACAGTAGCTTCCTTTGGGAACAAAACCACATCGAAACCCACTCTTATATCTTCCGTCAGCATCCGAACAAGTCCTCCCGTTCTATGCTGAGCACGAAGCGTCTTTATCTAGCTAATCTTCTAGCGAATGTGCTGATAACATCAACTCAAAGTTGTGCAATACGCCGAACCGGAGTGCATTGTACTGCTTCACCCTTGCAAAATGCTGCCATTTTATTTGTTGTACCTATTGTGTTTAGTTTGATGTTTTGAATATTAAATTAGATTTTTATCTGCCATCTTTGGGAATTCCGGGAGATTAGTATGACTAGAGAGTGTTTTGCTACCGTATTTGTATTAGCGTTACCAATTCTGTTTCACTGGATTGGAATTTATTAGTACTTACCTAAAAATCCTTTTCTGTAAATTTATTTGTCTTCAACACTTATAAAGATTTCTACTAGTGTATCTCCCTCCTTTATGGCTAAACATGAAATTAGTTATTAATTCAAAATCTGTATAACAAGCACTAGGACACATTGTATCAACTTTATTCGTGGGACAGGGGGATGTATATTGAACAGCTTCGATTCTGGACACCCCACTAACAATAGGGGTATGGTTCTATTATTAACCCCATAGGACAATTAAAGTGAACCCATTATTTTCATAACTAAACATGACCTATTAGTAACGCCTCATGGTTCCTCAAAAAATACTTAATTTAATAAATACACAATTGGATTTTGACTGAAAACGGACGAAAATTTTGAATCAACATTAATAACGTTGCCTAAAATTTAACTTTTATAATTTTTCATACCTTGTTAGAGGATTTGTTTGATGTTTAGAATGAAAATAAAATGAATGTAAGAAACGTCAGTAACTACCTATTCATCTTTAGTAACAAATTAATACTCTCCCGAAGGATATCCTGCTGGGCACAAAATGATGAATGCATTATGTTTATTTGAATGGTAAAATATTAATTGTAGGGTGAGTCACGTATTCGTAAATAGTGTATAATGATTTCAAAGATTTTGGTGTAACTGACGAAAATAAATTGAATGGTAATGTTACTTTACATTTGATGTGAATTTATTTATTCTCATAAATACTGAATGGCTCGATAAATACAGATCTATTACCGTCAGACTATTCTTGAGTGCTGTTGAAAGCTTTCCCAAATTCGGCGAGAGTACCTAACTCAATCATTTGAAATCGAATTTCAACAAATTTTCTAAAACTTCAAATAGCTTTCAAACTAAATTCGAATACCATTACCCTTTCCATTATTCAATTAACAAGCGTTTCAGAACTTTCTAAATACCGAATTCAAGAAGCATAAAATACCCTCAACTCACTTTCATTTACGCTGAACCCCAATTTATAAGACCCATTCAAGAAACAAAACACCAACAGGACGCTGACTCCCGCTGTTCTAAACACCCATTCGTCATTCAGCAGCATTTTAGCGGCTCCCATGTCGAAAGACTAAACTAAAACAGTTGCACGATCGTATCGCATTGTTGCGAGGCACGTAAGTTAGCGCATGTTGGGCGACTTTCGCAAACAATACCGTACAACAATATAATAATTTTCGATCAAGACTTGTACCACGGGGATAATTGTAATTATTAAGCATTTTTCGCTCTTTTATTTCTTTGAGGCCGTAATTTTAGGGTAAATAAGAGACTTTGATTATATGGGGTTGTGTAAAATGTTATACATGTTTCTACATGTGAAAATACGTAGATAATCTTGAATGATGTCTGACAATGATTAGTGATAAGCCGATAAACAATTGATACGTTTTATCATTCAAATTTATTCTCAGAATTCTTTCCTTATTTTTCAAACATACCAACAACCTATTTTCCTTATCCAACAAAAACATAGTGGAACTGCATTCACTATCAATTTCCTTCCTAATTAAAAACCTGATAAACCGAGTCAGTCTAATGAATATTTCAACAATCTTCAAAGTGGACCGTTTCAATAATAACACAGTTGCCAGTTCCTCTACAATTAAAATTGTCGATGGTACAGGGAAGTTGGAAGGAAGGAATTGTTCTATAACATATCTATACTAGTAATAATAAAGCTAATGAGTTTGTTTGTTTAACGCGCTAATCTCTGGAACTACCATCGGATTTGAAAAATTCTTTTTGCATTTGATAACCCTAGTCTTGAGGAAGGTTATAGTATGATGACTCCATAGCGATCAACTCACTTCAGTTGATCGCTATGGAGTATTAAATTGTGCGCTTTTATAATTTCTAACGTATTATAATGGACGTCCACGTCCATAACGTTATCATATTTCCATATATTTTCCTTCTTTGTTTTATCGTGATGCCGTGGTGCCATTGTAAAAGCTAATTCTAGCCTTTGAAGGGGCCTGATGACCTGTAACACAGGTTTTTCCCAAAAACCTATATCAGACTCCAGTCTCTCACAAAGGTGGAATATAGCTGAGACATCTTTTGTACCATTAACTTTAAGTCAGCTTTGTGAAGAGAGAATAAATGATAAATAGACGTCTATATAATATCGTCACGTCAGAAATTATAAAAGCGCATTCGATACGCCGAGAAAGAAGAACCTAATAGCCGAAAACAATGTAACGCAACTATAGAAATGACAGTTGCAGATTATAAAGACCGGTCAGCAGCTACATAATGACAATTCAATACATTTGACTGACGTTTCAATCAAGGCTTGTCATCTTATCGTATGATCATTTCTTGAGGTAGAACACGGACAGATTACTAATTAATTCTACTTACTACTGTTTTGCATGGTCGATCGCATGCGCAACTACGGAAGGTAAATGTAAATCATTATGCATCAATTAATTGTATGGCGATAGTGATCGTCATTGGATAAAAAGTGAAAATGGTAGTATGGTAGTTTTTTTAGGGTTCCGTACCCAAAGGGTGCAAACGGGAGCCTATTACAAAGTTTCCGCTGTCCGTCCGTCCGTCCATCCGTCCGTCCATCCGTCCGTTCGTACGTCTGTCAACGGGTTGTATCTCATGAACAGGTAGACGGTTGAAATGTTCACAGAGTGTGTATTTCTATTGCCGCTATAACAACAAATAATAAAAATAAAATTAAGTTAAAATTATAAATGATTCTCCATACAAGAAAAGAAACGTGTCTTTTTCAGCGTTTTTTGCCTTGTGGTACGGATGCCTTCGTGTCCGAGTCCGACTCACACTTGGCCGGTTTTTTTTTAAATAAATATTGTGTCGTGTCACGAAGTAAAATATTCACAAGAAAATGTTAATTATATTAGTATATGTTTACGTTATTTGATACATCAAAGATAATTAACATTATTTTCATTTCATACCGTGTAGAAAGCGGTAGTATCCTAAATTATGGGAAAATATTTGATTTACCGACAATAGTCATGCTCACGCGATTATTAGTTGTGTGATGCGCCCACGCAGTCGCTCGGGAATTTTGTTCACAGATCATTAGAGTTATGATTTAACTGTCTGACACGCTTTTAAAGAAAATCTTGAATTTCCTCTTTTTCGATTCAAGAATATTTGGGGCGTGAAGTGGATTTTTAGCATTTGTCAAGACTGTGATACTTGTTTACGATATTATAGATAAATACTTATTGCTATACCTACTATAATTTATACTTGTGTTCAATCATAAGTCTTATGAACGTTTATATATTTATTAAAAAAAACTGCATACCTATTATCGTCTTATATGTTACGATATGCAGTATAATTTGTTAAGAATCCATCAATTTAGAAAACAAATCCTTTTAGCAGATATCTAATCTTCCAAACCCTCAAATGCTTCCAAAATGTCAAACAATATTATTTTAACTAATCTACCAAACCCATTAGACATCGCTGTAGGTCTTACAGCGTCAACAGATTTCACGGTGATCAGTCCATCGATTGACAGCCGAGGTGCGTCGGGACCTCGAGACACAATAGAAGACTATTATACGAATGTCCTATTATCTCATAATACGGCTCGGGTTACGCCAGGTTACTTCATAATAGTACGTCTTTAAGATGAATTGATTTGGATTAGGAATGCAAGCAGGGCGGAGCTTGACACAGGACATTTGGGGACGTTGACGTCAAATTTGGAAACTGACGCGTTCTACATTGCTGTTTGAGGAACGAGGAATAATGTCTTGTGAACGATATACCTAGTCTTGCCATAAATATTGTCACGAAGAAAAACATTTTTTTTTATTGCAAATAATATTTATTACTTTTACAGTGTGTTAGTTTAATACATAAATATAAAACAATTTAAAATATAAAAAGCTTATTCGAAGTGGTCTCCATTGGCTGCAATACAGTCCTTTAAACGTTGAGGCCAGTTATCAATAGCAGCACGCACTCTTTCCATGGGAAAATTCTTCACTGCCAATCGTATGGATTGTTTTAGGGACTCCAAATTATTATGGCGTTTAGAGCAAGCCGTACTCTCTAAAACTGACCATAAATCATAATCCAGCGGATTAAGATCGGGACTAGACGACGGCCAGTCTTCAGCTCTGATGAAGTCCGAAACGTTGACTTCCAGCCAAGACTGCGTGGACCGAGCTTTATGACCCGGCGCCGAGTCTTGTTGGAAGGACCATACTTGGTTATTGAACATGGTGTTGTTAAGGGGCTTAACTACCTTCTCAAGAATGGTATCTTGATACACTTGTGTCGATGTTTTGATACCTTTTTCACAAAAATATGGCTCAGTCACTCCTTCATAGGTAACACCCCACCAAACCATCACTGAAATCGGATAATGCCCACGTTGCACTCTGTCGACTAATTGGGAAGCTTCCTTAGGGCTTTGCTTTGAGCATAAATACGATCATTTTGTTTGTTAAAATGTTGCTCAATTGTAAAGATTTTCTCATCCGTAAACATAATTTTTCTGTGACCTCCCTTTGCGTACCGCTTCAGTAGTTGTTTCGATTTTACCACCCTATTCTTTTTAAATTATCAGTTAAAAAATGACCAGTGCGTCTCTTATAGGCTGCAAGTCCTAAGTCATCTTTTAAAATACGCGACATGGTTCTGGGTGCTATCTTCATCTCCCGAGATAAAATCTTTTGCTTTCGGACAGGATTTCTTCGAATTCTTTCCCTTACTGCTTTGACCACCTTTTTCGTACGAACACTACGTGGACGGCCAGATCTTTTTCTGTCACAAACAGAGGAGGTCTCATTGTACCTATTAATAGCCCGGTACACAAACATTTGACTAATACCAAGCGTATGGAGAGTTTTAAAAATTGCATTTGGCTCCATACCAACTTTGTGTAATGCAATCACGGCGATTCGGTTCTCTTTATCACCCCACTCCATTTTAATATCGCAAAATATTGTACAATGTATTGGCGCCAAAATTAGAAAACTCAATGAACAATCGTATAAAAATGACAGATTCCAAATTCAAACGTAATATCTTTCTTATTTTTAATTGTAACAGTATTTATGGCCAGACTGTGTACATTGCTGTGCTTGACGATAAAAAGACTATCAAAGTACTTCATAATAATTCAATGAAAGTGTATCATTGGGATAGGTCCATGAAATTATTGAGGCAGGGCAATATAGTGGCTACAGTAAGCTTGATTATTCGAATTGTAATCCAAACAGGACTGACAGCTAGCCAGTCTTGTAATAAAAGAAAGAAGTATGTCAGTAAGTCTTTCTTCATAGCAGTAACAGTTGCAAAGGAAATTGGTAACTCCAGCGTTCATAGTCGGTTAGCTAACATCCTGCCAGAACCTGCACATGTTGATATTTTATTGTTTGTGGCTTACGTAACTGCTGAAGCTCGAGTTAATGTCATAAGTACAAGTCTATTGATAGACTTTGACATTTGGTTTAAAAGGACGAGATGCAACACTGTTGGCTGCTGGTTGGTTGAGTCACCTCATACTAGACTATTATAGCACATGAATTTTGACCTATATGGTGACTGCTACGTTTGTCTGACTGGGATATTTAGTCAGAGATACTATATTTGATAAGTTTAGTAACACATCATGGAGTCGTGTTCAATCCTCTCTGGCATTCAGCTTGTTCCGTGAGACATTCCTTTAGCAAAAAAATATCATTAATCCAAAATTAGTTCCACGCATTGTCAATGACGTGCATTCCCGAGTTAGACATGCACTGGATTACTTCAAAAAGTTTTACGAGTATATCTTCTAAAATTGGAGCTTCTTAAAAATGGCGCCCTATGAATAGATAACTATTAAAATGTTGACGACCAAGACTTTTATGTCTCATCAAAGCACAGACCGAGCGCATAAAACTCTTGTCCAAGTAAAAAACCGTATGAACAACATTAGTATGCAATGGCGCCAATATTTTAATGATAGTCTCTTATATAGCCGTTACTGGTTGGCTCCAATATTTCAACAAATAGGAGCAACTTTCTTTCTTTGTAATTAGTCATAACAAAATGCCAACTCAAGTATTTTTTATTACTATCCAGCCTGATATCTAGCCTGGAGAAAGTCATGTAATTAGAAAACGGTTTGATGAATAAGATGTAAGCTCTTAAGGCATTAAATGATATTATATAGTAAAGTTGTCAGGAAATTAATTACGTCTAGCTAGCTCGTAATCTGTCAAATCAGTATTTACTGACCATGGGGTTTAATTAATTGGATTGTGCATCGACAAAAAATGACTTTATCACGTTATTAGGACCCCAGTTGTATGAGACGATTAACTTTTAGAATTCATTTTGTACCTGTTTTGGGGTCATGGGAGACAGAAGTAAGAACAAGGGTTTTATAGTACCTACTAAATATAGATATTCAAGACATGGGGTTTTAAGTACCTATTAAATACATTCAACCAAGGGATCCTAGGAAGTAAGAAACATTATACTTGTGTTAATGATGAAGGGAACCGTCTGCAGGACACATGTGGGAATTTCGATGGAAGCCGCCGATAAACAGTACTTAACATGAACTGAATCAATGGCCTGATTCATACAAATGAATATCTAGTCGAGCTTGCATACATAATGGTGAACATTACTGGGAAATGTCAAACAGTATCCGATACTGTAGGCTTAAATTGATTAATTTTGAAATTGTTCACAGTCCAATGAGTTGATCCCAACTTTGTTGAAGAGAGAAAGAAAGAATGCATCAAATATTATAAAATAATAGTAAAATCACAGCTTCTATCGTTACGAGTGAAGGTTAATCTGCCATTGTTAACAAAAATGAAAATTCCAGATAAAAAGAGATTGTTGAATCTTTTCATGATTAATGGAGGATCAAAATAACAATCACCGGATAATAGTCATCTCCCAAAAAAGTATGTAAAACAAATTATTCAACCATTGTTCCCGACACATCTCAATAAGCATCAAGCGACCGTTAAAGGAGCATGCGAGAATTCGAATAATCTATTTAAAAAATAGAAAAAAAAAACGAAAAAGTTATTATTCATCTCTTGTCCAAAGACACCACCCCAAAAATGTACAATGACATAGATAAAAGTGCACAAGTAAACAAGAAAGTAAAGGCGTCATTAAAGCGACACAGTGACGATAAAAAATTGAATCATGGTAGGGGACATCTGACGAAGGTCGGCAAAGCACCCGTGGGAATGATCGTATGATCACAAGCCATAGGGAATTTGCATCGACTAGATCCCGTACTAGGAGTACGTTTGACGATGAATAATATAACCATTGTTGTTCCTTAGAAGATGGTAATGAAACGGAAATATTTGCTATTGTTGTTATTGTTCGTAGTTATTTAGCGGTTAATGGCGGAACCGGTTTTTGAGTAACTCGGTTTATGATTTGACGAAAAGGTTGGATCATTTTAAATTTTTATCGCTTAGCCGTGGTAATTGAAGTTATGGTTGCTTTTGCTTCTATGCATTTCAAGGTTATAGGTAAATGTATCTGCATTAGAAGGCCAATAAAATCGTTTATATTTCCAAAAGCACGCAATTGATTAACATTTTTAATATTAAGTAATGTTTAATGGTAATTGACCCCTCTATCATTGCAAAATATATTTCTTACGCGTGTTTCACACCAAGGAATTCATGAATCATATGAATATAAATTTCGGTTACTATTATCTTGTTACGGTCACAGTACCGCAAAATGTATGAAAATAACCTTGAAAGAATTTGATAACCATTGTTTGTAGGTTACAAAATAAGCATTGTCAATCATTTCTGATAATAACACGATGTGTTTCTTGTGATATATCATTGAATGGACTCTCACTAACTTTTCCCCCTTAACTTTTATAAGAAATCTCTCTTTTTACTTGACTCTTGATTAATTTTCCTGTTCTAAGTTTTATAGTATAAATAGAAGTGCAGCTGCTACAGCTATAACAAGATGGCTTTTAAAGTCATAGTTTAGCTTTAGTGAACATTTCAGAAATATATACTTATTGTCCTCATCTTAACGTATTTACTTTTCTAGAATTTTATCGTTTTTTCGGCTTCTTATCACATTAGCATAACCAAATATTTGCCCGTCATTAAAAACTTTGCCGACCAGTCGGTAATGATTGCAAACAGCGTTAATGAGTGATTGCCAAACAATACAACAGTTCCAACGCATCTAAATGGTACCGAATACAGTATTAGGCTGGGGCCACACTGCGTCTATATCGTCACGAAGCTTCGCGCTTCTACAATATAGACGTAGATGTCACTACTGTTTAACCAAGATAATGATTCCGACTTAGATAATTTTGGGACTTTCAAAGAGACTGTGACCTTTGAGTTTGTTCCGATGTTTCTTCTCAGAGTAATCGAATATGAAACGCCAACCTCATCTAGTTTTTTAAATATTTCTGACGTGTAAAAGTGTTTGTTAAAACAAATACACATAATTTTAAAAAATTCACCACTACCGTCTATCGAAGCGAAAGATCGGACTGCATCCCAGTTATCGCACAGGTCACGGCCCAAAGAAATATGAAACAGCTAATGTGACCCGGTCACATTAGCTGTTTCATATTTCTCTCATTCTTTTGCTATGCGGTCATAGCACGATTTTTAGCGAGAAAAACTTTAAACTTCGGCAGTCATTGCTTCGTGATAATCCATGACAATAGATGCAAGTGTGGTCCCAGCATAAGGCAAATAACGGCCCGTAGTTTTGCAACTACGAGGCCTAGGTAAATACGCGAGGTTTTGAAATGAGGCGTTAATCGGTATGCACTTCATTAGCTTACATATTCGGAATAATGTGGCAATTATACATTGTGCTGGTGATAAATATTTGTTCGTTTCGTTAATTTTGTTAGTGCTTAGCTGTGCAGAGCGTGGGCGATTTGTAATTTGTCGTAAATATTTTGTGACGTGGCTTGATCATTATGGTTGTGAATGATGAACAATACAAATAGCGATTTGCTTTTTCTGTAGAAGATATTATGAAATTTTGACGATTGTTGCCAGAGTAATTACGAGACACACTATCAGTAGCAATGGCTTTCATTTTAACAGTTCAATAACATTCATTGCGTTGTTTACGTTGTTGAGCACACAATTTTTCGAACATATGAAGTAATGGATTAGTAGTAATATCCTTCAAAATGATTCCGATTGGAATTGATAGTGTGTTACGCAATTAGGGTACTGTTCTTTTAAGTTTTCATTTCGGAAAACCAGGACTTCAGTTAAAACTAGTGAAAGTATAAAAGTTAATTAAAGAAACACAATTCGATATGGCAAAACAATGATTTCCATTTCGGTTTCCAAAATGGTCCCAAAACATATGGTGTACCAATAGCGTTAAAGGAGGATATGGAAAATGCTAGTGTTCAAACATTGCACGCAGATGGATTACTTTAAGAACCACATGAACAGTTCGCTCCACATCGAGTGCGTCCCACGCAAATTGTTGTAGTCTTGTTAAAGTCAACTGAGACAAATTAATTAATTTGTATTCGTAATCGCTCGTCTGCTGTACTGACCTATGTGTGTTCGTGCAATAATTGCTGTAATCGTTGGCGATACACATGTCGTTGAGTAGAGGTACTTTTGTTATCATGGTCATTATTTTAGATTGCTTATGTTCACGCCCGTGTTGGTCCACTTGATGCTTCTCAAGATAACACGTTGATCTTGACGTAATTCCTTGTCACATGGACTTAGACATCATCAAAGGGTAGGTACCGATCCATTCCTAGCCCGTAACAGAAATAATGATAGTATACAATGAAACAGTAGAACCATCACAATCCTGTTAGGATTAATGGAGGAACACCAAAGGAAAGGCCGTTCTAAGGATTTCAATAATACGTTTATTATCCTTTTATTTATAATTGGAAGATGTGTTTACAAATAAAGGATCAGATACGGCAGATCCCGCAGAAGATGGCGGGACCAGCTGGGCACAACAAACGACCAGTGGTCCTCTTTAGCCGTGGATCGAAAGAGCTGGAAGTCCTTTGTCCACCATTGGGATGATGCAGGCTAGCAGTAACAATAACATTTGTCCTTGGCGAACCAAGATATAAAGTTAAGGAAGTATTAACACTTAGTCACAAAGAACCGTTTGCAATACCCGTTTAGATTTCCCAAGTGACACGAGTAGGTAGGCATCATAACTGGAAAATCGGACAAGGAAGATCTAAGATCTCTGCCAATCATCTAGGTCCTAAGGAACTATGTTCAATGATAAATCTACTACCGACAACCGATTACGTGAGCAGCATTTATTATGAACTTTTATCAATCATCTAGGAATTAAAAGGTTTATCAATGGATCTTTGATTGCACAAGCTTTGGCTGCGACTTTGATCAAATGAAATCAAAATATTTTATTTCACATAAACCTACATGGGCACTTATGAAACGTCAGAAGCTAGGTGCACGGTTCCAATTGATCGTTTTCTATGAAGAAGAGCCGGCAAGAAACACCACGAGTAGACGTAGGGTTTCTTGCCGGCTTTGTTCAAATATAATTGGCTTCTTACAATGTTTTTAAATGACAGTGTTAACAGAAGGGGAGATTAAGACGATGCTTCGCTGGATTACTGGTTAAGCTTACCAGCTGACCTACATTCTATTTATACCTATACTATTAATACAGCTGAAGAGTTTGTTTGGCTTGCTTCTTTTACGCGCTTATCTCTGAAGCTACCAGTAGGATTTGTAAAATTTTCTGGTTTTGATAGCCCAATTCTTGAGGAACGCTATATGCTATTTAACATAACGCAAGTAGCCTTGGGAGCCGAGCAAAAAGAAAAATATAGATAGTGTAAACAAATAAATAGCGAGGGCAGGCGATACGATGCGACGAGGTGGGTCGGGAGAACAACAAATTTCACGTGGACGAAGTTGTGGCACAGAATAAATAGTTTGCGGGCAGAAACTAGAATACACATAAATGAGAACTAAGATAGCCGTTAGACACGTTGTGTTCCCAGAAAAATTCTCACGCGATGGAGACATCGTAGACCTCATCCATCGCTTTCCATCAGGCGTGATCGAGGTCAAGAGCGGGCCCATTCAGCAATACAAAAAAAAAAAAAAAACTAGAAAGACAAATATTAATAACAAAAAACTGCAAATTCATGCTTTTAAGGTTCAGTTTCAGTTGCAATATCTTCATCATTCACAACTATTAAGTAGTAGATGGATATGGAAGATACGGATTACGCAGCACCATTTAATACTTCCCTATTACATAACAATTCTATTAAAACTTCTGTATTATCTACGGAAATCGTAGTTTAGGGTTCCGCTAGTTTGAGTAATTGAATGACTCCATATACAATTACTTTATGAGCATAGATATTTAGCAACGGCAATTAAAACTTCACGGGTAATACAAAAGATCGTTTATCAAGAAGATAATAATGGATTGCGGAAGTTATTTCCTTTTTATTATAGGAGTTTTATGTACATTCTACGCTTGCATTGTTTTTTATTTCCGAGTTTTTATAGAAAGACAAATTTGAAATTGCAATTGACCACTAGCTATAGTCCGCGCGGAACTAGTTGGCCGCTGAGGTGGGAACAGGGGTGAGGCGGCGGTTCACAGCCCACGTACTGAGTAATGCGCCCCCGCCCCTCCGTCCCACCGCTCACATACCTAAGGCGCGGCCAACTAGTTCCGCGCGGACTATAGTCAAGTTACTTACTACGGATTGGACAATGTTTTAACACACAATGTCTGACATATTATAAGTGTTATGCTCTATGGAACATAACACTTATGTTAACACACACGTACACTACCTAATTGCAATAATTGTTTAAAAAATCTTTGATTCAACTATAGAGTATCAGTTACTGCTGACGGTATGCCAGCTACTCTACACTGTTCTTCTATAAATAGACGAAAATATAAATAGCGAAAACTACTAGATACTCCAATGTTCTTAGCAACGAAAAAAAAAATCTCAATCGGTTGAAGATAACTGCTTTAAAATTCAGTTGGAAGATTTGACCATACATACAAACATTGCAAGTTAAAAAAAAACTTGTAAAATAGCTATATGTTTATTTTCGTCTAATCATGTCCCATAAGTTTAAAAACTAAAACCCGACTACCTGAAAAGGATGTGACAAGAAAGTAGGTACCTTCGATTTATTCCGGCGCATGCTACCATAGCTTAGATGTATGTTAGTACAGTGGCATGCGACCACGGGAAGGTACTTTCTTGTTTCATCTTTTCAGTAGTCGGGTTTTGGTTTTTAAACTTATTTTTTATTTAATTATTTTGGGGCTTATTTCAGTAATATTTATATTTTTGAAATGTGCTAATTAAGCCCTTTCATTTGATACCCAACACGGCATGTCCGCTAGAGGGCGCCATATTCAATTTATTGTGACGTCACATAGCCTATAACCAGCGGACGATCAAGACACTTCTAACGATAACTCATTTGTCCAATTATGACAAATAGTTTAGAAGTTATGAGGGAACAGATGAACATACATACATAGATACATACCGGGTAAAAAAGAACCCATAAACAGGGTCAAAACCGATTAGATTTATCGGTGGTTCGGAATATTATGGATCTAGCAATAATCCAACACATCAACAAGAATGTAAAAAAAGAGTTTTACGTTTACCGGAAGATGGCAAATATTTGTGTCAAAACATTGCCAGGCCCTACGTTTGCGTTTGAGTCATGCCGTAAACCATCAGTTGGTACTTTGTTACCCATCAGCCTCAGAATTGGTTCATCCCTATGATCTTATCAGCTATCAATATGTTATCTTGAATCTCTGATTCTGTGGAACTGTCGGGTGTTAGTTGTGCAGTGTAGAGCCGGTTTACATCTCACGGAGGAAGGATAGCGTTCAGGTAAACCATGTTTGGTGAGGCATTAGATTTCTTGTGTGTTTAAAAATACTTATAAAAATAAATAAATCAAATAAAAACTTTTAAATTCAGACTTTTAAATCCATAGAATTTTAATACAGTGGCTTATGAAACTAGTGTTAGTAGTAAAAAAGAAAACATTACAATTACATATTTCCTAATGTGAGTATATTAACTCAGAGCTGGACGTAACGTGTGTTCAGCCTATCCGCTATAATTGCGTAACACATTATCAATCGGAATCGGTTTCATTTTGACAGTTCAACAACTAACATTCATTGCGTCATTTACGTGTTGAGCAGATAAATTTTTCGAACCTATGAAGCAATGGATTAGCAATTTGCTTCAAAATGATTCAGATTACGATTGATAGTGTTTTACGAAATTAGGGTGCAGGATGCCGTTGGTGCTGGCGCGCAACCTGCCGAGCGCAGCTTATCATTTTGTTACTTTATTCTGGCTGGGCGAATCTGCTATTTTCTTCTATATATAATTTTAAACTCATTTACTGACACGCACACCCTAAAGGTTTAGAAGCATACAAATACAATTTTGCATAAGTGTTCCTTTTGTAACGAAAGTGAGCACTAAGAAAGGATTTTTGAAAATTCTTCCCCTAAAGGAGTTCAATATATCATTTTCTCAATACAACTCTGGGGTAATCAGATAGGAAATGTCGACTCCATCTAGCTTATTTTTCTTAATAATATAACACGTAAAAGTGATTCCGACATCCTATTTTATAGAATAAACCTTTTCATTTCAATTGAAGTTCGACGTTTTGTCAATGGGAATTTGATCGTACCCATAGGTCATTCGAGTGGTAATTTTGACATCTAAAGCCGAAGTCATAACTACTCCATTATCGAGCTAGGTAATCGAGAAGTTTCTTCACTGACCTTTTTTAAATACCATAGGCAAGCCATTTAACTTAGTCAGTATATGACAGGTAATTCTAGACTAATATGCGATGACATTATGATAGGTCTTTGTAAAAGGAAAATAAACTGTGCCATAATGAAAAAGTACTGTTTGTTCATTCAGTCCGATAATGCAATCGACATTTTAGTTGCTAATATTTTTATTAATTATGAGGATTACTAAATAACCAAGTCTTAATTAAGGTAATAAATAAGGATCAGACTAATAGCTTTGTAGTTATGTCATGTCTTAGTGTAACGAATACTCAGACCAACAAAAAAAGATAGACAGCGCGCCGCAAACATCAAAAGTGAAGCCATAAAACCGTGCTCCTGCAAGTAAACATACACGCTCACGCACACACCTACACTAAAACCATGCTCATTGCTCTTAGTTTGTCACAAGTCGTCGTCAAGATAACATAGATTTAAAAAATATAATTATGCCTTCTTGTGTAGTGAAAAGTTGCAAAATCACACAAAAAGTCTCACGGAATCGCTTTTCACTTATAAGTACTTGAAATAACATCGTTTCTTTATTATTTATCTATGAATTTTAGGTTACTTGGAACAAAAAACCTCGACGAACGAAAGCAGTGACATAAAGTGCGGAAGTTGCCATAAGACGATTTAAAATTTCCCCATTCGATTAATCTAAGTATACATATAAATATGATTTCTTACTTCGAGTTATATTCCCATTTTCTTTTTAAATGTATTTAATATTTTAGGTTTCCAATTAATAATGAAATTAAAAATAAATAATATAATAATATGTAATAAAGTTGATTGAAAATATGAGTTGTTTTTTTTAAATAGAAGTACTTCTAAAATCTAAACAATTGAGGTACTATACCATACTCAACAATACTCGTACAATATTATACTAGTTCCTACCCACACAAATATCCCCAAATTATAGGGAAAAAATTTAACAAATGGCAACCCTTCAATACACACATAGATAAAAAGGTGGCTTCACTTTTAATGTTCGCGGCGCGCTGTCTATCTTTTTTTGTTGGTCTGAGAACGAATAGAATAAAATTAATGAAAATTAAATCGTTTCTCTAATTCAATAACGCATATTTGCCAAATTGAAAACTTTCCTTACTGTAAAATAAACATTATCCTCCCCATAAACTTATCCTTAAACGGTAATTTCACTACCCCGAACAGGAGCAATACATAACTTGTACTAACAAGGCAGTGACATGTAAACCGTACCATGCAAGTGAAAGTCCCAGCTGGCACACACTCATTCATCACATTGCAACAACCGTGTAGGAGTGTGGTAGGACCACGTAGAAGTTAGGCGCAGAAGGTCTAGTAGGTACGGTCATGGAAATTAATCACCCTATGTAAAGCCGCGTTATTTATAGCCATTTCTCTCTCACAGAGAGGACGCCTGTGGCCCAGCAGTGGGAACGTTATAGGCTGATTATGAGTAGCCATTTCACACAACTTTCAAAGAATGATTGTGATTTGAATATACAGAAAAAAGTTGGTAGGGAGGCAATTTTATAAACAACTAGCTCCGCCCCGCGGTTTCACCCGCATAAGTTTCGATCTCGTGGGAATATCGGGATAAAAAGTAGCCTATATGTTACTCCAGGGTGTCAGCTACCTCCATACAAAATTTTATCAAAATTGGTCCAGCCGTTTGGGCGTGAAGAAGTAACAAACGTATAAACACACACACACACTTACGAACGTAGTGTGATACGACCTTAGTTACGTATAGGGTAAGTACACAGCAACCATGGAGTTATATTTGCCAGATCATTTTCAAGGAAAGGAATACCAGGGTAGAAACGAATCTTGTATGTAACTGATCTTTCCTCCTTGTTTTCCGTGTTGTTGTTAATTAACTGAAATATGTAATATTCTATTACCATCGCCTCATTAGGCAAATCTGCCAAAATTACATCTCAGTTCAGTTGGTAATGATGAGGTAAGCAGTGAGATAGCTGGCATTAGCTTAATTGAGGAAAATTATCGTTCAATATTATAAAATTTAATTATGCTTAAACCAATTCATATGGCTATTGTCCAATCATTTGACGAAATCACATTAAAAATGTAGGGGCTTTTGCTTGTTATATAAAACAGTCGCACGGGTTCGTTGATCAGGTTAAGCTATGCTTGCCGCGGTTGGTCCGTGGATAAGTGAATACGTGAATAAGTGAAGATCGTTACATAAATACATACCAAGACCCCTCCGTGTCTCGGAAAGCACGTCAAGCGGTTGGTCCCGGCTGTCATTCGTGGTTCTTTGACAGTCGTTACGGCCCGGGTCGTCAGAAGCCCGAAAGTCTGATACCCGTTCTTACCAAGTGGTAACACCTAGTAACTGGGTCGTAGAGGTCAGATAGGCAGCCGCTCCATACTGGTTTTTAGCTGCATCCGGTTAGACTGTAAGCCGACCCCTACGTACTTGGGAAAAGGCTAGGCAGATGATGATGACATTAAAAAATATCTGCAATCAATTTTGTCCCTTGTTGGATAAAGTTGACCTTCTGTATCTCATACCCATGATACATCAAACGTCCATTAAGCCGTCCATCTGTCCATCCACAGCATTAGATTCCATTATTCTGTAAACGGTGCTGCAATACGGAACCGTTTACAATCGACTTTTGGTTATTTATGATGTTTGGGTAATTTTAGCGCTTTATTGCTTATACGGATGATTTTAATGCGTTTGCGCAGCAGTATTTTATAATTATCTTTAGAGCATTTTACTCAGTGAAATTTAAAAATTAAAGTTGGTTACGGAAATGAAAAACCCTAACGTTGACGGCAAATCTCACCAGGGATGATCCCATAAAAATAAGATGGCAAATAATTTTATTCAATTTCCGTTCCATTTACAATTAATTTGGTGGATAGTTTGCAATGGATATCTACTGTGAAACAGACGAGGTGGTAAATGGCGGGTGATTGAGGGGCTATCTTTTGTAATTTTTGACGTTAAAAAATTGCTGATTCTCAGCCTAGTTTGTATGTAAATAATCTTTTTTTTATTTTGAATTCGAGGCCGTTCAAGTACGTACCTATTATTGTAGTTATAGTTATAACACTGCATTGTTAATAATTATACTATCAACGCAATGTTTTTAAATATATGTATGTGAAATGAATCCTTACATAAAACAAATTACATAGTTAAGGTCGTAATAGTTTGGCAAAAAAATGTTAACTTTTGAAGGAGCACAATAAAATTAGTATATAATAAAATACCCTCATGTATAAAAAAGTTGCACTCTTTAAATGCATTCAAAACTCAATTAGCAGCTTATTTAATCACAAATAACACCCTTCCTAAAAGCTGAATGCATTGGATGGGTGTATCATACATAATATTGCTACCGTGACGTCTGTGACGAACGTTATACATATAATTTATATTTTGAGCATTGTTCTCATGTAAGTGACATTGTGTCTTTTTTGAGAATCTTTAAACCTAATAGCATAATTAGACGATAATGTTCCCACTGCTGGGACACAGGCCTCAATTCGAGTGGCAGTGTGCCACCACAACCACGCGGGCCCAATGCTTGGTTCTAGAACATGCCGGTTTCCGCACGATGTTTACCTTCACCGTTTTGAGAGCAGTGGCGATGAAATTATCACAGAACAGTTAAAGAGAATTATTTAATTACACAAAGTAAAGTGCGGGTTCAAACCCACGACCTACAACTCGTAAGTCGGGGGTGTTACCACTGGGCCACCACAGCTCTCAGGTCGTAATAAGACTTAATAAAGAATAATAGAGCGTGCATTATTTTTTATACTTCTATAGATGCCAAACGCTTCGCTGCCTACACGAGCAAATTCATGAGGAATGTTACGAAATTACTTTGTTTTAAAATAACAGTCAGGAATGTTATTCGCTCTGTTAATAATCACTAGTTATGTTTACTTAATTGTTGAGTCAAAGCACAATGCACAAATTGCTGAAGTGTGTTTGATACATTCAAACACACTTCAGCAATTTGTTTTGATGCGATTTTGATAGATAGAAAAATTAATTTGACGTGCTAAGTACTTATCTGGTTTTCAAGTGTGGTCATAATATATATAACATGACATCACGCCTCGAAAGGGGGGGAGGAAGGTGCAAAACCAATTACAGAAATTAAAGACACACAAAGAAGACACACACAAAAGAAACAAAAGATTAAATATAAGTTCATCAAGTAAAAAGTTAACAACAATTTCATACATCCCTCTCACAGTACTTCTGACATGCCGACAAAATCTTCGTCCACTCGTCCACAAACAGATCGTTTGTTGGATTAGAGTCCAAGAGATCATTAAGTGCGGCCATTACCATATTACAAATAGCGGTATAAATAGCTCGTATCATGGTAAGCAGGCGAATCGCGACTCCGGTAGAACCATTGCAATGAAGGTTTCATAAAATTGTTCCACCAGAGTCGGTTCACGCCTGTCTGCCTGAACCAAATGCGTGTACCAAAACCAAATACGAACCTGAATGTGTGCCGATTCGAAAGCCCAAGAAGGAAGTAGGATATGTCTACAAGTGGCAATGAACAGCTAAAATAAATAAGCTACAAAAAAAAAATCAAGCCCAACAGAGCTGTATGTCTATGTACCCAAGGCTTAGTTTCCTATTTGAAGCTTAAAAACCCCGAAAAATGCAGCCATTGTGATCTCTGCGCTGCCACCGATGATGCTGTAGATAGAAGTGGTGAAGTTTTGGGCCAAAAAAATTTAAAACACTGTCG
Source organism: Hydraecia micacea (assembly GCA_914767645.1). Lineage (NCBI taxonomy): Eukaryota > Metazoa > Arthropoda > Insecta > Lepidoptera > Noctuidae > Hydraecia > Hydraecia micacea. The sequence continues at coordinate 5,264,711 of OU611794.1, forward strand.
TGCCTTCTTTGTCGTGCCTTCAACACGACAAAGAAGAATTCGTAAGTAGGATGTGTCTGCAAGTGGCAATGAACAGCCAAAATCAATTAGCTACAAAAACAAAGCAAATCTAACAGAGCCGTATGTCTACGAGTATGTACCCAAGGCTTCGTTTGCTATAAGAAGCAAATACTCGTCAAGCAAGACCAATCTAAGTATAATTGAATGAACGAGTATTTGAAAGTAAAAGCATGCGAGTCGACCCGCCAAGCCGATAAGTTAACCGTTTGTAATTATCGACGCCATTCATGACACAAACGATGCGCCAGCGCATCCCATCACTCTCACTTTCTGCATTGTAGACACGAGAAGGTTTAGAAGGGATTTTGTAACTACGTGTTAGATTGTTTTGAATGGCCAATGCGGTTAATTGTAAAATGCTGGTAGATGACACGAATGGCGCGAAGATTCAATAGATACAGTGCGGCCGACGAGAGAATGCGTTTTTGACACGTGTCAGTTTCATACAAACGAATACGTGCTTTGCGAATTTGATCTTTATTAGCAACTAGAATTGTCGCACTGACACACAGAACAGATAAAAGACCTCTTTAACTGTTCTGTGCACTGACAGGTGTTACGAACGGAATCTCTCGGCGGCGCCGGCGGCCGGACTGTAATTCAGCTTTAGTTTAGATGCAGTCGAAAAATGTTCAATAAATCGTCATAATTTGTCAGTATGTTTGAGGTAGATTAACAATAAAGAAAGAAAAAAAGAACGAAAATACGTTTATTTGCGGTGAACATGACGCAATAATTAACATAAACAGAAAAAATAAAATAAAAAAAGAAGGTAAGGGAAACATGCGTCACATCCACGCAAAACGGCTATCGCTCAGCATTCACAATCAATAACCGAGAACAGTATTAGACGGAAGAGGCCATTGTCCACCAAAAGGACGATACATAATAACGTTTCTACGTATCTGTATTTTCAGACTGGTCAGCAATTGAGCATTCTGCGATAAAGATACTTACATTTTTACTTCACTCGCACAAAGCCTCAGGCAACTCGTTAAATTATAACGAATAAGACAGGAGACCATTAAATAGAAAGTCAGTAACATAAGTGGATATATCATTCACATAACAAAAAAACCCGTAACAAATGTGATAGATGAGGTGTGCTCCCCTAATGGCCATATCCATCAAGATCGCAGTTAACAGACATTTTTCAATTGAATCCAATTATGCCATTTGTGGAAATGGCAATTTCTACACAATTTATCAATTCCTTTGCAACGGTGAAGGAAACCCACTCGGTAAGTATGGAGTAGGTCGGTAATGAGGCGTAGCTGCGGTCGTAGAAAATAAAATTGAAGCCGCAGAGTAGGTTTAGATGTGAAGTTTGTGTCTTTATTGTATGATGCACTTTACCTTGTCAAAAATAAGTAACTAAAGTAAGTATTATAATAAATTTTTCAAAGGAAAATAAAAATCACTATACCTACCCGAAATGAGCAGTGCTGGCCCAGTGGTAACAACCTCGACTTACGAGTTGTAAGGTGCTTTACTTTGTGTAAATAATTTTATCATCACTGCTCTCAAAACGGTGAAAGAAAACATCGTGAGGAAACCGGCATGTTCTAGAACCATAAATTCGAAGACATGTGACATGATGACATCTACCAACCCGCACTGGGCCCGCGTGGTGGATTACAGGCCGTTCCCTCTCATGGAGAAGAGGAACATTATAGGCTGATTATGTTATACCCGAATCGCTTTAGCGTGGCAATAGCGGTTATTGACCCACTTACATTTTCTAGCATTCTTTATTTCAAGAACTGAAATGAAATCCGTTAACGCCCTGAATCAATGTCTATCGTGATCTTCAACATCTTCCAAAAATGAAAAACCATAAATAGTTTTATTGTCTAGGTCCCTATGTAGAGATATATTAGGGAAAAGGGCAATGACCGCTTTTGTCACGCTAAAGCGATTCGGGTATAAAAACAAAAGCCAATCACTTATCAAAACAATCAAACACGGATAACAATAATCTATTCACCGCAAAATATAAAGACAGAAAATGAAAAACCTTTAAACAGAATAAAACCCTAGAACTATCTTTAACTTCATATCATTGATAAAAAAATTCGCATTACTTTTCAAGGGACTTAAATAAGTATATACTTTCAAATCATCATCTGCCCAGCCTTTTATTATTTATTTAATACTTCAAGCACATAAATGTACAGAGGCGGACTTAATGCCATGGCATCCCTTCGGGTTCGGCTTCCAGTCTAACCGGATGCAACTGAATACTAGTATTTTACATGGAGTGACTACCTATCTGACCTCCACCACCCAGTTACCGGGTAACACGATATCACTATACCACTTGCTAAGTCTGGTTACCAGACTTTCGGGCCTCTGACGAGCCGTAACAGCTGTCAAATATCCACAAGTGACAGCCGGGACCCCCCCATCCATGAACCTACCTCGGGAAGCGTAGCTTAACCTGATCGATCGACCCGTGCGGCGTACTTAGCCACGAGCTACTCAAATGTACCTACTCAATAGTTTGTTTCGCGTCTAAGTAGTCTGTGGTCTGTGCGGGCCTACCACGATTGTTTGCGGTGTGCTTTGTTTGCCTTCACTCCGCGTCGTGACGGGCTTGCTCGTGAAAAAGCTGCACTTTCACGAATTGCGGTAGGGCTGCGAATTATCTAGAGGTGTCGACACACCTCGAAACGTTTGTAATCGATTTAAAGTCGCATATTGATAAACTGATGGTCGTGTTATACGGGGAATTTCTTACGTAGGTAGGTACTTTGTATTTCTATTCATATATTTTTTGAACTTATTAGTATCTCTGCTGGCCTTCGAAGGCAAACCGGCATTAATTTCCTGATTTATATGATGTTAGTAGGCAAATTACTGTATATTGTGATTGTGATCCTATTATCACGGGCAGCATGCGGCAACTTTAATCTTTTAATTCGATTATCGTCTCAATAATTGAATTAGAATATTTCCGATCACGATTCATTACCACTGTATAAAATCGATTTTCAAATCGATTAATCAAACGATTCGATTTCGGGTGAGTACTATAGCAGCCCTATTCCATAGCTAATTGCTACCTCAGCTGGTATTGTTCTTGTTATTATTTCGTTTTTACGCAACCACGATTACAATCGCGACTGCTAACGCGGTTACACAATTATAGTCGCAAGTCGCGTTGCTACTTTTTTCGAACATGTGAATGAGTTTTCATTGATTCTCTTATTACGTCGAACAACGTACGTTGTACAATGGGGCTCATTATGTTTTTAACATGTGTTTTAGTGGCAATTTCAAAATGAATTTTCTCTTGTGTGAATTTTCTTGAGTAATTAGCTAGTAATTAATTAGCTAAACATGATGAATGACTTTCGTTTTTACCGAAGAAAGGTCGTATAATTAACTCTCGGCAAAGGAAACCCTTATTTATTTAGTTAAACATTTATGTACACACATATAAACAGACAAGGAGAAAGGAACAGAGAAATTCGTACAAAGGTGATGCTTATTTTTAAAGAAATCTCTTCCAGTAGAATAATTTAAAATAGAATAAGAATTTCAGTAGAAGTTGGTGTCAATTGTAATTTTATTTCGCAATTATGCATTCAATAATATTAATACTGCCCTAATAATGTCTGTTCTATAATAAATACATATATGTAGGTACCTAGTATTTGCAAACCACACGAGACAGAATGTGATGAGACCCAATGGTCAATGTGTGGTATACATTACTTATATGGTATTTAAGATTAGTCAATATCTACTAATCTTAAGACCATATAAGTAATGTATCATAATCTGAAAAATAAATGATTTTGCGAATTGTGGGTGTTCTATAGGTACACCTCTGTCTAACCCTTCGGAATTACAGGCGTGTTATTATGTTATGTGTGATTAAGAACTAATTTTCTTAAAGCAGAACATATAAAAAAAGAAAGAAAAAGCAAAATAAAGAGAAAAAAAAACTATCCCCCTCTCTCTTCTTTATCTGATAATAAAGAGTATTCTATTCTAATCCAAGAGCTAGTGAATTGAATATGTTCAAAATATTTCCTACCATTTTAACGAAACAATAATAATAAATGTCAATCGAGCAGCAACAGCACCCTAATTGCGTAACACACTTTCAATCACAATCTGAATCATTTTGAAGGATATTGCTAATCCATTGCTTAATAAATGTTCGAAAAAAAAAATACAACAACATATTTTTTTATGTCATCTCGCAGTTTAACCTATGAGGTTGTCGTCTGTGGATGCCTCAATAAATTACGGCCTCCAGCCAGGGCTTAAAAAACCTAAAAACTAAGTGACTACACGCTAAGGGTACGTGTGGGGTACGGACCTCGGCTTAGGACGTCGCTGGGAGAGGGCAGCAAGGGACAGGCTGAATCGGAATTAAAGCAACAACGTAAATACGACGACAAATAAATTATACAACGCGAATGTTGTTGAACTGTCAAAATAAAACCGATTGCTACAATTAGTGTGTTACGTAATTAACCCGCAGGCCTCACCTTAATCCAACCTTAATAGTTTTCCAATAGAATATAATAGCTCCAAGCAATTATACTTAAAGTAGAACGCCCTCAGGCTAGATGGAGCGGCGATCATCGCAGGGTGGCTGGTAGCAGATGGATGAGAGTTGCCGGAAATCGAGTTCCATGTCGTGCAAACTCAAACTCACTCAAAACTCAAAGCATTTATTTTAATTAAACCATATACAGGCACTTTTGAATTGTCAAAATTAAATAGTCGGTCAGTTAGTCAGAAAGTTGAAGCTAGTTGCCCATTCCAAAACGTAGATCTCTATGGAGAAGAACGGGCAGGAAACTCCAAGGACACTCTTTTAAATTAAGATATTGCAAAATCCTGGGTACATTATTCTTTTTGCTTCTATATGTGAGAACAATGTAAAAAAAACACACAAATGCAGAAACAATTCAAAATATAAGATTAAAAATAAGCCTTGGCAGTTAAGAGATGACCAGTCTCAACCGACGGCGCCCGTTCACGAACATGACGCGTGGAATAGGAGAGGCCTACGTCCAGCAGTAGACTGCTGTAGGCTTATTATGATGACACAATGATATCTGTTCCAAGAAAAAAACGTACCTACATAAGATACATCAACGCCCTTCACTTTAAAGGCCAGCTAACCAAGCAGCTGCTTTTTAAACGTGTCTTATTAAAATATGACTCAACAATTATTACTATCTGCCAACCACCCTAAATAGACCTTTATCCTATTAACATAATATTCACAATATTATACATAATCTTGTCACCAAATCTGAGTTTGAGGAGATCTTTGTAAACTGGTGGATCTATAATGTCATTGTGAGACACCGGAATTATCTATATGCGCTGCTAGTGCAGCCATGCAAGTGCCATTTAAGTTTCTTAAGATCGTTTGCTAAAATGTTGCCATTTTTTAGACTGTCGGTAGACATCTCATTCATCTGTTTAGTAAAGCAGGCTCTTGCAGACAGGCGCGATGCGATGGCACGACGCGTTTCTGGTAGAACAATTCGTTTGACGTTTTCAAAGAAATTGGTCTCCTAGAGTCTCGTCTGCGTGAATCTGAAACTGCAAAGACATTATAATATGTTTTATATTTTGTTATACATTTACATACGAACACAACATTTGCTTTAAGACCAAACATTTTATGAGAAAAATAATTATTAAAAATGTTTTCTATTTTTTTTTTTTGTCGTTCTGTAATAAGAACGTGCTTGTCTATTATATCGTAACAGTAGCGATACCACGGTTGTTATGGTATGGCAACACTTATTCTCAATGATTGTGTAGTATGTAGTCCTTTGTCTCGTGTGTAGTCGTAACGTAAATGTAATCATTTTGTGTTACCCCCTGACGTGGCATTGTTACAGGTACCGACGGAAATTAAGCCAGATCTAAGATGGTGATAGTAGCGGAAATATACAGGGTCCCATTAAAATAGGTAGATGGACAAATTTTAACACAGCGCTCAGTACGTCTAACGAAAGATGTCCAAGCAAAAAAAACACTGGTTAAAGTGATTTTATTTTGACCTAAAATAATAAATTGCCGGCACAGTAGTGTAGTGTATTTTCGTTAGCTGATTATTTTTCTTGTAAGTATCTAATGCGTTTTACTTATATATTTTTTATCATTGTCCTTATTTTGGTGGTCTGAATGATTTCTAAAAGTTTGTCCATCTATTTTAATGGGACCTTATATACATAATCTGCATAATATTTCAATAGTAATATTAATTAAATATAATATGTAGATTCGTAGTGTTGGTCGATATAAAAGCAAGTAAATCTTGAAGTTTGTCTTTGTGCAAGTGTTGCCAAATAGTTTAAGATCCTGAGACGTACTGAGATCAAATGATACATTAGGAATTTCTAAGTAATATTTCAGAGTTTAAAAGGTAACAGTATGATAACCCCGTTCCCCGGTAAGCACGTTAAGTCGTTGGTCTCGCGCCTGATCTCTCTCCGGTAGCGTCGGATTGCGGGTCGTCCCAACGGACTATGAGAGTGAGAGAAGAGGGAGTGCACCTTTGTCTGCACACTATAATATTTCCCGAAGGCTAGTCTCCGTTGAGATTAGCCGCCATGCACCATTGTCGAAATACAGTCTGAAGGACTATTATATACCTGTGTTATCAAATAAATCTTTTCATTAATTCATTCATAGGTAATTACGTACTTATTTATTCTGAAATTGTATTTTTGTTCGATTTCTAGCAGTAGAGTTTTGTTTAGTAGTCAGTCGCTACGACAAACTTAATATTCATCCTAATCCATAATCTAATCAACCTATAATTTTGCCACTGCTGGGACACAGGCCTCCTCTCTATGAGAGAGAGTGGGCCATAATCTACCACGCGGATCCAGTGCGGGTAGGTGGATGTCACATGTCTTAGAAATTTTTGTTTCTAAGACATGTGACATCCGGATTCCTCACGATGTTTTCCTTCACCGTTTTGAGAGCATGAAGAGTGGTAATGAAATTACATATACAAAGTAAGTGCCTGCTCGGGTTCGAACCCACGACATACAAGTCGTAAGTTGCAGCCGTTGCCACTGGGATAAAAAAGTTTCAGTTTGCGTTCATAAAGGAGCAGTCTCCTTTATGTTGCTGTTGGTGTTCATCAAACGATCCCAAAATTGTAATTAAATTTCCGACTGTACCTATAATGACAGTTAGAATTGGAAATTCGAACGTGTTCCAAACATTCCATTTTTATCGTTATCAATACCAAAACTGGTTCACAACCAACCCTGGTGATCTACAAACAAAAATTATCGCTATTTACCTCTAGGAAGTTCAAACACAAATTAACTAGACAAACCTTTTTAAATGTCAGTATTATCTAACTATGTTGTATCATCTAGTTCATTAACTGATGTTTGTATGTTAACTGGCATCATTTCATGGCTATTAAGATTTATAATTAGTTATGTTACTGTATCTAATTACGTGGTATTTGTACATTTATCTTGTATATGACCCGATTAGTTACTGTAGCAGACTTTCCCTTGGAGATGATGCCTCATTGGGTTCGGACATGCTTGGTATGGTTCCTTGAGCGTGTAATAGATGACTGATTTACATTAAATGCATAGTAATGTGTCTTTGTGTTGTAGATGCTATTGATATAAGTCATGATTAGCATTTGTTTCTTTTTGTTATTCTTCATAATTATTTGCTTCGTTGCGTCTCTAGGTCCTAGAGCTTTAATTATGCGATATGAAACACTTAATGCAGAATTGTACCGCTCATTACGTAGTAAAAGAAGTAATGCTGAATTGTTACGTCAAAATATGACTAAAATACGTCAGAAACATCACGTCTATTTCTTAAAGGGGTAAGCAGAGGTATAATTATTGTAGGTGCAGACCTACATCATCATCTGCCTAGCCTTGCTTTCAGGCTTACCGGATGCAGCTGAATACCAGTATTTTACAGGGAGCGACTGCCGATCTGACCTCCACAACCCAGTTACTGGGTGGCACGATACGTGCTTACATGCATGTACGTACATAATAATATTTACGCAATTCGTCATTCCAAATGTTAATTGTCTTTTTTTTATTTTTTTTTTATTATGTGCCAGACTTCCGTCCAAAGTCCCGCCAAAATGGAAAAAAATTACATCACTTGAAACGAATAAAATTTGCATGACGCATAAAAACTCCTTGTTCAGCTCCTGGACTATAAATGGGCTTATGTGCTCGTTTTAACAGCTACGATGCACCTACACGAGGATTGATAAATGGTAAAAATGTTTCCGCATTGAAATCGTTGCTAGACATTTTTTTTAAACCTACACATTTGTTTAAAACTGTTTTATGGGCATCATGATGGAGGAATTACTCTTGTGGGTTTCAAAATATTGTTGTACCTACTTAGGCCTACTAGGAGAAAAAAAAAACCGTAAATTACACAAAAAATTGCATTTGTAGCAAAACTGAAAATTATTTCTAAATCTTATCGCTCTATCTTATCTGTAACACAGGGAAGTAAAATGTATGGAATATTATGAAGAGGCTTTTAAATTTCCGTCCTCGATAGAAAAACGTTATAACGTGCACATATTTCAAAAAATTCTATGGACCTGGACGATGAAATTATGAAAGCGCACTTTAGCTATAATATAAAGTTAGATGATAACCGAAACCGACCTTCTTACCTAATTCCTAACTTTAGCTATACATAATCAGCCTATAATGTTCCCACTGCTGGGACAGGCCTCCTCTCTGTGAGAGGAAGTAGGCTGTAATCCACCACGCGAGCCAAGTGCGGGTTGGTATAGGTATGTCACATGTCTTCGAATTTTTGGTCCTACTACATGCCTGTTTACCTGTTTCATCACGATGTTTTCCTTCACCGTTTAGAGAGCAGTCGTGATGAAATAATTTACACAAAGTAAAGCCCCCTGTCAGGGTTAGAACCTACGACCTACATCTCGTAAGTCGCGGCCGTTACCACTGGGTCACCACTGCTCAACGAATGAGATCAACGAAGAACTGAGATCACATTCACAGAAATCCCAATTAAAGATTTTCCAAGAACATCAATGTGACTTCTATATCTATATACATATTATATAATGGAGTCGCTTTTCGTGTCTGTGTGACCACGTTGTTCTTCTAAACTATGCATCAGAATTTGATGCGGTTTTCACTATCATTTAGAGAATTTATTCCGGAAGGTTTATAGGCTTAATACATAAATATTAAACTCAGGCCCCCAAGATACAGGGGCTGCCTTGTTTGGGGACCACTGTTCAAATAACTATGTCAATTATTCTAGTTACAGTAAGCATACTTACATTATAATTATTAAAAAAAAAAATTTGTAACATTGGACCAAATAATTTTTTCTTATCTATTCTTACAATTAATAAACAAATTTCGATGTTCCGTCATCCATGCTAAGTTATATTATAAGTGCGAAAGTGTGTCTGTCTGTCTGTTACCTCTTCACGCTTAAACCGCTGAACCGATGTAGATGAAATTTGGTATAGAGATAGCTTGAGTCCCGGGAAAGGATATAGGATACTTTTATCCCGATAGTCCCACGGGATCGATACTTATGGTGGTGAAATCGCGGGGCTCTGTTAGTGTCGTATAAACCATTTGATGCAAAGGCGGTTCGCTAGTCTATAATAAACCATTCTCTTTCACAAAAAACTCGTCACCAATTCCTGTAAACGCCTCGTTTTCCTGACGAGTCGTAATGAGTAATCAGGAGGCGCCTGCTGCTCCATCGACTGTCGCAAAGATTAATTTACGTCTGCCCGACACCTTGAGTCACTGCCTTGAACATATTCTTTCTTAAATTGGGCTGGTTGAGCCGTGACTCAAATTATAAGTCATTGTTTGTTCCGTCTCACTGGCTTTCTGCATGATGCAATTGGATAAACGGGAATGTGTATTTTTAGCGTTTACGGTGGTTAATTTCAGCTGACCATTCCATACGAATACTTTTTTAAATTAATCTCGGTAAAGAGACATAATACTTGGCCGTCTATTCTTATCCCAAAATTGGGCAAAGGCCTAACTTGGCCCGATTTAATGCAATTATTTTTTCAGACATAAGTTGTATTTATTGTCATTCCTTAAGTTGTTAGAAAATTTGTTATAAATAAAATAATAAATCAGAATTTGACTCAGAATCAGACCTATAATAAAACTGAACTTCAACTTGTCGTTTTGTGCACAATATTTATAAGCCAGAACAACCAGCAATTAATGCAAAAGTATAAAGCTGAAAATACTCTGAATTTTAAGTAAAACAGGCGGCAATTCACGCTTAGAAACATTTCGTTACTTGAGAGGAAAGAAAGATATATGTAACTCTTTCTGTCTTTCACACAAAATCTCTCGAAGTTTCTATGTCGTGCTACTTCTAGCCCCATAATAATAAAAGCATAATAGTAAAAGCATTAATATGGAATAAGAATCGAGATCATCCACCTAATAAATCGCAGTTTTTTTTGCGATTAATCGCTGCTATTTTAAGACAATTAAAATAGCTGCGTCTGTCTGGTTGCATCAGTAGTTAGTCCATCGTTCTACGGTATTTGTGTGCAAGTATGTTACTTGATTTCATTGGAATGAAGTTATATACCTATGAATGTATTCAGAAATGGATTGCGATGCGTGATTGTGTTGTAACGAATTTGTCATCACCGACACGCAACTTACCTGCTCAGTAGGTACAGACGCCAGCACATCAAGCTACTACAATCTGTCATATTTCTTTAATAGATTTTCAACTTTATCGCTAAAGTATAAGGTTCAAAGTTGATTGGGTAAATTTAACAGTTTCGGGTAGCTTAACGTGCTGGCGTCTGCATGATTCTGAATCCCAAGCGTTGAAATTTTTCGTTGGTTATTTATTTTTAAATTTCCATACATTTTGACCGCGTAGGTATTGCACTTTTCTATGAAATATAAGATTTTTTTTCGATAACCGCCGAATTTCTACGCTAGAATCATGTGCTGAATTCATGATTACACTTTGCGCGTCGATGTCCCCCTGTATAGTTATGTAGAAAGTACAGACGCCAGCACATCAAGCTACCCGAAACTGTCAAATTTTCCCAATCAACTTTGAACCTTATGCTTTAGCGATAAAGTTGAAAACCTGTTAAAGTAATTTGACAGATTGTAGTAGCTTGATGTGCTAGTGTGTACATAAGCATGTAATAACTGAGGGTTCTAACTAATTATCCACCATTGTCATTTTATAGGATATCGAAATCCTTACACTAAAATATTTCAGCAGCTTCCGACTATTAAACTGACTGAGCTCATTTGCCTAAAAGCGTTTGCCTTCCGAGAGGAGTCCTTAAAAGATACTTTATGAAATGAGCTTGAAGTGAACTGTCATTCCACCCGATGAGAGATTGACAGCTCACTTCACCTAAGTATTCACGGTACGATTTTTACAGAATAGCGCTACTGATGCCAGGGATTACCACTATTGAAAGATCATCATCATCTGATCTGCCTAGCGTTTCCCCAACTATCTTGGGGTCGGCGGCCAGTCTAACCGGATGCAGCTGAATACCAGTATTTTACATAGAGCGACTGCCTATCTGACCTCCACAACCCAGTTATTGGGTAATACGATACCCCTTGGTAAGACTGGTTGTCTCAGACTTCACTATTGACAGATCATTTCAAGATTAAGTCATCTAAGTTAAAGACCGTATTACCGTAAGAATATCGTTTTTCAAAGACGTATTCACTGAAACCCTTCGGTGGCTATCTTTAGCACATACTGAAGGGAACCACGGCTCTGGGATCTCAAGAAAGACAGTCCCTTATCGACGTGAGCAACGGCATGTACAAAATGGAAGCCTACCTCAACACTGTTTACCAAGACTCGGTTCATTGAACACTAATGTTGAAACCTACTAACCTTGACTTATAATATTCAAGCTACATATTTGACAACAAACTAAGCTGTAGCTGTACTAATAACTCCCATAACCCTACTTTAACTGCCGTTATACGTATTAAACCATTAAAGAATCTTCGGACATTAATCTATAATGAGTTTGATGCCGCGTGAAAGCTGTTCTACCATGACCTTACTTAACTATTTATATGGTATCTATAAAATTCCTTATTTCTTAACAGTTTTACTAATTAGCTGCAAATGTTGAACGTGGCTCACAATCATAGCTTCAATTAAAGTTCAGGGACATTGATTGATAACATTGGGACTGGTTTGTGGATGTAGTATGAATGTTTTTGTAACCTAAATAACCATTGCTTCGCTGTCATGCTTCCATTGCTTGTTATAGCTTAAGGATATAGGCATCCTCTAGTTTGCTGCATTGGTTCCTTCCTTTCAACCTTTCTCTTAAAAACATGGAAGTAGTTCTTAGCACTTTCGGTGGACAGCTCTGGTGATCGAACGCGATCCCGATCGACCCCAATGTTTGTGATACCTACACTTTTGGGCACTTTCAGAGCAATTGTGAATAACTTTGAAGAGCTACACAGCATGCATTCTCTTAATCTACTCACGAATCTCGATCTGTCCCGGGTAGAGATGATGAACGCTTCCTTTCTTATCTCCGAATTCAACCAATTTATATTCAAGTTCTATCTTCAAAGTGATACAGAACCAATTAATATGTCGTCGACCTATCACTCAAGATAAGGGTAAAAGTAAATAAAAGAATCAAACATCCGTTTCCGAGTAGCATCATTCCACTCAACATAAAAGAATATTATGACGTGTAATATATATTTTCTTGTAACAGATTGATTGAAGAAAGCTCTTCCTTTATAGTTATTGAGAAATTAAAAGCCGGTATTTTAATCTGTGATTTTAAAAGAACAGGCGAGTTAATGGAAAGAAGATATTAAACTTGACGTGTAGTCCTCGAATAAGGACGAGAATAGACAGCGCCTTGTATGGGAATGTGTTATGGGTATGTCAGATGTAATACAAGGGATTAATTAAGGATTTGTCGTTAAAATAATAATGTTCATATTGCGATAGCATTGATAACTCTTCTATTTCTTCTTCATGTCGTTAACACGACTGAATTTCTGATTTTATTGGCACATAACTGCGACGCTTCCACGGCGTCATCGGTGGTCGCGTATAGGTTACTTTGACTAGTGTTTTGGGACACAAAAGACAGGATAGGAGGCGACATAGCTCCACATCCATTTTTACTAAAAACCATTGTCTTACAGTAAAGGAAACAGTGTGAGCAAAACCTCGTTGGTTTGAAAAAATCATAGATATCCGTGGAAAAAACCAACACTCAGTGAGCTAGTGTGGGGACGACAGAACAAGGAGCTGCTTTGGCGTTCTCTGTCGGCGTGCGCCAGTTCCAAACCCTGTGGTGGTGACTAAGGCTGGGGTTTATCTGACCACACGCCGACCGCGACCGGCGACGTGTAGTCCGTCAGCGACAACAGCCGAATATTGTGTTCGTAAATACACGGGCGCGGTCTCGTTCGTACATCGCCCGCGACCGGCAGGTGCGACGGCGGCAACGAACGTTTTGGCCACCGGTGGCGTATCGGTCATCCATCGTGACGTCACCGCACGCTGTCGGTAACGTGTGACGTTCTCAAGAGAACGTAGCCTAATACCGGTTCCATCTCCATATGAGAAGAGGCATTTGGCCTGCAGTGGGAAAGTAACAGATATAAACAAGAGGAAGCCAAGTAACCGGCATCAGCAATAAGCTAGGTCATTATGTCCCCAGCCACGTATAATTAAAAATATATTTAAGCAATGCAATTTCTGTTACGCGCGATAAATGTGAGAATTTGATACTTTTGTCTTTTTAAAACAATGGGCCAGTGCAATCAATTATGTAACTATGTAAATTGGGTATAGTTGCTTAAGTTTACGTTGAATTTTATGGAGAATATTTTTATTTTGAAATTTAACGGAGCTTTAATTATGACCTAGGTGTTGAATTTTGTAACTGTAAAGTTAGCATTATCTATGTAAAAAATATAACCGTTAGTTTATTATACAAAACGGTATTAAGGAATAATTTAGTAGGATATAAAAATAATGGGAAGTATAAAATGGTAGATAGGTTATTCGCGCACCGCAAGTGACACGTCAAAACTTGGCTAAGAACCTCCTCCTTTTTTTGAAGTCGGTTAAAAATAAAAGATTCGGCTTTGCTCCTTGACTGTACTAATGATGAAATTTGGCAGTGGGTCCAGTCGACCTATTCAAAATTTGACTTAGTCAACTGGACCCGCGGGTTCAGTTCGTGTGGGTCCAGTTGACCAGAGACTCATTAGCCAGGTTTTCTTCGTCTTGTCTCTTTTTCGCTCCCGATAATTACGACATGCTGTCCTACTTCCTCGTGTCTTCTGACATTGTGCCGTTTTAGGTATCGAAAGTTGGATAGGTAACTTATCTACTAGACCTCTTCCTCTACATAGTATAAAACAAAGTCGCCGAAATGTCTGTACGCGCATAACTTCCGAATGACTGCACCACATTAGATATTATTTTTTTGTTGTGTTCGGTACTGCCAGGAAAAGGTTTGTTTGAAAGAAAATTTCGGAAATTCGAAAAAAAATTGCACGCGTGCGAAGTTGGGGCGCGCCGCTTGTACCTATTGTATAAAATTCGAAAGGTGCCCATTACCTAATACATATTTCTAGAGTTGTGGACTCGCCCACAAATAAATTAACTTCGTGCGAGTCGCCTATAGATAATATATATTTTTTTTAAGTGAGGATTCGCCCGTTTCGTGCGAGTAAATTCGAGCCAATCGACTAACAACCTCCTCGGGTCATCCTCTATTGTGTGATACCTATTACGATAGTCTGGGAAAATAACTGTTTCAACCTGACATGTTACAAAGTTGATTAAAGACAACGGTTGACCGACTTGAGAAGGCCAAAAAAACTAAACATAGCCAAAATTTATGTCGTTTGAATTATGGTTTTTTGCTATTATGGACTTGGGGTTTTTATGGGTCCACCGGTTTATAAATTACCATGTGATATAAATAGATAACCTTTGATTATATAATGTCTAGATAGAGCATCAATTGCGCGCAAACGTGTCAAAAAATACCAGCCAACTGTTGGACTGTAAGTACTTACCCGCCGATTAGTGCCGATCGTACCGCTTTGGTGTCACTACGTATTACGCGCGCTAAGTAATAAACAAATAACAGCGATAAAATGACGGTATGTGCTATTAAACTGTGCCGAAATTATAAAGGAAGGGTAAAAAACACCAAACACATCACATATCATCAGTAAGTAACCAAAAAAACTACGTATTTGTTTTTTGTTTTTATATTTACCAAATTACGCCCTATTACGCCATATTTTATCAGTGTTGCCAGTTTCTTTTTCCATTCTCCCAACTTAACGTCCTTTTTTTGTGGGTATATTCGTTGCTTTATGGTTACGTTTATATTATTTAGTTGATGTACTTTTATTATTCGATTTCAAGAATGGTGAAGTTTTTCAATTCGTCTGTACTTTTTTATAATAATATCATGTTCGCGTATAACTTTTTTGTTTATGAGCCCATTTTAATGATTATTGTTGCATTGGGTCCAATAAACTGATTTCAAAGGTGCCAAGAGTAATTTTAATAAGATTAATTTATTCCATTCGTATTATCTGTGATCTTTCATTTGAAATTTCCAAATACAAACTGCCTAAAAAGTTAAATATTCTAATTGAATTAACTTAGCTGATTTAATATAACACAACATTCACACACACAACTCTAATTCAATTAAATAGTGTTTTTTATTTATAAATACAAATAAATAAAGACACGACTAAAACTGAATAATACTACAAACATACACCTAAAACTTACTTATATTATTTGTATAGTCAATTTTTTTAATATGTGATTTATGGGAGAATTGTAGTAGCTGGTATCATTATTCACGCACACAGAGACATAGATGCACAGTGTAAAACACCGCCCGCACGCACACATGTTTGAAATTGTTGCCTCGTTTTCTTTGTTTTGATTGTAGGGCGACGCTCTATCTAGACATTATATAATCAAAGTAGATAACGTCCATCGCAAGGATATCTTATTATTTCGGTTAAACTATTGTGAATGATTGAAGATATTATACAGGGTCAAATTAAATTAGCGAGTGAAACTCCGCAAAAATTATGGGTACCTATAGATTAGTCTAAACATGATAAAACAAAAAATAATAATTTGATGTTTTTTTTAGTGGGGTCATCGACCGCAGTTAGTGTATTCGCCTGAAATATCAGATTAAAAATATTTTTATTTTGTGTAAACTTCACCCACGTGGTGGATTACGGCCCACTCCCTCTCACCGAGAGGAGGCCTGTGTCGCAGCAGTGGGAACATTAAAGGCTGATTATGAAGTACCGAAGGTGAAGATATTAACTTATTTTAATGCACTATATGTATAAGTACACATGATTAAATTATTTACTAAGTCATTTCTAAAAATATAAGATAACTAATAATCAACTTTACTCTATCAGTACTCACGATAAAATGTTATCCTCTTCATAGATTAACAATACAATAATAATACTTATTATGTAATCCTACAGATTACCAAAGTGGGTAATAGATATAAAGCCAGCCTATGTCCAAGTTGTCCAAAGCTTAGAGAGGACTAAAATAAATAATTTGAAGAAATACTCAAAATAAAATAAAAAATTGCTCTTAGCGATAAAACCGCCCATTGTGTCACCCATTGTAAAGTTTGTATATTTATGTCTGTAATTTATATGGTGTACATAATAAAGAGTATTCTATTCTAAACTCACTTCTTAAGTACTACGTAGTACCCTGATTGCGTAACATATTGTCAATTCTAGCTTCATACGAGCCAATCCATTGCTTCATAAGTTCGAAAAAGATGTCTGCTCAACACGTAAGTAACGCAATGAATGTTGTTGAACTATTAGTTAGTAGCGCTTGACCATGTGATTATTGAAAGCAAAACTATACGTACCGTTTCGTTGGTCTAGAGGTCGCAAGCGCTACTGCTGGGCATAAGGTCTTGGGTTCGATTCCCGGTTCGGGGAAGGTGTTAATTTGTGTCCGGTTGATGGCAACAGGCGCGCCCCCATATTATATGGGACTTAAACATAACAGGCGAAAAGTTGGTGAACTATAGACTGTCCACCTCTGCCTACCTTTCGGGAAATACAGTCGTGACGTTATGTTTATATTAAAACTATACGTTTTTTATCATATTAATGTACACCTGCGTACAATGGCGGTCAACCAATTTTCACACTTATGCCCTTAGTAATAAGGTTGAAAAATGTTCCACCCGTACATAATCACAAGGTACCACAGTACATGCCTATGTATTACAATTGTTAAAGTAATGCAAGCAATGACTCGCAGTCCAATTAGATTAGATGGCCACAGATAGCTAATTATATGGAAATTAGTCAACCGCAGTGCACGTGTCGTCGGTCCGGATTATATTATGCAAACAAATCACTAAGCTGTAAGCAGATATGGATCATAGTAATACCTACTCGTTGACTTGGCACATACATATATACATAACATACATAATCAGCCTATAATGTTCCCACTGCTAGGACACATGCCTCCTCTCGGTGAGAGGGAGTGGGCCGTAGTCCACCACGCGGGTCTTCGAATTTTTGTTTTAGGACATGCTGGTTTCCTCACGACGTTTTCCTTCATTGTTTTGAGAGCAGTGGTGATATTTACACAAAGTAAAGCGCCTAGTCTGGATTCAAACCTACGATGTAGGTACAACTCGAAGGTCGTGGCTGTTACCACTGGGCCACCACTGCTCTCTCTCTGACTTGGTACACTTGAAGTAAAAATTTATTTAGAAGATGATTGTTGAACTATTACTGTGGTCATTTAAAAAGTTGATGATGACACAAAAGAGCAAATCACTATTTTAGTACTACTACTGAATGTGACAGAAGGACTACTTCATCATCTGCCTAGCCTTTTCCCAACTATGTTGGGGTCGGCTTCCAGTCTAACCAGATGCAGCTGAATACCAGTATTTTACATGGAGCGACTACCTATCTGACCACCATAAACCAGTTACTGGGTAATACGATACCCCTTGGTAAGACTGGTTGTCAGACTTGCGGGCTCCTGACGACCCGTAACGACTGTCAAAGATCCACGAATGACAGCATGTAGTACGTGTCGAAGCATATTTATGTTTATTAACTGTATAGTATTTTATTCATTCTTAAACCTAAAGTTATTATGTAGATGAGTGTCAATTGTCATATCCATGACCAATCTGCAGCCATCTTTCTTTCCTCTTTTAATAATGATATTGCTAATCCATTGCTTCATAAGTTCGAAAAAATTGTCTGATCAACAACGTAAATAACGTAATGAATGTAATTGAATTGTCAAAATTAAAGCCATTGCTACTGTTAGTGTGTTATGCTGGTCATACCAGCACTCCGGTTCCGGGTACTACACACCTGATCTTTCTGAAGAACTTCACCAATACATAAGGTATGTCCTTCTTGAGTGGGGGCAAGGGTTACCATTTAAACGTGCAGAAATTGAAACAGGATTTCTTCTTCAAAAAGTTTTGCAAACGGGACCACTAATGAAGCAAGCACACTTCGTAATTTCTAGTTTCATGAATAGCATATGCCAATAGAGAATATTGATAACATTTAAGAACCTTGCGATAGAGAGAAACTGAGTATATTGCTAGTAAACGAAGGGCAATGACAATTTAATGGCGCCTGTACACTTCACGTTGAGGCACCACTGGGCATGACGAGTGCGAGAGTGTACAGGGTTGCACTCGTCGCTCGACCCGCGCGAGCGCTCTCGGCGAGACATGGCGAGAGCACTCGCGGAAGAGTCTCTCGTCGAGGCAACGCGAGGCATGACGAGTGCGAGAGTGTACAGGGTTGCACTCGTCGCTCGACCCGCGCGAGCGCTCTCGGCGAGACATGGCGAGAGCACTCGCGGAAGAGTGTACAGGTGCCATAAACGTCTTGTGATAAAATCACTTACAGTTATAGCTAATCTAAGCCCTGATTACGTATAACTACTCACAGCAATCAGATAAGTATCTGTTGTTGTTCGATAAGTAATATTGGTAGATTATAGGTACTCATTTATATACGAATTACCAATTAATAGATCGCAAATAGCCCATAATGCGCATATTATCAAGCCATAGACTCATAAACCAACTGTGTTTTGTCACTTTAGCCCATTAATTGTTCCATAATACGCCCCCTGGCGCAATAGTCACGACTTCAAATATTTGATTGTTAAAGCTATCGAACGACTTACAATTAATTTGATTAATGTTATGGAGCTATTTGTTGAAATTGTGGAATATTTTCCTGTCCAGTGACTGGTAATAATTCCCATAGTTTCCCCTTGGATTACGCTAATGTCTGTGATGCCCAGTTGAGGGTGGTAACTATGGACACTGTCATACATTCAATCATCCTAGCTTCATGTGAAAGTTGGTGAAGATTTTTTTACTCAGTCACTCTTCACTGAGAAATAGCTGAGTCAAAAGCTCATTAGTTTATATGACATTGTATTATACTTGATACTTGTAGCAATATTCGATACTAGAGATTTATAAAGCAATATTGTTTATGATTTTATATTATTATTGTTTATATTTTCTTACACACGTTGTCGACTTCTCTTTTTATCCACTCTCCTATCCATGGTATGCTGGAAGAGACTTCTTTAGAAATAAGCATCATCTTTGCCTTTCCTTTTTTAGGGTTCCGTACCTCAAAAGGAAAAACGGAACTCTTATAAGATCACTTCGTTTTCCGTCTGTCTGCCTGTCAGTCAAGACCCTTTTTCTCAGGAACGCGTTGAGCTATCAAGTTGAAATTAATATCAAATACTCAGCGCCGCAATCTCTTAAAGCAGTGAAAAAATCTTACTTCTAAGTCAACGCAATCAAAAGATACGGGCGCTTATGTTCCGAAATCAAAACCTATAGGGTACTTCCCGTTGACCTAAAATCGTGAAATTTAGCAAAAAGCAATTTCATGTAGCATAAGTAAAGGAAAAAACTCGAAAATCGTAAATTTGTAGTTACATTACAAAAAAAAACATTTTTAAACTATTTACATACCTACTTATACGGAGCCCTCGGTGCGCGAGTCCGACTCGCACTTGACCGTTTTATTTTTCTGTTCCTTTCTTCTTGACTTTTATATGTTATGTATACATAAATGGAAAAAAAAACATAATATATCATTTTAATTGATGCTGTAATAATTATTGTCATCAACGGACCGTTAATGTCCACAGTAGCAAACACACGTCCCCTTTTGTCATAAAAACCGGCCAAGTGCGAGTAGGACTCGCTCACGAAGGGTTCCCTACCACTGCACAATATTTAACACTACATATAAAAAAAATCACGTTTGTTGTATGGGAGCCCCTTAAATATTTATTCTATTCTGTTTTTAGTATTTGCTGTTATAGCGGCAACAGAAATACATAATCTGTGAAAATTTCAACTGTCTAGCTATAACGGTTCATGAGATACAGCCTGGTGACAGACAGACGGACGGACAGACAGCGAAGTCTTAGTGATAGGGTCCCGTTTTTACCCTTTGGGTATGGAACCCTAAAAAGGCTCATAAGGGCATGTAGAAGGTCATCACGCTTGGTGGAGGAATTGCTCATCGCAGAGGTACGGCGCGTTCGCCTGATGTAATCCTTTGTGGTGTGAAGTACACAGTTTTAATAATAAATTACAGAAATTTTATATGGTTTTGTTGTCAAGGCTTGTGGCTATGTAAATTGCTTCATATGTTCGAACAATTTGTCTGCTCAGCAACATAAATAACGCAATTAAGAGGAAATGCGGTCGGAGAGACGTTTGAAAAAGCCTAAGTAAAAAGTCATAATTCGAGGTTTGGCTCTCGCCTATTTCCTCCTCCAATATTGGACCGATTTATACGATATTTCGTAAAATGAATAAGAAGAATATATATTACTAGCTGCTTCCCCGCGACTTCATCCGCGTGAAATCCTATCCTAACTAACTATTTTCCATACAAACAAAATTCCCCCTTTTCACCCCCTTAAAGGTTAAATTTCCAAAAACCCCTTCTTAGTGCTCCCCTACATTATAATAGGAAGCCGTGTGCAAAATTTCACATTCCTAGCCCCAGTAGTTTCGGCTGTACGTTGATATGTCAGTCAGTCAGTTCTCCTTTTATATATATAGATATTGTGTCCCTATGTTTTTCTTTTTTCATGAATAGTTGCCAAATTTGTACACTAGGCCGTCTGTTGACAGCGGTTTAAATCGGCATTCTTTGAGGGTTCTAGGGCTTATAAAAAGGCAATTGCTACTTTTAGGGAAACGTACCTATAGCTTGATATGTCTTCAATAGCTTGAATCATAGAATAATACTGCTAGATTCAGTACGTAAATTGTTCTTCTGCGGCATCATCTCCTGGGATTTCTAGGTACTCTTTTATTTTTGACGTGGGTGGAAAGTGGATAGTGGTCTAGAAGATAGTACTTTATACCTACTTGTACCAACCATAATAATACTGCACTTATTAGTCTAATTCAATTCACAACAACAATAATTTCACATTATTATACACCCACATTAAAACCGCAAGTAGTATTAGTAGTTGGCGATAATAATAAAGAAACAAGTATCAAAACGTCTGTCTCATTCGGATACCGCAAGTATCAAAAATGTGCTCCACAATGTCGTTACAGATTTCAAATAACTGTACCTAGGTACCGCGTTTGATATGAGAACACACGTCATGTAAATTCTATTCAAACTTATGTATCTATATAATTGATGTTATTTCAAATTAAACAAATATCAACTTTATTTTAATGATGATTAAGTTGATTTCAGAGTGACTAGCACTATTGAAAAAGTTACAAAAATGTTTGAAGTTGTAGTGTAAACTGAAAAAGTAAAGTTATTGTTCCATAAACTCATATTTGTTTACATTTTTGGCAAATAAATCGCGAATGCATTATTAGATCATTTAGATCTACGTCGGGAAAATCCGTGTGCCTGCCTACTTACTTATCAGGTAATCTTTAAAAGGTAATAGGCCTAATCAATATCGGTGTCGCAACTAATTAGTGAGACACACAATCTGGTTGTATAAATCAATCGACATGCTATCGCTGACACTGTAAAGCTCAGAAAACAAAGATTTCAGGTACTTACTTCTTAAAGGACGCAAAATCTGCTAACAACCATACCTACCGCTATTGCATGATCTATAGGGTGGCACGACATCGATGCACAACCGCAAACTGTCACCATGGATTCGGTACATGATTCTGTATTGAAATTTTTCGTCGGTAATTAAAAAAAAAATACTGTTCCATACAATTTGACCGCGTAGATATTACACTTTTCTAAGAAACAGCTGATTTTTTTTCTGTATTATTCTTGGTTTCAGTTTGCGCGTCGATAGCCCTGCCGCCCTGTTTAGATCATGCAATAGCGATACAATCTAAATAGTCAACCATCATAAAAGTGACGTCTAATCATCCAACAGCGGCCCACTGACACAGAATGATTACGAGTAAACATTCCAAAATTGATGACATAATAAATTGATGGAGGCAGAGCCGTATTTTCGATTCGCCACTCTCGGCAAGTGTCCAGGGCCCCGTGACCCATGGGGCCCCCTAGTTCCTGCCCTGCTAGCGCCACAGTTAAGGACTGTCAAAAGAAAATAGAAACCTATCCGAAACGGGGTGCTAAATTTTTTAGCTTGCTTAGCTTGCTCTTGCATACTACTTCCTCAATAGGGCTTCCACGGGGTAATTGCGATACACTATCAGTAGCAATGGCTTTCATTATGACAGTTCAACAACATTCATTACGTTATTTACTTGTTGAGCAGATAAATTTTTCGAACATTATGAAGCAATGGATTAGCAATATCCTTCAAAATGGTTTAGATTGTGATTGATAATGTGTTACGTAATTAGGGGCCTCCAATAGCTTAACACTTTCGACTCCACCCACTTTTCATAGAGCTCATACGCCATGCCGCCATACATATTGCAAATGGACCCTCCAGGAGGGTCACCGGCATTACGTTTGCGCTAAAGTGAACCCTCGAGGAGGGTCGTCGGCATTAGGTTTGAAACCGTATTATAAAACACTGTAAAAAGAAGTAAAATAGTGTTTTCAAAACGTCTTGTTGCTATATTTAGTATCTCTGGGGGTATTTACATGTACTAGTGGGGTGGAAACGTGAAATATTAAAAAATAAAAAAATCAAGAAAAGTATAATCGCTCGCTTTGATCCCGAGACAGGGGTATCCAACCTCTTCTGAAATTTTCAAACATGTAATAATTTTTTATTTTATTTTATTAATGAACAACAAACAGTTACATTATGCAATATTAGTAGTTGTTTATGTGATGAAAACGTAATTATTTTGTAACAGCTTATTAACGATTAGGTAGTGTTCTATTATTTACTTGACGGTAATGATTCACTCTGGAATTACCTACTTTCAGTCGTTATTCATATAATGTTAATTGAGAAAGTACGTATAAAATAATTACGAAAAAACTCCGATTGAGATAAGAACTGATTTATGTCATAACTACTTTTACTTGTAGCTTCGCTCCCGTGCTTCCTTTGCCTGAAATTACCTTAAGTTATTCCAGCTATAAACTATGTCTACAAATATCAAGACACCGCGTCATTTACTCATTCCGTAGGTAGCATCATTACCTGAACGAAGACAAACGGAAATCATACACTACCTATTGGTGTGATACATATACGCGAACCCCAAAACGCATACTTATCCATGTATATACGAGTACATTGATAAGTATGCGTTTTCGGGTTCGTGAGGTTATGTATTATTACATTAGGCATTTGTTTGTGTGGCTGTTAATTTTCTCTTAGAAATTACAGAACCTTTCTTTCTTATATCTATGAATATCACTATAGAGTAGGTTCGTTTTACGGTTTTATAATTTTTATCAGTAAAACGAACCTAATAACTTATAAGCTATCAGAAGGAGACGAAGTAATATACTGTTTAGAAACTTTTGAAGTAAATAAAATTAAAGAAAATCTAAGTCCTATGTTTAGATACAACTTTTATTTAGTTTTCAGTGTCAAAGGAAAAGTTTGTTTATAAAAACGTATATTTTATTATAGATATTAGGTAAGTAAAGGTTACAAATGGTGTTTGAAAATTAATTGCGAGAAAATGAAACAGGCATAAAATATATAGCAGTTCATCAAAAATGTTGCAAAGCATAGCTAATTCCCGTCACGAAACTTTTTAAAGGTTTTTTTTAATTTTCAACATGTGTCATTCGACTTGGGTACTTCATACTGCCGAGTCATAAAAACGTTTCTTTGTGTTTTTAAATAATAAATGACAACTATTTTATCTGATTTTATTAAATTAACGATAGAAAACACGGAAGCGGTATAAATTAAAAAAAAATATTGTTCGTGTGGCTGTTGGGCCATTATCTTAATCTTAGAAAAAAAATTACTTTATGCACTAGAACATAAAAAGCGATTTTATGTCGCCTAAGCACAACATAAAGACGAACTTTTAGAGCATGAGAAGTGAAAATATTATTATGATGTAGAAGATTACTGTCAGAAACCATAGAGGACAAAAATGAATGAATGACAAACGAAGTTGCACTATGGGTATTCTTTTTTACCATTTTGATACGGAACCCTGAAAAGCTTCTGTTTTTAAAGTCATCTTCGTAATTTATAATCTCAAAATAAATATTTTTATTTTTAGTGAATATTTGTAACCGTAAAATGGTTTACCACACCTGAAATAGCTCCCAATTATTTTAAAAAATAAAAATGCTGGTATTTGAAAACCAACGAATATACTAATAAATCTTGTTAAAATATACGACAAATTTTATTTTCATAGTTTATAATGCTGTATTCGCTAAGAAAAACGTACATTTAAAATGAGCCCTCTGCGAGGGCTCCCGGCATCCCATAAGGGATTTGAGTGAACCCTCCAGGAGGGCTCCCGGCACTGAACGTGTTAAAGACGGCCCTGTATGGAGGATTACATCTCCTGGCCTAAATTATTTATAGTATGCCTGAAAGCTCAACAGGCGGCTTCTACAAAGATATTGATTAGTATAAATTGGCCGTTGTTTTTGTTTGTTGCAGCGTACTGATTGACCTGTTATGGCAATCTAAAAATACGTCGATAATCGATGGCAAGGTCGTTTATTTTCATTAATGTTGTTTGTGCTGTCGCAGTTGGGGGTTGTTAATGACGCAATTGTTAATTATTATCGACACAAAACGATAGATAGGTTATAGAACCTCTATTTGGTGCTTAGAACCTCCTCTAGTATAAGTATAGATGGCACAAATACAAGACAAACATTAATTTAATTTAAGACTAGAATATAAAACGAGTAGGGGTCTGTATAGATGACAAGCAGGAAGACAGAAGTTGAAAAAAAAGTAAAGTAAAATTGTAAATCGGTTCTACAAGAATAATATTGCAATATAACAGACTGTACTTCGGTTAGTGTGCCCAAAAACTCCACGTCCTCATTCCACCGAACCCCTTCTACCTTCGGACATCCGGACGCACTGCATGTTACCATCCCTACCTGGTTGCTATTCCACCAATTCGCACTAAGCGTTTGCAAATGTCCTTTATAATGCGCACAGCAGAAGAGTGGAACTCTCTACCTGTGTCTGTTTTTCCGAGCGCATACAACCCAAATCTCTTCAAAGTGAGAGTGAACAGCACCCTAATTGTGTAACACACTATTACTCTCAGTTTGAATCATTTTGAAGTATATTGCTAATCCATTGCTCCTTATGTACGAAAAGTGTGTCTGCTCAACAACGTAAATAACGCAATGCATGTTGTTGAACTGTCAAAATGAAACCCATTGCTACTGATAGTGTGTTACGCAATTACCCTGCAGGCTTCTTCTGGATAAGCTCACTCCATCGTCGACTTTGTCTCTGTCACCTTTGACCTAGACTAGAGTCAAGAGCAAGTCCATTACAAATAAAATAAAATAAAAATGGATGTTATAATTGTTAACTTTCGTTTTTGATTTACTCATCCCGGTACGGAGAGGTCGCAATACTAGGTAGGTATTACATAGGTACCAACTACGTAGGTACTCGTAGTACGTAAGTAGTTCTTTAAATAATTAAGTTAGTAAGGCAATTGAGTTTGACAGGAACTAACCCTACATTTTTGACGTTTACACGTCTCTTAACTATAAACAACGGTAAATATATAAGGGGATTAGTATGGTAAGCGTAGTTAAGAGGCGCAGGGCGTGCGATTCTCCATACAAATGTATTCCCCTTTTTTCTTCCTGAATAATGCCTCTCGAGCAATATTTTTTTTTTCATAAAATCAAGGTCTGCTGTAAACACGTCCCTGTCATTTTCTTTTTTTCAGCAACTAATTAGTAAAGAAAATATGACCCTCTAAAAATTACAAAAAATGCCCTATTTTTACCGCCGTGATTAGAGGACTACCAGACAAATTAGAAAAGTTTTTAACATAAAAAAAATGATAGGAACATAAACATACCCTTTCTTAAAATATTAATGTATAAAATAATTGAATCGGCTCAGTTTTCGAGGAGAAAAAAAGGGGAATACGAAACGTCAATCTCGTCAAAATTTTTGTGATAATTTCGGTCTGAGCAGCTGTCCCTGTCACACACTACGGGAGCAGACTTGAGGTAAGGCGACGGCAATAGTTTCTTCAAATACCTATTTTTCGAATTCCTCGCAGGCCCCGTCCCCTCTTAACAATGAAGCGATGTTGAATGGGTTTACGTTTAATGAGAAGGTATACCTAAAATTATATTAAAATGAAAAAAAAAATCGTAATAGCCGGGTTGTTTTATCCCAGACCCGCGGTCAACAGTTTGGGGGCCATCTACAACGCGCAAATCATCAGTACCTACACCTGGCTTGGGGGCGTTCCACAATGTTGATTACGGTCCCCATTCAAGGCCTTCAATTATCTGCCCTTCGACAGATGTGACTGCCCACTGGCCTCAGCTGGATGAATTAAAATCTTTTGCAAAATATGTAATACTAGCTGGTTGACATTCGACTCTTTACGAACTCAACGACAATGATATTACATTCCCTACTTTCTTGGGGTTTTAAGTCCTTATATAAGAGGTGAAGCTTGAAAAATGGGGATTTTTTCTATTCAAATTTAGTTTCAAATAGGGATTCATGTTTGATCATCGTTCAAAGGCGTTATTACACATAAAAGTTTACAGATCTATTTATTTATTCAAAAATACATAACATGAAAAAAATACACCAAACACTACAAAACACAATGGGCGGCCATAAGGACGCCCATTGATTCATATGTCTATATTGAGTACATAGATAAGTATGTACTCAATATAGACATATGAATCATTTGTGAACTTCGATAGAGGTTTTACATTTCGTGTAAAGAGATATGATCCCATACAGGGTCAAATGAAATTAGCTAACGAAACTCAGCAGATGCGATGGGTATCGATATCTAAACAAGATAAAACAAAAGGAAACAGATGTTCTCAACTCATACTTCGAGTAACATTAATGACAGCGATCATTGACCCCAAAAAAAGACAACATTTATTTATTTATTTTTACTTTATTATGAGAAATCGATATCCATCACGTCTGCAAAGTTTCGCTGGCTAATTTAATTTGACCTGACCTGTATAATAAATTACGTTCTTCTCTCTCATATCCTTCTCTATGACGGATCTCAGACTTATAACAATCAAAAATGTCATCTGTTACTGGCCGGCAATGGACGGTAAGAACATGGCATTCCATTCCCAAACGGGTCACGTAATTAAGAACAATAAGAATTGGAACAAGATTAATTGTGACGTACCCTAAACTACTGACCTATTCGGTCAAGAACGACCCAAAAAAGTTCTTCACAAAGTGACGTAAGAATAATTCAATTATTCCTTCCTTTTCAACCCTTTTTACTTACCCCTTTACGATTGTTGGTGTCTTGTACTTGGCTTAATCCAACAACTAGATACTGTTCTCATAGACACAATAGCCCTTTCTCTAGTTTTCTGGTTTGTAAAGACGTATTTTGATACCCACAGATATAACTGGTTTCAAAAGAAGGATTTAATTGGATTCATAGATCTTCATGCTGGGAATCAACGGCTACTGGTCACTATTTACTGTAGCCATTCGACTATTATGAGTTATAGAATGGATCCGTCACTTCTGACAAAATGTTTCTCAAGATACAGGTTCGCTTTCCGTTCTTTGTGTTGTTCCCAGGACGCTCTTACAATGCACCTAGCAGTTCTCGTAAAGTACACAGAGCTTCAATCACAATCTGAAAGTTTTGAAGGATATTTCTAAACCATTGCTTCATAGATTTCATAAATTCGTCTGCTCAACAACGTAAATAGGGCAATGAACAGTTCGGCAAGAACTGTCAAACTAAAAGAAATTGCGATCAATTATCGAAAGTATGTATTTCTATAAACGCTGTACGTCGTGTATATTTTGTTGCTGACGATCCTTCAGGAATAAAAACAAAAGAAAAACTGGATCAGACCAGAATGAGAATAGTACATTACGTAAGTCCATCAATGGCTAGTTTTGGCCAAGGCTTGTATAGTAATTTTCTCAAATAATGCGCGGAAATTAAAATAAAATTACTTTTCAAAATCAATGACGAACAACG
The DNA here is from genome assembly GCA_914767645.1 of Hydraecia micacea. Taxonomy (NCBI): domain Eukaryota; kingdom Metazoa; phylum Arthropoda; class Insecta; order Lepidoptera; family Noctuidae; genus Hydraecia; species Hydraecia micacea. The sequence continues at coordinate 5,293,506 of OU611794.1, forward strand.
AACAGCAATAATTTTTCCCGAGTTAAAACGTTCATTTGTTTTTTTTTTTTTCAATAAAAAGCTTTCCATTTGCAAGCCAGTTCGAAATTTAAATAAAACCTTTGATAAGTTACCTCCTTGGTTGCCATGTTTCGGAGTAAAAGGTCGTTCCATTTTTAAATTACACGACAGATAAGAGTTTACTATATAATTTATTTAGCCGCTAAACCACGACAGATATGGATTTTCATACAACTTTTGCCGGCCGTTGCTCGCATATATTTGGCCAGTACAGCAATTTTGATTTATCTCGAAGAAGGTTGTCAAAATAATGCTCAAATTTCCAAGCATGTTTGAGAAAAGTTTATAGTGGATAAGACAGAGATTAAAACAGAAGAAGAACTAGCAGGGAATCGAGGGGGGTGGAGGGGGGGTTCAGGCGATTAGACTGGAATAACTCCATTTTATGTGTGTTACGCAATAATTACCCCGCAGCATTCCTACCTTGACAATTTAAACGGAATGTCCTGTCTTAGAAGAGAATTTGCCACAGTAACAGTAGGCAATATAATGTCACTGGATGCAAACGTTAGACATTGTAATTCCTTCAACTATTTAACCATCGCTACAGTAAACATCGTTAATCGTGACTTAATCCATGCTAGCGAAACTGCAGCTCGATTAACTCGCCATAAATCGATACTTGATTGAAAAATCTTAATCGTAAACATGTAAACGCGAATAAGCACACTAATCCCTTCTAAACAGTGAGTTCATGGTCTTGTCTTTCTACATTATTCACAACAGCTTTATAACTGACATTTAGGTTTGCCAAGGGATTTTGGGCCTTAACTTCTATGGTTTGTTATGAGCGTGCATCTAGGGAATTGATTGTATCGATCACAACGTAACTAACCTTATTTGATTCTACGCTAACCTTGCACCTGCTGCTGTCAGTCGAAACATTCTAATCTATATAATTTTTTGTTAATATAACTTCGTTTGGACTGTATGCTAAAGTAGAGCAATCGAAAGCGGCTTTAAAGGATATAAAATATAAATTAAATAAAATTCATTTAATTCATGCAAGACCCATATTACATAAAATAAAAATATGCCTACTGCCACAGAATACAATTTCTGTAAATATTTCTCTAAACAAAATGCCTCTGAATAAAATTTCAATGCATACAAATAAAATAAATTAACGAATAGGTACAAATTAAAAAGGTCACATAATTAAAATTAAAATAAAATGTCAATGCAATTAAAATAAACGAAATTTAAAAGATACAATTCGTCAGGGTCACAGAATAAAAAAAAAAATCAAAAGAAATAAAAAAAAATCATAATATAAAAACAATACAAAACAAGTCACTGTAAATATATGTCATGGTCCTGCTACAGCATTTCCTAATGAAGGGGCAGTCAATTCGCTCAGCGATCATCACCAGGACAGTATTGGGCTGCGCACTAAGGACGCGCACCGCTTGCGCATGGTGGCGTGAATATGACTGTATTAAAACAGCAAGAAGCAAGCTGCAACAGCATTCTGAAGGTATTTGCGGAGAGCCTAGAAGGGCCTATGATGGATAGATTTATCAAGCTTCATGTTGTGTATATGACAAACAAGGGGGCTTGATAAACCTTCCTGTGATGGCGATGTTTTTGTTATGTTTTATTATTGTGCTTGAGTGCCTAATTGTTCTAGTAATTTGTAATACTAACACACTATGGGCCTGCGAAGCCTGAAAATATTCAATTTAAATTTTTTATATGCTTTCTTTATAAATCTTAAAGTTACAGCATTAGCTTTTTCATTCATCAATATGTGGTAGTAATTCCCTACTTGTCTACATGCATTGCAAGAGATGGACCTTCTACTTACGCTCAAACTTCACTAAGACTAAGCTATTCTCTTAATTCAGGTCAATACTTACTTAGGTTAGGTAAATCATTGTGTATGTATGTCTATTTTGAGTAATTCAATGTCGACTAGCTATCTAATTTGTCGATGCCAATGCCATAGGCATATTAGTCTCGAAAGTAATTAAGATTTTAATTTATTCATCATCCTAGCCTTCAGTTTAACCATGTTAGAGGTCATTCATTTTAATTAAATGCAGTAGAATTTTACTTTGATTGGCTCTTGGTGTAACACTAAAAACCAGCCACACTTATCCATCCCTCCGAGCAGTGGTGGCCAAGTGGTAACGGCCGCGACCTTTGATTCGAACACAGACAGGCGCTTTAGTTTGTGTAAATTATTTCATCACCACTCTCAAAATGGTGAAGGAAAACATCGTGAGGAAACGGGCACGTTCTAGAACAAAAATTTTAAGACACGTGACATCTACCAACCCGCACTGGGTCTGCGTGATGGATTACGGCCCACTCCCTCTAACCGAGAGCAGGCTTGTGTCCCAGCAGTGGGAACATTATAGGCTGTTTATGCTTATCCACGCCTCGGTCACCATTTTTGCCATCGACATGATTAGAAGAAAACCAATCTATGGAATACCTACCTACAATACTCAACATGTTAAATACTTTCCACAACGTGAACATAATAGGTGGTAGGTTTCACAAAGACATGATCATCGTGGACCCTGTCGGGCACAGCAAAGTAGGAGAGAGGAAGAGGGCTTTAATACCAATATCACTATCCAGGATCAAAATCATCCAGTCAATCAAAATGTATCTATTCAGGTCACGTTTAAATCTGACCGGATAGCTTAGCTAAGAATCTGAATTTCACGGAACGACTGTCATCCGACCTTCACGTCCCATCTTCAAAAGGTAACTAAGCTTCCTTCTCCAATTCGTCATCTTCAATGCTACATACCAATATCCGACAGCCGTAACAGTTGATTTCGTACCAAAAAACTGTATCGCCAGTCACGTTCAAGGCCAGAGCATTCACTGACCGAGTTATCGTATTGATAATATAATGGATGTTGGACAAATACTACAATGGACTGTTATATAAAATGGTAAATTGAAAATGGAAACCTTATGCTCTTGGGAATGTGTCAGCCATGAGCGAATTCGGAAAAAAGTACCTAGATAAAAAACGGTGCTTGAGTTTGTTCAGTACTTAGCTAAGCTACCTACTTACTTATGTTATGAAGAACTAACGACCCGTCCCAGCTTCACACGGTTTTTATGAGTATCTAAACAAAACGTCGAGTTTTCTTTATTAATGTACCTATGTACCTACTCGTATGTTTAATATTAATCTATTATACCTAATCCTTCCAATAGACAGTTATGACATATGGCACTGCAACGTGGTCGCTCACAATGGGCCTTATTAGAAGGCTGAAAGTCACCCAAAGGGCAATGGAGAGGGCTATGCTTGGACTTTCTCTGCGTGATCGAATCAGAAATGAAGAGATCCGCAGGAGAACCAAGGTAACCGACATAGCCCGAAGAATTGCCAAACTTAAGTGACAGTGGGCAGGGCACATTTCTCGCAGAACAGATGGGCGATGGGGCCGAACGCTTCTGAAGTGGCGACCGCGTACCGGAAGCTGTAGCGTTGGAAGGCGTCCCATAAGGTTGACCGACGACCTTATGAAGGCCGCAGGAACTCGTTCGATGCGAGAAGCACAAAACCGGTCGAAGTGGAGATGCTTGGGGGAGGCCTATGTCCAGCAGTGGACATCTTTCGGTGGAAATGATGGTGATGATGATGATCCTTCCAGAATAAATGATGGTGAAAACTGTACCTACTTATAAAAATCTGTAGCGTAGTTTAGAAGATCAATGCTGACACACAGATAGACACGAAAAGTGATTGATTCATGCAGTCAGGAAGATAAGCATGGTCTTATAGAAACCATATAATGTTATGTGTAAGTATAAAAAACATGAATTATAAAGTTTAGGAGGACCAGGGACCAGCCCAGCTTGGCTTTTTGCATCACGTTACACCTAAAGCCGTGTACGCACGAACGAACAAAACATAGTGATCACGAACATCGATCACGGAACATTTAGTTCGTAAGTACGTGTGTGGACGTAAATTAGCAAAGCGAACACGAACACTTTGCAAACACAGTTCTACTTGTGTTAGCGCTCAACTCTTCAGTAACCATGGACTCACCGTTGGAAGTGGTTGACAGTGAAATAGCATCAAATTTCTCCGAACATCGTCCGCACAGAACAAGCAAATCGGATCGCCACGAACATTTTTATAATACATAGAAATTAATTAATTACTGTTAGTGGTGTATAACCGTTGTAATTAGTAATAATATTTTTTTTTAAATATTTTTAAATGTTTTTATATAGGTACTTTTTTTAATATTCTAATATTTAAAAATATAATTTATATGTATTTAGATGAATAAAGTAGATAAAAATAAATACATTTTTGACTAACCCAGTTTTTGATGTTCGTTAGTGGTAATCACGTGCGAACAGTATTCGATGTTCGTGTTCACCTCAGACCAACAAAATGGTCTGAGGTGTTCACCATGTTTTTGTTCGTCCGTGCGTACACGGCATCATCATGCACATTCACGCCTGTAATTCTCCAAAGGGGTAGTCAGAGATTCACCTTAGTAAGTACAGACGCCAGCACATGAACCTACTACAATCTGTCAGATTTCTGTAATAGATTTTCAACTTTATCGCTAAAGCATAAGGTTCAATGTTGATTGGGAAAATTTGACAGTTAGGTGTAGGTTGATGTGCTGGCGTCTGTACACCATCATGTTGGAATAAATTAAGTACTATTATCATTTCCTCAGACCTACATAGATGCAGGAAACCAGTGCCATTTTTTTTCTATACAGTTCTATATCAGTTACGTAACCCCGTATTTTACAACATGTCCGTTAAAACCTTTATGCACCTAACATGTTCATATCTGTTCCTTCTAATCCGCTACCTGTCTCATCCCTCGGCTCCCTTTGAGCTTTTTCTATTCCTCTACTATCTCCATTGTAAGTTTTTTATAGATCAAATTACGGGTTTGTGAGGTTGCAGCGAACATTCGACACGGCCGCATTCCAACTGCTAATTTGGTAGTATTAAATGAAACACCCATGTTATTGATCTATCTCTTTCTTACGCATAAGGGATTTTGCGAGGAGGAAAGAGATGGGGGATCCTGTCCTGTGTGTATCATATTTTTAATGGATCGTAAGTACTGATCGTAGCGTGCGTTTGATTGTTATTTTTGTGGGTGATGCGGTCCTGAATGAATAATAGTGTTTACTACACTTGCGTGCAATAAAACTGACCCACCCCATGCTCTTCGATTTGAAACAATATAATTCAAGAAGTTTTACTAACAATAACCTAATATATTGTATATTAAAACCTTTCTGAAAGTATGTAGATTACATTAGTGAAAGAATTATCAAAACAGATTCATTAGTTTTTGAGAAAATCTCGAACTTATAAATATGGGGTTGAATAAAGAAGCTCCATTTTTTTTTAAGCCCGTTAAAAAAATCAAGTTCAATTTTGATTAAACAAACAGAAATACACAAAATTTAAAGTTTGTTAATTTCATTGACAAAAAAAGTCACACACTTTTTCCGAGCAAAAGTGAGTAATGGAGACGTATGAAGAATCGAGTCGATCTTATCAAGAATATTGCTTTGAACAAAATATAGTGTATGTTTAAATAAACTGTACCTTACCTACCTCCACATAGTATAAAATAATAAATTATATTCATTACGATTTTTGTGATATCGTGTCTCAAATGGAGAGCATGGGGTGGGCCAATTTTTTTGCACGCAAGTGTACATCGCGTTTAGGAAACTTTGTGCTATAGTACCGTAGGTACGCACTACGACATCAAGCTATACCTACATTTCCGGTACCTATAAGCTGACTTCACATAGTACCAAAAGCCTATACAATGCGAGGTCAGCTAATACTGGAAATGTATTGCTTAATATGTCGTCGACTCGTCAATTCGTCATGTGTACCTCCCTACCAAGTACATGTACAGACGCCAGCACATCAAGCTACCCGAAACTGTAAAATTTTCCCAATCAACTTTGAACCTTATACTTTGGTGATAAAGTGGAAAATCTATTTAAGAAATTTGACAGATTGTAGTAGCTTGATATGCTGGCCATAAATACATTAATTTCAACAAATAGTACAAAATGTTCATGCTGAAGCTGAAATAGGTAGGTAACGTAAAAAGATTTTTTTTTGTCTCAGGAGGAGCCTCCTCCTTTATTTAGGTACCTATGTATTCATTTCTTCTGAAATAATTTTCTTAAAAGAATTTCTTCTTTTATAAGTGTACGTGTGCTGGAGGTCAGGTAAGCAGCTCCATATAAAATACTGCATCCGGTTAGACTGGGAGCAAAGGCTAGACAGATGATGAAGTGTACGTGGGCTAACATGGGTATCTACCTACCCTACCTTACCTATCTATAATAGTTAGCTTAGATTATTACTTTACTAGCAGCGCCCCGCGGTTTCACCCGCATAAGTTTCGATCCCGTGGGAATATCGGGATAAAATGTATCCTATGTGTTATTCCTGTTTATAAACTATCTGTGTGCCAAATATAATCCAAATCCGTTTAGTATTTTTTGCGTGAAAGAGTAACAAATATCCATCTTTCCATCCATCCTCACAAAAACTTCCGCATTTACTCGTATAATATTAGTATTATAATAGCAGTGCCCCACGGTTTCACCCGCATAAGCACAAAATACAGAGAGTATAAGTGTCGATCCCGTGGGAATATCGGGATAAAAAGTAGCCTATGTGTTAATCCAGGGCGTCAGCTACCTCCATACCAAATTTTATCAAAATTGGTCCAGCCGTTTGTGCGTGAAGAAGTAACAAACACATTCTCATACTTTCGCCTTTATAATATTAGTGTGATTATTACTCAAACAAGTCTTACTTTATATAGGTATCATAATCATACGCTCTAAACAGGGTACATAGTACCTACATACTATTTGTTCGTTGATTTATTAATATTTCTTGGTTCTATTACGTCGCTAACAATGTTGCCATTTGTTATTCCAACAAAGTCTATCGGCAAAATGTATCTGGCACTATTTAGTGCGGAATTCGCTTAGTTTTGATTTGGTCTCTTGTCTGTAGCCTAGACTAGACTTCCTACATGAACTGCTAAGCTGATCTGTGTCTTGTGCTTATCATTTTGTAATATCCTGCTTCTCCTGGCACACGACTCATAGGATTCGCAAAAACTCGTTTTGTGGTTTCAAATTCAATAGTCTAACCATCTGCTACTATATTGAGTATGATTGACGTTTATGTTAATTATACCTAAATAATATTCTTACTGAATTAGTATCCATCAGGAAAACATTCCATTGACACTCGTTGATGCAAGTTGTAGACCTTCGCAGACTAACCGCAGAGCAGATGCCTTGAAGAGCTCCTGAACTATTCTGCACCAATCCATCGCCAGTTATGACTGACGTGTATATCATTTAGCATTTATTTATTTTAGGTGCGTCGTCTTCACATAATTATTATTATATAATCAATGTAAGTACCTATGCAAAATATAGTAAAATATGTATTTTAAAAGAGTACCTAACGGTGGAGTTTCTTGCGCATTCTTCTCCATACGAAAACTACCTTTTGGAAGGGGCGACTAGAATCAATTCTATTTTAATGTCATTTTTGACGTTCAAAAGTGCCTTTTGAAATAAATGCTTTGACTTTGAACTTGTCACAGTAGGTACCTATTGGACACACTCCCATCCATCTTATAAAGTTTTAGTGACGCAAAAGTAAGCTCTGAGTTGATAATTAATTTTCGAAGTTGTTTGTCGTTCTGTTCTTAGGTCATCTCTAAAATCGTAATTATTATATTTAAATAGTCATAAATTAATGATTCATAACTGAAATAGGTAGCTTATCTCAGTTCTTTAGTTATCATCGCTTGTCACATTCTTACTTTCGTTATTATATTTTTGGGATCTTATCATTTTAAGCGTTCGTGCATTCCACTTTCGCTTATGGCCAGTAACAATAGGAAGGAGAAACAAAGCTTGTCACGATGTCGAACAGAACGTTAAGATAGCTGCAGCTGTTACAAGTCTTTTACTGATTGTGCAAAAGTACATCATGCATGTGTCCGGAGACGTCCTACTTGTACAATAGTTTAGCGTATTATCTTTACGATTTGCATAACATACAGACACGCAATTCTGCTCTATATTATACTCGAAACTGCTGCCTTTTTGTCACACACAGTTCGCAAAATGTGAACACACGACAACAATGGTTAAATGTGCTGTTTAACATTTCGTAACGTAATGTTCCTTACAACACAAAGTAAGATAACTTGGAGGACGCGAGCCGAGCTCCGTGACTCGCGACCTTTGCGCACCCACTGACATTTCACCGCCTATTGCATTCAAAATGTTATTTAATGACTTATCGCACCAATTGTCTCGTGACAAATTGAATTTTCAATAAAAACAATTCCTCAAGTCAAAACAAGGCTACATAAATCATTACACCCGATTTGAGTTTTCGCAAGACGCTCGCATGCTCCAAACAGTTACTGTCAAGAAATAAGGTCACAGGCTGAATGAAACGACTGAATATAATAGACAATACATCTCATTTTATTTATATTAGGTACTTCTATAACAATACTTTTAACAGTCTTAAAACGAACGACTTAGTGAGATAGCGGTCCACGCCGATTCTATCTACAATATGTACAACAGAGTATGCGTCAAGCACACGTGAGCGAGGTGAAGGCGCGCGGCGCGCAGTGCGGTACGCTGTGCCGCTGAGCGCACGCGCCGGCCGCGCCCGCGCCGCGCGCCACCGCCTCGAAGAACTGCCGCAGGTCCGACACCGAGCGCGTCGGCGGCGCCTGCAAGTCGTGCAGCGACGCAGCGCGGCGCGGCGTCGTCTCCGGCGAGCGCTCGATGCGAGTGAGCTGCTCGCTACTCCTGGCCAGTCCTCCACTGGTCCGCGACAATGACTCGAACAAAGCGCGACGTTCCCGCACCGGGACGTATTGCGCAATAGCTTCATGGACGTTCGGGGAGCAGGACCTCGCCCGATGCTCCAAAGAGGAAGTCTTCCGCCTGGCCGCCTCCATGGCGTACCGGCCCCGCTCGGCGCCTCCCGCCGTACCCTCCCATCTCTTCAAGTAGCGGCGCCCTTGCTCAGACTCAGATCGCGCGGCACGTGGCAGTGTATGATGCTGTATCGCGCCCGCGTTCAGTTTGCTACAGCTGTCACATTTGATCACCTCTGCTTTCCGTACTGGCGCATCGACCACGTCTGTGGTCTTCAAGGCGTCGAGGGACAGGGTTAGGTCTAAGCTGCGATCGGACGATGAGTCGTAGTCGTCGTCTTCGACGACGATGCCCTCATCCGTGGCAGCGGGTGAGTGATCCCTGCGCGTAAGATGCGTCTCCGTGGAGGTTAATAACCTCCGACGAGCTCGCGGGGGCGGTTTAGGGGGGCAAGAGGGTGTCTCGTGATGAGGAGCCTCTTTTCTTGATTCCCGACCGGCGGTGTCCGCAGCGGGCAGCACATCCAGGAACCGGACTTGTGGCAGCGGCGTCTGGCCGAGGATCTCAACACAGAGCGCGCGCACCCATCTCGCGTATTCCGCGGCATTGCAAGTCTGTAACAATAAACTTAATTGAAACATTCAGTTGCAACGGGTCAGTATTATAAAAGTGAGATTTATGACTTAATCTGTTGAAGAAACGTTACAATTTGCATAATACATTTCATACGAAGTAGATATTCTCCACGTGAATCCTAAAAAGTGAGCATGTCGGGTTGGTAGGGTGACAATAATGGAACATCTGATCGCAAGGACTGAACTAGTCACGGTCACATTGCATTCATAGATGTTTTTTTAACCGGGAGAGTATTATAGAGCGGAGTTTTCTTAAAACGTGTTTCCTTTACTTGTCAACACCTTCGCGTTCTAGCCCTTCTTATGGTAAATAGCTACATCAAAAGGTCGCAATGCACAAAGGCCTTTGATTTACGGTTGTTTCGCTTTATTGAGGTCTATTAAAGTGTACGAATCGTGAGAAAGGCGTTATTCGGAGGGGGATATAACGTCTTGGAAGACGTTGAAACCCCATGGCCTATGAAAAAAATAAGTTGCCAAATATTTTTTATTCAATTACAGAAGATCGGCTTAGTCCAAGTTTTTTCTGTCACAGAATTGAACTCCACAAGAATTATCTATATTTTCAAAACAGATCATCGTGTATTCACATTCAAAAATCTTCCCACTGAGCAATCAAAACCAAACAGGCGGGCCAAGTCAAAATATTTTTCTTCTCCACGCTCAAATACTCGTAGTATCTCTCATCTCATCAGTCATGTAACATCGGCCTGTTGATAATTATTTATGTAGCATTGTCTCTTGGACAATGACCGGGCTCCAGTAGCTCACGGCGTACGTGACATGATATAATGACCAATACAGACAGATACAAGTTAATCTTGTGTACACACGGCTACACATCAAGCTATACATTTCCAGTTTGAGTTGACCTCGCATTGTATACGTTTTTCGTACAATCAGAAGTCCAGCTTATACTGGTTATGTATAGCTTGATGTGTAGCCGTGTGTACACGAATCATTGATTTATAGCGTTTTGTTATCGGGGAAACAGGAACGGATAATTTGTGGCTTTTAATAGCTACTGCAGGGACAATAACTACGTATAAAACTATATGACGTGGGTATTGATGTAATTACAATGAGCAATTAAGCTGAATTTTTTATATTAGAAAAATCCCCGTAGTCTTAGGAGCAGGAAAAATGACAACAATTGACGCCTTATAATCAGAGCAGAGAGCGGGAAAATACTATGTGCGCCAATTACGAAGTTGTTAAATGCAATTTACAACTAACGCAACATTTAAGAGCGATTACGACGTACGGCATTTCATACTTTCAAGCCCTTGTTTTTCGAAATGAATGAACCGATTTTAATGAAACTGCATACGCATAAGCAGGATACAAATGTCTAAAAAGTTAGTAAAGAACATTTTCGAAATGTCTTATTTAAAAAAAAGATAACTGGAAATCTGTTTCTATGGAAAATTAAAAATCGGTCTAATTTGGCTGTAACACTATTTTTCGAAAATGTTCTTAACTAACTTTTTAGACCTTTGTATCCTGCTTATGCGTACGAAGTTTCATTAAAATCGGTTCATTCCTTTCGAAAAACAAGGGCTTGAAAGTTTGTATGAGGCATGGAGGAAGGAAACCTGACAGTTCTTTGCTTACTAGATTTTAGTAATGCTTTCAATACTGTAGATTTCGATATCCTGCTTGGCATGCTTCGCTCGCTTAACATATCTCCAACGGCGATTGACTGGTTTCGTAGTTACCTGTATGGCCGCCGGCAACGTATATGCATAGAAGAGTCTTGCTCTTCGTGGTGTTATACTTCTGCCGGTGTACCTCAGGGTGGCGTTTTATCTCCTTTACTTTTCGCAATATTTATAAACTCCATTACCAAAAAACTTCTTTCTTCCTACCACCTTTATGCGGACGATTTGCAAATTTATAAGCAAGCTGACTACTCGAATTTGGCTGATGCGGTTCATACTATCAACAAGGATTTGGTTTCAATCTGCGAATGGAGTGAGGCGCATGGGTTGCAAGTTAATCCATCGAAGACTCAGGTCATTGTTGTTGGCAGCTCAAGGATGATCCCCAAGATAAACTGGTCTCAGCTTCCCCAGGTTCAATTTAACGGAACTGCTATTCCTTTCAGTGAAAAGGTTAAGAACCTTGGGGTTTGGATCGACAAAAATCTTTCTTGGGGTCCTCAGCTACAGGACGTAAGTCGCAAAATTTTTGCATCTGGTAAGTCACTGAGACGATTGCGGAACTTTCTTCCAACTGCCACTAAAACTGCGCTTGCACAATCCCTTTTACTTCCCATCCTTGACTATGCTGATGTCAGTTATCCAGATCTTACTGAGGCACAACTAGATAAGCTTGAGCGACTTCAAAACTTTTGCATTAGATTTATATTTGGCCTGCGCAAATATGATCACATTTCTGAATTTCGTTCAAAGCTCAAGTGGCTTCCCATACGTCTTCGCCGGAATTCTCATATCTTGTTTCAGCTCTACAGTATCTTGTTTAATCCTAGAACCCCCACTTATCTTAAAGAACGTTTCAAGTTCCTTCATGACACACATAATAGATATCTGAGGTCATCGGAAAACCTGAGACTAGAGATGCCGGTGCATTCCACCAGTTTCTATGACAAATCTTTTACTGTTCAAGCAGTACGGTTATGGAATGACTTGCCCGTGTCGGTAAGGCGTGCTCAATCTTTGTCCACTTTTAAAATTATGATAAAAAAGCACTTCCTCTCTCCTTAAACTTCATCATTATACTTTTCTTTGTTCATGTTTACTATTATATTGTATATATATATATATATATATGTATATATTTATTTAGATTAGTATAATATACTTTATGTATGTATTTATGGTATTGTGTAAATGGTACACCACAGACTACCTACAGTACTTGTCTGTCCTTCCTCTTTTTAATCCATCCAAAGGTTGTCTTTAAAAGATCGCTTTTAGCGATAAGACCGCCCATTGTGACACCCATTGTAAAATTTCTATATTTATGTCTGTAATTTATATGGTGTACATAATAAAGAGTATTCTATTCTATTCTATTCTATGAAATGCCGTACCTACGTCCTAAACGCTCTTAACAACCATTTAAAACTACAAGGTGGACACCACTATCGCTATTAGTGACGGTTATTACAATGCACCACGTTTTCGGCCTTCTAATGCTAAAACTAGAACATGCCACAAAACTCTCACCAGCATCCCATTTGCAAATGACGACTTTTCCACGAGCGTTTCACAAACAACTTCTAAGCCAAAAAATAATGCCGTCTGTCTATCTAGAACATCTTCAGACTTCACGATTGTCATGGCTGCCTATGCTCCGGTTTTAGTGAAACTAGCCAAAGAACATTACCGCTAACAACGCACGCTAGCATTACCACAAATACCAGTAAGTTCTCTTTTTCATCGATCCACACTTCCCGGATACAAAAACAATTGGCACGAGGAAATGAAAGCAGTTCTCTGATCATAAGTACTGCAAAAATCCGCATATGAAGCAAAAACGGAATATTGAAATATTCTATTGTATATTTTCTCAGTTCTGATACAGTATATATACGCGTGTAAACTGTCATTTTAGAACGGTGAAATACTATACTTAGCTCACGTGTCTCCAAGGATCCCGCCAGTTCTTGGATTTTGTGTCATTACACTTATTATGTTGGATTGACAAATGACACTCGACTATTGCATGAAAATGATGGCTCTAACAAAATGGTAAATGATGAATTGGCATTTTCAATTTAACAACAGACGCAAATAAGGATATTCTATGTAGGATTTATCGAAAATCATTAATCAAGTTGAACATTCAATGAATACATGTCTAATTGGCAAATAAATTGCAAGTCTAAGGTTCAAAATTTATAGAATCAAACAAACTGGCAGATTTGAATATATCCTTAGGTAAATATTGATAGCGAATAAGCCAAATTAAAACGTGTCACCTAAAAGTTAGGTGTCATCTTGTAGCTATCACATTATTGATTGACAATACTTACAATATTGATAGATTTAAAGTGTAGACGTGTAAAATAAAAACTCGTGACTTTTTGCATCAGCGCAGTTTATGCACGTGTTTGGCCACTTCACACTTTTTTGTTGTTCAATCGACCTTCTAAAGGAAGTCTATTTTCATCCGTTTGTATTACCAAGTATGGAATGTTTCCTATTTTAGCTAGTTCCGGCTTAACTAATGAATACTGACTTTGGCAAAAGAAATGACTACAGTGTTTAGTTGCCTACAATAAACTCTATAGTCCAATCAAAAGTCACGTAAGTATCTCCAAAACGACTCAGCTAAATTGATAATTTAGGTCCTTTTTGATTTAGAGCTACATATATGTAGTTCAGTGTACATGCACACTTGAAATACACGTGGAGAACATAATGTAAAACCTCATCCATTTAACAATGAAACATGGAACTTAAAAGAACTTAGAATTGTTTAGAAAAGTATCGGATCAAATCATTACCTGAAACGTGGCGACGGCAGAGTCGTCTCTAAGCCGGGACAGCTGGAAGGCGTTGGGCAAGGTGTGGGCAGTCCGCAGGTGCAGGTCTCGGAGGGGTAGCCTGGCAGCAGCCCTTCTGGGCAAGGTGCCGTCCCTCCAAGCGAGGAGGCAACCACTACGGACGGCTGCCCGCACCCAAGCCCAGGATTCGGTGTCGTCATTGTAATACTGGCGGAGGACGCCTGTGGAAAAAGAGACAATAGGTTAGGTTTTATTGATACAAGTAAGTCGTTTGATGAGGTTAACATTTTGTGGGACACACGACAAGACCTAATAGAAGTTTTATTGTCATTAGGCGTCAATACAAAAGGCCTTCAGCGTCCTGAGATGGAACGTGTTCAATGTATTCATGATAACAATCTATATGAGGAAAATGTCGTGAGGAAAGTTTTAGGTATGAATGTGGTTGGTTATGAGAGTAAGGGAAGACCAATGAAACGATGACTGGACTGTGTGAAAGATGATATGGCTAGAAAGGGGGTAACTACTGAAATTACTATTAATAGAGAAGTATGGAAGAAGAAGACATTTTACGCCGAACGCAAATAAAGTGGTTAAGGATAAGAGAATGATTTTGAATCTATCCGCGAGCAAATAATATGCAGTATATTGTTCTGAAACGCAAAATATTCAAATATTCGTTTATTATCTTCATATACATATTAAAATTCAAAGTCCTGACTGACTGATATTATGTCAACGCACAGCCTAAACCGCTGGTCTTAGAGACGTGAAATTTGGAGGGTGTGTTCTTTGTGAAGAGTAGACATTCACTAAGAAAGGGTTTCTCGGACGGACAGTCCTCTGTGCAGGGCTTGCATGGAGGCTGAGGAAACCGTTGCGCATGTGCTCTTTGAGTGCACAGGCGTTACCCAAATTCAATCAGAGACCCTCGGGACACCCAAATCATACACAGACGTTCTTAATAAACCAGGAGACTTAGTCAGCTTCTGGAGGGAGGTGGGCTGGTTGGAATAACCAAATGACCAACAACGGCCGCCATGGCCCACGCACAATGGTCCATTTGAGGGACTAAGTGCGGAAACCAAACCCATAACATAGAACATAGAAGGGTTTCTCGAAATTCCACCCCTAAGAGGGTGAAATTTCACGCGGACGAAGTCGCGGGCAGAAGCTAGTGCGGCATAAACCCTTTATAAATATGACCGCGTCAACTAAAGTGCAATTATATCATAACTCTACCTAGAAGCATATGTTGTATGAATCATCGATAAGGCTCCCGATCGATTTAATCTGATGCAACTGCCATTGCAAGGTTAACAAGGATTAAGTATCTATTCTGGCATCAAATGTTGAGCCGGGAAATGCAAAGTGAAGGAATTAATACTAGCTAATATGCCAATCGCATGACGATGATCGATAATTTTCATTTGATACTATGTTTAAGAACCAAAAATCCGAAGACATGTGACATCCACCAACCCGCACTGGGCCCGCGTGGTGGATTACGGCCCACTCCCTCTCACTCCGAGAAGGCCTGTGTACCAGCAGTGGGGACATTATAGTGTTTAAGTAATACAGTTAGTTATTATTATTATTAAAAGGAAGACTGGAACGATTCATATTAACAAGCAAGGCTTGCAAAATTTTCTTTCAAATGCTCTCATACGGTTGGTAACCAACAAAATATTAATTTAATAATTAATTTTATGAATAATAACAACAATTTAATCATTTTAACTGTGGGATCCTGGTGACCAGAAAAACAATTTTAATTTCTAAGGCAACCAATTTTATTGTAAAGAGATAATAAATGTATTTAATTAATTTTATAGTTCTCAGCCCACCTTATATTTGATTATATATTATCAGACTCGAAACCTCCTAAATTAGCGGTCAAATATTCAATTTCTTTTATGAATTTTAATGCCGTCTTCATTCAAAAAGTTTCGATCAATATGCACCTGACTTTGATCAAAGTCAACCTTAAACTTATCTGCAGTTTGAATGGTTATGAATACAAAATCTTTCCGTGATTAGAATGATAAATCAATATGTACGAAGACGGTACCTACCTCATTATTCGCCATTCCATGGGCATAATATCCAACTGCCTGCATTTCGCAACGTTGTGATTGTGAATGAATGCGGTATCAACGCTGAGGCGAAAGTGTCATGTTACAAAGTCAAGTTCATGCGGACATCTGACATGGTATGTTATGGCGTGGTCACTGCGTTCTTTCTTTATCATGTCTTGAGGAATGTCTTTCGCTGTTATTAAGTTAGTTTCTTCGTTGGAAGAGAACCTACGTTAGTCATAAGCATAATCAGCCATGTTCTCACTGCTGGGACACAGGCCTCCTCTCGGTGAGAGGGAGTGGGCTGGAATTCACCACGCGGGCCCAGTGCAGTGTCTACAAATTTTTGGTTCTAGAACATGCCGGTTTCCTCACGATGTTTTCCTTCACAGTTTTGAGAACAGCATTGATGAAATAATTTACACAACTAAAGTGCCTGTCTGGGTTCGAACCTATGACCTACAACTCTTAAGTCGCGGCCGTTAACACTGGGCCACCCCTGCTCGTTAGTCATAAAGTGCTGATCATTTATTTCTTGTTTTGTTTTTCAGTCGCACTGCAAGAAATTATTTCATTAGGTAGGTACCTATTGTGAACCGTCCATATGTTGAATGACATAAAGTTTGTACCTTTTCCAAGAAAACAGCGCAAACATTTCATTTTATTTAAGTACCGCGGTTTACTCCTATCAAAATGGGATTCACAAGCCTATTTTCAACATAATTTTCTGAGAAACCAAAATTTATAAAATAACAAGTAAGTAAAGCAAGTTATATTTTCATATAAATCTGGTTACGGTAATGAGGTCAGGCGTTATTGTATTGGACACAATGCTATCACAAATTCAGAGCGGCTCTGCAAAAGGGTGCTAGTAACCGCAAATTGTGGCAAGGCGTGTCAACGTACCGGCGGCGGGCGGCGCGATTATTCATAATTTTAACATTGGTACTTACATTAATTACGTGTATGTTGAGTGTTATTAATTTCCATTATTTAACTAAATACATATATATTATATTTTTAAATACTTTCTAAAATTTAAAAATATATAAAAAGTAAGTAGTAGCCCACCGGTATCGGAAACAGGGTCCAAGCTACCGGCGCGCGGCAGTCAGGGCTCCAGAGAGAGGAACCTCCTAACAAAACGGGCCGTGTCCAGAAGTACCGCTTTCTGGATCAAGCTCTTGATCCAGCTGCCCAACGAGAGCTTCCTCAGGTGTTGGTTGAGGCTCTTGGCTATATTAACTGAAGGTCACCCAATGAATTCCGGAGGAACACAATTTTTTGTTTTTGTTATTTATTGTATTCGTTATTTTTAAACGTAACTTTGTTAGTTTGAAATTATACTTTTTTACTGTTTATTATTTCCCGTGCGTGTCCCAAATAAAATATTTTTCTTTTCTACTGTCTTTTCTTTTTTAAGTGAATTTTTCGATACTTCAGCACTTAATTCTGCCAATCACAACAAAATTGTCAAACTCTAGCGAGCGATAATGACAAAATGCAATCAACTGAATGGATTTCCAACACCAGTGAACCCAAACAGTTAAAAAACGCATTTTGGCAGCCGCACAAAATCCCATTTTACAGAGAGTTTATCACTAAAGACCACACATCCAATCCATACAAGCTCCTAATAGGAAAATTCAATTTATTCCATATGACCCGCAGTGACGTAGGTCAGGCATACGGGAGGCCTGATTGGATTTCTCAATCCCTATGAATACAAAATCTCATGATCCGAAGCCTGTTTGTTCGTCACTTAATTGAAAATGGCCGCTGATATGAGATTCTCTATTAATATTATGGGTAGTTCTTAGCTGTCAAACAATGCGCAGTGGTAATGGTCGCAACTTACGAGTCGTGGTGGTCGAGTGGTGGTCGAGGTCGTGGTTTTAAACCCAAGCAGGCACTTTACATTGTGTAAATTATTTAATCATCACTGCTCTCAAAACGGTGAAGGAAAACATCGTGAGGTAGGTCCAAGAACAAAAAATTCGAAGACATGTGACGTCCACCAACCCGCACTGAGCCCGCGTGGTGGATAATGGCCAACTCCCGCTCACAGAAAGAAGCCTGTGTCCCAGCAGTGGGAATACTGTAGGCTGATTATGAAACAATGCGTAACTTGGAAATGTTATCGGCTAATCGTTGGCTATAAATACACATTTTATTTTCATGGCAGATTAGTGGAATAATTAAAATAATCGATTAAGTATAGTGAACAATTGAACGAAAGTTTGGGAACTGTCTTTCGGTTCCTCCCATTTATGTATGATTGTACTGATGGGTCTTTATTATATTAATGGAGACTGAGAGAGATCAATTCCTTGAAGTTAAACGGTCAAACTTAAATCTAAGGTAGGTCATGCATCTTTTCTCGGGGAAGCCGGTTCGACGACCCTTAATGGTTGAGAAGCATCATCCAATTTAGATACTTGGAGGAAATTAATATACCCTTGACATGTGAGTAGGTACTGACCGGCTTCTGGCTTAAGCCTTATCATTAACTGCTGGTCAGTAAAGCTACAATGGGATTAGGTTGTTGACAATTTGCGTGGTCGCGAACATGTGCCCAGCACATTAATTTAGTTGGTAAAGTCTTAAACTTTTTGTTCGGGCTATCAAGACCCTTTGTTTGAGGAAAGTAGTGATCGTATTGCAGTGACAGACCTCAACATTTTTCTTTTTTTTATATTTTTGTTGTCTTGGACTGAGTATGGCAGAGCTCTTGCCAGAAAAGGACACCGAAGGTCTCAAAATGACGCGTAGACGACGTGTGTATATATACATTTAGTACTTACTTAGTACTTATGTTAAAAAACTTGCATTTGTAGGCAGTTTGGTTGGTGCAAAACAGCAAATTTTTCCATTGACGTAGGTATAAATTACTATCACCTACCTACTTACTTACGTGTCCGATAAGGATCGATTGCATTTTATTATCACTGTGCTAATAAACTCAAAAATACTGCAGGTTGGGTAGACTACTGATTATAAACTGTAGCGGGAACCTAACTAGATTCTTTTAAAAACCTATCCTTTGTTTAAATATCAATTTAGTTACCTACTTTCAGTTTTCAGACTAAGATTTGTTTCAAGCTTTTTATATGCACTGAAAAAAAACTTTTTTATTTTTTTTTCTTTTTGCCACTAATATCTGCTGGGCAAAGGCCTCATACTCTCTTTCCTCTTGAAAAACTTGCTTCTGAAGAAAATTATAGTTTTCGTATTTGATAGAAAACCTGTTTTAAGAACCTACGTAAATCAAATGGGAACCAAATCCTTTTCTTATTGAATAAGTAATCATGGTAAGGTTAGCACGGCTTTTCATACAAGACTAGGAGACATCAAGCAAAAATGTTTTATGGAGTTTTCTGTAAAATCTACCTAGTAGGTACCTACTATTGTGATACGCTGCCGTCGTCAGTCGGTCGTTAAAACAGCTGATTTTATCTCAAAGAACAGCTGATGTGCCTTCCTATTGTTGTTTTTTTACGCCAAATCTTCACGGTACTGCCGAAGACTGATTATAAAATATGGCGACGTTACCAGGTAGATTTGGGGTCATGGGAACCTTATCAGACAATGCATGACTAGGAAGGCTTTTAACTTTTAGTTTTTTTTTCAAATTGTCAATATTTAATACACCTAAACTCTAAGTACTTACTACCTATTTTTTATTGTATTGCATTTGCACATTGCAGTTTTTTAATAAAGTGGGCATTTTTGGTAAGTAGATGATCTATAGGTCACTCACATTTCATTCAAGAACAACATTTCATAGATGACCAGAGGTACAAACATTTTGTTTACAAGTTCTAGGCATCTTAGGTGCTAGTTTTCCTCCATTTAAAAGAAATTGTCGTGAAGGTAGACCTCACACCTAGGTAGGGTTTAATTTAGTAATAAACTTACATTGTGACTCAAAAATATCGATCGCTGGTAGGTAGTCTGGCGTCTAGACTAGACTGCAGACTACGACTGTTGACCTATGTTTGCATACTTAGACAGACGATGTTCTTTTTGACGTTTTTTTTAATTAAGTTTTCTATTGCTTTTAGGTATGGCTAGTGTAATTTAAATAACTGACAACCTTTTAAGGGGTCATTGTGCAATCATAAATTGTATAGAACAGCTCAATTTTTTTCGCGAGTCAGTGTTGGTCCAATAGTAAAATTTGTTTATAATGATGAGTACCATGACCCCTTAAGAGGTTGGTTTTCAGATGACAGACTGTAAAAGCTACTGATTTTTTTATCTATATGAATATGAATCCTACAATGAAATCCGCTTTGATATACCTAATACACCTAAGGAAACCCAATAGAACTGATACCTAGCATTGAGTTACACAAACGTTTATGCCAAGTGCACACCTGCGGATTGCGTTTCATGTTAGACCTTGTTAGGATATCGCTAGTGACAACATTAACATCTTTAGTAATAAATGTTATTGTACTTATAAGTAAATATCTAGGCACTGGTCCCAATGCAATAACTTATTATTACTCTACAAGTGTGTAACATGTGCTACTGCTGACAGCATTTGAAAGAATGGCGAATGTCGTATGTAGTTAATTTATACTATTATTTAGCTGGCATTAGTTTCTAGTTGCCAGATGTCTGGCACAAAAAACTGAGTTCGAACTAGGCGGGAGCCTGTTTATCCTATAGGTCGGTATTATTACTTTGTATTTTATCAAATAGCAGTTTAGATAAGCAGGCGAGCGTTTATGAATAATAAATACATAATGAATGGGTTTTAAATTCGATTTGGTTATGAATGAGATTATTGCAACATTTTTAACTGCAGATCAAAAACTAGTTACACTAGTCCACGTTTACCAACCTGATATCCT
This sequence comes from Hydraecia micacea, assembly GCA_914767645.1. Taxonomy (NCBI): domain Eukaryota; kingdom Metazoa; phylum Arthropoda; class Insecta; order Lepidoptera; family Noctuidae; genus Hydraecia; species Hydraecia micacea. The sequence continues at coordinate 5,314,542 of OU611794.1, forward strand.
AAAATCAGGATCTAGAGGCGTAGGAATAGGTCCAGGAGTCAATTCTGGTCGAAGTTTTCTTAGACCGGCCACCACCCGTGGTGCCGGCGATTGTTCTCCTACAAGCATCGCCTTATCACAACATTGCACACTAAAACACTTTCCACCACACTAAAGTAACAATTCATCACTAAAATTCACTGTAAACAATCCAGTATTTCGAGTTTTTTCACAAATTATTTATTTACAATTCATTCACGTCCACTCAAAACAATAACTGTCAAATCGTATTTTAAAATTCGAAGTTCGTTACAAATTGCGCGCAGCACATTTTGTTATTCGGTCTGTGCGACTTCTCGTCTTGTCACTTTGCTACCGACTGGCCGGCCGGCCGGCGTATCAATGAATGAATGAAATTGGTTTGCTTTGCTTGCCGCGCGCCCCACTTTACGCCACTACTATCTACGTAGTACGTACTACGCTACGCTGCGGGGCGGAGACTAGGGCGCGGCGAAAACATATTCTGCCATCTAGTGGTGAGTAGAAAGTTTAATGGTTTTCATTTAATAATTTCATTTGCAAAGAATTTGTTTGATTTAGATAGTAAAATTGTTCCGATTACAAATAAATAATGAATCTTGTATTCAGTTTTATTTTTTTTTACTTGAAAAATATGTTGTCAGAAAAAAAAAAGTCAGAAGGAAATAAAATACTCCAGCAATCAATGCCTTAAGAGAGATGGAATAAAAATCTTATAATTCCCGAATGCGATTTTAATATACCTAATTTTATATTCAATGAGTTATAATTTTCGAAATCAGTTTCGGGTTAGATTTAACAAAGCGCCATCTATTAGACAATAGAAAATCAGCAAAAGGTCTGGCAAGCAATTGCTGCCATCTATGACCAAAATGAGAGTTTACAAACTCGATTAATAGATGGCGGTAAAGTAAGTGCCGATTTACCGCCACCTAGTAATATTTTTGAAAATACGTATACGAAGTAACGTAGTTGGTATTCAAATTAAAAGATGGCATTATCTTAAGAATTACCTAACAGAAGGTATTATTTTTTTCTAAATCTTTTCATAGAGGGCACTGGATGTATCATGGATGGAATTATGAGTGCGTAGTGCGCGTGAATTAATATTTCTTGATCCCGACCTCCAAATTAACTAGAGCCCTTTCGATTTATTTTATTATCTTCATCTACTTATTCATATTACGTACTTTTTTTAGCCATATGCGCATCGTACCTACCACTACTGGAAACTAATAGGTAGGTACTTACCTAATCAAAACTTGAATATTTCAGTTGATTGCTTCCCGGTTCGTTTAATCTTACTCAAAACGGCAAAAACTAATATTGTATATCTATTTCCAATTTGCAAAATTTGGGCTTTATTGTTTTAATGCCACCTGAAACTAAAAATAGGTACTCTAAAGTTACGCGATCTAAAACAGCTAGGGGGCAAACTATGAAATGAGGTCTTCTTTTATAGGTAGGTACTAGGGTCACAGAAATGCAGAAGTGAAAATGATTACAGCTCGATTACGAATCTCTAGCCTGGACTTAAATTACCTCCCTATACCTAAATAATTTAGGGTTATTTAAAGCCGAATTTACATTACGAAACTAGTTTTGCGCAAACTTAGCTATTCATTGATGGTTTCACGTGTAAATAATTATCTTTTTACACGTGAAACCATCAATGAATAGCTAAGTTTGCGCAACTAGTTTCGTAATGTAAATTCGGCTTAAGTCTTTCTACCATCTTTTATTTCTGAAAAGGTAGATAGGCAGTTTTGCAAGAAAAAAAAAACTAAGTACTTATAGGATTCGGCTTATTTCATGTAAAGTGAAATGGTTTTTGTAATTTTATTACACAGATCATTATGTTTTTTCAAATATTTATATCTTGGGATATTGTCATTTATCATCTCAAGTGCATTACTTTTTTTTATAGGAAAAGGGATTGGGGTTTCAAACACGAAATTCGATACATACATCGTTTATTATTGTAAGGTTCATCAATTTGTTATTGTACATGGAAGACTGCACATGTCCACAAAAGTACAATTTTATAGGAAGACATCGAGATCAAATAAATGGCACATAAATAACGTTCAGTACACATAAACAATTTTAAAGCAAACATAAGGCACTTAGAGACTAACTCTACTGACTAAACATACATAAATTAAAACAAATTAAAGCTTTTTTATGGAAGAAGAGACTATTAATATCACAATAGGCGAGTGATTGGGGACACATCACCAAGGACGCCATTTGCTGTCCTCATCCGCCGGTGGTCCCTCGCCTTGACGTTCTTTTTTTTCATCGTAAAAAGCCTCGAGTTGGCGACGGGCCGCCTCCTGCTTTTTGTACTCCTGGTACTCAATCAATTTCCTTTTCTTTTTAGGCGGCAAGTTGCTGTAATCCATCGGCAATTCGCAGTGTTCCGGAAGACTGGGTGTCACCTCAACTTTGCTCTGGGGAATCGCGTCTAATTGATTAGCGCCGGAGCATGTGACTGATTTTTTCGGCGAGTGCGCAGCCTCGCTCGCGTTCGCTGGTGATCTAACCTTCCGCAGATCTAGAGTGTCGTTGTTCGCGTGGTGTTGTTCGAGTGGTGGTGAGTATTGGTACTTATACTCGCCTCTGTACGGTTCGTCTCTCTGTAAATATTTTGGTTCGGGCGCTTGTTCCACGCTCATATTTACGTCAACATTGTCGTTACTGCGCTTATCCATAATGTGTTGCCGTATTTTTTGTAGGATTACATCTTTTGCCTCGGCCGGAACTCTTTTGAAATAAGGTCCGTTTCTCTGGCCGTTCATTTGTTCTGGCGGACTGTGATGGTTCATATTGTCGACCGTCGTGAGCAGCCCGGTGGGAGGTACTTTATGGGTGACCCTCGCAGCGGGTCTGTTGTATGCCCATTGTTTCGGGCCGTCGCCTGAGTATACTGAATCTTCCGCATCTGAAGAAGATCTGTCTTGATCGCTGTAGTAATGTTGTCTATCGGAAATGACGGAAGACGGCGAGGTCGGTGGAGAGAAGTTAGGTCGTTCTGGTACTTGAATCGTAAGAGGTTGAGCTGTGATCAGTCTTGATAGGTGGCTGATTAGATTTTGGCTGACGTTCGCGTCTAAGTCCGGTACAGACATGATAAATCTACATGCCTCCGCCGCACATTGTCCAAAACCCGCTTGAAACTTCTTGGCTTCCAAAACCGGGTCTCTAGGGCTGTGTAACTTCGTGAGATGGTTAACGGTTAACTCAAGGATGTCTGCCTTCTCCAACTTGCTCAGGTTGTCGTCATCGATCTGTGACAAAAAGGAACAAGTGAGTAGAGTATAGCGCAGGCGCAGGCGCAGGCGCAGGTGCGCGCCGCCCGCCCGTTCTCACGGTACGAAACGTCACATTAATATAACTGTACATATATGTGAATAAGCAACTCCTGTTTCTTAATGGAACTTGTACTTTTATATTCCAGTATGGTGTCGGTACGGCTCTTGATAAGTACCGAGTAATAAAGAGAAGGACGACCGGTTCGTGATAAAAATAAATGGTGTGTGAATGAATGATGGATCGCGTTTTGATGAACAGTAAAAAGAAGGAGAGGTTCTTTTTATGCAAACATTATGGGTAATGGAATACGCTAAAAATAGAGTGATATCTGTTATGTCCGTGGTGTTATCTTTTATCTTTGATAGCACTCTACTGTATTTAGAACACTTGAGCTAAATATAGAGATACTTAAAATAATCGGATGACTGGACATTGTTGGAAAATATGTCTATTACTCATTCCTTTCCACTTTTAAAATAAATTCTATAGAGATATTCCAAAACCATCCTCATTCAAGCATCACACACGGATTTTATCCCAAGTTTATTATTTGCTAATTACTTTTGAATAAGTATATACACACATGAATAGGATAAAAACTAATTAACGCAAAACAAATACATACCTCCAAAGCTCCGACCATAAGATCTTTAAGTTCATCCAAACAGCGGTTGATGCGCGCGCGCCGTTTTCGTTCCAAAAGTGGTTTTGTGATCTTCTTGTACTTTGCCGTCTTCGACAGCGGGGCCGGGTCCGAAGACATTTTCGTATCTGATAAATAATGCATTCAATTAATTACTTTGAATTTATTAAGCACAAATATTTGGGGATAATTAATTTTAATTGGGCACACAGTATAGTGATAAGTGAAATTAATATTCAATTTGCTATGCTTTATTTCACGAAGTTAATTTATAAAATATAGACGTTCAAGGATTTAAAGATAATTTCATAAAAATTACACAAAACACCAGAAACAATCATAGGTAATTATAAAAATCACATGATTTTACTACCATGAGGCAAAAGACACAAGTCAGTTCAATATTCAACTAATCCCTAGCTGCATTTTAACATTACACAACAAACTATAACATAAAAATATAAACTTCAATACTTACATGAAAAAAAAAAGGGATCTCCGAGTCAACACTTAACACACACTAACTTAATCGTCGGCTCACAGTCGGGAGCTTGCAAGCACAGGACGCGCGTCTCCACCCGCGCCTCGGCTTCAACTGCCTGCTGAAAAAAGCCTTCTTCCCGCCCCCGCGCCCCGCGGCCCTTTCCCGCCCTCCGCCCTGTCCCATTCATACTGCGCAGGAGCACGTGTGGCCCAACGATCGAGTTTCAAGCATGCGTAACATACTTTCCCAGAGAATTCTTGGAGAACACTTTAGTTTTTTGTATGAAATATTTTAATAACTGTCAGTCGAGTTAAACAGTGTTTTAAGTTCATAAGGTATTTCATGTGGGCTGCGTAAATCAAAGGGCACGTGGCATCCATTTTTTTTCTCGGTAACGTTATAAAGAATGCCGTGTTGGATAAGATTTTGTATGCTCAGGTAAACTATACTGGAATGTTAATCTTGATTCGTGTGCAGTGCAGGACATGAATTTGAATGTAGAATTTAATTTATAATCATAAATCACTACAGATCTTGTTTAACAAATTATAGCTGTTATTAATAAGCCTGTTTATTGAATTGGTACGTTTACAAGTAATCCTTGATTTTGTTACGTAAACAAGTAATGATTGTTTTAGTGCTTTATATTTAAATTGTAAATACATAATGAGTTAGTATAGATTTGTAAATTGACCGCACGCGCGCATTGGGTACATATGCCTGTAATGATAGTTGTAAGTGAGATTTTAATAAATAAATAAATAGATATTGAACATATACGAGCTGGAGACGACAATAAATTAAACTGCATTATATCTAATAACGTTCCCAGTCTGCATACGAAAATTCAATCAAAGATATTTAATAGTAGTCACTATAGCTAGTCAAAGATTGGCAAAACCCACAGCCGGCCCATCACTAGGTACTATTTAGTTTTTTTGAAAAAATTACTTTTTAAATTTCAGTGCTTTCATTTATTTGATAGTTCAAAGTCAAAGCATTTATTTCAAATAGGCACATAAAAGGCACTTTTGAACGTCAAAAATTACATTAAAATAGAATTGATTCTAGTCGCCCCTTCCAAAAGGTAGTTTTCGTATGGAGAAGAATGGGCAAGAAACTCCACCGTTACTCTTTTTCCAAAAAATACTCTTATATGCATTAGTATTTAGTATTGCCAGTGTTTTCATTTATTGTCGTATTGTGGTCTACGACACACACAACACACACACACATTGAATAAGTGGTACTAAACTTACGTAGTACCACCCAAGACCACTTTTCCTGTTAACGGTACCTACCTATTCACAGTTACAAACTACTCTATTGTCTATAGAAAACATAGTGTAAATAAACATCTCAATAACTTTTATGACACCGCAATGTAATTTTAAAACCATACTGTAATTAGTACTGCACTGTTAACAGGCCTTTATCTTTAATTTCAGATGTTCAATCTTCCCGACATACGAACTTTGTCGGCGGCGTTTACTTTAAAAGAAAATGACGTAGACAAAAGGCGGTGTTCAAAAAGGGTCTGTGAAATAAATGGCACGGCCCAATCCTGGTACAAGTTAAATGGAACTTTGCGGCACGGATTCGTGTGGTATTTCTTTTTCGGCCTTCGTCGCCGGCCAGGTAGAGGCGCGAGCCAAAGCATTCCGTGATTGGTATTATCTTTTGTCATTCTTAACGTAGTTAAGATTACCGTTTAAAAACTATATAATTATAGGTTATTCGGGATTTTAAAGTCCCTTTGAATTTTTAATGTTTGCGTTAAAAAAGTGGGGTTGGTTTCGTCTGTTTTTTTGTTTTGTTAGGATCGTTTTATGGAAGTAAAGCGGCTCAATGGATGATAATTGCGATCAATTAGTTTAATGAAGAAAATGTGTTTTTGTTTTTGTGCTAAAAATGCGCAACCATCTGTTTGGTTTTGGTAAATATTCAAATGTTAGGTAAACGTGGGTCTATTTACAAATACTTACTTATCAACAGGTATAGCAATTAATTTAATTAACGTGCATGATTCATACGTTCCTAATAAGATTATCGGATCATGGTTTAATTGAATAGATTGTTGTTGTTGTTCTTGTGTACAATAAAGTATATATAAATAAATAAATAAATAATTGTCCATTTAATCTCCTAAGATACATTCCAATTCTCACTCTGGATACTGCTGGGGGGCGTATTTAAATTCAATAAGAGGTAAAATATTTATAAACAAAACGTCGTAGGTATAAGTATGTTTTACATAGGGTTGATTTTTTTTCAACGCCAGATAACTTTATCGGAGGAATAATTTTGAATTGTTGACAGTTCTTCCATACAAAAACTGTCAGACGTCAACTTTTTTCCACGAATAAAAAAAAACTTATACTTAGTCGATGTTTTTATTTAGGTGTTTACTGCACTAGATGGCGCTGTGTGCTTTCTATCTGACTAGAAGAAACTCATAGATTCCTTTAGTTACTGAAGTCGAGACATCGTGAATTCGTGATACTTACTTGATTTCGTGAATTCAGCGCAACATCTAAACTTCAGCATAACATAACGCCTGTACTCCCCAGAGGGTTAGGCAGAGTTGCACCTATAGTACGGTCACCAAAGGAGATAAGTAACCAGGGTCGTCGGACATAGTTGAAATTTAGTAAGAAACCGAAGGATGTTTTCGAATAAAATTTTATTTAGTTAATAGAAAACAAACAGAAAATAGGCCTTTTGAAGAAAGAGCCATTGATTTACTCGACCTATTCCAACAGTTTCATCGGCACATACCGTTCAATTGTTTATAAAACCGATCTAATAACCGTCACTGGCTTTCCATAACAATGATATCACATAAAGCCGAAAAATTAAACTTTCCCACTGCTTTATGACGGAGTTCACACTTTTCAACATACCACACATATTTATCGATACTTTCTGAAAGTCTAGCTGCTATACATTCTCAACCTTATTTTGCCCACGGCCCACTTTGAGAATATTTTTTTCTTGAAGTGGGCAAAAAATGGGCAAAAAATTGGGGGACTTTCCATCTGTCGCGAATCTGAAACAGCTATTGCCACAATTATATTTAAACGTGTGATATAGTCGTAAGATAGGATATATAATTTTCTCCAGATCTATTACTGCCCCTCTGAAAGTCTCAAACGCCTATAAGGGGCGTTTGCGCCCACGTTGAGTACTTATAGGTCTAGGTGACTGAACGCTTCCTCAGATGTGCTGAAGACTAAACAAATGACACACGCTTGTGCCTTGTGCCTACTCGGTACTCCCATGTTCTTGTGTGGTATTTTGTTGAGGTAGGCCCTGAACAGTATCTACATTAGGTAGTTATATTATGTGACTATTTTGCTAAACACAACATTGCTCGTTTAGTTGGTCGGTTACGGCAATTACGTGTACGCTGACTAAAGGCAACTTAGGTACTTGCCTTTAGTCAGCATACACGTATCATGGGCATGCATGGGTGTTTCCATTACGTTTTTTTTCTTATCAGTAGCAGTCTAGACTGAGTCTCGATTTGTGCCCGATTTATGATACGACTTGTCGTCTGTTACATATTATTAATTACCAAACTAAGACGTAACTGGCGAAATTTGAGTGTAATCACCGTACCTTACATCCCTCTGCCTTTTCGCTTCGGGCAGACAGGTCTGATGTTATTTTTACTATAGATTCATGATTTTCAAATGATTCAATATAGTCTTGTTTTGATGTCTTATCAGTATGAATTCTATCAGAATACAGGTATTCTGATGTAGGTAGCTTATCATCGCCTGATGTGTCAAGCGATAATAAAAATATAAGCAGCGCGATAGTGAGGAGAACTGCCCATCAGGAACTACACGTGTAGTGACTATTAATTATTCAAGTTACAGCCACGAATCAGTCGTCAAAACCTTATCGTAATTTTATTCATTAACTAGTATCTGCCCGCGACCTCCTCCGCGTGAAATTTCTCGACCCAACCTGTCGCATCGCATCGTCTGCCCGCACTATTACTGCGTTTTGCAAGTTTTACAGATAGACAGAAGTACTTTGGCATTTATAGTACTAGTATGTATTGCCACAGCAGACAATACTTATCCCTTCAGTGTTCAGTTAGAAAATTGCAGTTGTCATTTGTTTCCAAAACCTGACTGACTGTTAAGTCTTCACGACCATGTACTGAAAACACTGTGATGTGGTCGCGAAAATGCTCATATAATCTCTATAGTTAGCTACCTACCAGACGGCACGTACTGTGGTCGCGATAACGTAGTCTATTAACAATTTTAACGGCTTCAAACCACGATGTTCTGCGGTAGACAGGAAACATCCATTAATTGTTACATATACCTTCATAATGTCCACCAAAGAAACATGTCTTATGTAATCGTATGTCATCAAGAAGTCAATTTTATTCGCTACTGTTTTTATAACTCCTTTATATAGGTGCATAGCTGCATAGCACATCTCTGGTGGAAAGGCACCCCCTTTCCACCAGAGATGTGCTATGCAGCTATGCTGCGTGGGTAAGCTGAAGTAACTAAGTTCTAACCAAAAAAATACAACATAGACGTGTACCAAACATTGGCTGACCTTGGGCCAACATGTAGCCAGTATCAGCCATTATATTCTTTTAGAATTGATTATAGAATTATGCACCGTTGTGGCCTTTGACCCATCAGTGCCAGTTTTATGTTCCGTCAAGAGATTAGTAGGTACAGACTGGTGGAGTATAAAATTATATTTATGTCAGGTATAAAATGTGTGAGAACTGTTTGGGTTGTGAATTCTCGATGTGTAAAGTTATCAAGACTATTTACAGCAAAGTATTAATAGCATAGTAAGTAGTAAGTATTAATTTTTTAAGATCTTTGTATGAAATTACCTGTGTTTTACAAATAAATTATTCTTATTCTTATAGATTATATTCCCTCATGGGAAGAAAGCGTGAGTCTATGTATGTGTGTATTTATATAGCCTATAATGGATATCGTTGAACTTTTTTCTGAAAATGTCGGTTTTCAGATTCACAATACCAAATGGCTGGAAAATAACGCAGTGGTAAACATGACGCAGAAAAAGAGCACACGCACAAAAAAAAAATACAAGTTGGGTTAAAACATGCGTCACATCCACGCAAAACGGCCATCGCTCAGCATAATGCTAAGACCCTATGCGAGACAGAGCCCCAGTGGTTGTGGAGCTGGTGGTGCATAACAGAATCTTTACATTATCTAACCCTGTTACTACGACAAGATACACATTGTCATGATATATCATGGATTGCTGTTTTCGTAGGTAAAGTATAATGCATCCCTGCCGGGGTAGCGGGATCGTCCGAAAGGGTTACCGCTGCCCCGGAACATAAAGGCTAAGGAAGGAACACGGGTGGGTTTTAGTCAGTAAGAGTCTGACACTCCCTTCCGCTCCACCCAGAGCGGGAGGAGTCATTAGATGATTTTCCATCCAAAAAAAAAGTATAATGCATAGGAGAATAGTCAGAGGGATTCTTCATATGTTTCACCGAGAGGAGGCCTGTGTCCCAGCAATGAGAACATATAAGATTATGCTTATACTATCAGACAAAAAGCCACAGAGATACCGGCATTAATCCTAGGTATCTTTTTGGATACCTAAAATCTCGTATCTAAATCCTACAGCTAATTGCTTCGTTATCAATTCGGACAGCCGAAACTCGTGCGTGGGTGTCTTTGTTTATCGTTGGCACGCGTGGGAAATGAGCGGCGATCTGTTCCCACATGAGGACAAATACCTACCGCGTGAGCTGTAGTGATGCGAGCGAGGTGACAGACGAGAGGCGGTATCGATTTTTTTTGTGGTATCGATTTATTTTGAATATAAATTTAATAAGATCGTGCCTCGACAGCTGATTAGTCGTTGAAATGTTTAGCTGTATAGTTGTAGATATAAATTGAAGTATTATAGGAAATACACTTTTATCGAGTAGGTGCTTTAGTGTATTTCTTAATATTTTGATTGTTGTTCATTTTTTTTATATCATATCGTATGCTGCACCGGCTGACGTCATCACGTCAACGCCGGCTGAAAACCAGCGCTGGGGCTCTGTCTTGCATAGGGTCTTAGCATTATGATGAGCGATGGCCGTTTCACGTGGATGTGACGCATGTTTACCCCCAACTTGTTATTTTTTTTTGTGTTCTTTTTTGCGTCATGTTTACCACAAATAAACTTAAGTATTTTCTTTCTTTCTTTTCTTATATGAAAACCCCATTTTAGTTCACGACCAATAAATGTAAGTAGCGCATTAATCGATACTTCAAATTCTACTTGGTATTCGAATTCTAACATTCGATAACCTTTCACACGCGCGTCACTAAGTCGAAGTAAGTGAGTGCGTCATCGAGCTGATGGCCCGAAGATGTGTGAAGAGCCCGTAATTGTTTTATTATGGTAAAAAAACGATGAGTCATTCCCGAGAAAAGTAATCTGTGGTTCGTTTGATGTTAGGTCAGGACATTTTTATTGTCAAGGTCGGGTCCAGCTAATACCTACTTACTTGGAACTTTATAACTGTTCTGCTGGCAAAGGGACACGTCAACTGTGGGGTCATTTAGGTACAGTCAACAAAAGAAATAAGTATGCAGGATCGTCGGATATAGTTGAAGTTTAGTAAGATACCGATGGATGTTCTAGAATAAAATTTTATTTTATTAATAGAAATCAAACAGCTCATTTATCAAATTTCAGTCGACAAAATCCATCGGTTTCTTTCTAAACTTCAACTTATATCCGACGATCCTGCATGCTTATCTCTATTGTTGACTGTACTTGTACACGTCTACAGTCCCCGGCACGTAACTTGGCAAGAGTCGTTAGATGTGTTTTTCCTTTCTTTAGCTTTCTTGTAAACAGACATGTTTAAAAATAATCTATGGCAATAACCATAGTATAATGACAAACAATAAAAGTGACAATTTTCTTGTTGCACTGCATGCGCTAACTTACTCCCAATACGCCAAAACCTTGCCAAGTTACGTGCCGGCGACTATACTAACACTATAATTATCAAGTTCTTTCTAACTTAACAGACAGCTGCGCTGCTGGGGAGTTTGTTGCGCCACTTCTTCCCAGCTACTACCAGTACTAGGAAGTGGTGAAGGGCGAGCGTTTTGGGGGACTGTCTCAGCCTAATTTGAATAGATTACATTTGTTGTTGATTTTATACTCTGTTCGTTTTATGGTGTTCGATATGACACATGCTAAATGCTTATTTTATGGTTATGGCCTTTTGTATCAATACTTCGTTATTCGATTAATATCGATTCTTTTCTAGAACTTCACCCTAATTGCGTAACACACTATCAAACTCATTCTGAATTATTTTGAAGGATATTGTTAATCCATTGCTTCATAAATGTTCGAAAAATGTGTCTGCTCGACAACGTAAATAACGCAATGAATGTTGTTGAACTGTTAAAATGAAACACATTGCTACTGTTAGTGTGTTACGCAATTTCCCCGCTTATCCTTAATGTCCTTTTAAAATTGTCGTTGGTATATCCATTGTCGTTTTTCCTTATTGTACATCACGTAAAAAAACTTTATTTGTTCATACGTCAAATCAATCAGCATAAATTAATGAACACGGTGTAATTCCCCAAACCGCCACATGCCAAATTATACTCCGGACTATTTACTTTAGACTCGGTGACGTCACTTGTTATGTATAGCTGCACTGCTTATTGTGATGATGAATCACGATTATCCTGAGAAGTGAATCTTGTTTAAGGTTAAAGCCCCGTAATATAAACAAACTAGATTGTTTCACATAGTCTTTGTTCTTTGTTTTGATTTGGTAGGTTAAACTTTATAACTGTTTAGGTTCCCAGGAATTACCATCATCAGTTTTATCTGTGCAAGCTCCTATAGCCCCTAAGAATGAAAACATGATTTTATAAGGGGTTTCCCCTTTTCGAATGGGAAATATCAATGGTTGATTTGGTCATTTGAGAAAGTCACATGCAGTCTTAAGTTTGAGTTTGAATATGCCTATAAATAGCAAGCCGCCGATAATACCTAGTTGCTAGGCTATGCTGGTAAAATAAAAACTAGGAAGTTTAGGAGGAGACTTTAAAATAAAGTACCCTATGGCTCAGATTTCAAGTAAGCAAGTATGCGGCATCTCCCCACAGACAATGGTCCACCTTCCATCCTGCGCCGCATGCCTTGTCATCTGTGCACTTGATGATATTATGACTGCGTCAGTGAGCAGAGTAGCAGAGTTCGCGCTGCTGAATTTTGGGCCAAACATGTTTGAACTTTTTACCATCAATACACTAAGAAGAACTAGTACCCCATTTAAAACTAAAATAAAAAGCCACAACAAAACAAAATAAATAAGTAACGACTGTTTTAATTCGCACCGATCATCAATTACTCGATTAAATTCACGTAACGAGTCTTATCAATATTTTTTTGAACCACCAAAAACTGTTATTTTTAAACAAAAAAATCACGAGCAATCCAAGAATATTAGGCAAAACAAAACCTAAAGTCTAGCAATAAAATTTTGCACAGTTTAAGTTATAACAATCCAGTACAGTTAGGTTAGTTTAAAAAGTTTTTAATGCAAAGGCTTTGGCCGCCTGAGCGTCTTTTGTTTTATTTTCTGTTTTGAATGAAACCTTTTCAAAGCGTCAGGTGACATAAATTAGGGCAATAGTCGTTAAGTTTTAAGGTTTAACGGCGAGTTAGTGGTCCTTTGTCTATGCCTCTATATAATAATACAAACTTTTTTCTGTTGAAGATACTACATTATGTAGCGCTATGTTTTCTTGTAAAGTTTGGCAATTAACTTCATCTGGCAGACAGTCTTGCGGTTCCTACATTACGTTACGTATTTGAAATTAAAGTCTATGCTACTAATTAATTTTAAAACTTTCTGGAGTTTACTCTTCCATATTTGAAAATATATAAAACCTTATTGAATTCCTTTACCCCTAACAAATCAGCCAAACCTACACAAAAAAATCCATTAATTTCGCATTATCGAAGACAACAGCAACCGTTACCCAATTTAAAAGCTTTACGTAATGAAGTGACCACTTTTCACCAACCGATTACCTACCAGCGGAAGCCGAACTCAATGTCAGCGTTTATCAGCGAGCTTATCAACCGCCGGTGTGCACGCGCCCTAAACAGATAGTTTACCGAACTAGTGCGCAGCGCCCGCGCAGCTAATTGAACGACAATCTTGCACGGCGGAAGCGATAGCAAAATAATTAATGGTGATAAATAATATGAATATTCTTAGTTTAAGTTTTAATCACCACAACCGTGTGTCCGCAGTTTCCTTCGGCAAAAATGACGATCTTCTATACAAACGTTCATTCCTTTAACCCCTATAAGCTCGGTTCCTATAAACAAAAACGAATCGTTTTGCTTACCAATTTTTTTATAGCCAAACTGGGCATATAAATAGATTCGTAAGCAAATTTTACATGTGACAGCTACTTCCATATGGGAGAGTCTACTAGCCAAAGCTATGAGGTCTTTGCGTCTAAGCGTTCAGCGAGAGAATTAATTAATTTAAGATATTTATTAAGTAGCAGATTAAACCCAGTTGTAGCAAAACAGCTAAGTATCTAATTCTGTATGTTTTACACATCCCGTAAACTTCAACAACTTAATTTGGCATATCTAATTAGAGCTCTTACAGATCGGCGACATCGAGCCGCGACGGCTGTCACGAGTGGTCGCCGACGGTCCCCGACCGTCGCGCGACCGCCTGCGACTGCCCGCGACCGGCACACCAGATGATTTCCTAATGAATGTAGTATGGCAGCTAAGGTATAAGGGTTTTATTCTTTACTTTTATAATTCCATAAACACTCATATTTTTTAATCGAAGCAATCAATAAATCGATGTCCAAGTTGTTCATTTTTGCGAAAAGAAATAGGTCCTGTCTCTCAGTCTATGCGCTGCCGACTGCTGGATAGTGCCGCGATCAAGGGTCGGCAACCGTCGCAGGCAGTCGACGACTGTCGCCGATCGATGCACAGCAAAATTAACGTCAAGATTTGACAGTTTCTCTGATTTAATTTGCCACCGATCAGTTGTCAGTAAGTCCGGTAGCATGCCCCCAGGCGGTTATTAGCGTGGATGGGTCGTAACACGGCACGATCCAAAGTTGCATAAAAATATATATTTTTTGTAATTGAAATTAAAACATATTTTTTCATTATTCCTACGGCCACTAAATACCGGACGTACGGTATTACCAAGGTTATATTACCGTATTACCCGACAATTTGCCTTTCTTTTAATGTTTCTGTAATAAACATGTTGGATAAATGAAATAAGCTAATTAACCATAAAATAGTCCTGCACCTAATACTTTAGATGGTATTTATTCGCAATAAAAGCCCTGATGCCATGAAAAAATTACCTCCATTTCTTTCGGTTTTAAAATCACTCTTGCAAGGTGCGTTTCAGCCCTACATTAATGGAACACGAGGCTGTGTCTACCTGCAATCTTGACACTAAGGTTTGTCGCTAAATGACAGTAATTATTTAAAATACTTTCAAGTAAATGATTTTAATGAGTCTAAAAATGGAACTCGGCGCCTTAGACAGCTTACGCATATAAACTTTTTAAATTAGTAGCGAAAGTTTTTATGCGAGAAACGCTGAAATAATTTGCACAGTGTGATCTTAATTATATAGGGATTTACCATTCCGTATTTAATGTTTTGAATGGAGATTATTATTAATAGCAGGAGATGGGTAACTCCAGTTGCTAGAAATACGAAAGATGACTTAAAAATCATAAAAACCACCATCACTCCTGCATAGAGATTATTCGACGGCCATCAATACTAACGTAATAACCTTTTTCAAGCGGAGATGGGAACTAATTGAAGTTCGTTTATTTTTTTTCTTATTTCTATATTTTTGGTAATACATAACCCATAAAGACACGTTATTAATAATTCACACCAACTGAAACTATCAAGATCGCACGAAAATTAATCACAGCAAAAATCATTCGCAATTTTTTAAGCAAACATCATTATCACATTAAAAACATCAACAATACAGTTGTCAAACAAGTTTAACGACAGTAAAGAACTAAATCAATCAACTGCGAACGATTTATCATCGAGTCTGCTGACTGTACCGATATAGTTAGGTATGTACCGATTCTGAAGATATCTGTCAAAATTCGCTCCGGCCCGGATGGCGAGCCGTGGGAACCGGGGACGATCGGTTTTCTCAAAAACAACTATATCTATCACAAATAAAGATAACTCTTTCGTTTTGATACATTTTTTATTCGATTCGCGAATCGTGAATCGGACGAATGGAAATTAGTTTCTTTATTCTGCTCTTTTTTTATTAGATTTTAGACGCCCGCGACGTTTTGTCTATGCTACTCGATTTAGCGATTCTCGATTTAAACTTTTTATGATCGACAAAGGAGTTCGGGTCACGTACTCCTTTATAATATTCTTCGTGTGCCTCTATCATGCAGATTTTACGACTATTTCTGTTTATACTGGCAGCAAATTGACAGCGTCGATATTGTGGATAATAAATTAAGGTGGCCTCCTTTAAATATTGTCTAAAGAGACTGCACATATTCAATTGAAATGTTCACAATAACTTTGGTTATTTTGTTGCATAAGGAAAGTTAAGACGGTCAGGATATTAACCTGGATAAAACAATGTAGAAGATTACCTAACAAAGTTTTGGTTTGCGCGCGGATGTTTAAATCCCTGGCATGTGGCCTGACCTAATACACAGCTTTCTCCTTTATTTGTAATCTGGAAGTATTGTGTAATGAAGATCATCGAAGTAGTCCACTACGTGCTGCCCCTGCCCGCTGTTTCAAAGTCCCTCGAGCCTCGATATGATAACAGTATCAAACAGAGGAACTTTGAAACAGCGCGCATTAGTCAGTAAGAGTCTGACACTCCCTTCCGCTCCACCCAGAGCGGGAGGAGTCATTTGATGATTTCCCATCCACAAAAAAAAAAAGATTTTAAAAGTTGTAAATTTTAAGTCATACTAGCATACAGATGTATGACTATAAATTGAAATTTACGACATTTTAAATCAATCGGTATAATTAATGCATGTTTACTTGTTTTATGACCGAGAAATTCCTCTCAAGTGACATCAAGGGTCACACATAATAATGCTCAAAAACACCGAACTATACCGAACTCCATAAAAAAACATCATTAACAAAATCATATTATTTTTAAAAGCTCTATAATGAGATAATTTTGGGAGTCGTAAGTCGTTAAATATTGATGAACTTTTAACTGACCTCTAATTTAATTTTATGTCGGTATTATTACAGGTTAAAGAGGATTGAAATGGGCGGCACGGGACATTGATTACAGTGGACAGCAGTGTGAGGGTTATCCGCTTCTTTAGTAAACAGATTATACCCTTTGAACGAACTCCGACGTGTTTTGCTCGGGCTAATCAAGTTCGGCATAAATCAGTGTTGAGTAAAAATGGTTTTAAAGATTACTTTAATGGTGACTTAGGTTTTGTAACTTGAATGGATATTATGGGTCGTGCGATGTTTTTCTCTGTTATGTCTGGCTAAGAGTGAATCAATTTGTTTCTTCTCTTGAACATTGAATGAAGGAGAAAGAGAATACGTACTTGGCATTTACTTGTGTTCGCTGATTTTTCTCTTAATAATCCGCCTATAATGTTCCCAGTGCGAGTTGGTAGATGTCACAACTCACATGTCTTGGATTTTTTGGTTCTAGGACATGCCGGTTTCCTCACGATGTTTTCCTTCACCGTTTTGAGAGCAGTGATGAAATTATTTACACAAAGGAAAGCACCTGCCTGGGTTCGAACCCACGACCTACAACTCGTAAGTCGGGACCGTTACCACTGGGCCACCACTGCTTTTTCTCTTAATAAAACTCAGAATTTCTGTGTGCAACTGTGAACGCTATCTCTCTGCAACAAGGATAGAAAACGAATTAAAGCAGTCCCTTCGTTCTAGGGATTAATCTAATGGTCTTCAGGGTTGATGCAGAAGCAAGATAAATTAAATGTCTCACTGATGGTGGCGCGTGTGTTGGATCATTTGGTTCCCTACAAAATGGTTGAGCTGGATTATGCTGATCCACGCGTCATGTTCGTGAACGGGCCCCGTCGGTTGAGACTGGTCATCTCTTAACTGCCAAGGTTTATTTTTAATCTTATATTTTGAATTGTTTCTTTTTTTGTGTGTTTTTTTACATTGTTCTCACATATAGAAGCAACAAGAATAATGCACTCAGGATTTTGTAATATCTTGATTTCAAAGAGTGTCCATGGAGTTTCATGCCCGTTCTTCTCCATATTAGAGATCTACGTTTTGGAATGGCTTCAACTTTTTGACTAACTGACCGACTATTTAATTTTGACAATTCAAAAGTACCTGTACATGGTATAATTGAAATAAATGCTTTGAGTTTGAGTTTGATAGCACACAGAAATTTAAAGGGTCTTGCAGACAGGCGCAACGCGACAGCACGAATGGGACTCTAGTAGAACAATTTCCATGGTGTTTTCATACACTAGACTCGCTTCGCTTCGTTCTTTCACGTCGCGCCTGGCTGCAGGAACCTTAACACTCCACGCCTTTTTTTAAGCTCTCTAGGGTATTGGGACAACAGTGAAAGTTAAAATCCATTTCGTGACTAAGTACCTACCTACTATGGGAATTCAAGACGTAAGCTGTTGCAACTGTCCATAGGAAGTCAAGTCAAGCTTTGTTTTTTTCTTCCTGATATACAGCACAGAGTCCATAATGCAGGTGACACGACACGAATACGCGATTATGTAAAAAAATCATACTGCAAGATTTGTCTAGCTAAAATCTTTATAGACGGGTAATGAAGTCGTCGAAAGGATCGTAGCAGGCGACGTTCTGTAGTGTCTGCCTCCCCCCATTGGAAACAGGCGTGAGTTTATGTACAGACGCCAGCACATCAAGCTACCCGAAACTGTCAAATTCTCCCAATCAACTTTAAACCTTATGCTTTAGTGATAAAGTTGAAAATCTATTAAAGAAATTTGACAGATTGTAGTAGCTTGATGTGCTGGCGTCTGTATGTATGATATCGACTTCGATACTTGAGGACCGACTTCGCGGTCACTAAACCCGCATTCTCTGAATATTATCAACAGGTTCTAGATCTCCTCAGACTAGTTATCTATGTACAGTAATAGACAATATAGGCTAGGTAACACACGTGACTCCTCTAGATCAACAAGCGTGTGACCAGACACTTCATGTAAATTGAGCAATCAACGTCAGAACACGATACATCTTCGCAACCGAACTGATAAATTGTAATATTATGTAAAGGAGGTAGCTGACCTACGTCCTGTAATGACAATGTTGTCAAAATAACGATCGACAAGAACATCACATATTCAAATCTAGTTAAACTAGTATGCATTAGCTAGCCTCGGTCTATTAAGAAATGAATTGGACGTCGTTACCGCAAATGTTACGCTGTCAATTTAAAGAGTCGTTTGTTTGTTAGACGAATAGTGTTATAAGTGGCTTACTACGTTAGCAGTGTAATACGGTAGGTGGTGAGGGGCGGGTATGCAAATGGCAGAGCTATACTTGGCCACGAAGCAGGCCGCCCGCGACCGTGGGAAAACTATCGCCTGTGGCGAGTTGTGCGCAGGCGCGGATTTGGATTAACGGCTTTTTGATTGGCCATTGTAGGTGATTGATGATTGAACGGAAGTTATGGCGAGAAGTTAATGATAAGTGGTTGATGGTCTTTGATGCTGACCGTAAAAGCGTGGGTGTTTCAATTAATTAAGTTGTATTTCAGTAAGACCTTAAGACTTGGAAGCTGCATTTATAGCATGTTTCTGATGGTTCCAATTGCATCGACAGTGTTCATAATACAGTCATAGGTAGCTCCCAGATTATAGTAGGTTTTCAAGTTCCTTGGCCAATCTTAGTTCATTTTACCATTTTGTAGATTAGGAATTTTCTTATCAGATTTTAACACACTTGACTCAGTGACTCTAGAGCTGTTTCTCGGATCTTTAGGTTCAAATTCAACTATTAGTAAAAACTAATATAGGTCATAAGTATAGGTCTTTTTGCTAATCTATCTGTCAATCATCTGCCTAGCCTTTTTCCAACTATGTTTGGGTCGGCTTCCAGTCTACCCGGATGCAGCTGAATACCAGTATTTTACATGAAGCGACTACCTATTCGACTTCCACAACCCAGTTACTGGGTAATACGATACTCCTTCGTTTTACTCGTTGTCAGACTTTAGGGCTTCTGACGACCCTTAACGACTGCCAAAGATTCACGAATGACAGCCGGGAGCAACGGCTTCACGTGCTTTCCGAGGCGCGGAGGGGTATGTAAGGATGGTCACCCATCCACAGACCAACCGCTGTCTGTCAATATCAGTACTAATTTCACTCAAGCTATTTCAAGTGTAGTCCGTCTCTGCCCGCTCGTGCACGACCCACAGGCGCGTGACGGCGGTCGGCGCGCGCCGCAATCACGACCGCTCTGACGTGCGACTTTTTGACGCAACCGCGCTGAATGCCTAACGTAACACTTACTTTACTTTTGTTCTTTTACTTCAAAATAAATAAATAAAGAAACAACAAAGTTGCTCATACTTTTGGGTTCAATTAAAGGTAGGTACTTATGTGAGTTTTAAAATTGCAGGTATGGTGAATTGCAAAATGGTTTATCTCGAAGTTTTTGGCAACATATAATATTTCAGTAAATTCCTTTTTGTTTTTTTTTTACAGATACTTTTCTTGTTTCGAGATCCTGAAACCCTATACTGTTGGTTGGTCGGTTGGTGGTTGGGTGAACCTTTTATCGAGTTGAATGGCGTGCAATAGGAGAGGCCTATGTCCAGCAGTCGACTGCTATAGGCTGATGATAATGATGATGATGATGGGTGAACCTTTTGGTGAAAAGTCGAGATAGTTTATTAAAAAACTTTAGTTCCTTTTAATATTTTAGCAATGAAAAGAAAATGAGCGCACTGTGAGCACAATTTATTTTCTTTGCTATTTAGAAATTTTTCTACCTAGTTATAGTCTGGGCGACTTTTTGTGACCGCTGCATTTCTGACATGTTCTAGTTGAGTGAACTGTCGTTTATGTAAATGTTTGATCCATCTGTCAAACTCCAGTGCACTTGTGTTGCTCCACTGAGTTGCGCGGCTGTTGCGTAGAGCATATTGTCAGGGTTGACGATTTTTATCTGAATTTTCTTTCAAATTTTTGTATATAATAGAGATTTGCTTTCGGTATATCTTAAAGGTGAAGGAAAACATCGTGAGGAAACCGGCATGTCCTAGAACCAAAAATTCTAATAAATGTCACATCTACCACCCCGCACCGAGCCCACGTGGTGGATTACGGCCCACTCTCTCTAAGGAGGCCTGTGTCCCAGCATCATTATAGGCTGATCATGTATAACTTAAAGGTTGAATACACATCTCCCTGTCTCACGAATCCTATACCTAGTCTGATTATCACATGATTTAATTTTTATTACTTAAAATTTTCTAAGTTGTTAAGTATCGTTTATCAGTTCTACAGTATGTTACGATCCTCGTGCTTATTAAGTCTGTAACTATATACAATACGTAACTGTAAAGAGTACCTAAGTACTAGTTCTTTGGTCTGTAAGTTGGCACTGTTGCCCTCCGTTTGCAAATGAAAACGAAAGTGTTAGTAGCTTTGCATGTGGGTTGATGAGAAGATAAGCAAATCAAATGAATTGCAATGTCAGAATAAAAGCTGGTTGCAATTGCAAATTATACGCCTTGTCCACTGTAGATACCATCTACTTTTCTACCTAGCCTGCACCCTAATTGCGCAACGCACTATCAATTACAATTCGAATTATTTTGAAGGATATTGCTAATCCATTGCTTCATATGTTCGAAAAATTTGTCTGCTCAACAATGTAAATGACGCAATTAATGTTGTCAAACTGTCAAAATGAAATTCATTGCTACTGTTAGTATGTTACGCAATTCAGCTGTGCAATTTCAAAACCTAGCAACTGACATTTCTCAAAAAATCGGTGTTTTCGCATATTTGACTTGCCAGACATCTAACAAGTCATGCAAAAACACCGATTTTATTTTTTAATGTCAGTTGGTAGGTTTTGAAATTGCACAGCCGAATTATCCGGCTGCATTGTACGATTATTTGTCCCACTGCAAGGCAAAGGTCTCACTCTCCCTTTCCCAAACACTCGTTCTCTGCTAATGCGGGTCAGTTCGAATGGAAGGTGGCTGGCATATTTAATTATTAGGTCGGTATTTCCTTAATTATTAAGTATAATTTTTCTAAGCTAGAATCTAGGAGCTAACTAGGACATCCCGTCCTAGTTCATGGACGACAGTCTCGAAGTAGACTCCTGCTTCATGTGAAGTAAGTGAATCTATATAGTAGTTGAATGAAAATACTACATAGATTGACGATACGGCAGCAGGGTGTGGATATGGAGGTGTCTCACAAACTATGGTCCACCTCCAAACCTGCCCTTTGTTCCCCAAAACGTGCAGCCAAAGTGACCTCTGCGCTACCATCGACGACGCCGCCTGTCGCGATGTTTTTGGCCAACAAAATCTAATCAACTGTCGTGTCATCGACACGAAGAAGGCGAAGAAATCATAATTCCTTGTTCACTATCGATCAATAGATCTGAAGAGATCAAGAAGATAGCTTCTATAAAGCCTGTAACACGTTATCAACCCACTGCAAGGCAAGGTCTCAAAAAGGACTCTCCCTTTCTAAGTAGGTATGATGTAAGTACGTTAGAATGAAAGAGTGACAGGATCTAGACCGCTGCTTCATGTGAATTTAGTCTATATCGTAGGTACACAAGATAAGGTTGCTTTCTTCTTCATAATTACATATAATAATGTTGAAATATGTGGACCAACCCTAACCGGACGGAACTCTAAAAACCAACCATCTCATCGTCCATCGGAGCACAGTTTTGCGCGTTTTTTACAACAATCAATTAACTCCATTGCTTCGAAGCGAGAGGTCGTCACGATTCTAATTACTTTTTATTTTTTATATTTTTAAGTGTGAGTGCAATGTTGCGTTTTCATGACTGCAGACAATGATGTCAATAATTGAAACTGAGATGTCTTATCTGTGGGCAAATAGAAAAGTAATGGATGGGTGTTGAGTCAAAAGTGAGGAGAAAAAGCTTCTGTGACGGTGTGTTTGATGTGTGTTTAGATGGTTGTGAAAGTGTGTGTAATGTAATATTTCAATCAATCAACTCAGCCTGTCACAGTCCACTGCTGAACATAGGCCTCTCCTAGGCTGCGCCACAATACCTTCTCCTCCTTCTTCCGCATCCCCAGTCACCTTCTGTATAGGTCGTTATTAATAATGTAATATTAAGGATTAGTATCCTTAATATTACATTATTAATATAGTTAGGTGAATTCACATAGTTAGGTGAAGATTTAGTAATCTTCACCTAACTATGTGAATTCACATAGTTAGGTTTCATCCTACATTACGTAAATATGATATGATATGATGATATGTGTATATTATGGGAAGAAGGATAACCTGGATGACAGGAGCGTATTCCACAGGCCTCCACCAGTGTCGGACGGGAATGGCCAGGTGTTCCCGGCCATTGCCGTAGCCTTCCAGCCTGGGGGGCATGCGGGGCCCGCCAGCTAGGCGGGCATGCGCCGGGAGGGTTGTGGAAGTAAAGACTGAGCCGGTTTCCCATGGCCCTCGCATCACGGCGATGTGGGAACACCGCTGAGTTTTAGTGGGTACTCGTATACTGTCGGTGTCATTCCGACAGGAGTCCAACGTACCCCGTCCTGCATTTCTCAGCGATAAAAAAAAAAAAGGAGCGTGGGGATTGGCACAAGAAAAGAGAGGCCAATGCCTATGGTGAAGTCCAGCTGTGGATGATGTTGATGATGACGGGAAAAATAAAAAATAAATAAAAAAACACAACTTATGATGTAATTAATGGTTGTGTTTATACAGGGTCAAAGTAAATTAGCTAGCGAAACTTCAACCACGTTATTGGTACTTATAGATATCTATCTAACTAACCTGTATTATCCCACTGCAGGGCAAAGGCCTCCGTCTCCCTTTTCCACACAATTCTGTCTTTTGCGAGTACCAGCCAGTCCTTTAGGAGTCAAGCTCGTCCCGCCATCTTCGTCTTGGCCTGCCGTGATGGCGTCGTGCATTTAGTGGGACCCAATCGGTCAAAGATATCGAAAACAAAAAATAAAAACAACAGCATTCGACGTTGCTCAAATCACTTGTACATTTTATTCATATAATAATTCCGTTTGAATAAATTCGTCGTTTTTCGTAACACATTATGAAATCTATCTGTTTGAAACGTAAAATTATCTAATAGAGCTAATAACCGATCGGTTAGCAATACAGAATTAATTTTATAACAATGCGAACTTTACCCTCGCTAAAATGGGCGTGTTTAGTGTGTACAGCTAAAATTATTAGATTAAAACTTAACTCACAACAGCCAGAGATAATTAATTAGCTAGTCAGACTGGAGAAATACATAAAATGGGTGTGATAATGGCGCCCTTGTTGATAAATTAGAAAACGATTCCCAGTTACTATTTAAACACATGAAATCTCCATGTCCAGACAATAATGGTGAAGTAATAGTATCTTTGAGTTTAACGAAGGTAAATTCTGTATTTCTTCAGGAATTTCGCGAAGATATTGAGGTCTATGCATGAGGAGATAAATCTGTTAATCTATACAGGGAACTTATACAGATAGCTCAAGATCTAGTAAACTGGGATCATTACCCTTGAGATGGAAATATCAATCATATTCAGTCTACACCGTTCCCACTGCTGGGACATGGAAAGAAATATACCGAAAAACACTAATGTAATAAAACAAATAAACTTAAAGCTACATGGATGCAAGTATTATCGCTTGAATATAACCACGTAAGTGAAAGCTAACATACGTTCGTATGTCATGTGGGCATGACAATCGATGGGTTTTGAAGAAAATCATCAATTCTCACGATTAGTTTGATAAATACTTAATAATCTATGCATTATTCAGTCCTCCTACACACGCCCACTAGCTAACTACCATGATGGCACTCTGGAAGATGAGTTTGTGTTTGCCGACATAGCTTTATGGACGGTGGAATATGTTTTAAAGGAAATATTGATATAGATGATTATAGATGGAATTTAGATGATGATGTTGTGGCTGTAAATGAAATAGACTAGCTGAACACTATCAAAAATGAAATCGAGTTAATTAGATAGATAGATAAACCATTTATTTGGTGCACACAAAGGACAGCACAACACACAAAAGTACAATATTAGATGATAACCAATTACCCACATGAACATAATATAAAAACAAGGTGCCGATATAAAAACAAAAGGAAAAACATACATATCGAAATGAAGGTGACACTATGATGAAAACTTAAAATAAAATAAAATTAATAACGAAACATACACAGTGCGGTAATAAGTCCAACTACAAATAATAATCAGTAGTGTTTATGATGAGGAAAGAAGTAATAAGTTAGGATCATACATCTGCATGAAGATAATAATATAGTACCTAATTCAAACTCTAACGACAATAACAAAAGAACAACAATAGCCTATACTTCAACAATTTCCCAGCAAATGTACTGATTTACCTTCTACTGATCTCCGATGATACAATAATTGTTATTTTTTATTACCACAACGTGCTAGTGATGTTTCCGTATTCAATTGATAAATCTATTACAAATATCACAATAGAAACGAAGGAAAGCAACAAAATGGACGATCGAGAAGTATCGGAATCGAAAGGGACTTACGTAAAACTAGAGGCAGATTCGTAGCGAAGCAACGCAATGGAAAAAATAACACTTTTACTTTTTTTTGAGTTACGCTTTCGTTACTTATAGGTAATGGTTTTAGGGTTCTATGGGAATTTGGTTTAACAAAAGATTATAACGGAATACATAAGGGTAGGATTGAAACTAACAACCCAACTGAAGAGATAATGGCAATTGCGAAAGTTTTTTTTTTCTTCTTCATAAGAAACAGTACCCGCTGGATACTGAAGGTAGATTGGCCAGAAGTATTGTCATTGTTTAGTTATTTTAAAATTTCACTTTGCGAAAAACTAACACAAAATTCGAAGACGCAACAAATAGTCATATAGATACGGAACTAAGCAGTTACAGCTATATCGTACTTGCCATAAAGATTGATATAGGAAGTCATCCATTCAATTACTTATTTTGTTTTATGTAATTAAATGGTTGCGATATAAAGAGACGGGCACGCGATCAAAAGCACTTGTTTTTGCCTCATTCGACGCCTTTACAAATAACTCTTGTCTATCTTAAGGAAGATGTGGTAAGATAAGTTACGTAATTCTTTTAAAATTAATGTGTATCTTGTATTGATCTGATGTGCAATGAAACGTTGTTTTCTAGTCATTATCGTGCTTTGTGATCTGCCACTGAACCAAGTAATGATTTTACACTATCAAAATGCTTTGTTCTCATCGTGTTTATTTTATCGTTTTCTTATTTCTTCCTGTATTACTACTTCTTTTTCGTGTCGTTGCTAATCAGCAAGTTGGACAGTTTAACTTTCCAACTTGCTTCAATACAATCACAGTCTTCTGTGACTGTTAATCAAATCTGTTAATAAATGTTTTTATTCTGCATGTTCATCTACAAAATATTTAATCAACACTACTTGAAGCTCATTATGTCACTCATTTATTACTTTTATCCAAAATTCTAATAGAATTAAGAATATTCTTCAACCTTCCTTCTATATTTTTGTCTTAGAAACTTTCATCGTAATACCACGAGATGCATGCACTCCGAGCAATCTTTTTATGTGAGGCTTAAGTCTAGACACGACACAGATAAGCTCGTGGGCTAACATACAGGATGATTTTTTTTACCGGTTCCTTTTTACACGGTGTTCTACCCATGAATATGAACAAATTTCACTTTTGTTCAAATAGGTATTGAACTTTTGTATGAAACAGCAGATTTTTTTTTTCGTGATTTCAGATTCATGGGTATATAAAAATTTGGAACCGGTATTAAAAATCATCCGGTATATAAGCAACGGATACATACAGCCAAGATTAATCTCAGTCTGTGTTATTTCCGTTTACTCATATTAACTTATGTTGCTACTCGTAGATGGTGTAATAGCTATGATGGCGTCTACATTACACGTCTTCCTGCATTTGGCGTTAATTATTATCTTAATAGTTTCCTGTTTAGATTTATACTTAGTCTTTTAATTAATCTTAGCGATATCAATTTTGTTATAGAATTAATAGAGGTCATGCTTTAAAGTTCTCGTTAGCTTCCGGCTCTTGAGTAGGAGACTTATCGGGATACTTCGGTGAATTTCAATTTATTCTCTAAAGTCCCCGTCACGGGAAGCTATCAATTTTGTAAATAAATAACTTCTACTAAGTTACGTAGCGACAATTCAATCTACAACAAATAATCCCTAATTCAATCAACTCAAAGTAACATACGTGTAATACGAAACTCACGAGCAATTTCACTTGGTCAGGTTATATTTTAGCTATATAAAGCGCTTTCCTCTAATGTTTTGTGGTACTGGAACGCGTCTGACTCATGCAACGTAAATATTTGGGCCGAAGTTTACGCTGACGATGTCAATGCTGCAGAATGCAGATGCATAATACACGGAATCGTCTGACGACAGTAATTAGATGTGTGTGTTAACATAATTATATCCCTATAAAAAATCATTACAAAACTGTTTTTTTTAATCCAAAGGTTGCGAACCCCTGAATATGTGTTTACAAAATTTATAGTTTCTCGTAACGGGGACTTTAGTTCTGCTATCCGAAAATCGTACTGTAGCTATGAGTAAAGTTGATTCTCTCCTTTCTGTTTTTTAAGGGGTATTTTTTGCAGTAATGCCAAATAAAAGCATTTTTCTTTCTTTTTTTTTTCTTTTCCCTCACTGATCCTAATCCAACCACTTACAATCGTTCACTCAACTCAAACTCAAAACTTTAGAACCATTTGAATCAACGCTTTAGGATGTCTGGTCCGATAATTCTTTGGTCCCAAAACGTGGTCACTTTAGCGTAAATTTAAAAACATTCTGCATTTTAATGCTGCTTTAAGGATATCGTTTGCACAGTAGCGACGAATAAATCAGCAACACGTACCTTAAAATTACAACAAAAATAAATTGGAGTCGGTTCAGTAATATCCAAATTGGTAGAATTAAAAAGGGCTTACTTGTAACTTTTATTGGTGTAGCCTTTATAATTATGTCCTTATTTGTACGTCCTTGTGACCTTTATTGTTAATTAAACCGTTGCAAACCAGTTGCTCTTGTATGCACTTTCGATATCCATATATCAGTGTATTTTTAATAAAAACAAAACACTGTCGTCTCGGATAATACCGTTATGGCTGGACAATGGCCAGTGCTGAAATTTTAATGATTATATCTCCATTTTAGTGAAGAGGTTGATCAAAGTAATTGTTAATTAGTGATCCGGTTACACTTCACATCAATTAGTGAGGTGTTGTGTGTATTTTTTCACAATCGTTAACTTTACCATACAATAAAGCCATTACATTACATACTATATTATTTTAACAAATCTGTATTATTATATTATAATCCAATTTTCGAATGAATTATGTAGTTGGTACAGTGAACGATGTAAAGGAAAACCGAAATTTTGATACAAAAAAAGTTAAACTACAAAGGACAGGCTTTATTTGCTCTTTAAGCTTACTTTTACGAGTACGTCGCAGGGAACTATACTAGGACCTGTTGTGTTGAAATTCCCCCTGCGATATCCAAGTAGGACAGGCTTTACCACGTCAGTGGGGATCCTGTACTGGTTTATAAGAAGGATTGTATACTAACTTTAAATTTGTATAAGGACTTGTAAGTGTTACTACACTAACAAGTCAAACTGATTACTGTGAAACGTAAGGAGTATTGAGTATAATTTTAAGTCAGGTTAGGGTTAGTGTTTAATGCCAGAAAAGTTATTTTGGGTAAATAATAAGTAAACATTTTAAAAAGGATCACCTGATGAAAGTGATACCCTTTTAGAGATGTATAACAGCAGGAGTATATCCGTTGCTATCCCAGTGTTCACCTACATTCTCAATATATTACGTGATGAAACCTTTTATCACGTTCGAAGCGTATATGTAATTAAATATAGTCTGTTGAGTCAATTTTATTACAGCAAGCATGAAGTTATGTTATGTTAATTTAAAGCTAATAAAAAGGTTAAATAGTAGGCGTGTATTATGAGAGCCTCTCTTGATTGATAATGACTGCTAACAATGCAATTGTCGCCAACAATCAAGATTGTGTTCTTTTTTGTAACAATTATTGTCAATGATATACGAACATTGATTATGTCTACTTTCTACTTTGTAACTATGGTTTGTCTTAATTATATTATGCAAATTATGTTTCTGGTTTATGCTTTAATCTCTTGTATATAACTATAACTGGTATATTATAAATAATTTTGCCAGTATTTATTTTTAGTATAACGTCCTTTTTAAAACTGCAATAAAAGGATTGAGTTGTATAAAATGCATGCCTATAGCCAAATAAGTCTCAAACTAAACAGTATTTTTTTATACAGATTTTGTAGGTAGCTTGTGTCAAGTCGAATTTAATCATAATGCCCGCAAAAGTCATACATTAAATATTTTGAAAGAAGCTGACTTTGACATACTAGACTAGACACCTTAGTCTTCTTCTTCGTGTCGCTTCTGGCACAACTGTATTTTATATATTGTTGGCTCAAAAATTCGCCACTTTCACGGCGTCGTAGGTGGCAGCGCAGAGGTCAGAGGGCAGGATAGCATATGGATGGAGCAAGGTTTGCAACTTAGCTCCACAACCACACTCTACTGCCGTTCCGTCGGAGTAGCTCCCTCTTTACCAGGTTGGAGTTACATCTTCCCACTTGTGTCCGGAGACTGTTCAGGGACTTCCAAGTTGACCATGGAAGTTTTACACCCTGCAGGGTGATGCTCCTTTGGTTGTAGATAGTAAGTGGGAGGGGGAAGAGTGTGCCACAGTTTCAAATGCTACAATTTTCACCTTAGTTATATGAAGGTTAATGTTTGTATGTTGAATCCATTTTGCAAATATGCTGAAAACATCAATTCCAGATTCCCAAACATCTCAAGGCCCACTAATAATTCATCGCACATCAAAATTACGTTCTTAAGCTTTGGTATCAAAAAAAGCTTACCGCCGTAACTAAATCTCAAATTGCGGCGATCCATAGTATTTTCACCGGGCGTTTCCCACGGCTGCGCGCACGCAACAGCGTTCCAATTAGACTGTACCGAACTAATTCCTGGGCATGCGCTGCGAATGGGTAGGTGCAGAAGGCTTACTATGGGCGAAACAAAATTAATGTTAAAGCGTTTGAGATTGATTGTCTTGAATTTGTGTTTCCACCTTTAAAAAGTTGGAATGGCTTTTGCGTCTCACCAGCCACCAGAGCAGACCATTTTGTCTTTCAAATCGTTATGAAAAAACTGTATCAGCGGACAGATGGAAAGAGTTATTTTACTTTGACCCGATGTCCATTATTTTCATAATTTCACGAACCTATTCAAGATTAAATTTTGATCCGACAGCGGCCCATCAGGATCCCTTGTCCACATGGTATTTCACTTCTTTGCGACTAATTATTACGCTTGAGATCCTTATCGAATATTGTTCAAAATACTTGTTTTATATTGTCGGGCTTCTGTATCATCTTCCCTGCGCGCGCGCCGCTCTCCGCCCGTAATCGCTCCTTCTAAAGGTCTTGTAACACGAACAGCTTTTTGGATGCGCTCGATTTGGTCACAACGATAATTAAATAATACTGTTTGTTTGATTGTGAAGGGGCTTTGTTTATTAGTGCAAGTTTTATTAATTATTTTCTTTCTATGTTTTGTTCTGGCAATTTTGAGTGTTTAGTGAAATTAGAGATGGCGTAGTGAACGGACAACGTTGCTGAAGTCGAAATAGAACGTTGGATTTCTCACAAATACCTGTAGATTATTATTATATATTTTTTTGTTAGCCTATATTGTATCCCACTGCTGGGCAAAGACCTCCTCCTTTGCCTTCCTAACCATAATAATTTATGATATTAAAAAATAAGAAAATTAATTAAAAAAAAAAAAAAAAAATTAATCAATTAATTGGTATTATTTGTGGAATAAAAGAATATTACTACCTACCTATTTGTAATAATTTAAATTTGAAGTCCAGATATTAAAATTAAAGCTAATCTAACCTCATAAGAAATTGTTTGAGCTACAGCTCGTAAACCCCTGTCTTGTGTCTGTCTCTGGCCATGTTGAAAATGTTGTAGATGCTGTTGAAAATTTAATATGGGATTAAGGTCAGAAGAATTGGTTAAAGCATCCTCCTGTCCACTAATGTCTATAAACTGCAGCCTCATTCCACCTAGCCAACAAAAGCTTAGGTGTAGGTAGGTATACATGATCCAACCAATCAAAAACAACCAATGAACAGTTTCTACCCTAGGGGTCTAGAATAATAATTATGCTAAATTCGTGTTTACAGTTTGCGCACTGTTTTTTTTTTGTGTATTTACCTCCCAGTCTTTGCAACTAAGTCCCTATGTCCAGCAGTAGTCAGTAGTGAAGGCTGTTGTCAATGAAGAAAGAAGAAAATATATTCGAAAACACCACGCTACACCAACAAATTACAGATTTGATTGTTATCATTTTGGAGGGCTCGTGGCTAAATAATAACTGCTGCATAGGTCTATCGATCAGGTTAAGGTCTGTGGATGGGTGACCATTTTTACATACCGAGACCCCTCCGTGCCTCGGAAAGCATGTTAAGCCGTTGGTCCCAGCTTTCATTCGTGGATCTTTGACAGTCGTTACGGGTAGTCAGAAGCCCGAAAGTGTAAAAACCAGTCTTACCAAGGGGTATCGTATTACCCAGTAACTGGGTTGTGGAGGTCAGATAGGCAGTCGCTCCATGTAAAATACTGGTATTCAGCTGAGACTGGAAGCCGACCCCAAAATAGTTGGGAAAAGGCCAGACAGATGATGATTGTTATCATTTTCAGTCAGGAAGAGGTTAAGATGAGTTCTTGCAATAAAAATTTAAAGTTACTTTGACCTACAGCTTTACAGTTAGTCTGCTAGTGATGTTCCTTGTCTAAAGCTTATAATAATGAATTAGTTATATAGTGATGTTAGTAGCACAAGTGAGTATTAAGTAGCACAATCATTATTAATGCTTACCGTTAATTTCAATCACGATATTAAATTTTATTCTTAGTAAGACATTTGTCGATTGTTTATATTCTGAAATGAAATTGTGGTTATGTTATAACTATTCCACGTTTTATTTCAATGCTAAGGTGATGAACAGTGACATTATTTTGAGTTAATTTCAATATACTTAATGTGATCGCCATACCAAGAATGATTTTAAAAACAGTATCTACTGTCTTTGAAGTCCAAAAATAAGGTGATTTACGAACCACTGTATATGTATTTCATCAAAGAGTTGTCAAAGACAAGAGGTAATCGCTTCCAAAGCGTTTTGTAATTCGACAACGTTTTTTTAAAAGGTCTTTGGTAGCTTGTCAATCAATCAATCAATCCAATACATTTTAGATTTTTCCATCATCAGTGTCGCTCATAGAATGTCACTTTGTCTAAGGCATCTGGAGTACGTTTATCTGAGAATTATGTAGCCTGTCATCAATAATGATAATTATAAATTATTGACGATTTTTTTTTGTTCAGTTTACGTCAAATTCTCTTTAGTTCAAGTCTAGAATAGATACTGTTTTATAAAGCGGGTCGTTGGTCTAAAGCGGAATGATTTTATAGATGCTCTTGGGCAATAAAATCTGGCACGGTCGTTGAATACCGTGTGAACTACACGCGTTTACAATACAAAGAAATTTACAAGAATTTAATAAAACAGCACTCCATTAAATTTATACTGAAGATGTGCAATGATAGTTTTACTAATGCAATTTAAACTTAAAGAAAAATGAATAAGATATATTTTAGCTCGAGCTGAAAGATTTTTTCTGTAGCAACTGGAGATTGTAAGGAAATGAGACCATTAGTTATGAGTTTAACCAGTGCAATATCTAATTAAGATGTGAATTAAATCTTATGATAAGGAAATGAAGAGTCTGAGTCGTATATACGAACTAATTAGTGGGCAGATGAGATGTTGCGGGACTATGAGAAATATCAGTCAAGTTGTGATGCAAATAATAGTGTTACAGTTGAAAAAGGTTATGAGGTAGAGTTACTTGATGAATAAATAAATAAATGGTTAGATATATATAGAACACGAAATACTTATAATAATGCACGTGCATCGCTGTGTTAGTACAAGGTGGCTACCAAAACAAAACAAATATTGTTGCAAACATTGTTTATTTTCTTTTTATCATTCAATTAGCCTACAGTTAACATCCTCTACGAATTCGCTAACCTAACAACTCCTATCAAAGACAACTATTTATCACAGTAAAACTTAGGTGCTAACTACACTACATGGTACTTAAACGCACAAGTAAATGCTTTAACCGACGCGGAAGACGTTGAAGTTAGGAATACAAAAATAACAGATTACTATTGAACAAAAAAACCTTAATTTATTAAATTAATAAAAAAGTAAAACTTCAACAAGCAAAGCGAGAACAACCCATTCTTCGTTAACACACATCAGTTCTAGGAACGTTAATAGAAACAAACAACAACATAAATGATTATCACACGTTGTCACACGGTCCTGCATGCGAGGTGGAGGAGTAGCCTCCTCGGTCACCACGGCCGCCACATCGACTGGGCGGAGTCGGACTCGGAGGCGGGGCTGTGCGGCGGCGAGGGCGGCGCGTACGCACGCTTCGCGAGCGCCGCTTCCGCGTCCATCGGCTCCGCCATCCTCTTCAACCCTCGGTCTGGTAACGATGTCCTCTGAACCACAACCTGCTGTTGCTGGGGAGGCACCGGCGCGATGGCCTGCAGAGGCGTCGGCCTCGCAACACCATTCGGGGCTATCGGCTGAGGCTGCACCACTTGAGGATTCTCCAACCTCCTTATACAGTTACTGAGGTGCTGCAGCAGCCGCGCTCCAGCCTGAGGATCCACTGGGCCTTGACGCTGCATGGCGGTGGCAGCTAACGTAGCGTTCGCAATAAACTGAGACACTTCTGTAGCACACTGAGTAAATCCAGCACGAAAACGTTCCTGGTAGGACATTTCAGATTTCAGCACTAACTGGCCTCTCCTTTTGAGGCTGTGGAGGTGTCGCACGGTGAGTTCTAGGATGTCGGCTTTTTCCAGTTTGGAGACGTTTTCTCCTTCAGCTTGCAGGGCGGTAACCATGAGGTCTTTGAGTTCGTCGAGGCAGCGGTTGATGCGTGCCCTCCTTTTTCTTTCTAGCATGGGTTTCATGACTTTTCTGTATTGGTATGTTCGGGAGACGGGTTCCTCGTCGGGTTGCGCGTGCGCGGGCGGGTGGAAGGCGCCGTGCGGCGGCGACATAGTACGGGCGGGTAGGATCATTGGAGCGCGCGCGACGGTCTGTGAGCGAATGGCGCGCGCGCCGACAGTCGCTCCGCTTTTATGCGCCCTACACCGATTGTGGCAAAACGCCCGTGATAAAAGTAGGGGTGGCACTCACGGGACTGAGGAATGTATAATGGTCTTACAAATAAAAATAGATTTTAAAGGCTAGATTAAATAATAATTTAATTGAATATTTCCTGAGGGATAAACTTATTTTTTCGATTTAACTGAATACAAAAATAATTGATCAAAACCGTATAATATTTTTTGTTGTAAAGGCGGTATTTTACATAATTTTAAAAATGTTACTTTACAAAATAATATATAAATTGTATATTTTTAAGCATAAGTCATCGTACTGTATTATTTTCCTTAAATTGGACTGATTTGGACATTTTGGACCATTAACATTTCCCATCATTTATAAAAATAAGATTACTATCTTTACGTAAACGTAAAAAAAAACTCTAAGTACTTACTTACTACAAGTAAGGACTAATTGTAACCAGGTATATTTAGTCATACCTATTACAACTTGGTCCTTACTTATGGCACATTCGTGTATGTAAATAGGAGAAAATATTTACCCTGCAAAAAACTGTTACCTAGACAATTTGGTCAAAAATTCGCGCCAAA
Organism: Hydraecia micacea; assembly: GCA_914767645.1. Taxonomy (NCBI): domain Eukaryota; kingdom Metazoa; phylum Arthropoda; class Insecta; order Lepidoptera; family Noctuidae; genus Hydraecia; species Hydraecia micacea. The sequence continues at coordinate 5,349,311 of OU611794.1, forward strand.
TATTTCATTACTATTATTTATTTAAAATCAAAGCCGGTAAGATCAAACAGCTGTGCATCCAAGTGAGGGTCTCAGCTGATAGCAGCTGGCTAGCACGAGTTCCCACGCGCAGTCGCGCACCCTCCTTACATCTCCCTGCGCGTACGCACGCCAAGACGCTCCCCCATTCGGGCGCCGAAGAATACGCAGTGACGTCACAACGACAAGGTGACTCGTGGCGATGAATTAAATAACTGTCAAGGGACAGGAATTCCCTATTTTAAGTAACAAAAAAAAAAACTGAGCATTAAACACTTATTACGAGTTTTTTAGTTATATTTTTTTAATTGTTATGCTCTGGTCAATCTTTGTACAAAGCTAAACGACATTCTTTGTTGTTGGACAGACTTGGTATTGATATGCAAATCTTTGTGGAAAATAAGAACAAAATATTTTGAATATTTTTATTTTGTAGAGTGGCAGCCCTGTGCGTTCAGCGCGGGCGCAGGCGACATGAGGCGCGTTATCGCCTCCGTCGGTCATACAGACAGAGTGACGAATAGAAATTATTACTGTCGCACCGACTTTTTACTGCTTACGTGTGTTATTAATTATTATTTGTGCCTTGTGGCCTACTTCGGGCAATGTTGCCGTGACTGCCTGCACCGCTCACGACTAAGTTTATTTGAAAACCAGCCATGTAAGTTAGATTTTACAAATATTTCTCCTACAACTATCTAGTTTTTCTTTCCAGTCATTTATCGATAAAATCATATTTCTTACAACCGTTATTTATTACAGTTGACATGATTAATACTATCTGACAGCCATTTAACTTCTAACAGATGTTTCTGTAAATATAATTTAGTAATGCAATTATTCACTCTAATCCTAGAACACGAAATAAAATTGTCATTTATTATGAACAGCATCCTTGAGTTACAAAAACATCATCCTAATTAGTCAGTCAAAACAATAACATTGACTATCACCTTGCAGAGGTGTGAGTTTGTTCCCAGCACCGCTAGTCGACTCGACACCGACCCATTGTGCGGTCGAAGCCGCCGTGACGCTACTTACTCCAATTCTGTCTTACGCCGCTAGACGGCAAAACGTCCTATGTGTCAACACCGCCTTCGGAATAGGCGAATCGTGCCCCGAGCGCGGGCCACTTGGGAGTTACGACCTGTCGGCGCTGAGGGCACGCTGACATGCGAGCGGATAACGGCGTAAGCGACGCTTCTGAACGTAGCCAATGAGACGTTCTTCTTCGTAGCGCGGCGTCGTGGGAAAGCCCGTGCCGCGCGCGTTCCCACACACTCGGCCGGCACAAGCCAACCGATAAATTATCATAATTCCATTGTGAGTGAGACGGTACTAAGAAATTTTATACTTCATCAATCGCCGCGTTGAATACATTAGCGCGTGGGCACCGCTTTGTTGATACGGTGACGCAAGGAGCAAGGATACGCCCGACTACCCGCGTCTGTCCTTTTGACTTTTTCTATCACGTATCTATTTTATGACAAGAGCTATAAATTCCGTGGAGACGACGTAATATGGTGATGATACCCCATAATGTTGGGTTTTTTGTGTGAAAAGTAAACTGAGAATTCCACCCACGTTGTTGAGCTAGATACATAAAACATAGTATGTAAGCACAAGGTGCAAGTAACGCTAAGTGAGTAAATATGTGCTGATCATGTAGTATCGATAATAAACATTTCAAATACATACTCGACTAGGTAAACTGTCTTTCGGAATATTCCAAGTCGCTAGAAATTATTGAGATGAAGATTTTTTCTTTTTAGTTTGGCACTTAAAAATCGGAATAAAGTGGAAAATAGAATCTAGGGAAAAGCCTTTTCCAAATAGTCACTAACTACCTACTTCGTCGAAAATAATTTACAAAAAGTTTTTTGGCTATTATAAAAAATTACAATTTTTACATTTCGATGGTTGAGGACCTGAGGGCCTAGATAAGGTGGCATTCGCTTTCAAAGCGTTTCGTATTTCTATGACTTTCAACTGGATTGATATTCTGTAGCTTATGTCAATCCAATACATTTTTGACATTTCCATCATGGTTGTCGCTGATAAAAATGTAATTTAGTCTAGGCTCTCTGTCCATTTCCTAATTCCTTTTTTCACAAAATGATATTTTATCAGCAGAGTTGGTCTTCTTGTGACATTATAAAAGTCACCTCAGTAGTCTCTAGGTCGTAACTCCTGTTTCAGTAAGATTCCCTACATCGTCTACATCGTTGGAAAGGTCAAGTCGTGCCACGCCTCACGATTAGATTTGCTCAGTTTTATTATTATAATGGAGCTTCTGTTTTAAGATAGTATCGTGGACTTGATTCTAAACCGTGGTTTAGCATATTTAGATGTCGATTAAGGAATTTTGTAATATTTGGAAATTAATTAAGGATGGATGAAAATCCCTAAAGTAGGGATGAAAATATTTGAAAATTAGAAATTCTTTGCTTTCGAAATAATGATTGAACTGGTTGCAGTAATTTGTCAGATCTGAAGGCCAATTCTCGTAATTTAAAACGTTCAAAATCTAGTCGCAGTCTCATCTCGGCGACAAACAAATGTCAAAAACTTGTCAAAATGCAGGGAAATTAGAGGTATTTTTGACAGATTTAGACTGAGATCAGACTGTGAACGTTCTTAAAATTATGAGAATTGTCCCTCTCTACAGAGTTCGGAGTGATTCGGTACGAATGTGGTCATCTAAACGAGTAGAGGAAGCTCAAATAAATGATGGATGGTTTGCGTGAACGGTCATAATAGCGATGTTCTTGGCGAATATTAATAAATAAAATTATATTGTGAAGTATAAAGAAAATCACTTTATTCGATAAGGAACACAAATTCTGTGCACGTTATTTATGATATGTTGGTTAATGACATTCAACCATTTTTTAGCAAGATAAAAATCTATTATATATTATCCTGTTGCCAGTAAAACAATAAACTTAAAATGTAGCCAGCATAATAAACCAAAATAAACATAAAATCTATGTTCGGATATGAACAGGCGATAGTAAATAATATCGGTGGAAGAATCAGACCCCAAATTAATTGGGATAACGGCAAGAGGAAGATAATGATCTTTCGAACTGAAAACTTGCAGACCAACACTACCTAGTTATTTTTGTAATTGTTATAATGTTATTTATGTTTTGATATGAAGACTATTTGCAATTAACACAATGATTCATACTCAGAAACAGTTGTAGAGACTAGAATCAGTGGATTAGCATAATCAGCCTATAATTTACCCTCTGCTGGGACACAAGCTTCCTCTTTGTGAGAGGGAGTGGGCCGTAATCCACCACGCGAGCCCAGTGCGGGTTGGTAGATGCCACATGACTTCAAATTTAATAATATTCTAGGGCATGCCGGTTTCCTCACGATGTTTTCCTTCACCATTTTGAGAGCAGTAGTGGTGGTGAAATAATTTACACAAAGTAAAGCGCCTCTCAGGGTTCGAACTTACGACCTACAACTCGTAAGTCGCGGCCGTTTCCACTGGGCAACCACTTCTGTCTGTAGATTAGAATGTTACTTAATTAGCATAACATTATGAAATACAGAATTACCAATGTCAATTAATTTATCCAAATAAAAAATACCCTACCCTACAGGTACTCGACAAAAGTAAATAGAAAAACTAGATTTCTCAGGATTCGTTTTTAAATATTTATTTTCAGTTTCGGGAGTATTGACCTTTAAAACACGGCTTATTGGAGTTATATCGACGTCTAATCTATAAAAAATCAACAGAGAACTTATTTATTATTTGCTTTAAACACTTGATATGAAAATATGTTATCGCAGAGTTAGTAGTAAAGTTCTGAAGTAAACAGGTGTGTACTTAGGGCACTTAGAAGTCACTTTATAAGTTAATGTCAAGTCTGGGTGGCTAAAGAATTTTGTTGAGCCGGAATTACGTCATGATATCGCTCACCTAGCAGTATAATGACAAATCTACTTTAACATAAAAAAAAGTAGATGTGTCATTATACTGCTAGGTGAGCGATATTTCTTAAGTTCTTTTTTTTCAGTTTTTTAATATTGTGTTTGTATTGCTAAAAGCTCTTTTATGTTGTTAGAGAATATAAATATTAGGTATGCAATTCTAGGCATATATTGAGTTTGGTGTCTGACGCGATGAAATCTATAGTTTTCAGATTTTTCAAGTTTTTTTTTTAATTTTCTTGTTCTCTTGCGTCCAAAGCTTTCAAGATCATTATAGTAGTTTAAGAATTTGTTTTCCATATTAAGTATTATGCTTTTTATAATAACGTCGCTCTTAGAATTTACAACCCAAACAAAATAAGGTCATAAACGATAGGTACTTGGTAGTTACTATGACCGAGAAAGTATAAGTAAATGTCAACAGTGTTTCTCGAAACCTGCACCCTAATTGTGTAACACACTATTACTCTCAGTTTGAATCATTTTGAAGTATATTGCTAATCCATTGCTCCTTATGTACGAAAATTGTGTCTGCTCAACAACGTAAATAACGCAATGCGTGTTGTTGAACTGTCAAAATGAAGCCCATTGCTACTGATAGTGTGTTACGCAATTACCCTGCGGGTCTTCACCGCAATCTAGTGAGTATATAGGTTAGGACTATCACGACTACAAACTGTCTTATAGTCTGAAACATGCTGAGACAACAAGCGGTCCTGCAGATAACAGACGAATCTAGGCTTGTTCTGTTTTGTTGGACATGTTCTAATTAGTGTATTATTGTGTGGTTTTATAATCTGAACATTCAAAAGTCTGATTAATAAATGCTCTAATTTGAGGTTAATTAAACTTATTTATTTGGTATTTGTATGTAATAAATACTTTTTTATACTTTCATTATACCTAATAGCAAATTTCGGCTGCCATAGTTTCAGCTTATTTTGAAGAAAACTTAATTAATATCGGAACACATAAAATGAGTTTAACATTTTAAAAAACCACGCGTAAGCAAGTATATACTTTTCAATTATTTTTTCTTTCTTTGATAATAAATAATCACAAAAAAAGTGGCACTCCGGGAGTGCCGACAGAAGTGAAAACTTGAACTTGTGTATTTTTTTAATCGTCATATAAGTAAACAAAACACAACCGAGTACATCCCGAGGATAGCCGAAATCGGTAACAGCGTCACGAGTTCAATTTTTTTTCCATCTCAAAAAATGCCCAACGCGCCTAAAGAAGTTTTCACTTTAAAAAGTAGGTACCATGAGTAAAATGGCGAAAACAGAACTAAGCTACAAAGTATTGAGTGTCCAACGTCGATCGTTACGCATAGGAAAGAATGAATTGATATCACGCATTTTTTTTACACTATTCATATCTAATTGGTGGTGCTGATATAATAATATTATCCACGACAACGCAATACCGAGGTCCGCGACTGACAATCGTAAACATTGCGTAAACTACGAAAGTACCTACTGTAAAGTACAGACGCCAGCACATCAAGCTACTACAATCTGTCAAATTTCTTTAATAGATTTTCAACTTTATCGGTAAAGCATAAGGTTCAAAGTTAATTGGGAAAATTTGTCAGTTTCGGGTAGCTTGTACTCTAATTTAAATGTATTAAAACGTTGCTATTAGTGTGTTTCTATGAATTTAGTAGAGAAACTGAAAGTTGGGTGTCGTAAAAGATTATCAAGGGTTTTAAGCCAAGAGTATGTGGATCTTGCCTCCCATAAAATGGGAGTTAATACCTCTGCCCAAACCTTTGCGGAAACAGGCGTGATGTTATGTGTATGAGAAGCAATATCGTTCTATGATTATCAATTATCAATGTTATCATATTTACGTTTTACTAGCTTAATTAATTTCTTGTTCCCGCACTGTCGACTCGCATCGCCTTTTTTTTTAATGTGCGGTGGAAATCCTTTTGGACTTCCTCCATCATGGGGGTGACAGAGTGACTCTTACCGGCTAAAACCACCTCTACCTATGGCCGGGGTTGCGGGATTCGCATAAGCATGCCCGCACTATTATTTCGTCTTTTCTTAGCGTTCTTTCTGACTTTTTTTCTTCCATTCTCCACCGTAAACCGTCACCCTATCATTAACTTCCATCTCTTTCATATCATTCCTCACACAATCCATCTATTTTCTCTTTGGCCTTCCTCCTCTCCCTCTCCATCAATCAACATTTAGATATATTCATCACTCTTTTAGTCACATGCGCTTCTGCCCTCCTCAATTCCTCATCACATGCCCATACAAAGCCAAAGGATATCCTTTCAACTTTTCTATCACTGGCGCCACTTTCAATCTACTTATGTGTTTTCTAGTTATTATAAACTACACAGCATAATCAGCCTATAATGTTCCCACTGTTGGGTCATAGGCCTCCTCTCTGTGAGAGGGAGTGGGTCATAATCCACCACGCGGGCCCAGGGCGGGTTGGTAGATGTCACATGTCTTTGAATTTTTGGTTCTAGGATATGCCGGTTTCCTCACGATGTTTTCCTTCACCGTTTTATGAGCAGTGGTGATGAAATAGTTTACCCAAAAAGTTTCGAACCTACGACCTCGTAAGTCAGCTACAGCTCGTAAGTCGCGGCCGTTTCCAGGGCCACCACAGCTCTCCCAAAATCAAGTTTAAATAACTAGAAGTTTTCTTAACTGCCTTATGTACAGACGCCAGCACATCAACCTACTACAATCTGTCAGATTTCTGTAATAGATTTTCAACTTTATCGCTAAAGCATAAGGTTCAATGTTGATTGGGAAAATTTGACAGTTAGGTGTAGGTTGATGTGCTGGCGTCTGTACCTTCAAGGCCCAATACCGTAGTGTTGTCGGTGATACAATCAAATAGACAACTTAATCGCTGTCCCAGCGGACATGGCTCGTTCATAATCCGCTATACTAAATATTGATCATAAATATTGCGCGTCCGCACTTTACTTCAATAAGTAGTATTAGCAATGTCCTGTTTGTATATCGATTCGTTTTTGTAGGCTTTCCTGTTTTGCTGTCAGGCAAGAGAAAGACGGTTTTAATAAAAATAACACGTGGTACTGACCTGGGGCCTAAAGCATCCCTTCATCCTGATGACTACCACACAATCGGTGATTTAATTGTGACGGCTGTCTCTTAGGGTAATAACATGCCGAAGATGCCTCACTGCTATACCTCGTGGTCAAGATTTCGTTCCGTTTGTCAGTATCATTATAGCCAAGGAATTAATTTTGTTACAATCCTGGTGGAACAGTACAAATTATCGGTACCGGAACTACACGTAACGTTATTTTGGCTAACGTTTCAAGTCCCTGGTTGAAACAAATCTGGCTAGTTGTTGTGTTACATTTCATGTTATATTTCACCAACCTGTACCTGGCATAAAAATCATTGACAACCAATCCGTAACACATTATTACGGTGACATTATTAATATACAGCTATAAAACCTCGCCAAATCATACCTAACACAACTTTTATACAAGTATCACATACCCAAACAGTCGCTACATACACCAACCCGCCTACCGCCCCGCCTGCGTGTGCGCAGCGGCGGAGTTGTACAAACAACATGTATGTTTACAGATACCTGTGATTGTTCGTCACCCACATTGACACTTGAGGGGCAAATGACTCGGTTTTTTTATCCATATTTTGTAGCATATTTACGAGTGATGTGTTTTATGATTTTATGCGAGGAGAAAAAACATGAGAAAAATAATTTTAACCAGCGCCATTTTCTTATGTCATCTATCAATTGCATTGATGCTTTAGACCTAAGTATTTTACCTATATTATAAAGCCATTGTGTCTCGCGTTGATCCAAGTTCGCATATCCACGCGGCATATGAAGGGTTAATCTTGCAAAAAATCAGAAGTAGATCATCATTAGAAAGTATTTTTCGATTGCAAAAGCGACAAGAAAAATACATTTATAATCTAATATAAATAATATAAAACAAAGTCGTTTTTCGTGTTCACTGTATGACCGCGTTCTTCTTAACTATGGAACGGATTTTTATATTGATTTATATGTATAATACATTATAAACTAACAATATGATAAAGAAATCTCGATGATTTGTCAAGTCATAACATTCGTGCGAAGCTGAGGGTCTATCTATGTCCGTCAACGAAGATACTGGCCCGTCCGAAAGTAGGTCCGTCAAAACAAGTGTCAATTCAAATTTTTTGAGAGGCCACATCGGGTGTAGGGACAACTGTCAAAACGTAGGTATTGTCATTCATTTTTTGTTCGGGCGCCCAAATAATCTTATGTTCGTAAGTGATACTACTGAGTAGGAATCGCCCTTAGCTTCGGCTAAAGTGGATACCTAAGACAGAGATTAAAACAGAAGCAGAACTAGCAGGGGATCCAGAAGGGGGGATGGAGGGGGGTTCAAGGGATCAGAACGGAATAAATTGAAACTACGAACTTCTTGCTTAGGCAGTAGACTCCCAGGGGTGGGTTTTCCAAGTTTTGGGATGCATGAAGCCTCCTCATGTAGCGCAGTTTGTTCCGCCAGTTACTCAACTGAACCGGCGCATCCTCGCGGCGCACTCAACACCTTATTTGACTGGCCGAAGGTACGCTGAAGGCGAAAACAAATGCGCAAAACTATTAAGTACTAAAATAATAATATTCATGAATTCCAAATTAGTTAATCCAAATCAGTTAATTGCCTTAAAAGGTAATTAAGAATTGATACGAATGCTAATTTTGGATGTCTCGGCTTATTGAAAACATACTATTATCGATACCATTATTGGAATATTAATAACATATTTATTAGAATAGATATAACAATTTTGAGAAAGCGTGCTATACTTAGATTGTTACATTATTTTTTTGGGTTATCAATCAATTAAATTTTTATCTAATAAATTCATCATTTAGTTAACCGTTTTACATGAAATTATTATCTGATACTAATATTGTGCGGGATTGTAATTTACTTTACACGAGATTTCTTTTAAAATAATGGATTTTTAAAGATAATCCGACTAAAGATCGTCAACCAACGTTTTGCACTGAGTAAATAACACTGGTTGAATTACGTGTCTTGAGAACGTTGTTAATAAATTAGAATAAAGGATGGCAGCGGCATCGACGCAGCCTGTTACCATGCCATGGATTCAGTACATCATTCTGAACCCGTTGAATTTTGCACGACTCATAATGCAAAGCATTAGAGAGCGTTTTACGATCAATTTTTCTTTTTTCCCCTTTCTGCAACTGTTTCTATTGTTATACTCCTGATAGTACACAGAACCTACTTAATTTATATACCATTGTATAGATAACTTAATGGAGATTAATTCTGTACTTTTTTAAAATTTATTTAATGCAGTAGAAACGAAAAGAACATCAACATTTCTAAAAATGTTCTCGTCTATCAAGTCTGAAACCTGAAAACATTGTAGCTTGCGAAAAAATCAATTAATTGAGTATTTTTTTTTTTAATAGATTCGTTTTACCCCTAGGAGGAACCCTATTGAAAATAGCCCTTATTCAGAGTAGTAAATACTCTGAATAAAAGGTTAGGTTACTTTAAAACCTTTACACAGAAATAGCTTCGCTTCGCGGGGCTCCGTCCACGTAGAATGCTGCACCTAGTTGTACCCGGCTAAAACTAGGTGTAGCCGCACTTCGGCTATTAGCCGTGACATATACATATAAGAAAAGCTTAGTTATTGTATGTTTCAATTAAATGCAACTGTTTTAATTAATGTTCATCGAATCTTTAACAGCATCATAGTAGGTACCCAATATACGTTTATTAGATTTCTGTTGCGCTGAAAAATGACTGCCATATAAACTAAAACTGACTTAATGGCCATTTACTTCAAGTCCTTACCGAATTATCACACGTTTTCTGTGACTGACTACTAGCCAGGTGTTAGTTTTGCCGACAACGACACTTACGCAAAGTTCCCAGTTCCCAGCCTGTAACATAAAACTTTAAGTACACTACGCTGAACAAAATTAAACTCGGAGAGTGTAAATTGTGTCTAAAATTACCACGTTTAGTCGATTTTATCTCACTTGGAAAATTGAGCAGTCGATTTTTGATTGCAGTTTTGCCCTCGATACTGGCCAGTATCAAGGGCAAAAATTTCGAACTTTTCTAAACGTCAGAAGTTTGAAATCTTCAAAATTATTATTCTAAAAATAAAAGTGTAGTTTTTTTTAATTTTGTCTCTGGCTCTGAGGGGCAATTCTCATCACAGTCTGATCTCAGTCTCAAGCTGTCAAAAATAACTGTAATGTTCCTACATTTTTGACAAGTCTTTGACATTTATTGTCGCTGAGATGAGATTGCGACTAGATTTGAACGTTTTTAATTACGGGAATTATTATTGGCCTTCTGGTCACATAACATGGGTCATAGCTACCAAAAATCTTTGTCTACTTACCGTATTTGTTACTTATCGTAGTTTTTTGTGGTTTGTGAGGCCTCTGTTCTACAATTGAATTTGCGGGCTAGTATCTTGATGATGATTACGATAATAAACATTCTATTCCCCTTAATTATCATAAAAACTAATCTCAGAACATTAACTTTACAAAACTTGTTACGTATTCCAAGAATATTTAAGATATCTCTTTGACTATGAATATTCATTTCTCCTTGAAGGTATTTTATGTAAACGTTTCAAGAGGCGTTTAATTGGTGGATACTTGGATAGTATTATATCCAGTAGTTGATCTACATGGAGAGAACCTGTTTGTTACGTAAAAGGGTCAAGAAAAAGATCGTATCATGGAAAGTGTCGGAGTTGTCACTTTCTATGTGGTATAAGTAGGTATAGTCGTTAATTATTCACTGATAAGCTAAAGATTTTAATTGATTTGATTAGAAAAGGCTTCTTTCAAATACGAATTAATTTGTTGTGTAATACTTTCGTTTTGAAAGCAAAGGTCTGTGGTGTTTAGAGATTTAAGTATAAAAAATACATGCATAGTATTTTTTACGACGTAATAACAATAAAACTTCTATTGTGTCTCTTGCAGTGTCCTTCAACCGATTAATAAGAAAAATATAATCAAATTACACTTAATTATCGTCTAGTCGCGCAGATTTTTACAATTTTGTTGTTTATTGCGCTCGCGCACGTGATGTTTTTCCGATTTTCCGACCCGAATCAAGCACTCTGAGGTCATTATGCTAATTAGATTTTCAACTGTAATTTAATTACTCAGACGACTGCTTTTTTTCCGAATAATGTTGACCCTGTTCCAATTAGAAATAAATTGTTTATTATATGTCGTTTCATAATTAATTTATGTTACAAAATTCGAGTTGCCATAGTAATTATTTTATAAAATACAGGATATGGGTCTCACGCTATTGGGCGTTCGTTCACTTATCGCGTCCGTGTGAAATTGGACACGTTAGTAAAAACATCACGCCAACCGGTCGCGGGTCCGGCTGTCAGGTTTGCTAAAACACGGTAGCCACACAAATTGCCAAAAGCCACAGATTAATGCGTTAATGGAGAGTTAAGAACACATCTTCTCCGTAGTCACTACTCACCCCTTATAAAATTCGTGAGGAAGATCAAACGCTTATGAAGAGGTTTCATAAAAGTTTGATCTTCCTCGCTAATAGATGATTTTATTTCTAAATAAATATCATCATATTTGGCTTTTTTTTTTTTTTTGATTGGGAAATCATCTAATGACTCCTCCCGCTCTGGGTGGAGCGGAAGGGAGTGTCAGACTCTTACTAACTAAAACCCACCCATGTTCCTTCCTTAGCCCTTTATGTTCCGGGGCAGCGGTAACCCTTTCGGACGATCCCGCTACCCCGGCAGGACCATATTTGGCTTATAGCTTATTCAATTATTCATCTCTCTGTGTTGAGATAACATAGTCAAGCTCAGTGGAGCATGCTGCTTGGCATATTTATGGCTATCAACTAAATTAAAGGCGGCTAAATTGGGATCACCCCAGCTATCTCATAAGTTCATACCTAATAGACCCACCAAACGAAAGCCGTAGTCTTTATTCCCAAGTACTGCTGGCGCAGAGCCAAATATCCTTACCTTGTCACTCCATTGCTTACTTCTCTGTGGTACTAAACGTCAACATATTGATGACAACGAAACTCATGTCCTCGTTTATTAATGATCGGTACCGCTTGTGGCGACTTTACGGCGATTTATCGATACTTATGCTAATTTTGATTTGATATGTGCTAAATCTTAGTTTTGAATGTGCTTGTGGTCGTCCTTGATAGTAAGTGTATTACCTTTTATATATATAATTATCATGGACATTATATGCAATCGGTTGCTGAGAACTTTTTCGTCCAAAATTTAACATACAGGGATATCGACGCACAAACTATAAACATGGATTCAGTATATGATACAGTACATTTTGACCGCATTTCTATGAAAAGGCAGATTTTTTTTTTATAACCGACAATAACTTTCTACGCTAGAGGCTCTAGGGATGATGTGCTGAATTCATGGTTACAGTTGCAGTCGATGTCCCTGGCACCTTGTACAATAATAAAGTACAGACGCCAGCACATCAAGTTACTACAATCTGTCAATATTTTTTATTAGATTTTGAACTTTATTGCTAAAGCATAAGGTTCAAAGTTGATTGGGAAAATTTTACAGTTTCGGGTAGCTTGATGTGCTGGCGTCTGTACCTAAGCCTATTCTACCTATTAGAAGGGGGTATAGTCGTGTTTGTGCTGATTACTGAGTAAGGCTTGCATCTAAAAATAAACGAGAGCACTGCAGAGCTGTGATTGGTTCAGGCGGAATTGAGTTTATCGACTGCAGACTCCAGTGGAGATTGACAAAAAATGGCGTTTCGTTCGCATTTTTCTATGGTGTTGAGATTGTTGACCAAAAGGGAAGATGGAAGGCAAAAAAAAATAACATCACGCTTGTAACCCCCGGAGGGTTGGGCAGAGGTATAGTACAGAGGCCAGCACATCAAGCTACCCCAACCTGTCACATTTCTTTGATAGATTTTCAACTTTACTACGAAGGAATAAGGTTCATATTCCTCATCTAGCTTTAAAAAAATATGATTGACAAACCTACAATACAAACCTACAAACCTACTTATAGAAATAAAGCATTTATCATTTATCATTCAATTGGGAAAATTTGACAGATTGGGGTAGCTTCATGTGCTGGCCTCTGTACATCCACATTTTATCATTTATGCTTAAGTCCCATGGGGGGCGATCCTATTGCCATCAACCGGGCACAAATCAAGACTACGGGCTACTGAGAAATTCCTGATGGAAAAACCCAATAATAACACTTTACCCGACCAGGGAATCGAACCCAAGAACTCGTGCTTCAATTTTACGCTTACAAATTCTCGCTGTGGACTTTAAATAACGAAAAAAGCACTGAATTCTGCGTACCATTAAGGTGAATTATATTATCACGTTGAAATTTTCTAATCAAACTTTAAATGGAGATAAAAAATAAAGTTTGGCACTCGTCTGCCATAGATCAATAGATCGGAAGAATTTTGAGATTTATCTATTTTTGCTTTAGGTAGCAATTAATTGAAGTTTAGTTACTCGATCACTCTAATTGATGATGACATACTTTTATATTAGTCATCATCTCGGTTATTCTGTGATCTCGGTAGTTACCCCCCTTTAGAAGAACATTAGGATTACAAAAATAAGTAAGTAGGTAGTGTTCGAAATATCATTATACTTTAGTTTTGGCTAAAAACAAGACAAACTGTTTGAAATATTCCGTTATCATAATATTCAGTGTCATCATCTCATGTTACACGGATTTCGCCGAATCTCTTTGGCAACACCGCGACACGTGTACAGACGCCAGCACATCAAGCTACTACAATCTGTCCAAATTTTCCTAATCAACCTTGAACCTTATGCTTTAGCGATAAGGTTCAAAATGTATTAAAGGAATTTGACAGATTGTAGTAGCTTGATATGCTGGCGTCTGTACATAAGTAGTAGGTACTTTTGTTTAATTTAATTCACATACATGCCAAATAACAAGTTGAAGGTTGGGACACGTGCGGGCGTGTCTACTCGTGCTAAGCGATGTACTTCGGTACAGTCAACAGCAAAAGTAGATGATGAAATTTTGGAGTCACCTTTGGAGTCAAAACTGATCACGAATATATGGCAGCTGTACTAGAAGTAAATGTTTGGTATAATTTACAATCACATACTTTTGAATCACTTCGACGCCACACAGTTCTGACGCGAACTCCGTTCATTAGTATTGAATTTCTGATTTTCATCATCTACTTTTGCTGTTGACACCTCGTGGAAAACGCTGCACTTGACGACTTTTTCTGGATGAATCATATTTTGCTGATGCTTTCTAGGTAACGCTGAATTCGGCTGAATAAAGAACATCTAAACCAATATTCTAAAGAGGAAAGATTTGATTTTTTTGGATGTTTGTTTGTTACGATTTTACGCTAAAACAGCTGAACGGGTTTGGATGGCCACATAGACTACCTATGTCATAGGATACTTTTTATTCCGATATTGTGACGCGATTGAGATTTATGCGGGTGAAACCAGGGGGCGCAGTTAGTTTTATAATACTTAGTTTAAAGAAATTTTAAGAAGGTTAGTTAACTGTTCACTTAAGTGGCAAAAACAAAAAGTTCTTGTGACGAGCGGCGACCATATAATAATTTCCCGGGTGTCGTGCAAAACACTGAGTTTTAACAAAAAAAACATACAGGTATTTTAAAAGCATCGAAATTAAATGGATTCTCATTTAGTGCCGCAATGTGTCAAGATTTAGTCGGAAATGTTCACAAATTAAAATTATATTTTATGGTTATAAGTAGTCTTTCACCAATCAGTTCGCTGACCTTTTCACCAGTTTCGACTAATAAATGTTTTATTTTTAATAAATCAAAGATTAGCTTTACTAAAACTAATCTTGGCTGACAGGATTCTATTCTATCGGAATTCGCGCTTAGTCTTAGAAATGATTTGGCGTACTAGTCAACTAAAAGAATTATGTATGAGTAGGAAGGAAAAAATATAGAAAGAAGTATTTCAGCGTTATTACATTACAACAACAACATAATCAGTCTATAATGTTCCCACTGCTGGGACACGAGCCTCCTATCTGCCAGAGGGAGCGGCTGTAATCCAGCACGCGGGCCCAGTGCGGGTTGGTAGATCTCACATGTCTTGGAATTTTTGGTTGTAGGACATGCCGCATCACAACTTTTATAAGCAGTTGAAGGGGTAGATATTTTAGCAGTCTCTAACTAGAGTTTTCGATAAAAGCGGTGCTGTCATACAAACGACGGCCGTCCATAAAGAGTGCTTATTTTGTAAGGGTATTTGACATAGGTAAATGTTTTGACATTTACGATCATCAAAGGTCCTCAAAATGACAGCTGTCATGTAAGTTTGAGGCCGTTATATGACAGCACCGCTTTCTTAGGAAACCTAAACTTTACTCACGTGACCAAAAGGAACAATATAAAATAATTAAAATACGTTTTTTGTTTTTTGAAACAATCATGCATCATGCTCAATACGGTATCTACTTATTAATAACGTGCGTGATTCGGCCATTTTTTTTTAAATAAATAAACACCCAAGTACCGTTATAAGAGATTTAATTATAAGCCTTGGTCAGTCCGTCTGTCTGTAACAATCACCACATGTCAAACGCGATGTACCGAAAGTTGCGCGTGCGCTACCCGTTCATAGACGCAGAGAGAAACTTCAAAAGTATTGTTGACTGACGTGTCTATACTTTTGTGTTTTGGCAGGCATCAAGATGAAGGTTGGGCAAAAATTTTTAATGAACTATATTGTTTAAAAAATTGAATAGCGATTGATCAGTTTCGGATAGAATAATTACCTACTATATACCAGGGATGGCGAACCTCTATATATTATGTTCGTGCCATTTTTTCCAAATAAAATAGTAACTGTGGCCATGCCGTGTAATCAAATAGTCTTGTCTACTGGAAAAAAAACTATATAATTTCACAATAATACTCTTTATTATTAACATAATAAGCAGTTTTATATTAATTGATTTTTATATATAAGATTTAAATTAAATAAACGAATTATTACGACTTCTCCTGTTGCAAACTAAATGCCTTAGGTAACTACTTAAATTCCTGAAATGATGCCGTGCCTAAATTATTTTATGACGTGCCACCACTGGCACTCGTGCCATTTGGTTCGCCATCCCTGTACTATACTATCCGAAACGAATCGGACGAATGGATAAAATGAAACCCAAGGAATGTCAACTGTCAATATTCAGCCACAACTTCATTATCAGTCACTGGTACTGTTTTATTCAGCACCCTAATTGCGTAACACGTTTTCCATCACAATCTGATTAATTTTGAAGGATATTGCAAATCCATTCTTATTCTTGCTTCAAATGTTCGAAAAAATTGTCTGCTCAGCAACGTAACCTAAATAACGTAATGAATGTTGTTGAACTGTCAAAATGAAAGCCATTGTTACTATTAGTGTGTTACACAATTATTTCGCAGGTGTGGTGTGTGGCTAAAGATTCGGAATAAATAATACTATTAATCCACCCTTAAGCAGAGGACAGAAATGTCTGGAAAAAGCCTTCGCCTTGTAGGGACAAAGCAAACCAAAAAAAAAAAAACAAAGCGAAGTGTGTAATTGGGGCCCAGAGCGAGTCGACATATCGCTCGTAAAATATAAAGCAACAATAAAATAATAAATAAAAACAGAATCGCTAACGATGCTTATCGACACAGCACCAATGATTTCAAAGTAATATATAAGTCAATGCACAGCACTATTTACGTCGTTAAGGTATGGACACATTGTGCGTACTAAGAGCAAAGTAATGAGCTGTTTATTTTCATAGCAAATAAATCATTGAATGAAAAATGCCGTATTTCTTAATAAATATGACGATATCCCAAATGAATGAAAAGAAAATTTAAAGTTGACATTCCTGTATTTTTCCGAAATTATATTTCATGGCCAATTTAGTTACCTGTGAATCCTGTGATTATATTTTTTCACGCTTGTATTTTAGTCCACTTTCTTTATGTTACAAAAATATTACATTTTCTACTACCTAAGGTTTGCTGGATTTCATTTCCTCACAAAACTATACGTTATTTAAACAAATACCACGTTTGTTTATACTGTTGTTGACCGTAATTACGTTTTCCTTTTACTCCGCAATATCAAAATAAACCATTGTTTAAAAAAACTTGAATACATCCGAGGGCTATGCTTAGAGTTTCTCTGCGTGATCGAATCAGAAATGAGGAGATCCGCAGGAGGACCAAGGTAACTGACATAGCCCGAAGAATTACCAAACTTAAGTGGCAGTGGGCAGGGCACATTGCTCGCAGAACAGGTGGCCGATGTGGCCGAAAGGTTCTGGAGTGGCGACCGCGTACCGGAAGACGTAGCGTTGGAAGGCCTCCCACAAGGTGGACCGACGACCTTGTGAAGACCGCAGGAACCCGTTGGATGCGAGAAGCACAGAACCGGTCGAAGTGGAGGTGCTTGGGGGAGGTCTATGTCCAGCAGTGGACGTCTTTCGGCTGAAATTATGATGATGACATCAGAGGTGTACCAGTGTACAAGTGTATCTTCATGTAAATTGCCAAACAGTGACTTACCGGTATGTCATTACAAATTGAAATCAACAGAAACGTTTTCTGATCCATTTGTTTACATGAGCCCCAGCGCTGGTTTTCAGCGACAGCCGGCGTTGACGTAATGACGTCAGCCAGTATTATTGTTTTTTCTCCACAATATGTATATTACTGATACTTGACCTTATGACTGCATCAGTGAGCGGAGTTTGCGTACTTAGCTGAGAAAGAGCCAAACATGTTTTAACTTTTTGTAAGTACCTAATCGATACGCTAATAATAAGAAGAAGATTGCTATTGACAGCATTTCTTACTGTGTCTTCGACACATTATTTCCCTATAACATCATTAATTCCTAGCGCTATACAAATCTGTAACACGAACAATCAGCATTTTTCTCTAATAACAAAATGGCTCCGCAAACTATCAAAGGAAATCTCTCCGTACATCAGCGCCCTAGAATATGTTATACTATTTGTTGCGATGCTAATGGCAGCCCTTTATTGGACAAATTGCCCAGGGTAGACACCAGCACTAACATTTAAATCAGGCTTAATGGAACCCATTTCCATAAGTAATGTGAATGTCCTATGTTGAGAGGTACGAAGGTGTGTGGATATGGCATATGAGATTACAAGAAATAAGCTAAGTAAGTATCATCAACTGCACATTCTCCAATGTCTGAAATTCGAGTCTCTACGTATAAGTAATAGGGTTTGAAATGTTTATAATTAATTTTGAATAACAATACCTACCACAGTTCATTTCAGACACAACAGTCAAATACCGTAGAAAATCTGAAAAATTCTGAAGAAGAATTCCGAGTGAAAAAATTATATATTTCAGTGAACTTTGCCTTGCTCTTGCATAAAATAACCTATACTGTTTTAATGGAACTCAATCTCGCGTTGCTAAAAAATGTATCTAAGTACGTGAAATGATTAGGTACTGAAAAGCATGCGCTCGACCTATTAGAACTACATTTAGACCAATTTTCGATTACATTAAAAACAGATACAGAAAAATAACACCCAATCACTTTCATCATAAATCCTTGTAGTAAAATTACAGATTCATAGGTCTGTAGGCATATTCCGCGTACAATTGAGTTATCACGTTAATGCGATTTAAATTGGCCCCCGAGCTGTTTGACACCTGTGCCGACCTATGGGAACGATTGGGCGACAAGAAACATCATCTACATGTAAGGATACCATCTATGTTGAGAATCCTGGATACATGCCATCTACAGATTCTACATTTTCTTGGCCTAATCCAATCTATTTGGGGTCGGCGCTGCGTCTCATGATATATACAGACGCCAGCACATCAACCTACCCCAATCTGTCAAATTTTCCCAATCAACTTTGAACCTTATACTTCAGCGATAAAGTTGAAAATCTATTAAAAAAAATTGACAGATTGTAGTAACTTGATGTACTGGCGTCTGTACATATTAATTCCTAGCTGCGCCCCGCGGTTTCACCCGCGTAATTGTTGTACCCTTGGAAATATCGGGATAAAAAGTAGCTTATTTATGTCAATCCAGGGTGTTAGCTACCTCCATACAAAATTGTATCGTAATTGGTCCAGCCGTTTGAGCGTGAAGAAGTAACAAACATATAAACACACATACACTCACAAACTTTCGCCTTTATAATATTAGTGTGAGTGAGCAGTTTTCTAGAAATACAGCGAAAAAATTGTCTTTTACGTGCTCATAAATTATGGAGTTTAAAAAAAATTGAGAAGTGTAGTATTCCTTCCAATCTGTATTAGTACCTTAGAAATTAAGTAAACAAATTAATTATGTAAACAGTAAATGGAAATTGTGACGACTGAAGCCGGAATAACCAGTTTGTCGCTAACCACAGCCTTTTATTGACGTTCCAGAAACAACGTAGTTCAGATTAAATATTTAATTTGACAAATTCTGAAGCTATCCTCAACATGTGATTGTGTATTAGGTACCTAAATACCTAATTGTGAAAATATTTAATTCGAAACAAATTCTATATTTGAGGAAAACCGAGATAACTTTTTCCACGCTTCCTATACTTTTTTTTACATGACGTTATTTGGTAAGCAGAAACATTATGTTTTACGTATTGAAAAAAGCTACCAAACATTCCCTGCACGGCGGCAATCAAATTCAGTTGAACTTTGTGATCGGAACATGTCCTGAATACGTCCTCTTTATGGTAATCCTACAGACGTGTGACTTATTGTGGTCAATCCAACTGACCACGCGTATCCGTGCATAATTCGTCCCAAGCTTATTGCGTTTTTGCATACATCTACCTACATACAAATACACAGGTACTTCGAATTAGTGACTTTTTGTGACGTTAATGTGGTCATTACAGATACTCGATTTTGTCATGGATATCTTCGGATTTACGATTTGTGGTAACGAATTGGGTATATTGAGATTGTTACGTTAAAGGTTGTTTTGAACAAGACAACAAAGAATGACATTTACATAAAATGTAGATGTCATACCACAATTGCTTTGTACGTTATTAAATAAGCCTTATTTATCAAATTGTTCAGGAATAAACATAATACGAGTATATTCTAGATTGGTGTCTAATATGAAAGAGCTTTTAACGAAAAAAATCCGGCTGCCGTGCATATCGGGGCTCGGGGGAGGCCCCTTTACAGTCTCCCCAGGGATATGCTTTAATTGGTCTTTTAAGAGGAACCGGGACTGCCCCTATGTGCTGATGGTGATCATCGGGGTGGTTTTAGTGAGGTAAAAATACCATACTCCCCGACCTCCCTCCCCGGAGGTCGAATGCCTTTTGAAGGCTTCCCGCCGAAAACAAAAAAAAAAAAAGAAAAGGTAGGCATCTAGCCTTTTTTCTTAAAATGTCCCTGAGGAACAAAATAGTAATTTTTAACATTGACTGTTGTATCACTTTCAGTTTTGAACGTAGAAAGCTCATAACTTTCCTCTGCTGAAACCTTATTCACCTTAGAAACACAGTTAGGTATATCTTGTAACTTTCTCCTACCGACCAGCCAAAGGGCTCCCTAGGGCTTATCGCAAGTGATCGCATTTAATATCATGGTCGGTTTAACTGTAGTTTAACGATCGTTCAACAGCTTGTTTTACGACGTTTCATTTGTTTCAATGCACCGACCATCCATCGTTTGACAATTGTCGTGATTGCAGGATGGTGATGACTAACAATATAGGGCTGCTTCGCTTCTAAAATATCAAAAAATCTAATTAATTTTACTCCCAAATTTCATCACCGCTGCTCTCAAAATAGTGAAGGAAAACATCGTGAGGAAATCGGCATGTCCTAGAACCGAAAATTCGAAGACATGTGACATCTACCAACCCGCACTGGGCCCGCGTGGTGGATTACGGCCCTCTCACTGAGAGGAGGCCTGTGTCCCAGCAGTGGAAACATTATAGACTGATTATGCCGTATTTCACCAGTTACGTTTATAGTCCGCGCGGAACTAGTTGGCCGCTGAGGTGGGAACAGGGGTGAGGTGGCGGTTCGCAAGGCACGTACTGGGTAATGCGCCCCCGCCCCTCCGTCCAACCGCTCACATACCTAAGGCGCGGCCAACTAGTTCCTAAGTGCCATGTAACAGGGCGCGAGCCTATTACCATCAACCGGGCACTAACTCAGACTCCGGGCTGCTACAGAGAAATCCTTGACGAAAAATCCAATAACATTTTGTCCAAACCGAGAATCGAACCGAGGACCTCATGCTCAGCAGTAGTACTTGCAACCACTAGACCAACGACGCACGGCAAGTGGGTGTACTATAAGTACACCTCTGCCTTACCCTTTGGGTTTTACAGGCGTGATGTTCTGTTAAGTTTTAAATGTACTTATTTTCAGCGGAATGAAGAATATTTTTGTAACTGTTTTTGTAATCTGTGGAAAAAATAAGCCTTTTAATTGCAACAGCAACGACCTTTGCAGACGATAGAAACTCAAAGCTTCTTACGGTTGTAACAATATTAGGTTATAGTAGTTACAAAGTAAGCTCTATCACAGAAATTACTTAAAAATTAAAAAGAGACCAGCACCCTAATTGCGTAACACATTATCAATCTCAATCTCGAGACCTCTCCATGCCTCGGAAAGCACTGTAGCGGTATCTACAACACTACATGTGAACAACGCGTCATACTGACGAGACGTCACGAAAAATCCTGCATCTCGCAAGCAGAGTTTAGCGTGCAACTAGCATAGATACAACGGCCCGCCAGACACAACACCCGTCTGGTCGGAGGATCATCCCTTTTCTATAGAGTATGAATGAACTTTACACCCTGTTCCTCATAACTCTATAGCACGTTAAGCCTTTGGTCACTGCTGTCATTGGTAGATCTTTGACAGTCGTTACGGGTAGTCAAAAGCCCGAAACTCTGACAAACAGTCATCCCGCATAGATAGGCAATCGCTTCATGTAAAATACTGATATTCAGCTGCATCCGGTTAGACTGAGTGTCATTG
This sequence comes from Hydraecia micacea, assembly GCA_914767645.1. Taxonomy (NCBI): domain Eukaryota; kingdom Metazoa; phylum Arthropoda; class Insecta; order Lepidoptera; family Noctuidae; genus Hydraecia; species Hydraecia micacea. Next base: position 5,371,402 of record OU611794.1, read on the forward strand.
TTGAAAAAAGGCTAACAAGATTGACTTTACTATGATGACGATGGATTTGAACTTGCGATGGCACAGCCCTAAGAACGAGGTATAATTCAATGATTTGCAGACGCAATTGAAGCACAACTGTAATTGCAATTAAATTGTTCGCGACATTCGATGTAGACATCGACGGTTGCACGCTAATTTAGCGACTAACAACCATATACCTACCTACTGCTTATAATAAATACAGCGTATATCATAAAATCATAAAGGAAGAATGGTACAGATCATCTACTACAACCGTCCCATGCATTTGGGTCGGGTAGGTATTGAAGTCTTGTATGGGGCAGCAGATTTTTTTTCGCTATTATGATTTGGACCCCATGGAGAAAGTTGTACACTTTGATGGTCTACCACACCCTTAAATTTGGCCACAACTTTCTGATACATTGCTGTACATATAGTCCGGCGTTTCTAAATTTGCCAAAGATGTAAACAACACTAGCCGCTCGAAATTGAATAAAATCGATATACAAGATAATGTTTGTTTTCGTCTAAATCTCCAAGCTAGCTAGACATAGAGAGCGGCCATTGTTGTTTACATCTTTAGCAATTTTAGAAACGCCGCACCTTAATTAATCTCGATTTCTTAAAGCATTTTAATTAAATTAGTAGTCTCAATGTCAACTCGTATAATTGGCTCTTTTTTAAATCCTCATGTAGGTACATTTGTTAACAAATCCCAACAGCCAACATCGAATAGACTGCAGATTTATACATCAGTAACTTGCAAGTTGCAACACTTTCAGAAACTTGGGAAAAAGCTGAAAAAAATCCCTCGTTTGTCAATTTCTTATCTAATTGTGAGAAAGCTTGAAATAATTGGCACAGTGAGTATATGTGACTATAAAATTACGGTTATCGTGGCGCTCCAACATTCATATCAGTCACAGCACCTCTTTATAGTTTCATCGATTTATAGTAACAAAATTATGAAGTGTTAGTCTCGCGTCATTTTTTGGAAAAGTTGTTGCGAATTAGCGATTTTCTATTAATACATAGTTTATTTGAAAAATCCTTATCAGCCACATGCAAAACCAAGAACCAGACTTTCCAAATCACAAATAATTTTGTTTAAATTACTTTTCTCACAAATAATGAACAACTTATTGGCAAATGAAGGGGCCGTAGTTTGTTTTCCTTCTGAGCAGGTGCTCAGAAGGAAAACAAACTACGGCCCTATGCAATATGCAACGTCTTCTCAATTTAATATTTGTGCTTAATTTGTACGCATAATTGTATATAATTAAGATAAGGAAGGGCTTCCTGTATCAATTTACACGATTTATGAACCTAATCTCCATAGTAAAGACAAATTGGATTGAGTTGGGAGGAAATACGATATATTTTAACGGTAAAACAACGTTAACTTTACCAAAACTGAACAAATTATTAAAGAAGATTAGCCCTTATCTTTCTCAAGGTAAGAGGTAAGGTTGGTATGATGAAGTGTCGATTTAATGTTGTAATAATATTCATTTGAAAACCAATATTACGTCATAAAATCAGAGAGCTCACCATAAACGGATTCATGGGGCTTTACAACGTGCAAGTGAATAGTTTGTGATTAAAAATCCAGTTTCAACGGATATATGAGATTAACGAAACAGCTGCATGTTTTATATTCATAGGAAATAGTTAATATGACACATTCATTCTGAGCAGCATTTAGAAAATTCAAGAAAAATACTTACCTCATGATAAACTCAAAACTTGAGTGTTGATCAATATTAGGAATATCAATGACAAAAATGTAAGCGGAAAATCTGAATTTTAATCATCATAATCAGCCTATAATGTTCGTTCTGCTGGGACACTGGCCTCCTCTCTGTGAGAGGGACTGGGCCGTAATCCACCACGTGCAGGGTTGGTATGTCACATGACTTCGAATTTTTTGTTTTAGGGCATACTGGTTTCCTCACCATGTTTTCCTTCACCGTTTTGAGAGCAGTGGTGATGAGATTATTTTACACAAAGTAAAGCGCCTGTCTGGGTTTGAACCCACACGTCCTATAACTCGAAGTCGGGGCCATTACCACTGGGACGCCACTGCTCTCAAGGAAGGTTGTGTGATGACCATTATTAGGAATATCAATGACAAAAATTCTGTTGTGTTGTGTTCTGTAAAGTGAAAAAACTGAATGAACATTGTTAGTTTCCAAAAAAAAAAAGCTGTCGGTAACAAAATAACGGCTGTCGAAACACATAGCGTTTTTTAACACTTAAAATGTGAAATACTGGTGAAAGGTAAAAATGATAAGAGTTATAATATATATATATATATATTATTCCACAACTATCACACAACGCCATCTAGTCCCAAGCTAAGCAGAGCTTGTGTTATCTAGTACCCACTAGACAACTGATAAACATACTTATATATTTCTAAATACATACATATTATAGATAAATTACAACCAGACACAGAACAAATGATCGTGCTCATCACACAAACATTTGTCCTGGGTGGGAATCGAACCCACGACCTCCGGCATAGCAGTCAGGGTCACTAACCACTAGACCATCAGGCCTGTCTGTGTGTATATGACGGAACCGCTTTCTTAGGACACCAAAGCTTTAGACTAACAAAACAATTTTTGTTATCCTAACATATTTCAAAACATTGACTGAAAAATTTACTCGCCTCTTGCTAGGATTGCGCCAACATTTTGCACTTTCATAAATCGTGAGCCAATATTTGACCCAACGAGAAAAAAAACCCAGCACCGCTACCAACCCACGCACAATCAAACCTACGAAGCATTTAATCATAAAAAGTCAACACAAAATGGCTTCCAATTTAATTAATAGTCACATATTTACAGCCGATCTCTGCTACCGATGATTTATACCAGTGTCGATAGCTGGGTGGTCTCGTAAGAACCTTTATTATAATAATTAATAATATAGAAACACCTGTTTGGAGCACTGTTAATGATGCTGCCTCTGATTGTTTTGAGTGCATTCAGAAGTTGAGGTAACTGTTCATTCATAATTGGTTTTTAATTTTTATTTTGATTGGGAAATTAGTTTATCAGATTTCGACATTGTACAGACGCCAGCATATCGAGCTAACCGAAAATGTAAAATTTTCCCAATCAACTTTGAACTTTATGCTTTAGCGATAAAGTTGAAATCTATTAACAGAGTGTAGTTTGTAGCTTGATGTGCTGGCGTCTGTTTAGAAGACTAAGGCCCGCATTACAAAACCTCAGTCAAGACTCATTACTTTAAACTAGTTTCAACCAATCAAAGAGCTATAAACTATTTTTTAAATAATGTTTGAGGTTTGAGTAAGGTTCTGTGTGTTTGAAGAATTCTGTGTTGTATTTTAAATTCTTACATAAAAAAACGAAACCATAAAATATTTGAAACTAAATGTATCTTCACTATCTTCTAATCTAAGGAGTAACAAAAACAGTAGCAAAATTGAAGGAAGCATTTTCTATCAGACCGCTCTGCCCCGCGGCGAATTTGGTCTGCCCCGCCTTTTACAAAGGAAAGAGAATAACATTCTAAAATACATAATTATTAAGGATAAGGTGACCTACTTTAAAAAAAAAAGCGAACGAACAAAAAATAACTACTTACTTTTTCATTTTCAAAGCAAATTCAGCAGTGTTTCCGTCACGAGAAAAGTAGTATGATACCTAATTTATGTAAGTATTTACCTATTTAGCCTGTGTTGTCCCATGCCTGGGCAAAGGCCTCCCTCTCCCTTTTCCAAGCACATGCACTGAAAGAAATAAATAGCTGAACTAGTTCAGCTATTTCAAAAATTGACAAATATTAATTAGTAGAAACCAAAGTTTTGCTAAAATAGCTGAACTGCTTTTGCTGCACATCCCAAACTAGTTATGCTATTCAGAGTTCAATTGCTGTTAGTTAAAATGTGAACTAATGCTTACTAAATTATGTCAGCTAAACTCGTTTAGCTACACGGATAAAATGTTTGATTACTGTTAAGCAAACTATATAACTATTATTAAGTCGTATGTTTATTATTTTTTTACCAATCGAATGTCTGAAAATAGTTCAATGTGTTTGTTAAATCTTTATTATAAGTTATGTTTATCGGTAGCATTTTTTTTTTGGCTACTAATTATTAATATTTAAAGCTACATGTAATAGCATCAAATACATGATGAGTCTAAATAAAATTCGACATCTCATTACAAAACTGTTTAGAAATTGTTTATTAAATAATGTCCATAAATAACAAAAACAAGCTCGTAATAACTAAACGCTCGCTTCCCTCGTCCCTTGCCCCGCGCGCCTCCGCCCCGCCGGGTAGCGATTCGCGAAACTCAATCCAAAAAAACGTGTTCGGTCTTGTTCGTTCTGCCGTCGCGCGCGCTGTTGTACTGTTGACTTTGTGTTCTATATCCTCCCGTCCGCTAATAAATCTCCAGGAGATATTGTTTCATTGTTTTACTATTGTGTCTCGATTACCTACACATGAGCTCTTAATTAATAAATATTATCATTCGTCGTATCGTAGCGCATGGTACCTACTATATGGTATAGGTACGTAAAACTATTAAGTGATTTAAGAAGACGAGGGCGAGAACTACCTGGCATGGAGAAGGCGGTGGATCCCATGGCCGATTACCTAAAGTCATGGGGTCTCGAAATGTATGTCCAGAAGTTTGCAGGTATGTGCAATATTTTTAGGTATCCAATTTAAATATTAACAATGAATTCGTAAGTGTCTACTTATAGGCGCTCCACCCACTGCCCCGCCACGCGCGTAACGGCAGATAATTTCCTTAAGAAATCACGCGCGTGTCCGCGTCGGCAGTGTGTTGTGCTCGGCGTGATTTCTATACAAATTGAGATACTTGCATACAATGGTAAAATCTGCCATCACGCGCGTGGCGACGGGGCGCGGGGCAGTGGGTGGAGCGCCATATACTTCAAGCCTGACGGTTATATTCTGTTCTGGCCAACTTTGATTTTGCGCCTTTCAATTCAAGACTATAGACCAACGCTGTCTATCTATCAGTCAGTTTTGAGTGTCCATAATACATGTACCTAGATGTACTTAATAATATTCATGCCAGTTGTCAATAAAAACTAAAATGATGAGGTAGTTACATTTTATCAGATTTTGAGGTGAAAACTGTCAGTCTTGAGATATCTAAAGATGGTCGAAGCTAATTATTTATACTTATTACCTAGGCACTTACTATCTACTACTACTCTTAATAAGAGTGATAGGCAAAATATTCGTAAATTTTGGTAATGTTCCATGTGTCTAAGTTTGCGACAAGACTTGTTAATAATTTCTCACCTTTCTTACACCAGAACATGCAATTGATGGCGAAACACTTCAAATGCTATCGGAGGAAGATATAAAGAAGCAATCGAGCTATTGCAAGATAATAGTGATGATGATATTCAAGAAAAAATGAAATATAAACTGAATGTACCTAAATGTATACCTACTAGATTCTTTTATTTTTTATTTACCCCATCAGGGCTTCTGCAGGGGTCGATCGGTATCCATTTCAGCTATTCATTATTAGTCTTTGGTAAAAAAATGAGCAACACCAATTCAAGTTTCATGGTTGTGTTAGCAAATATGCTGAGCTGAATACCGATGGACAATCTGCGGGAGCCATAAACCAGCCAGCGAACGCGGTGATTAGGTAGCAAAACAGAACAGCAATAAATAGATAATCAGTTTTGTAATTATTAGATAAACTGTTTTCTTACATCTAGATACACTGTTTTCTTACAACTAGATAAACTGTTTTCTAACAACTAGATAAACTGTTTTCTTACAACTAGATAAACTGTTTTCTTACAACTAGATAAACTGTTTTCTTACAACGAGATAAACTGTTTTCTTACAACTAGATAAACTGTTTTCTTACAACTAGATAAACTGTTTGTGTGACAATAATATGAAAGATTAGCTATTTGTAAAAAAACTTTTTTAATTTCAGTTAACTGAAACGGTTAAGAAAACAATAACTTAACTTATTTTACAAAACTCGTTTTAGCTATTAGTAGCACTCAGTTTGTTAGTCCCCCTTTTCATGCTACTAGCAGCTAAAATTTGTGCTACAGGTAACAAAACTTTTTTTTCAGTGTGTCTGTTCTCTGTCATTTTGGGCCAGTTCTTTCGGTATGACTCAAGTATGATATGGAAAAAGTATAGGTTTCATTTTCGTTCGTTACAAAATCTCCATACAACCCTACTCTTGTTCTGTGCTTGAACAAAAAAAAAATTGAAAACAATTGAATCAAAAGTTTGTTCCATAATTAATTCAAACAAGATAACTAATGGTCTTTGTTTAATTGACCAAAGACACGAGCGTCGACCTTTTAAAACACGTTTGATCTCATTACGAGGGATCATTTTTTATTGATTATTATGTTTGGTACCGGATCACTGCGATTGTTAATTCAACTTAATATTTACTTTGTTTTTAAGAATCTACAAGGATAATCTTACAACAAGGAAAATATGCATAATACATTTTTATTTCAACAACAACTGACGTTGCTAAAACTTCTATTTTATTTTTATTTCGTTGTTTTTCCCAACTTCGTATAAAACCTCATTTCGTATTCTTCTTCCAGTCTACATAGTTCTCACATGATCTGATCAAAATTATGTCTGGACATTAAAAGGGACCTCTGAGTTTGTTTCGGCCTTTCTTATCTGAGTAGTGGGATTGGAAACGCTGACCTCATCTAGTTTTTAAAATATGATTGACCTGTAAAAATCTAGTTACAGAAATAAAATTATTTATCATTTACCTGTCTTTCATAACGATTATTTTGAGCTGGAAAGTATATAAGTTTTTATCTGCCTCTAAATATAAGTTTTTTTCTGCCTCTCCTTAGTTTTGTGTTTTATAGATTTATCAAAGCAAGCGTTAATTAAGCATAGTCTAATCTATGCTTACTGAGACGATAAAGTGGGAGTTACCTTTACATTAATATAATACCTATGTACATTATTATGTTTACAGATATAAGACAATAACTTAAACAAAACAACATCTGCATTATCTACATACATCACACGCAAAACTGTACTATTATATAAGTACACCTCTATGGCGTGTCTATGGTTTACCCTTCGGGGAATACAAGCGTGTCAAGTTCTATGTTATCACACGCAATAATACATAAACACTACTCCAAGCTTCCTTTAGCATCAACCCATCGCGTGCCATGACGTCATCACTCCTACACTCCTACCTAAACTATGTCCAAACAAATCACACCATTATCAACAGTAAATGCATTTCATTTAACACACGTAGGTGTTCCAAGACGTACGTATATGTTTTCAGATAACTTGACAACCGACATCCGCTGCCCTGTGGGAAAAGTAGACAGGTGTTGTCACGTATCGCCTCTAAACTGTCATAAAACACTTAATTACATACACTACACAAATTGAAAACACACCTTAGTACTTCAGACTCAAGGTTGAGTCTCACATGAGGTGTGTTGGGAGATAAGACCGTATGCTCTGTGGAGAAGTCAACTCAAATGGAAGACTAAGTGCAATGAGGTATCAATACAGTCGTAAAACAGTATTGAAATGAAGATATGTTCCCAAGTTTTTTTATACATGCAGTGAGTTTTGAATTACAGTATTAATTATGCGTGGTTAGTCATTCTGCTCGAAGTGTAGCCATATCATTTCAAGAGAAAACGAGATAATTGTATTGTATTGCTTTTTTTTGTTTACTCCGAATTCTTTTCACATTTTTACTGTTTTTCATAGAAAGACAGTAAAAATGTGAAAAGTATTACCGGGATGACTAAAAAGGTTCGTGAAATTGGGTCTAAGGTCTATTATTTATATGTAAAAGACAGGGAATATTCTTCCCAATTTAATCATTTTTGTTTTCACAACGTTCCGTTTTTGTACCACAACATAATTTCGAATTTTCAAGATATCAAAAACCGTTAAATGCGTGTAATTTCCATAGTACGAAGCCGCTTCAAATATTGATATCCTTTCTCCGAACTTTCGGCGTGTGAAAGAAACCATATAAGATTCACAATATCATGTCCTTACCACTTCCTCAACGGCCTTGAAATCTGTCCCAACTGTAAAACGTGCACAATCTGTATTGAGTTACTTACGCAAAGCCTAATAAATGCTGCAAAAAACCTTTTTGGAGATTTTCTATTGGTCACACGCTCATTAAGTACACTTTCCTCTGGGTCTTATAAGGTAGTATTTGGCATAATCCTCCTCTCTGTGAGAAGGTAGTATTTAATGAGTAATGATTATAAAAATCAACTTTTGATAAGTAGTATTAAGACGACACCGACCGCGTCTTAATTCGTCATAATTTAGTCAACCTGTCTCCATGACTACATTGGTCCAGTGGTCGTAAGCTCTACCTACTGCTGAGCATGAGGTCTTGGGTTCGATCCCCAGTTCTGGCAAAGTGTTATTGAGTTTTTCCATCAGGAGTTTCTCAGTAGCAGCCCGGAGTCTAAATTTGTGCCCGGTTGATGGCGATAGGCTCGTCCCTTATTATTACGGGACTAAAACATAACTGGCGAAATGTGGGTGTTGTTGACTATAGGTACCTCTGCCTAACCCTTTGGGAATTACAGGCGTGATGTTATGATGATTATGTACAGACGCCAGCACATCAAGCTACTACAATCTGTCAAATTTCTTTAATAGATTTTCAACTTTATCGCTAAAGCTTAAGATTCAAAGTTGATTGGGAAAATTTGATAGTTACGGGTAGCTTGATGTGCTGGCGTCTGTACTTACCTAATTCAGTCACCAAACCTTTCCTATAGACATAGTTATAGTTACGCACTCATTAAACAGGACCCCAATTGCGTAACACACTATAAATCTCAATCTGAATAATTTTGAAGGATATTGCTAATCCATTGCTTCATATGTTCGAAAAATGTGTCTGCACAACAACGTAAATAACGCAAAAAATGTTGTTGAACTGTCAAAATTAAGCCCATTGCTACTGATAGATTACTCCGCTGGATGATGATGCTACCCATCCCTTGTTAATGATATGGGCATTTGATAGCGGAGTGACTGATCAAAGACTTTAAACGGTTGAAGGACAGCTGTGACCAAAGGCAATAGAAGTTTTATTTTTATTATGTCAGAGGGCGTTTGCCGCAAAGTGTTAATTAGCTATGCTTCCTGGAATCGAGGGTTTTTACTCTGAGCAAAAATCTTCGACAAGTGCTACAATAATATTATAAACGCGAATAAGTTTGTGCGGATGATGGATCGATGGATAGATGGATGTTTGTTACTCTTTCACGCAAAAACTGCTGAACGGATTTGGATGAAATTTAGCACACAGATAGTTTATAACCAGCATCCTAATTGCGTAACACACTATAAATCGGAATCTGAATCATTTTGAAGCAAATGGCTAATCCATTGCTTCATAAGTTCGTAAAATTTGTCTGCTCAACACGTACTTAAATAACGCAATGAATGTTGTTGAACTGTCAAAATGAAACCGATTCCGATTGATAATGGGTTACGCAATTTCCCCGCAGGTAAAATATATAGAATACTTATTATCCCAGTAGTACGTTCCCGTGGGATAATTTCCGACCTACACGCGAGCTAAACCGCTGGCAAAAGCTAGTGGAACTATAACTTTAGGCTTGACCAAGCCAAAAAAATAAACTTACCATCTGAAAATCTACACAGAACTATTATCACTTTTAAAATCCATGGCTGCTTCTAAGGGTCGGTTCACATCTGACGGAAGATGCGTCGCGTATTATCGGTCGCGTAACGCCAGAACAGACAATTATGTGAGAAAACATTCAACCTTTCACTCTTAACCGATGATGCGTTAGTGCATCGAGCGAATAAATAGAGGCAATCGAAGTTACGCTCGACGCATCTTCCGTCAGATGTGAACCGACCCTAATAGATAAAAATCAAAGCCACCGAAGAGCCGTTATCTTGTCTTCCTGACGTCATCAAAATAAAGAAACGCACTTGAAACGCAGCGATAGTATCATACTTCCTATAGCCGCTAATTAGACTGCACTTGTTAGAAAAACGTTTTAATTAAGTTCACTTTATTTTTGAGTAGGTACTTTATTTCATACATAGACATTTAAAAGCATCTAGAAAGGGTTCCCATTTTGGACTTTAATCGATTCTATGAAAAGTCTTCAGCTAAAGGCCTATCGTTTAATAAAAACTTGATAAAATACATTTGAGCTAAGATACTTATATTACTTATGTTTATACAGGTTTTTTAGAATTTGAAGAGACCGTAACTTTAATCATTATAGCCACAGGATTTTTAAAAAATATAACTTACCTTCATGTTTTCTTAGAAAAACCTGTGGATTTAGAAATTTTTCCATTTGTATTCACGTATTATGACGAAACGGAAAAATTCTTGCAAGAAAAACGGAAAATCTAGCTTAGTTCATAAGTGTAGTGTGACCTACAAGAGGTAAGTACCTAGTTGTAGGTACTTATGGTATACCTAGACATCCACGTTTAACATAACAAACTGCCCCACCAAAAATAAACTTTACCAAACATTAAGCCTAGTATATAATATACTATTATAAATATTTAATACATAAACTAATTAGGTGTGATATCGTGGAGCCACGTGTGCGCATGCGCAGACCGTGAGAACCGCTCCCGAGGGAGCGAGGGACATCTTACACAAGTAGGGATATTGTTTCTTGAGCACATGCCAGCCACGCGTATGGCGTAATGTGGATACGACGTTATATTTAAATGGAATTTGTTATAATTATAACACATTGGTAAGTAACGGTTAAGTAGTACTTATACTTAATAAATATTGCTGGCATGCTCTTAAAAAGCTTTTAAATTCATGATCTGCGACTTTGTAGCTCTTGCGATTTTCATTTTTTGTTTCAAAACTTCATTCAATTGAGCTTAAAATCAAACTTAAGCGAAATACGATAGCAATGAAAAAAAAGACAAAACGCACATTACAAATAAAAAAGACATAATTAAAATGTAGATACAACACGTGTCCATTATTCACACAAGTTCGATTTATTAATTGGTTTGGTGACTGATTTTCCTTAATAAAATAATGTTTGTGTACCTACATATATACCTAGATGCATTTGTTAAACAAGCTAGATGATTTAGTTCAGAGAAAAACTCGGTGTGAAAACAGAAACAGAAAATGAGCTTTCATATAATACGAGTATAATCTTTGTTCAGTTTTCTTTCTTTTTATAACTGAAACTAGTCGCCTTTGACCAAATTGTTTGTGTAAATAATAAGCTTACATATAGGTCCCAAAAACAGATGTACTTACTTAATAAAATATTCCTTTACAAGACTTATTTTACTTTACTTAAGAGCCATTTCACGTTTTCGCGCGAATTTCTAAGATTTTAGTCGCCTAATTTACCGTCTTAGGTAATACCCTGACATTGTTGAATACATGTAAAAAAAAGACCAATCTTTCGTATTGATACTTCATGTAACACATTTACAAAAACATATTTGTTTTCTTTGTGGTGATTAATCTCCCACAACTAGTTTACTGAAAAAACATCGCAGAGTCAATTTCAGATTCCTATATCTATCATTAGTATTTATAAATTTGACAAAAGAAAATACATTAAGCATCAGACATATAGTTTTGTCGACACATAATGTAATAGAATATCGATTACCAATAACATTAATTAGTAAAAAAATAAAGTCTTAGGGCAATTTTTACGTTTTATATCGCTATCTTATCGCGATTTTTTGGTTTAAATAAAGCGTAATTACAGTAAAAAAATTATGTCAAAATAAACTATGATCTTTAACAAAACTAATTCTAAAGTTTTATTAAAATCCTTTCATTTAATTAGACATAATATTGTTATTGACATCACTCTTAAACTATAATAAATTACAATGCATAAGCGGACATCGATTAGTACGGCGCGAGCGCTCATCGACGAAGGACCTGTGCCATTTTTTCCCGCGTCCCGATTGTCGAGCGCACGTATCGTGAACGCATTATTATACTACGAGTACAACATTTTGATCCTCTTCGTATTTTTTGAAAAAATGCTTCCGAAATTGACTCGGTTTTACCAAGATTGCGTATTGCCAGAAATCATAGACCCTAGAAAGGCAAGATCAATGCCTTTACGACAAATATTTATATAGAGTACTCGTAAATTATAGTCATTATTACTTCACAATAATGTCTGATTGTTTATCTGTTAATTTTTATTATACGCTAGTATTGCAGGAGAGGAGTCCGTGGCTAAATAATAACAGCCGCACAGGTCGGTCGATCAGGTTAAGCTATGCTTGCCGCGGTTGGTCTGTGGATGGGTGACCATCTTTACATACTGAGACCCCTCCGTGCCTCGGAAAGCACGTTAAGCCGTTGGTCCCGGCTGTCATTCGTGGATCTTTGACAGTCGTTACGGGTAGTCAGAAGCCCGAAAGTCTGACAACCAGTCTTACCAAGGGGTATCGTATTACCCAGTAACTGGGTTGTGGAGGTCAGATAGGCAGTCGCTCCATGTAAAATACTGGTATTCAGCTGCATCCGGTTAGACTGGAAGCCGACCCCAACATAGTTGGGAAAAGGCTAGGCAGATGATGATGACGCTAGTATTGCATACAATTAAGTATTCCTAACTGAACAGACAGCTATGCTGCTGGGGAGTTTGTTCCGCCACTTCTTCTCACCAGCGAAAGCACTAGACAGTGGTGAAGGGCGGGCGTTTTTGGGGGACTGTCTTTTGTAAATTTTGACGTTCGAAGTGCTGATTCTCAGCCTAGTTTGAATAAATGACTTTTGATTTTGACATATTTGTTCTTTTTTTATTAGTCTAGAAAGAAAGCTTTAGTAGACTGAATAAATAAAATAACTTTTTTTATAAGTCTAATTCTAATCTAACCAAGGTGTATTACGCTCTTAACGGCTCAAGATTGTTTAGTCCGTGTCGACACTCGCGCTACACTGTTTGCATTGTGTATGTGTGGATAGCTACGCACACATACACAATGCTGCCATCTTTTACCTAAACTCGAGCGTCAAACATTTGTGAAATGGCTCTTAATAAAATTACGATTGCCGAATTCTGGGCCGAGTCCATTTAGATTGCCATCGACACGCCGAGAAAGAAGAGAAATAATCATATTAAAAAATAACCGTCTGGTCCGCATTATTCCTCCGTAACTCCCGTCTGATTGAATAAGTCCCGCATAAAAGGATGATTCGCCATCTGCCGCGTCTCCGCACTCAATCATAAACATAACACGACACCAATGTACATATACATTTTATACATATACAATGTATTATGTACATGTTTATAAGTACACTTTCAACGACTCACTGTTCTCTATATTTGACCTATATGAATGTAAACAGGATAAATCAAATATGCAATCTAGATAGTTTTTTGTTTAGTCTTGATTTTAATTAGTTTTTTACAACATGTGCTTTATAGAAATCTCTTTGTCCTTAAAGTGTTCTAGTTAGATGACCTAAATTTTGCTTCAGTCATGCATGTGCAATATTGAAAAAAAAGTAAACAAATGGACAGATACTTACATTTACACAAATCTCTCTGTTCTCGGCTCTGTTTCAGCCAGGTACAAAACGTAGATACCTATTTACGCATAGATGAAAACTATTTCGATATAAATATGGGTCGTCAAGAATACCTTTAATGTGGAAATTACTAGAATTCTTTAGTATGAAAATTTGAGGTCCGACGAAAAGGGGAAGAATACATTATCAGCCCAAGGATCTTTTTTTTTTAATTATACGTAGGTACTTAAAGATGAAAGTAGGTTTTTAAAAATAAGCTCTATCTACTCAAACGTCGCTTGAATAAAACAAAAAAATTTTAGGTAAATTTAAAAAAAAAAGACATTAGGTAGAAAAGAAAACATGCTATCGATTCGCTAAAGATATTTTAAGAGAAACTAATGAGGTACCGTATCAGTTTCTCTTAGTTTCTTAAGTAGGTACCAGTACCAAAAAAATACCGTAGAGTATTACTTTGTTTGCCAAAACAATACAAAAGTGCGAATTCAATAACCCAGAAAAAATAACAAAAAGGCAATGTGGCCGTTTCATGCAAGTTTTAACAAACGAATGCAAAAAAATGACCTACATTTTATTACAAACAGATTTCCCTAAAAGCTACGAAACGCTACGCGCGCGCGTAGACCATTAACATTCCCATTAGTACGGAATTAAAAAACATATTATACATTCTTCACAAATATAAAATGTAATTCAATGTACGGTATCGACCGAAAAATTAGTGTCCATACAACAATAATTGTAAAGTCCGAGCCACGGACCACGTGTCCCGTATAAAGAACACTATTATTACCATCAAGTCGTGTAGGTAGCAGCGTGCGCGATCATAATTGTATTAATCATTCAGCGCGACCGGCAGACGTCGATTTTCTTCAACAAAGTGCTCTTGTTTGTTTTTTTCGTAAGGAAGTCGGCCGAAGGTGAACCGTGGGAACGCCGGGCGGGTGCACTTCCCAAAACATCGACGCACGGCAGCGAGTCCGACATGCGCCGGACAGAACGAGATGAAACATCCAGCTGCTGAAGTAACAAAGAGAGACAGAGAATGTGACGTGTGCGCGCCAAGCGACAGCTCACAATCGCGTGATCATCTACAAGAAATAATAAAACGGCAATAAAAGAAACACGAGACAACGGTAACGATGGCCCGCGCGCGAGAGCGGGACGGAACTCAGTGGCCGAAGGCCTGCGCGCGCGCCGCTCGAGTTACCGCATTCGAATTTCAAAGATCAATGATCGATGCGATAGGAGCGAGACGCGCGACAAGCGCTCTAATACCGTTGAGTGAGAGGGACACGAATAGTATACGGCCGTTGGTAAAAAAGGACAGCATTATCAGCTTGGCTCGTGGCGGTTTCAGCACGGGCCAGCTCTCCTTCAACGCTCTGTCAACAGAGGGCGCTGTTTACATTTCAGTGGCCATATTGAAAGGTTGTATGTATGTATGCTATTGTAATCGGTGAGTTTAATAACAAATCGATTTCAATGGCGTTAAAGTGAAATTTGCAAACAGTTATGAGTTTAGTAAATACAAAGTGGTTTGTCGGTAAACGTCACATCCTTTGGAGTTTTTCCTTTGGAATAAGAAGTTCCTAGCTGCAGTTTTGATACGGTACTTTTCAATAGGTAATATTTTAAGTTTAGTAGATTTTTGGCGGATAATTTAGGGTTTTCATCATTTTAGATACCAAGAAAAAGCAAGAGTATAATTTATAATCAATTTGACCAGGCCTGGTCACGAGCATGACTTATTAAAATATACACAGTTGTAGATAATCAATCAAAATCGTCAATTTTGTCATGAAATCGATATTTACTGTAACACTTTGTCGCGTGAAAACTGGGTTCAGTTGTAACTAACGGGCGACGTCAGCGCCCGTGGTCGTTTCACTAATCAAATGTTTCCGTTATTTTCACACAGATGGCGTTACGAGCTTTATTTTGACGTTCTGAGGATAAGCTTTTATCACCGCTATTTCCAATCTAGTGGATCAATGTAAACTGTAATCATTATTAAGACCTATACTTTTATTCATTTTATTGGTTTCAACTTACGTTGATGGACCCCTATCAATCCCCCTTGCATTATGAAAGCGGAAAACTTTCAACAACTTTCCTGAAATTTCTCCTAAGTATATTGTGTAACCCTGTTTATGATCAGCAAATGACTGTTACCATAAAGAAATAAATTCTTTTTGAAGAAACCAAAGACAAATTGTTTAATCAATAAGAGATTGTTTTGCCTTAAGCACGGGCTGCACGTTTCACTTGTTTTAAGATTTTATAAGAATAACATTATTGTACTGTTGAATCGATCAGCCGAGGAAATTGCATTTAGTCCAATAATATAAGTGAGTTATTAAATCAATCATCAGAATCTAATAGAGAAATGAACCAGATTAAAATAACTGAAGGTAAACTTAAGAAACTATGAAAACCGTGTTTTAGAGCTCTAAGTGTCAATATTGCACAACGATGATGACACTGATATCAGTCTCTTGAACGCGGTTTTGATGTGCTGATCGCGTTCAGCTTCATTGGTGAAATTCGACCCAAGATTGTGGGTATTTTCTTGCCAAGAAAAAGACTGCCGTGTCTAAGAATGTACAGACGCCAGCACATCAACCTACTACAATCTGTCAGATTTCTGTAATAGATTTTCAACTTTATCGCTAAAGCATAAGGTTCAATGTTGATTGGGAAAATTTGACAGTTAGGTGTAGGTTGATGTGCTGGCGTCTGTACAACTGCGCAAGTAGGTATGGATAGTGATACATTTGCCACTCCATAGAGTTGGTTATGCAATTTTTAAAATAATGGTAGTAGGACTAGTGAGTCTTCAGCTGCATCATCCGTCATACCTACATATTTTTTTATGGCATGGGACTTACTTTCTAGATAATTTCACTAAAAACATCTACATACCTACTTGTCTAAATCTCGCGTGCTCTTCCCAAAAAAAACAGTAATTTCCGAGCTCAAATTGTAAGTGATCACGAAATTATTTTAATCTAGATCATCTGCCTAGCCTTTTCCCAACTATGTTGGGGTCGGCTTCCAGTCTACCAGATGCGGCTGAATACCAGTATTTTACATGGAGCGACTGCATATCTGACCTCCACAACCCAATTACTATGTAATTCTATTAAAGGGGTAATTAATCCCCTTGGTTAGACTGGTTGTCAGAATTTCGGGCTTCTGACGACCCGTACCGACTGTCAAAGATCCACGAATGACAGCCGGGACCAATGGCTTAACGTGCTTTCCGAGGCAGGGAGAGGTCTTGATATGTAAAGATGTTCACCTATCCACGGATCAACCACGGCAAGCGTAGCTTAACCTGATCAATAGACCCGTTTTAATGTAGATATTCGACCAAATTAGAGAATCATTTCGATAAGCAGCCAGTCCCGTGTGTTGATTCTAATTTCCGGTGTTAATCGTGTATTGAGCGTGTGATTTTTATAAAGTAAACTTGAATGGTTTTTTACTTATTAGTGTCAGGTTTCATTGCATTTTTTGTAGTTTATTTTTTTGTTTATAGTTGTTTTATTTTAGATGGTGACTGTTCACAGTTTTTAATTACTTAATATAAAGTCGTTTAATTTTAATGACGTTTGATTACTTTCTCCTTCCTCTTTTTTTCGTTTTACTAGAATGTCCACTCCTTTTTACAATCAATTAGAATACCTATAGAGTGCCTGTTTGACTATTTTTGCACCAGCGGGTTAGTAGCGTAACCACTTCATTTTGACAGTTCAAGTTCAACAACATTCATTGCGTTATTTACGTTGTTGAGCAGATTTTTTTTTCGAACATATGAAGCAATGGATTAGCAATAGGTATCCTTCAAAATGATTTAGATTGTAATTGAAAGTGTTACACAATTAGGGTGCTGTTCTTAATTCTCTTCCAGATTTTAATATATCCGGTAGATAGTTCCTATCTTGAAACTTGAAATAAGAAGCTTATTATTTTATTCAAAAATATTAGTTTTAGTAGGTAGATCAACACTTCCTCAAAAAGTTAAAATCATAAAATAAGATGCAGCCACAAAATAAGATTAACGATATACATGTGCGTGTATCAAGATTTCGGAATCATTCATCTGACGATAGCACATCACTGCGTGATGTTAATTTCCGCTTCAGTTGATTTATCTTTTATAATGTGTTAATTGATCGTTACGACTGACTTGGTATTTTGGAGTATAAGCTGTAATTAAAATAAGTGTATGATTGACTTTAAGTTTTAAAAGGGTAATTTTTAAGATTTATTCCAGTCTGATCCCCTGAACACCCCCCTCCCCTCCTCCACCCCCCTCTCGATCCCCTGCTAGTTCGTCTTCTGTTTTAAACTTTGTCTTATCCACTATTAAGCTTTCTCATTCCCGTTGTTTCTTTTGAACAATTGCACAATCGTGTGTAAATTATCATAAGGGGTGTTATAAAAGAGATGTACCTAGTGAAGTAATTGTGGCGTAGTGCTTCAAAATCTAGAAATTTAACTAGCCTGTGTTGTGGTTCTGACTTCGGATAAAAATATTGGCAACTCATTGCCTCCTAGTCAACTGTAGTGTTTATAGGCATCTATCTATGTATATAAAACGTTCAAAGTTTTAAAAGTCAAACACTGTCTAATTTACATAAGAAAGCTCTCTTGATCAATTGATTCAAACCATTCAAATAATCTTAACGCTCTTAATAGAACCGAGCAGTTAAACAAACACTTGCCAAAATCTATTCACTGTCGAATAACGGTCGAAATTACAACGTTCAGACGTCTATTTGAATTCAAAAATAGAAGTTAGGAAGGCGTGCATGCGCGCTTAACGCCCGTGGGCCGAAACAAGCGTTACTATTGGCCAGAGGTGAGCCAATCACGGCCCGACGCTGGCCTAGGCGTGATGAGGTTTTCCGCGCAAATTGTTTTAGTGTTTGGGAAAATCTGCGCTAATACGATTAATATTCTAATCTTGTTAGAATTTGACACTATAGTTTGTTTTGTATTCAAATATTATCGGTGTTTAAGTATAGTTTAATGTAGGTACTTCAATGGTTTAGAAATGAGTTTATTATCTAATGTTTAGCATTGTTTTCAAAATGAGTAACTTTACTGTTATAAAGATTTCCATTTTAAATGTAAAGTGGAAATCCAGTATACGGTAAACTCATGTTTATGTATTAGCTGTAATTATATGTTTTTTCAGATCACTTGACCAAAACAATAGCAATGCAAATTTAGGTATTTATTTTATAGGTACCAAAGAATTTCCCTCAAAATATGCGACCCTACACCTGGACACTACGCCACTGTCTCTATGTTAATTATAAATTGTGTGAAATGGGTAGACATTTATTTTATTATCAAATTCCGAGGTTCATATTTCGAAAATGCCCTACTCAAGCCACAAAAAAGTCCAATAGCGAATTACCCAAAAAACGTGATGGACGAAATCCTGCCTATGCGCACAAAAAATTAACCAAATCTTTACTTACCAAGTTTTGCCCTAATGCCCTCGAAGTGAATAATAGGGCACAAAAATACGAAACCCATGCATATTTGAACAATAACAATAGCACACCTGTTGGATTGCCATATATTCTGGTCACATCACAGTTTTTTGCTCATCTACAATTTTTGTATACCATTTCATTGTTCAGGTAAGTATGTTTTTTAAGGTTGTGAGTCTTAGTTTCAAAAGGATTACGAAAAAGGAATGGCTGGACGAAGTGTGAGTTGTGAGTGATCGGTTTTCTTTGCCGAAGTTGCAAGGATTATAAAAAAAAACTTGTCAGCCAAGTATTTAATGTAAAATTATATAAAATGCTCTTATGCTCACACGTATTCCACAAAAAAAAATTGCCATATTGATAAAATAACGAAAATAGGAAAGAAAATTGTGAGTCTATTTCAAAACTGCACCCACAACTACGAGTATGTAAAGTTCGAACGACATTGACAACAGCCTGAATAGCCCCAATTCAAGAAAACCACAAAAAAGTTTTATACATACCCGAGTTGACCTCCTTCCACAATGCCACAATGCTTGATTAAACATTTGCTAGTGGTCAATGCACTCACGACACATATTACTTTCAAACAGTGTATAGCTAAATAGTATTAATGACCCATTAGAACATCAAGGGTCAAACCTCTCACCTTTATCCGCTGATTAACTAATGTTAAGGTGTTTGATAAAACATGGCTTCCTGTTAAGGTTACGGAGGTCAGATGGCAATCGGTGTGCATAAAATTATTTGAAAATAGCTGTACTCTGCCCTACCAGAGTCCCTCTGCCTACTCTAAAGAAAATCGCTATAAACTAAGACCATTTAAAAAATAACTCGTTCTTATATAAGTTCAAAAAATTAAAAAAATCGTGAATTGTTCAAGTCAGCAGTCATCTATAGTTCTATCTAATAAAACTGCAGACTCACTAGAAAATATTGAGCTGCACTATGAGACACATTTTTAAAAGTTTATATTAACTAATAACTTTAAAAAAAAAGTATTCACATACACACTATCAACATTTACGATCATAACATTACCATCATAACCAGCATTCATAGTCTAACTAAAACAAACGATGTTATGACCAAAGACAAAAACCAAAAAGTTTGAAAAATATTAGCAAAAACTGGCCGTTAACTGACAGTCATAAACGTGTTATAAAATGAAAGACGAGGTGTGCTCGCACGAAAATTTAAAATTGGAAGGAAAGTGGTTATTTTAAATGCAAAAAGGTTGTTTAAAAAAGGTTGTATGTTACACCGTGGGAGTATGGGCAGGTGTGAGCTAGCGGGTACACTTGAGATCGTACGCGTACATTTTTTGCAACCCACTATATTGATTTTTAATTAATGCTTCTCGAATTAAGTTTTTTTTTTTAATAAAATTGTGCTCGTTTTGGGGTTTCGAGTTTTGATTGGGTAATTTTGTTTTTGATGGGTTATTTTGTGCGACAGGAAGAAGGGACTTTGATATAATTCTGGTTACAACTAAGTATGAATATTTAGTTATGTATCTAAGTAATTTCAGGTAGAATAACACATTCAGCGACACACGATAAATTCTAATTACAATTAGAATATAAAGCAAGCAAGTTCTAACATCTAAGTTGCAGATTGACAAAAAAAAAAGCCAAAATACCAATAGCCTAAAAACATCAAACTTAACAACCAATCTTCCCCTCCTTTGTCTAGCCCAAAGCCACGACATTAAAGAGCACAACCTACGAATTAGGCCCAGTATAAAATAAAATAAAGCATAAAACTTTCATAGTCCCGATGATTTGTCACAATATTGTCCTGCACCGGTACCCATAACGGTTAACCACTTGGCCATTTATATTTTTTATTTTTATTCTACTACAACCTCCCCCAGTCAGGTTTAGCGAGTTTCTTTTAAACCCTAAGAGGACAGTATGACTATTTTTACCGCCATTTTTGTTTTCGTTTTAATGGTAACGGATCGGACTTAAAAATAGTACGTTAGACTTTTTATAACCGTTTAAGGATCGGTACGGTTTCTTATTTGTTTTGTTCAGATGGTTTATTTTAAGACTGTTCTGGGAACATGTATTTTTAACTTTGGAAAAAATGAATACATCAGACGTGTTTGTGTGCTGTGTTTGTTTAATTTAATGTGTACCTAGATCATGATGTGAAGTATAGTTTCTAGCAATTTCCATGGTTTGCGGAGAATTAGGAATGTTTTTCTTTGTAAAAACGCAAGGAAACTGCTGAGTTTCCTTATTTAACTCATAGTTTAGTCAAACCAATAAATTTTATTTAAAGCATGCTGTGATGCTTCATTAAAAAATTATTGATTTTACTAAACTATGTGCTAAGTAATATGTATTTATTCCAATACGTGATACATCTTTTTTTGTAGCTACTTGACTGAATGGTCAAAACATAACATTATTATCAACGGTCACTTGAATAATTAGATAACGAATTTAAAACTAAACGTAATAAATGAATAATATTCATGGGCACGTCATGTCACGCACATAAAAGCATTAGGGTCGCGCCACACAGATTTCGTCGCGTGACAAGATAAGCGTGTTTCTATCACTGTAAGCGACGCCCGCGCACCCGACCGCGCCCGACTTCACCCGAAGACGGCCGAACGATGTCGTGGGAAAACGCGGCAGGTGTTACCGATCCGTAGCACTTCTTACTGAGTAAACATTCAGCGTATACAAAATTATAACCGCCTCGAAGCGTCTGTGTAAATGGAAAACATATTTTGTGTGCTTAATGATACTGCTTGCTTTTTTGGTGTGCTCGGTTATCAGACGACAATGTTTTTTGCGACGGGTTTGAGGGGCTCGTATGTTTCACGTTTTTATTTTAGTTAAATTTATCGAGGGATCCTTAATTGGTATGGTTAAATGAAGTGTGGGTAAGTGTGCGCGTGACCTTTCTGTTTACATTGTGATTGTGAAGTGGCTTCATGAATATAATAGACCTATATGAATGCGTCATTTATTTATACATTTGTGAAACTGTGACCTATCTCGTCGGGCGCACATTAATGTAAATCGCATTTATTTTCTCGTATAGTTTTTCTTGAGAATAATAACTGTCACGATAAAGCTTATAGTGTATTTGTTTGTGCGCTTTTAAATGGTAACAGAAAACACTAAATTGCTTTTTGTGCTGCCTTTTAAGGGATTATGTTTTAATGAGATATAAGTACCATCGCGGCCTATTCCATCTGATCTCTTAAAAATGTTTTCGCCTAAATCCTGCGGCGGCGCCAATCCACACTCCCTTAAAGTTTTCGCCTATTAGGAAAGCGATTAGTTGCAACCTGCACTACGCAGCTTAGTGACGCATCACGTGTACTCCTTTTGTGAATTTTACGGACAAACTATTTGACCCTGACGCGCTTACTAGAGAGCGCTTTTATTTTTTGAGTGCAAGTAAAAATGAACTTAGTGGTGGTCAGTCGGGAGTGTCCGCGATATTACCTGTATCTCATTAAAACAACGTTTATTTTAAGGTCAATAAATATTTAAGTGAAACTCAACTGGAATCCTCTTTTATTTATTTAATAGAAACATACACTCACGAGACTTAAGTTTTTTTTAATGCTGAAAAAGTATTCAGCGGTAACTGTTTTCTTATTTACGAAACTTGTAGTCAGAAAGAATTCAAGGAGTCACTGTACGACTTAATCATCATCATCTTGAAATGGTACACCACATGACCACAGACTACCTACAGTACCTATTTGTCTCTCCTTGCCCGTTTTAATCCATCCAAAGGTTGTCTTTAAAAGATCGCTCTTAGCGATAAGACCGCCCATTGTGTCACCCTTTGTAAAATTTCTATATTTATGTCTGTAATTTATATTATTATGGTGTACAGACGCCAGCACATCAACCTACTACAGTCTGTCAAATTTCTTTAATAAATTTTCAACTTTATTGCTGAAGCACAAGGTTCAAAATTGATTGGGAAAATTTGACAGTTTCGGGTAGGTTGATGTGCTGGCGTCTGTACATAATAAAGAGTATTCTATTCTTGGCAGGCTTGTTTCACCCACTGCTGAGTACACCTCATCTCTTTAGTGCCATGCATCCCTAGTCTGTGCGAGTCTGATCCAGATCTTCCCCACGATCTTCTGCAGGTCGTCCATCCACCTGTCTTTCGGTATGCTAACGCTTCTTCTACCGTTTTTCGGCAACCATTCCGTTTGGACTCTACTTCCTCTCTCTACTGTACGACTTATTTGGTTCAAAACTTGTGTTTAAACACAACACCCTAATTGCCTAACTCACAATTTGAATAATTTTGAAATATATTGCTAGTCCATTGCTTCATAATATGTTCGAAAAATGTGTGTGTACTTACGTAAATAATGCAATGAATGTTGTTGCACTGTCAAAATGAGAACCATCGCTACTGTTAGTGTGTTACGCAACTACCCCACAGTTCTTTTTGCAATCCGACAGAAAACTGGTTCAGAAAAAAAAAAGTTTTTTTTTTCTGTTCAGGCACCCGAAAAGTCTCTGAAAATGTTCATCCCTGCAAAAGTAAGGTTACTGAGAAAGAAACGTGATATTTATAGCAGTAATCACTTACTATGAAAAGTGGCAGTACTTGGGCCCTTAATTACTTACAGCAATTACTTACAAGCTACAGGTGTCGTGTAATTGGCTAATATTATTGTACCTACTTAATTTAAACACGTACTTCGGCCGTACTTAATGACCGATCATTGATTCTAAGAGGAGCATGTTAATGAGAATTTATATTGAACATACATTGTTGCGACAATCTTGAGGAGCCGATGTAGTAGATAATTTAAATTGGTCATGTTCACAAAATATATTTCATCATCTGCCTAGCCTTTTCCCAACTATGTTGGGGTCGGCTTCCAGTCTGACCGGATGCAGCTGAATACCAGTATTTTATATGGAGCGACTGCCTATCTGACCTCCACAACCTGCAGTTACTGTATAATAAGATACCCCTTGGTAAGACTGGTTGTCAGACTTTCGGGCTTGTGACTACCCGTAACGACTGTCAAAGATCCACGAATGACAGCTGGGACCAACGGCTTAACGTGCTTTCCGAGGCACGGAGGGGTCTCGGTATGTATAGATGGTCACCCATCCACGGACCAACCGCGGCAAACGTAGCTTAACCTGGTCGATTGACCTGTGCGGCTGTTATTATTTAGCCACTTATGTGTATAATTTTTTGACTTAGAAGTTTTACTGAAACACAGTCTTGTGACTGTGTTTCAATGTAACGTATTAACGTCTAAGGTAAAAAAACTGTTCGCGTCTGTCACTGTAAACTGTACGCAACGGATTTTGATGGTTTTCACCTTCATTTAGAGAATTGATTCCGAAAAGTCTATGTGTATAATACATTCAATTTAATATCTAACTTAGATGTAGCAGTTTTTACATGTAGCCACATTAGCAGATGGGTGCAATCTGCTAATGTGGCTACATGTAAAAACTGTGAGAGCAGTGGTGGCTCAGTGGTACGACTTACGACTTAGTCGTGAGTTCGGACTTCGAACCCAGGCAGGCACTTTAGTTTGTGTAGGTATTTCATTTCATCAGCACTGCTCTCAAAACGGTGAAGGAAAACTTCGTGAGGAAACCGGCATGTCTTAGAACCAAAAATTTGAAGACCTGTTACATCCAACAATCCGCACTATAGGATTACGGCCCACTCCCTCTCACAGAGAGGAGGTCTGTGTCCCAGCAGTCGGAATATTAAAGACTGATTAGGCTTACCCATGTGAAAAAATTAATAATTTCAGGAATAGGTTGATATATAAGAGGCTATAGGTACCTCAAAAGCTAATCGTTAAAGTGACGAGATACAGATTGTGAATGCGAACCCTACTTGTAGCGCTCTTGACGTGAACCCATTCCTATTGGACGCCCATTGTTCGGCTAAGTTGAAAAGGGCAACAAGAACGAACAGGATTTGAAACCACTTAGGTGTTATTTATCATCTTATTATAATTTACCGACCCTTATTGGTTAAAATTAAGACTCTTGTATCTTTACCAATAATGAATAAAGACCTCATAGCTTTGCATAGTAGACCCTCCCATATGGAAGTAGCTATCATAGGTGTAATTAGCTTACAAATCTATATAAATGCACAGATTGCCAATAAAAAACGCTACAAATGGTAAGCAAAACGATTCGTTTTGTTTATAGGAACCGAGCATTAGAAATTATACGACGATTGATACGACGATTTGTATTCTTTGAAGAACCTTCTCAAAGCGATTCCATACTGAAAACACTTTAAAAGAAAACATATCCTCAATCGTTCATTACAACTCAAGAAACCAATTACATAGAAACGTCCAACTTACAGAGATTCCGATTTTAAAAATACTACATAATGACCTCAATGCCCGCCATTATGAGACACACCCCATAATATGACCAAGTGTTTGAAATTATTGCCTAGGAACGCAAACATTACAGAAAAATGGCCGTCGCAACGCAATTTCAGTCCTTAAACTGGATATTTTCTTTTAGCAATAAATGTAATTACTGTCATATTTTAGGGTTCTTTGTGTTGAATCATAAATCGATTGAATAGCTCGCAGTAAAATGTGCGACACTTCATTATGTCATTCTTATGGGCTGGTATGAAAATTAAAATATAATTGACATTCACAAAAATAATTTACTGATATCTAGAATTGGTAAGGGTGAGTTTTAATAAAATTTAATAACGTGAAAGCATTGGAATTGTCTTCCCCTTATGTGGAGTGTCAAAGTTGTTATAACAGCAATACCAGTCTGTCATTAAAATTGATTAACATTCAATTGCAATTTTTATTTGGTGTTCTTATCTTAAGTATTTATTTTGCTTCATTATCTTGGTAGACTGTCAAAAAGTTTTCATTCAATTGCAATTTTTTGTTGGTATATTAATACTTAAGTATTTATCTTACTTCGTTATCTTGGTACCTTTAAAAAGTTATCATTAGGTATTAGTTAAAACTTTAAAAATAATAAAATCAATAAGTAAAACTTATTATAACTTGGACTTTATTACTAAACCACAGATACTATTGAGTTTAAAGAATACCATTCTAGCTCAAATAAATACAACTACAGTTACTACGTAGATGTGTCATTTAATCTCTTTCTACGAATCACCTCGATATATTACAGCGACACGTGAACCAACCTCCAGCTAAAAACACAATCTATCTAGTCGATAAGACTTAAGTTCAACATTAATAATTAAGTACATAGTTAACAAGTAAATGGAGATGCATCTGTACCAATTATAAAGACGGATTGATGAAGCCGAGCGGGCGATGTTATCGTTAATCACTACGGAACCATTTAACCTAATGGGAGTTCGGACTTATATAGAAACTGGTGTGGTGTGGGCGTTTCTTATTTTCTAAGAATTCTCGCCTCCGTCTCTGTTATTACGGCAAGTACGTATATTTTTTAATATTTATTTCCATTGCATGTTGTGTCTATGTTTTTAATTATGTGTCTGACTGTAATTATGTTTTGCATAGGTTTCTATGCTACTTTCATAAATCAGTATTTAATAATAAAAAAAAAAATAGTTTCTGTTTCTATTTTCTGTGCTTGCCGACCAGTAAATATGATCCCTTATGTCGACTACATGACCTAAAGCGCGGTCACTGTCGGGCTGTAGGTATACTGTCCGGCTGCATAGAAAAGAAAGAGAAGCGCGATGACACAATACTGGTAATTTATTGCAAAATATACGGCAATTATCTATTTACAAAAAACCTATTGTTTGGACTAAAAAATTAAAACAATAGTGCTTTAGTATGTTCCTTGTAGAATAATCTGACAAAAAATCAGAATGATTGTATGTATATTAGTATGGTTTTTATTTTAAAAAGGAAGTTTTTAGAGGTATCTTCACGATTTTTTGTATCGTATCAAATTAGTTGTATTATGTTTTCAATACACTATCTACCTAGCATATATCCTGAAGAATATCATATATTTTTCTGATTTTGATTACTGTCGTCGATCATATAGGTATACTTTTATTGCTTCTAAAACTTACGTTTTTTTGCGTTTAGGTCCTGTAATCCTCTTAAGGGGAAATGGGTTGCGCTAGGTAGCCCGCGAAATTCATTTTTTTTTTTACGTTTTCTGCAATTTGCAGGTCAGTGTCTGGTTGTATGTTGAACAAAATATTTATTTATTTATTAAAACTTTATGCACAAGTAAAAACTGTACAAAGGCGGACTTAATGCCTTGGGCATTTTCTACCAGTCTACCTTAGGGTGATGCAGAGACAATTCACAGCAGGTGCAATAACAGTGAAAAAAAAATTAGAAAATATTTATAAAAGGTATAAGAATAAATACATATATACATACATACAACAAAATATATATACATATAAAAAAAAAAAAGTTATGAGACATAAACAAGAAACCCTACGACAACTCAATTCTGAGACGAATCTGCCAACTTCTTGTGTATGTGTTCTCGAGCTTTCACTTTAAATGTGAACCGATTGGTTACCGTCCTGATATTCTGAGGGAGGGGAAATATGATTCGCGAGCGTAACAAGTATGTATTTACAGAATTATAATTACTAAAATCCTATTGAATTATAAAGTATTTCATGAAATTATTTATTTATTTATTATTATTAATTACAACGGTTATACACCATCAGTAATAGTAATTAATTAATTTCTTATGTATTATATAAATTACAATTTCGCCTGGATAACAGGTAAAAAAAAATACGTCGTCGTTGTCATAAAAAAATTTTAATTTCGCAGGCTGGTTGTCGCTTTCTCCTTAATTAAAGAGAAAGGCTGGTTAATAACCATTTACGTTACATGAGACAAGTGTACTTTTATCCTGAAACAATTTAGCCGTGTGAGGAAGGTAGAGCAGGACAACATTAATTATAATAATTATGCATTCACAGCAACCTTCAAAATCATGGCCGACAACGGCCACAAACAGTAGTCCAAGTACGACAAGCGACGCAATGATTACACCCTCAGGTGTGCCCCAACACGTAATTACAGCCAGCAGGTTATTAAGCTGAAGAAAATCATTTAAACACTAGTGGGAAATGCTTTACCACTAGGACCTGCATCTGGCTACATAGGTGCTAAACAGGGTCAAATTCAATTAGCTAGCGAAACTCCGCGTGCAAACATATCTAAACACGAAAAAATAAAAATACGTGTGGCACTCGGGGACTGCCGCGGTAAAGCTATTGCATAGCAACGCACACAAACACCGTGCCGAAGTCTGCCGAACTGATACGACGTTAGACGATGCTTAGGTTTATTTTCGTTACGGAATTTCTTCATTCGGTCGCCGCGCTCAAAGCCCAAGATAAAAGCTATGCAATAGCTTAAAAAATAAACTCAATTCCTACTTCAAGTAACAACACTTCCAGCGGTCGTTGACCCCATTTTGTTTTAGATATCGATGCCGATCACTTCTGCAGAGTTTCGCTACTTAATTTAATTTGCTCCTGTATAGTGCGGAAAGAACACTTCAAAGAAAACAGAACGCAAATTACCGTCATAACCCACTTTTTAGAGAGAAAACTTCTTATCTTTTAGCCAATAATAATGACATTCCAATAAGTAGCTCAAGTACGACGAGATGATTGCAGCCTCAGGGATGACCCAGTACATAATTACGTTTAAGGAACTCATTCATAATTATTACTACTGGTGTTAAATAGCACCCCTGGCACCTAACTCTGACAGCAAGGGGACATTTTCTCAAAATTATCAGCCGGGCTTCACAAAAATAAAACATTTACTCTCAAAAACTCGCCTCTTTTAAAGAGAAAAACTTTCCTATCCTGGCTATCTTCAACCAAATAATAAGGTATGTGAGGTAATACTAAACAATAGCTCTAGTACAGACGCCAGCACATCAACCTACTACAATCTGTCAAATTTCTTTAATAAATTTTCAACTTTATTACTAAAGCATAAGGTTCAAAATTGATTGGGGAAATGTGACAGTTTCGGGTAGGTTGATGTACTGGCGTCTGTACAACAAGACGCGATGATTACAACCCCCACTGCGGAAAAATACTAGGTAGGTACTCTAGAAACTAAATCTGACAGAACGGAGACATTTTCTCAGCATTACCTACTTGTATCTTACTTACGAAACAAAGCTTCGTTATGATACATTTTTCCCAAAAAACGGTCTTTTTTTAAATAAAACCTTTTTTATCTTCAACTAATGGATAAGAAGGCGCCAAACAGTAGCTCAAGTACGACAAGACTCAGGGGTGTCAATTTTGACACCCGTAATTACATAATATGTGTTTTAACACATATTATGTAATTACGTTTAAGGAAACCATTTTTATAACTACACCCACTCTGGGCAAAAATAGTTTTCGTCGAGAACCTAAACCTTACGATTTGGCGAAATTTTCGAAATTATTATTTATTTAAACCACAATTATAACACCTTTACAGAATCATCCAAGGCGATGTTATAAGTCACAATGTCTATTCCTTTACAAAAATAAAATAAAATCACCTGCCATGTAAGCAAAATTGCACATGGCTTGAATCAATCATTGGAAAACGTCTGATATTATAATATCAGATCTTTATTAAGCTTGATTAAGCGTCTTATAAACATATTTCCACCAAAGAAAAATCGCTTTTTCAAAAGAAAACCGCTTCGTATCCTCAACCAATGATAATGACACGCCAAACAGTAGCTAAAGTACGACGAGATGATTATCGCCCGAGGGCTGCTCCAACATATAAATTACTTTTAAGGATCACGTCCATACTTCTTAATGTCACTTCGCCTAAGGACATGAGTTTAATGGAGATCGGTTATCAATTACTGTGAGATTTCAATGTCATCAGTAAGTTATTTTTAAGGAAAAAGGGGAATGGAGATTAAGCTGTAGAGGAATGGGCGGGGCCTGCTGGATGATCTCTGTAATTAATTATGGTAGATAATGGAGTGAAGTTTCTTCCATGGAGTTTCTTGCCCGTTCTTCTCCATAGGTACCTACGCTTTAGAATGGGCAACGAGGTTCATTTTTTTTTTGACTGACCGACTTCTTGACAATTCAAAAGTGTCTGTAAATGGTTTAGTTGAAATAAATGCTTTGAGTTTGAGTTTGAATGATATAAGGAGCAGTGGTAGGTCGTAGGTTCAAACCCAGACAGGCGCTTTACTTTGTGTAAATTATTTTATCACCAGTGCTCTCAAAACGTTGAAGGAAAACATCGTGACGAAACCGGCATGTCCTGGAACCAAAAATTCGAAGACATATGATATCTACCAACCCGCACTGGGGTCGCGTGATGAATTACAGCCCCTCTCACCGAGAGGAGGTCTGTGTCCCAGCAGTGGGAACATTATAGGATGATTATGTTAGTTAGAACCTCTTATGATTGCCTATCTCTTTTTCAAGCTTACTTGTATGGGGTAAGCATTCAGCGAAAGTAATCGTACTGAAAATACACTGAAAAATCACAACAAGAAAATCTGAGGGGCTATTCTCGTAATTTTAAGAACGTCCACAGTCTGATCTCAGTCTCAATCTGACAAAAATACCTCTAATTTCCCTACATTTATGACAAGTTTGTGACATTTGTTTGTCGCCGACATGAGACTGCGACTAGATTTTGAACGTAATTACGAGAATTGGCGTTCTGGATTCCAGACACTTATTCAAACTTCTTCTTTACCCAGCCGATCGAAGAATGTTTCTTATAGGGACAAAGTTTGTTCTGAATAAACCAAGCAATTACATAATTTAATTAACTAATCTCATTTACATTTTCTATTATCGTGTAGTAGTCAAAGCTGTTATAAATAAATTATGTAAATTACATCGCTTCAAGAAAAATGCGGATTATGATTATCTTGTCCAGAGTGGGTGAAATATATGATAATTATATTGTCCAGTAGATTCCTTGACACAATCAGTCCATATACTTACTATACTAATATTATAAATGCGAAAATAACTCTGTCTGATACCCATTCACACCTTAAGGGCTGAAGAAACTTGGCACAGAGATAGACTGGGTTAGGATACTTTTTATCTCGGTCATACGTTCCTGTGGGATAATTTCTAATCTCCACGCGGGTGAAGCCAGTTTTAATAGGTTTATGCGTATCTTTACACATATTTATATCCACCTCTGTACATTTATGTGCTTGAAGTATAATAAATAAATAATTAATAATATCTAAAGACTTAAAACCTTTCTAACGTCCAGTTCTACCCTCATTATAAATATCAACTCTAAAAAGTGACATCAATGAACAATTACCCCATTTAACAGTGACAAAAAGTGACATTTTAATAACAATTACTTATCGTGTTAAGGGTTGGCATCAACGGACATAGAGCACGGGCCGGAACGGTCGCGTACCGGTCCGGAACAGGTACCGGAACAAGTGCGGAAAGGTCAACGGTGAATACCGATTGTTATGGAGTGTGTGGTAAAGACCTTTGTGTGGAGGTGAGTGAAGGCCGATTGTTGGGTTCGGTATTGATTTTTGTTTTATTTTGATTTGAAGGTTGTGTTTTGTTTTTCTTTTTGAGGATGCGTTTGGGGTAGCTTTTCTTTTATTTTAGCGGGATGTTTGTAGTTGTATGTAAATGGTGACTGATGGAGTCATAGTCAACATTACCTATTATAAGATCATTGATTTTTTTAGTGATGCTTGAAGACGTTAGTGTTAGAATATTTGTGATTCTGTGAGATGCTAATGAGATTTTTAGATAAACAGTAAATTTTTTCTAGCGTTTTATTTTAATGACTGCGCTCGCAGATCATCTTGGAGCGCTCAATCAGTTAGCTTATCAAATAGGGTGGTTCTATTTACAGACGAGAGCAACGTGTCGGGTGAAGCTTTGATAAGATTAGAAGCAAAACAGCAAGTTTTGTGCGTGTTGAACTTGAACGAAGGATAAGAGAAACTAGTTTACAGATCACTCGATAAGCTAGAGGCAATTAACTGATTACACTGATAACATCGAAAGCAATCTGGTCTTGCAACCATCTACGTATAGGGAGGTTTTGTTCGAACACGCTCATCACGTTTTTTTTCCAGTGGATTGAAACAAGTTAGCAGAAACTGGAATCTTACTTAAATTGTATAGAATTGAAAATGCTTAATTACAGATAATGACTTCTGAATTCAAGAGGCGCTGTTCAAGAATGGGTTTATTACAACAACAAAGTATACAAACTGGACACCGACAAAAACCTTTAAATGAGTTTTCTATAACACGAAATTATTGACGCAATCGATTAACTCGGAGAAATCTTCATCGACACACCCCCGACCCGATCGCATCGGCCTCCGTATCATTAAGATAAAATTAATTGGGCTCCACCGGCTTCCGCGTCCTCGTCGAGATGAAAAAACTGGGCACACGTGGTCACTACCGTTCATTTACGAACGCGAATTATGCGTAGTACGGCAGGTGGCAGGTGGCGAGAGCATGGGAACCCGGGGTTGAGGCGAGTTCCCACGGCCGCGTCATTCACCACGCCACACCTGCGCCCCTTAACGGGGATGCTACACACACGCCTGCCACGCGAAGGAAAGCGCCGATTAGAAGTGCCACGCGTGTGTGCGCGCGCGCCCGTACGTGTCCCCACGCGTGGAGCGCGTCTGTGTGCGCGCAGCTCGAGTTACAGGATTTATTCAAGTAAGTGCCCGTAGAAGGGCTGTTTACGTTATGCTCTACGTCGCTCGCGCGTATGTGTTTTAACAGGTATCGTATGTGTGTGTCAGCGTTTGATTTATTCGCTTATGTTAGCTTTATGATAACGACGGCCGTGTTACATTTTCTTTTGCTCCTGTAATTTATTTTTATAGAGTGATCTGTATGATAAGCACCCGCACAATGTTTTGTAAATTTCAATACAATCAACCGAGGCTGTCACATAAAATCTTCAGCGTACGACAATCTGATGCTATTGATGTCCTGATGTTACAGAAGATGCCATTATGCAAATGTCATTTTCCTTGAAAGTCTTGTCCCTCTATGCTTTTATATCAACTTGATGACAGTCTTCGTATACATAGTAGAGGTTTTACAATTTACACCTTAAGGGCTTTAAAATAAGTCAATACCTATTCAGTGAATAATTTATCATTAATAACTGTATGCATTTATTCATGAACCATTCAATAAAAGTTAAGCGTAGTATGTTGACGACTTAAAAAAGTGTCAACGTCCTAAATGAGATAGCATCGTTATTTTATTAACGTCCGTTTTATTAATAACCAATATAGATTTGAGGGCTTATCGTAGTTATCATAGATAGGCATGCATACAAATGGGTGCCCTTCGGTTGACAATGGGGTACGCGATCTAAATGAGCGGCGCGCGTTGGATCATGATCGCCCTTACTAACTACTAATATGAAAGCGTGTAGGCGCGTGTATTGTTGCTGACAAACATCGAATATAGGAGAGTTGGGAAGTGTCTTGTTTTGAATGCTGTACCTAATTTGAGTACGTTGTTTCCTATAAGTAGTATACCAAGGTTTCTCTTGAGGATCGAAAGGAAATTAAAATAATTGTAATATATATATATATATATTGTAACTGTGGTTTTAAGACCTCAGGTGGTCTAAGGACAAAAGCTCACAGCTTACAAAAGAAACCAAGAGTAGTTAAAATTCATATTCAAAGAACAAACCACTTTAACATTTTTTTTTTTCCTACAATACTCCACAGCAGCCCAACAACAATAAAATTAACCCATATCTTACCCGCTGCTCTATTGTCGCGACGCACGCAAAGGGATGCGTGGCGTGCGCACACGCAGGCTTTGACCACGTGCGTGAGCACTTCATTTACGTTCCTCGAGATCGTGATGTTATTTAGTTGCTGTTTGTAAGTGTTGGCGAATTATTTTTTGTACTGATTAATACGTAAGTGTATTATTAGTCATCCTATCGTTAAACTATAGTTTCTTACATCTCCTATGCTACTAGTATAGCAGTAGATACTTAAGTTGCTAAAGTAAATGGAAAACCTACTTTGAACTATTTTGTATTATAATTCGTTTTGCCTTCTAAGACAAAATCAAAATGACTGCGGACGCATACGGCTTTATAATATCGTGGCTTACGGCACAGTCAATGTAGAAAAGTCCTCGGAAAATAAACTAATGATTTGAAGAAAATGCTTTTTTGGCTAATTTTAGTGTCGTGATTTTCGCCACATTCTTACTGTAAGAAAACCTTGTACACATTTTTCATAAAAACAAAACCTTCTGGTCACTTTCTTCAGTTTCCGACACTCAAAACTACGACAACACATATCACCAATGACAGCCCGCATCGTCTATGGAATGTCATTGTGACAACGCGTGTCATGCGCAGGCGCAGCGCACTTATCAGCCAACGTGATTGTTTTATTGACGCCTCTGCCGTTTGAATAATTATAGCCCATAATGGTGTAACGAATGGTATTGTTTTGGTAAATAATGGTTATGAGAGTCATAGAACTATGGACGGCGTAGAAAAGAAAATACTATGCCTATTGTATGTTGAGTGGTGTGAGTGAAAATCTTATTGAAAATGGTATTTTTTATAGAAAAACCATATAGAGAAACTGAATGTATTTAATATAGTAATTAGCATATCTCTGCATGGAAGAATCATTGTTTTAAAGAGAATGATTCCTTCATCAATAATGTGGAATCACGCATTGCATTTCATGTAAGTACTACAAAAAAAGTCATGACAGTTTCAGAGATTATAATAAACCCAAACAACCAAAATGATACCACTTTAAAAGTACTGGAATGTCCCCAATCAAGCACACAATTAATATCAAGCATCACTCTTCGTCAAACAAAACAATATGCCCACACTATCACGCAAGAACGACACGAAATCCCTTAAACTAAGTCAACAGTACCCTGGCGTGTGTTGTCCACACTTTATACACACTCAACCCAACACACACACACACAATAAATATTCATAAATACCACAGTACTCCTGATACATACAAAGTTCCATTTTGTAACCCTACCCCAGGGAGAAGGGGCAAAAAGTGAACACTTATTTTAAAAAGCATTCGCTGCACGTGGTCGGGTTGTGGTCGATGGTTTTTTTTTCCTTTTAACGAAAGTATTACGTTGTGAAATTCTTCAGTAGAGTGGAGCATATCGGTTGCCTTTTAGGTTTTGAGTTAAACTGGATTTTCTTTACCTACTTACTTTTATCTTTGGTAGTGTTTTTGAATTTCCAAGACCCCTCCGTGCCTTGGAAAGCACGTTAAGCCGTTGGTCGCGGCTGTCATTCGTGGATCTTTGACAGTCGTTACGGGTCGTCAGAAGCCCGAAAATCTGACAACCAGTCTTACCATGGGGTATCGTATTACCCAGTAACTGGGTTGTGGAGGTCAGATAGGCAGTCGCTCCATGTAAAATACTGGTATTCAGCTGCATCCGGTTAGACTGGAAGCCGACCCCAACATAGTTGGGAAAAGGCTAGGCAGATGATGATGATGGTGGAGTGTTTTTGAATTTTGTATTGATTGTCATAAACGTCTGTCTAGATGTCTCGGTAATTTCCCTACTGTTTGAGTGACACACAACATATCAGAGTTTGGACATAGACAAATATACATACATGACATTATATAAAAATAATTTCCTATTATCACTTTAAGAATTTCCTCGACCACGAATCAGTCTAATTGGAAAGAACATGATTTTTTTTATTATAAGGTTGTTCATTTTTACTTTTGTTTTTGATTATGGTTTATAACTTCGTCAGTCATTATTTTATTATTGATTTGGTGACTTTAGCGAGAAAGTAAGTATTTATTTTCCCAATCACAGCTTTAGCTTAGAGTCCCTTAATATAAAATTAAGGACGATAAAACAGTCGTAACAATAAAGTGACAGGACCACTATATTTCGTTAATTAGCTCATTTTATGGCAAAGTTTTTGAAGATGTCTTAATTAAAGCTAAAAAACTGAATAAAACATTTTAAGTATGAAAGTTACATAAAAGCTTTGGTTTAAGCTAATAAAAACCCTTTTTAAGTTTTGAATTTTGTTCATTAATATATCCTTTTAAATGTATAGTTTTATCAAAAACATGGCTTTTGTTAGTGAGATGATAAAAACATTACGAAGCAAAAGGAATATCTAAGGATCGTAGCAGGTGGCGTTCTAAAGTTTCTGCCTACCCCAATTCTGCCTACCTCATTTGGAAGAAGGCATGAGTTTATGTACAGTCAACAAAATAGATAAGTATGCAGGATTGTCGGATATAGTTGAAGTTTAGTAAGAGACCGACGGATGTTCTCGAACAAAATGTAATTTTATTAATAGAAAAAAAACAGCTCATTTATCAAATTAAATTTCAGTCGACAACATCCATCGGTTTCTTACTAAACATCAACAATGTCCGACGATCCTGCATACCTATCTCTTTTGTTGACTATACCTATGTATGTATGATGAAAGAATGTCGTACTAGCAAGTAGGTTAAAAACATAGTTACCCGACAAATATTTTCTATTAACCTAATGCGTAGATCATAGAAACTTAGAATCGAGTGCGAAAATCCATCAAACCAAATTGGGTCATCGATGTTTAAAGGCATAAAATTATTATCGCATCCGTTCGCAATACCCAAGTTAAATGAATAACCCATTAGACCTACTCTAATGGGTACCTATCATGTATGCAATCGCGCACTTAAAACTAACCACCACCTCTCATACATCGGTTAAAAAGAAAGAAAGAAAAACGTTAAAATAATTTTATCAACACCAAATAAATATTTAGTTTTATTAACCATTAAATAAGTTAAATAATGTCGCTTTTGCTATAATTCAAGTGATAGCCTGATTGTTTTTTTTTTTATATTATTAAAGTGTGGCAATTAAAACAGGGCATTTAATTTTATATTTCAATTTAAAAGCATTACTTTTTCATTTTAATTTCAGTGTTGGCACTAAATAATCAGCCAGTTTAACGCTAGTCTCGTAAAAATTGTTTTTAGTGCAAACCGTCGCACTTTTCTTAGTGTTGTTAAAACAGGCCAATAATGTTCATAAAATACGATAATGTTCATACTATAACGATTCAATATTTAATGTTTGTTTACCGCCTCGTATAATAACAAAGAGAAGAATAATCTTCATCCGTTGTTTAATTGAAAAAAAAGCTATATAGGGTGACTGGTAATTAGTGACCGATACTTAAGCATGTGATTGTACTCATGATAACAAACAACTTTTACTATGGGACCAAAAAATCTGCTATTTAGACGTTTATGTTCGCCTAACTGGTCAAAATGTACTGAACAGCAGATTTTTTTTTCGTGATTTCAGGTTTGGTCCCATAGTAAAAGTTGTTTGTTATTATCATGAGTACAATCACGTGTTTAGGTATCGGTCACTAATTACCAGTCACCCTATGTACAGGGTGGCAGAGACTTCGACGCGCACCCTGGATCCAGTACATGATTCTGAGTT
This sequence comes from Hydraecia micacea, assembly GCA_914767645.1. Classification (NCBI taxonomy): domain Eukaryota; kingdom Metazoa; phylum Arthropoda; class Insecta; order Lepidoptera; family Noctuidae; genus Hydraecia; species Hydraecia micacea. The sequence goes on from OU611794.1 coordinate 5,409,029, forward strand.
ATTAATAAAAAAAAATAGCTGTTCTATACATTTTGACCGCGTAGGTATTGCAATTTTCTATGAAACGGCAGATTTATTTTAATAACCGATGATCAATTTCTACGCTAGAGGGTCTAATATCATGTGCACGTCGACGTCCCCTGCAACTGTCAAAAAATCTCCTAGATATCAGTTACGAGATTGCTGGTAAACCTGTAATTGGCGACTGTGTAAGACCGAGACTTTTGTGATTATAGTACTTAAGATAAATTATACATAGAAGCTGTTGGTGTACCTTATTAAATAAATAAATAAGTAACAATAGAAAAAGTAACTGTGTCTCATTAGTGACAGTTGAGCTAATAAAATTTTCACATTATAAATTCTTATCAGACTTATTGGAATCATAACTAACTTGTAACGTATTTTTATTTTCGAATGTAAACTATACACTGGGATATATCTTAGTTAGAACTATGAACAAACAAGAACATTTAAGTTAGTGAACTATTCGTTACAGAACATTTATACAGGTTGATTTTTTTTACCGGTTCCAAATTTTTACAGGGTGTTCTACCCATGAATATGAACAACTTTCACTATGGGACCAAGTCTAAAGTCACGAAAAAAATCAGCTGTTTAATACAAAAGTTCAATACCTAGTTGACCAAAATGAATGAAACAGCAGATTTTTTTTTTCGTGATTTCAGAAGTTGTTCATATTCATGGGTAGAATACCCAGTAAAAATTTGGAACCGGTAAAAAAATAATTCTGTATGCGTAATTAAAAATAAGTACTTGTATCAAAAATCATATTATATAATAAAATCGTTAACATTTTACTGTATTCAAGTCCCACTCTCTTTTTTCTTCAGTGTTAAAAACAACACCATTACAACAATCACAAAAACATTTCAAATAAAAGAAAGCATCAAACAACGGATTCCGTGACAAAATGACACCGATTAACAAAAAGCCTCGTGATTTTAAAAACGTATCCCATTACAAAATGTTTTTTTGGGCAATTCAATTTGCATATTATACGCATGGTATCCGGACAATCGGCTGGGAGATAATATCAAATTATTAATAAAATAATCAGTAGCGTTTGGAACGCGCGACCTAATGTAAAATGAATATTTAAATAGATAATCATCTCGGGTAAAATATTTTTGTTTAGGTAAATAAAATCTGTTGGAATGTGAATTGTATTTTAAATGGTTGAATTATTCATTTTACTATAATTATAACAACTACGCATTTGTCTTAAAAATACTACGACACAAAAGAATTTGTTTCTTTGTAATCTTTTAAATCCTGTATAATACGTTAATCATTAAGTTTGACCAAGTAAAAACCTCTTTTTAAAAATTGATCACTTAAAAACCCGATGTGGGTCTAAAAAAGTATGCATGGAAGGATTTGGGGAGGTCTTTACTGAGCAGTGGGACTAAGTGTAGGCTAAGTAAAAAAACATATTTGCTTTCATTATTCACATAAAGTACATAATCAGCCTATCCTCTTCCCACTGCTGGGACACAAGCCTCCTCTCTGTGAGGGGACATAAAAACATCTTAAATCAACCAAGTAAACACTTATAAAATTACTTTAAGCAAAATAGTGTAAACAGAGGAACGAATGGCGCCATAATAAATTACAGTGATAACTTACATTTGAAACTAAAACTGACTTTATGATAAATATGAATTCAAACTAGAACATGTTATTATCTTAGCGAAGGTCTACGAGATTTAGGTCTACAAAAGTGCTACGAATTCGTAGCACGCGTAGACTAACGAACTTTTTTTGTTTTGTTTTTTAAATTATGCTAATAAATTACCTTATTTATAGCTACTATAAGTAGTGTCGAAGTATGTATCGAAGCCTCAATAGTAGCTTATCTGATCTGTTCTATGAAACATTACCCATTCACCATTCATTCGTGGATCTTTAACAGTCGTTACGGGTCGTCAGAAGCCCGAAAGTCTGACAACCAGTCTTACCAAGGGGTATCGTATTACCCAGTAACTGGGTTGTGGAGTCAGATTGGCAGTCGCTCCATTTAAAATACTGGTATTCAGCTGCATCCGGTTAGACTGGAAGCCGACCCCAACATAGTTGAGAAAAGGCTAGGCAGATGATGATGACCCCCATTCACAAAGTTTTGATACTAAAAAGTTTGTAAGTCCAAAAAACCCATTTTTTCCATAACTTCTTCGAAGTATGTACTGGTTTCTAAGCATGACAATATCAAACGTGCCCATTTAACCGTCACACACAATAAACGCCACCTTTAACGGTCTTTCCATTCACACGGCGCGGGAGCAAACTTTGTTCGATTCAACGGCATCAGTAGGTACATGACGTGCAATTTAAAAGAAACATTGTTTATTGTCCTGATAAAGAACATCATAGTATTCTTGGGCTAGAAAACAGCCGGAAAACCTCTCTGAAAAATTTCACGTAGGTACCATTAAAACCATAATCGGAAAAAACGGAATGTACTCAAGTATTACACTGTGTAAGTAATAACGTTTTTTTTTTAAATTCCAGCTGTAAATATTATATACAGGATGTATAAGGCCAAAATACCTTCTGCTTAATTTAGCTTAATCTTACTTTAGTTACGTAGGTTTTTAGGACATGAAAGACCGACATTGCCTATATCCTGTATCCGGACGCGGAAGTCAAATGGCAGTTGCTTCAAGTAAAATACTGAGACACACTCAGGCGCATACCGAGTTAGGTAAAAAATAGTTTTAACATTATAGGACCTTTTTCTCGTAGGCGATGTCATGGAAAACGTAAAATATGGTATAATAAAGATCTAACATTATTATAATTTAGCCGTCGCTCGCTCAACTGACCGGAGGAAATGATTTATCAGTGCTGTGTACGTGATTTGCGAGCGCGGGCGCATGCGATTTAATCACAGGAAGCAACACCGGCGTGCCGTGATAAATCTGCAGGAACTTATCTATCCGATGGCCAGCTGCGGCCCGTGATTCATAATGCAGCGATAGTGCTGTTTATTCTGCTAGGCACCGCCTTAGGTGACGGCTAGGAACTAGTATACTACTATTACCTATGCGAGACATCGGCCCCTTTGTACGTCTTGTTTTATTGTCCACAAACAGATTTATAGCAGAAAACTAATGTCAAATTAATTCAATGACCACTTTAATACTTTTTTCGCTGAATTTCTTCAAACTTCCTTATATGGATTAGTTTATGCAGCCATAATTTATGAAAATGGCGCGACATCCACAACCAAGACGTGCAAGAATACTGATTTAATCGTAGCGTTATCCGACTCGAAATCTAAAATAACTACAAGTCATTATGGCCAAGAAAAACAAAATATATCAAAGTCATTTTGAAGAGAGCCCCATATCAGAGCAAGTTAGTCATCAATAAAGGTTTACGAGCACAGTTTTCTTGTACTCTGAGACTATTCCAAGTCGCGGCACGTCAAAGCTCTATTCGTAGAAGTTGTTCGTAAAAACCAGTCTGTAGCGCGCGCTACTGCTCGCGTGCTGCGCGCGCGTCGCCCCGCTCCCGGCACACGCTCATGTGCGCGCGCGGGCCAGGCCCTACTATATAAACCCCTCGCCCTTCCTCATTCAATCATTCCCTGCTGACGCATCGTGCGCGCATGACGCTCTGTATCCTATCATAGTCGCCCTGTAAATACGTAGTCGTAACTTGTTTAGTCTAACTTCGTATTATAAACAGTAGTAAATAAATAGTTAAAATGTGTTTGGCTAAGGATGACACGCAATCACCGCAGAAGGAGGTCCCGTCACCTCGCTCGCCTTGGGCGAAGCTTCTAAGCCGTCAGGTAAGTTTCCAGATTCAAACGTCTCTGACTTAATCACTTGCAACTTGTCCCTCCCTCAACTCACGACTTGTTGTCCAGTTACAAAGTGTACTTATTATGTTTTCTTTGTTTACAGAGCTCCAAGCCTCGGCTTCCCCGCAAGGTGACGACCTCTACGCGGGTTAATCTTAATAAGTGCTGGTCCAAGTTAGGAGAGTTGATCTCCAACTCGGGCCCCCGCACTGACCTACCATCCCAAAAGACTGCATACCCCGAGGAACCTGTTCTTATACCTTTCTCGGACTTCTTCCGCCCAGTGGACCCGGTGAAACCGGTGCCGGTCGAAGAAAACGACAACGTTGAAAACCAGAACATCGCCAACAACCGCTTCGAGCTCATCAACGAGGACCTGGAGATCTGCGACAACATGGCCAACGAGGTTCGGGAGATCTGCAACTCGGCCACTAAAAACTGCTTCGTATGTAATCTTTGTTATTAGTTACTTTTAAACCTTCGCTTCAGTTCTTCCTTCGGTACTAAAATGCAGTGAAAACAAAATCGCGTCTTCCATCAGTTAGTTTTAAACGTGCTCGGTAGCACAGATCCAATGTCTTCCATTAGACTTAGTGATGTGATTGGTGCGGCGCCTCTGCCTGTGATGTAGCCTAATATTTGTGATCTCTAGTAGATAGTAGTGAGGCGTTGTGTCATCCTTTAAATTAGTGTTGTAACAGTAAATTGTCACAAGTTTTGGTAGACAGCTTTAATTGAACTGCACTGTATAATTATCATTGCACCAATCTCCGGCTATCCACTGAACTTCTAATGCGTAACAATCCTGCTTTGTTTCTCTTACTTAATCCAACGTCTTCCAATAGTGTTAAGTTTTTATTTTTATTTTTTTGGGAATTGCATCTCGCAGTTCATCGTATGAGGTTGTCGTCCGCTTAACCGGTATTTTCTGTGGATGCCTCAATAAATTAAGGCCTCCAGCCAGGGCGTTAAGTTTTGCCTGTGATATAGAGTTCATATAACGATCGAAAGCTTTAACTAGATCTAAGTAAGAAAAGTTTATTAGTGTCTAAGTTATAGATTTGTTCGCTAAGTGTTCTAAAACTTCACTTAATATTGTGTAAGTAACTTTAGATTATTTTTCATGTGATATTCGCAACACTAAGTGAACTTTATTATTTGGTAGGAGTATTGATATGAACGTAACATATCAGTAGAATGAAGCTTTAATAGTTTGTAAGACTTTTAGATTAAGTAATATCACTTGAACTTCCATTTTTATAATGTTGTGTAATGTTTAGATCATGTCGTTTTCTAAATTTTCTTTAACATTTGTAAGTTTCGCAGAAGTGGGCCGAACGTGCCAATCTTAATTAATTAAGTTTTAGTTATAACTTGCTATGTACTCCTTAACTTGTTAAGTTTTAGTTAAGTTACTTTTTCTAATATTTTTGATGAATTCTTCCATTTGTGTCAATTGTTTAAGGTGACTTTTTTTTCTCTTTATCGTTATAATTATGTTAAGTAATTAAGTTAGATAAGCACTCGTATCTTAGACTGATATCGTTAAGAATTCAAGACTTTCGTTTGATCTCCGATTCTTAATAAACATTAATGTAATAACTTAAACATGAATCTTATTTAATCACCCTATAACCGTTACACATACATCGTAAAATGATGTTTAATGTCCATACATAAAAACAAGTGAGAAAAACGTGCTTAATACAGACATTCACATTTTAAAATCAGACATAAATTATTCATAAAACAAAATAATAAAACCACCAAACAAGTTTGTATGCAATACTACTTACACCTTTGAACTGTGAAATAAAGAAACCTAATAACAACAACTACTTAACTGTTGATGAGTAATTTGCGCGGGAAACCAAGCACAGTTCCCGCGCTTTGCAACAGAAGAAAATCATAATACAATTACAGACCTTATACAGAGCTTTGTCATTTGCTTTTTCAAAACCATAATCAATACATTCCTTCACACAGGCCTTTCTAAAATAGTGCCAAAATACTCAGTCTTGTGCAATTGCATTTGAAGTTTTAAACATGTAGGTCTTGTAGGTATTGCATTTTTCAAATCGGATAATTCATTCTTAAAACACAACATTTTCACTTAATATTTTTCCAATCTATATAACTAACTAATTAAGTTAAATAACCTGTAATCTAATTGAGTATCTATTCAATTAGATGGTTTTTGACATAAGTAGGTACTATTTCACACCCAAGTAGTCCCTCGTCTTAGCAAGCTTATTTAGTTCGGTAACAATAGAAAAAGTAATTGTGTCTCATTTGCGACAGTTGAGCTCTTAATTTTACTACCATTTATTTTGACATTAACATCATCCGAGTACCTTGGAATGGGAAACGTATACTTAACTAATAATAACTAAAAGTTCTAACTCAAAAGGCTATGTTGTGTAAATGTGTAGGACTGTACTGGTTCTGGTTCATATAATTAAGGGCCATGTTGTTTGGCCCACGTGTTAAGTCACGAACGAGAATTAAAAGGTCAAACCCGTAGTTCATAATCTATGACAGTTTGTGGATTTATGAATCAATTTAAGTAAAGCTAACTTTCATTTATGTATTCATGTAGGTGTGCAATACACAATTACGCAAGTGTACCTATATGTCAAAATTGCGCGGGAATTTTTTTTTGTTTGATAAATGATTTTATTTCGGTAAGTAGGTTTGTACCAACACTTTTACAGGTCCAACATATTTAAAAAACTAGATGAGGTCGGCGGTTCCTACCTGACTACTCTGAGAAGAAAGGCCGAAACAAACTCAGAGGTCACAGTCTCTTTTAAATTTCAGATATAATCTTGGTCAGATCATGTTAAGTCCATGTAGATCGGTGTCTGAAATGGTCTTCTAGCTAGATAAATCATCACGTGGCTTGATGATCTTTTATGTTGCAAATATGGATACAGTACATGATGATATAGTGAATTCACTCACATTTTACCAGTAGCTAATTCACTAAACTAAACTATAACAAACATAACAAAAAAAAAAAACAAATTATAGGCAAATATAATTCTTATTTTATATATTAGGTATAAACAGTCTAAGTTAAATTTTTTTTCAGTCAAGAATTCTTTTACGCTTTATAACGATAGCGGCAATTCTTTCCAACGTTTAGGTATTAATTCAAAATAAAATTGTAAAACGACCAAAATAAAATCGATTGTAATATCTTAAGTTATAATATAATAACACAATTTTAAGTGAATGTTATCAAATAATTTATGTACGTATTGTTTTTTACAACACATAAGATTATACTGGCTGGTTTGAGGTGGCGCAGGAAAAGAGTTCGTAAAATGATTTGGGGTAGGTTTTTGCCCAGCAGACAGAATAGGCTAACAAAAAAAAAAAGTTTATACATATCGATACACATAGGTAATTATTGAATTTCCATCACAAGCACAACATTAAAATCATTTAAGTCCATCAAGACTTTTTTCAGAACAGTATTCCGTTTCCAGTTACCTACTTACCTACCTTAGTTTTAATATTAACCTAATAAACTTCTCATATTATTATCATGTTATAACTTGCAAACTCCATACGATAACCTTATTCCAGTGTTGATGCAACTTGATACGGGGACCGACTTGCATCAACAGGTCGCGACAAGTTCTGGAGTCAACGCCTACGACACGTCATACCTGCTACCTATTGCTAGTAATATCTGAAAAAAAAAATATTGTGAGACGCCTGACACATTCAATATCTTTTTATAAATCCAATTAAGGCATGAAACTTGTTCTTTAAGCAGAATTACTAGGTAATATTGTAAATGAAGTATGAAAAAGGTTTGAGATTTACACAAGGTGGCAGGGACATGAACGTACAAACTGTAACCATTGAATTCAACCATAGAGAATTATTATAGTCTTTGAATTCAACACACGATTCTAGACCCCCAAACATAATCAGCCTATAATGTTCCCACTGCTGGGACATAGGCCTACTCTCGGTGAGAGGTAGTGCGCCGTAATCAACCACGCGGGCCCAGTGCGGGTTGGCAGATGTCACATGTCTTCGATTTTTTGGTTCTAGGACATGCCGATTTCCTCACGATGTTTTCCTTCACCGTTTTGAGAGCAGTGGTGATGAAATAATTTACACAAAGTAAAGCGCCTGTCTGGATTCGAACCTACGACCTACAACTCGTTAGTCGCGGCCGTTACCACTTGCGTAGAATTTTCGGTTATCAAAAAATAAATCAGCTGTTTCATAGAAAAGTGCATTACCTACGGTTAATTTTCGTTTGACGAGCTTTGGAACCATTAAAAGATTCTCCACGACTGAAAACAATTTTAAGTACGTAACCTTTACATATTGCAATAAGTAATGCAAGAGTACAAGCTGTCCTCCCATACCTACTGTAATTTGAAAACATTGTAAAAACCAATTATTTTTAAAAGAGTAACCGTGGAGTTTCGTGCCGGCTCTTCTCCATAGGAAACGACCAATTGGAACCGTGCACCTAGCTTCTGACGTTTCATAAGTGCCCTTGTTGGTTTATGTGAAATAAAATATTTAGATTTTACAAGGCTATTTTAGTAAATATTTAATCTATCCAAGAAAAAGCATTGATCAGCTAATCAGACTCCTAATTAATACCTATGCTTTAAAAGATGAAAATTTTTCACCTAGTTCGGATGCAGATGCTCCCATGTTGTATTATTATCATTATAGCCAAATTTTTTTGCGCTATATCGTTTTGGTCATGTTATTATTTTTGGTGTCAATTTTTTTTTTGTTGACAAAAAAAACTCGAGGAAAGCAAAACATTCAAATTAAGAAGCACTTTCACTTATTTATATTATTCACCTACACAGTCCATTCCAATATCCGTTAAGAAACAGTGACTCCTTTATTCAGAACATAGATATCCGTGATTCAGAACCTTTAGTACTAGTATTAACAAGGAGAAAACTGGGTAATGTAAGAATTATTCACTACAATTCCTGTACAATCTAGACTAGACTAAATTAAATGACTTGAGACACTTGCTTGCAGATTGCAGGCACCATTGTAAACTTGGTTTAAATTCCCAGTTTACATCGTACCGTTTAGCATTTCATTTCGAATCGTTTGTGAGTAAAAGATAATTATAGCACGCAAACAATTTGAGTCGTAGCTTAATTGAAACTTTGCCTGTAGACGAGGGTTTTTTTTTACCCTATAATAGGGGGTACTGCGGATACTACGGTTTTATGTAAGTAGGTACTTCTACCTTCGTTCACATTATTTGATATTAATCGATCTAGGCCAGCTAATGATACACAATTGATTTTCTATTGTAATGTGCCACCGGTACGCGCCGGGCAGAAGCGATTAATACTGTTTTCATAATAGGAAGGTACCTGCAGATTATTAATAATATTAATTCATTTATATTTCAGAAGACATGGTCTATAGCATTCAATAAAACATAAAATTGATAGAAAATTCACACAAAGAAATTAAAATAATACTCATTAATATACAAATATCATTCCAATAATATCAATTATGAACTTAGTAATGCTGCCTACACACCTAGAGTAAAACTATCACTGATTACGAGTTTACGACTATCATAATCATTACTCAGTCAGACACATTCTTCTTTTCACCCGCAGATAAAACTTAAAAATAATGTCCAAAAGACATTACCAAGCAATAATAATGAAGATACCTATCTATATTGACAGTTATTTAAATCCCTAGAGCAGACGAAACGTTTTATCTTCATGACAACCCTGACTTATTTCCATTCGCTATACTCGTAAAAAAAAACGACAGTCATCAAGTTTTACAACCGAATAATTATGTTATTTAAAGCCCATTTACTTATCGTATATACATGAAAGTTTTATTTTATTTGTTTGCATTAGTATTATAGTTTTTTAGATGAATTGAGTGTCAATAGGTGTTGTAGGTGATAGAATAGAGTGGAAGATATTTGGTCAGCGACCTCCTTAACAATACGAAGGCCAATTAAAATCTAGTCGCAATCTCATCTCAGCGACAATCAATGTCAAAAAGTCGAAAATTTTGGGAAACTAGAGGTATTTTTGACATATTTAGGGCTGATTTTTCTCATGCCAGATAATTTTAAGGGGGAATAATTTAGATTTTTCGACAGTTCTTCTATACAAAAACTGTCAGACGTCAATTTTATTCCACGAATAAAAATTATCTGTCGATTGAAAAATCAGACTAATTAGAATGCGAACGTTCCTAAAAATAAGCTTGCCCCTCAGGTTCCATATTTGTTCGAGCATTTTCTTGGTATACAAAAGGTACTTATTTATCTGCGGACTATGATGGCTACAAATAAAAGGTGAACAGCTCCACCAACGGATATATTGCAGAACATTTTTAGACAACCAGGTATCGTATTACCCAGTAACTGGGTTGTGGAGGTCAGATAGGCAGTCGCTCCATGTAAAATACTGGTATTCAGCTGCATCCGGTAAGACTGGAAGCCGACCCCAACATAGTTGGGAAAAGGCTAGGCAGATGATGATGATTTTCAGACAACCAGAGTAACACTGAATTTACACATGAAATAGTTTTACAATCAACACAAGTACGCATGAAATACTCAAACTTCTCTTAATGCCCAGCTTCAAGGGATTCTCAACCTATTAACAGAAATGAGTAGGTAATGAAAATGATTCGAAAGGGGGAGTCACAATTTTTTCTCACCGTCATCTCCCGAACTAGAAAAACGAGCTTGGCCACCCCTAAATCTCTAAAAAACCTGTCGTAGGATTTTGTAATAAAGTTATTTTAAAACAGGGGAGTCCTGCAATAGTACAACAGCTGGGGGCATTCACTCATTCATTCATTCACTCAGTGGGAAAGGTCGTGACCCCTGTACTGTGACGACCCGTGGCAGATTTTGCACAGTTCAAAGGGTTGAAAGAAACATAATAATACATTATTACATTGTTAGTTCTCTTTGTATGGTTTCTTATTATTTTGTGTATTGAGTATTTATTACGATTCTTACTTGTGGCTTAATAATAACAGCCGCACGGGTCGATCGTACAGGTTAAGCTACGTTTGCCACGGTTGGTCCGTGGATGGGTAACTATCTTTTCATACCAAGACCCCTTCATACCTCGGATAGCACGTTAAACCGTCGGTCCCGACTGTCATTCTGAATCTTTGACAGTCGTTGCGGGTCAGAAGCCTGAAAGTCTGACAACCAGTCTTACTAAAGGGGTATTGTATTATCCAGTAAGTGGGTTGTGGAGGTCAGGCAGTTGCTCCATTTAAAATACTAGTTCTCTACTGCATCCGGTTAGACTGGAAGCCGACCTTAACATAGTTGGGAAAAGGCTAGGCAGATAATGATGATGATGTAAATATATCTAATCAACATTTACCCTCAGGAGTGATGACTTGGATTGTGGTGATGTAGTTTTTTCCTCTATTGCCTGAATTGATCGTGACAGCTGGTATGAATTCTTCTCTAATATGGACAATATATCATGGTAATATTTTGTCATTTATATCTAACTAGCTTCTTCCCGCGACTTCGTCCGCGTGAAATTTCACCCTCCCCCATTCACCCCCTTAGGGTGTGAATTTTGAAAAATCCTTTCTTAGTGCACCCCTAGACCTCATAAGGAACCTACGTGCCAAATTTGGAATCTCTAGACCCAGCGGTTTGGGCTGTGCGTTGATATGTCAGTCAGTCAGTTCTCCTTTTATATATATAGATAATAATGTAAAAAGCCCTACAGCATGCAATTACATGTGTATGTAGTAGGTACCTATTTCCTTAATTAATCTAAATTTTGCCTACCTACTTCATGTTAAATTACTTGGGAGAAATTATAACTTTATCCGCACATCTCCGTTTGTTAACAGGGCAGTGGTGCACATGATGAAAATTAAATAGATAATAATGGAATAACGTGACCATCTTCACATGATTCAGACTCTTTTAAATTCCAGACATAATCTTGATCAGCAAGATTACGTCTGGACTTTAAAAGACTCTGTGACCCCTGAGGATGTTTCGGCCTGTCTTCTCAGAGTCGTCAGATAAGAAACGCCGACCTCAACTAGTTTTTAAAATATGATTGTCATGTAAAAAAAATTGTAGCACTACTTACAGAAATAAAATCATTTATCAACTTGCATCAGCAAAAATAAATATTCCGGAGAATAAACTTTCGCCTTCATCTATAGGTACTAATTGGGAAAAAATAACTGATTATGATCTTCGACCAACTGTGCAAATAAACTTTAAATCATCATCATGATACCGCCATCGATATTCGGTATCAGAACTTATCAACGATCTTAATTAGCTCTTTAATTGCCATCCTTTTAATACACGAACTTTTTCTTAACACAAGTTACAACCGCTATTCTTTCCGAATGTCAATTATTTCCAATTAATATTACTTTAAAAAAACAATATTATTATAAAAGATAAAGAATGTTTCGCAATAAAATAAAATGCGTTTTCTTGTACGATCATCCCGTTATCCATTATTTAAAATAATTATAATAATCTTCAAAAGGTTTTCGTCATAAAATTTTGAGTTGCATTTAAATGGTATATTTCAGAAATAAATTGGTTCGGCTCACTAATTTCTTTGTTAATTATTTCGTATTAAAATTCTCGTAAAATGGTCGGTGAAGCCTGATGTCCGTTTATCCTGTACTTAAGATGATGTTGCGTCTGCGTTTAAAATGATAACCAGGGTTTGGCCACGGTTGTAATGAGAAGTACAAATTATTACTTGAACCAACTTATGCATGCGTATGAGTTTAGTATTTAATTTTATTTCTGTCAAAAAAATTGTGTAAATTAATATCTTTTAAAATATTGTTTTTGTTTTCATTAAAAAAAAAATGAGGATGGGTCTAGGCGCAGGCGCATCAATAAATAATATTGCAAAGACATTCAATGGATAATTTTATTTATCTGGAAGCACATACACTAACTGTGCCTCGGAAAATTAAGCCGTTGGTCCCGGCTGTCATTCGTGGATCTTTGACAGCCGTTACGTGTCGTCAGAAGCCTGAAAGTCTGACAAGCAGCCTTACCAAAGGGTTATCGTATTACCCAATCACTGGGTTATGGCGGTCAGATAGGCAGTCGCTCCATGTAAAATACTGGTATTCTGCTGCATCCGATTAGATTGGAAGCCGACCCCAACGTAGTTGGGAAAAGGCTAGACAAATGATGGAAGCACATACACTTACTATTATTATAAACGAGCTATCCGTAACGAACAATATTTCACAAAGCTCATTTACAGAATCATTTATAATCAGGGTACAACGGCGGTCTTATCGCTATATCGAACAGACAACCTTTGAATGGACAGGGACAAAATAAATTAACTACGGGGTTAGTCCGTGGTGTATTGAAATTCACAAAATTACAAACTAAATCGCGGGGGGTCACCAAGACACCGTTCTTCTCTATCACGTATTCTATGAAAAATCGAGACCTACGTGTCAAGCAATAGTTCAGAATACGTGACATTTGCTAAGGACGAGGGATGTCCATTTAGTTCGCGCTTCACAAAGACGGCCAGCGAACAGCGGTTAAGAATGATGAATCGGTGCTATTCTGTTCGCGATTCGTTCCGATTCGACGGTGCTTACAAAAATGCGACACCTAACGTAGACAGGGGTTGTAAACCTGTTGTTGGTTTAGTTTTGAATTACTGTGGTGGGTTTCAAGGTTCTTAAACAAGGTGTTAGTAGTTAAGACAACTAGATATCAGACACTAAAGTAGACATAGATTTTAAAACGTATTCCGTGTAGTTACACAAACTTTATGACATAGTTTCTATGTTTAATTCATTATGAATTGGTTAACTAGTAAATTGAAATCATCATGAAAACTTTAAATAACAGCTTTCAGTAAGCGTTCATCTTTGATTCCAATCAATCCCGTTTAATAAAATTACACTAAACCTACCTACCTATAAGAATACTAGAGGGGTACGTTCACATTCTAATTTCAGTCTCAATCTGTCAAAAACACTTATTCCCCTACATTTTTAACAAGTTTTTGGCATTGATTGTCGCTGAGATGAGATTCCGATTAGATTTTGAAGTTTTATGGTTATGGGAATTTCAAAAAGCAACAAAACGATGCTACGGAAAAGGTTGACAACTCCGACAAACACCGTCAGAGGTTTTATAGCACGCAGGATACAGTAATAGAACACCGTGAAATTGCGTGCGGAACGAATCGCTTGAAAATTTCGGTTTTTCGGTTATTTCTTAAAGATTTGTACGGGCTTTCTTCGTCGATTCGTCTCACTGAACGGGTGTCAGTATTACAAACACATGTCCTTTGATTCAGCGGTTGTAAGCTATTGAGGGATGTGACACGGCTTTTAGATTTTCGCGCGATTTCACGGTTTTCTAGCCGTTACATTGATGTTGACTTACCTTCGGTCACAGCTGCTCGTTATGAATATAAAAGTTGGCAGTTTTACAGAATTCTGTAATCCTTATAATAGAGGTAGGTCATTATTCATGTTAACTATGTATGTCACATGTCCCTTAAAATTGTATTGGTACCTATGGCATTTTTTTTAATTGCTAAATGGGCCTGCTCTTGGCCGCGATCACGCTGAGGATCGCGATGAGGTCTATGATGGAACGAGCGTGCCCAGAAGATGACTATGGCACTAGAACTCTCACGCATCGACGAAATCGCAGCAGGCTGCTTGACGCCGGACTCCGGTGGGAGGATTATCGCAAACCAGGCGGGCGTTAGCCCTACAACCGCAAGGGAAGAATTGGCCAGTTAAATAAGGTGTTGGGTGTGACTGTCCAGGATGCGCCGAGCGCTCGGTTCAGTTGAGTAACTGGCGGAACAAACTACGCTACATGAGGAGGCTTCTTCATGCATCCCAAAATTAAATTGTGTTTGGCATTGTGTTTTCTTTGCCATAGAATTTTCTTGGCTTATTTCTAGAATAAGTTAAAGAAACTAGACTAATCATATTACCAACAACGAGTCCGTTTCATTCACATAAGCAAGGCTTTATCAGTTAGGTACTACAGTCTTATTTCAAATATTAGTATCTATACGATTTCCAAAAGGGACCAGTTGCTGATAAACAGCTTATGATCTTCCCACTGCTGGGACACAAGCCTCCTCTCAGTGAGAGGGAGTGGTTCGTAATCCACCACGCGGGCGTATTGCGATTTGCTAGATGTCACATGTCTTCGAATTATTGGTTCTAGGACATGCCGGTTTCCTCACGATGTTTTCCTTCACCATTTTGAGAGCAGTGCTGATGAAATTATTTACACTAAAGTAAAGCGCTTGCCTGGGTTCGAACCCACGACCTACGATTCGGTAAGTCGTGGCCTTTACTACTGGGCCACCACAGCCCACACCCAGTTACTCACACGTAATTATTATTATAGATTTCAGGCCAAAATTATCGCGTAATCAAGTACCTATATTGCCAGATCACTGTAAATGTTGGCCACGTTTTAAGCTTTTATTGACCATATTTATATAATGAATCCATTAGATTCCTACCTTCAGCATCTTAGAAGGAAACGAGCACTTACAAGCTTATCTGTAAGTCTATCATCTGTTATGTTACATAAACGCAGGTCAAGTACCACAGATAAGCTGCATAAGGAGCCAATGAATATCTGTGACATACTTACTCCTTATAGGATTACACGTCTTTGTCGGATTTAATACAGATACAGAGGAGGTGTGCGTCCCAGCTGTGGGAACATTACAGGCTGATTATATTAAGCGGAATAAGCATGGTAATATCGTAATATCTGACTCACTTTCCCTTTTGAAGTTCGTGTAGCATATGAGTTTTTTATCTGACAAAACCAGAGGGGCCCGTGGCTAAATGATAACAGCCGCACAGGTCGATCGATCAGGTTAAGCTACGCTTGCCACGGTTGGCCTGTGGATGGGTGACCATCTTAACATACCAAGACCCCTCCGTCCCGGCTGTCATTCGTGGATCTTTGACAGTCGTTATGAGTCGTCAGAAGTCCGATAGTCTGACAACCAGTCTTATAAAGGGGTATCGTATTACCCAGTAACTGGGTTGTGGAGGTCAGATAGGCAGTCGCTCCATGTAAAATACTGATATTCAGTGGCATCCAGTTAGACTGGAAGCTGACCCCGACATAGTTGGGAAAAGGCTAGGCAGATGATGATCTGACAAAACCACAGTAAGCCTTGCTCATCCTCTGAGTTTGTCTGGAAACACCGGCCTCATCTAGTTTCAAAATATCCACTCCGATGTTGCGAGATGAGGTAGGAGTCAGATCCTGCAAAACTGCTATCTCGTTTTTGACAAGCAACCGCTGAAAGCAGGTAAATCGGGGCCATTACCATTGGGCCACCACTGCTCCTCAAGGTGCTTTACGATGTGCAAATAATTTCATCACCACTGCTCTCTAAATGGTGCAGGAAAACATCGTGAGGAAACCAGCATGTCCTAGAACCAATAATTCGAATATATATGACATTTACCAACCCGCACTGGGCCCGCGTGCTAGATTACAGCCCACTCCCACTCACAGAGAGGTGAACATTATAGGCTGATTTTATGCTTATGCCACCAATCCATACTAATATTATAAATGCGAAAGTGTGTCTGCCTGTCTGTTACCTCTTCACGCTTAAACCGCTGAACCGATTTAGATGAAGGGATAGTTTGAGTCTCGGGAAAGGACATAGAATAGTTTTTATCCCGATATTCCAACGCGATCGACACTTATGCGGGTGAAACTGCGGGGCGCTACTAGTATTCCATATAGGTACACAACTACAGCGTCGTTTGATCAATCATAAAGTTAAGCTATAAACAAAAATAATGTATTTTAAACCCTAACAGCATGTGCATTAGAAATCCAGTCATAAAGAAACCTCTACCTATTACATAAGGCCGTCTATGCGGAGATAAGCCGCATAAGGATCAAATGTTCATGTGTGGCACACGGCACACTGTTCGTGACTATTTGTGACCACTGTGTGAGGATCGCCGCCTCTTTGTCGGCGCGTTTGTGTCGTCCGACTGAGATAGTCAGTTATTTAGAGCGGTATTGTACGGTTGACAAAAAAGTCAGCTTATTTTGGTATAGATTGAAGAAAAAAATGTTCTATGTTTTGATTTTGATATTATGGTAAGAAAACATTGAAAACGTATGAGTATATAGTAAACCAAAGACACTAAACACATATTTAAAGAAGCAGTGATAGATTTGGTCACTTGTCTGGACTCCTAAAACAACATATTGTGGTTAATTTGGCCCCGTGGTAGATTATGGCCCACTCCCTCTCAAAGAGAGGAGGCCTGTGTCCCAGCAGTGGGAACATTAACGTCAAAGTAATGCATATATAACCTGGCAATATTCCATAACCAAAACTATATCTATTTTGTAACTTTACAGCTCACGTAAATATATTTTGCAACAATCTATGAATTATAGACCTTACTTGCTACCACTACCCAACAAGGACGCAACTAATACCTTCACGTCATTACATCAACTGCATCAAAATGAGACCAAACACCCGTTCAGAATCACAAAGCTGTGAAGACCAATACCGATACCGCCACTTGGCTTGTTAAAATTCACGGCCGCACACAATTCCCTTAGAAACAGCCTCATCTAAAACAAATAAGTCTTGCGTGAAATTCAGATAATGTTGTTGGTAAAATTGTCGAAATGCCAAATTATCGCCTACACTTCCAAAACGCACCATCCATTCGATATCATCTATATTTCAACGTGGTATAGATCAAGATGTCCTAAATTTGAGTTAAGCAACGGTATCGATAACTTGGTTTTAACAGTTCACGCTTCAATATATCCGACAAGGGAAGCCAGTCGAAGTGCCGTATTTAACAAGTCCTCAAAGTTTTTGAGGGTGCCAATGACTGGTTCACGGGTCTTAGGTTTGTTGAGAAATAACTCAAATAACGCTAATATTTATTCATGGTCAGGGCGTGAATTTTGCTAAAGAAACCGGTGGTTATCGGAATAATTGCGTCAACACAGCTTTTACTTTTTTTAGGGACAATGGAGATTAGATAACACAGGACTGAGATATATGCTATTAATATAATAAGGTTTTTCAACAATGCTTAGAGAATGTTAGGATAAGTTCATCTTGCCGCCTACGTAGACACTGGTGTATGCAGGATTTCGGGGATTTTCTGTTTCCTTGACATCTCTAAGAAAAAATGGTTTTAGATATTTTATTCTGTACTTGATGTTAGTGTGGGGATTTTGTCTAGCACCCTAAGGCTAAGCGCGCACCACAAAATTTAATTGTTGCAAAAAATAATCACCAATTTGAGAACAATAGGTACTACTAGAGTCCACGCACTGCGGTAAAGAATGCTTAAAAAATATCTTGAAAAATGATTTGCATTTGCAATTTTTTTTCGCATGAATATGCGATTAAAAAAATAGCTTCGGATTGCGCGCTCAGCCTTAGTGCGATTTCAAGAGCCCTCAATACCTCTGGTCACAAGTTACAATCAGCATAATTTTCTTCCGGGTCAAAAAACTGACGGGCAATTCTCGTAATTTAAGAATTTTCATAGTCTGATCTCAGTCTCAATCTGTCAAAATTACTTCTAATTTCCCTACATTTCTGGGAAGTTTACGACATTTGTTTTTCGCCGAGATGCGACTGCGACTAGATTTTGAACGTTTTAAATTACGAGAACTGGCCTTCAGGAAGTAAAAATTAACAACAAAAACCGGACTGCAATCTTAGATCCATTAGATCAAGTGCCAAAAGCCCTTAAAAATAACCAAAAACCATTAACACTTCAAACAATTGAAGCAAAACAAAAAAGCGTCACTTCCATCACAAGCCAGCTATCACAAGTGGTTCCCACTGTGTAGACAATGGGCTGCCATTGACACGAAACTCGCATTAGTGGTGAAGAGGCTTGTTTTTCGCAAAGCACTGGTGTACAGGAAGCTATTACTAAACGCAGATAATTAGGTGCGTTGGGTAACACTTAGAAACTTCCGATTCGCATGTAGGGTGACTTCAAGTTGCGAAAAATAAACTAATGTTCGTGGGAAAGTTGAACTATAAGAGGTCTTGACACAGAACGTCACTTTCGTAAAATGTCATCGTGAAAATTTTGGTCACTTTCGCATAATGTCACTTAGATTCCTGGCGCTGTTTTAATGGGTGATAATTACTTAATAAGAATTTAACAAAATAAAAGAATAATATTTATTATGATAGAGAATGCTTACGCGTTAGTAATATTTAGTTTATGTACGTACACAAACCGTTTTGTAGGACAAAAATCGCATCATAAAATCCTATTCACTTAACCAACTACAGCGTTCCAAAATGTTTAATGAAGGACTAAGAAAAATAACACAGAAAAGAAAATATAGAGAAAACTAGAATCTTTATCTATAATCTCAAATCTAACCAAAATCCTAGCCACATGACAAAACAGCAGGCCAGGCGCCTAGCCGCAATATTTGACGCAATCAACGAAAGGAAATGTGGCGACAACACAGTCCCATTAGCCTAATACACAAATAGTCCACAAATCAGAAACACGTGTCACAAAACAGCCCATAAAAACTCAAACCTACGAATTCCAAGTTTCGTCTTCCTTTTTGTAACTTTCGCGGTCTTTTTTGTAACATTCGCATAATTTTTTGTTACTTACCGATGTTTTTTTAATAGTAACAAGTGGTATTTTTATCTGCACGTGTGTGTAACGGCGGCAATTTCGTGCGGTTTTAAATTACTCCGCATTCCATTTTTTTACCGGAAACTGCGGATTTTTGTGGAAAAAAGTGGCGAAATTTTTGACGAAGACTGTTAATGTCGTTATTACAGTTTTTCGAAAAGTTGAGCCGGGATATGATGCTGCATGTGTATCCCGTTATTTCATTTATTTCTGAAGATTTCTGATTTCTTTTCAATATAATGTAGGTACAGTTATGTACTTACCTTTTTTTCTGTACAGGTTTTACGGTCTGTCAATGAATCTTGAAATTCACAGTCTGCTAATTTATGTATTGTGAGGAAACCGGCATGTCCTAGAACCAAATATTCGAAGACATGTGATATTTACCAACCCGCACTGGGCTCACGTGGTGGATTACTGCCCACTCCCTCTCGAAGAGAGGAGGTCCCAGCAGTGGGAACATTATAGGCAGATTATGTAAATATGCGATTATGTAACAATAATAATAATAAGAAGGCAGTACTCCTCGATACGGCTCGCATTATGAGGAGGTTCCTGTCTCTGGAGCCCTAACCACCGGTAGCTTGGACCCTGTTCTCGACACTGGTGGACTACAATTTTTTTATATTTTTAAATGTTTTTTATACTTATTTTTTTTTATATTTTAAGAAATATTTAAAAATGTAACTAAAATATGTATTTAGATAAATAAACGAAATAATAATAATTTAAAATTGTCTAAGAGGCCTCTGCGCGTTGGCTTCGGCCCCTGGTACGCCTTCCAAAGATCCGGGTCCCGAAATATATAAAAAACATAAAAAAGGATAATAATATCTTTTTTAAACAAGTAACATGACTCAGTTGTGTTAGTAACAATACTCGTATCTCTATGTTAGTATTCCTATTCTAAACACTTAGCCTAAAACCGTGAATATGTGAATCACAAATGTAATGTATGCATATTGCATGCTACACGTGTTATGAAGATTATATATTTAATTATTTGTAGCATTATTATTCTAGTTATTTAAATGACATTTATTTATCATTACTCTTCCTCATAGTAATTAAGTGGCATGTATTTTATTGTTTTTTTTATTTTTATTTTTTTGTATTTATTAAGTTATAAAATCATTTTTAATATTCGATACAATGTAAAAATTGTTATGAATAAATAAAATAAAATAAAAGATTTAAATTTTACTAATTAAATCACCTAAAGCACTTGCTTTCTAAGGGAGATATAATCTATTTTAGACAATAAAATGATTTTCATAATCTAGAATCATATTAATTTAACTTTTAATTATATATTTGTGATTGAGTAATCAGTTCATCAGGTAATTCGTCGGGCAAGATTCGATAATTAAAGATCACGTTATCATCGCAAGGTTGATTGGCATGTAATTTGAAGATAGTACATAAGAGGCAGGTGCAAACCTTACCTATAACTGAGACGTCCAATAAAAACCGTGGCTACTTATCTCCAACAAAACGTGTCCATTCTAAAAGATAGATTTATAAAAAAAAATTGCCAAAGAAACCCCAAAAACTCACGTATACTGCAAACGGTTTTTTCTCAAAAAACTATTTTATCTAAGATTCGGTAACTTAATACTTACCGACTGACCGAAAAAATAAAAAAAAATGTATAAAAAGTTTAATTGTTCTCGCAAAAATTTGGTCGAAATCCTGGCCCCGGGCACAGGAAATGACGGGGCGGCAAAAAGCTCAATAGAAGCCTTCGAAATGTCTTCGATTTGATGGATCGCCGTAACACAATCATTTAACGAGAGAACTTAGAAGAGCCTTAAAGTGCCCCTTAAAAATCAAGAGATATTCTTTACTTTTATTGATGCTGTAAACTTGTATCTTCCTGTACCAACCACATCCTAAAATAAACTCTATGTTGCCTCCCTAAAGCCCAAAATCCAAAGTACAAACACCGTCACTAACATCTTTTCACTGCGACAACTTTTCACAAGTGCGAAAGTTTTCACCAAAGAAATTTACACCCTATCTCCTCATACACAAAGTTGAATCTTGTTTATACCCTGGGACATTATTGTGCCAGTACAGTTAAAGTAACAAAGCATTTTGAACACGTGTTAGATGGCCACTAGAAGGCATTGGAGCTTGTTTGCGTGTATCCAACAGATAATGGGGAGTCGTTATCGCAAGTAGGACGGATGCTACTAACAATAGGAGTGACCTATGGATAAATTGTTTGTTATAATACCTGGGTTTTGTATTTAAACTAAGGAGAATTCAAGTGTGTAATCGTTTTTGAAGATAGCACAGCCTTAACCTAGAGGCTCATAATTTAATTAAACTTATCGAAATCTCTGTTTAGAATAAGAAAGAAAATAAGATCTGTAAGAATTTTTCAGCATGAGGAAAGTCAGTAAGGAACTGAAAAAATTTGGCTTTTTTACACATAACACTATCATAACATTATCAGTTGCGGTATATTCAATTACCTCATCCATTACTATGGATGAGGTAATTGAATATACCGCAACTGATAAATACCTCTAATATGACGACAACCTCAGGCATATAGGTATCCATTCATAAAAAAGGCATATAGATATCAACACAATGGCATGACCTCACAGTGACAATAGATGCAACACAATAACAGTGGTACGTACATAATACTTGTATAGGTACTTATCTATTATATCATCAAAACCTTAGCACACTATTGCCACAAAAACGGTAACCATAAACTTATTCTTTAATCTTTAAAAACTTTTGAAGACTACACAAAAAGGATCTAAAAAGTGGGCGTAACTTTTACTGTCATTTCTGCGCTAGCGCATAATAGGTGACGGCCTTAGCTCGCGCCGGCCTATTATCTTCTAACAAAAAATATACCCCGCCTCATACAATTCAAAAATTCGAAACGAAGCGTAGCCTTTGCGAATCTGGGCAATAAATTCCTATTGATTGAATTTCGGACCCATGCTGCGTATAGGGGCTCATTATAGTCCCAATAATTTTCGTAATTTTTTATTGGAAATTATTTTTTTTTATTTAATTTTATGATGTCTAACGATCTCTTGGCGACTGTCTTCAAGTTGAGCGCGTTGAAGTCTTTTGTATTAGCGGTTTTTGATTAAAACTGTTTGTAAACAATTTCTAGTTTGAAGTCGCATTGTTTCCGCCGCGGGAGACGCTACGGGCGTCGGGAGCCGCGTGACGACTCCCGGCCACCGTAGGCGCGGGCCTGCGGACGGAGAGTAATGGGTAGCTCTCCGTCCGATCAGGACCAGGCCCGTGCCGGACGGCGCGTATGTGTTCCACGCGCGCCTCAAAGAGATGTCAGCATTAAGGAAGGGGCCCGCCAGGGCCGAAGCCTGCCGGGGTAGCGAGATCGTCCGAAAGGGTCACCGCTGCCCCGGAACATAAAGGGCTAAGGAAGGAACACGGGTGGGTTTTAATCAGTAAGAGTAGGTATGACACTATTCCGCTCCACCCAGAGCGGGAGGAGTCATTAGATGATTTCCTATCCAAAAAAAAAAAAGTCGCATTGTTTGTAGAAAGTCTACCACTTAAAATATATTACAATGTTTAAGAATATGACTAATGAGTGCTTCTGTTCAGATTCAAGAGCATATTATGCGGTAGCCGTGTTTCGTTTTGTTTTCGTTGAAATTCGGACCAGCTGGCCATGAATTAGGGAGTGGCAAGACCTCCAATTTTCGCACACGATGGTAATTTATTAAAGATAATTCTTGAAAATGTATACATGTAAATATAATGATCTCTCACTCTTCCGTTATTGAACAAATCGACCGTAAAGTAAACCTCTCAGAACTGCGCTCGAGCAAATCTCTTCATATTTACGTTTTGCCAACCAATTGTCAATTTGCTTAAGGTTGGCAATATAAACAACTCTTTTACTTACAATATGGGAGTTTATAGTTTTACTTTCTAGGCCTTGTAGACTTTAGATCTGTAGACCATTTTATATTTTATCAAGTATCTGGTACTTGTTGACAGGCCTACGATGCCATCCCATACCTCATACCTATTGCAATTTAAAAACGTTGTAAAATCCAATTATTTTTTAAAAGAGTAACCGTGGAGTTTCTTGCCGGTTCTTCTCCATAGGAAACGACCAATTGGAACCGCGCACCTAGCTTCTGACGTTTCATAAGTGCCCATGTAGGTTTATGTGAAATAAAATATTTTGATTTGATTTGACTAACTGTATTTCATGGGCGACCTTAATAATAGTGGCCCAGTGGTCCCGACTTATGAGTTGTAGGTTGTGAGTTCAGAACCCAGGCAGGCACTTTACTTTGTCTATTTAATCTCATCACCACTGCTCTCAAAACGGTGAAGGAAAACATCGTGAGGAAACCAGCATGTCCTAGAAACAAAAATTCGAAGATGTGTCATATACACCAACCTGCACTGGTCCCGCGTGGTGGATTACGGCCCACTCCCTCTCACAGAGAGGAGACCTGTGTCCCAGCAGTGGGAAAATTATAAGCTGATTATGCTTATGCTTAAGTATAGTTAGTAACGTTACATCTATGAAAATGTTTTTAATTTTCCAGCATGAAAAGGAACTACCCGTACATCTGTCTGCCAACCTAGTTTCACTATTTCGTTTCGTCATTTCCTGAAGATATGAGACAGCCACAACGTGTAGCTTAGAAGCAAGGTCGACAGAAGCTTGAACTTGGGTCAAGAATAGTGGAGAGTCATGAAACTAAGATTTTACCAAACAGACAGCAAACGGAGGTCATTTCCGATACAAACTAATACATATTATAAATGCGAAAGTGTGTCTGTCTGTCTGACACCTCTTCACGCTTAAACCGCTGAACCGATTTAGATGAAATTCGGTATAGAGATAGTTTGAGTCCCGGGAAAGAACATAGGATAGTTTTTATCTCCATATTCCTACGGGATCGAAAGTTATGCGGGTGTAACCGCGGGGCGCTGCTAGTTTACAATATAAGTAAGAATGTGGCATTGTGTCAGACAATAAGCAACATTCTACTATTGAAGTATTTCTATATAGTATCTTCAACAACAATAAGATCAATAAACTTCTCTCCTCCCCACATCCCATTAACCATTACGTAACACCACTTAAACGGCGCGTTCATTCAATCTTAAGGATCTCAGCATCGCCTCATGAATGGGCGGCGCACGCGCAATCGATTTCACAACGGTCACTCAGTCCAGTGAATGGCGGAAACTGACTAAAAAGGCTTCGCGGGATTCCGTGAGAACCTCGTGAATTCGCTTCTTCAGTATTCTGTGAATTTTAAGCATGTAATCGACGTTTCCTTGTTATGTACAGTTACTATAGGTTTTATACAGGAATTATGTAAGGTTCATGTACTTTGAATTGAGTGAATGAGTATTGAGTATTAATTGGTTACGGGCACGTATTTTATTGCGATTTCTTTGTAGTTTCGCTGAAATTTCAAAATGTTGCTGAATTTAACTATTGAGCTATGGTTTTTCCGTGTGTCAACTATCCTTTGATCTTGAAGATTAACAAGGTAAGGTCCACAATACAAGGATGAGATGAACACTCAATCTTGAAAAGGGATTAAAAACTCATTTCGCATCTGTATAAGGATAAATTAGCATTTAAGAAATCCTTTTGCAACTCCGTCTTTTTTCTTTGCTTATTTTAATAGCAAAGAAAAAAGATGGACAAATATACAAAAGTGCAAACTCAAGGTTTGAAACCGTGCAATGGAAAGCAGTCTAGGCGTCAAATTGACAGACCATATTCGCAACACCACACTGCGCTCCAAAACACAGATTACTGACGTTGCTCAAAAAGCCGCTAAGCTGAAGTGGGACTGGGCTGGCCACATCTGCCGTATGCCCAATAAGCTGCGGGCAAAAATAACCACCACGTGGAGTCTTGAAACAGGTAGAAGGCGTCGCGACAGACCGTAGAAGATGGCAAAACAAACGACCAGTGGTCCTCTTTAGCCCTGGATCGAAAGAACTAGAAGTCATGGGGAGAGGCCTTTGCCCAGCGGTGGGATAATGCAGGCTAACAGTAACAGTATTTTAATAGAATTAATTTCCTTATAACAAGGTTTCTTTTGAGAAGATAAAAAAAAATTGTCCAGCATATTTTATGCAAACCGCATAAAAACAAACTTCTTCTAAACCATGTAATCGGCATTTCTTTATTATCTCCTATCCTTCATACAATAATATAAGGTTGAAGTACCTACATTGTATAGTAAACCTTTATGAATGAGTTTAAAGTACATTCAGAATGGAGTTAATTAGATACGCGCACGTTTGTGTTCTTTGTTAAAAATATTCATTGATTCCCACTTTGTATCACTTTAATGCTTTTGCGTTGTATTCTGTGGAAGCTATTTATCTTGCTTTTAATGTCAAGTTCACAACAGAGACACTAGATGCAGTTTAAGCACTTACTGCACTACCATATAGATAAGTATGCTTGGTGTTGTTTTTCTAGATCGATTAGTATTGTGATTATTGTCCAAACTACATCATAACAAGACTTTTGCGTTTAATCATAAGTTTCTTTATGTTACAGGTTGCCAAATGCCTCACATGGGCCCTAAGCTGCTGGATCTGGCTTTACAAGTCCACAATTTTACAAAATTGTTAAACTGTAGTGCGTAACACAGAAATTACAAATATGTAAATTGTAGGCTTGACTTGACTTGAGGATTTTCCGTAATATTATATACGATATACGGCACGCGGCAACAGCAGCCGTGGACACGCGTCGACTGCAGCCGTAGATACGCGTCAACTGCAACCGTGGATACGCGTCGACTGCAGCCGTGGATACGTGTCGACTGCAGCCGTCGACACACGTCAACTGCAGCCGTGGAAATGCGTCAACTGCAACCATGAATATGCGTCAACTGCAGCCGTGGATACGCGTTGACTACAGCCGTTGCCCTTGCCGTTGATACGTGCCGCTCGTGTGTATGAACACTTAGCCACATCAGAGTACACGCTCGTAACCTGTAACGTCGTCAGAATCAGAAATAGTTACAATAGCCAAAATCGGGATGTATTTTTAGTATTATTAGTAAAATAATTTGTCTTAGCCTCGCTTCTTTATTATATACTTGGTTAAAGACGGATTTAAAAATACCTGAACTAATGTAAACCTCTCGTCTGACGTATAAGGATCGAAAGCAATTTGTAACTGATACATTCCCCTTTCCTTTCTAGAGCAGGATGGACAAATACATTAAACACCAATATATTAAATATGTAGACGACCACATATTTGTCAATTTATACAAATAGCGGCACATTAGCTAGGCTTAGGTATGGTCAGCAATAATTCTTCGAATAATTTTCTAATCTGTAATAGAATTTGTCGCAGCATAATTATCTACTTGCAAATTACTGGATTAACAAGAAAATTTGATGACTCCCGGTTGCTATAAGCAGATACTAGAAATGCATAATTTTGTCAATCGTATTAGGAGAAATTCCTTACAAGTCCTGTGAAGACGCTGAAGGAGGTTCTTCTTGGGAAGACTTCAAAAGCGAGCTGATGGGCTATGCTAAGCTAAGAAGATACAAATTTTAATAAAGCCTATTGCACGACTCATAATGCCTACGGTCGATTTTTTTTTGCCTCCTTTCTGCAACTGTTTCTATTGTTATACTCCTGCTAGTACACAGAATCTACTTAATTTATATACCCATTGTATAGATAATTGAATGGAGATAAATTCTGTACTATTTAAAAAAATATTTAATCCAGTAGAAAAGAAAAAACATCAAAATATTTCTAAAAAAAATTCCCGTCTATCTTGTGTGAAACCTAAAAACATTGTAGCTTGAGAAAAAATCAATTAATTGAATTATTGTTTATTTAAGCTATTGCATAGCTTTTATCTTGGGCTTTGAGCGCGGCGACCGAATGAAGAAATTCCGTAACGAAAATAAACCTAACACCCCCCACTCCGACCGGCACAGCGGTGCAGCGTTGAAAGCCGTGCATCGTCTAACGTCGTATCAGTTCGGCAGACTTCGGCACGGTGTTTGTGTGCGTGCGACTAGACGTATGCTATGCAATAGCTTTACCGCGGCAGTCCCCGAGTGCCACACGTATTTTTTTTTTATTTTAAAGTCGTTGGCCCCGGCTGTCATTCGTGGATCTTTGACAGTCGTTACGGAAAGTTAGAAGCCCGAAAGTCTGACAAGCGGAGATAAGATAGGCAGTCGCTCCATGTAAAATACTGGTATTCAGCTGCATCCGGATAGACTGGAAGCCGACCCCAACATAATTGGGAAAAGGCTCGGCAGATGATGACTAGGGATTCACAGCTCACTTCACCAAGTTTTCACGGTGAAAAATAGATCAGTAGGCAATTGCATGATTAATTTAATTCCATAGTTAGAGCAACACGAGTTGACCCTTGACGAAATTAGGAAAGGTGGAATTGGTCCCTGGTCCCAGTTTCGAAGTGGACGAGTTGCCCCCTAACCCAACTAGACGGCCTTGAAAAACAGCATCACCAAAGAACTTAATCCCGTCAAGATTTTGATACTTTCTTTAGGCAATAAACGCATAGCATGTTCACAAAAATCAGCCACTAAACTTCTTATCCGATCACCAACAAAAAAAAAACACTCCTACTACGAAAATAACTTCTTAAGTATTCTAAACCCTCCCATAACCTACACAAACATTTAGTAACCCGTATCTCGTTCGCCGCCATTTTGGTTCGATCACCAAACAGCGCCCGCGCACTTGTTTGCAAAGATAACACGATCCTGAGACCAAAACAAATATGTACTCAGCTCTCAAGGACGACCGTGTTTGGTAATAGAACAACCAGTTTAGGTAGACCTTCAAGGTTGTAGTTGTTTGTTGGAAATAGTAAGTATGTGTGGGTCTTGATACTCTGGATGAGGGAAGATGTTTTTGTAATTATAAAAATATGGAGGAAGGGCACGCGAATTAGGTTTCAAGTGGTTCTGATAACTGAGGAAAGGAGTTTGTCAGGTTTTTACAGCTCAAGTGGAACTGATTTTGATGTTTGGTAGATAGAAAGCAGAAGAAGTAAGTAGTAACAGTTTATAAAACAACAACAACTTCTAAGAACAACTTCTTTTTTTGTTGTTGTTGTTTTATTTTATTTATCGGGTCTCGGGCATTTTTTATGTCTAGTTGTGACGAAAGACGATGCGACGAGATTCTAGAAGCACCTAGGAGCCTTTTTTTTTTAATGTGCGGTGGAAATCCTCATGGACTTCCTCCATCGTGACGATGACAGAGGGGCATGCCGGACTCTTACCGGCTAAAACCACCGCGGTGTTTCACCTCTTCCTATGGCCGGAGGTGCAGGATTCGCATAAGCATTCACCGCTCCCCCGACAGGCCTCGATCCGCTGTTCCTCAGCGGGTCCCACCTCTCCGTGAGCTCCTAGAAGCCTAGCTATTCGATTGCAGTAGGTAGCTCTTCATTATCATTTTACCATCATCATTATCACAACATCAACATAAACAAAAACAACAAACAACACAAATGGAACAACATAAATGGATGTGTATATCGACGGGACAGTACTGACATATCATTTTATTTAATTGTAATGTATTATGTATGTACGACGATTTCTAATTTAATTGATTAATTGACATAATAATATCTAATATTGACATTGAATATTTAATTTAATCTATTTAATTATCATGTATCTTCATTTCTATTGCATCTGCTTTTAATTGAATTATTTTATTTTGTTATAATTTTATATTTGTACGCTGACTATTTTATTACTGCTTTATGGATTTAATCTGAAGTAAACATTTTATTATTATTATTATCAGTTAGGTATTCATAATTAACTAGTTACCTATTCCTTAACTTTAATACCAATTCGCCTATCATTTCAATTTACAATATTACACTACGCATTTACGTAAACATAAATCCAATCAAGATTACTTTACCAACCCGTATCCACAGCTACTTCCCCACAACATACCGCCGCATTCAGAAACAGCACACAACACTAATTACAAAATCGGATCGCTATCGCCCTCATAAGGCCGCGCCCTATAATTCAATTAGGCGACCAAACATAAATAGGGTTGTCAAATCTAAGATACCTTCTAAGGGCCCATTCATTGCGCACGTGTGCCCACAATAGCCGGTTAACCCGACAAGCGCTGCGGGTCGCCGAGACCGAAGTGAGAAATTCCACAATAGTGTCAAAGTATTGAAGTTCGGCGTGACGGTTGAAGGATAATGTCCCAGTGTGAGGCCATTGGTGGACTCTTGATTTGTGCTCTGATTGCTGAACGCTTTGTACGCGGTGAATCTATTTGGAGCACAATAGGGTTTGGTGGATCTTGGCGTGTTTGGCAGTTTTGATAGTTCTTGAAAGAGATTTTTTGGAGAATTGGATTTTTTTAACGTACCGACAATCAATTTCTTACACTTTGTCATGTTTAATAATCGCTCCGAAATTTAACATGTCTAAGCGAAGCCCAAGATCATCAATGGGCTTCAAATGGCTTCAAATATGTATGTACGTTTTTACATTTAACCAAGAACTTATCTTAAAAACTCGAAATTCGTGGGTATACTCAACAGCACATAGTACCTATCTAAAGTACCCCAGTTTCTCACTGTTAGTCGTTACATAATCAACCATTC
The DNA here is from genome assembly GCA_914767645.1 of Hydraecia micacea. Classification (NCBI taxonomy): domain Eukaryota; kingdom Metazoa; phylum Arthropoda; class Insecta; order Lepidoptera; family Noctuidae; genus Hydraecia; species Hydraecia micacea. The sequence continues at coordinate 5,439,260 of OU611794.1, forward strand.
ATTCACTTAACGTAATCAGGTACTTTAAATATTGGTCCCTTAACACCAATATTGGGCGACAACTCTTCACTAACGGGTTAAAACTTATCTGGCGAGCCGCTCTCATTACCAACCTTGTATTAAACAAAACAGAGTTCAAAATTGATTGTTACATATGTAAATTAAGATGACATTCCTAACCTAAGTCAAGTATTGTTTAAGTAAACCGACAGTATCTACACAGGATGCAAGGTTGTTAACAGGTTTTATCACTTCCTTCTAAGTTTTCAAATGTAGTGTTCCCTCTTATTATAAACAATTATGTGCATATGTGATAAGGCTGTGTTATGTGTCGGCGCGAGTTACGATGTAGTCACGACGATGGCTCGTATTTCTTTATGTGTTAGATAAACTCAGCTGGGTGGTTTAGTCTAGATTTGTTTACTATGCGTTAGTTCTACGCCAGGTGGCCTACCATGATCTAATTAAAAACGATTCAAAAGCAAGACATTTCAGTTTAGGTTTCTAAACTGCATCGCTCAAAATCGTACCATGACGTCCATTACGCTCAGCGGCATTTACTTTTAACCGAAAACTTGCGACTCAGTTTGGGTCAATCGCTGTCAGATGGCATGGCCTAAATTGAATCGTTAAACTGACGTCATGGTACGAATTAGAAGAACAGTTCAGTTTAGGTCCTAAAATGGATTGCGTTAAGAGCTCATGGTAGGCCTCCTGATCTCTCTCCGGTCGTGTCGGATTGCCGTCCCATCGGATTATGAGAGTGAGGGAAGAGGGAGTGCACCTGTGTCTGCGCACATACTTGTGCACATATTTCTTCAGTTTATTTATTTTTTCTTTATTACATTTAAGTACAGTCAACAAAAGAGATAAGTATGCAGGATCGTCGGATATAGTTGAAGTTTAGTAAGAAACCGATGGATGTTTTCAAATAAAATTTAATTTTATTAATAGAAAACAATCAGCTCATTTATCAAATTAAATGTCAGTCGACAACACCCATCGGTTTCTTAATAAACTTCAACTAGGTATATCCGACGATCCTGCATATTTATCTCTTTTGTTGACTGTACATACATATTAATTAAATTTTTAAATATTTATAATAAAAAAAAAATATTGAAAATTGTAATGGCCCATCTGCATTAGGAACAGGGTCCAAGCTGCTGGTGGTCAGGGCTCTAGAAAGAAGGACCTCGTCAGTATGCGTGCCGTGTCCTGGATTACTGCTTTCTGAATCAAGCCTTTGATCCAGCCGCGCAATGAGAGCCTCCTGAGGTGTTGGTCGAGGCTCTCCGCTATTAGGCCATTCACTGTAACGATTATCGGTACAATGATTGCAGACTCTACGTCCCACATGTTGACAACTTCGTGTGCTAAGTCAAGATACTTGATTTTTTTATCATTCTCAGCTTTCTAGACGTTTTTCACGATTCTTGTTTTTATGTATTTATTATTAGGCTCTTCAACAATGAATACACTGATACTTTAAAATTTGTACATTGCAAACATAAGTCTAAGCACCTCATTACATATAGAAAAGCACAGAATGTACTCCATTATGCGCCTCTTTGATTATGCGCACATAATAGCACAATTATGTATTTAATTAACACATTAATTATGTATGCATAGTTTATATAAAATAAAAATCTAATTATTAAAAGCTAAATTAAGTTTAGGTTCTAACTGGAGAAATTTGAACCTCTCTAGATACCATCAAAATTCTGGAAGGTGTTCGTTTCATGATAACCACAAGAAGAAACAGAAACAGCTTCTGAAAGTCTCTAAGACAATTAATAAACTCAACCTATCGCAGATCATTTCTGGACTTCCCAAGGTACGACTTTAGGACCCAGGTGTCCATCTCACATTCAGACCAACTCTCCTCACGTTCGTAACGTCCCCAGCCTAGTGACTACCAGCTAGATTCACTAGCTACAGGAAATCAAGCCATCAATTTGCAGGTATATGTATCTTTGATTAGCCTATGTCAACTCCCGCAGAAATAGAAATTCTCTTTTATAGCCAGAGATCTGAGCGAAACTCTGGAGGTCTGACGTCCAAAGAATATTTTAGTCTTCAGGAAATAAAAATAAATGTCCCACTCTTGCTTTGAAATGGCCCATTTCGTCCATCCGCCAGACATTGCAGTTCCATTAAACATAAGCAACTATAAATAAAACATCTACAGCTACTCTAAAATACAGACACGTCTCAAACAATTAATGTGTTCTCAAAAATAACAAAAGACGACTTAGGAAACAAATGCTCGACATTTCGGTGCAAATCACGCTCGTGCTTCGAAACGACTTTGTTAAGAGCATCTTAAAGTAAGATGGGTAAATAGAGGACAATAAAAATGCTCGGTGGTCGAACCTCCCGCGGCGAGCGTCGCGGACGTGCTAACATAGTCGCCAAAATTTTTGTTAAGGGGCTGTTTCATTGCTGCGATTTGGTTGGACTACTTTGGGTGATTGGAAGAATACTATGAAAATCTGGCCAATATAAGTTGAATACTAAAATGGCGCGAGCTTTTCTCAATAAGTATTACAGTGTAATATTGTGTAGCTAGATTTTTCAGTTTGAGAAATAAATTGATTGATGCAAAACTTCTTCTTGAAAAAGTTAAATTTTTATGAGATATTAAAAGTGTGATATAAGAAAAGACTTAAAATTTAAGTCAAAGTTAAGTAAGTATTCCTAAAATAACTTTAATTTTGTAGAAATCATAACTTACAAACTCCACAAGTCACAAACAAAAAGTAAACCTCCCCAGTCGCATCAGAGAAACACCACCTTAACATTGCCCCGTGACTCACAAGAAAACGCTAACTGTCCCACCGGAGGCATTGTTTCTTTCATTCGTAAGGCAAATATTGGTCGAGGCTTATTCAGGCCGTTTGCAAACATTGCCCTACTGGGTGGCGACTAACAAAGACTTTCGTAGAAACTGCGTGACAACACTTCAAATAAAGTGATTATACACTAATTGTGGACAAACACCTGGACTTTTATATAGTTTTTAGCGTGAACAACATATTTTGTGTATTGCTTTAAATGGAGCTGTCGCGTCTAATTGATGGGTACTCATTGTGATTGTAGTTACAAGTCGCGAACATGAGGAAATTCGTGTTGTTATATGGACACATCTGCTAGTAAGGAGTTGGAAATTTATGATGAGGACCTCTTAGAAACATGTTCGTTAACGTGTCAAAATATTTATGTATAGCTTACCTTTGTATTGTTTAATTGTTATATAGTCGTCATCTGTAGTACGCAGAAGTCTTCAAGTCAAGCCAGCATGAGTTTATACAGCTGAAGCAAAACTTTTAAGCAACAAGCTTGATAAATAGATTGGAGCTCCCAATATGATCAGTGAAAAGTATAAGGATTACGAGGTTAAAAGAAAGAGGTTTAAAGAGCTTCGTATCGAATGTGGATGCACGCGAGACACAATGACTTTTAATTGTTTCTGTAATTACGGCATTCAACCAGTTAAAGGCTGGTAAAATACCCCAGATGTAGCTGCGTAGCTCTGACGACTAACTGGCTAAAATGACTATGGTGTAACCATCTAGCTAGCCGACCGATGACCACCCACACCAGCTCGACGCTGTGGTAAACACTTAGGTATGTAAGAGAGGTTTTATCACCCCTCATGAGCAGTGGTGGCCCAGTGGTAACGGTCTCGACTTACGAGTTGTAGGTCGTGCGTTCGAACCCAAGCAGGGCTTTACTTTGTGTAAATTATTTCATCACCACTGCTCTCAAAACGATGAAGGAAAACATCGTGAGGAAACCGACATGTCCTAGAACCAACATTCGAAGACATGTGACATCTACCAACCCGCAATGGGGCCGCGTGGTAGATTACAGCCTACTCCCTCTCGGAAAGAGGAGGCCACTATGTCCCAGCAGTGGGAACATTAAATGCTGATTATGCCATCACCCCTCGGGGATTACAGGCGTGACTTTATGTTTGTTTTGTTATCACTAGTGGAGTGTTGTTACCTTTGCACTACTTATTCGTGACTTGGTAACTCCTGAGTAACTCCTTCCACGACCAACGAGAGTAGCACCAGCAGGTTTAAAAAAATCAAAACGTTCAAAGTAAATATAACAAAGTCGGGTTACTTATAACTCAAGAACGGCTAGACTGATTTTTATGATTTATTCCAGTCTGGATTTGTTTCCGCCTCGAATAGCAGAATAACTGTTAAAACATGGGAAAAATTCAATAATTCATTTAAAAATTTATTGATTCTGAGGGTACGGAGTTCGCCGGGCCAGCTAGTTATAACTATGTATAAGCATTATTGGATTCTGCTGTCTCACTAGTCACTATATCATCAAAATGAAATGAATTTCTGTTATCTCGCAACAGCTTCAAAAAGTCAACGATTGGGTGGCCTTTTCACAGATAAGCCGTTGTTTTGCTCTGTCCATATTTCAGAAATGCGAAAAGATAAGTGTTTATTTTACTTCAAACGAAAACCAAATAGGTATGCAAAATATAGGTACCTATTTATTTATCCAAAGTAACCAATAACAGAAATAGAATACATACATAATATTTGTTACGTTACCTAGCACAATATAAATACAAACCTTTTGTTAATTCCACTTTTTCATATTTCTTCACGCTACAAAGTCTTAACAATGACATCGGACGATCCTTTTCGGCCAATGTTTGGTTAGGTGCGTGTACATTGTCGACTCCGAAATCAATTTACGATAATTGTCATTTATTATGAAATAAATATGATGCTTTATCCTGTGCCCCATTGTGTGGAACTACCTCCAAAAGATTTGGACCATTGATCGCATTTTATTTCGCAAAGAAATTCATTGGTGCGAAAGAATATGCGCCCGCGCGGATGGCATTTGACAATAATTATATTAAAGGAGACCATAACTTGGAAGATATTAGGCGGAACGTGAAAGGTTTTGACGGGAGCCATGTCAAAGGATGTTTTCTCAGCTTATAAGCAGATGTTGAGAATATTTGTATTGATATTAAATGAAGTGAGGTCTTGAGATATGTTTGTGAATTCAATTAGGTGGAGCGACATCAATTAGTTTTATAAATAAGTAAAAGCTCGGAATACAATGCAAGACTCGTAAGTCATTGTCAATTCCGTTTTAAATATTTCCTCGTTTATAATTACCGTTTTAGTGAATGAAGGTTGTCACTGAGCAATCAAAGCAAGCAAATGATTTTTTGCAGCACTAAAAATATATTATTTAAACTGTATTTTGAAATCTTACGTACGTATCAATGATAAATACCTAATACAGAATAATAATAACCTATTGATAAATAACCGGAATGTATTTAACATAAAACGCCGTTTAACAGAATAGGAATTCTCTAAAAAAGAAATCAATATCAGAAAATATAAATATTTATCACCATTTACTTATACAATAACCTCTAACGAAACGTCAAAATAATTCAGCATTAATATATTTTATTATTAATTAATTTCCATCTTTAATAGCTTGAGCGCTATTTTAGCTCCATGGTTCATAAAAGATAATATATGTTTGAATGTGACGAAGAATGTTATCTTTTTTGGAATTGTGTGATATTTATCACTATCGGTCTCACAAACACGATAGAATTGCTTTTTAAAGTGAATTTGTCTCGTTTTTGACTACTTAAAGGTCCATTAAATCGCCTTTTGTTGACTATTGATTTGTAGTTGGATGCGAGACAAACCGTGAACGAGGTACAGGTGGGTTCATTTTTGGGTTGTATAATAAAATTGAAACTAGAAGAACTAGTAGGATAAAAATAATTTCATTTTACTGAAACTATTATGTGAAGGAGTTATTGAAGTTGAAATCTACCCAAGCACATATATTTGCTATGTATAATGCGAACTAGATATAAAGGAATAAAACGCAACGCATGGCTTAGATTAGACTCAGTCGCTGTGTTAATATTTTGGAAACGAAACAAAATCTAAAATTGTATCTTTTGTGCTTAGAACGAGCAATAGGTTATACTTAATTAGAATTATAATTAAGTATAACCTATTGCTCGTTCTAAGCACAAACTGTAACAACAACAATTGTCACAGATTATTCTTGGAAAGATAACTATTGAGACGAAATAAAACAAAATTATCACAAACATTTTACAAACACACTGTACATCCAAAATCGTTTAGCAAAAACTTGAACCGTCTAAACGACAAAAGAACTAATAACATCAATAACTGACTCGTATAATAACTTCAATTCTCTCGCCTGATCGAAGCCTTTCATTTGAAGTCTTTTAGCCACTTCTAAATAGCGACTTTAATAAATCCTAACGCACCTTTAAACTGTTGACAATTATGAAGAAATTTGGCGACAATGAAGACAAATGTCTTCATATTCAGTTCATTTAAGCGAATAAATTGACGTCTTTCGCATTGTTGAAATTATAATGTGTGCCATATAAATATATTATGTTCTTTTGTAACCACTTAGTGAAACATGCGTGTACATTTTCTTAGAATGTTAAATCGTGCATTGGTATAAGCAATGTATTCATACATTATATTATAGATTTAATCATATTCTATCTCCGTATCCTTGCAAGTCTAGTTTGAGGAGCAGTGGTAGCCCAGTGGTAACGGCCGCGAGTTACTAGTTGTTGCTTGTAGGTTCGAACTCAGACATGCGTTATACAATAATTTACACAAAGTAAATAATTTCATCACCACGGCTCTCAAAACGGTGAAGGAAAACATCGTGAGAAAACCGGCAGGTCCTATAAGAACCCAAAAATCGAAGTCATGTGACATCTACCAACCAGCACTGGGCCCGTTTGGTGGATTACGGCTATCTCCTTCTCACAGAGAGGAAGGCTGTGTCCCAGCAGTGGGAATATTATAGGCTGATTATGTTACGTTATATTATTACTTATGTAACACTTTGAAATATCATCAGTGAACGAACTGCAAACATAGTATCGCTTGATTACCGTTTTACGTGGAATGTTGCGCTTAGGATTTCGTAACCTTTGGGTAAAATGTACCTTTTTCCTGCAATATTGTTAAAGGTTTTCCTAAACTTTTAGGCTTTTGTATTGGTGTTCATGTTGAAAAGATAAAATTACTTGATTCCTTAATATTTTTTGTGATAAACTGTCTGTTTCCTATTTTCCAACAGTTTCGTTAAATAAATAAAAAATCTCTTGTTCATCATTCTCGGAAAATATAAGTAATTCGAAGCTTTTACTAACAACTTTGTTAAAAAAACCACATTACATTTTTCGTGGGCATTTAACGATTCAATCAAACTAAACTATCTCCAATCTTCTAATATCGTTCCATATAAACAACCACATAAAAGAAACCCAATACATCACTGTCTCAAAAACAATACATTAATGCGACAACAATAAAAAAAAAACACGATCATAATGCCCAATTTGTCCCAGTCCACGTGTCGCGATGATTCGGCCCATTGTTTGGGTCCGCACTCGGATTAGGCCCGAAGGCCTCGCGATAACATCTTGCTCCTTTCAAACGAAAGACGTAGATGCCCAGATAAGAACATTGAGCATTTATTGTGTAGCACAAAGAATGGATGCACTGAAAAAATGAGCCTCTGATGGCCGTGCTTCGCCTTTTTTGTTTAACTGTACTTTGGAAACGATTGTCATGAGTTTTTCCTAAGTTTGGTGAAATGATGGCGCCTTGGCACCGAGTAATTTTTTTTCTGCCAACAGATTTAAAATATGCTTGGTCATTTAACACTTGAAATGGATGAACACTTTTGTCTGTGACTGTTTTGTTCATAGTACAATGATGGTCATCATCTCAGTCGGTTTTACGGTAAGGGTGCACTTGAGAATAACAATATTTAATCGTTAGCCGGTTATGCTTGTTATGTTTGTCGGCAGTTGATTTAAATTGTGTACAAGATTATGTTATGATACATTCCTAGAGGTGAATAACCAATTTTAAACTCAATAAGATCCTATCTATCATTTCCTTCATTTCCGTTAAAGTACATACCAGCCCTACACAGCCGTTTTCTAAGAAAATATCTTGAATAAAAGCAACGGACAATATACAACCGCCACCGAAAGTGTCGACATTACACTTCAAGCGCAAAGAGGTACAAGTATAGAAACATTCAACAAAAGAACCAATCTTGACCAAACAATTTACATGTCAAGTTGTGACTGAAGCGCCGCCTTTAAATACTTAGCGGGTTGTGTATACCAGCCTTATTGAACACCTCTAGTGTTGGGCGAAGCGAAGGTTCGCGCTCTAGGCGTGATAGGGCGGGGCACCCTATCCTAAGGCGGGGAATTCTAAACTTTATATTTGATCTCGAAACTACTTCTAAGAACTTGGCCAATTTGTGAAATTAATTTCTGTGTGTTGAACATGCCGACGCAAGCTGCAAACTTTTCGTTTCTGTCGAGTCATTTAAGAAATAAATATTTTGGATTTATAATCGGCAATGATAAAATTTGACAGCACGCAATTTTTTATTTTTGTTAAAGATGGGTTGTCTTGCCGAATATTTTTTCTCTGTGCAGTTTTGTTTTCGGTTGTAAAACATGTCTTGGGATATATTGCAGAATTGTTTATTTAAACTACAATTTATGATATTACATAAAATCTTGTAGACTACCGATATATCTACTGAAAATGTTAAAAAGTGATCGATTTTGTATAGAAGATCATCTAACCAAAAATCTTCAAAACCAAAAGAATCATTAATTCCGCAATACACTGAAGTAATAAAGTGTTGACATTAACGTGACTTCAAAGAAGTCCAGTACTGCGCATTACAGTACTTTACAAAGTTTTGAAAGGCGATAGTTTTACCAAGAGTATTTAAAGGACCATCACACAATTAAACATAATAGCTTGAAATTAATAGCTTCTCTAACAAACAGACCAGCCTATTTCGCGGGTAACTTGTTACATCAGCCTGATGGGCGTTCTGGGCGGAGAATGGTCCTTGGGCGGGGACCTATCACTGACCCACTTATAGCCTCTTATAGCCTCTCATACAAATAACCAGGTGACTCACGCTATTTCATATAATTAATTTTAGAGGGCGTGGTTTCAAAGCAGCTGAACGTTTTTAATCAGAATTGTTTAACTAGGTTCTCTTAAAGAGGTTTGCTTAGTAAGCAATATAGCATTTTTAGATCTAAATTGATATTGGATTTGATATGGCTCGGTTATTTTAATAGAGTTGGCATCATTTATTTTGATGTTTTTAAAAATTGGTTGAAGAAACCAATGAATTTTTCATAGCCCAACAAAATCTGAGAATAATCATATTAAAAAGTAAGGATGTTTAATTGAAGTATAGAAGATATGTAATTCAATTAAGTTTCCTATTTTTAACCTTTTTAAATACAATAGGTACCTGCCTTAATTTAATTTCATCACCACTGCTCTCAAAACGGTGAAGGAAAACATCGTGAGAAAACCGGCCATGTCCTAGAACCAAAAATTCGAAGACATGTGACATCTACCAACCCGCACTGACCCGCGTGGTGGATTAGGGCCCACTCTCTCTAACAGAGAGGAGGCCTGTGTCCCAGCAGTGGGAACAGTATAGGCTGATCATGCTTATGCTACACGTAACCTTTTATTACAGATAACATAAATATTTACTACCACTTACGCCAAATCAAAGCTCAACAAATAAGTCGAAGAAGAGTCCTCATTGACCCAATTTAAGTTCCGCAAATATTTAAATCACTAAACCTTTAATACCTATTACGATAACTACGCCAAGCATCCTCAAGACATCGTCTAAATATTGAAATAGTATTAAAAGAATTATTTTCATACAATATGATCGGAACAAAATGGAATCTCCACACAATGCGACCGTATTTACCGTAACTCATATTATAAATGTGTAAAACCATTTAAATAGCAAAGTATCAATAGATGAATGTTTCTTTGTATGGTGAACCAACTTGGCCGTGATATTCACGCACATTTTATTTGAAGATTTTATTGAAATCGTCATAGAATTTCTAACACACAAAACTAAACTTTAACACAACGGCACCAAAACTTTCATTTCAACGCACATTTCAAAACTGCGAAAACAGCTAAGTCAGCTGAAATTGAATTCTATTTTGACAGACAGAAAACCTAAATTCAAATAGCAAGCCAACTTCAAATTTATTTTTATTGGAAGGGCTTTCAGAGGCAGCTAAAGGTATACGTATTGTCGATAATCAGTGAAGCAAACACTTGTTATTTTAAGAGATCATCCACCCTTAAAGCTTCTCTTTGAGTTTAACAAAGAGGTGTATAATGTATTATTTATAGGACACAGTCGGTAGGCACATACGGGGCCATGAATGTGTATTGTTGAGTACTGAAGACTCGACATTGCTAAATTGTACGTCCACTGTATCATCAATCAGATAGTTTTATTTCTTGTCAATTGATCTACAATATTGTATGGGATGTTATAAGTTAGGTTTGGTTATCATTGGTGGAATTGAAGAAAGGACTACGATTTGCGTCGGTTTTCAAGGTTCTTAAAACTTTTAGAAGGTTGACTTTAGTGGACTTTGGATTCTTGGGTTTTGGTAGAAAGGGAAGCGAAGGCAATTCAAAGATTCTATCTTTATTAGTCGACGACACTTTGATGGTGATAATCACTAATATTGGGAAGAGTGGATCAGTGCTAGCTGATATTATTTTAATAGCACCGTTTATAAAGTAATACAGTTTTGAAAATTGCTTAAATTAGTACCCAATTTGGATTTGTGACTGGTGACCGTCCGAAAAAGCCAACTGCCTTTAAATGCCAATACAGTTTTTTCTACCCAAAATCAATTTCAGAGGACAACAAAAACTCCCGCCGCCATTATAAAAATATTAATACACAGAAACTTTTTCGTCCTTCTATTTGTTATTTATTAATGTCGCTGTCACGAATCTTATAAAAAACGTCCGCTCCAAAAAGTGACTCACAATGCAGACGCTAATCTCTTCGAGGCACGAACGAAGCATGTCAAACCAAAAAAGGGTCCAATTCTAATACTTAGTAACCATTAAATAAATTCAGTATACAAAAAATGCGGAGAAAAAATTGTCCGTAGGCAAACCACTTTTAAATATTTGTGCACATATGGCTTCCGGTTACTTCGAGTGGGTTATGCTAAAAAATGCATCAGACCCTTGGTTTTTATATCACGTCGAATTGAATGTCCTATGATATATTTTCCTTTTGAATTGAAAAGGCGAGAGGTTCAAGGGAGATTAGGTACGGTCCGAATTTCTGAATAGATCCCTAATCCAAATATATGACTGTCCTCTAATTTACAAGGGTTTTTTAGTTAGTTTGTGAAGCTTGCCTGTGTCCTTACACATGGCTTATGTGTGTGATACAATTTCACGTTTCACTTTTTACAGGATTTAAGCTATAAAGTGATGTTACAGGAATTATCCGTGTCATGGCTCTCCGAAGATGCCTCAACCTATTTTTTAAGCAAGGATTATACCTACACTTAAAGAGATGAGCTTTTTAGTTATGGAATAAATCAATTTGGATGTAGCGATCAGATCATCTTCATACGTTGACATAGTTTTATACGAAACATATTTTTACCGACTTCATTATACAAACAAACTTGCAGACATAATTATTATATCCCAACATTCGAAATAGTTGAAAGTAATATATTACAGCACCTAATGATTTCTTAATCATTCAGCTATTATTATCAAGAAAACCATAAATGTTATAATGAAGAACCGCCTCATATCTGCATAGCAGGTAGCTTTGTTGGCACAGTGTGAAATATAGTGTGTCTACTCTAATAGCCTGCTGCAGTTCGTAACACAGTGAAAAATATTGCGTAACACTGCCAAAATAGTAGCACTGCACATAACATGTACTCGTCACATTTTACATAGCTTGCACATGCATAGGTAGTCCTTAAGCTCTGCATTCTGTGTCGTGCCTTCTGCGTCGCGTCTGATTGGTTTTCAATTCTGTTTCAGACGATCAAAACCACAGAACAGATAAAAGTTTCTGTTCTGTGATCTAAACAATGAGCGCGAAGAAAAACAATAAATTGTTCTATGAACTGCTGCACCGTGTTAAAGCAACTGCAAATGTTTGAGAGTAAGAAGTCGTATAAAAGCTTCTAACGTAAAAAATTAATTTCATCTAATATCTTCAGCTAGGTGTTGACTAAGTGAAAATATGTAACCAGGTATTGTCAGCTAAAAAAATTTATAGAACTCTTGCCAAAATGTTCTCTGTAAGTCTGCATCAGACATTTATTATGTCTTCTTTTATTCTTCTTGCTGGCTTATAAAGCGTTTGGCCACAGATCCTCACATCTTTAAAAAAAGATTGAATCTATACGACTTTCTTCTCAATTAATATTCATGAAGCCGTTTCTAACGAGTATACATGGTGACCTATCGTGTTGAACTATCGTCGGACGCGCAATTTACACGAGATTATGATCATACAGCTACCTGCCGACGTGACGCGGTATTAAGATGTTATCTCCATCAGATAAGCTTCACAGAAGGCGTTAAAATGTATGAGGAAAAAGTAAATTACCTATAAGTTAATTCTGCTTAAACTTATGAGAAAATTACAGAGGAAGGAAACCGCGTGTTTGTTGGATGAAGATTTGCCTCATTAGTTAATGAATTAAGATAAGGAGAGGAATTGCTGGTAAGACATTCAGGACATAACATTTACATATTTTGTACTTAATTAATTTTCTATATTTTTCTTCTAAGTTTTCTTACTTCCGCAAAATGGACTCTGGAAGTCAAAAAAGTACTTAGTAATTATTTTGAGGGCATCTCTCCAATAGCATTTTTTTTTTGTGTAGAAACATATTAATTCTAGCCAACTATCTTCGCCTGCCACTGCTAAATGGACACATTTAAACGAAAGTTGAATTACAAGGACACTTAAATAAAAAAAGAACTACTAATACTCAACAAGGTCTAACAAAGCGGATGGCAGCGGAACTTGAAAGCGCTTTCAGTCTATTGAGAACTCAAGGCATGAAACAGAAACGAGCCCATTCACCATCACGTAGATTCTGCGTCAAAGGATACAAGGACCATTCGGAACCCATACAAGAACCCATTCAAGAACCGTAAAATGGGTGCTTCTATGCCACATAACACCGACCCACGCTATAATGTAATTCCGCTAACCGACAAAGGGTTCTAAAGCTGTAAAAACAATCTTAGTATACCCCCGAACTTAATCCTTCACAAAGTGTACCGACTTACCGAAAGTATTTCCAAAACAGTAGAAAATCCCTTTCGGTATCAATTTGCCGCCTCAACTACTCCGTTCGTGTTTTAAAAACATTCCTTTTTAAACGATATTTTTTCTAATTTCCTTTTCGCATTGTTGAAGAATTGTTTGCGAAAAATTTAAGATAAATAAAATATGGCGGTAAATCGTTTACCGCCTTTTATAGGTTTTTTATCTATTTGTGTTGTAATGTGCCTTTGATAAGGTAAATATTGAACAATAAGGATAACAACACACTGTAGTATAAAGTTGGAAAAAAATTGGAGCTGAAGTAAGCTTTTACTTTGGCTGAATTTGAGATGCAATGAGATTTTATGAGACTATAGAAAATTACTATTTAAAATTACATGAACTAGAAAAATTTTGCTTTTTGACACAGCCGATGCCACCTTATTTTTTTCCTACAGCATCCTCATATTTCCTACTTAAGTTCCTTCCATACAAGGGCACAGTTATCCGCCCACAAGTTTTTACCAACGCAATATTTATTGCGGAACCGAACCGAACTTCAAAACAGTTTTTTGTCCAGTGCTCCCGACCTTAACAAAACCCGAAACGTTAGATAGGACCTAAATTCTTGGTGCACAATCGACCACGCCCACGAATGTACTATTATTGTACAGTTCACTGTTAAAGGTATTTCGCATCTGTTAAATTCGCACAAAGAGTTTCCTGTTCGGATTAATAGATTGCGATTGGTATCTTGCCTTGGGCCACGGTGCCTTTATACAATTTATTTTATCGGACCGTCAATTCGCAAGTGTGATTTGATTGATGATGTTCCGCTACCGAAATCTTTTTTGTTGGTTCAATTGTGATTTTGAAATTAGTTCTAAGTACAATAAATGTTCCTAGGAGTATTTTTGAGAATGTAGTATTTGATGACCAGTTATTACGTCTTCAAGAGGAACAGAGCTACATTGATTTTTAATTCGCTACTCATATATATATAGATTTAAATAAGAATAGATATAGCAATCAAATTGGGTCATTTTTACTAAACATAGAATAAGTATAAGCGTAATTAGCCTATAATGTTCCCACTGCTGGACACAAGCTTCCTCTCTGTGAGAAGAAGACCGTAATCCAATATTATAATCCTTCATTGCTGAAAAAGGATCATCACTGCATAAACTTTTTCATATAATTAGTTCCGGCTATTATATTTTATCAAAATAGTTTCCAGTCGCACATAAAATCCCATTCACTCAGTTAAAATTTAAATATCATCTCCACTCTATAAACCGATAATATAGAAACTAATTAATATCAAAAATTAAAAGCGCAAAGGAATTTCTTCGGAATTCTGACAGTTCCTGTACCATACCGACCACCCCGATTCGTTCCGCACTCGAAATAGATCCTGCCAAAAACTTCACAGCCTAATTATGAAAAATAAGACATAGTTTACAATTCTCGTGTCTTTAGTTAACACGTGCTCCCATTTTTTTCTCACAAAATTCCTCTAAAAATTAATTTCGGACGGAATAGGTTCGCAAAAAATACTAATTGCTTTTTGTATCGCCGCGTAGGTTTTTGTGTCTGTCTGTATGTCTTGCAGCAAATGTGGGCTTTGTCAGTGAAAAGTGTCAAATTACGTGGCACGAGATGTGAGATAAACATTAGGGCTGGCTCGAGTTTTGTCAACTATGTTTTTAGATTATGTTATTTCTTTCGTTTGAGTTCAAGTAAGACTGAAAATAAATAATATATATTTCTCCACAAAGAACATAGGGCAGGTATCTTTTTTTTTTATTACGTATAAAATGTTTGGATAAGCCTGGTATTAATAATAGCCAATACTGAATTTCTTTACAAAACTGAAGAGGTCCTTAAATCAAAAATCGATCCTCAGTTATAAATAAAAACCCCAAATTCAAAAGAAATAAATTACCATTAAATAATATTTTAATGAACTAAGCCCATCAATTTATAAAATTAACGATATAATTAAATTAAATTTATTTAACAGCCCTTGCATCCCTAAACTGGAATCGCGCTTTTTGCGCGCATCCATTTTAGTTTTTCGTAAAGATTTTGCTGCAGATAATAAACTGTTCCCAATTCCAGAACGAATCAACCACCGGACACTGTGCAAAATAAAATGTACCCAGCCTGGTGTGCATTAAAGTTCAAATTAGATCGTGAGGATGTGTTAGTTATATAAGATAGTTTTGGAGAGGTAGTCACGATGCAATAGGCAACTAAACGGAAAGGAGCGGTAGATAAAACGGCGACAAGTTGGAGAAATATTTCCAAAATATTTGTAAGTGAAGCCGGGGACCGCCCGGGGGCGGGTAGGGCAGGACGCACTAGATACCGGAATTCATCGGCTGAATGTGATGAACTTGAAACTGCTTTTTTCCATTTAGCGAAAAAATATGGTGAACTTTAAAAAAATGGATGTTCTTATATTATCATTTTTCACGTTAGTATAAGTGATGTTTAGAAAGCAAACTTTCATTTTCTACTTTTACTGCTTTAGACATTCTTAAAATCTACGATATTATAAAATATCTTTTACGGGAGTATTCCGGACAAAAAAACCTCCGTTTTATTTTTTGTAATCAATATCCCCGTATTAAAAACAAAACCTAAAAAAAATAAAAATCAGAAAGACAAAATCATGAAACCCTGCCCCTCGACAACCTTGCTTAAACAAAAGATAAAAACACACCAAATAATTATGAGAGAAAACCAACCAAGCATCCAATGACGTCTTAAACTTATAATCAAATAATTACCTACAACTACGCACGTTAACAAAAAGTAGGTACTATAACACAAAAAGATATAAAACATGGCAATAAAACCTGAGATTATTACATCAAAAAACCTGGCAACACATAAAAGAAATGTTATTCTTATTTCAAATTAATTCACGCGTGAATTTTGCATTGGTAGTACAAAACAGGAGGTTATTCTTAAGGTTTATATTGAATTGGCAGTTAGTAGAATGTCTTATTGTAACAGGACACCGAATAAAGATGGTGTCCGCGAGATAAGGAAGGATTTAGAACGAGTGTACCGGCTGTGGCAGATTTACACAGCGTTTCTATAAACTATTATTTGTAAGATTTAATGGTAGTGTTGCATATTTGTGTAAATGGAGTGGATATGTATTTGTAAAGTTAAAGAAATACGTTTCGGGAAATGTTTTTTTGATTTTCGCCAAAGTGAACTTGGATATTTTTTTTTTGTGAAAACTATCAGTTTTAACAGTTGACAGCATTTCTGAAAGAATTGCCTTTATTTGAAAGAATCCAAAACGAGCCTCAGAAATCTGTCAATAAAATATATCTACTAGTTATCAATCAGAACTGCCCTAAAAGCCTTATATATTTTGACTAAGTCCTCTCTATGCAAATATCTCAACCTCAAAAAGCTCAAAACACCATTCAAATAACCAACAGCATGTAAACTTATAAAACCAAATGCAACAAACTGCGCCCACGCATTACCCTCACATATTTGCACAATGCTATAATCTCGTCACGGTACACTTGACACCAATAATGTTGCCATTCATCAAGGATTACCACCAAGATGTTTATCAATATTTCTCTAACAAATATTTAGAGATACCTTTTATAAACCTATGTGTCGAACATCTTACGACAATGACATAATATTTGTATAGCTGATACATAATCTTGGTATTGTGTAACAACTTTATACAAAAAAAAATTTGCATGACATTTCATTTTTGCGAAATGGGCGAAAAAAATTAAGATGAGATACAAATATTGAAATTGGTATCTAAAGGACATCTTGAAGTTTTGTGAAAGATAATATAAATAATATTATGTACGTACTTTTGATACTATCATCTTCATCAGTTTGTTATTATAACATATTCTGTGGTGGTCTTAAGCCCGTTATCTCAAAAAATAAAGTATGATTATGAATAAACTCTTCAGGGTGCCAGACATTAATAATTTTAACAAACATCATAAAATATTTACTGTGGACGATGCCCAAGAATGAGCCTTTAACTGGATATTAAATATTACAATTTATTTTTATATTTTCGCTTATTGCAGCAACATTGTAGATAATATATACTTAATAATCTTAGTGCAAAAATAACATTTGTAAAACTACCGTAGCATTATTTTTGTATCTGTACATTTACACTTCAATAAAACTCTGTTTATAACTGTACAAACCAATTCAATATTTTTTATGCCCGACCCAATAAGCCGAAACAAAATAGCCAACACAACAAATACAATTAAACAGCATCCAATAAAAACTGGTCCTATCACTGGACCAGGACCAGTTTTAATGCAATCAAACCGAATCCCAGCTCACTGGAGCAGAAATCACTCAGTTCAGGGATATCTGATAAGACGTCTCGAACGATAAGTTGTCGACATACAGACTTGTGATCAGATAAGGGCACATCATCAAAGATCTCCTTATTGCCTTGCCCTTGCCTCCTTGGTGTAACCAACACCACAGATCCAAAGATTTGAGATAATTGAAAAAATGGAGCGTGGAGGTCTCATTTGTTTGAGTTTTTTTTTTTAGTTTGTAACTTTTTTTGGACGGTTTGGATGAAATAAATAGCTGAGACAACTTCCTACATTATGCTTGCCTCACTGTAAAATGTTTTAAGGGGCTTACAGGACCTAAACGCAAAAAACGCAAGTTTTAGAAACAATAAAAGTATATGATCGACTACAGTAAACAAAATCAAAAAAATATATGATATTTTTCAGGATATATGCTAGGTAGATAGTATGTTGAAAGCATAATACAACTTATTTAGTACGATAGAAAAAAATCATGAAGATACCTCTAAAAACTTTCTTTTTACAATAAAACCCTACTAATATACACACAATCATTATGGTTTTTTGTCACATTATTCTACACGCAACATACTAAAACTCTAGTGTTTTAATTTTTTAGTCCAAACAATATATTTTTCGTAAATAGATAATTGCTTCATATTTTGCAATATATTACCAGAGTTGTGTCATCGCACTTCTCTTTATTTTCTATGCAGTCCGACAGTGACCGCGCTTTAGGACATGTAGTCCTCTTAAACGTCCTAACATAAGTCGAATCAGTCACCAATGATCACTATCTTAAATATTTAGGTACATATTGCAGGCAGAAATATCACTGTGAAAAAATATCAGTAATTTTTGTTACCATAATCATTCCAAAAACATCATTCTCAAAACATGCTCACACAACCCAATCAAAAACAGTTCCACATCAATTAAATTAAACAAAACAAAAGCAACACACAATCATGTATTATTAATAGTTCACAAAAACAAAAGCCAAGAAATGAAAACAAAAACAAGAGGGTTCTCTCCCAGGGGGACAAGCGAAGTAATCAAATTAGAATTAACCAACTCGAGACTATCTGTCATCGTTGTGCTCACGAAAGCCGGAGTCTTGAGTAATATATCATGGGGTAATGACAGGAAGTCAGGGTTAGAGGGACAGGATCGGAATCTGGTGTCAAAGATGTGACACATGGTTCGGAGATGTAAGATAGGTTGTTGTGTCAACTGCGCATTATTTATTGTCAATTTGGGAGAAATTCTTGGAAAATTCTGACTGCGATCCGTGCTTATGTTTTTGGAGACGGGAATCCCTCCAAGGGCTTGTATCGCAATTAGTTGTTGCTTGATTATTTTGTATTTCCTTATAAGTAATACTAAATAAATAATTAAAAATCTTTATTTCGAGTGAACACCTATAATAGCGTTAGTAACATTGTCCTTCCTAAAACTAAGTAATAGTAAACAACACGTACGGTGATGCACTGTCAGCAGTATATTATCCCCCTTACTAATAAACGTATTATATCAAATGAATAGTTAGGTACACACCGAATTCTCTCTTTCAGTCGTCAGTATTTTGACTTTCGAAAGAAGAAGACAAAGCGTTGTGTAACTTGTATACAGACGCTATACAGCGTTTATTACATATACCATATATATGGACAGTCTACTCAGTCAGCTATCATTTTCAGAACTCTGTTAGGGCTGACCATGACTATTGCCAGCATTGATGCTGCGCGCTTGCGCATTAACCATAAGCTATGCTTAACCAACCAAAATACATTCATTTAAATCTTCCACAAAAAGAGCTCAATAAGGTGGTGAAAACGAACCAAAGTCCAACCAGAAGCTTTAGAGATTAGCAGGATTATAAGGATGCAACAACAAGCTTTGTTTTTTGCACGAAACAGCAGAGCCCAAAGAACAGAACTTCTGTCAAAAAAGGAAAGCTTGTGGCATTCAAATCAAAACGAGTAAGTAAATAAAAGAAAACATTTAAATTCACCATTTATTGCACCTACTACACTGAGATGGCTTCTTTTCATTGTGTACCTATACAAACTTATTCATTTGCGAGTAATTCATCGCCATCACAACGCAAAAATTCCCATAGAACTTAAACATGATTGTTTATTACCAATTTATAAGTTCCCAACACCGTATTCTATTAGATATTTTAATACAATATTACAGGTGTTCTAAAGGTCAATTAAGTAACCTATAAGTGTTGAACTGATATTAACAGTTTAACAACGGCTACACCTAAACCACGTGCAGCTGTAACGTATGGCAGTAAGATTTTATCAATTAACTAAGTGAGTAGGGCAATTGTATTGTTTGTGCAGTTCAGGGAATAATGACTTCTGAATCGGATTTGTTTTATTAGACGAAAATAGGTGTGTGAGCAGTGGTGGCCAAGTGGTAATGGCCGCGACCACATTTTATCTGTTCTGTGGCCGCGACTTACAAGTTGTAGGTCGTAGGTTCAAACCCAGACAGGCGCTTTACTTTGTGTAAATAATTTCATCACCTTTGCTCTCAAAACGGTGAAGGAAAACATCGTGAGGAAACCGGCATGTCCTCGAACCAAATATTCGAAGACATGTGACATCCGCCAACCCGCACTGGGCCCATGTGGTAGATTACGGCCCAATCCCTCTCACTGAGAGGAGGCCTGTGTCCCAGCTGTGGGAACATTATAGGCTGATTATGATGATGATTATGAGGTGAAGTTAAGCTTCTGTAACAAACTGTCCTTTTTGCAGGTGTAGTTAACCAAGAAAAATGTTCTCAGTTAGCAAGGTTATTTTGTTATCAGCGGCCTGACTACCCAGGGCTAAAGGTTATCGTTAAACCTTATCAAACCGGTTTTTTTGCCGGTGAAGCTGTACCTGCTCTTCGATAGTGACAGTATGCGTCAACCTAGAAAGATTTTCCAGTCAGCAAAATAATTCCTTATCAACGGCCTTGACTACCCAGGGTAAGTTAAACGTTGACCTTTGCCTTTTAGCTCTTTTATCTATTTCGTGCCTTTTACAATTATAGATAGTGCCATCCACGAAGACGCGCCCGACTCTTCTTACTAATCGTTAGTGGTTATCGCTAGTTAATTCCGCTAGTGTTTTAGTTTTTTGATACGCACTAATTACCCACTAATAAGTAATGACTGTGTATCGAAAAAACTAAAACACTAGCGGAATGTTGCACACTTGTACTGTAAGTGTCGATCCCGTGGGAATATCGAGATAAAAAGTAGCCTATGCGTTAATCCAGGGTGTCAGTTACCTCCATACCAAATTTTCTCAAAATTGGTCCAGCCGTTTCTGCGTGAAGAAGTAACAAACATACAAATACGCTCACAAACTTTCGCCTTTATAATAATAGTGTGATATATAACTCTATGTTTCCTCACGATGTTTTCCTTCACCGATATGAGTAATGTCCAAGATAGACTCAGAAAGACCATATGAATTGAAAAAGTTGCATTGGTACTTGCCCGGATTTGAACCCAAAACCTCGTACACGGGAGGTAAAGCCTAACTAGCACGTATACTCACAGAAATTTTACTGAAATCCCTGTTGCTCTGCGACACCCAAACTTCTTTCATCGCTAATCTACCTCATCATAAGAGCAATAAGACCAAAAGAACGAACCAACCCTACTTCGTGTTAGTAAGATCACGAACCTCACGTACTTACTACACGTAACAATTTTGTTACACCCACGACTTATGACCCTCTGGCACGAGTTCATGACACGAGTCACGATCAAGACTCGAGGCCGTTTGAGGTCGCGGGCTTAATGCTGCAGTGAATACTAATGCAGTTAATTTTCTGCATATGGCAGAATGGATGTCCAGAGACCGTCGAACGCGGGCTTAGCTAGGCGCCGTAATTATATCCTGAAACGATTATATAAAAGACCTTATCCCTAATACCTTCTATCTACTGACAATAATAAATAACGCTATACAATGTGCTACAAACAACCCTATTGTCTAAGAAAACTTAAACATTATCTTCACAAAAAATCACGAAGGAATTCATAAACAAAAACAGATGATTATGCTCGCCACGTGCCGATCGTGGTGAGATAAAATTGTCTCGTGGTTCTCGCTGTAACGCATTACCATAGAGTATCTACTTAGGTACAGTGGTTCATCGCCCATAAATTTGACAGGGTCTGAGATATGTCAAAGATTTTGACAGTTCTGAATACCTTAGTATGTATTGAGGAAACGTATTATTTTTTGCCGCGTTGTAGCCAATTCATACAACTACCTAAGAATGACAGGTATGATTTGAGTATACAGGCCAATTTGGTAGTCAATTCGCTCAGCAATTAATTTCTCTGACTGTACGGTATCTAGATCCAAAACTATAAATTTTGTGACTGTCAAATGTATAGCCGACGGCCCACTCCAAGTACTTACATTGTAGTAAGTAATGGTTTTTCATTATATTTCGTCTAACCCAGTGACTGGGTTGAAGAAGTCATATAGGCAGTCGCTTCATGTAAAATAATGGTATTCAGCTGCCCGGTTAGACTGAAAGCTAACCCCAACATAGTTGTGAAAAGGCTAGGCAGATAATGATGATTATCTACTTATGTTCCAAACTGCAGTATGTCCGCCACTTACCACCGATCCTCCGCACGATTGCTATGCAGCAATGCTCTCGTTGACCTACTGTAAGATAGTTAGACTGCGGCACAACCGTACCCTTTTTATTTAACACTTCATAATCGCCTACCGAGCGATATGAATTTCAAAACAATGGCGTTTTTTGAAGACGCGCTTATTATATTTTTGTGCCTTGAAATGACAATGGGGTATGATGAATGGGAGGATTGATTAAAGGTTTTTCTTCAAGTTATTGTTTTGATTCGACTCATCTTTTTTATTGGATTTATGATAGTAAGAAATGGTAAGTCCTCGTTGGTCTAGTGGTCGCAATCGCTCCTGCTGAGCATGCGGTTCGATTTCCTGGTCAGTCAAAGTGTTATTGGGTTTTTCCGTTAGCGATTTCTCAGTATCAGTCGTCTCATCGTATTTGTGCCCGGTTGATGGCAATACGCTCGCCCCATATTACATGGACACTTAAAAATAACTGCCGAAATGTGGGTGTACTATAGGTACACCGCTGCCTAGCTCTTTGGGAATTACAGGCGTGATGTTATAATATGTGTTACTAGCAGCGCCCCGCGGTTTCACCCGCATAAGTTTCAATCCCGTACGAATATCGGGATAAAAAGTATTCTATGTGTTAATCCTGGTTATAAACTATCTGTGTGCCAAATTTCATCCAAATTCGTTCAGTAGTTTTTTCGTGGACAACAAACGACACGAGTAACAAACGTACAAACACACTCACAACTCACAAACTCACTCAGTGTGATGTTATGTTAAAGTAAAGCTTAGGATCGTAGCACGTGCTGTAATTGCCAAGTCTACTGTCTACTTCCAAAGATCTATTATATCCCTAAATTAAACGCAAAATAATAGCAGGAAACGACACATAATATTTATGATCATCTAAAAGCGTCGAAACATAATCACGTGTTTTCTTAACGACGCTCCTGAAATCAAAATATTCTAACACACAATATCTAAAAGCATTATCGTGGCTGGTTGAAAAAAATCTGGTAAAAAACGGTGGTGAGGAACCCTGGACCCGGCTATTATCTCTGAACACCGAAGTCATTTTAGCTATAATAAGATAACATTAAGGAAAGACGAGGGCTGAGGCGCTCAAACATTGGAGAGGCGTTTAATTAACATAATGATACTAAAGAGGACTTGAAAATGAAGCGTATGTAACTGTTAGGTTATAAAAGGTATCACTAACTCCTTGCCACTTTTTGGGTTTTTAGATATTTTTACTTTAAGTAATCCACGTAGGAGATGGCGGGACGAGCTGGATAGGTTCAATCAATGGTCAACTCAAGACTGAAGGAGGACGCGCGGGCTCACGAAAGATGGAGATGCCTTTGCCCAGGAGTGGGACAGCGTAGGCTAATAAACATAAGTCATTGAACATTCAACAACAACCAATTATTTCTTTTTTTATTTCCATTAATGAAACTAATGTACAAAAATGCGTTTTCCATTTTTTTTTTCCTAAAATATTTTTCAGGAACCTGACTTCTATTTTTCCCTATGCACTTGTTTAAGTTTACATACATAGTACGTTAAGTTTGACTTACTTTACTTGGTCCCGAAACTTTGAGAACGTACCCTCAAAAGATCGTGTCAGCGGACCTGTCGCTCTCGACTCTCAGAAACAGGTATTAGTTTTTTCTTTTATGTTTTTGCGCGCGCGCACGTGTGCGCAGCCCCTTAATTACCGACGCATACCATAAACAGATCTTTACGCTCCCTTAAATAAATCTTCGGGAATTTTTTTCTTGTTTTCTTAGGCCCGTAATTTTGGAGCACAGTTTTCGGTTTACCAAACGAATTGGACAACGAACCAGTGGAGCGGTTCTAGGAGATGATCGATGATGACTCTTTGTTTTTACAGGTTTATCCGTAAATCGATTTGGTTGTTTATAGAGCTTTATGGGTTGACGGATGTTTGGATGAGATTGGGAGTTGATTTTGTCGGTTCATGAATTTATATCTTGTTAAGAAGATTTGGTGATGAATGTAGGACTTATAAATATAATGTGGATCAATGATGACCCAGTGGTGGTACGAGTTGTAGGTAGTGGTTCAAACCCAGACCGGCGCTTTACTTTATGTTAATTATTTCATCACTACTGCTCTCAAAACGTTGAAGGAAAACATCGTGAGGACACCGGCATGTCCTAGAACCAAAAATTCGAAGACGTGATATCTACGAACCCCCACTGGGCCCGCGTGGTGGATTACGGCCCACTCCCTTTCACCGAGAGGAGGCCTATGTTCCAGAATAGGAAACATTATAGGCTGATTAATGTATAAATAATATAATTGTTTATTAAAACCTTTTGTATTTTTCCTGCTATTTTATTTCCATCGGTATAAATATTTCCTACTATCTTAGCACAACGAAAATAAATAAATGTTTTGTCTTACGATCGGAACGTTTAATATGTTAGCAGATTACAGACACAACCTTAGGACCCTCGATAAGGGTATATTTTGTGGCCTCCCTCGATCCGAGATAACCGGGCCCTTTCCTTTTCTGGTTTTATTGTAGTGTTAAACGATATTTTATTATCAGGACGATAAAATTCCTCCACGGGGACACGACGTATTTATCTTTAGGAATCTTTTTTTTTCGGCACTTTATCACTATTATTTAGGGGCATGATAAAATGCTAAAATACGTCCAAGGCTTATTCTTTATTGCAGTGATGTAAAAGGATTAAGATATTAAAATGAATAAGGCTAATTATATGGAGGAATTTTATCCCGAATGGATTTAGTTTTTGGTTCATAATAAGGATTTTGTTTATGAAATGAAATTATTTAAATATCGGAATCACTTTTACACATCATATTATAAAAAAATTAATAAGCTAGATGAGGTCGGCGTTTCCTATCCCTACTCTGAGATTATAGACCAAGAGAAACTCAGAGGTCACAGTCTCTTTTAAAGTCCAGACAAATCTTGGTCAGATCATTTGAAGATCATGTAGATTCATGTCTGAAATGGTCTTTTGAGAAAAATACGACACAGATTTGGGTGAACTCCAGTCAGTTAAGCACGTGTCAGTAATTGTGTAGCTCAACTCAACAGAAATTGAGGAGCTCAATAAGATAACTCCTACCGTCTTTTACACGTGACTCTAAAACGTGTTGTATTGAGCAAGGCTTTAGTAACCTAATTTAACCCATAACTTTAGACCTTTGGTATGGGATGTAACATATGTCGACACGCTCGTGCCATCCCTTCTTCCAAGCACAGTGGGCTGTGCTGGGGCGGCTGCTGCAGGTGGGAAAACCTCAAACGGCGAAAATATTCCAACCTTATTGGGAATTATGTTGGAGCCGTTTGGGGTTGAAACACTAGGACCATAGGGTCCGAGTGCCCACTTGGCTTCACTGACCAGAGGGCTGGCCTATTATTTGGCCAAACAATTAGCATCGCCATACAACATGGCAATGCAGCCAGCCTTTTGGGCACTTTTTCTGATAGCGATGCGGACGAATTGTTTGATGCCCTATGATTCTTCACCCTTGTTTTTATACATGTACGTATTATTGTTTTAAGTCTGTAAGTAAATATTATCCATAAAAATAATTATTAAAAATAATTGACTTTTTTTAAACAATAATTATTGGAAAAAGACATAACTGGAAAACAGAGTGGAAGCATGTATAAACTATGTAATCAAAGCAGTCATTGTTTGAAATAAAAACGCGCACTTAAACACAAATGAACACTAAAATGTTATGCCATGCAAAAACATTGCGCAAAAGATGAACCTTTACTGACAATTATTTATTTAATAGCCCTTAATGATACGGTTCCTGCGTATATCTAAATAAGATCTAAGTCAGACGATTTCAATTTAGAAGTCCTAAGTCTCGATACTTTACGATATAATCATCGTCAATTAAAAGCAAAACGCTCATTTTTAATAAATAGTGAGCCAGTTTCGAAGTGGACGAGTTGCCCCCTAACCCTAAGGGCCATCCACAAAATTACGTCACACGAACTTCGTGTGACGTTTTACGTGTTGTGGATGGCCCCTTTTTTTGGAGCCTTGTCGCAGGCGGTCATATTTGTGTGATTACCCCTCCCCTAATGTGACATCACATATTTAGCTATTTCATGTAATATTATTAGTAGAGTTGTGACGTCAAGAAGATTATTGCTCGTCCCCGCCCTTGTCACATTTTGTTAACCCCCCTCCCCTTAATATAGGTATGACATATTTTATGAATGGCCCTCTAATGACGGTCAATAAGTAAAATTCCCCGATAATGTTTCGAGCATAATTTTCCAGCTGGACCGCACGGGCGGCTCACATTTTACAGCTGTAATTTACCATCATTAAGACAAATCAAGCTGAACGATGCCAATCATCGTAAATTAGGTGTTCCGGGACCGCATTAGCGCAAAAAGGTGTTATACTCGAGGCTTTTAAACTCGTTCGTGTATTAAAAACTCATATGAGCGGACGAAGGGTTAAGTGTATCATTTACACTGAAAATATCGTTTAAGGACTTAAGGACTCGTAATTACTGTGGTTCGGTAAAAAGAAAGAAAGAAATTGGGAGGCAGAGAGTGCAAATCGTGGTTTGGACACATTTGGTAAGGCAATCATATCTTTATTCATAGTAATCTGGCGTCTCGATGCGTGTTAATTTGTGTGTGCCATTATCACAAGCAGATGTCCAAGTACAGATGATTTCAGCGGTGAGGAAATTCGCACTGAATGTAATTATGTATCGGAGTTGTTAAAGTACCGATACGTAGGCAATCAGACATGATTGAGTGGGCAGAGAAAGTTTTTTGGGTCATTCAAATGAACTGAGCCCGCGTGGTACATTATGGCCCACTCCATCTTGAAGAGAGGTGGCCTGTGTCCCAACAGTGGGAACATTATAGGCTAATTATGCTAAATGAAATGATCCTTGCAGGACATGAGTAATAATTATTAGTTTTTTATAGGCATTGCTAAGTTTTGTCCTGACTTTTAGGTCCAACCGAAACTGTTAAGCGATATTAAACACGTCATCAATCTAACCAATCTTTACTAAACTATACGTTATCCGTATATTATCTACTACTAGTTATTTAAATGCCCCGTTGGCCTTGTGGTCGCAAGCGCGACTTCTGAGCGTGGGGTCCTGGGTACGATTCCCGGGTCGGGCAAAGTGTTATGGAGTTTTTTTCCATTAGGAATTTCTTAGTAACAGCCCGGATTTTGGAAGTTAGCGGTGTGATACCCCCGTCGGAAAGCACGTTAAGCCGTTGGTCCTGCGCCTGATCTTTCTCTGGTCGTGTCGGATTGCCGTCCCATCGGACTATGAGAATGAGGGAAGAGGGAGTGCACCTGTGTCTGCGCGCACACTGGTGCACTATAATATCTCCCGCGCCGAAGACTAGTCTCCGTTGAGATTGGCAGCCGTGGCCGAAATACGGTCTCGAGGACTTTATTTATTTACAACTATAGATATCTATATTGATAATAAAACTGAAGGGTTTGTTCGTTTTTTTTTTTGTTTTTTGAACGGGCTATAATCTCTGAAACCGCAAGTCGGATTTGAAAAATTCTTATTCGCATTTGATAGCCCATTTCTTGAGGAAGGCTATATGCTATTTTAACACCACACCAGGACCCTTAGGAGCCGAGCAAAATGAAAAAGAGTCAGAAAGAATGATAATAAGCGAAAACAGTAATAGCGCTGGCAGGTGATGCGATGCGACGGGTGGGTCGAGGTAACAAGAAAGCGTGAAGCTAGTAACTCATAAAATTAGTTAATATTTCATCAGCATTCATAGATAGGAAAGAAACTAATAGTTCCAAACACTTAGGTCCAATCAAAACACACCTGTCTTAGTGTTAGCAAACCTCCTAATTTACTTAACTACCCAATTTACCTCCATAACCTGACAAATTGTTTCTTAATTGTAGTAATCGTTAACTTTTAGCCGATTGATTGCCAGTTAACCGAATCCTGAACGCACGCGAAGGGATAAATTGCCGTCCCTTCATAACAAAGGGGTTAATTTTGTTCCAAATCAGAAACAGCCCTCTATTGACGTGTTAATATCGTAATAAATAACAATATCGAGGTTAAACGGGGTTCGTTATGCTCCATCTTTTAAATGACGCATCGAAAATTGTTTTCCTTTCGATTTTTAAATGGATGAAAATCATTTCTCAAAAACTAATAGATTTATTTGGAATGCTTGGCATCATTAAACAAGTTTTTTTAATTATAACAAGCATAATCAGTCTAAAATATTCCCACTGCTGGGACACAGACCTCTTCTCGGTGAGAGAGAATGAGCCGTAATCCACAACGCCGGCCCAGTGCGGGTTGGTATAAATCATAATTATTTCAAATAATTTCGTGAAACATATCGTCGCTTCGCAACTCTACATCGCTGCGTCTACGCAATGCCAATACGCAACGCTACGCCGCGTCTACGAAATGCCTCTACACCGCGTCTACGAAACGCTGTTATACCGTATCTACGAAATGCCTCTACGCCGCGTCTACTAAACGCCGCTACACCTCGTCTACCAAAATGCCGCTACGCTGCGTCTACGGAACGCCGACGCCGCTAGGCCCCGTCTACGAAAAATCAGTTTACAGCGTCTACGATACGCTGTTACACTGCATCTACGAAACGCCGCTACGCCACTTCTACGCTAGTATGCTACGACGCTAATTGCATTTCGTGTAATACAATCAAATCTACTCAACACTAACGCAGCTTCTACGCCGTAACAACGCAACGTCAACCAACTCCAGACACGTCTGCACCCATTGTTCAGATTAGGTTAGATTTTTTAATATAAATCTTCAATTTTAATATTGTTACAATCACTACCAGCAGCCACTACTTATGTAGGTATCAATGTTTTTCAGCAATTTACCTGTTCAGATCATTAAATAATTTGAATACAATACTGTATTACATATTTACAGAACATGAACATGCACTATAAATGAATTGAAAGGGTGTTATTAAGATTAGATTGTCTTTTGTTCTACCTGGCGTGAATTTATTGCCGCCATAGACAAACGATCTTTTTTCTATCAACCTCTTCTGATGGACCACCAAAGCAGTTCGATTATCTATCATAATAAAACCTCCAATACCTTACAAAGCAGACGCGGTTAAGTTAGTTAATTTTGTAAAGAAGCACGAGTGAATCGCTTAAGATTCTCTGTGAGAGTCGCTAACGACTGTAATTATTTCTAATTTTATTGAACGCCGGCTTCAGATAAAAAGAAGGCGCCTTCTACCCGCTACTACTTCAAACCCTGCTAAAAATGTAACAACTTTTTTGATAACATCCCTTTGTTACATATCCATTGACGGTATTGTTCAACAAAGCAAGCAGCGATCCCTAACCCGCCGTTCAATGGACTTGAAACAAATGAATGATGTTGTTTCTCCTAACGTGTGTTGAGTTCTTCAATGCATTGCAATTACAAGTTAATGAACCCGCGTTTAGATTGTTATACGATTATTTGTAGCTTTGCTTTGTAAGTATAAACATTAGTGCAAGTCTTCACGACTCGTCCCCTGCAGTGAGTGCGTGTTCGCTGTTCGTGAGTGCAGTTTAAACTTAGTACTTATTTGTTGCTACCTTTTTTGTGACTTGTAGAACTTTTTTCAGTGATATTAGCAACCTTTAGTCACAAGCTTTGCTTAAAGTTAATTGGTGATAAGCCACTGTTTAACCGTACATTTTTGAAGTTTCATTCCATTTCGATGCGAAGCAAGATGCTATCAGATAGCTTTTTCGGGTCATTTGATTGTGATACTATTTTCTGCAAATTTAATGCTCTGCTATACTATAAAAAATATGAAGCGGATCCATAAACATGGCTCATATATTTTATGTAAGTCTTGATAATTGAGATAGTAACTATCCAAAAATGATTGGAAAAGATCTTGCCTAGTTACAAATTGTAAAATTCAATGTGGTTTTTTATAATTTCTAACGAGACGATATTGTCGTGGACGTCCACGGCATCACGATATCACAGGGAAGGAATTTAATATTAGGGATACACGAAGAATCCTCCTCGTGTAGCGCAGTTTGTTCCGCTAGTTACTCAATTGAACCGAGCGCTCGTCGCATCCTGGACAGTCACACCCAACACCTTATTTGACTGGCTAATTCTTCCCTTGCGGTGGTAGTGCTAACGCCCGCCTGGTTTGCGACCACCCTCCTACCGGAGTCCGGCGTCAAGCAGCCTGCTGTCTTTCGTCGAAGCGTCGGAGTTCCAGTGCCTTAAACATTTTCTGGGTATGCTCGTTCCATCATAGACCTCGTCCATCGCTTTCCATCAGTCGTGATCGAGGTAAAAAGCGGGCCCAATAAGCAATAAAAAAAAGACAAATATTCACGATAACGTTATAACGTTACGTTATTTCCATACATTGTTAGGCTGACAATCATTGTTTCAGACGTAAAGTAGATCGACTATCGTCCCAACTGACTTTCGAGAAAATCTGAATCAAACCAGTTTAATGGATGCCAACTTGATTCACCTCTTCAAGTTTAATGGTCATTCAGGTATTTGTTCTTCGGTAGATTAGGTCATCCACAAAAGAAGAAAAGGGTGACCTTATCTACCGAGGGCGGTTATGTTAAAATAAAAAGCATACAAGTGCGAGTCGGACTCGCACTCAAAGGGTTCCGTACTACCGTTTAATATTTAACACTAAAGTTTATTCAAATTCATGTTTTCAATTTATATTATTTCAAGTTAAATAAATATCAACTCTATAAAAGTGAAAATTAAGTTCATTTCAGAGTGACCAGTACTATTGAAAAAGTTACAAAAATGTTTGATGTTGTAGCGGAAACTGAACTTTATTGTGTAGGTATTAAAGTAATTTTTCCAATAACTCATATTTGTTTATATGTTTGGAAGCTTAATCGCGAATGCAGATTAGACATATTCGAGCCTGAGCAAAAAACGCCGAAAAAACACGTTTCTTGTATGAAACCCATTTCAATTTTTAGTTTATTTTATTTTTATTATTTTTTGTTATAGCGCCCATATTAATAGGTACACACTCTCAAGTGTCTACCTATTACAGTTCAAAAGAAACAGTCCTGTGACAGACGGATGGACAGACAGACAGCTGGGCCTTATTAATAGGGTCCCGTTGTCACCCTTTTTCCCAAAAGGGTAGGGTAGGGGTAAGGGTTCTGTTACCACAGAACCCTAAAAATACCTGAATGACCATTCACAAATAAGTTTCAAGATACAAGCCAACCAAGTTTGGGCTTAGTTGGGCAAGCCGATTAGATTATTAAGGTAGGGTTTATATTTATGCACAAGTTAACATTGTGCAAGCTTGCATACCCTTTTTGGTGATAAAGGAATTTGAATTGTGATGTTTTGGGACCATTAATTTTAGGGCCAATCGTTAATTAAGGGTAACGTATTTTGGTTTGATTCTTGTTGAAATCCTATCGGGGAGTTTGGTTGTAATTGCGTTTTGTTTGTGAGTGATTGATAATTATTACTGTAGATATGGAATTTAGACTAACATTCCACTCTCCATTTGAGGGAGTTGTTTATAATGCCTGAAGAATGTGCAAATTGGACACCACTAAGTTTTGCAACTAGGCAGCAGTGGTGGACTGGTGACCAAGTGGTAACGGCCGCGACTTACGAGTTGTAGGTCGTAAGTTCGAATCCAGACAGGCACTTTACTTTGTGTAAATTATTTCATCATCACTGCTCTCAAAACGGTGAAGGAAGTCGTGAGGAAACCGGCATGTCCTAGAACCAAAAATTCGAAGACACATGACGACGATGACATGACGTGACATCTGCCAACCCGCACTGGGCCCGCGTGGTGGACTACGGCCCACTCCCTCTCACTGACATGAGGCCTGTGTCCCAGCAGTGGGAACATTATAGGCTGATTATGATGTTGATGAAGTTTTGCTAACGTGGTAATTAAAGTAATTTCTACAATAATGTTTCGTCGTTGTAGCAGTTATTTATTTAGGTTAGCCAAGAATTGTTTACACAGTACTTTTAAAATTAGTACGTTTATAAAATTAGTACGTTTATAAATGCGACAATGACTTACAGGCTAACATAACATGCACCATTTATGGTTTTAGATAATATTACAAAGCCAAAAAGGATATTTACAATTAAAGTTATTCAATATTTTTTGGTAATTCATACGTAAGATTAATAATAACAAAAAAAAATACATTGATAGATACCACATTAACATTAAACAATAAAAATCTCATCATTTAACTCAAATATAAAAATAACTTAAAATTAACATTCTTTAGCGAGATCATTGATTCTGAGAATAGTGCTCAACATTTATTTTATAAGTTATTGTAGGTATACACAGTTATTGGACAGACCAAGAGTCTTTGGTCAACTGGACCCACTCGAACTGGACCTGCATGTCCAGTCGACTCAATCAAATTTTGAACATCAATAAACGTTTTCAAGAAGCACAAAACAACAAGTCATAACGAACTCTAAATTATTTTTACAGAGCAATAAGAAATACGCAATTGCAACAGCTTCCATTTACATCCTCCGACAAAGAAGCCAATCAATACAAAAATTATTTCATCAACACCTCGTAAGTTTCATGTAATAATTATTTCTCCCGTCATACGCTATAATATGTCCCTTTTTATAATTTTATAGTACTCCTGTTCGTCATTAGTGTGTTTTTTCTCCGCAACTTGTAAAGTAATAACGTGATGCCTTCAGTATGTCTAGTAGGATTTGTTTTTTACTTTTTAACAGGCTCCGTAATGATGGAATTGATGGGTATTGCAACAAAGTAACGTAGCAAGATATAATAGTTTCATCTCACGAAGGCAGATGAATCGGAGCAAAATGACTCTTATTTCGACGTCATAAAAGTCGTGTAACCCGCCTTCGTGAAATAAAACAACTAAGTATACTAGGTAGCTTGAGTTTATGTTAGTCGTGTTGTAATTACACACTCATCTGCTGCATCAATTATTACTGATGATATCATTCTTCTTTTTTCCAATGTTTCGATCTTTTTTAAACAGGTACGTATTTACTTAATTACAATCATTAGAATTATTAATACTTCTTTCTATGTTTGATTTGTTCCATAAGAGCAAATCTCTTATGGAAAAGTGCTTATGGTACAAATGTAACTTAGAAAGATGTATTAATGATTTTAATGATTATAATTCTGTAAATACGTACCTGTTATAGTCGCGAATCAAATTTTGATCAAGATACAGCCTGACGCTGACCTGCAAATTGCAAAAAACGTAAAAAATTTAGAGTTTCACGGTCTAGCACTGCGCATTCACCTTAAAGCTAACTCCGCCGAACCGAACCCAACATAGTTAGATGATGATGACTCGCTAACTCCACATGCATTCTTTTGTAACTGTGTAAGAGCAACTACACAAAACAAAGTCATTTGCAATACGAAAACCCTCCCATAACTACGCTGTAACATTAAACAAAAAGTAAGCAATCTGAAGATGCACATAATTTTGTCCAACATACAGAACATTAAGACCACAGTTTTTCTTCACCTCCACCTCAGAAAATTCCACACAAGAATCAAAGAAAACCACCGGCAGTTTTTCCATTAATAATCCCACTCAATCAGAGTCTATCGCGATGTTTTTCTGTTATTATATAATACTAGTGACCCGCCCTTGCTTCTGCTTCGCACGGCTGCATTCTACTAATATGGCGACATGTCAAAATATTTAGATTTCTCTGCTATATTGAAATTAAATATTTTAACTGACAAATGCGTGCACTGACCGGACAGGTCCACTCAATCTGTATGGTTCTTTCCTCAAAAGACCATCTCAGACATCGATCTACATGGTCTTCATATAACCTGACCAAGATTATGTCTGGACTTTAAAAGAGACTGTGACCTGTGAGTTTGTTTCGGCCTTTCTTCTCAGAGTAGTCAGATAGGAAACGCCGACCTCATCTAGTTTTTAAAAATATGATTGACGTGTAAAAATGTTTTCATTTCTCATACTCGGAAAGTAGTGTTTGTTTGATCCGAATAGCGGGTGGAAGACGCTGCTTCCCACCACAGGGCGGGAAAGACTCATAGTAATTACTTCCCTCTCTAGGGCGGGAATGAATTTTAAAAATAGAACTAAATTGGTTAGGTAGTCAGCTACGAAATTTTTTACAAAATTAAGAAAAATGTTGCGGTCTTCTGGGTGTATAAACAGCCAGTGTGAATTTAAAAAAAAAGTACCTAATACCTATTAAGCGGGACGGCCCGCGGCGGTGACGCGGTGTGTTCCATGTTTAAAATAGTACACAAATTGTTCTAACATTTCAATTAATTTTACATAGGTACCTACTATTCATGTTATTATTATCAATACATATTTTAGAAAAACAATTATTCTTTACTTTCCTTATATTCGAAATGAAAAGTAGAGTGTTTAACACGGGTGAAACTCATCAATTCCTACTCGGACTATAGCCGCCCTCGCTGCGCTCGGGCGTCTAAATACCTCTTATGGGAATAGATTCCTTTCGACCCTCGTATAACAATCTACTATTGTGCAAACCTACTTACAGAAATACTATCATTTATTTATTCTAGAAAACAAACAATTACACAGAGATACGAAAAGCGACTTTGTTTTTTACTATGTACTAGCCACCCACCCCTGCTTCGTACAATTTTTACGACTTGACAAAACATCGAGATTTCGATGCCATATCAAAGTTAAATATTAACGTATTATTCACATAAACCTACAGGAATGAATGCTGTAAATGATACGTAGTGAAAACCGCATCAAAAATCTTTTCTCAGCTTAGATTTAGTAAGCATCACACAAACAGACACGTAGCGACTTTGTTTAATACTGTAATATTATTGGACGGCGGGCTGTATCTACAGGGGCTACGGGCGACGGTAATCCGCGGCGGTCGGTCTAATGGACCGGCTCGCGACAACTATTAGCTACAATTACGTGGTACGTGCGAGGTAAGGAATAAGGTAAAAGGTATGAGCGGAGAGCGGTGGAAGGTTCGAGAGGTAACTGGTTCGAAGGAGCAATCAAATAAGTACATATCGAGCCTTTTCAGGAAGAAGATTGTAACCGCCATTTTGTATATTTTACAGGAGAAGGTGATGCAAAATGCAAAATCAGTTGATCTGGCGATTGATATTAAAACAGTTTTTTGGGATTTTTGGCGCTTACGATGTTCTTCCTGAAAAGGCTCGATATATTGGTAAGAAAGGAATAATCTTACAACTATTAGTATTGACAAGGAAATTGTGTTTGGACTACTTTCAGAGGCTGACAATTATAAGATAAGATAATGATTTATTTCTCACCACAATAATATATAAATATATCAAAAGATCAATAACATAATAGTTTAAATTATAATGTGGGAGACTGGTGCCAAAGCTAGGCGTAAGGCCTGTATTTCAGGACACCAGGTCTCCACCCCTTCAGAAGCAGTTATATTCGAAGATGCTTCATCAACGTCACATCATATAAGACTCCCCCAAAGTTAGGACAGGCTGAGGACTTGATGTAGGAATCTTCTGGAGACGTGAATACACTATCAATCTCAATCTGAATAATTTTGAAGGATATTGCAAATCCATTGCTTCATACGTTCGAAAAAGTGTTTGCTCAAAAACGTAAATAACGCAATGTAGGTCGTTGCATTGTCAAAATAAAAGCCATTGCTAGTGATCATTGTAGCGATTCGTGTGGTATTACTAAAACCTGAACTCTAGAACCTGGACCTTCAAGTAAAACTATTTTGATATAAATTCAACTTCTGTCTCGTTTCTAAATAGGACAGAAAAGGCTTAGTTTTTTTCTAGTAGGTGTAAGCATTAGTAATTGTCACTAATCACAGTCAGTTGGACCAATAGGAGCTGCGACAATTTATTAAATAGCTACGATTACCCACTACGTGTGGTCGTGGGTGGAATTTATAACCAATCAGAGCAGTTTTAGCGATTTAATCCGACTATATAAAATTCGGACCATGACTGAAATATCAAATGGACGAAAAATGTTGTATTGCGAACGGATTGAAAGAAAATAGAAGAAGTTTTAGGCCCGTAAAGCAAAGGAGAAAAAGCAAAAAAGTAAGTATACCAAATACATAACATGCAATACGATATAACTATATAAATTTTTTTCGGAAGTTCTTGTGTATTGCTATCATCATCTGCCTAGCCTTTTCCCAAATATGTTGGGGTCGGCTTCCAGTCTAACAGGATGCAGCTGAACACCAGTATTTTACATGAAGCGACTGCCTATCTGACCTCCATAACCCAGTTACTGGGTAATACGATACCCCTTGGTAAGACTGGTTATCAGACTTTCGGGCTTCTGACTACCCGTAACGACTGTCAAAGATCCACGAATGACAGCCAGGACCAACGGCTTAACGTGCTTTCCGAGGCACGGCGGGGTCTCGGTATGTATAGATGGTCACCCATCCACAGACCAACCGCGGTAAGCGTAGCTTAACCTGATCGATCGAACTGTGCGGCTCTTATTATTTAGCCACGGGCTCCTTTTCTTGTGTATTGCTATACAGAATGATAAATGACTACAATTGATTCAATTAAACAAAAATTACGAAAAGTTGTGATCACACTAAGTAACGCCTATTTCATGTCGTTTGAAAATGTTTGGAAAACCGCAAGGTCACAGCAATTTTCATAAGATACACAAAGACACGACATGCGTGTTGTTTTAAGTCGGTATTTCTTAATTGGCAAATTAACAGAAACAGTACAATATACTCTGTACTCTGTTACATAAGTAGATAGCGGTCATCGCCGCTTATCCCAGTCGGTCGGTGTAATGGCCGGTCTGCGACAACTATTAGCCACAATTACAGACTACTGCGTGTGCGCAGACTATGTGAGTTATGAGAGATGAGCGATTTTTGGTAATTGTGTGGGTTACTTGAGAAACATAGTTAATAATAATATAATTATGCATTATGACATTTATTTGTTCTGAGTAAAGTTAAATACAGTTACAATCCAATGGAAACTAATTTATTAATTCAATTAATCTCTTCCTGTTTTTTTTGTAAAGTGCTTTTTGTTTGTACAGAATAAACAATTTCTCTTTATTTTTCTTTTCTTTCTTTTTTAATAGATATAGAACACAGTGCTTCTTCAACTGACAATTTAACAATAGCTAAAAAGTCATATCATATCACCTATCTATTTCCAAATTGTGTTACATACTAGAGAGAGTATAACATTACGCATTGAGAGATTTCAATAAACTCGATTCTCGATAAAAAGGTAAAACTATACATGCAAATAAATAAATAAAAGATTTAATTAACATTTAACCTAGAAAAAGATAAAAGCTGCCACTAAACTGTTGTCAAAAATCGCTAGCCGCTCACAGCTTGCATCCCATTATTTGTACGAACAACAAATTGCTGGAATTAACCGT
Organism: Hydraecia micacea; assembly: GCA_914767645.1. Classification (NCBI taxonomy): domain Eukaryota; kingdom Metazoa; phylum Arthropoda; class Insecta; order Lepidoptera; family Noctuidae; genus Hydraecia; species Hydraecia micacea. Next base: position 5,476,985 of record OU611794.1, read on the forward strand.
CCGTTGCACTTAACTATTTATTTATAGCCCGTTGCTTGTTATTGCCGCCGCTTGCCGGCAGCAACAGCAACAAATGATTTGACTCGAACAATCAGGACGCGGCCTTACACCCGATGAGAGAGTGATGGAGCAATTTAGAAGTATCAGTGAGAGTGATTAGTTGTTGAGCTATTGTTGTTGTTCAAATTAGTTGTGGCTACGAATCAAAGTAAGGATAATATGATAAAAAATCTTATAAGATACGTTGACTTATCAATGAACGAATTGCCTTGTGGGACCATGTTTCTTTATACACTATTTCAGCGTAACTATTCATTGTAAAGCAACTCAAATTAGTTAGTCCCTAAAATAATTTTATTTTGAAACTTGCAAGTGAAGTATTCCTCTCACTGAGAGGAGGCCTGTGTCCCAGCAATGGGAACATTATAGGCAGATTATGTTATGTATGTAAGTGAAGTATCAAAATATTTATTTAATTTGGGCCGATTTCACAAAAGTCAGATAAATTTTATCAGTGGAATAAAATTGACGTCTGTCAGTATGTAAAATCTCTCAAAAATTCAAAAATTATTCTCAGGATATAAGACGTCGAGTTATAAAAGTTTGGTGGAATTCTCCCTTAATGGAAGCATGGATGCTTAGTTATTGAAAATACACTATACTATAAAACAAAAAAATTAAAATTAACTCCATGAAACGAATATTGTAATGAACTAAAATATTATATCTAGGTATATGTTATTCACAAATAAATAACACATTGGTTAACCATTTCTTTAATAGACGATCAGTAACAGGTGAAAAATAAACATTTATTGAACATATTCTTACGTCTTAAAACTAAATGAAACATTTTACGACACCAACTAAAATTAATAGCTTCTAACACCAATAATAAAACATCAGAACTATTTGTAAAACATGTCTTCATAATAACTGAGTGCATTTCCTATAAATGTGGAATAGAAAAAGACAAAGTACGACTTTGATTTTTATTATTTTTTACTGTGCCGTCAAAACAGAGCGCGTCGAATCTTTAATTAATACTTTAAAGTTATAACGATCCTTTTTACTGAATATCGTTATTAAACTTAATATCCGAGTACAACTCCCAAGCCATTAAACAGTACTTCCGAACTCATCTTCTCAGAGTATTCAAAATAAAATACTAATGTAAGGCTACGTCGCATTGTTAGCGAGTTGATTTTCGTAGCCTCGTAGCAATTCGTAGCACTTTGTATTGACGTAGCTATTAGATAGAATTTACACACTTTTTTTTGTACTTAAGCTATGTATTGAAGATCCTATTCGGGAGACATAAGTATTTTATTTTTAGCCAATCATTAAAACTATCTGATGTATAAATATTTTTAATTCTCAAAAATAAATACAGTGAATTTTTTTTTTTTTACTTTTTTGATACAACATTTTTATCGAGAAAAAGTAACTAACTATTTACACTAGATACTAAATTAAATTACTAACTAACTTACTATACAAATAAATTCAAAAACAAAGGACAATTAGGCGTCGAATATTATTTGAATGTGCTCAGACTCACTCTACTAAGGGCTAATTTTTAAATTGACAGACATTTTTTAATCGTGGAATAAAATTGACGTCTGACAGATTTTGAATGGAACAACTGTAAAAAATTCAAAATTATTCCTCGCATAAAATTATCTGGCATTGGAAAAATCAGCCCGTCAGTCCGCGTGAAATTACTTGTTCTAACTTAAAATATATACATGCGACACTCGCCAATACTGTAGCTTCCCATTTGTGAAAGAATTTTCGAAATCGGAGCTGTAGTTCCGAAGATTACCCTCTACATACAAACTCACAAATTTTACCGCTTTATAATATTAAGTATAGATATCAGCTAGATTTTCCGCGATCCTCCAACCCACACTGGGCATTCGTGATGGATTACGGCAAAATCCCTCTCACAGAGGAGGCCTGTGTGCTTCAATTATCAAATCGCTCGCAGTGAAACCATAACTCTAACGAGAACATCCAAAAATTGAGGCTTATTATCACCTCCCACCTCCTTTCGCTCCTATAATGGCCTCCTCCTCATTAGACGAAGTTTCTTACGTTTATAATAAAAACAAAACGTGATAAGAGCCTTACACCCTTTCTTTCTGTAACTATGAAGATTGTTCCTAACAATCAACGTTTGAAACCAGAAAGATTTTTTTTTAATTAAGGGATACTTTTTTATATTCCATAACAACACGCTTGTAATTCCCAGAGGGTTAAGCAGAGTTGCACCTATAAAAACACCCACATTACCATTATTACTTTTGTTTATTTTTCACTCAACAAAAAAGCTTGATATATTTTACTTTACATCTTTAACATGGCATTAAAACATATAGCAACAATTAAATAAACTTAATTTAGTATTAACTTAAAAAAAAACCTTTATAAAGCACGTCATCAAAGTTTACTTATGCATAAACAAAAACTGATAAAACAGAAATTAATAATTTCAAGGGAAATAAAAGAAACATACATTATGGATAAAATAATACGTTTTATTGATAAAACATACTTATAATACATTTAAATTATATGAATACAACGACTTATAATATAAATAAAATATCAATGCGTTATCCATTATTCATGAAGGTTCGGATTCACGCACATCTTCATAATTTAAAATAAGTTTACCTGTGATTCACTTAATTGTTCGAGAACCCCTAAAATTTACCGCCCCCATAATACTTTGGTACCCCACTAAAATTATACCGTACAATTCACAAACGATGATAAGATCATATTGGTCTGTATTTCAACGAAATAGGGTGCATTTAAGTAGAGAAAAATTTTAGGGGTGGTATCGAATATCTTGGTACAAAAATCTCATACAATGTGGTGATGCAACAAGTGCAAGAGCCAACAAAAGGAGCGATTAGGGGTGATTTATACATTCTTTTATTTTCCACCCCCAAGTTCAGTTCAAGTGATACCGTAACTGAAATTCCCACGCACACAGTAGAGGGGAACGTTGTGATTCTTTTCTCTTTTTGACAGTTGGAAAATGTCGTTTTTCAATCAGAGAAGGATAGTTTTTTTGTAATACATAAATTAGAATTGAGGTAGCATTTTTATATAGGACTTAAATAAAGATAATAAAGTAGCCAGATCGTATGCAATTATTGGTGCTTTATTCACAAAATTATTATTGTAATTACACTTAATATTATTTACAGGCATTATGTTTTAATCTTAAGGCACATTTATAGATAAGGCGCTGTCAATCAGCCTTCGAAACAAGTTTAATAGCTATAACTAAATAGTTAAAACATAACCATCTATAAACCTAAACTTTACTCTTAACAAATCTTCTTGTTTAACATATATGTATACCCAGTCAATTAACAAACATTAAAAAATCTCTTTAAAAATAAAACAACAAAACATATATTTACAAAACTTAGTTAACATTATCACAGATTCCAATTGGATTACTTACATTTCATTAAAGCACTTTTCAGATTTTCACTAATATACCGAAATGAGTATCAATAGAAAATAGTTATCAATAAATAATAAGGCACTCGTAAGTACTACATAGAGCTTGCCAAATTCTAGAATAGAATAGAATATGTTTATGCGCGTAGAATACCTACATTCTACGCGCATAAACATATTCTATTCTATTCTAGAATTTCTAGGGTTTAATACAGGCCGTGAATACAGGGGAGGTGTTATTATAAAATATTATATGTATAGATAATGTTTCGTTCCAGGTACATACTACCATTTGGCATGCAAGTACTTATCGCTAATTATACAGGTCCGTCTATATCAGTTTATAAACTAAAAGAGTACCTTAGCTACACCGACTGAACTCTCTTCCTTCCAAAACTAAACTATGCGAGACTGTTATGAATGACAGTTGTGTTGTGTTTTGGAATTTGGCAAACGCTTAAACAAACTACTTATATAACTTATTGGTAAGGCAATGGTGAGCACAACAACAACGATTTTCCCTTTCCAGAGCGGCTATTTACAGTAACGAAAGTGTTGCGAAAACAGTACCCGAGATAGTTAAAATACAAACTATATTTAGTTTCAGTCTTGGTGAAGTTTTACAGTTTACTATTACATAAGTATATTTTTTATTGTACAAAGAGTACATATATGTATTTACATTTTTTTACTTTATTTTCATATTCATAACTGTAACAAACTTATTTCCTTTTTTACATCAAGACGCTACTTATTTTTTGTTACACAATATACCTACGTACGAATATAGTTACATAAATCCTGGCTCAGCTAAATCATATTTCACAATCCCAAAAAAAATCGAATACAATCTGACCTCACCCTCTAACGCAACAAGTGGAATCACAAACAACTAACAATAGGGGATCGTCATTATGCACCCCACGTCACTGTACTATGACGTCACAATCACTTGTCACGCCGCAGGGCACAATGCTTCGCTTTTTAAATCACGCAAAGTATCTTCCCTGTATCTATTCTTTCCTTTGTAGTTTTTGCATCTTCAGAACGTGGGAAACTGGACTCGCTTGATGCCCTGAAAAAAGTAACAAATTTATAGGCAGGTAAGTATGGGAATATGTTTTATTTCATGGTAGATTCGCTACGTAGCTTCTTCACGCTGCAGTGACTTCGCAAAAGGTAGAAATAGTAGGAAGTATGTGTAATTAATTCACCATTTCTCGTTTACGTTTCAAAGATGTATAATTAACGAGCAATAAAACCTATTCAAGTCATTTATAAGAATCTAACTCATTCTAATTTGCATCATAAATCTTGCACTCAAATCATCTAAAGCAATCTTTTGATCGCCATCATTATAATGATAACTTCAACCCCTAACAATATCTCCTAATCATCTCAAAATGCTCCTAATAGACATTTAATTATAGAGCCGGTCGAGTTCCACTGACCCCTTTTACACTTGTTTACATCTTCATCCCCTCAACCCCTGCACAAACGCGCTAAGCCATCAAAATGGTATGTATAATTCCAATACCCCATACGATTTATTATAACAAAGCAGAACGGGAACGATCGACCGCTTGCCATCTGTCGTCGTTCCGAATCTCGAATCGCCGAAAAAAACTCAATGTGCGAGCAACCCTGGGAACCTAGGAACGAGGAGCATTCCCACGAACAACCCCTCAATTTTCAATAACCAAATTAGCCTTTGCGTTACCCTATTTCGGATATGAGGGAGTCGTGAATCTATTCATATCGATAAAAAATATCGCACGTCTCGCTTGCGACCCCCGTAAATGCATATGTTCGTCCCGTTCGAATGCACGTGTTCAAAGATCGTATATTTAAACTGCGAGCGTGTGTGTGCGAGAGCCTTCGGATCGTAGCACCTGCCGGCGCGCGCGCACCCCATTGGCGGAGCAACCACTATCACCGCTACACTGATTTCTTTTAAACTTAATTTTTTTGTAATACTCTCTTCGGACATGTTAAGAAAAAACCCTACATGTTTGGACCGGTACGAGCCGAATATTTTGTGTGTAGGTGGCATCCTACTTTAACAATTCTTTTTGTAAACAAAATGCTAATGAACTTTGACTTGGATGACTCAAATTCCGGATCTAAGATAGGGTTACGTGTAAGAATTACAAATGGAAACACTTGAATTTATTGCTCCCTATTCTTATGGGCGATGATATTATCATGATACACTCAAGATTTAATGATAGGATAAACAAAAATGCATCAATTAATAACTAATGTTACCCTAAATCGTGGCGTTATTAGGGTCTCGTGACGTACGCGTGAGTAGCGCGTGAACTGGCCGCGCGAGGGTTCGTCCCCCCTGACTTAGTGACCTCAGTAAAGGGATAACAATCGTATTGTCGCGGCCACGGGGGCCACTGGGGCCGGGGGGCAATCAACATGTGTTGTGTTTGCCCACACTTGGGCGTGTGGACGGCACGTGACTGATTTTCCCATGAAACCCCTCACACACTACTTCGATATGATAATAAGAATCAAATAGACACATGTGAAAATTACCGACAAGTGCTCAATGAGAAATACACGGATGTAAACTAAACACAGCAAAGCTACCTCTGCAAAGATAATAGGAAAATTATCGTTGCTTCATACATATCTAAGACATACTTAAGTAAGGCTTCCCTAACTCCAATAGCATTAAAACTTCATACAATCTCTTCAAAATACTTATTTTAAGTTATAAACAGGCTGGTAATTAATCATTCACTCATCCCCAAAAATATGACGTCCAAAAACTTGTCTCAACTCTACCAAAATTATGAAGACCTGTCACGAAATACGAAATGCATATCGGGGTATCGAATAAACCACTTGACTCACCCACACATACAAAGGGGCGCTTTTCACGTACGCGGGGCCTTTTGTGCCGGGGGCGCGCCGCGCACTATAAAAGCCCGACCGGCCCAACCAGCCCCACATTCCCGCCTGTGATCTCACTAGCGACACACGCTCTCTCTACTACTACTATTTTTCTATCAAAACTTTCAACATGTCTTACTACGCAAACAACGAGTACATCATCGCGACAAACAACTCGATCAACGAGAACAGATACAACAGTGAAAAGATGAAGAACAGCGGCATCAAGGCACTGCTGAGGCCTTTGATGAAGCTGATCAAGAAGTCAACGAAACGCGCTCCCGCCAAAGCTTGCGACACGTGCTACGAGGAGGAGCAGAACTCAAGCAACGAGATGCTGGAGCGCAAGATCTGCGAGGAGATGGAGGCGTGCCCATCTGGTGCAGCCTTCCTCGTCTACAACGAGAACGACACGTGCGACCTTGTGCCAGTGACACCTGATAACTTCTACGTACCTGTCCACTTCGCCAGGACCGATGCCGGCACCTTCTTCTGGACCACCGTCTCCAAAACTGAAGCTGACTTCGCAGCGGCGCACTGCTACACCGAGTGCCAAACCGCGGAGCAGCAGTACCCAGTCCTGCAAGACCGCTGGGTGCAAGCCTAAGCTGAAACTCAACACTTTTCAACAATCAGTGTCTTCCGTGAAACCAGTGCCTGCTCCGTTGGTTTCCACAACCGTCTGTGATGTTAGCTTTAATTTAGTTCAAGGTGCCATATAGGGATAAGTTAGGATAGGCCTGCTCAATACTCGTGATAACTCCTCGAAAGCTTTAATTGTATTTTCGATAGTGTTGTGATATTTTTTGAAAATAATTTGTATTGTATAAATTAATGTTAGGGAATTAGTGAACTTTAGTATTGTGATCTTCCTTATCGAGCTTTAATTGTTTTAGGGATTATTTATTGACCTTTACTCGTGTTATATGATAATATACGAATTGAAATGAATTTGCTATCTTTCACTACGACTACAACCCAAACCCTTACACACAATAACAAAACAATCACAGAAACACACAAGACATAATACAGTAGCGAAGTAAAACCGCAAGGTTCAGTACTAATAAGACGAGACAGAATCGATAAAACCTACTTGGAAGCTTGGAGCTTTCTTGGTTTGTATTTCGAACCAAAAAGTGGTCGGACGAGGTCGGCGCGGGCGACGGCGCGAGCCACCACTCTTGCCTGGCCATACTCGGAGAGCAACATTTTGAGCTCATGCGCACGTGCAGGCCCGAGGCAAAGCTACCGGACTTTTAATGGTCACTTTTTTATTTAAGACGCCGACTTAACTCTCTTGTTTTGAACTGTTATTTATTTTATACAATTAGACACGCACTGTGAATGTTCCGTAAATGCTGGTCATAATATTTAATGGTTTACTAGTCCGGAAACATATTATGCTAATAGTTACTGTTGAGAGATAAATGATTTGATTATGATATTATATTATTATGTAGGTTTAGGCTTCGTCGATCGACATTTATCAGTTTTGCGAATTTCTGTTACAGTCCTGAAATATTACCATTTGAATAAGATGGTATTTGGCATGCATCTTAACGAGGTCAAAATAACAATAAACCTATAGTAGTGCTATTAATTATGCCTAATAAGGTGTAAACAAAAAAAAATATTAACACTCTAATTTACATATAGATAAATTCCGAACAAAAACGTCAAAATAAACAAATTGAAACCAATCAACTTAAAAATCTAAAAAACAAAATTCTATTATCTATGTAACATTTGCATCATTAACGACCAACCCAAGACGGGACACGTCTCGATACATCCTCAGCAATAAACACCCACATCGCACATGCATTATACATCGCATCAACAAAACCACTTTCATTATTCATGTAAAAACCTTAAATTTAAAACCAGCACCTTACATAGTAGTCAAGACGATAATAACAGACTCTCCAAGCAAAACCACGTATAAACCATCTCTCCAAGAAAAATGTTAAGGAATAAAAAGGTATAGTTAAAAGTCAAACCACCCTGGAGACAAGTTCCAACCTGTTTCAAAAACCGAACCTCCAACAAGTTCGAACAAGTCGTGGAAAAGTAAAAAATTGTACTATTTAAATACAGAACTCATTGTGCAATCAAATATAGAATAGACATAAAGAAAGAAGATGAACAATTGTTTGATCACAATGAGGAGAAGTTTATTTGTGCAAAAAGCACGTGCAACGTTGAAAGCACTACGTATATGCATTTACTATAGAGTCCGTTCATTTATTGTTAGTTAACTTTAGTATTGTTAGTATAGTAAAGGAAAATTGTGATAAAATACACACAGAACGCATACTAGAAGCATATTCAAAATAGCTCAAGATATTTAAAGTTCCATCAAATGAACGTACAAACGAAAAACATTTCCATGTGCTGTTAGAATCAAAACGTGTTAGTGAAAAGCATGATCAGCATCTCACTGAAATCTTCCAACATACAAGTTAAAGAAAAATAAGATTTAAATCATGCAAATTGTCTGTAGGAAAACAAAACACTTCACACTACAAAATCTATTGGACATGCAGATAGGCGTTAAAATAACGTTTTACAAGAAAAAAACATTTAGACAACATCTAAACAACATAACTGCTACAAAAATATAACAACATCGAGCTTAAAGTGTTAATTGACAATAATGTAAACAATGTTAATAAGAATCATACAAACTACATTTCATTTAACAGCATGCAAGAAAAATCTGTGTGCGTGCAAAAACATTCATTTCATATTCAAGAAAACCACCATTAGTTTTCAATCATGGCATACAAGGGTTAGTCCTATAATAAAAAAAAACAGTTTTCCACGCTGTTATAGCTAGTAACAAAACAAGTTAGTGAGAAATAAAATGTATGAATAAATCAAATTATTGTTAATAACTGATAATCACACTCAAAAAACGATAAGTGGTTATTGTGCATTCTCTTTTTATCGCTTGACCAACATTCAACAGCAAAAACAAGTTTTGCACAAAAAAATATACCTAAGTCTGTAAAAGATCCGGCACAAAATCAAACCAGGATTTTCCGAAGCTTCCCGGTTTCGATTTTCGATGAGGCGAGTAGGAAATACAGAGATGATATCATCTCGAACTGAAACCCGCCGCCAATACCGTTGAAAACCCGCTCAATTGCCGTGATAGACCTAAATGGCTATTGGGAAAATCTATACGTTCGATAACATGCAAAATCGAAGCCTGATGTTGCGTAGACTTGGAAAATTATATAAAGGCAAGAAAAAAACCCAATTCTAATCATTGCAAAAAACTTTAACTGTCAAAACATAAAACAACGCCTAGAAAGATAAACATAATAAAATCATTAATGTCCCAGCATGCCTTTACTACCCATAAAGACAAGTCGCAATTTCGCAATTAAAAGATCTTTTCATCTCTTAAAGCCCATTCAGTATCAATAACAACCCAACTGTAATAATTTGCATCGCAAGCTTTGCATAATTCTGTTCACGTCGCGCTAAACGACTCAAACCAGATATGCTAACTACTATTGATTAAAAAGTACCCAGCGTGAGGTACCGCTAGGCCAATCGTCATAATTACCAGAACAGACCAGTACGAGATCTATAATACGCGGGTAGAGATAGCGAAGTGGTCCGGTGTAATAATAACATAAGCAGCGCTCGAGCGACGGATCCGTGAGAAATTTCGGCAGATGTACAATTCCTTGACGCGGTACGACGAGTGAACGCTTATCTTTTTTTTTTCTTTTTCCAGTTTAATAATACGGCGTTCTGTATCGACGTTTCGAGGCTCGTTCGTGAGTCATCGACGCATTGTTACCTCATGCACGTGTTCGATGCGTCGGACGTTCGGGTTAGAAAGGATTTTTTGCAACCCTTATTTCGAATTCCGCAACTCTTGCAAAATTTGGGTTAAACTTTTTTTTTCGTTCTAATTTCGAATGCGGAATTTTTCTTGTACACGTGCATGACAGCATGACCATTGTTACTTTTAGAAAAAATTTGAGATTTCTTATACACACGTGCAGAGATTTAGGATTGAAGGGAAGGGGTCATTCCGTAATTGAATCGGGCTGGATAGCGTGTTATTAGTCCGTTATCATTATGATCTATAGCTAATTGAAGATTGTGCTTGGCGGGAGAGATAATTAGTTTTCAATAACAATTAAATTACTGTTAGGGTGCTGCCGATTCTATGAAAGCGATAAAGGCAATTAGAACGGAATATAAAACCATTTCACGGGACTATCATCTGGATATTATGGGAGTTGTTTCTGGCTCTTACATTAATGGATATCTCGAAGATGTTACACGGACAAAACTTTGGTTCATTCCTGGTTGCATTGAGCACAACGTGCAACTAAAAATTCAATTAAAGATTCTATGCATAAATTACTGTGGCTTTTTCTTTCTACCTGAAATTTCATCCAGATTTGGAATAGACATCTATGTAACTACTCTAAAATACATAGACTGAAAAACACGTGCAAACAAAAAAGTGTCGAAAAAGTAACACTACCTTACAGCCTGAACTACTCTGCAAACTTAAGTCACATGATTAAGCGTAGAACATAAACGTGGAACACCTAATAACACCTGTGTAACTGAGCCGGGTCTACACCGGCGGTGATATCATCCACTTGCTGTTTGTTCAGATGATAGCACACACTGATCGTGTCAACAACTACTTGCGTCAACGATGAGCTGACTCGAGCTTAATTAAGGCAATGTTTTACTAAGGTTATACACGCTAACGCTATTTCGGCAGAAATTAAGATTCCATGCCCTTCAATACATAATCACCGACAGCACACATAGGTAACTAACTACAGTCTAACATGCACTAAAATACTTTTCATCAACTTAAGAAATCTAGGCGTGCAGGCAGTTAGTAAACAGTCAGTGTAACTTAGCTTAAAAAAGAAAACAAAATGACCATAAACTACAAAAAAAGAAAATTCTATTTTCAAATTGTATGAAGGGCTATGCGTTAACGGTTATATTAAGGCAAAGGCAACATGCAATAGAGCTTACTGTGGGTCATGGTTTAATTAAGGAGAATCGTTGGTAAACCCTCTTGTTAAGAACTAATTGCGTTGATGATGACAAATATTGACTTCTAACCTTTTAAGCGGGGATAGTACTTTCGATAGACGTGTAGGTACGAGTACTTTAGAGCAATGATTCAGGATAACATATTACGTTATTTTTGCAAGTACAGTGCCCTCCAAAAGTTAGTTAACATTTTTCCACTTTAGCAGTGGTGCCAAATGATTATAAAAAGAAATAACCAAGTACTCCTAAGGGAAACTTGATTATTTTTTATGATAAGTCAAAGGTAGTTGAATTAGTCAATAAAAACGTAATAGCAGTTCAAACATTTGGATCACTGGAATTTTAAATCATAATGTGGTGTGTCACAGCTAAAGTAGAAAAATGTCGTCTAACTTTTGGAGGCCACTGTACATACCTACATACAATTTACAAAAATTACCCTTATGTTACTGTAGACTACCCTGGACAAAAACACAACACTCACTCAACACACTATTGACATTTAGTCTAACTCATCATCATCATTCTCCTGCCCTTATCCCAATTTATTTGGGAAAATTTAGTCTTTACATTTAGTCTAACTAAGAAATAAATATTATACAATTTACATAAGGTTTTGAAAGATATATTTTTAAACAATTAGAAATATTGCAAATACAAATATTAAACTAATAAATATTTAGTTAATAGGTGATTTGAACTTATACACTAAGGGCTGATTTTTCCAACGCTAGATAATTTTATCAGAGGAATAATTTTGAATTTTTGACAGTTCGTCCATAAAAAATCTGTCAGAAGTCAATTTTATTCCACGAATAAAAATTATCTGTCGATTGATAAATCAGCCCTAAGTAATATAGACAAATTCATTCGCCTTAACGAGTAGCAAATACAGCGTGAGTCATTGAAGCCGCACTTGCTAACGACACACGCCATTCATTGCACAACTGATACAGTTCATTATTTATCTGCTCGAATTCAAATAATTTGCTCAATGCGTTGTACACATACGTCCTTACATTGGTATATATTATGTGACTCATGTTCAGTGTCATCCGCCTTTTAATTAGGAGTTTCGGTTGCGCTATAATAGAGCCAGAGCGAATCTTAAATCACAGGCGTAACCGTAGTACCTAAGCGTGATAATCAAATAAACATTGATCATCATGCTTGATCAAGATTTTTCCAAGAAGTCCTCAGTTAGGCTAAGCTGATATTACTGGAACTCTGTTGGCAATTTCTAGACTGATTTTTATTCTAACTGATGACATGTTCGTTCTCACTCTTTCTTTATACATTTCTCAAAACGGTGAAGTAAACATCGTAAGGAAACCGGCATGTCTTAGAGCCAAAAATTCGAAGACATTTAAAATCTACCAACCCGCACTGGGCCTGCGTGGTGTATTACGGCGGAGGCCTGTGTCCCAGCAATGGGAACATGTGGCTGAATATGCTTTACACATTTTAGAGTCTCAAGTTGATGAGCCACGAACATAGGCGGAATATTAAAACTATTGAATCTAGAACGTTAGTTAAAGCTCATTGCATTTCACGTCCGTAAAATTTACTTAATAAAAACTACCGCTTGAGCACGGCTCCAAAAGTTTTTGCAAATAAGAGTTGGTTACACATTCTGGTATGCATCAAGCATAAGCACGTATTTTGAAAATATTAGCTAGGTATGTTATACAATGTATTTACATATCTTATCCCTATGTAATACTAACAAAATATGGATCACTGTTGTCCGAAATAAATGAATTTTAATTTAATTTATCCGAGAACTACGTCTTACTGTCCCCTAAAGCAACTTTAACACCGATATTTAGAACAAAACATATCACTTTCAACTTTAGCACATCACTTTGAACACTATCACTCACTTCACCAAGTTCACTACACATTTCACAACACTAAACAAAAACTTTTTTATGCACTAAATTCGCATCACTAAACCTAATAAAGCATTTAGCAGATCACAGTCACAAGGTACCGTTACTTCCTGGATGATGACACTCAAATAACTGAACATGAAATTGTACCGTACACTTTATATACAGGAATTACCCTCCAATATTGCAATATTTCCCACGGAATGAATGCACTCTGACCTGAAGACATTGTCTGCGAATCTATTATCTTGCAAATACTTCCGAATTCCGACACCCCTGTCTGATTTGAAAGGGAATCTGGCCGGTTTAGTGCAGCGATGGTCCGGTAGATGGCTCTGATTTAAGGACGCAAAACCTCTATGGTAAAACGTAGATTTCTTTCATAATATTTATTTGAATTTGCAAAAAACTATCGAAGTGATTATAAACGAAATTGATGAAATAAATTTCTCAAAATATTTTACAACTTAATTTGTTTTTATTCATAATATTATCTTTTCACGACTAATTTTGTCAAAATTAAAATTATAATTTATGACCCTATTGAATAAATTTTTAATTATGAATATATTTATAAACGTGACAAATAACATTCGGGCCATAGAAACTTATATTTTAATAAACCAACAAAAAAAAGTACCTACTTACTCAGAAAACACATGTGTTTGCTCATTAAAAACAAATTAAAGTTACACCTAGGTAAAGTACAAACAGCTCGATAAAATTATGATATCATGAGTAAAGTATGTGTAAGTACAACAACAAGAGCGGCGCGACCCGCGCTGCGCACGCGCTGACATTTACCTAACAATTAGTGTAACAATGCCCTAATAGCGTATTGTTTCGATGTTGCTATACAACGTGATCTATCACGGTAAGTATTGTGCTGTATCAAATTGTAGTCACAATGTTATTGATGTTGTTACCTAATCGTTTAGGTTCTGACTTTGATAGCTGGTCATTTTTATTGTTCCTAAATATTACATAAAGAAGAATACAAATCTTATTAAAATTAAAAAAATATCACATAATTTCTGTAAGATAACATCATTTTACTAAAAATATATTTAAAAGAACATTGTCGAACGTTTGAACTAATCTTTTATCTACTTACCTATTAAAAAATACAACATAAATCAAGATTTTACTAAATGTTTACCTAACTTTTCTTTGAAATCGCATTTTTAAACCAGGAAAAAAGAAAAGTTCAGACACGTGACCAATATTGTAACTAGATGAAATGACCAACGACAACACGAATAACAATCCTAATCACTTAATTAGCTTGCCCACGCTCTACTAATCATCAAACACTACAACAAATAGAACATCCACATAAATGTAATTCAATAATTTTGTTAATTGGCAATCATGACACGGTTTCACATGGCAATGTATGTAGACGCCCGGTGTTCAACCGAGCTCGACCCGTGGGAATAACGACAGTTGCGCGCTCTACCACCTGCCCCCCGCCTTAAAAAAAACATACTATTCCGAAATTCAAATTCGGAATCGCTCGACCTTGGTGTTTTGACTTTTTTTTTTATTATGTTCTTTGTAATTTGATTTTTGAGTTTGCATTTGCTTGATTATGTCTATGGGTATGCTCTATGGCTATGGGTATGGGTGATGCAAAGAATAGATTGATTATATAAATTAAGTTTTTCTCATTTTGATGCAGATGGATAAAAATGCCTGATTTTTTTTTTCTTCAGGAGTTATCTACCTATGTAGGTACCATTTTTATCATGTACTAAGTCAGTATATTTTTTATTTGCACTGCGCGTCCTATGACTATACAGAGACGTGTTTGCCAAAAAAGCTTGCGGTACAGTTACACATCCGCAATTTCTAATTACCGGCCTGACAGCTTGCCTAACAATCTCATCATCAAAAGCAACAAACAGCCTTATCACCTGAAAAAAGCCGGTAAACGAAGTCGCATTATACCGGTTTCTTATCTCTATTTACGGGAGAGCATCATCTTAGAGATCCGCTAAGTCCGAGTGAGTTTTTTTGTGCACGCGTCACCGTTGATCACGCGTAAGTGCAGCCAGCGCGCGCGCCATATGTCGCGTGGATCGTGGGAACGGATCCTCGCGTAAAACGCAATGTGTGCTAGAGACTCAACTGTCGTCACCCGGCGTCGACCCACGCGTTCCAAACACGAATTTGAAAACAGGGCCATAGAGCTCCATTTTCGAATGTGTTTGGATTTCTTTCTTGAGGACCTCTGCATGCCAAACTCAACTTTAGAGGTAGAAAGCTTGAATTAAAATTTGAATGGATTTGGTAATCTGATGTAAGAAACTTTTTATGCACATGCCCCTCGATTGATTGAATGTGTATTATGATTACTCACAGAGCAAAGCTACGCGTGAAAACATTATTTGGATAATGAAGTGTTTGTTTTTAATTATAACATTCGTCTAGAAGATTGCCTGTTGTGGGATAGTGGGAGCGTATTTTAGAAACAAGTTCAGTTTTCCTGTAAAACGAACTCTGCAATCCACTTAAAAATCATAAAAACTTTAAATTCGCATATCTATACTTTGTACAAGTTATTCTAGTACTCGAATAAAAATAATAAACGGAAAAAAATAACATATAATACCGTTCTTATTCTTGTCACACAAAATATCGCCATAATAATAGAGAGAAAAAAAAGATCCAGGGGAAGACGCGCGCAACTGGCGCGAGCGATCGTGGGAACGCGACCAGTTTTCAAATATAGAACGCCTTAGAAAAGGTGCAATTCCTTTTTTGTTCGAGTTTTTATATTAATAGTGGTCTTGCAACGCGAATGGATTTTGAAATTGGAACCCGTATGTTTAGGGGTATTTGGAATGTGTTTAGCAAAAAAAACGTGTCTTATGATTGATTTGGGCATTACTTCAGTGATGACATGAAATTTTGTTAAGTACCTACTTCACAGTTCACAGAAATGTATTCCAAAGATCAACATTGTATCAGCAAAGTTATAAATTGCCAAAACTAAATACTACTTATGTATCTCGTGTTTTACTTACTTCTTGTCGTTTTGCAAAAATGTTTTCCTTTTTCCACGTCCCTGCAAAACATCGCAAAAATATTCGTACGCGTCATGCATTATCATAATTATACCAATTATACCAAAGCCTTTTTTTCTTGTTTTGGTTTAATGTTTACGCCTTTATTTTTCCTTTTAGCAAAATATATTTTTCCATTTTCCACAACTCTAGAAAAAGGTCGATTTTTTTTTTCTTTCTTTTACATCTTGTTATCAAGCATACTATCTAAACTATCAACGTGGCCGAACAAGGAGTATCCAATAAGATTCCCAAGCAGTATGACGTCAATCAATTCACTTTTCAAACGAGTCCACACTTAACCCTAGAAATGGCGCGCATCTGTCGGCACAATAGCGTACCCCCACATTATGCCGGCACGTATTTTTTCTTGACCTCGATCGGCCTTTATACCCAAGGGGCGAACCGTGGGAACGATCTTGCACAATCCCTTTCCTTGGCCATATGCGACAGAAAAAAGTGCAATTATTTATTCCCCCTCGAAGAAAAGGGGAGTTGTGAGAACGTGACCTAACAATGCGCTTCCTGGCTTACGATACATTCTGTTCATAAAAAGGACATGTGATTCTAGTTCTTAATACTTAACACAAACGTGCAAAGTTGCGATAACACACGTACACATTTTGATGTTTTACAAATAGTCTCAAATAGTTACTTTGGAATCGATTTTTGACCGAATTTGTACTTTATATCTTGAGCGATTCAGATCGATTTACACCGTACGAAATGCCTTCTTACGATGCTTTGTCCATAATTTATGGATGGTTTCTTCAGTATGGAGTAATGTAAGCTGTGTGTACACTGAATAGCATTACGCGTGACCTTTAGACAGTCGATTGTATGAAAATGATAATCGATCTCGCTCCGTTAGTCATTCGATTCTTTTGTGATTTTCTCGCGCACACGCGTAGGAAGCGTACCTATCTATTGTTGTTATTTTCACATAAGCTTCTGTGCATTTGATTTTTTTATTTTATATTTTTAAATTATAGCTAATAGGAAGAAAGTAGCGATGTAAAATCATGGAGGAGCAAGTTCGTGCGTTAATTAAAGTGTGATTGTGGTGGTGATAGGGCGTGTGGTACACGTGGATAAGGGTACCGTATTGTGGCCGCGACTAAAGGTGACGCTATCGTCCGACGCTATTAGCACAGTATAGTAATGAGTACTACTCGCTACTTATAAGAACGCGAACCGTTGGCTAATCTTAAGAAATGAACGTCTCCTTTTACGTTCTAGAATTTATCTGATTTTCTCTTAAGGGCGTTGTACTAAAAAAATCGCTATATTATAGGCCGACCGCTTAACTGAGAAGGATGATAGTTGTCACATGTTGACGAATCACTGAGCTCTCGCATCACGTCACCACACCCCTCCCGCACCGCGCTGCTACCTCAAGCAACGTCTCAGTTTAGCGGTCGGCCTATAGTACTGCACATCATCAATTAGTACCTATGGAGAAAACAACTATAAATAAAATAATACCAGCCAGTAACCCACCCCAGCCTGTACAGCTGCAGGGCAAAGGCCTCTACTCATATGGAGAATATTCTCTCTATTAAGGCACTCTCATTTCTAATTTAGACGGAACGGGGACAACGGGCATAATTTGAAAAATATATATTACAATAAATTAACGGGGACAACGGGAAGTAATTTTAATAATTTTATTAAATTCCCGTTGTCCCCCGTACGCTGTCTCCGTTAACGGGGACAACGGGAAGTAATTTTAATTATTTTATTAAATTCCCGTTGTCCCCGTTAACGGGGACAACGGGAATGCACGTAACAACCATGCTCACTCAAGGCGAATTAGCGAAAGAATAATTTCAATATTGGTTCTATACCTTTGAAGTATGTGGAACACATTGTCCCGCCAAAAAAGTGGTCATTAGAGTACATTTTAAACATAAACTTTATACAGAAAGCCAGAAACAATTCACGAGATAAACTAAATTGAAAGACAAAACATGTTTGCAAGAGAACAATGTAGTATCAAATTAATGTACTTTGCATTGCTTCCGCTGATAGCGGCGCCTGCGACGACGCACGCACAACGAGCTCGTAAAAGACAAGGTACAAGCGAAATGTAATTGTGATTGTATAATTTGTAACATGAAAATTGCACGGCATAAAAGGAAGGAGGCCTCAACACAGCAGTGGGTGGTGTAACAAGGCTGCCATTAATGATGATAATGAAAATTCAGATAATCGTAAAACACAAGATGACTGAAATGAAATAGGCTCAGAAGGCGAAAATGCACTCGTTTTGGCAGATGAAGAGAAACGTATTGCAGCAGACACTGATCTCTTAGGCTGATTTTTGAAAACTGTGACATTGCCAAAAAATACAAAACAAAATATTTGTTGCATTCCTTCCAAATCTTGAGAGGTAGAGGAAATCTAATTTTAACCCTGTCATGAATCTATGTGATAATGTCATCTACAAATCTTAAGTGTCAGATTTACTCGCAGTTGATGTTACGGCCGCGTCCTTTCCTGTTCAGTCTTAAACACTTCCTCCAATAATATTAGACAATAATTTCGGGGAAATTACGTCCCCTTCTCTCACCCCTTTACGTGGTTACATGTTTAGTTCGCTGGGTAGAGTTTGGACTGTCATTGTCGCGATTTCATTAAGATATCTCAGCACTTGGATATGTCGCCAATGGAATTGGCATTGATGTAGCGACTCCAAAACAGATCGGAAAGTTAATGAAAACTACAACATTACATCAAGCAATTCAAAGATGTGTTGCGTTCACCACCGTCTTACATAAAAGTGTCTACAATGCAGTTTAAGACATCCGCGTCTGAATTAACTTAATGATATTCCATGAAATAGCTGGCATGTGTTGCAGTATTCATGACGTACCGCAGAGTCGCACACGCAGGTTTGGGTCAAACAGCACGAGCGCACTGTGTATGTGTGAACGTAGATCTTGGGTGATTACTATCTCCTTTACATAATCATGACAGTTAAACTACAGTTACATACATACAATCTTGGGTTTACCACTAACGTATAATAATTTTCCAATCCCTTACGGATAGGAAAATTATTTATTTTCTGTGTGTCGAACGTCAAAAGAAACGTGTTCAAAGGATTTTTTTGAATTTTCCATGCGAATTTTTCACCATAGGATTTGTGTTTGATTTTTTATCACTTTGCTCACATCCTTATTTTTCTTGACTCCTTTATGAATAAAGATGCAATTCTATAAAATGCCATGATCATTTATCTACTGGCTTGCTATCCCACCTTTTTCTTAACAGCTCTGCACTCCATAACTCTCCTTATATGAGTTATGATTACTTATGATATTCCATGAAATAAGGCTCGCCTTTCTGTTTATGGCAGCGGAGTGTCATGCGCGGCGCTTGCGCACACGCGCGGCGCCGGTCGCAGGGTCGCACGCGAACAATGTCACGAGTCACGAGAACACACGCGACCCGCGCATTGCACGGGTTAACTTTTAGCGTTGTTGCGGTACTCATGTCGCATAGTGCACATTATGTTACTAGAAAAGTTGAGTATTAAGATTGTTGATGTTTAG
Source organism: Hydraecia micacea (assembly GCA_914767645.1). Taxonomy (NCBI): domain Eukaryota; kingdom Metazoa; phylum Arthropoda; class Insecta; order Lepidoptera; family Noctuidae; genus Hydraecia; species Hydraecia micacea. The sequence continues at coordinate 5,496,947 of OU611794.1, forward strand.
TAGTTACTTCTTCGTATTAAGTGACTGGTGGCACATATGGTCGCAATTTCGAGGGCTTTTTTTTTGGGCTGCGTATAGGTATGTAAGGTCCCGGCGTTTCTAAATTTGCCAAAGATGTAAACAACAATGGCCGCTCGAAATTGAATAAAATCTATATACAAGAACATTTATTTTAAGTACTTAACGTTTGTTTTTGTCTAGTTAGCTCGGAGATTTAAACGAAAACAAACATTACTTAAAATAAATGTTCTTGTACTTATATCGATTTTATTCAATTTCGAGCGGACATTGTTGTTTACATCTTTGGCAAATTTAGAAACGCTGGACCATTTTTTTTTTCAGATTTTTTAGAGCCTATTCTAACTATGAGTCGTGTCGTTACACCCTAACATTTATGAACAAACTTGTTCCTGTATAACTATAGAATTAGTTGTGAAGGAAGTGATAAATCACCCAAATAGAGATAAGTAAATTAGAACAAATCTATCGTTCTGATTGCATACATGAAGGGATGTGTACCGGAATTTTCTAGAAGTAAAAAGACCACACCACCGAGAACAATTGCAATTAAAAACATAAACATTCCATAAAAGGTATTCAAGTATAAAAACCGAACCGTCAGTTTAAGCCACCAGTGCAGCAGTGCCTCTTGTAATGGCCTTCCGTGAAGTTCCGTGTCTAAAAGCAGCTCTTGTTAAACCTGCCAATTTGTTTAAGGAAGCCGTGGTCAGTTGAAACTAACAGCACAAGAAATGTGCCCATAAAAGGAGAAACTGGTGCTCTCAGATAAGCATGGCAACAAAACGCGAGAAAGTTGGGAACAACGACATTCTAGCACTGGACTACATAAGCTAACAACGACTGTCTTACTATACTTGCCACTATACTTGCTACTAAACTAGCTACTGGGATTTCTCCTCCGCCCACACTTGACAAGCCTCTAAATTTGCACAATCACCTCGATTAATTATTGTTTGAAATGCTGACAGGTAGCCTGATAATCTAGACTGGGACAACACGGCTCCTTGTTGCGCAATCTGATCACCTTTCTGTGCGTACTGATCGATAGATTGCATATCATTGGAGTTCTCATGTCCTTTCACTTTCATGCGTGTCTCTTTGATAAGCTGTCCAGTCAAGTGACGGATTGAAGTATTGATCGCATAATGTGAGCACACTTTATCTATACGCTATTTTAACTTTCTTTGCAATATCTACTGTTACTTCGCCATTACATTTTCGCTTAAAAGTCAGTCTGGACCCGTGAACTTTCAGTGCAAGAGGCGGCATTTTCTCCACTTTCAATGCTTTAAAGTCTTCAAATAGCATTTTGCAATTGGAACGTGCTGTGCGGGCACTTTATTTCATTGGCACGAGTGTCCGGAGTCGAATCACGCGCAGCGGGCGGGGAGGCGCGCGGGGGGCGCGTCTGGCTCGAGCCCGACCGTGGGAACGATCTGCCTTTAACGTGTCGCACGTGCTCGAGACGCTACTACCGCAGCCGCGAGAAGAAACGAGACGCAAAGCGCACCGCCTACGAACAAGACAAGGACGCCGCCAGAATCTACATTCAAATGAAAGCAAAAAAAATAATAACGACAATAAAATAACGAGAACCAACAATAATTTGTGAGCGTTCGAAATTCAAAGCGTGAAAGGGACAGAGGCGAGTATTATTTATTTGAAAGTAAGAACAAAATTGTAATGGAGACGTTGATTTATCTGCGAGGTGTTGCCGGCCAGCTCGTCGCTACTGTATTTAAGAGCCGTTTGTTATTTTGCAATTGCGGCCGACTCGAGAGCCATGATTACAATGAAATAAATTGGTGGCGAGTCGTTTATTAGCTGTCTGTTAGTGTGATAACTTGCGGCTATTTTAAAACGGTCGTTACGGCGAATTATTGAATAATAACTGCCTTTTTTGCTTCATTTAACATGACGTAAACAAGGAAGGCTATAAAAAATACCTCCTTGGTCGACCTTTGGTACGCCATGTGTTTCAGCATGTGGCGTGAATCTCTGCGAAAGGTATCGGCTAGCCCAGGTCGGGTTACAGGCCAAACGGCCACATTTGGCGGCCGCACTGGCTCTGGGGTTGGCCAAATGCTGCAAAAACCCAACCATTGAGGTCCGTCGCTCGTTGAGCCGTAAAGCCGCTCCTGGAAATCGTAACATTATGAGATTTATGAGTAGTTTAGGGAAACATTTGGCATGACATGCCATGAGGAAATGCCGGGTACCACCAACGTAATATAGAATAACAATGTCTATTCTTTATATCTGTAGGAACTCAATAAAGACAAATAACTTTAAATAATTAATATGAGAGCTACATCAGCTATATTCTAAGTAATTAACTAGGAGGGCTAAATAATAACAGCGGCAATTGTCGACCGATCAGGTTAAGCTACGCTTGCCGCAGTTGGTCTGTGGATGGGTGACTATCTTTACATACCGAGACCCCTCCGTGATCGGAAAGCACGTTAAGCCGTTTGGTCCCGACTGTCATTCGTGGATCTTTGACAATCGTTACAGGTAGCCAGAAGCCCGAAAATCTTACAACCAGTCTTACCTAGAGGTATCGTATTACCCAGTAACTGGGTGTGAAAGTCAGATAGGTAGTCGCTCCATATAAAATACTGATATTCAGCTGCATCCGGTTAGACTGGAAGCCAACCCTAACATAGAGTTGGGAAAGGGCTAGGCAGATGATGATTCTAAGTACATACTTATAATTAAGGCGGTAATGGTTGCAGAATCACAACCGCAAAAGAAAACCTAGACGAATCTTTTAAGTTCTAACGCAAACCGAAGCGTGCTAAGTACAAAACCACCCTCGAAGTAAACAAAGTATACAGTGACGTAACTTAAGAAGATGTTTTTGTTAAAATCACTGAAACACGAGCGCCTCATCCGGTCGCCAACCCGATTTAATAGACTGACCTACACGGTTGACAATCTCTGCCGTTCAAAAACTGACCACACATCACCCATGCGATAATAAACCTTGCTAAATTCAAGATAGAGTTGAAACTTGAATGGTGGAAGGTCTTTCAAGAGAGTATTACCAAAGACGAAGGATGAGCAATTTTTATTGTTAATTCAACTATAACATTCAATGGCTTGAACGTAACTAAATTGCGAACATCCGGGGTGCCTATTGATGCACCGGCCATTCTATAGGTATTACTATCATCTACTGGAGAAGATGAACAACATAACAAGAAAATTACATCGTCCTTTGTTGAGGAATTGCGGACATATAATTTGGAGTAATACGTAATATGATATTTTGCTGCATTGTCATCATTATTTCGGCTGTGCAATTTCAAAACCTAACAACTGACATTTCTCAAAAAATCGGTGTTTTTGTATATTTGACTTGCTACAATTTCTTGCAAATCAAATATGCAAAAACACCGATTTTTTTACAAATGTCAGTTGCTAGGTTTTGAAATTGCACAGCCGATTTTGCTTGAAGTTCTTAGCTGTCTTGTGTTAATAACTGACAAATAAACTGGTTAGTGCGCTATTTAGTTATAACAATGCAAGTAATTGTGGAACAGACGTCAATGCAAATTAATCTGTTTTGCATGTTGAAGTAGGTAAAACAACTGTGTTTGATCTCTGTTTTTAGTCGAAATGATAATATCTAAATAATTATATAAAACAGTGGTGGCCCTGTGGTAACGGGTACGACTCACGAGTTGTAGGTCGTGGGTTCAAACCCAAGCAGGCACTTTACTTTCTGGAAATTGTTTCATCTCCACTGCTCTGAAAAACGGTGAATGAAAAGATCGTGAGGAAGCCGACATATCTTATGATATGTGACATCTACCAACCCGCACTGGGTCCGAGTGGTGATTATCGCCCACACCCTCTGGAAGAGCGGAGGCCTGTGTCTCAGGAGTGGGAAACTGGGAACATTATAGGCTAGTTATGCTAAATAATTATAACCAAATATGTAATTGGTTTTAGCGACCCTCTGTATCCACGTGGGCTGTTCCAAAATTTCCATAAACGGATAATAAATATCAGGATGACCACACTTTACTTTACACTTTACTTAAGTTTGGTGGTCGTTATCTTATGACATCATTATCACAACACTGATAAAGCACAACAACCGCACCTATACATAATCCTTTGGTCGTTTCTTACGACACCCATGATCAAAAATGACTACTTTAATAGGTTTTTCCTATCACCACTAACCACCACGGTCGTTTCCGCCATAGTCACCAAAATGTCAAACCTCATTTTACCTCCAAACCACGAGACAGTCACTCATGTCAATGAGGCTTTATTTAATGTATCCCCAGAGGTCAAGACTCGGACTTCAGGATCTGATTATGCAAAATCAATATAAAAAAACTCTCTAAAATCGGACCAATAATTTACATCGCCCTTTTACTTGGCATTTGCTTGGCATACTATAAAAGCTTATAAGATATTAACCGGGCGTTCGTGGGACACATGTGGGGCACCCACAGCTCTGATAATAACCACTCAGCGGGAACCCAGTACAGTTACCCACTGCACATGACTTCATTTAAATTTAAAACCCACTTCACCAGAAACCTGGTCCAAATTCGGCTATAAAATACCAAAATTTTACCAAAGATTTGGCCCGCTTTATCCCAAAGTGTACCACTCAATAATGTAATGTGAGCAATCAGGACGTCATTATGCCGTAATGCACCATCCAACCCTCTGGTACATTACCATTTCGTCCAAATTAAGCGATCAAGGTACTTAATAGCACTAAGAGCTTTCACTGCCGCGGGGATGGTTAATGTTATTAAAAAGTCGTTTCCATCATAATTATACATATTTTAAGATTTTACCGTGTTTCGATACTTTTTTTTTGTAGTTCGTATGCTACACCGAAATGGTCAAGTTCTTAACTTATATCAACGCAATTCTATGAAGTATTCCGAGACTCGTGCGTAATACCAAACATTACGAACTTTTCACTACTCCCGTCGTACATAATATATTATGTTAATTAACTTATTTATATGTTGATTATTTCTTTAATAAACACGGATGTTGCAAATTAACGCCGTTAATTTGCAACTCAAAGCCACATGTGTATCTAAATCTGCTTTAATTGCGACGTAGCGTAGCGCGTAGCTCTACAATCGATTACCGCGAAAATGAGGCTACGAACATTAGTTGCGTCTTGCGTCCCAATATTGTGCTTTTTTTCATCACTGCTACGGTGCTACGCGCGCTACGCTACTACGATATCTATCCCTCGTGCCGTCTCGCTCTAACGCACCGGCGTAGGCGCAGTGACGCACGTGCAGTGCACGCGAGTCGTGGCTCTCGCTCACTCCCGCACACTTCCTGCGCGCGCCTCCAGCCCGAGCTCGACTGTGGGAAAAGACGGCAGGTGTTATGCGGGATCGTGAACAACCACGCATTACCATTCACATTATTCAACAATAAATAATAATAATAAGAAGCCGTGGAACGAGTGGCGAGCACGCGCAACGTCCTCACCGCGCCTCACATACTAATGGGTGACGCGTGTGTGTGTGTGTGCGTCACCTTACGATGTGTGAGTGTCTTATGAGATGTTAGTTGGTAGTGGACGTACGTTTTTTTACAGACGCTTCATGTGGGCGGGCGCACGTCACGGATTTAACTTTGGATTAACTTTCGTTAATTGTTTTGGGATACGTTTTTATGTTCCGACTAATTGATTTTTATGTGAACAACCATGATGTATCTTTGAATTATTTGATGCACTATTTTATTGAGACGTAATATGCTATATAGTGCTAATCGCATAAATGCTTATTGGTGTTAATCAAATTATATAGAAATATCCCCCAATAATCAACTCATTACCACCATGAGAACCAATTCAGAAATAAACTGTACATTTTGATTACCAATAATTCAGTACCTAATAAATATTTAGTATTCCTATCCTGAAAAAAGTTGCGAATTTAATTAAATCCCCCTTTAAAACTAATCCCAAGAACTGAAAGTTAACAAGACAAGCAGTATCAATTATCTCCCAATAATAATATAATAAACTCATTCATGTATCGGGTCTACGTAATTGCGTTGCGCTTGCGCCTGTCCGCGTGAATGCCTCAACGGTTACTAGCGCAGTCTGATAGCACTGTCCATTCATGCGCCTGGGCAATACACACGTAGTTACCTATTCGGTAAGATCTTGATAGGTAAATTGCTCAATTAATGTACTTATAAGGTTTTGAACGAATTAAAATGCAGTCGAACCTTTTAATCTTGCGCAGTCACTTGTTATTTTGTGTTGGAGTCGTATTCGGTGTTTTCGTCTTTTTGTTGACTTTTAATTGTAGGGTTGTTGAATTTTAATGCTTCTGAGATACTTAATAATATATTTTGCGAATAGTTTGAACAAAATAATTATAGTTTAACGTCCATGACATTGTTGATGAAGAAAAATCGAGAATGCAATTGAAACTTTTTCGTTTTTCGTCTACGGCCATTAGCCACATATGGATTTTTGCTATAATAAAATCCACATATGCCTAATTGCCATCATCCATTAAAAAATCCTTCTTAATCTCTTTTAGATCATAAACATGATGCACTTCACATTTTAAAAACACGTATTCAATTAAAACATTAATCACTGTCGCACTTAATTGAATTTTTACCAGTTGTGTGACATTTAATTTAATATAAATATTCAATTTTCTCGCAGTCTGCTCTCATAAACAATTAACGACTTCAAATTGGTTATTGACTTTCAATCTTTGAGTACCAAGACCAATTTACTGGCGCCACTTTAAGATTTTTATACTTTCCTTATTGCACAGAAAATAAGGGTGATTTTTGAAGTCATGTTTATGTAAAAATGGTAGTAATTAAGAATATTATGTGAAAATAAAAATTCCGTTGGATGTCGGCGCAGGCGCGGGTCGTGACAAGAATTAAGACTAAGATCACACGATCAGTCATGCGTCGGCAGCTTCACATAATTGAATATTTAATTCTCTGTGTATGAGACTGGACTTATTTAATAGCAGGTTTTACTACTGCAAAATATTCTTATAAATTAATTTCTTTTGATAAGTAATGATAATGATTTTCCAAACATTGTAATATTCAAAAATCAGCACTCTAATTACGTAACACACTGTTAATCACAATCATTTGAGGAATATTGCTAATCCATTGCTTCATATGTTCGAAAAATTTGTCTGCTCAACAACGTAAATAACGCAATGAATGTTGTTGAATTGTCAAAATGAGAGCCATTCCGACTGTTAGTGTGTTATGTAAAACACTTTGATTCTCCTTTCTCATACCCCGCAGTAGAAGAAAAGATAATCAAACAGTTTTGATAACCAGCTAATGTTGCCATTACTGTTATATGAAATTATATGTTTTTCTTTCATTTAACAGTATCCCTTGCAAGGAAGTCCATTATTAATTTAAGTCACAAGAGTAACCGAGTCTCTTTAATTAGCTCCACGTCTATAGGATGTCCGGTCCCATTTAAAAGGGCGTTAAAATACCAACAATTGCGCAATTTGTTTACCCAGACTCTTGCATGATTCATACGGATATCATGTTGATGGTCCCAAACAGACACCACCAATTACAAAGTGGTACTTGAAACTAAGCTTAATTCTTTCAAAGCTACATCATCTGCCTGCCTTTTTTCCAACTATGTTGGGGTCGGCTTCCAGTCTAACCAGAGCAGATGAATACCAATATTTTACATGGAGCGACTACCTATCTGACCTTCACACCCAGTTACTGGGTAATACGATACCCCTTGGTAAGACTGGTTGTCAGACTTCGGCTTCTGACTACCCGTCTTCACTCCTCTTTCAACCATTCCAGTGAATTATTAGATTTGCATGTAAACTATTTGCATATAATGACAAATTCAACATTAATGATGTAACTAATATTTTTGTAAAAACATAATTTAAAAGAGTGTCCATGGATTTTCCTGCCCGTGCTTCTCCATAATTACCTACGCTTTCGAATGGGCAACTAGCTTCATATTTTCTGACTAGCCGACTTCTGGACAATTCAAAAGTGCCTGTAAATGGTTTAATTGAAATACTGAGTTGACTAAATATCGATACAAGTAAAATCATAAACAAAAACTTCACAGCCCAGTGAAACCACACCTTAACCAACATTGAAACAAGAGTCGCAAAAAGTTTGGCGACGCGTTGATGAATGACGGCCGCCTGATATCATCTGTTGATTATGTTATAATTAACGAGAAACGGTGAAAATAACATTTCAATTTAACGTTACGTTAACGATTTGATCACATAAATCTTATTGAGTGTGATAAAAACGCTGGTTGGTTATATAAAGTTGGAGGAACTAATTTATTTTTTGTAACTGAGTGACTTTATAATTGGAATACGACTTTTTAAAGGTTTTAAAGCTTGCAGGAAATCGTACACAGGAAATTACAAATGTCAAACATACTTGCTGTTAAATACTCACGGTTTTATGCAAATACTTTTATTAAATTAATCAGCACCCCAATTGCGTAACACTAACGGTAACAATAGCTTTCATTTTGACAGTTCCACAACATTCACTTTGTACTCATGTTTCGAACATATGCAGCAATGGATTAGCAATACTTCAAAATGATTCAGATTGCGATTGAAAGTGTAAATAAAAAAAAAAAGTTTTTTTTCTCACCATAATACATTTTACAATTTCTAGGAATATGATTTCGAAATACTTTTACAAAACCAAACAATATAACGTGGTGGCTCTGATGGTTTCCATGAAGTTTTGACCCTATCCCCTGAACTAGGTGGGAACCTGTATCTCAGGGGGATAGTGTAGCCTGGGTTATGCAAATTTTACCGAGTGCCACTACTATTTAGGGATTCGGTATTGAACATAATCAGCCTATAATGTTGCCACTGCTGGGACACAGGCCTCCTCTCAGTGAGAGGGAGTGGGCCGTTATCCACCACGCGGGACCAGTGCGGGTTGGCAGATGTCACATGTCGTCGAATTTTTGGTTCTAGGACATGCCGGTTTCCTCACGATGTTTTCCTTCACCGTTGTGAGAGCAGTGGTGATGAAATAATGTACACAAAGTAAAGCGCCTATCTAGATTCGAACCTACGACCTACTACTCGTAAGTCGCGGCCGTTACCACTTGGCCACCACTGCTCTCCGGTATTGAAAGTGTATGTATATCTATGAAAGTGGAGTTTGAGCAAGTAGGTATGCGATGGAGGTGTATGATGTTTAGTGTGACGAGTAAGTGTGCAGTAAGTATGTGGATGTGAAGTGTATTTTGAAGGGTATGCTGTATGAGTGTAGAGAAGTGGGGGAGAAATTTATTACGCAATTAGGGTGCGTATTGTTAGGTTGCTAGATAAACAATACGCACCGTGTTCAGAAGTACGGCTTTCTGTATCGAGCCTTTAATCCAACTCTCTAACGACAACCTTCTCAGGGGTTGGTCAAGACTCTTGGCTATTGCACAAGTCCCCATGATCACCGGTCCAAGTGTGCGAAGGGAACACGGGGGTGGTTTTTAGTCAGTAAGAGTCTGGCAGACACCTCCGCCCACCCCAGAGCGGAGGATATCCATCAGGATTTTCCACCACGGAAAAAAAAGGCCCTTGGCTATAAGCCATTGGCTGTTATATTAAATGTATTTTTATCGTTATAAAGTTACATACCTCTAGGATAATAAAAACAAGTCATCTACAAACTAAATGAATATCAAAGGAAATTATAGCATATAAACCATTGCATATCTTAATAAATGTACCGTTGCCCGCTTAGAAACTAGTCTCACAACCTGCTATCAAAGGAATTATAAAATGCTATTAACAGTATGCTGAAATAATTTATACTCCTGTTAGTACCTAGCTTAGAACTTAGTAATTGCATTCATTTATCTACACATACGTGTAGCCGGGTGATTAATTTTCAGAATTGTTTAATCCTCTGAAATTAATCTTATTTTCTCATATATTTTTTTACTAGCTGCGCCCCGTGGTTTCACCCGCATAAGTGTCGATCCCGTTGGAATATCTAGATAAAAATTTCTATATGTTAAACCTGGTTATGAACTATCTGTGTGCCAAATTTCATCCAAATCCGTTCAGCCGTTTGTGCGTGAAGAAGTAACAAACATACAAACACACTCACAAACGTTCGCCTTTTTATTAGTATTGTGATTACACAAGGTACTTGTTTTTTTCTGAAAGTTTTTTTCTTGGTAAATATTCTTTACCAAAAAAAACAAATGGGTCCCGCGGCAGGCCCAGTTCGAGATGGCGGGATTGGCTAGACTCCTTTAATAAATATTGGTCCTTGCTAGCTCTGGACAGAAAGAGGTGTAAAGAGAATAGGGAGACCTCAGCCCAGCAGTCGGGCATTAATGACTAATAAAAAAATAAAATAAAAAACTTGAGTTAGGTAATCATTTCAAAATATAAAATAATATTTTGAAAGTGTTGGCAAAAAAGCTAGATACATTTAATTTTTCACGAAAAAAAATACGTTTCGTAACACTAGGTAGTATGGTACCTATGAAAAATCTTAGCTTCAGAATGAAACACCATTACAAAAACGCGGCCATAATTTAATAGAACATGGTATAAAGGTCCCATTAAACTAATAAAGTGCTACAAAAAAGCTTCGGAGCGCGGCCTTAAATTACTTGAACAGAATAAATAACGTCATTAATGATCTCATTACATTACCTGTTTCGTGTAACTATTAATTTTTCTATCCTCGAGCGGAAATGAGCGGCGCTGAGCGAGCAATCAAAGCAAATAAATTGGCGGCGGTAATTATTACCGTTTCGCAAGTACTCGTTATTGACTCCATTGAGTCTTTGTAAGTGACTATTATTTTTATGGTTCAGTGTTGGAGTGGTTAATTTATAAAGGGTTTTGATTGAATTGGTACTAGACCTTATTAGCTGAAATCTTGTTTAGTATTCGTAAAGAAAACTTGTAGGTATTTCACAATCAGTACATTCAATCTTATAGATTCTATGACAGAAACATTGAAATAACACTTGGTGAAAACCACCTCTTCTGGGATTTTACACCTCTAGGTGAAAATTCCAAGTTAAAATTCGGATACAGTTCCCTAAGTATTGTTGTAATGTACATAATTATGTGTAATGTTGTATTGTACCTACCTACTGTTTATGTTTATTACGTAAGTTGGATGTATATCTCGACAATAAACGATTTCATTTCATTTTTCACATTACTAACACCCTGCAATTGAATCAGCCATTTCTTCCGGCGATTAGTAACACATATAATCCGTAACTTCAACGAGTTTTTTATGCAAAAGTGAGGAAGTTACTTTAATATGATCTTGTTGAGTAGCGACGCGTGAGAGAGATTGTCGTGGCAACACGCGGTGTTCGGCGCGACGAATGCTGGCAACGCGACGTTGGTGTCTCGTCTGCGGTGGCTTTAATCTGGTGCCTGCCACTTGTGTCAACTGTCTACAGACTTGAGACAGAGTTGACAGACACCGCCTTTAGTAGAAACAGCGATTTCACCGCAAATATTTCACGTTTTAGTCCAAATCTAGCACTAGTTTGGTAAGCGGTACAAAACCCGACATTATAGTTGAGTAAATACATTTTGAAAGTCTGTATCATAAAATAATTGTATGTAGGTACGATCAAATCCGTCACTATATTCGGGGTAAATCGAGATCTCATATGGGCATCAAAAAATTAGTCCGCATCGCTGTCAATGGGATAAGTGCCGAAAAGGCTGGCAGCATTATCACATTGGATGGCCATGCTGATTCTTTGTGCTAAAAATAGAACAGCCCTCTGGTCACGTGAAGAGTCGCCAAACCGCATGGGGATGTCCCGAAATACTCGATGGATTATATTCACTGTGTTAGCAGAAATTATATTGTACTATATATATAGGTACCACCTGTGTGTACAAAATGTTGGCCATGGATTGACCTTATATAAGACAAAACAACATGGCACGCGCTCTGTGAAAAGGTCTCAATTACCAGAACTGAAAGTGTGAATTTAGCACGTACTATTGTGCTGAATTCATTATCGATCGTTCATTTTTCCTACATATTAAAATCTTTCCTTAATAATATTATTATTTAATCTTATAGTTATTGGTTTTTTTTTTCTTGGAGTCTCAAACTAGTTTCTTTTGAAGAGTTGAATTATTTTATTTTTCTCATCTGTATATACTGCCGGATAAACATATAATGTACTTCTTATTTAACGGAACTCGTAACGGAACTGATACCAGCAAGTTGCTCAGGCGCCACTCACTGCCAACTATAGCGGTTACGTACTGTCTGAAGGTGACAGGTTGCTAATCTGATACCAACAATTACATGCACTGCAAGTTTCTATTGTTATAAATAAAATTTTGATTTTTCAACAGTTGAGAGGATATCCAGCTGAGCTGATTAGAAAACCAGCACTTGGCTCGTGCTGAACTGGATAAATAACTGTTTCGAGTATCTCTGATAATCTACCCATCAACCATTCAATCAGTAAGCACTATTGTCAATTTTTGTCATCCTCTTGCACCTCTCCCAATGTATTTTGCTTCCTATTTTCCCCGGAGAGATAGGTAGAGGTTTAACTACATAATTACAGTATATCTACATCTCACCAGCTATGTTTAACGTCCATTTAATAAGGGGTACCCTTTGCCATCAGCCGGGCACAAATCCATATCAACCTTTCTCTTAATTGATCGATTTCCAGACTAGAATACTCTGTCATGTTCAAGAACATTGCAAGGCAGCTGATTGACTTGTTGGCGTGACGTGAAAGCCTGACCTTTACTTTGACTTACAGTTAGTATTGACCGTCCAACGTGGCTATTACTATTGTCTCCTCGTACCTAGACACGCTACCATTTGCCAGTGATTTCGAGTGTGATTGTGACCTACGTCACATGCAATGTTTTGGATTCTAGGGCTATTGTTATATAGTCTTTTATCAAGATCATCTACAACTACATTATTTTATAACTTAGTAATAATATAATAATAAAAGTTTCTTGATCAAAAAACTAACAATACAATGTGATATATTCGGTGAAACACAGTCTAAGCATCGCTTGTATCATGAGACTCTGGAGTAGCGAATTTTACAAAATTATGAAGGTCAGTTACATTTTAAAGTTTGAGGCTGTTAGATAACTAAATTTTTTTATAAACAAAACAAGAGTAAAATAAAATATTCGTGAGATTGTGAACGCAGAATAAAATAGCAAAGGTTATTGTTGGGCTTGTGCTGTGGCGTTTGTTTTTGTGTGTTTATGATAGTGCGTGCATGAGGGTGTGTGTGCGTGTGTACTGTATGTAGTGTCTTCGTAATGATACAAGTAGGAAGTGCCTATATCTAACTGCATTACAAACACAGCATTAAACAGCGTTCAGTCAGTGGGTCGTCTTAGGATACGTTTTTCTCCTCCCATACTTTACGTAGGTAATTGCTGATTTAATATATCTAATTTTCTTCTTACAGAATAGGGTGGAAAAATATGAAACATTCTAGAAACCACTTCTCTAAGTCCACCAAGATCGTAGGTATAAAGCATCGTATTAACAGCATGACGTCAAGCTGTTAATCGCTCAAACCGCAACACGAGGCGGTAAACCAGCGAATAAACACAAATACCTACAGCAAAGGTTACATGCAAACTGTTACCCCTGAGAATGTCAAGATTTTCGTCAGAAAAACCGCAAACTTCTTGATTATCTTGCGACTTATCTTAGAAGAAGTTTGGTGAGAAAAAGTGCTGACGTAATGGATGGATAGGGTTCCGTAGCGACGGATTGGTAGACGTGGAAGGCTATCAATGATGCCCGAATGGAAAGGAATTCTAAACCTGGACGTGGCTTATGATGCCAGTTGGAAATGTTTTACCTACATTGAGCTAAAGTTAAGATCACCATATCGGTACCGTACTCTTTTATAATAATTAAGTGTTCATTTATTAATACGATAAAAATTATGAAGGTTCTAGTTGGTGATGAGAGCAGTACGAGTTGTAGGTCGTGGGTTCGAACCCAGGCAGGCGTTTTACTTTGTGTAAGCAATTTCATCACCACTTCTCTCCAAACGGCAAAGTAAAACATCGTGAGGAAAGTGACATGTCCTACAACCAAAAATTCGATGACATTTGACATCTATCAATCCGCACTGGGCCTGCGTGGTAGATTATAGCCCACTCCCTCTCGAAGAGAGGAGGCCTGTGTCCCAGCAGTGGGAACATTATAGGCCTAGTTGCTTAAAATTGACATCATTATATCTTGGCAATAGTTGGCATCCTTGAAAAACCTAAAAATCCTAAAACTAACAAAATAACTAAAACTTAAAAATCCCACTAACATAACGTAATCTCTAAATTGTAGGTATACAACCCAAAAAACAAAAACAGACAACGACTCCACTGACCCAAAATCCCAATAATTTTATACCGGTTCTAATATAAAATCTTCTTACCCAATAAAAACGCTCCTAAAAACCCCCGATACCATTACGGAACCCTAAATATGACCGGTAGTCATTAAAGAGATTACATAGATAGGTGTTTGGTTAGCCCGCGAGCGGTAGCGGACGGACCCGTGATTGTAGAGAATTAATACCGCATCGTAAATACGTCAGGCGATAACCGGTACCGGTACCGGTACCGGTATCGATATTAATCGGAGATACGGGTGAGGCGTCTTATTGTTTCGCGGAGTAGGTAATCATTATATATATACTGACAATTCTAACTTTTCAACTCTTTATTAGTGGTTGTCTATAATCATATCACTTGGTTTTAATAGATTCTTATTTTGTAAATGTGAGGACTTTGTAGGCCTTGTAGACTTTAGATCTGTAGACCATTTTTTATTTTTTATCAAGTACCTGGTACTTGTTGACAGGCCTACGCTGTCCTACATACCTACTGTAATTTGAAGACATTGTAAAAGCCAATTATTTTTAAAAGAGTATAACCATGGAGTTTCTTGCCGGTTCTTCTCCATAGGAAACGACCAATTGGAACCATGCACCAAGCTTCTGACGTTTCATAAGGGCCCATGTAGATTTATGTGAAATAAATATTTTGATTTTGAATCAAAGTGGTAAGTAATTGTATTACTTGAAATAGAGGGGTTTTTGAGGTCAGATACTATACTATGGCAGTCGCTCCATGTAAAATACTGGGATTAAGCTGCATCTGATTAGACTGAAAGCCAACCCGAACATCTTTGGGAAAGGCTAAGCAGGTTAATTGAATTCTTGTTTTATATTTACCTAGCCTAGCTATGCAGACATCTAAAAAGAAAGTTCAACACAAAATCATAATTTACAAGACAATTCTAAGGAAAACCAAGCAACAAATACAGACAATAATTGAACCATTATTGTAATAATCAATAAACAACCTTACAAGATTACACGGACGCGATAAAACCTTGGGTATTAACTGATGTACCAAAAACAAAAAACGGATCTAGATAAACTACAATACCAGAGACAAAAAGTCGGATGTTATTGAGCACTCTTATGTTCATTATTATGTAACAAATGCTTTGGCGGTTTAAAATATTATTAAAACACTTGTTTTTTTTTTGCCTTTTCGTTTTCGGTACCAAAAATTCCCCAACTGGTCAGATTTCAATGAGCCCGCATCCTGTGCAAGTCTGGTAGACCAATAACATTAAATAAATAAATAATTTACCTATAAATAAAGAAGAGGCTTTAAAAAATCATTTCTCAAAACGATGATACCGCAGCAATTTCAAAATCGGCAAATTAAATCTCCTAGTGAATGAACACATCGCAAACTTGACCGGATTAATATTTGTATTTGATTTGAATAAATATTCATATAATTACCAACTGTTCTCACTATAAGAGGGACTTTTTTGGGTACGTATTGATCGCAGTATTCTTGGCGAATTTTTATGAGCTTTATTTTTATTAGGACAGTTTTGTTTTGAGGAAGATCTACGTTACAGGTATGTGTGTATACAACTGATATGTGCGCTAGTAAGTTATGTTTAGGAGATTTTTCTTGGTGGTTAGGTTAGCTTTTTTTTTTTTGCAGTAGCAACAGTATTCTGCAGATGGTTGTATCTCGTGCGGATTGCCCTATGCAGAACAAATGGATGCATATTGTGATTGGTGTTGGCTAAAATAGTGAATAAGATTTTACTAACACAATTTAAAATATAGGTACCAAGACCTCTGTTACATTTAGATAGTTTTATACATATCATTGTTACTATGACTTCAGTAATAAGTATTTTGTTTCTTCTTCAAAAGCTATTATGATACACTCTCAATAAAAAAAAAACTTTTTCATTTGTAATAGCCATCAAATACCGTGAAATTTAGAACTAAGAGTCCCGAAAATTCTTTCACGATACACAAAAAGATGTCTTTACGGCGAGATTCTCGACCTCTGTAACTATAAATTAACGAAAATTCGACAATAATTGTAAAATTTTATTTACAACCACGCTAAAAGCATCTAATAAGCGGCACATTAACGAGGTATCTGTCCATGATAATTACCTTTAGAGAAACCATAAAATTGCGGTGACACCACAAAGTGAACGATGGAAAGGCCGAAAGAATATAAAACTAAAATCAGCCGTAAAATTTTAACTAGACACTACAATAAAATATGACTTTTAAAATCGTAAACATCGTTTCCTATTGAACAGGCTCTGGCAAGAGGCTCTCTGGAGGCCCTCGAGCGGCTCACTTAAAGCCTTTTCAAGTATTTTATTATTTCTAGCGCGTCCTTCACTATTATGAGCATTAGACCCCAAACTACGGTCGTTTGTCGGCAACTCGGCAACCAGCGCGTGCACAGTTTCGCGCACTTAACACGAAAAGGGGTTTTATCTTTCCCGGAATCCTGGCAACGCCTCGTCAGACCGAAAACATAAAAGCGCCTTCTCATTGATATATTCACGTATTTTTGAACGGAACTATTATTTTACGGTGATATCTTACAAAGAATTCTGTGGAACAAAGCTCTACAGAACACAGCAAATCCTTCCACACCGAGTAAACCTGCAATTGTGTAAAGTCGGAAATTATGCGCTCCCTTGAATTATTGTAATGCAAGCAATTATTGATTTCCAATAAATCCGGTAGTCTGTTTCCTTTCAAATTGTATAGAATAAAAGATAAGTTAATTTTACGCTGTAAATCTGTATGTTATTATATTGGTACATAATAGACATAAAGGAATTACGGAGAGGAAAATACATTTTACATTGAATAAAAACTGTCCGTGCAAATGCATAGATCATACGCCCATCGGTTATCGGGACTGTCCGTATCACGTCGAGAGAGTCTCGAGAGGCGTTCCTAAGTATTTTCGGCATGTTATTAGCAGACGCATTCAAGTGTCCTGTCTTCTGACACTTGACGGTTTTAATACAAAAGACAGACATTTCACGTCATTTGTTCCGACACCTCCCCCGCCTAATCTAGAGGGTAGTTAGAAAAAGTTGGCGCCACATTGTGTTATCTCGGCCCCCTGTGTGCAGTAACTGTCTCAAGCGTCCGTTCCTTTGTTTATTTCTAAAATGCACTTGCTCCTGTACCTGTTCAGCCATCCATTGTCGGGGTTTGTTTACTTCTGAGGAAAATTTGTTAGGCCATTGTCTCGTTCGAGAGGTTTTAAAGGCGCCGACGAGGATAATGCGATGAGGCAGGTTTTGAGGAAAGAAACTGGCTTTATTGCCCGCTATAATTTTATGGTTAAAGTACGATTGTACCTACAATGATAACAGGATCCAGTCTAGTAAAACAATTTTATAAATCCTTAAAGTGCAGTTATGTTTGTAACGTCGGGGATGCAAAAACCAAAAATTACCGAAAACATTTTGTCAAGAATTTCGCATCCATTGGTAACATCGTTTGCAGTGACGCCTCTCAACATCTCTCGACCGTTAATACCACACATCAACGTCTGCATCTGCGCGGTTCTGCGCGGCAATCATTTCGAACATTAAGCTCTTAAGCTTTATGGCTCCAAGTGGCAACTTGGCAAGTGAAAAAATCACAACTTATCGCTCTTGAAATGCAAAAAACGCGGTGCACATGTAACTCATTAGTTAGGGCCGACATGTCGGCTCAAATATTTGGCGATGGTTGCAAATCCCGGCGCCACCGACGAGCCACTGGCACAGGAATGCCTTTTACGAAGCCGCCACCGTTTTCAAGGAACGCCAGCTAAAACAATATTTGCTGAGACGCTGTATGAACACAAATGACCGTTGGATTAGGTATCGAGAAGTGCTCATGCGCACAGAACTCAGAATGTTTACTCTCGAAGCGATTTTATGGTTTTATGTCAAGGCTCTTAACGTTTTTACTGCTTCCATTAATGTGTATGCAGTTGCAGTCAAATAGGCACTTTTTTTTCTGATAATGTGCAGGTAGGAAAGATTTTTCACTAAGATCCTAAAAAAATCTCGCAATCAAGGAAACAAAGATGAATTCATGACATCAGAATATGCAAAACAAAACAAGAAAATAGATACTATCTGGCTGGTGATACGTAGTTACTAGCCAATTTATACAAAAGATGATTGCACAACTTTGGATAATGTTTGCTAATTCGATAGCAATCGGGAAACAATCTCTGATTGATACCGCGGGCCTTATCCGAGACCGTAGTATGAGCACAGAATACTTAATACTCACACAGAAGAAGGGACACTCCCTTCCCCGCGCTCATATCAGATACCGCACCTCACCCCGCACTTCGAGGTATTCGTCGCCGACTCTTTAGCAAGGGCGCTCGCGTACCTAATCGTATGAACCGCAGCACTATACTTACTGCTGACACGAACACACAATTTTGCGATTTAAAAGTTTTAATCACGATGGTTGGATATTGGTATGTATGTGAGCAACATGTAGGTACTTATCTATCAACATAATTAATCTAATTGTCATTGCTAAATTTTTAATAGTTTGTACTATAGTAGTTTTATTCTAGGTACATCGGTTTCCCATATAATTTTAATTAGTTGATCGCGACGATAGTAGTATACAAGGTGGAATTTTGTAATGCCACCTGAAGGGAAAGTACTCTACACATATAATACTTGCGTTCTGATTAGAAAAATTATAGACAAGACCATCCACACTAACTTATCATTTACCACAAAATCTCAAATTACTAAACGCAGTCTTCGTCGACCAAGTCTACTTGTTTTGCCAAGAACACGCACTAATTACGCTAGAAAGAGTATTACATATGAAGGAGCACAACTATTTAATAATCTACCCTCATATATAAAAAGTGTTAGCTCTCTCAGCAGTTTCAAGTCTCGGCTATCCAAACACATAATTGAAAACTGCCTTGACTAACGTCCTCCAATGAATTTTAATGGTTGAGAGTTGAACTGCTGAATGAGTATAGAATAATTTTATATAATATTATACATATACTTTGGTGACGGTTACCTAAAATAAGTTTACTATATGTTTCTTGTCTGTTCTCATGTAAGTGGCTTTTTTGTCTTTTATGAGAATAAATGATTTAAACCTGAAACCTAATACCGTAGATAGAAAATTTTACTCAAAGAAAACATTCCTTTATTTTTGAATAGAAAGAAAACTGCATTCAAAGATTTTCAAAAATTCGCTTGCCACGCCCCGGTAATCGAACCGACTAAAATCTGTAAAAGTTACAACCTGTACTTTTATTGCATTGATCGTTAGAATCAATTATAAGGATGAAATCTGATGAAGTCGTACACTCTTGAATCCATTTTTAAACCTAGAATAAATTCAAGTTTTTCGTAAATTTTGATGTTCAAAAGTGCCTTTTAATGTCCAGCTTGAAATAAATGATTTGACTTTGAGTTTAGAGGAAGTTAGCCAATTTTCCTGACAATTATAGGTGCCAAGACGAACCTCAATAACAAAACACTCATCTTTATGAATACATACTTGACATTTACGTCTTTAAGACCCAGAGGAGCTTCTTAGGAGACAGCAAATCTTGAATTCAAGAGGAAAATTACAGAGAACAATGAGTTGAAAGTGTTAGTACTCCAAATCTAAGCATCATTTCTTACTATCATATCCTAAAGTTGGTAAACAACTCATTGTTATGCATAAAGGACTTCCGATACTTCAAACATGTAAATTACCTATTGAATAAAATGATGTGTAATTTACACGAGTGCTACACTTCATTACTGTTATATAAACAGGGAAATCCCTAATTGAGAGCACTTCAAGTAAACATAACGCCTCCTTTCCAACAATGACATCAATAAAACAAATGAACGTCATAATTATGACAGCTTCAACTTTCAATTGAAATGTCATGACGTTTGACATGACACATGCAGAAACGTCATAAATGAAAGGAACTATGATACAAGTAAGAAAGGATTTTGGATGAATCAGAGTAACGTCACAAAGTGTCAGTGAGGTCGCAACGATTAGGCCGCGTCACTCGACCACGGCCGATATCGTCACCTCAGAAACCGGTTTCCGATTCTCGCGAACATAAACATCAGGATCCGTGATATAAACACGTAATGCCGGTTCACGGGCTTGGGAATAAACCAGATTAGAATTTCGCGAAGTGACGCTAAGATGTGATAGTTACATCTCATTCCGATGACGAATCGATTATTTTTTAATCGGATTCGTCGTGATAAAAACCGGAAGGGAATGTCCGCAGGCCTGGTAATTAATTTCGCGAATACGGAATTATTTATTATGAATCTTTATTTCTATATGAATAAGGATCTAGAACCATGTTTATTTCGTAGTATTCGCATAAGTATTTCTTTCTTTATTCATGTGTCTTAATTGGTTACGAAAATGCAAATTTCTTTATTGTTTCGTAAATAAACTGTTCAAGACGAATATATAGTAGGAACTTTGTAGAGTACATAGTTTCTGCCATATATTTAGTAAAGTTATTCTAAAAACGGTTATAATTCTGTTAGACGAGTAATTATTCCAAAAATGGTTATAATCTAGGTTATAAACACTAAAATATGTTGCGTTTTCACCATGAAGAAATACATAAATAAAACTATCTTTCTTTCATTAATTTTCAATTTACAAAGGTCCTAAAACTATGCTAGTATTACACTACAGACTAAGGCTTCTTTGGCATTAATCTGGGGATATACCAGATTTCAAAAGTATGCCCCGATGACTATGCTCCCTTTTCCGCACTTAGACTCCCATTTGGTCCGTTATGCGTGTACCCCGATGACTAAGTGAAATATTATCTCTTATATAAACTTAATTAGTAAGAAAACCCGCGTACCACGCAGAATTTTGGGGCGCCCGGCAATTAATGGTTAATGGAAAGTCCGCTCACCGAAAACCACATCACAAGGAATTCGGTGAGCGGACTTCAGAAAACGAAAATACAATTTCGGAAATCATGATACATAGAAATAGAAGAATTCATTATATTTGCTTGTATTTTTCATCTCTTTTTTGTTGCTTTTTTCCATCGTCCACTGTATTTATAAAAAGTTGCCAAAATTACTGGCTCGACTCTACCTATTATGAATAGAGTCTAGATTAGATTTGGCAGACCTGACGATCTATTGTGTAAAATAACATCAATCCTTAACTCAATGGTGGAATGAAGCTCTTCACCTGAGTTTTTACGGTAAGATTTTTACAGAATACTTATAACAGTTACCAGTCGGCAACTGACTATGAGTACTGAGGCTATCTATGTAGGGTATATAGTGCAGGCTGGATATCATTTAGCGCGGGTTCCATTCGAACATTCAAGCAAGTGTCAAATATTTTATTAGGTATTTTTGTTTAGATAAGGGGGAGTGCTAGCTTAGATTGCAATATGTAAAGTCTTTTTCTCAATATAAATTTAAAGAAATCCAACTTATCGGTGTTTAATTTTTTTATTTTATTTAATTAATTTAATTTAAGGGGCTCTTCTTCAAGCTCCTTACAATAGGTACCTATAACCTAATAGGAAAGCACACAACTAGTAAGACCGAGGAATGGTGACGAAAGATGGTAAATGTTAATTAGTCAAATTCATATTGCTCATAAACTCATATTATATCCTACTTCCTACTAATAATATTATAAATGCAAAAGTTTGTGAGGATGTTTGTTACTCTTTCACGCAAAAACTAATGAACGGATTTTGATGAAACTTTACAGTAATATAGCTTATACATCAGAATAACACATAGGATGCTTTTTATCCCGATATTCTTACGGGTTCGACATTTACGCGGGTGAAACCGCGGGGCGCAGCTAGTTATTAACATATAGTTACTTTTTTTAATAAATTAAGTGATTCACGATGACCGACACTTCAGAATGGACATGCACACGCATATAAAACCTAAATAAAATGATGATTCATGCTGACCACTTAAACGTACTTAGATTCCATAAAAATAACGCGAATCAAGTAAAAATGTATAAAGTAGGTGTTTCCTCATGCGCGAGCGCAGCGCGGCAACGTTCGGTTCGGCACGTGCGATGTACCGTGTCATAAGTCATGCGCATGCGTCATTGGTAGGGTTGTCAACTACTGTTGACTCATTACGCGGTTTGCGCGCGCGCCCCTTATTATGTCTAGTCATGTTTTGAAATTATTTTAAAAATATTTGTATTCACTTGAATGTGTTGAAGTTGTAATGAGATCACGTTTGATGTCTGAACCATCTCATACATCTGCATTCTAGAAGGTCCACAGGTAATCAAATCACAGAACAAATGATTGTCGTTGAAGAAATGGAAACAACGAAGTTGATTAGCCTATTATTCTATTCACAAAACTACTTAAAATATTTAAATATTTTTTTATGAACATAGAGTTTTGTGATAAGCAAGCTTGTAAGCTTGCTTGCTTGCTTCTTGGTCATATCAATTACAAGCTGCAATCAGGACTCCACATCAAAGTTTCGACAAACAAATACGCGACAAATGTTAGTGCGACAGTACGATATGTCGACCATCAGTGGTGCGACAGCGCATCAGCTCGCTGTACAGACGCTAGCACATCAAGCTACTACAATCTGTCAAATTTCTTTAATAGATTTTCAACTTTATCGCTAAAGCATAAGGTTCAAAGTTGATTGGGAAAATTTGACAGTTTCGGGTAGCTTGATGTGCTGGCGTCTGTACGTTAGTACGACTCAGAGCCAACCCTACAACTATCATAGTAGTGCATATCGCGTGGCAACTACACACGTCTCTCCTGCCACGTACCTACTTTATGCTCAGCGACCACACAAACCACGCAGTTTTGCTGTTTACAGGATAAACCTCCGCTAAAACGAACACAGTGACTACGTGACTATTTTCGCGTGGCCGCAACCTAAATAATTATGCCGCACCAAGCGAATTAAACTTGTATTTACAACATAGCATCACGCCTACCTACCTCGAACTTTGAGGCAGAAGTATAACCTATAGTACCTACACCTACATTTCGCCAGTTATATTAATAGAAGGCGAGTATATTGCCATCAACCGGGCACAAATCCAGACTCCGGGCTGTTACTAAGTAAAAAATGGAAAAACTCAACAACATTTTAATAATGGTAATTATTCTTATGTACGAAGTTACATAAATATACATAAATTTACTGCATCTCCGGCACTTCTATGCGATTTTGATGATTCTTTTAGTCGGTGTCTTCAATTCTTCAATGCACTAGTGTCAATCAAATTTTTCTAGTGTCAATTGAAAAAGTTTTTATTTTTCTCTCTTAGTTGTCTAAAAGAGAAAAATAAAAACATTTTCCAAAAAAAACAACCGACTTAGAAAAAAAAACACTGCACCGTGATAAATAACTTTAATTTCGGAAGTCGGTGTCGAAAAACGAAAATGCGGAACCAACGACACCGACTTCCGAAATTAAAGTTACCTGATCACTTTGTTTTTTTTTAGAAGTCGTTTGTTTTTTTTTTTGTATAAAAACTTTTTTTTTATATTACTAGCTGACCCGGCGAACTTCATACCGCCTGAGGAAAAAAAAAGCCGTTCCATACAAAATGTATGAGAAATAGAATTATCTTCATTATTATTGTTTCGTGAATTTTTCCCATGTTTTAATATTTATTCTGCTATTCGAGGCAGAGACAAATCCAACAAATCAAAGGTCATAAAAATCGGTCCAGCCATTCTTGAGTTATAAATGGTGTAACTAACCCGAGTTTGTTTTATTTATATAGATTATTATCCATTACATTATGCAACGTGTCAGAAACCAGTCTAAAAATCCCCGTACAGCCTTTTAACTAGGCATAATCTAAAAGCAACGTGTTTTACAGCGTGTGATTCCGATCAATCATGCGCGTGCGCTGGCAATGTGTGTAGTACACGTTACAATGCAGCCTTATCAGTTCCGTTGTTAACAATGCTTTGCCTCTGAGGTCATTCATATTCTCAATTTAACGTCGTGTTAGTAGCACGCGATCGGATGACCTTGTGATACGACTGTTATCGGTTACAAGATCGTTTACATGATTGGCTGTGGGTAAATGTTTTTTTTTATTTTTGTCTTATCGGCTAGTTGAATGAGGAAAATTACGAGTGTAGGTATTAGATTGTTCGGGAAACTGTTTACGATAAAGATCTAGCGATAGTGATAAATAAAAATAAAAAATAAACATTTTTTTTCATTCAACAAAAATTTGGAGCAGTCTGCTACAATAAATATAAAATTTTACAATTTAGGGATAAATCGTAAAGAGAGTAACAATTGACAGAATTGAATCTTGCGTCCTAGCTAGGTCACATGGTAACTGTATTAAGGTTCGCCATCTCAGTTTTCCACAGGAGTACATAAACGGAGACTGCTTAGGACTATAAAGTGTAAAACTCATAAAGATTTGCCAACTCACTCATTGATTCATCACTATATCCATGTACCTACCTGTCTGAACATGGGCCGTTCTGATTATCTAAGAGGAAACGCAGTCAGGTGGTTATTGGCGTTCATTCCAACGTATTCCTATTTTTTTTTTAATTAATATAATTGCTACGCCAAAACAAAACATGGGACATGGTAGTTTTACATATAGTTTTACATATGTAATATTTTTTTACATTATATCGTAAAAAAATATTAGGACTAGTATCATTAACTAAGGAGAAAGATACGTTAATAGCACGTGATCGGGTTTCCTCTTAATATTCTTGCGTTCTACACGAAAATGTACAAAAAAATATCTAAATCCCCGTTTACCAAACCACGTCCGATTAGATAGCTGTTATTTTGTTTATTTCGTAATAATTATGTGAATGAAGTGAGAGGCTGAATATTAATCGGGCAAGGCTCGATAGTGTCGATAAGACCCCTCTTTGAGGAGTGGCTAGAGAGGCGTCACGGCCTTCTCACAGTTCTCACCTACCGCCTGACGCAGGTCCTCACCGGACACGGACGTTTCGGGAGGTTCCTGCACATCATCAGGCGGGAGGAGACGCCCGGGTGTCTCCATTGCGAGGATCGCCCAGAGGACACGGTGGAGGTCTGCCCCGCTTGGGCGAAGCACCGCTGTGTCCTCGTAGAGGCGATCGGCAGCGGCGGCGACTTCTCGCGCCCAGCCCTGGTTCAAGCCATGTTCCGGGGCGAGAGGGAGGCAGTCACCTCCTTCTGCGAAGCAGTCATGCTAGCGAAGGAGGTGGCGGGATGGCTGAGGGAGAGGACCTCACGTCCCAGCCGCCGCGGGAGACGCTCCGGGCGTCGGGAGCCGCGTGACGACTCCCGGCCACCGTAGGCGCGGGCGGGCGGGCGGAGAGTAATGGTAGCACGCCGCCCGATCAGGACCAGGCCCGTGCCGGACGGCGCATATGTGTACCACGCGCGCCTCAAAGAGATGTCAGCATAAAGGAAGGGGCCCGCTAGGGCCAAAGCCTGCCGGGATAGCAGGATCGTCCGAAAGGGTTACCGCTTTCCCGGAACATAAAGGGCTAAGGAAGGAACACGGGTGGGTTTTAGTCAATAAGAGTCTGACACTCCCTTCCGCTCCACCCAGAGCGGGAGGAGTCATTAAATGATATCCCATCCAAAAAAAAAAAAGGCTGAATATTAATACGGGCCTTCTCTTAGCGGCATTGCCCCATCAGGTCATCGCTCTATGCTTGCGGGCTACCCGGACAGCTATATTATGAGTCAGCATTAAATCGGCTATAAATTAAAAAGGACCGCGAGACATGGCACGCAGACGCGAACGAACTAGAGTTACATCAGTTAGCGCCACGCGGAAAAACCGGCGCCTGCGTCAATCGTGACATGTAGACCTGAAAAATATACGTCGGTATGATGCAATCTATCTACTACGTTGATATATTTGTTTATGTCATATATATTGATGCAGTGACACCCGTAACCTCATGGTTACGAGTGTTACCTTGATCCGTTACTAAATAACTTGATGCAAAATATCAATTAGAATTTTCCGGAAATAACTAGGTAAATGAAGAATACTCGAAACTAAATTAGAATAGTGGGTCACACAACTGTAAGCCATGTCACTAAAATAACTACTGCATTATGAACCACTCTTATCTGATACTTATATTTAAATAACTATAATTATCTATCAGTAATTATGTGCGCGTGCTTCCTAGCAAACAATAAACAAAGACTTGTGGTATAAATAGGAAAATTCCTATTATTATAATCAAGTGCAAGATAATTGTGATACATACATGACTCCAGCCATTAACCTGAATACACTATCTGTGTGACAACATTGCAAATAGATAATTAATGTCTTCTTCTATTATCGGTAATTAAGAAAAAGGAAAATTTAGCAAAATCGCTTTTTGGTCATTAATTATTGTAAATATTCCTTTGACCTACGCGCTACGTGGGGAAACAGGAAAGGAATACATACTTATACCGTGAGTGTATAAACGTAAGTTGGTTTTGAGAATTAATTTGATGCACAAAGAATGACAAATTGAGATGGAATAATCTTCGCAGTGCTTAGGGAAGTGAGGAAAGTATTCGTCAGCTAAGAATACTGAGAAGAATTTCTTTTGCGTGGGCTATAGTCATTCTGCGTGATGGCTGGAATTTAGTCACACCATGACTGAGTAAACTGCAACTAAATAAATTAGCTGAAAACGTAGGATTAATTAAGGTAAGATGGGCCAATGATAGAGAATGACTTTACTGAAAAGATTTGCCGGTCTATTCTGTAAAAATGTCAGAGTGAAAACTTAGGTGAAGTGAGCTAAAGAAAGAAAGAAAGAAAAAAAGTTTATTTGGACACAGTTCGTGAAACACAAAATACAGAATTAAAAAAATAAGAAAAAAAGGTTGAAACAACCTACGCCTTGTTGTTTCATTACATTTCATGTTGCATTTCATATATTTGGGTTGCATGTTCGTTTCAAAGTATGTTACATTTCATGTTACGTTTCACATATTATGTGTACCCACCCTAAGACGGTAGGAGTCTTCTATAGGACAGATAAGGTATTAGGTACAGTACTCGTAGTTTACTATAATAGTGACGTGCAACAACGCTGGATATATTTACAAAACCGCACGGGTTAGGTAATGTAAACCGCTGCCGAAACCGCATCGTTATCATCACACGATATTATGTTTATATTCTGTAATACCCATTCAATTTATAATACATAATTTTAAGAAAACACATGTTAATAAAAAATTAAGTATGTTAATAAATAAGTCTGACAACCAGTCTTACCGTGTTGTGAAGGTCAGATAGGCAGTCGCTCCATGTATAATTAGACTAGGAGCCGATCCCAACATAGTTGGGAAAAGGCTAGGCAGATGATGGTGACATGTTAATAAAAATTAAATTTTCCAAACGATTTTGGGTTTTTTTCTTAAAAATACTGGTACACCAAGTATTTGAAGTAAAACCCCAAAATCGTATAAGAACATTTGGTCGTGGTCGATTTTTACGAATAATGTTTCCCAAGTCCCGCGGATTACTTGCGTAACACTGTAACACACTAACAATTGATAATTCGAAAACATAAATTGCGTTATTTACGTTGTCGAGCAGACGAATATTTCAAACATAAAATGAAGCATTGGATTTTGAAATTCCTTCAAAATGCTTCGTGTTACGTAATTATTGGAGTGGCGGTAGTCATAATCTCGATTAGTGACTACTGTTAGGGGGTGTTGTGGCGGCACTTGTGACTTGTAAGAGTGAGTGAGCATTGTGTCCAGCAGTAAGTCCACCGCTAGGCTAGGCTCAGTTGATTGATTGCTTGATAAAGTCGACTTATTTACTTTAGTTAGGGTCAGTTCACACCGCGACGCGACGCGGCGCGCAGTTTTCAAGATAGCAATACAATTATAGACCCCTATCTACTACACAAAAAGGTACACAATAAATTTTGACTGACCGACTTCTTGACAATTCAAAAGTGCCTGTAAATGGTTTAATTGAAATAAATGCTTTGAGTTTGAGTTTGATTCAGTGTGGTGGTGTCTGTCTACTACGTCGAGTTACGCCGCGCGGCCCACCTCACTGAATTGTGTACCATTTGTATTAGATAAGGTCTATAATTATTGTATTGCTATCTTGAAAACTGCGCGCCGCGTCGCGTCGCGGTGTGAACTGACCCTTAGCCATAAAAATAAAGGCTTATCTATAAAAAGTGGTATTTACGTAATACATACAATGTGCCACATATTATGTTTCGTACCATAGTCTTTGTACTCATTCATTATATGCAGGTATTAATTTATCAGGCAAAGTATGTGTGTATTTCCGGTGCAATGAATGAGTCCGTAATAAAGTCACACTATCGTCATTAAGTTAAAGATTATAAGAATTAGACGTACTACGTAGGTATACAGGGTCAAATTAAATTCGCTAGCGAAGCTCTGCAAACTTGATGGGTGTCGATACCTAGACACAATAAAGTAAAAAATAAAAAGATTTTACGTTTTTTAGGGGTTAGCGACCGCTGGTAGTGTTGTTAGGTACTTGAAGTACGAGTTGAGAAAATATTTTTTATCGTGAATCACGTCTGTTAAGTTTACACAAAAAAATATAACTTTTCTAACTGATATTTCGAATGAATACACCAACTGCGGCAGACGACCCCACAATTTTTTTTAAATCGAATTAATTATTTTTTATTTTATTATGTTTCGATATCAATACCAATTAAATCTGCGGAGTTTCGCTTGCTAATTTAATGTAGTAACCCTGTATAATATGTCATTTACTGTGACAAGTCTGTACGTGATTTTCTTTTGAGCTGAAAAAGGGTTTAAAAGAACAGGCGCATTTATTCATACTTGCGTGCAAAAATACCTACTTACAAACTACCTTCAAACAAGAACTACCAACGGAATCGCATTATATATTTATTCTATTGTTTCAAAATGACATACCGTGTGCGTCACTATGTGATGCACGTATATAATGATCTTATTACATAACATTATATGCACACTAACGTAGTTACTAGTTCGCAAGGCATGACACATCAAATGTATGATTCTTCATTCTTGTGATTTACGTAAAATTCTGATGACATCGAAAAACACAGTGGTCAACGCAAGTTGGGCCTTTTGCCACTGGGCCAAGAGATAATGGCCATGACTTACCGAGGTAAGGTCGTGGTTTCGAACTAGGGGGGTAATCTGTATTTCGAGCCCAGGCCAATCTTACTTTGTGCAATTTAAGTCATCGTCACTGCTCTTCGTGTAGCGTCGTAAGGCCTCCCACAAGGTGGACTGATGATCTGATGAAGGCCGCAGATATCTGCTAGATGCGAGAAGCGCAGAACCGATGGTCGAAGTGGCGGTGCTTGGGGGAGGCCTACGTCCAGCAGTGGACGTCTTTCGGCTGAAATGATGATGATGAATGGACTGCCCTTCGGAAAACATCGAGAGCAAATACAGGTGACATCAACCAACCCGCACCGCACCGAGGCTCTCGTGGTGAATTATGACCACTCACTCTCATCAGAAAAGCTAGAGTCCTACCAGTGGGACCATTTCAGGCTCATAAATTAAAGTCGTTTTTCGTGTCTGCCTAGCAGACCGCTTTGTTCTTCCAAGTTGCACAATTAATTTTGATACTGTTATCACCATTGTTTAGGGAATGTATTCTAGAAGGTTTATGTGTATAATACATTGATATGTACAGACGCCAGCACATCAAGCTACCCGAAACTGTCAGATTTTCCCAATCAACTTTGATCCTTATGCTTAAGCGATAAAGTTGAAAATCTATTAAAGAAATTTGACAGATTGTAGTAACTTGATGTGCTGGCGTCTGTACTTAAATATAGCATAAAAATCTCGATGTTTTGACAGGATAGATCACCATTGCACCCGTGCGAAGCAGGGTTTCTAGTTATTTTACAAGAAAAGGTATCTAGTTTACAATATATGACACATTCAAGTTGCGACTGCATGTGTTACAGGAGCTAAACGCAAAAAACGCAAGTTTTAGAAACAATAAAAGTATATGATCGACTACAGTAAAAAAAATCAAAAAAATATATGATATTCTTCAGGATAAATGCTAGGAAGATAGTGTGTTGAAAACATAATACAACTTATTTGGTACGATAGAAAAACATCACGAAGATACCTCTAAAAACTTTTTTTTACAACAAAAATCATACTAATATACATACAATCATTATGATTTTTTGTCAGATTATTCTACAAGCAACATACTAAAACTATAGTGTTTTAGTTTTTTTGTTCAAACACTAGATTTTTCGTAAATCGATAATTGCTTCATATTTTGCAAAAAATTACCAGCGTTGTGTCATCGCGCTTCTCTTTCTTTTCTATGCATTCCGACAAAGACCGCGCTTTAGGTCATGTAGTCCTCTTAAATACTGATGAAATATTAGTTCCGGAAGTTTTCAGAGTGATCTAACCATTCCTGAGGTGAATCAGCCATTGATTAAAATTGGTTTTATATTCAAGGATCGTCTTACTGTGACTTTGTGAGAAAATGTATGTATCATTGAAGTTGGTATTTACATTTTAGAGAGAAGGTGAATCATCGCTCTCTTTATCGTGGTTTTTTTATTACGCTACTACGTCACACATTACATCGAAGAACTTGTATTTTGATTGGATGTGCTTACAATTGTTTTTACAAAGATCGATGGTGGAAGAATTAATTTTAATTAACCTTTTAACTGCCCGACTTCGTATCAGTTGTCGTGGCCCCAGCGACCGAAAAAAAAAAGAAAATTAAATACCTGATAGATAGAATAAAGCGTAATTAAATAAAAAAGCAGATTAAACGAGCTGTGGTATTATTTGGTCGTAAATATACGACCCTGGCGAAATAGACACGAAAATACATAGTTGTCGGATTAATCCGGCGTACGCGCTTAAAAGGTTAAAGTATGATTGATTAACTAAATTAATTTAAAAGACAATGTAAAGTTGATTTGGTTAGTGTGTGGTGGTATTGTTTAATTTCCTGTATATAAAGTGCCTAATGGCCTATACCTAACCCTGAATACTAAATAAATAAATAGTACTTTTTATTGTTCAAGTATAAAGTAAAGTAAAAATATGATTTACATTAATTACAATCGAGGAAAGTTAAATTCTAACTGTAATGTAGACCTGCCTGATCTAGGTTTATGAAAAACCTGTGTTTCAGGCATAATACACAACAAAACCATTTAAGGTGAAATTAAGTTATTAAAATTCAAACATCTTTTCATCACCTTTTAAGGATGCTGAGAACATCATCACAAAATATAACAGGCAATCAAATGTCCTGTATCTCATATTTATATAGCATTTTTATTTCCCAATTTGATACATAATATGACATCAAAATGTCGTTGCAATAAATGACATGCAATTACGTGCATCCGGCCTCCTACGTTTGTTCCTTATATTTATTATTGAAAGTGCCAACGGACTTTGATGAAATCTGGATGTTACCTAATTTCGGCCCATGTCCTTTTCAAGCAACTAAGACATTTATTACGACAGTGTTATGGATACTAAGAAGATGGAACTGGAAGTCTTAGCATAATCTGCATATACATACATATGTTACCACTGCTGGGACACTGGCCTCCTCTCGGTAAGTGTGAGTGGGCCATAATCCATCATGCGGGCCTGTGCGGGTTGGTAGATGACACATGTCTTCGAATTTATGGTTCTAGGACGTACCGGTTTCCTCACGATGTTTTCCTTTTTGAGAGCAGTGGTGATGAAATAATTTACACAAAGTAAAGTGCCTGTCTGGGTTCGAACCTACGACCTACAAACCCGTAAGTCGCGGCCGTTACCACTGGGCCACTGCTCCCTCTTCTCATTTCCTCGACTCGAGTCTTAAGTGCTGTTGTATCAAAATTCTGCAGCTCATTCTAGCTAAGTCGATACATTTTTACGACTTACGTTTTTTTTTTTGTCTTACTCAAAAAAAAAAACGATCCTTATCTAAACATTAGTTCCAAACAAAGACCAATAAATCAAAGGTCCAAAGAAAACATTTCGGTTAATTACAAAGCATATGAAATCCATACCTAAGCACCAAAAAAAATTTGCAAAGCCTCCCCTCTCCCCTTTTCTAATGCTGTTATCGGGACGTTTTTTTCTCTGGCGGCATGCACCAAGGACGAAATGCACCCACCGTTATTTTGGTTATTACTGACGACAGGTAGCCGGCACGGTTTGGGTGCAACACTATTGTGCATACCTTTAAACAGGTTGATGACTCAGTATTACTTATTGTTATAGTTTGTTTCAGTATAACGTCAAAAGAGACTGTGACCTCTGAGTTTGTTTCGGCCTATCTTCTCAGAGTAGTCAGATAGGAAACGCCGACTTCATCTAGTTTTGAAGTGTTTCTTTAGGCGCGTTGGGCATTTTTTGACATAGGAAAAAACCATTGAATTCGGGCCACTGTTACCGTAACCGACACCGCTTCGGATGTGTTCGGCTGTGCTCGGGATGTACTCGGTTTTAATGTATATCCGATATGTCAGTGAGTGATGGCAAAGTATTCTGTTTGAGTTTTGTTTTCACTTCTGCTGGCACTCCCGGAGTGTTTTTTTTTTTAATATGATTGACGTGTAAAAGTGTTTGTGCAAACCTACTTACAGAAATAATCATTAAAAAAACGCCTTATCAGGCTGTAAGCCGCAGATTATGAAAGTGTTACTTAATGCTTTTGCCAAACAATAATAGGTCCTATTCTAGGTATTGTTTATCGGTTAATGTCCGAGTCACAGGTAACGAAAGCACAGACATCAGCACACAAAGCTACTACAATCTATCAAATGTATTTAATAGATTTTCAACTTTATTGCTAAAGTATAAGGTTCAAAGTTGATTGGGAAAATTTTACAGTTTCGGGTAGCTTGATGTGCTGGCGTCTGTACATACCTAACAGGTATGATAGGTTTTGTAAACATTGCACGTTGCTTTTTTCAAATCAGTTTGTTTATTTACATATGATTTTTTTTTACTAGAAAATCATATATCAATTTTCTTCTCCAAATAAATAACACCTGTATGTAAGTACAGTATGACCAACACACATTAATTAACCAAATTTTCCACGCTTTAATGTAACTAGTGATTAATATGTATAAATGGTCATGCGCATCACAGCATACGGTCGCGGAGCGTGCCCGGCACAGTCCCCGAGCGATTAGTACAAATTAACATTTTTCCGTCCGACTCACTAACTAGCGGAATATTTCGATATCAACAACAAGATACAACGCTTTCTTAATAACTTTTGTAATACAACATTAGCCACTAATGGACATAAATTGTTCAAGTACTCAGGAATCATTCTGAGAAAAAAATGGAATTAGATTGCATGAGTCATTCTCATTTGTTAACGTTCAAAGATATGATCTTATAAATAATTTCGCGGTCGTTACTGATAAAACAAAACCCACGCAAACAAGATAAGAGAGAGAGACGGTATCAATTATTATGTAAATGATATCTTCAGAAGCATGATGTAGTTTATAAAATATGCAAATGTCATAACCTACACGTTCATATAAAGAGGAATACATAAACATTTGTAGTGTTACAGTGGGTGTAGTTTGGAGAAAGCACGCACTCACGCAGTGCGATCAGCGATAATGAACGCGTGTCGATACCGGACGGCGGACGATATCTCATCGGCGGCGTCAGGCGTAGGCCGCGCCGCCGCCCACTCGCCTGCGCGTGCGCCGCTCTGACTAATACCCACCTACGTCCCGCGGAGCGCTACCGAGCACCACGCCGAGAGCCATGCGCCATGGCGCCACAACACACATCAAGACCAACACACATTAGCATTACACATGAATACACAACACCCGTTGAGAAACCTTCTCAATCTTCTACCTCCATGTCATTACCCAAGACACTCTCATTTAGGGCGATGTAGCGTATCGCGACTGTAATTCTGTCTGTCAATAATTATTACGGCGCGTAATCCGTGATTGATGAACGCCAACAGTAGCCGAGAGCCGATCAGAATATAATTGACCCGGCCATTGTGCGCCGCTGCCTGATTGATCGCTTTACACCGGCATTACGTTGCGACATTACGTGCATAAATCTGATCTTAATTAGACGCAGCTTTAATTAAATGTGTGCTGATGAAATATAAGCTCTGTTCATGCAGCAATAACAGTTTGATTAATTGCTGATGCAACAAGCGGGGCAATTGGAGAGGTGACAAATTACTGAGCTACGCACTACGCAGGGCCCGTAGCAGTAGCTACGCGCTACGAGACCTTTCAACAAATTATTGTACTACAAGATTTGAAGTCTTTTTGCAAAAATCGAACCGCATTAAAGTCTGTATTGGCAAATCTTATAAAAATGATCATATTGCTACTGGTATGAACGATTGAATTTATCTTACTACGGACAGATCAACATCGTACCTACTCGTAGTACTATAGCAGTTAGTATCTACATTATGGCAAGTTCTAAACAGTGTCCTAGCTTAGTCGGTAGCTGCTAGCATAGAATCCGTCCGCAATACCGGCAATTACCGGGGCCAGGCGTCGCGGCGTGCGCCCGCGCCGACGATTGTTTACGGCGCGCACGCGCGGCGCGGCGCGTGTCCCCCCGCGCCCGCGCCCCGGC
Organism: Hydraecia micacea; assembly: GCA_914767645.1. Lineage (NCBI taxonomy): Eukaryota > Metazoa > Arthropoda > Insecta > Lepidoptera > Noctuidae > Hydraecia > Hydraecia micacea. Next base: position 5,532,044 of record OU611794.1, read on the forward strand.
GGCAGCTGCTCCGCACAGGTGGCGCGTGTGGGAACTCGACGGCTTCGTGCGTTCCCACGATCGCGCGCCCTCCGGTCCCTATATAAGCCCCCACCCGGCGGACGTACCGCATTCCGCGTTCAACGCTCAGAGCAAACGCACACCTCCACTCGCTACACACAAATTTTCAACATGTCTTACGAGATCGCGTACTCGCTCGCAGACGACGGCCCGCAGCCAGTCTCGCGTACTTATCAATATCGCAAAGTGATGAAGCCGATGCTTGAGCGCAAAAGACGTGCTCGCATCAACCGCTGCCTCGACGAACTCAAGGAGTTGATGGTCAGCGCTCTTCAATCAGAAGGAGAAAATGTTGCAAAATTGGAGAAGGCAGATATTTTGGAATTGACCGTTCGCCACCTCCACAAGCTCCGCCGCCAGCGCCGCCTGTCACTGAACCCCACCGTGGATGCTGACCGCTTCCGTGCTGGATTCACTCACGCTGCCAACGAAGTGTCCCGCTGCTTGGCTTCAATCCCTGGTGTGGACGTGAGGCTGGGAACTCAGCTCATGACCCACCTGGGCCACAGACTCAACGACATGCAGCGCGCCGCGGCCTCCGCCGACACTCCGCCGGCGAGCCCGCCCAGCCCCGCGCTGTCCACAGCCTCCTCGACCTCCGGCTATGTGACCCCGTCTCCACCAGCATCGCCCGTGCACATGCACACGGCAACCCCACTGGACTGCTCCACCAACTCGTTCAGCAAGACCCCCGCCGTGTGGCGACCCTGGTAAACAGTGCCCCGGAGCTGGCGGACCCGGCTCCGCGGTCACATCTGTTCCAGCACCGCCGGAGTCGCTCGCGCACTATGTGTCCGCTAACATCCATATAAAGTTTAGTGATTCGTGTGGAGGATATCAAGATAACTTTAGATCTCAGAATCAGTTAGCATAAGTTAAAATCATAGATCGTAAGTCCAAACTTGAAGCTTTAATAAAAAAATAGATTGTAAGTGTACTTGTGATATTAAAGAGTAAATATTATTGTATAAGAAATGTTGTATCGGACATGATCGAGTTCGTATTGTTATATTTTTTATCGTTGCAAAGAATTCACAGAATTGTGAAAAAATACTTGAAAAGAGTAAGTTAATAAAAAAAAACTATTATCTACCCTATTTCTGCATTTTATTACACTGACCTACGAAACCCTGAATATACTCACTCAAATTTAATTAAAGTAATTACATATTCATTGAATTGTTTATAAATAGATTCCACTGGAATCTGCCGAAGTATAAATGATACATAACAAATCAGACAGTGATAAATATAAAGAGGTTAAGGGCACGACTTGTACCTCTGACACGCTGGCCCGCAGCGCGTGCTCGGTAACTTTCCTGTTTACAATATTCGTACACATCGGACCACTGATACACACTTAGTGAGTTAGTATCAGTACTTTCCACTGGACGCTAAAGGCTAGTCGCTGTCGGCTCCACATGGACATGAACCTTGTAAACAAGCTGTCTATTAAGACGTCCGCCACCATAATTAAGATGGATGTTCCAGAGCTGTAATTGAGATGGAAAAAATATACAGATACATTATTATCTTTCTTCTGCAACCTCATTTACGCAGTACAGAGAAAACTACGTCTGGTATCACACGTCCAAGGTACGGGCCTCATTATCCGGTGTTTTTATTCCTCATTCAATGTAGATATCGATGAATACATTTAAACCCGGTTGCCGATCAAGGTGAGGTAGAAAATATAAAAAAAAACAATTTACATCGCCGCGTCACTCTTGTCAACATTGTTGTTAATTAGAGGAAAGATTATAAATATTGTAGAAAATACCAAGTTAAATAAATATTTTATCATTAAAGAACTACTCGCAACTAATAAATAACCATTGAATGCATTAAGCCTCATTATAATATCACCTCATTACTGTCATTAGGTAAATCGATTGGCCCCGACTAAACACAGTCATAACAAAATTGTCCGTAACGGTGGCACAATGAAGAATGTGACTGGCAGCGCCATCTCTTATGATCTACGGGAGGTTTTGGTTTAGTCTCACCTGGCGTCATCTGACGTCAAACTTCGGAACTTAGAAAAGCTTTTGAACACAGAATGCAATACAAACTTACAAAGCTTTCAATCTTACGAACTAACTTGGAAAACATAGTGTGAAAATTCAATCAGTAGATATTTAACTACCGGGGTACATATATTTATAGCTTGAACATAGCGCAGGTACTGCTGTAATCATTTAATTTTTCTCTTCTAACTATAATACCTAGTATTCTGCCCAGCCAGGCTAGTTTTTCATCTTTGCTTTGAACTGTTTCAAAAATCCGTAACAGCCACAGCAAAACCAATCCTGCAGCGTATCAGTCGACGAACACTCAATAATCTAGAAGGTATGTATTCCTGCATATGCTGAAACTTCATCATAATTATCGGGGTTGTAGGCAGATATAGAAGTGGGCAGTTGTTGTTATAGAATAATATAGAGTCAAAGTCAAAGTTTTTTATTTGTAAACATAGGTGTAAAAATAGATGGTGTAAAAATAAAATAGGTACAGAGATCTCTATGTTTTGCCGTTAACGGCGTACAAATAGCATGTAAGCATACGAAACTGCAATTTCGTATTGAAGATGGATAGATTCAAGATAGTTCGTAGAACTAATTAATATACAATTTTGAGGAAAGTTAGAAATAGGACACTGCAAACTGCAAGCAAAATGGTATTTCTCTTAGGCCCAAGAACCGGATATACTACTCGTACATGAGGTCAAAGTCAACCAATATTCTTCATAATAAACTGATTTAATTTATCGACTAATTACTCAAGCCACTTCACCCGTCAGACGGCTCCATGCAGTGATAAAAGATAAGCTTATTTGTTCACCACATCTTCCTATTGCATCACATTCTACTAACACGGATATCTACTGTCAAACCCGTGAGCAGTTATATCGAAATTGCAGTTGTAGCTAGCGAAATCCAATTTTTCTTACGTTTTTTGCAATTTTCAGGTCAGTGTCAGGTAGTATCTTGATCAGAATATGAATCGCGACTATAACAGGTATAGGAATTATAATCATTAATACTCGTACATCTTTCTAAGTTAGATTTGATCCATAAGAACATATCTCTTATGGAAAAGTGCTTATGGAACCAATCTAACTTAGAGAATGGAGTATCGTTTAAATACCGCAGAAAGAGGTCGAGTGTCAAATCATCTTTATCTTCCGTCTTTCGAGTATTTGTGAGAAGTAGGTATTCATCTCCCTGACTAATATCGTGTCGATACAAAACCAGTACTAGACATCTTCTGATATAATGAGAAGACAAGCCAGTGATAGAAATTAATTATGAGGTCCAGGAAGTCAATCAATGCTGATGCTGATGGTTCTTTCAATGACTAGAACTACTAGTGGACCAGTGGCAACGGCTCCGACTTACGAGTTGTAGGTCGTGGTTTCGAACCCAGGCAGGTGCTTTACTTTTTGTAAATAATATCATACCACTGCTATCAAAACGGTGAAGGAAAACACAGTGAGGAAACCGTCATGTCGCTAAAACCAAAAATTTGAAGACATGTGACATCTATCAACCCGCACTAGGCCCGCGTGGTAGATTATAGCCCGCTCCCTCTCAAAGAGAGGAGGCCTGCATCCTAGCAGTTGGAACTATAGCTACGACTAGAATAAAGACTAAACACTTAATTATTAAGTACCTACTGTTTCTTTTATCATCCATTTCCTAAATGAATAGTCCACACTCCAGACTATTAATGTCGGAAAGAAACAAGCAACACTGCATTTCATCATCATCATCTGCCTAGCCTTTTCCCAACTATGTTGGGGTCGGCTTCGAGTCTAACCGGATGCAGCTGAATACCAGTACCTATTTTACATGGACTGACTGCCTATCTGTCCTCCACAACCCAATTACTGGGTAATACGATACCCCTTGGCTTACCAAGGGGTATCGTATTACCCAGTAATTGGGTGCAGTCTTAACTGGTTGTCAGACTTTCGGGCTTCTGACTACCCGTAACGACAGTCAAAGGTCCACAAATGACAGCCGGGACCAACGGCTTAACGTGCTTTCTGAGGCACGGAGGGGTCTCGATATGTAAAGACGGCCACTCATCCACAGACCAACCGCGGCAGTGGTAGCTTAACCTGATCAATCGACCTGTGCGGCTGTTATTATTTAGCCACGGGCCCCTCTCATAAGCAACACTACATTTATGTACACTATTAATAACAGCTAGAGGAATGTGAGAGTCCCAGGTCCCAAAGGCTATCAATTAATTACCTTGCGTGAGTTGTGCTGAGAGAGTGACCTAAGAAATGGGTTATCAAGCCTCGTAGGAATTTACCTAGCAACCTAATCAGTCATCACTTACTTAAAACCGTGATTCGAGTAAATAGTAACACGATTCTAGTACATGACAGGTTTTACGAACACAAACTACTAGAAAGTAGCATCTGTCATTTGTCCAATCTGAAGAACTCCTTCCTATAATTTGAGGAGCGTTATAGGGGTTTCCTTTAGGAACTTTTTAGTTTTAACCTATTTTCACCTATAATGTTCCCACTGCTAGGACACGGGCCTCCTTCGAGAGGGAGTGGGCTACGGGAATACTCCCTGTAAAGGAACTCCTTTGGTGATAACTACCACGCGGACCCAGTGCGGGTTGGTAGATGTCACATATCTTCGAATGTTTGGTTCGTGCCGGTTTCCTCACGAATTCACGATGTTTTCCTTAACCGTTTTGAGAGCAGTGGTGATGAAATTATTTACATAAAGTTAAGCGCCTGCCTGGGTTCGAACCCATGACCTACGAGTTGTAAGTCGGGGTGTGACCACTGCGCCACCACTACACCATTCATTAACTAATACTAAATTTACTGTTTTGTACTCGCATGTGTCTGATCATGGCTGAGATAAACACTCATTTATGCATACTTAGACGTCGTTATTCCGTTATACATCAATTCAATCAATCAACCGCTGCAGCCAAAAACCAGACAGGGTCCATTCACTATCCAACCCAATTACGTATTTATCGTTATCAAGAAAGGTTTTACAAGCGATTTCAATAAATTATATCGCTATCCTCGAAAAATAGATCTACAAAATTTTCCTTGGATTATTTTTATCAGAATCTATATTCTTGATCATTATGTAGGCTATCTATGGTTATCATCAACACTGTTTCAAGCGTGCTTCGTGGCTCATCACTGCCTGCCCCCTACGTGAGAATGATATCGATTAGCGTTATCATAATCATTTACTTGATAACTGTAGATCGAAGAGTACATACTTCCCAAAACCCATGGATGGGAGTTCCTTCCTTTGTTGTTGTTATGCGTTATCTATTAGTATCAGAGATAGCTAATAACAAGTCTGATGGATCTGATTTTGTATTCGATGGATGCCAAAGATAAACTTATTGTCAGCTGGTGAATGCTGTGTAGGTATATTTGTGATATGCATACCTACAAGCACTTTTATTTTATTATTGTTTCCAATTTATCCCTTGTATGTACTGCTTGGTGTACCAAATAGATACACAGCATAATCAGCCTATAACGTTCCTAATACTGTGACACAGGCCTCTTCCACGCGAACCCAGTGTGGGTTGGTAGATGTCACATGTCTTCGAATTTTTTGTTCTAGGACATGCTGGTGTCCACACCATGTTTTCCTTCGCCTTTTTTGAGAGCGCCGTTTGGAGAGGTGATGAAATAATTTACACAAAGTAAAGTGCCTGCTACCAAATAAATAAACAACGAAAATTACGAAAGCATCCGTAACCATAAGAAGACATCTAAAGGTATCCAGAAATAATGACTCAATACACCATAGCTATGCAATACACTCAGAATACAGAAAAGTACTTTCTGTATTCTGAGGCAATACACTCTGTCAATTGCCATTGAGCACAAGACCAATTTTGGGTTATCCAGTCATGATTGTTTTTGAATTCTTATACTTCATATAAAGAAAGAAAGAAGAAAGAAAATAAATTTATTAAAAAAAAGCCTAAAATAGTACCTACTTATTGTGTGCCTCACGGCTGCGCCAAATAGGCAAAGTTCAGCTTACTAATGCCTGACATTGGTTTTCAACTGGACCCTATCTGTTATATCTTCATCCACTGCTAGACAAAGGCTATCAACACCAACAGACACCTTGTTAAGATCGTCACGCCACATTACCCGATGAACCATCACAGCATAAACAAAACCATCGTTTTTTCCTGCTTCATTTGCATGGTGTTTTTCTTAGAAGGCTGTGAGATCATTGGGAGCACGGTTAAATGCCATCAACCTTGAAGTAACACCTTCACAGACTGGGAAAACGCTTGGGTGAAGATATTATAATAGTGTGACTGCGGCCTTCCCTAGTCCATAATACGGGCTTCAGGTTCTACGACGAAATGAGGATGTTGATTACCGGTGCGTTTGCAAACATAAATTTTCACATGTACAGATGCCAGCACATCAACCTACCCGAAACTGTAAAATTTTCCCAATCAACTTTGAACCTTATGCTTTAGTGACAGAGTTGAAAATCTATTAAAGAAATTTGACAGATTGTAGTAGGTTGATGTGCTGGCGTCTGTACATACATGTGCACAGAGGCGTACTAACTAAAGATCAGAGGCCCTGGTGAGTAAAGGATGTTGGGCCCCCGTCACCGATCTCCGCAGTGTGATTTTTCAAACTCAAGTTGTCAACCCTTTCTTTGGATCTTATTATTTCCTAGCTGACCCGGCCAACTTCGCACCGCCTCAGAATCAATAAATATTATGAATTTTATTAATTAAGTACTTTTTTTCGTGAATAAAATTTTCGTTAATTAAGAAAAGTATTAATTTTTCATGCCTTTTTGGATAACGGTGCAGTTTCTTCTTAGCTTTATAACATAAAACATAACGCCTGTAATCCCAAAAGGTTTAGGCAGAGATGTATCTGTAGTACAGTCACATTTCCCTAGTTATGTTTAATATATTATTTTAAAACCCTCTCGCCGACTAAAGTCCTAGGCTGGTGCCTTGTTGACTTGGCCGACCTTCCTACTCGAACACTGAGTGGGTCCCCGAACACCACGGGCCCTGCGGGGTAATTGCGTAAATCAGTAGCAATAGCTTTAATTTTGACAGTTCAACAACCTTCATTGCGTTTTTACGCTGTTGAACAGACAAATTTTTCGAACATATGAAGCAATGGATTAGCAATATCCTTCAAAATGATTCAGAGTGAGATTGATAGTGTGTTACGCAATTAGGGTGTTAGTGCCCCGCACCAGTTTGCACCTTAGTAGTTATGCCACTGCATGCACCCAGATCCGAAACAATTTCTTATCTATAGGCCATACCTACGTTCCGAGTGAGAATCGAACCGTCGACGCTGCACGTAGTGTAGAAGTCGATTGCTCCGTCGCTGCAGAAATCATAGACTCAGACCAAATAAAAAACCAAGACAGAGGGCTGTCAACTGTAAAGTGAGGCCGGTTTCGTAAACATGTGTGCACTTAGTGAGGTGTAGTTTGATTTTAAATGGTTATATGTGTGCGTGTGAGCGTATATGCACAGAGCGGAGGTGAAGTTTTGGCATGCTTCACTGTATTGTTCGCAGCGCTATGTCTTGACTTGTTTATTTGGTCTGAGATCATAGATACCCAGGAATAAAAAAAACAATACAAAGTCTTAAGAAAAAACAAGAACAAGACCAAATACTGATAGCAGTCTATAATTAGATGCACGTCATTATAACAAGACCAGCGTACTGAACAAATGGAAAGTTTATTCCTAAGATAACACCGCGTAAATAAGGATATTAATCATGGCAGTGGGTATAAGTCTCATTCGCACAACACATGATGTTATCAATATCTACCAATCAGTATTAGCTGGGTAGACTGATAAGTTAATAGTAGTGGGTTTACCTAATGATTTCCGCGCTCGATTGGTGCTGAAAAATAATGTGTTGCCTTTACGCCGTCAGTAAAGGCGGATACACACATTGCGAGGCATGCGCCTCGATACTAATTTGCCTCAAGTATAAATAAAACCAGCGTATGCTCAGGTCGAAACCATAAAAGTAAAACGCGCATCGCTTCGTGAAATAAAAATACTATATCATACATAGAGCCACTGGAGTATTTTAAACCTAATTAAGCCTACCTGTTGCACATCTCACATGCAATATAATATACATATTTGCAAAGTGTAAACCACTACGCACTACGCAGACGATTAATTTAGGTACTAATATTATAACGTAGGTACGTTATAGGTAGGTACGTCACATGACAACAATAAAAGGAATTTCAGGAAAATAAAATATTCTCATTTTATTGCCTTGACGACGAAACAATGGGCATATCTATATGACGGCTACACCACCTCTTACGCATTACAGGATGTCAACACTGAAAACCCTCTTTACGTTAAATATGAGAGATTTGCGTCACAATTACAAACAGATAACGTGAAGAACGACGAAATTGTACTACCTATATAAGTATTATTAGTACTCCGAGGTCATTTATTTCTGGGTACTATTTAAATGTGTGTTTTACTCATTGTTTTTGTTTACTAACTTGTACTATCCGTGCATTATCTGGAGAATGGGAGGCCTTACCCTCCAGGGGGAGAACATAGGCTAAAAATTAATAAATAAATTATCTGTACATTTCCTTCCTAGAATTATACAGCCCCGTCACCGCGTGGTAAGTAGGGTAACGGTCTTTTCATAACACCCACAGACAATAACATAAGTTAGTAGGTAAGACCACGGGCGTAGCTTGGCTGTGGTTAGATTAACAGGACGGCTGCCCTACGAAATACCTAGCTACGCCAATGGGTAAGACCGATCGGCAATCAAATACGAAGTTACAGTATCAGAATATCCTACATTTCTGTAGCAATTCTTATTACAATACTTTTCAGTCTACCTATCTATAGGTAGGTATGTCATAGAAAAAAATTATGAATGTCATCCATCATATTATTGATACCTATTATAGGTGAAGACATTTCTTACACGCGTGCTATTAGGTCAAGTTCCAAGATAATTTAAGTCTCCATGGTGACTATCTAATAGTAATAACACCTCTCACGCTTATGTCACGCCCAATATATTCGCCAATTTTATCACAACGTGACTAGAGGCTTGTCTATGTTGCTGTCTATATGATATCACGCCACCAATCCAGCATAATCCTATATTGGTATAATAATTATATTTGGCAATTGATAGTACGATAAAAATATAATATAATAGTTTTGATAACGATCGGGCTTACTATACCCACTTCAATTGGGCGTGATTGCGTTCAAATGATGTGCTGCCTACATAATTAGGTAATCACATAACATATACATAATAGGCCACTGCTGGGACACAGGCCTCCTTTCTTCGAGAGGGAAAGGGCTGTTAGTTCCCACGCGGGCCCAATGCGGATTGGTAGATGTCACGTGTCTTCAAATTTTTGGTTCTAGGACATACCAGTTTCCTCACGATGTTTCCCTTCACCGTTTTAAGAGCAGCGGTGATGAAATTATTTGCACAAAGTAAAGCGCCTGCCTGGGTTCGAACCCACGACCTACATGCCGTAAGTCGGGTTCGTTACCTCTGGGCCACCACTGCTCCTCATTAGGCAAGCAACTAATACTTTAGATGAAGTAAAGTCGACCGTCCACGGTCGACTTTACACCCGGGATGTGCTCGAAGAGGTTTGACACGTTTCAATTGTTTCATGCTTTGGTGTGGCCGTCGCGTCGGTCGCGTGGATACCTCCTACATTTTTATACACGATGCATGAAGTTTCACGCCTGTGGCATACCTACTATAAAATTGAAGCAAATTATGACTGCATCGTCTAAACAAAACACTGTTTAGAACAGATGGTGCTTCTTTTATTGTTGCTTCAACTTATGGTATGCTACAGGCAATTAAGTTGCATCGTGTTTATCAGGCCCCACGAGCGAGAGAATCGCGGCGATATTATCGTCGTGCCACGTATTTCTATACACTCTCTTAGAACGTGTCTCCACACGGCGATATCATCGCGGCGAAAATTTGATGGCACGGCGACTATCGCCGCGATTCTCTCGCTCGTGGAGACGATCCCTAAGCGAAGCTATGTACACGTGTTTGGGCCGCGATGCCTTAGTTATTATTTATTACAATGAGACAAACCACGTGAGACGGCAACGTGTTAAGTCAAAACATTAATTTATCATTCTTGATAAGTTCACACGAAATATAATTATTTTTCTTTTATTTTCTGTATTCCGCGAAGTCGTGCGTCAAATGTCAGTCCGGCTTGTTTGCTATAGATAATTATTGTAATCGAATGCAAAGTGCAGCGGTTTCCACAGTAGCAACAATTGTATTTAATTAGACCACTGACTCATTTAGTTAACTTGTAATACGTTAATTTTCGTTTTGTTGTACATTTCCACTGCGTAGCCGCGTAGTAGGAACTACAAAGTAAGGTCATGACCTACTACATGGCAAAGAAAGTAGTCATTTATTTTGATTGCGTACCGTAGCACTGCTACGGGATAGTTTCGTAGCGTTTCAAAGCTACGCCAATTCGTAGCAGGCTAAAACCACCCTTAATAACATTATTAGCTACGGGATATTTACCTCGTCTCGTTTGGTCGTTCCTTCTTCCTTCACGTTTCAATGGACAAATAGATGTCATTGACTGCACAAATAAAATCTAACTGCCAGTCACAAATTGTTTTGCCGAGAGACAGACTATAGGTAACATTTGTGGAGAGTACTTGGGTTTTTAGTAAGTAGATTTGAAGGGTTTTACCTATGTACAAGTCCAAAAAGCTAAGTACCTGGGTAATTTGTTATTATGCCATCTTATCTATTGCAAAATAACATGAAACTATAAACGTATTGGAAAATTTTAGCTTGTTTATGTAAACAAAACTCGAACAGAATTTTTTTGTGTCTTTATGTCAATAAATACCCGCTTAAATAATAACAAAAACAACATTCCTCAAATATTGAATTTGTTCCGTGTTTAGTGAACTTGCCTGGACATTGATTAAAGTTATACTTATTTACTTTGTCCTACTAAAAAGACATAAATGTTTATCAAAGCAAAATTATAAAGAACAAAATAAGGAGAATATTTCTTATAATTGTGTAATTATATAAACAGGTTTATTGTCACGCAATAAATGATAAAATGAAAACGGGGAAAAAATTATATTTCGCAACTTTGTTGCAACGACTAATGTAGTTTCTAGAATTTGTAAACATGAAAAACAATGATGGCGTAGCATGATACACCTACCTAGTACCTAGTCGATCATTCTGTCCGTTAATTCCTATTAATAAAAATTTCACACTCCTCCAATGGTTTTTTTTTTATTGCAGAATGGGCCCGCTCTTGACCTCGATCACGCCTGAATGGAAAGCGATGGATGAGGTATATGATGGAACGAGCTTGCTCAAAAGATGCCAAAGGCACTGGAACTACCACGCATCGACGAAACACAGCAGGCTGATTGACGTCGGACTCCGGTGGGAGGGTTGTCGCAAACCAGGCGGACATTAGCCCTACCACCGCATGGGGAAGAATTGGCCAGTCAAATAAGGTGTTGGGTGTGACTGTCCAGGATGCGCCGAGTGCGAGCGTTCAGTTGAGTAACTAGCGGAACAAACTGCGCTACACGAGGAGGCTTCTTCATGCATCCCAAAAAAAATAAAAAAAATCCATGCTTGTTCCATCATCATCATCATTTCAGCCGAAAGACGTCTACTGCTGGACATAGGCGTAGGCCTATGTCCAGCAGTAGACGCTAATAATTGACCGTTCCCAAATTATCACCAAAATAACTACGTAACTACATATTATTACAAAAAACAACAAAAAGTTGACGCACATTGATTACAACTTAAATCCTCACGCTTCTTTTACGCCGCAGATCTTAAATCAAGTTATTTATCATTATATAACCAGCTAGCAACACAACGGCACGCGAAAACCAGAAAAATCTGATGAACTCGTGGTACCTACTGTTAATCGGAGAGCAATAGGTGGCCTAGCGACGAAGATAACAAAACATTTTTTTTTAATTATCTTCTTTAATTTACATTGAAATCGTGCCTGACCTTGGTATCTAAATAAACCCTAAGTTTATCAATCTTATCAGCACAGATAAGAGGTAAGGGACGTAAGCTCGTAAAAAATGGGAGCTTATTAAACTTTCTATATTGATTTACGTTTATCAATAAAGTCGTAAATCGCTTGTAGATGTGGAGTAAGAGATTCTAAGTGGTGTTGTCGTCAGTTGTTTGCCGTGGAATCTTCCCGCATTGTCGATAACCCGCGTTATCGCATAGGCGGCGCCCGCGCACGAGACCGCGCCTGTTCTTGCGGTTATTTATAATTTATCATCGAGAGGATGACACAATTGTGGCAAACACTGGTCCATTGGCAGGCCACGTGCTGGGTAGTGCATGTGTCAGCGTGTCTACGTGATTTACTGCACTTACAAACGCACGGGTGGTTTTCAGCCGACAGTTGTGACATTTTAAACGTATCGTTTGTATGCTATTATACACAATACTACTGCCCCGTTGGTCTTGTAGTCGCAAGCGCGACTGCTGAGCGTGGGGTCCTGGGTTCGATTCCCGGGTCGGGCAAAGTGTTATTGAGTTTTCCCATTAGGAATTTCTCAATAACAGCCCGGAGTTTGGAAGTTAGCGGTGTGATACCCCACGTGCGGAAAGCACATTAAGCCGTTGGTCCTGCGTCTGATCTCTCTCCGGTCGTGTCGGATAGCCGTCCCATCGGACTATGAGAGTGAGGGAAGCGGGAGTGCACCTGTGTCTGCGCGCACACTTGTGCAATAATATCTCCCGCGCCGAAGGCTAGTCTTCATTGAGATTGGCCGCCGCCCGTGGCCGAAATACGGTTTGGAGGTCTTTATTTACAATAACGATCGATATTCTGGGTTGCGTAGGTCAAATAGGCAGTCGGTCCATATAAAATTCTGTTATTCAGCTGCATCTGGTTAGACGAAAAATCTAACCCCAACATTGTTAGGAAGATGATAATGTTGTCATGTTGATAGATAATTTAATCCTTGTTCGCAGATCCTGTTCATCAGACTTGCCTCAAAACCGTCTCTGCAGTTTAACACCGTGCAGTCAAATTCCACGTAGAACATTTCATGCAACCTACTTCGTTTATGAAGCAATTAGATCAAGTACATCGAAACGTATAGACGAAGTATATCCACACCAAACCTATAAGAAGCTTACGAGAAGTTCTTGACATAAGGTCCGACCGCGGCAGATTTGCCAAAGATGTAAACAACAATGGCCGCTCGAAATTGAATAAAATCGATAAACAAGAGTATTTGTTTTCGTCTAGTTAGCTCGGAGATTTAGACGAAAAGAAACATTACTTATTTGTTTTCGTCTAGTTAGCTCGGAGATTTAAACGAAAACTAACATTACTTAAAATAAAAACTCTTGTTTATCGATTTTATTGAATTTCGAGCGGCCATTGTTGTTTACATTTTTGGCAAATCTGCCGCGGTCGGACTTTAGTAGTGTTGTCCCATGAGCGTGGACACGTGCAGGCACACGTACAGCCCATACAGGTAGGTACCTAACTGCAACCGCGCGTCCTAATTTTTTAGGACGCTGCCTAATGGGGTGCATTTAGAGACAGCAGTACAACCTGTGTAGGTACTTGCTTCCAACTTTGCTGACAGGATCTTTTTACCACTGAATGAGCTCTTTTCAAAAACTGATGCAGAGGGCAGAAAAAATGTTCTCTACCATTTTGTATCATCATCATCTGCCTAGCCTATTCCCAATGCAGCCACCATCCTCTCCCATCCCTCATCATCATCTCTGCTCTACCATTTTGCATAACAGGAACATTTTTTTTTGTCTTACTGCTAGGCAAAAGCCTCCCTTTTTCCTCCCAAACCTTCCTGCCTTGTGCGATCTCTGGCCATGTTGGCCCTGCAAACGTTATCAGATCGCCAAACCACCTTCACCGATCACAAATTTTAGGTGTAAAATCTTTAACTGCTTGTCCTTTCAAAATAATGTTTTTAATATACAGACGCCAGCACATCAAGCTACCCGAAACTGTAAAATTTTCCCAATCAACTTTGAACCTTATGCTGTAGCGATAACATTCAAAATCTATTGAAGAAATTTGACAGATTGTAGTAACTTGATGTGCTGGTGTCTGTACAAACAAACTGTCAAGACAGTTGTTCCATTAGTTTCACACAACTGCTAAGGTAGTTGCTGCTCTATATATATTTATCAGCACAGTAGTATTAGCCATAAAGATATTGTTGTAAGCCACAATCTAAATGCTATTTTAAGAATGGCTCATTCTGGTACAGTCAACAAAAGAAATAAATGTGATGCAGGATCGTCGGATATAGTTGAAGTTTAGTAAGAAACCGATGAATGTTCTCGAATAAAATTTAATTTTATTCATAGAAAACAAACAGAAAAATCAGGATGGCAACCAACCGATTATCATTTAAAGTTAAGGTTCGTGAACACATTCGCAAGAAGCTGGCAGGATCATCACAACTGTAATATTTTCTCATTGTTTTTCTTATTTCTTTTTAGTTAGTTAGGAAGTATATTCATGTATTTATGTATATTTATTTGTGCTTATATTTATATGTAATTAGGTTTATATTATATTCATAGTTTTAATAGGTTTATGTGTATCTTTATATTTAAAATATTTATTCCTCAATTTTCATGTTTGCACCTACCACTGTTTGTCTCTGCATCACCCAAAGGTTGACTGGTAGAAAATGCCTATGGCATTAAGTCCGCCTCTGTACATTTTTGTGCTTGAAGTATTAAATAAATAAATAAATAAAACAGCTCATTTATCAAATTAAATTTCAGTCGACAACATCCATCGGTTCCTTACTAAACTTCCACTATATCCGACGATCCTGCTTACTTATCTCTTTTGTTGACTGTACATCCGTGTACAATCACTTCGCTCGAGTGTGTCTTATCAGATTGCAGTAAGCCGTTGTTGCTAGCGGCTAATATGTTCTAATAGTAACCTTATCGTCTGCCCAGACCCAGACATTGAAATAGTTCAAAAGTTATAATAATAATAATGTCTGTTTTACTACTTAGCATTATTTTTAATGATAAGAATAATATGCAAATGATAATACCTACTCCATTATCGTAAATCATGTGACAGTAAGATCTAAACATAGCCTTATCAGAAACTCAAAGTAAATTTTACAACTTTTATAGGTCAATGTTTAATTACGAAGATAGTATGCAGATATACGGCTACCCGTTAATCGTATTAAAACTATCTCATGAATATTACGACTAGCAGTCAAGGGTCATTAAGGAAATAAAACATTGTTAACATAATTACGTCAGTTATATTCCGCTCATTTATAACACTTTGTATCTAGCCTTGTTGATCATGTGGTGGGCAGAGGTCTGCAGTTTGAGGAGCTCTTCTTTGATGAGGCGCGTTATTTCCGACTTGGCTTTGGCGACGGCGAGTTCTTGAGAACTTTCTATAGCGAGATACAGCTTGCGCTCGCCTTCGGGAGGCGTCTTGCCCGGCGGTACGTATGTGCCACGGACTGTGATACCAGCCTCCGAATACTCGCTGATCAGCGCTAGCGCCTCCTGTAAATCAAACAAAGAACATTAATTAAACTAGTAAGTAGAGTGAACTCGCCGAGACATCAGATAAACCAAGAATGATGAAATAGTTTTATCTGGATGTAACAAAAACAAATCCAGTAAAATCCGTTGAAAAAAATTACGCAGTGGAAATGGTAGGGCAACATTAAGCAGTGACTCGGGAGCCATAAAAACAACATCGAACTTTAACCCCCTTACTTATAAACGTTGTATAGCGTCTGTATAGTTACACAACGCTTTGTCTTCTTCTTTCTAAAGCCAAATTACTGACGGCTGAATGAGAGAAATCGGTGTGTAACTATTCATCTGATATAATACGTTTATTAGTAAGGGGGTGTGTATGAAAGGGCTCATTACCTCGATATTTAATACTAATTAATGACAGTAGAAACATGGCCGACTATACGCCCTTTGTCGCCTAAGCAGCTTGACACACATGAATATGAAAGCACCAATAATAGCTAATTTGAGCAACATCGTGACAACTAATCGCAGCGGGAAGAGAAACTGCACTGAGCAGAGTACATAGAATGTGCAATAGTTGCAATTGTAAATACATTACAAAGGTTATCGACATAAAGGTCGAACCGACCCCTAAGTAAATAAACAAAGTATGAAACGAGGTTATTTACTCTTAATAAAAAATCTATCCAAGGAGGGCCATAGGTCGCCTTTAGTTTTATCTAGAAGGAAAAAATAACTAGTAAAGCCGTCTCTTTCATTTGTTTTGATAAAGTAAACGTGTGGATGACGCAATCATTTGACGCGTGATTGGGCGGTGATTTTCTTCGGATGCATGAAATGGCCGAGTAAAAATATATTATTTTTATTTGTCATATTTTAACATAATAAATAGTCATCATCTGCCTAGCCTTTTCCCAACTATGTTGAGGTCGGCTTCCAGTCTAACTGGATGCAGCTGAATACCAGTATTTTTCAAGGAGCGACTGCCTATCTGACCTCCACAATCCAGTTACTGGGTAATACGATACCCCTTGGTAAACCTGGTTGTCAGATTTTCAGGCTTCTGACGAGCCGTAACGACTGTCAAAGATTCACGAATGACAGCCGGGACCAACGGCTTAACATGCTTCCCGAGGCACGGAGGGGTCTTGGTATGTGAAGATGGTCACCCATCCACGGACCAACTGCGGCAAGCGTAGCTTAGCCTGATCGATCGACACGTGCGGCTGCTATTATTTAGCCACAAGCGTGTGTATTATATTATAAGTTTATAACCTATTTTACTTATAATTAGCTGCGCCCCGCGGTTTCACCCGCGTAAATGTCGATCCCGTGGGAATATCGGGATAAAAAGTAGCCTTGTTAATCCAGGGTGTCAGCTACCTCCATACGAAATGTTATCAAAATTGGTCCAGCCGTTTGAGCGTGAAGAAGTAACAAACATATAAACACACACACACACACAAACTTTCGCCTTTATAATTTTAGTGTGATTCAATATTTTAAATATTTTTTCTAACAATGTTCCTCTCAACCAAAGCACCTACCATCTAATCTCTTCAACCAGGCTTGGTTGACTAGTAGAGAATGCCTTAGGAATTAAGGCTGATTTAGACAGCATAACACACACAGGGACAGGGGAATTGTTTTGGAGTCAGTAAGACTGACTCCAAATCAATTTACACTAGGTAAATATCGGGTCAGCACTGACTTGTCTCGAGTTTGGAGTCAGTTACGTACCCTGTCTAAATCAGGCTTAAAGTCCGCCTTTGTACCTTTTTTTGTGTGCGAACAGTTTAAATAAATAACAAAATATTAAAGTTTCAAGCACAGCCTTGAGCCTAGTTACCTACGCATTATGGAATGTAAAATAGTGTCAGTACATCACGTCATCAATAGTATCAAATGACGTACGCGACTAATTAAAAATTTAACAGTTAATTATCAGAATAGTTCTTTAGGTTATTGAAGTTATCTACAGAAATTAACATCGAATGTTGCATCATTACGGTGTCTCAATTAAAATTATTACATCTGATTTATTTATTTATTTAACGAGATTAATGACTAAGCAGCCATGTGACATGTTTCATTATTTATATAAATATGAATATTACAACTAATAAAATATAATTGCATTTATGACAAATTCTTTTAAAAAAAATGTTTTTATTTTTTTTTTGCAATCGAAATGACACATCAGCAGTTTATAGTTATCACTTTTCAAACATGATTGATCATGTCTATACTCCATAGGCTTAGACTCAAATCACACCGAGATGGCAGCGAAGCGGCGAGCTGTTTCAGTGTCATATAATTTTAAACTTTATCTTAATTACTGTAATATTAGTATCACTTGAGAAACTTGAAAAGGTTGCGCGGCCGCCCGCGGCGCCGCGAGCTCTCCGCCGACTCAAGTTTCTCAAGCGATACTATGTATTATAGCAATGAAGATAAAGTTTAAAATTATATGACATAGAAACTGCTCGCCGCTTCGTTGCCATCTCGTTGTGATTTGACCCTTAGGTAGTTACTGTACTCTTCTCTCTACTACTCTTCTTCTTCTACTGGTAGTTAGGCTGTACTCTTCAATTTAACAAAGTTATTAATGAATTATAACATTGCTAAATTGAAGAGTAGAACTGTAACGTAACATCACAACTGAATAGACTGGTATTACGTTTAGTCGGTTAACTAAGTCACGTGGTTTTTTTGTTTACCTTTATATAAGTACCTAAGCCTATGGAGTATAGTGGTCGCAAGTGCTACTATCACTAATTTCTCATCATCAGCCCAGTCTGGATTTGTGATCGGTTGATGGTAATAGGCTCGCCCTTACATGGTACAGACGTCAGCACATCAAGCTACCCGAAACTGTAAAATTTTCCCAATCAACTTTGAACCTTATGCTTTAGTGATAAAGTTGAAAATCTAAAAAAGAAATTCGGCAGTTAGTAGTAACTTAATGTGCTGGCGTCTGTACTTAAACATAACTGACCAAATGCGGGTGCACTGAGGTACACCTGTCCTTAACCCTTCGTGCATTACATAATGTGATGTTTTGATGTGTTAATTATAAAACTATTACTGTACCTTGCTAGTAACCCTCCAACGAGCTTGTTGCGGGAAATCATTGATCTCCAACTCAGTCTCGTACTTGCGGAACACCTCCTCAGCAGGTTCTGAAGCGCTCTCGTCACGCGGCTGGTAGTTTAGACGGGTGTTCAACTTCGCTGCTAACTGTTCTGCTACTGTTTTAGCCTGGTGGTGTGAGAGGGGAAAATGTTATTGTAAGGAAATTTTCTGAATAATTTAGACATATAAAACAGTTCCGCGACTGTTCTTTACTTATTTCCTGGTGCGTTTACAATTTCCAATAATTGCGCAATTGAGTTTCCTTCAATTGCGCAATTACTGGAAATTGTGATTAACTATGACGTCTCGCCAACACCAAGCAACATGCAGAAATTATAAGATTGTATAAGAATTGTCAAGAATTCCACAATTTTAGTAGAATGACAGCCAAGCCACATTCGTTGGACTACAACATGTAAACAAATGGTCAGATAAACACTGCACTTTGAAGTAAATAATTGTTCATTTAAAGTAATGAAAAGAGGTCAACTCTTAAAGCGGGGGGGGGGGGGGGGGTTTACCCTTAGGTTTAATAGGTCTAACCCTTGTAACTTTACTAACCAACATTTAATTTCATATTAAACCAACTCACCGTAATAAGCGTATGCGCAGACGGGGCGCCCTTCAGTATGGCCTCGGCCGCTTGTTGCGTGGCCCCCTTGTGCTCGGCGCCGAGCCCCTTGGCGAGGTTGATGCGCGAGGCCAGGCGCCGCGCCAGCTCCAGCTTGCCGTCCGCGCCCGCGCCCGCGCCCGCGCCCACTGCGCCCGCCGCGGTCACGCCCGGCTACAATATCAACCAATTGTTGTGTCAAATACAAAAGTCCATACTGTTGAATGATGGGGAAATAAGTAGATTGGCGGAAGTTGTTTTTTATTTTACTAATGATAAGTTAAGTGTAGTGCGTGGTGGCTAATATGGCAAATCGAGCGTTAGAAATATTCGGCTTTGTCGAGCGTTACCTCTATAACACATACCTGTGACCTGTGTCCTGTGTCACCGGTATCTGTCAATTACTCGGTATTCTATCGACCAAACGTCAGTGCTAAAAAAGCCAGTATAATCTGCGTTCGCGATTTATTTTCCAAAAATGTAAACAGATATGAATTAATCGAAAAATAACTTTAATTCCTACACATTAGAGTTCAGTTTACGCTACAACTTCAAACATTTTTATAACTTTTTCAATAGTGCTAGTCACTTTGAAATCAACTTAATTGACATTGAAATAAATATTGTTTAGCTTGAAATAGGGTGGGGGTGTGCAGCACTGCGCACTTTTACTATAGGTCTCTTATTCCGTACTACGCCAGGCCAGCCCAAAGTGTTAGCAGCGACATACGGTCGACTGTACAATGTTTAGCGTGTCGGGTATTGCAGACGTGTAGGTAATTCGGCTAGAAACACACAATCTTAAAAATATGATTTATCTATATATCTAAAAATAATTCTAATATAGAGGGAACCCCTATTTGCCAGGCACAATATCAAACTTAGGATTAGACAATCTTCATAATCTTTAGCTTAAAAAAAATACATAAATCATAAGATTTATAAGCCACAAAGCTTCAAGATTATAAAGGCTTAATTGACGGCACCTTTATATCGTAGTAATAAGGGCGGTTGACGTAGTTCAAGTGTTGCTAAGACGTGCGTAGGAGCGCAAGCGCAAATATAGGTATAAACATTCGCGCGCATACAATATTACTAAGAATGAATATTGAGAGCCAGACTATAATGGATAAGTATTGATACTGGCAACATTCATATTTATAAACTAAAATGAGAAAATATTTTCTGTGATGACCTAGAAGTTTAACAAAAACCTACATTATAACAGATGTATATAAAGTGTACAATGGCACCATTATTTCATTCTGAGTTCTAGTAATTGGCATTTATTTGGAAAGAACATGTACTTTTTCCCCTACAACACTTAAAAGTTTTCCCATGTATCGATGGCGTTTGTATCTTGGATGCATTTGCACACATAAATCTCACAGAGCAAACACTTGTCCCAGTAAAACTATCTGTAGGCCAAAAACATACTTTCCTAGTACGACTTGAGACTAAGACCTGTGTTAATCACATCGAGCCTTTTCAGGAAGAAGATCGTAACCGCCATTTTGCATATTTTACAGGAGAAGGTGATGCAAAATGCAAAATCAGTTGATCTGGCGATTAATATTAAAACAGTTTTTTGGGATTTTTGGCGCTTACGATGTTCTTCCTGAAAAGGCTCGACATATTGAGACTCTTCGGGAACAATATCAAGGCCTGAGAGTTATAGACTTAAAATTTCTTCAAATGTTAGCAATCTCACCTTGATCTCTTTAACAATCTTCTTCGCTGCGAGCATGACCTCTATCTGCTGATCAAGGTCACCCTCCACATCTTCGTCATCTGAATCCTGAAGACCGAGAGCCGCCTTCTGGTATTTCTTCTTCTCTGTAGCCGCTTGAGCTTCAGATTCGTCGAATTTGAA
The DNA here is from genome assembly GCA_914767645.1 of Hydraecia micacea. Classification (NCBI taxonomy): domain Eukaryota; kingdom Metazoa; phylum Arthropoda; class Insecta; order Lepidoptera; family Noctuidae; genus Hydraecia; species Hydraecia micacea. The sequence continues at coordinate 5,553,356 of OU611794.1, forward strand.
ACCTGGGAGTCATAACATGTCATGTTATTAATTTTAGCACACGAAAGCGCCAGGGTAGACCGCGAAATTAAAATTTTCTTACGTTTTTTTGCAATTTGCAATTCACTATCATGTTGTATGTTGATTAAAATATGACTCGCGACCGTGACAAATATGACTTTACAGAATTATAATAATCATTCAAATCATCAATACAACCCTCTAAGTTCATACAATCCTATTGATTGATATTTCATGAAATAGTCATTGAATAGAATTATATGAACTTACGAGGGTAGATAGTCGCTGCATTCTGTTATTCAGCAGCATTCAGTTAGACTGGAAGCCGAACCCAACATAATTGGAATAGGCACGGCAAATGATAATGTTGATGACAAAATCAGAAACCGCATCAGTGGAATATCGTAGATTCTGATATTTATTTGGACATACAGTTCAGGGGGCCTACCACCACCTCTTATAGCAGTACTATTTTAATCTTACTTCAGGATAGAGATGGAGCAATACAGGAGTTGCAGCTCCATCTGAAATCTCCATCAGAAATCTGCCAAGTAAAAAATAATACTGACCTTTCCCACTAAACCCTCCACCAGTATGCACTTTCTTGCCATCCTTTTCCTGCGCGTCTTTGTATTTGTCCCACAGAGCTCGCAGCTCCGGGGGCGGCGCGACGCTGGCCAGCTCGAAGGCGCGCGTGACGTCACCGGCGTAGCGACCTTGTTCCGGCGTCAGGAAGGTCCACGCGTAGCCTTTGTTGCCTGCACGACCGGTGCGGCCGCATCTGGATAAAAATAAGTGGTAAATTAAGAATCTTAGTGTTGTTTAAAATAAGGAGATAGAATGTATAAGCCAAGAATGTATTTTAATCGGTATATTCAAATTGGAATACATTTCTTGGTTAAATACAAACTAAAATCAAGTGTTGATAAACATGATATAGTGAAACTCAAAAACACCAATTGCTTCACGCCCAGACCTCGCCCCGCCATGCTGGGTGCGACCAGTAGTTTCACTTTACACACTCACCTATGAACATAGTCCTCGTAATGATTGGGACAATCGTAATTGACGACCAGCACCAGTTGCTTCACGTCCAGTCCTCGCGCCGCAACGCTGGTCGCGACCAGTAGCTTCACCTTGCCCGATTTGAAGTCCACGATAGTAGAGTCCCTGTCGAATTGATCAATCCCTGTAACAGGCCACCATTAATATATTCGTCACTAGACAAGATGGATTTGTGTCGCAAGTATAAGCGTACTGCTAGCATTTTTTTTTTCTTTATATATATTTCTAGAAGCATTTGCAGGTATATAATCTTTCCCTTTGCTGCATGAATTTCTAACCTAGCCTTGAGTTTCTGCAATCAAACGGAATTTTACACGCAATATTATTTTTATATGTGTTATTTGAATTGCAAATTTAGCAAGTTGGAATTGAATTAGAAGCAGAAATTAAATTATTCGGGAAACGGACTAACAATGGCACGGTATGTACTATAGTCCGCGCGGAACTAGTTGGCCGCGCCTTAGGTACGTGAGTGGTGGGACTGCGGGGCGGGGGGCGCATTACTCAGTATAGTGACGGGCACGAAACTTGAGCGCTCGGTTTAAGAGTGGGGATCGGTTTACGAATTGTAAACCTGTGGTAAAAAAAGTCCCCACTCTTTCATCGAACGCTCAAGATTCGTGCCTGTCACTGTACGTGCGTTGCGAACCGCCGCCTCACCCCTGTCCTCACCTCAGCGGCCAACTAGTTCCGCGCGGACTAATAATGCCAATTGTTTTTTTACGGTTACCATTTTAAATACACAAAACGGCAGTACGCTTATAATTGACGACAGTTTAAGTATGTTTATTTTATAATCGAGGTCTCCCCACATCCGCTTTGGTCGCTGAAATGAAAATAGTCCGTTAGTAGATTTTGATAATAAAGTACTAAGTGGTAATTTGACTCTCTTTAATAATGCGTTTGAATTTACTCTTTAAAGCTGTTAAACTGAAACTGTAACGAGTTTTTTTTCTGCTGTAATATTAACTAGGAGAAATCAGGACAATTGATTAAATTGTAGTGTTCCTTTTCTCATGATGAAAAATAAAACTAATACAATCGCGAAGACAGAGGTAACCTGCAAAAGAAAATAGTAGCCTGTAGTTTTTTTATCCATTATTCGTGAGTTTGTAAAACGAACCGATGATACGATGTATTGAAACTGATTCTTGGATTTATCAAATTAACTACACTTAATGTTCAAATTAATGCATTGAACATAATTTGTAATCGTTAGATAATAATGAGCCAGGTACCAGAATTAAACTATTTTTATATGTTTGTCATCTTGCAATAAAATTGAGATGGGCTCTGAATTTAGCACCGGATAAATTGGCGTAGATTGGTCAGTAAATTGCGCACACATAAAACAGATGCACGAGAGCCATCCTCGCCATCCAGTCCCATGATCACTTCCACACTTTACTGCTGCACTAGCGTCTTGCGCTTAGGGGAAGCAAGACATTTGGCACTAACTGATTGCTAAAATACTTTTACTGTTTCTCCAGCAACAACAACAAAAAAACAAACAAAACAAAAAAAACAACAAAAAAAAAAAAGGTTTTATCGAAATCTCACCTCCATGCAAACTCATGCATGAGTAGGAGGCTTTCATGAGGTCTTTGAGGAGACTGTCGGCATTCTCCTGCTTATCCACGAACACTATGATGCTACCCAGCTGACTGTACAGGCCCAGCAGTTCTAACAGCTTGAAGAACTTCGCGTCTTCTTCGAGGATAGCCACGTGTTGTTCTACGTCTTTGCAAACTACGCTTCTGCCGCCGACCTGGAGACATTAAAAGATAATTTAAATCTATTGTTCACTTGTTTAGGGTCAGGGTCTTTCAAGCTCGATGTTTGTGTACATCTAGAACATGATCAGGAACACTGATCTCTGACGGCTTGTGACAGAGATAAGTATAATACCAGCCTGCAGGGCAAAGGCAAGCGGCCTCATACAGAGATTTATTGTAAATCCAGGTTTCCTCATGAGGATTTCCTTCACTGATGTAGGTGATGGCCAAGATAAACTTACAACAAAGATAAGTATGAATAAGTTAATTTAAGATGGATGTAAGCAATCTTTTTCCCGTTCCTGAGGAGATATTGAGCCCAGGAGGCCAGGGCCTCCAGATAACGACGGATCCAGATATGATAAGGTACTTTTAATCTATATATATAAAAGGAGAACTGACTGACTGACATATCAACGCACAGCCCAAACCGCTGGGTCTAGAGATTCCAAATTTGGCACGTACGTTCCTTATGAGGTCTAGGGGTGCACTAAGAAAGGATTTTTCAAAATTCATCCCCTAAGAGGGTGAATGGGGGGGGTGAAATTTCACGCGGACGAAGTCGCGGGAAGAAGCTAGTCTATATATATAAAAGGAGAACTGACTGACTGACATATTATATCAACGCACAGCCCAAACCGCTGGGTCTAGAGATTCCAAATTTGGCACGTACGTTCCTTATGAGGTCTAGGGGTGCACTAAGAAAGGATTTTTCAAAATTCATCCCCTAAGGGGGTGAATGGGGGGGTGAAATTTCATGCGGACGAAGTCGCGGGAAGAAGCTAGTAATTTATAAGTGTTCATTATTAAAAGTGAAATTATTGTTCTTCAAATCGCTGAGCTCAAGGTTTGACTTGAGCTGCACGATTACTGACAAATGCGTGCACTGACTGGACAGGTCCACTCAATCTGTCTGGTTCTTTCCTTAAAAGACCATTTCAGACATTAATCTACAAGGTCTTCACATGATCTGACCAAGATTATGTCTGGACTTTAAAAGAGACTGTGCCCTCTGAGTTTGTTTCGGCCTTTCTTCTCAGAGTAGTAGATAGGAAACGCCGACCTGAACTAGATGTTTTAAATAAAATAATTTATCATTTATTAAAATTGTAAATATAAAAGTGCCTTGCCTGAACTTCTATAGGTTTCTGTAATATCCTTCTCGCGAGGGCTTCCATTTGCCGAGGGAAAGTCGCGCTGAACATCACAGTCTGTCTATCAGGCCTAACGTTGTCTATTATCTTCATTACCTGTACACAAAAAACATGATTATCATAGAGCTTAGATGTTAAACGACACATTCAATTCTGGGCACTGGGATTATTGATTAACCCCCTTACTAATAAACGTTGTAAGTATAGCGTCTGTATAGTTACACAACGCTTTGTCTTTTTCTTTCAAAAGTCAAATTTCTGACGACTGAAAGAGAGAAATGAGTGTGTAACACAGATATAGATACACCTAGATAACGCAAGAGCAAAACTTCGCGTGCTAAAAATCGCACCAGCTTACGTACAAAAATCGTAAGCCGCCACTTTCGCGCTCAGTCCTGAGTACTGCTCGCTGGGTGAGCGTGAGCGTTGGCTCTAGAGGCCCCGGGGGTGGCGCGAGACGGGTGCCGCACGCGGCGGCGTCTTTGCGGTGCTGGCATTTACGTGCATCAAATCCTTTGCACCGCTGACGTCACAAAGTTCTTAGATTAAAACTCAACCACAATGTTTCTTAAAAGACGTTGATCTTATTACCTGAGGCTCAAAGCCCATGTCAAACATTCTATCAGCTTCGTCCAGCACTATGTAGGTGACTCGTCGTAGGTTGGTTACGCGGCCAGAGTTAGCCGCTAACATGTCGATCATACGTCCTGGAGTGCACACTATCATTTCGGCACCGCGTTTTAACTCTGCGATCTGTGATGAAAAAAATTAAATATAATGTAATCTATACTAATAATAAAGCTGAAGTTTGTTTGAACGCGCCAATCTCTGGAACACCCAGTCATATTTGAAAAAATCTTTTTGCATTTGGTAGCCCAGTTCTTGAGGAAAGCTATAAGCTACTTAACATCACGTTAAGACACTTAGGAGCCTAGTAAAAACAAAAAAGTCAGAAAGAATGCAGTCATAGCACGGGCATGCGATGCGATGCGGCGGGGTGGGTCGGAGGAACAAGAAATTTCACACGAAGTCGCGGGCAGAAGCTAGTTCTAAATAAAACTAAAAGAGCATCTAAGAATAAAGTCAAGACTAAAATCAAGTCAAGTCGAAATGAATACGCGAACACCGTCTTTCCGGGAGAAAAATAAGTCGCGAACACGATACGGTTTTAGTCGTTAAAAGCCCGATGCAACCCTTCTTTTCCCTGACTATACTGTAATACCATACATGAGGATTATGGCCGCCAAACAAATGCTATTAAAATAATTCCTAGCCACTACACATCTTGCAAATACTATTCTACTGTATGTATATTTTTTTCACTAGTTTATCTTGAAATCGGACAATTTTTTGTGCGCATATTGTATGTATATCCAAAAAATTCATACTTGCTTACCTGTTCAGAAATCCCAGTACCACCATAAACACAAACGACCCTCAATCCTAAAGACTTGGCGAACTTCTTGATATCCTTGCCTATTTGCATGCAGAGCTCCCTAGTAGGGGTCATGATGAGGGCTATGGGCCCATCCGTGTCTTCCAATGGGGGCTGGTCTAGGACATGACGGAACATCGGCAGGATAAATGCTAGGGTCTTGCCTGAACCGGTTTTTGCTATGCCGATTAAATCTCTGAAAGGAAAGTGAGCTTTAGATAAATGTTCTAGCAGAAGTAACTTGAAATTTTCCCTAGAAATTGGAATGAGCTTTCTATTAAATTGATACGTAAAAGATCGCCGCACACGCGGCCCGTCATTCATAAATAAATTGCGACGTTGCCGTCGCTTCAAGTACGCGTGTACAGAGTGTTTCTTTTACGTATCAATTTAACATTTTTAGTGAATATTTTAATATAAAAAAAAAACATTTTATTTTCGAATGGTAATATTTTTTTAGCATGTATGGATGCTATACTATTGCGGGTTAACGGGAACACCCTCTGTTAGTTAACATACTGTATAAATATGAAACTTACCTCCCAGACATAATAGCAGGAATGGCCTGAGCTTGAATTGGAGTTGGCTTTTCAAAGTTGAGCTTCCTCAATATATCCATCTCTTTCTTACTAATGCCGCAATGCGCCCAAGACCTGATAGGCTTGGGACATCCCTTCCCTTTCACTCGAATACCTTCTAGTTCTGTCCTGTATGCTTCTACGTCTTCTGTCGTCATTCTGGCTAACTCATTGACCTGAAAAGGAAGCTATTGTTAATAAATCATAGAAAAAAATATCTTCCATGGCGTCATAAATTTTTCAAACTACGTGTATTTGAATGGCACATGATAACTTAAAAATTAATCCATCTGACATGACAGACTTGCATTTTTTTTTAATTGATGTCACAGTAGTTTTTTTTTTCTCTTTATAAAGGAAATGGAGGTGTGACAGGCAAGAATAGTAGTTGTGAATAACATGCTCAGCTAGATGGACCTACGACCTTAACCTTTTAACCGCTTAAGTCGGATTAATCCGACAAATATTTTCGTGTCCATTCCGCCAGGGTCGTATATATACGACCAAATAACACAGCTCGTTTCATCGGTATTTATTTTCCGTTTTTTTTTTTCGGGCGCTGGGAGACGACACCTCATATAAAGTCGGGTAAAAGGTTAACAAAGGCCGTACTGACTTGAAGCGGAGAACCGGGTACTGTAGCGCATCTTGGAACAGTGGGGATATCCAGTAGTGTGCTGCGATTAGGCTGCAAATTGTTAGGTGAAAATTACCATAACATTACCGTATCCTTCCCAAACCTTACCTCAGTATAGAAAGCCTTTCTATAAGGCATGTAGTCCAAGCTAGCATGGTCAACTTTAGCCAAGTCCTTCCTTTGCTTCGAGGCGAGGTTCGCAGCCTGGTCCTTGATATCTTCTGTCTCCTCTTCCGACGAATATTCTAAGCCGTCCTGATTCTGCTCTATCAGTTCACCTGGATCAAAGAAAAAAAAATGTTAGCCATGTTCTTAGAAAACTGAATAGATAGTTTTACGCTTCTATGTAAGAAATGGATAACGATAACAAAATCTGTGAAGAAACTGTGTGGATTGGTGCAGCCAGTCCTACCAAAAGTGATGAGAAGACACTTGAGGTGCCACCAAGTTAGTAGTCAGTGATCAAATAACATGAGAGAGCAAAGGAAAGGATTTAAAAAGACTGAGAAATCTTAAAATATTGTTGTATAAAATATTTTTACCTTTATTCTTCTGCTCAGTGACTTTCTTCTTAGCAGTCCCTGTAAGCACTACCACAGTGCCACCAGCAGTGGTCGGCACATTTATAACACCGCGCGCCTGGTCCATTTGATTCACTTTGCGTACTTCCTGCAAATTAATAGGGCAAAACGTTACACATTTTGTACCCAAACAGTATCGTATTACCCAGCATCTAGGTTATCTGAGTTGAGGACGGATAGGCAGTTGCTCCATGTGAAAATACTGGTATTAAGCTGCATCGGGTTAGACTGGAAACCGACCCTAACATACTTAGGAGGCGGATTAGTGGGCTAGGCAGATTGATATAAAAACAATTAAATAAATTACCTTATGGAATGGATCATAAATACTGTTACGAGCTTGGGGTTCGTGACAATAAAAACTGCCGATTTAATAACCAAAAATTACACTTTAATTAAATAACACCAATTAAACACAAACACACTACTTATAAAACACAATCGCACTACTGATCACTCTTAAGTCACGCTTGAAGATCGCTTCGAATGTTATCGCTTGTATCGCAGAACCAATACTGACTCGGTCGCGGCCCATGCCGGCCTTATATAGGGCCTCAGATAGTTGCAGAACTTTCTACTGTAGAAACATCTAGAATGTTCGAGTACATACCGGTCCCGACTGACCCGATGTCGATAGTTCTAGAATGTTCTAGTATCGAAAGTTCTGGAAGCATCTCGACCTACTAGTTCTGCTACTCGATACTAGATGGCGCTAGTGGTAGCTAATGTCGCCATCAATCGTGGCGCGCAACACTGCCCCCTCCTAAGACATGCTCGTCCCGAGCATTATCGGCCCCACAGCCGTAGCACCTAGGGCTGTATCCTTTATTGCGGTCGCGAACTGTAGCCGCTGCAACCTCCCTGACGCGATGGGAACGATGATCCTGCCGCACAGCTTCCACCTCCAGTGCATGGGCCAAGGCGTCCTTAAGTGTCCCGTGATGACCGAGCCTCACAGCAGCTCTAACTTCAAGGTCGCGGATGCCATCGATGAATACCTGCACCAGGTTCCCATGAATAAGCGCAGGTACAGACTGGTATGCTTTCCGAACCAGCTTCTCCACTTCAAGGGCCCACTGCTGCAGGTTTTCATTACTGCGTTGTACGCGATCCTTTAGCTGCGCACGAAACACGTGTTCCAGGTGAGCGTCGCCATACCGAGCCTCCAATGCCTCAAGGAGCTGCTCGTAAGTCACTTCCTTACCGAGAGCTTCCAGGACAGTTAAGGCCTGGTCACGCAGGCCTAGGGTGAGGGCAGTCATGGCCTGACTTTCATTCCACCCGTTCGCCTTCATGACAGCCTCAAACTGGATTTTATAGGCGGACCAGGAAGAAGTTCCGTCGAACGGTGGCACTTTGAACCCACGTAGCGTAGGTGTTGTAGCTACGGGAGCTGCGATTCCATCCTCAAGTTTAAGGCAATTCAGCGTTTTCTTCACGTCAGCCATCACGTTGTCAACCCGATTATTCACTTGGTCGATTCGGGTTTCAGCTTCCAACAGGCGGTTGTCATGTTGGGCAACCTTATCCTTCACCTCCTTCATGTCTTTCCCGAAGGTAGCGTGAAGGTCCTTCATAAGGATCATTTGTTCTTCCTGGCGGCGGGCCTGTTCCTCCTTATCACGCTGGAGCTGTTCTTCCAGCCGACGAGCCTGTTCCTCCTGACGGCGGGCCTGTTCCTCCTTGTCCCGCTGCAGCTGTTCTTCCAGCCGACGAGCCTGTTCCTCCTGACGGCGGGCCTGTTCCTCCTTATCGCGCTGGAGCTGCTCTTCCAGCCGACGAGCCTGTTCCTCCTGTCGGCGAGCCTGCTCCTCCTGTCGGCGAGCCTGCTCCTCCTGTCGGCGAGCCTGCTCCTGCAGCATCATCATCAGAGCAGCCAAATCTGGTGCTGATGATCCTGGAGCAGCTGCGGACGGGCCGGCCTCCGTGGTCGGCAGCTGGCCCTCCGACATCTGTGGCGCAGCTCCACCAAAACGTCTCTGGTCCGTCTCCTGTTGGCGTTGACTCCGGGTACGGATACCCTCCGTGTCGTCTTTGGGTAAAATCGGCATGATTTTAATCCTTGCTTCTGACACCAATTGTTACGAGCTTGGGGTTCGTGACAATAAAAACTGCCGATTTAATAACCAAAAATTACACTTTAATTAAATAACACCAATTAAACACAAACACACTACTTATAAAACACAATCGCACTACTGATCACTCTTAAGTCACGCTTGAAGATCGCTTCGAATGTTATCGCTTGTATCGCAGAACCAATACTGACTCGGTCGCGGCCCATGCCGGCCTTATATAGGGCCTCAGATAGTTCCAGAACTTTCTACTGTAGAAACATCTAGAATGTTCGAGTACATACCGGTCCCGACTGACCCGATGTCGATAGTTCTAGAATGTTCTAGTATCGAAAGTTCTGGAAGCATCTCGACCTACTAGTTCTGCTACTCGATACTAGATGGCGCTAGTGGTAGCTAATGTCGCCATCAATCGTGGCGCGCAACAATACCACTTTATACAAACAGGCACTTAAAATATGGGTACATAAAAATATATAAACTATAAAAACAGAACAATTCATCTAAAAGCTTTTAACAATAAAATTTTATAACTCTGGCAGCACTGACCTGTTGTACTTCTTGCATGTAAGCATCCAAGGGATCAATTTCATCTTCTTCCTCTACCTTCTTCTCCTCCACTACAGGTTTTTCTTTGGGTTCCGCGTTCTGGTCTTCACCTGCTGTTTTATGACAATCGAAAAAATATATATAATAACTTTAATTGATAATATTGTTTTTTTTTTATCTTGATAAGTCTCGTCTAAATAGGGGTTGTTGGTATTGATCTGCATAAATTATGAAAATTAAAAAGAATGCTGCATAATCTACACATGATTGAGTCTGCTGATACATTGATGTCTTAGTTTATTGTCGTACAGTCAGACTGTATGACAAATAAGAAAATTATCATCTAATTATTTATTCAATACATCAGCTCATACATAATAAATACAATAATGACACAGGCTGAGTGAGAAAATAAGTTATTTAAATCACACTGAAGCTGAATACCTCTTCATATTTATCTTTCAAGATCAACTGGAAAAGTTACTTATTTACTTGGTTTTTACCAAAAATCAATGGTATCTACCTTCATCACCAGAATCATCTTCCAGAGACCACTTCTTGGCTGGCAACTGGATATTGCTTACAAGGCTGCCTTTCTGCACCTCCTTCTTCGCAGACTCCAGCTCTTTACGTTTACGCTCGGCGCGCCAACGCTCGATGCGATCGCGACGCTTCTGCATTTCAGCTTCCAAACGACTTTGTTCTTCTTCCTAGAGTGCAGAAAATAGAAGTAAAACACTTCTGGCATTCATCAATTTGAGAAGCTGTTGGTTCTGGACCAATAGTAGCAGCCCAAGTGATTGAGGTGGAAAATGCAGGACCTAGTTATAGAAACTTAGGAGCATACTTCATCTTACGGCTAGCCTGGATGTACGCTTGGACTTAGGTATTCATATTCATATCTTTATTTGCATTCCATAATGTAATGTTTGCAGGTGTTACAATAGCATAAAGCTAAGCTAATGTACAATTATGGACCCTGAACTGTAGGGCACAACAAAAAATATAAGATTAATTAATTCTTAAAATAAATATAAAATTTTGAAAACAAATTAACTATCTACAATGTTTATATAATTATGATATTAACATTTAGTGAGATCAGTTATAGCCTACAGATCAATCAGGAACCCATCCGTTCAAAGTTATTGTTTTATCTACATTACAAAGATCATAGAAGACTAGAGAATATTAACCCAGATACTGGGACGGGCCTTTTAAAAGACCCAAAAATGCATAAGTACAACACAACCCCTGTATTATGACGGGCCTTTTAATAGGCCACCTTTTCCTGGCTTTCCTGGAAAAATAGTTACTTTCAGTAAAAATTGGGTTAAACCTTACCTCAGAAGACCAGTTTCATTAGCATTTTATAACCAGGATTGCTGTTTATAGTACATTGGCAAAATAATTTTACCTGTCTCCCTGACATTACCCATGAATCAAAATGGCAACTAACCTTATCCACAGTCCCCGGATCATATTCAGCATCAGATTTGAGAGCCTTCTCCTTAGACTTTGATCTCTCCTCTTTATCCTTGTCTGGTGACTTTTTCCTGGAGGACTTTCCAGAGCCATTCCGTTTGTCATCTCTTTTGTCACTGGATCAAATATTGAATAATTTAGCATGATTAGTCAGTTTAGGGGTGGTCTCAGTAAATTTAAATAATAAGTACTATTCTAAAATTGAAAATACAGTCTGGTTTGAACTCATGACTGCATAAAAATAGAACAATGTTCCACTTATGTATTCCCTATCATGGTAATGTACTAATGTGTGCCATTAACCATAAACAAATTGAAAGATGAAAAAAAAAAGAAGAAAACAGAAAAAGGTTTGTTTACGTACCTTTTTCTGTCGCGGTCCCTGTCCCGATCCCGGTCACGCTCACGGTCCCTATCCCGCTCGCGTTCTCGGCTACGATCCCTGCTTCGTTCCCTCTTTGACTCTCTTTCCCTGCTACGGCTGCGCTTCCTCTTCGTCGATTTAGAGGCCCTGTCTCTCGACCTAGACCTGGACCTCCTTCTCTTGCGATCGGGCGTTGCCGACCGACTATGGGACCGCCTACGTTCGCGGTCTCTTTCGCGATCACGCCTGTAAACATTTGCATGAATAACACACTGCCACTGCCAAACATCGAAGAATACTCTACGTCTGTAAACAAAACACTTACCCGCCCCTCACCATTTTGTTACACTAATATCATTAATCACTACAAATTAAGCTCACTTTGTTTTGTCATAAACCAATAATAAATCTTTCCTTTCGCATTAAAAAATCTGTGACACGCGTTGGTTAACTCAGTAGTTGACTGACGCGATATTTGACAATTGTAGTGATGTCCAATAACTTCAATCCATTTAGTTTACCACAGATAGAGCTACGATTTGGCTATGGTTATGTAAAATCAACTGTAAAACTAACGAACCAGCAAACTTTCCTATCTCAATGGCAAACACCCAGTACTGGATACAAAAAAACTACATACCAAAAGATTTAATTAATACTCTATATATTATAATGTAAGAAATAATCCTACCGAGGTAGTAACCTTCAAATCATTAGGGGATCGGAGCTATAAAGTAGCCAAGTTGGTATAAACTTCCTAATACCCGCACCCTAATGGCGTAACACACTATCAAATGGAATCTGAATCATTTTGAAGCAAATTGCTAATCCATTGCTTCATAAGTTCGAAAAATTTGTCTGCTAAACACGTAAATAACGCAATGAATGTTGTTGAACTGTCAAAATGAAACCGATTCCGATTGATAATGTGTTACGCAATTTCCCCGCCGATCTCATTCACTTGAAACTTGGCACGAATACTAAGATAGATTATAACCCTGTTAAGGGTTGTATATCCAATCGACTAACATGTCCCGCTCTCCGCGTGACGTCCCGTGACATCGTTATAGAATGTCCCAGAACATTTTTTGTCGGCGCACGACGACGGGGCGCCTACCCACTTATATACCGTATACACGACCCGTATACAAAAATTAAGATTTTTACATGCAAACTTTATCCCCAAACTTTGTTTTTATCTGTTTGGGGGTCGTTTTGGAGAACTTATGTTGACAATAAGCATTATTTCCTTAGGTAATTATATAATATATAATTCGGGCCAGAAAGAATTAATCCGATCACATATTAACATTTTCCCGCTACTTATAGCTCACATCCCCCATAGATTTGGGGGTTGTAAACTTGTAACCTAGGCAAGATTATTTTATACAGTATTAAGAATATTTTGGTATGCGGCTAGTTCGCATCGATTAGTGGGTAAAAATAAAAATAATGTACAGACGCCAGCACATCAAGCTACCCGAAACTGTCAAATTTTCCCAATCAACTTTGAACATTATACGTTAGCGATAAAGTTGAAAATCTATTAAAGAAATTTGACAGATTGTAAGTAGTAGCTTGATGTGCTGGCGTCTGTACCAACTCCTTAAGTCCTTAGTTTCATTAAAAACATTGTAATGAATGTGAAATTGCTTCAATTAAGTTTTACTGAGTTATATTTGGCAGTAGAAATTAAGATTTTTAATGTTTGCATTTTTTCATATTACTATGTAGAAAAAACTGCCTACGATATTTTTTTAGCAGATTACAAATAATTTAGTGGAGATAAGACGAGTCGCCTAAGTGTTCGTTAAATGGTGTAACACTAGAAACGTCAAAAAGGCATCACACACAATGTTTATGTCAAAGTAACTTAACCTCAAATGTTGAAAATAGCCGCCTCTTATTGATTGTTTACTACAGTTATTAACTATTTACGACCCAAAGTCCCAGCTCTGATCCACATAATCAAAAATCTAGAATTTTTAAATTATTCTACGCTTTCTAAGCTAACCAGGCAGTCATGGCGGATGATGGTGAAAATGTAAGTGTTCTCTGTAACTATTTATTGCAACTACGAACTAAGAGATAAATATTTAATTTTAATACACAAGAACTAATACTCAAGTTCATAGAATGAAAATCATAAGCTGGGGAAAGCAGATAAGTTCGCATTGGGTTTAAGACCTGTAAAGATAGTTGTTAGTAGGAATAAATTAATAAAATCTATTTAAATTCCAGTCAGATGTCAACTTGTTTAGGTATTATTTAGCTACAAGACCGATGTGTTTTCCCATCAACAATTTTTATAAAAACTTCATCATCCCCTGTTTAACCCCTTTATGGGGTGAATTTTCTCAAATCCTTCCATAATGCTGACAAAAAAATTGTTTCTATCTGGGAATAAATTTTAAGATTTTTATTAAGGATGCTATCACATTTTTCCACGAATAACAGTTCTTTTCAGGTACCATTTTAATGAACTTGGAGTCGCAACTGCAAGGATATCTTGGTTTCAAATTAAAGATAATATATTCATCTCCAGAATGGCTCCATAACAATTAAATAGCCCCATACAAAATTTTCACACAAATACGTTTTTACCATCACAGTAATCGCAATTTTTTTTATAAAAAGGGGTTTGAACAAGAACCTATTATAGCTAAATCCAATGCATATTTTAACTTAAAAATAAGAAGATATTGTTGCTTATATAGTCCTCTATACGACAAGCTAAATATTTTTTAGATAAATAAATAACTTTTTCATTTATGAGACAAATAAGAAACACTCTCAAATTTCTCCATACATTTTCTACCCGCGGACACTTGCGGTTCGTCATTCCGCGCTCAGAGGCGCTCGTGGAAGCACGTCTGTGTCGCTTTCTCGCAAAAAATAATTACGTAAAAAAGCGAGTTCCGAGTTGTGTACTGAGGTCGGACGAAGTTGATACATTTTCGGACCGAAATAAAATTAAGTACGATTATTGGTATTTGTTTCAGAAACAAATACTTAGTTGTAATTTTTACAAGCTTTTATTTAACTTGCAATGTATGTATGTATGTATGTAACTATATTTGTTCGGGTGTACTCTTGCAACTAAATTTTGAAGCAGACATCTTCAACCGATTGAGCTGAAATTTTGTATGCACGTTTAGTTTGGATGACAATGCATGGTTAGCTGAGTGACGTTATTCTAAATCCAAAATGGCGGAACGCCCAAGATGGCGGACTACTTATTTTTAAGGCACTCCTACAATATGGATATCAAATGAAAGGGATTGCTGAGAATAACTGAAAAATAAAATGACGTCACTCTAAATCCAATATGGCGGACTTCTAAAGATGGTGGACTAGTTATTTTTAATGCACTCCTACAATATGGGTATCAAATGAAAGGGATTGCTGAGAATAACTCGAAAAATAAAGTGACGTCACTATAAATCTAATATGGCGGTCATCTAAAGATGGTGGACTAGTTATTTTTAATGCACTGCAACAATATGGGTATCAAATTAAATTACTTGCTGAGGATGACTTGAAAAATAAAGTGACGGCATTCTAAATCCAATATGGCGGAACACCAAAAATGGCGGACTAGTTATTTTTAATGCACTTCTACAATATGGGTATCAAATGAAAGGGCTTGCTGAGAATAACTCAAAAACAATGTGACGTTACTCTAAATGCAATATGGCGGACTTCTAACGATAGCGGACTAAGTTTTTTATGCTTTCCTACAACATGGGTATCAAATGAAAGGTCTTGCTCAGAATACGTATGCGAGTTAAACTCCACAAAAAAACCTGTCCAGCGATAACTAAAAAGTAAAAAACAAATTAAAAGTAAAAACTTTTTTTAAAAACAAGCTTTTAGTTAAATGCGCTAAGAAAAAAATAAAATTTTCCTTTAAAACTTTTACTATCAACTTATAACGTCATTAAGTACACAAGTTATATGATATAAAAGCTTGTTGCGAGATTTACCTGTGTAGATAAACAAGTAAATAACATGATCTGATTGATTTTCATTTTTTTAATTTTCAAACTAAGTAAATACGAACTTTCAAACTAAGTAAATACTCCAACAATTGACATCAAAAATAATATTTAAAAGTACTTAGGTACATCTTTTCAAACTAACAGCCGACTGTGGTATAAATGTGGATGTTCCTTGTAATACTAAAATGTTAAGGTCGTTTTTGGGTAGGTACCTAGTAATGAACGTATTGACTGATGAACTTCAACAATACTAAAAACATGATTATCACGCAGATAGTAAGTACTAATAACAATTACCAAATTGGATTGCGAACTTACAACTAACTTTACTCAATAAATACCAGCAAAATTAAAAAAAAATATCTTCAAGTACCAAGATTAGTTAAGTTACGTATAAAAATCGAGCGAACAATGGTTTCAATGTGTGCGTGCGCGTAATGTTGCTGCGTTGCGATTCAGATACCTAAACTTGAGCGAGTTCAAAATGTGATAGCGTCCTTAAGTTGATCATCAAAAATTTCAGGTATCTGTGATGACAGTGAAGGAGCCTCTGGATCTCATAAGACTCAGCTTGGATGAGAGGATATACGTAAAAATGCGCAATGAGCGCGAACTAAGGGGAAAGCTACACGTAAGTACAAATATTTTGTGGTACTTATACAATGAATTTTGTTCCTTCATTATAGCATATTGTAAAAAAAAATATGATTTATCTCTCCTAGCAGACAACACCAAATCTTGTTGGATCCCTGTAATCATTTTGTAATACCTATAGCAGCTTGATCAGTAGTTTTTCACTGTAATTCTGTTTATCCACCTCATAAAATCCACCCTAAGGTACATGGAAATGACCTTAGGGTCGTTTTTCTGAGAATTCATCCTAACCCATTCTGTTTATTCAACTAGGCCTGGGGTGGATTTTCAGACGCACACATACATGTGAGTGGATTTTTGGGGTAGAGAAACAAAATAACCAGTTTTTCAAATACAAAAAAAATAAGACCATGATTTTAAAAATTTAAAGAATATGCTTTTCCTTTCTAGGCCTATGACCAACATTTGAACATGGTACTTGGTGATGCAGAAGAAACTATAACAACAGTTGAAATTGATGAAGAAACTTATGAAGAAGTATACAGAACAACCAAAAGGAACATTCCCATGTTATTTGTAAGGGGCGATGGTGTTATTCTTGTGTCTCCTCCTGTAAGAGTAGGTGTCTAATATAAGGTTAATTTAAGTTTAAATAAAAACTACTTTTACATACATCTGTTTATTTCTTTTGCCCTAAAAGTTTAATAACACCTTCATTCTTGAAAGTCCGATTCTTCGGCACCAACAATTCTTCTTCATCCATTGGTTCAATGATCTTACCAGCCTTAGTAATCACACTGGGGCGAATCAGCTTCTTATGCGCCTTCTCAGGTATAAAAGTATTACCTAGAGGTGCTCTGATTGACGCTTCATAATCTTTGATACTTTCAAAGGGGAATGGTACATCTTTAACTTTGTGAACTGCAAGTTTCGGGTCCTTAAACTCTTTAATTATAATGTCACCTTTGTTTTCATCGCGACGTGCTATTTTAGGTGGTGCTCTAAGAATAAACCTGTTTCTTTTACGTTTCTGGGGCCTAACGCCTTTACCACCCCATGCTCCCCAACCTGGTAATGTAAGATTGATGTCTTCAGGTTTATCTTTATTCATCTCGTCTTCTTTCTCTTGTCTAAAACTTGCTACCACATCATCTTCTTCAAAGACTTCTTCTATGTTTACTCTAGGTACCACTTGATCATCATCCAACTGATCATACTCATTTTGACCTTGGGAAATAGCACTATTCAAATATTTTGGCTTCACTGCAATAAATCTGTTAGGATCAATGTTGGAGTCTGCCGATTCTTGCACAGGTGTTTCTGCTGCATTCAGTATTTTAGATATAGGCTGATCTTTTTCTTCGTTTGCTAGTGCTTCTGTTGTTTTAGATGATGTTTCAATGAGTTCTTCATCAATCACAGCCTTGACTTTCTTGTTTTTGAGCTTTAGGTATTCTAAATTATCTCTATCTTGTGTATCTTTAATTTTTTGAGTTTCCCTTTTATTAGCCCGGCCAGCCTTTTCCAATCTTTCAATGTTCCGCCTTATTTCTCCCAACTTCTTTTCTACTTTTTGTGCTACACTGGTTTCATGGGATTCAAAAGCTGATAATACATCTTCTGATGATTTTGTTTCAGTATTATTAACAGTTTCTACCTCCCAATTTGAAGTAGCAACTGGTTTACTAACTTTTGATTTAGCAACAGCTTTGTTTGACTTTTTGAATAATAGACTATTCAGTACTTGGTTCACTTCTTTTTCAATTTGTTGAGTTTCTGTTTGACGAGTTTTCTGTTTATTTGTAGCTTTGACTGCATCAGTATTAGTTACTGTTTGTACCACTTCAGCATCTTTATCACTACTTTCTTTATCTTGGTTTTCCCTTTGCGATAATTTGCTGATACTTGCTTTTAAGAGTTTGAGTTCATTATTTTTAGTATTATCTTCATTATCCATGTTTTCATCATCGGAGTCACTATCACTGTCATCTTTTTTTTTGTTAATTTTATTTTGTATGAATTTCTTGTATCCAAAATCAAATTCTGCATTAATATTGGACTTGTCTGATCTTTGCATCATCCAGGGGTTCAAGGGATCTTGTGATAAAGCAATGTTAGGTGTAGCTTCATCATCTGCCTCATCATCTGTGCTCTGATTGTCTTGTACCTTTTTAGTTAGACCTCTGCCAACAGCCAGTTGATCAGCTAACTGCTGTCTCACCTGAAAAATAATAAAAAAGATTAATAAACTACCATTAAATGAATTCTCATATTCTTTAGTTAGTCAACATTCAACACACTACATACCCATATTAATCAAATTAGTTGAATGTTTTCTTCTGGAATCTTTAACATAACAACTTGGTGTATAGACAAATAAGTCTAAAGGCGGATACAGACATTGCGAGGCATACCCGCGCACGCCTCGCAACACACGCCTCGTATTAAACTTTTCCTCGAGTAACAAGTAGCCTCACCACGAATATGAACGTCCACACATTACGAAGCATGTGATGAGCACTGTGTGCTGCGCATACCTCGCAATGTCTGTATCCCCCTTTAAATACTTTAAAAACTGATGCTTTTTCTTACCTCTTTATCATACTTGGCCCTAATCAGTTTGTTCTTAGCCCATTTCCCTGTGCTCTTATGTCTCAAAGTGTGTCTCTCGAGAGCTCTAGCTTTTTCTATTGATTCTAACTTCTTCAAAGCTTCTTCTGGATCTTTCTTTTGTAATTCTTCAAATTCTTTCAGTTCCTGTTTAAGTTTTTCTTTCTTCAGAACGCTATAATAAAACAAAACCATTAAATAACATATTACAATTTCTAAGAAGATAGATTAGATAATGTTATTATTTACAGACACTGAACAAGACACAAAAGAGGTTTTATTGTTATTTTGCCTACGGGCGTTTAGTGTGTCCAAAGTGTTAATGCACATAGTATTACACTTACCGATGATACTTTTTGCTCTTTATCTTACTTTGCCTCTTAGCTTTAGCAGCCTTATACGACTGTTGTGCCCTCATTTTGGCAAGATGTTGTCTATGCTCAACCATTTCTTCATAAGTCATTGGGAATGCCGGCTCTTCTTCCTCTTCATCTTCTACCATTGGTGTAGGGTCTACTTCATCTAGTTCTTTCTCTAAATCTGACTTTAACTTGAGCTTAGTCAAAAAATCTCCTGTAGGTTCGAGTTTGGAAGAGATATGTTTTATTGGGAAGGCCACATAATCTACAGTCCGACTCCTTGCTACTACTGGGTCCCATCTTCCTACTTTCTTTTTTGTTTCTTCGTACCCTGTTGCTCTCTTGATTCTCTCAGCCTGAGGCTTCTCTAACGGTTTGCTTAGAACCTTCGACTCACTCTGGGTCTTTTTTAATTTCTTGCTTATCTGTACGTGGTGTGCGGTGTCTTCTAATATCTTGGCGACGTTGTTGAGGTTTAATCTATTCGTTCTCTTTGTGAGGTTGAACTCTGAGCTAAGATTTGTCGGTTCATTTCGTGTAGGCTCTGTTATGTGTTGAGTTTTATCTAACTTCGATATAGCACTCACTAAACGGTCGTGTTCTGTGGCAACTAATTCTGTATCTTCTATATCCTCCATTGCAGAAGAGCAATGGTACAAGGAGTATTACTTAAACAATTAAAATAAATAAATTATTTTAAAACTTCTGCAAAATCTAACGTGACATAACCTACAAAACACGAAACACCTGCACAAACGTCAAATTTTGGAGTGAGCTGTCAAGTGTCAGTGAAATAAATGTCAGTTCACTTTTTTTATTTAAACCATATTACTAAAGAAATCGACTAAAACAAGTTCACCCTGGAATACTAATCTTATTTTATCACTGCTTATTTATTTATGTTCGAATAACTCGTCAAAATGTATGGAACAGCTGATTTTTGTTCGCGACCGATTTCGTTAATTTTTTGCATGTCGTCAAAAAAGGCGATAACAAGTATGAAGTATAATTTATTGCTTAAATGTGGTTTCCATACTATATTTACACAGCAAACAGCCGGACCATTATTCTGTATCGAAAAAGGTGTAAAACTAGGAGGCTTGCGCTCTTGAAGTGTTTAAAAAGTTATCGGCAAATTGGGGGAGATGAAGTCCATTGAAGTCGTTAGGGTGCGGTTAACCTTTTGACCGCTTGTGTCGCATTTATGCGACACATATTTCCGTGCTCCTACCGCTCATGTCGTATTTCTGCGACAAAGATAAGCATGATTTTTTCGTTCTATTTTCGTCCTATTTGGTAACTGCGAAATAGAAATAAAAACTTTTTGACTATCGATACAACGATTGCTCCTCCTTATTTATTATAGGTATTATTATATCGATTTGTAGCCGCGCGCTAGGTGCATGGCAATTGATATTTAGACAAGCGCTTAAAAGGTTAACAAACCTCCGCTTTGCTAATATTGTCGTCAACATTACTTACTCTATGATTGTCGTAATTTCCTCCACGGCGGCGGGCGGCGGCAGAATATTGTGCCCGATAGTTGGTACACCTATTAACAATTCTATTCAATTTGAATCATATAAAGTTATACAATTCCGAATTTTGGACAACTATTACTATTGGAGTTGACATAATTTCGGAATCGCATTAAGAAACAAAATGTGTTACGCAATTAGGGTGCTGGACAAAACAAACGACCAGTGGTTCACTTTAGCCCTGGATCGAAAGAGCTGGAAGTTATGGGGAGAGGCCTTTGCCCAGCAGTGGGTTGATGTTCAAGTTCCATTAATATCCATGGTACAGACGCCAGCACATCAACCTACTACAATCTGTCAGATTTCTGTAATAGATTTTCACCTTTATCGCTAAAGCATAAGGTTCAATGTTGATTGGCTGGTTGATGTGCTGGCGTCTGTACATTGGGTACCACATGGTATGAAAACGACGGACCTTGTTGGGTACATTACATAGATAAAGAATAAAATAGCCGATAGAATTGTAATCTGACTAAACTACTGCGCTGACATTTTTTATCCCTTTATTCATAAGCGTTGTTTAAAGTTACGTAGTGATTAGCGACTATTTAACTATACATTGTTGACGTTTGAACGTCACTGTTTAATCATCGTTTATATAAATAAACCCCTCAATGTATGCTTGTATGTAGAGAAAGGCCTATTTCACCTCCTCCAAATAAACACTACTTACGGTGTGAAATTATGTGCCTGAAGGGAATGAAACAGGCCCTGTGTTACGGTAAACTGTGTTAATCAAGACCAAAACTCGGGTAAAAGTAAGAATGCATACTTAATAATATTATATAAAAAGCAACCATATGGTTACCTAAGTAAAATGTATTATTTCGACATAATAACATAAGTTTTAGGTACAAAAATCATGACAACGGTAGCTAGTTAACGATTACTATTTACTTCAGGAAGGTAAATTAGATTTTACATCAACACTAAATTCAAATAGAGGCATTAAACTCCATTAAACTATATTCATAACAGCGTGAGATTCGTCCGACGAGGGCGTTGATGGCAGAACGTTTTCGTCGTTATGCTGAAGAGGCTTGCGAGCTTGCTTGTATTGTTGTCGATTACGATATAACTTTGCTTCGTCTGTGCACTTTATTGTAATACTGTTTCTGTAATAACAAAAAAATAAAAACAATTATAAATTATTGCGAAAATTTAACCCTGCAACGGCGAATGTATATTTAATATTGTTTTCACTTCCGGTAGGTAGATGTCGCTTACGAATACAAAGGAAAAGTGATTGGAAAGAGAAAATGAAGTATAATACCATGATAAGTTTCAAGCAAAATAATTACCTCACCAAATTCTTTGGCACGCCACATTTTGTTGAAACTGTCTTCACAATATCATCAACGACTTGGGGATCTAAAATTTTCTTTGGGGGTCTGTTTAAAAACGCTGGAGACTGCTTGCCCGTTAGAGAGTGCGTCGCCAATACCCTATAAGAAAATAAATTGTTAAAATATTTTGCAATAACTTATTAAACATTTGTTATGGAATTGGATATTTAATTACCTTCGTGGGAAGATCGCCTGAAGTAATTGCCTTGTAGCGGAAGTATACGAGTTCCAGTCCATGTCATTTAGTAGTCTTGCAGGTACTTTAGCGTTGCCATTCCCAATTGGTACCTGATAGGACATGGTGATTTTGTTTAGTTAGTACATTTCGTGACAAAATAACAACGTTAGCATTCGACCAAGTGCAAGATTCCTCTCAATTATTGTGACTGGAAATGCATAATGGAATACAGCATCAGTGCACTGTAGGTATACTCCTTTGTTAAATGATTATTAACCAACAGAAGCAAGTTAAAGTAACGAGTCTTGAAGGTCACTCTGCACAATGAATCCGTGGTTATAGACTGTCCAAGAATACTTGAATGTGCAATGCAAAATAAAAAAAGAATAATTACCAGATCAACATCATTCACAATCTCGATATTATTCGTAGTTTGTGCTGACATCCTGCGAACCCGCAGCGCGTTAGGGTTTCCTTTATCTTCCATTTTAACAATCGAACTATTCACTTGTTGCTCCCCACAATTATCTTCTATTACTTCTTCTGCACCAACTTCCTCAACAAATTCCGCTGTTATCAGGTTAGCTTGTTGCACGTATTCGGTATTATTTGGTTCTATCCATGAGTCACCTACATGCTGTTCGATATAAGAAACTTCGTCATTATGCTCTGATTCTGACATCGAGGTTGAACAGTTCGAGTTCACATTTGCTTGGGATATCAAAGATTGGAATCTTCTGTAAAGATTTTTGAGGACTGCTTCCATTTCTTCGATTTTAGATGCAGGTGGAGGTAAAAATGTTTCCTCTGTCTGTGTTGCTTGGTCGAAACATAGTCTTATGTTCTCCTGAGCGCTGCTGCTAGGAAGTGGCGTGCTACTGATGATGGATCGCCGTCTTGAATTATTTGCTTTCAAAGAACCACGTACTTGTTTATCGGTTGATTCTTTACGATTGTACTGAGGAGTATATTTTGGTGTAGAGTTGCTGAATTTGCGAATCTTGCTACGTTCAACTTTAATGTCAGGCTGAAAATTTATTAATTGAAAAGTAAAAGATATAATAGAAACGGGCAATGGTTTTTAATAACAAGAATCAAAACCTACCTCAGAATCGGTGTCGCTATCGCTATTGTCATTTTGTGCAACCACCACGTGAGGCAAAGGGCTATGACTGCCAGATTGTTGTTGTGCGTTAAACTGAAAATTTATAACATTATCATGTTTAAGAAATAGCAAAGAAGGTTACGATGATTGGACGTTTGTCCATCCAAACTTTAAACATCTGCAAACTGTTGTCTGTTTTCTACGTGCGGCTTTCCTAGGTATGCGTCACCAACACCGGAAACGAACACAAAAAGGCTTTGGGGATGTTACGTCAGGCGGCCAATCACTTAACAATACAAATACCTATCTAGTCTTTGTTTTGAAATTTGTGTGTTGGGAAATACATTGCAGATTTAGAAATACCATTTGGTGCCTTATTCTTGTAAGTTTTTTTTGTTGGTGAATAACACATCTGTCTTCAACCTACCTAATTTAACGATCACGAATTCTCTCTTGAAGAGTGGAATGGTAATAATTCGCAGCCTCAGCATAGTATTACACGGTTAGGTGTGGCTATGTGAGGATCATCATAACTAGATGAACAGGGTTTCTACTTACCGAGTTCTCAGATTTCATTTCCTTTATAGTCCGCATACAAAGCTGCAGAACATTCTTAACCTGCTGATCCTGACGCTCCAGGATCTCTCTCTGTTCCTTGACATATCTTTTGCTCTCTGTAATTTAAAAAAATAATCTTTTTACATACAGTCGGGAACTCGGGAACCAAGCATGAAATCATTGTTGGGTTGGAGGGAATTCACACGATTAGACAAGTTCAACCTTATGGCTATTGTCATAGAGGTGAATTTGAATTTGAATTGTGCAACTGGCAGACTAGACAAAACTCGTAACAACTGAATTAAGGCTTTATGTCTATCCGTATAATGTACGAAATTGGATGGGTCAGCAAAAATTACCGTTACGATATTCATCAATGAAAATATTCACGGTCACAAAAGTTAAGGACACTGTTGGAAACTGAGTATGAACTTAGATGAATAGTTAAAAGGAACAATGATTAAAACATACCTGATATCCGCAAAATCTTTGCTCGGCGAGGATTTTCATGCTTAACACGCATGAAAATCATATTACCAGGATGCAGGTCGGTTTCATCGTACGCCAAGGTATCCACGTTCACCACGCCATAAGAAGGGAAAACATTACTTTCATCCACCCACTCAACGAGCAGCCAAACCCTTGAAGCCATAGCACACAGATTTACCGTACTTCACGATGTTCAAAATGCAACTGAACCACCCTGAGTCTATTGCACACCACACAGGTAAAAAATCACGACAATACAAAGCGTAGATTTGCCCTAACGTTCGTAGACCCTACCCAATGTGCAAGCAAAAAAAATGCTAATAGAATGAAAAGAAACTTGCATTAGACAAGCGACATCGTCAACGGTGTTAATTCTCCAGTTACACCGTTAGTTCGAATCCAAAATTAATTTTCAGTGATTATGATGTTTGATTTTGTATTCTAATAGAAGTAGGGCCACATGGCCACATGTGGGGCTGCCATCCGTCCGGGTTTCCCCGGATTTGTCCTATTCCTATCATAGTTTGGAGGGCGTCCGGGGAGCGTGCGGGCGGGGTTCTTAAATAGTGTACGGGTGAAACCCGATCACTTTCTGTGTTAGGGGAAATCCGACTTTGAATGATATGCAATAAATAACACTAGGCGAAAGTTTATGTTTGTTACTTCTTCACGCACAAACGGCTGGACCAATTTTGATCAAATTTGGTATGGAGGTATGGATTAACACATAGGATACTTTTTATCCCGATATTCCCACGGTATCGAAACTTATGCGAGTGAAACCGCGGGGCGCTCATAGTTATAAATTCAAATTGCAAATATACCCGTGCGCTTGTGACAATCCACAATTACCTATGTATTTGCTTTTGATTTACTTAGGTACCTACTTACATTTTTATTTTTAATTTCAGCGACGCCAAAAAGAAGAGCGTTCTTTAAAATTATTTTTGTTACGAATACCTCTCACATAGAGAATAGTGTATACGTTAGTACGTATAATTGATTAGTAAATTAAGCGTTTCATTTGATTTTCTACTAGCTGACCCAGCGAACTTCGTACCGCCCCGCCAGCCGCTCTGCCCTTGCTTTTAAAATCTCTGATATCGATGCTGATATCTTCTACTTCTGTCGAAAAAGGCAGATTCATTTTAATGATATAATTATGTTGTAAAGGGCAATTTTGATCTACATGACAACGTATCTAATGTATTTAGTTGAATAAGGAATAATACTGTATTGTTATTAAATAATATCAGAGTGCCAGCTCTTTTAGAACCCAATGGCTTGGCACGTGACGATGGGAAGAGTCCAGATAGAATAACCATAATGCCTTGGTAGGCCTTTGGTGTGGGATGCAGTGTGTCGACACCCTTGCGCCATCCCATCTTCCAAGCACGGTGAGTTATGCTGGGGCGGCTGCTGTAGGTGCGGAAAACCTCAAACGGCGCAAATACTCCAATCTCTTTGGAACTTATATGTTTGAGCCAGTCCAGATTTGGCTCCTTGTGGTTATTATTTATTCCCAAAAATGAAAAAAGAGCTTCGTGGAAGGAAATTCACCAATGACGAAGAGGTGAAGTCGGCTATTTCTGCCTATTTTCAGAGCTTTGACAAAATCCTTTTTTTCCGAAGGTATAAACAAATTATTTGAAAGATCTGAGAAGTGTATTAGGGTTAATGGAGTACCTATATATTGATAAGGAAAAATAATTTCATGTTTAGTTTCACCTCCCTTCCTTTTCATTCCGCGAACATTTTCACCTCCCCTCGTATATAGAGACACTATAGCTTCTGCCCGCGACATCGACCGCGTGAAATTTCACCCTCCCCCACTCACCCTCTTGGGGGTGGAATTTCAAAAAACCCTTTCTTAGTGGATACCTACTCTTCACAAAGAACACGCCCTCCAAATTTCAAGTCTCTAGGACCAGCGGTGTAGGCTATACGTTGATAAGTATATCCGTCAGTCACGACTTTGAATTTTATATAGGTATATAGATGGTATTTAATGTCGATGTTTGTTTATATACTTACCAGGATTTATGTTTCCAATAAGTGAAATAGGTACCTGTTGGCACAAATGTTTCATCTGGAGGTAAGCAGTACAGACAGACACTCATATTTTAAAAATTACTGTCATTGTTATTTCTATTTTACAACTACGGACCGTTCTGTGCAACAAAAGCTAAGCCTTCACAGGTACCAAACCTTGAATATAGTTGTAGACAATAAGTAATAAGTTCGGAAGAAATTTAAAAAGATTCACTTTTACTGGGTACCTGGGTGGAGCTTGGCCAGCGTGGTCTTTTATTTTATGACCCATTGAACCAACAAGCTACATAAGTAGGATAGTTGCCAAATTTTCGTCAGTACTCTTTGGTTCCATGTTGTGTGTGGTTGTTGCTCTCATTGCTAGCCAATCAGTTGTTTTGGACTAATTGCGGTGTGTGAACTAAATCAAATAGCGCGTGAGTGTTTGTTTGATTATAATCAACATTGAAGTTAAGAATATTTATTCTTAAATTCACATTAGTCACACGTATCACGTCACGTTCGCGTCGTAGGTATTCACGTAGATTATTTTCACGTAGTCTGCCTATCTTGTTTCTTTTAGTTGATTTATAGGGTAAACATGACTTGAACAGTTCCAGTTTTCTAGTACAGCGTTAAAATATAAAAATGTCGTGTTATTTACAGTACAAAAGTTTTAAAAATGTCGACGGTTGGCATGAGTGTCGCCAACACAGAATATGACGCTGCGCAGGCACTTTTGGATCTGCAAAGTAATATTCGAGAATCAAAGAATGAAAGCTGTAAGTTTGAAATGGGAAAAAAAATTCTATTAGATTCCGATCAGCAAAAAGAAACTATTGCATGTATGTTAACCTTCACTTCTTATTCGCAGATGATCGTAAAGAATCTGTAGAAGCTGCACAGCTATTCTTGAGCTGTTTTATAGCATCCAACGTAGCGGTAAGTTGTGAAAATTCTATGTGAAGCAGAGTGAATTTCATCGGTTCCTTATAAGATTTCTAATTTGGTATACTTTTTTATTTTAGCAACAGCCAATTAAATCTATAACTTCACCTAAAGTTGGAACTGTTAGCCCCATGTATGCAGTTGCAAAAAGTACAACGAAGAAGTCTGATGTTGCCACTACGGTAAGACTAAACTGAATCAAGTCTCCAATAGGTAAACGAAAATACCGAAAACGAAAATACCACGCAATATCTACTATCGGAAGGAAACCAATAACATACCTACTTTCTTTTTTTTCAGCAATCACCAAAAAGGATGACTCCTGATCAAGAATTGACAAGTGCTAGCCATAACCATACATACCACAGTGAAGAATCCAGTAACAAACGTTCCAAAATATTCAAAACGAAACCAATTAAACATTTCACTGTTACATCAGGTCCTGATCCGAGTTTTGAATCAAGCACAGTCTCTAACTCAGTCAAAAAGGATAACGTGAGCAAAGTATCAGTGACTGAAATAAAAACTCGTGATGTAGGAACGCAAACCGAGGAAAAGTATCAGCTTCCAATAATAGCGACAATGGAGTTGACTATCTCCCAACTTTGTGAGAAGATTAAATCGTTGGAAGAACAAATCAAATCAAATTCGCAGCTAGGGGAAACGATTGACCATGACGTTTCTGGCAATTTTGACGATGATGATGATGAGTCTCATAAAGTAAACTCTCACGAATTGGTAAGCAAACGTCTTACAATTAATCTTTAAATAAAAAATGAGCATATTGATAATTACAATGTTTTCTTATAATTTCAGACAATGGACGACAGTGATGCTTCCGATAAAGAAATGGATGAAACATTTACCGACCGTGAGACTCCCGAAAAAGTTAAAACAAAACATAGAGCTGGCCACTGTAATGTTCTAAGTAGCAGAAATGTTCATGCAAATGCTGATGACTTGGTAAGTACCTACCATCTACTTATTGTGAATATGATTCGAAAAATCGTTTGTAATTCATACTATTGCAGCACTGGTGGCCAAGTGGTAACGGCCGCGACTTACGAGTTGTAGGTCGTAGATTCGAATCCAGACAGGCGCTTTACTTTGTGTAAATTATTTCATCACCACTGCTCTCAAAACGGTGAAGGAAAACATCATGAGAAAACCGGCATGTCTTAGAACCAAATATTCGAAGACCATGTGACATACCAACCCGTACTGGGCCCGCGTGGTGGACTACGGCCCACTCCCTCTCACTGAGAGGAGGCCTGTGTCGTAGCAGTGGGAACATTATAGGCTGATTATGTTTGTTTTATGTATGTGAATTCATACTGAAATCGTATAATTACTATCGTTCGATATTTTACAGGTGCCAATAGGAGATGGGAATGCTCTGATACCATCAAGAATATTCAGGCATGTCAATTGGAATTCTTATACCAGTGCTACACGAAAATTGTTAACGGCAGTTTTTACACGCAGGTATTTATCAACCTCGTATTAGGTATTTAAGCTACCGTTAACCGAAACAAGGACCTTCCCTAATGCCAAATTATATTTTTCAGAATTTTAGCGACACATTCACTCACCGGTAAACCATCCCCAGCGTTTCCAAATAAACCTGCAAAGAAGAAGTTAGATCCAGCTTTGGTGAGGGACATTGTGCAGACGGTGGTTGAGCGATGTTGCGTACCGGAAAACGTAGTCAGGTACGTAATTACTTCATATTCCTTTCTTAAAGTTAAGAATTAATTAAGGTATATTATTTTATAATTCTTTACCTGTCTTTTATACAGAACCAGTATTACAACAAAATGCGCCGATGAGAGTAAGATGTTCCGAACTCGAGAAAACAATAAAAACAAGCACGAGCATACAGTTAATAGGGAGAACATCTCACCAGAGTCGGACTCCGATTAATTTAATTATTTTATAAAAAATACTACATTTGGATATCCTATACCTACCTACAAATAAAGTAAGAATTTTATTCAAATACCTAGATATTTTTTTCAAATAAGATTTAGTTGTTTTATTTTCATTCATAATCGTTCCAGTTAGAATTCAGCAATCAAGAAGCGGTTTCATTTTATAAACTTTTGTTAACTAACTTGATGTTTAATGTACTTAAGTAAATATTTTATTTACAGATTGGTTCAGTTGATGCCACTAACTCCGCCATTGGAACATAACCGGTGCCAGTCTCAAGCCTGGAAGAAGGAGGAGAGGGTCTTAAATTGTTATTTATTAAATATACAGGTTGGGCAAAAAATCGTGGATCAAACGAAACAGGGCGATAGTTGGGGTTATTTGTAGTAAAAAATATGTTTGTGCGAGAGCCTTAACTTGATCACCTTAAAAGTTATGACAATTTGTGTGTTTACAGTCAGGTTCTAATGTTAGAAATAATTTTTATTGAGCCTTAAAAGATTTTGAAAAAAGTGCCAATACTGATAAATCATGGTACCCAATGTCATAAAAGCACTGTTGTAGTGATGATACTTTTTCTTTATTTTTTTTTTCTATTTTTTTTTTACTGTAAATAACGTCAACTATCGCCCTGTTTCGTTAGATCCACGATTTTTTGCCCACCCTGTATTGTGAACCCCTACCCCCATTGCATCTAAACAAATAAATGATTAATTATTTATTAGTTACATGACAATTATTGTGACTGTAAAAATATTAGGAAAAAAACGAAGAATTAGGAGAGTTTATCAAATTCAGGATAATTTTTTATAATTAATTTCACGAATTTTTACCTGATTTCAATCGGGTTTTAGGCTTGTTAGAACTAAATTGCACAGATTTTAAAAGGAATTCATTATAAAATAATTGGCTAAGTTGTCCTGTCCTGAGATAAAAAAAAAAGGTCAGGGAGCTTATGCGTTAAAAATAAAAAATTGTATTCGATCGTAGTTTCCTGGACACAGGCGAAGGTGGTCACAAAGTTCAGTAGCCTGTAGCCAACCGCGCTGCGCGGGATCAAAGTACAGGAATACTTTGCAGCTATGAAGGTTGAAGTATGCAACAACTTGGGACTCGCAAACCAGTAGACGATCCGGTATGCGGGAAAAAGGCAAAGCACCCTTTTTGACTGGCTCTACACCAGGTTTGGAGAATACGTTACACCAGATAGTGTGGTCAGCTGACCACGGTGCAATGCACGTGCATGGTGAAAGTCTTGGTGTCGAGCTTCGCATCATCATCAGCTTATGATGCGAAATTCGACATCAAGACTTTCACCATTGCACACTGGCAGGGATAGTGCATGCATGGAACATTCAAAATAATTCAGGTGAAACCAGGTCAAAAACTGTCAAGTAACTAACCAAAGAGTATAATAACTATATAATAATAACTAACTCAAGAAAAATTTTCAATCAATATTCTTGCAGTCATTCCAAAAATACGAATTCATTATTCGGAAAAAAAGGTTTTAACCTAAGAGGTGAGGTTTTAAACGCAGAGGTAACGCTGCACTACCTACGCTACGATACCTTCTACGATACGAAAATATATTATCAACACCCAGCCACATAACCCAGCGAAGTAAGGGTTGATTTCCGGTGCCATTTAGGCGAGCTGTCCTAACCATTATTCCTGACCTATTAACAACTTTATGATTGGCTAAACCATCTAAGTAAATGTATTTCTACCATTGATTTGTACATACATATTTTATAAGTCACGGATTAATAAATTATATTAACTTTTAGAATTATTCGAAAGACCATGTTAGAATTGTGATATGGAACTCGACTATTTTCATGATATTAATTTAATATTAATCTACTATTTAAAATCCATCAAAAGTTATTATCTGTTGTACACTTGTGCAACTACATCCTACCTGTCAAACTAAAATTGTGTTCAGTGTTGGAATGGAAGGTTGTCGCAGTTGTTTTGATACGAATTATGCAATAAAATTGCGATAGTTGTGTGTGATTATTATTGCGACACATCGCAAACAATGTCTCACGATACGGATCTTATAATATCGGTGCCGCGTTCTCGTATCAACGAATTTTATTGCAAATATTATAATTTAGTTGAAACATTTTACTGTGTCACTCTGTCTGAGAGTAAATTGTGTCTCGCGAATGAAAAACCTGATTATGTGTATTTCAACGTCACGTTCAACTTGAATCCAGCAGATGGGAGTTTTAATCCAAAGGAATTAGCAGGAAGGATACAGGTAAATACCACCAAGTAATTTCACAAATGTCAACTATTATTGTTCTTGAAAGAAATGTAAATGTAACAAAGGATCTATTGAATAATTATGTCGTACCGTCATCATCGTTTTTAGTACATAATACATCCTATTAGGATCTAGTTGATAGCAAGATTTTATTATTATCTATACAGTGACTTTATGATAGAAGAGTGAAAATAATTTTGTGTGAGAGACTAGTAAACGTCTTCATTAATATTTATTTAAATATTTAGATGGAACATTTTTCAATGAATGACCTCATTTCCTAGAAACTTCCCAATTTGTACACATTTGGGTATAAGTGTGAATTTGTAAATTAGATAAATTTAGTTTATGGAAATATTATTTATATTGCACTAATGAGTTTTGGAATTATTATTATTAAATACCACCTGTTCTACATGTATTTGTCATATTTTCTTGATATAATGTAGTGATAAAAGATGAATCATTGTTGCTAATTAGTAATGTTACTGTCTGATATTGATATGCAAAGTTTTATTACCTATATAGCCTACAACTGGAAAATATAGGGAATCTTATCTCTTAATTTCATTCTGAATAATTCTCAACACAGAAATCTTTTCTTTTTTATTTCACACTTAGAAAAAGGCTTATCAGGAATATAATAGTCTTACTAGAAAATACTTCTATTAGAATTTATTTTAAATAATTAAATGTGTGTTTTGATAAAACTTTAATTTTTTTTTATACATTTCTTGAGCTATTTTAAAGTAGCTAGTTCTGAAATGTAATGACAAAAACAATAGGGATGAGGACGGGGTAAAGTAAACGAAATTCTATTTAGTCCGTCAGTTAGATTATCAAAAAATAATGGACACATATTTTTTCTTGTGTCAATCAACCAAAAAATTACAAAGATAAAGCGTGTCAAAGTTTGCGAGTGGGGGCTCGTGACGTCACTTGTAGGTAAAAATTGTACCAACACGTGACGTCATGCAACATTTCAAATCAATATATCTCTGTAATGTTTTGATTATGTGAAAAAAGAAAAAAATACGTGCCCAATACTTTTTAATAATCTACCTGATAGACGAAGAAAAAAAAGTTAGTCATCATCCCTATTGAATAATTTAGTGAGTTTCTCTAAAAGGCCTACTTATCTTTGAGTATTATATATAAACCTACCTATATGTACTGCCAACTACCACTACACATCACCAAATTACTACCTGCAATCAAGCAGCCAGTTTTCCAACCTATTGTAAAAGCCTTTCATTTTAATTACATATCATAGTAATCTATCTACCTATTTAGATAAAAATGAAATTCTGTTTGGTGGTAAGCGCATCACTGGACAATGGCTGAACTGATTTGGTTATGTTTTATATTTTTTAAATGTTCGTAATAGTCCGAATTAGCTGTTTATGGAAAGATTAATTGGAAAAAAAATCCTGGAAATTTATCAAATTAGGGAAAAACTGGATATCCTTTTGTCTATGACATCTTTATATGATCTATTGAAATTGAAAGGACATCATTAATTTCATACCCAAAAATTAAAGTGCTAGCTAGAAAAAGAAAAGACTATTTTCTTATGGAAAATAACATCTTGAGCATTTTTACTATTATAACGAAAGTCTACAAATAACCCCAACTGCTGTTTGAGATTAAAAATGCCAAAAATCATATTTTATTAAATCAAAAGAATATAATGAAATATCATCAGTCTAATTCTATTTTTAGGCTATCTAGTAATATTTTAAAGGGTGGTCCATCTCTATGAATATACTAGCTTTTGCCCGCGGCTTCGCCCGTGTGGAGGTTGGAAATTATTGCACAGAAAATTCAACCCCCTATTTCACCCTCTTAGGGGTGGAATTCGAAAAACCCTTTCTTAGTGGATACCTACTGTCCACAAAGAACACAGACACACCCTCCAAATTTCATGTGTCTAGGACCAGCGGCTTAGGCTGTGCGTTGATATACATCAGTCAGTCAGGACTTTGAATTTTATTTATATAGATTAACAAAAAAGCAA
The DNA here is from genome assembly GCA_914767645.1 of Hydraecia micacea. Classification (NCBI taxonomy): domain Eukaryota; kingdom Metazoa; phylum Arthropoda; class Insecta; order Lepidoptera; family Noctuidae; genus Hydraecia; species Hydraecia micacea. The sequence continues at coordinate 5,587,035 of OU611794.1, forward strand.
TATAATTTAAAATTAGGAAAAAAGGTAAACAGCAGTAAGTAAATTATTTAAATTACTTAATTATAATAAAAAATGGTGATTGTAAACATTTTGGAGGAAAGCATTCTCTATATTGTGTGGCTGTGACGTTACAGCGTCGTCGTAACCAGTGACGTAATAGTGCTGTCTCTGTCTAACAAGCAATTAAGTTCAAAACAAAGGTGTTATTTTTTCATTGTTTGGTTTGTTTTCAGGTTCCATGTTTTATTATGGAACCCTTTGCTATTTTTCAACATTTTAACATTCATGAAAATTAGTTATTATAATTATTACACACACATACACAGAGCAGCGGTGGCCCAGTGGTTACGGCCGTGACTTACGAGTTGTAGGTCGTAGGTTCGAACCCAGACAGGCGCTTTACTTTGTGTAAATTATTTCATCACCACTGCTCTCAAAACGGTGTAGGAAAACATCGTGAGGAAACCGGCATGTCCTAGAACCAAAAATTCGAAGACATGTGACATCTACTAACCAGCACTGGGCCCGCGTGGTGGATTACGGCCTGCTCCCTCTCACAGAGAGGAGGCCTGTGTCCCAGCAGTGGGAACATTATAGGCTGATTATGATGCAACATTTTGATGGCATACTAAATGTAAGTCTGAAATAAAGCGCCTGTCTGGTTTTGAACCTACGACCTACAAATTCGTAAGTCGAGGCCGATACCGCTGGGCCACCACGCCCACCACTGCTCCTCCAGATACCAAATGTTACATTCAAATTCAATAAGAAATTATGTTAAGAAAATAATTAATATGCAGGGGAAAAAATATATAGATATTATAGGAAAAAAAGTACTGTAACATGAGATTTTTTTTATTATTCACTAGCGACCCGCCCCGGCTTCGCACGAGTAATATGCATGTATTATACATATAAACCTTCCTCTTGAATCACTCTATCTATTGCTGAAAACTGCATTAAAATCCATTAGGTACGTAGTTTAAAAGATCTAAGCATACAGACAGCGGAAGCGACTTTGTTTTATACTATGTAAAGAAGGGAAAGTAAAAACAATGTACAGACGCCAGCACATCAAGCTACCCGAAACTTCACACACTTGCACTTTGCACTTCGTTGTCCGTCTGTCCATCTGTCAAGACCCTTTTTCTCAGGAACACATGGAGTTATCAAGTTGAAATTAATATCAAATACTCAGGGCTGCAATCCCTTCAAGCAGTGATAAAATCAAACTTCTAAGTTAACGCAATCAATAGATACGGGCGTTTATGTTCCGGAATCGTCACCTATAGGGTACCTCCCGTTGACCTAGAATCATGAAATTTGGTAAGAAGCAATGTCATGTAGCACAAGTAAAGGAAAAATCCGAAAACCGTAAATTTTTAGTCACATACCCATAAATTTGTACGGAGCCATCGCGCTCGGTGCGCGAGACCGACTCGCACTTGCCTGGTTTTTTCATAAGCAGATAAATTTTTCGAATATATTGAAGCAATGTCATATATATTTATGTCGCAGGCAACTGGTTAAATTAGCCGTTTAGTTAAACGCCTAGCCTTTTAACTAAACGGCTGCCGTTCAACTAACGGCCTGAATGATATTCAATATTATAGTTTAGGTTGGAACTAAATCCAGCTTTTGTCCAACAATTCATCATCATTCATTTGCCTAGCCTTTTCCCAACTATGTTGGGTTCGGCTTCCAGTCTAACCAGTTGCAGCTGAATACCAGTATTTTACATGGAGCGACTCCCTATCTGAATTATCTGACCCCCACAACCCAGTTACGGGGTAGGACTGGTTGTCACACTTTCGGGCTTCTGACGACCCGTAACGACTGTCAAAGATCCACGAATGACAGCCGGGACCAACGGCTTAACGTGCTTTCCGAGGCACGGAATGCCTTGGTATGTCAAAATGGTCACCCGTCCACAGACCAACCGCGGCAAGCGTAGCATAACCTGATCGATCGACCTGTGTCGCTGTTATTATTTAGCCACGGGTCCAAAAATGTCAATCAAAAACTAATACTTACCAAGATTACCAACCAACAAGAATTGCAATTAATTCTCTCCCAAACGCCTCCCGCAGGCTCTCCCTTAGTTACCTGCCTTTAAAGTTTGCTGATTCACAAAGAGGCACCATTGTTACCTAGTGTCCATGCTCCAATCAGTCAGTGCGGTCACGGCAGCTAACTATATTCCGAAAGTCTCGATTAGTTTCCAATACTGTCCAATCCATCTTTCCGTAATGCCTCAAATTTACAGTACTGTAATCTGGATTGTCGCTTTCGTGGCCAAGAGTTTGTTATTCTTCTCTTGCTTTTACGTTTTCCAAATATACCGGCGTCATTAATGCTGGTACCAATAAATTTAGCCATTAAAAAGATCCGAGTCTATCCCATAAAATTCCCATACAAAGCCAATTAATTCCCTCCACAATATCGGCTGATATTCTGAGCACCGTAACTACAAACAAAGCCCAAAGTTTAACAGGGTCACAATGCCTAAGGCATTTCTCAGGTCCACAGATCGATGTAAGGGCCCTTTCTGCTCTTTTGTGCCTATAGAAGTCAGAACTCTTTAATTCATCGTAGAACCAAAAAGCACCCTTGTATTGATTTGTGTGTAGACCTTAGTCTTTGACATTGTTAGCTTTCTGAGCTTTTCGTATTTACAAACAGCTGGGCAAAAGATTCTTCCAAAAATGAGTTACAATTACAACAGTAGAATAGTCTTAGATTACATAAATATATAGGTACTCTAAGACTATTCTACTGTTGTAATTTGTTTTGTTGAAGGATCTAGTTGGGTTGGATAGCATTTGGAAAACTTCTTCACGTCTTCTCATCGCCTATCCCGCAGTGTTTGAAGACTAAGGTCTTCAACCAGTGCGTCCTGCCCGTCATGATATACGGTGCTGAAACGTGGACACTGACGGTCGGGCTGGTCCACAAATTCAAGGTCGCTCAGCGAGCTATGGAGCGAGCTATGCTCGGAGTCTCTTTGAAGGATAAAATCAGGAATGAAATTATCCGGAAAAGAACCAGAGTTACTGACATAGCTTGCAGAGTAAGCAAACTGAAGTGACAGTGGGCTGGCTATGTCTGTCGAAGGACTGATGGCCGGTGGAGCAGACGAGTCCTGGAGTGGAGAGTGAAGACCGCGTATCGGCAAGCGTAGTGTGGGACGCCCCCCAGCTAGATGGACGGATGACCTGAAGAAGGTGGCTGGGGTAGACTGGATGCCGGAGGCGGAGTACATGGTGTTCTGGCGCAGTCTGGGAGAGGCCTATGTCCAAAAGTGGACTGCGATAGGCTGAGTTGATTGATTGACATTTTATATGACGTATCTCCGGCATTCTCAAATTATAAAAAAAGTATTTTTATGAAACACTCGAAAGTTTTGGCTCTACCTAGAAGACACCAATCCCATATTTAGAGCCTCCTAGACAGTAAAATTCGATTGATTCTTAGATTTACTCCTGTAGCAAATGTAGGTTGTATAATATTTCGTTGACAAAAATGGTGTTAGACAGTTCAAGTCATTATTTCCGGGTATAATTCGTCGCGTTGTCATGTATGGATGCGACAAATCCAAAATAATATTGGTTGGTAGTGGCAGAGGTCAGCGGTGCGCGGTTTCTTTGGGGGCCGCCCGCCGGGTGCAGTGGGCGCACAACCCGGATCTCGCGGTGCCCCGCTTCCCCTTCACTCAGCGGGCTCGTGCGTGGAGGTGTGCATGCGCTTGCGCCACATGATACGCTAGTCAATAGTCTTGCCGCGAAGCACGCCGCGCTCGCACACGCGCGTGATGCCATGCGACGCGCGCACGCATTAATACAATATTATGTACGCGATCGACAACTCCCAGGTGAGCGCGACTCTCATATCCTCCGTTAGAACACCTGCTAGCGCATCAGGCTTGTCCTGCGTTTACGGATCTTGTTTCCTCGCGAGTTTCACAGTGAGCCGCGACTTTGCGTACATCGCATTGTAATGATGTTCATTCACGATCGGCCGATATAACGCTCCCGGAAGTAGAGCCGGTTCGTTAACGTCATGTAGGTATGCTAATTATTGTATACAGTGCTCAAACACAGACGAAATGCCTAGGGTTACTTTTTGAGATGATTTGTTGTGCTTGTGGGTTATTGAGAATTATTACTGACTTCTTATGGATTGTACGTCAGTGTTTGTTGCGAGAAAATGAAAATGTTTTGTTGATGATGCACATTAGCAAGATGGATCTATTGAAGTGAACATAAATGAGTGCGGGTAGCATGCCATCACGTAAGATTATATGGTTGTGATAGTGGTCGTCCATCATCAGACGCTGTGCAGCATCACGTTGCAATGTTGTTGTTTTTGTAACAGTTTGTGAAAGCAATGTTTAATTAATGTGCATGTCTTCATCTGTCGTCTGTACGAAGTGTCGCAGTTCCGGCACTGCTCGGATAACATGGCAAACTTTCACTTCGCCTCCCGAGTGCACTGGTGATTTATATTCTTTCGTTATCTACGACATCTGATCACGGATTTGAATTTAATAAGTGTGAGGACTTTTCTGAGAATTTTGGCTGTGCTTGACCCAACTCCATTGAGGTTTTTTGCTACTGTTTTTGTTCTAATCGGATATTGTAAGTGTTTGTCTGTTGAATATCAGTTATCGACACTCGCTAGAGCATCGACACTTTCAGGATATCTTTGATCTGTTTTCTTTTCTGTTAGCTTTCCATAGATATCTACTACACGCGAAGGTTACGTTAAACACTCACGGATGTTTCGCACGTAAACAAACTGAATACAAAAGACGTCACTTTCATTTTATTACAATGTTAGCGATGTTTCTTGGGAATTAAAAAACCGAGACACGTGGAAAATAGGGAAACCCTAAGATAGTTATAACCTTAAATATACAGTCAGCTTTAATTGACGATAATGAGTGAGAAAAGGACCATAAAAACAAAAAAATTATTTTCCAAAGTATTTATCACCTGAGGTTCTTTGCCAAAGTCAAACAAGCAAACGATTTGATTGATAATAAAAAGAGTGGCGTGGTACAGGCAACCTTCTAATGTTACTTGAAACGTATTAGTATCCGGTATGATTATGCTCTGATGTAATGAATGTCAATAGGTAGGCAGACTGAGCGAGCGAGTGAAACGATAGGGGCCCACTTGCGGTTTCTGATGACAGTGCCCGAATACGTGCAAAAACGGATTCGGTCGACATCCAACGAATTTATGTGACGTACCATAATGCTAATTTGTGGTCAGATTGCTTTTTAACTACGACATTAGAAGGCTTATTAAAATAAGTCCTGTGAAATATTGGCGAATATGTGTTTAATTTATAATTTCTGATTAATGAATTGCCTACCATTTTTGTCAAATTAATTATAGCAAGCGATGCTTATTTGCTTTTGAGATATTATCAAGTCGTATAGTTGGATAATTATTAGCATCCTCTTTCTCAAGGAAGTTTATTATTAACTAGATTACGGCTTTTACGTGCGCATTTTCTATTAATACTTGATGACGTTTGTGGAAGAATGTCGTTAGTTGCGGCCTGCAGTCGTCAAATCGACTGCAGCCACCGCATCACGCCCCTTCTAAGTATCTATTCTATGTGTAGACAGGCTGACTACATTTTATTTAGATTAGTGTACCTCTAGAATGTTGTTATGATCGGAATTTTAAAGCTTGAAAATTATAGCGAGAACTTGCCTTGCTCCACCGATAACTTCAAATCCTAACTGATCGGAATCGCGGAGGAGGTTTTCATTATAATGAATGTCAAATTCATCAACAGCATTCGCCAAATTGTAACCGGCAAATGTCTTTCTCAAAAAAACTGCCTCAGCTATATTTTACCCACGGCAAAATACATATTTGTGTCATGGTCTTAAATTGAGATCTTGAAATCTTCATGTTTGATTTTACACAAATATCCTTGTCCAAATGTTTTTGTTAAACCTTCAATTAATTCATAGTAACTCGGTTTACTGACGTCATATTCCGTTTTCATCTAATCTTGTCATTATTGTTGTGAGCACAAGTCACAACATCTAACTACGTCACGAATTAATTGCAAGCACTTGAATATCAAATTAAGAACCTTAGAAAAACAACTGGCTACTTATGACAGTCTGTTTTATAGACAACAGGTCTATATATTTAAATAATTTGTCGGAAAAATATTAATCAAGACTGACTGAATATTGACTTTTGTACCACACGCACTTTGCCTCAAGTAGATTGTGGACTTAACGATGCTATAGAGAGAGAGACAGTACTTTTGTTATGGCAACCGAATGTTTTGCGTTGAGTGCAGTTTGTATGATACGCGAGTGTGTGTATGAGTTGTATAAAGTATGTCGCGTGCCCGCATCCTGTTCGTCGCTGACGCCACATCGCACGAGGTGGCGTGCGCCGACGTCGCCCGAATGCTCCCACCCTATTGGCCGTTGTTATCTCTTCAACAAACCAACGATAGAATTTCTCCTCTACAAACGGAACTAATTGTACTCACTCACCCAGAGTTAACTTATCGGCGTGCAGATAGGCCTTAATGTAAATTAACATGAGTAGCGCTTCTTGACTGGTTGGAATGACCTAACATTTTCTGGGAATACGAATCAGTAGCTTGGCCTTTGTCAAGGGATTGTTTTCGGGAATCCAAAACATATAATTCATAGTATAAAAGCGAAAGCATATCTTCGTGCATTGAGCTGGATATCTAATTACAGTTTTCTGATAATGAAGCCAGGAGTTCGCAAGTCTATTAGTGTAACCGAACTCTAATCAATAGAAAGATAGCTGCCGTGCAAGTATCGTAAACAAATTTTAATAGCATCTTAATTTCTAAGATTGCGCAGTACGATAACCTTTGCGAATATACGATATATAAAGACCTTCCTACGTAATTAGTAGTTCCTTGATTTGCGTCTAACCGAGATAAACGGTCTATACTGACGTCAATACTATCAATGGAGTCACTCTTGGGACGTAAATGTATAGGAAGAGTTCAGTTTTGCGAGCAAAGTTCGAAACGCGACGTGACAAGGTTCGAAAAACAAATAATCACAACAAGCCGATGCAGAACGGTAATGATCGAAAATAAAAGGAGTATGAGCGAGGACACAAGCAGATAGATATAGTTAGCGCCACGAAATATGAGACTTGACCAACGCTCTTTCCGCCACCCCTATGACGCCCGGTTCCGTCTTGCGCTCAGACCTCATACCGCTAAAGATACCTAAAATCGTGCACTGCGCATGTCAAACCACGTGGTGTGTCAAGTCTCATCTTTCGTGGCACGCATTGTACACAAGTGACGTAAAAAACTAAACAGCTTATGCAAAAATGTAACAGCTAGGTTACGAATGCTAATTGGAAAAAAAGTCACAATCACGAATAAACTGATTACGTCATTACATACTTTGGTTAGAGTCTATTACTTCACATTTCAATCTGCGGGGTAATTGCGTAACACACTATCAGTAGCAATGGGTTTCATTTTGACAGTTCAACAACATTCATTGCGTTATTTACGTTGTTGAGCAGACACATTTATTGAACATATGAAGCAATGGATTAGCAATATACTTCAAAGTGATTCAAATTTAGAGTAATAGTGTGTTACGCAATTAGGGTGCTGGTCCTGTCTTGAATCAAGAATTCAATAAATTAGCATAGCGTTATTTTTCGGACCAGCTTAGTCTTAATGGTGTAAATGAGCCAAAAGCGGAAATTTTTTCAACGTTTACAGTGATCTGATGCAATAAGACCTTCTATAGTACATTACTGCAGCGGCCAGAAAAAGAGGTATTGATGGACGAATTCGCCTCGGCCCACATACGTAAATCCATCAATGCCTAGTTGTGGCCAAGGCTTGTATAGTAGGTACTTACCTACTTTTCTCAAATAATGCGCGGAAATTAAAACTAAGTACCTAGTAGGCAGAACTTTTTGTGAAATAAAATTACTTTTAAAAATTAATGACGAACAACGAACAACAATAATTTTTCCTTAGTTTTTTTTAAGCCAGTTCGAAATTTAAATAAAACCTTTGATAAGTTACCTCTTTGGTTGCCATGTTTTGGAGTAAAAGATCGTTCCATTTTTAAATTACACGACAGATATGAGTTTACTATGTAATTTATTTGGCCGCTAAACCACGACAGATATGGATTTTCATACAATTTTTGCCGGCCGCTGTTCGCATATATTTGGCCCGTACAGCAATTTCGATGTATCTCGAAGAAGGTTGTCAAAATAATGCTCAAATTTCCAAGCATGTTTCAAAAAAATCAATTAATTATCTAGTTATCTACAAAACTAAGAACACTAATGAATTGAATGATTCGGTTGATTTGCGCGACCTCCATGGCTTAAGTGGGTCGCGAAGATTGTTTTATTGTTTCTTTTAGCGCCGTTGTTATTTGTTTATTATACGAGTATGTATTATGGACTCGTTGGTGTTTTGCTAGAAGTCTAGCGTGTTTCCTTCCAGATTCTAAAAGTTTAATCTGAAAAAACGTAAACAAATAGTTCGTCCAACGTAAACGAGCGTGGCAAACGGCGGGATAATCCGATGGGTTTTTTGTTTTGTCTAAAATTGCTGCTACTATTACGAGGAAATGTTTAGAACTTTTTGCTATCAGGATTAAAACGTTTCAGTTTATTAATTCTAGTTCACTTTTTAGTTTATTCATTCGAATTTCAACCACTATTTCAACTGATGCTCAAATACCCATAGCTTCTCTTGAGGTCATTTCTCGTAGTCATCCAACTGTACTGAGTCCAAGATAGCATAGTGCGTGAAAAGATTGAAGTAGATAACGCCTTATTAATAACTTGTTTGTTAAATGAGATAGACAATCATCATATTGACCCCAAACACGTACATCGTACGATCCATTGACGTAACACACTATCGCAGGAAGCATTTAGGACATTTATTATATCACAGACACAATTAAATTATTGATTGACGAAACGCGGTGCATTGATAAAACTATTAACCTACTTCATTTTGTCCATTTTTAACTTCACAGCGCCGGGTATAATATTGTAACGGCCCAGATATCCAGAGAATCCGAAAATAGTCAAAAGAGATTTTTTGGTAAAAACAGTTTTATAATACCAAAACTAAGCTACTACTAAGTATGTTCTGATACACAAGGAGCCGATGCTGTAGATGCAATTAAAGCAGAGTGCTCATAAAAAAATAATTACAAACAAATGAATGAAGATACAGCGCCAATTTTCCAAAACATTCGCCTCGTCATAATCAACATAGTTCAATATCGTTCTCTAACCGTCAAGTGTAACTTGGCTCGATTTTTTTAGAAAGTCGCATCCGGCTGCGCGCTGTAGGCGGGGCGCTTCCGTACTGTGCCCAGCCCGGATGTAGGCTCCCGAGACCTACTAAACTTTATCGTCTTGGTCTTACACGACTATACGTTTAGCCACCGATTTTCTAACAGGAACTAGCCAGTAGCCGTGCACTACAAAATTTTGCGGCGCGTTTTGTTTCTCTAATTTTCGTTTAGATTGTTTGTTTCAATCAAAACGTTTGTTTGGTAGGTATTTAAGGATTAAGTTTTGGGGATTCCTTTTTTTGCTAATACCTATACCTACCACATTATTAACATTAGTTGGATTCATGTTATCGTTATTATTTTTGGAAAAAAAAATGCTGTGTCAGCAAGGTTTGTGCGATTAATTATTAACAGTTATCGTTCTTAGTAAAAGTAATGATCAGAGATAATATTGCTGCAATTACCTTAATATCCTGTTAGTTATTTTATCCACCTACATCGAAACCAAAATCTAGATTTGTATTTTAGTTTCTCAGCCAACTAGGTCTCGACGCGGATCTTGCGGGTATGACTAACCGCTATTTTGTACATTATTAAGTAAATTTTCTAACTGTAAGCGTGTCCAGTGCGCGATAGTAGATGTCGGTGGGTTGTTTTTGAATTATTTTTGTCAATTCGAGAATAATGTATTCCAACCGGTACGGCCGTCACGTCAGTTGCGCACACGCTAAAGGTCAATGATCATCTGTAGATCCGGCTTCGGCGCCCTCGTGACCCTGTGCTGAGTTGGTGTCGGTCGCGGTAATATCAAACTTGCTTATTGATTGATAATCATCACTCACACAGTCACACGCTCACTTAACATTTTGAATAAGCTTAGACATCGATGTCACGTAAACTTATTGAAATTGCAAATACTTAATGCCTCACTAGAGCCATTTTAAGGATGTTATAATAGAAAGATCATACGTTATAACTGCGGGGATTCTATATTAGATCCGTTTAAAGCTAACTGCTCACCTTGCAACGCTAATCTTAGAAAATTCTAACTGCATTCTCGTTACATCCGGCATAAATGCAAGTCATAGTCATATGTGATAGAATAGATTATTAAAATCATGTTATTTTAAAGGTTTCATGCTGACAGTTTAAAATCTGAATGCAAATATGGTGTAGATTTAAACTTTAGACACAACGGCGAACATTCAAAACAAGTGAAGTTATAGCTTTAATTAAAACTACAGGCAGCAATATTACCATAATAATTACTTATGACAAAAATTACAATAGATTTTAAAATGTCCGTGACCACCGCAGGACCACCAACGCCAATCGCTTCCATATTTGGTGAATAATTAGTACTCAATTGGTACTAATTAGTACTCTAACAAAAAAATTGGTACCTTAGTAGTTTTCGAGAAAATCGACTTTGAAGGTGGTCCTGCGGTGGTCACGCTCCCTTCAGCAGGACCACCATGAGCGCCGAAAAATGGGGCATGCTACAGCTATTCTAAGTATACAAATAATTAGTACCCATAAATGTGATTCATTTCGTGAAAAAAACAGAACTGAAACATTTGGATTTACCGAGAAATCAATGATGATAACTTTCGAGCAATCGTTCAGCAGGACCACGATTTTGAATGTTGATTCCAAGTTTGAGAAGCTTGTCGCTTTCCTCAAACCTACATAGAAAATTAGTACCCTGCAAGATAAAATTAGTACCCAAAATTCAACATTAGTACTCCAGTAGTTTACGAGAAAATCGACTTTGAAGGTGGTCCTGCGGTGGTCACGGTGCAAAATTTTCATTTCAAGATTTCCCTATTAAAAACTCCGTGATTTCTTCCCAAATTTATACAAAAATTAGTACCCATAAAGAAGTTATAGCGACCAAAAATTCAGATTCCTAAGTGTTGTATTTTAAGAGAAATTAGCTTTCATTACTTTTCCATACTAAAACTCCGCGTATAACCCGACCAAATTGAGTTGTCAATCTAACTTAACTAAAACTACAGCTCATGCACATAAATATTTTTTCAGTACCTAATATGTACTTAGATTTTGTATAAAAATTTAGATATTAAACTGTTGTTATTACTATTCCGACATCCATAAATTTATGTGCATGAGCTGTAAAGTTTTAGTTTAGTTAGATTGACAACTCAATTTGGTCGGGTTATACGCGGAGTTTTAGTATGGAAAAGTAATGAAAGCTAATTTCTCTTAAAATACAACACTTAGGAATCTGAATTTTTGGTCGCTATAACTTCTTTATGGGTACTAATTTTTGTATAAATTTGGGAAGAAATCACGGAGTTTTTAATAGGGAAATCTTGAAATGAAAATTTTGCACCGTGACCACCGCAGGACCACCTTCAAATTCGATTTTCTCGTAAACTACTGGAGTACTAATGTTGAATTTTGGGTACTAATTTTATCTTGCAGGGTACTAATTTTCTATAGGTTTGAGGAAAGCGACAAGCTTCTCAAACTTGGAATCAACATTCAAAATCGTGGTCCTGCTGAACGATTGCGCGAAAGTTATCATCGTTGATTTCTCGGTAAATACAAATGTTTCAGTTCTGTTTTTTTTCACGAAATGAATCACATTTATGGGTACTAATTATTTGTATACTTAGAATAGCTGTAGCATGCCCCATTTTTCGGCGCTCATGGTGGTCCTGCTGAAGGGAGCGTGACCACCGCAGGACCACCTTCAAAGTCGATTTTCTCGAAAACTACTAAGGTACCAATTTTTTTGTTAGAGTACTAATTAGTACCAATTGAGTACTAATTATTCACCAAATATGGAAGCGATTGACGTTGGTGGTCCTGCGGTGGTCACGGACATGATTTTAAATTAAGTAATTTGACGGTACCACGTCCAATTCATTGAAAAACGAACAGACTGCTTACAAAATTAGGCACAGCCTAGACTGTTCATCATTCCTCGTTTTTTGTTGGGCAAAAAGTCAATATCAATGTTAAACATTTCATTATTGTTTCAGAAATATGTGGAGTCATCAGTGGGATGGGCTGGCGAGAGAGGCGAGGATTCCAGCTATGACTCGGAGTGTGAAGACGAGAGTGCGCATCGTGCAGCCTCTAGAACCCCCTCCGATACTCTTGCCGCGGAGTTCGCCGAATATGTCACTCTTACACCACCACAACCCAACCAGGTAGGATCTCCACTGAGCATAGCATGAGCATCATTATCTGCCTAGCCTAAAGAAAGAGTGCTTATCTGACCTCCACCGCCCACGAACTGGGTAATACGATACCCCTTGGTTGGTTGTGTGGTGTTCGGCTTCTGAAGACCCGTAAAGACTGTCATAGATCCACGAATGGCAGCTGGGACCAACGGTTTAACGTGCTTTTCGAGGCACGGGGGTTCTCGGTGTGGAGAGATGATTACCCATCCACGGACCGACCGCGGCAAGCGTAGTTTAACCTGGTCGATCTACCCGTTCGGCTGTTTTTGCATAGCCAGGAGCATAAGCATATTACCTATATTATGCCTATAATGTTCCCACAGCAGGGACACAGGCCTGCTTTCTGTGAGAGGGAGTGGATGGTAATCCACTACGCGGGCCCGGTGCGGGTCGGTGGATGCCACGTCTTCGCATTTTTGGTTTTAGGGCATGCCGGTTTCCCCACAATGTTTTCCTGCGCCGATTGTTACTGAGCAATTCATTTATATGCACGACATGCCTGCGCAATTGCAGTGGGTATTTGACAATACAGAGTATGTAACAGCTAACAACTGTTTCCTGTGTATCTCCCTTTGTAGATCTTGAGACACGATGAAAATTTTATTGTGTCTATAGTGGTGTACTAGAGGTTAAAAGGTCACTCGCACAGTCGCACTGTAGAATTCTAAACAGGTTCCTTGCGAAAATTTTGAAAATGCAGTGAAAGTTTTCGTCAGTTATTATTCAAAGAAAATTGCTTCACCATACATTTTGATCGTGTACTTATTGCACTTTTGTATGGAGACCGTAGAAATATTTCGACGATTACCTAAAAAAAGAAATTAAATAAACTGTAACCATGAATTCAACACACGATTCAGAATCAGAATCATGTATTGAATTCATGGTACAATTTGCGCGGCGATGGTCCTGCCACCCTGTAACCCTGTATACCAAGAGATGGACAGGGCTTCATCAACAGTGACGATTCTGCGATGCCAATCTACATTAAATTTGTTAGTCAAAAAGATAAATCGAATACCAGATTTGCAATCTACATTTGATATTCTGGGTTATCAATTTATCATCATTGTTTTTCATTGACCAGGAAGGCAGTTTGAAGTATTTAATTTCCCTAAGTTTATTGACTCATTTCGCTTTTTGTTCTGCTTATTGTACAGACGCGCCAGCTATCAAGCTACCCGAAACTGTAAAATTTTCCCAATCAATTTTGAACCTTATGTTTTAGCGATAAAGTTGAACATCTATTAAAGAAAATAGATGGCGTCTGTACCTATTCCCGGATTTTCCCATTGATTAAATTAGTTCTTTATCCAAAGTTCTGTATTCATTCTAGGCAAAGATCGAGTTTGCCATGAAGCTGGGTTACTCGGAGCGGTTGGCTCGGACGGCTATCCAGCGGTTGGGTCCCGACCCACCTTGCAACGAGTTGTTGGCGGAATTGATCAAGTTGGCTGCTAAACAACCCCCGAGAGCGTTGTCGCCTGCTCCACCGGCGGAACCTGACCCACCGCCCGACCGCGCCCCGCTAAGACACATTGTTATAGATGGCAGTAATGTTGCTATGAGGTATGTACTTATAAGATTTTTTATCTTAACTAGTAGGTAAAGTTGTACTTTTTATGGCGGTTTGTCACGAGGCTGGTGTATATATGTGGTTTTGAAGACTGCAAGTTAGTACAGTTACTCAATCTTAAATTTTAGACAAAAAAATCCGTGCTTGGCTTAGAAACTGCTCGGAACACAATGAAGTTTTATTTCAGAAATCAAATAAATATATTGTTTATTGTAAATAATCATAAGTCAAAGATAAACAATTCATATTCAATATCGTACGAGTTTCTAGATATCAATCACCCCGAGTTCCGGTTGATAACTCGTATTGTCACAATCTTATCATAATGATACTGTATTATTAATAATAGTGTAATATTCTAACCTAATTATGTAAGTTCAAGTTGTGGCGCACTTTATACCTTATGCTCGATGTTTTGTCCACAGCCATGGCAACAAAGAGGTGTTCTCGTGTCGCGGCATCGAGATTTGCGTTGAATGGTTCCGCGCGCGCGGGCACCGCGAGATCACCGCCTTCGTGCCCAAGTGGCGCAAGGAGTCCTCGCGACCCAACAACCCCATCGCCGAGCGCGACGCGCTGGAGCGGCTCGAGCGCGACCGCGTGCTCGTGTACACGCCCAGCCGGCTGCTGGGCGGCAAGCGCCTCGTGTGCTACGACGACCGGTACATCCTGCGCCTCGCCGCCGAGACCGACGGCATCGTTGTGTCCAACGACAACTACCGCGACCTCGCCGTCGAGAACCCCGACTTCAGGAAAGTAGTAGAGGAGCGCCTGCTTATGTACTCGTTCGTGAACGACCGCTTCATGCCGCCCGACGACCCGCTCGGCCGCTCCGGGCCCACACTGGACGCCTTCCTGCGCGCGCCACCGACCCGGGCCGACCCGCCGCCCGCGTGTCCGTATGGCCGCAAGTGCACGTACGGTAACAAGTGCAAGTTCCACCATCCGGAGCGCGCGGGCCGGCCGCACAAGTCCGTCGCGGAAAAGCTATCGGAGCGTGCGGCTGCCAACACACTGCGCCGCGACCTGCACACCGTGAGCCTGCCGCCCGGCGGCCGTCCCGCCGACGTCAAGCGCCAGCTGGCGCGCGCGCAATCCGCCGCGCCGCGCCTCGCAGACGCCACGCTCGCCACGCACTTCGACCGCGCGCAGGTGGCAGGCCCATCGCAACCGCCACCACCACCGCTGGTACCCGCATGTCCGCCGCCTGACGTGAACACGCACCGCAAGCTGGCTCGCCAGCTGACGCTGAATCCGGCGTGCGACCCGCGCCTGCAGCCGCACACGATGGCGGCGCGGGTCGCCAGTGCCCCGGGCGCGGCGGGCGCGGGCGGCGCGGCGGGTGCGGCGGCGCTGCTGGCCCCGCTGCTGTCGCCGTGCGCGTCGGATGGCGCGCTGCAGCACTGGGACGCGCGGCGCCGCATGCACTACCACCTGGCCGGCATCTTCCCGGAGCCGCAGGTGGCGCAGGCCATGGCGGCGTACCCGGAGGAGACGGACGCGCAGACCATGTGTGCCATCATCCTGGCGCGCTACCGGCCCAGCGAGGCTCGCGTGCCGCACTGAGCGGACCCGCGCTCTCCGCGTCTCACTGCCGGTTTTTGGCAAAAAACCGGACCAGTAGATCTCCGCTAGCTCTGACGATGATCGACGAGCCGGGACAGTGCAGCTTAGGCGATGATCGAGAAGAAATGTTTATGAAACACCCTGCAGCTGGCCCGCGCCGGACGAGTCGAGCGCGATGCTCGCAGGTATCACTGATTAATAGGCATTTATATTTGTACATATTCTATGATTTCTGTCATATGCTTCTGAGAAGCGTATGCTGATATTTAATAAACATTAAATAGTTTCTAGAATGTACAAATACATATTTTCATGTGTACAGTTAACTATGACTTGTTGCTTAACTAGTATGGCAATTTTTGCTTTCTTGTTTTCATTCCTGTATCTTCCAGTGAATAATTTCACAATATTTACTTTTTGCGTGATTATAAAATTGTTACATGTAGTGACATGAAATTAAGACAATTAATTATTATTGATTTAAATAGCTAATTATGTGATCATATAAATCATTATTGGTACCATGTACCAATTTTATTTTTATACTAATATAGTTAAAATGTTATGATATTGAACATTAGTATAATATTGTTTACAAAATTTAAATTCGTTAATTTGATTTTATGTATATTTAAGTAAAAGCGTTTATCATGAGTTGTTTTTTGTATGAATGTTTTGTAGATTATATTGCACCATGGTTGTGGCTACATTAATTTATAACTTTCGAGGGAACATCAAAAAACTCTTCATGTTATTACTTAATGTCTTGGTTTACTAAGTATGTTTAGATGTAAGCAATGACCAGCTATAATTGACTAATTTAGTCATTATTGTAGGTATAACATTGACCAATCTGTTGTTTGATTTTTATTAAATTGAACTGTTAAAAACTTAAATGCAATGCATAAATTGAAAATGTAAGATACATATATCTACTCTCATGCAATACTTCATACAATGATAGTTGTTATATTTGTATAGATACATTTTATGAAGTATCACATGATATTATTAGGATAATAATTAGTTTATCAAGTTTTACCTGGATGAATTTTTGAAACAAAATGGAACCTTTTTGCTGCCATGGTTGATCATGGGAACTTTTGACGTAAGTAAAAAAATTATTAAATTATTTTATTAAATAAATAAATAATTATATTAATTTATTTTATGAAATAATATATTGACGAATTTCCGAATGATAATTGGCAGTGAAAAGGTTGAAAGGTAAAATTTGATAATAAGTAATAAGAAGTGTTACGGGATTGATTCAGTTTATTTGCTTAACATTATAAAGACATCCCAAACATCTCTGATTGCTGTTCACATTCCTTGTGGAATGTTTAACATAATATTATGTCTATTGTGACATTATAGTAATAATATTTTTAAAATAAAGCATCTCTCATTAGAAAAATCCTTTATTTCTTTTTAACCCTGTCCGGATTGTTAGAAAATCTCTTTACTAACATTCTCATGAATTCTTTGCTTTTCTTGAGGTCAGGTTTGTCAGAAAATTCTATGAAGTCTTGACCTATGAAATTTCTTGTTGGTTTTAATACATTATCTTGAGCAGTTGGCACAAATATTCTACTTTTCTTATTGGTTCTATACAAGAATTGAAAAGCAGGTACATCACTAAGTTTTGCTACTTCTACTGTGTCCACATTCTCTTGAATATCCATTTTTTCAACTATACTGTCATTTGTTTTTTTCTGTTGATTGGTTTGTTTCGGTTTTAGGTGGTTCTTAGCTATATCAACTATTTCTTTCCTGATATCTAATAGGCTGTTACATTTTATTCCTAAACAACTAGTTGGAAGGCCAAAATTGACTGCAGATACTTTTCTTAGGTCACTCAAACAGAGTAGAGGTATGTCTTTAGTTGCACACAGTTCTAAAATAGGTTGCACTATCAGTCTTGGGTTTACTTTAGCTTCAATAATGATGGCTGAACATTCTCCATTTTGTACAGCATCACTGCATTCTCTTATACCAAGTAGAAGTCCGTCCACCTTTCTGGAAACACAATTAAAGAATTCTTATCCAGATGTGGCTGGATAATGGGAATATGTAACTTTTAAGACAAAAATAGTATCTAGAGTAAGTATATAGTTTTGTTTAAAATATTTAAAAGAAAAGTTTAAAATATAATAAATACTGGAAACCACTCTTACTTTAATTTAGGTGGTTTCGGACGTTGTTCCTTAGGAATATCTTTCAGTTCTTTCCAATGAGGTTTCTTGAATTGAGGTATGACAACTTTGTGTTTTTTCAAGGCTGATTCTAACCTCTTGCCCTCTTCTTCTGTTATCTCGGGCCTGTAAAGAATGCCTACTTTATTAATAACGGCATTTTAATGCAATAATCTACTTGTAGTAATGGTTTGGTGGCACGAACATACCAAAACACTGGATCAGGCCGACATAAAACGTTTTTTATAGTTTTCTTCAGTTTACCCTTACTGATAGTATTTTTCTTCTTTTGCAGAGTAGTAGCTGCCTTGGCTTCACTCATGGTTGACTTTTCATAAATAAATTGTAGAAAAACAAGCACAATATTTGGTAAACTAAAATCATAACCTAAAATGTGATATTCATGTGACAGACTGACATTGGACTGACACAGGCAGTGACAGGACAGTCAATCCCTACGTTCCGAATTGCGTCAAAAGCGATAATATCGCGAATCCGACCAACGCGCAATGTCACAATTATTCATTGAGGTACATAAAACATGGAGATGCCGCGTTATTCTATACATACATTTGCTTATACAAATATGAGTGAAATATGATTCAGAATGTGAAATATCATTATGTCTCATTCTTTCTAATGAGATAATTTTATTTGATAAAAGAGACAACAATATTTTAGTTGTTGCTCATTATGGCAATATTTTATCGTGACGTAATGACAGTTGTAGGTAAGTGCCATAGCAGCCATCTTATGCTATGAGTTTCGTGGTAGTTTTGCTGTCAAATGGTTGTTTATTTTTTGTATTATTGAGGATTGCGAGAAAATTACGAGGATTTTACCTGTTAAAACTGCACGTAAATGTTGGAAAACAGAAATTCAACATGCCTGTGTGTTGTATTGTGAAGTGTGGTGCAAGAAAGAATGAAAATCAACCTCAATTGTCTTTGCACAGGTTAGTAGCCGGTTTTCATGCATTAATACATACAATAATACACATTCGATGATGCAATTGTAACGTGATCATGAATTTATGGCTAAAGTATTGATATTTGGGTTCATTTCCGTATAACAGGCCTTACTATTATATTTGTTAATTCGTTCGTTTGTTTACAATAATATGTCATAATGGAATAGTGTTGTACCGTTGCCGACTTGGCGTAATAGTTTCCGAAACTAGTTCCTCCGCTGAAACGATACCGGTATATTCTGCGATGTTAACATAAATAATCCTGCGTCTTATTCAGTCCGAGTGACCTTGCTAGGTCCGGCCTGTGGTTCACACTTCACAACACCAAAATCAAAATATTTCACATAAACCTACATGGACACTTTTATGAAACGTCAGAAGCTAGGTGCACGGTTCCAATTGGTAGTTTCCTATGGAGAAGAAACGGTAAGAAACTCAATGGTTACGCTTTTAAAATAATTGGCTTTTACAATGTTTTCTATTTTGTTAAGTACCTAGTACTTGTTGACAGGCCTACACTGCCCTCCCCTATCTATTAACATTGAAATTTCAAAAGTTTTTCTCGGCTCCTAAGGGTCGTAACGTGATGTTAAATAGCCTATAACCATCCTGGCTACCAAACGCAAAAATAATTTATGCATGGCATTTTTTTTGCGCGGAACCCTAATTATTTTTCTAAAATAAAGGTAGCCTAAGTTACTCCTTGTAACATATCTGTCAGTAAAGTCCCGTCAAAATTGGTCCAGCCGTTTCAGATTAGCCGGAACAAACAGACAGACACAGACAAAAAAATAAGCCATTTTGTTAATAGTACTATTTAGATTTTTATAAGCATTTAGTAAAAAGCTGTTATTTTGACAGTACCAACAGACACTTCAATTTTATTTATTTTTATAGATAACGGAAAGTAAGATAACCTACTCATCTTTTTCTGTTACAATTACAACGGACTTTGTATACATAATATTAGGTATGATCTAAACGTGATAACTAGTAAGACTCGTATTTAGTATCGATACTAGTTATAGTAACACCTATGTTCCTTGATAGACACAACACTAGCAATGGCAGCCATTTTATGAGACAATACCAGTTGTAGGTATGCACCCTTTTTTCGTAGGTATTTCCAGTCCATACTGTTGTATGTCAATGCAATTATTACTCAATAGCCCTTATATTTTGTGACTATTAAATTTGGTCGGATTCGCGATATAATCGCTTTTAACGCAATTCGGAAGGCGCCCATGTGAATTTGACGTTTATTTGTCACAGGTTTGTCAAACTACAGAGTGCCCGGTATACCTAGATTGTTAAAAACTTTTTATCAAGAATATTTTGTTCACTTCAAACATTTTGCAAGATTACTGTTTAGTAAATGTCGCAGTTATTTAGATTTAAGGGGACAATACTTTACTCATTGTCCCTCAATGCAGTTTATCTTTTCGTTAGAGCAATATACAGGTGCTTTCAATAAGTAGTTTATCAAAATTAATTAATACTTGTTACTTAGTAACTATTTTGGTGAATGTAGCTGTAGGTACAGACGCCAGCACATCAACCTACACCTAACTGTCAAATTTTCCCAATCAACATTGAACCTTATGCTTTAGCGATAAAGTTGAAAATCTATTACAGAAATCTGACAGATTGTAGTAGGTTGATGTGCTGGCGTCTGTACATTACCTAACTGCTTACACTGTTATACGTACAGACGCCAGCACATCAACCTACTACAATCTGTCAGATTTCTGTAATAGATTTTCAACTTTATCGCTAAAGCATAAGGTTCAATGTTGATTGGGAAAATTTGACAGTTAGGTGTAGGTTGATGTGCTGGCGTCTGTACCTACTTATTATTGAATATAAAATAACTATGATTTCCAATTTTAAATTTTATTTCAAAGACATTAATATTGTAATTATCCTCTTAGTAGCAGTAGTTCGGTTGTATGTTTTGGGGGGAAGAACATAATCGGAAAAAACGAGAAAAATATTCGAGACACGATTCCCGTGATAAACTATTTACATACCTATAAGCCGATGCATTGAAGAAAGGAATCTTAAATGGCGGCTTGCACTTGCGTTGAGTCGTTGACAGATAGTACAGTTAGCATGTAAAAGTTTAAGTCAGTTTTTTTTTCAAAGGAGGCATAATAACTGTCTCCGCACAGTACACACGACCAAACAACGAAACAACAATAAAACAAAACTGAACAACAATAACAAACAGGTAACAACGGAATATATAACAAGGAATTCGTAAAAAGGATCACTGAGCGCGTCAAGACAGCGTGGAAGCAAATCAAGACTATTTTTTTTTTGCTTACGGTACGCGCGAGAGTGAGTATAGACGGCACTAGTGTGCGAGCGAGAGAACATGATAAGCGCCGCCATTTAAGATTCCTTTCTTTAATGAACCGGGTTATACCTACAAATTTGTACGGAACCCTCGGTGCGCGGGTCCGACTCGCACTTGACCGGTGTTTTTTTATGAGTAAGTATACCTACTTACCTACTGGCTGATGGCGGCTATGGGAAAATTTTACCTTTCTGTATGAGTCTCGGTAAGGGACCTCGCGCACTAGACGATCACGACTCCGGCCAGTGGCCGCAGCGACCAAGCTAACTATAGAAACCATATACACGTCGCGCACTTGGCCGCAACATGGTTTCTTTAGTTCATCTGGTCGTTGCGGCCACTGATCGTGGTCGTGGCCGCCTAGTGCGCGAGGTGCCTAAGTCTTGTTCAGTGTTAAACATTCCACTCCGCTTAGGAGTATAGTGTTACGTCACGCAAATCCATTCCCGCTTGTAATCTGAGGGTGGGCAGAGATCCAAGTACATACTATATGATAATTTTAATCATCTTTTACTGCTGACTTGTAATTATTTGCTTACTGTATGTATAGGTAAACAATTTAATTATAATAAAGACTACTCTAATTAGAAATCCATTAAAATAAAACTTAATTGAAAAATATTCAAGGTCCCATAACATTCACCTGCTTTTTACCTACTCCATCAATTGACCTTTCCATAATAACAAGGAAAAGAATCACCATTCGATATTGTTTCATAAACTTTTATGTCTGTCGGCAAGACAATTGGGGAAACACAAAAGAATAATATAAATCTCCGCTTAGAAACTTACTAGGAAGTCGAAGTATACGTTGCAAAAAAGGATGCGTTTTTTGTTCGCCCCGGGGCCGTTGGCGAAAACCATTGTTCATTTCGTAGGGCGGGGGAAATACTAACTGCAATAAGAAGGGTGCGTTGTAATGCAACTTACCTGAGGGACCGATGCAATGCGATCAACGATGATCTAGTCATATAGCACAGCTCAAAGTGTTCGCATGTTTTAGTGATCAGTGATGTCTTCATCAAGGCAGAGTGATAGTTGTAACTGGTTGCTTGTGGAATGGAAGAGTGGCGGTCGTGATGTGGTGTACATACGTTCGGTGGTGAGCCCGGTGAATAAGGAGCTGAGGGCAGGCGATGTGATGACGGTGAACCGGCGCGGGGAGCAGGAAATGGCGACGTTGGTAGCGCGCGCGCGTGAGTAATTGATTTTTAAATTTTTGCTGCCCTTCCGCAGCGCAGGTAATCCGTAACGGTTTCTATGAAGTATTAGTGAAATAGGTATTTAGGCTATCGTGCTTGAAGTAATGTACGTATCTATCTGTATCTGTGTAAATAAGAATGATCTGATTTGTTTATTTTTGAATAATGACCTAAGCAGAATTTTCTAGTCATACTTAAGATACCAACAAGAGTTTGATAGAAGTATTTATATTCTGAGTTGAATAATTAAATACGAGTTTATTTTTCTTACAGTAAATAGGATTAGTGAGTAAGTATAGGTAAAGTACTTAGATATTTATCATAGCAGAAGAATTAAGAAATACCTACCAACCACGTGTTAGTATTTTGTTGAACTTCCAAAGTGGCATGCAAAACTGAACCTTATTTTGAATACAGTTACATCCAACTTTGCAAAAACAAAATTGCAAATTCGTAATGCAATGTTTTTTGACACAGATTCGATTCAGTCAGGGAATTTGTAAAGGATAATTTGTCAAAGCGTACGTACGTCAAGCGCACAATGATGACAATTTGACAGTAACAGTGCCTTTATGTCGTACTAGTAAGGGCGATTTTCGTAGCGCAAGTGTTACCACTTTTGTGTGGTTGATGGTACATTCTTTTAGTTGGCTATAGGCATTGGCGTGGCTAGGGATGTTGTCTAGGCGGGGCAGACGTCCAGCAGAACATAAATGACGCTTCGTAATAAATAATCCCACCAAAACATTTCGTGTAAAGTAGGTTGCCAAGACTTATAACGGTCTTACTGTTAAAAAGTTACCAGGATCCGTAATGTACCTACACATTGCAAATTACTTACAACAAGTTCTTTTGTTACTTTTTACCCTTTTAACCAATCACGTGTAAGAAAGAGACGGCAATACTTTTGTTTTTTTTTGTGTTTGTGTGTCAATGTGCGTGCAACATGCCAACCAAAAGTCGAAAACAAAAACCGACCCGTGAGAGATCGCTCATTAATGTTTATTTTATTTATAATTATTAATAATTTATCTATGGCCACAACGTAAAATAGGTATTATTTATTTAATTACGTTGCTGACGTTACTACACTCAAAAATATTAATAATAATTAAATTTGTGTTTCGACCGGATTGGGCGAAACTCAGCGGCTGAAACGCCTATTAAGCCTCAACAATTAATCAGAATAGTTTGGTCAGACATAATGGTAGCATTAATTCATGTTTCACACAATTCATGCCACAGGAGAACGTGACATGCTGGACTCGATGGTACAGGAACCAGAGAGGAACGAGGAAGCAGGTCCCAGCATGAAGCACGAAGAGGAAGCTGAGGACTTCTCCTCGAGCGCATCGTCTTGGGTGCCCAGCGATGATGGCGCACAGTCTGGAGATTCTGTTAAGGTAGGTTTTAAATGTGAATGCCGTGACGTCATAATGTATTTAAGGTAATTATTTGAGGTGCAGCGATTTTTATGTCATGTAGTTCGTACTTTCTGGCTAATGGTCACACGAAAGAAGGCTGTAACTTACCTACTTGAATTTGCATTTATATAATTTTATTTTCTTCCTTTTTTTATGAGCACGGCTAATGGGGTACCTACCTATTTTAATATTGTGTGATTTGTATGGCGCACATACAAATCACACAATATTAAAATAGGTAGGTATAGGTAGGCCAACGCCATCTGTTTACAACTTGAGCTAATTTAGGATACCTATTGATTAGGGTTGTGGAGGTCAGATAGGCATTCGCTCCATGTAAAATACTTACTGATATTCAGCTGCATCCGGTTAGACTGGAAGCCGACCCCAACATAGTTAGGAAAAGGCTAGGCAGATGATGACGATAAGGTATGATAATGACATATTAAGACAAAATTTATAAATTACAGGTAAAGAACAAAAAAGTCAAATTGGAACGGTGCAAACGTCAATATTCCAATAGAAGGTCAGGTAAAAAGATCATCACTCCTTCGCACAGAGCAACTCCAGTTATACCAAAAAGTATGCAGCAATCGAACATTAAAACAACGATGAACCGCAAAAGAGCACACAACGACAGCCTAGATCTGTCCAGGAACATATCTATCAACAAATCTGTACCAGATTCGACTAGGAAGAATAATCTAAAAATTGGTCAAGGCAATCAAAATGTGACAATAGATGTGCGTGAGCTTATAAATATACAGAACAGTTTCAAAATATTGTTCAAAATGCTCGAGGATATGAAGCGGCCAGGATCTTCGACATTCAACCAAAGTTCGAAGGAACATGTTCCGATGCCGGTAAAGGCTGAAGATAGGAGCCATACTCCTTACAACCAGTCTGTTGAAGATGTTAGGGAAGAAGATGAAGAACACAGTGAGAATGAGGAATTCAATCGTTCAGATGATACTGTTTTAATTACCAATAAGTATAATGTTGCTGTAAAGACAGCACAGAAAAAAGGGACGGAAAATGGTGATTGGGTTTGTATCTTTTCTATGTATTAGAGTGTTTTACAAACTTGGGACGTTTATTATTAGATAAACCGTCAGTTTGTAACAAAAGACGTAAAATATTATAGAAAAGTTGAATGAGAATTAGGTGGGACAACGAGGGAAGTTTTGAAGTAGCAAATACTTAAATAATTTTATAGTTGTATTTAAAGTATATGCGACATGTTGTTTTAACTTTCGGTGAGAATATGCCTGTACCGACAGATGATTTTATATTTATTGTGTTTTAAATAATGTTTGTACAAATCTTGTAAGAAATGAAGATGATGATGCTGATTTCAGGTGCCCATTGGTAGTGGAAAGACTTTAATACATAGAGACCAATTCAAGAGGGTTAATTGGAAATCGTACACCATTGCTACAAGAACGCTACTCCTTGCTGTGTTTCCAAGAAGGTAACTTTCGTTTTTAACTAATTTATTTTTTATCAACTAAAATTACCCACAGGAAACCCATAGGAAAGAACTTTATCGATATAAAGAAAAAAAAAATTGAAACCTGAATACCTTTGTATCTACAAACCCATTGACCAACCTAAAAAAAAATTGTGTTTAACCAAGATTTATTTTTAAAACACTGCTGACGCATCCCACGTAAAATGCTAGCACCTGTTGAATCAAATATTAACTAAGAAATGCTAACGACATCTTAATTCCACAGGATACTAGCAACCCATTCGTTGACTGGGAAGAGATCGCCAGCCTTCCAAGACAAGCCAGCTAAGATGTGCCTAGACCCAAAGATTATATCTGACGTCATAATGGAAATTATGGACAGATTCAACGTGAGGGAAAATCTTGTTAGGTGAGTTGGTTCAGAGCTATTTACGTGTTACAACACATTCCATAGTGACACAAGAAAAATAAGATGGTTCATAGATAAAGCAACGGTAGTTTAATATTTCAGTGATTTGCTCACAATGTTTTGCAGATGCTAAGTAGTCAGGAATGTAGTAAGTATTAGTGGAAAAAATGCAATTTCACTTTGCATTTGGCACAAATGAAATGATTAAATGTATTTGTATTTTCATCCGAGCGTCAAAACTCTGGCAGACATACGTTTTTATTGAGAAAGAACCATTTTGTGGAAAAAGTGAGAACTTTCACAAATATTTTTTTGGGTTACGTACTGGAAGATTGCCAGATTATGAATTCAGTAGGGGAATGTTCTATGAAGTGGACTTATGGGCTTACAGATAAGATAGACAGGACCTGGACAACATTTTTACGAATTTTGGTTTAAAACTTGGAAAAGGGTAATGTCCAGCAGTGGACAACAGTAGGCAAAGTTAGGAATCAAACCTTGCTTATCCTGAAATGGGTTCCAAGATTGGTATATCTTAGGGCTGGAAAGTTTTCGAAAGATTCAGGAATTTATAGATCTTTATTTTGCAGGAGCATTATCACAACCAAGTGTGCGGACGAATGCAAAATGTGGAAAACTCGAGTCAATAAGAAGAAAACGAAGAATAACGAGAACATGCCCCCTCCATCAAACAATAACTTAGAAGAACAAAAAGTTATGTAGCTAAACCATGTTGTTTTAAATGAAAGTGACCAATGAATTTTTTGGCTGTGATTTGCCTGTATTTATAAGAATGTCTGAAATAAGATGTTATAGCTATAGTTGTTGTATTTTAGCATGGCAATAGCGGTCATTGACCTACATACATTACCTATCATTTTTATTTAAAAAATCGGTAATAAAGTCCGTTAAGGACCTGCATCCTGCATCATAATTGCGTAACACACTATCAAGCACAATCTGAATCATTTTGAAGGATATTGCTAATCCATTGCCATATATTTTCGAAAAATTTGTCTGCTCAACAACGTAAATTACGCAATGAATATTGTTGAACTGTCAAAATGAAAGCCATTCCTACTGTTAGTGTGTTCCGCAATTACCCCTCTGAATCAATATCTATCGTGATCTTAACCATGTTCCAATAACGAAAAACCAGTTCCTACGAAGAGATATTATAGAAAGGGCAATGACCACTTATTGCGATGCTGCTAAAACGTGATAACTATAGTAATAAATTGCTTTTAATATTTAGGTATACCGATGATTAGGATTATGAATGTAAAATAATTTTAATAAACAGATTAAAACGTAATAAAATATTTATTTGCGTTAATTCCACATTTTGTTGTTGATTTTTAATATTAAAATAAATTAAGTTTCCCTTTGACTAGAATATTATAAATAGTTTTCTTAAAAATGTAAAAGCATCAGTAGTTTACACATGGACTATTCCAGTAAAGGTATAATTTCACACATTCATTCCTTTTAACACAAAACAAATGCACAAACCCATACCAACAGTACTTCTTAATGTCCTTGTTGGAATATACCAAGAGGTGATAACACGACATCTGTGTTAGTGCTGGCTAAGATTGCCCTCATCAGCATCATATCATCAGGGGTGAATTGCCAACCACTCAGCTCTCCGAGGCTCTGCAGTTTGGGGCAGCACTCAATGAGCAAGTCCACTGTGGCACAGGTTAGCCGAGGGGCGTTGGGGAACCAAATGCCTTCTAGATTCTCAAACTTGTATCGGCGAAGGATTCTGTAATGGGAAACGGTTTTGTGTAAGATAAAAGTGAAACAGAAAACAATTCATGAGATATAAACTGGATAATTTTGTTCCCAATATTTCAAGTGGGTGATAATAGTGAATAAGTGCCCAAAGCCACATTATTATAGAAGACTAGCTAATGGTTTGCAAAGTCTTTTGTTTTGTTAGGAATTTTCCCCAGCGCGCTTACAACAAATTACCAAAGTTTCATCATGTTCGGTCGAGCCATTTTCTAGTTTTTGCGAGATTAATGCACTGCAATTGATTTTTATATTATTATATATATATCGAGCCTTTTCAGGAAGAAGATCGTAACCGCCATTTTGCATATTTTACAGGAGAAGGTGATGCAAAATGCAAAATCAGTTGATCTGGCGATTAATATTAAAACAGTTTTTTGGGATTTTTGGCGCTTACGATGTTCTTCCTGAAAAGGCTCGACATATAGACTGGCTGACTGAGATAGCTTCGTCTTAAAAATATTATATAAAAACATGTCCTGACTGTCCTGTTGATTTTGCACATGGCGGAGATTCCCTTTATGATGGAGACAGGGATAAGGGCGTTTTTGGGATAGGGAATATAGCGCTAGTCTCTATCCTAGTCGGAATAGAAAACTGCTTGCTTGAAATGAGAAATAAATAAAAATTAAATAAGACACTTACCGCGACATATCATTGTCATCCAGTTTAATTTCATCGCCAATAATCAACTTCTTGAGCTTCGGACTAGCAGTCATCAGGTACTTAAGACATGACGACGACAAGTTGCCGTGAATTATTTCAATATGCTCCAAATTGTTAAACGGTATCTCCTCTTCATGTGTCGCCGTCTGGATCTGGTAGAACTCTAAGCTCTCCAAGTTCCTGCATGTTTCTGCTATCCTAGTAAAGTTGAATGACCCAGTCGATCCCGACAGCATCAATGTTCCTATTCTATGCCCGATCTTATCTAACAACTGATGGAGTTCGTGACATTGGAATTTATTCAACTTCATTTTATTAACGTAGTTCAACTCTTTGATTTGCTGCATAACTCCTTGATCAGGTTCCTCTAGGTAAATAGTCTCTATCATCGGACACAGAGCAACGATCGCTTTCATCGTCCGCGAATTTGTTTGCACATCATGCATGTACTGCAGTTTTGTTTTGAAATCTGGATCCGTCCTGTATATGGAGTAAATAGCTTTACCAACAAATGAGTAACTGCCAAGATTACTAAGATTTGGCAGCCGCCGTATTAATAAAGCGACGTCTGTATGATCGATGTTCTCCTCGCCGTACATCCCTATGTTCACCACGGTCAGACTTTGTGTTAACTGCGGATTCCCAGACAACATCGCTTCTATACCAATCTCTGTAATGTCCGTTTCACCAGAAATGTCCAAAAGTTTTAACACCTTATTATATTTACCGATATATTTGAGCACTTCGTCGTTAGCGATGTATGGGATATTCAAGCACGTTAAATTAGGCAGGTTTTTAAGTAGCTGGTACATTATTGTAAGATGATCGTCCTTAACCCATACGCCTTTCAAATTGAGAGCCGTCAAGTGGTGGCCTTGCTCCATTATGAGCTCAAGGACTTTCCTATAATAGGGAAGCGGGAAGATCCCCGTTGCCAAACTTTTGACGTTTTCTTTGAGCAGCAGTTTCATTGTGTAGAATCTAACGGATGGCTCCAAGTATTCCGAACTAAGTATTAAGTTAACGAGATCTTGGAATATGTCGTTGGTTGCCCCCATGCTCTCGTAGTAGGAGGAGACCATCGCGAACTCCAGCGCGGCATCTTCTTCGGATGAAACGCGAGTAAGGGCGTGGATCAACTGTCTCGCCACTAACGACAGTGTAATCTCCTGTAGAGGCGGCACGGGCAGCTTGGGCGACATGTTTGGACAAAACTATAAACGTTCAACTACTATAAAATATCACTTTCACTATAATAACGGCACTAAGTCGCACTAATTGAGCATCGCAGTATCAGTGCTGCGGCTTTCAGTTTTGGGAAGAGAAAGAAGTAAAAAATGGTTGTGCTATTTAGCTCACGCATGCGCACCGCGCGGCTGGCACGGCGCCAGCGCACGTTTATAATTCAAACTCGCACAACTAGCGCCGTATTTTTAGAACTTTTATAATAAAAGGTGTTTACGGCTAGCGGCGTATGCAATTGTTATTATAAACTCGTTTCAAACATCAAAATTGAGATCCACCGAACGATACATCATACTGCGAGAGTAATTAATGATGATTTTTATGTTTGCCTTTTACTGTAATTTTAATCGTCCTGTGTTTTTTGCGTTCATTTATTTATTGGTGTAAATAATGAAGCGGAAGTAGTTGGAAAATGTAAATATTATATTTTACTGCTGTTATGGCAACTCTTTGGCATGTGAAACGTTCAAACATTTTGTGTTATAATTTTAAACGGCTAGCGGCTGTGTCATAAACTTTAAAGTATGTGCTAACAATTGTTACTCTGTGTTTATGCGATGTGTGAGACATACTGCGTTTTATTAGAATTGCATCTGATATATTTTGCGCAGCGGCTAACAGCTGGAACTATTTAAGACAGCACCGCATAAATAAATATTTGAAGTTGGTTCATAATAAAAATAATTTTACTAATTAAATAAATTTATTTCATATCAGAATTACAACTTACAACAGCGTGATAATGAATCTGAGAGTAAATTATGTCTTAATTAATTGATCTTATTATAATTCTAACAAGTTACGAATGCTTGAATTTAGGAAACACGAGATTTAATAATTAATTATCATTATTGAGAGCAGTGGTGGCCGCGACTTACGAGTTGTAGGTCGTAGGTTCGAATCCAGACAGGCGCTTTACTTTGTGTAAATTATTTCATCACCACTGCTCTCAAAACGGTGAAGGAAAACATAGTGAGGAAACCGGCATGTCCTAGAACCAAAAATTCGAAGACATGTGACATCTGCCAACCCGCACTGGGCCCGCGTGGTGGATTACGGCCCACAACCTCTCACTGAGAGGAGGCCTATGTCCCAGCAGTGGGCACATTATAGGCTGATTATGTATCACTATTGAAGTATGACTGAATACATACATATTCTATACGATAGTTCTACTTACAATGACATAAATCTCAACTGTTTTCATGAAACTTATGTTTAACTAAATGCTACATCAGGTGACTCGGAAGCGGATGTAGAATGGCCCTAACAATTAGTTCAAAAACTATCATAGTAAGGTAGGTAACACCGGTAAAACTATAGCATTGATGACTTGAAAGAATTACATATTACTAAAGAGTTAATTCATACTGGTTGGTAATACGATACGGAAAGAAAACACCTTAGCTCTCTTCAACTCACTTTCAGTTATTTTTTGTACAATAAGTTCAAAATTGATTTCTTTCCCCGAAAATAACAATTTACCCGTATGAATTAACTCTAAAGTATAGTCGAACTCGAAATTGCTTTACCACTTTTGACAACAATTTGTAGTACAGGTAAAGAAAAGAAGTACCTGTCACATAGATAAATAGAACTTTTCATTTTATGACATGCCAGTGACTTTCAACCTTAAGGCGAAAGCGCTAAGGTAGCCCACAAGATAGCGATAAATGGCGGACAAATAGGTATGCCACGGACCTTCAAAAACCTTTTCCCACGTTTTTTTTGCAAAATTTGAATTTCGCAGGCTACCCTGGCCCTTCCCTTTATGCTGGTAAATCAAAAATCCTAACGAGGTTGACTATACCTTAACCTAAACAAAGACATACCTTACGTTGGTACAGGCAAGTTCTTAGCGACAAGCAGTAGGATCTGTTCAGTGCTAAAACACCAGTTCGCAATTTCCTTGGACACCTTACACCATGATTCACCGTGGTGTGGCTCGGCGGCCTTGCAACGTGTTTTAACGTCTTCTTGCTGTTGCTCGTTGCCGTGGAGTAGCTCGAATTTGTAGAAGTAAGCCCAGGCGTCGCCCAGGTCGGGGTCGATTTTGACCTGTAAAAGGAGTTTTGATGTTACGTGGCGCTTGTATTTCGCGAAAGGGGTCCAGCGGGGTAATTGCGTAACACACTATCAGTAGCAATGGGTTTCATTTTGACAGTTCAACAACATTCATTGCGTTATTTATGTTGTTTAGCAGACACGATTTTTTTTTATTTTCGAACATATGAATCAATGGATTAGTAATAATAAAAATTATTTAGATTGAGATTGATAGTGTGTTATGCAAGTATGGTGCTGGGTGCTGTTGGCAGTTTTAAGAGCCATAACAGAATAGGATAAGGCTATTGCAGCCCTATTGCAAATATTCTGAAAAACCAGATAATGTAACCCTAGCCGTATAGCTTAGTAAACGCCACCGCCGTTGAAGCCAAGGAGGAGGTGGATTTAAGACATTTTGAGCAACAAAAAAATCCGGAGTGGAGTAACGTACTGTTGAAATTAAATTCTTCATTGTATAAAAATCAGACATTCTGCTCATAAATACTGTTCGGGAGTGTATTATAGGTATTTGAGCAAGAAACTGCATTCAATTTTTCAAACTTCTTGGTGATTATCCACGTTCTCCTTTAAAAAATCATGTGTTGTGATCTTTCACCACATGTGAGGGCCTATAAATTAGACTTAAAAATAATGAATAAATGTGACTTACCGTTCTGTTGAACCACTCGCGACACTTGTTGAGTTTCCTCTCAGTCCAGAACAGCTGTGACACAGCTAATAGAACGTGTGCGTCGTGCTCGCATTTCTTTAACGCGTCGACCTGCACAAAAACGGTATTATATTGTAGTAGTGAATGGATTCGGAAATTCCAAGATGCTAAATGATTTACTTATTGTTTTTATAATGTTTACATACAGGGTGTCCAGTAAATAGTACGACATATTGCAGGGGGTGATAGCTTGGGTCAATACCTACCAAAACAACAAAATATATGTTCCGCAAAATGTTACGGATTTACAGTTATACAAAATTTTCCGAAATATCGAAAAATCTCTACCTTGAAACAGATTTTGAAGTATCTCGTAATGAAAAATTTATTTTCTAGTTTTTTTTTTACATCAAATTATTTGTGAATAGTTACTCTACTCATTGGTAAGTCTTTTTTCTATCAAAAACAAGATCTTTTTCAAGAAATACCATTTTTTGTTTAAATTTTCGCAGAACGATTTTCTTATCGCTACCTACAGTGGTGAAAAAAAAAGTTACATTTCGCGGAACATATATTGTGTTGTTTTGGTAGGTATTGACTCAAGCTATCACCCCCTGAAATATGTCGTACTATTTACTGGACACCCTGTATAATATTGACAATCAACCAATCCAAAATTTTACAGCAGAACTACTGATCAAACCAAGGCTATTTGTTCAGAGCATTTGTGTGCCAAATGAGTACACAATGTTACATGAGTCACACAAATGACAAAAAATTTAGGACCTTAAAACGTTTATTTATTAATGAATAACTTACGCTCTTAGTTTTCCTCTGTGGCCGCGACTCCATGAATATGGCCTCTGCCCACAAGCGTCCAGCGCTGGGGCATTCCTGCAGTGCTTTAGCCATCACTGCGTTAGCGATTTCAGCGCTGCCATTCCGCCTTTCTAGTCTTACGCTCTCTAGCCTGTAGTAAAAGTTCCACTTATTAATCATTATGTAGCCATAATCAAATGATGAAATTATGAGATTTCTACAGGTTTCCTGATCAATTTACAGCCACGAACAATATGGAAGCAAAACTTCTTCCTATAATGTATGTAGAATTCGTACAGACGCCAGCACATCAAGCTACTACAATCTGTCAAATTTCTTTCATACATTTTCAACTTTATCGCTAAAGCATAAGGTACAAAGTTGATTGGAAAAATGTGACAGTTTCAGGTAGGTTGATGTGCTGGCGTCTGTACATACCATTTGGATAAAGTATAAAATCGATATAAATTCTCACCATAATTCTGCATTCTTAGGATTCCGTAGCCTAGCCTTTTCCAATACTGATCTTGCTTTGGTGACATTCTTCAGTTTCTCTTCTAGCCTCGCTAGTAATATCCACATTGGCACACTTGTTGCACATTTCTTGAGCTAAAACAATTGAACTCATAAAAACATAAACAAGACGTCCATTTCACAATTTGTAATAACTTTATAACAACTCATTCAATCACAACTTTATGTTTTGTTGATATTCCTCAGCTTTATTTTTTGTTGATATTTTACTATTAATGTTCCTCTTTTTTATTGTTTATAACACTTATACAGCCTTAAAATTTACCAAATTGCCTCATTGTGTATCTGTGGAGAATGTGGATGATTGATTTCACATTTGTATTATTTCTGTAATCCTATCTTTTTGTAATGTTTAATGTGTAATTGTTTGTTTTCCCGAATAAACAAAATAAAATGTCAGAATAAGGGCAAATTATATCGTCTGTTTTGCATCGTACCCAACATGTCAAAATAATACCAACACATTTTATATTTTATCAAAAAGATTTACAAATTCTTGGTTGAACTTTAATTATGGACAGAAGTCAAGAGAAATATCTTTATTGCTTTTTGCAAAACCCTAATTTATCTACCAATCCTTGAGTACTCATAACATTTTAGTGTGACCAAACGTCGTCATCAGGTAATTCACAAAGCGACGCAAGACTCAGACGGAGTCTCGCAACAATAGATGAAATGAATTTTGACGCTCGATAAGTTAACATAAAAAAAAAAAATTGTAGTTCCTTACCCCCTGCGAGTACGTATTCCGAGCCTCCTCATCTTTGCCCATCTGTTCTTCAATCTGTCCCTTCATCATGTGCACTTTGGCGTAGTCTGCGAAAACCTTGATGGCTTCCTCAAGCAGTTTCAACGCTACGTCCAGGTTGTTTAAAGCCCATTCTAGTTTGGCGGATTTTATCATTACCTGTAGGGAAATGATATAAAGTGAGTTTTATTCTTTTAAATTTGGCACACAGATAGTTTATAATCAGGATTAACACATAGGATACTATTTATCCCGTTATTCCCACAGGATCGACACTTATGCGGATGAAACTGCGGGGCGCTGCTAATAAAAAATATTAGGCTAATCAATATTGACACCGGGCACAAATCCGGACCCACGGGGTGTTACTGAGAATTTTCTAATTGGAATACCCACGATTAGCCGGTTTAGCAGTTGCGTTAGCGACCAATGGACTAACCAGGCAGTTTAAATGCAGCACTCTGTTGTTATGACCGTAAATATCTGAAACTACATCACTTAATTCTTAAATTGAATTTGGTAGTACAACTTATAACAAATTCAATCGAAATATTGGCGCCGAACAGCATAATTTAAGAATGAAGTTTGTTTTGCTAGCAACACCTTTCTTTTCTTACTAACAATAGAATTAAGTTGTTTATTAACACTTAATGAGTAGAATAAGTTGTCTATTAACTTGAAATAAATGATATGAGAAAACCAATATCTTTCTTACCCGTGGTGTAGGCGCGGAGGCTCGCGCTTTAGAAAGCAGTCGTCTCGCTCTATCATACTCTTTGTTCTCGCTCTCAAGCTTGACGGCCGCCAACCAAATCTCTTCGGAGTTCGGGTTAGCTTGGAAAGCAAGTGATAGGATACCGCGAGCCGCTGGTACGTCACCTAGGAAGGCAAAGATAAGGATAATTTAATTAAAGACTGGAAATATAATAATGATAACTAGTTGACTTCACGTTGAGTGTGTATCTGTGAGTATAAACCTAATAAAAAAACAGTGGCACTCCGGGAGTGCCAATAGAAATGAAAACAAAACACAAACTGAATACTTTGCCTTCACTCACTGACATATCGGATATACATTAAAACCGAATACATCCGGAGGACAGCCGAACACATCCGAAGCGGTGTCGATTACGGTAACAGTGACGCGAGTTCAATAGTTTTTTCCCATCTCAAAAAATAACCAACGCGCCTAAAGAAGTTTTCACTTCAATAATAATAACGGTCACCTTTTCATAGTTAAGATGACAAATAATGATCGAACAGCAATTTCAATTCTGGAGACAAAACAGGATAACGTGGGAAAACGTCATTTCCGTTAAGTCATTGAAGTTCTTGTGTATTCGTTTAAAAACTCATAAGTATAGCATTGTGTCGTAAACATGGCAATCTATCGTAAACGCCGAAATCATTATCACCTACAAAGACAAAACGCGATACTTTTCCATATATTTTACACTGCTACCTAGCTTACCACGGCCTACAGCGTCAACTCTAGAAAGAAGAATGCAAAAACCATGAGCCACATACCTGCCAACCACTTAGACTTAGCCCCCATTAGCCACAGCACCTCAGACTTGGGACAATGCGCCACAGCTCTCTGCAGCAACGCTTCCAGACTGGCGCGAGTTCCGTGTTGTTTCTCTAGGTACGCCGCACGCAGCCATATTGATTTCTTTGACGGGAACACGGATAGAGCGTATCCGTAGACAGCTCGAGCGCACTCGTATGCGCCTTCGTTTGCACACTGTTAGAATGAAAAGGTATAAAAGTTAACTTATAAGAAATTAGCGTTCCACTCCTACTTTGGGTTTTCCGACATGACACAACTACGATTAAAAAAAAACTATATGCAAGTTTAATATGAATTATACACATTAAACCTTCCGGAATACATTCTGTAAATGATGGTGACCACCGTGCACCGCATCAAAATCCGTTGCGTAGTTTAGAAGAACAAAGCGGTTACACAGACACGAAAAACTACTTTCGTTTATAATATGATATAGATATAGGTAGATGATTGCTTGTGGCTAAGTAATATCAGCCGCACGGGCCGATCGATCAGGTTAAGCTACGCTTGCCGCGGTTGGTCCGTGGCTGGGTGACCATCTTTACATACTAAGACCCCTCCGTGCCTCGGAAAGCACGTTAAGCCGTTGGTCACGGCTGTCATTCGTGGATCTTTGACAGTCGTTACGGGTCGTCAGAAGCCCGAAAATCTGACAACCAGTCTTACCAAGGGGTATCGTATTACCCAGTAACTGGGTTGTGGAGGTCAGATAGGCAGTCGCTCCATGTAAAATACTGGTATTCAGCTGCATCCGGTTAGACTGGAAGCCGACCCCAACATAGTTGGGAAAAGGCTAGGCAGATGATGATTGATTTGTAATGCTTATTTTTGTTTTTAGAAGCTTTATTTTAACTCGTTTATGAACAACTAAAAAGTAATTTTATTATTTTAACAATACGAGTAAGGTTGAGGTTTGTGCGCCGAGTGCAGTAAATAAGACTACAAAGTCCTTGAAGGACATTTTTCGGGACATAAAATCAAAGTGATGACAAAATATGGTATACTTACAGCTTCAGCATCTTCCATCCATGTGTGTTTCTGATCTTCAGGTTCAATTCCGTGACCAATCACTGCACGTATAATGGCCTGGTAAAAGAAGAAATATGATATTAATCCATTGAAGCTACAAAAAATTATCTGGGAAAAGAGGGAGAGGTTCTAAGGGATGCTCTGATTCAGTAAAATAAAACAGTAACAAAAAAAAAAGATATTAAAATTTGGAACATTTTAAACTTGAAATTTCTTGTTTTAACAAATAAATCCTATGACACTCAGCAATACTGTAGCTTCCCATTAGTGAATTAATAAATGTAACAGTTTTATTAAGTAGATCTTACCTGACATGTAGCGACGGCGCCCGACTTCTCAGCCTCCATGGCTTCTTTGAACCAGTGCTCACGATTTATTTCGACGCCGTTTGCACTTAGCGATGTGATCGCACGGTCTATAATTTTCTCGACCATGTGGGTGTTGCCTGGTGACAAGGATTAACGTAAGTTTTAGTTATATCTTTGTAGCAACACAGTTCTCTCGTGTTCTATCATTTGTAGCATAGCGATGTTCTATCTTACTTATGAAAAAATTGGTCGAGTATCATAATCTGAATTGGCAATCGACATAAACTCTAAATCATATGTTTTCAACCTTATTTTGTATTTTTTTCTCGGGCCCCCCAATTTGTTTTACTTACCATCTGTCGCGAATCTGAAACAGCTATTGCCACGATTATATAAAAACGTGTATTATATTATAGTCGTAAGATAGGATATACAATTAGGGTCTCTGGGTTATCTACTGCCCCCCAGAAAGTATTAATCGCCTACGAGGGGGCTGTATCGCCCACGTTGAGAACGTATAAGCTGTAGATATCTTGGATGAACGAATATCACGTAATTTCCTTGCTACAGCAGAAAGTAAAGAATCCTAACAGTATAATC
Source organism: Hydraecia micacea (assembly GCA_914767645.1). Lineage (NCBI taxonomy): Eukaryota > Metazoa > Arthropoda > Insecta > Lepidoptera > Noctuidae > Hydraecia > Hydraecia micacea. Next base: position 5,624,779 of record OU611794.1, read on the forward strand.
AGTCGAGAGAATAACGAAAAGAAGAAATAATAATTTGTTGCTGTTCCATTAAAACAGCTATACTGCGGTCGCGATATAGTTTCCAAAAATGTAAACATATGTGATTCGGAAAAACAACTTCAATACCGATAAACATCCGTTAGCTAGCTTCAAACATTTTTATGACTGTTTCAATAGTACTAGTCATTCTAAATTAAACTTAATTCTCACTACAATAAAGTTGATATTCGTTTAAGCGAAAAAAAGGATTTAAATAGACTTAAGATCTACTCACCATGCGCTTCCTCAAGCTTAGCAGCCGTCACCCAAATCTGTCTGTCAGTAGGAATATTCTCACGAGCCTTATTTAACACTTTCCTTGCGTTCTCATAAGTTTCCAGTCGAGCCAACGCCAGCCACAGTTCCACACTAGTAGGACAACATTCTACGGCTCTTGAGAGTAAGATGCGAGCATCCTCTGGGTTTTCAAGCTCTACGGCAGCTTTCCATAAGCGGACAGAATTGGGTATGTGTTCTAGAGCCTTGCGGTAGACTCGACGTTTTGCCTGAGTAAGGAAAATTGGGTTAAATGAAATTTGATTTGTATTGTGCTGGAATAAATACTCAAATGACATGTCCCTAACTGCCATACTGGAATTCGGGACATGATTTTCAGGTATCCCGTATTTTGATTCGGAAATATTTATTGTTTAATATTTCGCTAGCAGAATGATTTTTTTGTTATGAACTTGCTAAATCCACATTTTTACTGTACTTACTTGGCTTAAAAACTGTAACATTTTGCATGTCTGAATGTGTAGAATAGAACATTGTAGTAGCAGTAGAATTGATCTGCTAAAGCTCTAAATCGGAGGTAGGTAATGGTATTACATTTATATCCAACATCAAGTAAATAGGTAAACAATTTACCTTGGTCTCCTGTTCTAGATCAGCGGCCTTCACCCAAATCCTTACACTATGCGGTAGGTTCCTAGCCGCATGCGCTATGACGGCTCTAGCCGTGTCGCTTGGCTGTAGCCGGGCCGCCTCTAGCCAGAGCTCTTCACTGCTTGGGTTCACTTCACAACCTTTCATTATTAGGTTACGGGCTGATTGCACCTTGCCTGAAATAAGTTAAACGCGTGAAATGTGATGCTGTTACAAAATGTTGTTCCTTCGGCTTCAAAGTAGTGCCTGGTTTGTTATGTTTTCGATTTTGGGCCTGCGCAACACTGAATATGAGCGTGGTAATAATGTAACAGATATTTAGTAACTATCATGAATAAATTTCTCTATTATATTACCATTTTACTGTGTTATCGCCAAAAACAAAATAGCATGAAGTCCAGAGCAGCAATGATTATTGGCACAAACATTCTGTTTGCTTTAAAGAAGACTTTAAAACCACAGTCCACATTCACACTAAAGAGCAGTGGTGGCCCAGTGGTAACGGCCAAGATTTACGAGTTGTAGGTTGAGGGTTCGAACCATGACAGGCCCTTACTATGTGTAATTATTTCATCGCCACTGCTCACAAAACATCGTGAGGAAACCGGTATGTCCTAGTACCAAAGATTCGAAGACATCAACAACCCACACTAGGCTTGCATGGTGGATTGTGGCCAATTCCCTTTCATAGAAAGGAGGCTGTGCCCCGGCAGTGGGAACATTATAGGCTGATTATGCACACATTAGTATTTTAGGTGTTTACAGTCTAACAATAATCTAATCCAAATCACACATACCTGTAACTTCCTCCAACCTTGCACTAGCAATCCAAGCCGGCGGATGGTTAGGGTTGGTCTCTCTCACAGACTTTAGCAACAACCGAGCCTTCTTAATATCGTTGATATCGCCGCCATACGTTGGTATCATAGACTGCAAGTCTGTCAGGTAGCCTTTAGGATCTACGACTGTCTGTCCAGTTACTGAGTCGGATACTTGGGACAGTTTTACTGTCATTAAAGTGTTACGGGCTTGACCAATCTTTCTTAAATCCAAATCACCTGCAAAAAGAAGATATAATAATTACGCTACTGTATGCATGTTTTTTTTTCATACTGTACATGTATTTCCTCTGGAATCCCTGGAGCTGGGGTGTGAAAGTCAGAATTTGTATAAATAGATTCCTGATCTATAAGTTGTAGATCAGAAATAATGTTGCCAGTGTTATTACCATGTTACTATAAGGTAGGCCTAACTTTTGCTAGAAGACTGGGGGAGAAATATGACCTCCTTCAAAGTCAAAAAGTAAAAAATATTCATACCAGAAGGTGTCAGCATTCCTGGAGTCATAACCCCAGGCATCATAGATGCTAGTCCAGATCCAGGGTCAATAGATGAAGAAGACTCTCCACCTAGATTCCTAGATAGCACACTATCAGGCAATGGAGTGAACTTCTCAGCCCGAGGGTTGCGCTGTTTTCTGTTACGAGCATCGCCAACTTCAGGTATTGCTGACCATTCATCTTCAGATACTGATTTCAATTCACGTTTTAAGTCTGAGAACTGTTGCTGGATTTTTGGCCTGAAAAAATCAGTATAGTAAGAAGGATATCAAAGAACAGAATGAATACCACTGCTACCAACACTCACATTCACACTATTACAAATATATAACAAGAAATATATCAGAATTTTTGTAAAATTAGTCTTCTGAAGACATGAAAATTTTGAGGCAGGCAAGCACCCTAATTGCATACCACACTATCAATCTCAATCTGAATAATTTTAAAGGCTAATCCATTGCTTCATAAATTCGAAAAATGTGTGTTCTCAACAATGTAAACAATGCAATGAATGTTGTTGAACTGTCAAAATGAAACCCATTGCTACTGATAGTGTGTTCCACAATTACCCCGTAGGCCACATGCTCAGCTAATATACATTAGATTATTAGGAGTAGAATAATATGTGCTATGTAATGTACACCATATAAATTACAGTTACAAATATAGGAATTTTATATAGGGTGACATAATGGGGACTACCCCTTGTTATTGCTAAAATGGATCGAGATTAAAGGAAGAAAGAGATGTCTCTCTTTCCATTCTGTCTCTTTCTATACTGTGGGTAGTCCGGGTGTACCATTTACATATTATACAATACAATAAATACATAAAGCATTTACTTATCGTAGTTTATTCTGGTACATTAAACATTGTATGTAATTAGTTTTTACCTCTCTTGACGGTATCTCTCCAAGTCTTCCTTGAGGCGTTTCTCTCTGTACTCTTTCCTCTTCTCATCCATTCTCTTGTCAATTGATTCATATATGGCATCTGCTTCTGCATCATCTTTATCATAAGGATCCTGAGAAATATAGAAAGATTAGAAAAGATAGGTTGCCTGGTAGAAAATGCCTCTGGCATTAAGTCCGCCTTTGTACAATATCTTTTTACTAATGCATAAAGGTTTAATCAATAAATTAATCAGTGGTAAGATTAATTTCTAGTCATTTGGAGGCATTTTGGCAATTTTTTCAGTAGTGGGAAGAAGCTAATTAGGTGATCATAAAATTACTCTCAAAGTTTCAACCATATTTCTGTCAAACTTGAAGAAAAAGCCAAAATAGCATGTCCAAATGAAAGTTTATTGTGTTAATAATGAAATTGTGAGCCGAGTTAAACTTTAACACATAGTAATACAGCTATTATTTTCTTCAACAACATTGTGAATTATAAGAACATTGTAAACAAACCTTAGAGAACAATGACCCACTGTATCCTGAGAATTCATCATAATTGGAGTCATTCAAATCTTCATCATCATCTTCTTCCTCAGTTTTCTTCCGTTTAGCCGCCGGTGGGGCATGACGATCATCCCTAAAAGACGAAATAGGTAAAAGAACTTACAATACAATCAACTATCTTTTAATTCCATAAAATCAGACCACTGTGTGTATGCTTATTAGTATGAAGGGCTAGGAACTCAGAGAATAATATTAGGATTATTTTATTTGAGTTCTCTTCTTTTTCTATTATATTTCTAAATGTGTTGTAATAAAGAAAATAAAGAAGAACTTACGAGACATCATTGGCATCTCTTGCAGGACCGATATCAGACCGTGTGGTGAAACCAGTGGCACTGTAAACGAAATTTAATTATCACTTACATATATCCTTCCCTTAATAAACCGTATTATTGGTAAATAAACAATATCGTACCCTCGACCAACACCAGCAACATAACCTAAGGGTGCTGGGATCCCAAGAAAATGTTTTTTGTTTTTGTTTACAAACGCCTGCGGGGGCACCGACATTTTGGGTTTATGCACTCCAATCTAATTCACTGGAAATACGTAATTCCTGAAGAATAATCAATTAATTAAACTGGTTTTCTACTGAATAATATCTCTCAACATAACTTTTCTCTTAGCTACGCTTTTTGACATATTTTTGTCAATTTTGTTTGACATAAAGCATTGACATTTTTCATCAAGTGTTACCAGTTTCGACTTTCGTACTCATTGCATGGCCGGTCGATACTCGCAAACAAAGTCTAGTAAAACCGAGTTTTTCCGAAGTTTCTACTCAATTCCTCACACACACTGACACTATAAAAATTATAAGGTTGTCTATGATAGTTGCATTGTTGCCTAGCAACTGAAAGTTGTATTTGAATGGAAAATAAAATAATCGAAGAGGAATTCGGCAATAATATTTCGAATCCTTTTTAGAGCGTGTCTTATTAAACTCTATTAGTTTATTAAATATAACGTTATAATCATTGCGCAGAGTTTAATTGCAATGTCTCAGGAACTAGGATCGAATGATAACAGTATATCGACAAAAGAATTTTTGCAATTTGAAAAGAGTTGTGAAGCTTACAAGGACGACGATGAAGAAATTAAAATGATTTTTAATGAAATCAAGAAGCTGTGTGCAGCTAACAAGGCAGAGAAGGTATTATGTGAAGATATTGATGATGTAGATTTAATTCTCAAAAGGGCAGAAGATATTGCACATGAGACTGAGAATTTGTTAAAAAGTAGCCCTATTTCTACTGTCCTGAATGCTAACAGTCCAAATAGAAGTGAATCTGGTGCTATTCCTCAAATTAAAGTCACAAAACCTAATGAGAATGAGAGGGATATGTTGGAGCATAAAGAGTTCAGTAATAATAAGGTAATTTATTTATTTTATTACAAAATATTCTACGTAGTAGATAGTCATGTCTTCTGTAAGCAACATAAACTGTATTATGAAAAAAGGGTCAGTGGGTCGTCTTAGGGGCGGATAAAAGTTTTCCTAAGTAGGTAAGGATATTCATTTCATTAGAGTACCAGGTTCATCCCAAGAAATAATAAAAACATAAAAGATTTTATAAGTATTTATTCTTAAAAATAATGCTGCTGCTGAACAGCCTTAAATTTCTTGCATTCAGCCTTCTTTTTATTACATTTAAAAAGTCTTAACTATAAATGAGACTATTCAACTTAAGAATCATTTGTACATTCATGAGTAGAAATGCTTAAATACCTTAAATAATAAATAATAGAAGCATACTTAGTATGCAATTAAAATTATTCTAATTTGTTCACTTGGCTTGCTAAGGCCCTTAAACCAGCCAAATTCTCCCTTGCTACGGGCTCAATGTATGAGGCTGGTAGCACAAAGCCATAACGTCCTGTGTCACTCAGTTCAATTGTGTAGGTGTACTTGATGCCCAAAGACTTGGCCCAGTCATCAGAGCCACCAGCAGCTGGGTACAGGAGCCCACTTGAAGATCCAACTTTGTATTCTGATCCTCCAGTCTTTTGGATTGCCTGTAAGAAAAATAAAGTTAGAATGACCATATGAAAATTATAAGCTTTTTATGGGGATATCTACTAATGGTGGCTATGAAATTAAATCAGAGGGATGGATTTAATAGAAATTTTCTGCAATTGCACAGAATTATACTTTTGCCAGTAACATCCACCCCAAGATGTCCACTGGGTTTGACAATATTCTATTAGAATCAGTATCTATTAAAAATGGGTAAAAATATGGAACAGTGTAGCTTAAAGCATACAACTCAGTATGTACTTCTATGGTCTTGAGTTACCTGAGCCATCAGCTTGCCAACACTTTCAAGGTCCTTGTGGTCTGGTGGCAACGCGTTGTCGTAACCCCATGGGTACAGCAAGTACTGACCATAACTATGGTATGTTAGGTAGGCAGAGAATTTCGTTGCTGTGTTTTTGAAGAATTCCTGTGGAAAAAGTAAAATGTTAAGAGATATGTGCATAAAATTGCATTTCCAATATGCATGTTGTAAAAAACTTGGGGTGTGAATGTCCACGGGGAGTTACACTGTCAGTCATTTGCCTTAATTACGTTTTATTGCTTGGCATATCTAGGGCAATTATGATGCTAGAATGTACATGCAAGGTTTTTTCGTAGTGCTTTTGTGTAGTTCTTGCATGCAAGGTTCGGAAAAAAGTTTTGAATTCCAGTACGGCGATAAAATGATTTCGCTAATTAAGGAATTGCGCGGCTACATTCACTGCTATAAGTACAGCAAGAGCTGGACGGCAATCTGGAGCTTCGGTCTTTCGCGGTCTGCCAACAGTCCTCGGACAAGAGCCCTATATAGATATTTCTATGATAGTCTTGTGATATGTAGTATGGTATCCGATTGCGTGATGATTGACACCGGCATCACGGTTCTCAATGAAGGTCTCAAGAGGGCGGTGATTGTAGACACTGTCTGCAGAAAGGAAACCACTTACAGAGATTGCTTTAGATTCTGGTTCAGAAAACGGTCCGCTGCCACGGTATATGTCACTGCACGGATAGCTTGAAGCTCCTTTTTCTCCCCAGCGGTATCTATATACAGAAAACATTAAATGAGTTAAGTAGGCACCTACCTATAGCAGTATAACTTGTTTTCATAAAATGAGAAGCGCAACTCCTATAATTCTGGCGATTAAGTGCAGCCTTCGCGTTTGGCTTGAAGACTTTGCGTAAATCACACATTACCTAGTCACATTACAAATTGGCTACATTGAATAAGTAGCAGTAGCTGAATAGGAACAACGGAGCCTAGACTCATTCCTTATGATAATGGAATGAAATGTTAATGTCCCGTTTAGATAGAACTGCAGGAACTTAGATAGCTTTCTTGCACGCTGATTTCCGTGCCAAAGCAAAATAGTTTCCTTTCCCGCAAAACTTTCATTATATTAAGTGGGCACATCGTGCTATCGTGCACTAGTTTATAGTTGCCCGTGGCCTACGTTCATACTATACTTAGCCTTGGCCCGGCACGTTATCGGATCGATTCTGATCAATCACTCATTTAATCGACTCAGCCTATCGCAGTCCGCTACTGGACATAGGCTTCTTTCACGTTGGACAACAACACCGCCCGGTGTTATTCACCCGCCTGCATCCAGTTTCTCCCAGCCATCTTTTTAAAGATGTGTCGGTCCTTCTAACGAGGGAGCATTTCACGCTGCACTTGCCTATTGCCGGTTTTAATTTTAGGACACGATTATGTTACTTATATTATTATAAACTAGCGACCCGCCCCTGCTTCACACGGTTTACGATTTGGAAAAACATCGAGATTTTTATTTTATATGTAGATAAGTTTAAAATTAATGTATTATACCTACACATACATCTTTCGGAATAAATTCTCAACACAACGGACCAAATGGGAGTCTAAGTGCGGAAAAGAGAGCCCCATCATCATGGTGAACCGCATCAAAATCCGTTGCGTAGAAACGAAGAACAACGCGGTCAGACAGCTGATATACGCGAAAAACAACTTTATTTTATAATAATATGTATAGGTAGATTACCCGAAGTTCCTGTTAAGATCCGCGCCGGTGCAAGTGCTGGGACCATATCCGTATTTCCTGTTCTTCCTCCATAGACGGTCCGACCTATGTGTGTACTCATACCCGTCTGGGTTTACTACCGGCAAGAAGTACCTGAAAACAAATTAAAAACGTAAGACAAGCAGCTTCAAATGGTCTGAAGTACCTGACGAAAAAAAAGAAGGAAAACTTACCAATCAATGTTCTTGATATCATCTGATTCGACATCAAAGTTTTCTGCGAATTGGTTGATGAAGTAAGTGACGACCGCCGGGCTGATCCATTCACGCGCATGGATGCCACCGTCAATAAACACTGCTTTATTGCCCTTTTTGCCGTCAGAAATGCGTAAAACCTGAAAAAAAACAATTTTAGGAACTTGGGGACTTCCTAATAGAGAAACACAATACACAGAAATTCACGTGATGTGTAGTGAGGAAGGGGTCCGTGGCTAAATAATAACAGCCGCACAGGTCGATCGATCAGGTTAAGCTACGCTTGCCGCGGTTGGTCTGTGGATGGGTGACCATCTTTACATACTGAGACCCCTCCGTGCCTCGGAAAGCACGTTAAGCCGTTGGTCCCGGCTGTCATTCGTGGATCTTTGACAGTCGTTACGGGTAGTCAGAAGCCCGAAAGTCTGACAACCAGTCTTACCAAGGGGTATCGTATTACCCAGTAACTGGGTTGTGGAGGTCAGATAGGCAGTCGCTCCATGTAAAATACTGGTATTCAGCTGCATCCGATTAGACTGGAAGCCGACCCCAACATAGTTGGGAAAAGGCTAGGCAGATGATGATGTGTAGTGTGTATGTGTAGATTATGTAGTGTAGTATAATATTGGTAAAGATAGATATAGGAGACTTTGGTAGGATTCTAGACGAGGAAAACTTGGGTTTTTGTACACGGACAAGCCCCTCAAGTGTTTAGCCACTTATCCAGCCGAATCGTCAAAATGAACAATCGCAAATTCGTTCCTCTGTGGATATGGTTTGATGTGATAAAGTACCTACTTACTGTTATAATTAATAATACCGCGAATTAGTGTGATTGATGGTTCGTCATGCTAACAATAAGGTGATTTATGAAAAACGAAAACTTCTCTCAAACCTTTGATTGTGATTCAATCGTTGTGTAACGGAAAATTTGTTGAAAGCATTTGAAATAATTTCTCAATTAGTATTACTAATTACTATTTTAATTAGTATTAGTAATTACTTTGAAACTTAGGACAAGGTATATATTATTTCTGAACGACCGATTTACCTTAAGTTCACGGCCTTCGTAGGATTTTCCTATAGTATTAACACTGACGATAGTAGGATACGTTTTCGCCAAGTAGTCCATAAATCCGTGAATATCCTCTAGTCTATGATACTGCTTCCATGTCATACGGTGACCTGAAATGAGATTCTACATTAAAATTACAATAAAATAACATTTCATCTCACCATTTTCCATAATTTCTGTTCAATCACATGGTTCCCCCAATATGCGATGCGAATGCGTTCTCTTGCTTCCGGATTAGTGACGAAACGAACATTTCGAGTTTTGCGACCTTTCAACTGTTAGCAACTTAGAAAAAACTTAAAAATGTTAATGAACACAATCCAGATCCAAAAGGTTAGAGACACGTCATGTGAGAATTTTAAACCAATTGTATTAAAACAAAGATAGTGCATAATATCAATGATTCGGTGCCGAACAACAACAACGAACCCCAATTTGCATTTGGCCAATACTCCATGGGAAGGCTGAGAGAATTGTACCCCATGTAGGCACTAATGAAACCTAGTCGGCGATGAGATTCCCTGTAACGCCAAAAATTGTAAGCTCTTGCTGGAACAAAATTACATCGACCCTTGGAATATTGTTAATCGATCTTCACAAGCATAAATGAATTTGGTTAATTAACTGTAAGTACGAACCTCGCCTGTCTTGTAGTTCCAATTCATTCTCATCTAACGGTGGGTTTTCTTCGTTGATTCTTTGTTGCAGATCTTCAATCATTATATAGTATGCAATGTCTTTATTTTTTAAGGCAGCTGTTACGTTGTCCAGCGCTTTTGGCTTGACGAGGATGTCGATTGCTGAGTGATTGCCTCCCCATGATGCAATTACTGGAAAATAATTTGTTTTATTGATACGTACTTAATCCCTAAAAGAATACCGTATTCAAAGTTTTTTTGTATCATATTTAAATGGTCAGCTTACGTTTTTCAGAAGCTAGTTTGTTAATGACACGTTGAGCGCTAGTTTTCTTCGTGGAGACTTTCCATACTTGAGCACCGCTGTAGTCTATTCTTTCTACTTCTTCTGCTAATGTGATCTTAGGTTGATTGTTATCAGACGCTTTTTCTCCATCAGTTACCACTTCTGTAGCAACTGAGTCTGATTTAGAGTCAGTTTCATTTTGAGCTACTTGATGATATGGTTGTTTAACCGAGCTACGAGTAGGCCATTCTGAAACAAGTCATTACTGTGAGTAGGTGAATCATATCAGCGATAATTACGATTACGTCTGCATTTTTGCGTCTAAGTGATTTACAATCGTGACTTATTATCTATGTATCATCAATTTGTCTTACGTTTGATTCAATCCTAATGAATGGTAAAATTGCATTAATGACGTTTTTTGTTGTCCATATTACATACGCTTTGTTTAATTCATGGCCTTGTTTTCTCACAGCTACATAGTTCTGTGTGAGCATTGTTTTAAAACAATATGACAAATACCTAGGTAGATACATTTTCATTTTGAATGTGTATGAACACAGTCAGTACCGAGTAATGGATTAATTTAGTACTAACAAGATCAATTTGGGCTTTTATATTTGAGCTATGCAGCAACAAGTCCCCATAGGTCAATAGTTTGTGCAGGCGTTGCAGGTAATCGTCAACAAAAAATATAAACACATCAATTCTGACGATTCACAGAGAAAATATTAAACAGTTTTCCTCTTAAAACGAGTATGCATTAAGAATACATTAAATAAAAGAAATACGATCAACTCTTATTTTAAGTGCGTACATAAAAGTTAATGAGCGATTTCTACATTGATTTACTGCGGATACGAATACGCGTTCACATTCACACATTATGTGTTAAGTTTTGAAGTATCGATACGACACAGAGCGAATTGATAATAGAATATATTAAAATGCAAGGCTCGTATCTCCCGTGACATGTTTTAATGACTTTCTCTGGCCACGGCTTGTTTTCCATTTGCGGCTGGCCGGTCTAACTTGGCCAATATCTTAGCCGGTCTAACGGTTCTGCATGTCGAACTTGAACTGAACTTGCCGGTCGTCCAAGGGTTTCCGCGACTTTCGATATTTGATTTTGATCACGCATTTCGAAGGCGACATCGCGTACGGAATCGAGAAGAACTTTAGAATAATAAACATTGGATTCAATTTGTATGCAATGATTTCTTACGTTTTTGAATTTTATATATATTAGGTACACATCTTTCTAACCCTTCAGAAAATACGGGCGTGATGTTATGTGGTAGGAAAAATACCAGAAGGAAAATTTATATCGGGGAGGCTTTCCATTGTAATAAATTTAATGTTTAATTTTCAGTTTGAATATTGTCATTAATGAACCTAACAGTAGAGAAAGAACATAATCTAATGCATTCCTAACAATCCTAAACAAACAATAGGAATTAATCAACGCACTAGCATTTTGTACCGTTAAAATGTTTTAAAGAAAGTGACAAACATCTTAGAAATACAATTTTTTGTAATTAATATGTACTCATCAATTAAAATGACTTCATAAGTCGCTTTAAAAATTAAAATATCATATCATACCTTGTCCTGGCGGTAGTTTATTGATGAACGGCGTACATAGAACCGAGGAAGTGACGTACAGGAACACGACTATCTTCGTTAAGGACCCCATGGCTACTGGCGGTGCGGGCGCTCTGCCGCAGGTGATCACACTGATGCGTTTGCGCACATCGATTGCCTCTTTTAAGCTCCGATAAACAAGCTGTCGGTATTGATATCTCGGGACACGAAATTAACTTGATGAGATTTAATAATATTGGCGGTGTTAATGGAATTGTACAGACCTAGATTTTGTGTGGAAATTGAGTCAAAGTAATTTGTTCTTATGTTTATTATACAATTGCTTGTGAAATATAATTTATGTTATTGTTCACAAAGTTTAAAGTCTTTGTTTTTATGCGTCATACTCTTTGGAGTAATTTTTAGGACTTTCTGCAAAGGTTTATCGCTAGGTGCGGTTCATTGGTTCACGAATTTCTTATTTAAGAATTATGTTGTTTTTTAGAAACAAACCTTTGTTGGAAAGATTTTGGACTGATATAGGTAATCTTAATAAAATATTTTAACCCATTAAAGAATTAAGATATGGAACCATCGACATTGATTTCGACACTGACCAATCAGAGTTTTTATAACTTAATTACGTTTTCGCTACATAGCCTCATAAAATAAGAAACGTAAAGGGACCCTTTTATGACCAAAAAGCTTTTACCTTTATTTTTAAATAATCTTATAAAAATTATTAATGCGCGCATTAGATTAGGATCAGTGTTTGCAAAAGGCGTCACATCGCCTATAGGTACAATATTCATTTGGAACCAGACTGACAACTTTTCTCGACCTGCGCGGGCGCCATGCCCGGTCGTTGCCACCAAGTTGCAGTTATTTAACTTTGATGACAAACTTTGTTTACTGTAATCACTAATCACGTTTTAACGATTTATTTATCTAATGTTCTTTTCACGATTTGTTACCGTTTCGGAGCTTGGTTTATCTTGATGCGCCTATCACTTAGACTTGAGTAGCTATCTACTTGCATGGTATCTAGTACATACTGTTTTGAATACATGGTATGGAAGCTATACGATTGTAACTCTTCCAATATGCGTATTAAAGGCACCCACTCATATCGATTTAAAATAGCATAGCGTTAAGAAAGCTGAGAAATTATGTACTTGTATTTGTAATAATCTTAAAATGTGTTTGTAGGCTAACCAGTATGCTAAACAAAATGCTAAGGAAAACACTGAAATACGTCGTAAGCCAAAGTTAAGGCCTTTCTCCGCCGGCGTCATCGATTCAAAGAAACGAGAAACACATAAGATTGTCAAGTCAGTAACTAATTCACCTAAAAAAACAGTGACTAATTGTAGGCACGAAAACTTGATAGAAGAATTAAAAGATACAACGGAAAGGGCAAAATGTTTGGAATTGACTAACGTTAAGTTAAACGGCGATAATAAAGCTTTAAGAAAGAAGTTGAACCAAGTCACGGAAGAGAAACATATGGTTGATTTAAAATTAGCCGAATGCGAAAAGTTTGTAGGTAGACTAAGTAAAGAATATGAGCATAAGAATACAGAATTAAAGTCTGTTACGGAAAATGAGAACAGAATACTTGTGGAACTACAAAAGGAACGGAATGATAGGAAAAATTTGGCTTTGCAGCATGAGAAAGATTTAGTTGTTATACATGATCTACAGCGACAAGTTAAAGAGATGGAGATGATATTGAGGAGGAAGCATCCTGATTCTGTATCGGCTTTGATTGGTGAGTATCTATATGAACTCTGAGGTTTTATGATATTTTATGTTATTTTAAGTAATTGATGATTAATTCAACACTGAAACTTTTGCAGTGGCTTCAAAATCTTCAACAGTGGAAGACAATAAGAAAAAGTTATTAGAGGAACGTATTTCTAGACTAGAGCAAGAGCTCAAAGACAAAGAGGACCACTTCCAAGGAATATTAATGACGTTACAAGAAAAGTTTGGCGACATGAAACAGAAGTACGAAGGTCACATAATAGACGTAGAGAGACAGTTAATGGATGACCGGAAGGTGAACACTGAATTGAAGCACAAGTTGAATGGAGCACATAAGTCTGATGCAGCTACTCAAACAATAGCTAGAAATAAACATACGATATCAACACAAACATTTATAAAGCCAGACAGAGCTTCGTCAGCTGTTAGCCGAATGACCCAAAATTCAGCCTTATTTTTGAATAGGCTGAAAGAAGATAGTTACTTGATAGCTACCATAAAAGGTTTGCAATCTGAGCTTACAGTCAAACAAAGAACTATTGCCAAGATCAACAGAGAGACTGAGGAGCTAAGGAAAAACTTGCGCAACCTACAGAAGGAAAAAGAAGGTAAACTGATGAGTTCATTCCAACATTAGTATTTTGCATTGTGTTAAGCTTTAGGTTTCATTTAGTTGTTGATAAACAAAGGACATAAAATTCCATTTCACTTTTACATTTCGTGGAACCTCTTTGGTTTAATTTACATACAATAAATTACCGACTCTTCAACTGTGTTGCTTACGTGTGCTTTTCACGTGACATCATTTGCATATAAAGCATTAGCAGTAGGTATCAAAATTTGTGAAACCTCTATGTGAAATAACAGTCCGAATCTGTTGACATTGTTTGGAAGTTTGGCAAAAAATAAGTACCTAGAAAGCAAAGTAGAGATTGATCGAAAAGTAGATTTATAAATAATAACTTAAAACCATAACTCTTGATTTCCAGTTAGTCATGAATGTATATATTATTTTAGTGTTACTAACTTTGAATCCACATAAGAAGACGCATACTAGAACAAAGTCGACGGAGAATATATTGGCAAGGATGAATACGGAAATGGAAGCCGAACTAGCGGAAATAAGGAAGCAAAAGGAAGTACTAATGCAAGAACGGAACACGTTACTCGATTCACTCAAGCGTACGAACGAGGAATTCATATTGCTGAAGAAAAAGAGGATTCAAGATGTAAGTAACAGTTGGTCTATGAAATACATATTTCAGTGTCTAATTCATAAGTTGCCTCAGTTCGGTAAGTAGTGAAATGTGTAAAAAAGAAATCAGCAGCATTTATGTTTAGCCAATGTTATTTTTCGTATTAAGTTTTATTATAATAGTTTTTTACCAAACAGTTCCATAAGTATTATATTGTCCAGGCGAGACAACAGTCAATTAATTTATATCACTATTGGCTCTGAAATCCACCATTTTCTTAAATTTACTATATCTTCATGTTTTGTAACCCACCGTTGCTGGTCTGGTCTGTAATATTCGTATGAAAGGTTTGTTTTTTCTCGAGGTGGTATATAAAGTAATTAAAATTATTGTGAGTTTAGGACTGATTTCTTGCTCAGCCGTAAAATTAAGCGGGTTCAAAAAACTAGTAGTAATGACACTGCACCCAGACAAGAATTAGTCCTCGAACAGTTTTCGTCACTATCGTTCTTTGTAGATACATAGATGGCAGGACGGACTGAAGGATGAAATAAGAAAGAAAACTAAATAAAAAGAAAGGAAAGAAAGAAAATGATGAATGTTTGGTAGTTAGGCTTTGCATTAATAGAGCAAGCAAACGATTTCAGTGTTCAAGCTACTTGTTGTTTTAAGCCTGATTTATAAGGTACAATTTAACCACAAGTAACAATGAAAGTTGCACTGTCTAAACGTGTTTAGACGATGCAACTCATTTGTTCTTGGTTAAATTTTTTGTATGTATGCCACAGGCAAGAAACTGGTATCGTGTGAATGCGGCTATATTCCTTGAATATGTTCTTTCTTTTTAGCTACAGTTATCAGTTCCTTAACTTTCTTGGGTTGAATATGAGTTTGATGATAATGACTCTGAAAACTAAGATAGGCAATCGTCCATAATAATATTAGTAATTATTATTACTGCCTTTCTACACAATTTTATAACTTGTATCCGATGCAATAATTGTAGGAGTGATGAGAGTTTATTATAATGAGTCAGTAAATGTCAAATGAGTATTCATTGTACCTACACCAATTTCTACTGAAAGTTTATCCATTATTATAAAAAATACAAAAGTAAAATGTCCACATTATGAAATCCGGACTGTTTGGCCCGTTATAAACGGTTATTTACACTCGCGTAAGTATAATAAATAGTTTTAACACTGTAATGCCATATTAACACAATGAGAACGTGGAAATACCTATATAAAAAAAATTTCACCGCATTCTTTCTGCTCGGCCGATCAGTGCGTAATCGAAGTGAATGATTTTGTAACGTCACATAAATAATAGTGAAATATAGGTTTAGTTTATTTCCTTAAAAATATAGGTATTGTTTGGCTTAATGAACTTGAGGTGTATAATAAAAAAAAGTATTTCAAAAACGCTTGAGGATAAGTGCAGTTCCACTGAGTTGTGTTTTTTTGTTAGATCTTACTTATTTCAATTTGTAGATATATCTTATGTATGGTGACTCAGAAGTTAGGGAGCCGTGTTCAAAGCAGTAGAAAATTATGGACTGACGTAGCGTATGTGTCATATGAGGAGTTTATCTAGATTGGGACCATAAACAAAGCTTTCCGGTTCAAAATTAGGCGTTCAATTACCTAGTTGAAGCTAAAATAATTGTTTTTGGTCGCTGTCGACAGCAATGAGGCCGAATTTTCTAATGCCATATGATTCCTTCCCCTAGTTTTGTATATACATGTAGGTACATAATACATACCTATTATTATTAAGTTTTTAAGACTGTTAGCTTATATATTATCCCCCTTACTAATAAACGTTGTATAATGTCTGTATAGTTACACAACGCTTTGTCTTCTTCTTTCGAAAGTCAAATTACTGACGTCTGAAAGAGAGAAATCGGTGTGTAAGTATTCATCTCATATAGTACCTACGTTTATTAGTAAGGGGGTTAGTGAATATCTTGTTGGTTCTTGTTTTCGTATTTGTGTTTAGCAGTTCTTAAGGTTCGTGCTTATGTTCCTTACTTATTATTGTCCAATATTGACGACAGACAGTGCGTTGCTCTTTGTCTCAAAATGTGATATAACATTTCCATTGCAACCTCAGCTATCCTTACTGTTTTAATTTTTGGCCTTTTCCCCTGAAAAAATATAGTTACAGTTCCCTGTCCCTACAGATATCATAGTAGGTATATTATGCTCTATTTAGGTCTGAGTACTATCGATCGATGATTATAATAAGTAGCGAAACCTATGTACTTACTTAATTTATGTTTTTTTATGCAGCTCCACACTCTACAACTGGCACACGAGAAAGAGCTCATGCAGATGAACATGCAAGTCTACCCGCTGCAGGAGGAAATCAAACTCCTCAATAGGACGGTGGAAATCCTTCAGGAGCGCGTGCGTACTGCCGACGACAAGCTCGTGAGGTACCAGGCTGGCATAAAAGACGATGTGCTTGCTGGAGGTGACAATAATTGTACTAAGGCTAAGAATAAAAAAGATCGTTAGTAGTGAGATAAGGCTCACGGATGCCGCTGTTTGTAGCATAGCAAATTTAAAGGGGCGCGTACTTCATTTGTTTCGGTTGATCCGTAATAAGAGAAAACTGGGTCATTTTTATGACCTTTTAACAATTTCTATTGAGATCCGTCCGATCTCTGTTTTAAAGCAAAGAGCACCTTTTACAAAGTATATTGAATGAAATTAGTTCAGAAAATCTTTAGATTAGTTAGTTTGTGTCCGGTACAAGAGTCAATTGTCACAAATTAGGTTATTTTACACTATTATATTAGGTATTATTGTTAAGTTATTTTGGCTTTAGAGTCTACTTTTGAAAAAGGGCTAAAATATTATTAGTTAAAACAAAGAGAACAAAGAAAGAGTGAGATAGCATACATAAGTAACGTTTTTAATAATTTTAATCGGCGTGCAAGATCGGTCGATCGCCTAAATTGTTGGACGTTTGCATCTGAATTGGTCATGCAAACGACGCAGGCGCAACCTGATGACACGTTGAAGTGTTCAATATTGCCGTGGTAAAGTCGATGACCGAAACGGAGTTTGAACGCGTTAATGAAGATAAATTATTGGGAATGAAATGTCGGGAAAATGAAACTTATTTTTATGCGCTTGAAAGAATATTTACCTAGTTAGAGAAATAATTGAAAGACAAAGTTCACAAAGACAATAAATGATAAATGATTTCTGTAAGTAGGTTTGTACAAACACTTTTACACGTCAATCATATTTTTTTTAAGCTAGATGAGGTCGGCGTTTCCTATCTGACTACTCTGAGAAGAAAGGCCGAAACAAACTCAGAGGTCACAGTCTCTTTTAAAGTCCAGACAAAATTTTGGTCAGATCATGTGAAGACCATCTAGATTGGTGTCTGAAATGGTCTTTTGAGGAAAGAACCACACAGATTGAGTGGACCAGTCCAGTCAGTGCACGCATTTGTCAAAAATCGTGCAGCTCAACTCAGTCAGAACTTGAGGAGCTCAACGATTCGACGAACAATACCAAAGAAAGGACAACCAAAGGAAGGCCGCGTAAATTACTCTGTAATTATTAACTGCCAAGCCATGATTAAAACGGAAACAATGACCCACATAGTTCTCACATTCACAAATAAAAAATAAAAACAACATTCACTGTATAAACCTATTGGATCAGCTCAATCCCAAGCTTTTTTGTCCTCAACATAGTCTTTTACAGTTTAATAAGCTTTCTGGCATCGTTTTCGCTTTATAAAAGATTTGAATTTATAAAGGCTTAGTTCTTGAATGTGGCTAGGAAGTTTATTATAAAAACGTATACATTGGCATCTAAACGACCCACCTATTTTCTTGAGCCTTGTTGTAGGAACAACACATTTGTGTTTGTTCCTGGTATTTATGTTATGGATATCACTGTATTTTTTAAACAGATTATTATTTTTATGTGCATACAAAAGATTATCATAAATGTACTGAGAAGGCACAGTCATTATATGTATTAATCTCTTTAAATTTGTCTCTGAGGGAGTGTCTGGGACTTAATTTATAAATAAAACGAATGGCCCTTTTTTGTAAAATAAAAATTGTCTGAATATCCGCGGCATTTCCCCACAACAGAATACCGTACGACATCACACTATGAAAATAACTAAAGTAAACTAAACGGGCTGTCTCTAAATCAGTTAAATCACGAATTTTTCTAACGGCGTATGCTGCAGAGCTATTATAATAGTTTTGGTACTTAGAAAAAGAAATGGTTCACATGACAATTTTTTTTGTTGTTGAAATGAAGATACGGGGAGAGAAAATCAATTATGTGATTTGAATTTTAAAATCCAAAATGTGTAAGTACCAGATTTTATGAATAAAAGCAAGTTGTTTTATTCTTTTAATAAATGAAAAAAAAAATGTTGTTGCATTTACAATAGGTTTACATTAGTTATGTAAATATATATTAGAATTAGAAGGATGTGCCTTGTCTGTGTCCTTTTTCTCATAAAATGTGTTCTCTAAGAAAATAGTACACTATCAAATATACTTAAAGAATTATTTATTTGACAAAATCGTGATAAATAAAAGCAAGGAAATAGTTACGGTACCTTCATTGGTTAACTTGTAGAACGATGAAGCTCTTGAGAAACGACCAAGCGTTGTCTTGTCACTCAACGCCTATAATTTACATCAAATGCTTCATAATGATTTGATAAACTATTATTTTGTATACCAGCGAGTGCAGTGATGGATGTCCAAAACCATTTTTCTATTATGCAAGTAGAGTGCACGCAAGTTGTATGAAGCTTGCATGGGCAATCTTCTCTTGCTACGCGAAACTTAAAAGTCAACTTGCATGGAACATTACCATAGGGATTGTGACCTTCATGGAGGTGTGCACTAAAGCTTCTACAATGCTTGTCATGGTATGGGCATGTGATGCGGAGGAATGAGGAAAATGTAGTAAGGAAATATTAGATGGCTATAAAAGCAGGGGAAAACCAAAGAAACGATGGATGGACTGTGTGAAATGATATGGCTGGAAGAGGGTGACTACCGAGATGACGACTAATAGAGAATAATATAGAATAAAAAAACATGTTGTGCCGACTCCAAATAAATTGGGATAAGGTCAGGAGAATGATGAAGAATACTAGCACCCTTTTTTTACGACGAAACAATATCTTTTTCGTGGTGACAGAACAGAAGAAATTGTTATGGCTTGCGTGCAAGCAACTTCATGGTAGGAAAGAAGTTTTCAGATAATTTTGTTCAACCAATATTCAAGAGAAATGGTAGGAAAATTTACTAAAATTATGAATAAAACCCACGCAACTGCCACTGTCGTCAAAAGAAAACATAATGTATAAAAATCTTTCAGAAACATCTTGATTACTTAGATATTGTAAATAATTATTTGTTTGAAACAATGTCAAGGTTTTTATTATACGTAGTTAATACACTGGGACCATGTTATTAGTAATAAGGAATTTAGCTTCGAGTGCCTAGATAAGTGTCTACTTAAGATTATTGTGATCGTCGGTTGTTAACTAGCAGAATTAGATAACGCACAATAGCATAGTTTTATTATTGTACAGACGCCAGCACATCAAGTTACCCGATACTGTCAAATTTTCCCAATCAACTTTGAACCTTATGCTTTAGCGATAAAGTTGAAAATCTATTAAAGAAATCTGACAGATTGTAGTAACTTGATGTGCTGGCGTCTGTACTATCGACCGCTTGTCAGTGGGAACACAACAAAATTATACCTAAGCTGGCCTCGTATTTTATCGAAACTCCGTACTGCGGTAGGCCAGCTCAAGGTTACCACTGACGTCCAGTCGACTGTACCTATTACTAATTATACTCGAAACTGAAAGGTTCCTAAGTGTAACAAAATAAAAATTCTAGTCATATTTTCGTGAGTGTTTATAAAGCTTTTAAACCACCGATACAGCGAGTCATAACTGTGGTGCCTTGGTAATTGTAAAATTAATAAATAAGTATATTTGTGTATAGGTACCTACCTATGTTTTATTTCAACAGTTCCTTTTCGTTAGAACCGAGGAGGTTTTATATATAGTTATATGAGGAGGCTGTATGTAAGGTTAGGGACCTAGAAGCAGAAATTCATGCAAATGTTCGAACTAATAAATTACAAAAACAATAAGAATGTACTAAGGCTAAGGAATCCAATAGCTTGTATACTTAATAGATTATTAAACACTAATTGCAACCCTCATTCCTTAATAACAATATACCTTACTGAAGATTCCTTTTTGAAAGATATTACTTAATAGTAGTTATAAAGTAAGTCGAAATAAAATAAAAAAACATGCAAAACTAAATAAAATCATAAATAAATGCAATAAATTTAGGAAACAACAAAAACACAGTTCTAATAATATTATATTTTTGTCTTGGCATCCCCATTTGATCGACATGAAAATGATAAAGACAGGTTTTATTTTGTTTGACCCTGTGTAACATATAATTATGCACCTATGCCAGAATAAAAATCTGTTTCTATTACAAAATAAGCCGTCAATAAAGAAAGTAGTAAATCTACCTACGCATGCAATTCCCACATTTCACTAGTTTGCATCTTAAGTGCAGTTTCTCTTGAGGCATAATTAGATTAAGACACCGGTTTTCAATCGTAAGATAAGCTGAATACTGCTGAGATTTGAACTAAAAATTGAAAAGTTAAATAAAAAGCTTAAAAGCTTATTTTATGCTTTTATTAACAGTTAAAATAGTAGGAATATTACAGTTGCTTGAATCGAATGCATTTTGAAAATCTCAAAACATCAAAACCACGTTGTTTGGTTATCATCACTTTCTTTCTGTATCTTATGACTATTGACATATTTAGCAAGAGAACGGACGGCAGCAAACAGTTCCTTGCCAGTATCTTCTATTACCTCTGGCGGTACTAGGAATCCTAGTTTTCCCTTGTCCTTGATTTCGATGACATAGGAATGCACCACGCCTTCCGAGTATGCCCAGTCGAGGAAAGTCCCCGACGCCGGGTAGATTTTATGATATGTTGGTCCGTATGTGTAGTTCTGATTGGTCGCTTTGAACATGGCCTTGAAAGAATAATTAAAGACATTAAAGAACACTAGAGCATAGGTAGGTACAGACCTTATTAATCGTATATTATATTGCTAAAATTATGATATATTTTAAAATTTTCTCGGGGCCCTAAATAGCTACCTACCAATTGCCATAGGTTTCTATTAATAACATACGGTGGTTTTACGCTGGGGGCTCGTGGCTAAGGAATACGAGTACCAGCCGCATGGTTCGATTGAAGGTTGACCTTCCATTACATACCGAAGAGACCCTTCTGTTCCTCGGGAAGCAAGTTAAACCGTCAGTCCCGGCCATTCGTAGTCGTAGATCTTTGACAGTTACGGGTGTTCAGAAGCCTGAAATTCTGACTATCATTCTTTCCAAGGGTTATCCTGTTATCCAGTAACTGGGTTGTGGAGGTCAGATAGGCCGTCGCGCCACGGAATAATATTGCAGGTGATGTACGTATATTATATCTACTGCTGTTCAGCTTCATCAAGTTAGACTGGCAGCCGACACCAACATAGTTTATAAACGGCTAGACAGATGATAATGATCTGATTAGAGATCAGATCGACAGTAGCTCCATGTGAAAAAGTACTGGTATTCAGCTGCATCCAGTTAGACTGGGAAGCCGACCACAACATAGTTGGACAAAGGGTAGGCAGATTAGGATCTGAAAAGATATAAGTAATGTGTTTACTTACTCTGCGCATCGTGTCAGCCACCTTCATGTGTGTATCGACGTCTGGTGTGGCGAGTTTCCGCGCGCTCCAGGGGAACATAATCAGATTGCCGTACGAATGTAAATCCATCATGGCGACGGGTATTCGCTTTAACGACGATACTAGGTCCTACAACACATTACATTGGGTAGCTAACTAGCTATAGCTGTTCTTGTTAAAATATAGGTATACGAACCGGCTTGTCCGAAAAACCACTAGGTCATTAAAAGACTATAACCCAACCTTACGGGTTATTATTCCGTTTAACCACCCCAAAAATCCCATCCTAGGCCTAGTTTGATAAACGAAATTTATAGGCTTTTTTTTTTTTTGGATGGGAAATCATCTAATGACTCCTCCCGCTCTGGGTGGAGCGGAAGGGAGTGTCAGACTCTTACTGACTAAAACCCACCCGTGTTCCTTCCTTAGCCCTTTATGTTCCGGGGCAGCGGTACCCCTTTCGGACTATCCCGCTACCCCGGCAGGCTTCGGCCCTGGCGGGCCCCTTCCCTACTGCTGACATCTCTTTGAGGCGCGCGTGGAACACATACGCGCCGTCCGGCACGGGCCTGGTCCTGATCGGACGGAGAGCTACCCATTACTCTCCGTCCGCAGGCCCGCGCCTACGGTGGCCGGGAGTCGTCACGCGGCTCCCGACGCCCGTAGAGTCTCCCGCGGCGGCTGAGGCGTGCGGCTCTCTCCCTGAGCCGTCCCGCCACCTCCTTCGCTAGCATGACTGCTTCGCAGAAGGAGGTGACCGCCTCCCACTCCCTCTCGCCCCAGACCATGGCTTGAACCACGGCCGGACGCGAAAGGTCGCCGCCGCTGCCGATCGCCTCTACGAGGACGCGGCGGTGCTCCGCCCAAGCGGGGCAGACCTCCACCGTATGGTCCACCGTGTCCTCTGGGCGATCCTCGCAATGGTGATACCCGGGCGTCTCCTCCCGCCTGATGATGTGCAGGAACCTCCCGAAACATCCGTGTCCGGTGAGGACCTGCGTCAGGCGGTAGGTGAGAACGCCGTGACGCCTCTCAAACCACTCCTCAAAGAGGGGTCTTATCGCCACTATCGTGGCGTGCCCTAAATTTATAGGCTTAGGGTGGATTTTCGGACATGCGTTTCCGCGTATCCTTAGGGTGGATTTTTTGGGGTGGATAAACGGAATAAGTTAACCGCCTCTTTCTCTCAACGAGAGGCCTGATTAGGTAGGTATTTCAGGATAGGGAACTACTCTACTTTTGACACCATATTTTAATTATAACTTACGCGTAACGCCCTCGATTCCGCTTCAGAAAAAGAGCAAGGTCCTGAATAAGTCTTTTCACATTTATTTTTTTCTGTCATGCCAGTGATACCCCAGTCTATGCTGGAAATCAAATTTACCAAATCAAATCAAAATATTTTATTTCACATAAACCTACATGGGCACTTCTGAAACGTCAGAAGCTAGGTGCACGGTTCCAAATTGGTCATTTTCTATGGAGAAGAACCGGCAAGAAACTCCACGGTTACTCTTTTAAAAAATAATTGGATTTTACAATGTTTTCAAATTACAGTAGGTACCTATCGGAGGACAGCGTAGGCCTGTCAACAATGTACCAGATACTTGATAAAATAAAAAATGGTCTACAGATCTAAAGTCTACAAGGCCTACAAAGTCCTCACATTTACAAAATAAAAATCTATCAAAAGGATAAATAAAATATAAAAATCTACCAATACGTTTTGTGTTACATTCTTGTGGAATTTTGCTGATTAGGTTTTACTGGTAATCTGCACATAACACCTACTTATTTTATTTATAGAACCTATTGTCCTGTGGTCTACATAGCCAGATGCAAACTGCATCGCGCAAGCAGAGTTTTCTGCGCAACTAGGTAGCATATTTACGAGTACAACGTCCCAGACACGACACCCGTCTGGTCGGTGGATTTTCTCTTTTCTTTAAGGATGAGTGAACTTTACACCCTGTTCCTCATACCTCTACAATCCCGAGGTCTATAACAAGACGTAGACAACAGATTGTCACTTACTCAAAATTCCTGTTTATATCGACTCCCTTGCAGCGCTTGTTGTTGCGCCGATTCTTACGCCACAACCGGTCAACCGTATGCGTGTACACGTATCCATCTGGGTTCCATACTGGAATTATTAACCTGTAACCAATAGGTTAAAGGATTATGTTTTTGTCATTTCTACCTCTTGAAGACAAAGGCGTGACTGCTGCGATGGTCTAGTGGTCGTTAGTGCTGGTCTTGGGTTCAGTTGGGGTAAGTGTTACAGAGTTTTTCTGTTTGGAAATTGTAACAATTAATTTGACTTCGACATTGTTTTTAGTAGCGTCGGTAGCGTGGTTTTCGTAGTTCAAGTGTTAGGTACACAACCGCAGTACGTAGCCGTAGGTAGGCTAGCCTGGACCATTGATAGTCCCGGGCAGCCCGTCCGCGCTAGCTAAGTGATAAATTACCAGGATAATAAACGAATCCTTAAAAGCACTCACCAATTTTTGTTTTTGATATAATTGTGGTTTGTATCAAAGTTGGTGACGATATTATTTATTATGTACAGCGCAGATGTTATTGATACCCATTCGCGAGCATGTGACCCTGCTGTTATCAATATTATTTCATTTTTTGGGTTTCCATTTGTTATGTTGATCATCTAGAAAGATTAAACTATTTAGGTAGCTATAAGTCGTTCTATTAGCTGGAGCGATCTTGAAAGGAAGGAGGCAAAGTCTGTAGGTTAGGTACCTATGTTGTAAAGGTAGAGACAAGATCTTGCTTTTTAAGATGTTATTTAGAACTAGTTTAATAAGTGAAGGGAAAGCCCGCATCTAGCTATACCCAACTAATGGTTACTTTTCCTCCTTTTATCTAATTCCTACCCAAAGAAAAATAAGTACCTATAGGTACTATGTAGATAGGTACATATTATTTTTCTTTGGGTATCGCATTGGATGTTCCAAGGTCTTCATTCGAGTTATGCGAACATAAATGTATGAATCAGCAGATTTTTTTTCACGATTTCAGTGTTGGTCCCATAGTAAAAGTTGTTCATAATGATGTGTACGATCAAAATGTAACGGTGTAGGTATAGCATGGGTTAGGTATGTTTGTCTTTATCATCATCTTTCTCTTAAACGGCTTTCTGCAGCATAGGTAGGTACCTACCTGTAAGGTTAACACTGTTAATAAAGCCACTAACCTTTATTGTTCTATTCTCGGCAGTGTATCCAATAGTTTGTATTCTACATATTGAAGAATACTCTTCCGCCAAGAAATTGTAATACTCTTCAATAATATTTAACGTAGGGAACTTGTTCCAGCTTAGGCGGTGACCTGCTTTTTGTTAAAAATAAAGTTTCAATGTGACTTGTGTGATCCTTATCATTGGGCACTTTCGGAGTATTGGCAAAGGGTAAAATAGGTACTATGATAGGTAACTCAAGTTGACAGCTTAGGTTAATACATCAGCGCCAACGTTTATACGTATAATACGTAGGGAGGTGTACACGATTGTGCTAGTTTTTTTTAATGTGTGCGAGCTTGGCTAGTTTTAAAATTTTTACATGAGGAATTGAGGACCATCTACAAACTCAAGACTATCTACGTGCCAGTCTCTACGTATAAAAGTAGCTCTTATGCGCTGCAACTGGTCGAAAGGGACGGTATTGTCCCGTTTAAGTTGCTGACGTGAAGGTGATGCAAAGAACTGACTGATCAAAGACGTCACCCGGTCCATGAGATAAGTTAAGATATACTCTGTATACTTACTTAGTATACAGACTGTACACACAGACTGATATTTAAAGTCGTACGTACCGGCTCTAAGCGTAGTCTCCGTCCACAGCGAGGGTTGGGTGTCGATGTCGATCCTTCGCTGTACGTCCATGATAAGGATCGTGTGGCGCAGCTTCCGGGACACCAGCTGACGGTCTACCTTCACCTTGTGTTGACCGCGGACCAGGAAATCCGCTCGAGTGGGACTTAGGCTCCATATTGATATGTCTGGTGTCATAATGTTGAAACTTGTGAGTGTGATATGGAAGTAAAGAAAGCTGGTAAATCGACTCGAATAATGCTGCGGTCCCACGGCCCGCTTTCTCACAGGCCAGGCCAACAGGCCGTGGTAACCGTCGCCTCCGATGAGGCCTGCGGCCTTATGGTGCCCGCCCGATCCGTCGGGAGTCGGTAAATTCAAAGGAGCGGCGTGCTGCGGCGCGGGGGCGCCTGCCGCAGCCTGTACGGGCGTTTCTTTTTTTTTTTTTGTTTATCAAATGTTGACCACTGAATAAAACCACAGCGCCTGCACACTAAGCTATGCGCTCCGTATCAATCGACATGTTGTAACTGGCCGCGAAAGGCATAGCAACTCCCTGGCGCAGCCTGTCAGTTAACGTGCCGTGGGAATGTTCGAAACGGGACGCGACAGGTCTACAGGCGTAGCAACGCGTGGCGGGGCCTGTCAGTTAACGTGCCGTGGAAATGTGCGACACGGACCGCGACAAGTCTCTACAGGCGTAGCAACGCCTGGCGCGACCTGTCACTTAACGGGCCGTAGGACCGTGGCTTTAGACTGGAATCTAACTATACATAAAATTAGGATACTAAACAAGACATTACATTACTGTGCTATGACATAATTCTTATAGTTTCGCTAATAATTTAGCAGTTAATGCGTTAACCTTTTAACCGCCCGACTTTATATGAGTTGGCGTGCCCCCAGCGCCCGAACAAAAAAAAAAAAAAACGAAAAATAAACGCCGATGAAACGAGCTGTGATGATGTAATAATAATTCAGATTAAACGAGCTGTGTTATTTTGTCGTATATATACGACCCTGGCGGAATGGACACGAAAATATTTGTCGGATTAATCCGACGTAAGCGGTTAAAAGGTTAAAGCCTACCCTCATTAAAAAATAGTAGGCTTAAAAACGAGTTAGATACGAGAGTATCTAACTCGTTTTTAGCAACATTCTCCAGTTAGATTGGATACTGCTGATAAAGTTGGTTACCACACTCTGCTTTCAGTTTCTTTGTTGCTATACAAGAACCTTGCTAATCTCAAACCCATAAGATAAGCTTGGCAGTGAATCCGATGTACAGACGCCAGCACATCAAGCTACCCGAAACTGTCAAAAACTCCCAATCAACTTTGAACCTTATGAATTAATATGACAGATTTTAGTAGCTTGATGTGCTGGCGTCTGTACATAATATATTATGTACAATTATAATGTGCTGCTCGTGTCTGACTGGGCACTCGAGTCGATGTGTTGTTTGATTACTAACTAGCTGTGGCCGCGGCAGTGCTTGCTCGCTGTTTGTATAGGACACCCCTTTTTTTTTTTGTAAGTAGTAATGGGACAAATGATCTTAGACAATCTGCTCTTTATTTAGGTCTGCCGAAGTCATGGGAGTGTTTTTGAAATCGTAAGCAATAATTCTATAAGAGCCGGCGCAGATTTGGCAAATCGCAGTCGTGACTGCCAAACAAATATCGACCTTCTGCTAAAGATGAAAATAAATAAACCTTCATCTGCCCGAGAGCGCATCAAAGCGAAGTTTTTTTTTAATTTTCGACTTCATTTTAAGGAACACGATTTCGACATTAACCACGCTTCGCCAGGTCTGCGTCGTTATAAAACAAGCCAATTAGGATGGCTTGTTTTATAAACAGATGGTACTAGATGCTGAAGTTTTATCACGAATCTACTTAAATTGATGACGTAGTTCCTGTACTAAAAACAAAACCGATATCTATAATTATTATAGTCTTTACAATCTTCTAGTAAACACTGTTTACATAAGATGAAGTTATAGGGAATGAGCCCTAAGAGGACCGCTTACGGCTCTATAAAATCGTGAGGAGGGATAACGCTCGGTTATCGAGATCTCAATTATGATTTGAATTTGGTGCTCAATAAGAATAGTGGGCCTGCTGTTTTTAAAGAGATAGTAAGTACGGCACGAACGACATTTTTATCTATTAAATTTATGAGCCTAGTAACTACTTAAGGGTAATAATATAATATAATGGTTAAACCTTTGCTATCGAGGAGTCTTTTAATGAGCTGCATATCCTCAGCGCCACGCAGGTCAACCTGCCACACTTGAGAGCCATCGTACGTCACTTTATCCACTTGGGACGACACAAGGATAACTTGAATAAAAGACTAACATCAGTATACCTGCCGAACATTATTTCAATATTTTTTCGAAAGATTTCACTTACCTATAAAGAAGAAAATCCAATATGTATGTATAAAAGGCATTTCATTTCGGTTTACTACAATTGAATAAAATGTTATTGTATATTTTACTACTCAGATAAAAGATTTATCGATTGTGCTGTTCTACTAATTTGCTTTGTGAAAATGTTTTTTTTTGTTGTTATACCTACACAAATAATACGCCAAAGATGATGCAAGTTATATATGTTTATTAACATTACTATATACAATCATTGTAATTTGAAAATAGAAACATTTCATTTTGAAACTCACATAAATTTATTAAAAACGTGACAATTATTAGAACATTAGGCTTGGTGTTACACATTATTGCTACCAACAGGCTAGACATTATTTCACACTCGGCATATAAATTAAATAAATGCCACCAAACATTTAATTTTCGCAACACAAGTCATTGCATTACTCCATATTGGGTCTCTAATAAGTATCACAATAAATTCACTTATCATAAATAAATTATAAAATCGTCAACTGTCTAGTCTTAATATTTCAGTGTAAAAAACAATGTCAAAAACGATTCACTATTATATCTGATCACGTGGTCCATTGTTGTGCATAAAAACGCAAACTATGCTTTTACCAAATGTTTCCTTAGTCTCATATCACGACAGACACAATCATCACCAATTCATTGTCAATGGAAATGACACATATTAGTCTATTTATTATGTCTTCTAATGAAAGTACATCGATTTTTAAAGAATACACTTTATATGCTAATAAATAAGCATCTCACATTTGAAATGAGTGATAAGACACCGAACCAGCTTTTCACCTCATATTGGACATCAATGATCACTCACAATAATTCATCGATAACAATTTCGAGTCAACGAAATGGCCGTAGGGCTAAATAGATACGAGAGCGTTTCACAAGTCACTAGTTGATATTAAAGTAGCGTGTTCTGTATGTGAAGCGCGCGCTCCTGCGCTAGTCGGCGTCGCCGTTGATGACGGTGAGCGGTTCCTCGTCCTCGTTGTAGTCGAGTGACAGCACGGAGGCGCGCCTCCTCTTGCCGACGGGCTCACTGCAGTCGCTGCCCGAGTACGTGCGCTTCTCGGGCGAGGCCGGCCGGTTGCCGTTCACCGTGGCGTGGGTGGCGCGCAGTTCCTGCTGCAGGAACAGCACTGTGCTCTGCATGCCCTCCACATCC
This sequence comes from Hydraecia micacea, assembly GCA_914767645.1. Lineage (NCBI taxonomy): Eukaryota > Metazoa > Arthropoda > Insecta > Lepidoptera > Noctuidae > Hydraecia > Hydraecia micacea. The sequence goes on from OU611794.1 coordinate 5,654,551, forward strand.
TCGTCCAGCTCCTGCAGGAACTCGTCCAGTTCTGTAATTACAAGTTTCAGTTTTAATTTTCTCCGAAAATAGTACGGCTACAGCTATTTAGGAAGTTGGAATCATACACACCTGATTGTGATTTTTTAACTTCTTCACTAAAACTCTTCTGTAACGCCAGATCGCCTTCTAACTTCGCTATCCGACCACTCGAAGTCATTCGTCCAAGGTCTTCATTCTCTTGGTGTAACAGCCTGCATTTTGCCATAAGTTTCTTGCCTGTGTTTGAGTCTGGCGTGAACTTCCACGCCGATAATTCGTTCTGAGTTTCTTCTAATCTCGCTTTAGTTGACGTTAGTTCTTGTTTTAACCTTAAAATTAGTACATTAACAGCTGGGTCTAATAGCGTCGGCCGCCCGTTGAGACTGGCGTGGGAAGACTTTAATTCCGTAATTTGACTCTGAAAAGGAGAATAATTTCTGTTATGAGTGAAGATCTTACAGGTAATCTTATTGCAGTCTTCTTAGATTGCTGTAGACTCCCTAAACTATAACAAAGTGAGTACTCACTACATAATCTTGTATTTCCTGCTCCTTAGCTGCAAGCCTTCTAACTAACACCTTCTCTCTATGTTGTGACTCAGCATACTGCTGTTTTATCCTATCTTCTACCTCTTTCGCCTTTTCCAGGCTTCCTGTACACATCAATTATACAAATTAATAAGTAGTCTTTGGCTATATTAGAATTTCACATTAGATTTTCTTGTTCCTGCAATCATACAGTATTGTTTTGACATCATTATAATGACGCTAACTTATTTTACCTAATATCCGTAAACCTACTTTAAATGCATAACATTTTGTCTACCATGATATATTTTTATACTTCACACACAGATAAGATAAAAGGTTATCTCAACATAACAGTGTTGTGGACAGAGTGTTATGCATTTTGTGTGGTTTATTATATTTAAATAATTACAATATTATAATCGACAACACCTTAACTAAAACTATACAAACAATATGGACATTAACAAAGTCCTAATTAGATTAGTTAAATAGCTAACAATGAATTTAAATAAACCAGCAAAATCTGTCTATGTCTAAAATGGCGCAAGTAAATTAGATTACCTAAATGAAAAGCAGAATTGTTTGAAACAATAAGTAAATTGATTAAAAAAAAAATCATAAATGCTACAATTTCTGGCTGCAAGTTCTACGGATAAGGCTTTTTTTATCTCAATGATGCAGAATCTGAAGGCGACAGGATTAGAAGGTTCTAATATAGCCATAAATTGCAATAAAGATGAAATCATATTTGAAATGAATTAAACAAATATTAAATATCACTGAATATTAAAAAACTAACTAACTGAAACTTCGACAATGATTCACAAAACCTGTTTCTAGGAATGGTGATGGATTTACAGCACCTGGTCCACACATGGCCTAGTCTAGCCATAGGCCTCTCAGAGTATCCCATAGTATATAGCCTGTGTAATCCTTTGTGGTCTTTTCCAATATCTTGGTAATGAAATCTGCTGAGAAATTTCATGTTAGCTGCAGTTGTGATTGTTTGACCAACATAACAATTAACATGAAATTTTACAACATATTCATCCTTTAGAAACATAAGCCTAACAATATTTTACTAAATAACATTTACAATTTTGTTCTAAGAAAGTATACATAATTGCAATAACACTTTTTTAAGCCCTAGTAGGATGCAAACTGGAGTTTAACAATATTTTATTAATGCTTGCAACCAATATTGAATTATATTAACTATCACATTGTAAGCGCACATCGCATTAGTTTTATAACTTTTCTTTATAATATGTGGAAAATGTCGTGGGTTATACATTTAATCACTCTGTAGCTCATATTTTCTGTAATATTGTAATGTGTAACCGTTTGTTTTCCCAAATAAATAAAATAAAATATTGGTAAAATCTAAGAAATACCGCCACATTATTTTAATATGTGGAACTGATCTTGTCTAAATGGTAAACCCTCCATATAGGTAAGATAAAGATACAGGTTTGCCCAGTTTGGGGCCAATGTAAAAACCTTGTAATATTTTTGGAAATAAAGTTTAATTATCTTCTTTTTTGAGTAATATTAAAAATATGATTTTAACTGTAGCTTTGTTTTATAACAACGCTAATGTTTTAACAATTTGATGTAGGAATGGTTTAGTAAATATTTCCGACAAGCATATCATAAGATGTAACTACACTAAGTTTGATTTACAAATAGCTCTTAGGGAACAATCAACTCAGCATAACACAGTACACCACTTGATATAGGCCTCTCCCAGGCTGCGCCAGACTGATTGGATGGTGATCCGCCTTCTGCATCCAGTCAGCCTCAGGGAGCGTTTATTTTAAAATTGTTAGTTTTATCTTAGGTATAGGTAGTTTGCTACTATATTCTAATGGGTAAAAAATGCTAAAAGGGCTGTAGTCCAGATCTTTAAATATAAGGTTAAAACAAAATACCTCCAAAGTTTCAATTTCAAAAAATATCAAATAAGTTGGTACAAAATTGTTAACAATAACCAAATAGATAGTGTGGTAATATTTAAAAAATATATGTATTTAAAAAAACTCATGTCTAATATTTAATTAACAATTCCCTATTGTATGAACTAACTTTTATTCATTATAGCAAGTCTAAGCCTATAGTCTCTGTAAAGCGCAATTTACATGATGCAACTTTCTTGCCTGTAGCCTACAATAAAAGAGCAACAAATGACATGCATCGTCCAAAGACTGTTTAGGCAGTGCAACATTTATTTTTGCTTCAAGTAATGGTATGTCACAGGAAATTAAATGGCACCATGAAATCAGGCTTAATTTCTAGCCTCCAAATTAACAAAATTAGTCATTTTGTTTTACATTCTATACTAAATAAACATATGCAACACAATAACTACGTAAAGTCATAGGTTTTCTTTTAATTATATTATATCCTTATACTTACAGAAATAAATAAGTATGTGGAAATAGAAATTGGGATGTGTTAGTCATAATCGCTGATAAGCTATGAACATGGTTCAGTAAGTATTCATTTATGAGTTACATGCAGTGACTCAAGCTAAGTAGCAATATGGAGCATTAGTTGGAAGCACGAGAAATTAAAGGTACCGAGTTTATTATGACCAAGATAATATTAGAGGAATAGGCTATATAATGACATCATTATTTTAATACTAATTAACTTGTATTTTGTTTGTCATTTTAGCCTTTTCTTCAAAATAATATGGTAAATCTTATTTTTGATACATCTTCGGCTATCAAAGCCATTCTATGGGACAGCAAAAGAATAATCAAATAGTTAATCAATAGCTCTAGATAGATGGCAAAAACATAAAACAGATCAGATGTTAAGAATATAAACAAGTTTCATAAATAACAATTAACAATAATTGAAGACAGAAGATAAATAAAGCATATACAAAACAAAATCTTAACTATACAGCAAAAGAAGTGATGAAAACATATTTACTTTTTCACGTGAGCAAAGACCGGATAACTCGGCAACATTCTCAGTTACCGAGGGTAGCAGAACACCACTGAACATGGACACAGCTCCAGGATCATCTGGAGACATCACACGGCCTTGCGCCGATATATGCACTTCCACTAAACACTCCACTGGCACCTCTCTTACACAGCAAAACACCATTTCTTCGTCTTCACCTTTTAGAACTTAAAACACCTAAATACACCCCGTACCACAATCCGTTTTATAACTAAACAATTTTCAGTATCACAGTAACATTTCAATATGTCATAACAGTATCACTAGTTAATTTTAGTTAAAGTATTGTCGATATAGAGATAACATAACAACTCGCGGGTCGTGCGTCGTAACGTCGCCGACCTGACGCTACCAAGCCGATGTAACTTTCTTAAATACCTTCCAACTGCTTGTTCAAAGTTTCGAGATGGTCAATGTACAAGTCCTGGTTTCTCCACGCGGCGCGGAGCGGGTCAGCCGCGGCGGCCTCGAGCTGGTGCGGGGTCAATAACACGCGCGCTAAGCTCGACCCACCGCCACCTGCTCCACCCTCACACGACGCCTCGCCATGCCGCTCTGTCTCCTCGGACATTTCACTCTTACAATAACTTTAGGAGTCTCTTTTCAACTGCAAGCAAATAATCACAGTTAAATCCTACAAAGAGATTCATTAGCATTTCTCCGCCGTTATCAGAAACCTGTAGTAACGTAAACTGTGGTTATCAACAAGAGGCTAGGCTACTTACAGTTGATTAGTGTAATGATAGAGACTTAATTTAATTGGAAATTACTACTATTTACAATAACTATCACACATTAGAACTATCTCTAATATTTTACGAGGTCATCAAACGAAACACGACAAGACAGACGCCATTTTATCACATACCATACAGTGTGACCAATACAAAATATGTTAAAAGCTAATCCCAATAAATAAAACACTGTTACAGATTTTATCATGATAAAATTACTGTATTTTCCCCTTTTTATGTTTATAATTTCTGTTTTTTTAGGGGTTGTGATTTTTGATCCATGACAAACTTTTTCTACTCTCTATAGTTATGTCTATTTTACTTGGCAACATGAATAGTGGTGTCCAGCTAAAGACAAAGTTACGGTTATAATAATTGATTGTAATATTTGATCATGTTTTATATTATTTAAGTTTTTTCTTATTTCCATTGGTCTTCGACTGTGGTGAATTACAAAAGGGAAATAATGTATAAAACGATGAACTGTGCACAGCACACATCACAAGAATTGACCATAGTATTTTTTTTTATCCCGAGTTACGTTACGAGTTACACTAATACCCTAGGCGGGGTCTGAATCAAGAAGCTTATACACTTGCGTGCAATAAAACTGACCCACCCCATGCTCTTCGATTTGAAACAATATAATTCATGAAGTTTTACTAACAATAACCTAATATATTGTATATTAAAACCTATCTGACAGTATGTAGATTATATTAGTGAAATAATTATCAAAACAGATTCATTAGTTTTTGAGAAAATCTCGAACTTAAAAATATGGGGTTGAATAAAGAAGCTCAATTTTTTTTGAAGCCCGTTAAATAAATCAAGTTCAATTTTGATTAAACAAACAGAAATACACAAAATTTAAAGTTTGATAATTTCATTGACAAAAAAAGTCACACACTTTTTCCGAGCAAAAGTGAGTAATGGGGACATCTGAAGAATCGAGTCGATCTTATCAAGAATATTGCTTTGAACAAAATATAGTGTATGTTTAAATAAACTGTACCTTACCTACCTTCACATAGTATAAAATAATAAATTGTATTCATTACGATTTTTGTGATATCGTGTCTCAAATGGAGAGCATGGGGTGGGCCAATTTTTTTGCACGCAAGTGTAGATAAAAGTGGAGGAAGTTACATGCTCTGTGGAGGAAACACTTTAAATACCTAAGTGAAGACTACAGCTGTGGAAGGACACTCCTTCTAAATACATACATATTATGACAAAGAAAACACATATGACCGTCTTGTTCTTATGTGTGTATTTAGAAAGAGAGCGTCCAACCACAGTCGTCTTCACTTAGGTATATTTAGAGTGTTGCCTTCATTGGTCTTTTTTGCGTATTTGTGTACCTACCTGACCCGCACCAAATCATGGTCTACTAGTGGTATGCAGTTGCACGCAACGATGCAGAAATAGGGAATTTAAAAAAGTCATGGATGATACTTGGCACACTCGTTTTAATATTGGTTAATTCAAATTTAAAAAATGTAACTACGATATAGTGTAGGTATACCTACATGATGGTTACATACAGTATGAATAATAATTAGTAAAAGTAAGTACTTAATCAAATAAAAAAAAGTTTAGATTTGCTATTGGAGCGTGAAATTAAACTACGAGTAGAAGGAATTAAGAAAATCTTTGTGGGCGGAAAATTTAATCGGATTTTGGCCGGCAAGCACAAATCATACGACGAGCTATCGTATCGAAAGTGACACATTCCAATAACCTGATTTTCCATGCCCCCGACAGCAATAGCTGTCGGAAGAATAGCGGTCGTCAAATTTTCGGGTTTTGGACTTGTGAACAGCGTTTAGAGGACTCATACGATAACATTTATTGATGTTCGATACTGTACGGAAGCGTATCGAGTGGTTGTGATTAGCTATGCTGGTCTTCCTACAATCCTCGTACAGCTGTGGTTCCTCGGCCCATTAACTGAGAGGCCGCGCCAGACGTTGCCACGCCTGTCGCGGCCCGTGCCGAGCATTCCCACGGCGTGTGTCAGCCTGGTGCGGCCTGTTGGCTGTTATATCAATATGTCAAGTGATACGGAGTGCATGGCTGCGTGTGTAGCCGCTGTGGTTATTCACAGTGGTCAACATTTGATAACCAAAGCAAAAAGAAAGCAGAAGAAACGCGGCCGTACAGGCCGCAACAGGCACTCTTGCGCCACGCCGCGTCGTGCCTTTGAATTTACAGGCCACCGGAGGCCTCATCGGATGAGACGGTCCCTAACGGCCTATCGGCTTGGCACGATCTGGCCTGTGAGAAAGCGAGCCGTGGATCCGCAGCTTTAGAGTTGAACGTTGAAAATCACGTTGAACACGACGCGTCATCGTCATCAGACGATGGACTAAACTGCTTAAAGTTCGTTGCGCAGACCAGATAACCAGCGATCGTTAAGGGATTCATGGGGAAAGAGATTCTTTGTGTGTCCCACCTCCTTTACGTAATCCCCTCGTAAAAAGGTGAAACCCATGCTAAATACTTATTCAGATCTAGATCATGTTCAAAACAGACAAGACTGAGATGACTTGAGATCCTATGATGGCAGCGCAATTAACACCAAAAATGAAACAACACCAGCTTAATTTTTAATTTAATATTTTATTATTTAATCAATTAATTTAACAATTAACCTAATTAATGTTTAACATTAATTTAGTTGGAGTTTCTTATAATACACTATCAAGAATCATAGAACAGATCATTTTATTTATATCACAATATGTACAATGGAATGTTTTTATCCGTAGAGGGGAGCGAAATCGCGAAATGTCAATATGGTCTCCATACTTCTTGGTTCCCCGCTCCGTAGAGGCCGTGTTTCACTTCGTCGTTGGCTTCGCAGGTTTGACCCATGCCACTGGCTTCGCCGGCCCCTTGTAGCTCCGTAGTAATAGAGATGCCCCCGTCAATATCGCTAATTTTAATTTCGCTCGGGAAACATTGTTCTAGGTTGTGTTTGTCGCCCGAGCTGTGCAGATGGACGTGTATTTGGTTTTGGTTGACTGTTGAGTAGAGGTTCGGGAGTATCATCTGAGGGTTGGGGTTGATATATGGCGCGTGTGATTGTAAGCAGGTTGGATTGTTGTTTATGTTGTTGTATTGGTAGTTGTTATAGTTGTAGGTGTTGCTGGGCCAGGAGTTGTAATAGTTGGGGTCGTATCGCTGCGCTGTCATGGCGGGTGGTGAGTTGAGCTCCGTGAGCGCGGAGCCCGTGCCGCTCGGACTGCCCTTCACAAAGCCAGTCGTGCTTGGTTGGAAGCCGCTGTAGTCGGAGTGGCCCAGCGGGATTTCAGGTAGCACTGCGGAAGACAAAAAGACTCTCATTATTATAAATTCCTGTTTCAATAAGTAAAGGTGGAGGATCGTAAAACGCGTCATTTTCACTATGGATAAGATAATGATTTTAGCGAGCAATAACTTCAACTGACCACAATTGAACATGGGCTTTTCAACCGGAACCACAAATGGCCCGGAACAACAAAAAATACAGGTCACAGAAATTGTGGTTGATGTGGTGTGTCTACCGACGGTGATAAGTAGGTAGGTATTCTTCGCCGGGTCCCACATACCGGAAAATATTACGAATAAACTCAAACAATTATATCTTGCGCTCTCGTTTGTATCAAATCATTTGTGTAGAGGGCTCTAGTTCATAAAATAATTGAATAATATAAGGATTATAGGTATGTGGTGGTTAGGTTCCGTATCATGTGGCGAACCGCTCCATTACGGCTGACCACGGCTTGAATGGAGGAAGTCCGTTTATCAGTATTTAACCATGTGTGACGCAAATTGAAATGGTATTAGAAACACAATTATAATGAGGTCCTGTTAAAAGAATTTATAAGCGTAGGTACATAATCTTGCGACTTTTCCTTATGGGGATAGGCAGAAACTACGAAATGCCAGAGTGACTGTAAGTTCGATACAGTCGGATAGTAAAGTACTTGTAAATTTTATGTTTTTACCTAGGTACTTCTTGCAAGTTAGGCTATTAGACAGCGGTGTAATTGAGCAACACACTAACAGTAGCAATGGCTTTCGTTTTGACAGTTCAGCACCATTCATTGCGTTATTTACGTTGTTGAGCAGACAATTTTTTCGAACACATGAAGCAATAGATTAGCAGTATCTTTCAAAATGATTCAGATTGGATTGTGTAACATAAATAGACTGCAATCGGTCAAATATTTTAAGCAGAAGTTTTCTTATGTGTGGAAATGCTGCACGCCTTTTGCTTCGTCCACGTTCATACTTTGTAAAATATTTTTATATGCAAGATGATTTTCATTTTTATATGAAATCTTCCTTGTACATACAACATAATCAACACACAACATAAACAACATAATCTGGACTACCCAATCACACGCCATAATTCGTAAAAGGTGCCTTTAGGATTATGTCAAGAGCAGCTTCGCAATATACCTACCTACTTACTTCCACGACTGGTCGTTGAAGATGTTTTAAGTAGAAAGATTTTCTGCTGCATACACTTGTCTGTCTGTTAAAATAATACCTATTTATTAATAGGTATTATTAGTAGGTATTCTGTCTTTTCGGTTACATCAGAGTAAACTTTGTTTCATTTAATTAATGTTTTTCCGCAACGAGTTCAAAATAAAACTAATTACTTAGCTATATCGTTATATCAAAAATAGACTGAGTCATTGGTTAGTTATAACGACTTTATCAACACTCAAAAGTAACTGCGAGACAAACATTGCCATACCTACATAATCTCTACATGTAAAGTCCTCCAGACCATATTTCGGCCACGGCGGCCAATATCAACGGAGACTAGCCTTCGCCGCGGGAGATATTATAGTGCACAATAAGTGTGCGCACAGACACAGGTGCACTCCCGCTTTCCTCACTCTCATAGTCCGATGGGACGGCAATCCGACACGGCTGGAGAAAAGTCAGACGCAAGATCAACGGCTTAATGTGCTTTCCGAGGCACCGGGGTATCACACCGCCAACTTCCAAACCCCGGGCTGTTACTAAGAAATTCCTAATAGAATAACTCAATAACAATTTGCCCGACCCGGGCATCGAACCCAGGACCCCACGCTCAGCAGTCGCGCTTGCGACTACGAGACCAAAGGGGCATCGGGGGGTGGGTCTATACATGTAGATAATGTATGTAGGTAGGTGTGTGTATCTATATGGTCACGACATAAGCATTATTCCTATCTTCTATTCTAATACGTTATTACTCTCGTGGTGTCAAAGGTTAATCTATAATAATATTAATATTATAGAAGTAGCTGCTAGTGGGAGATGAGAAAATTAAACTAAAGGGTCCGTAGACAGGCGCGACGTGCATCTATTTCAATACAATTTCTATGAAATCTTCATGGAAATTGTTCTAAGGTGGATCCACACATTGCGAGCATGCGCTCCGCACGGCGCACAACGCATGCCTCGCCAAGTGTGGACCTGTATATTCGTGGCGAGGCATGCGCTCCGCACGCGCGAGGGCGAGCCAACGTATGTCGGCAAATGCTTCAAGATCCCTCGCGCGTGCGGAGCGCATGCCTCGCCACGAATATACAGGTCCACACTTGGCGAGGCATGCGTTGTGCGCCGTGCGGAGCGCATGCTCGCAATGTGTGGATCCACCTTTACCAGAATCGCGTCGCACTGTCGCGTTGCGCCTTTCTGCGGGAGCCTTAAAGCTGCAGGTCAGTTGTACCACTTTGGTGCGATCGTGGATACGGGGAGGTCGTCTCTCAGAAGTCAGTGGAGACTAGGTGACCTTTTTAATTATATTCAGATAATATTCGACTCTGCTGATGTTGAGAAAGATGCTTAAGAAACTTGGACGAAATCAGCAACAACGGGCAAGCGTGGCGATGCTCTTGTTCTTGCACTATATGCTACTCTTTCAAACACCTTCATCTCTCTGACCGAATCCTTTACAATTCAAAAGTGTCTGTAATTGGTTGAATTAAAATCAATGTTTTGAGTTTATGACAAGAGGCAGTAGCAGCATTTTACTTCATTCATTGTGATTCGACGACCATAAAGCTGGATGTTTTCTCATTTTCAACAATTTTCTTTTAACGATACTTGGATAATAGAAATTGTAAATTACCTGTAGGTATGTGTATAGTGGGGTCCGGTTTGTAATAGGGCGGCTGCAACGGCGCGTACGCAGGGTACATAGAAGCCGTCGACGGGTAGCCAGTGTTCCACTCGCTGGCGCCTAGGATGTTCCCACTCGTTTCTGTAATAGATTACATTGTAAAATTAGATTCAATGATAGGCATGTAAAGTGTAAATTAAAAACCCTTATTAGGATTACAGGCGTAGCAGTATGTATTTAAACTATGGAACCCGGTTCCATAGTGTAAAATCATAGTGCCACGCTCGGAGCGAGAGTGAGGAAACTTCCTCCCAGTGCATATTTCGTTTTCAATAAACAAAATTATCGCAGTCATGTTTCTTTTTTTTATTTCAAAGTACACAAATACAGAATGGAAGGACTTTGACGCGTAACTTGTTACATATATTATATGTACCTATTGTACTTCCCTGTCCCTGGACGTTCCCTGGACGTCCGCGATAATCGTCACGTTAGACACAATAAAAGAGCACAATGACGGTCTAACTCTAATCGGCGTTATCCTACTATGTCATTGTGGCATTATTGAGAAGCTTCGTTTTAGTTTTATGTGATTTTTTTTCTGAAAGTTGCAGAAAGAAAAAGAACAAAAGTCTGCTACGTGCGAGCGTAGATTTGTAATGTGACCAAAATTTTCTCCCACAATCAGTCTATCATCATCTGCCTAGCCTTTTCCCAACTATGTTGGTTGTAATTTAATAAATAAACAATCTACCTAATAAATAAACAATGTTTTATACACAATAATAAAAATTCAGTGTATGTATGTATTATGATTATAACAGATTATAACATAATCTTTTAATTGGGGTCTTTGATGGCGTGCGTTAATTCCGGGTACCTATGTTGTATAACCTACCAAGAAATGGGGAGAACCCTAGAGCTACCATAAGTGAAAGGTTCAATGTTGTAATGTGCACTTGACACAACTAGCCGGACCCGTTGACCGAACGTTATTGCAGAGATATGTAACATTTCTTAACTATTAGTCACATTGAAAGTGAAACGAAATTAATATTCAAGCTAGGGCTGTGTGATTTATTTAATGGTGGTCGTAATATGGCGCTTGTAAACATTTTAATAGTAGGTAAGTATCTATGGTGTTGTGACATTATTTGGTGTGCCTAATATTTTAGGGTTAGTTGGAGAATAGGGGAATATTTTAGTTTAATCATTAAAATTATAATAGCGAGAAATTATGAAATAAATATGGAATGAAGTCGTTGAGATATCGTGCGTTAGAGTTGATTATATAAGTTTAATTAGACTACTGTGCGCAACACCATGAATACTGCTTTCAAATAAAGTTTAGATTCAGTGCGCAAGTTTTCATGTTTTTTTTTGGTATTTTATTAAATTGTTTGGAAACATACAATGAAATTGTAGGTGCTATAATGAATTCAACACCCGAACAAAAATTGCTCCTGCTATGGTATAATACCATGGTTATTACGCCCATAATAAACATGATACATTATGTATGTCACGCGTACGGAACTAGTCGCAACGGCTTGGGATTGCCAGCTGATTCATCAGTGGATGGAACTCAATGAAAGTGAGGCCAGCGCCCAAACAATGCGAATTGGCGCACTCAAGGTTGGTGACACCTGACTTTTGGTACGTAGTTGGGTATACCTAAATTAGGTTTTGTTTATGGATATCAGTGTGTTTATAGAGACTTAGAGAGTCTTTGTTCTTCGTGTAGATTTTTGTTTGAATATATGGAGGAAAGCTATTTGCATGTATGTAATGTATGAGATGATTTCATTAGGATGCCAAATCCGCAGACTTTTGTGAAAGGGTTCAACCAATATATATATATAATTCTGCAACTAAGCCGCATTCCTCTGATCCGGTTTGAAGAGCATTAGGGACATAATATCTCACTTTGTCTGCGGAAGACGGGGGCATTGTAATGTCGCGTAGACCTCGTCCTAAGTTCATGTAATAGCACACTGCGTCACATATTTTCAATCACCTGAGATACAGGTTTATCCTAGTTCAGGTCGATCCCATTATTATATACCTACCACTTTAGTGTAAGGCTTAATACTTATTGTAAAAAATCACAAGCTGAATCATTTTGAAGGATATTGCTAATCCATTTCTTCACATGTTCGAAAAATTTCTCTGCTCGACAACGTAAATAACGCAATAAGTGTTGTTGAACTGTCAAAATGAAAGCCATTGCTACTGTTAGTGTGTTACGTAATTACCCTGCTGGTCATGTCCATAAGCAGTTGTTTTGAGGAGGAATCCGTCCCGCTCATTCGCAAACTCAATTAAATATATTATTATGTCAATGTTAAGTTTAGTCACACTAGTTGCACAACATTTTCTAGTAAAACACTCGCCAAAGTTCCCCTTAAAAATAAAATTTCCAAATTATTTCTTGGATTTATACTGACACATACATATATGAGTAAGTACATCAAAATCCTGGTGAAAGTGCATTATTTGTAAATCATTGTGACCTTGGCAGGCTGCCAAGTGGCCATGCTTTGAATATATCGTTCTGTTATGTTATGAACTTATGACTTATTGTGCTTGTTCCTTTCTTTTTGGTTAAGTATGATAGGGATAGAGTTGCTTTTGTCCTGCAGTCTTCTTCTTCTTTTCGTGTCTATGGCTTCCTCGTTGTTTTTTTTAAAATATAATATGATCTCATTAGTTAGCCACGTTGATAGCGGCATCAGTGGCATTTTTTAGGTCATCCGAGGTGCAGGTGAACGGGCGCTTAGGACACTCCAGCAAGTGGGGCATGGTCTGATCAGAAGCACCGCACTGGCAGTGGATGTTGGATGGCTCAGTAATCCCCCACTTTGACAAATATAATCTGTCCTGTGCTTATTTGGAGGAAAGCATTTTTATCTGTGGTGCGGTGGTTGCGATGTAAAATGCCTACCAAAGTCAGTGTTAGGTAGTCAGAGCGTTGAAGAATAAAATAACCTGACGAACAACTGGAAATATTTCCATTAGTCATGGATTCGTAGAAACTAGTAAAAAAAAGTGATTTTAGAAGACACGTTCAATCAACTCAGGCTATCGCAGTCCACTGCTGTAGATAGGCCTCTCCCAGACTGCGCCACAACACCCTGTCTTCCGCCTTCCGCATCCAGTCTGTCCCAGCCACCTTCTAATCCATCTAGCTGGGGGGAGTCCCACACTACGCTTGCCGATACGCGGTCTCCACTACAGGACTCGACGAAGAAACGGTAGCTACTTGTTAATAGACTAAATAATTTGTTTTCTATAATAATTATTGTAACAAAACCCAACTTATACGTACGTACGACTAATCATTGTGAATAATAAAACACGCACACACTAAAAAAAAAACAAACATTAATACATCAACGATGATGCACAACCTAGAGGGTGTTTCCAAAACGTGCGTCGTTTACTTTATTATTCGACTGACGGACCTCAGTCCTGACTCAGCAAGTCAGTACTCAACTCAGTACTAGGTACTGATAAAAACAAATCATTATTATGTTAATTCGTATGTTAGCTTTGTCCACATGCGTTATTGTACAAGACTCGCATCACGTACACACGTTATTCAAATTCGCGACTACAATTTTGGCGCTTTCGTAGTAATCATAATGCTGCATTCGTCGCCATTAGCCACGTATAAATAAGTACGGGCGCTTTTTTCATCGGACTTTACACTTTTCATTTGATCTTTATTTTTTGTTTTTAACTGATGTATGTATCTGGTGTATTTTGTGTCTTTTAGTCTGTGCCAAATAAATGTATTTTCTTTCTTTTATAGCGACGTTTTTTTGCCAATTCCCGTACCTATTCTATTCTATTTTTAATAAATGGCAAGCAAAGCCGATGTCGACTATTCTGCCAATGTCTAAAGTGAGCTGGAAGAACATTCCCGTATTATTAAAAACGTTCAAAATCTATTAGCAATCTCATCTCATCGACAAAATCAATGTCAAAAATGTAGGGAAATTAGAGGTTTGACAGATTGAGACGGAGATCAGACTTTGAACGTTCTTAAAATTACTAGAATTGCCCCTCTGGATTCTCAGCGCCGCCGCCGAGAGTTGAAAATCCAAAAACGTCGCGTTAAAAAAGCGCTCGTGCGTACTTAGGCTTAAAGAATACTGATTTTATCTTTCGGGTTTTGTTTAGCCAGGCGTTGATTGTTTAACGTTTGATCGTTCAATAAACTTATAATTATTTATATTATTCTGTAGTTGTGTTTGGCGCAATTACGAGGAAAAAATTAATGAAAAGTTAAATGTAAATATGTTGTTGTAGATAATTCTGAATAGGTACGTACTTCGATGGAATAGGTATTACATGATAGGTACTTACTACATAGTATTAATTAACGTCAGAGACTATACTTATTAGGCGAGTTACATAATATGTCATAACCCTTTACCTACATTTGTATAAAACAAGTAAAAAGTAAAAGATAATTATTGAAATTATGGATAAGCGGAGTCTCCTAACACAAGCTTATGAGGCTACAATCAAATGTTTACTACATTTGATTGTAGCCTCATAAGCTTGTTAAAGTAATTTTTAATTTTCAAACCATGTAGGTACTTAATGGGTAGCGCTCGCGTTCTTTAATACTCTAAATTGACCCAACATTTTGACACTAACCTGGGACGATGCTGTTAATCATTAATACGAACATGCCATAAGTATGCTCCTGGTGAATAATATTATATTATAATAGTAAATAACAACTAGCTTCCGCCTGCGACTTCGCCTGAGTGGTGTGTAGATAAAAGTAACCTGTGTCCTTTTTCAGGGTTCAAAGTATCCCATACCAAATTTCATCAAAATCTGTCCAGCCGTTTAGGAGATTAGCCGGAACAAAAGTCAAAAATTTAAAAATGTTTTTATTTTTTTTGTTATATGTAACGTATATATAATTTCATATGCATTTAGTAAAAATCTGTTGTTTTGATATTACATACCTACAGACACTTACATTTTATTAATTTGTTTAGATTCGAGATATAGACAGGTACCTAAAATATCTAGGTAGTACCTAGACCGTGTATCCCGTAAGAATATCAGCATAAAAAGTATCCTATGTGTTAATCCGGTTTATAAACTATCTGTGTGCCAAACATCTAAATCCGTTGAGTAGTTTTTGCATGAAAGAGTAACAAACATCCATCCATCTATCTATCCTCACAAACATTCGCGTTTATAATATTAGTAGGATTTTAAACGGTGCACGGTGTTAATGCACTGTGAATATTAGCAGACACTCCTTCATTCTTTATACCTTTGATAATGAGTCAGGTAGCAAATGATTTATGTAGCTTGTCAACTCCTTATCGTATGTAAGGGCATCAAGGGATATAAAGTCTGTTAGAATATATTTTTTGGAGGTATTCCAAGTATTATGTACTTATAGTTTTATTTTACGAGTCACTGTGGCGACTTTTGGGGCACATGAACAGGAAAATGTTTTTATTACCTACTAGGTACAGACGCCAACACATCAAGCTACCCGAAACTGTAAAATTTTCCCAATCATGCAACCTTGAACCTAATGCTGTAGCGATAAAGTTGAAAATTGAAATCTATGAAATAAAGTTGACAGATTGTAGTAGCTTGATATGCTGGCTTCTGTACATACATTTACCGAAGGGTTAGGCAGAGGTGTACCTGCAGTACACTCACATTTCGCCCCCATGTAAGGGATCACACACTATACAACGCGCCACGCGACGGGGCGCAGATAACGCGTCAGAGCGCGTGATTTTTACATACAAATTAAAAAAAAAAACGCGCGTGGAATTTTGCTCCGTTTCCCGCGCCCCGTCGCGTGTCGTGTCGTAGTGTGTCATCCAACTTTAAGGGGTCTGAGACTGGCTTTTTGTTTATTTTACAACAAATAATTTACCGTATGATTGATGCCACTTTATTGTCGACTAACGTTTATGCCACTAAAACCACAGAAAGTTCAAGAAGGAGGTATAAAAATCAATTGTTGTGGTATTTACACAATTTCCGTAGTTATGATTGTCATAATCACACATTGTAGACAGCACAAACCCAGTAAATTAATTAACAATTCAACTCTTTGTTGGGGCCACAAACCACAAGTGCCTAACACATAGTAATTACATAACCTGACGGCTATGTATTAGTATAGGAGGTATACCTACTTGCCTTATATGGGTTAAGCTGTAGGTACCTACTGTTTAACCTGTCTAGGTACAGTTTGTTTTCCTTCCGTGAAAATGAAAGGACGACATTGGGTAGCTTTATTGACAAAACCAAAATCGTTTTGTAAAATATTACCTATGTTAAAACTATACATATATTTTTTTAATTGTATTTTTGGGTAGTCAATGTATGTGAGATGTTATGTGTATCTTTGTGGTAATAACATTGCATTGGCGTTATAGCTGTTATATATTACATAATTTTATTTAGAATAAATAAATATTATCAATAAAAAAAAAACTTGTGTGACCGCGTTATTCTTCTAAACTACGTAATGGATTTTGATGCGATTTTCATCGTTATTTAGTGAATTTATTCCGAAAGTATTGGGTACATAGGTACATAATGTGCAGTCGCTAGTAGTTAATAAACCAGTAGCTTCTCGGAAATAGTAAATACTTATTGATATTTTTAAGGTTACTAAGCCTCCGCTGTCCACCCGTCCGTCTGTCTGGCAGCGGGCTGTATCTCAGGAACCGTAATAGGTAGAGAGTTGAAATTTTCACAGATTGTGTATTTCTATTGTGCCGCTTTAGCAAAAAATATTAAAAATATAATTAAATTAAAAATTAAAGGGGTCTCCATACAAGAAACGTTTTTTTTTGGTGCGAGTCCGTCTCGCACTTGGCCGGTTTTTTATAAAACATTAGGTGACATTAGTCACATAAACCAAAATGACTAATAATCGCCTAATTTCCACAAAAGACTCGTACAATAATTCCAGCAATTCAATAAAACTGTCGTAACTAGAACTTAGTTATCCATTGACGCACACATGTGACCCTGGTAAAACCCAACGTTCATAAATCTTCCTTTCTATTCTATTATTATCAATAATAACGCTTTACGTTACGAAATAAGAGTATTTATAGGAACTTAATAAATGTAATTATGGTAATGGATTCTCTGTATAAGTTACCATAACTCGTACATCTTACATTAGATATAATTATCATGTAAACATGTATCTATTTTTATATTTCGTAAGGGTTTTTTTTAATAACTAAGATTTTTTTCCAGTTTATTCAATAAACTTTTGGTATTTTTCCATAAACAAATAAAAAAAACCCCGTTGTACCGTTTGCACCATTGACCTGCACCATCAATGGTGCAGAAGAGACAATTAGTTTCGTTTGCACCATTAATGGTGCAAATGAAACTGCATTGATAGTATGGTCTCATCTGCACCATTGAGAATGGTGCAAACGAAACCGCATTGATAATATGGTCTCATCTGCACCATTCCTGAAAGTATTTCCTCTTTGCATGTTCTAATATTATTTGAGTGTTGACAAGGTAACTATTTTGTTATAATTCTGTCATTTTATTTCAATAAGTAATTGTATAATTGGAGCATAGACTATAAATAACAAATTACAATGAGTGGAACTAATTTAACATTTGTTGCACAAAGTCGAGGAAGACTTTTGTTGTTCAAGGGTATCAACACCATTTTCACACACACTACAAAAATCTGACAAAAAAAAAAAAAAAACTGAAAAAAACAAAAAAAAACTGGCATCTCTTTGAGGCGCGCGTGGAACACAACGCGCCGTCGACCCGGGCCTGGTCCTTACCGGACGGCGAGCTGCCCATTGCTCGCCGTTCGCAAGCCCGCGCCTACGGTGGCCGGGAATCGGCTATTGATTCCCGACGCCCCGGGCGTCTCCTGCTGCGACTAGGGGCGCGAGAGCGCAAAGATTGCCTCTCTCTCACGCGCTCCGCCTCCTCCTTCGCGAGCATTACTGCTTCGCAAAAGGAGGCAACGACTTCCCATGCACTCTCGCTCCGTACCATGGCATGGACCAGGGCCGGACGCGAGAGATCGCCGCCGTGAGGACTCGGCGGTGCTCCGCCCAAGCTGGGCAGACCTCCACCGTATGCTCCACCGTGTCCTTCGGGCGATCCACACAATGGTGACACCCGGGCGTTTCCTCCCGCCTTATCCGGAAAAGGAACCTCCCAAGGTGAGGACCTGCGTTAGGCGGAAGATGAGGACGTCGTGTCGCCTCTTCAGCCACTCCTCAAGGAGGGGACTTATCGCCGCAATTGTGGCGTGCGCAGGTTTTTGAAGTGAAACTTCTTTACGCACGCTTGACTTGGGGAGTAAGCTGGCGAACGCGTGACGTAAAGCGTTACGAAAAGTGTGATCGGGCGAGGCGAACGGAAGTTGAGTGGGGGATATAAGCAAGAGACAGCAGTGCGCGCGCACATTTTCTTTCTCTCTTCCTCTCGTAGCCAAATACGCAATACTGAAGTTTCACTTCAGTCGTGTGGTCATAAGCACACTCGTTTTTTTTATTTTTCACAAGCTTATTTTTACCAGAATTAAGGAAGTATACATTGACATTTTATTTTTTAGGATGAATCGAAGGTTGTGAAAAAACGTGAGCATTCCAATCACTGTATGCCTGATGAAAACAAAAATGTCGGTTGCCATTTAATTAGTTCGAGTATAGATACCGCGACAACTTCAGAAGAAACAGTACCTGCCATTTATAAAAAGACCGTGGCCACTTTCAAAGATATGGGTCTAAACTTAACAAACATAACAAAACTACCACGCAACGAAAGTTATAAATCATATGTGTTTGTGTAGCGTCATTATTTTTATATTATTACATAAAGTAGTTGTGGAATTTATTTATAAAAAATATTATTATTGTTGCTTTTTGGTTGTTTATTTATATTAAAAAGAGGTTCCGCACACAAACAAAATACTACGTATTATTGGTTTTTATTTTATTTACCTATGACTAGTAAAGTATGGTGAAGTAGGTAGTTATATTAATATTAATGGTGCAAACAATTTGTCTCTTCTGCACCATTGATGGTGCAGGTCAATGGTGCAAACGGGAAAAGTATGGTGAAGTAGTTGTATTATAAACTAATTTGTCTCTCCTGCACCATTGATGGTGCAGGTCAATGGTGCAAACGGTACAACGGGAAAAAAACCACTTGCTGATACTTATTTCCAATTGCAACCTAAATATTTCCTGTAAAAAATGGAAAAGCACCTTTTAATTTTTTTTTCTTTTCTTCACTGTCCTGAAAAACTTATCCTCCAGATACGACATTTCACCTGTAGATACGACATTTCACTTTACTCAAATTAGTTGAATAGTGATATTTGTGTTTAGATTATCTTTAATGTTCAAGACATCTAAGATCAGAGTTGCCAGCTAGACGTCCTGATTTTTAGCCTAAAATTAAATATACCGCGCGGGAAAGGCTCAGTCCCGCTTTTCGGGGCTAGAAAATTAAGTAAGTTATTCGTAAGTGTATATAGGGTGAGTGGTAATTAGTGACCGATACCTAAACACGTGATTGTACTCATGATAACAAACAACTTTTACAATGGGACCAAACATGAAATCGCGAAAAAAAAATCTGCTGTTCAGTACATTTTGACCAGTTAGGCGAACATAAACGACTAAACAGCAGATTTTTTTTTCTTTTCTTTCGACGAAAGAACCCCGCTTTTATACTGAAAGGGTTTCAAAATCCCGCTTTGCCCGAAAAAAAAACTGGCAACGCTATCTACAATATACCTAGATAACAAGAATTTTTTTCAAAACACATACTGCGAAAAAATCAATAATTAAGTATTTAACTACACATACAACATTGTACATACCTACAGGAAAAAAAGACTAGATTACAATTAACATAACATAACCCGCGTCATTGATGATCATCAGAAAATAACTGTAAGTACTATACTAATGTAATTATTTACTATATAGCAATCACTGTACGTAAGGGATTTACGTCAATGGCGTGACATCTGCGCCTGAGTCACTTGATAGTGTTCACGGCAAACGTCTTTGGTAATTAATTCACAGAAAATTGTGAAGTGAGGCATTGACCCATTTTTCTTTGTAGAAATAGCGAGTGGGTTGGTGAAAGGAATTTATGTACAAAACCACTCCACCAATGGTTATTTTTATACAAGGTGTAACAGAATAAACGCAAGTCCTGAAAGTAGTTTGTTCATTATTGACTACTGAAACGATTTCAGTAGCTTTTATAAGTTTTTTTTTTAAATTATGTATATTGCCAAACTAACCGATTGAGCCAAAGAAAATTAAATCTTATATCACCTAAGCAATAAGACTCAATTTTAAATGCATAAAGTAATGATTGGGTCAACACGATTTTCTTAATAATAAAAGTTAGCTTTAAGAAAAATAAGTTTTGGTCATTGTATTATGCTTTTAACTAAATACTCTAGTTGGGGTGTATTGAGTTAATTATATTTTACAAATTGTATATGCAAGATTCGGTAACATATTTTTTAAAGTAATGATAGGAACGACATTAATTAGTTGATTCTGATGAAATGTTATGGGACGTCCGCATTTTTGCATTAGGTAATTTGTTGCAGATATCACGTGCATTTTTAATTCTATATTCAATTTCCATAAACCTAATGCTGATTCTATATATTTCAGACTAACTGCTACCCGCGACTTTGTTCCAATTTTGTTTCTTTTTCTAAAATAAAAGTAGCATAAGTTAGTCCTTACAACATATTGGCTCTGCCAGTGAAAGTCATATCAAAACCGGTCCAGCCGTTTCGGAGATTAGCCGGAACAGACGGAAAGACAAAAATTTAAAAAATGTTTTTTTTTGTTATAATTACCGTATATAATTTCATAATTATGCATTTAGTATAAAGCCGTAATTTTGACATTACAAACAGACACTTCAATTTTATTTGTATTTATATGTAAGTATATATTGCTCATTTGGAGAAATATCGACTTAACAGTTTTTTTTTCCTAAAAATTTGTTAAGTATGCCAAAGCACTTAGAAAGCGTATTTACGTTAGGAAAGCATAAACGTAAAAAAGTGGCAGTTACGTCGATGTTTCTCCAAATGAGCGATATATAGATTGCAAGAAACTGAAATCTCCTGAAGTCCCGACAGTGATCTGAATCAGTTCAGTTCACAAACACGAAACGATAAATTCTATCTATTTAGGTATCAAACATCTTTTCAGACTGACCTTAAAACGTATTATTTATTACGTAGGTACTTATGCCTTATACGGTAAGATGAAGTAAATAATTGGTATTCCCCAGAACTCCAAGGTAGTATCGACAGCCTTGGTCTTGCATAGATACAAGTCTGCGCAATACTTTGATCAAGCGCATTCGTTCTACATTTAAACTACGTCAGTTTTATGCTTATCATTCTCTCTGCGTAACCTTGTTGTAGTGTCAGAAATTATACATAGATTCGTCATCGCCAGGCTAGGGTGACCATAGATGCTGATAATCGTTAGTGCGTTAGCAGTAGGTAGCCATTGCAGCACCAATCCGTCAGGGCAGCATAGTACGCACGACGAAGTCCAGTATAAATTGAGCTCTCATTGTACAAAAAGCCTATATACTTAATGCGAGCTCAGCTAAAACTGGCATTTATAAATGTTTCTTAAAGTTAAGAGTTGTTTATACGTCAAAACATAAAACCAAAAACACACACAAACAGTAACTTTAAGCAACGTTTATAAATGTATAGCTTGATATGTCGCCGTGTGTACTAAGTAAGTCATAGGTACTATCTTAGTGCGACGACGATTGAACAACAAAATCGAGTAATGAGGTCGAAAATCAGCTGAATTTGGGAATAAACTTAGAGATAAGTAAGTATCGTTGTAGACTTGTGCTAGGTAGGCACAGACGCCAGCACATCAAGCTACTACAATCTGTCAAATTTCTTTTTAGGATTTTCAACTTTATCGCTAAAGCATAAGGTTCAAAGTTAATTGGGAAAATTTGACAGTTTCGGGTTGCTTGATGTGCTGGCGTCTGTACATAAAGCTTTTATTGTAATAATTATTGTTACCAAAACTATTTCTGCCGCCAATCAGATCAGCTCACGTTCGTACGGACGTAAAAAATATCGCGGCGGGATTTTATCGCGCACTCGATTTTCAACTCTCGGTGTTGAGCCGAACATTAAGAATCCAACAGAGTGCATCACAGCGCGTCAAAAAACACACTGTTGCGTTTTTAACTCTAGGCGCTAACAATCATATCATAATCAGCATATAATGTTCCCACTGCTGGGACACATGCCTCCTCTCCGTGAGAGGGAGGGAGTGGTGCGAGAAAAAAAAATCGCCAGTGCGAACCGGCTCAGTGTTATAGTGCCAGGGAATTTACAGTCGTATAAGATTTTGTAACATAGTCTAAGGTGGTAGGCGTTATGTAAGGACGCGTAGGGCACGTTTACCTTGGACAAGGAAGTAGGTACTGCAAATATAAAACGCAGAGATTGAAATAAAGTGAGTCATCTGCAAGTTCTTTAAGATAATATAACAACATGCCTGTATTCCTACCTATATTTCATCAGTTGTTTAAGTCCCATAGTCCCATGTGATAGGGGGGCGAGATTAGTGCTATCAATTGGCCACAATTCCTTAAAATATCTATATATATAAAATTCAAAGTCCTGACTGACTGATATATCAACGCACAGCCTAAACCGCTGATCCTAGAGACATGAAATTTAGAGGGTGTGTTCTTTGTGAAGAGTAACTAAGAAAGGGTTTTTTGAAATTCCACTCCTAAGAGGGTGAAATTGGGGAAGGGTGAAATTTCACGCGGACGAAGTGGCGGGCAGAAGCTAGTTGACAATAAATAAAAAAGCCTGCATTCAAAAGCTGTAGGTTATCCTGAACATGCTCACTTATTAAATGTCTCACTGATGGTGACGCGTGTGTTGGATCATTCGGTTCCCTACAAAATGGTTGAGCTGGATGGTGCTGATCCACGCGTCATGTTCGTGAACGGGCGAAGTCGGTTGAGACTGGTCATCTCTTAACTGCCAAGGCTTATTTTTAATCTTATATTTTGAATTGTTTGTTCATTTGTGTTTTTTTTTTACATTGTTCTCACATATAGAAGCAATAAGGATAATGTACCCAGGATTTTGTAATATCTTGATTTAAAAGAGTGTCCATGGATTTTCTTGGCCGTTCTTCTCCATAGAGATCTACTTTTTGGAATAGGCAACCAGCTTCAACTATCTGACTAACTGACCGACTATTTAATTTTGACAATTCAAAAGTGCCCGTACATGGTTTAATTGGAATAAATACTTTGAATTTGAATCTGAATCATGATATATAACTCAAAATATTCGTCTAGTCAGCCCACCGAGATTCATTTTAACCAGCTTAAAACAACCAGCACATATGCAAATGATTACAGCCAGTAGTTTATTAATCAAAAGTGTATTCGATAATGATTTTCCCTAGTCGATGCCACTCGCACCCGGCCCGGCCGCACTGTACGAATCCACTTCATTTTGTGGCAAACTGTTTCAGTCCTAATTTTCCGCATTCGGACATGAAATTAAAATCGGTTTAATGTATAAATGTGATATGCACTTAATTAATATTTAATTAGGTGTCTAAATAAAAGCGCTCTGTGTTGCCCGCTGCGGTAACGATAGTGTTGCCATGTAAAATTATGTACTGTTAAATAGCGTTTTGTCATGTCGGATTTGGGTGGTTAAAAAAGGGTTATTTTGTGAATAGATTATTACCAGAGGGGCAATTCTCTAAATTTTAAGAACGTTCACAGTCTGATCTCAGTCTCAATCTGTCAAAAATACCTCTAAGTAATTTCCCTACATTTTGACAAGTTTTTGACATTTGTTTGTCGCCGAAATGAGACTGCGAGAATATGCTTACGAGAATATTGGCCTTCTGATGTTGGTCATTCATTAAATATTACAAATTAAAATAAGCCAGCTGGAAAAAACGTGTAAGTAATGACTCTTTTCTTATCAGAACACAAAAGTGCTACGTTCTTTGGAATGTTCCTAAATTCTTAAGAACTTTTTGGTCATCAACCAACAATATTACCAACTTAGAATCCGAACAACAATTTTTCTTAAAACATTAACATTTACCGACTCCATAACAGGGTAGTTATGAAAGCTAGCTGTTAACATAGGCACGGACAGGGAGCCTAGGCCTGCCGGTGACGTGGGATAATTACCGGCCGTCCCCCGCTTCACCCCACTTCACCCCTCTTCAGCCCCCTCCTGCGACACCCACGGTAATGTCACATTAACACTTCCACCTCGGGCGTCCGCGTGCAAACTGTCAAAACATCGCGTCGTGTTTAACGAATATGAAATAAATGAAAATAGCGATTAAAATTGGCCATTTGTAGTGGAAATCAGAGCGATATGTAGTAGAGAGGTGGGGTAATTGCGATTTTGTGTTGGGGTATTTAGAATATTGAAGCTATACTTAATTGAAAGAAGTTGGGAGCTAGTTTGAATATTTTTGTAGTTGCTTGGGTCGTTGTCCAGTAACCGATGACCTTTAGAAGTCATAGAAGATGTCCTGTTGATTTAGCTGGTCATTTGAAATATTAGCATCATATCAGCAACTTTTTGAGACAATCAGACCATCTGCAACGGCTCTCCTGCCGACACAAGAGAAAAAGAAGTATACTCGTAGATATTTCAAATTCAAACTATTAATTTTCACATAAACCAACATGGTCACTTATGAAACGTCAGAAGCTAGGTGTGCAGTTTTCATTTAACTACCAAGGCGAAAACTGCATATTCTTTGCACTCTCAAGAATTCCTTAAATTCCGCGACACTGGGATTTCCAACATCTCAAGTAGGTAAGATATGAAGGTAGTTACTATATTATCATCAGCCCACAGCACTCCACTGCTGGACATAGGCCTCGCGTATTACAAACCATTCAACTCGATTTTCGGCAACACTCAAGGCCGCAGCACACTTGCAACACCCGACGCCATCCCACGCTTACTTATTGGCCAAATGACGAAAATAGCTCAACGAGATGAAAAATGTGGCCAATGAGTATGAGATATCGCGTAACGTGGTGTGTTATAAGTCTGTTTCCGCCTTCACCCTGTTGCTACCAGCCATCATACATCAGCTACTATATTATATTTAACACATAATAATTACCTACATTTAGCACCACCACCATCAAGTCACGGTTGTCGTATGCAAACACGTCTGGGAGCCAATCAAGTCCCTTGATTAGGGGCGGAGGGGGTGTAATTAGGCTCCTTTGATCACACCGCGCCTGTTCTTGTTTAACGTATGATTAGACATATAATCGATGTAGTATGCGGTGTGACTATGCCGGATGTGATGTTCCACTTTCAAGGTTGTCGAGGAAATGGTGGTAATCTAATTAGCTAAACAGATCTTTAGTGAGGTTTGATTTGGTTAGGTCATGGATAAAGTCTCTAAAGTTCTTCGTTGTCATGGGAGAGATTAAAAATTTCAGTGGTTGTTTCGACTAGACAGGACTGGTGTAGAAAACCACGAAGTTCAAATTGTTCATGGCTTCAAATATCACAAGAATCTTGGCAAGAATAGCATAATCAGCCTATAATGTTCCCACTGCTGGGACACAGGCCTCCACTTTCACTTTTGGCACGAATAAAGTTTTGAAAACATAATTAAATAAATAAAGGTTTGCTGGCTGGACTTTCAAAGGGTTTCTAATTAAATTAACCTACCAAGCACTTAATAAAAACACACAAGATAATAAAATAAAATTAAAAATCATTCACCTACATAATCCCATCGTTAAGCAAACCCTTACAAGTATCAAAACAAAACTAAAACAAAACACATACTTGGATGAAGCTTTATAAATCTCATTATAGGCCCATAAGAATATTCTCACCCCCAGCCCGGTCCGACGTTTTGTTTTTATTGGCGATCACTTACATCGTAAGCTGGCGTAATTCGATACATCCTGTGCTTGTCGGCCGGCTATGGATGCTGAACCACGCGAAAGGGTCTAACAGACATTACTCCAAGAGAAAAAATGTGGAACATCTTTATTGTATAGCATTTTTAGGTACAGGTCAATATGAGCAATGGGAAAGGTTGAAGAGAGTTTTTTGTAGTGCTTTTTGGCTTGTAAATATTTTTTTGCGTGTTAAAAATCAATTGGTTCGCTTTTGAGGCTTATCGGAAAAATAACTAAGTACAAAACAGTAGTCTACTAAGAAACAGTGTGGCAGAACTGGCGCCAAAATGGCGAAATTGTCTTATACGTAAATAACCTACTTAGATGCGCCTTAGAATTTTTTTCAGTAAATAAAAACGTCATCTAACAATGAAACCAGATTTCTGGGAATAATTATAAACCTTGCTTAATTGTAACTTAAATGGAAGAAGTCACTGGCTACTGAAATACAGGTACACACAGCTACACATCAAGCTACCTATACATAACCAGTATAAGCTGACTTCTGATTGTACGAAAAACCTATACAGTGCGAGGTCAACGAAAACTGGAAATGTATAGCTTGATGTGTAGCCGTGTGTACTCTAACCTAGCTTAGAAGGCCAATTCTCGTAATGAATAACGTGAGTCTTCCTACTTGTTGCACTTTTTGCGTTCAAATAATTTATTTATTTCAAGTCAAAAAAGTTTGGCCCGAAAGACCAAATAACTTTCGTTTTAAAACATGTCAGAAAAGTCTTTAGTAAAATGTCCACACCGATGGCTCGCAATTTGGCATATTCATCCCTCTGGAACGTCATCGGGAACGAAATGCCAACGGCATTGACAATAATTATTAGCCGGATGACGGAAATCCGGTCTAAACTTACGTCGGACAGCCGGACACCGGATGTCCGGCTTCATTTATTCATCTTACACAAACAGCATTTCTTGTATATGGGTTCAAAATGGCCGATTTAACTCCACTTTCCGGAAACTGCTTAGCGACAACTAGCGCTATCTAAATCTAGGAGCTAAATTGAAAAAGAATACAAGTTATATGAAAAGTTTGTCGTTTTTCAGGGCAGATCTATAATTACCATAATTTTATTTTAACATTTTTACTTTTTATTTTCGGGCTTTTTAGGAAATAAATAGTACACGATCGACTAATACAAACTAAAAATCATTTTGACGCAAATAATGACTTTTCCGTAAATAAGTTTTTCACCAACAAATGCTTAAGCCGAGAAACACTGGTATTGAATATATCCATATAATGTTCACTAGACAGTTTATTAACTTCTACACAATCGGATTAGAAACGAATTCTGCCCGTACGCAGGCTCCGAATGAGAGACATGTAACAAGAGTTCATGCATTTAGAGGCAACAATGCAAATTGAGTATGTAAGTCGCAGGGTTGGTCCTTTGAGACGAGATAAGTCAGATTTAATTATAAAACTCAAATAATTTTAAAGTTCAAATAATATTAGTTAGCTATATTTTATTCCTGCCTAGAAAAGGCCGATGCTTTTAACGTCCGCCTACTAAAACATTTCAAGCTGTTTCTTTTCAGAAATATTGCAAAATATAATGCAAATCATCTAGTAATGTGATCTAGGACAATAAACTCAACAGTGGCATAATGTCGAAACTTTACACTGTAAAAAAAATTAAAGTCGCAAAATTACGCGTAGGTACAATTATTACTATTATGCAAAATATTAATACACAAAAAATTGTAATAGTATATAATAGTAAAAAGTATTGTAAATAAGTACAAACGGTAACATTGTCCGGTTCAATGCGTTCGACTCTTAAGACACGTTCACTGTGGGTAATGTAAGTTGTCGAGATTAGATGTGTGGCCGCTAAACACGAGAGCTTTGGCTTTCTAACATATTCACATTTTTTTTGGATTCTTTTCAGACTTAACGATGTCTTCAGCACCCTAATTGCTTAACACTCTAGCAATCACAATCTAAATCGTTTGAAGGATATTGCTAAATCATTGCTTCATATGTTCAAGAAATTTGTCTGCTCAACGGCGAATGAATGAATGAATGTAATTGTTGAACTGTCAAAATGAAAGCCATTGCCACTATTAGTGTTGACGCAATGACCCCGCTCATCGAAACAGCCATTATTCATGTATCACCAACACCAACATTTTCAAGATTTCTTACAAGTATACTTAGTTGTAAGAAATCTTGAATATGTGGAAGACGCAGGTCATTTGTGCAAAACACAAATAAATGCCTACCGAAGTACAAACCGACTAAAGGACAATGGAAAAATACAGTCTTTTATGCAGTTCAATGAATAAGTATTGGATAGAGTAATTAATGGAAAATGTCACTCCTAGGTACAGTCAACAAAAGAGATAAGTATACAGGATCGTCGGATATAGTTGAAGTTTAGTAAGAAACCAATGGATGTTGTCGACTGGAATTTAATTTGATAAATGAGCTGTTTGTGTTCTATTAATAAAATAAAATTATATTCGAGAACATCCATCGGTTTCTTACTAAACTTCAACAATATCCGACGATCCTGCATACTTATCTCTTTTGTTGACTGTACATCGACAAGTACCTAGGACTGAAGAATTGGGTGGATGGAAACTAAGACATTATATTATGTGATGAATAATACCACTTTGGTGGAACTATGGAAGAGATGTGCTATAAATGCTGGTTTGCATTACGCCAAGACAATAACCTTCTTTCTGTGGTCATTGAAAACAGAGAGGCAAATCCCGAACCTATTTTTAGGAACGTTCGCATTCTAATCTCAGTCACAATCTGTCAAAAACGGCTCTAATTTGCATACATGTTTGATTTTCGCTGAGATGAGATTGCGACTAGCTTCACAACGTTTTTAAATACGGTATTGGCTTTCAGTTCACGCTGGATTTGAAGCGCGTGTCCGCTTTGCCCTTTTCTTGTGCAACCTCGCTGCTCTACTGGCTCCACCAAAGGTATTGTTACACGGAATGGATCCGGCCGATTGACGATCGTTGATACAGCCGGCCGGGCGCGTAACATTATCCGCCGAACACGCGATACGCGGGCTAGCGTTACCTATCTCGCGCACATACCTAGGTACCTACCCACAGGCGCGGGCGCACACCCAGACACACTTATCGATATCTTTATTGACTTATTAACGGCCGTATATAACCATTTGTGAAACTGCTCCATATAAACTCCATCATAAAAATAATGCCCAATCATTTCACAAATTGCCTGCTTGAAATACTTTCCACTAACTTCTCTTCAACTAAACGTGTCTAACCAAGCTCGTTGTACAAAAGGTAAATTACACTAAAATTAGCAGTTTGTAGTTGCACGTGGCAAGTCTGCTAGTGTGCTGTAAGCTTTGTGCATTGCCCGTGCTCTTTCAGCGAGATAATCAAATCATTACCGCCTGACGACACAACGGGAACTTATTTAGAGCTGATTCTAAATAAAATAAAGTGTCCTTCCCTCCGTTTACTGAGCTCGTTCGATACCAAATTATATGATCCACTTTTAAATTGTAGTCGAAACTTGGAACATCATTTCGTAAGTCGAAACGCAAATTGCCGACACGATTTTTACAATATTTTTTTGTAACAAACTCAAACACATTACCGACAGAAGGCAGCCGGGCAACACGTAGAACAATAATTGATTGTATTGAGCCTGGCGGACACCTCAAAAATGTATCGGTAAGTATGAGGAGCGAATATTAATTTTGCGTCCTCCTCATGCTCGTGAGCTTTAATGTGAAGAAAAGAGAAAGGAGTTGTGTACGATGCTATCCGATATGCCTTTTCCTCTGAAGGATACGACTATACGAGTACGTGATTCGGTGTGTTTTTTTCGTGGGTCGAATTATTTGTAAGGCTTCGTTATGTGTTGCTCATTACTGTACAAGCGCGTATCCTGCCGACGACCGCAAATGCGAGACATTACGGATCAGAGGAGCCACCTGAGCCGACCGAGATGCAGGCGATGCTTCTGCACTTAATGTTTCATACGTGCAAGGTGTACCGACACTATCAGCGTTGCGTTTTGTAAAATAAAAGGTTTATCGACTTACAGGTGCTAAGACTTTGCAGGAGTTCATAGATAAGTTGTGGAAGAAACTTGAAAGTCTTTTGCAAAAGTTCGGATGGATGTTTGTTATTATTCAACCGAAGGTTGTCTTTATTAAAAGACCGCTCATTGTGACACCCTATGTATTTTTTTTTTACATTTATATCTGTTATTCGCATGGTGTACATAATGAAGAGTAGATAATTCTATTCTGTTCTATTGATTCATAATGAATGTTTCTGTTATCGCTGAAGAGGTTTGGCTAAAAAAATCTTATTTCATTTCTTTTTCTTTCGAAAGTACGGATATCCGCTGAACTACCAAGCGAAAATCGCAAGCAAAAATTTCAACGCAGTGTCATTTTAAAATTCAAATTTTTTTTCGGGATGTAAGTTAAAAATCCTTTATTTCGTATAAAAGAAATATAAATTCAATAAGAGCCATCAGAAATCTTGGTGAGTGAACTGAACTTATCCAAATGGTGATTCGGTGGCTGCGGTGAAGTTTGGGGCGGTCGCTACCACCGAACCGCAGACCGAACAATAAATACTTATCTGATAGTCTGAACTAGACGAACGAATGACTGAATGAATTAATCAAATCAATGTAAAGTGGGTGAAGGGTATGTGATGGTAGGATTTTGTGAATGTTATAGACGAAATCGTGTTGTGATTGATGGGCTAAAACATATCTAGACATAAACTATAAATTACGGTCGCTTTTCGTGTGACCGCGTTGTTTTTCAAAACTACACATAGGATTTTGATGTACCTAGTTTTCACTATAATTTAGAGAATATTATGTCCATATGTAATGTAAAAACTACGTTTTATATTCGACTTTATCTTAGGTGATGACGAATAAAAGAAAAACCCTGTACGATTTTTAGGCTGAGTGACTTATTCCAAAAGGCAATCAAATAATTTTTATAAAAGTCATTAACTTAGAAAGGATTCAACTAAAATCTTAGTAGGTAAATAAAATAAAGCTGTCTGAAAAATACCAAACTGTTTTTTCAGGCTCTGTCTGCATTTTATGCTAGAGCTTTCGAGCCGAAACATGTTTTAGGGTTAATTTTAAAGCAACTAAAATATCAGTCGAATCTTTGTGGTTAGCGCTTTTACAGTGCACTTTACTAGTACATTTAAAATGCGCGAATATTGCCACATCGGAAAATAGTGCCTGTAATGAGTTGGGGGACATGCGAAGTTAGATGAATAATACAAGCGTTTGTTGGCGAAACGTCGATAAAATCATTCAGAAGTTAACTGTTTAGAAGATTTGCGCGTGCTTTTTGTAGCGGCGCGGAGGGTTGGGTTGTCGATGGTCGAAAGATGTCGATAATGTTTTGATGTCTGGTTCGTAATGTTTCATTTCTGAATTAAAATTGTAGAATTGATTCATGAATTATTTGAAAGTAGGTATAGTTAGTAGGGGGCTATGGTTATAAGTTTTTCTTCCAGAATCATATTCTATAATGATAGAAAAGCACAATGTGTGTGCAAAACTATTCTACTTGGTATCAAAGGCCCAAAAAAAATGCCCAACGTTTCAAAACATGAAAAAAAAAAATTAAGCCCGCTTCAACTAGTCACATCAATAAATGTATCAGTAAGAAAACCATGTAAGAATTTACATGACTTTAAAAAGGCAATTATAATATTGACGTATCGATAATACTCGACACGTAGCGGGTTAACTGTCCAGTCGATCCAGGAGCTGTGGTTTTGCGGCCGGACTTAATTCTACCCGCACCGCTCCGCCCACCATACATTTTAATAGTTTTAATGCCCCAAGAAGCTATCTTCAGTAGCCGATTACACCGAATAGCCATCCACAGACAACTTCCAATACATCCAATAAGTTTTTTCTAACAGCTAGTTATGAAATACTGGAAATGAAGACGTTACGCCGAACGTGATTCATTTTCGAAGGTCGGAAATCGTGTGAGGTCAACAGGACGTAGTTTCTAATAATTTCGATAGACGCAGCTTGCCGGAATAGGGTTAAGATGTGGGTGGCTTGGGTTTTCGTTTTATTGCTCAATTTCGTAGATCAAGGTGTTTGTAATCAGAATGTTTCATAGCCGGTGCGAGTGATTAGCAGCTGGATTTTCCTATATGCACCTTTTTTGAGTAATTTTGGTTGCTGAATCTTTGAGCATTCACTGAATAGGTGCGAAAGCTTTATTCACCTATATGGAAGCACATCTTTATAAGAGTTTCAATGCATATAGATAGAACTTGCTCGTTCAATAAATATTGCTTTCGCTCAAAATTATTAGCTTTAGATACACAAAGACCTATCGCAATATTGGCGCAAATTGGGCCAGGTGTGAGGTGGCAATACACTGCGATAGAGCACGTGCACGCGGCCGTCGGTGCGTAGGAGGCTAATCCGGTGCCGCTTATTACATCCCACAGTAGCACACCGATTGAAACCGCAGCCTGCGGCCCCTGATTTCTGCAGCCCCATCGATCTATAGTTTCGTTATCAAATTTTCACACGGACCCTCGCCCGGCACCAAGATTGACTTTATTTGAGTAAGTGTAACCGCAGCTCTACGCGCCAACAGCGGCTAACGCGCGATAACCGACGCTGTTGACTCCGCTTTACGATACATAGCCGTCCCAATACCATTTTTCAATTGTTTCTCTAGTGAATTAAAGGTATTGGAGTGTGAAACAGTGAAAAGTATCGTTATTATGCGATAGGTTGTCGGTCGGTAGCCAATCACGGCGCCCGAGATATTGATCATCGAAATTGATCAATCAAATTGAAAATATCTACCGGAAATAAGGCGCGAGGTAATATTACGTTGTTCTTAGAATTGAATGTTTTCAAAAATAGATTTTATAAGTTATAACAATTTTAGTAAAAGTGTGAAAAGTGATATTGGTGCCGATTCTATTGTGCACAAACTAAATTTAAGTTCAGTGCATCTTTTTCTTTCTATTTCATTATGGAAAGGACTGAAGATAATTTTTAGTTTAGTCCTGTCAAATGAATCAGCGCCTGAAGTAAATTGACGTAATTTTAGTGGGCAAGTTTTTAATCACGTCTAAACTTGTATGGAGTATCTACCTAGTGTCAAGCGCTGATTAATTTGACAGGACTATAGTAAAACTTATCTTCTGTCCTTTTCTTAATGAAATAGAAAGAAAAAGATGCACTGAACTTTAATTAATTTAATTAAGTTTGTGAAGAAGGGAATCGGCACCATTGCCTGAACTTTTGTGGTTTATATTATTTGCGTTGGTTTTGAAGTCTCTATACAATTTTAAACAATGTATCGGTTTTGGAGTAATTATTGGGCAGTGCTGGGAGCCGTTGAAATTGATAGTATTTGACGTAGGAGTGATTACATGGTGTGCCATTGGCAATAGCAGCCGTCAGTGAATGGACCGCCACTCTGATTACTTTGGATTCAAATAGTGATAGACAAGCGCACGTTGTACTCGTAGCACTATGTAACGCATAGACAATCTTGTTTTTACTTAAACTGTTAACAAAGCGCAACTTTAGGTACCTACCTACTTTAACTTTGGACTAAAAAAAATTCGTAGACGTTCGTAGCGTTCTACGTTAAAATGCTACGAGCGTCTACGACATTTTTAAGAAATGCTAAAAGTAACAATTATCGTAAGTATAGCCAGACATGAGAACATGACGATGGGCAAAGGTTCTATCTTGCAGTATCTAGAAATTTTATTTTAACGTAGGGTTTTTGCGTTGTTTGATCTGGGGATTTCACCACCAAACACTTCAAATCTCCTCTTTTGGATCTTTCAGCAGCGAAACGCGACAAGGTTTCAATACCGTTTTCTCTATTCTAAATTCAATAACTTCTACAAGTTCGCTAGTCTATGGCGCACGATGTTAAGCCGGCGGCGTAATGACATTGTGCCCGCGCGTCCGTTTTTTCTCCTCATCGCATTTGATGTTATTGTTATTATTTTTCTCTCGTAGCCCATCTAGAGGTCGACGACATTCGTCTTAGCTTCTGCTAGTTGGATAGTGGAAAGCTGTAAAATATTGGACGGGGAACAGTTGGTATGCAGGTTGTTGACAGATTTAAAATGGACGTCAAACTAATGATGTCCGTACCTAGTTGTGCTGAAAATTTTGAATTATGACTAGGTTGGTTGACTATGGTAAAATGTTTTTTCTTGGTCTTATTGGAATTAAAAACATGAAACAAATACGATGATTTGCATATATGAAAATAATGCATAACATACTTATTTGTTTTTGTGCATACCTATAGAAAGCATTTGGTCAAAGTAAGGGACCCATACACACCCTCACAGAGAGGAGGCCTGTGTCCCAGCAGTGGGAACATTATAGGCTGATTTTTTTGTTGTGGAAGGTAGGTTCCTTACACAAAAGTAGGTACCTATATGTAAAATATCAGGAAAGGGAAGTTGATTAACTTGTACTACTTATTTAGGTATATCCGTTATAGGGTTATTCCATTTTTATCCCGTATACGTATGTAGGACCGATAGCGTCTCATTTTATGTAATTAATTAATTAATGATAACCCGAACTCAATAATTTAAATACCCTATTTCGGAATAAATTTCCGTCAGTGATGTAAAATATTATACAGTTATTTACGTAAGGAAAAATAATTAAAATTGGTTAGTTAGTACTTCATAGTTTTTTTTATATTTTTTTTTTTTTTTTTTTTTCAAACATTTTTCATATATTTCGGTTTAACCCCGATTTCAAATCCTGAAATTTAATCTCGAAGTCAAAGTCAAAGATTTATCTGCAGACAAGTATGGTAACAATAGTTCTTCTTATATAATAGTAGCTTAACAACTCGGGTCAAGATGACTTGATTGGCTGTTTTTATTTCCTACTAGCATTCTTAACATGATATTTGATTTGTCTGTCAGAGACTTGATCTGAAGACCAATTATTCTCGTAATTAAAAACGTTCAAAGTCAAGTCGCAATCTCATCTCAGCGACAATCAATGTCAAAAACTTGTCAAAAATATAGGAAAACTAGGTAGGTATTTTTGACATATTGAGACTGAGATCAGACTGTGAACGTTCTTAAAATTACGGGAATTGCCCCTCTGGCTTTGGAAACTTGATTATTTTATTCCCTTACCGTTTATGTTGGTAACATCTGTCCCAGCCAAAACAAAAACAAAAAAAACGAAAATAATTGACAGACTAACTTTTATAATCCGGACCACGTATTTCAAAAAGTCTTCCATTTATTGTGACGTCATCGTAACGTATAAACGTATTTCGAACTTCGAACGCGTTGTTTATCGTGCGCAAGCTTGCAAGGTGTTCGATCAGTGCGCATAATTGGCCGGTTCCGATTGTCCGGGAGCCGGGAGCGCAGCCCCCCATCGCTGGCCGTCTACGTCATCATGCCATGACCGCATTGTTTGCCCCTGTTTTTAATATAAGTTGGGAATGATTTTCAGTAAGGCTTTTTAGGCTTTCTCTTTGGTTTGATCCAAGATTTTCAGGATTCTGGGTTCTTTATGAGCTTTGATATTTATTTCAAATTAAGTAGGTAGATTAAACATACAGTATTGTTTCGAATTAAAATGGAAATATTAAAAGGAAGAACGTATTTCAAGTAAGTGGTCCTTTGTACATTTGAGTTAAGTACTAGTAGGTACTGGTAGTAATGAAAAATTTGCAACAATAATATTACTTACTAGCTGTTCCCCGCGGTTTCACCCGCCTTCAGGGTCGTAGCGTGATGTTAAACCTTTCTCAAAAATTCGGCTTTCAAATGCAAAAATATCCAGCTAGGTACCAAAGCCTTATATTGGATCAGTACAGCCTTAATACAGTAAAAGAAATTCCAACCCGAAAATGAGAACACAAGGAAGCTATGCGCCCGTAACCACGTAGATGTCGTTAAATTACAACCGTGAATCACAACGCAATCGAACTGGACCATTACGAAGATATTTCTTAGACAGGAAACAAACCATTACCGATGCAATGTCGATCGTTTTATTTAAGTACAATTTTGTTCAACAACTTGTAATTTATAAGCTATATTACCTACTAAGCAATTTTACAGGTCATGATGACGGGAACGGGAACGCATCAACGTAACCATTGAAGGATGAAAAGAATTTGGAAGATTCTTCTTTAACAGTTAATTTTTAAGTGAATAAAAAGTTAAACAATATTAGGTAGTACTATTAAGTATTCTGTGACAACATATAAAAAAATGCTAGTTTACTTCAGGAATTTTACGCGTGATGTTAATGATAAGAAGCTTAAAAATAAAACCACGAACGTAATTGTAAGATCGGCTAAAGGTAGATGACAAATCCTCCATCTGAATCCGGCTCGAAGGACCAAAAAGTGAAGGTTCATAACTACCAAAATAATTAACTCTAATACAGATGCACGAAGCAATCCGACAGTTAGCAACAAGCATTAGAGTTGACATGGGCTGTCGGCGGCGCAGGCGGCTAATAACGTGCGTAATGGCGGGTCGTCATTAGAGGCGCGCGCGCAGATTGCCGGCGCGCTGATGAAACCCGCTGGGATTGCCTTGTAAACGCCTCGAGTATGAACGTGCACTTAGAACGGGTAGATTGGGCAGTTTTAACTGTTTGTGTTTTTTTCCTATTAGGTTTATATATTTGGGATTTGGAAAATTTCGTTTCGGTAGTAAACAAACAATCCTGTTAGATGAATTTCTAGCGTTAATTGATGATCATTTCTAGAATTTAATTAACTGGTTATTAATAAAAATAATCTCCTCCCTATAACTCCCACCTACGCGAATTTACAAATATTTGAATAAGGAATTGAGTTTATCTCTAGGATGTTAAAATCTGGTTATGGTTTCCTGGAGAATTCCTATTTAATTGCAGAAGCATGCAGAACTGGTTTGATCAAACAATAATTATTATGAAAAAAAAAACTGCCTTCCTGATTGCCTTTTGTTATTAATTTCACGGACTCCGTCAGAAGTAATTTGTAGTAGTTTTTAATTTATCAGAATTAGACACTACACCAAGACTAAAGGATAACTCCTAGACGCCACTTTTAACGATTAGGTCCGAGCAATTAGAGGAAAACACGTGTTAGAAAAATAAAGACAAACGCACTGATAAAAAGGACCAACTTTTTATTAGAATACTTGCACGGTTGCTTATAGGAAAGCAGCTAATCTTTGGAGGAGGTTAGAAAAAAATAGGTGAAATGAAACTTCTTAAAAATGAAGAATAAGAAAGATAAAGTGTGATAGAGAGAGAGAGTTACATCTTTCTTCTCTCTTGTGTAACGAAATGTGTCAAAACGTGACGCGTCCTTGAAATTTCATTCTCAATTCTCGAATCGCTACCTAAAGGGTCCCCGAAACGATCAATTGTCAATATTTACGTGTTTGATACACATTGATGCGCAAATTGATCGTCTACCAAATGCATTTGAAGCGATTGACAATATTAGATACTACAATAGCAATTGATTGTAATTGACCGTTTCGGGGATCCTTAAACAGTTTCACTTCAATAAAAAAAAACCTTTTTCAGATTTACCTAGTCTACTAGAAACATCAGTCCGTTCGCAACAGCTCGTCGGTAAATAAGGCGGCAGTCAGTTAGAGGGTCGTGATTGTGAGCCGCGCGTAATGAGCGCGGATATTAATAAATTTAACGCAGCCAACTCCGGGACACTTTACAGTTATTTAGGCCATAATTACGTCAGGAAAATTACCTATCTGTCTGCTGTGTTATTGTTACATGATTTACTGGGTAATTTTTATGGTGAGTTTAGTTGTTGTTTAGGCTTTTTTTTTTTTTTTTGGATGGGAAATCATCTAATGACTCCTCCCGCTCTGGGTGGAGCGGAAGGGAGTGTCAGACTCTTACTGACTAAAACCAACCCGTGTTCCTTCCTTAGCCCTTTATATTCCGGGGCAGCGGTAACCCTTTCGGACGATCCCGCTCCCGCGAGGCTTAGGGAGGATGAATTGGCTCAAGATTGGAGAAGACCGTGAAATATGGAAAAAGGGAAGGGATACCTCCTTGCAGTGGGATAGGCTCATAATAATAATAATAAAATGTTGGTAGGTGTTTGTTGAATACGGCTTACAAATCAAAAGCTATGAATGATTTAAGGCTTACCTTTATCCTAACGCAAAGCCTGAAGAATATTTTAAACTAGTACCGCTACCGCCCCGCGGTTTCACCCGCACAAGTTTCCCGTGGGAATATCGGGATAAAAACTATCTTATAATATCCTTTCTCGGGACTCAAAGTATCTCTATACCAAATTTCATTTAAATCGGTTCAGCGTGTTAAGCTTGAAGATGTAAGAGACAGACAGACAGACAGACACACTTTCGCATTTATAATATTAGTATGGATGGAACTATGAGGTACCTACTTAACTAACGGGTAATTTATCGAATCTAGATAGAATTGGTACTTTGGACCACAACATAATTATATATAAAGCAAGACTGCTTAAAAGTCCTTATTAAGGTATATATTAGGTATATCAAAAAACAGGTATAACTGCTAGAGTGTCCCAAATGTCCGTTCACCCTCTCTAGACCATCTGAATAACGCCACAAAGTAATAAGTATAGATATACCGTCGATACGAAAAGTAGAAGGTCACCAAACAATAGGCGTATGATTTAAAAGATTCAAAAATCCAAATGATAAATAAACGTTTATCACAAACTAAATTAATAATGACACATGACCAGTTGAGTTTGGGTCAACAGGAAGTGTGCGAATACCTAAGTCGGTATTGGTTTTGTATCAGAATTTTAAGGAAAATAGTTAATTTAGACAAGTAGGAGGGCAATGCATGTGGTCCACCTATTGAGTATTAAGGTTAAACTAATAAATTCACTACTTGATATGCGTAATCTTGGTTACCATTAAGTACTTAACTAAGTTTATATTTAAATGTCAGCGGTTGTAGAGACTATTAATCTTAATAGCATAAAATACAGTATAAACATAATCAGTCTATAACGTCCCCACTGCTGGGACACAGGCCTCCTCTCTGTGAGATGGAATGGGCCGTAATACACCACGCGTATCCAGTGCGGGTTCGTAGATGTCTTCGAATTTTTGGTTCTAGGATATGCCGGATTCCTTACGATGTCTTCCTTCACGGTTTTTTTTTTAATTACAGGAATAAACGAAATTATGATGGAGAAGTTATTACAAGTTTACTCTCCATATATTTTATATTTTTTTCTTCTAAATAAAAGCTCAGGCATGTTCAAAACTCTTCTTCTTCTTAGCGTGTCGATAGCAATCTAAATGTACTCGGCCCAGAATTCGGCTACTTGTTTGGCGCAATCACTAGCGTCCATCAATTCAAAACTCTAAATTAGGTAATGTCGAAAATGTCAAAGAGACATTCCAAGTTCCAACCTTTGGTTGCCTGTAAAATTCTTAATATCTAAAGAAAGTATAAAAACTGTGACTAACCGTCTATGTACATACCTCCCGCGGGTAGGTTGGCGTTAGTCTTGTACTCTCGTTCCTCGTGGGAGAGGGACCGGAGACTCCTCACAGAGGAGCTCTTGTACTCCATCTCCCGAAGAGCTAGGGATGCGCTGTCGCACGAGATCAAGGACCGCTGCAGGCCGAAGGACCGTATTTGATGCGGAGACGCGTTTGTACCTGTGAGGAAGAAGGGTTTTTAGTTTTACTGGATAGTTGTAATACAAAAAAAAAAAAACACCAAAAGTACGGTCACTAAAGGAGATAAGTAACTAGTGTCGTCGGTATAGTTGAAGTTTAGTAAGAAACCGATGGATGTTTTCGAATAAAATTAAATTTAATTAATAGAAAACAAACAGATAATTTATCAAATTAAATTTAATTCGAAAATATCCATCGGTTTCTTACTAAACTTCAACTATATCCGATGACTCTGGTTACTTATCTCTTTTGGTGACTGTACATTTGTAAATATTTTAGAGAAACAATGCAAAAACAAGTAAACTAATTTCTCTACCTCTGTCACGCACCAACACAGTCAATATTTAATTTAATTTTCTAAACAAGCCCAAAAACTACAAGTTTCCGGCGACCAGTCTTCAATTAAACATTAAAGTGTCAATCACCTTATTATAGAAAAAGGTGGTCCTTTTTTTTCAATCGTGGCCAAAATTGGCGGCCCTTCTGTCGGCCTTTAAAAAGGTACCGCCCTAATTATTTTGGATTTACGTTAGAAAAAATTACATAGATAATTAGTTTATGAGTATACACAATGTAAGATGGTCGTATACCGCAATTATGTAGTGACGCAAACAAATGCAGCCAGTTAATTATTATTTGTTGTTTTACAATAATAGGGTAGTG
Source organism: Hydraecia micacea (assembly GCA_914767645.1). Lineage (NCBI taxonomy): Eukaryota > Metazoa > Arthropoda > Insecta > Lepidoptera > Noctuidae > Hydraecia > Hydraecia micacea. The sequence continues at coordinate 5,695,365 of OU611794.1, forward strand.
ATGTGCCGTGGCGTTAGATGTCGATGTTTTTTTAGAAAAACGCTTTCTACTTAAAACAAATAAAAACAATTTTTTTTGCAAACTTGTCAAGCGCTGTAATTTTTTTGTTGGTAGTTCATTTTATTCAATTAATCTTTGACTGGCAAAAATTAATTTAAAACAATAGTTTATTATTCTCTGAAATACCACTACGTACTGCAGATATCATATTGACAATGAGGTGGTCGTTTAATAATTCCGTATGACCAATATTTAAACACTTATTATTTAGACAACATTATCACCTCAAATTGAAATCTTCCAAGAGCAATGCAATAATTGTTTGCACTACACTATTTAAGCATCATTCGCAGTTTCGACCGCTACAAATAAATTGCATTTTATCGATAGTCGATAGTCCGTGTAATGTGGGAGTACAGCGCAATTAGCGAGGGTCACTGCGAAGCGGCTTACGTCCCACCTACAAATTAAGTCTATTAAGGCAAACTTTTAAGTCCCCCAGCATACGATATCTTCCTTTCTTGTGCCCCAGAGTTTGGGGCTTATTCGTTAAGTACTAGCCTTTTGTGCCCTTTCTGCTCTTTGTTTGATATTGTGAAGGATTTTTGGTGTTCGTGCAGTTTGATAAAGATCTGATGTTAATGAAGTAAGTGTGGCTTGATTGTTAACGAGGGTCATTACATTTAATAAAGAGGACTCATGCAAGTGGGAGATATATTGACCATTCTGAAATTCTGTTGTAAGAAATCCGGAATATGTTAATTGATTTTATTTCTGTAAGTAGGTTTGTACAAACAGTTTTACACGTAAATCATGTTAAAAGAAAACTGTAGATGAGGTCGGCGTTTCCTATCTGACTACGCTGAGAAGAAAGGCCGAAACAAACTCAGAGGTCATAGTCTCTTTTAAGTCCAGACAAAAGCTTGGTCCGACCATGTGAATACTATCTAGATTGCTGTGTGAAATGGTGTTTTGAGGAAAGAACCACATAGATTGAGTGGACCTGTCCAGTCAGTGCACGCATTTGTCAGTAATCATGAAGTTCAACTCAGAACTTAAGGAGTTTAACTGTTGGTGTTGGTGATCCATGAATGATGGCTGTTTCAATGAGAACTAAACTCAGAGTACTAATCAGCATTAAGTATATTGTCTAAACGTCACTAGTGAACCAGACCAGCAAAGATTCACTTGAATAAAACAAGTGAATTTTGCGTACTTTCCGTGTGCTTTAAAATTGTGAGGTTTGAAGTGAACTTTTCAAAATTGCACTGCAGAATATTGATCATGAGTTCTTATTTTATGTTTAAACTGTATTTATTATGGTAAAGTATAAAGAAATATTGTCCCTGAGCCTGTACTGCATCGCGTCATGGCGGCAGCAGGCACAAAGGTCCCAGCAGTTGTGCAGTGCGTGAGTGCAACTTATTACTGATATAATTTCACTATTGTTTGCCGCCGGCTCCGCAGCTCCATATGGCGTAACGTGTTATTTTTTTTATATTTTTCCTCCAATTTCGTCGATAGTTCGAAGCTTCGAACTCCTTTTGAGCAACTCCTTAGTTTCGCGTGACTGACAGGCGGAAGACGATGTTTTATGATATTAATTAGATATCGGTTAAATGTGGGGTGGAATTGATGGGAAATAAAAGTTTATTAGTTTTGTTTCGTAAAGCTTAAGCTGGTGGTTAAAGATATTCAGAGGAACCTTTTATAATGAATAGATATTGTTGTTATTACGACTTTTATGAAAGGAAAATTAAACGAAAATTGAATAAAACTCTTAAAATAATAATTTGACCATGTTCTAAAATTATGTCTTTCAGGTTGGGTATGCTTCAACAGCATAATGACTTAGTTACACGAAAACTATAGTTACCTACTACAAAATATGACCTTCACACCACATAAATGTTGTGAAACACACACAACAATAAAGTAGGTAAAAAACACATGACAATCGTGATATCAGCGCCGACTCCCGTGGGAAGAAAAAGAGTTTATCTACTAATTGTGATATCGCGGTCGCGCCACCCGCCACTATCATATATATGAAAATTACACGATAATAAATAGAAACGGTTCACAATTATTATATATTATTTTAATTGTTTATGCTCGCGGTTTTCGTAGCGCGACGTCGAATAATAACAAATTGGGCAGAGCTCAGGACACGCGCGATCAAATTATGTTTTCATATTAGTTTTTTAATTAATTGGTAAGTTGTAATTTTGTATTTTGTAAATGTATTTATTGTTGCTTGTTTCCGATATGACCGCATTGTTTGAATTTGTAAATGTGATTGTTTTCAGAAAATAAAGTTGTTTTTATTAATTAATTTGGTTAAAGATAGAAGACTCAACAGTCAACTGTACCTACCTATTCACTAAATTGTATCACAGAACATAGTATCTACGTCATTATTACCAGAATATTTACAGAGTTTAGAAAATCAAAGACATTTATTCAAATTAGGCTGAGAATCAGCACTTTTCGAACGTCAAAATTACATAGACAGTCCCCCCAAAACGCCCGCCCTTCACCACTTCTTAGTGCTTTTGCTGGGATGAAGAAGTGTTGCAACAAAGTCCCCAGCAGCACAGCTGTCTGTTCAGTTAGAAAAACTTGATTCTATACAATAGTAGGTTTGTAAAGTAATTAACATTACGAGACACAGAACACCTGCCGACCCCTTTAGGACTGTGGTTTCACACTAAGATTGTGGTAGACTGCCTACGAAAAGGCACGAATCATTGATGAAGGAACTCCTCATGTGACATCGAAGCAGTCAATGAGAATACGACATTTAACTCTAAGCTAGTTGAGGTGTCGGATCTGAGCAACAGGTTGGGAAAATAAATGGTCCTACGAGACGCATCGATATATTCCTGGTCCTTATTCTTAAAGTTGTCTGCAAGATATCGTTGGCTTTAATATTAAAGAGTGTAAAATATAGCTCAGCTCGATTTAAACAACTACTGACGTTCATGTATGTATTCCTAGTGTCCAAATTGAAGTAAGTGCTACAAAGAAATATTCAGTTCTGAACTAATGCAACCTATAAGAACGCCGAGACGGCGGACTAGGAACTACTTATGTTTTTTTTTTAAATTTTAAATGGGTTTGCTCTTGACTAGGTCAGAGATCATCATGATATCTTTTTAATTACCCATAAAATATTAGCTCGCCCCGTATTACATGACTGGTGAAATGTGGGTGTACTATCTACTCTTCGCACGTCGAGTGTACACCACGTGTACATAAGGCAAATAATTTAATTTAATGTTCTGTGTGCTTTAATATTAATTACTTTGCATACCAAGCATAGCATTGTATACAATCAAGTATTTTGTAACTGTTCAGAGAGCTGTGCTGCTGGGGAGTTTGTTGCGCAACTTTTTCTCCCCAGCGAAAGCACTAGGAAGTGGTGAAGGGCGGGCGTTTTGGGGGACTGTCTTTTGCAATTTTGACGTTCAAAGAGTGCTGATTCTCAGCTTAGTTAGAACAAATGACTTTTGATTTTGTGTACCGATAACAATAAAATTTCTATTGTGTCTGTTAATTAGACACGCGACGGGTTAATAGGTAGGTACACCTCTGCATAACCCTTTGAGGAGGGACTAAAATGCGTGATGTGGTGTTATAACATTAGAATCAATTAATTTATAAGACTTGATGTACTCAAAGGCGACGCTGACAAGACCTGCATCTTAATGGATAGTGTTCAGTTATTAACACGCAATGGACAAGCCTCCGTGTCTGGTCCTTGTCCATCGCCTCTTATGTATGCGCCATACACGTTTCACAGTTAACTATCATGTAGGTATACCCGACTGTTTTGAGTATTTATAAAGATAAAGGTGTATACTTACTAGTTTTAGAGCGGGGCTCACGGGGTCCATCAACGGTGACTTTGATGGCTTTTTGGTACGTGGTTACTTGAGGTGGGGTCGTTGAAATCGTGATTGTTAACGAGAAGCTCTTTCCTGAAACAAAAGAAACATATTAATTATATAAATTTCATATACTATACTAGTACTAAACTTACTTATCTTAAACTTGAAACTATTGACTTAATCAGGCCACGATTAATTCTGACCAAGTTATAATATGTAGATGAAGTCTTATTGAATTACTAGATGACCCGACCGACTCACCGACCGACCGACCGACTCACCGACCGACCCAGACCGACCGACCGACTCAGAATCAATCAATGTTGTTGTTGCGAGGAAACGTCTCGTTTTTTTTTTAAATATCGAAACCTGTTAATCCGTTCTCGAGATATTATTAAAAAAAAGTCCTTCTATACAGTGTATGAGAAAATGAATTATCGTCATTATTTTTTTATAGTTATTCTGCTATTCGGGGCGGACACAAATCTAACAAATCAAAGATCATAAAAATTGGTCCAGCCGTTCTTGAGTTAAAAATGGTGTAACTAACCTGAGTTTATTTTCTTTATATAGATTTGATTGGCAATTAATTAGTACCTACTTCGGTAAACATTCAACCAAATCGTTTGTGTTCATCATTGCCATTCCTCGCAATAAGGCACGGCGCTAGTAGAGCAATTTCTATGAAAACTTCATAGAAATTGTTCTACCAGAATCGCTCGCACTGTCGTGTCGCGCCTATCTGCGGGAGCCTTTACTAAAGTACATAATTTTAGGGTTGGGTCTGTGGGTGATTCTCTATAATTATGTATTTAATTATCATTAGTCCAACACAATCGCACCCATGTATATACATAGCACCGATTTAACTAACCACTAATTTACACATTCAAATATAATCATCCTTTATACTGCTTGAACTAGTAGGTTCAATCAAATTAAGCAACATATTAGTTGGAATATTCAACATAATTACATAACCATGTTAAGTATACTAGTATGTAAAGTCCGTCAATCGTGTGTATTTTGTAGACTGGCACCTCTATGAAACACACAAAATATAAGCAACTTACATATGAAAGAGATAACGAAAGGCAACTTAATACCGGACTTCAGTCAAGACTCAAGCATAACTTAAATAGTTTCAACCGATCAAATGGCTTAAAACTAGTTTTAAGTAATGCTTGAGTTTTGAGTGGGGTTCTGTGTTAGTTCTTAATAGAATTAATGATTTGATGTCGAAAGTCCATAATGATGTCAATGTCTTTCACTTTCCTCTCAGTTCTGTACATGAACACAATTTTCAATTTCGGAATATAAATAAAGGTCTCCAATGTTAAAGTCACACTGAAGTCTAAAGAATGAAATCTAAAGATAGAAATGTAACTCACTTGGTATCTTCGCCTAACTTCTTCAGTATATTTTCTTTGCCTATGTTATATACCTACTCGTAGAATCAAGTTTAGGCTATTAGTATAGCCTAAAGTTGGTTCTTACTAGTCTATTTCGTTGTACACCCTACAGTCCACACTAGTACGCGTGCGGTAGTGTGGGAATGTAGATACTAATGTGGATAGTGTACGGTGGAAAATGGCGAGCTTTTTGGGCGTCCGATTTGCGGTCAGCAGTAATGAATGCACCGATAAATACCGAATAAAATTACAGTTAAAATGAGTGGATTAACATGTCTAATGCAGATAATTCGTGTGTAGGGCACTCGATTCGGAATAAATGACTGATTCCAACGTGCCCAGCCTGCGAGATTAGGTGCGTTTTGAGTTTGGTTTTTGTTTGTTTTCGACGTAGTTTGGATAAAATGTGGTACAAGGACGGACAATAATTAGATTGTTGAGCAGGTTTTATTATTATGTAGAATAAATATCATGAAGAGGTAACAGTGAGTTTGTTTGCAAGCGGTAATCTTCGAAACTACTGCTCCGATTCCGAAAACTCTTCTACTACTGGGAAGCTACAGAATTGCCGAGTATCATAGGATATATTTTAAATTAAAACAAGAAATTTCACGACGGTCAAGTCGCGGGCAGAAGCTAGTACAGAATACATTAATTAGAAAGCTATATGCAAAAAGGATTCAACATCTGTTCTACGGAAAAAAAGAAAATTGCAGAGCGAGAATATAATACTCGTTATTATTATGTACACTATATAAATTACAGATAAAAATGTAGAAATTTTACATAGGGTGACACAATAGACAGTCTCGTCGCTAAAGGTGGTCTTAAGAAAACCAGAAGAGAAAAAAAGACCGAAGAGCGGGAAAATCAGTAGGAAAGTTGTAGCATAGAGTTTTAGTTTCTTCCGCATTTTAGTTTGGAATAGGCTAGTTGAAGTTCGTTACACATTTATCAAATGTCAGTGATGATAACCAGAAAATACTAAGGATGTTATTTATTACGATAGGCATAAAATATGTGTTCTAATTAAATTATTATTTCCCACAACTCATGCTTCTTTATGATAAGGGAATTCAGTTGGCTACTTCCTGCTTTAGTGACAAGTTAAGACATGTTTTACATTGTGTGCATTGCAATGGGCTTAGGAATGAAAATATATGTATTGTGAACAAAAAAATATTGAACACTTCTGGTTGCTGACTATAGTAACCATTGCATACATTATAGACCTAAAGAACTATAAAAGTATCCATAATAATAATTAAGCAGTAACACGGCTCTTCGTTTATTAAACTTTCAAGACGATGTCTTATTGAGCAAAAGGAAGTTAGGTGAGGTTACAATATGGTGCTAAATATAATAATTACAATATCAGGTGAATCCTCGGAAGTTAGTCTCAATAAGCTGATTGATATATTTCTAAGATCAAAGTCTAAGTACAGTCGTTACGGGTAGTCAGAAGCTCGAAAGTCTGACAACCAGTCTTACCAAGGAGTATCGTATTACCCAGGAGCTGGGTTGTGGAAGTCAAATCCATGTAAAATACTGGTATTCAGATGCATCCGGTGAGACTGGAAGCCGACCCCAACATAGTTGGGAAAAGGCGAGGCAGATGATGATCAAAGTCGAAGTCGAATAGCATGTTCAAAATTAATTCGCAGTTTCATTGGTCGGGAGATTAAAGTTTCTTTGTATTTGAAAAATCTTTCACACCACTCCAAACTTTGCAAAAGCGAAGTAGGTAGAGCAGAATTACTTTTGCAAAGCCTCACTCAATACGGAAACAAATCATCATAAAACATTGGTCGCTAAACTTTAAAGGCGTGTCTCGAACGATGTGAAATATAGCTTCTAAAGTCGCCATTAAACTTAATACACTCCGCATGATCACTCATCAACAGTTTAGGACCTAACACAATACGAGTGAAGCCGTAAAACATAACATTGTATGGCAACGGCCATCCAGAGGTGTTGAGAGAGGCGCGTGAAATATTCAATTATTGTGCCCAGGCGCAGGTGGGCGAGGGGTGCGGGGAGGGACCCGCCGCCATCTTGATTTACGATCGAGCGTAAATCCTGAGTGACATTTGTGAGTGAAGACGACTCGCAAACCGTGGCCTCTTATGTACACGACTATGACACGATTTTCAGAAAAATATTTTGCGGTCGCTATCTATTGCTGTTTCCAATAGCCCATGGTTCCATAGTTCGGGTTTGTAGCGGCAATGGAAAGCAGGTGATGGCTATGTGTCGTTTCAGCGTTGAAGCCTGATCATGAGTTCTCAATATTGTGTAGAACGCCCAGCGAGCATAAATATAAAACGTTATGTGCCGGTCGAGACATGTGAACGTCTCTTGTCAAAGCTCTCACAGCTTTCGGGAAGAACTTGAGGTATTTGAACATTCGACTTTATAAGTCGTCGCTTGAAACGTGTGTTATTCGTTGGATTGGTATTCGAATGGTTTAAATCCTAACGGTTGTATTCTAGTCTAGCTTGGAATTGTTATTATATAGACATATTTCCTTATCATCGAAATCGATATTTTTTCTCTCACTTTTTACTTTAATCTTTCAAGCTGGTCATTAACTGCGATTTTTTTTTAGTGTTCCACATTTTACATAGAGTTTTTCTGAAGTCTTAATCAATCTATAGCTCATCTTAATCATGAATACAACAGCAATAACAAACACGATATAAAATCTCGATTAAATGCTTATAAAGTGTAACAGGCCTGCTACAAACTCCTCGTCCACAGTACTCCGGCAGCTATAAATACGATGTAACTGGACACCGTCGTGTGTGAACTACCATTAGTTGTGACGGGCTCATCACAACAGAGCATCGATAATGTGACGAGATGAGAGGAGACAGGCGCGGACTGGTCCAGCGGCGTGATTTGGAACATTAAGATTCTTTTTGTTGGAGTATCATGGTCTTGAAAAAACTGAGTAGGTATGTGATCGTTTACAATTCGAGATGCAAAGAGTGCAAGCGTGAAAGTCGCTTCAGCGCTTTTACCTTCAACGTGAAAAGGGCAAATTCCGAAAATTTACAGTTTTAAGTTCTAATTTGATAGATTCAATCGCCTATGAACGTAGATGGTTTTGGTAGCATTCATTGGGAAGGTAATCCCAACAAAGGAATAAAGTAAAAGGCTTTGATTGAGCTGGATAGATGGACTCTTGCATGGATTTTTGACATTTAAAAAGTGCTGATTATCAGCCTTGTTTGAATAAATGACTTTTTTTTTTGACAGTCAAACAAAGGAACCAACATTCCTAGCTACACGCAAAATAATTCGAGTGTTTGCGCGTTGCTAACCCAACAGAACCCGATCTTAAATGCATATAAAAATCCTGTTCTCAGCGTAATTTCGGAAACTGATTCTTTTTATAAAGACATTCAGCTAATATCATCCCAAACAACATATTTACCCAACAACAAATAATCAAAATATTACAAAACATTTTAGACATTTCAAAATCAGTAATTTGATCATAATGCGCTATGTCCAAAGAGAGAGTCCCTCATACTTTGACAAATTGAACAGATAATTAGGGACGAGCATAAACGGCATGACCAGAATGTGACCAAATCATTTTGTGTAGCGGTCATCACTGTGTTACGGTCGGGAATTACATATTTTTTTGTTTGGCCCTGGTTTTCGTCTTGAATGTCTTGAGTAACGAATATCTTAGCAGATTATGTTTTATACTTAGGTATACCTTTCAGCTACTCTTATTTATTTATTATTGAAGTGAAAACTTCTTTAGGCGCGTTGGGCATTTTTTGAGATGAGCAAAACCATTGAACTCACGCCACTGTTACCGTAACCAACATCGCTTCGGATGTATTCGGCTGTCCTCGGGATGTACTCGGTTTTAATGTATATCCGATATGTCAGTGACTGATGGCAAAGTATTCTGTTTGTGTTTTGTTTTCACTTCTGACGGCACTCCCGGAGTGCCACTGTTTTTTTAATGTATTTGAACTTCCCGCACACATTATGGTACAAAGGCGGACTTAATGCCTAATGTATTCTCTGTCAGTCAACCAATGGTGGTGAAGGAATTCAGGTGCTATGTTTAAGTGGAGATAATACCTAATAATAAAAAAATAAGGTTCACAACGGCATTAGTAGACCAGTCTCTTAGGAAAATACACTACTTGCTTATCATTATGTATTTAGAGGACGCACGGTGTATGCGTTATTGGTACACACGACGGTATATCAAGATATACATTTCCAGCTTTAGCTGACCTCGCATTGTATAGGCTTTTCGTACAATGAGAGGTCAGCTTATACTGGAAATATAGCTTGATTATGTCGTCGTGCGTATCTTAAGGTAGATAATTTATACATATGTATGATGTAAATTAAGATATAATATAATTTAATGCATCATTTATGTCATTATTATTAAGTCTGTCTTTGTACATTTGTGTGTTTACAGGATAAATACTAACTTACATAATATTAATAAACCATCTTCCAAAAAGTAAGTAACGTGCATATTCTAAGAAACTGCAAATTTGAAACAAGGAAACATTAACATAATATTATTTGACATTATATCAATTTATATTTTGTGGACCATTTTACGAATCTCCATACAAAACTGTCAAACAGATGAATTGCGTGATATGAAATTGTACGCAAATAATATTATGAATTGTCAGTTTGTGACCATTTTACGACTTTTATTATGATTCATAATATTGTTATCCCTTTATGATTCTGCCAAAGTGGCCTTTTTAGGCCCCCTGGACTTGCGCTTATTTGGTTACGTGTTGCATAAAGCTATAGTAGCTGTCATGTATGTAGATAAATCTATACTAATAATAAAGCTGAAGAGTTTGTTTGTTTCAACGCGCTAATCTCTGGACCTACCGGTCGGATTAAAAAAAATATTTTTGCATTTTATAGCCCAATTCTTAAGGAAGGCTTTAGGTTTTTAACATCCCGCTATGAGCCTTAGGAGCCGAGCAAAAAGATTAAAAAAAAAATGATAGTGTGGGCAGGTGATGCGATGCGACGGGGTGGGTCAGAGGAACAAGAAATTTCACGCGGATGAAGTCGCGGGCAGAAGTTAGTAACGTATATAGGTACAATATTATGTAGGTATATCTTACATACCTATACATAACAGCCAGCACCATACCGACCAGTCACATCACTGATGGCGTGTTAAAATGATCTCCGTGATTTTACTGCCCCTCCATATTGTTGGTGCATGTGGGCTGTAATGGCGGCAGGCTGCTCTTGCGCACACAACACAATGGAACACTAAAGTGCCAACGTCGTTTATAGCCGCCTGTGGTTTGGAAATTAAAATCCAACTTGCTGATCCGACTTTGTCGTGGCATTCAAGTGTTTGAAGGTTTAGGGAAATTGTTGGATCATGACGGTGTTCATTATTTCTGTGTCTGTTATATTCAAAGAGATTCAGCTAAATAAAAGAAAGAAAGAAAGAAGAAGTATTTATTGCGACTCGTACAGGAAGATCACAAACTAAACTAAACAAAGTAAAAAATAAAAAATCAAGTTATACATTAAAAAAAAAGTAACAAAAAGAAAAATGAAACAGAAAATCCTATACGAGGCCTGAAGGCTCCTATCTCAGCATGATGCTGCGACATTTAAAAAATAAATGTCACAGCGCTGTGAGCAAGCACAGAACATATATACTCCTAACGGAGGCTGTGAGCGCTGGTATTCTGATAGGGCCTGCCGCTGTGATGTCACGGGCAGTTACAAAAATAAGTAAATTATAAATATATTTAATATCATGTAAAATATTAGCAAATAAAATAAAATATTAATTTTTCATCTGCGCCAGACGTACGTAACACAGCGCGCAAGTACGTAAGTACGTACTACAGCGGGGTAATTGCGTAACGCACTATCAGTAGCAATGGTTTTCATTTTGATAGTTCGACAACTCACATTCATTGCGTTATTTAAGTTATTGAGCAGACAAATTGTTCGAACATACGAAGCAATGGAATAACAATATTTAGCTAACTCAAACTCAAATCATTTATTTCAATTAAAACATTTACAGGCACTTTTGAATTGTCAAGAAGTCGGTCAGTCAGAAAATATGAAGCTAGTTGCCCATTCCAAAGCGTAGGTACCTATGGAGAAGAACTAGAACCAACCAAAGGGCGTATCGAAATATCGAGGCAAATTATTAGTCTTGAGTTTAATGAAAGTCTGATTTAAACAATTTGTTTGTATCTCCTTTAGGTTTAATTGAGGCGAATCTACCTACTTGAATTATAAAATACTGGACCGGATATAATATTCTATGGGATACTTTTTAATTGTATACGTTGTTTTTAACAAAATAATTTGTACTTATACAGTTAGACAAAGAGAGCGTGCTTTTATTCTAGCAAATAGCTAAGTAGGTATATTAAATTTATATTCATTGGTATATATATATAAATTGTTTGTAACATTTCCATATACAACGTATTTACCCAGACTATTTCGCAGAACAAACATTTGCATAGATGACGCTCAATTCGACGACTTGTGTCGGTTCGGGAAATTCATTCTGTGCCAAGTCACAGCTTTAGAGTCAGCGGGGACCGACGGCGACGGAGTGGCAGCGAAGCGAGTGATTCTATAACCACTGAAAGTCGATTTTATTTACTATAATGTAATGTACTATTTGTATAATGTAATAAAAACACACAAAGGACCTGCTCGTCGCCGCCGCGCGCCGCTTCGTCGGTCTGCGCGGACGCTTATGCTGGTAAAGCCCTGACTAGGCATGGTACAAACTGTATTTTAATGAAACTAATAAATAAAATAGACAATACTCGCAAATAAAGAAACTCTGGATGGACTTTGTGAATGAAGGTTAGAAATGGGGTGACTACAAAGTGATAAATAACTTTAATTTCGGAAGTCGGTATCGTTGGTTCCGCATTTTCGTTTTTTGACACCGACTTCCGAAATTAAAGTTATTTATCACTTTGTAGTTTTTTTTTAAGTCGGTTGTTTTTTTTTTGTAAAATATTTTTTTTTTTCACTTTTTAGTTGTACCTACTCCACACAAATTCAAATAACACTAGTGCATTGATGAATTGAAGACACCGACTAGAAGAATCATCAAAATTCGCATAGAAATGCCGGAGATGCAGTACATTTATGCATATAACATCGTACATAAGAATAATTACATAATGTATTATATACTAAAACCTTCCTGTAAGTACATATGTAGATCACATTAGTGAAATAATTATCAAAATTGGTACATGAGTTTTTGAGAAAATCGCGGATATACAAACATACATTACATACATACATACGGGTCGAATACCGAACCTACTTTTTTGAAGTCGGTTAAAAATAGAGGGGATCTGGCGTTCGGCAGCCGCTCCCTTGGCACGCTCGCCTCGCTCGCTCGCCTTTGCGCGTTAATTGTCACTGTTCAAACATAACCTAACCCAAATGATTCAATAACAGTAGATGGTATCTGACGCAGGTAATAAGGAGAAGAAGAAAACACAAAAAATAATATTTTGGCAGGCGTTTAAAATCTAATTTAGTTTTTGCAAAAAATATACAAAACAAAGTAGACGTTTTTAAATATTATACTCGTAGTAAACGTTACTCATTTTGAATACCTCTCAACTGTACGAAAATCAAAATATGATTTTTAAAAATAGAAAAAGTAATTGTGTCTCATTGTCATAGTCTCAGTTGAGCTCATAGTAACTGAATATTCTACTGATTGAATATTAATTCAAATGTGCATTATAGAAAATGTTCATTAACACTTTCCGGCGCGGTCCTTTATTAGGGAAAGACAGTACAATTTTTCATACAAAATTACAATACTGTCATAACCGTGCCAACAATATCACGGAAAATTAAATCATTTACCTAGGGCCGTAAACGGTTACAACCATGTCCGTAGGTAGCGTTGTGGATGAAATCTGTTTACGTGTGGGTATATGACACACATTGAGAGCACGTACACCACTTGTTTTTTACAGTAAATCAACGTGATCTCATCCTTATTGCTTTAAGCATAAAGTCTATACAATAAGCAAATAAATGTTACACTGTGGTAGCCGTGTTTGAAAGAAAGTACCAAATTATACGGCTGTTGCCGTACTGTCATTCCATAAACTTTTAAAATACGGTTACAGCCGTTACCGCGCCGGAAGGTGTTAAAACATATAAAATTAAGTAATTTTATTATATCAATAATTCATTATATATCATTTTCATCGTTATAGCTATTAAAAAAAGTATATTAAATGAAATTAGGTCATATGATCATTAGAACTTTTGTTATTATTTCAAACGCTACACACCCGAGTACCTATACCTGCCTGTGCCGTATAATCGTGCAATTTAGGTAGGTACTTCCCGTAGTTTTCCTCTCGTAAAGGATTTATACTTTTATATACATACTTATATAGGTGCAAGACGTTTGACGTCACGTATGTTTATTTATTTTTCCATTCTTTGAATGAGTCTACATTTCCATACAGTTTAAAAATCCCTTACAAAATAAGGGTGTGTCATAGATTCAGAAGAAAAAAAAAACAGTTAATTAAACGGAATAAATAATAAGTGGAATCGTACCTATTTGTAGTGATTTATAAACTGCAAAATTAATTTGATTAACACTTAGTCAAACGATCTTATCATAAGCAATTTTTTTAATTGCAAAATGGGCCAGATCTTGACCTCGATCTCGCCTGGTGGAAAGCGATGGTTGAGGTCTATGATGGAACGAGCAATCTCAGAAGATGCCTATTCCCTCTAGCTTTGAAGGTTATACATGGAAGGTAACACAGACGCTGGCAGCGAGTTTCACACTTTGGCCGTTCGCATAATAAATATGGAGGAGAAGCGCTGAGTACAACTAGCTATAGTATTAACTAAAGGCCTAGTGAAAACCGAGTGGGTATACGGTAATATTACTGTTCACACCAAAGCGTATTTCGCTACCCTTGTGGGTAGAATACCGAGTTCGAGGTTTCGCTAAACAAGTGAAACAATACCTATGCGGTGCTATGGCACCAACTATTCCGCTCCAGCCGCGGAACTTGATACTAAATACTTGAGCGAAACCCGCGCGGTATGTACCTCTATCCACAGCGGTAACGAATACCGCTTAGATTTGAATAGGCCTTAAGTAATGTTTTTTCGTGGGAATCCCTTTATTGACTCACAAGTGTACGATAATTACTTTGACACGCAGATTTTCATTTTTCCCACGGAGAAAAAAAACTGTCTGATCATTGTATCAACTATGTCAATACATTACATTATGTATCAACTACATATGTCAATACTTTACATTATGTCATAATAATATAGCATCACGCTTGTGTTACCCGAAGGGTTAGTCAGAGGTGTAGGTACATTATAGTACCTAACGTCCACATTTATCCAGTTGGGGAGTTTGTTGCTAAGTTATAACAGCAGCACAGGTCGATTGATCAGGTTGGTCTGTGGATGGGTGACCATCTTTACATACCAAAACCCCTCCGTGTCTCGGAAAGCACGTTAAGCCGTTGGTCCCGGCTATAATTTGTGGATTTTGGCAGTCGTTACGGGTCGTCAAAAGCCCGAAAATCTGACAACCAGTCTTACCAAGGGATGTATCGTATTACCCAGTAACTGGGTTGTGGAGCTCAGATAGGCAATCGCTCTATGTAAAATAATGGTATTCAGCTGCATCCGGTTAGACTGGAAGCCGACCCCAACATAGTTGGGAAAAGGCTAGACAGATGATGACTCAATGATCCACATTTCTCCAGTTATGTTTTTAAGTCCCATGTAATAGGCAAGCTTAATGGAAAGCCTCCGAGCTGCTTCTGAGAAATTCCTGATGAAAAATAACACTTTGCCCAACCTGGGGTTCATACCCCAGTACTCACCAGTAGCGTTTGCGACCACTAGACCAACGAAGCATTCATAACACCCAAACAATTCACGACAAAATTTGTATTTTCCCGATTAACCATAATTCAATTTTCACGCAAACTGTTAATAAATTGTCAGTTCGTAGACACGGAGCGAAGTTAACGGCAAACACGGGTTTTCACATTCGTGATTTAGAAAATGCTCGCTCCGTCACCGCAAGCGATTATTTTGTTTATGAAGGGGACGTGGAACGAGGCCTTAATAGCGTCATCGTTTAGTTTTCTTTTATTCGATTATAATATCTGTGCACAGTTTTGCGGAATTACAGATTTTTTTTTGTTAATTTTTTTTTACGGCCAATCGGTCAGAGACGAGTCCAAATCGTCACGCCAGCATTTCTTAGCTCTGACTCAGTTGTCTGACGTCGTATGGTAGAGGCCTTTGCCTAGCAGTGGGACAACAGGTGTAAAGTTCACTCATCCTCCATAGAAAAGGGAGGATCCTCCGACAAGACGGGTGTTGTGTCTGGTGGGCAACTGCCCGTTGATTCATATCGGGCCGTTGTATAAATGCTAGTTGCGTGGTAAACTCTGCTTGCGAGATGCAGGATTTTGCGTGACGTCAGTAAGAGGCGTTGTAGATACCGCTATTAAATAAGTAAGTAAGCACTAACTTTGTGTTTTCTTGTGTTCATAGTAACTGGCAAGATGTTATGCTGGCCGGCAGCTGGACTTGAGGGCTTGAGGCCTTGCAAGGTATAAAAACCGTAGACATGCCCAATAGTGAGCTAAGCCGGGAAGACATGTGAGCATTTATTATACAAAACTTGTCACATTTAACCGCTATTTTTAGCGAAGAGAATGGGACACTGATAAAGGCTGTGATGATAACAGGTCATTACAAAAAACCGGCCAAGTACGAGTCGGACTCACACACGAAGGGTTCCGTACAACCGTACAATATTTAACACTACATATATAAAAAAATCACGTTTGTTGTATGGGCCCTCTTAATTTATTTTATTTTAATTATTTATTTTTAAAGTGAACATACAACTAAGTAAATATTCTGTGAATATTTCAAGCGTCTACCTGTTGCCGTTATTAATATCGAGCAAATAATGACAAAAAAAAAATCACGTTTGTTGTACGGGAGTCCCCTTAAATATTTATTTTATTCTGTTTTTAGTATTTGTTGTTATAGCGGCAACAGAAATACATCATCTGTGAAAATTTAAACTATCTAGCTATCACGGTTCATGAGATACAGCCTGCTGACAGACAGACAGACGGACAGTGGAGTCTTAGTAATAGGGTTCCGTTTTTACCCATTGGGTACGGAACCCTAAAAAGAGCAAAAAGACGACCCGTAATCAAGAATGATATAAGCAATTATCATTTATCACAATGTGCTATGTGATCAATGTTTCCTTATCGTTCTAGAATGCTTAATGCCCGTTTTTAATAACACTAGACGACACCAAAATGTACCTATAACGACTAAATATTATTACACTGTTGGTTTTTCAACTCTCGGCTCAGCACTGAAAGTTGAAAATCCAACAACGCGCTTTTATTTAGGCTTTCATTTTGTTGTCGCCTAGGGTTAGTGCAAATTGGTAAAGTGACTAACGATAAGCAGCAGTTTAAAAAATCGTCTCAGTTCACCGTAAAAGGATTCATTAATTTGGTGACTGGCAGTAAAATAATTAGTTTTCAAGGTTGAACGCGCGCGCAGCGATTGTTATACGAAAATAAATTAATCTTCTCTGGCACACAATATTTTTGTTCACAATTTGAAAGGAAAATACTTATTATTTGGAAAAACAAACGTCTTTACTCGTATGCTACCCTCCTAAAGTCGGTCGTTGACGCCGAGGAAGGCCTGACACGCTGGCGTGTATAAACTTAGTTTACATGACCGAAACAAAGGCCACAATAGGTTAGTCACGTAGACATGTGTGAGATGCCTTTTTTTTGTTCTGGGTTGAAAAATCGTCATGGATGTCCTCCGCCCCGGAGGGGTATGTCAGACTCTTACTGACTAAAAACCACCCCCGGTGTTCCATCTCACACCAACGCCGGGGGTCGCGGGAACGTAGGATCCTGCCGCAACCCCCGACTGGTCCGCCACTGCGGACCTCCTCGAGTTAGGGGGGAGTTTGACTCCCCCCCCGACGTCTAGATGAGATGCCTATGGCGAGGCGCAGTACCTATACAGGTTGAAAAATAAACTCCCTGATTTAATTATCAATTACAAACACTTTAATTGACATCCTCAATTAGTAAAAAGCAACGGATTGTAATCAGGCTTTTTCTTAACCACCGATTTACCTGTATCTACCACAAGACCGCAAGTAGGTACCTACATTTAGAAAACTACAAAAAAATATAAAGATCAGTAGTTATCACACAATCATTGTTAACTCCCAAGAGTTCATCAACTCTGACAGGTAGGTATAAGGCTGTGTGCAGGCTTAAGTAAAGACAGTCTTTAGACATACTATCGGTCTATGATAACGATGACAACGCGCACACTAAAAAAAAACAGTCTCATAGTCACAGTTGTTAAAATATACAAGTCTGTTCCAAATGTATCTGATGAAACTGTAGACAAATCCTGTTCAGTGATGTAATTGCGTGACGCGCTGTAAGCAGCAATGGCTTTCATTTTGACAGTTCAACAACATTCATTGCGTTTTTTACATTGTTGAGCAGAATTTTGTTTCGAACATACGAAGCAATGGATTAGCAATATCATTTAATAAAATGGTTCAGATTGTGATTGAAAGTGTATTACGTAATTAGGGTGCTACTTAGATACAAGACAAAATAATAATGTCTATGAAACAAAAAACAGTTTTGTCTCTAGTCTGCGCACTGTATAACACCGCGAAATATAAATTAACGAGAGACCCACCACGAGATGATTACTGATTCCAATAATAGGTGTAGAAGCCCCGCAGCCTGACGTGATTTAACAAACATCATAGACGTGCTATGAATAAGAACCGGTCTGCGCGCACGCAGCACTAGTGTCGTCATCGTTATAACGAATCAAACCAGTGCGTCATTCCGTCACTTCAATTTTCCAACTTTTTAATGACGTCTAGTTTCTTTTGTTTAATCGATAACTGGGAATTACATTGTCCGAGTTTTTAAGGTGTTTTAGATATCAAGGACTTACTTTAAGTTAAGAAAGGTCAAGGATGCACGAAGTGATTTCGTAATGATTTTTCTAGAACCGCTAGAGACTGACAGTATAGTTATTACGAATGCTGCGCTTGCGCTCGTCTAGCGTTTTTCCCTATCGTGACACTTCTCGTTGCGCCAGTCAATTAGAGTTAGTGTTAGATAATAGAAATGATTATTATTAATGAGTCACGCGATAGAAATCGGAAGGGATTTTAATTTACCTTTTCCGCTGTTGTGACGTTTTAGTAAAAATTAGCTGTCACAATATCTTTAGCATAACTTAACATTAATAGTGCTTGCTGACACATCGATGTGAAATTAGTGCGACCTCATTCAAGGCCAGCCGTATTCATATTTTTTTATTGATTATCTGGCCTCTAACCAACTGTATTTCGATCGCTCAGAACTCTCAACTGGCTTACGAGTGTTTATTTAAAAAAGAACCGTAGATGAAGCAAATTAATAGCAGATTTCTATAATTTGGACCGTTATTGGACTCTTGTATCTTTAACAATAATGAAACAAAGACTTCAGCTTTGCAAAGTAGACCATACTATATGAATGTAGCTTCACAGGTAAAATTAGCTTACGAATCTATTTATTTAAAAAAACTAGCTGCGCCCCGCGGTTTTACCCGCATAAGAGTAAAAAGTATTTCATGTATTAATCCAGAGTGTTAGCTATCTCCATACCAAATTTTATCAAAATTGTTCCAGCCGTTTGTGCGTGAAGAAGTAACAAACATACAAACACACTCACAAACTTTCGCCTTAATAAAAATTGGTAAGTAAAACGATTCGATTTTGTGTTTAGGAACCGTGCGTAATTACTGGAATATTGTAGGGTCTGTAGTCTGTGCCTATTATACTGCCTATAAAAAAAGATGTGATTTTATATGTATGTATTGTCAAGGAAGTTAATTGTTAAGCAAATTGACACCCTACGTCAATTTACCGTATTATACAACTGTCAAAGAATAAGACTAACAGTTGTGATTTGAATATATGGACAATTCAAGTTGGTAGTGAATTTCCCTGACGATATTACAATAATACCTACGTTACAAGAAACAGTTCATTTTGACGTCGATTCGAACCCTACTGACCCAACAACTAGGTTGACACTGACAATAAAATCAGTAATCCATTTATTAGACAGGCGGTGTGCGCAAATCATGGCGGTCGGCCGCGTTGAGCGCCAGATTAACCAATTATTATGCGCTCCTACTAATAGTTATACGCGTAGTAGTATCTACCGACCAGTCACTGCTACCTACGGACGTGTTACATGGTGCGACTGTGTAATAATTAGTGTTTAAATGTTTTTTTTTGTTTGATGTTGTCTATCAATAAATGAAAAAGGTCATCAATATTTTAAGTGGTCGATACTTTTCATGCCGACGCGACGGTACAAGGGCGTTTTGACGACGTAATATCTGGTATTATTATTCGGGTCCAGTTGACACGGGCCGAGTTGTCACTGACCCGTTTTTTAGACTGACCAGGATTCTGTTTGTAAGTTCTTATTATATCGCTCATTTGGAGAAATATCGTCGTAAATGTATTTTTTTCCCAAAAACGAGTTAAATATGACAAAATACTTAGAAAGCGTATTTACGTTACGAAAGCAAAGACTTCAAAAAAAAGTAACAGTTACGTCGATATTTCTCCAAATGAGCGATATAATCAGCTTATAATGTTCCCACTGCTCTCCTTTCTGCGAGACTGTGTCCACCACGCGGGCCCTGGGCGGGATGGTGGATGTCACATATCTTCGAATTTTTGGTTTTGGGACACAGTGTTTTCTTTTACGGTTTTGAGAGCAGTTGTGAAGAAATTATTTACACAAGCTAAAGCGCCAGCCTGAGTTCGAACCCACGACCTACAACTCGTAAGTCGGGGCCATTACCACTGGTCACCACTGTTCTAAGTTCTTATTCATCATCATTTCAGCTGAAAGACGTCCACTGCTGGACATAGGCCCCCCCCAAGCACCTCCACTTCGACCGGTTCAGTGCTTCTCGCATTCAACGTGTTCCTGCGGCCTTCAAAAGGTCGTCGGTCCACCTTGTGTGAGGCCTTCCAACCCTACGTCTTCCAGTACGCGGTCGCCACTCCAGAACCTTTCGGCTCCATCGGCCATCTGTTTTGCGAGCAATGTGCCCTGCCCACTGCCACTTAAGTTTCGCAATTCTTCGGGCTATGTCGGTTACCTTGGTTAAGTTCTTATTAATCAAACATACCTGATTTATATAGGATGCATTGTTTAAAGTTAAGCTACGCTTGACACGGTCGGACCGTGGATGGGTGACCATCCCTTACAGTCATATCGAGACCCCTCTGTGCTTCGGAAAGCACGTTAAGCTGTTGGTCCCGGCTGTTATTCGTACAATCTTTGACAGACGTTACGGGTAGTCAGAAGCTCAAAAGTCTGACAACCAGTCTTACCAAGGAGTATCGTTTTACGCAGTATCTGGATTGTAGAGGTGAGATAGGCAGTCGCTCCATATGAAATACTGGAATTCAGCTGCATCCAGTTAGACTGGAAGCCGTCCCCAGTACAGTTGGGAAAAGGCTAGGCAGATATTTTTGTTAAAACAATTATTCAATGCCCCGACCACGTAGGAGATGGCGGGACGAGCTGGATAGGTTCCGTCAAAACAGGAAGGAGGAAGCGCGGGCTTGCGAAAGATGGAAGGAGTGCAGGGAGGCCTTTGCACAGGAGCGGGACAGAGTAGGCTAGTTAAAAAAAGGCCCCTGCTAATATACGAGTAGTTATCAATACTAATTAAACTTTATGATCTTTTTACCTTGGGTTATAAAGCCAGGTCAGTAGTCCATCGAATCAAATAGATTCAATAGGAGGTTAAATTATATTTCAGCAGCTATTGAACTCTACTAGAAATACTGGTTTGACTTGTTAAGTGGTTATGGAGAATTTAAGTAAACAGAAATGCTCACCGATGTTTTCTAATCCTCCAAAAATATTAGGAGATTGACATCTATAACTAACTTATAGATAAAGTCGATTTTCGTATCTATACGTGTGACTGCTCAGTTTTTTAAAACTCCACGATGGATTTTGATACAGTTTTCGCCATATTTTAGAGAATTTATTCCGGAAGATTTATGAGTAAGTATAATACTTGGATATAGAATTTAAATTACTAATTGCTTTTCTAGAGGTCGTTCTCTTCTTATCTATTAAAATGTTGGCCTTTCCGCGAAAGTATACTATATAAAAAACATCGCGATTTGTATAGATTTATTTTCGTTGGATCGCACTTTTGAATCCCAGTTTAATATTTTTGGCGTTGGGTCCCACAAAACAAGATTTACAGAGCTCTCCAAAAGTTAGTAGACATTTTTCCACTTCAGGAGTGATGATGCCGCCACATTATGATTTTTTTTAAACTTGTAATCCAAAGGGATAAAAAAAAGCCGTAATAAAAAGGCTCAATTGTCATAAGTTCATAACAGTAAGCTTATTAATCTAGCTCGCATGGAAACGCCCAAATCAATTGTACAATATTTGTATATGTTATAAAAACCCACGTTACGAGACAAGTACTTAGTGATGTTTTTTTTTTAATCTTAATTATGTGCGAAGAATGACGTATTTGGAGTTTCTTAGCGGTTTTTCTGTAGACAGTCAAATATTTGGAGCCGATTACTACTTGGCTCTTCGACCTTTCCGCAAAGGAACGAGTTGCCATAATATAACTGTTTTGGAATTTCTCAGTAGCCCGGTGTCTGGATTTGGGATTTTGGGCCCGGTTGATGGCAATAGGCTTGCCCCTATTCGGTGAGAATTAAATACATCTGGCAAAATGTGGGCTGCTACCTTATGGATTGCAACGTGTGCCAGCTGTACTGGCAATGGGCAGGCCGTGTATGATCCTTTGGCCGCTGGAGCAGACGAGGTGGTAAGGAGAAAATTGATGAAAAGGCTATTGATACTATAGTGCTTAAGATATATTACACACAAAAGCTGCCGGTGTGCTTTTATCCAATATATAAAAATCTCGTGTCACATTGTTTGTTATCGAACTCCTCCGAAACGGCTTGACCGATCCTTATGAAATTTTTTGTGTATATTTGGTAGGTCTGAGAATAGGTCGCTGGCATTTTTTTTGCGAAACTACATTGTAGGGTCAGCTAGTAAATAAACATAATGCGGAGAATCGGGTGTTCTGGCGTATATTTTCAGTCACTAGTCGCAATATTTACCGTCATCACGGGAGACGAAAGCCTGCATGTTCCTGATCATTTGATACTACCTAACCTAGTCGCTTAAGAATATCGGTCATCGGAACATAACAACCATGTCCTTAAATCGGTCAATGAACGGAACTTTACCACATGTGGTAAAGTTCCGTTCATTGACCGATTAATCATCTCACATCTGATTGCACATTTTGATCCTATACTGGCTATTAACATATAAAACTCTCCAGGTAGTGCCATAGATTGTTTCACTTCCCTGTAGTCAATGTTCTTCAGTTTAAAAAAAAATGTTGTACAGTAGGCCTTACGATACGTCAGTGGTTAAATAATCAGTTGAAACTGACATCTTATTCTATTCAAACTCCGTACTACGCTAGGCCTGCTCAAGGTCAAACTTTTACCACCGTATAGTGGTCGACTGTACACACGGCTACACATCAAACTATAAATATCCAGTTTTAGCTGACCTCGCATTGTATAGGTTTTTCGTACAATCAGAAGTCAGCTTAACTGGTTACCTATATAAGGTGTTAAAAAATTAACCCGACAAACTTTAAGAGGTGCTTTAGACCATTGAACTAAACAATTTTCACTATGGGACCAACTCTGAAATCACGAAAAAAAAATCTGCTGTTTAATACAAAAGTTCAATACCTACTCGACCAAAATGTATGCAACAACTGATTTTTTTTCATGATTTCAGAGTTGGTCCTATAGGGAAAGTTGTTCAGTTTGATGGAGGTGGATGGAGAGGGGCAATTCTCGTAATTTTAAGAAAGTTCACAGTCTGATATTAGCCTGAATCTGTCAAAAATACCTCTATCTAACTAGTTTCGCTACATTTTTGACAAAAGTTTTGACAATGATTGTCGCAGAGATGAGATTGCGACTAGATTTTGAACGTTTTTAATTACGGGAAATGGCCTTCTGGTAGTAAAGTAGTGCCCCCTGGACCACTGGTCAAAGCAAACAATTGAACGAGGCTCTAATGTTCGATTTTTAAATATGACAAATATCAGGCGTGCCAATCATTTTTTACTAGTCTCACGCCGTCATGCGTTATAAACATTTTTCGCGATAGTTCATTATAATAACATTTTGTAGTCTATACCACATACTTATGTGGGGTACTTACCTACTATACGTTTAGATTAGCAAAAAAAGTGGCACGTGTAAACCTTTTGGGCTCATTACAAATTGAATGACGTAACTGTTCTTAAGTACAGTTGATTTTTTAAGATGTTCTTATTTGAGAAGAGGGCAGGTATTTCCAATTATAATGCATAAACTTGCTGGGTTTTTGCCATGGAAATCATTTACTAAGAAACATTTTCTTGAATCAATTAGGCGAAGCTCGGAATAACCTACCTATATGTATATTTTTTGGCTGTAGCTGACATCCTGGATCCTTTTTATTATGTAGGTATTTACCATAATTATGATGGTCAACTGGACCCGCGGGATCAGTTCGAGTGGGTCCAGTTGACCAAAGACTCTTAGTTAAAACTTAAAACCAGAGACAGACGAAACAAAAATCGTACTACATCGAAATTCGGACATAGTCGAGGTGTGAATCTGTGAAGTTTCAGTAATATCAATTTTAAATATGCTAGGTAGTTGTCTGTGTAATAATATATATGGTCCTGGTTACTTAATTTAGTTTCCAAGTAGGTAAACTTAAAGTACCGAAAAATACTACAAATCTCAATCAAGTATCACTGTTTTTGGTCAATGAATCAGCATTGCCATCTAACTGTGACGTTGGATGGCAATGCTGATTGATGCTGTCAGCATTTTGGGCACTTTTCCTTTTGATAGTAATGCGGAAAAATGTACCTAAGCCCTATAATTCTTCCCCCCCCCCCTTTTTTGTACATTTACATAATTATCATTATTATTTTTTGAAGACTAATTAGCTTATTATATTTTACGATTGACTGAATAACATTATGAGTTCTATAAAAAAAAAAAACTGAAGCACTAACCTCTTCCACTCCTGCCGACGAACCTCAAATCATTGAACTTGGCAACCCTATTCTTCATGACAGCCGAGTTGTTCCTCAGTTCCGCCGAACAGTTCTCGTCGTTGCCAGCCCTGACGGTGACCAAGGTGCCGTCGAGGACCTCCCCCAGGGCTACAACTTT
The DNA here is from genome assembly GCA_914767645.1 of Hydraecia micacea. NCBI lineage: Eukaryota > Metazoa > Arthropoda > Insecta > Lepidoptera > Noctuidae > Hydraecia > Hydraecia micacea. The sequence continues at coordinate 5,720,144 of OU611794.1, forward strand.
GAAGCCGCCAGGGAGTGTCTTGTTGGAGCGCCAGTGTTGTGGCAGCATTGAACACATGTAGTCTGGGCTGCCCGTTCTTACTGTCGACAAAGGAGTTTTGATTAGAAAGAGGTTAAGCAATCTGCCTAACCCTTACCCAACTATGTTGGGGTCAGCTTCCAGTCAAACCAGTTGCAACTGAATACCAGTATTTTACATTCTTCAGAGCGACTACCTATTTGAACTTCACAACCTAGTTACTGGGTAACACGATACCTCTTGGTAAAACTGCGGGGCAATTAGTTCAACAATATTCATTGCGTTATTTACTTGTTGAGCAGTCAAATTTTTCGTACTTATGCAGCAATGGATTAGCAATTTGCTTCAAAATGATTCAGATTCCGATTGATAATGTGTTACGCAATTAGGGTGCTGGTTGTCAGAATTTTTGGCTTCTAACTACTCGTAACAGTCGTAACGACTGTCAAAGATCTACGAATGAAAGCCGGGACCAACGGCTTTACGTGCTTTCCGAGGCACGGAGGACGATATATACATACTGAATGGTCCGCGGCAAGCGTAGCATATGACCTTCGATAGACCCGTGCGGCTGTTAACCACGAGCCCCTCTTTTTGATTAGAAATGTACGAAATAATTAGAAAGATGCTGTGTGCGTCACAAATCATCGTCATCATCACAGCCAAATGTGTGCTGGACCTAGGGCCTCTCTGAAAGTCCATGTACTAAGCTCGATCTTGGGCCTCTCTTATCTTAATATACTTAGAAACTAGCATTTATAGAGCTTGTGAATATAAAGTATTCTAAAAGATAAACGATTTAAAAAAAAACTACTCATAGAATGTATATTGTGGCACATATCTACATTTCCTTTTCTAAAAATAACCCAGTCGTATGTGATCGTGATATAGCTGCATGTTCTGTATTATATCAATGTTACATAAATAATATTATACCTAATAGAGACGAAGGTATTTAACATACCTATTAGCTACTTAATGAGTATTCCATAAAGTAAGTAAGTACTAAAAACGAAACTACGTCACAAGATCTCGTCAACTAAATGGTCTATAGTGCAAAACTTAATGTCGTAGCATTGTGCATAGTGACGGTATGGAAATTCTATCGCAGTTCGACTTCATCTGAAAGATGTATAAATGTTAAATACATAATATTGTACCTAATAGAGACGAAGGTATCTAACGTATTAGCTATTTAATGAGTATTCCATACATTGTAAGCACTAAAAACGAATGCCTACGTCACAAGATCTAGTCAACTAATACTGGGTCACTCTATAGTGCATTATTAAATGCGTAGGTAATTAATGACATGTACACACGGCTACACATCAAGCTATACATTTCCAGTTTGAGTTGACCTCGCATTGTATAGGTTTTTCATACAATCAGAAGTCAGCTTATACTGGTTATGTATAGCTTGATGTGTAGCCGTGTGTACTTACGTCACCGATTAAAACTTAATGACGTAGCATTGTGCATAGTGACGGTATGGAAATTCTATCGCAGTTGGACTTCATCTGAAAAATGTATTAAGGCTAAGGTATTAAGGCTTCATCTGAAAAATGTATTAATTAATGACATGAACATACGTCACCGATTAAAACTTATTGATGTAGCATTGTGCATAGTGACGGTATGGAAATGCTATTGCAGTTCGATTTCATCTGAAAGATGTATAAAGGCTCCCGCAGACAGGTGCGACGCGACTCTAGCAGAAGAATTTCTATGAAAACTTCATTGAAATTGATCTACAAGAATCGCGTCGCTCTTGTCTGCGGGTGCTGTAATGCTTTTGGTTTTTGCAAATACACATTTCCGAACATTAGGAACAAACTTGCATCCTCATTGGTCACACGTTGGTTATAGCGACATGATAAATACCGGATAAACAACTAATAAGCCAGAATAAATACAAACTGAGTTATCACACGGCTAGCCGGCAGCTAATAAATTGTAATAACGCTTCTGTTGTAAAAAATATTAGACTGGACGAGGAAAACCGTTATTTATAACAAGTTTACAACTAAATGTAATGACTGCGTAAAAGCGGGGCTGAGTTTTAATGTTGTATAATTTACGATGCGGTTTTAATCTTTAAACTCTAACCTATGAGTATTTTTTGTACAGTTATAGTGTTGAAAGGAATGGTTAGACAGTGTGCATGCCACAGTCAAAACAGCGGGTTATTAGCGTAACACATTGACAACAGCTTTCATTTTGACAGTTCAACAACATTCATTGCGTTATTTACGTTGATGAGCAGAGAATTTTTTTCGAACATATGAGGCAATGGATTAGCAATATCCTTCAAAATTATTCAGATTGTGATTGATAGTGTGTTACGCAACTAGGGTGCAGAAAGTCAATTCTCGCACTTAACAAACGTTCAAATTATAATTGCGATATTAATGTCAAAAATAATTATATAAAAAATGTAGGGAAATTGATTGTATTTTTGATAGATTGAGACTGAGCGGGCATTGTCAGTTTATCTGATTTATTCCGGTCTGATCCCCTCATAGATATCCCTGAAACCTTCCTCCTCGATCCCCTGCTAGTTCTACGAAAACAGTTTTGCATCGTGTTCTAAACTAATATTATAATATAAAGTGAAAAGATTCGATTTTATGTATGTTTGTTTGTTACGCTTTCACACTAAAACGCAGAACGGATTTGGATGAAATTTGGCACATGGTTAGACCATGACCTGGATTAGAACAACAGATACTTTTTATCTTGATATTGTTAAGGGACTTCAAACTTATGCGGGTGAAACTACGGGCTCAGACTAGCGTTTTCGTACAGTAATAGTCTGTCTTGACTCAGTCTGCGCATAGCCTTAGCCGACTTCGATGATGATTTGACGTTTCCAATTGATTCGTAACGTTTTCAAATCGAGTAAATAGATGTAATTATGATGAATGATATCTCGCATCTCGGGACCGTTAGTAATGAATCATCATTTTATGAAAATGTGTTGAACAAGTTGATTAGTACTTGAATATTGCTATAATCACTCCTATGTGTCAAATCCAGGATTGGTGACAGAACCCAGTTAATTGATATTCTTGAACTATTTACCTACGGAATCTAAATATGAGAGTTCTATTACGGCTGTGCGAAGACTCGACAAGTGGAAACAGTCTTCAGTCAGGCTATCGTTCGAAAACAATGATGGCACGACGACTCCCAAAGAAAAAGTGCTCATAGACAAAGTTAACTAAAATCTACTGTACCTACTTTGATTCTAGACAAAACTGTTCTTGTCTAGAACAGACAACTGATGGTCTATTGTGTAAAAATCTGACCGTGAAAACTTACATATGTGAAGTGAGCCGTCAATTCCTACCATCAGATGGCTTGACAGCTAACTTCAGGCTCACTTCACCTATGTTTTCACGATGTGATTTTAACAGACTATGCAGGCTGCTCTGACTCTAATGTAAAAGAAACTCAACTACATTCTAAAACAAAACTAATCATATAACGTCAAATCAATCCTCAAATTAGGATGCGGCAACACCGTTAGCTTCACGGGCTACCTCAAAAAATCACCGTATAACGTCTCGAGGAATCACAAAAACATTAATGGTGTAAATGCAGTTTCACTATTTACGGAAACTGATGGTATATAGGAATTATGGAGCCGCAAACTGCGGGTTAGGTGCGGTCAAAGAGCTGTGAAGGGATACTCGCGGGATTGCGCTTGCGTTTCGATAATTTGACTTGTTTTAACCCTTGAAATTGTGACTTTGTTATTCATATGTTTCGTGAAGAAAAGGGCGTAGTTTTTTATCCCTTAGTCTCTATATGGATTACAGAACAGACTAGCTTAGCCTGTACTGGCTGATTTTAAACAAATTCTGTTCGTTTATCGATTTTCCTGGCAATTAGTACCGTTCCAGCCAGTATTATTATTTTGTGATGATTTGATTTGTCGTTGTGTATAATATAAGTACCTATTATATAAATAGCTTTACTAATTATGTTGTTTTTTTACACAACAAAAAAGCAAGACAGTTGTAGAAAACCGGTTTCCTAATCAAATTAAGTTGCTAACATTAAACTAGATACTAATAATAACCGGAATGCTACTTCATATCAAAACTGTTATGAATAATTATTTTATAATTACTTTTCTACAATTAAATTACTAGTTTTCGCGAATGAGAACACTTGTCTATGTTATACCATGTTTTCAGATATTCCATTTAAAAGTAATTAAAAAATTGTTGTGATTATATCCGTCAACATAATGTGCGGAAAAGATTATTATATTATATATAGAGAGAGATTATTATTATTTTATTTAATAATGCCATAATATGTTTTCCGTTTCGAGTTTAACAACTGTTCATTAGATGAGTACCTACACCAATACGCAGTAATGGCTCCAAAATAATAATACCTGAATATTTAGAATAATCGCGGCGTCTATTCCAAAACATGATAATCATATTCGGTCGAAGGGATCCGGTGATATGTACAGTTGTACACCTAAAGTCTATTCAAATTTATGTTATTTCAAGATAAACAAATATCAACTTTATTTTAATGGTAATTAAGTTGATTTCAGAGTGACTAGCACTACTGAAAATGTTATAAAAATGTTTGAAGTTGTAGCGTAAACTGAACCTTATTGTTTAGAAACAAAGGTTATTTTTCCATAAACTCATATTTATGTTTACATTATTGGCAAATAAATCGCGAATGCAGATTAATTATCCATATATGCAAAAGTAATTCTGCCTGCTTGTTTGTATGTCTGTTACCTTTCACTTTTTGCCTTACCATCAGAACGGAATTCGATGTTGGTGTGTTGTTTGAAGAACATGCACATAAGAACTTAGGATCCCTTTTAACCCGATAGTGCGTTCCTGTCAACGCAGTTTTGATATGAATAAGTGGAATGGTCTTTTAGTAGCCTTATACAATAATCTATACAAATAAATAAAAGTGAAGAGTCTGTTTGTAATATCAAAATAACAGCTTTTTACTAAATGAATATGGAAGTTTAATATACAGTACTTATAAAAAAAATAATCTCTGTCTGTCTGTTTGTTCCGGCTAATCTCCGAAACAGCTGGACCGATTTAGACAGGACTTTCACTGGCAGATATCAGATGATATTACGGTTATAAGGAGTAACTTAAGCTATTTTTATTTTAGAATAAGAAGTAGGGAATCTAATGTGTATTCTGACGTACACTTGAACGAAGTCGCGGGCTCAGCTAGTTATTAATGTTCTTGGTAACCGAATTCACGCCCATAAAAGAGAAATAGTCTGTTATCATTCCTTTCAAGCCAAAGTTAAAAAAAATATCGGTGAAAGTTCACGTCAAAACTTCAATGGTGAATTCGACCTCTCGCTCTTCAAATCGACACCCTGCTGTTATCGCATCGTATTCTAAAATATTTGACAAGTAAACAGCGTAAATATCGTTTATGGAGACGAAAAATGCCATGTAACGAGGTCAGAACCACTCATGATGGTGATTAACATCCTAAACTGTATATGTAAATAGACTAACGCGTGTTGGTTTCCCCAACTCAGTTACACGCACTACTTGAACTGATTCGGACGAATATTATGTTAATCATTTAATTATTAAGGAAATTTCTCGCCGACTAGTTGACACTTCACGTGACCAGAGGGCTGGTTCGTTCTTTGGCCAAACAATTAGCATTGCCATTCAACGTGGCAATGCTGCCGGTCTTCTGGGCACGTTTCCGGATGACAGCGATGCGAACGAGTAATTTTTTATTTTATTATTTGAAATGGGTTTGCTCTTGACTCTAGTCTAGGTCAGATGTGACAGAGACAAAGTCGACGATGGAGTGAGCTTACCCAGAAGAAGCCTGTTCACTCTCACTTTGAAGAGATTCGACGCCTAAGTGTCCATTTTTGTATTTACCTATTTGTATAGTAAGTTAGTTAGTAATTTAATTTAGTATCTAGTGTAACTAGTTAGTTATCTATTATTAAGTATGTTTCACTATAAGACTGCTCTGGAGTCGTGTTTAGGATGATACAAATATTGTAATTTGCGTATTATCAGAGGACTAGCTGCGCCCCGCGGCTTATACTATATACCCACATAAGTCTCGATCACGTAGGAATATCAAGATTAAAAGTATTCTATGTCCTAATCCAGGTCATGGACTACCCATGTGCCAAATTTCATCGAAATCCATTCAGCCGTTTTAGCGTAAAAGTGTAACAAACAAACATACACTTATATCATCATAATCTGCCTAGCCTTTTCCCAACTATGTTGGGGTCGGCTTCCAGTCTAACCGGATGCAGCTGAATATTAGTATTTTACATGGAGCGACTGCCAATCTGACCTCCGCAACCCAGTTACTGGGTAATACGATACCCCTTGGTAAGACTGGTTGTCAGACTTTCAGGCTACTGACGACCCGTAACTACTGTCATAGATCCACGAATTACAGCCGGAACTAACGTGTTAACGTGCTTTCCGAGGTAACGGTGTTGGTATGTGAAGATGGTTACCCATTCATGGACCAACCGCGGCATGCGTAGCTTAACTTAATAATGCGGCTGGTTTGACTGAGCTATACACCTCTCCTAATTCTCACTAAGCCTCCTCTAGTTGTAATATAAAATGTGGATAAATATGGAAAACCCAAGGACGGAAATGTTTTCTGTGAGTTTACGGAAATAACAAGCGAATAGCTTAGTGATCGAATCCGGATCTTCTGAATGAATAACTGACGAAGAAGCTTAACTCATATAGCACATTAAAATCACCAGTTAATTAAAACGACGAGGGGCAACTGCATCTTACGTCAGGTATTAAAAAAAATCAGGAATAAATAAAGTCCCTCTGCAAATATTGATTTACGGTAAATAATAGAAAATACGTTGGAAATACGTATGAGTTGGAGCCGGTTTTAGCCAGTCTTCACACGATATTTAGACTGGATTATCAAGTCTTAGATAAGCTGTATCGAAATGTAGTAGGTATTAGTATACCTACTACATTTCGATACCTACCTAGTGGTAGGTATTTGTATTAATCAATTTAGAATTAAAGCCACCGTGCCAATCATTTTAATGTGTCTGTGGCATTATTTTATGTTTTATAATACTCAGTATTTTCTTTCTCACTTTCTATATTAAAAATAGTAGATCATTGGACGCCCTTTCCCCGCCCATTATGTTTTTGATTCAATCAATCAATCATCTCAACCTATAGTAGTCTACTGCTGGACATAGATCTTTCCCAGAGCCTCAAAGTGATGTCAGCACTAACTGACGGGGTCCGCTAGGGCCGATGCCTGTCAGGGTCGCCACAACATTACAGCCTGTTCTTCGCCTTCCGCATCCCGTCTGCCCCAGGCACCTTCTTAAGGTTCTTCCAACTATCTGGTCATTCTTTTTGATTTACTTGCCCTTATATTGTCTTATTCGGTCCGAAAGATCTCTAAAGCCAGACCCAAGTGCTGATTACTACAGTCAAGTCCAAGTGTCAATCGCTTTTAAAGCGTTATGCATATCTGCAAAGTCTTTCAATTGGATTGACATATTAGTAAGCTTTTCGGTAGTCAATGTCAATCAAAAACATTTTTTACTTTCCATCGTCCTTATCGCTGACAGAATCTCATTTTGTCTAGACCTTCTGCACCTTAATAACATTTTGAAAGATAGTGCTACACCATTGCTTCATATGTTCGAAAAATGTGTCTGCTCAACAATGTAAATAGCGCAATGTATGTTGTTGAACTGTCAAAATGAAACCCATTGCTACTTATAGTGTGTTACGCAATTATCCCTCTGGTTTATTAAGTAAATCCAAAATATTGAAGTCCATTGCTAGCCTGTTGGCCTAACTGCACTTATCCAGAATTCATTAGGCTTCATTGAAAGTGTTCAATACTGAACTGAACAGGTTCGTTACAATGAGTGCATGCCGTGCGTGTGTCCCGCCCTTACATCTAATTGCTCCACAGCATTCAAACGGTAATATTGCATTAGTAAATTACCATTAGAATAAATGATTGGAAATGTTTGTACTTACATATTTCATCGCGCGGGAAGCGAGCAGTGTGAAATTGTTTTAGAAAAGTGTGAATACTGATAAATTATATTTATGCCTGTAAATTGGTTAAAAAAAAGCTTTTTCATGTCAATATTGAATTATATTACTTATAAAACTAAATGACTTCGATGTTTTCTAACTGACTCAGAGGTCACAGTCTGAATTAAAGTCCAGAAAAAATCTAGGTCAGGCCATATAAGGACCATTAATTCTCATGTAACACTAAAATATTTGCTTGGTAGGGAAGTCGGAACTTTTTTAATCTTTTGATTATTTTTCTTTTGAATACTGATGATGGGAAATGGCAAAGTTAACTTTGCCATTTCCCATCATTACGTAAGTATCATATTAAATTTAATAACATAGCGCTCCCAACAATAAATATTACCGTTACTAAAAACATGTCATAATAGGTATACAATTAAGAAACATGCAATTAGCAAACGTGTTATTAATTCTACCATTAAAATTCCAAACAACTTTGCATATAACAATAATAAGTGAAATTAATAATTATTGTTTATTGAAATGTTAATTAATTTTTATTGAATTGATAATGCATAAATATACCTATAAAATTTTATTGAGTTTTTTAATGCTCTTTACATTATTTTAAATCAATCTCTCACTCGAACTTTCTCTTACATTCGCGTTGATGTCTTTTACTTGAGCACAATTTTATCTATGTTGTAGCGATTTTACAAAATTTCATATTTTTGGCTTTATCATAATATTATTCAGGATATTGTTGGCGCTAAATATTACAACAATATTAATCATAAAATGATTTTAATTAGGTACACCTATAACATATATGTAACCACCAATTGTCCTCCAAACAAAATTATTTATTAAGGCGAATCAGCCAAAAGCTATCGAAAAATCCCTAAATGTACCTACCTAATGGTTTCTTAGTAACCGTAACAAAATATATTCAAGATAAACAACTGTTGACCTTAGCACCAACCGGAAAGAGCGGAGCGTCTTTATCGACTTAATCATCAGGTTTTTGCTTTTAGAGTTCATAAATAATTATGTTGCATGTAGGTCAATTGAAAGAGAGTCATCATCTGATGTTATGATAATGATGGGTCATCGTCAACTTCTTTATTATTTATAAAAAGTAGTTGGGGTATTTCTCAGTAGTAGCCCGGAGTTTGGATTTATACCCGGTTGATAGGCCCAACCCTGGTTATATGGGACTTAAACAGAACTGGCGAAATGTGGGTGTACTATAGGTCCCTGTAACCCTTCAGGGAGAACAGGGCTAATGCAGTTACGTTAAAAATTTCTATTAAAGATATGTTACCTAGATCAGGGTACTCCGCGAGGGTCTCGTCCACGATGTACTGCAGACACCACGGTTCCAGCTCGGCCATCTCTCGCCGCCGTCGGCCTCGGGACTCATACGGCAGATGCATCCTTCACACCATCACACTCACTGCCGCACCGCCACGGTCGGCGTGTCAACTGTTCCACTGGCGCAGCAATCGACACCAAACAAAACGATACTATCAAACTAATACGGGCAAGTAAGGGCTCGTTTGAACACTTGAATTCCAACACTTCCGCACTCTTCACGACCTTCAAACGTCTTCGTTCTGGCAAACGTCCAGTTTTTATATGACAACAATACTCCGCCTTCGCTACTGCAAGAAGGTTTCTCGTACGTGAGTCGCGAGTGAGTATTTCGTTAGCGTTGACACGATAATTTACTATGATTAGGAAATCTTTGGATTCTAATACTTTGTCAGTCTCTTCGTAGCGTTTAGAGTCTAATGTTATTATTATACTAAAACTTTGTATTATAAACAAACGCGTCCGCTGTTTCACTCACAAATTGTCCGCGTATGTCGCACTTATTTCCTTAATCCAACGATGCTCATTCTATATAAGCGAGGCATTTCTTGAATTTAACTTTCGTCATTCTATATGAGTCACAACACTATACCGGGGTTCACTGGGAACTATTTGATACATGAACAGTTCCGTCTAAGTTCTAAGAACACCTGTAAGTCACTGTCGCGCTCCGTGTTATGTCAACATCAGCTGAGAGCCGATATATTTATGATAATGTGCCGCCTGAGCCGGTCGTGTAGCGCGCGATTTTTTTATGCTGAGTGTGAGCCACGTCTGACGCGCGTCAGGTGTCGCGTGGTGCGTGAGTCAGCCGCTCGCGGAGGCTGGCGCGTGTTCGCTGCCCGCGCGACTCTCTACTACTGAACCGCCGCCATTCTGTCACTCGCTGCCTCCATTCTCTGCGGTCAATCTGCGGTTTAGCCACGCTTCATTTGTCGGGAAAATGTGCGGTGTTCTTCTCCCGCTCGCACTTGTACCTCGGTCGGTTGGTGCGAGAGAGGCCCGCGCAAGTTTTGTATCATTAAACATTTTTGTTTAGTTCCATTGTTGAAAGGGAAATATTATGAGCTTTTTCATTTTAAAGCGTGGTTGCGTATCTCCCTCTTTCGGTTCGCTAGCTGCGGTTAGACTGGAGAGAGAGGTCTATAATAGTAGATGGCATCCTAATTTTATGAAAGTTTTCAAAAATCTAATTTTATTTAAAACTAATATTTATTTGATAATCTGTATAACGTGTCCTATTGTGATATTCGATTACAGAGCAACAATCACATTAGAAGGTAATGCCGCTCCGAATTAATGGAACTAATGAGGTTTGATGGCTGCCAAATTGTATGTAACTTGACACGCTTGTACTAATAAACTATATACTCATTAACATATTGGCTTAATTTGTTGGTTCGTTGCGTTTTATAAGAGTAATGTTACACGTTGTGGGTGTATTTTTCAGTGCGTTGTTGGTCTTGAGATAGTGCGGTGGGCGTGTGCGCGGCTGGGCGGGGCGGTCCCGCCTACTGTCGCGAAGACGGAGCTCGCGGGCGGAAAAATTGTAAACCGCGCCGAGCCGCACCGCCGCGTCGTGTCGCCGCGTCGTGGTCGCACTTGTTGCGTCCACTTCTCTGGTGTGCGCCCGGCCTTATAAGGACTTCGACGAGAAATTATTTAGATTTCATATCTAGTTTAGTTCTTCATCAGTATTGTTTTAGTCTGCATGTCAAACACTGCTTTTTAGAGTAGGTACCTACAACTCTACTATAAAGTTTGTAGTGACGAACGATATTGATATCGTAATTGTGAGAAATCCTATTAAAAAAAGAATATTAACCATCAATCTAAGTCCTTGAACGTGTGATAAATACTAAAACCAAATCACAACATAAAAAAAAACAGATCTATATATATATATATAATTCAAAGTCCTGACTGACTGATACATCAACGCACAGCGTAAACCGCTGGTCCTAGAGACATGAAATTCGGAGAGTGAGTTCTTTGTGAAGAGTAGGTATCCACTAAGAAAGGGTTTTTCGAAATTCTACCCCTAAGAGGGTGAAATTTCACGCGGACGAAGTCGCGGGCAGAAGCTAGTTATTGATAAGATCCCAATGTGAGTCACTTTCGTAAATACATAATGAATATTATTACGAAAAAAATACGAAAAGCAAAACATACTCGTATCTCTATTTGTCACCTTGTATTATAATTATCAGATCAAAAAATACACATATGTATTTATATATTATTTCCATTAAACCTCTTTCATTTAATCAGACAAATGTTTGTTGTGAACCAAAAATAGAGTAACAAAACATTAGGAATATAAGCCTAATTTAAACAAGCCAATATTTTAATTTATAATATTCATAACGTTTTTTAGACGCGTCGCTTAGATATCTTTGGGCACATAAATAACGATCGACGTAAGTACATTCACGTGTTCTTTTTAACATTATGCTACCTAGGTACCTACCTAAAATTTACTAAGTAGGTAAGCATTTGTATATTTATTTTCTTTATCTTTTATAGGAAATCTTTTTATGAATATCTTTTAGGAAAACATCGTGAGGTAATTGGCATGTTGGCAAACCAAGTTTTCCAAGACTTATTGTGACATTCATCAACGCACTGAGACCTACGGCCCACTACCTTGGCACAGAGAGTAGGCCTGTGTCCCAGCAGTGCTATTTTCCATCTTGGGAAGGTCAAAGCGTTATGCTGAACTGCTACCGGATTCAAACCTTCACGGTGGTCGTTCGCAGTATATGGGGCTTCAGAATTTCTGTAAGCATGGCTGTCCATCATTCACTGTCTTAAATTCGAAGCTTGTCTCGCTCGTGGTAGGTACCCCTTTACTATTTTATAGATTTATTCCGGTCTGATCCCCTGAACCCCCCCTCTACCCCCCCCCCCTCCTCGATCCCCTGCTAGTTCGTCTTACACAATGTCCTCTTATTGTTTTTTGAAACATAATAGAACAACAAAATATTCATTGTTGTGGTAGGTAGTTAACAATTAAAGCATTAATATTCTAATATCGATGGGACTATCTACTGGGATATATGATGGGACTCTCTATGGGATGGGAATTATTGATGGGGGATGGAAACAGAAAACTAAACTATGAAATCCAGGGAAAGATAGGCAAAAAAATTCGCAGGTCTGCTGGAAGAAATTTCTTAAGAAATAAGCAGTAACTTTGTACTCAAATCTTAATTATGTTATATCTCTATGTATTTTACTGTGTGTAGATAAATAATAAAATAAATAAATAAATAAAAGTCTAGGGAGTGTATTCTCGGGAGTCTTCAAAAAAGATAGTAATAACATTTCTGTAAAAGTCAAATACGCAGTTATATAATACGCATTTTTATGTAATACGCATTTTTAAATAATTATGAGACTATCATCTGTTTCTTAATTCTGCTGGTAGTTATTATAAAAGAATCTAACATTAACAATACTTTCACTACTACACGCTGTCATCATATGGGAGGGTTCAAGTGTGCTAAGCTAAGTATATTTATACTTTTGACAAAGAAACTGCTATTTCTTTCCGACCGACCTTTATTGATTCGGCCGTCTAATAATAATGGTTCATTTAGTAATAAGAATTGGTCACAACATGACTAATTAACACTTCGTCCAGACACAAAGGGACCACGTGACGTAATGACATAACAGTTGCGTCATCCGCGACCCGATAACCGCAACGTTGTCGATTTTTGTGGCGGTAAGGAAGCGACCGCACTGGCCGCAACCGCCGCGGTGGGCCCGCAACGCGAATCCAACTGTACACTTATTGCTCTTGAACTTCAGTGGTCGCATCATGTGGCCCATGAACTGTGTTGGTGCTTAATGCATTCCTGCGTGTAAGTTTTTCAATGAATTACCGTTTGAGATTGATCTGCGTTGTAGTTGCATAAGACACTAATAGAGGAATTGCTTTAATAGTTTGGTTTTTATATGCAAGTTTTCACAAACCGGGTCAGATTACGGTCAGTGATCTTTGCCTGGCACTTGATGTAAGTTGTTCTAATTGGTTGTTTATAAGTGTAAGGAACAGGGTGTAAAGTTCACTCATCTCCCATAGAAAAGGGAGGATCCTCCGACCAGACGGGCGTTGCGTCTGGTGAGCAACTGCCCGACGATTGATGTCGGGACTTTGTATATACCTATGCTAGTCGCGCGGTAAACTCTGCTTGCGCGATGCAGGATTTTGCGTGACGTCATTATGATGCGTAGTTTGCATGTGATGATGTAGATGCCGCCACAGTCACTACTGCCAAGTACAAGGTCCTGGGTTCAATCCTTGGGTCAGGCAAAGTGTTATTGATATCCATCTGGATACCAGCCTCAGCCTCTGGATAGCAGTCTGGATTTTTGCCCGGTTGATGGCAACAGGCTCACCCCCTATTACATGGGACTTAAACGTACAGGTACAACTCTGGCTAACCCTCGGGAGAATAAGGGCATGATGTAGGACAATAAGGGTATGTTAGGTTGATGTAGGTATTTGCCAATGATTTCCATTATGAATATGGAAATTCGCTCGATTTTTTAAATGAAAACTTCTTTAGGCGCGTTGGCCATTTTTTGAGATGAGTAAAAACCATTGAATTCGCGCCACTGTTACCGTAATCGACACCGCTTCGGATGTGTTCGGCTGTCCTCGGGATGTACATGGTTGTAATGTATATCCGATATGTCAGTGAGTGATGGCAAAGTATTCTGTTTGTGTTTAGTTTTCACTTCTGTCGGCACCCCCGGAGTGCCGTTTTACAAAACTGTTCGTGTCAAGATCTTCTCTCAAGAATACCAGCGCTGCGACATTTATTTGTTGAATATGTCAGCATGATACATAGGAGCATTTTGGCCTCGTTTAGGACTTTCTGTTTAATTTTTCTTTTTATTACATTAAAAAAATATACATATAGTTTAGTTTTTTATTTTTGACTGTGTGTGTTAGTTTGTGATCTTCCTGTACGAGTAGCAATAAATACTTTGTCTTTCTTTCTTTCATTCATGTGTTGCTGTACCTACTATAGTCCAATACCGATGACTATGTTACCAATTCTACATTTCCATCAACCCCTTGACCTATAACCCTGTAACTGGATTGTTGAGTATTGCGGGCTTGCGGTAACAAAGAGTGGTGACCGCAGCAGCCGCGGTGCCGTACCGCGAATCAATTAGCTGCTCGCGTACCGCAGCGGTACCGAGTAGTGCCGAGTGATGCCGAGTGATACCGAATCGAGAGACTACAAACCAAAATAATAAAACAATAATCTCACCTGCAGACCTACCACAAGCTCTTAACGAGATCCATTTTAAGACCTAAACTAAACTTTTCTTCTAATTCGTACCATGACGTCAGTTTAACGATTCAGTTTAGGCCGTGCCATCTGCTGACAGCGATTGTCGCAAACTGAGTCGCAAGTTTTGGTTTCATTCATACTTGTTTGGTACCATAACGTCCATAGAGCAGTTCAAGCGATGCAGTTTAGGAACCTAAACTGAAATGTCTTGTTTTTGAATCGTTTTTAATTAGATCATGGTAGGCCACCTGCATTCCCCAAAATGGGTGAGGTGTGTATATAGGGTTGTTATTGACTTTTGGGCTTCTGACTACCCGTAACGACTTTCAAAGATCCACGAATGACAGCCGGGACTGGCTTAACGTGATTTCCGAGGCACGGAGGGATCTTGATATGTAATGGATGATAGTCACCCATTCACGACCATCTCGGTCTTCGATCTACATGGTCTTCATATAACCTGACCAAGATTATGTCTGGACTTTAAAAGAGACTGTGACCTCTGAGTTTGTTTCGGCCTTTCTTCTCAGAGTAGTCAGATAGGAAACGCCGACCTCATCTAGTTTTTAAAATATGATTGACGTGTAAAAGTGTTTGTGCAAACCTACTTACAGAAATAAAATCATTTATCATTTATCACGAACCGACCGCGGCAAGAGTAGCTTAACCTTCGATCGACACTTCCAACTGTTATCATTTAGCCATGAACCTCTCGAGAATAAAGGCCTATTCAAACCTAAGCAGTATTCGCTGCCACTGTGGGTAGAAGTGCATACCGCGCGGGTTTCGCTCAGGTATTTAGTACCTATCATTTTCCGCGGCTAGAGCGGAATAGTTGGTGCCATAGGTAGATAGGTCTGGTATTGTTTACCTTCTTCTACAAAAACTTCTTTATCTTCCTGAGCGAAACTCAAACTCAGTATTCTACCCACAAGGATAGCAAAATCCGTTTTGGTGTGAACAGTAATATTACCGCATACCCATCCGGTTTTCTCTACCGCACACTGTAGCGAATACCGCTTAGGTTTGAATAGGCCTTTAGATGTATCATCACAGATATTAAAATATTTTAAGTAGATGTTGTAGGTAATACAACCCCACCAATACCTACAACGATATCGCCATTACGATTCCACGAATGAGGAATGCATCGTCCAAAGTCAAACTATTAAATAACAAATACATTACGATTATTAACAATAAAATAACACTGCTTATAATGATTACTTCTTTATTTTACATGCGCCACAATCACGTACATTTTATAAACTTAACTATAACATTCTTAGACATTATTATATACCATTATACAGGATGAAATTTTAATCACCGTTTTCCTTTTAGGGGGTCATTGTATCATCATTACACATTTTACTATGGGACCAAACCCGAAATCGTGAAAAAGAAAATTTCACCCCTGTATACTTAGATTATACTTAACATACTTATCTTAGACACTATACTTGGGTAGTATACGACTAAGGGCTGATTTTTCAATCGACTGATATATTTTTATTCACGGAATAAAATTGACGTCTGACAGGTTTTGTATGAAAGAACTGTCAAAAATTCAAAATTATTGTTCTTCCGATATTGTTATCTGGCGTTGGAAAAATCAGCCCTAAGTAAAGAATATAATATCATCATAATTAACGATCATCATGATTGTTTCATTGTAAGGTCCTTTGTACACAAACGTTTTTCTTGTCGCGAAAAACTACGGTTTATTCGCCGTGTGTATGCACGGTCGTCAGTGTTGTATGGATTACTATGGAAGCTTGTTGACAGACACGTTTTTTCAACGGCTCGGTTTATGCACCGTACCTTAAAGAAACCGTGCCGTGTACAAACGGACTCATGATCTCGATTAATGTATAATATCACGGAAATCTCTGGTGTAAGATTACAGGTGCCGCTGTTGAATTCCTATATTTTATAAAAACCGTGTATATAATGAAACCAACAATAACAACAATTACAATATTAGTAACTGTTGCATAGTAGCTTCCATATTTCAAAATGTGTGGCAGAATTTCGGCTTGTTGCATATGCATTTCCATTTGATCTAGTTTATCGGACGCTGATTTTAAGGATTCTAAGTTAACGTCGTTTAATGTAATCGGAGTAAGCATATGAGCACTACTATTGACCAATTTAAATTTACAACAATCATCTTCAATAATATTAAAATCAATGTTTATCTGGCTTGGCAAAGTTGTCTTGTAAGTCACAGATGGTTTAAACTGCAACGTTTGGAAATATGCAATACAATTATCTTTCAGTGTTAAAATCCCGGTACCTTGAATGGTGTAATCTGTCATTTGATTATTTTCCGCACATTTAACACTTAATCTGTTAGGTTTAGATTGAATGTAAATATATCTTCCATCATTTAGTTTTTGCCATAAGTTAATATTGCCATAAATTATTCTTGAGTCACACATTTCAGGAAGTGAATGAGTTACTTCAGTTAAAAGTTCAGTTTCACAAGAAGGATTTTTGTTTACAGATAAAATAGAAGGTAAAGGACAGATACTATATTCGTTATTAACATCCTGACAATCACTAACACTATCGAATAATGCGTAACTTAATTTATCGTCCGTTACAGCCATATATAACTTAGTGGGATGAATAAGAACATATGTGTCCAAATTATTCTCAACTCGTGGTGTAGGCAACGGTAAATTCTTGTAGATGTTATACTTAACAGAACTAATGAGAGGAATTTGTATAACAAATACTAATTTATTATTATAAATATATGAAGTCAGCTTAGAAATGTCGATAATACTATGTACATTCTCTAAAGACAGCGGACTGACGGGAAGTCTTAAATCTCCATAATTTATAGGGTATTGTAAGAGTTCTTGATATAATTTAGTGGGAGTTAAAATATAGGGATGTAAAACATTCGTTTTCGAAAACAAAATAGAATTTAAAACTGTATCTAAAATATTAGAAACGGACAGCAACGAACTTTCGATCAAGTTAAAAATGGAATCAATTCTTGCCGCATTTTTTAAGTTATCAATATTTTTATTCTTGTTTATTAACATTTTATTAAGTTTTTCTAATTGTTCATTAATTCTTTTTTCGTTATCGTTTAATTTAGCAATAGAATCATTAAAGGCATTGATAATGGATCGAACAACTTGGATGTTGTCCTTCATATAGGTGTATATTTCTCCTTCGTTCTGACGGACTGCATCAAAGGCTTCATCGTACTTTTTGGCATCGTCATCGTCTAATGTGCCAAATAAAAAATGAAGGCCTTTTCCGATAGCATTAACTAGACCTCTTTTGGTTCGTCTCGTTTGTTTGCGTGGATCGTTTGCCGAAACAAGATGAGATAGGGAATTATATTTAAGATTATTAGCGCTTATTAAAATATCTAAAGGATTAACCGTATCGTTACAGTCTATGTTTAATGAAGGGGAATCCTGAAATTTATTACAAGTTACAGAAATATCTGATAGGGATTTTTCAATTTTGTCCAAATAAGGCTTAATAGGTATAAATTCTATATGAGTGATGACATTCCAGTAGTCATTGTAAAAATAAGCAACCGAAGTCGGGTCGAAATACATACCCGGACTATGTACGATTGGTTCAATAGGTTCAGAAAAGCTGGATTTGAAGCACAACATAATGAAGAACACACTCACGAACATTTTGGAAACTTTACCCATACTGGTGGAGCAACACGTGGCTGGCAGCTGGTAGTGCAGGGATGTTGTCTGTCTTCGTGTGACCGGCGATTCCGCAACTCGTCGAGAGCACCTTGAGGTCTCGTTGCGTTATTGAAGACTTGTCAGGTAGTCTACGTGAGGTGTTGATGATGATGGCAAGTGGACTGTCCGTCCGAAGATAATGATGAAAGGTTCTCGTCTGCTGATATCAATATGTTGGTGCTGGAAGCTGATGCTGGCTCACTCTTGAGACTAGAGGCTGGACACACGTTGTGGCAGCAGGAGTGTTCAGGTCGTGATGCGAGCGCACGTTCAACAAACAAGACTTTTCGTCGCTCACATATGCAGCAGGAGTTTCCCAAAGATCCACTTCAGCCACTAAAGTTGTAAGGATGGCGGCCTGAGGGTCTATAAAACACTTTGTGTGCTACTTACTGCACACAAAATATTCGCAATGGCAGTTTGTACTTATTCGATCAAAATTCATGAGAAGACTGCCTCACTTAGAATTATGTGCAAGTATATATAGCTCATTCTTACATCAGTAATTATTACTTAGTTATTATTTTGATTGCGTATTATTTAATTAATTAAATAATGCATAAATTGTGGTTAACCAATATCTGCTCCGTTTGATGTTCTGAGCCTGACGCCATAGCCTCATTTGTGATTAAATCTATGAATAGAATATCTATATTGTTTACCAGAATATTTTTTTATTGAAAGAAACAGCAAACAGTTACATTGTACAGACGCCAGCACATCAAGCTACCCGAAACTGTCAAATTATCCCAATCAACTTTGAACCTTTTTTTTTTTTTTTTTTTTTGTGGATGGGAAATCATCTAATGACTCCTCCCGCTCTGGGTGGAGCGGAAGGGAGTGTCAGACTCTTACTGACTAAAACCCACCCGTGTTCCTTCCTTAGCCCTTTATGTTCCGGGGCAGCGGTAACCCTTTCGGACGATTCCGCTACCCCGGCAAACTTTGAACCTTATATTTTAGCTAAAAAGTTGAAAATCTATTAAAGAAATTTGACAGATTGTAGTAGTCTGATGTGCTGGCGTCTGTACATACAGGTGTCCCAGAAGTCGATGTTAAGTCGGCATCGTAATAGGCCAAGTCATAATAGTTACCAGAAAAAAAAAGTAATTTTTTTTTCAGGACAGTCAGTCAAAGTTGGGCGAAAATTTGAATATTTGGTAGGGCAAAAAGACTTCCAAGCTGGAGCACTAGGCTTTACATTTAAGGCAAGTGTTTACAGAAACATAATTCAGGATCACATAAAAAATAAATTAAAGTTAAGATTTATAGCAACAGGAGTGAAAAGACAGGGTGCAGATTTTCTCGATATTTTAAATGCCAATATTTTTTTAAATATACAACAGAGTTCTTTTTATATTTTTCCGGCTTGACGTCGACTTCTGGGACAACCTGTATAATAACATACAACTAATAGTTTTAGTAATAATATTAACCCACAACGCGGTCCACAGGTTGTTACAACAACGCTATTTTCGTTCTAGGAATTGTTTTATACTATAGAAGTTGTTATCGATTAACCATTCATACAATTATAGTTATAATACTAGGTAACTTGTTATAAATTCGCACACACATAGTTAAGCAGCTTTTATTGCACAGACGCCAGCACATCAAGCTACCCGAAACTGTCAAATTTTCCCAATCAACTTTGAACCTTATGCTTTAGTGTTAAAGTTGAAAATCTATTAAAGAAATTTGACAGATTGTAGTAGCTTGATGTGCTGGCGTGTGTACTTAGCAAGCCTGGGAGCACTCTTAAGTACGAGTCTGTGAGGATCTCGTCGGCTTCGAGGATTTACATCGTTTGCTGTTTTAAATAACTCCTTATGTTTCCATACAAACATGCATATTTCATTAATATACAGACCAGCAGGGCAATTGCGTAACACACTATCAGTAGCAATGGGTTTCATTTTGACAGTTCAACAACATTCATTGCGTTATTTACGTTGCTGAGCAAACACATTTTTCGAATATTTGGAGCAATGGATTAGCAATAAACTTCAAAATTATTCAAATTGAGAGTAATAGTGTGTTACGCAATTAGGGTGCAGGTAGCGGTCACAAGCCAAGTTTCTTAAATACTGGCTGACATGATTCCACAGGATGAAGTCCGTAGGTATAGCGCTCTAATGCATTTTTTTTGAGCAACAAATGTCCTATTCTGGTCCATAACATAATATGGATTCCACATACGCATAGTAAGCTAATATAGCTGTTTTTAGATTAGTACTTTTTTTTACTTGTCTAAGAGCATAGGTACACAAATTTATTTATATTGCTTGAAACATTGTCTACAAGCACTTTCCAATGTAGATCATCATCAATAGTAACTCCTAGGAACTTGGTATGTGTTACTGGTTTAATTTTGGGTATATTTAATTTGAAGTTAAATTTATGATTATTCGATTTATTAAATTGAATATAAACGGATTTGTCAAGTTTTATTTTCAAGTTGTGTACAGTCAACAAAAGATAGAAGATAGAAAGTTATTTTTCCCTTAATTCATATTTGTTTTCATTTTTGGAAAATAAATCGCGAACGCAGGTGTTTAAGTCTCTTTTAGGAGGAATATAGGTACATTTTTATTTTATCCTCGACTGTTGGCGTCATCCTCAAATGTTGTTGTTGTTGTTTACATTTCTATGTATTTATTATGCCTATCTGTTTTCCTTTTATAAAGATAGCGGTTCCTACTAAATAACTTTACCTATTATAAGAAACATTTCCTTATTTATCTTGGTTTCCAACATACCAATCAATCTGTCTAGCCTTTTCCCAACTATGTTGCGGTCGGCTTCCAGTCTAACCGAATGCAGCTGAATACCAGTATTTCACATGGAGCGACTGCCTATTGGACCTCCACAACCCAGTTAGGTACTAGGTAATGCGATACCCCTTGGTAAGACTGGTTGTCCGACTTTTATGCTTCTGACTACCCGTAACGACTGTCAAAGAATTACGAATGACAAGATACCATGGGGTTTTTGCGCCTGTATCCATGTTGTGGTTTTTTTATGTTAAAAACTTTTCTAATTTGTCTGGTAGTCCTCTAATCGGGTATTTTTTGTAATTTTTAGAGGGTCATATTTTCGTTATTAATTAGTTGCTGAAACAAAGAAAAATGACAGGGACGTGTTTACAGCAGACCTTGATTTTAATAAAAAAAATTGCTCTAGAAGCACTATTCAGGAAGAAAAAAGGGGAATACAATACTCAGTAGGTCAGTTGTTGGGGTTATCCCCTGATTTTACCCGGGTTACTGCGGGATATTCCCCTTTAGAAAAACTCGATAACACTTTGCCCGATGATCGAGCCGAGGAACCTACACTCAGAATTCAGTGGTGCGCCGGGTGCGGTCCAGCCCCAACATTATACAGGTTGTGTCGTAAATAGTGGTCCACCGTTAAGGATTCGATATACCAGATAATTTACTATAACATATTACAATTTTAACCAGTTTTACCCAAGGGTTCCGAAAATATATTTTTTTTGGTTTTTATTTACGAAATTTCAACCTTTTGTTGGAGTATTCAAAAACATCCACCGGTTTCTTACTAAACTTCAAATATATACGACTTACTTATCTCCTTTGGTGACCGTACGTACCTAGCCATACATTTTTAACGTTTATGCGTCTCTTAATGTTAAGCAACGTTTATAAATAAACCCTTTTATGTTAATGGTTAGTCAGTTGTTATAACCAGAATACATTATAATGTTTGTTTCATAATCTTTTCCTACTACATCATCATCTGCCTAGCCTTTTTCCCAACTATGTTGGGGTCGGCTTCCAGTCTAACCGGATGCAGCTGAATACCAGTATTTTACATGGAGCGACTGCCTATCTGACCTCCACAACCCAGTTACTGGGTAATACCATACCCCTTGGTAAGACTGGTTGTCAGACTTTCGGGCTTCTGACTACCCGTAACGACTGTCAAAGATCCACGAATGACAGCCGGGACCAACGGCTTAACGTGCTTTCCGAGGCACGGAGGGGTCTCAGTATGTAAAGATGGTCACCCATCCACAGACCAAGCGCGGCAAGCGTAGCTTAACCTGATCGATCGACCTGTGTGGCTGTTATTATTTAGCCACGGACCCCTCTTCTATAATCTTTTCCTACTACCTACTTGCTAATTTGAAATGTGGCTAAAAGCTTTTATTTACTTCCAATAAATATAATAATTCCGAGTACGTAATTAATGTCATATTTGGTCGCACAAGTTGTTATTGAGTATATATAGGCATTATTAAAGTTAATATTTACCTAACATTGACAATGTATCGTTGGCAGCCACTCAATGCTTTGTGAATCATTAATTTACTTAAAAGGAATAGTGTGTTTTTTCTTTATTATATTTTATCCTGACTCATTTCAAACAATAATATTATTACTGTATTTTCCTACTTTACATTTAGGGATATTTTGCTAAAAATTATATGAATGGGGTATTCATATAGTTCATCATGCGGTTTTTAATTAATTACCCCGAAAAATCTAGAACCAGAAAACTCTAACTACCTAATAGCAAGTGTGGTTAAATTATTTTCTTAATTAAGTAAATAATTATTTATCAACTACCTATAAATCTGGTATAGTCTGTTACGAAATTCGAGTAAAATCCTTTGTTTGGTTTTTTAATTACCGTAATTCATTTTCATGATTGAAAACCACAGTTGGTGATTTCTTTGTTACTTTTTCATGACGTAGTAACAGACGCCAGCACATCAAGCTACTACAATCTGTCAAATTTCTTTAATAGATTTTCAACTTTATCGCTAAAGCATAAGGTTGAAAGTTGATTGGAAAAATTTGTCAGTTTCGGGTAGCTTGATGTGCTGGTGTCTGTACCTACTCACACAAGTCATGACATTCAATGGTGTACAGTTGCCAACAGACTGGCGACTGTAGCGGGAAAACTGAAATGTAGAGGAAAAAAGCGTGGGTGACGTGGGCCTCTGCTTGTAACTAAGGTCCGACCGCGGCAGATTTGCCAAAGATGTAAACAACAATGGCCGCTCGAAATTGAATAAAATCGATAAACAAGAGTATTTATTTTAAGTAATGTTTGTTTTCGTCTAGTTAGCTCGGAGATTTACACGAAAACACATTACGTACTTGTTTTCATCTAGTTAGATCGGAGATTTAGACGAAAACTAGCATTAAGTACTTAAAATAAAAACTCTTGTTTATCGATTTTATTCAATTTAGAGCGGCCATAGTTGTTTACATCTTTGGCAAATCTGCCACGGTCGGACTTTAGGTATGAGCCTTCCGTAGCGAGCACTAAGGAAAGCTCTTCACTACTCATCAGATATCAAGTAGTTATTATTATTATTAAATTAGCCTCAATGTCCCACTGCTGAGCAAAGAACTCTCGCAACTCATTTCAGGCATTTTCAAGAGCCACCTCGATCCAACCCTTGCGATAAGGGACTTGTCGTCTCGCCACCTCTACCTGGGCCGGCCTCAACGGCGCCGACCATCCTCAGGCACCCCCCGTGTTGAGACTGTTGCCCAGCGGTCAATGTGCATGCGACTGACTGACCCGCACAATTGCATGGTCAACTAACTTGAATGAAATGTTTTGGCGGAACTACCGAACAGATTTTTATAGAATGACAGGTACATAGAATAGACCGTACCTAAGTACTACAGACCGTACTCTCATCTCGGGAAAATCAAAACATCGTATGTCGTGCGCGTGCCAAATAAAACTACTTACAAACGGGGTGAATAGAGATGCAGGGGTGAATTGGGACGAAATTTTAAAATGGATTTTAACATTGGTATAAGTAATACAGTTTGTTGTCAACAACGTTCTTGATTCACCCCTGCTGTACTTACTTATCCCTATTCAGCCCGTTTGACGGTATTATTATGAAACTTAAGTTCAATTAAATTATAGTTCCTTCTCTGTATAAGAAGAGGCGTTTAGATACCCTAGATAAAATTATAAGTTCGTCGATATAAAAAATCCTCAAAGAACTTGAACTAAACAACACGAAAAGCACAATAATCGCCCTTTTGTGCCTATTGTCCTTATGCAAAAATGTTGTGCACCCCGTCCCCTGTTATTAGGGAGCCGTCTTGCAACGCCCATTGGTCAGTTAATCGGTTTAAGTTGTTAATGAACTCGGACGAGACGAGACTAATCTCATTGACGGAAAAATACTGCAGCGGGAAGCTGTAATGAACTCCGATTTATGAAATATTATGTTTGTGATGACGTTTGTGTAAGATTACGGATTTTGGTAGCTCCGTTTTTGTTTATAATCTCATGTTTGTTGTTTGAGGATTTTGTTATTTGTGATACCTATGGATTGTGCAGTTTATCTGTTTGACTCCAGAATGTGAATGATGTCTGTAACGGATATTAGTAGCTAGTTTTGCCAAGTTCGATTGAATGGGAGGTGTGCCAGACACAACATAGAAATAATAGAATAAAAAAATATAAGTAATAGAGTTGGTTCTATCTCAAAACGCCATATTAGGTATTAGGTAGGTAGGTACTTAACATGTTAATGGACTCGAGAAACGATCTTAGAAATTCCTAGGACAACAGAACCTCTTATGGTCTGGTTGAAAATTGATTCAAACCCGGTTATTTAACAGTTTCATAAACTAGTAATTCGATAGTCGAATTGATTTTTATTATCTCGCAGTAGGTGCGAAAAGTAGAGTATTCTGCTCGGGGAGAAAGGTGTCTTCGTCTTGGGAGAGCTGGAATCCCTCACTGCACTCAGGATTCTTGTAGGTAACTAACTAGCTCCCGAGCGTAAATACCTACGTAGCGCCCGCGATAATATGACACTGCTTTATCATCTCTACTATAACAGATGAAAAACTACCTACAGCTTTTTATGAGTAACTATTTTATCAAAGTTCATAAAGATTAAGCGTAGACGGTGAAAATACTTATATTTAGGCATCACCGCGATAAGATAAGCCAAGATTAAAGGAAAGAAACGAATGGAAAAGAGGGTTCGTGCCATCCCCAATATTGAGATGAGAATGAATGAGAGTGCAACGCCATCTACTGTGTCTATTATAAATGGCTAAGTCAATTCGGCTAAAACGCCATCTATGGATAAGTTTCAATATTATGTTGCATGGTGGTTTGCGAAGGTACTTCTTTTTATAAGTTTCGCTGTGAAAAGCTAGATGTCAGCACTAAAGTTGTTTACAATAAAAATTACAGATGGCGCTAGGAAACAGGTTTGTGGGAAAAGTTTTGAACTGAATAGGAAACTCTAACTTGTCTCATAAAAGTTTTTAACCGATAAGAAAATGGTGCTCAAGTGGAGGTTTTTTTTTTCAATGCTGAAATTGTTGGGAGAAATCGTTGTGGGTAAGGAAAATAGAATTACCTTACTAGGTACCTACTTTTTCTTCAAAGATCAATTAGTTTCAGCATGTCGATTCTGTAAAAATCTCACCGTGAAAACTTGCGTGGAGTGAGCTGTCAGTGTCATCCCACTGATGCTAGGGATTGACCAAGCAAACATTTATAATCATAATCGAGATTTTAATCATATTTTTTATGTTAATTCTATTGAAAATTTTATATAATTTCAAAGCTAGTATTTTAGTGATCAAAACATTAATATTTTGTGGGGTTTTAAAATTAAATAGCAAAACAGAATCTTAGTCAGAAACTCAATGTTGTTTTTTTATATATTTTTTTCCCTAGACTAGTCCTTATAATTATGGCCTGAGGCGCGAGCGCGTCACGCACGAACAGTAAATAAAATAAAACATTCACGTTTAAGACAGCTAGACTACTGAAAATACGCATCGACATTATTTGTTTGTTATTATGAGCGATTGTAGATCAAGTCTAGAAAAGACTGCGACGATGTTCAGCGTTGGTAACCCAATCTATTCTATTAGAAGAGATAATTGTGTTAAGTTATCGAGTGCTAACGGCGTGGCTGGCTGACGGACCATAGAATTTAATCCCACATAGTTTGAGTGGCGCGATCACTTTACCCGATTCACGACATTAAATGTCGGGTTATGGGTTTACTTTTTGGGGTCACATAGAAAATTTAAAAAAGCTTTGCTTACTGTAGGTATCGTGTGATATATCAAATGAAAAGGCTTGTCGTGAGGGTCATAAATATATTTTTATAATAACAAAAAAAAGTTAAGCAAATCTCTATTGAGAGATTTGCTTAACTTTTTTATGACCAAATGTAAGTGTGTACCTACGCAGTACGAGTATATTGATACTGCGTAGGTACATACCTACTTACATTTGGTCATAGGTAGTCAAAACATGTTCGGGATGTTGTATTCAATTTAAAGTTGGTATTTTTTAAAAGTTATGCTTAAAACAGTTGTTATAAAAATAAGATTTTTGGCATTTTCAATCTCAAGTAGCAGCCAAGGGGTTAATTGCAGACTTTCGCTGTAATAGTAAGAAATGCTCAAGATGTTATTCCCCATAAGAAAACAGTACTTTTCTTTTCTGGTCGGCACTTTAATTTATGGGTACGTTATGAACTTATGAATGATGAGTTTATGAAATACAAACATATTTGCAGTTGATCAAATTAATTATGTGCATTTTGCATGCGTAAATATTCAACCCAACTACGGAACCTTTCAATGTGCCGACTGTGCGAGGTCCGATATAAACATGGTCAGTTTTTTAAATTTCTTTGGTAACCTACCACAAAAAAAAAACAATTTATTACTCAAGTAAACTAATAGAAACAAAAACTAACAAGCTCATACAACTAACAAAACATATTGAAATGTAAAGTGATTGCGGAATACCCAATTTATACAATTAATAATCATCATTCCCTATCTTTTGCTAAGCCTACCTAAAAAAATGTATACTGGGCATTCTGTAGCAAACTATTAGAAAGTATCAAAAATAAATAATTGTACAATAAATAAAAAAAAATTAAGCGGCGAGCGCATTCCGAAGATAAATATTCAAATATAGAAACAATTCGGCGCGAAGTTCAATAAATGACTATGGTCAAAGGTCCTCCTCAGGTATTGACTCAGTTTCAATATAATGTCCAAAAAACTATTAAAATTACATTAAAAAGCATAAGTCATTATTTTTAACAATGCTTATTGTTTTTAATGTTTAAAATAATTTTATTTCAATTTCCGAGTATCGATTTCCGATATTCGACATATTAATTACCCGAGTCAATCGAAAAAAAAAAAATCGTTTAGCATTATCGCTTTCGCACATCATTACGATAAAAAAAAACAATAATGGACGGCGATTTTGAACACAAATTGAGTAGTGGTAATGAATAATAAGTGTTATTGGACCTGTGTTTTAATATTACGTTAAGATTTGGGCATTTTCGTGTCGTTCATAATATTTTCAATAATATTTGTCTCATTTTAAATCTTATCTACATGTGTGTGTGTGTGAAATTTGTGAAAAGTAAAAATGTAAACACGCACGATTGGCGCGAAACTTCGACATTAGATATCAAAAAAATTCATTACCACTACTTATTTAACTTGGACAATGGATGAATTCGTCAAATAAAATTAAATGATGTATTATTCACTCCCCATGTGGTGGAGTTTGAATTTGAATGTTCGAAGTCCCCAAATTTTATGTTTTTTAGCCTCGACCTGTTAGATGATTTGCGTCTAACGCGCATGCGCGGCGTGACTCACGGCGTGAGTCTCACGCCGCGCATGCGCGTGAATTCTGGCTCGTTCCGAATTAAGCCATCATCACCGACAGCGCTCACTTGGATATTAAAAAAAATTAGTTTGATACCTAACGCGCATGCGCGGCGGGAGTTATGGCTCGGCACAGCGCTCACATAAGTAATTAGCGTTCCGATTTAGATAAATCACTATTATGGCAGCTAAACTATATTCACTTGAAGAGGTACTAATGGTTGGATGGTTGGATTATAGTATTTATTTGTGTATGCACCACGAATTTCTTCATCTTTGTTAAGGTGGCGACTGTACTGGCGGAAGCACGATTTAAAAAATGCCACGTTAGTTTAAAGGCAATATATTATGATGCGACACAAAACAAAACAGCACAACAGGCTGTCATTCATTTGTGACAGCGCCCGCGGTGATAATTATTAATTTAGGGCATGGTCGCCGTTATCGGAAGATGGCGCATGCCATGACGTCATCTATGTCGACTTACGGGACATCGTTATCGCGCTCACGCTGATTCGGAAAAAGGGCCCTAATTCAATATGACCCACTTAATGATTCTTTACTTCGAAACCACATCAATTCCTTACCTATGTAATCACGACATATCTGCTATTTACGTATTCTCTATGACACAATTTAATGAACGAAACCGGTTTGAACTGTCAAAATACCACGTTTGACAACCGTACGGCGTGGTAAGATTATGCGGGGAATAATAGGTAATTTATACCATACAGAATAATTGAGGTCAAAGTGTAAGCAAGCTGTAAACGATTACAGTGCAATTCGGAATGTAGTAATTCTTGGAAGTGAATTACGAGTTCACTTCCAAGAATCTCGTAACCCATAGCAACATCACTTCGGCGTAGGGTTGCCACCAACCACTTCTTCATTTAAGAGTTACTAGCATAAAAAATACGGGTCTTAGTTATTTTTACGGGAGACACTGATTGCGAGCTGAGCGAGTGTCGATTGAACCGTTGAATTTTGTAATATTATTTGATTAATGTTCTTTTAATAGTGGCATCGGCGAGTTACCTAAGTAGGTATCTATTTACAATAATATATTTGCACGCGTAGAGGGGTCTGTGGCTAAATAATAACAGCCGCACAGATCGAACAATCAGGTTAAGCTACGCTTGCCGCGGTTGGTCTGAGGATGGGTGACCATCTTTACATACTGAGACCCCTCCGTGCCTCGGAAAGCACGTTAAGCCGTTGGTCCCGGCTGTCATTCGTGGATCTTTGACAGTCGTTACGGGTAGTCAGAAGCCCGAAAGTCTGACAACCAGTCTTACCAAGGGGTATCGTATTACCCAGTAACTGGGTTGTGGAGGTCAGATAGGCAGTCGCTCCATGTAAAATACTGGTATTCAGCTGCATCCGGTTAGACTGGAAGCCGACCCCAACATTGTTGGGACGCCTTACAAGTTAAATAAGTAAGAACAAATCTCCAATGTGGTAATGACAGTGACTAACGCGCAAGCGCAGCGTGATCTTATCACTTCACCCCCGATTCACGCCATTAAATGTCATGGGTCGCGTGAAGTGATCACTTCACCTGATTCACGCCATTAAATGTCATGGGTCGCGTGAAGTGATCACTTCACGCGACCCATGACATTTAGTGTCATGGGTCGCGTGAAGTGATCACGCCGCGCTTGCGCGTTAGTCACTGTCATTATCACATTGGAGATTTGTTCTTACTTATTTAACTTGTAAGGCGTCCCAACAATGTTGGGGTCGGCTTCCAGTCTAACTAGTAACTAGTTCTAGTGAAGTGATCACGCCACACAAAGTGGGGTTAAAGTCTAACCATGGTCCGTCACGCATCAGCAAGGCACACCGTTAGCACTCGGTGACTTGACACACTAGGCTATCTCTTCTAATTGAATAGATTAGCGTTGTTAGTCTTTACTAGACTCGATCTAAAATCGCTCATACTAACAAACAATGTCGATGCGTATTTTCATTAGTCTAGCTGTCTTAAACGTGAATCCATTTTCGTAATTTTTTAGTTTGGTACTATGTTGTTATTAAAAAAAAAATCATATTTTATTTTGGTCTATTGCTGATAAGTGTAACTATCATAGGAGTGGGAGAATCGTAGCGGTGGTTGGCTTTTTCTACTTTACCTAACTGATTTATAAATGAAACTTGAACCTTAAAAGTCTTATACTGAAAAAATACGTTTTTGGACTTAACAGGTTTCTCCCAGACACCACAGATTTTATTTACTGTTAGTGCGTGACGCGCTCACGCCTCAGGCTATATTGACTAGTCAGTCTAGGAAAAAAATAAAAAAAAAAAAACATTAAGTTTCTGTGCTGCTATTTTATTTAAAACCCCCATGAAATAATAGTGTTTTGACAACTAAAATACTAGCTTTGAAATTATATAAAATTTTCAATAGAATTAACATAAAAAATATTATTAAAATCTCGATTATGATTATAAATGTTTGCTTGGTCAATCCCTAGTATCAGGTGGAATGACACTGACAGCTCACTCCACGCTCACTTCGCCTAAGTTTTCACGGCGAGATGGTTACAGAATCGCAGTGCAGGCCCGATTTTGTTTTGTTTGAGGCCGATTTTTACGGAGGCATAATAATGACCGTGCTACAATTAATGTATTTGGGAACGTTAATTCTGTAGATTATTTAAGAGCGACATATTTCACAAAAGCTGAGACAAGATTTCATTTCATAATTCAGTTGAAAGTTTTCCTAGTTTGCAAATTTTGTTTAGTTTAGTTTGTTAGTTTTTGCCCATATTTTATGCTTCTAATATGTAGATCATTACTTGTGAAAAGTATCTTCCTGCTAATAATTGCAGTACCTATCCTGACCCATTCTATTAATGAATCAGATAATACTATTTTTAAGAAGGAATCTGTTAATTTTGCTGTCTAAGAAATATCTATTTTATAAAAATCTTAGATTCATTCATACATTCAGTGACTAAACGGGTCTTGTAGCATGAAATTTTTCACAAGAGTTCCATTATAGTGAAAGAGAGCACTAAATAAGAATTTGTGAAAATTCACTCCATAAAGGGGTTAAGTTTGTATGCAAGTGAGTTATGCCCGGTTTTGAAGAATTCTTAAAAGGAGTTTAAACTTTCAATAGCTGTTGATTCGACATAATTATCTATTTACGCGAATTCCTTCCTTATGCTCGGTTTTTGAGGTTCTCAGATAAACCCTCGATAATAATTCACTCGTCATAAGCTAAATTCTTCCTTAATGACGTGTTCAGAAACACGATATCGAACCAATAATCACTATCGACTGGATAACTTCCGTTTAAAAACTTCAGAAACCGGGCATTAGAGGTGTTTGTGGCTAAACAATAACAGCCGCACGGGTTGATCGATCAGGTTAAGCTACGCTTGCCGCGGTTGGTCCGTGTATGGGTGACCATCTTTACATACCAATACCCCTCCGTGTCTCGGAAAGCACGTTAAGCCGTTGGTCCTGGCTGTCATTCGTGGATGCGACAGTCGTTACGGGTCGTCAGAAGCCCGAAAGCCTGACAACCAAGGAGTTTCGAATTACCCAATAACTGGGTTGTGGAGGTCAGATAGGCAGTCGCTCCATGTAAAATACTGGTACTCACACTGCATCCGGTTAGACTGGAAGCCGACTCCAAAATAGTTGAGAAAAGGCTAGGCAGATGATGAGTTTGCATGAAAGTCCGACATAAAAAAAAAATAGAAATCCCATCCAATCGGGAATCCCATCCCATCGGGTTCAAGACTTGTCGAACATAAATGGCTGGAAATTACCTCCGCCTATTGAGTACTAAAGTCTATTCAAACCTAAGTTTCAATATAAAATAAAATATTATTTCAAGTTAAACAAATATCCACATTATTTTAATGGTAAATAATTAAGTTGATTTCAGAGTGACTAGCACTATTCGAAAAGTTATAAAAATGTTTGAAGTTGTAGCGTAAACTGAACTTTACTGTGTAGGATTTAAAGTTATTTTTCCATAAACTCACATTTGTTTACATTTTTGGCAAATAAATCGCAAATGCAGATTACTTGTCTTGGTAAAGGTTCCCAAATCACCGTAAGGTGATCTGCCTCTTCATTTCTCTGTATGGCAAGATGAGACGGTATAGCATAATCAGCCTATAATGTTCCCACTGCTGGGACATAGGCCTCCTCTCTATGAGAGGGAGTGGGCTATAGTCCACCATCCGTTGGTGGATGTCGCATGTCTTGGAATTTTTGTTTCTAAGACACTTTTCTCACGATGTTCTTCACCGTTTTGTGAGCAGTGGTGATGAAATTAAATACACAAAAGTAAAGTGCCTGCCTGGGTTCGAACTCACGACTAGTTGTAAACTCGTAAGTCGTGGCCGATTGAGCAGTATGGCTGAGATTATTTTATCACTATTGCTGCCTATAAGGCAATTAAAAAATTGAGTCACACCTGTGTAACGAAAGCAAAATGACATACCATACCCGCCTACATTTTTATCAAAAGAAATACCCATAAATACATAATAGGATTCTGTGTAAGTAAATATTTGGATAGTGGCTCTCATAACATTTGAAAGGGCATGTTTTTGGGCACGGCGCGGTCACGCCCTCTGTCGACACAATAAGAAGGCCCATCTTCTTCTAAGGTCGGACCTTCACCAAAACTGCAAATTGTTATTTCCACACGATAAACTTTTCTAAAAGTTGTTCTTTAATGCTAAAATGAATGAAATAGTTTGTTGCGTAACTATTAATCTTGTCAATAGAAGGCAGATGTTGTAAAAAGTCATGTTTTATTTTGGATTTTATGATTTTATTCGGTGCCTTTTGTGATGTTTTTGCTTTTTTTTTCAAAGAAAACGGACGATTAAATCATCAATGTAGGATTACTATACTTAGCTGACTTTCAGTGATCTTTACTAACTTACTTAGCCATTTTATTTGCAACAGTTCTTTTTTTTATTGCTAATTAGCCCGCTCTTGACCTCAATCACGCCTGATGGATAGCGATGGATGAGGTTGAGGTCTATGATGGAACCAGCGTGCCCAGAAGATGCCTAAAGCACTGGAATTCCCACGCATCAACGAAACACAGCAGGCTGCTTGACGCCGGACTCCGGTGGGTGGGTGGGCGCAAACCAGGCGAGCGTTAGCCCTACCAGCGCAACGGAAGAATTGGCCAGTCAAATAAGGTGTTGGGTGTGACTGTCCAGGATGCGCCGAGCGCTTGGTTCAGTTGAGTAACTGGCGGAACAAACTGCGCTACATGAGGAGGCTTCTTCTTCTCTACTTACTCTATAGGTATTCATTTATTGCTTTCCATATTCTAAAAAAGATGTTGCAAAGGGGTCTTTCTGATTGACCCACTCTTGGAACATCTGCTAACTGTGTTGACCAAACCTTCAACCATTCAGTTAGTGATTGTGTGGTGTTCTGTCCCGTTAGTAGGCACGTCACAGATAGCTTAGTTGACTAGATGAAGATTAGGCTAAGTCACTTAGGTCAGATTAATAAAATCTTGTTGTTAGACAGTAAATATAGATTAAGATCACGAATTACTTTGTGTACCTATAAACTGAGTTATTAATTGTTATTCACTTAAATATTATTTTAATTGTAAATAAAAATAATTTTATATTGCAAAATAATCAAAGTTGAAAGGTGAAATTGAGACCCATAATAAGAGCAACATTTTGAACTGCTGTATTTGTTGAGATGGAACTTTAGCTGATTGGTGATTGCTGAACAGGCCTAGGACTCTTTCTAATTCTTTCAAGTGGAATACTGAACTGGTAAGCAACGAACAGAGTAGAGCAAGCAAAACAGAAAAAAATAACAAGAAAGTTTGTTTTAGCAACGCCCTGCAATTCAAAGTTTTGAAACCGAAAGTAGGTACCTACCTAAACGGAATCAGTAAAGAAAAGTAATTTTCCTTTGAAAAATACGATACTTAATGCAATGTATTATCTTTACCATACGAAGTGAAACGCAATATAAGGAAGCATAATTAGCCTATTATGTTGCCACTGCTCGGACACAGGCCTCTTCTCTGTGAGAGGGACTGGGCCGTAATCCACCACGCGGCCGCATTGCGGCTTGGTAGATGTCACATGTCGAATATTTGGTTCTAGGACATGCTGGTTTCTTCACGATGTTTTCCTTCACCGTTTTGAGAGCAGTGATAATAAAATAAATTACACAAAATAAAGCGTCTGTCTGAGTTCGAACCTACGACCTAACTCGTAAGTCAGGGCTGTTACCACTGGGCCACCGCTGCCCAAATAAGGAAGTCCCTGAAACAAGTTCTATGTTGATGTTATGGTTGATAGCGGTGAGCAAAATTACACTAAAATACTTTTTCTTTCAGTTCCTCTTCAAAAGAATTCTGCGTCCAAGATTCGGTTTATCATCCCACATTCATTGTCCGCTATTCTATCATCACTCGCCATTTATTATCACTACTTGAATGGCTTGTCGCATCGCGCCCAAACAAAGCTTTCTGAGGTATCACACCACCATTATTGCAAGACCTTTCGATTTCTATTACGAAGATCACTTTTACTTCGGCAGTTCCAACGATGAGAAGGGAGCGGAGGTCTTGTTAAGCTGGTGAGTGTATTATAATGCATTTAATGGCCCGTAATGAATGGCATAACATCCATAAAGCGACAATGCAGCCACTCGAATATGCCCTTTTATAATAATAAGTGATTTATAGCCGATCACCGCGAAAACTGTGATTGTTTTGCACGTGTTTATAACGATACACGCCTTCGGGACGAAAGTAAAGTGGCAGGAGGTGGCTGATATATTTATCTGTTGGACGTTGAATGGAGAGATGGTAGCGTGGCTTTGTATTGGAATGGTATCAGTTACAATGTGGGCCTTCAATTGAGCTGTAACTTTTTTTAGGGTTAAAAGTGGGTCCTTAAAAAGAAAAACGGAACCCTTGTAAGATCACTTCGTTGTCCGTCTGTCTGTCCGTCTGTCAAGACCCTTTTTCTCAGGAACGCGTGGAGTTATCAGGTTGAAATTAATATTAAATATTCAGGGCTGAAATCCCTTGAAGCAGTGAAAAAAATCAAACTTCTAAGTCAACGCAATCAAAAGATACTGGCGTTTATGTTCCGGAATCAAAACCTATAGGGTACTTCATCATCTGCCTAGCCTTTTCCCAACTATGTTGGGGTCGGCTTCCAGTCTAACCGGATGCAGCTGAATACCAGTATAAAAAACCAAAACCCAAAACCTATAGGGTACTTCCTAAGTATAATTTCCCGTTGACCTACAATCATGAAATTTGGCAAGAAGCAATGTCATGTAGCACAAGTAAAGGGAAACATCGGATAACCACAAAAAAAAAAAACCCATGATAAACTATTTACATATCTACAAATCTGTACGGAACCCTCGGAGCGCGAGTCCGACTCGCACTTGACCGGTTTTTTTTTGTTTAAGTTAGATGAAGTGTGGATTAAAGCCTTACCTTAATTCTAGTCTTACGATTAATCTTACCTTTCTATCTTCATCACCATCATCCCCTTTCTAGCCATTTCATCTGTTTCACACAATCTGTCCAACGTTTCTTTGGCTTCTCTCTGTTTGCCCGACTGGCTGCAGCCTGTTTGCATTCTTGAAACCAGCCGATCTTGGTAAAGTGATCTTGAATTAAGCTGTCAATACTTACCCCCTTACTAATAAACGTATTATATTTATCAGATGAATAGTTCCACACCGATTTCTCTCTTTCAGTCATCAGTAATTTGAATTTCGAAAGAAGAAGACAAAGCGTTGTGTAACTATACAGACGCTACACAACGTTTATTAGTAAGGGGGTTAGTGTCAATCCCCCGCATGAGGTGGAGTTAACTAAGTTTACACGGTGATATTTTTACAGAATAGAGGAGTAGGTAGTGATTATCAACTTAGGGCTGATTTTTCCAACGCTAGATAGCTTTGTCGGAGGAATAATTTTGAATTTCTGACATTTCTTCCATACAAAAACTGTCAGACGTCAATTTTATTCCACCAATAAAAATGTATCGGTCGATTGAAAAATCAGCCCTTAGTCGTATAGTACACAAGTATAGTGTCTAAGATAAGTATGTTAAGTAGTATCTAAGTATTTAATGGTATACAATAATGTCTAAGAATGTTATATGTAGTTAAGTTTATAAAATGTATGTTGAGAAAAATCGGCCCTTAGACATTTAACTTTACTAATTAAGATGACCAATAGACGAATGCTACATACTTAATTATTCATAACTGTTTGCAGTTCCATTAGAGAAAATAATTATAGAAATGGAAATTGAAAAAACATATATAATTCATAGGGATAATTAAGTAAGTAGATGTAGCGCGAAATAACATTTTTGTTATTGAAACAAAAACAGGGTTTAAACTATTTTTCCGCGTAAGTAAGTACAGACGCCAGCACATCAAGCTACCCGAAACTGTCAAATTTTCCCAATCAACTTTGAACCTTACGCTTTAGCGATAAAGTTGAAAATCTATTAAAGAAATTTGACGGATTATAGTAGCTTGATGTGTCTGTACCTACTTATGTGAAGTGAAGAGCTGATGAGCTCTTCTTAGAAATCAAACAACGTTACGATTTCTTTACGTTTATTTTGACTGAACGTTTTTACATTTTCTCGACTAAATTATCACTGTTTTATTCTAAACAAAAAACGTAATATAAAATATTTGACACCTCCTAATGTGACCAGAGCTAATTTATTACTAACCTGCACTACATAAGGTTGACTTTAGCGGACAACCTTTACAATACCTACCGAATAAAATGTTATCCATATAAACTCTATACTTACAAAAAATCTACCTTAACTAAGGGTCGGTACACATCTGACGGAAAATGCGTCGCCTATTATCGGTCGCGTAACGCCAGAACAGACAATTATATGATAAAACATTCAACCTTTCACACTCAACCGATGATGCGTCAGTGCGTCGAGCGAATAAATAGACGCAATCGGAGTTACGCCCAACGCATTTTCCGTCAGATATGTATACCGACCCTTAATCCATTGAGCCTTGTCGGCATACAAGTCTACTTCAAATAAAATCCATTCTTTTAGGCCCGGCTTACCTTAAGACGATTAGCAGAGCAAAACATTGCACCCTACGACATATGTGTCTAGCAATAAAAAAACAGCAATAGAAAACTGCTCTTTTTAAATCACCAGATAAAGATCCTGGCCAAACGGCCTCCACAAAGCGAGACAGATGTCCAAATTTTATCTCACTTCTAAAAAAGGCACGGATAAAATGTTTATATTCAAACTCCTACGCAACGTAGACAATGGAGGGTTAAATGTGACGTGAAATGTACAGAAGGTATAATCCACTTATGCTTGGTATTATAGGAGGCATGTCGCCTTTAAAAAAAGCGCTTTTTTGCGCTACAGCCAGCGGTACGTATTGTGATTGATTTGTTAAAAGAGTGACGCCGCGGGGTTTCCGTTGCCGTTGTGGGCAAACAAGAGGTTGATGGGTGACGCTCTTGATTTTGATGAGGACGTAGTGCGTCCGATAGATGGCGTTAGTCGTAGTGGGATGGAAAGTTTTAGAGAGCTGTTCGCTTTTTAGGATTGACTTTGTGCTAGCGTATAGGCTATGAAGTTTGTAGTTTTGAGGTAGGTAGTTTGCGAAATCTGTGGACAGTTAAATTGGGTGTTATGGTTTTGCCAATTATCTAATTCGTAACTTTTCAGCAGCTCATGTTTTCAAGTGCAAGCCTTTCAGATGAGCTGTTTTTGTGTGTAAGGTAGTAATGCATTGAACCTTTATTTTGAATTGTTAAGATAATTTTCAAAGTTCCCTTAACTTTTAAAACTTGTTTAGATTGGTTACTTGTCAGCTCATTCATTAGGTACGATGTAGCGTAGGTCTTACACACGATGTTCTTCGACTTCCCTAAATACTCAATATCTTTATTGCTTTACCATAATTTGTACTTAAAAAAATATAAATAATATAAACATATAAATAATAATATAATATACAGGGTTATTGGAAAAACACTAACAACCTCTGAAGAGGTCATTGTACCTGAAATCGCGAAAAAAATCAGCTGTTCCCTGCATTTATGTTCGTATAACTCGTAATAATGTAGGGAACAGCAGATTTTTTTTTCGCGATTTCAATTTTGGTCCCATAGTAAAAGTTGTTCATAATGATGAGTACAATGACCTCTTAAGAGGTTGTTAGTGTTTTTCCAATAACCCTTTATAATAATATAATTAGTTTCTTGTCTGCTTGTGGTGACTGGTCGTCTTGCTGACCATGGTTTTATTGTTGTTATTAGTAATAACTTGTTTATTTATTTTATTTATTTTACTTAGATGGTCCTAGTTTATCATTTGTGACTTCAAGTGACAGCTATGTAAACAGAACCCAGCATTGCATAAATATGTAAGCTGTCACGCCCTTTATACCTGGAGGCTATTATTTAGGTAGTACCTAAGTTTTTTTTTTCTTGTTTACATTTTTAATTATTATTAGGTATTTTTATTTTTTTTTGCTTGAGTACATATAGTGTTTATTGTATTTGTTGGTATATTGGCGTGGCTAGCTAACCTATGGCAAATAATGTAATTTAATGTCCTGTGTTAACGTTAATTACTTTTCATACATAGTGTTGTATAAAATCAAATTATTTTCTAACTGAACAGACAGCTGTGCTGCTGGGGAGTTTGTTCCGCCATTTCTTCTTCCCAGCGAAAGCACTAGGAAGTGGCGAAGGGCGGGCGTTTTGGGGGACTGTCTTATGTAATTTTGACGTTCGAAAAGTGCTGATTCTCAGCCTAGTTTGAATAAATGACTTTTGATTTGATTTGTCATTTCTCTGTTTTGTTTACTATTTCATCTGGCGAAGGCAGTGATTATCTTCTCCTTCGTTCCGAAGCGTTTGATAAAAACTAATTTGTTTAATAAATCCCAGATCACATAAATTACGAAAATATTCTACCAACACAACTGATCCTATTTGCATCTACAATAACAATTCATACGTACATAATCAGCCTATAATGTTCCTACTGCTGGGACACAGGCCTCCTCTCAGTCAGAGGGAGTGGGCCGTAATCCACCACTTGGCCATCACTGCTCCCTCCCTTTGTCACTTCCCAATGACAATTCGTTTGTAGGTAACTCACACATTCACAGAAATCCAGTGGCCCTTGAACATTCTGTTAGGCGATAGTAAAGGCAGCAAAAAGATGTATGATCATCTTCTTTCATAGCTCCATTTCCCTTCGTGTTTTGCAAGAACAAAACAAAAAGAAATAACAAACCATTCCAATGTAGTTTTGAGCGGGTTCAAAAATCGAACATGTAGAATGTAAAACAGCTTACACATAGAGAAAAAGAAGAAGCCGGATCATTTTTTTTTTCCAAAAAATAGCAGATTGATTGCACATAAATTACAACCTACAACTCATCTCTTCGTCTACTTTAATTAATTAGTAGGTAGGTATCCACGGTAATCCACGAGTCGACACTGAATGTGAATACAATGTTAGGCTATAGAAAAGTCACATACCTACAGCAAATAGATGTAGATACCTAATCTGCATTCGCGATTTATTTGCAAAAAATGTAAACAAAAATAAGTTTATGGAAAAATAACTTCAAATCCTATACAATAAAGTTCAGTTTACGCTACAACTTCAAACATTTTTATAACTTTTTCAATAGTGTTAGTCACACTGAAATCAACTTAATTACCATTAATATAAAGTTGATTTTTGTTTAACTGGAAATACCTAATATTAATTTGAAACATAAGTTTGAATAGACTTTAAGTCGTCTTCTTTTACAGCTCCGGACATTTCATTTCGTCTTTTGTAAGGCAACGGTAAAAAAATAAACAAAACGAAGCATTCCAATGAAGTTTTGATCGGGTTTAAAAAATTAACTTGTAAAATGTAGGACAAAATAATTAAGTATGTAGAATTAAATAAAAAATAATATTGTTTCTATAAATCCCGGATCGATGTCACATAAATTATTCCTCTATTCTATTTTCGTCTATATCCATTCATTAGAGTAGGTATCCACGGTAATCCACGAGTCGGGCATAAATAATGTAGAATGTCAGGCAAGTCCGCAAATACTGCAAATAGATATAATATTATGATCTTCTTTTACGGCTCCAGAAATTTCATTACGTCTTTCGCATGGCAGCGGTAAAAAACTCAAAATATCGAAGCATCCCAATATATTCAAAATTTGATCGGTTTTAAAAAACGAACTTAAAAACTTATGTAGAGTAAGAGAAGCCATCAATAAAAAAAAAAAAAAATAATAGTCGATGTCACATAAATTATTCCTCCATCCTATTTTCGTCTATGTCCATTCATTAGTAGCTACCCACGGTAACCCACGAGTCAGCTCTGAATAGAATGTCAGGCACTGGAGCAGTCCGCAAAGGCCGGACGACCGCAGAGTCAATGGCCAACCCTATTCAAACCGCCTACAATAGTTTTTGTCACCTTGTTGTGGAGGACAGGAAAGGGACAGAAGTATAAGTGTGCAGCTATTCGTTTAATGAAACAAAACATGAAAGAAAAGTGGTTTATTCTGCACAAGCCAGTGGCACATACACTGCATGTCCATCAGCATATAATTTTGCTTATTGTTTGAAAAATTGTATGTATTATTTTTATTTCGATTGTGAGTTGAGTCCATATACTGGTGTTACTAAAATAAAATGCCTGTATATCAGAAATTAGTGATTTACTTACTCCAATATTATAAATTACTAGCTTCTGCCCGCGACTTCATCCCATTCACCCTCTTAGGGGTGGAATTTTGAAAAACACATTCTTAATGGATACCTATTCTTCACAAAAAACACACCCTCCAAATTTAATGTCTCTAGGACCAGCGGTTTAGGCTGTGCGTTGATATAGGTATCAGTCAGTCAGAACTTTGAATTTTTTTTTAAATATTTTAACTCAGTCTAACATTCAGCTAAATATTTTTTCAACACTCGCAGTAGGCGAGTAAACAAAACAAAATAAAAATCTTTTATTGTCATTGACCCTTCAATGAGAATTAAAGATTATTCTTTTGTTTTAATCTATTATATCACCAGAATATCTCGCATTCAGTTGGTGGTTTGCCAGTTGCCAGATATGAGTCTATCGGTCAAATCACCAGCTGGATTCAAGACCTTCTTTCAGTACCAAGAAAACGACGGATAGAAAGGTGGTGAATACGGAGATGACGGCTGATAGAAAAGCAGAAGACATACTGTGCTGACCCTAGCATATTGGGATAAAAGCGAGAGGATGATTGTGGGGGTTTCGCAAACTGAAACTTCTGTCGTTTGCCTGCACCACGTCTGTTCCCTTTTCGTTAATATCTTGTTCAACTTTGATTTATGTCATGAAGCAGTCGTTACGTGTGTACGAATATCATTGTGTTCTTTGAATAGCCTCCAGAATCGTGCGAACATATCTTTGGAGTTTTTCTAAAGAATTTCACGGTACTCCGCTGAATGTAAATAAAGATTGTGGCCATTTATGGGCAATTTAAGGTGTATACGGTGATAAATGACGTGTTTTACTTGTTGCACGACGTTTTGCTATTATGTATGATTGATGATCGTGTAGTTACGTGAGGCTGCTGGTCATTTTAAGGAAGATTATGTTACGTTCTTTATTTCTGTAAAGAGATCAGAAGGCCAATTCCCTTAAATAAAAACGTTCAAAAATCTAGTCGCATCCTCATCTCAGCGAGAATCAATGTCAAAACCTTGTCAAAAATGTATGGAAATTAGAGGTGTGTTTGACAGATTGAGACTGAGATCAGACTTGGAACGTACTTAAAATTACCAGAATTGCCCCTCAGGTTCTCTAGGCAGCGACCGATGAGCTGCGTAAATTCATTCTGAGTTCTGATTTCTGTGTTACACATTTCGATGCGCACAGTTTCAATGAAAACGTTGAATGGTGTTTACGAAACGCAGTCGTCATTCAAATTCAGAACATTTTATCTTCTTCTATATAAATAAAACAAAGTCGGGTTAGTTACACCATTTATAACTCAAGAACGGCTGGAACGATTTTTATGATCTCTGGTTTGTTGGATTTGTCTCTGCCCCGAATAGCAGAATAACTATTAAAACATGGGAAAAATTCCCAAAAAAAAATGAAAATTATCCATTTTCTATTCATTTTCTTATATATTTAGGCGGTACGAAGTTCGCCGGGTCAGCTAGTTTGGCATAAACCAACATGGGCTCTTAAGAAACGTCAGAAGCTAGGTGCATGGTTCATTAGTCGTTTCAAATGGAGAAGAGCCAGCCAGAAACTCCACGGTTACTCTTTTAAAATAATTGGCTTTTATTTTATAATGTTTTAAAAATGCGATAGTTATGGGTCTTGAACACGATATGTGAAAGGAAAACAGTAAAATATTAATGCTTGTTTTAATGCTAAAAAGTAAAGTAAAAAAAACTAGATATCAATATATTTATGCAAAGCCCAGCTGCTACGGACAACATCTG
Organism: Hydraecia micacea; assembly: GCA_914767645.1. Classification (NCBI taxonomy): domain Eukaryota; kingdom Metazoa; phylum Arthropoda; class Insecta; order Lepidoptera; family Noctuidae; genus Hydraecia; species Hydraecia micacea. The sequence continues at coordinate 5,762,855 of OU611794.1, forward strand.
ACTTGCAACTTGCGTAATACACTTTCAATCACAAACTAAATCATTTTCAAGGATAATTTTAATCCATTGCTTCATATGTTCGAAAAATTTGTTTGCTCAGCAACGTAGGTAAATAACGCAATGCATGTTGTTGAACTGTCAAAATAAAAGCCCTTGGTACTGTTAGTGTGTTACGCAATTACCCCGCTAGATGTAGTCGTAAGTTCGAATCCCATCCTTTTCACTGCTGACGAAAACATCATCTTCGCTTATTTGAAGAATTAAAAAAGACTATTAGAAAAGTAGAATAGCTACAAAACATATCTAGAAAAGCTACAAAACATATCTTGAAAAAAATTAGGTAAAGGAATTTAACTAGTAGATAGTTAACTGGTTGGTAAACCGTCACTTCTGTGACAAATCGTTAGTAGCTGTGAGCGCAGTGCGAGCGCGAGTTTATAACTTTCAACTCACCGTTTTGTGTCAAATGTGGTTTCAGCTTTACAGGTTTTGGCGTGCATTTTTCAAATTGAGAGTTGTGGAGGTACCGTATACAAATATTGTATTTGTATACAGGGTGTAGGGGCATCGACGACCAAATGTTACAATGAATTAGCATAGCACATGATTCGAAATCCCCAAGGAAATGTTTCGTCACGCTGTATGTTGCTTCACAAAAAGATGAGAGAGATTGACAGGTGGATTTAATTGGGAAGCTTGATGCGCTCAGTTAATTTAACGAATGGATTTAAAACTCTTTATACAGCTTACTTTGCTGTTACAATGCCACGTAAAACAGATGACTTTACAAAGTATAAAAAATATGGCAACTTTCTCGCTTTTTAATATTTGCAATTTGCAGATTTGAGAGGCTGATTGCGTAAAGCAGGTACGCTGGAAGGACTTAATTCAGCATCAGAACACGATAAAACTATTCTAATGCAACATACACACAACTTTTACTATCTCATTACAACACCAATCCCATCCACGAGACACAAAACAAAAGAGCGATAAACAAATCCGATACAAATCTGCCTCCGCCAATAAACTCGCGTCTAAGTTAACGTAGGAATATCAGTTTTCCGACTTTACCCAATAAAGGGTAACCCCTGATCCGTCGAATAAACAGAAAAAAAAAGAACGGTATAACGAGTAAATCACTGTAAGCCCCAATACGCGGGGCGACGCCACGGGGTAAGCCCTGTAACCCCTTTAAGTTCACCTAGGCGATACGCCGGGCCGGAATAAACGAGACGCGAGCTTTCTCGCGAATTTACTGGGAACGTTTGATGCGGTAAAGTTCTTGTGGATTGGCGTTTTTAACTTTCTAAATATTGATATTGGTTTTGTGACCTTGAGTCCTGACTGACCAATCAACCATCACCTCTTGCCTATGTGACGCAAGAGTACAAGAAAACGATATATATTTACGCGTTACTTGAATAAATATTTCTATTAATCAAGGAAGAACAGTTTGTAAGCATGATAATGATGATCGTATACATTTTTAATAAGTACATCATCATGTTAATATGTGCGAACAATCCGTGTAAAATTAATAGGGGTACCTAATTTAAACTCAATTAAAATCTCACGTAGAATTTTATTAATAATACTTCAGCAATTTTATTACCAACTCGTAAATTCCAAAGAAAAATCCAGATCAAATTAGCAATAAAATGTCGGCGTATCGGTTATCAGCGTCTATTATCTCAAATGCCATTGTGTTACAATATCGGCGGGGTTGTGTGCGAGTGCGAGCCGCGCGTGACCACCCGCCCGCACTGACCCCAAAGCCCAACTACTCTCTCCACGCCGTTTACACAAATTGATTTTAAATGGCGATTTATTTCCGCCTCATATCGCCGATCCCATCTTCCTATGAGTTTTACTGCCGGCTTACGCAGGGTTAAAGAAGTCTAAGTTATAAAACGGTTTATTTCTTTTTCAGGACCGTACCTACCCCTAATTATGCCGGATTAACCCGCGAATGTACCCTCATTATTCGCAGATACATAAGCCGTTTTCAAACTCTATCACGATCGAGCCAAACTTCCAACAAAGGCGTGGAATTACACAGAAACGAAGGACGTAAACGAGTTACTAAACTGAAAGTCTAACGGTGTCGCACTTTTTTATCGCGTATTCTATACATAACGGGTGTTTGTAATAAAAGTTTAACTCTATTGCAGAATTTTCACCCTTTTGCAAATTTGTGCAAATTACTTTATGAGCGCTTTCAATGTTGAGTTGTGAGTTTTTTGTCGTTTACGACTGAGGCGAGGCGGAACGTCCAACAGTCGAAGTCACCCGGCCGCGTTCAGGTGCCTTTCTGATTTTACGAGCGCCTTACCCGAATGTGTCGTACCCTAAACCGTCGGCTAATAGAAATAAATAGTAACCCTTCGGTGGCGGTGCGTTTGCCGCCGAAAGGTTTACTTTTATTGCCGTCGACTTTCTTTCTTACCACCCCTTCATAATTGTCAGGGTTGACGGAAAATACGTAGAAATCGCAATTTTTGCGAAAAAACTTCTTTGTTAATTTTAGCAAATTGCGTTTTTTAGTAAACGCCATAACCGTTTCATTTTAGGGTTGGGAATAAAAAGGCGATATAAATAAATAGTTTTTGAAACAATGTGCGAATCCTTTCATTAGTATTTTGTAAAAAAAAGTTGCACATAAAATTATTAACGGGAAAAGGATAGCAATTAACAAATCGCGAAAACTACACAGACATGTGTACCTATTCAGATTCAACAACCAAGTGGCGACAATCTTATCACTTCAAAAACCTACCTTCAGATTTCGAAACAACTAATTGATATCTCAACCCCAAAAAAAAGTGCAAATAAATCTACAAACACAGCGGGGACGTTAACTAGAACGGCGATACCAAAGCAAACTATCATAATAAGTTTGCATTTTATCTGTAATGTCTGCTCCTAGATTGAGACATTTTTGCGACCGCAAGAGCTTAGCAGTGGGGGGTTGACTTGCGTCCGACTGTCGGACTTTTTTCGGATTCCGACAATTTCGTCGAAGTTGTCAACTTGATAAAGTGTTGTAGCAGTGATGTGTCGAGGTAGGGGACGTAATAAAGATATCATGCTAGTGTCGAGAAAGTTTGTCACAATGGATCATGGTTGGATAGATGAGGCAACAAGTATAGTATATACCTGAGCTGGGTTTGTGTGAGAGTTTGTAGGTGTACCTACATACTTTTGAATCAAGGTTTTATTATTATAAAACAATTGGTTCTTTATTTATCAAAAAAAACGTTTGCTATTCTATGATAAATAAAACGTTACTAAGTATATATCCAGCATAATTCTATCTACATAATTTTTTGCTAGAATGGTCGTATTTACCTACATTTAGTACCTAGATATTTCTGAAGCTACGTATTGAAAAAAATATGCATAAGCTTTCAGCAACATCATTGTTACAAGTTGTTGTTTGTTATTGTTGTTGTTTACAATTTTATATTCATTAAAGGCTGATTTTTCTATCGCCAGATATGTTTTATTCGAGGAATAAAACTGACGTTTGACAGGTTTTGTATGAAATAACTGTCAAAATTTCAAAATTATTCCTTGAATAAAGTTATCAGATTGTTGAAAAATAAACCCTAAACCGAAAAAAAATATCGTACAATAAATCCTTGAAAAAAGTCGGTATCCTTTTGCTTACTAATTAAAAAGAAAGCAATCTAAATCACATAATTTGGTTTTCAAATCCAACATTAGTGGCACTAACAATAAATTGTTATGTCCAACTTTTTATTTCCATTCATAAATACATCGAAAGTGAAGTTTTTACCTTATAATCACGGCTCAATAACATAAAATTTTATGCGACTCGGAAAACATAGATCGCGGCAGCTCCGCCCTTAAGGACCCGAAAACAAAAATTAATAAAAATAATTCCCTATTTCCGAATACATTGCTGCATACCTTTGAGATACACACATCAAAAGTGTCTAGGGATCAAGCATTTTTATGCGGATTTCTTGAGATTGAGATGGGGCTTTGTAATAAATTTATGATTTTATAAATTTATATGGATCCTTTTTGGTGCATTTCATAATTTGAATCAGGAACTGTGAATCAAATTCGAGTAAAAGATGAAAATCAGCTGTCGATATTTTCCCTATAAAAACATACAACGCATTGAAGACATTATTAGTGCTACTGTTTCCCTACTACTGATTAAAACCAACGTTATTATGGAGCGGCGACGTCATTTAAGCAGGGAAGAAATGCTCAGAGCCGTGGGAATGATAGAAGCTGGTTCCCGGCAACGTACTGTGGCTTTAGCTCTGAATACAAGTCAGAGTGTTATCAGTCGACTTTGGACACGTTACCGAAGCACTGGTACCGTGGCTGAGCGCCATGGAGGACGGTATCGCTGCACCACACGGAGACAAGACCGATACATTCAAATCTTAACTCGAAGAGCTCCAACAATAACCGCCATGATGTTAGCCGTGAGGCTTCATCACTCTTCAGGGAACTTAATTAGCGACCAAACAGTCAGAAACCGCTTGCATGAAGTGAACCTTCATTCCCGAAGACCGCTACGGGTACCACCTATAGCAATGCACAATCGTAGGATTCGATATCAATGGGCTCTTGAACACAGAAATTGGGCAGAAGAACAATGGCGTTTCGTGTGCTTTTCTGATGAGTCTCGTTTTGGTATGAGACCGGATACAAGACGTATACGACACTGGAGAACCCCTGGACGCCAACAGCGATTAAAATCCTGCCAGGAAGTCCATCCTTATAGTGGTGGAACCATCATGGTATGGGCGGGTATTTGGATCGGCGGAAGAACTGAGTTGATTTGGATCAGAGGCAACCTCAACGCTCAAATTTATGCTGAGACGATTGTATCAGACGTCATCGTTCCTCTACAAGTGCAAATCGGTCCCTTATTTCAGTTAATGCATGATAATGCACGACCGCACACCGCAAGAGTTGTAAGACAGACTCTCGCCGCAGCTAACATCAATGTCCTGCCCTGGCCTGCTCAGTCGCCAGACTTGAACCCGATTGAGCATGCATGGGATATGCTACAGAGAAGAGCTCTGCCGAATATGGAGGGTATCCAGTCGCAAGAAGACCTTTTATTGTTGTTGCAACGAACATGGGCTGCCATTCCACAGCGTGATTTGGATGAACTCATTTTGAGTATGCCAAACCGATGTTCTTGTGTTGTTAGTGTTCGCGGTAGAAACACGGATTATTAATTGTTTAAGTTACCCAATAAAATTTTAAAGAAAACTGTTATTTCAGTCTTTTTTTCGAACTTTTGTGTTAGTGGTTCAAATGTCAAAAATCCCTTTATTAGGAAAATGGCAAATTTCTTTATTAATGCAAAGGTGACTTGGTTTATCGTTACTGTGACAAACGAAAACACTTTATTTGATGAATCCTTAAAGAAAATTTTAATTAATATCAATCAGGAGAAAAGTTATTGCAAAAATATATGTTGATCCCTAGACACTTTTGATGTGTGTAGTTTACTTAAATCATTTGAGAAACCGTTGACAGCCAGCAATGGAATGTAAAACAAACCTGTGAACACCATTATTTCCAATGTTTCACCATTATTCAAAGACCACCTTCGAGCTATTTGGAGCTACATTTAAAAGCATTAAAATGGACACTGCTCAGATGAATGGTGTAAACAATTGTGTATAATTAAGTGAATCGCTACGCCGATTACCGAAATAATCGCCGACTAAATGCACTCTGAAATTAGTGTGACTTACTAAACGGATGTGTTCACATGACGTCTCTTTTAGAGGTATTAAGTAGTTTCACTAAAGTATCATTACCTTGAGTATTTTGGTGTTGAATGGGTCAACGTTTACAGGTATTCTATTGTTTTTTTAATGTATAAAATAATGCGATGTTTTTTTTTTTGTTACACAACCTTTCTTTGAAAACTGCCATCTAAGTAGTAAGTTTTATTTTCGGCAGGAAATCCTAGAATTATTTGGCAATTTTTTCTGAAATTTTATTTATTTTATATTAGGTAACTTCACAGCTGATAGTTAGTTTAAAATAATTATTTCCTTTATTTACATATAAATTATATTTTTTAATATTAGGATATAAAAACATTAAAAAAATAGTTGCCCACCAGTATCGGGAATAGGGTATAAAACTATTATTGTTGTAAACATTCCGCCTATAACGACGTATACAGAAAAATAAATGAAATAAATTGAACAAAACTTTAACCCTGGCTCTAGTTTCCAATTATTGGCTTAAGCACTCGTATATATATTTAAAAAAAGTTTAGCAGGTACCTTAGCCCTACAAATTCTCTAACAACACCATAACATATAAACCACGCTTAACTCATAATAAGTCTAGCGACACACGGTGCGACGGAGCGACGCGACGCGTTCGGAAAGTAGCGAACAATCGTAAAATTTTATCGTCTCTAATGGGCCCATGGCACTGATTTGTAGTCGCGCCGACAACGCCCTCTACTCTCAAATGAAACCTCAATGTATTGTTTTTGAAACGACTAGGGTGATCTATTTTTGGAAGGACAGGTAGGTACTACAATGTTAATTTGGGGACCTATGTCGTTTATGTAGCGTTTAATTTAAAGTCATGTCGACTACGGTCGTAATAGGTGTTGTACTTGTGCTGAATTATTGACACGCAAATTGAATGGGTTCTGATTTTTTTAACCTTTTAAAAGAATCAATGCCATGTCCAGAACGATTTCGATTTTCATTTTAAGGAAAATATTTATCCCTATATAGCTTGAAGCCGAAAGCCGACAAAATAAAGCTGAAGTATGAGTATGAAACTACCGAATTAAAAAAAAGTGTCTTTTCAATCTGTAAAATATTAATATCCTTCCGACCGATTTCGGTCACGGTGGCAATCTCAATGGAGATTAGCCAAGTACGCAGGAGATATTACAGTGTAAAGTGTGTGCGTAAACACAGGAGCACTCTCTGTTCCGGGACGGCAATCCGAAACGACCGGGAAGAGACCAGGCGCAGGACCAACGACTTTGTACTGCCTTCCGAGGCACGGGGGTATAACCGCCAACTTCCAAACTCGGGGCTCATCATCTGCCTAGCCTTTTCCCAACTATGTTGGGGTCGGCTTCCAATCTAACCGGATGCAGCTGAATACTAGTATTTTACATGGAGCGACTGCCTATCCGACCTCCACAACCCAGTTACTGGGTAATACGATACCTCTTCCAAACTCGGGGCTGTTACTATGAAATTCCTAATGAAATAGAAATTCCCAATAATACTTTGCCCGACCTGGGAATCGAACCCAGGACAAGACGCTCAGCAGTCGCGCTTGCAACCACGAGACCAACGGGGCAGTCAATGTGTTGAATGTGTACGACAGTTTCAGTTGCATGTTTTATTGGGTTTGTTTACTTGGTGTTCGTTTTGCTGCTTATTGAATGGATAATTCGTTAATTCATATTATGTAAAAGTAACAAAAAAAATAATCCCACGAGTAAGGTGGACGCGATCGTTCCGAATGTTTTTGTCACACAAATATACAATTTACGTAATATTTATAGTTAAAAGATCATTTTGTTGAAATGGAGCCAAATTTCCGGGGCGAGCTTTCAACGGAATTTACAAAAAGCGCCATAAATTGGCAAATAATCCCCCGCATAACGCAACCTTTGTTTGGCCACACGTGCTTTTAATATCTGGCTCGCATCGCATCGCAACAAAAGCCGGATTTAGTCTTTGTGCGCTCCACCTAGAGTAAACACTTGTAAAAACTTGGAAATATGAAAAAATTACGAATATAGTTGTTAATAAATTTTATTAAACATATACAAAGGTCGGTGCAATTGTGAAGGCGACAATCGGCCGCGTCGAATTTGTCATGTAACTGCATGCTTTGTCTGGGCGATGAATGGTGAGAAGGAAGAGCTTCCGGTGCAGCGGATCGCACCGGGATCGATGCCCCCGGCCATATCTTGCCATCGATATCAACCATTGTTGTTTTTTTTTATCTCAAATTGATAGCTATACTGTATTCATTGAAGTTCTCAAATTACAAAGTACCTACTTCCAAACTTACAAAAAATGTAACTCAATTGGTTACATATAATTTCTGGAACTGTTATGGGCAATTTATTATGTTTTTAAATCATCGCACGTATTTGCCTCGTCGATGAAAACTAGTTTTTGTTTATTCATTCACAAAATATTGAGTTTAATTAGGTACCCGTGCAACGTACTGAATAATAATTCCAGTTAAAACTAAATATAAATAAATCACACATTGTTACGTGTAATATTTTTATTTTTCATATACACACATTTGTGGTGGTTTTATTTTTTAATAAATCTGTATATAACTGGGAAATTAGTTGTTTATCAAATCGAGGCACTACGTCATTTTGCCGTGTTAAAAGCCATGACATACAACTGTCAAATAATTACAATTAAGTCGGTAGTCAATTTGCTAAACAATTCATTTTCCTGACTGATTAGATTTATCAGCGACATCCAGTCTGTCAGTCATTATTATAACTCAGAAATAAAGACACTTGACTCCTTATCCAAGTTAGTTTTGAAATATCTACGTTACTTTACCTAGGGGTCTCGATATGAATGGATGGTCACCCATCACCATCCACGGCCCAACTTCGGCAAGCGTAGCTTAACTGCGATCGGTCCGTGGAGTTGTTATTATTTAAAACAATACAGCTTCAATACAACTCTGTAAGTCCAAGAAGCAAGCTTTCGAAGTTCCGTACATCGCGATGATGAACATTCTCAATTAAATAAGTCGTCATAGCGTACCTTCTATTCTAAACCACGTAACAGTACTTTAAACTTCTAAGTTCAGTATGACAGTCTACCTTTTACTTACGTATTCTTTATAAAAACGTTGTTTTATCTAGTTCATCAGCATTCTCCTGCCCTTATCCCAATTATTTTTAAGGTCGGCGCAACATGCCTTTTTCTTCCATGCCTACTTCTCTATTAGTCGTCCTCTCGGTAGTCATCTGCTTTCTACCCATGTCATCATTCACATAGTCCATTCATCATTTCTTTGTTCTTTCTATAGGTTTATCTAGTTATACATTCATTTTCCACGGAAAATCGTAAAAGGAAAACCGTAAATCCATAGGCTTAGAAATAGAAGTCACCTCACTACGCATTCAACGTTATAAAGACTGGCTACTGACAAACAATCCGGTCGACATTTAAAAAAAAAGAACATTTTTAAAACAAGAAAAAATTCCAGCCATGTGTCGATCGACGCACATCGGTGGCGTGTGTATGATACGAAAAAAAAAAGAAAACGCGCGGTCGGAACAATCGAAGCTAAGTTATAAAATATGTATCCTAGTGCTGGCTTTTGAAACTTGCTCTCGTACTATTTTGACCGCGATCGGGAATTCCGACAAGAGAATCAAATCGTAACGTTGTTAGTTGCTTTTTTTCCGGTGATTTTTTTCGGCACTGAAACTGAACAATAGTCGGTCGAAAAATGAGATATAGCTGGGTAAATAAAGGACTCGTTGGGAATATGTGAATAGGGTTATTTATGAAAGCTTTCCAGTGCTATAGAAAATTCTGGTAATTGTTTTGCGTGATGTTTTCAGGAAATAAGCATACCTATAGGAATAAATTTATTCATGTGAAAAGCAAAATTGGTCTCACATTAATTACTTATTCATAACTCTTGTATTGTACCTACTGCAAAAAATTAAGCAGATCTAAAAAAAGCTTAATATTATATCATCAATACACTTACCGGTTGGCTGGCCTATTTTTAGCCCAAAGAATGAGCATTGCCATCCAACGTGGCAATGCTGCCAGCCTTTTGGGCACTTTTATTTTCAACCACCGACGACACCGTGTTAGAATTATCCATTCATCTATTACAAGCCGATGGGATTTGCCGTCGGCAAATAATTATGACGACAGCTGTAGTGCAGTGGTGGCTCAGTGATAAAGGCCGCGACTTACGAGTTGTAGGTCGTAGGTTCGAACCCGAACAGGTGCTTTACTTTGTATAAATTATTTCATCACCACTGCTCTCAAAACGGCGAAGGAAAACATCGTGAGGAAACCGGCATGTCCTAGAACCAAAAATTTGAAGAAATGAGACATCTACCAACCCGCATTGGGCCCGCGTGGTAGATTGCGGCCCACTCCCTCTCACCAAGAAGAGGTCTGTGTCCCAGCAGTGGGAACATTATCTATAGGCTGATTAGGGAAATATGAAACTTCCATACAAACTTTTATCTTCTTTAACTCATGTAGGGGATAACTTTTCGAATTCTTCCTTAGTGCTCACCTTCGATATAAATAAGGAACTGTTGTTCAAGCTTCTAGACTCAGCTGTTTAGGTTGTGCGTTGTCTGTCAGTTGGCTTAAAATTTTTGAACGAGTAGAATAGTTCTACTATATATTCTATTAACTTTAAAAAGCTTAAAGAATCAAAGTAACTTACCATAACGTTAATGATAAACATAAATAAAGCTAAACAAATACTTCCGCACACGGTAGTTGAAAGGCGACATCAATAAGACGACGTGCGACGATCTTGATGTCTGCATTCCCTTATCGGCGTGCGATCGCGACAAAAAAGTGGCACTTATGTGCCGGTCATTAATTAAGTGGTCTGGACATGTGCTTGGTACGATACTGTTGTGGATTTTTGAGGTAGTGTCTGTGCCTTTATTTTTTTTTTTGACGTAATGAGTTCGAATTTTGAATTGATTGCATGATGTGTCATTTCTTGTGAGGAATGATAGATTATGTTGTGAAACGATTTTTTTTTATTAGTAGGTAGAGTACCTCGACGCCTAAGTGTCCTTTTGTTTTTGTATAGTTAGTTAGTTAGTAATTTAATTCAGTACCTAATGTAAATGTTAGTCGTGTTTAATATTATATAAATAATAAAAAGTAACTTGTTACTCGCTGATAGCGTAGGGTGAAATAATTTTATAAATTGGTTTTTTGTTGTTGTTTTTTTTTAATTCTTAAATTACTGCCTGTACTGTCCCATTGCTGGGCAAAAGCCTCCCCCAAATCCTTCCAACTCTTTTCCCGCGCCACCTCGAACGCAGCGCTATCTCGAGCGCGCTTTTGCGCAGAATATTTTCAGAAGAAAAAGGAAAATCTGCGATGTTACATTACGAAAGAAAAAATACGACTAGATACAGGGTCAAATTAAGAATTAACTGGCGAAACTTCGCAGTCATAGCGGCCATCAAATTATCAATATTAAAAAAAAAACGATCAAGTGCGAGTCGGACTCGCGCAGCGAGGGCTTGTAGGTAAGTATGTAAATAGTTTTAAATTTTTTTGTTGTAATGTAACTATAAATGTACAGTTCCTTTATTTGTGCTACATGACATTGCTTCTTGCCAAATTTCATGATTCTAGGTCAACGGGAAGTATCCTATAGGTTTTGATTCCGGAACATAAACGCCCGTATCTTTTTATTGCGTTGACTTAGAAGTTTGATTTTTTCACTGCTTCAAGGGATTGCAGCCCTGAGTATTTGATATTAATTTCAACTTGATAACTCCACGCATTCCTGAGAAAAAGGGTCTCGACCAACGGACAGACAGACGGACAACGAGTGATCTTATAAGGCTTTCGTTTTTTTGAGGTACGGATTCCTAAAAAGTACCTATTTGTGTATCAATAATAAAATCAATACACCTCTCTAATATACCCATACATTAATGAATACAAACAGTCGCAGGGCTGTCAAAATTTATAAATTAATAACTTGCCGGCTGCCGCCGCGTCGCCGCGCCGTCCGACATTTATAACCGGCCCGACCAATACTCACGTCATTTTTAACCGTCAGCGCTAATTTGCCATTGTTTTGCCTCTGACGCCACCTTTTTTGCTAAAAACCATAAAATAGATAAAGTTTTTGTCGTTTGGGGCATCCTTAATTGATTATAAACGTTAAAGTGGTGTTTCATGATGAATCCTAGTATTTGGGGCTATGTTGGGTGTTATTTATCTTAACACGTTTTTAGCAAGTCATTTATTTTATGGTTTTATTTGGAGTGAAGTTTATGTTTGTTGTTTATTTAATAAAGTAGGAATATTAAGTTAATAGGGAGTAGTGGTGGCCCAGTGGTAATGGCCCCCGACTTACGAGTCGTAGGTCCGAACCGAGGTAGGCGCTTTACTTTGTGTAAATAATTTCACGAAGACATGTGACATCTACCAACCCGCATTGAGCCCGCGTGGCGGATTACAGCCCACTATCTCTCTCCGAGAGGAGGCCTGTGTCCTAGCAGTCGGAACATTATAGGCTGATTAATGCTTAATTGTGTTATATAATAATATTAGGTTACTTAAGTTTTCGTGTTACCTAAGTATGTGGGAATTGGATCGCAACCGGAAGGATGTATCTATGGATGCACATAATTAAATAAGCTTTTAAAAAAGAAATGATGCAACTTAATTAGTCTACGTCGATTTCCATGGCAAGCTTTTCTTCTGGTTTCCAGATTAACTTCATGTCAGTAAAGTAATGGTTATTTAAGTAAGTAACTAATACATCCCTAAACTCATCTAAACAAAGTTTCGTCGTATCAAAAGCACCAAACACAATATCAAAACTTCCCCATGTACAAATTTCAAAGTTTAAACCTCGAAAGATCTCCATACGTCGAGCTCGCCAACATATCGGAAGCGACTAGTCCCCGGGCTGGTATTTGCATAACGCTTCGGCAATAAGTTAGGTGCACCTCCGCGTCGGACGCATGAAGGCGACAGAGCCGCCTCGGCTGCTATAAAGCACAGTGCAATAAAGAGAATGGATGCCGCCCATCGGCCGCCACCGGCCGCCGGCTGGATTACCCGAATCGCCACTATTTATCGCTCGAGCCGTGCGCCCAGGTGCCATCAATCTATTTAATGATCGGGTCAGCACATACTCTTCGTCTTTTTACCGCTTGCGCCCGTTCGCCGCTCCAAAACGAAGACGTGAACTCCTAGGCCGGGAGATGGACGTTTGATGAGGGGCTTTTGTGTCGATCGCCAGCGTTAAAAGGGTTTCGGACGCACTATCACAGTATTATAAAAGTTTTGCTTGCTTTTTGGCTTAACGTGAGCGGTTGGGGGCGAAGGTGTTGTAAATATGCCTGGCAATAAGGTTACGAGGAAGCTATTGGAAAAGTCTGCTGCATCATTTGCTATTATACGTATAAAACCAGTTTCTTCTTAATTCTAAAACATACAACAGAACGTTTTGTGGAAATGAATGGTGGAACTAGTGCAATTTCATTTCCACAAAACTTTCTTACAGTTCCGATGCCTATTGCAGTCATGATAGCAGCTGGATGAGAGTTGCCGAAAATCGAGTTGAATGACGTGCAATAAGAGAGGCCTATGTCCAGCAGGGGACTGCTATAGGCTGATGATAATGATGATTGCAGTAATGATCCCTTACTAAACAAATACTTGAACAGAACTTGAATTGAATCAAATCTGATTGCCCCTATTGACTTGTTTGTAAAGACACCCACGGCATAGAGCCCAACTGCAACTACAATCAAAAAGGAGCGTTTATTACGTCTCCCATTCCCATCTCAATACTTCCCATCAAGCACAAAAGTCACCAGCATTTAATCCTCGAATAAATCAGACTTATTCTGAAGAGCCCTAAGTATGGTGGACCACAATCAAAAGTGGGCATTGAATGGTCGGAGCACACGTTTGCTCGGACCTCGGCTGTACATCTGCCGGGATCGTGCGCAAAGCAATGGCTATAAGGATTTGACGGGTCTTTACTCACTGAGGTCCGCTTTGTTTAAACGATCTTTGTGAGTGGACCCGATTTATGCCCATAATAAAGGCGTTGAAGGATGTTTGGCTTGATATCTGCTGGGAATTTCAGTTGGATCTTGGAGAGTATCTATTTGGTTATATTAGTCTTAATTTACTTGTTTTCTGCACTTTTCGTGGTGGTAAAACCCAAGTTCCTTCATTCACAATAGATATTATGGACCCTTTATTCATAAACGTCGCTTAAACTTACGTAATGATTAGCGACTGTAAATACTACGCTAATTACCTTTAATCATCGTTTATAAATAAACCCCAGAATGTAGATGTCGTAATTAAAGTAATGTTTCTCTTACGTTATATTTAACGTGATGTGATCTATTTAGAGCAGTGTTGGTGCAGTAAAAAGAGCCGCGACTTACGAGTTGCAGGTCGTAGGAACCAAAGAATTTGAAGACATGTGACATCTACCAACCCGCACTGGGCCCGCGTGGTGAATTACGGCCCACTCCCTCTCACAGAGAGGAAGCCTGTGTCCCAGCAGTGGGAACATTATAGGATGATTATCGATATATTTAGTGTTAATAGCTGTAACTTAATTATTTGCTTGCAGTCACAAATGAAAAGTTAAAGAACTTTACTTGCTGTTTATTATGAGTTTGAGCAAGAAACCTACAGCTCTGAAACTCTTTTTGGCTAACCATAGCACAGCATAGCATAATCCGCCTATAATGTTCTCATATTACTTATTACTATTATTTCTGTTCATACTCATAATAATTAGACAATCCCCACCCATAACTCACCATCACATTCTTTCAAAACAAACATAATATACTTAAGCCACATATTCAGCAATAAAAGTGGTGAAATCAGTAGTCGGTGGTGATATGATTAGTCATGATGGCGGCACTACCCTACCTCAATAAGTCGGGGCTTGTCTACGATTCGTAAACTCGCTTACTTCACCTGAGCAAACTGCCTCCCGGCGAGGGTGGAGGGCGCGGGACCGTTGTTGTACGTCACGGGATTTTTGTTGTAAAGTTGTACCGAAGGAAAAAAGGAGGAGGTTCTCAAGTTAACACGTATATATTTTTTTCAGTCTCATGTTTAGTTGACAAGTTAATTTTAGTATGAGAAAGAACTTCCTTTACTTGTGCTACATGACATTGCATCTTGCCAAATTTCATGATTCTAGGTCAACGGCAAGTATAAGTATATAGGTTTTGATTTCGGAACATAATCTATTGATTGCGTTGACTAAGAAGTTTGATTTTTTCACTGCTTTAAGGGATTGCAGGCCTAAGTTTTTGATATTAATTTCAACTTGATAACTCCACGCGTTCCTGAGAAAAAGGATCTTGACAGACGGACAAACAGATGGACAACGAAGTGATCTTATAAGGGTTCCGATTTTCCTTTTGTGGTACGGAACCCTAAAAATATTTAATACCTAATATACCGAGAGGGCTATTAATAGATAATTATGGAATGTCTTTTTCTTCCATAATTCCCTATTAATGTTGCGCCGACCCCTAATTAATTGAGATAAGGTCAGGACTCAAGACTATGATGATGGAGATGATGAGACGATGACCTTATTTCCAGGCACAGCACAAGGAAATGTGGAAGAAAATAGGGGAGGCATTTGCCCAGCAGTGGGACAGTACAGGCTAACGGAAAAACAAAAATATAATTAAACTACTTTGAATAAAAGAGCTATTTTCAATAGGGTTCCTCCTACGGGTAGAAACGAATCTATAAAAAAAAAAGACTTAATTAATTGATTTTTCGCAAGCTAAAATGTTTTCAGGTTTCACACATGATAGACGGGAATATTTTTAGAAATGTGTTGAAGTTTTTTTTGTTTCTAATGCATTAAATAAATTTTTGAAAAGTACAGAATTAATCTCCATTAAATTATCTATACAATGGTATATAAATTAAGTAAGGTCTGTGTACTAACTAGCAGGAGTATAACAATAGAAACAGTTGCAGAAAGGAGGTAAAAAAAAAATGTTCAATCTTAAAGCACTCTCTAATGCATCGCATTATGAGTTGTGCAAAATAAAAAATAAAAATCACATAACCACCCCGTGCAATGGACACAGGCCACAAGGCGGGCAGACCGTGGGCGGGCGCGGCACGGTTCCGGTCAAGTCGCGGGCGGCTCTCGGCTTCCGGCCGTCCAATTTGGCCACATTCAGCCCAATAGTGGGGGCAAGACGTTTGATACCTCCCCCGACTGCGACTTGCGATTCTCGACGCCGTTTTATATAAGTTTCAAGTACGTTTTTTTTTTTGTTTTTTAGGCTGGTTTTCGGTGATATGTGGGAAACGCTTGTTTTAAATTGATATGGCACGTTGATGTAACGCATGTTCTGTTGTTTGATCACTTTTTGTACAGACGCCAGCATATCAAGCTACCCGAAATTGTCAAATTTTCCCAATCAACTTTGAACCTTATGCTTTAGCGATCAAGTTGAAAATCTATTAAAGAAATTTGACAGATTATAGTAGCTTGATGTGCTGGCGTCTGTACGACTCATTAGCCTCGTTTCTTGGTCCACAAAATATTCTAATGTTTTATTTAAAATTTTAATTGATAGTAGGTAAATCGTGACGGAGCAGTGGTGACCCATTGGTAACGGCCGTTTCATACGAGTTGTAGGTCGTAGGTTCGAATTCAGACATAGGTTGCGTTTAGATATCAGGGGGGCAATTCCCGTAATTTTAAGAACATTCATAGTCTGATCTCGGTCTCAGTCTGTCAAAAATACCTCTAACTTCCTTAAATGTTTTTGACATTGATTGTCGCTGAGATGAAATTGCGACTAGATTTTGAACGTTTTTAAATTACGGGAATTGGATTTCAGAATATATTCTAACCCCTTACTAATAAACGTTGTATAGCGTCTGTATAGTAATTACACAACGCTTTGTCTTCTTCTTTCGAAAGTCAAATTAGTGACGACCGAAAGAGAGAAATCGGTGTGTAACTATTCATCTGATATAATACATAATATTAGCAAGGGGGTAATAATAACAGCTGGGTTTGCAAACTCATCAAGGGGATGTTTTTTTTTATTTTAGCCAAATTAGATTGGCTTAGTTTAAAGCCGATTTTAGCACCTCATCGATTAAAAGGTCAAAGGTAAAACAGTAGCAAAAATATAAATAATAATTATACCAGCCTATTATTATTGTTCCACTGTAGGGTAAACGCCTCTTCTCATACACAGAAGGCACGAGCATTGATCACCACGGTTGCTCAAAATGAGTTGTAACTCAAGAAAAATATAAAAGGTGAAATAATATGCAATGAAGTTTTCCGGATCCTGCAAAGTGACCTCCATTCCTCAAAAATCTTCAACCAAAACAGAATCAAATAAGAACCAAGATAAATTAATCACTTTTTCCACGGAACCGTCTCCATAGGTACCTACGGCGCATAATCCTACACTAACGACTGATGCGACTAATTATAAGATGAGCTCAAGTTAATCCTTGGGCCTCAGGCCCGAATGTCCGGCCTCGTTCGGCTTTCTCCGCCAAGCTTCGGACTTACGTCGTACGCAATTAAACGGATCTCCGGCCGAAACTAAACAGAGGGATGCCTTTGGCTTGGTCACCGTGCTGTGTACGTTGGTACTTAATTTAGGCGGCTTGGTAGGCACGGAATTTGGGAAGCAAATTAGAAGTATGAAGCTTAGGCAGGTCTGTTGTGGCTTGGAATTCTACAGACAAAGGACATTGACTGGTGGTGATCAATAATTCTTATTGGATTTTTCAACGACTAGACGTTTTTGTCAAAAAACTCGAGGATAAATATTTAAACGATACGACTGGGAACACAGTCTCAGGAAACACTTTTTACGGAATAAAAAACCAATCAGCATCAATTAAAAAGTCTTTACATCCGCGTGCATTTCTCCCCTTGTTTCCACATCTCTAGCGAAAAGACCGACGGCTGTGGCCAGGTTTTCCGGCCAGCATTATTATTGCAAATTTCTGTCGGCAGGTACTCACCGCATAATATCAAAACAAAGGTACCGTCCCGTGAAATCCACACTAGGTGGTGAGCAACAGCTCATTAAGGAGTCAGAAGGGTAAAAAGTCTGGTCCCTCGGACGAATCGGCCTTTTTGTAAAAAGAGGCTTAATTAGGGCCTCATGCGGCTACCCTACAACCCCTGTAACTTTTAATAAATGTTCGAAGAGCGCCGTTTACATAGCCTATGTAGATATATGAACGTAGATTATACGATGGCACCTACATTCGGGGGTACTTTGTCCGTATCAGTTAAAGTATTTGATGAAAGTTTGCAGGGTTAAATATTGTTCGGAGGACTTCAAAATTATATTCATTTAAAAACGTATATCATTAAATGTGGAAAAATCTTTAAAAAGCGTACCCGTTTTTGGGTTACCGAATAGTCGGATACCGTAAAATAAACACTTTCCCCTCACTATAATTATATTGAACTCTGCTCAATGTTAGGGTTGGTTTTTAATAAAAGCACGCAGTCTTCGCATCACTAACAGTGACCGATGACCGTAAAATCTACATGCACGGATAACGCCACTTCAAAGGTGAGAGTCCAAACAAATTACGTCAGAATTAAGGGGAAGTTGTAATATAGGTATTACTCGCTTACTTCCCACGTACGCGCGTGCGCCAAGCGAGTCCTCGTGGGAAGGTATTAAATATCTCGAATCAGTGCACACCGCGTCCTCAATGAAGTACTGATCGGACCTCCGATACTGTAGTTACACGATCACACCAATATTCGATGGTCTTCCTCCCCCTTCGCTATCGAAAATATATAGAGAATTTTAGGGGTGTTGTGATAGTTTTTGCGGGTCATATTAAAATGGTTGTATCATACTAATAAAGCGATGCGCCCTTATCAAGGCATCTGTCCTCACACAATGACGGATCATCCCGTAATGCGGACGGGAAAAAACACGGGGGTATTGTAAGGTTTTTTGCATTCTGTATTCCGGATCATTGTTGCGTTGTTTAATTTTATGGGATATTTTAAGCAAATGATACGGTTTTATCGTATATCTACACTGATGAAGAGATATGCGGTATGAATAAGCGGGGTCTGTTTGAGTTTGTAGATTTGCTGGCGCTGATAGTGTTTCGTTAGTTTTGGACGTTTTATGGAAAATAAAAGTTTTTAGGTAAAATATACAGTGACGTTGTTTTAATTTACTACCTACATAGTTACTATATAAAAATGTAATCTACTTGGTTCAAAATTGCATTAGAATAACGTTATAGTAATAATAATCAAGATAGCTATTAATAATAATACCACCCTATTATTGTCCCACTGCAGGGCAAAGGCCTCTTCTCATACAGAGAAGGCACGAGCATTGATCACCACGCTTGATCAAGACGGGTTGGCAACTTGCAGCGCCCCGCGGTTTCACCCGCGTAAGTTTCGATCCCGTGAGAATATCGGGATAAAAGTATTCTACTCGTATGTGTTAATCTAGGAAATAGTCTATCTATGTGCCAATTTTTATCCAAATCTGTTCAACGGTTTACGCGTGATTGAGTAACAAACATCCAAACATCTTCACAAACTTTCGCATTTATAATATTAATAGTGTGATAAGTAGGATATTAGTAGGATTAATGATGTAATATTTTTGTAACAACATAACTTAAAAAAGTGTCCATGGAGTTTCTTGCACGCTCTTCTCCATAGGTGCCTTTGGAATGGGCAACTAGCTTCATATTTTCTGACTGACCGACTCCTTGATAATTAAAAAGTGTAAATGGTTTAATTGAAATAAATGCTTTGAGTTTGAGTTTATTAACAAGAAGACCAGGTTTCCTCACGATGAAATCAAGATCGCTATTAATGTTAAAGTTCCAGAAGTCGAATTTCCCTGCAGTGGAATTTATTTATAGGCTGATTTCAGGTCAAACATCTACACCTATTGTACAATTTATCTCTTTTCATAACGCGTCAGTCTCACCGCTCATTCCGTCCATGTCGCAATTGCTTACATTAAAAATACCCCGTAAAAAAGCTCATAAACCTTCGAAATCTTCAAAGAACAAGTAGCCAGCCTCTTAAAGGATAAATCCATAAAATCCAGCACTAAAATGCCTACGTCACATGTTTGCGTGAATAGGAATTGTTTATGAGCGCCCCAGCTAAGGCGGGACAATAATGAGAGCTATAAAGGCGATGCCACATCGGCGGCGTATCTACGATCTGCGTCTCGATGGAGGTTATTTACATAGCAATAAGGACAGATACCGTCGCCTCTATACCCGGCACCTTATCTCTGTTATTGCCTGTGTGCACACGGCTTATGGTCGGGAGGAAAATGAACTGGGGCGTCAGGAAATAAGGTGTTTTTAAACAAGATTCTTCTGATTTACTCTCTTTGAATGGGAGATTGCAACCGTTGTGGAAAGGTTTCATGTACGGTGCAGTGAACTTTTGGGCTGTGTGTTTTCGGCTTCATTTTACGTGGCTGTCAGGTTCACAAAGAATTTCTTGTTAAATTTCGCATTCTCTGAAGTCTGCTTCATGTCAAAGCGGAAACGTTTACTGAAAATAATTTTTGTCCTCTCAATAACCTGTTCTGATGTGAGCTGAAAAGTTACTGAGGTAATTTTTTATGTTCCATTAATGGCTCGCATCCTGCGTGCGTATTTAACCAGAAGCAAAAGAATGGATAGTATGTAAGGATCGTAGAAGGTGGCGTTCTGTCGTTTCTGCTAACTGCTATGGGAAGAAGGCGTGAGCTTATGTATCTATTTAAGGGGACTACATGCCCTAAAGCGCGGTCACTGTCGGACTGCATCGAAAAGAAAGAGAAGCGCGATAACACAACGCTGGTAAATTATTGCAAAATATGAAGCATCTATCTATTTGCAAAAAATCTATTGATTAGACAAAATTAAAACACTATTACGTTAATATGTTGCTTGTAGAATAATCTGAAAAAAAATCAGAATGATTGTATGTTTATTAGTATGGTTTTTAATCGATAAAAGGAACTTTTAGAGGTTTCTTCGTGATTTTGTTTTATCGTATCAAATTAGGTGTGTTATGATTTCAACACACTATTTAACTAGCATATATCCTGAAGAATATCATATATTTTTCTGATTTTGTTTAATGTAGTCGATCATATACTTTTAGGCATTATAAGGCTTGCGTTTAGGTCCTGTAGTCCCATTAATTAACGAATATTACTAAGCATATCTCTCCGAAAATTCTTAAGTAAATTCGAAATTTGGGAATTATGTACAGCATGATTCAAAAATCACTTTCCTAATGACTTCTAAATCGATATCCAAAAACCAATTTTTAGCAACAATCTCCCTAGACTCCCTACACATAAAGATTTGTCGCACAACAGAGAATTGACAACAGCCAGGGGTGAATCCAAATATTAAAATGAAAATTTATGAAGTGTGACTGGTAGAGGGACATCCGACCGGAGCGAACCGATTTGTATGGAAATCTGGTAAATGTCTCACTGAGCGGGTGTCGCAGTCGTCCGGAGGTACAATTTGATGGCATAATTTGGTACGAGGAACGTAAAACGTCCAGATTTATGTTTGTTTGTATATTTGCCTTTATTGAATGGTGTGGAGAGGCGGTTTATGGACGCTTTGTTGCGATGTTTATTGTTGCGTTATTTTGTAGGTGTGTGTTCGGTTTGTGGAAGTGTTTAGATTTTATATGGGTACTAGCTTCTGTCCGCGACTTCGGCCGCGTAAAGTTTTATGTTCCCCCGACCCACCCCGTCGCATCGCATCGCCTACCCACGCTATCAGGTACTTTTCGCTTAGCGTTCTTTGTGACTTTTTGTTTTTGCTCGCCTTCTACGGGTCCTGCTAAAACCTTCAACAAGAATAGCGCTATCAAATGCATAGAGAATTTTTCATATCCGACTGGTAGTTCCAGAGAGAGAAACAAACTCTTCACTTTATTATTAGTATTTTATAGATTAGCGTAGATTTTAAAGTGTCTATTGAAAGTTCATCAGAGTATAATAGGTACATAGAGATATAGTAAAAGGTAGTTCTACCATCTCCGGAGAACTTCTGGTTAACTTATCCCAAAGTTGTGTTTATCCCTGTATTAATAAGAACTAAAGTTCTTAATAGGTACTTAATTCATTACAATTTAGCCTTATAGATAAGCAGTTTAACTCTAAATTATAAGTTTACGTAAAAGATTATGTTATAAAACTGGATCAAACCGGAATGAGAATGCTTAAATAGTGGATAAGAAAAAGTTTAAAACAGAAGACGAACTAGCAGGGGATCGATGAGGGGTGGAGGGGGGGGGGGGGTCAGGGGATCAGACCGGAATAATTCGTTATAACTTACATAATAGTGTCAATTTTCACTTTAACACAATTCTGTACCTCTTCCTCAGGATCCCATTGTTCATTATGTTACATCTATAGCACAGGACTGTGCTATAAGTACATGTAACACACGAACAGACTTGATTTTGATACAAATTTTGTTTTATTTTTAGGTGATAGTCTAGATATGAGCAATGTGAAACATACCCAATATATTGGGCTGTGTCAAAACACTATTTGCGAGTTTCATAGTTCCAATTCAACTATTCTGGCTTATTCGTCAAACCGAAACGTTGAGAGCAGTCGATGTACCATAAGACCAAGCCGCGTTATTCTGTAAATATACTGCTGTGCTTCAACTGGCGTGACACAGTATAATATTTTGAACAGTAGCTCAATATGCCCGAGGTAATAAGAAAAATAACTGTACAAAGGCGGACTTAATAGTCCCCCTTTATACAGTTATTTTCCTTTTGTGCATAATGTTATATTATAACTAAATAAAAACGTTACGTCTTCAAAACAGAATTAAAATGGAAAATTTCAACGACGTAAATAGGATAAGAGGAAGTGGTTTTAATTCAGCTTGCAAGGTTTGATCAATTCATACTTACTAACTAACAAATTAACTAACAAGGCAAGTTAAGTAAAAGCTTGTAAAAATATGATCGGGTTCCGTACCTTCGTTTAGAGCAGATGATGTAGGTACAACATTAAGACCACGAATCCTTGTTCTAGGCAATATGCTGTTGTTTGCCATAAAACTCCTGTAAAATATTTACTAATTTATTAAGTAAGTAAGTACTTTTATGGACTATATTATTTCACGTGTCTATCAATGTTATTTCATTATAAAACATTTTTTATAAACTTATGTTAATTTATTCATAGGGGACGAAAGTTCAATGCTCTTTCTTTTGAGCATAGTGTTATTAGTTTTGGCTAATATCGGTAGATGGCACGACTAGTAAGGCAAACTATTTTGATGTCTAGGTAAGTGCAGATTTTTCAATAGGTGCTTTACTTTTACCTGAAAAATAAATGTTACGTTTTGACAGATTATCCATACAGAAACTGTCAATATGACAAACTTATTCGTCGGTTAAAAGTTAACTGGCGATTGAAAAACCGGCCCTTACAGGTAGTTAGTTAGGTAGTTTTAGTCAGTAAGAGTCTGACACTCCCTTCCGCTCCACCCAGAGCGGGAGGAGTCATCATAAATGACATCATCGTTAGTAATAAATGGTTTGGGCAAATAAACTGGCATTATTTGAAGAATTCATGTTATTTTTTGTTTTTGAATATTTTTGCCATCCACCAGGCAGTGGATGGCAAAAGTTTTCCTACCGCATTACTACTACCGGTTATTCTTTAGTCTCTCAGCTTCTTCTAAGCAGTGGTGGCCCAGTGGTAGCGCCCGCGAATTACGAGTTGTATGTCGTAGGTTCGAACCTAGATAAGCGCATTACTTTGTGTAAATAATTTTCATCACCACACTGTTCTCAACACGGCGAAGGAAAACATCGTGAGAAAACCGGCATGTTCTAGAACCAAACATTCGAAGACATGTGACATCTACCAACCCACACTGGGCTCGCGTGGTAGATTACGGCCCACTCCCTCTCACCGAGAGAAGGCCTGTATCCCAGCAGTGGGAACATATAGGTTGATTATGGTCTTAGCTTCTTGTAATTAGCTAAAAAGTGGCTTAATTAAAGTCTACACATTATCTACCCATCATTTAGGCCTCATTTGCACGATATAAGTATCTTGTCATATAATAAAATTGAAGCAACAAATTACTTGCATCGTATAAACACTGCTTAGACGGTGCAAATTTTATAGTACCTAAGTCACAGTCAATTAAAACGCACTGTGGAAAGCAGGCTTGATATTATTTACCAGTTGACCTACTACATACTCCTCCTCTGTGGTCCCAGCAAAGCCGCTGAGCCGTCATATCGACTCGGCTCGTTGCAGTGGAATCGGTTGAGCCAGGTTTTTTACGCACCCATAACTGGACCGCCTATGGACGGCGGGCAGTACCGATAGACAAATTTCATCGCGACATTTTTTTCCCGCCACTGTTATGAATTTCCTTTGTAATAAATAAAAAAAAAACGGGGTGTAAGTTGAAAAGTGTTTTTCACTTTTAGTGCGGGCTATGGAAGCTTAAAATACTTTCGGACCAATCTCGGAGAATTCATAGTTTGATACGGATTTTTAGGCTCGGAAATTTTTGATGTAGCTTTTTTGAAGTGCTGGGATTCTGACGGTATTTTAATGATTTGTACCTTTGTACCTACTATATATTATTATACTACTATACTGGGTGGCAGGGACATCAACGTGCAAATTAGAACCATGAATTCAGCACATGATTCTAGACCGTCTATCGTAGAAATTTTTCGTCAGTTATCTTACTTCTTACTAATATTATAAACGTGAAAGTTTGTGAGGATGGATGGATGTTTGTTACTCTTTCACGCAAAAACTACTGAACGGATTTTGATAAAACTTTACAGTAATATAGCTTATACATTAGAATAACACATAGAATACTTTTTATCCCGATATTCTTACGGGATCGAAACTTATGCGGGTGAAACCGCGAGGCACTGCTAGCCAAATATAAATCTGATCTTTCATACGGAAGTGCAATACCTACGCGGCGGTTTTTTTAATAACCGATGCCCACATCACTTGACCAATTAAATATTTAAATGAGTAGGTACTAATAGAACGGTCACAGACTTCCATATGTTTATATACAGCGTGTTTCAAAATAGCGAGCTAATAATAGTGGGCAGCTTTGTTAGCAGTTAATAAATGAAACAACTAGTATTCAACATTCGATTCCAATTAATTGACATGCGAATTGTCGCTGCGACGCGCGACTCAGTCGCTGCCGCTTTTATGTCTATTGTCGCTTTTATGTATTATTTCGGCCGTTTTTATGTAAGTAATAAAGTATTTTGGTTTTGAAACGTTCTCTTAAAATATCTGTTGGACTGTATCGTTGGTCCAGCCCAGAGGTATTTTTAATGTGAGTTTTAAAACGGTAATATCCACCGATTTTAGGTGATGTGAGCTGTCACTCCCTTGCATCACCTGATCTGTTCTGTAAAATCCAACCGTTAAAACTTAGGTTAGTTTAAAATGTCATTTGTGGTGGACTGACAACTTACCTCATGCTCAATTCAGAAGTTTTCACGATAGGATTTTAACATAAAAGACCGTCTGCTCACGACCCACCGTAACCCACTAGTAGTAGTGGTAACCAACTGTCAAGTCAGTAGTCACACTCAAGCTCGGGGTACTGGGTTCGATCCCCGAGTCTTTTGAAGTGAAATGTATTGAGCTACAAGTGCTACAACCCCCAGACATTCGTTGCCTACATTCAGGAGATGCTCGTGAGGTTTATTCCATCCAATTTTTGGGGGGGGGGGCATCGAGCCTACAGCATTTTATATGGAACGACTGCCCCACAACCCAGTTACTGGGTAATAAGATTCCCCTTGGTAAGACTGGTTGTCAGACTTTCGGACTTCTGACGACCCGTAACCCGTAACGACTGTAAAAGATCCACGAATGACAGCCGGGACCAACGGCTTAACGTGCTTTCCGAGGCAGGGTCTTGATATGTAAAGATGGTCACCCATCCACGGACCAACCGCGGCAAGCGTAGCTTAACCTGATCGATCGAACCGTCCGGCTGTTATTTCTTAGCCTCAAGCCCCTCCAGCCTGTACCATCCAGTCCGTTACTTATTACCAACAGGCTGTTCAGCTGTTTGATGGTATTTTAGACCCTTGCTCGTCATTATGTAGGTACACTTGTCCGTTCTGCTTTCAGGCATCCTTCTGTAATAATAATGTTATTGAAGGTTCGACTCACACGACCTGATTGATGCTTTATTCACCACATTTATCGTTCCTTCGCTGAAGTGGCACTAGTACTTTCCAACTGTACAAGATTCACTAAAGCTGTTTACCCCTCTTTCGTACATGGCGACTACGACAGCAACCATGGTTGCAGCAACCGCCATTCTAGTAATATTTTGTAAGAAGGTGTTTGCTGTGACCAAAGTCGAGTCTGAACTGACAGAGGCTTCTCTCTGATGTCCAGAATCATCAGATTGGGCAGTCAGATTAGTCCTCCCGCATTACTCACACTGCCCATCAAGCTTAGCAAGTAAAATTCCTATTTAATATTTAAATAACCCATCAGTATATAGTCCCAGTCAAAATCAAAGCCGGTCGGCGCTGCGTGCAGCTCGAATGCAAATGTTGGGTGGGGTGTACTGTGAACGCGCAGTTGGCTGCATTGTACCGCCCCGCGTCCCTGCTTCACCCCCGCACAGACCCGACACATCCCGCGAGAGTTTGTTTTTCGGGGCAAATAGCTATAGGCTTGATAATGGCCTCGCGGGCTGCGGTATGATGTGGAAGGTGCTCTGCTTTGGTGAGTTATACGGAAGGATGGATATGATACTTCTACCATGCTCATCTTTCAGTGAAGAACAGCGTCAGCTATACCTTAAAGAATTCATAGACTAAATGATTTATCAGACCAAGTAATTGATTTTTCAAACGCGCATACCTTCTATTATTTATACCTAACAAAAATATTAATCCTAAAAGACAAGTGCTTTAAATTATTTTTGACACAACTCCTGACGTAATTATGTTAAACCCAATTGAAATAAGAAAAAAAAACATGATAACATAAGCCCTTCGCTGTAACAACCTATTGCAAAAGTTTTGTTCCTACAGGTTTGAGCTACAAAAACAGAAAATCAAAGTAGAGTACCATCTCAACCATATCAACTGTATCGGAGTAGCGGATGGGTTTTGATTTTTGTAGTTTCGTATTATTTGCGTATTTATCCACCCGCCGCCCAGCGATACATTTATTTGCTTCTACCTCCCCATACTCTGCCTACCCCCGTTCGATTGATCGCGATATCATTGCGATAATAGCAGCAATGGAATCGGCGCGCGGTTCCGTCACGCTGGCGTAGAAATATGGCGGATTGCTGCGCCCGATCAACCGCGATCACAGCTAATTATTGCATGAATGGGTGCTGTGAAAGACACGAAACGTTTGCGAACTGTGTGAAAGATGATTTAGCTAGAATGGAAGTCACTACCAAGATGACGACTAACGGCTGATTCCTATAATTTACGGACCGTTATTGGTCAAAATTAAGATTCTTGTATCTTTACTAATAATGAAGCAAAAACCTCATAGCTTTGCACAGTAGACCCTCCTATATAGAAGTAGTAAAATTAGCTTACGAATCTGTTTATATCTATTTATACAAGAATATTTTTTTATCATCATAAACATTTTAACAGGGTGTTCTACCCATGAATATGAACCACTTTCACTATGGGATCAACTTTGAAATCACGAAAAAAAAATCAGCTGTTTAATACAAAAGTTCAATACCTATTGTATGAACAATATGTATGAAACAGCAGATTTTTATTTCGTGATTTCAGAGTTGGTCTCATAGTGAAAGTTGTTTATATTCATAGGTAGAACACCCTGTAAAAATTTGGATGGTGATAAAAAAATCTTTCTGTATACAAGGGCAGGGCAGGAGAATGATGATTGTGAATAAAGTCTAAATTCCCGTGTTTGGCTAGGTTTCTACTGTATAATTGCCCATATTATCGGAATGACTTCGCACTTGATTGAACTCCCTAAAGTTGCTCAAAACCAGAGACAATTGAAAAGTTCCGATTGAAATACAGTCACGGCAGAAAGTCATAGTTAGTACAACAAAAGAAATATAATTAAGGTTGATCACAAACCCCCAAACCTCCTAATCATAATCTACCTACAGTATTTTAACTCATTCAAATACTTGATAAAATTGTATTTTCTCTCTTTCTTTCTTGGAAACCATTGACTGATGACTAATTAGTAACACAGTAGCACATTATGAATTTATTCATTGCCTATGCAACGCATACTAAAATATATCGACCAACGATGTCTGTCACTTTATAAAATTCATCTCAAGTTTTATGCACCGTAGCATCTGCAATGAAGCTCTGTCAAAACATACCTTACTTTTATGAAGTGCAGAATGCCATTTAGGATCTATCAATCATAGTAAAACATCTTCCCAGTAATACGTCGACAAACAAGATATGCAAACGTTTCAACAAAGGCGACACACTGACGTATGCAAATTAGACCGAGCAGCATAAAAGTTCTAAACGGCGATACGGTTAAACTTTTAACCAAATAATATTGAACAAAAAAAGAACGAATATTTGTCATGTGAGCGCATACGCATGGGCTGGTTATCAATTTAAAAGTCGGTATTATCCGCATAATGCTGCAAGGGGCTGATATAAAACATTTCAATTTGGTGATCCGGTTACCCGGCCCCCGTTTCAAATCTGCATTGTGGGACCCCATACACTAGTAGTTTTGGGTACACTCGAGCTGTAAGCTTTTTCGATTGCAGTATATTTTTGTTTGTTCAATTTCGTTAAAAATGCACGCGGCAAAGTAGCGTGGAAAGTCGGATATCTTATTTCATTTTCTGTTTGTTGTTTTAAAAATGCTCCTCTGTGTATTTTTTTTTTGCTTGTTTTTTACGATGTTAATTTGCTTTCCTTTGTACGTAGTTTAATAATTTCGCTCGGATCGGAGTCATGATTTTGTAAATCAGTAGATTATGGATGCTCATGTGTTATCGATTTATTTATATCAGAATGAAGTACTTATTTGTTTTCTATTATTATACAGGATGTACCAGAAAGGAGTGGTCAAATTTAAAGGTGTGGTGACCATCACACAGAACAGCTTTTTCCATGGAGACAAAAGCGTAATTGCGAAAAAAATCAGCCGTCCCATACATTTGGGCCGAGTAAGTATTAAAGTTTTGTATGGGACAGTTGATAGATTTTTCGCGATTACGATGTTGGTCCCATGGAGAAAGAAAGAAAGAAAATACGTTTAAAAGTTAAGTTAAGTTTAGAAAGTTGTTGTGTACGTTTCTGGTAGACCCTGTATTCACAAATAATGGTCTCTTCATATCATAAATCTATCGATCGTTGAAAAAGTACATGAAGTCATAACTAAAACATACGTGTGATCTTATAAACTTATTAGGCCTTATTACAATCTATGAATGACGTCATTATTAATAGAAAACCAGGAAAAGTCGGTAAACCAGATAAAATAACTTCCAAACTAAAAAAAACTTCACAAAGTATGACACTCAAAATAAAATCAGCAAAAATAATACACTCAAACTAGATCCAAACTGTAACACTTTACCACACGAGCGTCCCCGCAGTGGGTACCCCAAAACGCAGTGTATGCTTGGTTAGGCCCGCGCCTCCCGCGGCCGGCGGGTTTACAAGAAAGGGGTAGTTAGCCGCTATTGTCTCCAGCCCTCCTGCCCCAATCCGGCTGCATACCGCTTTACCGCTACAGAACCGGATAAGTGACATTTTTTTAAATGTCAAAATAAGTATATAATTAGGTTCTTAAGTAGTTTTGTGGCTGGAATTGGATATAGCGTTTAGTGTAAGAGGTCCTTATGAGAGTGTTTGGTTACAGTTTTTGATTGTGTCGTTCTTTTTTCAGGTTTTAAGAGAAAGTATCAGTGACGAGCTTGCTTTGTGACGTTACATAAAGAAGCATTGTGACATTTAACATTGAGCTTTTAGCGAAAAGCTGTCCGACTTTTAAATGTTTTTCGTAGCTTGTTCGGAATCATAAATTATAAAAGTGTATTCTAGAGACAAAAATGGACCAGTGTAAAAAGATATTAAGTTAATAGCGGTTTTAGTAGATTATTTGTAATTAATTTTAATTTGTGAAATATTACTTCAGTAAATCAGTACTAAAATGGTGATGATTACTTTGGCAACTACAACTAGTAAGAACTGCTGATGTATTCTGTAAAAATGTCAGCGTGAAAACTTAGGTGAAGTGAGTTTGTAGTAAGCTGTCTATAGTGACAATCCCTAGTATGAGGTGCAATGACAGCTCACTTCACCTAAATTTTCACGGTGACATTTTTACAGAATATATCGGCGATATAGGCAGACTAACAAAACACTTCTTAATGTGGTAATATAATTCAGAATGAATTTGAACTTGATCTGCATTCATCTTAGAGCAACCAACCAATAGGTACTATGTACGTCATCATTACAGCGTAAGCAGAAGGGAACAGACCAACGTTTAAAAAAAATGGTATAAAATGACCGACTTAGCGTCAAAATTCAAAACCACCTTTACCAACTTACAAATACTCTCAAAAAGTTGAAGTCAAAACACAAAACCGAGAAATAACTCGTTTTGCCAGCAATTATTATTACACGGTGATACCCAGTTGTGATGCTCAACAGCAGGGGAGTGTGCACGGAGCGCGGTGCCCCATTCTCCCCACAAAGACGACACGGAAAACACTTAGCCTTGTTGACACTACACTTTACACTGATTCTACTTCAGGCTCGACACTTTGATTCTACGATTGTCAATGCGATTTATTTGAGACTGTGAAACCCTTTAGAGCTGCATTTTGTAATTAGAAGAAGCTTTAATGGACTCCTCTATGATTTTGATCACGTCTATGTTAATACCAAAGGTTATCTAACAAAGTTAATAAAAATAATCGTAGAGTTTCAGAAGTGATTTTTCGTTTGTATTGTATAGTATTGTACGTAAGCATTATTTTTGACATAATACATATTTATTCAAAAATAAAAATGAGTAAAGTGCAGCAGGTAGAATCTTAGAAATAATGTAGGTTTTATAAAGTATGATGCCAGCAGTGTTATTCTGTAAAAATATTACCATGAGCACTTAGATGAAGTGAGATATCAATAGTGTCAGTCCCTAGCATATGGTGGAATGACGACTCACTTCAAGCACACTTCACCTAAACTTTCACGGTGAGATTTTTACTGAATACACCGGCAGTACTAGGATAAACCTGTATCACAGGCGGTCACATGGATTTCCGGTAGTCTGTTCAGCAGTAGACTTATCAGGCTGATATAATATAAAGATAATCCCGATTCTTCTTCATATGTAGATAAACTTATAATAAAAGACTCATAGCTAACAAAACGGCTGGTTGACACTTCCCGTGACCCAAGGGCTGGCTTTTACCTGGGCCAAATGCTAAGCATTGCCATACAACGTGGTAATGCCGCCAGTCTCTTGGGTAAATTACCAGTCGACAGCGATGCGGACGAATTTTTCGACGCAATATTTTAGTTTCTGTATAGTTTTAGTTAAGTTAGGATTTAATTTTGTTATTTTTAGTATTAATTCAATTTTTGTAGCTAAAACACTTATAGCCTTGTTGACACTACACTTTATGCTGATTCTACTTCAGGACCGACACTTTGATTCTACGAATGTCAATGCGATTTATTTGAGTACTAGTTGCGCCCCGCGGCTTCACCCGCGTAAATGTCGATCCCGTGGGAATATCAGGATAAAAAGTAGCCTATATGTTAATACAGGGTGTCAGCTACCTCCATACAACATTTTATCAAAATTGGTTCAGCCGTTTGAGCGTGAAGAAGTAACAAACATATTAACACACACACACACACACATACAAGCTTTCGCCTTGTGTGGTGTGATATAAAACGCATATAGTTTCAACATTTTATAATTAGAAATAGTGTTAATAAACTTCTCTATGGTTTTGATTAACATAATATTATGTGGATATAGATGGTTATACGAGTACATATCGCTCATTTGGAAAAACATCGACGTAAATGTATTTTTTCCCAAAAATGAGTTTAATATGCCAAATCACATAGAAAGCATATTTACGTTAGGAAAGCATAGACTTAAAAAAAAGTACCAGTTACGTCGATGTTTCTCCAAATGAGCGATATATGCATTTATCATCATCATTATCATCTGCCTAGCCTTTTCCCAACTATGTTAGGGTTGCTTCAATAATTCCAGTAGACATTTGTGGGCAAATGTCAAACTGTACTTAAAAATACAAGGTCTTAAAGAGCAGCGAGGTTCAATGGGTTTCAGAAAATAATAGTACGAGATTATTCATAAAATTGGCTGTGTTTAAACTAGGCATATGCTTCAGTCAATATTATTCTTGATTGTTTCCTCGTTAGCCTTATTGGTTGTATTTCAGGCGCATCACTTTGATTCTATGGTTGTCTCTGCGATTTTTTAAAGGCAGTTAAGTTGTTTTTGTAATAAGAGGAAAGTACTTTGCAATTCCAATTCTATATATTTACAGAAAAGAATTTAATATTTTACAGAAAAAATAACAAAAGTATACTCATAAAATCAAGATTTAGTGAAATAGTGAGATTGATTGGATTCGAAAAAGCGCAATTATTGTAAAACACTTTTTGAAGAATAAGTACTTCATATCTTCCGATATCTATCAGTGAGTTTTTTTATGACCTCCATGATTTTGAAGTCCTATAGACTAGGGAAAAATTTAAAAGCCTTTCAACAAGTACTGTAAAACTAAACAATTTAATGTGTTAAAATAAGTTTCTTCAACAATCACTTATTTGTAATGTTTGTATAAACAGAGTTCGAGTTTTAGACATGGTTCATACAAAAGAAGCTTCACAATGTCTTTAGTATGGCTTCATTCTTCTTGATGACTCTTGGATATGACGAAAAGAAATAAGTACACACGGACTGACATGAAAGCATTGACTGATATGTAATAACATGAAATCATGACCCAATTTTTCATTATACCTTCACATACATAAATAATCATCTCCAATATATAACCAATCCAGTCATTACCCCATACATATTTCGCAACATAACAAAAAACATCCGTTGATAAATTATACCCATCATCGTTAATCTGCAAACAAATTACAAAAACGTTACAATAAAACTTTAAAGTTCACGACAAACAGTAGCGCGAGTGTAATGAATGGCCACAGCATTATAACCGGACTGCAAATCTAGTTTGGAAGGGGAGTGCGGGAAGTACGGTGAGCCTCCATGGCCAGACGTTCACCACACTCCGGCGTGTACTATTCCCGCTTAACACATTAGCAAAACACTGTAAGATCACTACAAAACACAACCCAATTTCAACCTTTTCAACCGGGAATAAAGTCAATTTTACATTACCAAAATTTTGCTCCATACGCTAGATACAGATCAAGGGTTTCACCAGATCGCTATAACGTGTTCTTTGTCGCTTTAGCCACGTCCCTCTCACACAATGGCATACTTATTAGGGATTTAGTCCAGATATTAGTTGGGGATGTCGGCATTGTTTGGATTTTAATAGAATTCGGCTTCACCCCGGGCGGTTGGGTATACTTACACGTTTGTTGTTCGTCGTAGACGACATGCGGTACCTTGACGCATGTGTTTGGAATTGATTCGCAAAAGTTATTGCTTCGTTATTGGTCTTCATGTGTTGAATTTTGTTCATTTCTTGTAATTAACTTTCGAAAGTTTGATTAATTGTAAATCGATTTAGTTGCAAAAAGTTAAATATGGGATTAGAATCTGAGGTTTAAGTTTGACCCGACTATTCATTCATTCTTATTTTCAAAATATTAGGGTTTTGGGCAGCTCCTTTTTCTTCAATCTTTCAGGCAGCCGTATGTGTTTATCCCGAATTATCCTATTTTGATAAGTATTTGGATAGCGCAGTGGCCAGATGACCTCGTTAAATCACTAATGACGAAAATACAAACGTAAAGCTAATAATACAGACAATGACATTCCATTCATATAGATCTGACTGAGGGCAGAAATGTCATGAAACAGAGAATTACTCAACACCAACAACCATGTAGTAAGTTTGTACACAATATAAAATGACCTGTAAATGAAGTTGTGCACAATTTGCCGATCTTAGCAGAACGCAGATTTTTTGTTAGCGTTAGAAGTTAGAACAAAAAAAGTTGACACTAAAGTTCAAAAATAAAATGTTTATATTTGATTGTATTTTGATCGTGATTTATGGCTGTGACAGTAAATGCATCAAAATATTTTACTGCGCCGACTGAATAATTTATATCTTTTTCCAAAGAAAAGAATATATGAGCAGTTGCTAACGTTTCCTTCCAGTCACTGTTTACTAACTGCGGATATTTATAGTTGGATGCACACCACAGAAAGGAAGCTGAATGATGCTTTCGGCTGTATGCCCCCCGTGTGTAGTGCTGGATCGATAGATGCCCCTCATCGCGCCCCTTATTGAAAATTATAACAATGGAACACCGCGCTCTCGCTGCGCCCTCTTAACACTCACTGATTTCGGCAACGCACTGTGGATATGCCAGAATATAAAATATTGAATAAATGAACTTTAATAAACTCATATCTGTTGCTAAATAACCCCGGAATACAGTCAAAGAAAATACTACATAGACACCAAAGTAGCGCTCTAGCGGAAACTGAACAATGGAAATGGTTATTAGAATCTGATGTGTATGTAGATAGGATCTTTACGATCGGTTTCGTTCAGTTCTTTCGCTTTATTCCAAAACGAATTTGGTGAGATAATAAAGAAAACCAGAGATGGTATTTTAAAGCAACCTATGTAGGTATGATTGAACAAGGTACTTAGAAAGAACCTCATCTGTAGTATCATGAATAATTTTTATACCGAATCAAAATAGGACTCACGTCATGAGGCAAATATTTAAGAGCAACGACTCTAATAACGACTTGACTTTCAAACGAATATGATGAGTGCTGAGAAGCTTGAAACAAAACAAACAGAAGAGAAACAGGCAAAAAGGAAATAGAAATAAAAAGCAACATGCAAAAATATTCTCCAGAGCCATATCCATACGCAGATGTATCGAATGTGGACGTGTTAATATATCGGTCGAATCAAGCTTGGAGGGCGGAGGTCGGGATGCAGGGATTATAATGAGGCGCAGCCCCACTAAGTATTTTCGACATGCGTCGCCGTCACCCGGCAAACATTCGGAAGGCCGGGGGTTAACGAGTGCAGCGCGTCGAAAATTACACGCGCTACCGGCGAGCTTTAATGTCCACGTCATAGGTCATTCCGGAATGAGCGTAAAAAGTCTGTAGATGACTGTACGTTTGTAGTCTCTCGAGGAAAATTTGGTATATTTGGACCCTTTTGGACATACGAACTCAAAAGTGTTTCCTTGTTAATTTTATTTATCTGGTTCTCGGAATGTGGGAAGGCAGTATTACTCCTTTTATTATTGTCAAGTAGAGTTCGTCTATCTCTTCAATTAATTTAGGAATTTATGATGCATTTTTTAATTAGCAAGTGCCTTTATTAGACATGTAGGACCGTACTCTCAATAGTGATGTTTTATATTTTTCTATAAAATCCAGATTCTGGGAATAACAGATAATAAAATGGAAAAATGTTTTCAAGGTGCTGTTCGTGAACCGAACGGAGAGTTGAAACAAAACTAAATAAATCAAAGCCAATATTTCCAACTAATACGATGCAACGATTGTTATTTCTATGATTATGATTGGAAACATAACATTGAAAATATTACGTTTTTAATTAACCAAGTTAGGTTTATTAAATCGTATAGGAAATATCACATTATTTATTGCAGCGCACTGCATGACATTTTCTACTACAAAAACCCAAACAAAGGCATTCGATAGAACAGATGAAACAGAGATTTTTTACATTGATCTGTCCACCGAGTAGTTACTGGAAGTTAACCAATAACACGATTCGGCATCCGAGGCACGCGCAACGTTTTTTAGGACAAACATCGTCCCAGTTTCACTCCATTCGAAGAATTGACACATCCAGAGAGAACAGTGTTGGCAAAATACTGGAACTAATGGGTGTTATGGTGTCGCGTGGACACCATAAAGGGCCCACAATGCGGCTGGCTTGAGATGTCATTAGCCAAAGAAATCTGCCATTGTACCCATGGTACCGGGAACGCCAACCTTTGTCCAGATTCCATATTGTCGCATTGTTTTTATTATGTTCTTTGTATAATTGTTAGGAAGTTAAATGTAGTTAAGTCTATTGTGTTCTTTGTGTTTCAATTTCACGGAGCTACGTGTCGTCTTTTGCTTGTAGTTGCATAGAATCTATCTCAAAATCGCTGTTTATTAGTGACGACGGGACCTGTCCCGGGTGATTGAGGTGTCCGTTTATTAGTCATCGCTGTTGGACTGACATCCTACGGAGCGATAATGTGTTCGTGCTAGTTAACTGTTTAGGAGTAAGGACAGCGTTGGTGTGCTGTGAATTTGTTACTGAGCTGATTCATGAAACTTTGGCATTGTTTGATTAAGAAAAATGCTTTTAGCATCATCTTTTAGTATCTGTCCGCATGTGATAAATTTTATTTGACAACTTTACACAAATGTCATGTTTCTATACTAAAAGATACACTTGCTTGCCTAAATGATAGTATCAAAATAAATGAAAAACTATAATAAAATATGAAGTCCATAGAGATAATTTTTCATGAATAAATTTAACAGAATAAGTAATGAAGAAACAGAAAGAATCACACAGTATATTTCGTCAAAAGCATAAGAACATAATTTGGCCTTGTCCATAATGACGACGAAACAATAGCTATAAAAAATGGGTCATGTTTTTACTCCAACCTAAGCTTGGGACTGTGTTGCCAATTTAACAAAAGCAAACAATATAGGGTAACACCAGTGGCCGTCCAAAGACAATATTATTTATGACAACAGAAGCTGTTTGACAATAAAATTATGAGCAAAAAAAATGTGACGAAACACAAAATTGTGATGTTAGGGAGTTTTGTCCGAGAAATAGGTAATTCACCATTTTTACGTTTAACCTGGATGAAAGTAAAAAAGGGTGCGTGAATAAAAAACCTTTGTAGCTTTGTTAGTGTTGATGATCATTGTGATTTTACAAAGGGTATTGATGCAATTATTGGGGTCTTAGATGTTGCTAGCTTATTAAGTCTACTTTTACAAACTACTCTACCTATAACTATTTCTATATCAACAATTATCAACCTCTGAAATCCAGTACCAGATCAATAACTTTAACAAACAAATAACGGTACTTCAAAATCCCAAACCATGTTCAAATCTCTCTTTTTCTCTCACTAAACAATTTTATAATCGAGCCTCAACCTTGCTCCCGCTACAAAACAACAGACTTCATAAATCAGACTAAAGCTAACGGAATCTTTCACTCATTACTCAAAACTGTATTTGTTTACTTTTACCATAACTGTTGTTAACGGGAAACATCGTATTTTGACGTCACTAGATCACATACCGTTACTCATAAAAGCCGTATAACGGTGTGCTGAACACTGAACAATTTTAGAGCAACCCTTTGAATACGTAATTACACAAAGAACCGTAACTCTATCAAGTCGGTTACACAAAGAGTAATGTTAGTTAACCTTGAGAAAGAAAGTACAAAAGACTTTCTCCGTGAAAGGGTTTTGTCACTTCCTTGTGAGCGTGACCAATGGTGCCACCATTGTTGGGTCCTGTTACTTCAAATTGTACCACAGTTACCTTATTTGGGAGTTTATTGAAAGTGATCTAATGGTCTTTCGGTTTGAAAGGAAGAAAGTTTGGAAAAAATAAATCATACTTAGTTATTTTTTTCTTTTTTGTCATGCGTTTATAATTATTTGAGGTTTCCAATATAGGTACCTAGAATGTATAGGCAGGCAAATACGGGCCGGTAGCTTATAAAATCACAAAAGTATTTATAGCGTTACTAAAAACAATTACAATAATCAGAATGTGTAGGTACATCATTTTCTTCAGTCCTCGCAGTACAAGACTACCCACACAATCATCTTTGATACTAAAACAGCACCACTGAACTGATTCTACCTTCACACCTAACTGAGTAATCACACCATTATGTTCATCTGACATCCATGTTTGACACAGCGATTAGCCAGGATTACCATCTGTCTGTATGCAGTCTAGCTGTGGAGGCATTATTGAGCTACAAGTAGTTAATGAATAGAAGCTTTCCTGCAGTTGTAGAAAAATATTATTAAAGTGGTAACTTGGCAAAAAGATTCGACTCATACTCATTATAGCTCCATTTTATCAATTTATCTCATTTGTTAATTTAATTAAAAGCACTTGATTAACATAGAGCACAGATGATTTCTGCGTGCGTCCAAATCACGAATAAACTATAATGATCATAATATTTTTGCATGCCTTAAAGGCAAAATGCAGAAGGACTCTAACATTAATTGTAACATCTGCTTTGTAACGCCTACATTCTTTGCAAATAAATATATTCAATTAAATCATTTCAATCTGTAGTAAGAACTTTTATCAATGGCGTCGACTGCTTCGATAAACATCAGTTCAGCACTCAGAAAAAAATATGTTTGTACCGCAGATTTATTTTATTATACGATGTTATAGGTTCCTGTGTAAAATACTGGTATCCAGCTGCATCTGGTTAGACTGGAAGCTGACCTCAAAATAGTTGGGAAAAGGCTAGACAGAGTGATTTATTGATAGGTTCCTGTGTATCGATGCCTTGACTACCAGAATATCATATTGGACATGAGTTTGTAATGAGCATCAGCATTATGTAGACGCATCTGAAGCCCGATATGACGTCACGATTAGACAGGATTACCACAGTACCACTGCAGCACATTACCTTGATGACATTACGTCTCATCCA
Source organism: Hydraecia micacea (assembly GCA_914767645.1). Taxonomy (NCBI): domain Eukaryota; kingdom Metazoa; phylum Arthropoda; class Insecta; order Lepidoptera; family Noctuidae; genus Hydraecia; species Hydraecia micacea. Next base: position 5,801,647 of record OU611794.1, read on the forward strand.
GGGTTTCCACAAACAGGACTAATAGATTACTGTTGCTATCCAATCCAATAATGTTTCTGGGAAACTTTAATCCTGCTTTGAATTAACATCCATGTAGTGTGTGATTGGCATTCGCAATAATTTATCCAAGAGCAGTAAAAGAACTGCCTTTAAATAGTTTAGCTTACTGATAAAAAACGAAATAAATAAATGAAATAAATGTAATTTAAATTGAATGACGGATATGACTGGTGGACAGGTATGAATAATTAATATTATTGCATAATCAGCCTATAATGTTCCCACTGCTGGGACACAGGCCTCCTCTCTGTGAAAGGGAGTCCGTAATCCACCATGCGGGCCAGTACATGTCATGCTCATGTCTTCGAATTTTTGGTTTTAGCACATGCCGGTTTCCTCACAATGTTTTCCTTCACCGTTTTTGAGAGCAGTGGTGTTAAAATATATTTCAAAAAGTAAAACACCTGTCTGGGTTCGAACCCAGACAGGCGTTTTACTCTGTAAACGACCTACAACTCGTAAGTCGCGGTTGTCACCACTGGGCTACCATTGCTCAGTAATATTATTGTGCTTCTCAGAAATAGCAAATTACTGTTTGGTATTACCCTAAACAAAAACATCCAAATTTATCGTTATGTGTCTTAATTTCACCATCAAAAGCCCTTAAAATCTTAATCATAAACCTCTTAATAAAAATCATTACCAGCGAGATAATGCCGAAGACTTGTCAGAACAAGGGGGAGTCATGTCCCAGCTCCTAACAACAGATTGACTTGCGTTAAACGCGTAAGCTGTTGAGTAAGACAAAGTCGCGTCTAATCCGCACCGTCTATGAACCATCTCAGCTATTTGGGGAAGGATTTGGATAGATTAAAGGCCCCCCATTCACCGTGCGACTGGATTCTTTTTGTAGCCGTAATCTTGTTGTGAACTGGCTTAGAAATAAATGTGTCATGCAATGTAACGACTTGTTAATGATCTTGTTTTGTTTTTATGATGTTTTTCTGTTTCTTGCTAGTTTATTTGTTTGTTAATCTTGTAATAAGGATTAACTTGTTCAATAATTTTGGTGCTACAACGATTTCTAAACTGTAGGTATTATTCTGAAACTTTTCTTTATACTTACAGGAAGTTTTGTAGAATGACCTACACAATTTTCTAAGGAATAGGAAGTGTCACATTATCCTAGTTTTCAGCCATAACACCTGTCTTAAGTATCACAGTAGTTAATTGAGATAATAATATGATTCTTTTTAATCACCCGAAATATCGTTTAAAACTTTTTTGTTTGTGGTTGTAATAGAACGCAATAATCTTTGGTGTTATCTGCAATGTACATTTATGTTGTACAATTGGTTCTAGAAAATGACTCGGGTGCTTCCAAAGTCGTACAATTGTGTAAAGGAAAGAAAATTTTCAATTTAAAAAATCACACTTATCACACTAATATTATAAAGGCGGAAGTTTGTGAGTTTGTATGTGTGTGTGTGTGTGTGTGTGTTTATATGTGTGTGTTTATATGCTCAAACTGCCGGACCAATTTTGATAAAATTTTGTATAGAGGTAGCTGACACCCTGGATTAACATATAGGCTACTTTTTATCCCGACATACCCACGGGATCGAAACTTATGCGGGTGAATCCACAATCCCTTAATCAAATTATGTCGGACCTTCTACCAAACATCTTGTATATAGAACTTATCCACTTCAATATTAGGAAAGAAATGTCTCAATCGATGTTGACATATTTTCATGTCAGAAATTTTTATAGAGATTAAAAGAGCACGCTGAAAGTTATGATTATCTCATGATTACCTATCATACATAAAATTGGATAATATTCTGAAAGTCCCGAACAGTTGAAAATCGCTAATTAAATTAATTAAGAGTAATGACGTACTTATTTAAATTAACTTTGATCTGAATGTCCACAATGGAAATCGTATCTGCGTACATGTGGTTTTTAAAAAGGTACAACAGGCAAAACAGATAGGTATGCAAGCAAACCAATAAATATAAACGCATTACAAAGTCAGTCAGTTACGAATCAAAGAACAAATTTTTTTTATGTATATACCTATGTGTTTCATTTGTATTTATGCCAATACACATTTTCTTTCTTACTTTCTTTCTTTCTAGCGCAATCACGTCACTTGAATGTCTATGTTGGCTAGAAATTCAACTTTGTGCCTAATAACTTCTGACAAATGCGAAATAGATATTTATTGCCAGCACCAATACGCACAACTGTAGAAAAATAGCTGTAAATAGCCGTGTACTTATCTCTTTTACTCACTGTACAACATTCACAAAAATGTACCAACGTACTCGTTATCCAAGTTAAGCTCGATCCGGTTAACCGTTTCAAAAAACTGTCGCTGATTCCGTATTGATCTGCAGCCGGGTCACGGTATGAGTGTTAATTCATATATAGCTCGTTAATTTTCCTTAACGCCCTCTCTGAGCCTCGTACCCACGTACTAATGAATTTCAATTTGTACGCCGCGGACGTGTGCGGAAAAAATCGTTGCAGTTCAGTATTAGGCGGTATATTTATTTTTAAATTTTTGCCCGGGCGTCGACTGTTTCGCTCACTAGGTGTTTATTTGACTAATTCGTTCGCTAGCTTCATTCGTTGCTCTTTTGCGCTGTGTGCTGTTGTGTTTTGTTTTGGGGAGAAATGTGTTTCGTTTTGGACATGGAAAATTACGTGGTTCACTAGTCGTCATGTTTTACTAGAAAATGTTTTGTACCCCTGAAATAGAAGAAAATTAATGGATTTAGTACCCCGTTTTGCATAAACAACCTATACTGTTCCCACTGCTGGAACACAGGCCTCTTCTCTGTGAGAACGAGTGGGCCATAATCCACCACGCGGGCCTAGTGCGGGTTGGTAACCCAGACGTTTACCTACTATTTACTAACTTAACAGATATAATAAAGGTACCAAATGATGGTCAATGTTAAGGCATATGAATGTATTTTGTAATGCAAAAAAAAGAAACCCTTTTTATTCGTATAAAAATTGTTTTCACATTACTTGCGTGTTTCCCGTCAGTTACTTTAGTGAATACGCAAATAAAACTGAATTATATTGCCACAAACGCGAGGAACCACGACGAACCGCGACGAACCGCGAAGAACCGTCAAGAACTCATTCATATTCGTGAACACACCTGTTACGAAATTGAATAATGGACGGTGAAAGGAAAGTTATCATAATGCGAATGGTAAGAAGTGGTAGCGTAGGGCTGCGACGTGGTTTTAAAGATGGCGGTCTGTTGTAAAGGCATTTTTATTATTAAATGAAATTAGTTTTTCACTACGTGATAAAAATAACAATGTATAAATAAACAAAGCAGTTTCTGATAAAGCAGATCTGCGCATGAGGCCCCGAGAACTGGTAGACAAAGGGCTTAGTGGCAGTGACTTTTACAGCACGTTTTGGGTAGCTTATGTTAGTCAAATTTTTGACTTCAAACATTACTTTACTTGCTCTCAATTCACATTATTAATTTGCCTTCTATACATGTTTTATAATAACTGAGAAAATAAAAATCCAACCTGGACTACAACCAAAGGTAACTAAATAGTTAACTACAACGCTTAGAGGCAGCCTTAGTATGGAGTGTTGGGGTGACATCCTGCCCACTGTCAACCGAGGTGGTCGCGGGCACTACACGCAGGCTTGAATTTTCTACCGACTACGGGTTGAATTGCAAGTTTGATACAGTCTGAGTTTTCACAAATGAAATCTACGTGGTTTTTTATATGAGTAGTGTGTTTAAGATTCCGTCTCATGACAGATAGATAGATAGATAAAACGTTTATTCAGTGCATCAAAAGACACAATACAGGCATTAAAAAAACATCAAAAAAGGTGAGAGGTTATAATGTGTTCTTCTAACTGAACAGACAGCGGAATTTGTTGCGCCACTTCTTCTTCCCAGCTAAAGCACTAGCAAGTGGTCAAGGCCGGGCGTTTTGGGGGACTGTCTTATGTAATTTTAAAGTGCTGATTCTCAACCTACTGTGAATAATGACTTTTGATTTTAAATGAAAATTTTACCAAACCCATAGTTTGTTATGTACGGTCACCAAAGGAGTTGAAGTTTAGTAAGAATCCGATGGATGTTTTCGAATAAAATTTAATTTAATTAATAGAAAACAAACAGTCCCTTTATTCATCGGTTTCTTACTAAACTTTAACTATATCCGACGACCCTGGTTACTTATCTCTTTTGGTGACTGTAGTACTATCCAATCGAAAAAAATGTCAAAAAAAAATATGACAGATGCTTTGTTCTTAATTTGTAAATAGACCGGGAGAAAGCAAGACTGATGCTACAATACATTGCTATCTATTATTCTCAGAAAGTAGCGTAAAATTCGCCAAGCGCTAATAGTTTGCAAAAACATGGGCGTTCACAAAAAAATGCAAAAACAATGTTACAGATCTACTTTTTTTTTGCTTAAAAAAAAGTAATGACACTTACACAATAATCATTTCTAACTGCATTTCTTTACTGCGAACGGCCATTGTATAAGTACTGTTTCGAATTTTTTGCAACAATTTCTTCCAGTGTGCCCCATTTAAGTTGCATAATATTAACATATTTATTACAGCCGTCGAAAGATCCTTGTAAAAAAATGCATTACTTTAGAGCAAACAGTTCTGGGCTCTACTTTTTACCTATTTGGGGCAATGGCTTCGGGCCCGACTTTTACCTAAGTAAATAAAGACATTTTTATATGGCACTGTAAAAATTTTGCATTAAAAAGGTTCACCGTTAGTCGAGCGCAAACATGTTGGATTTTATTTAAACTTTTTTTAAAAGTAAATTAAGCCAATTACCACAGTACGTTGGGATAAATGTAACGTTGTTTATTAACGTCGGAACTTAAAAAGACTTTAATATAGATAATAATGGAATCGGAATAAACCTTATTTATTTATTACTAGTTTCTGCCCGTGACTTCGCTCGCGTGAAACTTGTTCCCTAGACGCATGCGCTAACATTTCGTTTTCGCTTAGCGTTCTTTCTGACTTATTTTCTTTTCGCTCGGCTCGTGAGAGTCATAGCGTGGTATTAAAAATAGCCTGTAGCCTTCCTCAAGAGTTGGGCTATCAAATGGAATAAGATTTATTCAAATCTACCTGGTAGTTCCAGAGATACAAATAAAATGAGTGAAATATAAATAAATACCACCTACATACAAACTTACAAACAAACAAACAAATACCCCTTTATAGTATTAGTATTATATTTGTATATTACTGGTGGCCAAGTGGTTCGAACCCAGGCAGGTGCTTTACTTTGTGTAAATAATTTCATCACCTTTGCTCTCAAAACGGTGAAAAATCGCGAGGAAACCAGCATGTCCTAATAGAACCTAAATTCGAAGACATGTGACATCTACCAATCCGCACTGGGCCGGCGTAGTAGATTACAGCGCAGCCTTTCTCGAAGAGAGGAGATCTAGGCTGTGTCCCAGCAGTGGGAACATGATAGGCTGATTATGAGTAGTTCATTGCTGTCTTTTCACGAGCTGTGCATTCTTCTAGACAATCTTAGAACTATGGAATTTACTGCAATTTGAGGCAACCGATGAAATTTCATGGTCATTTTGACGTTTGACGTCACCCATAATACTCACAACGTGTTGAAGAATATTAAAAAAATCTTCAAACTTAAAACCCACCTCTCAAACCCCACAGAAGAACATTCAAAACTTACAACAGTCTTAACCCTCGAACGCGACACGAACTCCGAAACGGCCCGACCCTCTTTCCTCAATCGTAAATCATAACAAACATCTTGCTAACCCTTCGACCGCCTTGCTAACCCGGCGGCCAGTTCGCCGGCACCCAAGTGCTGTTAATTGGCACCCGGTTGGGGAAATTGGTCCGCTGTACTTGCTTCCGTGAGTTAATGACTAGCCGCCCAGTAGATGGACGCTGAAACCCATTTAGGCGTGTGCAATTTGCGTATGTGCAGCGGGTTACACGGGTGGGATTTGGTGACGCGGCAGTTATAGGGTTGTGAGCTGCGGCTATAAGATCGTAGAAATTGAGGTTTATGTGAGATTTGAGCTGCTAAGATTTTAGTGGTAGTTTGGTTGTTATATTAAAGGGGTCGGTTAATGTGGCGGAAGAGTTTATTTGAGTGATATTTTGTTATGATTTCTGCATACTTGATCAAATTATATGTTTAGTATAATAATCCATCTCAACTGGCATACCTACAGTATATACTATAGCTACTAAGTTTGACAATCGTTCCATAGGTACCTACTACGCTTTGGAATGGGAAACTAGCTTCATCTTGACTGTTCAAAAGTGCCTGTAATTGGTTTAATTGAAGTAAATGCTTTGGGCGGCTCCATGGCTCTGACTTCTGGATAATTAATTGACTAATGAAGATAATATTATATTGTAGATATACCTAAACCGAAAGCACGACTTTCAGTACACCAAGATATGATAAAGAAAAGACGTATCTCAATTTTAACACTCATGATTCTTTAGTTCGCCTACGAGACTGCTACGCGCGTAAGCGTCGTAGCAAGGCCTCTCGTAGCACAGACCTACGTAAGCTCTACGAAAGTCTACGACCTCATAAATATTATTAACATCTCAATATTTTTCAAAATTCTAAATAGCTATTTCTTTTTCTTAATAGCAACATTTCTCTCCAACATAACCGCCTTACAAATAAAAAAAAATACCATTTCTACCTAAGAAAGTGCCTAATAAAAATAATTGTTTTAGAGAAAATTATTATTACGTAATCACCACAAAGGTAAGGTTTCTTACAAAACCAGTAGCGTTTGTGAGGCTAGGGGAATATTTTTATAACTCTGTTTAGTTACGGGTATTATACAAACAATATTTTGGGTCATTTTATGTTTTTTTATTGCGTTTGCCCTTTTATCTTTGCCGGTTGTCGGCTCGTTAGTTGCCGACTTTCTTTAAACACTGCTCTTGATTATAGTAGGATCGTGCTTTGTTTTGTAGAAGGTCATAAACACACAGATGTGGTGTTTTGAGGTAGGTAATCGGACTACTTTTAGTCCTGGTTATAACTTAATTTAATTTGATCCCATCCCATTGACTGCGATGCGGACGAATTTTTTGATGCCCAATGAGCTCCTCCCTTTTTCTTCAATTTTTTAAATTAAATACTTGTATATAATATACATACATATATTAGTGTTAGCTTGTTGTCTTTGTGAATAAATTAATAATCTATTTTATTTGAAAATTTATTTGGGTTTGTACATTTATTTATTTAATACTTGAAGCACACAAATTTAAAAAGGCGGACTTAATGCCATAGACATTTTCTACCAGTCAACCTTTGGGTGATACAGAGACAAACAGTGGTAGGTGCAATCATGAAAATTGAGGAATAAACATTTTTAAATGTAAAGATACAGATACATCTCCGGTGTTAACTTTTCCCAGAAGTAGCAGGAGCGTTGAGATAAACCATTATAAAACTACACGCCCCACCACTAAAATTTCTATACAAACATTTGAAATGTGTATACAACAAGCCGTGGAAGGGCGTTCATTTTTAAAATGGTTTATCTCTACCTACTTATGTGTTTTTATTTAGATAGTGGAGTGGTGATTATAGCATTGGGAAATTGAACAATTTTTTTTTTATTGTTTTCATATATAGAAGCAACAAGAATAATGTACCCAGGATTTAGTAATATCTTGATTTAAAAGAGTAACCTTGGAGGTTTTTGTCGGTTCTTCTCCATAGATATCTACGTTTTGGATTGGGCAACTAGCTTCAACTTTCTGACTAACTCTTTGACAATTCAAAAGTGCCTGTAAACAGTTGAATTGATTTCTTTTTTTTCAGTTTCAACTTATCCTACATATTAAATGTTAAGGTTCTATTACTGCGATGAGCAAAAGAGTAGATAGGATAAAAAATAGTTTGTGAAACGTGTAGTTTTTAGAACTGTTTTTATCGTCAAGTTTAACACAGAATACTTCCAAAGTGCGTCAAAAACGGTTTAAAATTACGTGGAATTTGAGCGGGGAATATTGCTTTCGAAATGTGTTGAATATTTTCTGAATTTTTCACGCAAATTGCTATCAGAATGCGATAAAAATAAATTCATCAGAAATGGTTACTTCATTGCTAATTAGCAAGAACTGATGAATGGGCATTTTCACTTTTAAGTGTACCCGCCATTTTGAGGATGTCCCACTTATTCAAAATTTTATAGCAAGATAAATAGTGGACATATTGTCTTATTTTTGGAATAAAACGGTAAAATATATATTCAATTGACGAATCCATCTGCAATCCTGGTAAAATACGTTTGAATTATTAATTTATGAGTATTTTAAATATTCAGAGTAACTGTTTCTGGCATGTCCCTCCCCTTACCAACATTGAATTTGCCAAAACTACTAAAATAGTACTACGAATACAATTAAAAGTGTTGGTGCAACAATAGTGTATAGTTTCTCTCGTCACAAAAATCAAATTTGCACGATTTAAACTCCAATAACACAGGTTTAAAACACATTTGGCTGAAAATACACGTCACAAAACTGACCACTATTTTCACTACAATGTCCATTTATTTTCAGTCACTTTTTTTTTTTAGGGTACACTTAAAAGTGAAAATGCCCGAATACTGAACTTAATTTTAAATTTTAATATAATATTAAATTTCAGGTAACCAAAAATAACGTCAATAAATCGGTCATAGCAACCCGAAATTCATGCTCTCATTAAGTTTCGCAAAATTAATTATGTAACCATGTCGTAGAATAAATGTACGAATAAAATTTTACAAAATATGAACTCGAAGGGGCCAAATGAGCGTAAACCTACGCCGCCGCTCAAAGTGATCTTTATACAAATATTATTCTATGAAACTACAGCTTGTAAGTCGGGGCCGTTACCACTGGGCCACCACAGCGTCCACAGCTCTGGAACTGGGTTCGAACCCAGTTGTGTGAATAATTTCATCACCACTGCTCCCAAAACGGCAGAGGAAAATATTGTGAGGAAACCGGCATTTCCCCGAATCAAAAGACATTTGACATCTACCAACCCGCACTAGGCCCGCGTGGTGGATTACAGCCACATTACAGTCCACACCCTATACAAAGTGTTAAAAAATTAACCCGACAAACTTTAAGAGGTGCTTTAGACCATCGAACTGAACAACTTTCACTATGGGACCAACTCTGAAATCACTAAAAAAAAATCTATATAGTCTCCAAAAACGTCCGCCCTTCACAAAGTCCAGTTATTTTGGCGTAGCTTTTATTTATTTATAATTAATTATTATTTATGCATCTGCAGTTAACTTAATAGGTGACAGACCAAAAAGTAATACTGTTCACAGAATACAAAATCATAATACCCAATTAACCCTCTCGAACAATTTCCGAACACCCGAGGAAAACCTTCATACACGTGAAATCTTTCCATCAATTTATTTATCCGATTCATTAGCCAATCGAAGTGTTTCGGCGAGATTTATTTTTTCCTCCTCTCGGACGGAAGGAGCGGAATAAATATTAATAATAAAGGAGGGTTTGCCTTCAAAATTACGCAGAGGAGGCAAGGCGTGTTGACGACTCCTAATTTGACGTAATTTGCATAGATTATGCCGGTTCGTTGAGTGCCAATCTTTTTAAGTGGCTTCTTCTACTCATTTTGTGTTCCTGCCGCGGCCCAATAAGGAATGTATTATATCCAAGTGCTTTCTTTGCGAATATTTTATGTGTTTCATGAGGTAAGTTCTCGTCCCCCGCTTGTTTTTCGAAACAACACATTACTTTTTGCATTTTAATATAGGTATTACATTTATTTTTACGATTTTCATTGAGATATCTCCCTTGGCTTATGTTTATGAGACTCTTGCAAACACCACCAAAAAAGTCTTGAGTAATGTGTTATGTATGTAGTGCCTACACTTGATGACAAAGTGATGTGATGCAGTCTACAAGTTATTGACTTCCAAATGAACTCGTAAAATGTCACTCACCATTCCACAGATCCACTTTATTTGTCCCACACTCCCACCGCGTCAACGCGCGGTTCGGACACCGCGCCGCGTCGCGTCGCCGCGGTCGCTGCCTTCACATTCCGAACGCAAATATCACCTAATCCAACCCCGGCCCCACTCTGTAAGCCAACATTATCTCATGTTATTTTTCGATATTACCCCGTTACAGCGGCCGGGGGCGCGTAAATCAAATTTATAGCCTTTTTATACAGGCATTAAAATTTTATCAGCGAGATTTCTTTCTGAATTGTCCAGTATGGCTCTGTCGCCCCTTTTGACTTTTGAGTGGGATGACGAGGGATTTGTCTGTTATATTTTTTGGATTTTTGCGATGGTTATTGATTTTAATCGGTAGAATGGACGCTAAGATTGATTGAGTATTTAATTTTTTATTTATTTTGTAGTTAAGCTTTTCATTTGTGATCAAGTGAGACCCTCTTTTTGCCAAGCCAGTTAAACAGGTCTTTCCTTTGAAGCACTCCCGAAAAGCGCTCAACACAAAAAAAGCATTACCTACTTTCTAATGGGTGCTAAGTGATATCTGTACGATAAATACTTCGACATTTAGGATACCTCCATTTAGAATTTTTGCCGGGTCGAGCCCGCGGCGATCTTCTGTCGAGCGGGTTAAAACGGGTTGAAACAATAAAAGCAGGTGCGATTGGTGCGATGTCGATCTTATCGATATGTGCTGTCGCGCGCTCGCCGGCGGCGGCGGGTTAAGCCGCGGTTCCTGCATTGCGACACGGTGGAATTAAAACGTTTTTATTTTTACGTTACGTAGGCATTGTTTCGCTTTTATCCTTAAACGTAAGTAGAGTTGGAACTGCTGCGTTGAATCAGAGCCTATTTTTCGCGTTTTCAGACATATACCTCTATAATCAGTGTTTGATATCGTAGCAGGTAGTGTACAAATGCTTTACTTAGTTTTTTCGTGTTTTAAGAGACACTCACAATGTTTTTTGCTCTATGCTTATTGCAACCAGCCCGCTGACTGAAAAGAAGTTCAATTCAAAATCGTGCTTACAAATGCCAGTCGCTTTCTCTGTGTAAGAAGAGTTCTTTGCCTTGGAGTGGGAGAATTATAGGCTAAACCCCTTACTAATAAACGTATTATATCAGATGAATAGTTACACACCGATTTCTCTCTTTCAGTCGTCAGTAATTTGACTTTCGAAAGAAGAAGACAAAACGTAGTATAACTATACAGACGCTATACTACGTTTATTAGTAAGGGGCAAAAGTAGGTAACTAGTCTCTCGTATATGCCAAATATCAAAATTAATGTCATTTTTAAAGTTTTTAACGCGACCAAATAGGATGGTTGTACACTGTATGGGAAATGAATGTCAATTAATTATGATATTTGGCAATAATTACACTTCTAACCAAAGTTGGTAATACGCGATCAAGAGTAGCAGAGGTATTATTTTAAAAGGATAAGTGTACATTCTAGTCTAGAATGTACATTTAAACAACACTTAAATATCATAATTAATTGACATTAATTCCTCATCTTAATAATAAGAATAACTTTACTTTGACTTGGACTTTTATTGTGAAGTCATTCTCTGGAAAAATTCTTCAACTTCCCATTAAAGAGAAGTTGTCAAAAAAGACCGTGCTATTCTTTAAATGACGATTGATTAGAATAGTCGAATTTTTCGAAGAATCGACGTAAAACACTGGTATAAAACATGGCTCACTACTCGTATGGTAAATAATAGAGCTCTCTGAATAAGGAAGATAAAGAGAAAAGCAGATACAAGCACACATGTCAGTGCAGCACAAGATAAAAAAAAAAACATATAAAGGTGAACACTAAGCGAATTGGAGTTTTGTTTTACTTTACAAAGGATGTCATGCCAGAGTCAATAAAACAAAATTTAAAAGTATAACAGAGCTAAAGGCACTCATCGGTCTCTTCGTTAATTTTCCTCTGATATTCCTCTCTACAAACACATGAGAAATTTATAAACAGACCACTACTCACACACGGACAGACCTCATAGGGCCGCCTGCGCCCACTGGCGACACGGCACGGCAAGGGATTTTTGTGAAACGAATAGGAATATAACTTATATGTATGACTATAAAATTGAAATTCCAATGATGATGCCTAAGGATGTCGCACCATGCCTAAGGATACTTCGCCATCGTTGCCGTTGAAATTTCAATTTTATTGTCATACTTTTAAGTTATATTTCTATTAGTGGCATAAAAAACTCGATTAACTCTTGCCGTGCCGTACCGCCAGTGGGCGCAGGTCCATACTGTAATCACTTGCGCATTGAAAACATACGTCCATTGGCTCAAACAAAATTTCAAATTCAGAATATATTCACTGACGCGGCCGTCTGGCCACAAGTTTTTAATACGGCCAAATAGGATGGTTGTACACTGTATGGAATGGTTGCACCAAAAAGTAAGTCATAACGAGCGCGCGAATCAAAGGCTTATGTAATGAGGTGCTTCTATTCACTAATGCATGCGACAAAGTTGGATATGAATTTTGTTTAGACTTTTTTTTTTGTAGTCGGTAGTTTTGATACACGGTTTTTTTTTGTGAAGGTGTTAAAATCTGGAACTGTCAGTGTCAGTTTCATACAAACAAATACATGTTTTGCTAAAGAATTGTCGCACTGACAGTTGACAGGCAAGCATTCTCTCAACGGCGACGACGCGACGGTCGGACTGTAAGAACAAACCATCACCTAGTCTTGGATACCACATTATAAGATGCTATGATGTCACTGTGTTTGTGGGATAAATATGTAAACATATTTGTAGCTCTCAATAAATTCGAAACAGAACCGGAAAATCACAAATAGGTATAGGTAATTGAGAAAAAATATGAGTAAGTAAGAGGAAAAATAAGTGAAAACATAGGTGCAGTCAACAAACGAGATAAGTATGCAGGACCGTTGGTTAAAGTTGAAGTTTAATAAGAAACCGATGGATGTTGTCGACTGAAATTTAATTTGATAAATGAGCTGTTTGTTTTCTATTAATAAAATAACAATTGAGGAAGATAATGGAAAGTTTTTATTTATTATTTTATTCCATTATGAAAAAAAATGAAAAAATTCTCAATGGGTGTCTTTTTCACTGTAGGTTTTTTTATGCTTTCCTCTCTGTGTTGTTAATTAAAACGCGGAGTCGAGTGGACGAAATTAGATTTCTATGTATGAATTATTTTAAATTAAACTATCAATAAACTAAGTTGTAAATAAAAAAAAAGTGCTCGTGGCTTAATAATAACAGCCGCATGGATTGATCGAAGGTTAAGCTACGCTTGCCGCGGTCGGTTAGTGGATGGGTGACCGTCCATTACATACCGATACCCTCTGTGCCTCGGAAAGCACGTTAAGCCGTTGGTCCCAGCTGTCATTCGTGGATCTTTGACAGTCGTTACACACAAGTTGACGAATCACTGAGCTCTCGCATCTCGTCACCACATGGGATCCCGCACCGCGCTGCTACCTCAGGCATTGTCTCAGTTAAGAGGTCGGCCTATGGTCTTCTGCCTCGTCTGGTCTAGTTGTGTCAGTAGCAGCCCGAGTATGGATTTTGGTCCAGTTGATGGCAATAGGCTCACCCTTTATTACGTGGGACTTAAACATAACTGGCGAAAGGTGGGTGTACTAATATGTACACATCTGCCTAACCCTTTGGGGATACAGGCGTGAAATTATGTAGTATATAAATATTTTGAATATAACTCTTTTTTTTAATTTTGTCCTCGTCTAGAGCGACCTATTCATTTTCTCGCCTTAGTCACAATCTTCGCTACATCTTATACTGCACTGCAGCTCAAGACCACCTCATCATCATCAACATTTCAGCCGAAAGACGTCCACTGCTGGACATTGGCCTCCCCCAAGCACCTCCACTTTGACCGGTTCTGTGCTTCCCGCATCCAGCGGATTCCTGCGGCCTTCACAAGGTCGTCGGTCCACCTTGTGGGAGGCCTTCCAACGCTACGTCTTCCGATTCGCGGTCGCCACTCCAGAACTTTTCGGCTCCATCGGCCATCTAGTTTCTGGTAAGCTTAAACTTACCTCTTCTACACCACTATCACTTTTAAACACAAAATTTTACACTGCACTATCACCCATAAGCTCTTGTACACACGGGCAATTTATTCCTGCGGTAATTTTTATCGCACATCGAGTTGAAAGTCGCGAGAAAAAAATCGCCAAGGAGTTTTTAAAAAACCAAACAAAAATCAAAATATTTTATTTCACATAAACCTACATGGGCACTTATGAAACTTCAGAAGCTAGGTGCACGGTTCCAATTGGTCGTTTCCTTTAGAGAAGAGCCGGCAAGAAACTTCACGGGTACGAGGGTTAATTGTTTATTTATTAATTTAATTTGTATGTTCGTACAATGCTTATACTGGAAATGTATAATTCGATAAGTCGTCGTGCGTAGGTACTATACTAACGTTTACTTCTTCAGAAGAATTTTTCCACAAGGTATATCTTCTGTAAAACATTGAATTACTCTAGTAATGTTTAAAAAAAAAAAAAAAAAAAAAATATTCGTTTAGACGTGTTCATATCCACACTTCAGGTATCCAAGCGTTGTTTGAGAAGCGGCGCGACCGCGGGTGCCTGCAATCAGCTAACCAGATCAGTTGGGAGCAAACACAATTGATAGCAGCCAGCGGCCCATACGCATCTATGTACTAATGCCCTTATACCTTTGTGATCCGATTTTGTCTTTTATACGATGGGCATATGTTTTGATTGTCAGCGGTGCTATTCTGTAAAAATCTCACGGTGATAACTTAGGGGAAGTGAGCTTAAAGTGAGCTGTCATTCCACCTGATTTATACTATTGACAGCTCACATTAAGCTCACTTCACCTATGTTTTCACTGTGAGATAAAATTACAGAATTGCCCTACTGTCATTCCACCTGATGCTAGGGATTGACACTATTGACAGCTCACTTTAAGTTCACTTCACCTAAGTTTTCACGGTGAGATTTTTACAGAATAGCATTACTGTAGTAGGTAAAATTGTGTTCTTAATGGTAACGGCCGCGACTTACGAGTTGTAGGTCGTGAGTTCAATCCCGAGCAGTCAGTTTTGTGTAAATTATTTCATCACCACTGCTCTCAAAACGGTGAAGGGAAACGTCTTGAGGAAACCGGCATGTCCTAGAACCAAAAATTCAAAGACATGTGACATCTGCCAACCCGCACTGGGTCCGCGTGGTGGATTATGGCCCACTCCCTCTCACAGAGAGGTGGCCTGTGTCCCAGCAGTGGGAACGTACAAATAATAAATTATTGGTGAAGTTTTAGGAACACTTTTGAATAGTGTATGTATAAAATAAACAGGTGGAAAAATAATTGAGTAGTTCCGATGGCCATTTGTGGTCTTCACCATCAGCTCCACTTTACTAAATGACGATTTCCGAGAGCAAATGCTCAAGTTACTTTAACAAATAACCAAATCGCTATAGGATTGCCTATAAAATTTGAGGGTTTCCTTCGATTTCCATGGGATCCTCTCATCAGATGGTTTGTTCCCACTAGTTCTACTGAACAGTTCTACGGTAGAACAAATGGTCGCTCTTTTACGACCGGACTACCAGAAGTTCTGCAGGGTACCATCCACACTTGGTTGATATCCTGACCAGTTGTACTCAGCGCTTCTCATATTTATTATGCGTACAGCCAAAGTGTGGAACTCTTTGCCAGCATCTGTGTTGCCTTCCACATTTGACCCGTCTGCCTTCAAAGCAAGAGTGAACAGGCATCTTCTGGGCACGCTCCTTCCATCATAGACGACCTCATCCAACACTTTGCATCAGGCGTGATTGAGGTCAAGGGTAGGCCCATTCCACATTAAAAAAAAAAAAATCCATTCCTAAGTAGTTATATTTTAAAATCTAGTAAGTTGGAAAAATGTTTATCCATCGACAATGTCTATCCGTCGCACACACATTTTTCAGGAATATTACATTTGCCCCCCTACCGGGATGAGCCCGGACAGCTATAACCGACTCCGAAGCTAGTCGTAGCTTCGTGATTCAATTTTTCTCACTTTCTAACACTTACACTGCCATCAGAAGCCGAGCACATGGCCACTGGATTGTGATTGAAAATTAACGAAGTCAGTACCTAAACTACATAGGTGCTGTACCGGAAAAAGTGTCACCTGAGAGTATTGGGCTCAACCAAGAAGGTTTTTAGGTAGTAAGGTAAGTATTCAATCGCCTTTAATGAACCCTAAAATGCTTTTGGGAAACATGCAACATTGTATTAAATAGAGAGTAATTATATTACATTTTATCTTGATATTAATAATTTTATTATATTTTTGTTAAATTCCATTTAATTTTGTCTAGTTTTGTGTAACTTAATCTAATCTTATGATTGTATGCATGTGTTACTTGCCATTGGTAACTTGCAGTATTGGCCGATAACTTTATTTTTTACCATTTATGTACACACATATATATCTATACAGACAAGAAAAAAAACAGAACTGAAAAATAGGTACAAAGGTGATGCTTATTTCATAAGAAATCTCTTCCAGCATACCTGCGATAGGACAAGAAATAGAGAGATGCAAACAGCGCAGCGTGTAAAAGAGTAAAGGAGACAAAAAAAACATAAAAGTTCCTTTGTACTCAAATATTAATTATGTCATTTCTTTATGTATTTTACTGTGTGTACATAAATAATAAAATAAATAAATAAATAAAATCTAAAAACAATTCACTTAATAAAACTAAAAAAATAATATGAGAATATACTTACATACATACAAATAAACATACATACTTCTGTATATGTGGTGCAAACTGTAAATATGCTCGTAATTTGGTTATTAATAAATAAAAAATAAATAAGTATTATTATTATATGACTAAAAGGCAGGACATAGTTGATCACTCTGTTATAAAAACACCTTCTGTACCTATGATCCACTTTAAAGAATATTATTATTGAATTAAATTAGGGTTGGTGACCTGGTGACCAAGATTCTCGTTTCTCGAGTACAAAGGATACAGGCTTGAGTCAAGCCTGTATGCGACTTATACTCGTAAGTTTAAAATACTCTGAAATCACCAGCCCTCACTGAGCAAGCGTGGTGATTGTCTGGTGATACTCGTATAATATATGCCCATACCTTCCTGTAAGACAAGGAGCATTTATCCTACAGTAGGTCCATAGCATGCCGATATTTTATTATAATATTCCATCTCACATCCCCCTATTAACCGGTTGAATGCCGTAATTACCGGAACAAATAAAAAGCCATTGTGTCTCGCGTGGATCTACGTTCGATAATACGAAGGGTTAAGGGGCTAGTGGCTAAGTAATAACAGCCGCACGAGTCGATCGATCAGGTTAAGCTACGCTTGGTCCATGGATGGGTGAGTGTTTGTACTATGGTATGGTACTAGGTGTAGGTAAACCTATGATGAACCCTTCAAGGAAACAGGCGTGATCTTATGTTATTCAATTTTACGAAAAAAAAAAAAAATTGGACCAAAAATAGTCGCTTTGTATATTCAATTCATTAAAAATATCTCGACAATGAATGTACTAATTTGATTCATCCTGCTTCCTGCGTCAGTTTAATGCGTGTGTTTATAAGAATTCACGGTTATCACAACAATAACATGTGCTATGCACATTGTGTCCGTTCATGAACTTGCGTTTTCATGTAAATGAATGGATGGTGAATTATTTGCGTTGTTGATGTAGAATCATAATGGTCTTGCTAATTAGTCGTAAGTCTTTCTTGTCTGTGGACAGACATAGAGTCCCTGCATGCGATTTTGTAGAACAAAGCAAAGATAAAAGAAAACGGTGAAGGAAAACATCACGAGGAAACCGGCATGTCCTAGCTAGAAATACGTATAAATTCGAAGACATCTGACATCTACCAACCCACACTGTGGATTGCGGCTCACGACCCACCGAGAGGAGGCCTGTGTGTGTCCCAGCAGTGGGAACGTTGTAGGCTGAGTATGTATACATGTATGTAAACAAAGTTATGTCAAAACGCGGCTTGTGTCACAACTTATGTGTAAAAATGTTATTAACTACCGATTTTCTGAATACAAAATACATTTTCTGAAAACTTTTTATACTGTAAGATGTCATGTTTATTCCCGGAACATTTAATTCGCACTCAACATGCAGCGAATTAACAAAATATTTCGTATTTGGGTTTTTGTTTCAAGTAGGTAATAAAAATCAGTGTTAATTTCTCAGAATCTTTCTTTTATCTCGTTATCTCTAGATACATATATACATTTCGGTTATACATTGCCAACTGGCAGATATTTATTGTACATTTTGTTCGTTTAATAAATACCCTTTTAAACTATTTACATTTATACATTTGTCTTTCTTATCCATTAAAGTAATCAGTCGTTTCTCGAAGAATATTAAAATTTCAATTATACATTTACAAATCGATTTATATTTACGAGATAATTATCATAAAGATAAGCTTGAACACGTCTGCAATAAAAGTAACAAATAAACTATCAACATTTACTTTTCTAATCTAAATTCTAGAGATCTAAAATAAATCTAACAATAAATATCTGATATAAATCAAGGGATTTTTAATACCTATGTTATGTACAAGCTCATTGGTTTATCACATTTCAACATATCCATCATCACGAAGGATACTTAACTAAGAACTCTAGCATTAGCACTATAAAGTCAATATGGCCGCCAAACTGATTTGTGTGTTGGTATCGTGCCGTTGGAGAGTTTGGTGGACGTGGGACTAGAAGACTGCACTCTCGTGGTGCGTTGTGAAGGAGCTTTCAGTTCATTTCGGACTCGCGGCCTGTCTGCTACTGTAGAGTCAGCAGCCTGAACCCTCTTCATCTCTTGGAGCTCAACATTCGCTGGTCGTGTTGGATGGAAAGCCGACTTCACCACTTCAATAGGCTCTTCGTCTGATTCATCAGTGATCGTTGCGTCATGCATCGAGTTAACTTCTGATTTGGAATCAGCTTTCGATCTGTCAGGGCTAGCATTGACTATACTCCTTGGGCTACCACTTTGCCTGCTGCTAGTTGGCGACAGTCTAGCGCTTGATGTGTCCATTGAAGACACGTTGCTTTGTAAGTGTCTCAAGGCTTCGTAAGGGTTGAGGCCATTCTTTAGAGATAGCTCCGATGGTAATGATTTCATTGCTAGGTCTGCTGGATGTGGTGCGAAAGGTAGAAGACCGTTGGGTGGTAAGAAGGCGCCAGGAGGAGGGATCAGGCCTCCTGCTGGTAGGTTTGCCATCGCTGGTCCGAATGCGAACAGTTCTGCTCCAGGTAAGGTTACTGGGGGCGTTGGTATTGATCCTGGACCACCTGTTGACAAGGAGAAAAAATATTTAGTGATTTGATCACAATAACAAATCTAAGATGATTTGAGGGTTTAACATCATGTTAAAAGTTTTTAGACAGGTCGATAGTGATGAAAAAAATATTGAAATATCGAGCTACCGTTGGTTGAATTGCTAACATGACGTAATATGAGAGACGAGCCCCGAGGGAAGGCCTGCGGCGCTCGGGCACTCCGTCTATTCCCTGAACAACGGGGGTGCATAATCGTACTAAGGATAATGTACAATCTGTAGGCGTTTAAAGGCGGCATCACCGAAAGGGATGTTTTTTTAGTGCGATATTGGGAGGGTGAGGGTGCAATATTTATTTATCCGAACACGACGTAGTTCTTTGCAACACAGACACGGCATTCCGTAATTCGGCACGATACGACTCTTTCTGTCACAGAGAGTATCTGTCGGCGCATTATTGATGCAGGGCACGTGTGTAGGTGTTGCGACGGACACGTGTGCACTCCACAAAGCCGAGAGTATCGCGATAAGGAAGTACACCTATCTCCGCACACGCCGGACAAAGAGAGCTCGAAATGTGAAATTTTCATTAGCAGCTGTGTTCAAAAAGTTCTTTCCGGGGAAGCTTTGATTCTCGATAGCGTGTAAGAGAAGCTGGCGCATAAAAAGGACACGACGGAGGCGCAGATTGGGCCACAAAGAGCTCGGAGGTGGTGCTACGTTCGTTACTCTTTTGCACTTTTTCTGTTTGCAGCAGTGGCAGTGCGCAGACCACTTTAAAAGGCAACGGGGGTGGAAGGGGTCGTAACTAGGGGGTAATTTGGCGAGGTGGGGGCCAATATCGGCGTCGCGCCTGATTGAGGTGATTCCCGATCGTTGAATTTGATTCTGTTTTGCTTTGGCTGTTATTTTTAATTAGCATTTATTGGGTTAACCGGGTCCGGTCCCTAGTGTGGAGAGCATTGTACGAATAGCACATGTACGAGTGGAATTCACTTTTAATTTTCGTGATGTAATATCTCCGTTCTCTTTGATCGATACGCTTCGCTGGGGAAGTTCATATAATCCGAAGTCTTTTGTTTTATTTCCATCATATCCTGATGCAAAAAGGGCAAATCAATGACACGTTTTAAAAGTACGTCTCACGTCTGTGCGCGCGCTACTACCTAGGTTTAATAAAAGTCTGTAGGTGTTTGAGTACATCGCTCCTCGCATTTCAGCGTCGGAAACAAAAAGTGGCTGGTGGCGCGGTCGCCTACATTGGAATAAAATTGACTCCACACTCTCTCGAACGTGAAGGCAGTGCTTTTTTGTACGTTTAGTAGGTCCCTCCACTTCCCCCCGTGGTGCGGACTTCAGCGGGTGGTTTTGCTTCGGTCGGGCCGGTGTTGTTTTGCAGAGTTCAAGAGTCGCTTCTTTTATTTGAGCCGCTTTTGCGTTGTACGGCCTTGAGGGGCGGTACTGTTTCGAGCAACATGTTTTTGAGTGCTGTTTGCTAAATCGGGAATTTTTAAATGAACAAATACCGTTATTGTACGCCGATCGAAAGTTTAAGAGGTGCTCGAATGTTCTGATTTTGTAATACAATTCTTTTGCTGAGGCGTTTGATGCAAGTTTTTCAAAAAGCATTTTTCATAGAAACTTCTTTTCCTACTCTTTGCAACCAACGGTAGCGTCTATCAACTGATATCACGAACGCAAACAAAGTTTTTGTCCCTAAAACTAATTGAAAACGAAGGATTGACACCAAAAATATACGATACCTTTTATAAGCGAGGCGGTCTGATCTCGCATTTGCGGCGGCCTGAAGTAGTCTGCCCACGCATAGTTGAGGTAGGCCGCATCCAGCCAGCCGGGGTTCAACAGGAACGGGCTAAATGCTCCCGGGTGACCGTAGCCGTAATCTGCAACAAAGAAGAAAAAAGTTCTAATGTCTTGTTGAGGACATATGGAGGATATAAACACACGAGTAAAAACACCAAGAAGGTTTGATTAATGATGGTTTGTTTCCTGGACTTGTATTTGGGAATCCAAACATGTTTTATGTGTCTAGTCAGACCTATTGATCTGGTCTATCACAACCGGAATCCGCAGTCGCCGGCAAACGACAATGTAAGTCATAGTACGGATCCAAAGAATGGCTTATTAAGTAGATATGGACGCGGCGAGGTCACTAACGTCTTGATCCACGTCCGCAAGCACTAAAGTCACAAAGGGTGGCCGTAAAGGCGGCGACACACGGGCCGCGCTCTGTTTACCGCCCGACGACTATAACAAGGGCACTGTATACAAAACGAGTCAGTTTACTACTGCAGTTAGCCGGCTCCTCTGTGCCATACGTTTTTACGACCCTCCAACGTCACGTTGCCTTTCGCCTTTCATAGCGAAACGCTCTTTTTATTTGTTTAATCGATACACTACTGAAGACAGCGGCCATCGTCTATTTTCGGATTTTTACTACATTTTTAATCCAATCTTGAGACATCCCAATTGATGCGATCAGGTGTAACGTTTTTATCACCGGATTAAACTGTTTACGAGCACTTTGTCTACTTTGTTTTGAACTTTTTATACGCGGTGCTTCTTAGCGACTCTTATACGAAGTTTGTTTGAGTAGCCTAATTATATCGTAAGCTAAACAATGTATGTGATGGGCTGTCTTTTGTTTTTACATACCTATATGACGTTTTTATCGCGTACTAAAATGTTGACGAAACAATTAGTTTATTTGTGTAAACCGTACCCCTTTCCGCGGGGAGATTAGCGAGTGTTTCCTGAGAGCGTTTCCCAGATCGCGGACATTTTAAATTAAGAACTTGATGGATGGCCCGTCGCGCTGTCACGCGCCGATCCGGGGCTGAGGAGCGCTCCGACATCATGGAACAATAATAAGTTAAATGTGGAACTCGGAAACGGGCCGCTCCATTTGTTAATGCCAGTATTCAATTAAATTCAGTTCCCCGACCCTTTGCATATGCGGGGCTCTGAATATTAACGCGGCAAAGAGAGCATTTCTAATGTTGAGAAGTGGTATATGATTACCGAATGCTTGAATTAATATTAATTCGGGTAAGTGGGGACGTTAACCGACATAGACTTTGTTCGGAGTAGGTACATTTAAAGCTAATTTGATACACTAAATATTTTCAGTAGGACTTTGAAGAAGTATTGTATTTTTTTGGCTGCTTTCCAAATGAACCATCTTCATTAGTAGGTGCTTGACCATATAATTTAAAGGTAAAGTAAGAAGAATTCTATAAGTTTTGTGCTCCTAACTCACCGTAAAATCCACCATTGGTTTTCGTATGACAACCGTCACCGAACTTCGATACAATATAACAGAAACGCGCCGTTCAATTTCCGACGACATCCAAATATTCGAACCGGAATTCCAAACAAAAATACTGCACTCGCACTGTGAAAGTGTTGTGAATCTATAAAGTTATTTCTGCGACCGTTAATCACAGCCGACCTAAAAATGTACAATGGCTAAGAATGAGGCTCGGATCAGAATGCGTCGCGGCCGAATTCGTACCGCTCGAGACAAATAAACGGACCATACGACATATAAGTGTCAGAATGAGCGTTAAATATCTCGACGAGATGAGATGCGAGCCGGTTGTCACTCGTAAATTAATGTTAAGGAGTCTCTTGAATAAATGGAATCAGAGTTATGGCTCATAATTTGGAGGGTGGCGACGATGCTCCATAACTAACACCGCATTTTAAATACGTCTTTGTTTAATTGTCTGGGTTATGGCGATTTAGTGCTATCAGCTCGTGATCTGAATGTGGAAATGGTGTGAGGAAACACGCGATTTGAAAAAGAAGTGGATGTTGAAGTATTATTAGGGATAATTTGTGATCGACTTGCCCAAAGTCGCAAGGCTTAAAATAATATTATAGTAAAGACAGCTTCGACCAACAATTATTCCCAAACCATGGTATCGGACGATATACTGCGGGTACGAAAGGAAATATATGGCCCAACTTGTCCAGTAGTTTCAATGACTTTTAGTTAAATATTCCATAAGTCGTTTGGTAATGTTGGCTAGGTTCGCGCAGCCGGGTGGTTATGAGGGTCACTGCTATGGATGCGGTATTTTAGCAGCTAGCAGAGACATAAAATCCATATTTTAGAGGCACCGGCCTCAGGGTGCAGGCGGGGAGATCAAACGGGACTTTACGACGCGGCCCGAGATTGTTTACATCTGTTACAGCCACCGCCGCACCGACGAACCGGCGAACTTGGTAACCACTGCTACAAGTATTAGACCAACGTACCATGCTGACGTGATTCTAGAATATGCCTGAATTATTTTGAATGATGAAACTGTGTTCTAAGACGCAGTTATAGAAAACAATTTCGGTTGACCAGTATGGAAATGATATTCGCGGTTCGCAGATTCAGTTACTATCGTCAATAAAATTAGCACGCATATTTTTCGACATGTGTGTTTTAATTGTCTAAACAGATGTATCTTTGATGAACTTTGGACTAGTTTTGATACCATTTAGATAATTTACAAAAAGCAGTGGAATTTGATGTGTTATTTTGACGGCAAAACATTGGCGATCGTAATCCACAAGACAGTTTTCATATCACATTTCGTAAAAGAAAATAGTGATGCGAAAAATTTAATTTTTATATCCGCATTAAAACGAAAACTAAATATACCCAGCGCTAAACCACGTCAAAAACTATTTATTTACTTGGATAATGTGTCTGAATGTTAGTTATTTTACTAACTACAAGTTAATTAGAGCGTACGATAATTAAGGGAGCGCCATTGATCGCTTTATGAACTCGTCGTCTTTGAAGTTTATCGCCCAAGGATGTTAGTTTTTCCGCATACTGTCTTTTTATTATTGGTCGAAGTTTGGGCGCAACTGTTTGTTTACACAGACGTCTCGGTGCACGTTGTAACATCTAAAATAGATTTGTGGTGTGAAAACATTATGATTTGAGTTTAATTTGTTGATTGCTTTGTGTGTGTAGTTGGATGATTATGACTTCCTTCGCTTAATTGTGATTGATGGCGTCTGTCGCAGATTTAGCGGTCGATTTTTTTTTGGACAACTCATTTGCTAGAGCAGTTTCTAGATGTGATTTTATTGGTATTGATTGAATGTGTTCACTAGCAATTATTTTGAGTAATTTAAAAGATAGGATTGTTTCGTTTTGTCTTTGCTAAATATTGTTTTAAAACTTCCCGGCTCATACCTATTTAGATGTTTAAAAAAATGATTTTTACTATAATTCGTGTAACCAGTACCTATATAACAAAAAATGTAGTCAAAGTAGACTACATTTTGATATTGCTACCGTTGGGCTTCCAATCGCAAGACTTTATTCATAATTCAATTACATACTTTATAATCTGCAAATCGCAACAAACTAAGAAGCTTCATGAACATTGACCTTCACGATCCTCATATTAATTGACTTGTATATTTAGACATTTACACAGCACACGAAAGTATAAAAGCGTGTTCTTGTAAACACCAATAACCATTTATAAGCCCCACGTCAAAACATGACGCTCCTTAATGTTAACTCCTTACTCACATAAAAGCAGATAATCGGTGTTATTTCGAGAGAGAGCTGTCTTAACCGTAATTCTTAACGTAGTGAGGAGATTAAACTGAGGAGGCAATTAATGTCCCAATGATTGATTGGCTCTGTTTCGTTCACACAGATGTCGGATAATTCGGCCAAATTTTTCCCCGCACTATTTTTACGAAATTTAGAAAGAAATAATTGAAAGTGAGTTTAGTTCTCGCGTTGAAAAAAATATATTAGATTTTAAATGTATCAGAAATAAAACTCGTTTGAATGTGGTTGAATGTTGCGGCGCCGCAAAATCGACCTCGGCTCTGTGGACTGGCGTGGAGCCAGCAACTCGCGCACGCGCATCCAACTAACGTTTTATAAAGATTGATCATTTTTTTATTGTTTATGTATGATATCTACAAATGGTGATAAATGCCAATATTTGTAGTGTAGGAAGCTAAAATTTAGGTCGATACGTTGGCTAATTTTGGATGCCGTAAATTGCGCTTGTTGTCTCGAAGTAAAATTTTGGCAAAATGTAGAGTTGATTTATTTTAATTATTATAAATTATTTTTGCAAATAACGTTTTATTAAAATTAAGAATAGTATAGACTATAAAAAAAAAACTATAGTGAAATATAGTTATGATGATGATCAGTTAAACAGTCTGATAGCCATTTTTCTTTCGCGTGATTGAGAAAATTAAATTGATTTGAGCAAATTGAAAATATATATTTTTTGAGAACCTAAATCATAAAATGAAAGCTATTCAAACATACTTAGTTACCTACTCAATAAGATAGAGAAACTGTACAAGAAACGAAAGACCAAAGAAAAAAGTTTGAAAGTAACTTTGACGTAGTTAGAAACTTACTTTGTTTGGTTCTGGGCTCTCTGGGGCCGTCGACGGTGACTTTGATGGCTTTCATGTAGGTGGCGACCTGGTGAGGGAACGAGCTGATGGTGATGGTCAGCGAGAAGGACTTCCCTCTTCCACTGCGACCCACGAACCTCAGGTCATTAAACTTCGCGACCTGGTTCTTCATCACCGCCGTACAGTTCCTCAATTCTGCCATGGAATTCTCATCATTGCCAGCCTTTATCGTGACCAGAGTGCCATCCTGCACGTCATCCAAAGCCACCACTTTGAAAGCCACCGGCAGCGACTTATTGGACCTCCAGTGGCCGGGCAGCACCGAGCACAGCACCGCCGGGGAGCCGGTCTGCACCAGCTCGCCGTGGCTCTGCCGGTAATACTCATGAATATGAGCATAAACGTCCGCCATGCTGGGGGCCGGAGGGCTCGCGTGCGGGAGGTGCATCGACTTCAGTCTACCCTCTACGAACACCGCACCGACTCTCGACACGCCACTGAAGTCCTCTGTCACGCCACTGTAGTCTCTAAACACTTTGGTAAAAGTTTCAAAACACGCGAACGGTTTACAAACTCGCGGGAAGTAAACGTCGCGTGCGCGGAGCGCTCGGAAAGTTGTGCGAAGTACGGGCGCGAGACTCCGTGTGAGCCGCGAGCTGCGAGCAGCGTCTACACCACTTGTTGGGCGCGGACGGCAAGACGCCGGGCGGGGGACTCGGAAAAATAAACGGCGGCCGGGTGACTCGCCGACACCGCAAGCCGAAGACTCACGACGCGCACCGAAGTCGTGGCGAAGGGACGCGTGCTCGCGAGAACTCAGTTTCAACTGATGACTGTGATACGACGCGACTTTTTCCGATGGTCAATATTTTGCGTTCGCGCGGTCGCCGCCCCCACCCGGGTGGCGGCCCCTACGTCTCGTAAAAAGCGGGAAGGAGACGAAGGGTGCGGGTGATGCGGTGTCGCGGCGGGAACGAGCGGGACGGCCGCGGTCGGTGTCTGCGTTTTTATAAAAATGCTCGTTGGAGTGGGACGCCGGCGCTCACCGCCGCCTAGTGGGAGAGGGATGGGTGGATTTTTTTGAATCACCGCGGTGACGTATCGCGAGGCGGCGGTAATTAGGCCGCGGGGCGGCGGGAAACCGCGGCCGGCGCGAAAACCTATCAACGAGCTCATGAAAAATTATGATTTTCATGTTTGGAGTCGGCGCCGCTCGCGGGGTGGCACTTCATTTTCGCTAAAGCACGCGAGGAATTTTGATGACAGGGGTTTTGACTGACACTTTTAATCACGCCTGATATTTGGTGGACTATTTTTGTAACACAAATGAGTGTAAAATGCAGTAGATGATTTCAATTTTGATAATACACTTACTATACACTTATATTAATATCGAATTTTCTTAGCAAGGTTTTATATTTTAAGTAAATACTTGCATAACATAAGATTTTCCAAGTTCAGTCATAGATGATCTACTATAGAATGTAAAGTAAGTAATGTATTATTTAGGTCTTCATTTCTATAAAGTACTACCAAGCATCTAATACATTGTAACAAAAAACAAAATTAAAGAATTAAAACAGAAGTCGAAAAATTCGCGTAACTACAAAGAGTTGATACGGGCCGCGTCCGCGTGCGGTTAGCCGCGTGTTGCGGTGTGAGAGAGAGATCGCGGCGTGCGAGCGAGACGGCAAGAGAGGAGGCGGGGCCAGGGCGGGCCGGCCGGAAAACTTGTGCCGAACTTTCCGGAGTTTCCCGCGCTTTCCGCGAAGCGACGCGCGGCAATGCACACGTTGCCGACATAAAGTTTCGTGTTCATGTGAAATTAAATAAAAATATGATAGAACTGTTTTCTTGTGATTTTATTTGTGATTCGTCATAGTTTTAGTGTCCCTTATGTTGTGTTAGTTTTCATAGAAAACTGCTCTCTTAGTTTCTTTGATGTTTTAGGTAGTTCGAGATATTTTGTGACGTGAAATAAATTACCTATATTTCTCAATATCATCATCTGCCTAGCCTTTTCCCAACTATGTTGGGGTTGGCTTCCAGTCTAACCGGATGCAGCTGAATACCAGTATTTTACATGGAGCGATTGCCTATCTAACTTTCACAACCCAGTTACTGGGTAATACGATACCCTTTGGTAAGACTGGTTGTCAGATTTTCGCGCTTCTGACGACCGGTAACGACTGTCAAAGATCCACGAATGACAGCCGGGACCAACGGCTTAACGTGCTTTCCGAGGCACGGAGGCGTCTTGGTATATAAAGATGGTCACCCATCCACGGACCAACCGCCGCAAGCGTAGCTTAACCTGATCGATCGACCCGTACGGCTGTTATTACTTAGCCACAAGCCCCTCCTATCCTACCTATATTTCTCGGTAATAGGTGCAAAAGTTTTTTTCGGTTTTTTCAAACATATATTTTGAGTGTACAGTCATTTGTTCCTACCTTATCAGGTGTTAAAAACCAATTTACCGAATTACTTAGTTGAACCACAAGGGGAAATAACATCAATCTTCGGAAACGAACTGTTAAAATTTATTAGGTTATGCCAAACTCTTCTTATCAAAGGTATAAATATTTATTGTTTTTATCTAAAACGAGGTAGACCCAAAACAATCCCATTGTTTTACGAAAACTTATGGTTTTTATTGTACGCGGTGCCTTTGGCGGCCTGTCTATTATACCAATATGGCGAAGACTCAATTGTCTATGCTCCTGCCGGAAAGTTTGCACTTTATGGTTTGAAGTTTGCGAATAAAACAATTTGCAAGGTATCGTAAAGTAGGACCTATAGGTTTTTATTGCTGTGCACACTTGCGGGTAGTTCGGTTATCTGTATGGTTAGTAACGGTTTTTGTATGTAGGTAGATATGGGAAGTTTATTGTTTGGCATAGAGGTAAAGAGTTTTGTAATTATTACACGACTGCTCAAAATAAAAGGAGTATTTTTATTATTTTTTTAACCATTTTTGGCAGCAATTTCGGTTTGTCGGTTTGATATTTGTGTGGGGTTATTAAATCATTTAGTTTTATGTGGTGGGTGGTTAAGTTTTAAGAGCATTTGTGTTGTGTAAGTAAAGGGAGGGAAGGTAAGTACCTATCTATAAACTTTATACATGTTAAGTACTTATTGTCAAGCAATGCCGACGTTTTCTTCATAGAACGTTTGTCTTATAATAAGATTTCGGGAATTTTTTTATTTTTTATTTAACCGATACCTAATAATAACTATCTATAGATAGCAAGGAGATCCACTGATTCAACCAAGATAATAATAATTATAATGCAGTACTTCTGGACACGGCTCGCATTGTGAGGAGGTTCCTGACCGCCGGAAGCTTGGACCCTGTTCCCGATACCGGTGGGCTACTATTTTTTATATTTTTAAATGTTTTTTATATATTTTTTATATTCTAATATTTAAAATTATAATTTATAAGTATTTAGATGAATAAAAGATTACAATGCCGTGATAACTGTGCCATCCCTTTAATAATAAACATTTTGTAAAACTAACACTGGAAACTCAGAAGTTCAATGAAAAGATGGGCTAACATATGAATACAATAAAAGTTGTATATATCCTACGGTTGAGGGGCTCGTGGCTATATAATAACAGCCACACGGGTCGATCGAAGGAAAGGCTAAAATTGCCGCGGTTGTTTCGTGGATGGGTGACCATCATTTGTCATATCAAGTATGTGCTTCGGAAAGCACGTTTAACTTTCGCCTTTGTAATATTAGTGTGATAGTGCACAATGAGCGTGTGCTCAAACTTAGGTGCAATCAGGTGAAATCTTCGTGAGCAACATATTAGGTTCCCGAGACCTGCAGTTAGGCACACTAACAGAAAATAATGTCGACTTGATGATGATGAAGAAAAGGGTCTTGACAGACGGACAACGAAGTGCTCTTATAAGGTACCGTTTTTCCTTTTGAGGCACGGGACCCTAAAAAGACGAAGTATCGAAGGCTTACCTATATTTTTGATTCACTAGAAGAAGCTAGGTGACAAATACAACGAAAAAAACTTCAATTTACAAGAATGAATTATAAAAAGCCGATTGTAGGGCGTAATCAAGTTTGAAAACAACATCTCAATAAAGAATCGTCATAAAATTTAGAAAGTTCAAATACTAGGGCTGATGACACCGCTAGTCTCACAGGGGTTGTCAAAAAAAAATCACTCAATTACGGCAATAAAAATAATATTGTAGCCAAACATTGGGAGCTTTGAAGTCTGCGACGGTAGCTACCGAGCGGTTTTGTGCAAGCGCGTAAGTCCCACAAACAATGCGTTTGCGCACAATACAACTTCGGCTTCTAAGACTCCCTATTATGTCGGGCCAAACATTGGCATTGGCGCATTGTGGGCCCTTTTGTTACCTATTTACCGACTTTTGGGTTGTTACATTCAAGGGGATGCTGACAGAAAGCCGCTCGGTAAGTAACTCGCAGAAAAAAATGTTCTCAATCTCCGTGTTCGTGAATAGATGCATCGTCGGCTAAATAATAAGTTAATTGAGTTGTGCGATAATTGTAGTTTTTTGGTTAAGTTAATTAGAATGGCATTATGCTGATAGATATTTGCTTAGTGTCTACAAGTTAGTTAGAAATATCAAGCTCTGATATTTTTCTTTTTTTTTTTTAAATCTTTCTACCTTTCTTTCTTTTTTTAACTTCTAATACTAAATAAACGATTTATTCGGGTCTGATCCCCTGGCCCCCCTTCACCCCCCCTCGATGCCCTGCTAATTCGTCTTCTGTTTTAAACTTTGTCTTATCCACTATAAGCTTTCTCATTCCGGTTTGACCCACTATTACTACTATAAAAATATAATATCCTAACCCGACTAAAACTATTAACAAAGTATTAAGTATCTATAAATAAAATAATTACGATTGTAAAAAGATTATTCTGCATTTTTTACTTTGCATATCATACAGTGAGAGAGACAGGATTTACTCGTTGTCTGTAAATAAAACGTGTTAGTGTTTTAAGGTAATATTACTTTTTAATTAGTCTTCTCAGTTTTTAATTTTTATATTTAAAAATTCTAAGCACCTCTCTAGCCTGAAACACAGGTTCTACCTAGTTCAGGCAAATAAGCAACTGTGTCCTCTACAATTTTTAGGTTATGTTATTCTAAATCTGCACCATTTTTATAAATAAACGATATTATTATTATTATATCAGAACCAGTCGAAGTGGAGGTGCTTGGGGGAGGCCTATGTCCAGCAGTGGACGTCTTCCGGCTGAAATGATGATGTTGATTATTATTATATTATTTGCGTTGTGGAGCAGACAGATTTTGCGAACATATGGAGCAAGGGATTACAAATATGCTTCAAAATGATTCAAATTGAGAGTAGTAGTGTGTTACGCAATTAGGGTGATGAAATGAACCTATGTGCTTACAATTTTTACCAAGCTATTCATAATTAGATCTTATTTAACAAGCGTTAAAAGCACCTACAGTAGTGAATGAGGTCTTTTAACACCTATTGATAGATAGAGTTTTCAGAGTGCCTAAGTGCCTTTTCAAAGCCTACGTTAATTTATTGAAATATTTTAAATTAAATACTTTTATAAGAAACTTAGTTTCCAAAAAAATGCGTCTATTGCATTCTTTTTGGAAACTAAGTTTCTCTATGACCTGTGTAATAACAAGTCTGATTGCTCAGAGTTAAGGGGCTTACAGGACCTAAACGCAAAAAATTCAAGTTTTAGAAACAATAAAAGTATATGATCGACTACAGTAAATAAAATCAAAAAAATATGTGATATTCTTCAGGATATATGCTAGGTAGATAGTGTGTTGAAAACATAATACAACGTATTTGGTTCGATAGAAAAAAATCATGAAGATACCTCTAAAAACTTTCTTTTTACAACAAAAACCATACTAATATACATAAAGTATGATTTTTTGTCAGATTATTCTCCAAGCAACATGCTAAAACTCTAGCGTTTTAATTTTTTAGTCCAAACAATAGATTTTTCGTAAATAGATAATTGCTTCATATTTTGCAATAAATTACCAGCGTTCTGTCATCGCGCTTCTCTTTCGTTTCTATGCAGTCCGACAGTGACCGCGCTTTAGGTCATGTAGTCCTCTTAACAAACAAATTATGCTATGTAGTATCCAGAACTGTTGTGCGGCGTGGAGTACGCGGGCGCTCGCTGTTTGCAGTGCCCTCTTGTCGCACCAACGCCTGTGTCCGCGCACCTCTACGACGTTTAGCAAAAAATTAAAGTACCCTTTTTTCAGAATTAGATTTATTTTCTTTGTCAGCTAACATAATTCCCATTGATCTACTTAAAATTATCGAAGAAGCAAATGATTAACCGTTTTTTCATATAGGTATGTATAAATTTTAGTATTATAAGAATAGGATTTATTAACTTGTAGGATTAATTAGTAATGTTGTAGGCTTCTAGATTTCGATTCGAATTTGTAACATGTGGATAACGTAGTTAGTTACGCACTGATATACTAGTATTTAGATTATAAGCTATTGTTAACCATGTAGGTACCTATAGTGTGTAATTGTTGGTTTTCCTTAATAAATAAAATAAAAATAAAGCTTTTTTTTTTGTCCAAAGTAGGTTTCGAATTTAAACTCCATTTATCACAAGAAATCCCCGAACATTTAAGTTAATCATCGCATCTTGTAACATGTGTTCGACGCGTAGGTTACAACATAATCGTTGCACGGAAGTAGGTACGGCGACTGCTTGGTCGAGGGTTCGATTCCCGACAATAACGATCGCCTAATTGCCTACAAATGTTTCTTTTGCTTCACTAAAGGGTTAAAGACTTTTAAACGGCCTTTAACTTGTAAAACAGTTGTGGGGTATTTAAATGAGGTTACGCCTTCCTTTTTTGAGATTAATAATTTTGTGTAGGGTTTTCTGTTAATTAGGATTTTTGGTTGTTAGGTATGACTCAGTGAGGAGCTCGTGGCTAAATAATAACAGCCGAACGGGTCAATAGAAGGTTAAGCTACGCTTGCCGCGGTCGGTTCATGGATGGGTGACCTTCCATGAACCGATCCACCCAGTAGGTAACTGTGTTGTGGAGGTCAGATAGGCAGTCGCTCCATATAACGTACTGGTATTCAGCTGCATCCAGTTAGACTGGAATCCAACATTAAATTAGTTGGGAAAAGTCTAGGCAGATTGATTGAGGTATGCCGTATGACTTTCTATAAATGATGTGTTTATTAATTAAGGAAATGAACTAAATTAGACCTAGTATTTTTTTAAAGCAATACTAATTGGTTGGACTGCCACGATGGAAGCAAGCGCTAGTGCTGAAAATGAGGTTTTGGGTGAAGATGGAGTTTTTTTGTAGGTATTTCGTGGAGCTAAGTAAACAACGTTCCATTATTTCCCCAAAAAATACAGCAAAGGACCAATAATTAAGTCCTCAAATCCAGCTCACTTCAAAATACATTAATATAATTACCCAAAAAAATGTGCTAATACAATATTTACCCAACCTTTTAATGCTGAAGAGGTGTCATAAAAAGTACGTTACACATACACAAAAGTTCAAAATCAATTTAGTGCTTGAATCGGTCCTGCTGTGTTGTTGAGCTACTGGCCCGCAATGTTGCTAAACGTTGAGCTCACATAAAACTGTGAATGGTCCTTGAGTACTCGCGTATGAAGACCAAACGCAGCTCCGTAATTGGCCACTTGAATTTTAAGGGAAACCGTTCCGGACGTAGAGTTAGGAATGGATAGAGGAGACAAAATATAAAAGGTGATTTTAGAAATTAAAAAAAAAATGCTGTATGATTTAACTATGGTTTCTAATTGAAGATTTAGCGTCTCATAACACAATTATAAAAGCTTTATTGGATGATTGTGGAAGGTAGGGTTATGGCAAGTTGTTTTTAACACTTTCGGTGCCACGTGCATCATTTTGTCGCACAGTGTCTGGAACATTGTGTATCCAAAACTATACACATCTTTCTACTTAATAAAGCGCTGAGTCCTTTAGGAACACGTTTTCTATGCATTTATTACGCAAAAATGAAAGCCCTGGCCTGACGCATTTTTTCGGTCTGGGAATCGGTACAAAAAACAAATTAGTCAAAACTTGAAATAACGGCCACTTAGAGTGTTAAAATATTTTTGATTCTCTATTCTAATAGACTTCTAACTCTACAACCATCATCGAGCTAGCGGCAAGTATTGTGCAAATAAAGTAAATCCGGTAAGCGCCCGCGGCGATGTGTGTACAGTCCCTACAGGTGAAGGGTGCCCAACAATAATAGTTGTAGGAAGTGAATTTTGAGACCATTTTGTTGAAAAGGAAGTCCCTAATTACTGCCAAATCCGATAATTTTATAATTATTACTTGATACAACTTTTTTTTTGTCTTTTTTTCGTATTTGAGTAACTATTTAATCTTTATGGAAATACTAATCCGATAATTTCATTTTTCTGATGCAACTTTTTTTTACAAAACTTTTTTTCGTGATTGAGTATTATGAAGTGAAAATGCTCATGTTTTGTGTATTCGCTTCCAAGTTCGATCTTAGAAAGTACCCGTTGGTTACCATAATGTTAGTACATAAAGTATCCTGCAGGGCAATCGCGTAACGTACTAACAATTGCAATGTCTTGCATTTCGAAAACATTAATTGCGTTATTTACGTTGATGAGCAGCTAAATTTTTGGAACATATGAACCAATGGATTAAGAATTTAATTCAAAATCCTTCGGATTGTAAAAGAAAGTGTGTTAGGCAATTGGGGTGCTCGTTTAGGACATAGCTAACAAGTTAACAACGACATAGCTAGGTTGTCATAAAGGACCCCGCAGACAGCGCGACACGAAAGCGCTCCGCGACTCTAGTTGAACAATTCCTATGAAAACTTCATGGGCCACAAACGCGTCACACCGTCGCGTCGCGCCTGTCTGGGGAGCCTTAAGTCGGTAGAACAGAAAGTTTTCACACAAGAGACTTACTTTTCAAAGTACAAAAGGTCTTGTGAGTCCAAAGCTCATCATTACAAAAATGAACTGAAAAACGACTAATAAACTTTATATTTCATATTCAAATTGAAAGTACTAAAAAGAGAAAAAAAAATCATTGTCCAATGAAGTGCCTCGCATTCCGACCGAGTAAAAAATGTGACGTCATAAATCCAAATAATCAGAAGTATGCGTTGTATGTGCGAAATTCCATAGTAACATGTCGGGGAGGCCGGGGCCGAGTGGAACTCATTACTGGCACGTGACACGGCCTCACCGCGCCCACTCCCCCGACACTGTTATATTTCGCCAATGAGTTATTGAGTGCGCCGAAAGCTCATGTGTTAACCCGACGGTATTAATGCTTGACTTTGATGGAAACATTAAAAATGTTTGTTGAACACACTGATTTTTAGATTTTGGTTTGTTTTGTCATTAGGTGAGAGATTTAGGCGTTATGTAGTTTATCTACTGGTGTTATTAGAGAAGAATTTTGTTTACGGAGTCCGCGTATCACTGGTCAGTTTCCCTTAGTCGTTAGTTTATTTAATTCGCCAGTTTCGTTGATCAGTCAGTTTCACTGATTCGTCAGTTTTACCAATTACTCGTAGACAGTTGCGTTAACTCGGCAGTTTCCAGTGTTCACCAGTTTTCATCGATACAGCATTGATCGTATTTGATTTAACCGAAAACCGTGTCTAAAATGTTACCTATAACAGTTCAATATAAAGTTGCAAAATACTTTTGTTATTTTTATAACAACCATACATAAATGCAAGCTTTTAGAATTTGATATCATAATAGTCCACCAACAATTTTATAGTACGCCACTTCAACAGCAGTCATTGTTAATTGCATTTGATTGATGACGCAATACAAAACGTCAAATTACCCTACAAATGTGGCCCGAACTGCGACAAAACCCGACGTTTTTCGTTCACACCCGCCGTATTTTTCTAATTGAATCATGTGTGATTTATTATTGGTCTGATGATGTATCATTCTTTCAACGCCAGCCGCGGCTCACCCCATGGGCTTGCGGGCCAAATTATTGCTACAAATGTTCGCATCCGCGCTTTTTAACTGCTGCGTCGCTCCCCGACCTCCCCTCTGTACGATTTTTATTAAAGTGAGTAATCGATTTTTTTGGCGTTTTATTGAACGAGACGTGTTGTTATAACGTTAAATAGATCCGTTGAGACTGAGATTTGTGATTGTTTATTTTTAAGCTTTGTTAGTTTCGAGAACTATTTTGAGCGAAAAAAAAACAAGTTTTACTAAAAAGTAACTTTTTGATAAATATCATGGTAATCTTCAAACTCTGTCGAGAGAAAATATTTGACCAAAGTTAAGACTTTTTATTAATAGACGAAAAAAGGTCGAGGTTCTATGTATATTGTTTTTTTTACACTTACAACCCATATTTTAATCCCGGCAAATCACGAGCGCACATCATTTGTCTTTCAAATTATTGACATGACATAAGGTTTAAAGTCGATTATTGACGGTCGGGAAACGCAACAACTATACCTACCAACATCACCTCTATCATTTTAACCCATTTCTCCGCCCATACAATGCGTCCTGACACAGCAGGTAGGTAGGTACTCTCATCTCGGCCTCATCAGCTAAGAGATGCCCTTCCAGCCAGCGCGCACATTGTCGACACGACCATTGTCACGTGCCCAGAAACAGATGCTGAAGTATGAATAGTGTGAGCACACTGTAAAGAGGGTTAAAAATACTAGTGAGTACATAGGAGGTATCTGTGTAGTGTTCTGTGTTATGATGTTTGATAAATGATAAGTGATTTTATTTTTGTAAGTAGGTTTGCACAAACACTTTTACACGTCAATCATATTTTTAAAAGCTAGATGAGGACGGCGTGGCGTTTCCTATCTGACTACTCTGAGAAGAAAGGCCGAAACAAACTCAGAGGTCACAGTCTCTTTTAAAGTCCAGACATAATCTTGATCAGGTTACATGAAGACCATGTAGATCGATGTCTGAGATGGTCTTTTGAGGAAAGAACCACACAGATTGAGTGGACCTGTCCAGTCAGTGCACGCATTTGTAATTTATGTGGTAATTTTGGCCCTAAAAACCTACCAAACAGATGGACATTAACTTTCACAAATATTACATGATCTGTTGTCATGGGAAGTAAAGTTTAATAAAAATTATTATTTAATGTACACCAGATAATACATAACAAATAAATACATTATATCATGTTTAACTCTAGGCGTTATCGGGTTATAATGCTAATGGAGTCATAGATTACACAATTAAATAAAGTTTATATTTCCTACTAATATTGATCCTATTCCGGATTCATTTAACTCTACAAATATTTAGATTTTATATCATGACACTCAAAATTAAACAATAAACAGGATGACACATTATATTTCACAAAAACTATTTAAAAAACAAATAATAATAATGACAGAATCATTTTGTTTTCTTTTTGCACATAAATCCTCGGTCGGGGCGGGTGCGGCTCCCAAGGGTTGTCACAATGCTCGCGCAGTTTCCGCGCCGCTGGTCACCAACAAAACTGCGAGCACGCGGACACGCTGACACCCCTAATGTCACTGGTTCCGTGTGTGTGGTGTTGGGTACTGTGACTTGTGAGGTTCGTATCCTTGTATGAGCTGGTGGTTAGGGTTAGTGCTGCTCATTTTGTATAACCTAGATTTGGTGAATTAGTTTAATTCTTCGTCAGAGGCAACTGCAGCCGTCGACAACGAGCCGCTCGTGTATTTGAGCACCGTACTCACGCCTCTGCAGTTGACGCGTGCCGCTCGTGTGTATGCAGACTTATGTGAAAAAAAAAATGAACAGCACCAACCCTCACCACCAGGTCATACAAGGATACGAACTTCACTTACATACATATTTTCTTTCAGATCACCTGAAGAAACGCTCGAGAAAAAAAAGTAGTTCTAATTGGTTTGTATTGTAAGTTTTAAGACTACAATCGTCGCGATAGCTTACTTTTATCGTGGTTACTGATTGGTCTTGTACAGAGAAGAAGCACAACATCGGAGAAGAGGAAGGAATGGGGGGCCTTGTCTGGAAGTGGGACAGCATAGGCCAATAAATAAATAATAGTAAAGTATTTCTTAATGTTCTCTTAAAGAAAGAACACTTAAAGACGGCCAATGGACATCTAAAAGTACGTAAGTATACACGGTGTAAGGGTACGTCTAGATTATGTTATATAACACGTCCATATTATTTAACATTGCTAACTTTTCTATTAAAACATGTCGTATAACTATGTTTTATAACATGTTCTGTTATATAGTATGGACACACCTTTAGACAAATCGAGGCGCGAACTTTTACTGTAATGGTTTGCGCATCGACGACCCGAAAATATTATGTTCAGTAAATACTCTACACAATATTTTTGAACAACATCATTTCATCCTCTAACTCAAGAGCTAACCAACCTACACAGCCACACTAAAAACCCAATCCACATCCCTAATCAAATCTGACGTCACCACACGTAATTCCCTCGCGCCAACCCTGCGACCCTGGTGTAATGTGGGCAAGCGCGCCGCGACGCCCCGTCGCGTCATTGTAAGTCCACTCCGTATGACGTCACGCCTTTGAATGCGACTTTTGTTTTGCACAGCCCTTAATTATCTTGATTAGGAGCGTCGAATTTATTCAACGGAGGCGGATGCTTCATACATAGTCTTTTACTTCAAAGCATCGCTTTGTTGGTGTGTCTTTCACACTCTGAAGGAGTGGTTTCGGTAATTTTTTGGGTGTAATTATGGTAATTAATGATGTGAAGTCTAGATTGATACGTGAAGAGACGACCATTGAAAGATGCATTCAGAGGTCATGATACCTAGATAGACAAAGTTGATAGATGATTAATGCTAAGTAATCAAGAAGACTCATTTGGGCAAGACACCTAGCAAGGCGTAGTGAGGACTTGTGAAGTAAGTTTGTAAGTCCAAGGACTGGAAGTAGAATTATCGGTCATCCAGTGACGAAATGGACAAAAGACATTGTGGCTATTGCTGTTCTAAGCTGGATAGCAGCAGTAGCGTAGAGTTTCGAATACCTAAGGAAAGAAAGGAATATGCCTTTTTTGCTTGGGCATAGACACAACAGCAAGTGTCCTGTGGATGGTGAGTTTAGATTCTTCCTCTTAGCGTGTCGATAGCAATCTAAATGGACTCGGCCCAGAATTTAGCTACTTGTTTGGCGCCATCACCAGCGTCTATTAGTTCCTGTAACATGCAGCTGACAGGACACGCAGGACACTATATTAAGTGTCCCATCGTTTGTGGAATAGCACCACATTTACACTCCAAGGCGGATTCGTTTATGAATCTCCACTTGAACAGGTTTTCCTTGCTTCGGCCAACCTGGCTCCGGAATCGGTTTAAAGACTTCCAGGTTACCCAATGTAACTCATATCCTGGTTGGGAGGTCTTCAGCGGATAGAACGAATGGTTTGGGTAAGGAAGCACTGTCTCGCCACAGCTTCAGTCTTGTGATGGTTCGCCAGTGAGTGGGACGACACACTTTAAAAAACTGTTTCGGCTTTTCAGCGAAAGTTATGATTAAGACGAAGAGAATTCGAAAGAACAACCTTCTGTTGCTAACGTTTGTTTACTTTGCAAAGATTGATAAGAACAGCAATATTCCTGAACGACAAAATGTTTGTTTTAGATGTAATAGTAGAGTAATATGCACCATATTCTGGAACTCTAAACCTCAATTCAACTCAATTAATCCTAACACCAATTTGTAATTAAATGAAAACTATCAAATACACAATAACTACCAAGGCTCAACCTTCATCCCCTCAAAAGACCCTTGCTTAACCCATATAGGTACTAAAATAAAAATAAATAGCACCAATTGGTATCCTACAATTATGTTTTAACCGACGCAGAATGGTTCATGGCAGGGGGTAATGATACGTGACCATGCTACCACGCTCAGCTGGTCACCGGCCAATTAATTGGTAACATATAAGAAACTATGTGGTATATAACTTTAAAGGGCGTGAATGTGTGCACTTTTTGAAGATATATTTTTGCGTAGTCGGTCTTTTTTTCCCCGGTTACTTGAAAGTGTAGACATGTGTGGTGGTTGTGATGATCTGGGCCATCGTCCACGACGTTACCCAACAGTAACGTGTTTCATATTCAAATCACCAACAAATAGCCATAATATCACTAGTATAATCAGCCTATATTGTTCTTACTGCT
Organism: Hydraecia micacea; assembly: GCA_914767645.1. Lineage (NCBI taxonomy): Eukaryota > Metazoa > Arthropoda > Insecta > Lepidoptera > Noctuidae > Hydraecia > Hydraecia micacea. The sequence goes on from OU611794.1 coordinate 5,841,726, forward strand.
GAGACACAGACCTTTTTTCGTGAGGGAGTGGGCTGTAATCTACCACATGTCTTCGAATTTTTGGTTTTAGGACATGCCGGTTTCCTCCTTCAGCAGTGGTGATGAAATTATTTGCACAAAGTAAAGCACCTGTCTGGATTCGAACCCACGACCTCAAACTCGTCCTTTGGTTAGTCGGGGCCGATACAACAGGGTTAGGTACTACGCAGAATGCTGAAGAGTTGGTTTGTTTGAACGGGTTAATCTCTGGAACTACTGGAGTTGAAAATTTTTGCATTTGATAGCACAATTTTTGAGAAAGGTTTATAGGCTAGGCGCGGGTAGAAGTTAGTGTATTAAAAATATTATGATGGTGCAATCCGCATCAAAATCTGTTGCGTAGGTAAGAAGAACAACACGGTCACACAGGCAGACATGATAAGCCACTTTGAATCCTAATCCATACATGACATATACCTAAATAAATAAAATTGGAGTATCTATTTGTAATATTAAAATAACCGCTTTTTACTAAATGCATATTGGATGTCATACACGGTACATATACCAAAATAACATTTTTTACAATTTTTGTCTCTCTGTCCGTCTGTTTGTTCCGGCTAATTTCTGAAACGGCTAAACGGCTGGATCGATTTTGACGGGACTTTCACTGGAAGATAGCTGATGTAGTAAGGAGTAACTTAGGCTACCTTTATTTAAATAAAAAAAATTTTTTGTTAAATTCCACGCGGACGAAGTCGCGGGTAACAGCTAGTCCTAACTAATATTATACATGCGAAAGTGAATTTGTTTTGTTTGTAACGCTTTCACGTCTTAATGACTGAACAGATTTCGATTAAATTTGGCACACAGGTAGACCATGACCGGGGTTAGGACATGCTTTTTATCCCAGTAGTTCGTTCCCGTGGGATAATTTCCGAACTCCACGCGGGCGAAGCCGCGGGCGAAGCCGCGAGCAAAAGCTAGTTGACTTATATATTACTGCTCTGACCTTAATAGACTCAATGACGCTCCGAGTTTTTGATTCAGTCATAGACTAATAGAGGCTCGCTCCGATTACCGCATAGTAACTGACACACTACAGGTATCTATGTTTCATTAAAAAAATAAAAAGTTAAGTCATCAATCTTCCAAAAAAAAAGAAGCTAATTTAACTATTTAATTAAAAAAAACAAAACCTTCGTTTAATAAATTGACACATAACAGCAGGTTGGATGTTAAACGTTGATAATAACTCAGGGCTGCCACACCAACTGATATAGAGTAAAAAAAAACAGATAATCCACCTGTTACAGTTATATTTCACAGTTCCGGAACGTTTTATTTGTTTAGAACGGTTAAAGTGAACGCCGCCATTAGGTTAGCCGCAGGAGATGCGGAGTTTATGTGTTTATTGACTTTTTATTATTACGACTGTTAAATAATGATACGATGCCTAATGCTCTGCAGCTGACGGTTGACTTGAATTTGTTATGTTGATGCGCATAATTCAAATGTATTTATTTGTACACATAGGTATAATTTAGTGGTACACACGACTACACATCAAGCTATACATTTCCAGTTTTAGCTGCCCTCGCATTGTTTAAGCTTTTCGTACATTCAGAAGTCTGCTTATACTAGTTATGTATAGCTTGATGTGTAGCCGTGTGTACCTCTACATTATACCTTTGTGTAAAAATAAATACAAGTAGTGTATCTCAGAGTGTTCATGATCTTTTTAAAGAAATTTCGAAACGTATTTTGGGACTGTAAACTATGGTGGCCACTGTCTCCGAGTCTCAACCCGAAAGTCTCGGGATCGGAGACAACAAAATTTCAAAAAGTCCAGGGACTTCGAGGCACGAGACGTATCGGGTCCTAAACCCTATCGTCAATTTTTTTTGTAAAAAGTGCACTTTTTGAACGATATTTTTTTTTAATTACTACTCTAACCCAATTCTGATTATGTTTTTGTAAGAAAAATATCTGAAACATCTTTCCAACTACAAATTTTGTCTCCGTAGCTTCCCTATATCGAAGTTCAGACTTTTTCCAATAAAGGCAACATTGTTTCTTGAAGTAGGTACACGCAAAAGACAGTGAGGTTGCGGAATATTGCTCACGTGGATCGGAAGCGGTGTCGCGGGAAGCCGATACCGCCGCCGTACTTTCATGATAGTCTAGGAGACAGTGATGGTTTTCATAGACAAGAGAGTTTTTGGAGATTTTTTTGTGAATGGTATCTCGCCTAAAACCGTGGATTACAGACCTCGGCCAAGGGCATCAGAGTTGTTGCAAAACTGACGGTAAGATGTGAAACATCATGACAATAATCATGTAAATAATTAGATTCACGATATTCACGTTTAAGCACGAAAATGAAAGAATAGTGTGAATTTAAAAGGAAATTTCACGTTTTTGTGCAAGCGAGATGCATAAGACTGGTATTAAAATGCAAAACAACAAAAACCAAATACTTAATGGTTGTTTAGTCTAAAATGTTCTCAGAGTATATTTCATGTTTACAACGTTACATTCGCAGACCTAACGCCGATGTATTTAAGAATTACGCACGCACTCACTAGCCTCTAAGGAACTGCAGCTAGTGGACCGTGGGTTGAATACATTTATTTTCTATCTTTTCAAACTAGAATCAAGTAATGACAGTAGTTTCCCATCCAACCATGGCCATTATAAAAACATTAAAAAAATTAACAGTGGCCTCTACACAATATGATTTAAAATTCTAGTGATCCAAATGTTTAAACTGCTATAACGTCTTTATGAACTAATTCAACTACCTTTGACTTATCAAAAAGCCATCAAAAGACCATCTCAGACATCGATATACATGTTCTTCATATAACCTGACCAAGATTATGTCTGGACTTTAAAAGAGACTGTGACCTCTTGAGTTTGTTTCGGCCTTTCTTGCATGCCTAGAGTAGTCAGACAGGAAACGCCGAACTTAGGTATCTAGTTTATAAAAAATATGATTGATGTGTAAAAGTGTTTGTGCAAACCTACTTACAAAAATAAAATCATTTATTATCACAAAAAAATAATTAAGTAATCCCTTAGGAGTAACCCATTATTTTTTATTTTAAACTAGCTTTTGCCCGCGACTTCTTTCGCGTGGAATAGTGACTTCCGGCAGATTTTTGGTTTTACCCACATAGTTCCCGATCTCGCGGATCTCTTCAAAAATGAAATGTGGAAGATATTCTAGGGAACTCTTCAAAAATCAACATAATGAGCTCTGCGTTTGAATTGAAGATATGTATACTCACTTAGGGCATTAAAGCCGTTACCCAACCAAATGCGTGTAACGAAACCATAGCGCGATCTATTTCGATCCCAACGCCATCTATCGAGCATAGTGACAACTCGGATTATTTATCTATACTTCGTTCGGGCATTTTCTTAAAAAAGTTTTATTATATTGATATTATTTTTTTCATACCTTTTTACTATTTATTTACTTTTTTCCGATGAATTAAAACAATAACATGAACCGAACTCGTGTAACGATCGACACCATTGCGCGATCACCAACTCGACATATTATAGTACTAATAGAATTATCTATACTCCGTTAGAGCATTTTCTTTGTACTAAAAGTTTACATTTTTCCGATGAATTTTCAGTACTGAATTGATGCCGACTCTTGACCAATAGATGGCGCTGTATGTCCGGAATAAATTTTATTTTTTATTTTATTTTTGTAATAAAAACTATCCTATGTCCTTTCTCAAGTTCCAAACTATGTCTGTACCAAATTTCACACAAATCGATTCAGTAGTTTAGGCGTGAAGCAAAGACAGACAGACAGACAGAAAGACAGACAGACAGAGTTACTTTCGCATTTATAATATTAGTTTGGATCACAATGGAGCATAACAGCCGATGAAGAAAAATGTCAACTAACTTTTGGAGGCCACTGTAACTAACTCCTCAAGCACCTAGCTCCTATCCTATATATCTGCTAAGTCAGCTTCCGATCCTATCAGTGGCGTCAATTGCCCGTGCCAAATGCCACTTCCCGATCTTCACCCCCCGATCTGCGCCCCCTCACCCCCCCAACGTCGTCTAAAGACGTCTTATCTCGCAGTGGAGGAAAAAACGAACGTGATTGAATGTTTCCGCCGATTTCATGAAACTGATAATCTTTGTGTGAAAACACAATCCTCCAATGATGATTGGAATACTGATGGGTCTGGGTGGTAGCTTTTGTTACCATTTTATAAATATTATATTTATACAGGGTGAAATTGAAAACATGCGACAAATCGAAATGGGATATTGTACTCATCATTATGAGCAACTTTTATACTATGGGACCAAACCTGAACTCCCGAAAAAAAAAACTCGTCGAAATATAGGGAACAGCTGAATGCTGAGCGATAGCCGTTTTGCGTGGATGTGACGCATGTTACCCTTGTCTTCTTTTTATTTTATTTTTTTACTTTTGTGTCATATGTATTTTTGCGTCATGTTCACCGCAAATAAACGTATTTTCTTTCTTTCTTTTCTTTTTCTGATTTTTTTTTTCGCGATTTCAGGTTTTCGTCCCATAGTAAAAGTTGTTCATAATGACGAGTATTATGAATGACCTCTTAAGAGGTTGTTGGTGTTTTTCCAATAACCCTGTATACCTACTTAACTATGATGAAAAATAATACTGTGTATGGTCATGTTCGTGTAACATCAGTTTAGTTAATGTGAGTACACTTTTTAGTAAAATATTTTCCTAGGTATCTACTACTTTTTCATAACACTATACACAATACCACAGAACAGTATGTGTTCTGTGCTCAATACTGTATCATTATCTTCCTCAGTTTTAAATCGGTAGTAAAACAACAATAAATCGCATCTTCCGAGTGCAGTATTTCTGCTATATCAGCCAGAAAAATCGCCTCTACACAGACAGTCAGCACACATTGCATTCAGCTACACAGTTGCAATGCAATTCTCCCGTCCAGAATTAACGCATGTCAGGCCGAATTGACCTCCCGTCTGCAAGGAGCGATCGATTATCGTTCCACGGCTTAATTGCGATGCGTTTAAACAAAAAGTCTGGCAGGCCTGTTGCCTAATGACGCTATAAACTCGAAATTATACGCTCCGTTAGTTCGACCGACCGTTGTTCCTCCCATACGACTGGTAGGGTTCATTGAGTTTGATATGCCTCGTATGAACGTGGGTAAAGGTTGGTTTGTAAGTACTTGAGTTGGTTTGTGGGCAATTGTACATATTCGATTGCATGCGTCTGATGTACAGGCGAGTAACCATTGCACCGTGCCATAGCGAATAATAAGGTATATGAACTTGCATAACAATAAGGGGTTTACCTACAGTGAGGGGCACGTGGCTAAATAATAACAGCCGCACAGGTCGATCGATGCCGCGGTTAGTCTATGGATGGGTGACCATCTTTACATACCGAGACTCGGAAAGCACGTTAAGCCGTTGGTCCTGGCTGTCATTCGTGGATCTTTAACCGTCGTTACGGGTAGTCAGAAGCCCGAAAGTCTGACAACCAGTCTTACCAAGGGGTATCGTATTACCCAGTAACTGGGTTGTGGAGGTCAGATAGGCAGTCACTACATGTAAAACACTGGTATTCAGCTGCATCCGGTTAGACTGGAAGCTGACCCCAACATATTTGGGAAAAGGCTAGGCAGATGATGATGGGCTTACCTGTAAGTAAAGTTAGGGTAAGGTAGAGGTACCGTACGCAAAATGCCCGCTTCGTTAGAGGTACCGTACGCAAAATGCCCGCTTCGACGTGGATTTCGGACGCACGAACCAAGACTGTCTGTCTGTTACACAGACGAATAATAAATAACTGTTGCATAGTGTCACAGGGAGCAATTAGGCATATATGGACTTGTATAATAGCAATAGGGTCTTACCATAACAAGATACATGATATTAAAAGAGATTGGGTGATTGGATAATTACCGAATAACTGAAATTAAAAATAATCACCACGGTGGCAAAGAGACCATTAAAAAATAATCACCACGGTGGCAAAGAGACCATTAAAAAATAATCACCACGGTGGCAAAGAGACCATTAAAAATAATCACCACGGTGGCAAAGAGACCATTAAAAAATAATCACCACGGTGGCAAAGAGACCATTAAAAAATAATCACCACGGTGGCAAAGAGACCATTAATAAAATCTTTTCATTGCATAATACAGCTCGGCAATGGCCACCACGCGGACCCAGTGCGGGTTGGCTGGTGGATGTCACATGTCTTCGAATTTTTAGTTCTAGGACATGCCGTCGGTTTCCTCACGATGTTTTCCTTCACCGTTTTGAGAGCAGTGGTGTTGAAATGATATACACAAAGTAAAGCGCCTGCCTGGGTTCGAACCCATGATTTACAACTCGTAAGTTGGGGCCGATACCACTCGGCCATCACTGCTCTGTGGTCACTTGAAAAAGCATAATTATTAACCTCACAAATAGTACGACCGAGTTTGTTTTGTAGCGGTATCTACAACGCCACATGCGAACAACGAGTCATACTGACGTCACGCAAAATCCTGCATCTCGCAAGTAGAGTTTACCGCGCAACTAGCATAGATTCAACGGCCCGACATGAATTATCGGGCAGTTGCCCGCCAGACACAACACCCGTCTGGTCAGAGGATTTTGTATAGAGTATGAGTGAACTTTACACCCTGTTCCTCATATCTCTATACTAGTGACCCCAACCACCAGACACCAGAGAAAGACTGCCCTATATTTCACCAAGACTTCCATCACGGCTCACCCAAAAGAAAAAATCTAAAACAAAATCCCGCACGTTAACATAATGTAGTATTAAATGGAGCAGCACGGACGTCGCTATCGCATATTGAAAGAGGCGGGCTCCAACAAAGTTGTTTTATCAGCGGCGATAAGGATGAATCCCATTTATGGGAGCTACTGAGCTATTGCTCCGAGGCGCTGAGCCGTAGCCTGGCGCCCGCGACTCAACCGCGTTCTTCCCGCACCGTTTTATGAGTCTCCTAGGGATCAAGACGCATAAAATTGTATGTTCGATTTAAGTGAAATGTATGGATTTCATTTTGAGTTCGATTTGTTGTCACCGAGAATAGATATTATTTGTTATAGATTGGCAAACTGGCAAGCTGCTGATGGAAAGGGGTTACTGCACTTCCTCAAGATGCTTGCATCATCAAAAAGGTTTGTCGATGCGTTGGCAAGGCAGGAGGCATTTTTTAAAATTTTATGTATCTACTGCAGGGTAATTGCGTAACACACTATCAGTAGAAAGCAATGACTTTCATTTTGACAGTTCAACAAATTATCTACGAGCTACCGAGCTATTGCTTGTATTGCGCAGAGCCGTAGCCCGGCACCGCGACTTAACCGCGTTTGTCCCGCACCGTTTTACGAGTCTCTTAAGGATCAAGACGCATATAATTGTATGTTGCAGTTACGTGAAATATATGAATTTCATTTTGTATTCGATTTGTCGGGTTTTTATGTTAGCGGTTGGCCAAAAGGCAAGGTTGTAGAAAGTGGTTAGTGCTCCTGAAGACATCAGCCAGACTTGCCGATGATGTTTAATCAATCTAGGAAAAACCTATTTTCTTAAAGGTTTATTATTTTCGCTGGTCTGTGTATGTTTTGGGGCTAGATTTACAAACGCAGTTAGGTTGAAAGAAGTCGCAATATATGACTATATCCCAAATTATATAAGGATGTGACTTGTGTCGGATCTATTCTACGATATTTGCGATTATTTGTTTCATAAAGTCGACAGTTTGTTTTACAGACAGCTTGGGATCACTTTAATGAAAAAAAATCAGAGTTCGCATGCAAAAAAAAATTCCTCTGAAGAACCGAACTCACCGAAAAAATCGGATTAACCAACATACGCAAAAAAAAAAAAAAATTTTACTTACATAAAATAAAAAGTATCCACACCACTTACGTAGCAGCTAACTGACCTTTGAAAGGAATACCGTGCATATAAAGCGAATAAAAAAAAATACAAAAAAACTCGACCAGATTTTCGTGTGGTCAGCGGAAAAAAACCGGGAAAAACTATCATCCGTGCGCCGCGCGACTTTATAGCTACGATAACGAAGCTGCAGGATTGGGGCCTGAGCGATCCAATGTTATCTCACTGCGCGGCTTTTGCGATATAAAATAAATGTTTGAATATTGAATGGAAAATGTATTTTTTTTAATGAAAGGAGGCTGTTTTCAATGATTATTAACAGGACAGACGCCTGTGGCCTATATGGATTCGATTCTTACAGCAGATATGAATAAATGAACTAGAAAATGGGGCGTTTCAAGGTAGGCAAAACGAATACTTTCGTAGCGTTACGGACCTTTTTGTTATTCTGTTCTGTAATTGAATTAATCCGCACATCCTTACATCCTTAACGTAATTCAACACTTGAATTTAAAAGATCGTCGTCTCTGCAAAAAAAGACAACATTATGAAAAAAACCTCGCATCGAATGACCGGACATATCACAGAAATTGGTCCATATGCTAACATCAAAACTTCAATAATAGCTGCAAAAATCTAAACTCGCCGTAAACGTTCGTCGAACTTTTTTTTTTCCAAATTCAAAAATGTTTGACACGCATCATAGCGTGCGCGAATGGCCAGACACTGCATAACACTGATATGCACAATGTGTCACTTTGACGAAGGTCACAAGCCCGAGACTGGCCACGTGCCCGGACACGGATATGACGAGTTTTGTTTCTTTTTTGAAACGTGTTAAATGTGACAAATATGCGTGTGGTTGATAGACGGGTGAGTAGTGAAAAGTTCTATGGCTAAAGCCGGCATCATATATGGCAATTAAGATGTTTCAGTTGCGTAATTATTATTGTGATGAAGAAACGGGACTGAGGTCTGGACTAAAAGATTCTACGACAACATGGTGTAAGTAGGTAGAAAAGATACTTGACTTGACAGAACAGTTTCAGAAACGATATCAGTGTCGAATATCAAACTCAGGACCTCACACTTGGCAGACGCACTTACAAACAGGGACTTTGGCCACTTAACCATGCTTCATGTAAATACACAAACAGTTGATATAGGGAATAATTTAAACCTATTAATTGCGTCAATACAAATATGAGCCCTCTCAAAACTTAAATATAAATATTAAATATTTGTTATAAATGCAAAGCGCATTACTGAACTACATTACGCATCGGATAACTACCTCGCTGACCATTTTTTGAGCGCCATTGTTGCGTCGGATCAGTTTTCTACATGACATTTCAATACGATATGCTTGTCGAACGGCAAATCTCGAGCAGATGTTTATTCAGCGCATTCAACAAAAATTATCGCAACAACGAAATCTAAATCCATACACCATAACTAATTATATCCACCGTATAACGTGTATTGTTCAACCGACACTTTTGTTAGAACCCGAATTACTAACCTAGTTTTGGGGATATTTGGAAAAAAAAACGTTCTTGAGATATCACGCTATTTGGGTTTGAATGCGAGTAATATTTTCTTTTGTCGGTCGGGCATTAGTGAGCGGTATTTAGTTACGACCGTGTATCGCAGTTTGTTGTTACGAGCGAGCCTGACATGGCTGTATTACAAAAGTTTGACGGCCGAGTCGTCGATGGGGTATCGATTTAGCTCGGCTGCATCCGATTCTGTTCGTTTATTTTTTACGAAATCGGACGTATGTAGGTTTTCGGGTTTGCGGTGCGTCTGTGTCCAGTTAGTTGTAGGTGGTCTGCTCGAATAAAAATGTCGTGTTTCCTGTTTTTTATTGAGATTTTTCTATTCCACGTGTCAACAGAGTAGGGGATTTTTCCGCTTGCCTTTTTTGCAACTGTATTGACTAAAGGAATCTGGATTGATTAATATGGACGCGTCAGCCATTTTTGGTGATGATTCTGGACTTCTGAATTCAATAAAAGTTACAAAAATTCTTCCGTAAGTTATTATGACTGTAACTAACACAGTGACTTTATAAGTATTGTTTATAATGATTGAGATTACTTATTTACTTAACACAACTAACTCTAGGTACTAAATTAAATGACTAACTAACTATACAAATAAATACAAAAACAAAAGGACAGGGGTCGAAGTACTCGTCCGCATCGCTGTCATAACCTAACCGGATTGCGATTTCCATTGAAATGTTAGGCTGTATCAAGCTCTGTAAGTATGTAGTCGAACCTATACTTAAAATTCAGTTAAGTTACCTGTACTTCCCTGAAACTGAAGAGTTTACAAAGTGTTTGAAACTTCGGCATTGGAAAAAATGCCAAAATAATGCAAAGATGTCGAAGTTTTCCTGTTTCCCAACACAAATAAAGCGTTATTAATGGACAAGTTACATTTTTTCTTTCACTGAATGACCAAACTCTACAGTCTCGACACCTTTGTCTTCATACTGCAAATTCCACAACCAAAATAAAAATAAGAATATAAAGTCCGTTCCAAAAGTATCTGTTAAAAGTATAAACGAACCATGTTCAGCTTAAATTGTCCCGCGTGTAATTTTTGACTCATTAAAAGGAATTAGACATTCATTTGTATATTTATAAGGCTGAACTTAATTTCGCACCACTTTTTCCAACTATAATTATTTAAATAACACTATTAACCACCCACCTATTGTAAAGTTTCTATATTTTGTCTGTAATTTATATGGTGTACATAATAAAGAGTATTCTATTCTATTAAATTGTAATTCAATAAACATCGACGAAAATTAAGTTTATAAAATTAACCTCAATTATTAAGTTGATATAAAATTAGAATTTCAGGTTTAGGTAAGTATTAAAAAAAAATCAAATCAAAGCACTCAATTTGTAAGTGACACTACCAATTGGCATCCACAGGTAGATACGTTTCTGATCCATTGTTTACATTTTCGTCACATAATTTTGGAACAGACTATACCTACGTAATTAGAGCATATCTTAGCAAACACAGACGGTTACATTGGCTTAATTTAACAGCCAGCGTATATCTATTCACCGGGTTAAACCTTTACACAAACATGACTAATTAACGCGGCGCATCCAGTAACTTAGTTACGATCGCGGTAGCGCTCCGCTCACAATCCATTTTTTTCCAGTCTACGGAGTTGGGTATTGGTTAAACGTTGGTTATTTTTAGTTGCACTGGCGTATTTTTTATGAAAAGTGGATTACAGTGGAGTAAAGTTGATTCTTTGCCGTAGCTGTTCTACATAGTTGAGTGGCAACATAGGTTATTGTTACGGAGGTTTCAGGCACGGTAAGCAGTGTGCGGATTTAGATTGCGTGTTGCAGGACGTGTTTGCCGAAACGACACGAGGTCCGTCAGATTGGCTAAAGGTTAGTTGTAGTGAATGTTAGATTGATCATCTAAACTTGAGACTTTAGATTGTAAAGATTAGCTGGCAGTGCTTTTTACAAACGTCGCTAATGAACGCGGCGCACCCAGTAACTTTGTTAAGATCTCGGAGCACTCACAATCCATTTTTTCAGCCTATAACATTATTTTGTTTACGGAGTTGGATATTGGTTAAACGCTGTTATTTTTAGTTGCGTTGCTGTATTAAAAAAAAAAGTGATCTATACGATAAATGATCTACTTACACACAGTTAAGCAACAACATAGGTCAACGTAAATGAAGATAGAGTGCGGTCGTGCGGAGTTTTGTCTAGAATTGCGGGATGGGTTTGCCGAAATGACGCGAAGACCATATACTTATGGTCCTCTCGTCTTTTCGGCAAACCCGTCCCGCAATCAATCGTCAGAGTGGCTAAATTAGTTGAAGTGAATGCTAGAATCAAGATAATATAAACTTTATTAGATGGAATTCTAAAGAACAACTGGAAATGCTTTATACGAACATGACTAATGAACGCGGCGTACCTAGCACCCAGTAACTTAGTTACGATCACGGTAGCGCGCTCACAATCCATTTTTCAGTCTATAACATTATTGTCTACCGAGTTTGGTCCGCATCGTTTAAATATTGTTATTTTTTACAGTTTTTGTTGGGTTGAGTTTATTATTGGTAAGGGTATATTGTATCTATGGAATAAACCGACCCGAACAACAAATGAAATTAATTTTCAATATTCGGAAGGCTGTTAATCACTCACGCTTTCACAACTACGTCTTCTGGTACGCGGTAGCCACTCCAGAACCGAGTTTGACTTCCACTCAACTGGATGCGGAAAGCACAGAAGTGGCGGTGCTTGGGGGAGGCCTATGTCCTGGCGTCACGCCATCACATATCTTACACCATAAAACTTGATTTCCAATCATACCTAATGAAGAAGTAGATATAATTGGAAATCAAATTTGTGGTCTGTGGTCACGAAATGAAGAACAATCAGCAGAATTGAGACTCGTATTAATGTTATATTTTGACTTTACTAATACATTTTACCTGGAAGGTAAAACGGCTGCCTTGGTTCGAAATCGAACCCACAACCTGTGGGTTCGATTTCGAACCAAGGCAGCCGTTTTACATGACCGTCATACTGAACTTCGAAATTCAAAATACGGATGTAGTGATTGTGTAAGTTATCGCATCACCATTGCTGTCAAGAACAGTGATGGGAAACATCGTGAGGAAACCAGCATGGTCTAGGACTAAAAATTCGTAGGCATGCGAGATCTACCAACCCCACTGGAACCGCGTGGTGGATTACGGTCCACTCCCTCCCACAGAAAGGAGGCCTGTGTCCCAGCAGTAGGAACGTTATAGGCCGATTATGGTTATTATGCTACCTAAAATAGACGCCATAACACTTTATTTCAAGTTGCGTTTGAGAATTTCAGCCATTATTCCCATGAGAAGAATACACGAAATACAAGTACTTATCGTAAAAAACATCACAACGAGACCACAACTGCACCGTTGATATTATCACTGAATTGCTTTGTGCAGCGGAGTGTCCAATACATAATATGTGTGCGCTGGCTGTACATAGAGCATAGTGTAAATAAGTACATGAGGTAGGTGTTTAAACAGTTTTTCACTGACTACAGGCCTGTCGTTGTAATTCACTGACAAACGCATATAAAAGAGTCCGGTGGCGGACAGCGAGAGCAGTGGAGACGACTTTGTTGTATAATTATTTAGATTGTTTAAAAGTACTTAATATTAAAAAGTCACTTTAGCAGTTTAAAATTCTTGTATGAAAGCGGGTAAGGGGTATGCAGCTCAACCGAGCAGTCATACAGTTCAAACGAGTTGAACATCGTTCTGAATGATTATATGAAACTCACCGATTTCACGCCTGTGTAAAAATGTAAACAGTTGCTGATGTTACCGATATTCACCATGCATGACATGACAGTATCGGAAAATTTTATAAAGTTATTACTAAGCCGCCGCCGCCAACACAGCCGCCAAACTAAAGTGGAATTGGGCAGGCCACATCTATCGCATGTCGCAACGGAATTGAGCAAAAGTAGCCACTGACTGGATTCCGAATAACAGGAATCGGCGACGCGGTAGGCCCAGAAAGAGATGGCGTGACGAATTGGACGCCTATCTAAAGGATTGGCCAGATGTAGCAAGAGACAGGAGAAAATGGAGACGGAAGGGAGGCCTTTGCCCTGCAGTGGGACATAACAGGCTCATAATAATAAAATATTACTAAGCACTATTCTCACAACCAATAATCTCACTACTAAATGTTAATTTTAATATTATAATTATTTGAATTAAATGATGAGATTTTTATTATTTAATGTTAATATTATCTATATATCAATCTGATTTTTTGTAAATTATTTAGAGTGTAATTTTTGGTTTTATTATTGTTACATATGAATTTACCAAAAGTTATTAAATTGTCAATATTCTTTTTGGCTTTGTAATATTATGTAAAACCATACATGGTGCATGTTATGTTAGCCTGTAAGTCATTGTTGCACTTATAAACGTAACGATGTAATCACCACCAAAATCCTGCTAATTAACATCGTAGAAATACCATTATTCTAGTGTATTGATTCAGCTTCTGTGTGAAAAGCCTCTTTAAGTATAGACGCCAGCACATCAAGTTACTACAATCTGTCAAATATCTTTAATAGATTTTCAACTTTATCGCTGATGTATAAGGTTCAAAGTTGATTGGGAAAATTTGACAGATTTGGGTAGGTTGACGTGCTGGCGTCTGTATAATATTGTGTAGAATTTAATAAAAAGCATTTTAAAAATTACAGATAAAAATTTTGAATATCAGAATGTCATCATGAAACTCCGTGGAAACAGTATGAATGTATTCTATCAATAAATTTCTTATACTGCCATAAATTATCCTTATTTAAAAAAGAAAAAAAAATATCTCTTGGACAATGGTCCAAGCGACATAATAACAATAGCTAGGAATATTTCTTTATATATTTTTAAAACCTTGCCAATATCCGCCATATAACATATTCAGAACACCATAGTTACCAGCATAATCAAGATAAAATGGAAATTTACTTACATGACATCTGGTCGATCATTTCCACATAATAACGTCACTAGTAATCAACTGAACATAATATGTAGGCTGGGCTGTAGGCTGGTAGGGAGCTCCGTTCAGGTCGATGTCTCGAACAAGAATGATACCCGCCACTCGGAGCTCCCCCTTTTATAGTCGTGAACAAACAACTTTGACGTTTCTATCTACCGTCATTCAAAATATCAACGACATAAAAGAGGGACATCCGTTTGGAAAATTTTCTATGTTTTGCTACAACCTTAATATTTAGGTGTTGCAAAACATTACTATTTTATCATGTTTTAACAGTAAACTGATAACAATAATACCTATAATTAGGATAATCTATTACGTTCATGAATGAAACTATGAAGATTATATGAAACAATTACTGGGCTATACTTTGTATGCTTAGCTTCTTTTTTATTAAGCTGCATAAAGAAAAAAAAAGAAGGAACAAATATTTTATTAAATCAGAATATCAAAACGCAATTATTTGCAATATCTAAGGGTCGTTCTCAAAAAAATGGCTCTGTAACCTGTCAAGCAGTTTTTAGTGGAAACTCCGAGCATCTGCTTTAGATTAAGCTAAGTACTTATATGTCTCTATTCTAGAAACTAGATATCATTTGCAAACTCAGCGGTCTGTGCCCACCTGATGAGCCATGTATGCATTGCAATTCAGAATAAAACTCGCCTCCAAATCGGGGCAGTACGTATTTTCATTTTTTTATCCTCAGTAAAAATCCCGAGTAGTTAATTTTACTATTAGAAAGGTTTCTCAGGCTCCGAAACCAAAAGTACTTTTTATGTCGTTGATATTTTGAATGACGGTAGATAGAAACGTCAAAGTTGTTTGTTCACGACTATAAAAGGAGGAGCTCCGAGTGGCGGGGATCATTCTTATTCGAGACAGCGACCTGAACGGAGCTCCTTCCTACATATGTTCAGTTGATTAGTACTAGTGACGTTACTATGTGGAAATGATCGACCAGATGTCATGTAAGTTGATTTCTATTTTATCTTGATTATTGCTGATAACTATGGTGTTCTGAATATATTATAATATGGCGGATATTGCCAATGTTTTAAAATGTATAATGGAATATTCCTAGCTATTGTTATTATGTCGCTTGGACCATTTGATTGTCCAGTAGATAATTGATTGTTTTTAAAATAACTATAATTTATGGCAATATAAGAAAATATGTTATTGATTATTGATAGAACACTTTAATACTGTTTCCATGGAGTTTCTTGTCCTCCTTCTCCATGAATTCCATGATGACCCAGATTTGCAACGGACAACTAGCTTTCTGATTAATTACTGACAAGCCCAAATCGAAATAAATGTCTAGCTTGTCTTTGTGCTTTATTTTATAAAATCCTTTCCCTACATACCATATTCATAGTTACTTTTTCACATATTAAATAACTAGTAACCATTCTGATATTGAAAGCTTTATATTTGGGTAAAATATATCCTATACAAACTAATCTTAAATCCTTGTAAAAACATTGATGTTTAAATGTTAATTAATGTTTACCTGCTGCCAATATGGGCTGTAATATTTATTTTACCGCAATATATCACAATGCATCCTACCAGGCTGGCCATGTTTGTCTAAGTACCGATAATCGTCGGAGCAGATGAGTCTTGTCTTACGCTCTAAATGGGCCAACGACCTTACATAGATACGTCTGGATGCGAAAGACGGAGAACCGGGTATTATGGCGCCACTTAGTAGACGCCTATGTTAGCAGTGGACTGCGATAGACTGAATTTATTACCAATTGTTTTTTGTTATTTTTGGTAGCATCTGAGATATAAGTATCGGTAAACCCAGGCCTCTTAAGATACTTGATCAAAGAAATCAACGAAAGAGTACAAACAAACGAGCAAAAAAAAAACAAAAATTACAAACTCGATTCGACTCCACTGCCGTCGCTGTCCACCGGTCGCGCTCGTATCCTCGCGGGAGGTAATTATGCATGGGCGCTTTTTAGCGCGTCCACCAGCGAATAAAATATAAAACGCGCCACAACTAATGATTTCACGTACACTCTGCGTTATATACTTCACGTAATTGCACCATTATATACTTTGTAGCAGGTATGAGTGACCTCGTTTATTATTGTATGCTTACCTGAGCTTTTTAATGTATTTTATCATGTTAGTGGGTTAATATTGTTACTGTTGGTTTAATAATGTACATTATTACATATACATGTACGTCATGTATACCTACGTTGACGAGCCGACAACGATAGAATTTTGTTGGAGAATAACAATAGGTATTTGGAGTAGGTAGGTATCTGTGTCAATCATTTAAGGTTACTCAATGAAAAAAATTACTAAAGAACTTTAATTATCTTGAATTTTGTTTATAAAACATCTATTACGAAAGAATAACTAGCCTTATACAATAAAAAAAATAAAAAGTTTCGTTTTCCAAATAGCTTATTACAGTGCCATCTGTACAAAAATGCGGGAACTACAGAGCTTTCTTTCTGAGTTGATAAAACTTCCGAGTATTTCCGTTAAGCGCGGAGGGCGCTGCGATCGCTTTAAATGTGGGAAAACTCAGCACTTTTCCCCGTCATTACGTGGAAATTTTGTAGAGAATGGACGTTTCGCTTCCGTGAACGTGAAAGGACTAGATATTAGACGAAAACTATTAACGAGAAAAAAGCTAGATCAACTTTTGTTTCAGGATTCACCGAAAATTTTGGAAGTAATCTTAATAAAGTAAATTGTTGTTAAATGCACTTTGAACGTGTAGTTTCTTTGTAAAATGGTCGTTTAAGGCGACTTGGAACTTTTAGTTGGCTGAATAAAATAGGTAATGTCCGGCCGCGCTAAATTTGCCAAAGATGTAAACGACAATGGCCGCTCGATATTGAATAAAATCGATATACAAGTAACTACATTTATTTTAAGTTATGTTTGTTTTCGTCTAAATCTCAGAGTGAGTTAGCTCGTCGACATAGACTAACTAGTCTACATCTTTGGCAGATTTAGCGCGGCCGGACCTTAGGGTAAGCGAAATGATTTAGGTTATTAAGTTTAGGTAAGGATATAGTTTCATATGCCATTCAATGGTGCTCATGGTGCAGTGAAGGAGGCAATAGGTATCCATACAAACTAATTGGCCAAATATCAAAGTCCAATAATCGTAACTCTATTAGTGCAGCTACTGTATTTACTTCGTTACTATGTGTATCTAGTGTCATCATTAGATATGTAAATATACAAATGCTAATTAGTACAATCCGCAGCTGTAGTTGCATTAGGTAGATTAATAGCTAACATATACTAAGGGCATATTCATCTAGGTATACATATATCATTCAACAAGTTTGCTCAGATGTGAGCAGTGTGGCCCAGTGGAATTCTTAAACTCGGTCATTGAATTGAAAATTTAAAGTTGTCTTTTGTCAAACTGTATTTCAACATTACTTAAAGTGACGCGAAATTCTAAATTTATTTGCAAAAAAAAATTGCGTAATTTTAAATTCCGCGGGCAAAATTGATGGAATCAATTAAAAAAACCGGGTATAAATGATGTGGCCATCGGTATTCAGAAGAAGCATGTATGACTAGTAAAGGGCTAATAGGGTAATATGATTAAGTAGTAAAAAGTAAAGTCAAGTTATTCAGTTTCAGAGTAAATACTAAAAATAGTAAGTCGACGCCCTTAGGTAGATACAATCTTGTGGCTCGTCTTGCAGAATTCCATCTGCTCATCTCGTGATATAACTACGCATCTGAACTTTTCAAAGGTGTCTCCAATAAAGATGGTGGCTCTTTGTCTTTTGGGTACTTAGCTTGAGACAGGTGGCTCTTTGTCTTTTGGGTACTTTAGCTTGGAACATTTGGGTACTGTATAGCTTTTGCTTGGGACATCTGCGTAATATTGTGGATTGTCTTTCATTGTAAAATAAAAACAGTACCCACACAAACAGAAATATATACTCAAGATCCCACCATCAGAGTCACTCAAACGCGTCATTAAAACCAAAATACGATCTTTGACACCACAAAAACTGGAGCATCGCATTACGTTTTTCCAGACAGCTTGGCACCAACTTTTTTGCGTACATCTCTAAACCAACAACTTGGATAACTGTCCCAACATGTGCCAATAAATCTCCAGACCGGATATGGTCACACGACTCATACACATGGTCTGAATGACAGGAACACCGGGAACGCGTGGCGATGGCGATAAAAGAAATTCAGCCAGTTTTGGGTGGAATAAACTAGTTTGTTGAGAGGATTCGAATATGAAATTGTGTTGATGAAAGCGTTTTGTTTTTGTTTTATTTTGCATATTGTGTGGCAGGTTTTAACGGAGCTACTTATAATGACGGTACATATAGCAGTGTTCATAAACTCGGATAATTTACTTTAGTGAATTTATGTACTTTATGTTGATTTTTGAGTGACCATCATCATCTGCCTAGCCTTTTCCCAACTATTTTGGGGTCGGCTTCCAGTCTAACCAGATGCAGCTGAATACCAGTATTTTACATGGAGCAACTGCCTATCTGACCTCCATTATCTTTTTTCAGAGACCATTTGTAACAAAAAGGTCCTACTTAATACCTAAGTTTTGGTTGCAATGGAATTTGAACTTTGTAAACGGTCAGTTTATAGTTCCATAACTTGAAAATTATCTCAAATCTTAATTAGTACTATTATTTACCTCTACAACACTTCGAAACACGAAAGGTGTGTTTGCAGACGAATTGTAGGCGGTCGCTGGAGTAAGGTCAGGTTCCTGACAACTACTTGTTTAAACCTTACTATATAATTATTATGTAAGTACCACAACCTATAACAGGCTAATCTCAATAAAATAAAATGTTATACTTACTTATTTAATGTAAATAGCGTATTTTAAAGATTGCTTATTGTTAGTTTGTGTCCTAAATTTATTTTAATTTTAAGAATTAATTTTATACTGTTTGCTGTGCCATACAGGGTCCGTAAAAGTACCTTAGCTTTGAGTCATTGTAACTCCTCCACAGCATTATGGAATGCAAATAAATATGAATATGAACGCTATTTAAATCTTATTGTCCACTTGTTTCGTCGTTCTGTATCTTGTGCACAAACAAAGCCTAATTAGGTAACCCTACCAAAAAATCCAAATCACACACCACCCATTTAAAAACTTACTCCGAAAAACACGGGCAAACAAGCCAACCCCAACATACCGGGGCCCATTAAATAAAATGATCACAAAACCTAACAGCTCTTCAAACAGTATCCGGGCGAAATTACTCCCGGGCCGGGTAAACAAAATCATCAGTGTAACACGTGTAATTTCGCGTTCACCGGTCATTACTTTTGACCGGGTTCCCGGGTCGCCGGTTGAATAATTGAGCGGTGTGAGAGAGATGGACCTCCCGAAAATATGAAATGATCCTGCCGGCGCGGAACGGTTAACCCGTGATTTCAGGTGTTACTGACAAATGGGACTCGTTGAGATGTCACGGGTTGAGTTCAGAGTTGGCGAGCAAATATGTTTCATACGGGTTTGTGGCGCTACGTAGTTCATA
The DNA here is from genome assembly GCA_914767645.1 of Hydraecia micacea. Classification (NCBI taxonomy): domain Eukaryota; kingdom Metazoa; phylum Arthropoda; class Insecta; order Lepidoptera; family Noctuidae; genus Hydraecia; species Hydraecia micacea. The sequence continues at coordinate 5,861,760 of OU611794.1, forward strand.
AATACGTGTGAACGATGATAGTTTAACTAACGTAAACGTTTTTAGGCAAGAGAATATTTTGAAACCAATTAATGTGCTGCATAAACCATCGATCAATCAAACTGATTTTGTTGTAATAACGGCATCAAACATAAATCAAGAACTTATTATGTTGCAGTGGCGAAGGCACCATACAACTCGATTCCCACCGGCTTCCCTTCGAAAATTCATTGCAGAACATAACCACTCTATAGTCAATTCATCATTGAAATTTTCTTTAGGCATTTTTTTTTTGCTCCGGCCGGGTGGCCTACCTCTGTCATAAATTCACCCTTCGCCACTGTTATGTTCTTGAACTTAAATTTTATTACAAAAACAACAAAATAATTATAATTAGATATTCTTGTGACGATTCACAAGAGTATCTAATTACTATCCACAAATTGAGACACTTCATCGATATGAAGTACATACATTAATTCCGCAATCATGATCGCTTTCGTCATCAACCCAGCACACATGAACATCAAAAAACTTAATCTCTCCAAATAAAAACGCGTGTCGGCAGCACACGTCGAGTGTCCGACCGGGAAGTGAACCCGACACCCGACCGCGGCCCACCAACGTTTCTTCCTCCGCGCCAGATTGCGCTGGCCACACTAAATTTATGGTTCCGGTCACCTTTTACTTTTACCGTAGACACGTGAACAAATATAGACAAGAGCAGTTAAAACTTTTTGGTTGTGTGTCGTGAAAAATTGTGATGATTGGCTTGGAGGGATTAGGTTAGTGTAAAAAGTTAAGAGGGTGTTAAGTAGGTATATTAGTACTGTTTATCTGCAGGGATGAAAAAATCTTTGGAATAGGATGATAAGACGTCATGGGTCCATTTGTGATTGTTCAGGAAGTTTACAGTAACTCCGAAATATCCCTTCTATTTTGCAAGTAACCACAAATCAGTAAATACCTACGCTTAGCGCTAAACGAATTTAAAAGATCGGTCTGTTTCTATTAATCGTTTGAAGATGATTTGAAGATCATTTAGTGATCTGTAATGCAAGCGGGCTTAAATGTATCCAACGATTCCATAAACGTGTATTGCGGAACCCACTATTAATAGTAATGGCTTTCATTTTGACAGTTCAACAACATTCATTGCGTTATTTACGTTTTTAAGCACACAAATCTTCCGAAATGAAGCAATGCATTAGCAATATCCATCAGAATGATTCAGATTAAGATTGATAGTGTGTTTAGCAATTAGGGTGCCGGAGGTATGCCAAGCCAAGTAGAGGTAACTTACAGTATGGTACAAATGCCAGCACACCAAGCAACTACAATCTGTCAAATTTCTTTAATAGATTTTCAACTTTATCGCTAAAGCATAAGGTTCAAAGTTGATTGGGAAAATTTGACAGTTTCGGGTAGCTTGATGTGCTGGCGTCTGTACAGTAAGGGATCTCTAAGTTAAAATAAATGTATCCACGTGTTTAAAATTATTGTTACTTTTAACCGCCTCAGCTCATTAAAATCACCTTTGTTTAACAATGAAAACGTATCAAAAGACCAATTATAATGGTCCTTTGATACATTTATTATTTCTAACAACACACAATTTCCACGGCATTAAATACATTTCACTCATTTCTAAAGCCCATACAAACGTACCCCTTTCTATATGTTTTATCATATGCCTATCTGAGACGAGTCATTGTGCGTAGACGTTCATAATATTTGACGTATGCGTGTAATGAAGTGGAGTGTGTATTTATTAAGTTAATTAAATCGTTCTTGAAGCCCGAGGCTGGGGTCCGGACCGGGAGTAGGTACCCACCTACATATCTATGTATGATAAGATTTTGGCTCAGATTAGAACGGATGGAAGGTATTTGGTATGTTGGGTTGGAGAATTTTCTTTGTATGCTTAAAAATATTAAGTTAGCGTGGTTTGATGCTTAAGTTTTGATAAATTTCTGTTTGTGATAATTATGAGGATATGGGTCAGTTTTTTATGTTTGAATTGCAAGTGTTTAGCGTTATCTCTAACAGGAGGAATGAGATAATTATGACAATTATAAAAGGTGACGATCGTACAGACGTCCCATGTTAAGCTTTTTCTTTTTTTTTTCTGATGTGTATATTTATGTAATACGTCTTTTCGGTCCGAGTAGAAAACTACTGGTGCAAAAAAGTCTAGGCGGTTGATAAAAACCATCCTCTAAAATCTTTGTTACCAAAGGATCCACTAAATCTCAATATGTAAAGGTCACTCATCCACAGACCAACCGCGGCAAGCGTAGCTTAACCTGATCGACCTGTGCAGTTGTTATTATTTAGCCACGGGCCCCTCCATGATTTCAATACTTATCTATTTTAATTAATTCCTCATTCCTTCTCAAACAAAATAACAAATGTTTATAAATAAATCTTCTTGCTGCGTACTCATACGAGTCTTAATTTTAATAACGTAAAGCAATAATGAGACATTATTAGGCGAGGGACTCATATTTAACTTTTGAAGAATCGACTGCTGTCTAATGAAGCGGGGGGAAAGAATTCATTAGTCAAATTACGAGTATATGGTGGTATTAATGTGTGTACTCGTATGTATGTAGGTAAGGATACGGCAGGAAATACGTTAGGGTTATAAATGTGTCTATTGTTTGAGAAATGAACGAGGTAGGTAGTTTGGTGGGCAGAAAGACTAGGTAAATAAAAAACATATTTACAAAAAAAAAACAACCGACTTTAAAATAAGACTGCAAAGTAAAAAATAATTTTAATTTCGGAAGTCGGTATCGTTGGGTTCGCATTTTCGTTGTTTGCCACCGACTTCCGAAATTAAAGTTATTTTTCACTTTGTAGTATCTTACTTGGAAGTCGGTTGTATTTTTTTTTTTTTTGGTAAAAAAGAAAATTATTTTTCCCTTTTAAGTTATACCTACTTACCCCATACAAATTCGTATAACACTACTCCTATGTATCAGTGACAGGAAGTTATTATAACATCGTCAATATAAACTTAGCATAACTATCCATAAAAAAAAATTTAAATAGTTTTACAATTATTGCCGGAGATATTGCGTAACAAACACACACAAAAAAAAAAAACACAACAACATACAGTTAAATTGAGAACCTCCTCATTTTTAAAGTCGGTTCAAAATGGTGGAGTGCGATGTATTTGAAGTCAATAAGTATCTGAAAATAACAATAGTATTTTTTTATTGCCAGACGTTACACACCTAATTTAAATTGCTAGCGGCTTCGCCCACGTGGATATCTGAAATTATCCCACGCGAACGTACTACATATCTACGGGATAAAAAGTATGTGTTAGTAATCCAGGTTCTGTCTCTGTGCCAAATTTCATCCAAATCCGTTCGGCCGTTTTTGCCTGATTGAGTAACAAACTAAACATACCAACTTTTACATTCATAATTTTACAGATAGAACTATATACTACTTAGTACTTACTGACCTTAGACTTTTTGTTTGGACATGATAGCCAAATGAAATAAAAGTAAAGTAAAATAAAGTCAGATTGTTTATTTCTTAATTCAGAATTACAATATGAAGGTATCGTTGGTCCCAAACTAGGCACAGCCTGTGTGTGTGTGTGTGTGTGGCACCATTACATAAGTACAACATTTTGATAATGTTAGACAAAATAAGTATGGTTAAATTTAAGATTGGCTACAGTTAAGCTAGTTAGCCTCATCAGGACTACAAGTCTAAATGTACAAACAAATGGACTTACTATACTAATGAATATTGCAATGGAACATAGAATCAATACTTACAGAATATTCAGCTACAGTGCTAACTGAACACTTTAATACCCAATACGAATCTTAAACTAAATCACAATAATATCCCTCTAGAGATCCATCTCAATTCGGAACATGGTGCAGAGCCCTAAAACATAGATCACTCGAAGACAGCCGAAGCCTTCTCCGTAATGAAGACAGCACTCCTACAAACTATAATACGCCATCTAAATGCACCGTCGACAGGCATAAACAATTGAAATAATTATCAGGATAAGCTCGCCGGATCAGGGAAAGCCCTCAAGGATCTCAACCCTTCTTGGAGCCTCCTGACAGCGTCTTATGCAAATTCACAAACTTACCAACCTCAACGAGCGATCACACAAGTATTAGGACCTACCACTCAAAACTCAACCTTGACTCGTGCTGTTACAGTTGTGTTTTGATTGCAGCGGTCGTGATTTATAATCTTTTCGATAAGTTCGATGGTAATAGCCGCTCAATTGGATCTCCTCTATGATATGCTAACTTATGTTTTGTTTGGACTCTTGTAGTGATAACAATTGCCACTTAAAATGTTTTGAACTTTGGCAAACATCTGCCTGATGTACTGAATGAGGGGATATTCGAAAGTGATGAATACTTATCTATTCTAATCTAAGATTATGTTTGTCAAGAATTACAGTAGAGTAAATTAAATAATTGGTACTACTTTGAGATTCTCTTTTCAGTCCACAGTATAGATTCAATTCGAGACTGACACATCACGAGTTCACTCTTAAAAAAACACGGGTTTAACGGGTTTCATTAACGTAGGAAACGAAGCATAATAATTTATATCTATAGAGTATAGAGAGCAGTGGTGGCCCAGTGGTAACGGCCGCGACTTACGAGTTGCAGGTCGTAGATTCGAACCCTGACAGGCGCTTTACTTTGTGTAAATTATTTCATCACCACTGCTCTCAAAACGGTGAAGGAAAACATCGTGAAGAAACCGGCATGTCCTAGAACCAAAAATTTGAAGACATGTGACATCTACCAACCCGCACCGGGATTATGGCCCACTCCCTCTCACAGAGAGGCCTTTGTCTCAGCAGTGGGAAAATTACGCTGATTATGTATGATTATTTATAGAGTACTAGCTTCTTCCCGCGACTTCGTCCGCGTGAAATTTCACCCCCCCCCATTCGCCCCCTTAGGGGATGAATTTTGAAAAATCCTTTCTTAGTGCACCCCTAGACCTCATAAGGAACGTACGTGCCAAATCTGGAATCTCTAGACCCAGCGGTTTGGGCTGTGCGTTGATATGTCAGTCAGTCAGTTCTCCTTTTATATATAGATAAGACTAATTCTTTTGTCAAGTATCATAAGAGACACGCCAATGTTTCTGCAAAGAGCAACTGCAATACTTAAATAAAAACCAAATAACATTAACAGAATCAACAAACATCTTAACAAAACTTAAAAGAACCGACTTAACACATTAACACATTAAAGCCCAATAAAAACACTTCGTCTCTAAGAACTAACGAATCAAATGTTTATTTTTCCGTCTAGTTCCTTTAATAAAATCCTCCTTACACGAAGTTGCTTCGTGTTTACTCGGCAAACATCGGCGTAAACAAAATTTAGTGATATGTGAGCTATTGGAGCGGCTGTAAACTGTGGTCGAATGAATACACAACGTATAAATGTGAAAGTGCGTGCGTGTTCACAGTAACGTGATACAAATGATGAGAGATTGACGGGTGAGGGTTTTTTTTTCAAGAAACTTAAATATGGAATGCTTATAAATAATCCGACTACTGTCTAGTCAGTAAATTTTTGGCATTCTTGTCCGAATTGAAGATTTTATAATGTCATGGGTAAAACTTTCTTCTGTTGAAAACTTTCAAATCAATCCATACTACATACCTAGTCTAACAATATTATGCCTGCACCCTAATTGGAGTAACACACTATCAATCGGAAACTGAATAATTTTGAAGCAAATTGCTAATCCATTGCATAACTTCGAAAAATTTGTCTGCTCAACACGTAAATAACGCAATGAAAGTTCTTCAACTGTCAAAATGAAACCGATTCCTATTGATAATGTTACGCAATTGCCCCACAGGTGCTCAAGTCTGCTTTGTATAATTTTCTAGTTCCTATTAAAGTTCATAAAAAACTTAGATCTGCGTACAGTACACTAAAAATAAAAAAAAAACTGTAAAGACCATTCACAAATTGTCTTAGATATTACCATTCCTGTAAGAAAATATCCCTACAAAATAACTCGCCCGATTTCGTGTCAAAATTGGTCCTATTCTCCAAATATAAACGCTTCATCTGAACGTACAGTCGGCACCTACTTAAAATGGGATGTGGTCACATCAAAAAGAGATCTTTTCCGTCTTGGAGGGCGGAGGCCGGAGGGTCCGAGGTTACGAAATTATTCCGGAATCAAAAGCCGTGGGTGGCCAGCTATAACAATAATTGTTTGGACCTCAGAGAATTCGTTGAGAAAACGCCGACAAATATCTAATTGGAATTTATAATTAGAGTTGCGAAACGCGGGCCTAATTAGTTTTCAATTGGGGTGGGTGATGATCAAAAAGGTCGATGTGTTGTTTGAAATCAAACCGGCTTTGTCTGGCTATTAGAAATACTTGATGTTTGATTACAACAGTACCTTGAATGTATCGAGTTTGATATTACAATTTTGTTATATTCTAATCAGAAGAGACCATGAGAGTTACTGGAGTCGAATTTCCACTTTACTCATCTGGAATGGTTCGTAATATGAAGCAGGCGGTGCTTCGCAAAACCAACACGCCTCTGAGCGTGGTGTCGGACAGAGTGGACAGCCAAATCCTGAGGCATTGGGCGCTCATGCATGTCTAAAATAATAATAATTTTAAATTTTACTAACATAGCTATATCTACCTACTAACATAATATGGACTTATGTCAATTACTGTGTGCTTGGTCTGAAATAAATATTTTCAATTTCAATAAGTACCTAATCGATATATTCGCAAACCTTGACAAAAAAAGGTTTAAGTAAGTTCCGGGAAATTAACCCCTTTATTCATAAACGTTGCTTAAAATTAAGTAGAGATTAGCGACTGTTTAATCATGCATTTTTGCATTTGTTCCCAACGAGTAACACCCTCAAATGTCACACTGTTACTCGATGGGATTTTTTTCTGAAAAAATTCCCAACCGGTCACACTACCAGTCACGGGAACTCGCAATTTTCTCTTTCTAGCTCTTTTTTTTCTATTTGCGCAAGTCGTTTCTGGCACTCGCCGGCCGCTGCCGCGGCACCGCTCGCTTCGCTCGCTCGGCTCGTGCGTAGAGGGGTCTCAGTTTTAACCTAACCTAACCGATTGTTCCCAACGAGTCACACTGTGACATGTTACAGTGTGACTGGTTGGGAACACACCCATTTTTGTCGTTTACACTTTAATCATCGTTTATAAATAAACCCCTAATTATTTATGTGAAATGACATTTAGGTATAATGCGACTTAGGCACACTGCGTTATAAGTGTACAGCGAGCAAAGGAAATTAACTACCAATCTAAATTGTTCGTATATTCGGATTATAACTGTCATTCCTTGACAGTAGTGCGAAATGGCTATAACATGGCCAATTGACATATGTCAATTTGACAAATAATGAATTTCCCGACTTTACATGGTTACTTTGTCTTTTGTTTGCGACACGAACGCTTCGAACGAACACTTTTGGTATCCTACTAGGTGGTTTGTTCTGTATTACAGTTTTATTCCCCTTAAAATTACACAAAAACGAAGAAAACGAATCGCAACCAACCTGGCGTCCTCCAAAATTAGCCATAGAACACGCGAAACAAGAGGGAACAATTCCTCTGACCCTTTCACATAAATTGCAAGTGCGATTTCTATTTAAACACACGGAGGGCATTAGGGTTCCTCTGGCATGTCGGGGGGACGCTTGACCGTACGGGCCCCGCTGGAAGAAAGGGCTCATTTTCATTAGCAACCAAGCGTCCTACGTAGATTTATATAGAATGCAAATTAACGAGATGCTCAAAGTTTTTTGAAACATTTGTTTTGTGGGAGATAAATTGGAATATTTACATAAACAGCAGTTTTTGAAAATATTATTTCTCTAAAGTATCGTGTTGCAAAATTATATTAAACATTATAAAGCGTTCACCTACTAGTAGGTAATACCTATTAAGTTGTATCGAAGAACCAGAAACATCCATATCAAGAAATCATATTCTCTCAGAAAAACTTAAAAAGAATATTCAATTCATAAAAACTTTTATTGTACCTATGTAATAATAATATTGGTTTTGTATGATCTATAAGAATCATCGAAACTAGATTTGTCTACAAACAGCTTGTGTTAACATATTTTTAACGTTCTGGTTGGCAACAACAATTTACGAATTAAGTACTCGTAGAAAATCTTGCAAAAAATTACTATTCCTTCTTCTCATAAGAACACAATAAATACAACACGCACAAAAAAAAAAAACAAAACACAATAAAGCTACACAAAAAAGAGTACATAATAAAGAGTATTCTATACCAACTAATTACCTCAACTTTGAGCATCTTAGCCCTCGCTAACGAGTGGGCAGCGCGTCCAGCGACCCTTCGTTTGATGCCGGGCGAGCACTTTTTGTGTGCACCTACATTCCTAGCAAGGAACTCGACGCACGCTGCAAAGGAGATGATCGCTGAAGTATGTGGACGCTTGGCCTTGGATGCCTTTCTGTCTGACATCCGCCAGGTATGTATGTAGGTAAGAGGGCTGAGTGATTAAATTTTATATGGAATAGCTGATTGTGGATGATTTCACTTAGAATACCTATTAGCTGCCGGTCAGGAGGCCTACCACAAGCTCTTAACGCTATCCATTTTAGGACCTAAACTGAACTGTTCTTCTAATTCGTATACCATGACGTCAGTTTAACGATTCAGTTTAGGCCGTGCCATTCTGCTTACAACGATTGTCCCAAACTGAGTCGCAAGTTTTGGTTTCATTCATACTTGTTTGGTACCATGACGTCCATAGAGTAGCTCAAGCGATGCAGTTTAGGAACCTAAGCTGAAATGTCTTGTTTTTGAGTCGTTTTTAATTAGATCATGGTAGGCCACCTGTTCTGTAAAAATGTAATCGTGAAAACTGAAGTTAGCTGTCCCATAATGTCAATCCTTGGCATAAGGTGGAATGACAGTTCACTTCAAACTAAGTTTTCGCGGAGGGATTTTACAGATAGATCGACAGATATCCCGAACTTAGAATTTGTCTTAAAGACGACTCTCGACTTCAGTCAATTAATTGGTTATGATATTGCGCAATGGGTTATAACAATAGGTGCTTACTAGGTAGTCAGAGTCCATGAGTAAAAAACATATAGTTCTGAAGATTACTTTTGTAGAACTAGTAAGAAATTCAAACACCAATAAGACTTTGCAATGAGTAAACGCATGTAATGAGGCATTCTAATTAGTATCGATATTCTAAGCATTTCTTGTTGGAATCGTTTTAACTATCCGGGTTTTTCTTTTTAATCCATTTACTTTCGCTGCCCGCATCTGCTGAAATGTCTTCAACCCATTTTTTTTCGCCTTGTTCTGCAAGACAATTACAACGATTTGAAAGCGAGTAAAGTTCTGCGCACATAAGTCGGTAGCACTGACACGTTTTACCTGTGTACTTACATATTATGTGTATCATAATCAGCTTATAACGTTCCCACTGCTGGGACACAGGCCTCCTCTCAGTTAGAGGGAGTGGGCTGTAATCCACCACGCGGGCCCAGTGCGGGTTGGTAGATGTCACATGTCTTTGAATTATAGTTTCTAGGACATGCCGGTTTCCTCACGATATTTTCTTTCATCAGTTTAAGAGCAGTGGTGATGGAATAATTTACACAAAGTAAAGCGCCTGTCTGGGTTCGAACCTACGACCTACAACTCGTAAGTCTCAGCCGTTACCACTGGGCCACCACTGCTCCAGGAATATTATGTGTAACAGCTTTCAATGAAAAACCTACAAATGAAAAACTTACTAACCTTTTAGTAAACAATTTATTATTTAATTTCCACACACTTACATGTAGAAAGGACTGAACAGGTCCAAACCATTATCCCCTACGAGTGAGTCCGACTTTTGTTTTAAAATGTAGAAAATTAAAGTTTCTTTTTTCGTTGGAACAATTTCTAAACTCGGCACCAACTTGTATTTTAGCGGCCCACCCTCACATGTTTGTGGAAGTTTAAAAAGTTCGTACAGCGGACTTTAAAACGGCGATTCATTTCACTTTAGCCCCACAATACGGAGGAACATTTTAATTGGTCCTGTTATACGGAATACCTACCGGCGCGCGAGTCGTAAAACAGATATAAAATGTTATATTTTACAGCGTCGCTGGGCGGGGCCGTTCTAAGAAATCATAAATGTGAATTAATTATGTATAAAACTACAGGCTATTGTTGTAGCAGACTAACGTCATAGAAAGAGAATCTGACGGAGATCTGGTTCCGAAATTAAAAATATACTTATATCTAATTTTTTTAAACAACATTTCCACGGTTATCATTGTGAAAAACCTGTCGGATATAAAACTATCAACTTTTTTTGTTTTTTGCCAATAATAAACTCATTCTGTAAAAATCTCAACGTGAAAACGAAGTGAGTTGTTATAACCTCGCTGTGTAACCACACTTCACCTAAGTTTTTTTTTTCCACAGAATATATAGACTGGTCTCAGCTTTCAAGTAATACACTAAATCCAAACTACAATCTACATTTGTACCCAAATTCTACTAACCTGCGGACCTGTGGTTATTTGAACACTCAAAATAATCAAGGTGAAGGTAGAACGCACCAGCGACAACGCTTTGTCGGTTAGCGCTTGTTCTGAATGGTTTACACTGACGGCTTGGGACGTAGGATGTAGCTATGTTCAATAGTTAATGCTAGGCAAACTGTATGATTTATGCTTCAACCTTCAATCAACTTGTCATTGATGATGTGGTGCCTATGCACTTAACTTAAAAGAACTTTTAAATTGAATGTGTCGGTTAGTGTCCTAAGACTGTAGATTCAAGTTGAATTTTATTACTTAATGTTTTTATTATATTTTGATATTAAAAAAGTAATTTAAAAAAATTAAATAGACTTCAAAAAGAAATCAACTTAAAAATATGAAATAACTTAAATTTCGGAAGTCGGTGTCTTGAGATCTGTGTTTTAGTTTTTTGCTACCGACTTCCGAAATTTAAGTTATTTCATAATTTTGAGTTCATTTCTTTTTGAAGTCGATTTAATTTTTTAAATTAGTTTTTTATTTCGTAATTATTAGTTTTAAATAAAAACTGGAATAGTTGTTACTTTTGTTGCAAATATTGCACTAGAATTTGACCAAGGTTTTGAGTTCCCTTTGACTACTTTACTTTGAGTTACTGCACAAAGTTTACATAAGTACATACATGGGGCGCGATTTGTCAGACGGCGAGTTTATCAGACAATGATATAGGCATAAAATAAGTACATATTTAGCTTTCATAAACAAACAATCTTTTGACAAATGTCAATAAGACAGGTCCTTTTAATTTCATTGAACCATATCTTTAAGTAGCACTTCGTACTTTTCCAATTTTAGAGTCATCCTGTCTTTAAGCCAAACTTTTGTATACGTACACACATGTGGCATGATTAATCAGGCTGTGCGTTTAGGCGCGGCTGCAGGCACGGTAATTAGATTTAAGAACAACTGGGCGGCGTCAGCGGGAGAATGGCCTGCATTAATTTGAGCTTCTCTAACGAGGGCGACGGACGCTACAGACTGGGTAGGACCTTGGAACACAAGCGCGGTGGCGACGGTGTTGTTTGCGAATTAAATTAGTTTTTTTTTTAATTAATGGGTGTAGGTTTTTTCTAGAAATATGCCAGAGTTTAAAGATTTAAGCTAAATATTGGAATATCGAGATTGAGCTATAGGTTTTTTTTTTAAGAGTAAAATATTATTCTTTTGCGCTACGAGCTTTTAGTATTTTATCAGTTTTGTGCGGTTTTGTTGCACGTTGATTGCAATGATAATACCTAGTTTATAAAAATAAAATTTCGGCTTTGTCTTGCCATCTAGGTACAACTAAAAACAAAACATATCATAAAGTAAAATCCAAAAACGCTGTGATAATTCAAAATAATTCTAAACCACTTTTTATTTTTTATTTAATAATCCCAAAAATAAATAAACCTGGCCTCATATTCAGCAAAATTCTCAATTCAAATGCTTCTACGCGCTCTACGAAGGCCTACGTCGTCCATAGTAAAGATGTGTCCAGCGTAGCAGTGTGCTACGCGTCCACTACACAATGTTTATTGCAATCGCGCGGTTTGAAAAAAGAACAAATCAGTACCAACTTTCCTCACACAACGAAATTCTCAATTCAATTAAAACAAATAAAGGTACTTTTGAATTGTCAAGGAGTCGGGTCAGTTAGAAAGATGAAGTAGTTGCTCATTGCAAAGCGTAGTAGGTTCCTATGAAGAAGAACGGGCAAGAAACTCGATGGAAACTTTTGAAATCAAAATGTTATTAAAAAATATTGGTTTCATCATTCAAGTTGAAATTATACGTGTGAAAACGATGTAGAAAGACGTGCACGTTAAAAGCGTCCATAATTAATAATTTAAAAAAAAAACAGACGCAACCTATGCGCCTGTGGGTTTCGGGATGCATGAAGAAGCCTCCTCGTGTAGCGCAGTTTGTCCCGCTAGTTTCTCAACTGAGCCGAGTGCTCGGCGCATCCTGGACAGTCACACTCAACACCTTATTTGACTGGCCAATTCTTCCCTTGCGGTGGTAGGGCTAACGCCCGCCTGGTTTGCGACCACCAGCTCCCACCGGAGTCCGGCCTTGGGCATCTTCTAGGCACGCTCGTTCCATCATAGACCTCATCCATCACCTTCCATCTGGCGTGATCGAGGTCAAAAGCGATACTATTCAGCAATAAAAAATAAAAAACAAAAAAAAGGTAATCGGTAGTCAAGCTGTGTCCAGTGTGCTACGCCTCCACTACACGATGTTCAAAAAAAAAACAAGTCGGTACCAACTTTCCTCAGTCAATAAAATTCTCAATTCAAACGCTTCCTACGCCTCTCTACGGAGGTCTACGTCGTCCGTAGTCAAGCTGTGTCCGGCGTAGTGTGCTACGCGTCCACTACGCTATGTTTATTGCAATCTGGCGGTTAAATGCCCGTCTGCTTAGTCCGCTTATACCGCCCTTTTGTTACACAGGATTGCAGCCCCCGTATATTTATGTTATTTCCTTTTAAAATGCTTAAATTAAAGGTATAGCTTCGTATGTTTTTTATTGTCTGGCGAATAGGGTGCAAGGGTTTATAGGCAGTTATTTTAATTAATTTGGTTGTTATCTTATTTTATAAATAAAATATTTACTTAAAGTAATTTATGAATTGTGATTGTTTTTTGTTTAGTATTGTAGTATTTTTAACGTAGGTGGGTAGTTTGTTAAAATTATCTTATTACATTGCCTTAACTGTGACATTCCTACTATTTTTTGGTGGGTACTTATATGTATCAAACATCGTGAGGGTTTCCTCAAAACGGTGAAGGAAAACTTCGTAAGGAAAAACCCGGCATGTCCTAGAACCAAAACTTCGAAGACATGTAGTGACATCCACCAACCCACCTGCGTGGTGGATTATGGCCAGCTCCCTCTCACAGAAAGCCTTTGCCCAGCAGTGGGAACATTATAGGCTGATTATGCTGATATGTATGCCTCATTTTGATTTTCCTTGGTCTCTTCCATCTATCTACAAGAATAAAACACTATTATTTATACATTTCCTTTTAATTATAGTTCAAAAAGCATAAGGACCAAAATATCCCACCTCTGATCACCAGGACCACTATCTTCATAATCAGAATGGGCGTTATTAGGTTAGTGAAGCCGCTTGTCAAGCGATTATGGAATTACTGTCTCACTCTCCCTGATAACGGTCTTGAGAGAATCGTTAACGGGAATATGGCAGATGATTACGGAATGGGATTACATTATCATTGTTGGCAGGACGTTGATTGACTTCATAATTTAATATGAATGTACAGTCAAGAAAATATATAAGTATGCAAGGTCGTCGGATATAGTTGAAGTTTAGTAAGAAACCGATGGATGTTGTAGACTGAAATTTAATTTGATAAATTAGCTGTTTGTTTTCTATTAATAAAATTAAATTTTATTCGAGAACATCCATCGGTTTCTTACTAAACTTCAAGTATATTCGACGATCCTCCATACTTATCTCTTTTGTTGACTGTACATTTCTTCATTATACGTACATATACATTTCTTCATTATGTTTTTAATTTGTGTCTTTTCTAAAATATAATCTTACACACTTAAAATAATATAATATGTATATGTTTATAAAAAAAAGAAGGGAAGAATCATAGGGCTTCGAAGTATTCGTCCGCATCGCTGTCAATAGGAAAACTGCTCAAAAGGCTGGCAGCATTGCCACGTTGTATGGCAATGCTAATTCGTTGGCCAAAAAATAGGGCAGCCCTCTGGTCACGTGAAGAGTCGACAACCGCTTGGCGATATCTCGAAAAACCTATGTCGTTTGTGCGACTAAAAAGACCTTGTTCATCACACATGCACAAACATTAAAACTTAAATTTGTATTTCAAGTTTTAAGCCGCTACTAAATCAAACAATTACACCAAGGAATCGAACCTAGCACTTCACACTCAGCAGTTAGGTTTATGAACTCTAAAGAATGTATTTCACTTTCAACATATATTTTTTTTTTTAATAATAGCTTTTCCAATTTGCACCCTGTAAGTCGTTAAACATAACAATAGCCCCCGGAAATTAATAAAAAAATCGCCTTAAATCAAAAAATAATCTAATCCAACCGTATCACCGGTCATCTAAAAGGGTTGTTGAACTATCTCCCTCGGCCTCTGCCCTTGCATCCCTTTGTGTGCCCGGACTTAAATAAAAGGTTTGATTTCGTGTTGTAAGGGGGCTATGATCAATATTTGTTGAGCGGACCGAAGGACCAACCGATCTGCATACCTTTATTACCATTGGTCCTTTGAGGTATTTTACTCGTGTTTGTGTTCCCTTTGCGGATATGGAAAAGTATCCGAATTGTGTGGAGTATATGTAAAAGTATCCGAATTGTGTGGGGTATATGTAAAAGTATGCGAATAACCCTGTTTAGTCATTGTGGTTGAAGGTTTCCAGAAGCGTTTATTTAAGCACCCATTTGCTTGTCCAAAACTTTATGCGTTTTTGGGACGTTTGTAGTGTGAGTTTCCTTACCAACAATCTTCACCGCTTTGATCTCCTGCAATGGAAAAAACATCTAAAGGATAGAATCGAAAATTGGCTATTACACTTGTATAGTGTGTTGGAGATTCCAAATTCGTAAGTCCATAGAATTCCTCATTAGGTTTCTGTCACCATAACTCATTAATTCCGAAGAAAATGCATTTGATACTGAAAAAATTACATTGGTTACCTAGTCTAGGTTTAAATAAACCTTCTGTTAGATAAGGTTCCAAAACAAAATCCTTTGGTTAACTCCTAATAGGTACTCGTACAATATTAAATTACTAACAATTTCTTAAGCACACATTGTTAAGAGGCGCTGCGCCGAGTTGCTTGCGAAAATGACAGCTGCAGCAAGCCGCTCTAATGGCTGTCCTAAGGTCCGCACATTGCAACTCCCACGCCGACCATCACCGCCCTTATCACGCGACAATAGAGTCGATATTCCAATAGCAATAAAGTAATAGATAGTGGGGACACAAACCGAACCGTCAATGGATTGTTGTAGGAAATTTATTGTGTGAGCACACGTTCGGAAGCTTGTAACGGGGTGCGTCGCAAACGATTTGTAACTAGGAGTTGGTAGATTATAATATATGGAGCTTTAGGTAGCTATAATGTTGCGATAGTGAATTATGGTGATTGGTCTTGGCTAGACTGAACTGATGAAGTTCTGATTACTGTGGATTATGGTAAGTTCGAAAGAAATCATATAAATTCCATAAATGTTAATTAACAACATTAGCATCCGACTTTATTCTACATCCATTTGCGAAAATTAATTTTTTGAGAAAAAAAAGTTTTGTAAAAATAAATTAATTTTATTTGTGCCTTGTGCCTCGCCATTCCCAGCTTTGTTAGTACATATACCTAGATGTCATATTAAATTAAGTGAAATCTAAGTTAGTAAGTTAAGTTTAAATATTATTTCGGCTACTTATGCTATACTGCGAGGTCCTTGCTACGATTTTGCTACGAAGTGCTACGCCGTAGCACTCGGTATTTTCTGCAAGTTAAACGAATACTTTTAAATTACATTGTATTATATTTATTTATTTTCTTAGACAATGATGTTCTATATCTTAAGTAACATATTGCTAGTTAGCTAGTAGAACGAATACTTTTGGTAAAAAATTTAACTAGGGACTTAATAAAAATTACTATTTTTACCGTAGTTTTATCCTTTCCCAAATATTTAGAAACATTTTTTTAAATAATTATAAAGACAGTATAAGATTATCACGACGAACATAGCAGCGTTTTCTTGAAACTTTAAATCCTACAAACCAATTTATTTTAATTACATACACAAGACTCATGTTCCAATACATTCATCTATTGTCTGAACACAATTTGCATTCAAACGATCATCATAAAAGCAATGTTCTCCCTACGCACACTAAGGTCCATAAAGTTCGTTAATACAACCGCTCCCAAAAGGTGGAACCTGAAACTTATCCGTAAGCAGATTGTATGAGTCCGAGCGACGTGTACGTCTAACAGGCTTCGTTAACTCGATCTACTGCACCCCTATCCCGACTCATTATGAGGACACTGTGCGACGTCAAATCACTATAGTTACCTTACTTTCATTATGAAGGAGTAGTATGTAGCTATGTTTAGTTTGGGGTGTACGTTTGAGTCTTAGAAAATTGTGTTTGATTTTCTTGGGTTGGGTTTATATAGATTTCTTTTTTTCTAAATTTGTGTGTTGTGATATACTCGTATGTAGGCAAGTTTTGGTCAAATAATTTTGTAACACTTTCTGAACTTATTTTAGAAATTAAAGTTTGTGTATTCTTAATTCACTTCGCGTTATTTGCATTTTGTCCAAAATAGTACGACTGTGGTGACGGTGCTCGGCTGGTGGTGGTGGTACGGCGGCGTGGCGGACCGGCTGCCGGCGGATCGGCTGCTAAATGCCGCAAGAGGCGTGCGCCGTCCCGCTTGCACCGCCGCGCTCGCCGCATCTCTCGCTCGCGCCGGCGCGAACACGTGTTTATTTGTATGTTTTATCCTTCGGCGGCTTTAAACCCAACCCACCCTGACCGCAAAGTGCGCTCCGCCGCCCGCCGCGCCCGCGCGCCGTCGCCGCCTCTCGCTCGCCGCCGCCGCTGCCGCCGAGCCGCACCGACTCACCCGCGAAACTTTGTCCGAAGTCGTCGGGCGCGGACGTACGCCGCGTATTAATAGCCACCGCGAGTGGTCACCGCAAGCGAGCGCTGCCAGCCCCACGCGCCACGAGTCGCACCACGACCGCGCGCCACGTCGCACGTCCCGCCACGCACCCCACGCGCGTAAACACGACCAAGTACAGCGCGCGAAAGCGAAACTCAAAACAAAACTACAAAAAAATCAAAAAACATCCTCGTCAGCGGTGAAAGTGAGAGCGACGTGCGTGCGGCGATCGCGTAAATACGCGGTGCGCAAAAAGTGCCGCCGTCAGTGAAACTAGTGAAAAGTTTTTTCGCCGCGTACGGGGGACCACCCCTCGACGCCGGAAAAAATCGGCCCCTCGCGTCCCTCGCCCGCCCGCCGCCGAACTTTTCATTCACCGGGGAAAAAAGTGTGGCAAGGCCGCCGTGACGTCACCGCGTCAAGTAGCCACGCGCGCGTTCCCTAGCAACGTGTTGACACGTCTCATCACCGGCCCTTCTTGTCGAACTTAGGACTGTCTTGAGTGCGGGCGACGTCTTGAGTGTGATTATGTTATCAGTGTGTGACGATGGTGTGTGGTGGCGGTGAGCGTCGGTGTCGTGTGTGCGGCAGTGTCATGTAGCGGGGGCTGGGAGGCAGTAGACTCTATGTGTAGCACGCAGCGCGCGCGGGTGTCGAGGATGCACCTGACGGGCGCCAGCAGCGGCGCCGTGTCGCCCGACACCAGCTCCTCGCTGCTGCACGAGACCTACACCAAGATGACGTCCGACATCCTCGCAGAGAGGACGCTGGGGGACTTCCTGTCGGAGCACCCGGGCGAGCTGGTGCGGACAGGCAGCCCCCACTTCGTGTGCACAGTTTTACCTCCCCACTGGCGATCGAACAAGACTCTGCCGGTGGCGTTCAAAGTGGTAGCTCTAGGCGACGTCGGCGACGGTACCCTGGTCACCGTGAGAGCCGGCAACGACGAGAACTGCTGTGCGGAGCTCAGGAACAGTTCGGCGGTGATGAAGAACCAGGTCGCCAAGTTCAACGACTTGAGATTCGTCGGCCGCAGCGGTCGCGGTGAGTGCTGAAGGTGCAGTTATGTGATACAATGAATTTTAGTGTTTAGTTGCAGCCCTAAACTATTCAAAATAATGAACAATATAAATAAAACCATTCACAAAAGTTTATAACAATCAAAACTCTAGTTAAAGATACAAAATAAATCACAATTAAAACAGTAATTGAAAACCGTTCCAATCCACGAAAACAATTCACACGAGAATTCCCGACAGAAACCCGCGACGGCATTAACGAAAAGTGAAAAGTTAAAAGAATAAAAATAGAGCAAGTTAAACCATAAAGTAAAGAACAAATCCAAGTGATTACAGCTCCAACAAATAGCTTCACACAATAATAACATTTAAATATTATGTCAAACTTTCTTAAGAAGGGGAAGCGTCGGTGACATTGCTAAGTACTCGAAACTTTTTCCGTGCAACTTAAGGAAATGCGCGAATGTCAAATAAGGAGGGCGGGAGGCTTGGGCGGCTATTTCCGCCCATTGAGTGTCCCGCCCGCCCTTTCTAAGAAAGTTTACTTTTTGTGAAGGACAGAGAGTTTGACGCGAAGTTACTTGTCCGAGGACATGGACTTTGAAAAATTATTTCGTGATAAAAAGTAGGTGGATCACAAAGTATTGCTGATATCGACGTTATTAAGTGATATCCTGGTTATATTTATTTATGTTGAAGTATTTAAATAATGAAATCAAATAATGTAAACAAACAAATCATTAGCAGTTAATTTCCCGCCGGTTTTTATTATTTTAACTGATTTAATTACATTTGCATTTCATCTTGAATTTAAAGAATTATTAAAAGTAATTCAATTCATACAAAGCCTAATGCAATGGTATTCGGATAAGATTTATAATAATCTCTTACATTGGGCACCTGTTTAAACTTCTATCTGTTTCTCTAATGTAATAATAATATGATTGTTTGCACCTGCTATAAAATGCATCTGATCCAAATGAAATTAGAAATCAATTATGACAAACTGAAAAAAAAGGGTACCTACGAAAAGTGGTTAAGCTCTCGGCATAATGTTCATAAAAATAAAATTCCAATGAACTAGGTCTGCAAAATTTAAACAAACTTGGTTGTTTAAAATTTCTTGCATTTATTAAACACTTACATTCACGCGCGGCGACATCGATATTGCTTTATTATATTTAAGATCAATAAGTACAAACCTTCCGGAATAAATTCTCAAAGTTATGGTGAAAACCACATTAGAATACATTATGTAGTTTCGAACAACTAAGTGGTCACACAGATGGACACAAAAAGCGAAAATGTGTAATACTTTTTATATAAATATAAATAAAAAAATATTATTGGCATAAACACAGATTACAGAAAAGCTAAAACATTCGAAACCCTAACTCCAGAGCTAGGCAGAGGGTAGAGTAGAGTCTATATTTCAGTGACTTCTTACAGTTCTTACAGTGCTTCTAGTCTAACCAGATGCAGTTGAATACCAGTATTTTTCATGAAGCGACTGCCAATCTGATCTCCACAATCCAGTTACAGGGTAATTCGATACTCCTTGGTAAGACTGGTTGTCAGACTTGACAGTTAGGGTAAAATTAAACAAGTTTTATGGTATTAAAATCATATTACTTAAAATGATAAATTTTTATAGAAATTTATATAAAATTTTAAAGAAATGCAATTTTATCACAACACAAAGCAATTACTAATGTTTTCATAGGAACCGTTTATAATATTTGAAGAATGAACAACCAATTATTCTGTTTGGAGTAATGATTTGCTAATACCCACCCTTATTTAACCCTTTAAAAATGCTTCGTGTTTATTCTAGCGTTTAGCGACCTAATCCAGGTCCGGTTACTGATTGTCTACTCAATGAACTAAAGATCTACCTTTTACTTTTTTTTTTTGGTGTATTGTATGCAGAGTGGCGATTAAGTTAACACATTAAACAGTACAGCGGTTATTACAAGTTGTTATCAGTATCTTTAAATAATCAAATAAACTAAAAATAGAATAGTGAATTTTTCAAACAAAATAAATTGCGTAAAAATTGGCACGATAACTTTATATTATATTGTTACCAAATAATAACAAATTAAGTTTAATGTTGTTAAATACTCAAACGAAAAAAAGGTCCCACGGCTACATGTTGATTATTATTAATTATTTGTTTAAAATACGTAATCTAGGTCAGATAATGTGAAGACAATGTACGGTCACCAAAAGAGATAAGTAACCAGGATCGTCGGATATAATTGAAGTTTAGTAAGAAACCGATAGATGTTTTCGAATAATATTCATTTAATTAATAGAAAACAAACAGTTAATTTATCAAATTAATTTTTATTTGGAAACATCCATCGGTTTCTTACTAAACTTAATCTATACCAGACGACCCTGGCTACTCATCTCTTTCGATGACTGTACTTTAAAAGAGGATTAGATTTTAAAAGAGACATTTTCCTTTGAGTTTTTTTCGCCATTTCTTCTAAGGGATAGGCAGATAGGAAATGTCGACTCCATCTAGCTTATTATTAAATAATTTAAAACTAAAACATTTTCCTTTATAATTTAGAAAGTTCAATCGAAATCGAACTTCTAAATCCTTCTATTACTCGTAATTCTGCTGGAACCTTTTCAAATTGAATTTTGCATTGATCATTGCACATGGCGTATGCCTTAATTAATCTTTATGCGTATGCCCCAGTCATCAGGGAGTAACCCCAGTGGGGTGAAGGCCGAAGGGTGCAGATTATTGCAGGTACCGTTTTGAATATTGCTTATTTCATTCTCGCTTGAGCCCGCGGCGTCATCCACGTGGAGGTCGGGAATTATCGTCCGGGAACTTACCACTGGGATAAAAAAAACTTATCCTATGTCTTGAACTAATTCATGATCTATCCGTGTATCGAATCCTTTCAACCGTTAAGGCATGAAAAAGGTAATAGACAAAGTTAAATTCGCAATTATAATATTAGTTTGGATTGAAAGTAAGTGAAAAATTAGTGAGAACTGCATCCTAATTGCGTAATACACTATCAATCACAATCTGAATCATTTTGAAGGACGCTAATCCATTGCTTTATATGCTCGTTTTTTTTTTCTGCTCAACAACATAAATAACGTCCATCGTCAATATCGTCGTCACTGTCCATTCCAAGGTTGCCTGGAAGAGATCGCAGAAAGCGATAAGGCCGCCCATTGTATATTTTTAGTAACCGATATTTTTTTTTGTTATGTATTTTTGTGGTGTACAATAAAGTATATATAAATAAATAACGCAATGAATGTTGTTGAACTGTAAAAATGAAAGCCATTGCTACTGATAGTGCGTTACGCAATTACCCCGCTGTTTTCCTCATGCCCTTCATCTTTATGTATTAAGGGTCGGCGCCACATGTCTACTTTTACCATGTCAGTAGTCACCCCTTTTGTAGCCATTCACACAATCCATTCATCTTTTGTATGGCCTTCCTTTACTCTAGCAAACTTTAAGATGTATCAAAAGACAATGTGTTAACACTACGGATTTTCATACGGTTTTTACCATCTTTTAGAGAATTTATTCCGAAAGTTTCATGTGTACACTTCATTTATAAACTTACATACAATAAAAGAATCTCGATGTTTTGTCTTTTCCTAAAAACATAATATCAAAATATTCCTGAATTAATTAGTAAAATCTAGTTCTTTGGGTAAAGGCTGCCGTTGACGACACTGCTATTCGGTTTAAAAGTGTAGGTGTTTGTGTTATCACACATTTTTTTCACAAATTTATTGTTATAATACTTTATAAGTAAGAAACCACATCCGATCTAGATATAAAATATTATCTATTGTCATACGCGGATGTGGTATGTAATCTATTTCACAGATAGTCACAAATTAATGAAACATTAGTCAAATAAATCGACGAATTCCAACAAGCCCTAAAAATTGTCCAGGAGTCGAATCCACGACCCACGTCACGGCAAGCGAACGATACACTTGCATCAATTAAATTGGTTTAGAGGGGATGAGTATTGTACCTTTATTATCCTTTTTGTATAGGTACAGTCAGCGATACAAAGTTGGTTGCATCAGTTCAAACTTTCAGAGGAGTTTTATGATTTAATAAATACTTAAGTGCCTTCAAATACCTTACGAGTATAGGTACTCGCTTGTAAAAAAAATATGCCGAAGAAACGTTTTGTCGGAGTACAGTAGTGTCGGGCTTAAGGTATTTCGAACTAAAGTATTGTCGAAATGAAGACGTGTCGGAGTTCCATAGTGTCGAAATAAAATATTGTCGTATTACAGTTTGTCGAAATTCAGTTGGTAAGTCGTACTCGTATTAAAGACTAAGGAATACTTTGACGACTATGGAATATTGACAGTATTTAAAACAATAATTAAGTGTTACGATATTGAAATTCAAAAAGATCTGCGACTTTTTTTTTGCTGACTGCACAGTCTGGGAATGATGATGATTTTCATGATCATAATTCTATAAATATGTTTGTTACGGCCGCGAATCATAATTAGATTAAAATACAGCCTGATACTGATTTGCAAATTGCAAAAAACATAAGAAAATTTGAATTTCGCGGGCCACGCTAACGCTTTCACTTTATTGCTGTGTTTCCACCAGAGATAAGCGAGGATGCATAGCGAGGAATGTGTGTAAAACTAACCAATAACAACATTAACTTAGTTCAAGCTATGAAAATGAAGCGATGTTAGGCTGCGTACCCACCAGAGACGAGCGAGGATGCGTAGCGAGGAATGTGTGTAAAAAGAACCACTATTTAACGATGCATAAAGCACTCAGGAAAAGTTGAATCTTGTTGCAAGTACAGACGCCAGCACATCAACCTACTACAATCTGTCAAATTTCTTTAATAGATTTTCAACTTCGTCACTAAAACATAAGGTTCAAAGTTGATTGGGAAAATTTTACAGTTTCGGGGAGGGTTGATGTGCTGGCGTCTGTACATCAGAAATGGCAGGAACCATTCGAAAATGTGCTTTATTTCCATGCATAGCCTGCGTTTCCTTTGACCACCTTTTTTTTTTTGTTCCTGTCAGGGATCATTGTCCTATGGATTTATTTTTCAATATGCAGGAACGCCATTGACAATAAAACCGTCGCGGTCGCAAAGCAATTATTGCGCAGAGGGGGAGCGGAGCGCCCAGCATCCGCTTTTTCCTAACAACCTGTGCTGATTGATGCTGAAGTGCTTGTCGGCGGCAAGTTTAATATTAGGTATAATATTTGCAGGCTGCATTACCAAAGCTATCAGTTGGTCTATTCAATATATATCTCACGGTAAAATCTTAAGTGTATGTAAAATTAGGGAAATTAATCGTTCATCAAATCACCTTTTTAACTACCTACTTAAATATTGTCCGTATATTCTAATCACAACTGTCATTCAATAAATACAACGGCAAATTGTTGTAGTGTGTCAATTTGATAAGCAATTTATTACCCTCATCGCACATAATTATCATTAAAAGACTAGGAGTTAACCGTAACTTCGTTCACAATCAAAATATCAACAACGCTCAAATCTGCCTATCGCAGTCCATTGCTGGATATATGCCTCTCCTAGACAATGCTCAATCACTTTAAGAAAGTTAGGGTCAGCGCCGACAGACCTGGAAAATGCTTTTGTAATATTTCATTTATGATTTGATGATTACCTAATTCGAATCGAAAATATATTTAAGATGGCGGGTACATAATCAGCCTATAATGTTCCCACTGTTGGGACAGGGGCTTCTTCTCGGCGGGAGGGAGTGGGCCGTAATCCACCATGCTGGCCCAGTGCGGGTTGGTAGATGTCACATGCTTTCGAATTTATGGTTCTAGAACGTGCCGGTTTCGTCACGATGTTTTCCTTCACCGTTATGAGAGCAGTGGTGATGAAATCATTTACACAAAGTAAAGCGCCTGTCTGGGTTCGAACCTATGACATACGGACGCGACTGATGAGTTTATCAGTCGCGCTATAGCTCTAGAACCGGATAGACCGCCGAAATCGTAAAACATAATTATATCAGTTTTGATTCTGCTGATTTAAATCCAATATTCTCCAGTTTCTGTTGCCATTTCTCCAATCTGCTCTGGGTCTCAGGTTCATCTTAACTGACAGTCAATCAATCAATCAATCAACTTTATTGTGGATCATAGGTAACATAGTACAGGTGGCAGGTACATAATAAATTGTGAACAGCTATGTCCCGCCCGTAGGGCATACAATAGTTTTTTACAAATTATTAATAATTATAAAAAATAGTTAATTAATTTAGGTACATGTCAATAGGTCACTGAACGCATCACGTCTGAGTGGGATTACTTGTATATTGTAGCAGAGATTTATCTGATAAGAAGTCTTTTATAGAGTAATAGCACTTGTGTACTAGCAGATCATGGAGAGTCTTTTTAAATTTTTCTAATTTTTCAATCATTCGGATGGGTCCCGGAATATTATTAAAAATACGAGAAGCTGTACAAAAGATGCTCTCATGCATTATATGAGTCTTGCTAGCTACTGAGCGTAATTTGTCCTTGCGTCGTTCACGGGTGTAGTAATTGTACATGTCAATATTATTTTTGACAAACACTGCGACCTCAAATATATAGACACATGGCAAAGTTAAAACCTTCATCTTTGTAAAAATTGGCTTGCAGGAATCAGTTTGAGATAATTTAAATATAGCTCTAATGCACCGTTTTTGAGCAATAAAAGCACGTTCCTTGTCTGTACTATTGCCCCAGAATATTACGCCGTATCTGAGAATGGAGCTAACATAGCCGTGGTAAGCTGTTAGTAAAGTAGACTGGTTTGCTATTCTGCTCAATCTGTGTAGTGCATATGAAAATTGTCCTAGCTTTTTGCAAACATGATCGATATGAAATTTCCAATCAAGCTTGTTGTCAATATGTAACCCTAGAAATTTTGTTACAACAGTGTCATCGGCAAACAGCATACACCAGGGTGCCTCTTCCTGTATGTCAGATGTCAGAGCCTCCATAATCAACAGGAAGAGGACCTAAAGCCGAACTCGTTGTTATTGCTAGCAGCCGACGGGACGTAGGTACTAGATTGACTGTACCTACATAGTACGAATTATTTCTACGTATTTTCCGGGAAAACCGACCACAACATATCCAGAGGAACCCTATCATGCGCTTTCTCCAGACCAATGACCATGTGCAAGTTTTATTTATTTATTTATTTATTTATCATCGT
The DNA here is from genome assembly GCA_914767645.1 of Hydraecia micacea. Classification (NCBI taxonomy): domain Eukaryota; kingdom Metazoa; phylum Arthropoda; class Insecta; order Lepidoptera; family Noctuidae; genus Hydraecia; species Hydraecia micacea. Next base: position 5,887,311 of record OU611794.1, read on the forward strand.
ACATCTAGTTCAAGTTCTTGTATCCACTTCTGTACTTCTGGCTCAATTGGCGGAGTACAAAAGTGGCATCCATTTTTCTTCGGCCTGGTGTAAACCCAAACTAGTTCGGCGTAATCTCACTCTCCTCGCGCAGTTTTTTCTCTATTACTTTCTTCCATACCTTCACACTATATGACATGAGCTTTATCCCCTGATGTTTGTTACAGTCCTGTACACCACGTGTATTCTTGAAGATGAGTACTTGCGAACTTTTGCACCATTCTTGTGGGATCCCGTCTTCATGCAACAACCTATTGAAGAATAAAGTCAGGCACATACATCCATCTTCTTTTAAACACTTCCATACTTCTACTGTTATATCATCTGGGTCCTTTCCATACTTTGAACTGCATTTCTTACTTCATCCATGCTAATTTTCCTGCACCTAACCCATATTTACTTGTACCTCTTTGAGCACACCATTCCATTTATTCTCTTCATTCATTAACTTTTTGAATTAACCTTCCATCGTAAATTTTATTTCGTCATCCTTGGACAGAACCTTACCGGTGTCATCTTTCATACGTTTAATGTGAATTATTATTAAATTGAATTATTAATTATATCTCTTGTTCTTCTTCTCTTGCTTTTGTAATTTGGTAGACTTCCTCTGCCCTCTAGGGCTGTCCAACGAGTCATACAACTGCACCTGCGCCTTAGCCCTCAAAACTCCATTCTTTATAAATCTTCTTCTTATCCTCTTTCAAACTATCATTCCCGTTTTGTACTCCCTGCCATTCTTTAAACGCAATTTTCTTTTCTATAAGCATCTTTTGCACGTCTTCGTTCCACCACCATGTATCCTATCACACTTTTCTCTTTCGATCTTTTGCTACCTCTCCTTATACAATCCAGCACTCATTTAAATATTAATTTCCTTCCATAACATACCATTGAATATTAAACATACTGGCACATTCCTCTTTATCTATCATACCCCATCTAGTTTTGGGTGGAAGCCATTCCTTGTGTTGTTGTGGGTTCGAACAATCGAACCTTAATTTATTTCATCACCACTGCTTTCAGAAAGGTAATGGCAATGTCCTAGAACCAAAAATTCTAAGATATGTGACACCTACCAACCCGCACTGGGCCCGCGTGGTGGATCACGGCCCACTTCCTCTCACAGAGAGGAGGCCTGTGTCCCAGCAGTGGGATCATTATAGGCTGATTATGTATGGTGTACGGAACGCCGTGAAACCAAATTAATACACCCTTCGGCTGCGGTCACTGTTTTTGTTTCCGACATCTATAGGTTACGGGCGTGTGCTCTGATGTGGCTAACCTATCTTGACTGCACTGGTAGGTGCACAGTGCGACCACGTTAGACTTGCCATTGAAATGCTAGTAACAGTCGTAGTGATTTGAGTTTGTAACTGAGGGGCAATTCTCGTAATTTTAAGAACGTTCACAGTCTGATATCAGTCTCGATCTGTCAAAAATACCTCTCGTTTCCCTACATTTTTGACATTTGATTGTCGCTGAGATGAGATTGCAACCGGATTTTGAACGTTTTTAATTACGGGAATTTGCCTTCTGGTAGCATCGTGGATGACGATGACGGCAATGACGAGCCTTACGTTTCTAGGATTACAAAAATTATCACTTGTTTATGGTTAGTTCGTTTATGAGTTACCTAGTTATAACTTATCATGGACTGATTGCAGACTAGATAAGTAAAGTAAGAGAAAAGCAAACAACGTATGGTACACCTCGTTTTTACTTTACCATTGTAAGCTTGAATGCCACTTGCACGACTTAAAACGACAAGGTCTATTCGTCTATGTGACAGTTCCATATTTTCAACCTTAGTGAAGTTTCAATTTACTGGGAATTCTTGCCCTAAGCGGTTAAGTAATTACGAGGTCAACAATACAATAATAGGCACAGGTGCACAGAAAGATAGCAGAACAAAGCAAATTGACATTTCTGACAAAATAATAAAATCACGAAACAATTATGAACTTTTTCCAACTGCTCAAAGACGAAACGGAAACTAATGAACAGCGAAGGTTTCTTTGAAACATTGATTAAATTAATTGCAAAGTATCGATCAAATTGATTTATTTATTTTACTTAAGACTTACGAAGTAGTGTTTTTGCATTAGATTAAGTAAAATATTTTGCGATTTTAACAATACATGGGAAATTCAATATACTCATTCCCAACTGAACCCTTTCTTTGTTTGACTTGTAGCTTAATCAAGCATAAAATGCGCAGTGCTAATTCTGTTAATATCGCAATTATCTTGCAACCAAAGTACTAAGACAAAATCGTTATTTCTAAATACGTTTAAGTGTCACTGATAATCAAATACAAAGTGGTTTCTATTGAAAAAATCTCCAAGCAATATCGTTTTACCATCTTAAAAAGTATGAAAACCAACCGATTTTAATATACTCCGCTAAAGGAAAGCCGCCGCAAGTTATTAATGGAAATTGAAGATCCACTGCATATTACTTAGGCCGGCTACAAACAAAAAAAAAAGCACGTCTCGAGAGAAACCGCAGCGAAGTTCCACGTTGCGCTTTAATCTGAAGATATATTTCAGTGCTGTGCAAATGAAAAGTTAGTCTCGACGAAGACTTGAAGAAAGGCCCGCCTTCTCGCTCGCCAGCCAATGGAAAAGGTCGGAAAAGCAGCTTCTTCCGTGGAGGCGGGGCGAGCACGGTTGCGGTCGCCTCGCCATTTGAATAAAATTTTTCCTTTGAAGAGTTCTTTATTTGAATATATTGTGGGCGCGTGGGACGATCGCGTTACGCTTTATTGTAGCTTTTTATGATTCGCCTTTTGATCACTAAGGATTTGACGCGCGCAATTTTTTTTTCTTCTAAAACATTAAAAATTACGTTTCAATTCGTTTTATATTAAAAAAAAATATATCGCGTGATGCCAGCAATTAAAAAAAATCTTCAAAAACTAGGTCAGCACAAAAACACACATCCCTATCAATCAAAACTCGACCCATCAAACGCCAATAAAAAAGTCGGACACACAAAACGCAAAAAGGTTAGTCTACACGCAAACATCGTGCAGACGCCGCACGCACGTCCCGTCACCCACAACAGCCCTTGTCAACCATAACGCGGCCGCAGCCGGTTAACCGGGTGGCGGCCGGACCGGTACACCAACCCGGTTAGCCGGTTAGCCACGGAAAACTACCATTTCATTTACGGTCGGTCCTTGGTTTCGGGTAGTTGGTAACGGAACCCACAAGTTACGTAACTATGCTTTGTGGCGCTGACTCACTCACGCTCTATTAACCGCCGTTTTGTTATTAGTTTAGGTATTGGAGTTGAATATGTGCTGAAATATTATCTACTAAGAGAGGTACAGTCGTGTTTGACAACGTGCTTTTCTCTATTGAGCGACGCAAATGAGTACTACGCAATTTTGACAGTAGATAACATCAATTATAAAAATTTCAATCGAGAATATTCTAGTAAGTAATAACATCCGCGCGGGTCGATCGATCAGGTTAAGCTATACTTGCCGCGGTTGGTCCGTGTATGAGTGACCATCTTTACATATCAAGACCCCTGCGTACCTCGGAAGGCACGTGCCGTTGGTCCAGGCTGTCAATCGTGGATCTTTGGCAGTCGTTACGGGTCGTCAGAAGCCCGAAAGTCTGACAACCAGTCTTACCAAGGAGTATCGTATTACCCAGTAACTGGGTTGTGAAGGTTAGATAGGTAGACGGTTCATGTAAAATACTAGTATTCAGCTGCATCCGGTTAGACTGGAAGCCGACCCCAAAATAGTTGAGAAAAGGCTAGGCAGATGAATATTCTTAGGTCAGATGTTCGCTTGCAACGTAGGTGTTCAACTTCAGACAAAAAATTATTTAGTTTTCTTTTATTATTATAATAATCTTACCTTAATAACATTATATTAGCGTTGCAAGTCTATACTAAAAGAAAAATCCAAAAAAAATCTTGCTACTCAATTGCATAACCAAATAGCACAAGAAGTCCGTTAACCTCCAAATCACTCAATCATCTAAAATGCCGACAGATTGAAGCACCTTACACGGGCATATTAATTCACTCAATTAGTACACGAGGGGGCATTAGCAGGTCGTTATCGGCCGACGACAACGCTTAGTAATCGTGCGACTGCGACACGGCGACGAGTGTATTTGACAGCTGTCAAATTGGATTGCATCCAGCTATTAGGGAATGTTGTCGCCGGCGACGGAATAGTCTGGATGCGTCGCGCGGTTTGTGACCGGCCTTAGAATTTTGTGACAAGTGATTGGAGTTTTTGGTTGGTTACATAGATATAGTATAGAATTTCCGTAGATTGGTAATGTCAACAATCAAACGAGACCAAAAACCATTGATCTAAGTATATTTTGTTTGTTACAATAAGTACTTAAATATAAACTATTTTTCTAAGATTATGCATTTGTATGAAGCTACCTATCTTAGCTGTCGATATCAACAAAAATTAGGCTATCGCATCACTAAAAAATGAGGTTATAACTCCTTCGTATTTCTCTATTTGTTATTTCTTAAATACGGTGGTTTTAGGCATGCTAATTCATCTAAATCGTAAGTATAATAATGTTCTCATCATATTTTGCTTATAGCCGGCTTATTAGTGCATTGTTAATGCAGAAATAACGATTAAAACACATTGTAAACTTACTGGTGAAACGAGTAATCCTGGGGGTTTTTCTTTTTGGAAGATTCACATCCTGGTACTGCACAAGAAACCATCGTATTATGGTTATTTAATCACAGGTTATCACTCTAGTTCGCTTAAATAATTGCCGAAACGCTCACGTAAACAGTCACCGGGGCCGGTATGGGCCGGTAGCAAATACGTGTTTGGCCCTGTTAACAGCGTCACTTTCTCTCTCTTTCTAACACAGCAAAGTTCCGTTAAAGCGGGAGCTCTCATTCACTCTCATGCCCAATCTACGGAAATTCTATATCTATGGTTGGTTATGTGTTTTCATTTTGAACATGAAAAGTTATTTTTCACAAAGATTAATTTCTTGATTCAGATATTGATATATAATATTTTAAAAAGTTTTTACTTTCCGTCTCATTTCATTGTTTCAGCTTAAGTTTTTAACTGGCAATTCAAAACATTAATCTTCTTGATAAAAGGTTGCTGGTTCTTGTGCTATTATCACGATTTTTTTTTTAAATCATCGGACTTAATTCCACATTCTATACACAAAGAAAGAAATCTTCAGGACCAGTAGAATTTTGTAATGGTCTGTTTTGTGTCATTTTTATATGAAAAGGGGTATAATTTGATCTCGTTGGCATGTCCACAAGTTGACTCACTACCTCAAATCGAGATGTCACATCGCAACAGAAGTTGAAATGGTGCAGTGTCGCCGCGACGTCACTCGTGCGACTAAACGTCGAGTGTGCTCACTAATTGTATCAACTCATCGACTTTGGGCATAGTAGCACTTGGTAGGAGTAGTGCAAGAATTGCTGGGCAAGAGTTTGCACCACAAATCACTAGACGAATTTAAGACATCGTTCTGTTTCTGTCAATCGCTTGAAGATGATAGAGACAGAATGATATTTTAAATAGGTTTAGATCTAAACGCATGTAAGTTATTTACACGCACGCAGGCTAAATCAGTGCTGATTTAGCCTGCATGCGTTTCCATTCAACCTCCGTGAGTATATTATTGCGTAAAATTACAAACAAGTAAGTGATTGCCAAGAGAGAGAGCGGTGGTGGCCAAGTGGTAACGGCCGCGACTTACGAGTTGTAGGTCGTAGGGTCGAATCCAGACAGGCGGTTTACTTTGTGTAAATTATTTCATCGCCACTGCTCTCAAAAACGGTGAAGGGAAATATCGTGAGGAAACCGGCATGTCCTAGAACTAGAACCAAAAATTCAAAGACATATGACATCTGCCAACCCGCACTGGGCCCGCGTGGTGGATTACGGCCCACTCCCTCACTGAGAGGAGGCCTGTGTCCCAGCAGTGGGATCATTATAGGCTGATTATGTATGTATGTTATGTAAGTGATTACTTCTTTATAATTTTATGCAATATTTCGAGGTAATACAGGCTTCTCGCTGATTTTATTTATATTTGGGAAAGGCTTTATGAGTGGCTGAAAAGCCGTGGATAATGGGAAGTTAACTTGAGGATAACATAATTTTATCGCTTTGACTTTAAAAGTGAGTCATTACTTTTTAGCAATGGCTTTAATTCATAGAACAGTTATATTTATATTGCCTTATTAACTAATGAGAATGTTCTGTAATAATCTCACGGTGAATACTAAGGTTAAGTGAGCTTAAGAGAGTTGTCAATAGTGTCAATCTACAGCATCAGCTGATAGAAACATCACCGCGAAACGTTAGGTAAAGTGAGCATGAAGTGACCTGTCCTTCCACGTGATGCTAGGACGCACTTCACACAAGTTTTGACGCTGAGATTTTTGCAGAATAGACCGGTTGAAACACATTATTGCACTTACTACTTTGTATCCAAAACTAATGCTTACTTCACACTTACTTCGTGTTACACACAATAAATCAGCCAAAAACAAGGCACAACAAACTTTCCCCGTCAATCGAAGGTTGTCGCGGCTCGAGTGAGGAAATTGTGAGCTCATAAAAACGGCGCTAGGTATCGTGTGGGCCCCACATTAACTAGGGTTATTTATTTAGGCACGCCGTAGTCGGTACCAGGCGGTATCGGTACCGGTACCTACCGAACTGCTTTCACATCACTCATTGCCTTGTCTTGGCACGTTGTTACTACAGTTCTTTTTTGATGGGTTTTCGGGCATGGAAAAAGAAACGGCTAAAAATTAAGTTATAAATGAAGTTGTAGGTACTGAAAAATCCTGTACGTTAAAAATGTGATTAAATTATTATATTTTTATTATTTACATATTAATAATATGAATACATTATAAAGTGTATGTGTATGTGTATCACTATATTATTGACGGCTGGGTCTTTCTTTGGCCAAAGAATTAGCATTGACATTCAACGTGGCAATGCTGCCAGTCTTCTGGGCACGTTTCCGGATGACAGTGATGCGGAAATACTTCGACGCCTAAGTGTCCTTTTGTTTTGTATTTATTTGTATAAGTAGTTAATTAGTTAGCCATTTTATTTAAGTAAATGTCTGTTTATGTTTGAACAAATACATTATTCTTATCATAACTTCAGATGCTTCTAAGGTTTTACATAATAAATCGCCTATATATTTTATCTTTTTGACTTATGTTTAAATCATACCACTCGACCCTACTTACAAAATAAATATTTTTCTGAAACGGACAGATAATTGCAATATTAATTAAATCCTTCACTACTTCATTTAATTTAAAACGTATTATTGTGGCGCTTCAACAATATTAAAACCACGTATCATGATCATGGAACGTATAAAAGTTACAGTAAATATTCCAACAAACATCTAAAACGAAGAAAACATCGGCGGTATGTTATAAAATGTTCCCGAAAGCGTAAAGCATCGCAAACACTTGTTTTGCGAGCGGTGCAAGCGTTCCTCCGGCCGCGTTAATAAACTCCGATAGGCCACAACAAGCTGGCTGCGTGTACGGCCTCCATTTTTAACGAGCCTCACCGCCGGGCCCGCAGAAAGTAGCCTACACATGAAATCACGTATGAATGAGGCTTTTTTTCAGTTTTTTCGCGTGTAGCCAGCGGCCAGCCGCTCCGGACCCATTAAAGCTTACATGTCACTCTCCCGCGACCCCCCCGGGGAGGCGGCGAGAGGGGGGCAGCGGAAAAATCACAAAATCGGTATTGGCTGCATCCCGCAGCGCGAACGCCCGCCAAAGCGCTCTACAATACAGCTTTGACGGACGGTCATTTAATATTAACTGTGGTTTTTCCGCAGATGGAAATGTTTTTTTTATTGCCGGCGTTACGCTGCGATGAAGTGGTCGGCCCGCTGTTTGTGACGCGCGCTCATGTGTTGCGGATGAGTTGCTCTTTTACACACTCCATGTTTGAATGAGATTGTTTCGATTCAAGTGCTTGTTTTCGTTTGAACTTTTTTTTTCAGTCGTCGCTATGAAACTGCTCTTCTGTTATAATTGCGATATAAGCCAATTTATTCGAGGGTTGATGATATTGAAACAGTGTGGGGTCGGCTGAGCATTTTTGATTGTCAATATATGTCGCGGACGCGTAGTGCCTATTTCATATGAGCGAATTCATTCGGTACGTAGAAATTGAAAACGAAGCGACAATAAATTTTTAACTTTTCGAACAAGTGATCGAAATCGAACTACAAAAAGTGGACGGCCAGCGAAAAGAGTGGCGACCACAGATTGAATTTATGGTTTGCGCTCACTTTGAGTGAAAAGTTTGCGCAAATAATATTTTCGGTTTGTTATAATTACTTTTTCGCTACGGCGCGATTTAATAAAATGCGACGCTGTATTAAGGGAATGCCGTTTATAGTTTTACAGCGAACATGAACACTTTTATGAATTTTGTTTTAACGTTACCTGCTTACTATACAAGTAGATTCATAGGCAGTTACTATTTGTACCCTACCCTTGGATGGCGATAGGCTCGTCGTCTATTACATGGGACGTAAACCTAACTGGCGAATGGTGGGTGTAGGCTAAGTACACCTCTACCCAGACCTTTGGGGAAACAAGTCGTGATGTTATATCATGTTACTTGTACTCTGTGGAAAGGCTATGAAATGAAATACCTTTGTACAGACGCTAGCACATCAAGCTACTACAATCTGTCTTCTTTTCAACTTTATTTGCTAAAGCATTAGGTACAAGGTTGATTGGGAAAATTTGACAGTTTCGGGTAGCTTGATGTGCTGGCGTCTGTACATTTTTTTTTTTAAATAGAGATCTTAACAAATGTTCTTATAAACGTCCACATAATAATTGCATCTTAAACCTCATTTCCCATCAGACTATCCATACTAGAATAGTTAATTATTGGTATCGCTGCTGGCTGTCTATATCAACCAATTTCTTCACCAAATAAATCACTTCTAATACTAATATTAGGTACCTCTTGTTTCAGGTAAATCGTTCACGTTAACGATAACCGTGTCGACGACACCGCCCCAAGTGACCACGTACAACAAGGCTATCAAGGTGACGGTGGACGGACCGAGGGAACCACGCTCTAAAACCAGTTAGTATAACTGTTTCGTTTTGGTTTGGGAGACATTTTCGACGGCACGAACAGATGGAGGCATAATGTATGAAATAGCGACACGTCACCAGCAAGAAAAAATACGCGTAGGTACACACAACTACATATCAAGCTATACATAACCAGTATAAGCTGACTTCTGCTTGTACGAAAAACCTATACAAAGTGAGGTCAGCTAAAACTGGAAATGTATAGCATGATGTGTCGCCATGAGTACCTACTCACCTACTATTCAGAGAATAAAATTTCCTATGCCTACAATCTTACGTACAAAAAAAAAAACATCGTGTGGAAACCGGCATGTCCTAGAATCAAAGAGACTTTGAGACTTTCGAGACTACCCTAACCCTAGTCGTATAGTGTAGTATTTATTTTAAAGTAGGTACCTACACGAACACTCGACTATTTTATGCCTATGCATTCAAAAAAGGATGATCCATTTGGATGTTGAAAGATGCTCAGATAATTATATCAAACATAATCAATACACTTGATAGGGGGTATCGTGTTACCCAGTAACTGGGTTGTGGAGGTCAGATAGGCAGTCGCTCCATGTAAAATACTTGTATTTAGCTGCATCCGGTTAGACTGGAAGCCGACCCCAACATAGTTGGGAAAAGGCTAGGCAGATCATGATGATGATTAAATACACTTGACGCAAGTCCGACTAAGTATCTACAGTTAAACGAACCAAAAGCAACAAACAAAATAAAAAACTAAGCTCGAATGTTTTTAAACAATAAACAAACGCACGTTAGTACAAACTGAAAACTGGCACAGCGCACGCATCCCGGACCAATTAAGTAATTCCACCTCACTATTCTATTTACGTATCTAACATCAAAGCGGCCAAATGTCTAAACACTCGACAACAAACGAGCGAGACCGCAAAACATTGTAAAACACACTTATTGAAGGTAATTAATTATTAATAATTTGCGAAAACGAACCTTTTTGAGTTCAGCTGCCGTGAAATGGTGGAGGGTCTTCTTGAGAATATTTAGCTAAAATGTTAGAATGACGGTTGTCAGTTCCTCTTTGATTTTTTGAGCATGCTTTGACAGGATGGTTTTTGACGTTTACAGAAATGTTATCGATTGAGTGAGACTTGTTTGGCGAGCTGTCGAACGATAAGCTTTTTTCTGTAGGTAATCTGAATATCTCAACTAAATGAAGATTAAGTTACGAATTGACGATAAGTATTCATTTGAATAACGTCATTGAATCAGCATTTTTTTATTGTCCTAAAGAATTTTGGCGTTTTGTTATCAGACTGCATTTTTCGGACATCAAACTTCATACTTCATTTTCTTTTAAAGTTGTTATTGCGGAATTCATTCTGGTGATTTTAATGTTATAAGATTTAATTAAATCACCTTTTGATTCCAAACATTTCAGCTAGAATTCATCTTACTCACACAGTGTACATAAATTATTTAGAAAACACTAGCACTAGCACTTAACTAAACTAAAATCAAACACAAAATAGATCAAGAAAGCAATTTAAATAGTTAAAGGTCCGGGTGACGGTAACAAATGACGGGTTCCGACGGTCGCCGAATTGCACCTAACGCTCGATCAATCCTCATCACATGAAGAAATTAAAATAATTGCGAGCACCGCGGGATAGTGTCGAGCGTGGGGCCTTTCAGACCCCCGCAGCAGGCAAAGGGTTGAGTACCGTCGAGCTAGCAGATTAGGAGGGAATTGTACTGTTAACTTCGTTTGAGTGCATGCGTTGTTGGTAGTACATTTGGAGCGGTACAATTTGGCGTTTTGTGTACAGTCAGTTATAGCAATTAGCTGACCCACCTTTGCATTTTAAACGGTTGAGATTTTTAAGATTATGAATCAATAGTATTTTATAATTCTTATTTATATTTTCTTTATTTGAGCAAAGTAAATAAAATATTAAATAATTATAAAACTATATTCTATTCTATTAATGGGTCAGCTGACTGACCCATTTAATGGATTAAAGTTATGGATATGTATCAGTATTAATAGGCAGTAGTGATAGTGATTCTAATGACTAAGAAAATAGACGAATAATTTTTTTTTGTAAACTTATCATGTTCCCTGAAGAATTAGGCAGAGGTGTACTATAGTACACCCACAATTCGCCAGTTATGTTTAAGTCCCATGTAAATGGTACAGACGCCAGCACATCAAGCTACTACAATCTGTAAAATTTCTTTAATAGATTTTCAACTTTATAGCTAAAATATAAGGTTCAAACTTGATTGGGAAAATTTGACAGTTTCGGGACTTTCGGGTAGCTCGATGTGCTGGTCTGTTCATTGTACTCGTATGTTTGTAAAATCTGGATAACAATGATATTTTACAGAAACAGACAGACATTTCTTAAAAGCCGGTAAAAATTACATATCATCTGAAAAGCTACTACTTACAGGTTATCTTAATTTCCATATTATTATAACCAAACAAAATTCTTTACAATCTGAAGATAAAATTGAGTACAGCGCGGTGCTATTCTGTAAAAAGATCACCGTGATAACTTAGGTGAAGTGAGCTTAAAGTGAGCTGTCATTTCACCTGATGCTAGGGATTGACACTAATGACAGCTCACTTTATGCTCACTACACCTAAGTTTTCACGGTGAGATTTTTACAGACTAGCATTACAGCACAGCACAATGCTATCCGTACCTCTACTAGATGGATGTGAGGGCACAAAGAGGCTGCTGTAATGAATCGGTTGTTTAATTAATTAGTCAAGAAAGGGCCGGGGGAGTTAACCCCCTCACCGCGTATGCATGTGCCCTGCATATTGATTTATTATGCCTTCAGCATCCACGGAGGCGATATATTATTTAATTCTAGTGAGTTGCGACGCATGTTAACATAGGATCTATACGTACTTACGTTTATCAATTCATGTGAGGAATTTGTTCGGTATTTCGTTGTCTTACTATTCGGGTTAATGTTAGATGGGCGTGTAGTGGAGTATCGGCAGAGTAGGGGTTAATAATAAAGTGTTTTGGATTGGATGACACCAGCACATTGAGCTACTACAATCTGTCAAATTTCTTTAACAGATTTTCAACCTTATCGCTACAGAATAAGGTTCAAGGTTGAGTGGGAAAATTTGACGGTTTCGGGTAGCTTGATGTGCTGGCGTCTGTGTTTGCGTTTATCAATTCATGTGAGGAATTTTGTTCGGTATTTCGTTGTCTTACTATTTGGGTTAATTGTATTATAGCTGTTCTAGAATTTCTTATTAATTATTCTTACTTTACGTAGATCTTGTTTTGTCGCTTAATTTTTTTTTTTTATAATATGTACCTATGGACTTATTTAATTGAGCGAAAATCAATTTTTCTAAAACATGGTACCGGAATCTGAAACTCTCGACAAACTTTTTGAGAGCTTTTACATATAGGCTTTACTGTTATAAGCTGTGGGGTAATTGCGTAACACAATAACAGTAGCAGTGGCTTTCATTTTGACAGTTCAACAACATTCATTGCGTTATTTACGTTGTTAAGCAGACAATTTTTCCGAACATATGAAGCGATGGATTAGCATTATCCTTAAAAATTATTAAGATTGTGATTGATAGTGTCTTACGCATTTAAGGTGCAGGACTGAGTTTGCATTACGACAAAATGATCTCTACTTATCATTCCGTCGTCATAAATGATCAACACGAGTCTGGGTTTCCAAGAATTTATTTAGGTACTTCCCCACGTCAGACATGATTCTCTTTCCAAATTCAAATTTTCGAATAACCGTTCCAAAACAACCGTTAAAGATGTACACAGACTAAAGCAGTAACCATGCGGATATTACGGACACATTGTGTGCTACCCTTACCCACTATTTTTATCCGCCGGGTGGGTGGCGCGTTTTATCGCATACAGTAACCGACAGAAGCCGACTACAATTTAATAATCGGCCCGTCTAACGATGTTTTTCTTCGTGTTCTGTTCGGCTGGTTTCGGGTTATTTCGGGAACAGTGTGCACGGACCACCCGCGCGCGGCGCTAGCGTCGCCTGCGCCGATCTCAATGTTTACGACGATAAAGTCCGTTGTTTACTTCACACGACGACTTAGTTCATAACTTTTGTGCATTGTCTATGGTGAGGGGTGATGAACTTTTGGAATTTATAGTTTTATGGGTATTTAAAACAAAAATCAAAATATTTTATCGTTTACTGTCGATAGTCTCCAATTTAATTCAGTAAAACTATTTTGTTGACTCATCCATCTAAACCTTTCAAGACCCAAACACATAAATAACACATCCAGCTTAAAGTCCAACTTAAATCTTCTAAACGAGCTACCATCAAGCAGAGGCAGAGGCTAACTAGTAGAAATACTTGGCATAATAAATTTAACTAGACCGGACGCCACCCGGTGTAATCCTTTAATCAGGTCTACAGTAGCCCTTGCCCGCACCCTATTTTTCCCTCCCATTTGTAATACACCCCCTCCCACTGGGGGGTCGAACGGTGCAAATGACAGTTTCTAATTCCAACTTGCCATGAAAGTGTGTAATTGTTGCGTCGCTGATTTATACACTGAAACCTTTTGCACGGGAACAGAGCATGTGTGCGCTCGGTAGGGCTGTCGAGATGTTGTGTTTTGTGCCGGCTCGGTGTATCTTTGGGACTGTGTTTTGTAAATTGAAAATGATACGAACTGTGTTTTGAAATTGGAACTTAGCTTTATCATGAACTAGTGCTATTTTTGGAATTATTTTTGCAGTGGTATCGCAGTCGAATTACGAGTTGTAGTTCGTGGGTTCGAACCCAAACAGGCAAAGGCCTGTCTGGTTATTTGCACAAAATAAAGTTATTTTGTGTAAATAAGTTCACTAACACTGCTTTCAAAATGGTAAAGGAAAATATCGTGAAGAAAACGTCATGTCCTAGAACCAAAAATTCGAAGACATGTGACATCACCAACCCGCACTGGGCCTACGGTAGATTACAGCTCACTCCCTTTCACCGAGTGGAGGCCTGTGTCCCAGCAGTGGGAACATTATACTCTGATTATGCTATTTTCGCAATTAGGCTTTGGGAATTGAACTTATTTTAGCTTTATTAGTGTGAATTGCAGAATGCCTAGATGACGGCTTCGTAAAGGGTCTTGTTACACTATGTATGTAGATGTATATAAGATACCTTCTGTTCCAGTTAGTTCTTACTCACATGAATAGTTATTATAGGTACAGAGCGTGTGCCGTCTGACTTAGCTAGATCTTCGGAGAAAACCCGATATTCACAGTACGCTTAATGCGAAGTAAGATAACGGGGTTAGAGGAAGTAGATGGAATACGTTTCTTAGTCTCAGATCCAGTGACATTAAATCCTCTATGACCTACATACATATATTTACAATATAAAACTTACCTGTTATAGGTATATGTGTAGGTATGACTTGGGCAAATTTCACCAATGTAATCGAACATTCGAACGCGATCTGCACATCTACGCCGCGTTCAAGAGCTGTCAGTGTCATCATGAATTTTAACACGGACAGCTCTGAACTTGGTTTAAATAAATGTGCTGAACGCGTCTAGTTTCATTGGTGAAATTCGCCTTTAGTGTCAAATTTATAAGTCATGTCCTGCATAGGTATAACATTTCTGGTAGTCCCGTTCTTTATTTACCTTAATCCTTCATCGAGAGCATTTCATTTTCTCTGCCTTTAGACAACCCTACGGCTTTCGAAGCGAAGTGTGTCCGTGGCTCCAATTGTTTTTGTTTGTGTGCGTGCATTTGTCAATATAATGGCCGCGCCCCGTGTAAGTGCATTTATGCATTTTTGCACTCTATATGTAACTATGAAATGTGTTCAAAGGGCAATTCTCGTAATTTTAAGAACGTTCACACTCTGATCTCGGTCTCAATCTGTCAAAAATACTTCTAATTTCCCTACATTTTGACAAGTTTTTGACATTTGTTTGTCGCCGATTGAGACAGCGACTAGATTTTTGACGTTTTAAATTACGTGAATTGGCCTTTTGATGTCATGCGAGTGGCATTATGTAGCTACTTATTTTTTGGTTAGATAGGTTCCAGAAGAGAAGGAGGTATTTTTGAGTGTATTTAATCAGTGAAATTGTAAAATATTGTTTAAATAAACATAAGTACGTATATTTCTCCGAAGGGTATTGGGCAGAAGTATAAATGTAAATATGTATGTCCCATGTAAAAGTCCTCCAGACCGAAATTCAGCCATGGCGACTAATCTCAGCGGAGACCAGCCTTCGGCGCGGAAATATTATGGAGCACAAGTGTGTCTTCCCTCACTATCATTGTCCGATAGAACGGCAATCCCACACGACCGGAGAGAGATCAGACGCAGAACCAACGACTCTATTGCTATCAACCGGGCATAAAATCCAGAGTGTGGGCTGCTACTGAGAAATTCCTGTTGACAAAACTCAATAGTTAATGTTGTTGAAATTGACAAATAAACTCCTACCTAGATTCATACTTAAACCTAGTTCTCCTAAACCACATAGTGATATACTGTACCTATATTCGGATAATCTCAATACCGGCACGGAGGTGTAACAGGGCGATGTAGCGAATAATTGAGGCGACAAGGCCGCATTGTCTGCGACACTCTTCATGGCGACATAATTCAATCTCGACGCACGGTGACGCTTCAACCGATATGTAGCTTCTGCTTGCCTGGTAATTAGAATGTGGAGTGGCACGGATGCGTGTTTATTTTGGTCGGAAATAGACTGTTTCTCCGAAATTGGTACAGTTCTTCAAAAGTACATTTTGATGCGAGTTCGCAAAGTTTGTCATTGCGGTTTGTGTTTGACGGGATTGTTAAATGGAGCCTAAAATGCAATGAGAAATGCTCATGCGTATCAAAAGACGATTTTCAACACTCTCGCAAAGGAAAAATAAATAAAACTTTATTCCTAAACATTTTTGTAACAAATATGAGTACCAGACGGACGTTAAATGGGCTCGTGGAATTATTTTTATCGTGCATGATTCGAAGCCGCCAAAAAGTCTAATATAAATCTAAAAAAAACTTATATATTTTATCTATGTACTTTGCTGACTAAAATAAATAATTTCATGAAATATAACGTTTATAATTTATCATAACATTTTACCATTTTTTTAGGCATGAAAGTTCTTTCGGAGATTTGACAAAAACGCACATCTCTGACTAGTAATAATAATAAATACCCGCCCAATAAAGATTTTCTCATGCAATAATGCGTCTGATTTAGAATGGTAGTAATAACATTCATAGGCGGCCTGTATTTCATTACGTCATGCATTGAATGTTAAAACAATGCTCACTAATTCTCGATCAAAAATTAGTTAGTCTCAATTGGTTTGATAGTGCTGACACTGTTCAATCGGTAAGTACTTATTCAGTTTACAGTCTGGGTAGGGTTCCATCGTTTCAGTAGATAGTTTTCATAACTGATAAGGCGACTACATGACCTAAAGCGCGGTCACTGTCGGACTGCATAGAAAAGAAAGAGAAGCGCGATGACACAATTAACGCTGGTAATTTATTGTAAATATGAAGCAATTATCTATTTACAAAAACTGTTTAATAATAAATAATCCATCACTGAATGCAGTTTGGCATTAGAAATGTAATGGTATATTTTTAATTATAATTAAAATTGTTAATGAAGGGATAAACAGCTTTTAAAGACAATTAAGAGGTGTATTTGAACAATTATGATTTGAGTTCCATTGCTATTAAAATAAGCCTTGAAAATATAATATTTTTTTGGTCAAAATTAAGAGATACACCTGCTTTAAAAAACCAACTTTTTGACCGTTTTCTGAAACCTCCGCCTTAAATTAAATTGAGAGAGTTACCTATTACCACCTTTTTTTGCTGCCCCACGAAATTCAAATTTTCTCACGTTTTTTGCAATTTGCAGGTCAGGGTCAGTAGTTCATATTACTCTATTGAATGACTATTTCATGAACTCGTAACATTTGCGGCAAATTCTAACTCAAGGAATAGTATTGCTAATTTTAGCCCCAATCTACATAAGTCACATCCTTTTCACAACTATGGTCGGGTCAGTTTCCTGTGTAACTGGATGCAGCTGAATACCAGTATTTTACAAGGAGCGACTGCCTATCTGACCTCTAACCAGTTACTGAGTAATACAACTTTAAATCTGTATTTTATATGGTGTAACTTCTTCTTTCTTCACCTGGGCATATGTCCAGCAGTATTTGAAGTCGGGCTGTGGGTGATGATGATGACGACAAAAAAAAATAAACATCCGAATTGAGAATCTCCTCCTTTTTCGAAGTCGTTTAATAAAGAGTATTCTATTCAACGATCTATAATACTCGTTCGTAGGTAAGTATAGAAACAGATCACCAACATAACCAACATCAAAATTCAGCCTATCCTCCTGATTGTAAAACCTCAACCAACATTCCCGTGTTAATAACGTTGACATGACAACAGTGCCCCCTCCCACGTGCCAACATCCAACATGTTTATAATGTATCGGCGCGCAGACGAAGCCGACCTTGATTAGACTCAATTGGTTCACTACGCAATTCGGAAGTGTTGAATCGTGAATCTGTATAGAGTTTATAGATGTGGTTATTTGTTATTGTAATGTGTACACGTGTAAAGAACTTCACAGAGAATTTCATTCGTTCATTTATTTATATTTAATATACATGTAACAATATTTCTTAAAAACTGTGTTGGTAAACTTAACCTAACACAGCCATATAGTTATGAGAAACCCTGCTACAAACTCAATCAGTCCAGTATGCTCGAGGTATACCGCAGTACAATGTTGGGGCTGGCCCGCACCCGGCGCACCAAGGAGGCGCATCTTTTTCGCATCTCAGCGTAAAAGCAATCGACACGAGCTTCAGCAAACATCCCTGATGCGGAATAGCCCCTTCAACACTCGGAACGCATTGTTATATTAAATGCGAAGGGCGCTGTATGATTTTTGACTAAAGAAAAGTCTTTATGACTAACTAGCTAAATAAATACAAAAAATCCTATTGTTTTTTGATCACTTAAGCGACGAAGTACTCGTCCGCATTGCTGTCATCCGGAAACGTGCCCAGAAGACTGGCAGCATTGCCACATTGAATGCAATATTATTTTTTTGGCCAAAGGACGAGCCAGCCCTCTGGTCACGTGAAGTGTCGATCGTTCGCCGAGAAATTTCCGTAAAAGCGAGACCCATGACCCGAGCGTTTGACTCCAAACGGCTCAAAACTGTAGTTGCCCATAAGGTTACAGTATTTGTGCCACTTGAGGGTCTCAGCAGCTGCAGCCGCTTCGTTTATTATTAAATCTTCTTAATTTGAATTGGGTGGATTTTTAAACAGAGCATGTACTACTAGTTCACTGATAAAATTATAGATAGGTGCCTAATTTTCAATATGTAAAAAAATATAGGTATTCAATCAAGGGTGAGTTGAGAGCAGCTTTACTTTGTGTAAATAATTTCATCACCACATATACACAAAATGTTTTTTGCTTCTCTTCTCATTCAAATCATCGTCATAAAATTCTTAAAACGATATGAGATTTAGAATTTTAGACTATTAAGCACTTGTGCTAAATGTTTTCATGCCTAATTTAAGGTGTTTTAAAGATGTTTCTGTACCTACTTTCTATGCAAATAAATAATTATTCTATTCTATTCTATTATTCTAGAAACAAGATTAATCAAAACTACATGAAGAAGAAAACCTCATTTATTACTCCCATTTAATTATAACTTTCAAACGCAGCCTTCTCAATGCGCTTAAAAGTGACGCTGAAACTAAATTGAAATTCCAATGAGGCTTCGATATTTCAAGGCAGCAAGTTCTAACTAATTCGTACACGTGGCAGAGGGGCGACACGGCGATGTCACACGAGTGTCAATGAATTATCGAGTGTCTCGGGACTAATCGAAGGGTGTGTGGGATCGTGGGACAGGGCACTAACACTTGCATGTGTTACTATTTACATGACCGATTAAGTTGAGAGATTTAGAGCATCGAGTTTGATAGAATGAGAAGATATCGTTGATTTGAAACTTATACATACACAAAAATAATCGTGCACACCTATTTTTAGCTGACGTCAAAAAGAAGCGAGGTTCTCAATTCGACTGTATTTTATTTGTATGTATTATTACGTGATATCTCCGGCTATTGTGAATCGATTTCGAAAATTCTTTTTTAATGGATGAGTATGCCTCGGGGGTGGTCCCATATAATTTTATTATTTTTGCGTTAGTACTTTTTCAGTTAGCTGCAATACTACGTATTTTTACGACGTAATTTATATTGATGATATTATAATAACTTCCTGTCACTGATATTTCCAAAGCAAGTGGTGTTATGCTAATTTGTGTGGGGTAGGTACAATTAAAAAGTGAAAAATAAAAACATTTTTACAAAAAAAAAACAACCGACTTAAAAAAAAAACACCACTAAGTGAATAATAACTTTAATTTCGGAAGTCGGTGGCGAAAAACGAAAATGCGGAACCAACGACACTGACTGTACTTATATAGTAGGTACTCTTCCTCTCACCTACAAAATGCAGATCTGTGAGACCTAGCTGTAATTTTATGTCATCATCATCATCTGCCTAGCCTTTTCCCAACGATTGCTAATTTCCAAAGTCAACATGTATTATTTTGATGTAGTGCTCTCTCTCTCCGTCTCTTTCTTCTACAAGATGTGGGTTTATGAGACCCCACCATATTTTTTGACCATGTTATATCAAAATAACTGCTAATTGCAAATGAGAACATCAATACATAGATAGAATACTCTTTACTATGTTCACCATAAAAATCAATCATACTGATATAGCGCTCTTTCTCACCACCAAGATCTGGGTCTATTAGACCCCGCTGTATTTCATGTGTCATATCAAAATTATTGTTAATTTTAAAGGGCAGCATGTATCGTACTGATGTAGTGCTCTCTCTCCTAGGGCAGCAGCAGCAGTTCCACTTCGCGTTCGGACAGAGACCCTTCCCGTTCCCCCCGGACCCGCTAGGAGGGTTCCGGATGCCACCCATCACTACCTGCCAGAGTGAGTATTGAATAAATCATTATGTATTTAAGATGTTTGTTTTACTTTTTTTTATATTACAGTATAGCTGTAAACGTGAAATAGAAGAGATAATCAGAAGACTAATTCCCGTAATTAAAAACGTTAAAAATCTAGTCGCAATCTCATCTCAGCGACAATCAATGTCAAAAACTCGTCAAAAATTTAGGGAAATTCGAGGTATTTTTGACAGATTGAGACTGAGATCAGACCGTCAATGTTCTTAAAATTACGAGAATTGCCCCTCAGATTATACAGCTACACACTTTTGTTTTGGAGTTTTCAGAGTTATTCCTATGGAGAAATAAAACAATGCCAGTGAAGAGTATAAACAAAAACGGAGCACGAAGAACTCCATTATTCTTTGGCCAATCAATAAAATATGCAGTAGTGAAACAGAATAAATAAACATGTAACTGAAAAAGATACCACGATAACTACACAACATACAACAAAAAGATAAAAAAAATCTAGACCAAACCAGAAATCTAAATCGGAATGATGCCGCACAAACCTTACAGGCATGCGGCTCAAAAGTGAATGAGTCGCCAAACCAAGCGATACGCTAAACTATGTTCACTAAAGCGCGGATTCAATCAGCCGTTGCCAAAAAGAGGATCGAGCTGAAAGCCGACTGCGGGTGCAATCGAACAAGCGTGCTGGAGCCCGCTAAAATCCACGGCTACCCCAAAACAACTGATGCGGCTCAAAACGGGAAAAAAAGCATTCGCAAATCGACGGCGGGAACGCGTACCGTATAAAAACCGAGTCCGCCGATCGCCGGCCAAAAACGGAACCGTGATACCGAAAAATAAAAGCCACTGATACCGGGGAAAAAATAAAGTGTACGCAGCACAGTCGGCCGCCGGCCGCGCTCGACATCTTTATAAGTGACCGAGTGCGCTTTTCTGCGCAAACGTTCGTGTTTGAATTGATAAGTTCTGAACACACGCGGGGTAATTGCGTAACACACTAACTAAAGTAGGAATGGCTTTCATTTTGACAGTTCAAGAACATTCATTGCGTTGTTTACGTTGTTGAGCAGACAAATTTTTCGAACATATGAAGCAATGTATTAGCAATATCTTTCAAAATGATTTAAATTGTGATTGATAGTAGTTATGCAATTAGGGTGCTGTTTCCTATGAAATACAGCATTGTACACAGGCACCATTGTACTAGTGCCAATCATTTAAAAACTGTGTTTAGCGATATCATTTTAGTAGGTCGGAGCAATATCTCTTTTTATTGGTTTTGCACAAATAATCTAGTCCGAAGGAGAAGTAGAAGATGTGCGAATGTAACTATAAAAATATAGTAAAAATAGACTCCATTCTAGACGAAACTTTGTATAACACACTGATAGGTGGCTTGCTTAGCGTCTAGAACCTAACAGTACAGACGCCAGCACAACAAGCTACTATCAATCTTTAATAGATTTTCAACTTTATCGCTAAAGCATTAGGTTCAAGGTTGATTGGGAAAATTTTACAGTTTCGGGTAGCTTGATGTGCTGGCGTCTGTACTTAATATCCGTTTGATACACGCTAGGCGCCAAGCGGGCAGTGCAAGCTTATAGTGGATAAGACAAACTTTAAAACAGAAGACGAACTAGCAGGGGATCGAGAGGAGGGGGGGGGTTCAGGGGATCAGACCGGAATAAATCGTGCAGCCGGTTGCGCAAATTCTAGAACTTTCGTGTCACTTCGCTAGGTACTCGCCAGGCTCTAGGCGCTTAGCTAGCCATGCACCTGTGAGTGCGTACGTAGCCTTATAGACGTAATTTAAAACAAGATGCAAAATTATAGAACACCAAAATTAAAATGAAAATATATCGCTCATTTGGAGAAACATCGACGTAAATGTATTTTTTCCCAAAAATTCGTTAAATATGACAAAGCACTTAGAAAGCGTATTTACGTTAGGAAAACAAAGACTTAAAAAAAAAAGTAGCAATTTCGTCGATGTTTCTTGAAATAAGCGATATAATATTGTGTGTCTACAGACAGTGGCGACTGTTGGTTTTATGTTAGATTTACTTGGATATTTATGTAGGTACACACAGATATGTTTTTTTTTTTGTGAAAAATCCCCGAGTGTTTCAACAACTAATTCATACCATTCTTTCTCTCCCAGACATGAGTCAATTCGGTCTAAGTTCGAGCAACTCGCACTGGGGCTACGGTGGCGCGGGCGCATATCCAGCTTATTTGCCTTCGTGTGCCGCACCGGCTGCATCACAGTTCAACCCTCCGGCGCTGGGCTTCGCCGGAACCGTGCCTGACCAGACTCCCACGCAGGACTTTACGGCAAATAATACAGGTAACGAAAATTGTATTTATTGAAAAGAATAAGGAAGAAAATAAGTCTATTTGCACCTAATATGACGCATAAAAAATAAACTATAAAATGCGAAAAAGAAGTCGAAATGTGTTTTGAGGAATTATATTAGTACATTACCACCAACTTCGGGCAAAATTCAAACAGCAGCCGCCTTTTTAAATCGTCATTCCGCTGTCACTTTCTGTCTAATATGAGATACAATACCAAATTCTCCACTAGCGACGCTGTCAACTGAACAGATAAGATGGTGGGACTGTACTAGTAAAGATTCTGTAATGTTTTTTTCATACCGTTTAAAAATCATGCCAAAAATCAACAAACTTCGACCTCCCAAGAACTCTAGAGTTAGTCTTAAAAGACTAAGGTCCAAGAAAGCTTGGAAGGACCCTACAAGCAGCCTTGGTTGTACGGGCTTACAAACTTATGAACTTGGGATAGAAAGATATCCATCAGAACAGCGTCTAAAATAGCATCTAGCATTTTTATTACTTACATCACCGTAACAGGTATTATGTTATACCATGCCCTGTGAGTTTGAAACATACCCACGCGACCACGTAGTATAGGAACATCCTCCAATAGGCGCCATTTCAGCGTGACCGTATGGATTGAGGAGCCATGTCTCATATATTAACATGGATTCTACCAATATTATCTATCTATCTATCTATCTATCAATATTTAGTAGTAAATTAATTCTCGACGTTTTTTCTCTGAATTGAGGAGCCACCTTAAACGTCCTGTAACCATTTTAATGGTTTTACTACAAAATCCAGGATCCGGCCTGCAAATTCGGCTTATTTACAACTAAGTATTGATAACCCGCGTTTGAATATGAAACATGGCTTCTCAATTCATACAGAAACATTTAAGCTAATTGCAACGCTTTAAATAACAATAACAACTTTTTCGTCAACGTTACATTTTACAGCAGCCACTTCCTGTAAACTACCCGACAGAACAGTCCCACCAATCAATAACATTGTCCAGTTTACATCTCCTCATTAATCAATATACAGTAGGGTGAAATTAAATCCACCAACACTTTTACGACTTGCATCCTCCTTCAAATGATACGCGCAGTTGCGGACGACGCAAAGAGTATGCACGGATATAGATGGTACAAGCCGTACTTGACAAAAGGGCTAAATATTTACTTCACTGATCTCTAAAGCAAGAGTAATCTTAAATTAGTAACCTATTCTTGCTCGGTAGATAGATAAATGTTCGAAATAGCCAATGATATGGGTCTACAATCAACAATCAACTCAGCCTATCGTAGTCCACTGCTGGACATGGCCTCTCCCAGGCTGCGCCACAACACCCTATCCTCCGCCTTCCGCATCCAATCTGTCCCAGCCACCTTCTAAATAAGGTGGCAGTTCCATCTATGGGTCTACAACAGGGGATAAATATTAGTGCAGGCATTTTTTTATGACACCACCAGCAGGTTCACTGGTTAGCAGCAAGTTAAGACACGTGTAGCTTAAAATATTACCTACAGCTATGTTACAATACAGTATTTGCTAGTAAGCCCCAAACTAGACAGTCTGTATCTTGGGGCTCGGAGTACGAATTCCAGAGTGGAGACTACAGAGGTGATTTCAATAGTTCAGGCAGTTATGACAAACCGCGTAAAAAGTATGAAAGCGGAAGACATAGTATCCACTATCTGAGCATCCAGTTAACTTTAATGTGTAGAAACTAAATCTACATAATAATAAAAAAGAAAGAAAATATGTTTATTTGCGGTAAACATGTGATGCAGAGAAAGAACAATAAACAAAGACACAGACTTCAGTAAAATACAAAGATTGCTCTCCGTAGTACTTTCAGCCATCTTGTCCCTAACGAAATTATTGGGGGACATCATAATGTATGTCCTACCAACTTTCATTTATATACTCTAAGGTCCACTAGTCGGACATTAACCGGCTCTCATTATAATTTACAGCGGCTCGCACACGTCCGATCCGGCCGATGAATTTATTGTCGATGCGTGCCCGATGAACGAAAAATATAGCCATATTAAAACCATACTAAAATGCTGTCGTATATCAACAATTACTATTTTTGGATATTTCACAAGAATAGAGCCGTTATGGGCGGTTTATGGAGCGGGCTATTGTTTTTTTAAACTATCATTTGTTGGCTGTTTTAAAATCCTGTCTGTCCTGTCACTGTCTAATCAAATATATTTTGTCCATACAGTTCTTCCGGACACGACGGGCGTTGACCTAGACCAGCAGCTATCAGGCCTTGTAGGCTCCTCCCCATCGCACCATGGCAGCCTCCTGCCACGCTACAACAACAACACAGATTACAGCCTCTCGACAGGCCCCCGGTCACTTAGCGACAACAGTTCGCAGCCCGAGTCGCCCGTACAGGACGACCTGCTCACTTCAAACACGTCCACGAACATCGGCCACAATCACACAAACAGCTCGAACTTTCCTTCGTTAATGGGATCACAGAACACTTCGTACGGCGGTAGTAACTGCAACAACTCGCTGTACCCCGTCCTGCCGGCGAGCTTACTATACAGTCAGTTATACACTGCCGCCAACCAGACGCACAACTTCCACCCGCTGCACTCAAACTCAATACACTCGACGCAAAATCACCATAATGAGCTACAGACGATGATGGACCAGATATCATCGACGACAAACAATCACAGACAACACGGGAATCATGGACAAGAATTGCTCCTGGGCGGAGGTAATTCTTGCGCGGCGGCCGCGGCTCGGGGCGAGGACGGGCGGGTGAATAATCTCGGACAAAGAGGTAATCCGCAGCCAGACAGCAACACAGTGTGGCGACCCTACTAAACAAAGTGATGGTCTTTTTATTGTACTCATCTGAACAATACGTGTTTGTAGATATAACGTCTGTGTCGATACCTCGGATAAACCAGTAGTGGCCATTTTGTATTTTTCATGTGACGAAAAGTGGTTTTACACTGTTTCGGCGTTTTGATTCCTGATGAAATTCGTCCTAGTTTGGCATAGGGTGAGGCTGCAACGAAATAAGATATTCGATGACGATTTAACTAAATTAATTTGTATGTAAAATACGAGATACAGGTGTTTCGATTACTTGAAATTTGTATGTAACTAGTTCCAAAGTTCGCTCCCGTCCTAAATTTATACGATTTTGTTGATTTAAATAATAAAAAATAACAATTTAGAACACTTTGGTCATAGTCTGGATTAGACTAGAAAAATATTTGGATACGATGTTGGTATAAGTGTGGTCAAATTAACAGATGGATTTAGATCTCATTACACTGCACCCCTGGGCATTTGAAAGTTAAATGCGAAATTAAAACATCACATTTGTGTGTATAAACCAAAGCTTGGTTACAAATGTTGGTTAACCAACACGATCAAACGCATTCCATCGCTCAATGGCTTTTAACTTTAATAAACTTATTGTATACGAACAAAGCGATGGAGGTAAAATTGGACTTTAGCTTATGTTGGCTGTCAATGTTTGGACAAGTAGCAAGATGTAAAAAAGAACTTTACTTATAAATAATAAATATCTGTCTTTTATCGACAAACTTGTAAATAAGAACTGTGAATACTAATTTGTTGTAAATGCATCTTGTAAAGTGCAATAGATGTGCAATTATGAAGTTGAGTAGATGTATACTTAGTCGTAAGTATCTGTTGAGTATGTGAACTCTGTCCAGTTGTAGATATCTTTAGATATGTTTTTTCTTTAGTTTTGTTACGAAAATTATATTGTTTAGTTTGCATTTTTGTAAAGTTATATTTCGAAATTAATGACCACGACGTCTGCCGACATGTTTTTGAATGATGCTATGAAAAAAATCTGTTATTATGTGAATATTTTTCAGCATTATATTAATGTGTTCTTTTTAATTAATCATAGTACAGTTATTTGTCCGTCAGTGTTCTCCGATATTTGAAATAATATCTGTACTTAATTATTATACTTTGTGCAATATACTAAATATTTGATGTACTTTGTAACTTTGATTTAACTTGCATAGCAATTTATATTTTGTCGTTTCCGCTTCCCGTTATGATTATTTATGTTGACTACAAGTAGCGGAATTCATTTTACAATAAATAAAATCTACAAATTCATTTCCAGTGGTTTTACTTCAGAAAACCTGCTGTTAAAATGGTTTAATTTAATTTTAGGCCTGCATTCCGCATCTGACATAAAACATCTTGGACTCTTTCTTTCGAACACTTTCTTTTCCGTTGGTCCTGCGCCTGCTCTCTCCCCGGTCGTGTCGGATTGCCGTCCCATTGGACTATAAGAGTGAGGGAAGAGGAAGTGCACCTATGTATGCGCGCACACTTGTGCACTATAATATCTCCCACGCCGAAAGCTTATTAGTCGTTGAGATTGGCCGCCGTGGCCGAAGTACGGTCTGGACGACTTTATTTTTGTGTAATATTTTAAACACACTTTTATATTGTGACTTTAGAATTAACTTACAACTTTTAACACACCATAATCAAATTTAATAACAGTCAATACGTACAAAATCTAACACCAAAATCTACATCAACATCAGACCTTTAAATGTACGCTTCGAAGTTTCGAACCAAACCATCTCAGTAATTACAAATTCACAAATATCTGACGCCACGGCCCGATAACATCGACTTTAATGAGCTCATTACTATAGCCGTCTGTTTGTATACTAGCCTATATACCTGTCATATAGGTGAGCTGATATTTTGGCAACTGCAAACGAAACTCTGAAATAAATATCCCACCCTCATTAATTTGCGCCAATGCGATACGATGGACAGACGGACGTACGCCCACTGCAGGGCAGCCATGTGCTGTGAACTTGTCGGATAAGTTTGAATAGTTTTTTTTTTACTAATGTTTTTTGGCACACGTTATTAGCTGCGATACCACCCTGCTGACTTGATAATCTTCCCGCGTAAGTCTTTCGATATGAAAAAATAAGAAGTCTTGGAATGAAGTAAATAAATATTTACAACGTGTACGATTACATTACGTGTAAGATTTACAGCTTGAAATTAACAGTACACAATAAACTATGTATCTGTGTTGGAAATCAACAGCAGTGTCAAGAATAGTTATCTATTTAAAAAAATACTGTATTGTTACTGTGAAACGAAGTTCTGAAAAGAAAATAATATGTTTATTTTTTATCAATTTAAAACAAATGTGTAGGGCACTAATTATCTCGTACTTAACATACACAAGTTAAGCCTAAAACACGCAATCATAAATTATATCAAAACTAAATCCCCCATGAAAACTAAAATAAATAAATCGCCGATTAGGCATCCAACCAACAAAAGAGTATCAATGGTAATACCGTTCCAAAGCCACACTAATTCCACAATGAAATGATTGTCACCTGAGCATGGACGATAATATATGCGCTTCCACCTACGGCTTCGACACACACACGGAAAAATCGATGCCAGACCGATTTGAGCGACTATAATGAGATTTAAAATTGCCAAGTAATTAATGAGGATTAGTACAGCAATTTCCATGATGAATTTTAACGTGGACACACCCTACCCGTGCTTCAGAGCATAAATTATTTTAAATTATATGAGAGCTCTTTTTGTATACGTCATTACTCTTTATGTTTTTAATGTAGTTTATGATGGCAAAGTAGTTATGTATTACATATAAATTTTTCAAAAAAATTCTTTGACCGTGCTACGAGAGTGCTACGGCTCTGCTACGCGCTACGACATTTTTATTCGTAAATCTACGACAACATGGGCTCCGCTAACTTTCTTGTATTTATTTTCACAAGTAGGTGTGTATTGAATACCAATGTGACAAAACATTACAAATCAATGTTTACAAACAAATTATTTATTGGACTTAGCAAACAACATTCAAACGTCGCCATTGTACCATCAGTTATTGTCCACAGCGATACAATTTCCATTAAAAACAACACACAAACTGTATTAGCAGCATATTCTAAATTGGCCGGCTCATTGTATAAATTGATATTTAATTTTATCGGTTCGATGTTTGCAATTAATTACAACAATCAATAATTTCGCGCTTCGCCGAGCGAAAACTACTACACAAACTGAACGCAGTTGTACGGGGGGAGATAAAACGTGGCTATACAAATAAGAGCGGTGATGTACACTATGTCCGACCAATGGGATGTTATTGAGAATTTTTTAATTACGAGCAAGGAGGTTATGTGTCGCGATGTGTCGAAATTGTAAGTGCTTTGAAGTTACGATAAGACAACTAGTGTTGTGAGTGACTGAGTGAGACAATTTTTTTGACATTGGAAATGTCTTTTTGTTCGCTCCAGTATAAGCTCCGATGTCACGAAAAAGTACGATCCCCTTATATCTCGGAGAGTTGTGAAGATATGATATTTTAAAAGTCGCGTATTCACGAGAGCTGTAAGGTGCAAAAAGAATTATTCGAGAAAGTAAAAAAAACGAAAAAAGTTATGGCCGGAATAGTGAAAAAAAAAAATAATATTCCCAATTTTTTATTTTGGCGCTACTTTTCATCTTGGATATTTATTATTATTGATAATCATTTTATTTCTGAGTTTGTTAGTACATAATACGTTACTAACTATGTTAGTATGATGAAATACACGCGCAACATCTAGTTCTGGTGAGCGTCTAAATCATTAGTGAAAATAGACATTTTCTGTCCAGTAATATCATGGTTAACTAGTCCAATAATAAAACTCTAATCTTGCGATTAGCCATCATTATCTTTAAAAAGGATACCGAAATCGAGCCCTTTGACCTTGACCCAGTGGGGTCGTTTTTACAGTCAATAAAGTGACTCAAGGGTCGCCCTTCAAGTAAGGGTGGCGGACGCGGTTCGCGACAGGAAAAGCATAAATTAATGTCATCAAGGCTATAAAGTCTGTATCTACCATTGCATTAGGTTTGTTTTCGTTCAATTTCGAAGATAAAGTTTTAGTATTTAGTGACCTATGTACTTGTAAATAAAGTATGAATACGAACGCAGTAGCTATTGACTACAAACTAGACATTGATAACATAATAATGTACACGATACTGGGAACCGGCGCCGGCGTCTTTTTTTTATTTATTTATTTAAAGAGGTTATTAATCTAGACAGATAATGCCTCATCGTTACAAATCGACTTACTACTACTTTGCGACCAATGTTTACAGGCCTGTACAGCATCCTGGCTGCTTCCATAGCATGAGCAGCAAGGACGGTGTTACATACCTCAATCTCGCACATACTATATAGGGCGACTGGTAATTAGTGACCGATACCTAAACACGTGATTGTACTCATGATAACAAACAACTTTTACTATGGGACCAAACCTGACATCGCGAAAAAAAAAATCTGCTGTTCAGTACATTTTGACCAGTTAGGCGAACATAAACGACTATAAACAGCAGATTTTTTTTCGCAATTTCAGGTTTGGTCCCATAGTAAAAGTTGTTTGTTATCATGAGTACAATCACGTGTTTAAGTATCGGTCACTAATTACCAGTCACCCTATATACGTAAATCACGACTTTCCAATTCATACTGGATACACTCCATGATGATATCGACGCTTGAAAGGCAAAATTGAATAAGCGACATAGGACTAACTTTACAGGCGAACAATTTAAAGTTTAACTTTTCAGAATAAAAAAATAATATTTCCAAAATAGTACCTAATAATTACGCCTGTGTGGGATGATTATAAGAGTTTAAATGTTTTTTTTTTTTCTGAAACTTTTATCCGTTCTCCTGTAAAGTTAGTCCTATGTCGCTTATTCAATTTTGCCTTTCAAGCGTCGATATGATAAACGTCGGCGCTGTCTTCGTGACCACAATTTTCTATGAAATGATAAACAATAACAAACGATACAACACATGAGTTCATTTTGTATACCGACTCGCCCAACGCTACGTCCCCTGTAGATTCTACATACATCCACAAGTATGTATCTACTTTATCACGTAAACAAAAAGCATAAATTCCATCCATAAAACTATCCACCAGTTATCGTATATAAAACAAGCCTTTCGAAATGACGGCCGGCTTATCATGATGTCATTTTCATAATGCACGGCGCGTGCATTTTAGCCTGCCTGTATAATGCAAGCCCGTTGCCACACCGACGCACTATTAATTACATACATACACAGCTTAATTATTGATTTTTAGTATTAAACACGAACACTGAGCACTTTGTATGGGAGCTGTTGGGACGCTGCCTGTTGTGCGAATGTGTCGTAGGTACTTAATGATCGGTTTTTGTATTTTTTTGTTTTTTTGTTTGATGTTTTCAGAGTTGAAGAGATGGGATTTTGTCTGACTGTCATTTGTTTTAGTACTTAATTGAAATGATAATGATCTATAAGACTGTCATGAGTGTAAGCTCAAAGAACGGATTATTCCACTTTGCCCCACCGGCCGCCCCACTGGTGGGGCAAAGTGGAATATTTTTTAACGTCCAGTCAACAAAAGGGATAAGTATGCAGGATCGTCGGATATAGTTGAAGTTTAGTAAGAAAACGATGGATGCTGTCGACTGAAATTTAATTTGATAAATGAGTTGTTTGTTTTCTATTAATAAAATTAAATTTTATTCGAGAACATCCATCGGTTTTTTACTAAACTTCAACTATATCCGACGATCCTGCATACATAAGTAAAAACACAAAAGAGATAACTCTTTTGTTGACTGTATGTTAATATTAAATTATGAAGTCAATCAACGTCCTGCCAACAATGATAATGTAGCAGCAGGTCACCGTGTGGTTTTAGTCAGTAAGAGTCTGACAGACCCCTCCCCCACCCCAGGGTGGTGGACATCCATGAGGACTTCCACACGATAAAAAAAGAAAGAAAAAAAATAGCACGTTTAAACAAACAAACAACTCTTGAGCTTTCTTATTTATATAGATATAGATCAAATCTACAAATCAATCCCATTTATCACATATCCTACCGGAACTATTAAAAATAAAGAAGTAATTAGGCCAGATTTAAGTCGTCATTAAATAGCCGTAAATCTTATAATCTGTGTATATTAATGTTATTTCCTAAAGAAATAAACTATTTAACTTTATTACCGATCGGGCTATCCGGGTATTGGTTTCAAGAACGAATAAACAAAGTACAAGAAATGTGTGTATCTACTCGTATTTCATACGGGAACAAACAGACACAATTTATTGTTTTAGGTAAGTAGGTACTTCTATGCATTTAAGGGTCCCCGAAACGATCAATTGCGTTTGAAATCATAATTATTATTGTTTATGGGTGATACAACTTTTCTCAGCTCAGTTCAGAAATTGGATGAGGCGTACGCAAATTATACACTTTCAATTGGAGCTTCATTCATTGTCTATCATTTGAAATCTTCATTCACGTAAACATTTAGGATTGCAATTGATCGTTTCGGGGACCCTTTACATTACAGACTATTGGAATGTGTCATTTGAGCTAAGCCTTTATCGTGAAAATTACAAATTGTAGGTCAACTTGCTATTCCCAGAAAAATAGAACCTCTAAACTTTAATTCATCACATACACTATCCGTGACATAGTGACCTCACAAGCCTGTCAATATCCCAAACCAAAACCTTAATAAAACAAACAACATAAAGCTAGGTATAGACACACGAAATGATCAACTATCCGCTAGACGGCCTGTCGAACTGCAATCGTTGGGAGGGGGGCGTAATTTAAAACCGCACTGCACCCTTCACCCCCCTAGCGAAATTAAGTGCGAGGCAGCGGGTACGTGACACCGGCAAATGCGACGCGCCTACCCGTGTGTACCCGCCTTAATTGTGAAGCTTCATTTGTTTCGCGTCACAGGTTGTGTGCTGCCTTTGTATCGGTGGCATCGGTACATTCTTCGTAAATGAGGTAAGGTTTGGCAGGTAGGTTAAATTAAGTTCGGCTTTACTCCTTGACTGTACTAATGATGAAATTTGGCAGTGGGTCCAGTCAACCTATTCAAAATTTTATTTTTTTGACTGGACCCGCGGGTTCAGTTCGTGTGGGTCCAGTTGACCAAAGACTCCTATGCAGGTAGGCACTCGGGCCTTTCACTGTTCAGGCAACAACGCTGTGTTCCGCGCGCGCCTCTCTCTAGAGGAATTGGTGGCCGTTTGCGGCCGCTGAGGTTACCAGCACCTGGCCGGGGGAGCGTGACGAAATGCGCAAGCACTCCAGCACCCCGGCTAAAGGTAGCAGCAGGACACCGTGTGGTTTTAGTCAGTAAGAATCTGACAGACCCCTCCACCCACCCCAGGATGGTGGACATCCATGAGGATCTCCACAGGATAAAAAAACGCAGGTAGGCACTACCTATGATCTTTCACATACCAAATCAAATCAATGGCCTCCAAAAGTTAATATAGACATTTTTCCACTTCAGTTGTGATGCCACGTTATGATTTAAAATAAAAAAATAATGAGGTACCTCTAAGGGATTACTTGATTACTTTTTATGATAAGTCAGAAGTTGAATTGGTCAACAACAACGTTATAGCAGTTCAAACATTTGGATCACTAGAATTTTAAATCATAATGTGGTGTGTCACGACGGACATGGAAAAATGTCAAATAAATTTTGGAGGCCATTGTATATGATTTGGAATTATATGTTATAATTGTATAAGGAATCAAGTTACGAGCAGTAAGTTAAGTTGCATAGCCTTTATGTCGATTTTTTACAAATTTGGTGGGATTTGGGCACAAATAAGCGATGATTAGCACAAGGGACACGTTCAGGGGCTAAAACGATTCGTTTGAGCTGAATATGAGTTTGTATGAAAAATAAAACTTCATAATACAAGGTAGAGTTTGGGAACACGCTATATTTAATACAACTATACGAACAAGAAGAAAGTCTACTGACTACCGATCTGTCAGTTAGTTTGGAAGTCATTCCTTTAAAAAAGCAATTTTTCCAAAATCCCAGTTCCTAGACAAATATTCAGTCTCTAGTTCATCAGGTCATTATCCAAGCCCTGATGAAACATACTCTGTCGACACAAACCACTGCGAGGTTTGACACATCAATCATACATCCGTCCGACGCGCCGGCTAGCCGCGGCCGCAGATTTTGTGATGTGTTGGCAAAACTACGCTAATACAAACCATTGTATGTGTGAAATTGAAAAGCTAAAGCTAGTCAAAAGTTTTGATAGTAGATTATTCACCAAGGGGATAAGCAGTGTCTTATGTCATGGGCGCTAGATTAAAGTTCACCAAAGACAAAGTCTCCTTTATCCCCGAGGAGAATACTCTACTTTTCACACCTTCTGTGAGGTTATTAAAAGCAATTCGATTATTATTATTATAATTATGTGTGTACAGGAATTAATACTTGAAATATTAAATAAATCACAATTAAAAAAAAAAAAAAAACATTCGATTATTATTATTTTTTTGTTTTAATACGGATTATTAATTGAGGTTCCAAATTCAAATCATAAATGATTAACCACCGCGTTATACTGAAATTCTGTATAATATTATTGCCCGGGTAGATCCCGGGACTACTCGTATAATGACTAATATTAGGTTAGGTTTGCATGACATTATAATTTGACATCATCGAGCAGGTGGTGTGTAAATGTTTTAGAGCCTTTTAAACTCTACTTCGAGCCCAATTTGTGTTAGACCGATGCGCAAAGCAAACCTTCGGCGTAACATTGATTTTGCGCTACGGATCGTGGATTCGATTACCGCAAGAATAAAATATTACTTTAGCCCACAGGTACCATACTTAAAAGTTGGATTTGGTTGGTTACAAAACTTACAAAGTTACAAGGTAGATCATCCATCTGAATCCACTCCTCTGGGTTTTTTCTCTTTCTAATTACTTATTTGATTTGCTTTTTTGTTCTTTCTTTTAGTTTGTGATTATATTATAGTAGCTTTGTTTTTCATTTTCGACAAACACTGTTCTGGGTTAGGCTTGCAACATCTAACATTCAACGTCGCCTCTAAACAAAACCTGTTTTAAATAAATTACATATTATTGTACCATGGCGGAATGTGTAGGGCACGTAATAATATCTGTAACTTCCTTTATCATCACTCAGATTTTAAGTTTTTGTGCTGAACCTGAATATGCTTGCTGAAAAACCTTCAGTACTTACTTTTTTAATTGCGATCACATTAAAAACTCGACTCTTGTTCATTCCTTTTAAACTTCGCTACCACCTTCCACATAAAGCCAAAGAGATAAAAACAAACACCTACCTACAGCATCCAACCATCGATTCTTACCTTTGTCTAACAAAACACCATGTAAAGACGAGTCCCATTGTTTGCAGACGTTCGAGTGTATGTAATTACTGCACCTTTCATGTGGACCCTTCTAATTACACGTGGCTTTGTTCTGGGACAATTATTGTGCTAAGTAAATAATAAGAAGCGTGTCTTAGATGTCGCTTTGTTATTAGGCTGTACGTGTATTGGAGGTAATTTGACAGGGGGTGTCGTTTTGTTGCAATTCTGGGTGAGAAAAGAGCTTTTCGCTGTTTGTTGTTTTTTAATAATTGAAGTGAAAACTTCTTTAGGCGCGTTGGGCATTTTTTGAGATGGGAAAAAACCATTGAATTCGCGCCACTGTTACCGTAAGCGGTACGGCTTCGGATGTGCTCGTCTGTCCTCGGGATGTACTCGGTTTTAATGTATTTCCGATATGTCAGTGAGTGATGCCAAAGTATTCTGTTTGTGTTTTGTTTATATGACGATTAAAAAAATACACGCGTATATGTTCAAGTTTTCACTTCTGTCGGCACTCCCGGAGTGCCACTTTTTTATAGTGGATTCTTTATAAGTATTATTTATTGTCCTTCAGACCGTATTTCCGGGGCTATCTCGACGATGACTAGCCTTCGGCGCGGGAGATATCATAGTGCACGAGTATGTGCGCAGACACAGGTGCACTCTCTCTTCCCTCACTCTCAT
This sequence comes from Hydraecia micacea, assembly GCA_914767645.1. Classification (NCBI taxonomy): domain Eukaryota; kingdom Metazoa; phylum Arthropoda; class Insecta; order Lepidoptera; family Noctuidae; genus Hydraecia; species Hydraecia micacea. Next base: position 5,922,878 of record OU611794.1, read on the forward strand.
AGTCTGATGGGACGGCACATAGTTCGATACGTCAGTATCGTTTTGTTACAGTTCATGGTATGCTGTGTTGGTTTTGTACTGTTGTTGAAGAAGATGAAACAACTCTTATGTCTCTTGTCCTAAGGTATACCTACTTTGTAATTGTATCAAAAAAGCTGCAAAACAGTTTTATGAAGTCACTGATAACTGTTGAAAATCACAATACCATAACACTGCTTTGTACAACAAACAAAGCATGGATCAAGTAACTTACATACAACTGAGGATACTGAGACCCTCAATCGGCGCAAATACTGTAACCTTATGGGCAACTACAGCTTTGAGCCGTTTGGGGTCGAAACGCTCGGGTCATGGGGCCCGAGCGCGCGTCTCCTTTTTAAGGAAATTTCTCGCCGGCTGGTCTATGCTTCACGTGACCAGAGGGCTGGGTCGTTCTTTGGTCAAAGAATTAGCATTGCTATGGCAATGCTGCCAGTCTTCTGGGCACGTTTCCGGATGACAGCGATGCGGACGAATTTTTTGATGCCCAAGGAGCTCCTATCTTTTTCTTTTTTTTTCCTTTCTTTTTATTATACACTTGTATATAATATCTATATATATTTTAGTGTTAAATTGTAAAATAAGTAGGTTATGTGTGTTAGAAATCTAAAACTGAATATTAATATTTTTATCGGTTTGCTGGTTTGTCGGTTCGGTGCCTGCATTAAAGTTTTGATGTTAAAGTTTAATGAGCACTGAAAAGTCTTTACTAAGTAATAAGAACACTTCAAACAAAATCATAACTCACTAAATCCCACAGAAAAATTAAGCGCCCAAAAATATCAATGAATACTGATTAGGGTTGTCGGTTTTAATGAAACAAAGCTGGCAGTAGCCCCCCGCTGGATGGGAATATTTTAATTATCACCAGCACCACGCCTGCACGTAAATTTCCCACGACTGCGATAAAGAATAAACATGGGCATTGTCTTAAAGCCCCACCAAGAATGACTGCAAGCAAGGGTTGCTAGTTGTAGGAGTATTTAAATTAAATGTTTGAGTAGTAGGTATAAGAAATAGAATATTGTTTGCGAAAGAATAGAACATATTACTGTGTATTAAGGTCAATGCGCAGTGGTAGCCCCGAAATTAAATATTTCTTACGTTTTTTGCAATTTTCAGGTCAGTGTCAGGTTGATCAAAATAATATGATTCACGACTATGACAGGTACGTGTTTACAGAATTATAATCTTCAGGCTTCAGGCTTTTATTTACTTATCCATTTATTTCAGGCATCAGGCCCATATAAAACACATAAAATACAATATCAATATAACTTAAAAATACTATAAATACATACTACATTATAATTACACTAAAAACTAACTAACTAACGCACACGAAGTGTCTGCGTCGTGTTTCGCTGACTGGTGTCATGTAGCCGGCCACGAAACCGGCGGTACACAACACCCTTCGGCCAGAACTCTTCCTTGAAGAACTTCTCGAGATGACAGGCCATGCCGAAGACGAAAGTTTTTTCCAAAAATTTCAAGCTGTATCACTTAGTGGCAGCCCTATGAAGCAATGGCTCAAGTCGTGGAGCGGCCGCTCCCGGCGGGGCCATTACGCGGTCACCGCCTGATTACCGCCCCGTCTTGATTTCAACCCCTTCTTTATCTAACTACGTACTACCAGCAAGATTCACGACCCCTTAGTAAGTGTGGGTAAACAGATATACTGAGATACTGGCTTCTTCGGGATTTCGCTGCAGTGTTGGTGTTGTATTGAACTGGAGGTCTCTCTAGGGCCTATTTGGTAAGTGCCTAATTACTGCCAATGATATCTTGATGTTTTTTTTTTGCTTGACCTAGTTCTAGATCTTTGTATCGGTATCTAATTTTGCAGCTCATGATATCATGTTTCTTGGATTTGCGTTCATGTCTCTCCTAAATACAGATTACTCAATGATCAGAAGGCCAATTCTCGTAGTTTAAAACGTTCAAAATCTAGTCGCAGTCTCATCTCGGCGACAAACAAATGTCAAAAACTTGTAAAAATGTAGGGAAATTTGTGATATTTTTGACAGATCTAATCAATCAATCAGAGAATCTGTCAAAAACCGATCTGAGGGGCAATTCTCGTAATTTTTAAGAAAAAATTACGAGAATTGCCCCTCAGATCGGTTAGCCGAGCAGCGATTCACCCAACAATTCGTTGTACCTACCAGTGGCGAAGGTACCATACAACTCGATTCTCATCGGCTTCCCTTCGAAAATTCAGAACATAATCACTCTATAGTCAATTCATCATTGAAATTTTCTTTTGGCATTTTTTTTTTGCTCCGGTCTACCTCTGTCATAAATTCACCCTTCGCCACTGGTACCTACACCATGAAACTAATATCATCATCTGCCTAGCCTTTTCCCAAATTTTTGTAATTCGAACTTTAACTTTGTCGGAATAAAGTTCCAAATAGAAAAATGGATGATTTAAACATGGGTCTAATCATAAACCTTGTTTTGTAATAAGGCCGAGAGTAATAAATTAGGAACTTTAATATTATTATTTTTTGTAAGAATCAAACATGAAAGATTTCTGACACAAACTCAACACCATCTCAACTTAAAAGGGAGATGTCTCATGCAGTCCCGTGGCGACCATTTTGTGGCCAACGCTTGATTACCGCTCGTCTTCATCTCAACCCTTCTTTCACCTCTGCGTCGGCGTCATAGCAAATTATTTATTTTATGGCTATTTTATATCCCTGTCAAAGATCGCTACTTAGGTAAAGATTTGTTGGATTCATAGTTTTAAATATTTTTTCATATGTAAAGCCGGGTCCAGACGTATGTAACGCGTAATGTAATTTATCGTGAAACGTAACACGAATTCTGAGTGTGGACGGCACTACGTGCGTTACATGTTACATGATACTCGTAGTGCTGTCCACACACAGAATTCTCGTTACATTTCACGATACATTACATTACGCGTTACACACGTAAGGCTTTAGGTTTTATTTGAATACAACTAGCTCATCATCGCCGTTTCTCACATTTAAACGGTTCTCGTAGCACGACGGCGCGGCGCGCGGCGTAGCACTTTGTACTAGCGTAGCACAGGAGTTGCATTTACCGTTCAGAATTCGATTCTCGCATAGGAAAATGTTTTTTTTTTTTGTAGTTGATATACGAGTATATACCTACATTCCTGAAATTGTTTTATTAACTTATTATTGTTCGGGGGGGGGGGGGTAATTATACGCGTGCTTTTACTTAGTTCTTTAATGACATAGTATACAGAATAGAAAGTGGTATTACATTGTAGTAGAATATTAGATTCAAGCACTTCTTTGAATTATATAATTAAATTAATCACCACCAAATGATATCCAAAACTGAGCGATGCCGAACAACATGGCAACTTTAATGAAGGTGGATCGGTACATTAAAACAGCGGCGCGTAATGTGACCAGCGAGAAATAAATAGTCCAGAAAATTACCAGCACCCCCCCATCCCCTCTTGACTCCCCGCCCCCCGCCACCACCTATAGTAGTTAATGTTTGTAGATAATATGCTGGTATACATACGTACTTATATGGGGCTGGTAACATACTTTTTGGCGCCATATTGTTTGTTACGTGAAAATGGTGATGAAGGTTGATAAAGAGTTTCGTCGCTATGATCGATTATATTAATACTCCTTTGATTGTCATTTATTTCCCGAAGGTCTACACACGGGTTAATTCCTGCTCATCGTCGTAATTTCCAGAGAGTAGAGTTTCCGTAGAGTAGAGCAGTGGTGGCCAAGTGGTAACGGCCGCGACTTACGAGTTGTAGGTCGTAGGTTCGAATCCAGACAGACGCTTTACTTTGTGTAAATTATTTCATCACCACTGCTCTCAAAACGGTGAAGGAAAACATCGCGAGGAAACCGGCATGTCCTAGAACCAAAAATTCGAAGACTTGTGACATCTGCCACCCCGCACTGGGCCCGTGTGGTGGATTACGGTCTGAAGTGTGTGTGTATTATGTGCTGACGCTACTCGTATTAACGGACACATTCATAGCGTTTGAACATTTAGTTACCACCAGTAAAGCGCGTGTCGCTTCGTGAGATAAAATAACTGTAGGTAATAATAACGCTGCTAGGCACAGAATTTTGTGGCGGTACTATAGAGGGCGAGCTCTATCGGGAGCCCTTTTATTAAATGAAAAATGGATTTCATTAGATATTATTTTGAGATTTTTCAATAATTACTTTATACTATCGCTTCCTATTTTACGCGTCAAACCTAGTCTAAATCATTGACATACGCTTGTAAGTTCGAATAGCAGATGCAATAAATTATGACCAGCCTGCATTATCAAAAAAAGGTCCAGCCTCTACAGTACCTACTTTCTCAAACTAACTCTAACATCCCGCTCTGAGAAAAGGACACTAGTCCTTATATAATACGACTTTTATAGTTAAAACTATCAATACCGCCCCTTATGCAAATTTCGCCATACCGGCAGTAATATCGCTAAAGTTTTCCCGACTATCATTAAGCAGCACTATCACCGGAAGGGACCCCTGTTCCACTAGTCTTCAAGGACTATTAACCGCTAATCAGTCTGTAGACGCTCCATCATAATTAGTTTTCTAATAATGTACTTAAGGAGGGGAGATTTTTTGAAAGTTTTGCTCCATTACCTAACTATAATGATACGGGACATTATCCTCGAAATGGAATTAGCTAGAATGTTTAGTTCACAAGTTTAAGATCCACGAATTCACGAATGACAGCCTGGACCGACGGCTTAAGGTGCTTTTCGAGACACGGAGGGATCATAATATTTGAAGATGGTCACCTATCCACGGACCAACCGCGGCAAGCGTAGCTTAACCTGATCGATCGACCCATGCGGCTGTTATAACTTAGCCACAAGACCCCGAATTTGATAAACTATATGATTTAAAGTGAGATAAGAGATAATGTGGGGGTGGTAGATGAATTTTAAGCTCTACAGGTGGATAGATAGATACCTAAACTTACTAACTAGACTTCCAAAAGCTTCCAAGACCAAAGTAAGCCATATAATGACGTGGAAAACTTTACAACTAAGGTACTTATAGCCTTCCCACAACGAACACTAAAGTACAAACAGGTACCCTCAAATCCTCCTAACATAAACAAAACATAATTAAACTAATCTAAGTGCCAAAGTAAACTCACACATGCTTACAACTAATCTTCTAAAAGCGTTTCCAAGTCATCTTTCAAACGACTATCGAGTTTCAGACACTCATTTATTTCAGCTGAAACCACACGACCCGGTAGCGCCATCTTACGGATATTTTCCGTACCACTAGCACACTAGCGCCATTGTCAACACACATTTTTATCCCCCTGTGCGCACACTGACTCACACAAGACCGCGGAAAAGTTGCCAAAAATTGTCTACGCGACTTTTGTTGTAAACTCTCTGTGATACAACAAGCGATAGTGAACTTTAAGTCGATGTAAGAGAGTTAAGTTTCGAATGTGTCAAACAAAAAATAATAGCCATTTTTGCTTGTAGAGGGATCATCCATACAAATCCAAAACGTCACTTTGTAACGTTTTTCTGTACCAACTTACGCCGTTCTGCAACCGACAGTTTTGATAGTCCGTTGCGCAAAACTAGAAGGTCGTACAGTCGCGCTGAAAAGTGTCACTTATCACGTTTCAACATGCGCAGTGAGGGCTTCGTTTCTTAGGGGAGAGTACACGGTTTGAATGTGTGAGTGGGACAGTGTTTGTGAACTTTCTTCCAAGGAGTTAGCTTTCTTAAGAACGCGAAGAAACTGAAAATGTTCGCACTTGAAGGCGTTTTGTTAAAAATAGGGAGCAGACGGTTCGCGCTGTGGCCGTTAGAGGGCGCGTTTTGGACTTTTTTGTAAATATAACTGTCTATAGGACAGTTCTGATGGATTTTAGTTCTTTGTTAGAGCTTACTCATATCGCTACAGTGAGTTTGATATTCGTTTGAAGAAAGATTTCGGAAACATTTTTAGCCGTGTTTACATTAATTTATACCGGTTATTATCGCATTTCTGTAAAAAAAAATGTACTACGATAGTTTATTCTGTCATTGGTCTAACAAAACCAAATTAAATCAACGTATCCCATAAATCAAACCCTTCAACAACTTCCTAATGCTGATTCGTCGAAAATTCAGCACTTGGGGGAATATAAAATAGATAATCAACACTCGTAACCGCAGCGGCCAGTGGCGAGTCAGCCGCGCGAACAGCCCCGCGACAAATCCTACCAACTGTGTCCACAATCACAGCCCATTATAATCTTAACGAATAGCGTTTCGCGGTTAACCGCAAAATTACCACAATCCACCAATCACAGCTCTCAGCGACATATATTTTCCTCTATCTATTTTTCCAGGGGTGAAAATCTTAGAAACCACACGACTAACCGCAAAGGTCAGGTAATCGACCAATCAGAGGTTGTAAATATAACCACAAGCCACGCCCTTTTAACCGCAAACCAACCACAACGCGAGACGTTCACTTCACGTCATCGATCGTGGTAACGGGAACATTCTTTTTTCAAATTACGATCAGCGGTTGGTTATTTACGGCGAGTTGGCTCGTGATTTATTCGTAAAACGTCGGCGGGTTAGATTTATGAAGGAGATGGAGACTATTGGGAGGGTAATGTAAGCCGCTGTGTGTTTAAAATAGTTTTTAATTAGTGTGTGCGTGTCGTGTGGTGTGTTAAAGGATAACATTAAATCGGCGGCCGTGCTCCACAAAGATGAAATATTGATTCCACCGCGTGCTAGCAAGGCGCGCCACCCACACACGCGTGGGCACGTACCGACGCACAGACACAGGCGCGACCGCATTATATTCATAATGAATACAGCTATCCCACTCGCCAGTCGTCTTTGACTTTGTATAAATATATTTTGTCTCTTTCGCTCGGCACTTGAGCGAGCGTTTCCCCCTCGCGGGAGAGGGACGGGTGAGGGTTAGGAGTTTGTCTTCGAGAGGTCGCCAATTTCTATTTCATTAAGTGGCGCGCCTGAAACCGCAGCGGATCGATGGAACTTGGCCACCTGAAAAATGTGTGTTCGCCATATCCTGGTAACGAGAAGTGGGTGATCTTGGAAACCTAATCTGCTTATCTTTGTTCAATATGAAAGCATTGAAGAATACTATGCTTCTAGATACCCTAGGGAAGTTATGCTTGACTGCTTGCTAACCTACCAGCTAAAACCACGTCAATCGCCATCCTAAGTCTTACGCGGAGTTGCTTTGGGATCTTCAGGAAATGAGATTCTATATATACAAGGTGCTTTCACCTAGGTCTTAGTGAATGCAATAAAGTTTTGTCGGAATTGAACTGAAGACCTCACGGTTTACTGCCAAGCTTGGGATGTCTACACCTGCGGCGCGGCGGTGTGACTTCAGCCAAGTATTGTATAAGTACGTATTATAAAATACGTAGGTACGTACCTACCTACATCGAAACTTTCTGCACCATGTTGACTAATGACACGAATGTTGCGTGGATCTTTGAAAGTCTGACAACCAGTCTTACCAATGGGTATCGTATTACCCGGTAACTGGGTTTGGATGTCAGATAGGCAGTCGCTCCATATAAAACACTGGTATTCAGCTGCATCCGGTTAGACTGGAAGCCGACCCCAACATAGTTGGGAAAAGGCTAGGCAGATGATGATGATGTTGTTGCTACATTATTATGGACTGGATTTTAGCTTGCTTTTATACTAATGAATAATATTTTTTTATTAATTAGTTGACCTGGTGAACTTCGTACCGCCTCAGAATCAATAAATTGCGCGAGAATACCTACATCTCGACGAACGAAAAAAAAAATATATCGAAATCAGTCAATCCGTTCTCGAGATACTTATCATCAAAAAAGCCGTTCCACACAAAATGTAAGTAAGTATGAGAAAATGTATTATCTTCATTATATTTTTTTCTTAATTTTTTCCCATGTTTTTAATAGTTATTCTGCTGTTCGGGGCGGAGACAAATCCAACAAATCAAAGATCATAAAAATCGGTCCAGTCGTTTTTGAGTTATAAATAGTGTAACCATAGATATTACGAAAAAAGTTTGTTTTTTACATTTCTATGGGTGTAACCATAGAAATGTAAAAAATCTTTCATATATCTATGGGTGTAACTAACCCGGCGTTTTTTTCTATTTATATAGTTAGATGTGGGTAAGTACAACTCATCTATCCTAAACAAAGACAGAATGTACAGACGCCAGCACATCAAGCTACTACAATCTGTCAAATTTCTTTAATAGATTTTCAACTTTATCGCTAAAGCATAAGGTTCAAAGTTGTTTGGAAAAATTTGACAGTTTCGGGTAGCTTGATGTGCTGACGTCTGTACAAAGTTTTGGGTATTTTAAAGATAGAGTAAATGACGATGTCTGTGCTAGTATTAACAGTGTGACAGACACCACCTGCTGCTTAGTAAGTATACCTACTTCTTAATATAAGCAGTAAGTAGGTTACTGGACTTCATTCTGGGGCTCTGTCTGACGTACCCTTTTGATTCAACTCCGAATAAAAGATAATGCTTAATTATAAAGGACTAGCAGCGCCCCTTGGTTTCACCCGAATAAGTCTCAATCCCGTAGGAATATCAGGATAAAAACTGTCCTATGTCCTTTCCCGGCACTCAAACTATCTCTATACCAAATTTCATCTAAATCGGTTCAGCGGTTTAAGCGTGAAGAGATAACAGACAGACACACTTTCGCATTTATAATATTAAGTATGGATTAAATTTTTTACGCTTTTCATATCACGCCTTTGCTCCTCAAAAGTTGGCAGAAACTACAAATTGCCACTCAAAGATTCTTGATACATTACTCCTAATTTTTTTTTATTTTTTACGACTTTTATTTCACACACAATGCCTCTGTCTCCTCTCTCCTCTCCTCAGAACTTGGCGATCCTTATTAATACTCCTTTAATTTTGTTTTATTTGCACGATTTACCCCAGATACAAGCTCTGTCACAATTTAACTCTGAAATAGACAAATAGGTAAATAACTGTAGATTTATTTGAACACATCCCCATATTGTATTCAGTATTCCTTTGAAAGTGGAATTCTTATTGTGATTTGAGTGCGCATTAACTATTCATTGGAGGACATGTCGGTGAGGAGGTTGGGAGGTACCTCATATTGCGCCTATCTACATAATATAATGTATATACATAGGTATGTAAGTCAGGTACTCGTGTAGAGATTGAATTCACGGGGAAACAAAGCGGTGACAGAATTTTTTATTGAAAATCTGGTACCTATACAAAGTGTTAAAAAATTAACCCAACAAACTTTAAGAGGTGCTTAGACCATCGAGCTGAACAACTTTCACTATGGGACCAACTCTGAACTCACGAAAAAAAAATCTGCTGTTTCATACATTTTGGTCAAGTAAGTAGGTAGGTTTGAACTTTTGTATTAAACAGCAGATTTTTTTTTTCGTGATTCCAGAGTTGGTCCCATAGTGAAAGTTGTACAGTTCGGTGGTCTAAAGCACCTCTTAAAGTTTGTCGGGTAAATTTTTTAACACCTTATATACCTATAACTTTTCTGGAACGGTGCTGACCATAGAATTGTTGACATATTGTCAATGAATAGTGGCAATGTATCACATGCCTTGCTTATAATCTTGAAGATTTTGCTTCAAGTTTTATTTTTTATTAGCCATTATTGTCCAATAGCTGGACAAATGCCTCCCTACTCTCTATCCACCTCTCTGTCCAGAGCTGCCAAGGACCAATTTTATTGACCTCTCACACGTTTGCCCGCCTACCTGTCGAAACCCCCCACGCGTCGGAGTACTTGAATGGACGCAGCGAAGTCATTGTTTTAACAATGATAATAATTGTGTACACTTGGTGTACCGGTGACGTTTCGAGCACTTTCTCTGATGTACACTTGGTGTACACTTGACGCTTGAAGGGTTAAAGGAGTCCAGCTCATCCCGCCATCTCCGTATGCGCCTGCCGCAATGTCAAAAAAATATTCAGGGTGGTCCGCCTGCCAAAGTTACGGTTATAATAAAAAGTTTTGGCTGAATCTATTCCTCACTAAAACCAAATAAATAGCGATATAACTTAAACTAATTAATTTCCATAGTGATTTGAAATCGCAAGATTAATGAAGTGTGCAGGCTTTGTCGCGCGCGCAAGGTGTGGACGGTAACTAAGATAAATGGATTATGGGATGGTTACGCACATAGGCAGGCGATAGACGGGCTATAGTAGGCTATAGAGCTAAAGTGTAACTAGTTTTGCTAAGCTTTGGGCCTATGGTACACACGACGCCATATCAAACTATACAGGGTCCCATTAAAATAGATGGACAAATTTTAACACAGCGCTCAGTATGTCTAACCAAAGATAAAGTGTTTGACCTAAAAAATAAATTGCCATCATATTAGTGTATTTTCGTTAGCTGATTATTTTCTTGTAAGTATCTAATGCGTTTTTCTTATATATTTTTTTACCGTCATCCTTATTTTAGTGGTCTGAATGATTTATAAAAGTTTGTCCATCTATTTTAATGGGACCTTATATATTTCCAGTTTTAGCTGACCGCGCATTATATAGGCTTTTCGTACAGGGAGAAGTCAGCTTATACTAGAAATGTATAGCTTGATATGTCGTCGGCTTACAGCGCAGTCGGTCAAAGCCGGTCTATTCTGTAAAAATCTCACCGGAAACACTTGTGGTAGCCATACACTTTACTATAAACTTGCGAAGTTTAGACTTGCACAAGTCTGCGTGACACCGAATGGCCCGGATACTTGTGCTGATTCATCCCACAGTCGTTACGTACACTTGTGCAAGTCTTATTTTGGCAAGTATATCGTAATGTGTGTGGCCTGATTAAGGTGAAGTGAACTCTCATTCCACCTAAAGCTAGAGATTGACACTGTTGACTTCGAGCTCACTTCACCTAAGTTTTCACGATAATATTTATACACGATGATTTTTTTTACCGGTTCCAAATTTTTACTGGGTGTTCTACCCATGAATATGAATATGAACAACTTTCACTAAGGGACCAACTCTGAAATCACGAAAAAAAATCAGCTGTTTCATACATTTTAGTCAAGTAGAACATTTGTATTAAACAGCTGATTTTTTTTCGTGATTTCAGAGTTGGTCCCATAGTGAAAGTTAATCATCCGGTATAGATTAGCACAACTGTAAACAACTTTTCTACGACCAAGTTTCTACACGTTCTCTCCAAGATGGTTTCTACCAAAGATTACATAACAATCCATCATTTAATAACGATAATAAAACACCAAAGGCTTTACTGCAAGCCTCTAAATTAAAGATAATTCGAGTTAAGCTCAACTCAACAGCCCTTATATTAATTAGCTGGAATATTTTGGGGGATATTATTTACGTAATAAAGCCTAATTTAGGGCCCCCTAGATAAAATATGAGCCATTGAGGAGAATAAGTACTTAGCACGGTCGTTTGTACTCACCTCATTGAGAGTTAGAAATGGGGGAAAAGTGGCTGCTTGGTGGAATGGTATATCAGTCATAATTTTAATTGGTTATTTGTACTGTGCGGTGTATCTTTGCTGAACCTTGCAGAAGAAGTCGTGCGGGACCTAAATGGAAGAAAATCATTTACCTCCATTATACGAACATGTTTTAAATCTAGATTAACCAAAGGAGAGCAGTGGTGGACCAGTGGTAAAGGCCGCGACTTACGAGTTGTAGATCGTAGGTTGGAACCCAGACAGGCGCTTTACTTTGTATAAATTATTTCATTACCACTGCTCTCAAAACAGTGACGGAAAACATCGTGAGGAAACCGGCTTGTCCTAAAACCAAAAATTCGAAGAAATGTGACGTCTACCAACCTGCACTGGACCCGCGTGGTGGATTACGGCCCACTCCCTCTCACAGAGAGGAGGCCTGTGTCCCAGCAGTGGGAACATTATAGGCTGATTATGTTATGTTATTTATGTTATGTTATGTTATTGTTAAAGAAGGACTCCAAGACTCAAACAAAAAACAACATAAATATTTTCTAAACTAACAACAAGGTGCCACTAAAATTAAAGTAAAGAAACTAACCGGTAAAACATGACCCAAATAGAGCTGAGCCAAAAATTATTCAAACACGTGGTAATCAGTTCACATTCATAACTAGACCCTGATCGCCAAATTCAATATATTTTCTATTACGTCTGCCTCATGGCATTATATAGTTTTCATAGCGTTCCATTTATTTATGTACGCCGTATTACTTTAAAGGTATCGAAAAAAGTTCAGCAGTGGCCGCCTTGTCCAAAAACAAGATCAACCAACAATCTCCTCAAATTCCAATAAAACAATTAGTTACACTCAAATTTTTTGGCTCTCCAAACCCCACCTAATTCAAGCTCTTCAGAGAGCGTTCAGCCGTGATTCGATCACGCAAAAAGTCAGCATACACATTATTTAAACACAATGGTCGTTCGTTAGGCTGGCCTCAAGAGTTCGATGCAAGATTTAATTAAATCGCCCCCTCTCGGGATCTCGCCCCCCTCCCGCGCGACTCACCCCCGGCCGCGTCGTCGGCAATTTCCTCGGGGGTTGATTTATTGTCGCCTCTGGCCGCGAGGTGCCGCCTCGCAGGCCTACGGTAAAGGATTGGGCGATACATCTATGTTGCTTGAATCTGTTCTGTAAACATATAGATTAGCTGGGTGATATATGGTTTGTCTTTGGAGCCTTGTTGACGTGTTAGGAAGGACTGCATTACAACACAATTTTAGGCGATTCATGGCTGTTATCATCATCTTAGAACTTGATAAACAACTAGGTACCCATAATCTACCATTTTCTGGAAAACTGGAAAGCCCGAGATGGTCTATTTACAGCTTCCTTTTTTAACTATTTCATCAAGTGATGTTCAGCTGGCTCCTTTAAAACAGGTTTTTATAATTACCTAGCACAGGAGTCAGGGCTATACTTTGTTTGTACACATTTGTATGCCAATAAATAGAACTTTTAACGTTCTTCTCCATAGAGATCTACGTTTTGGAATGGGCAACTAGCTTCAACTTTCTAACTGACCGACTATTTAATTTTGACAATTTCAAAGTGCCTGTACATGGTTAAATTGAAATAAATGCTTTGAATTTTGAATTTTATTATTTATTTAGCTATTTAATTGTCTAGTAAAACTTGTTGGTATTATCAAAAAACTAGCTTCCGCACGCGGTTTCCCCCGTGTGGTGTGTCGATAAAAAGTGATCCCTAGCGAAAGTGAGTAGCGTGTAGTAGTAAATGTAACTATGTCCCTCCCCAGAGTGCAAAGTGTCCCCATACCACATCAAAATCGGTTTAGCTGCAACGTGTCCCATCAGAATCGGTTCAGCCGTTTAGCTATGAAAGTGTAACAAACGAAAAAACTCACATTCGCATTTACAATATTAATATAGTTAGGATTAGGATATGCCAAATACATATAAAAATACAGACCACCGGCAATTTTAACCCGCTACACGCCAAAATACTTCACCAAATCTTTTTTCCTCCCAAAAGGCGCAAAGCGTCCCACCTATCAATAAAGAGGTTCAAAACTTGCTACAAGTACATCGTGTTAAGTGTATTCCTATGTCCGGCAGGGTCGGGTTACTTTTTCTTGCAGTATATTAAGGCGGGATCAGACGGGCGCGTATGATTTATGCGGCCCGGTGACGCGCGATCCCAGGGCTGCCATTTGTTATATTTACCGTACGAGACGTTTGCCAAGACGCCGTGTGGGGAACGTAGCTGGTATTTATTAATTGGGGTGATTAAGGATACTGTGGTTCGGTTGACTAAGGCAATCTTGGGTGATTTATTTGTATTTGTTAGAGCTGCAACTAATTAATAAGATAATTCTGTTGGTGCATCAGCTTAAATCTCACACTATATGTAATTTTATAATATGATTTTACTCGCTTATGAATTACCTAATAATAAAGTATCTTGACTTGGCTCGCGAGGTTCTCGACATGTGGGATGTGGACTCAGCGATCATTGTGCCGATAGTCGTGACTGCCAATGGTTTAATAGCCAAGAGCCTCGACCAACACCTAAGGAGGCTCTCGTTGGGCAGCTGGATCAAGGGCTTCATTCAGAAAGCGGTACTTGTGGACACGGCCCGCATTGTCAGGAGGTTCCTCTCTCTGGAGCCCTGACCGCCGGTAGCTTGGACCCTGTTCCCGATACCGGTGGGCTACTATTTTTTATATTATTAAATGTTTTTATATATTTTATATGCTTATATTTAAAAATATAATTTATATGTAAATAATGAAATAAAGAAATAAATATCTTACGAACTGTGATAAGGACGTTTTTAGATCTAAAAGAAATAAAATACGTTTATTTGCATTAAACATGACGCCAAGAAAGGACACAAACACAAAAAATAACAAGTTGGGGGAAAATATGCGCCACATTCACGCAAAACGGTTCATCGCTCAGCATAATATTGTATTAGTTTTTAATGTAGGTATTTTAAATTATATTATGATTGTATTTTTAGGTACCCTACCTACTCAATGTAAGTTATTTGTATGTGTATCTTTGTGGTAGTAACATTGCATTGGCGTTATAACTGTTAAGGTGTTATTTACGAAATTTTGAATAAATAAATAATTCTGCGATCCTATGCGAGACAGAACTCCAGTGCTATTCCAAATATAAGTTTACAAAACAAAACAAAGACTTAATTATATGGTAGATAGCAGACAATATAAGTTAGATAGAGTGCCAAAAAGAAAAGGTTGATTATTCAAGTATAATTTTATCAACCCTAAACGGCGGGTGGCGGTATCGCGCGCGATACGTCACTCGGACACCGGCTGACAGTTCACGCGATAACGCGATACATATCAATGTGAACACGCCTTATCTTCGCAATTTATCCACAACAACACTTACATTACTACATACGTCTCAATTTGTCTTACAAAGCTCATCTTAGAATTTTGTAGGCTATGGCTGCTTTTTCGTAAAATATATAAGATCACGTCAAAATTAAGGAACTTCGTTTTTCCTGAAGCTTTCAAGCGTTTCCTATAGTCATGAGAGCACAACTCTATTATTGCAGATGTAGAACAAAGTGATCTATGCAGGAGGCTCGTTGTCCGTACTGAGGCTGTAATCTTACTTTGAGAGCTTCATCTTATTCAGTACTTAGTTTTGTCTGCGGCTTCCCCCGCGTGGATGTCCGAAAATATTCCACGGGAACGCACTACCGGGATTAAAAGTACTGCAATTGCGTAACACATTATCAATCGGAATTGGTTTCGTTTTGACAGTTCAACAACATTCATTGCGTTATTTACGTGTTGAGCAGACAAATTTTTCGAATTTGTGAAGCAATGGATTAGCAATTTGCTTCAAAATTATTCAGATTCCGAGTGATAGTGTGTTACGCAATTAGGGTGTAAACTATCTGTATGCCAAATTTCATCCAAATCCGTTCAGCCGATTTTGCGCCAACCCTGAACATACATCCAGATAAACGGATGAAAATTAAAAAAAAACTATATTTTCGGCATCAGACTCGTTCCCACACCTCGCAGAATTTACTTTTTTCAATAATATTCAATGTAAAAATCGACTTCGTTAGGGTACTATTTTATTAAATGTATAGACAATAAATACACATTTGCTCTTACATTATCATAACAGAGATAGGTACTTACCAAATCAAATACGACAAGAAAAACAAAAAATAAAAAACACTCATAAGTACTTTAAAGAATACCTGACACAAACGAGAAGTTATTTATGAAGAGAACACGAAGATGTCCTAATCACATCCCCGTCAACCCCTCGTCTCATCAAAGCGTCCAAGTTTCAGTCAGAAAGACGTTTTGTAGAACTTCGCTTATTAAGTCAAACAAACTCGCAAACTCGCCTACTTTTCATATCAGCCTTACTAATTAATCAGCTATCCAGAATACAACAACAAAGTATTAAATTACAACTCGAAAATTTTCTAATAACTTTAATTAATAGAAAACTTTTGGGACCTCAACGAGTTTTGGGGATTGATTTTGGATCTCATTGTTGGCATTAGATACATGCGCAGATAGTAGCGTATATATCCATGGTTACAATATATTGTATTAGAAACTTCTTTCTTGACTGCCTCATTGTCTATGGTAGCAAAAGCTATTGCTGAGTATGAGGACCTGATGATAATGGTTATGATAATTTATTAACAGTTTGCATGAAAATTAAATTATGGTTAATCGGGAAAATACAAATTTTGTCATAAAACATAACTGTCGAAATCTGGGTGGGTGTGCCATAGGTACGCTTCTACGTAACCCTTTGGACAGGCAAGGCGTTATGTTATATAATTATAGTGACAAAGCTTAGAATGCTTGTTTAATGCTCCATGAATAAAAGACGCATAAAATCAGTATACAAATCACCAAATCCATATTTAAAGCCTCTAGCGCCTCTAGAAAGCAATCAATGGACGACAGCATAGAAATATACTCGACCATACAGAGCCCAGTAGGGGTGGCTACCACGCAATATATCATACAGTCCCCATAACTCATACGCACAGGAGTGTTTATCATTTCTTTGTCCACCCCAGAGATTTATTGAGGCGATGTGTGACGACCCTGAACCCTTGGACCTTAGGGACAGTCCTACGACGATAACTCAACTAAAATGTTATTTATTTGCTTCATATCTGATAAGATAACTTTGATGGGTTGACAAGTTGGAATGGCATTCTAATTTCTGAGAAAAAAGAAAAAAAAAATGCCATGTTTTTTTTTGGAAATACAAGTAAAATTTTCTTTTGCCAATGAAGTGTTTTGTATTAATGGATTTTAAATAGGTATGTATACAAAATAAATAACATTCTTAGCGTTAACTTAAAATTAATCC
Source organism: Hydraecia micacea (assembly GCA_914767645.1). Taxonomy (NCBI): domain Eukaryota; kingdom Metazoa; phylum Arthropoda; class Insecta; order Lepidoptera; family Noctuidae; genus Hydraecia; species Hydraecia micacea. The sequence continues at coordinate 5,939,825 of OU611794.1, forward strand.
ACATAGTAAAAAACGTAAAAAATATCATCATAGAAGTTTTAAAGATCTAAAAAATTTAAGGAATTACTCTTTGACTTTAAAGGGCTGTATTTTTGCTAAAACGGCACCCTAATTGCGTAAGTATTGTAGGTAAATCATAACCTGAGGGTTTTGAATGGAATTCCTTATCCATTAATTTATAGGTTTGAAAACTTCGTCTGCTCAACAACGTAAATAAAGCAATGAACGTGGGTGAATTTTCAAAAAGAAAAGTATTGCGTTCAATTTTCATTTTATTTTATGTGTTGTTGCGGTGCCTGGGGGAGGCCTATGTCCAGCAGTAGATGTCTTTCGGCTGAAATGATGATGTGTTACGAAATTACCCCGTTAATTTATATTAGGTCTTCTCTGACGTAGTAGCGCTAAGTAATATTTATATTTAGTTCATAATGTCGAAAGTACAGTCACCAAAAGAGAAAAGTAACCAGTATCGTCGGATACAGTTGAAGTTTAGTAAGAAACCAATAGAAGTTTTTGTATGAAATTTTATTTGAAAAAAGAACTGTTTGTTTTCTATTCATTAAATAAAATTTTACCCGAAAACATCCATCGGTTTCATACTAAACTTCAAATATATCCGACGACCCTGGTTACATATCTCCTTTGGTGACCGTACCTACAATTATCTTATATATAAAATTCTCGTGTCACAATGGTAGTTACCATACTCCTCCGAAACGGCTGGACCGATTTGTATGAAATTTTGTGTGCATATGGGGTAGGTCTGAGAATCAGCTACTATCTATTTTTTTTTTTTTTTTGCAAAACGACGTTTGCGGGGTCAGCTAGTAACATATAATTCCTAGTTTATTTATAAATTTATTATATTCCTTATAACTATCATAACAGAATTCATTACGTACAAGATGATAATTAAAGCCCTGTCTTTGTTACGATACTAAAGCAAAATCAAAACAAAGACGTACTCGTATCTAAGAAAAATCTAAGCAGTGTAAGAATCTCAACAACATAGCTATGGCTGCATCGCTAGCTCGATTGCTATTAAAGGATTAACGTAGTACAAAGCGATGGCATTTTGTTCGCCTTGCCCCTTGTCCGGTCACCCCCTAGTTTCACCCCCTTGCCCCTCGCACCCCTTGCCCTTCTGCTAAGACCCTCAAGACCTTCGCACATTTGCATAGCTTTAGAGCTTAGGTTTTTTGCTTTCACTAAGTTCTTAAAGGATAAAGAAGGAAGCGAAAGATTTTCTCTCGATATTTTTTTTTTCTTTAACGGATCGTGTGTAGTTGAGGAAAAGTTAAGGGGTATGTTGGTGTAATGTTGCCTTAATGAAAATCTTTTACAGCATTTTTTTAATGAAAAAAAAAAGTTAATAAGATCGTGTTAGCATTAAGGAATGCAAGTAAAGATATTAATATAATAAAATAATAAAAACACACACATAAATTAGTACAATAAATACTTAAATGTTTATACAAAAATACATTGATGTTGTGGAGACTATAGAGCTTGTACGAATACCTGTGTTACAGATGGGGCAGGCCTCCAAACTACCCGGACAAATCACAATACACAAACATAGATGACAATGTTGGGATGGAAGATAAAAAACAATTTAAGACAAAAAAAAATAGAAACAAATAATTAATTAGACAGCAATCTAGTAGGGTGTGTGGGTGTGTAGTGACTGTGTGTGATAATCTAAACTGGTCTTCTAATACGGGTACGTAGAACATGTCAATCTGCTTTTTATTGCACTTCTCCAATCTCTTTTATTGCACGTCTCTCTCTGTGGCTTCATAATCGTGAGATTGTAGCCAATATTAGACTCTAGTTTTACAATTGAATTTACAAAGGGTTTGGCTGATTGGCTGTCATATTATTATTTCTAATCTAATCTATCGACTAAAATAATTATATCTTTTGGCTTGGCGAAAATGTGTCAGAGAACTAGCGTTTGAACGGTTTTTTATTTACGCATAATTTTTTAAGTTCAATCTATAGCAGATCTAATTTAGTTCCAATTCTTTCTAGCTTTATCTACAGGTAAAAGATGACAAAATGTTCAAGTTCAGTCGCTGTTCTTTGAAATTAGGACTATCTGTGTGTGTGAGTTAAACTAATTCCACTGAAGGAACATTCTATCCCATGGGTTCTCAACGTGGGCGACAACGCCCCCGCGTGGGCGTTTGAGACTCTCAGGCGGGCAGTAGAAGACCTTGAGAAAATTATATATCCAATCTTACGACTATATATAATATTACACGTTATACAAACACACGGTACAGGACGTGGTGTTCCGTCGCTTCCGCGGACAAGTATCACAGAGGTGCACAAGAGTTAGCTAGTGAAGTACTATTTTTATGTTTAGGTTAAGGTGTTTATATATAGGCCAGCGTCGCCTGACATAAATAAATAAATATAATAGTGGCAATTGTTGTTTCAGATTCGCGACAGATAGGAAGTAAAGAAAATGGGGGGCTCTAGAAATAAAAATTTCAAAGTGCCCGGTGGCCAAAATAAAGTTGAGAACCTATGTTCTAACCGGATAGAATTAGTATCACAGTCTCTAAAACAGTGTCCAAATCTCATCAACAGATTGCTAATTAAAATCCCGTACATTTGTCTGTAGGTACTCACCTACACGTCGTGCTCGGGTGAGCTCTTAAGCCTGCTTTCGCTTTTAATTATTAATTCAGACCAGCTGAACACACTGCCCGTCTGCATATTCATGTGGAGGACTAACATGTCTATAATATTCAGCCAAATACAGTATCCCGTAAAATATTCACGTCACTTTACAAAATGTTGGAGCTTTGAGGAAAGTTTGATACGAAAATGCCTGGCTTCTGAACTGAAGGTACAAGAGAACTAATTTGTTTTTATTGAAACTAGAATTATTTATTTCGAAAATTTTGTTTGTTGAAATATTTTGTTCGAAATATTTCCCAAGTAATGTTTTATCGTATGTAGGACCCGATACCACTTTGAATGATGTGGACTCCATTTTTACAGTACCTAGGATAAAGTGGTGACTTATCCTAGTTAATGTTCCATGGTTGAAAGCACATAGGACCTGCACTCTAATTGCATCAATTTCAATTTGAATCTTTTTGAAGTATATTGCTAATCCATTGCTTCATGTTTTCGAAATGTCTGCTCAACAGCGTAAATAACGCAATGAATGTTGTTGAACTGTCAAAATGACACCCCTTGCTATTGATAGTATGTTACGCAATTACCCCGCTGGAGCGATTGCAGATTAGAAACAGGACTACATTCCTGGCAAGTATACCATAGCTTTTTTTATTATAATATCACGCTTACACGCCATATACACAGCTGACTGTACACGAGACTGCACTGCTGCTGGGGCTGTATACTGTGCATGAGATATTAAAAAAGTGTGTGATGACTGATCATCCCACACTTTTTTAATATCTCGTGTTTGACTCTTTCCAAGCCATAAAAACTAAGGCAATTTTCTTTTTGTTCTACCAAAAACGAAGACTACCTTAGTGTTAAGGATTGTATTTCTAGGGTTTTGGCTGGTAGAATTGAGAGAGAGGTTTGTGGAATAAAAAACCGTGACTTGTTCATGGAGACAATCGAGATGCTATATTTTCTTGAACTGACAGTTAATCTGACATAAAATAATGACATTGACACTTAACATGACATAAAGTGTTGCAAAACAACAAAATAAATATACTTATTTAATAAAATGTTGGAGATGCCAACACTTAGATTAGGTATTAGGCGTCTCAATACCCAAATACAAGACAACTCTATACCCCTTTCACCTTCGAACAATGAAGTGTTAGGACCAAACACGGGCACATTCCGGCAGCTCAGCAGGTGCATATCTTACATAGCCGGACATCAGCTCGGCACGCGCGGCATGCCGAATTCTGACGCCAACCAGCAATATTATTGGCACATTCCAATCACAGCACAAATTATTATTATGTGACGGGAATTTAAAATAATCATGCTTATTAAAGTGATGTGGATGGGTTGGAAAAACAAAAGAGGTAGTTTTTCTGAATTTTGAACGTGAATAAAGGCTGTGGATAATATTCAGTGATGAATTGATGATGCTGTGATTGGCTGTGTCTGAGCCAATGAGAATCGAGCTTTATAGTAAAGCGGCCGGTACGCATGTGTTATGTGGAGGAGCTATTTGTAGTGCATTTACAGTGGTTTCAGGAGATCGATGCTTTGTTCTTTGCTTCGAGAGTTCGAATACATATTACCTCTTCTTTGTTTTTTAACAACATTTTTATCATTTTTGACACTTCTTAATTTTATGCTTCAAATTACACAGGTCGTTGTTATAATGTAAAGTTTATCATAAAGGTGTGCATATATAGCTTTCAGGCGGGTCACATCTCCACCGCGAAACCATAACAGTGAAACCGCAGTACTTCCACCTTGACTTGTCCGTTGTACAGACGCCAGCATGTCAAGCTACCCGAAACTGTCAAATTTACCCAATCAAATTTGAACCTTATACTTTAGCGATAAAGTTGAAAATCTATTAAAGAAATTTGACAGATTGTAGTAGCTTGATGTGCTGTTGTCTGTACGACAAGCGAAACAGCCTGTTCGAACGCACAGATTTGATAATGACTCAAACTCTTTCCCGCGTGATTTCGCCGATCTGCTCGTAGGCCGGTTATTTTTTTTTTTTTTTTTTGTAAAGTGGATGTTAATTCTTACGGACAAACTAATCTAAGAGGTCCGAAGTAGACCTTAATTAACTAATTCGAAAGCGACGACATTTTGCTCCGATTGCTACAATTCAACTTACCTACTCTCGTTATGTTCCGCTAGTCGAATCGCGACATTATGTTGTAATGTTTCTTAGCGGATTCCCATCATAATTTTCGCGTCTGAGATGTGCTAAGAGGCTCTCATAACTGAAACTTACCCAAGAAGCTTGCATACTAATTCCATGAATTTACCTACATTTTTGACAAGTTTTTGACATTGATGAGCTGAGATGAGATTCATAATAATCAGCATATTATAATGTTCCCACTGCTGGGACACAGGCCTGCTCTCAGTGAGAGGGAGTGGGCCGTAATCCACCACGCGGGCCCATAGCGGGTTGGTGGATGTCACATGTCTTCGAATTTTTGGTTCTAGGACATGCCGATTTCCTCACGATGTTTTCCTTCACCGTTTTGAGAGCAGTGGTGATGAAATAATTTACACAAAGTAAAGTGCCTGTCTGGGTTCGAACCTAGGACCTACAACTCGTAAGTCGTGTCCGTTACCACTGGGCCACCACTGCTCTAGAGAGATGAAATTACGACTAGAATTTTGAATATTAAAAAATACGGGAATTATCCTTCAGTTATTTTGAATCTGTAAACGAAAGGGCATAACATCTCACATCCTCAACCTCATTATATAGACCACAGACTATCACAAAAAGCATTCGCAACTCACAAATGCATGTCCATCCACGTAAAACTCAGCTTATTCTTCAACTTACTTATTGCTGTCTCCATGCACCTTAACACAATGACATAAGAGTCAATTTTGTCTGGTTAGTAACGAGGTTGGTAAGTTAAATCTCAGCCGTCTATTCTTCAGAAAAGCTCACATTTTGCCGTTACCTTGCTCCTTACGATTAAGGGTTAAGGTCAGATTTTGCGTGACTGGGGTTTAGTGTAGTGTGCGAGGCGATATTGGCGTGATCAGTAAGTTGACACGAAGGTTTCGACGAACTTCGCCGACGTCTGCCCGTCTGCCTTGCTCCGAAGATATCCTAAGTTTCACGTATCAGTCCGGTTATTTGTAAATTGTATTCGTGTGAAATGTCGATACATGGTGTTGTTCAGTTAGTTAGGAATTATCTTTCCATGCTGCAATATGTTATTTGTTGTCTTAGGGCTGATTTTTCAATAGTCAAATAACTTTTATCTGAGGAGTAATGATTGACGTTTGACAGCTTTTGTATAGAAAATTATGTTAAACTGTCATATTTATTCTCTAGATAAAAGTTATCTGACTATTGAAAAATCAGCCCTTAGAGCAGTAACAGCTTACAGCGTAGCTACATACCTACCTACTTGTAATTTTATTCAAGTGATGTAACAATAATTTGTAATAATACATCAGTCTCGTCATTTTAGGGGCTTGTGGCTAAGTAATAACAGCGACACGGGTAGAATGATAGGTTAAGCTACGCTTCCCCGGTTGGTCCGTCGATGGGTGAGCACCTTTACATATCAAAATGCCTCCGTGCTTCGGAAAGCACGTTTTATGCCGTTGGTCCCGGCTGTCATTCATTAATCTTTGGCAATCGTTACGGGTTGTCACAAGCCTGAAAGTCTGACAACCAGTTTTATCAAGGGGTATCCTGTTACCCAGTAACTGGGTTGAAGAGGTCAGATAGGCAGTCGCTCCATATAAAATACAGATATTCAGCTGCATCTGGTTAGACTGGAAGCCGACCCCAAAGTTGAGAAAAGGCTAGGCAGATGATAACCCGTGCGAAAGAAGGGCGGGTCACAGGGTGCCTAGAGAAATAGTAAGTAATTATTGCTCTAAAATATATGAGCAGTGGTGGCCCAGTAGTAACGGCCGCGACTTACAACTGCTCTCAAAACGGTGAAGGAAAACATCGTGAGGAAACCGGCATGTTCTAGCACCAAAAAATTCGAAGGCATGTGCCCGCGTGGTTTATTAATGACATCTACCAACCCGCACTGGGCCCGCGTGTTTGATCAAGGCCCACTCCCTCTCACAGAGAGGAGACCTGTGGTGTACCTGTGTGACCCAGCCGTGGAAACACGTTAATTATTGCTCTAAAAATATATATTTCCGATAGAACATTACAGTTCGATCGACAGGTGGAATGCAAATATTCGTAAATATGCCCCAGTGCGCACATTCCACATTCTCACACGCACCCTTACAGCCACTAGCGTGAATTTACTATCGCGCCTCATAGTGAGGGTAGCTGTCAATAAATATGTAACACATGTTGTTCAGTATACTCGTATATAGATAGGTAAGTTTGATAGAGAGTTCATAGATACTTAGGTACCTAGTTTTGAAAAGGGGAGCTGTTTTATAGTATGTTTTGGGACGGTAATGAAAAATCAACCGTTTAGAAACCTAACCGGCTTTATTATAAAACTACGTTTATCTTCACCCAGGTTTAAATCATCGAGCCATTTTATAATTTCGAACTATAATCTGACAAAGTTAAAGTTCTTATTACAAAAACTGACGTTTTAAACCCGAGTCTAAGAGTTGTCAATTTTGCATTAAGAACATTTCGTTAGTCGGTTGACTTTTTCGGTACCGTCTGTTTTCCGTCTATTTGAGGGTTTATGTCCTAGGACTGTTTTATAATTTCTGATAGTTTTTTTTGTGAAAGTCTTATACCAGAATCGATCGTTTACTTCACACAAATGCATGCAAAGCATAGTGTCCACTAGATACTTCCTTAAATTCTACAATCACATTTTCTTTTTAGATATATAGACCTTTGTATAACTGGGATTCCTCTACCACCAAATAAACAAAAAATCTTATAATTATATCGGCAGAGAAATTTCTAAAAAGTATATACGAATTGTTCATTGTTCATGTAACATTGGTTCATGATGAGCCCCGTCCCAGACCATCAGAAAGTCATACGATTTCTCTGTAACACATGATCAAAATTCTGTTTCAGATAGGTACTTAACAATATTATCAACATGTTGACACCTGACGAGCAAATATTTCCCTATAAACATGTTCGGCATACCTTCCTCTCACCCTCTCGCATACATCACTCACTATATCGAACGTAGTGTGATACCTCTGCCTGTCGATAAAGTCATGATATAAATATGTAGGTATATTTCTGAAAATAATAGCTGTGGCCCACGACTCCGTCTGCGATCCAGGATGAAAAGTAGTTTATATCCTTTTCCAGGTCCCAGGCTACCTAGGGTATCTGTCAAATTTTCAGTCGTTTTTGCGTGATTCCGAGTCCGTGGAAGCGAATGGTCGTTGGGCCGAGCCGTGTCGCCGCCGCGCCGCGTCTCAACTCGCCGATGACGCGCTGATCACGCTGCCTGCGCGTGCAGGCCGCGCGCAATGAGACGTGGCGCTGCGGCGACACGGCTCGGCCCAACGACCATTCGCTTCCACGGACTCGATCGCGACGGACGATACTCCTCTCTGTTTAAATTATTGTTTTTCCGGGAAAGCGAGTGGTTGTCGGGCCGAGCCGTGTCGCCGCCGCGCCGCGTCTCAACTCGCCGATGACGCGCTGATCACGCTGCCTGCGCGTGCAGGCCGCGCGCAATGTATTGTGTTGGGTTCGATTCCCAACACCATTGTCTAGACTAGAGTACTGAAAACTCTTTATCTCTTCACATTTAATTTTGTAATCAAAAGAGAAAGATATTTTTTTCTACTCTTCCGTCGACCAAAGGCGGTTCTCATTTTGCTAAACAAGCCATGAAATACACATATTATTATTTGTTTGTTATTGTTCTCATCATGTTACATACATTCTTCAAATCGATCAATTACCAAACTTAACACCGCTAACTCAAACCACTTCAAGTCTTAGAACATCACTCATAACCGGCCGGCACCCTTCAGCGAACTTATCCGTAACTTAGCCTCTCGGATGTACGGAGCATACAAATATCCCGCCCCGAGCCCTTTCGGGGCACTTAAGACATTCGTCCCGTGACCCCAGTTGTATGGGGTATTTCACTACCCATGGGAACTGGCGCACAGTTTGCAAAACTTTATTGATGGGCTGTCAGTACCTTTTAAAGGAGTAGCCTTTTTGCTGTCCAGTTGGGTCTTGGTTCGATTTTGGAGTTATTTGAATTTGATATGTACTGGTAGGGTCTCAAAGGGCCATATGAAGGGTGGTTGCAAGGGTATCTATAAAGCATTTTAAATAAAACTTATCGAAATGCCCCAATAATTTATACTTTTATTTATTTTATGACCCCTCCGTGCCTCGGAAAGCACGTTAAGCCGTTGGTCCCGGCTGTCATTCGTGGATCTTTGACAGTCGTTACGGTTCGTCAGAAGCCCGAAAGTCTGACAACCAGTCTTACCAAGGGGTATCGTATTACCCAGTAACTGGGTTTTGGAGGTCCGATAGGCAGTCGCTCCATGTAAAATACTGGTATTCAGCTGCATCCGGTTAGACTGGAAGCCGACCCCAACATAGTTGGGAAAAGGCTAGGCAGATGATGATGATGATTTATTTTATAACTTGAGAAAATGCAACTATTTACACAAGATACTTAAATAAATGACTTCTAACTTACTTACTATACTTACAAATAAATACAAAAACAAAGGACACGTCTAAGTACTCATCCGCATCGCTGTCATCCGGAAACGTGCCCAGAAGATTATAATTATTTTGTAATTTCAAAATCATCATCATCATGCCTAGCCTTTTCTCAACCATGTTGTGGTCGGTTTCCAGTCTAACCAGATACAGCTGAATATCAGTATTTATTTAATGGATCGACTGGCCATCTGACCTCCGCAACCCAGTTACGGGGTAATACGATACCCCTTGGTAAGACTGATTGTCAGACTTTCGGGCTTCTGACGACAAGTAACGACTGTCAAAGATACACGAATGACAGCCGGGACCAACGGCTTAACGTACTTTCCGAAGCACGGAGTAAACTCGATGTGTAATGGATGGTCACCCATCCACGGACCGACCTCGGCAAGCGTAGCTTAACCTTTAATCGACCCGTGCTGCTTTTATTATTTGGCCACATAATTTCGAATCAAGGGCACAAATAATGTTTTTTGTTTAATAGCAGCATATTTTGACCTCATTGCGATAATCCAAAAATATGAGCCATAATTCCATAAGGCAATAAGGTATGAAAAATAATCCGTACTTTAACATAATTAATTACACGGCCGTAATTACATTAATTGGGGACGTTATAAGAGTAATAAAACCATATCCACACACATTTTGTATATGACAATTTAATAAGCACGAGAGAACTTATTGTAGGAACAGGTTAATACTCAATGCATTATAGAAGAGCTCTAAAGAAGATAAACCAAACTTTTTAAGGTTCGGCGTATAAACCGCGCCGTAGAAAAAACGTGTCCGTCAACAAGCTTCCATAGTGATCTATACAACACTGACAACCGTACCTAAACACGGCGAATAAACCGTAGAATAACTATAACCATAACACGGAAAGAAAAACTGAGTGTACAAAGGGCCTAAAGGTGCTGCGTCATAACTACGTTGACTAAGGTCGAAATCGTCACTTTTCCGTCCTGTTCATCACCATTATAACATCTCTAAATAGTTAGAAAACCACTCGATGCAGATAACCCTCAACATGTCTTGAAATGAAAAACTAATATTACGAGAGAAAAGTTTTGATTTTTGTATGTTTGTTTGTTACGCTTTCACGCTAAAACGGCTGAACGGATTTGGATAAAATTTGGCACATGGGTAGACCAAGACCTGGATTAGGGCATACCTACATACTCGTATTATTACTTTTTATCCCGATCTTCTTTTTATCGCGGGTGAAATCGCGGGGTGCCGCTAGTAATATTATACAAAAATAACAATGATTTCCACAGAACCCACGCAATCAAATGTCAAGTTATATTCTGCGCCATCCTGTAGCGGGGGATATTTCTTACTGTTGCCTGTTTACGTCCTCAGACCAGACAAGCATTTAATTCAATAACTTTCAAGGAGCTACGAATATAAATGCACATTGATACATAAGTATTTTTCTCAAATATGCTTGGAAATTTGAGCATTATTTTGACAACCTTCTTTGAGATAAATCGAAATTGCTGTACTGGCCAAATACATGCGAGCGGCGGCCGGCAAAAGTTATATGAAAATCCATATCTGTCGTGGTTAAGCGGCCAAATACATTACATACCTAGTTCATATCTGTCATGTAATTTTAAAATGGAACGATCTTTTACTCCGAAACATAGCTGCCAAGGAGGTAGCTTATCAAAGGTTTTATTTAAATTTCAAACTGGCTTGCAAATAGAAAGCTGTTTATTGAAAAAAAAAGAACAAATTAATACTTTAACGCGGGAAAAATTATTGTTGTTCGTCATTGACTTTGAAAAGTAATTGTATTTGACAAAAAAGTTCTGTCTAGGTACTACTTAGTTTTAATTTCCGCGCATTATTTGGGAAAAGTACTATAAAAGCCTTGACCACAACCAGGCATAATATATAATAATAATAATAAATAAAAACTTTATTACTCAAAAGGATTACAGTTATTTTTACATTGGCCCCAAACTAGGCAAGCCTGTATCTTGGGCACCAATATGGAGGGTTTACCATTAAATATTTATTTTTAAAAACATGTTCGGTCTTGTAATAAAAATAAAATATAAAATATGTTTGCTTCAAATTCCAAAAAATAAACTAAATAAAATCGGCATTGATGGACTTGCGTATGTATGCCTCGGCTTCACCTCGGCCCACATTTACACGTTAGTCCATCAATGCCTCGTTTGCTGGCCACTGCAGTAATGTACTATTCTTGTAGGTACTAGAATTTCGGTAAGACAATTCAAGTTTTATCGTAAGATATGCAATATAATTCTTTAATAACCGAAAAATCTCATTTTAGCGTGACTGAATACTGAGATCTTTATTGCTGTAAGAGTTAGATAGTTATTTATGAAAGCTCGATCCCTGTCATACAGGATGTCCTAGTTCAGGGGTCGAGACCTCATTGATGTAATGTGTACTGAAGTTTGGAAATAAAATTACTAATAGGTATTATTACTATGTATCTCTAAGTTATAGATAGAGTTATAGATGAGTCACTTCTTTATATCAGCGATTTTCATGCGTTTTGCAAGATAATATGTTCCTGACGTCACAAGTCGAAGAGTAAAAACTCAGAACCCAGGTAGGACCTGGGTTATGACGTCAGGAAAAGGTTATCTTGACAGGTGAAAAAAGACCAATTATTTATTTATTTATTTATATATACTTTATTGTACACCAGACAAAACATAACAATAAAAACGATTATTAACATAAAACATACAATGGGCGGCCTTTTCAATTAGTAATGGATTCTTTTATTCTTTTGTTACTACAGGTCACAACTCAATCTGCCTAGCCTTTTCCCAACTATATTAGGGTCAGGTTCCAGTCTTACCAGATGTTACATGGAGTAACTGCCTATCGGACCCCACAACCCAGTTACTGGGTAACACAATACCCCTTTGAATGACTGGTTGTCAAAGTTTCGGGCTTCAACCGTAACGACTGTCAAAGAACCACGAATGACAACCGGAACCAACGGCTTAGCGTTCTTTCCGAGGCACGGGGTGTCTCGATAAGTAGTGATGATGGTCACCCATCCATGGACTGACCTCGGCAACCGGTACTAGGACCACATTCATATGATCAGTTGTTGTTGACTAAACTAAATACCGCATCAAATGCATTATAATCTTGAACAAACCAACTAGGGTCCGGTCGGAAAATCACTAAGTACTTTACACTGATTGAACAAGTTTCCGCCATCGCCATAAGAAGCGGGCGAAGCTCACTCTCGTGTGAAATTAGCCGACAGTTCTGATTGGCTGCCATATTTTTTTTCTTTCGTTGCTCATAACTTGTAATTGTAATTAGCAAGGACGAAGGACAAACAAAGATAGTTGGTTGGTAACATACTTTTATTAGGTAGGTAATTTGACCAAATGTCTTCGCCATTTGGAAAGTAAATTCGTTATTGTTGATATTCTTTAGTGTTGAGAAAATGTAATGTAATGCATATTGGAAAGAATCATCATCATCATCTGCCTAGCCTTTTCCCAACTATGTTGGGGTCGGCTTCGAGTCTAACCGGATGCAGATGAATAACAGTATTTTACATGGAGCGACTGCCTATCTGACCTCCACAACCCAGTTACTGGGTAATGCGATTCTCCTTGGTAAGACTGGTTGTCAGACTTTCGGACTTCTGACGACCCGTAACGACTGTCAAATATCTACGAATGACAGCCGAGACCTCGTTGATCCCGGGCGGCTGTCTAAATTTCCGAGCTAACTAGCCTATAGACATTTACTCATATGAAATTTAATACATAAGTACCTACAATTATCTATTCCTATATACCACATCTCATCTCCATCACCTTGACACGGCTAATACTGGTTCGACTGTGTAATTATCAATGACAGCTAGTAATCTTCACTAATGCTGAGTAAATACCTCCCTGTCAGCCTGTAATTATTTAGACAGCCTCATTTGTTTGAATTACCTATTGAGTATGATTTATAACATCATGTGTTGTATATACCTAAAGCTGTGACGTTGTTTGGTGGGCTCAAATAAGAGGAAGTCTGAAAGTGGCACCGGCAACTGAAAAGTTGTGTGGAAATCCGTTGTCATGGTATGGGCATGTGATACGGAGGAATGAGGAAAATGTCGTGAGGAAAGTTTTGAGTGTGAATGTCGATGGCTAAAAGAGTATCCGAAGACCAAAGAAACGATGAATGGACTGTGTGAATGATGACATGGTTAGTAAGTGCCGAGATGACGACTAATAGAGAAGTATGGAAAAAAAAGACATGTTGCGTCGACCCTAAATGAATTGGGATAAGGGCAGGAGAATAGTGATGAATTTTTGGTGGGCTCAAAAGACAAATTATGGGAATTTTTTCATCCTACGATCTGACTTTAATAATGGCGAGTATTATGAAAAATGCAAAAAACGTGGAAGAGTTTGATATTTATTTATTTTTTATTCATTTACATAATTATTATTTTAAATGTTAGCTTATATTATGTATATATTGTCTTGATTTTGTGTATGTTAATTTAATAAATTATTTTTAATTTATTGACTTAGTACCCAATTAAGTTTTATACAGCCTCCGAAATGCTATGAAGAAAATTAAATGTTTAATCGACATTTTAAATGCAACACACAAACAATGCAGTCACATCTATTACACTGAAATTTTCATGTGTAAAAGGTATTTCATACACTTCATCCTTATCAAACCATCAACATTTATACAAGTTAAACGAGAAAAGGTCATGATAACAGAAATTCTTAATCGAACCAAAACGATCACCAGAAAGCTGTAATCCCAAAAGAATTTTCCGAGTCATTCGCATCGAGTTAAGCGACAATAAGATTTAATTTAGCCGACAACGCGGACGGCGTGTCATGTGTTTACCGACACGAGATGACGGTGATCGAGCGTCCCTTGGGCGTAAAGCGTTACGTTCAAGCTGAACGGGAAAAAATGCCACGTCAACAGTAATGGGATATATTGTTGGTGTATTTACGATATTTTTGGCATTATATTTTGTTTGTACGTGTTGTGTTATCTTGTCGATCCTGCTTACTCTGTATAGCTGACAGAATATGTAGGTATTTTCCTCTTTAATTGTGACTATTTTAGTAGTTTTGCATATAACAAATTTGGGTATCTAACCTTGTTGTCATCATCAGTCTATAGCAGTCCACTGCTGGACATAAGGCCTCTTCTATTGCACGCCATTCAAGTTGATTTTCGGCAACTCTCATCCAGCTACTACCAGCCATCTTGCGAAGATTGTCGCTCCACCTAACCTGAGGGCGTCCCACCTTACGTTTACCGATTCGCGGTCTCCACTCAAGAACACGTCTACCCCAACGATCATCGGTTCTACGGCTAATATGGCCGGCCCATTGCCACTTCAGCTTGCTTATTCTGTGAGCTACATCGACAACTTTGGTTCTCTGCCGGATTACCTCGTTGCAGATTCGATCCCTTAGAGAGACTCCAAGCATAGCCTGTTCCATAGCTCGCTGAGCGACCTTAAATTTATGGACCAGCCGTACCTTGAGTGTCGACGTTTCGTCTCCGAAGTCATAACTGGCAGGACGCACTGATTGAAGACCTTAGTTTTTAGGCTCTGTGGAATACGCGACGAGAAGAGTCGACGAAGCTTCCCAAACGCTGCCAAGCCCAGCTTAATTCTTCTGTTAGCCTCCCTCTCAAAGTTGTTCTTACCAAACTGCTAATCTTATTGTGCCGACCCCAAATAAATTGGAATAAGGGTAAGGAAATGCTGATGATCTAATCTTGAAGTCTTTACGATAATAGGTTTTATGTATAAGCGATGGTTAAACAGGTTAAACGTGGGTTAAAAAGTCGCTTATCACTCCTTAACTTTAAGCAACAATTATGAATAAAGGAGTTACTCGTTACCAAAACTTGGATCTCTAAAACAGATTGAAACAGTGTCACTTCCAAACACAATTATACATCTTGCTATCAAATCAGCTTAGGTTACACGAAACAAAGAAAATAATAGGTACTAATTCTACTTGAATTTAAGGGCCAACCTACACAACACAGGTCTACAGACCATCATGTTTCAACAATTAAGTGGATAAACAGATCCCAACTCTGTATAAAATCTTGGAGCATTGTCGTCCAACAACGGGTCCTATCCGGTCCGGATCCGCGAGGTTACGTTTATTTACCCACCGGTCGTCCTCTGTTTACTTAGTACGGCTCTCATTTACGAAGTTAGACGTCCGGCGAAGCCTCGTCTGTCTTATTTGGATAATGCTAAGCAAATATGTAGATTTGCAAGCATTATGTTCCCTTCCAGTTTTTGACAACGTTAAAAATGCATGAAGTTAAGTCACCCTTTTTGCTACCTACAAAATCTACATGCATATATAATTTGTTTGACTAAAAAAATTGGGATTTTATTGCTCCCTCTTTAGAAGGTATTAGTATTCGGTTTTTATAGTTTTTTTTTTACATATTTTGTGTGTATATTGTGCCGTATAGCGATGTTGGCGCGACGCCGAGCCGCGACAATAAAATTTCACGCGGCATAAAGCAAAAACACACCCCAACGCATTACCACTGTTATATCTAACGACCACATTATCATGACCTGCCAATATTCCTACAAGATCCCCTTAATCTTCCTACTTTTGAAGGAGCAAGGAGGGGGAGGGAGGTCAGCTAGTGTGGTTGATAAAACACATCTTGTTATGGCAGTGCGGAAATCGAGGAACTTTAGTCGGATGTTGAGATAACAACTATGAAAAGTAGAACTATAACAGTTCACGTTTGGTTTAATGAACATCGTGTTTGTCGAAGCGCAATTTGGGAAGATCCGGTTCGGCTTATCTTGGCTTCAGTATTATACCTACTTACATAGCTAATTAAGAGTTCATTCAAAACTGTACGCTCCTCTACAAAAAATATATACAAACATATGAAATGTGTTTGCAACAAGCAGCGGAGGGCGCGATTTTAAATTAGACGATCTTTACCTACTGATGAAGTTCATCTTCTGCGACCAGAAACTAAATATGTTTCTAATTTTCTACTAATAAAACTAAGTATACCTCAGTAGGTGTGTTATGCGTTGGCGCAGAATTTCTTTTGGTTTCTCTTTCTCAACATGTTGAATACAATAGGACCTTTTTTAAATCTCCATGGTAACACGCTATTTACTGGAGCATAAAGCATAATCAGCCTATAATGTTCCCACTGCTGGCACACAGGCCTCCTCATTATGAGAGGGAGTGGGCCATAATCCACCACACGGTTCCAGTGCGGATTGGTGGATGTCACATGTCTTCCAATATTTTGATTCTAAGACATTCGGATTCCTCACGATGTTTTCCTGGATCGTTTTGTGAGCAGTGGTGACGAAATTAAATACACAAATTAAAGTGCCTGCCTGGGTTTGAACTCACGACCTACAATTTGTAAGTCGGGGCTGATACCACTGGGCCAGGGGTGGCTCACTGCTCATGCATTTTATGCTATCCCATATTTCTTGAACTGTGGAAAGTTTAAAATCATCATGTCAATTCCGATAAGTCGTACGTTTTCTGCTTGTAACTAAATTAAGTAGGTAACTATAGAAAAATTACGTTCGAGAAAAATAAAATAAATACTTGTAAACAAACATCCCTTGAGCTCTTAATGAATAAAATAAAATGTTACTCAAGTATAAAAAGTTGGTAAAAATAAGTCAATCAATATTCGCCTCCGAAGGTACACCGACTTGTCGGGTAAATTCTGAGAAACAATCTTGATACTTGAATAGAAAATTTTAAATCATGTATTTTACCAATAAGTAGGTACAGACGCCAGCACATGAAGCTACCCGAAACTGTCAAATTTTCCCAATCAACTTTGAACCTTATACTTTAGCTATAATGTTGAAAATCTATTAAAGAAATTTGACAGATTGTAATAGCTTGATGTTCTGGCGCCTGTACATACAATATACTACAGTCCATTCACAGGTTATTTTACCTACCTCTGATTTTGCATCACTGTCAAAATCACAGTGGTTTTTATACTCCTTGTAATAATGTTGCTGTTGGATTGCTGCTACTGACAAGATTTTCAAAATCACAATGATCTTTATTCCGGTGTTAAAAAGGTTGCTATTGGCTTGCTGCTGTCAGAGAAAAAATAACTGTGAAAGGACTGTAGGTGCAGTATCCTTGATCCTTTCTCTATCTGTTGTAATTTACTTTAGTTAAGGTATACCTACCAAAATTTTTGTCACTCTTCACGTTCTTTCGTCCTGAAAATTGGAATATCCTCGTTAATGGTAGAATACAGATAGTCTTAGTTACATAAATAAATAATATAGTTACTGTTGAATTCTTGTACCTTATACATCAATTTTGGCACAAGCTGTTCTACAATAGCTCGTACGAATTTAAACGATATTTTATCAATAGACTCCTTTATTTACAAACGTTAATTAAAGTTAAGTAATGATTTGTGACTGTTTAACTATACATTTTAACGTTTAAAAAATGTCTCTTAACTTTAAACAACGTTTATAAACCCCTAAGATGGCGGTGGGAATGAGTACGCCAGGTGTATCAACTCGTGGACCCGTCTCTCTCTTATAATTAATTGTTACACAACAACATACATTACAACAAGCTGCTTTAATATGACTTTTATATACCTGAAAAATGGAATCAGCATTTATTCAATAAAGAAAATAATAAAGTATCAAGTCGTCTCAGTGGCACAAGTTATCTTGTAGAATTTTAACGTTTGCGCTCGTTAGTCTGTAATAAGACGGAGTTGTATCAGTCAAATATTGATGCTGAGCTACGTCATATTGATTAGCGGGGCCGCGCCCTGCTGCTACCCTTATCTATCAGTATTTGAATTTAGGTAACATTGCTGATCATTATTATATGAGCAGTTTTGGTTTTTAACCGGCTTCAAAAAAGAGGAGGTTCTTCGACTGTATGTTGTTTTTTTATGTTTGTTACGCGCTATCTCCGGCAATTGTAAATCGATTTAAAAAAATATATATATTTTAAATAGATAGGGTATGCCTCAGGGGTGTTCCCATATAAATTTTATTAACTTTTCTTGGGTAGTTTTTGAGTTAGCTTCAATAATACGTATTTTTGCCACTTAGTTTATTTTGATGAAGTTATAATGACTTCCTGTCACTGATATTTACATAGCAAGTAGTGTTATACGAATTTGTGTGGGGTAAGTACAACTTAAAAGTGAAAAATAAAACTTTTTTACAAAAAAAAAAAAAAAAGACTTCTAAAAACGACACTAGAAAGTGAAAAATAACTTTAGTTTCGGAAGTCGGTGGCAAACAACGAAAATGCGAACCCAACGACACCGACTTGCGCAATTAAAGTTATTTATCACTTTCTAGTGTCTTTTTTGGAAGTCGGTTCTTATTTATGAAAAAATTACTTGCTTTGCTGTTGCTAGGATCAGTGGGTCGTCTTAGGGTAGAACGATCATCATATCAACCGAAATACGTCCACTGGTGAACATTGTGTTTTCCCAAACGCATTTTCACAACGTCTTGTTATTATTTTGAATAAACGATTTTGTGAACGCATTTTCCTTAGGTAGGTAAAGCCACAACTGCAATTGCCTGTAAAATTTCCAAAAAAAAAGTGCGTTGAAAAACGGACACAAGATTATGACTAGCATCGTGTGAAACTGATTTTGAAATTGCTACGAAATATCTATTGCAGTGCGTTCACCACCTTTAAGGCTGATTTACATTTGTTTTCGTTATGTAGTTAAGTTGTCACTAATTGACGCGTAGGTGCAAGTGACACTTCACAATGAAAATCTGTAACTTTTGGACTGACGTTTGGGCGTATGTGTCAAAAGTGACAGATTTGCTTGATCTGCTGTCAGATCTGCTTGAACTAACCATGCAATCGAAAGAAAGACAGTCGAAATATAGAGGTATGAGGAACAGGGTGTAAAATTCACTCATACTCTATAGAAAAGGGAGGATCCTCCGACCAGACGGGTGTTGTGTCGTGCGGGCAACTGCCCGATGATTCATGTCGGGCCATTTTATCTATGCTAGTTGCTCGGTAAACTCTGCTTGCGAGATGTAGGATTTGCGTGACGTCAGTATGACTCGTTGTTTGCATGTGGCGTTGTAGATCTATACCGCTACAGAAACTTAACATACACTTACGGTTCGATCTGTCAAAAATGCGCCATTTTGTACTGATCTCGATAGATCAAAACGTAAGTTAACGCTAAGTTTCGTCCCAGTATGTTACACCTACAGAACAACCATCTAAACAGGGCTTACTTCCCCAGTTTCTCCTCCACGTAACACAGTACTGTCCGTCTTCATTAGTGAAACGCAATCAGCGTGAACATTCGCACCAGCACGCACTCACTCGCTCTGACTACACATGACTACTATTGGATTTAAACTCGCAAACTGTACTAGCGGACGAAGTCACCTAGTTAAACTAGGTGAGGTAAGAATTTTAAATTTATTGAGGTGTTTTAACAACGGTGCAGTTGCCTCTAGAAATCTAAATAATAATTATAGATGATTTATTTCCGTAAGCAGGTTTGCACAAACCCTTTTACACGTCAATCATCTTTTAAATCTAGGTGAGGTCGTCGTTTTTCACCCGACTACATCATAATAGTTTCCCTAAAAATGCGTTCATGTAAGCAAAATTGAGGCCCATAATTGGCTTTATAATTTGGAAAATCAGTTTGTTTTTTTTTTAGCTAAGTGAAACCGCTCATTTTGCAAGATAAGCCAGTGACCAAGTTTAGAAGCGGTTTTTACAGCTCAGAAAACACCAAAAGTGCGACCTAAGTATTGTTAGTGTTACTCGTGAGATACAGACGCCAGCACATCAAGCTACCCGAAACTGACAAATTTTTCCAATCAGCTCTGAACCTTATGCTTTAGCGATAAAGTTGAAAATCTATTAAAGAAATTTGACAGATTGTAGTAGCTTGATGTGCTGGCGTTTGTACCACAAATTACCACAAAATGTTAATTCCCGAGGTTTTTTAAAACGTTACTTTTCAATGAAAAGGGGCGGTTCAGCCAATCTGTTCTGTAAAAATCTCAGCGTGAAAACTTAGGTGGTGAGTGGACTTGGGTCAGTGATGAAGTAAGTTGCAAATAATATCAATCCCTAGCATCAGATGGAATGACTTCTAGCTCACTTCATCTCAATTTTCACGATTCTGTTCTAAAAACGCTTTAGGAATCTAAATACTATATACAGTCTATCCTTTACGGATTAAGTAGACAAGTAGATCCTAGTAACCAATTTAAATGTCTATTCGTTAACAAAGTTAATGAGAAAATCAGCAAAATTTTACAACTAAATACGAGTGACCTACATAGAGGGAGTTCATTCTGCCACTAACAAGTTACGAAATTAAGCTTCAACTCTACACAGTGATCTCTTCAATTAAATGTCCAGTTACGCTATGAAAACAGACCGTTTTAAGGTTATAGTGATTAAAATAAAGAATAAATATGCTATTTTTCATGTAAACAAACAAAATAATAATAAAAGATCTTTATTTGTTACGCTGCCATGAATGCCACATCTAGTAATACATCTAATTTTACTTTAGATCCGTGTTTACTCGGTTGGTGATTAGTTGATATTTACTATTTTTTATCACTACCTTTTTATCCATTATTGTAAATTTACTTTTAACGAAGTTATTGTACGCTCGTAGGTAAACATTTTATGTAAACTTAGTTTCTCAGTAAGTGAATTATTGTTAATTCTTAATGAGAAATAATAAAGCTCTTAAACCACGAATAAACATGCTATTTCTAATTTTCTACGAAAATTCACACAAGAGCGAATGTTTCAAAATTTTGTATGTAATTGTGTAAAAAATACATTTGGAGGAAGCGTCTTTCCGCTGAAATGATGATGAAGAAAAATTATGAAAAAACCCAATTTCGGAAATAAATTGCTAAGTATTACTTTAGTTGAGTAATCGGAAAAAGAACACATGAAAGTTTTTTTTTTCATCCAAACTATGATTACTATGTAAAGAGAATAGTTGCAGCCATTTTCAAGATTAATCTTAGGGGCTATTCTCGTAATTTTAAGAACGTTCAGTCTGATCTCAGTCTCAATCTGTCAATCCTCTAACTTCCCTACATTTTTACTAGTACGAGTATTTGACAATTGTTTGTCATCGAGATGAGATTGCGACTAGATTTTGAACGTTTTTAATTACGGGATTTTTTTGATCTCAGTGTCAATCTGTCAAAATTACCTCTAATTTCCCTAAATTTTTGACAAGTTTTTGACATTGATTGTCACTGAGGTGAGATTGCGACTAGATTTTGAACGTTTTTAATTACAAGAATTGGCCTTCTGCTCGTACACTAACGAACCTTACTTTCAACAAAAAACCAATACAAAATACTTCATAAACTTGAAACTCGAACCCAAAATTTTCCACGAAGGAACGTTATAAGGGGAGTTACATAAGACCGCACCGTCCGTCGGCATAGCATCGTAATTGTTGGAGCTTGCGTCGCGTAGTAACGCCGGCTGTGTGCCGACGCGCGAAGCGTGAACGACACCTGGCTTGCTACCTGAACCTCATCGACCACTGCCTCTGCCGTGTGTACGACGCCTATTTTACGGCTAGATTATTGTGGAATATTGAGATGTTGCGGAAATTGTGTTTATCGAGATTTGTGTTGGTTTTAGAAGTTATCTGGTCTAATAATAAAGCTGAAGAGTTTGTTTCTTTGTTTAAACGCGTTAATCTCTGGAATGACCAAATTAATTTTGCCTTTGATAACCCAATTCTTGAGGAAGGTTATAGGCTGTTTAATATCACGCTAATAACCTTAGCAGCCGATCAAAGAGAAAAAAAGTCAGACAGAACGCTAAGTAACAACGAGGTACCAGCGCGGGCGGGCGATGTGATGCAACGCGATGGGTCGGGGCCGAATTTTCACGCGGAGAAAGAGAAGCTAGTCTTAGATATAAATGTAGTTAATAAAATAGGTTTTATAAAGCTGAAAAAGATTGCCCTAGAGAGTACTTGTTCTATTATTTTACCATACAGATGAAGTTCTACAAAAGTATTTGCTTGTAGTTCGAAGTCTGAGGTCAAAATAAGGGTGCTACGTAAGTGCTACGTAAATGCTACGCGTGCTACGAAAAAACGTCAAACGTACATTAATTTGTATTAAGGCGGAGGTTCCCGAAAACGGTCAAAAAGTTGGTTTTTTAAAGCAGTGTATCTCTTAAACCGTAAATACTTTTGACCAAAGAAAAAATTATGATATTTTCAAGTCTTACTTTAATACAGTGATGGAACCGAAATCATAAATAAATATACATTAATGCATCAAAATAATGTTCAAATACACCTCTTAATTTTCTTTAAAAGCAGTTTATCCCTTCATTAACAATTTTAATTACAATTAAAAATATACCATTAAATGTGTAATGCCAAACTGCATTCAATGATGGATTATTTATTATTAAATAGTTTTTGTAAATAGATAATTGCTTCATATTTGCAATAAATTACCACCGTTGTGTCATCGCGCTTCTCTTTCTTTTCTATGCAGTCCGACAGTGACCGCGCTTTAGGTCATGTAGTCGCCTTAATTGTAAATTAATTGCTTCTTTGAACGAAATGTTTCTCATGATCATCGAATGTATGTGTAATTCAATACCATACTCAAAACTTTCACACCCAAGCAATTCATCAAACACAGATTAGCACCATGTAATGCAGAATGTGTCGCTTCAAAGAATATTTCAATTGATAGAGGAAGGAAAGATCACTCGCAACAAAAAGAGGACCCGGAAGTGCCTGAGGGTTGAATAGTTTGAGTCCTCCGACCTCCGAGGTCAGAGGGAAGCGGAGGGTTTAGACGTTACTTTATTTCCAAATACATAAATAGGTCAACTAGGATCGACTGAATTTATTTATAGATGTAATAGACAACAAAAGAAAAAATAATTAAAGATGATTTGTTAATCTTTTTATTCTTTGACATTATATACGGACAATTTTAATTTTTCACCTCTTTATTAGTCGTTGTAATGGCAATCATATCACTTGGTTTTAGTATATTTTTATATTTTATTTATCCTTTTGATAGATTCTTATTTTGTAAATATGAGGGCTTTGTAGGCCTTGTAGACTTTAGAGCTGTAGACCATTATTTATTTTCTCAAGTACCTGGTACTTGTTGACAGGCCTACGCTGTCCTCCCATACCTTCTGTAATTTGAAAACATTGTAAAAGCCAATTATTTTTAAAAGAGTAAGTAACCGTGGAGTTTCTTGCCGGTTCTTCTTCATAGGAAACGACCAATTGGAACCGTGCACCTAGCTTCTGACGTTTCATAAGTGCCCATGTAGGTTTATGTGAAATAAAATATTTTGATTGATTTGATTTGAATAAAAATTAAGTTATTAGAATATACACTCGAAAGCAATTAATTCGGGTCACAAACATAAACCATAATCATCTTCACATCATTATCTCTGATGCAAGGAATTCTAAACATTCTTAGTTGTCATTTATTTTTACTTATTAAAATTACAATAATTAAAAGAAAGAAAATAAGTTTATTTGCGTTATACATGACGCAAAGAAAGAACACAAACACAGAAAAAAGAACTAGTTAGGGGGAAATATTCGTCACATCCACGCAAAACTTGAAAAAAAAAAACAACCATCTTTTTTTTACAGATTAATAATTTTCTCACATTTTAGTATAGTACCTACTTCACACACACGGTCGATTCACTCTAGGCTTCATAGCCTACAATATTTTTTTCACTATAAACTTCTAAGTACTTAATCTAAGCAACACATCGCTTGCAAATAACCTCTACATAATACTTCATAAAGTGAACAACACACTTAAACCTCTACCTACCCCCCAAACGTTGCCATGAACACAACACATACTTATAAACTTGGCAGCTCCTCCCGGTTTCTCGGACACGTCTCGTGGGCTGCATGGGGTGTAATTTGAACAAATGAGCGACGGCTACCGAACCAAATTAGATTCTCGCCGGTCGACCGCCGGACGGCGCCTTTGCCGGACCGTTGCCGGATCGCCTCCACTCGCCAACAGATTACGGCACTTGGGTCCGGAGCCGGTGCAATTTGTATCGTCTCGATAAATAGATCTTATGCCTTTTTGGAATCGGATTAGGGTACAGAGGGGTTGGTATTGGAATGGCGTCGGTTGTAAATGGTGTTAAATTAGATTTTTTATTGTAATAGCGTTAGTATGGACATTACAACTAGCAGATAGACACGACTATGATTATAAAACTTGTAGGATACATACCATTACCATAGATCATTCATATTTTAATCTGTCGGTTGCTATGGAGATGCTTTACTGTTGATTGTCAAACGGAGATAAGAAATGTTTTATTTTAAGTTTCTTTTATTTGATACTAGCTTTTGCCCGCGACTTCGTCCGCGTATATGTCGGTTATCGCGGACGCAGACGAAGTCGAAGTCGAATAAAAAGTAGCCTATGTCCTTTGTTGGGGTTCACACTTACCCTGTACCAAATTTCACACAAATCGGTTCAGTAGTTTAGGCGTGAAGAAAAGACAGACAGACAGACAGACAGAGTTACTTTCGCATTTATAATATTAGTTAGGATTATTATAATTCTAAGTTTTACTCCTTCTGATTGTTTTACTTCTTTACATTACTAAAAACTTAATAGAAAGATTTTGTACCTACCTACTAAAAGTATATTGAGGCAATACTTATCTATAATAACAGACTAATATATATTATTATATATACAAACCCCCTTACTAATATACGTATTATATCAGATGAATAGTTACACACCGATTTCTCTCTTTCAGTCGTCAGTAATTTTACTTTCGAAAGAAGAAGGCAAAGCGTTGTGTAACTATACAGACGCTATACAACGTTTATTAGTAAGGGGGTAATAATAAACCAGAAGAGTTTGTTTTTTTTTTTGTTTGTTTATTTGAACGCTCTAATCTCTGGAAATACCAGTCGGATTAAAAAAAAAAATGCGTGTGGCACTTGGGGACTGCCGCGGTAAAGCTATTGCATAGCAACGCACACAAACACCGTGCCGAAGTCTGCCGAACTGATACGACGTTAGACGATGCTTAGGTTTATTTTCGTTACGGAATTTCTTCATTCGGTCGCCGCGCTCAAAGCCCAAGATAAAAGCTATGCGATAGCTTAAAATCTTTTTGCATTTGACAGCCCAATTCTTGAAGAAGGCTATATAGACTATTGAACATCATGCTGGACCCTAAGGAGCCGATATAAAAGAAAAAAGGCAGAAAGAACGCTAAATGAAAACGAAGTAATAGTGCGTGCCGGCGATGCAATGCGATGGCGTAGGTCCAGGTAAAGAAAAATTATGATAATTAGCGGGAATTCAGTGATGCCCAGATTTTTAACACAACTCCGTGGTACTTCTCCACAAGCTACACTGTAAAACTTTACACTGTGTGAAACAAAAGATGACGTCAGAGATCGATCTAGCTGTCTAGAAACAGTAAACTTCTTTCATGAATGAATGTATCCCACTTTGTGATCTCACCAAATTACAAATTAAGAACGTCTCCAAAAAGAGCAACTTAAAAATAAATCAAATCAATACTGGCCGAATGTAAATAAATGCCGTGTTATCCGGTGTTTAAACAGTGTAGGGCGTCCCCCACCGGCTCCTAATCAAAAAATTGAACTTTCAATAAAGGGAATCATTAATTCTGCTTAGGGAGGGATCCCGTAACATCCTAACGAACTCCACAAGAATCTTGGGATGTTTTTGTCGGATAATTATTTGAAAGAAATACTTAGGAGAACCGGGCCTGCGTCCACTGGGGAAATTGTTTTCGACGCTACGCAAACAGCGGAGAAAAATGTCTTAGTTTTAATAGCTATGGAATGCTACGAGTATGTTTGTGATCCGTATTGGAAGACGTTTTAGATTAAATTGGGAAAAACTTTAAATTTAAAAATGAGTTTGTTACAAATAGAGATGATACTTTAATTATTTATTTTATTTTAAGGGAAAACAAACAGTAGTATAACCTATTA
This sequence comes from Hydraecia micacea, assembly GCA_914767645.1. Classification (NCBI taxonomy): domain Eukaryota; kingdom Metazoa; phylum Arthropoda; class Insecta; order Lepidoptera; family Noctuidae; genus Hydraecia; species Hydraecia micacea. The sequence continues at coordinate 5,966,256 of OU611794.1, forward strand.
AAAATAAACACAAATAACTTAACAAATGTACCCACTACATTTTACACAGATTACAACTTAGATATCTTTCTGTAAAACATACCACCTAAATTCACATGTGGAAGCAATAATAATACTGAGTGTTGGCAGCGCCCTGCGGTTGCACCCGCATAAGTATGGATCCCGTAGGAATATCGGGATAAAAGGTATCCTATGTGTTATTCTGATGTATAAGCTATAGTACTGTAAAGTTTAATTAAGACCTGTTTCGTAGTTTTTGCGTGAAAGAGTAACAAACATCCATCCATCCTCACAAACTTTCGCGTTTATAATATTAGTAGGATGATTATATTTACTGCTGGCAAACGTAATTGTAGTCAGGGCAAAATTTAATATGAACAAAAGACTAAAACTAAAAATAACAAAATAAGACTCTTGCTGGTGTACCTATTGTATCCCAAGGGGTCTATAGTTTGTTGAAGCATACGGAATCTACTGCTGATCCTTTAGAATTTTAGATAATTATATTACTTTTAAAAGTATTTCAGTTAAGAAATAGTATGTCGATTTCACTAAATGCTACTTAAATTAATTCTAATAAGCAGTGTGCTGAAGAAGTCGAGTGTTTATTAAAATTTGGTTAGGTACATAAGATTTTTCGTTAGCTTTCACACTCGCAAACAGGCAGGCTTCGTTTTCTGAGACTAAAATGTTTGCCACTTAATGATTAACCGTTAAAATTAAAAAGATAGCATATATAATTATTTCTCTCAAATTAATCTTTAAGTATTCTTCGAACAGCATCACAAACAAGCTAAAGTCCGGCCGCGCCAAATTTGCCAAAGATGTAAACAACAATAGCCGCTCAAAATTGAATAAAATCGATATACAAGAACATTTATTATTAGTAATGTTTGTTCTCGCCTAAATCTCCGAGCTAACTAGACAAAAACAAACATTACTTAAAATAAATATTCTTCAAAACCGATTACATCGATTTTATTCAATTTCAAGCAGCCATTGTTGTTTACATCTTTGGCAAATCTAGCGCGGTCGGACCTTATAATCAACCACAACAAACAGCGTCTCTCGGATATTGATCGGATATTTTTCTCAGACGCTATTACGGTAATGCAGCCAATCTCCCGACGAGAAAGGAGCCGACATCGCGACCGGCAGGAATTAATGATGTCCTTTATTGGAGCCACCATTTTTTGATTCCAACCCGCACCTATAACACAACCTTTTATGAGATTTCTTTTATTTCAACATACATTGCTCAGTTTTGGTACCTCTAACACAAAACATCTTAAACAAAACACGCAATGTATTTCGAATTTGGAGAAAATTCCGTCGTTGTCAGCTTTAGTAGGCTTTTTACTGAGAACAATCGCCGGAGGCGTAGGAAGCCAACAAAATCCTTGTTTACACGATCTGGGTCCACATTAAAAGCATACCCCAGTCGCTTTAAGGCATTATTCGGATCTGTCAGGGCTTACTGTATTATATTGTCAAAAAGGGATGTTACAGTATCGATTTGTTAAAACATTGTGCATTGCTTCAATGGTTCACCAATTTTTGTGTTATACGTTTTAGGGAATTAACAGGTTGAATGCCGTAATGACATAGACAATTAAAAAGCCATTGTATCTCGCGTGGATCTACGTTCGATACAAAGGGTTAAGCAATAGGTACCTACCGTATCAGACACCTTCATACATAAAATACAGTTAAGTATGTTCTTTAAAAACTTATGAAAAATAATGGATATAGATAATGGTACAGACGCCAGCACATCAAGCTACCCGAAACTGGCAAATTTTCCCAATCAACCTTGAACCTTATTTTTTAGCAATAAAGTTGAAAATCTATTAAAGAAATTTGACAGATATAGTAGGTTGATGTGCTGGCATCTTTATATATCTACTAACAATAAACAGCTAGGTTAAAAATAAGTACAGGCTGAAGACTCAGATTTTTTTGTGATTAGACTTTCACTTTTATGTCTTTTTATTCCCCAATGTTTTATCATCATCATAATGTATTTGTTTTTCATATCATAAAATCCAATTTGTTAGTACTAACATACACAACTTAATACAAGTGTTAGTACATCTGCAATAATTGTTATTTACAAAGGTCTTAAAACAACATTTGTATAAGTGTTAAGTGTAATACTTATTAATGTAGTTGTTTTGTTAACCTTACTCTGTAGTGACAGAGTAAGGTTAACAAAACAATGAGATCAATTCTCGTAATTTTAAGAACGTTCACAGTCTGATCTCAGTCTCATTCTGTCAAAAATACCTCTCTAATTTCCCTACATTTTTGACAAGTTGTTGACATAATAATATTATGTCAACAACTTGTCAAAAATGTAGGGAAATTAGAGAGGTATTTTTGACAGAATGAGACTTATGTTTGTCGCCGAGATGAGACTGCGACTAGATTTTGAACGTTTTAAATTACGAGAATTCGCCTTCTGATTTTGAACGTTTTTAATTAGAGGAATTGGCATTCAGCTACTTAAAAATACCAAACAATAAGACCAAGTCGCAAGCATAGGACATATCTTTGAAAATATAGCAACAGCAAATAGTTTTTAGCCGAATTGCTCTCAGATCGACAAAGCGAGTTCCAATGACGTCACAACTCATGTTGTATTAATGTTGCAGCCGCTCTTAGTTCACACAGCATCACATACAAACCACAGTAACCACCACCTCACCAACTCGCACCTAATGATAAAGCTAGCGAACTCTTTGACCAATTACGACAGACAAACGATACAGCGCATACGCAGCAGCCGACTGATCGCATCACCTCCCGCAGAAGCGAGCCAATTAATTGAAGGCACTAGAAATTCAGTGTCGCGCTGAGCCGGGATTAGCCAATGAGCTTGTGTCAAAATACCGTTCATTAGTAGTAGTAACGTCGATCTTGTGCTGTCGAGTTGTTTTAGAATCGCGATTTGGGTCTGAATTTTCTGACTAGGTTTTTGTTTTCTTTCAGTTAAAACAACGCTCTACTCAATTCTAGCCAGAGTCCCTTTGTACACACACGTTTTTCTTGCCGTGAAAAACTACGGCTTATTCTCTATCTGTAGGCACGGTCGTCAGTGTTGTATGGATTACAATGAAAGCATGTTGACGGACACGGTTGTTCGGCGCGGTTTATTCACCGTGTGTAGCCACGGTCATCAGTGTTGCATGGATCACTATGGAAGTTTGTTTACAGACACGTTTTTCTACGCGGTTTCTACGCCTTACCGTAAAGAAACCGTGCCGTGTATATGAACCTATTCATAGGAATGTATCATAGCCAATCAGTTTTTTTATACATTTTTAATCCATAATTATGGTTTGTATAATCGAAACTTCTACCATTAAGAGTAGTAGGTACTAAACCCTTGATCTATATAGGTACTAATATTTTTTTATTTGTGATCTTTTTATTACCCTAAGTATACTGTTGATATTACATTACAATACATAAGGCCGCCATTTTAACAGTCTCAATACCCCCCGTACTAGCTGATACTGTAATAATAAAGCTGAAGGGTTTGTTTGTTTGAAAACGCTAATCTCAGGAACTATTATTTTTTTCCTTAGGAACCGAGCAAAAAGAAAAAAAAACAGAAAAATCTCTAAACGAAGTAATAGCGCGCGTAGGCGATGCGATGCGACTGGGTGGGTCGGTGGCACAAGAAGTTGCAGGCGGACGAAGTCGCGGGCAGAAGCTAGTCTATAATATAAGTGCATAGAGCTGGCTTTTACCTTGGCCAGAGGCTAAGCATTGCCATACAACGTGGTAACGCCGCCAGTCTCTTGGGTACATTACCAGTCGACAGCGAAGCGGATGAATTTTTCGACGCTATATTTTAGTTTGTATTTCTATTAATTAATTAGGTATTAGTTATTATTTACTTAGGTAATTATTATTTAATAAAATATACATCTTATCAGTGCATAGTTAAATGTTGATTACTCATCGTATAAACTATCGTTGGAAAGTTATATAAAGTACAGCTTGACATAAAATTACACCCGTGCCTAATTGATTTGGAAAACATCCCAAAGTTATTATGACGAGCCATTATGGCATTAATTCTATAAAAATTAACTGACTAACATGCAGGGCCAAAATAGCCACCACGTGGAGCCCTGACACAGGTACAAGGCGTCGCGGCAGAACCCCGTAGAAGATGGCGGGACGAGCTGGACAAAACAAACGACCAGTGGTCCACTTTAGCCCTGGATCGAAAGAACTGGAAGTCACGGGGAGAGGCCTTTGCCCAGCTGTGGGATGATGCAGGCTAACAGTAACAGTAACATACAGGGTTATTATAAACACCGATAGAGTAAAATTGGACAAAATCTCGTGGAACTAGAGACTTTGTAGACCATTTCATTAAGCACTTGGAGGCGTATACAGACATTGCGAGGCATGCGCCGCGCACCGCCGCGCACGCCTCGCAACACACGCCTCGATATTAATTTTCCTCGAGTAACTTGTTGACAGGCCTACACTATCCTCCCACACCTATTAACATTGTAATTTGATAACATTGAAAATGCCAATTATTTTTAAAAGAGTAACCATGGAGTTTCTTGCTGACTCTTCTCCGTTAAGAAGGAACCGTGCACCTAGCTTCTGACGTTTCATAAGTGCCCATGTAAGGGGCAGTATGTCAATCACAATAAAACAGCTTATAAAAAAGAGGCTGGGTTCATTTATAATGGTTCGATTTAGAGCATAGAAAGGAAACCAATAACACAATAATAAACAATATGTCCCAAAAACAAAAAAACTCGCCAAAATCCATAACTGCTAGAACTCTATTTATCTCAATTTTCAGTGAAACCGTCCAGTCTCCGTCTCCATCGTACGTATCAATTAGGCGGGGTGCAGACGTTCGCGCCACTATCTTCACGGCGATCGCGTTAATTATCGCCAAACGGTAACCGAAGTTATTGCCCCCCGGATACTTGCATCTTAGCTAGATTATCTGTCGAATTGTGCTCTTTACGATCTCTTGTGTTCATAGCTTCACTTTTGACTTCTATTGTTGTTAGGTAATGGAATTGTCGGACTTTATGTTGAGATAATGGAAAATGCATTTTATTATAAGTACGTTAAAGTATGTATGTATGATAATATATAGATAAACCATTAAGTGCACACAAAAGACATACCACAACACACAAAGGCACAAATAAAACATAACAAGTTATTGTACATAAATATATAAAAACAGGGTGCCAACCAATGGTGCCAACATACAAAAAATAAAAAATTTAAACGTACTTACAGAAATAAAGTGACACTATGACATACTCATAAACAATCATTTTATAATAACGAATGTAAAATGATTGTTCTCAGTACATCAATGATTTTATCCTGTACACCATGTGAAATAAAGTGACGCGAATTCTATTGTGTCATGACTGATCCTACATTTTTTTTGCAATCCAGAATTGAAATGGTTTAGGTACAGACGCCAGCACATCAAGCTACTACAATCTGTCAAATTTCTTTAATAGATTTTCAACTTTATCGCTATTTCATAAAGTTCAAAGTTGATTGGGAAAATTTGACAGTTTCGGGTAGCTTGATGTGCTGGCGCCTGTACTTATCGAATATATAACACCACCATTCACATCTTTAAATTAAATACTTTTCGGCACATTAGCTCTATCTTTCATTCCTTTAAAAAAAGTCTATCCCACAACTATTTTCTTGTCAAATTACTCGTAGAATGGAGTAGTGAAAAGCATGTAGCAGTAACAACTGACATGGGGTAAGGACGGCGGAGTCGCGTGTCCGTTACAATCAATCTCATTTGTTGCAATTAGCGAGACTGCCCTTGCAGCTGTGTGACCATGTCCACGTCAAAGTTGAACCGTGGAAGTTTGGAACGCGTGGGGAGGATCGCGATGTCGATGCGATGTTGTTTTACAAAAGTGAGTTCTGGGCTTAAAATGTTTAGTTTTGTGAGAGGCAATCAACATGCGTACTTTGGGCAGTCCTGTTGTAGTTTAGCTGGTGCCAAAACAAGAGACAAAACTCGATTGATAAAAGCGTTGCAGCCTATTAGTACCAATTTTTTTTTTATCTTTCCAGGAACTCTTTTCCCGCGGCACCTTGAATCAGCTCTCGCGATACGCTTCCAGGTCATCTCGCCATCTGTTTCTGGGCTGGCCTGTTCATATTTATATTCTAAATAATCTCACCATTTAAAACTTTATTGTTTTGAAATGCCTGCCTATTTTTGGATTATGTGAATTAGCCGTGGCCTTACTTTATCAACAAAAAGCGATGTGACTAAAATAAATGCCTTTTATCTTAACTTACTTCGTTCTTATACATAGACCGCAAAAACATAGTACTTCCTAAGACGACCTACTGACCCTTGACCTACTTTGCAGTAAGTTTTGTTTAGAAAAACTTAGAATGTTATAGACCAAAAACACTCCCATAACATCATCATCATCACCTACAGTCACCCACTGAGTACTTATAGACGTCACTTTTTTTGCCTGCGATGGCAACAATATCGTCTGCCCATCTCGCTGCCGGACAACCGAAATCTCGTCTTCCAGGGCGCCTTCCGAATTGCGTTAAAAGCGATTATATCGCGAATCCGACCAAATTTAATAGTCACAAAATATAAGGGCTATTGAGTAATAATTGTGACATTGCGCGTTGGTCGGATTCGCGATATTATCGCTTTTGACGCAATTCGGAACGTAGGGCCAGTCTCATAACTTAGTCTATGTCAATTTATGGACTAGGCACAAAAAAAGAATACGAAAGAAACAAATTGATACGACAGGCTAACCCCGTCGTACTGGTGCGACTGCCTCACTCGGACTTTCAAAACAATATCGTTTCTTCATCGTCTCGATATAGAAGCAGGCTAGCTCGCCAGGTCCATGATAATACCATCGCAGTGTGACATTGTGCCCGTGTGATTGGCTGCCCACCGCAGCACGCCGAGTTTTCTGCTAGCGGTTTTCTAATCTGAGCACGAAATTCGTTCGCGTTTTCGACAGTTGCATTGAAATGTTTTATCTGTGTCTATGTAAGTATAGTTTGGTTGAAATAGGCAGTTTTATTTTACTAAGTGAATCTATTTTCGGTAGAAATTGATGACAAATATACATGAAGATGAAAGGTGCAGAATAATTTGGAAGTTTGAAAAGAGGTTCTCTACCAACTTATTACACTTTTTTAATTTCAACATCACTCTGTCTTCGTTTTGTCTATAGCTTTTGTCACATGTCAAAAACTGCAAATATTTCAATAACGTCATTTAGTTACCTAATCCAAAATTTAAATCAACTTTATTTTTATTAATTTCGTAGATTTTCGTGAAAGACTCATTTAAAATTATGGAAGAAAAAAACTGTAAATGAAATTCTGAATTGCATTTGTCTTTTGATACTTTCGTGAGAAAATATTCTCAGAAACGTAGCGCAAACGAAGTAAGTACCTCAGCAATAGTAATTTACTGGAAATCATCCAGTATGCCATACACATTGACGTTTAGGGCATATTACCATCATTAACCTCATTGTTCCACTCACTGTTGAATATAGGCCTTCCTCTCATGTGACAAGCTTTCCTGGTCTGTGTGAGCCTCATCCATGCTCTGCTTAAGCTAACGTTTTTAATAAACTTAATAAACGCCTTAACCTTACTGGCAGCGCCCCACGGTTTCACCCGCGTAAGTGTCGATTCCGTGGGAATATCGGGATAAAAAGTATTCTATGTGTTAATCCCGGTTATAATCTATATGTGTGCCAAATTTCATCCAAATCCGTTCAGGAGTTTTTGCGTGATTGAGTAACAAACATCTTCACTTACTTTCACATTTATAATATTATATATACGTATCAATTTAACATTTTTAGTGAATATTTTAATATAAAAAAATAAAAACATTTTATTTTCGAATGGTAATATTTTTTTTAGCATGTATGGATGCTATACTATTGCGGGTTAACGGGAACGCCCTCTGTTAGTTAACATACTGTATATATATATAGTAGGAAGTAGGGTTCACACTATTTTCCTGTAAGTTTCTGTGGTCTAGAGATTGCCAGACAACTACTGGTTAACTTTTCTAATGATGAAGAGTATTCATTTCATAGTGATACCTGTCTCGTTACGCATCCTATACACATCGGGAAGGCCACAATGTAGTAACAAATGCCGATGTATCGGACATCGATTGCCATACATTGACCACAATGACTGGCATTCGATTTGTACGTCGCGCTGGGAATATGAATGTAATTCGCCAATATGTTGTTCACCATTTTAAATAAACAAGGGCTAAACAATAACTGTGTACCAGCTTTGTTTACTTCATATACTGTCATTTTCTGTTTATTAAGTATTATCATCATTTCCTTAAGTTGCTTTTAGATTCGATGATTGCTATTCTCTGCTTTTCGTCAAGAAAACACACGGGATTCCCGCATTGGCAGTGTCTGGAGACGGCAGTACTATAGTCCGTGCGGAACTAGTTGGCCGTGCCTTAGGCACCCTTAGGTATGTGAGCTGTGGTACGGAGGGGCGGGGGCGCATTACTCAGTACGTGCGTTGCGAACCGTCGCCTCAACCCTGTCCCCACCTCAGCGGCCAACTAGTTCCGCGCGGACTGTTATAGAATTCGTAGTACCGAAAGTGCTTTGAACGCAAAAATTCCGGGGTTCTACTCTCTAAGTCCGTCATTAAATTTTTCGAACGGTCAAACACATAACGGGATTATATTAATATTGTATTGTATGTGTTTTATATAGGCCTTGATGCCTGAAATAAATGGATAAATAAATTAGGGACAACTTTCAAATCGTGTTGTCATTCATTCATAATCATATACCTATACGTATGTGATACGGAGTAGAAAACGCCCGTAACCTTGACTACACTACGGATTTCGTGCTTAGGGAGTAGACGGACCGGACCGTCTTCAATGCCGTCAGTTTCTCTACGTCATTTGTGTGTGTCAAACTTTTTTTATGGAAAGTATTGACAATGCAGCAGCGGCCTCCAAGGCGTCTCCATGCCTTACGGTCAAGTCAAATAATGAACCATCTAATATATTTTTCCCTTTCAAGTTAAATGAACATCGTATAAAATGAGCGTAGCCGTGAAATCTGTTCACCTTCGGCGAGTAAAGGCTAAACTGCCGGAACCCGACAGGTTTTATATCTTTAATGATGCAGACAGTTCAGTTTCGAACGAATATGAAAAAACTAAATGCGCCAATAACGGCACACAAACCAAGCCTGATCAACGTAAACAGTATTTTATATTTAAAAAAAATAGTAAAAGTAGAAGGTAGGTATTAGTACCTAGTAGTATATTTGAATTAAGTATTTGAGATCATTCAAGTTATGGAACAACAAACTGAATGTTTTATTGAACAAAGTCCAAATTCCATTGCAGCCAAAAACTCATTAGAACCAATTAATGGTCACTCAAAAATCAACTTAGATTCCATTTCACTAAAGTAGATAACTGATTAAGTGGCCATAGAATGTAAATTATCTGTGATTATGAAAACTACTATAGTAGTAAAGTAAATTAACTAAACTAAATTAATTAATTAAAGTAACTCTGCTAAATTCTGTAGAAATTCTCTCTTAAGCCTACTCAAAAATGTGTCAAAAATCTTTCAATTTTGTAGGGTTTTTGGTTCAGACGGTCTTAGCAGACAATTTGATGATTACAGTTTGATGTTATCGATGCATACTAAACTGTGTAACCAGGATCATAGTCTTGTGTGCCTAGAGGCCCTATTGTAGTCACTACTACAATGGATGTCAGGCTTTCGGGCTTCTGACTACCCGTAACGAAGTGTCGTTAGTCCGAAGCCTGACAATCAGTCTTACCAAGGGGTATCGTGTTACCTAGTAACTGGATTGTGGAGGTCCGATAGGCAGTCGCTCCATGTAATATACTGATAATCAACTGCATCCGGTTAAACCTGAAGCCGACGCCAACATAGTTGGGAAAAGGCTACGCATACTATGTTGACGTAGTTTTTTTTTTTTTTTAAAGCTCTTGTTGTTATGTTTCAGGGCTACGCTTACCACATAAACTTGAAACATGTATAATTACGCCAAGGAAGAAATTAAGGAGAAAAAAAGGTAAGTAAACGTTTTTACGGCAATTTACATCCTAATGCTAGCAATAAGGAGACGGTTCTCCTTATTGCTGCCAAATATTTCGGAGAACCACTCATCCCGTTATATATACAGGTCTTCTCCTGGTGGCAATCAATTTTTATCATAACCTAACGGCCATACAGAAAACGTGACCACTGGCCAATCTATTCCAACATTAGCTTCGCAGCTTCACGACCATAATGGACATTTTCAAATGAAAATACTATCAAATAAGAAATAACCTATATAATAATGAATAAAGTTATAGCTTAATCATAATCAGCCTATATTGTTCCCACTGCTGGAAAACAGGTCTCCTCTCTTCGAGAGGGAGTGGGCAGTATTAATCTACAACGCGGACCCAGTGCGGGTTGGTAGATGTCACATGTATTTGAGGTTTCGGTTCTAGGACATGCCGGATTCCTCACGATGTTTTCTTTCACCGTTTTGAGAGCAATAGTGATAAAATTATTTACACAAAGTGAAGATCCTACCTAGGTTTGAACCCACGACCTACAACTCGTAAGTCGGGGCCGTTACCACTGGGCCACCACCGCTTTTAGTAAAGTAATGATACCCATTAATTTTCAGCAAAACTTATGGATTGGAAAAAATACCACAGACTTAACGTAATATATTCATTTATTGATGAATTAGAAAAAGACTTTCCAGCGATTTGTACCGTCACAGTAATAGGAAAATCTGTGGAAGGAAGAGATATTAAGGTAGAAACCTTCATTAGTAAAAAACGTGTTATAAGTATCACGTTTTTAAATAAGTGTAAAATCGAACTTGGTAGGTACAAAGTCAATCTAAGCGAGATGATTGTTAACGAAACACCATAATATGCAGCCATCATAGCTGCAATACATTAGGCAAATAAATAATAAAATGAAGTTCATTTCATTCAGGTAAAACCCATATTATTTTAAATAAAATTTCACAATATTGAAAGACAATAGATTAAAAAAGAATAAAATGTTAATGCAATTAAAATCAACGAATGAGTAGAAAGAAATAGGATGTCGGAATGACTTTTACATATCATGTTACAAAGAAAAACATAATAAGCTAGATGTAGTCTACTCCTATCGGACTACTCCAGAGAATAAACGGCGAAACAAACTCAGGGCTCAGTCTCTTTTAAAGTCCAGACATAATCTTGGTCAGATCATGTGAGAAAAATGTATATTAGTGCCTGAAATGGCCTTTGGGGAACCGCACAGATTTGATCGAACGAGTCATTTGTCAGTAATCGTGTAGCTACTTCCTGAAACAGCCAGACATCCTGACAGTCATCTGTCCATCAGTAGAAACAATAGACAGCTAAATGATGACGATCACCCTCTTTCAGATGTTAAAGGTATCGAACAGCAATGCAGGCAACGCCGGAGTTTGGCTGGATGCTTGCATACACCCCCGGGAATGGATCACTACAGCAGTCGTCACGTATATTGCTAATATGCTGGTCAGAAACTTTCACAAACTTTCAACTGCTGTTACGAGTAAGGATTGGTAATGAGTCAATATTTCTCATTATGTACACATGACTATTCATGACAATGACATACATGTCATCGTCTTGAATAGTCATCATAGAATAGTTATCGCGAAATTGTATACTTGGGAAACCCTCAGCCCAGGGTATTATATTATCTGTGGCCCAGGTAACACGGGCGTGTTTTTCACGCGGAGGTTTTTTTTCGCGCACTTTATTTTCAACACTCACCTCAACACCGAGAGTTGAAAATCCGATGCACGATAAATTCTCGACAGGATATTCTTGCGTCGGTGCGTATATCTCAGATTCTGAAGTGCACTATCAATTTGTACACTGATAACATTATCATACATCCCTTTGGTTCTTATATCCTAATTTTAAAAATCGAGTAGCAACGCATATTGTAGAATATCCTGCATAAATTTTAATGACCAGGGCACTGTTTTCAGGCATATCGTACCAGTTTTAAATCCAGATGGTTATGAATACACGCACACACACGAACGCATGTGGAGGAAGAACCGAGCGACGTACGGAGGAGAATGTGTAGGTGTTGATCTGAACAGAAACTTTAGGTATGTATTTTTATAATAGAAGAACCTATAGAATCTTATTATCAAGAGCTTGTAAGTTGGCGGTTTGATACCCCCGTGCCTCGGAAAGCACGTTAAGCCGTTGTCCCTGAGCCTGATCTCTCTCCGGTCATGTCGGATAGCCGTCCGATCGGACAATGAGAGTGCACTACCCTAGGGAAGAGAGAGTGCACCTGCTGTGTCCGCGCATACACTTATGCGCTATAATATCTCCTGCGCCGAAGGCTGTTCTCCGCTGAGATTGGTCGCCATGGCCGAAATTCTGGAGGATTTTATCAAGCTTAAAGCAACAATGAAATTCATACTAGAGCTAGCTAAACTTTTTATTATGACATAGAGTGGCAAAAAAATAGTCGGACAACTTGATGGCAAGTAATGGAAGATTTACACTAGGAAAAGAAATATGAAAAGGCATTGCAACGCATTAGCCATTAGCTAATATACTCGTGTAATACAGCAAAAAATGCTTTATTTGTTAAGAGTACAATATCATGTTAAAATCTATTTAAGTATTGGTATTTCAGTTATGCATGGGGACAAGGAGAAGAAGGCTCATCTGGCGAACCAAAACATGTTTTCTACAGAGGGCCAGCACCATTTTCAGAACCAGAAACGGTAGCTGTAAGGGTAAGTGTCCTATTTGATCCCGACGGAATCATTGAAACCATTTAATGTCATGCAAATACTTGCAGAATATAGTATTTTTTCTCAAACATGCTTGGAAATTTGAGTATTATTTTGACAATCTTCTTCGAGATAAATCAAAATTGTTGTACTGGCCAAATACATACGAGCAGCGGCCGGCAAAAGTTGTATGAAAATCCATATCTGTCGTGTTTTGAGGCCAAATAAATTACATAGTAAACTCATATCTGTCGTATAATTTAAAAATGGAACGATCTTTTACTCCAAAACAGAGCAACCAAGGAGGTAACTTATCAAAGGTTTTATTTAAATTTTGAACTGGCTTGAAAAATATAATGCTGTTTATTGAAAAAAAACAAATGAACACTTTAAACCGGGAAAAATTATTGTTGTTCGTTGTTTGTCATTGATTTTGAAAAGTAATTGTATTTGACAAAAATGTTCTGCCTAGGTACTACTTAGTTTTAATTTCCGCACATTATTTGACAAAAGTACTATACAAGCCTTGGCCACAACTAGGCATTGATGGACTTACGTATGTGTGCCTCGGCTTCGCCTCGGCCCACGTTTACATGTTCGTCCATCAATGCCTCTTTTGCTGGCCGCTGCAGTAATGTACTATTATCTAACGAAGCGATGCGCGCTGTAAATGCGTGCGTGAAGGTGAGTATCGTCTTCACGCACATAACACACACAGGGAAGTGTATGTTGTCCGAGATAATGGCGAAGTCGGTTGTCTCGGATGGTACCGAGAGCTCCTGCGCTTACACAGATATTCACAGTATGTTTGTACACTTGTTTTTTTTTAGGATACAATACTTGGATCGATAACGCCTTTCAAGGTGTTTCTGTCCTTTCATAGCTACTACGAGTTGATAATCTTCCCCTGGGGCGACAAGATGGACCCGTGTCCAGACTACATCCGCCTACTGGAAGGTGGCAGTGTCATGGCAAGGGTAACTCCACGTAAGAAACTAGTAGTAGATACTACAGACCGGATTAAACTAGTAGTATGGTCTGTTCCAAAAGTATCTGATGAAAATATAAACAAATAGATTAGAAAACGTACCGTTTGTAGTGCCACTTACAGTCCGTTCACAGTTATTTTATGTCTGACAGCAGCAACCTAACAGCAACCTTATCATGACGAGAACAAAGATCACAATGATTTTGACAGACTTGTCAATGGCAGCAACCCACCAGCAACCTTATTAGAATAAGAATAACGATAACTGTGATACAAAATCAGAGGTAATAACTGAGAACGGACTGTAAGTGGCACCAGTCAAAGGATTTGAATACTTAAAACCGAAATTTTAATCTTAACCACTCAATCCCGGCGTGGTACGATGTCGGCCCATTACAATAGAAAATCAATTGTGTCTCATTAGCGGTGATTAAGCGGTTAAAACACCTTAAAGAGGTTTTTCACTTGACTCAAACAATAATTGTTGGAAAAAGTGGTGAAAAAATATAGATGGATGTTTTTAAAATTCTCTTCAGTGAGTGATTGTGTAAGAATTAACCTAAACAGAGTTTGGTACCTGTTTCAATAGATATTTTTAGAACAGACAAAAGTATCATTGCAAATATGTGAATAGTCATAGAAATGGGTATAGCGAAAAGTCTTCAGATTGAATTACCTTTCAGGCAATACTTGATACAACCGGGAAGACCTATAGAGTCGGGGGCACTAAAGACCTCACCTACTACGCATGCGGGACCAGCATAGACTGGAGCTATTCCATTGCGAAAATACCATATTCCTACATGGTAGAGCTAAGGAGTACAAAGCACAAATTCAAACTTCCAAAAGACCAAATTCTGGACAACTGCACAGAAGCCTGGAACGCTGTTCAGAAATTAATGGATTATGTCGATAAACATTAAGAAAAACCTAGTCTTGAACTGTTACAATGTGCTGTCTATATCTGGTGCAGTTTATTATTATTATTAAACTGCGAACAATAATGTAAGCGTCTGATTAAAAATCAATTTCAAATACGTATCTCTGCATTTTAATTTATATAAACCATAAGAACATGATATCAATATTTATCAAATTATACAGCAAAAAACTTCACTAAAAAATTACTGACGGAGTTTTTTGGGATGAATACTACAGTTCATACATGATGTTTTATCAGCAAATTTTACGAGAGCTTTGATACCGTTTAGTATTTCTTTACAACAGATGAGTATCTCGTCTCTATGTACTAGGAATTTGTTCTGTTTACTTCTCAGTTCGATAAGATAGGAGAAGGGAATGCGAGCTGTTCCATAACTCCAGTCGATACTGGTACCAGAAGCATAATACATGATGTCCTTGAAGTTTCCAACTTTATACATGCGACCACTTGTATCGAAGATGGCCTGGAATATGAAAAAATTAGTTAATTTATGATTCGATCCAGGAGAAGATGGCAAAATGAGACAGGATTGGTCCACACTAGCTCAAGACAAGGAGGAGTTAAAAGAAGGGGCCTTCGCCCTGCAGTGGGACAAAATAGGCTAAACATAAACCCCCTTACTAATAAACGTATTATATCAGATGAATAGCTACACACCGATTTCCTATACAGACGCTATACAACGTTTATTAGTAAGGGGGAAATAGAATAAAATAAGATTCCATCGTCACGGACAGAATAGTAAAGTTTAGAATATCTCTTCGATCTTACTTTAGCCATAGCAGTTCCTCCTTCTAGTAAACTGACATAATCAGGGCATGGTTCCGCTGTGTGGCACCAAGGAAACGCTATAGCTTCACTATAAGAGTGAAAAGTCAGGAATATCTTGAACGGCGTCCCTGAGTACAGAATAATGTCCTATAAAAGCATTTTAAACTGTTTCTTTAATAACATAGAAGTAAATAAAATGTTTACTATAAAATCATCCTACCTTAATGGCAGTAGTTTCAGGCTCCGAAAACGGTTCTAAACCACGATAATTAAGGTGATTTGGATCACTAGATGAGTGTTCGTTACCACCACGTCCCCAGAAATACCTGGAACATAAATCAAGAATTGGTATGCATACACCAAAATCTATGAGAACCTTCATAAAACTAATGGACCTTTGTTCCCATTCATTAGTACCACCGAACTGTACCACCGGTGGTACTAGCGGGAAATTTCGTTCTCTATAGTACCATCATTTATTTTAATCAAACAGTATCACAAGTACCACTAATATTGATTAAAATATATGGTGGTACTATAGAGAACGAAATTTCCCGCTAGTACCGGTGGTTCAGTTCGGTAGTACAGTGGGAACAAAACGAATTTTACCCATAATTTCGGTTCAGGTCAACTCCAGTAATAGTATTTCCAAATCGCGCTCTGTTTTTCCGCCACATCCTATCCACTGTATGAGAATGATTGTATCCATCTGGGTTTACTACTGGCACAAAATACCTGAAAATTTTATTTTATTTTATTTTATATATTAAGGAAAACCAACAATTACACACTATACATGGTTAATAATAGCTTATAATCTAGATATATCAGTGCGTAGTAATTACGTTATCCACATGTTACAAATTCGGATCGAAATCTAGAAGAGTTCGAGTACAACATTACTAATTAATCTTACAAGTTAATAAATCCTATTCTTATAATACTAAAATTTATACATATATGAAAAAACGGTTAATAATCTGCTTCTTCGATCATTTTAAGTAGATCAATGCGATTTTTTTTAGCTGGCAAAGAAAATAAATCTAATTCTGAAAAAAGGGTAGTTTAATTTTCATTTCATCTTTTCAAATTTTTGTTGAAATAAATCTATTATTTTTCTGTTCATTTCCAATTTGGAATGTTATTTACCAGTCTTTATTAGTTAAATTTGAACTAATTGTATCGAAGTGTCTGGCTAAGTAGTCAGCTATGTATGTGACCACTGATGTGGTGATCCACTCTCGCGCATGAGTTGCGCCGTCTATCCAGATTCCTGTATTTTCTGCATCGCTATTTGAAATTTTAAGCATCTGAAAAGTTAAAAGCTTTTGTGAAACAGTATCTACTATATCGCCTCTTTCTCAATAAATGTATAATAATTGTATTTTTTTGACAGAATTTATTGTATTACTAAATTATTTCTTGTGTTGTGTTAAATATTAAAACGTCATTTATTGACAGTCCATTTTGATTAACCTCAACTTGCGATGAGAGCAGTGGTGACCCAGTGGTACCGGCCCCGACATACGGGTTTTAGGTCGTAGGTTCGAACCCAGACAGGCGCTTTACTTTGTGTAAAATAATCATCACCACTGCTCTCAAAACGGTGAAGGAAAATATCATGAGAAAACATGTCTATCATGTTCTAGAACCAAAAATTCGAAGACATGTGACATCTACCAACCCGCACTGGACCCGCGTGGTTGATTACGACCCACTCCCTTTCACCGAGAGGTAGCCTGTATCCCAGCAGTGGGAACGCTATAGGCTGATTAGGCTTATGCTTATGCAACTTGCGATAGATAAAATATTCTTAGAAAACATGAAGTATAAATTTTTACAGAATAAAACCATGGTCAGTACAGACCTTTATATCTCTCCCTTCTGCAGATTTTCCAATAACGGACACTGTACATGTCGAAGGAAAAGCAGTTTCTAACTGTGACAGGAAATTGTATACGACGTGAAGTGGATAAAAATCATTCCAATTTAGATCACGTTCTGGAAATAAAATAACACTCTCTGTTATTTATACAAGGTCATAATAAATAAGTTGGCGAAACCCCACAGACGTGATGGGTCTTTGTGTAATGACGATAAAAAAAAATCAAGTTACCCTATGCTGTCCCATTGCTGAGCAGAGACCTCCCTTGAAATTGAGTTTTAAAATTATTTTTATTTATAGGTATATTTATTTTTGTCATTATCGTAACCCACCGCGTCTGTAAAGTTTCGCCAGCTAATTTGACTTTAAATATTATAATGAACTACCTAGTTATTGTTTACCGTTGAACCACAAAGATGAAGTTAGCTATAACAAAACAACACAGATTTTGGAAGGATACTGGGCAGGTCTTTACATGCTGGTCTGAGATACATGTTAAGTTGTATCATTTAGTTAACATTAACATAGAGCCAACACGTGTAACGCTGCTTTAATACCCTAGTAGTCAAGCCCGTTACCATTACCAAAAATTTTGGTCTCGGGTACTATTCACATATAGTTCGTGCCCACACGAGTGGAAAAGAGGATCTGTCGACCCTGACATTAAGGCGACTACATGACCTAAAGCGCGGTCACTGTCGGACTGCATAGAAAAGAAAGAGAAGCGCGATGACACAACGGTGGTAATTTATTGCAAATATGAAGCAATTATCTATTTACAAAAACTATTTAATAATAAATAATCCATCATTGAATGCAGTTTGGCATTACACATTTAATGGTATATTTTTAATTATAATTAAAATTGTTAATGAAGGGATAAACTGCTTTTAAAGAAAATTAAGAGGTGTATTTGAACATTATTTTGATGCATTAATGTATATTTATTTATGATTTCGGTTCCATCACTGTATTAAAGTAAGACTTGAAAATATCATAATTTTATCTTTGGTCAAAAGTATTTACGGTTTAATTTGACCGTTTTCGGGAACCTCCGCCTTAAGAAAATACAACATAATATAACGTACTTATTGGTGATCGTATGCGGCCGCCCGACAGCGGACGGCCGCTCGAGACCGAACGGGCGCGGCGGGGGACGCCAGTGTAGTAGCTGGAATCGGTCACTATCAGGTCGAAAG
Organism: Hydraecia micacea; assembly: GCA_914767645.1. Classification (NCBI taxonomy): domain Eukaryota; kingdom Metazoa; phylum Arthropoda; class Insecta; order Lepidoptera; family Noctuidae; genus Hydraecia; species Hydraecia micacea. Next base: position 5,984,923 of record OU611794.1, read on the forward strand.
CTATATTCCTCTCCCGAATGAGTTTTTCCACTTGCATGGCACGCTGACCCTCCACCATCACTTCCATAGAGTTTGGAGTCTCTTTGTTGATAATTATAGCTGGGGAACAGAAAACGTGTACTAAATAAGCTTAAATATTAGATAAAATAAGGTTTGGTTAAAATTTTAAGTAGGGCCAAATGAACGATGGATATTCTTGATGTGTTATCTATCTATCATCATCATCATCATTTCAGCAGAAAGACGTCCACTGCACCCAAGTATCGTCCTCGTATCATCGCCATCGTACTTCTCGCATCCTGCGGATAGCTGCGGCCTTCAAAAGGTCATTGGTCTACCTTGTGGGAGGCCTTTCAACGCTATCTCTTCTGGAACCTTTCAGCCTCATCGGGCATCTGTTCTGCGAGCAATGTGCCCTGCCCACTGCCACTTAAGTTTAGCAATTCTTCGGGCTACGTCGGTTTCGTTGGTCCTCCTACTGATCTCTTCATTTCTGATTCGATCAGGTAAAGAAACTCCATGTAACTAAAGTCACCTTTCGAATCTGTCTGCTTGACCGCGTTGTTCTTCTAAGCTACGCAATGCATTTTGATACGGTTTTCACCATCAGTTAGATAATTTATGTAAGGTTTATGCGTATCATTCATTCATGTAAAAATTACACATATTATTATTACACACATAATTATTATGTTTAGTCAAGTCGTAAAAACTGTGCGAAGCAGGTCTGGGTCGGTAGTTTGGGATAAATCAGTACTTGCTTTAAATTTTCCTACATTTACAGATTTAGCAGTATCACGTTGCTGTTGTTCTGTATCCTGTCCCTGTTTACAGGGTTGCAGGTAGGCAAGTAACTTCCTCATCTACTTTCATATTTGTTTATAAGCACCCACGCGTGCACGTTGAGGTCTAAGAAGATGGGATACCATATCTTTTTCTCCTTCCATAGCCACTTAAAAACAATAATACAGGGCCACTTACCGCCTTTGGAGTCCAAGTTTTTCAAAAAGGTCTTTTGTCCTTCTCTTGAGCAATGTACCTCAAAATCAAATCAAATCAAATTATTTATTTTTGCAGTTCAGAAAACACTGTTACAGTGATGTTATTAAATATACATGTTTCAAGTGATTCTACCGAGGCATGCAAAAGTCATACAATCATGCTTTATCAAGATAAAGATTGACATTGAAATATATAACATTAGATAAAATCATTTAGGATATTTAATTATTGGAATGTCCTTCATAAAGTTATATTAGTACAGATTAATTATTTATTTAGTCATTATAATAATTAAATTAATGCAATGCCATTTCTAGAATTTTTATAATACATTAACAGATTAATTATTTAAAGATTCATGCATAATTATTGTTATGTTACTTGATGTCACTGTGAGGTCTTGAGTTTGGAAAAATTATCGTTTAAGAGGACTACATGACCTAAAGCGCGGTCTTTGTCGGACTGCACAGAAAAGAAAGAGAAGCGCGATGACACAACGCTGGTAATTTATTGCAAAATATCAAGAAATTGTCTATTTACGAAAAATCTATTGTTTGGACCAAAAAATTAAAACACTAGAGTTTTAGTATGCTGCTTGTAGCATAATCTGACAAAAAATCATAATGATTGTATGTATATTAGTATGATTTTTATTGTAAAAAGAAAGTTTTTAGAGGTATCTTCATGATTTTTTTTCTATCGTACCAAATAAGTTGTATTATGTTTTCAACACACTATCTACCTAGCATATATCCTGAAGAATATCATATATTTTTTTGATTTTGTTTACTGTAGTCGATTATATACTTTTATTGTTTCTAAAACTTGCGTTTTTTGCGTTTAGGTCCTGTAAGCCCCTTAAGTAGTCGTTCAGGTTATAGTAACATTTATTAACTAAAAGGCTCTTTAGATTTGTCTTAAATAAGGCAGTATTCATTGGCCTTATTTCTTTAGGTAATTTATTGAAAATTACAGTAGCCATGCGTAACACACTTTAGTGCATTAAAGAGGTACAGGTTCGGCGAACACAAAGGCGTAATGCGTCACGTTGTTCCCTATTGTTGACTTCAGAGGCCAATGCAAATAAGTTTAGATTGGCCTTAGCAAACATTGAGACCTCATAAATATATAGGCTATTTATATATATATTTACCTCCCATATCTGATATCTAGCGTCCTTTCGTGCCACTTTGAATGACTATGTTGACTATTAAACTTTGATTTGTATCTAAATTAATTATTTAATTATTTTTGAGCTTTAACGAAAATTTTGACACACACTTGACATTTAAAAAATTATTTGACACCATCAAAGAATACATAATAACTATGACACAATATTGACACGAGTACACGACACTACGTAGTCATAGAGACAGAGACCCCCTTTTTTCGATGGCATGACGACGGGCATAACCAATTTGCAAACATTTTGCAAATCGGTTACAAATTATAGAGGTATGAGGAACAGGATGTAAAGTTCTCTCTTCTATATAGAATAGGGAGGTTCTTCCGACCAGACGGGTGTTGTGTCTCGTGAGCAACTGCCCTACGATTGATGTCAGGACGTTGTATATGTCGCAGGCAACTGGTTAAATTAGCCGTTTAGTTAACCGCCTGGCCTTTGGAAGTAGTGCTCGCCTCGCTTCGCTCTCTTAGCTCGCACGCGGTTGATCACAGTTCTAACCTAACCTAACCCATTTGATCGGGGTGCCCTGGCTTAGTTACTGCAACCAATTCGGCTCTCACGTGATTGGTTACAGTTCCAACCTAAACTATATTATCATTCAGGCCGTTAGTTGAACGGCTACCGTTTAGTTAAAAGGCTAGGCATTTAACTAAACGGCTAATTTAACCAGTTGCCTGCGACATATATATCGCTCATTTGGACATCAACATAACTGCTACTTTTTTTTACGTCTATTCTTTCCTAACCTAAATACGCTTTCTAAGTGCTTTGGCATATTTAACTCATTTTTGGGAAAAAAATACATTTACTACGTCGATGTTTCTCCAAATGAGCGATATGCTAGTATAACTCTGCTTGAGCGATGCAAGATTTTGCTTGACGTCAGTATGATGCGTAGCTCGCATGAGGGTTCTGGACAAAAGGTTTTCCCCAAAACCCTCAGAACATAAAAGTAATTGTAGCCTAGTGGCCCTGACTTACAAATTTTAGGTCGTTGGTTCGAACCCAGATAGACACTATAGTTTGTGCAATTTATTTCATCATAATGCTCTCAAGCGAAGAACATTGAAATTGGGATGAAAGCTGGCATGATCGAGAACCAAAAAAGTCGGCAGCGTGTGACATCCACCTACCGCACTGGACCAGCGTCGTGGAGGTTAACAGCCCACTCCCCCTCCCTCACAGAGAGGCGGCCTGTGTCTCGTCTCAACAGTGAGGATATTATAGGCAGATAATGCTATGAAAGGAGTATATTATATGGTAATCCTACTAATATTATAAATGTGAAATTTTGTATATTTGAATGATAAGATGTGTGGATGTTTGTTCCTCAATCACGCAAAAACGGCTGTACTGACTTGGATGATAGTACGTTCCCGTGGGATAATTTCGGACATCCACGTGGGCGGAGCCGCGGGCAAAAGCTAGTACTTACATAATAGTTATTTTCATGAATTTCTTCTGTTTTTAAGAGTTATCACCCTCATTACAAAGTGTCGGTCCACCTTGTACAATGTTATTGTAACGAAGAATTGTGGCTTAATGCTCGCGCGCTGAGTTGAGCGAGCTGGCTCGATAATTACATGTAATCAGATATTTTCTGTAAGCGCTCCGCTCGCCCTCGTCTCGCCTATGCACTCCCCACTAATGAAACAGAAACCCCTACCATCGGTGTGTGAGGTTAAATATTCACTTTGATTTGTGAGTGAGGTTTACTGATTTAATGTTATGATTTCCTTATATATCATCATCATCATCATCTGCCTAGCCTTTTCCCAACTATGTTAGGGTCGGCTTCCAGTCTAACCGGATGCAGCTGAATACCAGTATTTTACATGGAGCGACTGCCTATCGGACCTCCACAAACCAGTTACTGGGTAATACGATACCCCTTGGTAAGACTGGTTGTCAGACTTTCGGGCTTCTGACGACCCGTAACGACTGTCAAAGATCCACGAATGACAGCCGGGACCAACGGCTTAACGTGCTTTCCGAGGCACGGAGGGGTCTCGGTATGTAAAGGTGGTCACCCATCCACAGACCAACCGCGGCAAGCGTAGCTTAACCTGATCGATCGACCTGTGCGGCTGTTATTATTTAGCCACGGGCCCTTATATATCATCAACAAACTAATAAAGCTATATGGGCACAGTTTTGTGACGGGACTTACCAGACTCCATGACGTTTGGCCTCGGTGTTCTTGAGACTGGAAGTCTCTAATACGTGTTTTAGATCCATTAAGAATCTTCTCATGTAACAATATATTGTAAAATTATTAATGATTTTAGGGACCCAGCATTACAAGCATTTTCTTAATAATACTTAACGTTAAGTTGAGAATGAAATACTCAAGAATAGACACATACAGCTGTTCATTGAAGCTGTTCAACATAGATTGCAATGCTGTCGTAGAATAATAATACTATGTACCAACTGCAACGAACGAAAATAGAGAATTACTAATAAACGATCAAGAAATGGCAGGTATTCAAAAAGCCTGTCCGTCTATTCATTAGTCCCAAAAATCGTATATACAAAAAAACCCATAAAAGGTAATCTGCGACTATGTTTCCGTTTCAGCCACATTAGTAGCTGCTACCTGCTCATAGCAAGTTCTACCAGCAAACTGGGTTACTTGTGTGCAGCCGGTCAGTCAATCCATTCTGTTTAGTGCCATGAATATAACCTTTGCAATCCCAGCTGCCCGCTATGTAAATAACCCAGTGCTGTGGGACTGACATTTTGAGGCCAATAAAAATCAAACTGTGTTGCTATTACAAGCGGATCAAAATTCTTAGCGAATGATAGTCTGGACTACGATGCAGATGGCTCAGCGACTATGGTCCTATGGTCTAGGTCTGTGAACCAATGGGATGTTGGCCTCAGACAACAAAGGCCACTTGTTATAGGGGTTATTAGCCTGTCCCATACTGGATAAAAAATAGCTTGTAATTGAACCAAAATATTCTAATAGCCGATTCTTATAACGGATTTTTTATGCTATCTTCCTTTCCTTTCCTTCCTTATTTTTGTCGTTTGAGAACGTCTAAAATATCTCTTTAAATTTAATATTTAATATACCCTATTCTAAGAACATGATATTATAATTATTCACTCTTCTGAATATCACGAGACTAGTAAATCTATTTATATACTAATAATACAGTTGAATAATTTATTTGTTTGTCAAACAAACAAATTATTCAACTGTATGCGCGCTAATTTCTGGAACTGCTTACCAGTCGGATTTGAAAGTTTCATTTTGCATTTGATAGCCCAAAGTTTGTGTTATAGGCTAGTTTGCATTACACTTACTATGGGACCCTGGGAAGATGAGCAAAAACAAGAAAATTCAGAAAGAACGCTATGTGAAAGCTAAGTTAATGGTGCGGGCAGCCGATGCGATGCAACGGGTGACTTGGCGAAACAAGAAATTTCACGCGGACGAAGTCGCGGGCAAAAGTTAGTTAGTCAAAAGAATGATCAATTGGTAAAACATAGACGTGGCCAGAGATGACACAGGATAGAGAGATTTGCAAGGAGAAATCATAACATACTATAAGTAGGTTAACAAAAAAATACCTAGACTTGAACTTGAAGCAATTAAAACAGTGACAAATATTGAGGTATGTAGAAACAATAAGTAGGGACAAGATCTGTCGGTATCCCGCTAACCAGCCGGTGGACCCCAAACTGCGACCCGCCCGACTGTCACCTCGGCTCGGTCTTACGCGCGTTTATCTTTTTAATTGTACACCCTCGCCCCCCTTCCTCCCCCCTCGCAGACTGCCTCACACCAGCGCGTGTTACTACCTCGTTAGATTTAGCAAATCACTCATATGTCTACTTACTTACTTATTTATTTCTTAAAGGAGATTTACGTTTGCTGTTCTACTTGAAGGACTTTTTGATGTTAATTTTTTTTTCGTCGTGGAATATAGTGGCCTTAAGAGACACATTTTTTTTTAATAACAGGTTCATTGGGTACCGTTTGAGTTTTAGGAGGGGCCCGTGGCTAAATAATAACAGCCGCACAGGTCGATCGACCAGGTTAAGCTACGCTTGCCGCGGTACGCTTGGCCCTTTTTTAAATCTGAAAGTGGACTCCTGACCACGGGGCTCCTATTAGAAACTTTTTAAATATATTTTCGGTATTCTCCTCATCTACTCAGCTATCAACTTTTCACCCTGAGTATGCTTTCTCAAAAACCCTCTGGGCTCCCCTACCATATTAGTAGCAATAGCTATCATTTGTCAGTTCAATAGCATTCATCGCGTTGTTTACGTTGTTGAGTAGACAATTTTTTAGAACATACGAAGCAATGGACTAGCAATATCCTTCAAAATGATGCAGATCGTGAATGAAAATGTATTATGCAATTAGGATGATGCACTAAGTACTTACTTTGGTCCTGTAGTGAACTAATTAAACTATTTAGCTGATTTTCTTGAAACTATTACCTATCACTGAGCTATTTCTTTCTATTGGATACAAAATGAGATTAGACTAGCTTTGAAACTGTTCTACAAAGAAATATTCTTTCAAGTTCATTCCTCACACTGCCGCTAACACTATACAAATCGTTATTGCAGTTCCTCTCCTCATTATTTCTTTCTCATAAGGTCTACTTTACTTTGATTTCGTCGAAATAAACAAGGATTAACAATTAGTCGCAAAATGTACGCACCAACGCTTAGTGGGTGTTCAGGGGTGGTAAATTGGTAGACCCTACCACGATGCAAGAGAGATCAGAAGAATTACATCATATCTTTATAGTGGACAAATCACCTGTCGTAGAAAATAGCTATTGTGGGGATAATAATCAGCAAGTGTAATAAAACTGCCTTGCTTCAGTAAAACTATTTATTGTTTTAGTTCTACAATATGACAACTATGATAACTTATATGCAGATGGAGACCAGCAATGTAAAAGACCAATTATTGTGCGTCCGACCTCGAAACGACAACCGTACAAGAAAAAGTCTCTCAAAAGCCATTGCCCGCCATTATTTTTTGACAACCTTTCCAAAGAGAATCACTCCAATTTTTTAAGGTTTAAGTAATTATATATTTTATTTACAAATCAAAATATTTATAATATTTAAAAGCTGTCTTAAAATCACTCCAATTGAATAGTTTCGGTGTTGTCAGCACAATAAGTCGATCACAAATAATCGAACACAAAAATAAATTAATTAAAAAAAAACGAAATTACAACAAATTGCGTCAAATAATCTAAATAACATAACAAAACCTATCACAAGCAAGCTTAGAACAGTATTATCAGCCTATAGATACGGGCCTTCGCTCGGTGAGAGGGAGTGAGCCATAATCCACCATGCGGGCCCAGAGCGGGTTAGTAGATGTCACATGTCTTCGAATATAATATGGCTCTAGGACATGCCAGTTTCCTCACGATGTTATCCTTCACCGTTTTGTATGCAGTGGTGATGTAACCAAGTTTGGACCATTTATCAGTTCGTGGATGGGTGACCATCCTTTACATATTGAGACCCGTCCGTGCTTCGAAAAGCACGTTAAGCCGTTGGTCCCGGTCGCCGACGACAAAGTCAGACAACCAGTCTTATCAAGGGGCGTCGTGTTACTCAGTGACTGGATTGTGAAGGTCAAACAGGCAGCCGCTCCATGTAAAATACTACTACCGGTTAGACTGGAAGCCGACCCCAACATAGTTGTGAAAAAAGCTAGGTAGATTGATTTATAAGCATGTGCTGATATTATTACAACTAATCAAAATATAAACATGTGCGAAGTGCATGAAAAACATCTTCATATTTCCCAATCTTGACGGATTGGTCCTTCTGATAGTTTCTTTATCGTGACTCTGCTTTGTTTTTCATTAGACGCTGCTTATGGGGCACCGTCGTCGCGTCGCTAAGCACTTAACTGCCATCCCTGACTTAGTATTCAATGAGAAAAACGTTTTAAAGATCTCTTTGAAATCAGATGAACCTTTTGTTCTTAGGTCTATCGTGATTAGAATGTTGCTTTAGATATCCGTTATCTGTGAACTGAAATATGGAATAAGAGTAATTACATGCCGAAGATACCCCGCGATACTTTGCGGGTGCAGTTTTGCTCGCTAGCTCGACGTCACCTCCATGTAAAACAAATGCATGCTAATAGTCACGCATGTACAGTCAGTTATAGCAATTAGCTGACCCACCTTTGCATAAATGGTTGAGATTTTTTAGAATACGAATCGATAGAATTTTATAATTCTTTTATATTTTATTTACTTTGCTTAAATATATAAAATATAAAAGAATTATAAATTTCTATCGATTCGTATTCTAAAAAATCTCAACCATTTATGCAAAGGTGGGTCAGCTAATTGCTATAACTGACTGTACATTGTATTCCAGCCATCGAGGTGAAACCCCAAGCAGCCCGCGATGTATCACAGAGAGGTATCCTTTAGCATGTATTAGCGTACATTGTTTGACATGGAGGTGACATTGGGGTAGCGAGCTAAAGCGCGACCGCGAGGTTTGGCAGAGAAGCATCTTCTACCCTACATCTGTGTCGCAGGCAACTAGCTAAATTAACCATTCAGTTAACTTTCTAGCCGTTCAACTAAACGGCACCGTTCAACTAGCGGCCCGAATGATATTCAGCCATTCAGTCAAACAGCTAGGCAAATGACTTAGATCGCTAACGTATAACTACTTGCCTAGGCCAGACATTTATATTGGCCATTGATTGATTTAAAGCGGCAGTTGTTTATTGTAGTTTTGGAAAATATAATAATTAGGTACAAAATGCATGTTTATTAACATGGTCGGCAGTAAACTAAATAAAAATGAGTCATAAAAATATATAAATGCGTAAGTTAATAAATATTTAGCAGTCAAATGGCGTAACGGGCAGTTAACAAATCGAGATTAGTCAGTGAGAAATCTAACTTGGAAGTAACGCTCGATACACTCGGCTCGCACGCGTTTGGTCACAGTTCTAACCTAACCCATTTGGTCGGGGTGGCCCGTGGTTGATCGCAGTTCCAACCTAACCTACGAACTGCCGAACTATTTACCTAACTACCCATTCCAACATTTTTACTGGCCATTCATTTATTACACTACCTACTGGAGTATTTTTTGTACTGACATCGCAGGATTGAATAAACGACTAATTTTATTTTTAGTGTTTGTGTTTCAATTTACCTACCCCTAAATAACAATTTCAAAATTAAATGACTGCCCGTTATTTTTTCAACTGATCTTAACGGGAATGCACGTTAATAACCACCCTAATTTAAATAACATTTGTTAAAATGAATACCTATTTAAATTTAGATCTATTTTTATAAGCTTTTATTTAACTTGCAACGTATGTATGTATGTATGTAAACATTTACTTATGTTTGTTCGGGTGGACTCTTGCAACTCAATTTTGAAGCAGATATCTTCAACCGATTGAGCTTTATACACGTTTAGTTTGGATGAAAATGCATGGTTAGCTATGTGACGTCATTCTAAATCCAACATGGCGGAACGCCCAAGATGGCGGACTAGTTATTTTGCGCTAACTAAAAAGTAAAAAATAAATTAAAAGTAATTTAAAAAGCGTTTAGTTACTTAAATGCGCTAAAAAAAATAAAATAAACTTTTCCTTTAAAACTTTTACTACATATCAACTTATAACGTCATTACACAATTTAAGTATATGATATAAAAGCTTGTCGCGAGATTTACCTGTGTAGATAAACAAGTAAATTAAATAACTTGATAATTAAGTATATTGACTTAAAATTTTTAAAATTTTCAAACTAAGTGAATATGAGCACTTACTTAAATCTCGCGACAAGCTTTTATATGATAATAAATTGTGTAATGACGTTATAAGTTGATAGTAAAAGTTTTAAAGGAAAAGTTTATTTTATTCTTTTTAGCGCATTCAAGTAACTAAAAGCTTGTTTTTCAAAAAGTATTTTTACTTTTAATTTATTTCCTCACGTTTTAACCCTATTATTCAATGGCGTAGGCATCAGCCAGCCAATTAATTAAATGTTGTATTAAGACGCATTGACTTGATATCATTCAGGCAACTGTGCGTCTGGGTATCTAACGCATGCGTATAACGCAAATTGAAAACACACGCAAACGTTTGTTTGTTGTCGCATAAGACAGCAATTATTAGAACGGTCATGGTTAGTGTTGCCCAAATTCAGTCTTGGTCTTGCAGTCTTGGTCTTGTTCTTGCGTTTTTGCAAGACCAAGACCAAGAACAAGACCGCGTATTTTTAGCAAGACCAAGACCAAGACTGACCGTGCAAGACTTGAGCAAGAACAAGACATAGCCTGCAAGACTCTTGCGTCTTGCAGCTAGGACTTAGCGCTATTTCACTGAGTAGTTAGGTGTAACAGTTCGGTGTATAGGTAGGTACGCTTAGGAATTCTATGAGACGCAAAAAACTGTATCAAAGAATATGAAAAACTGGACCTATGCGCATTACGACTAATACCATAAACATAGCGAATAAAAAAATATCTATTAAAATCAAACTGAGTGCATGCATATAGTTATGTTTTAACCATCGGCACTTTGATAATGCGGCATCAAAGGTTTTGTACTTACTTCTCAAAGAAATTTGCCGCTTTTCAGAAGTACATGGTTATGATACACGCGCCGGCGGCTTCTTTTGAAATCTAAAACAATCGTTGCCGCCACGCCGAAATCATAACATTTGTGACACTATTTGATTGCCGCCATAGGGCGTAGGTATACTCATGCAAAATAATTTCGAATTTTTTTAAGAGTACCTACAGGTGTTCCAAAGAATAAATAAGTTTCAGAGTGCTTAGAATGAAAATGAATACATTATACTGATCACGCAAGTAGTATTATGATTAGGATAAAATGGTAAGGATAGGTAGTAGATGTCATATTAATTCATTCTAGTAAGTATATATTATAATATTGATTACTTATATGGTTTTAAACTAATTACTTAGGTACTATTATTGTACATTTAGTCATTATATTTCTTAAGTTTTTACAAGAAAAAATAGCAAAAAAGTGTTCAAATATCACCCGTTTAATAAATATTGTAGCCACTTTTAAATATACTTGAAACGTGTAAAAAAATTCTACAAAACTAATAAAATAATATAAAAAGCGTAGGTACTTACCTACTAATAAAATAAAAAGCCTGCGATAAGAGTTTTGTATTACTTACCAGCCCGAATATCTCTGAGAGAGATGATGAGAGTAAGTATTTACTAGCTGTGCCCGCGACTTCGTCCACGAGGAATAGTAACTTTGGAGGTATAGTGACGTTCAGGACTTATTTGTTTATTTTAAAACTTCTGTCATCAAACATACAAACGAACTCTTCAGCTTTATAATATTAGTATAGATGTACGCCAAAACATTCACTTATATGTAAAGAATAGTGATTGGCACTAATTCTATTTTATTCACGCGTCGCGTCTGTACAAGTAGGTAATATTTAGTGTGTGTTTGTACGCCGCACGCGGCATTGTTTGATTTGCGGCGGCATCCTTTTCATAGAGCCGGCACGTGGCGAGGCGGCGCGGTAGAAAGCAAGGAAACGTACTATAAATAAAGGAATTATTTTAATTCCAGTCATTTCCAATTGAGCTGTGCTTCGAGTCTAACTTAATAATTGTTTTTACTAATTCTCGTTGTTTTCTAAAAACGTATCACGTGTACAATTTAATATGAGTGACGAAGATTCAAATTATTCTAGTCCGAGTAACGAGAGTTTGAGTCACAGATCTAAAAGACCCAAAAGCAAATTTGAGGAGTTTTTCGAAATAATTCATGCATCCCAAACTGCCTTCTGTAAATTGTGCCAACATAAAAAGATTGAAATAAAAATGAAAAACAGAAACACTTCAGGCTTAAGGAAACATCTAATATCTTTCCACAAAAAGGAATCAGAAATATTTCTTCCTGTTAAACCAAAATTAAGTGGAGATATCACAAGCTTTTTAGTAACCGCTGGAAGAAGTGGACAGGTAAGAATATTTTTTTAACAGTTAAAAGAATTTTAACTCCGCGTAGCTATTCATGCGATACTTTCAAAAACGCCATTAACTTACGTAAGTATTTTTGAGTTAGTGGTGTTTTCATCTAGGGGTGCGACATATTAAGTATGTAATTATCGTCTTAAATATTTTTTATAAACACCCATATTTTCATTTAATCGGCCAGTAACAACTAAGTACTTTATTTTGGTAAATTACAGTACAGTGCAACCTTAATATAACAAATATCAATTTAACGATTTTCTCGATTTAACAACAACAAACCTCCTCCTCTTATACGCTCAAACCTAGTATGTTTTAAATAATAACACAAGATTTATTGTTTTGTTTCAGTCGGAAAACAGCAGTGACAACATCACGACAGCTACAGTTGATTGGGTGGTGAAAAAATATCTTCCCTTCTCATTTTTCGATGACGAAGCTACACAAGTATATTTTCGACGTATTTGCCCTAATATGGTGTTTCCTAAAAGGTCTACACTTAGAAGGAAAGTCAAAGAGCGATTTGAAGAGCTCCAATTGAATCTCAAGGAACGACTTCAACAATTATCATCTAAAATGTCTTTTACCATTGATGGGTGGACGTCAATTGCTGGTAGGAGTTACTACGGGGTTACTATTCATTATATAGACAACGAATGGAAGTATCAATCTGTAGTTCTTGATTTTATACCATCACGCGGTCGACATACTGGGGAAGATATTGCAACGATTTTCCATGAATGTTTATTGGAATATGGCATAATTGATAAAATACAAGGTATCACGGTCGACAACGCAACTGCAAATACCAAATTTATGTATGAACTGGGCAAACAGCTGCCGCCACACTTTGATTCAGACAATCAACATTTCCGGTGCTTTGCTCACATTTTAAACCTTGGTGTACAAGATTTATTAAAGACCTTAGCATTACACTGTGAGTCTGACACTAACGCGCAAGATCAGCAGTACGAAGACTATGCAGACGAAACTGAGGATGAGGAAGATGAAGAATCTGCACCAAATATTGCTGACTCGCGTACATCTGTAACAAAGTTACGCAGTATTTCCAGTAAAATAAAAAGAAGTGAGATAGTGAAGAAGAAGTTTCAGTCTGCTTGTGAAGCAGCTGGCGTGCCATCAAATCTAAATGCCATTCTTGACTGTCCAACGAGATGGAATTCCACACATGATATGATTGGATTTGGTTTAAAAGTGAGAGCGGGCATTGACATATTGTGCAGTTCTGTCACCGAATTAAATGATTTTCAAATCACAGCTAATGAATGGCAGGTACTCGAAAAATTACATAAATTTCTAATAAACTTTAAACTTTTAAGTAGAAAACTTGGTGGAGACAAATATGTTACATTACCGCTAGTCATTGTATCATTCAATCTCTTGCTAGATAAAATTGAATCCATGGTAAAACAGTTAGATGAGAAACCTAATCGATCTGAAGTGGATGAAAGGCTCATTCTAGCTTTCCAAGCAGCTCGAGACAAAATGCTTAAACATTACAAGAAGAGCAACTGGATTTATTGTACTTCTTTAATTTTAGACCCAAGGCATAAGGCTCAGACTTTTGACCTGACAATGTGGGGGAAGCAACTTAAAACAGAAAGTCTGCGCAAGTTCAATGAACTTTATGAAGAATATAAAAGTCTACACTCACTGAACAAATCTCTGGAATTACCAGAAAAAGAAAATAAAGTATGTGATGAAGATGAAGACGTAATAGACTTTGATAAACTCTATGAATGTCCCTCGACGTCATCTGGATCTTGTCTTCAAGGCTTAGTGATAGACGAGTTGGAGGAGTACCTGAGAAAACCAAGAACTGCCAGCTCGGAAGACATTTTAGATTGGTGGAGGACGCATGAGACAGAGTATCCGATTTTATCGAAAATGGCCCGTGATTTTCTCTCAATACCTGCAACTTCAGTACCTGCTGAGAGGTTATTTTCTAAAGCATCATTAGTAATTAGAAAACATAGAAATAGGTTAAGTGATGAGTCAGCCAGATGGTTACTTTGTATTAATTCTTGGTCAAAAAAATTGATATAAAGTATCATAACCTAATGATAAAGCTGTTGATTTGTGTTGTATTTTATTTTTTATTCAAATAAATGATAAATCGTAAAACTCTTTTATTAAATTTCTTATAAGTTGAGGGTTCAATCTCTTTCTAGACAGATAAGTATTGTTCTTTAAAATACAGTCAAGTTATTGTAATTAATTTGTTTTTTTACATGTTTTAGCAAATGTAAGCTTATAAATCATAAATGTTTATTAAGAAACAGTTACTTCCATGGAAAACGACATATAGGTCAATTGATTTTTCGAATTTCTTATCAAATCTTCAGTTATTTATTAATCTGCTTGATCTTTACTATGGCTATGTTAATTCAAGCTCACAATGTTCCAATTCTAATACGTTTTACTAAGATTTAAAGTAAACTTTAATAAATAGTAATAGACTAATAGGTAATTGCAAGACTTGCAAGACTCTTGCTGCAAGACCAAGACCAAGACCAAGACTGGGAGCGCAAGACCAAGACCAAGACCAAGAACAGGTGTATTGGCGCAAGACCAAGACCAAGACTGGCTAAGTCTCGTCTTGTTCTTGCATTTGGGCAACACTAGTCATGGTGGTATGTTTTTTGAAGTGAAAACTTCTTTAGCGGCGTTGTACACTTTTTTTGTAATGGGTAAAAAATGTTAAACTCGCGTCAGGACACGTGACCCTGATCGAAAATTCGTAAGACGGATGGAGAGTAGACAGCCGGCGCGGCGTAGGAGCTCAGAATAATAACAGTTATTATTTTGAGCGTAGGAGTATCCCCCTCTCTTTCTACGGCGCGGCGAAAATGTATAACCGACACCGCTTCGGATGTTTTCATTTTGAGCGTAGGAGTATCCCCCTCTCTTTCTACGGCGCGGCGAAAATGTATAACCGACACCGCTTCGGATGTTTTCGGCTGTCCTCGAGATGTACTCGGTTTTAATGTATATCCGATATGTCAGTGAATGATGGCAACTATGGCAAAGTATTTTGTTTTCACTTCTGTCGGCACTCCCGGAGTGCCACTGTTTTTTTTATTTTAGAAATATCTAGTGCACAAGTTAGAACATCACCAGAAAAAGAGGCTGTAAAAAAATCAATCTAAACTATTTTTATTTAAACACAATTTTTATAAAATAAAATTCTGTCAGTGTGCCACATATGTCACCAATATTCCTCACGTCGTTTCGTTTACCCTTTCTTTTACCATGTTTTTTTTGCCATAATTCCATCACATTAAATCAAAAAACACCTGTAAAAACCCAACACGTTTTTTAATAATGGACCCGACAGAAGATGATTCGCAAGACATACCCTGCGCAGCCGAAAATCCATTTGACGTACTTCTTCGTTGCTTTAGCTGTTAATCAACATGTCAAGATCCACAAAACAACCTTACATGTCGCCGACACGAAGGGATTTCTACCGAGAATGTCGCGTACCGTACGTACCTCGAGTCCCGTACGTATCTCAAGCGATAAGGGAGTCACATTCTTATGGTCCCCGAACTCAGAAGTACGACGAATACATCGACTTATACGAAGATAGTGATGATGACAGTGACGATAAAACCAGCCGGAATAAACAATATAATCAAGAAAACCTAGCTAAAAGCAGAAAATATGATGTCAAACATCACAAGATCATACAACAACCGAAGACTCCGGGTAAACCCATCCTAAACGGTTATAGTAAGGAGGAAGCGGACGAAAATATTGTCAACGACCCGGTTACCGCGAAGAAGTCAAGTCCTATAAAGAAGATAAGCTTTGCTTTACCAGGCAAGTGGTTTGATTTTTAGAAACGTGGATATTGAGACAAAAATTGTAGCCTTTAAGTCCTACCTTTAATTCATCATTTCAGCCGAAAGACGTCCACTGCTGGACACAGGCCTATATTTGATTATACCTTTAATTGATTTTCAAAAACCCTGAGGAACAGGGAACAAAAATCATCTACAAATAAACTCTTTGACATTTTTCATCTCTTTTTTAGATGATAAACTTCTTCTGGGCAATGAAAGTATGGACTGGAAAGACTACCATCGACTCGAAGTAATACATAAATTCATGGATGATCTTGAAGCAGACTTCCCCTCTATATGTACCACCGCTTCCATTGGTAACTCTGTAGAAGGACGACAACTAAAAGTAGGGGACCAGGAACAAACTATTTATTTATTTAAACTTTGTGCAACATAAAAGAACGAAGACGGGTCGAAAACTATACGGCCTAAAAAAAAAGAAAAAATGTTTGAGAATGAGCAAACTGCTCTCTTTCATATGATATCCCACATGCCCTAGTAGCCCTACTTCGAATTTTTCAGAGCCCTTTTCAATCATTGTTGCAAAAAAAAATTCTTGCTTATTTGCAAAATAGTTGGGCAAAGGTCATCTAAAACTATTCCAAATTTCAAGTTGATAGCATTAGTAGTTCTTGAGATATCCAGCTGTGACAGACGGACAGACAGACAGACTGAGTCGCACCATAAGGGTTCCTTTTTACCATTTTGATACGGAACCCTAAAAATGTGGTAGTCACGTGCTCAACTTTGAACGTTAATATTTCGGAAACGTGACACTTTACTTTGGTCTTATATATTTTCTGTTTGCATTGATGTCAGCTATCAATCTAAATAGGTTTCATGCGTGGCCACCATTATGAAAAAAAAAACATAATGGCGGACAGGTAGGTATGCCAGGCTCCATACAAAAATCGTCAATCCCCTTTAGCAGAAGAATATTCAATTCCCTATTTTGTTTGTAAAAACACATTTATAAGCTTCATAGTCGAAAAAGATGCAGAGGAATATCGA
Source organism: Hydraecia micacea (assembly GCA_914767645.1). Lineage (NCBI taxonomy): Eukaryota > Metazoa > Arthropoda > Insecta > Lepidoptera > Noctuidae > Hydraecia > Hydraecia micacea. Next base: position 6,002,011 of record OU611794.1, read on the forward strand.
AGACATGGGGCTAGTGCCATCTGACTTCCACAACCCAATTTGGCAAGACAGCGAAAGCCCGAAAGTGAGACAACTGGGATGGCTTGAGATTGTCTCACTTTCGAGGTTTTATTAAAGACATGGTGCTTTATGTGTGAGTGTGTGAGGCAACAAAGGAAACAGTTTAAGATGAATGCGCCGTGGTAGCCCACGAAATTCAAATTTTCTTACGTTTTTTGCAATTTGCAGGTCAGTGTCAGGTTGTATCTTGATCAAAATTTGATTCGCGACTATAACGGGTACATATTTATAGAATTATAATCATTATAATCATTAACACATCTTTAAGTTATATTTGTACCATTAAGCACTTTTCCATAAGAGATTTGTTGTTATGGTACAAATCTAACTTAGAAAGATAAATTAATGATTCTAATGATTATAATTTTGTAAATAAGTAGGTACCTGTTATAGTCGCGAATCAAATTTTGATCAAGATAAAACCTGACACTAACCTGAAAATTGCAAAAAAAATGAATAAAAATTTAATTTCGCGGGCTACCACTGCGCATTCACCTTAACGTGCTCTTTAAAACCTTATGAAGCATCGATATGTAAAGTTACAGTCCAGGTTAAGCCCGTGGTTAAATCTCGCAGTTTGAACCTCTCGAACAACTCCGCCTCATTATCTTTGCTCCTATGCTAGATTCTAAAGATTTCGAACAGCAACGCAAGCAACGTAGCAGTTTGGATAGACGCAGGCATACATGCGCGTGAGTGGATCGCACCCGCTGTCAACACGTACATCGCAAACTTCATCAGCAGGAACTTCAATAACCTTCCTGAGAGTGTCACAAATAAGGACTGGTAATATTATATGTATATTGTTTTTGCCTATAAAACAGCGCAGCCAAAAACAGCCTTACATGCTGCCACTCCTGAGGATTCCATGGAAATACACAAAAATAATCCTTCATAGACCTTTGCTTCCCACTGGACGAGATCAAGAGAATCGAGACTTTATAAAAATACGATTTTAAACAACATATAATAAAAATTGTCAGGCCTTTAAGTATGTAATATAATATCAACAAACTGAGCCAATAGCAGTCCACTGCTGGACATAGGCCTTTTCCAGGCTGCGCAACAACAGCCTGTCCCCCGCCTTCCATATTCAGTCTGCGCCAGCTACCTTCTTAAGGTGGTCGGTCTATCTAGCTGGCGGGCGTCCCACATTACGCTTGCCGATACACGGTCTCCACTTCAAGACTCGTCTATTCCACTGGCCATCGGTCCTTTGACAAACATGGCAAGCCAACTGCCACTTCAGCTTGCTTGCTCTGCAAGCTATGTCGGTTACTCCGTTTCTTTTCCGAATAATTTTATTCCTGATTTTATCCATCAAAGAAACTCCGAGCATAGCCCGCTCCATAGCACGCTGAGCGACCTTGAATTTGTGCACCAGCCCGACTATCAGTGTCCACGTCTCGGTACCGTATGACATAACAGGCAGGACGTACTGGTTAGAAAACTGGTTAGAGGACATTAAGCTTCAAATATTGTGGGATAGACGACGAGAACTAAACTTGACGAAGTTTTCCAAACGCTGTCCAACCCAACTGGATCCTTCTGTTTTTGGCTTATTTCTCAAAGTCATGTCTACTAAGCTGGATGACTTGCTTTACTTGGTAGATTAGACATACTCCTTCACAACTTCGAGACCCTTCGATGTGGATTGGACTCAGACGTATGAATTGTACATGACTTTCGTCTTGTCCAAATTCATGCCGAGTCCACCGAGAGGCTCCATTTAGGCTGCGCAGCATCCGATCTAAGTGTTCCAGCGTCTCTGTTCGTTATGACGATACCGATGCAATATAATATTGTTGGTATTTTTTTTTTTTCCAGGTACTTTCTTCCAGTAGTCAATCCAGATGGGTACCATTACTCGCATACCACAAATCGCATGTGGCGTAAAAATCGTGCATATCACGATGGAAAACCTGTCGGAGTCGATCTCAATAGGAACTTCGGGTAAATTAATTGACCTACTGTAATAAATGTGCAGGTATCCTGAATGCTGTCTTCTTTCCTATAAAATATGTATTTGAATACAGACAGACAACAAGAAGTCGCACTATTAGGATAAGTTGAGCTCATTAAGGCTGGGCCTAATGCAAAATCTTTGATAAAATTTAAACAGTAGTAAATCATGTTCAAATTGGAAAAAATTATATGGCAGAAAACACCCTGACGAAAACATAGTACAGTCGGTGATAGCGGTGACAGCAATTACCTGACCTACCTTATTTACGAAGGAATTTGAACCCTCTGCCTGTAACATTAAGGGTAATTCCATTTGTATGAGTTTATCAGACTAGCGTTACTCGGTAATATTTTCGCCTAACTTGTAATAAGTGGGTAGTTGAAAGACAAATATGCGTATTCATTATAAAACTGGTATTCAAATGATACTAAGAACACGGGTAGGAAAATAAAAATGAACCGTCACAATAATAAAGTTAAAGCCAGTTACGCACAATTGCAGTGACTACGCGTGAACATTTTTTACCTTGCCTTACTAAATTGCAAAAAACAATGTCTTTTTACCCGACTGCACCAGAAGGAAGGTTATGTTTTTCGAGAGTATTTATGTATGTTTGCATGTATGTATGTATAATTGTTTGACACGCTCTGTACCCTAAACGGCTTGATTGATATCAGCTTGAGAGGTGTCGTTAGATTCGTATTTACAGCGAGAATGAAATTGGGTATATCAAAATAAAAATAAAACAAAATGGCGGATTATTGGCGCCATACTATGTCTTCAAAAAAATTTATTTTCTCATTAGCTATTGAGTGGGGTATCAAAATAAAGGGTTTTAAAAGGTGATTACAAAAATATATACAACTTATATGATTAAACGTAATTCGAAGTGACAAATCGTAAAAAACACGTACCAAGAACTAAATCGCCTGCGAAATCTTTCACATTTGTTAACTAAATAGCTGGAAATAAAAAAAAAGTAATTAAAAAAATTAAAAAACTCGACTGCAGTAAAATACTTAAGTAAAAAAAGAACTGAAAAGTTAAAAACAAGCCCATTTTAAATTAAATAAAAGTTGGAAGCAGGCGGAACCCATTTGAATTTGAAAATATAATAAAAATGGTATGGGAAAGAAAACATAGCCAACTAGCCAATTTCACGTTCATTAGGAAGTTCGGGCTAGAGATTTTAGATCTTATTGCGATTAACTCAGAATCCAAATTCGTCTTTTCTTGAGAAACTCCGTATAAGGTAACCTTTAGACCATCAATTTCGAGCGACTTTGACCATTTCCAAAATCAAGTTGAAACTCGAATTTTAGCATACGGGTAGTTTATTGGTATAGTCTTATTGGATTATAATTTTTTTTTTTAACGTTTAAACGTCTCTTAACTTTAAGCAACTTTTATGAATACACCCTAATGTGTTTTTTTAGAGTTGGTTGGGGTGGCAGAGGTTCATCAAATCAACCCAATAATAATTTCTACAGAGGACCCCGTCCATTTTCTGAGCCTGAATCATCTGCTATTAGGGTAAAATATTTTTAATTCTTTACATCAAAATATGTAAGTTCTTCAAGTGCAGAATAAGGTTCGTGTACTTCGATAAACAAATCTGTTGTAATTACTGAGTATGGTATAAATGACGTAAGTACAAAAACAAAACTTTTCTTTTTAGCTAAATCTATCATTCACCAGATCACAATCATCATTAATTTAATACAATGAAAATTAAGGTGATATGTTGAAAAAAATGTGGTTTTTCTATTTCATGTAACTTGTTAAGTATGTAGAATAGGGAATTAACATTTTGGTATATATTTTTTGACTCTTTGGTCTAGTATCATATAAAAGGAATATACGATTCAATTAATTATTTTCAGTACAAAAAAACTGCAAAGTTATATCTACTTTTTTACTTTTTATCGACATCACTGCGTAACGCTTAAGAGTTATTCAATTGAATTTACTTTAAAACATAGAGAATTATCATATCAAAGTTTACTCAAAGGAGTTTTAAGTTTATTTTGTTAAAAAATGAGTAAGTTCGTTTTGGCACATACGTCTTTTCATTCAGAGCGCACGCACACTATAGCCATCATCAAAAGTAATAATTGTATCACCTCCGCTCGCTTAGGAGGTTTTCGTGGATTTTAGATTTTCGAATTATCATATCAAAGTTTACTCAAAGGAATTTTAAATTAAATTTGTTTATTTTGTTAAAAAATGAGTAAGTTCGTTTTGGCACATACGTCGTTTCATTCACAGCGCACGCACACTATAGCCATCATCAAAAATAATTGTATCACTTTCGCTCGCTTAGTAGGTTTTCGAAGATTTTAGATTTTCGAGGTAGCACCTTAATAGAACAAACTCATAATCTAACCAGCCAACAGAAAGCGTTGGAAAACGCCGACCATTTAATACATTTAGATGGTTCAAATGATCGCTGGAGTGGGTTTCCGCGATCATTTGACTGTAATATGCCGCTGATGCCGAATTCGTGTCATCGCCCCTCCGTGCAGAGATTAAACTGCAAACAGGATTTAGCCATAAATCATTTTCACAACGATTTTATACCATTCTGTAACAATAACTTTAATTCGCTGTTTGCACATTAAAGCGTTACCTGCAAAGAATGTTTCATGATGAAACTAATTTTGTTAACTTTCGCGTATGTAGGTACGAACAATTCGATAAATAATGCTTTAGTACTTAAAATACATGAAGAAATGCAGTTGATACAAATATTATGGTATATTCTGAAACTACAGTAAAATAATACTGTCGGCATTTTCATATGGATTAGGTAGGTTTTTTTTTATTTAGAATTTTATGCATCTTTTTTCCTTTCTTTGACTTGAATTGTAGACCAAAATCGTCAAACAAAAATCATGAGTTCATGTTATAATGGTTACTGTAGCGTATTTTATCTAGGAATTCTAGGACCTTTTCAAAATGGAAACATGGCAGTGAGGCCTCAGACTCATAATAATAATAATATCCTACAATAGTCCTACACCAACCGGGGGTTATTTTTGGGTGCACTTGCATAGTGCATACAGGGATAATCGTCGGATGTTGCCACATTTCATTAAAATTTCCTAAGGGGCCTCTGCGAGTTGGCTTCGGCCCCTCGTACGCCTTCCAAAGGAATGGTCCCGAGATATATAAATACAAAATATAATAATAAATAATTGTTTTTTTCTAATTTCAGGATATATTGTTAAACTCAGGAATAAAGTTTAAAGTGTATATAACACTGCACAGCTACGGGCAAATCATAATATTCCCGTACTCTTGTAGTACAGAAATGGCTCCCGACTATGTTCATCTGCTTGAAGGAGCCACTGCAATGTCAAAGGTAACACAGCACATAACGGCCGTAGTGAAGTGAAGGCTGTCATGAAAATCATGACAGTGGCAAAGATTTAAATTGTTAGATACGCCCTACAGCATCAAAAGATATTCGCGTTTCTGTTTCGTTTTGACACCTCTGACTCACAATGACGCATTGACTTGACTAGATTGTCATGGAAACGCTACACCGTGTTCCGGACGATATACATAAACTTTGACCAGATGTTCAGACCATGGAAATAAGCATTTTTCATTATGGACACATTAATTAATTCTTATTTTTAATTTTTTGTTAATTTTCATACAAACGAAATACCTTGACGTAAATCACCCGATATGCATGCCTCTTTATCCGAATTGGCAACGACGTATTTTCATTCATAAGATTTGGCGGGCTGAAACTTGTCAAAACTAAATTAAGACCCTTTCTTACTGCATAGCGCAATTAAATTTCATTAAATTAAATAACAAATATCTTTTTAACGAAGCCTTTTTAAGTGCTAAGTACTTCATTTATTAGATTTAATTTGTAAAAGCTATAGAAGCGTTTGACAAAGTTTATGGATAACGTGAAGAACACGGTGTATAGTAATGTTTGACCTCACTCTTTTCAGTCTTCTTATTCTTCTTCGTGTCGCTGGCACAACTGTATCTATAAATCTTGTTTTCCCAAAACTTTTGCCACTTCCACGGCGTTGTCGGTGGCAGCGCAGAGGTCACTTTGACTGCCCCGGAACTCTCTTCTCAGTATTTACATTTTCCGCGTGGCTAAGTACGGTGAGGACAAATCATCATCTGCCTAGCCTTTTCCCAACTATGTTGAGGTCGGCTTCCAGTCTAACCGGATGCAGCTGAATACCAGTATTTTAAATGGAGCGACTGCCTATCTGACCTCCACAACCCAGTTACTGGGTAATACGATACCCCTTGGTAAGACTGGTTGTCAGACTTTCGGGCTTCTGACTACCCGTAACGACTGTCAAAGATCCACGAATGACAGCCGGTACCAACGGCTTAGCGTGATTTCCGAGGCACGGAGGGGTCTCGGTATGTAAAGATGGTCACCCATCCACAGACCAACCGCGGCAAGCGTAGCTTAACCTGATCGATTGACCTGTGCGGCTGATCGACCGACCTGAGGACAAATCTAGCGATTTAAATCGTTAAGCAGCGGGGTTTGACTTTACGGTGTCCAAAATGCTCTCTCGGAAAACACACCAACATACTTTCATCACAACGTTTCAGTGACGTCATTCACCGGTAATTTGCGGGCGTGTCCATAATAACAGATAGTATAATATCACTTCAAATAACAATATAATTTTCATATGATATAAAAACGTATGACCTAATTTCATGTGATCGAATGTTACATTTCATAACTTTTGCTCTAATAACATTTAGTATAGGTACCGTTCAGTACATATATTTGTATAATGCTCTTTTTATATAACGTTGACCTAATTTGATATTTACTCATTCTGTAATGAATATTAAATAAATTTCAGGAAACATCATCTGTTATAACCTCATCTAACCCAAATGATTCACGAACAATAGAGGGGATCTGGCGCTCGGCGGCCGCTGCCGCGGCACGCTCGCTGCACTCGCTTGCCTTCGCTCGTTAATGGTCACTGTTCTAACCTAACCTAACGAAAATAGCAGGCGTTTAAAATTGGTCACTGGTTTAACCTAACCTAACCTAACGAAAATGGCAGACGTTTAAAATCAAATCAGTTTTTGCAAAAATATACAAAACAAAGTAGACGTTTCTAAGTTATATTAAACGTTATCTATAGATATTGAATATTACACTAAATGAATATTAATTCAAATGTGCTTTATAGAAAATGTCCATTATGCCATATGAAATTAGGTAAAATGAAATTATATCAATAATTCATTATATCATTGCATCGTTATATTAAAGAAAAGTATATTAATTGAAATTAAATCATATGATCATTAGAACTTTTGTTATGTTTTCAAACGTTACACACCCAATTTGCGGACGCTATGCGGGCGCCGCCGCCGTGGGCGGTCACCGCTCTTCTAGGAACCGTTAGGAACCTTTATACATCGTAAAAGCAGTTCCTAAATGACAGCAACAGGATAAAGTTCAATCTATCCATACTTAATATTATAAATTCGAAAGTAACTCTGTATGTCTGTATGTTACCTTTTCACGCCTAAACCACTGAACCGATTTTGATGAAATTTAGTATAGAGATAGCTTGAGTCCCGGGAAAGGACATAGGATACTTTTTATCCCGATATTCCCACGGGATCGAGATTTATGCGGGTGAAATAATTGGAAAAGCTTATTAATTGTTTTAACTTGCAACAGATTCTTTCTTTAAATATGATTCTGATAACAATTCTATTGTTTGCTACCACTAGGCCATACATCAAACCAACGGCGAGACATATAAGGTGGGCATTTCAAGAGACGTCATGTACGCAGCCGCTGGCACCAGCAACGACTTTGCGCATGGTGGTGCTGGCATTCCTTACTGCTACCTTATCGAACTAAGAAGCAAAAAACATAAGTTCAAACTACCAAAAGAGCAAATAGAAGACACCGGCAATGAAATCCTCAACAGTGTCCTAGCGTTGATGGAATTTATTGATACCTATATGTACCCGAATAAAATTGACCAGAAAGTCGATGTAATACTGCAGCAGAATGACTCTTTTACGGGGAACTGTTCTTTCGTAAACACAGCCAAATCTCACATGAAGCAATGCAATTCTTACAATAGACCAAACTATTCTTACTTAAAACAAGCTGATTCTCAAGAGAAAACACAAAGTTCTTTCGTTAGATTGACCCACTTACCCTGGGAAACGGATGATTCTCTAGTAAAAACACAAGGTTCTTACGTTAGATTGACAAACTTACCCAGGAAAATGTATGATTCTGTAGAAGAATCAAGTGATGCTAAGTGGCCAGATTGCATCAACAACAGAGATGAATCTGTGCTAAGGAAAAACAATACTTTGGAAAAGGAAACGAGTATATACGTGAAATGTAACGGAGTTGATAAGGCCTCAATTGATCATTTACCCTTATATTACGATTCATACACCCAGAAACCCGAGTCTGTAAACGATGCAAGTGATAAAACCGACTCCTTCGTGAAACAGACCAACAAGAAATGTAACAGAGTTGGTATGGACTCAATTTATGATTTACCCATAATTTACGATTCACATACCCAGAAACCCGAGTCTGTAAACGATGCAAGTGATAAAACCGACTCCTTCGTGAAACAGACCAACAAGAAATGTAACAGAGTTGGTATGGACTCAATTTATGATTTACCCATAATTTACGATTCACATGCAAGTGATAAAACCGACTCCTTCGTGAAACAGATCGACAAGAAACATAACAGAGTTGATATGGACTCAATTTATGATTTAACCTTAAATAACGATGCATACACCCAGAAACCCGAGTCTTTAAACGATGCCAGGGATGAATCCGGCTCCTTCGTGGAACAGATCGACAAGAAATGTAACAGAGTTGATATGGACTCAATTTATGATTTAACCTTAAATTACGATTCATACACCCAGAAGCCCGAGCCTTTAAACGATGCAAGTGATGAAACCGACTCCTTCGTGGAACAGACCGACTCTCTTAGAGACAGAGAAGATTCTTACGAGGCCTGGAACAATTTCTACGACCAGAAAAACTATTTTCACGAGAACAGACACCATTTATTAGACATTGGCGGCACTACGTTCGCTACATCTGACGTTCAGTGGTATGTTTTATTTTATGCAGATGATTATCAAACTAGGTGTCCTGCTTTCATTTTGTATGTAGATATAGTTCTTTGATCAAAAATTTGACCACTTACTTACTTTACTTACTTACTTTACTTTTTATTTTTTACTTTTTGGTTGAATGTCTCTTGCGCGTCATAAAACAACAAGGTCTGTTATTGCTTAAAAGACCAGTGTGACAGTTAGATGATTACTACATTACTGAAGTTTCAATTTCCTGGGAGTACAGAGCACGGAATTGCCTTGCTTCAGCTTTTAGAAACGGCAGTCGTGACACCGACAGTGCGTTGAGCGAGAACAGATGATGATGATGATATGTCGTAGTGCGAGTAAACGGTGACACTCTTGTTTTGTATGAAAAGAATGACAGTGGTGCCGACTCTGTTGTTCACAAACTAAACTAAATTTAAGTTCAGTGCATCTTTTTCTTTTTATTTCATTAAGAAAAGGACGGAAGATAAATTTTAGTTTAGTCCTGTCAAATTAATCAGCGCCAGACGTAAATTGACGTAATTTTAGTAGGCAAGCTTTTAATTACGTCTAAACTTGTATGGAGTAGTGTTAGGCGCTGATTAATTTGACAGGACTAAACTAAAATTTATCTTCTGTCCTTTTCTTAATGAAATAGAAAGAAAAAGATGCACTGAACTTAAATTGAGTTTACTTTGTGGACAACAGAATCGGCACCAGTGTTGCCTCTAGCAACGGCCGCCGAGGGGTATACGTGCTCTGTGACTGGGAGTTTCGTCCAAAAGTGGTAAAGCAAATACGATGTCAACTATACCTAGGTACTTATTTTAATAATAGGCATAGCGTAAGACCAGCACCCTAATTGCCTAACACATTATAAATTACAAACTGAATCATTTTGAAGGATATTGCTAATCCATTGCTTCATATGTTGAAAAAAATGTTCTACTCTACAACGTAAATAACGCAATGAATGTTATTGAACTGTCAAAATGAAAGCAATTGTTACTGCTAGTGTGTTACGCAATTACCCCGCTGGTACGACTGAGTGAGGACGTAGGACCTGAGACAAGCGCAAGGTAAGAGATGATCTTTTCAAGGCGTTGCACACACTCAGGCATATTGGATTTGTGTTCATATTTCACTTATTTTATGTCCTAGTAGCGCCCCGCGGTTTCACCCGCATAAGTGTCGATCCGTGGGAATATCGGAAGTAAAAACTTTCCTATGTACTTTCCCGGGACTCAAACTATGTCTATACCAAATTTCATCTAAATCGGTTCAGCCGTTTAAGCGTGAAGAGGTAACAGACAGACAGACACACTTTCGCAGTTAGTATGGATTAAAATTCGTGAATAATAAACTTGAACTTATGAACCTCAAAACATTTACATTGCAAAGAGTTCACAACCTTCGCAAAGAGTCAAAGATAAAACCACTGTCAAAATAGCTTTATGACAACCAATGATGACAACAGCATTCTAGTTTTGACTCAGATTGTCAGTGCATCATTGCAAATCAAAATTTTCAGTTATGTAGATTTCTCTTAAAATCAACTCGCCCAATTTCTTTGTGATCCATATACCTTAATACAGCAAAAACCATTATTTCTATCGAAAAATAACGTAACTCAGTCAAAGTGGCTCCCATAAAGCAGAGATCCCAATTATGGCAAATAAGATTCCCTGAAGAAGGTCAAAGACAATTCGTGAAATCTTTGGACACTTTAGGAGGTGCGTACTAGTCCTCACTGGCGTGGTCCCCACAATCTAAAGAAGATAAGAAAGTCGAACAAAAATTTTTATGAAAATGTCTCGTTGGAATCTAAAACGTAAAAATGTCGAGGAAGATCGAATGAGGGTAGTAACAAATGAGGATATTTTGGCCGGGATACTCTTCTTCATAGTACAGTTTGTACACGCGGCGAACAGTCGTCAGTACCATTTTTTTCTTCATTTCATCTATATAACTGCACAAATCTTTTGAAACTGAGCTAAATATTGTGTGTTTACAGCAATCAATATATGGAAAGAGGAACGTAGTACAATGGACATAATGGTCGATGGTGCTAGGTCCGGCCAGGCGGCCGGATTATTGCACGAGAGAGATATTCCATATACCATAGCCATAACAGACATAGACGCATTACTGGAAAAAGAACAGAATACTTCTATCGCAATGAAATCTACACGTAAGAATAGAAATCTATATTCGTTAGTAAACCAGCTTAAAAGGGTTTGAGTAAAAGTGGCATGATTTTTTAAATACGCGGCCACTTATGAAAAGTGTTTCGTTAAAGAGAACACATTAAGACATTCATTTTTTTCTATGAACGTTTCTTTCCCACGTTCATCGAAGCCGAGATATTTAATGTGAAAAATCTATAAAATCAAATCGCCATTTGCTTTAAATAGTGTCTATTTCGTCATTACATTGTAGTTTTACTTCTATTTCTCTCTGTAACTCGTGATTAGCGATAAACAACAACATAAAAACCGCCCATGAGCCCACCAAAAGCACCGATATCCTCGTTCCGATGCAGTACATTTATGCATTTAACTTCGTACATAAGAATAATTAACTAATGTATTATATACTAAAACCTTCCTGAAAGTATGTAGATCGCAATGAAAGAATTCAAAATGACGTCATTAGTTTTTGAGAAAATCGCGGACTTACAAACATACATACGGGTCAAATACAGAACCACCTTTTTTGAAGTCGGTTAAAAACACCCGACAAGTCGTTCGAATGTTTTAAATAATTAAAGTTTGTGTAAAAATATAGTGATTTTGTAGTATTATTGTTTTTTATTTAATTATCTTATAATAATGCCATACCTACATACTCCTCCAATAACATGCGTAAGTTTATGAATGCATGTATTGTGTCATACGTGCTGTATTTGTTCACAATACATATACGGGGTTCCGTCTTTATTTCGACGACATGATGTTGAAATTCTACCTACTTCGATATCATATATTTCAGCTCCGATATTACTTAGGGCAAAATTCTTTTAAGAGTCATTATTATTATATATACCACTATACGTTAGCAACAATAAACTACGTGGCCGCTCAAAAAAAAAATCATGCCACTGGTTCATACAAATTTACTCAAACCCCTTTTGGATTTTTGGATAGATTCGTAGTGTTTTTTTTTTTCATAGCACGTTTGCACTATAAATTTAGTCGGTTCATAAGGTACATCCATCAAACCAAGTTCAACAAGAATGGATAGTGGTAACCTACCCAAAAATATCAAGAAGTATTGATTCCTTTAGTAATCAGCAACACCATGTCGTACGTGTAATTTAAACTATTGACACGCATGCTGCTGAGCTCGACAATCAGCGCATTTATGTACAGATTGAAAAGCATTGGTGAGGTCACCTCCCGTTGCCTCCTCACCCCGCATTCCAATCCATATTCTTCCGCTCTCGTCTCATCTCATCTAACGGTATTTCTCTGACACGAGTACACCTGCATATCAATTCTCTAGGAACATTTGCCGCAGCTAGTTTTCTCCGTAGAATGTCATAATCAAAACTTTGAGAAAAATCTACGAAACACGCGCATGTGTGCTCTCTTTCGCGAAGTACTCGACAGTGTGTGCAAGGCTTAAGACTTCGACCACCAGTTCCAGCAACTGTAAGTACTGCACCCTAATTGCGTAACACACTATCAATCTCAATCTGAATCATTTTGAAGGATATTGCTAATCCATTGATTCTCATATTTGAAAAATGTATCTGCTCAACAACGTATAGATAGCGCAATCCACGAAGACGCGCCCCACTCTTTTTTCCTAATCGTAATATCGCCAGTTAATTCCGTTATTGTTTTGTTTTTTCGATACACGCTAATTACCCACTAAGAACAAGTAATTAGTGTGTATCGAAAAAACTAAAACACTAGCGGAATGTTGCACACTTGTAGTGTAAGAGATTAGGAAAAAGAGTGGGGCGCGTCTTCGTGGATTGCACTATCTATAAATAACGCAATGAATGTTGTTGAACTGTCAAAATGAATCGCATTGCTACTGATAGTGTGTTACGCAACTACCCTGCTGGTCTCATTGTACGCTAAGCAAACTGTCGAGAACTTTAAATACAATAATAAAAAAATTGTTGCTAGGGAGGTGGGCCCATAATTGAAGTATAGTCTTATTCGTAAGAATAGTGACAATGTCAGTTTCAATGTCATTTCGAGCGGCAGGTAAAACAGTGAAAAACGTTGCCAGTACCCTTTGCAATAATAAGCTCCAGTATGTATGTTCAAGACTCTCAATGCTGACGCCTCCGATCGACGCCGTCGCGTCGCCGAGTGACTTTGCTCGCTTCATACCCTTGACAAACGAAGATCTTGCTTATGTGACTGTGAAATTCCCCCCTCTACTTTCTCAACTCAGCATCTAAAATCCATCCAGGATCCAGTTATGATTTTCCGCAAAAAAATACTCTTAAAAATATAGGCATTCATTTTGAAATCTGATCCACCTTCAACGCTCATAGACAACGGCCTCTATTGTTAAATTTCTTAATTCACTTTCAGCAGCTATGGGAGTCATTTTTAGCATGATGTGCATGAAATCCATTTCAGGGTTTATTTATAAACGACTAGCTGCCCGGCGCGACTTCGTTCGCGTGGTGTCCTACTCCTACCCCTACCCTACTCCTACCAATCCTACCCCTGCCCTTCTCCTACCCTACTCCTACCCCTTCCCTACTCCCTACTCCTAACCTACTCCTACCGTACCCCTACCCTACTCCTACCCTAACCCTTCCCTACTCCTGCCGTACCCCTACTCTACTCCTACCCTACCCCTTCCCTACCCCTTCCTTACTCCTACCCTACCCTACCCTACCCCTTCCCTACTCCTACCGTACCCCTACCCTACTCCTACCCTACTCCTACCCTACACCTACTCCTACCCTACTCCTACCCTACTCCTACCCTACCCCGAGCCTACTCCTAGCCTACTCCTGCCCTACCCCTACCCTACACGATCATCCTATCTTCTCTTTCGCCGCGTTGCTCGCTGCGCTGCGTGGAGCCACACTGGCGCGTCGGCGTGTATTTTTTGTTTATATTGACATTTTTAATTTCTTAATATCTTTTGAATGGAATGTCCGATTTCAATAATTCAAAAAGTAATCAACAGGTATAGATACAGTCTTGAATACGAAATAATTTATTTGGATAAGAATTAATACAAAGGTATGGATAACATGGTCTGATTTTGATCGACATTTCTATCAACTTTTAAAATGTAAAAAAGTAGTTATAGTGACATAACTACAATAGTTGGACATATATGGTCTCGCGGAGATTTTTGTAGATATTGATATGTTCTATAATATTGCAGAACATTTTTTTGTTCTATCATCAATACTTTCCGCAGCGCATGCGATGAAAGACATTTTTTGCCTAATTTTTTTACACCTTGGGTTGGTTTTAGTAGGGATTTCTAAGGATCTCTAATTTTTTTTAGTAATAAATATAGCCTATGCTACTCGGTGATAATGTAGCTTTCTAACGGCAAAAGAATTTTTGTTCGTTACATACAAAAATACAAATATTTCCTCTTTATAATATTAGTGTAGAAGTGTAGATGTAGATGAATAAAGTTAAGTGACATTTAAACGTCAAAAATATATGATTAAAAAGTCGCTAATCGCTACTTAACTTTAAGCAACGTTTATAAATAATGGGGTTTTATTATTAGTCATCCAAACAGTTATCTTCCAAAACAATGCAAATTCCTAACTCATTCTACCATAGCGCACCTATTAACTAATAGCCTGCAACAATATTACATTAATTAGTGCTATTAACAAATTAAATCGTAATGAGCTCAATATAATCGTTCAGAGTCGTGAGGTCACAAATAAAATGATGGCTACAATAGAACAATTAGCGCAATGAAAGCACGTAGTAATCGCCTGCCTTTAAAAACGAATATTTTGTTACAAATAAAGCATTCGTTCATCATTACATGTACAATTAGCATCAAAACCTTTAATATTTAAGTGAAGTGCCAGTGCAGACAACTTAGTAAACATTAGAAGAATAACATTCAATTATTCTGTCCGTATTTCAGCCCAGACTATGGATTGGAACAGCTACCACACATTGGACACGATCTATGCTTTTTTGGATAGCTTGCAGGCTGAGTATCCGTATTTGTGCTCTGTACAAGTGATTGGGAAATCAGTGGAAGGAAGGGATCTAAAGGTAAATATTTATATTATATTAATATACTATCGACATGTACCGTCTCTCTCTTAAATGTCATTGCTTGCGGTAGCGTCGGGGGTCGGGTTGCCTCCTTCCCTCAGATAGGGCAACGGGTGCTGCTTGTGGTGACAGGTCGTCTTGCTGATCATGGTTTTGTTATTGTTATTCATCATAATCAGCCTATAATGTTCTCACTGCTGGGACACAGGACACAGGCCTCCTCTGTGAGAGGGAGTGGACCGTAATCCACCACGCGGGCCCAGTGAGTTTTCGTAGATGTCACATATCTTCGAATTTTTGGTTCTAGGACATGCCGGTTTCCTCACGATGTTTTCCTTCACCGTTTTGAGAGCAGTGGTGATGAAGTAATTTACACAAAGTAAAGCGCCTGACTGGGTTCGAACCTACGATCTACAACTCGGAAGTCGCGGCCGATACTACTGGGCCACCACTGCTCTCTCTCTTATTGTTATTAGTAATTAACTTTTATAGTTGAATGAGGAATGAAACTCAGGATAACTATATTTGTAACTAAACTATATTAGTAATGTCATTCCTTACATACTATTAAACATACGTTGGTTACTGGTACCACCTAGCCTTCTTCAATATTGAATACACCAATCGCCGCACTGTATTACAACCGAACGCTTTTGGCATTAATTTTGTGGCGCGATATAAAAGCTATTCTCCCGCAGTTCTTCTCGGACCTTGCTCGATGAAGTGCCAGCCCGCGCCGTAGCTGAGCCTGTAGCTTTAAATTCCTGACTGTGTGACCTCTGAGTTTGTTTCGGCCTTTCTTCTCAGAGTAGTCCGATAGGAAACGCCGATCTCATCAAGCTTTAAATAATAATAATTTGATCCAGCCTGTCCTATATTGCTGTCCTCTCCCCAGCGACGCCCTAAGCCGAGGTTCGTACCCCACAGGGGGTGCCCTTAGCGTGCAGTCGCAGTCCGGTTAAGAGTAGTCACGTCCTCTCAAGGTTAACTACGAGATGTCATTAAAAAAAAAAAGAAGTCTACACCTCAGTGCGCGGCCGCGCTCCATACCGGCTGCACGTATGCTACTATTATGTAGGTCACTACAAACTGTTAATTTCATCAAACTGTTTGTTTAGTGAAGGCGAAACAACAACAACACGGTTACACAACAATATTCTGGTTATATCAAGGTGACAATGTCAGCGATAATGATGGCAAATTACGAAGTGCACCTTTAACTAGACGTTCAATGACTACGGCAGAGTCTTTAACCTGTTTGCCTTTTTTCAGATGCTAAAAATTTCTAACGGTGAGAAGGCAAACCCCGGAGTATGGTTGGACGGGGCCATCCACCCACGTGAATGGATCAGCCCGGCCGTGGTCACCTACCTAGCCAATCGGATTGTCAGGTCATTCAACGAAATGCCAGAGTGTGTCACCAATAAAGACTGGTGAGGAATCATCTATAATTTCTTCATTATAAACCTTTTTACTCAGGAAAGTGAACAACCAATCATAAGGCTGCGTTTCACCAGAGATGTGCGAGGATGGTAGCGAAGGATGTGTGAAACAAACCAATAACATCACTTAATATTCTTAGCTTGAACTAAGTTAGCATTGTTATTGGTTAGTTTTACACACATTCTTCGCTACGCATCCTCGCAAATCTCTGGTGGAAACGCAGCCTAAAGGCCTTTGCCCTCAGGATATGTTAAACTTTCTTAATGTGTGGTTATGTTAAACTTTCTTGGGCTACTAACCCTTGTTGCTATTTATTCTGCGTGCTATTTATTATGTTCTAAGCAGATCGTAATCTAATAATATCGTTATTCTATTCAATTATTGGGTATAAATTAGAGTTTAATTGGAACGGCTCCATAATAGTCGTTCCTCTTGTAATATTTCAAGTTTCTATCTGCCGTAAACACAAAAACATTTTAAATCTCGTTTAGTAAATAAATGAACAAAAATAAGTTTTTCTTTTCTAGGTACATTCTACCAGTGATGAATCCAGATGGGTACGTGTATACTCACACGCACGACAGAATGTGGCGAAAAAACCGAGCGCGCTATGGGGAGCTCATGGGTGTAGACCTTAACAGAAATTTTAGGTAGGTGAAATTTTGCTAAAGTTCTATTTCAAACTCAAACTCAAAGCATTTATTTCAATTAAACCATGTACAGGCACTTTTGAATTGTCAAAATTAAATAGTCGGTCAGTTAGCCAGAAAGTTGAAGCTAGTTGCCCATTCCAAAACGTAGATCTCTATGGAGAAGAACGGGCAAGAAACTCCATGGACACTCTTTTAAATCAAGATATTACAAAATCCTGGGTACATTATTCTTTTTGCTTCTATATGTGAGAACAATGTAAAAAAAACACAAATGAAGAAACAATTCAAAATATAAGATTAAAAATAAGCCTTGGCAGTTAAGAGATGACCAGTCTCAACCGATGGCGCGTGTTCACGAACATGACGCGTGGATCAGTACCATCCAGCTCAACCATTTTGTAGGGAACCGAATGATCCAACACACGCGCCACCATCAGTGAGATTTCATTCAAATACACAGTAGATATGGAACAGTGGTGGCCCAATAGAAACGGCAGCAACTTACGAGCTGTCGGTCGTATGTTCTAACCCAGGCAGGCACTTTTTTGTATAAATTATCACCACTGCTCTCAACAACGGTGAAGGCAAACATCGTGAGGAAACCAGCATGTCTTAGAACGAAAAAACTCGAAGATATGTGTCATCCATCAACCGGCACTGGGCCTGCACGATGTATTACGGCCCACTCCCTCTCACAATGAGGAGGCCTGTGTCCCAGTAGTGGGAACATTGCAGGCTGACATACAGGGATCCTTTGGCGCATAAATGATATTGACAGGGAGGCGCTGTTGGTAAACATTACAGTCCGACCGTCGAGAGAATGCTTTCCTGACACCTGCCATTGCGACAATTTCTAGTAGCTAATAAAGATCAAATTCGCAAAAACACGTATTCGTTTGTATGAAACTGACGGATGCCAAGAACGCATTCTCTCATCGGTTGCTCTGTACAGTCCGTTCACAAATATTTTACCTCTGACAGCAACAACCTTAGGATAACGAGAATAAAGATCGTGGTGATTTTGGCAGACTTGTCAATAGCAGCAATCCAACAGCAACCTACAACAACTACAAGAACTATAAAGACCACTGTGACAATGGTGCAGAATCAGAGATAAAATAACTGAACGGACTCTGAACAATAGGCTAGCCTGAACATGACACATCAAACTTTGGAAAGAGACTGTCAGACAGGTACCTATGAGTGACAGAAATGATGTTAAAGTCGAACTGTCTCTAAGACCCGAAAAAACGTTCACTGCTTGGCATAGTCCTCCACCAAGCACCGCCATTTCAACCGGTTCTGTGCTTCTCGCATTCAGCGGATTCCTGAGGCCTTCACCAGGTCATCTGCGCACCTTGTGGGAGGCCTTCGAACGCTACGTATTCCGGTTCTGTAGATTATACAGCCAAAATGAGGTCAATATTAGGCTTGTTGTTAAAATAAGCTTATCCCATCCCATTTTTCTAGTCAAAACTATCCAATTAACAGGTTCTGCAATTGTGATCTAAACAAATGTTTTCTAGTTACGGTTTTGGTGAAAAAGGAGAAGAAGGCTCATCAGATGATCCTGGAAACGTTTTCTACAGAGGGCCGAAACCCTTCTCAGAACCAGAGACCTCTGCAGTCAAGGTTGGTTGCACAGTTCATTCAATGGTATAACATATTTAAGGTTTTATACAACTTTCCGTCAGGGTAGGCGCTCGCAAAATTCAAATTTTCTTAATTTTTTTTGCAATTTGCAGGTCAATATCAGATTGTATGTTGATCTAAATATGATTCACGGCCGTAACAAATATTTAGGTATTTTAAATTTAAGGCCAATTTCTAACTTAGTGTTCTAACTTAAAGTCCGACCGTGGGAAATTTGCAAAAGATGTAAACAACAATGGCCGCTCGAAATTGAATAAAATCGATAAACAAGAGTTTTTATTTGTAATGTTCGTTTTCGTCTAAATCTCCGAGCTAACTAAGGTCCTGCGGCTACACCTAGGTTTAGCCGGGTAAAACTAGGTGTAGCCGGCCACATGCGGTTCGTGTGTACTTCGTGTGACATCGGTATGTGTTATACCTATAAACCTACCGGCCTTACCAAGGGGTATCGTGGGTTATACGATACCCCTTGGTAAGGCCGGTACACCTTAGGTGTATTATTGCTAATTCTAATGATTATCCTAACTTATAATATTATAAATTTTAATGCGAAAGTAAGTTTGTTTGTTACCTTTTCACGCCTAAACCACTGAACGGATCATCCTGGAATTTTGCATATACTTTTTGAGGAAAACAACTATAACTTTATTATGATAATAAATGGCGCCACGTGTCTATTGAACTTTGTCATATTATTTAGTTCTGAGGCGGTACAAGTTCGCCGGGTCAACTAGTAATTCTATAAAGCCATATTGGATGTAGGAAAGAAGGCTACCAGGCTCAATGGGATTGGGCAGGTCACTTCAGCCGTATGCACGATGACCGCTGGGCAGAAATTTCCAGACAATGGGTGCCTGAAGATGGACAGCGCCGCGCGCCACCGAGGCCGGCCCAGAAAGAAATGGCGAGATGACCTGGACGCGTACCGCGAGGGCTGGTTCGAGGTGGCGCGGGAAAAGAGTTCCTGGAAGGATTTAGGGAGAGGCCTATGCCTAGCAGTGAGACAATATAGGATGACAAAAAAAAAAGCTGTACTTGTTACGATCGCGAATTATATTTCAATCAACATATACTTAGCACTGACCTAAAAATTGCGTAAATTCGAATTTAATATCAATTTTACATCCACGCGGTGCGTTTGTTGTTACAAAACGAGTTCTAGCTTAGCCTCGCGACTACACTAACAACGGTCGTTGATCCCACAAAAAAAATGGTCATATTATTTTATTTTTTGTTTTATCGTGTGTAGATATCGATACCCATCACGGAGTTTTTCTAGCTAAATTAATTTGACCCTGTATTTTTAAAGAATGAAATATTTCTGATTTCGTAACACTGGACACTTCACATAGTCAACAGCAAAAGTAGATGATGAAAATCAGAAATTCAACACTAATGAACGGAGTTCGCGTCAGAACTGTGTGGCATCGAAGTGATTCAAAAGTATGTGATTGTAAATTATACCAAACATTTACTACTAGTACAGCTGCCATATATTCGTGATCAGTTTTGACTCCAAAAGTGACTCCAAAATTTCATCATCTACTTTTGCTGTTGACTGTACCACCTACGTCACGAGACTTAAATTGAAAATGTAACACCTTCTTTATGCCAATAAACTTATTATTTTATTATTATTCCTTTATTTAAGTAAAGGATTTTATTATTATTATTACACTTTTCAGCAGGCGATATTACTTGCGCCGAACAAGTTCAAGGCATTCCTGTCGTTCCACAGCTACGGCGAGGTTATCATCTTCCCCTGGGGTTACACCAGTGATTCTTGCCCCGATTACGTAGATCTACTGGAAGGTGGAACTGCTATGGCCAAGGTAAGGAAACTGGGGAAGATAGACAATAATGTACGCTCCAAGAGTTGACATATATTTTAAGATAATTATTCTTCTTTAGAACCATCTAGCGTATGTCTAGCTATACTATGTAGGTATACAATTAAGAAATAAATAGAACACAAACGGTTTTTTTTCATGCTACGCACCCTAAGCAGGTGTGCATGTGCACTTCTCTTAGCTCAAATTCTAAATTTAAAAATTGTACCAAAACACTATCAAGTTTTTTGGTACAGTCGAGTTCATTAATATATTGGCAGTGACAATGTTTCAAACTATTAAAAGCGTTAAAATGATCATATAGTTATATACAAACTTAGACATCAACAAAATGTTATCATATAGACTGATCATAAGTAGGTACCTATATTACGGTAGTGCAGTCAAAAATATCTGACTACTCTTCGGAACATAAATATCTAAAATTTTGAATTTTGATTTCAATATAGGTATTTGGTGCAACCTAGGATTCGTAAATATCTATACAGCTTTGAATATTCAACTAAATGGCCTTTGCCATTAAATTTATTTTTGCTTGCCGGAGCAGAAGTACAAGAATAATGCAATGATGCCGTTGAAGGATGTCATAAAACATTGAATTTGTTTCAAAGAAAAAGATTACAATAGGATATACTTCTGTCGTGCTATTCTGTAAAAAGATCACCGTGATAACTTAGGTAAAGTGAGCTTAAAGTGAGTTGTCATTCCACGTGATGCTAGGGATTGACACTAATGACAGCTCACTTTAAGCTCACTTCACATGTTTTCACAGTGAGATTTTTACAGAATAGCATTACTGTGAAGAGATTGTTCAAAGAATTTAAGACAACAATTCGAGACATGTGAAATTGTCAAGATATTTTTCATACTCACAAAAAATGCATAGATATTTGAGAACCTAATTTTGCGCTAAATAATATGAACAAAGGATTGCGTACATTTTTTAGAGTCTTTGTCTGTAGCAATATTATTGATATAATGTAGTCAAATATTTGTTTGTTGTCATTGTCACAGATTGTTTACAATTTATTGTAAGGCAAAGCTGTTTAGAGTTTTATGAAACTTACCATTGCCTATAATTTTGATTCATGAACATGCTCAGATATTAAAGAACTCGACTGTACCTACCTATTTTTTTTATAGTTTTCCGCGGTCTCTTATGAACTTATAGCGGATTATTTAATGGTGTGTGTTGACGTGAACTTGTTTACCTCCAACTCAATAAATGTGACGTTTGTTTTATGATCCCGCTAATATTCATCATCATGATTCGCTGAACTTAGCATTCATAAAATCCTCTTTGCTCTAGGCTATCTACAGAACAAGCGGTCGCACGTACAAAGTAGGTAGTACAAAAGACCTCATGTACTACGCCTGCGGTACCAGCGTAGACTGGAGCTACGCAGTGCCAAACATCCCATATTCCTACATGATCGAACTCCGGAGCAAAACACACAGGTTCATACTACCCAAAGAAGAAATCATTGCCACTGCCAATGAAATAGAAAATGGTGTGTTCAGACTTATGGCCTTCATTGACAAACGATGTTCAGGGACCCAGACTTGTCCCTGTCCAAAATAAATCATGACATAAAGAGAAGAGACAATTTGAGCTCTTCTGACAAGAAGGGGCCTAGCTAAATCAGTTTGTATTAGAATTGTAATTATGTGAAGAAGACAGGACTCTTACAGTATTATTTACACCAATTAAGTACAGTTTACAACGTATTTCTAAGTTATTGTATCAATATTCATTATACACTATTTAATGACAATATATTTTTTATCATTTACTTCCTTATACTACTTTCACATAATTAGGTCATCCGAGTAAACACATTTGATTTCGTAGACGTTGTAGACGTTGTTCTCACTGCTGGGACACAGGCCTCCTCGCGGTGAGAGTAGGCTGTAATCCACCACGCGGGCCTAGTGCGTATTGGCGGATGTCTTCGAATTTTTGGTTCTAGGACATTTCCTGACGATTTTTTCCTTCACTGTTTTGAGAGCAGTGGTGATAAAATAATTTACACAAAGTAAATCGCCTGTCGGGGTTCATACCTATGACGTACAACTCTGTCAGTCACGCCCGTTACCACTGCGCGACCACTGCTCTGCTGCGCCACCACTGCTCACGAAAAAAAAATGGAAATCCTTTTGGCATATTTACAGCGTGATGTGTCGGTGGTCTGAATTTCAAGTCAGCATCCAAGGGGTATCTATAACGTCTAGCTACTTTACTAACACTTAAAACCACTTTGATTATTTAGGGATTAAACAAAAGTTCAAACCACGTTTATGTAATCCAGACGCGCACAATAAGCCACAAGGTTCTAACTTTCCAGCCACTCTTTCAAAACAACGAGACTTGACGTAAGTCGTATGATTTACAATGCTTGTAGCGCATTAAAAATAACTATTTAATGTACAAGACATAATGAAAAGCTCAGTAGGTAAATACACGGCGATAAAACATTTCATTTCCATACATTGATAATGCCTGAACGCAATGACCTGTGCCAAATAGCTCGCGCTGTGGTCACGACTATAATGGACACAATCCAAAACTTTTTACTCGTGCAGCTTTATAAAATATTTATTATTGTGGCTATGGTTTTAATGAATTATAAAGAACAGTTTTTAGACACATAAATATGGAGTTCTGGTACGAATTTTGAATGCAGTTCCGTATATTTTTAATATGCTAAAATGTTGTTTTTGTGACGATGTCGGCTACGTCAGGAGTTCAGGACATATTTTAAAAACTAGATGACGTCGGCGTTTCCTATTTGACTAGGTACTCTAAGAAGAAACGTTGAAACAAACTCAGATGTCACAGTCTCTTTTAAAGTCCAGACATAATCTTGGTCAGATCATTAGATTGACGTATGAAATGGTCTGACTAAAGAACCACAGATTGAGTGGACCTGTTCAGTCAGTGCACGCATTTGTCAGTAATCGCGCAGCTCAACTCAAAACTTAAGGAGCTCAACGATTCGACGGATCATAATTACATAGCTACAAATGAAACACTTCCATATAAAAATTTCGATAACTTTATTTACAGATTTTTGCATTATCTTATAATACAGTCAACAATTCATTAAACGTTACGATTTGAAATTCACATTCATTTATCTAACGTAAAAACATCTATTGATCGACATCAACACTATTTTACCGTATCCTTAAGACGAGCACAATTTTCTGAAGTGTCTAATGTCTGCGGACGGGAATGTCGAACGTGATTGTATAAAGTTAAAACTGTCCACTACACGTATTATCATAACCTTCTTTTAAACCTCATCAGGGCTTCCACTCAACAACACTTGAATTTACAACCAAATAAGCGTACTGCATAACGCAACAGGGCTAGCCTCGCAAGAGCTACGTGTTCCCAGAAAAGCGGTGACCGCCCCATGCGGCCGTAATGTCCAAATTACTTGTTTTTTGACACCTTGATGTCAAATACTTTATAGATTTTCATGACATCCGATGTAAACATGACGTAGATGCTCTTCTAGGAAACAGTAGCTTAAGAGATTCACGGCACTAGAAGTCTGTCCAGGTATCTACATATTTTTTGTCCATGGTCCTTGCTGGAGTGATGAAGTCCAGACCCACTTTAGAGCCTTTCAAAGGGCTGTAACGACAGCCTGTCGAAGAATACCATAATGCTCTTTGAATCCCGCTGCACCAACAAAGTACTTATAATGTTCTACTCATCCATAATCATACATATCAGTGGACAGTGAGGTTTTCCTGTAATTGTCACTAGCATGAAGCTAATACGGACGCCACACATCGACCGGCCGTCTATCTGACGTGATCAGCGACTTGCTCCGAGTCCTCATCCCCTGTTCTGACCATTCCGGGGACGCAGCACGTTTCTTCCCAGTCCCTGATGCTGTTGAACTTTCCTCTTCTCTTTCTGGACTTGAATTGTTGGAGTCTTCTTGAGGGGGCGGCGGTCTGAGCCACCAGTCGTACCCTCCGTAGAGTTGGGAGTATAACCACGCTGGTGGCGTTGGAAGTAGGGGAGAATTGAGGAATAATTGAGCTGCTAGTGCACTATGGAACAGGGTTGAAGGCGCTGGCAGTGGCTGCATCGGTTTCCTTGACCTGGTGACTGATGTGAACGCTCCTGGACGTTCGTCTGGCGGTGGGGAGCTGGATGCCGTGACGGAGATGTCGTCATCTTGCGGTGAGCTTGGACGCGAGTTTGCCGGACTCGTCGTGCTGTGCGCGTGCATTGTTATTGGATTGTCTGACGTTATATCTGCAATGAAAAACAGCTCTTTGGTGTAGGGCACAATATACAGAATCTTTTATAGACTTTGGACTATTTAAATCTATGTAAGGTGTATATACCAGTCTCATGCGGCGGCGGAGGTACATGTTGAGGTTGCGCATGCGGCGGTAAGACGTGTGGCGTGAAGTGTGCGGGGGTGGGCAGCAGGGGAGGTGGGTAATGCCGCGCCAATGCACCCCATTCACCGCCCGGTAGACCAGCCAGCTGGTGCGCTATACCTGGATAAAAAGAGAGGAAATTCAGACTACTGTTGCGTGTATATAAGTTTTGCCAGGAGCTTAATTTGTCTGTTAACTCCGTTTTTCCTATCCAAATTACTTTCTGTTTCATCAAACAGAAAGTAATTTGGATAGGAGAGAAGCGGAGTTACCCATCGGTCTTGCCGACTACAGTACACCGATAATTTTTGAAAAATCATAAATTAAACAAAAACTTATTCCGCTGAACAAGTTCAAAGTAACCTTTGTAAAAACCTTAACGTCAAACAGAGCCTTACCACCTAGTTTCCACCCTACAACTGCTCAAAATTCAATCAACAAAACAATGGCGTTAAGAGTTATCCCGTGAAACGCTCCACTAACGCTAACGCACTGCTTAACGCACTCATCAGAATATTTAAATAATGAGTGGGACTCCCCCCTCGCGGGTTGTACACTTCGCGCTTTATCTCTATAGACACTCCTCGATTGTTGCAGAGTTTGATTGTTCATATAGTGGAATCTGAGCTTAAAATTTGTTGAAGTGCAAGTTGAAAATGTATGCTAAGAAGTGTCTTTATTGGGTGAAGTGATTATATTATTATCATTGTATAATCATTTCTTTTAAGATAATATTTAAGTACATAATATATAAGCTAACAGACTTTTATTGATAATATGTACATGAACAAAACAAGGATAAGGAATCATAGGGCATCAAA
This sequence comes from Hydraecia micacea, assembly GCA_914767645.1. Classification (NCBI taxonomy): domain Eukaryota; kingdom Metazoa; phylum Arthropoda; class Insecta; order Lepidoptera; family Noctuidae; genus Hydraecia; species Hydraecia micacea. Next base: position 6,028,234 of record OU611794.1, read on the forward strand.
AAAATCGTCCGCATCGCTGGTTGCGAGAAAGTGCCCAAAAGGCTGGCAGTAGAGTCTTTATTTGTTTTAAAATGAAGACATATTTTACTAGAATCGGCGTTTCCGCTTCTAGTAAATAAATAATTATGTGTCTTCATTTGTTTGAAGATGAAGCGACTGTATCTTCGTATATAAAGCTAATGTTGCCAAGACTGTAATCTAACAAGATACACCGAAACAAATTCCATATTCTTGAACATTGGTCAGTAAGCATTTACTCCGCAACTAAATAAAGGCTCTACACTTTGATCTCCACTTTCAACATACAATCCCCTTTGTTAAAAACAATAACATGTAAATAAAACAAGTAAGCTATTATCACAACAATCACAATCATACAAATAGGAAATGTGTTTTGGCGTCATAATTTTCAGTTGACATTTTTAAGCGCATAAATTAACAAAGTTTCCCGGTGCCGCGACCCCGTATATTCGGCTTAACCCTTTAGCACCCACCTTGGGTAATTCCCACCCCGAGCCAACCCAACCCTTTCAGCAATAGAATAAATTACAGGCCGTTTTATGTCGCAGATACCGACGGTACGAAAATGTAAAACACATTATTTTGAATCCGACCGCTTAGCCTTTATCGGTGTAGTGCTTTATGAGTTCGTTGCAATTAGACAAGAGCTGCTTTTTAGGATTAAGCCCGGCTTAATGTTGCCTCCGAGCGCCTCACGGCTTTTACTATAATGATTTGAGATATCGAATCGCCGGCGACGGGTGAAATATACAATTATCTACTTCGTAAAGTTTGGAACTGATTGAAACATGATTTTTATTGTTTTATTCAGATTATTTTAATGATCATTTTAATAATTACTTATCGGTAGGTACTCCGGTGTATTTTACTTTAGTTTACTCACGATGTCAATGGTCACTATTGACATCGTGAGTAAACTGGCATATCCTAAATCGAAAAATTCGCACACATGTGACAGACATTTACCAACCCGCACTGGACCCGCGTGGATTACAGCCCACCTACCCACACCCTATCGAAGAAAAGCCTGAGTCCCAGCAGTTCCCACATTACTTATATGCCCATGCTATGTCATCATCTGCCTAGTGCCTAGCCTTTTCCCAACTATGTTGGGGTCGGCTTCCAGTCTAACCAGATGCAGCTGAGTACCAGTTTTTTACATGGAGCGACTGCCTATCTGTCTTCCACAACCCAGTTACTGGGTAATACGAAGCACCTTGGTAAGACTGGTTGTCAGACTTTCGGGCTTCTGACGACCCGTAACCACTGTCAAAGATCCACGAATGACAACCGGGACCAACGGCTTAACGTGCTTTCCGAAGCACACAGCGGTCTTGGTATGTAAAGATCACCCATCCGCGGACCAACCGCGGCAAGCGTAGCTTAACCTGATCGATTGAACCGTGCAGCTATTATGGCTTAGGCCACGAGCCCCGCCATTATAGGCTATGTGCTATGCTTATGCTAAGTGACCGTTAAATATCTTATAATAAAGGCTATTAAACCCTGAAGTGCAGGGTCCATCAATGAGCAATTTAAAGAGTATTTAATAAGTGCAGTTAGTGGACGTTATACGAGCAGCGAGCAGCGGTGCTCGGTATTCAAAGCTTTCTTCCAGCTAAGACGGATGCTCTTAGCTCAGACAATATCCGCATTGCTCCGAGCAAAAAATAACACTGAAGCTCAAGATTACTCGCTGGCTCGTGAACCCGGATTATTCTTCATGGATTCGAGAAGAAAACTTGTGGAATAGATAGGCTACTTGTAACTGTTAAAACTTAAACGTAAAAATGGTAAGTAGATATGGTAATTATTATTTATGCTTAATTTCTTATTTTTTTACCAGCCTAACCCCATTATTATTTTCCTGCTTTACTGTATTCAACGTGGCAATGCTGCCAGTCTTCTGGCCCATGTTTCCGAATGGCAGTGATGCGAGTACGGGTACTTCGACGCCTAAGTGACCAAAAAACAAAAGGATTTTTTGTATTTATTTGTATATATTTATACATTATCATTTTTATAAAGTAAAAACAAAAAAGGTTTTCAAAGCTATGAAAATACACCTACTGGATGTGAAATTCAATAACTTACATCTAAAAAATATAACGCTTTTGGTTCACGACATGAAAAATGGCAAGGCATTGTTTCATTATGTATTCTCTGTTAAAAGATTCAAAAGAAAGGGCAGCACTAGACGATTTGCATTCGTTAAAAAATGTTGGAATTCTTTGTTGTGTGCACGATGCGTAATCGCTGTATACCACGATTTAGCAGTATTGACCCTTGAAGACACTCATTTCGATATTGTATTGTTGTTAGTTTCGAATAATGATTTAAAGCCTGCCTGCCCTTTACAAAACAATTTATCTATACTTGACAGAATGCCTGTTTTGCTGTCGACACTAGTTGACGGCGGTGTGCTCAACATCTTAGTTTTCATAGAGCTATCGTTAGACTTAAGACAGACTAGGTCTGCGCACAGTTTTAGTGGCGACAAGAAAACTTTAAGAAATAAAGGTTTTACAAGTATTTTTCAATGAAAAGTTTTGCTTTAACAACTTCAAAACGAATCTACACAGTAGGCCGTCTAGGTTCATATTATTTGCTTTATAGAAACACTAATTATGCTAGGTTAAGTAAGTATATTAAACGTAACTGAATTAAGTCTAGGTACTAATGGATTGAAAGGGAAATTGTACTTAAAATAAACTTATTTTCAATTAGTGCAAAACTTTTAAAACAAACAGTTACAAACTCTCATGAAACATGCATAAGAACAAAATAAAGCATCAAAACTGCCGGCGCGCGGTAGTTGTGGATTGGCCGCATCCGAAGACGTGCCAGTCCGCTACGTTGCCTCGGACGAAGGGGTTTTTTCTTCGACTTTGAAAAATCGCACCGCGCCGCGAGAGGGTTGAACCCAAACATTTTAATGCCATTTGCTAGATTGCGTCTTGCATTTTTCCTGCCTCCGATACTACAGCGCTAATCCGCGAAGACGACCGGGATTACACGGATAAAAGTATTTACGTTTTTAGTGTGATTCCAATGTGCCAGGATTAGGAGGGAATTTTTTAACGACTCTCTGAGACCCTCGGTGATTAGAGAAAGGGTTGGGAGCACTTTCCAGTAATTATTTTACATTTCTTCGAACATCATTTATAGAACACTTAGTTGAGCGACTTCCCTTTTTCTTTTGTGCTGGAACGACTTCGATTCAAATGACTTTTTCATTGAGGACAAGCCTTTGTAAGCTTCTAGCATAACGTAGATTATCTCCTCTATTTATCTTTATGAGCCACTTATATTGATAACTTTGCGAGATTACTGTGCGATGCAGGAGGTATTTATGAGGAGGTGTTGATATTTAATTATTTCTCTCTGAAACTAACAACTTAAATTAATTTTCGCATACGTTTCTCTTGTCACGTGTCTGCCTCGAGTTTCACTGTTTTGATTGTTGGCAACTTGGGAGTGGAAACTAAAACATACTTGTTAAGGCTTCTCACTTGAAAATGCCTTATATCTATAGTAAAAGTCCGCAGTGCTGCACACCCCACCCTATTTCAAGATAAACAAATATCAACTTTATTTCAATGATTATTAAGTTGATTTCAGAGTGACTAGCACTATTGAAAAAGTTATAAAAATATTTGAAGTTGTAGCGTAAACTGAACTTTATTGTGTAGGAAGTAAAGTTATTTTTCCATTAATTCATATATTATGTTTACATTTTTGGCAAATAAATCGCGAACGCAGATTATGTGAGTATGTACACTTTTTCTGTTCTGGGTGTTCTTTGTTCTGTTATAACATACCTACTTATACATAATTTTTGATTTTTTAACTAGAGGTATTTGATTCTAGGACACAGCTATATCTAACTTTCATTCAATATTACAGTCCGTCAAATCTAAGAAGTACCGTTTGACAGTTCTGACAATTGAATGATAGGGATGGGATGAAAAAATCGATTACTATAATATCCGAACTTTAAGAGATCGATTACTATAATATCCGAATTTTAAGAAATCAATTGTTATAATTAAATAAAAGAAATGTTTAGGATATTTTTTTATTCACTACTAGTACTAGTATCGTCGTCTTCGTCATCATCGTCATTTAAATTAATGACCAGTTGATTGTCCATTACATTATCAAAGTGTACGTCTCTTTCGAAGTCGTCCATTATTATTTTCTTTGTTTTTTGTACTACTTTACTCCAATCTTCCTGTGTAACTTGGGCACATGCTTCCTTTAATAAACCTTCCATTTTCTTGACACTGAAGGGTGGTTTTGTGTTGTGTCTTGCTGCATAACCTGTAAAACAATAATGTAACTATTTGATAGCAGACGAAAACCATTGTTTAAATTATAAATGTTAGAAGTACTCGTGTTATTATTATAATATTATAAAATATTACCTTTAACTTGGGCCCAAATCAGTTCAATGGCATTATATTGGCAATGGTACGGAGGAAGTCGTATGACTTTGTGCCCGTGCTCTTCGGCCAATTGGTCAATTACATATGTCGGTTTTGGTGGTTTATGCAATTTCACTAACTGTAATAATTCAGCTTTTAATAGTGACATGTCGGCATCCACTCCTTTTCTTTGCAGCCATGCCACCAAATCTGCTTTCTTATTGGCTGACGTAGGTGCTTTATCAATTTGCACAGAGTGGTATGGGGCATTATCCATTATAATTGTGCTGTTAGGAGGGATATTCTGTAATAAATTTAAGAACCACTCTCGGAACCTTACTGCGTCCATTTCTTCATGATACTCTTTAGTGCTTTTGGATTGGAAAGCTAATAAAGAGTTTTCCACGAAGCCTGTAGACGCTGACCCAGCATGGCATATTATGAGGCGTCCACCTTTTCCTATCGGCACCTTCGAGCACGAAGCTTCAGAATCATCAGTCCATGTTTTCGGCACAGAATGGTTGGAATTTAGCCAGGTTTCGTCCAAAAATATTACATTATCCCAGTTTATAATTTGTTTAACTTCGCGCAGGAATGTTAGTCGCTGCATAATTATGTCATGTCGCTCCATAACAATTTTTCGTTTGTCAACTTTTTTGTATCTGAAGCCAATTCCTGTTATTACCGTTCTCAACGACTCTATGCTTCCCTTATACAGCCCCGGCATCTTTTAAAGTTGCACATAACTTTGCCAATGTTGGAAATTCGCCTCTTGTAAAATACCCGTATATATGGTTTCTAATAGCATGACTATCGAATTCATCGATGCCTGTCACAGGTTTATTTCTTTTTCGTTTTTTCGGTGTGTGAAGTACGTTACTGTCACTCCCCGAAGGCCCATATTTTTCACTTAATATTTTGCCAACGGTGCGGCTACCAATACCGAGAGCTTCACCGACGCGATCCCGAACTTGTGTAACTGGCAGTAGAAGTCCACCATTTTGAGATTCACGCTCAAAATACTCGTGTAATTTCACCACCAATTCACGAGCCTGGCTGTTCAAAGTACGTCCTCTTTTCGACATTATTAATAAACACTTGCTTAGTTCGGAGTCCAGTATAAATATTGCCAAGGTAAACGGATAAAGAATGATCAGTCCAGAAAAGTAATAGCCAAGTCACAAATTGTAAAACACAAACGAGAAAGCAAGTACGCGCACAGTCAGCTTCCAAGATGGCGAGAGACTGCTGACGCCGAACCGACCGAGCGGACCGCGTGCGCTTGTAGTTGGCAGTGTTGCCAGAAAAAAAAAATTGTAGAGACTTGGACACCTGCGATTTTGCCTATTGACCTAAAAATAATTAAATTAATTTATTTTAGGGTATCTGTGTATTCAGTGCATTATGCGGTCGCGCAGTAACGTCGTTAATTTATAACATCAGGCAACAACATTTTTGTGAATGGGTTCTACATACCTTATTTTTATTAGTTTTAGACGTAGAAATAAGACTTAGAAGAAAAAATTGTAATTGTAAAATCAATGGATGTGCTTGTTAAAAATTTGTTTATTTCTCTGTAATATGCAAACCCATACTATCATACACAAAAATAAATGTAAAAAACACTATCCCTGACTCCATTTACTATTTCGACAGCGTTAGCGCGAGAAACCCCGACTTATTTGGGCGCGAAAATCAAAAATCGACAAATCGCTTTCGACAACTTTTTAAAGAAGCAAATATATTTGATTTATAAATACGTATTTTTGGTGAATGGGTTTTATCTCATATTTTACGATTACATAACTATTTAGTTATGTAATCGTAATATGTGAGATAAATCCCATTCACATGAAAAAATATTTGTTTGGTTGTCAAGTGTAATTTGTAAATAATACATTCGATTTTTCGTATATGTAAACGATTTTTTTGCATACAAGTGTATCCGAAGAGTCGCAACACTACGTGCAGTGACCTAACTACGTAACTTTGTAATGAGGTCAAGAATATAACTATTAGAAATTATTTACTGTGTAAATATGTGTTATTTTGCTTTGTTTGAAAGTTTTCAATTACATTTAGATATTAAGAATTGTACATTTTTAGATACAATAATGAAATCTTTCTAAATTCATGGTTTTATGAAAAAGGTTATCGAAACTGAATAATGTACGTATGAACAAAGTTGTTTCGGTTTGAAAAATATGAAACGTCAAACGGTACTTCTTACACCTCTTATTTTGGTCACACACCCTTTGTCGAGCAGTGAACTGCTATGAGCTGGGCATGATGATTTTGGTCACTGCTACAATTATTATTAGACTAAGGCTGGAAATACTGTTACGCAGACGTCGGTCGCTGACGTCGTCGGTCGTGTACCGATTTATATGGACTCGCGCTTGCTGACCGTCGGTCCTACAGTAAACACGTTCATTTATCGTCAGCATCTTGGTACGCGTGACCGACGGTACGTGACCGACGTCAGCGTAAGAGGAATTCAGACCTAGGGGCTGATTTTTCAATCACCAGATGACTTTTATCTGAAGAATGAAAATGGCGGTTTGACAGCCTAACTAATATTGTTTGTTTGTTACGCTTTCACGCCAAAACGGCTGAACGGATTTGGATGAAATTTAACACATGGGTAGACCATGACCTGTAGAAGGACATAGGCTAGTTTTCATCCTGGATCGCAGACGAAGTCGCAGGCAACAGCTAGTAATTTCTAAACAAAAACTGTCACACTGTCATATTTATTTCTTATAAAAAACTTACCTGATCATTGAAAAATCAACCCTTAAAGAAGGAAAATAATATGTTTGTAAAAGTTTTAAGGGTTAGGCCTTGGTCCACTAGATTAGGAACCACTAATCTATACATTAGCTGTACATATTTTTAGGTATGAAAATTATTTAACAGCTCAAATAAATAAGAAATTATGGGAATGATTGATTGTTTTAGATTATTGCCCTTGTACCTTTTCTTCACTATCACTATCTAACCAACTGCTAATACCGGAGGAGGAATGTACCGCACAAAGAATTACAAGTAATACAGTTGTAAATTAGGTAAGATCTGGTACAACACATAACCCTGTCTTGAACCAGCTTGCTCCACATCGTAACTTATGACACCATAAGCTTCTAGTTAGTGCTAAGGGCTGACGTCACAGACCGGAGTTAGCAAGACGGATGCCCTCCGTACATCATAAGGTTAATAAGAGGGCTCGTGAACTAACGACGACGCTTTGTCAACGCGCCTTAACCCGCCGCCGCCATCTTGGAAGCCATGTTGGATTTCAATCTGCTTAGCGTTTAATGAATTTGCGTCTATTGATTTTGTTTAACCCCTTTTTGTTTTGCTTAATTAACCTTTCGGTGTAGGAAAGTAGCTGTGACAAGGGAGTTAACGGTTAAAGGTTGCGATCTGAAAGATACGATTAATTAACTATTCTTCTGTAACTTTGACCCTTGTTTTGTCTGTTTAGTTTTGTCTAACTCTCATAACTTTCAACGACATGGCATACAACTCTATAAACGATTAAATACATTTCCACCAATCACCCTAAAAAGACTCATCATGAATTTATAACAACCACGCCGCCGTAAATGTTGAGTAACACGTCACGTCAATAAAAATGACGTCACATTTGGAGTTAATCGTGCGGGAGTCGTCATCATACGAATCCATTTGAAAGCGTTTAAAATGTACAGTGAAAGCGCGAATCACGTCATACAAAAGGCTGTATGAAGTGGGTGGGACATTTAAAATTTACAAATGCGTAATTATGCACCCGCATTGTCGCGAGCACTGAAGGGTTATGTGGCCCCCGTTTCTTCCCCCCTGGCCCCCACAATCCCGGGCTTCCGGGCCTAATGCTATATTTAATTTTCTCTAAGACTCCCTCATTAATAATGCGAAGCCTGCGACTTTAAGTGGCGCTCACACGGCGACGTGAGATACACAGATGTACGGAAATGGATTGCGACTGGATGTCTGGACCAATTAGGAATGTCAACTCGTATCACGTATGCTGGTTTTGCCTTTTGGGCCGTGACTGCCATTTTTGGGCTCAGATTAGTCGAAAGTATAGGTTTGAATGTTACTTCATATGACTAACACCTATTTTTTCAATCATATAGGCTACATGACGAGCAGTGATAGCCTAGTGTTTATACTTGCCGCGACTTACGAGTTATAAGTCGTGTTGGTTCAAACCAAACATCACGACTGCTCTCAAAACGGTGAAGGAAACATCGTGAGGAAACCTATATTCAGAACCCAAAATTAGAACACATGTGACATCCAACGCGAAATGGGCCCGCGTGGTGGATTATAGCCCACTCCCTCTCACAGAAAGAGAACGCCTGTATCCCAGCAGAGGGAACAGTTATAGGCTGATTGTGATGATGATACGCTACGTGACGTAATTCAACATCCAGTACTGTTAATTACTACCTCAAAGACCATCTCCAGCCTAGTTGTCTCATCCATCGTTATCTGCCATCACTAGCCTGTTCCCAACTATGTTGGGGTCGGCTTCCAGTCTAACCGGATGCAGCTGAATACCAGTACTATACATGGAGCGACTGCCCAGTTGTCTCATCCATACTTTAATATTCGTGTAACAAATTCGCGTGTATAAGAGGAACGCGCGAACGTGAGTGAAGATAATTTATCATGATTTCACAAGGGTTATTGGTGCGCCGGTAAGAGGGCAGTGGAGACTTGCCTTCAGAACAGCCGCGAAACGAGGAATTTACATATTGAAGTGCTTGCTAAATTGTTTCTAAAGAGAAACAAAGAGACGCCCAGGTGGAAGATGATGGCATTGAAGTAATCTTGTGATGTGCGTAAGTTTGGGTTAATGAGATACTGGAGAGACTAGTTGCTGTTCAATGTAAAGTTTACAGATTAAGCTATGGATCTACAGTGAAATCAATAAATCTTTCAGAAGTTTTAGGAGGCTATATTAGCAAAATATGAAGTGCTTGCTGTTATTTATGTATTTATATAAGTATGTAGGTAGGTACTTTATTATACACCATAAAAATACATAACAAAAAAAAAATAGAGGCGAGTAATTAGGCGGCCTTATCTCTTTCTGCGATCTCTTACAGGCAACCTTGGAATGGACAGTGATTTTTTGGACTTAAAATGGCGCTGTTATGCACCTATGGGTATACATAAGACGCTGATCGACCGTGATCGTAAGCTAGACGAGCATCTAGCTTAGTATCCGTAGGTATCTGATACCTGGAACACCAGGTAGACCGAAATCCAAGATCCGTAAAAGTAACTACTTAGCTTAGGTGCCTAAAATATTGGTTGTTTCTTGTTTAGTTATCTACCCATTGCCAAAATCTAGATACCCCAACTTAAAAACGAACTCGATCCAATACACAACTTCACGATCACGAATCAACCAATCCAACCTCATTACAGATCCGATATAAAATCCTAAGTAAATTACCATGCATTAATTCCGGTGTCTTGGCACGCTTGGTGTCGCCGACTGTACCTACGTGCTGTGTAATTGAGTTACAGCCCTTTGACACCCGACGTAACGAGGTTTGCGACGACACTTGCGTACTACGAGAGAACGACAAGCGCGTACTACGAGAGCGTAGTACGCGAGTGATAAAGGTAGCTTGAGAGGTAACGTAAGGTAGACGGTAATCTTTTGTTGTGGTGTGTTGAGAGGCGGGAATCAAAGGAAAATAGTTGGTTAAGGGTAGGTATTCGTAGGAAAGAAAGTTACACCTGTCATAAAAAAGCTGCAGAAACTGCAGTTGCAAGTTATTCTATTATGCCTGTTCATATTTCAACTGCACCCTAATTGCGTAACACGCTATGAATCTTAATCTGAATCATTTTAAAGGATATTGCTAATCCATTGCTTCGTATTTTCGAATAAACCCATTGCTACTGATAGTGTGTTACGCAATTACCCCGTAAGAGTAACCCATATCATATTGAAGTTAGAAAAACATACAAAAAAAAGTCTGCAAAAATATATTAGGAATCTTTTTATTTCGGCTCTTTTTAATAATGCGGCACACGATTACATTGGTGTTTATTAGGTGCAAGTGAAGGGAGCCGGCGCCTAGCGACGCGACACCCTGCCGAGTGGGCGTCGCGACGCGTCGCACAATATTGGGGAAATCTTATTCACCTGCCATATTTCTTACGGAAGGAAGATATTTTCGACTACGCTGTTTTCAATTTTGAGACGTTTTTGGGGTAAGTTTACAAGTTTTATACTGCAGTTGAAAATCAATTTAAGGAGCCAATCCACGGGTATGTGTTATGGGTATAATGATATACCTAATAGAACATTTAACTCTTAACTAACTAATTATGCTAGGTTAGTACCTAGCATAAATAGTTGATGAATTAATATTAATAGTTGAATGATTATTACATTTTAAGATTTCTCCAGAAGTGGACGTCTTTCAGCTAAATTGATGATGATGATTAAGATTTCTTAAAAGTAGGTATGTCAACATCCGGACAGACCTATTGAGGTTTTTGTGATGTTTCTGCTTATATTTTGTCTTAATAAACAATAAAAAGATTTTTTTTTAAACTAAAACAAATAGTACTAAATAGTAAAAACTAAGTAACTTCACTACTCTCTTATTCTATTACGCCTTTAGAGAAAAGTAAGTACCTGCGTACCTATTCCAGCAGAAGTCTAAAATACTTTGATTTTACCCAAATTAGTTATATTAAAGACATGAAATCGTGTCAAAGTCAAAGTCAAAAGTCAACGTATTTATTTCAAATAGGCACATAATAGGTACAATGGATAGTTAAAATTTACAATAAATAAAACAGAATTGATTCTAGTCGCCCCTACCAAATGTAGTTTCGTATGGAAAAAAATGGGCAAGAAACTCCACCGTTACTCTTTTAAAATATTATAAGTACAATATTTTGATAAGATCGAAACGTAGACAACTTTGGAAACGTATGACGATTTTTGTTACTTAAACCTTCCCACACACCTCCATAAAATAACCTCTCAACGCGTCACTAACAAACTTAAGAAACTTCATAATTGTTAATGTTTCTAAAATATTAAAACAGTTCGTGTACTCGCAGGTGTCAAACTGAGGCCCCTCAAATTGATAATTAATTGTCACGCAAAACTTCTGGACCGAATTAAATCCCCTTTTGAGGCGCAGACGAGGAGTGACAACGGTCCCGGCTGACAATTTAATATCTTTCGGATAGAAACATCGTGCCGAGTGGGGACAGGGGATAGGTCAGAAACTCAGAACTCAAGTTTGAGGAGCGTCATAATGGATAGCTATAAACAGGCGTACGTATCGGGTACTTAATAGTAGCTACACATAAGTACTTTCTTAACGTGTCGATAGGAAATAAGAGTGTCCATGGAGTTTCCTGCCCGTTCTTCTCCATAGGTACCTACGCTTTGGAATGGGCAACTATGTAGCTTCATTTGTCTGACTGACCGACCCCTTGACAATTCAAAAGTGCCTGTAATTGGTTTAATTGAAATAAATGCTTTGACTTTGACTTTGAAATATTGGTTGAAAAGAACTCAAAATAATTTTGTTTGGCCCAGCTACACCTTGATATAATATTATAGAACACAAAATTTAGACAATCAAATTATCTTTTTAAAACTGACTGTACAAAAAACTAACATATTTTTTTTTCCATAATTATAACATTACCTGATAACTTAAAAGGTAGCGACCCCATCAGGGGGTCAGGCGGGAACCGGGGTCCGAAGTGGAAGGGGTGGAAGCCGTGGTGTCTGGTCTTGGACCTCGGCTCCCGTGGGCCGTCCACCGTCACCTTGATGGCCTTCTGGTACGTCGCCACTTGAGGAGGAGACGTCGCCAACATTATCGTCAGAGTGAACGATTTACCTGTACGAACAAATAATACTATTAGGTATAAAAGAAGCAACGTAATTGAGAGAAATGCTGAAGGTGGTAGAGCAGTATCTCGGAACCCATTTACTTGATAGTTTTTTTTTTTTTTTTGTTATGTAGGTATTATATTGGTTGCATAATCACAAAATAACAACCAAGAAACGCATCTCAGTTCAGTGGTCATTGCGTTACACACTAACATTAGCAATGGCTTTCATTTTCACAGTTCAACAACATTCATTGCGTTATTTAAATTGTTGAGCTGGCATATTTTTCGAACATATGAAGCAATGGATTAACAATATCCTCCAAAATGATTCAGATTGTGATTGACAGTGTGTTACGCAATTAGGGTACAGGAATCATCAATAAAAACCATCCTTTTATAAAAATTATTATCCAAGTTATAGGTCCTTTCAATGAGGGTGTGTTTATTCCGTGACGTTATTTACAAACTAAACCCCATTTGAACAACCAAAACACAGCCCACCGAAGCACGTACAGAAACCATCTAGCAAGTTTCAACCTTGGAATGTGTAAAGAATTCGCGGCGGCGCGGCGTCGTCGTCAACCCGCTCAGTTGCCGTCGGCGGCGTACTCGGTTGATTTGTGGAGCCCCGCCGGCCGAGCAATCGTACCTCGGATGCCGGCACGAACACACGGATTACTAGGAGGACGATTTACTAAGATGTTGAATATTTTGAAGAGAAGGTTTGGTATGTCGTTGGGTTTTTGTTTTGTGAGAGAGAAAGGGGGTGTCCGAAATGGTAGACCAAAAAAGATGGTGACGGTAGCGCAGTTCTAATTAAACTTTGCCTGCATAGACTAGAAATATAATAAATAAATATAAATAATAGATACATGATTTTATTTTTGTGTAGGTTTTACACGTCAATCATATTTTTTAAACTAGATGAGGTCAGCGTTTGCTATCCTAGTTCCAACTACTCTGAGAAGAAAGTCCAGGACATAATCTTGATCAGATCATCCATCACGACTGTCACACAAAACATGTCAGGACCATGTAGATTAATTTCTGAACTGGTCTTTTGAGGAAAGAATCACACAGATCTGAGTGGACCTGTCCAGTCAATGCAGAACAGAAATTAAGAACTTCATGTAATTAAACTATAGAGCAATCGTTTTATTACTGATCTGTGGCGCTACTCTGTAAAAATCACACCGTGAAAACTTAGGTGAAGTTAGCTGTCAATAGTGATAATCTATCTATATAAAAGAAAGTCGTGTTAGTTACACCACTTATAACTCAAGAACGGCAGAACAGATTTGGGTGAAAATTGGTAGGGAGGTAGCTTAGAGCCAGGAGACGGACATAAGATACTAAAAAAAATCAGAAAAAAAAAAAAAAAAAAAGAATCAGACTTGGAATAACAAAACGCAAATGACAGGGCTAGGAGTAGGCTCGGGGTAGGGCAGGAGTAGGGTAGAGTAGGAGTAGGGGTAGGGTAGGAGTAGGGTAGGGGTACGGTAGGAGTAGGGTAGAGGTAGGGGTACAGTAGGAGTAGGGAAGGGTTAGGGTAGGAGTAGGGTAGGGGTACGGTAGGAGTAGGGAAGGGGTAGGTAGGAGTAGGGTAGGGGTACGGTAGGAGTAGGGTAGGGGTAGGGGTACAGTAGGAGTAGGGAAGGGTTAGGGTAGGAGTAGGGTAGGGGTACGGTAGGAGTAGGTTAGGAGTAGGGTAGGAGTAAGGGGTAGGGAAGGGGTAGGAGTAAGGTAGGAGAAGGGCAGGGGTAGGATTGGTAGGAGTAGGGTAGGGGGTATTAGTAGGACACCACGCGAACGAAGTCGCGCCGGGCAGCTAGTCCCTTAATAAAATGTACTCTGTGATCCCCAGTATCAAGTGGAATGACAGCTCACTTGAAGCTATCTTCACTTAAGTGTTCACGATTGAGATTTTTACAGAATAGATCAGATATTACAATCTTCTATTTTTATTATCTAATATGTACAAACTTCTAATACTAAATAAACTACAAATTAAATAACCTAGTCGAACTAGAACTATTAAAAAACCAAAATATTGCGTCGAAATATTCCGCATCGCTGTCGACTGGTAATGTACCCAAGAGACTAGCGGCGTTGTATGGCAATGCTTAGCCTCTGGCCAAGGTAAAAGCCAGCCCTTGGGTCACGGGAAGTGTCACACAGGATAGATATAGATCGAACAGTGTCTTTATCACATTTTCTTTTCAGCAAGTCCCTACTACTATCAAAAGTCAGCACGGTATAAGGCGAATAAGGTCTCTCGGACTACTCCTGACACTCGATTTCCAAATTTTAAAAGGTGCGCACTTCACGATTTTATTACCCTACTGTTTGTTTTAAGCTTTTCCACCCAATAAGCAACTCACAGCTACTGCCCAACCGCTCAACGTACAAAATGATAAGCACTGTGTGTAAATGTGGTCGTGGCCATCCTATCCTATCACTTAATAAGTGCTGGAACTCGCGACAATGACGTCACGTAACGACGCAATATCCTAAACAGCAACCATCGCCGTAAATGTACCATTCAGCTATGTACAGCGCTGGATAATGTAAGCAATGGATGCTTAACAATCGGGTATTAGCGTGTTATATAGCGATGGAATCGAGGAGTGGTGTAGTCGAAATGCCATCGTAACACATCGACCGCAGAGCGACCACAAACACGGCGGCAAGCGTTTGAACAATCACGGACGTATCGACACACATACCGAATGGTAATTCTGGTAAAGTTCATCGGTTGACATTCTACTCTCCCGCCGTAATGATTGATCATAGGTGCTAATTGAATAATTGTATGTACCACAAACTGGATGTGGTGTTTTTCGAAATGAATTGTTGAATGATTACGCTGAAAGTATTGTTGAAATGTGTTTAATATAATTATGCAGCAATTAAGTATTTACAGAACGTGATTAAATTATCTAGTTTCTCGGAGCATTTAAATGGACCCACCAGTATTTTATCGTAAAAAGCTAGTTATGAATAATTTATCACTTTGTAAACAAAAGCAGACGCTAAACAAACAACGTTAACAAACACTATTTTCTTCCAGCATCCCAAACAACGAAAGATTTCATATTTAGATCCCAAATTATATTCTGAATAAAAGAAACGTACCGAGATAACATTCCGTGCAAAACAAAAGAGAGACTAGTATTCCCAGCGTCTGGCTTGAAGCCAAAAGCCGCGGCGGTGGTCCTCCGAGCCATGAAAACGACATAAACACCCCCCTGCGCGGCCCGCGACCCCACCGCACCCCCCTCGACCCGAAATGAGCGGCCACCCGCTTATTTTCATAAAACCCGCATAAACTCGGCGAGAACTTAAGAGAGAGACCAAGAAATTGTTTTTGCGCAAATACACGCAGAAAAGAAAAGTTTTATTGCCTCCCGGACGGAGATACGAATTACCCATTCCGACTACTTATGTAATATGGATGGAATGGATGCAGGAATCTACATGAGACATGGCAGTGGAATGTTTCGCTATTCTCTGGTTAGTATTCATAGAGTATCCGGTTATTGGCAACTGTATGTCAAAGGGTAAATAATTACGTACTTACTGTAATTGGACTTTGTTTTTTTTCCGCCTCGTGTTACGACCGAACTCCTTTTGGTTATACACATATAATGTGTTATTTCAGTTCATACTGTATGTACCTCCGAATAAAACTGTACAGCGTACCGTTTCAAGCAAAATCGTGGTTTAGCGTCTTATTTAGTATCTGGTAAGGTACATTTTAGAAGGTGGCTGGGGCTGGGACGGACTGGATGCGGAGGACAGTGTGTTGTGGCACACCCTGGGAGAGGCCTATGTCCAGTCAGGAATCATTGATTTTCAGAATTTGATATTTTTATTGTTGGAGATAATTATTCATTAATTTTTCCCCGTTACATTACAACCAATAAATTAAAAAAACTTTAACCATACCTACATAGGTACAACCAACAACAAACTACCAGCAAAAACCTTCAGAAAAGCAAACATAAAGCCATTTTCTAACTCCATAAATCATTTAGTTATTCATAAAAAGCCTTTCTGCCCACCCCCGACGTCGCGTGCTAACATATTGCACTTGCACGTGCTACTCACTTCATAAACTGCGTGTATCCCGGCAGGGGGAGCCACTGATTGTTCATAAAAATATTGTACTTAGCTCCAGTTATTGAAACATTTTTTGAAGGGGTGATTCTGATATTTTTATTTTAAATGTTGTGTTGAATTGAACTGTGAACAAATCTCAAAGTATCCTGAGCATTATGAACGGGTTCATTATGATGGTAAATAAAAAACTGGTCCTTCTTGGATATAAATAAATTATACTGGATTTATGATACACCCGGCGCCATCTATCGAATCAGAGCAACATTTTTTACGCTGTCAGTAGAAAAACGAAAACCAGAGGTGCAGACGTTCATAAGTGGACATTATTATAGTGCAATGAGAAGTTTTTTTTTATAGAATAACATTGATATACAGAAAAAAATAATAATCAGTGCGCAAACTGTAACCATAAATTCAGCATAAATTATTATGATTCTAGACCCCTAGCGTAGAAATTTTTCGTCGGTTATAAAAAAAAAATTTGTGTTCCATAAATTTTGGCCACGTAGGTAGGTATTGCACTTTTCTATGAAACACCCGATTTTTTTTTTATAACCTACCAATAATTTCTACGCTAGGGGTCTAGAATCTAATGCTGAATTCATGATTACAGTTTACCCAAATGATTTTTTTTTTGTAGGTATAGATTGTAAAAGTAAGTACTTACTACACCACTCTAACTCGCTAACTCATAAATAACTACCCGAAAGTAAGCTCACAAGATAACAGATAAAATATTATTCCAAATCCAACTTCAGTTTCAAATTCAAATTCGGCAATTTCCCGTTCACGTCGGATTAAAAATCAGCTTTATAACGTCATAAAGTAAACGGGAGGCACGTTAAGATAAGAGTTCTCTCTTGCCAGCTAAATAAAAAATGAGCCACAATGGCAATGGTGGAGAGCTCCTTTGATCTCGGTTACATGGCTTACCTACTGGGGATTTTCGGCTTAGAGGAGCAATTTGGATATAAAATACCTAAAGCCAACCGATACGCATTAGGGTCATTAGCGAATTGACTCCTCATACATACGGAAGATTTATTATTCATACTTGCATCGTAAACTAGAGGGGCTCGTGGCTAAGTAATAACAGCTGCACGGGTCGATCGATAAGGTTATGCTACGCTTGCCGCGGTCGGTCCGTAGATGGGTGACCGTCTTTACATAACGGGGTCATCAGAAGCCCGAAAGTCTGACAACCAGTCTTACCAAGGGTGTTATCTAGTAACTAGGTTTTGGAGGTGAGATAGGCAGTCGCTCCATGTAAAATACTGGTAGATATGTATATTATTAGCTGCATCTACGAGTAGTTAGACTGGAAGCCGACCCCAACATCAGATAATGACTTACGTCGTAAACTGTGTACATACGTAGATGTGTTTATGTCGTATACTTACGAACGATACGGAACAAGAATCTACGATACGTACGTTTATTGCATAATACTTCGAGCAATATAAAACTTCTTCCCCAACCAATAAAATAACTAATACAAGCGAGACACCGTAAAATCCGAGTTTATTGAAGCGTCTCAAAAGAACAAGAGAAAAAGTCAAAAGCGTGCACAATTAAAACCAGTCCCCTAGGAAGCACCGACCGACGAGCCGAGCGGTCAATATTGCGAGACGAGACCCTCAATTTTCACCACTCTCCCCAACGCTAATAACAATAATTAGGAATGAGTGGTTCAATAATTAAAAACGGAAAGAGAACAACTCCAAAAAGACGGACGGAAATGAAAAGAAACTTGCTCTGTCCTACTTCAGCTTGGAGAAAATCGTACCTCCATCCTTGTCGCGCGACCGTCTCAATTTCGCTTATGAATTTTTTGTACCCACCCAATGGTTCGTTTTAAATTAATAAAATTTAAATGGATGCTCATCTTAAACTGTGGTGGTAGTTAGCGATGCTCTTAACAATTACGTTAAGACTTATAACTACAAGTGTTTTTAAGATGCTGATGTCTGTACAACTTTTCTGGATACACAATCAATTATATTTTCATCTGTTATTTATTTATTTAGATATACTTTATTGTACACCACAAAAATACTTGATGTATTTTACACACTGCAAAATATAATTCAATGGGCGGCCTTATCGCTTTCTGCGATCTCTGACAGGCAACTAAATTTTCCTACTTTAAACTTAAATTCAAGTAAACTTTACCGTATATATATTACCTACCTTTCCTTCTGTCTAAACATTCATAAAGGTATCTATACTTTATAAAGTAACTCCTTACAAAACCACACTCATCCTAAATCCCCATTTACAATATTAAAGCTCGTTCTATTCAAGTAACATACCCTTGAAACGCTAATTTACATCCTCAATCATCCCATAACATACGGCGCGAGAGGATTTCAAAATAACGGGGCGAAATTGAAATCATTAGTTCGCAAAGGGGCATGGGCAGTGCATCAAAGGGGGTCGAGTTAATAACGAAAGGTGAGGCCCGAGATCTTTTTCGCCGCTATACAAAAATAATTTTCCTGGGGGTGTAACAAGGTGCAGATGGGGTGAAGACTGAGCTCGAGAACCCATTGTGTCCTACCGACACTGTTTGGTTAACTGCACTGTGGACCTTTGTTAGAGCTCAAAGATTAGGAATGCCTTCGTAGGTTTGTTTTGCAGTCGTTGTCTGACAAAGAAAAAGTAAATTTTTCTGCCTTAAAGTGAGAAACAAAGGAACGTTACTGATTGGACCGTTTGACTGGTTATTATGATTTGAGTGAAGCGTCTGATTTTGACATTTCGTAATTATAGCTTGTTGATTGTGAGGCCTTCGGTGTGATCACTGGTTCGGGACTTCGGGCAAAGTGTACCTAATTGTATTTAGGTTTGAGAAATCTTGTGAATTTCTCCTCTTATATTAATGGGCTCTCTAAGATCCCTTCAGCCAAATCACAATTAACAGTCTGCAATGGTACTCCAGAAGTCTAGACTATGACCAGTTAATAATAGGTTTAATAAGAGAACGTCGAAATATTAAGTCAACAAATCAACATTATCTATTATTTTCAGTAAAATCGCGGCTTCCTAGGCAACCCTAAAATTTTTCAATGATCTTTCCACTCAAAATCTTCTAACGTACGATATAAAAAGGCAATTACAGAGGCTGCGTAGAAGATCAGGGACAAGGGACAAATGAGACTAGGGGCGTATTTTTTACCGAGTCTAGCTGTAAGGTGGGGGTCAATCAATCGATTAGCAGATGTCGCTGCTTGACTACTGGTGCGTTAAATTGCCCTCTTACTACACCACTCGGGGGTATAATAAGGTAAGGTTAAATTTAAATCAGCCATGAATGGAAATTGTGTAGGCTACGCCTTTTTAAGTTTGTTACTTAGGTAGGTAATTTTCATTATAGTGCAGGTACTGAGTAATGGAGAAGTTTCTGTTTATTCGATCACAGATTATTTAGCAAAATGTAGCTGTTAATGAACGGAAAAGGAAAATGTTAGGTACTTGAGGATTTCTATCGTCGAGAAAAAATGAAGAAAATATTTTTTGGCCAGTATTATGAGCATTGTCATATTCAGTAATTGTATATTACACAAGCTCCAACATAATTTCGAAACATAGAAAAAGATCTTCTAAGTAATTAACAATAATTCTTTTCTAATACGAAGAGGCCTACCCAGCTAGCTGACACGGCAAACCGTGGCAAAAAAGTGGTTGGGGGCCCTCATTAAATTTTTCGCTTATTAAAAATTCCCCGCGCCCCCTCTCTCGACGTTAGACACGCAACTTTTTATCCCGGAACGAAGCAAAAGTTATGTTCCACAGTGGTCCCCCTCTGTCTTTTTTACCCGATAATTTGAGTGAGATTTCCTCGCAATTTAAGATAAACAAAGAGAACGCTTACCCTTAATTGGAAAGCAGAGCGTTATTCAGGAAGAAACGTGACAAATAGACACCTCTTAACTTCTTTTCCACTTTCTCGCCGCTCTGGGCTATATTGGTTTTTTTCGTGTACACGCTAGCCGAGAGCTTTTGTTTGTTTAAGGAATTTTTAATGAGGGTTATATTTGTACGACGGGGGCGGAATCCACTTTAATGCTTCACGCGTCTATCAACTCCATTTGGAGGAAATTAGCTCTGGTAAACAATTAGCTCGTAAGTCGACTTTGGAAAGTAGTAGGTATTGTAGTCTAAAGCGCAATCCTAATCAAGAATGTGAAGTACCTCTTACCTCCTGAAATATACCTATAATATGTAGTATTTCAGTTTTTAAAGGGGAGATTCTCATCATTTTACCGTGATAACATAATAGAATAAATTGACATTAAAACAAAAGTTTACCTTCTTCATGCATCACAATAATTTGTCAACATGACACTTCCTCAAAATCAAAATGTAAACAAGAACACATTCTATTAACATGATTATATAAAACAAACAATTTATCCCGTCTTCGTTTGTGTATCCGTCATCGACACGGAAAGCTGTGATACGCATGACATATTCAGTGATATTTTCTTACGTCACACCGAAGGTTCGCGACCCCATCTTCCTTCGTTAGCTCCCCTGCACTATTTGAATATGAGACGCGAGGCAAGTTTACAGTTCGTATGCTCCTGTTTGCGACCCCTAACTTTAAGTTTGTTTCCGCTCCGTTGTTCATTTACATCGATCCAAACTGTTTACGTTAATTCTGGTTTACGTTACGTTGATGGTAACGAGATTTTGTTTATGTAATGGGATATTTTGCGAAAATGGAGCACAGATTTGCGTTTTACTTTTTACTGTTTGGACATTCAATAGGGAGAGACCAGCAATGAGTCTTGGATGAATAGTATTTATTCGGTGCAACACAGAAGAAGAAACAACACACAAAAGCGCAATCAAATGATAAACTTCAAATAAAGACATAAAGATTAATCTAAAAAAATAAAAATACATGCACAATATACTATTTAAAAAAAACATGAAGAATAAAGTAAATGATTTTATTTCTGTAAGTATGTTTGCACAAACACTATTATACGTCATCAATCATATTTTAAAAACTAGATGAGGTCGACGTTTCCTATCTGACTACTCTGAGAAGAAAGGCCGAAACAAACTCAGAGGTCACAGTCTCTTTTAAAGTCCAGACATAATCTTGGTCAGAACATGTGAAGACCATGTACATAGATCGATGTCGGAGATGGTCTTTTGAGGAAAGAACCACACAGATTGAGTGGACCTGTCCAGTCAGTGCACGCATTTGTCAGGAATCGTGCAGCTCAACTCAAAACTTAAGGAGCTCAACGATTTGACGAACAATACCAAAGAAAGGACATTTGGGTAGGCCACATACATTACTCAAACTGCTAGACCATGACAAAGAATGTGACACTATGATAATTAAATCTACAAAGAAAAGAACATTCAAATAAAGAATAACCCATGGAATTAGTAAATACAACGGACAACCAAAGTGCGTTGCGGTGTGATGGAGTCCAGCTCAGCATGTGTCAGGCAAATGTACCTGAGGCTGATATTCAACTGGATCCCTGCAGTGACATACTGAAGTCGAGCAGACAAGATAAAATACGCAAATCGGAATAAAAAGCATTGTAAAGTACCGACGCGGAAAATGAGGTAAACAACAACTATAAGTAATAAATACTAATGTATAGATGTTTCAACCCCTGCTTTGCTTAAATACTTTACAACACGTCAAAAGTCGAAACTCTACAAATTGCTTAACTTAAATGTAACTTCGATACGTAGGTATGTGACCGCTTAAGTTGCGTGTCTTGTCGTTATAAGGGTTAAACACCAAAGTATCAGTTTTAGCTGTAAAGAGATCCGCACTGAAGTGCTATAAGTGCGCAAACGATTACAGTTATTCCACAGAACTTGATACTGTTATATCGCTTGTAGGGATGACAACTTAGATTCGGTACTGTCGAAGATGTTATACTCCCTGATGAATTATCATCTAAGATATATACAAAAACAAATGCCGTGCGTTAGCCTCGCAAAAACTCGAAAATGGATTGTGATGAAATTCTGGTAAGTTGTTGATTGCGCGCCGCCGGAAAAAGTTCCTTACAAAAAAAAAAGTTAAGATGCTTGCATGCTGGAATTAGCTAGTGTATGATAAATCAAATTAGCTCAAAGAAAATTACCGAGAGCATCATGTCGAGGTGTGGTGCCTGAAAAAAGTGTTTAGGATTCCATGACCATCAATAACGATGAATGTGTCGACAACATGGAACTCAAAGTCACGAATAGCCAGATATCCATAATACCTTTAGCGAGTCCTTGATTTGATCGGTCCTACAGCTCGGAAAAAACTACCACCTTGAAAAGCTGATAGATGATGATGATGGCAAAATAGAAGGAAAGAGACCACGCGGTTGTAGTCCGATGTACCTTCTTGTCTGACCAAATCTGCACACACAAAGCTAAACAGAACAGACGCCAAAAACCGACCTACTTAGAAGGTCATTGTTTGACTATTGGACTTAAGTACTTATCGATACTCACCCTTAAAGGCTATTTTAATGTAAACCTCGTAAAGAAGAGCTACCTCGACGGAACGGCAGCAGGGTTTAGATGTCAAGATGTGTCACAAACTATGCTCCACCCTTATCCTGCCCTTTGTGACCCAAAACAAGCAGCCAAAGTGAACTCTGCGCTGCCACCAATCACGCCGTGGAAGTGGTGAAGTTTTGGGCCAACAAAATTTAAATAACTGTCAGTGACTCGAAAAAGAAGAATGTAAGCCTTAATACAACACCCTTAACCATTTCCTATTAGATTATAATCCAAGAGGTTGCCTATACGCAACTAATCGGCCACTAGTCGTTCACATCTGAATCACCTCAAGTGTCGCCGTCGCGACGACGCAGAGGCGGTTGACCGCGCAATTACTTTAGCACCTTCTATGATATCAAGTACGGTGAACTCTGAGACATGTAGCAAAACTTTAAACATAAAAGGCTTTTCTTTAGCAATCGGTAATGTAGAAAAATAGCTAAATGATACTGTTACTGTTGGCCTGCATAATCCCACTGCTGGGCAAAGACCCCATGACTTCCAGCTCTTTCGATCCAGGGCTAAAGTGGACCAGTGGTCGGTTGTTTTTCCAGACCGTCCCGCCATCTTCTACGGAGTCTGCCGTGATGCCTTCTGGCTGTGTCAGGGCTCCACGTAGTGGTTATTTTGGCCTACAGCTCAGTGCTCGTACGGCAGATGTGGCCAGCCCAGTCCTACTTCAGCTGAAGTAGATTATTGACGTTGCTCAAAAAGCCGCTAAGCTTAGCAGCTTTTTGAGCAACGTCAATAATATAATCTGTGTTTTGGAGCGCAGTGTGGTGTTGCGAATATGGTTTGTCAATTTGACGCCTAGAACACTGTTCCATTGCACGAGTAGCTAAATGATAATATAAAGTAACTTTGTAGTTTAGATATTATTTGTATCAACAGACTAAAAAATTGCAAAAAGTATATTCTTTAAATTTTCATTTTTGCGTTTGCTCTTTCTATCTATAAAACTGTGAGCATATACATATGAATGTTTACGATAATACAGACGTCTACTCATAAAAAATCCCCCTCTCCCCCGAGTGCGTACTCAAAAACAAAGCCCCGGGCGCCTTGCCTCCTGAATATTTCAACAGGTCTTCTCTTTGTACGAATATTAAGTCAATGGGGGTAATTGATCTGTTAAGGCCCCGCTACGAAAATCTATGCCATAAATCTTTAAATAGGTTAGCCGGGTATGTTCTGAAGATAACCTCTTAAATTAATAACGTGGCGCGGAAATTATCAGCTATAATATTAGTAGTTAAGATTATGAAAATAACTTTTTTTTTAACATAACTTTCATAATCAAGATCTCCAAGCTCTATGTATAAAGCAGCTACGTCAAAAAAATAATACCTGCCGCTAAAAAAGTTTTTTTTTTTAAAGCAGTGCTTCTGCGTAATTCCTACGCAAAATAAATCTTATATAACGTCAAACATAATTTATTTAACCGTGATATGTAAACATAGGTAACTAAGTCATAATGGGGAATATGGTACGTTTCAATGAACCGTACCTAACCTAACTTTATACTGACAGTCCGGGAACTGCTTTCTCTTTTCTGTTTTTCACAAAGAAATACTGGCTTTATCACCAACGTTTTATTAGGTATGCATTGCTCAATACTCTCTAAACGGTGAAGGAAAACATCGTGAGGAAACCGGCATGTCCTAAAACCAAAAATTTGAAGACATGTGACATCTAACAACCCGCACTGGGTTCGCGTGGTGGATTAAAGCCCGCTCCCTCTCACGGAGAGGAGGTCTGTGTCCCACCAGTGGGAACATTATAGGCTGATTATGATGAATGATCAATACAAATGCTATCTTAGTGCCTAAGTCTCAAAAACTCACCTCTCCCGCTCCTCCCAACGAATCTCAAGTCATTGAACTTGGCGACCTGGTTCTTCATCACCGCTGTGCAGTTCCTCAACTCCGCAGAACAGTTCTCGTCGTTGCCAGCTCTGACGGTGACCAGGGTACCATCCCCCACCTCCCCTAGAGCCACCACTTTGAAGGCCATTGGAAGGGTCTTGTTTGACCGCCAGTGGGGGGGTAGTACTGTGCACACCTAGAACAAGAAACTGAAGTTATAGATAATGGAAGGCACAGAAAAAAATTAAAAACATAGTAGTAACAGGATTGTTTGCAAGACGTTTAAACTCAATGTACCGATTAAAGAAACTACATTAACTTTTAAAATGAGATGAATACGAATCATTCACAGCGACGCTAAAATATGCGTCCCATCGTAATGAAGAATATTCTACTAAAACACTTCTGAATCCCTTTTGTGATAGGGCGCAAAGTAGCGCATCTAGATTTAAAGGATGAAAGGAGTGTCTCCTTACCACATGAGGACAGCCAGTCTTCACCAACTCTCCAGGATGATCCGCCAAGAGACCTTCCAAGGTCCTCTCAGCGAGCAGCTCCGCTGTCAGCGGCTGACTCGGCAACGAGCCTCCATAGCTCGACGACGGTGCCTCATGGCCAAGTCCGCTAGTCGTCGAACTCACTTCACTCGATAAATGCATCGTCCTGACCACGTCTTGACCACTTCCTGACCACGACCTGACCTTAGTCCACTTATACACAATTATACATTATATTTATAATACGTCATTAAAGTCTGGTATAGATAGTTCACAACCGTCACATGACTCTGGCGGTCACGGGCTGGTCCGAGCTTGAATTATCAACCAACTGAACAGGGAAATGTCTTGAGGGTCGCGATGACATGTTTAGTGATGGTATCTGGAAAGAAATAGTTCCATTAGTTTATGTATTCGTTATTCTGTATCTACGTTATGGATGTCAGTTTCCCTTTAAATCAAAATGAAGATTCTTGAATAGCTTGTTAATATGCTGGCTGTTGTTGCTGGTTAATAAGTCAACACCCACTATAGCGATGCGCGTGTAAAGCCGGGTTCACATTACTGTGTTGTGTCGTGTCATGACGCCTTATGACGCAACGTTAACCAATCAAAACTCGTAGTGATTTGACGTAGTCCTGGACAGATTATTTTGATTGGTGTATCCCGCTCACGAAGTCACGACGCAACACGACACAGTAATGTGCCGGTGGCTTAATTCAGGACAACGCTTCCTCCAGTAAACGCTAATACATATTTAAATCATAATTCTGTCTCTCAATTATTAATAATTATTATTATTCACGATACATGTTTTTAATTCGTTTAGCGCTAAGTGTGTTTAATGATTTGTGGTGCAAGTTGGCCTAACTAACATACCTACCTAATGGCGAGTCGCTTATTGTTCATCGTCATTTACTACATAATTCATTTACTACATTACTAATCTGCTATTTAAATAAAACAAAGTCGGGTTAGTTACACCATTTATAACTCAATAACGGCTGGTTAGATTTTTATGATCTACGGTTTATTGCATTTGTCTCTGCTCTGAATAGCAGAAAGGAACAACTATGTACTACATGGGAAAAATTCGCGAAAAAAAATTATTGAAGATAATTCATTTTCTCACTTTTATTGATTCTGAGGCGGTACGAAGTACGCCTTGTCAGCTAGTCATCATCTGCCTAGCCTTTTCCCAACTATGTTGGGGTCTGCTTTCAGTCTAACCGAATGTAGCTGACCAATACCTATTTTACATGGAGCGACTGCCTATCTGACCTCCGTAACCCAGTTACTGGGTAATACGATACCTCTTGGTAAGACTGGACTACCCGTAACGACTGTCAAAGATCCATGAATGACAACCTTAACGTGCTTTCCGAAGCACGGACGGATGAAAGATGGTCGCCCATCCACAGACCAACCACGGAAAGCGTAGCTTAACCTGATCGATCGACCTATGCGGCAGTTATTATTTAGTCTGATTATATACGATTAGATATTGATTAATGCCTTGCAATGTATGAAAGGTTAAATGCCACAAGATGGCACAAAACTAGGGAGAAACTCTTCTTTAAAGTTCCTTAAAAAGCTTAGTTATTGTCAAAACGTAATACACTCAAACTGCCATAAAATCACGAGTTGCAAGAGTGAGTTCGAACCAAAGCCTTTGAACTTCGTTCAGGTTACTTATTGACAATGGTGTGTGAGGCATCAAAGTGACTTCTGCGAGGCGCAAGCACGCACAATCAGCCAGGGTAGGGTGACAAATGAAGCGAGTAGAATAAAATATTAGTATTTTTGTAACATACGACTTTGTACTTTGCTAATATTGACTCCAAGGTATTATACTACGGAGGAAATTTAAAATGGGTTGCGTTTTATTGCAATATGTTGTTTGCTTGCTTTGCTCGCAGCGATTTTGATATTAGGGGGAAATTACTGCTGCGTAATACATGTAGGGTTATTATACCTATACAACAATAAATAATGTTGAAAAAAAAATGAGCTGAGACACTGAAAGGATACTTCTTCAACCTGTTTTCCAGCGTCTGCCAATGCAGTGATGCAGGTCTCGAGTTCATGACGATTCTTTTTTTATTTATTGATCTATTTTTAAACGCTTTGAGATCTGATCATATTTTGTCAAATAAATACCCATTTATAAAAAACATCAAGATTTCTCTTGAATTTTTCGATATATTATCTCACTCTCATCAAAAAATATTCTCGCAATTTATTATTGAGTCATATTATTTTCAATGGACATTCCCGTTTAATATCAGCATTCTGATGCATCACCCTACACGCGACACGGTTGGTTAACCCCTCGCTGCGATTGTTACTCCTGTCAAATAATAATGTATGTGCGTATGTCACAGGCCCTTTGATCTTTGACACTGAAAATATGTAGCGAATCATTATGATTCACTCAAAAGTGGTGTTCTGTCGGTGTCATAATGTGGAATGCCTGTGAAATGCCGTGATTTTAACTTTAGTAGTTCGTGTCATGCAATACCAGTGAAATACCTGCTTATTCACCTATGCGTCCTACGAGCCAAAAATGTAATTACAAAATGCCGAACCTAATCCGTTCCTAGTTCGACAATGTCTGATAACAAACTGACAATAATACTTAGAACGATGGGCCCTCACATCCCCTAGGCGTACAAATAGCCTGTTATACGTTCGCGAAACACGATATGTCGATTGGGATGTTAAACTTAATTCGGTTTAGGGGTGAGCCGACAACACGCCTTTTACTGTCTTTTACAATGCTCGCTTTGATTCAAACTCGTAAAAGTATTGTGGATTGATCTGATGGAAGAGATAAACAACGCATGTAGGGTTAACTTTTTTATTAATGTTGGTTGTGAAAAATCTTCCGAGATTATTTATTTTATTTATTTACTAGCAGCGCCCCGCGATTTCACCCGCATAAGTTTCGATCCCGTGGGAATATCGGGATAAAAAATATCCTATATGCTAACCCTGGTTATAAACTGTCTGTGTGCCAAATTTCATTCAAATCCGTTCTGTAGTTTTTGCGTGACTGAGTAACAAACATCCATCTATCCATCCTCACAAACTTTCGCATTTATAATATTATAAGTAGGATTAAGGTACATAAACAGCTTCGATGTATTATATATCTTAAGTACCTACTATTAGGTCACAATAGCCTCGGATTTACAGTCATTTATAAATTGGATGTAGAACCAAAACGAGTTCTTATTACTCGTTACCCAAATACAGTGGTGATTAATATTATATATTCGGGCAACCGTTAATTAGAGCGCTTTTAATGTCTCTACAAAATTAACCAAGCTTGAATAACTAAATCGGCCCTACAAGGAATGATCCACAACGGATGTTTTCATACTTTTCATGCGAATATGAACATGAGGAAACTAAAGTTTAAAAAATCGAAATCTCGATGCATTCTCTGATTTGAGTTCATACCAACTTTATCAATCATATCTCGCGTCCAACCTCTGCATTTGCTTAATGAACTCACCATAACCAAGATAAACAATCAAAGTTCACTCCCAGCTTTGCTTCCGCACCGGATTTAGCTCATGAATAGCTTCGCAATAAAATCTTAGCGTAAAAACATACATAAAGGGTAAAGGTCGTAAATAATAAAGCATGTAGGATCGTGTTGGGGGTCCCTACAAGTGGATAATGCTCGTTACCCGTGCCCTTTACAAAGGAACCCGAATGGGGCAAAGATACATTACACCAGCCGTTTCTGTTTCACTGCGCCGGTTAACATTCAGACAATATTTTTAATAAAAACCTTACGCGCCGATGGACTTAAAACGTTTTTGTTTTATAAAATACTGTTTTGGGACCACGATTAAGTTGGTACGCCTTGCGTTCGGTTTTTGAATTTGGTTTAATTCTGTATTACTGTGACGTTACTTTCCATTGTTATCGCGTTCAAAGCTCGAAATGAAGGAGTTTTTGGTTACTATTTACCAAATGGATTATTTTTTGGTAATTTTGAGAAATAAAAGTCGGGGAAATTAATTGTTAACCAGATAAACTACCAACTTAAATTGACCGTATATTCAAATCACAACTGTCATTCTTTGACAGTTGTACATACAATGGCTATAACACGGTGAATTGACGTAGGGTGTCAATTCAATGTCAATGTGACTGTAGGTACCTACTTAAATTTTGAGAAATAAATGTCGAGGAAATTAATTGTTAACTAGATAAACTAACAACTTAAATTGACCGTATATTCAAATCACAACTGTCATTCTTTGACAGTTGTACATACAATGGCTATAACACGGAAAATTTACGTAGGGTGTCAATTCAATGTCAATGTGACTTATTGCAGAAATAAGAAAGCTTCCGAAGTAATCAATTAATGTTACTCAAACAAATCCCAGTTATCTGCTGACTTTAAAATGTTTCGAAATTACCTTAAGTATCACAGGCATCAGGCGTCTAAAAACCGTCGCGTTATTTCCAGAAATCTCAATAATGGCGTCGCATCTGTGCGTATAATAAAACGCGTCAAGCCCTTGAGTTCCAATAACATCTATTATCGGCCCAATTTTAAAGAGGAGCGAATGTGAAGGGAATCAATAGGACAGCGGGGACACAAATTCCTGAGGGTGGTCCCCGAAGGACGGTCGGACATGGATAATGATCGTCCTACGACCAACGACGGGTACAAATGGGTTAGCAAATGTAATATCCGACGGTGTCCAAACCCTCAAGGCTCAGATATTCAAATGAACGGAAAGCCCAAGCTGTAAGACGGTGACGGACTTCCTGATTTTAAAGTCGGCGTGCGTTTTGTGACGTGTCCTGAATTTATGCGAAACTGATTTAGGTTTGACTAAATTAGGGCAACTGGGACGATTTTTCTGCGCCTTCTTTCTATATATCTACCATTTCAATAAGTAATTCTACACATAGTAGCATCCTGTTTCTTTTTCTTAATATTATAGAAAGGAAGTACTCCAGGAAAATACAATTATACCTACTTCTAGGAAAAAGTCTATATCTACAAAACAATAAGTAATTGTAATTAATCCATCCCTTATCTACATTATCTTAGCTACGTATTAGAGCGTGGACGACACTGACGTATGTCCAAGATGGTCTATTTTCAGAAGAAAAACAAAGTAAGTATGTACAACAAAAGAGATAAGTATGCAGGATCGTCGGATATGGTTTAAGTTTAGTAAGAAACCGATGGATGTTCTCGTATAAAATTGAATTTTATTAATAGAAAACAAACGGCTCATTTATCAAATTAAATTTCAGTCGACAACATCCATCGGTTTCTTACTAAACTTCAACTATATCCGACGATCCTGCATACTTATCTCTTTTGTTGACTGTACACAAGGCTACACATCAAGCTATACATTTCCAGTTTTAGCTGACCTCGAAAACCTATACAATTATAGGTGGTTTGTACAATCAGAAGTCAGCTTATACTGTAAGTATAGCTTAATGTGTAGCCGTGCGTACTTAAACGATGCCCTTATGAAACAAAACACATTTTCAACATAGAGACTTCCAATAGCACAAACCAAATAAATATTTAAAGCTATAAAAACACTTTAAACACAAAACAAAGAGCGAGCCCTTCTGCAATATTGGTGACAATAAACAACGGAGTACAATCAAGCAGTTAAGTAAGAATCGCGCGGAATGTGACGAGGACGCGCGGCAGCGCGGGGCGACGCGATGTGGCGTCATTTATTAAAATCCTGACGCGGACTGAGGGTTACGAGGTTTCCACTTACAATACGACTTTTTGGTGGGTTCTTTAATTGAAATAGACAAGTACTTGTGTAGATCCTGTTGCATTCCTACCCACGCGATTTTTTAAGCTAACAGTCGGTACCTACGCTGTTATTTTTCGCCCTCAGTTGTGGGATGAAATGTGTTGCAATGTTTTTGCACAAAACCTTGTCTACCTATCTCAAGGTACAAAATTGTTATGTAAAAAATATCCCTATATTTTAAAAAGTAATTTGTGTAACCCATTATGTTTAAATTGAATTTCAGACGTGATTTAATCCTTTTTTTTTTACTGAAATTGGTCTAACAGTGTTTTTTCAAAGGTTGTTAGTGCATTCAAGCTCAAATGAGACTGGGTCGGACACATTTGCCGCATGTTGGATGCATTGTGGACTAAGACCACCACACCGTGAGTTCCTGAAGACCTCCAACGGCATCGCGGAACACCCAGGCGTGGCACCCAGGCGTGGAATGAACTTGACGCTTAATATAAACAATTGGTCCATATTGGCTCAAGATTGAGTTGTGTGGAAAAAGGAAAGGGAGGTCTTTGCCCTGCAGTGGGACAATACAGGCTGATTATTATTATTATTTCGTTAGTGCAATGCCGACAAAGCTCTATGACAAGCTTTTAGCTTTCCTATAAAAACAAACGAGAAGACGAGAAAACCTTTGATATTTAAAATAAGCACAGCCTCAAACGCTAGAGATGAACAGAATTTTTCACTATATACATTCTATGGCGCGTGCCCTCGCTGATTGGCTAATACCACGCATTCTCACATTTTTATAATTAATGAACACCTTCATTTAAAAGGTGTGAACATTTTTTCACTTTTATTCGCCGTGAAGAAAATCAATAGACACTTTTTTTTTTTTAATTTTCGCATCGGAATCGTATTGGTACAAATTATGGCTGCTGCCTATATTTTTTTTAACTAAGTATGTTGAAACCTGATCATACTGGTAAGTACTGTGTGACCTAACAAGCAGGTCGTCAGAAGCTCGAAAGTCTGACAACCAGTCTTACCAAGGGGTATCGTAATACCCAGTATCTGGGTGGTGGAGCTCAGATAGGCAATCGCGCCATGTAAAATACTGGTATTCAGCTGCATCCAGTTAGAGTGGAAGCCGTCCCCAACGTAGTTGGGAAAAGGCTCGGCAGATGATGAGTGTGTGAGCTAACATAATATTCCTGCAATTTCAATAAACTAAGTAGGTACGTTTCTCGCGCCTATGTAGGTATAATTTTCGATTATAATTTTCAGTGAGTTTCATTTTAGAAGTACGTAAGTACTTACGTACCAGATCAACTTTCACGTCTCTAGGTAAAGACCATTCAATATACTGACATAAAAAGTGACTTTACTGAAAATATCTCGTAAACATGCCTAGCAGTACAACATTACGGAAAATAGCAAACATTTATTTATCACTCGAACAATTTTCGATATTGACACGTTCCTCCCTTCGAAGATGTCACTACACGCGGCGAGGGCGGCAAGATCGTGCGAAATTCAAAACGTTCCATGTTCCAAATTCAAAGGTCGCGCAAACAACAAGCCGAAACCCGCGAACAATGCCGTCAACCCCACCCGACGAATGTACAAAGGAATTATCCGATACAGCCTCCTCGGAAATTGACGTTCGATTTATTATTGATGATTAATTGATTAAGTATTTGTTTACATTCTTTAGATTATTAAAAATTAATGCGCAGTTTCATCTTGATTTTTGTTTGTCACTATAAAACCTTGTAAGCAAATATTTCCTTCAATCTGGTGAATTATTTGTAGTAATCTTAGGGTAATAATATTCAATTTCAATCAATCACAAGTTCACAACCGAACTTTTCCAAGAGTAGAAGTAAGGGCTCTCTTGGACGTTCACTTCTCTAATTGCAAATTAAGCATCATGAAACCAAAATAGATAACCATTAGACATAACGCACGATTTCCCCAACTATTGTCAACTATTCGTGTTAAAATTGTGTAAAAATTATGCGTCAATTCTGTACCTAAACCTACCAACTGTACTTTTTTTTATATACTATTGTTTTTGCATGCTGTGTCTATCACTTAATATTGTGGACTTGGCTTGTATGTTTGCTTGTGTTGAATGAACAGTGTAACGATTGTAGATACCTAGACCAAGAAATAAATAAATGAAACATCATCACAAATGTTCTATCTATGTTTATTTGTCCATTATGCAGTATCTACTCCTACCTACCAGTCAGAAGGTGAAAGTGACCGACTCTGACAGTACCTATTTAGGCATGCATATTTCAATAATTAATTCAAGCCTCTAATCCCTGAAGGGCTGCAGAATTCATGCTCGCTATCAACTGAGCATTTGGGTGATTAGCATTTAGGCATGTCTTATTAAGATTATCTGTTTTACTTGTAGAGGACCAGGTGTACCTATGTTTATAATATTTATTGAAATCAAGGTGTGATCTTTGATTATATAATGTCTAGATAGAGCGTCGCCCTACAATCAAAACAAAGAAAACGAGGCAACAATTTCAAACATGTGTGCGTGCGGGCGGTGTTTTACACTGTGCATCTATGTCTCTGTGTGCGTGAATAATGATACCAGCTACTACAATTCTCCCATAAATCACATATTAAAAAAATTGACTATACAAATAATATAAGTAAGTTTTAGGTGTATGTTTGTAGTATTATTCAGTTTTAGTAGTGACTTTATTTACTTGTATTTATAAATAAAAAACACTATTTAATTGAATTAGAGTTGTGTGTGTGAATGTTGTGTTATATTAAATCAGCTAAGTTAATTCAATTAGAATATTTAACTTTTTAGGCAGTTTGTATTTGGAAATTTCAAATGAAAGATCACAAATGATAATACGAATGGAATAAATTAATCTTATTAAAATTACTCTTGGCACCTTTGAAATCAGTTTATTGGACCCAATGCAACAATAATCATTAAAATGGGCTCATAAACAAAAAAGTTATACGCGAACATTATATTATTATAAAAAAGTACAGACGAATTGAAAAACTTCACCATTTTTGAAATCGAATAATAAAAGTACATCAACTAAATAATATAAACGTAACCATAAAGCAACGAATATACCCACAAAAAAAGGACGTTAAGTTGGGAGAATGGAAAAAAGAAACTGGCAACACTGATAAAATATGGCGTAATAGGGCGTAATTTGGTAAATATAAAAACAAAAAACAAATACGTAGTCTTTTTGGTTACTTACTGATGATATGTGATGTGTTTGGTGTTTTTTACCCTTCCTTTATAATTTCGGCACAGTTTAATAGCACATACCGTCATTTTATCGCTGTTATTTGTTTATTACTTAGCGCGCGTAATACGTAGTGACACCAAAGCGGTACGATCGGCACTAATCGGCGGGTAAGTACTTACAGTCCAACAGTTGGCTGGTATTTTTTGACACGTTTGCGCGCAATTGATGCTCTATCTAGACATTATATAATCAAAGGGTGTGATATGTAAGAAATACTTGGTTTTTTTTTTTGAAAGAAGTGTGTCAAAGACAAAAAAAAGTCCATTCCTACAAGTGCCGTTTGACTGATTATTTCAGACATAAATGATTACATCAAACTTTACTTTATTGTTTAGTTTACAAAAAAAAACTATTTTTATTTAGAACACAAAATAGTGGTACCTATAAATAGTACACAGCACTAGTATCTTATACACAGTTTTTTAAAACACTGAAAAAGTAGCGATTAGGAAAATATCCGCACGGTGCCTGCAAAAGGGTGGCTCCAAGCTTTCTCTTCTAACAAACGTTCCTTGATTACTACAAAACAAAAAGCACCTAAGTGTAAATTCCTTCATCCATTTTTTTGCCATAAAGCGCATCGCAAACATGCGTATGTGTAGAAAATAATTCGGTAAGAGTTAACGAGCGTGTAACATGGCCCACCCGGCCGTGGGCCCGTGGGCCGCGTGCCCGACAATTACAGGTGAAGTTTCGGGATCGCTACAACCACTCTAATGGGAGTTCACGCTTACTTTTTAACAAGTTTCCGCTGCCGACGCTACCTAATGGGACATAATTGTATTACGATGTGGGCGCGCAAAAATATAAATTGTCTATGTCGCGAGTGTTGGGAAGTGTTACTTTTTAATAGTTTGGAATTTGATTCAGAGTTGTTTTTGTAGAATACTTTTTATACCTATGGTCGTTTGTTAAAATAATTAATGATCTTGTCATTGTTTGCCGTCTAAAAATAATTGAGAAATCTGGTTAAAAAAATATGGTGTTGTTTTAGTGTTAAAATTTATTTATAAGCTTGACGCTAAATGTAACTAAAAATATATATATTAAAAAAGTCTTTTAAATTAATTTCCGATATCCCATCGTCAGTTAGGTAAACTAAGTTAGTAAACAAGTTCGGTAATAATTGTGCTCTTACAAACGTTTTCCTTTAAAGTTTTGTTATAACAAATGAAAATCCATTCAACACAAAAGGGCTCATCACCACAACGTAACATAAACAAAACTAGAAGTAATCTAATCAAAGTCATAGGCAGTACGTAACAAAGCGTTTACCCGACGTTATCACAATATGTGCCGTTATCGCGGAGTTTAATCGTCGCGGCGTAGTGTGCGCCCAGGCTAATGAGGCTGCGGTTTTTGGGAAAACAACACGCCAGTGTGCGCCCGCCCTCCACGCTCCAACAAACTCAAGTTTGCCGACTTAAACAAACTTTCTACTAATTAATTTCAGACATCTCATCATTATAGTTTCTTATCAACTGAACCCAAAACTAATTCTAACTAAAAACAAGAAAAGTTGAAAAGTGGTCCTACCTCAAAAAAAAAAACTAAACGTCTCAGAAAAATCCACAGACAACACAATACACTATCCGCACTAAATGAAAAAAAAGTTTGGACCGGTAACCGCGGAAAGGCGCGGGCGTCCGCCACCGAAACGTGGTCGACATTAAAACCTTAGCGGCAAAGAAACGGTCCCCTTATTACGTCTCGAAAGAAATTCGCCCGCACACACAGACGGGGCGAAAGAAGTCCACTCACACAGCGACGCGCTGCAACGCGACACGAGGGGACGGGGCTATGTGAGTGTCGGGCACAAATAAGTATTAAAAGAGATAGTTAGGTTCGGGGCAAGCAGGGACGTGGACCATATGTGCCGCACTCACCTCGCATAGCAAAATCTGCGCTCAAAGAAATCCTTCAAATTGTACCTTAGCCTTATACACACATTGTACTCTCTTTTGTTTGTTTCCACAGTAGATAAATGCTTTGTTTGGTTTTTCCTCCTTTGAGTTTTCTTTTTTTTTTTCGTGCAAAAAAAAAATGGTCGCCTCTAACACCTCACAAAATTAACTACAGCATGGTGTGGTAAGGTTTCTCTAAATAGAAAAGTTTTCGTTACCTATTTCGTAAATTAGCAAATCTCAGAAGTGAGAAGTAATTTGTAAATATCTTTCATCAAAAGCGAACTCGTATAAAATTAAATGTTCTTTAGAATAAATACAGTACCTATCTCTCCATCTTAACGCGGTCTGGAAACCACATCTTAATTAGCAGCCTTAAGGAACGAACTCTACTCCCTCACAAGCTATGCTATACTTACTCAAGTTATAAAGTGTGTATCGCAGTAAAATTTTCCTGTAGGTCGTTATATCGATATACTTACGAATTAATGAGTACTTTCTACGACAAACATGATGAAACTCATGTTTGTCACAGTTTTTAACTTCGGGAGCACTTGCCAGAAACTATGCAGCCAGATCTGATGGAATATTACCTAGAGCAAAATTAATATCAGCAGCATAAGGTCGAAAGTGCCTCGAATGTCAGACATCGCCGCATAAAGGACCTCAGAGCCCTCGAGCTAGCCGACAATGGAAATTTTATATCGTCGTAAAATGTAACTGCGCACTTTAATAACTAAAACACCAAGCCGATATAGCGCCGTATCGTTGACAAAAGGATGAGCGTGCTTCCAGAACAACCTTTGAGCACAGTCACACACACATGCAAGGTAGTACAACCACACGACTGTACGTACGCACACGGACAGGGACACCTCACCACTACGCGAACAAAACCCACACGCCCACCCGCCAAACACGCCCAACGTCTTGGGTTTTCTTATAAACCACGTTGTGTTCGATGTCCCACTCTCGCTCACCGCGCTCCAGCGTGCTGGCTCTGTCTAGCGCAATGACGAGCTTCACATAAAGCGACGCCACATTCCCGCCTTTTTTCCCACTCCATTTTGACAGCTCGTGGCTCCATATCTGGCCGGAAACTAAGACAGCGTTCACAGAAGTTGAAGAGATTGTGTCTAATTCTTATTGTGGAACGGACTTATTTGATCTCGACAAAAGGGAACAGCAAGCCATCCCAAGTACCTTCAAATAAGTGTAATTTGAGCATGAAATTGTAACTTAAGTGTACTTATACATTATACGTGTAAACTATTGATTCACCTTATCATATTCAAGCCAATAAGAGCTTCAGTTAGACGCACAGACCAAAAAGTCTTCGCCCTTACATTTTTTGGATATTTTTAATTTGAATCAGATAGATTTACCCGACCATAGCCCGCCATTCCTCCCTTTTCCTAACAATTTCATTTTGCAATTTCTTTTGTACTTGGTCTATATCACTAATATAATG
Organism: Hydraecia micacea; assembly: GCA_914767645.1. Taxonomy (NCBI): domain Eukaryota; kingdom Metazoa; phylum Arthropoda; class Insecta; order Lepidoptera; family Noctuidae; genus Hydraecia; species Hydraecia micacea. The sequence goes on from OU611794.1 coordinate 6,066,053, forward strand.
GGCTTGAAACAATTGATCAGGAACTATGTCCAATAGGTTAGGTTGAGAAATCCCTTAAAACCCTAGTGATGTCTGAAAAGACCTCTTTTAAAGAGTTCATGTTTCATTCAACCAATACCAAATACCAATAGCCTGTGCTCGTCCTTACAAAAATTATCAAGATTGGCAGGTAAGTAAAATTAGTAAGAATACCCTAAACCATTTCTTATCCCTATCAGTACTAACTTTGCTGCTTTATCAACAGGATCATACGAAATCGCGATACATCGGACATCATCCCAAGGAGGCCCAACAGTAACAGACTCCTTGCTACCCAAAACCCTCTGAAAGTTACTTCAGCCCGCTGCTCTAGACCAGTGTGTGCGTCGTCTTAGCGACTAAGTGGCTCAAGACGCGTTAGCGGGCGCGGGTGCGGCGCGGGTGCGGCGCGGCGCTGGGCGGGGCTCGGGGCCGCGGGCTGCGGCGCTCCGCTATCGGCACACCGAAACACACATTTTTCCCGCCGCAAACCTCGCGCCGAGGGTTAGCCGCGACCCGCAGACCTCGTTCAGAAAGAAGGAGACGGAGTGTGCAGACGTCTCTTTCTCGCACTCGCACGCCTGCGCTGAAAGGTTTTCCAGCGCGGTAAATTTTGACAGTTCGTCGAAGAACTTTTGGTGAACGGACGGATGAAGGTGTTCGTCTTCTGCTTATTCTTATTTTTTTAGTTATCTGCGCTTTTTATAAATAATTATGTCTGGTTTTTGTACGGAAAATCGAAATGAAAAGCGCCATTTCCGATTTTTTTTAATGAAATATTTTTGAAAAACTGTCACTTACCACCAAAAAATTATAAAAAACTGTTTATATAACTCCAGAAGCATAACTTAGATATCTCATTTCAAAAATTTAAACAAAGTACCCAATTTAATGTTATGGCTACAAATTGTGCTACGGCGTAGCTACGGCGTAGTGGCGGCTACGAACTCACTTTTTTTCCTTCTCGCAGATACTAGAGAAAACAAATAATAATTTTACGACGCATTGGTGATGTTATTGATGATTACAAGCATAAAGAATACCATTTCAGAACAAATCACAAATGGTTTTATGACCGATATAATTTTTTTTAAGTCTTTCATCGGACACCATAATCGAAATTAGTGGCAACTAACCTCAATGGAATCTCCACATTTTTAGCCACCACAAAACATTACCCGCAATCATATTTCCAACTGTCATCTCACAATCAAACAAACAACGGCATAGAACTAGTTGAAGTTGCGAGTGGGCGGTCGACCACAAACTGCTCGTTGCTAGCCCGAAACTTACATGGCATGTGGCCACAGAGCGGTGTGAACGGGTAGGTCGGGTAGTACGGGGTAGTGCGGGCAGGCATATCAAAACAAAACGGGCAGCGATACGGGCTAGCTAATCATGCGGTCACGCGGTCACGCGGTCAGGCGGTTGGGCCGCTGACAATTTGCAGGTTAGCCGTCGACCGCCTCTGCGGGCGGCCCGTCGAGACGAACGCGTCATAAAGTTACACTTACTTATGATCGATTACTGGGTGTTGATGCTGTAGTGCTGTGGTATTGAGGTGAAAGCGGAAGAATAATACCGTTCTCTGTTTGAAAATTAAATTATCTTCTCATTCTGTGGTCTCAGCTTGAGCTTAATAGAATGGCTCATACTAAAGACTGTCATTTGGATAAATTGATTGAAAAATCCAGTAAAAAAGTATAAGTAGTAGCAGTACCTACTGTGTGTGTGTGTTTCATGTAAAATACTATTTTAGAGGTTTAATCGGTTACTGGGTGATTGAGGCCGTGTTGATATTGAGGTACAGAAGAATCTTGCCGTTCTTTTTTTTTAATTAAGTCCTCTTCTCATTTTCTTTTTTTTATTATTTGAAATGGACTTGCTCTTGACTCTAGTCTAGGTAGGTGACAGAGACAAAGTCGACGATGGAGCGAGCTTATCCAGAAGAAGCCTGTTCACTCTCATTCTGTCATCTCAGCATTGAGATAGCCAGAAGATGCTTTATGGATCTTTTGGCGCGTGAATGACATCGAAAGAGGAGCCTTGTTAAATAAACATTTGTGAAATTAGCGAAAGATGGCGGCGTTAGTTCCGATTTTGGCCACGCGCCAAAATAACCTTGTAGCGTTGTAAACTAGAAGGGCTCATGCTGCCGTCAATATGTTGAAACCACAAGACTGTCATCTGGATAAATTCATTTTTACTGCTTGCATCTCGTAGAAAAAGGTAAGGTTATAGAGAAAGGTAAGGTAAGGGTATAGGTTATATAAGTCAAGTAGAAAAGTAGGTACATATTACAAATAATTAGAATTATCAATTTCGCGTAAAAGTGAATTTTAAACGAAAATTGAAAAAAAATCCTAAAGCAACACTTCGATAAACTATCGGAAGAAAGAAAATTAAGGGACTAACGACTCTTCTGTTCCCGAACAAGGCTGTAAAAGCCATCTGTGGCCAAAAGCAATTCGCAAAAAAGTGCCTGCACTAGCAACTGCTGGGCAATTCCTAAGCGTACCTTGTTTACCTACTAACACAACTGCAACGTATGTCGATACCCTTGCGCCATCTCATGTTCCTAGCACGGCGGGCTGTGCTGGCGCCGCTGCTGCGGCTGCTGAGACCCTCAAGCGGCGCAAATACTGTAACCTTATGGGCAACTACTGCTTTGAGCCATTTGGGGTCGAAACGCTCGGGTCATGGAGCCCGAGTGCGCGTCTCCTTTTTAAGGTAATTTCTCGCCGGATGGTCGACATTTCACGTGACCAGAGGGCTGGGTTGTTCTTTGGCCAGTCTTCTGGGTACGTTTTCGGATGACGGCGATGCGGACGAATACTTCGACGCCTAAGAGTCCTTTTTATGTATTTATTTGTATAGTAAGTTAGTTAGTCATTTAATTTAGTAGTTAGTTACATTTTCTCTAAATAAACCGTTATTTACTGCTACTCAAATTAGTATCTGTGTTTAAAAAACGAACTTTAGGTACTTACTATTTTGATTTTTGTTATCAAGCTCCATCAAATTAATATCCTTTATAATCGTCGATCAGGTTAAGAAAATTAAAAAGAAACGATGGATGGACTGTGTGAATATGGTTAGAAAGGGGGGTGACTAACGAGATAACGACTTAGTACGACAAGACGATTCGACATACTTCTGTATGGAAGGAAAAGACATGTTGAGCCGACCTCAAATAAATTGGGATAAGGGTAGGAAAATAATGATGGATAGTCCGTGGCCGGTCCGTGATCGGTCCGTGGCCGATCCGTGGCCGGTCCGTGGCCGGTCGAGGTGGGTGACCATATTTACATATTGAAATCCGTGCCTCGGAAAGTACATTAAGCCGTTGGTTCCGGCTGTCATTCTTGCATCTTTGACAGTTGTTACAGGTCGTCAGAAGCCCGAAACTCTGACACCCAGTCTTACCAAAGGGTATCGTGTTACCCAGTAACTGGGTTGTGGAGGTCAAATAGGCAGTCGCAGCTGCTTCCGGTTAAAAGGAAAAGGCTAGGGAGGCTGATTGAATAGTCTATTCAGTGCCGTAGCTTGCCGTAGCAAAAGTGTCCTGACATAAAAGAAATTAATTTTAAAACTGACGAAGATATAAAACACCTAACTGTACCTACGACAGAAAGGCTGCAATCGACAGAAGGTAACACCAACGTCACTGAATAAATAACTTGACACTTGTTCGCAAATAAACAATTTAAAATGTCAAGAATAGGGAAAGGGCACGCGACCCAACCCTTCAACCCGCCGACATTATGTTTTCTGACAACCAATTTTAAAGCTGTTTGCATTTCCGTACATATTTATACAATGTTAATGTTTTGTTGGAACTATGTTTCCTGTTGGCGTTTAGTCATAGCTTGCAGTACATAAAGAAAGAAAATAAATACTTAAGTACAGTCACCAGAAGACATAAGTAAGCAGTGTCGTCGGATATAGTTGAAGTTTAGTAAGAAACCAATGGAAGTTTTTGAATGAAATTTAATTTTGAGAAATGAACTGTTTGTTTTCTATTCATTAAACAAAACTTTACCCGAAAACATCCATCGGTTTCATACTAAACTTCAACTATATCCGACGACCCTGGTTACTTATCTCCTTTGGTGACCGTACCTACACATTATAAGCCCTTAGGTCCGTATTCTAGAACGCCGAAGATAGAAAAACCTTTGCGGGGTACCTACCTTACATTTTGACAGTTCAGCACTTCGGCCTTGTTCATTACGTTATTTAAGTTGTTGAGCAGACAAACTTTACAAATCTATGAAGCAGTGGATTGAGTATTTCCTTCAAAGTCCTTGGATTATGATTGAAAGTGCTTCGTGTAATTAAGATGCAGTGTGGGCTAATTGCGTATCACACGATCAGTAGCAATAGTTTTCATTTTGACAGTTCAACAGCAATCATTGCGTTATTTACCTAGTTGAGCAGACAACATTTTCGAACACACGAAGCAATGTATTAGCAATATCCTTCAAAATTATTCAAATTGAGATTGATAGTGTGTTACTCAATTAGGGTGCTGGTTAGCAGTCTGCTTGAATTTTGAATAGATCCTCGCAACTGTATTAGGTATTAGGTGGTCGTGATCGTGATAAATATCGGCAATAAATTTATGGAAATAACAATTTAGCTTCGATAAATGAACTCTACTTTGCGATACTCAACCTTTTTCAGCTATGCTAACAGCCCTCATCTTCTGAGCGTGTAGATGGAAATTTAACAACGTGTTTTTTTTTATATCCCATAACTCTAGGGGATCGTTGTACTCATCATTATGAACAACTTTTACTATGGGACCAAACCTGAATTCGCGAAAAAAAAATCAGCTGTTACGTACATTTATGTTCGCATAACTCGTCAAAATGTGGGGAACAGCTGATTTTTTTTTTATATATTAAAAAAGCACGATGAGTAAAGTGAGCCCAGATTTGGCTACGAGTTTGGCACTGTCAGTAGCATCCATCAGGTCCTATGGCTTGCAGACAGCCGTCTTAATATGCTTATTATTTTACTGCGACATGAGTTTTTTGTCTTATAGCTCGAACGAGAAAAGATAAAGTCATCAATAAACGTCAGTTCATGATTTTTAGTACCTGTTTATTACATCTCATTCAGGAAACCAAGACTGGTACTCAAGCAAGTGCAATTAATACAATTTCAGATCCTCCCGCATCGCGAATCGCGATACAAATGAAGCAGCAAAGTGTGCACACATTCACATGTATCGCGACTTCACTAAGCTAGTTATAATCGAGCACCGGCCGAACTACAGCTGTGTCTGAGCAACGAGCGACTGCCACAGTGATGCGACACGTGTCGATATGTCGATATATTGTGTTATCGATGTGACATGTCATATCTGACATAATTGTAACTATGGAACGTAAACTTTACTAAACTACTTAGTTACTTTCGATGTTATTTAGGTACTAAAGCCCGCCGTTCTTGAAACATATTTCAATTAAATACTGTCTCAGGGTAATAAAAATAAGAGCTTCATATTTATGACGTAGTCGTAGCGCGTAGCGGTGCTACGGTACGGCGGGGAAGGGCAGATTCCGTAGCAACGACCGTAGCAATGCTACGACGGCCATTTAGGTAACAGAATAAGCAAATATTGTCCATTCTGTTCATTGTTTTAATAGTCTTATAAAACTGTACTATTGAAATCACTTGAAATGGCAAGTGGGGTAAATAAGGCATCGAAATATAATACCTAGTAACTTATACTTAGGTATTTTAGTTTTATTGCGATCACAAATCCTTCGCCAAAAATAGTTATATTATGTGTCACCCACGTTTAGCTGTGGACATTAATAACACGTCAAAATACATAACCCATAAACAATATCAATTCATCATCAAAATCAAAACATCGACATGTACCCACGTGTGCAGGGGTGCGCAACCCTTCCGACGCCGCCATATGCCGCGGCGCTGCAAACGCCCTTAAATTACAGAACTTCTCGCTCATAATACAGAGATATGCCTTTAATATCTGCCGGAAACTGCCTCTGTGCCTTGTTTACTTTTTGCCTCCGTTCTTATATTACAGATTGTGTGTAGCTGTGTGCTTACTGGCTTAGTTATTGTGAGTGTATGTGGGGTTTGAACGTCTAATATTTCATTAAGTCGGATAAAGTAATTTTATTGAATGTTACGCAAGATGATAATTTTATTACATCACCGTGTCACGTGTATTAATCAAAAGTCTTTACTTAGGAAAGGGTTTATATATTTTTCATTATCTCCAAGACAACACTACAGAATTCTGCACCCTAATTGCGTAACACACTATCAATCTAAATCTGAATCATTTTGAAGGATAATGCTAATCCATTGCTTCCACTGTACGTAAAATTTGTCTGCTCAAGTGCTCAGCAACATAAATAGCGCAATGAATGTTATTTAACTGTCAAAATAAAAGCCTTTGTTACTGATAGTGTGTTACGCAATTACCCCGCGGGTATGTAATGTACCTACCCAATCAGAAAACAGCGCCAAGTAATATAAATAAAAATATATAAGTAAACAAAAAAAGCAATACCAGCTAAAATAGACAATAAAAATCAACCCCCACAAACCGGGAGCAATTTCAATCACAATAGCGCAACTGTCCTGAAACGCACCTGCTGACTGTGACGGGACGACACGTGCCCGACTAAGAGGCTACTTAACGTAAGTGACCCTACTTACAGAATCCCAACTGTGCCGTCCAAGACACTCCAATAGCGGGCAATTTCACGAGCCCCGGCCACCATCTGCGACCGACGCGCCAAAAAATAACATTCCCCAAAAAACATTTGCGAAAGAAAGGGATATTAGTCTCCGTGGGGCAATAATCGAAGCCAATCGGCCCACCGAACGCCCCGACACGACACTTTCTTTATTTATACCATTACTTTACTCTATGGTAATATCGTAAAGAATATTTTATGTTCACGTGTAGACACCTTCTGATTTCGCAATACTGTTTGTTACCCCTGATCACTAGTTGGGATAGGGGCTGGTTATTGATATTTGAGTGGCTTTATTAGTTCTGTGGACCTTGATATTGTAGGTGAGAATTTATTATTAATTTAAAATCAAATTCAAAATAACTTGAACTAACTGCCGAAGTAATGGTGCTACCATAGATATAAGAAAGAAGTCCTGTATTTTATATTTCTATGGATGCTACTATAACAATAAAAATCGTTCTTGATTAGATCATACTTACGTTATTCAGTGTAAGATAACGGTGTTGTCGTCGCCATTGGTCGTTAAAGTTAAATTTCAAGAGAGGTAAAGTGTCTGCCGCGTTTCTTTGCATCCTCGTAAGAGCAAAACCAAGGGCCCTAGCACGAACGCGCGAAGCAAACCTAACCGACCGATATCCTTCAAAGTTAGTTCCCGAGCACATTCGCAAGAAGCTGGTAGTAGGTATCATCACAACGCTAATGTTTTCTCATTGTTTGTCTTATTTCTCTTTAGTCATATTTTTACTATACTTATTCGTCTATTTTATGTATATGTATTTGTACTAATTAGGTATATACCTATTATATTTATAGTTTTAATAGGTTTATGCGTATCGTTATATTTAAAAATATTTATTCCTCAGTTTTAATGATTGCACCTGCCATTGTTTGTCTCTGAATCGCCGTTGACTGTTAGAAAATGCCTATGGCATTAAGTCCGCCTCTGTACATTTGCGTGCTTAAAGTATTAAATAAATAAACCTAAAGTAAATACGACCTTTTTTTTAATCGAAAATACAACTAGGTGTCTTTGATAGCAGTGGTGCCCAGTGGCAAAGGTCGCGACTTACGAGTTGTAGGTCGTAGGTTTGAACCCAGACAGGCGCTTTATTTTGTGTAAATTATTTCATCACCACTGCTCTCAAAACGGTGAAAGAAAACATCGTGAGGAAACCGGCATGTCCTAGAACCAAAAATTCGAAGATGACATCTACCAACCCGCACTGGGCCCGCGTGGTGGATTACGGCCCACTCCCTCTCACAGAGAGGAGGCCTGTGTCCCAGCAGTGGGAACATTATAAGCTGATTATGTATGTTATGTTATGTATCCTTTAGCATTTGTAACTACTTACTCCGTCAAACGCCAAAACATAGTAGTCAACATATTTTATTTTTACTATAACTGTTTTTCACTCACCTATGTTTTACAAATAAATACTTTGACTAAGGGCTGATTTTTCCAACCAACCAGCTAATTTTATCCGAGGAATAATTTTGACTTTTTGACAGTTCTTCCGCACAAAATCTGTCAGACGTCAATTTTATTCCATTAATAAAAATTATAATTATAAGTTCTAATAAGTTAAATATTTTTGTTTAAGTTCACCCACAACCACAAATACTAATAAAGTCTTAAAACGAAGTAGGTAAATATATTATGTATTATGTGCGAAATGAGTTTTTTAAATTTTAATATCGTACGAATTTACGTAATATTTACTCCGCGTGTTCATGCTAGGCCCACAGTCTGTGCAGATACAAGTTTGTTCCAGTTTTACCTCTACGAACGATGATAACATAACAACATGGTGGTGTTGTAGTCGACATTAGCCATCAAGATTAGATTTCACGAGAGGGGACAAGCACGCGCTTCGTTGTCACCAACACTTCGCGACCCCACCGTCAAGATATACCTAACACGCTCACTAAAATACGGTGCATTGATGTTATTCCTACAGTCCTTTCGCAGTTTATAGTATTACCTACTAGCTGACCCGGCAAACTTCGTACCACCTCAGATTATTATTTCCCATGTTTTAATCATTAGGAACCCTCACGGGCGTCCCCAGAACACCCTACCAAAGTTTCATCACAATCTGACCAATGGTTTCAGAGCGCATAGAGGACAAACATACAAATATTGATTTTTATTTATGTAGATTATTTTATGAAGCGACGCGCACTTTGCTTGTGGTAACCAAGTGTACAAACACGCTGTGAATGTGTGCGTGAAGACGAGAGCGGCAGCATATAAAACACACACGCGCATTTACTCACACACTTCTAACTTCGCCATTGTCTCGGACGGTACCGAGAGCTCTTGCGCCTACATACACATTCACAGTGTGTTTGTTCACTTGGTTACCACTAAAGTGCGCATCGCTTCGTGAGATAAAAATACTGTACTTTACCTATGTTTTTGCGTCACTGTCAAAAGCACAGTGATCTTTATTGTCGTTGCATTAAGATTGCTATTGGGTTGCTGCCATTGCCAAGTCTGTCAAAATCACAGTGATCCATAAACGTTGCTGCTTTCAGATGTAAAATAACTGTATAAGGACTGTACCTGTAATTCTAAGCTCGTTGTCATTTCGGAATTGTAAAACCCATAGATGTAAATCTACATGGAACAGATTTGTTCGGAAGGTTTCTTTTGAAATAATGCGGGGAAAGTAATTTTCTAGACGTTTCCGGAAAGACTGACTAACGCATGAACAAAGGACATCACGTCCACAAAACAATACCTAAATAAAACGTACCATCATCAGCCAGTAACAGTAGGCACCTACCTTTATACTACAGTTGGCCAAATCTACTAATTTACATAATAATATGTTGCAATGGTCTCTCCAATCTCCATTGTGAGTAATATGTCAAAAACTCACAATGGCAAGCCATTGCAACGTTTGTACTTATATTAGAAGACTTAGGCCCCTGGCACTATACCTATCACAATGATTTCCAACCAAATTGATTTTCACTCCACCGAGCTTGACAACTAATTATTCCGAATCGTCATCAGCCCACAGAAATCCACAGGTGTTTCCCATCACACGCCACTGAGTTCCTTTTTCAAACACAAAAAAAAAGCGCGCCCTGCCACGCCGCGCGGCCATCTTCCAATTTCTCCCGCCATTTCCTCGCGAATTTTTTCAATACGCGTTCAAGATCATTTAACATTTTTATGTGTAATCTTGCTGGGTAGCGATAAGACAAGGAGATTTTTGCGCGCCTCACTTTATTTTATCGACTACGTTTTACGGCGAACTCTAAACAGATTAAATCTAACAGTAGGGCTTCTTCCGGACACAATGTTCATTTATTGGCTTGTATTTTGGCTTTATAAGATTACTGGGGATTTTCGCGTTGAGTTTTTCTTATCTTCTGTTTATCGGCACGAAATTGTAGCTGCGTACAGTCCCCGGCACGTAACTTGGCAAGAGTCGTTAGATGTGTTTTTCCTTTCTTTAGCATTCTTGTAAACAGACATGTTTAAAAATAATCTATGGCAATAACCATAGTATAATGACAAACAATAAAAGTGACCATTTTCTTGTTGCACTAAGTGTACATGCGCTAACTTGCTCCCAATACGCCAAAACCTTGCCAAGTTACGTGCCGGCGACTATAATAAGTGTTACATGTTTAGCGCGCCCTGCTACGGCGTAAGTAGAGGCTTTACAGCTGAAAATTTCTTTGGGCGGATAAAAGTGAGATCATTGCAGAAAAATAACAAATTTCAACTCTTAAGAAGAATAGTTCCATAATGTTTTGTTAAATAATAATCTCTAACAGCCTTTATTAGCTATACCTACTATACGTATCGGACGTAATGTGAAATGGAGTCACCGAGCCATCGTTCTTTCCTAGGCAGACTACATGAATGGCAACACCGCTTCAACGCATTCACATAACATAAGTATGACGGTCTACGTAATGAATCGTATAAAACACGAGTTTTATAACGCGAGCGGCACATTGAGAGTCCTTTTTAAATTATGCAACATTTGTATGGAAATACAAGCGTCACCCCTGGCCCACGCCGCCTCCTTAAAAATACATCCAGTGTTATTTGTAGCCTGGTTTGACGCTCACTCGCGATTTGATTGCTTTTTCATGGAGATCATATCGTGTTATGCATAGAAAAAGTTAGAACGATACCTACCAATTATAGGTACCTATTTCATAAGGACCGTGGTATTTCAATGAACCCACATGATGTATTTCGGAAAATAATGAGCATCCCATCAGTCAGTTAATTTAAACAAATGATAATAAATTGTTTTATCAATATTTGTAAAAATTATACAATCACATCACGCTGATGAAAACTCTTTATTTTATTTTATTATCTTTCTCAAACTTCATAAAGGTTTTAATAAAAATAGCCACAAATAAATTATTCTTGACACTGGCCATAATTCACGAAAAAAAACATAGAACCACTAGTCCAACAAAAAAATAAACACCCATTTATTTTTAAATCACTATGGCTTGACAGTTTTTTTGTTTGAAAATGGCCTGACCATTCTCAAGGTACCTACTATACTTCTTGGATAAGTATTTTTTATAAGGAAATAATGTAGTAAGTACCTAATAAAAACATTGTTTCTACAAACAAACAAATTAATTATAATTACGTTCCAGATACATGACGTGGTAACAGCTATAAGTTGGTAGATGTACCTAGCTATTCATATTTTCTTCGATACTAAGTATTTATTTCGGGTTTTCATGGCTAGACACGGTACCTGCAAAAATTGCTAAAAAAATATATATATAAATTAGATTTTATCAAAGTTTTTACAGTATTTCTGTCCCTTGGGGCCTGCGTATAAGGTGTCCCAACACATACGGCAGTTTCCGCCGACTCAACAACAAACAACACTCGCAATCACTAGTGCAAATGTTTACGGTTCTATTCTATTCGTACGTGCGCCGCACTACTTCAATTCGAATTTTGAACCACGCGCGCTTTCCTACTTCAACAGAGATGAAAAAATAAAAAAAGTGTTGAAAGTCTCTTGAAATCTTAAAATGCTCAAAATATGATAATCGTATAACAACTTACCTACTTACTTCGCAAAACTAAGTTTAGAAATAAATAGCTCAAATAGAAGGAAAGTTCCTATTATACCTAGGTTTTATTTTTCGTTCCTTTACTGCTAAAAATTTCGCCAGACAAGCACCTAAACATGTCCGTAAGCCCGTACAGTCAAATGGAAAGACTGAGGATTAGCAGACTACAAGTGGGTACCTAGGTAGATAAAGATAAATAAGTATGAGTAGGTACCTATCAAAATTAAAAGGGGCGCCCAGTCACCAAAACCTCCAAAAATGAACCACCGCTGTTAAAAGACGCACGTGTCGCTTTGTTTATATCATATTTTCCATCGAGAAGACTTTATTTTATTATTTCTACACGTAACCTTGTCGGCTAGAAGCTGGGACAATTTTAAACCACCTTAACATTACAACAATTTTATATTTACAACCTTACGTCATGGTGATAGAATTGTATTTCCAGTGTGTTATGATACATTTAAGGTGGGATCATCATTCATGCCAGCTAACCTTATATTCTTGGAAGAATGGTTGGCAAATTTTCAATAGTCACTTTATTAGGGGTGAGGGCGGAAGCAGGGCGAGTGAAACTGCCTTTATTAGATTTTCTAGAACCGTGAGTCGGAAAGTGGTGAATTGCATGGCCTGCGTTCGACACCTCGATATTGAAAATTGTTACGAAATATAGGTACCGGGTGTGAAGTACCTAGCTTAGTAAGTTGGTGCCAACTTGCATTTATACTTGCTTGTTTCTTATTTAGGGTTCTGTACCTCAAAAGGAAAAAACGCTACCCTTATAGGATCACTTTGTTGTCCGTCTGTCTGTCAAGACCCTTTATCTCGGGAACGCATGGAGGTATCGAGTTGAAATTAAAACCATATACTCAGGTCTACAGTACCTTGAGGCTGCGAAAAAATCAAACTTCTAAGTTAACGTAAAAAAAAATACGGCCGTTTATGCCGCAAAAAACGTATATTTCGACACTCTCAAGGGAATCAAAAATAGGGTACTTAGGTACTTCCCGTTGACCTAGAATCATGAGAGGCAAGAAGCAAGGTCATGTAGCACAAGGAAAAGACAAAATCCGAAAACCGTAAATTTGTAGTTACTTACTTAAAAAAAACATAATCCCGTGTTAAACTATTTACATACTACAATGACCCTCGGTGCGCGAGTCCGACTCGCACTTGACCGGTTTTTTATGTAGGTAATTGTTTAGTATAATTATATTAAAGTTTTCAGCTGCATGCAGAATTATAGGCTTAACAATTACTATGGTTACGTCTTACGTCACGGGTAAGCTTTTGAGGTGGGATTTCAAGGCGAAATAAAAACTACGATAAATCCTAACTATAATATACTTAATATATTATATATATTTTTTTTTATATATTATAAATGCGAAAGTAAGTTTGTTTGTTACCTTTTCACGCCTAAACCACTGAACCGATCATCCTGAAATTTTGCATATACGAGGTGTACGACATAGGGTACCTTTCATCCCAAAACAAAAGTGCTTTTCCCGAGGAAAACAACAATAACGTTATTATGATAATAGATGGCGCCACGTGTCTTTCGAAACTTATGCGGGCGAAACCGCGGGGCGCTGCTAGTATAGAATAGTTGTCAAATGAGTCACATAACGAGCGCTATTTTGGGGAAAACCAAAACTGTTTTTGTTAGGAATTATTAGGTATGCACATCAGCCAGGCATCAAACCCGATCTCTCTTGCATAGAAAAAATCCGACGAGTACCTACTTACTTATTATGAGAGCAAACTTCAGATTTGAAGTCCCGCGCACTGATATGTAATACACCAATATTCAAATGAGCGCCATCTACTCTTCTTTACTGTAACTTATTTGCTTTCAGCCACAGAGCCAAGAGCATTGGTTGAAAGCAAATTTAGGTATATTTTACAGATGGCGCTATAAACATGATAAATGATTTTATTTCTTTATGTAGGTTTGTAAAAACCTGAGAACCATGAAATCAAGTTCTTCTCCTAAAATGTTTTTATTGCAACTAAGGCCTGATTTTCAATAGTCAGATAATTTTTATCTGAGGAATAAAATACCTACTGCGGTTTGACAGCTTTTGCATAGAAAATAATTATGTCATCACTTCAGCCGAAAGACGTCCACTGCTGGACATAGGCCTCCCTCAAGCACCTCCCCTTCGACCGGTTCTGTGCTTCTCGCATCCAACGGGTTCCTGCGGCCTTCACAAGGTCGTCGGTCCACCTTATGGGAGGCCTTCCAATGCTACGTCTTCCGATACGCAGTCGCCACTCCAGAACCTTTCGGCCCCATCCACCATCTGTTCTGCGAGCAATGTGCCCTGCCTACTGCCACTTAATTTTGGCAATTCTTCAATTTCTTCAGAAAATATGTCAAACTGTCTTAATTATTCTTCAGAAAATAGTTATCTGACGATAAATCGGCCTGAAGGCTGATAATTCAATCGACAGATAATTTTTATTCGTGGAATAAAATTGACGTCTGACAGTTTTTGTATGGAAGATACGTCAAAAATTCAAAATTATTCCTCGGATAAAATTATCTGGCGTTGGAAAAATTTGCCCTAAAGCAAATAAAAAATTAAATTATAGAATTACTGCAGCCAAAAGTAATAATATGGAACATTATAGTGGACCAATGCTACCCACTTGTTTGAATTTGGAATTGTTTTGCCACGATTGCTTTTCGGCAAACGTGCACCACTTCTATTTTACTTCGGCAATATTTATAGCCTTCCTCCTTGGTACAGGGGGCTTACCATGACCTTTTACAGAAACGTTCAATTTCCAGTCAGTTCAAATGCAGGCCTACTTCTGCCCTGCTAATAATCGTACTATGAGAGTAATAAAACTTAACGACTATTGAACGAAGTTCACCAAAGTTGAATGGTAATGCTTGTCTGTGGCCTGCTTTAATGCCATTGTCTTTTTAATAGGCATCGTTCAAAAACTTAAATCTAAGTCTATTTTCATATTACCGGTTTTTTTTAAATAATAGAAACTTGATTTTCTTGGGTATATACATATTTTAACTATGATTATGTATAACAAGTTACCTTGATACATTATCTAAAAGCACTATAAAGCTCAATTTCACGGTCAAAACAACTTTGTATCTTTGAAAGACTGAACGTGATTTTGAACGTGTGTGGATAATTCATGCAACAATTAAAAAAAAAAATTGCGCGCCAAATAAATTATTATTATATTATACCTAAAAAAAATAACATAACCGTATTATCATTTAAATTATCGATTTTTTTAATAAAGTTTAACCGGGATCACGAAATCGTAATAAAAAGAAAATGTTTTGATAATGCACTCAATTGATTCAATATTCCAGATGTCGTCAGCGTAATAAATTCGTGTATTGAAACGTATTTAACGACTTAATATATAAAAAATTAATATATACCTAATTACAGTTCGAGGTGGAAACCAAAACTAAGTAGAAAAATTTACCATTGACGCTGCAGTAGGTCCTCCTGTGTTTAATCCCATTTTTATATTTGCTTACTCTCGCGTAAAGTAGTTTAAAAATCAACGTGAAACGGATTGCAGTTATTGGTTTCTTGTCAGATTGACTAGTGTTGTTACTCAGTCATTTGCTACATACTAGTACTTCTGTGATTAACGGTCAGGCACTCGATTGACCCGATCACAGAACATAATTATACAGGGTTATTTTTCAAAGACCAGCCAAATTGGGTGCGGTACAGACCATCACAACTGAACAACTTTCTCCATGGGACCAATATCGTAATCGCGAATAAAAATTCAGCCGTCCCATACGTTTAAGTCGAGTAAGTACCTATTGAAGTTTTCTATGGGACAGTTGATAAATTTTTCGCGATTCGCGGTCCCGATTATGTAGTTCGAAAAGTTGAATATAAGATATTATCATATCTTATATCTTAGATATGTACTACCTCCCTCCAGTATCTACCTCAAATTCAAACCTAGCAGCTTCGTATATTTGAAACGCACCCAAAAAAAATCGAGATCAAATCGAGAGAAAATTAACTCCAGACTTTATTTTATTTAGAGTAACGAGTTACATATAATCAAGCCGCAGCACTATCTGACACTGTCAGAAAGACAAGTGTCAAGACTGTCAAGTGACAACAACATTTCAATTTCATTCATTTATTTATTCCGTTTATTTCGAATTGCATGAAATTGATATTTCTGTTTTCCCGTGTGTAATTGAAGGATTTTAATGAACATGGAATCTTCAAGACGGTACAGCATTTACTCCAGGCAATGTTTGAGGACATTGTTCGCGTTTGGCTGTTGTGCACATGTAGAGATCTTGGACATGGTATCAAGATGAGAAGTGGAGCGACCTGCATAATTTTAGATGAAATACTACGCCCCTAAGACGACCCACTGACTCTATTTACTTTTATGTCGTCTGACGTTGAAATTGATATCCTACATGAAGTAATAAAAATATTTTGAAAATTATGTGATTTTTGATTTCATAAACCGTTAACCGTACACCTAATTCCTACTATTTATTACTGAACAGTGCACTTTAAAACCCGAGACCGAACTACTCACTAAACGATAGCTCTTTTAGTTTGTTTTAGGGTGTGATCCAAAGAGTTTAATAATAATACGGGAGGTATGATCGTATTTCTCAGTAGGTATGTATTCCCGTTAGACGAAGTTTAACTATTATTACGGTACCACTATAATCACATCTAGGGAACATAAACATACGGCTTTTAAGCCACTGTGACTGAATTAAAATTGTGCATTGAGTGAGTGGCGTGGCGTGGGTAGCGTGTAGCTTCGCCCTTTCGATGCGGCTGGCTATAGTCCTGCGAAATTCTGGAAGCGCGATGCCAGTCAGTGGATACAGCAATCGCAACGGGGTCGGTTTTAAGCAACCAGTAATAATCATTAATGTCTCATTTAGAGGTGTATCCACTAACTTAGCGTGGGCTGATTGGTCCCATACTGGACAGGCCTGCGGAGACACAAAGCGCCATTCCAGTTGTTCGCTGGACTTGAGCAGATGCGCCCCATCTGGTGGATGTTAGGCGACGAGTAAGTGATTTCTGGTAGGTATGCACTTTCTGTTTTTCGCAGTTTCTCCGGAAGTTAGGGGACCTATCCAAAGTGATGCCAAGATACTTTGGGTGAGTACTGTGGATGATTGGAACCCCTTGCCAAGAGATATACAGTGTTCGACCCGCTTTTCTGTTACGAAGGTGCAATGCGCAAGACTGCGTTTTAGAGGGATTTGGTTTCAGAGCGTTCTCAGCATAATAATGGCCGAGATCTGAGAGGGCGCTAGAAAGGTTGTTTTCAATCTCCTCAAAGTCATTGGCTTGGCAAGTTAATGCCAGGTCGTCTGCGTACAGAAAGCGGATTGTGTTTAGGCTCACCGGTTGACCATTAGTGTACAGACGCCAGCACATCAACCTACTACAATCTGTCAGATTTCTGTAATAGATTTTCAACTTTATCGCTAAAGCATAAGGTTCAATGTTGATTGGGAAAATTTGACAGTTAGGTGTAGGTTGATGTGCTGGCGTCTGTACCTAGGTAGATGTTAAACAGCATAGGGGCCAGTACACTGATTGCATTAGTTAGGTACATTACTATGTGTGATCACTATTATTTTATTTTTAGTACTAGGTCAAATAAGAAAAATATGAATTGATAAATTCCCTTTATTTATTTCAAAAGGGTTATTTATTTCCTTCTTTTTTCTCTTCTTCTTTTTTCTTTTCGATATTCACTCTTCAAATATTTCGTGCTCGTCACACATCTACAAAATTAGAGCTTATAATAAAAATCAGTGTTGTATATTGGGCACTGAATTACAAAACAATGTTGAATAAGTTGCTCTAGTAGTAACTTATTCAAGACGGGTTATTTTGACATTACAGGCGTTCAATTAGTCGTTTTGCTGCTGTCAATTAGCACGTCATGGTATGAAATTCTATACAAAAAACAAGGTGAACAGCAGTGAACAGTATTTGTAAACGTCAACGTAGCAGGCCTACTGCAGGCCTGCTAATATGACGTCATAGTACAAAAACGCAATGCAGTTCAACTTCTGCCCTGCTATAAGAGCTGGTGGTAAGCCCCCAGAAAACCGTAAAAAGCATGTGGTAAAAAGTATTGGTGCGCTAGTCCGTCCGTCTCGCACTTGGCCTTTTTTTATCTTCACGTCACGTTTGCATTTTTGCAATAGCAACATCCACAGAAAAAGTGAGGTTATGTATTTATTTCTTCCTCCTGTGATGTGTCAAAGTTTTTAACATAAATAACAGCGTTTTGGACTAATTAAAATGAAATGTTAACTAGTTCGTGAAGATTGTTGATCACTTTATTGGACCCACAATGGCTGTTGTGATTGAAACTACCCTTGGGGACATCACCGTGGATTTATATCTAGAACAACGACCCGTAACATGTTTGAACTTTCTGAAGCTGTGCAAGATGAAATATTACAACTTCAACTTGTTTCACACGATTAGGAGTGGCTTTATAGCCCAGACTGGTGACCCATCAGGTGAAGGTTCGGGTGGGCAGTCTATATTCGGTCTACTGGAAGGGCCTGACAAACGATTCTTTTCAGGCGAGAAAATGCCAAAAATTCGCCACACGGACGTAGGTTTGCTCTCAATGGTTGGCACAGGAGACATGATGATTGGTTCACAGTTCTTCTTCACCCTCGGTTCCGACTTGGACTCTTTAGACGGCATACACTGCGTTATTGGAGAGGTTACTGAAGGACACGATGTGCTAAGAAAGTTGAACGACGTGATATGTGACGAGGGCCACCGCCCGTACCGCGATGTGAGGATAACGCACACTGTAGTACTTGAAGATCACTTCAATGATCCGCATGGACTAAGAGCACCGTCAAGGTCTCCATCTCCCAGTGCTGAGCGCCTCAAAGGTGGTAGAATCGCTCCGGATGAAGAGATAGATGAAACACAAGGGAAATCTGCAGCAGAAATACAAGAAATTATTGAAGAAAAAGAAGCCAAAGCTCGAGCTACTATTTTAGAAATTGTGGGTGACTTGCCAGATGCTGATATTGCTCCCCCTGAAAATGTACTCTTTGTTTGTAAACTAAATCCAGTCACTAATGATGATGATCTAGAAATTATATTCAGTAGATTTGGTAAAATTGTTACCTGTGAAGTTATAAGAGATAAAAAAACTGGTGACTCTTTGCAATATGCCTTCATTGAGTTTGCTGATAAAAAGTCTTGCGAAGATGCTTATTTCAAAATGGACAATGTGTTGATTGACGACAGGCGTATTCATGTTGACTTCTCTCAATCTGTTTCTAAAATGAAATGGTTGGGCAAAGGTAGGGGTGTGAAACATTTTAATGATGAAGAAGCAGAAGAGAGAGAAAGAGAAAACATCAAAAATCAAAAGCCCACGCATCATAGAAATAAGGAGGGTGAACACAGTAACCATCACAATGATAGAAATCAATACAGTACTAATAAAAGGCCTGATGATCGCGAAAGAGATAGAGATAGGGAAAAGCGATCAGAAAGACATCACAGACGTGAAAAGGAAACAAATCACAGAACAGATGATAAGTCCCAAAGGAGAAGCAGGAGTCGATCTAAAGTGGATAGACCAAGGGATGACAGAAATAATCATTCTAATGACAAGAATGGTTCAAGAAACTCAGAGCAAAGTTTCAAAGAGTACAGAAATGAGTCAAATAGATATGAAAATGTGAGAAAAAGAGATAATTCCACTGATAATAATACTGCAAAAAATTCAGATAGAAACAACAGAGAATACAAACGTGATTCTAATAGGCAAGAAAACGAGAGAAATAGAAATAATCCTAATGATCATAACGTTTCCAGGAACACTGACAGAAATGTTAAAGAGCACAAACAATATTCTGACAGACGTGAAAATGAAAGGAATAGAGTTAATTATACTGAACAAAGTGTTTCAAGAAACTCTGAGAGGAATATAAGGGATTCCAAACAGGAGTCTAGTAGACATGAAATGGAGAGGAATAGAGATAATTCCAATGTTCAGAGACCAAGGTCATCTCCATCCAGGCAAAGAGATGGAGAGAGGTCTGAGAACTCAAGAGAGTACAAAAGTAGACATGAAAATAATGACAGAAGAGAGAGAGAAAAGGAAATAGAAAACAGCAAACCAAAACATAAAAATGAAGATGTAGAATCTGTGAAGGGTAAGCAGCTTAAAAAAGATCCAAAGAGTATTGAACCCAGAACTCCCACACCTACTGATGTTAAGAAAAAACTTGCATCCACTTCCAAACATAGTGAAAAGAAGAACGAAAAAAGTAAGAGAAATGCAAAGAAGAAACGTAAACCTTCCACATCATCAGATAGTTCATCAGATTCTACCTCTTCCAGTAGTGAGTCTACTTCATCAAGTGATGGAAACCGTAAGAAAAAGTCAGTGAAGAGGAGAAAGAAGAAATATTCTACTTCAAGTACTAGTAGTAGTGACAGCAGCACTTCCAGTTCCTCATCTAGCACGGAGTCAAGCTCTTCCAGCTCCACTTCAGAAGATACTAGGAAGAGGAAGAGTGAGAAACGTGCAAAAAAAATTTTATAGGACAGTATAAGAAGTAGGTATACACTAAGCCTACTTAGCAGAAACTTAGACCGTATGTGAAGTTGACCGTTGAGTTCATGAAGTGTAGATTAAGTGACCGTTTGCATGTAAAGTGTTAAGTGAGTCTGAAATGTATATTCCATGTGGCCATTTTTTTGTATGTATTGCTTTCCATATTTTAATTCATTAGTTTACCAAACTGACTGAGTGGACACTTATACTTAATATACTATTCTAATAAAATTAATTGGAAAATGTAATTAACTATTATGAATACTATAAATAGAATGAAAATATGAAGCAATAATGTAACATAAGAAATACAGAGTGACATCGACGCGAAAACTGTTACCATGGATTCAGTACATGATTGGCGTTTAAATTTTTTGTCAGCTATTTAAATGAAATAGCTGTTCCATAAATTTTGACCGCATAGGTATTGCACTTTTCAATGAAACAGGTTTATTTTTATAGGCAGTTGTCCCACCGCCGGCGAGGAAGCGACTAATGGCTATTTTCTCGCTCAAGAAACGTACAATAGATATACATTCCGTGTAAACAAAAGAGATGGATATATTAATAGTTGATCGCTGACTGTTCACACTGCCGCAGGAACGTTGTCGCTGAGCGACAAGAGCTATCAAAGATATTACTCGCTCAGCGATGCTCGCTTGGCGGTCAGAGCTCACGCCCGCTATACATATACATATATCTCTGCCCCGAGCGAGTGGCGCGAGTAATCGGCCGTCGCAGCGACAAAACTATCGGAACTACACACTCACTGCTCGCCAACTCGTTTTCAGTTGCTAGTTCTACTCGCTACTCGTTCATCGCCGCCGGCGGTGGGACAACTGCCTTACCAACAGGCGAAAATTTTCGACACTGAGGATCTAGAATCATGTGCTGTATTCATGGTTATAGTTTGCGCGTCGATGTCCCTGCCACCCTGTATTCTCAATTAGAAATGTATGTAGGTCATTAAATATGTTAGAATACTTATTAATATTTTATCAGATAAAGCCTATTAGAGAGCCAATAAAATAAGATTGTCATAATCACTCATTGATATGTAAAATAACAACATCAATAGGTTTATATAAGTAGACAGAACTGTAAAGCACTTAAATAAAATGTATTTTAATTAAATATTATCCCTGTATTCATAAACGTTGCTTAAAGTTAAGTAATTTAATTAGCGACTGTATAACCCGTATAAAACATTTTTGACGTTTAAATGTCACTTAACTTGAATCATCGTTTATAAATAAACACCTCTAAGGGCATAGCTAGTAGGGGATAGGAGAGGATGCATGTGTATAGACCCAACCTTTTTCTAGTACAATTATATATCTTGTAATGATTAGTATTGTTGATTGGTATTGTTGTGCACTGCTATTATAGGGAAATAATCCTTTTTACTGAATATTTAAGGTCATGTTATGTATCAAGCAAATAAGCTTTTAGGGTGTAAATTCAATGATTGATAAAAGATGTTGTCTTGTGAATCTATCTATGTATTATTTTTAAGCGATGTATTAAGGTCTGCAAAAAAAGTTTGTAAATAGTAGTTTTACAAAACACATGACGCATTGCTATTTTGTCCAAAAGTTTGTGCTCAATATTTTATAATTATGTTTTTTTTTAACTGAAAAGTTAACAACGAACTGTCGTTGCTGGCTGTAGGTACTCGGAATCAGCTTCGATCAATCAATTTATTATTGTTACCTAGTTGATGTCGCCAAAGTTCGAGTTCAACTATACAATCCATTTCTGTAGATGGGAACAATATAAAATAATTAACAACACTTATCTATCTATTGACTGAATTAGATCGAACGACGAGTACCTATAAGTCTGTTCCAAGTAGGTACTTAGATAATAATTTGATTTCCAATTTTAATGTTAGGTAGTGTATTCTTAGATTTTTACACAACTGCCCAAAAAGGAGTGTTATGATTTTATTCTATTTTCAAATAGATAAATTTACATTTTTTTTTTTACTTATCTTATCATCCTTTAATTTATCCTACACTTTCCCACTGCTGAGCAAAGACCTCCCCCAAATCCTTCCTGACCTCCTTTACAGTTTAAGGTTACATTACCTTAAATTTTTTTTTCACAATTTATCATGAACACTCCTTTTTTTTGTATTAGTGTCTAGTTAATAATTTGTTTTTCCATCCAGCTGAGTATTCAGGAGCTGTCTTCTAAGTAAGCTGGATAGAAATCGTAATGTAATGTAGGTATTTGCGACATATTTATAACATAATATGTGTGAGTAGTTATTTTTGTATATTAATAAAAGCGTTCACTGCACTACCTATTTATTTTATTGTTATTTACAAAACATCCTGTAAACTAAACAATACTTAATAATTATTATAAAGAGTTAAAATTTGTTTGTTTGTCAGTTTGTATGTAATGTGGGTAAAATCTGGAACTACCAGTGGGATTTAGGGGGGGATTTGTAGGGGAGCGCGCAGGTGATGCGATGCGACGGGGTAGGTTGGAGAACAAGAAATTTCTAAACAAATAAGTAACGACGAAGTAGGTCTACAGCACAGTTTCTCAAATCGCCAACCTTCCTTGCACGTGAATGTTCTGTCACTGGCAAAGTTCACCAGAGAGATAGAGCTGGACTCGCAGAGATTCCCAGTTCTACTGACGTGAATCTTTGTTATTGTAGTCAATTTTTTTCTCTGTTGTAGATACGTCCCTACACTGCTTCGTGGGATAAAGTCGTACAGTGTTCGTCTAGAAAGTTGAATAACTATCGCAATTCCCATCTACTAGTTTTTACCCGACTGCGCTGAAACCCAAAATGAGGGTAATGTTTTTATTACCTATTAAGTATCTATGAGTGCAAAGAAAATTACATGAGTACCTATGCCTAACTACCGTACAACAATAGGTACCTATGAAGGAAGTTAGGTACCTACTTGGGTGTCTATAATAAATAGGTGTAGGCAAGTTAATTTATGAAGAAATATGTAGATTGGCTATTATATTGTAGTTATAGCAAAGGAAATCATAAAGCATGTCAAAGTTTAAAATGGAAGGTAGTTAGGTACATACTCCTTAGCTAGAGTCTATTTACAGGACGTGCTCTGGACATAATCGGGAACGTTCCATTGGATTGCCTTTGTGTGTTTAAGTGTCAGAACGAGAAGATTACTCTCGTTATATGAGCCCATTGTGCACCTTTGGTCACTGTATTACTAAAGTGCCAGATCAACATGTACCTATAGGTTTTATATGTATATATGTATGATATACCTAGGTACCCTCACTTTTTTTCGATGCATATTTTAGGTAGTATGTAATGGATTTTCAACCTAATTAGGAGCTCATAAGACCTATTAGGTATAGTTCAACAGAAGATAAATAAATATGGTAGGTTATGGATATGCGTAGGTACATATAAAGCCAAGGCTGTCCGTTATCACGTGTGAAAACTTGTTCAAATTTATATTGAAGTGGATAACCACATACCTACTTAGTAATAACGTAATGCAAGGTACCTACCTAGGTATTGTAAACAGCGATAACATCGCGCTTTTACGTACCGTTTGGCGCAAGTAGGTATGCCCAGCAGTGGACGTCTCATGTCTTTAAGAGAGTGGACGTCTAATACCTATCTCATATGAGATGAAGCTTCATACCGTCTTCATACAGATAACCCGTACCTAGGTAGGTACACAAACACAATAGAACTACAATCAAGGGAAGTGCTCCCAATCTGTGTACTAAAGGCACGGACTTGGAGACAACCTTAATTCGGTCGTCTGAAAGTCAGTAGGTATTTAAAGCTGGAACAATGTTTAATGTAACGTAATTAATAAGCGCTGACGCCTATAGCGTCTCGACTCATCCACGGCAATTACATTATTTTATGAAGGGCTTGTTTAGTTCAGCCGTAGCGGACGTCATAAGGTGGACGGCAGGGGCGGACTGGGTGTGGGTGGCCACCAAATACCAGGGAAACTGGCCACCTGCACAGCGGTCGCGCCACATACCTAATAGTAAAGTATTATGGAGTAAAAAATAAAAAAACACGACTGCAACTAAACTTAGGGTGAACGTACCAGTCCCAAACCAGCTAAGAAGATGTTTTGACTTTAATTGATTGTCATTTTACCAGATTTTGACGGAAGACCGTAGTTCTATGTTATTTTTTAAGCTTGTTTAAAGACAAAACGGGGATTAAAAATCATTGCAGCATAAGTATTTAGGAATTGCTATAATTTTGAGCTAAATCCTAAAAGTTGAACTGTTCCTTAGTTGGACCAACACTACCCCGGTTATTGACCAAGATTGAGCCAGTAATTGACCAACGTATTGACTTAGACGTGAATAAAATAAAAGGCCATTTATTAAATTTTAAAATCAACGTTTATTGAGATCTATCTTTTGTATAGACGCCAGCACATCAAGCTACCCGAAACTGTAAAATTTACCCAATCAACTTTGAACCTTATGCTTTCGCAATAAAGTTGAAAATCTATTTTTTTTTAATGTCAGATTGTAGTAGCTTGATGTGCTGGCATCTGTACCTAGGTCAATGAGATTCCAACAGGTTTCCCTAATTTTTCCAGTCAATTGAATTTCTTCCATTGCTTTATAAACAACTTCTTGGTTATACTTGAAGATTTCTTTCTTGGGTGGCATTTCGTGGCTAAAACAGAGTAAGTAAATATTATTTGAAGGTACGTATTCTAAAATAAATTCTTCCATAGAAAATGTAAATATGAAAGGTTCAGTCTTTACACCATGTACCTATATATTGAAAAAAAAATCAAGTCAATTTTAGCAGGACGCCTAAATTATACAATGTCTGGTCAACTCCACGAACACTATGAATGTACCTATCCCAAACCACTGGTCAACTACTGGAATATGTTAATTAATATCGTTAATTTTGTATTGTGCATCAATATAATCAAAGGGAATTGTTGAAAGATCAATAATAACGACAAAAACGTAAATTTAAGAAATAACCAGTAGTAAACCATATGGTCAACTATAGGCAACCTATACAACATGCGTTCCAGTAGTGAACCAGTCTCAGAAACCTATTAAAAACAAAAAAATTGTTAAAACTTATATCTGCTATCATTATACTTACTGATAAATATATTAACTAAATTTCATAAAATATTTACAATTTACTTCAAAAATACTACTTACCTACAATTTAAATGGATTGAACTTTACCTTTCATTGAGCGCTCCTTCTAGCAATGGCGGCCAAACGGCGAGTGAACAAGACACGTAGCGACAAAAATGAAAATAAAAGCTATATTTTTTTATTTATTCACCTGAAATTCACAGTAGTAGATTCTCAAAGATGTAATAAAGTAACCCAGATTTAAAAAACCTATAGATATTGGCGCGAATTCTTAAAATGTTGACCTTTAGACGCAAATGGTCAACTACAGGTGACTGGTTTGGGACTGGTACGTTCAACATTTTAATGTACTTAGGTATTATTTTTTCCAAAACGGGGATCCTAGACGTAGGCAGAAAGGCTGCCAAGCTGAAATAGGATTGGGCGGGTCAAGTCAGCCGCATGCACAGTGACCGCTGGGCAACAGTGTCCACACGGTCGGTGCCTGGGGATGGACGGCGCCGCCGAGGCCGGCCCAGGAAGAGGTGGCGAGACGACCTTGACTCGTACCGCAAGGGTTGGATCAAGGTGCTTTAGAAAAGGATGCCTGGATGGATTTGGGGGAGGCCTTTGCTCAACAGTGGGGACAGTGAAAGCTAAAATAAAAAAAATATCTACATTATATATTTTCCGAATTGTCTCTTCAAGCCCTTTATTTTGATACCATACCATACCCCACATGAGTAGTGACAGCGTGGGCAGGTGATGCGATGCGATGGGGTGGGTCGGGGGAACAAGAATTAATAGCCGTAAAAGTATTTAGGTACGGCTTCTGTTAATAGTGGTCAAATTCTGCCATCTACCCCAACGGTCACCGGTTCTATGACTAATATGGTAGACCTGAGTAGGTATATGGTTTTAATTTCAACTCGATACCTCCACGCGTTCCCGAGATAAAGGGTCTTGACAGACAGACAGATGGACAACAAAGTGATCAGGGTGAAGTGATAAAGGTTCCGTTTTTTTCCTTTTGAGGTACGGAACCCTAAAACGCCAAATAAGCGTCTCATGACTGCAATCTGTATTTGTCTTCACTTTCTGTAGCACTTCCCCGCGAATATGTCGGCGCGGGTTACGTACTTTCCCCTACGAACTTCAACATTGAACCCCCTCCACCACCTTTCAAACGTAGTTTTGTAAAATTATTCATTACGATCTTCATTATTTACCTAAAGAAGTATTTCCCTCTCTCTTAACCGAAGGAATAAGATCTTTCAAATTCTTGAATCTTAGATTCTATGCACGGAAATTATTTTTGCAAAGCTGGTGGATACAGCTTTGAATGAAACGTGCCGGATCATCACTGGTTGCCTAAAACCGACCCCGGTACAAATGCTGTATCCACTAGCAGGAATAGCGCCACCAGTGATTCGCAGAGCGGTGGCAAGCTCCAGCGAAAGAGCCAAAATGGTCTCCGACACACGACACCCTTTGCACGACAACATCCTTGTGCCACAAAGGCTGAAAAGCCGAAACAGTTTTTTAAAGTGTGTCGTCCCACTCACTGGCGAACCACCACAAGAAAGACTGAAGCTGTGG
Source organism: Hydraecia micacea (assembly GCA_914767645.1). Lineage (NCBI taxonomy): Eukaryota > Metazoa > Arthropoda > Insecta > Lepidoptera > Noctuidae > Hydraecia > Hydraecia micacea. The sequence goes on from OU611794.1 coordinate 6,093,208, forward strand.
CGAGACAGTGCTCCGTTACCCAAACCGTTCGTTCCACCCGCTGAAGACCTCCCACCTGGACATGAGTTACCTTGGGTAACCTGGAAGTCGTTAAACAGACTCCGGACTCAGGTTGGCCGAAGCAAGGATAACCTGTTCAGGTGGAGATCTATAGACGACTCCGCCTTGGAGTGTAAATGTGGTGCAGTTCCACAAACGATGAGACACTTAATATCGTGCCCTGCGTGTCCTGTCAGCTGCACGTTACAGGAATTGATGGACGCTAGTGATGGCGCCAAACAAGTAGCCGAATTCTGGGCCGCGTACATTTAGATTGCTATCGACACGCTAAGAAGAAGATTTTTAACATCGATAGCACCGAACTTTAATTTCATTCTAACGCATCACTAAACCATGAACAATTTCGTGCGGCCATTGTTTTTTAGAACTTTGGCTAACGAAAAGAAATATTGAGTTTAAAAGAGTCCGTCCCTGTGCTCCACACTGCGCATGTCGCGAATTTATCGACAGGAGCAATGGGTTTTCTCTCCAGCCTGAGCTCCGCTAAACGGCACTCGCTCCCAGCGCTCGGTCACATAACAGTCGCAACCAGTGTTCCCCTGATTCCAAATTAATTCTATATTAATTAATTATCCTTGCATACTGATAATCGGCAACGATGTTATTACTTAATTTAACCGCATTTTTTGCGGTTTTCCTGATGGGAGGTGCAGTACCGACGCCTACTAATAAAGGTATGTAACGCTTTGGTTGTTTTCTACGGCTTAATAAAGTTGTCTGATCGCTGGCTTATCAATCTGCGCAAAGATATTGTGGGTAAATTTGTGTTGTACTGGAGAGAGTATTGATCAGCCGCGGCCGGGAGCGCTCTATATATAGCAACAGGTGAACAGGTGTCCTTTCTGCGCCCTTGTTGTTCTGCGACGCAGTTCCACCTTTTCCCATAAACTATGACCTTTTGGACACAATATAGCTTATAAATAGATGCCTTTATCGATTCACGTGGCCCATTCATAAAATTTTCATAGAATGCGAGTCTATCATAGGGTGTCTTTAATGTGGGTCGGGTGGGCGTTGTTATTTAGACCTTTTTCGGTCAACAAAGGGCTTATAAATACCTACTCAAGGTCGAAGCCAGAGGGTTCGAGACTCGGACTGTTAGAACCATACCTCACCGGGACGCCATAGCGGCGCAGCCAGGTCGCGTCGCAAAATGTATGGTTGGCTGCGTAACCAAGCGGACACCTCAGGAATGCCAGTTCTCGTATTTTCATCATCAGTCTACAACAGTCCGCTGCTGGACATAGGCCTCTCCAATTGCACGCCATTTAGCTCGATTTTCGGCAACTCTCCTCCAGCTGCTACTTTGCTGTTACCCTGCGAAGATCGTCACTCCACCTAGCCTGCATAATCTAGTCGTAGTCTCATCTCGGCGACAAAGTAATGTCAAAAATGTAGGGAAATTAGAGGTCTTTTTGACAGATTGAGACTGAGATCAGACTGTGAACGTTCTCAAAATTACGAGAATTGCCCCTCTGATCAGCCACCCACTACTTATATAGACGTATAGCTGGTAGCACGACCTGGCGACGTCGCCATGGCGTCCAGGTGAGGTAAGTCTTTTAGTTTGTTTCGGCCACGTTCTAGAATAAGACGTAGTAATTTTATTAAATCAAATAAAAAAACACTTTTAACTTCCATGAAACAATAATTGCGACGGTAAAAGGTCACCATCATAAGTTCCACCTATGAAAAAAACCGAAATCGACTAAAGCCACCTAAACATAGATAACCAATCGGAAAGTTATCTATTCGTAATAAGTATTTCAAAACTACATCAGTCAATCGAATCCGCCTCTCTAAGTCCACTGCTGGACATAGGTAGGCTTGCTTAAGCTAGACCAAAATTCCGTCACGAGTTGATTCTACGTTTCAATGCTATACTTAGTCGTCAAATTATCTAAAGTTTCTGTCTTACGTGCAGTGATAACATTCGAGGGTGGGGTCTACTCCCTACGCACGAAATCACTCTAACAGACATAAAATTAGTTCGGGGCCCGAACTAATAATGAATGACAACACAATTTGACAGTGGTCCCAAACCCCGACGAGTATTGCTCGTTCAAAAAATTGAACTTGTGACTTGTTTAGACGGAGCAACTACTTTCTGACGGGCCCGTATCCTGGTTGACGGACTTGACGGTAGACCCCCCCTGATATAAATTTATGCGTAGCCGCCATTTCTTTTACGTCATCCATTTCTCTGCCACGTAATTTAGTCTTCATTCGTTCAACTTAGGTACCTTTAATTTTCACTTACCTGGCGTTGCCATACCTAATGCTTAGACACCAATGGCAAGCAGCTTTTTGCACCCTAATTGCGTAACAAACTATCGATCTCAATCTGAATCATTTTGAAGGATATTGCTAATCCATTGCTTCATATGTTCGAAAAATGTCTCTGCTCAACAACGTAATTAACGCAATGAATGTTGTTGAACTGTCAAAATGAAACCCATTGCTGGTGATAGTGTGTTGCGGAATAACCCCACAGATTATCTAGATATATGTTAGATCATAGGTTCTCATACTTATTTTGCCCACAGGCCCACTTTTAGATTTCGAATGCGAATCTGAAACAGCTATTATTTTGATATAATTTTCTCTAGGTCTTCTACTGCCCCCCTGAAAGTCTCAAACGCCCCCGAGGGCGCGTTATCGCCCATGTTGAGAACCTATGGGTTAGATAATCACATGCCTAGTCTGGAAAAACATTCAAAAGTGCTACTCATAGCATCAAATGTATACTTACCTAATTATTTATTTACACCAAGGATTCCATGACAAAAAGATCAACCAATCAACATTTTAAGGGTCTAACAAAAGAATCCTAGGGTTAGGTACTCCCAAGTTCCAAATATCCAGTAAGTATTCTAATTCAAACAGAAAGAACGCCCTAGCACCATCCTTACAGTTATAATTATTAGCCATGAATGTCCCACAGCTGGGCAAAAGCCTCCCTACTCTCTTTCCACCTTTCTCTGTCCAGAGCTGCCGAGGACCAATCTTTCTCGTCAACCTGGATAATGGAGGTGGTCAGTGGTAGAGACCGATGTATCTTTAATTTTATAAGTTCGGTTCGAACTTATCTTTAACGTATTTTAACGCACACGATGTCTTGAACGTACTTGAATACTCACGATGTCTTGAACGTATTTGAACACTCACGATGTTTTGAACGTATTTGAACACTCACTATGTCTTGAACGTATTTTAACACATACAATGGCTTCAGCGTATTTTAACACTCACGGTGTCTTGAACGTATTTGAACACTCACGATGTCTTGAACATTATTTGAACACTCACAATATCTTGAACGTATTTCAACAATCACGGTGTTTTGAACGTATTTCAACACTGACGATGTCTTGAACGTATTTTAAACACACAATGTCTTGAACGTATTTGAACACTCACGATATCTTGAACATATTTCGAGGCACACTATCAATATAAATAACATTTTAGATGGTGGCGGCCCAATTGGTGAGCTCCCCGAGAATTGGGACCAGACAAAAGACGACACTCAATCGCTTTTCCTGAATAAGAGCGATAAAAATGACTTGGAGCCTTACCCGTTGGCTCTAAGCGAGGAAGGTAATGATAATGGTACACCTGAAAAACTTGTTGCTTTATTATGTAGGTACCTATGTATATGTATCTATCAAAGGGTAATCGAACATCTTACCTGTGAGTTAACCTGTAATGGGTTTAACTGTAACTTTTTTTTTTTTTGCGCAGATTCGATCGTTAGCATAGGGCAGGGATGGCGAATCAATGGCACGCGTGCCATTGGTGGCACGTAACAAAATAATTTGGGCACGGCAACATTTCAGGAATTAAGATACCTAAGTCACCTAGTTTGCAACAGCAGAAGTAGCAATAATTTATAATTTTATTTAAATAAATATAAAACTCAATATTAACATTAGACCTACACCAACCAGGGGTTGTCCTTAGGTACATTTGCATAGTGCGAACATAGGATAATCGTCGGTCGGTGTCTCATTTAAATAAAAACGTCTAACGTGCCTCTGCGATTTGGTTTCGGCACGTCGTATCCAAAGGTCCGGCCGGCAACCTGGGGGCCCGAGAAATATCAAGGAGATTAATAATAATAATGCGAGAGTACCTATATAGTTTTTTTCCAGTAATCCCTAAGCCAAGATTGTTTGTTGGCACGTCTTGGCCGTATGAAATATATACCTATTTGGAAAAAATGGCACGTAGATGTACAGAGGTTCGCCATCCCTGGCATAGGGCAAGATTTACAGACCGCACTTTGACTTTACGATTGTTTAGTGAAGTAAATGTCTCATCTAAATATGTACATTACATAGTGTGTGTGTGTAGTGCCCTATAATAATAGTATAATATAATAACATCTTCGTATGAGACGCTTAGGTACTATCGTGCCCTTAGTTTTGCTTAATTGTGTTAAATGTAGCAACAAATCTTAGAGCGGAATCATGCGGCGATAGTGATTTCGCCGTATTTTTCCCATTTTCTTTAGCTGAGTAAGAAAGTAGGTGATCAATTTTACTGCACTCCATATGATAGAAAAGTATTAATATTCCTATTGGCGGTTCGCTAGTGTTTTGGGAGAGTACCGTAGGTCTTATTCCAACCAGATTGCACCTACCAGCCATTATGTAGATGCAAGCCACCAACTCCTAGACGTAGGTGTACTAAGTAATAGGACCTAATAGGACATCGACAATGTGCACTGTACAGTAATAACGCACTGATTGTGAAATTGTGTAGTACAATAGCGCAGTAAATGGACAGGTTGCACGTCCGTCGTCTATTGCCATCCTTTATTGGCTGATGCAGCTTAAGTGGATAAGAATAGAATTAGATATAGGCGTAGGGATTGATATAAACGTTAACTAATCATTAACCTTAATCTGAAACTACAAACACCTAGGTACCAAAGTATATTGTTAGGTGGGCTTACCTGGTATTGTGTTATGAATAATGTTTGTATTTTAGGTAGGCTGGTTTCGACGTCATATTTAAATAAATGAGCAGGTTTAAATTAAGTAGCTATACTTTGATTTTGATGTTGGATTAGGTGCACACAAAGATAATAATAACTTCAATTCTGAAAACTGACAAGAGTCACCTAGCCTAGCCGATTATTTTTAGAGACTATGCGTTTCGTTTCAACAACAACTCTAATATTTCTTGCAGGGAATTCTGAAGGATTCGAACAGGGAGTAGATCAAAGATTCGATTCCCCCCAGCCAAATGGGGAACTCGATAACCTGATCATGAGGCCTGAACTGTACGGCGAACCCCCAGCCATGGAAAGTCTAGCCACCAGCTACGACTCCCGGCGTCGCAAGCGGGGAAGCGGAACTAAAGTTGGTGGCGCCGGGGCCGCTACTAAAGTAGCCACCAAATCCGGCTCGGGCAAGAAAAATCTGAAGTGAGTGCTTTAGTCATCTCGGCCGATACCAATTGCACTTTCTATTATAAGAACACTAGACTTACTGTATTCTATTTTTTAGACCGGAGGAGCACGATGCCCTCTCGCCCGTGGACTCGATGACTCACGAACACGACGCTCACCGCCGCAAGCGCGGCAGTGGCACAAAGGTGGGCGGCGCGGCCGCCTCTGCCAAAACCGCCACCAAAAATTCCGGTGGAAATAAAAAGAACTTCAGGTCAACATAAACCTCCATGATAGAATAGGTGTAAGTATGTAAGTCAACAAAATAATATCGTTACTAAATAATTTAATTTACATTTAGGCCCATCTCAGAACGTCGCAAACGTGACTCTGGTCTCAGCGCCGCTGATGTCCGAGCTCTTCTCAACTTGTGGGAGGCGCAGGAACGCAAGAAGCAGGAATGGAACGCGCAGAACCAATGGGTACCCGAACATTATTATGGAGTCGGACATGGCAATGCTGAAGACGAACAGCCTGAGGTAGACGAGAACGGAGACATCTGGTACAGCGAGCCTGTTGTCATATCTCCGCGTGAACGAGACTACCCTCGTCACTCATACTTCTCAGAACAGAACCGCATGGCCCTAGCCCACGGCTACCCAGACATGTATCAAGTAGGCCCGGCAGAGTTGGCGCAACGGTATGAGGAGGCTCGTCGTAAGAGGCAATATGCTAACAAGATGAAACGCTTCATGGTCACCAGGAAGCGTTCGGATGGCATGATGGGTCACCAGAATAGCTATCGGCCCCGCGACGACCTGTACACGCTTGCCGAACTGCTACGCTCCGCCCCGCGAGTGCAGGAACAAGACATTCCTGTATATCGGCGACTGATACTGTAAAGCGTTGTTAGAAAGCGGTGTCCATTCCCAGCAACCTGCGATTCGTCTAACAACAATGGTCAGGTTTCTGAAGAAACAGAACGCGAGAAGTGAAATAGCAAATTGAAGTGTCGCTTGCTGTCGGATGGACGCCAAAGAAGGTTATGATTTGGAGTGGGAGATCGTCGTGCATTTAATTCGCAGTTTGTAGCGGATACCTAACAAACCCTAGTTATAGGAATACTTAGTATTAAAACACTGACACAATATCATCAAGTACTAGAGTATGAATAATTTCTTATGTTACGAAAATCAACATTTTATGGCCTAAGAATAGTTATCAGAATATTTTTAATTTTAATTAGTTTTGCCACTTTTCTGTCGGGAAAAGTATTTTATGTTTTATTATATTTAAATGTAAAGTTTATTTTAAGTCTAGTTTTGTGTATTTTCTCATGTTCTCCTTAGGATACCTCAGTTCCCATCATATATCGAGTACCTATCTGTTATTTATAATTTAATAAAGTGTAACCAATTTTTAAATTATCAAATAGAGAGGTGTCTAGTTTCATTAAACATTGATAGTTTTCGGTGGAGTTAAACTTCACATTTTACTAATGTACTCTACATTGAACTAGAATTAGTTATTGTATGTAAATGTAAACTTGCTGTATTAAATTAGTATTATATTTAATTATTGTTTTAATATGAACATATGAAACCTTTTAAACATGTAAGTACCTAAGTACCTTGCCATTACACCTCAATAAAATACTGGCTATATAAATTGCTGTCAACTTTAACACGTCGTGTCAATATCAAATATTTAGTGATATCAGCGAATTAACGTCAGAAAAAAATTTAATTAATATTTTCTAAAAAGTTAATGTAATTTAAGCAAAACTGCTTTTCATAAGTTAATATGAAAAGAAACACTCACAATAGTGCTATAAGTATTAATCAGAGTACGCCAGAAGTATCGCACAAGGACGCAGTGACCTCTACTGAAAGCCAGCCAACACTCGATGTCGAATCGCTCTCGACAAATATCTCGACGTATGCATCATTATATTGGTTGATTAATTACATTAAAATGTGTATCTCCCGGTTCGCAAATGACGTGTTCACATCGCTTATGAGTTACTGGTTCCCCGGTCGCGTGTTGCTCCCGCCTCATATATTGCATCTAATGCGAGTGCAGGAAAGGCTCCGCGCAGAACGTGAGTCGCACACGGTCACCTACAGCAGGTACAAATTGATCAATCACTCCTGTCTTAAGTCGGCAAACGAACGCTCAACACAAACAATTTCGTTGGTTCCAGAGAGCTACCCGAATCCTCCTCGCCGCTATCGATGAGAAAAATCGTCGACGCATTTACGTCCTATATTCTTTCTGGCGAAGATGAAGCGATCATCCACTTTACACCCAAAGATCTTGGTTACTTTAAAAATGACCGTGAACCGATGTTCTTCATCGTGGACTCGAACTGCGTCAGTAATCCAAGCTCCAACGAATTGCTTATTAATAAAAGATTTCAAATGAGAGATCCAGTTTTGAAAAGACATTTCAACAAGAATGTAAAACCTGTCGAGGTGCCTTCTACGAGCAGAGACCTCGGAAATGATTTACTACGGCCTGCACTGATGGAATCGAACTCAACTGATGAAATGCAAATGGTTGACATAAACCTCCAAGATGATAACGATCTATTGATTGATGCAGATTCTGAGTGCGATAATGATTAAATAGTCGTGTCTTACGTAAAAAACAAAGATATTTTTCTGGACTTGGAAGATACACTACGGTACCATACGAGAAAGAAATCGTCTCTACTGGAAAGTGTGGCAAAATTGGAAAAAATAGTAGAAAGCGAACAGTTTAATGCCTTTCCAACAATAAGATAGCGTAGTCAAAACGGCATATGTATGTAAATGAATAATGAAATTAACTGTACCTACCACCTTAATTTCATAAAACAATTGAAATATTATATTTCTTTTATTGTATGTTTATTCTCCTCTGTGTTTACTGCCTACGGGCTGATTTTTAACCGACTTCAAAAACTGAGGAGAAATGATCCAATTTAAATTTTGTAAAGAAATAATGATGAGTTTTGGAGACAGACAACGGAACTCTGCAATAAATGCCAGCAAATCAACCGCGATTGCTGCTATCGCTGAAATATGCGTTGTTTACGCAATCACACAACATAACATCACGCCTGTACCCTCTAAAGGGGTATGCAGATGTGTTCAGTATACCACGTTTTGCTCGTCATTTTACACGTGCAGCCTGTTAGATTAGTTATAGTTTGCGTGCATATAGCGATCTGCGTGTCCAGCAGGTATAATAACGCACTCAGGATACTGTTGAGGCTGCCATGGCGATGTAACGTGTCAAAGATGTTTGCGGAAAGGCATATGCATAGATGGTTTTGCGGCCATCGTACGTAAAAGAAGCTCTTCTCTGCTTGCTCGTCTTCGTGGCGACACCAACACTATCTTGAGTTAATCGCAGATAGATGGGAGTCTCCAATGCTGCGACATTGGATGAAACTCCACACTGAATAAAACTTGTATGTCTACTAACACAAGTATTTAATCATTTAAAACCATTGTTACTAACACTACTCGTATGAAAGTAGCTCGAAATAAATGAATAATAATAGATTACTGAGTGTGCAAGTCACCCCCTGCAATTTTATTTCCACAGTTACTTATTGGTAACCAGACTAACCAGTTCACTTTACCCATTCAAACCCATAGCCCAAATTCGTATTTTTCCATATCCTGCAATAGTCCTACACCAACCGGGGGTTATCCTTGGGTGCACTTGCATTGCATACAGGGATAATCGTCGGTAGGTGCCGCATTTCAATAAAATGTTCTAAGGGACCTCTGCGAGTTGGCTTCGGCCCCTCGAACGCCTTCCAAAGGACCGCCGGGACGCCATGGTCCCGAGATAATGTCAAAACGTAAAAGCAAATAATATTTTTTTTTTATGTACGTTCAGGCATATCGCCGTCGTATACATATAGACGGATTTGCTAAATTATGGTTTTAATGGATAAGGTATGCCTCAGGGGTGCTCCCATATAAATTTGTTTTTAGGGTTCCGTAGGCAAATGGCAAAAAACGGAACCCTTATGGATTCGTCATTTCTGTCTGTCTGTCCGTCCGTATGTCACAACCACTTTTTTCCGAAACTATAAGAACTATACTGTTGAAACTTGGTAAGTAGATGTATTCTGTGAACCGCATTAAGATTTTCACACAAAAATAGAAAAAAAAAACAATAAATTTTGGGGATTCCCCATACTTAGAACTGAAACTCAAAAAAAAATTTTCATCAAACCCATACGTGTGGGGTATCTATGGATAGGTCTTCAAAAATGATATTGAGGTTTCTAATATCATTTATATCATTCTAAACTGCATAGTTTGCGCGGGAGACACTACCAAAGTGGTAAAATGTGTGTCGGGCGGGGCCCTCTGTAGCTTCTGAAATAAGAGAATGATAAAACTAAAAAAAATATAAACTAAGTGGAAAAAAATCGTATTATTGAAGCTAATTCCAAAACTACCCAAGCAAAGTTCATAAAATTTATATGGGACCACCTCTGAAGCATACCTTATTCATTAAAAAAGGCATTGCGTGAAATGCAACGATTGAGGCTTTTATAAATCATCATCAGCCTATTGCAGTTCAATGCTGGACGTAGACCTCCCCAAGTTTACGCCAACGTTCACGGTCCTCCGCTTCTCTCATCCAGCCACTACCGGCAACCTTTGTTAGGATAATTATACAGAAGAAAAACTCTCAAAAGTTTTTCACTTTAAGAAATATTTATTAGTTTTTAGACTAGATGCTGATAATCCTGGCTGCAGCATCAGGCCAAACTTATGTCAACATTGCATTGAACTTAAAATTTAGTCCTGTTTAAAATGAGCCCAAACACGACTACGGTGCTGTAATTTCAAGGTTTGTACTTTTTCTGATGCTCCTGGCTTCAGCATCAGGTCTCTATGTACTTCGGTGTTCCTCATTAACAGTACGTTTATCCACACATCGAGCCCTTTTCAATGAGCCTAAACACGATATATCTGCTGTTAGTTGTCGAGGAGTTAGGTACTCTGCAGACTATCCTGACTGCAGCATCAGGTCATGACTTGATGATCATGAGACCATATGTGGCAAATGCCCTATCAAACATCAAAACAATTTACTAGAACAGTCCTTGCCTGTTCGAGTAACTTCTTACTGTTAAGGAGTTGTACCTTCCATCATCAGGCCAGCTACCTGAGATGGTGACAACCATACGCAAATACACAAGATACTTCATAAAATATGCGAAAAACAATAAGTGAGCCTATAAAATTTGAGGGTTGCCCTCGATTTCTCTAAGATCCCATCATCAGATCCTAACTTGGTGACAGTGGGACCACCTCAGAACTATCTACTTTCGAACAAAAAAAGAATTTTGAAAATCCGTCGACAATTTGCGGAGTATTCGATGAACAAACATACAAAAAAAAAACATACAAACAGCCGAACATAGTACCTCCTCCTTTTTGTGAAGTCGGTAAAAACATACAATTATCCGAACATAGTACCTCCTCCTTTTTGTGAAGTCGGTAAAAATGTAGCTAGTTGCCCATTCCAAAGCGTAGATACCTATGGAGAAGAACGGGCAAGAAACTCCATGGACACTCTTATATCTTTACAAAAATATTAGTTACATCATTAATGTTGAATTTATAATAATATGTGAGAACGATGTAAAAAAAAACTTTTTTACAAAAAAAACAACCGACTTCCAAAAAAAACACTACAAAGTGAAAAATAACTTTAATTTCGGAAGTCGGTGTCAAAAAAACGAAAATGTGGAACCAACGACACCGACTTCCGAAATTAAAGTTATTTTTCACTTTGTAGTGTTTTTTTTGGAAGTCGGTTGTTTTTTTTGTAAAAAAGTTTTTATTTTTCGCTTTTTAGTTGTACCTACCCCATAATACAAATTCATATAACACTACTTGCTATGTGAATATTAGTGACAGGAAGATAAACATCATTAATTTAAACTAAGTGGAAAACAAACGTATTGTTGAAGCTAATTCCAAAACTACCCAAGCAAAGTTCATACAATTTATATGGGACCACCTCTGAAGCATACCTTATTCATTAATTAGACTAGATGCTGATAATCCTGGCTGCAGCATCAGGCCAAACTTATGTCAACATTGCATTGAACTTAAAATTTAGTCCTGTTTTAAAATGAGCCCAAACACGACTACGGTGCTGTAATTTCAAGGTTTGTACTTTTTCTGATGCTCCTGGCTTCAGCATCAGGTCTCGGTGTTCCTCATTAACAGTACGTTTATCCACACATCGAGCCCTTTTTAATGAGCCTAAACACGATATATCTGCTGTTAGTTGTCGAGGAGTTAGGTACTCTGCAGACTATCCTGACTGCAGCATCAGGTCATGACTTGATGATCATGAGACCAAATGTGGCAAATGCCCTATCAAACATCAAAACAATTTACTAAAACAGTCCTTGCCTGTTCGAGTAACTTCTTACTGTTAAGGAGTTGTACCTTCCATCATCAGCCCAGCTACCTGAGATGGTGACAACCATACGCAAATACACAAGATACTTCATAAAATATGCGAAAAACAATAAGTGAGCCTATAAAATTTGAGGGTTGCCCTCGATTTCTCTAAGATCCCATCATCAGATCCTAACTTGGTGACAGTGGGACTACCTCAGAACTATCTACTTTCGAACAAAAAAAGAATTTTGAAAATCCGTCGACAATTTGCGGAGTAGGTATTCGATGAACAAACATACAAAAAAAAAACATACAAACAGCCGAACATAGTACCTCCTCCTTTTTGTGAAGTCGGTAAAAAGACGTGCGCGTTAAAAGCGTCCAGAGTACAGCAAATAGTAAAAAAACAACAATTTAAAAATAAAATAATGCTAGATATTATGTACACTTATTACCTACTTATTGTCAGAAGATCGTGCATGGGTGTAGGCTATTGTTGCCTTCATAATCAGCCTATAATGTTCCCACTGCTGGGACACAGGCCTCCTCTCAGTGAGAGGGAGTGGGCCGTAATCCACCACGCGGGCCCAGTGCGGGCTGGTAGATGACACATGTCTTCGAATTTTTGGCCGGTTTCCTCACGATGTTTTCCTTCACCGTGCGTCGGAAAGCACGTTAAGCCGTTGGTCCCGGCTGTCATTCGTGGATCTTTGACAGTCGTTACGGGTAGTCAGAAGCCCGAAAGTCTGACAACCAGTCTTACCAAGGGGTATCGTATTACTTACCCAGTAACTGGGTTGTGGAGGTCAGATAGGCTCCATGTTAAATACTGGTATTCAGCTGCATCCGGTTAGACTGGAAGCCGACCTCAACATAATTGGGAAAAGGCTAGGCAGATGATGATGTTTTCCTTGACCGTTTTGAGAGCAGTGGTGATGAAATAATTTACACAAAGTAAAGCGCCTCTCTGGGTTCGAACCACGACTCGTAAGTCGCGGCCTTTACCACTGGGCTACCACTGCTCTTATTGTTGCCTTAGGTAGATGTATTGATGTCTTTGGTGTTACCTATATTACTCTCATACTAGCTAACATATTCTTGTAACACACAGAATACTCGGAGGAGGCCTTAGATGTCTTCATACCATCGTTCCCGGGCTCACCAAGATCATTCTCTTATGACCACTTAATCAGTGGTACACATTCAACGAAGCATGTTACGTTTTCAAACGAAGAGAAACATCTTAAACTTAAGAAAGCAGCTGATTTTCTGCATCGTGACGATGAGTTCTTGATAGCAGCCGAAATGGGAGACGAACAATTGTTACGAAAGTTAATTGAGTTAAGAACCTCTTTTATTCCTTTTTTACTCCCGTTCTACGAGCCTTTTCCGCGGGTGTCGTTAGCTAGTTAGTAATTCAAAGCCTATTAATTAAACTTACTTCTAGTAGTTAGTGTCGTTTACTCCCATGGGAAATAGGCTTGTGTTTATGTACCTATGTATTAGCTAGCAGCGCCCCGCAGTTTCACCCGCATAAGTATCGATCTAGTGGGAATCCTATGTGTTATTCTGATGTAAAAGCTGTATTACGATTTAAAAGTTTCATTAAAATCCGTTTAGTAGTTTTTGCGTGAAAGAGTAACAAACATCCATCCTCACTCATTTATATTATTAGTAGAGTAGGATGTATGTTACTTATGGTAAGTAACTGAGGGCATCTATATATGTATATAAAATTCAAAGTCCTGACTCCTGAGTCCTGACTGAGATATCAACGCACAGCCTAAACCGCTGGTCCTAGAGACATGAACTTTGGAGGGTGTGTTCTTTGTGAAAAGTAGGTATCCACTAAGAAGGGGTTTTTGGAAATTCAACCTTTAAGAGGGTGAAAAGGGGGGATTTTGTTTGTATGAAAAATCTTATTCCTTGAGTTAATAACCTTGAAACTTAGCCCGAATACTTATTTATCTACCTAAATAAATGAAAAAGATCATAAACATACATTTTGATAATTTTTAAAGGAAAGTACGAATTTCACGCGGACGAAGTCGCGGGCAGAAGCTAGTTCTAATATAAAAAACAAAGAATAAATTAATTGTTACCTACTCATATTAATCTATTTTTTTATTATGTAGGTAAGTACTTATACACACGCTATACTGATTTACATCTAAAACAGGGCTCCAATAATTTGTAATGAGGCCGCTATAGACCCCCAATAATTAGGTATTGGGCCGATAAGGACCCCAAATAATTTGGGGTGATGCCGATACGGACCCCAAATAATTTGGGATGAGACCGATACGGACCCCAAATAATTTGGGATGAGGCCGATAAGGACCCCAAATAATTTGGGCTGAGGCCGCTAACGGCAGGAGGATGATGATGGGGATAATTATTTTCTTGCAGAAGACATAACAATATACAAGTAAAGAACCACCTCGGCCGCAACGCACTGCACTTGGCGGTCTGCTCCGGGTACATAAACGTGGTCGGCCTACTTCTGGCAGTCGGAGTCGAACCTAATGTTATAGATGATCTGGGCATGACGCCTCTCTCCCTCTGTCTGATGAGAAGGTAAAGCCAATGAATATTAACTATGAATAAGTAAACTCACGGGCAGAAATACTTAAAACGTAGATTGGCAACTTGTATTGAAAACCGACAAGTTGGTGTGGAGTGGACTACAACATTCAACATAGGTAGTTACATATAATCCAGTCCAAACCTCAATGTCCGTTTAACTGCTCCCTTGACGATCTGCACAACGCCCCTGACTACAATAAACATGGCCTAGGTGGACACGTTTATTGCAGCGTCAGGTCAACCATTTATAATGGGACAAACCCAGAAACCTATCCCGAAAAAATATCAGCTGCTCCCTTGGATTTAAACTTATCTTTATCTAAGGCTCCTAACAACCCGAGCGGCTCCTCTCGACCCTCGCGCTGTCACTTCTCTCGCCTTCGACGCCTCAGTATCGCGCTGCACTTACGACATCCGAACAAAGTCTCAAGTTAACTCTTGCGGGTTGTACTTAAGTTTATCCAAGGCTGCTGCCTACATAAATTGTCGAGTTAGTTATGCGAACATAAATGTAGGTATACGTATAGAGCAGCTGCTTTTTTTCGCGATTTCAATTTTATTTTGATTAAATATGAACTTCTAAGAGATTTGGTATATCTAAACAGTAGAGAGAGAGAGTACACAAGAAGGTTAGACAGAGACAACTTGATTCTATCTTCAACAAAGGTGTCTTGTTTTGTTTTTTTCAAAATGGCGGCCACGCATGAAACCTTTATAAATCGATAGCTGACATCAATGCAAATAGAAAACATAATAGGACCAAACCCTCGAAACCTCGTAAAGTGTTACGTTTCCATGACATCTGGGAACGACGTGTGGCCGCCATTTTGAAAAAAAAAACAATATGGCGCGACAGTAGGTATGCCAGGCTCCATAAAAAAAAATTCAATCCCTTTTGAATTATTTTCAGTCCATCTTTGCTATTGGCAAAATTATTATTTGATAATGGTGCCTTACTTGTAACAAGATTGAGTCCAATGGATACGGGTTTGTTCTTGCGTAAGTCATTTTTTTAAATAATTTTATTCTATAAGTATGTAACTACGTAAGTACCTACTGCAGGGTAGAAAAAAAATTGACGCACATTATGAAGGCAAGCAAGACCAAATTTCTCTCAAAGGGTTATAAAACCTGCAAAGTGCTGAGCATAAAGGCTCCCGCAGCGCAGCTAGGCAGGCGCGACGCGACGCGATTTTGGTAGAACATTTTCCATGAAGTTTTCATAGAAGTTTCGTGTCTCGCTTGCCTGCTGGAGCTTTAAGTAGATATAGCAATTTAAAGGAAATATATCGTGTCTTTTTCCACCCCACAAGTAGACAGGCTCTACACATTTAATTTCTTATCACAATAATATGAATTAGGTACCTATGTAATCTATTTCAGAATTTGTCATAATGTGTATTCCAACCAAAGAAGAAGAAAAAATACTTCGCCTTTTAGTTTTGCACGGTGCCCATGTAAACGATCCGGAAGCACCAGGTGGACGCCAGGCATTACATATTGCAGCTATGAGTGATAATACCTACCTTATCAACATACTAGTGGACTTGGGAGCCAATCTGTTTGATGTTAATCACAGAAATGAAACACCTAAACAGGTAGCGGCGACCTTTAATTCCAAAGCGGCGTACGCCCTTTTAGAACATTTTGAACGAATGTGTATTGTGCAGCATTAATACTTAACTAGCTGCGCCCCGTGGTTTCACCCGCGTAAATGTCGATCTCGTGGGAATATCGGGATAAAAAGTAGCCTATATATTGTTGTTGTGTTGTGTTGTTGTTGTTGTTAATTTTATCAAAATTGGTCCAGCCGTTTAAGCGTGAAGAAGTAACAAACATATAAACACACACACACACTCACAAACTTTCGCTTTTATAATATTAGTTTGATAGTGTGATGTGATTGTGCATACACACGAGCGAAACACGTCGCGTCGGCGATAGTCAACTGCAACTGTTGACCTCTGTCGTGTGTCGCCGCTTGTGTGTATGCACACTAAGTACCTAGGTATTCATTTTAACACCAATGAACTTGGTGAAACGGACTAAGAGGAATCAAAGAATTCTGAGATACCTTATTAATTAAACTGTTTCATGTACGTCATAGTTTTATTTCTCAGTTTCCCAGTATAAGTATATTATGGGTATCCAATATTAGGATAGGTATTTTTAAAATTTTCACCTAAATAGTAGGTACCTTGCCACTTGCCAGGCTACTTATCAGTGTGGCAGGGCCATCGACCCTGTTACCATGGATTCAGTAGGTACATGATTCTGAACGCCCGGGTTGAAATTTTTGGTCGATAATTTAAAAACCCGGCCTCGCTACGCAAAGATGCTTGATTGGCAAACTTTTGAAAAGCTTTGACAAATGAGTTTCTGTAAATGAGTTTGTACAAACTTTTTACAGGTCAATCATATTTTGAAAACTAAATGAGGTACGTCGGCTTTTCCTATCTGACTACTCTGAAAAGAGAGGCCGAAATAAACTCAGAGGTCTCTCATAATCTTGGTCAGATCATGTAGATTAGTGTCTGAAATGGTCTTATGAGGATAGAACCACTCAGATCGAGTCGTCCAGCACCCTAATTGCGTAACACACTATCAATCACAATCTGAATCATTCTGAAGTATATTGATAATCCATTGCTTCATAAATTCGAAAAATTTGTCTGCTCAAAAAAAGGTGGACCGCCATGGGCAATACACGCTACTAACCGTGTGTTACGCAATTTCCCCGCTGTCCAGTCATTAGGCATTTGTCAGTAATCATGCAGCTCAAAATCAGTTAAATCACGAATTGTGCTTTTTATTGAACCAATGTTACAAGTATCAAGTAAAATATTATAATATTACCTAGGTACCTTAGTCGGTCTGTAGCTGTTAGGGCGGCCGTACACGGACTGCTTCAAGCAGTTGAGACCGACTGCTTAAAGCCGCGACCGCGCGCTGAACTATAGTCATTCATTCGCTGCCATACACACGACTGCTCGAGCAGTCGCGGCCGCTTCAAGCCGTCAACTGCATGACGAAATACCATCGTGCCGTCGACCGCTCGCGAGCGGTCGCGAGGCATACACCGACTGCTCGAGCCGTTGACTGGGCTAGAGCAGTCGACAGCTCTCCGACCTCCCCCCCCCGTCCCTTGTGGCCTCGCGGCGTCTGTCTGTCTCGTCTCATTTGTCGACTGATCTTTGAACATCCTCGTCAGAATCCATGACTCGACTGTGGTAGAAAATCAACTGCTCGAGCGGTTGGTAGCGACAGCTCGAGCAGTCAACAACTGACCGCTCGAGCAGTCGACGCCGACCGCTCGAGCGGTCCGTGTACGTCGCTCAGCCGCTAACTGCTCGAGCAGTCCGTGTACGGCCGCCCTTAGGGTCTTTACGGCGGTCCCCAAACTAGGCGGCATCTGTATCTTTAAATGGCCCCATTGAATAAGCTTGGTATCCAAAGTTATGCCTAAGAATGTAAGAATGCTGTGGTATCTTCGGGATTCAACTCTTCGCCTTTTATGAGCACGCTAGTTTTTATTTGTCCAACATGAGGTATCGTAAACTTAAACATTCCGTTTTTTTTTTCTCGTTAACAAGTACGTTATTTTATAGCGAGCTTATTACATTGGCAGCTGCTGACGTTTGAGTTTAAATAAAAGTGAAGTGTCTTCTGTAAACAAACAGTATATCATGATTATCCTTTATGAGGTAAGGCAAGTCATTAATATAAATTAGAAACAAAAGTGGCCCAATAATTAAGCCCTGGGGGATCCCCATTTTTACTACAGACCCGGGTGATCTTTTTCCGTTTCAACTCTGAATCCTATCACTTACCTAAGTTATGAAGTAAGAAGATCCAGAGAGGAGTGATGTAGTTTCCTGATTCATGAAGAACGCAATCGAATGCCTTGGACGAATCGCAAAAGATGCCTAAAGCATCATATTTATTCTCCCATGCATTATAAACATGTCCTAAAAGTTTAACACATCAGTCAGTTCGGCATCAGTAGGACCCCTTGTACCGAACTGTTTGTTAGTATCTTTATCAAAAAATTGAATAAAGGTAGGTAGCACAGAAATGGGTGAATATTGTACGGTGGTACGGAATGGTCTCTCAAAATGCTAAAGAAAAGCGCACGAAGAAAAATCCGCGAGCCATTTTTCACAAAAATTTGTTTATTAGGACTGTAAATGATGATGTAGTTAGAGAGGTGACTACCGAGATGAGACTAATATAGAAATAATGAAAAAGAAACCGGTTGCGCCGACCCCAAATAAATTGGGATAAGGGCTGGAGAATGATGATCATACATATAATGTATGATTTGAGCACGGAGATTCCTCAGTCCCCGCTGCTGCCTGCTGGATTATAGTGTACTACATAATAAATTAATAACAAAGAAAGATAAAGATACAGTGACAGTCCTTTCACTAGATCATAGCTCAGATTTTGCATAACAGTGATTTTTATTGTCTCTATTGCTTTAAGGTTTCTGTCAGAGGAAAAACTAACCTTAAAAGGCCTGTAGTTAGAACTTTACAGACAGAAAATCTTTGGCGCGATACAAAAAAATATTGGTAACATAATTTGATTTAATTTTATACACAGAATGAGTGACCCAACTTGTTCATTAAAAAAAGGATGGAACAGGGTAATGTTCTTCATATTGTAACATAATTCAACAAAAATATTCATTCTTGTCGAAACGTAAATTACAATGTTTACGATTTTTCGTTTATTGCAATGGTACACCACTATCGCGGTGTGACATTTGTTCTACAGTTTCAAAGATGGCTGCCTTGTCGCAGTTGCTTTTCTCTGCCAAACAATACTGAGAAACTTGAGATAACCAACTATTTTTACACTTTTATAAAGAAAATTAGGTAGATCTTAATAAATAACGTTAAATTAACGTGCTAGTCATTTTGATAATGTGATAACAAGTGTACCCATGGCTTCCAATGTGCAAGACTCGCCTGTTCAGCAGACATTTGTAGAGGAGATAGATTACAATGAGATTCAGGAGTTATCGGTAAATATCGGGACATAATTTGTTCTATAGTGAGCTATAGAACGTTAATTACAACTATAAGAACTGAATTTGTGTCGTCAGGTGGTGGGCAAAGGCGCGTTTGGTGTAGTATGGAAGGGTCTGTGGCGGAATACACTAGTAGCAATAAAGCACATCAATTCTGAGGCTGAGAAGCGAGAGTTTTCGATAGAAGTGCGACAGTTGTCTCGCGTGTCACACCCGAACATCGTGCGACTGTATGGAGCGTGCACGAAGGGCGCCCACGTCTGTCTGGTCATGGAGTACGCGGAGGGAGGCTCACTGTATAATGTACTGCACAACCGCCCCAAGCCTAAATACACTGCAGCGCACGCGATGAGCTGGGCTCGACAGTGCGCAGAGGTTAACATTGTTTTGTTTTTATATTGCTTAGTAATGTTAGAAAAATATACAATTTTCAGTAATCTGTGACAATTTTGTCTATTTGGATTAACAACATTAATTTATTAATATTGGGATGCCATCAGTAAGTACTATTGGAAATCTGAACTTTTAAAACATTTCTTAAATAAGTTCTAGTCATTCAAATACAAGCAGATGCATATATAAATGCACATAAATCACTTCATAACAATATTACATTACAGGGTGTAGCATACCTGCATTCAATGAAACCAAAGCCGCTGATACACAGGGATTTAAAACCACCCAACCTGTTACTAGTGGGAGGTGGGCAAAGACTAAAGATCTGTGACTTCGGCACTGCTGCAGACAAAGCTACATACATGACTAACAATAAGGGGAGTGCAGCTTGGATGGCACCTGAGGTTAGTAATGATTAAATACTAATAATATGTACTTTGAAAATAATTTATTCAATTATTGTGAAGATCGCAATTATTTATATATTGTATCTATGTCCAGCACTGGATACTTTTGCTAACCATACAAGAAAGAAAGAAAAATAGGTTTATTTGTCACAGAAATATGTGCGTACAAAAAGATAATTAATTCTAATAATAAGGGAAAAAAAACAAAATATATATACAATCACAAGCACAAAGCAGAAATAATCAACGGCTGCACATCATGACTGTGACAAGAAGGCTTCCACTCAATAGGGGACCCACAGTATAGTGCTGATTTTCAGTGGTTACCCGAAAACAACAGTTTTCAACGTTGACTCTGTATAGTCTGAAAGGAAGTTTATCTTCCAAAGTACACCACTGAAATTAAGAGTTACCAATGCAATGGAAATGGTACAATAGAGAAATACATAGTACATATTTAGATTAGACAGCAAAAATAGATTACAAGAATAGATATAAAATAAATATTAATAAAATATCAATAAATATTCAAGTAGATCTTGATAGGTTAACATTCCAACTTCTCAAGTCACACTAAACAGTTTAGACATTGATGTGAATTAGAATTCTTGATAAATAATTGATAACATCTTCAACTAAGCTCATGAAAATATGAGCTTTAGAAGTGAAATCAACCTTTATTTGCCAGTGTTATGACTTAATATTGCATGTATCAGCAGTTTCTAAAGACCTTAATACCTGAAACAATTCTTTACTTTTTGATTTAAAGGCTTGCTGTAACTTTATCATTAGCTTACAGCAAATTGCAGTGTTCAGAACTCTATCTGCCCATCACTAAGCTTGATCCTAGCTTATATTACAATAGCTTGGCAAGATTAATATAATAAAACTAGTAGCGCCCCGCGGTTTCACCCGAATAAGTTTCCCGTGGGAATATCGTGATAAAAACTATCCTATGTCCTTTCCCGACACTCAAACTATATACCAAATTTCATCTAAATCGGTTCAGTGGTTTAAGCGTGAAAAGGTAGCAGACAGACACACTTTCGCATTTATAATATTAGTATGGATCACTTGGCAGTAGCCAAGTATATAAACCGTTGTATGGCAATGCTGTCTAGTATTTGCTTGTAGAATACACCCCTATCGTGATACACATTACCCAGGGGTTTTGAAGGAAATTCCTAATCTTCTGCTTAACAATGTAAATAATTCAATGAATGTGGCTGAACTGTCAAAATGAATGACATTGAAATCAATTGTCATTTTATGTGTTACGCAATTACTCCTGTGAACAGGTATCTCCTAATTTTATTAAGTTTTGTATAAAATAATAAGGTTTTTGTTGTTATACAAACGCTTTATTTTTCATACATAAATGAGGAAATAATAAATCCGTTGATTAAAGTATTAACTAGATATATTCAGTAATTAGAGATTGATGATATAACACTATATAGGGCAAAATACTGCAGAATAACTTATTACAAAGGAATGGTAAACACAAAATAAATGATTTCTAATTTCTAACACATTGTTTTTTACAAAAAAAAAACTAGTAAATCTACAATGAGCAATTTAACACAAAAACTCATTGGAGCCTTTATAAAAAAAAAAACCTGTGAAATGGTCAGGATCCAAATACAAAAGAAAATAGATCACAATGAATAACAAATCATCTTTCTAACATTATCTTAACAGATACATAATTTCAACAGCTGATAATGAGTTTGCATACAGCTTGATGCCTGTCGACTTTGTGGAGTACATTGTAATAGAACAATATCACAATCTAATCATATCCATGCCCAAATCTTTTACTCTATCTTATTCATACATATTTCTTTGTAGAGATAGTGAAAGGTCTCATTTTCCTTATTGATTTTTCCAGTATGAAGCCTTCTTTAAAATCCTCAACACCCATTGAGCAAGGGTGCAAGATCATTTCTCTTTTTTTATCCTTTATTAAAATGAACCAGGTTCTTAATAATTCATTACAATCTAGTCTATAAGACTAATAAAAAAAAAGAGCAATTTTAATCTAACTTAATTTTTTATGTGCTGACACAAATCCGTTCCACTTTCTTAGGAGTCTGATATGATGACTTTGTTCACGTCTTATTACGTGTGTCATTAGCACTATTATTTCTACACATTTTACACTACATTAACTCAAAAGGTTTTGTCCGTTTTAGTCTTCGCAATATATGTGTTTGGTGTAACAGTTAAATTGCCTCGATGTTAACATGTCGGTGGAGTCGGTGTTGATGGGCAATTTTTGAATTATGTTGGTGACGCGTTCTAGGCCATGTTGGAGGTCGTCATTTCTTATATACCAGGGTGCATTAACAATACTCCTGAGTACCTTATTCTGGAATGTTTGTATAATTTTGATGTTGACTGACTTAGTAACCCATGTTGGCCCCATAATTGGATGCCATATGTCGATATTGGCATAAGGATAGGATATGCTTATACAATAAAATTTTGTTATGTATGGATAGGCAGGAATCCCGTCCAATCAACCAATACATGTTTTAAAATTGCATGTCTAGTTTCTTCTCTGAATGGGAAGAGGTTTTTGCCCTGCAAAATACTTCTTCTCTCTTGTCTGATCTAGATGGGACTATCACAGTCCATTCACAGTTATTTTACCTCTGGCAGCAGCAACCTTATTGTAACGGGAATAAAGATCACAATAATTTTGACAGACTTGTCAGTGGCAGCCACCCAACAGTAAATGTTATTAGAATGAGAATAAAGATCACTGTAATTTGGACGTGATTCAAAATCAAAAACTGAAAAGACTAGCTCATACAGGGGTAAAAAGATTTGTCAGTCAGCATACAATAATAGTAATGCATGTAACTATAATATTTATTTTACCATTTATGTACACACATATATAAACAGACAAGAAAAAACAGAACAGAAAAATAGGTACAAAGGTGATGCTTATTTCATAAGAAATCTCTTCCAGCATACCTGCGATAGGACAAGAAATAAAGAGATGTAGACAGCGTGTAAAAGAGTAAAGGAGACAAAAAAAACTTTTTAACAAAAAAAACCGACTTCCAAAAAAAACACTACAAAGTGAAAAATAACTTTAATTTCGGAAGTCGGTGTCTTTTGATCTGTATTTTAGTTTTTTGCCACCGACTTCCGAAATTAAAGTTATTTTTCACTTTGTAGTGTTTTTTTTGGAAGTCGGTTTTTTTTTTGTTAAAAAGTTTTTATTTCTCGCTTTTTAGTGGGTCTGCTTGTAATTTATCTAAGTTACAATAGCCTAGTGTCAACTTGCTCATCGCCTTTTACAAAATATTGTTTTTCCCGATGCAGGGACGTTAATTGTTCAGGAGTTCTCCTGCGAATGGTGAAATGGAGCTGATGGTGGACACCATCAGCTCCATTTCACCATTCGCATTGTGATGAGCATACATTGCTTAGAAACCATATTAAAGTAATCGAAATCGCAACCCGTGAAATACTTATAATTGAGTAGTTCCGGTGGCCATCTGTGGTCTTCATCATCAGTTCCACTTCACCAAATGGTGCTTTCCGAGAGCAAATGCATGAGTTACTATAAAAAATACCCAAATCGCTATAGGTGTGCCTATAATATTTGAAGAGTTCCTTCGATTTCTCCAAGATCCCATCATCAGATCCTGACCTGATGACAATGGGACCAATCTGAAAGTATATACTTTCAAATAAAAGAAGAATTTTCCAAATCGGTTTATAAATGCCGGCGTACTGAGGTAACAAACATAAAAAAAAAATAATAATAATAATACAACCGAATTGAGAACCTCCTCCTTTTTTTGAAGTCGGTTAAAAAAAATACATAAAATCTAAAAACAATTCACTAAATAAAACTACACAAATAATATGAGAATATACTTACATACATACAAATAAACATAGATACTTCTAAAATACATATAAAGTATAATAATAAACTTTCCTTTCTTTATTTTACAGGTGTTTGAAGGATCTACATATACAGAGAAATGTGATGTATTCTCATGGGGTATTATTCTATGGGAGGTTCTGTCCCGAAGGAAACCCTTCGAGGAAGGAGGGTCAGCTTTTAGGATAATGTGGGCTGTGCATACAGGTATTGTATAAAACTGATTTCATACTGGTTGGTAGGTTGATAGCAGCTTGGCATGTGTGTAGATGTAGTAATAAGATTTCTTTGACTTGAAGATTTGGATTTTGATACCTAGTATAATTTACATATTTACCAAAATTCAGTCCATGTTAAAAGTTTACAAGTATAATTTATGCAAGCTAATGACACATCCACTTATTTGAATTATTTTTCGTAATATTAAATAGGAACATAAGTTAAAAATTACATTGACCAATTGCAGATATCATGCTATGATAAGCAGAATGCTGACCAATCCAATGTATTATATTTTATATGAAACAAGATCCAACATAGTTGGGAAAAGGCTAGGCAGATGATGATGAAACAAGATTGAAATCAGTTTCAATTATGTGCACCTACCATTTTCAACAAATGTCTACATTGACCACTCTACCTATATGATACTCATCAACTGTAAACAATAAAAGTACCTATTAAAGTTTTAGTTCCACTGAATTATGATATCATACTGATGTGATTCAGCCCACCTACCATAAATTATATCCTTCTATAACATTCCATTGAGTGCATCCTTTTAACATCATTTGAATCTAAACCTCTTTTGAGATCTGACATTTGTTATCTTTGAGGGGAAATAAAACGAAGTATTTTTTTATAAGTTGTGTTCTGATTACAAAAAATTAAGGTGTGTGTGTCTTAATAATATTATTACAGTTCATAAAGTGTGATCTCTCTGAGTTAAGTTTTATCAAAAGTGTTACTAAATCAGATCTTAATAAAATTCTAGGTCAAAGGCCAAACCTGATAGAGGGTTGTCCTGAGCCAATAGAGCAGTTGATGACACAATGTTGGCACAAAGTTCCTGCGGAGAGACCCAGCATGGCCAAGGTAAGCCTACCTTCCATCCAAATATAAATGATGAATGGAGCAGTCTGTTGCCAATAGTAAAGGTTACGCTATTATAAATTGATTACTCACCTGTACTGGCACAGGTGTTTACAATTCACAATGCAAAATAAAAGAAGATAATGAGGTGCGATTTTAGTTTGAAGTTTTTAATTTTATTTGTCATAACTAATTGTTGCCAGCGACATCGTCTGCTATCCAGGATGAAAAGTAGCCTATCTCCTTCTCCAGGTCATAGTCTACCCATGTGCCAAATTTCATCCAAATCCTTTCAGTCGTTTTGGCGTAAAAGCGTAACAAACAAACATACAAAAATCAAGTCTTCTCTTTATAATAAGGACCCTGCTTCACAAGGTTACAATGGCGACATGTCAAAACATCGAGATTTCTGTGCTAAATCTAAACTAAATATGCCTCTATAAATATGCACATTAAACTTTCGGAATAAATGCTCTAACTTAATGATGATGAAAACCACATTAAAATCCATTGCATAGTATAGAGGATCTAAGTGATCACATAGGCAGACACGAAAAGAGACTATATATATATATGTCGCAGATGGATTGTCAAATCCGCTGTTTTACATAACCGCTAGCCGTTTTACAAAACAGCTCTGCTTTGTAATTATATTAGGCTAGAACTGTGACCAACTGCTGTTTTACATAACGGAGCTGTTTTGTAAAACAGCCGATTCGACAATCCATCTGAGACATACACACAGAAGACTAGGGGTTGAGATTCTTACAAGGGAAAAGACAACCATTCTGGTATGTGCTAGTAGAAACACTGCAATTTTTTGGGAGGTATTGCGATTTAATGGATTTGTTTGCTTCCATTCCGTCCGCGTATGTGATAACGTATGTCAGCGAGCTGGTATTTGAATATAATAATATTCAGCCATAAAAAACAAATATTACCTATCTATATTATATAAATAAAAATCAATATTTGTATGTTTGTCCTCTTATACGTTCCGAAACCATTGGCCAGATTGTGATGAAACTTTGGTAGGGTGTTCTGGGGACGCCCGTGAGGGTTCCTAATTATTAAAACATGGGAAACAATAACAAACAAAATCTGAGGCGTTACGAAGTTCGCCGGGTCAGCTAGTGACAAATCAAATTATATTCCGGAAAATAGTCAAAAATCAGTAACGTCTGCACACAGAATTGAAAAAGTACCATCGGCTCGAAAAGAAGAAGACAAAGGCTAGCCTAATAATATCTATTTTATGCTTTCCAGGTGGTAGACATAATGTCGACGCTGTGTGAGTTCTTCCCGGGCGCCGACACGCCCATCAACTACGACGACTGCGAGGACGACGACACGGAGTGCGAGGACGACGAGTACATGCAGTACGACACGCAGGACAGCCTCGACACCGACCACACGCTCTCACAAGTACACATCCCCACGCCGTACGACGCCACAGCCTCCAACCCCGTCCTCCTCAGAAACATCGACCATACCATCCAGCCGCCCCGGCCGCGCAGCTTCGTCGAAACTCAAGTGAGTAAGCTACAGCACTTAATGGCCGCCGAGGCGCAACCCAAAACCTCAGCCTTACCTAAAGATGAACCGGATGTACATAACAGAATAGGACCGGTTCGGATTCCACAGCAGTTTAAAAAGCCGGAAGTGTTTACGGAAGCGGGGAGGTCACCGGTGACTATCAACCGGACATCGAGCTCGCCTGTCGCGTCGGAGTCGCGCGCGCCCAGCGAGGCCAGCTCGCCGCAGGACTCGCGTCGCGTCGTGAGGAGCCCCGTGGTCTTCAGCGAGAGCTCGTCGCCGCGCCGCCTGTCGCCCATCGCCAACTACAACATCGGCAACATTAACCCGCGCCACATCGACATAGAACAGTACTGGAACAGAGAGAACGACCAGCAGCTCTCCCCGGCCAGGAGCTCCTCAATCACCAGCAACTCCAACTCAGTGAGAAAAGAGGACTATAACCAGAACTACTGCGACAGATTCAGCGCAACCAACAGTCCCATGACGCCCGTCAAAGAGTACAACGGGAATCTGTCACAGAGAGCCATTGATCCGAGATATCAAACGCCATTACAGATCGAAGTGGATCCAGTAAGTCCAATAAACGTATATTTATACCTTATCCTGTCCCTTGAAGACGCAAGTTATGTAGTGAAGATAGCACAACCGGTGGCGGACCAACTAACATAATTATAGTTATTGTATTTTATGTATATATTTTTATGGTTTTATGCAATATGACGATTTAAAGTATTGTAGCTTTATATAAACTAGCTGTTTAATTTTTCAGAATTCATGGGAGTTGATCGACGTGCCCATCGCTTATGATGATTATGTGGAAGTGCGAAATTCAGCTGGATTTGATAAATACTATACAGTGGGTGAGTATTGCATGCTGTGTTCAATGTTGATTGTTATTTTTAGCTTTAAAAAGTTCTGCAAAGGACCATTTGTGTCTTTTTCATTGATTGTATATACCAAAAACATCTTGAAAGCCGGCAGCCATCAGGCAATGTGAAATTTAATGCAGGTACTTTCTTGTGAAGGAAAATCGTAGACTTTGGCCTATACCGCATAGATCAAGCGTGTTGATTAACACTCGTTCCTTCTATTATGAGAAGAGACAATTCTCCAACAGTGGGAAAATTGCATTTATTTTCACTATAAACAAGTTAAACCTTCAAGTATTCAATTGCACTACCATAATAAAGCGTTAATTTGCGACATATTTGAGTGAGAGTTTTATAAAAAGCCTTGAAGTTCAGGTGAAATTATAACCGTTTTGCCACCAATGTTTCCGCGCAGTATAAGAATAGTACCGCAATTTGGATGATTCAGAGATTCGGCTAACTGACCACGTGTGAGACTGACGTGGGGGCGCGTGAGTCTGAAGTGAAATGGCTTTTAACTATATAAATACGCACTAACCCTGAAAAACTCACATAAATCAGAGACTATTGTTTTTAAAGTGTAATTAAGGTGAGATTGA
The DNA here is from genome assembly GCA_914767645.1 of Hydraecia micacea. Taxonomy (NCBI): domain Eukaryota; kingdom Metazoa; phylum Arthropoda; class Insecta; order Lepidoptera; family Noctuidae; genus Hydraecia; species Hydraecia micacea. Next base: position 6,121,533 of record OU611794.1, read on the forward strand.
GTCATGTAACAGACTAACAAGCTAGAACCGAAAATAAACGGGACATATTCTGTAATGTATTGTCACAAAGAAGCTTTTAGATGTTTTAAAAAGAATTGGCACTCGAAATGTTTAATGCAAAGAGTCACAATCCGATTTTATACATCACTAGTTGACCCTGCTAACTTCGTCCACCCCGCCGCGCCAGCCGCTCTGCCCCCGCTTTTTAAATCTCTGATATCTTCTAAGATATTCATTTTACTGATATGCTGTAAAGAGCAATTTTGATCTACATAAAATGCACAAAGTATCTAATGTATTTAACTGGATAAGGAATAATACTGTATTGTTTAAAATAGCTTGGTAAATATCCCATTTTTTTTTGTAATATACAAAATATATAAATGGTTACTGTGGTTTATCCTTAGCAGATAAGCACATACCATCACGGACTTATCGATCTTTTTAAGATATAAAATTCTGTAGTACATTAATTTGATCTGTCTCGTAAGGTTTAGGCAGCGTTTGCAATGTAAGCCCCACAAAAATATGTTTGTTACGACATCACATTACAAATCTTTGATTTTCTCGGCTTTTCTCTGCTATATTATGCATGTATTATAAATATAAACCTTCCTCTTGAATCACTCACTGAAAACTGTAGTTTAAAAGATCTAAGATTACAGGGAGCGGGAGCGACTTTGTTTTATACTATGTAAAGAAGATGTAAATGTGATTATAAATGTACATCATTATAAACTCTCTGTACGACCGAATATGTCTAGATCGTCCATTTTCTTATTTTTGTTTTTGATGTTTATGAAAAGACGATCGCAGTCTCTCATAACCAGACCTTTCTCTTGTTCCTCATTAGTCCCATACCAATTAGAGTATTTTGATCCATCAGGCGCGACGAAAAATAAATCTTTCTTTTACTCTCCCCAACGACAAGAAATTATAAGTAGACGAACTTGGTCCGTTTCACCCATTTCTGATTATTTCCGGTTTACTTGTCTGGTATATATTACTGGATACGTATAACACGCCCTTGAAACACCATTCTTGCCAGATAATTGCGTGAAACACGATTTTAGTTTCTATTAGTGTGTTAGTGTCTACCATAGAGCATAGATGTCGTTATTCCTACTTTTGCACTTTTTATATTTAAAATTGGTTTTCTAGACCTCTTGGTTCTGTATCATCACCTTATTAGTACTGTATTCAGTTTCGGGCTATTTTAAGATCAAGTTCGACCACTTTCTTATTGATGGTTAGCAACGATACGGCTGACTGTTGGACTATATCCATCGATAAATTATACCTAGCCCAGCTAGGAAAACTATTTTTTAGGTATTTTTTTTACGGACCTCATTTTTCGGCATGTATCTCATCAGGTTTTCATGTCCCACAGAATATGACGAGTTTTATATAGCATAAAGATCACAATACTAGATAGGACATCACCGTCAAGGTAGACCACGGCGAAAGTAGTGTGATCATCTGAAGAGGTTTGCATGGCCAACATGGCCAGATATCGCTCAAGAAGGTTAGTTTTGGAAGGAAAAAGGGCAGGCATTTGCCCAGCAGTGGTACAGTGCAAAAACTAAGCAAAAATTTATATAGGTTACTTATTCGATCAATATTATAATAATCCCGAATGAAAACTATGCACAAATAATAAATTTAAAAATAAATCTGCAGTTTACAAAACGAGCAATCTAGCTCTACATTAGTCTAAGACATTATATTAAATGTGATAGTTATATCGGTGCAAAACATAAGAGCGGACCATAACTCAAGAGATTCGAGATTGTCGTCTAATCTTGTACCAATGCATCAGCGCGTGAGTAACCGCGCACAAATAGCGGAGTCCTGGCAGGACACGCTCGATTACTGACTCACGCGCACGCTAGCGTTTGTTTTACGTTCAACGGTTAATATGTGGGTAGTTTTGTTTTTGTTGTGCTGAATGTGTGGTTAATGTTTACCAACATAGTATTGTGAATTTGTCTTTTTGCGGAATTAACTGCTATTTCTTGTTTTGTGAGTCATGATGACAGATGTAGTTATCTTCGTTTCTAATTAAAAAATACACACGTTCTAGGCATGATATAAATTGCACTCAGAATTTCCAAAGTGTAATATTGTCGTCGTTTTTACTTTTATCAAAGGGCTTTGAAGATCCGTGGCATACCTACCAGTCCGCCTTTTGTTTTTTTTTTTTCAAATTGGCGGCCGCGCGTCGTAGCCATATAAATCGATAGCTGACATTAATACAAACAGAAATTATAATAAGACCAAACTTTCAACAATCCATCAATCGTTTCCTGTCTTCCTCTATTCTATTTGTAATAAGTTATATTCTTCAAATAATAATAGTTATTATATTTTTATTATTATAATCTCCATCATGTAGTTTTTATGAACCTCCTTTCAAAGTCTTTCAATGATTCGGAACAGCATCCAAGATACGTAAACATGCATACAAACATCTTTTTCACTCACAGTGACTTCTGTAACTTTCATATGTCATCACATTTTCAATACAAAATATGTCTGCTTCAATTTCAGGATTCTCTTTTGCGAAACTTGTTTCAAGCTCATTAATTAACCACGGCTCAAGGAGTCAAATTATGTGAAGTCATAACCATAACACAAGCTGTGTTTCTAAAATCCTAAATAACCACACTATAAAAAACGAAATCGTTATGCATCCTGTACAGCTTAATTAAAACCTCGAAATCTATACATCTATACAAATAAATCAAATTGGAGTGTCTGTTTGTAATATTAAAATAACCGCTTTTTACTAAATGCATATGGATGTATACACGGTAACACGGATATAATATACCAAAATATATTGTTTACAATTTTTGTCTATCTGTCTGTCTATTTGTTCCGGCTAATCTCTGAAACGGCTGGACCGTTTTTGACGAGACTCACTGGCAGATAGCTGATGTAATAAGGAGTAACATAGGCTACATATATTTTAGAAAAAAATTGTTACCACGAAAAAAAATTAAAACTGAACAATAACTTTTTTGTTAAATTCCACGCGGACGAAGTCGCGGGTAACAGCTAGTAACAAATAAAAACTCTTTGTACAGATTGAACAAATACTTGGTTCTTTTCATTTACAACAAGGTAAAGACCAGCAAGGCCTACCCACAGATAATTCCTTCAGTTGTCGTCAATTATCAGCTGTCACCACTGACCTATATTATACAAGTCGCTGGACTAAATATACTATACGAAATGACAGACGTTTTTTGTGCCGATCCATAGCGCCCCGATCGAGCGTCTCAGGAACTAAAACTGTCACATTGCCGCAAATGACCGTCGTTTTGTTTTTGTACGTCATGGTTTAGGTCTAAATCGTGGAATAAGACTTTTTTGTGTATTTTGTTTTTACTACGAGAAATTATTTAAAGAACATTTTTATCCTGACAGTATGCGCATCTTGTAAAATTCGGTATCAAAAATATTAGTTCCACGGACGCTCACTTCGCTGTCAGCGCCAAAATGGCGAAAATCAAATGTCTTCATTTTGTCATCGATAGTATGAAGTCCAGCGTATTGTTATTATAGGTCAGCGGCTGTCACTCAGTCGCTGACTTTGACAAACTGCAACACAAAACATGAAAAATGTAAAAGCAATATGTCTAATCAATTTTCTGTCAAGGAGCACTCAACGCGCACATTTATTTATAAAACATGTATTTCTGTAATGTGTCATTGTTTGTTTTCCCTAATAAATAAAATAAAGAAGAGTCTTACTGAAACACTAGTTCTCAGGATACGTTGGGTATCATTTACAGTCTGGCTAACAACAAGAGCCCTAATGTTAATTATAATGCATAGTGTTAGCAGTTCTGAGAAAGCCGTGGTACCGCCGCGCCGCCATTTGACAGCAAATACCGCGCACTCAAATATCAAGCGCTTAGTCATATGAACAGACATGTTATACTAGTTTTATTATTACATAACTTATTTTTGCACTTTGCTCGAAATAAGTGCGTTAGAGTATTAAAAGATACTACTGCGTCTAATCCAAGCTTTTAAACAAAGTGAGTCATCGCCTACATTATAAGTGGATGTGTTTAAATTTGGATGACGGAGCCAATCTTATTTGATGTTATTATTTTTGATGTTTGTTGCAAATCTGCTTATAGTTACTTCTTTGACTTTAATTTTCGTTATTTTTAACTGACTTCAAAAAAGGAGGTTCTTTCTGTATTCGACCCGTATGTATGTATGTTTGTATGTCCGCGATTTTCTCAAAAACTAATGAACCAATTTTGATAATTATTTCACTTGTGATCTACATACTTTCAGGATGGTTTTAGTACATAATACATTATGTAATTATTCTTATGTACGATGTTATATGCATAAATGTACTGCATCTCCGGCATTTCTATGCGAATTTTGATGATTCTTCTAGTCGGTGTCTTCAATTCTTCAATGCACTAGTTTTATTTGAATTTGTGTGGAGTAGGTACAACTAAAAAGTGAAAAATAAAAACTTTTTACAAAAAAAAATAACCGACTTCAAAAAAAAACTACAAAGTGGTAAATAACTTTAATTTCGCAAGTCGGTGTCAAAAAACGAAAATGCGGAACCAACGACACTGACTTCCGAAATTAAAGTTATTTACCACTTTGTAGTTTTTTTTTTGAAGTCGGTTGTTTTTTTTTTTTTTGTAAAAAAGTTTTTTGTTTTTAAGAATGGGGAAGAAATTTTAGCGCTAGCATTGCCAGAAATATTACCGTGTAACCTATTTGCTGCCAGTAACGCTTCAATGAATGGGAAAGTGGTATAGAAGAAAATCATATTTTTTGCATTTTCCAATAATAAAATGAGAGGCCGACAGTGTAGTTCCGGCATTGTTATTATTAGAGCTTTTTATACATTGCCGAGTTCTAGATTTTGGGTGAGATCATAAGCGTATTTATTTGTTTGGCAGTAACATAATAGAAGTGTATTTTTTTAAACTTGTAACAGACACATTGGGGTCAAATCGGAATGGTGTTAACGCTGAAGTGCCTAGTAATAGCTGGTTTTAGTGGTTCGCAATAAAAGCGTTGCGTGTTTGTCGTTAATGTTGTAGTTGCACGTACCGATGCGTGGGCGCAAGTTGCGTGGACTACAGAACGTTGCTGTGAGTGGTGGCGCCACACATTAATGAGTAATTTTTCTCTGTCTTACTTTATGGATTGTAAATAAATAGGCGGGTTTTGTTTTGAACATCGAATTTGTTGGAATCGGCGAATGTTTTGGAGCAGTTCTTTGTTTTTAATGTAAACCGTTTTTTTTACAGTAATAATTTTATCAGGTAGAATTCAACAGTACGGCAACTGCACGTTGTATAGTTACGTATGCTTTAAAATATCGTGTGTCCCAAATACATGAATATGAAGATTAATTTTTCTTACATGTTGTTCTGCTTCGTGGCAATCGTTGACCACAAAAATTCAAAGACTATATAAATCAAATCCGTTGACTCGATTACTTTAATAAAAAATACTGTTCAATTCATAATTCCTTGAAACAGTCTAAAATGGTAGCGCCACTTTATTCAATAAATCTTGCATGTTAAGATTTCATACTTCGTAGAACGCTTTTCCACCACCAATGGAGTTTATTGAGAATTTCATGACTAATCTTTTATACATAGTCGGTTCTAACTCAACATCAATCTTGAATAAAGGCGGAGTATCTCTGAACGTCACATAAAACAAGATGCCCAAGTTCTTTGAAACTGTTCGGACTATTAAACGTTTAGTTTTCCTTGTAGGAATGATTGTTGGTTTCAAGTCAACTCTCTCTCCGATTCTGAGATTCCGTTCCGGCAAAAAAAAAGTAAATTTGGGAAAGACGCATTGTTGATTTCACCTTTTTTTGCACTTTTGATTGCCTTCCTTTCCTGTTATCAAACCTGTGTTGAATAAGGTAAACCTGCTACAGAGCCTGCACCTTTTATCTTTATTTACAATCGTAAACCGAAATATGTATAAGAGCCTTTATGATACGTACAGGGTACTCGTTTGACTTCATTCACCTTTGACTTTGATTGATTGAGTGCAATTTATAAGAGCGTTGCCATGCCATCTTCAAATCAAAAACAAAATGCTAACTGGGAAATATACAAGAAAATCATCCAACCGCATCTCTCCATGTTTCTACCGCACATTTACATATGCTGCAGCTGTCATAAAAACACAGAATCTTTCCTGACGTATGTATTGATTAGTTATACGTGTGTGTGTATGCGATCCAGATGCGGCTCAGGACGGTCCCGCCATGACTCACGCTTCTCCGAAGGGGCCGCGACTATTTTAGACTGTGTCCGCTTACCTTCTAGGAACTGGGTAGTGTGGGACCAACGACCGATCGCAAAGCCAAAGTATTGTTAGATCGGTAACGGGGTTGTTCCTGCCCACCATTAGTTCCTAGTTTTATTCTCGCTAAAGTGGCGAATCCAAGAAGTCTTTACTTAGCTGCAACTTTGTACTCGTTTTTCGTTAGACGGCTCTCGTGCGTGCGTTGCGGCGAAGTCATTATGTTTGGCATGCGTTTGATCACCTTTTGACTTGTTAATTAGTTAGAATATGTGAGTAGATAATACCACTGTACTGGTCTAATCATTTCTGTACTCCATGTTTATAAATGGCGTGGTATTCTTGCTGTTCAGCCAGTGTTTCCTTCGTCTGCTTCTGCGCTGAATTCCTGCCTCAGGCACGCACCGTGTGGGGATCCTTGCTCAATTTTCTGTTTCGGTTCTGCAAATTTGGTTCGCTCTTTTATATAAACAGAAATTATCAATTAAGTACATACTTTTTCCATGTGAGTGACTTTCAAATCTATACTACTGATAAAGCTGAAAAGTTTGTTTGTTTGAACATGCTAATCTCTGGAACTACCAATAATTAAAAAAAAATCTGCTTCGGATAGCCCAATTCTTGAGGAAGGCTATTTCACATCACGCTAGGACTCTTGGGAGCTGAGCAAAAAAAAAAGTCCAGACAGACAGAACGCTAAACGAAAACGAAGTAATAGCGCAGACAGGCGATGCGATGCGACGGGGTGGGACGGGGGAGCAATCAATTTCACGCGGACGAAATCGCAGGCAGAAGCTAGTTATTAATAAGGCCTTTTAGTTCTGTCGGCGTGATCTGAGAATAGTGGCATTGGGTAGTTAGTATGTCGCGCAGCATTGACAAGCGTCCGCGCAGATGGCTAGACAGATCGCCTTTTGTTTATCTACCGCTTCCGCCCGTCACAACAACCGTCGCGTTGACTATCAGACGTCGCTAATGTCATCCAACAATGCACACACTTAATAACTTAATGATGTGCATTGTTATGGTCTTCGTCATAAATGTTCACAAATGAGTATGTTTTTCCCACAAATAATTACTGGCAGACATTGTTGTTGTTTTTGTGTGCTGTGCAACATTATCGAGGTGTGAAGACATATCAGGTTATCAGGTAGTTTCCAGTAGGTACTTTCAGGCATGTGTTTTATAATATTTATTTTTGTGAATTGCACTTAAGAGCGCTATTACAAAATCGAAGTGCTCAGTTTTAGGTAAATTTGACGGCGCGCGACGGCGGATGCGCACGTGTGCGTCTAGTGAAGTACGCTACGCACACATGCAAACCGCTATGCGTCGGATGCCAGGACCAAACCAACAAGAGCCTCTGCTACTTTTTTTTTTTAATAAATTAAGTTCATGAAATATTATTTGTACCGATGAATGTTACCAAGAACGGTTTGAGTTACAACAGGGTCATAAAAATTTACTTCATTTTTTATTAATTTTTGTTTTATATCACTAAAGTGACAAAATAGCATGCGGCGTGCTTGATGGTGTGTCCGTGTGTAGTTATCGCAGCCTATAGACGCTTGCAATGCCAGAAGCATTACTTGCGCGTTGCCAGCTTCCAACACTTTTTTTGCTACTTATATAAATACTTTTTGTACCTATTTTTTTTACGAAGTTTCTTTAAGTATATGTTTTTATTCGGCAGGTAGGTATACATTTTAGTACTTATTTATAGATATAAATGCAATGTGAGTTGTTTCTTCAGTTTGGATAAAAAGAAAGTAAAAAAGACAAATCAAAAGTCATTTATTCAAATTAGGCTGAGAATCATATACTTCTATTTTCCCCATTATTATGAACTACTTATGTCTGAAATTAATTAATTAAATTAAAGTTGGAGATTACAATAAATAAATAAATCAGAAAAAGAAAAACAACAACTATATTTACGTATGTTTTTTTTTTCCTATAATACAAGATATACTTAATATTTGCATTGAAATATCACAGGAAAATACTTATAATATACATTACAATCAGAAACTAACTAAAAAAAAAAAAATTACTTGAATCAAGAACTGTTAGTCGCGCTTTATTCTTGACGAATTGGCGAGCGAGACCACGTGACGGCAACAGCGAACGAGCGATACGTCCTCCCTCTGGAAGCGCTCGGCGCGGATTGAAGCTAAGACCGCGCGTCCCGAGATTTATATTGATTTATAGTATTGCATACAACAATTGTTTAAAAATATTATTTTACTTTAAAATAGAGTAATTTTTTTTTTCAAGCAAGGTGACAAAGTGACCTTAGTTATTAAATACTTTTTGTTTGAATTTCTATTAAATATTCATAGATAAAAAATATAATTTCGGACGAAAGATTATCATTAACTCCCTGTTTTACGGAATTAATTTTGGTGTATTACTTTATGAAACATAAAAATTGATTTATGCATACGAAAGTAGAAGATACAATTGTACCATGGGCATTTTTTTAAATGAATAAACTATTATATCTTCGATGTAACAAAGCATCGGAAGATGCCCGAAAGTAAAATTTTATGAAACATCCTTTGCAGAAACAAGGTTTTTACTGATTTATTTAAACAAACTGAAATATTTATTTAATACACTCCCAAAAGAACGAATGAAACTTTCTCGGGCATGTATTTTTTTTACTATTGTGCCTTTAGTCAAACCATAATCCGACATCAAAACTCGAGTCAAACAAGAAAAATTGTGATAGCACTCTTAATGAGTGTTCACAGCGAACAGGCTTGAAAAATATTCTTCATTCATAATTATTCAAGATCTTTTCAAGAGTGAGTTTTTAGGGTAGTTATTAGTTACACACACAGATTTCCCAGATAGGACATTCAAGTCCAAAAAAAAAAAAACACTGGACCCAGTTACCATAGAGCATTCGCAATGAATGGGAGTAATTTAAGATTAATTTGTTGCAACCTGCAGACTAAACTCGCATGCAAGAATCACCAAAACGGTAGCTGAAGTGTTACAGAAACATTTAGTATAGGCCGGTGATGTTGCAAATTTCGCCAATGTGTTAAGTGAGACGTGCCTCGTGGCACGGCCCTGCTGACTCAGAGAGCAGACGTCAATGCGGTAAGAACAGTATCGCGGTAAAGTAAATAAGTCGTAATATTTTCATGGGTGCCGCCGCGGCGGGCACCTCGCCCGTTATGCGTTGCTCAAATAAACAAACGTGTTGATTTTTATACAGTATCGGCGTTTCCAGCGGCTGAACATATCCAAGCGTGATTCCAGAGAGCGATCAACCATGTTGCATGTCTACTCAGGTTGGACAGTACTCGGAATATGCATGGCTAACCCAGAGCTAACGAGTAGCCCGTTTTTTGTTTGGCCCAGGTTAGATGCTTTTTTGGCTCTGAACCTTGATGAAGTCTTGATTGCGTTTTATTATCATTATTATTCGTATCAGTTTGACCTTTTACCATCAAATTATTAGTTTACCAGTCTGAACCACCTGCGACGTTTTAAAATTGGAGCTGCGTTTATTAAAAAGGATAATAAACACGCGAACCCAGAAGAACCAAAATTCGGCGCTCATACATACTTTTTTATTGTCGATTCATATTTTTTCTTTTGAGTTTTACAATGACTGTACGATGTATCTACTTGCGCCAACTTCATTTTGTGACTTGTCTATAAGCTCGGCCGTTCACACATCGGTGCATTATGTTCGAAAAAAATAATTCATTCACCTCTCATAATCCTCAAAATCTAAATTAAGCGAACGCATTTGTCCGGTGTCAACAAAAAGAAGCGCGTCGGGCCACGCATGAATCAGCGCGATACAATTAATCTAATTTAAGGGGAGGCATGGGACGGGCCGCGCGTCGCACAGTCTCGCGTTCCCGCCGCGGCCGGCGCATCGCCCGCGCCCGCACGCTGCACTTCGATGCAACCGCGCGACCACGCACGCGCACGCGCACACGCACCTCATGATCTAGTGTAATACCCAGTGAAATGCCGCAAACAGACTGTTCCGTTCAAGTTTCGATAACAGTGCAACCGGGTTACGATAAATTGCAAGTGTTCGTTGACGTTTACATGAGTGAGTAGCCCGTTTTGAACAGTAGTTTGTAGTGATGAAATTATGATGCTGCCCATAAAATTATGTAAGCCAAAATAATAAAACAGGTACTTGAAATCGAAAGGAAGCTTTCAGGTAACTACGGTGTATTTATCACAAAGTTTTACGGGAACAAAACTATTTCACAATGTTGTAAAATTAATATATTGTAAATATTCAGTCCTTGAACTTGTGTTCTCAGTTATCTGTTTATACAATGTTGAATCCTAAATGAGCTCTTGAAGTTATGATTCTAAGGAGATACCAATTAAAGATTTCTTCTGGCCCTGACCGATACTAAAAAATCTGCTGAGCACATAAAATATCAGAGTCATCCGCTGATTAGGATCTACATAATTAGTATATAATGTTCCAACTGCCAGCAGTTTTAGCTGCCAGTTGCACTGGGAGAAGTTAGGGGTTTTACTGCTAAGGTTTTCAATTTATTAATTTATTCTTTAATTTTTCTTTATCTTATCTGTAACTTCACATCCCAGAACTAGGTTGTTGGTCCCTACTTGAATATACGGCTCTTCTCTGTTCTTGAAAATGTTGGAGATTGTTCCTTGCTTGTTTCTCTAGAATATGCTGACTGGTCTGTGGCTGCATCTGCCCCTGCTATCAATGTGATAATAGTTATCAATTGCGTACACCAGCAAAAAGCTAATGAAATATTAATGATTTCATCAACAGTCTTGTCTTTTCCTAGGATTTTAAAATCTTGCTAGCAATTTCACGAACTGCCAAAATTATATTTTTGTGCCGACACAAGAGAAAAATCACAGTCTTTTGGAATTGTGTGAACTCTTAGGGAATTGTGCGAAAGAAAAAACATTCAGTAAAATTGAGAAACTCCTCCTATTGAAAGTCGGTTAAAAATGATTATGCTGTATGTTCTTTTGTCATGCGGCAAAAAAATTTAAGAATGTGCAACTATACCTCTCTTCAAACTGACGTTTAATGATAGCTTTAAACAAATATGTAGATATTTTTCATAAATTCTTAACACTAAAACCTTACAATATAAAAAAAGTATTGCAGTTATTAGCACCCATCAATCAATACAAAAATAAGAATTGACTGACATAGTAATCACGCGGTAAATTTTCTCCTAACGATCGGCGACAGTGAAATAATCGTCTGTCAAAAGGTATTGCCAAAATCTCTCAGCTAACGGCTATCTAGCAGCGACGAGTGACGCTTTCGGCGCGACGATGAATCACTGCTAATTATTTTATGATTCGCGAGCAGAGCTGCGCGTGCGACGCTCGAACTAAACAATTAGATGAGCCACTTACACACCACTATACATAAGGCTGCTACCCTCAAAAACTCTTCAATCCTCCGTATGGAAACACCGGCCTCTGACCGAGGATCTCGGCCACTGTCCAAAATTGTACGACTCTAAATTTATTCCCAATGTTAAGTCTTTTGTTGTAAGCGATCCACAGTGTTGTAAGATCCCGATTTTTGTGTCATCGTGTTTTTATTGAATTAATCGATAGAGTCTACAATTCTGAGGATTAGAGTAAAACTCCGGATTCGCTAAGACTTGTACTTTTTTTTTAAAAAAATGACAAAGTTTCGGAATATCCGACTATAGAAAAACGAAAAAAAAATCATTATAATTTAACGGAAGTACTTATTAAAGAATTAATTTATTCTATCGAAAAAAGGTATAATAGCCGATCCTTCCACCAATTTCTGTTGCTTTAGTATGAATGGGTCGAGAGATATGATTTTTTTTCTCATTTTTCGTTTTCATTTTTTTATTCATCTAAACCGCCGTAGTAGGTGGTCATTCCTACATTGAAAAATTGCTGATATTTTCTATTATGTGTAGTATTTTTTCCAAAACCTAACTCATTGGTTTCCAGGAGTTATTGAAAATTCAAAATTTTCCTTAGGGTTGTCACTTTCAAGTATCCGAAAAAAAGCAACAAGAGTATATTTTATTTGAAAAAAAAAAAGAAGGTGTTTTAAATACTTTCTAATAACTAATATGCAGTTGGCTATTCGAAAGGAAAATGTATGTAAATTTATATTATGTGGGCTAACCGAACTAAAAATCATCTTCATTGTTAGTTACAATTAATTCAACATGCGAATAATCATCGATGGCTAGATTTTCTTCATTAACAGGTCTCAACAAAGACAATGCGGCTGGTGGCAGTGGGATTTTTTTAGCCTTTTTTTTCTCTCTAAGAGGTTGTAATCAGGGGCCCGATTCTGTAAAATAACTAACTTGTCAATCGTGTGTCGGTAGTGTGTCAGTGGTGTCTCAATAGAATAGTCATTGACATATTATGGTATTCTACAAGTTTCAGTGGTGTCTCAGTAGTGTGTCGATTGTATGTCGATAGTGTGGCAGTACAATAGTTTTCAGTGTTGCTAACAAAAATCTACCATCTGCATAAAAATTCTCTAAATTTAAAAATAATTTTGACACAACTAAAATGGAATTTGACAATCGCGACTCGTCGACACGTGGTAAGTACTTGTTTGCCCTATCCCGTGAATTTTTTTTTAGAGCCGCAGGCGCGCATGGTGTGGATTTGCAGTGTTTTTTAAGGAATTTTTCACTTTTTGTATGGAAAATATAAAAAATTATTACCTACATGTTGAGTTTTAGGGGTTTATGGGTTTTCTAAAGGGGGTCGAAATTTTCATTATTTTTGCGATAGGACACACAATTTTCGAGATATAAGCAATTGAAAAAAAAAGATACAGTAGTTTTTGCACTTGAAATCGAGGTGTTGGTGTGAATTTCTATTCATGACGACTAATTTTATTCCACACCTTTTTACATGCACACTTTATTTTAAATTAAAAAAAATAAACAAATTGAACCAAATCAACAATAGCGGAAAGAGGTGTCGTTGTTCGATGGCTTCATAATGGCGGTTCGATGGCCAAAATACTATACAAACACGATAGACACAAGTGTCAAATACACTTAAAAATATTACAGACTACCAATAGTATTAATAGTCTTACTGTGGCGTTTCAATGGCACCACAGTGGCAAGTTAATGACCAATAAATAACTTGTAGAATGCCAAATGTCAATGACTATTCTATTGAGACACTACTGACACACTACCGACACACGATTGACAAGTTAGTATTTTACAGAATCGGGCCCCAGAGATAATTGGATCCGATGAGACTAAAGCTAACTATTAGTTGAGTCTTTTGGGTTTGAATTTATAGACGGTTTCCAAAAAAGGTGTATCAATCAACATGATACCAATTTCTCCATTTGTTTTTTAATATCCTTTATAAAATCACTCAATGTGTGCCACTTTAAGCCACAAAACAATGATATCTTTTTATGGTCGCGATAAGAAAGCTAAAACTTAATAAAAATAAACAAATTATGTTTTGGTTGAAGTGGCAGCCCTAAGTGCGGATATTTCGGATATTACTAAAATTTCCAATAACTCCTGGAAACCAATGAGTTAGGTTTTGGAAAAAATACTACACATAATAGAAAGTATCAGCAATTTTTCAATGTAGGAATGACCACCTACTACGGCGGTTTAGATGAATAAAAAAATGAAAACGAAAAATGAGAAAAAAAATCATATCTCTCGACCCATTCATACTAAAGCAACAGAAATTGGTGGAAGGATTGGCTATTATACCTTTTTTCGATAGAATAAATTAATTCTTTAATAAGTACTTCCGTTAAATTATAATGATTTTTTTTTCGTTTTTCAATAGTCGGATAATCCGAAACTTTGTCATTTTTAAAAAAAAAAAGTACAAGTCTTAGCGAACCCGGAGTTTTACTCTAATCCTCAGAATTGTAGACTCTATCGATTAATTCAATAAAAACACGATGACAAAAAAATCGGGATCTTACAACACTGTGCGATCTTTAAGAGACGCTAATAAACAATCCTCTTTGAAGATTCCGAAATAGTATTGTTTACAAAGCTCCGTAGCGTACTGCTAACAAGTAACCCTTTACCTATGGTAACGGTTCTCTCGATGTTGCATCTGGTTAGTGCGAAAATAACTCGCAGTTTAAACAAATCTATGATAGATCTTCAGCTTTCAAGACTGCCTGACCCAGAACCTGGTCGGCGCAGGCGCCAGAACCTGGTCGGCGCAGGCGTTATACAAGTTGGACAATAATGTTCTACATTATGTCAGTAAACTTCGTCTACTTTCTTCAGCCTACGCCGTATTACGTTTATAAACCGTTGTATTGGAGCCAAACTGACTATTTTCTTTGATCTTGATCTGTTACCAATAGCAATGCTCTGAAGTGACCTTCAAAGTGAACGCACGTCAAGCCGTACCATATGTGGTCGCAACAATAACTGTACTAAACATCATAATACGGCAGCGATGAGACATTTTGCAGACGGCGCCTACTGTGATTCAGTCTGGAGCGCGATTGCCTTTATAGATGGTGGTTGGTCGCAGCGGCCGGGCCGTTGGCATCGGCATCGCGACATGACTAACCGCCGCCCGCTCTAGATACAATCAAAATATGTGACAAGTTTATTTCTATTCGGAACAACACATTCTGCTCGATATATCCCGCGCCTCAAAGTTGAACATCTGCTGATTTTTTCTACGACATAAGTAGGTCGGGGCTCGTATCTGCGTCACGCGCCCTGGCCGCGGCCGCTCACCGTCCGCTTACGTTTACGCGAATCGTTACGCTGTTTTTCGATGCCGTCGCATCGTGAGCTGTAATATACATTATGTTTTGATGCAGCTAAATGCACTGACATGTAGTCAATAGCTTGTTCAATCCACTAACAGTCTATTCCTACCCAAGGCCTATAGCGTATTCCCATTGCATTCTGCGTTTCAACCTTGTTCAAGCCTGACAAAGATTTTAATCAGTCAACATGTCGAGGTCAATTTTGTTACATAAAAAAACGTTTAAAAACTCCGTCCCTGTGTTGTTGTGTATTTTAAAAGTAGGTAAAATATTAATTTTAAAAGTAATAAAAACAGTTACTGGCTGTAGCAATATGATTAATCTGAAAGCATTAATCAACCACAAAATCATATATTTTTTATGTTATGCAATCTGTAGTCTAGTCAGTATTCCAGTAGTTGATTCCATCTGTGTTTCTGTAGTCAATGAAAATACCGTTATCATATTATTGACTGCCTTTACCATGCATGTTCGACCGCTTGTCATCATTATTCGCGCAAAAGCTTCATTAAGTAAGTATTCTAAATGCCATCAAAAGAACCAAACAGAGCTTACAAAAATATCATTTTATCAAGATCAAAATCAGTAAGATACACATATAATCAGAAAGATATAAGTCGACGTAAGATGGAACGTGTGTTGTGGCGTAGGGGCTGGTCGGTCGGCGCGCGCTCGGGTGCTCCTCCGAAATACTCGGTGACTCAGCGCGCGTTTCACAACGATACCTTTGCCAATAGCTTTTGTATTACTTCCTATTGCTGCTACTATATTCCTCCACTATTCGTTGGAAGATTCCTCCCGTCAGATTTTGATAACTTCGGTCTGACGTCACCAAATGTTTGCTTTCAATATTGTTGTTTCTTTGATGGGTTAATCAATAATATTTATACAGAAAATAATTCTGAAAATTAAATTAGAGATGCAGAAACTATTGAAAGAATGTCCATAAGGGCTTGTTTCGGTGTCAGATTGTCCGAATAGGTACTATCCTTCAGATCATAATCAGCCTATTATGTTCCCACTGCTGAGACACAAGCCTCCTCTTTCTGTGGGAGGGAGTGGGCCATTATCCACCACGCGAGCCCATTGCGGGTTGGTGGATGTTACATGTCTTCGAATTTTTGGTTCTAGGACAAGCCGGTTTCCTTCACCGTTTTGAGTTCAGTGCTAATGAAATAATTTACACAAAGTAAAGTGCCTGCTTGATAAAATTCGAAAATGAAACAGCATTTGTATGAAAAGATCTCAGATACATGTTCTAATACATATAGGGTGGTGAACCAGGGCATTTTTAAACTTATGTTATTATCAATGTTGAGGATAATCTGACCAAAAAACGTGTTTTGAAAAGTTTCCCCAGTGATTACATCGCAGAAATTCAATAATTTCCTGTTTATACCACCAGACGTTTTACGAATTGATGACTCATATTTTTATCGTAAACCCTCTGTATACCTCGTCCTAGAAAGAAAAAGAGAATTATTTGGAAACTTTAAAATCACATATTGAAATGAAAACTAATTCAATGGTAGTGCATGAGTGTAAAAGTTTTAAGCAATATGACTAGTTCCTAGTTAATTCTTGATTAACCAGGAAATCAAAAATACATTAAATTAACTGCTTGTAAATATTTACTTTCTGAAGCTTATAAATCTTTAAATTCCATGTTTTCCCTGTACTATTTGGCATCACTTCAGAAACTATCTGGAAAATAAGATTCAACAGCTTAAATGTTTCAATAGGTGTTAGAATAATACATAATTGTCAATAGTATCGTAAAACGTAACAAAACAGTTGCTCATCTAATCCACTTCCGAGTGGCTCGGCCGGTAGCCACGAGCCACCCACACCGCGTAGTAAACTGAACCACAACAACATTCCTCAACTATTGCTGCTTTACGTAAATTAACACAACCACACTATTCTTTAAACAATCACTGTTTCAATAAAGAATCCTCTTCCAACTCGAAGTCGAACATCAATCTACTTCAAACTTTACGTTCACGTTCGCAGTCCAGAATAAACGAAGCTTTACGCCCGTTTCTATTGATTTTTATGACTTGCCTTGAGATAGCAAATCTTCAGTCGCATCTGTCCTACGGACTCCTGCGTTGTATCCCCGTCGGTGGCTCTTTGATGTGATCTGGATACAATCACCTATATAGCGCATTAACGGTGACTGGCCCAGTTCTAGTTTCGCCGTAGAAGTTGGCACGAAATTGTAAACTGCCCTCTTTACTAAAGGCGCTAAATATCCAAATAGCATTGTACTATAAAATGATCTTATTCGCCATCTTCTAAAGCGTGGGAAGCAATTCTCGAATTCAAATTTGCATAATATTTTAATTTGAAGTAGGTAGGTACCAAAGTCCCTCCAATGTAATTTACTTGAAACACTTGTTGAAAAAACATAAAATAAATATATCTCGCTACTTTTAACTCTATGAGTCAGAAGTTTGTCTGCTCGCCGTTACAGATTCACATGTATTATTGTCCTTTAGGTACTTTAAAATCGCACACAAGGACGCCTAAATTCGGTCGGCAGATATTTCCGGATCGAATGAAAGTATCTCCGGTGAATCAGACTTTTTTAATGTACGACGTAATTCCCTGTCAGTTGCCCAGCGTGATCCCAACATTAAAATTTTGGTCATTCTGTGAATTTTTGGCACTCGTTGGTGAAGTAAGTGAAGGCATTTCAATTTGTGTGTACCTATGTTTGTAACATAGCAAATATAAAAAAAAAATGTCCCTGTTAGCTGTTAATGACATGTAGAAAAGTTTCAATGAGTCGATGTAACATTTCAACGTCTAGAAGCGTTAGCCGACTTTGTAGACACACATTTGCCTGCTTGTCATGTTGCTGCTCATAAATCGGCCCGCTAATAGAATAAATGTCGTTCCGTGGACAGTATCCGCGAGGTGTCACAGCCACTGACGCAACCGGTGCGGTCTGCGGCACGTCCCGACGCCAAATCGAAAACATATTAAAGCCGCCGATCAAAGAGAGCTTTTCCTCGCTCACTAGATTTATGGTATTACCGAAATGTTTTGTAGATCACGCGTTACGTTAAACATGGATTAAAAGACGTCTAAATAAAATGTGCTGTAAACGGCTTTCGGTAAACTTATGTGACATTAGCCAGAAATTGTGTAAGAGCCCAGGTTTAAGAAAAATGAGAACGAACGCTATCGATGTCTACAGATTAACATGAAATTATTAGGTACTATTTATTTAGGTACCTACACAACAATATTAAGGTGGATCCACACATTGCGAGGCATGCGCTCCGCACGGCGCACAACGCATGCCTCGCCAAGTGTGGACCTGTATATTCGTGGCGAGGCATGCGCTCCGCACGCGCGAGGGCGAGCCAACGTATGTCGGCAAATGCTTCAAGATCAAAGTGCCTCAGTGCGAGCATTACGTTAGGTGTGGACGTAGCCGCGCATGCACGTTCGAGGCGTGCGCCGCGTAGAATATCAACGCACGCCTCGACTGCGAAAATGAAACTGCGTTTGCTCGGGCCAAACAGCGCGCAGCGCATGCTCGGGCCGATCCAACCCACACAGCAGCAGTCAAGATGGCGCCTTTGCATCGCGTGCGCGTATCCGCTGCTGCTTTTATAATTATTAATTCAATTATTGAAAAGAAAAGGAAAGAAAACGCCATACGTCTTCTTTTTACCGACTTCACAAAAAGGAGGAGGTACTATGTTCGGCTGTTTGTATGTTTTTTTTTTTTTTTTATTTTTTTTTATTGTATGTTTGTTCATCGAATACTCCGCCAGTTGTCGACGGATTTTCAAAATTCTTTTTTTGTTCGAAAGTAGATAGTTCTGAGGTGGTCCCATTGTCACCAAGTTAGGATCTGATGATGGGATCTTAGAGAAATCGAGGGCAACCCTCAAATTTTATAGGCTCACTTATTGTTTTTCGCATATTTTATGAAGTATCTTGTGTATTTGCGTATGGTTGTCACCATCTCAGGTAGCTGGGCTGATGATGGAAGGTACAACTCCTTAACAGTAAGAAGTTACTCGAACAGGCAAGGACTGTTTTAGTAAATTGTTTTGATGTTTGATAGGGCATTTGCCACATTTGGTCTCATGATCATCAAGTCATGACCTGATGCTGCAGTCAGGATAGTCTGCAGAGTACCTAACTCCTCGACAACTAACAGCAGATATATCGTGTTTAGGCTCATTGCAAAGGGCTCGATGTGTGGATAAACGTACTGTTAATGAGGAACACCGAGACCTGATGCTGAAGCCAGGAGCATCAGAAAAAGTACAAACCTTGAAATTACAGCACCGTAGTCGTGTTTGGGCTCATTTTAAACAGGACTAAATTTTAAGTTCAATGCAATGTTGACATAAGTTTGGCTTGATGCTGCAGCCAGGATTATCAGCATCTAGTCTAATTAATGAATAAGGTATGCTTCAGAGGTGGTCCCATATAAATTGTATGAACTTTGCTTGGGTAGTTTTGGAATTAGCTTCAACAATACGTTTGTTTTCCACTTAGTTTAAATTAATGATGTTTATCTTCCTGTCACTAATATTCACATAGCAAGTAGTGTTATATGAATTTGTATTATGGGGTAGGTACAACTAAAAAGCGAAAAATAAAAACTTTTTTACAAAAAAAACAACCGACTTCCTAAAAAAAACACTACAAAGTGAAAAATAACTTTAATTTCGGAAGTCGGTGTCAAAAAAAACGAAAATGTGGAACCAACGACACCGACTTCCGAAATTAAAGTTATTTTTCACTTTGTAGTGTTTTTTTTAGGAAGTCGGTTGTTTTTTTTGTAAAAAAGTTTTTTTATTTTTATTAAAATAATGATTATGTTTAGGATCCCATAATAATCTATTACATTCGTATAATAAAACTGCTTTTCTTAACATTTCTTTGTCGTTCATAATGCGCGCGTACATCCGCAGCGAGGCGGACACAACCATCCAAACGCAACGCACTGCTCGCAATGAGCCGGCCGCCACACGGCGCACAGCGAATAGCGCGTGTGCGGCGCACACGCGCTGTGCGTTGTGCGCCGTGCGGAGCGCATGCCTTGCCAAGTCTGCGCGCCTACTTGCCTCGAGCATTTGCTTCGCACGCGATGGCTCGACCCGAGCATATGTTGGTATAATTTGTCAACACGCACGCCTCAAGCCGAGGCATGCGTTGTGCGCCGTGCGGAGCGCATGCTCGCAATGTGTGGATCCACCTTTAGCTGTAGCCTGAAGGCTTCATCTATGATTCCACTATCCTTTTCCATATCACATTCACCCACCATGGTTTTTTCCCCATAGTTTCAGGTTTTCTTCACCTGTATCTTTTATCCCATCGTCGTTTATGATCATCATCAGCCTACAGCGGTATATTTTTGGGCATAGGCCTCTCCAAATGCAGGCCATTGAGCTCGATCCTTGACCACCTTAGTTTACTTTAGTTCTAGAGTCGTTCGTTCGTTTTTATATTTTCGCCAATCGTGTAAGTTGTTTCAAGCCTCATTAAACTAACCACAATGACTGTATTTTTTCTGAATGGTTATTGATTCTTTTCCTATTAATGATTGTGAGTTAATAAACTTACCTATGTAACGTCATCCACGTTACACGGAAGTGGGGACAGTCAAAGACCTTTAAAACTTTAAAGTTACGTCATTGTTATGCGAGTTTTTTTTTCTCACTTTTTGTACGGTGACCGCAAACGAACCCATGTATGTATTGTTGCTATAAGTACGGCAGTTTGCTCAGATTTCAATTATACTCGGCAGAACGTTGCCCTGGCCCCTGCCTTGCATTGGTTTCTATTTTTTTTTATTAAGTGTTGAGTCTATTATTATCCGTTTACCATATTTGGTGCATAGCGCTACCATTTCCTAATTTGGACAACAATTTTCACTAAAATAACTTGCGAAAGATTCTTAATAGATTTTGAAAACAAGTGTTGAATAATCTTTTGGTTCTTCAACACATCTCAGCAGATTATGCTGATTATCATCAGCCTTCTCCTTCATACTACTTGCAAACCGAATTAGAATCTTATATTTTTTCTTCAACTTCCAAATGTGTATATTACTGGATTTGAAGTGCATCTAAAATTCCATCTTATCTAAACGCGAAACAGCTACGCACCGCATATCCCCTCGTCTTATCTTTAAAGATTACGCCAGAATAATATGTAACAGTTCCCGGTTTAAATTTTATAGATTCATCGAAGTTTGCACTCGTTGTGGCGGGTGTTAGTCACGATCTTCTAGCTAGCGTTCGCAGGCGATCTGTTAACGAGTTTGCCCCCGATGCCTTTCCGCGCCCCCTGCTCGTTAATTATCACTTCTGTAACGCAATTAGCTTCTTATGTACTTTATGTTGTTCATTAGCGTATCGCGGCAACTAATAGCGTTGCAGGTGCGGTTAAAATTGAGAGCTATTGGGTCCAAGAATAGTTAGCGTACTTATTTCTTTTAAACTGTTTAAAGTTTTAGGAGAGGACGCAACTAAAGTTTTTTTGTTATTTAATTTGAATCATCTAGCTCAGCAATCTATAGTACACTCATAATCTTGACTTCTTAAAGATGCATTAACAATGTTAAAATATCAGACCAGAGCTCTAAAATAAACACGAAATCTATTAATACCGGCCTCTTAAAATGCATCGTTCATAAAATAATAAACGTTTCCTCAAAGCGTTTTTAAAATACGAGGTCTAGTTGCGGAAATTTAAAACAAATATCTCGCTTTCCACTTCCGCCGTTAAGATTTATGCGTTGGATTATTCTGGGCTCTAGGACTGCGTAAGTTATACTCCTGGTATAATGAGCTATTAAGGCACACAGTTGGCACACTAAGTGTGCTACATTATGCTGTAAGGGCACGTTCTACTCACGCTGCATGACATCCTGTTATTTATGTTGTCACAGCGTGCTCGCGTCCACATTGTCTTGATAATTGATGTGCAACAATGTGAAATACGAGTGTTGTGCTAGCAAAAACAATGGTTCTTGCTGCGTAATGGATCTAAACATTGCCGAATTTGACATTGTTGAAAGCTGTAAAGTTAACAATAGTCATTATGTCCCTGAACGCGAAATATAAGTCTTCGCTTATTCGGTCTTAAGTACAGGTAGTTCTTGATCTACAGATGTTTAGAACTTGCAACAGAAACTGCATAATATATTTTATGAAATGCTCTCGACTGAGCAATATCCATGTAGGTGGTGAAGTTGTTGTACAACATGTTTTCCATTGGCCCACGTAGATCCTGAGTAATTTGTTTACTATCATACAACAACAACAAGTTATTTACTGTACGGTAACTAGGTGGGCTGCGTGCCGCTCGCGTGTACCACCTTCGTCAATACGAGCTTCATTTTTGGCGAGTTCTTCCAATAACATGCCCAAGTGATGTGACAGTTTTATAGACGTTTAACACGTGTCACATGTTGACGGTGACATGCATTTACGTCGGACCTACGTTGCTTTTGCGCACTGCAAATTGGCCTGGCGATGCACGGCGCAATCGCACCTTTGAAATAGGGCTGCGATGCCGCAATCATTGGGCCCTAATTTATCCCTGCGCAAGCCACGCGAGCATCACCCGCGCCGCACGCGTCATGTGACGCGAGCGCATCGTCGGCGCTGATACGCTTCATGTATGTTTACAAGCCAAACGAAGTTTACAATCACCGATAACCTGTAGGTTATGAATCAAAAGGAAACAAGTCGGGTGCAGGCGAAGCGGGGTGCGGCTGTATGTCGGTGGTGCGGTGCCGGGTGCAAGAGCAGCGCGTGGGCGCAGGTCGTCGACCGGTGCACAGAGCGCGGCGCGCGCCCTGCCAGCGAAAACGGCAGAAAACCTCACGAAGGGCGGCAGCACACGGTGTCCGCATTTAGCTCGGGCTGACGTCGCTGAGTCACCGCTCCGCGAATAGCGTCGGTTTGTTGTTGCATCGCTCGCTCCCGGCTCTCCCGTCGATTATTTCGAGCGGGCGGCGGCGTGCACAGCAGTCCTCGGCGCACTGTGTCCGCGAGAGGTCGCGCCATGCCCCCGCTGCCCGCGCCGCCCGCGCGCCTGCGCCGCCCGCTGGACGCGCGAGACTCGCGAGACGCGTGTGACGCTGCAGGCATCGTCACCACCATCAGGGACACAGTCAGCTGTAGTTGGATATTTTATAGTGAGTGTCGCCCGCGCCGCCTACCCAACCACCGCGACGCGGATACCACAGCCGCCCTTCACCGTGGACCACGTTTTGTGTTAGCGCGCGCCCCAAAAACTCTTTTTTTTTTGACGCTATTCAGTGTTGTATACCTTCATAGGCTCGTTCGTTTCATTTGTTTGTTGTGAATTTTCTTTCAAACTATTGTTGCGTACGTCGCGCGTCGTCGAGAATCGAGTGCTGTGAACTGAAAATATTCCTCATATTTTCATCCGAAACTTGCCTATAAAAGTGATACCGTAACGTACGTACAAGTATACACAAATATATGGATAAGTAAACCGTCTCTCACTTCCGCATTGAGCATCAGAAACTCTCAAAATCGATCTATCATTTTGTAGACATTACTTTATTTAAATACACAGACGAATGCTCACATAAACAGATGTGGTACAACAAACAGTAGCCATCGGTTGTGTTGAAGCAAGCGCAACACTACTGTATCGATGATGAATTGCTTATCAACGCCTTGTTAGTACACACTACCGCCATCTATTTGCGGGAAAAGGAATCATAATGTTGAAAGCAAGAAATCTAGGTGAAGCGTCTGACATCAGCAAGTCCGGAGTAAATTTAACTCTTGACGTATTTAACCGTGCCGTGAGACTGCCGCCGATTCCTCCAAACATTCGGATTGTTCTCGCATTGGCTCCTCTATTAGACGATCATTGTTTTAATTGCGTCATTGAATCGCGAGCGGCATCATTATTATTAGTTGCGTATGCATCTTATGATACGTATTATTTTGTTGCTACGAGTGTTTCGGCAGTGAATTATGTATGTGTAGCTGTACTGTGCTCTATTTG
Source organism: Hydraecia micacea (assembly GCA_914767645.1). Lineage (NCBI taxonomy): Eukaryota > Metazoa > Arthropoda > Insecta > Lepidoptera > Noctuidae > Hydraecia > Hydraecia micacea. The sequence continues at coordinate 6,145,672 of OU611794.1, forward strand.
ACGTAGTTTTGAGCTTTGGAAGACAGCTTTTAGTTCTTTCTATATTTACTTTGTAGACCTTGTGGTATTGGCCTAGATCTCCTTTCCTACAAGAATCATTCTGATAAAGCGATTGTTGCGATTGTCTTCGTAACACACTGTTACTGCAGTGCGTAGCAAATTATTTTTCTATCTCTTACTTCTAAATGCGTGCTAAAATGTATGTTTGTTTTGATCAGGTAACACTAGCGCGTCGACAGGCGGCGAAGGCGCCGCGCCGCCGCCCTCGGAGCCCGACCCGGCGCTGGACTCCATGCACATGATGCTGGACCCCCACCTCAGGCCTATCTCGCCGGACCTCAACAATGAGGAGTCCAAGCGGATATTTGAAGAACACAAGCAACTTGCTCAGGAGTACCTCAAGGTAAGATTTCCGTCTTAGATAATCTTTTTGTGAAAACCGTCACAGAAAAAGGCGAAATCTAAGAATTCTTGTCTTAATTATCCAATCAGAAAAAAATCATGCGATGACCCTTCACAATCAAAACCACCACCCACTTCTAATCAATCTAAAACGAATCCGTTTTGCTTTCTGTTCCAATGTTACATAAAGCTTCATGTTTTGAATGCGTGGGCATTCAAAACATTTATGAAGATTTATGATCTTCGCTGGTTTTAGAAAGTTACAACTATTTTACCTTACAAGGCCAAAATATACATCATGTAGTGAACGCACAAGATTCCCCTCATAGATAGATGCATATTATTATGGACACAAATGTCCATAATTATAAGCATCTAACCAAAAACGCGTAAGAGACATCGATAATGGTCCATAAGTGCGTAATTTACACGTAGGGATTCGGGAAGGTGGATAAAAAAATATCTAGCTAGCATAACCTAGAGAAAAAAACAATTAATCGAAGCACATTTAAAGCATATCCGTTCCGTCGAGACTAAAACACAATATTTTAAATGGTTTATTTGTATAATTTCAGATTCAGACTGAGTTTGCATACCTCAGTAATCACAAAGCAGAGTTGGAGGAGAAAATGGACGACGATGAGCTTCGGCAGAAGCGAGAAATTATACAGTTGGAGAAAGAAAAGGTAAATATTTTACTTTGGAGATTTTTGTACGAAATCTCTTAATAAACCCCAATATACAGTTCTGAAAAATATTGTTTCAGTGTATATTAATAAATAAGATTAAATGTTAAGGAATCCATAATGTTAAGGAATAGTTACTTTATATTATAAATGCATAAGTTACTCGGTCAGTATTTCTGTTTTTCACCTTTTCACGGTTAGACCACTGAACCCATCGTTATAAAATTTGACAGAGGAGCTCTGGAGAAGGATATAGGCGGATTTTCGAAAATCCACTGGATTTGGGCAGTAAGACTGGCCATATTGGCGACATATGAGAGAGGCCAATGTTCAGCTGTGTGTCTTTCGGCTCAGATAATGATGATGTGATCTGACTGCTTTATGTCCTGAGCTGCATAAATTCAAGAAGCAAGTGGCGCTATGCCACCACTCTTGGTGTACAAAACTAATACACAATGTTTTCTTTTCAGGACTCATTGATCAAGCTATACTGCAGCCTAAAGGAGCAGTTAGCACGAGCAGAGAACGACAGTTGGCTACATCCAGAGGAGATGCCTAACGAGTGACCGCGGAACGCTGGTGACCGCCGGGACCACTGCGAATTGCTTCATGTGTCATTGATCTCAACATACCAAATGAGCCTTCAACTTTTCGTTCTCTCCTTGTTTACAGGTTTAGTTTATAATGCATGTTTAATTAAAATAATGACGTTTGTACGATGACCATGATTGTTTACGCGACAAGTAACCAACGCCCTTTCACGTCCAAACAGCGTAGTACGTTCCTGTTAAACAGTGGGCGAACGTGCGTAGACGCCGCTTTGTGTACAAGCTCAATTTACAGTCATCTGTAGTATACAGTCAAGTTAAATTAGCTAGCGAAACTCTGCAAACGTGATGGGTAATGATATCGAAATACGATAAAATTAAAGTAAAAAAGATTTGATAGTTTTTTTTAGGGGTCAACGACAGCTGGTAATGTTGTTGTATGAGTTAAGAAAATATATCGTGTTTAGATTCACGTCTGAGAAGTTTACACAAAAAGACTGATTTTAAACTGATATTTCAAGTGAATAAACTAACTGTGGTCGAAGACCCCACAAAAAAAATTTCTTCATCAATCATCAAAGTAATTTCTTTTTTGTTTTGTTTAGTAATCGATATCCATCACGTCTGCGAAGATTTTCTAGCTAATTTAATTTGACCCTGTATAGTTTTGTAACCTTGACATTTTATCAGTTTCGCTGTTATTATACATAACCAATTCTTTCAATCTTCGCTAACTTTTACCACCGTAAACAACTAATGTCTTTGTCGTTGTAAAAAGCACGTTTTAGTGCTTTATATGTGAGTGTTTCCCAAAATATTAAAGTAGTTTGTCATACTTTTATACGAGAGTATAGAAATGTGATTTTGTTTATATTATATTATTTTATCTCATTCGATCATTTATTTTATAGAGTGTGGTATGCATTTGTTTTGATTGTATAAATGTAAGATAGTATTTAGCAGTATTAGATAAGTTAAAGTATGTTAAGTTTAATAAATTTTTGTGAAATAATTTATGGTTTTCATTTCTTCACATCGCGCAGTTGTATTATTTTATGCGAACCAGCAGTGCTATTCTGTAAAAAAATCACCGTGATAACTTAGGTGAAATGAGCTGTCATTCCACCTGACGCTATGGATTGACACTATTGACAGCTCACTTCACTTAAGTTATCACGGTGAGATTTTTACAGAATAGCTTTACAGTAACTTGAAAGTGTTGTGTTACGTTACCGCTGTCTTGCTGACATTCGTGTTAGTTTTCAATTTGGGCTGAAATCTGCCTGAAATAATTTACATATAAGCCATACTATATTTTTAAGTACACTAACGTAAGTATATGGATCATTGTCTGAATTAAATAAATAAATATAAAGGCTCAGAGCTGCGGCTGTAAATGAACGAAATTCAAATAAATTATACCTACATTACAACATAGATTCCACCATTTACCAAATATGTACATAATGAAATTGAATAAGTGCACCAAATTAAAATATCTAATTCAATATGTAATACAAATATATATTTGGAAGGGCCTGATATAAAGATGAGATATGAGGAATTTCAAATTTCTATAGAAAACATTATTTTCCTCGTAACTCGTCTTTAAATCAGTGTCCATTCAAAATATATATTTGGGAACCTAGATATTCTGTAATCTAATCGGAATAAATACACACTACATTAAGAATATGTTTAATTTACAAATTATTTTGGTATTACGTTTGTATGAACTGCGATGCTCCGCCGGCCACATCATCTGCCTAGCCTTTTCCCAACTATGTTAGGTCAGATTTTCGGGCTTCTGACTACCCGTAACAATTGTCAAAGATCCACGAATGACAGCCGGGACCAACGGCATAACGTGCTTTCCGAGGCACGGAGGGGTCTCGGTATGTAAAGATGGTCACCCATCCACAGACCGACCGCGGCAAGCGCAGCTTAACCTGATCGACCGACCTGTGCGGCTGTTATTATTTAACCACGGGCCGTGCGTGTAGGCAAGCGATTTGCCAACGTAGTCGCGCGCCGTTTCGTAGGAACAGTCAAAATTAGGTAAATGACCGCTAGCTCTACGCGTTGCCAACTTGCTTCATGATGTGAACTCTGCGATGAATGGATTGCTTATCGGGCTCGCGCTAAAATTTGTACTTTAATTTTTTTATTTGATTTGATAGCTCATGATATTTATTTTTGACTGGAACGCCGATAACTCGTTTACTTCAAGGCAATAACCTAGTTGGCACTATCTAAGACGATAATTACTCGATTTTTTTTTTAAGAATTTTGATTTGAGAAATGACTATTACGAGTTGGCGCAAGTTTTTAATTTCATCTTGTATAAATAAGTGCATTGATTTTATTTACATATTCTTCATGTTCCTCTGCCAAAAGTGCGGTAATTACTAAGTCCCAATCAACCATATTGAACACGTATGCCAACGTCGGATTTTGGCATCAAACTGGTCATGCGCCCGCCTGGCAACCCAGAGCATTTTCAACGGAGCTTGCTCATGGAGGGGCAAGCACCGCAAGCATGCCGCCTGCATGGCGCTACCCCTTATTCAATGGGCAGTAGCAATATTGTGCACACGCATAAAATTGCGGGAAAGAGATTTCTGTTACCATAGTACTTTGCTCCGACTAGTTGTCAGGACCGCTCACGGCTCACGCACACAAACATAGCGGGAAAGAGAGGTCCGATCATGGAAAACGTCATCACTGCTGCTACTCTGCTATCTTTTAACCGCTTACGTCGGATTAATCCGACAAATATTTTCGTGTCCATTCCGCCAGGGTCGTATATATACGACCAAATAACACAGCTCGTTTAATCTGTATTATTATAACATCATCACAGCTCGTTTCATCGGTATTTACCTATTTTTCGTTTTTTTTTTTTTTGTTTCGGGCGCAGGGGGCACGTCAACTCATATAAAGTCGGGCGGTTAAAAGGTTAACAATAATTAGCGTAACACCAAATGTAGTGAGCCTAATTCTTTTTCCTGTCGTGATTGTAAGGATGTAAAAAAAAACTTTCATGAAGCCGTAGTCTACGCATTCTGTACATCAAAGTAACTTTGTGCAAAAATAATAATTGCTGGGAAACGACTTGTATTTTTGGTGTGAAAATTCGTTGTTTACGGTAGTGCGCAATGTAACGCACGCAAAACATTGTGCTTAAGGGTGTGCATGCAACGGTACAATGCCGCAGGGAATCCTGGGAGTATAAAACTAGTTTTCGTAAAAAAGTTGGAAATTAGACCTTCACAATATCTCCGTAACCAAAAATTCCCAGGTATGGTCCAGTACAAAAAAAAAATATCATAATAACGGCAAGAATTAATTTAACATGATTATGATCATGTTAAGGTTAGTAGGTACCGATATAAGTAATTCTGGGGAAAATAAATCAGAAGAATCATTTTAATAACAAGTTAAAAACATTTTTTATGTTTCTAATAATTTAATTAAAAATGTCTGAATACATCAACGTCAAAAGAAAAAGCGTTTCCCTTATCCCACTTTAAAAGGGAATTCGCAATTATTCGTAAGAAAACATGTTTGACAACATCCACTTGACGAAATCTGTGGCCAAATTAAACATCGTCATTAACTGCAACCATAAAAGCAAAGGATCGAGAAACATTTCCAAGTTATATTCATAAATCTTATTTACGAGAGAGAGAGCCATATACGACAATCGACACTTAGTGAAGCCGTTAGCTAAGATTTTACGGTGGGTGATATGTGAAAAGAAAAAAAAGGAAAATTTCAGTCCAAATAATTTATTATTTCAATTGTCATAGTCACAATATAATTTTTTTCGTTAACTGGAATGGTGAATGAACGTAAAAAACATAGTAATTGATGATTAATTTGGCACTTCTGGTTAATTATCCATCGATATTATTTTGTTGAGATTCAAACCTTAGACAAATAAATGCTTTTACAATGAACACATCGTCATTGTAGTGTATTATATGGACGATTCTTCAAGTAACAACTTATGTACAATATAATTACAATAATCGTCTACATGACTACAATACTGGGCCGCGGTGGAACAAGGGCGGTGCCACTACCGCCCACATCGGCGCGACCGTGAAGTTAAAATGTTAAACAATATACAAAACAGTGTCGGGTGAAACAGAAATCCTTGAGAATCTATATTTACTGTTTATTTTTTATTGTATATTTATACAACTATAGACTGTGATGTAGTGTATACAATTTAGGTAAATAAATAAACTTGCAATTTTTTCTACTACTATTAAAAATTTACAATATTTTTTACTTTACATAGTGATATGATCTTATGGTTATTAATTTATGTAATAAATAGTAATAAAAAGCGATATAACTCAAATCACTAACCAATTTAAATACATCCAAATTCATGTACAGAAATAATTCGGCATCGAGAGGAGCAGTAATCTCGGCCCTTTTGAGTGCAACCAAATTATTTAATTTCTACTAATTGAAATAATATAAAGTTATATTAAAAACACGACTTATTATAATAATAGTCGTCTAATATAATATAGTTTCGTTGTCAGGGCCCGATGTATTCTGATAAACTATATTATTTTAAATTAAACAGGAATGAAATCTGCTAAAACTTCCATTTAGCTACCATTTTAAATACTAATATGAGAAAATCATAGTAAAGGGCATCAAGCCTTTTTATTAAAATGATATACATACACTAAAATATTATCATTATTTTATTAACTCCTATCAATAACGCCATGATTTGAAACATCATAAAAATAATTAAGGCAACAGTTGCTTGAAAAATATAGACCTATTGTTACATCTACAGGACGATATAAAATAATAAATCGTGTAATTTTGTAGGTGTAACAACGAGCATATGAAACAGTTCCCTTAGCTACACATAATAATCTCACACTTGAAATAGTATGCATAACACATAACACTGTGTGCGGTGTTCGCAACTAACACGATAGTGACAACTCTCGAAAAACGACATACGTCAACTAGAACTAACTGGACATAAATGTATGAAAATATTCTCTCAGGAGTCAATGGCCGCAGTGAACCTAACAGTTTGTTAAAATACTATATTAAAACGAAGATTTAAACTTACACTATCGGATTGTTGGTGGCAACTCGAAGGCAGGTTGTTAATGGTGTGACACTGATGTGCCTCTAGCTTTACTAACCGATCATGACAAGAAGCCGAAGGTATCGAAACCCTATCTTAGTGGCAAAGATTAGCACCGCGAGCATTAAACCATTCTATATAAATACTAGAAGACAACGAGACGATCAGAACAGTTTGTGTTGTGATCAAATTTTTACAGGAAATATACTTATTAGAATGAATTAAACAGTTTTAGAAAATAGTGTATAATGTTAGAACAATTGTAAATGCTATAAGACTGGAAGTGACAGAATTATTCTGAATTCTCTTGAAAAATGATATTAAAATGTATAACGAACAAGACAAAAAATGTATAGAGACAAACATTAACTATTTGAATAAAATTGCCTACATGTAACTGGTCATGGAATGGAGTATTCTGCAGACACCAGAGCTATTGCGCGCGCGCATATTATCAGTTATTTTTAGTAAATTTAAGTAACTAAAGTCTACTAATGGCTCGTTCGTGGGCTCAACCACCAGTCGTTATAAGGCGAAAAATCGCATTAATATAGAATACACTAGCTCTCGACAAGCAACAAAATAGTGATTCATAACTTTATAATAATAATAATAGATTTTTTTATAAATATCTCGCAATTACATACGTCTATTCAAATAAAAAACAATGTCAACAAAAGCACTCTCTAAACACATCCGACGCAATACTAAATTGAGCAATGTTTACAGGGAATATAACAAATTACAGCATTTATCATGATTGTATTGTCAACAGTTCTCAGGACCACGTTTCATACTTTAAATCTAATACGATATAAAACTTCAGATATAGGAATAAGGAATAAAATTTGATATTTAACGAGAGGGGAAGACTGGTATGGTCAATCGTTGTCATTCCTGAAACAAAAGAAAAGTTTCGTTAGAATACGGCTTATGACTTGGTAACAGCTCAATAATCGTGGCAACAAATCAAGCACAATCAGCCTATAATCATTCCCACTGCACAGCTGGGACACAAGCCTCCTCCCTATGAGAGGGACAGGGCCATAATCCACCACCGCGGGCTCAGTGCAGGTTGGTTGATATCACGTCTTCGAATTTTTGGTTCTAAAACATGCCTCACAATGTTTTCCTTCACCGTTTTGAGAGCAGTGGTGATGAAATTAAATACACAGTAAATGCCTGCCTCCCTGGGTTCGAACTCACGACATGCAACGCGAATTTTAACTTCACTGAGTTAAATTTCGAGAAGAATAATTCAAAGTGAACATTTTTTTGGTATGACGATTTAAACGTTTAAAAGCAGCGGTTAAAGTGCGACGAAGTATAGGGTCACACCTTTCCTGCTTCCTCATTTTAAGGCTTAGCGTAATGTCGTTTTGTAGCAAAAATAATAAAAAAATCCGCGTTCACCTGTATACTTAACTCAAAATTACAGATCTTTAGTTATGGCATAATAAAAGAAATAGTTACGTCAATAAAATAAAACAAATAGTGCCACTTTATAACAATGACAGTTAATTAAAACAAACTTAACACCTTTTCAACCATTACATTAAAGTATTTTATATCTTTTTTAATATATTTTTTTTCTGTTAATATACATTAATAATTACACAACACATTTATTACAATTAATACATTTATTTTAATACCTTTTTAACTATTCAAATAATGGTTTCATAATTATATTTTAAAGTATTTTTTCTATTAATGGGTTTTTATTTTTTTTTTAACAACACTGTGGATAAGGATACACGTAAAATATTAATAGCTCATTATTTCCTTCAGTAGCTTGTTTAATACATGCATTTTAAGTGCCTATTAATCTCAGGACAAAGCAGTTTGGATCAGTTTAAATTTTCCTATGACAATGGTTTGAAATTCTCTACAGAACAACTTCGCATTAATGGCAACTTATGTAGTAAGTCAATAATGATTAAAGGCTTTTTCACATGGACGCGACTGTCACGTTGCTATATCTATCCCTTAGAACATATTCTATGAAGTCTTTTAATCGCGGTGTCTCAACTTTACTTTACGTCCGGTTTCTGGAACGAAAATGATGGACGCGTCAAAATTAAACGCAAGTCTAGTGATCCGGTTTGCTTTTGATAATTCATGCCACCATTCAAATCAACGGAGTAATTGCGTAACACACTAACAGTAGCAATGGCTTTCATTTTGACAGTTCAACAACATTCATTGCGTTATTTACATTGCTGAGCAGACACATTTTTGGAACATATGAAACAATGGATTCCTTCAAAATGATGCAGATTGTGATTATAGCGTGTTACGCAATTAGGATGCTGGTTACACGCGCTTGATTACTTGTTAGCTGATTGTTTATTTACTTTATTGTTTATGTACAGTCAACAAAAGAGATAAGTATGCAGGATCGTCGGATATAGTTGAAGTTTAGTAAGAAACCGATGGATGTTCTCGAATAAAATTTAATTTTATTAAAAGAATACAAACAGCTCATTTATCAAATTAAATTTCAGTCGACAACATTCGTGGGTTTCTTACTAAACTTCAACTATATCCGACGATCCTGCATACTTATCTCTTTTGTTGACTGTACACACAGCACACACAACAACATACATTGTTGTGTTAATTTTCCTTCCAGAATCCAAGTTTTAACGTGAGAAGTCGGATTACCTTTACGATTAACAACCCGTTTGCCAATAAAACGTTTACGGTCTGATTACGATGCTAATGGCGTATTTATCTAGTTATGTTTCTACTTGCTAACTATATGGTATGGTAATAAAAACATTACTAGGTACCATTTTCACAATGTTCTATTTTTTTTTAACCTTACTCATTTATAAATTAAATTGAGTTCATAATGAAAACATCAAAAATAACATTTTATGTTGCAACAAAAACTAAACTTTATGTGTGGGCATTAAAGTTACATTTCCAAAATCACATGCGTTTATTACACTTCGCTGAGTTCAGTGGCCTTTTTATTAGTCTTAGGTGCTGCCTCCACGAGCGAGAGAATCGCGGCGATAGTCTCGCCGTGCCATCAAATTTTCGCGGCGATGATATCGCCTTGTCTCCACAAGGCGATATCATCGCCGCGAAAATTTGTGCGAACTTGTCTCCACACGTTACGACGACAATATCGCCGCGATTCTCTCGCTCGTGGAGGCGGCCCCTTAGAGAGTTGTATTGATGATTTTAACAATTCTTCTTCGTGTGTCGACGGCACTACAGTGTATTAAATTTGCATGGCCCCAAACATCGCCACTTCTACGGCATCGTCGGTGGTAGCTCAGAGTTCGCTATGGCTGCATTATTTGGAACACAGAGGGCAAGATAGAAAGTGGAACATAGTTTACGCTACATCATCACATCTTGACCCTGCAGCTTTGCGAGTTGACGATTATAATGATGTAAATACATAATTGTTTAGGTAGCGAATCATATTTTGATCAACCTTATGCAAATTGCAAAACACGTTAAAAAATATTGGGTTATCTTAGCGAACCCCCCTTAAATTATTAACTTAGTCAGTGGAATGAGCGAATTACCTGTGATTCCTGTGAAGGTGTTACTAGCTAAGCTGGTTGCGGTTGGCGCGGCTCGCCTGCCACTTGAAGTCCACCTGCATGAGCCACTGCTGGCCGCGCGACCGGTTGCACTGCCGCAGTACCGGCTTCCACACGTCGACACTGTCTGGCTTGTCCAGGCACATGCCCGTGTTCGTATGCTTTATAGTTCGCGCCTGGAAAATGTAAAATAACATGTTATAAGTTGCTGTTCCTTTTACCTGTCTGAAGTTTACAAGGTGCATTTTTTATTTCAGTATTTATATTTATTTTAAACGACAGATGTATATTTGAAGAGTCCCAGAGTCACAACAGCTTACATGAGGTTATCGGCAGTTTCTCAAAATTAGAGACTTAATTAGATCAGAAAACGGAGGGTAGTGATTCCGAGACACTATCTCGGAGACTAAAGATTAAAGAGATTAATGTAATGACTGTGCCTTCTCAGTATATTTATGAAAATCTTTTATATGCCCATAAAAATATAAAATTGTTTAAAAAATACAGTGATATCCATAATATAAATACTAGGAACAAACACAAATTTGTTGTACCTACAACAAGGCTCAAGAAAATAGGTGGCTCGTTCAGATGCCAGTGCTTTTACAATAAACTACCAAGCCACGTTCAAGATCTAAGCTTTAATAAATTCAAATCGTTCAATAAACGTAAGTTGTGCTAGAAAGCCTTTTATACTGTTAAAGATTATATTAAGGACAAAAAAGCTTGGGATTGAGCTGCTTCCAATTCTTGCATTTTGAAAATATTTTTTTTTTATATACACATTGACATTAATGAATTTTATATAAACAATGACATTTGCTTACTTTGTAAAGTATTACTCTTTTTGATTTTTATTATTTTCTTTGTTCTGTTAATTTTTGTCATAGTCTCGTAGTTTGAGTAATTTATGTGGCCTACCCAAATGACCTTTCTTTGGTATTGTTCGTCGAATCGTTGAGCTGCTTAAGTTTTGAGTTGAGCTGCACGATTTCTGACAAATGCGTGCACTGACTGAACAGGTCCACTCAATCTGTGTGGTTCTTTCCTCAAAAGACCATCTTAGACATCGATCTACATGGTCTTCATATAACATGACCAAGATTATGTCTGGACTTTAAAAGAGACTTTGACCTCTGAGTTTGTTTCGGCCTTTCTTCTCTAGAGTAGTCAGATAGGAAACGCCGACCTCATCTAGTTTAAAAAAATATGATTGACGTGTAAAAGTGTTTGAGTGCAAACATACTTACAAAAATAAAATCATTTATCATTTAAGGCTAAATAATGTTCGCAAACGCGATAGCTTCGTGTGAACAGTTGTTTATTCGCTAAAGAGTTTTTAGTTGCAGCCCGCACCTGCACTTGTGCGGGTAATGGCAATAGGCTCGGGGTACTTGGCTTAACTAAACTAGAAAAAATTAGGAGCACACCGCTGGCTACGTCCTCGGCAGTTACAGTTAGAAGCGTGGTGTCAAATTACCTTAGAATCGTACGTCCACTCCTGGTTGCCGCGCATCCCGTGGCAGCGGATCAGTTTGATGGGCCCGCGCGGGTGCGCCGCGTCCAGACAGTTGTCGTCTGACATTATCTGCTTACGCTTAGTGTACGCGAACACCTGGATACAAAATAATACACATTTTAAAGATAGCCTCAGCGATAAGAGCGCCCGTTGTGTCACCCTATCTAAAATGTTTACATTTATGTCTTTCATATTTATGGTGTACATAATAAAGAGTATACGGCTACAAGGAGTTCCTTGTGAGTTCCCAACAGTTGTTGGGAGTTTCAATAGAAAACCTCAGAAGTAAGTGACAATTTAGGTATTATAAAATGAGAATATATGTACCAATTTTTTGTGACCAAGGGGACTCCATGTTGGACAAAGGTGACAGTTCCCATGGCATGGAAAATAGTACCTAACTGTCTAGATTTCAAGACCTAATTAGCAATACATCCCTAAAAGAAAGAGTTGACCAACTTTTCGTTAGATTCCAGTAAAGTCATTATTCTTAGCATAGCGAAGATACTTTGTATTATAATGTGCAACAAATTACCTTACCTCATCATATAGTAAATTCAAAGTCCTGACTGACTGATAGATCAACGCACAGCCTAAACAGCTGGTCCTAGAGACATGACATTTGGAGGGTGTGTTCTTTGTGAAGAGTAGGTGTCCCCTAAGAAGGGGTTTTAGGAAATTCAACTTTTAAGTAATCTAAATAAACGATAAAGATCATAAACATACATTTTCGAAATTTTTAGAGGAACGGACGAAGTCGCGGGCAGAAGCTAATTTATTAATAAAGACATACTAAAGATTAGCCCTCATTAAAATGTTAATATGGCGACTGACGTGTATCCGCACATCGTTCTATCGTTAGGTAAGGTGTGCAACACATTTGTTCGGCCCGGAAGGCAAAATCGAATATGTAGAAAATTGCGGGTCGGTTTTGTTGTTCAACAAATACTATGTGCCGATTCGAGCAAGTGGGTAGCACACCTAACATTTAGACTCGAGTCCAAGTATTACGTTGGACTGGCTTAAAATGCTGCAGGTTAGATCGCACCTTAAAAGCGTCGTTTACATTAGGTTGATAGCCCGCATTCGGGTGCCTGAATGGCTTCAGCAACCGACTCGTCATTGGATGACCAAGCGGGGCAGAACTTGCCTGAAGATGGGCGAACTCCACATTGTTCATTACGGGCTGATTTTTGAACAGTCAGATAACTTGTATCTGAGGAATTATTATTGCATTTTGCTTTTGCATAGAAAATATTTCAAACAGTCATATTTATTTTTTATATAAAAGTTATCGGACTATTGAAAAATCAGCCCTAACACTATTGGTCGCTAGCTCTAATTCCATTAGCATCCAAATTCGGGTAAACTGATAATTCATGCTTATAATAATTGAAGCAGCCCCAAAGCAACTTACCAAGGTGTCACTTTCATCCTGTAATATAATAAAAGCAAACGCATACATAACAATATTGTTAAACTACGGCTGCAAGCTCGCATTCTTCAGTCCTAGAGTCAGTTCTAGGGTAAGTTAATAATGCCGAAACAATCGTTATACTTCTTTAGTAAAGTTAAAGTGCTCGAAATTTGTTGTAGACAGATTAAATCGGACTTGGCTAAGCTTCGCCTAGTTCATTAGATAAGATACGGGCTGCCACTGATGGGCCCGAACAACCAAACTGAATTTATAGAGTTTTAAACCCTAATTTTATCACTGAACGTTCATTTTTGCTTAAAATATGCACATCTAGCAAATTTTTTATACCAAAACCCCCATCCCTAACCACACCCTCATCCGATGATATGAATTAAGAATATTGGTAAAGAAAATCCGTCAATCTCTACATTCAGTGTAGGCAACCTTGTCCGACATAATATGCCTTCAATGACCAGCGTGCAGTTAGTAAATGAAATAACCTCCCATTACATTTAAAATCTATGTACGAACTAACATTACATATAATTTATATTATGCACATGAAATTCGTGTAACAACTGTGAGCAGTGTAAACCTCGATGAAACACGACGGTAAACACTGGACAATACATACTTGGTATAGAGACAATTCTCGCAAGTCAATATTTTTTAGTTTCTTTTTATGTTTCTTTGCCTTCCTCCTTCTCCTGTTCTGATCATAGTAACGAGAGGTAACGTCATTAATTTAGATAATTAGTAGATTATGTGTAATGTTTGGATTTAGATACAGACCTGGTTTCCGCCCATTCCGTGGCAGTATCCCAAACCGAGCGGTTGTCCCGCCTTCCCGCCGAGCGTGTCCAAACAATTCGCCGTTTCAGCGTTGCGAATCTGTAAACAGTAATATTTAGTCGTCAAGCAAACATACACTACACTTGTACAAACATTTGTTAAAATTTATTGATATTTCGAAATACGTAATACATTTAAGACGCTAATGTGTTTAAATTGGACAATAACATCTGTTTGTATTGTTATCGGTCTTTGCAATCTATAAACATTCCTTAAAAAAAATCTTGGTTGTTTTTTCCAGATGTATGTTGTAATGGAAAGAAAACACTTACTTGCATAGCTAATTATTTATATATAAATAAATAAAAACAGACAAATTGAGATTAGACATAAATTAAGAGCGTTTACGACGTACCTACGGCATTTCATACAAACTTTCAAGCCCTTGTTTTTCGAAACGAATGAACCGATTTTAATGAAACTTCGTATGCATAAGCAGGATACCAAGGTCTAAAAAGTTAGTTAAGAACATTTTCGAAAAATAAGTGCTTGAAAGTTTGTATGAAATGCCTATGCCGTGCGTCGTATTTATTATTTATTTAATACTTTAAGCACAAATCTACAGAGGCGGACTTAATGCCATAGGCAAAAAATTAATTAATTATTCTGATAAAAATAAGAAAATGTAGAGAAGTAGATAAATAATGAAGTAAGAGTCTTACCAAGATTTAACACACTAATCACATCGTAGGATTACTATTTTTATCTATCTTCTTGACTAGCTGATGGATACAGAAAAATGTAATATACATACTTCAAAAATAATAGCCAAAGTTGGCGTATAATACACCCCCAAAAGCTCTAGCTAACTACAGGCCGGCCGCTTAACTGAGACGTTGCCTACAGCCTAAAGTAGCAGCGCGGTGCGGGAGGGGTGTGGTGACGTGATGCGAGAGTTCAATGATTGGTCAACTTGTGACAAATATCACCCATCCTGCACCGCGCAGCTACCTCAGACAACGTCTCAGTTAAGCGGTCGGCCTATAGCTTAATGTCATTTAGATGGTTTATAAGTGAAGATTTCCCTTATGTGGAGACCTAGATTCCATAGTCAAATTAAACTTACCTCTCCAAGAAAGTAGTATTCTAGCGGCATCTGACTCTCCGGGTAGATATTCTCGAGGTACCACCTGAAGCTCTTGCACTTCAGCCGCTCGCGAAGCGCCTTCCGTTCGCTGACATCCCCGACCGGTACGCTCAAGGCCCCTGCTCATCATAATTATCACACAATGTAACTATAGTATGAGATAAAAGAACCACTATAACTGAACAAGGATATTTTGGCGCGTGGCCAAAACCAGAACTAACGCCGTCATCTTTGCACAAAAATTATTAGCAACAGCGCCACTTGTTAATGTCATTCGAGAGCCAAAAGATCTTTGTAGCAGTGTACATTCTACATGTAGCTGTACTTTGTTTTTACGTATTTCTGTAGTGAAAATAGGAATGTTATAATTATCAGTAATTTTCTTGTTTTGATTTTTTGGTCTGTTTTTGAATCTGTCAGTCTGATTATCGTCTATGTGAATTTTACTGTAGTGCTTGTATTTAAATAAAACACGGAAGTCTAAAAGAGGTACAATCAAGCACGAATATGGCAATCTTAAAACATTTACTATTAACGTGTCAAATTAAAAATGACGTTATTAAAAATCAATTTAATTTACATGGCAATACTACTGTTAGTTTGAAGCATGATTACGTTATACCCATTGACGTACACAAATGAATTTTGATGCGATCAAAATATTAATGACTGGTTAATTTTGTTAAATACATGCTGGGGTAACACTTGCTTGCGTTTTATGAAAAATAAAACGTAAATAAATGTTAACATAATACAGAGGGTTAATTTGTTACACTTACATAATGACAAACGAAGAACAACGAACACAAAACGGACAAATTATTATTATTTATGAAGCAATCAACCCCATATATCAGAATCGGAGCTAAATACGGACAGACACGCAACACGTACAAATCATTGACACAAAAAATGTAGAAAATGTGTTTCCCTCAACTTCTTTGTTCTAACTGTTATCGATACATTTATGATGCCTATTGAAATATACGCTTATCGCTTAGCCCACCTGTTCTGAATAAAGTCAGGCAAACAAAAATAAAGTGGGACATTCCACTTTATGGCTTTATAGCTTGTTCATGAGGTGTTATTAGCTTTATCTGTTCTATTTCTGTTGATTTTATTTTGGTTCGATAAAGCATTAACATAACAGTTAGGGATTTACAAATTTCTAAAGTCAAAACCAGCCACTAAGTGGCGATTTTACGTGTCTAAAATAAGTTTTTAAGCAAAGCTTGGAAACTTGAGTTTACGTTGTGATATTTTCTTCTCTATTTCTAATGAAGAAACAAAGATATTTTGAGATCTAGCACTTAAAAAGATTTTTTGTTTTTGTAATCGTCCTGTCACCAAGGACCAAGCTTCCCTCTAAAACAGTACTACTAAAGACTGAATTGAGAACAGGCGCGCCCGTACCCGGGTTAATATTGTAGTAGAAATGCTTCCAGTCGTCGAGCCAGACCTCAGCGAGGCGCGCGTTGTTGTGGTTGACCACACGGCCGGTGCCTCCGGGGAAGGAGTAGGGCGTCGTCTTGCGGAACACGTGGCCCACGTGTGAGCACGGCGCGATCTCCAGCCGCCCGCCGCACATCCACACCTGGCGCGCCCCACCACCCCGGTTATGTACCCAAAGCGAAGTAGCCAGGAGGATTTGCTTATCGTTTTTAGGAAGACTGAACTTGGACTTTCGGGCCGAACCAAATCTGAACCCGTCAGCCTTAAAAGCAAGAGTGAACAAGCATCTGGGCACACTCGTTCTATTGTAAACCCCATCCATCGGGCGAGATTGAGGTCAAGAGCAGGCCAATTGCGCAATAAAAAAAAGGTTTTAAATATAATTCAATGCTTGAGGAGCACTATAAGAGGCGAGATTGAACAGTCTTTTGACCATAGTTTCAGCTTCTTTCGTATATGTGCACGCACAAGAAAAGACCTGTGTTATCGATCTAATATCAACTTATTCTATTTATCGTTGACAGCTTAGAGCTTGCAATAGATTTGCCAGCACCTTTCAGATCAATAAAAATATTATTATTTTGGCAACCCAACTGAAATTCCCGGTATTCACTCGATGGCTTGGTTACTATTAAAATATTTAAAAAAGTCCCTCTTTTGTGGCGATATGCCCGCGAAAGACAAACATTCATTAATTAAAATCGGTCAACTTGTCAGTTTCGTGAAACGAACCTTAAGCGACTTTAGTGTCTTATTTTATGTGTTAATGTGGAATTAACTACCTACTTAAAGTATTTTTATTATTAAAGCATTGTAAGTATTGTTTATTTGAAGGCCACGGCCGTTATCTAAGTGTTAATTTCTACATAAGTAAAAAACCCAGTGACTCAACCTAATCTCATAGTAATTAATGAACTAAGTAATTAACAAAACCAGTTAGGACTAGCCGTGTTACAGTTTTTAATTTTAATATGGCAGCAAGAATCATGGCTTGGTGACAAACACTACATTTATAAATAGTACTTTTTCTCGAAAGTGGTGACTCTTCAATGTAATAAAATTACACTTTCGGACGTAGGTACTTCTTATAACCAGCTATGAATAGTGTGATTACACCTTCGACCAACAATACGAGTAGTACTAGATTAAGGATTAGGAACAAAAAAATGTCGCACAAGTGGCCGCGATTGCATATAACTTAATTATAAACCTTAATTTGCAAACATAACGTTTATTTATCGTTTGCAATATATTCAAAACTATGATTGAAAAGTAAAATTACTTATTTGTAAAATAAGAAAAAAAAATTTTTTTGATAAATAAATCATAAGTACATAATTTCTACTAAAGGTTAAAAAAACTATGTTGCAAAATAAGACCACAACACTAGTTTGTGGTCTTATTTTTCCGGCCGTTTTTGATGCGCTCATAAAAAATCTAGTACTATTGTTGATCGAAGGCTTACACACACACTACTACTTTTTTCATAGATTTAGTTCGATGGCAAAGCAATCAAGTTTTATCGCGTCTACCCGATATCTTCAAATCGGTTTCCTGTCATGATAAAACGTAATTGTTTTGCAGATAACTATATAACATTCAAGTCAGTTAAGACTTGAGTCTTTATCAACAACCGAAAGTTAACCGATTTTTCAAATCTTTAAACTGATTTTTTTATACAAAGTGCCTCTCTTCCTGGCTACATGTCTGATGTTATTTCACATTTCACACCTGCTACAAGTGACGTCACTATGTCGAGCCTGTTACTCAAATACACGCAGATTGCATTGTTTTGTAGTCAGCTGAAGTACCACCCCAACAAGTGTGAAATGTCCAAGCCACAAGCAATGATAAGAACACGTTTATTAATGAGACTTCCTTATTTATCTTTTGTGAAACGATAGAATAATTGCCAGTGCCTCAACCAATATTCATCATGTATTGAAATGAGATGTTCCCCATATACTGTTAGCACAAAGTTTAGTAAAAAATTAATACTGTGTAAAATTTGTAAAAACTAAAATCATCACTATTTAGTTTAACTACAAAACGGAAAAAGCCTATGAAATGTTCCCGGAATCGTTGCTAAAGTTACCGAAAAGAGAACAAGACCAGGAATTTGCAATTGTTTTGAATAAACTAACGATGGAGTTTATGTTTGATTGCAATAACAATCGGAAGGATTAGTTTAACAATAATATAAACAACGTATAGTTTAGTATACGTTGGAATTGTATCAGATCTAGCGGCCGACTTCTTGGCCTAATAATAACAATAATTACTAGATGAACAAGTACCCCATTAGGCAAATCTAACGTTTCTCGTCTCTTACAGCTCGTACACATACCCATTTCTGGAATTTTAACAACAATCTGGGATTAATATTAATCATACAAAGACGGAAAAACAATACACACATAGATTAGGAAACACATAACAGGAACCGATACGTTAATCGATCTTCCTCTGCAAATATTAATTTAATATTATATTCATAGCTGTTATCGCAGTAACACATAATTCTATTAAGCCATGATAGACGAGCTGCGGCAAATGATACAAAAATAGCTTATAAATGAGATATAGGGATTCAATGTTATAACATAAATATTGTGTCAGTCGTGTGCCAGAAGGATCAGAAAACTGGGAAGACTTGGTTGGACAAAAGACCTTTTATCAAATGTACTAACTATTCTTAGGATTAATTTTATGAATAGTAGTATATTGTTAACTAAAGACATCATATGACATATTCATGTTTTGTATAAATTAAAGCCTTCATCAAGATATACTTGATGCATTTTGCTCAGCTGGTCTTGGTATGTTTAAATTCTTCGCTAAGATTTTATTCAATAGTGTCAAAAGTCTTTATAAACCGTTTTTACTAAAAATAAATAGTTAACTGACCTCCGGAACTATCTCATTTAATAATTTAATCATTATTTATATCATTTACCACAACCCATAGTCTAAAAAGGATTGCTGTGGTTAATCCTAATATTGGTTGGAGACAAATATTAATACTTATAACTCATTGCTTCTGCATCAAGAAGAAGCAGAAAAAATGTAAAAATTCCAAAAGAAAATATAGAAAACAGCGAACAGAAATAAAAAAGCGTGTTGCAGGATGAAATAAACCTAAGAAAATCTTCTTTTTTTTTGCATAAAAACCTAAAAAGCATGATAAATGGACACTGTATTATTATTTAAATATTTAATCCTACAACACAACTTAGAATAAAAAAATAAACATAGAAACAGATTACAAAGAGCGGGAAAACACACAGATTGTAAAAAAGCGATGAAGCAAAATGAATAGAAAATAAAATGCCATGCCGAGACACATGAATGCAGCTGCAATGGGGTTAATGTCAAGCTTTTCTGGATTATCCAAATGTTAATGATGTAATGTGTCAAAACTTTACGTTGTTAGTGTTATATCCCAAGCCACAACAAAACTTTTGTATTTTGTACCTTCATTTCTATCATTTTGCTATTTAACCTTTTCACCGCCAAGCACTTCTATAGAAGTTCGGGATTTTCGTGCCACCAGCGCCACAACTTCTATAGAAGTTGTTAATTTTAACTATCTTATTAAAATAAATTTACTGTGATTAAAAGCTTTGTTCCATTTTATTATTTAAGATAGCACTGTCTACTACCCTGTTTTTTATTTTTCTACACAAAATAAGCCCTAGTTTGTTCTAAAATCGGCAAAAACAGAAAATCCGAATTTTGTTACTTTCCTCAGAACGCCAATCACTTCATATCAAGTTGGCCAGTGATGTGCCGTGAAAGGTTGATTTCACCATTGAAATATTTATAAATACAGAAAGTTACGAATATCGAAAACAATTTGAGGTCAATAAAATATGAACTTAGTTATCTACTTCATTACAAAGGATAGTAGATGAATTTCGACCTTCAGGTAGATGCCGATACGTAATTATAAAGTTGTTACCAATTCTTGTCGATAGTTATTTTCCCATCTCTACAAAACAATTGGTCGTCTATGCCCCTGTGCGCCACCGAGTGCCACGAACTACTATAGAAGTTGGTCAGTGACGTCATAGGCGTGCGGCTGTCAAGGTCACTTTGGCATAGTGCAGCACAAAATCGGATTCGCGCGCACGCATCTTTCTTTCTTTCACTTGATAACAAATAGAAAAATAAGTGAAGAACTTGATTCGGACGAACTTCTTAAAATTTTGCAAGGTGTGGAATCGGACTCGGGAGTATTTTGTGGAGAACATTGAACCAGAAGATAATTCTGCCTATGTCTAACTGGATGATAATAATAATGTTTATTCATCAAAGAGTAGGAATTCAATAAGTATGTAAAATGTTCGGTGAGCCCAGTATCTCCAGATGCACTGTAATTACAGTAGATTTAGGTACTGTTTTGTACTCCATACACTATTATGGTAAATACAATACATGAGTTAAGAAAAGAACAGAAACAACACTTAAAAAACAATGCTTTGATAAGTACACGGCTACAAGCGTGATAGAATTTAAATATATAGTTACTTTCCATTTCAAAAAACACTTTAAAACAATTAAAAATTCTGCCACTTAGATACCTACGGTAAAAAACGTTAACTGAAGTTATTAAAAAAACACAGGAATAAACAAAAATAGAAGAAAGAAAGACCATAGACCCCATCCCTGATCAGAATCGAATTCAACGTGCCCTCAGTGCCAATAACTTGATATGAAGTTAAAGAATGAGATCATGAAACAAATAGAGATGTACCCCATTCCTTATAGTTCTAATTGAGTTATGTATTAGTTTCTTTGATACTCATAATTTATACTGTTTTTTCTTATTAAGGATACTGTGAAACAAAACAAATCTGGAAATATTTAATCAGTTTTTATTTATATTCGTAAAATCAACTTTAAATCTTAACTTTACGCGTACAAATCTTATTCATCGATATGACGATATCCCCATCACTACTGTTTACTATATATTTAGTTATACATTTATAGCTTGGCGCTCGGCGAGGCATTGCGTTTTGTGTACGTTGGCGGCGAAAAGGTTAAACGTACCTTATTTGTGTAATAGATCGGAGCAGGCTGTGTTTCCCTTGACTTACCCTATGTTGTACTAATAAATGCAAGGAAAACGCAGTATGCTTAAACAATCGCTACTAAACACTTCATAAACCCAACATAATTTCCTTCCATTAATAATGTAAACTCTAACTAAATGTAAATGTAAACTCTATATTTAGTAGATCTTTGACTAGTACGAAAATAAAAGTATAGGGCTCGTTCCGACGGCAATTGTTTTCCAATAATCCATTTAACAGTTAGTTATATATAATTCGATAAACGTAGTTATCGCATTAGCGTTCGTCCAGCCAAACTGAACAATATTTAAATTGAAATAAAATCCTTATGGATAGGTAGTGAAATAAATACTGAAACGCGTTAACCCTATTTCATGTAACCGATGCACGATTGTAATAGCTTCACTAACACGTTCGACGTGCGGAAAACTGGCCGTCTGAACGCTCTCTAATAGCAAAATGTTAGCAGTGTCGGTACATTCCAGACTCGAACCTGGGTTCATGGCGTAATAGAACTCTCCCCATTCGTCCATCCAGACTTCAGCGACGCGAGCCGCGTTGTGGAGCACGACGTTTTGCACGCCTCCGGGGAAGGAATAAGGCGACTTGTCGCGGAACACGTGGCCCACGTGCGAGCACGGCACGATCTCCAGCCGCCCGCCGCACTGCCAGACCTTTACCCCACATTTTTATTTGTAGCGAGAGCCGATACTTTTGTTCGTCCGGTGCAAGTCAAATATAGACCAATCTTCTTACCACAGAGAAGAATGTCTTTATCTACCCTGGTCTTTCAGCATTACTAAAGTTGTTGACTGGCCTAACTCTTTATAAGAAGAATACTTGAGCTGGTCTCCTACTAATTTCTGAGCACGGTTTTGTATTTGTCTGCGCTTCTTTAGTTGTCTATCTGGACTAGGATTTAATTTATGCTGTAAACGCATAGCCAAAAGACCAGGTAGAGTTTCTAAAATCTTTTAAGATTAGAGAAAAATGATTTTAATAAACTTACCATATAGACCTCACGAAAGAACTAGATAAAAATCTAAAACATTCGTTTTAACTCGTCAATTGGACCTAAAACAGTAAGCTGTCCATAACTCAAGACTACCGTGTAGGAAGCCAATTCGCAGCTATCTAAACTAAATACAATCTACCTTCTTTATTCTCTGGTCCTAACGCTCTAATAAGAAATTTTACCCTGAAGCTCATCTCGAGGTTCTCTCCGCCCCAGATGTCCATGCCCTGGTCGTAGGAGCCGATCTGGTAGAAATAGTCCTTGTCGATGGCAAACAGTCCTCCCGCCATGGTGGGCGTACGGAGCGGCGCCGTGCGGTCGCCCCCTCGACGCGCCATCTCGCGTTCCGGCACTCGATACCTAAGATTAAATAAAACAGGATCTGCTTTAATGAACACTCATTAAACGATGATAAGTTCTTTATCTCATCTGACAGATAGACATTTTCAACCGTAGACAGAGTAGGTATAGCAATAGACATGTCACTAAATAATAATAATAATGAGACAAGGACACACCTATTAGATTCAGTAGTAAGAGTAAAGTAAACGAGACAGAGATATAATTTCTCATTTTCTTTCACTTATGTAAAGTTTTGTCTGGCCCCAGTTGCTAGCCAAAAACTGGGGCCCAACAAAACGGCTGTCACGGTATGATTTCTTTGTAAAGTATTACCCGACTACATTGGATAGTACAGATATATCTATATACTGGCAGATAATCAATACAACACTATATCTACGAATTCAACATATAAAAACCACATTTTATCTGTCAGATTGTTATCCAATCGGCAAATTACTTAACTAGCGGTAATTAAAATATTACCTTATGTCTAAAATTGATAAAGGGGAGTAATAAACAGTTCCGCGATCAGTTTTGCGTATTGAGATAATTAAATACACACTTTGTTGTTTAAAGTGTAATTTAATTACTTGAGATTTCATATCCGTTCTGTTAATTTTAGGTATGAATAGGTACATAACATACATAATCAGCCTATAATGTTCCCACTGCTGGGACACAGGCCTCCTCTCGGTGAGAGGGAGTGGGCGGTAATCCACCACGCGGGCCCTGCGGGTTGGCAGATGTCACATGTCTTCGAATTTTTGGTTCTAGGACATGCTGGTTTCCTCACGATGTTTGCCTTCACCGTTTTGAGAGCAGTGGTGATGAAATAATTTACAAAAAGTAAAGCGCCTGTCTGGGTTCGAACCTACAACCTAAAACTCGTAAGTCGCGGCCGTTACCACTTGGCCACCACTGCTGCACCACTGGTATGAATTTGAAATTTTATTTTTGTAGCTCCCAGCTTTGCTCTCCGGATCAAAACACATTACTTTGGCAAATCATCTGCCTAGCCCTTTCCCAACTATATTAGGGTCGGCTCCAAGTCAAACCGGATGCAGCTGAATACCTGTAATTTACATGGAGCGACTGCCTATCTGACCTCCACAACCCAGTTACTAGGTAATATGATACCTCTTGGTAAGACTGGTCGTTAGACTTTCGGGCTTCTAAGGACCCGTAACGACTTTCAAAATCGATAAATGACAGCCGGGACCTACGGGCGAACGTACTTTCCGAGACACGGAGGAGTATGTAAAGATGGTCACCCAACCGCGGCAAGCGTAGCTTAACCTGATCGATCGACCCGCGCGGTTGTTATTACTTAGTCGCAAAAGAGAGGAAATATTTTTTTTTAATTACCTATTTACTTAAAAGTACATACCCAATATAATTTTACACCAGCTAACTACAAGGAATACTATGTATTTTTAATTTTCACTAGTCCTACAAAAAAAAAGCTAATTGAGAATATTGATAGACATGTTTAAATAAATGATTGGCAAATGTCTCGTACGACGACATATAAAGCTATGCATATCCAGTATAAGCTGACTTCTCATTGTAAGTAAAGCTTATACAATGCGAGCTCAGCTAAAACCGGAAATGTATAGCTTAACATGTCGTCGTGTGTACTAATGTTGACTTTATGCTTAGCGACCACGTTTTATGAATTACTAATTATACGATTCGATTTGGTAATAATTTTATTTTTGTTTGACATTGTAGCGTAGTCTGTTATCGATATTCGATGCAATTAATCGGCAGGTTTTGGCACCTGCCAATTAATTGCGTAACAAAATATCAGTAGCACTAGCAATGGCTTTCATTTTGACAGTTCAACAACATTCATTGCGTTATTTATGTTGATGAGCAGACAAATTTTTCGAACATATGAAGCAATAGATTAGCATTATGCTTTAAAATGATCCAGATTTTGACTGATAGTGTGTTACGCAATTAGGGAGCCGGTTCCTGCAAGCCTGACAAACAGAAGAATAACTAACATACATCCCATCCTAGTTTACTGTCGTTATTCCGATGACAATTCTTTAAAAGCAAGCTTTCCAATGTGTGTGATTTACCAGAACGGTCCTTAATGCCCAACCCGTTATTTTGTAACCGGCTTGATGTGTAACCAACCCACCCGCTCTAGGCCCGCGTGGTGTATTAGGGCGCACTCCCCCTCACAGAGAGGAGGGCTGTGTCCCAGCACTGGGAACATTAATCATCTGCCTAGCCTTTTCCCAACTATTTTGGAGTCGGCTTCCAGTCTAATCCGATGCAGGTGAATAAGTATTTACATGGAGCTACTGGGAACGCTATAGGCTGATTATGTCGAACAACTTGGTCTCAAACAGTTTTTTTCAACGCGAAACGTGCAAACGTGCACTGTGACGTCAGTGTCGTATTATAAAGCGAACCCGTTCACCTATTTTCTATGCAATACCACGTTTCAGGCGGCACGCGTCGCATTTGTAATTACTTGGCCTTAGCCCCTACTAAATATCCATTACATCTGGCAGACGCCACTTGAACTTAATTATCTGAGTTGGACGCAACTAAAACATTTTGGCCTTTTGACTTACAGTACAATAGTAATCTACATATTTTTTGTTGCTTAATATTTAATTTTTTTATCATTTTCATATTTTTTTATGTAAAACATCTAACACGGCGGGGGCAGACCAGCTGCGATCGTAACTCTGCGACTCTCTCTCAGAGTAATTAAATTAATGTTGGTATTAACTATTAAATTAATTTATGATTTTTTTTAATAAAGAATATTTGTTTTCAATTTAAAAGAATCTGAAAATTGTTTTTGATTAAGTATACCATATTTATTTCCTTTAAGGGGCTTACAGGACCTAAACGCAAAAAACGCAAGTTTTAGAAACAATAAAAGTAAATGATCGCCTACAGTAAAAAAAACCAAAAACATATATGATATTCTTCAGGATAAATGCTAGGATGATAGTGTGTTGAAAACATAATACAACTTATTTGGTACGATAGAAAAAAATCATGAAGATACCTCTAAAAACTTTTTATTTACAACAAAATTCATACTAATATACATACAATCATTATGATTTTTTGTCAGATTATTCTACAAGCAACATACTAAAACTATAGTGTTTTAGTTTTTTTGTCCAAAGACTAGATTTTTCGTAAATCGATAATTGCTTCATATTTTGCAATAAATTACCAGCGTTGTGGCATCGCGCTTCTCTTTCTTTTCTATGCAGACCGACAAAGACCGCGCTTTAGGTCATGTAGTCCTCTTAATAAACTCAAAGCATTTATTTCGATTAAACCATGTACGGGCACTTTTGAATTGTCAAAATTAAATAGTCGGTCAGTTAGTCAGAAAGTTGAAGCTAGTTACCCATTCCAAAACGTAATCTCTGTGGAGAAGAACGGGCAAGAAACTCCATACACACATAACAACATAAACCATACCATACTTTCATGGATATTTTCTATACAAAATAGTTTCGATGTTTCACATCTGCCAGGCGTTTCACAGCGACATTTTTTTTTTTTTAAGTAATTATGATCTCGCCTAATCAAGGTCGAATTTTAAAATATCCAGGTGCACATCTGCCTATTAATTAATTACGCTAAACTAAACAAAGAAAACAATGTAAAATCCAATTATTTAATGTAGCAACCCTGTCACATCCGATATCGAAAGAGAGAACTTATTAATAAGCGCAGTAATCAAGGTGTTCTCTAGCGCAACCGTCGGAAACAAAACATTGGGACGTGGTGTTATGTAATTACAACAATCGGTAATAACAATAGCACGTACGTTGGTGAGTTGTGCCGCTAAGCGCACGCGCCTAACGCACATCCAATTAGTTGACATTAAACAGGTGGTTTCGTTTCATGTAACTGAAACATTTGTTGTTAGTGTTACTACCGTGAAAATGGACCGTGTAAGAGCATGTAGTGGAAATTTGTTTTTTTTTGTTTTGACATTTTGGTCTTAATATAACTTGTAATATTTCTCGGGCATCAGTTCAAAGGTTCATGTTGAGTTCAAACATTCATGTCTAATAAGATAAATAATATTAGTAAATGTTTATGTTTTAGCCTAAAGCAAACCTTACGTACCGATACTGCTTCTATATTTTTCCTTAATACAAGGAAGAGTTTTGTTTTTTTATCCTCTGTCTAGCGTTTTACAATTAATGACGTAGATAACAGCGTTTTTGTAATAAAAGGGGGAAAATACATATATTCAGGAGTGTAACTGTGTACTTACCACCTAAAGTTGAGCTTCCAGTTGAACCCTCCCCACGTCATATCCGAGGCCTGTATGTACTCGAAGGTGGTGTCGGAAATGACGTCAATGATGGGGCACACCACCGTCGTCCGGTCCTCCACGATCCTCGCCAGCAGCGGCTCGAGCCAACCCTCTAAAAATGTAAACAAAATGTAAGTCAAAAACTATTAAAGAAATAAAAAACCTATAAGTGTGACACGCTGTGAATGTGTGTAAGCGCAGGAGCTGTCGCTACCGTCCGAGAAAATGGCAAACTCGGAAGTTTGTGTGTGTGTGTTTTGTACTGACGCTACTCGTCTTCACGCACAAATGCAGGGCGTATTTGTACACTGGGTAAACACAAGTAAAGCGCGTGTCGCTTCGTGAGATAAAAGTACTGTACCACCATAAGGTTGAATATTACTTGCACGTCATAAAACGAAAAGGAATATCTGATCTGTCTGTGACGGTTAAATAGTTTAAACTTTAGTGAAGTTTCAATTTACTAGAAATTACATAATATTGTGAATAGTGGTAAGTAATTAAAAGATTAACTATACACTATTCAGGGTTCTCGCGCACTACGCGGACACGAACGGTCGCAATCTCAAAGAAAGTTTGGCCGCAACTGACCGAACGACTAATTGTGCGACAAAACTTTCTTCTTTGTCGGAGCTTCTGCGGCTAGATCCAATCCCGCATGTTCCTTGCTACCCTCCCCCAGCGACCGACGCCCTAAGCCGAGGTCTGAACGTCGCTTAGTTTATAAGTTTTTTGCACTGGCTGGAAGCCTTGCTTATAAGGCAATCACCAACCTCCTAGGTTGAACTGCGACATGACCTTTAGAAGAAAAAACGGCCAAGATTGCGGCCGGTCACGCGACAAGTCGTGGTCCTGGCCGTCGTAGTACGCGAGCAGCGCGTAGTCCCTTAACCTCCTCCTCATTTTCTCTCTCCACAATTTTATTACTTTAAAAGATATTGTAGGTATAGGAGCTGTAAAGCATACCTATCATTATTCTGTCGTATCAATCTATTGTTATAGACAATAGATTGATCTATTGTTTGCAGCAAAGTTTACTAAATTATGTCACTATGATATTTTGTTGTGAGTATCCGTGACTAAGTTCGTTGATATTTATCAACTTGCCAATTCACTTCATCGTCACGATAAGGAAAGCCAGTTTTAAAACATTTAGATTAATGCTATATTTCAGAAAGGGTAAATATTACCTAATGTTCTAATATAGAGCAGTCACGTTTTCCATTCGAGCAATTATTAATTTTAAATTCTTCAATTTTATGACGTTACCCTTTTACCGACTTAAATAAGTAGGTATTTAAGTCAGTGAAGCAGGTCTAAGACAATACCATGTTATGTATAAATACATATTGCTCTTTTTAACAGTCAAAAATATAACAATATTATAACGACTGCTGAGAATATTGGAACACCTATAGAATCCAGAATTTCAGAGCACCTATAAAGAATTGGCAGTTATAAAAAGCCTATAAAAATAAGAATCTTCGCATAAACCTATAAAGAATGTTCATCTTTGTATCTAAAGCGAAAAATTATGGACATGTGCATCCTTCCCATTCTGAACTATGGATCCCAGACTTGGTCTTTGACAAACATTCAAAAGTCCAAACTCAAGGTTTGCCAACGTGCAATGGAGCGCAGTATTCTAGGCGTCAAATTGACAGAATGTTCTGTCAATTTGGCGCGAATATGGATTCGCAACACCACACTGCGTTCCAAAACACAGATTTCTGACGTTGCTCAAAAAGCTGCTAAGCTGAAGTGGGACTGGGCTGGCCACGTCTGCCGTATGCCCAATAAGCTGTGGCCGAAAATAACCACCACGTGGAGCCCTGATACGGGTAGAAAGCGTCGCGGCAGACCCCGTAGAAGATGGCGGGACGAGCTGGACAAAACAAACGACCAGTGGTCCACTTTAGCCCTGGATCGAAAGAACTGGAAGTCATGGGGAGAGGCCTTTGCCAAGCAGTGGGATGATGCAGGCTAACAGTAACAGTAACATCTTTGTATCTAGGAACGGACGTACGTCTATAAGAAGCTAATGAGTCGGATAAAAATATGGGATACCAATAACGGAGTAGCGTCATGCATGCTTGAATTTTGAATCAACATAGTATCTAGCTCAGAGCGAACAATGCATTTAAATCATTGGTGTGTATTGATATACCGCTTTGCAGCAATAAATTGCAATTGAGTTGCAATCTTAAATCACTTGGTTATTTGGTCCAGATTTACGGCATAGTAGTGTATGAAAAGAATTAGTTGTATGCACAAATTAATTTGGGTTCGATTCACGATCAGCAATTCAGCTGCACGATTACTGACAAATGCGTGCACTGGCTGGACAGGTCTACTCAATCTGTGTGGTTCTTTCCACAAAATACAATTTCAGACACCAATCTGCATGGTCTTCACAAGATCTGACCAAGATTATGTCTGGACTTCAAGAGACTGTGACCTCATAGTTTGTTTCGGCCTTTCTTCTCAGAGTAGTCAGATAGGAAACGGAAACGCTGAAATCATCTAGTTTTTATTAAAAATATGATTCTCATGCAATGTGTTTTTACAAACCTACTTACCTACAGAAATAAAATCATTTATCAATCCTAGGTCGGCCGCAAAGTGCAATAGCTCTTTGCCAAAAAAAATTGAAAATTGAAGATTCCAGATGGAAAAACCCAATTTTTAACTAGGCTTTAGCGAAACTATAGAAAACAAAAATGGTGTATTCTTGACTAATCCATACCAATATTATAAATTCGAAAGCAACTGTCTGTACGTTACCTTTTCACGCCTAAACCAATGAACAGATTTCGATAAATTTTGGCAAGGAGATAGATGACACTTATGTGGGTGAAACAGCGGGGCGCTGCTAACTTTGTCGGATTACAGTTCGAAATTTAAAAATGGCTCGATAGTTTAAACCTGGGTCTAAAGATAAAACTTGTTTTGGAATAAGGCCCCAATGCTATGTGCTTTTAGCACCAGAAATAAACAAAAATCGATCAGCTGTTTATTTCCGCGCACTCGTGGGCAGCCGTAGGAGTCAGTTGAGGTTAACCGGTGACTTACTTTACACTTGGTACTTAACCTGTTTTTTCTTGGAAACGGAAAGTAAAGGGGCCTAAGCAATGCATTATTGCGAGAAACTTATTGTGCAATGCCAATATACTTTGACCGAACCGAACCGATAATATTTTTATAGATCTACAAGCTAAACTGCTAATTTTGAAAAAGGTAAAGAGTGGTGGCCAATGCGGTTGTATTTCGTTACGCAAATTTCAGCCGTATGCAAAAGGAACTAAGTTGAGTTTAAATTGTTAACAAATCGATTAGGGTCAAACAGCACGCTTCTGCCTGATGATTTGACATTGCTCAATCAGTAATCTGTGGGCTAAACGTGTTTATTGCAAACATATTTCGTACGCGACGATGTGCGATCGTGGGGATCCCCAAGACCGTAGCGGTCACCACTTAGTACCTATTTTACGCCATCAAAGCTGAAGAACTTCTTTGTTTTTTTTTTGTTTGTTTGTTTGAACGAGCTAAACTCTGTAACTACCAGTAGGATTTGAAAACATATTTTTGCATTTGATAGGCCACTTCTTGAGGAAGGCTATAGGCTATTAACATTACGCTACGATCAATAAGGCAAGAGCAAAAAGAAAAAGTCAAAAAGAACGCTAAGCGAAAATCAAGTAATAGCGACGGGGAGTTTTATAAAAATGTGGCAGTTATACCTAAAAAATGTGCTGTTTAGTACAGGCATTGTGTATCTTACGACTTCCACGCGAACGAAGTCGCGGGCAGAATCTAGTTATTAATATAAAAGTGAATCATTACCTGTACATTCGCAATGGGCATCGAGGAACGTGATGACATCACCCTTGACGTGTTTGGCGCCCAATAGACGCGCACGGATGAGACCAGACCTGTTCTCAGTGCGGAACAAATGCGTCGGTACCGGCAGCGTCTTTATGTAGTCTTCTAGCTTCTTGCCGAGATGTTCTGGTTAAGGAAACAGATCATAAAATATCTTCATCTTCTCGACGGCATGTCATGCTGGCTCTTAATACAGGGTGAAATTTTAATCACCATTTTCCTCTTAAGAGGTCATTGTACTCATCATTATGAACAACTTTTACTATGGGTCCAAATCTGAAATCGTGAAAAAAAAATCAGCTGTTCCCTACATTTATGTTCGCGTAACTCGTCAAAATGTAGGGAACAGCTGATTTCTTTTTTCGCGATTTCATGTTTGGTCCCATAGTAAAAGTTGTTCATAATTATGAGTACCCCTTAAGAGGAAAACGGTGATTAAAATTTCACTCTGTATAGCGTATTTGTCAAAATATTCGCGTCACTTGGGTAAAACAATAATAACATACAACCATCGAATAGAAATCGAATCGACAGAATTTTATAATTATTTTATATTTTATTTACTTTGCTCATATAAATGAAATATAAAAGAATTATAAAATTCTGTCGATTCGTATTCTAAAAAACATCAACCATTTATGCAAAGGTGATAGCTAATTGCTATATTACTGACTGTACATTAAATCAGCCTCCACGAGTAACGACACATAAGCTGCCGCACAATTCATAAACGCAGTAAAGTCTATACCTGTCACATGTTCTTTACTGCGTTTATAAATTGTGCGGCAGTAAGTACGTCCGGTGCATCTAGGACAGTCAGCCCCCCTACTAATCTTACTGACTGCTACTACACGAGAGAAGAAATCATAATTAATAATTATGTTATAAACATTTTACGCCGAGAATTTGCCGTACCATTGTGTATATAGAACAAAAGTGATACCTCCATTGTTACGCAGCCATAACTCAATGTCAATGATTTAATTGAAAAGCTATTGAAAAGGTTTGTTTTATTTGAATGTGTTGTAAAGTGTGTCATTATCATGCAGTTGGTAACTGGTTTTCCTTAGGTCAAAAACGTGCATTCCCATGAGGTTATTCCAGAGGTTGGGCCAGTTATTTTATTAAAGAAGAATGCCCAAAAATGTATGGGCAATAACCCCCTAGTCGATAAAAAAAAAACATATGTGGGATAAAGGGACATTAATTGCAGATAAAAAATCCATACTATTAAATACGAAAGTGTGTCTGTCTGTTACCTCTTCACGCTTAAGCCGCTGAACCGATTTAGATGAAATTTGGTATGGAGATAGTTTAAGAGTCCCGAGAAAGGACATAGGATAGTTTTTATCCCAATATTCCCGCGGGAAACTTATGGGGGTGAAACCGCGGGGGGCTGCAAGTATAAAATACTTTAAAAATTATCCCCATGATGCGCTATGTATCTCAGTCTCAACACTCTCAATGCTTAACTGACTTACGTTACGTTCGTTGTTTGGTTGGTGGAATATGTGCAACAAAACGCATGGTACACTACCTCTCTTTGACCACAGGAAACTCTTTATTCGACGCTTGCAATGTTGCCGCTTTGTGCACGCTGTGGCGCTTATGGTGATTATTTTGAGAAAAACTAATTTCACATTTTATATCTACCATGTACCTATATCTATCTAGTAACGTATATAAACATTTTTTTAATCGACACTATATATTTTGGGCATTCTCCTTTTCCCTGCATGAAGAGTACTTAGTCTTTTTCTAACACCCAGGTAAGTACTATTGATTAGCACCACCACGCCTAACTTACATCAAAATTGATTCGGTATATAATAAACATTAAAAAAAAACAAGTCATTTTCACATTAAATAAAGCAATATTTGGATATCTCCAGTCCGGCTGTCATCCAAAGCTATTTTGAATTTTCCTCCACAAGATTAAACGAAAGAAATACCACCCCATCTATATGAGCTGGCTGCACGCACAAGACTGGGTTAAGTACACTTTTTATATTTACTTGTACGTGACGTAGGCCGTCTCGACAAGAGGCGCCAGATTATAAGAAGATGCATGTCTGAAGACCTTTTTATTACTAAGTATACTATCTCATTACGTGTAGGAAGTATAGACAACGAGCTAGCAAGAGCTTATCTATACTAATAATAAAGCTGAAGGGTTTTTTGGTTTGAACGAGCTAATCTCTGGAACTAATCGGATTTGCAAAATCCCAATATAGATAGCCCAACTGTTGCGGAAGGCTATAGGTTCCTTACCATCATGGTAGGACCCAAGGAGTCGAGCAAAAAGAAAAAACCGGCCAAGTGCGTGTCGGACCACGCACAAAAATAATCAGCTAACGAAAATACACTAATTTATTATTTTAGGTCAAAATAAAATCACTTTAATCAGTGTTTTTTTTTTGTTTGGATATCTTGGTTAGACGTACTGAGCGCTGTGTTAAAATTTGTCCATCTATTTTAATGGGACCCTGTATATATACTACTGCCGTGATTTTTTTCAGATATCCAAAAGCAACCATTTAGCTGGTAGGGGGGGGGGGGGACACTTGACTCTAACAAAAATTAGCACTTTAAAGCTTAATATTTCATAAACGGATCCCTGAATCGAAAAATAGTTTTCACAAACCCGCGATATTTTTGAAAGACCTATCCAACGATTCCCAACGCCATGGGGTAGACGAGAAACAAAACCAACCCCACTTTACGCGTAAAGGTAGGTACCCTAAAATATATTTTTTGTCATCACTTGTCGGCGTGACTAAAAAGTATATCCGTGCCAAATAATAGCTTTCTAATACTAAGAGTCTCTGAGCTAAGCTGCGGACGGACGGACGGACGGACAGACGGACATGGCGAAACTATAAGGGTTACTTGTTTACTCCGGAACACTAAAAAAATCAGAGAGAACGCTAAGCGAAAACGAAGTAATAGCACGGACAGGCGATGCGATGCGATGGGGTGGGTCGGGGAAACAAGAAATTTCAAGCGAACGAAGTCGCGGGCAGAAGCTAGTTAAAAATAAAAGCCTTCCAAAATTATAAGATGTTAACATTGTTGTTCAAATGCGGAATATTATGCAATTCTGCATGCACATAAAACGTAGTCTGAATAGTAAGAAATAAAGTAGTTGCTCACTTTGCGAATAAAGCCAAATACAGAAATATCATGAAGTATATATGTAACAAAAAATCATATCCGATCAAATATTGTGGTATATTAAGATGTTAATTGCTAAAGCTGTGTCTACACTAGGATAGCGGCGCCGAACGATATGCTTGACAGGACAGCTCGTGCTCTGGCGCCGTCGGGCGGTAAGGCAGTAAATAGGTAGACAGTAGACACTCATCATGTGGTGAGATTACTAAGTAACAGGGTCGAGAGTAGCACGATTGTGACGTAATCTTGATTATTGTGAAAATACTTTTCCTTTAACCTTTGTCAATGAACACAAAAGAGGTCGTGATTAAAATGAAGGGAAAATTGAATCAAAAGATTTGCGTTATCTTCACAATTATTAGTATTATGAAAATTCCAGACATGTTTGCTATTTACACGAGTCTCACACAATCAAATGTAGTGTCTGTGAATATAATAATGAATATTTAACGGAGAGAAGCTATTATAACTCCTAAGACTTGAATATTATGAGCGAGAATTAAATAGTTTGTTGCGCTCATTTGAAATGCAACTTTAACACCAGCTAAAAGGAGATTTAGAGCACAGTCGGACTGGTTAAAATTACATAGATACAACAGGAACTAACAAGAACTGAAATAATGTCGCATGCCGGGTGCAAAACTGCGTGAAAATGTCACTGCCGTAATATGTTGTTAAAGTGTTTTAGTTCAGTTTTGTCGACGCGTCAAGTGGTCGTCACAAAAGTATGTATGTAACCAGCCTAAGAAGCATTCAAGGCGAACGTGGATTTGATTCATTCATGATCTTAATCTACATATTTATTCAATAAAATGCATGGAGAACAGAAACCAGCAAGCCCGCGGTCAAGCCACTAGAAATGCTCACGATACGAAAATACATTTTATAAAACGTATTACTCATTCAACATATTTTTTGTTTCTATAGTTGACGTGGTTTACGCTGACCGCGTCATTTTTTCCGATCCGGCTCGTAAGTAAAGGTAAATTATAATTGAACATGATAAGATACAATATATCGTGAATTTGTGATTACTTTTATAAGTTGCATCTAAAGCATGATTACCAATATTACCATCCAAGTGTTGAAAGTAATTGTAAATTTGTATGAAAAGGTTACTGGTTACTGTTAGCCTGCATCATCGGATCCCACTGCTGGGCAAATGCCTCTCCCCATGACTTCCAGGTCTTTCGATCCAAGGCTAAAGTGGACCACTAGTAAAGGATAAAATTAATTTAATAAACTGCCCTTCAATATTTTCTTTATCTTTTCAAAGGTCTTATTGAGTCTCCAAGCTTATCTACTCGTACTACTGTGCTCTATTATTATGTTCTTCGTCTTCTGTACGACAAGAGTACTGTCGATTTTATTTTCCTTTTGAGTGCGTTGTTATTATTGTTACTTTATTTGAATTCTTTGATGAGAAATGTAACAAAAAAGTGACCCTATGGTACCCTAGGGAAGGGAAGAAAAAGGGAAACCCTCAAAAAGATGGCAGGATGACTTAGTGAGGACGGCTGGAACGACATGGACTAGACAGGCAAGGAACAGGGAGAATAGGAAGGGGTTGGAGGAGAACTTTGGCAAAGGGCACACAGAGACTCAGAACTGATATTGAACACAACATGATATTCATTAGTACTGTCCCTGAAAAGGGCTATAAAAAAGAGCACTATAATCGAACGAAAGATGATAAACGTAAACGAAGCCATTTGGCGCTGGCTCCACGAGCGAGAGAATCGCGACGAGTCCGCCCTTATATCGTCGGATAATCTCCACGAACGAGCGATAATTCCGCCGCGTATCGTCGCGAGTCGTAACGGAATCGCAGCGTTTCCGCGACGACTCGTAACGGTATCGCCGCGTTTCCAGAGAGGCAACGCTGAAATGACGCTGCGTTTGACAGCGCGCCCGCCGCGCGCTCGTCGCGAGCGCGCGGCGGGCCCGCTGCTAGTCGCGGCGGGCTAGCGACGATGTAATGACGTTTCGCGCGCTCATTGCCACTCGTCGCATCGCGGCGATAATATCGCCGTGTGGAGACGGTTCCATAGAGTGTATAGAAATACGTGGCACGACGATAATATCGCCGCGATTCTCTCGCTCGTGGAGTCAGCGCCAAAGACATAAGGATCGTAGCAGGTGGCATTCTGCAGTTTCTACCATGCAAGGCGCGAGTTTATGTATGTATGTGTACTATTAGTCGTTTTAAATAAATATCAGTGAACTCAATGTGCATAAATTTTATACTAAATAATCAGCACGGGGGAAAATTCTGCTAAGTTTATGAAGACGGTTTACATTACCCATGCATAGATTTCACGACAAATTGCACACTCGTTCTGAGTCTTAATAAGTGCTATTCAAAAGGCCAAGTTGTTAGCGAAAAGGTCATGATGAGACGTGAATGTCACGAAAGTAATCATACATTAATTTATAAAAAATCTGAGAAATCATTTGTTTTTTTTCTAGCACTACCAACTCCACCAAGACTGTTACGAAATCCTAATGTTACTTGAGGAGAAGAACTCCCTGCCGGAATACTCCTAAAGTAACATAATACAAGTTATAGTTATTTGGTGTGTCAAGAGTGAAAAGGTCCTGCACCATCGTCGACCGCATCATCGCTTAACATCAGAGGGGCAATTCTCTTAATTTTAAGAACGTTCACAGTATGATCCGTCTCAATCTGAATTTCCCTACATTTTTGACATTGATTGTCGCTGAGATGAGATTGCGACTAGATTTTGAACGTTTTTAATTGGGTACCTATGTAAAGTTTTTTTCATGTATTTTTTATATTTATAGATTTAGATATTTTAAACAACTAATCTCGACTGAGTAAATTTCTTTCATAACTATATTCGCGGGGAGAGGGGCACGTGAATGGTTAAAGGGAATGCATTTTATTGAGGCTATCATTATGTTGATTAATGATCATTCAGAACACGGGATTTGTTTTTAGATTTTATGTGAATTGATTTTAATCGATTCAAAGGCCGAAATTTTCGCATAACTGCATTATAATTATTATTATGGTCATCCCTATTCCCTATAGTTGTCATTACATAATTTGAATTTCTTATCATAGGATGATAGGAGGCACCGAAAGTATTCCCAATCTGCTTACCTCTGACGTCATTTGGAGGTCAAATGAAAGTCAAGTGGTATCATTTGTTTATGTTAAAATAAACTCCACCTTATAATTTTAAGCGCTAAAAATAGAAAAAAGGATATAAAACTTAAATGCTCGAAATGGTTTTGGAATCAGCGTAGGATTTTTTTCTTTACATACTTCCGTATAATTCGGTATTACGGAAATTGGCGTTCTGGTCTATCTGCCTGTCCTTCAGTCACCCCTATTAGCTGTCATGTTATAATTCACTCCCTTTTCATTCATATTACTCACACAATCCATCCAAGTTTCTTTGGGTTTCTTCCTCTCCATCGCCATCTCGAATGCTATACCATCGATTATTTTTTAAACTCACCCTTTTCACTGGCGTCATCGACGAGGATGATCTCCTTGAGTAGAGGGCGTGGCGACCTGTTGATAGTACTCCATATTGTGCGTATGAGTGTCGACCATGCTTCGTTGTGGAATACTATCACCACGCTTGTCGTAGGCAGGAGTGTTGGGTAAGGCTTGTCTCGGCACCTGATGACAAGAGAAATGGTCAGAAACGCTTGCATACTTTCAACCCTCCGCGAGAATGTGGAGCAGAGCACGGAATAAATCCACCAATTCAATTGCTTCTCATTCAAAATGGACTAATTCCATTACAGTGCGGCCGACGAGAGAAGGCGTTCTTGACACTTGTCAGTTTCATACAAACGAAAACGTGTTTTGCGAATTTGATTTTTACTAACTAGAATTGTCGCACTGTGAGGTGTCGAAGGCATTCTCCCGACGGCCCAGATAACATTACCGTGGCCGTACTGTAGTAGATTTTTTTGACCCACACAAAGGTTTCAAATATCTTCTTTTAAAGCATGGCGTTCCAATTCGTGAACCCTTGAACGGATGATTATTGGATCGATCTGTTCAAGGGTTCATGATTTGGCAAGCAACTCGATCGATCCGTCCAAGGGTAAGTTCCGGAAATTATCTTTAAGTGTACTTTAACAACCTTTAAGGATCTTCTAGCTGTAAAGTTCTTCCTACTTTCATCGCATGATATGGTAGCTGTCTCAACCAGTATTACTAACACTCTGGGCCACTAAGGCTATAATTCTGTACGTAATGAAACGCATGCTTGAAAGCACTTTCATATTGTGACAGCCATGTGTTGCGCCACGCAATGTAGAAGATCATAATTAGTTGTGTTTTAGTAAACACTTAAACTAACTGTCAACTTTTACACCCGTAGCGAGTTTTTTTTAAAGTTAACGAAGATATGATGAGGGATCAACTACTCTCTATAACCCGTACGTCCGCTGTTATTTGTATTAAATGCAAGCGATTTGTTATGTTTAGT
The DNA here is from genome assembly GCA_914767645.1 of Hydraecia micacea. Taxonomy (NCBI): domain Eukaryota; kingdom Metazoa; phylum Arthropoda; class Insecta; order Lepidoptera; family Noctuidae; genus Hydraecia; species Hydraecia micacea. The sequence continues at coordinate 6,184,619 of OU611794.1, forward strand.
AAAAACATAACCACTTTTAGTCATCTGCTTGAGGTCTCCTAATAAGATTTTTACTACGATTAATAAAACGTTGAGCTTTTCCTCCGTCTTGCGGAATACGGAGGGATATGTTGGACTCCGCCAGTGCCACTTACGCTGTAGCATAACTTTTAAGAAAACGTCAGATTCGGCAAACCGAATACTAAATATAAATTGATATTTAAATGAAAATTTGCATTTATCAGAGAATTTTGGTCCTTCGGGCCAAAAACGTAAAAAAAATTATAAATTCAACAAATTAAACAAAAAAGTTCATATAAACGTTTGTCATTAAACAGGCATTCAGAATGTGTTCAAACAGGTATTAGGTTTAACGACGCTCAAACATCATAAAGTCAATCGCAATAGGTCATAAACCTTAGAAGTCGCTACGCACGTTTGTTTATAGGCAACAACTTGTACTGCGATAAAAACTCCATTCTATTGTACTCAGTCAATGTAGGAATATCGACTGGTGGTAATGTAGCACTAATGGTGTGTTCACAATTTAGGAAATGTAGAATTATGGGATCATTCGGCTCTGTTTAACTGTATAGCTATCGTGGGTAGATGACGAATAAGAAAGGTCACGGACGAGGCGATTGGCGATTTTTCGTTATAGCTACCCACACTTTTTCAAATTTTTTTTTCAATAACGGTATTAATCTAATTAACTTGTTGAGTTTACAATTTAGTACTGTTATGTACACCTTAGTTGCTGGCAACCATTAAAAACGGAACGTGTTACAAATATAACACGACAGTCACACAAAAATAACACCAACATATAAAAAAATATCCACCAAGGAAAACTAAAAAAATTGTTCAAAAATTTAAAAGTTAATATTAGTAAAACAAAATTTATGCAATTTCATACCTATCGATCAAACCGCTGGCCCTAAATATATCTTATAAAGGGGTCGCGTCGCCCTGGCAGAAACTGACTCTGTTAAGCTTCTTGGAAAAAATTTAGAAAAATTTTGTTCATGGAAAAATCATATATCATAATCATATATAAAATAAATAATGGTATATACCCTTTGAGGCGTATAAGCTGCAAGGTATCTAGAAATGCGGCAATAAGGCTTTCCGTGGCTATATAACCTCTACTTTAAGGTATGGTATTATCCTGTGGGGTCGTTGTGTGGAGATTGATCAAGCATTCTTAATGCAAAAAAAGTGTCTAAGAGCTATATTTGGGTTGAAGCAAATAGAGTCATGTCGTCCATTCTTTAGGAAATATAAAATATTAACTCTACCATGTATTCATATATTAGAATCCTGTATATTTGTATTCAAATATAAGAGACTTTTTCAGCAAGCGACAGGCTACTATGCCCCACGATCTATGTATACTAATAAGTTATTTCAGCTGAGGACGAATCTCACATTTACATGCAACAAATATGTGCATAAAATTGTATAACAAAATTGAAAATAACAAATTCTATAAAAACGCTACCATTTTCTAGATTTAAAAATAATTTGACAAGGTTTTTAATTGGAAAATGCTTTTATATTGTACATGAGTTTTTGGATTAAATAATTGTAAGTTTTGTAAATTGCACTGTCATTTTAAATTATTATTGTTATTACTATTGTGTGGTGAATCTCTCCCATTATTGACATTTATGATTATTATTTTTTTCATTATTATAGTGACATTTATTTAATTCAATGATACAATTTTAATGCCATTATCTGTAATTACTGACTGCATGACTATGAGTAATAATTAATTTCAATAAAATATGCAACCTTATTTTATATTTGCACGCCGAAAGTAAAGGCAGAATAAGAGAACAATTTGTACATTTTACCAACCTTCTGTACCTTATTTATGCAAATAAATGATTTTGATTTTTTTTTTATTTTTAGTGACCATTAAAACCACGTTGTTTGGTGCCAATGTGACAGAAAGTTACGCACATTGCGTTGAATAAAGAGGTTGGCAATTTGGTTTTATAAAAGTAAACAAATATTAAAGTAACTAATAAATCGCTTAAAAGAGCTGTACTGTACTGTTGAAATAGTTATTTAATGTGATTTATATATTAAAAGAAATGGAACGTTACAACTTTACAACAAGTTTATTGCACAAATTAGCATAATTTAGATCAATTTATACGTAGCTCGACAATGGTCAGCGCTCAAAACATTTTCAATCAATCAATCAATCAATCAATCATGTTTATTGTGGATCATAGGTACAGAAATTTTAAATCGCCTCAAGCATGACCATTTAATGGCGTCAAACAAACAACCTGACGTGGCGTTTAACTGAGAAGACTAACCGTACCAATATATTATCAATAAATAGCGGTAAAATTCTGAGATGGGTTCCGCGTCTATGTCTGCGCAAGAGATTCGTGCCGGCCGGCGGCGGCGCGTCGCGGACTCGCGGCATCCTCAAATCATCGCGTCATCGCGTGTAGTACCCCTCACTTCACAAGGTTGTCGCTGTGGGCGCGTTAGGAAACTTCATTGATTACTAATAGCTGTTGATGACGAGGGCGACGCGTGGTCTGATGCGTTTTAAGAAAATTATACTTAGGTTGTTGCAACTTTGTGTTGGTAAATCTTTGTGTCTGTTTGGCTCAAAAGTTTGGTAATACGAAACATGAAATGGCTGTATGATGTAAAATAAGTTTTAGGTTTCACACAACTGCCATAAAAACAAAGCTTCACCCAGTTATCCCATCAGGAACATCTATCACTAGCTGCTGTCCGCGTGAAATTTCTTGCTTCCCCGAGTTCCCGACCCAGCCCGTCGCATGGCATCGCCTGCCCGCGCTGTTACTTCGTTTTCACTTAGCGTTCTTTCTAACTTCATTTCTTCTTGTTAAATAACCTATAGCCGTCCACAAGAATTAGGCTATCAAATACAAAAAAAAAAAAAAAAAACAAATCTGAGTGGTAGTTCCAGAGCAGCGCGTTCAAAAAAACAAACAAACACTTCGGCTTTGTTATTAGTATAGTTAGTATAGATACAGTTGGTCATCATGTTATCACTTTGGTGGTCACAAGTCATAACACAAACTTCTCAAAGCAAACCTCCATTCATCACGACTATTCACGACTTTTACTCATTATATTTCATAAATATTTAGGTCATTCCTTTATAAAAAACTAGCTGTGCCCCGCGGTTTCACCCGCATAAGTGTCGATCCCTTGGGAATATCGGAATAAAAACTATCCTATGTCCTTTCCCGGGACACAAACTATCTCTATACCAAATTTCATCTAAATCGGTTCAGTGGTTTAGGCGTGAAAAGGTAACATACAGACAGACAGAGTTACTTTCGAATTTATAATAATTTATTATGTAGGTATTATGTATTAGTATGGATTGAACAAAAGTATTTGTTTAATATTATTATAACGCTTCGGTTCATGTGCTGTATGCAAATCAAAATTATGTGATACACCACTAAACGTCAATATGTACTCTTGTAAACCGAGATTAAATAACACGCCGATTAAATACATCGTACATTGGTTCACCGTGCTGTGACTAATATGTGTAACAAAATTTTATCGCACTTTCTACGTCATAAGATGTTAAATTACCAACGTTTATACACTTTCAGAGTATTTATTGCTTTTGCATATTAATTAATTGCTCCTTGATATAAGGCTGTACATTATACATTGTTATTTAATTTCTTTTTCTTGTTTTAATGTGAATGGCAATGCCGCCAGTCTCTTGTCTCGACAGCGATGCGGAGGAATATTTCGACGCCATATTTTAGTTTGTTAATAGTTTTAGTTAAGTTAGGTTAGGATATTATATTTTTATAATTTGTTAGTTTATTTAGGGCTGATTTTTCAATAGTCCGATAACTTTTATTTGAAGAATAAATATGACAGTTTCATATATTTTCTGTACATAAGCTGTCAAAACGCAATATGAATTCACCAGATAAAAGTTATTTGACCATTGAAAAATCAGCCCATAGTATAGAAGTTTGTCCATTTAATAAATCTATATGTAAATTACTGTTACTGGAAGGTGAAGATGTGTTATGAATGTTTCAACACGATTTACAATCTTGGAGAGAATGTAATATATCACTCCATCATAATTACGCACGCACTATTATCGTTTCTTTATGTAAAAGCGAAAACGTACCTATACATCTTCGGTAAACGGTGTTTGTAGATTACAATAACATAGACTAGACAGTGTGTAAACTCGTACGCCTCTCAAGTCTTGTCTTTTCGCTTATCAAATAGCACAGTTAATTTGTGAGGTCAACCATAGAGCCGGCCGTTAATAAAAGCCGGAGAAAAGGAAGTCAGAATGTTACAGTAGTAAAATTGTCGGAGAAACAATATAAACTTGGGTCAAGGAATTCCTTTGATGTTGAGTAGTTCTTTATGACACAGGTTATAATTTAAGAGGCCTATTACATAAATGCGCGCAGATGCATGATTTGTCTATTCGTTGGTTGGTATAAATAACAATAATTAGTAAAGATAGTTCGTTTTCTCTTCTACAATAATAATAAGCGATTTTTTTATTATTTATCTATTTATTTAGCAATAATCGTTCTCCTGATGCATGTTTAGGTAAAAACTCATGGAGAGCTGATTTGAGAGCTCTAATTTGCAGATTCTGTTGAATATAATCCATCAAAACAATTTTTCTCATATCACAAATATCATATAGGTACTCTTATAATAATAGAATACATTCACGCGAACGAAGTCGCGAGTAGTATAATATAAAATTGCCGATGGCTATAGCTTAAAATAGATATCAGTGCATCTCTATGCAGTGATTGAATCGTGAACATAAAAAAAAATATTAATACAGATTAGATGGTAAATCTTATCAGTTACCCACTAATTGAATTCAGAAAAGTACAATAAGTAGTTATGTGGCACACCCATTAGTCGCCAGTTGTAAGAAATATGTGTCGTGTAATCAGGTACCTACATAAGGATGAAAGTTGAAAATTCGCACTCAACCTCAACTCTTCAATAGCTTTTGTGGAAGAGACGCCACAATTTTGACAATATCACGTAGGTAATCGGTATAATGGCTAAAAATACGCTTTGACGTTACTACAGACGTTTGTTAAATTTTCGGATAATATTTTCCTTTCCAACACACTAAAGAGGAAAAAAGTTTACAACAACAGGAAACTACGAATAGCCTGTTTTTGACCTACATGTAAAGTAATTAATTTAAATAAGTTTTGACAGCAGTTCACTGATCAGCAACTTGATTAGGATGCAAAAACCGGGTGTAAATACATATTGCTTATACCTCAATAAGAGTGTGGTGCATATGGATGGAGGCTAGTGCTGCATCAATATCGATGATTCATCGATAAACGATCGATACTATGCCTAATTCAATCATTACAGCAAAAGGACTAAAAAAAAACACTTACTTTTCAAATCTGACGTCTGTCAAAGACCTGTTGATTGAGATCATGTCACTCGCCAGCAAGTTGAACTGATTCTCCTGGAACTTGTCCAACATCAGCTTTTCTTGTTCTATCGGTATGTTCACCGGCTTACCTGGAATAATGTCACATTTTAATATAGAAGTTCTTAAAATTCTTAATTACTGATGAACAAAGTTATAAACCCACTTCAATACAATTTATTGATCTTGTATTTTGTTAAACGTAGTTAGGAACAACACCACTGCAACACCCGGCGCTTTGTTATAGTAGCTATTTTTGGGGAGAATAGATACTTTTTATTGCGTAAATAAGTTGATTTTAATGAAACGTTTGGATTTCTTTTTTTGAAAGCTTAAAAAAAATTAAGCTTCCCACGTGCGGTTGTTGAAGTACAGTGGAGCTCATGGTTACCGCGCTAAATACTGTTTATTTCAGTATTAAAATCATGTAATGATGCGAACAGTGTATTTGTGTACTTATTACTTTTATGTCTACTTGGATAAGAGGTCAAAAAGCCTCTATTATATATTGCTTTCACGAAAATGAACAACTGAACATGTAAACAATCAATTTTTTTTATTTTTTCTATCAGTCCCTTTGTCTGTTAGTAACATAACGTGGGAAAGGCTAAACGGACTTTAACCCTTTGACCTTTAGTTAACGGGGTCAAGTTTGTATCTATTCAACGAATATATCGATCATTGAATCTTATATAAGGTGTTAAAAAATTAACCTTACAAACTTTAAGAGGTGCTTTAGACCATCGAACTGAACAACTTTCACTATGGGACCAACTCTGAAATCATGAAAAAAAATCAGCTGTTTAATACAAAAGTTCAATAAGTACCTATTTACTTGAATAAAATGTATAAAACAGTTGATTTTTTTTCGTGATTTCAGAGTTGGTCCCATAGTGAAAGTTGTTCAGTTCGATGGCCTAAAGAACCTCTTAAAAGTTTGTAAGGTTAATTTTTTAACACTGTATATTCCGCATTTGTCTTCTTGCTAGCGTATCGATGGCAAAAACTTCAAACATGTTTGGCCCGAAATTTTGCTGCGTGAAATTCGCTGACTTTGTGCACAGGTGACAGGTGCATGAAAAGAACCTCCCCGGAGCGACGTACCCTCCGATCTTCCGGCGTACCCTGGGTAATCGACTTCTATCGATTGGCTAATCCTTTCACCACGATGGCTAATATATTAACATCATCAATAATAATATTATGCTTTCTCTTTTCTCTGACGCAAACTTTCCTAAGACACACATATTTAATTGAATTATCTATAGCAGATAGGTAGAGGAGTACAGACGCGTGACGCCAACGGATCGGAACTATTTACTTTTTGCTACCAGGTGTTTATGTACTATTATTGCTATAAATAGAGCATAAAATTAAAATAAATAACTATAAATGCCTATAAGTGTGGTTTTAATAAAAATGCATCTGAACAAACACTGTAACGTCACTAATAGATTTATTAAGGGGAAAGCGTCAGTTCTTACATATTTTGCTCTTTGCAGCGGGGTAATTGCGTATCACACTATCAGTAGTAATGGGTTTAATTTTGACAGTTCAACAACATTCATTGCGTTATTTACGTTGTTGAGCAGACACATTTTTCGAACATATAAAGCAATGAATTAGCAATATCCTTCGAAATGATTCAGATTGAGATTGATAGTGTGTTACGCAATTAGGGTGCTGGTCAGTGTCAGGTTGTATGTTGTACTAAATATGATTCGTGACCGTCACATTTATGTATTTACATAATTATAATCATTAATACAACCATCTAAGTTCATATAATCTTATTGAATGACTACTTCATGGAAATATGAATCAATAGGGTAAAAACAGAAAATTTGTATTTCGCGGGCTATCTTTCTGCTTCTTAGCGCTACCCCCTAAGGATAATATTTTGTCTGATTTACATTGTTACTAAAAGCGCCCATTAAAGAAATTAAGTCGTTTAAGGCAAAAATAGCTTTTATTTTAAGAGTAGCTCCAAACAAATGAAATAATAATTTCTATATCAAAATATATTATGTGTCATACGGAATATTTAACAACAAGCCAAGACAAGCTCTGCATGCGAACAAGCTACGGTAACATGAAAAAAAAACCAAACAATAGGAATTTATTTTTAGTCTTTTTATACAGCCAGGCAGTCCTTATCTGTTAGACATATCTGTGCTGCGAATAGAAAGTTACAGTCGCATACAAATAGCGTATCATCAAAAATGCTATTACTAACAGGCATGATTTAAACTGAAAGTAAAATAAACTAGCTTTTTATTTCTACTAAAATCTGACGCAAACTTCATGAAATGTTAAACTTCTTGAATTTTTTCAGAAGACTGAAAATGTCGCCACATTGCCGGAAAAATAGGTTTGAGCCGTTCGAATTTACCTTATGCGTAATCAGCCTATAATGTTCCAACTGCTGGTACACAGGCCTCCTCTCTGTGAGAGGGTGTGGGCCCTAATCCACACAATGGTGGATGTCACAAGGCTTCGAATTTTTTGTTGTAATACACGCCGGTTTCCTTACGATGTTTTCCTTCACCGTATTTAACATACCTTATAACTAGAGAGTCTGTTTAAAGACTTCCAGCTTAGCTAAGGCAACTCATGTCCAGGTGGTGAGAGATTTTCAGCATGTGGAGAACTAATGAGTTGGGTAGGGTAGCACAATTTTCATGTGATTTAATTTTATGGGTGGATAGAATATCGCAAATTTATCTAATAAGAAATCACTAATAATGTAGTAAATCATTATTTTTAAGTGTAAGTATATTTTATATCTATTCCTTTATTATCAAAAAGCAATTTATCACAACTTGTAAAATATTTTTGATAATGATACAGATATTAAAAATTAAATATAGTATGTACACACATTGGTGTGATTAATTACAGGATATTGAGCACTTTTGGTTCTGAAACATATCCTCATTAGTACATTATAGAAATACTCTATTGTACTCACAAATAAAATATTGCTATGAGCGAATTTTGTTAGGCAAAGTTTGGTCAAAGATAAAGATATATGTATTTATAGAAAAAAAAATAATTTATAAGTACATAAGATTTTTAGACAATTTGTCATAGTTATGTAACAAGTTTTCTAAATTAATAGTTACTACTAGCTTACCCCCTTACTAATAAACGTATTATATCAGATGAATAGTTACACACTGATTTCTCTCTTTCAGTCGTCAGTAATTTGACTTTCGAAAGAAGAAGACAAAGTGTTGTGTAACTATACAGACGCTATACAACGTTTATTAGTAACGTGGGTTAGAATATACTGAAGAGTTTGTTGCGCCACTTCCTGCCATATTAACCACTAAGAAGTGATGAAGGGAGGGTATTTTGAATTCTGTCTTTTGTAAACTTAAATATTCTCAGCATAAACTACATATAAGCTAAATTTCTTTCTCCTTCAAAAACACACACACTCACATATACACACACTTAAATCACATACTATGTACAGTCTAGATTAGTTTTATTTTTTCATTCTATTTTACTGTACCAAGAATTTTAGTAAACTTGATCACATATTATTTTTATTTCTTAATTAATATGTACAGTCAACAAGAGAGTTAAGTATGCAGGATCGTCGGATATAGTTGAAGTTTAGTAAGAAACCGATGGATGTTCTCAAATAAAATTTTATTTTATTAATAGAAAACAAACAGCTCTTTTACCCAATTAAATTTCAGTCGACAAAATCCATCAGTTTCTTACTAAACTTAACTATATCCGACGATCCTGCATACTTATCTCTTTTGTTGACTGTACATATGTAAGTCTAGGTTACCTTCTGGTAACCTATATTACAGGTATTTTATGCCTTTTTCGGGAACCAGTCTCAAAAATGTTAAGCCTATTTTTTAGATTAAGCACTCTCTGTCCACAACCAAATTTGAAATAATTATCAAATAATCTCTAGTTGCTTTCAATTCCAATTATTTAAAAAATTACCTACCCATTTCTCCAGCTACTGCTTGTGGCTTGACGAAGGGAGCTTTCTCCCACCTCTTGAGCCTCGATCTTGGATATGCTGACAATAGGATGCCATCTTCTCCTATATCCTGTTCAATTTCATTTACTTCCAAGTTAGTATCATCATCATCAATCTGGTTTCGTTTTTGGGCAGCTGCTATTGCCGCCTTTTTGCCTCTGAACTCTTCTTTAATCTGTTGGGAATAAAGAACTTATTTTTTTTTTACTGTAGTGCTAGAAAGTTTTGTCATTATCATTATATGCACTATTGCAAAGGACCTTCTTAAACTTTGTGTCTCAGATATTCAATTATTTAATAGTCCGGTCAAGTTAGCTTTAAAAATTGGGGTAAGGTTACATTAATTCGCATAAAGCTGAAAATTGGTATAAATGTTAGGAACACCATTACAAATAAATTGTCAAAAGTCCCCATCAATCCGTGTGGCAAAAAATTTATTAAGGTCATATGTTGCAAAAATCGGTTTTTTAAATTTTTCAGCTAAACGGTAAGTTTTATCATAATAAAAATAGGTGAGACAAAATTGTCCTTACACTTTTTTCCTAAGAATCACCATTTCGGAGATATAGCGATGCAAGACGTTAAAAAAGTTGTGTTTTTCATATTATATGGTAAGTGAATTACCTTTATATACGTTACAGAGCCGTAATACAAGTAAAAATATTAGTTTTCGTGGCGTATACATACCTACATATTATAAAATTCTAAGAATATGAACTTTCTTTGAATATAAACTTTTCTTTGAACAATTTACTTGTACCCAGCAGGAGGAAGAAGAAGAAGAAGAAGTACGCATGAAGTTCCATTAGATGATTATCAATCAGACAAATAATTTTCCCAAATTACTCGCCGCTTTTATCATTTCCAATAGTACTATTTTTTTATTTGATACAATATTTTTAAGTCCTAACATTCATACCAATATTCAGCTTTATGCGAATTAATGTAACTTTAAATGTCTACTTTAACCGGGCTATAATGCTTTGTGAAAAAATTTACTGTTTCAATTTGTTTTTGGTTTTTATTCTGATGCCACTAAATGGCATTTTTATGAAAACACTGATAGTTTAATCAGACATTGAATCAAAAGTAAGAAGAAAATGTTGTCTAGATCTTAGGCATTCTAATCATATTATGATTCATAGATAAATAATAAGAAGAAGATAAATAATGATTGTGTTGTGTCTACAACAGGCATGTTTATAAATAAATAATAAATTCCTCATTCAAGACGCTCTTTAAGTATAACCATATACCTACGGTAGGCTAGACTTTAATCACAAGGCTATAGAATTTATAAAGTGCTCCACATTTCAAAATGTTTGCATATTATTAAAATAATGATAAATTATCAAAATATGTAAAACAATATTTATAAATAATAGTATTTTTCATTTTAATAACCAAGTTCACCATGAAGATCACCCAAACAAAAGGTCATGAGTCATTGACATTTCGTGTTGCTTGAGATGAGGTTCAATGTAAAATAGTACCTATACCTATTCCAATAAAGTGATTTTTCTGCAATCATGGATGAAGTTATGGTAACAAATCACATGTGAGAGGCATGTCCAGGGGATTCTATTAAGAATATTATATTATTTTATGTTTTCTGGCTAGCTCAAGGTGAAAATTGTCAACAATTTACTAACTTCTTAAATTGTGACATACTTTGATTCTTAGCCTTCTGAAGAAAAATATAATACAAGAATCTATACAAATAAGACAAATAAAATATACCTTTTTCATGTAATTGACATTTTATATGGTTGAAGCTGAAACTCAGCTTCATTCTTTCAAGAATGGGGTACAATATGAGAAATAATATAACATTCTAATAAACACCTGCTAAACTTATACATATTTTGGAATCTGTTTTGTGTGTTGAAATTTTTAAGAAACATTTAGTCTCCCTTTCACTAGTCACATTCTGTTGCTAAATGATTGTGCTTACAGCATGTGTCACCAACATAACTGTATGAAAACCTATATGCTTATGGAATACCAATATGGGTACAGGTAGCAGTAACCCATATTATATTATTTAACATGTTAAAAATGTAGTTTTAGTAACTTTTATGAAAAAAAGGTGTGTAAACAAAAATGTTTGCAGTGCTGTCACATCCAGACCTTGAACTTTAACAAATCGTACCTGAATAACATTATTATTAATGACTGCTTTTTTACTGCAGTCCCAACCATCACCGAAGCAGTCGGAGTACATGGCCAGGAGTACGACGTCCACCAGCAGCCATACCAACGAAGTCAGCAATATTATCCGACATGTGTGTATCCGTATTTTGCTCCTGAACATTTTAACTGATCAAGTTCGTACGCACTCGAGTTCACTGCCTCATGACAACACGGCCACACGAATGTCACGTTAACGTTATCTTCCCGACCTGCAACACACGCGAATTTTGAGCAAACAAAGCAAAACTAATAACTTTGACACGACCTAAATTGAAACCAATAAGACCATGATACCATGCTCTTTTCAGTTAAATTTAATTATAAATAATAAAAATCTAAGCACAATTTCACAGTAAGTAGGTTTCCGGATCTAAAATAATGTACTGCACTAAATACTTCACTAAGTTTTATTTGTATTAGTACCGGTTGAAAACTATTTATTTCGATAACAACGAACTCTCGAGTTATTGGTTAAAATATTACCGTTTTATTTTCTGTGAAATCTAAAGTTTGTATGTAATGCAACGACAGTGAATGTTGGCTCACGGTCGACATTCAACTCGTCGACGACAACCAATTCCATCGACAATCGCCAATCGCGACAAGCCAAAATGTATACGTCAAACTTTCTACCGTGTCAAAACCGTAGGATTTGATTGCCATACTCCAAAGAATGTTTATCATTTATCGTAAAACGTTTTTCAGGTTTTCTTTTTATGAGTCGTTCGTGTGGTAAAATTGTGTTCTACGTTTTCAATGCTAAATTCAATTCAATCTGTCGGTTTTACCTAGCTTTTACCACTGGTTTTACCAGATTTTCAATTTCTCAAGATTCGTTAAAATAATGGTTTTCAGATAATTCTGGGTCTGATAACCATTCCTCACTCACATTGGCTATTTCGTCACACATTAATTTAAACTGGCTGATTTAGACAGGGTAAGTAACTGACTCCAAACTCGAGACCAAAGAGTAAAGTAACTATCACAGAGTACTTTTTGATAGACTGAAAGTAACTACACACTACACACATCAAAAGTGTCTAGGGATCAACATATATTTTTGCAATAACTTTTCTCCTGATTGATATTAATTAAAATTTTCTTTAAGGATTCATCAAATAAAGTGTTTTCGTTTGTCACAGTAACGATAAACCAAGTCACCTTTGCATTAATAAAGAAATTTGCCATTTTCCTAATAAAGGGATTTTTGACATTTGAACCACTAACACAAAAGTTCGAAAAAAAGACTGAAATAACAGTTTTCTTTAAAATTTTATTGGGTAACTTAAACAATTAATAATCCGTGTTTCTACCGCGAACACTAACAACACAAGAACATCGGTTTGGCATACTCAAAATGAGTTCATCCAAATCACGCTGTGGAATGGCAGCCCATGTTCGTTGCAACAACAAAAAAAGGTCTTCTTGCGACTGGATACCCTCCATATTCGGCAGAGCTCTTCTCTGTAGCATATCCTATGCATGCTCAATCGGGTTCAAGTCTGGCGACTGAGCAGGCCAGGGCAGGACATTGATGTTAGCTGCGGCGAGAGTCTGTCTTACAACTCTTGCGGTGTGCGGTCGTGCATTATCATGCATTAACTGAAATAAGGGACCGATTTGCACTTGTAGAGGAACGATGACGTCTGATACAATCGTCTCAGCATAAATTTGAGCGTTGAGGTTGCCTCTGATCCAAATCAACTCAGTTCTTCCGCCGATCCAAATACCCGCCCATACCATGATGGTTCCACCACTATAAGGATGGACTTCCTGGCAGGATTTTAATCGCTGTTGGCGTCCAGGGGTTCTCCAGTGTCGTACCTATACGTCTTGTATCCGGTCTCATACCAAAACGAGACTCATCAGAAAAGCACACGAAACGCCATTGTTCTTCTGCCCAATTTCTGTGTTCAAGAGCCCATTGATATCGAATCCGACGATTGTGCATTGCTATAGGTGGTACCCGTAGCGGTCTTCGGGAATGAAGGTTCACTTCATGCAAGCGGTTTCTGACTGTTTGGTCGCTAATTAAGTTCCCTGAAGAGTGATGAAGCCTCACGGCTAACATCATGGCGGTTATTGTTGGAGCTCTTCGAGTTAAGATTTGAATGTATCGGTCTTGTCTCCGTGTGGTGCAGCGATACCGTCCTCCATGGCGCTCAGCCACGGTACCAGTGCTTCGGTAACGTGTCCAAAGTCGACTGATAACACTCTGACTTGTATTCAGAGCTAAAGCCACAGTACGTTGCCGGGAACCAGCTTCTATCATTCCCACGGCTCTGAGCATTTCTTCCCTGCTTAAATGACGTCGCCGCTCCATAATAACGTTGGTTTTAATCAGTAGTAGGGAAACAGTAGCACTAATAATGTCTTCAATGCGTTGTATGTTTTTATAGGGAAAATATTGACAGCTGATTTTCATCTTTTACTCGAATTTGATTCACAGTTCCTGATTCAAATTATGAAATGCACCAAAAAGGATCCATATAAATTTATAAAATCATAAATTTATTACAAAGCCACATCTCAATCTCAAGAAATCCGCATAAAAATGCTTGATCCCTAGACACTTTTGATGTGTGTATCTCGAGACAAGTCAGTCATAGAACTCATAGAGTAAGTAACGTTCCTTCACCTTTTTGCTCCCATTTGGACAATAAAAAGTGTGTGACGTAAGATAACATTGCAGCATGTGCAAGTAAATGCTGACCCGATATTTACCTAGTTTAAATTGAATTTGGAGTCACTAGTACTGACTCCACTGACAAGTTAGTGCTGACCCGATATTTACCTAGTGTAAATTGAATTTGGAGTCAGTAGTACTGACTCCACCTCCAAATTCAATTTACACTAGGTAAATATTGGGTCCACACTGACTTGTTTCGAGTTTGGAGTCAGTTAGTTAGCCTGTCTAAATCAGCCTTAACATTACAATACACCTGCATTCCCCGAAGGGTTAGGTAAGGCAGAGGTGTACCTATAGTACACCCACATTTCGCCAGTTATGTGTAAGTTTAATAGGGGGCGAGCCTACTGCCATCAACTGGGCACAAATCCCTGTGGGTGGAAAGTTAGAACCTTGTGGCTTATTGTGCGCGTCTAGATTATTCAAAAGTGGTTTGAACTTTTGTTTAATCCCTAATTCAAAGTGGTTTTAAGTGTTAGTAAAGTTGCTAGACATTATAGATACTCCTTGGAAGCTGGCTTGAAATTGAGACCACTGACCACTGAACTGTATTCTTGTTTTTAATAGAGGTCAGTGCCACCGACACATCACGCTGTAAAATTGCCAAAAGGATTTCCATTTATTTCGTGAGCAGTGGTGGCCAAGCGGTAACGGCCGCGACTTACGATTTGTAGGTCGTAGGTCCGAACCCAGACAGGCGTTTTACTTTGTGTAAATTATTTCATCACCATTGCTCTCAAAACTGTGAAGGAAAACATCGTGAGGAAACCGGCATGTCCTAGAACCAAAAATTCGAAGACATGTGACATTTACTAACCCGCACTGGATCCGCGTGGTGGATTACGGCCCACTCCCTCTCACCGAGAGGAGGCCTGTGTCCCAGCAGTGGGAACATTATAGGCTGATTGTGATGATGATGATGGGCACAAATCCAGACTCCGGGTTACTACTGAGTGTCAGATGGAAAACACTCACACCCAATAACACTTTGCCCAACCCGGGAATCGAACCCAGGACCTCAAGTTCAGCCTTCAGCAGTAAAGCTTGTGACCCCTCCACTAGCAGTGAGCCCAACGAGGCAGTTTTCAGTTAATTAAAAAATCGTAGTTTTACGGTTTTGCTACATCCCTAATCATTCGTGTCAACCATCGACAATTTTGCTTGACGTACTTGACATTGACAAATGACTGACGGTGACAAGCATGTGACAGGACGGTGCACTGCTGAGTGTACCTAGTACCACTAGTACCTAGAGCCTAGAGTACGAGTACCTACCTGTACTCAACTGACACTACTGCACTACTGACAGGTTGTCGTTGTTGTGACTTATTATCAATTTATGATTTTATTATCAGAAGTAGTAATAGTAAGCTATCCACTACATAATAAAATTACTGTGTAAATAATTTACGTCTGTCCCACTGTAGTGCTTCTTATACAACGGATTTTTTTACAATTATTAATGATGTGCTGTGATTTTTATGGATAACTGAAGAATATATTTGTGCCTGTACTTTGAATAGAAAAGTGGCGATCTGAACAGCGAGTTGTTTTCTTAGGAAAAACCCAATTAATACCGCAGCGAGTTATGGTGTGACAAAATGAATTTCCTTATCAAATTTCCGCACCACACCGAAGAGAACTGAGTCTAATAAAAACAGCTGGAACTGCAACAAGTATACGTCGCGCTTCTGATTATAATTAGGCAAGTGTTTACTTTCGCTCATAAATACGTGTCATTTCATATTAGACTCATTTGATTAATAATAAAATTATGAACAGAAACAAGAACAATTCTAGGATGGTGCGAACTAGCGAATGCGAGACCGAGACAAAGACTGCAAACCCGCCATACAGACTCATTACAAATGAGGAAAAGCCGCCTGACATTAAATTCGAGAAGGAGAACTCATGGGTGGCTGGAGTACAAATGTTTGTGTCCTTCCTACTGGCTGGGTTCGGCATGGTGGCAGCCAGTCTCCTGCTGGATGTGGTGCAGCACTGGGATGTCTTCACCAAAGTATCCGAAGTGTATATCTTAGTGCCAGCCCTCCTTGGGTTAAAAGGTAACCTGGAAATGACATTAGCATCTCGACTATCAACTCATGCCCATTTGGGTCATCTGGATACTAGTTTAGGATCCCTGGTTGTGGGTAATTTGTGCTTAATACAATGTCAGGCAGTTCTGGTGGGGTTCCTGGCGGCCATGGCTGCTGTGGCCATGGGCTGGATACCAGAAGGACAATTTGACATCCATCATGCATCATTGTTGTGTGCGTCTAGTGTGTTAACAGCATCATCTGCCAGTTTTGTACTTGGTTTAATCATGATAGGTGTGATAGTGGTATCAAAGAAGATGCATATAAACCCTGACAACATTGCCACACCTATAGCAGCCAGTCTGGGAGATCTGACAACCTTGGCACTGTTATCTTGGATAGCATCACTATTGTATAAATCTATTGGCACGAGTATAATATTACCATCTATTATTATCATTATTGGCGCGCTTCTCGTACCAGTGTGTGGCTATATTGCTTGGAGCAACAAATTTACAAGACAAGCATTGGATGAAGGATGGGTGCCAGTAGTTTCTGCCATGGTAATAAGCAGTGCTGGAGGTCTTATACTGGACCACACCGTGTCCGTGTACACAGGTATTGCTGTGTACCAGCTGGTAATAAATGGCATAGGAGGCAACATGGTAGCAGTACATGCTTCTAGATTGTCCACCCAACTGCACACAGGCCAAAAAGAAGGTTCTGTAATGGGGAGCACCACAAAACTTCTACTCCTAATGGTGATACCAGGCCAATTAATATTTATTTACACTATAGGATACTTAAGAGCTGGTCACACATCCACAACCCCCACTTTTATATTAATTTATATGTCGGCTGCAATGTTGCAAGTGTTCTTGTTGTTAACCATCAGTCACTACATGGTTGCGTGGATGTGGAAGTTGGGTATGGATCCTGACAACTCAGCAATACCGTATCTTACTGCACTGGGAGATTTACTTGGTACAGCACTCCTGGGTGTGGCTTTCAGCATCCTATATGCGATAGGTGATAAAGACAGTGATTTAGGAGACTAACATAGATCTCAATGCAATATCTGCTTATGCAGCTCAAAACTATTTAGAAGCTGGTAAAATCTAATAATTATTTAAGACAATACTTAATAAGTAAGCAATTCTATTCTGAATATTGTAGTATGTATTTAAGCAGTATTATTCAGTCTTGTGCCATTATTGTTATGTTCATGTACTTACTTGAAATATGGCACATACAGAACTTATGAAGAGTTTTCAGACGAGCGGCACGGGTCTACGGTAGCCGCCGACGCACCGACGGAGGCCGTCGACGGCTGTAGTTGCCTCTGCCGTTGACGCGTGCCGCTCATGTGTAAGCACATTATTTGCTTCTGAATTCCCTTACAAATTCATGTAAAACTGCTTTTTTATGTGTTAACTACTATCAATACATAGATGGTACTTACTTTATACATATACTTAAATGCAAATGTACATAAATTAAGACTTAAAAACATAATTCATATTGGTGCTACTAATATTAGAACAAGTTTTAAAATGAGGATATTTTTATAAGTACATACTTAAATCGAAAATATAATTTTGTGATTTTGAATAAATAAAATTGTTGATTTTGATAAGTCTTTATTGTACCCTGGCCCATTTTTAGTAAATAATAACTTATGAGGATGACGCATTGACGCATCAAATGTCGCACTAATTGATTAGGGTTGCGGGTTCGATACCCGTGCGGTATTTGAATGACCACAGTTATAGACAGTTTGAAATCTGATGGATGACGCAATGTATTGTCTAAGATAAAGACAATGATCATGAATTTCCTATTCCACTAGCCGTGAAACGAATTATTATTTAATTACTATTTAATGGTGTCGTACCAAGCCAATATAATATAACGGCAAGTATATAATAGCTAGGTAATGATATTATTTTTCCTCAAAGGAGGTGGCGCGGGACAAGAGTTCCTGGAAGGATTTGGGAGAGGCATTTGCCCAGCAGTGGGACAGTATAGGCTTACAAAAATAATTAATTTTGTAGGTAGGTACTTAGAATATCTTGTTTGAGACTGGAAAAAGTCCACTTTCCACTATAAAAGGGTAGAGCCATATACATGTAAAAGTACTTGCTGTGTTCATAGTGGAAAGTGAGCTCCATAGAGTACCACAAAGACAAAAGAGCAGGCTTGGATTCGCCCGTAGAGCCGTTTGGTGAAGGATGGTGTACCATGCTCTGTGCCTATCATTCTTAGGTGTTACATACCTACAATACATTGCAAGTTAAATAAAAGCTTGTAAAATACGTTTACGTAACGGAGGTGATCCGCTCGGCCGCATTCATTCTTTTACGTTCCCGGCACTGCTTGACTCGGTCATATGGTGTTCTATTGATAGGTACCATTCGATTGATCTTGAGAAGCCCTTTCCAACCGTATACGATCTCTGTATTTGGATTTAGCTTTTTGACGCGTATAGGCCGAAATGATATATTTTTGATAAAAATTTAACACATTATATTCACTGTTACTATTTTACACTAATGTATTGTATACAATCGATAGATTTGACGAGAACTGATGATTGAAACTTAAACGAACGTCGTAGCTTTTCCGAGTCAAAAGTTATACTACCTACTTAATTGGAAATCTCGATAGGTAGGCAGTAAAATGGCGGCGCTTCCCCCTCCACCGCGCGCGACGCGTCACAGTCCTCACTTGGCGTAATGAATTCTTTGATCCTTTAGATCCAATGGTCTAATTGAATTTAGGATGGAGATAATAGATATGACACTGCAACACCAAACTGTATCCCCCGATTTTGTTATCATTGGCTTTTTTGACTTGCCTCCCACTATGGAAGCAATTTTAAAGACGTGTTCACGTCAAAAACCCTACAGGTATCCAACCACGAAACTGTACTCTTTAGTGGGCGTCATTAGGGTGAAATGGTGTGTGCTCTCGTTATAGAGTAGTATATTCCTTGGTATTCAGTTTTTCATCATCATCATCATCAGCCTATAGCAGTCCACTGCTGGACATAGGCCTCTCCTATTGCACGCCATTCAACTCGATTTTCGGCAACTCTCATCCAGCTGCTACCAGCCAGCCTGCGAAGATCGTCGCTCCACCTAGCCTGAGGGCGTCCCACGCTACGTTTACCGATTCGCGGTCTCCACTCAAGAACACGTCTACCCCAGCGGTCATCGGTTCTACGGCTAATATGGCCGGCCCATTGCCACTTCAGCTTGCTTATTCTGTGAGCTATGTCGACAGCTTTGGTTCTCTGCCGGATCACCTCGTTGCGGATTCGATCCCTCAGAGAGACCCCAAGCATAGCCCGTTCCATAGCTCGCTGAGCGACCTTGAATTTATGGACCAGCCGTACCGTGAGTGTCCACGTTTCGGCTCCGTAAGTCATAACTGGCAGGACGCACTGATTGAAGACCTTAGTCTTTAGGCTCTGTGGAATACGCGACGAGAAGACTCGACGAAGCTTCCCAAACGCTGCCCAGTCCAGCTGAATCCTTCTGCTAGCCTCCCTCTCAAAGTTGTTTTTACCAAACTTCAGAGTTTGCCCGAGGTAAATGTATTCTTGAACAACCTTGAGAGCACCGCCATTGACAGCAATCGGTCCCGGGGTTACGTGTTCGTTGAACATAACCTGGGTTTTGTCCAAGTTCATCCGGAGACCAATGCGTGCAGAAGAATCAACTAGGCCGTCCAGCATTTGCTGCAGGTCCTGCACCGATTCAGCCAGTATAACGATGTCATCCGCAAATCTCAAGTGTGAGATGTACTCGCCGTTGATGTTAATGCCGCGCCCATCCCAGTCCAGCGTCCTAAACATATCCTCCAATGCGTTAGAGAACAATTTCGGGGATATTACGTCCCCTTGTCTTACCCCTCGACGCAGGGGGATATGTTCAGTTCGCTGGTCCTGAGTTTGGACGGTCATTGTCGCATTTTCATAAAGACATCTCAGCACTTGGATGTATCGCCAGTCGACTTGGCATCGCTGCAGAGACTCCAAAACAGACCAGGTCTCGATAGAGTCAAAAGCTTTCTCATAGTCCACAAAGGCAAGACATAGGGGTCGATTATACTCTTCGGACTTCTGTATAATTTGTCGCACAGTGTGGATGTGGTCTATGGTGCTAAATCCTCCTCGAAACCCGGCCTGCTCCGGTGGCTGAAACTCGTCGAGTCTTCGCGCTAGACGATTCGTGACGACTCTTGAAAACAACTTATATACGTGGCTAAGGAGCGAAATGGGTCTGTAGTTCTTTAGAAGGGTCTTATCACCCTTCTTAAAGAAAAGAACGACCACGCTCCTTCGCCACGCTTCTGGAGTTCTCCCAGAGAACAGGACAGAGTTAAAGAGCTCCTGAAGTTCTTTCAGCACAGGGCTTCCTCCCGCTTTCAGGAGCTCGCTCGTAATCCCGTCCTCACCAGGGGCTTTTCCATTTTTAAGCTGTTTAAGAGCCGCCTCGATTTCGTCTTGGCTGACTTCCGGCAGGTCTTCAGTGAAGTGGCGGGTTAGGGTGGCTCTTGAATCCTCATTTTCGGGATTAGGCCGAGATGCATGCGATGCGTACAATTGGCCATAGAAGTTTTCGACTTCCGAAAGGATCTCCGGCTTCGAAACGACGATATCCCCACTAGATTTGGTCAACTTCGTCAGGTGGCTCCTCCCAAGCGATTGGACGAACACTTTCGACCCCCGATGTTCCTCAATCGCTTTCTCTATAGAGCGTGTATTGGAGCGTCGGAGGTCGCGTCGTACCAATGCTCTAATCTTTTTGTTGAGTGCCCGTTGTTCTGACGAAGTGACAGGTGGGTTTTCACGTCGTTCAGTCATAAGCTCCAGAGTCTCTTCCGAAAGTTTGGACTTCTTGCCCGTACTTACGCCGCATTTTGCAAAATCTCGTACCTTCCTCCCTGAGGATGTCCACAAATTGGTCGAGCTCCTGGTCAACGTCATTTGTGGTTTCCACGGCAGCGAATCGGTTCTCCAGGTCTGACTGGAACGCTTCAGACCCTAGCATAGTTTGGAACATATTTGGACGGAGCTTAGACTTCATCAAACGAGTTCGCTCGAGCTTAAAGTTGATATTCAGAGAGCCTCGAACAAGTCTGTGATCACTGCCGGTATTAAACCTGTTGATCACCGAGACGTCCCTGAATATATGCTTTTTATCCGTTATGATAAAGTCTATCTCGTTCTTTGTCATAGTGTCGGGGCTTCGCCACGTCCACTTCCTTTGAGGCTGTTTCTTAAAGAAGGAATTCATCAAGAAAAGCCCCTCCTTCTCAAGGAAGTTAACTAGCATTTGCCCCCTATGATTTCTGTTGCCAAACCCGTAGGATCCTACTACCGATTCGCTGCAATTCTGTACTCCCACTTTAGCGTTAAAATCTCCCATGAGAACGTTGTAGTGGGCCTTAGTGGTGGAATGCAAGGCCTTGGAGATGTCCTCGAACATTTCCTCCACTTCGTCATCAGAGTGTGCCGAGGTCGGTGCGTAAACCTGAACAACCTTGAGGCTATACCTATCGGTTAACTTCACTACGAGGTACGCTACTCTGTTCGACACACTGGAGACTTCCACAACGTTGTCACTAAGGGATTTATTTACCAGGAACCCGACTCCGCCTTGGGATAGCTGGTCTCCCTCTCGGAAATACATAAGGTGACCTGATTCAAGGGTTATTGTGTCCTCCCCCTCTCTTCGGACTTCACTCAACCCAAGAATGTGCCACCTTATTTTCCCGAGTTCTTCTTCGAGCTGCACTAGATGTTCGTCGAGCCGTAACGTACGTCCGTTATACGTCGCCAAGGTCAGTTGTGTTTGGCGGCCATTCGTAACCCGGGGATTATTCGCACCCCCTACCTTGCCGTTACCGTGACCGCCGCCAAAATCAGGAATAGCAAGGCGGCCGGGAACTGGGGGCCGTGGTTGATTGTGGCTTGCCATTGGAGGGTTTGCCCATAATCGCCACGCTGGGCATGCGGGTTGGCGATCGCAGGTCGCAGCTTCTCATACTAGTGACGCTGCTGCCCGTCACTAATCTGTGCCATTTAGCTGCGAAATTACATGGTTATACCGCCATTTGCCGGTTGTCAGAGCCTCGTTTGTTGTTCAGCAGGATGCACCACGAGCAGGTGAGGTTGACTTGGGGCACTGAGATGGTAGGTGTGCCCCCTTACATCCCAGTTTTTCATACAATTTTAATGGCAGTTTTTACAACGTTGAGAATCACTAAGACTGCAAAGTTTTTACAGTACCTATGGCAACTCTGTGCTCCGATGAATTCTTAGAACACATGTCGGTCTGCCTCCGCCAAACCCAAATAAGCTAGTAAATCTCCTTTCAAGAACCCACAACAAAACCACCTTCGCAAAACGCCAATTCTACATATTAGGTACACACATAAACCAAAAAATTAATTCGTTATTAAATGTTTTAACCTTAAACACATACCTACAAAGTTAAATCCGTAGTAACAGAGTGGCTACTACCTACAAAAGGACTATACCTACACGGAGTCTTTGCTCACATACCTACATCATCTAGTAATCCAACACGGTAGGCAGTAGTAGTCTTACAGTTCTTACATTAAAAATGCACATAATTAGGCACTTATATTCCCCAACCATAAACTCAAACGTGTATGTAACACGACATTTCATTTAATTTACACTACCTACACAGCAAAATTACAGAAGTTTATAATAACATCAACACCGTTCATTTGTTGTATTAAATCATGTTTAATACTTAATTATCTGGCCGAACACTGTCCTAGTCCAAGGGATCTGTCCCTTGGACTTGGACTAGGATGGTGATAAAAAAATCTACCTACCTGTATAACTCTGGTTATACAGGTAGGTAGATTTTTTATCACCATCCAAATTTTTACAGGGTGTTTTACCCATGAATATCATAACAACTTTCACTATGGGACCAACTCTCAAATCATAAAAAAAATCTGCTGTTATTTCATACATTTTGGTCAAGTACTTGGGTATTGAACTTTTGTATTAAACAGCCGATTTTCGCCGACACAAGACGAAAATTTCAGAGATGTATGTTTTTTATTTCTCTACAAATTCCGGAGAGAATGAGTGTGAGGCAGGTTTGGGATAGAAAAACAGATGGCTTTTAGATATAACTGGCATCTCCAATCTCCGTTAATCTTTTTAGAATATCCTATATGGAAATGGATCTGGCAGCACTGCGAAGAGTGGTAAAATTTTTATTTCGCTAGAACTAGAAAGAAGGTCGAAACTCGAGGTTTACTTTTGTGTAGGTACGCACCACAGAGTACTTTTTAAATACGCTTTCAGTCTATCAAAAAGTACTCTGTGAAGTACGCACATGTATTATAAAAGTCCTCTGTGACGCACATACGTCTTAATGACATGGACGGGTTTGTAAGAAAATGTATATGAAAATGTTTCGATCAATATTTGTAAGAAATCAAATTTTGAACAGTGGTCTGAAAAAATCAATACGTTCAAGCATCAAAAGGTGTTTGTACACAGAACTGACCAAAAAGATACTTTTTCAGTAAGTAAGTTCTTTGTTAGTTTTCATTGATATTATCAACGATTATCAGCATAAAAAACTTAAAAGCGTATTAGGGCCTCCATTATTTATAATATATATATAAGTAAATAACCTTTGTAAGAGCTTAACACATAATTGTACACTATTTGCTGATGACAATACTCTCACAATAAAATCTTCAAACAGGAATGACCTAGAAACTGACACTAACAATGAAATACTAAAAGCAATGAAATGGCTGGAATCTAATAATTTATGTGTAAACATTGAAAAAACAAAGTTACTAGATACAATTTCAAATACATATACAATTCTTTGGTAAAACCACGTCAAATACCTAAACTACAATCAATCAATTTTGGAACCCGACCTTATTCTTGGGAATGGTTATTGACGAAAAATTAAGTTGGAAAGAACATAAATAAGTTTAAAAACTAAAACCCGACTACTGAAAAGGATGAAACGAGAAAGTACCTTCCCGTGGTCGCATGCTACCATAGCTTTGTATGTTAGTACCTACAGCGGCATGCGAGTCGCATGCCGCTGTAAGGTACTTTCTTGTTTCATCCTTTTCAGTAGTCGGGTTTTAGTTTTTAAACTTATTTTTTATTTAATTATTTTGTAATATTTATATTTTTGAACTGTGCCCTTTCATTTGATATCCATCAATCCAACAAGGCATGTTTTTTTTTTTAAATATCGTGACTTTATTGCCGCTAGAGGGCGCCATATTCAATTTAATGTGACGTCACATAGAGCGGACGATCAAGACGCTTCCAAAGATAGCTCATTTGTCTAATTTATGACAAGTAAGTAGTTTAGAAGTTATGAGGGAACAGATGAATGTAAGTCAAAATCATAACCCTCCTTTTTGCTTCGCCGTAGTTGGGTAAAAAAAGTCTGCACTCAACTCGACAGTGAAAAGCAGAAGCCCAAATAAATTACTTGCACCTAGCCAGAGAGAGACTACTTACATCTAAAATAATTAACCTTACAAACAAGAGGTGCTTTAGGCCATCGAACTGAACAACTTTCACTATGGGGCCAACCCTGAAATCACGAAAAAAAAGTCAGCTGTTTCATACATTTTGGTCACCTAGGTATTGAACTTTTGTATGAAACATATGATTTTTTAAATATATGGTATACCTACTCAGAAATAAGTAAATATACCTACTTACTTAAATCTAAAAAAAAACGACCTCCAAAAAAAAACTACAAAGTGAAAAATAACTCTAATTTCGGAAGTCAGTGTCTTTGGATCAGTATTTTAGTTTTTTGCCACCGACTTCCGAAATTAAAGTTATTTTTCATTTGTAGTTTTTTTTGGAAGACGGTTTTTTTTGTTAAAAAGTTTTTATTTCTCGCGTTTTGGTGCGTCTGTTAATGTATCTAATTTACAATAGCCTAATGTCAACTTGCTTATCGCCTTTTACAAAAAATTGCTTTTCCCGATGCAGGGACACTAATTGTTGAGGAGTTCTCCTGGTATTCCACCATCAGCTGCATTTCACCATTCGCATAGTGACGAGCATACATTGCTTAAAAAGTAATCGAATCGCAACCCGCGAAATACTTATTATTGAGTAGTTCCGGTGGTCTTCATCATCAGTTCCACTTCACCAAAAATGGTGCTTTCCGAGAGCAAATGCATGAGTTACTTTAAAAAATACCCAAATCGTTATAGGTGTGCCTATAATATTTGAAAAGTTCCTTCGATTTCTCCAGGATCCCATCATCAGATCTTGACCTGATGATAATGGAACCACCTGGAATGTATACCCTTTCGAACAAAAAAATGATTTTTTTAAATCGGCCCAGCCGTCTTCGAGTAATCGGGTAATAAACATAACAAAAAAAGATTCCGACGAACTGAAAACCTCCTCCTTTTTTGCAGTCGGTTAAAAACTCAGCTTCAGCAACGATACAAATTACTGGATCATGAAAAGAAATGAGATAGCGGTAAAAAACATCTTTATTTATCTGAAGTTTGACAGAGATATCACTGAGATGTTCATGACTGATAATTTTTGATAAACGAACATAATACCTAAGTACCTACCTAATTCTACCTTCAATATCTCAGTGAGTCAGTGACAATGCTTATAAGATTACATCTCAACAGGTGTGAATGCTAATGTGATAAACTTATTAAACCACAAAAGACAAGAAAAGGGGATAGGACTTTTTTATATGGAGACTGGCCTCGACTCGCTTCGCCATTTTGATTATTTTTCAAAATGGTGTCGCACGATAATACCTATAGGTATATACCTATAGATAGAGGACATATAGAGGAACAAAAAATGTCATAATAACCTGATATCTTAAAGTGTCACATGACCGAGATAATTAATGAGTCGAAATATTTTCATCGCATTATATTTTAAAAACATTAATTAACGCTGAACACCGCTTCGTCAGATGATGAATAATGTGTTACAATAATTATGATTATTACTTCAGTTTTGTAATCACATCGAAATATCATTATTAAGTATTTAAGGTGGTAGGACATAAAAAGGGAGAATCTATGGAATAAAAATATTTTGTCTTTGCTTTTGCAACACCTCCCACAGCCTAACCCGCTGCGCTGGGTCTAAGAGAAGTATGAAACTTTGTTAAAGACTTATTTAGTAGGTACCTATCGAAATGAGCACAATGATTATTGAAAATCTACCCCCTAAATGGGTTAAATAGGGGATGAAAGTGTCTATGGAAGTTCGTCATTTTTGGCGATGAGAATCCCATCGGGTACATCTTCTCTATTTTTTATAATAGACTGGCTGACCCGGAAAACTTCGTACCGCCCCACCAGCCGCTCTGCCCTCGCTTTTTAAATCTCTGATATCTTCTTCTAATATATTCATTTTAATGATATGCTGTAAAGGGCAATTTGGATCTACTTAAATGAAATGCACAACACAACGTGTCTAATGTATTTAATTGGATAAGGAAGAATACCTACTGTATTGTTTAAAATAGCTTGGTAAATAACCCATAATTTTTTTTGTAATTATGTAAGTAGATAAAAATGGTTACTGTGGGTTATCTTTAGGAGATAAACATATACCATCACGAATTTTTTATCGATCTTTTTTAAGATACACAATTCCGTAGTACAGACGCCAGCACATCAACCTACTACAATCTGTCAGATTTCTGTAATAGATTTTCAACTTTATCGCTAAAGCATAAGGTTCAATGTTGATTGGGAAAATTTGACAGTTAGGTGTAGGTTGATGTGCTGGCGTCTGTACATTAATTTGACCTATCTCGTAAGGTTTAGCCAGCGGCAGCGTTTGCAATGTAAGCGCTCAAAAATATGTTTCTTACGACATCACATTACAAATCTTTGAATTTCTTGGCTTTTCTCTACTATAATTATGCATGTATTATACATATAAACCTTCCTCTTGAATCACTCTATCTATTGCTGAAAACTGCATTAAAATCCGTTGCGGAGTTTACAAGATCTAAGCTTACAGACAGCGTGAGCGACTTTGTTTTATACTTAGTACCTATGTAAAGAAGATACTATTCAATAATTTATCTGTTGGTTAGTTTGGTACCGTAGGATCACATTAATTCTGACCCAAGTTGCTACATTTTTTGTTTTTAATCTTTTCAGAGTGTTAAGTTCTCAAAACAGGAGAATTTTTGCCAAACCACTATGGATCATACAGATGAGAAATTATGCAGACCTGCCAAAACACTCAAAAGTGAAATTACCAGCATTGTCACCAACTATGGAGAAAGGTGACATTATGAGCTGGATGAAGAAGGAGGGTGATAAACTGAGTGAAGGTACCTAAGTATGGGTTTACTGTTATTTTATATTAAAGGAAGACCAAAAGGGGGAAAGTTTTTGGAATGGAGAGCTCTGGATCATTCACAGAAGAATATGAGAGATGCATGATAAATACTGAGAAGTGTTGGAGCCTAACAGCATTTTCCCTACAGTGGGATGATGCTGTGTGACAGTTACACTGGTGGATATGGGCTGGACTTATGTTGCTGATTATAATGGCAGTCTAATACATTTCAATCAATGAATGTGAACACGGTACAACAAAATATTTATAGTTGATTGGTATAATCAGCCTATGTAATGTTCCCACTGCTGGGACACACACCTCCTCATGGTGAGAGGGCCGTAATCCACCACACGGGCTCAGTGCGGGTTGGTAGATGTCACATCACATGTTGAATGTTTGGTTCTAGGGCATGCTGGTTACGTCACTATGTTTTCCTTCACCGTTTTGAGAGCAGTGGTGATGAAAATTTGCACTAAATAAAGCACCTGTCTGGGTTCGAACCTACGACCGACAACTCGTAAGTCGCGGTCGTTACCACTGGGAAACCACTGCTCTCCAAAAAGCTGTTTAAACTCAACTCATAAAATCTCTGATAGGTACCTACCTATGTTTCAGGTGATCTTCTCTGCGAGATTCAAACAGATAAAGCTTTAATGGGCTTTGAAGCCCCTGAAGAAGGCTACCTGGCTAAGATAGTACTCCCAGCTGGAGCTAAAAATGTGCCAATTGGCAGACTATTGTGTATCATTGTAGCACAGGAAGCTGATGTAGCTGCATTCAAAGATTTCAAGGATGATAGCCGTAAGTGCAATGCAAAATACGTGATAGTTTTGTTAAAGGTCTTTGAAGGTCCGATGGAATACCTACTGTCCGCCATTTTTGTCTTCAAAATGGCGGCCACGCTAAATAAACCTATTTATATCGATAGCTGGCATCAATGCAAACGGAAAACTTAATAAGACCAAACCCCGTATAGTGTCGTTAAGAACGTTAATACCTATCTCGCAAATGTGACACTACGAGGTTTGGTCCTATGGAATATTTCATGCGTGGCCGACTTTTGGAAAAAAAAAACCGGACAAGTGCGAGTCGGACTCACGCACCGAGGGTTCCGTACTGGAGGTAAGTATGTAAGTAAATAGTTTATCACGGGATTTTTTTTAAAATATAACTACAAATTTACGGTTTTCGGATTTTTTCCTTTACTTGTGCTGTATACCTACATACCTTGCTTCTTGCCAAATTTCATGATTCTAGGTCAACGGGAAGTACCTACCCTATACATTTTGATTCCCTTGAGAGCGTCGAAATATACGTTTGTTGCGGCATAAACGGCCGTATCTATTTTTTTTTCACAGTTTCAAGGGGTGGTCTGCGGTCTCTTGAAGCTGTGAAAAAATCATAAAACCATATACCTACTCAGTAGGTATATCGGTAGGTATTCGTTCCCGAGATAAAGGGTCTTGACAGACAGACAGACGGACAACAAAGTGATCGTATAAGGGTTCCGTTTTTTCCTTTTGAGGTACGGGACCCTAAAAAACGAAATGGCGAATAGTAACTGTATGCCAGGCTCCTTATAAAAATCTTCAATACCCTCAAAAATCAAATGTGGTTACAACAGCTGTCTTTGCCCACAGCGGCACCCGCCGCCGTCCCCGCCCCCGCCACTGCCCCCAGCGCCGCCGCCCCCGCCGCCGCCGCCCCCGCCGCCGCCGCCCAGCCAGGTATTTTTTTATTTTCTCGTCAAATAAATAAATAAGTAGGTCTTTGTGACCAAACTACCAAAAGTCCGGCCGCGCCAAATTTGCCAAAGATGTAAACAACAATGGCCGCTCAAAATGGAATAAAATCGATATACAACAACGTTTATTATTAGTAGGTAATGTTTGTTTTCGTCTAAATCTCCGAGCTAACAAGACGAAAACAAACATTACTTAAAATAAATGTTCTTCAAAATCGATATAGGTAAGTACAGACGCCAGCACATCAACCTACACCTAACTGTCAAATTTTCCCAATCAACATTGAACCTTATGCTTTAGCGATAAAGTTGAAAATCTATTACAGAAATCTGACAGATTGTAGTAGGTTGATGTGCTGGCGTCTGTACATCGATTTTATTCAATTTCGAGCGGCCATTGTTGTTTACATTTTTGGCAAAAGCGCGGTCGGACCTTACGTCATGCCCTAGGGTCTTTACACTGTGTGACGCTCTGTGACTCTTTGTTGTGGTTTTCCGCTTGAAAGTCACTGTTAGAACATTACCCAACGAGCTAGACTAACCTTCAACTTCATAAATAAAAACCGGTCAATAGCGAATCGGACTCGCGCGCCGAGGGTTCCGTCCATCATAATAATATGTTTTTTTTTCATCGGCGAGGCCTATATTCGTCAGAGAATTTTAACAATAGAATATTGCAGTTTTAGGTCAGCGCCATCTCTTGGCCGATAGTGGAACTAATGTAACTTTTGTTGATGATTTCTGAAACAGTGGGCTATTTAGAGACATCGTTTTATTTTTCCTGTAATCTTTACATAAACTTCAATCACATAGGATTATTTCAGATTTTTCTCCGTGCAAACTTCGGAGATAAGGGGGGGGGGGGGGGGTTTACCCTTTTTACGCTCTTTCATACCCCTTTTTCAGACCCCTTTCAGTCCCTGTTGCAAAAAAAAAATACATATACTTATTTATATTTTTATTTCTTTCTTATTTGCAAAATAGTTGGCCAAAGCTATTGAGTGGGAGCCGCGTGACGACTCCCGGCCACCGTAGGCGCGTCAGCGCGTGCCTGCGGACTGAGAGTAATGTGTAGCTCACCATCCGATCAGGACCAGGCCTGTGCCGGACGGCACGTATGTGTTCCACGCGCGCCTCAAAGAGATGTCAGCATAAAGGAAGGGGCCCGCTAGGGCCTAAGCCTGCCGCCGGGGTAGCGGGATCGTCCGAAAGGGTTACCGCAGCCCCGGAACATAAAGGGCTAAGGAAGGAACACGGGTGGGTTTTAAGTCAGTAAGACTCTGACATTCCCTTCCGCTCCACCCAGAGCGGGAGGAGTCAATAGATGATTTCCCATCCAAAAAACAAAAAGCTATTTCAAGTTGAATACTTAGTTTATATTCGGCACCTGCACCCTAATTGCGTAACACATTATCAATCTCAATCTGAATAATTTTGAAGGATATCGCTAATCCATTGCTTCATATGTTCAAAAAATTTGTCTACTCCACAACGTAAATAACGCAATGATTTTTTTTTAAGCAATTAAGTATATCAAATTTCGCAAGAGAAGCGTTTTAGGTATTCCGAATCCCTATAATACCTAATATAATCAGCCTATAAGTAATAATGCTCTCACTGCTGGGACACAGACCTCCTCTCAGTGAGAGAGAGTGGGCCGTAATCCATCACGCGGGCCCAGTGCCAAAATCAGTTATTTACCACAAATGCTAAATTTTAATCTACACGTTCGTAACTTCGTACATTGTAGTTGCGCCTGCGGCCCTTGCGCCGGCTGCGGCACCTGGCGGGAGAGTGTTGGCCAGTCCCATGGCGAAAAGGCTCGCTGCTCTTAAGAACATAAGACTTGCAGGTAAGAAATATATTATCATGCTGATTTCAGTGTTTTTTTTGTAAATTTGCCACTATCCCTAATACACTAATTTACAAAAAAACACTGATTACCTGAGCCTTGATTACCTAGTAGTAAGTAATCACTTGTGTGCAGTGGTGGCCCAGTCGTAACGGCGCGCCGGCGACTTACACAAAGTAAAGCGCCTGTCTGGGTTCGAACCCACGACCTACAACTCGTAAGTCGCGGCCGTTACCACTTGGCCACCACTGCTCTCTAATTAAGTATTTAATTAAAGTAAAAATGACTAAAGTGTACAGTACATTGTAGATAGCAAGTTTTATTTCGATGTTAGGTCTTTAAACAAGTAAACATTACATATACTTAATAAATATGTATCTTTTGAAATTAGAAACTAGTACCTAGTTGCTCATTTATTTTAGCTAATCAAATTGCAGAAATTTCTGGCGACAGTAAATTTTTATTTGAAAGACGTCGGTAAATTTAGCTGCAGCCGTCGACAAGCGTCGACGGCAGCGTACGGTGCTCAAATACACGAGCAGCATGTTATCGACGGCAACCGTCGACACACGCAATTGCAGTTGCACACGTAGTTCAATGTTACGCAATTGGTGGTGTTAGGGGTATTGACGCGTGTCGCTTGTGTGTATGAGCAATATGCTATACGCCTAACACGATCTATCGAATTTCTTTTTAACCTACCCGAAACTGTCAAATTTTACCAATCAACTTTGAACCTTAAGCATTAGCGATTAAGTTTAAAATCTATTAAAGAAATTTGACATATTGTAGTAGCTTGATGTGCTGGCGTCTGTACATTTAAGAGCTACTGGTGAATTATGTAAATCTCGAGGATGCAGCGACGAACTGTAATAAAAACAATGACGTGAATGTCAGCCTCTATTCTGATGACATGAAATAAGGTAGATATAGGCACTACTCGTATATACACACCTACTGAGTCTCTTGTCAGACGTACCAAATATGAACTATGCGATTGTACAGTCTGGGGGCACGGTAGTGCTCAGCCAAGACGAGCCAAGCCAAGCGCAAGGGCACTATTACCTACCTTTTCTCGAAGTGCATCGTCGTTTTTTTGAATCCTCATAACTTGGGTTTGGATTATACTAGATAAACAAAATTCTTGGGATGTGATGTCAATAGTAGACTTATTAAACATACTTATAAAGTTTCAATTGCATAGCTCTTATACAGCTTTAGATTTCATTGATATCTAAAGAACCCCGATTTCGTCACTGACTCACTGATGATCATCAAAATTCCTAGCGTACTTCCTGAAGTCCTAGAAATCTGAAATTTACACAAACGACAAAAAAATTCTAAAACTTGGAACTTTTACCCGTTGGGAGGTAAAGGTTCCAAGTTCAAGGCTCGCACTGTCAAAAAGTTTTCAGATCTCATGTAGAGCCAAGCTTCTAACTCTACACGCCCTAACTTCACAAACTCTACACCTTATTAGTGTGGCTTGGCCGTTTCGCTGTACCATCACAATTCACATGGGTGTAAGGTGAAAAATTTATTCACTGTTGATTACTTTTCTGCAATAGTTCTTGTAGAGTAACGAAACGGCCAAGCCTCATAAGTATTTTGACTAAGGTGTAGAGTGAAGTTAGGGCTTGTAGAGTTAGAGCGTGCAGAGTTAGAAGCTTGGCTCTACATGAGATCTGATAACTTTTGACAGTGCAAGCCATATTGTCTCGTCCTGGCAACATTTTACATGAAAATGTTTTTGGTGGGATAAATTTTTTCAGCTGAAATGCTAAATTTAGATAAGATTTCGATTAATAGTAATATTTGGTAAGGCGTGAAATTAAATAAATACGATTTTATTCATTGCCTTCAAATTCTTGAAATTTGCTCAAATGTCTTATTTCATGCCATCAGGAACAGGCTCCGGCTTATACGGCTCACTGAAGAGTGTGGACTTGTCAGCCATGGGGGCCGCCGCGCCTGCCGGCGCAGGAGCGCCAGCAGCCGCGCCCGCGCCTCGCGCCGTAGCCGGGCCGGCGCCGACACCTGGAGCCACCTACGTGGACATCCCGCTGACCAACATGCGCACCAAGATCGCCGAACGGGTCATGATAGCGAAGCTGACAGCGCCGCACTTCCAGCTGACGATCACCGTCAACGTTGAGAAAACCTTGGCGATGAGGAAGCGCGTCAACAAAAAGCTGGCTGCTGAGAAGGTTGATGTTAAGGTACACTTTTTAGGGTTCCGTAACTTACGTAGAAGTATCACATAGGTACGACCAACAGGGTAGCGGGATTGTCCGAAAGGGTTACCGCTGCCCCGGAACATAAAGGGCTAAGGAAGGAACACGGGTGGGTTTTAGTCAGTAAGAGTCTGACACCCCTACCGCTCCACCCAGAGCGGGAGGGGTCATTTGATGATTTCCCATCCACAAAAAAAAAGCGACCAACAATAAATAATCAGTCTGACAAAAGTCACCGAAAACAGGGCTTATTCCACAAATCCCCCCTGAGGGGGATAAGTGGAATTTATAAAAAAAGTCTCGAATTCCCCCCTGATAATCCTCCTTGGGGGGAAAAGTGGAATCGAAAAAAATACTTATCCCACAAATCCCCCCCGAAAGTGCCCCTGAGAGGGAAAAAAGGACTCAAAAAAAAGTCTACTATTCCCCTCTGAGAATCCCACTTAGGGGGGAAAACTGGAATCGAAAAGCAACAACGTCCAGAAATCCCCCCTGAGAAATTTAGCCAGTGCTGGTTGCCAAAATATTTACCGCGGGTGCCGGCAGATATTTTACTTAGATAACCTAGAAAGCAGGAGCGAGCTTGGGAATTTTCGACCATTCAAACACTAATAAGAGCCTCGCCAAGCAGCCTTTGTCGACATACTCAATAAAGCAATTATAAAATTTATACTGAATTGTTTTATTTTATTCGCGTTTAAATACTTTAAATAAGCAGTAATGTTGTTGTTGTTGTTTATTTATTAGTAATTAGCTGCGCCCCGCGGTTTCACCCGCATAAGTCTCGATCCCATAGGAATATCGGGATAAAAAGTAGAATCCTATGTCCTTTCCTGGGACTCAAACTATCTCTAAACCAAATTTCATCTAAATCGGTTCAGCGGTTTAAGCGTGAAGAGGTAACAGACAGACAGACACACTTTCGCATTTATAATATTAAAATTAGTATGATATTTTTTTAAACTAGACGAGGTAGGCGTCGGCGTTTCCTATCTGACTATTCTGAGAAGAAAGGCCGAAGCAAAGTACATAATATAGTATGAATATCTGACACCACAAAAGTTTTGCAAAAAAAAAATAGCCTACGACCTATTCTCAGACCTACCAAATATACCCAAAAAAAAATCATAAATATCGGTCAAGCCGTTTCGGAGGAGTTCGATAACAAACACTGTGACACGAGATTTTTATATATAAGATTATATAACTATTTCGTTTATTTATTTATATACATATTAAATTACATTTTTAAATATTTCTTAAAGTATAAAAAATAAGTATAAAAAACATTTAAAAATGTAAAAAAATAGTAGTCCGCCGGTGTCGGGAACAGGGTCCAAGCTACCGGTGGTTAGGGCTCCAGAGACAGGAACCTCCTCACATTGCGAGCCGTATCGAGGAGTACTGCCTTCTGAATCAGGCTCTTGATCCAACCGCCTAACTATTTATTATTATTATGTATTTTGTTTATTGCTAATATTAGCAAGGGTTCTAACTATAATATTATAAAGACGAAAGTGCATTTGTTTGTTCATTTGATTTGATATCTCTTCACGCTGCCGCAACAACGGCTCAATCGATTGTTATGAAACTTGGTTTGGAGATTGAAAAAAACACATACCTAGGTAGGCTACTTTTTCTTTAATTAACTACTACTTAGTCAACGGTGTTGTCTACAAGTGATTGTTTTATAAGCTCAGATTATAGACTACTTATTATATAACTGTTATAAGTAGGTATTATATTTTCTCTTTATCTTTTTACTTCATTTTTACTTTCTGCAAATTGCCGAAAAACTTGAAAATTGTTTTATATTAAGTAAGTGAAGCTATTAAGGGAAACTTTCAGGGGGGATATTATGCTAAATAATTTAGTTTTTCTAGGTAGGTACTTTGTTAGAACTGTTTTAATTATTATTTTGACTAAAATCGACAGCTAGACTTTCCTCATCGCTGTTTGTTTGTGATTGTTTTTACTCTTCATCACATTTTATTAACAAGATTCTGTGAACAAGAAAATACTGATTCAGTATTATATTATGATTTATTCCGGTCTGATCCCCTGAATCACTGTATTTTTTTTAATTTACTTAAAGAACCGAGCGTAGTAAATTAAAACTAAATAAGTATAAGGGGGAAAAGTGGAATAATCAAAAATGAATAGGGGGATTTCTGGATTTGTTTTACATTAGAGTCCAGTTTTCCCCCCTGAGGCAGATTCTCCCAGGGGGGAAAAGTGGAATAACTCAAAATGAAAAGGGGACTTTCTGGACATTTTTTACAGTAGAGTCCACATTTCCCCCCTGAGGGGGATACTCTGAAGCAGTCATGCTAGCGAAGGAGGTGGCGGGACGGCTCAGGGAGAGAGCCTCACGCCTCAGCCGCCGCGGGAGACGCTAGCGTCGGGAGCCGCGTGACGACTCCCGGCCACCGTAGGCGCGGGCCTGCGGACGGATAGTAATGGGTAGCTCTTCGTCCGATCACGACCAGGCCCGTGCCGGACGGCGCGTATGTGTTCCACGCGTGCCTCAAAGAGATGTCAGCATTAAGGAAGGGGCCCGCCAGGGCCGAAGCCTGCCGGGGTAGCGGGATCGTTCGAAAGGGTTACCACTGCCCCGGAACATAAAGGGCTAAGGAAGGAACACGGGTGGGTTTTAGTCAGTAAGAGTCTGACACCCTTCTGCTCCACCCAGAGCGGGAGGAGTCATTAGATGATTTCCAATCCAAAAAAAAAAAAAGTGGATTCTCTCAGGGGCAAAAGTGGAATAAGCCGAAAACAGGTACCTACCATTAATTGAGTAGGTAGGTAGGTACTTACCTACTTGAGTAGGTAATAATGTAAGAAACGAACTTTTTGAATAAGTTGGAGAAACTCCACATACAGATGGGTACCTACCTAATAGTAATTAATCACTATGCAAGACGGTACTGTTTATAATATGCAATTTTAAAACCTTAACAATTTTGTTTAGCTTTCAGTGAATGACTTCATAATAAAGGCGGTTGCTGCAGCTTGTCAGCGAGTTCCTGAGGTCAACGCACACTGGATGGAAACTTTCATCAGGCAGTAAGTTCATGTTTGTTAATAATTCAATAGATCGTGATAGTGCTGCAATACCGACGGCAAGTAACACAGTCATGCTAAATAAAGTTTGAGTAATAGCAAGCCGCGAAACTATTGTCCGGATAATGTCTGAGTAAACGTCTATTCAGCTGTTATTCAAGCAATTTGGGCACACTTTTAAATGCTTTAGTCTGTATAACAGCGATGTAAAGCCTGGGTAATAGCTTAGTAATGGCCCACTTAGCTTAGAAACATCTGAAAAAAACTGAAATCTCTTTTATACAGCTAGTAGGTACTTATTTCATATTTATCAGACAAATGCATTATAGATATTCAGAAATTATTCAGGATTAAGTTCAGTTGAGTAATACTTTTCAAACAAATAAGAGCTATGTTGTAAAATAGAAAAAAGTGGTGTTTAATCTTGCAGTGCGTCTTTGTTCTGACAATTCATAGTTTAGTTGCATTGAATAAAATTAATAACGAGGTGCACGGTGAAACTGAGAATCGGTAAGTATATGTTATTATTATTTGAAGGTACGGAACTGTCTTCAACTGGATTGGACTTGACTCAACTTATGACTAAGCTAATTCTCAGTACATATTTGATTCGTTTGTGCATTCACATTTACGACGAATTCCTCCAGTTCTTCTCCTAGATTTCCATGATTTATTTTCCATTTTTTTATCAAACTGTTCACAACAAACCCGCGGTACAACAATACGCAACGACAAACAATGTTTTAAACGTCCCTAATTCAATTACTACCCAGAAAAACTCTGTACTTATAATTTGTTTAAAAATAAGACTTTTGCAAGTACCTAATTGCGGAATAAGAATACATCATTCGGCTTCCACCTGTGTTAGTTAGCTATAAACTATGACTTTATTTCCATTATACCGAAATAAGCTCTATAAAGAACCCAGAAAACACTTTTATACAGTAGCTGAATAATTGATAAAATGTGGAACCTTATGTAACTTGAAGACAAAATAAAAACGTTTATTCAAAATCAAGCTTTTTAATAGAAATTAACTACACCATTATTCAGAAGATAGCTGTTTAGGATAATATTTTACAGCATATAGTGGTTTCATAAGCAATAAGCTGAGTAGGTAAAGTTTGTACATAAATGCTGCCCCAGGCACTCTTTTTAAAATTAAAGTCATCTGTAAAGCTTTAGGCTTAACATCTGTGTTAAATGTGGTATAGAAGTTATTATTAAGCTTTAAGAAAAATAATCAACTTAATACAATGTTTACTAAGCTTAAAGAGTTATAAAGGCCGAAAGAGAATATTATTCAGAATTTGGCTCTTTCAATAGCCACTTACTATTTGCGAATTGCTATTACTCAAATTTTATTCAGCAGGTCTGTGTTACTTGGGAAAAGGCGCCTTTTTTTTTACGCCTTTTTCTGTAGGTGCCTACCCTTACAGAGAAAGGCGTAATTTATGTGAAATGAAAGAATACTGTGGCCAAACTTTTAAGTAAGATTCTCGCGTGCAGTTTTTGTTTTGTCCTCCAACTGAACCAGCACGAATTGCGTAACACATTATCAACTTCTAATCAATCTAATCCATTACTTCATATGTTTGAAAAATGTGTCTGCCCAACAACGTAAATAACGCAATTAATGTTGTTTAACTATCAAAATGAAAGACATTGCTACTGGTGTTAGTGTGTTACTCAATTGCCCTGCTGTAGTAAATGAGTGAATTAGTTCATATGAATTGATTTTCGAAAAAAATTTTACTATTTCTACACCCTCTAAAGAACACAAGTCTTTACTTATGGCCAAATCATTTAGTTTTTCTTTCTCAGATACAATCACGTAGACATAAGCGTAGCGGTAGCGACCCCCACTGGATTACTAATGCCGATCCTCTTCAATTGCGATTCTCGCGGTATCATCGACCTCTCTAAGAACATGAAGGAACTTGCTGCTAAGGCCAGGGAGGGCACACTTAAGCCGCAGGAGTTTATAGGTGGCACTGTCACTGTATCCAACCTTGGAATGTACGGTGAGTGGAATAACATGAATACTTATTCTGAATCATCATCAGCCTCCTGTCCTTGAGGCCTACCACAAGCTCTTAACGCGATCCATTTTAGAACCTAAACTGTTCTTCTAATTCGTACCATGACGTCAGTTTAACGATTCAGTTTAGGCCGTGACATCTGCTGACAGCGATTGTCCCAAACTGAGTCGCTAGTTTTGGTTTCATTCATACTTGTTTGGTACCATGACGTCCATAGAGCAGCTCAAGCGATGCAGTTTAGGAACTTAAACTGAAATGTCTTGTTTTTGAATCGTTTTTAATTAGATCATGGTCGGCCACCAGATCCCCAAAAAGCACAGCAGCGTGTCTTCTTGTCCCATACATCTCTATGAGCAATATGAGCAATATGAGCTAAGCTCTATGAGCAATTCAGCCATTTTGCCTAGCCGTTTCCCAATTATGTTATGTTGGGACCCCTTCCAGTCTAACTGGATGCAGCTGAATACCAGTATTTTACATGGAGCAAGCAACTACCACCTATATGACCTTCACAACCGTGACTGGATAAAGATACCCTCTGGTAAGACTGGATGTCAGACTTTTGGGCTTTTGACTACCCTGACGACTGTCAAAGATCTACGAATGACAGCCGGGATCCGGGACCAACGGAGGCACGGAGGGGTCTCGATATGTAACGGATGATCACCCATCCACGAAACGACCGCGGTAAGCATAGCTTAAGCCTTCGATCGACCCATGAGGCTGCTATTATTTCGCCACGAGCCCCTTGTGCTCCATAAGCTTAGATTCAGTACTGACCCCTAATATGGTATAACAATTCGGTAACTTGGAGCGATAGGTAGGAAGTGTAACAATATTCGGAACCTGCACCTATGTTAAAATATAGATTACTGCCTCCCTCGCGCCGATTGTGGCAACTAAGTAATTTTTATGGAGGTCTTGGAGGTGTTCAAACTGGCGTCAGTAAACGCCTGTGGCCACAAGGCTTCAAACGATTGAACAACCATGAAAACAGTAGGTACTTGCCAGTTATTTCTCCATTTTTACCCGACTACGGCGAAGCAAAAAGGAGTTTTATGATTTTGACCGGTATGTACATATTTATTTATTTATTTAATTAATCACTTACAACTTTATTTCTGAGTAGGTATATGGTACATTAAGATCTATAAGCAAATAATAACTAATAAGTAGCTACCTAATTAATTAATAAAAATATCAACATTAAATCCTAACTTAACTAAAACTATACAGAAACTAAAATATAGCGTCGCAAATTTCATCCGCATCGCTATCGACTGGTAATGAACCCAAGAGACTGACGGCATTACCACGTTGTATGATGCCAGCCCTTGAGTCACGGCAAGTGTCAACCAGCCGTTTCGAAATTTCCTTAAAAAGACCATGAACACTCGGACCCCGCGGCCCGAGGGTTTCAACCGCAAACGGCTCGAAAATATAAGTTCCGATAAGGTTATTATATTTTTGCCGCTTGAGGTTTTCCGCAGCCGCAGCAGCAGCGCCAGCACAGCATGCCGAGCCAGGAAGATGGGATGGCGCAAGAGTATCGACACACGTTGCGTCCCACACTAAAGGCCAAGGCCAACCCACCTTCCATGGAAATAAAGACATAGGTACCGTCCGGTCTCTTGCCATCGTCGCGTGCCAAGCCATTGGGTTCTAATACAGCTGGAACGCCGACGGTAACAATATTACAACGATACCTCATTTGTCATAATTGAACAAATGAGGTAGGTATCGTTGGAATTGTCTTGATCGTCCACTGGTAATAGACCACTGAGTTGGGAGAACTATGGAGACGGCATATTCTACTATAGAAATAATAGTTATACAAATATCTGTCATATCGACACACACATGTCATAAAGCGTTTTGTTTCTTTTTAACTAATCAAGAGCTGCATTATGAAAAGAGAGACGTCAAATGTTTGTCAAGTACTAAATTTGGCAACACTTTTGTGTGACGTCAAAATCATTTCTATGCGTGGTCGGTCGCCATGTTGAGTGCCGGGGTTTTTCCTCTATGTTGCCGAGTTTTGTGGTAGATGTGCTGTCAAACGGTTAATTGCTAGTGTTGGGTAAATAGTCGGATGCTTTGAGTTATTATCGATTATAATCCATAAGTGTCCATTAATAGCCTTGCAATGGATGGTAATCCTGCTATTATATGATAATCTTGTGTAATAAGGAGGAGTTGTGTGTGTGTTTCGAATTTTTCATTACCTAGTTTTGGTTGTGGTGATTGTTTATACTTTGTCTCAAGCCAAGTTAAACAAGGTATACATTTGCCGATTCGCGATCTCAATGGTTTTTGTATATATTCTGTTAAATATAGTCGAATAGATGACCGCAACTATGTATTTTTTTAGCAATCTAGTATTATTTAAATGCCATTAATGTAATAACAAAAGTAATAATTAATAATCGAAGTTCGACCTGAGTATTGAACCTAGGACCCCACACTTAGCAATCGGTCTTGCGACCACTAGACCAACGGGGTAGGAAATAAATAATAATATTTTGTTGCCAATGGTGCCGATTCTCTTGTACACACGGCTACACATCAAGCTATACATAACCAGTATAAGCTGACTTCTGATTGTACGAAAAACCTATACAATGCGAGTTCAGCGAAAACTGGAAATGTATAGCTTGATGTGTAGCCGTGTGTACACCGAACTAAACTATCACTAAAATTCCTTACTTTTTGCTATGAGAATCTTACAGCTATTCTGCATGAAAAATTCTCTAAATTTAAAAATAATTTTGACACAACTAAAATCGAATTTGACAGTCGCTACTCGTCGATACGTGGTACTTGTTTGCCCTACCCCGTGAATTTTTTTTAGAGCCGCAGGCGCGCAGGGGGCAGCCTTGGCGTGTTTTGTAAGGAATTTTTCACTTTTTGTATGGAAAATATGAAAAATTATTACCTACATGTTGAGTTTTAGGGGTTTATTAGTTTTATAAAGGGAGTCGAAATTTTCATTATTTTTGCGGTAGGACACACCATTTTCGAGATATAAGCAAAAAAAAAAAAAAGATACAGTACTGTTTTTGCACCTGAAGTCGAGGTGTTGGTGTGACTTTCTATTATTTTTTTTCTACAACGACAACTAATTTTATTCCACACCTTTTTAATCGCGATTAAAAATAGTCAGATTTAGTTAAACAATCTAAATTTTAGGTGAAAAACGTGCAATTCAGAATAGCAAAATTTCCATTTTCAATAGATTAACTGCCGGTTTCTGATTTGAGAATTTGAAGTTGAGAACGTCTTAATCTGTACTTAAGTATATAACTTAAACATTTTTTCGTTTCTGAATTAAGTTTTTTTAAACTCTAATCAAGATTTGAGTAATTTAAACATAATTTACTCAAATTTGACAGACAGTATGCTTAACTCATACTTAAGGTCTTCTGTTGCGTTTCTGAATTAAGAAAAACGTGTTTGACAATACTCAAAGCATAATCAACGTCAAGATAAGCTGTTGAAAGTTGACACACCAATTTCGGCTACTCAAACTGTAATCAGCAATAGTAACTAGTCATTTTGTAAGTAGTTTTTCTTCAATTCTTCATAATGAGTGGATGTTTGGGGACCTATTCGAAATTTTAAGCTGGATACTTACATAATATAACTTCACACAAAAGCAATCAAATAAATAATCTTCCACCAAGACCTACACAAACTTATTATTACCTACATAATACATTCCATTTAGTTATTTTCGAAATCACAAAAATAATTGAATCTCATAATAAGCAACAAAATAAGCTAGAGTATTATTATGATTAGACGGCCCGGGGGCAAACGCATCGGCAATCGGCCATACAGGCCACGGCAGGGGTTGCGCAGGCTTTGCACAAATCTGAGACCCTCTGTTTCCATGGGCCGAGGCCCGTGTCCGAGGCTGAATATATTAATATTCCTCGGAACAAGCCACCACGCGATTTACACATAGTGGTAGGAGGGGTCCGCATCGGTGTCGTCGACTCGACTTCTTCATCGACAAGTCCTAGGGGACTTGTCTTCGACAGCCGGTTGGACTTCAGGCCGCACATTTGGTGACTGGTCCCCAGGTTGATCAGCGTTGCAGCTGCTGTTGCGCGACTGCTACCCAATTTGGAGGGGCCCAACGCCTCCTGCCGGAGACTGTACGTGGGGATTGTGCGGTCCATGGCCCTGTATGGGGCGCCCGTGTGGGCGGATACTCTGACTGCCCGCAACGTTGTAATATTGCGAAGGCCGTAAAGAGCGATGGCTGTTAGGGTGATAAGAGGATACCGTACGATCTCCTACGAGGCAGCAATTCTCCTGAATCAACCGGATCAACGCCCTGGAATCTGGACGCGAAAATCCATGCGATTCTATAACGCTGGCGGTAGGTGGAGCTTGCGCGTGGTCCGGTTCCTCGGGAATTCGAGCCACGAAGGACCGAGCTCCGTCAGATCCTAGTGGCTGAATGGAGGGAGCTTACGATGCTAAATATTATTATAAAGATGTTTTAGCATTGTTTCATCCCTAGGCCCAGTCGTGCATAAGCTATTGTACAGACGCCAGCACATCAACCTACACCTAACTGTCAAATTTTCACAATCAACATTGAACCTTATGCTTTAGCGATAAAGTTGAAAATCTATTACAGAAATCTGACAGATTGTAGTAGGTTGATGTGCTGGCGTCTGTACCCTTTAGTAATGGACTTCCAGGCTTCCTGTTTCTTTTGAATATAGTAAGCCCCTGCTGTCCTTTTGCACTCTATTATACTTTGGTATTTGAAGCAATAATAACCACAAACATCTAAATAACTTTGGTGAAACGTAAAATTATATTATTTATTTATCTATTTA
The DNA here is from genome assembly GCA_914767645.1 of Hydraecia micacea. NCBI lineage: Eukaryota > Metazoa > Arthropoda > Insecta > Lepidoptera > Noctuidae > Hydraecia > Hydraecia micacea. The sequence goes on from OU611794.1 coordinate 6,228,202, forward strand.
TTTCAGGCATCAAGGCCCATATAAAACACATACAATACAATATTAATATAACTTAAAAATACTATAAATACATACAACATTATAATTACACTAAAAACTAACTAAACACGAAGTGACTGCGTCGTGTTTCGCTGACTGGTGTCATGTAGCCGGCCACGAAACCGGCGGTACACAACACCCTTCGGCCAGAACTCTTCCTTGAGGAAGTTCTCGAGATGATATGTCGGAACACGCACCACAAACGACTTGAAGTTAGTGTTGTGACGCGACTCCAACTTCTCGGCCCTCAAAGTCCAGTTGGTCTTCACACGCATGTACTCCACGATCTCTTCAACCTTCGTGGAGTGGTGCAGTCTGGACACGTACAGCTGCGTCCTCGGGATTGCTGGACGCAGCAGCATTGTAAACATTATAGGTTTGTTATTATTGAAAGAAGATGTTCTTTCTCCTCTATAGTATAGTTAGGCAATCTCTTTTTCTTATCTTTATCCATTTTAATTGGTGCAATAATTTGGTATTTATGTAAAAATACTGAATTCCAATAAAACTTGTGTTTATTTACTTGCGTGACGTGAATGTCAATCAAACTGATTGACATTCATGTCACGATTCGGTTCATACAAACATATCAAATATTAAATTGCTAAAATATGATTTAGCAATTCTAATAACGTAAATTTGTTGAAATTAATGCCGTTATTTAAAATTAACTTACTTTTTAAGTCTGTTTTAAATTTATATAAGAATAAAATTACCTATTTAATATTATAAGTTTTTGAAAGTAACGGTTTTTTAATGTAAATTGGAACGTGTTAGCTTTGATCAGGAATATGATCAGTTGATTATGGTTTAAGGAAATTCGATTTTAACTTGTGAAACGCAAAAAACTTAAGCGCATACTTATGTATTTGAGAATAATCAGATGAGATTTGCTACTTTTCTCAAATCAGAAACCGGCTGTAAATAACTCAGTGCCCACTTAGTGGTGTCAAACTAAAATATAGTTAAGTTGTGTCACTTTAGTCAATTTCAGAATGGGAAATCGTCGTTTGACAGGAATAAACTAAATTTTAGTGATTTTTAGTCTAGTTTAGAGGCATTTGTGACAAGAGAATCGGCACCAGTCACGACATCATAAGTCTCCTGGTCCTGGTTAGTGTGTAAGCTCGTATGAACAATACTCTACACCTGTAGTAAGTAGGTAAATATATTACGAGAATATTGGCCTTCTGATATTGAATGAAGCTTGAGCAAGGTGACAAGTTACAACGTCTTATAAAACCAAGAAACATAAAACACCCACAACTTCTAAAATTCTTGTCACTTCAGCTGCATTACATTACAAGGCTAATTCGAAAAATTTAAATAAATAATAGAAAACAAATTCATGTAGGTTAAATAATGTCGATATCCGCTGCGCATGTTGCTCGCAGTTACAACCCTACGAAAGGCGGCCATCTTAAGTTCCCGATTTTTGTAGGTATACACGCTAATTTTGTAGGTATGACAAGTCAATAAGTTTTATAAGTCATTGTAATAGACTATGTGACGTCGCATTAAATTGAATATGGCGCCCTCTAGCGGACATAGCCATGATCTAAAGATTTTTTAAAAATCGTACCGTGTTGGGTATCAAATGAAAGGGCGTACCTAATTATCACATTTCAAAATATAAATATTACTGAAACAAGCCCCAAAAAAATAAGTTTAAAAACTAAAAAAACCCGACTACTGAAAATAAAGAGACTGAAAAGGATGAAACAAGAAAGTTCCTACTTCCCGTGGCGGCATGCGACCACGGGAAGGGAAGGTACCTACTTTTTTGTTTCATCCTTTTCAGTAGTCGGGTTTTAGTTTTTAGGTATTGCGTTTCCCATATTATTATTACTAAGTGTAAAACTGCTTTCGTAGTGCTGAAAAAAGCAGATTCCTGTATTCCTATTCTGTTATTGTATTTCCAGGTATCACAATGTTTAATGCCATCATCAATCCTCCTCAGTCGTTAATATTAGCGTGCGGTGGTATTCAGGAGATGGTTGTTCCCGTCAAAAATTCGAAGAATAAGAATAGCAAAAGGTATGTTTCATTTCTCGAATTTGTTTGTTGGATTCACTTTTAACAGAATTAGACAGTTTGAAATAAAAGTAGCGCGCGAAATATTATGTATTTTTTTGGAGTTTTATTTGAGATTTTTCCTCTATTATAACAGGGAGCAACAATGTGTTGATGATTTCTGATTATAATCATACTTTACCGCCGCGAATGGCATTTCTATCAACATAATTATAATATACGACTGAAACAATGTTATATTTTTATTGAAGTGTTGTATTCCTATTTCCAGTTTTCAAGTAGCTAAGTTCGTGACGTTCACCGCATCTGCAAACCATAGAGTGATAGACGGTGCCCTGGGTGCGAAGTGGATGAAGGCCTTCAAAGAGAACATAGAGGACCCCGCCAACATGATCCTCTGAAGACTGCCTAAAAGCTCCACGCATTAATGGACACTGTCAAATATCACCTTAAATCAATGTAAGTTAAACGAACATTTTTATTAATTTAAATATTCATGACACCTAGGTAGGGGAGCCCAAGAGGTTCACACCGAAAACTACGGACAGACGACGGGCGGAGCGGGCTAAGCGGGGGGCGCGGATGGGAGAGCGAGAGGTTAGCGTTCTATCCACAGGTTCTATCTGTCCATTGTCGGCGAACGAACCGGGCGAGCGGGCTGGCGGGCGAGCTAAGCTAGCGAAGCGCGGGCGCGCCAACGAGGTGAACGAGTAGCTTCGCTGGAATCGTCGGATATTTCGTTAGCTTAGCTCGTTAGGTTAGACGGTAGCTCGCGGTGTGAACCGAAGTATGTAAAGAGGTGAAAGGATGTTCGGCCGCCTAGAGCTAGCTGGCGGTGTGGCCTGCGCTTTACTCGGGGTCTCACCTGGCCGGGACAGACCGCCAATGGCCAAAGTGTCGTGAAGAAAGCGGCGCCTACAGAAACACAACAAACAATCACTCACATGGGCGAGCGTAGCTAACACGCGCTCGAATAACTGCCATCGCCAGTAGATGCAGCAAACAAAGTAAGAGGTCCGTGTTAGCGGGCTGCCGTATAGCTATCTGCGGCCAGAGAACGAAGCCCTGGTGCCGTTCACGGCCACGCCCCCTCTAGGGGGCGTGGCGACATTCAATAAGTTATTTCCATGTAATCGTTTTTTTCCCCACCCCCTGAAAGGGGAAACATTATAATTACTTATTATAATATTTATTTTTCTTAGCGACTTATTTTCAAAATCCAAGAAAAATAAATATTAATACAACACTCGAGTCAATCCCCATTGACCATCATGGGTTCCCCTACTAATAAATTCAATTGCAGTAGGTAATAGACCATGAAAGAAACAACGGGAACTGCAGAGGTTTTGGAACAGCGACGGTAATCTCCGGCGCAGACAATAAACTGATGGGAGATACTCGTTTAGTACAATTTGACAGGTACTTAATGGCAAAAGTTCGTACTTATAAGACCTGGCTACAAGCAGTGTCTTGCATGCGCAGTGTATCAATGTTGTGTAGTAATAACAGCTCTCTAGTAGATAAGTCAGTTGACGAATCCAAATGGAAAAATATGTAGTTGGAAAATCTGATTGATGAGTTCAAGTTCATTTCGAGTCACCAAGAACTCTTTTAACCGCCCGACTTCATATCAGTTGTCGTGCCCCCAGCGCCCGAAAAATAAGTACGTGATAGAATACAGCGTAATTATAGTAGATTGTTGCATCTAGCTCAAAGTGAGTTATTAATGCACGAGTGTTATATTGGTGCCCGAGCGCAGGTGAAGACACTAAATTAACACTAGTGCATTCATTACTCACTTTAGCAAGGTGCGTAATATACATTTCTTTCAACTACCAATCTACCTACCGTGATAAAACATACCTACTCAAAATAAAAACTCAAGGTAATGAAAGCTAAGTTTAATTCATCTTCACCTCAAACATTTACAACTTACAATTATTATTAAATGTGCAGTTATTAAAAGTGAAATTTGCACTTTTACTTGGAACATTTAAAGTATTTGTTGGTTTATTTGTGAATAATAATTATTTCATCAGAATCAGACGGTACAGGTAGACGCGGGCTCAATTTCAAATCATTTCCATAAGAAGTAGATGAATGTGGTGATGTTGATCGGTGCAAATGATTCTTTATTTTTAGCCAGTATCTTTTTGATCCAATGCATACATTTTATATTAAACTTAATAGGAGACATTAAACTTCTGTGGTAAATTTATATCTAAGTAAATAAAAAATAAATAACCCTCCTTCTGGCGCAGTCGGGTAAAAACAGTGCAACAATGAGATTTCATACTAAATTTCTGCACTGTTTTGGTTCTATGCAAAAAATACGTCCTTTGTGATTGGTTTTGTAGTGATTAATTACATTACTATGTAGTTGAAAGAAAAATAAAAAAGCAGATTAAAGCTGTGGTATTTGACGACCCTGGCGAAATGGACACGAAAATATTTGTCAGATTAATACAGCTAAATAAGCCAGGGACATAAAAATTTTAATCTCACCACCTTGCTGTTCACACCTTAGATTTTATAAATCATTGTTTTATACTATGTAGTGATTGTTTCATTTTCTAGTCCCATTCTAAATGGAAAGTAATTGTATCTTGTATGAGTATATGTTTTATAATCTGTGTATTTTTATAATAATATTATTTATAGATGTTATTAAATAAAACAATGAATTTTGGTGATTTTGTTTATTTTCTTATGCTAATGTCAGATGTTTACTTGACCTCACGCAATCTTCTGACTGCGGACCTGCAGGAGGAGGCAGCTGTGGTGGAGAATACCCAGGCACCACCAGCTACGGTCCTCTTACAACGCTTGCATGACCAGATGCCGACACAGGAACGCTTCATGGCATCCTGGAATGAGAAATTAGAACATTTGTTAGATCAGCGGGCATATTAGATATTGATTACATCTGAAGAGTTTTGACTGTCTTCTTCACAAACAAATTCAATTCCTCTGTTGTCCCAGCCAAATAAAAATCATTTCTTAGAGCACATCCATATTCAACAACATTGTAATGACCAGTGCTTATGCTACACATTGCCAGATGGTGACAAAAGATATTTTATTTTGTAGATATACATGCAAATCCCTTGTGAGTAGATTGATTGATAATGCTACATAAGTGAAGAATAATATTTACAATCAAAGAAGAGTTGACAAAGCTCACATTTGGGATAAGACCTGTCATACTATTCCTCAAGCTAAGGTATTAAAAAAGTAAAACCTCGTGACTTTTTGGGTAATAGGAGTCAACAAAAAGGTCAGAGGTTGTAGTAATAATTTACATCTTTGTACAAATTTAATGGATGAATCCATACTAATATTATAAATTCGAAAGTAACTGTCTGTATGCAACCTTTTCACGCCTAAACCACAGAACGGATTTCGATAAAATTTGGCAGAGATATATTGCATCCTGGGAAAGGACATAGGATACTTTTTATCCCGATATTCCCACAGGATGAAGACTTATGCGGGTGAAACCGCGGGGTGCAGCTGGTCAATATAAAACATTAATTAATTAATTATTATCTATCTATACATATAATAAAATTGTAGAAAAGTGGTGTCTGTACAATGGAAATATATAAAAAAAAAGTAGCAGGGGTTGTTATTATATCGATGCCGAACCCGAATTTGTAATTACATTTTTTTTTGTCTGTTTGTCGGTTTATCTGTTTGTCTGTGTGTTTGTGCACGCTAATATCAGAAACGGCTTATTCGATTTAGATGCGGTTTTCACTAATATATTATAGTAAGCTTCACTTAACAGTTAGTGTTTATTTCATGTCAATCGGTTCATAAATAAAAAAGTTATGTCAATTTAAAGAATCACGGCGAACATTAATTGTTAAGGTATTCTATCAGAGTACGTACACGCCTCGCGCCTGCGCGTCCGTGGCTATATAAAGCCAGAGTCATGGAAGAAGGAGAATCTACAAGCTACCCAGTAGAATTTTTAGAATCCCTAAATGCTCCTGGACTACCAGCACATAAAATAAAATTAAAAGTAGGCGTACCCATAATGCTTCTTAGAAATTTAAGCCCCCCAAAACTTTGCAATGGCACCAGGTTAAAAGTGATCAATTTACAACAAAATCTGATAGAAGCAGAGATTTTAACAGGGTGTGGAAAAGGTGAAAGTGTTTTCATTCCTCGGATTCCTCTCACTCCAAAAAATTTTCCATTTAGTTTTAAACGAGTCCAGTTTCCAGTCAGCCTATGTTTTGTGATGACAATTAATAAAGCCCAAGGTCAGACGCTGAAAGTTGTGGGTGTAGATCTAAGTATCAGCTGTTTCTCGCACGGTCAGTTGTATGTGGCTCTGTCACGGGTTAGCAATCCTAGGAGCCTGTACAAGCTACCCAGTAGAATTTTTAGAATCCCTCAATGCTCCTGGACTACCAGCACATAAAATAAAATTAAAAGTAGGCGTACCCATAATGCTTCTTAGAAATTTAAGCCCCCCAAAACTTTGCAATGGCACCAGGTTAAAAGTGACCAATTTACAACAAAATCTGATAGAAGCAGAGATTTTAACAGGGTGTGGAAAAGGTGAAAGTGTTTTCATTCCTCGGATTCCTCTCACTCCAAACAATTTTCCATTTAGTTTTAAACAAGTCCAGTTTCCAGTCAGCCTATGTTTTGTGATGACAATTAATAAAGCCCAAGGTCAGACGCTGAAAGTTGTGGGTGTAGATCTAAGTATCAGCTGTTTCTCGCACGGTCAGTTGTATGTGGCTCTGTCACGGGTTAGCAATCCTAGGAGCCTGTATGCTTTCATCCCCGATGGCCATACGTCAAATATCGTATACAGAGAAGCATTACTGTAAAGTAAATTTTTAGCTACTCAAACGACGGTATATGTAGTTCAAAATATGCTGCCCGAAAAGTCACTATTCCACGTGGACGAAGTCGCGGGCACAGCTAGTAAGTAATAAAATTCTACATTGTAGCTAGGTACCTAATGTTGAATTATGGGTCAGTGGGTAGTCTTAGGGGCGGATTTGATATGAGCGCTAGGTAGTCCCTGGACTTTAGTTTGACTTTTTATTAATGGGTAGGTAAATGCAATGTTTGACATTAAAGTTACGACTTGTGGTGCAACTTGGAAGAAATAAAGTTATTTAAACTCAATCAGCCTAACATGATCCTCTGACCAATGTTTGTGTAAATAAGTCTTGTAATTTGTAATGATATAGGAAAACATAACCCCCAATTCTTAATAATCATCAGTCAGTCGAAACTACATAATTATTGATGTGAACAATATATTATATATCCCTAAAGTAATAGCATCCTTCTTCTATCAATTGCCCATGGGCCATGAGCGATATGTATTGAATATGAAACATAAGTGCATTCACGATACTAACCTTTCCGCAGAACGAGCAAGTGTATTTTGCGTGCTGGGTGACTTCCATTTTTTTGACCATTTTACGGAGGGAGGCACCGTAACGTGTGCCATATTTGCCAGTGATTCCGACCTTCTTCGTGCGTTTGGCCTGAAAACATTATAACATTTCATGTAGTTGCATTGAACACTGCCACCAAAATTTATCGAATAATTATCGAAAAAGACAGGTGTCCGTCGCACAAAATATTCATATTGAACACTAAAAATATTCACTAGCACCCTTTTGATAAGGTTTATCACTGATTTTATGAACGGATTAGCTAAATATTCACAAATTAAATCTCACCATTTTTGATAACCTGTCTAACACAGCGTTTGACAGAAAAGAAGAGAAACAACAATTGACAGCTTGGTGTTACCCAACCAAAATTTTAATAATTGAATGTATGATAAAAAAAACGTATTTTTCCGAAAACATTATTAGTATTTTGACGGAAATAATCATCAACATACCTATAGATGTCTACATAACTATAATATTAAGATGTATACTAATTTTTTTTTTTTTATATATATACAGGGTGTTCGGCAGAACGTTGAACACACGAAAATGGCAGATATATGGGGTCGTCTGCTACCTACCCAGCCCAAAAAAAATTACTCAGGCCCCATAGTTTTTTTTTTATTTTTTTTTTTAGTAACGAAATTCATGAGTTTTAAAGGCGTATAACTTTATGTAGGATAGACGAAACTGGCAACACTTCGTTTTTGTTTTTGTCTCGACTATTGGTAGATTCATCTAAAATTGTTGTTTGGTGAACTAGACACAAAGTTATAAGCCATCATACTTTACAAAAAGGGTTAAAACGTGATTTTGAGCTTTTCTTTGCATTGCATTAAAATGAAACTAAAAGTGATTGAAGACTTAGGATTTCATCGAAACATCCTTGGTGTATGGCCTTTCGAACGGTATGTAATTTGTCGAATTAAAAAAAAAAAATTAAAAAAAAAAAAAAAAAAACTATGGGCCTAGGTATTTTTTTTTTGTGCTGGGTAGGTAGCAGACGACCCCACCTATCTGCCATTTTCGTGTGTTCAACGTTCTGCCGAACACCCTGTATATATATATACTTTATTTACAAATCAAAATATTTACAATATTTAAAAGCTGTCTTAAAATAATAATATGTACAGACGCCAGCACTTCAACCTACACCTAACTGTCAAATTTTTCCAATCAACATTGAACCTTATGCTTTAGCGATAAAGTTGAAAATCTATTACAGAAATCTGACAGATTGTAGTAGGTTGATGTGCTGGCGTCTGTACAAGTATATAAAAAGGGAGGGGAAATAATAATACTAATAATTAAATGAAACAATCACAAAGAGATGGTCAAAATGGTCTAGTCAACTCTAGTCCATTGCTGTGCCATAACGCCACGCTAACACCACGGTGTCGTCTGTCTTTTTTCACAAGCAAAGTTAAAGCAGACTGACAGATTGGTTTTTTAGGTTTTTTATGGTTTATTTTCAGTGATATTTTCCTTGACAATAAATTATACAAAAAAAATAATCTTACTTACTAAATTACTTTGTAATGCTATTATAAAAATTAAACAGAAAAGAGAGCGAACTGACGCAACGTATATTGGTATATTATATTCCTAATTCGGCAGAATAGTCGACATCGGCTTTACTTGCCACAATTAAAAATAGAATAGAATAATTTTCAACATTGTGTTGGTTCTACTTTAGTTATTATTCTGAGGTTCTACGCTCAGAATAATAACTGAGGTTCTACCATTGACATAGGTTCTACGACATCATAAGACAGATGATTTAAATTTGAATTGAACCACAGAGTATTTTGATATGATTTCAACCCACTGAGTTGGGAGAACTATGGAGACGGCATATTCTACTATATAAATAATAGTTATACAAATATCTGTCATATCGACACACACATGTCAAAAAGCGTTTTGTTTCTTTTTAACTAATCAAGAGCTGCATATGAAAAGAGAGACGTCAAATGTTTGTCAAGTACTAAATTTGGCAACACTTTTGTGTGACGTCAAAATCATTTCTATGCGTGGCACAGTGTGTTAGAAAGCCCGATTTTGTTGCATGCCCTTTTTATTACAGAAATCGATAGTATTTATCATTTTAGGCACTACAGTCAAAGTCCGGCATCGATACGACTAGTAGATTATTTTTTAAAAAATCTCAAAGTTCCTGTATAACCGGGTCATGAAAATAATAAAAAAAATTATATAAAAAAAACCAGCCTACATATTTATATTTCCATTATAACTACTAATTAAACTTATAATACCTAACTATCTGACAAATTTTCGTGTCTGTATTGCAAATAGATCGCGAAATATTAATATTTTTATGTTTTTTACTTTTTATTTAATTTCGTGGCAATAATGCGGTATTAGATAGAGATATTTGACCAGCCGATTGTCTACATGTATGTCTATCGACAATATTAAAACCACAATCTAATTCAGCGTTATTTAGAAGTTATGAGAATTTTTCTATTTTGGCTAGGGTTGTCTCATTCGAAAATATCAAGTTTTATCCGGGTTGCAAAAACTACAAATATTTACAAAAAACTAAAAAATTATAAATCTTGGTTTTCATTTTGAATGATTAAAGTCTCATCATGTTCAGGGAATGACGAATGATCATCCACTAAATCATTTTCAACATTAACTGGTTTCAGCAAACTTAAAGCTACTGCTGGTAATGGGATCCTCTTTGCACTTTTATTTCTGTCGTTCGTTACCCACCCTGAGTCTTCAAAGTGTTCTGTCTAACGTGCCTATAATTTTGCTGGCTAACTGGTCCTTTAAACCGGAACACAATAGTGCAACACTACTGTTTGGTGGCAGAAATAGACAAGTCGGTGGTACCCACCCAGACGGACTTAGTAAAAGAATCAAAGAGTAAGAGTGTATAGTTTCAGTTATTGGTATATGCACATAATTATAAAGATAATTAATCGATAATGGTGCCGATTCTCTTGTCACAAATGCCTCTAAACTAGACTAAAAATCACGAAAATTTAGTTTATTCCTGTCAAACGACGATTTCCTATTCTGAAATTGACTAAAGTGACACAACTTAACTATATTTTAGTTTGACAGCACTAAGATGGCACTGAGTTATTTAATCTATTGAACATGGCAATTTTGCTATTCTGAATTACACGTTTTTCACCTAAAATTTAATGTGACTCAGGCTGGCTGGACAAATCTTCAAAATTGCTCGCTTTTAACTAGGTCAATAGGGCACTTTATGTGACGGCTAAACACCCTTATTTCAGAATTTGTAACGCTACAGAATCTTAGATAATCGATCGAAAACGTGTCCAGCCATCTTGAAAAACCACTTTTCGCTGGTCTCTCAATCTCGGTAACGGAAGTGATTTTGACGACTTTTTGCATATCAACGGGCGTTACATAAAATTGTAACAGGCATCGAGCTAAAAGCTTTGTGGTACGTACAGCGGTTTAGTAGAAAAATGCAAAAATCTGTGTCCAGCCAGCTTGATTTTACGTATAAAACTTTTGGCTGGCACTTCCGAATCTCAATAACGGGAGCGTTTTCGAATATGGTTACTTTACTAACATTTAGTAACGCAATGTGTAACAGTAATAACGTTTGATTTATGGCGTCACATGTAAGTGTTTACGAGAAATCAATAAAAACTTAATGTCCAGCCAGCCTGAAATCAAGCTGGCTGGACACATGTATCTCCGCTGCCTGATGATCTACGACCTTCGAAATGTGTTCAAAATTTTGTACCGGGGACGATAATGATAACCTGAATTTGTAACGGAGAAACTTTGCGTAGTTTCAAAGATATTGATCATTAAAATGTTTTCATATAAACACTGCAGTAGGGTTACCAATCTTGTAGGTTTTATGTAGGACTAAGTATATTTTAAGGTGTTTTCTTTAATGGACGAAAATCCGTGTATTGGTGATACTAATACGAACAACTGTAGTTCACAGTCTGATCTCAGTGTCAATCCGTCAAAAATATCTCTAGTTTCCCTTCATTTTGACAAGTTTTTGACATTTTTTTGTCGCCGAGATGAGACTGTGACTAGATTTTGAACGTTTTAAATTACGAGAATTGGCCTTCAGGTATTGTGTCACCCCAAATAGACCACATGTCTTTACTCTTTAGGATAAGGTTTTGATCAACGTTCGTAATAACGTGTTCTGCCGGTGTACCTAATACTTAAATAAATAAAACAGGGCGCATACATCCAACTGACGACACAAATCGTAAAAACTAACAACTTTTGCAAAAAAACATTGTAATTCACGTTAGTTACCAAGGGCACATTACCTATTAACAAAACAACAGTTGTATAAAAAGACAGTACTTATCTGAAAGTTTATAACGGTCAGTTACACACAAGTCACACACACAGATTACACACAAAGCAAGTCTCATCATGGCCGCGTTCCGAATCGCACTCATGAGCGCTAAAATCGCTCTTGCTGGTAATTCATAGAAATGGGTTAGTAGTGATTGAATGTTATGAAGTTGCAGCTGGGTATTGTTTATTTAATTATCAGAATAATAATTAAATAAACAATATCGATTTCAAAATTTGAAATCAATAAATTGCGTAAAAAATGTAGTACGTCGGGGGACAAAATAACTGTGAACGGAATGTAATACTTACTTCCATGATAACTGATGTTGGTGTCTCTATCTATTGCTTAAAGTTGGTACTACTAGGACAACTGGTGGAATCTTAACTCTTATTTATGTTGTCTACCGCAGATTAATTAATAGTTGTCTTACTCTGTTTAGCGATGACACTTCGAAAAGTACATACAATGCCGACTGTAGAGTTTAGTTCTCATTTTCAGTTACCTAAGATAATGAACTAAACGCGAAATACAAGTGGGCTGTCTTTTGCAGCGCTGGTAAGTAGTCAATAATTATTTTGAATTAACACATACTTACGCTTTTTACTGCAGGAAAACCTTTTATTCCCACGGGAAAATCAAATACAAAACAGGCGTGGCTGCTACCGGCCGATTCGTCGATTAAAAAGAAATCCTTTATTTATGTAAAAATTATGGTCACCTCACAATATTAATGGCAGTTTGTATGGGAAAATTTAAATGATCAATATCTTTGAAACTACGCAAAGTTTCTCCGTTACAAATTCAGGTTATCATTATCGTCCCCGGTACAAAATTTTGAACACATTTCGAAGGTCGTAGATCATCAGGCAGCGGAGATACATGTGTCCAGCCAGCTTGATTTCAGGCTGGCTGGACATTAAGTTTTTATTGATTTCTCGTAAACCCTTACATGTGACAACATAAATCAAACGTTATTACTGTTACACATTGCGTTACTAAATGTTAGTAAAGTAACCATATTCGAAAACGCTCCCGTTATTGAGATTCGGAAGTGCCAGCCAAAAGTTTTATACGTAAAATCAAGCTGGCTGGACACAGATTTTTGCATTTTTCTACTAAACCGCTGTACGTACCACAAAGCTTTTAGCTCGATGCCTGTTACAATTTTATGTAACGCCCGTTGATATGCAAAAAGTCGTCAAAATCACTTCCGTTACCGAGATTGAGAGACCAGCGAAAAGTGGTTTTTCAAGATGGCTGGACACGTTTTCGATCGATTATCTAAGATTCTGTAGCGTTACAAATTCTGAAATAAGGGTGTTTAGCCGTCACATAATGTGCCCTATTGACCTAGTTAAAAGCGAGCAATTTTGAAGATTTGTCCAGCCAGCCTGAGTCACATAAAATTTAGATTGTTTAACTAAATCTGACTATTTTTAATCGCGATTAAAAAGGTGTGGAATAAAATTAGTTGTCGTTGAAGAAAAAAATGAATAGAAAGTCACACCAACACCTCGACTTCAGATGCAAAAACGGTACAGTATTTTTTTTTCTTTTGCTTATATCTCGAAAATGGTGTGTCCTATCGCAAAAATAATGAAAATTTCGACCCCCTTTATATAACCCATAAACCCCCCTAAAACAACATGTAGGTAATAATTTTTCATATTTTCCATACAAAAAGTGAAAAATTCCTTAAAAAACACGCCAAGGCTGCCCCTGCCCGCCTGCGGCTCTAATAAAAAAATCACGGGTAGGGCAAACAAGTACCACGTGTCGACGAGTCGCAATTGTCAAATTCGATTTTAGTTTTGTCAAAATTATTTTTAAATTTAGAGAATTTTTCATGCAGAATAGCTGTAAGATTCTCATAGCAAAAAGTAAGGAATTTTAGTGATAGTTTAGCTAGTTTAGTTCGGTGTACAAGAGAATCGGCACCAATATATACGACTTCTTTCAGCTATAACTCAAAATTAAAAAAATATTAAATTTAAATTTCTGGATAAAGTGACAACCCTAGTCCAAAAAAATCCGGATATAACTCAAAATTCTCATAACTTCTAAATAACGCTGAATTAGATTGTGGTTTTAATATTATCGATAGGCATACATATAGACAATCGGCTGGTCAAATATCTCTATCTAATACCGCATTATTGCCAAGAAATTAAATAAAAAGTAAAAAACATAAAAATATTAATATTTCGCGATCTATTTGCAATACAGACACGAAAATTTGTCAGATAGTTAGGTATTATAAGTTTAATTAGTGGTTATAATGGAAATATAAATATGTAGGCTGGTTTTTTTTATATAATTTTTTTTATTATTTTCATGACCCGGTTATACAGGAACTTTGAGATTTTTTTAAAAATAATCTACTAGTCGTATCGATGCCGGACTTTGACTGTAGTGCCTAAAATGATAAATACTATCGATTTCTGTAATAAAAAGGGCATGCAACAAAATCGGGCTTTCTAACACACTGTGCGTGGTCGGTCGCCATGTTAACTGCCGGGGTTTTTCCTCTATGTTGCCGTGTTTTGCGGTAGATGTGCTGTCAAACGGTTGATTGCTAGTGTTGGGTAAATAGTCGGATGCTTTGAGTTATTATCGATTATAATCCATATTATGTCCATTAATAGCCTTGCAATGGATATAATCCTGCTATTATATGATCATATAATTTTGACAAAAATTGTATGATCTTCTTGTGTAATAAGGAGGAGTTGTGTGTGTGTTTCGAATTTTTCATCACCTAGTTTTGGTTGTGGTGATTGTTTATACTTTGTCTCAAGCCAAGTTAAACAAGGTATACATTTGCCGATTCGCGATCTCAATGGTTTTTGTATATATTCTGTTAAATATAGTCGAATAGATGACCGCAACTATTTATTTTTTTAGCAATCTAGTATTATTTAAATGCCATTAATGTAATAACAAAAGTAATAATTAATAATCGAAGTTCGACCCGAGTATTGAACCTAGGACCCCACACTTAGCAATCGGTCTTGCGACCACTAGACCAACGGGGTAGGAAATAAATAATAATATTTTTTTGCCAGTCACGACATCATAAGTCTCCTGCATAGCTATTCACAACGATCCGACAGGCTATCGTATCGAAAATGACACATTTCGATAACCTGACTTACCTTGCCCCCCGACAGCAAACAGCTGTCGGAAGAATAGCGGTCGTCTATTTCATTGAAACTGACAAAATTTTTGTGTTTTGGACTTGTGAACAACGTTAAGAGGACTCCTACGATAACATAGATTGATGTCCGATACGGTACGGAAGCGTATCGAGTGTTTGTGAATAGCTATGCTGGTCAGTGTGTAATGTAAGCTCGTATGAACAATACTCTACACCTGTAGTAAGTAGGTAAATATATTACGAGAATATTGGCCTTCTGATAGTGATATTAAATCAAGCTTGAGAAAGGTGACAAGTTACAACGTCTTATAAAACCAAGAAAGATAAAACACCCACAACTTCTAAAATTCTTGTCACTTCAGCTGCATTACATTACGATGCTAATTCGAAAAATTTAAATAAATAATAGAAAACAAATTCATGTAGGTTAAATAATGTCGATATCAGCTGCGCATGTTGCTCGCAGTTACAACCCTACGAAAGGCGGCCATCTTAACTGCCCGATTTTTGTAGGTATACACCATTGACATACAAAAGTATGGACTGGAAATACCTACGAAAAAAGGGTGCATACCTACAACTGGTATTGTCTCATAAAATGGCTGCCATTGCTAGTGTTGTGTCTATCAAGGAACATAGGTGTTACTATAATAATATTGTGTGTTGTAATTTATCTATAATAATATGTATGTATTTAGAAATATATAAGTATGTTTATCAGTTGTCTAGTACCCATAACACAAGCTCTGCTTAGCTTGGGACTAGATGGCGTTGTGTGATAGTTGTGGAATATTATTATTATTTCCTTTATTTCATTATTTACATATAAATTATATTTTTAAATATTAGAATATAAAAAAGAATATATAAAAACATTTAAAAATATAAAAAATAGTAGCCCACCGGTATCGGGAACAGGGTCCAAGCTACCGGCGGTCAGGGCTCCAGAGAGAGGAACCTCCGGACAATGCGGGCCGTGTCCAGAAGTACCGCTTTCTGAATCAAGCCCTTGATCCAGCTGGCCAACGAGAGCCTCCTTAGGTGTTGGTCGAGACTCTTGGCTATTAACCCATTGGCAGTCACGACTATCGGCACAATGATCGCTGAGTCCACATCCCACATGTCGACAACCTCGCGAGCCAAGTCAAGATACTTGATTTGTTTATCTTTTTCGGCTTTCACGAGGTTCTCGTCATGTGGGACGGTTATGTCAACAATCATTGCACGCCGCTCTGATCGATCCACCACCACTATATCAGGCTTATTGGCAACAATAGTCCTGTCAGTGATGATGGATCGATCCCAGTACAACGTGATATTACCATTTTCGAGAACTGGGTCGGGCACATACCTGTAGTACGGCACCTCCGATTCCACAAGGCTGTATTTCAAAGCAAGTTGCTGATGAATTATCCTGGCTACAAGGTTGTGTCTATGCAAGTACTCTCCATTAGCTAGACGGGAACACCCGGAGATGATATGTCTGATTGATTCCCCCGGCCGGTGGCATGCCCGACAGATGTCAACCGTGCCGTCTTTCACAATATATCTCCGGTAATTGTTCGTCATCATAACTTCGTCCATAATTGCACAAACAAAACCTTCGGTTTCTCCAAAGAGGTCACCGAAACGCAGCCAGGCTACGGACGCTAGTAAATCTACATCGGGTCCATGAAGGGCCCGGAAAAAGCGTCCGTGAAGCTCCTTACTCTGCCATACCTCCATGCGATCATTAGTGTCAAGCACTACTGGTTTGCGCCAGTTCTCTTTAGCCAAGGAGAGCGGGGTGAGGCCCTTGTCCACCATGACTACATCTCGATGCATCCCCACGTCGGTTTCTAGGAAATATTCCCTAAGACTGCATATCTCGCGATTGTGGAGGGTCTTAGAGTTTAAAAACCCTCGACCTCCACACTTTCGCGGGATATACAGCCTCATTACCGATGACCGTGGGTGATGCATTCGATTTGCAGTCAGTAGTGTACGAACCCTCCTATCTAGGGCGTCGAGTTCGGTCTGAGTCCATTTGAGTATGCCAAAAGAGTACATCAAAACCGGCATGACCCAACCGTTGAAGGCGCGCACCTTGTTTCCGCCTGATAGAAGACTATTAAGTACTTTTTTCAGGCGGCCAAAGAAGCGTTCCTTCAACGATTGCTTCATGTCAATTATTATTATTATTATTATTATTATAACTAGTATCGATACTAAATACGAGTCTTACTAGTTATCACGTTTAGATCATACCTAATATTATGTATACAAAGTCCGTTGTAATTGTAACAGAAAAAGATGAGTAGGTTATCTTACTTTCCGTTATCTATAAAAATAAATAAAATTGAAGTGTCTGTTGGTACTGTCAAAATAACAGCTTTTTACTAAATGCTTATAAAAGTCTAAACAGTACTATTAACAAAATGGCATTTTATTTTTATTTTTGTCTGTCTGTTTGTTCCGGCTAATCTGAAACGGCTGGACGAATTTTGACGGGACTTTCACTGACAGATATGTTACAAGGAGTAACTTAGGCTACCTTTATTTTAGAAAAATAATTAGGGTTCCGCGCAAAAAAAATGCCATGCATAAATTATTTTTGCGTTTGGTAGCCAGGATGGTTATAGGCTATTTAACATCACGTTACGACCCTTAGGAGCCGAGAAAAACGAACGCTAAGCGAAAACGAAATAATAGCGCGGGCGGGCGATGCAATGCGGCCGGTCGGGGGACGAATGAGTTTTATTAGTGTGGCTGTTATTTTAGTATACTGTGTATCTTACGACTTCTATGCGAAGTCGCGGGGCATAGCTAGTCTGAGAATAAAATCCATGTCATGAAAAAAAAAACTTGCTTGCAGAAAATGTGCTTTCGCAAAAGCCAATTATTTTTAAAAGAGCAAACGTGGAGTTTCTTACCGTTTCTTCTCCATAGGAAACAACCAATTGGAACCGTGCACCTAGCTTCTGACGTTTCATAAAAGTGTCCATGTAGGTTTATGTGAAATATTTTGATTTTGGTGCTGTGAAGTGTGAACCACAGGCCGGACCTAGCAAGGTCACTCGGACTGAATAAGACGCAGGATTATTTATGTTAACATCGCAGAATATACCGGTATCGTTTCAGCGGAGGAACTAGTTTCGGAAACTATTACGCCAAGTCGGCAACGGTACAACACTATTCCATTATGACATATTATTGTAAACAAACGAACGAATTAACAAATATAATAGAAAGGCCTGTTATACGGAAATGAACCCAAATATCAATACTTTAGCCATAAATTCATGATCACGTTACAATTGCATCATCGAATGTGTATTATTGTATGTATTAATGCATGAAAACCGGCTACTAACCTGTGCAAAGACAATTGAGGTTGATTTTCATTCTTTCTTGCACCACACTTCACAATACAACACACAGGCATGTTGAATTTCTGTTTTCCAACATTTACATGCAGTTTTAACAGGTAAAATCCTCGTAATTTTCTCGCAATCCTCAATAATACAAAAAATAAACAACCATTTGACAGCAAAACTACCACGAAACTCATCGCATAAGATGGCTGCTATGGCACTTACCTACAACTGTCACTACGTCACGATAAAATTTTGCCATAATGAGCAACAACTAAAATATTGTTGTCTCTTTTATCAAATAAAATTATCTCATTAGAAAGAATGAGACATAATGATATTTCACATTCTGAATCATATTTCACTCATATTTGTATAAGCAAATGTATGTATAGAATAACGCGGCATCTCCATGTTTTTTCTACCTCAATGGTATACACGCTAATTTTGTAGGTATGACAAGTCCATATAAGTTTTATTAGTCATTGATTTCAACCAATGTCAACTCTCTCGTGATTGGTTCAAAAACTGTCAAAACTTTTGATTTCCAGCGCTCGAGTAAGCGAGGTTTTCTAGCATTTACAACGACCTACAATAGTTGTAGGTCGATGATGCCAGTTTATGGAGAATCTCGCCAATTTGCGGGAAAGTTATACTACTAGCTGCTTAGACTAACAACGAAAAGGTGCATGAGATGTGATTGATTGTCGCATGTAAGGTCCGGCTGCGCCAAATTTGTAAACAAAAATGGCCGCTCAAAATTTAATAAAATCGATATACAAAAACATTTATATCGATTTCGAAGAACAAAACATTAGCTACAGACAAATTTGACAGATTGTAGTAGTTTGATGTGCTGGCGTCTAGACGCCAGCACATCAAACTACTACAATCTGTCAAATTTATTTAATAGATTTTCAACTTTATTGCTAAAGCATAAGGTTCAAAGTTGATTCGGAAAATTTGACAGTTTCGGGTAGTTTGATGTGCTGGCGTCTGTACTTAAAATAAATGTTCTTCAAAATCGATATACATCGATTTTATTCAATTTCGAGGGTCCATTGTTGTTTACATCTTTGGTAAATTTGGTGCGGCCGGACTTTAGTGTGATTATTATTTTGATTGTCTGCATTATAAATAAAATATACAATGTGACTGGGTTATCTTTTGATTCTTTGCCTATTTTCATAGATATAATTGAACTTGATAGAAAACATTGAAGGAAGTTGGAGATAGACATTGTTTAGCTGACATGGATTATATCAGCCTCGTTGATTCCTACATAGAAATATGAATTATGTGGGTACCGATATCCAGCTTCCCGATGCCATGAATAGAAATTGATTACTGGAGATCAAACTTTTTTGGATACCTAGTACTTTTAAAACCAACTGCTTACTTTACATGACTTCAATAAAGATGAATTGCTAAAAATGGTCTTTATCTAAGGATAATTGGTTATTCTGGGTAAAGTTTACGGTAAACCCGAAACGCCCTTCTGGCAACCCAGAACACTGCCGGTACGACTTGGAAAAAGGTCGATCTTACGGAGATTTTAGCCGTCCCGATCACCTGGACGGACTTGTTTTATTAAAAAACAAATCAAAATGTTGCGATCGATTTTTGTACGAAACCAAGTTCTAAACGATGCCTTGAAAAAATCTTTACGGTCAAACCTGTCGAGATGCATGAGCACAGAACTGTCCAAAAGGAAACTTTCTCACAAGTAAGTTACATGGTTTTTAATTATTTTATAGTTTAGAATTTTAGATTTAAAGATGCTGGTGTTTAGTTTCATAGATATTTGTCGTATCGCAAATATTGTTACTTGTTACCGCTCAAATAAATTCTAATCGTTGCATAACCAAAATGTCAATGGTTTTCACCTTGCACATTCATATTTTAATTAAGCGAGTATTTGCCGGCTATTCCACGTGTCTTACATTACAAGAGTACTTCCCAGTCATTTATTGAATGAATGTAATGTTTGGGGAAGTATTGCCAATGTACCTACTGTGTTGAGAGAAACTTGTTTATAGAGTTTGGTGCCAATGAACTTGAACATGCACTGGAGATGTGTAACATGAGCCTTCTAGTCATTCCTTTGGTTCTAGCTAGAGTAACAGATGTAGTACCTAATATTTTTAAATCAAACCATGAAACTTGTTATGATCTGTCAAGTGTAAACGAACCGGAACGTTACAGCAATATGACATTAGTTTTGTAGTTGTTCTGTACCAATAAAGCTGGATTTAACTTATCACAGCATTATACATTCTTAATTTTGTAACATTGTTTTTATGTTACACATGAATAGAAAAATAGAATAGAGAATTATTTGCATATGAAACTAAATTTGCGCAACTAGTTTCATAATGTAAATCCGACTTAAAGATCAAAACAAAATGAATTTGATCAAGGTTGATTCCTACATTATTTGATTCTGATCAAAGTTGATCTAAAACATCTGGTTAAAGGTAAATAGAGAACTGCCAATGTTATTGGATATCTTAAAAAATACAGCATTTGATCGGTATGTTAAACCTATTCAACTTGTCATACTCATAATACAATAGTGATAGAATAAGAATGAAAACTAAACAATAGCCTTTTCCAAACTTTGTTGGGAGTTGGCTTCCAGTCTAGTGGGATGCACCTCAATTCCAGTATTTTACATGGATGGCTCCAGGCTGCCTATCTGATTTCCACAACCCAGTTCCTGGGTAACACAAAAAAGTCTTGATATAAATAAAATTATTCATTTAAGGTTTTCATTATCTTGAGCCTGATAAGATTGTCTGAGAATTTTTTATTATGTCTACAATACACCTTTTTTGATTAAATCAAAACCAATTGAATAAATACAGTAAGAAATTATGCTAGAAATAATCTACCTCTGTAAAAAATATGTTCCAATTTAAAGGCAGCAATTAGAAGCTACAAACTACACTGGTCTTTATTTGAAGAATTGAAAGTTGTATCTCAATTCTTAAACTAAAGACCAATTTAGTCTTAACCTTTTGACAGCAATGCGACACATATTTCCGTGCGCCTACCACTCGTGTCGCATTTCTGTGACAGAGAAAAGCATGATTTTTCGTTCTATTTTCGTCCTATTAACTGCGTGGTACAACTAAAACCATTATTAAATAGAGATAAAGACTATTTGACTATTTTTTAATTGATACAACAATTACTCCTCCTTATTTATTGTAGGTATTATTTTATCGATTTGTAGCCATGCACTAGGGCACGGCAATTGATATTTAGCCAAGCGCTTAGAGGGTTAAGTAGGAAACAATCCAACATTTACATTAGATATTAGTTCATTTGGACAGCCAGTTTATTTGAGACTAGCTTTTGCCTGCGACTTCGTCCGCGTGGAATAATGACTTCCGGAAAAAAACAATTTATCCCCCTTTTCTCCCCGTTGGGAGGGAATTTCCAAAAATCCTCTCTTAGTGGTAGCCTACTCCTCCCAAAAAACACACATGCCAAATTTCAGCTCTCTACTGCCAGTAGTTTCGGCTGTGCGTTGTCTGTCAGTCACTCAGTAACGGAAGAGTTTTATTATATAGATATAGATAGCTGTGCCCGCAACTCCGTCAGTGTGTAATTTTTTGTTGGCCCAAAACTTCGCCACTTTCATGGCATTATCCTTAGCAGCAAAAAGGTCACAGGCTGCATGGTTTGGGGTACAGGGGGCCGGATAAGAGGTGCATAGTTAGGGACATGTAGTGTAGGCATGGTAGAGTGTAAACATTCAGGAAATTATTACAAAAACTGAACTATAGGTGGTGCTTCTATGCCTAAAATAGAGTATGTCCTCAATGTGAATAGAATACAGTTATTATTATTACTTACTTTACTGACTTGTGTGTTTGTCATGCTATTCGTTGTATAGTTCGTCTAAGTACGCAAAGGTGCGCGTCATATTCCCGTCATCTGAACCTAGCCTAATGTTATAAGATAATAAATTACTCCCAGTCCATTCACAGTTATTTTATCTATGACAGCAGCAACCTAACAGTAGCCTTATTGCACCGAAAATAAAGATCACAATGCATTTGACATTGACAGACTTGTCAGTGGCAGCAACCCAACAGCAACCTTATTGCAATGAGAATAAAGATCACTGTGATTTGGACAGTAATGCAAAATCAGAGGTAAAATAACTGTGAACAGATTGTAGTTCATGTTATCATACATAATTACATAACCATCAGTATCAGTCTTACCTCATTACTTTAAATAAAATAACTGGTAACAGAGACTTCTAACTTTAAAAAAATATTACGCTCAGAGTATTTTTAATTAACACCAAAATTGAATTTAAAATAAATCACTTGATCATGAAATGAGATGTGGTAATTTTGTAAAACATCTTTGTTTATCTAAAAGCTTGCAGATATCATTGAGATGTCTGAACTATGACTAACTGATAAGCTAACACAAAATATAATAATTTAAAATAAATCACCTGATCATGAAATGAGATGTGGTAATGTTGTAAAACATCTTTGTTTATCTAAAAGCTTGCAGATATCATTGAGATGTCTGAACTATGCCTAACTGATAAGCTAACACATAATATAAACTTATCTCTGGGTGACTTTGATAAATATTTCACGCATTATACATGTGTATCTGCTAAATCGCTAATTATATAATTTGCAGAAACCCTCGTATTTGACAATGGATTATCATCTGAGGGGAAGAGTTTTTCGTTTGATGTGCCAAGAGAAAGTTGTCCTAAATTATCTTGCAAGATTTTATCATAATATACTAACAAGGAAAGCTAAATAAAAGCTTGTAAAAAATAAGGCTATCCCTTTGCCCAGCAATAGGACCGCGCATATTGAAAAAATAAGTAATCTATGATAGTTTACGAAAATCTCGGAAATGGCAGTCTTGTAAAAACGTGTTAGTACGATATGCTTTCCATAACTATTATTAATTTAAACATTTGCATATGCATACTTCTGAGGGGCAACTCTCGTAATTTTAAGAAGGTTCACAGTCTGATCTCAGCCTCAATCTGTCAAAAATATCTCTAATTTCCCTACATTTTTGACAAGTTTTTGACGTTGATTCTCGCTGAGATGAGATTGCGACTAGATTTTGAATGTTTTTAATTACGGGAATTGGCCTTCAGGTATTTTAAACAATGTGCTGTACTGTTACATAATATCATCTATTTGTGTACAACATCTTGTTACTAAATTAAAACATCTTCTTTCCAGAATATTAAATGCTCAGAACAGGAGAATATTGGCCACACCACAATGGACCATCCAGATAAGGTACTACGCCGACCTGCCAGGACACTCAAAAGTGAACCTACCGGCATTGTCACCAACCATGGAGAGTGGTTCCATTATCAACTGGCAGAAGAAGGAGGGTGACAAATTGAGTGAAGGTATGTGTTTTACTCTCTAATGACAAGAAACATGGACAGTGACATGTTCACAAGTAACAGAGAAGAGACGTTAATAATTATCAGAAGATGGATATGGATATAGTCCTTCACAGTCTCTGGATGGGCTATCCACCAGATTAGTTAAAAAATGGAACACAGTTTGCATGAAATTATCTGTTAGATAAGTTAGCTAGATCTTATCTGGAGTTGGTTAAACAGGCTATTAAAATTGTAGTATTGTAAAAAAAGCATCTTTTTTACATATATACATAAACTCACACCTTCTTCCCATAAGGGTAGGCAGAGACAACAGAACTCCACCAGCTACGATCCTTACATACTCCTTTTGCCCCGTTTACATTCATACACCTAATCATACACGCACGCCGGTTGCGTGTACTACGCACCTGACCTTTCTGAAGAACATCACCAATAAGGTCATTACACAGGATGTCCCGTAAGTCGACGTCCAGCCGTAATCGAGTAATCGGCCAAGTCATAGTAATTATAGAAAAATATTTAAAAACATCTATGTTGTGTATTTTTAATATTATTGGCGTTTAAATGTCACTTTGCTCAACCAAATATTCAAAATTAATACTTTGCCAAATTTTGACTGACTGTACTAAAAAAAATGTACTATGCGAGTTTGGGAAGTAACATTAAAAGTTGGCGCATTTTATAAGCATTAAAAAAAAATCTGATAACTATTATGACTTGGCCTATTACCCGATTGCGGCTTGACGTCGACTTACGGGACACCATGTATATACTCCCAGGGCGTCCCCCACGGCGTCATCTTTTACACTCGCAAATATTCAAAGCTCATGATATATTCTCTGATTAATTTTAGGTGATCTTCTCTGCGAGATTGAAACAGACAAGGCTACTATGGGTTTCGAGACCCCTGAAGAAGGTTACCTGGCTAAGATCTTGATCCCAGCTGGAACAAAAGGCGTACCTGTTGGCAAACTGCTGTGCATCATCGTAGGAGACAAAGCTGATGTAGCTGCCTTCAAAGATTTCAAGGAAGA
Source organism: Hydraecia micacea (assembly GCA_914767645.1). Taxonomy (NCBI): domain Eukaryota; kingdom Metazoa; phylum Arthropoda; class Insecta; order Lepidoptera; family Noctuidae; genus Hydraecia; species Hydraecia micacea. The sequence continues at coordinate 6,253,018 of OU611794.1, forward strand.
CGACTGTAAGTGCAATGCAAAATGTATGCTGTACCTAATGTAATAGAGTTTATTTTTTCATACTTAGAACCATTATTAACCTTCATTCAGGCTAAGCTAAACTAAATTAAAATAATTTTTGAAATGTTCATCTCAATTGTGCAGTTAACAGTTTAAAGTTAGTATTAACTCATTAGTTCCTATCAAAACAGTTAAAATCGTAAAACTGGCGATACAAAATAATAAATATCATTGCTAGCAAGTCATTAACATCTATGGCTACTACTATTTACTAAAGATTAATATCTGTTGTAATGCTTGTTATTTTGTGAAAATGGGAAACGTCAAGATTTAGTTTTGATAAAGACATACTTAGGCTGATTTTTATCATAACATCTAAAAAGGCATCAAGTAATAGTAATGTAATGATCATTGTCCATTTCAACATATTTAATATTGGCTGTAAATTTGCATGTATTTGTCTAACTAACCATTGTTTGTATCCCACAGCAGCACCCAGTGCGGCCAGGCCTATTGCCAAGAAAAAAGGTTATCTTTACAACATTTTTTAAAATGGCTGTTGATTTAGTCACCTGCAATATTTGATTCAGTTGTGAATTTTTTTGCTTAAGCGTATGTAGACAGACAAGACATACTATAATAAATTATAAAATGTGAAAGTGTGTCTGTCTGTTACCTCTTCACGCTTAAACCTCTGAACCGATTTAGATGAGGTATATAGTTTGAGTCCCGGGAAAGGACATAGACTTTTTATCCCGATATTCCCACGGGATCGCGGCTTATGCGGGTGAAACCGCGGGGCGGTGCTAGTATTATCTATGTATGCATTTCTTTTCTTTATCGGATATAGGTTTTATAGGACAAGTTGATAACGTTCAGTACAGTCCCCGGCACGTAACTTGGCAAGAGTCGTTAGATGTGTTTTTCCTTTCTTTAGCTTTCTTGTAAACAGACATGTTTAAAAATAATCTATGGCAATAACCATAGTATAATGACAAACAATAAAAGTGACCGTTTTCTTGTTGGACTAAGTGCACATGCGCTAACTTACTTCCAATACGCCAAAACCTTGCCAAGTTACGTGCCGGCGACTATATGAGGGATAGAATAAATCCATTAAAAATTGCAGGTGACTAAATCAACAGCCTGTACAAGTGTACAGTTATACAGCTGGAATAAATACTGGCAACCTGGGTGATGGAAATGATAATTTATAACGGACCACTTAGTTAAAGTTTCGCGTATTTATGTGTATTGTGACTACAGCAGCCGGTGGGGCCCCGGCCCCCGCCGCGGCCGCGCCCGCGCCCCCGCCCCCCGCGGCGGCCCCCGCGCCCGCCGCGCCGGCCCCCGCGCCCGTCGCGGCGCCGCCTGCCGCAGCGGCCCCCGCGGCGCCTGAGGGTAGCCGGGTCCTCGCCAGCCCTATGGCAAGGAGGCTCGCTGAAATCAGGAATATAAGGCTTGGAGGTAAGAATTACATCACATTTTGGGCATTTATTGACACTACTTCTTTACACAGGTTGTTCATCGTGAATCAATAAACAATTTAGCAATCTTACATATAAAATTGTTAAAAACAATTTTATGACCTTTTTTCTAGCTTACTTGTTGTATACGTCCTCGTATATAAAAAAGAAGCCTTGTCCTTTCTGTCGTTTTATCAATAACCTATTCCCAATTAGCACATAATCCATATTGCATGTTGTTTCACGATTTCCACACTGATTCTACATGATACAATGAAATATTTTACACCCAATGTCAGCCTCTATTCTGATGGCACGAAATAAAGTATGCACTGAGTATCGTTTTAAGTATCAGTAGACTTAAAAATTAGAATGTTGATTTCAGTTTTTTAGTCATTTCATTGAATTATAATGATAAAAATACAACTGGTATTTGATTAGCCGTAAATCTATAATTCTTGTTTTAAATGCTCAACTCTCAACTCTTTGAATCTGACTTTAAAATCCAAAACTCAATATTTTATTTCATGCTATCAGGAGAAGGCTCCGGCCTGTACGGCTCACTGAAGAGTACGGACTTAGCAGCCGCGGGAGCCGCCGCGCCGGCCGCCGCCGCTCCCGCGCCCGCGCCCGCGCCCGGCGCCAGCTACGTGGACATCCCACTGTCCAGCATGCGCGCTACTATCGCCAAGAGGCTCTCAGCGGCTAAGCAGACCATCCCGCACTACCAGCTGACGGCCACTGTCAACGTTGAGAAGACCATGGCCATGAGGAAGAAGGTCAACGAAAAGCTGGATGCTGAGAAGGCTGGAGTTAAGGTACAATTCGCGCCTAAATTGATTACTGTCTCAATGAATCCGAGTAGAGCTGTGACCGAGTAGAGAGTACAGATGTAACAATAAAATTATCGATAAATATAATAAGTAATCATCGATATTACTATCGATCAATACAATTTTAATAAAATCGTTAATTCATTTAAAAAATAAGTTAAAAATAAATCTAACTTTGTCTTTTGTGTTTTCAGGTTTCAATGAACGACTTCATAGTAAAGGCGGTCGCTGGGGCTTGCAAGCGAGTTCCCACAGTCAACTCGCACTGGATGGACTCTTACATTAGACAGTAAGTACACATTGCTTTCAACTGCAAAAGAAAAAAGCGGACATAGGCAAATAAACGCGAGAGTATAAATGTGGACTAAACCACGCGGTAAATTTTATTTATTTTCGACTTTATAACAATGGTTGCAAGGTTGATATTTTCTTGGCGTGTAGGTCAGTCGGTATTTTGTCAGTTAAAATAATTTTGACACGTGTGCGCCTCATTTAACTTTTACGTCATTGTAATATATAATAAGGTATAAATTGGAATGACAAACGCGCGTTCATGAATTGCAACATCTGTATCTGACCGCATCATTTCCCGTTTTTGTCCAGGTTCGCCAATGTAGACGTAAGCGTAGCAGTAGCGACTCCCACCGGGCTGATCACGCCGATCCTCTTCAACTGCGACTCCCGCGGCATCATCGACCTCTCGACAAACATGAAGGAACTCGCTGCCAAAGCCAGGGAGGGCAAACTTCAGCCACAGGAGTTTATAGGTGGCACTGTCACTGTATCCAACCTTGGAATGTATGGTGAGTAAATCCAAGTCAAATTTTAACCTGCTGTTTTACGTTGTGGCTAAGTAATAATAGCTGCACGGGTCGATCGATCAGGTTAAGATACGCTTGCCGCTGCTAGCTCGTGGATGGGAGACCATATTTACATACGAAGACTCCTCTGTGCCTCGGAAAGCACTTTAAGCCATTGGTCTCGCCTGTCATTTGTGGATCTTTGACAGTCGTTACTGTTCGTCTGAAGCCCGAAAGTTTGATAAACAGTGTTGCCAAGTATTACCCAGTAACTGGGTTGTGGAGGTCAGATAGGCAGTCGCTCGGTGTAAAATACTGGTATCCAGCCGCATCCAGTTAGACTGGAAGCCGACCCCAACATAGTTGGGAAAAGGCTAGGCAGATAATTTTACTTTGGAGGAGAGAAATGCTCTTCTCGGAGATTCCCTTCGTGACCTAATCAGAAAAGGTCATTGTTTACGTATGTTTGATGTGAAACTGTTTGTTGTAATTCCAGGTATCACAATGTTCAATGCCATCATCAATCCTCCTCAGTCATTAATCCTGGCGTGTGGAGGTCTACAGGAGCTCGTTATTCCTGACCAAGATGATCCCAGAGGGTAAGTCACTGTGCTATTATTTTTATTGGATTTATTGTAAAACGTGGGGACACCCGTCAGGAACGAAGTTTCTTACGCGATCCTCGCAAGCGCACACACACACGTATATAGAAAGAGACAGAGAGAGAGAATGTCGCATGGAGGGGGCATAACGCTAGTTCCTTTAAAAGTCTCGTTAACGAACTTAGTTCCAAAAGTAGTAATTTGTTCGTCGGTAAAAAAATTACTTCTGTCATCAAACCATGACAGATGTGAGTAAAGCGCACGTCGATAAAAATAAATTCACCTTGAAAGTGCCTTAAATTTATAGTAGTAACGTCGGTTTTCGTAGTTCAGTCTAATTGACGCATGATTCATCATTTCCAGTTTTCGTTTGGCCAAATTCGTGACGTTTACGGCGTCGGCAGACCACAGAGTGATAGACGGCGCGGTGGGCGCGCAGTGGATGAAGGCCTTCAAAGAGAACATCGAGGACCCCGCCAACATTATCCTCTGAACACTTCCTAAAGGCTCCACGCATTTCGATTAATGGGCATCTGTGTACAAAATATCAAAAAATATGGAAGAGCAAAGCGTGAGAGCAATTTTAATAGTAAGGGTACTTAAATGTAAGTGTCAAGTCGTGTCTATTTCAATTAATTTTTACGCTTGTAACATCCCACCATTCCCGCCATTTTTCTTGTACAAAACGTAATTAATTAATCATTTTAAAACCAGTCGCAACTGTCGGCTAAAAAGTTTCAGCCGCCATTTTTGCGCACCTGGATTATCATTATAAGATAATCGCTTGTGACAGACGGACGGACACCGGAAAAATCATTATTATTTTCTACTTTTTTTTACAAGCATGTGTCCATAAATCGAATTGTGAAGAGTTACTGTGATTTCCTTCGATTAAAGTGTCGATCTAGCTTTGATATAATTTAATTAGTTGTCTTTTTAAAAGTTTATTTATCTGTGCTGTGATTATCTGTCTCGTGCGTTCGCTTGTAGATAGGCAATGTATAGAAGTACGTAGATATAGCGAGAACGCGAATTAATCGAAGGAAGCGCAGTTTTTACCAAAATAAGTGATTATTTATATAGTTTTATAAGGAATGGTAATCGTACAGTGTTCAATATTAGAAGCTCCATCCCTATTTTTAATATTGTAAATATTTTATAGGGGAATCACGCACTTTTTGCAGAATATTGCCTGCCTAATCCGGGATTGTATACACTTATTTTTTATCGAATATAACATTCGCATTTTTGTAGATATTTATTTAAATAAAATTCTAATCAAGTTTAATTAGTAGCGATTGGAGCAGAGATCTATCAACAATTAGTTTTTGAATATTTTTGTGCCTTAATTGAAATTATGATGAGATATTATTTGAACGACAAATACGAGGTATACTGCTGGTATAGTTATATGCATGCATATTTTGCACAATAATGGGCTTTATAGTCTTTTGTTAACACCTGTTTACTACATTTTGAATATGCAGATGACTTTATGAACGTTAGTGGAATATAATACATATTTTACATTTAGACTCCTTTGTTTTATTGTGTCTCAGTCCCCGGTCCTATTTACTTCAGTTGTCCACACTCGGATCTAAGTAAGAACTGACTGCCAACAATAATAACGAGCAGCTTTCAAGAGAAAAGCAGATTTCCTGAAAGGTTAAAAATACTGGTTTTTGTATCAGTAAACTGCAGTCGGAGAATTCCCCGGAATGTTGAGGCTCATCACGATTAAATACAGGGTGGCAGGGACATCAACGCGCAACCTGCTACATGATTCTGAAAACTCCAAATTTTTCGTCGGTTATAAAAAAAAAATAACTGTTCCATACATTTTGACCGCGGAGACAGGTATTGCACTTTTCTATGAAGCAGCAGATTTTTTTTTGATGTCCCTGTATATTTATTTCGTGGGGCTAATATAAAATGTTTGCCAGCAATCAATGTCTCGACCCGCCCGAGAATAATTGCTGGCATACATTTTGTATACCGGCCTCAAGGAGCGTTCGGAGCAGGAGTCTGAGGCCCCCTTATCACGACCATAGCATTAAGCAACTTGAACCCGCAGTTAGAAACCCACAATTTCATAGTCCTGAAACGCCTAAAATATCCATATTCAGAAACCGGAGCTTATTTTAATCGCGGAGAATGTTATAGCTACACTCCTTAGTAACTATTTTATCTCTGCAATGATTTTGCAACACTGTCAAAATCAGTGATCTTTATATTCGTCAAGGAGACAGGGTAAGTAAACGGGTCAGTACAGGCGTCAGTGCAGGGTTACCGCTGCTCCGGAACATAAAGGGCTAAGAAAGGAACACCGGTGGGTTTTAGTCAGTAAGAGTCTGACACTCCCTTCCGCTCCATTAGATGATTTCGCATCCAAAAAAAAAAAAGTTTACATGCAGTCAGTAGTCGTGGTAATTTTTTAGTCAGTGAGGAACAATGAATTCGCGAAATCAGCAGAAGAATAAACTACGATTTGATTATTTGCTAAAAATATTTCCATTCTGCTGTTGAATGAGTTGACAGTAATGTTAGAAAAAGAGATCTCTAAAAAGAAACGAGTCTGGATACGAAAATGGGTAGAAGACAGAAAAGAAACTGGATTTTCGTTAGAAATTACCACGCGACGTCACCCTACAACGCAGCGCCAGTAAGGGTCTGTTCACACCGCGACGCGACGCGGCGCGCAGTTTTCAAGATAGCAATACAATTATAGACCTTATCTGCTACACAAAAAGGTACAATTCAGTGAGGTGGTGTCTACTACGTCGAGCTACGCCGCGCGGCCCACCTCACTGAATTGTGTACCTTTTAGTGTAGTGGATAAGGTCTATAATAACAGCGCGGAGGACGGGAGCGGCCGCACTCGCTCTCAAGTTAACTCTTGCGGGTTGTATCTAAACCATATATTTTTTCGAGGGTTAAGTTTGGCACATTATATCTATGTATGTCTGTGTCAAAAACGGAATAATAATTTGATATCGCAAAAATTACATCGATAAACGATAACCTATTAAAACATTGTTCCGTCCTCGACACACCAAACAGAAAAATAGTTTTATGGTAATTTAGCCTCCAATAACAATGAAATAGTCTCGTTACACTCATTAGGGTCATGGCCGGAAACACGCGTGCAAAACCTGTCACGCGACGTGACATAATTTTAGGGGACAACACCTGTCAAAACCTGGAAATTATTATAAAAAAGCTGTACCTAATACGGTGGTAATACGGTATGAAATCTCCTATTTTGTTTGAACCCTCGGTATTTAGTGACTATTCAGTCTATCAAAAAGTAGGCAGGTACCTACCTACTCTGTGGTGACTATTTAGAAGGCTTTGGTAGAAAGCTCGTGCGGGGAAATGTAACCACCTAACCTTTTTTGTCGCCAAGTAGCGTTTGCTGGCGGTCTAGATGAGCACTCAATTTTCACTGGGACGGCAATGCATCTGTGATGCCGCCGCTGGTATTGCAGGTGTCCATAAGGGGCAGTGACCACTTGCTATCAGTTTGGCCACCTAATAATTAATTAATTTACTAGGTACTACTTACCGAGGTACTAAGTACCTACCTATAGAATAGAATACTCTATTATATACCTACACAATATACCTAATAATTATAGTTATAAGTAGATGTAGAAATTTTAAATTTAGAAATTTTACATAGCGTTTATCGCGAAAAGCGATCTTTTAAAGTTAACCTTTGGATTGACGAGAGAGAAGTTTTAAAGATTTAGGTGTATTTAGTCGAAATACGGCTTATAGCCTAGACCCAATACGTGTCCGTAAATAAGTCAGTTCTCAACCTAAATGTTGGGGTTATGTCATCAGTCGTCTCTTCTCCCGTAAAGACACGGGCAATAAGGTACCTACCTATACTTACACATTATGTAAAGTAGGATGGTACCTACATATCTTGTAGCAAATGATATTCACGGTGTAAAATTAGTCACAATTACCGTAACAATAGACAATAGAATGTAATATGGGAATGCGTCTTGGTTTATTATCTACCGGTGCTCTTTGTTGCGCGAGGACCCATGTAGATGATTGGACAGAGTGACTGGCATAGTGGAATTTCCAACATTATATGTACCTTTTGTAAAATCTTACTTAGGTACGTACTCATACCTACTGTGAAATCGCACTACTGTCACTGTTACAATTTAAAGAGAAGAGGTTGTGACATGGTCAAAAGATTTGGATAGATTACATTTAATTAGAAAAAGAAATTGGATAAACCTACATAGAGAAATCTACGAGTAAAATACCATCTTTAATTGAGAGAGCTAGTATCTAAGTAGGTAAGTACCTAATCTAAGTTTAGGTATAGGTATGCCTAACTTCTAAGATCATAAATCAAACAAAACCAAAAAACCGGTCAAGAGCGAGTCGGACTCGCGCGCCGAGGGTTCCGTACCATCACATGTTTTTAAATTTTCATCGGCGAGGCCTATATTCGTCAGAGAATTTTAACACTGCAGTGTAGAATTTTGCAGTTTTAGGTCAGCGCCATCTCTTGACCGATAGTGGAACTAATGTAACTTTTGTTGATGATTTCTGAAAAGTGTGCTATTTAGAGACATCGTTTTATTTTTCCTGTAATCTTTATTTACATTTCTATCACATAGAATAATTTCAGATTTTTCGCTATGCAAACTTCGGAGATAAGGGGGGGGGGCGATATTTTTTTTTTAATTTTTCATCAAAAGTCGATAAATGTGCGGCCTAAAAAGAAGAAAAAATGTTTGAGAATGTGCAAACTGCGCTCTTTCATATGATACCCTACATGCCCTAGTAGCCCCACTTCGAATTTTTAAGACTCTTTTCAGTCCATGTTGCAAATAGTTGGACAAACGTCATCTAAAGCTATTCCAAATTTCAAGTTGATAGCATTAGTAGTTCTTGAGATATATCCAGCTGTCACACACGGACAGACAGACAGACAGAGTCGCATCATAAGGGTTCCTTTTTACCATTTTGGTAAATGGTACGGAGCCCTAAAAACTAATCATCATCATAAGATGATTAATCTGCTAAGGTCATAGGTTTTAGCTATAGGTAAGTATGCTGCGTTACCTCATATAAATCATCTACAACACAGAACAGTTACTTCTTTTATCTGTTCTGTGATCAGCAATTAGGCTGCTGCAGCCTAATGATCTATAACCACCTACATACATAGGTACAACTACATTTGCCATGAGCATATTTTGAATCATAGAAATCATCAGAATACTATAATCATAATAATCAACAGAAGGTAAACTGAAACCATGACCAGTGCTAAGACAGCAACGTCAACGGAGGTTGATGTTACCGAGGACAACAAAAAAGATAAACCGGCGAAGGAGATACCCATGATACATGACACAGGGTTTTTCGAACACGAAACCGGGGATACATATGAAGGGGAATTCGAGGCCAAGAAGAAGGATCACTCTGTTAAAATGCATGGTGAGTTTTATTTTCAAAGGACATATTATAATTTTCAAACTTTATCTTACAAAGTTAAAAGATGTAGTTCTAATATCTACGCCGCAAATAATTCAAAATGACGATGATTGACCGTCTCGTTTTCCTAGTGGTCAGGTTTTTCATTCTCTTTTGTTCTTCATCAGGAATTTCTTAGTAGCACATTAGTCTGGATTTGTGCCCGATCAAAAGCAATAGGTTCGCTTCCTATTAGAAAGGTGCGTGTTCTGCGTACTCCCTCGAGGAATACGTGATCTTAAGATATGTCGATAATTTACACCACCGTAATCCTCTCTCCCATGACTAAATTAACATAAATAACTGAATGCATTCTCCCGACTAGCGTGTAATATGCAAAACTTAAATTCTTGCAAGTAACTGCGCACATTTCAGTCAATGTTACATTTGCGAAACAAAACTGTGTATTGTCTTGTAAAGCCAGCTATTCATCGATTGTAGAATACGCAGGAAGCTGAATATTTTTGACATATTCAGTGTGGTCTAATGGACCGTATCGTATATTCCATTTCGAGCCGCGCACAGACGAGCGTTACGCTCTAATTACTTAAACAGTTGCATTTGAACTGCGCCTTGGGCTTATGTTTGTCTTATGTCTTTTTAACTTGGCATAACATCACGCCTGTATTCCTGTGTACCTAGTACACCCAAATTTCGCCAGTTATGTTTAAATTCCATGAAATAGGGGGCAAGCTTAGCTTTTTGCAAGCAACCGAGCACAAAGCCAGACTCCGGGCTACTACTACTGAGAAATTCTAGGTGTCTATTTAATGGTTCACAATGTACTTACTTTCAACGTTCCAGGGCAAGGCGTTTATACGACAGCTGAAGGTGACACTTACTCAGGACAATGGGACACAGACAAAATCGCTGCCGTTGGCCAAACTATCATAACATACACCGACGGCGCTAAATTCGAAGGTATATTAAGAGATTGGGGTTACACCGGTAGGTGCAGATATACTTATCCAGATGGGAGCATATTGACAGGTGAATTCTCTGATAACTGTCCAGTAGGTAACCTGGATTTGACGGATCCTAATGGACATACCTGGTTGGGAAAGGCTGAAAACGGGTTCGGGTGGTTTGAACCCGTCAATCACTTCTATGAGATGTTGGAGACGACTCAGACCAGGATAAAGCGGCGTCATAAGAGTGTTCCAGACGCCTTGATTGAGCAGACTGCCCCGGCTGAACTTACCCCGGCTTCTCCTAAAGTTTCCCCGGCAAAATCAACAACAAAAAAAAAGTAAAGATTTATGAGCCTTGCCTTATTTACTTAATGTATCCTCCATAGAAAGTGATAGTCACATGTATGAATAAAAAAGTATATGATTAAAAAAAGTATAAGATATCTAAAATGTTATTTTCTTACTTCTCATGATGATTACATCCGCAAGTCCGCAATAAGAGAGTATTGATCCTGAATCGTATCCGACCCGGAACATGGATCGTCGAGCAGGAGCACCAATTAGTTAGTAAACATACGCAGACGAGACGAGACGAAACGTGTAATAGGTCAGGGGTCGTACTATGAAGTGCAAAACCCATCATGATTCCAGTGTGAAAGAGAGATGGAGTTATGCAGGATCCATAGCGCTGTCCCTTTTCCTCTTCCAAAAGTGGATCGCGTTAAGAGCTTGTGGTAGGCCTCCAGGAAACTACTGAGTTCCAACTCCCAAGTTGTCTTGTTAAGTGTGAACTTGTAAATGTAGAGGCGAGCTCCAATCATATAAGTAAACAATCGATAGAACGAAATGTAAACAAAGGAAACGTTTCGTGGATTGAGAAACTGGCACCTACCGAAGTACAGACGCCAGCACATCAACCTACTACAATCTGTCAGATTTCTGTAATAGATTTTCAACTTTATCGCTAAAGCATAAGGTTCAATGTTGATTGGGAAAATTTGACAGTTAGGTGTAGGTTGATGTGCTGGCGTCTGTACATGTAGTTATATTGGGTCACTAACTGCAGTTAGTCACTTGACTAGTAAGGGACACTCCATCTTGTGACACTGTCGGTGGAACCCACTTACGATACACGTAAATCATTTGGTTATACTAATACAGTCACGGACAACAATTTTGTAAATTTAAGTCTGTTGGTAAGGTATTTGCTGGTGTTATTTTGCGAAGGCTGTATAGCCGATGAACCAATATAGGTGATTATTGTATTGATCATCGTCAGTGTCCTATAGCGATGCATGAGGAGTTATCCAAAAAGAAAACCCTTTCACATAGCCTGTCGTGAGTTTGTAAACAAAAACCGTTTGTTCCCACTTGACTAGTACTTTTTACACTTTTTTTGGAGTGACGGTACTTAAATATTTGATCACGGGACGGTCGAACAATTGAGGAAAAATAAAATGTCACTAGTTCGACGATCGAATTAATTAATCGAACTAGTGAGAAGAAACGGAGAAATGCGTAAGTACTTAATGATGGCATTTTACGACACTAAGATAACACTTATTAGGTGAGGCATGAACTGAACGTAGTTAGAAGGTAGTTATTTCAATTGTAACTTTGATAACGACTGCTCATAAACATCAAACGGTATTAGGTATGATTTATAAACAAAGCAACAAGTAGCAGCCAGTCGAACTCAAATGATGCAACCTCTCATATTAAGAATGGCTCGTTAAGGTTGCGCAGTTTTCCACACGGCTCCATTTGGTATGATGACATTTATTTGCATCGTCATATGTACAGACAGACTGCCGGCCGCCTACAGACCATTTGTACCACGTCAGTGATTACAAAGCCTGTGAACGAACTCTTAGGTTTGTTATTTTGGCCTCGAATGTACACCCACATTTGAATACCACTCTTGGAAGGTCCCTGTAATCTTAGGAGGTTTCACTTATGAAGCCTATTTCGTGCTCCGATAAGGGGGTCGAGGTGGGTCAACTTGAAGTGGTGGTACGGCACACTTTAGAGTAGCATAGGAGTGGCCCAGTGCGTGACTCGCAGCCGTGTATCTTGCGAACTACCTCGGTGTCCATAATTAGTAATTAGGAAGGACAACAGAATGGCTCCTAGGTGAAGGACACTGATTTTACTACCTGTTTAACGGGCTTGTTGGCTATTAATTCGTGACGGTACATAGAAGGGGTCCATATTCAGTGTTGTGCCGACTGTACTTTCCGTATTGTAAAATGTCTCCGTAGGTACCCGATGTTACCTACCAATTCATGTTCAGCCTTTTGACATGTTTTTGAGTTACAATGTGATGTTTCTAGTGATCATAATTCTAGAAAGATTGCACATAATATATAAATTGAACTGTCAGATACCTAATAACTAATAACACACGTAACATTCCATCACACCCATATTTCCCGAAGGGTAAGGCAGAAGTCATAACGGAACATAATTAATTATTAGTATAATGTTCATCTAAATTTTAAAACGGTCAAACGAAGATTTGCCAACAGGCTATGACTACTTGATCTCACCTTGAGTCGCCTAAGTTCTAAATAATCACACTATCACACTAATATTATAAAGGCGAAAGTTGTGTGTGTGTGTATGTATGTGTTTATAAGTTTGTTACTTCTTCACGCTCAAACGGCTGGACCAATTTTAATAAAATTTTGTATGGAGGTAGCTGATACCCTGGATTAACAAATGGGCTACTATTTATCCCGATATTCCTACGGGATCGACATTTACGCGGGTGAAACCGCGGGGCGCAGCTAGGAGACAAGTGTAGATATTTTGTGCAAATGTGGAGATTGTACAGACGGCAGCACATCAACCTACACCTAACTGTCAAATTTTCCCAATCAACATTGAACCTTATACTTTAGCGATAAAGTTGAAAATCTATTACAGAAATCTGACAGATTGTAGTAGGTTGATGTGCTGGCGTCTGTACATCGACTAGTGATCTGTCATTGCTAGAGCATTTGTCAACAAAGACACATTGCGCCATGTTTGTATAGCCGTAGACCACGGATATCGTGACAGTGTGACCACGACCGAATCCCGGTCTACTCGATACCCTTTTATTTATTTCATCAAACAATTTACATTGTGTTCGAATTTTACAAAATAATTACATTTCAAATAATAACAAAAATAATTTAAAAAATCACCACCACCATCCACCACCACCACCACCACCACCCACCACCATAACATTCCATGTCTACCATTCGGATACCTTATGTACAGACTTTAGACCATACAGAATGGAAAGTTGAAGCGCGCCCTGGGTGGCGGGAAACGGGTCAGTCTATAAGTCTGTGGGTCAGTCCATCTATATAACAGAATGGACAAATAAAGTAGGTACACCAAATTTTGTGTCTACGTTGTATAGGATGTTCTCTTTGAACGAAATACATACCTACACTTACATAAATAGAGATGCCTTTATGATAGAACCTTGAGTTAAATAACTAAGTAGATACCTATATCTACAACCCCTTATTGTCGAAACATTTAATTGAAAGGAAATTTAAGATTATCTGACCGACATATTTACGAATCGATATAAATGTAGATACCTACCTACCTACATACACAATAGAGATCTTTTTCGCGAATGATTTACTTTAATTATTCTCATTTAAACTAAATAATAGACTTTCAACTCTTACTTTTTACTTTACCAGAAGAAGATGGCGGAACGGGCTAGATGCCTATAGACAGGATTGGTCTACACTAGCTGAAGACAGAGGCGAGTGGAAAGGAGACAACACAGGCATTGGCGTAGCTTGGGATTTTCTCTAGGGGGACAGTCTTCCAGGTGAATTGACCAGTCATTTAATGAGAGATTTTATATGAGGCCTAGTAATAAATAATCCCATGTTGATGTTCATCATGTTTTTGTTTTAGAATTCCTTACGTATTTGATATTAATTTCAATTGTATACCTCCACGCGTTCTTGAGATAATGTGTCTTGACTAACAGGCAGACGAGAAGCTAGTAACTCTTATCGTTAGTAACTCTTCAATACCATATATTTTTCTAGGGTGGGCAAAGAAGATTCTAGGGTGGGCATTGCCCACCCTTGCCCCCCCTAGTTACGCCCATGATCATAGGTAAAAATAAATACTTAATAACTTTACTTCATATTCAACAAAATGAATCTACTGAAATGTCAACTAAAGAATCTGCCTACCTCATGAGGTATTGCCAACAACTCGAATTTCTATGACAACAACCCAGTCCCACAACATGACATACATCTTCCACTAAACGAATATAGGAAGCGGTAATGCGGAGAGCAATCGACAACCAGGACCACCATACTAGGCGCACCTATTAGCGATTTCTAATGCACTGCACCTCCACTTAGATATCTTATCGGAAACCAAACATCAATTGGCGTAATTCGGCGAGCGAAGCAGCGTACTACGAGACTACGAGTGACCACGACAGCTTATCGACACCGTGAAGCGAAACTACGAAGTAACAGACTGTTGAGTGTTGTCAGTTAGAGGCGCGGCAGATGTCGAGCGGCAAAGACGTGAGGCGCGAACCGGCGCGCCGGTACTCGCCGCCCGCGCCGTATCGTTATCACCTTATCACCCCTTATCAGTTACTCATCGCGAATCCGATCGCACGCCGCCATTCGATACACACGCGCCAACAGTTCGATCCAGATGTGATTTGTTTCTGATCATTTGATCATGTACGGGATTTCAGTGTTTGTTTTTTCATGTTTATTGTTCGTGAAAATCGAGCATGGAGGCTGTCAAGGTGAGTTTTTCATACATTTTCCAGGGTTTTCCCCATGATAATTAACACCATTGTTATTACTGTGTAAGACACATAGATACATAGATATATTAATTGCTCATGGGTACGGATATGACTAACACTCGTACCTAAGGTTACAGCAAAGTTATATCTATATTTAGGTCCTGTAATTCATGAAAATGTTAATGCGTCAGTAAACTAGTTCTTACAATGTTTACTATGTGATTAACACACCGTGTGAAGGTTGTGATAAGAAATTCTTTAACACACTTGAATGGACATGGATAAGATTTACCTAAATGTTTCTGTGTCAGTCAGGTATGTTTTCAGTATTAAAATAAATTGGATTGCAATCAGACAGGAATTTAAACACTGTACCTATGTTGGTAGGCTGATGTCGTGTCTATGATCTTAGTGAAGGTAAGCAGAGGTAAAGGTCTCTGCTATGTTCGCATGGTGTTCGCCCACAATATGAAGTCACAAGGGGGCGTGCCCGTCGACTTAGTATTATAATAATTGCTACAACATACCTAACTAAGTGGAAAGGAAAATTAGAAGTTACTTAATGCAATGCTAAATTAAACTGTGTTTTTAAGGAGAAAATAAATTGCTATTTTTTTACTGTTGTGTTAAGTTGACATGAGCTACTTGAATAAGTACTTAAGTAATATTACGTTTTATTATAGACCATTAATAATTTTAAACTAATATCACTGCAACGCACGAATGATTCTGGAATTCAACTTTTTCAGCTCTTTTTAATAAGCTGAAGCAAAAACTTGAAAATCAACACTTAAGTATAAATGATGTCATATCCTTGAAGATTGTGACAGCATAAGTACATACCTAACGATTACTTACATTCTTAAACAACCTACTCAGTAGTCAAAAAATCTGAAGTTTTATGTTTCAGGATGAAAAATAAACGACGTCAAACAACATTTTAACACTAATCATGAAAGGATATTTTAATTATTATCTACAAACAGGACGGAACTATTCATTATTAAATGTTATTATGACAGAGCTGAGCAAGATTAAAATGAAATAAAAACTTATTCGTTATCTCAACACGGACATCAATGTAACTTCAAACGGAGAGATTTATTTTATGCTCATACGGTAACTAAAATAGCCGAAACAGACGCTAGGCAGGAACACACCTGTTACGGACATTCGTTTTCGAAAATAGAAAATCGGAATAGGATTGACAGTTTTATTTCGAGTTGCACGCCGGGAATGCGTTTTCCGAGTTCACAACTTGTTTGGTTACAACACTAGCGTTGAAAAATATTAACATGCTCGCTGTTCAGCTGAAATAACATTGTGTTGTTCTGTACCTAATATGCCCGTATTTAGTTTAACTGCAAACGTTAAAACTGGGTGCAAATTAGAGATACTGTAAACTTTATGCCAGGAAGTCTAACCTACTTTCTACTCTCCCATAATATTTTTGGAACTGATTCCATAATAAGTAGGCACCTACTTACATAAGGAGTTAAAAAGTTAAACTTTAATTAAGACCAAACAACTAATGTTGGAGTTAGGTACTCTTAATTACCTTCTAGCTTACATCCCAGTAGCTAGCTCTCTCTTACGAATAGAGAATAGGTGAAGATGAATTGTCTGTTGTCAAGATAACATAATTCGTCCATGTGCCAATAAGACCATACTGCATGTGGTAACACCAATCCGATTGTCTAGCGTAGCAAAGTTTATTACTAAAGTGACTGGTAGGACCTTCGTGTTTACCAATTAAAGTTTTAGAGGCTTACGAAATGATAGGTGAAGGAACAATTGAAGCAGTTCATTATGGTAGCCGTCACAAAATTTTCCGGGAGCCTTTTCCATCTTGTTACAACTCGGTTAGCCAAAGTTTAGCGTAGGTAATCTGAAATAAGCTGACCATCGTAATCCCTCAATAAAGCGGGTTGCAGACCAAGAGCTAAGCTAAGTTAGTTTAGCTTAGCTCGCATAGCTGAGGTAGTTTTTCATACTTCTGTTCATAGTTTGCGGTCTGTACACAAGTATGAAAAACCACATCAGCTATGCGAGCTAAGCTAGACCACAGATAATATAATACTCGCTAGACTAACCGGTTCGGTCCCTTCGGGGCCACGTTTTCTGCTTATCTCGCCAATGCTTGTTTATGAGATTTTGTGATAATAATTTTTTCTTTGATTTCCATCTCACCTGAGGGGAACAGGTGAGATGGAAATTAAAGAAAAAAATTGTTATTCAGTAAAAACTTACTTTAGCAGGTATTTTCATAAAATTGCCTTATGAAAACTTAGGTAGGTACCTAAAGTGTTTGCGGGTTGTGCCATCGTGTCTTTTCAATATTTGTCAACCTATTAACGTTGAAAATGGAGTAAAAGGTGATAGCGAGGATTAGCTTTTCAAATTCTTTTTACACCGATACTGATACTGACAAAATACAGGATCAAATAAAATTAGTTAGCGAAACTCCGCACATGTGGTAGGTATTAATTAGGCACTTATATCTATGAAAGAAAAAAAAATCGATGATTTTTTTTGGGTCGCCGACCTCTGCTCGTTTAGTTATTCGAAGTAAGAACTTATGATTTGAGAAAATTTCTTTTTTTGTTTTATCTTGATTAAATTACGATACCCATTACTTCTGTGAAGTTAACTCAAGAAAACAGTTTTTAAACTGATATTTAAGCCAAACAAAAATCATTTACTTAATATTTTTTTTATAGCCATCATTTTAAGATAAATATTTTTTTTTCCTCATTATTTTAAAATACCCATAACCTCTGCGGAGTTTCGCTAGCTTATTTGATTTGACCCTGTATAGTGCGGAGACAGTGGCAGCAGTGGTGAGATCACCGATATGTCTGTGGGTGAGATTATCGACATGTGGGAAGTGGACTCCGTGACCTTATAGTAATAGTAGTAACGGCCAATGGACTAATTGCCAATAGCCTCGACTATGACCCGAAGTGGCTCCTGTTACGCAATTATCAGCTTAAATTGATGAGAAAATATATAGGGACTCATCAGAGTTCCCTGTTTCCGGAGCCCTGACCGCGGGCAGGTAGGTATAGGACCATATTCCCGATGTTTTTTTTTTAATTATTTAATCCTGAGTTTTACCTAACTATAACATGATCTGCCAAACTGCAAAGCAATTTGTTGGCAGTAGGTTCTCATGGATTTTACACGAATATTTGCTTAATACATTATTAAAATTAAATCTAAGTTAAAACTAAGACAATGGCTATGGATATGGATAACATAATAATGGATACAGAGTAGTTATGTACCCACACAACCATAGATTTTACAACCACAGCTTCTACACCCAGCGGCATCAGCCAACGAATATCATGAGACCATCCCATAGTACCAGTACAGTGTATGTCGGTGGGTACTTAAATAGGTACTTACCCTATGTAGCTAACGCATAAGAACGACTTAACCACCATGGAAGTGATACGAAAGATTTGGCAAGAAGCAATACTGGACGATATGAAATAGGAAGTTGTAAACCAAAGTTTGATGGGCTATTAAACAGAAGCTCACCATTAGTAGGTACTATTTAATTTATGATGCACTCTCTCGCCACTTACAATTTGTGCCAGATCAACCGTAGTATTTCAAAGATTTACAAATAGACACCATGCCAGATAGACGCACTAGGTCGGATGCATGCGCTGGTGGTCGTATCCCAAGTTTGCATGGATTTAGAATGCACTTTCTAAGACCTTGAATATGTCTACTATTTAAATTCAATATTTTTCGAGCTGCGTTAATTGTTTGCCCGCTATGTGCGCTTGCTAGTATGTAGGTATGCTTGGTTGAAGATGTGCCTGAATATTCCGTATATAAGAGGACAGCCTCATAAGTGCCCGTTTGATCTGAATCTGATTGACAGGTAGGCATCACCCCTAACTAACGTTACGCAAACCCTGCATCGCGCAAGCAGAGTTATCCGCGCGATTAACATAGGTAGAAACCCGACAGCAACCGTTGGACTGTAACTCACCAAACACAACACCCATCTGGTCGGAGGTTTCTCCCTTTTCGATGGAGGATGAGAAATTTTCCATCTTGTTCCTCATACCTCTTTAAGATCACCGCTGTGATTTGGTTCTTCAGTTTTGCTGCTCATTGTATCTTAAGATGTTGCTGTACCTACAAAGTTGCATGTGTAATACGCTGCAGCCGCTGCAGTCTAGCTGGCCTGTGCGTCGTCTATTTATTTCCTAGGTCTTAAAATAAGGATGACGTTATTTGATAACATACGGATAACTTAAGCTTTGACATTGGAATATTTCCATATATTATATTTATATTGTACTTGATTTTTACTTTAAAATAGCACGTAATAGCTTTTTAACCACACTGTCGTAATATAAACATGATAAATTGTAGCAAATTGCATACCTATATGATTAACTACTTATTAACTTATTTCCTTATAATAAAATACAATGGAAAATAACATTAATAATATTGTAGTGATGGTCTTAGAAC
Organism: Hydraecia micacea; assembly: GCA_914767645.1. NCBI lineage: Eukaryota > Metazoa > Arthropoda > Insecta > Lepidoptera > Noctuidae > Hydraecia > Hydraecia micacea. Next base: position 6,272,442 of record OU611794.1, read on the forward strand.
CTACTTAACTTGCTTCTTGTAGGTCAGTAGGATATTAGGGGGACATTATTTACATAAGAATTGCCATAAGTAATCTGTAGTGCTTTTTTACATAAGAATTAAAGCACTACAGATAACTTATGGCAATTTTCTCGTTTAGTGATTAGTGTATATACATCGGTCACTGGTCAATCACTGGTCCAGTTTTTCCGTGTATCGACCCAAGTGAATTATCAAACAAACATTTTGTTCCCGTCCATGATAAGTAAGTTGAATTTCTTGGGGTGGATGAATATCTGGAGAGCTCATGTCCGGCAGGAGAGCTTCACGACCTGATACATTGGAACTTCAACTTGCAAATAAACCTATTTTTCTTTCTAACATTACCTCACTTCAAAAATACCAGACCCACATAACCACGATCAATCAAACAAACAGTTAACAGTAAATATAAACTGTAATCAACAAAATTGATTACACATTGTCGTCGAGTCCGGTTATTGTATGTAGGTACATATATGTATCTATTTCGGATAGTATCGGTCTGTTAACTCGACGAGCACGTGCTGGCAATTGTGCCGTATTTGGGAGATTATCTCCGCTCAAGTCAGGAGGGCGATAGCAGAAGGTTTGGCCCGAAGCAGTGCTCTATTTTGAAGGCAGACTTATAGGTAAAAAGAAAAGTCAGTTAGAAAGGTTTGTAGTAGGACTAACTGCGGAAACTTCAGCCTGATACTGGTACTCTACTAATCGACTTCTGTCGTCACTCATGAAGGCTCTTGTAATGCACCCAACACAGGATGTTGGTTGCGCATCCATGGGTTTTCTCAATTACTATAATATCGCCGATCGTCATCGCCTTTAACTGAGGGGTGCATGCAGATTTAGGACGCATTTTGCAGGACTCTAGTATCATACTCTCGAATATTGGCGCATCATTGATTGACAAACAATATTCTTTTGTTAACCTAAGATTACCCACAGTACCTACTAATGTAGATGTAAGAAGTGAATCTTCTAAATCCTTTGCCCTGTGGCGCCCCTTTTCGAGCGTAATCTGCTCTACGCCCACATAAATTATGTCAACGCCTAGCGAGCTTCTAATACCACCGATTTTGGTGGTCTATTTTAACTTGTTCGTCGCTCTATTCCATGTGTCAAGTGCTTCTTAAGATATGCTATCCCTTTTTTGTTTTATTTTGAATTGGAATGAATTGGATGTTTGTATTATTTCCTTTTTTTCGGAGCGCAGTGTAACGATTTCGAAATGCACCTATTTTAACACCATCATTTTGAATCAGCGGAATGAAACCTTCGTTTTGTTTAATGAGATTACCAAAAATCACCTTGTTTTAATATAATAAAAAAAAAAAAATAATATCGAAATTATTAACCTATATTATGTGTATTGCTGACACTGAGGAAAGAGTACTTAAATAGAGGAAACGTTGGCTTTTCCCAAAATGCTTTTTACAGAAACTTAAAAGTACCTATTATTTTCCTAGTTCAGTTATTGCAACAATAACATATTATACATTACTTTTTATTAATAGATATAAATATGACGTATAAATAATAGCCGATAGGTTTACGCCCATCAGTTAAGTAATTACACTTTTATTCGCTAGAAACATAATAATAATATAATTAGGTACCTATATATTACCATGATCTAACATAACAGGTAATCCGGCGGGTAATCTCATGCTCACGAATTCACGATAGAAATCTAGCTAGACATTAGCCAGCTAGTAGGTACTTACCGAGAATGAGAACAAAGAATGGGCCTTTAAGTAGATGAACAGCAGGGTTCATTAATGGATTAACAGATTCATTCTGTGTATGTATTCAGTTGGTAAGCCTTAAATAAACCAAAAAATAGCATACCTATGTGTAAAATATACTACGCCGATGACCAATAAGTAGTACTTACGTTCATGGCGTAGCTAACTTTCATGTTACATATATTTTCAGCAGGGAAAATAATTTTGTCGAAGACCTACTTACCTACCTTATTTTTATAATTTCCCAAAATAATAGAATCTATTCTATACATATAATAAAATTGTAGAAAAGTGGTGTCTGTACAATGGAAATATATAAAAAAAAAGTAGCAGGGGTTGTTATTATATCGATGCCGAACCCGAAAGTGTAATTCATTTTTTTTTTCTGTTTGTCTGTGTGTTTGTGCACGCTAATATCAGAAACGGCTTATTCGATTTAGATGCGGTTTTTTCACTAATATATTTATATTTTTGTTTCACTAATATATTGTAGTAAGCTTCACTTAACATTTAGTGTTTATTTCATGTAAATCGGTTCATAAATAAAAAAGTTATGTCAATTTAAAGAATCACGGCGAACATTTGTTAAGGTAATACAGAGAAACATTACTGTAAAGTAAATTTTTAGCTACCCAAACGACTGTATGTGTAATTTAAAATGTGCTGCCCGAAAAGTCACTATTCCACGCGGACGAAGTCGCGGGCACAGCTAGTAGTAAATAAATAAAATACATGAAATAAAATAATACTTATTTATTCGAATAAATAATAGGACCTTCTTCGATCCCATTGCACATCAGCCAGTAATGGCCGCAAAAAAAGAAATAAAAAAGCTTTTTGACAAATAAAAAAAAAATGCGGGAAATGGCGGGAAATTACTTTTTTTTCTATTCAACATGAGTAAAAAAGGAATTTCCCGACTTACTGATCTTTTTTCTCAATGTTCTCTTTTATTTTTATTCGTTAGTACAACAAAATATGCAGAACAAGCTGGTATGCATCGAGCACGATGAGTGTGGCGCATGCCTCTCTGCCGCGTCGCACTGCCGCTGGTGTGCTGACATCAACTACAACTCTGGAGCCCCGCGCTGCAATGATGACGAGAGGTGAGAAAAAAAGAAATGTATTTATCAGTGCAAAACAAAACAGAAAGAAAGAAAGATTAAAATAACTTTTATTGTGGCAAACATGATGCAGAGTAAGCAGCAGCTGCGTTCTTTACTCAACATAATATGCTGCATACCTAATGCCAGAATAATTTAGAATTAAGGTGTAAAGTCGACTTCAAGAGAGAGGTTCACGCAAAATCAAAAGCCAAAGGATGGATCATTCTTCTTTCCCTAATGTTGATAATTGTTGGTACTGGAAAAACATTTACAGAGAAAAAAAGTTGTTGTGAAAACAAATAAGCACATTTATCGAACTCTCAGTACTATTCCGTAAAAATCTCACCATGATAACTTAGGTGAAGTGAGCTTGGAGTGAGCTGTCATTCCACTTGATACTAGGAGTTGACACTATTAGATAGATAACAGCTCACTTCACGTATATTTTCACGGAGAGATTTTTACAGAATAGATCGACTGCACCTTGCGTGATTCATACGTTGTGTGATATTTAAAGTTACTACTTAACGCCTTAGGAATTATTTGTAAGCGATAGTGTAAGTTAAGAACCGGCTGTAGGTATCCGTCATAACATAGGGCTTAGGTCATGCTAGTAGGCAAATAACATTAATAATAATAAATATTAACGAACAGATAATTAATAACACTTTCACGGAAAAGCATAATTTATTTATGATGTTGAAATGTTCTACAATCGCCCGTGTAAATTACCTATCTAGCACAGGCTATTAATTAACTTATTTTGTTAGGTAATACGCTTTTTGCAGTATAAATTATATGCCCTAAATATGAAAAGATGGGATGGGGAGACGCTTTTGCTTTTGATATTATTATGTAGCAATAACCAATTTAGTTACACATTAATTAAGTTTATTCTTCAGACAAAAATGCCTAACAATTACCAAAACAATGTCACCATAAAAACCAAATATTTCGAACAAAAAACTACAATTCTTCCAAAGAATTCATTGTATTTTGTGTATGTCTTCATAATTAAGGCCCAACTAGGTATTTAGAGGAAATGCTCGTCGCAATAACAAGGGATCATCATCTAGTTATCTTGCGGAGATCTCGGGCAGTTAAGCGACGCCCACGACAAAGGGTAATTGGATGGGGGACCGTTGACGTGGTACTAAGTAAGGTCGGATGCTGCCGTCCTTGACGTACCTACCTAAGTGAAGATGGGTGGCGCGGTTTGATGGAAGCTGTAAAGTAGCGTAACTGGCCAATTAAAAGTTAGTTTCTTTGCGAATATTTAGTTTCCAGTTTAATATCCTGGGTGTACTGTACACTGATGATTTACAAAATCTTATGATGATTTACAATAATCGTTTCCAAAGACAAAACCAAGCTGTTATAATTTTAAACGAGTTAACACAACCATTACTTAATTTTATATTACAACTCCATAGCTGTTAAATCAAGAGTGAACAGGCATCTTCTGGGCTTGGTCGTTGCATCGTAGAATCCATCGCTTTACATTAGGCCAGTTCGACATCAAGAGCAGGCACATTCAGCAATAAAAAAAAAATTGGATGGCGGGGACATCCACGCACAAACTGAATTCAGCACATGATTCTCGACCCCCTAGAATATAAATGTTTCGTCGGTTATCAAAAAATATCTGCTGTTTCATAGAAAAGTACAATTTAGGTTTTACAATTTTTCTTTTTAATCTACATACATCATCATTCTCCTGCCTTTGTCCTGCCCTTATCCCAATTTATTTGGGGTGGCGTAAGTCGTAACCTGTCTTTTTATTAATGAATTTTCTAAATTTTTTTTTTTTACCGGCGAAAAATTTCATTGCGGTGTGGTTCAAAATAAAATTATGTACTGAATCCAAAAGATTGCGCATCGTGCAAAAACATTGTACACAACAAAAAGCTTTAACTTTTAGGCGTAAATTCTAAGTTATGTCTCAATTTAACCTTAACTGAAATCAATACCACAACCTCTTGACACCATCGCATCTACCAAAACCAAAAACAATAAAAAGTTCCGCTTTATTTCGCTCAATCAATTAAGTACCGCGAGCGCGACGCAAGCGCATTCCTCGTGCTCACTTCACTGTTCCCACGTTCACTGACCGATATTTGGGCAGTCCACAGTTCGGCTGCTCGGCTCCCAAACTAATCAAGAGATCGTTGTTTGATAGATTATTGATTGTGCAGAGAGCCAATGAACGATTTTCAATGGGCTGGTACTTAGAGAATCACCATTAGGTACATGCCGGAGGAAAGTGGGTAACGAGATTAAAGTGGGTAAGTGATTGTTGACTGTGCTTATTATAAGAAGATTTTTAATTTGTTTGTTTGTTTTTAAAGTTGGAAACTTAAAAACGTTATTATCTCAACTTAGTTCCGTTGTACAGAATTATCTAAGTGATTGAGAAAATATACGGAAATTGGTTTTTAATTTGTTTTTTTATGATTTAGTTTAATTAAATTTAAGTCATTCAATTAGGTACCCAATTAGATAAAGACCAGGAAATCCGTTTAATTTAAAGTTAACACGAACTCTGTTATGTACAATTTGGTTCTCATCAACGACCGACACGTATTTGCTTCGTATCTAAGCGGTAAAGTCGGTAGAAATAGGTCATCTCCCGCGGGTGCCGTTAATATGATGGGGTCAAGAGGATATAGCCTTCACCTATTTGCTAATAAAAACAATAAAAATATAGGTATAACATGACGCGCATAATAAGTATGATGCATAGGATTGTGAAAGGATAGTAGCAGGATCGTGGCGTTAAAAATGGGAGTGAGTTAAATTTTAATAAAAAGAATGAATACATTAATTACGAGTACTTTATTTGCAATTCTGAGGCGTGAGCGATTAGAGGTTCAGGGTCAAATGGTTTATTACCTAGAGACTGGAGTTAGGTAATAGAATTTATTTTGCAGGATATGAAAACATATTTCCTTTTTTTATATGCAACATATTTTTCCCCAGTCTCGTGAACACTGGCTGCAGCCAAGGTCTAATCCAGCGGCCTGAGAAGCCAGTATGGAAGGTTGTCGAGAACAGATCGCTCCAGGACATGTCACCCAACAGTCAGGAAAATGTGGTACAAATACAACCACAGAAGATTCACCTGTCTTTGAAGCCACGTAAGATAAAATCCACATTACCTACCTACCATAGAATAACTTCGTTTAGGATATTAGTTTCAATTTGACTTAGTATTGAACTTGTGAATATAGAAGTCTTGAAAATCATTTTCACGCTTTTCTAAATGGCTCATCGGTTCGAAATTATTATACAAGACTTTCACCACAATGGGTTGCTGTTATAAGACCGTATTCAGTAAATAACTAGAATCTTATAACATTAGAAACGCTCTGTAAAATACCTATATAATACGATGAAAGCTAATATGTACAGGTTAACTATTAAGAAAGCATTGTAAAGACTTTATATTTGAGCGACAACAATGCACTATTAGGTTTGAGTTTCATCCGCTTCAAAGATCTCGATATATAATATATGCAGCATTAATGCTCAATAGTCAAATCAGTTACTGTACTACAATATCATTACTATAAATAGATACGACAAACCATGGCAATTTTCTAGAACGAGGTAGGTAGTGTAAGTAGACCATATTTTTACTTCGAATTACTCATTCGCCAAAACAATGACACAGCTCTAAAATGACAATTAATCGTGGAATCTGCCTCAGGGTAGGCCCAAGCTTCACCAGTGGATGATAGCATTACAAAAGGCCACTGACTGACAACAAAGAGGACGGTTTAATTTTTGGACAGTGCTGGCTAAATAAATTACATTACTTATGAGCATATTGTTTCAGGGGAGACGCAGAAGATTCAGTTTTCTTATAGACCAGCCAAAAATTACCCCCTAGACTTATATTATTTGATGGATCTCACTTGGTCTATGAAGGATGACAAGGAAACTCTAGTATCTTTAAGAGATGATCTGCCTACTTTGTTGAAGAATCTTACTGACAATTTTAGGTAAGTTGATGATAATATTATTTTCCTGTTACTTAAAGAAACAATTTATATTAAGTAATTAAAATATTGTTCTTATCTTATTTGAAAATGGTCAAGCATCACGAGAGAGCAGTAGTGGCGAAGTGGTAACGGCCGCGACTTTTACGAGTTGTAGGTCATAGGTTCGAACCCAGACAGCCGCTTTACTTTGTGTAAATTATTTCATCACCACAACTCTCAAAAGGGTGAAGGAAAACATCGTGAGGAAACCGGCATGTCCTAGAACCAAATATTCGAAGACATGTGACATCTGCCAACCCGCACTGGGCCCGCGTGTTGGATTACGATCCACTCCCTCTCACCGAGAGGAGGCCTGTGTCGCAGCAGTGGGAACATTATAGGCTGATTATGTATGTATGTAAGCATCACGAATATGGACATGGCCTTTTTTGCTAAGAATTATGTTTTTTAACTAAGCTTCCAAAATCATCAACGCTTTGAAAAGGTCCTCGATGTTTCCACAACATTATCCAATGGAAAGTGTTGCGTCGAAAGAGTTGGTCTGTTTGCTAGCAAAAATATAGTAAAACTTATTTCCAGGCTCGGATTCGGAAGCTTCGCTGAGAAACCCCTAATGCCATTCATAAGTACGGACTCCCGGAGACTGGCAAACCCTTGCTCAGTTGAGGAAGAAGCGTGCGAAGCGACCTACAGCTACAAACACCACCTGTCCCTTACAAACCAGGTAACATTGTAATTGATCTAGGCACACGTCGCGATATTGTAAAAGGAAATCCTTAATGATTTTCTTCCATTTTTAGTAGCTCGTCAATAGACAAGGTTAATTTGCTGGCCATACAATGTAGTGGTCAAATCCATTTAGATGTCGTGTTTATAGTTTGTATCAGGTCTTAAAGGGTACTTATCAAAGCATTTGCTATCTTTTTGGTGTTGTGTAGTTTCGTCATCTCCTGTAATTTCCTGAACCACAAATATACCATTTTCCGCTGTTCATTCTCCAGGTAAACGAGTTCATAGAACACGTGAACAGTAGTTCAGTGACTGCTAACCTGGACAACGCAGAAGCTCAGCTGGATGCCCTGGTGCAAGTCATAGCGTGTGGCGATAAGATCGGATGGGCCACGCACAGCAGAAAGATTGTCATCCTGCTCTCTGACGGACTTATGCATACAGCTGGAGATGGGAAACTTGGTGAGCTAAATTGATATTTAAGTATAAGGTTTTGTTGATATGGGAGATAATCTTAGTGTTACGCAAAAAAACGCGCTTTGACGTGGATTTGCTTGCCGTTGCCCGTATTACCTATTATCTATCTCAGTCTTAAAGGCAACGTTATGAACCGACTTCATGGATCTAGTTTCCGAATTTACAATTTGTCGTAATCACAAAGTACATATTTGTACAAAGTATATATGTTTAGTCTTTGTCAAGTCTAGGTTGTGTCCTTATACTTCAAATAGATGTTTAAGGAAACAGGAAAACTTTTAATATAGAGCATTAGTGACGCATAATATATAATATAAACTTAGTAACTTAGACCATTTAAATGGCGATCACGTAGTTCCCAATGAAATCCATTAATCAAATAAAATAATCCAATGTATTTCAATGTCAGATCATGTGAGATTAATCAATACTAAAATGCGACAAAACAGTTATAGAAAAGTAGACAATCAGTTACCAGTTACCAAACACACATGCGACAGACATACCAACCAAGTCAAATACCGCAATAAATAAGATTTAAAATTACACATGTCATCTGATAACGGACCCTAATCTGTTAAAGGTGGCGCGACAAAGAAAAACGATGATCAATGTCACTTGGACGACAAAGGGTACTATTCCGATGCGGCTACTTACGACTATCCGTCAGTAGCGCAATTGTATAGACTCTTGGAAAAATATAAGGTGAGATTTAATCTAAGAATCACTAATTTAATAAATAAGCATGTTTTTGTAAGGCCACTCATGAAAGAAATGCAGGGGCCCAAGACGAACAATTTAAAACAAAATACAGTCAGGCTACGAATGCACTGACAGGTGGCTTAGCTTAGCGCCCAGAGCCTAGTGACTTAATGACTCTGTTCGATACACGCTAGGCGATTAGCGAAGGCGCCAGGTGCGCAGTGCGGTCGGTTGCGAAAATTCTAAATTCTAGAACGTTCATTTCACTTGGCTCAAGGCGCTAAACAATCCACCTGTTAGTACGTAGCCTTAGGTAATCTTGAAAACATTTAAGCTGTTACTGTTTTAAGCGTAAAATTGAGAAGACAGCGTACGCACGGCTACACATCAAGCTATACATTTCCAGTTTTCGCTGACCTCTCATTGTATACGTTTTTCGTACAATCAGAAGTCAGCTCATACTGGTTATGTATAGCTTGATGTGTAGCCGTGTGTACAAGCATAATCTTAGGTGAAAAATAATTGTCTTGACACACCCTACATATAGGTTAATAGATTGACATACCCCATCAAACATCCTATAAACTTTGGTCGGTAAAACATTTAATGTTCTCGGTAATTTTCAGGTCAACGTCATTTTCGCTGTAACGGAAGGTGTAAAGGATCATTACGATAGTTTGAATGAACTGCTCGAAGACTTTACTTACGTAGCCAAGTTAGAGAGTGACAGTTCCAATATTCTGAAACTAGTAAAGATGGGTTACGAAGACATTGTTAGTGTGGTCGACTTTCATGATGATTCTAACCTGGGACCAGTTAAAATTAAGTATTTTACGGACTGTGGGGTTAAAGGAAATCCTTTGAAAGAGCAGACGAGATGCACTGGAGTAGAATATGGAATGACGCTACGTTATGAAGCGCAAGTCACTTTGGAGGCGTGTCCTGAATATATTCAGGTCAGTTCCATATTTCTTTATAAAATTAAGTTGCCTAACTTTCGTTTTGAATGCAATGTAGGTACCTCTTTACGTGAATTGTAAGAGATGTATTATCATAACCGGTAAGACAATGGCCTTATGTAACGCCATGGCGACGTCGCCAGGTCGCGTCGCCTTCAAAATGTTGGTGTTGTAACCAAACGAATGCCAGGTGTGTCACCCTTCATAGCGCTGTATACATGTAGCTGGCAGCGCGACCTGGCGATGCCGCCATGGCGTCGCGATAAGGTGTAGGCCTAAGCGTCTTCTAGCTGCCCTGACTCTTGATCACGTTTCGAACTTTATAACTTCACTTGATATCTTTTTTTGTCTCATTTTACGAATTTTAATAATTGCTATACCTATAAACCACCATCTCGCGATCTGTTAAAATGCCACCATATTCAGACATGATCCTAATAAAATTATACATTCTTCAAACAGTCTAAGCAAACGATCCGCATATCAGAGTCTCAACTGGGTCAGGACGCTCTGGCCCTGGAGGTGGACATCCAATGCGGGTGTGCGTGCAGCGGTGAAGAACAACATGACATGTCGCCCATGTGTCCTGTCAACGCGCACTTTGTGTGTGGAGTGTGCCAGTGTAATAAAGGATGGTAAGCTTTCAACCTTTGATGTCGTCATATCAGCTGTTTTAATTTCCAGCGCACTCTCAATGATCGCTTCAGTTAATGGATCTAGAATACGTCTAAAATCGTCAAGCTTGGCAGAAGAATAGGCTTGTAGTGTTACACATTGTTGTGTGTTGTTCCTAATTTGAAGAAAGCTCATTTGTCAATTCTTTAATTAGTCTCCGCAGTAACATCAATTTATGGCCTATTTAAACCTAAGCGGTATTCGCTGCCGCTGTGGGTAGAGGTACATACCGCGCGGGTTTCGCTCAGGTATTTAGTATCAAGTTCCGCGGCTAGAGCGACCTGAGCGATATTCGCTGTCACTGTGGGTAGAAGTGCATACCACGCGGGTTTCGCTCAGGAATTTATAAGTATCAAGTTCCGCGGCTAGAGCGTGAAATCCGCTTTGGTGTGAACAGTAATTTACCGCATATATACCCACTCGGTTTTCTCTACCGCAGACGGTAGCGAATACCGCTTAGGTTTGAATAGGTCTTTACGCGAACTTTTTTGAGACAATATACGGAAATCACAGAATACAAGAGATTCGTCACACTGCATGTCCTTAAAACCTCAATGCACAGAAGGAAGACAACTTTTTGCAAATAATGTGTTCGACCAATTCGCACCTCGTGTGCAATATTTGCCAGACCAATAATGTGTGGTGGATATTCAAGAAACTTGAATACTTGCTACTTCCTTACTTGTTCTTGGTATTTTTACACCCTGATGAGCTCATTAGTAAGTTTAAATCCTCAGTTAGTGCTCTTTTTTGTTTTTGGACGTATTTAGTTACCTTATTGGCTATGGAGGGCCCCGTGGCTAAATAATAACAGCCGCACAGGTCGATCGATCAGGTTAAGCTGAGCTTTCCGCGGTTGGTCTGTGGATGGGTGACCATCTTTATATTCCGAGAGCTCTCTGTGCCTCGGAAAGCACGTTAAGCCGTTGGTCCAGGTTGTCATTCGTGGACCTTTGACAGTCGTTACGGATAGTCAGAAGCCCGAATAGGTAATACGGGCTGGTATCCGCAACTCCACGTCAATGCGCGTATTTTGCGTACGGTCAGAAGCCCGAAAGTCTGACAACCAGTTTTACCAAGGGGTATCGTATCAATCAGTAACTGCATGGGTTGTGGAGGTCAGATAGGCAGTCGCTCCATATAAAATACTGGTATTCAGCTGCATCCGGTTAGACTGTAAGCCCCAACATAGTCAGAAAAAGGCTAGGTAGATGATAATTGGCTATGGAGCTAGATGAAAGTATTCGAGCCCAATACTATTGGCAATCCTTAATTGGATGTATCCGTGATAATATGCTCAAAATAGAGAAAAAATCATGTAATGTAATTTATTATTACATGCATATATGGGTATCGAGTTTCAATGACCACATATTAGAACCATCTAACCTCTGCCTCCTACCTCCTTCCAGGTCCGGTCCCTCATGTGACTGCGCGATAGGTAACGAAAACGAGTCAGCAGAGCTGATGGCACAGTGTCGCGAGCCGAACGCGACGCGCAATATAGCATGCTCGGGCGTCGGGGACTGTCTGTGTGGCGAGTGTGAGTGCGACCCGGGCTTTACGGGACGGTATTGCCAGTGTAAGACCTGTGATGTGAGCCTGTAAGTATAAGAAATTTCTTTTACCCGACTGTGCAACAACAAAGACATGGGATTTTAGAAAATAATATTAAATGCTTGAAAAAAATATTGAGCACCTTGACCACGTGGGGTATCAAAATTAAGGGCTATGGGGAGAAGATAAATCTGAACAGGCATCTTCTAGCCATGCTCGTTCCATCATAGACCTCATCCATCGCTTTCCATTGGGCATGATCGAGGTTGAGAGCGGGCCCAATCAGAAAAAAAGATCCCAAAAAATGTAACACATTAACAAAACCAAACTGAAAGTTCAAAACAATATCTCTTTTCTCAAGTCTTACCTCACATGGTGGTATAAAATCTAAGATTTAACTAAAATTACTGCCACCAACTGCATCAGACTGCCTGAAAAGTGATTTTGTATATCTAATTTGCTGGTTGAGATTTTGGTGACACTATTTACTATGTCAACTTCAAATCTTGATTTGGTGTTCCACAGGGTTTCATATTAGGTCTTTATTAGTTTTTCTTATAACATTTGACCGAGAGTGCACTTGTGATTTGGTATTTTTTTAAGTGAATGACGAAAATTATTCAATGGATTTTTTTCACTTTCGTTTTAGTTATTAGCGTGTTGTCCTTTTTGGTAACAAGGTCACACTCATAAGAACCAGAAACGTAAAAAAATATTTGCTCGATACAAATTCTAAGACGTTATTCGTTATTCAAGTAGTCGCAAGCATTGAACGTAGACTTTTTCCATCAGAAATTCTCAGTATCCAGTAGTAATCCGGATGTGTGCCCGGTTTAATTGCATACAATGTCACAAGAAGACAGTTTAACGGCTTCAATCTGTATTTTTGTCCTTGCAAAAGATGCTATATTTCTTTCTTCAGTTGATTCTAACCAGACACACGATACGTCGGTAGTTATTGAGAGCATTAGTAAATACACTTCATGTTACCGACTATCGACACTTTGGAGTATTTCTGGATACCCACGGAATGTTTACTTGTCTCATTTCGAATAGGCGCGTTAGTTCCTACCGATGCCGCGAGCTGTTTAGTGGTCCGATTAATGTGCCTTTACAAAATAACTGCTAGTAAAGTTATGCAAATGAATGAGGTCAAAATGTTAAAATTGTAGCTTCTTACATATGTAATGTGCGTAAATCAGTTAGAGTGCAGATTAACTAGTTAATCAGCAGGTTATCTGGTTGAGTCCGTTAAAGTGGAAAAAAATGTTTTCGCCTAGGCCAAACCAGTTCTCCCTACACAGGTTGCATGGTTGCGGTCGGTCGATAGGCGACGTAGGATGCAAGAGCGAGCGAAGGGCACCCTGAAGTTAGGTTTGGTTAGGCGACGTAGAATGCAAGAGCGAGCGAAGGGCACCCAGAGATTAGGTTACTTTAAACCCTTTACACAGAAATAGAGCCCCGCTAAGCGGGACTCCGTCGACATAGGATGTAAGTGCGAGCGAATGAGAACTGATTTGGCCTAAGCGAAATTAGTTCATCCTAAAATCTGGTTTGGCCGGTAACATATTTCACACTTTAACGGATTGTACCTACCCGGTAATTTGCAGATTACCTAGTTATTGCGCATATTAACGAATTCCGTATTCTAACGGTAATATATTGTATACTAATAATAAAGTTGAAGAGTTTGTTTGTTTCTTTGAACGCACTAATCTCTGCAACTGCCAGTCGGATTTGAAAAAATCTTTTTGCATTTGATAGCCCAATTCTTGAGGATTCTTGGGGTTGCCAATTTAACTTCACGCTATGACCCTTAAGAGCCGACCACAAAGGAAAAAAAGTCGGAAAGAACGTTCGGCGAAAACGAAGTAATAGCGCGGACAGGTGATGCGATGCGACGGGGTGGGTTGGGGGAACAATAGATTTAACGCGAAATAAGTCGCAGGCAGAAGCTAGTGCAGCATAAAGAGGATAAAATAAAGATTAGGCTACTAGTCGTGCAACTGGAATCTTAAGGTTAAAGCAAAAGTCAGACTTTCATAGTACTTAAGTATACGAATAACCACCCAGTCGACTAGGCTCGTTTATATTGTCATCGCTGTCGAGTCGAGAGTTCTTTTGATTCTTTCCATTCATTCATTCTATCTTTAACATTTATTATTACCCTTTATACAATGCACGCTTAGGTACTCGTATTTACGTATTCCAATATACTTTAAATATTTTCAGAGAGAACAGCCTAGAGTGCGGTGGTGTTGGTCGGGGAATATGCCTATGTGGACAATGCGCTTGTACTGAGGGATGGAGCGGGTCTGCGTGCGACTGTACCGGCAGAACAGATACTTGTATATCACCTGCTGGCGGAGACGTGTGCTCGGGACGTGGGGACTGTGTGTGTGGTGAGTTGAGCTAGGGATATGGTACAAAAACAAATAGTTAGTAGGCTGAAAGCATGATAAGCACATTTTACGATATATAAGCACACGTTACCTACCAAAAGTGCTAATTTCAGCGTTATCAGCAACCCCCAAATTGCTGATACCGCTGAAATTGGCACTTTAGCCACCCATTACAGTTTCCTAGGATTTAAGCTAGCTAAGAAGCGGCGCGGCGTAGCAATCTTCTTTATACAGACCTAGTTCTTCAAACTAAAAGATTATGGCGATTTTTCCCTATGTGGAACTATACTATCTTCTTCTTCTTCTTCACCTACTTATTATCTTCTTTCCCATATTTTATGTTCACACCTAATTTAACGTAGGTAGGTAAGAAAATATCCTTCGCCGATCTCAAACTAACTGGGTTAATGGCAGGAGAATTATGTTCATGACGATTTTATGACCTCATCTAGTCATACTCAGATTACTCAGTTCCCAATTTTTCTTCGGAATAATAATTTCCTGTGTTCTTTTAATGTTAATGACTAATTTTGTTTTTTTATTCTCACTTCATTCTTTCCACCAGGTCGTTGCGAATGCCACGCGGCAGATGAGAGCGGCGCCAAGTACTCCGGCATGTTCTGCGAGTCGTGCGCGACGTGCGACAACCCGCTGTGCGTGCACGCCGAGCCGTGCGTGTCGTGCCATCTCAACACCACCTGCACCGACACCTGCACCATCGGGAACCTCAACTATACTGTTGCCGAGAGGTTCAATGAGACTGGTATGAGATACAATTTTAGTTCGGCTAGTTTAGGGGTCGGTCTTTGCATAGAGAGTCCGATTGGTCCACTCAGACCACTAGTCTTAGGTTCGTTTGCCTTTTATTACAAATCTTTCAAACCCGAACGCCGAAATACTTTTCCGTGACCAGCTTCTTTAAGAAGACCTCTATCGTTACTAAAGTTTTAACAATAGTCAGCTAGTTAAGACCATCTCCTTTCTTTAACAATCTGAAAGAGGAACAATGATTGTTGACGACTGTATCGCAGTCCGCCCGTCTTTTTAACATTTTAATTTTAGTCATTTTAGTGATTTTTATGATTGTATACTTACTTACCTTTTAAAAGTATGTTTATAATTTCAATTGTATTTTTTGATAAATAAAACGAAAGCCAACGAGAACGGACTGCACACGGGCGCTCTGATTGGATGATGCGCGACGTCCTCACCCCGCCTACCGCTGCGGCCGCCATTGCAGATAGATTGAACGATTAGCGATTTCGAGTTTAGTGCCAAAAAATCTCCCGAACGCTCCACGCGCGAAAAGCGCGCGCCCGCGCACAGTCCGTAGTAGTTGGTCTGTACTACCAAAGTTTTCCAGTTTTCATTTCTCACTACCTAGCAGCTACAATGATGATGCGCTTCTTCGTAAATATTTTTTACATAAATTAAAGTTTCGAGTGTATGCACTGGGCTTACATTAGGTAAAGAAAGTCTACCATTAGAGGTTAATGTTAAAAATGACGACGTCTAATGAAAGCGGTAAAAAGTAATGACAGTCCTCATCTAAGCGATTGTGGTTTGCGGTTCAGAGACAGTTTAAATAGCACTAATTTTGTCATTATTGAGATGAGCCTGCCTTTCTACTTTACGTTAATTGCTAAAATGCAATGAGCCATAATTAGGTTTATTTTCTTCATGATTTAACCGCTTTCTCTAAATTGGATTCATTTCTCCGAATATGCGCCATAGTTTTTGACCTGTAAGTAAAATGCCTGGGTTCCTTCCTATGAAATGTACTATAATTTTTTAGTTCTACATAAAGCATTTCAGCTGCAACGAAACGCGTTTTTCTTCAACTCTACAAACAGAGAGTTCCTTGACTATCTCCAGCTCTAGTTATGACCTTTGACAAATTACCATCTTAACTAATTGTAAAAGCCATTAAACTCACAAAACACTAACAACAAAATATTTTGTTACAGTTAGCGACAACGTCACGTCATGCGTCCTCCGCCTCGAAGAAAACCAGTTAGAATGCGAGTACAAATACACTTACTCTCCCGAATCTTCTGGGGTCGAGATATCCATCAGTTCGAAGAAATGCTACACACCAACTAGTGCCAGAATGATGACGAATGGGTTAATAATCATGGGCTGTGTGGTAGCCATCGGGATGATCATCATTCTGTTCATCAAGTGTGCTCAGATATTCTCAGACAGACGAGCATACGCAAAGTTTGTTAAAGAAGCAGAAGAGAGTAGGAAGAATATGCAACAACTGAACCCCTTGTATATTTCGCCTATTTCAGAGTTCAGGCTGCCTGATTCGTTTCCTAGAGATAAGAATGATTAAGTTATGTTTTTTTGTTATTTTTTTTTATTGCTAAATGGGCATTTTTGACCCCGATCACGCTTGATGGATAGTTTGATAAGATGCTCTTCTAAACTTAGATTTATATTTAAAGTGTACTTATTAAATCGATCATTTTGTCTACAATAGGGTTGGTTAATTATACTTTGACCCAAGCGTAGACAGTGGCCTCTGTTGGCTAAAAGTGATACTAATTTGTACTTATTACCATTTTTTTACTTTAGTTTTGTATATTAGTTGATTTGTTTGTAATAGTACGTGCACAAATATTTTTGTACAATTTTTTCGTCTCCTGAAAGTTGCAGGCACAAAGTGCACACACATCGTGCTCCAAGTTAAACAAAATGTTATACTGATCTTCTGCGTATATTATTCTGTGTAAATAGAATGTCCTCGCAGTAGCCCAGCGCAGCGTAGGCTGCGTAGAAATTGCGGTCGCGATGATCCGCCGTAGAGCAGGCGTAGCAGTTGTGTAAGTACGGCGTAGACTCTGCGTAGCAACTGCGTAGGCGCGGCGTAGGCCACCGCACAAACGCTGCGTAGCAACGCGTGAAACGCAAGGGTTTCTACTTAACTTGCTTTAAATTAATATTTGATACTTAGCTTGGATGAATGGCTTATAGCTTGTCATTTTATAAATGAAAGCAAATTATGTATTTGTGCCTACGAATAACTTGGGTGTGTAATATATGGCATAATAACAGATAGTATAATATCACTTGAAATAAGGTTCATATGATATCATTTTCATATTATGCTATAAAAACGTATAACCTAATTTCATTATTCGTAGATTTGCGCTGTTTAAAAATTTTGATTAAAATCTAAGTACCTATATGGCATAAAATTGCCTGTAATTTTTTGAATAGTACAAAACTATTTTATATAAAATGTACTTACTTAGATAAGTAAATAGTTAAGTTTTCAAGTTGTTGCCATTCGTGCCTTCGTCGTCACGTATTTTTAAATATTACTAAGATTTTAAGGCTTTTAAGGCTGAATGTCATAATAAAAGAAGTCTGTTACTGAAAAAGGGGACTTCTCTTGAACAAAGAAGAGTAAGGAAAATATTAAACGTACTTAGCTTGAGAATGTTAAAGTATTTTTGCTAGTCTTGCAGCATTGCATTTTACGTCTTTATAATAAGTACCTACTTTACTTTTAGTAATATAAAGTTATGGCGAAAAACAATGAATTTCGATTATCTGTAACCTAGCATAAAGTGGATAAGACAAAGTTTAAAACAGAAGACGAACTAGCAGGGGATCGAGGAGGGGGGTGGAGGGGGGCTCAATCCACGTAACTACGGACGTAAAACAATCGCGGCGGGATTTTATTGCGCACTGGATTTTCAACTCTCGGTGTTGAGCCGAGCATTGAGTATCCAACAGAGCGCATCCCAGCGCGTCCAAAAAACACACCTGGATTTTCGACTTTCGGCGCTAAACAGTGCATCGAAAACCCAGTGCGTGAATAAAATCACCGCGGCATACGTACCTGCGGGGTAATTGCGTAACACACCATCAATAGCAATCGCTTTCATTTTGACAGTTCAACAACATTCATTGCGTTATTTACGTTGTTGAGCAGACAAATTTTTCGAACATTTGAAGCAATGGATTAGCAATATCCTTCAAAATTATTCAGATTGTGATTGATAGTGTGTTACGCAATTAGGGTGCTGGGCTTAAGAAGAATAACGTAAAAATAAGTTCGGAAAATTATCAGAAATGCAGCCAAAACATAAGTTGACTATATGTACATTTTATGGTGAAAAGAGATAACATTTCACAGTGAAAAATATAAAGAATTAATCATTATGCAAATACGAGTATAGTACTATTTAGGTACATATTAATCGTTATTTTTTGACAAAAGCACAGACATGTTTTTAAATAATTAGGTATTGTTCTAATGTGCAATGAATTTTATGAAATATTTTATATATTAGTAAGTTCCTAAATATAAGTTGTTTTGTCTACACAAACTGTTTTTATAAAATGTTTGTAAATAACTAAACCAAAAATAAAACGCTCGTTAACATTATCATTGTTTTATTAATTTTGACGCGTTCTTAAATATATTCTCATTATGATTCTGAATAATTTGTAAGAATCAGAATGAGTATAGTTGAATGCATCAATCACTTCCACCGCAACATATTGGTAAAAAAAAATAATTACTAGAGGTAACACTATATGTGTAGGGCCGCGTCCGAACCAAAACGATCGTCATGCAAACACGAGATAGTCGTGTTCGTTTTGTTACACGAATGCGTGGTCACGCCGACAGACTGCGTCTTTCGGTTTTCGGAACAAAAAATGACATATGAACGCGACTGTCGCGTATTCGCGTGAGCAATCGTTTTTGGTTAGGGCGCGGGGTTAGGGTAAACTTTATGTAATGTAATACTAAATCGTGTTCATTCAATAGTTTTGTAAGCAGAGTTTTCCATTTATTGAACACTAGGTCACACTAGGTAGTCTAGATCAAGTCGTTTTTTTTTAGTTTTATGGTAAGTAAGTATTTTCCTAAAAGTATAAACAAAATCCAAGAGTTGAAAGCCATGGTGGCAAGGTGAGGCTCATGTTTAATGCATGGCCATCATTATTATTATGTGCAAACAAATAATATTTTAATTTTTAAGGGTTCAGTTTACCCTAACACCGCAACAACGTTACTATCTGGAAGACTTTACAATAACTAACTAACTAGACATATTTACATATCCTTAAGCAGTTAAATTGTCGTCCCATTCCGTTATTTAATTATACTTAAATATAAATAAAAAGAAAACTTATTTTATAAGAGGTATACTTGTAAGTACAGGATGCTCTTTTTTCATAATATTTTTAAATATTTTTTTTCTTCAAATAATATGTATCATAAAAATTACAATTTATAGCAAAAGAGTACAATTTAATTACTAATATTAGCGGTAGAAAAAATCTTATTTATAAAATCACATCCAGAATATCTTAATTAATATCTTAGTTTGACTAAGTACCACAGGTGTCCGTACAACTAATTCTTATATAATTTTAACAAAAAATAGTTTATGTACATAATTACGTACCAAATGTTTTTATATGTGGAAGATAAAATTGTGGTTTTGCTCTGGCATAAGTGCCTAAAAACATCCCATATTTTATTAATTAGCTATTCAATATTTCATTGTTTTATAAAATGCAATGGTGATTTAACGGGAACCAAAGGTATATTTTGTCAAATAGGTCGATGGATAAAATCCATTGGTATCTGTCTCATGAATTTCGTTTCTTAAAGAATCTCATATTTGCTGGCTTTGTAGCAAGCAAGATAGGTAAGTCAGTTATTATTAAAATGTCTCTTACTCTTGAAAAGGTTAAATATCCCTTCGGTCCGAAGGATAACAAAATATGCATTCACGAAGCTACGAAATATTGCAACGGTTTTTTACAAAAAAATATATAGGGTTCTCTACTTTTTCTTGGGTATTGTTTGTACATTGCTAGAGGTACCTAAGTAGGCAAGTTATATTGCAAACCTTGAATTTCTTTAAATGTCTGCTTACCCATAAAAGGTACATTTAATTTTGTACTTTTATATTTTTCTACAGCTGCAGCGGTTGATTTACCAGTGAATAGCATTTCCTGAATTATCCTGAATTGCTTTTGCTTTAAAATAAATCTATATTAACACCAAAAGAAACGCAAGCGCAGTACCCATAGCATTAATTACATCCTACAAGTTGGTTCCGAAATGCCCAATGGCAAACGATTATTTTTACATAGGTACATAGTCATTTTATAAGGCCCCGTCAATTTAAGTTCGTATAAAAGGCAACACGGCAGTCATAGATTGTATAGTAAGATTACATGCGATGTTGAACACATTAAGTGTCAAGATTAAATAATATTATAGTATGTTGTACCTACATGTAATTTCATATAATCTAGCCGTAACTGCTAACCTGTTATCATTTAATATAGAGGTACGAGAGGCTCGAACAAACTGATGATGAAGTTACAAAATGTATGCTAAGTGGTGAAATATAGGTGTTCAATTAATACAGCTCTGCCCAACTCTTCGGGGAACCCAGGCGTGATGTTCTGTATATATTATGGTTAAAAATGCATTGTATTTCAAAACTTCATAGTGTATCCAAAATCTTCACGATTTTCCTACAAAAGGTTGTACGTAAACAAAATGTTCCGAAGGCTTTAAAAAATCGGTATTTTGTATATTATTTGGATTATTTTACAACCCGCTGTATACTTATGTATGTATAGACATGTTCCAAATTAAGTTTGTACGTCATTCCTGTTTAACATTTTTGAGTAATTTCTCGAGTCCAAGTTAGTATGAGCCTCTCGCCTCACAAAACTAGTGCTACAACAATACTCTTGTTGTGACGTCACACTTGTCGGTCGTGTCGCGCGGGAGGCAGCACTGTCATAGGGCCGGCGCCGGGGCCGTGCTTGGCGGGTTCCAGGGTCGGTTTGTTGGCAACTTTAGCAGCAACAGGCGTTGAACGTCCGCCGTGTATTGGCACCGGCACTGCGTCCGGAACTAGCCCTCGGATCAGCTCTGATATGCACGGCCATGGTACCAGCCTGGAATTAAAAAGTTTATGTTTAAATAACGATGGTTTTACGGAAGTGTGAACGGGAGTGGATCTACTGGGATTTTTAAAGGGAGACTTCGAACTACCAAGAGGTTAAATCCAGAGGGGTTCGGTTTCTAATTATAGTCTCAATATGCCAAAGATACCTCTAATTTACCTACATTGTC
Source organism: Hydraecia micacea (assembly GCA_914767645.1). Taxonomy (NCBI): domain Eukaryota; kingdom Metazoa; phylum Arthropoda; class Insecta; order Lepidoptera; family Noctuidae; genus Hydraecia; species Hydraecia micacea. The sequence continues at coordinate 6,293,945 of OU611794.1, forward strand.
ACTGAGATAAGATTGCACCTAGATTTTGAACGTATTTAATTACGGGAATTGGTCTTCAGATGTTCAATATAGTGCTTTAGTGGAAATACCGAATATAAGTATAATCTGAACAAAGGACCAATGTCTAAATCATCGTATTAATTACATAACGCTCAGATCTAACATCAAGTTACGACAACACCTGTATGCATCAATCTGCATAGATACAAATGAACGCCTGACTGGACCAGTTATTACATAGGTCGTGTCAGATATCATACAGGAGTATTGTGTCATGTCGTGCTTGTGCCTCTTGTGTCATACGAGTTGACTTACCACTTGAACGGCAGCAAGACGCGGAAGTACCCGGGAATGAGGGCGAAAGGTTCGTCCGTGCGGATCGCAAGCACCACGCGGTCAGCAACGTCGTTTGAGTTTAGTTGGGGCACGAATCTGGAAACACGGATTCTTAAGTTAGGATTTGATCTCGCTCCTTGTAATGTTATTGGGTGGTAATCAAGACGCACACGTGACGTTAAGTGGTCACCGGTCATTTGCGTTACCAGTAGCATCTCATGTGCGTCGCCTAAGGTCGAATTTCACCAATGAAACTGAACGCGATAAACACATCTAGGTCCACAAGCAAGAGTGGTTAGTTGATATTCCACAACAATAATGCCATTGACAGCTCTTGAACGCGTTTAGTTTTATTGGTAAAATTGGCCCTTAGAACATTTTCGATATCTGTGGCATCTCAGTACCCTAATTGCGTAACACATCAATCAGAATCTGAATCATTTTAAGGATATTGCTAATCCAATGCTTCATAATTGTTCGAAAAATTTGTCTGCTAACGTAAATAAATAACGCAATGAATGTTGTTGAACTGTCAAAATGAAAGCCATTCCTACTGTTTCTGTGTTACGCAATCACCCCGCAGGTGCGTGGCCATCCTAGAGACAAAGCTGGAATATCATAATTGCCTGTTATTCTTTGATGTTCTATTCTTACCTGTGCTCCTATTCTATGCAGAGAAGGAGCTCACAGTCCCTGAGGTTCTCACAAGGACATTTATCTTGAGCAGAATCGTTTCGAGATCAAGACACAAAAGAGGTTTTATGATAATTTAATGTATTTATCGACCTTACTTTAGTACTTTGAACTTTTGAAAGTTGATGTAAGTAAATGTAATTATGGGATAAACCTGTTGTATTAATTATTATTTACGTATATCCCTTCCTTATACATAAGATTTTTTTTTGCATTACATTGTGGTGTGGATTGGCATCAATCATTCTTACATTTATAATCGTGGTTATAAAAAACATGAAGACAAAGAAAATCAGCTCAAATCATTAGGTACCTCATATTCTCACATAAAACATAATACAAAAACAATGTTTTCAAGTTTTTATGCATTTGGAATTTTGTTTAAAATTTTTTTATGACCCAATGCTGACTTATGTATATTTTGTACAATCATTAGCTTCGACTGCGATTCTACCCGTGTTGTTTAGTTTATGGTAGGTATTCTTACTTTTATGCCTATCCTCACTTCTGATTTATTGACGGCAATGAGTAGCCATTTTGGCAAATCAGACAAGGGTGGCCGTTCGAAAACGTTTTTATAACCTTACCTAGAATTGACTTCTTCAAACATGCCAGTCGAGCGTATAAAGTATGGGCATATGAGGGAAGTCCGGACTCCTTTGATGCCTTGGGCTTCCAGCTCCAATCGCAAAGCCTCATCGAAGCCACAGGCAGCCGACTTGGAAGAGCAGTAATCTACCAGTTTGGCCACTCCGACGTGGCCGGCCATGGAAGCAATGGTCACTATGTGCCCATCGTTGTGTTCGATCATGGATGGCAAGAATGCTTTTACTGTCTGTAAAAAAAAGAATGTGTTAGCTGCTAGGTGAGTGCAAAAAAATGGGTCCATATACGGTCATTAGCAACCAAGTTCAAAGCCCTTTTAACCTTTAGTTGCAATTTATAGCCGTCTACATCCAATAAATATTCCGGTTTTTTATCTGCAAAAATTTTCCTGATCGTTGAACATGCTTCAAGCATTATTTAACAATGTACGGGTTCGATGGCCTACCATAATAAGATTTATTATATTAGGACGCAATTTATACAAAATTATGATAAAATCCGTTTTCGCGCCTGCCGTAACCGTGATTGATATCTTGTACAAAATTAATGTTTCCTCACGTAAACTATAAGTTGCCGGTTCAATTGAAATGTTAATTCCTACCTATTAGGTTAATTTGTAATGTTCATTAGGCTTTTTAGTCGATTCGCATGAATTTACTCGCCCGAATCGGGCGAATCGTCACGTTTAAATAATATTGTTTTTTGTATAGGCGACTCGCACGAATTGGCACATTATGAATTTTATGCTATGAACTTAAGAAAAAAGTACACGGTTTACTTATAATATTTAACTCTTTATCACTTCTATTCTATGCGCTAGTTTTTTCTTAACTACATTTCATAAAATTGTGTGTCTTTGATTAGTAGGTATGTATTTATGACAAATTAATCCGGTTTTTCGTAACGAGATATAAAAAACCCATCTCGGAGCGGTCCGCGGCGGCTCCGAAATGGGTTTCTTTAACGTTTTTCAATGCATTTTTCCCCAAAGCGGTTGGCAGTGGACTATTGTCCAGTCACCCACAATTCGCCAGTTATATTTAAGACCCATGTAATGGCAAGCCTATTGCCATTAACCTGGCACAAACCCATACTCCGGGCTGCTACTCAGTGATTCCAGACGAAAAACCCAATAAACTTTGACCGATCTAGGAATCGAACCCAGACCTCAGTAGTTACCCTGGCGACGACTAGAGTAACGAGGCAATTTTTCCTACCTCGTTGCTCTCGTCCTTTCTTTTTTCTTCATAGTTTAATTAGGGACTCTTGTCCTTTGGACTTACCCAGAAGTGTGCTAAAATGTTAACATCGAACGTCCTCTGAATGAGATGGTCGGGCGTGTCGAGGAGGTACCTTCCGGAGACCACACCAGCATTGTTGATCAGCAGGTTCACCTGGAAACAATTTACATTAATTATAGAACATTGGAGCTGATGCCATTTTCTTTGCACGGGCCATTTGTACACCGCACGGGTTCTTTACGGTACGTTGCCGCGTTGACCGTAGAAAAAAACGTGTTCGTCACCTAATAAACCTTAGTTTTTCACGGTAAGAAAAACGTGTGTGTACAAAGGGCCTAAGGATAGCATTTCGAAATTCGAAAAGCCCTGGCAAAAAGCCTTACATTTTACTTTTTATACTTCATTTTAAGTATTTCTTTAAAAAAAAAAACTCATACCTATGTCGAAAAGTTCGGACAAGGCCGGACAAACTCCCAAAGGGGGGCCATAAAGTCGGACATCTCCGGATTGTCTGGACGATAACACATACATAGACGTCTTCAAAGGGACCTTAATTCAAGTAGGAACATGGAAAACTATTGTTATCAAGTGAATAATGGGGGAATTGTGAGAAATTTAACCCGTTTTCCACTAGTACTTAGTTCTGACTAAGTAAGTTGACTCAACCATTTTGTAACATGTTGTGGTTTCACTGTACTAGACTGACGGACGCAGAGCGACTAATCGTAAAATATGAAGGTAGACGGCCGTAGTGCGATCAATCTGAAAAAAATGAATCTTCATCTGATCTTAATAGGGCCATAAACGGACGCTACGCGTAGCGGACGTGGTGCGACATCGTCAGCATTTGCATTTTTGCAATAATTATTCTAACACGCCTAAAAACTATTTTCTTTTGCGTTAGATTACAATTTCGGATAGAAAATTATATTATCCATATAATAACATAGAAACTGAGCTATAGCGGTGGAATTTTCTTAAGGCAAATATATATAGTTACTTGGTCCTAATTATAGTGCAAGCTTTCCTTCGCAACTTCACTTGCGTTAGGTATGTTGACATTTTTCACCATGTCTCAACTTCCTGACACGGTTCTGTATCAAGATAAATGATATCCGTCATCTTAGAACCTTTTTTGGATATGATAATAGCTCGCCTAGGCATTTGAGTGTTTGCTAGGAATATTAAGCACCTTAATATGGTTTTACGTAGGAATTGAGGTTAGTATATCATATATTATATATTTAATATATCATATTAGTATTGTCTCTCCGCGGACAATGGTGGTCGACCACTTTTCACCCTTATGCTCTTGGTAATAACAATAAGGTTAAAAAGTGGTCCACCGCCATTGTCCGCGATGGTACATCCAAAGGTCGTCTAGATCGCTTTTAGTGATAAGACTGCTTATCGTGCCATCCTATGTAACATTTCTAAATTTATATCTGTAATTCGCATGGTGTATAATAAAGAGTATTCTTTTTTATTTCTATTGTCACTTGATGCTATTGCAGATTTTTCTATAAGTAATCTTTTTTTTTTTTAATAATGATTGCAATGCTCTAGTATTGGGTAGGAGTAGTAACAAGTATATAAAAAAAAACTGTATTGACGTTTTTAAAAAAATAAAAAGGTAGTGTTTGTTATTTAAAAAGCATTGTTATTGTGAAATAAAAATCCCTGATGTATGTTTTTATAGTTTAACGATATTTTGATTCTCTTTCTTTATTAATTTCATGTATTTTTATTTCAGTAGGTAGAATTTAAATGATTAATTTGTTTTGCGATTTAATACCTTTTAATGACTCAAATAACTTATATAGGTAAAGATCATAACATTTTATGAGTTTGCTTTGCTAATATTGGCACAGCGGTCTTTAAAAGTTTAATTAACACCTCTGTAGGTACCTAATAGTATTGACATTCAATAAGGAATATTTAAAAAGGCCATTATATCAACAAAAGTAATTGTAACGACACTAAAAATGCATTGGTAATTAGTATTCTACTTAACTAAATATACGTATACCTTTGGGACGACGTTACACCTACATTTAACATCACATCGATGCAAAGTACTCAACTTAAAAAGGTGTTAGGAAGCATCATTGTCTCTATCACTTTATATCTTTTTTTTTTAAGTTAGCCTACACTGTCTCAATGCTGAGCAAAGGCCTCCCCCAAATCCTTCCAGGCATCCTTTTCTAGAGTCCCCTCGATCCAACCCTTCCGGTCCTCTCGCCACCTCTTCCTGGCTCGGCCTCGGCGGCACCGTACATCCTCAAGCACCTTTATCTTTATGGGTATGAATTAACGATTCACGAGTCCACAACCCAGTTACTGGGTAATACGATACCCCTTGGTAAGACTGGTTGTCAGACTTTCGGGCTTCTGACTACCCGTAACGACTATCAAAGATCCACGAATGACAGCCGGGACCACCGGCTTAACGTGTTTTCCGAGGCACGGAGGGGTCTCGGTATGTAGAGATGGTCACCCATCCACAGACCAACAGCGGCAAACGTAGCTTAACCCGAACGATCGACCTATGCGGCTGTTATCATTTAGCCACGGGCCCCTCTCAAGAGCAGGACCATAAGAAAATTTAAAGAAAATCTTTACGCACCCTGCCAACTTCTTCTTCGACCTTCTTAGCGACCCTGTATATGTCTTCTCTTTGGGTCAAGTCTACCACATACCCGTAGCATTTGCCGCCGATACCTTTCACCAGCTTCACCGTGTCTTCCAAGCCTGAAACAAAACAATTTGGGTCATCAGTACCTTGACTTGTTAAAAATACACTTTTATATTTTAATGGGTATCTTTAACGTCTTCAAAATGTCAATGACAGGATTGCAAGTTTATAATTCAGGGTTATGGACATTAGAATGTTCGGTCAAAGACTATGTTGGGGTCGGTTTGCAGTCTAACCGGATGCACCTGGATACCAGTCTTTTGCATGGAGCGACTGCCTATCTGACCTTCACAACCCAGTTACTGGTTACGATACCCCTAGGTAAGACTGATTGTCAGATTTCCGGGCTTCTGACGACCCGTAACGACTGTCAAAGATCCACGAATTACAGCCGGGACCAACGGCTTAACGTGCTTTCGGAAGCACGGAGGGATCCTAGTATGTAAAGATGGTCACCCATCCACGGGGTAACCGCGGCAATCGTAGCTCAACCTAATCGATCGACCAAGGCGGCTGTTATTACTTAGCCACAAGCCCTCCAAAGACCTTTGTTATAAACAAAAAAATGGTGTTCTCAACATCATTGGCATTGCGAAATAATATAACATACTCTTGATGAGGAGCTAAAATAACCAGTATTAAAAGTGCAATTTATTTTATTTGAGGAAAGAACTTGTCCCTAATGGCCATGAAGGGTTAATAACCTCTGGTGAACTTGAACTGTTCTGACATTTAAACGTAGGTACTGTTGTCCACAAAAGTAAAAAGTCCATTAGCCAGACAAAGAGGGCTTATGACTGTATTTCTCCGTAACTGAGATAAGGCGCGACTTTTGACGTGCCTGAGCTTGTTACTTTCATTATCTCCTCACTTCTGTAACCAAGTGTATGCTAAAGTATACTTTCTATAATGAAGTTGATGGCAATGTCCACTAACGACCTGGCGAGTCCGTTATAAGTAGGTATTTTTTGTGAATTTCGTCGAGTGTGAGTTGAAAGTAACGGGTCGACGTAATACAAAAATAACATGAACATGACATGTTAGTTTTATAATCCGTTAATATGTCTATTCAGGAGTGTCTAATAAGATAATAATATGAAAAATAAACATTATAACAGAAATCTCTATCAGAGTTAGAGGTTCTCATCTAACATTGGAGAGGTACTCAAATAATTGTGTTATATGGTATTGTAATATATTCGGTTTCATTACCTACGGCAGTCTCTTTGAAGAATATAAAAAGATCTTTAAAAATTGCACATGCATAAAGTCTCAAGGCGCATTGTGCAGTTTCACCTTTATTTATGGCTCAAAACAAATCTGTCATTTCAAAACTTAATTACAGTAAATTTTGATAATCATAATGGTACGGTACCCAATACATAACTTTCCATCTCAAACATGTAACAGTAAAAAGTTCGGCCTACTTAATTACGGCTTATCAGATTAAAGTAGGTAGTGTAGTTACACCAAATTTTGTGTGTTTTTCTGTGCTGCACTGTGAATGTGTGTGTGCGTTGTCTGTGAAGCGCGGAAGTAGCTGCAGCGTGTGCGCAAACGCAGTGCGCGGGGAGATTGCTCTTTCAGCCGTGCTATCGTACTGTTACGGTAAATCTGACACAACCTAGATGTTACATCGATTAACTTCTTTTATCTGGACTTTAAAAGAGTGTATGACCTCTGAGTTTGTTCGGTCTTTTCTTGCCAGAGTACTCGGATAGGAAACACCGAACTCATTTAGTTTTAAAACATAATTTATTTTTGACGTGTCAAAGTGTTTGTACCATAGATATAGAATTTCCGTAGATTGGGCATGAGAGTGAATGAGAGCTCCCGCTTTAACGGAACTTTGCTGTGTCAGAAAGAGAGAGAAAGTGGCGCTGTTAACAGGGCCAAACACGTATTTGCTACCGGCCCATACCGGCCCCGGTGACTGTTTACGTGAGCGTTTCGGCAATTATTTAAGCGAACTAGAGTGATAACCTGTGATTAAATAACCATAATACGATGGTTTCTTGTGCAGTACCAGGATGTGAATCTTCCAAAAAGAAAAACCCCCAGGATTACTCGTTTCACCAGTAAGTTTACAATGTGTTTTAATCGTTATTTCTGCATTAACAATGCACTAATAAGCCGGCTATAAGCAAAATATGATGAGAACATTATTATACTTACGATTTGGATGAATTAGCATGCCTAAAACCACCGTATTTAAGAAATAACAAATAGAGAAATACGAAGGAGTTATTATAACTTCACTTTTTAGTGATGCGATAGCCTAATTTTTGTTGATATCGACAGCTAAGATAGGTAGCTTCATACAAATGCATAATCTTAGAAAAATAGATTATATTTAAGTACTTATTGTAACAAACAAAATATACTTAGATCAATGGTTTTTGGTCTCGTTTGATTGTTGACATTACCAATCTACGGAAATTCTATATCTATGGTTTGTACATACATACTTACAGAAATAAAATCATTTTATAAATTCATGTGAAAATCACAATTTCAGTGCACGGTTTTAGATTGTCATTTCCAAACAATCGGCGAGTTACTCAACTTACTGTCCTCTGACTCCGTACCTGTTTGAACTATCAGCAAAAGCAATCGATTATTTTTGCACCAACTATTTACCTAAGTATTAGCTCTACCAGATTCGGAGTTGTGTGTATGCGATATTATATCGCTCATTTGGAGAAACATCGACGTAACTGCTACTTTACTTTTTTTAAGTCTTTGTTTCTCCTAACGTACTCGTAAATATGCTTTCTAAGTGCTTTGTCATATTTAACTCATTTTTGGGAAAAAATACATTTACGTCGATGTTTCTCCAAATTAGCGAATATAGTGAATTTCGTCAACGGTCGATGCTACTTCTAATTTGTGTCGTACTGTTACGTTCATTGTTCCGGTTTAGGAAGCATAATGTTGGAGGATTAGTGAAAATTATCAGTTAATAATAGAAATAGTTTTCTAGCTTAGCAGGTCTTCCCGAAGCTAGACAACTAGTTTTCTACGGTTTTCAGAAAGTTAGTGTGGCCTAAATAAAAACTAAGTAGGTCATGTCAACAAGCAAGACGCATTGCTGTCGACTATAAGCAATTCCTGAAACTGACTGGTCCTAAGGTAAACTTTCCGTAAGGTTTTCGTAAACGCAAACCTGCTACTTATAACTACGCAGCTAGTCTTCGTGCAATATTTAAAGGGCATAACAGTTTGCTATGCATGCAGACTGTAAACGAGTGCTCTTGGCCGAATACTCTTGAAACTTGCGCTTGATTCAATTGATCGAACACGAGGTTTGTTGCACAAGCGCCGGAATCCGGCTCACCTTGACAGTTTCATGTAATTTGGCACATAATTTGGCTGTTGGTTTGGTTGCGTCTAATGCCATAGGTACTAATTTTCTCGTGGGAATTATGTTTATTATTGTGAATTTAAATGTATGCAACTTTATATTTTCATTGTATTTTAATAGGTACTTTTTTAGGCAATTAAATTTTGTGGCAGTTTTTCAAGGTTCCGTACCTCAAAAGGATGAAACGGAACCGTAATAGGATCTCCTGGTTCTCCGTCTATCGAATTCGTCAGTCTGTCAAGACCCTTTTTCTCAGAAACTAAACTAAAATATATTTAGATTATAAAAGTCAACAGATAAACTGAAAACCATTTTAAACAAAGGTCTTTTTTCAGATTTCCATGGCTGTCCCAAGTACAAAAAAAAAGGAATTGTGTGAAATAAGTTTCACTTTTCACACAATACACAGATACAAAGTAGTACCTAACATGCCTTGCTCAATGCAAACATTTGTAAGCTACTTTTTACTACCAAATTGGTTTATTAACGACCGGGCGGCGACCTTAACAATTTTGTTGCAATACATTTGCATACACTTAAATATGATTTTAGCTTTTTGAATCAAAGGTGTTCAAAACACAAAGAAGACTGATTAAAATGGACCTTTAAAAAACACGTTATAACGTCTTCCATACTTATCACTAAATCAACAACATGACATTTCTTCCCACAGAAAGCGAGCACCAAAAGCACTTCAATCTAAACCTAATAATATTAATTAAATTAGTAGGTACTTATATTCTATTCTCCCTACACCAACATATAAGGTATCATAGGTCGTTTCTAACTCTATGGAAAGACTGTACTGCAAACCAACCGCAGTGCAATCACTTGCATGAAGACAAGCAATCCGAAGCGTTATTTTCTCGAACATAATGACGATAACGCATAGGGTTATCAAGTACTTAGTTGAAAAAAAATAGCTAGCAAACTGCAAGATATCTATTTCCATATATTTTTTTATCACCCATTCGTCGACTCTTTATATGGTTGGTTGAAAGTTGGCTCTTTTTACCCGACTACGGCGAAGCAAAAAGGAGGTTTATAACTTTGACCGGTATCATGTATGTATGTATGTTCATCTGTTCCCTCATAACTTCTAAACTTCTCGTCATAATTTGACAAATGAGGTATGGTTGGAAGCGTCTTGATCCTCCGCTGGTTATAGGCTATGTGATGTCACATTACATTGAATATGGCGCCCTCTAGCAGAAATGAAGCCATGACCCAAAAAAATAAATTTATCATGCCGTGTTGGGTATCTAATTAAAGGGCTTAATTAGCACTGTTCAAAAATATAAATATTACTGAAAAAAGCCCCAAAACAATTAAATAAAAAGTAAGTTTAAAAACTAAAACCCGACTACTGAAAAGGATGAAACAAGAAAGTACCTTCCCGTGGTCGCATGCTACTATAGTTTATAAGTATGTTGGCATGCGACCACGGGAAGGTACTTTCTTGTTTCATCTTTTTCAGTAGTCGGGTTTTAGTTTTTAAACTTACTTTTGATTTTTAATCCGAAACGTGAAGAGCTTTTCACGTAGGTCCTGCGTGCACACTCCAGTACAAACAACGATATGGCAATTGGATATTTTCCCAGGCAATTTTGTATCATCACCATGATGAGTTCAAGACACTACATACCCTTAGGCATCAAAGCAGCTATTATCAAAACGTCATTTCATTTAAATATGGAACGTCGCATCGTGGATCATGGGAAACGTTTTACAAGCTAAAGTCTAAAGTACACTGGACCTTTTGGTGATCGAATGACGCTGATAGGGGCCCGCGCTGTTGGTAAACATTTTGTGCAATGTTTTGTGAAAGGTATTCAAAAAACAGAGAGCAGTGGTGGCCCAGTAGTATCGGCCCCGACTTCGAGTAACGGTCGTGAGTTCGAACCCAGGCAGACACTTTACTTTGTGTATTTAATTTCATCGCAACTGCTCTCTAAACGGTGAAGGAAAACATCGTGAGGAATCCGGCATGTCCTGGAACCAAAAATTCGCTGACGTGTGACATCCACCATCCCGCACTGGGCCCGCGTAGTGGACCTGGCCAGCTCCCTCTCACAATGAGGTCCTGGCAGAGGGAACATTATAGGCTGATTATGTTATTCAAAAAACAAAATGGCAGCGTTATTTCCGCTTTTGGCCACGTGCTTAAATAACTCTGTAGCACTATATACGAATGTGAAAGCCCTACGTATAATGATGGCAATTACTAAGCATTATCTGCGATAGACTTATGCGCATAGCGGTGATATTACAAATGGAGATCGATGGAGGCTTTGATAGATCGCAGGAATTAACGATGAACACTTTGTGAACTTAAATTAAAAGTCTGCCTCTGATATTATTATAAAAGCCTTCTTTTGTTTTCCACGTCTCTGATTATATTTAAGACCGCAGTTATATGCATATAATTCGGAGTGAGAAGATTGATCATTTATTTTAAAAAATATTATAGTTTTTTCGCCAAGACGTCTTAATTCATTTTTATTCAGGTTGTTACACTAGTTCTATCTAACGGTTTATTGGCATGGTTTATACTGCCATAATCCGTTATTAAATTAAGAAAAAAACATTCAAATTAAATAAATTAAAAGATGCAAGATGAATGTGAGGCTATAAATTGATCCCAAAAAAACTCGATTCAGATAACCTGCCAACCTTTTTAAGTATTTTAATTATCAGATATATGATAAAGAAAACACAAAAATATTTTTTAAATAGTATCTGTATGGTCAAAATAAGACAGGTTTTTAAGGATCCGTAGCCTAACGATCCAACGACGACTTTACAATTTAAATTATAAGTTTGTTGAGTTACAAAAACTCAAATTACAAATTATATAGACATTTATGAAAAAGATGTACTCGTACAAACACATCTTTTTCATAAATGTCTGTGTAATTTGTTGTACAACAATGTCAACAATTTAAGCTTCTTGTCCGCTGACTATGTATATGCTAATGCCGGCTATTGTCCAAACACTGTGACAGCACTTTCATAATACACTCTACATGTATATTTATTGTTCTTTAGGAGTGGCTACGAAAAATTTCCACATTTTCTTAGTTACGTTTCTATTGATTTTCGTTTTAGTAATATATTTTTTAAAGGATTGGTTTAATGTTCGTTTAGGTATCCACTATCCACGTGTTAGTTTTGAAAGATGTGCAGTCATTATTTCATACATCTCAATTTAAAACTACATTTAGAGACGATCTCGCCTCTAATTAATTATCAAAGATAAAAAACATAGGGAAAACCGCATCAAAATTCAATCAAGTAGATATATTATACGATACATCTTGCAACTTTCTTCGATGTAAAATGACCAAACAACTCTTGACTGAGTCTAGACCCGAATTCGGATTGAAATGATCATAAGTATTATTTTAGGATTTTTTATTATTTTGGTATATAAAGAGACGTGGGTCAATGGATTCATGAGAGGATTAAGTATAACAACGGGTTTAACATGAAAGTTGTCTGCATAGTCTAGACTTTGGAAATCGATTTCACAAAGAATTCGATATTTCCTTTTACGGACAGATTACCTATAGACAAGAACCACATTTCGAAACTTTTAAAACAAAACCCCTTTTCAACATATCCTTAGCCTTACCTAACTAACGGTACTTACACGTTTATTTTAATTCTAGTAATTTTAAAAACGTTCAGTCTGATCTCAGTCTCAATCTGTCAAAAATACGAGTACCTCTAATTTCCATACATTTTGACAAGTTTTTGACATTTTTTTGTCGCCGAGATGAGACTGCGACTAGATTTTGAACGTTTTAAATTACGAGAATTGGTCTTCTGATTAAGACTCCAAGTGAAATAACATTGCAGAATCTCCAATGATTAGCTCCCTCCCAATGAGTTCACTTTATTAAAGACTGGCAACACTTTTTGCGATGTCCCTGACACAAAGCTTTGTGTTGAGGTAAACAAGTATTACATTTGGCTACAGCAACTTAATTAAGCTAAGTGGCTGGAGAAGAAGATATGTTTTACTTTAATTTTAACTTAAAAAACAGGTTGGCAAGGCAATCATTATTGTTTTAACGACATCTTCAGAGAGTTTCTCAACCTGTTAAAGGGCGCCTGGTGCGATTTTTGTTACTGAATAGGATTTCAGCATATATGTAGTTGATAATTATGAAAGCATAATCTATAGGTACATATTTTTGTCTGTCTATGTGATCGCATGCTCTTCTAAACTCCGCAACAGATTTTAATGTAGTAAGTATGTAACACCACCATTTAGAGAACTTATCCCGTTAGGTTTATGTGCGTAAAACAATGTAGGTAATAAATAAATCTCAATGTTTTGTCAAGTCCTAATAACCGTGAGAAGTAGCGAGTCGTTCGTACAACACATCACACTAAAGGCGAAAGTTTGTGAGTGTGTTTGTATGTTTTTTACTTCTTCACGCAGAAACTACTGAACGAATTTGGATGTGGCACACAGATAGTTTATAACCAGGATTAATACTACATAGGATACTTTTTATCCCGATATTCCCACGGGATCAACACTTATGCGGGTGAAACCGCGGGGCGCTGCTAGTATTATTATAAATTTAAGTCCCTTTCGTGTCTGCCTGTCGGTCACACAGACAGACACGAAAGGGAATTTAATTAGAGTTCCGTACCAAAATGGTAAAAAGGAACCCTTATGGTGCGACTCAGTCTGTCTGTCTGTCACAGCTGGATGTCTCAAGAACTTGCTATGCTATCAACTTGAAATTTGGAATAGTTTTAGATGACGTTTGCCCAACTTGTATTTTGCAAATAAGAAAGATATAGTTTTTTTTTTTTTTTTTGCAACAGGGACTGAAAGGGGGTCTGAAAAATTCGAAGTGGGGCTACTAGGGCATGTGGGGTATCATATGAAAGAGCGCAGTTTGCACATTCTCAAACATTTTTACTTTTCTTTTTAGGCCGCATAGTTTTCGACTTTTGATGAAAATGTAAAAAAAAATATCGGCCCCCCTTATCTCCGAAGTTTGCACAGAGAAAAATCTGAAATGATTCTATGTGATACATGTTTATGTAAAGATTACTGGAAAAAAATAAAAAGATGTATCTAAATAGCAAACTTTTTCAGAAATCATCAAAAAAAGTTACATTAGTTCCACTATTTCACGATTTTGATGGCGTACCTATTCACTACCATTTAGAGAATTTATTCCAGAAGGTTTATGTGCATAAAACATGGTTTTTAAAATTGTAATTTTATTACATACAATAAAGAATTATCGATGTTTTGGTTGGATTACGGTTGTCTTTAAAATATCGCACTTAGCGATAAAACCGCCCATTGTGTCACCCATTGTAAAGTTTCTATATTTATGTCTGTAGTAATTTATAATAATATGGTGCACATAATATAGAGTATTCTATTCTATCGATGTTTTGTCAAGCTGTAAAAACCGTGCGTAGCAGGGGCGGGTCGCTAGTAAATAATAAAAACCGGTCAAGTGCGAGTCGGACTCGCGCACCGAGGGTTCCGTACAAATTTGTAATTAAGTAATTATTATATTTAACGCTACTACCTACTTGTTAGTCAGAGGTAGTGCAATCAGACTTTATCGGACCTAAAACGTTCACGAGCTGTTGGACATTTAATAGCTAATGTAGGCACTATTATCTCCTGGAATCTATTCATTTCATTTTATAGTTCTTTCGATTTTATGAGCACTAACTTTTGTATAGGCACACTTTCAGCTGTACATAGACTACTCAGGTTCGCACGAGTGATATTTTAACGCGTCGATTTTTTTATCGCGCACTGGATTTTCAACTCTTGGTATAGAGCCGAGTATTTAAAATCCAACAGAGCGCATCCCAAAGCGTCAAGAAACCAAGGAAAGAAAGAAGAAGTGATTCTTGACGCTATGGGATGCGCTTTGTTCTTGACAGTGTAAGGTACTGTCGGATTATCAACTTTAAGCAGTGCGTAGAAAATCCAGTATAATGCCTATAATGTCCCCACTGCTGGGACACAGGTCTCCTCTCTGTGAGAGAGTATGGGCCGTAATACACCACGCCGGCCCAGTGCGGTTGATAGATCGGCTGTCTTCGAATTTTTGGTTCTAGGATGATAAAAAATCGGTGCATTAATAAATCGCTCGTGAGTACGAGGGTTTCTAGTCAAAGTATAGAACTGAGTAATGCCTTGACAAAACGACTGTATTTGGAGAGAAAGGTTCGCATATATTTGTGACGCTAAGGCTGAGGCTACATTAGACCGCGACGCGACCTGCGACACATGAGCGATTAAAAAAAATGAATGGTCACGTATATGGCTACAGCGTACATCAAATATTACTAGCGATCTTTGATTTCTTTATGCGATAGGAACAAGATTACTGTAATCACGGCATCGGCTACATCAACATATCAGCGAAATTGAAGCGATGTTATTAGAAAATTTCTCACTTGCACGACTAGTTCAATAGTGCTACTAAATATGCGTGTGGCTACATTATGCGTATAGTAAACCGCGATGGATGATTTGATAGCATGTGTAGGTACTGTAGCCACGTCATCGCCGAATATACGCCGGATTTTCGCTTATAATGTAGCCATACCATGTTTATCTCGTTTCGCTCTTCCAGTCGCATCGCAAATCGCTGCTTACTGTAGCCTCAGTCTTACAGCGGAATGTGAAAATATATTTTCTTGGGCATATAGGCAGTAGGGAAATTGTCTTGTACATAAACCAAGGTATTATTTGACGCACTCACGAAAAATTAAATGAATAATAAGTAATGACAAACGTAAGTAGACTCACTGGACGCTTGAGGGAGTTTATAAGACATCGCTGTCGTGGTGGACCGCGGCGAAGGTGGTGTGACCCCGCAAACATGATTATATATATAATCATGTTTGCGGGGCCAACTTGGCCAGAGATCGCACAAAATAGAGAGGCTTAGAAGGAAATAGGGGATGTCTTTGCCCAGCCGTGGGACACAATGTAGGCTAACAAAAAAAAAAGTTACAAAGGTACTCTAGGTCTAATTTAATCCTAATTATCGTGTCGGAATAACTTTATAAGTACTGTGTGGGGAAATATTAAGTTCTTGCATATTATTGGCTGCCTCTGTCTGGTTTGGTCTATTGGTCGCAATCGCTACTGCTGAGCCTGAGGTCCTGGGTTCAATTACCAGGTTGGGCAAATTGTTATTGAGTTTTTCTATCAGGAATTTCTCAGTAGCAGCCCGGAGCCTGGATTTGGGCCAGGTTGATGGCAATATGCGCGCCTTCAAAACTCCAAACTAAGAGATGAAAATTTTATTGGATTTAAAAATTACTGGCTAAATGTAGGTGAACTATAACCTCTGTCGAACCCTTTGCGAATTACAGGCGTGATGTTATGTTATGTTGAAAAATACTGTACTATAGTAAAAAAAATACTATTAAATATTCAGCTGCATCCGGTTAGATTTGAAGCCAACCCCGCCCCAACATAGTTTGGAAAAGGCTAGGCAGATGATGACGTTATGTTATGTCGAACAGTATACAGTACCTATTGAATAAAAGCAAAGTGTATCTCTGTACTGTTATACCTAGGCTGTTGACACGACAGCCAGTTGATTAATTTACCAAACAAAGACAATTATTATCAAAACTTATCTTCATATTATACCGATCAAAGTAAGTAGTAATAACATCGTTTATATTGTTCATAGTCAACCAAACAAAGATAAATGATAAATGATTTTATTTCTGTAAGTAGGTTTGCACAAACACTTTTACACGTCAATCATATTTTTAAAAACTAGATGAGGTCGGCGTTTCCTATCTGACTACTCTGAGAAGAAAGGCCGAAACAAACTCAGAGGTCACAGTCTCTTTTAAAGTCCAGACATAATCTTGGTCAGGATATATGAAGACCATGTAGATCGATGTCTGAGATTGTCTTTTGAGGAAATAACCATACAGATTGAGTGGACCTGTCCAGTCCAGATGTAGTAGGTACCTATCTACTTATCGCGAACTTAGTTAACTTCAGCAGATGTTAGGTAATAACCTAAGTGTTTATTCATTACCGTTAAGACCAATTCTCGTAATTAAAACAACTATAGCGCCGAATCATGCGTGAATGATGCGCAGCGACGCAGTTTAGGTCGTTTCCCGAAATTCCACGCGGACCAAGTCGCCAGCAGAAACCAGTCTAGATATTATAATAAAAAGGAAATGCTTATTTCTATGGGCTTTTGTTTGAACTTTGGACAGGCAACGTCTGTCGGGTCAGCTAGTTTCATAAATTTTATATTCGTAACTCATTTGTAACTTGTTATACTAACATGACAATGTAAACACGTTATGCATGTCATGCGGCAGGACAATGGCATGACAACCTGCAAGCTAACACCTGTGTCATGTCACTAGCGTGTCTACGACATACTTTGGCTTGTGCTTGCATAACACTATTTTAAAATGAGGCGACCTATGTGAAAATCTTACGGTCGAATACGCAAACGCCAATCATTCTTAGACCCAGTTTCTAAAAGGCTTAGGCATCAACATTAACTAAACTCAAAATCCGTAATAAAACTCCTATGATATTGATCACTAATTCAAAATAACAACAGCGGCACAAAAAACTTAATACTTACGAGTTTGAATGTAATTTTTGCGCTGATTAGCATTTTGGGGAATTGTCTCATAATGTCCCTTCCTAGCAACATAAACAAGATATCTATAAATATTTTAAACTAGCTTTTGCCAGCGGCTTCGCCCACGTGGATGTCAGAAACTATCCCATGGCATGGGAACGTACAGTCGAGTGGTTGAGATTTTTTAGAATAGGAATCGATAGAATTTTATAAATTTTTTTTTGAGCAAAATAAATAAAATATAAAAGAATTATAAAATTGGCAGGTCCAGAAAGAGACGGCGGAATGTGCTGGACTCATTCTTAAAGGATTGGCCCACAATCGCAGTAGACCGGGAGAAGTGGAAAGAGTGAAGGGAGGCCTTTTCCATGCAGTGAGTGGCACAATATGGGCTTCTAATAGTAATAAATAATTGGTTAATCCAGGTTATAAACTACCTGGTGTGCCTAAATTTCATCCAAATCAGTTCAGCCGTTTTTGCGTGATTGAGTGACAAACATCCAGAATTCCAGACATACAAACTTTCACATTTATAATATTATATTATATAAGTAGGATAGTAGGATTGAATTCGCTTTTCGTGTCTGTCTGTGTGACCGCTTTTTTCTCCTAAACAACGCAACGGATTTCGATGCGGTTTTCACCATCATTTAAAGAATTTATTCCGAAAGGTTTATGTGAATAATACATTAATGTTAAACTTAGAAGACTTAAATCCCCATGTTTTGTCAAGTCGTAAAAACCATGCGAAGTAAGGGCGTGTCGCTAGCATGTAAGTAATAAGAAAGTCTTAAAGTTAAGTGTCAGTTGAGTATTTGGAAGTTTGTCCCACAACTAAGAGTTGCATTACTATTCACTACTTGAATAGTTGGGAATACGTACAATTTGATGAAAACGTAAATTGCCAGCGATTGAGGTAAAAGCAAGGCTAGCATCGTGTGTTCTCACGAGGATGGTTCACGATTTGGCATGTGAAGAGTGGAAGGTTATTGCACTTTGTAAAATTATACAAATTACCATTTAAAAACGGTGAAGTAAAAATATGTCTAGACATATTGGCTATAAATAAACATGTTTGGATAAAACATTGATACCTAATCAAAGCGGTTTTAGTTGTTTTTTCGTTTTTCGGTGATTTTCGGTAGATACCTATTCTTTTTATTGGTTTTTTCCTAATAATTCTTTAAAACGGTAAATTCTTTGGGAAACACTTTAGAGTACCTCGTTGGTAATTGTTTATAGTTCTTATAGAGAATTCGTTTCACTATTATCAAGGAGCTGATACACGTTTCTTTTGGTTGGATTAACTTGGATATTATCCAACTTAATCCATACATACTAATAAAAGATACAGTCTACAATCCTACAATCTACTAATCAAATATTACAATCATATGCACAATCAGCTTATAAAGTTCCCACTGCTGCGACACAGGCTTCCTCTCTGCGAGAGGAGTCTCTGTAAACCACCACGCGGGCCCAGTGCGGGTTGGTGGATGTCACAATGTCTTAATTTTTTTTGTTTCTAAGACGTTTCTTCAACTCGGAAGTCGGGGCCGCGACCGTTACCAGTTAGTTGCCACTATGCAACAATTGCAAAACTTCTTAGACTCACGTAGATATAAAAAAAAGTCATCTATTTTAACCTCATCTGTCAAAAGATATTAAAAGTACCAGTGCGGACGGCCTTGTCATAGAATGATCGCGTCTAGTACAGCCTCCAAAGGTGGAATGCTATACTTAGACTTTATTAAGGCTCTATTATAACCGTTATTAAACCTTTAGCCTTAATGGACTCCAGATGAATTCATAATGGATGTCTTTAGCCTAGATTACAGCCCATTTGCTTTTTTTTAAACGGTTACTTAATCAATCATTTTTAAATTATATTAATCCTGGATGATGGATGAAACAATTAGATTTAACTGGTTATAAAATCAAGCACAAGCCAAAATTACTAATTGATGTTTATTTCAAGAAATTAATGGATCATTACAACGGATTTTCCGAGTCTAGAAAATGCATTATAGCACTTGCTGCATAGTATTTCGTTGTTACAATGTTAAAACTATTACATTATAATTATTTCATCATCAAATCTGGGATTAACTACCTTCTGAGCTGGAGATTCGATCATGAAGGTAATACTCAATCAACACTCTTCTTCTTCCCCATAAGACCAATTTGGAACTGACTGTCAGAGTTCACGAGCCTATATTGTTTGTATTAGAACAAGCCTATTTAAAATAAACAAATATATCAACATCATCATCATCACTCAGCTAGAAAGCAAACGGATTAGCATGTGGCTGGTCCGCTAGGATATAATTTTTATATTTGGACATAATTTTAGTAGATAGCTACTGCGCTGGCTAAAATATAAACAAATGGTCTAATGAAATTATAAACATGTAGATAACGTGGTTTAGTTCCGATCAAGGTTTACAATATTATTATCTAGGTGTACTCGTATATTTCGTTGTCCATGTATTGTAAGATATTGGCAAGATCACCGAACAAATAAAACGCAAGGTCTCACAGCTCCATTTGCTCACATTAGCGCCTACTCCTAAGAGCCATTTTCGCAGAATAACGTAATTTCTAACAGACCATGAAGATATTAACTTAACAGTTTTATAGTAATTCTTAAACGAGCAGTCAAATAATTGTTTATAGCTATATATTAATCAAAACAAGTTATTGGTTTAGAAAGGATAACTTTCACACTAACGGTTCTTACATATTTATTTTCCACGAAAGCGTATTAGTTATATCTAGCGTTTGACAAGGTTGTGTCATATCAACAAAAGTTCAATGAATTTGTAGACGTTCTATCTTTAAACCTATTTGTCAGTTATTGGATTTTAGCTGCCCATTAATTTCTTGTAAAACAATTAATTACTGAAACCTAAAATAAACGGTAACTAATCAGTTCACGTTTAAAGTGAAAGCTCGAGAACATATACACAAGAAGTTGGCAGATTCGTCTCAGAATTAAGTTGTTGTAGGGTTTCTTGTTTGTCTCATAACTTTTTTTATTTTTTTCCTATATTTTGTTGTATGTATGTATATATGTATATATTCTTATATCTTAGTTAGAAACATTTTCTTATATATTTTTATTCTCTGTTATTGCACCTACTGTGTATTGTCTCTGTATCACCCTAAGGTAGACTGGTAGAAAATGCCCAAGGCATTAAGTCCGCCTTTGTACAGTTTTTACTTGTGCATAAAGTTTTAATAAATAAATAAAATATTAAGGCAAAAAATAGTGTTTTCCAAGGTGTTCTTTTGGGACCAAGTTGGTTTTCGTGTCAATTACTTTTTTATTTACAATGAAATTACCCTGTTTTAACATAACCAAATAAAGCATAATTTTAATCATTTGTAACACTAAAAGTAAAATATGATATTGATATACCTAAACAATAAAAAAAAATAGATTTTAGGTAAGAAAAAAACGTAAAATCTTAAAAAATTATATTATAAACATAATATTGTATAAAGTTAATTAATGTCTGCTACAATTTTAAACAAAGCAATGAACGTTATAGCCTACTGGCTATAACGTAACTGTAACTGGCTAACAATATACTTATTATTAGCCAGTATATTAGCCAGTAAAAGTTACTAAAATGAATGACTTGCTTAATAGATCACTGTTTTAATAAATATTTATTACCGTTATAAGGGCAATCTAATGGAAGTAACTATCAGCTTATTTATTACCGTTATAAGGGCAATCGAATGGAAGTAACTATCAGCTAATTGCTTAACGAGTTGCGTAACAAATATTGAATAATCAGCGTTGATACGCCCATATTGTTCTCCTTGCTTGACGACATTTTAATGAAAAATATGTGTATTTGAGATAATATTTTTGTCCGTGTCTTCATAATTATTTTCAATAATTATTATTATCTTAGGATGATCGTATATAAATCCCAATAGTCACTTTTTTTTCAATGTAGGTATCATCTGTTTGATGTGTGTTTTCACAGAAATTTATTCCGATAAAATATAACCGAATCATTTCGTAAACAAAAAAATATCAATGGTAGTAAAACATAACTCTCAAATAAAAACAAGATGCAAATAAAAATGATTGTAAAGAATGCTCTTTACAATATTTAGTAGGTCTCCAGATTACCATTAATCACTTCTCCAACGATTGGTAGATATTATTTATTTTCGTAATCTTGAAGAGTGAAAACCACAAAGTACTTATGTCTTCCGGCTGCTTAACATAATATCACACACGAAAATCAAGGATACGTTAAAGTTCACTTTGTTCCGTGTTCCTGTTACGCTTAAATCGAGTTCAAATTATGTTGGCTTTACCCAGAATCAGCTGATGTTAACATATTATTGTAAATATAGGAGTCAGACCGGTAGTTACCCAGAGGGCGGCCTATTTCTTTGGCCAAAGAATCAGCATTGCGATACAACATGGTAATGCTGCCAGCCTTTTGGGCACTTTTCCTATTGACAACTATGCGGACAAATTTTTTGATGCCCTTTAATTTTTCCCCTCATTTTATATACTTGTACATATTATTGTTATTTTAATACTGTTTTGCTTTTTAAATTATGTAAATATAATAAATAATTTAAATAAACTTATTATTTATTTATTTATTTTATTTATATGTATATACTTTATTGTACACCACAAAAATACATAACAAAAAAAAAATTGGTCACTAAAAATATACCTACAATGGGCGGCCTTATCGCTTTTTGCGATCTCTTCCAGGCAACCTTGGAATGGACAGTGATTTGCCTGGACATAAAATGGAGTCGTCGTTGGTGTAATAATATACTGAAATAGATACACAGTTATATATATATGCTAAATAATAGATACATAAATACATACACAACTAAAAATATAAGCAACAAAAATAAATAAAGACTATAGATAATTACAGTTTCGAGAACAAGATCACAATCACAAGTAATGTTCCTTTACGAGTCTTTTAAACACAAATAACGACTGCACGCGTTTTATCTCAACAGGCAATGCATTCCACAAATGAGCAGCCTGGACAGTAAAAGATTTGTCGAGGAACGTTGTGGAGTGCATAGGCATTTTAAGCTTTAAGTTATCTGATGACCATAAAAACTTCGTGTGGGAGTCACAAAGAAACTGGAAACGTTTCTTGAGATAGATAGGCGTGAAAGGGGAAAAGAGCACATTATACAAAAGGGAAAGTATATGAGCATTACGACGAAGGCGAATTGGTAACCACTTGAGCTTCACACGAAATTCGGAAACATGGTCATATTTGCGCAAACCGAATATGAACCTTAAAACAGACATTTTGAAGCCGCTCAAGTTTATCGAGTTCCACATTCAAGGAGCTAATCTTCTGTGATGCTTTTCTTTTATATTTACTTCTTGTTAATCCGTAAAATCTTATTAAGTAATGTTAGGTATATGTTCAATGTTCAACTGTAAGTAAATATTATCTTGTTTCAGTTAAATGTAAATGTACTTGGGGCGTCTGTCTGACTTGTACCTGGCATAGATAGTCTAATTGGTTCTTCTAATTCCAGCATATCGTAAAACATAGATTATAGCTCGATGTTAGTATCGTCTGTTTCTTCATTAGTATTTTGATTCTTAATGCTATGTAATTTAAGTTAATCAAAGCACTAATTAAGGATATATTACGATCTATATGGAGAAGAACGGGTAAGATACTCCAAGGACACTCTTTTAAATCAAGGTATTACAAAATCATGGGTACATAAGAGAGTGGATACCTATTAATCTAAAGTAAATGCTACACACGTCATTAAACGTTGTAATGATCGTTATTATAATCGTCAAGCAAAGTGAGGGTCATTAAGTTGTAAAGATGTAACGATAATGACTTAACATGACTTTATATTCTTTAAACAATGTCTGTGAAGTTTCAAGCCTATTGGATATAACTATGCATATTGTTACTTACTTTGTTAATTGTTCCTTTTTCAAAGTCAAAGTCAAAGTGAAATCACTTATTTCAAATAGGCATTGATTCTAGTCGCCCGTTCCAAAAGGTAGTTTCGTATGGAGAAGAATGGAACTCCCTTTCACATTAGTTATGTGGATTCATCAACACCAGCAGCACACCATTATGTGTAAATGATGCTGTTTCTGCTGATCCATTAATCTTTTATTTTTGGGCTCATCTTTACTTCGACCTACATATTTTAGTAGGTACAGAATCATGGATAGGTACGTAAAACGTGACTCGTAATTCGTATCATAACATTAATAATAAAATATAAAGTTAGCTAACGGGGAGTACTTGCATAGACACAACCTTGTAGCCAGGATAATCCATCAGCAACTAGCTCTGAAATACAGCCTTGTGGAATCGGAGGTGCCGTACTATAGGTATGTGCCCGACCCAGTTCTCGAAAATGGAAATATCACATTGTACTGGGATCGATCCATCATCACTGACAGGACTATTGTTGCCAATAAGCCTGATATAGTGGTGATGGATCGATTAGAGAGGCGCGCAATGATTGTTGACATAACCATCCCGCATGATGAAAACCTCGTGAAAGCCGAGAAAGATAAACAAATCAAGTATCTTGACTTGGCTCGCGAGGTTGTCGACATGTGGGATGTTGACTCAGCAATCATTGTGCCAATAGTCGTTACAGCCAATGGATTGATAGCCAAGAGCCTCGACCAACACCTGAGGAGGCTCTCGTTGGCCAGCTGGATCAAGGGCTTGATTCAGAAAGCAGTACTTCTGGACACGGCTCGCATTGTCAGGAGATTCCTCTCTCTGGAGCCCTGACCACCGGTAGCTTGGACCCTGTTCCCAATACCGGTGGGCTACTATTTTTTTTATATTTTTGAATGTTTTTATATATTTTTTTTATATTCTAATATTTAAAAATATAAATTATATGTATATAGACGAATAAAGGAAAATATAAAGTTACAACAATAATAGACTTTTTAATTAAAGATTTAAGTATTTACATAATTTAAAAAGCTAACAGTCTTAAAATAATAATAATATATACAAGTATATAAAAAGGGAGGCGAAATAATCAAAGGGCCATCAAAAAATTCGTCCGCATTGCTGTCAACAGGAAACGTGCCCAAAAGGCTGGCAGCATTGCCACGTTGTATGGCAATGCTGATTCTTTGGCCAAAAAATAGGCCAGGCCTCTGGTCACATGAAGAGTCGACCAACCGCTTGGCGATGTCTCGAAATACTAAGTGGGCGGGCCCCATGGCCCTAGTGTTTCAACCCCAAACGGCTCAACAATAATTAATAAAGTATACAATTAAGTAAGTGCCGCTTTACATATTTTTCCTTTATATGCAGTTAGAGTCTTATACTGCCTTTTAAAACATGTAGCAAATGTATAAGGTAATATACGGTATTTTCCATCGTCGACATAGCCATGGCGAATTCTGCAAACACCTTTTGCAATACTCGACCTTAGGACAGTCGAGTGACAAGCATTAGGTCGGTTTCGACAACTCTCTATGCGAGATAAAGAAATATTTACAAGCCTTCATACAATAAACTACCAAGAATACGTACACGAAGCATAAATGCCAATACATTGCGCATTAACAACGGATGTGTTGATAACGTTATTAGAGAAATTACGCAATGGACTACACAACACTGTAAAACGTCTTTAAGTGCAATTGCAAACCTAAGTATAATAACATGTCTGTAGGCCATAAGATTGATGATGCTTATGTATTTCACATCGATTGATTTATTTATGTAATACATTGTATGATGTAATTCGGTAGTCTGCAGTTTTTACTTAAATATTATGAAGGTTTTGAGAGCAGTGGTGGTAATGGCCGCGACTTACGAGTGGTAGGTCGTAAGTTCGAACCCAGTCAGGCAGGAATTTCGGTGTCGTTGGTTCCCGCATTTTCGTGTTTTGACACCGACCTCCTAAATTAGGGTAATTTTTCACATTGTAGATTTTATTTGGAAGTCGGCTGTTTTTTTTTTTTTTTTTCACCTACCTATTAGTTGTACCAACCCCACACGAATTCATTTAACACTACTTAATTGCTATGTAAATATCAGTAACAGGAAGTTATTAATACATCAGAAATATAAATTAAGTAGTAAAAATTCGTATTATTGATACTAACTCAAAAACTACAAAAGAAAAGTTAATCAAATTTATATGGGACCACCCCTGAGGCATACGTTATCCATTAAAAAAGAATTTTGCAAATCCGTCTATGTATGACGGAGTTATGCCCGAACATACATAAAAAAAAATATATTATAAACATCTGAATTGAGAAACTTTCTTTTTTTGAAGTCGCGTCGGTTAAAAACAAATAAAATCTATAATCTTTAATTCTAGATTCTATACGATCATTTTAATATAAATAACTCAAAAACTTGTAAACAGGTATGCGTTGGGAATTTTCCGTTTTTGTTAATGTCGACCAATAACTCGTTATTTTAGTTATCTCTTGCAAGATGAGACTTTAGACCTTAGGCACCTGTCACACCGCCCGCCGATAAGAAAGCGACTATAGGCCGACCGCTTCACTGAGACGTTGCCTGAGGTAGCAGCGCGGTGCGGTAGGTGACGTGATGCGAGAGCTCAGTTATTCGTCAACCTGTGACAACTATCACCCCTCCCGCACCGCGCGGTCTCAGGAAAGCGGTCGGCCTATATAGCTCTAAACGATTTTCTTGCTCAGAAAATGTACAAATAATTGTAAGGCCCGTGTAAAGCTACGGCGCACGTCATGGAAATCTGTAAATTTTACCAGTATTTGACATTAAGATGTCAAAAAACGCTCTGTATTTGGACATTGCGGCCGCATATGGCGGTTATCGCTTACCGCTATTCTAAGAAAACGCAGCTTTAGTAAAAGAGAAGAAAGTAAAATAATTGATCGCTGACAGTTCACACCGCCGCCTGCTAGTACTCGTTTGTTGCAGCGATAAGAGTTATCAAAGAGAGTACTCGCTCAACGACACTCGCTTGGCGGTCAGGACATTCGGGACTCAGGCATGATACATTCGCATACCAGCAAGTAATGGCTCGTCATCGTCACCATATTTGTTTTTAGTTGCTAGCTCTACTCGCTTCTCAATAATCGCCGGCGGTGGCACCTGGCCTTAATCGCCTTTAAGCAGAAAAACTTTTAATACATACCTACCTATGTATGTAATATACATATTTACTTACGCACTTGTACATCTGTCTCGTGTAGCTTGCAAAAAAAACTACAAAAGCTTCAAATCATACTTGAATTTAAATATTCGCTACTAGCATTTCATGAACATTATGTCCTACAACATACCTACCTATCCACGACTGTGACGTTAAATTCAGTTTTTTTTTTTAGGTACAAAATACGTCTGACTATAATAAATTATGGACAAGACAAGGACAACTGCTGGCGAGTTTGTTCCGCCATTTCTTCTCCCCAGCGAAAGCACTAGGAAGTGGCGAAGGGCGGGCGTTTTGGGGGACTGTCTTTTGTAATTTTGACGTTCGAAACGTGCTGATTCTCAGCCTAGTTTAAATAAATGATTTTTAATTTTGGATCATGTTTCGAAAACAAGTTATTTATAAAGAAGAAGTTGTTTTTGAAAAGGAATTGTATACAGTTGAAAATTGTATTGTATTATATAATTATACAGCATTGCCATTCAACGTGGCAATGCTGCCAGTCTTCTGGGCACGTTTCCGGATGACAGCGATGCGGATGAGTACTTCGACGCCTAAGTGTCCTTTGGTTTTTTTTTATTTGTATAGTAGGTTAGTTAGTCTTTTATTTTAGTATCTAGTGTATAGTATATACACACATCAAAAGTGTCTAGGGATCAAGCATTTTTATGCGGATTTCTTGAGATTGAGATGTGGCTTTGTAATAAATTTATGATTTTATAAATTTATATGGATCCTTTTTGGTGCATTTCATAATTTGAATCAGGAACTGTGAATCAAATTCGAGTAAAAGATGAAAATCAGCTGTCAATATTTTCCCTATAAAAACATACAACGCATTGAAGACATTATTAGTGCTACTGTTTCCCTACTACTGATTAAAACCAACGTTATTATGGAGCGGCGACGTCATTTAAGCAGGGAAGAAATGCTCAGAGCCGTGGGAATGATAGAAGCTGGTTCCCGGCAACGTACTGTGGCTTTAGCTCTGAATACAAGTCAGAGTGTTATCAGTCGACTTTGGACACGTTACCGAAGCACTGGTACCGTGGCTGAGCGCCATGGAGGACGGTATCGCTGCACCACACGGAGACAAGACCGATACATTCAAATCTTAACTCGAAGAGCTCCAACAATAACCGCCATGATGTTAGCCGTGAGGCTTCATCACTCTTCAGGGAACTTAATTAGCGACCAAACAGTCAGAAACCGCTTGCATGAAGTGAACCTTCATTCCCGAAGACCGCTACGGGTACCACCTATAGCAATGCACAATCGTAGGATTCGATATCAATGGGCTCTTGAACACAGAAATTGGGCAGAAGAACAATGGCGTTTCGTGTGCTTTTCTGATGAGTCTCGTTTTGGTATGAGACCGGATACAAGACGTATACGACACTGGAGAACCCCTGGACGCCAACAGCGATTAAAATCCTGCCAGGAAGTCCATCCTTATAGTGGTGGAACCATCATGGTATGGGCGGGTATTTGGATCGGCGGAAGAACTGAGTTGATTTGGATCAGAGGCAACCTCAACGCTCAAATTTATGCTGAGACGATTGTATCAGACGTCATCGTTCCTCTACAAGTGCAAATCGGTCCCTTATTTCAGTTAATGCATGATAATGCACGACCGCACACCGCAAGAGTTGTAAGACAGACTCTCGCCGCAGCTAACATCAATGTCCTGCCCTGGCCTGCTCAGTCGCCAGACTTGAACCCGATTGAGCATGCATGGGATATGCTACAGAGAAGAGCTCTGCCGAATATGGAGGGTATCCAGTCGCAAGAAGACCTTTTTTTGTTGTTGCAACGAACATGGGCTGCCATTCCACAGCGTGATTTGGATGAACTCATTTTGAGTATGCCAAACCGATGTTCTTGTGTTGTTAGTGTTCGCGGTAGAAACACGGATTATTAATTGTTTAAGTTACCCAATAAAATTTTAAAGAAAACTGTTATTTCAGTCTTTTTTTCGAACTTTTGTGTTAGTGGTTCAAATGTCAAAAATCCCTTTATTAGGAAAATGGCAAATTTCTTTATTAATGCAAAGGTGACTTGGTTTATCGTTACTGTGACAAACGAAAACACTTTATTTGATGAATCCTTAAAGAAAATTTTAATTAATATCAATCAGGAGAAAAGTTATTGCAAAAATATATGTTGATCCCTAGACACTTTTGATGTGTGTAGTTATATTGTAATTATGTGTGTACAGGAATTAATACTTGAAATAATCTGTTGAAAATGGAAATGTAAGTGAACCTACAGCTGAGAATAAGATTGTATACAAAATAAAATGCAATTGTTTATTCAACACAGCTGCAGTGTTACCAGGCAGGCATGTGTGACGTGCACAATTAGTACTAACAATGTCAACATGCCACTAATTGCCTGGCTTAGCACAACTCTCGCTTTGAGCTGTGCACTGAAAACCGGAATCGGATAGAAATATAAAAATTTTAAACTGTGTTAGGAACTCTATAATCTGTAAAATGAATTTCTAAATAAACAATGCCGTCTAAGTATAAGAGATCCCCAGGTCTTCATCAGACAAGATCATTTGGCTTGGTCGGGAGACTCTCCCTTTTCAATGGAGGAGTGGGAACTACACCTTCTCTAAGAAAGATATACTGTTTTCCGACATCCACGCGAACAAAGTCGCTTACTTGTGTATAATTAATTTCTGAATAAAACAACGGCATCTAACTTGATGAAACATAAACCTAATATCAGCAAAACTGACAAAATATTGAACTAAGTATATATTAAGTTCCTTTAAAACCTTCAATATCATTGCTTACATACTCGTATAAGTAATTTTAATTCGTTTTAACTGGAACACTGAGACAAAACGAAGGAATCTGATTTCCGTATATTAACAGAATAAACAGGTCTCAAACTGCAGGTATTTGCTATACTCGTATACTTACACAGTAATTAATAAAGGTCAACAATAGCAGGTGCCAGCACTACACATACTATTTTTATATCACTACATAAGTCGCTCTTCGTGGCTGTGTGACCGCGTTGTTTTTCTAAACTTCGCAACAGATTTTGATGCGGTCTTCATCATCATTTAGATCAATTATTCCAAAAGGTTTATGTGTAAAATAATGGCAATGGGCCGGCCATATTAGCCGTAGAACCAATGCCCATTGGGGTAAATTTCGGGTATTCTTGAGTGGGGACCGCGAACCCTGCCGGGGTAGCGGGATTGTCCGAAAGGGTTACCGCTGCCCCGGAACGTAAAGGGCTAAGGAAGGAACACGGGTGGGTTTTAGTCAGTAAGAGTCTGACACTCCCTTCCGCTCCACCCAGAGCGGAAGGGGTCATTAGATGATTTCCCATCCATAAAAAAAAGACCGCGAATTGGCAAACGTAGGGTAGTGGGTACCTACGCCCCTAGGCTAGGTGGAGCGATGGGATGAGAGTTGCCGAGAATCGAGCTGAATGGAATGCAATTGAAGAGGCCTATGTCCAGCAGTGGACTGCTGTAAGCTGATGATAATGATAATATTGAAATCTCGATGTTTTGTCAAGTGGTAAAAACCGTGCGAAGCAGGGGCGGGTCGCTAGTACACATATCTTTTATACTAATCTATACTAATAATAAAGCTATGAGTATGCTTGTTTTTTTTTTGTTTGTTGTGTGGACGCGCTAATCTCTAGAACTACTAGTCGGATTTCAAAGAAAAAATTGCATTTTATAGTCCAATTCATGAGGAAGGCTGTAGGCTATTTAACATCAAGCTAAGACCCTTAGGAGCCAAGCAAAAAGAAAAAAAGTCTGAAAGAACGCTAAGAGAAAACGAAGTAACAGCTCGGCCCGGCGCGGCGCGGCGATGCGATGCGACGGTGTGGGCCGGTGCCACAAAAAATTTCATGCGGACATAGTCGCGGACAGAAGCTAGTTTAATAAATAAAGGTCAACATTAGCAGATGCCTGCATGTACTACACACATATACGACTACACACTCTATTTTTATAACGCTACATAAAGGAAACGCATGGTATAATGTCAACATATAGTGCCGACCTTATACTGAGCTCCTGTATCCCTCTGAGTACATAATTATATACTTATAACTTTATTTATTTATCTTTAAGATGTTATTCATCACTGTTTACTGATACTTAGTACCTTCCGTGTTATGTATTTTAATGACAAGGCGCTAAATAATTAAATGTCAAGTTGAATTTATTTACATACAGCGTCGTGCAAAATGGTACATTATTATAATGTGGTACAGTTTTAAGAATTATAGCCATGGTTATGTAGCAAGTAGCAACAGATAAGCTATGCAATTTCTGATGCAAGAATACAAACAAAATTAACACTATACTATATTTAATGTAAAATTAATACTTACATAAAATTATACGGTTTAGTTAAAGTTGGTGCAGATGCAAATAATCATTTATGTTAAATAGGTGTTTATGACGCGACGTAATTCCCACAGATTTAAACATATTAAATATTGTAAAACTTAAAGCTGTGAGTAGAAGTAAAATAAAAACAAGTTTGCTTTATATTTAAACAACCACCTGTTTTCCTATGCCTAGCTCGCGTAATAATAAGTTTATAGATCGTCATGTGACATAAAAAAACAGCTGTCATTTCTGTTTCAAATTACCAAATTATACTGTAGCAAATTGACTGACGTAACATACATACTATTGTAGGCAGGTATAATTTAGTTTGGCACAGTAATGGTACAATTTTACTTTAGTATATGGTATAGTTTGATCTCCATTGCAACACAAATGAGGAAAGCGTTTTAGCTTGAGTTGAGAAACAATCTTCAACACGTCTCCGCGAATGCGCAGGCGCGTTACAAGATTAATCTCGTGTGGGGATGTTAGTCAACCATGTTTTAAACCCTAGACACACGGACGACTGTGTTACAGGCTAGTTATTCTGATTCATTGAAAGATTAAACTGTTGATTAGATGGTGTTGATATTTTGATTGTTGATGTTTTGGTTTTTGAAGTTGAGTATCCCACCCTAGATAAGGTTAGTCAGGCGTTCACAGTAAAGGTACAATTAGACCTAACGATCTAACATACCTTAATAACTTGTCAAATAAGTGACCCAGCACAGAGACGACTTGTTTATTTTTTTTTTTAACCAAAATGATCCTTTTCAGTCCCATCTTTCAGTTCACAGAAAGCGTCGTGGCAAAAATAGGTTGAAACACTTTGGCCTAATAATTGCGGAAGGCATCGCAGCTTCCAAATTACAAGGATACTCAAGGTCTAAGTTTTTATAACTTAACAAAAAAAGCAAACTCAATTATTACCCGTACTCAACATCGCACGGTAACTTGAAGAATTTACTTATAAAATACCGAAAAACACACATCCCTATTGTGTACACCACACTTAAATCTAAGAACGTTCATTACATGAAAAAAGGTCTTCACGAAATTACATGTGTATGCAACAAGTAAAATGAGCTGCATTTGTGGTTCTAAATATAAGTGAAGCACTATGTGGTTCTGTGATGAGAGTATGATGGAACGCGAAACGTTACGCGCTATCAATTTTGCTCCAAAGTTGCTGATGACCTTTCCAATGGCATTTAGCTGGTCTATGGCAGGCGTTAAGGTTATAAAACAAAAAGGCAAAGGGATAGAGATGATGGTTAACGTTTTGTAACATTATCCTTTCTCACTTTATAAGTGCGAAAGTCTGTTTGTTTGATACTGCTTAACGCTTCAACTATTG
This sequence comes from Hydraecia micacea, assembly GCA_914767645.1. Taxonomy (NCBI): domain Eukaryota; kingdom Metazoa; phylum Arthropoda; class Insecta; order Lepidoptera; family Noctuidae; genus Hydraecia; species Hydraecia micacea. The sequence goes on from OU611794.1 coordinate 6,326,440, forward strand.
AAAAAATTTCAACGTAATTTGCACAAAGCTTAAATACGACCTGCATAGCTATTCACAAACATACGATTCACTATCGTATCGACAATGACACTATTTCGATAACCTGATTTCTGAACCGAAGGACTGGCAAAACGCTATTCACAGATCCGTATGGAAGGGTTTTTTTCTCAACCGACTATAGGTGTGTATACGGGGAACGCTACAAAATGGTAGTAAGATAGATAAGATAGATATTCGTGGTAGAAAATTTTAAGTGGTACATAAATTATTTTTATTGAGTGTTTCATACTATTAACAAATAAAAAACAGTAAACAATGATTTTATTAATAAATCAAATTTACCAGATTTCTATTAAACTTGCTTTGTAAACTTCAACTATCTGCCAAACCTGGAATAATAATGTTATTTCTATCTATTTTTCCGAACTTTGATAAATTATGAAGTGAAAAATTAGTTTTTCACATAAGTACCTATAAGAAATCATTTTACTTTACTTTCTTTTAGTTCTATTGGGATTGCGGCTAATGAGTGCGTGCTACCAAAGTAGGGATTTATTTAGTTGATAATATGGCGTACACAGACTGGAAGCGCGGATCGGCAAACGGATCCGCCGCGTCCATTAGGGTCCGATGAAGAGACAATATCTCCTGCCTCTGTTGATCTGCGGCACGGCCCCTTTAGGGTATATATGTTCTGTGGGCACGACGATGGTCTCTAGATTGCAAAATCACGTACTCCATCTACTCAAATAATTTAAAACAAAGTCTAGAACGAGTTTAAGTGTTACGTAGATACGTATGTAACCACCTTAAATTTTATATGCAGCGGTCAAAACAATATTATAACTTTACATAAATACATAAATTATGTAGATAAACTACACTTAATGCGTAGATTACTTTTTTATAAACAATATTTGTTGTTCGATAACACTTCCGACAGCAAATACCTGTCGGAAGAATTGATGTCTTCATACCGTATATGAACTGTCAAAATTGAACGGTTTCGGATTTGTGAATAGCGATTAAAGGAATTCGTCGATATCATTGACGTTCGATACGGTACCAAACCGTATCGTAGCTTTGTGAATAGCTATGCTGGAGAAGGATGTATACTAATTATTTTGAAAAATGGCTTGGTTTTCCAGATAGAGCCTAAAGTTAAGAAAAAGATCTAAACGGGTGAAGCCATGACTGGAAATAAGTATGATTAAAAAGGCATGCAGTAGGTACAACTGCTTGGTGATTGGTTGAGCTGGCAATGCTAGCATTCGTGTGGTTTGACAATGTATAATTAAGCGTCTGGCTGTGACGAAACAAATTATTGTTTAAGCTAATCTGCATATACAAAAAAAATAATGGGATTGCATATTTTTGAACTTTGTATTGGTTTGTCAATGTCTCAATGACCAATGGACCTACCTCTCTTTATGATCTCTCATCAGTTTTTGTACTCGTACATACACAGTTGCATATTTTGACGTATAGGTGCTAATTTTCTTAATGGTGTTTGTGTTTCTAAGAAAACAACAACTTTAAAACATTTTCAGGTAAGTAAAATAGAATTATAATTTATATTTAATAACTTATGATACTTAAGTATCTATTACGTTAAATTACACACAACTTTACGATGTCCATCAGAAATAACTACGTGTGGAAATATCAAATAATGTGTTGACGGATTCTGCAATTGTGTTACATTTCACACACTCTGTATCGAACGTGTCGTAGATAAATGCCGTATAAAATGATAACAATTACCTCCTTGGTGAATGTCATTTGTTTCTATAGATTTCACACTACTTATAAGAACACTGTCTTTTTGTCTATTGTTTTTATTACTTTTTTACATCTGCACACGAGTATTCTGCATGGCCAGTAATAAACCATGAGAGAATATGTTATTTATATTACGCAATCTAAATACGCAGACGTGTCATCGAGTAAGTCATGATTATCACCTGTACGTGCGTTGTTATAATGCGGTAATTAGTCAACTGACCTTGTTTGTTGATATCCCATAAGACGATGGTGCAGCCGAGCCGCGCTAGCCTCAGGGCTATAAGACTTCCCAAGCCACCACCGCCTCCTGTCACCACAGCAATAGCACCCTTAAGGTCCTTTTTATGTCGACCAACAATGCTCTTGTATGTAGCTTTTATCACGTATCCAATGCCGACGATGACAAACATTATAACGTCTATAATCGCTTGCACGACGGTGTATTTGTCTCTCATACATTCTGGGATCTCCCTCGTGAGGGGTCCCGGCCTCATGCCATTCATATATTCCTGAGTTTCCACAGACATTTTTGTTTTTTATTTAGTTTTGATTAATTAAATGTCCAACCACTGAGCATCACTTTTCACTTATTGTTATAAACACTTCACTCGTCTTTGGTACCTGTAACAAAAAAATAAGTATAATGTTAATTGATATTTATATACTTAAGTAAAGTTTCATCATATGAGAATTTATATTATTTATTTTTAGTTGAAGACCGGTTTCCACTATTGAAAACCGGACTAAGGTAACCAATTGGACCACATTTTATTGCGGTGGAACCATAGATACCGTGGGTGGAACCCTATCGTCTACCGGGTGTGTTTATGTTGAGCAGATTTATTTTTATAAATATACGATGTTTGAGATAGTTTGTTGTTTCCTTATTTTTCGATACCAAACCACAGAGAACAACTTTTAAATTGTAACAATACCTATTACATATTAATTATTAAGTATTTATAATACAACGTGTTTTTTATATCCCATAACTCTTGGGGATCATTGTACTCATCATTATAAACAACTTTTACAATGGGACCCAACCCGAAATTGCGAAAAAAAAAAAATATTTTAAGTAATGTTTGGTTTCATCTTGTTCGATCTAAACCTTCAAATTACTTATTTCAATTTCGAAAATCAATCGTACATGTTTGGAATTGAAAATCTTAATTGATATTAATCACCTAACATATTATTAGGAAATCGATGTGCATAGGCACAGTAAAAATATTGACTTGCTGGGAAGCCCCGAAAATTGCCTATTAGAAAATAATAATGATCAGATTATTTTGCAAAGACGACAGGAAAGTACCTTGAAATCACTCATTGAGAATAAACTTAAAAAAAAAAAATCTCCTGTGTAACTGACTAAAATCTATTACTACTTACATGACTAAATAATACGCAAGTAATAATAAATATATAGTAAATGATTGATGGATACCCCTCCTCTACAAAAAATTTGCGAGTAGGTATGTACATTCGTTTGAATAGGTCTATTCAAACGAATGTATACACGGCGAATATGTTTTTCGGCAGTAGGTAAGTATGTATACCTACAACCAAAAAACATGTTCAAATCGATATCATTAATTGCTATTTACCTACAATCATTGAGTATTATAATATCTAAAATATATAGGTAGATAGGAATAGGAATCACTACACTATTTGCATATTATCGCTATAATAATAATTTATTAGTTTTATTTTCTACATTTCAACCTTCGCGATTAGGTAATACAAATTGTTTTTTTTATAATTCGTTATTTGTTGTCGTTATTCGTGTTTTTGACTATAAAAAAATATCAAAGTTTAGTTTCAAGGAATTTATTCAATTTATCATCTCAAACTGCTTAAAGTCAAAGTCAAATCATTTATTTCAATTAGGCACACTAAAGGCACTTTTGAACGTCAAAAATTATAGTAAAACAATTGATTCTAGTCGCCCATTCCAAAAGGTAGTTTTCGTATGGAGAAGAATGGGCAAGAAACTCCACCGTTACTCTTTTAAAATGTTTTACAAGTTCTGTATAGGTACATTAATTATATAATTATATGTGAAGACGATGCATCTAGAATAAAAATTAGTCTGCCAACAAAAGGTAAAAAGAATTAAAAATAAAGCAATGACAGGTAAATCAATTATGTGATAGATACATGGTGCTCACATATTTACAACTATTGTTAAAGTAGATTATTTTTATATAATTTTAACAAGTGTGTGAGTTACTGTAGCCACAAAAAGTAAAACTAATGTCATAAAAAAATATATAAATTAAATTAGCGACCAGTTTGATTTTGTCTAGACTCTAGATTGTCCTATGGAGCAGGACCAGCATGTTTCCAAGCATTCTTATCTTGGATGTAATCTTCTAATTTGTAATATAAAGAAAAAGAAAGAAAGAAAGAAAATACGTTTATTAATATCCTTGTTTACAAAGTGTACTTATAAGGATCATTCTAAATCCATCATTATTTTAATCATGATATAATTACCTATGTAGTTTAAAATCATTTAGAATCATGAATCAGATGTAGGTAGCTATTAATGATCTGCCTTATCAAGGATACAAACATTATCAATATTCATGAAATTCAAAACATACTGGAATAGAACAAACAAATCAGTGTTTGGGCTAAGCATAATTATTATAGACATAACTTTTCCCTCCTGTTTGGTTAGCATGATTAATAGTGTTTTTGCGTCGATACTATCGATAGCAATATTTTATAATATTCATTGTCTAGACATAAAAACATAATCTGTTGAAACCTCTAGTGTCATCAATACATATATTATGTAGTAGCAGAGTCTTTAGAAAGCCTACTTTAGATATTAAAAAGGAACCGCTCTATGATTTATGGGTTATTCATTGCAAAGTCTCCCTCGGAATATTGCATGATGATGAAGGTGATGTAGGTTAGGTAGTAGATCCAAACCTAGACGATAACGTATTGCTACAACAGAGAAGAGACGTGGAAATTCGGAAACACTCTATGATACTTACTACATTATCTCTGACTATATACAGGCTGGGCAAAAAATCGTGGATCAAACGAAACAGGGCGATAGTTGGGGTTATATCCAATAAGAAAAAATTTAAAAAAGTATCATCACTATAACAGTGCTTTTATGACAGTGGGTCTGGGTACCATGATTTATCAGTATTGGCACTTTTTACAATATCTTTTAAGTCTCACGAAAAATTATTTGTAGCTTTAGAACCTTAGTGTATAATAAACACTCAAATTGTCATAACTTTTAAGGAGATCAGGTTAGAGCTCTGGCACAAAGACATTTTTTACAAGCACGGTTTTTTATAAGTTTAATAACACAAACCTTCCGGAATAAATTCTCTAAATGATGGTGACATCAAAATCCGACGCGTAATTTAGAAGAACAACAACGCGATCACACATACAGACATGAAAAGCGACATTAATTTATATTTTTTATAGATTTGGAATTTTTGAATTTCTATCAACAATGTTTTCATATTTATGCTACTTGTATACATATTTGCTAAAATTTAGACATGTGACTAAATCATTATGGGAGTAGATGGAGCTGTTCTCCCTCACACATCGCCGGTGTCGCAAGCGCAGCCAGCGGCCGGTGAATGCAGCCATTGCACAAACCACGGCTTATTGCGAGGACCGGTGTCGCTGAGAAGGTCGGCTATAATATTATCAATGAGTTCAATTCACTCTTTGGCAGATTTGATAAAATTAGCGTCTAGGTTACCTTGGAATTTTGTAAGGACGAAATTACGTTTACTTAAGAGTGAATATTTAAAAGTGGCGCTAACCACATCTCTCTGAGACTTGAAGGCCCGGCTCGTCCACGGCGCTACTCAAAAGTGTTACCGACTTAACTCATCAATGAGTAGCCAGAATGTCACAACAGTTCACAGCACTATTAACTACTTACTGTGATTGGTAATACAGTGCTAAGACATGTTCATTTTTTGTAAATTGTCGAGTTAAAAGAAAGTGCTTTTAATCGCTCAAATGCATCTAAGTACCTACCAATTTTTTTTTTAATTGATGACCACATTTCGAAGGTCCTTAAAAAATTGATCTGAATGCCAATTCTCGTAATTAAAAACGTTCTAAATCTATTCGCAATCTCATCTCAGCGACAATCAAAGTCTAAAACTTGTCAAAAATGTAAGGAAATTAGAGGTACTTTTGACAGATTGAGACTGAGATCGGACTGTGAATGTTCTTACGGGTGTCAATTTCGTCATAGGGAAGCAAAAATGATCGAGGAATTCCAAAATCTCTTATTAGGTATTTTAGAAACATGTTAGAAACCTCGGATATCTATGTTAGAAACCGTTTGTGTTAGCAATTATTTTTTCTCTCCGCTAGTGTGATTTTTATTGGAGAGAAAGTATTCATGACTGATGTTTCTACGCCAATATATCGTAATATTTTGATAAATTGTAATGCAAATGATTTATACTTATAAATAGTGGATGCGTCAAGTTGATTAATAGGTAGATGAGATTTAGCTACACAATGTGAGGATAATCATATCATTTACCTTACTCAAGAAAATACTACACCTAATAAAAAATAATAAATCAATTTACTGTTATGTCAGAGAGCGGCTTGCTCATATAGAAAAAACGAGATTTTCCTATGATAAGAGAACCTATTTTGTAAATAACCAATTTTGTAACTGGTTTTGATATAATATAATATGTTTTATATAGGTTTTTATATTATGAACAATGTTAATTAATGTCAACTTAGAATGACGCACCTTAGCTGGTAACAAGACTGACAAGTAGGTAAAGCAAACCTAACATACATTTTTCTGTTATTAATACAAAATTAGTTTTGATCTTACTGAGTCAGTAAATATACAGTGACAGGCAAGGTTAACAATTCAGCAATAATACGGTAGGTTTCTTACATTAAATATCTTCCTTTTTTTTTTTATACAGTTTTTGCCTTTTCTTTACGTGCCACGTACAAATTGTAGGGAACAGTGACTGATCAAGGTTTTGTTGAGCCCAGGGACATAGGTGTGCAGGAAATGTCAGAATTGTACCATAATGCGGAAATCAAATTAAGAATGAAATTACGGCCTTTTCACGTCAAAAATCTTGACTTTGCGTCCCTGTCATTTAACCCATACTTACTATGGGCCAACTAATTACTAGATTGTTCAACTATTGTGTCTGCTTCACGGGCAGTGAACATGTCAAAACATCAAAGAACAAAATCGGAGTGTCTGACTTTTTTCTTAACTAAATTGGGTCCTCTCGAGATAAACACAACAAAACAAACATTAGATCAGTCGAAACTTATCAGTGTTTCTACACTGCAAATTCGATCCGCTAGACCCAAAGCGGGCGTCTGAATCAGCGACCTTAAACATATAGCTCATTTCTTAACTAAGTTGGGTCCTCTTAACTAAGTTGGGTCCTCTCGAGATAAACACAACAAAACAAACATTAGATCAGTCGAAACTTATCAGTGTTTCTACACTGCAAAGTCGATCCGCTAGACCGAAAGCGGGCGTCTCAATCAGCGACCTCAGTTTTCAAAGAGGTGAGGCTACTATACTGGGGGGCAAGGACATTGACGCGCAAACTGGCGAATGATTCTAGCGTAGAAATTTTTCAAAAAAATAGTGCAATAGGTACCAACGCTGTCAAAATGTATTCATAAAACAACTATTTTTTTTGTGCAACAACTTATGTACTGAATCCAAGGTAACAGATAACGCATTTTACCAAGATCTCCGGCCTTCAGTCAACCTCTTAATAATTATGGACAAAGCTAATTAAAACAGTGTCATTGCATTCTCAAAAAGACAGGAAAGCAGTAATAATGGCTAACCTTCCAAAGCTGCTTGTAAACGGTGCAATGTAATTGCGTTATAGCAGTGGACTTAAACCATGATTACATTCTCACTAGATACGTATCTGTTGTGGTAATTATGTATGTCTGTCTTGATATGTATGCACGTTTTGTAGATAAACAAAGAAAGTTTGCTGTGCTCACAAGTTTGTTGCAATTATGAATTGTCTACCGAAAGTAAATTTAATTTATTGATATTTTCCAAACTGGTTCTAATATTGTTTCATCTTTGCCGTTTACCTTAGGAGTTAACTGCAACTTTATCATCCTATCTTTCTTATGCCTGTCCTCTTCAATAGGATGTGTTGTCCCACTGCAGGGCAAAGGCCTCCCTTTCCTTTTTCCACTCAACTCGATCCTACGCCAACATGGACCAATCCCGCCTACAGTCTTGTGCTTATCCTAATTTATTTCGAATCGGAGCATACACCTTTTTCTTTGATACATTTTATCAACCGTCAACTGATCACTCCTTCCTTGCATTTAAAATCAACCAGGTACTTATGTAAGTACATATAAGCATCAGGCGTTATAGACTGAAAAGATCCTATGATCTAATTCACCTATGAAATATAGATACAAATAAATAACTGCAATTCACGCCGATGCTAATTCTGAAGAGCTGCATACTATCATAGTCATTCTATTTCCCATTCAAGCCGCGACAGCCGCCTAGTAACTTATTGATGACGCACGCACTATCGTTTATCGTCCACGCACTCGTGATCTGAATATAAGGATCACTGTTAGTCTTTGGGCGATGCATTCAATGTCACATTCAACGCTTCATTGAACGATTCAAGGATCAATGAGGCATTTGACCACAAATATCGACCGCAACATACAGAACTATTGTTTGTATGTTTTACGATCGATTTGCCTTTAGATGTTTTGAATGCTTTATTATCCATCGCGTTTCTGATAAGGAATTTTCCGCTCCGAAATAAACAGTATCTATGTCTATCATAATCATTACGTGTAATAAATTCTTCATTTCAATGTTACGAAATGCAAGGACCGGCAATGTTACGACCACTGCTATCATTGTAGATGTAATTTTTCCTATTTTGATTACTACAGCTGTAATGATAATAAGTGATGGTAATCTTGATGCATAATTCCATGTCATGCTCATTTTATATGAAGCTGGCGATCACGCGAACTTCATTTAGTTTAATATCAACCGCATGACTAAGCATAAATGCTCCTATATTTATCCTATATAAGAGAGAAACAAATGACATCTTGGTTGAATTAGAAAATGAGATGTTTTGTAGGCTAGGATAGGAGAAATGGTAATGTGAGATGGTCACAGAATTTACTAGCTCATTTTGCAAGACCCATTGTGAATCCTATAAGCGAAGATTCTAAATACCTACTTATATTTAAGCGACTTTATAGACTGTTGCAATAAACACCCTTTTCAAAGTTTTCAATGCTGTTCCAATTATGGGCGGTGTCGTATCCCATTTCATAGAGTGCTATATTCGACATCAAATTGAAATACACAATTCAGCAAATAGCCCCATAGAAAGTAAAGAAACCGAGTTGAGAAATAAGTACGTGGACCGTTTCATGGCTATGGTGCAGCGTGGCGGCTAATTGACGGCTGAGAGTTACACACCATGACAAGAAAATATTGTCCATCGAATGGCTGACCACGAAACATTTGTATTTTCATTATTGAATGGCAGTCAAGCCGATGGCCCACCTGTTGGTAACTGTGGCTACTGCTTCCTATGGACATCAGCAATACTAGAGGAATCGCAGACCCGGCAAACATAACTTTCAAATTAGTGCGGCCGCGTTCATGACACCTGTCAGTGTCATACAAACGAATACGTGTTTTGCGAATTTAATCTTTATTAGCTACTAGAATTGTCGCTCAGTCAGGTGTCAGGAACGCATTCTCTCGACGGTCAGACTGTAGAATACAGCACACCCTGCGACATCGATGTGACATCTAAGTACCAACCCGCACGGGGCCCGTTGTACCGTATGCACCATTGACCTGCACAGTCAATGGTGCAGAAGAGACTAATTAGTTTCGTTTGCACCTTGTGTATGGCTTAGTACTCCCCTGATGATCTTTACGAAGAGATATAGGTAGGTACTACCAATGTTTACGTAACCAATCCATATTTTGGTATTTATTTTTAAACAAGATATTTACATAATTTATAAGGTAACAGTCTTAAAGTAATATTATGTACAGACGCAGCACATCAAGCTTCCCGAAACTGTCAAATTTTCCCAATCAACTTTGAACCTTATGCTTTAGCGATAAAGTTGGAAATCTATTGAAGACATTTGACAGATTGTAGTAGCCTGATGTGCTGGCGTCTGTACTTAATCATCATCATCCACAGCCCGACTTCACCCAATGGGCCACTGCTGAGCATAGGCCTCTCTTTACATGTGCCAATCCACGCTCCTGTGCCAGCCTCAACCAGCACCCTAATTGCAAAACACACAATCGATCTCAATCTGAATCACTTTGAAGCATATTGCTAATTCCTTGATTCATATGTTCGAAAAATGTGTCTGCTCAAAAATGTAAAAAACGCAATGAACGTTGTTGAACTGTCAAAATGAAACCCATTGCTACTGATAGTGTGTTACGCAATTATCCCGCAGGTTCTACCAGCGTTGGAAACAATGTCGTCCGCCCATCTCGCCTAATACATACCTATTATATCTTTACATATATACGAGTAAAAAAGGATATTTTGGATTTCAATTTTTAGTCGGGACTTAAGCATAAGCGAATTATGAGTGTACTTATAGGTACACTTCTGCCTAACCCCTTCCCCGAATGGTAAGGCAGAGGTGCGATATTATATTCTTCTATTCCAATTCTTCGTCGGTATGACGTGCTGTGGCAACGAACGATACGTCCTTGTGTCTGATGTCATCGGCTAGTTACAAAATCATTACGTTTTATCAGAAAAGTGTTTTGTCATATTTTTTCGTCGTGTTAATATTGATAGAAGTTGTTGAGTAATTTTGCCGTATGTTCATATATTATTGACAGTAGCCAAATAGCTAACAAAATAATTTTTAGGTATATCTTGGATTATATTTCTAACTCAAGTGTTTGATTTCGGCACAGGATAGGGACCAAGATTCAGCCTTGAGGGACACTTCTGCATTTTGGAACGCTCTTCAGATATTTAGGTGGTAAAATTCACTTATTTGAATTATTATTAACCATGAATAAGACTTTTATTTACGGAATCATATGAAATATTATTTAAAGCTATCCTTTGTCGTAGATAATTATGAGATAATCGGTAATTTAAAGTACATGATTCTTTGAAAGAAAACCCAAAATATAGATACCTATTAGATCTTTATGATTGCTTAAAAACTAGCCACACCCCATTGCCGCACCCAAATTCCATTCATAAAAAACGCCACATACGAATTTGCAAAATTAAATCTGACAGCAACACTTTTTTTGGGCTTGACGATTGACGAGAAATGACCCATTTCATGTTTTTTTTTTGCTATAATGTGGCCACTATATTCAAGTCTTATCTATCTGCTTTGTTCCAGAGCAATTTTCAGGAGATTTAATTGAAAATTAAATGTCTAAATGTTTATAGTCGAATATAACTAATTATAGCTTATCTGTCTTGCTTATACACCGTGTTCCGAACGATATACATAAACTTCGACCAAATGTTCAGACCATGGAAATAAGCATTCTCAAGAGTTATTCCGGTTCATTATGGACACATTAATGAATTCTTATTTTTTATTTTTCGAAACTATAAAGTCTTGTGACGTTCGATTTTCGGCCTTCAGCATCCAATATTGAATATTAATCATGTGTTATTGGTTCAAATGCTACAACAATACTGACGGAATCTAGGCTTCGCTCTTAGAATCCTTGATCTTAATTTCGTGTTTTATTTTAAGTTAAGAAACATCGGAAGGTCATTCAAACACCACTTTTAAGGTTAATGCACACGAATGCATCCGTTCAATGTACTTATTTAAAAATAAACAATGTGCTAGATAAATGCTAATACTCGTATATATATACGTGAGCTAAGAAGAACGTTAGATGGCATGCTAATATATTTCACGGCTATTTGAAGCTGCTAATTCTGCATCGAATGTTAAGAATAAGTCGATTTGTAAAATAGGATGTCGGAATAATCTTTGTGGTTTTATTAGAGCAAGAAATGCGGAGGTACAGTTATCAAAATATTTTATTTCACATAAACCTACATGGGCAGTTATGAAACGTCAGAAGCTAGGTGCACGGTTCCAATAATTGATATTTTCCTATGGAGAAGAGCCGGGAAGAAACTCCATGGTTACTCTTTTAAAAATAATTGGCTTTTACAATGTTTTCAAATTACAGTAAGTGTGGGAGGACAGCGTAGGCCTGTCAACAAGTACCAGGTACTTGATAAAATAAAAAATGGTCTACAGATCTAAAGTCTACAAGGCCTACAAAGTCCTCACATTTACAAAATATAAAAGAATCGATCAAAAAGATAAATAAAATATAAAAACCTATTAAGACCAAGTGATTGATTGCCATTACAACCACTGATAAAGAGTTGATGATATCGTTAGTTTATGGTACATAATTATGTTTTAATGTATTCCACGGAGGTCATTAGGTCGATTTGTTTCTTGAAATATCCAAAATGTAAGTATGAGAAAATTAATTATCTTCATTTTTTGTGATTTTTTTCCTTGTTTTAATAGCTATTCTGCTATTCGGGGCGGAGACAAATCCAATGATATATTCTATTTCTATAGCCTCAACCTCAACCAACACGTGTTATTTTACTTGCCACAGTTTTGAACCTTGTGTTGTTCTTTTGTTTTTTGACAGTCGAATAAGATACTATTACCATAATAATAATCATTTTTCTCATTAGTGTCAAGTTAAAGGTGAAGCTACATTTCCAGTTTGCAAGCACCGTTGTCCGGCGGTTTCGGCCATGTATTTTTTGCGACCGCTTTCTCTCATGCTTTCACCATGACGACCAATGGCCCGTCATTTTGGACATTATTCGATGTTTGAATGTTGCCGGGAGCTTTTGAATTTCCGATGAGTCAAATTAAACAATTGTTTATGAATATTGTGATAGGTAACGGTTTTTCTTAAAACAATGACAAATCTGTTCTAATACACATACGCGAATAGACAGGCAATGGATGAACATACGAAATAAGGATAGAATGTTAGCTCCTGTTTCTAAAACCGTTGAAGTTACGAGGATTTAAAGTTAAATTCTCGCTTTTGTTTATAAAAGTAAACAGTTTCCTGATAATCATTGTAAACAGCTACAATGAATATCATTAATTCTTACGGCAAAATACTGACTCTTTAATGTTAAGAGCTAGTAAAGATGAAGAGTTTATTGCAACGAATACTGTTAATATAACTTTCCTCTCTAGGAATTACATCTCTGAATGCACATGCACACATTAATAAATATGCAGCTAATGAATTGAACATTGTAATTGAAGAATTACCTAAGTAATGACACCTATCAAATTAAACGCTAAATTAATTAAAACAAAAGTTTAATTACCACAACTGGACACCTATATCTTAATCTAAAGACGTTATATCTTCAAACTGCGAAACACGGCCGAAGTAAGTTTCGTTCCACCTGAGAAATGTCATAACATTTCTCAAGCTAAACTGAGAGTTATAAACTATTTCGATACTAGAAGTCGGTATCGCAATTCCTTGCAAGATCATCGCGAGCGCAGATCGATCGCGGGGTATCTAACCGGGCGGCCTTCTCGGGACGTTTCCCAACCTGCGCACGCGTTGACGTGCCTAGCGGAAGGACGGACTGCCTTACACCATCCATACACATAAACGAGTGTTAGAGTTAGAGTGCTCCATTACAGATAATTGCACTTACAAAAGTGTTGTTAGTTAGATTGACCTTTTCTTCATCCTTTAGATTAGCTATATTTGTGTTTCTTAACTGAAGATTATTTGCAATTTTCGTTTGTATATTTTGTAATTTCAAAATCTCATCAGTCATCATCTATAAGTTCATCTACTTTAAGTTTTAAAGTATAGTCATCACGAAAGTACTAATTAAAACTTTTTATTACAAAAACATTAATCAATTCCTGTAATGCCAGCCTCAGCCATGTTCGCTGTATCAACAAAACAGTTTCCATCATTAATTTTAATGCTCACATGAGTGTAACCGTATTATGCAACCGTTGTATCTTCGCTGCGGGCAAGTAGTACAAAATCTGTTAGAAATTAGGTAATTAGTTCATACCAAATATGCATTCACTGCTTGAAATTTGATACAATATGATGTAGTGTATTTTGGAAAAGTGCATTGTAATCATTTGTTTTTTGTCAAGTCAGTTAGTGTAAGAGGGAGTTATTTAATTCCATGACATACTCATTTGTCATTTCCTAAATTATCTTGAACAATGGGTTTTAATATCGTCAGCTAATTCTAGTCTCTCGACTGGACGTTGCTGGCGGTCGAGTCTAAACGGGCCACCATGGTATTTGTAAACAATGGGCCACAATTATCTCATTCTGCAGTATTGTGTTAATCACTAGGTAATGTCGGAATAATTACCTAATTATTCCAAGAATCAGCGCAAGGTTTTCTCTATATCGAGGACTTTAATGGTTTGTTTAGAAAATTGGAGTTCTCTCTACTGGGCGATACGGTAGTCCACTAGATGCCCTTGAACGAAATTACTTAAGATCGAGAAGTTATCTTATTGAAACTGCGTCTATTACATTTCACATACCAACTGCTTTGCCAATAGGTTGATACTGAGACATAAAGTACATATAATCTTCGAGGGGCATTGTATTATTATGAGTAATGTGATGTGGATCACGTAATTGATTGGGTTGTAGAGTTTTTATCTCGTTTCTTGTATATCGTCATTTTTATTCGATATGCCATTTATCTTCATTAATACGATCGTTGTTAACATGATGATGATCTTCATAAATCTCTTCAAAGAGGATTTTTATATTATTTGATTTATACCGCGATTCAGATAAACATACACTAAAACTTGAATGTATAGTTTACATTTTTTGTGTGTTCTTGATTAATCCTTTAACTCTTGAGTTATATAGGATACAGTTGTATTAAATACAGTTCATTGCACCAGGTAAATGATTTACCTATTGGGGTTGTCCTTGAATTTGTTTCTGAATGAAGTGTTGTTGGCAGTTAGCCTAACATTTATTTCATATAACATGAAACAAGATCTAGAGATAGGTTTGATGAAATCATGTTGTATATACGAGAACTCATAGAGGCAGGATCGCCTTGAAATACTTTCGAACCACGTGAACTATGCGAAAACGTTTGCCTAATAGAATCAACATTTAATTAACCCTTCGATGACAACAAACTTACCTATGAGTACAGCTGTCAGTCAGCCGGTGATCAATTGATTACAAACACTGGCACTTCGGAAACTTATTTTTTATTTTTTTTATTTAGAACAGGTGGTTGGATATTTGGATAAATAAAGTCCGCGACGGATGTGGTAATGTTTGGTGTAGCGTCGGCCTGTGGCGGCGCGCGACGCTGCAGATCGACTGAGTGAGACTGGCGCGGAGTGGCTGCGCGCGCACCGCGACCCTCAGACCCTCAGTAGACAGCCTTCACGCATGGCTCACGGGGTGACTTCCCATCACTACAATAAACAAACAGTTTTAATGCTATTGTCAAGTCGTTGCCCGAGGCTTTGTGATTTTTTTTTTTGGTCGCAATGTAAATAATTTTTATTGATTCTGATCACAGGAGATTTTTCTTGTGAATAATGTTAGTGTTATTTATATTATGTTAATTGACGAGACAAAAACCGTAACTAATATGAGAGCTCGATGCTAATTCAACATTTACCTATGATTTGTGGATGAATGGACTAAAATTATGCTGTGTAGTACCTAAGTCTTAATATTATTTTATTTCTGTAAATATTTACATAATATAAGCTAACATATAAACTATAATAATATGTACATTTATATGAAAAAATAAACAAAATAATCATAGGGCATCAAAGAATTCGTCCGCATCGCTGTCAACAGGAACAATGCCCAAAAGGCTGGCAGCATTGCCACGTTGTATGGCAATGCTAATTCTTTGGCCAAGAAATAGGCCAGCCCTCTGGTCAAGAGTCGACTAACCGCTTGGCGATATCTCGAAAAACCAAGTGGGCACTCGGACCCCATGGCCCTAGTGTTTCAGCTCCAAACGGCTCGAACATATAACTCCCAATCAGGTTGCAATATTTTCGGTGTTTGAGGTTTTCTGCACCTGCAGCAGCCGCCCCAGCACAGCCCACCTATAAGTAGACCTAAGTACCTACTTCATGAGATTAAAGTGATTTTGGCTGTATGTAACTGTCTCAAATTAATTTAGAATTACTACATGGACGTCTGCTTCTCTTTGGATTCTTTTTAAATATTTTTTCGGAAGTATACCAAATAACGGAATCCACTTGTCAAATACAGACATGGGTTTATCAAAATCTTCTCAGAATCATTCGCGCTAATTCCTATGTTAATTGGTATGCTGGACAAAATATTAATTAACGAGTATACGCTACACAATTTCGCGTGGGTGCAGTGCAATAGCCAATAGATTCATATGGTAACTGTAAATTATTTCAACGTTGGAATATGTGTTGATTGCTTCTAAATTTTCGGCATATCAAGGTGGTAAACTCCTTTTTCTTTGTTGAGAGTTATATTTGTACAGTGTACAAAGTAAATACTATTATTGTTATTGTCCTAGTCTTGTCCTTTCTTTCTTTTTTTTTCTACTTTGCCTATCTTCGTTCTGGGGGTCGTCTTTTGATACTTTGTTCTCTGACACAATTAATAACTTCTCATCTTCATTTGTCGAGACAGATGTTGCTTTACCTATGACTTGGTCCTTTTACTCCTAATTTTATAACCCTGGCAGTGGATTATTGAAATTGGAGCTCATGATTGGATGACCACGGTGAAAGATTCCACGTAGCTTTACCAATATATTGCCGATCGACCGATCGTTCATACATTCATACGTCAAGAATGTGAACTAATTGAATATTTTACCTGATTCAACTTGCTAAGTATGCAACCTTTTTCGTACAGGGTCCTGCCGGACCGGTCGGTCTGCCCTTATCAAATGCTGTTAAAGATAAAACTTGATTTAAACAGTTGAAACAGATCTCGTTCAAAAGTAACTTCTATAGAATGTGAAAGAACATAACAGAGGGAACTTTATGGGGCGAAATATATTTGTAGTGGAATATTTTATTGGTAACAGAATGTTATACAATGACATAATAAAGTTTGTTGGGATCCAACGCCAAAAATATTAAACTGGGATTCAAAAGTGGGATCCAACGAAAATAAATGAATTAATCTATCATCTAAAAATGACAAATTAACAAAGAAAAATGAAGATATCTCAGGAAAGTATGCGCTTCGGGAATCATCCTCTCTCTTCGGAATTACCAACGTGCGATGTTGAGATCTAATTAAGAGCTGTTATTACAACCATGGACGTTGCTTATTAATTGTGTTATTAAAAAATATAGATAAACAACTCTATGTAATTCCAAAAATCTTTTCAAATCTTTTGAGTGACAGATGACAACCTACAACCGGAGTAGGTTACCTACTCGGGACAGAGAGAAAACTTCATACAAATGCACAATGACAAAAACTGAGAAGTATTGCATCAGTGTGGTGTTACTCTGGCATTAGCATAACAACATAATCAGCCTATAATGTTCTCACTGCTGGGACACAGGCCTCCTCTCTGTGAGAGGGAGTGGGCCGCAATTCACCACGGCGCCCAATGCGGGTTGATAAATCTCTTCGATTTTTTTATTCTAGGACATGCCGGTTTCCTCACTATGTTTTCCTTCACCGTTTTAAGAGCAGTGGTGATGAAATAGTTTACACAAAATAAAGCGCCTGTCTGGGTTCGAACCTACTCGTCAGTCGCGGCCGTTACCACTGGGCCACCACTGCTCTCTGTGGCGCGAAGTTCGTGCTAATTGGGAAACACAAAGACTACCGAAGCGCTTAACTTTTCTGGTATAACTCAAACTTAAAGCATTTATTTCAATTAAACCAATTACAGGCACTTTCGAATTATCAAGGGGTCGGTCAGTCAGAAAGATGAAGCTAGTTACCCATTCCAAGGCGTAGGTACCTATGGAGAAGAACGGGCAAGAAACTCCATGGGCATGGACACTCTTTTAAATCAAAATAACATGGTTACAAAGTCTTGGTTACATCATTCATGTTAAAAATTATGCACCTGAGAACGATGCAGAACGTTAAAAGCGTCCGTAAAGAAAAGACAAAAAAAAAACAATTCAAATTTTAAATTAAATTAAAATAAGTTATGGCAGCAAAGAGACGGCCAGTCCCTACTGACGGCGCCCGCTCACGAACATGACGCATGTATTAGCACCATTCAGCTCAACCATTTTGAAGGGAGCTAAATGATCCAACACATGCACTACCATCAGCGAGACATTTGAGTGTGCATACTATAACTAACTACATAGGTACACATTTCAGCCTAGTTAGTTTCAAGTTATAAACACAGCCATACAACTTACAAGCCATCGAGCCTGACAACTGCATCCGCTCAAAACCTATTTCGGAAGCTTACGAAATATGCAGACATGTGCAAATCCATTATTAATAGTTAGATATTATTATTAATTCTAATCGTTTAAATGCAAAGGTTGATTGAGCAATATTATGTCAAAATCGTGCATATCCATTTTAATGTTCGTATTTAAAGTAATTATATTATAAGTACTTAGGTACACTATCTTATTTTCATAGCATCCGTACACGATACCAGAGATTTAGGATTTAAGAAAAACATCGTGAGAAAATCTGGACTTAATGTTTGATGTCGCAAACTCGTATTAGTTGGAGGCCTTCGCAGTTCGCCAAAGAGTTATAATGACACGAACTTTTCAGCATTTTTCAGGTATGTATTTGACCATTGTATTTTTTGTAGTAACAGGATTTGCAGTGATTTGGAAAATGTTTGAACATGTACCAAAAAGCCTTCCAAAGAGATAACGACCATCAGAAGTAAAGAAAATTGCCAGAAAAGTCAGAATATTCCTGGGTTCTTTAATGATTCAGTTACAAACTTATAGAACGCTAGTAACCGGCGCTAATATAGCAAAAAATACCAGGATATTAAGTTACATTGTAGCTCCATAGGTGTCCATAGGTCAACATCAAAAAGATGTATACAACTACCAGAATTCATTTACTTGTCTAGATTCTAGACAGACAGACATTATGGAATAAAGATACAAAAAAACACACATTGAATACTTAATTATAGCTACACATTGATATATCTAGTAATTAAGGAACACAGAGCGTAGACAATCAAATGAATTCTTGTCGATTATCTTTTGGAGGCAAGGATCCAAGTACGACCTCTACAGAGTGTGCAAGTGACCGCGGAATCCTATCGTCGTCGCCGTCGATGCGCTTGCGTATGTAAGTAGCCGTGCTACGTTATTCACTGATGCGTTCGCAGCGTTTACCTACATACATTTCCGTATTTCCTCAAGTTTTTCCCCTAAATTGTGTATTCTACTAAAGTTTTGTTTGTTCTTTAATATTTGTTGATGTATCCTACGTAAATAAATACGTATATATGGCCAACCGGAAGTAGCAGATCTGAGTAGGTATATAACTTGTTTTTAACGTAAATATTTATAACGTGTAAATATATTTCGTGGTAACTTTACAACTTGCTTAATTGGCAAAAAATCTGTTATTAATGGTAGAGTTTACGACTTTGGACAAAAAATTGCTTAAATTAAGTACTTAGGTACATACAGAATAGTTGTCTTAACTCGTTCATTAATAAAAAGTTAAACTTTAATCTTAGCTAATACACGGACACAGTCAACATTAAACAAAAACAATTAATTTACATACAAACAAATCAATATTTATTAAACTGTCGTTTTTGGATGGAAACCTTAAATATATGTAGGTCTGGCGAATGTTTTTACGGTTCCGTATCCTAAGAGTGAAAACAGGAACCTATTGTTGACCTTATAACCATGTACACTCAACAAAAGAGATTAGTATGCAGGATCGTCGAATTGTAGTTGAAGTTTAGTAAGAAACCGATGGATGTTGTCGACTGAAATTTAATTTGATAAATGAGCTGTTTGTTTTCTATTAATCAAATTAAATTTTATTCGAGAAACCCAATATTACACTTTGCCCGACCTGGGACTCATGCTCAGCAGTAACGCTTGCGGCCACTAGATCATCGAGGCAATGATGTCCATCAATGGTACCTAATATTGCTGAGGACATTAATTTACACAAAGTTGATTAAGGTACCTACAGTCTACAGTGCATATGACACATCGAGTTTTCTAGAACTCTGTCAAAATTATAGCTGTCCCAATTCGTTAAAAAGGTTAATGGTTAGATCAGATACTCTAACCGTCTAACATCTGTTGATCGTTATCTTAACGAGTCGTAGTCAAAACAAATCCATCTTATAAAAAAAGTAACTGTTCTATCATGTTGCAACACACAAACACCAGTGCCATCTATCCTTCACAATACGAACTTCGCAGTATTTTACTTGAGCGAGTAACTTGCCTCTACTAAGTTACTATGCTGTCTGGCAAGTTACGAGTGGAAGGTAATTCAAGTAACGCCTTATGTTGTTTGGCAGTTTACCGGTAGGTGGCGACACTTTGATAGTAACAACATTTAATCATTCCAGTATGCCTGCATGGGAATGCGAATGGTCAGGCAGAGGTTTCCAGTATGCCTGCATGGGAATGCGAATGGTCAGGCAGAGGTGCACCTAGGGCACGCCACTATAGCGGCGGTAAGACCCGTTGTGAGGCAGTGGCTGGAGAGACGGCATGGCGCCCTTACTTTCCGGCTGACACAGGTGTTGTCCGGACATGGGTGCTTCGGAAAGTACCTGTGCCGCATAGGCCGGGAACCTGCACCTAGTTGCCGCCATTGCAATTGCCTCGACGACACGGCGCAGCACACCCTTGAAGAATGCCCTGCTTGGGCAGTGCAACGCCGTGACCTTGTCGCGGCGGTTGGTGCTTCGGATACTCTCTCGCTTCCGGACGTGGTCCAGTCCATGGTTGGAAGTGAGAGCGCGTGGGACGCTGTCGCCTCCTTCTGCGAGGAAGTGATGATCGCGAAGGAGGCGGCGGAAAGGGAGAGGGAGGATACAACCTCCCTTCCAATCCGTAGCAGACGCACCGGGTGCCGGAGGACGCGGAACGATCTCCGGCCGCCTTAAGGTGAGGCCTGCAGGCAACGGACTTGGAGAGTTTGTTGCCTGAACAGTGAAAGGCCCGAGACGGTGGCCGCGCCGTGTTCTGCGCTCGCCTCTCTGTAGAGGAATAGTGGCCGTTTGCGGCCGCTGAGGGTGACGGGGTCCGCATGGATTCATGCGGGCCAACACCTGGCCGGGGGAGCGTGACGAAATGCGCAAGCACTCCAGCACCCCGGCTAAAGGTAGCAGCAGGACAACGTGTGGTTTTAGTCAGTAAGAGTCTGACAGACCCCTCCACCCACCCCAGGGTGGTGGACATCCATGAGGATTTCCACACGATAAAAAAAAAAAAAAAGGCAGAGGTGCACCTATAGTATAGGTATCCGTATCTGGCCAGTTATGTAACAGGGGGCGAGCCTATTGCCATCAACCGGGCACAAATTCAGACTCCGGGCTGCTACTGAGAAGTTCCAGAAGGAAAACCCAATGACACTTTGCCCGACCCGGGAATCGAGCCCAGGACCTCATCCTCAGCAGTACCACTTGCGACCACTGGACCAGCGAGGACTTTGATAATGTCGATTAGTAACTTGTGCCCAATGGAGGGGCTCGTGTTTAAGTAAGCAACAGCCGCACGCCTCGGTCGATCAGGATGAAGCTACGCTTGGAGACTCTTTCGCGCCTGAAAAAAGGAAATACACTGTACATTAACTTGGCGCATCCCCCTCAACCGGCTTTTTATAATCATTAAAATCATCAATACAAGACCCTAAGTTAGAATTGACCTCAAATGTCATGATTCGGTTTATATACTTAGAACTTTATTTCTCATTAAGACAATCGTCACTTACATGAGAACAATAAATCTTATTACTAATTATATTATATCAGTGAGGGTAGAAGACAACAAATAAAAAGAAGTATCATTGACAACAAAATTGGAAGCGAGTTCACTGCATTTCATGATTCACGAAATAGTCATTCTAGTTATTAGTAATTTGAACTTAGAAGAGTTATATTGATGACTTTAATGATTATGATTCTGCAAATACATATTTGTAGATAATTAAAAAAGCAAAAATTAAAAGTAAGAAAATTTTAATTTCGCGGGTTGCCCTGACACTTTCGCAGATTCGTGAATAATTCACGGATCATTGACTGTCGTGTAGTCAGTAGGCGAAAATTCTGACCAACAGTCTTACCAAGGGGTATCTTGTTACCCAGGGGTTGTGGCGTGGAAGTCAGACAGGCCGGTGCTCCATGTAAAATGCTTACTTTTTCGACTGCATCCGATTAGACTGAAAACATAGTTGGGAAAAGGCTGGGCAGATGGTGAACCTGTGACCAATGCAGGTATACCAAAGTTCAGGATGTTAGTGTGGACTGTGGATTTATGGTAAGTAGATAAAATGGTGAACTGGAGGCCTACCACAAGCTCTTAACGCGATCCATTTTAGGACCTAATCTGAACTGTTCTTCTAATTCGTACTATGACGTCAGTTTAACGATTCAGTTTAGGCCGTGACATCTGCTGACAGTGATTGTCCCAAACTGAGTCGCAAGTTTTGGTTTCATTCATACTTGTTTGATACCATGACGTCCATAGAACAGCTCAAGCGATGCAGTTTAGGAACCTAAACTGAAATGTCTTGTTTTTGAATCGTTTTTAATTAGATCATGGTAGGCCGCCTGTGATGAGAGTATGACGGAACGCAAAACGTTACGCACTATCTTGAGAAATCCAGCTATTCAAAATTCCAAATAATACATTGCAAAAACATTGTAGAGGTAGACGTTTATGTGTTTTACAGCAGGAACGCAGGAATTGCAGATCTGAAGATCTTCCGGCTCCGCTGTTTTAGGTACCCACTTTTATTTACCTGTCACTTGTCAGCAACCGATTTCGAATCGCTAAATAAATATTTGCAACACCTACGCGGCATGCATGTACGTAAGTCTTGTAGGTACAGTACCTACATAAGTAAACGCGGGTGAAGTCGACAGTGACCCAGAAGTCGTCAAACACTGTCTAAATTATTGCATGCCAGTATTTTTCCATACCATGATATATCGGTTTCGACAGAAGTACACACGGCTACACATCAAGTTATAATAACCAGTATATTATGCTGACTTCTGATTGTAAGAAAAACCTATACAATGCTGGTCAGCTAAAACTGGAAACGTATAGCTGGATGTGCAGCCGTGTGTACAACACCAAAGCACATTTTCGTTAGAATTAGATTATAATAATGTGTTATTTATTTTTAATAACCTATGCTTATTAAGTATACATTTTGTATCAGTAAGGCACGTTTTCGAAGCTAACTCAAGCCAACGCACTAAAAATAATGCATTGAGTGTTTACCGAGATGACGACTAATAGAGAAGTATGGGAGAAAAAGACATGTTGCGCCGACCTCAAATAAATTGGGATAAGGTCAGGAGCATGATTTTGATCCGCATTTTTAAGTGATGTTTAGAAGCTGGATATTGGCCTCTCCGAAGTTACGCCACAACATTGAGTTTTCTGTCTTCCGCATCAGCATACGATGAAGACATTACCACAATTACTACTGTATTCTCGTAATCCCTTTCTCTTGTCTGACGCATAGGTACATACATTTGAATGTCAAGATTCCACGAGCTACTGTCTATTTTTAAGGTATTAAAAACGGATTATAAGCTTTCTGGCGCATCTTAAAGTGAAAGCTCTGGGTTGTAGCCTTAATTTATAATGCAGACACACTTCATCATGTGAAATTCGCGGGCATACCTTTATTAGTTTGAAACCGTAAAGCCCGGTTCTAAGAGCCAGGAGAATGCATATAATGTGTTTCTCACGATGAGGTCAAAAGTTGATAACGAAAATATGTCCCATTCAAACTTGACCCTTAACTTGATTCCATCATTTGGGACACTGTTTCTAACCTACAGGGACTAGAAGTTATTTTATTGAAATAAAAGCATCCTCTCACAGAGTTCATATTCATGTTTTTTTTTCCATGAGTTGGTTCCAGGGGCAGCCCTGAAACTATGCCAATGATTTGAATTAGGTACACAGACACACCCTGTTTAATCATTGACCTCAGTCGCCCATTATTCAGTCCATAGGAAAGCCTATGCTAGGAAACTCTGAAAACCCGTCACTACGCAAGTTTACGAATACCTAATAAAATTATCGATAATAAACTTTGACTCAAATACAGTGAATTCGGTGAACAGGAAAACAATCACTTCCTTGCGCAAAGTGGAAAGGACTAAGGTCTAAGAAGCCGTAAGGACGTGTCGTTGAACCAGTTTTTTAGTTCCGTTCCAAAAAATTATACCGTTTTCTACGCAATCACGGCCTTACCCAAAAACTCCGTTGAAGATTTAATCATGTTTTTTTTCTTACACGTCCCAAAATGCAAAAGCCTCCCCTAAGTAATTCCAAGAACTCTTTTCTCGAACCATTGGTTTGTTGTTGTATAGGAAAATAAAACCAACACAGTTTGCATTGTAGTTATAATCCTAAAAATGATTCCATAAAAAACCGTTTCATAAAGCGACAAAGATTCTCAAAACTAATATTTTTACCCATTTTTAATGTCAATCGTAATTACCTCATCATCAGCATAGAGCAGTTCACTGGCTGGACATAGGCCTTTCCATTCACACAACATCTGACTCGATTTTTGAGGAGGGATAAGGCTATTTAACATCACGCTAAGGCCTTTAAGAACCGAGCAAAAGAAAAAAGTCAGAAATATCGCTAAGCGAAAAAGAAGTTATAGCGCGGGCAGGCGATGCGACGCAACGCGGTTGGTCGGGGAACAAGAAATTTTACGCAGACGAAGTCGCAGGCAGAAGCTAGTCTGTTATAATATGTAAATAAATATGTGTAACCATCTACCAATATCACGAAAAAATAGTAGACATTGAAGTAGACCTATTTTTAAAAACAAATTATGCTAAATAACTGTCAAAGGGTACAAATTTATGTGTTTACAATTTAGATAGTGGTGTATAAAGCTTGGAGAACCTTGAGTGCTGGTCTAATCTGCCCTACTTACTTTCAAAGCTGCGTTAACAGCATTCTGTTACAACATGGAATAAAGTTCAGCAATGAGTTTAAACATAAGATTAGTTAATAGTACTCATATTTTACTGCTAAATTGAAATTTCGTATACGAAGCAAAAGAATTACATATGCAAAGATCGTAGCAGGTGGCGTTATGTGCTTTCTGCCTACTGCCATGAGAAAAAGGCATGAGTTTATGTATGTATTGAATAGGGGGATCCCCATGCCCTTAATCAACTCAGCCTATCGCTGTCCACTGCTGGACTCGTGGGATCCACCACAGGACTCATCTGGGTCATCTGTCGATTCGACGGACATGTTCAGCCGATGGCCACTTAATCTTTCTCACTCTACAAGCCATGCTGGTGACTCCAAATGTAATCATTCCAAAGAAAAAATGATTTTTACTGAACCAAACTCTATAAAAACTATTTCATCATTCTATTATGACCGGTTGTTCACTAAATCTTTACATTTAGATAACAGCTGGTCACAACATCTAAAATCAGGCAATAGACAACCGAATCGCAATCTTCATGGAGGTAAATCAAAGTTTCTTAGGAGACACCGACAAGCAATCCGATCTTTAGGAGGCTACCTTTTCTAAAGCACAAATTCACAGAACCATGTTTCGTAAGTTACAATATTTCAGAAAGATTTTCAGAAACGTTTGTTCTTTTCATAACAGTGTGTTGTGCAATTGTTTATTTGCATAACACAGTGCTCACTGTGACAAAATTAGTGTGTCCAAGGTGTTTTGTCTATGTTATTTTGTGGCAATACTTAGTGCGACCCCAATGTTAGGCAATACATAAGTAGGTAGTTGTACTTATTGTTGATATTTAATTAAAAAAATAACCGAGTAATTTATTTTTAATACTGGTACATACTGGTTTAAGGAGGATTTTTTTTAGGGAATGTTCAATGCTGCTTCAATGAAATAAATGCATGGTTTTTGGGTAAAGAATAGGTAAGCGATATATTTTTAGTGGTATGTTAAGAGCTCCAGGGATAACCCTAAAAAAACAAACTGGCTCCCCCAGGAAATCATGATGGCAACCAACCGATTATATGCTTTAAAGTTAAAAGGTCGCGAGCACATTAGTAAGAAGCTGACAGCGTCATCACAACAGTAATGTTTTCTCATTGTTTGTCTTATTTGTTTTTAGTATATTTGTGTACTTATTTATATATTTACTTGAACTTACATTTATATAATAATTAATAACTCATCTATTCTGAAGTTTTACATCGTCTAACTGCAACCGCAAAGGTGATAAATTTTCCTGCAACTTCTTAAGATCTACTATGATATATCCAGCGATCAACTTAACATCAAGCGAGATACAAGCCCGACAGGCGACAGTTTGAAGACATTATGCAGGCGCGTGCGGCCTCAGATAATGAGTATTTTACTGCTCTAGAATACAAATAAGCTGCTATAAGGTGATATGGCGCTTTGCTACTTCATACGAAACACAATTTTAACTAAACAAATAGTTTTTAAGAGTTTGCGATTTATGCTGTACCTACCTAGTATTTATTTGATGATGCTCGTGTTTTTTTTACAACATCGTATAACGTCCATTTACTTAATACTTTTCTATTGTATTGCTACAATAATTTCCATTTTTCAGCCAAACGTGTTAGTGGTCGAATTTAAGATTGAGCTCAATGCAGTGCAAGGAGAGGCTATGTCCAGCAGTGGGCTGCTATAAGTAGGGCTTGAAATAGCAGTATTTTTGGGAACCGGCACCATTGGCTTTGGTGTGATACCGGTACCAGACGTAGTACCTATCTGTACTACTGGTATTTTTAATCAGTATCGGTAGCAAACAAATATGTCCTTAAGTTAAAGTGAGAAAACAGATAAAGTAGAATAGTTAATAGGCATTCAAAAAATAACATCAACAGTTAACTTTTTATAAAAATAACTTCAAGATCGGCAACCGTACGAGGTACCTTGTACAAATATGAGATTTGTGGTACCTACGCACCGGGTACCGGAATTTAGTACTAGTAGTTGTTAGGTGTAAATAAAATAAAGCTAATAAATAACTTGTTAGGTGGAGTACCAGTACCCGTCTGGAACCGGTACCCAGCATAGCTATTCACAAACACTCGATACGCTTCCGTACCGTATCGAACATCAATCAATGTTATCGTAGAAGTCCTAAACGTTTTTCACAAGTCCAAAACACAAAATTGTTGTCAGTTTAAATGAAATAGACGACCGCTATTCTTCCGAGAGCTATTTGCTGTCGGGGGCAAGGTAAATCAGGTTATCGAAATGTGTCATTTTCGATACGATAGCCTGTCGGATCGTGGTGAATAGCTATGCTAGTATCGAAATGGGAAGAACCGCTAAGTGCCGATACAGAATACTTTTGGTATTAATATTATTTTGTATGAAATCGGCAACAAGATCTACCACTTAATCTATTGTCTCTCTGTACGATTCGATTGTACAGTCGGGGACATACGCTATTAGTATTATAGACGCACAGGGCACAATCTAGTGGGCAGTTTGGTACACAAGTCGTGTGTTTTAATTTAATCGACTTACGAGTTAGCAGTGTTTATAGTTTATCGAGAGTGAAACTTGACTTGAGATTCCGTTCACGTGTGCCTGTGGTTTATTTGACACAAATGGAGAAGAACCGGGTATGAGTTTCCTGATTGTGTTTTTTTTATGTCTTTCTTGATGAACCCGCCTCGAAATTCCTAAAACTTTTATAACAATTGCAATAAGTATAATTATTAAATAATTCCTTTGTTTTTTTTTAGTTTAATGTGTTACGGAATCCAAATAAAAATTAATCAAGAAAATTTTAAATTCTTTTTTAAAACTTAGTTAAAAGTGTAAAATTTTGTCATGTTCTAAAAACATCATCATTAATTACGAGTATGTAACTATAAAACTTTTTATTAGATAGTTTCACAAGAAATGTCACAATATTTTTTCAATTTATAAATCGTCGTTAACAAAACATTTAAGAAAACAACCGCTCCATTTGTAAAAAGGTTAAGTGACAATTGCTTCAGCAAATAAAAAACACATCTGATAAACTGAGCACTTGAAATTAAATCTATTAAAGAAAGAATTGACTGCCTCGTCGGTCTTGTGGCCACACGCGCCACTGCTGAGTATGACCTCCTGGGTTCGATTCCCGGGACGGACAAAGTATTATTGGATTTTCCACCTGGAATTTTTCAGTAGCAGCCCGGAGTGTGGATCTGTGCCCGGTTGATAGCAATAGGCTCGCCCCCTATTACATGGGACCTAAACATAACTGGTGAAATGTGGGTGTACCGTGTACTACCTATACTTAGGTACATATCTGCCTAACCCTTCGGGGATTACAGGCGTGATGTTATGTTCTATGATATCCTACATAGTTACCTAAAGTATTATTTTATTCCTTTGCGTAGAGTATAATTTGTCTTTCTCAATCAGTCTTCTACAGCTACTGTTCCTAAGAGCACCATCATCAGACTATAGTAGTCCAATGCTGGACTGGACTAAACACAGGCCTCTCTCATTGGACGTAACTCTGCTCAATCACTAAATGTTTGGCCAATCTTATCCATCCAAACTGCAATGCAGACAGCCTGCATAGGCCCTTACCAGGATTTATTCCTGTCTGATCCCCTGAGTCCCCCCAAACCCCCCCCCCTCCTCGATCCTCTGCTAGTTCTTCTTCTGTTTTAATCTCTGGCTTATCCACGCCACCGAAATCCGTCGCTCCATTGAGCCTGAGGGCGCCCCAAACTGGCCCATCATGCTTGAAACAAGGAATAACTTGAACTGCGAATTGAGGAGAGATCCCTCTTCTTTCTAAACGGATTCAAATCATTAGTATTAAGTGAACATCTTGAAGGGCAAAGGATGATGCTGATTAAACAAATGATTTATCAATAGCAATTAGGTAGGTAGTGTACAGTCAACAAAAGAGATAAGTATGCAGGATCGTCGGATATAGTTGAAGTTTAGTAATAAACCGATGGATGTATCCGAATAAAATTTAATTGTATTAATAGAAATAAACAGCTCATTTATCAAATTAAATTTCAGTCGACAACATCTATCGGTTTCTTACTAAAATTCAACTATATCCGACGATCCTGCATACCTATCTCTTTTGTTGACTGTACCTACTCCTTAAATAATATCCTGTAGTCAATTTTATCCGATACGTGATTTCTTACTTCCACATTTTATCTAAGTAGTGTGAAATCTTATAGTAGAGGTATCGCAAATTGAGTGCCTAGCCCGTCTGCGCATACGGTCCTTAGGTTTAAAATCCAAGTAGGGCAAAGTGTTAAGTTTATGCATGAATATATTGTCAGTAAATCCCGAAGTCGTGTCTAGTCTCTAAAGTAATATAGATCAGGGTTCAAGATTTTACGTGAATAAGAAAATATCTTCTCATTCAGAACGTCTCCAAAGAAGCCTTGACCGACTAACCCTCTGTCGGTCATCGCTTTCGTGTTAGGTTTAACTTTCACTTTAATTAATACCTCTATCTACATCTCTCTACTATTCACACAGAGATGTGTGAATAGTACTCGATACAGTGTCTAGAACTCCAGATTAACTGGAATTACCAAGCAATTAGGTAATTGGAGACCTTGAAATATGTGTCAACTAATCTGTAGTACCTATAACGTATGAGTTGATTCAATTGATGTCCATTCAGTAACCTAGAAATACGGGTATGCACTTATTTCGACGTCACACGCGACTCGCGAGGTACGGGAAAAGCGGTGGATTTACCGTTATCGGAGAAAGCCGGGGAGTAGAGCAGCAGTCAGTGGCCCGGCGTCGCACGCGCATTACACGCACGCACCGCGGGAATATTGTGTTCATTTGTTTTGTAGTTCGATGCTGTTGAGGTTAAGTGGATTCCCTGTTATAAATTGGTATGTTTATTTACTTATTGTTTTTTATTTCTTTGTTTATGTTTTTTTTTTTTTTTTTGTTACAATCAAATTGAAGATGTTTTTTTCCGAAAATCATTCAATATTATTCATAATAAATGTCAAGTGGGACGGTATTCTCATACTTTACCCGAAAAAGCTAATAAAAAATTGTGAAAAGATTACCTACTTACACCTGATAGAAATCGATGATACAGGTCGTTGGAATTAATATTATTAAAAATATGAGGGGGCAGAGGAGTGACGTTCCTCCGACGCGACGCATGGGGATGACACCATAGGTAGGTACCTACCGCTGTTTATACCGCATAGGTCTGCCCCTACATAGCAACCAATATGATGTTGATGGCCCCAGACAGCAACAGCACAAGTTAACGCCATAATAGTAACGTGGATTTACCTGTATCCATACTAATATTATAAATGTGAAGCATGTCTGTCTGTCTGTCTGTCTGTCTGTTACCTCTTCATGCTTAAACTACTGAACCGATTTACATTAAATTTGGTAGGTAGGTATAGAGATAGTTTGAGTCCCGGGAAAGGACACAGGATAATTTTTATCCCAATATTCCCACGAGATCGAAACTTATGCGGGTGAAACCGCGGGGCGTTGCTAGTTTAGAATAATTTAGTACTACTGGTGGTATTAATGCGGAAGACTTAGAAACAGGTGTTGTGGTGTAACTTAGGTCCTTAATTACTCCATTGGCTTAAGCCTACCCCCTCTATCTACTCAATTACTAGAAAAATACAGAAATGTAACCAGAAACACAGAATAACTAATAGTACTAACGTACAAGAAATGTCATTCAAGAGAAACAGCATTCAGTTTTCAAGGGTTTTCTTACCAAATGTAGGAAATACTTGTACTTGTAGGTTCCTGTTGATAATTGGGCTCAAGTTCGAAATGGTTCCCATGAAACAACAAACAAACCTAAAGCCGACAAACAGTTGGAACCATAGTTATGGTTGGTACCTATGTACCTACAAAATACTTACACCTTCACCTACTTAATTTCAAAGATCTATTAGTAGGACATACAGTAACTAATTCTTTGATTGGTAGGTACAATAATTGCCTACAAGGAAAACATGCAGACCCTGTACTGTACACCACAAGTAGGTATCTACCTAGCGAAAGCTCTCTACCAACCAGCACCCTAACTGCGTAACACACTATCAATCTCAATCTGAATCATTTTGAAGGATATTGCTAATCCTTTGCTTCATATGTTCGAAAAATGTGTCTGCTCAACAACGTAAATAACGCAATGAATGGTGTTGAACTGTCAAAATGAAACCCATTGCTACTAATAGTATGTTACGCAATTACCCCGCAGATATAAAGATACCTACTAGCTTTTGCCCGCAGCTTCGTCCGCGTGGATGTCGGAAAATATCCCACAGGCTTATCGGTGGGTTTTTCACTACCGGGAATACAATTACCCTATTGGTTAATCCAGGTTATAAACCATCTCTGTGCCCATCCAAATCCGTTTAGCCGTTTTTGTACCAATCCAGAACATGATACATCCAGACAAACGGACAAAAATTTAAAAAACTATATTTTCAGCATCAAACTCGTTCCAATAACTTTTTTTTTTAATTGTCATTGTTAATTTTTGACTTCGTTACTATTTTTTTATTAGATAAATAATCGTATACTGTAAACACAAACACACAGCCTTAGCATGTGGCACACCAGTAATAGTTAATATAATATAAACTTTGCAAACACAATGTGTTAGCAAAACAACTTTCATAAATCTACTTTCTCAACCTGACTTTGATTTTGTGCAGATACAAACGAGTAGTAAGTATCAATTTTGTTTAGTTTTTATTACCACATGACGAGTTGTAGGTCGTAGGTTCGAATCCAGACAAGCGCTTTACTTTGTGTAAATTATTTCATCACCACTGCTCACAAAACGGTGAAGGAAAACATCGTGAGGAAACCGGCATGTCCTAGAACCAAAAATTCGAAGACTTGTGACATCTGCCAACCCGCACTGGGCCTGCGTGGTGGATTACGGCCCACTCCCTCTCACTGAGAGGAGGCCTGTGTCCCAGCAGTGGGAACATTATAGGCTGATTATGTATGTGTATGTATGTTTGTAGGTACCTACTAGGTACTTTGGATTCATACAAATTGTTCGGGGATAGTTATAGTAATACCTATATGCTGAAAGAAAGGGTGCACAATCGTCAAAGACAATAATATTAATGTTTGTTACCACACGACTCTTTCATGGGGTTTCTGATACAAGAAGCAAACTGAGTTTTAATTGAGCCATAATGGCACCATTTCTGCCCCATATCAGATGAGTTGTAGGCTAAAAAACTGATTGGGTCCCATTAAACGCTAGGCGATACGCTGGCAGACCAAGACGAAGATGGATGCCTCCATCTGATGACGACAAGGATGGAGTCAAGTTCGTCCCGAAACTTGACTTATCGAAAGGACTGGCCCGCAATGGCAGTGGACAGACGTGCGTAGAAAATAGAAAGAGATAAGTATCCTTGCGCAGCAGTGGGACATTACGAGTTAAAAATATAGATAGAAACTATAGACAGAAAATGTCGATTTATTCCGATCTGATCCCCTGAGCCCCCCTCCACCCCCCCCTCCTCGATCCCCTGCTAGTTCGTCTTCTGTTTTAAACTTTGTCTTATCCACTTTATGCTAGGTTACTCTTTTTGACAGGTAAGTACAGTCAAGAGAAAATAAACGTTTCATCGCGAGTTCGCGATTTATAGACTTGTAAATATTCTGTTGTCCCTTTCTAAATTAACATTAGGGCTACCGTCGAGTAACTGATACCTAACCTAGATCTTTACATTAATAAAACATGGTAGGTAGGTATCAAGTTGTTATTCTATCCGCGCAACTGACCACATCTCGTTTGTTAAGATCCTTCACGGCCTGTTTCACTTTATATTCCTTACTTCAACACAACGCTAAAACACGAAACAAAGTAGGTAAACGAAAGAAAAGAAAAGGAAAAAAAAGTTAACACGTTCCGATAAAAATTCGAGATCCCAAAAGTTGTTTGGGTCGTTTGCCCAAAATTTTAACATCAATTTAAAAACGAAAGTTTATTTGGTTGAGATGATTCCCATTATGAATGAATGAAAAAAGGTTCAACTCATGTTAGAATTATACCTAATAGGTACCTAGCATACCTCAGGTTCTGGATCTTCTTGGCCTCAAACTCATTTTCGTAAATTATTTTTCAATCCAATTTATTATACGGCCGCGTCGATGTCGTCCAACAACAACAACCATTACCCTAATTTCTTCTACCTGGGTCTCAAACTTGTGAAACTTATAAATAGCAAAATGAAACAGTCCATCCTTCTAAACACACTCGAAGCTTCACAAACTCTTTGCAATCAACGCGTGGAAACTTGATAACATAATTTTTAGTTAGTTGTTGCTTTTACTCCCTTGACCCCTCGTAAGAACTGGCAGCAGTTCGTTGCCTCCACAGAAATCTTAATTAAGATTTCTGTGGTTGCCTCCATCTATTAATAAATCTGTGTGGTGCAACAAAGATAGCCTTGACGAATCTACAATGATTCGTGTAATTGGTAGATCATCAACTTTTACATATCCGTTGGGTTTTGCATAATAGGAAGTAATATAGGTGCACAATACATTAGATACCTAATTAGTGTGATGCATGGGCTATATTAATATGCTAATTTTGTGTTAAGTATGGAGTACCTACCTATACAATATCTAAAAAACAGGTCAAGTGCGAGTCAGACTCGCGCACCGAGGGTTCCGTACTCTGTAGGTATGTAACTACAAATTTACAGTTTTCGGATTTTT
Source organism: Hydraecia micacea (assembly GCA_914767645.1). Lineage (NCBI taxonomy): Eukaryota > Metazoa > Arthropoda > Insecta > Lepidoptera > Noctuidae > Hydraecia > Hydraecia micacea. The sequence goes on from OU611794.1 coordinate 6,360,257, forward strand.
TCCTTTACTTGTGCTACATGACATTGCTTCTTTCCAAATTTCATGATTGTAGGTCAACGGGAAGTACCCTACAGGTTTTGATTCCTGAAATATGCGGCATAAACGTAACATAACCGCCCTTTTTTTTGTGGATGGGATGACCACTCCCACTCTGGGTGGAGCGGAAGGGAGTGTCAGACTCTTACTGACTAAAACCCACCCGTGTTCCTTTCTTAGCCCTTTATGTTCCGGGGCAGCGGTAACCTTTTCGGACAATCCAGCTATCCCGGCAGGCTTCGGCCCTGGCGGGCCCCTTCCTTTATGCTGACATCTCTTTGAGGCGCGCGTGGAACACATACGCGCCGTCCGGCATGGGCCCGGTCCTAGACGGTGAGCTACCCATTACTCTCCGTCCGCAGGCCTGCGCCTTATTAATTTCAACTTGATAACTCCAAACGTTCCTGAGAAAAATGGTATTGACAGATGGACAATGACGTGATCTTATAAGGGTTCCGTTTTTCCTTTTGAGGTACGGAACCCTAAAAACTATGTGGATTGCGGAATTTATATGTACCTATTAAAGTCTAAACTGGCAATTTAGATTTATGATGTGACCTTCTAATTTCTTCGGCAAATGTATTTCTCTCCTCCGTGATGGAAGTTTATTAAAGTCCGACCGACGAACAAATGCGTTCTTGACACTCATCAGTTTCATACAAACGAATACGTGTTTTGCGAATTTGATCTTTATTAGTTAGGTAAGTAAGTACTAGAATTGTCGCACTGACAGGTGGTGCATTCTCTCGACGACCGGACTGTTCGTTAGTTGCAACCGAAACAGTCTCCAGTGATTCTATGTATTGTGGTCACTCTACTGTTGTGCCATCCAACTCAGCTCATGTCAGTTATATTGCACAAACACCAACATCCAACAGTGCATGTTATAACGGCCATCGTCCCCAGAGTGGATGGAATAGAAACCGTCTGTCATTAGAGCGAGGTGCCTACAGACCGCAACTGCAGTAGCGCAGTGGTATCCGTTCACCATAATCACTGTGAATTAGTTTTGCGAAACGCTAAAGAAATTACCTCTGTGGTGGCGTGCGTTCTTGAGCTATAATAATAGCGAGGAATGGAAGATGTAGTAAGTTTTGATGCAGAAACATAAGTTTAGTGAGTTTGCTGCATGTCGATTCTGTAAAAATCTCACCGTGAAAACTTGCGTGGAGTGAGCTGTCAGTGTCATCCCACTGATGCTAGGGATTGACCAAGCAAACATTTATAATCATAATCGAGATTTTAATCATATTTTTTATGTTAATTCTATTGAAAATTTTATATAATTTCAAAGCTAGTATTTTAGTGATCAAAACATTAATATTTTGTGGGGTTTTAAAATTAAATAGCAAAACAGAATCTTAGTCAGAAACTCAATGTTGTTTTTTTATATATTTTTTTCCCTAGACTAGTCCTTATAATTATGGCCTGAGGCGCGAGCGCGTCACGCACGAACAGTAAATAAAATAAAACATTCACGTTTAAGACAGCTAGACTACTGAAAATACGCATCGACATTATTTGTTTGTTATTATGAGCGATTGTAGATCAAGTCTAGAAAAGACTGCGACGATGTTCAGCGTTGGTAACCCAATCTATTCTATTAGAAGAGATAATTGTGTTAAGTTATCGAGTGCTAACGGCGTGGCTGGCTGACGGACCATAGAATTTAATCCCACATAGTTTGAGTGGCGCGATCACTTTACCCGATTCACGACATTAAATGTCGGGTTATGGGTTTACTTTTTGGGGTCACATAGAAAATTTAAAAAAGCTTTGCTTACTGTAGGTATCGTGTGATATATCAAATGAAAAGGCTTGTCGTGAGGGTCATAAATATATTTTTATAATAACAAAAAAAAGTTAAGCAAATCTCTATTGAGAGATTTGCTTAACTTTTTTATGACCAAATGTAAGTGTGTACCTACGCAGTACGAGTATATTGATACTGCGTAGGTACATACCTACTTACATTTGGTCATAGGTAGTCAAAACATGTTCGGGATGTTGTATTCAATTTAAAGTTGGTATTTTTTAAAAGTTATGCTTAAAACAGTTGTTATAAAAATAAGATTTTTGGCATTTTCAATCTCAAGTAGCAGCCAAGGGGTTAATTGCAGACTTTCGCTGTAATAGTAAGAAATGCTCAAGATGTTATTCCCCATAAGAAAACAGTACTTTTCTTTTCTGGTCGGCACTTTAATTTATGGGTACGTTATGAACTTATGAATGATGAGTTTATGAAATACAAACATATTTGCAGTTGATCAAATTAATTATGTGCATTTTGCATGCGTAAATATTCAACCCAACTACGGAACCTTTCAATGTGCCGACTGTGCGAGGTCCGATATAAACATGGTCAGTTTTTTAAATTTCTTTGGTAACCTACCACAAAAAAAAAACAATTTATTACTCAAGTAAACTAATAGAAACAAAAACTAACAAGCTCATACAACTAACAAAACATATTGAAATGTAAAGTGATTGCGGAATACCCAATTTATACAATTAATAATCATCATTCCCTATCTTTTGCTAAGCCTACCTAAAAAAATGTATACTGGGCATTCTGTAGCAAACTATTAGAAAGTATCAAAAATAAATAATTGTACAATAAATAAAAAAAAATTAAGCGGCGAGCGCATTCCGAAGATAAATATTCAAATATAGAAACAATTCGGCGCGAAGTTCAATAAATGACTATGGTCAAAGGTCCTCCTCAGGTATTGACTCAGTTTCAATATAATGTCCAAAAAACTATTAAAATTACATTAAAAAGCATAAGTCATTATTATTAACAATGCTTATTGTTTTTAATGTTTAAAATAATTTTATTTCAATTTCCGAGTATCGATTTCCGATATTCGACATATTAATTACCCGAGTCAATCGAAATAAAAAAAAATCGTTTAGCATTATCGCTTTCGCACATCATTACGATAAAAAAAAACAATAATGGACGGCGATTTTGAACACAAATTGAGTAGTGGTAATGAATAATAAGTGTTATTGGACCTGTGTTTTAATATTACGTTAAGATTTGGGCATTTTCGTGTCGTTCATAATATTTTCAATAATATTTGTCTCATTTTAAATCTTATCTACATGTGTGTGTGTGAAATTTGTGAAAAGTAAAAATGTAAACACGCACGATTGGCGCGAAACTTCGACATTAGATATCAAAAAAATTCATTACCACTACTTATTTAACTTGGACAATGGATGAATTCGTCAAATAAAATTAAATGATGTATTATTCACTCCCCATGTGGTGGAGTTTGAATGTTCGAAGTCCCCAAATTTTATGTTTTTTAGCCTCGACCTGTTAGATGATTTGCGTCTAACGCGCATGCGCGGCGTGACTCACGGCGTGAGTCTCACGCCGCGCATGCGCGTGAATTCTGGCTCGTTCCGAATTAAGCCATCATCACCGACAGCGCTCACTTGGATATTAAAAAAAATTAGTTTGATACCTAACGCGCATGCGCGGCGGGAGTTATGGCTCGGCACAGCGCTCACATAAGTAATTAGCGTTCCGATTTAGATAAATCACTATTATGGCAGCTAAACTATATTCACTTGAATAGGTACTAATGGTTGGATGGTTGGATTATAGTATTTATTTGTGTATGCACCACGAATTTCTTCATCTTTGTTAAGGTGGCGACTGTACTGGCGGAAGCACGATTTAAAAAATGCCACGTTAGTTTAAAGGCAATATATTATGATGCGACACAAAACAAAACAGCACAACAGGCTGTCATTCATTTGTGACAGCGCCCGCGGTGATAATTATTAATTTAGGGCATGGTCGCCGTTATCGGAAGATGGCGCATGCCATGACGTCATCTATGTCGACTTACGGGACATCGTTATCGCGCTCACGCTAATTCGGAAAAAGGGCCCTAATTCAATATGACCCACTTAATGATTCTTTACTTCGAAACCACATCAATTCCTTACCTATGTAATCACGACATATCTGCTATTTACGTATTCTCTATGACACAATTTAATGAACGAAACCGGTTTGAACTGTCAAAATACCACGTTTGACAACCGTACGGCGTGGTAAGATTATGCGGGGAATAATAGGTAATTTATACCATACAGAATAATTGAGGTCAAAGTGTAAGCAAGCTGTAAACGATTACAGTGCAATTCGGAATGTAGTAATTCTTGGAAGTGAATTACGAGTTCACTTCCAAGAATCTCGTAACCCATAGCAACATCACTTCGGCGTAGGGTTGCCACCAACCACTTCTTCATTTAAGAGTTACTAGCATAAAAAATACGGGTCTTAGTTATTTTTACGGGAGACACTGATTGCGAGCTGAGCGAGTGTCGATTGAACCGTTGAATTTTGTAATATTATTTGATTAATGTTCTTTTAATAGTGGCATCGGCGAGTTACCTAAGTAGGTATCTATTTACAATAATATATTTGCACGCGTAGAGGGGTCTGTGGCTAAATAATAACAGCCGCACAGATCGAACAATCAGGTTAAGCTACGCTTGCCGCGGTTGGTCTGAGGATGGGTGACCATCTTTACATACTGAGACCCCTCCGTGCCTCGGAAAGCACGTTAAGCCGTTGGTCCCGGCTGTCATTCGTGGATCTTTGACAGTCGTTACGGGTAGTCAGAAGCCCGAAAGTCTGACAACCAGTCTTACCAAGGGGTATCGTATTACCCAGTAACTGGGTTGTGGAGGTCAGATAGGCAGTCGCTCCATGTAAAATACTGGTATTCAGCTGCATCCGGTTAGACTGGAAGCCGACCCCAACATTGTTGGGACGCCTTACAAGTTAAATAAGTAAGAACAAATCTCCAATGTGGTAATGACAGTGACTAACGCGCAAGCGCAGCGTGATCTTATCACTTCACCCCCGATTCACGCCATTAAATGTCATGGGTCGCGTGAAGTGATCACTTCACCTGATTCACGCCATTAAATGTCATGGGTCGCGTGAAGTGATCACTTCACGCGAAATGTCATGGGTCGCGTGAAGTGATCACGCCGCGCTTGCGCGTTAGTCACTGTCATTATCACATTGGAGATTTGTTCTTACTTATTTAACTTGTAAGGCGTCCCAACAATGTTGGGGTCGGCTTCCAGTCTAACTAGTAACTAGTTCTAGTGAAGTGATCACGCCACACAAAGTGGGGTTAAAGTCTAACCATGGTCCGTCACGCATCAGCAAGGCACACCGTTAGCACTCGGTGACTTGACACACTAGGCTATCTCTTCTAATTGAATAGATTAGCGTTGTTAGTCTTTACTTAGACTCGATCTAAAATCGCTCATACTAACTAACAATGTCGATGCGTATTTTCATTAGTCTAGCTGTCTTAAACGTGAATCCATTTTCGTAATTTTTTAGTTTGGTACTATGTTGTTATTAAAAAAAAAATCATATTTTATTTTGGTCTATTGCTGATAAGTGTAACTATCATAGGAGTGGGAGAATCGTAGCGGTGGTTGGCTTTTTCTACTTTACCTAACTGATTTATAAATGAAACTTGAACCTTAAAAGTCTTATACTGAAAAAATACTTTTTTGGACTTAACAGGTTTCTCCCAGACACCACAGATTTTATTTACTGTTAGTGCGTGACGCGCTCACGCCTCAGGCTATATTGACTAGTCAGTCTAGGAAAAAAATTAAAAAAAAAAAACATTAAGTTTCTGTGCTGCTATTTTATTTAAAACCCCCATGAAATAATAGTGTTTTGACAACTAAAATACTAGCTTTGAAATTATATAAAATTTTCAATAGAATTAACATAAAAAATATTATTAAAATCTCGATTATGATTATAAATGTTTGCTTGGTCAATCCCTAGTATCAGGTGGAATGACACTGACAGCTCACTCCACGCTCACTTCGCCTAAGTTTTCACGGCGAGATGGTTACAGAATCGCAGTGCTGGAAAGTCTTCTTCGTGGATTCTCAATAACGCAATAAGCTCCAACTTAGGGCGACTGCATTAGTTGAGTACGCATATATCGATGATAAGAGAAGACATATTTGGTATGCATTGGTCCTATGTTGGACTTGGATACTTCGGGGTAGACCGAAATAAGGACCAATTTTCATTAAAGGACCAGTTCATCTCAGAAAAATACATAATAATAAAAAAAATAGAAAACTTTCGACATCTTTAAAGAAGAAGATAAAAACTCTTCATATTGTTGAAAGCCGACTCTATTCCAAACATCTAACTTAGGTAGTTAGGTATGTATTTTCTATTTTCTGACTTTACGTGGAAATCGTAGAAACGGAGTTTCTATATTGACTAGAACTCAACAGAATAATTGCTTGCTTAATTAATATTACAAAACGCGAGCCGCCAACTATATCTTAGAATACTAATTTATTATTAGTACCTAACAGGAAATATTAATAATGTAACACCTAATTAGTTTTATATTCAAATATATTGCAGCACAATAGAAATCATCAGGGACCGTACTGTCCTTACGATATCTTCGCAATGAATTTAAATGGCTTTAAATTGGCCCGGTAGACAATGACCGATATTGCACAGCACATCACATGCCACCTGCCTCGACAATCGACTGTCACACGTGCTGTTGTTCGTAGGTCGTAGATTCAGAGGAATATCGAAGTTGTTATAATGATGCTGATATCATCATCATCTTCATTGGCAGCCATGTTCCACACACTGCTAAGTATAGGTGTCCTTCCTTTTGTGCCATAGTTCCTTGGTCTGTGTGAGTCTCATCCAGGTCTTTCCGCAATCTTGATACGATAGACACTATACTGATATATACCACCTATCTAATTACGAGATTATCCATACACCCTAATAGGATCTAATGACCATTGCGAAATCCCGTATTTAATTATACCGGGGCAGTCAACTGCCGAACTTCCTTTCCTAGATTTGAATCAAGGTCAGGTGAATGTTATAATAATAATATCCTATAAGTATCGGATTTATCTGTTGGGAAATTATCACCAATAGGACTGGGTTTATCCCTGGTGGTACACGCACATACTTAATGGATTTGCGAGAAGAAGGTGTTCGGATCTGACTATGGACGACGCGCGACGCCTGCATTGTTATGGCTACCCACTCCTTTTGTAACTTTAGAAAGGGTCTTTTTTTTGCAGAAAAAATCTAAACTCTTCTTAACATACGTTATATTCATCTCTTCTTAATCTTGTTGCAGAAACTAACAATGTTGGAGGGAACGAAGATCAACTCTCCGTCACAAATGGCGAGCGTTTTCGACATCGCCAAGGACACAGTCCTCTTCCTGGTGTTATCCTGCTACTACATCCTGGAATCGCTATTCTGGACCTTAGTGCCTAACGCAATAAGACCTATGAAGAGTCTCAGAGGAGATGTGGTGTTGGTCACAGGAGGGGGCGGCGGTGTTGGTCGCCAACTTGCCGTAAAGTTGGCCAGGCTTGGAGCCAAGGTCGTGGTATGGGATATTAGCAAACAAGGTTAGTTGTGTGGTCAATTTAGTTTCCTTTTTAGGTTCGGTTCGTTTGGCAGGTTGCCGGACAACCTTAGACTCGTTTCGTGTAAGGTATAATGTGGTGATTGGTTTTACGTTTAGGTACTGCCGCGGTAAATTAATTTGGTATTAGGTAGGTACTTTGGGTATACCGACATCGTCACTTTAATTTATGACTTATAATTACCAAGGTTTAGCCTCATAAGAGTAATTTATGTTAGGTAGGTACCTATACTTACCTAAGTCAGAGTCTAAGTAGGTAATGCAATACCGCTGTTTTATCGTAGAGCTAAAGTCAAAGGTTGTTGGTCACTTATAATAATTGCTTTGTCGTTTCCAACATAATAACTTGATGGTGGTCGTGTCCGGTGTCACCAACACGTAATTAATTAAATATTCTATAGTTATGACGTAAAACTATGTTTACAAAATATTATATAAATATTATATTACTTATATTGTATTATTTATTACAAAATGATTACATCTTCGAACAGCTATTATAGTTTTAAATGAAAGAGGAAATCATTAACGTAAGAACCCACTGCGCATGAGCATTAGAAACTTACCTACTTTATGCATATTATATTAATATTAATAGATATTCCTTTAATACTGATACTCAGCTGCATCCGGTTAGACTGGAAGCCGACCCCAACACAGTTGGGAAAGGGCTAGGCAGATGCAGATGCAGATATTCCTTTAGTTCCTGAACTTACGCAAAATATTTAATTCAATTTATTTATCACAGGTTTGCAAAAGACGTGCGCAGCGGTGATTGATGAAGGCTACGAGATCGCGAGCTACGTCGTAGACCTCGCAGATCGTAGCACTGTCTACGCGGCCGCGGAAAAAGTCAAGAAAGAGGTAACATCATTTTTTTTTCTTTAGAAATTGGTGCTTCTGCGTAATTTGTTCTTAAAATAATAATCTATACTTACTAAAGTCGCGTTTCGTGTCAGTCTGTTTAACCGCATTGTTCTTCTAAACTACGGAACGGATTGTGATGCGGGTTTCACCATCAATTCATTCCGGAAGTTTTTTTTTGTATAACACATTAATATTAAACCTACAAACAATAAAGAAATCTCGATGCTTTGTCAAAATCGCTACTAATTTATATAATGTATTCCACAGTACAAGTACCTGTTTAAAATAATATGATATATTTTATGCAAAACGATTCTAATTTGTGCCATATTAATTACAGATCGGCAAAGTGGACGTGTTGATCAACAACGCAGGCACGGTGTTTGGTGAGACTCTGCTAGATCTGTCCGACTCAGCAATAGAAACCACTTACAAAGTCAACATTCTCTCACATTATTGGGTAAGTGGCTAATTTAAGTACCTACCTACCCGACTTTACATCTCATCTGCCTAGCCTTTTCCCAACTATGTTGGGGTCGGCTTCCAATCTAACCGGATGCAGCTGAGTACCAGTATTTTACATGGAGCGACTGCCTATCTGACCTCCACAACCCAGTCACTGGGTAATACGAAACCCCTTGGTAAGACTGGTTGTCAGAATTTCGGGCTTCTCTAACGACCCGTAACGATTGTCAAAGATCCACGAATGACAGCCGGGACCAATGGCTTAACGTGCTTTCCGAGGCACGGAGGGGTTTTGGTATGTAAAGATGGTCACCCATCCACGGACCAACCGCGGCAAGCGTAGCTTAACCTGATCGATCGACCCGTGTGGCTGTTATTACTTAGCCACAAGCCCTTTACATCTAAACTTTACAAATTACGAATTCATGATATAATTTGTACATTGGCGGCATGGTTGGCGTTGGCGCAGTGGTTGAGGGATTGGTTGCTTAACTTCGCAATACGGGTTCGATTCCGCTACGAATCAATCATTCCATTCAAATTAAGGTAATAGGTAATACGGGCTGGTGTCCGCAACTCCACGTCAATGCGCGTATTTTGCGTACGGTTCCATTCAAATGATTGATTCGGATAAACGTTCCGGGTAAGGCTGCATCATAGTGTCATGCATTTTCTGTTTTTTTTATTGTGGTTGTAGTAAAAATTCTGGTAATTAAAAGTGTGTTGATAACCAAAACATGTCTTAACAAGAATATTAAACACTTGCAAATCACTTACAAAGTGTTGGGTAACTTTTATGAGTTCACTACGATTGAGTGATGTGAGCCATGATTTAATGAGGCTCGTAGCTCGATTCTAGAGTGACACTTGAAGGTCACTTTCAACTAAGTACTTACTTTTTAGTGATCATGTAATTTTTTGTTTTATCTTTAATTTCGAGCGAAGACTCATGGTTAGTTTAACATTGTTTTAAAACTAATTGTTAGTAAACAACATGATACGATACGCTGACACATGTAACTGACAGCAGTGAGTTACATACGGACAGTCCACACTGCTAGCAATCACGAGTCATGCTCATGGCTAGAAGGGCTAGCCATGACTCGACCCACCATCAATGCTCCACGCTTGCGCATTATTGTGCAAAAACAATATAGGTACACGCACCGCCCGCCGCAAACATCCCTGACGCACTACAACACTATGGCAACCCGATCCGTTTTCTGGACGCGTTATTAAATTGGACATGAAGGGCTCCGACGCCTTCTATGAAGACAAATATGATGATGGTGATGATGATATTATTAGACGTGGATTGCTTTTGGTATTGCCTAATCTCGTCTAGCCGACTCAGACTTAAGAGCACACCTAGATAAGGCGGTTTACGCATCTATTCAACTAGCCTAAGCCACGATACTGTGAGTTATTAATTACATAAGACCCATTGACTAATGATTCGACCTCCCAGAATCGAAGTTTTTAAGGAACAACCCGAACAACCCATCTGTTCTGAAAAAGCTCACCGTGAAAACTTAACTGAAGTGAACTCGAAGTGACGAGTCAATAGTGTTAATTTTTACTAAATAGACCGGTTGAAACGGACGACGAGATAGAATTGTTATGTAAGAGATAAAGGCATATTCTAATTACGGAATTATCTCTTACTGTTTATCCTACTTACCTTCCTACCATTTTTACGTCGTCGACTGGCTGTCAAAAGCCTTACTCAAAAATGGAAATTAGGCCAGTGATTCATGCTAAACTTCTAACATTTCAACAAAATCTTTTTACTTCTCCTTCCAGACCGTGAAGGCGTTCCTACCCGACATGATCAGCTCAGGCAAAGGCCACATAGTGACGGTGGGCTCAGTGGCTGGTCTGCTCGGCACCTACCGCTGCACCGACTACAGCGCCACCAAGTTTGCCACCGTCGGCTTCCATGAGAGCCTGTTTACTGAGTTGAGGGTATGTATTTTTGATTTATGAGTGTTGCTATCCTTTTCTAAGAGAAAAGGAACGGGACGGCGATAGAATAAAGGCTGCAAATCTACATAATTGTGGACGTACGGCTTGGCGAAACTATATGTAAGGGTTATATTTGTTGTTTTACTACAAACCCTAAAAATGTCGAACTTCCATACAAACTCCGTCACCTATTCAACCCCTTTAGGGGCCTTTAGACTCTTGACCCAGCAAAAAGGCTGTGCGTTGTCTGTCAGTGACTTTTTTTATCTAGGTTGATTTTTGTTGAAACCAAACCTGCAATGAATGATGAAATATTACCTACCATGTATCCAATTCTTACCTTCTCTTTCTTTCGTCCCCCCAGGCTCACGGCCACCACACAATCCACGCCACTCTGGTGTGCCCCTACTACATCAACACGGGCATGTTCGACGGCGTCACCCCTCGCCTGATGCCCATGTTGGAGCCTGACTATGTGGCGGAGACAATGATCGACTCCATTAGGAAGAACGAGGTCAACTGCATCATGCCCGGATCTGTGAGATACCTTCTGCCTCTAAAGTGGTGAGTGAAAAGTGGTCAAGCCCACGATCGCACGGACGTAAAAATATCGCAGCGGGATTTTATCGCGCACTGTATTTTCAACTCTCGGTGTTATGCCGAGCATTCAGAATCCAACAGCGCATAAAAAAACACTCTTGGTATTTCAACTCTCCGCGTTAAGCAGTGCGTTGAAAATTCAGTTCGCAAATAAAAATCACCGCGTGAAAAACGCCCCCATGCATCTCTGGGCTTTATATTTCACCTGGGTAGCTATAGGTATTTTTAGCGTAGGTAGACATAGTGCACGGAAGAGTAGATACTAAGTATTAAGTATTCTGTGACGGAAGGTCAAATTTTACTGGCCTCTGCAGGAATTATTCGGAGGTGCGAATGACATTCGAGCTAAGGGTGGTAAAGCAATTAAGAGGTTGACTGTACTACAGAAAATAAAAACGGCTGCGTACCTTGCTTGTTTTTATTTTCTGAAGTTTGATGACAACAAAAGTAGAAGGATCATCGTCCTTAAATCGATCAAATGCAATAGATAGGTATAGTTGAAATGGTCGAGTGTTTGGTCACATCAGCGTGAGTTACGAGACGAACAGATGCATCAAGATGCATGTAGTGCAACAGTAAATGTGCACTTCAAACTCTGAACACGTATGCTATTGCTAATAAATAGTTGGTTTACCCCAAGTGCGCGATTTCTTTTCCTCTTTGCAGCAGAGAATAGCTATAGGTATCTTTAAAACTGCAATATGTACCACCCACATAACCGACCTATTCTGATAAAATTTCAACGTGAAAACTAAGGTGAAGTGAGCTGTCATTCCACCCTATGATAGGGATTGAAATTATTGATATTGACAGCTCACTTCATCTAAGTTTCCACGTTGAGATTCTTACAGGGCCTTACTTTGTGGAAATCATGACAGTACAATGTTATACATCAGGAAATACTTTAAGGGAATGTAGTAACCCATGAAAATGAACAACTTTTACTAAGTGACCAACACTGAAATCGAGGAAATAAAACCAGCCGCTCTATATATTTATGTTCGCATATCTGAACAAAATGTAGGGACAGATGTTTTTTTTTTCATATTTTTGAGTCCGTACCATATTAAAACTTGTTAATTTTCGTGAGTACTACACTCCCTTAAAGTATGGCCCTCGTTAAACCTAACACGCTGTTTAAAAATACTTGTTTGAATTCCGCGATAACTAGATCCAAGCTTGGATGCAGAATGTAGCCCGCAAAAATATGCACGTACCTAGGTTTATATTGCCAACAGTTTTATTTTTAACCATGTTATATTTTGTTATTCCAGTCTGCTCCCCGCGAAAATGTGCTGGGACCTGATGCACCGAGTCATGAAAGGACCACAGTCTATGATGGAGTTCAAGGGAAAGCCCAAAGCTGTAGCCACTTAGATTATTAGTTGTAGTTGCTGAATTTACTTTGTAAATAACGCTTACTATATCGTTTTGAAGTTCGATCCTTTAGCGATCGAATAACGAGTGTAAAGGTGAAATTAATGATATTTCTGATCATCATCTGTATGATGATGATCCAGAAATATCATCAATTTCACCGTAACTCTAAAGTTCACGTTTTGTGGATGTAGTTAAGATCGCTGATTTGTGTATTTTTACGCATCCGATCTGCGGGGTAATTGCGTAACACACTATCAGTAGCAATTTTCATTTTGACAATTCAACAACATTCATTGCGTTATGTACGTTGTTGAGCGGACAAATTTTTCGAACATATGAAGCAAGGGTTTAGCAATATTCTTCAAAATTATTTAGATTGAGTTTGATTGTGTAGTACGCAATTTGAGTGCAGACCAAACTGACGCAGGTTCCCCTGTTCAGTATGGCCTCAATTTTTGATAGGCGTAAGGTCGAGATTAAATAGAAGACTGAACATGTTTTCAGTAGCATTTTAAGATAAGGTTTTAGTAATAAACAAAAACAATATTATGCATTATTAATTTATTTTGTTTCTTAAAAAAATCCCGGAATTACGAATATCACAAACATAAATATATTGGTAGACTTAAAGTTACTATCACACACAATCAGAATAAGTCGTAGAAGTAATCGAGGCCTTGCCCCAGCTCCCATATAGCGACCCCTGTTCCGTACTCTTTTGCTAATTCGAGACGCTTCTGTATTGAATATAAAGTGGGGTAGAATATCTTCTTTGTACCCTGCGATGTTCTGAAAAGAGGTACATAATTCTGTAAGTAACATAAAAACTACAGGCTCGTATAGGTCACGCTAACCTGTGGGACTAGCTCGAACGCGCGGGGCAAACGTAACGTGACGTAACGGAAACAAGAACGATTTTAAAATTGAAAATATTCGTTCCGCACATAAAATTTACTTAGTTTTAAGACCTTATTTATATCTGCGGGTGATATTAATTTTATTGTGCTTGTCGGAAAGATCCAAAATGCTATAGAAAATAATTATTTTCGATTTAAAAAAACGGCCGGATTTACGTTATGTCTATATTGCGCGTTCGTGCTAGGGCCTCCGGCTTTAAAAAACGACGTACTAATACCTTATCTGAACCACTACTACAGGAATAAAATACACTGTTATGGCTAAGATAAGCCTTTGCAGTCAATAAAAATTCTTGATAACAGTTTTTTAATGATCTTTATCAAGGAATTCTTAGTATGAAATTCTAATACTTAATTTTACTCATTTATCCGCTCCATATGTTACGCGTACGCATACAATTTGATACAATGCAGATATATATCCTAGCCTCTCAGGAACAAATGCATATTTATTTTACTTTATGGTGATAATTACCTGATCTCAACATAATTCTCTGCTGTATTATTATTATACGACAAAGCTTGGTTGTTCTTAGCATTCTTCAGTAACTCTATGTACTCTGTCCCAACTATGGGGCCACCTCCATTGGCCGTGTATGAGTTACCATAGAAGTTCAGTCCTAGTAAGATCTTGGACCTCTTTGAGGGGTTCTCATCACTGTCTATGAGTTTTTCTACACACAACCTTACCCAGTACAGGGGTGCATTGGGCCCTGAAACAGAAAATGCTGAATTGATTAGATCAATTTTACTTTGGGAAAACAATAAATACTTAAAAAATTATAAGTTAAAGATTTTACAGTACACTAGATTAAATTAGACAATGGGGTAAGCACTAAGCATCCACTTGCCACAAATAATTTAAAATTTAAATGATTTTTTTTCTTTTACTTTGAAGTATTTAATTTTAGTTAGTACTAGCTGCGCCCCGCGGTTTCACCCGCATAAGTGTCGATCCCGAGGGAATACCGGTATAAAGAGTATCCTGCGTTAATCTTGGTTATAAACTATCTGTGTGCCAAATTTCATCCAAATCTGTTCAACCGTTTGAGAGTGAAGAAGTAACAAACATATAAACACACACACACTCACAAACTATCGCCATTATAATATTAGTGTGATTTTACTGTCTCGTTAGTCCAATGGTCGCAAGTGCTACAGCTGGGCACATGGTCCTGGGTTCGATTTCCAGGTCGAAGTGTTATTGGTTTTTTCCATAAAGAATTTCTCAGTAGCAGCCGGAGTCTGGATTGGTGCCCGGTTAATGGCAATAGGCTCGCCCACTATTTCATGGGACTTAAACAGAACTGGCGAAATGTGGGAGGCACTATACTACACTACTATAGTACCGGGGGTGGTAACTGCCTCCAGGGGTTACAGGCATGATGTTATGTGCATTTTAGTCAAATGGACTCTTATTCTAATGAAAACTTGCCTGGTTTCTGAGGATTAGAGAAGTCATAAGTCATGACTGACACTGCTTCTACATAAGGATAGATATCATTAAATGCTTGGATGAAGAATTCATCAGTAGGATACCCCCGGAAGGGTGGGTAGACTAGAATTAGACTTAGATCATCATCACTCATCTCCAGACCTGAAATATTAAGAAAATATTTTTTAAACCCATTTGTATGTTGTAAGACAAGTGCAGAAAGGTTGCCTCCAGAAATGGTGTTTTGTTTGAAGAAGTTATAAAAGCATAATGCACAATTTACTGAAGCCATAATAACATCTTAATCTTAATTATAAATATATCAAGTGATTATCCTCTGTTTACTTGGATTTCAACACTAAAACTATATTTCATTCATGCTCAAACTTAAGACAACCATAGCTGCAACTGCTTCTGGCCACAGCTTCAACCGGGTGGGACAAATTGTAGCTTATGTCCTTCCTCAGGATGCCATTTTAGACATGAAAAGGTATCATACACACAAAGTTGCTTTCGAATTTATATTAGTATGGATAAATTAATATTACTTTCTGAACATTTAACATGGGTTATCTGACATGTGACTCCTTACCAAACTGCTGTATAAACTTGACAGACTTGTCAACATATTTCCCAATCTGTGAGAGGACCTCCAGTACCACTCCGTCAAACTTCCACTGCTTGCAGGCTTTCTTTATCTCATCGATAAGAGCCTTCTGTTCTGTGTGGGAGGTTGGCTCCATGAAGAACGCTTTCAGGTCTGATGGCTGCCAGTTCTCGAAGAGAATTCTTGGCAGTACTGCAATATAATATTGTAGTAATAATAAATATGCCTCCATCAAACGTGAAAATAATCTTAGGTAAGTAGTAAAGTAAGAAAAATTAAGCTTTTACCCTTCATATTTGGATAATATGTATATCCGGAACGTAGATTCACATGAGACAAAATGGCTTTTTGATTGTTTCTTGTACATTCAACTAGTTCATTAATAAGTTTTTTCTGCTTTGTATCCGGAATAAGGGTAAAACCCTGGTATCTAACTTATCTTAACAGCAAAATAATGCTATCAGAAAATACTATAAAAAAAAACTATGAATATGTAAATTTTAAACATTTTGGAACTAATTGGTACTTCTTTCAATTGGTATGATAAAAGAATTGGTGTTGACTTAATAAATATTTAAATTTTAAATGAAGCATGTTAAAATTAAAACTGTGCAAACAACTTTACAAAGTAATACATACATTTTAGATTAGTGGCAGAGCCTTTTGCCTTGGCAGACTTCATCCAGGCATGGTCAACATCATGAAGCCCAGATATGATGTAAATGTTGGGAGACTGGCGCTTGATTTGAAGCCAAACCGGAGACACATAGTTGAACTTAGGCGCCCAAGTCTTTGCCACATCATAGCCTTTGTTGTTCCACTATAAAATTAATATGAAATGTGTCCCATTAAAGTTATTTAAGTAGTAAAGTTATTGACTTTCTAGGACAAAACAATCGAAAGAAAAACTATACAAACAAAGAATTTATGTCAAATACTCACGGGCGTCACGTAGCCCAAAACAGCATTCTTGAAGTTGCGTGTTATTACGTCCTGGTGATAAGTAGCATGGTACTTTATAATGTCTTTCACCAAAGGCGTTTCATTCACTAGTTTACGATCTAACACGTTGTTTTTCCTCGGACCCTCTTGTGGTTTCACCCCCTTCTGTCCCTTTTTATCGGAGGGCGGAGATAATGTCGCCAAACACACATTTAAAAGGAAAATTATCTGCAGCACAGTTTTAATACATTTCATTTTTCCGTTATATGTCACAAAGCTAGTATTTTTCTCATACAATTGACTGCAAATCGTAATTAAAAATTGTATTATAAGCCGCTTCGACAACACAACATTCGCCGGGTGAACTATAGAGATGTCAAAAATATCAATACTGTTGATATCGATTTTTTACATTTGACCGTTGACGTTTCCGACAGCTCATTGCAATAGCTCCTTATTTAACATAATTATTAATTACACACAAAAATATTAAACTATATAAATTGATGATCAAAAGTTGGTAAACAATATAATATTTTATTAATTTAGTTTTATAAAAGGAGCACTTTGTAAAGTTTATAATGCCACAATTATATCGATATTCGTGTCGATGCGTGTCGATGAAATAACATTTTAGGGCGTCCCTATTTGTTTTTGAAACCATAGATAAAGAAAATAGTACGTGGTTATAACCACAGATAATAAAGGCGGCTTTCACGAAATAAAAGATTCTACCAAAAGCATTTTCATGTAAAATGTAGCCAACAAGACGAGACCATTATGGCTCGCACATGTAGAGCCAAGCTTCTAACTCTACATGCCCTATCTCTACAAGCCCTAACTTCACAAACTCTACACCTTAGTCAAAATATGAGGCTCGGCCGTTTCGTTAATACTACAAGATCTATTTTATACCTAACAGAAAACGAATGTATGTACAGACGCCAGCACATCAACCTACTACAATCTGTCAGATTTCTGTAATAGATTTTCAACTTTATCGCTAAAGCATAAGGTTCAATGTTGATTGGGAAAATTTGACAGTTAGGTGTAGGTTGATGTGCTGGCGTCTGTACAATTTGAACAGTGAATATATTTTTCACCTTACGCCCATGTGAGACGGTTTGTAGAGTTTGGCGTGTAGAGTTAGAAGCTTGGCTCTACATGAGATATAACTTTTTACAGTGCGAGCTATAATAAATGGTCTCGTGTTGGCAGCATTTTACATGAAAATGATTTTGGTGGGATTTCACTTCTTTTTGTAATTTCCTTAAAAATGACTTTTTTTTTCTATTTTTCAGATTTTTTTTGTTGTTTGAGTATTAATACTAGCTTGCATACAGTTTTCTAGGAGTTTTGATGATCATCAGAGAGTCAGTGACGAAATCGGGGTTTTATAGATCTATCAATAAAATCTAAAGTATAAGAGATATGCAATTGAAACTTTATACACTTGCGTGCAAAAAAATTGGCCCACCCCATGCTCTCCATTTGAGACACGATATCACAAAAATCGTAATGAATATAATTTATTATTTTATACTATGTGAAGGTAGGTAAGGTACAGTTTATTTGAACATACACTATATTTTGTTCAAAGCAATATTCTTGATAAGATCGACTCGATTCTTCAGATGTCCCCATTACTCACTTTTGCTCGGAAAAAGTGTGTGACTTTTTTTGTCAATGAACTTAACAAACTTAAAAATTTGTGTATTTCTGTTTGTTTAATCAAAATTGAACTTGATTTTTTTAACGGGCTTCAAAAAAAATGGAGCTTCTTTATTCAACCCCATATTTATAAGTTCGAGATTTTCTCAAAAACTAATGAATCTGTTTTGATAATTCTTTCACTAATGTAATCTACATATACTTTCAGAAAGGTTTTAACATACAATATATTAGGTTATTGTTAGTAAAACTTCTTGAATTATATTGTTTCAAATCGAAGAGCATGGGGTGGGTCAGTTTTATTGCACGCAAGTGTATTATTATGTTTAAGTCCACTATTGACATCATATCCCGAGAATTTTGTTTATCTGCTGGTAAGTATTTAAGTAATCCAAACCCAAGTTATGAGGGTTCAAATAAACGACGAAGCGCTTCGAGAAAAGGTAGGTTGCCCTTGCGCTTCGCTTTGCTCGTCTTGGCTTGGGGGGGGGGCACTACGGTGCCCCCAGATTTCTATGAACTTGTATATCGATGGTCAAAGGTTGACAACATGTAACTGCAATGTATCAAATTTTACAGGAGAGGGAAAAAACTGTATAATTTCGAAAATAAATTAAAAAAAAATAAAATAAAAAAGTAGTTGGTAGGTAATCAAATTATTTATTGATATAATTTTAAATAATCAAATGCCCACATATGTTTTTCATTAAATAATCAATACACAAAAAGTTACGAGTAAACAATATTAAAAAAACCTCACGCCTAACGTGTTACGAGCAGTCAATCCCAACTTAAACTCCAAAATAGATCAAACAATCGCTGTCTACATGATGTAAATTCGTGGCAGTGGCGTTCTTTGGACGAGCGACAAAATGCAGAACTGCAGGTCTCTTTCAATGTTTTTGCTGCTCGTGGTGCAGTATGCGTATTACATGAATTTTCATTTCTTCTCCACCCTATGTAGTCTTTTCCATGTTCTACTTTTTATTCATACGGGCTTTCCAAATCTCTGCTTCAGCTAAGCCTTTTCTTTTCTTTGTCTTCCTTCCAGTACTATTTCCTTCATTTATACAACTATCATCATCTTCAGAAGAGCAGGACGTCTGATCCGGATCATAGTTACGATCATCACTCGTGCTAACTCGTGGGTACTACATGAGAAGTTGATAACCCTGGTTCTAAGTTAAAATCATATGAGTTCAAAATATTAGGAGAGTCTGTATCACATCCTGTCTCCTCAACAACATGAGAAGTTCCAAATTCAAAATTATATGGATTCAAAATTGTAGGAGATTCTGCACCAGGTATGACTTCTACAATAGGTACTCTCGATAATATTTTCCGAGGCTGGAAGGTGGCTGAGGCTGGTTTAAAAATGATGAAGTGTTACTTTCGTTTAAAACAGTAAGTGATGAACCTGTCAAAGTATCTGTCCCGCCATTATCTTGCCAGCCCTGTTCGGCGCTAAGTAGTTCCAGGGGAACATTCTCAAGTCGATCTGATGAATAACTTTTTGTCAAAAGTAACATTTCTCCGTTTCTATTTACCTCGTAGGTGTACAACTGTAACTAGGAAGAGCTCTGTGACTTTTGAAATGATTCTTGTGATTGACTTTCATAGACAAACTCCTCTTATTACGAGAAACCTTAACACCAGTTAGTCCTTGTTTCTTCAAGCCAGTTACAACTTCATTAAAAAGCTCTTCTTCACTGTTTTTCTCCATGATAACACTAAACCAAAAGAGCTATTTAAGTACCTAATTATCCTATTGCCTGCCTATATGAACCATGTTGAAACTTTATCGCATGGATCTTAGATGATAAAGAATAATAGACAAAGTAAGTACCTAAAAATAAGCGTCGCGTCGATCAAAACAATTCCTATACCAACTAATCAATGTACCTCTACTACTTAGTATAATTAGTGCGTACTTACCTATAAATGAATACAAATAGCTACCTATAGGTTTTATTATGATTTTACCTAAAATATTATTGAATAACTCAATAGTTTTCATTAATTACTTTTACATATTGAGGTATTGATGATAGGATGGCTTAAAATTTCAATAGTGAGCTTTTATTGAGGCTTTTACGTAAAATAAAAATAAAAACTTACCAATATACCTTCAAGCACACTTTTCGGAAATAAATATACGTATTCAAAGTTGTAATTAAATATAAAACTATTTTTAAACAATTAAAACTCGCGCCGTAATCTTACTCTGTCAGTGAATTTATTGCGAAGAATTTTGCGTTGACACCTCGTAACTCGCGCGCTAGTGAGTTCAAGTTGATACCTGTTCATTGTGAGTTGTCAACTGTGGCGTAAATTGTTCTAGTGACATTTTTTGTGCATTACGAGTTATCAATGGGAAGATTTGGCGCTTAATTTAAAATTTTTTGATATACGTAACTCATTTTGCGAAAAAATGTGGGTTACGAGTTGTCAACGTATGACCATCGATATAATTTAATGTCTTTGCTATGAAGAAAATAAACGCTAGGTGCTGTTGGACAGTAGGGTTCTTAACCAGGAAACGCCTCGGTTGTAGTACCTACTTACCTAAATGATAGAGGTACTACAACCGAGGCGTTTACAGAACTGACTGACTACTGAAGCCACAGCATAGTCTAAAGTACTCTGTGCACAGGGCCTCAGTAGTCAGTTCTGTAAAGTGTAGGCAGCTTACCTGTAATTGATTAGTATCGGCCAGCAATCCGCTAACTATTAGAGAAATCTATAGGTACCTACCTATGTATTATCTAGCTGTTATCTACGCATTATAATTTTTGCCAAAAATGAACGACGGTTTTAAATTATAAATCAGGGTGGGACGGGGTTCTCGAGTCGGTAATGCTTGTATGCACAGGTATACCTACCTAGGTAGGTTAACCTTAGTAAGTACTTACATAATAAGTAATACACAAATTCCATACGAGTATATGGAATAAAGGCAGTACCTACCTAATTACATGACGAAATGGTTAAACAAGTTAGTGTTCCAGTAATACCTACAGCACACTTAGGTACCTACATAGGTACTTAAAAATTTAAATGAATGATGGATGACATTTCTTTGCTAAATGTTATGTTGTTGGCTTGTGGCGCACTTTGGTGTACTTATAACTGTAAGTGCAGCAAGCAATTGTTATATAAATAAATAAAGTGCCGAGTTGGTGTTGCTGCTGACCGGTTGCTAACTCGATGTTGACAATCGCAAGATCGCTGACCCTTGTTAAAACTGCGTCATGCCCGTTTCACCAAGTTTCTCATACATAATTTATATGAAGATAGATGCTAAAAACCTGCTACCATAACTTCCCGAAAGTGTCGTGCCAACTATGAAGCAAGACTTGTAGGTAAGTAGGTATGTTACGATATTGCAATGAGGAGCAGCTCTTAACAATTTCAATGTGACTCATATTACCGGCATTTCAGCAAGCGGTCCCATGGTGTAGCACTTTGGACTCTGATTCCAACGATCCGAGTTCAAATCTCGGTGGTACCTGTCTTTTTAAATGCTTGGGTTTACAACCGTTTTGTACCTTATTTTGTTAGGTTTACAGGGTTATTGGAAAAACACCAACAACCTCTTAAGTGGTCATTGTACTCATTATTATGAAGAATTTTTAATATGGGACCAAACCTGAAATCGCGAAAAAAAATCAGCTGTTTCCTATGTTCGCATAACTCGTCAAAATGTAGGAAACAGCTGATTTTTTTTCGCGATTTCAGGTTTGGTCCCATAGTAAAAGTTGTTCATAATGATGAGTACTACTATGACCTCTTAAGAAGTTGTTGGTGTTTTTCCAATAACCCTGTATATTCCACGGGTATATTATTTTATTATCCTAGCTGTGAGAGTGGGAGTTGACCGTATGCAAAATTAACAGCCTCATGCATTATTCTTATAATATTACATAAGAAGTTAATATGACGTGGGCGTGTGTTTTACCTACTAGAGATCGGACAATTTCTAGGTGTAAACTGGGTCTTGCATGAACTAAGCACAAATCATATTGGCTCCAAAATTCGATTCTCGAACGCACGTTCACATTATCTTCATACCAATTCCCGAGCACCATAATCAGAGAGAGAGACACATTTCAAGAACTCATCATAACTTTACAAACGATAAAACAAAAGCTCATCAAACATGCAAAATACACGCCAGATTTAAAAAAGTTGTTTTATTTTCCTTTCTTTTCGTGGAACACCCGGCTCTGCGTCTACAAAGTAAAAGAAAGTAAAGCCTGTGTTTGACGATGTATGAGTTGTTGATAACTCAGTGTTTCTGCGGACACCGAGCTCACAACATGGCTCGTCAAATACAGCTTTCACGATTACTCATAACTTTCGTAATAACTTATTTATTCTTAGGTAAAGTGCTACTTTCCTTCACGTTCTGTGTTTTCTTAACATTATTGTGCGTTTGTATCATTTCGAAAAAAATTGTGTTAACTAGTTTTTCGTTTATAATAATTTTTCAGGGGTGCATGGTAAGCTTAGGAACAAAAGAAGTTTAACGGATGTGAAGTGTCTCGAAAATGGAAGGTTTTACAGGTAGGTACCCTCCACTTTATTGTCATTATATATTAAACCCATAAATCACTATGAATTGAAAAGGTAGGCGGGTATGCCGAACGTAAGGGTCTTGGCTTTGACTCATTGTTTTTTTTGTTCTGGGGTGGAATATCCTCATGAATGTCCGCCGCCCTGGCGTGGGCGGCGGGGGCTGCCAGACTCTTACTGACTAAAAGCCACCCCGGTGTTCCCTTCCCACACTTGGACCGGAGATCATGGGAACTTGTACGCCTTCCACGATCCCCGGCTGATGCCAGCCCGCTTTTGCGGGCCACCTCAAGTCCACGGGGGGAGTGAGGTGTAAAACACCCCCCGCGACGTCCTATAGGGGCGCGCGCCGCTGCCTCGTGTCCTGCTAATAAATAGTGGGGCGGCGGACGTCCCCAAGTCCGCCGCCGCCGTCCCTCAGGACCAGTTTATTGGGGCTGGAAGAGGGCGTTGTCCGCCCCCCGCCGGCGTCCGTTACGTCTGCTGCGGGTCGAGAGAGTGGTCTCAACCTCCCTCAACCTTTCCGCAGCCGCCTTCTGTGAAATGACGGTTTCACAGAAGGAGATCACCGCGTCCCACGAATCGGCGCTCCCGACCATCGATCGAGCGACGGCCGGCAGCGACAAGTCGGCTCCGACTTTGGATACGAGGGCACGGCGCGGCTCCTCCCATGCGGCACACTCTCCCAGCGTATGCCACGCCGTGTCCTCCCGAAGTCCCGACAATTGACGCAGTGATGACACCGAGCGTCCGGCTCCTTGTTTATGCGACACAGCTACTTCCCGAAGCATTGGCTTTGACTCCTAGGTCAAGTCAAGATTAGTTTTTTCTCACAGAAAATTAGGAGTTTTAATTGAGGGTCACTTATTTACGTGGGAAGTTGGGAACAAATAGATAATGTTATCGGTGATTTATGGGTGTGTAATGAAATAATATGGCCTTACTTACTTAACTCTTTATATTCAAAGGTACAGATTAATAGTAAGTCATTTCATTATTCATTATTTCACTAGGTATTCATGCTTCTTGATTCTATTAAATCTACTTATCTTTAACACCTCATTATTTCACCAAAGGGTAAACTATAGAAACTACACAGGTACTGAACCTACCAAATTCCCATAAGTAGAAACAAACAATACAAAAGTTATCTGATAGGTACAGTTGTGTCTTAAGTTAACTTTTACTTATTCAAACATCTTCACCACTTTCTGCAAGTAGCATTAGTAATTAAAAATACAAAAGTGTTCCCACGAAAGTCGACAAACGAAGATTTTACTAACATGATGTTCTAATCACAATAGAATCTATACTCAGCCATCGCAGACGAGTGACATAACTTCGGAATTATTTTAAGAAAAAAACCAGCAAGTTGCGAGTCGGTTAAAAAGTTTTCTCGGTTGTGGCAGACAGAAAGACTAGTTTTGGTTGGTTCCGTCTTCACTCTTTGGTTAGTTATGGAACCCAAAAAAAGAACACCCCTGTTCCAACTAACACCCTAATTGCGTAACACATCTATCAACCTCGATTCGAATCATTTTGAAGGATATTGCTAATCCATTGCTTCATAATAATATGTTCGAATAATTTGTGTCTGCTCAAGTGCTCAGCAACGTAAACAACGCAATGAATGTTATTGAACAGTCAAAATGAAACCCATTGCTACTGATAGTGTGTTACGCAATTACCCCGCTGGCCTTTCATCATCTAGCTAGAGCTCTCACTGCTCCAACAGTAGGTATTATAGACCCCTTCATACTAACCCATTTCCAACAGGAACCTTGACAAGTTCAGCCGACTGCTTTATTGTCGTATTAACCCCCATACCTACAGTGGAATTTGTCACTAATATTTTTGCCGTATCAAACCCAATGAATACGACATTGATCAAACAGACTATCGTACTAATATTATTGATCTTAAGCTTGTTCTCTGTAGAAACGCGATCAGGAACTGCTCAAAGTTCACGATCTTTAGCTACAACATCACCTACCTATGTACAGACGCCAGCACATGAAGCCCCAATCTGTCAAATTTTCCCAATCAACTTTGAACCTTATACTTCAGTGATAAAGTTGAAAATCTATTAAAGAAATTTGACAGATTGTAGTAACTTGATGTGCTGGCGTCTGTACCTACTTACAACAATTAGCCGATTATAGAATTATCGTCACGTTATGTCACATTATCATCGTTATGTCACAGATAATAGCAACATGATTTTTCCGTAACTTCAATTTGTGTCAATTAATTTCATTTTATATCAATAATTACTATAATAACATAGGTAGGTACACAATAGGTATGATGATCGTTAGATAAGTGTGTCAAGATTTGTTACTTACATAAAATAACACGCCTATGGTAGGTGGTAGTATAATTATTTAAATGTTTACAACGAAATGTATTAATTATTATCTTACGGTGCCGGTGCCACTAACACTTAATTTTGAATTTGTGCATGAATATTTATCTTTAGTATAGGTAATCATCTTTTTGGGTTACTTATTACTACGACTTTATTTGCTCTTCGATGAAAACGAAAATTAGTACCTACTTGCCACAAAATAGCGAAGAACTGGTGGACCTCGACACCGGGATTCAGGCAGTCCATGGAAGCTATGCCATCCTTAGATGATAGGCTAACCAAGCGTTTATTACGCCTGGACTAAAACGGCCTGCTCCTGGTGACGGGGACCTTCCCGGGACACTGCTCGCTATTCAAACACTTCCACACAATAGACATAACGGATAGTCCTCATTGCAGAACTTGTATGAAGGCTGAGGTGAAACCCTCAGGGCACCCAGATCTTTTACAGATGTGCTAAACAGACCATAAGACGTAATCAACTTCTGGATGGTTTGGCTGGTTGGAATAACCACTGACGACCGCCATGGCCCACGAACAATGGTTCACATCATAGATATCCGGTTCACATGGACTAAGTGCGGAAGTGAAACCCTGAACATAGTAGAACATAATTATAGAGTACCTACCTACTCCAATACAAATAAGATTTCTGAGACTGGGGAGAGTGTCATATGGTTTTAAGTTAAGCACAGTAACCTATTTTCTTGCTAGATAGGATACCTAAGTATTATACCTACATAATCATATAATCCGTCAGTGACTAGGAACCTATATCGGGAAAACGGAAACATGCAGTTTTTTATCAGTTCCTAATGAAAATTGTATAAAGTGCACTGCTTCCTCTTGCTTCCGCACCGAGACGTGAAAATAATACCGCGCGAATAAAAATTACGCGTGTGTGCTGCGTGCAGACATTACAGAAGGATGATTTTCCGCCATTTTCGTAGCGCGGACAACGACCCCGGGCGACTTTCGCCGCAACCTTGACTGATAGCCACCGTCCGCTTGTATCAGCATTACCATTTCCTACTACACGTCTTGAGAAATTCACTTTCGCTATGCATTTAATCTGTATGACACGTGCGTGCATGCATAAAAAATATTGGCCAAATGCTGCGCGTACCTAGTTCGGTAGGTAACCTATGTGCTTTATGGGATTATTGACTGATTTCATAAAACAGGCGAAATATCTTAGACAGGCAACTATGTATAAGATCATTTACCTAAGTTACTACTTAAGTAGGTATAATCTTCTATACCTACAAAAACGTACCTGAAGGGGTATATACGAGTAGACAGAGAACATTCTGTCGAAACCACACCAACAGTTCGCCAATAACCTACTTGCCCCATGGGCATACAACTAGGTATAATATTCTTACAATTAATTCAGGAATCCGGACAGAGCTGAAGACAAGATGTGGACGATCGACGAGTGCGCCAAATACTACCTCTGTTTGGACGGCGACGTGTTCGAGTTCCATTGCTCGCCTGGCTTGATGTTCGATGTCAACAGGCAACTGTGTGACATGCAACAGAATGTGCATAACTGCGATCTCACTATAGGTAGGTGTCAATGTGTCATAAGACTTTTTCGAGCATTCAATCATCTTCATTTGCTTCAGTCCACTGCTGATCTTCCCCAATGCTCGTAATATACCCTACTTTAAAATCATGAATTAGTGACGGCCCCAAAAAAGGGGTAGATCTGACCATGCACGATACTTAGATGTATGTGCTTATGATGCAGTGTTCCAAAATAAGAGTTAGACACACACTTGTAAGTCCCCGGACTTTGGATCGGGCCGGCCCGTAGTAAGCATCATCTCATCGTCACTATTGAGTGAATCGCAAGAAGTTGCCAATACCACAGAATAGGTTAAATAAAGCATTATTATTTTCAGAAACCCGAATCCCGAAACCTCTTCTAGATATGGCGGATTGTGCCAATGACACTCATATTGGCTGTTCCAACGGCAACTGCATTCCCGCCGAATATTTCTGTGATGGCTCCATCGACTGCACGGACGCGTCTGACGAAGTAAATACTCTATGAATACCAAACTACCATCTTTATCTAAACTAAAACATTTATAATTTCACTAGTTCTCGCTTCATTATGACTTGCAATTCATTAACACCGCTGAATCGTTTTCTAATCGTCACCCTAATTTTTATACTTTCACAATAATGTTAATGCCGTGGCATACAACATAATTTATAGTTTTCTCTCAATGTTTTAATACTTTCTAGGGCTGGTGCGATGTGAACTATGATCCGAACGCAGCGGAGACTTGTGACCCTACTCTCTGCGTGCTACCGGAGTGCTTTTGCTCGAAGGAAGGCTATATTATACCTGGAAATCTAGTACCCAGTCAGGTAAATGTATATTTTGGCACTCTAGTAAGATGGACACTGGACTGAAGGAGGTATTAAATCTGTTAACTACTTCTGTCTTATTCACAGACTCCACAAATGATCACACTAACCTTCGATGGTTCAGTAAACCATGAAAATTGGGATGCCTACACTAAGCACCTATTTACTCCAGAACGTACGAACCCTAACGGTTGCCCAATAAAAGCAACATTCTTCGTTTCACACCCGTATACGAATTACAGACACGTACAAAAGCTGTGGAATGACGGGCATGAGATAGCAGTAAACTCAATCACGTAAGTAACATGTCAATAGAAATCATATGCACAGTGATGAAATAACAACAGAATAATGACGAATGTTCCAAATCTTGCAGTCAGCGAGGTCCGGAAGATTGGTGGTCGAAAAATGCCACCGTCGAAGACTGGTTCGATGAAATGGTTGGTGAAGCGAATATGATAAACAGATTCAGTAGAGTTCACATGGAGGACTTCAGGTACCTACGTTTTTATAAGTAGGTGTGTCAGGTTGGAGTCACCTACACATTTGGGTCCAGCCCCCGATACAGAATAATCCACGAATAGAATGGGCTGCAACGCTCAAGAGTCCGCCACCAAGAAGGAAAGCTCTTACCTTCGGCCGCGAACTTTTGTCCAGTAGGTAGTAGGTATTTTCTCGCTGGGAGCTCCCGCGTCTGACGCTCTCGTTTTGATGATTGGGTCACGAACTGCACTTGATAATGTTTATTAGGCTTCACAGGTCACTAGAAGGTCTATATTCACATTTACACACGCAGATTTAACGAGGAATCCTTTCATTTAAGTTTTTATCGCGATCGCACGTGTTCCGTGCGCCGGTCAGTTGTTTCTCTCTTAGCCATCGTAAAATGGCGCTAGCAGTCCGGCTAAATACACGTCCGTGATTGGACGCGACGTATGAGCGCGGATTTGCGCTCTGCGATTGGTTCAAGCTCCTATCTCGGAAGGAGACACTCAAAACGCTGCGGTTGCCCATTCGATTTCCGTTGGATATTTATGATATTAAATTAAGAATTTATGATTATGAAACATACCGCCCACCAAAATACACTTGTGTATTTTCTTACTTAGAAAATAATTTAAAGAAAATGAGAATTAGAACCTAGAGAACGAATGCACACGAAGTAAAACTAGGGTACTAAATTTACGATAACTAAATTACTAACGAATAACGCACTAATCGATAAGGTTTGGTAAAGGACACAGCTTTGCCAATGGTCTGGTGAGTGAAGAGCCATCGACTGTGCGAACGGTTGCAACGCGCACTACTCCGTCCGGGCCAGGGTGAAGGTTCTCAACTCTCGCAAGAGGCCAGTGTAACGGAACAGCGTTATCAATTTTAATAATGACAACCGATCCTACGTCTAATGGTTTCGAATTTTTGGTCCACTTTGCCCGTTGAGTAAGAGTATGGAGATATTCCCGTTTCCAACGATTCCAAAAAGTTTGTTGGAAACGCTGTATTAATTGCCAACGATCGAGACGATTTATGTTGATGGAGGTTAGATCCTCATCAGGAACGGACGTTAACGGTTCCAACGTTAAGAAATGACCCGGTGTGAGGACATTCAAATCATTGGGATCAGAACTCAATGGACAGAGGGGTCGCGAGTTAAGCATTGACTCGATTTGGACGAAAACAGTAGCTAATTCTTCGAAAGTAAGCGTTTGTTCGCCTATGATGCGATACAAGTGAGATTTAACAGATTTTATCTGGATTTCCCAAACTCCACCAAAGTGGGGACTAGCAGGTGGATTGAAACGAAATTCGATATTCTCAACGTTAGCAGCTGACTGCATGAATGAATGAAGCTGATTATTCGCGCCTACGTAATTGGTTCCGCAATCAGAGTGAATGATGCTAACTCTACCACGGCGACCAACAAACCTTCGAAGTGCTGCTAAAAACGCGTCTGTTGACAAATCCGAAACTGCTTCGAGATGAAGTGCTTTTGTACTAAGGCAAACGAATAAACACAGATAGGCCTTGCCGATTTTGGCACCGCGAAGTTTTCCTAGTTTGATACGAAAGGGACCACCGTAATCCGTACCTACAACAGAGAAAGGCTTCACTTGATTGACACGAACAGCGGGTAGATCACTCATATACGGTTCGAGAGGAGTAGGATTTGTTTTGTAACACTGTAAGCATTTCGACAAACAATGCCGAATAGCACGTTTTGGGCACAGAATCCAGAATTGCTGAGTTAAAAGGTACTGCACGGTATTAATTCCTGCATGGCAGTTTTCACGATGAAACGCCTCTATTATCAGGTAAGTGAGTCTCGAATCACGAGGGAGAAGGGCGGGGTATTTATGCTCAAACTCGAGCCCTGATCTCGACAGTCTGCCGCCCACCCTGAGCACTCCCTGTTCGTCTAAGAATGGATTGAGTTTACGCATTTGTTTTGATAAAAGAGTTCTGGCATGCAACTGTTGAATCTCGGTAGCGAAGCAACGAGACTGAATATGCTTTACAATAATCATGAGCGCGTTATGAAGTTGGGTCCGATTTGACACAGAATTAGAAATACGGGTACGTTTACTGCGCAGGAAAGCGATGAATTTTATCCACACGCACAAGAGGCGCTGGATTTTGCGAATAGATGAATAACGTTCGAGTAAGATATCTATGAAAGAAATTATCGAATCATCGTGGGTGAGTAGTGAGTGTGGACTCTTTTCTTCCAGTTCAAGTGCGGTTTTATCCAACACTTTGTCATCACCAGACCAAGAGAGGACAGGATGGGAAAGCCACAAGGGACCCGTCCACCATAAACGATTGTTGGCTAGTTCTGACGGAAGTTGACCGCGCGAAACTATGTCCGCCGGATTATCTTCGGAAGCCACGTGATTCCAACGAGCATCTGGAATGACATCGAGAATATGACCAACGCGGTTCGCGACGAAAGCCTTCCAACGTGAAGGGTGAGAGCGAATCCACGCGAGTACGACGGTAGAGTCAGACCATGCAAAAACACCAGTGCAAGGAAAAACAGATGAATATAATTCCTTAACGAATTTTAGAAGATCAGCGAGAAGGACGGCAGCGCATAATTCAAGGCGTGGCAACGACGTAGATTTGATTGGAGCTACTCGTCCTTTTGAGCAGACGAAAAAGACCCGAACTTTTTCGTCTGCACCAATAGTTCGTAAGTATACTGCAGCACCATAACCGGTTTCGGAGCTATCTGAAAACCCGTGAATTTCACAAGATTTTGTGTTTTTTACAGAGACACAGCGAGGAATACGCAACGATTGTAAGAGAGGCAGCTGTTCGAGATAACGGTTCCAGAAATTAACGACATCCTCAGGAGGATCATCATCCCATCCCACATTGAGGACCCACAGGCGTTGTATCAAAACCTTGGCAACGATTGTCAATGGGGAGAGAAAACCTAAGGGATCAAACACGCGCGCGAGTTCGCTAAGAATGTTCCTCTTAGTGCATTTCCTCTGCTGTGGACTAACAGAAAAAAAGAAGCAATCACTGAATGGATCCCACCTTAAGCCCAGAACCTTAAGAGTAGGATTTTCTTTGTCATCTAAAGTGACTGAAGCCGTCAAGCAGTGTTCGGGTGGTAAATCAGCAAGAAGCTCAGGGGTGTTAGTTGCCCACTTTCGTAGCTCAAAGTTTCCCCTCCTGAGCAACTCGATGACTTCAGTTCGCGCCTGTAGAGCGGTATCAAGGCTGTCAAAACCAGTCACAATATCGTCGATGTATAGCGCAGAAGATAAAACCTTACTTGCAATTGGCAGATCACGACCTTCATCGGAAATCAGCTGTTTGATGGTACGGCACGCGAGAAAAGGAGCAGAGGATACGCCGTAGGTTACGGTGTTGAGCCGATATTCCTGAACGGGTTGTTCATTGTTAAAACGCCAGAAGATGCGTTGGTAATCGCGATCAGCGTTAGCAATTTGGATCATACGATACATCTGCCTCATGTCAGCGGTGAACACAACGAAGTGAATACGAAAGTTAAGAAGAATTTCTGCAATGTTCGCCTGAAGCTTAGGACCGATTAAAAGAGTATCGTTGAGAGAAGTTCCTGTCGCATCTTTAGCTGACGCATTAAAAACCACACGCAGCCTGGTTGTGGCAGAATCAGGACGAAGTACAGAGTGATGAGGAATATAATATTTTCCGGTTTTAAGCTCGTCGATCGGAACAGTACTCATGTGATCGCTGTCTAGATAGTCCTTCATAAAGTCCCTATATTGTTTGTATAAATCCGGATCTTTAATTAATTTCCGTTCTATTGAATGAAAACAGCGCAAAGCGGTGTCGCGAGACCCTGGAAAAGATCTATCGAGGTTTTCCTCCTTGAACGGCAAAGTGGTAATATACCTGCCTGTGAGATCGCGAGTGTATTGAGTTGCAAATATTTCTTCACAGCGTTCCTCGTTCGGAGTTAAGCGTCGAGTGGTCTCGAACGATTCTAGCTCCCATAAGCGTTTGACTTCTTCAGAGAGACAGTCGTCTTCGTTTACGAAAAACGACTGGACGTCAGCCCCGCCACCAGCACCGCCAAGCAGGATCCAACCAAATATGGAATTAAGAGCGGCGGGTTGCTGTGATCCTCCACCCACACTACCAGGACGCAATAATGAGGCGAAGATCTCAGCACCAAGAAGAAGATCGATAGGGCCAGGCAGGTGACAGTCCGGGTCGGCCAGTGGAAGACCCTTTAAATGATGCCAAGACGATTTATCAATGCGAGTAGAAGGCATTTTACCGCAGATGCTAGGTAAAGTGAGCGCGTTAACATTAAAGAGGTTCCGGCCGTTGACACCAATCTCAATCTCAACTGTTCCTGAAACAGCTGCAGAAGACTGTGCTATGCCGATGACACGGCGAGAAGTTGAATTATTAGGAATACCAAGTCGCTTAACGGCACGTTCAGTGATGAAATGTGCTTGGCTTCCCGAATCTATGAGAGCGCGGAGCAATTGAAAATCACCCGACGAGTCACGAACTTGAACTTTGGCCGTAGAAAGAAGCACCACAGACTTGTCGCCGAGACTTGTCAGTACTTGAACTTGATTGTCGTTTGAGGTACTCGAAGAAGGTTGGACGGATGAAGAAGCTACACTGTCAGGCTGATCCAAATGAAGAAGCGTGTGATGGCGCTGACGACATTTCTGACACCTGAAGATAGATCTACATTCCGTGAGACGATGAGAAGGTTTAAGACAGTTGTAGCACCAACGGTTAGTTTTTGCAGCCTCAATCCGTTCAGCGACGGGAATCTGTTCAAACCGTTTGCAATGGTTGACAGAGTGATTTTCTGAACAAACTGGACATTTAACGATTGATTGCGCCGATGATGATGAACCTGATGACGAAGTAGCGGGCTTTGACTTCTCTTCTGTGTTGGAAAGAAACACGGTCGTGGTCTTGGATTTTGACGGATGACCAGTTGATTTATTTTGAGTATGTTTCTCTTGACTACGATTGACAGAGGCTTTGGAGCGATCTTGAGTGGAGAAGTGTGTATCTCTCACGAGCGCTTCACATTTAGTGTATAGGAAGGTCAACAACTCCTTGAAGTCTGGTAGCTCTGAGGAGATATGTTTTCGTTCATAAGCGCACCGCGTTTGTGAATCTAATTTCGACAAAAAATGGTAACAGAGCACGAAATTCCATTCTGTTGTCGGTAATCCGAGACCTCTTAAAATATTTAAATTCTCGTTTGTAGTATCAAGAGCACGACGAAGTTCATCTGGCGCGTTAGATTTTATGTTTATTTCGAGTATTTCCTTCCAGCACGTAAATGCTAACTCACGGTTATCTTGGTATCTCTGGCTTAATGTCTGGTAGGCCTCGAGATAGAAGGTGCCTTCGGGAGGGTAGGTGCGGATGAGAGAAAGAGGGTCCCCAGAAAGGCTTGAAAAAAGATAATGCATGCGTTCAGCGTCCGATAGGGATTTATTACGATGAATTAACGAATTATAAAGACTATAAAATCTAGGCCATTCTTTTATGTTTCCAGAAAATGTCGGAATGTTGATTTTAGGTAACTTTACGTTAGACATGCAAGAGCGATCTATAACGGTTGAATTTGATTTAGATTCTCCTGCATTGTTAGGAACCAACTCCATATGAATACTCATGATATTGAAATAAGCCTGGTCGAAGTCTACTCGGATATCATCCTCCTGTTCCTCTGAATCGCTGTCCACAATACAGAGAATATCGGAATGTGCCTCTTCAAAGCTGTCACACAATTTCTGTACGACGGAATAATGAGCAAGAAACGCGTTCAATTGGGCAGGCTCCTTTTGGGCCAACTCAGCGACTTCAAGCGTCTTCCGTAAACGATTCAATGCGAGTGTACGCTTACGCCGCAAAACAGGTAAGTCCCTAACAGTAAGTGCAGGTTCATCATTAGCCATGATGAGCGATTTACGTTTCTTAGATAAAGGATCCGCTTTCGACTTGCGTCTTGTATTGTATGACATTTTTAATACGATTGAAAACCAACGATGAAATTATTATATTAATTAAGTAACTAATAAAATTAATTTGGTACGTAATAAAAGTTCCCTTATCACAAGATAAGATAAACGATGAAGAACGAAAGCGATAAATGAATTGTAAGTCGAAGACTTATCGATCAACGAATAAATTTTAACCCGCACACTAAGATCACAGTAGGTATAGCGCGAGTATATTGAAATATTAGACTGGAAACGAATAGGCACTATACAAAGGATTAGAAAACGTATTGTTGTATAGCACGAGAAGTCCAAGTCTAAAACGTATTAAACGATTAGGCACTATACCTACCACTTCACTAGGTCGATACGGTTCACGAATAAATCGAGAATACAATAATAAATTGGATTAAGTACCTACGGAGATCGGTATAATAACCTACGCGTGCGTATGTATCCAAAACAATTGAACGTGTTTTTACGATAGTGACACCTGCGGAAACTTAAATAAATAAAGCGGCGAGATTTGCACTTCGGGAGATGTTGCTAGAACGACTAGCCGATGGGAAGTGCAAGCGAATATGATTCTTAGGCTAATGGCTTTAAGGTCGTTTTTATAAAATCGACTGTCTATTACCTAAGTACGATACGATTGATTACCGCTTTAGTGTATTTTACGGATTATAATCTTGCGTGTGAAACGTTGAAATACGAAAGTTAAAAGCCTAGACATGAACACTAGCTCGGACGGACTAGGAGAAATTGGACGATTTTGTTCCGAATTCGAACTAATGATACGCGACTAAATTGAAATGCGAATTTACGTGACGTGGGACATCGAAAAGTATAACCAACTTAATTTAGGTGGGTTATACCAAATGCGTTTTTCGTTATTATTACGAACCAATGAATTTCTACACGACAAACACTAATGTAATTTAAAGAACTAACCAACTGTTGTATTCGTGTTCACTCCCTATGCATTCGAACAATAGATTGAATAAAATAAGTTTGGAATTCTCAAAGTACCTACTAATGTTTTTTACGTAATGGTGGTCGGTTGAAGTTTGGAATTTGTACAATGAAAATTACAACTTGTTCGGTTGTACTGCAAGAGATAGATATACCTAAAATTGTGTAGAAATAACGTTGTAGGGGGAATTAGACCGAGTTGAATGTTTTTAGATCTAAAGTTCCCTGGTTTCGGCACCAATAAAATGTGTCAGGTTGGAGTCACCTACACATTTGGGTCCAGCCCCCGATACAGAATAATCCACGAATAGAATGGGCTGCAACGCTCAAGAGTCCGCCACCAAGAAGGAAAGCTCTTACCTTCGGCCGCGAACTTTTGTCCAGTAGGTAGTAGGTATTTTCTCGCTGGGAGCTCCCGCGTCTGACGCTCTCGTTTTGATGATTGGGTCACGAACTGCACTTGATAATGTTTATTAGGCTTCACAGGTCACTAGAAGGTCTATATTCACATTTACACACGCAGATTTAACGAGGAATCCTTTCATTTAAGTTTTTATCGCGATCGCACGTGTTCCGTGCGCCGGTCAGTTGTTTCTCTCTTAGCCATCGTAAAATGGCGCTAGCAGTCCGGCTAAATACACGTCCGTGATTGGACGCGACGTATGAGCGCGGATTTGCGCTCTGCGATTGGTTCAAGCTCCTATCTCGGAAGGAGACACTCAAAACGCTGCGGTTGCCCATTCGATTTCCGTTGGATATTTATGATATTAAATTAAGAATTTATGATTATGAAACAGTAGGACATTTATTTCTGCTTTGAGTTGGGAACAGAAGCGATGCACTTGCATTACCTACTCATTACTATTACGTATAGGGCTATAGGCACTTCTTTTCAAGTTTATGTAATGAAGTTCCTCATACAATCTACAGTGATTTATATGGAAACAAGATTATATCGCAGACTTGCAGTGTTTCAGTTGAAGAAATTCAAATACTACCTATGCGATATCTTCGATCGCATTACGCTTGTCCGTTGGCGTAACTTGCAATAAGTATAAGTTGATCGATTGCTTGACTTTTCAAATCACCAAACAAATTATTCACCGTTATAATATGACTATTATGTACAGTCAACAAAAGAGATAAGTATGCAGGATCGTCGCATATTATAGTTGAAGTTTAGTAAGAAACTGATGGATGTTCTCGAATAAAATTTTATTTTATTAATAGAAAACAAACAGATCATTTATCAAATTAAATTTCAGTCGACAACATCCATCGGTTTCTTACTAAACTTCAACTATATCCGACTATCCTGCTGCATACTTATCTCTTTTGTTGACTGTACTTTCACATTTATTTCACAGAGGAATGCGAGTACCGTTCCTTTCAGTTGGCTGGAACCGACAGTTTCTGATGATGCAGGAGTTCGGCTTCGTATATGATGCTACGATCGTGGCACCGCTGTCTGACCCTCCATTCTGGCCGTATACACTGGACTATAAGATGCCACATCAGTGTACTGGTAAGACGAATGCTATGTCATTCCCAAGAATACCTATTAATGTGCCCCGTCGATTAAATGTTTATCTGCATAGCTATTCACATCCGCTCGATACGCTTCCGTACCGTATCGAACATCAATCAATGTTATCGTAGGAGTCCTCTACATGCACATCGCACAAGTCCAAAACCCGATAATTGTGTCAGTTTAAATCAAATAGACGACCGCTATTCATCCGACACCGAGTTGTCGAAGCGTGTCATTTTCGATACGATAGCCTGTCGGATAGTTGTGAATAGCGGTGCTGGTCGACGATGTGCACTAAATGGTTTGGGAGTTGAAAACAATTCAACTGCAGCACGAACGAGAGCAAGTTTTGATAATGGGGGGTAAGTACTTCAGTACTTGGAGTTTTAAACGTAACGATTTTTCCTCCATCCGAATTCGATAAAATGGTCGCCGTTTGCAGATTCTCCGCCTGTTAGTAGGTTAAAATGATGAAGATGCCTAAATCGAATTCTTTTAACACAAATAACACACACTATTAAATGCTATTGATTCATCTCAACGCCTCGTAACTAGAGCGTGTGAGTGGTTAAGTAAGATGTTATGATAATCTAGTCGATGACGACGCGGCACGCGCATCCGACTAGGAGAGATTGCGTTCTGCGCGCCTATTGTTTGTGATATTACGCATAACTACCTGGAATGCGGAATTGTTCAGCTTTTGAATCACGTTTCGAGTTAGGCGTTATTGTAAATATACAAGCCTGTACTAAACAAAATACCTAAGTAAGTATTTATTTAACGAGTAAAAAGTCAGTGTACCTACTTAATAAAGTACACTGACTTTTTAGTCGTTATAGAACATTCTTTGTCTGTAATAACAAACAAAGAATGTTCTTTCGATTAGATTGTGAGATACGATTTGTTGGTCAATTAATTAATTCTGAACTGCATTGTTTTCACGCGTTATGAGGGTACATAGGATAGGACCTAAACTACCTATAGTTGCCGAAGTTAGATGTATAAGTTACAACAGTGCCCTTCCACTCCATCTTCTTACGGAAGATAATTCATTGCAAGAACTTGGAGATTATACTATCTATAAAATTATATTTAAGACCTTTATATAAAGGTTAACCAGATTTGCGTTAGCGTTCGTTGCAGTCGCACCTAGTAGGTACCTAGGTATTTTAGAAACTCGCCATAGTTGACTTGGGTGGGGGCTGTTCGTGCTATCATGCACCAACTAATGACTGCACCTTTCCTCATTTTAAACAAAACGGTAACGGCCATTATAATAGGCCAGGAAAACACTCGAACAATTTTAATAATTACAAACGATAATATCTTCACGCACATGTCGCTGCACTAGGTGAATACAATCGAAATAATCAAGAAAAAGTTTGGCCAGACAGTAGAATGTTCTATAGAAAACTACGTATCTCAATTCGACATAAGAGGTTGACAATAACTTTTT
Source organism: Hydraecia micacea (assembly GCA_914767645.1). Classification (NCBI taxonomy): domain Eukaryota; kingdom Metazoa; phylum Arthropoda; class Insecta; order Lepidoptera; family Noctuidae; genus Hydraecia; species Hydraecia micacea. The sequence continues at coordinate 6,398,404 of OU611794.1, forward strand.
TTTCGTGGCGTTATCTTCATAGATACCCGCCGTCTAAGAAGAACGGAGGGTTATGTCGAACTCCTAACGAATAAAACCCCACTGTTCCTTCTAGTACCATGAATCGGGGGCCCGGGAGATACTTGCACATACGCCGTACCCTCGACTGGTATCAGCCTACCATACCTAGCGGGCCCCATAACTAAGTGCGGCCTATCCCACGACGCATACTCGTATAATACTGAGTGCCACACCTCTTTGAGCCCGACTGCGCGGGCGACGACACAGCCCCAATTTCGCCGCCCGCAGACCCCTTCTCGTGGTGGCCGGAAATCCTTAATTAAGCGTTACCAATAATCTACCAACCAACGCAAGGTGCATAAGATTCTAAAAGCCAATCAATCAATAAGGTGTGCAATAAAAAAAGTTCTACCTATCACAAATCGACTTTTTGTTTCCAGGCAATAACCAATACTGCCCAACACGAAGCTACGCAGGGATTTGGGAGATGGTGATCAATCCTCTTTCGAATGGCGACCACACATGTGCTACCCTGGAGTACTGCCCTTCAAACCTGACTGGTGAAGACGTCTACAATATTCTGGTGAACAACTTCAAGAGGCATTATCTGAAGAACAGAGCTCCGTACGGCATTCACTTGAGCTCGACGTGGTTTAAGAATAATGAATATTTGCTGGCTTTCAAGGTAACTTAACTATTTTTTTTACTTATTATTTTTAATTTTCATTCAAAACCGAAAATTGGGCCTGAGCTAGAATGCCTCATATCTCTTGTGTTCCAAATTCCAATAAGTTCAGAATCTATGGTACACATGGCGACATATTAAGCTATACATTTCCAGTTCTGGCTGACCTGGCATTGTATAGGATTTTCGTACAATGAGAAGTCAGCATATACTGGAAATGTATAGCTTGATATGTCATCATGCGTTGGTACGCATGATGACATATCAAGCTATACATTTCTCATCTCTACTTCGAAATTTTTAATGCCTACATCAAATACTTAAAGTACGAGTATTTGAGACTTAATATTGTTTCGTTTTTTGCAGAAATTCATCAGTGAACTATTGAAAGTGCCAGATGTCTACTTCGTAACATACAAAGAACTGATTGATTGGATGAAGAGACCTACCCCAGTTCTTCAGTTGAAGAAGTTCCAACCGTGGCAATGTAAAGAGCGTCATTTTGAGGAGGCAGAAGTCGCGTGCTTCAAGCCTAACACATGTAAACTGTCTTCAAAAGTGTTAGAACATGATAAGTACATGATCACATGTACTGAATGCCCCAAGAGTTATCCCTGGATTAGAAACGAATTCGGATTTGATTAATAGTTTTTTAGTATTATAATTTATTCACAATTTACCAGTTACCAGCTAATCTAGAATAATTTAAGAGGGGACCTGAGTTTTTAGTTTATGTGACTTGTTTTCTTTTATTATGTTTTCATAGTTTTAAGGGTGATGCTAGCTACATCAACACTTATGTACTACATATAACCCTTTATAAATGTTTACCCATTGTAACAGTATTTTAATCATAATTTTGGACATATTTAAGTGTATGTGTGCAATAATTTATTAAGTAGAATAATAAATGAGTTTCTGTGTCTGATATTTGGAAATAAATAGAAATATATTGTTTTACATTATTTACTTAGTTTATAATTATACCTTAAACATAGACAGACAATTATTTTAGAGTTATTATCCTTCTTGTGTAATGAAGGGGTTAGGAATGGCTTCCATACCATCCATAGGACATATTAGAACAACAGAGGTACCTCGGCAAACTACAAGACCTAGTGCTCTTGTATCATCCAATAGTTTATAAGGGTCATCAGGATCTGTAAAGATAGAAAATAATGGTTTTTAATATGTTTGACCTTTCTGTTTTATGTGGTGTACAGTAAAGTGCTTGATAAATAATTAATAATGGGGTTTATTTATAAATGATGATTAAAGTTCAGTGACTTTTAAATGTCAAAATGTATGGTTAAACAGTCGCTAGTTGCTACTTAACTTTAAGCAACGTTTATGAATAAAGGGTAAATAGTTATGGGCCAGAAAGACAGTTGGTAATGATGAGAGAGCTTAGTGAGATACAGAACTAAGGTTTGATCTAGAGCACACCACAGAGCCACATCCAGCAATGGACAGGAGAATAAATCAGCTTAGTGTGTACACTATTGGTAAAATAAGTAAGATTCCTGGTGCCGACATGAAACTGCTGAATATAAAATATAATTCTGCTGGCTCTTGTGTTACAGAAATATGATTAAAGATTGCTCTTACAGAACCAGCAAACAGTGTAATGTTTACGAAAGGAAAATAAGAAAGATTACCTCTTAGAAACTCTGTAGTGTTGTCCAATACAAGATTCAATAGAGGATCGTATCCTTTCAGGATTCCCGCCGCTTCTCGCCCGCCAGCAAATTTCACACGAATGCTCTTCTCTAAATATTTACTAAGGTCGAGGATAGACTCCTTCCTCCTCTTTTCTTTATTGTCTCCAGAACCTTGGGAAGACTGGAAAGTTCAATGAAACAACAAAATAAGTTGATACAATACTGCAGGATTAAAAATTTAAATTATGCAGCCAAGCAGTAGTAAGCATCAAAGTACTTACCTTTCCTTTATCACCACCACCTTCTTTTGAAGCCATTTTACAGTAACTGCTAGATTATTGTAATTTTAAAGTGGATTTTTAATTTCGGCGTCTCAAAACAGTGCGACATCAAAAGTCAAAACTTTGAGGTTAGTTGGTATTCGTTCAGAAATTGGTAACGTCACTGTCAAAGTATTCCTCCATAATACGAGATGAGAAATGATTCGGTTATCGATTTCAAAACGACGAAACTAGCATTGACAATTGACAAGCGAACTGCCACAGGCTTACAGCTGCCAATGTCAAATAATTGTCAAAAACGCCCCGTCTTGGCAAAAAGTCGCGACGTAAACAAATATAAAAAAATAGAGAATAATAAAAATTTCCTTATAACTAACACAAAATAATTGTTGAGTATTTTACTTATCGGCGATGGATTGTGTATTTGAAGCGAAACCACTTAAATATCGCGATTGATAATCAAATGAGATATCAATGCGCTCTTCAGTGAGCTACATTCTGTCTCACGCGCCAGGAGAGTCGGTGATGTCGCACCCTGACTACTCGCAGCATGCTCAGCACCATGCGTGCCTGCTGGTGCTCGTCAAAGGCATCGGCGGCATGCTCAAGAACTTTAACAAGCTCTGGGAGAGGATACAAAGGGTCAACAATATTAAAGTTACTGGTAAGCAATTTTAGTCGTTTTCACATGAAATACAAGCGTTTACTTATTTATGTACTGTGATAAACTGTCACCAAGCAGCTACCCGGTACTACTAACTAGCACCAATAACTACTACCAGAAAATATAAGCAACTCATTGAAGTATGCAAAAAAGTTAGAAATCCTAGTTCTAAAACAAAACTGTGTCGGTCACCACATTCCTTTCGAAATATTGCAGACATGCAATTTAGCAATTTATCACAAACCTTTACTTACCATTATTAGATGTCTTTTGTGTGTCTATAATATATAACTCAAAAATATTCTACCTTTCTTCCATTCATAGATTCTACTGGCCAAGTAAGAGATATATGGGTAAGATATGTCCGAGACTATCCAGTGGAGAACAATGACTGGGGAGACTTCCAAACTCACAGGTATTGGTTTTAGTTTTATTTATTTATACAGAAATTAATTCAAACCAAAATAATATAAATCTAAGAGCACTATAATATTATGAAAATCTGAAACTACTTGCGTTAAACACATAATAATATCTTTATCAATAGTAGTAGTGCTTTCACATTACTACTAGACTAAGAAAAACATAAAAGAAAGAAAAGCACAGGTGTTAATTTAATTTTAAAACATAATTTAGTGTATAGCTTACACTCAATACAAAAAAATAATCACTAATCAGGCACTAATTAATAGGTCCACCTACAATAATGATAATTAGTTAACAGTTTCATTGCGCATTAGGTAACTAATTTCACCAATGTTTGGTGCATGTTGGGCAAATAGGTGGTAAATTGTTAATAGAGATCAATATTAATATCTTCATTTTTGTTAATGATTTTACACTGTTTATGAATTGTGATAAGACTAAATATTTTTGTAGAAATGCAAGTTTGACTTTGTCATCATCCTAACAAATTGTGTTTGTACTTTAGCATATTTAGGCTTGTCGGCCTGTTACCATGGACTCAGTACATGCACAGTATAAATACTGTGGTACATGATTCTGAACTGCCTGCGTTGAAATTTTTCGTTGACTGTTTAAGTAAAGACGCCAGCACATCAAGCTACTACAATCTGTCAAATTTCTTTAATAGATTTTCAACTTTATCGCTACAGCACAAGGTTTCAGGTTGATTGGGAAAAATTGAAGGTTTCGGGTAGCTTGATGTGCAGGCGTCTGTACATATTGCACTTTTCTATGAAAAGGCAGATGTTTTTTTTGATAACAACGAAAAATTGATTTGCTAGGGGGTCTTGGGAATCATGACGTGCTGAAAAATCTTTGTAGGGCACTTTTCCTTTCGGGGAATACAAGCCTCATGTTTTACCTGCATTTTAATTTTCTACTTTACAGGCGATTACTAGGCCTCATAACATTGAGTAAGTTCACGAATCAAGTGGAGTTGAACGAAGTATGTCGTGTCCATGAGTCTCTGAAAGTGAAATACTCAAACACCCTGTATGACTCTCGCGCCTTCATGTTTGGTCCGGTCAGTAATATGAAGAAACCGGAACAGGAACCAGAGACTTACAGCTACTTTGAGGAAGAAAGGCCTTTGAGGGAAGGGATGAGTGATATGTGAGTAATTATTTCTTGAGGTAGGTATTTGCAGAATTATTGCAATTTAAAACAGACAAGAATTCTCTGTATAATTCAGATTATTATCCAATTTAAGTAGCATAATGCAAAAGTTTTTATAAGATTCATTCAACAAGGCCCAAACTTTTTTCTTTTAGAGATCCTTGCAAATAAAATTATTGTATTGCTAAGATATACTGGGCGGCGATGATTTAGAAAATATATGATACTAGCTTTTGCCCGCGACTTCGTTCGCGTGGAATAGTGACTTCCGGCAGATTTTTGGTTTTACCCACATAGTTCCCGATCTCGCGGGATCGCTTCAAAAATGAAATGTGGAAGATATTCTAGGGAACTCTTCAACAATCAACATAATGAGCCAATTTTAAATTTACGAAACGATCAATCCACAATTCCACGACAGTACCGAAGCGCTCGGCTGATACCCAACCAAATGCGTGTAACGAAACCATAGCGCGATCTATTTCGATCCCAACGCCATCTATCGGGCATAGTGACAACTCGGATTATTTATCTATACTCCGTTCGGGCATTTTCTTTGTACTAAAAGTTTTATTATATTGATATTATTTTTTTCATACCTTTTTACTATTTATTTACTTTTTTCCGATGAATTTTTTTTTTTTTTTTTTTTTTTTTTTGTTTTTCGTTCCATTTGCAATCGGTCGTCAGACCATAAGCGAATATGTTCCATGACGAAATGGCGTTGTGGTGGAGCAGCCAGCGCTGCGCCTCCCACTTATAGAAGGTGGTTCCTCTTCAGCCTTTTCACCACCGCTGTCGGGTTTAACAGTTCTGTAACTAGTGGGTTTGGATGCAAGGTTAGGCGTGCCTTGTGTTGCTCCTTGTACCGCTCGATTTCATGGCTTACTGTTGGCATTTGTAGATAGTCGTGGATTTCGTCGTTCCTAGCAAACCAAGGTGCGTTTGCTATGGATCTTAGGATAGCATTTTGGACTCTTTGTAGGCAGAGAATGTTAGTTTTGCTTGCAACGCCCCATAATTGGATCCCGTACGTCCATAATGGCTTAAGGACCGAGTTGTAGATGAGGAGTTTGTTGTCTACAGAGAGCACAGAGTTTCTTCCCATGAGCCAATTCAGGTTGCGGAATTTGTGGTTTATCTCGTCCCTTTTATTTTTGATGTGATGCTTCCATGTTAGGCGCCTGTCTAAGTGGAAGCCAAGATACTTCACACAATCTGTGTGCGGTAGGGTATCAGGACCAAGCCTGACAGGAGGGGTGTTCCCGTGCCTGAGCGCGAAGGTGATGTGGTTAGACTTGGATGCACTGGCACGTATCCGCCACTTACAGAACCATTTGTGAGTTTCGTCTAGCTGATTTTGGAGTCTATTGCTGGCCATTTCTGGGTTGTCATCAACTGATAAATAGGCAATGTCATCGGCATATGTTGCTATTGTTATGCCATCTAATGTGGGTAGATCTGATGTAAATATGTTGTACAACACTGGACCAAGAACAGATCCCTGTGGTACACCAGCTTTCACTTCAAACAATCTGGATCTTGCTTCGCCCTGTTTTACTTGGAAGTAGCGGCCGGATAAGTATGACTGGATGAGCAGGAACATTGAGTGTGGAAGATTTTCTTTCACTTTAGCTAGCAATCCTTTGTGCCAGACACGGTCAAAAGCTTGTTGTACATCAAGAAATGCCGCTGAGCAATACTGTTTACATTCAAAAGCCTGTCTTCCTGTTTGGTAAACTCGGTGAACCTGTTCTATTGTTGAGTGAGATTTCCTAAAGCCAAACTGATGAGACGGAACCACATCATTGGCGTCCATGCACGGTTTCAGTCGGTTAAGGAATATCCTCTCCCACAGTTTGGACAACACAGGCGTTAAGCTTATCGGCCGATATGACGAGGCTTCATGTTCAGGTTTACCTAATTTGTGGATCATGACAACCTCAGAGATTTTCCACAGATCAGGAAAGTGAGATGTTCGAAAGATTGCGTTGAACAGACTAGCGAGGAAAGAGATGCATTTTCTGGGAAGATTTTTAAGTATGGAAGGCGTGATCAGGTCGAATCCCGGGGCTTTTCTCGAGTTTAGCAGTCTGATTTCCTTCGCTATTTCTTTAGGTGTTGTTGGTATAATAGGCATACACATCTGCAAATCTTGTTCCAATACTGAGTCAATTTCATGCTCATCAACAACGCTCGCGTTGGGTCTGAATACAGAATTCAGATGTATTGCGAATACCTCGGCTTTTTCCAAGTCAGTTCTTGCCCAGGAAGCTTGTGATCTGATTGGATGATAAGATTGTTGAGGCTTGTCTAAGTTTTTAGTGGCCTTCCAGAGCGAGTTCGTGCCAACTCCTGTAGGTGACATCATCTGTAGGTTCGTTGTTAACGTTGAGTTAGTAGACTCCTGGACTATAGCCTTTAACTCCTTTGCTGCCTTATTGTAAGTAAGTTTGTCGAGAGGGTGACGGGATTGATGCCATATTCTTCTAAGTCGGCGCTTTTCAAGTATTTTTTGCATTATGTCTAGTGGGTGAGTAGGATTGGTCGGACCTTTAGGCCGAGAGGGTGTGTTGATCCAAGCAGCCACTTGAATGGCGTTAGTGAGATATCTGCAGGCGTTGTCTACATCATTTTGGTTCTTCGGTGGGATAGTAGCATTAAAGTTTTCATTGAGGTAAGACGAGAAGCCCTTCCAGTCAGTTCGACCATTAGTCAGGGACTCGGTTGTTTCTCGAGTAAGCTCACTAGTGCTAATTGTGAGGATTGCCGGAGTGTGATCTGATGAACCATCCGATGAATTAAAACAATAACATGAACCGAACTCGTGTAACGATCGACACCATTGCGCGATCACCAACTCGACATATAGTACTAATAGAATTATCTATACTCCGTTAGAGCATTTTCTTTGTACTAAAAGTTGTATTATATTATATTTTCATACCTTTTTACTATTTATTTACATTTTTCCGATGAATTTTCAGTACTGAATTGATGCCGACTCTTGACCAATAGATGGCGCTGTATGTCCGGAATACATTTTATTTTATATTTTATTTTTCATTTTATTTTTTGTAATAAAAACTATCCTATGTCCTTTCTCAAGTTCCAAACTATGTCTGTACCAAATTTCACACAAATCGGTTCAGTAGTTTAGGCGTGAAGCAAAGACAGACAGACAGACAGACAGAAAGACAGACAGACAGAGTTACTTTCGCATTTATAATATTAGTTTGGATGATCAGCCCAAATTATTATATCGTATTTTGCAGCACAACCTAACTCTGTGTGTCTATCCTCCTATCACCAAAATCTCTTTTTCATTGTAGAGCACCAAGTGAACAAGCAGACAGTCTATCCTCATTAGACAGCTTCCCTCAATCCACATCATCAAACTCTTCATACCCACTTCAAGAGGAAAACTTCACCACTCCTTCAAACTTCAAGACTCATGCCATGTTCTATGGAGAGAACGACCCAGTGCCTGACTTAGAACAGAATGTGGCTGATCTTATTAACTCACTGTTCTGGGTTGTTGAGTCAAAGCGTCTGGAGAGGTCCAAGGAGAAATTAGAAAAGGTTTCCCTGCTGTTGGCACCCTTTGAGAAGAAGGATTTTGTTGGTAAGCTATATTTTTTTTTACATCTTTACATTTATTCAGTACATAAACTTTACTAACGTTGCGTCACGTCTACGCGAAGCTAACGCACCATACTGTTTTAGCGACGTCAACGCCTAGGCCTAGACATACGATAACACTCTGTCAAGTATTTCAATTCAACACCAATTGTATTAAAGTTTTCGTTCCCTTTATTTTCTATAGGCCTCGACATGGAATCCCGTAACAACAAAAAGCGCTGCATGGGCCGCGTGACGAAGAACTTAGCAGACCTGACGCTGCAAGCCGGCTTGGTCGCTGACAGTCTAAGCTTGTACAACTCTTCATCTGAACTACTGAAGACTGATTGGCTGTGGTTGGCCGCAGCTAAAGAAGGTGAGAAAAGTTGTCGGATCTTATTGAAGGTGACCTTATCAAGCCTGCCGGTGCCGGGATGTAGTTACTAATAGCAGAAAATATGGTTCATTAATTGGAGATATGAGCTCAATGACTAAAATAGATATAAATTCCCTATATACCCACTTTGCCGCTGACATGAAGCCAAATCCCGTCAAAGGCGTGTCGGCGACATTGGTATGTTAATTTGACCACCATAGCTTTAAATTTCTAAGATCAATTTCCTTAAATAACACATTCATTTTTTACAGGCCTCTGCACCGCATCAGCGATACTCCTCTACCCAAACCTGCGAAACCCCACCCCACTGCACAGGAACGCGAGCCTCCAAGAGAACTCGCCAAACAAAGCGAAGCAGCTATCCTTATTCCAACCAAACTCAGACTCCCTCAGAAGATTGAAGCTCACTTCATCTCCTCTACGAACGTCAAAAACTTCTAGTCCTGTCAACCCACCCAGTGAACTGACACCAACTTCTTCCGACAGCGTCGAAACGTCCTCCAGGCAATCGGAAACAGATAACGCCGATTCAGAATCTCTTGCTTCTTCAAGTGACATTGAGTACCAAAGCCACAAGTCATTTTTAGCTCCCGATCTCCCATCTATTCCTCGCCAACCGCCTTCACAGATCACTAATCAGTTCTTGTTGAATGGCGAAGAAATCGCTGAAAGATACCGTGAAGCTATAATGGATTATAGTAAATATAAAAACGCTGGTGTGATTGAGACTGAAGCCTGCTTCAAAGCAGCCAGGATCGCTGTGGAACAGACCAACAGTTTGCATGCTTCTAGTTTTCTGCAAAATGTCATATTTATTAACCTGACATTGAGTGAACAAGAGAAGATTCAGCGATTTGAAACGCTGGCGGAACTGTATAAGGAAATTGGTAAGTCTTGTCTGAGAAAACATTATGCTGTTTTAGTTTAACAAACATAACGGCTATAAAAAGACAACGAAACCGAGAGTCACGAGTTCTTACCTTCATTGTAATTTATTTTTTTGTACTGGACCATAACTTGGTTACGGAGATATTGAAGGTTCCAACGTTTTATCACGTTTTTGAACGAAAACAAGTTTTTAATGTTGTTTTAACTTGAAATACAAACCCTATACCGTCGCATGTCGCCGTAAGCATAATGTTTTGCATGCGTTATGTAACGCACGCTGGATCACTCGTTGTGCGTAAAAATTGCTGTTAAACGGCAATTTTTCAATGTTACTTAGTTTGGTGTACAGAACACTTAGACGACGACTTTATGATGGGTCTTTTTACAGGCAACTTTTCCAAAAAATATAACTGAATCCTTTAAGTTTTGTCAGATAGATTCTATTCCACCAATTTCCCAAGGCTTCCACCGCAAGGCCGGGTTCTGCCAGCGCCTAGCAGCCACTCGACAAGTGAGCCCCAACAACCCTAGTCCAGACTGGCAGAAATGCTATTACCTGATGCTGCACAGCTTCCCAGGATACAAGCTGAGTTTGGACCCTAACTACGTCATTCAGCATCAAGTTGGTAAGTTATTTTATATTAAGGACGCTATCACATTTTGAACTCGCTCAAGTTTAGGTATCTGAATCGCAACACAGCAACATTACGCGCACGCACACATTGAAACCATTGTTCGCTCGATTTTTATACGTAACTTAACTAATCTTGGTACTTGAAGATATTTTTTTTTAATTTTGCTGGTATTTATTTAGTAAAGTTAGTTGTAAGTTCGCAATCGAATTTGGTAAGTGTTATTAGTACTTACTATCTGCGTGATAATCATGTTTTTAGTATTGTTGAAGTTCATCAGTCAATACGTTCATTACTAGGTACCCAAAAACGACCTTAACATTTTAGTATTACACGGAACATCCACATTTATACCACAGTCTGCTGTTAGTTTGAAAATATGTACCCAAGTACTTTTAAATATTATTTTGTGATGTCAATTGTTGGTGTATTTCATAATCAAATACTAGCCTGGGAGTTTATCGTAGAGTTTCGTTGTGATATTTAAAAATAATCATTCCCTTATGAAAACAGTAAGTATTTTATTTACTTAAAAATTAAAACAAAGTAAATCAAAAGTAATTTATTCAAATTAGGCTGAGAATCAGCACTTTTCGAATGTCAAAATTACAAAAGACAGTCCCCCAAAACGCCCGCCCTTCACTTCTTAGTGCTTTCGCTGGGAAGAAGTGGCGCAACAAACTCCCCAGCAGCACAGCTGTCTTTTCACATAGAAAATATTTCATTGTACAGACGCCAGCACATCAACCTATTACAATCTGTCAGATTTCTGTAATAGATTTTCAACTTTATTACTAAAGCATAAGGTTCAATGTTCATTGGGAAAATTTGACAGTTAGGTGTAGGTTGATGTGCTGGCGTCTGTACTACTACTATACTCCATAGGTTTAGGTAGCTAAATAAAGGTAAACAAAAAAACCACGCGACTTTCTTAACCGACTAAACGTAATACCAGTCTATTCAGTTGTCATGCTACGTCACAATTGTATTCTTCAATATAGCAACATTATAATTCACTAAAAAAATTACTGAATTGAAGAGTAAAACTGTGACGTAGCATGACAACTGGATATACTGGTATTATGAAGAAATTGGCCGTAAGTCGATTTGTCACAAACAAAAATCCGCCACCTTGAATAAAAAATGGATTCGTAATCATCACCCCGAAAAACCCCAAAATCGACTATTAATATCGAATGTCTAAAAAAAATATTTCCATCATTTTAATTTGATTATAAAATAAATATTTATACAATCTTTATCCGTCATCTATATCCACTAAATAAATAAATTAAAAGTAAAAAAGTTTTTTTTCAGATTTAAGAACTCATATTTACTTAGTTTGAAAATTGAAAAAATTAAAATCAATCAGATCATCTTATTTACTTGTTTATCTACACAGGTAAATCTCGCAACAAGCTTTTATATCATATAACTTGTGTACTTATTGACGTTATAAGTTGATAGTAAAAGTTTTAAAGGAAAATTTTATTTTATTCTTTTTAGCGCATTTAAGTAAAAGCTTGTTTTAAAAAAAAGTTTTTACTTTTAATTTGTTTTTACTTTTTAGTTATCGCTTGACAGGTTTTTTTGTGGAGTTTAACTCGCATACGTATTCTGAGCAAGACCTTTCATTTGATACCCATGTTGTAGGAAAGCATAAAAAACTTAGTCCGCTATGTTTAGAAGTCCGCCATATTGCATTTAGAGTAACGTCACATTGTTTTTTGAGTTATTCTCAGCAAGCCCTTTCATTTGATACCCATATTGTTGCAGTGCATTAAAAGTAACTAGTCCACCATCTTTAGATGACCGCCATATTAGATTTATAGTGACGTCACTTTATTTTTCGAGTTATTCTCAGCAATCCCTTTCATTTGATACCCATATTGTAGGAGTGCATTAAAAATAACTAGTCCACCATCTTTAGAAGTCCGCCATATTGGATTTAGAGTGACGTCATTTTATTTTTCGAGTTATTCTCAGCAATCCCTTTCATTTGATATCCATATTGTAGGAGTGCCTTAAAAATAAGTAGTCCGCCATCTTGGGCGTTCCGCCATTTTGGATTTAGAATAACGTCACACAGCTAACCATGCATTGTCATCCAAACTAAACGTGCATACAAAATTTCAGCTCAATCGGTTGAAGATATCTGCTTCAAAATTTAGTTGCAAGAGTCCACCCGAACAAACATAGTTACATACATACATACATACATTGCAAGTTAAATAAAAGCTTGTAAAAATTACAACTAAGTATTTGTTTCTGAAACAAATACCAATAATCGTACTTAATTTTATTTCGGTCCGAAAAAGTATCAACTTCGTCCGACCTCAGTACACAACTCGGAACTCACTTTTTTACGTAATTATTTTTTGCGAGAAAGCGACACAGACGTGCTTCCACGAGCGCTTCTGAGCGCGGAATGACGAACCGCAAGTGTCCGCGGGTAGAAAATGTATGGAGAAATTTGAGAGCGTTTCTTATTTGTCTCATAAATGAAAAAGTTATTTATTTATCTACAAAATATTTAGCTTATCGTATAGAGGACTATATAAGCAACAATATCTTCTTATTTTTAAGTTAAAATATGCAGTGGATTTAGCTATATAGGTCCTTATTCAAACCCCTTTTTATTAAATTTCTTGCGATTACTGTGATGGTAAAAACGTATTTGTGTGAAAATTTTGTATGGGGCTATTTAATTATTATGGAGCCATTCTGGAGATGAATATATTATCTTTAATTTGAAACCAAGATATCCTTGCAGTTGCGACTCCAAGTTCACTAAAATGGTACCTGAAAAGTACTGTTATTCGTGGAAAAATGTGATAGCGTCCTTAATAATATACTGTTAGTACACATAACATTTCTGCCCACTGCTGCGCAAAGGTTAAAAAATACTGTATTTCAAAAACCGAACACAAAAATATACTAACATGAAACTCATCAATATAAACCGTATATCTATTTGAACATATACTGGCAACAATGCATTTGTCAAAATGTAACGTCAATGTCAAAGCTACGTCAAAGTCAAAGTCGTACTTTTTGATACTGAAAGTCGACTGCAAAGAGTATAATAATATCGGGTAGTCCAGGGGGGGCACACTTAGCACTGTCATCAATTTCCATAGACGACAGCGACATCTGCAGTTTGGTGGGTTAAAAAAACTTGGCAGCCATTTTCTTGTTTGTCAAATTGTCAAACAAATGTCATTGTGGTCATTGTCGCCGCCGGCCATCCGCCATTATCATTGTTAACTCCACAGCTCCGGCTTTCCCGACGTTGATGCGCTTCCCGAAATCCCGAGTTTATCTCAGCTAATTATGTTAAAATTGTTACTTGTTACTGTTATTTGTTAAACCCTGATTGTGACCCTAAACATTATAATAAAGATTCGCTACTTATAGTAAGTATGCTTAACTATAGGTATGTGTATATTTATTAGAGCCTTAGGTCACCCACCAAACTCAAGGTGGCAGCACTTTCCATACATGCAAATTTTACCACAGAGTTGTCACTCTTTCCCTCTATAGTTACTTTACTCTTTGGGGTAGTCGACTGACTTGAGTGAGAGTGAGTCGTTGGAGTTCGTTTTATTTATTTGTTTCGTGTAATCGTGTTTGTTTACGCGAAATAGCACAGACTACATAAAAGATTTTACGAACCAAAAAAGCGAAACACCAGTGTGATTTCCTGTTTTGCTACTAATTGAGATTCTTAATACTATAGATTGTTATTCACGTAGCATCTAAAATGTCCACAGACTCGGACTATTTTTTATACACCAACGCGCATTACGTCGATATGCTTATGTGTGTTTTTCAATGCAAGGACGTGATCCCTGCAGGCCGGCTACTGTACCAAGAAAAATTTCCGAACCGTCCTTTACCTCCAGAAAAAGTGTTTGAAACGATATTACATCGGTTAAAGACCACGGGTTCCTTGAACCCACCACTATCAGAGCCTACGCGCTTACGGTCTGGTCGTATACGCACGCAAGTGAAGAACGACGACGACGACGAAAATGAACCCAAGACACTTTTAAGCACGGACAACCGTCAACGTACGAGGAAGCCTCGTAAACGCGCAGATCACAACTTTCCGAAACCCCACAAATTTCCGAAACCCTACTTTGAAATTGGTTCGAGGCAACTGATTCCATCAGATTATGGCCCGAGAGTAAAATTTTGCCAGTGGTACTTAGATCAAGTGAGAGAAAACCCTAAGTTTGCCCAAAACATTTTATGGTCAGATGAAGCTACATTCACAAGAGACTGCTTAATGAATGACGAATACTGGTCATATGTAAGACCTAAAGCTGGCAAGCAGCCAAGTTGGGAAATTTATGTCTGGGCGGGGATAATTGGCACGAGGCTGATTGGGCCAGTATTTTTGCCCAAGGATCAGAAAATAAATTATTTGGACATCATCCTAGCAGCTCTTGAAGAGCTTCCCTTGCCTGAATATAAGGATATAGTCTTCCAACACGGCAGTATTCCAGAAATGTTTGCTAGCAGCTGGAAAAAATGTCTGGATGACCGTTTCCCTGTTTGGATTGGTGATGGTGGTCCTGTAGCCTGGCCTTTTTGCTCTCTGGACCTGAACCCAGTGCACTATTTTTTGTGGGGTCACCTTAAAGTTTCTATGTTTAAGAAACCCTGCAAAAGTGAAGAACAGATGCGTTGTAAAATAACTTCTGCATTTGAGACTGTTAGGAGCTCTCCAGATCTGTTAGCTAAGGCAATCAAATCTGTCCAACGAAATGCCTCTTTATGCATAGAAAGAAATGGAGGGGATTTTTCTTTTTTTCTGTAGAAGCATCACATCATCTATATTAATAATAAGTACTTTTTGTGATTTAATTAACTTTAAAATCTGTGCTAATAGACTATATAATGTGCTCATTGAATTAGAAACATACAAACTTGATTTCCAAAAGGGTGAGTTCCAAGATGGCTTGATTGGTTCACAATTATTATAGATGACAGTATATAATAGGGTGACTGGTAATTAGTGACCGATACTTAAATACGTGATTGTACTCATGATAACAAACAACTTTTACTATGGGACCAAACCTAAAATTGCGAAAAAAATCTGCTGTTTAGTCGTTTATGTTCGCCTAACTGGTCAAAATGTACTGAACAGCAGATTTTTTTTCGCGATTTCAGGTTTGGTCCCATAGTAAAAGTTGTTTGTTATCATGAGTACAATCACGTGTTTAGGTATCGGTCACTAATTACCAGTCACCCTATATAGTATGTGTGAGATTGAGGTATGTAACAGCGTCCTTGCTGCTCATGCTATGGAAGCAGCCAGGATGCTGTACTGATACTGAAATTTTAATCACCGTTTTCCTCTTAAGCGGCCATTGTACTCATCATTATGAACAACTTTTACTATGGGACCGAACCTGAAATCGTGAAAAAAAAAATCAGCTGTTCCCTACATTTATATTTGCATAACTCGTCAAAATGTAGAAAACAGCTGATATTTTTTCCCGATTTCAGATTTGGTCCCATGGTAAAAGTTGTTCATAATGATGAGTACAATGACCCCTTAAGAGGAAAACGGTGATTAAAATTTCAACCTGTATATGTATAGAGGTAGACATAACAGCACACCACATTACTTCAGTTGGAAAAGAGGGGTACATAGCATGGCACAGGGGACTGTTAAGTTACTACTGATATCACTTGATTTGTCTTTTTTATCTATAATTACGACATACAAATAAATAAAAGTTACTGTTTCGCATAATATTAGCTGAAAAATTTTTAAAATAGTTTTTTTTTTTGTTATAATACTGTTTATGCATTTAGTAAAAAGCTGTTATTATGACATTACAAACAGACACAGATTTCATATGGTGCAATACTCCATTTTAAAACACTTTAATCAGTCAAGTAAATATGGAAATATGGTTAGTATTATTATTAGTATAAAAAATATCCTCAGGCTGGCCAGCACTTCAAATCCAGTTGTTACAAGAGCTGGTGGTTGCCGCACGTCGCATGGGTCATCCGGCGCTGGCGACCAGACACATGACGTTCTTACTGCAGACCATGTGGCCGCATCTGTCCAGACAGGAGCACAGGGAACTGGCCATACAGCTGCAGGTAATGTCAATGATTATTTTTATGCAAGGTCAAAAAAAAACTATCTGGATAGCCTTTCTCCAACTATGTTGGGGTCAGCTTTTTTATGAGGGGCATTAATTTCTCTAAAATCAGAAAGGGAAATTTAAAAAATTTTGGAAGAGGCCTTTGCCAAAGGGCACATGGAGAATTAATGAAAAATTATGTACCTACTTATATCATGTTTTGAACTTCTTAAAACTGTTACTCTGAAATAAGGCTACAAATACAAAATTAGCATTAATTGCTGATTCACCATTAGGTTAATATCACAAAAATCTAAACGAGTGGGCCGTCAGTCTCTAAATCGCAGATGTCCATGGACCATCGATTTTGATCTATTTAGGAAGCCACCTGAACATTGAATTACATGGATCATAATCAGTGATCGGATAATCGGGCGCTCATATACCTAAACTTCTTCCCACAAAAGAATAATATGGACATTCCTTTCTGAATAAATAAGTAATTCCGGGTTCCCGGGATTGAACAATTTTGTAAAAACAACTGATAACAAACTTAATGAAATTATAGCAGTGGTTACTTTGATTTTGTATCTTTATTTTATTCAAAACAATTGAAATATCAATAAAAAATGATAATGTGCACAATGTGGTCAAGTAGTGGAATCTATCTAACAGATTAGTGATTAATGAAATCGAATAAACGATTCCGGGATCCGGTATTCTGAAAGGCATGTGCGTATTATTCTTTCGTGGGAATAAAAGTGAAGTTTAGGTATATTAGCGCCCGATTATCCGATCACTGTTCATAATACTTTGAGTGATGCTGGGCACCAATAAAAAGTTACCGAGAAAAAAAAGTATTTTTAAGTCCACATACGATTTTTTTATTATGCCATGAGTTTATGTAAGTTATCTGTTTAATGTGGTATTGTCTTGTTTTCCATAAAATAATTATTACTATTATTGTTTTCCATAATCGTCCCTCATAATATTTACTTGCACTATTATCATTTATACTAATAAGTATAACGCTTGTCATATCAATTTATTAGTCATAACTTTTATTTGCCATAAAATAAGTTTCCATAATAACATGTGTTATAATCATTAGTTTTTTTAAGTAACACATTACATAATCGATACTTGACATAAGCAACATATAATATAATTTAGAAACGTTTATTGTTTTTGTGCTTTTGAACCAGAAGAAGGCGGTCGACGTCAGGGGCACCCGAGGTTCGGTTTGGTTAGGTTCCTTTAAACCCTGCAGACAAAAATTCGACCTGACGTCGTTAGAAATAAAACGAGCGCGCAGTATTAATAAGCTGTAGGCGAGTCGTCCCTTAGGTATTCATACATATGAATGAATGAATGAATTGCACCGATTCTAGCGTGGTTAAACCAGACTCTGGTTTAACCACTACACTAGCTCCTGTAGCCTCATGTTCATGGTGCTACATCGACCATTGCATATCAAGGAATAGACTGGGGGGCGCGGTAATGGTAGGGAAGACGTGCCCGTAGGATAGGTAAGGGTTTAAGAGCCTACCAGATATGTTAGTCCAATGCTTACTCTAAGATAGAGTAAGCATTGGACTAATGGAAAGATGGGTAATTATATCTATGGACGGGCATCTTTTAACGACCTTCCGCTAGGTTGGTTCAGGTCGAGCTTCATCGGCGAGTCTTTTGGCGGGGTTCTACTGCTTTCTCGGTTCTTTTGTATGTCATTGCTCTGCTGTGTTGTGTTAGATGTTGCTGTATGCATGCTGCATGTGTGAGGTAGCACATTCTGTGGTTCTTGATGCGTTTGGTTATTGATTTTTCGTCTTAAATTTCATGCATTTTCTTTTGTCTTGGTTTATTCCTAGAGTGGTTAATCAAGTCTCTCATGATAACTCGCTCATATCTTCTGATTCTTGACCTGTTAGCTTCAGTAAGAGCCGATACTTTCAAACCATGTATCATGCACGGTAGATCACCATTCGATACATGAGTGGCTAATTTCCAGTCCATATTTGGAGTTATTTATGAATAGTAGTAACGATTCGGCGTTTTTCATGGCCTGTTCGCAAGGTTTTTTTATAGTGCTTTTTCGTAGATGTTATGTATTTAATTTTATCACATGTCGCCGACATGGAACACATGACATGATGTCGGTATACTTATTCCATTAGGGGTCACGTGATTCGTTATCTATGTAGCTATGGGGTCCCTAATTAGTATTTTTGTTTCGTTTATTTGGAGGCCTACACTATCTAGTAGGGGTTCAATATGGTATAGGATACCTTGTAACCCTTCTAGGTCATCTGATATAAAGATAGGTAAGGTCGTCCGCAATTTATGATAGTACTAGGGGGAGTGAGATTACACGATCCTGGTCAAGTTTTATTAATTGGGTTTCCTAGTCGAGGGTTCTAAGGACTTCGTCGATGACCAGTGTACACAGGCGAGGGGGCAGAGGGCAACCTTGTTTCCTTTAATAATCCAACTGCTTTGCTGGCCACACCATTTGATGCATACCTTGATTATCCTGTTGGTTAGCGATTTGTTGGTACGTTGTAACAGGATATCCCTTAGTGCAATGAGATCGACGTTGTCAAAGGCCTTTATGTCGAGGGCGAGTACATAAATTCTTTTACCTGCACGCCATTCTTCGTCTAAGACCCTTTTAAGCGTAAAGATATGGTCGTCTGTTGATCTATTGTTTAAAAAGGCCGCTTGGTAGTAGCCCAATTCCGTTATTATCTCATCTAGTTTTTTAAGTACGATGGAGGTCTTAATTCTGTAACCCGTGTTGCAATGTTGCAAACCGAAATGCGGCGATATTCATTCGCATCTTTAGGGTTATTGTTTTTTGGAATTGGTACCTGTTTGGTCTCCAGCCACGTGTCGGGTGCTTCGTTCTGTGTCCAAGCTTTGTTCATGAGTTTGGTGACGGCTTTTTGTACCTAATATTTGGGGCATTGCTTTGTAAAGCTCGATTACCACTTAGTCAGCTCCGGAAGCTGTCCCGTTCCGCATTTTATTAATGATTCCCGTTACGTCCTCCACAATGGGTCCATCACACTGTACTTCGGATATCGGCTTTTTTATATTAACTGTTGGTATAAGATGGCCCTCAATTTTTTATATATTTGCTCACATAAGTAGATCTTTTTCGACGTTTAGTTTGAAGTTTGTTTCTACTGTAAAAAAAAGTATAACATCTGCATCCTTTTTGCAGGGTGGTTTTTCCCCAGTCCATTGATGCCTCATTGGACTGGGGTAAAACCACCCTGCAAATTCCTTGCATGCTTTTTTGATGTGTTGCCTGACATTCTTTTACTAGGTTGTGCCTATTTGGATTTTCTGGTTGCCTCCTTTGTAGGAATTTAGCCTTTTGTAGGTTAGCAAGAGCTAGTCCATGATCTCTGGTCTGGTCGCTGTCCAGGAAACATCATGAGTCCATGATGTTTCCTGGGCAGCCGCTTTTAATACTTCAGTTATGGTATTCCAGGGTATTTCGATGTTTTCGTCCGTTGAGTTGATTCGTATAGCTTTTAGTTTTTTTTTTATGGAATCTTGGTATTTTGTTTTCGTGATTTTCTATTGAGGGCGGCATAATATCACTGTTTATAGTTGAAATCCTTGGCCGCAATTGTTGTTTCCTTCGCGGCTTGCTGTTGTCTCCGTATATTAATGTGTTTGGTGTTTTTTTTTTTTTTGAAATTCGGTTTATTTTTAGCAGACCCCAGATTATTTTATGTTCGGCTGTGCCCCTAGCTGCCCATTCGCCTTTAATAAGTTCGAAGGGTTTTTCTATTGTATGTGGCGTTATAATGTGATCCAATTGAGATTTCTGTGTGGCCTTTGACCATGATATCCTGCATGGTGATCTCGCTTTTGTTGTTTCTATTTGCAGTTTTTCCCTGTTGACTATATTCATTAACATTTCCCCGTTGCAGTTGGAAAAGTCGTGGTGTAGGTTTTGTTGGATCAGCTGCGTTGGAAACTTTGTGTATCATGTCGACCAATATTAGCATTAAAGTCGCCAAGAATTATTAAAGTGCATTTCCTTGGTTTTTGTCTGATCAAGTTTAAAAAGCCTATGAAGGATCTGTTTGCTATAGATGTATAACTGTTGATGTGAGAATTTATTATAAAATATACAGATGAGCAGGCTTGTCATTTCCCCTGTTAACTTTAAGAGTAGGTAGCTGACATCGCGTCTGTATCCTTTTTTCTGTTATCTAATTCAATTTGGGCATCTTTTCTCATTAGATTTGCTAGTCCCCGGTGTGCTTTACCTGCGGTGCCATTAAGCTGCCATTCGTAGTGTGTAGAGATGTATGCTCCTGAGTTCATACCTGTTTCTTGTATGCAGGCTACATGAATGCCCCTAATTGAGAGTTCAGTGTCTATTTTATCTTTTTTAGCTGGTTTTGAGGCCCCACGGACGTTCCAAGTTGCAATACGCAAGTCTAGGCAAGTATATTTTATTGCGGTAGCCGGCTGGTTTCGGATTGTGAACCCAGTGACATCTGCGACTACGTCTGATAACGGTGTATACATTGGTGCTTGTCGTTCATACTGTATTAGTGAGCTAGCTAATTGGGGGCTGTTCGTTTGGGACTGGGGTTTCGTGGGATGTCCTTGCTCTTCACGTGTGTTGTACTGGTTAACTAAAGGCTTATTATACTGTGTTGTTTAGATCTATCGTGTTGTTGTAATGTTCATCGTCGGTCAACTCATGACCCAGCTATCATAGTGCTGGTCCTTGTAGAGGATGTCAAGGATGTGTATGTTGCCGGGTACTGGTTGGTTCGCCGGTAGGTGAATACACTAGTGTGTGTCTTGTATTCGTGTGCACGTGCAAAACAAGATAGAACTCGGACGCGGCAATTAATATGTCCTCTCTTCCTCAGAACGAACGTCTTGTTAAACTGCGTGGTTATGTATTTTGTTATCTTTTGTTCCTGGGAGTAGTTAAAATATCCAATATCTTAAAAAATCATTTGATGAATCGTTCGTTAGTGCAATTAATTTTAGTTTAATCAAAATTATTCATTTTAACTTGATTATAACTTCAAAATTGGAGGCGCTTGTACTGAACTAGCATTGTTGTGTTGTGCTAGTATGGGCAAATGAATATTATGGTGAATAAATGTTATGGAAAACGACATTATTGAAAATTAAAAATATAGCAAATAAAATGGATTAAAATTATTATGACAGTTGATCGATTATGACCAACGAAATTAATGAAATTATGGCAAACATTAGTAAACCGTTTAATGTAAGTATGTATGAAAATACATTTATATTACATACTCCCAACAGACAATGGCCCACCTACCATCCTGCGCCGCATGCCATTTGTCACCTGTGCACTTGATGACGTTATGACTGCGTCATTGAGCGGAGTTCGTACAGCTGAATTTTGGGCTAAAGATGTTTGAACTTTTTGCCGTCGATATGCTAAGAATAAGAATAATTATTATTATTATTTACATAAACTCATGGCCTATTTTTCTAGGCAGAAATTACAGATTACAGCACGCCACTTGCTACGATCCAATGACAATCATGTTCGAAGTTTAAATTAATAAATTTGTTTTGAACTGATCCAATATCTTTTTTACGTAGGCTCTATCAGCACAATGTGAGGGCGGGCCCGTTCCATTAGTCCTAGAAACAGGCGAAGTGATTCCTCCGGCGAACTTAACTCATGTGCCTCACTGTTCCTGGTTTAACGCACGGCCGTTGCCGCCAGCGCGCGCACCGCATCTGAGGCAGGCCAAACCTGCGCATGGGCCGTTCATATTCACGCCTATACACTTTGGCAGTTTGGAGAGAAATTCTAAGAAAGATGAGGGGAAAATGGGTAAGATAATTATGTTGGTTTTATCGCATGTGATATCACGAAGAATATCATTGTGAGCGTTTTCGCAAAAATTTAAGCGAAGTTCCGAGGCTGTTCTTTTCTAACTGTAGGCATTAAAATAGAATTCATTGTTACGTGCATGTGTTTTAGGTGGCGAAACTGCAGCTATATTATTTTAGAGATTCTATAAATAATTTTAATAACTAAGTAAAAATTACCATTCCAGAATATCTATGGGTAGAAGACGACATATGCGAAGTGCAAATGAAGCTAACAAATCCTTTACCATTCGAGCTCAAAGTTTCAAACATGAGGCTTTTGACATCAGGCGTAGTATTCGAGTCTATCCCCGAGACTATAATCCTTCCCCCAGACTCCCCAACTACAGTCAACCTTCATGGAACGCCGAAAGAAGTCGGGGAGTTACAGATACAGGGCTACTCGACCCATACATTAGGTGTCAAGTCAAATTGTCGCTTGAAAAACATGCCGACGCCTCACAAATTCCCCGCTTCGTATACCATTGAAGTGATACCAAGTCTGCCTACCATAACTATTGAGACGATCGTAGCGCCCTCTGGTAATGCTAGTGTGACGAGCATGGAAAATGTGGGCAGTACCACTAATATCTCACTGTTTAATGGAGAGAGTACTGACTGTTCGATAAAGATTACTAATACCAGTAATGTGCCTATTGAACATCTTGAGTTGGCTATTCAGGTGAGTTTTGAACTTTCGTTAATTATTTTCTATGTGCATATTACATAACAAAACGCTAATATTTCCCGAAGTGTTCGGCAGAAGTGACCAGTAGACCCATATATCGCCCGTTATGTTATAAAACCTATGGATCCCAGGCATTAAACCTGGGTTCACACTGTCAGCACTCGCAACCAAAACCAACAAAGACAGCAATCAGACTGCTTCATGTTACGCAAAATAATCTTATTGACTTTTGGGACTCATCTTTTACTATTTCCTTTCAGTCAAACATGGACAGCCAACTCCAATCAAAAGTATTCCAGTACTCCAATGAGGACATACAGGCCCTCTTACCGATTCCGCCCAACGAAACAGCCACAATAGCCATCAAACTGTACGGAGAAGCAGATTTCCTGGACCTGGGCGGGGTAGGGGGGGAAAACCTGTTCCCTCTTAGTCTGAACTCTAACTACCCGTCGAGGGTCGGGTCTCCTGTACCTAATGCTCAAACTTCACTGCCGACCCAAAGTTCTAACCCGCAAACTTCGTTGAGTAGCGGACTTATTCCTAATAGGACTTCGGGCAGCTTTAGGTAACTATATTTTATTTTATTACTACCGGTAAAATGGGGTTAGTTTGATTCTACGGGTTTACTTTGATAACAACTTTCGACTTATGAAAAACTTAACTTAACTTAAATTTTATTAGATTTAAATATATAGATTTGAACAAAAAAAAAACAGTTATTTGTATTTATCAAAGAATCCCACCCAGAAACCATCATCTTAAAACAACTGCAGCACAAACATTTGTGGACCGATATTAATTTGTTTTTTGGGGTTACTATCAAAATACGTACCAAAAACTAGTGCGATCAAAGTATCCCCGATGCAGTATGAAGTTGATCACGATGATTATAATTTTTTTTTTCTCATAAAGGAGTGTCCAAAAATATTACTTTAATGTAAACATATACAACCCATAAAACCGATGTTACATTTATTTTTGTAAATTTTTCAGCCTTCTTAGTACAGAAATATTCAACCTCGAATTTTAAAATTGATCAAAATTTATCAATGTAACCCCATTTTACGGTAGCGACCCGCACTAGCTTTGCACGGTTTTTACGACTAGACAAAACATCTTTATTATACTAATTATTTAAATTAAATATGAATGTGAATAAATTCTCTATTTAGGTGAAACAAAAATTGTGGTGAACAACCAAATCAGTTGCGTGGTTTAGAGAACAACGCGGTTACACAGGCAGACACGAAAAGCGACTAATTTGTATTATATACAAATACGATTAATCTGTTTCCAAAGCTAAGTAATGTTCAATTTATTTTAGATCGACAAACTCTCATACAACAAGTTGGTCGGCGCCCATTTCAGTGATGTCTCCATCCAGAGGACGTCAAATAGAAACACAGGTAAATATTAAACTTATTTGAAAAAAATATTGTAGTTTTTGAAGCCATTTATGTCCCACTTATACAAAGATCTACCCCATATACTTCTCTACACCTGTCATCTATTTCTGGCTTACCCTTAAGATAGACGCTTCCCAAGACATTTAATGTTGAAAGGAGAATCGGTAAATAGGTATGGGAGTTGGTCTAGGCACCAGTAACAAAATGGATACAAGTCTGTTGAGAGTATCTCACTTGGTGTACGCTTGGTTGCGGAACCATACGTACATTTAGTTGGCAGCGCGACTGGGTGCGCCATGTCGTCCCAGTGAGATACGGTCCCTACCTTCTTTACAAAAAGCACACATCTCAAGACACTTTGGTTTTTGTTTCAGCTAATAATCAGATATTCTGGCGGCGAAGGAAAAGAGATGCATTGCCGTCAGTCGACGCTTCAGATCAATCTAGAACTATTGCCGAGCGTGTCTATAACGCACTGGGACGTTTTGCCGGCAGAAATGTAAGTAGTATATGAATATTTAGTATTGAGACAGATTTCATGGGTCATGAAAAATAGATTTTTGCATCAGCTTTTAAAAGCGTATATTTTTTCCCTTGGAAATAATATTTATGTAAAAACTATAACATTATTATCATTTTCTTATGCTATTACCTTTGACAGATACTCTGTTTATTTCCAGTCCATCTCAACTATACCTGGTGCTCGACGTGACAAACCTAACAGCAGAAGAGATGGACTTCCACTACGCGCCGAGCAAACACATCCTGATCGAGAGCAAGGAGTCGTGTCGTGTGCCCGTGCCTTTAGACCGCTGCCCTTTCAATACTACGCCGAGCAAGCCTCTCGATGAAGGTAACTATGGTCTGTTCCAAAAGTATCTGATTAGTGTGTAAACAAACCCCATTCAGGTAAAATTCTTACGCAATCGCTCACTAGGGGGAATTGGTAGGAATGTTTAGGGCGGTGTTGAGGCTGCGCCGCTTCTGCAGCGCCTCGGGCATGTTTGCGGATGCGCGCTCCGACTATTTTCACGCCTCCATGCGCAAGAGGTGCGTGTCGGGCGTCCTTAGTGCGCAGGGTGCGGGCCATCTCCAGTACTGTCCTGGTGACGATCGCTGAGCGATTTGACTGCCCCTATATACGACCAATGTTGTAATAGACATTTATAGTCTGGGCACTAATTTGATTGACCTTATCCTTGATTGATGTTTATAATGACTTGTTTGTATTGTGTTGTTTTTATATATTCACTTAATTTTGAATTCTGTGACCTTTATAATCTGTATCAACTCATTCGTTCATTTTATTTACAAAAATTCTTCGTTACTATTTTATTATAATATGTATAGATTTGTTTTTTTATAAAGTTGAAATTATCTGTATAGCAACTTTATAAAAATAAATAGGTAATAAAATAACTGACCACTTTTTTCAAAGTTTTCGTGTTATACTTTTGGAATCGTCTCCTCAAGCCCTTTATTATGATGATCCACATGGTCAGTTGCACGTAAAACTTATTACTTATTGACTTCTAAAACCTTTTCTTCTTAGGTAAAAATATGGCTATGTTGAATATGCTTATAAGTATTTTCTGGTTCTAATCCACAGAGCTAGTAGAATCCAAGTCAACAAACACAGGCACTTCGACTAACAGCCTAGAACTGATGTGTTCGGAGCACATCACAAACAACATCTCTTTGCGCTGGCATCTGATGCAGTCGGACATCACGGGCCGCGCATCTGTGAAGGGCATCACGTTGTCGCAAGCCATGATGGATATCGTGAGGATGTCACCTTTGAATTGGGGTAAGTGGTTAATTACTTTATTTATTGACTACCTAACTAAGAGATTCCAGCGACCTTCACTAGGTTGTAAAAATGTATCTATATAATTATATTGTATCGATATTTTTTAGTGTTGTTATTGTTTTAGAGTTATTAGAAAAAAAAAATAAGAATTTTGCAGTGTGTGTGCTGAATTTTTTTTAGCTTCAAACTTCAGCATTTCAAAATATGTTTGGGCAATGGATGATAAAGTAACATTACTGCCCCAGATAATATCTTCATATGACAGCTAGGACACACGACTCACTAAAGAGTCCTGCCGTGCAAATGAGCCAACTTTTATTGGAAGAATAACATGATTGTGTTCAATATCTTGAGAAAACGTTCCTAGTTTCAACCATGTTATTTGCTGGTCAAAATTCGAAAACATACTAACCATCACAATATTTCCGATCCTCAGAAGTAAGCGTGAACAGCCAATGCATAAAACCGCAAGAAGAATACAACTGTTCGGCGGGCGAGTGCCTTTCCCTCGGCGTGGCTGTCTGGAACCACCTCAGTAGACCGCTGCACAAACTGTGCCTATCTGTGCAGTTCTACCAGGACTATAACAACGGAGTGCTGAGCTACAAGCTTGATAATAGAGTCGCTACTGCTGGAAATAATAAGTAAGTGAACTATCTACATTATGTTATTGTATTGTAGCGCGATTTTGCGTACGAACAGTAATGGAGTTTATTTATAAACGTATCTTGAGTTAAGTCATAATTAGCGACTGCTTAATCATACATTTTTGACGTTTAAACGTCTCTTAACTTTAAAAGCAACGTTTATAAATAAAGGAGTAAATTATAAGGCTGATTAATTTTGCTGTAGTACAATATTGTTCAGCCAATAAGTGATCATTGTTGTCTCACAATTTTCGTTTTCGTTTCGACAATCGAAGTCGTTTAGGCTTGGAACCGCCATATTCCTTAACAAGCAGCGCCACGCGGTTTCACCCGCATAAGTTTCGATCCCGTGGGGATGTCGGGATAAAAAGTATCCTATGTTTTAATCCAGGGTGTCAGCTACCTCCAATTTTATCAAAATCCGTTGATTAGTTTGTGCGTGAAGAAGTAACAAACATTCAAACACACTCACAAACGTCCGCCTTTATCATATTAGTGTGTTGTAGATATCTATAAAATTGATAAAAATATGTAAAAAAGTAGGAGTGATTAATTTTTGCTTTATCTTTCAGAGTGGTACTCTCAACTCTACCCGAATCGGCAAAGGCCTACCACGAGTGTACCGTCGTTTTCTTGACCCCTGGCGAATACAAGATTGACATTCAGTGCTCAACCACTGAACCTGTGCTGGACGAAGTTCCCCTCATCAAGGAGACTGAACACCCATCCATAATACAACCTTGTGCTGGAGAAGTCAGCCACATTTGGCGGTTTATACCACCTGTAGCTATAAGTGTTACTGATTAAGTTTAACCTAATTATAATTGGACTCGTCTATTTACACCTCTGCTTAACATCGAGGAATACAAGTAAGGTGTTATGTTAATTGGATTGGACGTAGGCAAGTCTTGCAGCCCATAGCTAAAGTTAAATTGGTCTGATTTCATAATTTCCATGTCGCTTTAAGCTTAACCATGTTTTTTTTACGTATTTAATAATAATATGGCGGAACTGTTGATGTATTGCTAGTGAATGTATATTTCTTCAGTATTTTCTATACTTAAGCACCACTAAAACAATAAATTGCATTTAGGTATTTTTATCAATCGTGTTTTGTAACGATTGTGCATAACTGCGTCCAAATACTTATCCAAATTGTTTACTTACATAATGAATATAATTATTCATTTGTATTTAAAACCTCATTTATTGTCAAAAGCAAATATAAAGTTTCTATTATTTCAAATTGCTTTTTTATTTTTCTCTATAACTATAGTTACTTTTTCGACGTATATGCAAACAAGTTAGAGGATGGCGATAATATAAGAGCGAGCGAAGCGATCTCGAATATTTTAGTAGAGCATATAATTTTTTCCGGCTGATTTTTCAATCGACCAATAATTTTATTTGTGGAATAAAATTGGCGTCTGACAGTTTTTGTATGTAAGGCATTATCCTATAACAAAGTAAAATTACGGCTTATTCCAAAAATCCCCTTAGACAATCCCCTGCTCAGCATCGTAAAAAGGCAATGAGAATTTAGGATGCAAGAGAAAGACGTCGTGGTGACTCGTAAGTTGGTTTCCAAGCAATAATAATAAGGCGTAGTCGACGGAGACCCGCTTCGCGGGGCCCTAATTTCAGTTTGCAGCAAAGTGTACTTTTTACATACGGAAAGTGCAGGGTATAAAGGAACCTACCTAACACGAAGGAGATGACCTATCCGAGTCGGGGTGCCCCAAGTCATAGAATACATTATACATACGGACACCCCAAGTCCCGAGCTCGCTTTGCTCGTTCTTGCATCCTAAGTTCTCATTGCCTTTTTACGATGCTGAGCAGGTAATCATGGGGATTTGAGGAATGACCCAAAATTACAAATGCGCTCAAAAATAAGATTATTTACGAACGCATTTGTAATTTTTACGTTCCATACTTTTTCTCATCAAACTGCGTTCGCTCGTAAAAATTGTTAGTATGAAAATAATCGTTACGCATGGAATTAGTATGCACTACAGTTACAGTGACCTATTTGGTATAAAAAATTAAATGTAATATAATAAAACCAAATCCAAATACCTAATATTAAATGCGTAGATATAGATTCTCTGTCAATGCCTAACTGAAACGAAACGGAATAATAAATGACAGCTGCATTCATAAGCACGTTCCACCTCCACTATTAATTTTAATTTTACCATTCTAAACATAACTTTTTCTTCTGCCTCGAATTTTCGCCTATAAAACCTGCAAAAGTAAATTATAACATGCTAAAAATATGCAGTGCTGCACTTATTTATTGCAATGAAAATAAATCAAGCATTGTTGATTTTGTTTGTGATTGTCAGTGATTGTGAATTGTACATTCCACTTATTTTCAATAAACTCCAAACCACTCGCAAAATCCGTTGCCTT
The DNA here is from genome assembly GCA_914767645.1 of Hydraecia micacea. Lineage (NCBI taxonomy): Eukaryota > Metazoa > Arthropoda > Insecta > Lepidoptera > Noctuidae > Hydraecia > Hydraecia micacea. The sequence continues at coordinate 6,427,800 of OU611794.1, forward strand.
TGCTGTTCCGTTTATTTAACGCTAGACCAAGTCAACAACAATGTCTGGAATTTCTGCTACTCACTGTGTTATTGAAAACTGCCGCACAACTGTTCTAAATAAACCGCCGGGAGTTTCATTGCACCCGTAAGTTTAATTCTCTATCGTGTTTTTCTTGAAGTGCGTTACCAACTTGTAAAGTTTGCCAAGCGAACAAAGGCCAGGCACATTGCCTGCACTCTAAACATAATATATCGTATTGTTCGTCGCGAGACTCGCTAGGCGGCCAGCTGCTTATCCTGATTTTATCATTAGTCAGTTGTACCTAATTATGTATCAATGTGCTAACTTCTATTTTATATGTTTACAGATGTCCAGCAAGCAACGAAATGCGGAAACGATGGCTGAGATTGTTAAAAAATAAGTGTTCTATGCTTGATTGGTACAAAAGCCAAATCTGCTCGAAACATTTCGAGTCGAAATATTTTGATTCGCAAAGAAAACTGACGATTAATGCCATACCAACAATATTTGCACCTCCTAGTTTCCCAAAAATTGCACCGAAACCCCCTGCAAAAGTAAGTTTTATTTAAATATTATTTGTATTTCCCTATTACATGGAACTTGAAACGTAACTGGTGAACTGTGGGTGTACTACTATAGGTAAACCTCTACCTAACACATTGGGGAATACAGGTGTGATGTTATGTTATAATGAATTTCAGAGAAACTTATTAGAATATTAGTCATTATAGCCGGTTGATTAAATCTGGCTGGTTTTTGATGTTATTGTGTCTTGTTTTTAAACCTCTATTATAATGCTGTCAAATATTCACACATAAGTCCACAGAGTACTTTTTGATATACTGAAACATAAGTCACACCTTTTACCAGTACACTTGGCTTGGTTATGAATCAACAAGGGTTGTTAATCACAAATAAACTAAGTAGATTTGTTAAAGGCTTGCCAACAAATGATAAATAAAATAAAAAAATAAGTACAAACAATTATTAGTATGATTAATTATTATTAGCATTAAAATAGAGCAGAAATGTAGATTTATTAAACAAAATACTTAATTATTATAATATTGCTATGTTTAGCCACAGAATAAATACTCGAAGCTTGACTCGGCACAATTGCCACCAAGCAAACCCACAACCCAACCCCACCCTTCAAACATGCAAGGCAATAAAAAGGAGTCCTCCAACAAAAAAACTGGATTTGTCTCACGTGTCCCTTGGACCTATGAGACAGAGCCACGCTATGTAAGTGACAACATGTTCCATACTTATGACTGTGCAGTTTTTTACCCATGGAATGTGTGAATTGCAGTGGTTACCATTATATGCCGCTTGTGTGTTTGAGCACCATACTTAAATACACGAGCGACATGTTGTCGACGGCAGCCGCCGACACTTCGACGCGGCGGTTGCAGTTGCGTCTGTCGTCGACGCATGTCGCTCGCGTGTATGCACACTTACCTGTATGTTTTGATTTGACCACTAGTTAGCAAGTCCTGCCTATTCTTATTTAGCTTCCATGGTGTCACTCAGTTCCCTACTTTAATTAGTTCTGTATCCTTTTATATGCATGGAGCATAATGTGTGTGTGCCTGTATCTTGAGTGAAAACTTTTTAAATATACTGAACCAAGATGTTCAGTATATTTTGTTAGACCAAGCAAATGTAGAGCTTTAAATGTATTTATTGTTTTTTTTGTGAATACTTTTATTACTATAGCTGCCCAATAACCTGCTATCATTATAATTTTCTAGCCAATGACATTGAGATGAGCCTCAAACACAAGTTACTTTGTTCTCAGGGCATGGAGACACCAAGATCTAAAGTAGACAGGTTGCTGAACAAGCTGACACAAGCCGAACTTACTGCCAATATAAAAGCCAGCATGAGTAAAATGAAGGAACCTACTGACTTGGATGCATTTGTCACCGATGACCTCAGGTGCCGCTCAGATGCACCAAAAGAGGCTGCCTTATGGCTCATGGTTAAGAAACAAGAGCATTTAAATAACAGACTTATGGAACTGGTAGTTCAAACCAAGAAGCATGTGGAAATCCTCAGTAATAATTCAGAGGAATCTTTGATTTCTAAGAGAGATAATGAACAAACTATTGAGTCTTTGAAGTATATAGTAAAATGTCTCCAAGAGAAACATGCGACACTTGAAGAACAGATTGAAATCTTGACTGCTGTTGAATCTAGATAGGTTAATAAAATAAGATTATTCATTTTTCGTAGAGGACAGATTCAAGTAATAAGGAAATGAATGTAAGCATAAGGTTTTCAAGTGTTGAGTTAAATAAATTGGATGTTTAAATATATTCCTTTTATTGAAGTAATAAATCTAGTTATAGTACGCGCCATGAAAGATGAGACTTGACTTTTATCTTAAACTTTATTATTTCATAATAAATATTAAAATATTGTTAAGAATTTTTATCTAAATGTCATCGATAAATCCCTGAATAGATATACACATTACAGGTAACTATTTCATACACAACTTACCTGCGCAAACTCCCTACTACTGAGCTTGTCAAGTCTCATCTTTCGTGGCGCGTATTATACCTTAAAATTATGAATAAAATATATTTAATATTGTGATTGAACACATACAGTCTTATTAGTTAAGAGGATCATAATTATTAAAATATAATTTAAATTGAGAATAAATAAATACTTTGCTACTTATTATCTAACTCACTATTTACGTCTCATTTGTTTTTCCAATATTTCCCTTAATTTTAATTTCTTATTTGTTTTATCAGTCAATGCTCTGCCAAGAGGAACTATTTCCATTTGTTGAAGACGCCGCCTAAATCGCTGGTAGAATTCTAAAACGCCAGGATCAGCCCACACGTGGCGCGAGTCGAAGTCCAGGACCCTCAGTGTCTCTAGACTCTGTGCTCTGCTCAAGGCCACGTATGCTTGGCCAGCCTCAAATATTTTTGATAAAGACATTTCAACACAGTCCAATGTCAAACCTTGAGATTTGTGTATAGAAAATGCCCAAGCCAGATTCAAAGGGACTTGTCTGCGACACAGCAGAGATCCATTCGAATTCTTAACATACCAGCGTTCAGATCTTGCTGTATACTCCTTTCTATTCTTAAACCTAACAACAGGAAAGCCTTCCTCAAATCTTACAACTACTCCTCTTGCCCCATTCACTAAGCCGGCATTAACATTAATATTTTTCAACAGCATCACTTGAGCTCCTACTTTCAGTAACAGTTTAGAAGGGGCAATAGTCTGCATATCAAGTTGTTTGGTGGCATTATCACTGTCTTGTGAGGAAAAAATTTTCTCTTCACCATCCAAGTCGCTTAGCTTTGATTCATTTATCATTTTTGAGTCATTTGTGTGAGAGCACAACCTTGTTGCTAGAATACCATCACTCTCAATCTTCTGCCGGGATGTGCCAGTAAGGCGCTCACTGATTTCTTTGGTGACTCTACCAATTCTTATGCTGTTGAGAATAGAGATGAATTCTGAATCATTTTGCCTATGAACTTGCTTGAGTTCAAAACAGAGTTCAATGCATTTGTCCCAGCAAGGTGACTGGAAGCAGAACCTCTTCCCTGTCTTGCCTTTGTCCGTAACCGGTGGCAATTGCAGGAAATCTCCACATAGTATAAGTTGTATTCCACCAAAAGGTTTGTCGTTTTTCCTCACATATCTTGCAACTGCTTCCAATTTCTGTAATGGATAAGGATCCACAATGGTTACAGTTCCTAAATAACAAACCGGTCAAGTGCGAGTCGGACTCGCACACGAATGGTTTTGTACCACAAGGCAAAAAAAGCCGAAAAAACACATTTCTTGTGTATATCCCTTTAATTTTTTTCTTTATTTTATTTTCATTTTTTGGTGTTATAGCGGCAATAGAAATACACACTGAAAATTTCAACTGTCTAACTTAGTGTTCATGAGATAGCCTGCTGACTGACAGACAGACGGATGGACAAAGACCAAAGGTGAAATAGGGTCCTGTTGGCACCTTTTGGGTACAGAACCCTTAAATTTATATTAGGTTTGGAATGCTCTGTCTGAATGCACCATGTGCTTGTAGTTTCACCAGATTATTGAAAGGGTTACAGTAACATAGTAAAGCTGGATTGAACAACCAATAAACAGATATATACCTCAAAGAAACCTCCATCTACCATAGATATTTCATCTATAATGAGGTGTTTACATTTTCTCCACTTCTGTGCCACTAATGGTAGTTTCATAGCTCTTTCGCAAAGATGTTCTAAGGTTCCACTCCCATCTCCAATGCCAGCAAATGCATGAAGAGTTGTACCACCTGCATGAAAAGAGAGGTGGTATAGTTAATGATAAAAGTAGGTTAAAATCCTAAAGCGGATGGATGATAAGTTGGTTACTTTTTAGTCACAAGCACTGATATGTATACACTTAGCAACTCAAAAGCGGTTTTCTTGTGGAATAATGATCTTTGAGATAAAACTTATTTTACAATGGTATACATGCAATTTATGTGCATTTTATTTATTTATTAATAAGCATCGACGCCAGCAGTGGCCCAGTAGTAACGGCCCCGATTTACAAGTTGTAGGTTGTGGGTTCTCTTTACTTTATGTAAATTATTTCAACACTACTTCTCTCAAAACGGTGAAGGAAAACATCGTGAGGAAACAGACATGTCTTAGAACCAAAAATTCGAAGACATGTGACATCTACCAACCAGCACTCGGCCCGCGTGGTGGATTACGCCCCCCCCTTGAAGAGAGGAGGCAGTGGTGGGAACATTAAAGACCGATTATGTATGTATGTGACGTTTATAAGCATTGACGATGACGTGGAGTTGCCACCAGCCTGTATTACCTATTCGTAATTAAATGGGTTACACAATACTATGTTTGTAAAAACATAAAATTACAATTAATAAATTATGAGACAAATACTCAATTACTCTTAAAAGTTGCTCAGCTCAGTGTATACAAATTAGTGCTAACCGTACAGATAGAGAAGTCTTATACTAGGAAGTATAATTTATATTTAAAACAATAATGAGGTCAACACTCAGCTAACTAGAACAGGCAGCCAAGTTTTTCCAGTGTAGAGTATGTCTGAAAACAAAAAAAAATATCATGTGGGTCAAACACTTACCAACATGGCAAGCAGCAACTCCAGTTGAGGCTGTAGGTACAGTGACGTCAGGTGGCAAAGCTGCCACAATCCTCTTCAGTAAGAAACTCTTTCCAGTCCCAGCCGACCCAGTAAAGAATATGTTCTTCCCTCCAAGACAAGCCTCTAATACTCTCTGCTGTTCAGGGTTCAACGAACTAGTATTGGTCAATGGTGATGGGGAATATAACTTCTTAGGTGCTGGACCGCGCGCGCTATCGTCCATTTTACGCTTCTTTGATGGAGGTGAAGGTGTTGTCAAAGTAGATTTAGGGATAATCTTCTTAGCGTTATTAAGATCAGCTACTGTGACTGGACTAACTTCTTCAAAAGCCTGAGCTTTGCCACTCAATAATTTAGACCTCATGGTTTGCTTTGATGATGTAGTATTACTACTGACTTGATCTTTGTCTCCCGTCATTTTAACGAATATCGTTCTCAAAAACCCCACGAGATTCGTCGGTGGCGCGTTCGATATGAACAAAGTGCAACCAGCATCTTGAAACTTTACGCTTGCCTTACCTTCCGCCATGAACTTTTTAAAAACATTTATGCCTTTCAATGCAAACCTAATAGCGGCGTGTTTCTCACTTGTAATCTCCATAAACATTTCACGAAATTCGTTACGTATCAAGCGAAGTGAAGCTGTCTTGTAATTAACTTTCCTTGTTATAGATCCCTGTGTCATCCATTCTAGAGTTACCGCACAAGATAAAAACGAATCTCCGCCTTCCATTTTAACTTTGGGTTTACTTTTAATTCATAAAAATAATATTGATACAAAAGGCGCGTAACGATAACGTAAAAGTTCATACACACACTGACAGACAGTTATGAACTTATGACATTTGACTGTTGACAGGCGTTTGACAGAGACTAGCCAGAGACTTAAGCTTCTACAAAGTTAATGACAATAAGCTTTTCTTAAATCGGGATTCTAGTCTTTTGACTTTCATAAAAAAACCGGTTAATACAAATGCATACCGATTTTTCAGAACCAAAAAGACCAGCATTCACCATTTTGAAATAATTATGTTTTACAAATATTCCTATTTACCAAGTCAATTGTCAGAAAAGCTATTTATTTCCCCTCAAATTAAGTTCTAGTTCTGACGTTCCGATTGCTGACCACCTCGCTGTTCTGGGTTGAGCGGAGGTTTGCCAATACTTTCTCCGGAGCAGTCCGGAGTTTGGAGTTATTCCTGGTTGTTAGCGATAGATACTCTAATTCTCCTATTATCTACATGCTATTGTCTAATTTGTTTATTGTACATACAATGAGACATAATTTGCGAAATGTGAAGCACGCTTTACACCTCTCTGCCATGCTATGAATTTAGAGTATGTTGGGGTAAGATCGTTGCTGGGGTAAGACCGTAGGAATTAAATTTCTTTGTCTGCAAAATTAAATTATGCTCTGATCTTCGTCGTAGCAGAATAAAAATTCAAAATATCGAGTGCCAAAATCAAAAATTCGGAAAAAAATGATTTTTTTTTCACTATTTCGGCCATAACTTTTTTCGTTTTTGACTTTCTCGAATAATTCTTTTTGCAACTTACAGCTCTCGTGAATACGCGTCTTTTGAGCGTTTTTTGAATATCATATCTTCACAACTCTCCGAGATATAAGGGGATCGCACTTTTTCGTGCAATCGGAGCATAAACTGAAGCGAACGAAAAGACATTTCCAATGTCATAATAATTATGGAGAACACCATGTTTATTACTGCATTAAAAACATTGCCACATTAGGTGGGAATTTGATTCCTACGGTCTTACCCCAACATACTCTAAATGCTATGCTATGCTATGCTATGCAGCTATGCTATGCATGCTATGATATGCTAGCATAGCATAGACTTCTATCTTATTAAAATAACTTCGTTCTTATAAAAATGAATACCCATCATCTGTAATTGTACATTATGGATTGCAATAAACGATTTGAGATTTGAGATCTGGGAATTTACCCATTTAAATACCCGGTATTTACCCAAATTTGAATTTACCGGGTAGAATCCCATCTCTAAATCCATTTACCTAACTGATTTAGCCTAACCACCCGGCCACGACTTTTGGCTTAGCGGAAAGCGGCGCGGTTTCTTTAGTCTAGCGTAGGTGTGTCGTGGCATGGTTCATACATTTTGGTATGGTTTGTTTTTACCGCTCGCCGCCCCGCGCTAAGCTGCCGCTGACTAAGCCAAAAGTCGTGGCCGGGCGGTAAAGCTTATAGTATTCTATCAGTAATACCTACCTAGTATTCATGTAATACCTCTAAACAAAGTTCTTTTTAGGCAAAATTAGTGTGGCAGTAGTTTCTTAAAACGTTACATAGATAGTAGGTACTAGTAGTATAGTATAGTTAGGCCTACTCTTTTATTCATTTATGAGCGGCTCCTAATTAACCCTTTCGTAGATATACTTAGGTACCTACCCATAGTACGTGAGATATTCCAGCGCAATGGTAACTTGATCTTGACAAGACCATATCGATTCACTGGCCCGCTGTGCAGAAATCGGCTCATCCTGACATGACGCAACCGCGCAAGCAGACGCCCGTCGGCGTCGGCCCGACAAGAGAATTTCATTACACATGCTATATTTCAGAAGCCTACTGTGACATTAACCATTGCTCGATGCCAAGCGATATGAGGTCATCAGTCAATCTCTTTGTAGTTTCGCTGAATTACACTGCAGTCCAAGTTCAACAGTTTCTCCCTAATAGATCTTATATCGTTAGCAGTAAAATCCAAAATTCTGAGGCGACGCTTTGGCACATGAACCATGAACGTTTTCGTTTTACTGAAAATATTGAGATGTTCTTGATCTTATGGCGTAGTTAAATAAATTATATGCAGTTATTATAACTACACTGCAAGGTACTGGTTTAAAAGTGGCTAGTCATTAAGGATGTGTCGTGTGAATTTGTAGATAAGTAGGTATGAGTACCTAAGTAGGTAGGTACGGACGTATTAAAATAAAATGATGCGTCGATATTGCGGGGTACTCACTGAACACTGAAACAGTGGCGATACTTTAATGTGAACGGAAGCCGACACTAAACGTATCAACGCCATTTGCTTTCAAAGTAAATACGATTATTTTCGCGATCATTTGAAAATATTTAATGCTGATAGAAATAAAGCCGTACCGCTTACGTACCGTCCCTAAATATGACAAAATTTAAAATGGGAAATTGTTTATTTCTCCGAAGCAATAGTCTGCTGATCTGCTCCTGGCACCCATAAACTTTTGCTTCGATTTTATGAGTCATAAGGTGACGGGTTTCTTTAATAGGTCATAAAATGCCAATAAAAAATAGCTTTATGGTCCATTTCTCATACACAATAATTAAAATGTTTCGGTCTAAATCTACACATGAAGTTCACGTCTGGCTGTCTGTCTCCAGACTGGGTGGGATATGGCATGATGGAACTTCCGTGACTTCTTTTATTGAGTAGGTGGGAAGTTAGACCCTAAAGTGCCTGTTACCGCATAGGTTACATTCTGGGACTGGTAGGTATTAAACTATCCTCAAGGCTCAAACTCCTCTAAAATCGCTACTACTGATATAGATTATTGAGATGTTAAAACAAGAGATAGATAGGTTTTTCTGCCTTCGGCGTGCCAAAACTGGTGATAGATATAGGTAATTGGGTTCGGCCGTTAGTTTACCAAACACAGTTTACTTTAGGTAGGTGGATCTATCTACAAATTCTATAGACTTTAAATACGAGTCTAAAATAAATGGAAATCAAACTGCATCGCAAACCGCCATTTCACATCGACTATAAAATAGACATTAAATTTCATACACAGCTTTTAGTCCGTCCGTGGATGACAGCGTGACATGACAGGCACAAGGAATCGATACAGGAAACAAGCGCGCGCGCACATAACCCAGAATTAGCAATGTCCCCGTCGCATCTGCCGTCAGCCGACAAACGGTCACGTCGTAAACGGAACTGTATTGCGAAAATTGTTTTAGCTAATGCATGTATTATTGTAACACCTTTCTACTTGAAGAGGTAATAACGTTCTATGGAGAATTTCTAGTACAGATTTACGATTTCGAGGTTCTAGGAGTTAGGTAGATAGAGATGTTGTTTTAATTTTCTTTTAAGAATCTTGCCATTAGATTAGCATTATCAGCCTATAACGTTCTCTCTCTCTCTACAAACTCTCTGTGAGAGGGAGTGGGCCGAGATCCACCACGCGGGCCCATAGTGCGGGATGGTAGATGTCACATGTCTTCGAATTTTTGGTTCTAAGATCGATCGATCGATTTTCGGATTCTTCACGATGTTTTCCTTCACCGTTTCGAGAATCGAGAGCAGTGGTGATGGAATAACTTACACAATGCAAAGCACCTGTCTGGCTTCGAACCCACGACCTGTAATTTCGTAAGTCGGGCCCGTTACCTCTGGGTAACCACTGCTCTGAAAAAAATCTTGCAAGAATCTTACAATTTATTCTAATTAGATAAAGATAAACGTACGTATAGGTGGGTACCTAAAATGGGTACAGTTATACCTAAGTTTCGTGACTTGAAATCAATTGGAAGTCGCTGCAATAAACTTGAACATTAACTACCTAAGTAGGTATACCTACTCGTAGGAACATTCGACTACTTTGGCGTTGCAAAGCGTTACGCGGATTCGGCGGAATAATTACAGCGACACATTATCAGTAGCTATTTTCATTTGGACAGTTCAGCAACACAACAGTATTGTCCGGCTTTCACACGAATTGTTCAACCAACAACCACAACCCAACATTAATTGCGTTATTTACGTTGTTGAACAGACACATTTTTCGAACATAATAGGTATGAAGCAATGGATTGTCAATATCCTTTAAAATTATTCAGATTGATGATGATAGTGTACCTATTACGGAATTAGGGTGCGGTTTGATAAACTGCCAGATTATCGGGTAAGATCTAGCTTCCCCAAAATTTTCATACAATAATTAAGGGCTACAAACTGGCAACCACCGAATAGGATAGGTTTTTGGTACCTAGTGCCAAAAAGCAACACAGAACACAGCCATCTGTAGACGTATCTCCTTGTTTTTCTACGTCTTAGCATTTTTTTGCCTAACGGCCGAACGTCCAAGAACTCGCTTGCTTGACTATAACCATTTACATCGAGATACCATTGAGGAACTGCCTCTATCTACTTATAATTTCTGAGTTTTGTCTGAACTCGGAACGCAGGTTCCTAAGGCAAAAGGGTTGTGCGCTAAAGCCAATGCTAGATGCGTCTGACTCTGAATATCAGTATGCAGCAAAGAGATTGTGTAGTCATTGGTAGGTATTGCTAAACAACGCCATGTGGATACAGCTTACAATGTAAATAATCAACAAACCACTAGTAAAATTGGGTACATAAACAAAGTACCTAAGCATTTTTCAGTCAGTTACGCGGTATTTTCATTTCTAATTTCATATTTTCAGGCGATGTTTGAGATAGATGCCATGTTGGTTTGGTAGATGTCCAAGTTGCATACCCAGCATACCATCTTGACAGTTGTAGGTATCAGCCAAATACATTAGATGTATTATTTTAAAACAAAAACATCGACCTACAACCAAAAATTAATGCATACGCTAGACATATCTATTTACTCTGTAATAAATAATTTATATAGGTAAGTAATTGAAAAAATAAATTCTGACTTCATAAGACACTCGGAATCCACAACACAAATGAAATGTTTATTTATGATAGTAAAACAAAAACGCGATGTTTAGATTTGTTCATGTGTAATTAGTTGGCAGGGTTCCGAGTAGGTAGGAATGCCCGGGGTTGCGTTACAGGCATATGCTGAAACAAAACAATTCGTGTGAAAGCCGGACAATACCGGGGTGACGCTGTGGTGGCCACATGTTGCCGGGTTTATGTGGACAACGTACTTAAAATCTCTTACGCGTTTTCAAAACTTTCAGATTACAAAAGAGGAAATTTCAAACTTAGGTACAGACGCCAGCACATCAACCTACACCTAACTGCAAATTTTCCCAATCAACATTGAACCTTATGCTTTAGCGATAAAGTTGAAAATCTATTACAGAAATCTGACAGATTGTAGTAGGTTGATGTGCTGGCGTCTGTACTTACCTACTAAAAGATTCCAAGAACGTTCATTACCATTAAAAAAAAAAAGCACAATAGATTAGTAGATAGGTAGATAGTATTTTCATAGCTTTAGAACTGCATCTACGAACCTACATTTCAGAAAGTTTCAGCAAGTCCCTGAAAATCAGTAAAGCGACGCGTCGCGGTGACTTTCTGATTGAACATCACTCGCAATCGCAATATCATTGCTTGCTATGCCATTTCCTCTAACAAAAGATTTTAAAACAAACATTTTGTTTTACTATCTAATATTCCCATATTATTTGTTGGAATTATCCTGAATGCGCATGAGTTTAGAGTAGTTACCGAGGGCGGCGGCGGCGTCGGCGGCGGCGGCGGCGGCGGCGGCGCGAAGAGATCGCCACACATGGGACGCATCTGTGCGCTCGGCGGAGGTGTACCCTTCCAGTCGAAGCTATAGTGCGGCTCTTTTCAAACATTTATTCCATAATATTTGGAAGAATTATTTGAATAAGCCGATACTTATAGACGAGTCCGCGTATTACTGGTCAGTTTCCCTCAGTCGTCAGTTTATTTAATTCGCCAGTTTCGTTGATTAGCCAGTTTCACTGATTCGTCAGTTTTCCCGATTAGACAGTTGTGTTTACTCGACAGTTTCCAGTGTTTGCCAGTTTTCGTCGATTCGTCAGTTTGGTACACTCAAGGGAAAAGGTTTTTAAATGTTGCATAAACAATGAGTTTGTATAATATTCATAAATATGGCTAAAAGTTATCTAATAGATCTTAATCCTACTCATCATCATCTGCCTAGCCTTTTCCCAACTATGTTTGGGTTGGCTTCCAGTCTAACCGGATGCACCTGAATACCAGTATTTTACATGGAGCGACTGTCTATCTGACCTCCACAACCAAGTTACTGGATAATACGATACCCCTTGGTAAGACTGGTTGTCAGATTTTCGGGCTTCTGACGACCCGTAACGGCTGTCAAAGATCCACGAATGACAGCCGGGACCAACGGCTTAACGTGCTTTCCGAGGCACGGAGGGGTCTTGGTATATAAAGATGGTCACCCATCCACGGACCAACCGCGGCAAGCGTAGCTTAACCTGATCGATCAACCCGTGCGGCTGATATTATTTAGCCACAAGCCTACCATCACACTAATATTATAAAGGCGAAAGTTTGTGAGGATGGATGGATGTTTGTTACTCATTCACGCAAAAACTACCAAACGGATTTTGATGAATCTTTACAGTAATATAGCTTGAATAACACATAGGATACGTTTTATCCCGATATTCCCACGGGATCGACACTGATGCGGGTGAAACCGCGGGGCACTGCTTGTTATGTCTAAATTAGCAGTCGTGTGTGCAGTTTTCTACCGACTGTACTTTGGCTGACGAATTGAATAAAACTGACGAATCGACGAAAACTGGCAAACACTGGAAACTGTCGAGTAAACACAACTGTCTAATCGGGAAAACTGACGAATCAGTGAAACTGGCTAATCAACGAAACTGGCGAATTAAATAAACTGACGACTGAGGGAAACTGACCAGTGATACGCGGACTCTTATAGACGCCATTATGACTAGTTATAGAAAGGATAAGGAACGAGATACTTACATAAAAAAAAAACCTTTTAACTGATAGAATGATGATTCAAGCACAAAAAAACAGTAACTACCTAAATATACGTAAGTAAGTACCTACCTAAAATATGTTCTAATTAAGTTCCAAAAAATGTTATGCTCAGGGTCTACTAGTAATTTAAGAGCCAGGTGTGCGCAATAGTACATTAAGGGCTGATTTTTCCATCGCCAGATAACATTTATTCCAGGAATAAAACTGACGTTTGACAGTTTTTGTATGAAATAACTATCAAAATTAATTTCTCGAATAAGTAAAGTTATCAGATGATTGAAAAATCAGCCCTAACATCAATAACGGATTAGCCGAGCTCAATAATGAACGTTCTCGAAGCCGATCTCATTACCAACCTACCTGAAATTCCCAAACCGTCTAACCGTAACAAAGAAACATTATCATGAGTAAGTCAAGTTCCAACGACTTCCTAATACCTATCCATTTATCCGATGCAGGTGTGCAATGGCAATTAAAAGAAAAACAAACGAATTTGACGAATTTCGCACTAACAAAGAATGGGCTCGTTATCAGTGAGCAGGTAATTCCGAAACTAGACTATAGATTCGGCATACGTGTGACGTATTTTCTTCTAAGCGCAGCTGTGGAGGCCTCCGCAGATGTTTTATGGCGCTGAATATTTCCAAGACGCTTTATTATTTATTACGATATTGCTGTTTAGAGCCTAATCTTCGTTTTTATTATCCAGAGAAACAATGGTCATCACTGGGCAGTACTATTTTTGGCATACGGACTGCAGATGGGGTAACTTTGCGTGGGAAAGAATTATATTTTCACCGCCTTAATTGTTATAGTCCTAATTTGGTCGGTTAGGCACAAAAACAAAGTTTTATTTCCAGGGACATACCTATGTCCCTGTTGTTTTTAAACAAATAGTTGTTTTTAAACAAACCCAAGGTATAGAGCACACTAGGTACTTCTGAAAATTTACAATAATTAAGGAAAAATTGAACCGTCTGACTGAAATCGCTTTCGATAAATCAATTTGGCTCAATAATATTCCTTCCTCAGACGATCATCAATCGGGCTTCGAGGGATCTCATTATATTGAGGAAACATTAATCAGGATTCAGGGTTTTGGAGAATATTAGTAAGTAGATAGGCCTGTCTGAGTGTTTGAAATAGATGCAACGACCATAAAAAGGTTTTTTTTGTATCAGTTGACCGGCTAGTAGGTAGATTTTATCGATTTTAAGTAGGTACAAGAATTAGCTTTATGCCTAGATAGGTAGATAGGAACCTATAGGACTGATACCGAAAATAGAACATTTAATTTTCGGGACATACATATTGTTTTCTATTATTTCTTATTATACCTATAGGTAGGTGATTAATGTTTTTTGTTAGAACTCGAGCAACACAGAGTCATACAATAAATTTTTCAGACAACCTGCGCATGCGGCTACAACTGAAGTACTTACGTAGGTACTACTGAAAGTCCAAGTTATCCCACAAATGTTTAGATACCACTCAAGTACTAGTCGTTATCTAAAGCAGGTGTCACGTTTACGATACGAACAAAAAAGTTCGAAAATAAACCGCGGCGTCGTAAAACTCTTAACTAAATAAACTTGCGAACGCGTTAATCTGCTTTAGTTAGAACATCTGTAGTCGACGTAACTAGGGGATGACGTTTTATCATTAGACTGCAATAAGTCATGAAGGTAATGATTTGAGGATTACTTAGGTAGGTAGGTACCTAACAATTTTTCCTAGAAACGCTCTCTCTCTCATTGTTCTTGAATTCTTTTAATTTGACAATCAATTAGGTAGGTATTTGCAAATCCGATTGTAAATAATTATTCGAAACATTTAATGCCTAGGTAATAGATAGTGCCATCCACAAGTCGAGCCCCACTCTTCTTACTAATCGCTAGTGTTTTAGTTTTTTAAACACACTTTACCCACTAATAAATACTTAATTACTGTGTATCGACAAAACTAAAACACTAGCGGAATGTTGCACACTTGTAAAAGCGATTAGGAAGAAGAGTGGGGCGCGTCTTCGTGGATGGCACATTGGCGCTATATGTACTTGCCTACCAAGTGCAAGTGCTTATTTCAGTCCATGATAATTATGATAATATAGTTTTAATTTTGGCGGAAAAATGCATTCGTTTAACATATTATTTACTTTATACCTTAAGCTTATTCTTGTGATTAGATAATATCAGTTACATGTCCTCCTTCATCGTCCCCACTTTCCCTATGGCTGGGAAACCTCTAAAAGTTCATATAAGTATTTTCAGCATCCAAGGTGGTTATATTCTCTATGTTGTATTGTAGGTAGGTAGGTATGCCTGTTCCGTGTGTTTTTGCCATTTTCATTCATGTTACGCCCTTTCACTACGTTCTCTTATCGCTTATCTACTATCTATTTCGTGAGGAACGAGAGATAACGGTAAGAGTAGGTACTTCGGTTTATGAATGAAACTAAATTGCTTGTTAGTAGGGAATCCCATGGGCCGACACCAGATGCTGACTCGATTCATCTTGGGAAAAGAAACGAAACGGTGTCTTTGAAAACATTTTTAACAATATTCGGAACACAAAAACGGCTTAGGGCCAGGATGCAATTGGAACACCTGTTTTATTGTTTTGCCGTAAAATAATTAAAGTCTTAAAACTATGGGTAACTAAGTATAAGTACCTACTTGCAAAGCTTGGGAACCAGTGACGAAGGCACCATACAACTCGATTCCCACCGGCTTCCCTTCGAAAATTCAGAACATAACCACTCTATAGTCAATTCATAATTGAAATTTTCTTTTGGCATTTTTTTTTGCTCCGGCCTACCTCTGTCATAAATTCACCCGTTGCCACTGTTGGGAACGGACCTTGCTCGATGCCATGAAATGCCAGCCCGCGCCGCCGTAGCTGAGCGGGCAGCTGAGCCTATAGCTTCAAATTCCCGACTGTGACCTCTGAGTTTGCTTCGGTCTTTCTTCCCAGAGTAGTCAGATAGGAAACGCCGATCTCATCAAGCTTTAAATAATAATAATTTGATCCAGCCTGTCCCATCTTAATGCTGTCCTCTCCCCAGCGACGCCCTAAGCCGAGGGTCGTACCCCACAGGGGGTGCCCTTAGCGTGCAGTCGCTTAGTCTATTAGATATACGCCCCTGGCTGGAGGCTTTGAGTTTACTAAAGGCAACCTCTGGATAGTTCGTTTAAGGGGACTACATGACCTAAAACGCGGACACTTTCGGAGTGCATAGAAAAGAAAGAGAACGCGATGACGCAACACTGGTAGTTAATTTATTGCAAAATATGAAGCAATTATCTATTTACAAAAAATCTATTGTTTGGACTAGAAAAATAAAACACTAGTGCTTTAGTATGTTGCTTGTAGAATAATCTGACAAAAAATCAGAATGATTGTACCTACCTATTATATTAGTTAAGTATTGTGAAAATAAAGTTTTTAGAGGTGTCTGCATGTTTTTTTTTCTATCGTATCAAATTAGTTGTATTATGTTTTCAACACACTATCTAACTAGCATATATCCTGAAGAATATCATATTATAAGTAGGTACTTACATATTTTTCTGATTTTGTTTAGTCGATCATATAGGTACTTACCTTATTTTTAGGCATTATAAAACTTGCGTTTAGGTCCTGTTGTCCCCTTAAGTAAGTAGTTACGACCTCTCAAGTTCAACTAAGAGATGCCATTTATAAAACAAAAAATCAAATAAAACTTGGGAACGGAAAAGTACCTAACTGACTGCGTCAGACATAATTGAGGTTCCTACTTACCTATGTAGTAATTTTAAGAGCCAAGTATTAAGTAGGTAGATAGATTCAATTAGATAAATACCTAACAAATAGATTAAACCAAATTCTAGACTAATGTCTGTTATCATTTTTGTAAATTATCTACGGTGTTCCCAAGCCAACTTTCCAGCGACCTATCACGGCAATGCAATGATTGGTATAAGTAGGTACCATTTCCTAAAATATTTTTCATGGTAAGTATTTCCTTTGTCTTTAGTATTTTCAAATAACGTAACCAAACAGATACTTACAAGCATTTTAATTTGCAATTAGGAACTATTTAGAAAATGGTCCGTGAAACGTTCGCATGACAAGTTCTACAATTCTTTACAGCCTTTTACGTAAAATGCATTTATCTTTGTAATAACTTGTTATATTTAGAGTTTGGATAATGAAGCTATTAATATTTTGTCGGGTAGGTACGTCACCGGTGTGGTAACTATTCCCGAAATATATTAAACCTCAGTCAGCGTCTCGCGTCTATTCCCGCCTTTTCGTCCTTTTAACGGTCCAAATTCAAAAATACTTCATCGATTGTAATTTGTAAAATGGTTCTCATGTTGGCGACTGATTGTTAGTTTAATAATCGGCGTTCAATTGAGAATGAAATGATTTATATCGACGTTTTTTTCTGCGGAACTGCGTATTTTCATTCATATCTGTTTTTAACCCCCGACGCAAAAACGACGAGGTGTTATAAGTTTGATAACATTAATTAGTTAAAACCATAGATATATTTACATTTCTATGGTTAAAACAGTAGCAGAATAAAAATTCAAACGTTAGGAAATTAGCCAAAATTAAAATTATTTGAATTAGTTTGTAAAAACTGGAAGTCATAATAATCCAGAAAACCGTAAGTTTTAACAAGAAATAACGACAATATTAAATTCCATATTGATGATGATGATTGGCATAAGTAGGTACGGTCTACAAGCTCGAGATAATAAATTATAGGTAGATGATTCAGAAAACATCCGCTTACGAATGCGCAATTTTTCAGCACCCCACTTAAAGTTTTCAATACCTACAGAACGAAATTATAATTTCATGTTTTATTTTGCTTAGAAGCCCTTTGTTTAGCTGCAAAATTCTTACTGAATTTAGTCTTATTGACTTACAATTTTAATCAAACATCAAATGAGGGGGAATTCGTACCTAACTAACAGATAATTAATCCAAACTAGCAAAAATAAATTAATTTCATAATAAAACGTCCGATATTTAAAAACTAAAGCTGAAAACAATTAGCGCAGCCGTTTATTTCAAATTAGGAAGACAATAATTTTAGATCACTCTTGAAGTTTAAATATATCACTAATACTTGCGACTCGATCACTATAATTAGAAATGACGGTTATTTACGATGAATTGGCTTCTCAGTTTGACTGCTTATGATGGAATCGGGCGATATAAATTAATAATCTAAAATTGTCTCGACGAGATATTATTTTTGAAGATCATTGGCATGAAATTCAATTTCTGTGTTAAAAGATATTTATTTTTGTTAATTGGTTAACAAACAACGCTTTTACACGTCAAAAACAATGTTCGGTGTTTCCTACCCGACTACTCTGAGAAGAAAGACTGAAACAAATTCAGAGGTCTCTTTAAAAGTGCAAAAATAATCTTTGGTCAGGCTCAGGTCATATGGGGACCAAGCAGATTAGTGTTGTTTCGCTGCATCATCAGCCTTTGGCAGTCCACTGCTGGACATAAGCCTCGCCAATCGCACGCCATCGGCATTAAACTCTATGAAACTGCTCAAAACGTGATTAAACAAGGTACAAATTGGAAGGGTTCATAAACAACCCATCATTGAACTCAGCCTATCGCTGTCCACCTTTATATAAAATATATGTACTCTGTGCGCTGTCCACTGATGGACATGAGTCTCTCCCAAGTTGCGGCACAAGATTCTATAGTAAAAAAACATAATAATCCAATATATCAATGTGATAATCTATCCCGTGTTTGATAAAGACCAACACAAAATGTCAGCCACACGGCACACCTAACACTGTGCAGGCTCCCTCACCATACCTACCTATCTCAGCTAGTGAGATAAATAAATAAAATATTTATGATATACCGAAGGCATCGCCTGCCATGGCCGTGGGACCCGTCCTGGGAGGATTGCGTCACGGATATTTTTAGTAGCGGCGGGACGACGACGCGTCACAAAAAATCTTACAAGGAAGGGTGGCGCCATTTATATCAAGTTATAGGTGGGATTAGTGCTGCAATATTTATAAAACTGAGAGGATTTCTTTAAAAAACGCGTGAAGGTTGCAATTTCAAGTGGTTTGTGAAATTAGCGCGGTCCACACACATAAAATACCTAAGCATAAAATATTCAAATTATTATTTTAAAGCCGACACATATAATATAATGTACTCTGTGGCCGACACCGTACATTGACTTGCCATTAGTTTTGACACTGGCCGACTGAAACAGCCCTCACAGGATGCGAGATCACCGATGCGATCGGTTATGGCGACCGAACACCATACATACCTATACCTATCTATGTATGCAGTAAATACAGTTTGGAGATGATGGACAAGATAAACAGAAAGCGATCAACATATCTTGCTATTGCCGTCTCGTTCTTACGCACGCTGGCTGCAGGAGGCGGCGCGCTGGGAGGCCCAATGGAGTCGCACCGCGGTGGAGATGGTTATTTTTTTGTATCTTGTCAATGAAGGGACGGGTAGGGGCGGGCCAGCGCGGGCGCAGGACTCAGTCCGTAGCTGCAGTCAGGCTGCGCTTATCACACGCACATGTTTGTCGTAGACGCGCGTTACGCTCCTTGAACTTACGCATTATGAATTACGAAAGTTGTGAAAATAGAACAGTGCTGATAAAGCGCGAGGAGGATCTCGAGTATCCGGAGGATGACGACCACTACTACGGATATGTGCCGGTAGAGGTCGAGAGGCACCCTGAGGCGCCGGGGTTCGCACCTTCCTCACCGACACACCTCATGGACCTCAGCAACGGCTCCGAGCGACCCACACAACAACATCCTTGGCCTTCAAACGCTGTGTTCGAAGGAGAAGACAGGGACTACCAACAAGCACCTTACGCATCCTTCGAACAACAATTTATCGATCAGCGACAAAGACAAATCCCTAGAAGCTACTATTTCGATGATTCCAATTCTCAAGATCGAGTCCGTAGCTTTTACGAATCATCTGAGATGCCAAAGATGGGAGACGTCGTTTACAGAGGAACGGACGAAAGGAGAGATGAGACCGAAGAACAAAGAAGATCTAGGTCAAAGAGATCAAAAGCGTCGCGAAAGAAGACGCAATCGTTTGAGGAGATGCAGATACAACGAGTGATGGCCAACGTGAGGGAGCGTCAGCGGACGCAGAGTTTGAACGAGGCCTTCGCAAGTTTGCGACAGATTATCCCTTCGTTGCCAAGCGATAAGTTATCAAAGATACAAACTCTACAGCTGGCGACACAGTACATAGAATTTTTATACCAAATACTGTCGAATAGTGATTCGGCGGGCAGCTGCGATTCTAACAGTGACGCGGGAAGTGAACACGGAAAATATCTCGCACAGGACAAGTTAAGTTACGCCTTCTCCGTGTGGAGAATGGAAGGCGAGTGGACAAATGGACAAACGTGATAAAATGTGTTATAGTGACGTTATCGCATAGTGAAACTGAAAAGACGCTTATCTTATTCCATATTATTACGATTGATTATTGTGTTAAGTGATGAACAGATTAGATTATAAACAAAAGAAATTGAATATGTGATAGTTAATTAAGTAGTTGTTAGAGGCAAAAGATGAATTGTAGATAATTTATACGTCTAAAAACAAAGACAATTCTAGTATTAATGATTTATTTTGATTATTAAAATGTAGTGGCAACAAAACATACAGCTGTATACCTACCAAAAATTTGAATAACAATGTGCCATTTCTAGTACTTCATAAGACATCTTTACTGTTGATTAAAGTTCCAATAAAAGTGTTTATATTAAAAATGTATATTGCATTTTCATTTTTTTTATTAAACGGAATATCATAAGACTAGGGCATAATAGTTTCAAAGTTTGCTGTTTATCAAGAAAAAATCCTTTTTGATTTTTGTAAAAATACAAATACATGGTACTAAGCTTTACGGTCTGTCCCAAAAGAATCTGATGAAAATGTAAACAAATGGATCAGAAAAACCTGTGTAAGTCAATTTGCCACTTACAAATTAGGTGCCTTGATTTGGTTTTTAAACCTAAATTTTTCGATTAAATTTTAATATAGTAATTCAAACTATAAATGTTTGAAAAAATTGGTGAGATAACTTAAGGGGACTACATGACCTAAAGCGCGGTCACTGTCGGACTGCATAGAAAAGAAAGAGAAGCGCGATGACACAACGCTAGTAATTTATTGCAAATGATGAAGCAATTATCTATTTACAAAAAATCTATTGTTTGGACTAAAAAATTAAAATACTAGTGCTTTAGTATGTTGCTTGTAGAATAATCTGACAAAAAACCAGAATGATTGTATGTATATTAGTATGGTTTTTATTGTAAAAAGAAAGTATTTAGAGGTATCTTCATGATTTTTTCTATCGTATAAAATTAGTTGTATTATGTTTTCAACACACTATATACCTAGCATATATCCTGACGAATATCATATATATTTCTGATTTTGTTTACTGAAGTCGATCATATACTTTTATTGCTTCTAAAACTTTCGTTTAGGTCCTGTAATCCCCTCGTAACTTCAAATACACTACTAGTTCACTTTAGTGAGTGATTGCGTACGAATTCAACCTGATCAGGGTTTGTTTACACTTTCGTCAGTTACTTTTGGAACAGACTATACTTCTCATATTTATAAAATACAAGACAAAACGCAAAAAAAATCGTTTAAAGTTTTGAACTTAATATAGGTAATGTGCGCAATTCTGGAAGACGTCACATCTCATACCGTATTGTCACAATTATTATTTATTTACAAACACATAAACACATTGTTACATACAGACTTATTTACATTATAAAAGTGTTTGTTTAGAAAACCGCGAAAGAGAAGACATTATTCTACATTGATCAATTTAATATATTCTTAAGAATATACAAATGGCTCAAGAATATTTAAGTAGTAGGTAGGAAACGTTCAAATTCAATTTTAGTGAAAGTAGACTTTTAAAAGTGGCGGATATTATGTTTAAATTCTTTGATTTTAATCAAATAGAATTTTCCACGTTCATTAACTCTTAACGGAAGCATAAAATCGTTGTTTCCATTGACCTAAGTTCAGAAAGTGTGAAAAGACACGCATTTTTGTGTAGATAGATAACGTAAACGCGCGTTATCTGAACACGGCCTTATGATTGCTAATCGGTTAATAGCTAGATAGACGCGTAGACATTGACTTATATATTACTAGCGCGCGTAGATAGATTATTGCTTTGAATATCACCGAATGCTTTTATTTCATAAACTTAAGACGAATTTCACCAGTAAGTGGTCGTATACACGAGCGGCAAGCGCCCACGGTAGAGGCGACTACAATCGACACGTCTACGACTGACGTCAACAATGTTGTCGACGGCTACAGTTGCCTCTGTTGTTGACGCGTGCCGCTGGTGTGTATGAGCACATCAAACACAGACAGGTCTTGAATGCAGTTTAGAATAAGCTGGATTCTTATTCTATTGAAACTCCGTACTATGATAGACCGGCTCCAGGTCATAGCGTTATCACAGTCGTGCGGTCGCCTGTACCTACTACAATCAATTAGTTGAATGAAAATACTCGAAATTCTATGTGCTAACGTTACCTGATTATAGAATATTTTTTTTATTAATTTGGGTGACCATGTGACCGTTGACCAATATATCTTTGCCAAAACTTTTTATGTATTTGGCTATTTTGACTAAAGCCTCTTTAGTTAAGCCGATAAATCCGAGACTGGGTCAAGCCTGTGACTTTAAACGTCCTAATATCCAATCGAACCTCACTGGGTCCTGTACACCTTATGACTATGAGTATCCCCTAAGTACACACTACAATCACTACTTTGATATTTCGTTATATTTTACTATCACCTGAGGTGTTATTGTGGTGGCCAATATAGAAGTAATAATGTGCACCTACAGGTTGTATAAAGACACATCACATAGCCGTCAACTACGCATTCTGTACGCCAGCACAGCAAGCTACTACAATCTGTTAAATTTCTTTAATAGATTTTCAACTTTATCGCTAAAGTTTAGGTTCACTTAAACTGAAGTTGAAAATCTATTAAAACTGTCAAATTTTCCCAATCAACTTTTCAAAGTTGATCGGGAAAATTTTACAGTTTCGGGTAGCTTGGTGTGCTGGCGTCTGTACATTAACATATTAAATAACATTGCAGAATAATTATTACTAGGAAACGACTTTTATTTTTGGTGTGAAAATTTGCTGTTCGAAGTAAAACATTGTGCTTATGGGTGCATGTAAAGGTACAGGGGTCGTGGGGGTATTTAAAGTTGTGTTATAACATTTAAAACTTGAATGGCGCGTACAAGTGACTCGCGGTTTCGTTAAGTGTCTGTTTACACCCGTTATATCTATGGTTTTTCGCCCGAGCGACTGTAATGCGGCAAATATGAAGTTATAAATCAGATAAGAATACCCAACGCGAAATCGGACAAAAATATCCGACAGGAATTTCAGGAGAAAAATAAAACAAAAGATAGTTAAATGCACTGATTCCCGGCTTTTCGATTATATAGGGTTGCGTTATTAACATCTTAAATCTCATCTTAAATCTGCACACTTGATACAATATATTTTAAAAAACCCCAAATCTTCCTCATCCTTCTTTCTTGTAATCAATAAATCCATTTGTTCTGTTCGCATTAGTAATAAAATAAAAAAACGGCAGTTTGTATAGAAATCGCCGAATCACAATAGCACCTCGAATCTACAATATATTATGTACCTATAACACAAGTTTCCGTATTTACATCTTACTTATCTATTAATTTAAGGAACTATTAGTTCGTTGGTAGATATTCCCAGGTCTATCTGAAAAGAAGAATGGTTTCGGTCAATATTATATCCTAATAGGAAAATATTCAAAGAATTCTACGTCGTTTCGGGAAAATTGAAATAGAATTTATAAGAATGAAATAGAATTAGTGGACCGCATCCTTTCAAAAAACTACAAAGTTGACATTGAATGCGTTTTAACTATGTATAATAAAAATATGAACCCCACTATTCTTTTTATTTTTGCAAAAGTTAAAATCGCGCTTCTGCTTTTATGATTTTAGGGTCCGGACCCGTGCTTCACATAGTTTCTCCACCTGGATGAAGCACGGGGACTAGGGTCCCGAGCTCCAACTGATGACTTTATTGTACAGTGATGCAGTAAATTGTTTTCCCTACTTATATGATTCAAAAGATCTAATATAAACAATTATTTAGTAGGAGTGAATTTATCTGTACAACTAGCAATTTGCCCGCGACTTCGTCCCGTGACTTCACATTCCTAGTCCCAGTTGTTTCGGCTGTGCGTTAAGATGTCAGTCAGTCATTCAGTCAGTGAGTCAGTCATTCAGTCAGTTTCTCCTTTTATACAAGGTGTCCCTGGAAGTATGGATCAAATCGAATAGGGGCGTGGGCAAGGTATTTCCAAACTTTTTAACCCTGAGAATGTCGGTGATTTTTTTACGGTTCAAAAATTATCACCAATTTTTGTTTTTTTCAATCATTTCGCATAGTGCCCAAATAAAAAAATCATTAAAAAAAAACTATCAGGGCTATCGATTTAATTTTTATAGTAACCCTGATAGTTTTTTTATTAATGATTTTTTACTTTGAGCACTATGCGAAGTGATTGAAAAAAAAAAATGTGTTATAACTTTTGAGCCGCAAATAATTTTGAGCCATTCGGGCCCATTCGGC
The DNA here is from genome assembly GCA_914767645.1 of Hydraecia micacea. Taxonomy (NCBI): domain Eukaryota; kingdom Metazoa; phylum Arthropoda; class Insecta; order Lepidoptera; family Noctuidae; genus Hydraecia; species Hydraecia micacea. The sequence goes on from OU611794.1 coordinate 6,452,439, forward strand.
GACTTTCTAGTATAATTAATCGGAAGCCACACCAAGTAGGTACTACGATTAAATTTATGCGCCTCAGCAATATTTCTATTTTTGTAGAACGAATACGCTGCTTACCGTCCGACCGCCGCGCCTCGTCATCCGTCACTCGAAAAAGTCAAAACTTTTGTAAAAATTGCATTTTCGGAGATAGACGAAATTGTCGAGGCGCAAAACTTAAACCGTAGTACTGTCAAGTTGGTGGGTCGTTTAAATACCTACCTCATGTGTCAAATCTTTATTGAGTGCCGGTATTTCATCCGTATCCGGGTTGTGTTTTGTCAACCAGTCTTCATCGCCAGGAACCTGTAAATATTATTATTACCATTTATATTTTGTCCGCGTCCTCTGCCTGTTGTAACTAGGTATTTCAGCAGTTTTAACAAGAGGTCCGTTGTTACTGGTTTGGGTAATTTAGTTGACACCCCTAAGCGTAGGATTTCACTGATATTCAATACTGTGTCTATACCGAGGTTTTCCAAGCATTGAGATAGAAGTAGTGGCAGCAAGATTCGCTAGTTCTTGGGTTTGCCTTTATATTCGTTTTTCAAGGTAAATACATATGTGTTACAGTTGAGGTATGTAAGCGCACCCACAGTCCTACAACTCCTGCAATACAGAACCCTATGGTGGGGCAGTATTAAGGTCAAAAAAGAAAAATCTTACAAGGAAACATTTCCAGCGTAGGCGTGGGCGAACCGTGTAAACCTCGAGCTACGTTTAAAATACGCGCGTGCGTTTCTTCGTTCTTCATCGTTCCACATTGGTAAACATACCTTTAGTTATAGAGACTGCGCTTGTTTCCGCTCACTGTACGCTTGCTTGATATGGTCCTTAAGAGCCAAGTCTCTCGCGTAGCTGGCGCCGCATAGTGCACAAAACAACTTGGTGATGTTTCATACTGATGATGATGATGATAGACTCACCGACTGCGCTTGTTCCTGTTCATTGTGCGCTTGCTTGATGTGGTCCTTAAGAGCGAAAGCTCTCGCGTAGCTCGCGCCGCATAGTTCGCACGAGAATTTCAGGTTGTTCTGACGCGCATGTGTTTCTGTGTGGACCCGAACCGCGTATAAGGATGCGAAGGGCCTGGCAAGGGAGATGTCGTTAGTTAGGTGTTGATTTTTTAAGTTATTTCATATAAAATTATAATGAAGGCCGGTATTTTCAAGGAGATTATAAATGTATTACATATTCTGGAAACACGATTTATAATTCAACCTTTCTAACGATAAGTATCGAAAGTGCTAAACTTTCCAGGAGACTTTTTAGTTTTTTTCTTCTTAATATTTCATGTCTTTACAAACAAAAAAAATTTGTCGGACTTTTTTTCGTAATGAACACAACATGTCCTAACGAAGTAACCAACATCGTGAAATGTCCACAAAAAGTGGGAATAATTTTTTCATTCGAATTTGACTTCCTGTTAATACCTAAAGTGGGCTCGGCCTCGTTTCAGTTTTAACCATACTTAGTTATTTTCGTAAACATACATAAACTCACGCCTTCTTCGCATGGGAAAAAGGCATGAGTTTATGTATCGAAACTACAGAACGCCACCAGCTACGATCCTTACATACTCCTTTTGCCTCGTTTACGTTCATACACGCACGCCGGCTGCGAGTACTACGCACCTGACCTTTCTGAACAACCAATGTGGCAAACATATGATTTTGGCATCTATTTTTTCAAAAATATCTAAATATCTGAATCGGAACAAAAAGAAGGTTTATTTATTTACTGACCTATTACAATGTTGGCACGAAAACGGCTTGGTATGCGAGTTCTTGTGCCCGGCGAGTTGCACGGACGTCTTGAACGCTTTGGGACAGAACGGGCACTTGTAGGCGCGTACCTCCGAGTGCGTCAGTAGATGGTGGTTGTACACGCTGTGTGCTTTGAACCTGGGCCAAGGAAGTGCAGCGTAAGATGGAGTTAGATTATACAGGGTCAAATTAAATTAATTAACGAAATTCCACAGACGTGATGGGTACATTGAGTTACTATACATTGGTACGTAGTACCTCAATGGATGGATATCGATATTTAACTAACATAAAAAAAAACAACTCTTAATCCCGAATACAGTCTCATCCAAAATAATTATGTTCATCACCTTAAGAGCTTTTTATGTCTGCTTTTTGCATAATAAAATGAGCTTTGCCGACTCAGCATTATATTGCGTCGTAATGTCAATATCGCAGAAAGACATTCAGTCATTTTGACATATTTATAGTCCACCTGCCTTTTCTCAACTATGTTGGGGCTTCCAGTCTAACCGGATGCAGCAAAACAAGTATTTTACATGGAGCGACTGCCTTTCGGACCTCCATATATCAGGCCAAATTAAAAATGTGACAGACTTAGAAAATTAAATTTAAAAAGAATTGATTTATAGTTTACAAAATGGCCAGAACAATAGAAAAAGTTTTAGGTGCACGTTATTTTGGTCTTTGATAACAAGTAATTAAATATCCTTTTCAATTTTCAATGCAATAAAATAGCAAAATAGTCCGCTGTGCCGTAGCTTCAAAAGGTAATATGTGTCCAGACTTGATAAAGGATAGAATTTGAAAAGAAATAAAAGACTATACTGACGATACGGGGTCAAAGGCCGCTGGTAGATCCTTCAAATTATGACTTTAGTATTTTTTTTGTTTGTTTCATCGTCATTAACTATCAGTACTTATCACATCTGTGGAGTTTCACTATTTAACTTTGACCAGGGTCAAATTAAATTAGTTGTTTGACCCTATTTCTGTGTAGTTATTGTAAATTACATACACACGTAATTGCAAAGATTGAAACGCGCTCATGTAATTCTGACTATAAATAATTAAGTGTTAGGCAAGTATGCAAAATGCACATACAGGTGTACCAGAAAGGTGTGGTCAAATTTAAGGGTGTGGTACATACCATTAAACTGAAAAAAATCAGCCGTCCCATACATTTGGGTTAAGTAGGGACTGAAGTTTTGTATGGGGAAGTTGATAATTTTTTCGCGATTACGATGTTGGTCCCATGGAGAAAGTTGTTCAGTTTGATGGTCTGTACCACACCCTTAAATCTGACCACACTTTTCTGGTACACCCTGTATACAGATATACATAGACCTGTTATAGTTCCGAAATAAACTTTTTATTATTAAGTACATAATACAAGTTATTTTCTTAGACAGTCACACACATACAGACATTCAGAGCCGTATATTACGATACAGAAAAGTTGAAATCGTGGTTATTCCTTTTGTATAAGTGGCCTTTGCCTTGCAGTGGGACAGCACGGGCTGATTTTATAAGTGGCTTCACTTTGCATGTGGCGGTTAGCCTTTCTTTTCTTGGTTTATTATCAATACATATAATAAAATAGTAACGAAGCCAAAACGTTGAATATTTTTGCAAAAACGTCATTCAATCTACGCAAGCTCTGTAGCAATAGGGTTGTTTGCTGGAAGCTTCACCGCGAGAGGGCGCTGAGTGTTTGTCACTTGTCAGTTATTTTGAAAAGAAATGAAAAGCGACCAATCGGCGACAAGACAAAACACGTAGAGTCATCTCGCGGCAAAGTTTTTAACAAATAACTCCATTGGCAGCTGAATGAAAGTAACAAACAGGTAGCGCTATCTACGAGTAACTTATTACAGAGTTTCAGAGTGCTTGCATAAAGACAGGTTTTCCAGTCCCGATTTGTCGGTAGAGGTCGGTACTGATAGGACAACGCGAGAGTGCCCGGTATGAAAAAGTGTAATCGGTACCGTCAAAAAACCTGTTTCCTTGCGAGCGCATACAGAAAGTATGGGACTATTTCACCGGCACCGATCGTTACCGATCCGTTCTGACTGGGACTGGGACCTGTATCTTTAAGCAAGCACCCAATTAACAACAAAAATACTTCTTTATTTCTTTGCTGACCTCTTGCCGCAGTGCGGGCAGGCGTACGGGCGCGCGCCGGTGTGAGTGCGCATGTGCAGGGTGAGGCAGTACGACACGCGGAACGACTTGCCGCAGATTTCACACGAATGGGGCTTCTCACCTACACATAAATAACATATTTATTTAAACACACTACCAGGGGTTGAAATGCGGTACGGAACCGACACCATTGGCCTTGGTGTGATACCGATACCAGAGTAGTATCTGTACTATTGGTACAGATACCAGACGTAGCACCTGCACTATCGGTATTTCTAATCAAATCTATCGGTACTGTACCGGTACCTATATCGGTACAACATTCTTTATTTTAATTAAATTGAGCTGTTGTTATTCTTTATGTATGCCGTACAATAGAACACAGTAATACGTTAACGTACGCCTACAGTTGTTGAGAAAGAATAAATCAATGGACTCTCTTCTTAATATCTCTTATTTTCTTGCCAATAGTTACTGATGTTCCAGAGAAAACTGGTATCCTGGGGAAGGGCAACTTTTTATCCCGGTAGCACGTTTCTGTAGGATACTTTTCGACATACACGCAGGCGAAACCTCGGGCAGAAGCTATAAGTCCTAGCTTATTATCCCTGCTATAAGTCCATACCTGTATGTATCCTTTCATGTTTCACTTTTTCGTGCGGCCTCGCAAATCTTCTGTTGCAATACAAACAGCTGTATGGTAGATTCTTGTCTTGTTTGTTCATTGGCGCCTGTAAAAAGAGGCTTGAATTAGACATACTTTACATTAAAATGGACTGAAGAAAATTGAAGTGAGCTGTCAATAGTTTCAATCCCTAGCATCAGGTGGAATGACAGTTCACTTCACCTAAACTTTCACGGTGAAATTTTTGCAGACTCTAGACTAAACTGCGTTCGCGATTTATTTGCCAAAAATGTAAAGAAATATGAATTCATGGAAAAATAACTTTAATTCCTACACAATAAAGTTCAGTTTACGCTACAACTTCAAACATTTTTATAACTTTTTCAATAGTGCTAGTCACTCTGAAATCAACTTAATTGTCATTTAAATAAAGTTGATATTTGTTTTATTTGAAATAGGGTAGGGGTATGCAGCACTGCGCACTTTTACTACAGATGCAGAGCAGCGTAGTGAGCAGCGAGCTCTTGCCGGCGCGGGTGCGGCCCGCACCCGCGCATCCCGCACCGTGCGGGACACCACGCCGAGCATCTCACCCAGATGCGTAGCAAACGTCACGCGATTTTTTACAAGGCAGGCGTAAAGCTCCGTATTCAATTAAAACAATTCCTTTACATTGTTTCCCGTAACATGAAATGTGGTTAAAATGTTGCTCACTTTTGTTCACCATCAATGCGGAACATTATATAGCACAAAACGTGCACTGTGAAATAATTACCAACTTCCATACAAACTTTCATCGTCTTTTTCGCCCAAGGGGGCTTGGGCATGACTTTTCAAATATACTTGCTCAGTGCTCACCTGCTATAGGGAACTCTTGTGCAAAATTACATGTTCCTAGACCCAGCGATTTAGGTTGTGCGATGTCCGTCAGTTAATATAAGATTTTTTTCACGTACATGTTGCCAGAAACACTGCACATTAAAATGTTTCCCGCAACACAAAAACTTACCTTATCCACATTATGTACATTCGTATGCATTTCAAGATACTCTATAGATGTGAACTTCTTATTACAAATTCCGCAGTTCATTTTCTGCGAGGTTTTGTGTGAATTCTGATGGATAGTTCTGTAGTCAATAGGGATCATTTTGTTGCAGAAAGTACATAGGTATCTGTCTTCGTTCACTTCTGAACCATCTGTGTTTTCTACCGGAGGATCTATAGGACGTGCTCTGTTGAATTAATAAAAAAAACGTATAGTACGGAATGTTGCATTCCAAATTATACCTTATTATAATGCCATAAAAGCCACATAACTGGCATTTAATATATGTAAAAAAGACCAGCCCAATTCAGTATTTCAGGATAGGGTTTCGTTTTCATGAACAGTTGCCATTATATCTGATCTATTCATATGAAGTCGCTTTTCATGTATGACTGCGTGACCGCGTTGTTCTTCTAAGCTAAACGGATTTTGATGCGGTTTTCATTATCATTTACAGAATGTATTCCAGAAGGTTTATTTATGTATACAGGATGAAATTGAATAGATGCACCAAATTAAAATATCTAATTCAACGTGTTATAAAGTAAATTTAACATACGTGCGCGTAGGCGAGCGATTTGGCAACGTCTTCGCACGACCCTTTTTCGTAAAATTAGGTAAGTAATTACCGCTAGTTTAACGCGTTGCCAACTTGATTTATGTTGTGAACTCTTTGATGAATGGATTGCTTATCGGGCGCGTGCTAAAATTGATACTTAAAAAAAATCTTTTGCTGGACCGACGATTATTCGTGTTTACTTGAAGGCAATACACTTAATTTGCACTAATAATAATAATAAGACAATAATTACATGATTTTTTTTCAAGAATTTCGATTTGGGAAATGACAATTTATAATGATTACGTAACAGTTACTGCACCTCCTATTTCGATTTGGCGCAAGTTTTCAATTTCATCCTGTATAATAAATGTATGTATAAGTATAATAAATTGACAAAAATAAACATATAATAAAGAAATATCGATGTTTTGAGAAGTGGTAAAACCTGGCGAAGTAGGGGCGGGTCGCTATGAATAAATATAACTGCCTGTTTTACTTCCTAGTAACAATGACGTAGAAAGGTTACCTGCCCAACATTAGATCTTCAAAATATGAAAGTATTAGATGACTAGAGGACGGTATGTCGTAGTTATCAGGAGTGAAAAAGAGTTAGTCAAGTTTCGATGTGCCACTTGAGGAGCGTGTATATCTACCTCTTTTTACTTATAATATCATTGTCTATTAATATAAAATGTGTAAACAATTTATCAAAGTTTTTATAGAGTCCATTTTTGCAAATAAATCTGTAGATAATCCAAAAAGCGTTTTTATCGTTCATACAAGTACTTACTTGACTGGATCGTGCATCCGTCTGTGTAGTTTCAAAGACTTGTTGGTAGGGAAAACAGTACTGCATATAATACATTCGTATCTAACTGGCAGGGGGACGACAGATTCTAAAAAAAAAAAAAAATATTAGTCCATCGAACGCCCGTTTGTCGTTTGTTTTTTTTTGGTTGGACGGTTTGGAATCGGACGTTAGTTTCGATATTGGCCACGCGTCAGAAGATCCTTGTACATTTAATCAAAATACGACATAATTGATTTACATACCTGTTTTCACTTTGTGTGCTTTCATGTGTGCACACAGAGACTTCGAGTTTTCATACGCCACAGGACAGTAAAGACACGGGTATTTTACTAAAAAGAAAACAGTAGTGTGTTTAATTACAATACGACTCATACATGGAACAACAAAAGCATAGAGAAATATATGGAAAAGTATCAGTTAAGCAAAGCACGCGTCGTTTCGTGAGATAAAAATACTGTAGTAATCTTCGTGATTCGAGTTTTTTTTAATTAGTCTGTTAGTAGATAATTTATCTGTAATAATACGACTAATTAGTCTGTTATTCTATCTAAAACTTCTAAAATTATTTCATGGGGGTCCAATTCAGTCATAGACTACAGCTAAGGCGAAGAGATCTCATTTCTATTTATATTGTTTAGTCTTAGTCTTAAGTAAGTGGGCAAAATTGCAATTGTGTTCGTCTTTTTACGGCTATTGTGATGTATATAGTACTTGAGATAGAAGCTGTTGGCGTACCTCAATAAATAAATAAAGAGAAATACTATTAACTATTAGTACTTACATACTTTACATGGATGTATTTTGAACTCATCCAAATTGTAGACAGATATGTCGCAGGCTAAGCATTGGTACATTTTGATTGCAAACCCGTTTTCCCTTGGCACCTCTTTGACGATTACCTTGTGAAACGGACCGCTTTTATCTAAATAGAAAAAAAAAGTTTATCATTTTCATTTTAAAAAGTCTACAACGCCTGATGGAAAACGATGGATGAGGTCTATGGAATGAGCGTGCCCAGAAGATGCACATGCCCCCTCTCTTTTTTTAAGTAAATACGAAGAGAAACAATTACACAATAATTATACAGGCTAGTGGAGACATCGATTCGCAGCCTGTTACCATGGATTCAGTACAAGATTCTGAACCGTCGACGAAAAATTTGAACGTAGGGCGACGTGGAAATTTTTCATCGACGTATTAAAAAAATACACAGTTCCATACATTTTGACCGCGTAGGTTTTGCACTTTTCTATGAACCAGCAGTTTTTTTTTTGATGACTGTCCTAAATTTCTACGGCTAGAGGGACTAGAATCATGTACTGAATTCATGGTTACAGTTTGCGCGGCGACGGTTCCTGCCACTCCTGTATAGAGTTTATTCTCCTTTATTCAATTGTATACATATTAATTATATTTTCAAATATTAGAATATACAAAAATATAAAAACATTTACAAATATAAAAAAATAGTAGCCCACCGGTATCGGGAACAGGGTCCAAGCTACCAGCGGTCAGGGCTCCAGAGAGAGGAACCTCCTAACAATTCGGGCCGTATCGAGGAGTATTGCCTTCTGAATCAGGCTCTTGATTATTATTATTGTAATTTATCTATAATATGTATGTATTTAGAAATATATAAGTATGTTTATCAGTTGTCTAGTACCCATAACACAAGCTCTGCTTAGCTTGGGACTAGATGGCGTTGTGTGATAGTTGTGGAATATTATTATTATTATTTCCTTTATTTCATTATTTACATATAAATTATATTTTTAAATATTAGCATATAAAATATAGAAAAACATTTAAAAATATAAAAAATAGTAGCCCACCGGTATCGGGAACAGGGTCCAAGCTACCGGCGGTCAGGGCTCCAGAGAGAGGAACCTCCGGACAATGCGGGCCGTGTCCAGAAGTACCGCTTTCTGAATCAAGCCCTTGATCCAGCTGCCCAACGAGAGCCTCCTTAGGTGTTGGTCGAGACTCTTGGCTATTAACCCATTGGCAGTCACGACTATCGGCACAATGATCGCTGAGTCCACATCCCACATGTCGACAACCTCGCGAGCCAAGTCAAGATACTTGATTTGTTTATCTTTTTCGGCTTTCACGAGGTTCTCGTCATGTGGGACGGTTATGTCAACAATCATTGCACGCCGCTCTGATCGATCCACCACCACTATATCAGGCTTATTGGCAATAATAGTCCTGTCAGTGATGATGGATCGATCCCAGTACAACGTGATATTACCATTTTCGAGAACTGGGTCGGGCACATACCTGTAGTACGGCACCTCCGATTCCACAAGGCTGTATTTCAAAGCAAGTTGCTGATGAATTATCCTGGCTACAAGGTTGTGTCTATGCAAGTACTCTCCATTAGCTAGACGAGAACACCCGGAGATGATATGTCTGATTGATTCCCCCGGCCGGTGGCATGCCCGACAGATGTCAACCGTGCCGTCTTTCACAATAAATCTCCGGTAATTGTTCGTCATCATAACTTCGTCCATAATTGCACAAACAAAACCTTCGGTTTCTCCAAAGAGGTCACCGAAACGCAGCCAGGCTACGGACGCTAGTAAATCTACATCGGGTCCATGAAGGGCCCGGAAAAAGCGTCCGTGAAGCTCCTTACTCTGCCATACCTCCATGCGATCATTAGTGTCAAGCACTACTGGTTTGCGCCAGTTCTCTTTAGCCAAGGAGAGCGGGGTGAGGCCCTTGTCCACCATGACTACATCTCGATGCATCCCCACGTCGGTTTCTAGGAAATATTCCTATTATTATTATTTTTTTTTTATGATTTTACATATCTCGGGACCATGGGGTCCCGGTCCTTTGGGAGGCGTACGAGGGGCCGAAGCCAACTCGCAGAGGCCCCTTAGGAAATTTTAATGAAATGCGGCACCGTCCGACGATTATCCCTGTATGCACTATGCAAGTGCACCCAAGGATAACCCCCGGTTGGTGTAGGACTATTGTAGGATAGGAAAAATAAAAAGTTGGACTATGGGTTTGGGTGGCTGAAGTGGACTGGTTACCAAGAACTATGGAAGAACTATGACCCCTGCCTGATCAATATTTTATATATACACGGATAAAATGGCAGGGGGTGACTTGCACACTCAATAATGGGCCCCCGGAAACGGTCGCTAGCACATAGTGACGTAGCGACAAGGGGGCAACATGTACTGAGGTGCTTATGAGGAGTGGAGAGGTATTCCACGGCTATCAGGACAATCCCGGAAGTACGGTCAAGATCCCTACCAGCATCTTACTGGAATACTTCCTTCCTCCGAGCACGTTTGCTCTTGCGAATCTCCACTCAAGCCGGCCAATAAAGGCAAGAATGAGGTGGGAGCTCTGTTCCTCGTCATTTTTCACTCCAGCCGGCCAATAAAGGCAAGCCAGAGATGAGGAACAAGACTTCTCCCGGGAGATAGGGTCCGTGGGGTCGCTACTGCCCAACAGCTCGCCACATGCTGCCCTGCGGGTTTCTGTATCTCTCTTGGTCTGGCTCCTCACCTTAGACCCATTCCGGAGAGTAAACTCTTCCGGCACAGGCCCAGAGTTCGGAGCGCGCAAGCCCCACCACGACGTCAACGTAGAGATACGGCGATGGGGTTATTATTATTATTATTTTTGAATTTATATATCTCGGGACCATGGGGTCCCGGTCCTTTGGAAGGCGTACGAGGGGCCGAAGCCAACTCGCAGAGGCCCCTTAGGAAATTTTAAGGAAATGCGGCACCGTCCGACGATTATCCCTGTATGCACTATGCAAATGCACCCAAGGATAACCCCCGGTTGGTGTAGGACTATTGTAGGATAGGGAAAATAAAAAGTTGGACTATGGGTTTGGGTGGCTGAAGTGGACTGGTTACCAAGAACTATGGAAGAACTGTGACCCCTGCCTGATCAATGTTTTATATATACACGGATAAAATGGCAGGGGGTGACTTGCACACTCAATAATGGGCCCCCGGAAACGGTCGCTAGCACATAGTGACGTAGCGACAAGGGGGCAACATGTCCTGAGGTGCTTATGAGGAGTGGAGAGGTATTCCACGGCTATCAGGACAATCCCGGGAGTACGGTCAAGATCCCTACCAGCATCTTACTGGAATACTTCCTTCCTCCGAGCACGTTTGCTCTTGCGAATCTCCACTCAAGCCGGCCAATAAAGGCAAGAATGAGGTGGGAGCTCTGTTCCTCGTCATTTTTCACTCCAGCCGGCCAATAAAGGCAAGCCAGAGGTGAGGAACAAGACTTCTCCCGGGAGATAGGGTCCGTGGGGTCGCTACTGCCCAACAGCTCGCCACATGCTGCCCTGCGGGTTTCTGTATCTCTCTTGGTCTGGCTCCTCACCTTAGACCCATTCCGGAGAGTAAACTCTTTCGGCGCAGGCCCAGAGTTCGGAGCGCGCAAGCCCCACCACGACGTCAACGTAGAGATACGGCGATGGGGTTATTATTATTATTATTATTAAATTATTTAGTTTTATTTATAGAGAAGTAGTAGTAGTATTAATTATAGAGTTTATTTATGCCTGTCGAATTGCGTGATTTTCGCACACAGCGCCACAACCTACCCATTGACAGTTTACCAGGCCATTAGTGATTATTTTAAACGGGAGATAGATAAGGTGTTCACAAGTGAAGAGCTAATTTAAATTGTGGATTGTAAAAACATACGTATAAATAAGGTGTTCGATTTTTACGGTAATATCATCATTATTATTATTATATTGCCCTAATCCCTGTCTTTAACGATACTTATGAGTAGAATATTTATTGCCAAATTGTTTCCTACAATTATAATCTACTTACCTAAAACCTGTTCTGTCTCTGCTGCATAAACGATAAAAAAATATTTATTTATGTCTATTATTCAAGAAAAAATAAAGGAATCGTTCATAATAATGTGACATTAGTAAAGTGAAATGCCGACAATTACTTTCAATTGGTTGATACATTATTTATTACCAGATCGAATTTACAAACTATTCCATTCATAAAGTACTCACCTACAACGGGTCCAGTGTCTGCATTAACAATAAAAAAATATGTATCATGTTTATACAAGGAAGATAGACATTTTTCATATTAATTTGATACTAAATTAACAATAGTCTACAAAATAACAGTTTACCAAACATTGCCACTATTTCAGATTGTGAATAACGTGTTCCATTATGAAATGCTTATTTAAATCGCAAGTTGTACAAAATTTAGATTTGCGAACATTTCTTTTATAATACTCTGACAAATAATTGCATCCATAATGTACGTACTCACCTAAAGTGGGTTCATTGTCTGCATAAACAATAAAGAATATGCATCACTATTACTTAAGGGTTAGGGGGTTACTGTATATGTTCATAGCACCAGTTGTCTGGCACTTTTGCTGAACTGGGCCATTTCTTACAATGGACTTTACACTTTTTATTTGATATTTATTTTTTGTTTTTATCTGATGTATGTATCTGGTGTATTGTATTGTGTGTATTTTAGTCTGTGCTAAATAAATGTATTTTCTTTCTTTCATACTGTTTCCGTATTAATCAACCTGTCGGCAGTTTACTGTCCTAGAATTTTTTTTTAAAGAAACTATCGGTAGGTACCTAAGGTATAGGCTTGCCTAGTTTATGGCTAAGTTTTCCTCTTGTAATATTTTTGGCAATATAGTTTTTATTATTTATTATGTACCTGTACCTTTACCTTTTGCGTCAGCCTGGATGGTATCTTTGATGACACTGTCGCAAAGTTTGTCCACTTGCAGAAAACGTTTCGTGACGACGCGCAGACCTTTTTCCTCCGCTTTATTTGGTTCTTGCGCTTGATCTGAAAACATTTTTTTTCGCGATTTCAGGTTTGGTCCCATAGTAAAAATTGTTCATAATGATGAGTACAATAACCTCTTAAGAGGTTGTTGGTGTTTTTCAAATAACCCTGTATACTTAGATAAAAAAATATATATGTTGATCAATTATTTGATTGGTTCATCCAGGAATCAAATTAGATGCAAAAAACATCAACCTGCTTTAATAAAAAAATACAGAATGATATTTTTTAATGACATGAAAACAATTCATACGAATGTTATAAATGCGAAAGTAACTCTGTTTGTCTGTAACCTTTTCACGCTTTACCGGCTGAACGGATTTGGGTGAAATTTGGCACACGGATAGACTATGACCTAGGTTAGGACTAATTCCGACAAAGGATAATTTCCGACACCCACGCGGGCGCAGCCGCGGGCAAACGCAAGTATTAGATAGATTACTTAATAAAAAAACCCTACCCAAGCTCAATGGATCTGGCGAAATAATTTGATCCCCAGATTTAAACATGAGTGGCTCCTCCACAATATCGCCCGTGTCAGTGATGACTCGCCGAGGTGTCTGCTTGTCTGTGGTCACCAACGTATCTTCATTCTCCGTTAATTCATATTCAGGCACTGACTCAGTCTGCCCCTCTTCCATTGGCTCCTGTTTAAAAACATGTTAGTGTTAGTTGACTGGTAGAAATCGTTACATAAGCAATAAGCCCGCTCCGTACGACTTTCTTTCTTTCTCTCTCTGTATCTTTCTACTACATACGAGTGTGTGTGTGCGTGCGAGTACCGCACAAGGAACTTGGATCCTGACGGGACCCACCGATCGCACACGTTTTTTTTTAAAGCTGTTGTCTCTCCAAGAATTTACGAGTATTCTCAGGAATTCTCGCGACTACTGCCATTGACGTCGAGGGAATTAAGGAGTCAGGGATTCATAAAGGCTCCTACACACTTTGCCGGCGGCCCAGCCGGCGGGCATGCCGCCAACAAGCCCGGCGGCATTGCCGGCGGGTATTAGCCGCACAAACGAGCTGCACAACTGAAATGGTGCCGGCGCATACTCGCTCGGCAAAAAACCGCCGGCTGTGCCGCCAGCGTTGTGTGTAGGAGCCTTTATAGATCATACTGAAAAACAGAATTAAGAACACTGTCGCCTGAATTTGCCCAAATTCTGGCAACTTTGCGGACTTTCTCGCACCTCAAGGAAAAATTGATGCTTTCCATCCATTCTCTTTCTACGCAATATAAATTAACCCTTACGCACATTCCTTTCAGATCAAAGTTACCTCGACAACAACATCCTGGTCATTATGGTAATTCTGTATGTGCTCTATAACAGATGAGAATGACACTTTGCAAGTGTTGCAGCTGTAGATCTCCTCCTGACAATCTTCCTGGTTATCCTCCTGAGTTTCTTGTACATTGTCTGGTGTAATTAAGTTCTCTGACTGCAGATTCATATCTGAAAATTAGATTTTTTTTTATTAACTTAGGCTACTTTTATTTTTAGACAAATAATTAATACCCATGAATTTGCGACATATCCACGCGGACGAAGCCGTGAGAAAAAGCTAGTATTAAATAAAAAAACAAACACTTAGAAAATTAAATCAACAAAAATAGCCTACAGACTGTCATCCTCATCAGATTCCAGTTTCAAGCTCCAGTCACATTTTAACTATTATTTATTTTATTGTTGTAAAACTTCACTTGGCTCATTTGTACAAATATTTGCGATACAAAATAAACTCTATGCTCATTGTAATAAAGTTGATTTTGCATTATCGCAACAACACAAATAAAAAAAAATTAATCAGCTTATACCTTTAACAGTAGTCAGTGATATAGTTCCATCAACATTTTGTTTAGTTACAATAGTGTTTCCTCCATTCAAGTCGGTATCATCGTGACTGACAATCACATACCGGCTCTCCCCATTTTCCTTCACCAGTTTAAATTCTCGTGTTTGAAGGCATGGTTTCAACTGCTTACTAAACAATTCCACATACATTTTGTTGGCATCATTCACGGCCACCTCAGTTTCGTAAGTTTGGTTGGCTGTATAGTGACCCCCATAATTAGTATTTGATTCTGTAAACATTATTTATTTGAAAAACTTTTTTCTTGCCATAATTTAAACTGGCTATGTCTGAGAGAGTTAAGCTAAAAATATAAAGAATAGTAAGACATCCTGTATTGTGCAGTACAGGGTGTTTATTTAAAGGCAGGGACATTTTTTTATGAATCCTCTGCCGATTTTCGCAATAGCATTAAAGCTAGAAAACTATTTCTGTTTTAGTAGTACACAATTTTAGTTGCAATACAAATTGAACTTTTTGTAGCAGAATTAAGGTTCCTTATTTCTTAAAACTTATGGCAGTATGTTGTTAGTGGCAGACAAGAAGCCTAGTAGGCGGCCTGTCCTACAGTATATCTCCTATATGAAACTGAAGTATATAATGGCCTATTTTTTACAAGCAACCCCGAAGTTTTGTTGATTCAGTACTTATATTTCAATGGCCTTAATAATATTATTGTATCTCATTTACATACAATGTAAAAATACAGATATAAAGCCTTACCACTCTGAAATACTTTAAGTTCAGAATTTCCAACTGTTGAGTTTTCAATGTTGTCCTCATCTGATCGGCGCTCAAATATAATGGTATGAACATTATTAGTTGGCTGACAATTATCCTGAGCCAAATGCTCTACAAGGTGTGGTAATGAGGTACATTTGTAATTACAAACAGGACAATATACATTCTCTAAAGCATTAGTTAAGTGCTCAATTAGAGATTGTTTAGAACTAAAAGTCGTATTGCAACAAACGGGGCAATTCAACGGCTGGCCTCCCATTTTATTGGAATTACATCAGTTTACGCCCTTACTAGTGTTCAGACGCCAATCATTCCTGATAAGAAAGAGTGCATTATTTTGTAAACATATCACTTTCATTCAACCTCATAAAAGTGCTACATTCAGTTTGTATCTAAATTCTCAACACAAAACCATATTAAATCAGAAGAACTTCACACTAATTTGTTAAACGTGAAGAAAGCACCGAACGAACGACCAACGCACCATTTTTGTCAAAACTGACATTACCAATGTGTTCTTGAAGTTACTAATAAATGCTGTTGAAATATCAGTGATATTATAATAAAAGTGATATTACGGAATAACCCAAAACTACAAAAAAATATTGGTAATGATTCTAAACACATCAATCGAATACAATAATTTAAAATTCAATAAAAAATTCAGAGGTGAATCGAAACAAATCAGAACAAAACCAATCTTCGTAAATGATTTACAGAAATATTGCCAGTTATAAAAAAAATATACAAAATCAATATTTTCGAGATGAAGACTATCGTTTTATAAAAATTTGATAAAATACTTGTAATTACTTGTCTTACACCTCTTTCTTTGTCTTTTATCAATTAGTAGTGTGATTTTCCATTGAATGTTTACTATTTTCTAGGTTTTGATTTTATTGCTCTTCATAATTGATTATCAAAGTGGCAACATTGTAAAGAAGTTCGCCATTTTGTCGTGGTGATTTTTTAACGTAGCGATTTTATTTATTCGTGTTAATTAATTCTTTTCAGTGCAAATAAACCGAAACAACTGATCTGAACACCAGATTGTGCCTGCATATAATACAAATTAGTTTGAACAATTATAATTCAATAGCAAAACGTTGACGCTTGATATGTTTGTGTGTGAGTGTTTTCGCGGGTAAATTTGATTAAACAATAATATGTTGGGAAAGAGGATGCACCATAACAGCAAGGGGAGGCTAGGTAGCAAAGGCCACGATAATGGGAAACCCTCTAGTCCAGGCATTTCACCCTACAACAAGCCTGCGAAAATACCAGGTGCCATATCTGCTGGTAAAACTAAGGTAGAACTGTGTCCCATACCATATATAAAGATACAAGATAATGCTTCACATCTGCCGCGTTTCACTGCGATCGCAGCCCGCTCTGCTGATGAACCTATTGGCATGGATGAATTGGACTCTTTACAGCTAGAGCTTGAGTCACTCTTGGGGAATACAGCTCTCCGTGTAAGATACTTCCAGGCTGAAATTGAGAGTATTGACACAAATGAATCCAAAAGAGAAAAGAAAGGAAAAGCTGCTGGTAAACAATTACAGTATCCTGTTAAAAGAAAATTTCCAGATGACAAATTAGTGAAAACCAATAGTACTAAGTTGTCCAACCAGCCTAAAGTGCCTAAGTTCAAGAACTTATCCAATGCTTCCTCGGGTGGATCTCACAATTACTCAAACGACATTGGAAATTCAGATAACTCAGTTAAGCTGGAACTATCACAGTTTGCACTACCAAAGAATAATATTCCATATAAATTCTGGAGTTCTGTAGATCCCTATTGCGCTCCTGTGACTTTGGATGACATTAAATTTCTAGAATCTTTGCTCGCACAGAGCAGCAACACAACGTTGCCACCTATACCACCGCTTGGCCGTCACTACTCCGAAGTGTGGGCAGATGAACATCTGGCTGAGGATCAGAACGCTTCTAATCCTAATAAACAAAAGTCATCAATGTCTCCTGAAGCTTCCAGTATCCGTAAGAAACTTGAAAAATCCAATGAAAACATGATCACTGGTCCCTTGACCCAAAGATTGGTATCAGCACTGATGGAAGAGAATCTAATGAATTATGAAGTGCCTGACATTAAAGTGAAACAGACAACAAACACCAAAAGTAGCTATAAGAATTCTCTCACATTAGAAAAATGCCTTAGAAAGGAGTTGGTGGAGCAAGGAATACTTGATCCAGAAGATTTGCCACCATTGACCAATCCAGCTGATGATGAAATACTGGCAGAAATTAAGAAATGCCAGACCGAACTGACTGCAGTAAAGAAAGACAATTGTCGCAACCTGAAGCATCTCATTGGGCTGTGCAAACAAGAAATGATTAGACTGAATCTGAAGAAACAACTGGATCAAGTTGATATGGAATGTATTGATATTTATAAGAAAATGGTGGCTGCAAAGCAGAAAAAGAGACCTATAACTAAGAAAGAAAAAGAAGATGCTTGGAGAGCTATTAATGAACAGATCAGGCTAAATAAAGAAATAAATGCTTTGCCTTTGACAGGTCCAAATTCAAGCTAAATTTTAATCTTAGTTAAAGTATTCTATGGGGTAGTTTAAGATTGTTATAGGTACCTATTATTTAGAAATAAATCACATTAATAATTAAATCTATGTTTTTTCATTCAGACCCCTAGTGTATTTTCAAATTGTTTTATCATCACCATCTCACTGCTTCCTGCAGTATTTTTATTGTCTAATGAATATACTTAGATGTAAATTAACCTATCATGTACTGTACATCTTGCCTTTATTTTCAAATACCGAAAAAATGAGGTAATCTAGTGACGAGCTAGCTTTGACTTTGCTATTATAAATAATATATAGTACATAATCATAAAGTACACCATGGTTAATAAAAAATACCTACATAAAATATTAACTTCTTTAGAAAACCTTTTTTGCACGCAAAACAAATATTTAGGTACGCGCTATATTGGTACAGCAATAATAACCGTAAGTTCAGTTCAGGGTAATATGTGTCCGGAACAATATGTTGAAGTCTTTGGTCCGGAAGATCCGAGTGGGAGCCGATTGAACATTCTGACCTTCAGGTTCTTGGTCCATTGGGCAGAGTATATTAATCTATGCATTGGGCTGAAACGCACACCCATCAGTACCTACCTACCGGCTACCCGTACTGTGACCACCATAGCTAACCAATGCCACGCCGCCGCCGGCTGTAGCGAATTGGTGACAAATTGACAATAAATAAAATGACCATCCTGTATAATGCATGATCTCAAAAAAGTTACGACTATGCTTGCTATGAATTGAATTTGTTGACTGGCCTAACTGTTAGATACCACATTTATCATGATTGCAGAGGGAATCAGGGAAGTTGGTGGCTTGTTTTTCAACCTACACCTATACGTTGCAAAAGGTGGAAGAAATTAGTTGAATGTAGTTTAGCCACTGAATTCAGTCTTTTAATTAACACCGAAACTAGTAAACGGGGTATCAAAATCAATTCACCATGATCATCGAAATTATGCATGATATAAACGCATTATGCTAAAGCATTAAAACCTTGGTGAGTAGAAACCGTAAATCTAGATGTGATCAAAAGACCAGAATTCAAACAGTCGTTGATTAAAAAAATTGTGACGTTTCGAAATATTTGAAAATTAACGAAAGTAGGTAGCAAACCGACCGAAATCGGAAATAATTATTGTTTGTGAAATAATAGTTTTGTGTTCGTCAACATGGATAAAAACAATCCACTGACTCCAAACAAAATACAGAGACTTATACATTATGCTGAGGACAAATCGTTTAATATGCCAAGACGCTTACTGCTAAACGATGATGACTTGAAACGGTAAGGGCAAACCATGAACTTTTGAACTTTTTTTAGATTATTTTATATTTACGCATGCCAGCTGATTCTCTTAATATCGTTTTTGTTGTAGTTTGGCATCAAATCAAGCATCAATGAACAAGTCTAACATCAATAACTGTGAGTCCTCTTCTGGCATTTTGGATTTAGAGAGAGTAGAAGGTAAACAGCTACCTACCTAACTTGTTGAAAGAATGATGGGCATTTTTGTATGGAGCTTGGCCTGATGACCAATAGAGTTCTAATGAGATTCGCGAATGACAGCTGGGACCAACAGCTTAACGTGCTTTCCGAGGCAAGGCGAGGTCTTGGTATGTAAAAATGGTTCCCATCGAGGGATCAACCGCGGCAAGTGCAGCTTAACCTGATCGATCGACCCGAGCGGCTGTTATTACTTAGCCATAAGCCCCCTCAATGTTGTGTCAATAACTAATATTATGGAGAACTGCAGTGAGCATTAGCATCATAAATTAATATGTTTACATGGTACTTGCAGGTCTGATATCTCTTTAACCAGGTATTTCACAGCCTTCTGCTCATAATGAAAATTGATGCTTATGATATATTATAAAGTTTCATTTGATGTATAAATTGTGGTTTTTATTGGACATACTGGCCAAAATGCCCATCATTCTTTGTTTACAAAAAAGTGTCTAGAAAACATTAATGGATTGTTTGTTCCACTCAACTGTAGAAAAATCAAAATTTGATTTATAACAATAGAAATTCAATTGTGTCTTATTAGCCACAGTTTATACACTGTTTTACTAATGATTACAATGTTTTTTAAGGTTTTGGAGAGTCAGAAATTGGAGATTTTTCTCTCAGCAAATCTGTAAGTAAAAATTTATGACTGTATTGTGATTTGTGGATGAAAATTATCTTTGGAATAAGTTTTTAATGATACAGTTAGTTTCTTATGCGTTGTCTCTTATTTCTGCTAAGGCATTCTTTTGCTTGAATAGGTACTTCTATATTATATTAGCTAATCATGGTGAATCAACTTCAGAACCAGACTGAGATATCAACATTAAATTGAATGAACTAACTGTAAGGAGATGTGTCCATTGGAGATTTATAGCCTAATAATATTTAACTATGATATTTCATTTTATATTAAATGTCTAATAATGAATTACCAAATCTGATTTTTTTTTATTTGAAAGAACTTCTTATAAAATCCATTACTGAAACTATTTTAAATTTGCATGGAATAAAAAGGTCATGGAATAAAAGTCCTTTTTTATTTATTTATTCCATTCAAATTAAAAAATGGATTTGTTACCTGTTTTATTTTTATTTCAGACAGCATTTAATCCTGGTGAAATGACTGGTAGATCGACTGGAGCTGATGACTTCAAAGCAGTGCCAACGGGCCGCCACTCCTTACATTTAGATAAAATTTTCAACAAGATGGATGCACAGACATCTGAGGTTAAGGATGTAATGAGACATTCTATTGCCTCTAATTACTCTTTTCATTCCAAGGTAAATAATAATCTAATTTGATTTATATCTATTTACCAAATAGGTTGATTACGGACAGTCTACTCTTGAAAATCTTGCAGTTGTGTCTGTTACTTTTAAAGTTCCATTTTTACAAATATGTTACCCTAAACTTAGTACTTACTGAATTAATTCAACCATTACATACATCTAATTGTTCATGTGAAATAAATACTTTAATGTAAAAGTGACTTTTTCACATTGTCTTACTTTATGGTAAGGATGGTAACAGTGTTTTGTATTTAACATTTTTTTTTTGTCATTAGCTAGGGCCTTGGTTTACTTATTGGCTATGCAATATCTATGCCCGACCCACCACTTCGCATCGCATCGCCCGCCCGCGCTATTACTTCGTTTTCGCTTAGTATTCTTTCTAACTTTTTAATTTTTGTTCGGCTGTGACCTCTGGGTTTGTTTCGGCCTTTCTTCTCAGAGTAGTCAGATAGGAAACGCCGACCTCAATTAGTTTTAAAAATATGATTGACGTGTGAAAGTGTTTGTACAAACCTACTTACAGGAATCAAATCATTTATCTGTTTCAGAGAGACCTCACAGCTGATGAGGCATCATTGATTGGGCGGGAAGCTCCATTACCAGTAGCAAACAATGTAAATGCAAATTTTCTGGAAAGCATGTCGTAAGTTACATATTTTATTATTCATATTTTTTTATTAATTGTATTAGGTATCACATTATTTCTCTGTAATTCAATTTTATACTTCTCTAGTCGTCGTCATCTTGGTAGTCACCAGTGGCGAGGATACCATACAACTCGATTCCCACCGGCTTCCCTTCGAGAATTCAGAACATAACCACTCTATAGTCAATTCATCATTGAAATTTTCTTTTCTTTTGGTATTTTTTTGCACCGGCCTACCTCTGTCATAAATTCACCCTTCGCCACTGGTAGTCACCCCTTTTCTAACCATATCATCACTCGCACAGTGCATCCATCATTTCGTTGGTTTTCCCTACTCTTATAGGCATCAACATTCATACTCAATTTTTGTTTATTAATAGTTAAATTACTTATTTTCAGAATGAACAACTCAAATCTATCAGTTGGTGCATATTTTAAGAATAGATGTCCAGAGTTTGGTAATGTACTAGGCAAGACTGATAGTCCAGAGCGGTCTTATAATATTATGCCTAGCATTACTGAAGGTAAACAGCTGTTATGTTTTTAGAAACTCATTATGTTTGTGGTATATATGCTTTTTTATTGGAATGTGCCAGTTGACAGACAACTGGCAAGCTCTATTATGCACAGACCTTCAAAGCTTATTTGCAAACACTTGAACACCGTCTTTGTTTCAGTCTCAGGCCACACTGATTCGTTACGGTCTGACAAGACTCCACTACACAAAATGGATAATACACTAGACTGTGTACCTGTAAGACAGCCACGAAACATTATGGACAACTATTTAGAAAAAAAAAACACTGTACAAGCACAGTCAGAAACTTTCACACTGCCTAAAATAGAAAAACCAAATGAGCCATCAACCAGCAAAGTTCCTGAAAAACTGAATCCGTTTTTCATGAGCCAAGTGCCTGACAAGCCAAAGTACGTTCAAATGACATTACATTCTGTTTCGCCACAAAAGAATATTCTTGTTGCACCTGCACCAACCAGAGAACCTGTACCAACAAGAGAAACTAATTTGTTGATAAAGAATTTGCATGCGTCACTGAGAATGGTGAGTGAAGACACGGAAGGTTCGGTCGAGAATTCTATCAGTATCTCTAGAATTGCTGATT
This sequence comes from Hydraecia micacea, assembly GCA_914767645.1. Lineage (NCBI taxonomy): Eukaryota > Metazoa > Arthropoda > Insecta > Lepidoptera > Noctuidae > Hydraecia > Hydraecia micacea. The sequence continues at coordinate 6,475,001 of OU611794.1, forward strand.
ATCTTGGTAAGTAATATTTGGTATACTTATTTTGCTAGTCAAGACAAACAAGTCGTGTTCTGATTGAAATCTTAGGGTCAGCGCAGACCGACGGTGTGGCGGCGAAGCGAGTAATTCTATACAACTTAAAGTCTATTTTATTTACTATTTCTTACGGCAGAAATTTTTATTACGCAATAAAAACACACAACGCGGCGCGAAGTGTCGTCTAGCGGCGTGTGGCGTAGGCGCTTGGAGACGCTAAGACTCGTTCGGAGGCGTGGCCGATTTGTGAGGTCCGCGACTCGCTTGGTGTACCTTGCAACAGTTGCAAACGATGTGTTCTTTGCCGCCACTATTTTTTATGGCCCTAGTAGTAGTGAAGTTAGCACTTGGCTTGGAAAGAGTTTGGCTTACAATAATTATGTTTCTAGTTTTCAAGTAGTGAAACTGAATTTACACCACTTATTAAATCGTTACAGGTAAACAATCCAACATCAGTGTAACAGACATGTTGCAACTAAACAACAAAAAGAAACAATTGAACACGAAGCAACCCCTCACTGAGTTACACATGAACATTCCAGAATCTAAGAAACAAAATAACCAGGAAATACAAGTCACAAATTTAATAGACACTCGGAAGACTGAGACTGCTTCATCCTCTGGGACAATAAACACAGTCATATCACAGAATAAATATAAACAAATTAATGAACCGGAAATCCCAGCTGTAGTAGTCACTCGGGACTCCTTGAATAATGATCAAATAATTGAAATTGATGATGCTAAGTCGAAGAAAAGCGCCCGGTCTAAGTCACCGTCAAGCAAAAGTCATTCGACCCTGAGCACGGTACATGAAAACTTTACGAGTTTCAAATCTGCTGACAGTCCTTTATGTACTAGCAAAGGTACTTATTATGTTATGCTTGCAAGGGGAGGTATAGACTTGGTCAACTTGTAATGTCATTGATCCTACAGTTGTTAATTTTGAATGTATTTATTGTTGCAAATCACAAGCGCGTGTCATGTGATTTTTATAATTATAATATACAGGGTGGTAGGGACCGCATTTTGACTGCGTAGATAATGCATTTTTTTTAAATATCCTGCGAAATATTTAAACGCAGTGGCGTTCAGAATCATGTACTGAATCTATGATAATAGGTTGCGAGTCGATGTACAGACACCAGCACGCCAAGCTACCCAAACTCAAATTTTCCCAATCAACTTTGAACCTTATGCTTAGCGATAAAGTTGAAAATATATTAAATAAATTTGACAGATTGTAGTAGCTTGATGTGCTGTACCTACCACCCTGTATTTATTTTCATAAAAATACGGTTTAAGAATATGGTAAAAGCACTATTTAGAACAAAAAATGTTTAACAAATATAATAATAATATGCATGTAACTGACTAACATAATTTAAATTGCAGCGTTTGAGGCGTGCTGGTATCGCTATGTGGCTTGATGCTCAAGTCTATACCTCTTAAATAGTGTTAGTTTATAATGTATAATAATATAAAATAAACACTATTTATTCTCCTATGTATATAATCGGGTATGATTGGTTGTAGTAACTATCTAGTTGATATTTTCAGGCGAGGCCACTACATCACATGTTCCTTCCCCAAATACCGTATATAAAGAGTTAGATAAGTCTGTAGATTGGCGCGAAGTAATGCAACAGAAACATTTGAAACAGGAGGGCTTAGCTAAAGCTAAAGGTTTGTGGGCCTCGCTTCATTCACCAGTCTGTGGGAAACTTAACATGAATAACACATCATCTTCTCATTTCTAAAAAATTGTTGATTGTTGATATTGGGAGCCGACTTCAATATAGTTTGGTTTTCTCAGCTTTTAACCTCGAGTCTAGGTTATAATATTATTAACATTTCTCATTTTGATGACTCATAAATTATTGTTTTTCTAATTTGTAAACTTTCACTGTATAGTACTAATATAAGGGCGGTAGCAAAGTGCATCCTCAAAATACAACCCGTAATATTAAACTGATGCACTTTAATATTACGAGTGTCTTAAAAATTGCTGTTTTCTGTATTATACAGGGTTAAATTGAATATGCTAGCGAAACTCCTCAGACGAGATGGGTATCGATATCTAAACATGATAAAACAAAAAAGAAATTAATTTGATGACTTTTTTTGGGGTCATTGACCGCAGTTAGTGAAGTTACTTGAAACATAAGTTTAAAAATCAGTTCAGTCCCCTCACGTCTGCGGAGTTTCGTTAGCAAATTTAATTTGACCCTTTATATTTTTCGTCTCATTTCACTTGTCACTTATTTCATATCACTATTACTTTTAGAATGTTGAAATGTCATATGTGACGAGCACACGCATGTACTAATTACAAATGATTTCTTGTCTATTTTAGAGCAATGGGTAGAAATATTATCTTCTGTCGCCGATGGATACGTGGGTAAGTAGAACAAAACAGAGATAAATACTTTGACAAACATTTTTATTACAACAACGTAGCATAACATCATACCTGTAATCCTCAAAGGATTAGGCCCTTTGTACACGGCACAGTTTCTTTACGATACGGCGCACTAAACGAACCGTAAAATAATCGTGTGAGCTTGTATACGCGATGGTGCCGCATGCCGTGCCGTAGTGCCGCCGTGTCGTCAACGAGCTTCCATAGTGATCCATGCAACACTGACAACCGTGCCTACACACGGCGAATTAACCCTAGTTTTTCACGGCAAAACTGTAGATTTTCACGGCAAGAAAAACGTGTGTACAAAGGGCACACATATTTCGCCAGTTAAGTTTAAGTCCCAGTGTAGGTGGCGAGCCTATAGCCATCACACAGGTACAAATTCTGACTCCGGGCTGCTACTGACAAATTCCTGATGGAAAAATCCAATAACACTTTGTGCGACCTGGGAATCAAACCCAGGGCCTCACGCTCAGCAGCAGCGCTTGCGAGCTCACAACGCTGCCTGTTATTTTTTTTTAACTAGCTGCGCCCCGCGGTTTCACCCGCGTAAATGTCGATCCTGTGGGAATTTCGGGATAAAAAGTAGCCTATAATTATGTTAATCCAGGGTACAGCTACCTCCATACAAAATTTTATCAAAATTAGTCCAGCCGCTTGAGCGTGAAGAAGTAAAAAACGTATATAAATACACACACACAAAACTTTCGCCTTCATAATATTAGTGTGATAAAATCTATCCGTACTTTCAGGCGTCAGCTGCCCTGTTACAATAACCGTCACAACTTTATCAGACAGCTGGTTAACTGCTAAACTGCAATTCGAAGATTTACCAAACGGCGGAAGAGATCTCAGTATTGAAATGCCCCGAATGCCTTTATTACTGTCTCCAGGCAAAGCCGAGAAAATCATACTGAACATAACATCTAATGAGGAAATGAATACTGCATTAAAATTCACTATGTACTTAAAAGACGCGTCAATCGACGGTGATATAGAACAGAAAGGAGAAATCGAAGTGGAAATTAAAATGCCTATGATACAAGCTATGTCTTGTGATGGAGTTAATAAGATCACCTTCCCACCTATACAAGAAAACAGTTCACTTATAAAGTCTTTTGTCCTCATAAGTGATTGTCCTGCAGATCTTTTGTTAGAATTGTCTGTAGTTGAGGGTGATAGCATATTCGCGATCAAAAACGTTCAGGAGATAAAGAAAGGCGATGTGAATAAGATTCTGATGGATCGACAGGGGTCGACAGAAGAGGGGCAGCAACCAGGGAAGGCAAAGGGCAAAGGAAGTAACAAGCAGCTTTGCAGGTTGACGAGTGGTAACGCTATTAGGGTTACCGTTAAATTCAATGCGCCGAAGTTATCGGATATTGAAATAGGTTAGTACTATAATTTTATCAAGTGTAAGGGCGCGACCACACGTGCCACAACTATACCACATCGCAGCGACGAAATTTGGGCAAGCAGTGGTTATGTGTGCATAGTTTCGCTGTAGCCTCTTGCAGTTGCGTTGTGGTAACTACAAAATTAAATCAAATAGTCAACGTAACGTTGTTTACGATGTGGCCTGCCGCTAGTGCGCGGTCTCGCTGGTGGATGCGTTGTAGCTGCGCCGTGGTCTTGATGTAATCGGTATCGCCCACGGTTGATTTTGACGGCCAAATGTGGTCCATGTGTATGAACTATTCATTTTCATGCAAATTGGCGCCGTCCATTTGTTGTCGATGTGGTACGAGCGTTCGGGCCTTTACTCTTACGTAACGGTTTTACTTCTTGCATGATTGGTATGAACCGAATAGTACGAGGACTTCTCTTGAAGCTCTCTAATAGGAAGTCCGTTTAAGACCGAAATGATTCACACAACCCTGAAACTCGCACCCAATTCCTGAGTTAAAGCATTTACGCCTGAATTTGTCTTACGATATTTCTATTAAATACTGTTTCCTATGTTTCCAGCAGACTCGATAGTGACGTTCAACGGACTGATGAACGTGAACCTGATAGGAGTCAACAGTGTACTTCGGAAAGTTGATCTGATCGGCGTTGTCGGTACTGTGAATCTTGTTATGATGCCGGCGGTCAGCAAACTGCAACTATCTAATGGTAAGTTTGCCAATACACACTTTTCCATCTGATAACCGACTCTTAACACAAATTGGGAAGAAGGCTGATATGAATTCCAAAACGGGTATAATGGACGCAGGCAAGAAGGCTGCCAGGCTCAAATAGGATTGGCTGGGTCACATCAGTCGCATTAGAGACTTTTCAGAGCTCAGCGGTCATCTCTGCTGAGCAAAAGTGTCTACACAATGGGTAGCAGAAGATAGGCGGCGTCGTTGACACCGGCCCAGAAAAGGTGGCGAGACTACCTGGACGCGTAGTACCGCGAAAAGCGTTCCTGGAAGGAGTTGTGAGAAGCCTTTGCCCAGCTGTGGGAAAGAATAGGCTAAACAAAAAAAAAAAAAAACTTACGTAGTAACAATAGCCCAAAAGTTATGGCTTCGGATTTACGATTGAAAATACGTCAGTTCAATCCGACCCTTTGCATTATTGGCGTGAACTTTAGATAGTTGAAGCCATAAATCTAGCAGTCACACTGATACTTATTTTTTTGATATAGACAACACCCACACAAGCAAAGACACTTCACAATTTGCTATTCTTCTTCCTCTTCGTGTCGCTGGTACGTCAGTAATTCAAATTTTGTTGGCCCAAAACTTCGCCAAACGAATCCTAGAGATACCTCTAGGATTTTTCGGCGAAGTTTTGGGCCTAGAAGTATTCTGAAAGTACTACACAGATAGCGCTTTTAGACCGAACCCCACAAAAACATAGGCATTCTCTTTCCATCTCCATGTCTATTAAAATATTATCTACAACATGTGTTTATAATTTCACAGAACCAACTAATATAGATCTATGTAACAATGGCTCTATATCTGGAATCTGGGTCGTAAAGTTCACAACGAACTGCCCAACAGACAGTTTTCCGTTCAAAATTTCGCCATCTAAGTTCGAGATACGACCTGGCGCATCAAAGACTGTCAGCCTAGTTTATACTGGTCCTGGAGACGGGATTTGTGAAGCGTAAGTAGGAATGTTTTACTACACCTTTAAAATAATTTTTCTATCTATAACCACTTCCGCCCGGTTTCTGGTACGAAAATTAACACAAATAAACAAGCTCACGTAAACTGCAGTGATTTGATGAATAAATTATTAACAGCCAATCGTATCGCTTGACTTGCATTTAATTTGAACCCGTCGATAATTTTCGTTCTAGAAAGCGGTTGTAAGGAAAAGCTAAATAAAGAACTGAATTTATTGACGAGTTCGCTGCCGTTCTGTTTCACGTCAGTCGAATCAAGCATTATTTTTAAAGTAATCTAAAGAAGTTGAAGTAATCTAAAGAAGAAGAAGAAGAAGAAGTTGTCATATATTATATTTTTTCCTTTACTATTTGCTCAAATGAACAGAAGACCAAATACTATCATTATCATTGGTTTTTTTTTTTCAGAACTCTCATATTCGAAGACATAACATCTGGCAACAAGACTACAATAGAAATATGTGGAGGATCAGACAAACCAAAGTCTTTTCCCATAAAGACCAACTACAACACCATGTCGTGGGTCCGCGCAGGCAGGAAAGAACTAAGCTTGAAGAATGCTACAAATAAAAAGTTCTATATGAAGTGTCAAATAATAGGCGAAGGGTTCGCAATAGATTTACCGCGGGAGTCGAGAGGAAGTTACTTGGTGCCTTTCGGACCTTGTGAATGTAGACCCTTACCTATCGTATTTTCGCCGAATTCATGTGTGCCGCATAAAGCAGTGCTTCATATAGTTTATGATAAAAACACCAGCGATTTTTCTAGAAAGGTAAGGATTGTACTGTTTTGCGCCTATTGTAAGTGTTAATTTATTGGCATTATTATCCGAATTTCACATGTCACCCTTTGTGCATAATTTTAAGACTTAGAGGGATGTTTTCTATCTCTTTTCACTACAAAGCACCATTTTTTCTCTCTTTATTCCAAAATATCAACATCAGAAGAAAAATCCATGATATGTATTATTAACTACATTTCTTTGTATAGATCGTGCTATACGGATGCGCGAGCGGCGACTCTCTGCGTTGGTCCGGTCTGGTCACGTACGGCGACACGGCGCTAGTCAGGGCCGTGAGCCGCATGCCTATCAACTTAGAACTATACAATAAGTCTACTGCATCCGCCTTTGTATGCGCGAAAGTTCATTTTAATTGTAAGTGCATTTATTTGTTGTTTTGCATAATATTAGTTGTAATTTTTTAACAGTAGATGAATCAATGGCCTGATAATTTATTGCTCATGCACACGAGCGGCACGCGTCAACGACAGAGGCCCTACAGCCGTAGACACGCGTGGACTGACGGCTGTAGTTGCCGCTCGTGTGTATGAGCACTTATGAGCATGGAGCTCGTAGCTAAATAACAAACTCGCCCATCAGATCCGATAAGTTAAGCAGGTCTTTCCGCGATCAGTCCATGCATGGATGACGACACGTAACAGACTTTTATAGTGTAAAATTTCTATTTCCCGGTTATAAGTCGCTCCACACGCCCAAAAACCCTTTCACTTGAATGTGTGTTCTCATACATGTCTCGATGTTCTCGATTGATAATGAAATTATAACTTGCAGTACAATACATGTGCGCGTCTGCGGACGCGGAGCTAGCGGGCGGGCGGCACATAGTGCGCGGGCGCTCGCGCCACGCGGTGTGCCTGCGCGTGGACTGGCCGCGAGTGGAGCGGCGCGCGCGCCTCGCGCCCGCCGCCTCGCTGGCCACGCTCACAGTACTCACCGGGGCTGAGTACACTCGACGTAGGATACTCAAGTAAGATCGCGTGGCGCGTGAATAACAATCTGTAACCTGGTGAGGTTACAGTCGCTGTCGCAGTCGCAGTCGCTTCTGGCACGCCACCCGTGCCACCAGCGAGCGGTCGACTTGCTGACGGCGCGTTGGCGATAAGCGGGTGGATTTTTTCGAGGTGATGAGGCCGCTGTTTCTGCGCTAGAGCAGTGCGGTTATAATGAGTGAAGACCTTTAAAGGTATAGGAGGCTTAGGTGTCTCTTTACGTATTTGGCGTTTTTCGGTTATTGTATTGAGTCCCTTTTCATCGAAATTATTAATTTTTTTTAGATAGTAGACACTAGAGCGCCAAGTAAGAGAACAGTGCACTAATAGATCAGTCGAATCAGCCCTTTGTCAAAGCAAAAATGGTTTTATTAACAGTTCGCGTCACGTAAGTTCGAATATCATCCAATAATCTTCAGACCACCATCCCAGGGGTTGTAAAACAATGGGTAGATAAAAATTACATTATTTTTATCAATTTTATTTACTTTTGTAGGGTCATCAGAGATGAATCAAATGGCGAGCTGGATACTTCCCTTCTGCCAGATCATTTGAAAGTATTAGCAGAGAAGTTCGCTGGAGAAGATGGATCTATGGATGATCAAATAGCCGACTTCAAAGAAACGACGGTTTGTAGCAACCTTTATATCTTCATATCTTCCATTCCAATGACACACCCGCCCTTTTTTCTTAAAAAACATACTATGCACATAAATGTAATACAGTTTGTTCTTTCTTCACAGAGCTCGCTAAACGAACTCATAGGCGGTCTGCAAGAACTGACAGCACAAATAGACCTGCCTCAAGACTTCGCAGAAGAGAACACCATTATTATTAGTGACGATACCGTCGTTGAGCACCACACGCTTTGCGATTGAGCAATGGTACTTAAATCTTGATAATTTTTTGCACATGTCGAAGTCTTGGAAGATGTTTATATGCTGCTAAACACACTTCGAACGTAAGATGTACGTTTAGGTCTATTAATCGCAAATGTCTGCAGAAACCTAGGTTTATCTGACCTTTGGACACAAATAGTACAATCTGCCTACTCTTTCAGGAAACAACAACAATGTGCTGAATATTGTGTAAGTTTTAATTTATGGACGTAGTTTGATAATGTTATGTTATTCAGTATTTTAGTTTTATATAATTTCGTAATAATATATTAATTTGCTGTAAGTAGTTTTAGTTGATTATGTTCGGTCCGGAATTTTAAATAGGTCCTGCCAGCAGACGTCATAATACAGATAGTGCAATCCACGAAGACGCGCCCCACTCTTTTTGCTAATCGTAATATCGCCAGTTAATTCCGCTATTGTTTTGTTTTTTCGATACACTCTAATTACCCACTAAGTAATAAGTAATTAGTGTGTATCGAAAAAACTAAAACACTAGCGGAATGTTGCACACTTGTAGTGTATGAGATTAGGAAGAAGAGTGGGGCGCGTCTTCGTGGATTGCATTATCTATAGATCAGTATCTGAATATTCTGAATTATTGTTTAGTCCGTCCTGTAAGGCCTTCATGGATTTTTGTTTCAATATTGTGATATATTCGAAAAAGTACCTATAGAGAAATAATAATAAAAATGCTATTTTTAATTTATATCATTTATTATTTTCTTAACCATATTTATTATTCCAATCGTTTTTCCTATTTTTTTTAATCATTGTATCTAAGAGATTCGACTGTCAATCGCAGTTATCCGTTAGAAATGACCTTTTAAAAATATTGCCTACAACTTATAAAACTAAAATGCATTTCCACTTACAATAAAGTCATTAAACACCGCGAAAATGATAAAATTTAATATATACAGGACTAAATTTGACGATTCATAGAGTTCACATGGTTATTTGTTGCTAATAATTATACTAATCTTTTGCAGTAAACCCCTTATGTTGAGGATGTAGACAGAAGTGCGGGAGACAGAGTTATAACATTATCCACATAAAACAATTAAATCGGGTGTTCAAATAGGAAAGTGTTGGTCCTTTCGAGAGGTTTACCATAAAAGACTATCAATAATACATCGAGCTTGGTGTATTTTTATATTATGATTATATCTCTTACACAACGAAAAATATGTGTGTACCGCGCGTGAGCACGGCACACGGACACGCGTGGACACCGCGCGTCCTCGCTCGCATCACTCTCCTACTCACATACAACACCGCTGCACATTCACACACGTCGCATTTGGCAGTTTATCATAGTCATTCTCACAGTCAGTCAATATTCACATAAAACTCTTGCAACTAATATTAAAATGTAACGCGTCGCGCCGCGCGTATGAACCGACTTTACCGTGAAATGTACAATATTCATTTAAGACGGAGATAAAATGTGAATATTAACTTCATATAAAAGTGAGCTCCACTTGGGATGTCTACCTTGCCGTACAATCTACATATGAAAAAATCTTATTAAAATGGAAGTACTTACACATTTTTATAAAGGTTACGATACAACTAATTGGATCAAAATGGCTGACAAATTGTTTATAGTGCTTTGAAAAATACTATTTTCATGAATTCATGGAGTTACACCTATAAGTCTAATAGTCGCAAAAGAAGACATTGTGGAGACACGATTCGCAAAATACGCAGTCTAAATAACCTAATAATGAAATAAAATTGCTCCAAAATATTACAGCTAAATATTCCTGGTGACACATTTGTTGTGGTTGCGATGCGTCGTATAATATATACAATACACACTCACACATTTTTACAATAGGAATTAAAACATTAAACTAAAAGTAAACCAGTCGCTTAGTGAGCTATAAAATAGATTGCCAACGATACACTGGCCTATCGCGGGCCGCGGACGACACGGCCCGCTAATGCTATTGTTATATCAACAATGACATCTCTAACATATTTATTAGTAATTGCCGAGGCTCGTGAGTTATTATAATTTGCAGTTGTTCATTCTAAATTATTTAATAACAAGTCAAATACGTTCCTTTGCTAAGAACAGTTTACAAAAGCTGTTCGCAGCAGAGAACGTACTCTTAAGAGATCAATATGGCTTTATTCATGAGGCTTGCATTAAAAGTTGAACAATGTTAATTAACACAAGTTTTGGCATTATTTAATGCCACATCTATCTTATAAATATTATCGTATATAATTGTCCACTTTAGTCGGTAACAGAACAGTACCATGGTCGCCCACCATATAATCTTCACAGAACAGAATGGGTCACAGCTCACAAACCCGTCACCACTACTAATTGAGGTTCCAAGATCGACATCCAACGAATGAATTAATGTGAAAGTATAATGCATTGAATTCAGAGAAATGTATGCTGATTTCAATTTGTCATTAAAGTAAAATTATCACAGATAACGTTAAAATAAAAGTAGGGGTATTCGCGTTGGAATCATTGCAGGGGGGTGCCAAAACAATTTTAACTAAATCTAACGATTACAGATTTCTTGTGTGCTTATAATAAATTACATTTTGTATGTAGTCAGTGTCGCTATCGCGATCGGCATCGAGTTGCGATGGACTCAATAGTTCTATATCAGAATCGGTTTCTTTGTTTCAACGCAAACCGCACATACGTATAAAATGTTTGTTGTACACTCGACGCTCACCGCGACACTTCGCCACTAAAAGCTAACATGTCAGAATTAATCAGAGTTCATCTATAATGTTCTATCGCCTTTCTGGTGTTACACTCGTAAATCGGACAAAACCGTGCGTGTTATACAGACTCGACCTGTTACATTTCTTTATTTATTTTATTTGTACCCCTTGTATTCGTATATGGAAGTAATAGTTACCGCTACCCGTAAAGGTGTCGAGAACACTATGTACTGCGGTCACTCGGGCGGTCAAGAACTAGAGATCGGATAGGACTCGTCGGGATCGTTCGGAGCGGGGTTCCGCTGGCAGCGTCCGGTGCGGCAGCACAAAAAGAAAGTCGGCCGACGTCCGCTCGCTAATAATGTCGTCCTGCCCTCGGTATGATGTGAATTCGCGGCACTTTCGCAGTCCGCCTCGGTTAAGTACATTCAAGCGATGAAAATGAGGAATCTATTCGGCGTCGGTCGTGGTCGGGGGCGCGGGCGGCGCGGAGGGCGCACGCTAGGGCGCGCGGTACAGCAGGTAGGCGGTGAGCGCGGGCGGCAGCGCCAGGCGCGACGCCGCGGCGCGCAGGCGCGGCCGCCCCACGCGCTGCCGGATCACGCGCCGGCACAGCTCCATCAGCGGCAGCGGCTCGGCTGGAAACACAACCACGACGTTATAGCGCTACAGGGTTCTTTTGTTTGGTGTGTGGCTAAAATCGGAACGAATGCTGCCATCTCAAAATGTTCACAAATGTTTACCAACAACTCCCCCTCTAAAGCCATTCAAGTGCCAACAGATCCTAGTATAAAAAAATCGGGCTGTAGCAGTGTACGTAGAGTACGACCGTCTTCTGTCAATGTAATGGCGGCAGTCCTTATAAAGAGGACGGGACTAAGTCAAACCCAATACCCCTTTCATGAAAGATTGTCGCACTATTCCATTACTACACTACACTATTTGTTTTATTGTGGCCAGTTAACCAGTGACACCTGAAGAGTGTGCTATGGAAGGGGTTGCAAACCGGATCAGGCTCTTAGGTAACCCTGTCACTGATCAATGAGGTTCAGACGACTGACAGAAAGATTAACATTTCGGTCAACATGCTCAACAATTTCAATACAATTAGCTCACTACTTAAATGCAAGAATGCAATCTTAATTCACAAATTCGATACCCTGACAGGGATTTACCTGCTTTATGGGACAGATCAAGGATTTCCTGGACAGCCATCAGAATGAATGTTTCAATATTGAAGGAGTAAAACCTTGACCAACATATAGAATAGAATAGAATAGAATATTTATTTGCCAGAAACATGGTGTTTATAAAGGTGTCCATAACATTGCATAGTGCTACATGTCTCACCGTCTTAACGGTATGCAAAATCAATTTACAACAAAATCGGTTATCTACAAATTGCTGCACCGAAAAATGAAAAACAAAGATTATTTATTGAAATTTGGCTCGAAATCGAAATCATTAATATTACAAGACCAAGAAGATGTAGCCAAAAGTGATGGAAAACGGAACAGGTGAAGGTGTAATGGCCGGTGAAAATGGCACTCCATTGACCGTGCAAAGGGAGATCCAATATTCGCACTTATTGCGGAGTCACGACTAAGGTGAAGAAGGATACCGATGCTTTCTGGGAAGTTCTAAGCTTACCATATGCTGATGCTTATACATAGAATGCGAAAGTAAATCTGTCTGTCTGTTACCTTTTCACGCCTTAACGGCTTTAGATAAAATTTGACGCAAGGATAGACAACGTCTTGGGTTAGTGAGTTCCCGTGGCATAATTTCCAACCGCTACGCGGGCGAAGCCGCGGACAAAAGCTAGTTATTAATGAACATGAAGATTGTACACTCACGATCGAGCCCTCCGATGTACTTCATGGTGATCTCGGCGTGGCCCCACACGGCCGACACGATGGGATACAGCGTCTTGCCGCGCAGGCCGCGCGCCGCCACGCCGAGGTAGCGGCCGTCGGCGCAGAAGGCCAGCGTGCCTTCGTCCATGTCCAGCACCACCAGCAGGCGGTCGGGCACTAGGAACTGCTCGTCCGGCCGCAGCAACGCCGGGTACGTCGTACCGCTGCCCACTGTGCCTTTTACGTTGTGGTATATCTGGAATGTGAGGAGTGTTTTATGAGTTGTTGTTGTTAAAAAAATAAGCAATGGTGTTTGCTGGAGCTGTAGGACTTTGGCGCGAAGGCAATAACAGTTTGTTTTGTTCCCAAAATAGTAAGCAGCTGCCCTCGGCTATCTCCTTTATTAGGACAGCCACAGAGTGGCGTGGCATGTCCACACAAAATGAACTGTAAAGTGGCCAACCTTTAATAGGCTTACCAAATGACTTATTCATGGATATGTCACAAATTGCTTGGACGAAAAGCAATGAACACACTTCGTCACCCTGGACTTGACCAGTGTAAAATACATTACAACACCAACATACCTTATTTCTGCCCAAATCCCAGCCCCAACTCTGGTCTGTGGCACCTACGAGGCTTTGGTAGCCGACAGAATGTAGCGGCGCATGTGCTGTGGCCACGCCGACGACTGCGTGTGTCCCTCTCTGCCGCGCTGGCCATACCACCTCCCAACAGTGCAGGCCCCGCGAGTATCCCACCCGGCCCCTGATGCAATCTGTGCTTTGGGCAACCGGGTGTCGGTGAAACGTTAACGCGTCCTCTTCTTTTACGAATATGTTTAGTGATCTGGAATGTAAATAATGGCTATTTAAGTATTTATAGCAAAAATAATGAAGCTGACAGCACTATTGTTTTATGTTTAGACAGAATCTTGGCTTGCCCAGTACTGTCGTTGTGAAAGGCAGATTTATTACGTGCAGTATCATAATATTGCATATTCAGATGGTTTCTGTCATTCAGTGGCTGTGACTTTCCAAGATGCTACTTTGAACAATCGTATCTGCTGGACCTGTTTTGTTAGCCTCTTGCCGGGTCGTAGTTAGGATTATAATTATGGTGTTTGTTGTACCTGTCATCTGGGTTCCACGCGTGTTTCAGCTGCAGTTCGGGGTGCGCGGGCGGCGCGTCTAGCAACGCGTCGAGGCGCGCGGGCCGCGGCGGCTCGGGCGCCAGCTCGCGCGCAACTACCGCCTGTGAAACAAACAACACTATATTAGTACCAAAATGTCACTTTCTTCGTCTTCTGTAGTCATTTTCTGAATCACAGAATATTAGTCAACTTTGTTTGTAGCTACGGGAGAATTTACTAGTGCAGATTTTTTTACAGTCCTGCTGCATAGGTCAGCTGAAGTCGTCATTGGTCCTTAAAGATTTGGAGCTATTCGATGCGAGGATTACATTAGCATCACCTTCGTTTCGCCACTTATGCCCAATTCAGACTCTCGTGCTGCTGCTGAGAAATTCCTGATGGAAAAGCGATGGAAGGATGTTTTTGTTTATACCTTGAAGGGCGCCGTGCACTCGCGCGACACCGACTTAACTCCGCCGGACAGCTTTTGCCCCATGTTCATGCCCCTACAGCGAGTGCGGGCGCGCTTGGGCAGCGCCTTGAGGCCGCCGCGCCGCGCCTCCTCCGCGCCGCCGCCGCCGCCGCCCCCGCCCCCGCCCCTCACTGAGCGCACCCCGCTCTTGTACCTGAGGAACAAGAAATTACTGATAAAGCCCATGAACAATATAACGTGACAAAGAGTTGTGAATACGGCCTGGCCGGTGGATGTTATGAATTTAATAAAAACACTTCAACAATCCGACACATGTTTGGAGAAGGAATCTGAGATACCTACTGTTCAACGTTATAATCAGTTATTGAACTTTATTTTAAGGCTGCCAACCTTGATTGATAAGAAAATCGTGAAAAGAGGAAAAACATTGTCAAGCCTGAGGTGAAGCTTCCCATATCTCAGGTCATGTGAACCTTGTATGATGGCGGCGAAAGCTACAAATTTTGCTTAGCTAATCTTTCTTGTTGATGATGTTACTTAACTCAGTTCACTTCTATAACTCATTATTACATCAAATATGCTGAAGCAATCACTTCCTAGCGGATGGATCCAGCAATACGTCGTCACACAAATGTATTGTCAGAGTTCGAGGAAACCGGTTTTCAAGTGACCGGTGAGTGGTGGTGTCGTCACAGCAGATGCCGGGCGTCGGCGGAGTACCCGCGCATCTTATGTAACGCCGGCCGTCTAACCGTGAAAGTCAACGCTCAAAAGCCAAGGTTAACACGGCCATGGAACCTCGTTCTAACACATGCGAATGTTCTATGATCGCTTCTTGTTAATAGATTTATTTTAATTGCTGTTTATTTTTCCTCAGTCGTGATGACGTCATGTAATTGCTCGTTTATTCCTTAATTATACACATAGTAGTGTTTCTTGGTTTGCAAATAACTTCCGAATATTGGCCACGTCGTCGTCAATCGCAATATTGCAAATGGTCACGCGCGCCTGATTCGTACATAGAACCGCGACAATTGAGGATGATGTCATCGAAGGACGCTAATAGTGTTGTTATACCAAACTGTTAAGTATTAACAATAATGAAAATTAATACAAGGTATAAGTGTTGCCATGGGGTTTGTTAATAATATACTGATAAATAGTTTTTGACTTTATTTATTAAGAGCACAACCTTACACAACCATCATTGTCCAGGAGCCACAAGCACAGAGTTCACAGAACACATATGTAGATCCATGGACCACAGATTAAACAATTATTACAATACAGAACATCCTCTCTGTTTTATATTGAATGCTTTTATGTAGATACAATCATGTATACCTTATATACTTATTTCTAAGTCTTATAAATCACCAGTCATAACATAATATTAGATAGAAACTTCTTATACATAACATGACATACATACACAATGAGTTAACCATTTTTGAACCTGTAAAGTAGTGTAGAATTTATTTATTTTAGACAATAAACATTTAATGCAGGGAGTAATCATTGAACCTTGCTGGTAAACATCTTGATCTGATAGGTCTAGTGTTATGACTTTGAGTTGAGGCTGGCTCAGCTGTATCATGATTAACATTAGAATTTGAAATTACCTTATTGTCAAGAATGAGTTCACAGCCATAATCAGTATTATCATACATAACATTTTTATTCGCCTCATAGTTATTTTCAAAGTTATCTAACACAACAGTTTTCTTTTTTTCTTTATCTTTTTTTTCAATATCCACATTTTCCTTTAGTACCCCTTTATATGGTTTTATATGTGTTAAGTCTCGTCTATATACTACCCCATCTACATTCACTTTATATGACCTTTCATTAACTTTTTCTACAACAAATCCTAATTTCCATGTTTTGGTGTTTTCGGGACTTATTTGCACTGCCACATTCTGACCAATATTTAAAGAGAAGGGTTTTTTGCATTTTTTATCATAGTAGTGTTTACTTTTGTCTCTTTTAGCTTTAATTCTTTTTGGAATGTCAGTCATCAACACTGGAATGAGTTGCTCTGATATACTTGGTATTAGAGTCCTAGTTTTTCTAGATAGAAACTTTTGAGCAGGACTACAATCATCTCCGCCACTTGGTACATTTCTCTGGTGTAACAGTGATATCCAAAAATCTTCACCGGCTTCATATGATTTAAGAATAAGTTTCTTTGCAGATTTTACTGTAGCTTCAGCAATTCCATTAGACTGAGGATAATGTGGGGAGGAAGTTACATGGATAAAATCACATTCTTCAGTAAACATAGCAAATTCTCTGTTAACAAAATTAGTAGCTCCATCCGTACATACTCTTTGTGGTATACCATATCTTGCAAAATTCTTTTTACATATATTAATAACTTCACTAGAAGATAAATTTTTTAGTTTATCAATTTCATAAAAGTTTGAGTAATGGTCAGCAGTTATAAGAAAATTAAGAGACTGTGAATTTAGTTTTACATTGAACACATCCATAGAGATGTACTGAAAGGGATATGTTGGTATGTCATGAGATAACATTGGAAACCTAGTTTGGGATGGAGAATATTTTGTGCAAATTCTACATTTTTCTACAAAGTTTTTTATATCTTGAGACATGCCTGGCCAAAAAATATTTTGTTTAGCTAACTTAATTGAACTAGCAACACCATTGTGACTTATATGAATTTTTGACAACATGTAGTTTCTCATGCACCTGGGAATTAAAATCTGATCATTTCTAAAAATTATGTCTTCCTGAATAGAAAGATCAGAGGCAAATTTATAGAACCATCTGAGATTTTCAGGCATATCTGAAACATAGTCTGGAAATCCATTTACAATGTACTTTTTGAGCTCTTGACATTCTGGATCATTCTCCACTTCTTTCTTTATGCTTTCTATTATTTTGTTTGAGACCTTGAGATATTTTGCTGAAGAATGTTTACTAATAATCTCAAATATTCGTTTAGACTTAGCATTATTAAAAGAGTCTGAGTCATCCTGTATTGGAGTAGGTGTTCTTGAAAGTGCATCTGCTACAAAGTTATTTTTTCCACTGATATACTCTATATTTAAATCATATCTTTGAAGGATCATTAACATAAGTTGCAATCTTTTTGGAGCTTCAACTAGTGGTTTCTTAAAAATATTTATTAAAGGTTTATGATCAGTTTTTATAATAGTATTAGTATTTGCAGTTATGTATTGACTGAATCTTGAACAAGCGAAAACCACAGCTAGCATTTCTTTTTCGATTTGGGCGTATCTTTTTTCCGTACTGGTTAAAGTTCTAGAAGCAAAAGCTACAACCTCATTATTTTGGTAAAGAGCTGCTCCAAGTCCCATGCTGCTGGCGTCACATTCTATTGTTAATGGGTTACTCATATCATAATACTTAAGGGTTGGCAGACTGGTTAAAGATGAAATAATCTGATCAAATTCTAACTGTTCCTTTTCAGTCCATTGCCATATAGCATTTTTTTTTGTTAATGCTCGTAAAGAAGTGACTTTTAAACTTAAGTTTTTAATAAATTTGCTTAGGTATGTTACCATTCCTAGCAGTCTTAATACCTCCTTGGAGTTTGTAGGTACTGCTATGTTCTTGATAGCTGTGATTTTCTCCTCATCAACCTTCAGGCCTGCATCAGTCAACACATGGCCATAAAATTTCACTGATTTCTGTAATAAATTTAATTTATCTTTATTAAGCTTGCAATTATTTTCTCTGAGTCTCATTAAAAGGTTTTCTAAGTTAATGTTATGGTTTTTTATTGCATCCTCGGTTGTATCACCTACCCCATATATTAAGATATCATCAGCCATTACTTCAATACCTTTAAGACCATGTAAAGCTGATAATAGCTTTTGTTGAAAGATTTCTGGTGCAGAAGA
The DNA here is from genome assembly GCA_914767645.1 of Hydraecia micacea. Classification (NCBI taxonomy): domain Eukaryota; kingdom Metazoa; phylum Arthropoda; class Insecta; order Lepidoptera; family Noctuidae; genus Hydraecia; species Hydraecia micacea. The sequence goes on from OU611794.1 coordinate 6,493,272, forward strand.
AATACCAAAGGGGAGCCTTAACCACCTATATCTACCAAATGGTGTCCAAAAGGTAGTAAGTTTACTACTCCTTTCATTAAGCCTAACATGCCAAAATCCTTTTAATGCATCCACTGTGCTAAAAACTTTAGCTTTTCCGAGTTCTGGTAAAACTTCTTCCAGCGTTGTGAATTGAAAATGAGGTCTTTTGAGAGCCTTATTCAATGGGATAGGGTCTAAGCAGATACGGAACTTTTTGTCTTTACGAACAATTAATATATTACTAACCCAATCGGTATGAGACTCCTCTTTAACAATAATATTATTTTTTACCAACCTGTCTAGTTCTTCTTTAAGAGGTGCCCGGAGTGCCATGGGCACACGACGTGCTGGCTGAATGCGAGGTGGAACATTCTCATCAATTTCCAAATCTACAATTCCTGGTAACTTGCCATATCCTTCAAACACATCAGAGTATTTATTTATAATATTCAGTGCTTCTTTGGAGCTTCCACTACTCACTGATACCGCATTACAGTATTTTATTAACCCTAAGGCAACACAAGCAGACTCTGATAATAGAGGTTGATGACTGACATTCACAACATGAAAATTAATTACAAACTTTCTGTTTTTATAAATACATTCTACATCAGTCACACCTAATGTCTCTATATCTGTTTCGTTAAAACATTTCAATTTTAGATCAGTAGGGTGCAAATTTTTTAGGCAGTCACTTTCACAAAGTTTCTTGAATTGTTTGGCACCTATTACACAAACCTGAGCTCCAGTATCCAACGTACAGAATACATTCATCCAGGTGTTGTTGAACTTCAAACAGAGTTCCACTTCCTTGTGTCCAGAGTGCTGATTTGTCCTGATTTTAGATATGTATATGCTGTTATCACTGGTTTCCTCTTCCGACTCTTCTCTATGTAATTCTTTCACCATTTTGGTCTTCTTGCATACTTTTTTTGAATGATTCCTACCTTGGCAATTTTCACATCTTTTTCCCCAAGCAGGACAAATTTTCTTTTTGAATACATGCTTCTCACCACAAAATTTGCATAGTAATCTGCTGTCAGTTTTGGTCTGTTTTTTGTCAATTTTATGAATGTTTGCCAATTGTTCGGAACACAAATTCTGAAGTTGTTCAGTTGTTGCTTCGGCCGATTTGCAAATATTTATAGTTTGGGTGAGATCCAGTTCATCTATCCGTAACAACTCCTTTTTAATTTCCGGATTTCTAATGCCCACTACAATTCTGTCTCGTAGCACTTCGTCAATCATATTCGTACTGTATCCGCAAGTTTTAATTAATTTTCTTAATTCCAGTATATAGGTATCTATGTCTTCGCCCTCTGATTGAGATCTTTTGTTGAACAAGTATCGGCTGTATATTACGTTACGTTTCTTCCTAATTTTTTCTTCAAGCTTCTCAAATATCTTTGCCTCACTTTTCATATCTATATCATCTAGGCCGAAGTGCATGTATTTTTTCATGGCAGCATGGCCTATAGCGTTAATAAGAAGTGTAGGTCTTTGTTCTTCCTTCAGACCTGTAGCTGTAGCATAATTTATCCACGTGGTCTTGAAAAAATCTAAGGCTTCTCCCGGATCCGCCGATTCTACATCAAGAGGTGCAGGCCATGGAACGTTTATACGAGTTTTTTCTGAAGCCCCTTGCATTTGTAATTGTGTTTGCATTAGTTTGAGAATTTCACATTGCTTTTCAATAATTTTGGTCAATTCTGGATTGGTAGCCATTTTGCTTCACAACCACGCCGCGTGCCGTAAACTTCAATGACGACACCGATGATAGGAATGTTTCTATAATTATAATACCTTTCCAAATCTGTGTCTTGTTGTGCATATGTAATTTATTTCTGACACCATGTTAATAATATACTGATAAATAGTTTTTGACTTTATTTATTAAGAGCACAACCTTACACAACCATCATTGTCCAGGAGCCACAAGCACAGAGTTCACAGAACACATATGTAGATCCATGGACCACAGATTAAACAATTATTACAATACAGAACAGGGTTCATTAGCGTCCTTTGTAATTCTCAACTTAGTTTCAACGGATACGTGATTCAACTATTAATATTGTCAGTGGTTTCGGTTGATCATGGTGTTACAGGGCTAGTGGCTCGCATGCGGTTTTGTGAACAATCTATGTAGGATGGGAAGGGACGCCTAGAAGGTACGCAAGCTACAAGGCCGTCTGCCTTGTCGCCTAGAGCGGCTGCATGACAAAAGCGGGAAGTGAAAGGCAGTGAATGCGTCCCCTCACGTCGCGCCGCCTCTTGACTAGGTACATATCAAAACCGTTGTTTGCCAGAACACTATAAAATATTGCGTGATGGTGTAAATAGTAAATATATCAGCATGATTAATTTTTTTGTTGAATGTTCTTATATTTTTGTTGAATTGGATTTAGAAACCACAACCAACAATAAATTACAAGTGTTGAGAATTAAAGACCTTCACATTTGTTTTTTTTTTGTAAGTTGTGAACTTGCGAAGCTGAATATAAACTATAAATGGTTTCAAACAAGTTCAAAAATAATCTTGATTTGAGAAAACCTAGGAGTCAGATTACTGATCCGTAGAACCCCAAAAATATCATCTATGGAGCTGACCTCAAAACTACAGAAAGGTATAATGAAGACAAAGAGAGTCCTATCTTATCTTAATGCGATATTTAATAAAATAGCCAACTGTTATGTTTGTCGTTACCAACCAAATTGACGGCTGGCTTCTTATACGTATATAGCAGAACATCTGTTAATTTTTGACCGATAGCAGGAGATAATCTGACAAGTTCACGTGGCGGACAGTAAACAAACAGAGGGAACACGTGACCGGCCGATCTCTGACGTCTTGCACCACGTGCGTGTTAAAGCCGGACGAACAACTATTTGCAACCCTAAAATAGACTAAAATAGACCCACACCTTGTAATGTGCGAATGCTAAGGACGAATTTATTATCCTTTCCAAAAAAGTGGTATAAAATCAAGCTTACTAAGTCTAATCGTCACAATTTTCTTTATAATAAAGGGTGTTTCTGAACGAATCAACCATGGGATGACCAACTGGTGACATGGCAACTCTACAAAGGAAATGTACTAAGTATCTACCAGGAATTATTGCAATTTTATACTGGGCACTCAGCGCATGGACATTCTCACGGACAATTTGTTAATAAAATCATGTGCTACTGAAATAGCTGTGATATCACTTTGCAATTGGAACGTCACGCGGCATCGTGGGAAAACGTCGACACGCCGCATCGGGGGGTATAACAAGAGTTGCAGAAATCTTTAGACTTTTCAAAACTCGTGAATAAACGTTGCCGGGTGTGGTCTCATGCAACATAACCGTTCACGCTCGGTGAGAGGTGAATGGAACATTGGAAGAGAACGTTGCTAGGCCGACAACATTAGCGTGTGCCAACGCGCGCGAACAATGAACTAGCCGAATGACGTGCGATCTGTGTCATTATTGTAAATATTAAATCCTGTGCTTGCTCTAAACCAGAACCAATCATAAAACAGAACCATTCATGGGTGTCACAAAATTCTACATTTCAACTCCTACCAGCTAAAATTGATGTTCTTTGAGTCGCATGTTTAGATTAGAAGCATCATCAGTTGTGCTGTGGTACTAATTTTAGATTTTAGTACAGAAAAGTCAGTACACGTGTAAAACGTGTATATCACAAGGTATTCGATTTTGCTAGGATAACATTCAATACCTTAGCTAAGGATTCTCTGCACATGAATCGTTGAAGCAAAACGTCGGTAATTAAATGGTATTATGTAGTTAAACAACCTTAAAAGTATATACCTGAATAATAATATAATTGGACGTGTATTCTTTACTGAAGTTTATTTCTTGCAAAGGTGCATAGTTGCATCGAGGGGTTGTGTCTTTGCGAACACAGACGGGATGATTAAAACATAAGTTGTGGGGAACAAAGGTTAACACCTTCGCAGCAGATCAAAGTAATCAGATCGCGAAAGAAGTCGCCAAGTAGCAAGCAGTCGTACCAAGGAAAACTGAAAAAATACCAGTTCTAGGCTGACACTGTTGTTTAACAATTTTTTAGGATTCGGTAGTCAACAAGGAACCCTTATACACACATCAAAAGTGTCTAGGGATCAACATATATTTTTGCAATAACTTTTCTCCTGATTGATATTAATTAAAATTTTCTTTAAGGATTCATCAAATAAAGTGTTTTCGTTTGTCACAGTAACGATAAACCAAGTCACCTTAGCATTAATAAAGAAATTTGCCATTTTCCTAATAAAGGGATTTTTGACATTTGAACCACTAACACAAAAGTTCGAAAAAAAGACTGAAATAACAGTTTTCTTTAAAATTTTATTGGGTAACTTAAACAATTAATAATCCGTGTTTCTACCGCGAACACTAACAACACAAGAACATCGGTTTGGCATACTCAAAATGAGTTCATCCAAATCACGCTGTGGAATGGCAGCCCATGTTCGTTGCAACAACAAAAAAAGGTCTTCTTGCGACTGGATACCCTCCATATTCGGCAGAGCTCTTCTCTGTAGCATATCCCATGCATGCTCAATCGGGTTCAAGTCTGGCGACTGAGCAGGCCAGGGCAGGACATTGATGTTAGCTGCGGCGAGAGTCTGTCTTACAACTCTTGCGGTGTGCGGTCGTGCATTATCATGCATTAACTGAAATAAGGGACCGATTTGCACTTGTAGAGGAACGATGACGTCTGATACAATCGTCTCAGCATAAATTTGAGCGTTGAGGTTGCCTCTGATCCAAATCAACTCAGTTCTTCCGCCGATCCAAATACCCGCCCATACCATGATGGTTCCACCACTATAAGGATGGACTTCCTGGCAGGATTTTAATCGCTGTTGGCGTCCAGGGGTTCTCCAGTGTCGTATACGTCTTGTATCCGGTCTCATACCAAAACGAGACTCATCAGAAAAGCACACGAAACGCCATTGTTCTTCTGCCCAATTTCTGTGTTCAAGAGCCCATTGATATCGAATCCTACGATTGTGCATTGCTATAGGTGGTACCCGTAGCGGTCTTCGGGAATGAAGGTTCACTTCATGCAAGCGGTTTCTGACTGTTTGGTCGCTAATTAAGTTCCCTGAAGAGTGATGAAGCCGCACGGCTAACATCACGGCGGTTATTGTTGGAGCTCTTCGAGTTAAGATTTGAATGTATCGGTCTTGTCTCCGTGTGGTGCAGCGATACCGTCCTCCATGGCGCTCAGCCACGGTACCAGTGCTTCGGTAACGTGTCCAAAGTCGACTGATAACACTCTGACTTGTATTCAGAGCTAAAGCCACAGTACGTTGCCGGGAACCAGCTTCTATCATTCCCACGGCTCTGAGCATTTCTTCCCTGCTTAAATGACGTCGCCGCTCCATAATAACGTTGGTTTTAATCAGTAGTAGGGAAACAGTAGCACTAATAATGTCTTCAATGCGTTGTATGTTTTTATAGGGAAAATATTGACAGCTGATTTTCATCTTTTACTCGAATTTGATTCACAGTTCCTGATTCAAATTATGAAATGCACCAAAAAGGATCCATATAAATTTATAAAATCATAAATTTATTACAAAGCCACATCTCAATCTCAAGAAATCCGCATAAAAATGCTTGATCCCTAGACACTTTTGATGTGTGTAGTTTCGCCATATGACCGTCTGTCCGTCCGTCCGTCCGCAGCTTAGCTCAGAGACTCTTAGTACTAGAAAACTATAATTTGGCATGGATATATTAATCACGCCGACAGTGGTAAAATAAAACCTTAAAAAAAAAATTTTTTTTAGTGTACCTCTACACGTAAAGTGGGGATGGTTTTTTATTTCTCGTTTACCCTACGGTGTGGGGTATCGTTGGATAGGTCTTTCCAAAATATTGCGGGTTTGTGGAAACCATTTTTCGATTCAGGGATTCGTTTGTGAAATATTAAGCTTTAAAGTGCTAATTTTTGTTAGTCAAGTGTCCCCCCCTACCAGTTAAATGGTTGCTTTTGGGTATGTGAAATAATTCAAGTTTCAGTATCCAACTTTTAAATGGATTTGCACTAGCACATAATGCACATGTGAAAAAAATCAATCGATACTCAAGTATTAAATAAAACCCTGATTGCCGACATTTTAATTTGTAACGCAAACAAAAGTGTCATCTACATGCGAAATTGAAACGTTGGTCCGAAACTGAATTGAATACTGAACCAACGGGGATGGGAGGATTAATTGTTAATTGAATCACAGCATGTACATTTATTATTTAACCGAATTTAAAACGATAGATGTCAGACAGTGCTTAATTGGAGAAGCGAAGAGGAACTAGTAAATAAGATCTACTTAATTCCAGCTTAGTGCAAATATTTCTGAAGCAACTATTTCGCAGAAATCATTAAATTGCCTACGTATTACGTGCGTGTTAATTTTCAACACACACCTGTGTTAAAAATCAAGGCTCGACTGCATGAAGCATGAACACACTTTAACATTTCTCGTGACAGTTGTAGAAAGCGACGACTTCGATCCTGGGGTCATCTTACGAAAGAGTCACCGAACGATGTCGTGCCATCTGGAGGTATGCGCTTAATTTTCAACGTGGCCTTTACATATTATTATATTTTTAACAGTAATAATTTCAGTAGACCTACTTTCCAAATGTTGGCGAACCGTCAACTACTATAAATTCTTTATTACAAATATTATCAAAAATTACACGTAGTCAATGTGATACCATACGGGGTAATATCGGCGAAATTTTGGTTGGTAAGTACTGGACAAACCGCTTACTAAACCGAATAAAATACAAGTAAGTTTTAACCTGGTAAAAACGAGCTGTCACCTTGATAAGGTAGTGATTTTTCTACTTCACTTGGTTTACTTGTCTATAGGCTTCGATATCACCCCGATGAACTGTCTCTGGTTTAAATAACAATTAAATAATCGCTAGGGCGTGTCGGTGCAACCTTGTATCGGTTGCCGCGTTGCAACAGGGCCTTGTGTCAAGGAAAAACCTACTTAGCGGTTTCCCTGGCCCCGAATAGTGGACATTTTTTTTTTGAAAATTTCTATAGAACTAGGTATCTGACGTTAGGAAACTTAAGCCTTACCGGGAAAATAAAAGTCATAATAGAAGTCTGAATTTACTGGTGATGAAGTTTTTGTGACGCTATGAGTTTTTGTGAAGTGTGTATTGTTATTGTGTGATCGGGTGTGTATGCCGTCGCGGTGCATTAGTCGATAAGTTGAATGATATAAGAGGTGTTGAATAACGATAGTGGTGGGTGATGATTACATAACGAGGCGATGTGACGCGGCGCGTGCATGCTGCGGTGCACTGCGCTCCTCGTGTCAAGGATGCCTTGACTTCGCCATATTATAATGAAGCTATTGTGCCATGGTCACACATATCACCGAAGATTATCGTCTTTTTGGTTCTAATAATCATGTTTTATTTTCGGAAACATAAACAGAAAACCCGATCCCGACCAAGGACTTTAAATCTAACGAAACAACTATTGTCGTTGCACTCGATGTGGTTAGTCACATTAATAACAAACAGGTAAAGTTCATTTATATACTATAGACACATGGAAAATCCAGTTATAGATACGTCACACCATGAGTTGTTTTTGATTCTACGAATATTAATATTATTATATCGTTTGTTTTACGCATTACAAGTTTACTACTGATGATAACGATACTGGTCAATAATTGGATTTAGAAATCTGGGTGTTCGAGTTGTGATTGACGCTGATATTGTTTGTTCATTAAGTGGGAGTGCGTTTTGTCGGGTCGAGCGCATGCGCAGCAGTCGAGGGCCTTGACTGCAATGCGCGCGCGCCGTAGCGTGTCAAGGGAGCGCTGCTTTCGCTGCCACACCTGCACCCGGCCTATACAGACATGACGGAGAAAAAACCTAATAAGGCAATTAAAATAAATGTTCAACAACACAAGTTTCGTCAGCACTGCTGTACAATAATTAGGTCAGAGGTCATTCTACTAAAACACACACAGGAATAGCATTTTGAAAAGGACACAAGTCAGCAAATAAGGAAGCTGGTACGGATAATGGAAGGAGAATCTGGGTCATTGAATATTAGCTCAGCATTAGTACACAATGGCTTATAACAATATGGTGAAGGCAAAAACAATTTGAACAAGGCCTTCGTCGAGCACTGTGTAGGCCTTAACGTGTCATATGAATTACCTATGCTGTGCATCACTGCAAGAGGAACGCAACGCGATTAGTTGATTGCTACATTAAAGAATACTTTGATAGAACTCATCTAGAACTGAGCTACATCAGTGTTTCTAGTTTAGAATCTTAAGAAAGTGAATGGCAACACTCAATTACATTAAATCACAGCGCGAGAAGATTCCGATTTTCAGTCCAATCGTGCGAACTAAACAGGGGCTGGAGTAAATAAATCTAAAACCCAAATTGGAGGCGAGACCCGGAGTATAAAGAAGTATCGTGCGAAGACAAAGCCGAGCAATCTTCTAAGTGGTCTGGAAGGACGGCACGGGAACAAAGCCACCCTACACCCCGCCTGCGTCGCGGCGCGGCGCCGCGCCGCCCTCCACAGATAAGCACACCCTCCGCTTTTGAATGCCTTTAGCACCACTGAATGAGTCCCCGTCTAAGGAATCCAATGAGAAACTTAGCAATATCTTCTTCGGAAGACATATCTAATGTGATTCTAATGAAGAATGAATAAGTTAATAGATGTTATACATCTATACCCCTACCCATGTTGGCAAAAAAAATAATATATATAATAATATATCATATATAGAGTTAAAATCCACTTATGCTTGCAAAGGTTTATTAAATAAGGCTCTCGAAAAATAGTGAAGTGCCTAAACATTGGCAACACAGCAAGCGAATAGCATGGCAATTATTAAATAGGTACATTACATAAGTGTATAAACATTATATTATTACTACATTGTTTATCTTTTATTATATTTTTTTACTGGAGTTGTCGCGTAAGCACTATTTTAAAAAAATTGAATACGTTCTCTTTACCAAAATCTCAGAAAGTAATAACATTACAAGTTCCCGTTGTAGTTACAAAGGTTCATCTTAAGTCCACATTTCCTTCAAAGACTTCTGTTCACTCCCAGCTAAAAGTTTAAAAACGTTTTGGGCTCGCACTGCGCACATAAAACTGGTAGGAAAGCTTTTCAAGTGGTGTGCGCAAATAAGCGAGTCTTTGAGTTAGAGGCACATTATACTCGTGCCTCAGGAATGTTACAAGGCTCGTCTGTGTCTGAGCCAGCGGCGACCGCAATTTTCGGTTGAGGGATTATTTAAAAAGGGAATGCTTTCTGCGGCATTTATCACTTCGACCCAATTTTACACTTTATCAGATCCTACAGTTTTGCAGTTTTATTGATTAGCTTTACTTTGAAGATGAATATAATAACATTCTCCTTAGACTTCTGATAGTATAAGTTCTTCGGATTGTACGGAGAATCGAAAAATCTTGGAGTGGTTGAAATAAATGCAGGCGGTCAATAAGGACGAATTGCTTTTACAGATTCCTGCAACTTGGGAGGACCGGGGCATAGACTGGGCGAGGGTGCGGTGAAGTGAATTATTCATACACTCGTACCACAACCGTCAACTCGTCGTCAGGCCGCGACACTACCCTTCAGCTTTCAGGTAAAGGAACCTTCCAGATTCACAAGATTTTAACGTGTCGCTAATTCAAGTGTTGCCAAAACGACGATTTTTTTTTTTTGTTGAATTGAAGTAAAATTATGAAGCCTTGTCTACTCTCACAATAGTTATAAGAAGGCTTTCTCAGATTGCTGCCTAAGAGTATTTTTTTATAATAACTCGAACGACGTAATATTCTTATTCAAACTTTGACCATATTATAGGTCAAGTGATTTCACTACTTATCAAAGCAATATTCATTCGATATCAAAAAACGAGTTGCAAAAACTAGCTACGAATTAGTTTATACTGAAGTTGTTGCTAGCTTGAAGGAACACGTGAAGTTCGTACTAAAATATGGTGTGGGCAGGAAATAATGTTATTTGCTAGGCAAATCGCGTCAGCGAAGCGTGACCCAAGTTGATGACGAGGATTCAGTCGCTTCCGTGAACTAGTAATGCCAACTAACTTTGTTTTTCAAAATTAATTCAATTACACTCAATCTTTTGAAGTAAAATTGTCGAAGACAGACAAGATTCAAACGAAATGGTAACACAAGTGAAGATAGCAAGGCAACAGCTCGGAGCGTGGAACAAAAAACAGATTGTTTCATTTTGTTTTTCTGTGGAAGGATCAACAATGCCGTCTCGGCTTGCTGGAAACCGGTATGAGGCGCGGTGGTGGCCGGATCAAACGCCTCGCGGGTATCGACCATAACTTCAATGTCACTCCCGATACATTTCTACTTCAATAATACTGATAAAGTACACGTTGTGATACGGCCAATAATATTGCTAATATTTTAGAAATTAGCTTAATACCATCATATTATATCGATAAAACAAACTTTAAAAAGCAAAACTGCACGATGACACTCGGTTCAATCTGTAAATTAAGAATATCTTTGTGTTGATTGACAGATCGATCGATCGCTAAAGATGGATTCAAAGGTATTTATTATATCAGAAGTATGTAGATCAGACTGACTGATAGTATTTCGTTACCTAGTTGTAGAGAGATTGAAAGAGTAATAATATTGTTGAGCTTTTACTGAACGAATAACTGATTGATCCAGAGTACAAAAAGAATTCCAAGTGAATAGAATGTGTACCGAATCGAATGACAATCACTTGTCCATGCAAAATGGATAAACCGGGAGCGTGCAAACAAAAAAAAGCATAGGGATATATGTACAGTATGAGCTAAAACGTTATAAATAATAGAGAGCACAAAAGGCAATGTATAAATTGTGTGGCGTGCGTATGTGTGTTGCATGGGGCTGCGACTGGGGTCAACGACACGCACCCCGGCTCGCAGTGGGGCACACAGGACGTGAGTCACTGCTGGGGTTACCAGCTGCTGTCGGCAAAAACTACCCTCCTGCTTCGCCAGCCACGCGGCCGTACGCTAAGCTTTATTATTGTACTAATTAAACTACGTCATTTTGATGGCACGCTTACTGTACTTTCATTTAGATAATGAAACACAATAATTGTTTATCGTTTTTACTGTACTGTAAAAATAGTGAGTGTAATGTTGTCTTTGAACTTAACCCAGAGCTCAATTAGACTGATATGGAGTACAATGCTGCAGTTAAGGAACAATCGAAGGTGTCAACTTCTCAGTTTATGCCTGGAAGGCACGCGTATGGCTATTTTCAGTATTTAGTTGTATTTCAATAACATGATTATTAAGCTTAACTTAGTGCGGAATTCGATTTTGTCACCGGATTGTTTCGCGACTACGCACGAGGCTATACCTACGTAATATCGATTGTGATGTTGGGGAGTGAAAGCGGCAACATATGCCGATGCGCCTCATTCACTTTATAAAGTGTGGATCTCAGCGCCATATGGTTCAGGCAGCTGATTGAGCTAATTGGACACAGAGATTTAATAAATGGGTAAAGGTTATTAGGATTTCAAAATACGGGGTCAACATAATAAATTGATTTTGGTAAAGAAGTTTCATGCATGAGCGACCATAATAAAATACAATGGTTGACTCCTTTTCGCCAAATTTTAGACCAGTCGGAAAGTTCCATAATATTAATCACCAGCTTCATAGGAAGTGTATTACTAAACCAGAATCGACCATAAAATGTTCTTTGTCAATGAAACGCAATGAGGGCGAGGGACTAGACAACCGTCCTTCACCTAGGGCTCGCTGGGCATCGATCCTGTGCTCAAACCAGTATTTATAAATATTACTCGTGACAATGAAAGTCACTTCGCTCTGCGCATTCAGAGTACCAGTCTACTGGACAACTCTGACGTAAATCTTTGACCAACAGAAGGACAATGCACCTAAACCTTATAGGTGTTTGTTTGCTTACGCAGTACATTGTGTGCTGCAGATTTATTATGAAGCGTATCAGTTGCGTGACTCACGTCGTTAACTACCAAACTTTAAAGGCGGAAATTCGCTTAGCAAATGACGTAATAACTATTGTAGTTATTCATTATAACAAGATCGACGTGAGAACAATCGCTACAAGGAGAAGGCAAGCATTAAGCGGACTCGACTTGGCATTGCTAGTGTTCCCATGATAAAGAATAGTAGTTAGGTGAAGGCATCAAGCCGCGAGGCGTCAATAACCTCGTCGGTACGGATCGTGGAGGTTGCAATAAATACGACATCGGCGGCGCTGGCCTGGTCAAGAGCCTTTCAAGGCCGGGAGGCGAGGCGGGGAGTGCGCCCGCGCCCCACATCTGCGCCTGGGCCGAGCCACTCTTGCCCTACCGCTTGCATTCCACCAGAAATGAGGTGCTCTCGCAACCGACACTAATGTAAAGGTGGAACTGTTTAAGCGACGTTGGTGCAATCTATCAAAATAGGACGTAAAGGGTTTCTTAACGGCTTTTCCATACTATGCGCTCATGAAATGAACTTAGAACCATGAAAGAAGAAGTGAAGAGTTGCGTTTTTCGATTAATGTTAGCTGATAAGAAAATTGTCAGGGCTTGGAGCCTTGAGGTTACGGAAGAAAATCGTGACCGCCAATTTCTTAGACATTACGTGTGCTCGGGTCGCTGGTGTCGTAACTTAGTTGTCAAGGTCACTACACAACACTAATGACTTTGTACTTGAAATTTCGACGATACCAAGTTTTATTGCAAAAATTGTAATCGCAGAAAAAATCTTCATGGCACCAATTTCATACTTCAACACTGTTCTATGGCTTTGTGAATGTAAACTATTCTTACAGGAATAGAAACACCTGATAAAAACACAAACACTTAAACCATCCGACTCGACAGGTAGAACGCGTTGAAAAGAGACGGACACACGTCACTCGGAGGATTCAACTTCAACAAAGGATCGGTGAATCGGTCGTGACGGGAAGCGTGGTACGACGGCATTGCGAACTCACCGCAGCTCGAGGAAACGCGCGGCCCTTGTTCTCCTGTCACAGGACATGTCGTATATGAACGGGTACACTGCTTAAACCACTTCACCAACGAGATATAGAAACCATAGTTGCGAACAGCGCGCTAGCGTATGCGCACCACGAACACTACCAGCGGCGGCGAGAGAACGCGCGCACTGAACCACGTTCGGCTTGCGCGAGCTACCTGCCGTTTCCGCGGCGCGGTGAAGCGGAGGTGCGCATCGCGGCGCACGCGCAGGTATACGTACCGCGGCCGGGGGGCAGCCACTCTCCTAAGCCGAGGGCCCTACCGCCCGCCAGGGCTCGTTCCCCGTCAAAACAATCCCGTCGCCGTCCCCGCCATGCCGTGCCATAAAAGAATCCAAAAGCTATAATGAAATTGGAGCCACGTTATAGTAATGTCAGATAAACAAAAGAGCGACGAAAATGACCTACAGTTTGTAAACAAAATATGGGTTAATTAGAATCAAGTTACTAAGTTTCTCAATTTAATATAAAATTATGACATTGCTGTTGATATAACTTAAGTTTTCGAACGTAATCTAAGCAACCTTTCAATGGCATAAGATGAATTTATTTTCATTTAGTTAACAACATGTGGTTCCTGTAGTTCGTTCATTTGTTCATCTCATTATCTTAGAGAAATTTTAAGAGTAAACTTATGGGTTCGTCCTAATTTACATGTGAATATTGGGCGTTCAAATATGAGTCATTTCAGAAGACTTGGCCAACTTTCACAAGCACTCGTGCAACAACAATTAACCGGATGAAATATACATAACGTCCCAATGACCCTTTGTTCGACTTGCCTGGCGATCCTATAAAAAAACGTTAAAATTTCTAGGGTATGTATTTTCATGTAACTAAAAGACTAGGTAGGTACCTATAGTAGAAGATTTTATTATAATTTTAGCAACTTGATTGCACCGTTAAGCGTGTGTAAGGCTGGAGTTTTAAACAGTGGAAAATATGCAAATAGCTTTTCTCTTTGTCTGGACAAAAGAACTGTTCACAACTCGCATTAGTGCCAGCAAAGAAGTGCTGGATCCCATTAGGGACATTTTAATAATGGTCTTTTAAATAGGGGCCAAAATGCGATCGTGAATAATGAAAGTTGAAAAATGTTTCGTAGTGAGTAACACGACTCGGTGGCGGGAGTTACCTGCTCATATTTTGAAACAGAAGGGCACACCTGCGATTGAGCCGTGACGTCACAAAGTTCCTTCACCTGTCTGTCGGTCGGCTATTCATCTTGTCCCCTGGCACTCTAATAGCTACTTAGGCTAAAAGGAACGACGCCAACGATCGAGGCAGGCATGATGGCACGGGATAGTTGCATATTTCTTATCACTACTAGTTTTATCTTACGCATTTCACATGATTACGTGCATACTCATTAAAATTTTACTTTTAAGCCAATGGTTAATTTCTGTTCAAGAGCGTTTTAATGTTTACAGCACCAATTACCATTAATAAACCAGTTAAGTGATGATTTTTCCTTGTATGAACTATTTTATTCTCAATAATTACATAGGAATAATCCGCTTACAGTCAAGTTTCATTGTGTTATTTTACAAAATACTGTTAATTAGTCCTGTGGAAGACAAGACTAATTCAACATTAATTAGTTTTATTTCTTACGTTTTTTAGATCGTAGATATTCTAATAAGTATTTAAAATGAAATCGAATAACCCTGTTGCTGTTAGTGGTCCTCTCATTAACCGTGACATGGATAGTTCATAGGAAGGGGATCACTGAAATCACCACAACTGACAAACGGATTGGTGAATTTGATGACATCAATGTATGTATGTACTATCAAATAATAATTTAATTTAAGATAACATATAAACTATAATAATATGTACATTTAAATAAAAAAATAAGTAAAATAATCATAGGGCATCAAAGAATTCGTCCGCATCGCTGTCAACAGGAACAGTGCCCAAAAGGCTGGCAGCATTGCCACGTTGTATGGCAATGCTAATTCTTTGGCCAAGAAATAGGCCAGCCCTCTGGTCACGTGAAGAGTCGACTAACCGCTTGGCGATATCTCGAAAAACCAAGTGGGCACTCGGACCCCATGGCCCTAGTGTTTCAACCCCAAACGGCTCGAACATATAACTCCCAATTAGGTTGCAATATTTTCGCCGTTTGAGGTTTTCTGCACCTGCAGCAGCCGCCCCAGCACAGCCCACCGTACTAGGAAGATGGGATGGCGCAAGGGTGTCGAAACATGTTGCATCCCACACCAAAGGTCTGCCTAACTTCCAGGGCATTATGGTCATTCCTTCTGGTCTCGTTCCATCGTCGCGTGCCAGGCCGTTGGGTTCTAAAACAGCAACTATTATATCAAATAATTGATATAATATGGCGTTCCCATGTCAATGATGATAAATAATAATACCAGCCCTACTAATATTGTCCCATTGTAGGGCAAAGGCCTCTACTCATACAGAGAGGGCACGAGCATTGATCACTAAAAGTGGTGATCAATGCTCAAGACGGGTTGGCGATTTCAGACTTAACTGTAAGTCTAGGTTTCCTCACGATGGTTTTCCTTAACCAATGTCAGTAATGTCCAAGATAAACTCAGAAATTACATTTGAATTGAAAGTCACATTGGTAAAGAACCGATAACCTCATTAAAATATAAATAGAAAGGCTACCTATTTAAGGCTGTCTATTTATTTATTATTCACAAAATCCACAGCTCTTTGAAATTTTATCTTAAAATATATAAAATAGTCTTACAGCCAATTACGGATTTAAAATTTAATAGCTATACAATACATGCAGCAGAAACAAACATACAAAATGAAGTGAACTGCTAGCACCATCTAAGCATTGCTAAGTGTACAGTGTGGGCAGGTGGGTGGGTGTGTAGGAGTGTGCATGAGGAGTTACGAATGGGTGTGTGAATATGTTATAGTGTTATGGGGTGATTGTCTGTATACCTTCTATTCAATTCAATTTTTGTCTAGTTCATCCTTTC
The DNA here is from genome assembly GCA_914767645.1 of Hydraecia micacea. Taxonomy (NCBI): domain Eukaryota; kingdom Metazoa; phylum Arthropoda; class Insecta; order Lepidoptera; family Noctuidae; genus Hydraecia; species Hydraecia micacea. Next base: position 6,509,360 of record OU611794.1, read on the forward strand.
AGTCGTTTAAGTTTATGTCATACTCTAATTTCCCGAAAAAGAAAAACCTTGTAGATTTAATTCTGTTAAAATCCAAATAGCCATTTAAATGTTTGTATTTTTTTTTTAAATATGATACATCATAGTCAGTTCACTCCACTCACGGCTATAAATGGATCTCTAAACTAATCCGGATGCGATGGAAACGATTCGAAATAACCCTTTCAATAGTCGAATTTCGATTTCATCATGTTTCAATCAGCATTATGATACCCGGATAGTAGAACTAGGGGTAGGATGAGAACTAAAGAAAGGTCATCTGATACAAGGTGGAGATAAGACAATAAATTAAACTTCGTATATATCAAATGACGTTCCCAGTCTGCATACAAAATTTTAATCAAATATATCCAATAGTTTAGTCACTATAGCTAATCAAAGATTGGCAAAACGCATATGTCGGTCCATCACTATTACAATTTCGATGTTGAATAATTTTGATAGTTCCATATATTGGAACTCTATGCATTAACACTTTTCATTTATTGTCGTATTATCGTCTCAAAATTGTGTATTTTTAATCGTCTGCCGGTCTTTAAGACTACAACGGAGTTGTAAGGATATTTTCATTATCCCCGATTTTGGCAGATATAATCCTGCTGCTACCCATCCTTTTTGACAAAGATCAAAATAGCTTTGATCTCTGACGACACTGCAGTGTCAGAACTCGGAAATGACGAAATGGTTCATTCACGGAACTACAAGAGATAAAATATTCAGTTGTATTTATAAAGAGATGAATAGAATATGTTTGAGTATTATTGGCATATGCCAGAATATTCAACTAGCAATGGTTTAAAACAAAAATATCCACTAAAACTTTGTTATAGAGAAACCACGTAGTAGTAATGTTTTAAGCAGATTTGTTTTTATGGCAGCTAATTATTATTTTTATGGACAGGCGACAATAAATCGTTTGTAGTTCCTACATGACTATTGATTTTAGATTAGTCTTAACAATCGGTAATCCCGTTAATGCTAAGTAAAAGTTCCATGATTTCATTACTTAAAATGTTAAATACTAACCAGACAATATAAATAGCATATAATGTAAACCGTCGTGAATTTCCGAGTGTTTCTCTGGTGCTTGGGTTGTTTCCGCGGCTCGGCTACAAAACGGGACGTGAATTCCCACCGGAATCCTGAAACGACCCTCTTGTTTTTTCATCACTACCGAAATATCATTGTTGCCTCGCTCCCCGTTGTTCTCGGCGTAATTTAGTTTATTGTACACAAGTCAGAAACTGAGAGGCGGCGCGTAGACAACGAATTCACATTTAAAAAGATGAGGAAATTTTCACAGGATACTTCGTTATCTTTATGCGAATGTCATTAATGACCTGCTTTATTTTAAGTAAATCAAGACTGTCCTGCAATATGATCCAGACGAGAATTGTTTAAAGGCCCAGAAGCCAGATGCTAAGAAGCGAAATGACGTTGTTGTTTTAACATAATATTGAAAACATGCAAAAAGCCAGTTGCAGATTATTTAGAAGGCAATTTCCGATTTAACGCGTTAAAAGCGGAATCGGAAGCGATGACGTATTCGAAACCGACAGCAAGATAATATGCGATGCTGTCGCAGCGATTCAACCAGTGCGAAAACGCCGACCGCCCAACATTACCCACAACGAATATCATAAAGTCCGAATCGATAGCCTATCGTGGCTTCGATATTTATGGATATCGAAAATACACTCAATGCGACCAGCACAATAAAGTGATCGTTACGGATATAATTTACGGCGCCAATACTACAACCACTTGCATTTAAACACGTCCAGGTTTTCCATTGCGTCTTCAAGTCTGTTCAGTTAATCTGAAAAGTCAGCTTACTTATGGTCTATTAATAAAATAGCCCGGATATTTTTGTTAGAGATACTTAGTTAAGTATGATCTAGTAGCAAAAATATTAACAAAAGGATTTCGCTGTTCGTCCGTATGTTTGGAACATAAAGGTTCATACGTTTAAGTATGCACTACGTACATAGCAGGTTAGGTACGTAATAAAAAAGCTAAATGCACGCGAAGCCGCCATTAGGAAATGGGCGCCGCCGCAACGAACAGACGATAACGATTTCACTAGGCGGCCATAGTGAATGTAGAAAATTGCGCTTTTCAGCGAAATGAAAGCCCGCTACCGTTTCAGAATTCCTGCTAGATAAAAAAGATATTATAAATTTTCGTTTCCGCCTCTCTTTTGATATTTATATGCATCCGCGCTCGCAATAAATCCCCGAACTGCAACTAAAACTGTATTTTATTTGTTTTAATAAATCTCATAAGGATTTTATTACTGGTTCGTTCGCGGATGAACGAGTCGCTAATGTTTGATACATTTACATATCTACAGAGTCGCAGTTGCATGTAGTTTTTATTCAGGTAGTTGTAATTAAAGCATTTGATTGTTCAATGAACTTTGTTTCAGAGTTTAGCATCCCAAACGTAATCATGTTACACTTACCAGGCCACTCAGAAAAGTATTGCGAAAAAAAGTTTTTATGTATGAGACTGGCCAGTTATAATATATTTTGAAAATATGATTATTTTTAAGTAAAAATAGGAACGTCCCAATTTAAAAATTTCCCATCACATTGTTTGCGAGCTAATTTAAATTATCGTGTCTCATTAAAAAAAATGGATCTGCGCCGGGAACATTTTCGCGCTATGATTTTTTACGATTTCAAGTGTCGCCTGAAACCGGAAGAATCGTATGATAGACTTCAAATAACATTCATGGACGAAGGCCCTTCTAAGGCAATCGTGTATCGTTGGTATAACGAATTCAAGCGCGGTCGACTAACTTTGGGGGATGAAGAAAGAAGGGTCGCCCTTTGACGGATGTTACGGAAGAAAACGTGCTAGCAGTGAAAAATTTAATCCAAGACATAGGCGAGTTACGTATCAAGAGATTCATTCAGCACATACTGTAGGTTGGATCGGGAAGCCTTCACGACATTCTACACGTGCATCTTCGCGTGAGGAGGATAGTTTCACGCTAGGTGCCGCACAACCTCACCGATGCTCAGAAGCAAGCCCGGGTGGAATGGTGCCATGATATGATAAACAAATTTGAAGCAGGCTCGTCACGGCGTGCTTACGACATCATTACAGGTGATGAGTCTTGAATTTATCAATACGATCCAGAAACAAAGCGCCAGTCGACGGTTTGGGTGTTTCAAAACGAATCAACGCCTGCCAAAGTGAAGCGATCTAGAAGCGGGGGGAAGATTTTGATCGCGAGCTTTTTCAATTTGACTTGGTGTCAATTCCTTTACGGAACCAAAGAAACATCAACGCTGAATGGTTACTTACTACCAAATGCTTGGCAGAAGTTTTTTCTGTTGTGAGCAACAAGCGACCAAAAACAGGGCTCCGAGGGCTACTGCTCCACCACGACAACGCGCATTCGCACACTGCGCTCAAAACGAGGGACTTTCTGGACAGCACGCCGGTCAAACTCCTTACAGCCCTGACCTAGCACCGTGCGACTTCTTTTTATTCCCGAAAATAAAAAATCAGCTCAAAGGGATACAATTTTCGTCGCCGGAAGATACGATATAGAAACGAGGTGTCTGCGGCGGACTGGAAAAAGTGTTTCGAAAACTGTTTCAGACGCATGAAACTTTGTATAGAGGCTAGTGGAGAGAAGTTTGAAAAGATTTAATAAAAAAAAAATTACCTATAGAACTTTTTATTTTCGCAAAAGTTTCTGAGTGTCCCACGTAAATCATGTCTCATAATGACTGCAACTTTTCACATGAACTATTAAAAGCTTGGTTTCTGAGGTTTCCATGCATCTTACAGCTGATACCGCTTTGGCTGCCAAACTGCGGTTACAGCTGTTACGGGTTAAGAGGTAGGTGTAACTGACTTAATTATTCTTGCATCTTAATGTAAATATTCTCTGGGAAATCTCTCCTACATGCAATAAAGTTGTCTGTCGTAAAACTATGAGTAGATATTTTTTTACTTCGAAAGCTTTGTCCTATATTTACCTAAATAGGCTTTATTAACTTGTAAGTAATTAATCCATCAAGGTGAGTTCGAGAATGCATATTGCCTTTAATTTCTAAATCCATGAAATCAATCTTAATAAAAAATCATTATTATTTTTGCAAATGAGCAAGCAATATGATCCCTGGTAGAGAATATCTAAACAATTTCTTGGATATCGGGCGACTTCCAAGAACGGTGATCAATCGGGGCTTTAATGATCTTATTGTCATGCATTATACAGGGTTTTTTTTGGGGTATTATGAGGATAAACTGAAGGAATACCTGGAATTGGTACAATCTGTTCAAAATCAATTGTTATTGTTAAGAGCACACTTTTCGAAATTTCTCCATACAAACTTCGGGAGAATATTACTCCATTGTTTGACATTGTACATCCAAAGTTAAACATTGTATCGTTTTGTCTTATTATTAATTGTGTCTGTACGGAAACAGAATAGTAAAATAATAAGCCATTAAAAAGTTATGAGCCAACAAAGTTTCGTTTTTCTTGCTAATTTTAACGTAACTTTGGATGTAAATAAGTAATAAAATATGGACAAAATCTTCAAAACAAAAACCGTACCGACAAAGTTCAATTATCGAAGAGTTCAATAAGCTTTATTTGTAATTGACTTATGCAGTGGTTTTTTCATAAAACTCGATTTTCCAAAGGACGTTTCGTAATTTTTACGCGCACGTTTTACTATGGAATGATCGTGCCTTTCACTCAATAATGTTCCCCCCGGCGCGGTGCGGGGGTAGACGCTCACGCACACATGCACAATATCTCACGCGCGTTACGAACTATTTCGATTCGACTCAGTCTGCTGCTGCGGCCTACGTCGTTCGTACGTATGTAGACTAAACTCCCGTGCACTATAAATTATTATTATCATTCGCACGTAAACACTACATTGACCCCTGGCTTGAACTTTGGATTTCGATACTACCTACATTATCTGTTTGACTTCGCACTACAATTTGGACTCCGTATTTTCATTTGAAATCGGAATTGTTGGTTTGAGTGGACGCTGTGTCAGTGAAGTTGTGTTGGTTGATTGAAGGACTACAAATAAACAAAGGGTAAGTCGTACAATTTCTTAGAACTAACCTATTTCGGTAGGGACCTCCTCGAGCATATTTTTTGTTATAATATAACTAGCTTCTGCCCGCGACTTCGTCCGTGTGAAATTTTTTGTTAACCCCCAACCACCGCGTCGCATCGCATCGCCTGTCTGCGCTATTACTACTCAACTCCTAAGGGTCCTAGTAGCCTATAGCTAGCTAAGACTTGGTGCTCGGGGTTTGGTGACAGGCGCGGGCGCGGCGCGCGGCCGGCGGCAATGAGAATGTAAACACAAGCGTGCGGCGCGGCGCGGCGCGGTGTTTTGTGTAGGTAGGTAGGTACCTACACAAGAAGGTACCCTATCATAGGCACAAATTATTATGTGACTGTTTATAGTTTAGTAATTCTTTATTAATAATTATTATAAAGACGAAAAAAACTTTTTGTGCTATCCTAAACCCACTGAATCGCAGGCAAAAGCTAGTACAAAAAAAGGTATATGTAATTATGTATAAATACATTACTTTTATAAAATAAATAAATAATAGTGTGTAGGTATATTACTTTATTATTACAGGGTCAAATTAAATTAGCCACCGAAACTCTGCCGACGTGATGGGTATCGTTATCTAAACATGATAAAATAAAAATCAAAAATATTTGATGTATTTTTTGGGGGTCAACGACCGCTTCTAGAGTTGTTACTTGAAGTATAAGATAGGAAATCTGTTTTCTTTTGTTTTATCGTATTGAGTAATCGATACCAATCACGTGTGTGAAGTTTACATAAAAAAAAACTGTATATTTAAACTTATATTTACAAGTGCCTCCTACACTGTGCGGTAGTGCGGTCGTTGACTCCACTAAAAAGTCGTCAAATTTTTTTTTTTTTGTTTTATCATGGTTAGATATCGATACCCATCAAGTCTGCGGAGTTTCGCTTGCTAATTTAATTTGACACTGTATATGTATAATTTTGGTTTTTTTGGAACAGATCCAAAAGAGAATTGACGAATGGGAAGAAAAGGGTGCCTAAAACTAAGTGCCCATCGCAAGAAGAAGTTCAAAAGAACATTGAGGGGATGTTTCTTGAATACAGAAAACATTCCTCCTGGACTGGATACGTCCCAACCGTAAGTATTATGTTGAGTGTATAATTGACATATTAGGTAACGACCTAATATGTCAATTATACACTGATAACGACCATTCCCTCAAATTCACGTAGACCAAAATTAAACATTTTTGAAGTGGTTTTTTAACTGGGTCAGTTTATTGTGAGGATGGGTCTGGGATGGTGTGTGGTTGGATTGGTCTTGTAATTGTCTTCACTTATATAATCTATATTTTTTTCAGATCGACACTAGAGTCATTCGAGCAGAATATCTGTCAAGCAGAAGTACAGACGCCAGCACATCAACCTACTACAATCTGTCAAATTTCTTTAATCAAATTTCAACTTTATTGCTAAAGCATAAGGTTCAAAATTGATTGGGAAAATTTTACAGTTTCGGGTAGGTTGATGTGCTGGCGTCTGTACATAAAGCAATCTCTGCACAATTCAAAATGTTCCTGGAGTAAATGAACAGATTAGTTCCGGTATTCCTCATGTACTGACCACACCCTAATCGTAAGTATTTTCATAGGTATATCTACTACCATAGTTATGCTATCACTTAGGTTAATTCCCTTTTTGTTATGTTTAATATAATTTCCGTTAATGTTACCCATGTTGTTTTTAGATCACCTCGAGAGTCATTTAAACAAATCGTCGCTCAAGCACAAGTACAATGAAACAACCAGTTCACTGTGGAAAAATGTACTTGTAGAAAATGATTCTTGCGTACAGACTGGCTCCGGAGTCATTCCAACTCAATTTTTTTGTGTCCGGTGCCCTATTATACAACCCACTCCAGAAAGTGAGTTAAAATTTGGTCCGTAGCTACGTTTAGCCCATGAGCGTCTGTCACCACGAAGGTCATACATGGTACACCTTGACTAAAATTTTTATTTTCCAAAGCAGGTCGCCTTTCTTCTGCACCTGCTTCCAACATAAGCTGTAACGCTATGTCTTTTTGGAAATGGCTAATCTTTGATTATTTTTTACATAATAAATTTTGCTCATATTAGGCATATTTAAACTAGCACAAACCTTATCAAGCTGGCTCCATCCATTGCCAGTTAGTGAAATACCCTCTACCCTCACATTTAATTAATAGGGATCTCTTTAGATTCTTTATTAGACTCCCTGAGATTCGATCTTTTCTATTTTGTTGCACAAATTATTGCTTTTGAAAATAAAATTGTAAATCCTAATTCTTTTTTCTTTCATAAATTCTAAATGCTGAAAATTACATTCAAATGGATCATGTCTAATATTTTTCAATTGTTGAAATAGATAAGCAATACTCACTATCCTATTTCTTTCTAAAGTTGCACAATCACAATAAATTGTCGGTTCTAAAAGAGAAAAAGAATAATTTTCTACAAGTACCGTGCGTACACGAGCTAATATAATTTGACGTGCCTGTATACCGCCTTACTGCATACCTACCGCGAAGACCGACGCGAGGACGACGATCGGATATCACCGCCCGCGCCGGCGCCGGCGCGTCCCCTGCGCACGGATTGCGCCCCTCGGACGCCCTCGCCAGTCCGCTACAAACCTCAACGCCAAATGCATGCCATTTCTTTCTTTCTTTCACGCCGCGCATTTTAGTTATTAGTGTTTTAAATCTATTGTTATTATTAGTGATAATAAACATTTATATTTTATTTTATAGTAGTGTTTCATTAATAGATATACCTACCTAAACCTACCCTAACACACTACAAAATCACCCTTATACTCGTAATAATGGAGTAAGCAACTGACAACCCTTGTAGCAATCTACCGCTACTCACTCAACGTTACGAGTTTGATACCTACTACCTACATACTACATACCTATGATGTGCGCTCGCGACACCGTAGGTACACTAATCATACGCTCAGGGTTTATCATTAATTTATACCTACCAGGTGATTTGACAGTAGTCATGAATACGAACAACTTTCATTATGGGACCAACCCTGAAATATGAAAAAAAGTCAGCTGGCAGGCAAGGTTGGCCTCATAGTAAAAGTTGTTTATATTGATGCATACTTTCATCACGTAATCGTAAAGCATAAAACGGCGGCAGTGGGTGTTTTGTGCGTAAAGTATGTCCCATCATCCGACGACATTATTTTCAAAAAAAAAATCCTGCTGTATATTACCTACTTGGTTCATTGATTCATTCTATTTACTTGCGAAATAATTTCATTCAATTTTCTGTAGGTAGGCAAACAGACGCCAGCACATCAACCTACCCGAAACTGTCAGATTTCCCCAATCAATTTTGAACCTTAGCCTTCAGCAATAAAGTTGAAAATTTATTAAAGAAATTTGACAGATTGCAGTAGGTTGATGTGCTGGCGTCTGTACAATAGGTAGATGTCCCCAGATAACAAAAAAGACGTATGTTCCTACATGATGTACGGAGTCGGCGACTTGCCACGGATGTAATAGGTTCACGTAGGTTCTAGGTTAGGTACCTAGGCTGTTCATTTATTACGTAATACAATTTTACCACTTTCTGTCCCCCTCCCCTACGTAACAAAAAAAAGACTTGGATGAACCCCCTCCCCCCTTTTTAATCTTACGTAAGATCAGTATCTACCAAAATTGCATAGAAAAGTACCTAGCAAAAAATGAAAAACTTATAATTTTTGTTTACTTTTGTGATCTACTAAGAACAGTCTAGACCCCTCTCACCCCCACGTAAGAAAAAATAAGACTTGTTATAACCCCCCCTCCCCCCTCAAATCGTCTTACGTAATAAATGAACATAACATCATGTGGGATTATCATAGTTTACCCAATAGAATATTATTATACTTATCTGCATACCTAGTAGGTACATATACATACATAATCAGCCTATAATGTTCCCACTGCTGGGACACAAGGCCTCCTCTCTGTGAGAGGGAGTGGGCCGTAATCCAACACGCGGGCCCAGTGCGGGTTGGTAGATGTCACATGTCTTCTAATTTTTGGTTCTAGGACATGCCGGTTTCCTCACGATGTTTTCCTTCACCATTTTTGAGAGCAGTGGTGGTGAAATAATTTACACAAAGTAAAGCGCCTGTCTGGGTTCGAACCTACGACCTACAACTCGTAAGTCGCGGCCGATACCACTTGGCCACCACTGGTCTCTCTAGTAGGTACCTACTGTTATAATTACTTACCCCACCAAAAATAACACAAACCGTCTCGTGTCGTGGGCTCGTGGACGCTAAAATGTAGGTAAGTACCTACCTACCTTAGCCTACGTCTGCGAGTATCCTATGTAGGTACTACGTTGTCCGTGTTACTTGTCTTGAAATTCATAAAACTCTAGAACTTACTCAAATTATTATTAATTCGTTTGTAAAAAACACTAGATTTTTTAACAGTTTATTTAGATAAAAATAATGATGTGTCAAGAATCAAGATTGTTTACCTAATATTTTGGGTATTGATAAAAAAAATAAGACAAGTAAGTAAATAATTTTGAAAACAATATAGGTAGTCAACTATAATGGTAATAATTACAATTTTATTATTATCTAATAGGTACGGCATAAACAGTAGGTAATAATATCACTCGCCCGACCGACTGCGCGTCGGGCGAGCGATAACTGTTGAATGGCGGTGCATGTCAAAGAGAATGTAAACACTAGTGTTATTGTGCATGTGTGCATCGTCTAACGTGTCGTTTCGTTTCAGTTCGGAACGGTGTTTGTGAGTGTGAACTAGAAGTTGTGTGTGTAGACTATCGTCTAACTGCTCATCACTGATACTATCTCTGTCAGACACGATGCCGGGTGAGACAGCGTGCTTTTTGGCCACGCCCACCATCGAGTTCGAGCTCGCGAAGTGTTCAGCCTTAAACCTAAAATTCTGGCCTCATTAATGTACTAATAGGTTTCCTTTCAGTGAAGTTTTGGCATTTAATGAAACCTAAACACGTGTACACGACAGTTAGCATGATTTATAAATACCATCTATACTTCAGTTAAAGGTAAGAGGCTTCCTCCCTTTTACCTTTGTACGTCTTTCTTTTCCTGTTCCGTTCCGTCTTCTTTCCGGTCCTGAGATTTAACCTATGCGATCCAACTTCCTAGGATCTGATTGTATTATGCCAATAAAATCTTAAGACACATTCAGGGACTCTGGGATTTAACACCGTCTTTAGATCCTGGATTGCTTTCTCCTTCGGGGATTTCAGACAAGGCGGTATAAATAAGATCGTGAACATTATTGTGTTAGTTTAACCGTTTTCGATTTAATCACGAATGAAGGAGTTTTATATTGAGCACATTGAAATGTTTCTGGCAAATGTGCCTTTATTAAAATTTAGAACTAATGAAGCTTGCATTCATTAGTAGATATTAATGGCCATGTCGTCATTGATGAAATATTTCACTTTGTGGTTGACAAGTTAATGTAGTTGTAAGTTCAATTATGTTTTGTGGTTTGCCTTGCTAAAATGTAAATGCGTATCTCTGTTTACTTCAGTAGCGAAGTTTTTGTAAAAGCAAGACGAACTAATGGTCGATCGGCGGAAGTTGGGCGACATTGTGCCTCGAACACCACAACTAGGAAGAGGAAGAGATGCGTCTTACGCAATAAAGGTCGTTGCGAACACACAAAAAACTTATTTTGTTGACAGAATTCGCACGACCGCGTCCTCAACTCAGCATTAGCTGTAAATGTTTGTATAAATAAATATTTTAATCGCGGCTATCTCACGCACAGTAAACGTCGATGTAATCAGCATTCATTAGGTTATGATGTTACAAGTTTAATAATTAAAGAGTCCTTTTGTATATTTTAATGCTAGTTGAATGTGAAATGGTAGTTATCCACAAACAATTAAACAAAAATTGAATATTTACCAAAACAGCAGTTGTGGTAAATATTCTGCTGAAATGGTAGAGATCGTTAAAATACAACGCAACCGTACCTACGGCACATCGCCGCGTCGCGTAGCCTCGTACCTTTATTCGATGTTTGTTTGTTTCTGTCAAGTTGGGTAACAATAGGCACAGTGTTTCCACTGAGGTTACAAACGAATTTCACATCTGTCGATAGAGGATTTGCCAAAGCCGGGCTCTCTAACGAAGCCACGCTTGTTTGGGCATCGAACGTGTATCCCGATTCGATTCTAGATTTTTATCAACATTCAAAGCTTTTTCAATCCCCTTTTAAGTAACAGATGTCTGCCTGTCTGATTAATAATGTTATTTATTGCTTTCGCTAAAGCCGAGAGGAAATGAATGTTTTGATGGAATTAGTATGGATCGAATCAGTTTAGCTTGTAACTATAAACTGCGCACATGTTTTTGATAAATACGGTAAACGCAATCATTTACGTATAATGATGTGTAATCATAAACACATCAAGTACGTAGTTCCTTCATGTTTCACTTACTTATCGATTAAAGTCACAGAAGCGAAACGCTTTGCTAAAACTTGGAGTTGGAACGGCACGGTAAGGTTGGTGCAGAGGGGTCGATGAGGGATAGTTTCAAGTTCCGAGCATGGATCGCGTATTATAAATATTAAAACTTGCCGTTAACGACTTGGAAACCGCGCAAAATTAACTGTGTATAATGAGTTAGGCGGTGGGACAGATGGACGTTAGTCCAAGGTATGGTAAACTTGGGATTCTATACACAAACACTCCTTGTACGCCATGCATAATTTATTATCTGTCTGCAGTTACGTAGTATTGTTGCCTTGATACCGGGATCGAATATCTGTTAAGCATTGCCTTGAAATCGCATAGATACTTACAATAATGAGAGATAATCTTGTGAATCAGTGCCAAGTCTACTAAATATATGCATAATATATTATCCTGTCTATTGCTAATATATTTTACTGTGACTGGAAATAACATAAAACGTATGTTAATAAGGACTACACTACCTTAACAAGATAAATGAAATAAGGTTTGGTTGTAAAATCGTGGTTAGAATAAACTTGTGCTTCGCTTAACTTCATTAGAGTGAATTTCACAACATCAAAGGAAAATAACAGCATACAAGCCAGATCTGGTTAGCAATGGTTAGGTAAAAGTAGAAAAAGAACGTGGGCGACATAACAATAGGTAATATTTGACAAAAGATCGGCTATTCTTACACAAATGGTGATTTGTACACGCAGATAAAATACCAGCACACATTTGTCTTTGTTTACTAAGAGAACGTCGCTCTGGGGAAACGGAGCAATCGAATAATACACGTAGGTGGTGCAAAATCTCTCTGGTGCCGTGAGCACACCCCTTATATTTGTTTCTTGTCACGGCGTACGTGGCCTCATTACTCGATACATTGTATGCTGTGCTCGCTGATATCCACCTAGAAGTACCTATACACTATACACGGTTTTAGGTGATGTTAAATATGCATAAAACCTTGTTTGTTCGACGCCACAAGGTGAGGCAGAAGGTAGCTTCTTTAAAAGATAATAAAAATCACGTCTTATTTAAAACAAAATAATGTCACATTGAAAATCACTAGATGGTGATAGGAACATTGCGAATGGAATCGCCAAGTAATGAACCACTAAGCCCAATCAAAGATTGTCGCTACTAAATTCTCTATACCTATTTGTAATTCTTAAAAAAATTTATGACTTTCCTGCTTATTCAGCGATGATTATTATTGGCTAGATAATTATACCTAGCAGTTGAAAAATGAATGCCGTTACAAATATGAGACCGAGTGGTTAGTGCAATGCCGCTCAGTAAGCATGTACTGTTACCTCCTTACTCGATAATACCAAGGCTTTCCACTTTCGGTTACCAACTACGTTTAGGTCGCGAGACGGCATTCGTATTGAAACGCAAATTTTGGCTCACGATAATCATTGTACGCCGTATGTTGGTAGGCTCTATTGTGAGTACTTGAAAATATAGGTATATACAACGTTGAATTTCGAAACGGTTAAGTGATTAAGCGAATCAAAGTTATATGACAACTTTCAAAACGTACGCCAAACAAGAATTTCATTGCCGAACTATTAATAAAAAATATGCAAAATTGATATTATATGAAAAGGTTGGATCAAACAAGTCTTCTAAAGTGTGTCCGACAGTTCGATAAAATTAGAAATAAAAACGTCACGATGGCCAAGCGATGACTGGGGTCATACACGACGTATAACATCCGCGCTGATAAGAGATAGAAGCGGTCAGCCCGTGCGTATGTCTTGGCTACGCCGTCTGTTATTAGTATCTACATACTATTTACGACATCAAACCATTGATAACGTTGTATTGGGTACACAGCCATAGCATTCTAGTGTAGGAGTATAAAAGTAAACAAACAACTTTTAAAATACTGCCTGATTGACGTAATATTAATTTATATCCTGGTAAATAGTTGCGTTTCGCATTAGAATATTGTCAATGCAATGTAAGGTAATTTAAGGTATTCATTGTTGACAGCGCAAAAATTGGGTAAAAAATATTTGAAGCAGTCATTTAAGGTACCTACTGCATTTTGTGACCCGTAAGCTATGAACAAACAATGCACTTTTTCCACTTTTGATTTCACACACACTGATTTTGGTCTATTAAACTAATAAGGACACTATACTCTATCTTCTATCTATCTATCTATCTAAAACAAAGACAGGTTAGCTACTACTAACATACTTTTAGGAAGGTTTTAGTATATAATACATTAGGTAATTATTCTTATGTACGAAGTTATATGCATAAATGTACTGCATCTCCGGCATTTCTATGCGAATTTTGATGTTTCTTCTAGTCGGTGTCTTCAATTCTTCAATGCACTAGTGTTAATTGAATGTGTGGGGTAGGTATAACTAAAAAGTGAAAATCATTTTTCTTTTTACAAAAAAAAAAACCGTCTTAAAAAAACAGTACAAAGTGATAAATAACTAATTTCGGAAGTCGGTGTCATAAAACGCAAATGCGGAACCAACGACACCGACTTCCAAAATTAAAGTTATTTATCACTTTGTAGTTTTTTTTTGAAGTCAGTTGTTTTTTTTTTTGGATTTTTCTCCTCCCCGAATAGCAGAATAACTATTAAAACATTGGGAAAAAAATCTCGAAAAAAAAAATGTAATAAAGACAATTCATTTTTGATTCTGAGGCGGTGCGAAGTTCACTGGGTTAGCTAGTATTACATATAACACTGAACGTGTCTTCCTTGATAACTCGCGGATCTTTTATAGCTAAACAGGAGTCGTAGCCCCAACTGCTAAACTCAACCACTCAACAGGACGTCAATCTCAATCACCACTGTGAACATTGGTCATCGCCGTTGAGCGAAATGTACTGTCCAATCCTAAAATATAATCCCCAATTCGTATTTTACGATACCTATGGGGACCGGCTGACATAACCTTCCTCCGCAATGTCACAAAAACGAATTGTATGCGTGCAAAGCCGCAGGCGAGCCACAAGTACGTAGGTATAATAAACAGCGTTAAACTGAACGTAGAACTTTTTAAATCACGTAAATTCGTTCAAGGCTCACAACTAGACCTATAACGTTTGAATAAATCTTACAAGGAATAATTTAATACATAATAAGTTTTAATGAAGCCTCTAAACTCGGTCCGGGAAAGTAAGATACGCCAAGTGGATATAAAAGTTAGGAGGGTCCAGAAATTGATACGGGATACATTCGAAGAGATTGTTGAACCTAATAATATGGCGCGTCCCTTCAAAAAATAAGTAGCGGGTGCTATCTCCGGACCAGCTATTTATATTCATAAAATTCTTACTATTTTCGTTACGAAAATGCTCAGCTATTAATACGCAAGCCTATAGAAAATTTCGTGAATACTAACTAGGTGTTATACAAGTACACATAGGTTCTACTTACGTACAAACACTACCACGAAGCCCACGAAGCAATACAATACATATAAGGTCTAATTGTTTCTTAAACTGTACACAATGATCAACATACTCCAGAAGAAACAAGGCAACACTGCACCGAGTGTATCGATTCCATTATCAGCAACACCAAGAGATATCACAACAGAAAGTGATTTATAACGGTACCAAACGATATGCACATAACTATAAATAATGTTTGTGTGTGTTTATAAAGTGCAACACTAAATATTGTAAATACACGTGCTCGGTGCAACGCGCCGAAACCAACTGGGACGGGTGACGATCTATTATACCGGTGCGCGTGCACAGGCTCTCGGTCCATTTCCCCCACGCAACTCACTCCGTTAGATGTTTGCCGTATCGATAGTGTAGAATGCTATTACTTCACGTACCTACACCATACACAACGCTCGACATTATGTACGGATAATATATGAAAACTGTTCGAAACTACTATTAAGAGACTTCACCGCGGTATTCATTTCAACATTCTGGGTCTTTAAATTTTAGAATAAAGTCATGTCGAATAGAGTATCAGTCGCCTCAGCAATTATATCGCGAATATTATCTCTTGCAATAAAGGTATTTCAGACATTCGAGCGTTTCTTAGAAGAAAATTGGCCACTTGTTACATTTTATCAGTAATAGGTATCACAAAAGCAATTACTACAGCACGAACGTGAAGGTAATGGGTACCTGAATTATGAACTACATAGATAACAATTATGGGGTTCGAAGGAATTGATAAAGTGTCTATTAATTTCCGTGCAAATAATTAACGATGAAATTCAATCATAAAGGTGTTATAATAATGTTATTTTATTGAGAAAATGAGAAAGTAGGAACAAATCGCACGTTGGAGTAACTGGCGCGCAAATGATTGCAGTTTACGTGATGTATGTCAAAGTATAGGAAAGTGCTGATCTATGCAGTGTAGATTTCCCGTTATGCGTTCAACTTTTTCCATGCATTCGAGATGCGTAGAGCAAGCAAGGCCGTTATTCACCAGTCGAGACAGGCGTGCTTATCGTCACGTTCTCTGACATTGCATTACATTCCCAAGTTTTCGACAACTTTCTCATTGCATTCGTAAACAAAGACCTATATACCTACCTCAAACTTTAATATAGTGTCCTATGATGAAGCAAAGCAGATGAAGATATTGAATTGTATATTTTACTGCATTCTTTAGATACGCGTCTATCCACCATATACAGATAAGGTCTATAAAAGTTAATGTTGAAGGAAACCTTGGCCCGTCTCCGATGTTTGAATAATAGAATCTGTAAGTTAGTGAGTTTCGTAATCACTCGCGACGAACTTGGAGCATACAAAATGCTGTGTTGTAATTTTTGACATTTTAGAAAACTGTCTATATAATGTCGACTTGGAAGTAACACATCTTGTTGGGGAACATTAGACTGCGTCTATTACAACGTCCTATTGTAATGAGTTCATGAGTCTGCAAAAGAGAGAAAGAAAAAGCTCTCTCAGCTTTTTTTTTTTACCTCACGCGGGGTAATGATTTATTCTTCGTTCGTCCCGAAGTTTTGTCCCACATTCCAAAAAATTTCTTAGTTTGTCCCATATCACTATTAAAGTTGTGTTTCGTTCCAAATTACAAGTACTTTAAAAGTACAGTCAACAAAAAACAAAAGCACTTATTTGTGAAACAATTAATTGCGTAACACACTAACAGTAGCAATACTAGCAATGGCTTTAATTTTGACAGTTCAACAACATTCATTGCGTTATTTTCGTTGTTGAGCAGACAAATTTTTCGAATATGTGAAGCAATGGATTAGCAATATCTGACAGTTCAACACTGCTGACTGCAAAATCTACATGGACTTTTTTTTAAATCTTTTCAAACCTTGTTTACAATCTCACTATGCACTTCGTCATTCCACAAAGGCTTTATATCTCATTTTAAATGGGCTGTTTTGATTGCCTAATATTTATCCACTTGTATGTAAAGCTACGGGATTCTGTGACTCAACAGGAATCCCGTAAATACGTGTATAGGGTCGGTTCACATCTGACGGAAGATGCGTCGCGTATTATTATCGGTCGCGTAACGCCAGAACAGACAATTATGTGAGAAAACATTCAACCTTTCACACTTAACCGATGATGCGTTAGTGCATCGAGCGAATAAATAGAGGCAATCGAAGTTACGCTCGACGTATCTTCCGTCAGATGTGAACCGACCCTTATATTCTCGGAACAAGAACACGAGTATACCTGCCTAAATAACTTACTACTTACTTACACTCATCGTTGGCTGCTTAGTTAAAGTTCTCCCAAATTACCTGGAACAACATTAAAAAAATTACTATCTATAAAATAGTGGTTGTGTACACACGTGTTATATATGTTATAAATAACAACATTATACAACAAAAAGAATTCATTATTATACAAAGGCGGTATCTTAGTCCATATCTTGACTAAAGTATCCAAGGTAAGCACATGTACATAATTAATGCAGCTAAGCAAAGTTGCGTTTTCTTACATACCAATATCGTACCACGCAGAAGGACAATAGGTAGCCAACAATATAAAGAAAATTAGGGTTGATTGATCCTTCTTTGTATGTTTTCGTATCGTGAATAGAATCAGATAAGGCTTCCGTCCCCGTGGCAGACGGCCTTTATGTTGAGCATACCTACGATCAACGTGGGGTGCGCGACGATGGCAATAAGGTCGATATGAATAGTGAAGATGACATGCTTCGCCTCTCGCGTATCATAAGTTTACAACGACACGTTTCTTGTTAATGTCACTTTAAAATAAATAACGCTAAGCTCAGCTGTAAAGTTTTAGCATAACAGAAGTTACACGATAAGACGTAACGTTTGATAACCACTAGAATGTATTGTCATTCACCCTGGTTGGACCGTGAAGGACTTCATAACCTTCATGCATAAAAACAGAAATAACATCGCAATAATTGCATAATGCTAAAATTCAAACGTGTTTCACTAAGGAGGTCAAGTTCTAGAACCGCTTTGCCTCGTAATTAACGACAGTCGCTTATTTCTCGTAAATTCATAATTTTATGATAAATACGCTTGGTTAAAACACCACCACCGATGTATTTATCAAGATCGCTCCACAAAATAAACGTTAGCCACATTAGATATTATGATAATGTTTGGGCTTACGACAATGTTGCGAAATGTCCACTAAAAGTCGAATGTGAATTACGAATGGAGAGCCAAACCTGCGGCTTCGACCTCGCGAATGACTAACAAGTAGATGAGGCGGTAAGGTAATAGTCGGTAACGTTTGCCGCCAGCGAATGGAGCAAGGTTAGCAGTCAAGTGTACGTTTGAGGGTCATTGGAAATATTACGTATGATACCGAACGTCCACATCAGTGCTCAGCACTTCATTGTGACCGTTAACATCAGGCTTACATAAAGGCGCCTCTCGCATTAGAGATATGATACGTATCTACATAGTTTAATGTTTAGTTGCGGTTAGCTCAGGCTGCCTCCCGTGTACATAATACGTCCTCTTCATTACGAATGATAGGCTAATAACACGGTCATTGTCGTGACATCAATTAACTGCGGTGAATTGACCGTTCGCTTATTGTGCGTTATAACCCTCTTATGGTAAAACGTGTGAAAATACATGGGTTATTGATGAATATGGCCAGACGATGTAGGAAAAGGTCAAAAAGTTCCAAGTTTAATTCTTCAGTTATTACTTATCGACATGCTAAGAAATGGACTTCGACAAACAGTCTACTTACTTAGTACGATCGGATATTTTATATAAAGATTAATCATAACTCGGGAAGTAACAAGTTCTTCGTTTCTAAGGGAATAATAATCACAAAAGGGATCCTTGTAGCGTGTCTCGTTTCTCTCAAAACCTTAGTAGCAGTTTATCCGACCTCAGAGGGTGTCGTCGTCGCGCCAACGAAGATATTTTGGCAATTCGATATCTTTAGTCCCAGCGGGTTAAGCAGGGTTTGATCTTTGGTCTTGGGTTAAAGATTGTTTAATCGTTGGCTTTAATCAACGTAGCTTCGCCATTAATGAAATTAAAATTTGAAAGCCTTCTCAAATAAATGCCAGAGGAAAATTCTTAAATTTCTTGTCAAATTCCTTGCATATTGCTATGATATTACCGCCATTAGCTTCGCTAATGTTTTAACTAATTGATTGTTTTCATAAGGGTGCGAATTTCGTGCACGTAGAGCAGTGTCTTCCCAGTCGATAGAGAGCTGTCCTTGCGGTGAGGGTGAAGATACAACGGGACTATTTATCACGCGGGAGGATGTCAGATAAGCGGCGGGGGGGCATGAGAGCGGGGGCGACTGCCAACGATCCACACAGCTGATCGCCTCCATTACACGCCGCAAACTATGTTTAGTCGTGCGTATTACACACAGGACACGGTTCATGTTTATTTCATTGGAATGCTTCAGGTGTCGATTAGAGTAAAATATGGTAATTATTTTGAGAGTGCGTGAACTTGATAGGATCGAGGACGAAATGGAGGCGATCTTGTTTTCAAAGATTGCTTATGAATAGGGGAGAACTGAATGGCCGATGACGTTCTGGTGGGTCTAAGTGTTGAGTGGAGTTGTCGTGGCACGGCGTCGAAACGCTTCACCGGCCGACTGTGTACACTTGGGCAGACGCTGCGCGCGCACACCGATCAATACGCCTCGGCTGCGACGAGTTCGCACCACGCGGCCTCTTCTCTAAATTCGTGTGCTTATTTTTTGCTATGCAGCCGAATGGTTTTAATGGAAATTCAACTCGAAATTTAACAGCAGCAACGAAAACAATTATATGCTGACTGGCCAGTACCGCAGAAAGTTTACATTATTAGTTGGCTAACTTATTTACACGAAAAGTTTGCGATCATCATGTAGTTTGTTGACGAGTAGGTCTCCATCCGAGGCATGCCTTAGTGAATTTAATGTTGTGTGTCTGCTATAAAACTATGGGTGTAGTTTATAGCTTAATGGTTACATGGTAGTATGAGCCAAATCGATAGTCTTACTTTAGCTAGTTCGTGTATCCGCACCTTGTATGTAACTTATGGGCAATCCGCCTTAGTTTTAACTACAAAGTACTTTGCACATTTGGACTTTCCAACTTTAGCAAGGCAGGCTTTTTGCGTTTATGGACTGAGGGCAAGAGTAATCTACTATAAGTTGCATTATTGTACAATTTGACATTAGCTGAATTCCAATTAGCTAGGTACTTTCATTGAAGCGTTAAAATTCGAATTAGGTTTGATTAATTTTTGACATAACATTAGGTATTAAGTTATTGAAAACCGAATTGCTCACATGTTTAAACTTAAAGGTGGAGAAAGAAACAACTCACTGACAGTTGTATCTACTATGATACATTCTTAAAAGATAGCTGTGGCATAGAAAGATCAAGGATATAATCTTAGGACATTGTAGGTACTTAGGATGTGACAATAGTGGAGTACAGTGCACGTCACAATGACGGGCTGGGTGGGCGGTGCAAGGGTTGATTGAACTCCATTGTCAATCCCCTGGTACCAGCAAATGCCTTCACCTTCACACACAGTTCCTCAATGAAAGGTAAACTTTTATGGAGGACCGACAATGCACTTTCGGCGACTGAATGGCAGCTAAAATCTACTGGAGAATGCAAATTTTAATGCATCGTTTCCTGCACCATAATTTAAGAGGGTTCTTTAAAGTACCTTGCAGTTTTGAAAGTAGTGAATGGTTTCTTCAAGCTGAACCATGTTGTCAATGTATATTATACGATGCGATGTGCAAGCTTGGGATGAGTAAGTATGTAAGTCGCGCAAAATATGAAAATTTTAGTGAGTTAAAACTGTATTCAAGTTGGAGAGCACCGTGTGTCGTATTGCCGGTGCACACGTGTTGTCGCAGTTAAATATAACCGGCAGTTCAACGCACGAGGGGGCGCGACGCGTCCGGTTAACCTACAACTACTGCATTCACGGGTGTTAAGGGGAAATTACTGAATTAAACACCAGTACAAACCATTTCAGTAAAATGTTGTACGCTGTTGTAACTTGAATTTTGAATGCAGTCGACTTTTATGGAAAGACCGCATACTCACAAATAATATAAGTATCTAAGTACATAATCGAAAGTGAATAAAACCATAATTACTTTAAGCATATCATGAAACCAACTAGCTAAAACGATATTACCTATTTCATAATATGAGTTAACAACAACTTCCTTGAGATAAACATAACGATTGAATCAATCATAAACACATTACAAATTCGATTCGATCATTTACTAAATATATTAGTGCGCAATCAATAGCAACAAGTTAGTAAAATAATTTATATATTCAGTAACTCTTGTCAGTAGACTGCGTAGGTAGGAACGGCTAAATTGAAAAACAAAGTTACGGAGGCATGTTACTCCCGCAGCCCGTAGACAAGGTAACAGAATGAAACAATGATCTCATTACGTAGTTTTTCTGCAACTATCTACCTTTGGATACTGCTCGTGTTATTTTAACGCTAAGAATTATGTCTAATTGATAACTGAAGCTACCTAATCAAATACATTTTCCTATTGTTCGTCACAGCAATGGATATTGAAACAAGCGTTGTGGGACTGTGGGTTAGTGCAACACCATTGAACTGGGCTAAGCGAGAACAAATGCATCGTCAGTGGACGTTGCACAATGTCTGTCTAGAACGCGTTGTCCGACTGAATGCTTACTTGTACACAGTTGAGGAAACCGATGCTGCAACAACAAAGACAGACAGTTTACGGAAGAGTGAGCACTGACGATGGCAATAAGTATAAAACCGGATTCACATTGCATTACAAAAGTTAATCTGAACAGAGATAAACTGTGACAACGGAATGGACGTTAAAATCAAGTGGATACGATTACTATTGACTTTTGGTAATCAAATTCCGCTAATTAAATACGTTCATGTGCTGCGACCGTTAACATTTTATAACCTTGTAGAGTCCGCACAGTGCAAACATACATAAATAGCAATAAAAAAAAACATAGTAGGTACATAAAAATACAATATTAGAATGGTTTTTAATTTCGTTTTTCAATAACCAAAGACGGGGCTTTTTAACACGGTTCCAAGCCCAATCCATTTTTTTTTTATCCGAGATAATTCTTAAAAAGGGTTGCTTTGAACAGGACTAAAACATGCTCGTATTTTTAGCATTAGATTGGAACAATGGAACGATGCCCGCTTACCAAAATCTTGCCTCCTTGAAGGTTAGATCACCTTCGTAGGTGAACTATAGAGATCGCTTTACCTGCTTAACCTTTCTGAGAATATATCAGAAGGTTTATTTGCTATGTCGAACAATCGCTTGATTCTATGTTTTGTTCACTACGTTTACTAATCGGAAAAATTCTCAGAATCAGTCGTGCTTACCATTGAGTGGTTTTCCATGGGAACGATTCTAGAAAGAAAGATTAGTTTGAATTTAAAATTATTAACGAAGACCCATTCGAAATCTGCTAAGTGCGGCAGATTTAAATCGAACATGATTTTTCTGCAATATATATATATTAGAATGAGTTAATTTAGGTAAGTCACAGTGCAGGTTGCGTGCAAGATGTGGCATGTGAATAACCGCAAATTACTTTTGAGGCTCGCATCGAAAAATAGACAAAGAGGTTCACACGGCCTTGCCGGCGTGTGCCGCGCTGCCAGAAGGCTGACGAACGCGGAAATGCCTAACGAACTGCCGCCTACCAACTTTACGAATTAAGTGGTTCCATGATGACGCTTACGCTTGGCTTCGAGCCTTCAACACTCGAAAACCCTAAGTACCTTGAATTTAACCAGTTATTTTTTGTATTACATTCCCTCTAGGTATACCAAATGCACAGCCATTTACAATTTATTAGTTACTAGCTTTTGCCCGCGACTTCGTCCGCGTATATGTCGGTTATCGCGGACGCAGACGAAGTCGAAGTCGAATAAAAAGTAGCCTATGTCCTTTGTTGGGGTTCACACTTACCCTGTACCAAATTTCACACAAATCGGTTCAGTAGTTTAGGCGTGAAGAAAAGACAGACAGACAGACAGACAGAGTTACTTTCGCATTTATAATATTAGTTAGGATTTGCGTGCACGGAAAATTAATATACACGATAAGAACGTGATTGAAACGTACATAATGACGTCAATTTTCTCGAACGATAAGTTTGAAACTTGAGGCAAGTTATCGGCATAACCTCCTAACACTGATGACTTAATTTGTAGTGTTCAGATAACAGTCTCTCGTGTATTTCAACTGTTTATAAGATATTAAATAATGTACACTTTAAGGGACGCAATTGTGGGAGGTAACTTTATCCTCATGATTCTTATTTACAAACGGTTGGTTGTCTAGCTATCTGTGTGCCGTGGTATCGATAAAACAATTGTACAGCAGCCACATCCTTATTACGTGTGGTAATGTTGCGTCCGTGACGGTATTTAATATAATTTTTTGCTAATTGCATTTCATCACGTTTGGATGAGTCGTTTGTACTTGGTCAGCCATATCAACATTGTTATATTGAAACAATAGTATCATTCTGTTTTCCGGTGACAAACTATAGTGATAACTTAATGCCTACAATCAAAATCGGATTTGTAACAGAATGTGTAAGTACTACTGTTTATACAGGATACATTTTTAAACAGTGCGCAAACTAATACCATGAATCTAGCATTAGATTATAGAGACTAGAAACCCTAGGGGATTTTTCGTCGGTTATCAAAAAAAAATCTGGTGTTACATAGAAAAGTGCAATACTTACGCGGTCAAAATGTATGGAACAACTACATATTTTTTTTTTTTTAAATAACCGAAAAATAATTTCTACGCTAGGGGGCCTAGAATCGTTTGCTGAATTCACACTGTGTCTAGTAGAGTAGACGGTAATCGCAGTATATAAGATTTAGCACAATGACCCATCTTTTTGGTTCCTATCGGTATCGAAAATGAGGTATTATCGTGTCGATAATCTCTTATCGTGGCATGAGTGCAGTTCATACTGCCAGTCAGCAACTAAATAAAGTACAATGACCTGTAGACGAAGTCAGCGTTTGCTCCAACAAGTATTATAATTCAGTACTTACTAGTTATACGTAATATAAGTAATAATATATACCCTGGTGCTTAACTTGATGACTTCAAATTGTTGAGCACGCTTTGTGTCAGAATCAGGTTAGAAAACACTATAGCCGAGGCTATGTAAGTACACCTAATCTTTTTTAGCAATATACATAAGGTCCGGCCACGCTAAATTTGCCAAAGATGTAAACAACAATGGCCGCTCGAAATTGAATAAAATCGATATACAAGAACATTTATTTTATATAATGTTTGTTTTCGTCTAGTTAGCTCGGAGATTTAGACGAAAACAAATATTACTTAAAATAAGGCAATAAGTAAGTTATATAGAATACTTAGTTATGCGATCAAAAGATCGTAACTTCGGGAAGGGTTCTAATTGTAAATAAATAATTTCACTTCGACCACCAATCTGCCAACCGAGCATGGTGATCACGACAACACCCCCAGGACCGTTCATTTTGACGGTCAGCGGGAGAGTCCGTGTACACCAGTGGACGGTAACGATTTACGATCTGTTTTAATGGGGGTGTTGGGAGTAGCGATGGTTAGCCCGTAGTTACATTTGGTACAACAATGAAGTGAGGTTAGAAAGGATATTAAAACAGTTTCATTGAAGTAACACGCGACACGGAAGTTTATGCCAACATAATAGATTTATTATTGAAACAGATGGATCGTATGTTCTACATACAAGTATATATATTTTTCAGTAATTTATCAATAGAACACGTCTGTCGTCGCCTAGAATCCAGTGATTGTAAGTGGGCGTTCATACAGAGCCACAGAGGCCATTCGAGTAGTTCTCTGGCACTCGCCACACATGTTTACATGCCCACACCGGTACACTGAACTCGGATAAATTGTTGGCGGTTCGTGGAAACGGGACAAGTGCGGACGCCCGGTCCTTTCGTCCGCGTCTGTTTGTGACTGTACTCAAACCGCGCATACCAACACTGAAACCAGTTCATTGACTACAGCGACGGCTGATGCTAATTGAACACAAATGACAGAAAAAAAAACCGTTCCTCTGAGTACGAGACTTCGTAAACACTTTAAAATATTAATAATTAATCCGGTTTCGTGCACGCACTTTTCTTTTTCAATGCTAAAGCTTGGTATAAATATAAAGGCATCAAGATTACTGACGTAATATTAAATTTTCCGAGCGATTACCCAGTCAAAAAGTAGATTATTTCACTACAGCGGGTTTGTTGGTGGAGCGCGGCCGGAGTTGCGTGATACTCAGTCTTTACGAACTGTTCCATGGCAAATTACAAAAGATCAGCTAAACTTGATAGACCTATATACATTTATCGATTGTAAACCTGTACATTAAAAATGTTTAACATAATTTATTTTTGTTTTCTCCAATGAAATACGACAAGGCCTTTCACGTCGTATTTCAGAAGTTACACTAAAAAAAGCTTTTTAGTAGGAAGCTTTATTTCTTTATTCCATTTACTATTTATGTCAATATAACTTTATTTAGAATAAAAATTGCCGAGGAATTCGTAACATGCATTCACGCAGGAAGTAGGTACATATTGTAATTATTAACCACGAAGTGTATTGACTTTCACATACTTACTTCATGTGTGTACAATGCGTACATACGTGACGAAGATAAGACAGGTTACAACAATAATACATTTGAGATTGTAAGGGTAAGCAATAAAGTCACTCTGGCAGCTAGATCTATCAATAGTAGAGACTCGGCTGTCAAGTAAATGCCATATTTTCGCGAGATTGCGAGCGCCGAGTACGCTCGAGACGCGACAACTCCTGGGGGAGAGGAGATAGATTGCTATTGTACAGCGAACTACAGAGAGGTTAAAGCCACATGTATTTATCTTCAAAGAGTAAGTATACAGTATGATATTTTATCGGAGCTTGGCCGTGTATAAAATGACATGTGAACTACGCTCGGCTGTCCGCAGTATCATAACATTTTGCCACCAACATGGTTGTCTCCGATTTCGTCGTGAGGCCGTGAGCGTCAAACGACGCGGGTGGTACGCTCGGCTGAATATAAACGTTCCATAAACGTTACGTGGCTACTAGAATTCACTGTAAGTCTGTGATCATATGAATAACCAAGCAACTACATTATATTCATTGGATAGTTTGTTGTCGGTGAATATTTGTTGCTCGCTGTGTGGCTTTCGGAAGAGAATTGCCTACAACATTTTCTACCAGTTTGTATTTTTGACGACACCCTTTTGTGTGCAAAAACACAATGCGATTTCCAACCCGTTTGTCAAATGCTGTGTAAGGCTTTCATTGCTTGCAAACCTTCTTTGGAGAGGTCTAGGTCTATGGTATAAAGCTCAGGTTTAGCAATACTTAACTCACCGGTATAATGATTATAGTCAGACAGTTTTGCTGTTAGAGAATACTTCGTTTAACAAAAAGCAAAATTTTTTCAACGTTTGTGTAACACAAAACGTTTTATGAGTGATATGGCGGTTGCGTGTTCTGGGCCCACTAGTCATATCATCCCATGTTGAATTTAATCACAAAACAGATAGCTTTCAATAGCTGATCCATAGTTGGCTCTGTTTTATTGTTGTCCTAGCTTGACTGTTGATGACATCAGGCATGTTATTGTTATTATATTGATCAATAAACATGTTTGTTAATGATATAACGATGCAATTATCAACACTCGTTTCGTCTGAATGCCTTTTCAACGCTGTGGCATCCAGAGTAAGAAAATTAGTAACAGTAAGAAATGCCAGAGCGTAATGTATGTATTAGATGTGTATGTTTATCAGTGCACAATGCTATTTATAAAATAAAGAAGACAATCGACAAGCAATAATTTTATATTGAGTTATATCATGATTTAAGCTGAACAATGAATAAACGTATATAACTGTGCATAATTATTTTTATGTGCTCGTAGTCAATGGGTCCCCCTGCTTCCTATACTAAGGGGACACCCTAGTTCAGCTGTCGACGTTTAGGGATTGTTCCCGATGATTGTGATGTTAATCAATAATCCAGAAGTTTATAATATAGCATACACACATCCCGAAGTTATCCCTAAAATAGTAGAATTTTAACTTCATAGCGGTGACTCTATTAAATATGACGTTACAAAAAGTAAGGCTGCATTCCCAATGTTAATGCCATTTAGTAGTTTAAGGAAATCCTAGATAATGTTTGATTTAGAATTGTAATTAAGGCCCCTCGTTTAGCATTTGACGTAGATAAACACACGGAACTAATTATTGAGGATGGTTAATAAAACTAATTTGCGGACCTCGTTTTTGTATTAAGTACGATGAACATGACGCGGACTGATAAAATTATATTACTTTACATAATTATGGGTGAGTTGATGAATAATAAGTGGTTGTGATAAGATAATGTTTTGATAGTGATGTAAATGTTACCTAGTTAGGTCAAGAGCAGCTGGCATTCCAGCCGGCGCGAACCACCAGGGCGGCAGCGGCGTGCACATCCGCTGCGGGCGCGGCGGGACCCTCACGCGACCATGCACCACACTCCACACCGCTCACAGTCCACCAACACCAGTTTCACATTCACCACACAGTAAAATAAAAACTAAACGCGCCAATGTCAACGCAGTGTCATGGTTCAGCACGCCTTAATTGACCTGAATACAGATAACGGTGACGCAAAACAGTTTGCCAACTTAGGATTACGACCGACAGCCTCGATGATCTTCGAGTTTTCCGGATAGTGAAATAGAGAAAAAAATTAATTATACCCTGTATACTTCAATTAAACAATTGAGGAAATATGCGAAGGAGGAAACGAGACGACTGTGTCGCAACTACTACTACGAGAAATTGTATTCTATGAATTGTGGCAGCGGCAGCGCTAGACACGCCATCCAGAGAGCAAAGTAATAAAAATATTAAAGCTATAAAAGGGCAGAATCGAGAGCGACCGGATTTTTCAACAAACTTTAGGGGAGTCAATAATTAGAGGGAGCGATTGGCTGAGTGATGTGAATAAGGGTTGTTATGGCTGCAACGTAAGGGTCGATAAACTTTTTGTTTAGGATGATTTTTTGGATAAATGAAAGTAGGAATATACCTAGTAATTGAATTCTTGGCTTAAAGAGTAATGGCAGCTTAGCTGGTGTTTGTTTTGGGCTCGAAGGAAAGTGAACATGTAATAGTTTATATCGCGGAAGACGTCGATGTGCGTTCGCGTGGCAGCGCGAGGCGATCGGTCTGTGTGTCGCTCGGTGTGGCACTGACGTCTGCCGCCGGTCGCCTCTGGCTCAGCGTACATACTAGAGATTGCCGCGGCGTCGGTCGCCCGCCCCCGCGCTACTCAGTGTTCTGTGCTTGAGCCGCCCTATGATAGCGTAGTTTGCCCTGCTGGCGCGTCGCTCCCTCAACTTAGAAGACGTGACGCTAAATTCATCGTTACTTCATGCCGAAGTTTTTGGGTTTTTTTTTGGGTAAAGAACTACAGAATTCTTAGCGAATTTTTAGTTTAGAGTAGGTTTCAGCGTTCAACTCCAAGTAATGAAGATCACGAAATTAGGTTTGATGAAAAATTACTACGTAATTAAGCGTTAGTAGAGCTATTAAATGATACTGTGGCCCGTGGTCAAGTCTAAAAGTCTAGTTTATTGGTTTGCGTCACCAAAACTAACCTCATAACATTAAAAATAGAAAAATGCGAAGATTACGACAGACTCAGTAGACAATCCACTCAGTATGGAGCACGTAATTTGGTGCTACCGTAGTAGTTTCGTTTAGGGATTAACCAATTCGAGAAGAGGCACCCCTTTCCTAATTTTATACTAAAACTTCTGGAAGAAATCGGGTACAGCCTCTTATACAAAGCCGTGTCCAAACTACAAAATAATTAGAGCTCGCTCTAACATTTACTTAAACCACGAAGGACAATTAAAATTTGAATAATTTGATGTTAATTAGTTCTTCGTTTAGAAAATTGAAGGTAACATCAATTACTCATTAGTATTTAATGAATTGCACTAAACCAAACACAAATATTTTCAATAATTGGAAATATTTTTTCGATTAAAATAACATTATTCTGGTCACTAGTTGAATGCAAGAGTGAAAATCTGTGTTATAATGTCCTAATAGGTACAATTTACAGCCTTGGGTTGTAGATATACTCGTACATAGAAAATTCGTCGTCACCTGAAAGATGAGCAGGGATTCGAAACATGAGATTTGCTAAACGAATCCCAATTTACCACCCCTAGCACGTACTGACGACATTGGCTATAAACCATTCCGATATAGGCCGTCGAGGAACTGAGCCGTTCACAGAAATAATAGTGGCCCCGCGCGTCAAAGAAAACCCTATAAAGTATTTATGTGTATATGCGTTTATAGAATTTCATGGATTGAAAATAGGCTAGCTGGCATTCGTCTAGCGTTTATTTGGTACAGGAATCATAAGATTTGCTCCTTTAATACTAAATAGGTTTCGTATCAATGTCATTTATTTATAATTTGCATATATTTAGAGAAAGGAGCCAGATTAGATGAATATATTGAAATCATAGACGATATTTACGAAGATAGGAACTCGAATTTTATATTAGGTTTTATAATTTTTCAGGTTGGAAAACTGAATCAAATACCGTGTTTGTTTTGCGTGTTGTCTAGCTGAATAGACAATAACATGATAACAATAATGCATACCCTATGATTACGACACGCACGCTACATTATACAAATCGATGGAGACGTCATTTGTCATATAAACATTTCGGTAGGTACTTCAGTTAGACGCTTTAAGGGAAAATTCATGCATAATTATTATCTGCTCGGCCTGTTCCCAACTATGTTGGGGTCGGCTTCCAGTCTAACTGGATGTAGCTGAATGCCAGTATTTTACTTGGAGCGACTGGCTATCTGACCTCCACAACACAGTTAAATAGGTACTGGGTAATCCGATTCCCTTGTTAAGACTGGTTGTCAGGCTTTCGGGCTTCGGACGACCTGAATTGTAACGACTGTCAAAGATCCACAAAAGACAGCCGGGACCAACGCCTAAACGTGCTTTCTGAGGGTCGGAGGGGTCTTTGTATGTTACGATCACAAGATGGTCATCCCACCCATGGAACAACCGCGGCAAGCGTAGCTTAACCTGGTCGATCGACCAGTGCGGCTATTATTACTTTTCATGCATGATGTGTATTAACATACCATGTTCATAGGAATCATTAAAATAGTACTCCCCTACTGAAATCATGGTAGTCAATAAAGCTTTTTTTTGTACATTTGCCAGGAAGACCATTAAAATCAATTGGTATGTGAATGAAGAGTATAGAACAGCAAATCCAACGTAATTACTGTAATTTATTCCTACGTTCCTGTAATAAATAGCGCACTATCAATGTTTATAAAACTATGAAAATGTAGAAATATAAATTTTGGGTCTAAAATTACGTTAATGTTTTAGCCACACGCGCTCGATCATGATTTAATGTTAATGACGATACCAAAAAGGTAAATACTTTTAAGGGGGAAAGCGCCAGGGTAGCCCGCGAAATTAAAATTATCTCACGTTTTTTTCGAATTGCAGGTCAGTGCCAGGTTATATGTTAAACAAAATATGATTCACGAACGTAACAAGTATGTATTTACAGAATAATAATCATTAAAAATCATCAATACAACCCTCAAGTTTATTATAATCCTATTGATTGATATTTCATGAAAAGTTATTCATTCATCATAACATACAACCTGACTGAAAATTGGAATTTCGCTACTTAGCGCATCCCCCTTAATGGCGATATCAAAAGGTAAATAGTTTTAAGGACCACGGCAAAGCTAGTCAATACATATATTTATTACTCTTCAATTGAATGAGACAAAACCATTTAATTTAACAGTTTTAAAACAATAAAAGGTTCACTTAAAGGTCTATTATTATGTAAATTGTAAGTTTGTAATCATTGACGCCCGTTGCAATCGTAATCAGTGCTAATTAAATATTATTTATTAGATACTGGGAACCGCCCTGAGTAAGTCAAGGATTCTGATGATAAGATGCGAAACTGGTCGTGCATCACGTTAAACATTGGCGAGCTGATAATGATAGCGAACTATCCTGGGAAACTAATTAATGGATTGCGATCGAGATAGTTTCAGTTTTTTTTTCGGTACCATTATTTATTCTGTCACTTAGGTAACTATCTTTAAGAGCAGCACCCTAATTGCGTAACACATTTTCAATCACAATCTGAATGATTTTGAAGGCTTTTGTTAATCCATTGCTTCATATGTTCGAAAAATGTGCCTGCTCAACAACATAAATAACGCAATGAATGTTGTTAAACTGTCAAAATGAAAGCCATTGCTACCGTTTGTGTGTTACGCAATTACCCCGCAGTTTCAATTAACCAACGTTAGTAAAATTTAAGGTTCGTTCGGTTTCATAACATGCATTGAGATTTTCTCAGCAAAACCCTATTTATAGGTTATTCTTTAGGGTCAGATTTCGGAGCACAAGGTAATGTTTCAGGAATGTGTCAATATTGAGAACGAAATAAATGGATTGTTAAGGTAGTTATATGCGATGAGCAAGCAATCTGCCACTTGTAAGACATCACTTCGCATACATGCATACATACATCTTTCAAATGATCCATTCTACATGTAGTCTATTTCAATTTTAAAGGTCACAGCTCATTAGAGCCACCCGGCACCCACCCCGCACCGCCTCGTCGCACGGCGTCCACTCGTTGTCGACAGGTGGTCCACGGGTGGACGCCGCGTTATCACTAATAAACGTCGCGCGGTCAACCAGTGAACCCCGCGCGGTCAACGAGTGAACGCCGAGTGGTCAATGAGTGAACGCCGAGTGGTCAACGAGTGGACGTCGCTTGGTCCACGAATTTTCGAGTAGTCTGTTAACAATTCTTTATTAATTTTGAAAGCAAAAACGATACGTCCGACTCGTTCGAAAGAAAGGCTGGGAATGAAGGGAGGGTGGGGAGCGGCGCATCGCCAAGTGTCGTCCTCGCGTGAATCATTCGCGGGCAGCGCGCGGTCCACTCGGGACCCGCGCGTTGGCAATGCGCAGTCAGCGCAAGATAAGCATGCGAGCAGCGAGTTGTCACCGAGTGGTCCACCCGCCGTCCGCGCGTGGAGGGCTTACGACCGAGGCGATCCGGTGACGCTACGGAGTTGATATAGTGAGCGCATACCCATACAACTCCATATAAAGAATACTAGCCGCAGGAGGCGAGGCGGTGCGGAGTGGGTGCCGGGTGGCTCTAATGAGCTGTGACCTTTAGTTAAGGGGCTTACAGGACCTAAACGCAAAAAACGCAAGTTTTAGAAACAATAAAAGTATATGATCGACTACAGTAAAAAAAATAAAAAAAATATATGATATTCTTCAGGATAAATGCTAGGAAGGTAGTGTGTTGAAAACATAATACAACTTATTTGGTACGATAGAAAAAAATCATGAAGATACCTCTAAAAACTTTTTTTTTACAACAAAATTCATACTAATATACATACAATCATTATGATTTTTTGTCAGATTATTCTACAAGCAACATACTAAAACTATAGTGTTTTAGTTTTTTTGTCCAAACACTAGATTTTTCGTAAATCGATAATTGCTTCATATTTTGCAATAAATTACCAGCGTTGTGGCACACAGTGGGCCCATACTGAAAATTAGTGGACTTAGGCAACAAAGTTCCAATATCGATGCGATTTTTTTTTATATGACGTGTTATGATATTCCTGACAACTTTTATTCTTATAACATTTCTTCTAAAGTTGATAGTTTGTCTTGAAAAAAATTAATTAGATTATTTTGTATGGAGCGAATCACGTTTAATTTTTTTTCTTCAATTGTACTAATATGTTGGGTGTGTGGCGTGAGTATATGATAGCTAGGGTCATTCTCTATCCACGAAAAAAAAAACAGCGCCGGCCATCTGCGGCAGCGCGAGTAATCATTCGGTAAAAAAAAAATGTTAAGTAAGATTTTTTTTTGCCATTTAAAATAAATTCAAAGTAAATTTTTTGTGTCATTAGGCTAATTCACCTTCTCTTTATTAAATATATAGTTTTAACAGCGCATAGGTACTTATAACTAATTATTCTGGTAGAAATTTAGTAATTATTGCTATGTTATCGGTAGCACCTGCATTGTGATTGATGACTCATTTGTTATTGCGCTCGGCTAAGCGCATAACTAATGAGTCATCGAAAAATGCTCGTCTCTGATTGGCTGAATAATTTTCACTCACTGATAACAGTGTCCACTACTTGAGTAATTAACACTGTCTATAAATATAAAGACATTCATTAAGTCCATCTAGTTTCGCTCTTGTCGCTTATTTGTGAACACAGTGAAATACTTTTATTTTTATATTTACATTAGAACTATGGCTGGATTTTGTAGCAACCTAGATTTTTTTGTGAAATTAAGAAGTGGCGGTGATCTGAAAAATCATATGTTTCTATATGAAAGTATCATTTCTGTCTTGACTACCGAAGTTTCTGAAGAAGACAAGAACCGAATCAAGGAGTTCTGTCGACTTTTTTGTGTAAATCTAAATAAAAAGTGGATAGAGTCAAGTAGAAACCAAAAAACTTTTATGAATCGTGTAAGTAATCGCAAGTGGTTGGAAAAAAACATCAACTGGCCTGTTTGTGACAGTGTTGACCTGAGAAGTGAGATGGGCTTTTCGGACGCAGTCTTATCTGAACCTGTGGATATAGATTCCCATGTTCCTACTCTTGCAGTATGTACTGCGGAAGCGGGAACATCTACAGAAAAGGAGCACAGAAAACTATTCGAAGAGTTAAGTAAGAAGCAAAAAAAAAGACGTTCTACTTCCATAGTAGAAGAAAATTCCGAAGAAGAGTTGCAGACCTGGTACATAACAAAATTGAAAGACAACGGCAAAACGAATCTGGCAAAAGTGATCGAATACCTTTCCAGTAATCCAGATGCCCTATCCGAAGTAGACGAGCGACTATTCAAAAAGCAGAGCTTAAGTACTGTCTCTGAAGATAACTGTTTAGCTCTTTATACATCACTTGCGCTCTCGAAATGGAAGTACTTAGCCCTTCGACAATTTCTGAAAGAAGAAAACTGTGCTGCCTTTCCATCTTATCCAAAGCTTGTAAATGCCAAGAAAAGATGTTACCCACCACAAGAGAGTATGGAGATTACCGAAAAAGGAGCTCAAATTAAATTGCAAGCGCTATTGGACCACACTGTGGAAAGGATTTTACTAGGTATTAGTAATTCTGTTGATAGGTCTCAAAATAAAGAACTCAAGTTGACCTGGAAATGGGGACTTGATGGTTCTTCGTCGCAGAGCAATTATAAACAGAAAACGTCTACAGAGTTCGATGATTCATCAGTAGTCATGATAAGCATCGTCCCTCTTCGGCTAGTGTCTACTAGCCCATCTTCTGGGAATGAAAATATAGTTTGGGAGAACCCCACACCTTGCGCAACTCTGTACTGTCGACCGGTGAAGTTCACTTTCACTTCGGAGACAGCTGATTTTATAATGTCTGAAGAGTCTGAGATGAAAAAACAAATTGATGAACGAATATCTACACAGTGTGGAAATATTATTGTATCACATGAATTGCATATGACCATGATTGATGGAAAAGTGGCCAATATTATTGCTGAAGTACCATCATATGCAACGTGTCCTATTTGCTTGGCAAAACCGAGCGAGATGAATAATTTAGACGCTTTGACTTCCAAACCACTTCGTGAAGAAATTTACAAACAAGGAATTTCTTCACTGCATATGAAGATTCGGTGTATGGAATGTCTTCTCCATATATCTTATAATCTGGATTTTCAACGATGGACTGCTCGAGGCGAACATAAGGCTTTGAAACAAGCTAAAAAAAATACCACGCAACAAGAGTTTCGTGAGCAAACTGGAATGCTGATTGATATAGTCAAACAGGTATGTATTTAATTTTGGCTCTTTTTATGTTGTTTGTGTATTATATCTCTATGTATTGTATATTACAGTATTGTTTTCCCATTTTAGGGTTTTGGAACTACAAATGACGGGAATACTGCGAGGCGCTTTTTCCAAGATTACAAAAGATCATCCAGAATAACGGGAATTGACGAAAATCTGATTTTCAGATTTTCCGTTATTCTACAAGCCATATCATCAGGCAAAAACATTGACTGTGAAAAATTTAGAAGATACTGCAGAGAAACAGCTGATGTGTACGTGCAACACTATTCGTGGTACTACATGCCAGTTAGTGTACATAAACTTCTAATGCACGGTGCAGACATCTGTAACCACTTTGGTGTTTTGCCAATCGGTAAGTAAAAAATAAATATAGTTTGATGTATTATTTGACTCAATTGCGTTTTGAAATTAAAATGTATGTACTTATTCGTTTTAGGTATCTTATCTGAAGAAGCTTCGGAAGCCCGTAATAAGGACTTCAGAAACGTCAGGGAGTGGCACACTCGGAAAACGGGGAGAATAGCAACAAACGAAGACATCCTCCATGGACTTCTAATAAGCTCTGATCCCCACATATCCTACATAAGGCCTAAAATATTGAAACAGGGTCATAATGAGTTGTTGCCTGAAGCAATTCAGTTGTTACAGACTACTGAGCCTCCCTGTGACAGTGAGATTATGGAGGAAGAAGAATGCCTCATAGCAGAGTCCGAAAATTTGCCGGACCCACTAGCACTTCTGGAACAAGAAATAATGTGATCCGGCTCTAGATTATCCTCACAAAAGCCCATCAGGGCTAGGTATATGACAAACAGCCCTTTTCAGGGCTACAATTACTTCACAGTTTCATACGCTTGATTATGTAGATAATTATCAACGACTTGCCCGTACAAATTTAAATTATTTCACCTATCATTAACAAAATTAGTATAACCTGAAACTTATTACGATATTTATTCAACAATAGATAACGTGCAGTTAAAAAAATAACACAGCCAATCAGAGACAAGCATTTTTCGACGACTCATTAGTTATACGCTTAGACGAGCGCAATAACAAATGAGTCATCAATCACAATGCAGGTGCTACCGATAACATAGCAATAATTACTAAATTTCTACCAGAATAATTAGTTATAAGTACCTATGCGCTGTTAAAACTATATATTTAATAAAGAAAAGGTGAATTAGCCTAATGACACAAAAAATTTACTTTGAATTTATTTTAAATGGCAAAAAAAAATCTTACAAAACATTTTTTTTTACCGAATGATTACTCGCGCTGCCGCAGATGGCCGGCGCTGTTTTTTTTTTCGTGGATAGAGAATGACCCTAGCTATCATATACTCACGCCACACACCCAACATATTAGTACAATTGAAGAAAAAAAATTAAACGTGATTCGCTCCATACAAAATAATCTAATTAATTTTTTTCAAGACAAACTATCAACTTTAGAAGAAATGTTATAAGAATAAAAGTTGTCAGGAATATCATAACACGTCATATAAAAAAAAATCGCATCGATATTGGAACTTTGTTGCCTAAGTCCACTAATTTTCAGTATGGGCCCACTGTGTGGCATGGCGCTTCTCTTTCTTTTCTATGCAGTCCGACAAAGACCGCGCTTTAGGTCATGTAGTCCTCTTAAGGAGTTAGTCCTGTAGAAAATATTAATCTTCAAGCATAAGCAATGTTGCTGCTATTGGTTTCATCCAGACCGAACCAGAGTAATCGCAATAGCAGTAATTTTTTATTGTAAAGTTATAAGTTCTGGTTAAACTGGCTAGATACCCCATACATGCTTAAAATAATAAAAGCAAATCAAACTCAAAGCATTTATTTCAATTAAACCATTTACAGGCACTTTTGAATTGACAAGAAGTCGGTCAGTTACAAAACATGAAGCTAGTTGCTCATTCCAAAGGTAGCTATGGAGAAGAACGGGTAAGAAACTACATACAATGGACACTCTTAAAAAAAAAATACGTGTGGCACTCGGGGACTGACGCGGTAAAGCTATTGCATAGCATTTTTATCAACTTATGCAATTATAATATTTATGCAATATTTTTTTTTCTTTGATATTAATTCAAGTTACACTTTTTTAGCGTGGCGACCGATAAGAAAACAAAACACGCATACGTCTAGTCGCACGCACAAAAACACCGTGCCGAAGTCTGCCGAACTGATACAACGTTAGACGATGCACGGCTTTCAACGCTGCACCGCTGTGCCGGTCGGAGTGGGGGGTGTTAGGTTTATTTTCGTTACGGAATTTCTTCATTCGGTCGCCGCGCTCAAAGCCCAAGATAAAAGCTGTGCAATAGCTTAAAAAAAACAATAAATAAATAGGTCTGTATTGCACCTACTTAATAGGTCTGCTGCTATGTCGCTGAGTAAGAATACTATTTGAGGAGTCAATACTAGAAGGAATTATTTATTTTTATTGCGTTTCAAATGGGTTTGAGGACTTTAAAAACACTGGTGATGTTTTCCTCAAACGTTTTAGGTGATGCAAGCGAATAGAGGAAAAAGTTGCCTCCGAACAGTTCATTGTATTTAATTTTACGCATACGGTATATTAGCAATGTGGAAAGCTGAATTTCGTATGAATCATTGGCGCTTAACAATTCCAATAATAAGTAGATACAAGAACAACATGCCGATTACTTAAATTATTTTAAAAATATGGTGGTGATAGTGAAAGTGCTTGTTATGAGCTCCAGGATTTTGGTTTGGGAAAGGCTTAATCCAGCTTAGCTAGTTTTTTTCATATCTAGGTAACTAAAAAGCCCACAAAATTTTATTTTGCTCATTTAAAGCATAGTCTTCTCTGACAA
Source organism: Hydraecia micacea (assembly GCA_914767645.1). NCBI lineage: Eukaryota > Metazoa > Arthropoda > Insecta > Lepidoptera > Noctuidae > Hydraecia > Hydraecia micacea. The sequence continues at coordinate 6,547,331 of OU611794.1, forward strand.
ATTTTTAGATATTATAGATATAGAGATAGCTGCCAGATATATCTTTAACGAGGCTAGCGCCCCATCTAGGTTTTTTATAGAAGCGAACTCGAAAATATTTGCACCTCGGATAAGTTTTTTTTTGACCCTTCAAACAGTCACAGGAGTTAGGTACTTGATTGACTCATGCATTCAAGGGTTGAGAGAGCCTAGGCTAACAGAGCGAATGAAGTAATCTAGAATCATTCTTCGCCTGCTTCAGATTTTTTTTTGTTGTATAGAAATTCGGGGCAAGGGACACCTAATTCATCTTAGCCTCTGTCTTTATCGGCAGATTTTATTCGTTTAAGCGAGAGAAGCTGCGCTCCACAGAGTGGATACTGGTAATGTATCGAGAATTTTTAAAATAATTAAGTATAATTTGGGAAAAAATCATTTGAGCGCCTCTGCTGCTGTTTAGGGCAGATGTTGTCTCTTCGTATGTCTACCGATAGCGAGAGAGAGAGAGAGAGAGGAAACTTAATTTGAGATTTGTTAGGGGTGGGGTCAGATGCTTTTGGGAGCTTGAGCTCCTTAGCCTCAGTTGGATTCGCTACTGGTTATGAGGATAGTGAGAGTGGGAAGAAATAATGGTGTTGACTGTAGTCTGTGTAGGTTATTTCTTCCGATACTCTCCCTCCTGCCCTCTCTCTCTCTTACTTCCGGTTGTACTGTAGTACAAATTTACCGATGCTCAAAGCTATTCTACTCAATGCTGGCTGTTGAGTATCCCATTTTTCTAGAATCTCTGTTAATCAAGTAAGTACTTAACGTTAAGGTTTCCTTTGTGGTTTTTCTGTTTCAGATCTTCACATTTAAAACTTTGGGATATTTTTCTCTCCGGTAGTTTACCTAATAATGCTTAATTTAAAATCTACATAATATGATTTCAACAGAACTAATCTAAGTTTTGCTCTTTATCTACAAGAGAAGTGAGTATTTAATTTATATTGATGTTATTTCCCACGAGACGCACCCAACATTATCTGTCACTCAACCGTAATGAGGTCGTGATAAAGAAACACTTAATACTCAAGATTTTGGAGTCTCGTATGACGTCGTATCATCTACAAAAACATAGCTCAAAAATAGACTCAGCGTTGGTCTTTAGGGTGCACACATAGAGTGTATTTGGGGAAAATGAATGTTAGTGATTTAAAGTAATCCTGGTAGAAGTAGGACTCCAATGTGGTTGCATGCTTAGCAGTCTTAATCAGGTTTAGGTTTTGATAAAAAAATGTAAAAACTGATATTTGTTTCAGATGGGCAAAAACGCCATGCGGTAAAATTTAAGTAGGTACAAATGTAAATGAAGTGGGTCGTAAGCCTACTATATTAAAAAAAAAAAACGTATCTTCTTACTAAGTCTACCAAGTGGCGAAAAAAGGCCATCCTTCTACTCCTCAGAGCAAAAGTAAGTAACGTTAATTTTGCAATACAAGTTGAGAATAGCTTTGAAAGGCAAACTTCCTCTTACTTTCATGGGACAGAAACGCACATTGCACAAACAAGACAGGAACTACACAATGTACAAAACTTGTTTACTATCCCACACTTGTTTTGCGCACGTTTCGTCTGACTGCGCAAAATATAAAATGAAAAATGTAGCTTCTGGCTACTCAACATCGGTTTACTGATAAAAATACTATATACATTTTGATAAAACAGGCCTAATGGCACACTTTCGCGTACAAATAAAGACGACCACGTTATCAAAATTCAGAACACCCGTTTTCAATCTGGTTTTATGAAGCGAAGACATCGACAAAATGTCGTAGAAAGTGTGGCTTTCACGTAAACGCAGGAGGAAGCGGCGGATACGATATGACATATGGTATAACCGCGTTGTTGACCTTTCGCACGATGTGAACGTTGATGAAATACACAATGCAGTTGACACAAGGTGAAATTTTGTCCGAAGTGAACGGCTCGGCTAAAGTAAGGATGCTTGCTGAGGACACGTTGACCCGCAAAACCTTGATTGCGTTCCCTCTGCACTGTTGCCCAATCCAACTGCAAATGACTGCTTAATCACAACTATAACCTTAGATGGAAATTAACATGGCAATGGTAACCAAATTATTTATCTGAAACGGTTATTTCTTTGCCAATTGTTAGATTTTAGCTCTCGTTAAAGTCATGCCAGAGGCGCTCGCCGACTTTTAACTAAATTAATTTAATTGTGTTTTTACGACAGCCATTTGCGAATTTCGTTTGAAACAATATGTTTTATAGGTAATAACGGTATAAAAATTGTATAAAGAAAAGAGCACGTGAAAATATATGATGATACATCACGTAGGCAGCTTCACAACCTCGACTGTTATTTAGCCTTCAAGTCTCCTTACCGTTTGAGTGTCGCGAGGTAGCATTGCGAAAGTTGACAGCACCGTACGTGAGCAGATTGTAGAGGATTCACATTCTTGTTCTGTCGCGTTCGCTTTGCATTTCAGTTTCCATTCTAATACGAATTTGCTGCTACGTTGAACGTTGAATTGGGGATTTAATTAAATAACGTTATAAAAGTTTTTATTAAGGCACTCAATCGAAGCCAGAGTGTCTTATTACCCATTATAGTAGCTGCCACTTGGACTCCTTTAACGATAGTTGGATGGCACATTAAAGTATATTGAATACGGTAAGCTGCACGAGAGATGGCCAGTCGCGGTTAATGTCGCCCAGACGATATCATAAGAAACAGTCGTGCGCAGATCATAATTAAGTACATAGCGTCCAGACTCTTGGCGTTGTTAATGGGTTCGGTAGTAACAATGCGATATTACGACCCACTCAGGGTTCCCACACAAATAGCAAATTATATCCATACACGTCTAACAAATGGGCGCTAGAACAACAAGGTTGCGGGAAGTAGATGGCGTAACTGCGAGCGAGAATACGTACTATTGACGCTAGATACCTACCAGCCGCTGTAAACTTTGAGAATCGTCTAGATAAATGTGTACTTTATAATATCCTTGAAACGTGGTCTTGATTGCGACGGTACGATCATCTCGTCTAGCCTTGTAACGAAGCAAAGTTAATCACTGATAGTAACTTTCAAACTATTACAGCCGTGTAATTAATTTGTGAATGGAAATGGAAAGTGATATTGTTGTTTTTATTGCAGGAAATAAGTTTCTTACAAAACGCGACCTTAGCATCGAACAAATCAAGCCCAAGCCAAGCTACGGCGTTGGGTATCAATTAATCTTCGTCCAAACGGCAACGTGATAGGCCCAATGCTTGTTGGAATCGTGTTGCGGAATCTTATTAAATATCTACACCTCACTGGAGTTATTGTTCACCACTCATTGTTATAATTAGTCATTAATAATCTGTCTTGTCAGCGTTGGTTGTATGATTAATAAACCGAGATATTAAACACCAGCTGGCCGCATTTAGAAACAATAGATTTTTCTCGCGTAACTACCTCGAATATAGATGTTGGATTACGTATACAACTCCATAACAGAACTATTCATAATATACATATTTAAATTGAAAACATAGTTAGATATGGTAATTCCAATGTTATAAAATTAAATCGCCAAGTTGCAATTACGATACTTAGTAGATACTGAACAAGTTAGTAAATCTAACTGACAAAACTGCTCATTAACAAATGTGTAATTATGTGGTTGCTGGATTCCACGCATTAATGAACATAATACTTGATCAATTTGTACTTAATTTATGTTTATATTGCCTACTTAAATGTCAAGTACTTTTGTAGTTACTTATAGTAGATGTTTTATATCTTAGTCGCCAATCTTCCGTGTTTAAGCAGGCTGAAAGTTATGAGCAGTAACATCTTTACCGTAAAACGTAGCGAGTACCAACCCGAGAGTGGGATAATAAAGTTAATGATCGTAATGTACCTAGGCAATATAAATAGAACGGGGTCATCGTCACTTGGTGTCACTATCTGTTGGGTACGCAATTATTTTAGTGGACAATTGTTCAAGTGGTTATTTCAGGACTTGGGTGAACGGCCTAGACAAATTCAAGGCTTAGAACAGCTCGGACCAGCTGAGTGGTGAACTGTCGAGCAGTTCAAGGGCGTCGGGTGAATGCCACTAGGCAGGTTTTTTACCATCGAAACCCGCTCACGTGACGACTGGTCTTATTGAAGCCGGATGAACATTGAGCGTTGCTAATAACTAACGACTTAGTAATGTTCGCAGCAGCCTCATGTCGACTACGTAGATTTGGGTGGATTCACTTCACGTGTTATCGTGCATGCATAACGAAACACGAAAATTACTACCGATAAATGCATCCGATTAATGAACCAACGACACTCAGTTCCACTCATAAAGGTGTAAATGTAAAAAAATCCAACCATATGGGCAATTTGAAATCTCGTTTGGCCTCTTCCGTTGTTTGGGGAGGCGAACCTTTACTTAATTTGAATAACGTATGAGATTCCGGTGTGAGCGGTGTTGCAATGTTGACGAGTAACAGCCGTCTAAACACAAAACAGTTTACGATAATACTTTTACACCATAGACAATTTCTCTAGTGATCCTCGAGAAAAATAAAATAACGGAATTCTAGGTAAAAGATAACAAGTTACACCTGCGGGGAGCCCGTATAACTAGCTATAACTAGGTAAGAGCGTAAAACCTTTGTTCTTTCTCGTCCGTGGCCCGACTCGACTCTACGAAAAATTATCTTTTTACTTTTTTGCTGAGTCGCTCCCGGAGCGGTGCGGACCGCCCGAGCAGGTAGACTGCTGAATATAATAAACGTTTATTCTATACGTACACATTTAGGTAACATTTGGAGAATGTCGTTATGCGTTACTATACTACCTACATCCTTCTTTCAACATGAGGTCTTCGACCACAGGAGAATCGCCTTTGTGAGTCAAAGCACTTAGTCTTAAAACGGAATCAAATTAAAATAAGAATATTAAACGATTTTTCAAGTATCTAGAGTAGCAATAGATTTGCCGTAGTTATCTTAATACCACGCAATTAAAAAACCTCTCAGAGCGTGATTGGTTTTCATTAGCATTTTATTGGAAACTATCGTCTCCAAGGGACTCTTGGAAATTAGACAAAGAAAAAGACCTTCGTAGAAAATGATTTGACGAAGGTACCTTTATCTAATTATCTTTATACCTAGTACCCACCTACCTGCTTTAAGTCTTGGAAAATACCAGGAAGCGAATTATGCCCAGGTGCAAAATATTGGTTAGAAAAAAAACTAAAATTGCTATTAATGATCACTATTGAGTTATGAACTATGCATAAAATTAATAGTACCTATGATATGTAGGAGGTAGTAGATTATCAATAGCACGAAACAAACCTACATTTTATGGCGCATAAGCGTGACTGCTGAGCGTGGGGTCATAGGTTCGGTTCCCGTGTCAAGCAAAGATTTTCCATTGAGTTTTTTCATTAGGAATTTCTCATTAGCAGTCTGGAGTTTGTAAATTGGTAGTCTGACAACACCGTGCCTCGGAAAGCACGTAAAACCGTTGGTTTTGCACCTGATCTCCTTCCGGTCGTTGCGGATTGCCGTCCCGTCGGATTATCCAGTATTCTCATTGTCCGATGGCAACTCGACACGACCTTTACTCTCATAAAGGAACAGGGAGTGCATCTGTGGTTGCGCACACTTGTGCACTATCATGTCTACCGCATACCTACTTGGCTAATCTCCGTTGAGATTGGCCGCCGTGGCCGCAATTCGGGAGGATATGACTCGATCTTCTCTTTGTCTAGGGCTTTTAAGGCCCAGTTTTTGTCATAGGAGTCCAGCTCATCCTGCCATCTCCGACGGGGCCTGACGCGACGTCGCTTGCCATTTAAAGTGATCCATTTGGGTAGCGAGTTTAGCCTATTGTTCGTCTGACTAACTAGTTTAATTCAAATTTTGGATGCTTCAGAGATACGTAGAATGTTAGCGATGAAAGATACGCTGCCGAGGCGTGAATACTCTTAGAGTAGCTGGACTGTCAATCGGTCTATCTCTTACAATGGGTGCTCCTTTGAAGGATAAGAACAGAAACGAAATCATCCAAGAATGGGAGTCACGAATATGTTTTTCGAATTGGCAAGCTGAAATCGCCAACCATGTCGCCCAAACGGCCGACAGTCGTAGGAGCAAATGATTCTTTTGGTTAAACGTAATCAGAGAAACTTCAAAAACCAGGTGAAACAATGTGAAGGAAGACAGAACCCGGTGTTTTCATGCTATTTGAAAGCTTCCGTGTGACATAGGCTATGTCCAGCAGGTGTTGGCTGTTGAAGACCAACAACCTCCTGCGGGGTAATTGCGTAACAAATATAAAATGACAATTGATCGCAATGTGTTTCATTTTAACAGTTCACCCACGTTAATACGATCGGATTATGATTGAAAGTGTGTTACGCAATTAGCGTGCTGCGGGGTAATTGCGTAACACACTATCAGTAGCAATGGGTTTCATTTTGACAGTTCAACAACATTCATTGCGTTATTTACGTTTTTGAGCAGACACATTTTTCGAACATATGGAGCAATGGATTAGCTTATCCTTCAAAATGATTCAGATTTAGATTGATAGTGTGTTACGCAATTAGGGCGCTGGTTGTTGTAAGGTCATTAATAAATAAATATCCCATACACATCATTAGAGCCAGGACCCTGATAGAGTTGATAGGATGCAAATAATAATGTGATCTCATCTACCTCCTACCTAGATATTATTCGTAGTGTAGTGCAACATATATTTTTATTTTCTGATAACATCATTTGTGGATAGATAAAGAAATAAATAGTAATTAAACTATCAACTTTAGTGCTTGTGTTACAGTGATTATATAGTATATTTGTAAAAAACGATTGTAATTTCTTTGTGAGAGAATAAAATGAAAATTGAGCCCTTTATTTTATATAGAATCATCTTCATTGTAGGAAACATAAGACTCAGCCTGAAATCAGAATTTAAAGCAAAGTACTTGTTCATAAATATTTAATAGGCAATACTTACCATTTTCGATTGAATCTTTGAGAGATAAGCTTATAAGCACCTAGTTTTTAATTTCGTAATTTTACCTGAAAAAAAAATACTAGAATTATTATGAGACTTTAGTAATTAAATACAGGGTGGCAGGCACATCTATAACCATGAATTCAGCACATGATACGAGAATTCAAGCTTAGAAATTTTAGAGTTGATTAAAAAAAAATCTGCTATGCGGTAAAAATTTATGGAATAGCATTTTTTTTTTAATATTTAACTGAAGAAATATTTCAAGACAGGGGGGAGTTCAGAATCATGTACTGAATCCAAGGTATCAGGTTGCGCGTGCATATCTCTTCCACCCTGTATAAAACAGGGCAGAATGCTAAACAAGAATGCTTCTGTCCTTTAATAGGATCTCTAAAGCTGTGCACAACGATGATTAATTTTAATTAGTATTAATATAATCCTAGGAATTACACAGAATGTATGCATTCTTAGTTCTAGCTAATATGAATATACCATTTAACATAATCCATAGATCTTATTCTTCGATGCAAAGTTCATATGAGTCAGTTAGGTGTGGTACAGATTATAATTTAAGATTTTAATCTGGTCTATTTACTCAGAGGGAATACCGAATGGAGTGACTAAAAGTTTGTGCTTTAGTTTCCTGTTCATAAGTACTAAAAAATAAATTGTTATTTGTTACTGTGATTTAGGTAGGTACTTAAATTTTTTTTTTTAATAAATACTTTTGTGATTGATTGTTTTGTGCCTGGCTGAAGAATGGTTTCAGTACACCAACTGAAGAGATCTATGTAGTAGATGAATATTGTTGGAAAGATCTGCCTATCTTGGGACAGGGAAAGTATGAATATGGGTGATTGGATACAACTGTTAAATAAATAATATCATCAATTTAAGTTGACTCAGAAACAATTAAAGCAGTTGCCTGTTTTTTTCCTTTGAGGCTGTTGGATAAAACAATGTAATTCCAACAATAATGGAGTTCGTGTTGGAGTTTAAAAACTCAAAATATCTTGTAATGTGTAAGTAGGTATGAATAAAAATTTTTACAACTTCATTTTTATGCAGAAAATTATAATTATTTCCATGAAAATAAAATACCTAGAATGCAAACACGAGATGCACATTCAAATTAAAATACTGAGTCAGAGCTTGGTGTTTAGGAAACAAGAATGGCGCGACTGACGCCTGTTTACTGTATCTACCTAAATAAGTATCCAGCTGTTCAGAAACACACATGTACTGTACTAACTACGTACTATGCGCATTTATATAATTCCCGTTATGTACAAACCAACGCAAATATAACTGCATAAACTTCTCCAATACTTTCAAACTACAAAATTGAAGCCGACAGGTTACGTTTAATGATTATCGACCCATGTGGCCAGCGTTGAAACTGCTAATAACTTTATCGTAAACTAAAAATAACCAAGAAATACGTTCCATTTTATAATGATTTGAGTAAATAAACTGCAAGTTTGAAGCTCACATGCAGCCATGGCATCGATTTCCAATTTTTCTTTGCAAACCAAGCGTCGCTAGAAACAATGAAAACATTTTTTACCTTCGTTTTCGTGACTCCACGGTGCCGCTTTAGATTCCCAGCGCTGAATATTATATTTATTCACAGCACTTATCATCACAATACTATAAATAGTTTAGTTACTAATTCTACCATCAAACTTTTAAAATAATCGTAATTAATTTAACTAACATAAAATACACAAGCTATGGATAATACAAGCAAGGGTTCGGGACATGACACAAATCACAAAACAAACCAATAGAAAACGAGAAAAAAACACAACGCACGACGCGCATGCGTCTCTTGTTCTCTGTCGGTAAAGCAGGGAATTTATTATTTTTAACATCAATAATAGGGTTGCGCTACGCTTGTGCTGTCATTTTAATATGTCAATGTATAGACCAAGAAACTAACAGAAATTTGAATTTGTAATAGTGTCTTAAAAAATATTGTTAAACAAGTTGTGTGCCCTACGGAATTTCTTTTTTTTTAAATTTCCCTATAAACGTTCTTTAGGGGATTCATTTGCTAAAATCCTTCCTTAATACTTACTTTCATAATATAAGAAACTAGCTCTTTACGCAGGCAAAGTCGCAGGACTTTATCCGCGTGAATTTCGCTTCGAACTCAAACTAGAAGGTTGATTTGGAAAATTAATCGCTACTGTATTTATTATTTACTCAGCAGCATTGTATCGTCAATTAATGTTTTAACGAAAAGAACCGCAACCAAGCAAACGTGAGTTCCACCAAACTGTTGTATTATACAAGATAAATTGGGAATTAAAATAATTATTAAAATCAATGAAACCAAGTATGTTTTAAATATTTTTATGAAATATGAATCAGATAATTAGATAAGTTTTTAGTCGATTAAACAAACTAAAATCGTAATTGCAAGGAGTCCCACTAGTCGGTAAAACAGGGTTCATACTATCAGCGCCATCTAGCCGAATAAAAGTGATACACTTACCTTTGTTTTGAGTAAATGTTTTTATTAAATGCCACTAGATGTCGCACAAAGCCACTTAGAAGACCGATTTTTGACACCCGTTTCGGTTATAGTGCATTCATTGCTATTGTAATATTAGGAGCTGAACATAGATGACGCTGTATCAAAATAATTATAAAAAATTGTACCAGCTCAGTAAGTATGTATTTAGCAGTTTTTATTATAATTATATTATTATGACCGTACAGATAACTAAAATGTATAATAATGGCAATGCATTCTGCTGTGATCATCAGCTTTAATTAATAATCGAAATTCAATAATTTAAATTCAGCCACATAGATTTTGTAGGTAGGTACATACCTACAATTACTTAGTGGTTAGGTACTCCTACTTACCGACTGTAGAAGGTTACAGATTTTTACTTTTTAATAATCAAGCATTTAGGTACCTACTTATCTCAACATCAAGTTTGACGATCAATTGTGTTTCCACGATATATTTACGACTTCCTGGGATAAAACGCAGCCAATAATAAAACAATAAGGTGAACTCCATTTCACGGTGAATTATCTTCGACAGAGAATCTTTGGAGACAGGCCGTAAAGTAGACGCGCTCATTCTGCACACCCGTTACTGACAGTTTTAGAAATCGGATACATGCATCCTTTGCGACAGAGAAACGATTAGCTGAGGTTGGAGTGGTGACAAAAATTTTAAATCAAACGACAGAAGTTTAAATAAGATAATTTATTATAATCCATAGTATTTACAATATTTAAAAGCTGTCTTAAGATAATAATATGTACAAGTATATAAAAAGGGAGGGGAAATAATCAAAGGGCATCAAAAAATTCGTCCGCATCGCTGTCAATAGGAAACGTGCCCAAAAGGCTGGCAGCATTGCCACGTTGTATTTATTATAATTATTCTACTCTAGGTTCTCATGAAAACGTCTACCATATTACTTTTTCACACATCATTTTACCATCATTTTGTGTTTTTTCAGTACCGTAGAGCACATCCATACTGTTCGGTAAATTGTACAAAAGACCGAGGAGTACAATCAGCCGCTGTGTATGCCATTTATGGACTACGAGAAAGCCTTCGACTCCGGTGTTGTGGAGCTGCCTGGGAAAGGTTTATGTCCAGAATGGACTGCAATAGGCTAAGTTGATTGATTGAATTTTGTTTTACTTTTTTAAAGGCATGGAAGAGCTATTTTAAAAAAGAAATTTGCTGTTCCATATACATTTTGACCACGTAGGTATTGCATTTTCTATGAAACAGCTGATTTCGTTTTGGTTAGTGGCGACAAATTTCTACGTTAGGAAAATCTACGCTAAGTCTAGAATCATGTGCTGAACTCATGATTCCAGTTTGCGCCTCGATGTCCCTGCCACCCTGTAGTTTAGGTATATGTATTAAAACAAGAAATTTCACGCGAATGAAGTCGCGGGCAGAAGCTAGTCTGATGAAATTACCGATGAACATATCCAACGCTACTTACCTACATCTTACATTGTCTGCGACTCCATCAACAAAGTAGGTTACCGCCAAAATCTCTGTGACGTTTCACCTTTTTAAATTGCCTTCATTTCGTCGGCACGTCAAAGGAGGCGAGGGCACGGGGAGGCAGCCTCGTGCCTCGAGTGGCCCTATTAGGTCCAGCCTCTTGCCTTTGACGAGGCACCGAGGCTTGACGTGTCTTTGAGATAAGAATTGGGTCGACTTTTCTTAGGCAGATCAAAGAATAAGGTAAATATGTTGTAAAAGAATTATGTATTTTTTGGAGTACCTAATCATGGTTATGTGAGTGGAGTCGTTTATGTTATTTACTTGATGTTTGTTGTGAATTAGCCTTGCTGTTTCTACCTACCTACCTATACTCCATTTAGGACTCGTATAGCATTAACAAAAGTGGCACACCCCAGACAAGTATCATCTTTTAAACCACTGAACATAATCACACTAATATTGTAAATGCGAACGTTTGTGAGTGTGTTTGTATGTTTGTTACTTCTTCACACACAAACGGCTGAACAGATTTGGATGAAATTTGGCACACAGATAGCTTATAACCAGGATTAACACATAGGATTTTTATCCCGATATTCCCACGGGATCGAGACTTATGCGGGTGAAACCGCGGGGCGTAGCTAGTTACTATATTTATGTTCTATCTTTTGAACAATTGTTAGTAGAACACATTACATAACGGCACGCCTGTAATCCCCAGAGGGCTAGGCAGAGGCGTACCTAATTGTACACCCACATTTCGCCAGTTCACAAAAAACAGAAACTATACTTAGTATAGTTTTTGTTTTTTTGTCTTCAAGTAGGATTTCAGTTTGGCCATATCTGTCGAAGGACCAATGGCCGGTGGAGCAGACGAGTCCTGCATAACTATTCACAACCATCCGACAGGCTATCGTATCGAAAATTATACATTTTGATAACCTGATTTGCCTTGCCCCCGACATCAAACAGCTGTCGGAAGAATAACGGTCGTCTAATTGATTTAATTAAACTGACAAAATTTTCGGGTTTTGGACTTGTGAGCAGCGTTTAGAGGACTCCTACAATAACATTGATTGATGTTCGACACGGTACGGAAGCGTATCGAGTGGTTGTGAATACCTATGCTGGAGTGGAGACCGCGTATCGGCAAGCGTAGTGTTATTTGTTATTGCAAACTTTCGGCGCTGCATTATTTGGCGTCGCATATTTCGAAGTCACGTAGCGGATTCGTGTGGGACGCCCCCCAGCTAGATGCACGGACGACCTGAAGAAGGTGACTGGGGTAGACTGGATGCGGAAGGTGGAGGGCAGGGGGTTGTGGCGCAGCCTGGGAGAGGCATATGTCCAGCAGTGGACGCATCGTGATCGACCGTTATTGCTTATAGCATTGTACTTACATCTGTTCATTAAAATATGTTTTGATTCTCTTTTCCCAGCGTGTTTTGCCTGTACCTACCCGTGGTCTACTTGATTAGGTATTAAATTGACACGTGCTTCGTGTCAGCTTAGAAAAGATAATGAAGCCTGATTAAAGGCTTTGAACAAATAAATGGAAACACTTGAGGTATTAGCTGGCTGAAGTACCTAGTAATAAGAAAGTAAGTGACGGTGATGTTAAGAAGTAAGTACTTATTCTTTATGACTGTAGGTAGCAAATATAGGTGTCCTAAGTGGTGAAGTGTCTTTGGATTTCGCCTGTCTTTAGAGACACTTTGAAAATGTGCCTGTAACTTCAGCTGTATCCATGATCTTTACATCGGAACACACCAACGTTACGTGGTGACATACAGGTATGCATGAGGTTGGATATGTGGTAGTAGGAACTTTACGAAGGATATGAATTGAATGGAGATTGAAAGAAAGAGAGTGGGCATAGGGAGTATAAAAAGGCATGGCATGATAGGTCGGAAAGAGCTTGATTAAAACGAAATCTTTGATGAATAAAATGTAGGTATTCTTTTGTTATACACTAATTATTCACTACCTAAGTACTAACTCTTGAGAAATTGTATTTTTTTCAGTTATTGCCCCAAAACTGCTTACAACGTTTTGACAACGTTACTGTTTGCGAACCTTCGAGTACAACCTACTTTTCTACACCCCAATGCTGTTAGAAGTGAAATTATTAGTTTCCCAAAGCGCATACATGTAGCTAACGTCACAACAGCTAATTAAATGTTAACAAACATCGACTCTGATGGTCTTAGATGACCTGGATACGAACGGAGGCTGGCGGGCGCGGCTGCAGGGGTGGGGGGTGCAAATCGATGTGTTGCCATGGCAACCGCGACGTCTGCCGAGGAGCCTGCGCTCTACTGTCCCTTTCTGTCTCGCCTTGATATCATATCACATGCTGTGCGTAAGAAAAACGACCTAAGAACCTTTATGCTGCGACGGGTTTTTAGCTCTAGATAATTGAAGTTAAGGTTGAAAATTGCGTGTGCTGAAAAGTTTCAGGTAACTTTGTGGTTTTAAAAGCACATCTTCGTACGATATAATATAAGGAAGAAACCCTCTCGAGTCGATAAAGTCAAACATACAGGTCGTGTTCCGGGAAATTCAATCTTCTCAGTTCGCCATTAGGTAGCGTCTCAAGCCCTCCGGATACCGACGTGTTTTAGCTACCTATGTCTGCGGTGACACTCAGTGGGTGGCTTAACAAGATATTTGGGGTTTGTTCCGAGTCTGTTAACATCTGGCCCCCTTAATTTATGGGAAGGGTAAATTCCTCTCAAGGTGTAGTAATTAATAATTTATTTTTGTTCTCGAGGACTGAATGCGGGATTGGATTTGTTATTCGTTGTCAAATCTTGAAGCCTTACAGCACTTGTTTGATGCTATTATTTTGTATGAGAATGGGAAAGATTTAATAGAATGTTTTGTTGAGTTACACGTGTAGTGTTTGTTTTTATTGATATATAAGAATTCACAAGAGTTATGGAGGAAAATTGTATTTTGTGTCGTTTGAATTCAATCGATTTGATGTTTATAAACTCTTCAGGAGGAATTTCACTAGGCACGTTGATGGTTTCGCAGAAGATTGCGCAAGTTGAGGAAAGTAATTTTGAAAGTAAAAGCAGGAAATAAAAATTATTTTGAACTTCAAACTTATTTGCTTTGTAAATCTTACAGGAAATATATCCCTGGGCTACGCCACTTCAAGTACGTAGCCATCACGGAATGGTGATTTCACAACGACGATCAGTGGGCAAATTCTCGTAAGAACGTTCACTGTCACAGCTGATCTTAGTCCCAATATGTCAAAATACCTCTAATATCCTTACATTTTTTTTGATAAGTTGTTGACATTGATTGTCGCTGAGATGAGATTGCGACTAGATTTTGAACGTTTGTAATTACGGGAATTAGCCTTCTGATAAAATGAAAATAACTCTCCATATAGCTAAGTTCAGTGTTAACTTTAATAGAACGAGAGCCCAAGACCAAAACCATGTCGCATCATTTTTCGGCCAAAACCGTATAAAATTGTTCGTTTAGGTGATTCTGAACCCGTCTCGGTGGGCAGTACCGGTCAGAATTTCTATAAACTTTGCAGGTGTGAACTTCTGGTAGTTGTTACACTTGGTTACATATACTGTACTTGTCATAGTAATCTGTGGAAACTGTTTCTGGATTGTGTTAAACTAATTTTTATACTTATGTTTGTTATTGCATCTGTTTGTTTCCCAAATAAAATAAAATAAAATAAAACGTTGCTGTTTTATGGGGGCCCATTTCTGCTACTTCTATAAAAAAAATTGGCAGACGGTTTTATCACAATAACTATGTCTGATATTCAAAATGTACACAAAGCAAACTTTTACGTAATAAAATGACGAAATGTCATTTTAACACATTTTTTATGAAACAGACCGGTATTTTGTTTTTGACATATTTGAAAATGCGGCCAGGTCAGACGTGCCGCGGAAAATTGCTGAAATAAAAATTTTTGGATTCAAAATAACCAAATCTATCGATTTTATACGGTTTTGGTCGTAAAACGATAAAGCAAAAATTTTGTTCATGGTCTCTCGTCCTTTTCCACTGTAGGTACGTTAAGAAAATCGTGACTTTTTTAGAATGATATTTAGTTTCTACTTTTTTTCAAAATATTTATGCGTATATTATGATAACTGTGTGTAGCTATACCTATTATAAAGTAGGTACAGTCACGAGCAAAAACACCTTACAGTTACGTGAAATTCTAAAGCATTTTTCTCGTGGAATTTTATTATCACAGTTTATTGCAACTTTGAGAAAATACCTACCTATAATTCCATAATAATATGGTTTCGGTAATAGTCCTTCAGGCCGAATATCGGCCATGGGAGCGAGTCTCAGCGGAGACTATCCATCTACGCAGGAGATATTAGGTGCTCAGGTGTGTGCGCAGATACCGGTGCACTCACTCTTCCCTCACTTTCATAGTCCAATGGGACGGCAATCCGCCACGCCCGGAGAGAGATCAGGCGCAGGACCAACGGTGTTATTGGGGGTTTCCATTAGGAATTTCTCAGTAACTGCCTGCAGTCTGGATGTTGGCAGTGTGATACCCCCGTGCCTTCGGTAATACCACAAAACAGATAATTTTAACTGTTCTGTGGGTAATACTATGTCCGTAACACCATGAAAACAATTATCTATCAATACTTTCGGAGAAAATTCTATTTAAAAATCTTGCGTAAGTGTAAGATCTTTTTTTTTATCTCGTAACTGTACACTAGCTTTCCCTATCCAGAAAAAAAAAATCTCAAAGTGAAAAGAAAAAGCAAATTCACTGTACACCTGACACAATTCCTTGTTGCTATTGTTACGTTTATCAAACAGATCCTAAACCGTTTTTCTTTTGAATATGCATGGGCAAACATGGCGCCCGCTGGCGTTGGCTGGCGTAAACATTAATCATTCATAAAAAAGACAAAGCGACTTCTGAGTTACGTATCTAACATCGACCTTACGGTATCATTAAAAGGTACGTGGCCGAAGCTCCTAATGACCGGTCAGGGCTGTGCGTTGTCACATGTTTTACATACTTAACTGTTTCTTGATAAAACAAGTTTATACTCGTAGTTCTTGCAACTCGTTGGGATTTTCCTTTGAAAAAATGAATATCTTCCGTAAAAACTTTCATCATCCATTTGCCCCCTTTAGGGGTTGAATTTTCAAAGATCCTGCCTTAATGCTCACTTTCGTTATACAGGATCAAATTAAATTAGCTAAAGAAGCGTCGCAGACGTGATGGGTGTCGATATCTAAAGCCATCACGTCTGCGGATTTTAGCTAGCCTATATAAAATAACCCTGTATAAGTAATTCATGTATTTACGAAATTTCATACTTCTACATCCAGCGGTATAGACTGTGCTTTGCCCTTTAGGGTATATATGTTCTGTGGTGCTTTGTCTGTCAGTGAGTGAGTGAATGAATGAATGAGTTTAAGATTTGTATTAAATTGATAGCCAAGTGGATACCTACAGCTACAGTTTTTAGTATTAAACTTACCGAGAGCCCCAAGTAACCAACTAATTTAAAAAATTAAGGGACTCCTGGAAATAATTTCTGATACTTACTTAGTTTTTTCTTTTAAGTTTCTTTACTGTTTAATTTAACGCACCCTTCGAGTTTTTTTTCCGTTTTCTGGAAATTGTGAGAAGTTGGTATGTTTATGTTTTGGTCGGCATTTTAATGTGCGGTAAATAGTTAGATGTAAAGGATTAGGTACAGACGCCAGCACATCAAGCTACCTGAAACTGTCAAATTTTCCCAATCAACTTTGAACCTTATGATTTAGCGATAAAGTTAAAAATCTATTAAAGAAAAATTTGACAGATTGTAGTAGCTTGATATGCTGGCGTCTGTACCATAACAGATGTTTCTAATTATCTATTCGTATTTTCCAGCTAATTACGCAGCAGAATATGATGAAGGCCATTTTGTTTTTGTAATTTTTTTCAGGGCTACGTTTTATAAAATTTACTGTCACAACTCTTTTGTATTTGCTGTTATCCTTGACTTGACCCGGACAGCCCTGGCGGCCAGTCGTGTGACACGGAACACGCTAATATTTATGTAAATTGCAGAGAATATGATTAGTCCGCGTCGCCTCCCCCGCTGATAATCATATTTACGGCTTCAACCCCCACTTTCCCCCTATCTCCCCACTCCTGCCCCACGGGAGGGGGGTTGCCTGCGTCCTCGATGTTCTTCAGACTCGTGCCTATCAGCCCGGAGTTATGGGTTGTGTGCAGGTGAAATTATAGATGTCTGGAAAGATATCTTGTTGGCACGCAGTCTTAATAGAAATGTTTGGAGGTTTTAATTTTTTTTGGGGACGGTTTATTAGTTCCTTATTTAGTACCTTCGAGACTTTTAACTTTAAATTTTTCTTTGTTATACCCTACTTAGCAAAACGATTTGCGACTCTAAGGTTTTGTTTCATCTGTAGCACCAATCGCAGTCTTGGGTCTCCTTCAAGCCCAAATGAATTCAAGAATGAGGGTAGTAGTTCCGTCATCAACTGTTAATTTACTTACTGCAATTGAGGTCCAACGTTGGACAACTAGAAAAGAAAGAAAGAAAGAAGAAATCTCAATTTCTGCAATGGACAATCGGAATTATAGCAGATACTTAAATAATTCTGCATTTCTATTATACAGTTCCGATAATGCAATTTTCCTCAAACAATTATAGGAGATTGTAATCATTAATTATTAATTTCTTAGAATAAACAGCGGCAGTCCACCAGTAATACAGATTAATAAGTTATAGTAAAAATAAAAATGTTGATCGTGAGATAAGCGAGGTCGTTGGACACGATTTTTTGAATAGCTAGAATGTCTTGCACAAATCCATAGTGGACGCATGGTAGATTATGATACATGTCATTCTCATAGAGGGGTGCTTAAGTGGAAATGCGGTCGGAGAGACTTTTGAAAAATCCTATTTCCTCCTCCAATGTTGGACCAATTTAAAATATATTTCATAAACTGAATAAGAAGGATATATAGGTACTATGTCCCTATGTTTTTCTTTTTTCATTAATAGTTGTCAAATTTGTAAACTAGGCCTCTGTTGACAGCGGTATAAATCGGCATTTTTTGATGGTTCTAGTGCTTAGTGCTTATAAAAATAACGTATCATCAAAAAGGAAAACTTAGGAACATGCAAGTAGTTAATATTTATTATTCTGTAAAAAGTCATTGCTTTATGGTCATTAACCAGAGAGACAAAAGGCGAGAGCGTTTCTATGGAGAAACGACCACCCGCATTTCCTCTTAAGCCTGAGGCCCAGTATTGGGAACATTAAAGGCAGACAATATCATGTCCGTGCCCCGGTTGGTCCTGGCTGCCATTAGTTTGTTGACAGTCGTTACGGAAAGTCAAAACTCCGATAGTCTGATAACCAGTCTTACCAAGGTGCATCGTGTTGTCCAGGAACTGGGTTGTGGAAGTCAAATAGGATAGGCAGTCGCTCTCGGCAAAATATAGGTAAGTATTCGACTGCATCTGATTACGATCCGACCCCAATACAGCTGGGGAAAGGCTAGGCAGATATTTATTGAAATAACATCAGAAGGCCAATTCTCGTAATTTAAAACGTTCAAAATCTAGTCGCAGTCTCATCTCGACGATAAAAAAATGTCAAAAACTTGTCAAAATGTAGGGAAATTAGAGGTATTTTTAACAGATTGAGACTAAGCTCAGACTGTGAACGTTCTTAAGTTTAGAATTGCCCCTAAGATCCTTAGATATTTATTGAAATGACACAAAGGGTAGTTAAGTTCCGAGGATTGGCTCTTAAGCTATGCTCCACCTCCCATCCTGCCCTCTGTGTCCCAAAACATGCAGTCAAAGTGAACTCTGTACTGCCTCCTACGTCGTCGTAGAAGTTGCGAAGTTTTAGGCCAATAAGATCTGGAATAAAGTTGTGCCAGCGACACGAAGAAGAAATTGAGAAGAATAATTTTACTGCAGTTGCAGTCATTCCTGGGTTCTAGTGGCGTACTTTGCATAAAGGCATATAAGAAGTGCCTACCTCGATAAATCACCATAAGCCTGTCAATTACCTACATTTTAGTGTGTGTGCCCCACAATTTAGAAACTCACAAAATTATCATACCTAACAAAAAACAAAATCTTCATACAAACACGCGCGGCAGTAGGCATTCGCCAGACGGCCTACTCGGCTCCCGTACTATTCGCACATTGTCATTGGTCTTTACTCGTTCAAGTTAATACGACGAAATTAAAAATACGTACGTCACACGCGTAATACCATGATGTTCGACCTTCACAATATCTATTTATTATTTTTAATATTCTTATCATGATCCAAAATTAATTACATTGCGGGTGTTTTTACCCAACGGGTGCCAACGCACCCGTTGGGTATGTATGGAGCCCTATTACTAAGCATCCGTTGTCCGTCCGTCCGTCCGTCAGCGGGCTGTATCTCATGAACCGTAATAGCTAGACAGTTGAAATTTTCAGTGTGTATTTCTATTGCCGCGATAACAACAAATAATAAAAATAAAGCTAAAAATTAAAGGAGGTCTCCATACAAGTCACGTGTTTTTTTTCCTTGTAGTAGGTAGGTACCTACGGAACCCTTCGTGAGTGAGACCGACTCGCACTTGGCCTGTTTTTATAATGTACTCGTAGATTATACAAAAACACACCCCCAGCTCAAGAAACACAAAAAGTATTTAACTTTTCAGCACAGAAGAAAAAGACAAATAAGTCAGTACATTTTTGAAGACAGATTGATACGTAGGTAATTTATTTATTGGTACAATGTCAAATACACCTCATTCTGGAATGAATCTTCTACCCATTAAATACATTAAATACGAACGCTCCATCACAACGTTTATGTGGTGTACACAACTTTCTTAGGTACTAAATAATACCTTGGTACATAGGACTTAACCCGTGTACGATTGCTGGTGTAAGCCTTACTCGTATGTCTCCGACACTCGGGGGATGGGGGTGGGGGGTGGTGGATAGGATGAGGCTATCCCCCACCCCCCACTGTCCGACGATAGTTTAGAACTACAGTACAGCTTGAGTCGAACGCTTGCTAGGACGTCAATATGTTGACGGGTTCGTAAAGATTACGTTTTGAATCGGATGGAAGAAGATTAGAAATATGTCTTCATTTTCTTAGTATGTCCAGCAGAGCAATGTCAAAAGTCGTGTTCACATATGATTGTGTAATTAATGTAAATAAAATACTGTAAAGCCAATTTTAGGGTTCCGTATCTCAAAAGGAAAAACGGAACCCTACACCCCACTTCGTTATCCGTCCGTCCTTCTGTATGTCAGTCTGTCAAGATCGTTTTTCTAAGGAACGCGTGAAGGTATCAAGTTGAAATTAATATCAAATACGTAGTTCTACGATGCTGAAGAAGACAAAGAAAATTTCTTTGTTAACCTTCAGGTAATGCAATAGGGCGGAGGCTATTTTTCAAGTCTGGTTTAAGTCAATTCTTTTTAAAAGAAGACGCACAATATACTTTCTTAGTATCTAATCTATGTAAGTCTTTGGCCCCTACTTGCCTTTCTAAAAGTTTCATAAATGGTAATTATTAAAGAGAGAGAGAGAGATAGGCTTTCGCAAAACGTCATCAATGTGTTGGCGACTTGAGTATAATATAACAACTCCCCCTTACAAAATCTCGAACATTCATTGAAGCTTTTTCGGAAGGCTGTGTTCAGCAGATGTGATTTCTTCTCTTCAGCCGTTACGTCCCTTCAGATGTAATAAGCTGAACGGCTGTTTTCTGAAATTATTTTGTAACAAAATATTGAAAAGAAAATTTTAAGAAGCCTTAAAATCCCTCCCCTTTCCGACTAAAGTTAGTTAAATTTAATCAGAGCATTACATAATGCTCCACCTTGTGTTTCATAACTTAGTTATGAACAGACGCGATCGCATCCTCGTACGGAGCGCACGTGTTATTTTTTGCGAAAGTTTCTGTCCGTCGCGAGCCGATAAGTGGTTTGTTGTCGTGGTCGTTTTATAACGTGGCTTAACGGTGGTAGTTAGCGATGACCGAGGAGGCGGGCCCGCCTGAGGAAGACATGGAGGAACCCAATTGTCGTTTGGACGAGCCCATTCCACCTGGACAGCTGGACTATGGCGTGGACAGCATGCAGCTGGTGACGAGTGACGCAGAGAGTGACGGGGAATCGGAACGCAGCTACAAGCGAAGGAGGGAAGAGGCTAGTGAAGAGGACGACGAGGAGTGGACGGAGGTGAACTATAGGAGGACCAAGAGATTATCTACGGAGGACATACAAATAAGTGTTGTGTGCAAAGAAAGGTTTCCGAAACAATTCGCCTTAGCAAAGTTATTAAAATCATTTAATATTCAAGGGGTGATGAAAATTAAATATGCGAATCCTTACAAATTATTGGTTAATTTTAGAACAGAGACACATGCTGAGAAATTTATTTCGTGCGAAGGGCTTAAAGAGATCGGCTGGAATAGTCAAAAAACGTGGATAGTGGGAATATCATACGGAATTGTTAAGGACATTGACATCGATTTGGCGGAAGATGAGATGCTAAAATATATAAATAGCTCCGTCCCTATATTCTCACTAAAACGGCTCAACCGAAGAAGCACAAATAACGACGACGGCTGGGTGCCGAGCGAGTCTGTCAGAATAGGTTTCATTGGGTCTCACCTACCAGCATTTATTTATTTGTGTGATTTAAGAATCAAAGTAGATCCATACACGTTTCCGGTTACCCAATGCGCTAAGTGTTGGAGATTCGGCCACTTGAAAAAACTGTGTCCAGCTAATAAATTTATATGCCCTAAATGCGGAGGTTCACACGAAAACTGCGAAACCACATGCTTTAAATGTGTAAATTGTGGCGACAATCACATGGCGCTTAGTAAGTCTTGCCCGAACTATCTAAAAGAAAAAAGAATTCGAGAACTAATGTCCGAATTTAATGTTACTTATCGCAAAGCTACTTCAATGTACGTCCCCACTACTTCGAGTCAACACAGTAGCTCAGCCAGAGCGCCTGTGCCCACTCTCGCGCACCCACCGCTGCCGCCCGCACCACCCGCCACGCCCCTCATTAGGGACAGTTGTGACGCAATCGAGACCAATGCAAGTGCAGAACCGGTTTCTCAACCATTATCGTCCAGTACATCGCGCTTTACTTCATATGCTGAAGTTGTATCAATCAATTCAAAAAAACAACGTTCTCGTAAGCATAGAAACGAACGCAGCTGTGAACGGGATTTTTTCGAGAACGGTTGCGTCGAGAATAGCTCGTCCGACGACGAGCCTAATGTTCAAGAGGCTAATTATTGTAATTCGGAAAAATTGGCTTCATTTGAGATTATGATACAAAAACTAAAGGATATATTATTTTTGAAAAGGGTAAATCTGGTTGACAAAATTAAAAACATTGGTAAAACATTTATAAGTTGGATTGTTAGTTATATATACTCACTATTGTCAGACGTATCAATCTTTAAGAATATTGTTGAACTTTTCAATGGATAGGTATAATAATAATGTACTTAATTTTAATATTATGCAGTGGAATTCACGTAGCCTTTTGAACAAATTGACTTCTTTTAGGCAGTTGCTGGTCCAGGAGAAAATACATATAGCGGCAATTACTGAAACTTGGTTTGACCCTGAGTTTAATTTAAATATTTCCAATTATTCTGCATTTAGACAGGACAGGGATAGCTCGTCTGAGGGAGGGGGAGCCATGTTATTAGTTCATAAATCTATTAAAACAGAACGTATCCAAATTAATATCAACCCTCTCATAGAAACTGTTTGTATTAGAGTTTTGAACTGTGGTAAAATTAAATATGTTTTATGTATTTATTGCCCGAGTGATATTCGCACTCAACAAAGCGATTGGGATAATATTTTTTCATTTTCGGTGAGAAACACATTGATTTTGGGGGACTTCAACGGTCACCACACAAACTGGTCCTATAAAATTGATACAAGGGGCAATCAGTTATATCAGTCTAGCTTAGAATACGGATTTATCTCCTTGAATGACGGATCGACTACGCGTTTTCAATTAGTACAGGGTATCTTAAGGGAGACGTCACCCGACATATCGTTTGTGTCAACCGATCTGGCGCTTGATTTCCAGTGGCATACAATGAACGAGTCATTAGGAAGCGATCACGTTATGATAAAAATTTCTGCTAAATTACAAATAGATATTATTAAAATTAAAAAACGAAACTTCAAAGCAGCCAACTGGAAACTATACTCAGAAAAGCTTGAAAATAAATTTAGTGACATATTGTTACCTAATAACTGTAATTATCCACAAGTCGCGTACGATTCCTTTATAAATATACTCAATGATGCAGCTGATTCCAGTATTCCATATATTAAGTTCTGTCAAGTGCCGGAAAGTAAATTCACTCCTAAACCGTATTGGAGTGCTACTTTGTCAAGATCTGTTGCGATTCGTAGACTAAGACTAGCGCAGTTTAGACGCAACCCCACCCCAGATAATTTGGATTTACTTTCTGACTCCATCAAAGAATCACAGAGACTCATACGCGGGGCTGAACGTGAGGGTTGGCATGAGGTGTGCGACTCCGTTGACGAAAACACTTCCTCTTCTGAGATGTGGCAGAAAATGAAGTGGATTAAAGGTAAAAATAGAACTCAGAATGTCCATATTAGTGTAGAAAAAGGAAATTGTCTTTTAAAAAGTTTATGCCCCGATTTCGTAACGCCTAGTGAACCTCAGTTTCAGCGATGCGAATCAGTCTTGGAGATGGAAATATCCCTACATGAGATGGAAACCTGTATTAAAAATAAAGACACGGCTACAGGTTCGGATGAAATTTCTTACTCCATGATCAAAAAACTACCCCATACAGGTAAATTATTTTTATTAGCCTTATTTAATATTTTTTTTAAAACGAACTTTGTCCCCACACAGTGGCGTAACATTAGTGTTGTGCCCATACCGAAGCCAGGTCGTGATCCAAATTTACCTTCGTCCTTAAGACCTATTTCATTATTATCCTGTATTTGCAAAATTTTCCATAATATTTTATGTAAGAGACTGGAGTGGTTTTTTGAAAAACAACAGTTATTTTCGGACAAAACTTTTGGTTTTAGGAAAGCTAAATCGTGTATAGATAATTTAGGATTTTTAGTTAGTCAAATTCAATCTAGTTTTACTAAAAATGATATTACAGTCGGTTGTTTCCTGGATATAGATAATGCCTATAATAACGTGGATTTATCATCGCTATTATCTACATTGGAATATTATAAAATAGGCCAGAAACTTTGTTCATATATTTGGAATTTCTTAAGCGAACGATATGTTAGCATACGTATACAAAACCAAATTATTACTCGATTCTGTGGGCGGGGCTTAGCACAGGGTGATCCCTTATCCCCTCTTTTATTCAATATAGCATCCATAAATATCTGCAAATTAATTGAAAATGTGTACATAATGCAATATGCTGACGACTTCGTCCTATTTACGTCAAACAAAAACATTAACGATTCTGTTTATCAGTTACAAACGGCCCTTAATACGATGTGTTCACTGTTATTAAAACTCGGTCTTGATCTATCCCCCTCTAAAAGCAAAGTTTGCATATTTAAAAAAAGACCATCCCGTGAAGAAATTTGTTTGAAGGTGGATGGAGTTAATTTGCAGAGAGTCGAATGTGTGAAATACTTAGGGTTGTGGTTGGATCGCGCACTAAGGTGGGGAAAACATTTAAACGAAATACGTGAAAAATGTTCAAAATATTTAAAGATTTTACAAGTGCTGGCAGGCTCGGGGTGGGGTGTGCATCCTAAACATTTGAGGAAAATTTATATAGCGATTATTCGTAGTCGAATCGATTACGCTTCCTTTCTGTATGGGGATGCTGCTAATTCACACCTTATCAAGTTAGACCGGATTCAGAACCGAGCGATGCGGATCATTGGGGGATTCATCAGAACAACTCCTATCCACGCGATGGAAAGTGAGTTATCACTAATGCCACTTAAGAACAGGAGACAGTATTTGTGTGGAAAATCGTGGCTTAAAATCAAATCATTAAAAGATGATAAAACTATAGGTTTAATGTCGGAGCTCTCGCAACGTCTCTCTAATCGCCGATGGGTAAGGAAAAAGTGTCCTTTATTGATTGAAACGCATAATAATTTAAAGAATACTCGAATGATAATTAGTTCAAAATTAGAAATGTTCTCGTTAGATACGTGGGTTAGTAACATAAATTTGCCCCAATATATCAATGTTAATATGGACCTAATTAATAAAGCCAAAAGAAATTATAAATCCAATGAATTATTACAGAATTTTGAAAACATGTGTAATGAAAAATTTCATAATTTCTATAAAATTTTCACGGATGGTTCCAAAGATACTAATGGATCGGGAGCTGCCTTTTACGACCCACAGTTAAACCAAGATTATAGGATTAAGATTGTCTTTGGTCTTTCTATCATGCATGTTGAATTAATCGCTATTAAAGCGGCTTTAACACATTTACTTACTATCAATTTAGATAGGTTTGTAGTTTTTACTGACTCAAAAAGTGCTTTGCAACATTTGGCTCGCTGTACCTCGAGTTGTCGAGGATTCCCGATTGCCTACACGATTATTCAACTCATGATGGAACTCCAAACGCAGTCAAAATCGGTCTACTTGCAGTGGATACCTTCACATTGTGGAATTGAAGGTAACGAAAGAGCAGACGCCCAAGCTAAAGAAGCTGCGATAGACGGTGTAGTAGCCCCATCTCTCCCTTTCTTCACAGAGTGTGTACCGTTAGTCAAAAATAGATGCCACTCAGCATGGAAGGAATACTTCGATGAAAGATCGAGAGAAGTGGGTATATGGTATAAGACCATACAACCACAGCCTTTGTATTGTCCCTGGATTGGCAACAGTTTGAATAGGTTCAGTTTGGTCACAGCGTTGAGACTACGCTCCGGACACATTCCACTTAATAAATTTGCTCATTTAATGGGTAAAATTGAGTCACCAAATTGCACAGAATGCAATACAGCTGAAGATCTATATCATATCTTGATGGAATGTGTCCGGAACGAGTCGCTTAGAATAGAAATCTTACACAAATATCCCATAATTCGTACGGTGGGTGGATGTAACAGTGCCTTAGCTGTTCCGATGTCGAGGGCAGCTATGGCGCTGTACAAGCTGGTCAATTTGGGCTTGAGGTTGAGACGTTGATTGTTGCAATCTCAAGCTCATTTGATTGTTTTCCCTTTGTTTTTTGTTTGATGTTTTTTTTTGTTTGTTTTTGTTTATGTATATGAGAACGTATAGAGCGACATTGTCGATCTACGACAAAGCTCTTTAAATAAAGATTAAAAAAAAAAAAAAAAAAACTTAGTTATGAAACTTTTGACTCTTCCCGAAGCTCTCATTTGTGTACTTACAACCTACTTACCTGTAGTAAAGTTTTGTTAGGTACTTGGGAGGCAAATCAGGCAATATTAGGGAATACGTAATTGATTGTCGATTGGTTTAATAGTTTCAGTTAGAATGTGTAGATAGTTAATATAAATATGCTGTTTCAGGCCAGCTGAACCTTGAGCATGAAGCTTGTCGTCATAAAGGCGTGTAGGCGTCGTCGGGCCCGTGGGTGTAGGCGCGTAAGGCTCGCGCCGTGCCGAGTGACAGTTGGTGGTTAGCCGCGGCTCAGGCCGAGACAGCGCGGCCGGTCACTATCGTTTCCCGCGTGAAAATCGCTTTCCCCGCGGTCGCGGTGCGGTAGAGCACGTGAACGCAGTGTCCCGCCGACCGCTCGCGTGATACGCCGCGCTCCTCGCGCCGCAAACCGCACCTTACCCCACGCATCCTGCAGGACCGGTGACGTACGCTCCCGGCGCCCGCCCGCGCGCCACTGCCGATCCCACCCGACAAACGCGCGCGCTATTCAACACGTCCTGGCTGACCATTTCTGAAAAACTTTTACAATTACGTTGTAGTGTGTCATCGATCGCCATTTAATAATTGAGGAGAGTGTCCTGTGCTGTCACTGCGGTGGCTATGCGGTCCAAAGCGGTCGCGAGGCGCCTCCACGCGCAAGGTGAGTTCATATTTTTCTTGTCAACTTTCAAAGTCGTCTTTACTTTCACGGAAAATTGTTTTGAAATTCGTGTTTCGTTGAGTGTGTTTATGTACTGATATATAGTTCGAGGATGCGCAGTAGGTATGTACAGATAAGGACAGTGATGCGCTGAGCGCGCGAGCCGATTGGTTGGCGCCTCCCCCGCCAGACAAGATAGCGAGGGACATCCTCCGCGCGCCGTCACACAATTTCGCGCTCTAATATTATACGGTAAAGCTTATATTCGGATGCGGGGCTTTCGGAGGGATGTTCCCTCTATTGTCATTTGTCATTGGATGAGCACGGAGGCTTTTCATTATTTACTTTGTTTATATACAGTGAGCGTGATGCTAATCTTTTGTTTTATAAGTGTCTATTGTTATTGGAATTACCGAATTAGTATTCTTTACTTTGATGTTACTGTTGGACATGTATCTATAATTTAGAAAGTTTGATTTTATTGATAGAATATAGGTACCTGATTAGAAAATTCTGATAATATTCAATAAGTTTTAACAATTAACTAACTATATTTATCTAGGTACACTCAAATCAGTGCCCAGGCTCACGTATTCTCTCAAACAAAAGAAAGTCTAAAGCCTATTGACATTACACCGATAAGAGAGTTACTCACTAATAGATGCAGGTACGTACCTAGGTACAGTCAAGAGCATAAATAACTTACAATTACGCGAGATTCAAAAGCAATTTTCTCCTAAAGTATTGATAGAAATTGTACCGTGTAAAGAAAATAGTATTTTTGAAACATTTCTATTATCAAATAGGCCTGTTCTCGAAGTTGCAATCGAGAAAATAACATTTGAATTTTGCGTAAGTGTTAGGTGTTTATGCTCGTGAGTGTACCTACCTACCCAGGTACCTTGTTGATAGTTGATTGTTCTTGCCAGATGAGTCAGGTGTGCGGGGACAGGTGTAACTCGACCACTCATAGGAAATCAAAGACGTTTGCTGAAAATTCTTTTATTTGCTCAACTTTTATACTATTTGGAGAAGATTTGATTACTCTTGTTTGTGAGAAATGTGTTTTGGGATAATGTTTGTGAAGGATGATGGGTTTGATTGTGATTTAGGTTGATGTCTTGCTAGCGGTGAAGGAAAACATCGTGAGGAAATCGATGAGGAAATGTCCTAGAACCAAAAATTCGAAAACATGTGACCTCTACAAACTCGCACTGGGCCCGCGTGGTAGATTGCGGCCCACATCCTCTCACCGAGAGGAGGCTTTTGTCCCAGCAGTGGGAACATTATAGGCTGATTATGCAAGATTGTGTTGTTTTTGTTGTGCAAGAAAGGGTATGGTTTCCAGCTGTACGGCTCTTCTCTTGGCTCCCATTAAGGTGTTAAACCCATATAAGCTGCCTTCACAGTACTTCAACAATCACCGACATGATTACCAAACGTGGTGATAGTAGTTATTTTCCTTTACAACTTGTATTTAGAGTTGTTTTAAGATAAATTTGGGCTCAAAAGGAATTTAGTTTATTTCTTTTTCAAAAAGGAAGGAATAATTGTTACTTACAAATACTTATGATATAGGAACTCCGTACCGCCTCAGAAATTTTCTTTCGTAAAATTTTCCCATGTTTTAATCATAATGGCCTGATGGTCTAGTGGTTAGTGACCCTGACTGCTATGCCGGAGGTCGTGGGTTCGATTCCCACCCAGGACAAATGTTTGTGTGATGAGCACGATCATTTGTTCTGTGTCTGGTTGTAATTTATCTATAATATGTATGTATTTAGAAATATATAAGTATGTTTATCAGTTGTCTAGTACCCATAACACAAGCTCTGCTTAGCTTGGGACTAGATGGCGTTGTGTGATAGTTGTGGAATATTATTATTATTATTTTTGAATTTATATATCTCGGGACCATGGGGTCCCGGTCCTTTGGAAGGCGTACGAGGGGCCGAAGCCAACTCGCAGAGGCCCCTTAGGAAATTTTAATGAAATGCGGCACCGTCCGACGATTATCCCTGTATGCACTATGCAAGTGCACCCAAGGATAACCCCCGGTTGGTGTAGGACTATTGTAGGATAGGAAAAAATAAAAAGTTGGACTATGGGTTTGGGTGGCTGAAGTGGACTGGTTACTAAGAACTATGGAAGAACTATGACCCCTGCCTGATCAATGTTTTATTTATACACGGAAAAAATGGCAGGGGGTGACTTGCACACTCAATAATTTATTATTATTATTATTATAATCAGCCTATAATGTTCCCACTGCTGGGACACAGGACTCTTCTCTGTGAGAGGCAATGGGCTGAATCCACCACGCGGGCCCAGTGCGGATTCGTGGTATGTTTGTATATTTAGGACAAATTTCACCAAGAATGAAGTTCAAGAGCTTTTAGAATCAAAATTGTTTTGGAATATTAACACTGATAGCTCTAGAACGCGGTTTTTTTTTCGCGTTTAGTTTCATTAGAGAACTCCGCACTTATGCTCGGTTCCTATAAACAAAAACGAATCGTTTTGCTTACCAATGGTAGCATTTTTTATTGCCAAACTGGGCATATAATTATAAATAGATTCGGAAGAAATTTTACTTGTAATAGCTACTTCCATATAGGAGGGTCTTCTATACAAAGCTATAAGCTCTTTGCTTATTATAATTATTGGTAAAGATAAAAGAGTCTTAATTTTAAGAAATAAGGTCCGCAAATTATAGGATTCAGCCATTAGTTTAGTGGCAACAATGACGAAAGCCTCTTATCAATGTATCGAGACAGCGGTTTCCAAACATGGGTTGCACAACCGTCAAGCAACCAATCTTCAGTTTTTACGACTACGTTTATAGCGAGCGTATAACAGCCTTAGATAGGTGTGTGTGCACGTTCCAAGGTTCTATACACAGACATAGATCTACATAGATAACGCAATTACTACGATTTGTATTGAAACCAAGCGTGCCGACTTTTTTATACCTACTGTGACGTCACAGCTGCAATTTAGTGACGGGACATCCAAACCGATTCAAAGCCATCGATGCCGCCGATGCCCCTTCGCCCCGCTACGATTCAACTGAAGCTGCCACCGTGATCGTCTCGCTCATACTCATATATTTTATATCTGTTGTCCCGCTCGCTCTCACAGCAATCGTCAGTACGCCGAGTTGTTTAAAAGTGAGCAGTCGCGTCGCGCTTTAGAGCAATTTCATTCTACATTTTGGATACTTTCGCATAATCTCAAGTAAGTTTACTAAAATATATTTGTTGATATTTCTTTGAAACACAAAGCATTAGTATAGACATGCATGATTAAGATAAGAAACAGTAGTTTAGATAACCTAAAAATTACAAATCGATTAATATGAATGACATCGATTTTCAGACAGACGAATGATATAGACAGACGAATGATACATAGACAGACGAATGATATATTTGAATGGGAGAGTTTCGAGGAATTACCCGTCCACATCCTACATGGCGTTTCATCTTTGAGGTAGCCAACTTTTTTCACATATTGAGGCAAAGGATCCTATGAATAAAGCAAATTGGTCAAGCTGGATGTTTGTTGCACAGATATAGTTTGTTGTATAAGCGTGAGTAGATGAGTACAAATAGTACTGTGTTTAGTCGGGAACCAGTCTTTCCGTCCCGTGGCCGCAATCCATTTTTCTTTTATGATTGGATCATGTGGGAAACTAAAAAAATATATTTTTAAATGCAATAGAAAATAAACACATTAAATATATAAAAATAGTCGTGTAATGTTGAAAGGATAGACAAAAACACATTAAATACATCAACCCTAAAAAAAATATCCTCCTTTTTATAGCAGTCCTGTAAAATTAGGTCATGCATATGAGCTTGTTATATCTACTAAATTGGCTTTCTTTATATCATTCGTCAGTCCGATATCGATTATTGATATATGTTGTAGAACGAACAGCACTAGTTGCTACAATTGACAGACGAATGACAAATTGCCTGTATCACGAAGTCGAAGCGATGCGCGACAGTATCGCTTGTGCGATATTCATCGTCTCCTAACACACAACGCCAGATCAAACGTCCAAAGCAAACGCGGCAATGTAATGTGAATAAAGTTTACTTAACGGTAATTTATAGTTAGGAATATTCTGGAACGACACGCAGCTTGGAATACTTAAAAATAGTTTTAAAATGAATTTACGCATAATATAATTTTAAAATAACTTACCTGTGATAGGAAATATGTTCCTGCCTTTGGGTGTTCGAAATTTTTGGGCTATTGCAGTTAATTATCACGCAACGAGGCATTTGTTTAGTTTTTTGCGGACGTTCGGCTGCAACAACGGACGCGCGGGACTGAAGTTAGCGGCGACCAACCTCGACGCTTGGCCGGGGTTCAGACACGCGAAGTGCATGCATTTGCGTTATCTATGTAGATCTATGTCTGTGGTTCTATATCTATAAACAATATATTGGAAAGTATCTTTGCAACCTGTTTTTTTAGTACCTTTGTACTCAATACTAATATGTCATCCTATCTGTAACAATTTTTACTGTGTGTACAGCCAATAAAAGAGATAAGTATTCAGGGTCGTCGGATATAGTTGAAGTTTAGTAAGAAACCGATGAATGTTGTCAAATAAAATAAAATTAATAGAAAACAAACAGCTCTTTTATCAAATTAAATTTCAGTCTACAACATTCATCGGTACATAAATAAATACAAAATATTAATTAATCGGCCTAGTCTTTTCTTTCCTTCCTTTTCGGGGTGGGCTGCCAGTCTAACCGGATGCAGCTGAATACCAGTATTTTACATGGAGCGACTGCCTATCTGATCTCCACAACCTAGTTACTGGGTAACACGATACCCCTTGGTAAGACTGGTTATCTGGGTAATTATAAAAAACTTAGAAAAATTGTAAATAACAATATCTGTTTTACGTGCGCCCACCGTTTTGTAGAACGATCAGGTTTTCGTAGCATCTCCGTAGCAAATAGACAGCTGTAGCATCTTCGTAGCAAACAGATAGGCTACGGAGCTACAACCGTAGCAATGGAACAGTAGCTAAAAATTTCATAGAAATTGAACATGATTACTTTATTTATTTTTATTTGTTCTGAATCAAAGTTAAACTTACCAACGTTGGTAACTGTCACAAAAATGTTGCTGAATTTTCCATTGGTAAGAATTAGTTTAAAAATAGGTTTCTGATAAATTATTCACGGTTTCATTTAATTGTCTCTCTATACTCCTCTCCTTTAATTGTTTTTTTTTTATAACTTATTATTATAAAATAAAACAAAAATAAAATAAACCATTATTGCTGGTTGTACAATGTTTTCTTAAATGATTTTTCTATATTTTACCTAAACATTTTTATAGATATTTCATCGACAAAGGCCTCTTTTAAAGATTTCCATCTCTCTCTGTCTCCATCTCTCGCCCCCTGAATACTGGACCAGCTACTCTTTTGACGTCGTCTTACGAACGTTTCGTTTGTCGTCCTTTACTACTTTTTTCGTCCCTCGGGTACCACTCTGGTATTAATTTGGTCCATTTCTCTTTTTCTTTCTTAAAATAATTATGTCCAGTCCATCGGCATTTTTGTGTTTTAGATACTTTTTTTCGCATCTTTAAACTTATTTTATTTCTCTTGGTGCCAACTACACTATTTTGACAAAAGTTTATTTTCAGAATTAGTTGTTCTGTTAAATAATGTTGAATGTTTGGCAACCATAAACCATATGTCAACCACGGCAGAATACACATGTTCTAAATTTTCCTTTTATCTTTAATTGGCAGGTATCACTTCGCTATGGGACGACAATCTCTTCCAAGTGTTAGCGATCCTTCTATCAATTTATTTATGCATAGAATCAGTTATAGATATTAACTGTACCAAGTAAATGTTGTCTTCCACGTAGTCCACTACTGTGATACTGGTTTGTGAGGAATTGGTTATAATTTTGGTCTTTGTTGTGTTCATTGACAGCCCTGCTTTCGCACTTTGATCTGATAATTGCTTTGCTCTAGCTTTTTTGGGCATTCAGAAAATAGAATCAGATCGTCGCGTCGGCAAAGCGTAGAATAGAATAGAATACTCTTTATCGTTTCGTTTCGTTTTCGCCGGAATGACTCGCCTTAACATAATTATAAACCCTCGAAATAATTCAGTTTTTCGCAGAGTGCAATTTATTTTTCTGTCTTTCCTGTCACATAGTGAAGATAAACTTCGTTCTATTCATACATATCTTTTGTCGCTCTATTATAAGTTAATTTTTTAATTGAAAAATTATCTTACGTTACGCATGATTACGGAGTACTTATTTATGTACAGACCCCAGCACATCAAGCTACTACAATCTGTCAAATTTCTTTAAGAGATTTTCAACTTTATCATTAAAGCATAAGGTTCAAAGTTGATTGGGAAAATTTGACAGTTTCGGTTAGCTTGATGGGCTGGCGTCTGTACATGTACGAATATATGTGAAATCCATTTGCAATAGATTTCAAAAAGTATATGTTACTATTTTTACAAACGACAAAACCAACGAATTTACGCGTCCTCGTTGAACGTTTTAGTACAAAACCCATGCAGTACATAGGCTAGATATATTGTACGTTTGAACATAAAGATTATATTGATATGGCGTTCATATCTGACCGTTTTTATCGTGTCATTAAAACGGAATGGTTTCGAAACGCTATCCGCACCACGGTTGCACTTTACACGTCTATAACGCATGTAAATATATACGATTTATGTTTCAAATTTACATATCCATTGGATTTTTTAATTGATCTCTTGTTATTGGGGTTATAAAGGTTGTTTGTTGGGTGGTCTGTTGGGGCCAATTTGGGTATGAATGCACCGTAGCGTAGTGAGGATATTTCTCAGTTTTCTTGGCCGTAAAACGAGAAGGATTACGTAATATAGAGAGGTGAGGTTCTTAGGATTCGCCATAGATCTACGGTGATCATTCAACCGTATTATAGCACATTTTAAGCTAGCTATAATATAGTGTATCTTCTTGTTGGTAGGTGAATAAAAAAAATCGCTTTGTTTAGGATGCTTAGGTAGTGTAGAACTGTAAGGACAATCAAGTGTTAAGGGTTTGGTAAATTTCTTAATTGGCTGGTTCTTGTCAGATTACATCCATGATACGTCTCAGAAATTCATTGGTCAAACAGTCCTTTTAGACCTCTTTTGCTCTGTTCCTATAAACAAAAACGAATCGTTTTGCTCACCAAAGGTAACATTTTATATTGTCAAACTGGACATATAGACACGTTAGCTAATTTTACTTGTGATAGCTACTTCCATATAGGAGGGTTTACTATGTAAAGCTATGAAGTCTTTGCTTCATTATTGGTATAGATACAAGAGTCTTAATTTTAACCAATAATGGTCCGTAAATTATATGATACGGCCATTCGAGTCAGTCTTTAAATAAGATTTATTCAATTTTCATCTTGACGCAATCCGATACCTTCGTACCTTCATATTTCCAATATACCTATATACTATATACATAAAGATATATAGGTGCACGTCTTTACGACTCTCGTAAACGTGCGCCGAGCCAACGATCTTCTCGGAGTGTCGGGAAATTCGATCCCTGACCGTTGCCCTTTGTGAGAACGAGTTGATTGCCCAGCCCCAGCAATTCGTTTGTATTCGATTCTACAATCGATGCTCTGGATGTACCGATTAACTTTCTCGATGTTGGGTCTTAGATTTTATCATGTCTAGGGTAGGGGTGGATCGAGTTGGATTTTTCAGAATGGTGGTATAAAGAAGTTTATATTTTTTTTTGTAAATAAGGATGTTTCGAAATAGTCGGTAGATTACATTATTGATTACATTTATTGTTAACATTAACATACCTAATGTCTGTACAACATCAAACTTCTGTGTCTGGGCTTCTAGTTCTGTTGAACTACAGCAACAAAGACATGGAAGCATTGTTCTAAGGTAGTATTACCTAATGAAGTGTAAATACGCAATCACAATGGTTCTCTAAACAAACTTCCAGGGCTAAGAATTCGCGTCGCGTTCTGGACAATGGCGATATCTTCCATAAATAACCTGAACAATATTCAATAAGCACGACGGTTTATTCCTCCAGGAATAGTAGTCGTAAAGCTCGCAGACATACCTACGGACGGATCCTCGAATCACAATAACGCTGGAGCTCAGCAGAATCCATAATCTTATTTTTGTACCGCACCGCGAAGCGTGAATTTCGCAATTACGAGAGCGTTGGTAAGCGCAGCGGAATATCAGCGCAAAGCTTTCTCCCGTAGAGGTGAGAATCGCGCGGGGCGACTTTCTCAAAATAAACACTTCTTGTCTGTACACGTGCGAATGTCGACTTTATCTCGGAGACGTAGAGTTACGTGCGGGAGCGGCCAGGTGGCGCATGAAAGCGGACTCTTTGCGATGGCAGGAGGGCAGATTATGCGTCGCAGATGTTGCCGGGCGACATCCATTGTGTTCCCTCCTATAATTTTATCGAAGCTGATTTACGATCGATTGTTCGGCCGGCGGACAGTCGGCGGGGCGCGGTGTGCGTGCGCGCGCGCCGGTGTGCGTGCCCGCTCGTAACTTACCTGCAGATGGCGCTCGGATATGACGAGACCACTCGCCACAAAATGCCCTCGTAAATTAAGAAACGACGTCTTGGAGCGTGTTCTTTTCAGCTTTGTTTTATGCATGCGCTCTGTATAAGTTTCCAACTAGTGACGCCTTTATTTATAATATTTCAGCGCAATATAACTTGTATGAAATATTATCGCTACCATTGTGATGACTAAGCATTCTTAATTTTATGAGATTAGGTTTAAGCTTATGATATAGAGGGTGGATTTTTGAGACGGAACAGTAAGGACAAGTACTTTAAATTTTGATCTGCATTCACAGATTTTTAAAAAACAAGGTGCATGGTCTGCAAGAAAATGGGCAATTTTCACATAAACTTTTTTTGAAGTCATTTGATCCTGTTTCTTATAAGGACCAAAACACTCTATCGGACCAACTGAGGTTTGAGTACTAGAAAAGTCAGAAATCGCAAAAACTTTTCCCATACATTTCGTGGAAAATGATAATCCATTATTATTTTATGATAGATAGACTGATTGCTACAACGAAAACTGGACGAAAATAAACAAATAAAATTTAACTTTGAATTTTGAACGAATACTTTGAATTTCGAACGAATACTTTGAATTTCGAACGAATAAGAGTCATTGTTTTAGTTGCTTTGAAAGCAAATAAAATGAAATTTTCAAAGGGAAAAGAATATATACTTATATCCTGATCTTGAGTCAGCATGTGGGCAGATCTTTCTTCAAAAGATCATTGTATAACTATTTAGAGAATAACAATGATTTAACGGTTTTGTTATGAAATTTCCTTAAGGTATAAAGTTATCAAGTTTTGAAGCAGGAAAACGTCTCTTTTATGTAACTGCCTGATTTCTTTGTTATTCTTTACAGGGGTTATTGGTGTGAATAGATTACATCACATCATCCCAAATTATTTGACTAGAAGTTTGTTCTCATATTTTGTAGTTAAAACATAGAAATTATATTATAAAGCATGTATCAGACAGATGTGGTCATATTTAAAACGCCATTTCCACGGGCGAGAGAATCGCGGCGATAGTCTCGCCGTGCCATCAAATTTTCGCCGCGATGATATCACCGTGTGGAGACAGGTTCTAAGAAAGTGTATAGAAATACGTGGCACGACTATAATATCGCCGCGATTCTCTCGCTCGTGGAGACGGCCCCTAAGGGTGTGGTACAGACCATCAATGTGAACAACTTTCTCCAAGGGACCAACGTCGTAATCGCGATAAAATAATCAGCCGTCCCATATATCTATTTCGTTCGTTTAATTTTTTTTTATGGGACTATTGATGATTTTTTTCACGTCGCACCTTCTTGATACATGCTGTAGGTTACTTCAACTCCCTAAAGAATACGACCGTAGTATTGAGCCATAGTCAGAAAATAATTGTACACTAACAAACATTTCGTTTTCTCGCGTGAAATTGTTAACGGAACGAAGTACCTTGCATGTCACATCACAACACAGGGAATCCTAATATGAGGTCTAGGAATTCAATTGACTTAAATGTAAACTTAGCAAAATATTCTTATTCTTCAATTTTCTTCTTTAGTCGTTACAAACAGGCAAAGCTTTCCTCAGCAGATGTTTATACAAGGCAGGCGGCAGGTAATACCATGATAAAACGCTCTCGATAAAACAGCCATTATGTATTTTACCTGCAAATTGTTTTCCGGCACAATTAAGATTGAGTTTCAATACTCAATAACATCGTGTTAAGCTGTAATAGGCTAGGTCTCAATACGAGCGAGAGCGGTTATGACTAGTGGTGACTACTACGGGCGAATTTTACCAATAACATAGGTAAATCCTACCTTTTCGCTGTTATTACTTCATTCCTTATAAGAAGGTGTGATTCGGGGCGATGGAATGAAAGTCTTCAGGTAGGTATTGTAGCTTAATATGTTTCTAAGCACACACAGATATTATTTAAGCACAATAAGAACAGAGGATTGAGAATCATAGATAACTGAACGCGATCAGGAGGCCAATTCTCACGCTTACACTCGTTCATGACGCTTTCGTCATTGTCGCTCGTCTCCTGTGTCGCTTATAAACTGGTGAGATTCTAACCCGCGTTCAAGAGCTATCAGTGTCAATATTCCACAACGATAATGACACTGACAGCTATTAAACGTGGTTTATACAGCTAAACCACGTTTAATAGCTGGACAGGCTGATTGTGGTCAGTTTTAATGGCGGAATCCGCCCTTAGTTGGTTCACTTCAAACCATACCGGAGTGACTGCACCACACATTCCGAAAGCAAACTAAGTTTTTTCAATAAATCAGACCTCGACACCTTAATTGGTTCGAAATTTTGTTACCTTTTATAATAAATTGTGCATGGCCTATTTGTAGATGCGTTTTTGTCGATGTTCAACATCAATCAAGATTCAAGCATGAATTTTCCAAATCAACGATCGTTTCGTTCGAAAATCTATGTTCTTGGTCGTAAAGAACTTAAATAAGAAACACATGTCTAAATAAGAAGTGTCTACATGTTTCTTCTAATGTACGACGATGTTAAAATTGTGGCACGATGTTCATTGTCTTAAACTACCTTACATAACATTTAACCAACTCTTTTATCATCGTTTTGTCGAATTTCACACCACGCAACAGAAAATCGAGGCATTTTGAACAACAGCATTCACTTTAAATAAGGCTTTTTGTAATCTGAAACAACTTTTTATTAAAAAAGAAATGAATCTTTTACATTAATATTCCACGGTTACGAGTAAAAAGTGTAAATTACGCAAATATTTGTATTATATTATAATTAACGCAGTAGACAAAGGGAAATTATGAAATTTTATGTAATTGAAAACAGTTGTATGGGAAGTTATGTTTTGCTTAGGAAAAGGTGCGTGATAGTTATTTTTATTTCGCCTAAAGTGGGTTGGTATATTGTCTGGCCAATTTAATATGCGTTGTGTTCGGTATTATCAAAGTCAAAAGAAGCAAAGTGCACTACTTAGGTACAGACGCCAGCACATCAAGCTACTACAATTTATCAAATTTCTTTAATAGATTTTCAACTTTATCGCTAAAGCATAAGGTTCAAAGTTGATTGGGAAAATTTTACAGTTTCGGGTAGCTTGATGTGCTGGTGTCTGTACCAAAAAAAAAATAAGCTCATTTAGTAGACAAGCAAATGAATGACCGACTACATAATTGGCAAAGTAGTCCTTTGACAGTTATTTTACCTCTGATTTTGCACCACTGTCAGTATCACAGTGTCGTGGCAATAAGGTTGCTATTGGGTTGCAGCGATTGCTAAGTCTGTCAAAATCACAATGATCTTTATTTCGTTGCAATAAGGTTGCTGTTGGGTTGCTGCTGATTGAGGTAAAATAACGAACTGTAAGAGGATCTGTGGTTGCCTGAATGACATTGACAGGTGGGCGTTATAGCATAGAGAATAGAAGTAAGGAGAACTGACTCTTATGGGGCGAATGTCGAAAAAGTGTCCAGCTATAGGGAGTAAATAACAGTTCAAAAACCCTCCACAATGGCGCTAGCGTAGGCAGGTAGGACACGAATGTAGCAGTAGTTGACGGATTGAAGTATGCCGAGTTAGAAAATTTAATATTTTTAGTGACTATTATAATAATACTAGCCGAATTCTGGGCAGAGTACATTTAGATTGCGATCGACACGCTAAGAAGAAGAAGAAGTGACTAGAGTAGTTAGTGACGTCCCAGTATACCAAACCTCAACTATTTATGCACTCCAAAATAATTTTGTATACATAACCTAAAATTACTGCTGTGAATTTACCCTGTTGATACTGTGGCGCCATCCTAATTTAACGCAGTTTGACGGACACTTTTTCACAACAGAGTCAGTTCTCCTTACCTCTATTCTCCATGGTTGTAGGTTACAAACATTTGTGGGATTGTCACAGAAATTGTTTTGATAAAACAAGATGGCGGCGGTAGTTCCTATTTTGGACACGCGTCAAAAGAACTTTGTGGCGTTTTATTTGGGAAGAGAGCGGATTCAAAATTGAAGAATCTACGAACTGTTTTCCGCTTATACTAGGACCTCGTCCCACAAGCGATTTGCGGGTCAAACGTATGTAAAACAAGAAATTATTAGGGAAAGGCGTTAACTTAAAGTCGTTAACATATTGACAGGCGTGTGTTGCCATAACAAATGTTTTGATTTCTTTTTGTTTTGATTCCTGCTGGTTTATAAGCATTACCTCATTGTGTTGACGTTTTTTATGCTCGACAATAATAGTTAGGTGCGTACATACTTCCATAAGTACTAAAAATTGAATGATGAATTTTCTTGTTGTAGGTACATGAGTCAAGAATTTTAAAACGCTAGGCTTGAAAGAACATTTTTATTGTTCGTCTGAAGATTCGTTTTACAAGTTTGTAGCATTTTTAAGCAGCTATATCCAAATTTCACTCTATTAAATTGTTTATTTAATAACTATAATTACAATATAACTATATACACTAGATACTAAAATAAAAGACTAACTAACAATACAAATAAATAAAAAATAAAAAAACCAAAGGACACTTAGGCGTCGAAGTACTCATCCGCATCACTGTCATCCGGAAACGTGCCCAGAAGACTGGCAAAATTTTCCCAATCAATTTTGAACTTTATGCTTTAGAGATGAAGTTGAAAATCCATTAAAGAAATTTGGCAGATATCCAAATTGGTTTGCCTTTTTTAATTAACGCCAAGGAGGACTACGTTGTATTCTAATGTTTATGTTAAAAAAATGGTGTAAGTAAAAAAAATACACAGAGCTTTTATAAAAAATAAATATCTGTATATTCGTTTCCATTCTTCCTTTCGTAGTCCTTTTACTCCGCCTTCCCTCTATTTTCATCTTAACTCTTTAGATTATCATTCATTACTTTCCATCATAACCTCTTCAAGATAACTATTAGCATAAACAAACTGGCGTAGAGTAGAGAAATGTGGG
This sequence comes from Hydraecia micacea, assembly GCA_914767645.1. Classification (NCBI taxonomy): domain Eukaryota; kingdom Metazoa; phylum Arthropoda; class Insecta; order Lepidoptera; family Noctuidae; genus Hydraecia; species Hydraecia micacea. Next base: position 6,588,021 of record OU611794.1, read on the forward strand.
CGAAGGCGAGCTATAATTAAACTAGAGTCAAGGAATGAGGTCGGCAGCACCAGGGCTTCGCTTTGTGCAGCAACCTTTCAATTACGGCCCGGGGGAAATGTGTTCCGGGTCCAGAGTCAGGTACACAGGGAAAACTAAAGAAAATGCTCGTCTTTATTTACGTATAACTATGTAATTTTTACTTATTTAGATTTTACTTAACAAAGGACTCAAATATGTTAGTAACAATGTTTCTTTACAACTACGTTAGTAAATTTAACCTACACACTTAACCTAACACTGCAATATTGTTCATGCAAATCCCTGCCACAAGATCAACACCGAAGCAACTTATGTTGGTAGATACGTTTCAATTCCTGAGTGTTTAATGGTGTACAATATTTTTGTTATAATATTTTTTTTCGAAAGCTGTCAAATAAAAATACTCCGTTGGAAATATTCCTAAAGATTGATTTATCCTCGAAAGAGTGCCAAAGTACCTACAATATACTTACGATGAAATCTATGAGTAAGTCTGTCAAAGTGCTATTTGCTTGGAATTCGTTTTGGAAGTATTTATCACAAATTGCATAGCATACCATTATCAGCGTATGATGTTCCCACTGCTGGGACACAGGCCTCTCCACTTCGAGAGGAAGTGAGCTCACTCACTGGATACAACGATATTATTATCGACTGCAGCATAAGAAAAAAAAACATGCTGCATCATCTATCATTATTATTCTAAACTGTACTGGCTGTACCACTGTTTTGAGAAGATTTTATGTTCTTGTTTTCGTATGTACGAAAAGTTGTTGAAAAGATACATAACAGCCAGACAGACTATACGGCCACGTAGGTACTATAACTCCACAATAAAGTAATAATTTTCATTTGTTAAGTTAACTTTATCTATTCACCGTCTACTGCCATCCATTATTCACAATATTGATAAGTTTTATGTTAATTTTCTTTAATGTCAGATGTTTTAAATCTATCAACTGTCAGAATTCCGTATGTGCCTTTTAGTTTTATTTCGGTTACAAAATGGGCACGAGAAAAGGACGTATTACAAAAGTTAATCTGGTTGTAGTGATGCTGCAATTATTTTATGGCAGAAAGGGTTCTGCATGAATAATATCTGTAACATCCTTTTTACTAACCACATTTTATGCAAACGAGGATACTTAGTTATGGTACTTGGTGGTGAAAATATAATGTTAAACTTTTTTTGTTATCATCTTTAAAAAAGACTTCCTTAGCTGAATATATGTAAGGATTATTATAATATTTGCTGATTGATTGGCCAAAAATAGGCCAGCCCTCTGATCTTTCTTAACTTCATTGATTCTTAATTAGTAATTTTCAATAAGGTATTGTAATTTCCTGTTGACATTTGCCGACAAGAATACTCATCATCTTATATGGTAAATAAATTTAGAGTATCAAAAGAAGACTTTTGTTTTTCACATTGATAGTACGGAACTCTACATTTTCTTAAATACTACTTTTAATAGGCAAAGACAATAAGCTAATAACTAATGTAGACCATAAACCGGTATCAGGCATTCTTTTGATATCTTAATTAAATCGATATGTCTTCTATCAAGATGTGAATAGAGTATCAACGGACATTTGTAGCTAGGTAGTCTGATAAATTTTCATTCGTAGATCTTTGACAGTCTTTATGTGTAGTTAGAAGTCCAGCAAAGGGGTATCGTGTTACCCAGTTACTGGGTTGTTGAGGTCAGATAAGCAGTCGCTCAATGTAAAATTCTAGTGTTCAGCTGCATCCGGTTAGACTGGTAGCCGACTTCAACGTTATCGGGTATTCCCAAACAGATGATAAAGTCTGTCAAGTTTAACATAGAGTAATCTAAAATGTTATGATTGGTTGATTGAAATCGGGATGTGACAATGAACTTCTAGGAACATTCAGACACTTTTATACCTATTTATGACAAATCACAGTATGACTGTAACGTACGAAGATGTGAAACGAATAGGTTTCCGATAAGACGCGTGATCTCAACCAGATAGCCTTATCTGTGAGTCATTGAGTGTTTCATGCAGCCAGCATCCGAGTGAAATGCATCACGGTTCGTACTGCGGAGTTTTCTTAGTACCTAATTGCTCGTTTCGTTCGTGGTATCGCTATTAAAATGGATACGTTACATCTATATTTTTAGTTGTAGATGTAGTTATCTTTGTAATCAGCATCTCGTTTTTGTTTTGATTGGTAGTTTTTTGTCATTTGCCAGTGTCGTACCTAATATTTACGCAATGTATGTTAACAATTTTCTCCCTTGCTTGATGTCAAGGATCAGTCCACTTTATTTAGTTGAATACGAGGCTTTTGGCAACTTTGTATGTATGTATTCTTTTTAACCGACGAAAAAACGGAGGAGGTTCTCAAGTCGACGCGTATATTTTTTTGTGATATGCGTTTAGTTTGTGCAGAATAAACATTTTTTCATTCTTTCTTTTCTTTCTTATTTGCGTGACTTGATACAGATTTGTTTTGTTTTTGTGTAAAGTTCGTGTGTTAGAAATGTAATTGTAAATAAGTAATGAAGTTTCCTTTAAAATAACACAATCTACATTTCAATCTGTGTGAAACACGTTTTTTTTTATGAAATAAAATAACCCTAAAGAATCAGATCCCGTATTTGAGCTGATTTTGTCAAGGTGCAACCCATAGAGTGGTGATGACATTGACGGGCGATACAATCTTTGCAAACTCATTCAAAATAAGAGGTAACTCGTATACCTACACGTGCACGAGGTATATAACAAAAAGAAAGACACGGTTATCATCATCTGCCTAGCCTTTTCCCAACTATATTGGGGTCAGCTTCCAGTCTAACTGGATGCAGCTGAATACCAGTATTTTACATGGAGCGACTGCCTATCTGACCTCCACTCCACAACACAGTTACTGGGTAATACGATACCCCTTGTTAAGACTGGTTGTCAGATTTTCGGGCTTCTGACGACCCGTAACGACTGTCAAAGATTCTCGAATGACAGCCGGGACCAACAGCGTAACGTGCTTTCCGCGGCACGGCGGGGTCTTGGTATGTAAAGATGGTCACCCAACCACGGACCAACCGCGGCAAGCGTAGCTTAACCTGATCGATCGACCCGTGCGGCTGATTTTACTTAGCCACAAGACACGGTATTCTCGTTAATGTGACTGATAAGAGTTAAGATACACGATATCGTACAGTCAGAAGCAAAAGTATCTGAAGATCCGGTGTCCACTTTTGCAATGTTATACAATATCACACTATTTACGAATCAGAATCAGAATTTTATTTGCTCTAAATGTAGGTACAGTATAAAATTAATAAAATAAATAAACGTACCCACATATTCTTTACTATTTTTATCGGACACTATTTTATTAACCGACTTCAAAAAAGGACAGTATAAAACTGGTTAATGAAAAAACTGGTAAATAAATAAACTGGGATGTCGTTGAAATGTCAAAATGAAAGCCATTCCTACTGTGAGTGTGTAACGTAATTACCTCGCAGCCCTAACACTATTTAAAGTTATAGAAGAGGTTTATAAAATAAAACTTGCTTAATAGTAAGTATCAATAGTTTGCAGAGAGAGAGAGAGGAGAATACTTTCTCTGACTTCTCTCTTATGTTTCGTCTTTGAGACGTTGCCGTGATGTAAAATAATATAAATTACGAAATGATCAGCGACTTTCGACAGTGACTGTACTTTCGTGTTATCTTTTATCTAACGTAGCACGTGGGTGATAATATCAAGAATTAAGGAATTATTTACCTATCTATTGGAAATTCCTATGAGATAAGTGTTTGTATATTTAGTTGTTCTTGTTGTATCATACCTAGAACCTAGCTACTGAATTCGAACAAAAGAAAACAATCAATTTAGTTTTAGATATACATAGATATTATATTTGTAAGGGAAGTAAAATTATCAATTTATTGTTTTTTCTAAAAGTTTCGATTTTTGTCGATTGGATATACACTCGCGAGTTGACGAACAAGTCATATCCCCATAAGACATTAGGAAAAACAAATGTTGCATGTTTTCAACTCCTGCAACTGACTTAAGATTATTTGATCTTTATGAATCTAAGACCCATAACTATAACATTATCTTCGTGTTCGTTCGTCGTGTTCGTTCATCGTGTTCATTCATCGTGTTCGTTACATTCTTTTGCTATCAGACATGTTTCACTAGCGACCCGCCCCTGATTTGCACGGTTTTTCAAAACATCGAGATTTATTTATCATATTTAAGTTAATTAGTTCTCTAAATATCCGTTGCGGAGTATATTTATTTATTTATTATTCACAAAATCTATAGCTCTTTGAAATTTTATCTTAAAATATATACTTAAGCTAGTCTTACAGCCAATTACGGATTTACAATGTAATAGCTATAAGTACAATACATGCAGCAGAAACAAACATACAGAATGAACTGAACTGCTAGCACCATCTAAGCATAGCTAAGAAGAAGAACGAAGCGGAACAGACAGAATCGAAGTGCTACTTTTTTACACTATTTATTTGTTGTCATTTTCTTTATTGAATTAACTTACATGCATTCATTTGTTTTTACTTTCCCTCCTCCGTGGTTTCCCCCTATCTACGCCAGAAGTAAGTAGCAAATAACTGCTCAAACATTGCCACGAGACCTTGACACCTAATGTTGCACTCAGTGGGACCCCGTAGCCCGGGGCGCGATGGTCCATACACATTGATTGCCCTGATTGCCCCGGACTATTGGCAATATTGCCCCGTGCTGTTGGCTACACCTATACTTCTCAAGGGTAAGGTTATAGTTATTGTTATTATGGTATGTGAAGGCGGAAGGCATGTTGGGGTATGCTCGTTCAAGGTTTTTGTGTACTTACGATTCGGTTTTTATGTTGATCATCTGAAAGTTTGGTCATAAGCCCAGGGGCTTAAGATTCAGGCTGAGGTCTATAAACGTTATCCTGTCACTGTTCACAACTGTAAACTACAAGACTGAGGAGCATCGGAACAAAGAACGATATATCCAAGTTACCGTATTTTACACAAATTAGAAAAAAGTTTGTAACTTTTTTAATGTTACAGCTCCTTAGATATGTATGTGTCGGGTTTTGATTGGACCACTGTTTTGTGATATTTTTTTAAAGCTGGAAATGTCTGTTTTTGAATAGATTTCTTTCCTGAAGGGTATGTAATACAACATTTTGCAACGGAAAAAAAATATAAAAAAATAATGGCATAAATGCGACATATCGGTTTTTGTTCCGACGCTCCTGTGTAAGGGAGAGACGGGAACATGTCTATGTCAAAGCATGGGCTAATTAACGTTTATAGATCAGCCTAAGTATTTCTTACAGCATGTACAATGGCTCTAAGCTATTCTTAAAATATTGTTGTGCTGTAGTTATTCGTTGTGATATGAGTGGGTTTAAGTCTATAATCGAAAGAGCAATTTTCAAAAGCTCTTCGAGTGTTATTTGTTAGCATGTAATGTTCACTATAAATGTGTAGCTTCTTTGAGAAAAAGAAACTAATTGAGTTGCTCTGTAAAGATACATTTTATTTTAAACAAAATTTAAGTTTTCTTACACATCTTATTAAGTTTTTTTAACACGACTTACCTGTAAAGAGAAACAACATTTTAAGCTATTTTTCACTATCGAATTCTTACTCGTTTTACTTTTTATCTTTTATATTGTAATGGTAATAACGCCTAACCCTTAGTTTCCATCGCCACGTAAAAAAATTTACATCACATCAAAACAGTCATGTGTCAAGCTTCAAAGTCAAAAGTCAAATGCGCTGCAAATTCAAATTAAGTTCAATGAACTTTATTTACAAGCATATAATTAAAGCATGACTTTGAAGCTTTCTACATGCATAAGAGGACATCCATAACTTTATCTAATAATCATAAAATATCCAAAATTACTTTTATAAGGCAAAAGTCGCGAGTAAAGTGCACATTAGCTAGTTTAGTTTCAAATTCGGGTTTCATGACAAGAATTACTAAATAAAAACTAATGAAATAGCTGAATAAAAAGTAGGGAAATGGCCTTAATAGAAAAGGGCCTTATCAGCACATAAAGAAATATGTCCCGGCTATAAACATTAGTTATAATTACATCTGCAACCGCGACCGCATGCTAGATACTGGGGAATATTCTTAATCAGAAATATGATTGGCTTCAGGTTATTGGGATTTACATTTGCTGACGCTACTATAATTTTCCCACTGTTAGGACACAGGTCTCCTCTCTGTGAGAAAGAGTGGGCCGTAATCCACCACGTGGTTTTGCTAATCCATTGCTTCATATGTTCGAAAAAATTGTCTGCTCAACAATGTAAATGCCGCAATGAATCTTGTTGAACTGTCAGAATGAATGCCAGTGCTACTATTTCCCCGTAGTTGCATCCCCATATTATTATAAAGCATATTGGTTCCTCAACTAAAAATATGCGTTCAATATAGATACACTTTTACAGAATTATATTTCGCTAAATACTCCCAACGAATCTGCATTGGTATCCAACGTGGTAATGCCTCCAGCCTTTTGGGTACTTATCCCATTGACAGCAATGCGAACGAATTTTTTGATGCCCAATGAGACCCTCCTTTTATAACTTGTACATAATATATATGTTTTAGTGTTAGCTTGTATATTGTAATGAAGGCTTTTTATATAATATATAATTATGCTTATACCTATTATGCCAAGATGACTTTAATTTTTACTACTCTTTCTTAATAGATAAGAGGTTTGCAACTAAAAAATCATACAAAAGTGTGCCTTATGGTAATTATAATAAATGATGGTAGGTAAGGGTTATTGTCCAGCGCGCGCGATGCGATACTATCTAGCTTCCGAGCGTCGCGCCGCGTCATTATCATAATAGCCTTGAGACACGAAACTTATAATAAAGGGCAGTTGAACCGTGATCAATCAGGTTTGCTTCATTATGTCTTGTAAACCTGGAAAAAGTAATGGGTAAATTGTAGTTAGTTATTTGAAAGGGCTTTTCAGGTCGAGTTGAAACTGGAAAGTAGTAGAATTTTGAAGCATCGCGGCAATGTTTTGTACTTTGCGCACCTAATTGTTCTTGTAGTGAATTCAGTTTTATTAAAATGCTTTATGTATAAACTAGCTTCTGCCCGCGACTTCGTCCGCGTGAAATTTCACCCTCCCCCATTCACCCTCTTAGGGGTGGAATTTCGAAAAACCCTTTCTTAGTGGATACCTACTCTTCACAAAGAACACACCCTCCAAATGTCATGTCTGTAGGACCAGCGGTTTAGTCTGTGTTTTGATATATCAGTCACTCAGGACTTTGAATGTTATTTACGTATATGTATAGATAAACTAAAAACAAAAAAAAAAAACATATATTGAAGTCATATTATAGACTAGCTGTGCCCGCGACTTCGTCCGCGTGGAATAGTGACTTTTCGGGCAGCACATTTTAAATTACACATAAAAAAAAAATAAAAAATAAAATAAAAAGCTTTATTGACAAAAAACATAAATCCGTCGTTTTGGTAGCTAAAAATTTACTTTACAGTAATGTTTCTCTGTATTACCTTAACAAATGTTCGCCGTGATTCTTTAAATTGACATAACTTTTTTATTTATGAACCGATTGAAATGAAATAAACACTAAATATTAAGTGAAGCTTACTACAATATATTAGTGAAACCCGCATCTAAATCGAATAAGCCGTTTCTGATATTAGCGTGCACAAACACACAGACAAACAGACAAACAGAAAAAAAAAAAAAATTACACTTTCGGGTTCGGCATCGATATAATAACAACCCCTGCTACTTTTTTTTTATATATTTCCATTGTACAGACACCACTTTTCTACAATTTTATTATATGTATAGAAGATATAGATAACAATAATTGCTGAGCAAGTTCTGATTTGAGCTACATGATTACTGACAAATGCTTGCACTGACTGGACTGTTCCACTCAAATCTCTATGGTTCTTTCCTCAAAACACCAATCCCTGCACTAATCTACATTGTCTTCACATGATCTGACCAAGTATGTCATCATCTGCCTAGCCTTTTCCCAACAATGTTGGGGTCGGCTTCCAGTCTAACCGGATGCAGCTGAATACCAGTATTTTACATGGAGCGACTGCCTATCTGACCTCCACAACCCAGTTACTGGGTAATATGATACCCCTTGGTAAGACTGGTTGTCAGACTTTCGAGCTTCTGACAACTCTTAACGACTGTCAAAGATCCACGAATGACAGCCGGGACCAACGGCTTAACGTGCTTTCCGACCAAGTATGTCTGGACTTTAAAAAAGACTGACACCTGAGTTTGTTCCGCCATATCTTCTCAGAGAGAATGTCGACTCCATCGACCTTATTATTTTATAATATGACGTGTAAAAGTGATTCCGATGTCATATTTACAGAATAAACAATTTCATTTCATTTCATAGGTACGATTTAAAGTCTAAATAAATTCAGTTTAATTTCAAATGGTCAATAACGGTTTTTTGATGTCCATTCCGATGCCATTAAGTATCAATAAACAAACACTTTACATTTAATCGAGACGACCATTTTCGACCAAATCTTAATCGGACTCGCAATAACCAGTTTCGGAAAACTATCATTGAAACTTGTTACTAGAACGTTATCAGAGTGATAGATGATCTTAAGTGACAGGTCGCACGTTCGATTCCCGGGTCGGTCCCATTGTCCGTGTGACGGATCGATGGCGCTAGTTAGATATACTGTCACTAACAGCTATCTAAGATGGCAGGAACATTGATTGTATTGAACTTTGATTCAAGTTAATGATAAATGTGATAATGTTGATAGAGCGAACATCCATACCAATCCATACCAATATTATAAATGCGAAAGTGTGTCTGTCTCTCTGTTACCTCTTCACGCTTAAACCGCTGAACCGATTTAGATGGAATTTGGTAGAGATAGTTTGAGTCCCGGGAAAGGACATAGGATAGTTTTTATTCCGATATTCCCACGGGATCGACAGTTATGTGGGTGAAACCGCGGGGCGCTGCTAGTAGAAACTGTTTTCATTTTATCTGTAGGTAAATATATTATTATATTTTCTTAGTTTCTGTAACACTCACACAGGCATCTTCATTGGGCTGAAACAATATTAGGCTTATATTGCTTAAATTTTGACTACCAGTCCTACCAACGATAGGATTAGGGTTGTGAGTCTGTGGTGGTCCATGTAAAGTCTACTGTATTCAGCTGCATCTGGTTAGTCTTGAAGCCGATTCAAACTTTAGTTGGGAAAGGCCTTAGCAGATGATGACGTTGTTCAAAGTTTATAGTAGCATGGAATACCCGTTATCAACGAAACCTATTTAAAAGTATTTATGATCAAAAATAAAATAAATGATAATAAACGGAACATCATCCGTAACCACTTCTATCTATGTGCTACGCTGCTACGCCGCTACGCCGTAGCAAGACAGCTGTAGCAAAGAGATAACAGTTTATTTATAGTACATCGTGGCGTAGCGTCACCGTAAAGTAGGGGAACTATTTTTAAAACTGATTAGATTTGGTTCATTTCACTCTTGTGAATGGTGACGGTCGTTGGCAATGTATTTGTGACTGTCACATGTTTTTACTGGTTTGAACATACTTGACTTTCGACTAGATATACTTGTGTACGAATTTGATTGATATTAGAATGTTTTTTTTTTCCGTTGGACGTTAAGCCTCTTCTATATAAGGATGAGATGACAATAAATGAAATTGTGCACCTATATCTACTAAAATTCCCATTCTGTCATTCTGCATACAAATTCAATTAAAAATATAAAACAGTTTAGTCACCATATCCAGCTCGTAACTACTATTTAGTACGTTTGCAAAAAACACTTTTTTTAATTTTGATGTTGGGATTTATTTCATCATCTGCCTAGCCTTTTCCCAACTATGTTGGGGTTGGCTTCCAGTCTAACCAGATGCAGCTGAATACCAGTATTTTACATGGAGCAACTGCCTATCTGACCTCCACAACCAAGTTACTGGATAATACGATACCCCTTGGTAAGACTGGTTGTCAGATTTTCGAGCTTCTGACGACCCGTAACGACTGTCAAAGATCCACGAATGACAGCCGGGACCAACGGCTTAACGTGCTTTCCGAGACACGGAGGGGTCTTGGTATGTAAAGATGGTCACCCATCCACGGACCAACCGCGGCAAGCGTAGCTTAACCTGATCGATCAACCCGTGCGGCTGATATTTTTTAGCCACAAGCCTGATGTTGGGATTTATTTGATAGTTCCAAATACTCTTAGGCATTAGTATTGCCAGTGTTTTCATTCAATGTTGTATTGTTGTCTCAAAATTGTATTTTTAGGGTTCCGTACCTCAAAAGGAAAAACGGAACCCTTATAAGATCACTTCGTTGTCCAAACTCAAACTCAAACTCAAAGCAGTTATTTCAATTAAACCATTTACAGGCACTTTTGAATTGTCAAGACAAGTCCCTCTGGCTGTCCATCAGTCAAGGCCCTTTTTCGCAGCAATGCGTGAAATTATCAAGTTGAAATTAATATCTATTACTCAGACTGCAATCCCTTGAAGCAGCGAAATAATCAAACTTCGAAGTTAACGCAATCAAAAGATACGGGCGTTTATGTTCCGGAATCAAAACCAATAAGGGTACTTCCCGTTGACCTAGAATGGCATGAAATTTGGCAAGAAGTAATGTCATGTAGCACAAGTAAAGGAAAAAATCAGATTTTCAGATTTTTTGTAATGTTGCAATAAAAAAAATTTAAAACTATTTACTACTATTTATATACGTACAAATTTGTACTGAGCCCTTGATGCGCGAGTCCGACTTGCACTTGTCCGGTTTTTTTATATCAATACCCCGTTCTACATCCGGCATTGAGCAAAAAAAAAAAAAACAATACTACAAAAGTCCTTAGGAACTAACTTGTATAAATGTTTTATATATTACTTATACATATAAGTAGAGTAGAGTAATATAAAAGCACATTAGAATTGAAATGGGCTTCTTATTATAAAAAAGTGGACACCATTAAATACACGACATTTAAAAACCCCTTTAACTACCTATTACTTTGTATTAAATTCGACAGTTTCTTCGGTAGTCATAATAACGATTTGTTTGACACTGAGACAAAACACCACGCTGTTTATAATATTGAGCACGTTCCCTTATTACTGGGCCATTGTGTATTGTTCTTTATTACCAGTAACTGATTATAAAGGATAGCGTTACAAATACGATACTTCAAACCATAGATAAGGATTTTGGGCGCCATTGTCATGAACGCATGGAATTGGTAAACTGTACTAAATGAACGCCACTGTTGACGTACGCTGTCAGTTTCCTAGAAATTGTCTATGATTAAGAGTAGCTTATTAAGTTGAAACTTAAAGTTGAGTTATTATTAAAGTAGTAGTTAAGTTCTAAGAATATTCATTAATAGCGTAATTCTATCTGAATTGTTCATTTAGTTAATATTTGTCTGACTTGGTTATTGCGGTAATAAGTAGAATTCTTCATTTTCTACAAAAAAATATCAAAACTAGAAAAGCTACTTAAAAAAATAGAACAAATATCTACAATATGCGATCTTCCCGCAGTAAACATTTTTTTACAGACTGCCATTCAAAATCACTTTAATTATTTATTAACCTTAAGACAGCTGTTATCCCTATCTTTACAGAGAGTAGCTTAAATCTCAGCTCACCCCATAAAACGCGTGGCAATTTCTCATAAAAAACATCTCTACAACAACAGAATCTGATGAACTACAAAAGATTTCCACTACACTTCGATCCGATTAGGTTAATTAGGTTAAAATTTATAATTGGCCACGCATACCCGAGCGCTGGATTTTTGTGCCGCGAGCATTAAGCACTAATGAGAACACATGATATTTTACGAGGCCGCTAATGCTGGGTAAAGCTGGGTTTGCACTGGATTGCTCTTGCCTGGTTTTTACCAGGCAGGTTGGTTCCAGGAATTTCTGAAGTGAAAACTTCTTTAGGCGCGTTGGGAATTTTTTGAGATGGGGAAAAAAACCATTGAACTCACGACACTGTTACCGACACCGCGCTACCTTCGGATGTGTTCGTTCGGCTATCGTTGGAATGTACCTACTCGGTTTTACAGTATTTCCGATATGTCAGTGAGTGATGGCAAAGTATTCAGTTTGTGTTTTGTTTATGTGACGATTCAAAAAGTCACACGTAATTGTTCAAGTTTTAACTTCTGTCGGCACTCCCGGAGTGCCAATTTTTTATTTAAGACGTTTTCTATTTCATCAAGTACCTGGTACTTATTGACAACCCTACACTGTCCTCCCATACCTATTATCACTGTAATTTGAAAACAATGTATATGCCATTTATTTTGAAAAGAGTAACCATTTTGCCTGCTCTTCTCCATAGGAAACGACTAATTGGAACCGTGCACCTAGCTTCTGACGTTTCATAAGTACCCAAGTGTGTAAGTAATGTAGGTTTATATGAAATAAAATATTTTGATTTAGATTGACGTCGTAGGCATAACATCAATGCTGTTTTTGTTTCAAAAAGAACCGTTATATTAGGTTTCAGGACAGGGAAGTCTCATCTATGTCTAACTTTCATTCTACTTTTAAATTATTGGAGTTATAAACACGAATTAGCTGGGACTGGGAGAGCCGTCGGACCTAAGTCAGACTTTTATGACAGTCATTTAAGGCAGTTAAGTATCTCAATGATAGACTAACATTCGGACATTTTACAGACTACTAAATGGTTTGCCTTAGAAGCCAGTAATCCTTCTGCATCAGTTAAGCTTTAGCCTAGTCAAGCAAATTCCACAACCAAATCAATATTTTATCCAACAGTTTCTCATTCATATAGCATTCCATAAAGATATAGGCCTACCACTGCCTTCATTCGTCGTATAGTGAATACATAGCCTTACAGTGTAAATTGTAGGCAAACTGAGAGCAGTTCTGAAGAGACTTTAATACATGTAGTCTTACAAATAGGTCAGGAGTACACGAGTGAGTGCAATGTTGTGAATGAGGGCGTTTTCTGAATCACTGTTGCAGTTTTCTTTCGTATGCTCTGATATGTTAAACTTTGAAGTATTTTGTTGAAAGGTTTATATTGAGTCTATTTTAGAATATGATTCTTTGCGGCTATTGTTTAGCGGTTATTGCCCTCAAATGAGGCTTTTGTTTAGATATCTGCACGCTTAGTAGGTATGACCACATCTATTTCTACTTTACGAATTAAAAAGTGACATTTAATTTCCTCATTTTTGACATCCCACCGCAGAATTTTTTCTAAAATCTGCCATTCTGTCTTTTATATCGTTTCTGCGGTGGTTATGCTATGCGTGCACGGACGTTTAAAATTAAAGAAAAAACCAAACGATGGAAGAGAGTTCTCTGTTTTATTTCAATTTAAGAGAAATTACGAGTTGCTGTTGGATATCACGCTATCTAAACTTGGAAAAATTAGCGTGATCATCATGTTGGAAAAAATGTATATAGAAAAAAATTACATGGTGACGATTGAAGTAACCTTTTGTAAAGTTATACTGTACAATAAAAGTAGATGTGACTTGTACAGACGCCAGCACATCAAGCTACCCGAAACTGTCAAAATTTCCCAATCAACTTTGAACCTTATGTTTTAGCGATAAAGTTGAAAATCTATTAAAGAAATTTGACAGATTTTAGTAACTTGATGTGCTGACGTCTGTACCTATTAAAGCCTTGAATAAAAGAACAACAAACACAAATGCAGCTGCGTATTTACCAACCAGAATATCTCACAAACACTTCTACATACCTCTCTATTTACATATTAATCACACTAGCCAGCGATGGAGGCCCATCGTAAACATTTAATTGGTGATAAAGGCGAATAATTGGCCGGCTATCGATCGATCGCTAATGAAACTGAATTACTGTGTTACTGCCTAACGATCTGTGCGATATCTCTTATCTTTTGTACCATGCTTGTGTAACCTAGTCTTCTAGGTAAGTATTAGAAACTGGTTGGTTTTGCGTCGATGTGAATTAAGGTGAATGCGCAGTGGTAGACCGCGAAATTCAAATTTTCTTACATTTTTTGCAATTTGCAGGATAGGGTCAGGTTGTATCTTGATCAAAATATGATTCGCGACTATAATAGATATGTATTTACAGAATTATAGTCATTAAAATATCTCTTTAAGTTAGATTTGTACCATAAGCACTTTTCCATAAGAGATTTGTTCTTATGGTACAAATTTAACTTAGAAAAGTGTATTAATGATTATAATTCTGTATATACGAGGAATCATATTTTGATCAAGATACAACCTGACACTGATCTGAAAATTGAAAAAAACGTAAGAAATATTGAATTTCGCGGGCTACAACTGCGCATGCACCATAAGAAAACGAATCAGGTGACCTCTGAAAGCGTTGCGCTGTGGGTCCCCCATAGCACAGCATTCTAGCTGCTGACTATTTCTGTACTGTGCACGTGATTATAGATGGATTTTGTTCTTATTCTTCTTTTTTGATTTTACATATCTCGGAACCATGGGGTCCCGATCCTTTGGAAGGCGTACGAGGGGCCGAAGCCAACTCGTAAAGGCCCCTTAGGAAATTTTAATGATATGTGGCACCAACCGACGATTATCTCTTATGCAAGTGCACCCAAGGATAACCCCCAGTTCGTGTAGGACTATTGCAGGATATGGAAAAATAAAAAGTTGGACTATAGGTTTGGGTGGCTAAAGTGGACTGGTTACCAAGAACTATGGAAGAACTATGACTAGTTAATTATCTTTTTGATGCACGTGTTTCTGTGACAAATAAACCTATTTTTCTTTCTTTATGTCGCAAAATGGACATAAGTCCTCCTTTAAATACGCCGCCGAAATTATGTTGTATTGTGCTTGTATTATAAGTCCATGGTTGTGTTCGGTTTGATGCTGACTGGTTTTATAAGTTTTAAATAAAGAACCTTAAGGTGAATGCGCAGTGGTAGACCGCGAAATTCAAATTTTCTTACGTTTTTTGCAATTTGCAGGCCAGTGTCAGGTTGAATCTTGATCAAAATTTGATTCGCGACAATAACAGGTATTATAGAATTATAATCATTAGAATCATTAATATAATACATCTTTCTAAGTTAGATTTGTACCACTAAGCAGTTTTCCATAAGAGATTTGTTGTCGTGGTACAAATCTAACTTAGAAAGATGTATTAATGATTCTAATGATTATAATTCTGTAAATACGTACCTGTTATAGTCGCGAATCAACTTTTGATCAAAATACAACCTGACACTGATCTGAAAATTGCGAAAAACGTAAGTAAATTTGAATTTCGCGGGCTACCCTGGCACTTCCCCCTTAAGTCTAAAATAATAGACAGTATCTTTCAAGCAACTACCATCTGTGTGTGTTTGCATAGCTGGAAAATTGCAATACGGCAGTTATTTACGACAACCAAAAATGTCGCGGTGGTCATGGCTGAGACAACCCAATAAATGTACAGTTTAGTCACAAACAAATCATTTTTGGTCATACATAGAAAGTTTGGTTACAAACAACACAGTACTGTTGTTCCATTCAACGAAACACTATTGAAACTGATACAACGGTAATAGACATGTCACCAACAAATTTCAAGCCGCTTGAAAATGTGGCTGGCTAATAGAAAAAAGCGCTTTAACTGCTGCCGTTAACATTCCAATGGAGTAGCCACATTATAAATAGGTTAAGTATTTTTGATAATAAGAGGTTATATCGTTATAAATGCTTATTAAGGCTGCGTAGGGCGCAGTCACGTCAATTAGTCGTAATCTTACTTCGTGACTTGTGACTTATGAGTGGCCGATCTTCAAGCGTGGCCATTTCTACCGATTTCTATCAAATAAATCGGGCCACAATAAATATGATCACGACATGTTAGTTAATCGTTTGTATAGTTTAATGGCGTACGTTTGTCATCGTGTGCCGACCTTGTGGTAATGTGTGCGTAAATGAAACGAATTAAATATCAGATGGTTGGATCTGAAGGTCATCTTTAAGTGGGAGATAGGTATTGTAGGCAGTAAGATTCTAGTACCTATGCATAATTATTTCTCCGATACGAATATATCTGAGAAATCAATAGCGGAGTTCCCGCAGTGACAATACACTCTTGAGTAATAATAGAGATATTCTGTTTTGTCGTCAATCGCTTACCTCATTTTTAAGTAAAGCCTGACACCACAGACACGTAATCATTTTTTCTAAATGAGAGAGAGAGATGATTTCGCAAGTAAAGTAATCAATGTTTCCTGAATGTAATTTTCTTAATTTTCTTCCGGGCACCATAAGCTCATGCTGAGGCAAATGGTGCACTTAAAGCTTTGGTTTTCTAGGAAAGCGGTTCAGTCATATTGTAACGGCCATCATGGACATCTGTTATTTTCACCAGTATTTGAAATTAAGGTGTCAAAAAGAGAAAATTTGGACAGTCGTTATTATGTGACTTTTCACCGCTTTCTCAGAAAACCAAAGGTTTACAGGGTATTTTGCCCAGTCGCCCAGTTCTTAAGTATATCACTCTTTTACTCATCCCAGCCTGATAGGTATCATAAGTTAGCAAATAAAATCTTGCTACATAATTATTGATTTATTTATCATCAAACCCATAACAAAAATATGATCACGACCGCGACATTTCACGTCGTATATTTGTCACCACTGACCTTGTATACCAACCGTGTGTGAGTGAATAAAAATAATTAAATACCTTACCTTCAGGCTTGCATGTGTGAGTGAAACCTTATATAAAACGTATGTAGATTTAGTTGCAATCATGTAGAGTATTATGTCGGGAAATTATGCTGTTCAACAATAAAAAACGGATGGTTTAATTTCTCTTTATTTGTTGTAATCTTGCGTTCTTGCGTTTATTTTTATTGTTGGCTGCGGGTTTGTATGTAGGCTTGGTTGTATGTGGCAGTCAACCCCGCTAGTAGCCTTGCTACTTGACTGGTTAATCTTTTACGACACGACTTTAAGTAATGTCATGTAGTTCGTGTTGACACGAAAGAAGAATAGCGGTGTTAAGCATGATTGTGTAGTTTCCGACGAAGAAAACTCCACCCTCCTCCAGCTATAAATTGCAAATATATCTAAAATTCACAAATGAAATTCCTGAAAGTTCAAAAAGTGCTGATTCTCAATCAGCACTTTTTGAACGACAATATTATAACAGGAACGTTTTTTTATCACCATCCAAAATGTTACAGGTGTTCTATCCATGAATATGAACAACTTTTACTATGGGACTAACTCTGAAATCACGAAAATAAAAATCAGCTGTTTCATACATTTTGGTCAAGTAGGTATTGAATAGTAAGTGATAAAAAAAATCTTCCTGTGTACGGTAGTCCCCCAAAACGCCCGCCATTTCCTAGTGCTTTAGGTGGGAAGAAGAAGTGGCGCAATAAACTCCCCAGCAGCATAGCGATCTTTTAAGTTAATTGTTTGTTAAGATTGTATAAAATTAACACAATGATACTTAATAATCAAAACCCATTCATTTCTTTACGCAGTTTGCCTTCTTTTATCATAGAAACAACACCATTAGATACTTTACACATAAAATAACAAAAGACAGACAAATTACCGCCCTCGTTACCATAAACTATATCTTACTTTTTTCTAGTGTTTAGCGCAACCATAAAGTAGTCACGGGCGAGTTGGGGAGGCGGTAATTAACTTTCAATTTGCACACATCAGCGTGCAAACAAAGAAAGTAGCCATCTTGATATCAACTATTTACATAGAGGGCTAGCCCCTTCTTGAAATAACAATTTGGAAGTAATTTAGATGTTAGAACACAAATTAGGATTGAATTATTTGGGAATAACTAGTTTTTTGAGAGCGTGGAAAGTATTTTTGTCAAGTTTTTATGAACGTCATGATTCTCAATTCGGCCACTCATATACACATAGAAGTAATAATAATACATGTGAAATAAATAATTATACAAAAAATCACGCCTTCTTACCACGGGGGTTGGCAGGAACTACAGAACGCTACATGCTACGATCCATACATACTTCTTTTGCTTCGTTCATGATACTCCTTAAACTAAGTATACAACATAATATTTGTTTGAATATTTTTTTATAAAAAAGTATGTTAGTAACTTTTATGAAGGCTACTCAAACTTCATATTACAAATTCTACAGAAACTTACTGACCATTGTGCATTGTCGTGAACTTTTTCTCGAAAATAAAAAGAAGTAGGTGTTATTTTTTTTTGTACCACGGAAACTTCTAAAACAATAACAACACCTGAGGTTTCATCACGAGTTTTATAAAGCTTCTTGGAGTCATAGTCATTACCTCATTACTGTAAAAATAACCAGCAAGGCTGAGTTCTAGATTAAGCGATAATATCCTCAAGTTTCTTCAGCCACTTTTTTACATCGCTCGACTTAATAAACCTTCGTACATTATTAGCTACACGTTGACAATGCGAAGTATAGCCGCGTTTATCAGTGTGTGTCGTACCTTAGCTTTCGTGAGAGAATTCGTTGGATTTCAGCGTTGCCGAGTGGAAATGACTGCTTGTTTATGGAGCACTACGAGTGCTTTTTTTCGATAATAGCTTTTACTGACAGCGTTGCTTGAAATGTACTTGATTCTTTTACAAGTGTTACATATTTTATCAAAGAAACAGAGTGAAGTTTTTGTACGAAACTGATTTTAAAATGCGTCGTTTATATTGTCAGTTTTTTTGCGTCGTAATTTTAAAATCATTTAAAATACGTAAACATACTTACGTAGATTGATTGATGAGTTCAGTTTATCATTATGATATGTGTGAGTCAAAATACAATTATGAATCATGTATTTTTTAAGTGCTAATCTGATTGTACAGACGCCAGCACACCAAGCTTCTACAATCTGTCAGATTTCTTTAATAGATTTTCAACTTTATCACTAAAGCATAAGGTTCAAATTTGATTGGGAAAATTTGACAGTTTCGGCTAGCTTGATGTGCTGGCGTCTGTACTAATGATTTTAGTATCAACTAAAAGGTAGTGTATCAGCATATTTGAATTTTCTATATCCCTCTCACCGAGAGGAGGCCTGTGTCCTAGCAGTGGGAAAGTTATAGGCTGATTATGCTTATTAATATGCTTTTATCTCTAAGGATGACTTTCGGTTTTACGAGGATCTACCGTCTGACGTAAGAATGGTTTTTTGAGTTACGTTAGTTGGTTTGATTTGTTCACAGATAGTTGTTACCTAGTGCGGAGAAATATAATAGTTTCTAAAATAATTAAAATAAACTGATAGAAAGAAAGAAAATATATTTATTTAGCACAAACTTAAAGACACAATATAATATGATTTATTCTTCTTATACATCAGATAAAAAGTGAAAAGTCAGGTGTAAGAAAACAAAAGACAAAAGGAAGACTGCCACTTTTATGGAATTATCTAACTCAAACTCAAAGCATTTATTTCAATTAAACCATTTACAGGCACTTCTGAATTGTCAAGAAGTCGGTCAGTCAGAAAATATGAAGCTAGTTGCTCATTCCAAAGCGTAGGTACCTATGGCGAAGAACGGGCAAGAAACTTCATGGACACTCGTTTAAATTATATTTTTTACAAAAATATTAATTTCATCATTAATGTTGAATTTATAATTAATTATACGTGAGAACGATGTAAAAAAAAAGACGTACGCGTTAAAAGCGTCCAGAGTACAGCAGATAGTAACAAAACAACAACCCAAAAAGAAAATAATTGAAAATAAGCCGAGCCGTTATCCAAATAAATCATTCCGTCATGTAAAGTCTTATACAAAAATATCTCCAGCTCTATTAATCTCCCTATTTCACGATAACTACTTCCAATAACACCAAAATTAATAACCACAGACTATAGACATACACTTGCCAAACCTCGCATGTCTGAGGCAGGAAGGCCGTGATCCACTTACCGTGGTATCGGATCAGGACGTCCGCTCCACTCACCCGTATAGTACGGAACGGATTACTGTAATCTAACTGATAGTCTTGCCTTTATTGGGAAGTTATTGCGGAGCTGTCGAAATGGGTAAGAGACTGTGTGTTATGGGTTAATTTAAAAGAAAAGAGACTTCGGTCAACTATGAAAGTTTGAACCAAGGTTTCATATCCAAGAATGAAATACAGATTTGCGAGACGTTCTCGTGATGTTGCTAAATTGTCTTTTGCATCGCGCTTTTTATTATTCGCCGATTATTCTTCTTCCGATAACCGTTGGGGTAGACGTGTTCTTGAGTGGAGACCGCGAATCGGTAAACGTAAGGTGGGACGCCCTCAGGCTAGGTGGAGCGACGATCTTCGCAGGATGGCTGGTAGCAGCTGGATGAGAGTTGCCGAAAATCGCGTTGAATGGCGTGCGATAGGAGAGGCCTATATCCGGCAGTGGACTGCAGTAGGCTGATGATGATGATAATTCTTCTTCATAGGGCCGGTTGACGAAAACCTCATGATTGGGATTCATGTGATAATTACTTACAAATTAGACATAACATAACATCTCTCCTGTTTTCCCCGAGGGGTTCGTCAGAGGTGCACCTGTAGTACACCCACACTTCACCCGTTATGTTTGATTCCCATGTAATAGGGGGCGTGCCTATTGCTATCAACCGGGCACAAATCTAAACTCCGGACTGCTATTGAGAAATTCCAGATAGAAAAACCCAATAACACTTTGCCCGACCCGGAAATCGAACTCAGAACCTCACGCTCAAGAGTCGCGCTTGCGACTACTAGATCAACGAGCTCGTTTTTACTCATTTAATCGTTTCCGCTGAACTCTGGTACAATTAGGTACATTTAATTACTAATTAGGTACATTTCATATCGCCATGTGAAAATGTAACTATGGAATATTAGTTGAGGAATGAAATCAGAAACCATTGAAGCTTAATCTGACTCCCAATAACTGCTTTACAGTTTTTTTATAAAAGTAGGTAGGTACTTCAATGCTGCTCGCTCGTATAGTCATAATCAAATCTAAGTCAAGCCATAAAAACCTAGGCGAAGTCATTAATAAGCGGCGGAGCTGGTCACGCATGTCGCGGACTCCGGCGCGTATCTACCAACGAACACATTTTCTTCATTAACTTGTCCGCCTCCCGAGTTTTTTCTACGCCGCAGTAAAGCTCTTTTCATATTAGAATATTCGCGTGTGTGCGGGCGTAAATCACTGGATTGTCACTGCGGTGGACTTATAATTTTATTGTCGGACGACGGCGACACGACAGCGCGCCCGTCACGCGACGACGACGCCCGAACGCCTTCGCTCACACGGCAACACACGGATCCCGGTTTTATTGTCCCCGCTCTAATTATGGAGTTATTTAGAATGAGATCTCACCTGAGATTAGCGTCTAGACTTACTTACACCTGACCAATCAGACTCGCTCTTTCGTGAGAGATTAATTATAATTGGACGCAATATAAAGTGGATGATTAAAATATTTTGATAGCTCGAGCACTCACCGGTCGCTTTACACAAAAATGTTTGCCGATTCGAAACGTTAGTTCGTGCTTATGGAGATATCGCGTGAATGAATTAACAAGGTCCATTATAGATGGGTAGTTATAAGGAATCATAACTTATGTTTAGTTCTTGAACTCGACAATTTTATAGTTCGTCCTTTAAATACCAACCGGTAATTATGTACATGGTAATATGAAGTAATTATGAATGCTTTCCTTTAGATGTGTGCTTAGTTTCGAAGCTTACAAACTTGGGATGACTTTGTTCTGCTCCGGGCATGTGTTTTGTTATCTACTTAAGTTGAGGAAATTAAATAGGTAACTAGGTAACAAAGATAAGATTGAGTATGAATGTCGACGGCTTTGAGAATAGGGGAAGACCAAAGAAACAGTGAATGGACTGTGTTAACGATGAAAAGAAAGAGGGAGACACTGAGATGACGACTAATAGAGAAGTATAGAAGAAAAAGAGATGTTGCGCCGACCCCAAATAAATTGGGATAAGGGCAGGAGAATGATGATTCACAAAGATTTTCAACCTAAAACGTCAATGAGACTACTTAAAACGACAACCCACTTCGACGGCCACGTAGCCGTCCACTGAAACTAGGTTGTCCATTCAGCCCCGCCTCCCTCCATGCTGCCATTATGCGACAGGATGTCGACCAGACCCGTAATAGGTGTCATTATTGTGTCGTTCAGAAATTGCTTCACTATCGGAGGAGTTATCAGGCGCTTTATAGGTCCAGATTACATGGTATGTACTTTTTTACAGGCCACATATAAGTGGGCTTTGTAGGCCGCGTGGCCACGTACCACCCATCGCTTATTGTTCATTACGGGTTTTAATTGGGTGTGGCTTAGCTGTACAGTCTGAGTTTGTAATGATGTTTCAAATAGTTTACATTTTATTATGCGGCTCATTTGAAGGCTTGGTTATCGTTGTTTTCTTTTGTGTTTCAAGGAAGTGAATGTAAAGAGTTATGTTAGTAGGTATTTATTAAATATTTCCGCGATCTGCGCAAAAACTATGCCGTGGCCCTGCCTCATCAATTGTTTTGCTAAAGTCAACTAAGAAATTTGTAGAGACAATGAAGATTATTTATGTATGTAAGACTTGGTAATAAAAAAAAACAATGACGTGTAGAACAGTCAAATTATCTTCAGGGTCTTCCCAATGTATAGCGCAAGGGCTTATACATAACATACATAATCAGCCTATAATGTTCCCACTGCTGGGACAAAGGTCTCCTCTCGGGGAGAGGGAGTGGGCTGTAATCCACCCAGTGCGGGTTGGCAGATGTCACATGTCTTCGAATTTTTGGTTCTAGGACATGCCAGTTTCCTCACAATTTTTTCTTCACCGTTTTGAGAACAGAGTAAATTATTTCATCACCAAGGGCTTATACTCGACTGAATTTGATCAGAAATCTTGAAATCTGGGTTGTTCTATAAATAAACGAAATGCTTGGTATAATTTAATTATTTATTTGGATCTACATTCTACAATAGAGGTTACATCTATACTTAATATTATAAATGCGAAAGTGTGTCTGTCTGTCTATCTGTATGTTACCTCTTCACGCTTAAACCGCTGAACCGATTTAGATGAAATTTAGTTTAGAGATAGTGTGTCGGGAAAGGACATAGCATACTTTTTATCCCGATATTACCACGGGATCGAAACGTATGCGGGTGAAACCACGGGGCGCAGCTAGTAATTATATACAACTTACAGGGACAAAGACTAGTGTGCGAAAAATAATGAACGAAAACCCAACAAAATTCAATTTCAATTTTAATTTCGCCTCAACCTGTTATCTGCCAGTAATTTCACTGACAAATAGCAGTCATAAGCGGCTATTCGCGTTAATATATGCACCGTTTGTGGCACTCGTATCCTAGCCATGATAATGAGTGTGGCTATGAATAAGTGGCCACTAATACTGGCGGATATCCTCGCGAGCCATTCCTGGCATTCCACTTGAAGTGTCATGCGAACTCAAAAGTTTCTGGTGGATTCTTTTGTTTTTGTGGGTTTGGGCTGTCTGAGGTGAGGTTTTGAAGGAAAGTAGAAATAACCAAATAATTATGTTGACGGCTCTAATATTTATTTAATGAAAATTAGAGGATCTCGTGGAAAAACGTAGTGATTAATTTATGTTTATGGTAAAAAAGGCGGACATAATTGTCTATGAAGGGTAATCAGGGTTCAGGAGTAAGTTACTTTGAAATACTGGAAGGCACTTGGATGGAGGTTTTATCTGAGATAAGTGGTAACACAAACCTTTTCGTTTAGATAACAAGCGGGAAAGCGTTAGACAATAATAAAAATAAAATATAATTGTAATAAATACGAGTACAAAAGTATCGCCTATTTATTTATTTAATCATTTATGGACACACATATACATATAAGCAGACAAGAAAAATGAACAGAAAAATAGGTACAAAGTTGATGCTTATTTCTAACCAAATCTCTTCCAGCATACCTGCGATAAGAAAGTAGATTAAGAGATATAGACAGCGCTAATTTCGCTATGTCTACTATTCTTAAAGACAATGTTAAAGAACTCA
Source organism: Hydraecia micacea (assembly GCA_914767645.1). NCBI lineage: Eukaryota > Metazoa > Arthropoda > Insecta > Lepidoptera > Noctuidae > Hydraecia > Hydraecia micacea. Next base: position 6,612,168 of record OU611794.1, read on the forward strand.
AAGGGGTTGCGTTCTTAGACAGACATTGGACTCACGCGCCTCGTGACTCAACATCAGCTCATTTTCATAATTTCCATAACAAAAAATGTAGGTCGTTGACCCCGCCGGGTGACATTTTTATAACCGTGTTTATGGTTTGAAAAAAATTTGAATTATCATGGACCGGTAGGCTTTTTGGTAAAAAATGGACTAATTAGTGCTGACCATGGCTGGTAGATAAAGTGTTAAGATTAACGTAATATGTATTGAGTTAAATGTTAACTTCACATGGTTAAGTACAATATATTTCACTAATGAGTTCTTATGTCTAAACATTAGCTTCAAGAAAAGAAAAATATAATAATTTGAAAGTGCTTTTTCGAAATTGAATTTTGATTCAATTCAATTCAAAAAAATTGCATTCAATTAAATCAGAGCTTTACTGTATTTCACTATTTATTTTGAATTGTTTACGTATATCTTAGGTTAGCAGTTCATTCAATCAACATATTGATTGAGTGAACTGGTAACCTAACTAGGTATCTACTTAACTCTGATTTTTACTAGACTAATGACCTTTTTTTCAACATGACATACTCTGAGGGCCAATTCCCGTAATAAAAAACGTTCAAAATCTAGTCGCAATCACATCTCAGCGATAATCAATGTAAAAAATGTAGAGATTTTTGATAGATTGAGGCTGAGAAGTGAGAACGTTCTTAAAATGACGAGAATTACCCCTCAGAGTTTATTTTGAAATAATGAATTAATAAAATACCCACTCACGATGAAAGTAACAAAATTATACCTACGTACCTAAGTTATTGTACAGAATATGACTACACTTAATATTTTGTAGATAACATTAGTTTATCGTTAAATAAATCTCACAGTACGATGACTATGTTTTATTAGAATAGCCACTTAACGCCAATCGTGGACTGTGAATTGTGATTATATAAACTTTCCTAGATGTACCGTTGTTACTAGAAGTGGTAGGCGAGTGACGGTTCATAAAACTAAGCATAGTTTATATAAGAGGTACTGTATCTATACTCACACACTAATCTCTGTTTTATTCATATTATTATAAGACTTTATTCAAGATAAACAATCTTTTTTCAGTACCTGACAGGGGAACCCGAATACCTACTTACTGAAACTCAATAGGTATATATCTTCTGAAAATACTAAAGCAACGTAGGTATTCGATCACATCTAAAATACGTAATAATAATTTCCATTACTTTTCAAAACATGAAAAAATATTGATGTAAATACATTTGTTATTGGAATAGTTTTCTTAAACATTAGAGAAAATTTCTTATAATAATTTGAAAATACAATACAAACACAAAGTTCTTCATAGCTCCCTGCACTCACAACATCATAACCACTTTTATGTCATTTCCAGTCATCATAATTAATGTGTCGCGCCATTAGTTCATTTTAGGGGTAGATGATGTATCCAGATTGAGGGGTCAAGTGTCCCCCGGGGGGTGAGATATCCATAAAAGGGGGGTAATTTTGACCGCGCAGTCAGATCGAATATTGCGATAGTGACCGCTAAGGGGAATAAGACAGGGTTTTATATGAAATTCTTAAGTCCTTAATTGACTTGGAGATATGTATCACGCTATGGATATTAAGTAATATTGACTTTTAATTATTTTGTTTGTGGTGCTTTGGTTGTTGTTATTTCAGTTTTGATTGTTGTAATGGGAGTTTTTGATTTATTTATTTTCTTGTTTTTTTTTTTTAATTTGTTTTGTAAGCTTACCGAAGAATAAGAATGGAAGATATTGGGAGAGGCAATAAAAGTTAACTTAGGTGTATTGTTTAGTAGTTGTTGGTGTGTGTTAGGAGGGTCTTAGGTAGGTATGATAATGTGTATTAAAAGAACGCTGTCACGGTTTTTGTAGCACAATCTGTAGTCTTTTGTAGTAAAATGGCATTCATTTAAAAACAGTTAACAAAAAGTTTATGTGATTTTCAGAAAAAATAAAACCAAATGAAGCAATAAAACTATTAACACACACACACACACACAGATATTAAACAAATGTTCACACAAAGGCCATTTGAATAAAATTAATATTCACCGTCAGCATAATAAAATTTCCCGGAATAAGCAACACGACTCAAAGGCCTCGCATCGCAGGCTTTCCGCGAAACCCGACTAACGAGTACTTATCACTTTCATGTCGAAAACTTACATAACACTTTACATCAGCAGATTTCCTTCTAAGAAATGTTCTATGAAACTTATGTTCGTAACTACGACAAACCCTATGATATGAGTTCGCAATTCGCACCCCTTACCAGAAACTAACACGTAACACGAGTATTGGCTCCAAGAGGGTAGTTTTTATAACGTCCACCAGATGGCGCATGTCATTTACTGCAGCCCTACACCAACCAACTAACGTTGACCTCCTACAATTCAACCAAACCCACCTAAAAATGGTGGGTTTATAGGCATTTTGGGAGGCACGGTAGGTCTACATAAACTGGTGATCTACTAGGAGGTTAGGAGTCAAAAGGATCAGTTACGGTATAACATCAATTTCTGCAGTTATTGATAGAGGGACATAACAATATCATAATTCAAGTTTTCCGGATAGATATGATTTATGGTAAATAATAGGCAAGGTTGGTCATGTTTTGATCGGTGACAATAGCAATAATAATAGAAATGTTAAGAAAAATTCAACACAAATACCTAATTACTTACAAGTAAATAAATACATAATAATACACACACACACACACACACAATAATAATATGCCAAATTAATGAGCTGGACTCCTTTAATAAAGATTGGTCCTTGGCAACTCTGCACAAAGAGAGGTAAAAGAAAAGAAGAGGTAAAAGAAAAGGTGGAAAGAGAGTAGGAAGGCCTTTGCCCAGCAGTGGGACATTAACGGCTAATAAAAAAAAATAGGTAATTCGGACTTGAAAATAGGAAAACGGTAGTTTTTCCAATATGATCCATCTTAGGCTTTCTTTTGCGATACTGATAGGCGTTGTCTAAAACATTTGTTAAAGTAAGGTGAAGGCCTAATTATGGGGCGATGATCATGAAAATTGGCGAAAACCCCAATTGCCATTGGTTACTGCTGCTAAGCTCCTCGAAAAACATCCCGTCACCAACTGGTGGTCATCAGATGTTCGTGTCTTCGAAGTACGCATTCCAGTGCCGTTTTGTGGAAATAAATTACTATAAACAAGCGTAAATAAACTACTGATTCATCAAAACACAACATGTTAAACAGTTATATTACCACAAATATTTGATGGAAATCCAGTCCAATTGGAGCTCCGTATCTAATTGAGTAAGTCCGTAGACTTGGATCACGCTATCCTTAGCAATTTGGACTAATGATACCAGTACGAAGGCTTGTTCCTTTGTAAATAATGGTTTCAGTTAGGGAGGGATAACTTATAAAGAAGGATTCGATCATAGAGAACATAGTAACTAGGCCTTAGGCATCATACCTTTTTTGTTGCGCGGAAATCTTCATGGATTTTTTATTTTTATTTATTTATAGTTAATTAAAACGGTATAACACCAATTACATTAATTAACATAGAAACCATTATTACGTTGACAATAATAATTATACATACATAAACTATAATTAACAATAATTATGTTGTACGAGTATATAATTTAATTTAAAACTAACACGGAGATTCTCTGTCTGGGGATACCAACCATTCGCTTTAGCAGAGTCAAGCTACTTTTTAAAGAAATAATAAAAGCGAAGAAACATGTATTGCGCCAAAATATTGGTGAGATCATTAGAGATTATTTTAGTGAACTACAAAAACATGAATTTCAAGTTAGAACTAATGAGATCTTATTAGAACGTAACTAGAATGTCTCCAGAGGTAGTTGAAACATTCTAGAAGTTTCTAAGGTTTCTTCAAGAAACATTTAGTTACACGTGCGCTTACATCATAGGTCACATTATAATGACGAGGAACGCAAAATGTAAATAGTGAATAGAAAGGAGATGGCTATGGGACATGAAATTATGCGAAAATAACCGTTTTACTAAAGACTTTTCGTGTTGAGGTTTATGAAGTGCGAATTTTGCGTAGCTTTCCTTTATTGAAATTACTATAATATGTGAGATTTTGTTGTTTGACGATTATTTTCTTCTTCTCGTGTCGGCAGTATTAATATGAGAAATACCTCACGTTTTGGTGGAAGGAATAGTCGGTCAGCTAGGGTAATAGTACGCCTGACTGAAGGGTGTTGTGCTATAACGATCTAGACAGGCACCTCGATATAACGAGCGAAAGTATAATTTCAAGATAAGGGATTGGTTTTTATCTTATCCTCATTGGTTTTTATATAGTCCTCAGAGCAGGGAGAGCATCGGTGGCCCAGTGGTAACTGCCGCGACTTACGAGTTGTAGGTCGTAGGTTCGAACCCAGACAGGCGCTTTACTTTATGTACAATATTTCATCACCACTGCTCTCAAAACGGTGAAGGAAAACATCGTGAGGGAACTGGCATGTCCTAGGGCCAAAAATTCGAAGACATATGACATCTACCAACCCGCACTGGGTCCGCGTGGTGGATTACGGCCCACTCTCTTTCACCGAGAGGAGGCCTGTGTCCCAACAGTGGGAACATTATAGTCTGATTATGCAGAGCAGGCCGAGTATTTATATGACTATAGGGACAAAAAAGTGAATGACTGAATCATGAAGAAACTTTCCTCCCAATTTTTAACCACCGGCAGAGTCCTTTGTTTTACAGAAATGAACTTTGCGTGGGTTTCAACTCGCAATGAAAACTCGCCAAAAGAAATGGGGGTCACTAAACAAATAATAAACAACATCTCTTATATCACAGAGAGAGATTTTTTTCAACTTCTCCAATTTAGCCGCTTCGAGATTACATAAACAATTGCGGGCTGTGCTGTAATCGTGGCTTAACGGCTGGACGAGGCGGGGGTTAATTAAACAATAAATAGCCGTATAACCCCCACCTCTCCTCGCCCCCGCTCGCCGACCTAACGATTATTATATTCAAAAGTCGCAGCTTTGAATTCGCATCACTCTCTGGTAATGTGTCAACGCGAGCCGAGGGCGCCTATTCTATAAGTCGACTTTATAAGGTTTCGAACAGTCGTGACGTTGCCCTGTGACATAATATTGGACATGTTTCAATTGAATGATTACGATAAAATGATTAGGTTGTTTTAAGTAATGATAAAGTGTAATTATTTATAAATATTACGCAAAACAGTAGAAGTATTGTTTCTATGAGACTCTAACTGGTTTTTACTGGTTTTCTAATCAGAATTTAATGTGATATCTCAGTATTTATATTGATTAAATCCTTTATCAGTGCTAGGTAGCAACAGCTCTACTCAGAAACATATGATTAAGTTGACCACACAAAAAACATATTTATTGAATATCGTCTTACTACGAGTTCTAGACAACAAGCCTTTTATTGTCCCACTGCAGGGCAAAAACCTCTTCTCATACAGAGAAGGCACAAACACTGATATTACGCTTGCTCAAGACGGCGATATCAGATTTATATTAACACTTTTATTAACTACTAGTCCAGGTGGGCTCACGATGTTTTTCTTCATCGTCCACTACTACACAAGCTCGTTCCAAAGCAACGCACGATATCATCATACCTATGATTCACAGAACGACTTTCGACTGACTCCAGAATAGGTACCCGCCAGTCATTACGAGTCGCTCGTTAACGTTCTCTAATTGCATCGGGTTAATATAGACTTTGTTAAATAAAATCTCTCATCTACCCCCACTACCTCTACCCCTGTTCGGCGCCTTTTTTCGTTATTTAGCGCGCTGCAGATGCCCTTAATGACGCGTTTTGAAACTTACGATGACACTTGGCGTCGCTCCGGCCCAGGTCCGCCTCGGATGTTAATTGCACAAGGAATTAAAGAATTTCCGTTCTTCCTGTGAATTAATGGGTCGGCCTATGTGTAGGGGAGGGGAAATGTTGTGATGTTATTTACGAATGGGAGGTGTTCTGTGGTTGGTGTTATGTCATTAGGAGTGTGTGGTTGGTTGCATTCACATGACTCGAAGGCAGATAGAAATGCTTAAATTATGTAAGATCTTGTGTATATTTTTTTGGTTATGTTGTTTTGTAATTTCCGTGAAAGTTTTGCATTTCTATGTTATTATTTAAATGTCTGTTCAGTCCTTCCAGGTATTGCGATGTAACTTGAGATTTTGAACCTATTTCTTATGAGATATCATAATGTACATCAGATTATTCCAATTGGAAACAATTTCTATAAGAATTTGCTTAATATATGTAGGAATATACGTATTTACAGTGATTTTAATAAAATCCTACACATTTTACGTGTAGGTACTAAATAAATGAAAGCCTAATAATCACGATCTTAAATTCCTTCTAATTAAATTTTCCTTCGAAGATCTTCCCCCAGTTTTTAACTTAACTGTCCAAGTTAGACCATAAACACTGAGAATATATTTCGTAATGTTTAATAAAGTTAATATTATAATTGCCGATGAGTTCGAAGATTCGTCGGGAGTCGTGGTATGAGTGTAGTTCAGAAATGCGCGCCACGTGGTGGGAACATTACGCTCGGCAATTCGCGCACGATTAAAATTATCCTACTCAGTTATCGAGGGAGTGACGATGTAGAGTTGAGTATAAGTAGAAATGACGCCGTTTCTTACATTGTTGTGTGTTTGCACTGGTTTCGTGGTGTTGGGATGATTTATTCCCGTGAGACGTCATTTGAATGGGACGACGTTTGTTTCTCAAATTGTTGAATTTTCGTGAGTCGGTTTGTATTTGTTAAATGCATAGCTTGGCAGTATTTCTACCTCCATCAGTCTTCTAGCCGTTTGTTAACGTTTTAGCGTTTTCTTCAAGCCGAAATAGATGCTGCTATATCAGTATATATTAAGTTAGTATCTCATTGAGTTATCCTGTAACGGTAGATGTCAGTAGATTTTTTTTTTGTTTGCATCTGCAATCAGTGCATTCACTTTTAGCAGATGTGTTGCATGCTAAATAAATATTTTCAATAGAGAGACTGGCAACTGTTATTCAGATATACAGAATATACTTCAACTAACTTAATAAGCAATACATAAATACAGCAATAACAAAGCTTTATTAAATATTAAAAAAAAAAACAAAATTCGGTAGTTCCCACAAATAAACAATGAAAAACGAATAAACAATATTCTAGTTAGAAGGTTGAAAATAGTCCCCATACCAAAACTTCCAATTCAAAATACAAATTCATTCTATCGTTCACTAAGTCTATAGTCAAGACGTTCAGCAAGACGGGCGTCAGCAAGGAGCGGATGACGACGTGATTGGCGCTACTTAATTAATCCCAAGGGCTCCCTAATTAATAACAATAATTCGCCGAGTTGTCGCAGATGACGTCACCAACCAACAATCAACACTCGACAGTCTTCATTCGAATAAAGTTTAATTGTTTCGGATAATTGGAACAATGGAAGTCTGCGAAACTGGAACAACCCGGCTCGGATGAAATAATATTATTTGTCGTGACAAAATGTTATGTCAGACTCCGTTTATTGTTTTAAACTCGGCTATGAATCTGGTTGAGTCTTTCTTTTGTTTATTTTAGTTTCCATGGTAGTTGAATTCCGAGGGGCTCGTGGCTAAATGATCAATGCACAGCCGCACGGGTCGGTCCAAGGTTAAGCGACGCTTGCCGAGATCAGTCCGTGGATGGGAAACCGACCATTTTTCTACCTTACCTATCTTCTTCTTAGCGTGATGATAGCAACCTAAATAGAGTGGGCCCAGAATTCGGCAAAGAGTTTGGCAGCTTTACCTATCTTCTGTTTTTTAGGGTTCCTTAGTCAATAAATGACAAAAACGAAACCCTTGTAATTACGCCATGTCCTTCTGATCGGATGACACATAGTCATTTTACTCGGAGATTATCAGCACTACATCGATAAATATTGTAAAGAAAGTGTATTCTCTTCCCCGCTAAACAATGGTGTAGTGAAATTATGAAAAAATAATTAATTGGGGTGGCACTCCCCATGCATGTAACCGGATGAAAAAGAAAATATTATATGCACCGATGTATCGATGGATCCCATGATTGAAAAGATGGTGATGTTTCTAAGTGGCTTTTTTATTTAAGTCTGAGATACATATAGGATATTTTTGGTTGCATCCGCAGAAATAATTTAGTTGTTCATAGTTTTTTTGGGAAAAACTAAATATATATTCATCCCAACTAGGGAAGTCTTCGCTGTGCAAGGTCCGACACACGCTTGTCCGGTTTTTTTGTATCTTAGTACTAGCGACCCGCCGCCTCTGTGCAGGGTTTTTACGAGTTAACAAAGCATCAAGATTTCTTTATTACATGTTAGTCTAATATTAATGTATTATACATAAATCTTCCGGAATAAATTATCTAAATGATGGTAAAAACTGCATCAAAATCCATTGCATAGTTCAGAAGAACAACGCGATCATACAGACAGACGCGAAAAGCGACTTTAATTTTATAATATTATGTTTAGAAGTGTACATTACATGACATGTTGAAGCATCTGACTTTTGGACTGCAAAATATTTACCTGTCTAGCTGATATCCGTTTTGTAAGCTTGATAAAAATCTACTATAAATTAGATAAATATTATACAATATATCTAATATAGTATAATAATCATCTAATATATCTTTAAACTTATCAGTGGTATCTTCCTATATATTTGTTTGTCTTTGAGGTAATTAGGAAAATCCTGTTTTGATGATGATAATGGTAGGTACCTAATTATTATTCCTACGAAATCCTAAAATAAAGACTATTTTAGCGATAATACGTTAAATTGGATACCTACGTGTCGTCAGGATGAATATTTCTCGACTACGGAACCTTTCACTGTGCGAGGTCCGACACGCGCTTGTCGGGGTTCTCATATATTAATAAATATTCATGCGTCACATGACATACTGAAGCATCTGCCTTTTGGACTGCGGAGTATTTACATATCTAGCTGATATCCGTTTTATAAGCTTGATAATGAGCATTATTAGATATATCTTCAACATTATGAGTGAGTATTTACCTATCTCCTTGTTTGTCTTTCAGGTCATTAGGAACATCTTGTCTTAAAGATGATAATGGTACCTAATTGTTATTAAATAATAAATTATTTTAAATTTTTAAGCCTAAAATAAAGACGATTTTAGTGATAAAACGTTATATTGAACATCGCTTTTAGCAATAAGACCTACCATTGTGTCACCCTATGTAAAATTTCTACATTTATGTCTGTAATGTGTACATCTGACCATAGTAAAGAATATTCTATCTATCTATTGCGTACGTGTCGGAAGACAGGTATTATTTTACTGCGTAAGTAATTATACAACTGATATAATTATAAATCCATCGTATATCATCATTATTCGTCATGTTATCATCTGGCAGCGCGATTTCATGGGGCTACTGAGTTGCATATATATTTGTTATGTATTTTTTTATTTATTTATTTATCTTTAATCCAAAAAGGTAAGTAACTTTATAAGCTAAGCCCCACAAAACCGTTGCAGTGGTTTGACTGTGGGGTTGGTTGGTTATTGATAACCTTGGTAGGCCGCTTCACCAGCAGAATGAGATCGGCCCTGACTGTATGAAAAAAATAAAGAAAAATAGTTTATTCTCCACAAATAAAACGCAAATTAACACTACGCCACGCACATACAAGATAATACTAACGCCAAAAGCCCAGTATTTGAAAGAAATAAAAAAATATAACATGAAGGTGATTTCAGATTTCATAATGCTAGGTCAGTTGCGGCCCGTCGACCATAGAGGAAACCATCGACTTAACTTTGAGTACCGCTGCTTCAAAATAAAAAAAGTACTTGAAAATACATGCGAATTACGCACCTGTGTTGTATTTCTTCTCGTACATAACCAAGCCGGATATGGCGACGTGTCATGAATATATGAATCTGTCAGATTATTACACAAACTGTAAAACAACGTCAATACTAAACGATATTCGATTTATAGCTGTAAAATAATCGATTTATTCCACTTTCTGAATACACCGTAATAATAATAATAACGCAGAAAATTACGTTACGACTTATTTAGGTTTCCACTCAAACATGAAAACGAACTAAGATGACAAGAGAAAGTAAGAAGCCTTATAGACAAACATCTTCCGGGCATTGCGTCACAGTTGCGTCTCAATTATGGTAACAAAGGTGGGACTTGTCTCAAGTAAATTGCGTGATACCTGTCAAGTGTCCGAGGGCGCAGATCAAACGTTCTTTTGTTTTATCTCCGTGTGACAGAGCGCCACCTAGCGGGCTTCGCGGCTCTTTGTGCCACTTGGAAATGTGTGGGTGACACTTTTGTTGCTTATTTCCATCACATTGTGAACAAAAACGCTCTGTTTCTTTGTGATGTTTCAGACATGTTTCGGTAGCGGTAGATGTTTGGTTTTTTTGACAATGGAAAAGAAACCATCAAAGAGCTTCTAAAGTTTTGAATAAAATTATTCGCAATATTTTCATACCATAAGCTTATTTTTTATGAAAAAGAATTGAATGCTCAAATCTTTACCGTTGAGATTGGTTACATACCAACCTACTCTGTAAAACCATTTGTTGCTTATACGATTCTTAAACCAGTGACCATTACACTGATTGACATTAACCGCTAATTTAAAACTATTTACCAACTCCAAATATATTTCAAAACACGTTCCTCCAATATAATCACAAAATGACTATACCAAATGTAAAACTAACTCGCTCATAAACTCATAACGTGTCATCACTCAAACCAATAATAGTAACACTGTCGAAATGTGTTTAAATCCAGCAAAACATTATGAAGTGGGCAAGTCCTAACAGATCATGAGCCAATGTCGTAAAGCCGAGACTTTACGAGACTTTACGATCGACGTGACGGCCGCGACGAAAACGCACGAACGATGACGGATCGTGTGTCTCTGACTTTATGGCGCAAAAAAAGAAGTGTTTTGAGATCTGTCCTTATTGAGTTTCGGGTGAAGTGGACCACCTATGTTGTGTTGGTAATGTTGGTATCAGTACCTACCAACTTGATAAGAAAAATGATTGTTCATTGGTATGGTCGATATAGTCTCTACTTAATCTTAAGAGAATGGTATTACAAGTGACCGTGTTATTTAATCAGTTGGTCAAGTCGAAAATCTTGAAATCATTGTATAAAACGGTCTATAATGTTCCCACTGCTGGGACGCAGGCCTCCTCTCTTCAAAAGGGTGTGGGCTGTCTAATCTATCACGCGGTCCCAGTGCGGGTTGGTAGATGTTACATGTCTCTGTATTTTTGGTTCTAGGACATACCGGTTTCCTCACAATGTTTTTCTCCACAGTTTTGGGAGTAGTGGTGATGAAATAATTTACACAAATTAAAGACTGTTCGAACCCACGACCTACCGAAATCAATGAGTACTATGTAATTTGTGCAGCCAACAATCTTCTAAGAGCGATTGTTAAAATGTGGCAGTCTGTTTGGGTAACTTAAATGTGTTTCTCTAAAACTCTGCCAATCATACGCCTAAACTCTAATAACAAAATTGGCAGGAAAACATCTTTGGCTTTACAAGGTTTTGAGAAATTAATATCGAAAATTCATATTATTTGGAATGTTCATAAGGTTTTAGCCATAAACATCAAGTTTGGCAAACGGATTGGCAGTCATCTCGAGTCACCGAGACATCCATAAACCGTACAGTGAAATTGGTTAATCTTATTTGGAAATCACACATGGATATATTATGGATCAGAAATTACTTCTGGCTTTAGAAAAGCCAATGATAATGATGATGACCTAATAGAAATAAATCATAAGAACTAATAAAAAACCGTAACAAAAAAAACCTTTCTATAAAACAATAAAAATGACAAATTATCGTTACAAAAAAGAAACGTTAACACCTCCTATGCAGTAGTAATGGGGTCATTACAGATAATGGTTAGCGGCCATTTATTTCATATCTGTATTTGTTCATTCGCGCCCTAGCGGGACATGTGTATAACTCAATAATTTCATTGTGCCCGGGATTTAGTCCACAATTGCGTGAAATATACCACTGGGTGCACCCCTAGCCGGGACGGGACATATGCTGCGGAACCCCACAGATGAACTTACTGATCTGCGTTTGGTTACGCTTCTTAAAATCATTCCGTGCATCTTAGCACGTTTTCTGAAATGTACTTGTAGATATTATATCATGAATGATCAACCAAAGAGATTTTGATCTGAATTTATCATATCATTATGACTCATCATAATTGTTTTCTGAATGATTTTTTTTTATTTGTGCTTCGGTTTAAAGGTCCATAATGAAGTCTTTGTTAAATTATAGGTAGGTACTTTAAAATCAGAAATGAAGAGATCCGCAGGAGAATCAAGGTAACCGACATAGCCCGAAGAATTGGCAAACTTAAGTGGCAGTGGGGACAGATGGCCGATGGGGCCGAAAGGTTCTGGAGTGGCGACCGCGTACCGGAAGACGTAATGATGAAAGGCCTCCCACAAGGTGGACCGACGACCTTGTGAAGGTCGCAGGAACTCGTTGGATACGAGAAGCACAAAACCGGTGGAAGTGGGCCTATGTCCAGCAGTGGACGTCTTTCGGCTGAAATGATGAGGTACTTTAATATTTCATCAGCAACGAATCGTCAACATCATCATAATTTCCGCCGGTTTTGTGCTTCTCGCATCCAGCGGATTCCTGCGGCCACGACAATTACAACAACAACAGTAATGAATCAGTAATTTACTATTCGTATTGCAGATATCCATAGATGGCGATTTACACTTCCCATCGTCAGTCCTTTCCATGTATACTTAGAATTTATAATTTTATATGAAACATCCTATTCGCTACTGTCTGCTTTAATTTAACACGATTGTGAGGAAGTTCTTCCTTCTTCTTCAAAAATCAATTTTTAATTCCCTTGTTTCGGAGTCAATCTAAAACAAGATTACTTTACCTTCTACGCAGTAGCTATTCAATAATCTTTCTAACATCGTCAAAACATATTCGTAGTCCCCAATATTATGATATCGCTTTAAATTCGTCAATGCTTCGCTAATTTGGTTTGCGCAATGGGGGAGTGACGCCGACTGATGCCGACAAATCCGCGTGTCCGAACGGCGCGCAGATGAAAAAATATGACATCTCTATAATAGAGGATAATGTTCCCGCCGCGAATTAATGTTGGCTTGATTAGTTATTATTTTATTTCTGTTTATTTCTATTTTGAATATCTTATGTTTTGTAAAATGAAAAACAGTCTAGAAATAATTATTTGGCCAATTAATGTTATATGGTGATTATTAAAATATTTCGTCGTGGGTTATTTTAAAAATAGGAGTCAGCGGAATGAATGTTCATGAATCACCAATTATTTAATGTTTAGTTATTAAAACGTATGGGTTCAACTCAACTACGGTGAATTCAGCGCAAGACGAGAGACGGGGGCACGTACAATCTTCAAAGAAGTTGAATGAAGCGTCCCGCGACACGCGCGTGATTCGCCCCTGTGTGAGTCTTACTTAATCTGATAAAAAGTAAATTGTAAATTATCTCCAAATAATATTTACGTGGCTTATCGATACAATCAATATATTATATTGACGTCGCGTTGCTTTTAAACAAAAGCTTACCTAAAATCTAGAAACAGTGGTCGTTGTGTCCTCAGACAACCTAAAAAAATTCCAAAAAAAAACAATTAATTTACCTAATGGAAGTTAGACTCAAATCCTCTACATTATTATGTCAGCATCATTACTCCGAAGTCTCGGGACATCTCGTCTCCCCAAATCGACAATATCTGTAGAGGCGCGTGGCAAGTAATCCCTTAACCCTCCGCCTACTGCGTCGCGTGAGAAGTGAATTAAATCGCCGCGGGGTCCGATCGACCACTTAACGGATCGTGTCCGTGTCTTAGGATTGATAGTGCGCCGCGGAGGGTAGTTGAAAGTTAATTCGTGTTTGGTGTCACTGCAGTCGCTTTATTACGTGTTACAGGAAATGCAGTTTTCTTATAAACTTTTTGATCAGTGGGGGAGGATGGAAAATTGTGGCGGTAAGCTTGTAATTAATTGTATGTATGGGTGAACAATATAAAATATCGACTGAAATATTTTATATTGTTCACGTTTTTGTAATATACGGAGAGAGTGCTCATGATCTCAAGGATGTTGGTTGGTGAAAGCATGGCAAGGCAGTGCTTTAAAAAGGTACAAAGCACGCAAAACGGGAAAATATTGCAAGCTAGGGAGAGGAGGTAGAGGCCTATGTCCAGCAGTGGCCTGCTATAGGTTGAGTTGATTGCTTGAGATGGCTTGGTTTCCCAAGATGTTCGCTTTAGTAGACGTGCATTTTATATTTGCATCAAGAGTGATAATCATGCATCATAAAAATGCATTGTCTTTGAAACAGAATCAACATGTGAAATTTCAACTCCGTAGGATAAGAGCAAGTGGTTTTAATTCAACTTGCAAGATTTGACCAATACTAACTAACAAGGCAAATTCAATAAAAACTTGTAAAAAGAATAATATCAAGGTTATTAACAATAGATATAACTTTACTAATTGATCAATCACCAATAAAATAACCCATGACAAAATTATAACATAACCAATTTAAGACATTGTCACAACTTTATTAATCTTTATTAGTAAATCGGGCGTGAACAAAAGTGATAAATGTTGGGAGTTATTGTTCTAAATAATCCTTTCAGTTTACAAAGACGACCCTCTGTCAGACGGCGTTGTATTAACCCTTAAATGGCGTAGTGCGGGGGTCGCGACACGCGGACTGTCACATTCACAATATAGCTTCATAGTTTATTATAATATTTTCGTTCAATATTGCCCTCATTTCCCCTCAGTAGCTTTACACGTTACACACTACTGGATTTTTAAAGCGGTCAGTTTTATTATATAGTTTGGTTTTAAAAGAAATAGATTTTTTTTTTGTTTTAGAAATTATAATTATTGTTGCGGCTTTTCTTCTACCTACTGACAATGCTAGCTTTTTATACTACATAATTACATGCCTATTGTAAAAAGTGGTGCTAAAATGTTTTAAGTTTACATATCATAGGTACTTACTTAAGGCCTTGTAACTTATTGCAACTGAGAAATCAGATTTGAAGTAAAGTATGAAGTTATTAAATGTACAAAATCACTCCGTGCGAATACTCGCGCCCTTGTACGATCCGCGATGACAATAAATCATTTAATTTGGTGACGAAATACGAATTCCGCATCCTGGGCCGTATTACTGCCATGGGTGGATTTGTACTGTTCACATGACAGCAACACGCGGTTATTACTAGAATTACAAGAATATGACAATTTATATCCCGAAACATATTACATTTGGGGAGTTTACTCATATGATCAACTGTAAATCTCCTTGTTTAAGGGGGAAAATGGATTTATCGTATTCAGGAAAGGGCTGCAAGCAGATCTACTTGAACATTCTGTTTAAATTCACGTTTAAAAAGCATCCCGTGGAAACTAGCGTTTGTGTTTACACTTCAAGATTTCCTTCAGTGGTTTCTAGTGTGGCTGTATCAATACGTAGGTAGTGGAAGTCATAACAGTGTAGGTATATGTAAGTCGATCGATGTGGCTGGAATGGGTACATACACAAGGCGGAACAATAGACCAAGGCGTCGACACAATGGACAATGCCCGTACCTCCGATACGATAAATACACTCATCTGACGTCTGTCTGTGTGCGTGTCGATATGTGTTTTATATTGCATAACGTGCGTTTGTTTGGTTTCCACTAACAATACTCCTAACTTATGTCTAACTTTAATGTTATAGAACATTCCTTTACAAATTCGAATACAAAGCTTTATACTTTGCTAAGTTATGAAGAACATCGAGTTCTAATTTTTATTGTCAACGAGTGAGTACACATCATGTTTATTTTCGGTAATTCATAAAACTATATTGGCTCGCAGATGTCCGTAACGCTAAAGCTCGTATTATTGAAGGCGTGGTTCTGGTAGATAAGTAGATTTGTGACAGTACGGTAACGACACACATAAATTTGTTCGGGCAAACACCGTTACGCGGCTTAGCTTCCTGGCAAACAAGGGCGCCGGGTCCGAATGATACCACCGCGCGTTTGAGGGTTACTCTTTATTAGCTCCGAATATGCCGCTAATATTGCTAAATAAATATCATAAAAATATTATTGGCTCGAGTTTTAGGGACTCCTGTTTTTTATACGAAATCGTAAGCATAGTTCACTTTTTAATACTATTTTCCTTTTTTATGCTATCAATTCCAGACATTTCAAAATAAATCACATTAAAATAAAACCCAAAAAAAAACTGTTCTAAGTTCTCTGACCCTCCAAAGAATGACCTTAGTACATCTGACACCATACAGGAAGACTATCGTTGCATAGCGCGTGCGCCGACCGGTGTTCGATCACAATGCAGCGGAAGACGCCGCCCTCCGCAGATGGCGCTCCTACCAACTTGAAACTGGTTCAAACTGGTTTCTAATAAACGCGGTATTATTGACCCCAGATTTGAGGGCTGTTATTATTCAAAATCTTGAGATGCCACGTGTCTTTACAGACCAGCTTTCTTAGGGTTAATTATTGTGTTTAAATCATTGTGTCGCTGCATATTATCGGTTCGAATTATGTTTGCAGAATATTCATGAATATTAAATTGTAGCTTTATCAGGCGCTGTTGCCATGTTGGTGCAAATATTCGAGACACTAAAAAACTGAGGTACCCTAGGTACATCGTTATAATTTTATCGCCCTGTATAAATAGTTTATATTATTATTTTATCGATCATTTTGGCAATAGGTAAACGTTAAAATTTTACCTTATCCAAAATACATAATGATCGAAAATTACCTACGTGGTCGAATTTTGCCATTATGTAAAGATAAGGAAAACATTGTTATCTATGTCAGGGTATTCGTTACGAATCTATTACTTTGTATAGTGCAAAACGATGATTAAACTTTCACCACAACGACATACTTTAAACTATCCAGCTTTACTTGGACGTCTCAATCACCCATTCCAAATTCGGAAGTTGATTTCCGACAGTTGCGCTAAGGCACGCGACACACTAGCATCACGTACACAGACACACAAAGATAAGAACACGCGCCAATTCGAGTGCCGTAATGAATGTGCCCTAAAATAAACCGCCGTACAATGCGAACATCTTGTGTTACACGATTTTGTATGGAGAGGAAGTGGGAGGCAGCTGGCTGACTTCTTTTCTTCAATTCGTAATGATGGTTTGTAGACGGTAGTGCTGCGCCTTTGTTCCGTCTCCTGTCGCGTGCCTCCGTGTATTATTTGACTAAGTAGGTGGAAAGGTGTTCGTGTAATGTACCGTTAAACGTCTCAAGATGTTTTGATTTGATAGCGAGGGTTGATGCCGAAGCCACGTAATTATGACTATAACTAGTACGCATGTAACAAAGACTCTTTTAATATGTTGTTCTCGCGACATCCTTGGTCGGGTAGCACAGTACAAATGGCTGTCGATTGGAACGCAGATTAAATGGAATCTTGTTAGAATGGGAGCTGATATCAGTATTCGTGCCAAAGATAACGATAATATTCAGTGATAAAAACAAAACAATGATGATAACAATAGTAATTATGATGACGTAAATGAAAAACCCGCAAAGCCAAGCGAAATTTTGCTCTAATTTGTTTATTATCTAGAATTTTAAAGTGCGTCAATCCTCATTCTTTATCCCTCTTGGGCTTATAGAAAAAAGAAATAAAGAAAAAGCTTTTATTGGGACTCGCACAGGAATATCACAAATTAAACTAAACATGTCAAAGTTGCAACAGTGCATAGTTACACAGAAAAATAACAATTTCTGGGAGCTAAAGCGTCCACGTGTGGTAATCTAAATCCATCAGGTCCGTCAGCCCCACGTCCATCTTGCTGACTGCCGAATATTAAATTTTGTGCCAAGATATGATCTATTGTAATGTTCTTACCTATGCAAATTGACTGAGAGAGAAGCAGGAAAAATAGGTCTTATAATTTACTCATAATTTGATATAGAAATATTAATTCCTACCTAGACATGAGTTGCCTTGGCTTACCTGGCAGTCTTTAAATAGACTCCGGACTCAGGTAGGCCAAAGCAAAGAAAATCTGCTCAGGTGGAGATTCACAGATGACTCCACCCTTGTGTGTAAATGTTGTGCTGTCCTACAAACAATGGGGCGCCTAATATCATGTCCATCGTGTTCTATTGCCTGCACGCTACAGGACCTGATGGACGCTACTGAAATGTACTATACTGATCCTAGCCAATTTCTGGGCTTAATCTATACAGAGATGGGATCAAATCTAAAATCGCGAAAAAATTATCAGCTGTTCCCTACATTTTGACGAGTTATACGAACATAAATGTAGGGAACAGCTGATTTTTTTTCGCGATTTCAGGTTTGGTCCCATAGTAAAAGTTGTTGATAATGATGAGTACAATGACCTCTTAAGATGTTGTTAGTGTTTTTCCAATAACCCTGTATACATTGCCGTCGACACGCTATACAAATTTTTCGAACATATGAAGCAATGGATTAGCAATATCCTTCAAAATGATTCAGATTGTGACTGATAGTGTGTTACGCAATTAGGGTGCAGTTTTGCGTATCGTAAACAGATCTGGTTTGTTTTGTACAGTCGCCAGCACATCAACCTACTACAACCTGTCAATTTTTTTTAATAGATTTTCAAGTTTATCGCCAAAGCATAAGGTTCAAAGTTGATTGGGAAAATTTGACAGTTTCGGGTAGCTTGATCTGCTGGCGTCTGTACCTACCACGAATGGTAACACTCTTTTGTACGATTCTTGAGCGAGCAAATCATTGATAGCTAGTTGCTTTCTCGTCAGCAAATAGCGGTGGCCGCCAAATAACGGCCGCAGTGACGGCCGTCATGAAAATTATTAAAATTAAAAAAATGTTTGTTTCTTAACCAACTCAAGACAACAAGTTGATGATTGAAGCCTCCTTTTAAGCAAAAAATGCCTGTACTTATTACGAGACTCCGCTCTTCCATAGCAAGATAATTTTACGTGATAGAACAGAAATAAAAAATAATAGAATAAAATAAAATAATAAAATAGAATTACATTAGTCACGTGATTGTATGTGTATGGGGTGGGGAGGGTTTGTGTGTGTTTCGTGCGTGTTTCGTGCGTGTGTGTATAGAGAGAAACGGGTGAGTTAAACTATATATTGCAAGAGCGACTCAGTATCTTCATAAGAGAATGGTTTCATCCAATGATGACAGTAGGGTTTGACTTAATGGTGTCAAAAAACGCTTACTTACTCGAAAACACACCAACTTAAGTAATGTTTAAGTGACGTCAAACGACGTAAAACAAAATAAAAAAAAATGATAAGCAATATTAGAATAAGTAGTTTATCTTAGTTTTGGGTATATTGATATGTTTAAGATATGGAGTTTAGATAAGGATAAGATGGAGTTTGTACAGACGCCAGCACATCAACCTACACCTAACTGTCAAATTTTCCCAATCAACATTGAACCTTATGCTTTAGCGATAAAGTTGAAAATCTATTACAGAAATCTGACAGATTGTAGTAGGTTGATGTGCTGTAGTCTGTACGTCATTTGGGAAGGATTTGGTTTTCCAATTCATAAATGATAATAACGAGTATGTTCTGTCAATGGTTGTGTCTAAAATAAGTTCATTGAAGTAACATATGAGTTGTAAGTAGGTTATGTAGGTACATAGGAGAAGTCAGTCTATTCTGTTCAAATCTCACCGCAAAAACTTAGGTGAAGTGTGCTGTCATGCTGAGATAGGGTCCTTTTGGCCTCGTATAGGACTTTCTGTTTCATTTTTCTTTTTTTTACTTTGTTTTTTTTTATATAACTTGGATTTTATATTTACTTTTTTACTGTGTTTAGTTTAGTTTGTGATCATCCTATACGAGTCGCAATAAATACTTTTTCTTTCTTTCTTTACTTTTCTTTCTGTGATCATATAGGGATTGACAATTTTGACAGCAAGCTCACTTCATTTAGGTTCTTTCACAGTAACATTTTTACAGAATAGACCGGCTGGTACCTAAGTATTGAGTTGCTAATCTGATAGCCAAGTGGGTAGAGGCCCCCCCCCCTTTTTTTCGTTACCGTGTAGCATATGATCCGATACCTAATCTTCGAATCAATTAAAAATATGCACTGCACTTCGAACAATTTTACATAAAATCATATTGTTTTATCTCTTTTCAGTGAGGTGTAAGGTCAGTCCTTAGATTCACAATCACCTAGAATCGTAATAAAACTACAGCTCAATTATAGTCAGTACACAATCAGTACATAGAAAATTCTATCACATTATATCATGTCGTGTCTCAACGATATCATTAGACAGACAATGTGGGTATGTAGGATAAGATTAAATGATTTTTATTATTATTATATAAGTACTTGTACAGACGCCAGCACATCAAGCTACTACAATCTGTCAGATTTCTTTAATAGATTTTCAACTTTATCGCTAAAGCATAAGGTTCAAAGTTGATTGTGAAAATTTGACAGTTTCGGGTAGCTTGATGTGCTGGTGTCTGTACATAATACTATAAGTATAAGTTTGCACTTGTAATTATTTATTATTTAATCCGTCAGCGTATGATTTCGTTACATAAGGCGGTGGTCAACAATCTGCAGTGTGATCGCTTCATCGCATGGTACTGGCAAGAATTAGATTATAAGCAATAACTCTTATTACATCACTTCTTGAAGATGCATAATAATCAGCCTATAATGTTCCCACTGCTGGGATACCGGCCTCCCCTCGGTGAGAGGGAGTTTTGAAGATGAATTCATAAATATATTCGTGAATTTTTCTTTCATGAATTCGTTTATGCCCCACGAATATACATTTTTTAGAAGTTTATTTTTCATACTAAGCCTTCTTTTCACACATCACCTTTAGCGATAATTAAAGGGAAAATACTTATGTACTAAAATGCTAAAAATAGTGTCTTAATAACTTTTACTGAAATCTTATAATGTAGGCTTGTCTTGTACTTATTATTATTGTGTGAAATCTTTACGTGCCGGTTATTCATATTAATAGGTACTTATCAGAGGGGTTTGTGGCTAAGTAATAACAGCGCACGGGTCTATCGATCAGGTTAAGCTACGCTAGCCGGGTTGGTCCGTGGATGGGTGACCATCTTTACATACCAAGACCTCTCCGTGTCTCGAAAAGCACGTTAAGCCGTTGGTCCCGGTTGTCATTCGTGGATCTTTGACAGTCGTTACGGGTCGCCAGAAGCCCGAAAGTCTGATAACCAGTGTTACCAAGGGGTATCGTATTACCCAGTAACTGGGTTTTCGAGGTCAGATAGGCAGTCGCTCCATGTAAAATACTGGTATTCATCTGCATCCGGTTAGACTGGAAGCCGATCCCAACATAGTTGGGAAAAGGCTAGGCAGATGATAAGGTACCTATCAGAGTTTTGAATAATACGATAAACATTGATTATATTTAAACATAATAAACGGTTTGCCAAACAGATTTTGTTTTTATTTCAACCATATTAAGTTTGAAAACAGCTGTCAGCTACTTTTATGTGATGATAGCGTTACACAGATACTTAACGCCAAAGTTGATATAACCGATGACCAAATTAGAGGTAGCTAAATTCCTAAAATAGAATATAATATTTTTTTATAGATGGAGTTCTATAAAAAATTGTTCTATTATTGCTTAACTATTATTTTTGTACCTAACAAGGCAAGTTGTTCGAGGCTAAGGATTTGTTCTGTTCAAAGAGAACATACAAAGTTTCGATCAATATGACTTAGAAAAATGAACAAGGTCCCGACCCGACCTTCATAAGAAAACACTGCTCTCGCAGAATATTTATATTGAAATCTGGAGATTACCTTAGCTTGATTATTATAAGCTTTGCGACTAAAGGTTATTTGAATAGAACTGAATTAAATGGTGTCTTTTACGTATTTTCATCTATATTTAATTTGATTTATTTCCATCTAGAATTTCTCAGTCGCAACCTGGAGTCTTGATTTTGTGCCTGGTTGATGGCATCAGTCTTGCCCCCTATTACATGGGACTTAAAAATAACTGGGATAATTTGGGTGTCCTATAGGTACTTCCACATTTTTCTAACATTTCCAGGAAAAAATGGCGTGATATTATTTATGTTTGTAAATTCGGTTGTAAATTGAACATTGTTTTTTCTTCGATCGTGCAATCCTACTTAATTATTTTTCTTACCTCAATAAAGATAGTCTAACACAGCACGTAGTGTCTACATAAACGTTCGCGGTAAATCGTTTAGGGATCCATTACGTTCGCAATTTAGTATAATTATCCGGTTAATATCCTGTGCGGAACCCTCTTCAGTGCTTGTCGGTGCCGGCACATCATTGAGGGCACTCGAACAGACAATATAGGTAAAATAGGCTTGCTTCCTGAGCCATGTGCTTTCATTTAACGAAGAAACTTTGCATAGGTTTATAATGCAGTAGTGGAGCTCTTTGTAATAAAGCTCGTCATGGAATGATCTACTACCATACCTATGACTTCTGCGTGCAATGATAAAACGAATTAGTTTTTCGTGTCTGTCTGACTTATCGCTTAGTTCTTCTAATCCACAGAATTAATTTTGATGCAGTTTTCACCATCATTGAGATAATACCGGAGGGTTTAGGTGTATAAAACATTAATATTTAACTTAGAGCAGTTGACTGTTCTCAAAACGGTGAAGCAAAACACCTTGAGGAAACCGGCTTGACCTACAACTAAAAATTCGAAGACATGTGACTTCTACCAACCCGCACTGTGCCCGCGTGGTAAATAACAGCCCACTCCCTCTGAAGACAGGAGGCCTATGTCCCAGCAGTGGGAACATAATAGGCTGATTATGATTTAACTTAGATATAACAAGTCGCCATTTCAATAGATAAAATCCGTGTGAACGTGCGAAGCAAGGGCGGGTCACTATAGTAATACTTACATAAAACTGTGCTGAAATATTCTATTTACACTTTTCTTTTCATTTCAGGAGCTGATGAAGATGGAGAACCGTTAGCGAATGATGATAATACAGGTGAGTCAACTACCTAGCCTTAGCCTCATCTATCTTAGTCATCCTATTAGCAGCAACCTTTATTTCTGGTGTCTACTTTTCTTCTTTTCATTCCCCAGAGTCAATTATCTCGAAGAAAGCATTCTTTTGGTTTTATTTTCGCAAATGAATAAGCCTGAGGTCGTTCAAGTTATTGTGGGGCCCATGTTATGGGTCCATGGTATGTGAGAACATATCTAAACTTATATTATAAAGAGAAAATATTTGATATTTTTTATGTTTTTTGTAGCGCTTTCACACTAAAATGGCTAAACGGATTTGGCTCATGGTTAGACGATGACCTGGATTAGGACATAGAATATTTTTATTCCTACGGGATCGAGACTTATGCGGGTGAAACCGCGGGGCGAAGCTAGTAGTTACTTATACATAAAATGAAAGTTTTGAGACCATTTCAATAATTTATCATTTTTACTTAAAACGTTGAGCGCCAGAATGAGATAGTTATCGATGTTATCAGCATAATATCGATAAGGTAACGCATAAAATTGTATTAAATTGTAATCATTTAATAACTACTCTTACGTAGATCAAGATCCTGTCTACTATCTGTATGATATGCTTATCGATGCGTATTATCCGTTATAAATCGTGGGTACTATGTTTAAAGAAATAAAGGCCATTGTTTTGATTAAAACCTTTCATACAATCTATAATTACATAAAATATGTATAACGTTATCGATAATGATATGTATGTATACATACACCAACTTAATTTGATGTACCTAATACATAGGTGCTTATCTTTTGTACATAGAGTTTTACTGGAAACAGAATTTTAGGAAAGGAATTGTGGACATTACCTCTGTGTATCTGTACAGGTTCCAAATGTCATCCAAATCATTTTATGCATGCTGTTTATGCATGATCGAGTGACAAACATCTTCATAATCAGTCTATAACTTTCCCGCTGCTGTAACAATGGCCTCTATGAGAGGGAACGGGCCGTCATCCACCACGCTGGTCCAGAGCGGATTGGTAGATGTCACATGTCTTACATTTTTTGGTTCTAGGACATGCCGATATCCTATCACATTGTGAGCTCAACAAGGCTCGCGCTCACGATTATGACACGGACGATTACATATCGCAGAGTTCGTCTAATCTTGAATTATCGCTATGTGAGTGACGATTTTTTTCAGTGATGAAAAGTTTGCTGGAAGTGGACAGGTGTCTTTTTGTTGTTCTTTATGTGTAAAGAATTTTTGTTGTTTAATTAGTAGGCTGTGCTTGTTGAAATGTTACGGTGAAGGGTGTTTTAAAGTGCGTGCGCCTACAGTTGGACATATTTGCTGGGTTAGTGATGTTACTTTGATTATTTTAGTCTTAAATATTGATAAATCATTAGTGTTTGTTAAGTTTTTTTTTAGGTCAGGTATCGTGTATTTTTTATTACTAGCTTTTGCCCATGGCTCTGCCCGCGATTATCTCACGTGAAGGTACCGTGATAAAAAGTATCTTATGTCCTATGTTTTATGTCTAGGTCTTGGTATCTTCTTGTACCAAATTTCATCCAAACAGAGTTACTTTCGCTTTTAGTTACTTTCGCTTTTATAATATTACGTGAAAGTTGAAAATGTCAATGTCTTTTGAAATATTATTTTTTAAATCCAAATATTTTGTTATCCGATGACTACGTAACTAATGCGTTATTTTAATTTGTATTATAAAAGCTGTTTGGATTTATTGAATTAAGTTTAAGGTGAAGTTCGTACCCGAATGACTTATGGTAGTTTTAAATGGAATTTATTTCATAATAAGTATTATGAGGGCTGATTTTCGACATCAAAATAGTGACATTATCTACTATTATATTTTCCCAAACAAAATAATTCCAATATATCTGATTTGATTTGTTTAATTTTGATTTATGCTTATTTTTACTTAATAGTGAATACGGGGGATGAGAATACAGGTGCTTTTCACAGAGTGAAAGTAAAGCTAAATAAAAATCATGGCAATCATTCATCATTATCGTGTATATAGCAAAGCTAGTTCAAGCCCTCAGGCAGAGACGAACTAAGTTATTGTTTTAAGAAGTGTAACATGAAATAGGCTAAGTCTACATATACGCTTTAGGTGATAAACTTAATGCTGTAATATTTTACAATTAATGATTTAAATTCTGTACCAACTATCGTATAATCGCATAGGCTTTGTGAAATTGGTTTATTATAGTAATACCTACAAACATAAACTCACGCTATCTGATCTTTTCCCAAGGGGATAGGCAGAAATTACAGAACGCCGCCTTCTACGATCCTTACTTACTGCTTTTGCTTCGTAAACGTTCATACTTAAAAAAGTTCAGACATATTTCAAAACATGATGAAATAAATGATTTAGTAGTTAGATAATAATTAAAAAAGAAAGAAATACGATTCTCTCTCTATCTTTCCAAAGAAAAATGACGCTACAAATATTTTATTGTTTATTTTTAGCCTATGTTGTGGCTAAATAATAACAGCCGCACAGGTCGATCGATCAGGTTAAGCAACGCTTGCCGCGGTTGCTCTGTGGATGGGTGACCATCTTTACATACCGAGATCCCTCCGTGCCTAGGAAAGCACGTTAAGCCGTCAGTCCCGGCTGTCATTCGTGGATCTTTGACAGTCCTTACGGGTAGTCAGAAGCCCGAAAGTCTGACAACCAGTCTTACCAAGGGGTATTACCAAGTAACTGGGTTTTCGGTGTCAGATAGACAGTCGCTCCATGTAAACTACTGGTAATCCGGTTAGACTGGAAGCCGACCCCAACATAGTTGGGAAAAGGCTAGACAGATGATGATGATGATGATGTTGTCCGAATGCAGGGCAAAAGTCCTTATCTCCTTTCCACTCCTCTCTGCCTTGAGCTAGTGTGGACCAATTCTGTCTGTGGGCGTCAAGCTCGTTTTTTATAATATTTACGTTACTTAAAGAATAATACAATACATATATACTTATACAGACTGTCATGGCTTAATCTGTAGGTCTAACCAAAGGTGTGACTAAACGTGGCTTGTTATCAATCGATGCCGATAACGGTCACGTTGTGTTGGTTCTTTTATCTTTTAAAGATATTTTGATTTCTACGAAATAATAGCCTGTGTGTTTACGAATAGACAGGGAGAAATGAGTACCAACTAAACGTTTTCCTTAACTAGAAATGAGGGCTAAAGAAATCCTTGTAAAGGAAGGCGTTTTGAGAGATCCTTATGGTCATTTTCAACTTCTAAATGGTTTTGAAACTCAGCCTAGTTTGAATAAAACGATTTGAAGATTTGAGTTCATATCTCCCACTTTGCTGAATAATTAGATTGTGAAGTCATTTGTTATTTGTGATAGTGAAACAACCATCCACCACGTGGGTTGAAAGATCTAAGTGAATCCTGAAAAGTGGAACATAAGCAAAGTTCCAGTTTTGAGTTCAGTGCGATGATGGGTTTTACTCTCGTCGTGCAAAATGACTAAGGATCAATTTATATCCATCCAGTGAGTCTGCGACCAGTTAATACTAAGTAATAATAAAGAATAAATAAAAACGAATTCACAGGCAATCAAAGTTTTATTAAATTACTTTGAGGGTGTTAAGTAGCATACGTATTTCCTTGGGTTTTCCGCGTAAGTCATAATAGATAAAGAAGGATTCTGAGTCATCATTCTCCTGCCCTTATCCCAATTTATTTGGGGTCGGCGCAACATATCTTTTTCTTCCATACTTCTCTATTAGACGTCATCTCGGTAGTCACCCCCTTTCTAATCATATCATCATTCACACATTCCATCCATCGTTTTTTTGGTCTTCCCCTACGATTCTTAGGATTCTGAGTGCAAAGAAATAAATTGTGACAATTATTGCTTGCCAAGTAGTTTGATTGAACGGTTTTTGACAGCAGATCTGATCAGAGGAAAGTAACGGATATTATTGGCAATCATTTATCGTGTGTTATTTACATGTATTTAATAGGAATTTATGACGCGCCTCTTAAATTGCCTGCGATAGTACTGTGTCATAATGATAACATTTTCCTTGAAATATCAATGTACGACGATGCAATGCAATGCAATGTACAAAAACATTAACCAAAATATAGGTTGGAAGTTAACGAATTAATCTGCATTCGCGACTTATTTGCCAAAAATGTAAACAAATATGTGTTTATGGAAAAATAAATTTAATACCTACACAATATAGTGCAGTTTACGCTACAACTTCAAACAGTTTTATAACTTTTTCAATAGTGCTAGTGACTCTGAAATCAACTTACGTAATTGTCATTAAAATAAATTTGATATTTGTTTAACTTGAAATAACATCAATTTGAAACATAAATTTGAATAGACTTTAGCTACTACGATAGATTTTTATCATAATATAACATAACACCACGCTTTGTCTCCCCGAAGGATTAGGCTATGACACCAAGAGCGAGCCTATTGTCATCGGCGGGCACAGATTTGGATCTGTGCCCACTGATGTCAATAGGCTGAGAAATTCCAGATAGAAAAACCCAATAATACTTTGCCCGACCTGGGACTCAAACCCTGGATCTCATGCTGAGCAATGTCGCTTGCGACCAATAGAACAAAAATAAAATCTGTAAAGTTCATCAATGATAATGTGCAACAACATCCTTTCAACACCAATAAAGATATTCACTACAAAGATGAAAATTCACTATAGAGGACACGGACATGGAAGAACCAAACCATACCAAAGAACAATTAACCCAATTACAACTAACAATAAAATTATGAAAACTCGATGGGTGATGGAATTAATGATGAATAACAGGAATGCCTATACTGCGTTCGTAATTAAGTTTCCAAACATGTAAACAAATATGTGTTTTTGGAAAAATACCTTTATTATAGTGAAGTTCAGTTCACGCTACAACGTCAATCATTTTGATCACTTATTAAATAGTACTAGTCGTTCTGAAATCAACTTAATTTAAACTCCCATAAAGTTGATATTCGCTCAAGAGGAAATAACATCAATTGGAAACAAGGATTTGAATAGACTGTAGGTTTCATAGTTCGATAGTTAAATGTGTCGTGAATCGATTCTCTTCCCGGTCGTAACCGTGTGTCATTAAGCGTCGGTCGTAAACCACGGTCGCGGTCGCGGCGATCGGAATGCGCTGCGAGGCACGCCCGCAACCGATAAACCGGCTTCTGTCTGGTGTTGCCATGCTTGTTGCTTGAGAAGTTTTCTATGAAAATAATAGATTGGAAGAAGAGCCTGTTGGGAGAAATGTCGGCTAAGTGCCTTTTTTGGAAAGGCAAGGCGATAATTTTACATAAATTCTTGGTTTTATGACGTATAGAGATGAAGAATAATCACCAAAGTGAAGACTACATCTACCGCCATCCTACGTCTACCGCTTTTGTTCAGGAATCATAAAGCAATAATTAAAAAAAAAAACAAAAACAGAAATTTAAAATTAACCTGGCAACACCACAGGTCCGATAAACAGGCTTCTGTCTCGGCACTAATAAGCGCCTCCTCGCTTCCTTTCGCTCGCTCCGCTTTACGATCGCTGCAGTGCTGCATCGCTCTGAAGCCTCATTCGTCGCGGTGCCTAATTAAAATATGCGAACGTTGTCTCGGCTCTCTTTGATACTGCAAGAAATATGCGTGTGTACGGAATTATTTGCATAAGTTAACTTTTATTATTTTGCGTGAAGCTTATTTAATTCTTTATTAGAAAAATATCATCAGCCTATAGCAATCCACACGCCATTCAACTCGATTTTCGGTAACACTCATCCAGCTGCTACCATTAATCCTGCCAAGATCGTCGTAAAAAAAATATAATATGTGTTAATCTTATAATAATTATGTGTTACACACATAATTCATAGTTCCATATACGTATTCGTCCTTATAAAATTTATTTTTTAATCCAGCAGTGTCCAATGTACGCTGGATACGATTGATATGTTTTATTGCTGTTTAAATGAATTGTAGGAACAAACAAACTAGTAATTTACAAGGTAGTCTAGCAATACTAGTAATTCAAGACTGGGTAGAAAAATTGCATAAATTGCATAATAAAAATTGCATAGCAACCTGGGTAGGTTACTATGCAATTTTTCACGTAGATAAATTTTAGGTATAAAAATAGAACTCTGCTTGAAAATTTACGTAAGTTTTCAGTTTTTAACGACCTTTTTCAAGTGTTACCCCAAAGACTGTCACCTTAAGCACCAGGGTAGCTAGCGAAATTCTATGACTATTACATGAAATATCAATCTACAGGGTTATATGAACTTAGAGGGCTGTATTGATGATTTCAATGATTATAATTATGTAAATACATACTTGTTACGGTCTGTGAATCGATCAACATTCAACCTGAGACTGACTGTCCTGCAAATTGCAAAAAACGTAAGTAAATTTGAATTTTGCGGGCTACCCAGTAGTTCCTTTAGCTTTTGCAAAGGTACTACTGATCCAAAAATTCTCAGTAGTTCCTTCAAAGGAACTGCTAAAGGAACTAGTGAGCACAAAGGGGCGCTTCCCCCCTAGGGAGGGCACCCAAGGGCAACTTTTGTCTCCGCAACTAATTTGTGTCTCACATCAAGTCTACTGGTTTGCATGAAAGTGCGCACGTGTAGAGACGCGACAGCTGGGAGACTTTTTGTCTGCGGGTTTGGAGACAGGCCGGCGATGCAACTGTCGCCCGTCTATTGGTTGCAATGCAAGTGCTCGCACGGTGACAAAAAC
The DNA here is from genome assembly GCA_914767645.1 of Hydraecia micacea. NCBI lineage: Eukaryota > Metazoa > Arthropoda > Insecta > Lepidoptera > Noctuidae > Hydraecia > Hydraecia micacea. The sequence continues at coordinate 6,642,120 of OU611794.1, forward strand.
GTAGACGAATGCGGCAAAATTTTACGAAAAAGTAGCGTAAAATTGTCCAAATCTCAGCGAGGAGACGGCGACAGAGACAAAAAAGTTGCCGGGCAACTAAGTTGCTCGTGGGGGCCTCAGAAGTTGTCTAAATGTTTCCTGTACCTACCACATAGGCCATTCATAATTTCTATTGTCTAGCAGTTTTTCCTGATCGTTGATCTTTGCCTACTAGAATATTGATACTGTGATTTTTTTTTGTTTGTTGGTTTTTAGCCCTCTACTAGTTATTTGTAAGTATTATAAAATTTTGTGTGCCTTATCAAAGGTTCATTGTTCTTATCTTTGATCATTAACTATAAGGATGTTGTAGCTAGATCGGCCTCTGGCCATTGAACTCTATTCTCGATATTTTTTACCAATTAGGAACTAACCATTTTTTGTTTTACTTGAATTACGAGTATGTAAGAAGGTGCACTACTTAGATACCAACTGTCCTCCTTTATTGTTGATAGGCAAAAAAAAAAAAACACGGAAATAACAATAACTTACGGCAACTTAGCTTTAGTTATGTTTTTTACTTTAAAAATTAGGAATGATATTAAATCGTTATGAATTGATATAATGGGCGTATATTCTCTCTTTACATGGTACATAGGGGTGGCACGTGCAACAGTTTTACATGAGGACCAGCACCAATTAGAAGCAATATCAAAACGGCGGCTGAAGTGCCATCATTATCTCGGCTGTCGCACGCGAAGCTAACTCTTCCTCCCCTGCAATTGGGCATAAAATTCTATAAAATATTCATGGGTTTTTGGAGACAAGTGGAGTGAGCAATCCTGAAGCAGGGGGTTGGAACATAGTTAAAGCGTTTAGGTCGAGAGTCGTCGAGTACCTTCAGCCTTTTGTGGAGTTTTCTATCGTTTTGGTGGGTTTGTACGCCGCAGCTATTTTGTCAATCGTGGGGGAGCGTGTTTCGTTTTGACAACCCTTGAATAAGGTAACGCAGGGATGTGGAAAATTGTCGAACATTATGTGCAGTACTATGTAATATCCGATTACGAGACGAATATCCGTGTGTTTCTGAAATGATGATAAGTGATTGCGTATAAAGTTTTAGTGTACCTATTGAAAACGTTACTACAGAATATAGGTTATGTCCTTCAAAAAGGACAGATGCATAGTACTTACTACACGCGGCTACTTGCGGTTGAGAGCACTAACTCTCAACCACGTGTACCTATGGCCAGATGTAAGTGTGGACGTGAAAGTAAGGCATTCAGTAGTTTTTGTACACCCTCATGAGAATTCGCAAATTGCATCAGCATTTTGATCGTGCGATATGATGATAGCTATAAAACGTTATTCACCATTCTTTAATCTAATCTTTGATAAAACCTTCAAGTAATATCATGCCACACCTACGTAAAACCAATCGCGGAAGTAAAAGAAAAACAAGTACAAAGTCTTTGATGATCGTCCACAAAGGTATATAAAAGGCAATGGTTGGTAGTTTAGCTAACGTACCGTAAGATTTAAAGTAAGCAGGAATGTAGTCGCAATGGAGGGTTACCGATGTATTAATATCGTGAACGTTATAGTACCTAACGACTGTATAAAGGCAGTGAAGCATAAGCGCACTGATTGGATACCTATTTCTGATTTAATAGGATCCGCATATTTAGATATCCGCGGTACGTGAGCGAATACGAAATATACACACCGCGCAACACTATCAAATACTTTTACACTACTGTCAGCTTTAAGTATCAACAAATAAAGATCATAACAGCGTGCGCGATTATGACAATACTGACAGTAAAGTAAGCAATTTTTCCGTTCGTATGTGTGTTGTCGTATTTTTCACGCTGGCAATTGGCGAATCGTACGTCTTTTAATGTGTCTGCGTGAAATTTTAATAATTGACGCATTCTCTGCTATTGCTGCTAGATAAAACGATTTGTGAATTTCATATATTTTCTTTATCTTTAATACGCAGTTTGGAAGTAATTTGCATAAGATATGCATTTCATTATCCCCGATAAAAGGCAACCTTGTATCTTTTGTGGGTGTTATCCAACGCCACAAAGTATAGGTATGAGATTTCACTTTTAGATTAGGTATAGTGTATAGCGATGACAAAATATTGCGGTAACCATGATTTTAGTGTGCATAATCAGCCTTTAATGTTCCCACAGCTGGGACTCAGGCTTCCCCTCATCGAGAGGTGGGCTATAATCTACCATGCGTGCCCAGTGCGGGTTGGTACATGTCACATGTCTTCGAATTTTTGATTCTAGGACATGCCGGTTTCCTAAGCCAACAAACACGACAAGGTAAACGACAGGTTACCTATATTTGTCTATCTGACATTTAGACAGTTTAAACTTTAATGAAGTTTTAGTGAAATTAATGGGAATATTTGTCAAAAATGATAAAGCAACTACGAAGTTTACTACACCTAAATAGCTTTTATTTAGAACAAAGTAGATGAGTAAAACTTCATTCGTGAGAATAAAGAGTATAATAATGAACATGGGTTCAATTAAACAAATCCATCCACTCAGTTCTTCCCATATTCCGACATAAAGGGAACAAACTCTTATATTAAACTGTGACCATTGTACTGGGCCTTTGTTCTTTTTTATTGTTTTACCCCTTTTCATCGTGCAGAGCACTATGGATAGGGAAAAGATATAAATTTTAATAATAAATTAATAGTATATGTAGCGTGTAAATGAAATGTTTCTGGCTTTTCTTTAGCTATAAGTATATAATTATTATATTTAAATTAAAGTCACTTTTCGCGTCTGTCTGTGTGACCACGTTGTTCTTCTATAACATAACAAAATCAGCCTATAATGTTCCCACTGCTGGGACACAGGCCTCCTCTCGGTGAGAGGGAGTGGGCCGTAATCCACCACGCGGGCCCAGTGCGGGTTCTTCTATACGCGACGGTTTTTGATGCGGATTTTTTAGAGAACTTATTCGGGAAGAATTAGGTATGTGAATAAAACATTCATATTACACTTAAATAGAATACAGAAATGTCGATGTTTTGTCAAGTCCTGAAAACCGTGCGAAGTAGGTCTACTGCGCCACTTCGGCCGTAGTTCCGAATTCGATAAATAAATAGTTGTTACGTTAAAACGTAAGAAGATTTGATTTTTGTGGGCTACCCTGACGACAGTAAGAACAACTTTCGTAGTGCTAGTGTTACCACTGATGTGCAGTTGACTGTACCTAACCTAAGTAACCTACGTACCTATTTGCTCTAGTATTAGCCTTGGCTACAAACGACATTCTATTGTTTTCTGCTCTATCAGTCTAACGGCCAGCTTCTTCATCAATATTAATAGCCAAAGTAACGTCACAAAAGTCAATGTCATCGGTTAAATTTGTTTCTTCACTATTTTAGCTGCTACTTGAATGAAGAAACACATGTGCCGTAATATCAGTAAAGGTGAATACTTTGACTTATTACTTTAGTTGTTGATGGAGAAACTGGCCGTAAGTGTTTTCCGCCTTAAAGCTAACTATCACACTAATATTATAAAGGCGAAAGTTTGTGAGTGTGTGTGTGTTTATATTTTTGTTACTTCTTCACGCTCAAACGGCTGGACCAATTTTGATAAAATTTTGTATGGAGGTAACTGACACCCTGTATTAACATATACGCTACTTTTTATCCCGATATTCCCACGGGATCGACATTTACGCGGGTGAAACCGCGGGGCGCAGCTAGTTGGTAATAATAATAATACAACGTAATTACAATATTTATTAATGAATTAAAATATAATTATATTTCAATTCATAGAATAATAGCATCATGCCGTTCTAAAAATAACATTTTGATTTTAGTTTTAGCCTGAATCGGTCCCGTTGTACCGTATGCACCTTTGACCTGCACCGTCAATGGTGCAGAGGAGGCTAATTAGTTTCGTTTGCACCATGAATATTCTTCTTCTAATACAACTACCTACTTCACCATACTTTCCTAGTCATAGGTAAATAAATCCTTGTTTATTTTTAACAATAAAGGTTAACATAGTTTCTCTTAACATTTAAGGTTATTTTTGTGCCTGGGTAGGATTTTTTGATAACTATCTCGCCAAACGTTAGGCGATGATATTGATCATCTGCACGTATAACATATTATAGTGATTTGAACACGTCAAAGCTATTGGAAAACACAAAATATCTCAGAACAATAGTTGCAGTTTCATCAACATTTTGTTTACTTACATTTTAACCCTAAAACAAAGTAGAACAACCCCCACTTGTTACATCGCTCGCCTCATCCAATTATCTGAATGAGAACGATGATTAACTTATTCAATCGGGTATTAATCAAAATCGCCGTGGGCTATTTGCGACGCGGTAACACAGGGTTATCCGTGGCTCCGCACGTGTCTGAGGTGGGGTGGGGTGAACCCCCCACAGCCCGGTGGCTATATGAAATTAATTTCAAGTATGCTGCAGGATTTGTGTACATTGCCTGTGTACTGATATCCGGGTAATAGAGAGGTATCTGGGAATTCCGGATTTTGGTACTCGTAAGGCTGTCATTCTTAGATCTTTGACAGTCGTTACAGGTCGTCAGGAGCCTGAAAGTATGATCAGTTTTAGCAAGGGGTATCGTATTACCACGTAACAGGGTTGCGGAGGTCAGATAGGCAGTCGCTTCATGTAAAATAAGGGTATGCAGCTGCATCCGGTTAGACTGGAATGCGACCCCAACATAGTTGGGATAAGGCTAGGCAGACGATGGTAATCGTAATTATTGTGGTATAACAGTGTCTTAAGAGATCTAGTTACAGGAATAAACATTTAATTTAAAAGTAAGCTTTTCTAAAAGGTAGGTAAATACTTTTGTCTTGTAGAATAATGTTAAATGGCTTTTAATGTACCACATAATATTTACCTGTGTGAAATATAAACAATGAAAATCTATGTTAATATTCGCAGTACAGACGCACGCTACCACAATCTGTCAAATTTCTTTAATAGATTTTCAACTTTATCGCTAACGCATAAGGTTCAAAGTTGATTGGGAAAATTTGACAGTTTCGGATAGCTTGATGTGCTGGCGTCTGTACAATAGAGTTAAATAATTGTCATAGTCATCACTATCTTACCCTCATCCCAATTTATTTGAGGTCAGCGCAACATGTCTTTTTCTTCCATACTTCTCTATTAGTCGTCATCTCGGTAGCCACCCCCTTTCTGGCCATATCATCTTTCATACAGTCCATTCATCGATTCTTAGATATAAATAATTGTTAAAGTATCAAATGAATATAAAGTTATTATTAAAAAAAAAAACTTCTTCATATATTATTCTCATTACCTATCATAATAGTTACGAAAACGCAGAAACATTACCAAAACTGTCCGAAACCATTTTCAATTAAACTTGTACGATTCTAACAAGATTCTATCCAGCTTTCACTTACTCCCCTATCCGAATCAACCGCGGCAGCAAACACGGAGAGCAGGATGTTGACTCTGCCCGGCCACAGCGCGTATTATCCGCAGATACCCGGCGTTTATCTACGGCTAATGTTGTTCACCCATACATTTTTGATTAGCTAATGTTACTTTATCCAACATTGCAGTATACCAGTCAACAATATGGATTGGTTTGTGATCGTGTTTTGTTTGTGTTGGTTTGATTGCGAGAAAGAGATACAATACAATACAATATAATTATCTATGTTTTGTGTTTGGGATTCTGTTCGAAAGAATCACAGCACAACACTTACAGTCCTACAGTTCATTCATAGTTTTCGCAAGTGTAGTGAAAAAAAGCGAATAACTTTTTTTTCGTTTAGCCTATACTGTCACACTCCTGGGCAAAGGCCTACGTCCCTCCAAGAACATTTTTCCCGAAATAAATAACTTTTATTTTTATTTTAGATTTTGTCATCATAACATAACATCACGCCTGTAATACTGAAAGGGTTAGGCAAAGGTGTACCTACACCCGCAGTTTGTAATCAAATTACTTGAATCAGTTTTCCTCATTAGAAACAAAGCTTCGCCGTGTAACCTTTCACACAAAACAATTGGAAAGAGAGAAAATTCAACCTCATTGACAAGTCTACTACACACAAATACTAAGACTAGGTACAGTTATTCTTATATTTATGTTAATACGTCTCAGAACCTTATAATATTGTAATTCAGTTCTGATTCAATGATAATTTCTTGATGTACTTCTATTTAGCATAAATTCATCATCACGCCCTAACATACCTATGTGCCCACCTACCTACTTCAAATCTCATTCCCCGCACGCACCGCTATGAAAGTACCGACTCTCACACAGATTGCCCATTTACAGATCCCCCGGCATAAAGCCACATAGACACTTACGTGTATAACGGCACATGTATTTCTCAGAAACGTCCCTTAGAGGAAGAGAGGTTTTTAAGAGGCCGAGTGAGTGGAGAGCGGTGTAGCGATCGGCTCCAGTGCTCACCCCGAGCGACAGTAAAAAATATGAGCATCCCGCCATCCCCCTATATACCCACTCTCCCCCGCGCCATCTTGAAAAACTTTGTCACTTGTAGCCGCAGATCGATCTGTGTCTACGACGTCTACGGCGTAGCGGCGTAGGCGGTATTCGTAGCGCTTTTTTAGAATCATGCTACGGTATCTTGTCAGTTTTCGTAGCAGGGATTAACTTTCGTATCTAAACGCGTGGAATGTTTTAAGTGAAACATATTTGGTCCCATGAATGAATATTTTTATTCATGCTCAATCATAATGACTTGCTGAGTATTGCACGTCTGTTTTGATATACTTACGTATTATATATTGCCTCTAAAGCATAATGATTGATGATACATAAAAAAATATTATGATAATAAATACAGGTACAGGTAGATATTAAAATGGCCATCACATAACATGTCTTTAACGTGTAAAGTTGATAATAAAACAACATAATATTTTGACTTACATAATATAATACACGAACAGTAACGAACGTTTCTGTATGGTTTCTCTTGTAAAAATGTTGCATATACTTGTAGCTTGTTTAGTGAAAAACGTGATTATTATGTACCAGCTATTGTAAAGACCCTTCATAACATGACTTATGTCATTGAAATGATAATCAGTAAAAGGATTTGTGTGGAATTATTCACATGACTACCTTAACTAAGATACGCCCTGTGGCTACTGATTCTTTTGTAAGCATCAACACTTAAACTGAACTTTATTTGTATGACATAGAGTTGATTTCTCCGTGTTTTTTTGTCAGTTTGAATAGAAATAAGGACACCTAAGGGCCTCAGCAGGTGTTCTTACAAATGTACTCGGTAATGTCCATGTTATTTGTGAAGTCAAAACGTTTGAATGAAGAAGTTGAATGGAATAATATAATCCAAATGTATGAGACAAATCTTTTAAGATGGCGGTACGTACTTAGGACGTAGGGCTGAAGGTACTTATTAAATATTAAATGAATTTGAATTGGTCAGTTGTATGTGAAAGGGTTTTTGACCAGTGCATATGATTTTTTTTTATTTTTTTTTTTGTTTGGTAACCCTTTCTCACCAGAAGTAACTACTGATAAAATAACGGACAGATTTCGAAAAGATTCTGTAAGCTACGTTAAAAAAAAATTGAGGTGTGATCTTTATGACACAGTAACCTATTGACAAAATTATCAGTCGTTCAAGGTTACAAAGGCCACCAAATTAAGATGAAAAAGATAACTCAATCTTTTTAACTGGCCCATAATTCACATACAAAAAGATGATCGAAGAAATAACAATACTCACTGATTAAACCTATCTTAAATTCACACATTTCACAAAAAAAGTGAACCCCAACCCTCACGTCAAAAGGTCAAGGATAGGATCGACCCTTCACGCCTTTATGAACACAGGTAGGAGATAAAGCAGAACCCTTCCGAAGATAGCAAAGTCATTGTGCATCAAAGGGTTTCGGAAACCAAAATTAGTTGCATTCAAATCCACGTGACAACCATAACGAACCGTGCGAAATTTCACACAAAAGGCGAAAAAGCGAAGTAAAAAATGGCGAAAAAAAATGCTTTTTTGGGTACTTATTTTTTTCCGCGAAATTGGGGAGTCGAAAGGGTAATGTCATGGCGTGACCCCCCACATGTCATGTTTTGATTGCACCGTGTCCCTTTTTTAACGGCTTTTTTAATAAGGGACTTCTCATGTGTGATCTTTGTAGTTTTTTCACCAATTTCATGCTTACGTTAGGTTAGTACTGTGATCAACCGCGTACGACCCGAGAGAGCGAAGCGAGGCGAGCACTACTTCCAAAGGCCGGGCGGTTAACTAAACGGCTAATTTAACCAGTTGGCTGCGACATATATATCTGAAGTACTATAAGTATAGGTAATAATAGCTTCAGAATTTCACAGTCACAAATTACAGGTTAACCAGCAATCTCAGAAATAGATGATAACACATAATAATTATATCTAAACTAAAATAAATTTTATATCAATCTATCTAAAGCCTGATTTCTCAATAGTCAGATAATTTAACTGAATAATAAATATGACAGTTTGACATAATTTCTATACAAAAGCTGTCAAAACGCAATATTTATTCTTCAGATAAAACTTATCCGACTATTGAAAAATCAGGTCTAATACGAATAGTAGGTAAATGCGCAGGTGCAATAGACTGAAACTTTTACGTTTAACTTTGCCTTTTATATTGAATAAAATCAAGTCTATATAGGTATGAGTAATATGCGTTTGCCCTAGATCTCATATAATACATACCTATCAGCGAATGATAACGTAATCAAATGGATTCGATTGTTTTCGGTCGGAAAAAACTACACTAAGATAATTTTAATTAATCGGTCCAAATAGGTTTATGTTGTAGGTGATATGAGTGTTTTATTATGGTGTTTGCTACCTCATTCGTGAGTAATGAAGGTTAAAAACTTGTCAGTTTACATGAGTAATATAATATTATTAAAAGCCTGCTTCGCACGGTTTTTAAAACTTGAAAAAACATGGAGATTGCTTTATTATATGTAAGTTTAATATTTATGTATTACTAGCTGCGCCAATCCCGTGGGTATATCGGGATAAAAAGTATCCTATGTGTCAATCCTGGTTATAAACTATCTGTTTGCCAAATTTCATCCAAATCCGTTCAGCCGTTTGAGCGTGAAGATATAACAAAAATATAAACACACACACACACTCACAAAATTTCGCCTTTATAATATTAGTGTGATAATGTGATAGACATTTAAACCTTCCGGAATACATTTTCTAAATGATGGTGAAAACGGCATCGAAATCCGTTGCGTAGTTTAGAAGAACAACGGGTCACACAGACAGATACGAAAAGCAACTTTCATTTATCATATGTATAGATTTTCCAATTTTACTCTACTGCACAGGAAAACAATCTCAATAATCAGTATAACAAGACGTCCACTCAATAGAATTCCATCAAAAGGTTGCGAGCCTCATCTAACGGTTTGTCATTGTCTTTCCACAAGTAGCGGCGTACAAAAATAATACAAGTCAATAGAACAAATGAGGTATACGCACACGGATTTATATCAGATGCATTGTCGTGCAATCGTTCAGGGGTTGAGAACATTCATGCGAACTTGCCCGACCGACTTCGGCAATGTCCGGATGCTTTTATTATTTCGAGGGCCCTATCAAGTGAGTTACGTTTTGTTTTTCCCTTCGTTTACATGGTGTTCTGTCTGTGAATGGCTAAACAATTGTCAAAGGGAATTTACGTAGGATACGGTTTTTTTTAAATCCTGTTATGTTATCGGGTACGGTTAGTTGGTTACTAGGTAAACTAAAAAGGATTTGGAAATGTATGGGAAAGGAAATAGAAAAAAAAGTACGTATCTGCGAGTAGTTTTTTAATTTTACTCAGCAATTTAGTAATCTGCTTTTTGTTTTAAATGTTCTGGCGTAAATATTACCTAGTAATAATTAACTATATGCAAAATTTAAATTCAAAATGAGAACATGCTGTATATCGAGTAATAAAAACTAAGAAGTAGAGCATTAATTTAACTAAAACTTTTGTTTATTGACGATTTCTTTGGCAGACACTCGACTTTAATGTACCGTAAGTGCAACACAAGTTAATATGAACTCTATTTCTATGATTTAAGATAGAGTTTTGTTTGAATGTATGTTACCTCGAGCAGGGGTACTAAAGAATAGATATGGGGTCCGACCGGGATAGAATTCTTTTGATTGTAAGACCCACAACGGACCCCAACGTATATTTGGACAGCAACCTGAGAGGTCTGAAGTGCTCCCGAGGTTTATAATTACTATAATTTGGAGGCAGATGAAGAAATCTCAAACGGTTTATAGTACATAAATGTCCATACATGTTTATTATGTGCCCATTGTATGTAAAGGGAGATTGTGTAGAACTTATTTAAAATGAAAAAAGTAAGTCTCCTTCATTCTTTAATGGTGGTTACACAAATAGGTCAGGAAATATGAGTTTTCTCCTTATGAAAAACAATAATAGTCTGTCAAGCTCCGCTAATGAGGCACAATTGATTTTCGCTTGACCGGTAAGACATTGTTAGTGTATTTAAAGTATCTATTTACAGTTGTAATAAGGAGAGAAAATACATCAATCAATTTTCGCCCCTTATTTGTCAGAGAAAAAGCCTTTGCTTTGCAATGAGAGAATCACAGAAATACCTCTACAATGATAATAAATCAATCCATAAATTAAAAAACTCCGCAGTCATGTGATTCGTACAAAAAAAGTAAAACAAATAGGTACGTTTGCATCGGTTTTTATTAAAAACGTGATGAGCATCGCATGATATATGGACTGCAAAGCGTTGCGAACGAAGGTCTACACAAATTAGGGTGAACACCGTTTACACTTTATTATTTTAGTTTGGTATTTTAGTGGCAAGTCGCTGGCTTGTTACTTAGCACGCGAAAGGAGAAGTAGATCATTATCGTAGAAAAAAATGTTTCGAAAACTGTGATGAAAATTATGAAAATTTTCCAAGGATTGGAAAGTGTTTGTTGGGCGGACTTTATTTATTTATGTACACACAGTAAAATACATAGGGATATGACATAAATATAATTTGAGTACAAAGGTACTGCTTATTTCTTTTGACTTTGAGTTTTCTTTGGATGAATATCTGTAAGAATACTTAGGAACTACTGAACTGACTTTCTCTTAATGTGCTTTAACACAGGGTAAAAAGAAAAAACGTTACCCGGCTTATTAAAAAAAACAGTTGAAAATTCATTCATATTATTAAAAATTATTCACTTTCTCAGTATTCGAAAACTCTTGACTTGAATAAGTAAAGAAATCACTAACTGGGTTTCATTTGTGCTTTGATCAGCACGTTTGACAGGCAGATTTTCCTATCATCTTATTATTAATGAATCGTTGCTTAATTCGTGTGCACCAGAACATCGGTATGACACAACACACATCCCTATGCAGTCATACGTTGAAAAAATCTCGTTTTAAAATAAGCAATTTTTCACGGATCACGCGTGCACCAGGCTCCGTTTAAATTTTGATTTACTGGTGCCAAATGTGTGCGATATCTGTCTGAGTTATTGCATTTTTAATGCTGTATCACACATGTAAGGAACGTGCACACTATTGTAAATGTTGTTGTTTTTGTGAACGTTTTTTTAAGTTAAAACTTCTTTAGGCGCGTTGAGCGATTTTTTATAGGGAAAAATCATACAGGTACGCGTCACCGACATGCTAATTTAAAAAATATATCTGTAGCTTTGAGTATGACGAAATATTGTGTGCCGATGTGCTCGGAGTGTCTACAGATGCAAAAACAAAAAATTATGTCTTTTAATTAATTTGAAAATTCAAAAAAGAAACCCTGTTATTTTATAGTTTTAATTTTTCACTTCTGTCGGCAGTCCCCATGACTGCCTATTTTTTTTTTGTGAAAAGCGGATGGAAAGCCAGACATAGACAGTTTTAACTAACTAACTGTGACTGGCGTATTTGTACCTACATTAATAGTAATTTTAGTAAATGATTTATCATTCATAAAAAAGCTACTGTTATTTAAGTACATATTTACTACGTAACTAGCCAGTTATGACTGGCAACATTTATTTATGTGAAATATAATTATAAAAAATATCTACTCTGTCGGTATCAAGTAGTCTAAAGTAGCCTAAGTAGTCTTAGAAAGACTAAAAACATTTTTTGTCTCTTTCTTATGTACTCTTTAAATAATTGGAAATTCTCATTAATATCAATGAATTACTGCAATTCTGAGAATTTTTGGTGAAAAACCAATGTTTTTCATACTTTATTACCGCACGTTCATATTTACAATACTGTCTTTGCGAACTATGAGATGGTTTTCAGTGTCTTATCAAATAGTACGACAAGATTTGATGTACCTAAGCGTTTCAAAGTTAATAATTCCTTAATCTCAAGTAATTAAGCTATCAATATAATAATTACTTTTATTAATTAGTATTTTAGTTTGATATGATCTATATTAGGTATTAGGAAATAGTTGGTAATGGAGTGATGAATCATACTTATACTTCATTAATACAGTATAATCAGCCCATAATATTCCTATGATGTTGTTTTGATTTCACATAAGTGCTTAACTACAGTAACTTAAAAATAGGTAAAGTTGAAAAAAAAAGCTTTACATATAGAGGGGGGCTATTCCAGTAATTTTAAGAACGTTCACAGTTTGATCTCAGTCGCAATCTGTCAAAAATGCGTTTAAATTCCCTACATTTTTGACATTGATTGTCACTGAGATGAGATTGCGACTAGATTTTGAACGTTTTTAATTTCGGGAATTGGTCTTCTGATATGACTTAGGTACCGGTCATTTATGTTGGGGTCGAAAAAATTTAAAATATTTCATTGCTGTCGACTGTCCTGTAGAGGATTGCGAATACCACCTACAACCTACACAAAACCTTCGAGGAAAATTTTGCCCATGATAAACGATATTTGAAACTTTTTTAGACATAACCAATCAATCTGCCTAGCCTTTTCCCAACTATGTTGGGGTCGGCTTCCAGTCTAACCGGATGCAGCTGAATACTAGTATTTTACATGGAGCGACTGCCTATCTGACCTCCACAACCCAGTTACTGGGTAATTCGATACCCCTTAGTAAGACTGGTTGTCAGACTTTCGGGCTTCTGACGACCCGTAACGACTGTCAAAGATCTACGAATGACAGCCGGGACCAACGGCTTAACGTCCTTTCCGAGACATGGAGGGTCTTGGTATGTAAAGATGGTCACCCACGGACCAACCGCGGCAAGCGTAGCTTAACCTGATCGATCGACCCGTGCGACTGTTATTACTTAGCCACAAGCCCCTCCACAAGCTTTTAGACATAACCGTACCTATATGTATTTAATTCGACTGACTGTTATAAATGAACAGGACAAGTTAAGATTAAATAACAATAATAATTATTTTACTCGTTTCATTGTGGTTACAGTAAAAAATGGGAATATTTCCGGATGTGGTAAAAGGTTTTACCAGAAATGGTATTCTGAAAAACCCAAATTCGATTCGAACGTTACTAAAGTGACCGCGCAGCCGAATGGGATAGCCGCACAGATGTTTGAATATAATCTGCTTGTTTTCGCGAATTCACTGCTCGACTTCAAAATTCGTATAGGGCCATTTCTCGTAATTTAAAACGTTCAAAATCTAGTTGCTGTCTTATCTCGGCGACAAACAAATGTCAAAAACTTGTTAAAAATGTATGGAAATTAGGGGTATTTTTGACAAATTAAGACTGAGATCAGACTTTGAACGTTCTTAAAAATTACGAGAATTAGCCCTCTGTGTATGTTCGTATTTCGAAGTGATGTTTGGAGAATAATTTTTATTCCAGTCTATAGTGCTTTTATGAAAAATACTGAGATTAGAATGCGAACGTTCTTAAAAAATCGGGAATTTCCTCAGTTTGAAATAAACATCACTCAAGTTTCCCTTACAAATATTCAAAAAAGGAAATCAATGGTTTTTACCAAAATACCAGTAACGTACAGACGCCAGCACATCAAGCTACACGAAACTGAAAATTTTCCCAATCAACTTTGAACCTTATATTTTAGTGATAAAGTTGAAAATCTACTAAAGAAGTTTTACAGATTTAAGTAGTTTGACGTGCTGGCGTCTGTACTGCTGTCTGTGCTGGTGTCTAAGTATCATGACCTATATGTAAAGACTATACACATAGCCTTTGTATGATCTAACGTAGCCAATTACGTTCGATGGTGACAAGCCCTTTGATCATTTCGACAGGTGCCGGTTGACGTCACACGACACCCACTAATCCAATTAGCTTGATAAGTCGTCGCCAGAAACAGAAGCTCTTGTTTTGTAATTGGTATTAGTTGCTAATTGTTGTTACCTATAGCGTGGTGGTTAACCGAGTGTAGGTTGTGTAGGTATCAGATTTTTTTTTTTTAAGAAAAATGTGTTGTTTTGCGTGAAATATAAAGTCTTCTAAACTCAGATTTTTAATTTGCTAGATCAAAAAATTACAGCTAATATATATGTACAAAAAAAATGTCATGTTGACAAAAAAAGGTCGATGGCAGCTGTCATTATTTTTAGCCTAGCGAATAAAAAATCAGAGTTTACAAAGGTAGAACTTAGAAATATTATTTTAAATCATCATCTGCCTAGCCTTTTCCTAACTATGTTGGGGTCGGCATCCAGTCTAACCGGATGCAGCTGAAGACCAGTATTTTACATGGAGCGACAGCCTATCTGACCTCCACAACCCAGTCACTGGGTAAGAAAGACTGGTTTTCGGACTTTCGGGCTTCTGACTACTCGTAACCACTGTCAAAGATCCACGAATGACAGCCGGGACCAACGGCTGTCATTCGAAATATTATTTTAAATATTTAAAAAAATATTCAAAGGGTGACTGGAGAACACTTTATTAAAAAACTAGGTATATTGAACCTTTTTAAGATAATTAATGTGAAGTTTAAATTGAGTTCATCAACTGATGCAGTAATATAATCGCGTAGTTTTTCTGCTCACCCACAAATCAGCCCACCCGGGTATCCAAACAGAACGCAGCACCGATCTAACACAAACGTACCTAAGCCATTACAAAAACTTGAAATTGAAATATTATCACAAAGAGAAACTCTTATTGAAAAGTGGCAACCGCCAGGGGTACCAACAGAAAGAAAATTAGGATGTGACCCGTCAAAACTTCAGAAGCAGCCCATCATAGCGACATTTTAGAGGGATGAAGCCCTCGCATTACACCTAACTCATTATTTATCACATTGTCGACGAAATTAATGGCCGCCGACCCTCGTCAAATGATTTTTATTTTATAAAATAAAGCGCGGCTTCTGACAGTTTAATCATATCTTTGTGTTTCTAATGGGAATGTCTAGACACTCGAATTTAACTTTACTTTGAGTTTACTTAGCTACTGTGTCATAATTTTAAAGGTTTTTTTTTTATTAACCAAAAGTTTAAAAATAAACCAAAGGATGTTCTTCAATAAAATTTAGTTTTATTAATAGAAAACAAACAGCTCATATAACAAATTAAATTTCAGTCGACAACATCCATCGGTTTCTTACTAAACTTCAAGTATATCCGACGATCCTGCATACTTATCTCTTTTCTTGACTGTAGGTACCTATGTAATATAGAATTTATTATTACTCTCAATTTTTTGTAGAACTGAGCTTATCATCTTTATTTATTTTTTTAAAACACTTCACATACCATTTAACTTATACTAGAAATAATCTTTATATCTAAATGATTAATGTACATGACAATTACGGCATACATAGCATTGATTACAATATTTTGCTGCCTTGCAATTTAATATAACGTACTTACTAAACTAAAATAAACAGAAACTAAAACAGACTAACGTAAACAGACGGGTAACAAATCAAAACAAAAAGTTAAGAAATAAATATTTAAATTAAGAATTTAATCAATTAAGGCGGCTCCGACCGCACAGCTTTTCCTCATCGTTTTTTTGGTCATTTCTTTTATTCTAGAATGAAAATGCAGAAAATAAGCACGTTAAGTTGTGTTTTACAAGATTCTACGTTAATATTATTACAACCGGTAGTTTTACATTATTTAGTTTTATTATAATCACTAAAACGGATAATAGTGGCCACTTTTATCCGTTTTAGTGATTATAATAAAACTGCACTGTGTGTCTATTATTTTACAAAAGCCTTTTCTGTAGTGTCTGTTTTTTTTAGTCTTTTTTGTTCTAGCTAAAATACAATATAGGTATGAGATGAGGATGACACAATATGCTCAATAAAACACAATATCCTATTTGCCCATTAACAGAAACAGATATTTATGAATGAAAGCGAAATTTTAACGACATTGACTACGCATCGAGATAGTTAAAACTACAAACGTGTTTGCTTATTGGTTATTCGTTGGTTCAGTCATTCTGTAATGCTGGCTTACGTAATATATTACTATTTGTTACAATTGCGTAAAATAAACGTGAACACGTCGTGGACTCATGATCATGACTGGGGATCGATCGTGAAATTGATTTCTAAATAATTATACATTAAGTATCATATCTATTGTTTCAAGCTCAATATTTTTCCTTTTAAATTCCCTTTTCCTCAAAAACAGTTGGTAAAAATTTCTGAATGATCCTCATTATTGCTAAAAGCGCTTAGTTGCCAATTAGGAACACTATGTATATTTAGATTATTATATTATTTTTGTCGCAGTATTCCTGCCGATAACCGACATATTTAATTAGCAGGATGATAGATATCTCGTGTCAGAGGTCAGCTACGAGGAAACCAAGCTTTTTGTAACAGCGTAACGTTAAAACACCATCGTTAAAATATTGTTTTAATCATCAATTTTATCATTTAACAGTTACAAACAGTTTTAATTACGGGAAACTTCGTTAGTGTCCGCCATTAAACACTTATCACTAAATGAACATTTATCTTTATTTTTCAATTTTAATGACGCAGTGATAAAATTAACATCTAAAACAATAACCAAAAAAACATATTTGAAATTTCTTTTCAGTTAATTTTGATTTAAAATTGTTTGACCTAAACTGAAGTTTGATTGTAATTCTTAAAATTTCTGTTCCCTTGACATAGGAGTGGGACTTGTACGAAATTCTTGGGTGTGGGGTATTGAAGTAGCGACTTTATTGTGTTCTGTTTAGGGTTGGTGTTCTTTTGCCGTTCGTAGAATGTAAAATTTATAATTGAAGGCCGTAAATTAAGGTGACATCGACAGTTGTGGCTCGCGGGGAGGACGCGGCGGCGCCGCGACGCTCGCTGGGGAAAGCCCTGCCAATATTTTATCGAGAAGGTAATTATTTGATCGGCACATTGGGGTAACAGATGAAACTCGCTTCCCGTAATGTCTTTCTCATACTTTGTATTAGGAAAATGATTAATGATTAAGTTATCATTTCCAATTCTTTTTGGTGGGGTGTGCAGGATGCTCCTTATTTATTTATGTTTACAGTCCTTTCGCATTTATTGCACGTTCGTTGTACTACTTTCGAACTCGAAAAGAGCTGATAGTTTCATTTACAACTTTACCAAGAGTTAAATTCTAATTTAAGACAACTCAACTACATTCTAAATTCATTTGTCAGTTACCTAATTTTAAAGCCATAGAGCACGAAAAATTACAATTCCAGGTAAAAAAATTCGAGTTCACAAATTCCCAGCAAAAACTCACTGCATCTACCTACAGGGTGTTGAAACTCCCCGAATCGGATATAACCAGTTGGCGATCAATCGCGCCGTGCCTCCCGCTGGCTGATTTAATTCGCGCCTTGACAAAAACCCTTTGACACATTCACTGGTGACAGATCACAGCCGGGCGTCTCGCGCCTCGCTGACGGGTCCATTATCATTGGCGAAATGGTTTGTGCGAAAATGGGAGTAGGCTGTCTCATTGATTTTTACTATTTTTTAGGAACGTTGGTGGTTGATTTTTTAATACTTACATAACTTTATAAAATGTTTGTGAGACATATTTTAACATTAATACTCGTAATAAGTAGGTTCTTACTTTGGTAGTTTGTTTCGCTAATGTCATCTAGAAGCTATCTGGTTTTAAATATATATATAGGTTTATCAGATTAAAAGGAAAATCCGGTCAAGTGCGAGCGAGTTATAATCTCGCACTTATCTAGTTTCAAGTAGTTTAAAGAAAAAACAATAATATCATCAAAAATTTTATCATGACTTTGTTACTATTTTTGAGTGTAATCATGAATGAAAATTATGTAACATTTTTCACATTCCTTGCTATGAAAATATTCGATGAAGTTTCGTGATTAGATAGTCCTTCAGACCGAATTTCAGTCATGGCAGCTAATCTCAGCAGAGCCTAGCCATCGAAGAGGGAGATATTATAGTGCACAAGTGTGTGCAAAGATACTGGTGAACTCACTCTTCCCTCACTCTCATAGTCCGATGGGAAGGCTATGCGACACGACCGGAGAGAGATCAGGCACAGGACCAACGGCTTAACGAACTTTCAAGGCACGGGGGTATCACGTCGCCAATTTCCAAACTCCGGCCTATTACTGAGAAATTCCTAACGGAAAAACCCATGATTAGATAACCAGGATGCTAATACGCAATTGTATTGGATTTCTTAAATGATAATTTAATTATCTTTCTAGTATATGAAAAATTAGTTTTTACCAGACATAAAAACATGAAATCCCTGTAGATGTGTTTTGTTTTCTAATCAATGTAATCTTAAATGATATGGTATCTTTATCTTATCATCCAAGGACATTCCGCTAAACAACATACAAAATATATATTTTTTGAATTTTTTTCGTTTCGTTTCAGCACGAGCTAGGTATTTGAAAATAGCTTATGTCATGGTATGAAGATTAGTCAGTCAGCCTAAAGATGGTGGCAGTGCTCTGTCCCAGGTAGTAGTTTTCGTTCCATTCTCCTTCAAAATACGAGAAGAAGAAGTGCTTTATTATCATCACCATAGGGTGACAGCAGCTACGCTTGCCGCGGTTGGTCCGTGGATGGGTGACCATCTTTACATACCAAGACCCCTCCGTGCCTCGGAAAGCATGTTAAGCCGTTGGTCCCGGTCGTCATTCGTGGATCTTTGACAGTCGTTACGGGTCGTCAGAAGCCCGAAAATCAGACAACCAGTCTTACCAAGGGGTATCGTATTACCCAGTAACTGGGTTGTGGAGGTCAAATAGGCAGTCGCTCCATGTAAAATACTGATATTCAGCTGCATCCGGTTAGACTGGAAGCCGACCCCAACATAGTTGGGAAAAGGCTAGGCAGATGATGATGAGGGTGACAGCAGTGGACAATTCTTACTCGATTGCGTACCCAAGTAGGCCACAATTTGTTGAAGTGGAGGATTACTGACCCATTCATCCCAGTGCGAGTGCGGTGCTTATAATCAGACCATGTCCCACTTGCTGGAGTGTTCTAAGCCAACCCGCCCGGCCGTTCACCTGCACCTTGGATGACTTAAAGAATGCCACTGATGCCCCAATCAATGTGGCCACCTACTGGGCTCAAAACATATAAAATATCAAAGAATGGTACTCATCGGCACGAAAAGAAAAAGAAGGGTGGACAACTTTAGAGGTGTCAACTGCTGAACATAGGCCATTCTAATCTCACGCTATATTTCTCTACCCTCGGCAATCCTCAGCCAGCTGCTACCAGAGGGGCAATTCTCGTAATTTTAAGAACGTTCACAGTCTGATCTCAGTTTTATTCTGTCAAAAAATCCTCTAATTTCCCTACATTTTTGACAAGTTTTTGACATTGATTGTCGCTTAGATGAGTTTGCGACTAGATTTTGAAAGTTTTTAATTACAGGAATTGGCCTTCAGCTATCTTGCAAACATCTTCTAGTCTACTTATGTTTACCGATTCACGATGTTCACTCTTGAATACGTCTACTCTAACGGTCATGGCTCCAAACATAGCTTTCCATTACTCGCTGAGCTAGCGACCGCTTTATTTTTAACCGACTTCAAAAAAGAAGATTCTGTATTCTACCCGTATGTATGTGTGTTTGTATGTCCGCGATTTTCTCAAAAACTAATGAACCAATTTTGATAATTCTTTCATTAATGTAAATGTCCGGCATTTCTATGCGAATTTTGATGATTTTTCTAGTCGGTGTCTTCAATTCTTCAATGCACTAGTGTTAATTGAATTTATGTGGGGTAGGTACCACTAAAATGTGAAAAATAAAATTTTTCTATAAAAAAACCAACGACTTCAAAAAAAAAATAACGAAAAACGAAAATGCGGACCCATCGACACCGACTTCCGAAATTAAAGTTATTTATCACTTTGTAGTGTTTTTTTTTATCTTAATAAAAACATATTATTGAGCCACCTCTTCTATATAACTGAGCAGCTATCCTATCGCATTTCGGTGAAAACCTATCACTATTAGTAATTAGAACATCATCAAAAGTGCCGGTTCAGAGAAGATGGTACGAATGCTGATTCTGTGTATATTATAGGATGCAAGGTGTAAAGGTCAAGTCAATGGTGACTGGGTGGCCGTTATCAATTCTGGGACCGCCGGAAGGTCAGCTAGTGTTGTTTATCTAACTGATAGCGCGGCACTTAATGAGTTTTGTTGTGATGTGCTTTTAATTGTTTTTTTGGGTTTTATTATAGTGACAACTTTGCTGTTTTATCTTGGTTTGTTGTCTGTTTGTTTTTATGAGATGAGATAGCGACAAAAAAAATAAATGTAATAATAAAATGGGAGGGCAGTTTGCTCTGTTTAGCTTTTTTTTTAATAACCGACGCAAATAAAAAAAAAAAATCATTATTTAATTTTGTAAAACATGAAACATAAATTTTCTCTTGACTGTACTTACCAACTTAAAAAGAGTAACCTAGATAAAGTGGATAAGACAAAGTTTAAAACAGAAGACGAACTAGCAGAGGATTGGGGACGGGGGGTAGGTGGAGGGGGGTCTCAGGGGATCAGACCGGAATAACTCATAATTAAGCTTTCAGAATCATGTACTGAATCCATGTTAACAGGCTACGTATCTATTTCATCATTTCAGCCGACAGACGTCCACTGCTGGACATAGGCCTCTCCCAAGCACCTCCACTTCGACCGGTTCTGTGCTTCTCGCATCCAGCGGGTTCCTACGGCCTTCACAAGGTCGTCGGCCCACCTTGTGGGAGGCCTTCCATCGCTATGTCTGCCGGTACGCGATCACCACTCCAGAACCTTTCGGCCCCATCGGCCATCTGTTCTGCGAGCAATGTGCCCTGCCCACTGCCACTTAAGTTTGGCAATTCTTCGGGCTATGTTGGTTACCTTGATTTCCTGCGGATCTCTTCATTTCTGATTCGATCACGCAGGGAAACTCCAAGCATAGCCCTCTCCACAGAAAGTTACTATTTACAGTACAATAATGGGCAGTTTTACGGAATAATAATTTCAATAACTTGCCTCATGTACAGAACCTACTGTCTAACATTATAAAAGTTTAGCAAGTTTCAGGGCCCAGTCTCCCTTGACGTGGGCGTGTCCCCTAAGAACTCTAACACGTGTAATCGTTACTTCGAATTCTTTTAAAGATAAACTTACTTTACCATATGCTTTAACGTTTTTAAAACAGATGATGCACCAAGTTATTACTAGTCAGAAGTTGCTCCAAATCTTATCAAGCGATGCACTAAATCAAGCAATAAGCCTGACTTTGATGAATTTTCAACCAACCCTAATTTATTGCTCGATAATGTATCTTAATCACAAGATAACTTCTATTAATGAAATACGTCACTAAACCCAAAAGATAGTAAGTCAAAACTAAAAAAATAAAATCAAGATCCGAAATTAAAATGCGCAATTTTACCGTTTCCAAAACTGCAGTATTCTGTATTCTTTCTCACAACAAAGTCGCAACGTCGAGTACGATATCGAATTTCGCAAAAAATCTCGAACATTGTCATACAAATGTATCTGTTGTTATGGGCACGTAATTGCTGGGCTGGTGTGTAATTTGCGAGAGTCCTTTGTACTGGAGTCAATGCGCAGCCGTTGTTATCAACTCGAATACGTACACTTCGTAGGGTCCGAATTTTAGATGTACTTATATGGTGAACGATGGATTTTTGGTTCATGAGAATGAATGAAAATCAAAGTTCAGTACGTTTTGTTTTGAAAATATCAGATAATTTTAGGAAATATGTTGAAAGTTTCTTGCTACTGAAAGTAGAAGTTATTATTGATACCTTATAGTCACTAACGTAGACAAGCAGTTTACGAATCTATTCATATGCCCAGTTTGGCAATAAAAATGCTTCCATTTTGATAAGCTAAACTATTAGTTTTTATTAATAGGAACCTAGCATTACTGTTATACCGTTACGTCTGCCTGAAGTTTGAGAAGCTTCACGTTTATTCATAGAGAAATAAACATTAACTTTTCCATTATCTGCATCAAAGATTGAGAAAACGTTTATCATCATCATCTGCCTAGGCTTTTCCCAAATAGGTTGGGGTCGGTTTCTAGTCTAACCAGATGCAGCTGAATACCAGTGTTTTACATGGAGCGACTGCCTGTCTGACCTCCACAACCCAGTTACTGGGTAATACGTTATACGATACGTTTATATCAGTACATATTTTCAAAAACATAGAATCATTACACCATCACGCCCAACTTCAAAGCTAACAAACAAGTGAATTAGCTAACAAAGAGCGAAAACTTCATGATACCTAAATTGCCAACTAAAAAAACCTAACGCGATAAATTAAAGCCCTCCCCTCCGTAAAGGCAGTTCCACACGGCACCTTACCGCAACTCAAGACGCATTAGCGAGATTCCTGTAATGACTACTAAAACTGAAGTGAGGATAACACTGTTACTTGGTTTGTGTGGGACACGTCATAAGCGGTAGCGGGTGGTACGTCATTTAGAAGTCAGGGAAAGGATTAAAAATGACGTAATACAACTTCCGGAAAATTCAGGACCGAAGAATGGACTTATTTCTGTCACTTTAGCTTAATACAACGTTGTTATGTCAAATGGATAAGTGTTTTTTTTTCCAGTGAATTGAAATTGTTAATTTTTTAGAAATTATTATTATAATCTACTAATTTGGAATTCCGTAATATAAGATTATGGAATCATGTCAATCGATCCATGTAATCTATCATCATCTGCCTAGCCTTTTCCCAACTATGTTGGGGTCGGCTTCCAGTCTAACCGGATGCAGCTGAATACCAGTATTTTACATGGATCCATGTAATCTATATAAATAAAATATTCAATAATCGTAAAATTATCTTGTGATATCAATGAGATTGGTACGAGTACGTTTTATTAAACAAACACTAAACGGGGTAATGATTAGCATGCAACACACGTAATACTAATAGCCATGATATCATTGTCAATTCAGCTATAGCTGAACAATCTGCTGATAGTAGGACTTTTGCACACGATTTGTGCTCCTTCGATTGGGTGTAATAACGACGTCAGTCAAATAATAATAATAATTATCATCAACCTTGTTCCCCACACACCTGGTGAGCATGCTGGCCTCTTTCTTTTTATGCCATGCTTGCTTGTCTATGCAAGTCTCATCCAGGTATTACTTAAAGTCTTTTGTAGATCATACACTCATCTGGCTGAATCTCCCAATAATTCAGCTCATTGTGTCAAGCTAATATAATTTACCAAATGTGTTAACTATATTTTCCAAATAGGTCTTCCCATTTGCGTGGCGTGATGTTATGATGATTTGTGTTAATTTGGGACATGGGAGATACGTGGGTAGATCGTTTTAGCATAACTGGGACCAATTTGCATCGCTATGAAAATCGCTGCAAGTTCAACACTTGGACGCAAAGAAAACTCAGCTAGTAGGGTGGGTTGATTGATGAGTCGACGTTGTTCTCTGATACCGGGCTCAATTACACTACGATTACTTAATTTGACATGATACTTCCTCAGTTCTGACGCTCTACGATTAACAGCAAGTGTTTTAGAAGTACGCTCCCCTTAATTAACTCTTGATTCCTGACTTTTAGTGATCTATTTCAAACGTAAGTTTGGAATTTAAGTTAAGAAGTTGAGAATATAAAAGCAAAAGCGCTCGCGGGAGGTAGTGGCATAAGGAATTTGTATTCGATTTTTATTTCTATTCCATTCATTCATCTCTGTACGCTTTTAAATTATTTATTCCTGTTTAGCTGGTCAGAAAGCTTTCATCATCATCAGCCTATAGCAGTCCACTGCTGGATATGTCCAGCCTCTCCTTTTGCACGCCATTCAGCTCGATTTTCTGCAACTCTCATCCAGCTGCTCAGAAAGCTTTACTTTGTGTAAATTATTTTATCACCACTGCTCTCAAAACGGTGAAGGGAAACATCGTGATAAAACCGGCATTTCCTAGAATCAAAAATTCGAAGACATGTGTCATTTACCAAACCGCACTGGGCTCGCGTGGTGGATAACGGGCCACTCCCTCTCAACATAAGGAAGCTTGTGTCCCAGCAGTATGAATGTTATAGGTTGATTAAACTAAACTAAATTAGCCAGAAAGCTGACAGTAACGAACACCGCAATCGCAAACTGACGAATGCCACCAAATTGAATTCTATTTCGAAAACCGAACTAGATTTTATCTCTCTGAATCAAGCGCTATAATTGGCCGGTGATCCAATGATCAGAATAAACAACAATGTTTACTGTGCACGCGCGGCCGTCATGCGAGAAACATTTCCATCATGTTTCAGAACGTTTTCAGACATTATTAACTTAGTTGCTTCCGTTCCTGTCGTGTGCTGTTTTCCAAAGTGACCACCATTACACAATTAAGGCTAAGTGGGATTGTATCCTTTGAACTAGTTTTTCGGTTTGTTTTTTATTTCATTATCTTTTCGACCATCAGTTGTCAATGTTACTATGTATATTTTTTATTCAAAAGATTTTGGATAAAAATTTTACTTTTACTTATTCTATCAAATTCGATTTTTATATTTACCGCTTATCCAAAATAGGTGCTTACGCAAAGATCGTGAGGTAATCTCTATCCTCAAGCAACAGCTATACTTTCTAATGCTATTTTATTACGTCTATAAATTCTATAGAGTCGCCCCAGGAGGCGCTTACGGAGTGGCTATCGCACTTTTCGATTTAGAACTCTCCTCACTCAAAATTGAAATGGCTCGCCCCTTTGTCGGAACAATTTAAATTGGACATTTTAAAGGTGATTCTTTTGGTGGTCGTTGAACGGTCGGGTGTTCGTGTTAGTGAAATGGCTTGTATCGAGGTAGCAGTGGCTTGTGGGGCGTTGCGTTTTGGGAACATTGATTTAGAGGAGTTAATAGAATTAGATGATCTTGATTTACATGAGGATTGTAATAATGTTTGGTTGTTTAGTTGAATGAAAATAATAAATATTTGAACACTGTCCGATTATTTTATAGAGGTATGAAGAACAGGGTGTAAAGTTCACTAATCCATCATAGGAAAGGGAAGATCCTCCGACCAGACGGGTGTCATGTCTGGTGGGCAACTGTCTGATGATTGAAGTCGGGATATATGCTAGTCGCACGGTAAACTTTGCTTGCGGGATGCAGAGTTTTTTGTGACGTCCAGTGAAGATTAGATCAAACCCATTCAGCAAACTTAGCTATACTCAAAACAAACGACACAAAACTACTCACTTCCAATTCGCATTTCATTCCACTAAGATTACATTACTCCAGGAACCGATCTATTGTGCTCGCTCTATTGAGGGACATTTTAAACTCCATCCTTTATCCTTTGAAAGTGTTCGGACAGTGTCGGCGGCAGTTTATCACGCCGATAGCAGCGATCACAATGGGCATGCATTCACGGAGCTACGGTGATGGCTTGCCTTGATATGTATCTGGGTTTAAAACTCATTGCATCGTTCTATGTTATGATCTGATTTTGAAGTTTCTAGTTAAAGAGGGTGCTTGATGGTGGAGGTGCTTGAAGGTGAAACTTTTGATTTAAATTTTCTAGGGCCGTAAAACAGTTAGGTAAAGAAAATGCTATTCGGTACATGCCTTATAAATACTTCGTAGATTTTCTCAACCATATTTTTTTAACTAATTAAATTATATGACATTTTGACTTTGAAACTAAATCTCATTTAACAAAAGGTCAGAACTAACGATGAGAAATTATTTTCGACTCAGATTTGTTATGCGATTAAATTATTGCATCATTCTCCATTTTATACAAATCTGCCTAGTATGAAATATCCTTCACCTGTTTCAGGGGCTTGTTTATGAGTTATGATGATTGAAGATGTATTACAAGATCCATAATAAGATAAGTGGTCCAGTTTTTCTTGATGTTGTTCTACATTTATACCTGTTACTAGCAGCGACCCGCGGTATCACCCGCATAAGTGTCGATCCCGTGGGAATATCGGAGAATAAAAATTATCCTATGTCCTTTCCCGGGACTCAAACTATCTATATACCAAAATTAATTTAAATCGGTTCAGCGGTTTAAGCGTGAAGAGGTAACAGACAGACAGACATGACATACTTTCGCGTTTATAATATTAGTATGGATTTGTATGATGTAATAGGTAATAAAGAGTATTCTATCCTAGTTTTGCCTAATAGTGCAATCTTGTGCTCACAGTACCACCCAAAAGCCTTATTCCACTCAAGTATTCCTGTAAGGTTGTCACGCAACTAACAAAGAGGGGTGGTGGGACGAATCCCCAAGTAATGTTGTCGCCACAGAAGTGACCCTGGTTCGCTCTGTGTCACGTAGCGAAGTCGTTTAGAATTCAACTCGGATCCTATTGGTTGCTACGGGTTTGTTTCGACGTGCTGCCATAGTTCCGTGTTCAGCAAATAGAAGTGTTCCAACTTTGAAGAGTTGATTAATATCATTGTGATTATTTTTGTTCATTCTTAGAACTGTAACAATATTGTTGATTTTGGCAGAGTTCCGTAATTTCAAAGCTAGTGTTGTCTATGCATTAGGGTAAAGGCGGGATAGATGCCCCACTTTTTGAAATATCCTCCTAATTAAAAAAAAAACAATTTTATATAAATAATGTCTATGAATTTAGCTAGTTTAATCCTTTATGTTTAACTGTGATTTGTATTTTTGGCCCTACAAATTACAGATTTTGCAAATTTTTGGTTTTTGTGGAACACCTTTTTTCGGGATAGATGCCTACCCGTATGGATAGTTGCCCCACCATGAAAATACTAAGAAGGATAGATGCCTGCGGCGCGGGATAGATACCCTTCATACTGTATAAACGAAAAACTCAACCAAACTTTTATGAGGTTTTGAGGACAATTGGTGTTTTAGCAGTAAAAAGCTACTCCTAAAACAGAAATTGTTTCCAAGAAATATGGGCCTAATAATGAAAAGCATTTCCCAGTTTTTAATTTTTTTTTCAATTGTCATCGTTAGCATATAATTCTACATAATTTGAGATCAAATAAAATAACCATAACTGTCGGGATATTTCGTTTATCCCCATGGTATTTCTATCCATTTCGTCGAAAGCTGACTGCAATTGTTCTGTAGTCCAAGAACATACTCGAGCTCGAACTCCTTCCTTTCTTTTGGATTTTCGTGGCATGGTTATGCTACAATCACTAAAAAGTCCAAATACAAATATATGTAAACACATAAAAAAATATAACAGAACACAAAAATATGTTCAAAATATACCCTAAAACTACATACCTATGGGTATACATGGTGTATGGAGGGATAGATGCCCCTAGGGGCACCTATACCTCGAAAAATCAGGGCAACTATCCTTTTTGATAGGGATAGATGCCCAAGCATTTTTTTAAATAAATAAAAAACAAAAGAGCAACTATTTACATCTAGATGCATACTTGATGAATCAGTTTATTGACGTAATAAATAATATAACGGAATTAATGACTACTTATAAAGTTATACAACAGCAAATACTAACCTTTAAAACTTTGACGTGTTTTTAAAGTTCGCCGCGGAGATGAATGCACACACGAGCTAAACACGTCCTCACCGCACGACGGCCCGTGGCTAACTGAGGTGCGGGGTGCCTGCGGCTCTTAGTTCAACTATTATTTCTTAGTTGCGAGTTTGGGAAGTTAGGTTTTTTGAAAATGAGGCAACTATCCCACTGGGGCATCTATCCCGCCTTTACCCTAGGTACACTAAGTATATTATTATCTTTATTCCTATAAGAAGTAATCTCTGAGCTACTTATTAAAAATGTGATATCTGATGGGTGCAGAAATTAATAAATGGTGTTCTAACTTTTTATTATGTAATAAAATTTTCTTTTTGTATTTTTTTCTACTACTGTTACGTAATTACATATTTCTAAAAACAGAATGAAACCTGCGGGGCAATTGCGTAACACATTATCAATCGGAATCGGTTTCATTTTGACAGTTCAACAACATTCATTGCGTTATTTACGTGTTGAGCAGACCAATGTTTCGAACTTATGAAGCAATGGGTTAGCAATATGCTTCAGAATGATTCAGATTCCGATTGATAGTGTGTTACGCAATTAGGGTGCTGTTCTTTCTTTCCTTAAACAGACGCATTGCCTATCAACAAAATATCGTTTATAACCGAATTGTCGGAACGATTTAAAATATTGCTCAATTCTAGATTCTTTTCATCAATGAAAGATTATCTGGACATGTACGTATTTTT
The DNA here is from genome assembly GCA_914767645.1 of Hydraecia micacea. Lineage (NCBI taxonomy): Eukaryota > Metazoa > Arthropoda > Insecta > Lepidoptera > Noctuidae > Hydraecia > Hydraecia micacea. The sequence continues at coordinate 6,670,857 of OU611794.1, forward strand.
CCTTGAACATGCGATATAAAGGGTTTCGTAGTACCTAGTTATATTCAACTTAACCTACGCGAGCATATTCTCCAACTAAGTACGTTTTCATCTTATTACTACCCACATTAATTAATTATTTTAATTATAGATCTCTTGAAGCCAACAAAGCGGAAGTAAGATACAAATTAATGATTTTAGCATTCGCTAATTGTTTGGGACGTACCTAATCAGGTCCTTTTGACTAATTAGGGAGGCGCTGTTCATACTCCTCGATACTCGCTTAATGTTGGCTCGACAACTGGGATTTATATTTCTTAGGAGTAACACTTGTACATCACAAAAAAATGCCCGAAAGTTTTTTGGAAACCTATTGGTTTCATTAACTTATCTTCGATTATTTTATTTACAATAAATGACTTTATTTCTGTTAGTAGGATTGTACAAACACTTTTACACGTTAATCAGATGAGGTCGGCGTTTCCCATCGGACTACTCTGAGAAAAAAGCTGAAACAAACTTAGAGGCCACAGTCTCTTTTAAAGTTCAGACATAATCTTGGTCAGATCCTAATGTTTATAATTATGGGTTTAAAATTAACTTTTTATGAGTACTTATGTAAATTACTTCATGAAATTACAGCTTAAAAACGGTGAATGAATTCATAGACAATAGATTTTGAACTACATTATTATTTCTATTCTACACGGATATAGGGTAAAATATTTTGCGGTTACGTTACTGCCTTCCTTAAATTCATAATGTCGCATATTAAATGATATAAATTCTCGTACGGGCTAAATTTTCATATGCGGGACAGGATAAATGTGATATGTGGGACATTTTTTAGAAACTAGTAAAATTGAATTTTATGGTTTTGGTAGTATGAATGGATTTAGCGTTTTTCCTTGATTCATTGATAAATTTGAAACTATATTTGACTAGCCAGATGGGTTGGGCTAGCTGGGTGGCTAAATATTAACAGCCGCAAGGATCGATCTGCCGAGATCGGTCCGTGGATGGGTACGAGACTCTCCGTGCCTCGGGAAGCGCGATAAGCAGTTGGTCCCGGCTGTCATTCGTAGATCTTTAACAGTCGTTACGGGTAGTCAGAAGCCCGAAAGTCTGACAACCAACCTCGCAACGGGCTATCGTGTAACCAGTAACTGGGTTGTGGAGGTCAGATATTCAGTCGCTCAACCAACCCAACCCGCCAACCCCAACATAGTTGGGAAAAGGCTTTATAGTAAGTAAACGATGATTTGACTAGCTAGGAGCTCATGTCCTTGATATTTCACTGTAAAGTAACGTTACCTAAGCAATGAAATACTGTTTCCCTATTAACACTTGAACATTTACAATTCGCCAATTTCCATAAAAACTTGACACACAATCGATTAAACAAGGACCGCGGAATCGATTACAGCATCGGTAGAAACGGGAAATCGATTATCGGCCATCGTGTCTGTCGCAAATCGATTCTAGTTGTCACCTTCACGTTTTCGTGTTCAGTTTGTCATTCACAGGAAAGGTAATAAAAATTTAAATTAAACTCGAATACTTACATATCTCTGTCGATAAAATAGAAAATATTAATGTGGTTTCTTTGCTGGTGTTGCAGATTTATTAACCGAAGTAACATCTGTTCGCATTTCAGATCATAAAATAAGAATTTCAATGTTCTGTGAAAAAATTGATAAGAGAGATTATGCATTCTTCTTTTGTTTTTTAGACGATAATATGTTCGAATGCGTAATTTATTCTTTTGTTATTTTTCATAATGCGTAGAATATACAGGGTCAAAATAAATTAGTTGGCAAAACTGCGCAGACGGGATAGGCATCGATAGGTATCTCAACACGATAAAATTGATTTTATCAACTCACACTTACGATTAGGTATATGTTAATTGATTTAGTCTTTTCTCTATAAGTTTTCATTGTGTTTTACTCACACTTCAAGTAACAAAGTGTTGTTGATTATTTTTTTGGAATCTATGCCTGCTGGTGTGTGACCAGCAGGCATGGACTCCAAAAGAATAATCATCAAATCTTTTTTATTTTGCCGTGTTTAGAAATCGTCTCGTCACGTCTGTGGAGTTTCGCTAGCTAATTTATTTTTAACCCTGTATAGCAAACCACAATACCTATGACATAGTAGGTAATCTGTGATATGGCATTTAATTAATTGGGTTGACTCTAAGTATACGAAATACGAACAAACATTGCAGTGGATTCATCTGGGTACCTATCAATGTTGTTTATATCGCTTACCAATTTTCAATTTTTTAAATATCTTTATTAAAGTCATAAAACGGCATTTCATCAAATTATTCGCAACTAAACAAATATACCTATAGGTAGGTAGGTACTTAGGTGCTATGTTGAAAAAAATGTGGTTTTTCTATTTCGTATAACTTGTTAGGAATTTAAAATTTTGGTATACCTATGTTTTTTGACTCTGGTCTAGTATCGTGTAAAAGGAATACCTACACGATTCAATGATTTTTTCTCGATACAAAAAAATTGCAAATTTATATCTATTTTTCTTACTTTTTTCGACATTAGGTACGGCGTAACGCTTAAGAGTTATTCAATGGAATTTACTTTAAAACATAGAGAATTATCATATCAAAGTTTACTCAAAGTAGTTTTAAATTTAGTTCATTTAAAAAAGGAGTAAATTTGTTTTGGCACATACGTCGTTTTATTCCGAGCGCACGCACATTATAGCCATCACTCTTCTTTTGCGTTTCAAAAGTAATTGCATCACTTTCGCTCGCTTAGTAGGTTTTCGAGGATTTTAGATGTTCGATGTAGCCCCTTAAATAAGACCATGTCAAAAAGTCAATAACGAGCAGGAAATAGGACATCTATATTTAACCATTTATTTTAATTAACGCGTAGGTAGGTACCTATACACATCTTTTGTTAACGATACGTAGACTATTATGGTTATTCCAGTTCAGTTTAGTTAACTTAAATAGGAAATACCTATATTTATCCATCCCACCCTGTTCCCAATACTAGAGATTAAAATCAATAGAAACACCTTATTTATCCGAGGCATAAAAGACAAAGCGAGCTCAAGCGGCCATTGCCGCGTTGCCAGATAGATAGAGCTGTATAATTTCAGTACTTTCGGCTTCGTCGGTAGGTATATACCGGCGGCCTCGTTCTCGATGCCCGAAGCACCTGCCACATCACTACAGAATCCGCTGACAGACAAAGACGCAGATAATAAGGCGCATCCCATTGGTGCATCACTGACGGAGCCCCGCCTACCGCCCGCTGCGACCAATGGCGCCGCCCGCCGGAGATCTTGAGCGTTATCTAGTTTATCTGCCGTCTCGCTTGGCACATTCTACGGCGATAGCTATTTTCAGATAGGTACGCTGAATAAAACGCATTTGTGCACTGAAATTTTATTCGCTTAAGAGAACGGACGTCTTGCGTTTTATTTAGTTATTTTTAGATATTAGGATTTTTTTTATACAAATTTTATTTGTTTATGACGATGCCTGATACACAGGGAAGGTAGATATATTTTACATCTAACTGATCCTGAAATTATCATATTAGGTACATATATTGTGTTGATTGGTAACAATATCTTCCTTCCTGTATTTACACAACCCGAATGTAGGTCACCTGAAAAGAAAATGATAAATTTTGCAGTTCACTGTGATAAATTAGGTACGAATTCGTAAATTTTCAGGTAGATACCTAGGTAGGTACTGCCGTTGCGCGTAGGCAACAATTTCAAATCACCTGATGATTTAAATTGGCAAAAAACAGTACGGTAGCATTACAGAACGATCGAATACGATACGATAAGACTCCAAGATTGCTGGCTCGCTTTCAATCAAGTTTGTTTTCTTAATCGGTGCCTTGTCTCGTATCAGTGACCAGCCTGAAAAGACCCCCTCCACCCCCCCCTTCCCATACATTCACTCCACACAGAGAGGTATTCAATTGAAATATCAGAGGTCTAAGTTATCTGGTCGTGTTGTACAAGTGATTTGTTATAAAGCAGCGTCGATAACTGAAGGGCCATTGTTTGTAGGTCGCTCCCGATGTAAAATATTGTAATAGTGTTGTTATTGTAATCTTGTTATGAATTTTATGAAAGAATTATGGGGTTTCAGGAAGAGGGATACCTACTTTATTAAACGAGCAAAGAAGCCTTTCTGTGTAGGTATTGCCTACGTTGATAGCTTGACCTACATAGGTGTAACTTAACTGGAAAAAATTGTTGTAAGTCTATAAAAAACGACTTAATTGCGACAAATAAAAAATACAACATAAACCTCTTTCAATTTAGATGAATTGATGCTAAAAATTAACCTTCCATTCCGGATTTTCACAAATACAAAAAGCCAACAGCAGCTTTTCAAAAACTCCAGCCAACTATTTTCCAAAATATAAAGCGTTGTCCATTGAAAAAGCTCGCCGATTATTTTCAGACGGTAACCTTGTATTGCGACCCCGAAACGTTTGTGTGAGAGAGAGGGGTGTAACACAAAGACACGGGCGGAGCGCGGGGGGCGCGGGGTGGCCCGGGTGAGGGTATGTGATTCGGGATTCTAGGGATGAGCTGGCTCTCGCTTCCTCTCGCGTTATTCTGGCACAGTGCGTCGCCGACGCCGCACATACCGTGCCTCACTATCACACGCAAATCGCACGCGGGTATACCGACACGCGTACGAGGACATCACTACACAGAAAATTCACCTAATTCAAAATAAGAATTAGAATTTATCAACTCGTCTCAATTTTTTATCGATAGTGCTGTGCAGATTTTAGTGTTTAGAAATTTTACTAACATTTTTTGTGACAATCCAACCATTAGTGAATTAGAATTAACGCGATAATTTAAATTAAAATTAACTATACCTAGTGATTACGGACAATGATAATTAACATTGGTACGAATGCTGAATTTTGATACGAGTTACAGAATGAAGATGTCTGGTGAGTTATAAAACGATAGAAAATAATATTTAATACTTAGCAATAATTTTAATTCGTGTTTTTTATTTTCTTCTCTGATTTTGGTCTGGTCTTGATCTGTTAATCGAATTTTATATCAAACAATCAAATTACTCAGATTATAGGTAGATTAACAGGTTTACTAATTTCAAGTACAAAGGTAGATCTAGTAAAACCTAGGTATTTATGTAGTGCAATGAAAACTAACATACCTACTCTTTTTGTCAAGCATATTATTTACGATTATTATCTTCTGTCAAAATATAGGTAGTTTATTTTCTTAAAACTAGTAACAGAACCCGCCGCGACCTTTTAGTTGTTTTCAGGACCTTGTAAAGTGGTTTATTTCAATAACAGTAACCTGGTCAATTGGAGATTAGGTAAATAAGCCCTTTTGTTTTTAGTAAAACCGAAGTACCTAAAACGCCAATCAAATTTCACAATTTTTTTTAACGAAACTTCCTAGTAGTTTCTAGATAGATATCTTTATTCTAGATAGGCATCTACATATTTGTGTTTCTTATAGGTACTATTTGTATGATCTAGCCATGCATTACCTATTTGCTACGCAGCTTTGAAATTATTTTCAGTCTATATTCTTCACATATCAATTAAGTAATAAAAAATTTATAATATTATCAATACCTAGAAACAACACCTAAATTACCTAATATTTATTTTTACTCTAAATTGAACAAATTCTATTTCAAAACGACAAACAGTCTAATGGCCGTAAAATCAGATAAGAGGATAAGCCCAAAGAGGCCCAAAGCTCTTCAAATTATTTCGCTTGTTAACCACAAATAAACATCACTAACCGTCTCTTTTTTATCTGCGCTCTTAACATTATCTGTGGTTCTGTCAAGGGTGTGCGAAAAAGAAAAAAAAAGTTCTCTATTAATCTATGATAATCATTTTTTTTTCTTGTTTTAAAAGCTATGTGTTGGATGGCTGCGATCGTTTGGCGGACGCCGCCGGGTCCAAGAGATTGTTTGCTTCTTGTGCAACACACCTTGCATTGTTAAAAATCTTGTTTACATCACGCCAGTGCGAAAAAGAATCAGAATACAGGCTTGTTTGATTTGCTTCGAAAATATCGACACCGACTTTTATTTTCTTTTTTGTGAAACGAGCTATCGATATTTTTCGGCACTGTTTACTCGATTTTGTACACATTACTAATAGGTGAACATATAGGTAAATTATAATTATAATATTCAATTAACGCTATAATCAACTACGTTAGTTTGTAACCGCAAATTAACTACAGCTATAATTAGCACATACCTAATCCCCATTGAACTAGACTCGAACCTATTTCCATACACACCAATACCTATGAATATTTAGATATTAGAAACATTCTAATATCCCGATGAATGATTGCAATAACGTTGAACACAATGAGAGAATACGCACCCACTTTGAGACACCAGCACCTTTTCATATGATAATTTTGAAGTTGAAAGCATCTTTCAGTTAATTTCTTATGTGTAAATTTGCATAAGCAACCATGGTTACAACTGACTCATTAAAGCGTACCGCACCTAAGTAATGTTAGAAAGTACGGGTTTCCGCGAACGCCTGGCCATTGAGGCCCGCGCGCCAAGTGAATTTCCCAACGCCGCCGAATATGATGAGCTAGCCCTGCACTAGCCTAGCATCACATTCACCTGCTTAAAAATAATTTACAAGCTAATTTCAACCTTAACTCGGACGATAAAGCGTTAACTTTACTTATAGTGTGTTTATCGCGCGTCTTTTGTCGAGTTAAGAGTGTTTTATGAGTCAACACAGGCCGGGCCGTGAACTGTCGTGACAGAGAGCGACGTAAACCGCGCTTATTGTCAGTCTCCGTGGCTAACACGTGAAATCGGCAAGCCGTGGGGTCCACTGGACTAAAAATCGCATGAGATGCTCTTAAAATCTTCTGTCCTGGCACTATTCTTAATGAAACACGAGATTTTATAGCTGCAAAGTTGCACTGCAGCTGCTGTTGATGTTATTTGAACGGAACTATGGCTGCAGTGCAACTTTCCAGCCATAGTTGCGTTCAAATAACATCAACCAATCCTGTAACATTAAACAATTTCCACTAATCAGTTTATTACTTACAAACCAACGGAACATCAACATAAAGGTTCGGACACACGAGTAATTTTCTCCGTTGCTCAAAGAAAAACTTAGACCAACCGGAGACATAGCAGCTCCACCGTATTCTATGTCTGTGCATGTTCTTATTTTAAATCTGTCGCGGGTTTCTGCGGAAACCAGAGATTTAACGACGGCTCGTCCGCATTGTCCGCGCACGAAGCGTTCGCGGTCAAACGCGACAAATGGACCTTGCGACGGCTAATTTGAATTTGAAATTCGAACATCAGTTTTATGGGACTCCATTCCTTAAGTTGGTACGTCCCAGGTTTGCATCAGTATTATTTGTATAAGATGTCTGTACGAAAGTAGGTCCGTTGAAGTTTTGTTATTGGCACTTAAAATGGAGAATACAGATAAAAAACAGATAGAAAGAACATCATAATATAATAAATATTTAATAATAAGGAAAACCGTAAAAGCGCTCTTCCTCTGTCCTACTTATTTAACATTTTGCTGTGACCGACAGGGTCCATAATTGATTCTATTGATTTATTCTTACCACCTGTACCTATGTGTACATTATGGATCCAATAAATATTGAATTGAATTGAAACTGTACAATAATCGCACTTATTCTGATATTTGAAAACACAGGTTGAACATCATCACCAACCTATGGCATTAAATTGCTGAGCTTAGACCTATCTAATTGCACGCCACTTAGCTAGATTTTCGGCTCCTCTAAACTATTAATTACGTGTTAAAAACACACAAATTAATTAGTTTCGGTTCACGTAGAAAACAGCCAAAGTGATTTAAATTACAGATAACAAGCATTTTGTCACATTCCTATTTCGGCAAGGCGTTTTTATGACAGCTCATGTAATGTCTAATGTTCCTAGCAACGCGCGGTTTACAGACGCGTGCGCAGACAGCGCGTCTACGATCTGCGCCCGCGCCGGCCGAGATGATTCACGGAATTGTCATTCATCATTTTGTTATTATCTATGCTGTAGACAGCGTGGTTTTATCACGTTCATTCGAGCTTGTGTTATTGAATGAAATGACCCCGATTTAGAAGATAACTGATTTTTATAGAATACGGATTTTCCAACTGTAAATTATATTGGTGTGATTTAGGTTATACGCCGCGTGTCTTGAATTATTACAAATTCTATAAATTATTTTTTTATTGAACCTGAAAGATAAGGTGGTCTTCAAATTACAGTAGGTCTAGATAGTAGGTAATAATTAATCATTGGGTAGTCTTCAAATTCTAATCACATTTGTCATAAATATCTAAAACAAATAACTTGACAATTCCATTTTCAAACTTATAGTTCGTAAGAATCCTGTAACAAGTTCCGATATCAAAACAGTAGTTCTTTTTACCAGTTCACCAAAGACCTGTTTCAGTTCCAAATACAAAAACGTTCTTTATAACAGTACTTACTCTAAAGAACTGTTACTTAGAACTAAATCCTGTTACTAATTAAAACAAAAACAATTGCCGACGACAGGTGAACTGGCTTAGCAACAGGGTTCAAATGTACTTACATTCAAAGTATTCTAAAGGCATGGACAATATGGACATCCTGTCCATTGAACGCTGCACTTTATAATGTAAAGCAGTTATCATTATTTCCTTTCTCGAATAATTTTATGCCTTTTTTTCTGTGCCACGTGCTATAGAAGACAAGATAGGGGTTGTTTTAACAAGTATATTAGAGTTTGTAGGGTAGTTTGATTAATGGCGTGTCTCTTACAGTGCAAGGGTCGTTTATGGATGGCACGCGTAACTATGAATTTAGTCTTCTTCGGTAAACACGGGGTGGGTTTTGTTTTCTTTATAATTCTTTTTAATTTTTATAGGGCCAGTCCCTATAAAAACTGATGTTGGATTAAATATTATAGATGTTCAAGTTAATTATTTTTGAAAAACCTATCTCGTAATCTTAGCATTAATTTGGCACATATTATTACCACACATACGAGTATACACGTCACCGGGGGTTTTACCGTGGTATATCAAATACGGTATTCCTATTAATATTTATTTATTAAAACTTTATGCACAAGTAAAAACTGTACAAAGGCGGACTTAATGCCTTAATAGTAGTTTAGGAACAATCATTATTGAACTGGTAGCTTTTATGGAACAAAATATATTTAAAAACGTTATCATTTGTTTGACAAATGACCAGGTAAAGTTGATACAATATTATTTATTTAGTTTAATCCTCAGAAATTATTTCAATGTCATGTTGATTTCTGGAAATTAAATTTTTTTCCTCCTACCTATGTAGGTAACTGTTACGTCTTTCCTACATTTTTATATGAAACTAGTAGGTTTAGGTACAAAAAAAAGCCACAGAAAATACGTAATATCTTTGAAATAATAAATAAACACGAAAATTGTAGATTTGACTTCCGGATAAATCTACATACATATGTATATGGTTTATTAGAAGTCATTTACCCAATTTTCGTGATTTTTTTTTATTTGTTCAGTTTTGTAAGCGAAACAAATGCTCATGTAGGTTTTAAGTAGAATATAGGATGACACCAATATTTAAGCAGAAAATACATAATTGTTGTCACTGATAGCATAATACACACAACCTAAGTACAGACGCCAGCACATCAAGCTACCCCAAACTGTCAAATTTGAACCTTATGCTTAAGCGATAAAGTTGCAAATCTATTAAAGAAATTTGACAGATTGTAGTAGCTTGATATGCTGGCGTCTGTACCTCAAAATAAAGATTGCCAAAAGAACCGCGGTTCAAAATTTAAGGTTCAATTAATAAAATTAAAAAAAATGTCTGTCTGTGAATTTGCATTTAGTAGGGATGAACCAAAGACAGAGACAAGCGGAAGTTCTTTGTGAACAGCGGAAACAGACATAAAGCGATCAACATCTTGCACGTCTTCACTTTTTTATAATTCGCTCGATGCTAAACTATAAAACATACCAGCCAGTGAGTTTATTGCTCTCAGAAATGCTGCGTTGTTTAAACTTGGGAGATTTTTAAATTAAGAATTTAATTAATAAGTAGGACAGAAGCAAAAAATTTTAATAAAGATGTGAAACAAACGTATATTTCTCTGGTTTTAATGACTGTAAAAATAAAGGCTTAGAATCGAATCGAATTTTAGTCAAATGTAATCCCAACATAAAAACATCAGTTTAAGCGAGATATGACACCACTTAGCTATTAAACAAATCAATTATTCCAAACTAACTATAATCAGACTATAATGTTCTCACTGCTGGGACACAGGTCTCCTCTTTGTGAGAGGGAAACTAAGTACTCTAACTAAACATAAAAAAAGTACCGACTCTCAAATACTAGTTAATACTTTTCTAAGAACAGTTAAATGGAAAAGTCTCAAAAGTGTTCAGCTCTAACTCAAATACATGGCCTACTTGATTATTATCAAAGTTGATATCAAGTTGACAATTGCCCACCACGCAACATTTACAAATTAAACAGGAACCTATGTGGTCCATAATCGTCTGATTAGATTAAAAACGGTGACGGTAATGAACACAATACAAACGAATATTAATGATTAATAGACGTGTCGTCTACATGTCTGGAAATTAAAACTTAATCAATATAATAATGAGATGTGGTGAGATCGTAACGGTACACTAAGCATTTTGTTCAGTAAATGAAGGACGACTAAATAAGATAACAGAGAATAGTATTCATTATTCACCTACTGAACAATAACTAACTATACATAATATACTTTTTTGTGATGAAGTAGTAACATTTTCATTAAATGTTTGTTATCAGCTAATGGAAAGCAGTGGTGGCCCAATGGTATCGGCTCCGACTTAAGAGTTGTAGGTCATGAGTTCGCACACAGGCAGGCACATTACTTTGTGTGTTTAAATTCATCACCACTGCTCTCAAAACGGTGAAGGAAAATATCGTGAGGAAACCGGCAGGTTTCAGAACCAAAATTCAAAGGCATGTGACATCTACCAATCCGCAATGGGCCCGTGCGGCCTAAAGATTTCTCTCCTACACCTTGTCAAATATATCGCCAGTGTCATTGATAGTAGTTGACCTGTAACTAATCCAAGGCATTTTGTCCACAGCAGCAGACAGCCAAGAGTCTGGCAGTCCACCGCCGAGCCCGGCTGACTCTGCTACATCAGAATCAGCGCCCACATTAGTTCACATTAAGCAAGAAAACATGCCTCCAGGAACAGATGTTAAGGAGTACTACGGTACTCTCGACTTTGGGCTATCTGACGCATATCTATCCAATAAATACTCCGACTATGGAAGAGGATACTTACCTAGACCTCTAGATCACTTAAAGTCGGTCAAAAATGAGGATGGGACAAAATGTGATGATCTAGATGTAATTAGGAGGATAGAGGATATAGATTTAATTCTACAACAACATTCATTGATATTTAAAAGTGGAGGGATATTTGCTACAGTGAATATTGCTAATGGAACTCAATATGGACCCTTTCTGGGATTGTTGGAGAACCAGCCGAAGGACAGGCGATTTGCTTGGGAGGTAAGTTCTTTCAAAGTCAGTATTCTTCTATTCTGTTCTATTTTTTAATGTGCCAATCAATGTTGATATCGACCGTTCTGCCAATGTCAAAGTATTTGGGTGTTCTATCTTTAGTTGCGGTCCAAAGTTCTTTGATGAGTCATTTATCATAATCACAAAAAACTAATGAAAAAATAAAAACAAACTTCAACTCAGACGTGGTTAGTCACCCAGTCATAACTCTTCCACAAATGGCCCACCTGTGCTCTGGTTCTAATGCACAAATATCACTCTGAATGTTATCATAAAGAAGTGATGACAAAGCACTCATTCTTCCTCGTTTTAGTTAATTTACAATGAAACACTTGTGCTCGGGTCAAGTGCAAGTGTCAAAAACGTCGCGCTACAGTAAGCACATAAATAATGTCCCGAAACTGAAACTCTGTCAAGCACGGATGCAATAAAGTGTCGATTTTATTGATCCTCCTTAAGTTCGTTGCGTCTCCTTTTGAGTGCACTCCTTTACTGACTTACACATTTCATTATTTTTAATTTGTTTGGGCTGACGTCTGAACAAACTTAATCATTTTTAGGATAGGGACACGTTTTTTAGCTGTTTTGGTAAATTGTTTTTGAGATAAAAACATGGTTTTGTACCCCATTAGGTTAAATTATGAAGTGATGAGTTTAGTTTTGTTAAATAAGATTTAGATTTCACAGTTTTCATAGTTCTTTATTTAACAAAATTTCCGCAAAATCTCACTTTATCTGTAGATAATCTATTGAGCACATGTGAGCACCAGATGAATGAAATAAATTGTTCAATTGAACGCATCAGAGATTTTTGCGAGGGGTGTGGCGAGTTTATCTCTGGTAGGAAACGGAAATCAATTGTTGGATCGGATTCCTGGATTACGCGAACATATTTAAAGTAAAGTAAAAGTATTAGGTTACTTGCAATGTGTCGTACAGAATTTTGGATGGGCTTAATATTATCTGAATGGTCTGCCCTCATCAATTTAAAACTTAGACTTACTTATTTAAATCTACCTACTGTATCTAATCTATCACTTCAACTGAGGTTAGTTTTGAAGACACACCCTTTTCTAGGAATTTTCTGTTTGAGCTAAAATAATAATAATTTTTTGTCATTCCTTGTTAAAATCTAATCTCGAACTGTAGCAACTTTTATACGATATAATTAATACCAATTGGTACCTTAACAAAGAATACAAATAATTACAAAAATATTTTCGCGAAGTCCTGTTCTCAGCACAAAAGACAGGACGCAAATCGGACATAATAGCGCTGCGAATGCTGCGATGCGCAAACGCCTATCGAATGTCAGGCTGTGCGAGACAGATAACGCACATACGCGAATTGTGGGTGTAAGGTTGCAGTCAAACCACAGCATTGTGTCCTCTGACGGACATGTAGTTCCGGCTGTTAGTACCATAGACAACGTTATTATCTCGTTTTTGTACAATGAAGTAGTTTATGGAATTGTCATGACATTGCAGACAAGATTAAAATTACGGTTTCGTGGAAGCGCCTATTATGTTGTCATAAACAGTTAATACTTATAATTTTTCATAAATTAATTAATTATTTAAGGAAATGTTTTACTGTTATATTGGCTCAACTGTGATAAGAGTAGAGTGCTGTCATTTGCAAAGTGGTCCTTTAGATTTAAATTAGGAATTTGAACCTTTACTTGAATTTGCGAATCATTTGTTAGCTTTACAAAACCAGAGTAGCTTAGATTAGAAAATAGAATTCCACTAACTTTAGGAACCCTCTAAGTGTTTTAATCCTAATTGACAAAGTCGTTTAATAAAATAATAATCTTATCTGAATCAAGTTTATTGAATAACTGAAGAGTGACAGTTCATAAACTCAAATTCAACTCACGCGCAATAACATGTTTCCAAATACCGTTATTTGTAGCTTTAACCAAATTTCCGGTGTGTCAATAAATAAGGCATCATGCACACAGTATGTTAGCAGTATTTATAAGGAAACTGATATTATATAGGTTAATAGATACTGTTATTTGTTACGCATGTTATTATTTAGGTTGGTTAGTGTTAATATCAGTAGGTACCTAAACAAATGTTGCTTAAGTAGGTATTACTTTTATTTATTTTTTTGGTTTTTTCATGCGATCAGTCTTTTAATCTATGATCAGATGGTTCTGGTAGCGTAGGTATTTAATTAAGTATTTGTTTAATTAGATATACTTATTTTTTTACTAATTCTTAGGAAGATACTGTAATGCTATTCTGTAAAAATCTCACCGTGAAAACTTAGGTGAAGTGAGCTTAAAGTGAGCTGTCAATAGTGTCAATCTCTAGCATCAGGTGGAATGACAGCTCACTTTAAACTCACTACACCTAAGTTATCACCGTGATCTTTTTACAGAATAGCACAGCTGTTCTTAGTGTTCGTAGGTATATAGTTTTTTTAAATTATAGTTTAATTCTTAGTAGATATTTGAAGTTAAAGATGAATCCTGTGTAATATTATTACCACAAAAGGAACTGCATAATATCTTCATCATTAAGTATATAATCTTGTAAAGTATTCTCTCTACATGCTCATGAAAACCATTACAGCGTAACCATTAAGATCACACTCCAAATCGTTGTCCATTTCACACATAACACCAATAACCAAGTCAGAATCATTATATTCTTCTACAATTCCGAATTCTTCGCTCCAGCAACCGCAAATCTCTTGATCTGGTTCGTACGTGACGTCAGTTAAAAGTGCCAATTCTGGCACGTCGTTAGAGGTGCCCGTTGTGGCACAAACGCTGACCACGCTTCCGATCCGGTGCCCAAAGAATCCTTTGATGGTTGAACTTGCTTCACTAACAAATAACGATGGTGGTAATGATCATTGTCCTTTATGGTTTTTGGGTAAAGATGAATCTAGTAATATTTAACTCTCTTACTTTTTAAAATTTCTCTTTAAGTTTATATTATTTTATTTTCGGAGGCTTTTGGCTCCTTCGTTTAATTTATAATGTTCTTCTTATTTGTGCAGAATAAACAACTTTCCTTTTTTTTCTAATACGGAGCTTGTGCGCATTTCAATTGCACAGCCCAATGAAATCAATGTAAAAAATATAGACCTAAGATAATTTTAAATTCTCAAGCAGACGAATTTGCAGAAAGTGTCTCTTAAAAAAATCCGTTACCGTCGATAAATCGTCCCGCATTTAAAAAGTAAGTACTTTTACTTAAAAATGATTGAAATCGCAATTTCACATGTCTACGCAGACCTAAAGGGGTTAGATTCATTGTTAAATCAGTGATGGTTACATTATGTAACCACCGTTACCAAACGTCGATATCTCAATAAAAATCTTCAGCAAAAAACATCAGGGTAATCAAAGAATTCTTTTTTGAGCATCCCGTGTCAAAGTGCGTTCAAAGGTTGCCAATATACCCTAATTTCGGTAGTGGCGTGACCCCCGTCAACAATTTTTTTGAACAAATTCACACTTTTTTAACCAAAAAACCGAGGTAACGGTAAATTGTATAAAAGAGATGTCAACGTATTCAAACTTTAAAATGAAAACTTGATTGGCAAGTTTTTTTTATTTTCAATAAAAACGTCACGAAATCTCTTCAAATGCATCTTCTTTTTAGTTCGCTAATAAAACTTCTTTTATTCGATTACCACTCGAAGTAAACTTTAAATATTTTTCTCACAGATCTTAAAAGGTTGTCAGCGAAAATCATTTCTGGTTTTGATGAGAGTCTATCAATGATTATTTATTTCATACCAATATGTATCTTAACCCTTATTCAATCACATGTAAATTAATAACTGTAGTTTATTTAAAGATTTTTAGAAAATTAAGAATCAAACGGATGAATTTCTGATGAGACTAACTAGTTTGTAACAAAGGGATCATCTCACATCAAAATGTCAATCAACTTATGAATTTATAGATTTGTTCATTATTTTTGAGAGGGTAACGTGGGGACAATTGTCAAACATGATGTGAAATTGGCATGTAATGGATTCCGCTAATTATTATTGGTATATGAATTTTTTATTCGTTGGTGAATTAAAAAGCTGTATCGATAATATTCGGTTGGGCTTTGCAAAGGTTGGTCATGAATGATTTATCGCGGTCTGTTTATTTTTCGCCGGGAAGCGTTGGTGCCCGAGTAATATGTTAATGATGTTTATTTTATATGCACATCCATGAGTTTTTGATGGCACATAATTCTGTTTTTTTTTTTCGTTTTGCGATCATTACACTGTTTTTAACCAGTTTAAACAAAAATAAATATTCTTGTGTATGTTTTAGTGAATAAGGCGTTGAAGTGCCATTTCAATAAATTATACAATTAAAATAATTAGCCCCTTTCCGTATTTTAATGTTTGAACTTCAGACTTCATTTTGATTAAAACTTTACAGCTATTTAATTCATAATCCTCTGGACCCATGAAATAAAAAGCGTAAATTTTAAGTCCGCAGATCAGTCAGTAGCGTCGAATCCGTTGCATTACTGTCAAAATATCTGTCATATTCGTGTGACATCCTTTCATTTCTGGCCACCCCCTTCAGCAAAGGATTAGTGATACACGCGGCCCTATTACATCTTCATTACGGTAGGCGGCTGTCATACCCCACATATTGTGATAATAACAATAAAAAATATTATTGTTACTATATTTATTGCCTCCATTGATGATATTTATACGTTTCGCACTGATCTCGGCTTACAAAGAGACTACAGATGCGATGCGCAGTTGTCATTGTGACAGCGAACAGTGGCGGACAAATTATTTAGGTAATAATTTCAATACGTAAGGATAATGAGGATTTAACAAAGTTTTGGTAATTAAAATTGTATGAACATATTTTGAATGATTGTATCACACTGATATTATAATGTTCATTACGCTGATAACCTTGTATGGATTGAATTTATTTTTGCTAAAAAATGTTTTGTTAATTCGGAATAAAATAACGCTTAACAAGCACTTTTATAGTTTTTGGATAATTGTAATTGTTTTCTAAGATTCATAACTGTTCATCGAAAATATCATTATATCAAAATAACAAATGCACGCTCTACGTAGAAAAGTGAACTATTTATTTGTCCTACAATGCATTATAATCGCAATGGCGGATCAATGCAGCATCTATGACAGACAGAAGCTGTCAAACTGACACCTGGTCCATCTGACACCATACGATCAGCTATCGTATGAAATGGAATTGATATACTCGTATCAACAAAAGTTGTAAAAAAAAGTAGGTATGATAAAAGATATTTTACGATATATAAATAGTGTAGGTATTTTAATGAAAAACGAGTTAATTTACCGTGAAAGTCAGGAATGCAATGACTAGAATACTGACAGGATAATTTCACATCAAACATGTATGTAATCGATTAATATTTCCTACATTCCTTCCCCAATCTCTCTATTTAATTGGCAAGGTAACCTATCACTTCAATAAAAAAAACATCTTCATAAATATTGACAACATCTTGCAGGGGTTTGCCCCTCAGTCTTGTATAAACATTACTCTTATTATTAACAAGTAGACACTTATCAGTTAATCTTACACTGTTACACAATGGCTGCTAATCCCGGGCGTGATAGAAATTTATCTTTACTCACCGTCATTGTCACTTTGGCCCGGTCTCCCCTCTGATTCGAAGTTGGTGGATATGTTCGTACTCGGGAACAGGCAGTCGTGTGATTTTTTATTGATTTAGTTAAAAAAAATGTATTGTTTTAATGCGTTAACAAATTGTTTTTGTAAAGTTTTTTCGATTTACGAGTATAAGCTCTAAGTAGGTAGGTAAGCTAAAGCTAGTAACAAAAATATTCGTCTATTTTTTTAACATAAAAATAAAAATGTATACAAGTATTTTTATAGTAGTCTAAAGGCAAACGCCTATGCTATGTCCCACTACTGGGCAAAGACTTCCTCTTCTTCCTTCCATACTCCTCTTTTTTGTGCGATCTCTGTCCATGTTAGCCCCGCAAACATGATTAGATCGTCACACAAATTTGGCATAATATCAAATACTTGTCTTAGTTCGCTTCGGCCGTCAAGGAAACCGGGGTTTCATAACTGGTTTCCATGAAGGCTTTATTTATACTACTATCTAACTGGTTTCGAAGGAGTAATTATCCAATGTCCCTGAAGCTACCTACGAAACTGACTACGAAAGAAGTTATTAGGTACTATTTAATACAACTGAGAGACTTGAATATTGAATTGAATTGAAAACATAGTTGTACTATATATATATATCTTGTTTTATTTAAAATATAAACTTAAAATATTAAAATAAAAATGCATATGGTGATATATAGATTAAATTAGTACCTACCTACTTATTTAATATAACGTGTACAGACTAGCTCATCAAGCTATTACAATCTGTCAAATTTCTTTAATACATTTTCAACTTTATTGCTAAAGCATAAAGTTCAAAGTTGATTGGGAAAATTTAACAGTTTCGGGTAGCTTGATGTGCTGGCGTCTGTACATAAGAAACATTCCGTCGGACTTCACGTAATTTCTTCTGTTTGCGGTTTGCTCTACAGCTTACAACAAAATAAACAGAGAATTGGCGTCGACAGAATAGCTTTTTCCATTTGGCCTCAAACTTTTTCCATACAGCTATATATTGTATAGGTAATCTCATTGCAAAGTTTACTCACGAGTCCTCTCTGCGGCTTCTTATTTGCTCCAATATTTTTCCCAACAAATTCGTGTTCGCAAAACAGTGCGGGCGTGCACAGTGGGGCAATATTTCATCTGAGCTGGCCAGAACAATAATAGCCTGTGGAGTCGAAGCCACGGCACGTTCGCGCCACAATGTTACCGACCACCAGCGTACGCAGACCTCCTTCGCCCTTACCCAAACTTCGATAATTAGACGCAAAAAGAGGATGGTAGCGGAATATGAAGTTTCTTATGTAACTGGTTGGTTGAATCCCATCGCCAGCATCCGTGTAGACAAAATAACGAAATACTCCGAAAGCAATGCGATATAGCATCGGTTATTGGGTTAGGTTAAGTGTTATTTACACTGAAAGCTCGGCAGAGGCGATTGTTGATGCGTCCGATGCCAAGTTGCTAACTTTGACGTTGCACTGTTATTCTATTTTGAAACGGATCAGAATACGTGAGTGTGTGTGAAGTATTCTTGATAAAAAAAGCTCATGTATTACTATTTTCCTTAAAATAGTCTCCTAATTACATACAACTATTTTTGTAAGTATTTATCATTTCCAAACAGCGTAATTATTTTAGTTCCGCGTTTATCAACCCCAATTCCAATCGTGCGCAGCTTAAAACACCCTATAACTTTATTGGTCTACATCTGACACCAAAAACAGCATCTATGATCTACAAAAAACATACTGGAAATAACCGAATAATTCCGGATCCCACCGGTTGTCACCGTGACGGAGCCGCCGGTGTCTTTGTCGCACTATGCTCCGTTTTTTTCGCTTGTAATCTTCTGGTTAATCCGTTTTAACGCTTCCAGATGTGAGGTTGCACCTCTGTGGACGATTTGCGCTCGTTCCCAAAGGATTCGATTGCTCTTACGTAATAATTATTAAGGTGTTTTTTTTTTGTGTTTTTATTTGCGTTTTGATTGAGATTATTTTTCGGCACATTTTTGAAGTTTCGGTTCGTGATTATTATTGCAATGGTCTATCATAAATAAAATAGTTAATAGATTTTCTCCGTAAATATTGATATAAAATTATAATTATGTTGTACGAACATAGCATATTAAACAATTCTTTTTTCTAAGTTACTATTTTTAATTCACGAGAAAAACGCTTCAGAATTTTGCGTATCTGTAAGTATTTATAACCTGAATTATTTATAGTTTTGGAAATAAATAATATATTTTTACTTCACCTCCCTTTCATGTAGGTAAATTACACTGGTACGTGACGGTTTTATCGATGTTTTTTCAAAACTGCGAGCCACTCTGCCCTCGCACACAAATATCATGTTACTGTTCGTCTGTTTGTGTTATTTTTACAACAAAACAAAACCGAAAACACGGACAATTGGCAGCGGTGCGATTGTTCACCGATCACCGAACAAACGATGGACTTGCTTTGTGCCAATCAGTAGGGAGCTGTTGATACCCGATCAATGGGACATCGTGACACCCACTATGCACCCAGCTACCACTCTATTACCTGCCTAGTAAAGCCTAATTTCGTTTATATAACTGCTCCCGTTTTTTTGTACGCGATCCATTTTTTTGCGCAATGATAGCCGTCTGTTCGTGAATATTTGGTGGTGTCAGGAATTAGAACGTTTTGTCTCCCGTTAATGGTTGAAACGTGACCGTATAACGTGGCCATAATTTCACAATAACGTGTCCTCTGTAATGTGACAATGATCGGTAAAATCCTATTGAAAGTTTACGGTTAATTTATGGGCGAGAAGAAATTGATGAACGTTGGCGGCAATAATGCCGACCGGTTGAGAATGGCTAATCCTTGATGAATGATTTGAAGAATACGGAACAATATGTGCTATGAGATTGGTCTAAAGTTACACAGAAACTCTTAGGATAATATTGTAAATGGCTTAATGCTATAATCACTGCAGAATTTTATCAGACATCAGACATAATGCTTAGAATAGACGTTAAAGCCATACTTGCTAACATATTCACAAAAGAGCTTACAGACATTATCATCTGCATAGCCTTTTAACAACCATGTCAGGGTTGGCTTCCAGTCTAACCGGATGCAACAGAGTACCAGTATTTTATATGTAGCGACTGCCTATCTGACCTCCACAACCCAGTTACTAGGTAATACGATACCCCTTGGTAAGACTGGTTATCAGACTTTCGGGCTTCTGACGACTCGTAACGACTAACAAAGATCCACGAATGACAGCCGAGACCAATGGCTTAACGTATTTTCCTAGACATGGAGGGGTTTTAGTATGTAAAGATGGCCACCCATCCACTGACCAACCGCGGCAAGCGTAGCTTAACCTGATCGATCTACCCTAGCGGCTGTTATTACTTAACCACAAGCCCCTCGGCTTACAGACAATATATTTGCAGTTATATTAACTTACTGCCTTAGTAAATCCAAATAAAAGCACACGAGCTCAACCCCCGACCACGACGTTGATGTGTAACACAAAACAAGACACTATCTAATCGTATCGGCGAAAAAACAAAGAAATAAAGAAAAACGCTCCGGAATAAAAGTCCGGTGGATAACACAGGAAGCAATGCTTTTCCGTTGCTGATAAACTAGACAAGTGAAGGAAACGCCGGTGGAAATGTGAGCAAGATGTATGGAAAACCCTGAAGAGGGTTACTTTGTTCGTATTTGGTTCCTTTTTTCGGCAAGCGGAAATTTTTCCGCGTACTCCGACGGAAGCGTTTCGTTAAGTAATTTGTTAGGCTAATTAGATGAGGGTTGATGTTGCCTGTTTAGAATTTAATACTGAGTCAAGTATTTCTACCTACTGGTTTTTAAATGCCTATTTTGTATTTCATGAAGTCATTTTAACCCCATAACGTGTTCGATTACTTACGAGATTTTCGACGGCAATTCAAAACTATAGCTAAGTAGACATAACATGACGCCTGCATTCCCGAAAGGGTTAGACAGAGGTGCAATAGGCGAAATGTGGATGAACATCCACATTTCGATTTTTCGATTTGGAGTACCTGTAGGTACTCCTTTGCCTAACCCTACAGTTAAGTAGCTATCATAAAATAATCTAGGTTGGTAGGCTTCTTATATTTTACCAGAATAAAAACCACACGCATGCCACCCAAAACCCTTTGTACGCACATTTTTACATAAAAAGCTCGCCCATTAAAATCGCGTAACCTAAATTCAAAGATACATAACACATAGGTACGGGTAGTAAGATCAACGGTCCAATTTGGCGCAGGGGTAGGTACGCGCGGGTAAATAAGCGCTCGCAAATTGTTATCTTGTGAAACGAGACGTGTGATTCGACCAACGACGCGTGATCCCTGCAAACCGCGCCAGGAAACGCTCTTCAGTTAACGCTAGGGATGGGCGCGGTTTGTCGATAGTTTTTTGGATGTTTGAGCCATTTAAGTGGAGATTGAACAGGTTTTAGCGTATTGACGCATAGCAACAGTTTTTGCTGTGATTGCCTGATAAGGAATAACTTAGGTTTACATAATTTTTATAGTATCTGATATCTATAGGTGTTTTAATCTTAAATTTTTTTGTGTTTAACATTTACTGCAACTGACTATTAAAAAAAAACCAGTAGGCACATTTTAGAAGTCGCCATAATTATCCAACAGTAAAAAAAATCCTCCTAATGAGACGAAACTATGTCGACGTTTTAACATCACTAGAAAATTTACGAAATGTAATTTTCTGACGTGAACGAGTCACGAACATTTGTAGCTTTTCCGAGTGTACGGGGAAATTGCGATCTCTGCTCTGAGCGCAAAATATGAGATCTACCCGCAATTCGTTTAAATTGCGACCGAGGTTTTTATAACACAGCACTGTGCACGAGTTGCACTGTAATTGGAATTTGAACAAATACTTCACGTAGTTTACACCTTTCATAGGGATGAATGACGGTTTTGTACACGTGAATTTGTTACTAAGCGTTAGAATAGCGTACAATACTTCTGGTTGCATCTTTAGCAGTCTCGTCAGCACCTTTTTTCCAGTGTTCTTGACTCTAACTCCCTTCAAGTCATTTGACATTTTTCGAATTAACTCAACATTAACTATTTCATTCAAAACAATTTGTCCAAAACGTTCCTGAAACTTCTTTCTACATCGGGCGGAATTCGGGATCATTTTAAAAAATTATCTATATATTCTATACAGCATTGGCTAATTAATTTGAACTTGTCTGTTTTTTCCCTTAACCACTAAATAATTTGTCTAGAGTTTGAAAAATCCCTTTGACACCAAATTGATTTAATTCGAGGTGAGAGCCTGGTGATCCGTCACATAGAGTATCCTAATATGGACGTCAGTCTCTCACAAAGGATAAAATTTTGTGTATAGTTGTCAAAACACAATAATTTCTTGTCTCTGTTTTGTAACTATGTGAACCTTTGTGAAGAGCAAATAAAAAAGATATATTAGGTATTATTGTTTAAATAGATACCTCTTTCATCAAAAACTTCTAAATCATCCACCCTTTACCACCCCGACAGTCCTATCTATCACCGCGTATTAATTTCTCCATCCATATTTCACATCGTAACCCTAGTTTGTAACAAGTGTCCACGCAATTGGCATCCTTGCATCCTTGACCGGGCGCCATCGATGACTGATGGCTAACATGTGCCGCCGGCACTTGGCAGGCAACTCATCGTAGAAATAGGGCTGTGCGCCAATTTTGGTAGTGGGTTTCTTGTGAGAATAGTTGTATAGAAGTTAGGTTAGTATTAATAATGTTAGGATTTGGATAGCTTAAACAATAGGAGTCAATATTAGGGACAGAAGATGTACCTAGATAGCATAATCACCCTATAATGTTTCCACTGCTGGAACACAAACCTCCACTCGGAGAGATCCCAGGCTTGGCTAAAAATCCCAAGAGATTTTTAGGGTCGAAACAAGTCCTTGTTGCGACCCTAAAATTCTCTTGCATAACTCTGTATAGCTATATAGGATAACGCATAGTTGGAATGTAAAACAGGCGCTACTTCTAGAACAAACAACAAAAAAAAAATACCTATGAATGAAGAATGACGGCTTAAACTTTATCAAAGCGCTCAAAAGCTTAAAATTAAAAAACTTTCGTCCTTTACCAGTGATTTAATGTACTTAAAGCCAATCGAGCACAGACAATGTAGCCACTAAGTATCAAATTGATTCCTCCATCAAATACAAGCACAACTTCATAAAATCGCAAAATATCTCGCGCATCAGCCCTAAGACGAGGGTGCTCTAAGATAATTATCTTTTTTACCGCTCGCACCCGACGCTGCTCCTAATACCGTGATAAATGCCGCGTAAAGGCTTGTCGCTGACGCGGAAACCGAGGGTAGGCAAACATTTTCGTTTGATTAATACTTCACTTGTTATAACATTATGTTAGTTTCATTGCAACAGATGCTTTTTATATTTTCCACGTAATTTTTTTAGACTTTTTTCCTTCAAGTTAAAGAGGGATCTTGTTTTAATTTTACGCTGAATTAGCCACCTTGTTTTCTTGAGTAAGTATTTAATGCGCTGTCAGATGTTTTGCTCGTAAATTGTTTTATTTTGTGCATAGGTAGGTTTTTATCACTTTTATGCCGTTATTTAGATGGGGTTTAAATAGATGTTGCCGTTTTGTGCATACTATTGGGTAAGTAAACAGAAATTCTGAGGTCGTATAATTTTTTTTGTCAATGGCCCTAAAATAACATAATCAGCCTATAATGTTCCCACTGCTGGGGCACAGACACAGGCCTCCTCTCGTTGTAGATGTCACAAACTCAAAATCAAACTCAAAGCATTTATTTCAATTAAACCAATTAAGTAGGTACAGGCACTTTTGAATTGTCAAGGGTCGGTCAGTCGGAAAGATGAAGCTAGTTGCCCATTCCAAAGCGTAGATACATATGGAGAAGAACGGGCAAGAAACTCCATGGACATTCTTTTAAATCAAAATGATATGGTTACAAAGTCCTGGTTACATCATTCAGGTTAAAATTTATGCATGTGAGAACGATGCTGAACGTTAAAAGCGTCCATAATGAAAAGACGAGAAAAAAAGCAATTCAAATATTAAATTAAATTAAAATAAGCCAAGGCAGCAAAGAGATGACCAGTCCACACTGACGGCGCCCGTTCACGAACATGACGCCTGTATGCATGTATGTTTTCGTATTTTTGGTTCTAGAACATGCCGGTTTCCTCACGATGTTTTCCTTCACCGGACCTAACGGACCTAAGTATCCAAGATATCAAAAGCTTACCAATACAGGTTTTAAAGGAAATAAAATAGATAAATAAAATACTGACATTTAATTTAAAACATTCATCAGTAAAACCCCACATACAAACAAACATCGATCGTCAACCTAATGACACTTATAAGACAATCACCCGATCACTGACTCTAAATAATTTACAACTACAGGTCGATAGCACCCTTAACCTCTGTTTACTGAAGCAATAGATCAAGTTTATAGACCCTTATTTAACAGTGCAAACACGGAACCCTCAAGGTACACATCTTCATGAAGTAGGGGTAATAAGGCCCATTATTGGTATTATGACTCAATCGGCGGCATAGGGAAATTTAAGTGTCTGCCCGCAAATTGTAGGTTGGGTACCCCTGGTTATGTCTACCATGTTATTTTAGACGGCTTAGGGAAAGATAATGGGTCTGTTTGTAGAATATATAACTACTTAGTCATAACGGACTTGCCTAAATTATAATATTACGGTAGGTCAGTTATTGCATAGGTATAAAACAAACTACAAAGAAATAAGAAAATCAGTGCGATCTTTTCTTAGCTAGTTTTCATTAATTAATTTGTCTTTACTTTTTTTTTAGATTTGTGCCTATGTTTTCATAGCTTCCTTTGTAAAACTTTATAAACGGGTCTGGCCACAAGTTTTTAGTATTCATAAACCCAATTTCTAATACAATTCGAAAGACTGGCCATAAATAAACCGAAACAAAAATTAAAAACGAAATTATACAAACAAAGAACAATAAAAAAGCTTTTAAAAAGAGAGATTTATAATCCCCGAATATAGATATTTATGAAAATTAAATCATCACGCTAGGGGACGGTTAGATTGGGGAGGTGGATGACAAATGGACAAGCTGTGACGAGCCGTTACATCGTGACACGGACTAATAGCGCCATCTATTGCGGTGTCGCGGTGTCCGTCGGCTCGTCAGTTGTTGATAGAGATCGTGAGATGGCGCTACTAATCGCGTTTTGATGGCATAGTTTATTTTATTGTAGCTTTGTTCTTGGGGTGAATTATTGATTATATTCTGTTGAAGGCTGAACTATATTTTGTTCTACTTGGAAAAGATATATCAATGTGCACTACTTTTAGTTTAGTAGAAGGTCAGAAATATTTTTAGCTATTACCGCTCTTACCACCGTTCAGATTCTAAAATAACTGTTCTGATTAGAGTCTTTGTACTGAAAACTTGGTTTTATGGCCCTGA
The DNA here is from genome assembly GCA_914767645.1 of Hydraecia micacea. Lineage (NCBI taxonomy): Eukaryota > Metazoa > Arthropoda > Insecta > Lepidoptera > Noctuidae > Hydraecia > Hydraecia micacea. Next base: position 6,696,639 of record OU611794.1, read on the forward strand.
GAATAACAAATTCTTGTTATAAAGCTCAGAGAATTTTCTCAAGTCACCACGTTTCTCGAGCTTACAAAAGTACAGCATACGCTTACCAGGTGGCGCTATTTCAAGTTCATCGTTTTATCAACTCGATCTTCTTTTAGCAGCGCTATGTAAACTAATTCGACGAAGTATTTTATTGAAATAGTAATTAATGCCATAATTATGCTCTCAATATCTCAGTTAAAAATCAATAACTTGACATAGGCAGCAACATAACATCACGCCTGCCTAACTCTTCGGGAAATACAGGCATGATGTCTATTTATGTTAACTTGACATAAAATGAAAGCATTTTTTCTAAACCGTCACTATTTTTATTTTACCCAACCTTTAGGTACCTACTACTTATTAATGTATATGATATTTTTACAATTTCCAGGTCCGTGACAAGAATGGCGTCAGTGGCTGGCTGGACGCCACTTCAGAGAAGGGCAACTGGCTCAAAATGGTGCGCTCCACCAACTACCCGCATGATGTCAACGTACAACCTCTTTTGTTGGCTGGACAGGTATGATTATTTAAAAAAGCTCACCAAATACACTACACACACACACTAATACACAAAAATACACTGCCCTTGCCCTCACGAAATGATCTGAGGAGTAATTCCCGTAGGTATATAAGAATGTTAGCATTCTAATCTAGGTCAAAATCTGTCAAAAATACAATTAAATTCTTAAATTTTTGACAAGTTTTTGACATTGATTATCGCTGAGATGAGATTGTGACTAGAATTTGAACGTTTTGAGGTTTGAAAAATTGGCTTTCTGATATCCAGGGCATCCGCTGATTCTGTCATGCATGCACTTTATATTTAATTTCCTCGAAAAATCATGATACCACTTACTTGTAACTATAGAGCAGTTCTTTTACAATACTTAGCAGATTTAACAAGAGTTCCAAAAAGTCCATTCCCACCCTATTAAAAACATCTCATGCACTTCTCAATTTGAAATCGCCGATTAAAACTAATAACGCACAAATCAACGAATGATTATCACAACGGTGCTCGCGGCCCATTGTGGCACTACCCCAATTAAATTTGAATGTGGAACGTTGGTACTTCCGGTGGCAGAAAATCGGTGTTCGACTGAACAACTGTGTGCCACTTCCGGTCAACGAGGGGAGCGAACAGATGCGGTGATTAGATTCACTTATTTGTACCCCTGGCGAGGTTAAAATACTATATGAAATTTATATACAACGAACTATGATATTCAGATTTCTTTTTTGGTAAAATGATGCTTTTAAAAATGAAGCTGAGTTGTTCATATAAATTACGCAATGTTGTTTAGATTAAAAATAAAATGTTGTGTTTTAAGGCTTCAATACGTTTATGCTTTGCTTATGTTTTAAAATAAGTAGGTAGATAATCGAGACACATTCACAAAATGATTCCTGAAACAAAAATATTCCTTCCCATTTCTAATGTCAAATTATTCATCTTTAGTAGCTAAAACCTTTTTTGCCCCAACTCCTCTTAATTCCTTCATGATCGAATAAGTTTCTAGCGAGGAAGTTGTTTATCCATTTAACACTTTCGACTCTGATTACGAGACGGTTTAAAATAGATTTTCAATGAATATTTTGCAACAATGTTTCAGGTGTGGTACAAGGTTGTCCGGGAAGTTCCCTCCGGACAGGAGTTGCTGCTGGGTCCTCGGACACCCATCTACTTAGATGACATACTCTCTTTGGACTCAAGTGAGTACACGTTTTTATTGTATTTGAACAACCTGAAGCTATGTTAAGTTTGAACAGACTTTACACAGGGTTTTATTTGGAGGCGAATCAATCAATCTGTCTAGCCTTTTCGGCTTCCAGTCTAACCGAATGCAGCTGAACCAGTATTTCATTACATGGAGCGACTGACTATGAGTCTCGATATTTATTTATTTACGTATACTTAGTTATTACCTAAGTCATGCTTTCAACTACTTACTAAAAAGGTTAAAGACACCACAGACAGAATAATTAAACATCCGGAGTCCGAGTATACCTTTTTAGTTGCAGTTTTTGTCGATTTCGTAGTTGGGTTCTAGTTTTTGAAGTGAAAACTTCATTAGGCGCGTTGGGCATTTTTTGAGATGGGAAAAAACCATTGAATTCGCGCCACTGTTACCGTAACCGACACCGCTTCGGATGTGTTCGGCTGTCCTCGGGATGTACTCGATTTTAATGTATATCCGATATGTCAGTGAGTGATGGTAAAGTATGTTGTTTGTGTTTTGTTTTCACTTCTGTCGGCACTCCCGGAGTGTTTTTATTTTTTGATTTTTACCATGTGCTTACTCTCACACTGACAATTGAACTACATAATATATAGGTAGGATTTGTACATACAAATAGGACTCCCAGGCTATCAGGGCGTCGCGTCGGTTGAATCACGGTCACGCGTATTCACGCTCTGCTGACACGCGGGGTGACAGTTAATTGGAGTCACCTGCCCTCTGCCCTGCGCGGTGGACGGCGACCCTTGACGACTCATATGCACTGAAGATACAGGACGACGTCAAATACGATGTAGGCTGTATGGTCGATAGGTTTAATTTTCTTGTACCTACGATGAGTTGTGCAAGTTAAGCTTTTTCGAAAGCTGACATAAGTGTATTATGTCTCTATATTTTGGACATGCTGTTTCTTGCCCGTTCTTCCCCATATGTACCTACTACGCTTTGGAATGAGCAACTAGCTTCATCTTTCAGACTGACCGACCCCTTGACAATTCAAAAGTGCCTGTAAATGGTTTATTTGAAATAAATACTTTGAATTTGAGTTGACTTTTAAGTTTGATAAACAAGGATGCTTAACGGTTTTTAAAAGACTCAGTGGAAATCATTAGTTTTAGAAAACACTTCTTTTTTAGCTACAGTAATGAAACTAAAGATCACAGGACTCACGGACTTATAATGTTGGTAGTACTCTCGAACCACACAAACTTCAATTATTTATCGTCGTAATCGGTGAATAGTGTTAGGGAAAATAGTACAAAATATTCCAATACGATAGTCGTTATGTTGAAATTATTACAATTGCATATAGTAGGTATTCCATATTAGTCATCGCGGATGAATTCATTCACGACTATGGAGACTGGAGCACTAGGTATATAAATTGATAAATCAAATGACATTATTTAGTCTACATTCCTTAGTTAGAATTTACTTTAAATACGTATAATGTTGAACTATCATCTCAATAAAGCAACACTGTGTTGTATTAACACAGATACTGCGACGGGCCTTTTAAAAGACCTAAAAACGCATACTATACGACCCGTATATTACGACGGGCATTTTAAAAGGCCACCTTTTCCTAGTTTTCCTGCAAAAAAATAGTTTCAGTAACATCTGGGTTAAAATGTAGCCATAACTCATAAATACTTTGTATCACATCTCAACGCACCAATGTAAATTAATATTTTTTAAAACATGCTGTATACGCACGAAAAAATCTTAGGGCTTGGACACACCGACACACCGGTGCCACGCGCGCATGCGATATTTAATTTAGATAAATCGCGACGTACGCGCCGCCGCCCGCGCCGATGTGAAAAATCACGCATATGCTTTTGTTAATGCGAGGGTGACTGTTTTAAGGGTTGTTTGTTTTTGTACTAGAAGAGACAGAAAATGTTTACTTATTATTGTAAAAAAGTATATACGAGTAAACCTACTAAAGATGTCACTGCGCTTATGATGTTTTGAAAAATATCACCCGCGGTAGTTTTTTTTTAATAGTGCATCAACGACTACTTTCTCTTTAACCAATTTTTATATGATATTTTATGTAGATACACGACACTTATTTGTTTTTATCAATATAGTACAGGCACACAAAGGAGCACTTTCTTCTTATTTTAACATTCAAAACCAATTCTAAAAGCGAAAGAGCTTAGTTTTAGTTTCAATACTGTAAACCCGCCTATAATATTTTTGTAGCTCATTTAAAAACTTCTATCATAAGGTTTCATGTTTATCAAATAATTGACAAACCTTATGATGACTTAGCGAAAACCAAATAGTTTATATTTTATCAATTATTTGGTTTTCGCTAAGTTCTGCCACTCTTTTCTCATTCTGGCGGTCTTAGTTTAGAAAATTAAAAAGTAAAGTCAAACTCAAAGTCTTACGTCTTTCTTCGACACGCTCTCCATTCCACCACCAACCATGTCACATCCAGCTACCGCACACGAACCGGCCCGGGTCTTCAGTGCTTCCTGTACCGGCTTCCGGTACGGCGTCGCAGCCGGCACGGTGTCGGTGATTTATGTGATTCCAATTGCACGTAATAGCCGCCTTGCTCTAATTACGCATTGACTTGCTGACTTTCCCTTGCATTCGACACTTGCTGGTGATTAGGGCTTTAGGTAACAGTTGGAGGTGATATCTGTTCTGGGTGAACGAAGAAATTGTACTGAAGTTAGCTAGCAAGTTATTTATTTATTTATTTTACCATTTATGTACACACATATTATATAAACAGACAAGAAAAAACAGAACAGAAAAATAGATACAAAGGTGATGCTTATTTCATAAGAAATCTCTTCCAGCATACCTGCGATAGGACAAGAAATAGAGAGATGAGATGAGATATATTGAATTAATACTAAAAATAACAAAATTAAATCCTAACTTAACTAAAATTATACAGGCTTTTACCTTGGCCAAAGGCGCATTGCCATACAACGTGGTAATGCCGCCAGTCTCTTGGGTTACATTACCAGTCGACAGCGATGCCGATGAATTTTTCGACGCTATATTTTAGTTTTTGTATAGTTATAGTTAAGCAAGCAAGTAGCTGATAGTTGAACTAAATATACTGGTTGAAAGATGGACAAACAGTATAGTATCTCTAGTTGTTAGATAGCGTAGACAATAATGAAGAATATAAATAAAAAGAAAGTGGGAAATGTGAGAATTTTATATCTTGCAGGGAGATAATGACTTTTATATGATGAAAGTGACCTTTAAACAGCTCGTAGATTTATAAACTAACGGCAATAAGGGTATTTTCTCGAGTTATTCCTTACTCAAAGCTTTTGTTTCATGTAGGTTATATTTTCGTGACATATCTTTGAGCATAATCTAATCAGTCTATAATGTTCCAACTGCTGAGATACAAGCCTCTTCTCTTCGAGAGGGAATGGGCCGTAATTTTCCACGCGGGCCCAGTACTGGTTGGTACATGTCACGTCATCGAATTTTTTCTAGGACATGCCGGTTTTGTCACGATGGATGTTTTCCTTCACCGTTTTGGGAGCATTCTCTTTGAGCATTACATAGTAACCCCTATTTTCTAAACGGTTACTTTATTTACAAGTGACGTAAAGCTGTTAACAAACAATGTGACGCAACCACACATTCAGGGACTATTTACTCAAATAACCACAACTCACCACCCACATTCATCACACAAACACAAGCAGCATGACAAACCAATATAACGTCCACAATGACTCTTAAATATCCATAATTAGAAACTATTTGCAGTCAGCATTTGTTGTAAAAGCTCCGGGCATTGCGCAAGAGTTGATTGATGGACCTTCGTCCCAACTGAGGCCATCTATAGCTCCATTCATTGATGTGAATATCTTTTTTTTTTGCGAAAGGATTAATTCGGTCCGAGATAGGAGTTTGAATGAATAAATAAGCTACATGACAATCAAATGGTGATCGATTGGACCAAAGATAATTTATTACCAAATATTTACATATACGTTTTCAAGTGTTACTTACCTCCTTACTAATAAACCCTATAGCTTCTGTATAGTTACACAACGCTTTGTCTTCTTCTTTCGAAATTCAAATTACTGATGGCTGAAAGAGAGAAATCAGTGTGTAACTATTCATCTGTTATAATACGATTATTAGTAAGAGGGTTAGACCATACCAATCTGTATACGTAAGCGTACGTACCTTAAAATTCTCCAGATAAGAGATACTCATAAATATTGACACAGATTTATTGTAGCAGAAATATTTTGTAAAAGGTCATTTTATTAATGGTCATTTCCTAGGTTGTAGGTAGATAGGCTTTTAAGTATATGAATTTAAAGCAGCTTGTCTTGAATTCAGATTGTTTGAATTCCTAGTGTTTAAACTACATCTTTTAGAACGACACCCAACCTTATAATTATTTCGATTGAAAACTTGACAGATTTCATTTTAATCTCTACTCAAATCTAGTTTATTCAATCCATCTCCCATCATACGCAATAACAATAATGTGAAGTTAACCCTTTATTAGCCGTTCTTTTTTCAAATAGCCGCGTGCATTCGTGCGCGTAATGAATGAGTGTCGCGCGCGCTGACATTTGTCATCGCGCAATTGTCGCGCAGATTAAAATTGATGACGTTGCTTTGTCCGACGGCGCACGCACTATTGTGTAGTTCTGTAGTAGCCCCGCTATCTCGCCTCGTGATTATTATTTTGAAAATTGATAAGAAAAATGGATTATGACGAATATGATTAGACGTTGTTTTGCTTATAACCGTCTGTTTCTAGACAGCATTAAAGACTTATGTGTGGTTACATAAAACAGTTACGAGTGCATAAAATTAAACATAATTTATGGCAGTCTGTTTAAGATCTATGAGGACGTAAACAAAGCTATTTTAAGGTGTTGTTTTAATTACATTCCCATTAGAGTTAAATCATTTGCAATTTTAAACTTGTTAATATTCAAGCTTTATATGGAGCTACTAGAGACAGTTTAAAATAAAAATTTTAGTATTGTGAAACACAAACATGCAGTAAAAACCATAAATTGAAACGTCATACAAACGCAACGGTGCCCTTACAAACAGGATGATTAATCAAAAAATTAACCAACGACAATAGTGCCACCCTCCATTAAACCGACGACAATCGCTCGGCGTCCCACATCACGTATTTATTTAACAATCAAATAAATATTACGCACAATAAAATAGAAATATTTCAATTTAATAACACCGCCCCCAGTGAAGGGTTGAATCTGGTCCGGGAGCCGGAGCCTGTTTTGTTCGCAGATTAGATCGTTGACTATCTTGATGTCACGCGAAATTGAATAATTTTTATACCACAATAGACTGTGAAGCGTGTCTCCACATTTTTTTTATAATCCTACTGTAATATTTTTCGGTTAATTAATCTGATGATTGAGATAATAATCATCCGTAAGAATAAATTGTCTGTTGACTTATTTCCTTATCCTGTGTGCGAGAGGGTTAAAAAATATCTACTCGAAACCGGCATGATTTTACTTTAATTTTCAAAACCTGCTGAATTCTACAACTCTACCTCATGAATTTAATTTTTCCGAGTAGAATTATTAATACAAAATTGTTTCACCTTCTTAAAAGGCCAAGTCCACATAATTTTTGGCCCATATCTTTCAACATACATCTGCCAAGCCCTCAACGGGCTAGCACAAACTTACGAAGCGTACTGAGACCGTTTTCGCCGGCGGGTGTAACGGTAAGCTGCGCGTGCGACGCACCTGATCTGAAGGTACAGCCTCTGGCGCGAATAGGACCTATTTCCACGCAGGAAGCGAACCTTGGACTAACAGATTATCGACACGATTGTGTTCTAGAACATGGGGATATTAAATTGAATTGTTTTGCGGCGATGATTTTGTAGTAAATCTTAAGGTGGAGTGGGAACTCGTAAATGAAGGTTCTCAACATTTATTTAACGGGTTTTCTAGAGTTCAATATTTGGAGCGCTATAAAGTAGAAAGAATATTTACCTTTACATATTTTTAAAACAATTTTTTTTTAATTACATAAGGTTTAAAAAATCGTAAAGGAAAGGTAGTCTCCATAAAAAAACCGGTTTTATTCCCTTTACTAATTAACGAAACTGACTTTTAATAAAAAAAGTCAAACGGCACACACTTACAAATTGCGAGAAACAACAGGTGTACTCGTTTGGGGTGGAATTCATTACGAAAATCGGTAAGTCACCGTCACGGTGCGTGGGCGCAGGTCTGACATCTGTGACGACGCCGTCGTGGGAAAACTTAACGATCATACACCCTGCCTTAATACGCAAATTTTATTCATTGTGTGCCTTATTGTTTTGTTCGGTTTACTTATTTTTATGTTGAAGTGTGGGAAAAAATGGATAGAGCTTTTCGTACGTACATATTTTTTTTTGTGACATCGCACTCTCAGAAAAAATATGATCTGGAAAAGAATTCCATGGGAAATATCAATTCACTTTAATGGAACAATAGACAAACAACTTACCTACTGTTTTGTTGTATTCCTATAAATAACACGAGATATCCATATACAGAACTTTTAAAGTTATACAAACTAAAATTCGAAGTTTTCAAAGTTAAAAACAACCTAAGTTTAATGTAGCGATTTCTGAGATTTTCAGCATTTGTCCCCAAATCCAATTATGTCATCCCTTATAGAAATTATTCTCCCCAAATCACGCCACGAACTCACAAAACTTAACTCTAAGCCCGTTCAAACTCCTTAATTACATCCCTTTAAACTTTAAAACCACAAACAGTACAGTTGTCACGCACAGATGATTTTCCATATTTCCCCATCGCGGGTCAAGTGAGCATATTAACCCTCGCCTGCAGGTGGGGTGGGGGTGTGACTGGCCCATGATAATTTGTAACAAACACTTCAGTGCCGTACTGACATCACACATAGTTTTACCTCTGACCTCTTGTAGCATCCTTGGTGATTCCGTGGCATCCTGACTTTGACCTTTCGATTTTGTGAACATTTTTGAGGTATGTAGGTTTATACTTATGTTGTTTTAGGACTTGTAATTGTTTGCAATAGTTTATTTTTTTTATAGATTTTGATTTTATTTTAAATTAGGATTTAACTGAAAAAGTTTTTTCTTTTTGTGTTTTTCATCCGTTTCTAAAAATTATGATGATACTGTTTACATTTTGCTGAAGCGAATAACGTAACGTTCAGATTCTTGAAAATGTTTAGAGCCTTCAAAAGAAAGTTAGAATCCTGAAGTTTCAAAACGGCAACAACGCGCAATATAGGCATTGAATATGCACAGAGCGTAAACAAACATTGTTCAACCGAGGCATTAATAGCACAACTTGCCATAAGAAATTGTAATCCATCTTCCCACTGCCGTCTGCAGTTCCATTCAATATTCATACTATTACTCCGTGTACTAGTACTTCCACATAAACAAAAACTAGGCTCATCTGAATCTGCTCCATATTCATCCAATAATTTTTCACGATCTCCGATATTGTCGGTTCATATTTGCCCGATGATATCACGTCGTTATCTTAGCCTTGCCTTATCACGGATGCTCGTTAAACAATGCTCTAGGCGTGGTTTCGTCTCGTCGTGACTCGAATTAATTCTGCATGTGTCAATGCGAGCCATTTCATACTTCCGACGCCCTATTCGTGATCCCATACGTCAGAATATGACGATAATTCTGTGCAAACGTATGACATGTCCTACCCTGTTATTAGCCGTCGGATATTTTGTTCGATATGTTTCCTAGAGTATGTAATTGTCACATGGTATTTAGTTAGCGTTTTACGTCAGTTGGAAATTACTTTAGAGTTGTTTTAGCATTGTGTCAAGAGACAGGCAGGAAGTAACGACTATCTGTATCGTATTAAATCAAAGTCGTATTTAATATTAAACAACTTTTACCCACATATTTTTTTCGGGTTTTACTCAACTTTCAACGAAGCTTAGTCTTGGGGTACTCAGCAGTAAAACGGAAAACATAAAACTAACTTTTATTTCATATGCAAGAAATTTGCAATTTCGGTTTCTTCAACAAAACTGTGCATTTAAAGTGTAGTTCTTAAGCTTGATTGCCTAACAGGAAGGTACAACTACCTCCATAGATGTACAAAGTCAATGAATAACAAATTTAGTCGTGTCGCCGTCGCATCGTAGGCTAGTTATGCATGTTACGAAACTGTCCGAGGCATAATTGCATGGTTCCTATTGATTTACATAGCCCTTTATGCCTCTTAAATGACTTACACCGTGAAGGAAGTGTAGTCTACAGGTTGTGTGATAAATTGAAGTTCTAGCTATTAGGCTGAATGCAGACTGAATAAAGAGTCTTTTAGGTTGGCTATTATTGCCATAGTAATTGATGAGGGCGCACACACTCGCAACAAAACAGTATCGTTGTCAAAAATTACGAATAAAGGTAGTAGGCTCAAACATTTGAAGAGTGACGGGCACATTGGCCGGCGGAGTGAAGAAGGCCAAAGGGTGAAGGCCAAAACTTAGTTAACAATTATCTTCATGACTGTCCCATATTCTTTCTGTTTCGTCGTGTGTGGCAGTTACTTCAAGCTAATTAAATTCATTTTCAAACGCGATTTAAGCAACTTTTCTACGTCTACTTTTAAATGTCATGTCCCCATCATTTCTACCCAACAAATGTAATTTCTCGCCCACATGTACTAATATATTTTCTACTACTTGTTTCAGAGCGTCAGTCATCTATTGATAAGTTCAGTTCTCTGGCATCAGCTGACGACGAAGAACGGGAGGACGCTGACATCCGTTGCAGCTTCTGCGATCTACCCTTCCCTAACATCGACGTGTAAGTACATACTTGTGTTGCAGCTTATTTTTTTTAGGTTTCTTCATATTACTGGCAACCAGCGGGGTAATTGCGAAACACACTATCAGTAGCAATGGCTTTAATTTTGACAGTTCAACAACATTCATTGCGTTATTTACGTCGTTGAGCAGACAAACTTTTCGACGAACTTATGAAGCAATGAATTAGCAATATCGTTCAAAATTATTCAGATTATGATTGATCAAGGTGCTGTATGTGTAACGGTTCTTTATTTTACTAATGCAGCAACCTTCAGATTGTTTTCTTATCGTAGTCTGGTCCTCAGAATAATAATGTAAGAACCTAATAATTAATGAACTTGAAAGTACTGTACTGTTTAGTGTCTTATTTGATAGTCTGATAAGCGCACGAAGAAATGCTTGAGGAGGCGGAACAAATGATCGAACTAGACGGGATGAAATCTCAGTTGCCAACACAGATTATGTTTAATCTTCTAATTTTATTATTTTAAAATTATAATATTACTTAGTGATAGCAGTTCAGTTTCATCATCACCTTACAGGTTTCAGATAACATTCAGCTTTATTACTTCTAAAGCCTTAGGTTTATAAGGGATATTCGCTAAGCCATGCTACGATAGACGATATGATTGTATCGCCGTAACTCTATTTATATCGGTCTAGGAAATTTATTGAGGTCTAACCAGCTTAAGTGGCTACTAAATTATTCTTATCACAGCCATTGTTCCACGCATTAACATTAAACAGTTTATAATATTACCATTGTAACACGTCATAGATGCGTATCTTTGCTTCTTTTAACTACTCAACTTTATTCTGTAAATTTTCCGTTTGAGTAGCCATTAAAATAGTAGGTAGTTAAAAGTCTAACCAACAAATTAAAATCGAATCAGTCAATCGCGCGTCTCATCTAAACGGTTCATTCAAGATGTCTGCTGGTAGACGCAGAAGTCTATCAATTTCAAACGTCTTCGGAACCATTAACCTCCTGCCATTAATATTATTTGGTCGTAGAGGAGCGGGCTGTAACGATTTATTTAGTGCTAGTGATGTGCTCGTTCGATAAGACGCACCTCGATGATTTGTTGCCGGGCGGGTCGATGGCACGCGACGATTTCGCGTTTTTGCTGTGACGAGCAGATGGTGACTCCCACTAATGACTAGTTACATGACGCTCACTTCTTAAAATCTAAGGCATAACACACTAAGCTAAATAGTGACTTGCAAAATAATCAATAAAAAATAACAAAAACAAAACAACAACAGAAGCACGATAAAAATCAGTAACACAAATAAACTAAACGTCTCATCACGAATGAAAATATATCATGAATTTATTATCTATATGTGACAAGCGATGGAAGGCCATAATGGCGTGTGTCATCATATTCTATCGAAGCGCTGGCTCGTCAATAATGCAAGAGATCGAGATTATCGACATGCACCGTTCTAACGTATCCTCGCAGTGACGCAGTCCTTATCGCGGCCATCACTATTGTTTTAAACGTTTACAACGTTTCTAGGGCATCGGGAGATCGATTAGTAATTAGATGTGCGCTACATTGTTGCTTTTATGTTTTAAAAGCTAGTTAAATAGGGAAGATAAAATTCAAATTACCTGGATTCCAGTCTGAGATCATTTATGCTAGAACATAGACAAATGAAAGTCTGTGTTCTGCGATCGTCAGATTCTGTTCTAAGATATACCTCGTTCACAACAGAGGGGCAATTCTCGAAATTTTAAGAAAACTCATGGACTTACTTCAGTCTCAATCTGTCAAAAATACTTCTAATTTCCTTAAATTTTTAAAAAGTTTTTGGTATTGATTGTCGCTGAGATGAGATTGCGACTAGATTTTGAACGTTTTTAATTACGGGACTTTTCTTTCTGGATTCGAGTCTAAGATAGTCTAAGATAGTCTGGGTTGTGGAGGTCAGATAGGCAGTCGCTCGATGTAAAATACTGGTATTCAGCTGCATCCGGGTAGACTGGAAGCCAACCCCAACAAAGTTGGGAAAAGGCTAGGGAGATGATTATTCAAGTCTAAGATAATCTATGCTAGAACATCCTATAGGAATCCAAATGAAAGTCTGTCTTCTACAATCATCAGATTCTGTTCCAAGATACACCTCGTTGACATCAGTAATGTATTAGATGCTGTGTCATATCGCATCATACAGTAGTAAAATCAGCTATTCTTATTATTGATGTATGAAATTACGGTGTCACGTTCGTTCCGAATACTTGTTCGGGCGTCTTATAATGCATCATGTTGTGTATTACGAAATCTCATTGTAATCACTCTTATCGAATCTCTTTCCACTCTTACTTTCGACAGAGTGCTGTCACAATTGGAATGATCATCGCCGCTGTCACACCTTGAATCGATATCAGATCGATCAAGTAGCGATTGTGAAGGCGAACACTAAAATTACAGGCTATTCGATCGTGATCCGAGTTTTTGTACGATCATTATTATTTGTCTAACGCGGATTTATTTTTATTTAGCGCCGATCTAGTTTGTAGCCAATTCAATATAGGTGGTAATTTTGAGAAATGAAATTGCCACGGTAATTCGATCTGGTCAATTACTTTTTCAAGGAACATTTTGATGGATATGACATTCGGTGTTATGTAATTGGTGATTAACAAGTTGTAACGACGGGTTCATTTACATGTGATACACAAACAGTGAATCGGATCGGCTCGACGGATAATATCGATGCTATCTATCCGGACATGGACTGAGCTACGGTATTTCTCAACTGATTGTTAGCGCTAGCCGGGATCTACAATCGATTATTAAAATGTAAGCACGCTCGTCGGTAGTACATCATTAGTCTGGAGCGGAGCTAAAATGACGCTCCGTGATTTTTGAATTATTTAATTTCTAATGTTTTGTGAAAATATATTTTGCATAGCAATTGTATGTTTGTGTTATGGGCTATATGATTGAAGTTCATGATGTAACGTTAGGAATTTGTTAGTGTCCATTCACGGCTTAATTGATAAAACAAAATATTTTCCACTTCTGCTTGTTTTTGGGTACCTATAGATTTTCGAATTAGATATCCATTTATCCCATCTAGAATTTCCTTTCCTTAATTTTTCCTTATAGTGGCACTGCTGGTTCAGTTTTAGCCTAGTCACATTAGCTTTTACAAAAGCTCGTTTCTAGCGCATCATAGAAAAATTTAGCGTCATTTTAGAGACCAGTTAGTATCGGCGGCTCGTGTGGGCGGAGCTTAATAGATCGGCTCGGAACGAAAGTTGTTCATTGGATGTTATCAATTCGTGAACATGTAGATTATTCCTATGATCGGCGGATATCAATGTCTACAGCATGTTCAGTTTCGATCTTTGCTGCGGACGTAATGTTTCTAATTAGAGATTAAGCGGATGCTATCAATGAATAATGGTTTGTTAATTGCACTTTGTATATGTGTTGCAGCCAACTGGTTAAATTAGCCGTTTAGTTAACCACCTGGACTTTGGAAGTAGTGCTCGCCTCGCTTGGTTCTCTCGGCTCGCATGCGGTTGATCACAGTTCTAACACTTCTAACCTAACGCAATCCATTTGGTCGGGATACCCTGGCTTAGTTACTGCGACCAAATATAGGCCTCCCCTTTTACCACCATACTTCCCGGTTCTGTGCGTCCCTCATCCATGTGTTTCCAGCGACGTTGACGATATCATCAATCCAACGCGCTTTTGGACGGCCCTGGTTTCTTTGGCCTAACCTTGGCCACTATTCGGTCACAGCTTTACTCCATCGGTCATCGGACACTGTAAACAAACAGAGAGATTTAGATAAAGACAATTATTATTTTTATGAAATAGTACAAATGATGTTGTGCAGATATTTTTATAACTCAGAGAAACAAACAACAATATCACCAACGGTAGGTATACCTACTTACGACATATCACAAAAAGCAAAAAATGGACAAGTCATGGTAGCAACCCAAGTGATATCAAACCAATGTTCTATTATTACAACGAACAGAAAGAATGCAATAACTTTCAATTGTTATAGATATTACGCAATATACTATTAAAAAATACAACTGTTCTAAAAGATTCGTTTACTTAGATGATGTTATGGAGTAATGAAAAAATACTCGTACAGTTGAAGTTTGAGATCGTATGGGCAGATACGATGCTTGTGCAAGTGAGCCCTGGGGCTATGCGTTGTATCTCAGTTGCGCATGCGTCGATTACGAATCTACTAAATAGCATAGAATGTACTGAGTGAGGTACTCATTTGGGTGATGTGTTGCGAAATGTATTGATGGAGCTCATTATCGTTTATTGGGCTTCTGAAAATTATAATGAGCTTGAGGAACGTAATGTGAAAACTGAGAAATACTAAACATTAGATTTTGTAACCATATTATTTTTATTTAAAAGAGTGTCCGTGGAGTTTCTTGTCCGTTCTTCTCCATAGGTACCTACTACGCTTTGGAATGGGCAACTAGCTTCATCTTCCTGACTGACCGACCCCTTGACAATTCAAAAGTGCCTCTAACAAATAAATGCTTTAAGTTTGAGATATAATATGGTTACTCATCGAATATGATATGCCGAGTCAAATGATCCTAGAATAAAATACTAGGCATAGAAAAAAACATTTTTAATTTAAAAAAAAATACCTATAAGATATGTACAAGAGTGAACTGAAACTGTTCTGTATTTTGCATTACAAGAAACCTAATAGCAGGATGCTAATTGGCTGACTATATGTGACACAGATTTCAACATGGATGTTCGTACGTCTCGTTGACTAGCAAGAGAACGCAACGGACGAACAGACAGTAAGCGACGGAACCATTACTGACGGTAGATTTTATTCCTAAGATTAATTAAAAGATACTGTGACGGGCCAGCCGCCGTGCAACTGTGAAAACGTTCCATCTCGGAGCCTGACGACCACGACGCTTTCGAATAGATCGACATAGATCTCCCCGTGCAGCAACTAGTCAATGCTATTTCCTTAATAAAACCAGCGATGTAATCTGTGCTTATATTAAAACGCGACTAACGAGGTGTAACAGGTGCAGCGTTAGAAAATAGCCGGAGGCAGCAAGGGTTGCGTGCGGTAGACCAGTTATGCCAAGGAGACTCACTCCAACAGTTTTTGCAAATGATATACGTTTTCCATCAACTGTCGACACACGTTATTATGACGTTGATAACAGTATTTTCTATGGAATCGGAGAAAATGAGGGTCACATGGATGAAGTACTCGGAAGCGATGCGAAATACATAAACTATGCATCTAGTACGTATTTTGGTCATAAAACGTGTTCATACAGAATTTATTGCAAAAATGAATTCATACATACGCCGAGGAACGAAAACATGTTTGAATTATGTATGGGCGAGTGTATGAGTTATGTTCGCGTGGGCGATCCCTATGCATAAAGATGTTATTATTTTGTCTTTTCCTGTAAGTAGTCTCCGTATGGATGGCAGTGCCCTATTCGAGTTCGTTAGCGTAATTTCCTCACTTTCTAATAGAGTCGTTGGTGGTATGCGATAAAATACAATTACAATATAAAACGAAGTTAAATTACTGTCGCTATGAAAGTGTCAGTGATATAAAGTAGGGTAGTTTGTCAATGTTTCTTTTACTGCAAATGGGCGATACAAATGTTAAACTAAACGAAGACGGTATCGAATACAGATGTGTTTCATACTTTATATTGCGAAATTGTCTTCTTTGTATTAACCGAGAAACAAACGAGACCCGTGTAGCGTTGATTTTAGAAAATACATTTTCTATTTTACAAACACACTACCTATACTGAAACTATATCTATATGTCCTTTGATAGGATTTTCTACTTAATACGACTACTTAACTATACCTTATATTTTGAAAAGCACCAATGTAACATATTGATAAACAATAAAGCATGTCTTTATAAATACCTGTATACCTACACCCGTTTCGAGGACAACAAGATCAACGCTATCGATATCGGGTCAAACCTGACACGGCCAACATAAGCTTTGTTCCAAAACCCGCCGGAAAAAACATCGACTAAAACTGAACAACAAGTTGCCGTATAGGTAGAAAAGAATGTGACTATCCTTGAGAATAACAGCTAAATCTAAACGACCTTCAGGCTGAATCCCCGTACGCTAACTTTCTCTACACATACGCGGATGTCAATATCAAGGGGAAATTTTTTCGTCCTTGACATTTCGCCGGCTGAATGATATTTTTATATAAATTTTCTTGTATTTTGTTGCAGTCTCGATCGGCACTTGATAACGGAGCACGCCCAGCCGGCCGCTGCATTTCATTGTGAACTCTGTAACAGAGCTTACAGCACTCGGGTACTGCTCCTGCGACACCGTGCGCTTGCGCATACTGACATCAGAAAGTACCCCTGCGAGAACTGTCCTAAGGTGTGAATTAAATAATTGTAGATAATAATATACCTAGAGTAATTAAATATGGATATTAGATTTTCATTGTAGTTTAGAAATTATTTTTTTACATCCTGAAAAAACATGGGTTTATTAAAATTTTGACTTTTAGAAACTTAAATTCTCATTTCTCAATTTTATCTTTCTACAGTAAAATCTAACTTGAATCATTTCTCACCAAAGTGAGGCTCTCTTGCAACACAAAGCTCTAAATACATTTAGCACTAAACGAATTTAAAACATCATTCTATTTTTCGTTGGAAGTTCGTTGGAAGTTGACAAATACAGTATGATGTTTTAGATATATTTAGTACTAAATTTAATTAGTGAGTTGTGGTGCAAACGGGTCTTTAATGGGTCATTTTTAACTCCCTGGGTTTGATTTTAAAATTAGTGGGTCATTCACCGGTGGTATTTGTTTCACCGTTTGCGAAACCTGATGTTATTTCAGGTATTTACCGATCCTTCCAACCTCCAGCGCCACATTCGCGCGCAGCACGCGGGAGCCCGCAGCCACGCCTGTCCTGAATGCGGGAAGACCTTCGCGACTTCCTCCGGCCTGAAGCAGCACACACACATACACTCCAGCGTCAAGCCCTTCCAGTGCAAGGTTTGCTTTAAGGTGAGAATCTGTGATTTTATCTCCTTCAAAGTTTAGTGGACCGTATTATGAATCAATTTGAAACTATTATTATTGATTACAATCAAAATCTTATTTATCTGCCATTCTTTATTCTAACGAGTTATGGAGCTAAAATGAATAGGTCCTATCTAAATACATCCAGATACATACATAGATAAATACAAGTGCATGTCTTTTTATGTTTAAATGTTGGTTTCTAAGAGCTATTATCTCTGTTTCTAGGCTTACACCCAGTTCTCCAACCTCTGCCGTCACAAGCGGATGCACGTTGCTTGCAGAGCTCTCGTTGAATGCGGAAAATGCGGCCAGTCCTTCACATCTTACGCCTCTCTTACTAAACACAAGAGATTCTGTGACACCGCTGCCGCCGCTTCAGTCAACCTCCGAGGGCAAATGCCCCAAGGTCTACCGCAAATACCGTCACTACAAAACGTTGGGATGAATAACCCAAATAACACGAACCCGTTCCCGATGTACAGGGGGCCGACCCTGCCACTGCCATACAATACGTTTGCTCACTACCCGGCGCTGTTTTCTGCCGCCGCTGCTGCTGCCTGTCCACCCGAGTTCCTTAGCCCATTGCTATTCAACGTGCAAGGAGCAAGACTCGCTATGGAACACGACATGGCTATGTCAAATGCTAATTTGGCATCCAAACAGCAGGAAGGCCGCCTATCAGTAAAAAGCATGGACAGCTCAAACTCTTTAGATGATAACAAGAAGCCTAAAGATTTGGATTACGACAATAAACGAGACAGCTATAGTTCAGATAGGGCTACGCCCAACAAATCCCATAGTCTTTATTCGAAGCAATCGCCTCCTTCTGGGGAGGAAGCATCTTCTCAACGCCGACCGTCACCAGTCATGCCACTGTCCACACCAATTGCTCCATTCAGTTTCTCAAGAGACGAAATGAAGCGCAAGTCTCCGTTCAACTTCTCTCTCAAACTCAATAATAATGACATTCAGGGTAACAAGTCTTTATCACCATTACCTAAAGACTTGTCCAAGAATGTCATCGAAGACGATAAAACTTCTGAATATTCGGATGTCGAAGAAGATACAAAGAAAGATGAAGGTGACCAGCCTTTAGATCTATCTGTTTCAAGGAAACAAAACGATAAGGATTCAGAAGCAGAGAATGACGATCGTTCCTTTCGCCACTCAGTTAAGTCTTACTCACCTCCTGAAAGCCCAGCTGAGAGGAGCAAGACTCCTGAAAATGACACGACAGACGTCGATGTTGAAGGCGTAGAACCTAAGAGGGAGGAATCGCCACCGCAGCTAGTATCACCACCTTTGGCGTTCCCAATGCCCGTTCACCCGCAGCATAGCAACTTAATCGATGCCATGTACCGGCCTCGATTCCCATCGTTCCACACTTCCGAATCACTTCTGAACTCGTCGCACTCTCCTTATGTACCGAGTCCGTTCAATTTTTTATCCCCACTTCTCGGTACTGATGGACCCGACAGGCAACAAAGCGCGTATGCTAAGTTTCAAGAGCTTAGTTCAGGGTCAGGAAAGCTGCGTGATCGGTACGCTTGCAAGTTCTGTGGAAAAGTGTTCCCGCGGAGTGCGAACCTGACTCGTCACCTACGTACACACACTGGCGAGCAACCCTACAAGTGCAAGTACTGTGAGCGCTCGTTCTCGATCTCGTCGAACCTTCAGCGGCACGTGAGGAATATTCACAACAAGGAGCGGCCATTTCGTTGTCCCTTATGCGAAAGATGTTTCGGGCAGCAGACGAATCTCGATCGTCACTTGAAAAAGCACGAGGCGGAAGGTGGAGATTCTCCTAGCTCAGCGGATACTGAGAGGGAGGATGCGTATTTTGATGATATTCGGTCGTTCATGGGTAAAGTGACGTGTTCACCTGGCGCGCGGTCACCTGCAGCGACGCCCCCGCACGGCGCGCACGGGGCTCACGGGGCGCACGGGGCCCACGCCGCGCACGGCCCGCGCCCCTCTCTCGCTATCTCCACATAGCCCCCGGCTTACCCACTGCCGCCGCTGCCGCCGCTATGGACGCAGCCTTTTAATTAGGATTCGTGCTAGACCATATAGCACGGAAACTGGAAACGGCATAAACTTTTGATAAAATAAGTTATTTGGCCAAGTGGTCAGCATATCCAGTGATTCTGTAATATGTCGTGCCCAGTTTAAATGCCTCAAGGTTGAGATATCCCGTTTCAGTGAACTGAACATTGATGTAGGATCGTTGTCGATAAGTAAGACAGTTCAAGTTAGTAGAGCACACGTAGGAGTGCGGGTGTTTATATTACGTACAGTGACGACTCTCTAACGTTCACATTGAGAGCAATCTACATAGATAGATTACGCAATTTTACGTTCATGGATATGTATTAATTCTTAAATAAAATCTAAATTATTTTTTGTGTGCTTTAGCTTACTTAAGATACGCTGTAAGCACGCGTTGAAATACGTTTTAGGTTACACTAAAATGTGTTTCAATAAAACTATTCTGGATTTTTTGACATTGACACGTAGCTAAAACAAAGTTTTTTTCTTGTTAATTGTAAAAATGTTTTACTAGAGAATTACATTATTCTAAGCGACATGACAAATCACTTTAGTATTTACTTATATTACAATAAAATTAATTTAAGAATAAGTATAGATTTGTTAAGAAAAAATCGTTTTGATGATAACTTAAATATTTGTTCCTAGTTCGTATCTTGTGATTTAAGGTTGACTTAAAACGTATTTTCTATTATAATAATTGTACATACCTACATGTTTTGTCTGTTATTGTGTAAACTAGAGTAAAAGTTCATTAATTGATGTTTAAAAAATATCAAGTGATTCGTTCAATTTGTGAGCGATTTTCAAATTGAACCCGAAGGGACTTACTTTATTTTACTTAAATTATATTTTTTAAACACAAATTAATTTGTCGTCAATGAAATATGGATACAGAAATACAGTATTGGTATTTTCATTATATTTTGTAAATTAATAAAAATTGGTGAGGTTTGCTCGCTTAGTCAATGAAAACTACCAAAGTTTTTCTATAACCCAAAATTATTCGATATTTATTTGGTAAATTATACGCAATATAATCCAGTAATTATTGGCATTGTGAATAAAATCGTTAGTTATTTGCGTCTTTAGAAAATCAATTAATAAAATAATATTTTGTTAAATTTGTTATTTACACGTTATAGGAGTTTGCGATACACAAAATGCATATCATGTGTTTTATATTAAATCGAGGCTCAAAGATTTTAGCGATACTTATTACAATAGTGATAAGGATCCTATAAAAAGTTAAATGTATCTTTAGAAAATGTAATATAAATATAAGAAAAAACGTCGTAAGATTTTCTGCAAAGTAATTTCGGTCACGTTGCTATTCTTTGCCTATCCTCTAGGTATAATTAGTACCACAGTTTTAAGAGATCCTCTGTCTTTGAGACTTTGATCACGAGCAGTAATTAAAAAAAAAAGTTTAATAATGACGTCATTTTTGTCAGTCACAACCTCCTTGCATAAAACTTCACGTATTACATAAGGGCCAGTACACACTTGTATCATAGGTTTTGAAGCTTGTATCTTTGGACCGTGTATTATATTGGAAATGAATGCAATACTTGTAAAGTAAGATATTTGTAATCATATCACTCGGAGGCACTAGTTCGATAAGGTTTTAACGTCACACAATAAAGTTGTATGCTAAGTACACATGTACCTATTTAATTTCAAGTTCAATTAAAAAATATTAAATATTGTAAACGCATTGAAAAATAAAAACAATACAATATAAATTATGTTGTGTTATTTTGGACATCTCTATGTTCTTGAAGTCACCACCTCTTGTGAACCTATATATAGGATGAAATTGAATAGATGCGCCAAATTAAAACATCTAATTCAACGTGTTAAAAGGAAAATTTGTACGCGTAGGCAAGAGATTTGGCAACGTCATCGCGCGCCCTTTTTTTCGTAGAAACGGTCAAAATTAGGTAAATACCACAACGCGATGCCAATTTGCTTCTTGTTGTGAACTTTGCGATGAATAGATTGCTTGTCAGATGAGCGCTAATATTGATACTTTAATTTTATTATTTGTCATGATAACATAATTTTTTTCCGCACCGACGATAATTCGTGCCTACTTGAAGGCAATAAGACGATAATTACATGTTTTTTTTCAAGAATTCAGATTTGGGCAATGACAATTAATAATAATTATGTAGCAGTTATTCCTATTTCAATTTGGCACAAGTTTTTAAACTCATCCTGTATGGCTCTGAAAAAGTAACTTAGCAAACAAAGCTACTGTTACTATATTTAGGACAGCTGTAAGTATCAGGCTTTCAGAGTGGCCAAAGCTGACAATCTTCTGTAAACCACATAAAGTTGGTGAAACATAACTTGTTCAGACAAAACGAAGCATTTGCCAAACAAGCTAAAGTCATTAAAATAGTTAAAACAAATTACTCATCACTTAAAACAAACAAATAAAACACCAGTGACTCATTTTTATAGAGAAACTCTAGTCTTGCAAGCTACATGCCGACGTAATAACGACACTCGAATTACACAAATATGTAATAAAGTTTGCTCGTGATGGCCCATTGCCAACTGAACCTAATGTTAGAATTCCCACGTATCCACTTAATTACCGCAAGATGGCGGTGACACGATTCTAAATATCATCACGTTACTCTTGATACATGAGATAACTCGGTTGTGGAGGACATTTCACATTAGTCATCGTAGAGAATGCTTGCTAGATTTCGTAAACGACTTCTGCGGAAGTTATGGTTGCCAAGGATCGCTACAGTAAAAAGTCTACACCACAGTTGATAAATGGATTGGTGCGTAATGCGTAAGCATAATAGCATAGCATAATTAGCCTATAATGAGGCCTATAACTCTCTTCGAGCGGGAGTGGGCTGTAATCTACCACGCGGGTCCAGTGCGGTTTGGTAGATGTCACATGTCTTTGAATTTTTTGTTCTAGGACATGCCGGTTTCCTCATGATGTTTTACTTCACCGTTTTGAGTGCAGTGGTGGTGAAATTATGTATACAAAGTAAAGCGCCTACCTGGGTTCGAAACAACGACCTACAATACGAGGTAAATCCGGGCCGAAACCATGCCATCTCCATGGATTGGTGATCGTCGCCAAATCTTCACATTGCATAAAGAAAGAAATAGGAGCGAGCTATACGCTATCGTCATCATTATTTATTTAAACTTTTCGCACAAAAAGGTACAAAGGTGGACTTAATGCCCTAGGTATTCCCTACCAATCAACCAAGGGCGGTAAAGAGATTAGATGGCAGGTGCATTGGATGAGAGGAACAATGATAAAAATAAAACTATTAAAATTAGGTAGGTACACAAATACATAAATAGGTATAAACTATTAATTATCCCTTGCTTTCTGAATCAGCATGATTGTTGTATCTGTGTGTGTTTTTCCTTGCCGGTTTTTAGTTGAAACCCTCTGGTTTTTGTAAAAACCCTGCATCTACGATTATTGTAACTTATCTAAAGATATAGGGTTTATTGTAACTTGATGCTTTTGAGATTATAGGTGGCGTTGTCTGTTGCTGTTAGCGGGGTAATGAAATAAACGTAAAATTTTTGCTGGGGGTTTCCTGAAAAGGTATTTTAGACGCAAAATTAACCTCCATAAACAAATTAAGTAACCAACAATTATAACTAACTTGAAATATAATGTTGTTACGTAAACAAAATACAAGATTTTATTTAAATGTCTGATACAAAACACAACATACTATGAAGCATGAACCATAGTTAAATTGTTACATGCACAACCATCATAGGTTATATTAAATGCCTCGATTAATTGCGAATCCACCAATGATTACTTGTTTCTAATGTAAGATCGTGAGTTTAAAAGGACACGCCGCCAAAGAGCCAATCAGAAGAGTCTTCCAATGTTTACTAACTCGCGATTGGCGAAGACTTCATCAAAACATTTCATATTATATGTTCGATTGTAACCGTTGACCTACAAACTGTAAATTTAACGCGCGGTTACAAAATAAACGTTAAAAGCGATAGCCGTCGAACACTTACGAAAATACTGTAAATATTGTAACAAGTCAAGTTTCCCCCACAATAGCAGGTTCAAAACGTCAAGTCAGTTGAAAGTAAAATTCGAAAGTAGGTACACATCGTCCTTGAAACTGATCAGTCAAAAAAAAACTTGCAAGTTTACAATCGATCCTCAATGAAATGTCAAAAATCAGTTCACTGGCGCAAGGGTCAACAAAAAAGCTTGACCTTTTGGGAGATTTTAATCACTCATTATTATATAAGTGATAACCTCGAGCGAGCGGCGTTATCAGTGAAAGCAAGGACGTAACAAGGACGCAGATAGCGCAATTACACTTATTATCGAGCGGCCGGTTTGTGCGCACGCGCAGCCGCCTTGGTACCCTATAATAGAGGATTAAGTGGGCGATTGAGTTCGGTCCCTGACACGCCTCATTGTCTAGGATAAGAAGTTAAGAACTGGCACACCTTAGGCGAGTTACGTTCATCTCCTATATCCTGTAAAGATTTAATTAACTGATATTGTGAAATAAATTAATTGAAATAAACATATTGATAATACAGTGTAATTTTAGCTTAAAAGTTGAAATACTCTCAATCTTAATAAACAGTGAACAAGAACATAAATAAAATAGTGATGTGACCACGCTGCATTTGCTTCGCGTACATTCTCAATAAGGTCTTGCTCGCTAGGAATCTCGCGACACTATCGCGACATGTAGTCACTGCGCTGCCCACTCTATGTGTTAGGGTTGGGTTACATAGAACTGAGGAGTAAAAAAAAGTTATTTATGCAACTGTTGTATAATAAGGGGTATTACAACACGAATGTGGATTTATAGTATCACATTAGTGTTTTAATACCTAATTATGTACAGTTGCATACAAGACTTTATCTACACCTATGATATGAATCATCTATAAGTATAGGTTCTGAAACAGTTTTTTGCAATACTAATATCGAACACAAATGGCGGCCGGCGGGTTACGACGTGAATTCGAATAACCTATAAGTTCTTTTTTGACGTGATAATGTCTTATAAATCGATGAACGCCGGCTGCACGCACGAAAAAGCTTGACTCATTGTCACGTTTCGCCTGAGCCGAGTGTGCAAGCGAGAGCACGGAACAAGCGATAGAGAGGCATATTTTCTTATGACGTTATCATGTAAAATTATCGCCCGTAAACCGACTTTGCAGACAACCAATTTTTTTTTTAATTACGGCGCTGTGGTAGTAAAACGCGCGTGCATGACAATGTTCTTTTTTTGAAAGAGAGTTGCATAATGAAATGTAGTACAACATCACAACACTCGTTTGGATGATATTATGGTTACTATGACACTGGTTGTTTTAATGTTGGCAATAAGCTAACTGTTTCAGAAACTTTTATAGAGGATTTATAGCATGGGTGCAGATAAACCATTTTAGGATATTGAAAAACAACTTCAATGAATAATGAACTTGTCTAGAGAATCATAGTAATAGTCAAAGGTTCATCATCCCTACGTTATCAGGTAGGTAAGTAGTTGTGCCGAAGAATCATGAAATATGAAAAAATTAACACATTAGAAGCTTACGATCTACTTACTGTCGATTGAAATTAGGATTAAAATAGAGAATGAATAATCATGGTAACCGACTTAGGTTATATATATCCTTTAGGAACCTCGTCATTATCGGAAAAATTCATATATTTTTTAATAATGCTTATTGACCACAAAAACCGCGAAATACCTCACATTATTATTGTCAAGTAGCGCTATAACAAAACTACTGGATATAAAATAACGTTTATTTTACGACCCCACAAACCTACAAACAACATTTTCAATTCCAAGAACTCAAAGCGACATTAAAATATAGGTACCAACTGCCTACGTTTATCTAAGTATTCCGCCCACATTTGATTTCCATGTAAAACAACGCTATCGAGTTGACACCGCGGCCATTGTCCGTCCTTCCTGCACAAGGCGCCACGGTGTCCCGTTTTACACAATCGTGGGTACACCCTACACGAGAAATCTGTCTTATTAGCTGGGCCCTTGCAAATGTCATAGTGGTCTAGTGGCCCTTACTAAATGCAACATGTGATATATTGCACAAATTCTTGATGGTAATTCTGAAATACTTGGTCGTTATCAACTTATATAGATCTCATCCTGTGTCAGTAATTTTGGTCTAGTGTCAATTAGAAACTGAGTTGTGACGCCTATTTATACGTGGTTTATAAGAGTACTGAACCTAGAATTGGTAGATATAGAATGGAGAATAATTTTGAGTTGAAAGGGTCTGGGTGGTCACAAGACTTAAGTGATCTAAGATCCTGTCTCTGGCTTTGAATTTATTAGGCCTGCAATCTGACGGCGGGACATTAAAACAATTGAAACAGTTAGCAGCTATGCAGCTATAAAATAGTTTGCACTATATTCCGCTATGTCAATACAAATTGCTGTATTGTTTAATGTTCATACTTCAACGCGACTTCGCTTGCTGCAATTAAATCTCGACATGTTCTTTATATATTTTTTCTGAACCGCTGGTCATTAGTACGGCTATAAATCTCCCTTCTGTCCGTTCGTCGTCGTTAAGAACTTCATTAAATTTTCGTTGACATGAGTTTTTCAATTGAAATCATGAGAATGGGAACTCGAAACATTTTAATATCGAGATTGCGTTGTGACAAACCTTCAGGAAATCGATTCGGCTTATTATTAACTGCGCCAACTTTACGGGCAAAGCCTTAATGTGTGTCGTTGTCTTTATTACAATGGAAGTAAGGTTCAAAATGAGAAGTGCGAGTAAAAATGGTCCAAATTAAAGTGTAGCAGGCAGTTCTTAATTTAAATGAGTTGACAATTATATACCGCCACTCACACGTGTAATTTTATTATGAGAACTGTGGCAATTCCGTGAAATCAATAAGTGACAATATTATAAAAATAGAGCAGGTAAAATACTTGTATTAATTGGTCAGACACTGATTAGTGATACAAGAGTCTCCACCCACTTCGTAGAGATAAATCAGAAATGATAATTTTACGAGCTACATCCGTTTGAATGATATCTGGGTAGCTATGACTTATGAATTATGACGTATGGTCGGGAACTTTGCGGATGTTGGTGTTAGGATCGCGCTACTTATCGTGTTATGTATTAAGGCTTTTATTATGTTGGGTAAGACCCGATTGATTAATCTAATAAATAGTATCATTGTTTTTTAGATCCTGTTACACCTTAATTCTATTTTTGGGTATACTCGTTAGCCTCGTTGGTCCAGTGGTCGCAAGCGCTACTGTTAAGCATAATGTCGTGGGTTCGATTCCCGGGTCGAGCAGTGTTATTGGGTTTTTTCACTGTAAATTTTTCAGTAGCATCTCGGAGTCTATGTTTGTGCACGGTTGATGGTAATAGGCTCGCCCCCTATAATCTGGGACTTAAACATAACTAGCGAAATGTGGTGTACAATAGGGTCTACTTCTACCTAACCCTTCGGCATTACAGGCGTGGTGTTATGTTGTACCATGCATTTGAAAGACTTAAAGCGCCATCAGCGGCATCAGCGTCAGCGGACAACCTAAAGAAGGTGGCTGGGGTAGACTGGATGCGGAAGGCGGAGGACAGGGTGCTGTGGCCTATATCCAGCAGTGGACTGCGATAGGCTGAGTTGATTGATTGAAAGCGCCATCACGCCTCTCTAGAGGGATAGGTATATTAAATTTAAGCAGAAGTTGAGGCAGGTAGACAAATTGTGCTATGCACAAATAATATAAGAAACTTATTAGTTTGTACATATTAGAAATGAGATCTCTTATTGGAATTGTTACTGTTAGCGTGCACCATCCCACTGTTGGGCAAAGGCCTCTCCCTGACTCAGCTCTTTCGATCCAGGGCTAAAGTGAACCACTGGTCGTTTGTTTTCTCCTGCTCGTCTCGCCATCTTCTACGGGGTTTGCCGCGACGCCTTCAAACTGAACTGGCTCGCTTCTGGTAGGTGCTATTGGAATTGAAATTGTTAAAATGCTTATGAGAATCACACTTTAATATTATAAAGGCGATAGTTTGTGAGTGTGTGTGTGTTTATATGTTTGTTACTTCTTCACGCTCAAACGCCTGGAGCAATTTTGATAAAAATTTGTATGGAGGTAGCTGACACCTTGGATTAATATATAGGCTACTTTTTATCCCGATATTCCCACAGGATCGAAATTTATGCAGGTGAAACCACGGGGCGCAGCTAGTATAAAGCAAGGCCCTAACTCTTTGAATCCTGACAAAAGCTCAGAAAAACAAAGAGGTTATTTTCATTCATTCAAAACCAAAATACTAATTATGCTTGGCGTAGCAGTAATACTATCATCATATTTATACTAATAGCTATCTGAAGAGTGAAAGGAACACAGCCTATCTGCTGATTATCCGCCCGCGCGTTTGTACACCTAATTGAAATGATGGAATTAGTGTACCAACTGCAGTGCAGTGGGCGTTAGCCTACTGATTACTGCATTTGTCTCCGAGAGGCTGTGGCACTTCCTATTGGTATCATGTTCTGTTTGCAACGGGATAATTATGATACAATTGAGACAGATTGATAATTTCATCAACAGCTGCTTCTAATTCAGATGTTAAAGATGAAGTGAAAACGAGATAGGTTAGCTGGTTCAGATAAAGGGAATTCTTTGAAAGTTTATTGACGTGATAACGTCTTATAAATCGATGAACGCCGGCTGCACGCACGAAAAAACACGACTCATTGTCACGTTCCGCCTGAGCCTAGCATGCAAGCGAGAGCGCGGAACAAGCGATAGAGAGGCATGTTTTCTTATGACGTTATCACGTAAAATTATCGTCCGTAAACCGACTTTACAGATAACCAATTTTTTTTAATCCAAACTAAAGCTTCAACAATCTCCACACGGTGGGTGCCTGAGGATGAACGGTGCTGCCGAGGCCGGCTTAGGAAGAGTGGCGAGACGACCTACACGCGTACCGTAAGGTTTGGGTCGACTTAGCTCTACAAAAGGATGCTTGGAAGGATTTGGGGGAGGCCCTTGCTCAGAAGCGGGACAGTGTAAACCAATAAAAACAGCTAATGTTTAGATTTGACTTAAAGTGATCATTAAAAAAATTGATCACCATGCTCCATGTTTTTTCTTTTCTTTCGCATCCACTGAACCTATTGGATATATCGTGGTAAAGTCTGTCAGGTGATCGTTTAACATCATGTCACACGTTACGAGGAAATGCGGGTGGTCGTTTCTCCATAGAAACGATCTCGCCTGTTTTATTTCTGGTTAATGACCATAAAGCAATGATTTTTTTTTACAGAATAATAAATATTAACTACTTGTATGTCCATAGGTTTTCCTTTTTGATGATACATTATTTATATAAGCACTAGAACCCTCAAAAAATGCCGATTTAAACCGCTGTCAACAGAGGCCCGTACAAATGTTGACAACTATCAATGAAAAAGAAAAACATAGGGACACAGTATATATTCATCATGCTTCTTATTCATTTTATGAAATATCTTTTAAATTAGTCCAATATTCGAGGATGAAATAGACGAGAGCCAAACTTCGAATTAAGACTTTTTACTTAGGCTTTTCCAAAAGTCTCTCCGACCGCATTTCCTCTTAAGGCTCTGTAAATGTTAGTCAGAAAAAGGGTCATTACTGTTCGTTTTATTTTTTACTTCTTATACCTTCTCATTCCCGGCAGACGGTCTCACGGTCGAAGGAAGGCCACTTTCCATACACATAATTACCTAAACCCACGACACTTCTCTCAGAACCAACCACGGATGTACTCGTTTCGTAAGTACAACAGTTCATACCGGATATTAATTAGCTAATTAAATATTCTGACCCACGTTAATGACACGTAAAAAACATGGAGAACACATGAGACGTGCAATACGACAGCTTTAAGTTGACACCCTGTGAAGCACGGAACTAAATGAAAATGGACAACAGGTGATGTGTTCAGCGCCATTTTGAGGGGCCAGGGTAAACTGGGCACTTAGTACACGATCGACTAAGTTTGACAGTACCGTGATGGATCGTGCTGAACTGATTATATCGTCGTCTCGTCATACATACGCGGGAACGAGGTGGGGCCTGGTGACCGTCATAATACGTTACTTTGTATGCTTCGTTTTAAGGACATTTAATAAGTAATTAGGTCCGCTTATTAAATTCACGAGGCTCGGCTAGGCGAAAAGAACTACCTTATTGAATAAGCTTAGATGAGTTAATCAAGGCCGCAGGAATTCGCTGGATGCGAGAAGCACAGAACCGGTCAAAGTGGTGGTGCTTGGGGAAGGCGTTTGTCCAGCAGTGGACGTCTTTCTGCTGAAATGATGATGATAATGGGTCTGGAGGCAGTAAAACAAAGAGGTGTTATAATGAAATATGAAAGGGAACAGTAGGGGCTGTAAGAGAATTCTTGGAAGCGACAGTAAAAGATTTTTACAGCAATTATATCATCAATTTATTTATGATTCTTTTCGGCTTAGTACTTTTCCGTCTAATTCTGTATCAAATACAAAGCATATGTCCAACATACATAATCAGCCTATAATGTTCCCACTGCTGGGATATAAGCCTTCTCTTTGTAAGAGGGAGTGTTCTATAATCCACCACGCGGGCCCAGTGCGGGTTGGCCGATGAGATATTATGTTTTCAAATATTTGGTTCTAGGACATATCAGTTTCCTCACAATGTTTTCCTTTATCATTTTGAGAGCAGTGGCAATGAAATAATTTACACAAAGTAAACTGCCTGCATGGGATCGAACCCACGACCTACAACTCGTAAGTCTCGGCCGTTACCACTGGGCCACTACTGCTCTTATGTCTAACTACCGGAGATTAATTCTAAAGGCCAAAGTTGCAATGTCTGTGCATTGTAATTTAACAGACTTGGAAAAAAATAATAAGACTAATAAAATTATTTATTCGAGATTTTTCCGTTACACCATTGACACCGACTCATCGATATACCAGTCGGTAATTCCATTAACGATTAGCAAAACGGCGACACACTCGCCGTGACGAACGCTTAGCTTTGCGGAGATCCTGAATACTGAGCAAATAACTAGCATTATTCCGAGCTACTCAATATCACTACAATTCAATAATATCTTAATAATAAAGAAACTAAAGAATTTCATAAGATATGCCATAGCTTAGTTATGATATACGAAGAATTTTATTATAAAGGAAACCGTTAAGGTCTAACTATTTCTGTGGCTGGAGGTCTTAAGAGTAAAGCCTATCTGAAGATTTTCTTTGGCCGGACTAGATCGCATGAACCAAACCTAAAAATTTCCCGGTTGCATTTAAGAATTTTTCAAAGTTCGGCTCAATTTTTTTGTAGTTGCAGTTTTGATCTTACAAGCAATAATTTGCATAACAATTAAAAAGATGGTGATACACAGTTTGATCCCAAGAATCTTTAGTAGTCACAAAAATATGAGCTGAAAGTATAGTTTTTGGATACTATATAAGTCATTCTTGGGTCATATGAACTTTTATGGCTTAAAAACCAGACACAGGCAACAGATAAATTACTTATGACG
Organism: Hydraecia micacea; assembly: GCA_914767645.1. Taxonomy (NCBI): domain Eukaryota; kingdom Metazoa; phylum Arthropoda; class Insecta; order Lepidoptera; family Noctuidae; genus Hydraecia; species Hydraecia micacea. The sequence continues at coordinate 6,727,969 of OU611794.1, forward strand.
AGGAAACATTCACACAATGAAAAAACCACAAATAATCATGATTCTAGTATTTATTTGTTAGTTTTTTCGTAGAAAGCCTGTGGACAGGGGCGGCGGCGGCGGCGCGTGCGCTGGTGTTGCAAATACTTACATCTAATTGTGCTATCACTCCGTTTTGTAGTGTTGGGGCGTCGTTTTTTATAATTCATTGTTTTCATTAGTGGGTGGAGGAGCACAAGTTACGAGTAACGTCGAGCCTTACGCCATTAATAAAATAAAAGAATAGTTACTTTTTCTCATTTTATTTTTATAATTAATCGAATCATAAAAGGAACAATGATGACCACCATGAGTCTACCTTAGGTTCATGGTGGGCGGTGATCATGCCAATATACCATTACACTGACTATTGTAGCGGCTATTGAGAAGACCATGTCCAGCAATAGATATGTGTTGCAAAATGCTGAACTTATATTAAGTCATGAGCCTAAATTGTGGGCAACCATGCCACTATACGACGACGGATTTGTGTAAATTACAATCAACACTATTCGCACACATAATTCTAAAAAAAAAAAATTGTTAGATTAAAATTGCTTATTAGTCTTATAGGCTAGACTGTAATTAATTATTAAGAACCTGGTTCTTGTATCTTCTTAATAAAGGATTAAAAAAAAAACACAATTCATATAGAATTGGCTGCGCTGGCAATAAAATGACATAACAGCAGACGAAATCTCGATCGGTAAATCTTTCGCATGGTGATAATATTAAAGTAACTGTATCACACGTAACAAAGATTCCTTACCGACAAAACTCACGTGAGACAAGAGCAATTGGTCAGGAAACAGAGACCGTTACGAATGGCGGTCGATGCGGAAACACATCGATCAATAAAACATCGATACACGCACATCTCTAGCAGGGCGTGGCACTATTGCAACGACACGCGAGCTCGTGTGTCTTAGATATGGCATGGTCACTATGATACAAGCGAAATAAGTATCAAATCGCAGCGTAATCTATATTTATGCACGCACTTCACTAGTGCCGCTATAGCACGAGCTCGTCCATCTTATTAAGTCACTGCTGCACACTAGTTCACAATTTATCGATACACAATGTAATCGATATTGTTTAGCGTACAAACATCACTAGTATTAGCCTAGGCGCGGCGGTGTCGCAACACGCGAACCCTCATGTCTCGTAGCTTAGTTCGGCCGCTGTTTGATGCCAGTGTGCTATGTATCGATACGTAATAAGATCGATATTGTTGCACGCACATCACTGGTGGTACTGGTGGTTGGGCGCGGCACTGTCGCAACGGCACGCGAACTCGTGTGCCCTGTATCTCGGCTCTTATTAATGTCATAGTAGTTGATCTAAGTTGGAGTATCTATGAATGAATACTTGAATACGTTGCGCATTATAGATAATCAAAGCATGATATTTAATATCTGCATGGATTTATTGTTATTCTTTGTTCACTAAAGCGCATCACACACTACAACGCGTCACGCGTCGGGGCGCCGATGTGTGATCCGCCTAATGAAAACAGTATCTATTTTGAATAACATGTAGGTTCCAACTTATTCCTATTTATATCTATGTACATATGTATACCGAATGTCGGTCGAAATTTTATCAAACTACTTAAACTGATCGTTCCTCAGGAAGCCTAAATGACGTCACCAAACAATGGTACATCGCTCTAAAAATAGCCATCTAAACATATATACCTAAGCATCGAATGCTCCAACAGAATCGCGCGGCACAAACTGACCTAATCTCCGCAATCCGCATGACGTGTCGCCCGCGATCTTATTTGTAGCGTGTGCCGTGTCGCGACCACTGCACAGTGCGCCATTGTGTACCCTGGACCTAAGGGGCTATGGCAAGGCTTTCCCGGAATCATAGAATAAGGTAAATACGACAGGAGATGGACGGAATATCCTGAAAGAGTAAGAACCATTCTTTTCAAGTATAGTGCTTAGGTTTACCGTGTAAAAAACAAATGAAGATTGTAGTTGCTTTTTAAAACCATTGCAGATTCTTCTAGTGGATAAGACAAAGCTTAAAACAGAAGACGAACTAGCGGGGGATCGAAGAGGGCGGGGGGGGGAATTTGGGGGGGCTTAGGTGATCAGACCGGAATAAATCCTTTTTATTCAGTCTAAATCCTAAAAATATGGAGGTGACCGATTATTATATGTAGTTTGAAATAAGCAAAGAGATTTTATTTCTTCCCTCCTCCCCCTCACCGAGAGGAGGCCTGCTTCCCAGCAGTGGAAACATTATAGGCTGATTATGTGATTATGTAAAAAGAGTTTATTACTTTACAGCTCTCATACATTGAAGGTAAGGTACAACTGCACGACTTCCTGGCCTATGTGATCCTGGTTGATAATCTTGAAACGGACTGTCTCCTACACAGTGGAGGGAAAGAACAAAGTGTCAATAACTAAACACCAGCGCCTTTTCAGACGTAATCTTTCTCAAGGAGCGGACCTACTGTTTCCAATAGGTACATTTAAAGTAATCTTCGTTATCAATGTGTTACACGTTTTACCAAGCTTCCTTCCTTGCATCACGATTGCTTCGATACTGATTGCGTCCGATTGTGTCATAGAGTAATAAAAGTCATACTGACTCACTTGCAGGACCACAAGCCAGGGTCGATGCAGTTTACGGTGCCATAAATTGGGCCATAAAAAAACAATTAAGACTTTTATCTTGAGTTGTATGATTTAAAAAAAACATGGCGATGTTTGGGCAATATGATGTATACTTCTATATGTTGAATTAATTTTTTTAAAAATTAGTATTTAAAAATATTTACCTATCTACTTAAAAAGAATATTTATGGTCTTGGAGGCTTCTTGCAGGCTTCTTCTTATTTATCCAAAGTCGAGCTTCAACATAGGTTTAGAGTGGTTTTTTAAGGTACTTTTTGAAGCTTTCCAAGGTCTTCCATCTTGAATGGCTTCACTAAGTACCTTAAAAGTAGTCACGACGACATTTGGACATTTGGACAACTATTAGGTAGCCAAACTGGGATCGTGGGTTTGAAACCAGACAAGCGCTTTACTTTGTGCCAATTATTTTATCACCACAGTTCTCAGAACAGTGAAGGAAAACACCGTGAGGGAACCGGCATGTCTTAGAACCAAAAAATCAAAGACATGTAACATCTATCAACCCGCACTGGGCCCGCGTGGTGGTTTACGGCCCACTGCCTCTTACAGACACGAGGCCTGTGTCCCAGCAGTGGGAACGTTAAAGGCTGATTATGCTAATGTCGGCTGATAATGCCGTCGGCTCAAGTCTCAGAAGTCTTGTAAAGGAGGTAGACTGTCAGCTCCACCCTTAATGATATCATGCCTTATATCATTAGCAGTGACAATCGTAAAATGTATGTATTTATTGTGACTATCTTTGTAATTTACCATATTTGTCACCAATTTATGTTCTGTTACAATTCCGTTTCGAAGAAAATGTGTCATTGTAGTGAATGGAGGCGTTAGGCTGGACTTAAGATTTAATGTGAATAATAGTGATTTATTAGCGTTATGATAACTGCATAACTGTTGATCCAAACTTGGTTGCAATTTTATCAGAAATTGTAAGCCTACGGGTCTTGCGAGTCCTGTATCAAAATCAAATGTTGGGGTCGACTTTGACTTCCGCAATGCTATTTGTTTTTCTTCTTCTTTGTGTCGCTGGCACGACAGTTATTACATTTTCTTGGCCCAAAAGTTTGTCACTTTCACAGTGTTATCGGTGGTAGCACAGAGGTTACTTTCGCTGCATATTTTGGGGCAGAAAGGAGCATAGTTTGACACTTACCTACTTTATGAGGTTCAACTTACTCGTACATATTACTCATCATCTCATAGTTCCCATTTGGGTTCGGAGACGGTTCAGGGACTTCCAAGTGGACCACGGAAGGTTACCCTGCAGGTAGATGGTCGTTTGGTGGTTGATAGTGAGTAGGTAGGGGAAAGATATCGGATCAATGACCGCCTATATATAATGGTCAGTTTTACGAAATAAAATCAGACCAAAACCCAGCTTTTACTAAATACCTATTAAAAAGAAGACGAACCCACCACCAATCACCATAATACTGTCTAACCATAAACAATATGCAATAATCAAAGAATGAGCATCTGAGTCAGCTAGATTCTATTTTCGAACCCTTATAAGGCTGAGGATACATTACAAAATATCCACGCGAGACGAACACTCGGCCTAATTAGTGGGTGGCCATAGAAAAAACGCATTCTCTTGTAACTGTAACGGAAGCGAGTTGACACATTTTTTGCGTTCCGCAAAACGAATAAGAAAACCGTGGTGCTGTGAGCTTCGATTCATTACTCTCTTTTTGGCTTCGATGTAGTCGAGTAAAAAAATAATATATTTGCGATTTGAATTTTGTCTATGACAGACCACTGCTAAATGAAAAGAAAGAAAGCCTATGCCTTTAGCGATAAGACCGCCCATTGTGTCACCCCTTGTAAAATTTCAACATTTATATCTGTTATTTTTATGGTGTACTCGTACATAATAAAGAGTATTCTATATATCCTATCCTATCTTATCCTCCTAAATTACACCAATATGTTTTATATAACTTCGATGTGGTTTTTACTGTTATTATATATAAAAAAATGCAGCTTTTGAGAACACACACACACACACAATTTTTTGCCAATTTTCGTAATTGACTTTTTAGTTTAGTTTTATGCAATTTCGTACGCGTGTTGTCGATTTGAAAACGATTTTTTAGTTTTCTATGTATCCTGTAGCCTCCTCGTATAATACCCATATAGCTAAAGATTGATAGCGATTCATCACATTTTAAATATAATTTGGGTTACTAATTGGTGAAAACCGCGTTCAAATCCGTTGATCTAGATATGATGTTAGGCCGCCCTGCATAACATTTTTATATGGAAGCAGTACCCAGATTTATTATCTCGTGCTATAAATAGGTAGCAAAAAACAATTGACGACACAAACATTTTAATAAATCAGCAGAACCCTCTCCCTACCAAAAAGATTCTAACTTAATATGTTTTTTGTACAGTATCGCTCACTGCAAAAAACGTACCGCACCTCTGTGCACGCGGCTAAAGATGTTATCGAGGCAATTAGTGCAGTTGACTGTTTAATTGCATTGTAATTAAAGGCTATATTCGCTCGGCTAATCAGCACGCTGCCGCTCTATATGGAAGGTACGTTGTACGCTTGGGAATTGGTCACGTTGCTAGCTGTGATTGAAGAGTTTATCGTTGTGAAAAAGAAGGAGCGATTGGCTATTTAATGATAAGCATTTTTCCTTGTTTGGTGTTCAATATATGTAAGGTCATTTATTTTAAGTTAATCTTCTTGTATATTGATTTTATTCAATTTCGAGCGGCCATTGTTGTTTACATCTTTGGCAAATTTAGAAATGCCGGACTATATAATAGAATATGTTTTATCGTACACCCGGCTACCCGAGTAGTGTGTTAATCTATACATCTATCTATACGAATAAATAAAATTGGAGTGTCTGTTTGTAATATTAAAATAACCGCTTTTAACTAATTGCATATGGATGAATACACGGTACAATACCAAAATACGAGTAACATTTTTTACAATTTTTGTCTGTCTGTCTGTTTGTTCCGGCTAATCTCTGCTGGACCGATTTTGAAGGGACTTTTACTGGCAGATAGCTGATGTAATAAGGAGTAACTTAAGTTACTTTTATTTTAGAAAAAAAAAAATCATTTTTGTTAAATTCCACGCGGACGAAGTCGCGGGTAACAGCTAGTGATTGGGAAGGCGGATCACACACTACAACGCTACGCGACGGGGCGCGAAAAACAGAGCCCCTGCATTTTTATTGAATTTGCAGCATAATTTGGTAAGGCAACCTCTAATAAACACCTAAGCAAGTATATTCCATCGTTGGCCATTTTAAATTCGAGAAATTAGTGGCCAAACAAAGTTTATCATCTGTCATTAAATTGAAAATATCTAAAATGTTGAGTTTTATCGTAAGTAAATAGTAGAAAACCTCATCACAGTTGGCTTTAGTCAGAATCTAAGCATTCATACGCAAAAGTGAAATTCCTAATCCGCTCTCATCGCGACCACGACGATACCCACTAAAAAAGCTAACCCTATAAAGCCGGCGTTACAATTATTTTTTCTAGCCAGATTCCCTGAGCGTGGAACGTATTCCGGCGATCATGTTTCGTCACTTGGATGAGAACTCACCGGTCATCGAGACCCAGACGTATAAGGACCCTAACACAGTCATAAGCCATGTTGAGACAGGAATGCACATTCACTTGTTTTTAGCGTATTAGTAAGTTAACGATAGTAATAGTTACGATTCAGACGTGTTTTTTTAGGTGTATTTTTGTTGGGAAATAGAGAAATCTTGGAAATGTGGTGGTGTAAAGCTGTGCTGAAAGTATTTGAATGACTAATTTCACGAAATCTGGCTACCTCGTCCGAGCGTTCTCTGGGGATGTGTACTTGTAGCATGAGTGTCTACGTCGATAAACCAAAAACAATTAATCACTTGGATGCACGAATTCGTCGTATTATTGCCGAAATACAGCCTAATTTACTGCGAAGAGTGTGTGAAAATTTTAGCTCCAGATTAACAAAAGAGAGATAAGTATGCAGGACCGTCGGATATAGCTGAAGTTGAAGAAACCGATAGATGTTCTCGAATAAAATTGAATTTTATTAATAGAGAACAAACAGCTCATTTATCAAATTAAATTTCAGTCGACAACATCCATCGGTTTCTTACTAAACTTCAACTATATCTCCTATAACTATATATCCTGCATACTTATCACTTTTGTTCACTGTACATTCGCGCCAGCCGTGGCTGCCACGTGCCCGAAATCATATTCAAACATTAATGCCGTAAAATTATCTGTCATATAGCCAATTTCATGGATATTAAAAACATTTTTACCTGTGTTTTATTTCAATTTCAAGTTCTCCGCCTCTAAACAAAACACCTTATAGAAAGTTATAACAATATTAGCAAAAGTAATCATTTAAATGGAATTAACAAACCTAACAACTGAAACTGAAAACTACTAACTTAACATATGAAAAACTTTCAGCTTGTCTGATTTCAAGTCGGTTTTAGACAGTAACCACCTCAGCCTTATTAAATGTGTTTGCGGTAATGTAGACACTTAAATCAAGTAATTAAATATACAATCTCATTAACCGTAAAAAATGCAAGAGAGGTCAGCTATTAACGTAAGTAGCTTTAAGATCGATTAGCTTATACAAAATCTAATTTGTCAGTTGTCTATGGCAGCAGAAACATTAACGATTAGGTCAAAAGCGACGTTTTTCGAGCACTAACCATATTTTGAGCATTTAACTTTGCAATGCGTGCTATGTAGAAGATGTCACAACTCGAACCACGACAATGCTGGCTGTTACCACGAAAAGAACATTCTACATTCAAAAATTTGTCCATACCCAACAGTTTTATATACATTGCCTGTTTCCTACAAGATTTCTTAAGTGACATCTGTGCAAAAACGGTAATGGATTAGTTGCTTAGAATTTATGTCATGTTTTCGATACTAAGTTGAGCAGTTTGAATCGATTCTAATTGGGTAAATCGATGGTGGACGTGCGTTACTCACTCGATGTTTACGAGTTCTTGTTAAACTCTACAGATACACTGATTGATGGATTAAGCGTACTTGTAGGTAGAATTTAGGAAAACGATCGTTAAATTGCCTATAAAGTATTAGTGTTTATCTACTAAGTAATTTTATAGCAGCAATATTTATAAATATAGCAGATAACTGGAAGATTAACGTGGTTATAACAATTTGCATATTTACGCAGAGTTAAGTTAATAGCATGGTAGCTTAATCGTTTTAGGCAATAACGGTTTTGCAGCTATCTAATAGTGATCTGCATAGTCTAAAATCTAAGAGTCCTGGCCTTCGAAATAATGTGTGTTTCATGACCATATATGGGAACGACGTTGAATTAATTAACTTTTAATTTTAAGTGTTAATTTTGTGGTCTTGACCTAAAATATAGGTTACTGTGTCACTTTGTAATATTATATTAGTGTGTCATCCTTAATGTCAAATATATTTTTTCTAAATTAAACTAATTAATCTTTATTTTCAGACTAAAGTCTATATTTTGTTAGTACGAGTATTTTGATGTAAGTAACAATAGTGCTTAGGTTAATAGGTTAGTATTGGTAGTTTTCACAAATTTTAAATATTATTTATTCAATTAATTCAATGCAAATAAATCAGAAAGAAAAATGGTTTTATTGTCTCAAAAACACGTGCATATTAAAAAAGGATAAGTTAACTCGATTTATGAGCTCATTACAACAAATAAACATATTTTCTTTCTTTCTATTTCAAGCTGTGCTCATTATATTTTTTCATTGTATGTCACCAGTTTGAAAACCATCAGATTTACCCTGTTTACTCGTATCTTAGAAAATCTTACCTTTGTCGTAAGGAACTCTTTTCTTTTTCAATATTAGTGCAAAATTCAGAGTAAAATAGTTCCAAGTCTACAAGTCTACGGCTTAAACTAAGACTGAGTCATAATAAATAAAGATTTCAACCTCTATTTCATAACCAACTGGCAATTAACACCGAATACATTGAATCACTTTCCTTATCTGCAGAATTATTCGATTACGAGGTAATTAGCAACACAAATACTGGGAGAAGTTTATTAATATGTACGCGACGGACTCCTGCATAACGAGTTGTAGTTGGGGAGCTGGAGACTAAAATTACATGTTTTGTGCGAAATTTGTAGAGAAGGTTTTGATTTGAAATATATACCCAACCATTTTCAATTCAAATTACTCTGAAGATCAACACTTTCTAAACGTGAAAGGTTTCAAAAGTTAGCCCCACAACTTCCACCTTTTTCCAATTCCTACTTAGTGTTTGAGCTGGGAACACGACATGGCTCCAAAAACTCCTCAACGACAACGTCACCATCACGTCGCTCAAATGCACTCACAGGAGAGATGATCAAAAATCATTACTCACTGGACCCCTGAAGGAGGACATCGCCGCCGAGGTAGAACACGGCAAAGGTGGTGTGAAGATCTGATAACATTTGTAGGGCAAATATGGCCGGTGATCGCACAAGACACGAAAGTTTGAAAGGAAAAAGGAGAGTCCTTCGCCCAGCAGTGGGACACAATAAAGGCTAACAAAAAAAAGTTATATAAAACTCTTATAATGAAGGTGAGGTTTCACATGCAGATTCTTATTTAGAAGCTAACTTTAATGTTGGTGAAAATACTAAATGGTGCAAGTGCACCGAATAGAAACACAACACATGAACACCCAGAACAGAATTAATTATCTTCTTTTAAATTATTTACTGATTTCGTATCCAAGCTCCTAACCACCACAGTACCTACAAAAACCGGACGCGGACGAAAACGTTGCAAGAAAGAAGTACGGGAGCTAACGAGAGACGCCTTAGTGCACAAGAAAAAATTCTTGCGCTTGTGGGTCATCGGATAAGGCAACGTCCAGTGCGCTGCAAAACTCACCTTCCATACAGAGACACATTAATATTACATTAAAACACACGTTCGCGCGTATTACAGGCTGCATGTGTCAAATTGAAATATACGACAATCACACGTAAGTGACGTTTACAATAGATACGTTAATTGGTTGTGACTCAGGTACGCCAGCATCGCCGTCTGTACCTCGCGTTCCATGGGATAACTTATGATTATTACCATGATTCATTCATATGTTACTTCGATTGTTATCTAGTTAATGACTTAATTATATTTGCCTTAGAATTCTTTGTTGGCAATGATATACTATTATTTGTTAATTGTAACATTTTTCGCATTATCTTCGTAGCCATATTTTACTTCACACGCTGGAATCAGGTGAGTGATGTCAGATGTGATCTATGTATGTAATGGATACCATAGCTTGAACGATTTATGTCTACATTATGATACATTTGCTGAATCGTAAGCTGTTGAGACATTCGTAAAAAGTGTTCAAACTTGGGCATTAAAATATTTCTAACTTCCATTGATTTTATCTTTGATTCCTTTTTGGTTTGAGTTTACATCAGGCTCTACTAGAAAGGGTGGGAGTTTAACACTAGTCTTTTACGTAGAGGGATAATGAAATGCTGTATTACTTTTTATTTTCATAGCATCAGGCGCCATCTGCCATGTTTGGCATCTACATATACAGACATAGCGACGTGACATGAATTCATCTTGCTCTTCGATAATTTATTACGATTTATAGTCGAGTAAGTAGCTGCTATGATCCATCATTAATTGTAAAAAAGTTACAACTGCTTTAAGTTACAGCTTAAGTAATACATGAAGGTCTACCTTTATGGATTTATTTTCTTTTCTTTGTGTGTGAATCTGGCTTCGTTAAGAAAGAATAATACCCTTTACTTGACTGTTTCATGGAGGGCCCGTGGCTAAATAATAACAGCCGCACAGGTCGATCGATCAGGTTAAGCTACGGTTGGTCTGTGGAGGGGTGACCATCTTTACATACTGAGACCTCTCCGTGCCTCAGAAAGCACGTTAAGCCGTGGGTCCTGGTTGTCATTCGTGGGTCTTTGATTGTCGTTACGGGTAGTCAGAAGCCCGAAAGTCTGACAACCAGTGTTACCAAGGGGTATCGTGTTACCCAGTAACTGGGTTGTAGTGGTCAGATAGGCAGTCGCTCCATGTAAAATACTGGTATTCAGTTGCATCCAGTTAGACTGGAAGCCGAGCCTAACATAGTTGGGAAAAGGCTATGCGAATAATCTTATTATAACTTATTATTATTAAATTATATGATGACTTGACTATTTCATGAAATATCACACAGTAGGGTTGTCAATATGAACTTAGAGGGTTGTATTGATGATTTTAATGATTATAATTCTGTAAATACATACTTGTTACGTACGCGAATCATATCTTGTTCAACATACAACGTGATACAGTCCTGCAAATTGCTAAAACTTCGCGGGCTACCCTGGCGCTTGCCCCCTAGTCATTTGTATTTCTTATTGTGTCTGGGTTACAATCTGTAATACCTTAGTTTGTGACTCATTCCTCTATTTAATTACACCTGTATGTAAATCTGGTATCTCCTAACTTTTACCCAACATCATTAAAATCGAAAGTACCTACACTACCTACCTAAGAAAGCGGGGACAACTGATACAAAATAATAAATACTAGTTTATCTAACTAAGTGGCCTATTGAATTGAAACATTGCGAAAACGAGCCTTATTGCATTACGAAAATACAAATTGTGTTTGATACGTAAGACCAGGGGGGTGGAGGGGTAGGGGGAGGGGGCAGAGATTCAAAGGAGCGTGTGCCTCTAATTTAGCGTGGACGTCGCTGCCTGTTCAACCAGTTCCGTTACAAAAGCAGTAGGGATCTCAGGTTTTGTTACACAAAACTTAGGTATAGGCATCCTAAGTTTGTTGAGAGACCTAGTTGCGGTTCTAAGGAAATTGTTGTAGTGAGTGTGTTGTCAATTCTCTTCGTTGTAAATAAGAGCTAGTTCGAGTAGTTGACGTTTTTTTTCAAACTAAGGCAGCGGTTTAATAAAATGTATACGTGACGATACGAGCTACGCTGTAAATCGACCCTTGTGGTAGTTTGTACGTCACACTCATTTATGAACATCCATATTGTTTGTATTATTATTAAAAAAAAAAATATATCAAGGGAATCGTGCGTCTACTCATTGATATATAACATAACATACCTTACAAGTTTACATAATAATTTTTTTTTTTTTTTTTACTGCTAGGTTTAATTTTATTTACAAATCAAAATATTTACAATATTTAAAAGCTGTCTTAAAATAATAATATGTACAAGTATATAAAAAGGGAGGGGAAATAATCAAAGGGCATCAAAAAATTCGTCCGCATCGCTGTCAATAGGAAATAATAATTACATAACATTTTCACCGTTGGGCATTACACCCCAACATAACATTTTCACCGTTGGGCATTACACCCCAACAGCAAGAACCTACTAACTTCAAAGCTTATCCTAAAGTCTTAACTTAATTTTCTATCAGCACCATCTAAAGGTGACAAAGTGACAAATGACGCCCATTTCAAACAACATCTCCGAACTATGAATCAACACAATTTCAAATTCAAATTCGGAGTAGAATATTCAAATGAGCGTAATTAAGCCGCACGCGCACACCGATTAGCGCGCGCGTGTAGGATGCCCTAGCTTTCACTAATAAAGACCACATTACTCAATTACTAGTACCGATACTTTATATAGGACATTACTAGGATTGTTCAGATTGTAAATGTTGTTTTGAGTTTGTGTATCAACTATGTAAGCTTGGTCAAATGTATGGTCGTGTTCTCTTTGGAGTAACTCGTGAGGAAGTGAAGTTTCTGAATGTTACATGGTTTGAATTGTAGCTTTAAGACTAAGGCACATTGGATGTTGTGAAAGACAGTATGAGAGCTGAAGATGTAGAGGAAATCTTTTTATATATAAAAATAAATTGCGGTTTGTTAGTCTCGCAAAAACTCGAAAATGGATCGACCGATTGTGGTGAAACTTTGGTAAGTTGTTGTGTGCACCCCGGAAAATGTTCCTAACAAAACAAAAAAAAAGGCATGGTATTAGCTAGTAGTCAATAAATGATAACAACAATACCAGCGTATATTGTGTCACTGCAGGGCAGACGCCCCTTCTCATACTGAGAAGGCATGAGCTTTGATCACCACGCAAGTGCTCAAGGTTTCTTTACGATTTTGTGACTCCCATGATAAACTTAGAAAGTACATATGAATTGAAAAAGTCACATTGATATTTGTCCGGATTTTAACCTTACCTCGTGCATGAGGGGTGGGACCTGAACCAATGGGCCATCACGTCATCAATCGTCAAATGTAGGTACAGAAAATCCTGACACTAACACTGATGCTATGCGGAAATAAATGGAGAATAGGTTAGATATATTCAATAGAGTACGAATATAAGCTCCGTATCTTGCTTTTGGAGCAGTGGTGGCCCAGTGGTAACGACTGCGACTTACAAGTTGTAGGTTCGACCCCAGAGAGGCGGTTTACTTTGTGTAAATTATTTCATTACCACTGCTCTCAAAACGGCGAAGGAAACCATCGTGAGGAATTCAGCATGTACTACATACAACCAAATATTCGAAGACATGTGCCATCTACCAACCCGCACTGGGCCCGCGTGGTGGATTACATTCCATTCCCTCTCACCGAGAGGAGGCCTGTGGCCCAGCAGTGGGAACATTATAGACGGATTATAGATGTTATGTAAGTCGTTTTTTGAATTAGTAATTTCAAGATACGTGGTCCCATGGTTAGGACCATAATTATGTCCAAATCAGATCACAATGAATTTCACAAGTTTTAAGTTTACTGTTGTACAATAAAGCACATTCTATATCATCTGCCTAGCCTTTTCCCAACTATGTTGGGGTCGGTTTCCAGTCTAACCTGATGCAGCTGAATACCATTATTTTACATGGAGCTACTGCCTATCTGACCTCCACAACCTAGTTACTGGGTAAGACGACAACCCTCGGTAAGACTGGTTGTCAGACATTCGGGCTTCTGACGGAACCGTAACGACTGTCAAAGATCTACGAATGACAGCCGGGACCAACGGCTTAACGTGCTTTCCGAGACACGGAAGCACAATCTATATATCTACGAAAATAAATAGGAGGTCTTCGCTGAACTACCTTGATGATTGATGTACCTAAGTATTGTTATTTGTTTCATGTCTATTCTAGTTTACAATACTGGACGAGATACTCCAGTCTATACATTGTAAAAGTAAGAAGGGTTATCGATCCATTGGATGTAAATATTTGTATTACAAATGGGAACAGGTTGGTGTTCCGCCTACCGCCATCAGGGAACCCGTTTTTGTCTCAGCTGATCCAAACGACTTGTTTTGTTGGATAGCTTTTTGCGTAAATGAATATTATAGTTGCTGATCTACAGTTACCAATATATTTATCTGTGAACTCGATGATGTCAGAATTTAGGATTTCCGCATGATTTTCGAGGTAATGGTTTAATGATCGTCAAAGAAGTTTCATGAAAAGTTAATACATAACATAATCAGCCTATTATGATACAGGCATCCTATTTCTATGAGAGGGAGTGGGCCATATGACATGTCTTCAAAATTTTTGTTCTAAGACATGCCGGTTTCGTCACCAAGATAAAAGAGAAAAGTTAATTGGGCAGAAAAAATGTAGTTTTAAAGAAATTGTAGGCTAATAATTTGGCGGACGGAGTGGATAAAAATCTGATAATTAGTTAGAATCCTTTGCAACCAATGAAGATTACTGGTAAATACTATAAGGGCTGGGTTGTGAGGGAATTTCATTAATAAGATTAATGATAAATAAAAAGTGTCAATTTACAAATGGACTACAGGATCATTATCGACAGTAGGTTGCATTAGGAATTAGAAAAAAGAAATACAAGATTTACTGCCAGCCTTATCAATAGTCACCTCAACTAGTTATCCGACCAAAAGTTAATGCAAAACGTGATATATTATCCTTTTAATTTAAACATCAGCAAAAATATACGTTTCTCATTACAAATAACCAAAAACTCGACTCACTAATGATGGTTATCGTTTTTATCTATGACTATTTTAGTCTAATGAGCTGGGACTACGATTAGTATGAAATTAAACTCGTCCAGTATATCATGACATTTCATGGTGGCGCCACTTGCGACTACAAAGAATGAGCTTTCAATCTCAGTACATTTGAGTTTAGTTCCAAGTTTTGCCGTAAGTCGAGTTAGGTTTGCCGCACTATTACTCCCGATTGAGTGCAAATAAGCGGTGACACTACCAAAGCTAGGCTATCTAATTGCATACACTAGTATGTACTGCGAATTGAGATAGCAAAACGGAATGAATACATGTATTAGAATAATATGCTAAACTTTAGCAAATAAACCAGTCCAGACAAATGCTTAAAGCAAGTCTGCTCAGTTTGCTTCGGAGATGAGAAGCCTCCGATTCAAAACGACGGGGAAATATTTTCTAACAGCCGTCATCAACATTTGAGGAAATCATAAATTCACTGTCACCGATACCGCGCTAAACGCGTACACCGAGTGGAATCCTGGTGCCCTACCGAGTACCGTACACAATCGTTCGCCAGCTGCGCGATATCGCTTCGCTGGCGAACGGCAATATTTCACCGGGCCGCTGCTATCACCTGTCAAATCGTACAAGTGTTCCGCCCGGCCGGGACCTATTTAAATATCAACTGTTTTAGACGTAAATACTTGCTCTTTGTCTTTTTGTAATGTGGGGTGTAAAATGCTAATTGTTAAGTAGAACTTGTTTTATTTTATTACCAGCATTTGTCGAGTACGTGGCTTGGGATTGGGTAATATAAAACTATTAACTGCATTTGATGGGCCAATTGAAAGGATGCAATGGGAGGAAGCCAAAAGCAGGGGTTGCTTTTAAGTAAAGCACATAATGATAATGTTATCGCCCTTTTCTAACCCGTTAATATAATTTCTTGGATGACGTCGTCGTTCAGGAGAGTAATTTGGTATGGTAATGCGTGAACGTAGGTATACAAACCAAATACCTACTGTAAAATAGTTCGTAACACAGTAATTCATTGTCTCTTTTCTCTCCAAGGACCGTATTTCATAACGAGACGACTCTACTTTACATACATTTACATACACTTTGACGCATAAAATACAGTCGGATGTATCGACGCGTGTCATCCGGCCGAGCTTTCAAAACGCCGAGTGCGACGACTTAGCCATAAGAAATATTTATAACTCTTTGTATGCAAAATAACCTAATGCATTTCACTATACATAAAATAGTGTCACTTTAATAGACACGTCGTTATACACGATTGTCGACCTTACAACTATGTGGCATCGATGTGCTTTTATTGTTTGACGCCGCGAATTCAAAGGCGAATATCGAATGCGAATATCGTCACGTGGGTGAGCCCCACAATCTCACTGAGATTTGAATAAAATCTGCATATGGCCCTTGTAGTTTTTGATTGATGATATTATGTAGTGATGTAACGCAAGGATCGGTGATGTGTTTACGGTGTGAAAGGTGACGGTATGTAGATTAGTATCACGCGTCTGGATTGACACGCGTTGCAGATTGACACGTATGTCAAGGTCGTGGTTTCACTTCTGACTTGTCAAATATTGCTTTGTTCGTTATTTTTTCATTGTACTCGTATCTAATCTAATGCATCGAACGGATTTGTTCGGAATTTTTTATCGAGTCACGCGCAAATCATAACGTTCGTTCGACTAAAAAGGATATGTTTGTAGTTATTAATATTATGACATACTTACAAAGGTGTGAACACTTTTAATCATAAATAATTTAACATCGTCGGATATCTAATAGTATGGTGTCAGTGCTGGTAATAAATTCATGTGGTAGGATGCAATTAATAAAATGTGAGAAATAGTTGACATATTGTGTCGCGTATGGAGGTGCTGCGTATATTTTTGTTTCTTGTATGGACTTTGGTTCTTAGCATTTTATATAATCGTTCATTATACGATTGTCTTTACCGTTTACAATAAGCATCAATAGTTCTATTCAGTGATTTCTACATAATAAATTGTGTGCGTACAATAAATTGTATGGCACGAAAGTCTAGTTAGGCATCTGAGGAGGCTAGCGCACGCAAATGCATCCGCTTAAAGACAGAGGGCATTCTTGTTGGCGAATAAGGTTCTTCCTAGTTATTTGCTGGTCCTATTGAGATGTTCCGAGCCGGGCTGCTGACACGCGTATGGTCTCCTGCACACCGCGGCCAGCTATTTCAATAGAATGTTAGTGATGTTCACAAAGACCAGTTACAGACATCGAATAAGGCTCGAAGCTCATTCAAATAGCATTTGCGTGCGGCTTTGGTTGCGTAGCCGAGAGATCGAGCTGAAATTTTCCAAATGCGAAGTGTGAAATTAAATGAGAGGTCCATTGATATGAAATCAATGTGATAAAACATTGCCTTTGTGAAGTTTCAATCCCGCTATGAGGCTTGTTACTTTGGAAAGTCTGAGTTACAGTTCGACATGGTTTTAACTATATGTACTTTCGTGGATGGTGGCAATGTTTGTAAAAGGAGATGTCAACACCAGTACATTTCCTGTAGTACCTACCCTAAATCGCTACTTTTTTTAGATCCCTCTCTGACTATAACTTCTCTATTTCTGAACATGGTTAACTGCAAGATTTTACTTTATATTATTTCATTTATCCTGTGAGTCCAAGACCAGTTATAAAAAACTGTGCAAATTATCGTTTTAACTTAAGAAATTAATAAGAAACTTCTAAAACCAATTTTAGCCCAAAGTTCTTCCTGCTAAAAGATTTTCAGACGCAAGTGTTTGAAATTATTTCTATTGTTAATTTATTATCCTAAATATTGTCTCAGTAAGTCCCAACCCGCCACAACCATAAGGCCGTATAAGGCAATGATAATGTCCCGCTATGTCCCGGGTGGCGACGACACATGTCCGGGACAATGGCTGCCCCATTGTAATTGCGAGGGTTATCACGGTGTACAGTCGGCGAGGTCAAAGTTGTAATGAAATGGATATGTTTTATGTTTTCTATGGTACCTGGGAAGGCGGTGTGCATTTGTTTTTGGTTGTACTTTATTCATGTTTTTTGCCATAAAGTTGCTGTCAAGTCCAGGGAAGAGTCGAAATGTTTCAATCAATCCAGTTTTTTTTTTCAGTTTGCCTAAGAAAACTACAGCGTTAGTTGCCGGTATTATATTAATGTTACAAAAAGTAAAAGGGCCTTTGTTACTATACATAAAAACATATATCATGTTGATTTCAGTAGATAGTGCTGTTGGGCTAGTTTTAATAAAATAATAATATAATAATATTCCACAACTATCACACAACGCCATCTAGTCCCAAGCTAAGCAGAGCTTGTGTTATGGGTACTAGACAACTGATAAACATACTTATATATTTCTAAATACATACATATTATAGATAAATTACAACCAGACACAGAACAAATGATCGAGCTCATCACACAAACATTTGTCCTGGGTGGGAATCGAACCCACGACCTCCGGCATAGCAGTCAGGGTCACTAACCACTAGACCATCAGGCCTGTCAAAAATGGCAATCGCTTGTTATTTTCGATCATAAATCCGCAGATTTTAGGGCATCCAGTAAACTTAATTTTCAATTAGAACACTACTAGGCAAGTTTAACCTCAAGTTATTCAGTTTTCCCTTAACTTTTCATGAGTTCACGTTAGCCCCAGATTCAGCAGATAATCGGCAGTAGGTACGGTCATCAAAGGAAATAAGTATTAAGTGGTCTTCGGAAGTGTTGTTGAAGTTTAGTTTAGTTTAGTAAGAAACCAATGGACGTTTTAGAATACATTTTAATTTAATTAATAGAAAACAAACAATTTTAAATTTCATTCGAAAATACCTATCGGTTTCTTACTAAAGGAGAATGCCGTCAAATACCACTAACCACCAATACTGTACCAAACGAAAAAAGTCCGTTGTCACAACCAAACCTAGTGTATTTGGAGGAGAATTTAATGCCCTTCCTATATTGCTAACTATTTTTTATATGGATTCCCGTAATTCGTATTTATTTATACCTATATATTTTACGTAGTAGCAACATTCGGAAATGAAGTGCAATGGCAGTGATATAAGAGAAAATACGTACCTACAAAAGTAAATAAAAATACTTTTATTTTTGTGTCCAAAATCGGGGAATCTTTTTCATAAAAAAAACGTAAATCTAATTTAAAAAATAGGAGTAATTTTATGAACTACATTTGGTTGTGACACGCTCTCTCGCAAGTTGGTACGGTCCCACGGCATTGTCCTTTCAACTATATCCGACGACCCTGGTTTTTTGGTGGCGGTAAGTTTGCTTACTTCCTACATATATGCAATTGCCACAATGAGGCCCACCTATTGTTCATCCAAACCCCAATTAGGTCCACAAAGCCAAACAAAAGATGACCACCATACATTTAATCTAAGGCTAACCATTACCATCAGGCTTCCGTGTACCATATAAATATTATCTCAAGATATTCTCGTGGCAGATAAGTTTAATAATATTATTGTTTTCATAGCATCCGTGGCCGATGGAGGGCGATGTATTCGAGGCATCCGATATGGAGCCACCATCTGATAGCGGCTGGATCGCTGGTGAACGCACTTACAATATGTAAGGTGAGGGTATAGGAGAGCGGTGCGTGGAGCGGAGCGATTCAAGATATTCAGTATGCCGAAAATAGTAGCACAAAAACGTGGTCAGAGTTCGCGTTCATTGTGTTGCAATTGGCAAATTAATTTGTTTAAGGGCTGATTTTTCAATCGACAGATAATTTTTATTTGTGGAATAAAATTGACATCTGACAGATTTTGTATGGCAAAACGGTCAAAAATTCCTCGTGTAAAATTATCTGGCGTTGGAAAAATAGCTCTAACAATGGTAAAACTTGCATACAAGTATCGTTAAACATCAAAATAAAGTATTGTAAAATGTATGGGATTTGGTAGCATGCACATCCCGTGCTCATGGAAGTAACGATTTTTTCTCAATCTGGTAGCTTTGCTGTAACTTAAGAGGAACTGAAGGTGGTCTTTTCTCCATAGAAACGCTCTCGCCTGTTTTCTTTCTAGATAATGACCATAAAGCAATTATTTTTTACAGAATAATAAATATTAACTACTTGTATGGCCCTATGTTTTCCTTTTTGATGACACATTATTTTTATAAGCACTAGAACCCTCAAAAAATGCCGATTTAAGCCGCTGTCAACAGAGGTCTAGTGTAAAAATTTAACAACTATTAATGGAAAAAGAAAAATATAGGGACACAGTATATATTATTGTTCTTATTCAGTTTATGAAATATCTTTTAAATTGGTCCAATATTGGAGGAGGAAATAGGCGAGGCCCAAACCTTGAATTATGACTTTTTACTTAAGCTTTTTCAAAAGGCTCTCCGACCATATTTTCTCTTAAACACAACCGTAGGTCTAATATTTATGCTAAAGGCACCGCCTAGTAACACTTAAATGGACCACTATGCGAAAATAATATAGCATTCAATGAGACTTTCGAGCACGTCAGCACAATTTTTCAGAAGTGCCAACTGCATTACCCCGCTTATCGCTCCGCTTATGTCTATGATCTAAGTTGCACTACTATCTGTATCTTAGCCCTTCTTTATAGTAAGTAATCATCATATAAATAGCTGCATTATTCTACTATTTAACGGTAGAATCGTTTTCAGATTGCGGTTTTGAATGTAATGATTGGATATCCAGATTATTGACGGTTTTACGAGTACATTGTGTTTGGAACCTGAAACGGAGGTTTCGCATTCATTAAGAGAAAAGGTGTTAAAAATTGGAGGTAGTGTTGTACGCAAATTATAGCAAAAAGCGACGTTTTATTTTATTCAAGCAAAAATAAGTTTCAGAAAAGTTAGCGGGATCATTCTGCTGAGTAAAGAAAATTTTCCAAGCCAGAGGCGAACAGTTTGCCAGAAACCAACGAGAGCGAGAGAGAGGGGTTAAATGATGGATTCCTGTAAAGATTTATTACCTAACACATAGTGAAATTTTTATTTGTGTATATCAGTCACCAATTTACTTTTTCTGACCGTTATAGGCAGTGCCTTCTTTATGTAGTATGAGATAAACGTTCCGGTGGACCTTATGAAAAATGTTGTTCAGAAATAAGCCCTTGACACCATAAGTTCCTATCTCTGTAAAATACAGGCGTGAATCTACAGAATTGGTAATAAAAAGCCTGATATCAAATACTCTAAAAATAATCATCTTTCCAGGGCTCTAATTCACTATGACCACTCAATGATTCCTTACTTCGAAACCACGTCAATTCCTTAGCTAATCACGCCACCTTCGCGTTCGTTTCGCGCGGTTTCATTGTGGCTCTGAAGGCACTTGTACCAACGCTGAGTCACACATCCATTATAACGCGACACCACCTGTATACACCATAGCCTAACTAATCCTTAAAAGCATCTAAACTACCCACAACACAAGCACAATACGTTCCCGTCGTCGCCACAACGTACCAAAGGATTTATCAAAGCCGGGAGCCGTGAGGAGTACCTTCGTAATTTATGTGTGCGCACAAGAACAGATGTGCGCCGCAGGAGTCCAGTTGCCCACGCACATGATTTAGGTCCTAACTTCAAATAGATATGTTTACGTCACTGAGGAAATAACGTAATGACTGTTATCTCTGTTTGTTGATGGTATTAGCTCATTAAGGGTGTGAGAAGTTGTTGTTATTGTTTTGTTACTCATGTTGTTTATGGTAGGTTTGGTCAAGCCAGCAAAGCAGACAGTTTTTTTTTACAATTTTTTTCTCTTCAGTCCGCCTTGGTTTTCGTGGCACCGTGTGACAAAACAAAACATTATAACACATGGTTACAATCTTACAATGGATTTTTTTTCGTTACCTTGTAATGTGCTGTGATTTTTTGATGAAGTATGGAAGAAAGAGACATGTTGCGCCGTCCCTAATAAATTGGGATAACTGCCCTTATCCCAAGTGTTTATAAGAATTACTTAATGAAGCTAATAAGCTATGGTGAGCCAATCCACATCTGAAACAAAAAAACATTCCGAATGTCATTATACACTTGCAGATATTAAACGCAGAATCACCACATTCATTACAGAAAAACAAAACAAACAATACAATCCAATCAATACACGAACAGCAACCACAAAACAAGAATCAGGAACAGTGTGCACGGTGCGTGAAGAATCCCATTATTATAAGGTGCATCATACATTCCGGACATTGTAAGTGCACGGTATGAGTTAATGCGAGCGCGGCGGTGAATAGTCCTATATCTGCCGCTCGCAGAATGTACGGATAAGCTACCTGAAGAGTGCGTAGGAAGGTTGTAGAACTGAATTTTTGATCTTTTCCTAGATGGCTACATCTCTTCAATTTAGCCAATCACAGTCCGCAGCTGGACATAAGCCTCTCTCAAGTTGTGCTGAGTACAGTACGTGGTTCTCTGCTTTCAGCATCCAGTCTATCCTCAACGCCTTTTGGAGATCGTCGGTCCTTCTAGTTGGTGGGCGTCCCACAATATGTAGCGGACTCGTGGTCTATGCTCAAGGCCTGGTCTACTCCGAAGGTCATCGGTTCTTTGACAATCGTAGCCAGGTCACTGAACTTCAGCTTGCTAACACCATCAGTTTTTTATCGGAACACGGGACGCCCTGTTTGAAGGACCGAATTTGGCTTAAATTGATATAAAGACAATTAATTATCTTTCAACTTCTCCCGTGCACAATAACCAGTCATTATCAAATCTAAGTAAGGCCTAACATTAGATAATTTTGGTCAGCTCTACCCCTTTTTAGGTCTACATTCATTTGGCAGCGCATATCTTCTGCGCAAGAGTGCATTGTTTATCTACCGCCGCGTGGGGTCGGCCAATAAGGTAGCGGGTTCGATCCCAGCTGCGCACTGTTTATTACGGTGCGGGTATGTAGCTAATAGATAGAGATGTTCCTTGCGTTAGTGCTCGTTGTATTAAAATGTTTATGTTAGAAAGTTTACGAGCTTCTGAGAAATTGAAGAAGGTAAATCACCTAAGTTGGGGGTTTTTGGTCTAAGTTTTGATCTTAATAATGTTTTGTACATGATTTTTTTGTAGACTAGACATGTCTGTATCTGTATGTATCAAAATGGTAATTAAGAGGTTAAGAATTGAAACCCCCACACGTTGTATTTTTTACATAACATATAACATAATCAGCCTATAATGTTCCCACTGCTGGGACACAGGCCTCCTCTCTGTAACAGGTAATCCACCACGAGGGCCTAGTGTGGGTTGGTAGATGTCACATATCTTCGAATTTTTCACCACCACTGCTCCCGTTGTACTGTATTAAAATTACGTTAGACTAGCTGTGCTCCGCGGTTTCACCTGCATAAGTTTCCATCCCGAGGGAATATCAGGATAAAAAGTAACCTATGTCCTTTCCCGGGTCTCAAACTATCTCTACCAAATTTCATCTAAATCAGTTTAGCGGTTTAAGAGTGAAGAGGTAACATACAGACAGACACACTTTCGCATTTATAATATTAGTACGGATATTAGTATGGATTGGTAAGGACGATGGAGTGCTTTTTAGGGTACACTTATACAGTTCAGAATACAGTTTTCTTCACCGGAAATCTTAACTTTTCATGTACACGGAGTTAATGGTGTTGACAAAACATTATATGTAATTTTCAAATAAACCCCGTTCAACTTAATTCTGCCAAATGTTTTTTTTTTGGGTTAATAAAGTCTTACCTTAACAACTTCGAGTTTGATTATAAATTAAATATTGAACATCAAGCAAGTTTATACGTAAGCCACTTGCGTGAGGTAATCTTCGAAACAAGTGAAGAATGTACCTTATTCCTCCCAGCTTGATTTTCACGCTTAAACCTCATAATACGGTTAGCAGAGCTGCAGGCCTTTCGTGACCAAAGGTTAGAAGGCGTATAGCGGGCACACTACCTGTCTTCCTTTCGTTACGAGTTTAGTATGGCGATACTTAGCTATCGTAAATACATAGGTAGGTACGTAATGGGCACCTGTGGTTCCCCCGGGCTTGGATAGCATTTAAAAATGTACTTTATTATGTCCTTTACGAGTTTTTTTTTAAGCCCAGTTTTGAATCCCAGAGTGGTTCTTAAAATGAGGATTATTCAAACAACAGTCACCGTTTCTTCTTAAAAAAAAAACCGTTCTTTCAAAATTCGACGGTGTTGCCACAGTCGTCGAAATGGTTGAATGAATGCATAGAGTATTTATTTAGGTGGAATTCGAATGGTCATTTGAACCATTAGCTACTATCGAAAAAACAAATCTACTATTACTTTACCTTTTTCCAAAAAAGTGACTGAATAAACCAGTAATGATACAGGTAAAATAATGACACCAATTTGTTTTTCAAGCTCGGTGATCAAGAAATATTTTCAGGTTCCTCCAAAGTCAAAGCATTTATTTCAAATCTATATATATAAAATTCAAAGTCCTGACTGACTGATATATCAACGCACAGCCTAAACCGCTGGTCCTAGAGACAGGAAATTTGGAGGGTGTGTTCTTTGTGAAAAGTAGGTATCCACCAGGAAAGGGTTTTTCGAAATTCCACCCCTAAAAGGGTGATGTGGAGAGGGTGAACTTTTACGCGGACGTCGCAGGCAGAAGCTAGTAGGCACATAAAAGGCACTTTTGAACGTCAAAATTTACAATAAAAAAATAGAATTGATTCTAGTCGCTCTTTCCAAAAGCCAGTTTTCGTATGGACACGAATAGGCAAGAAACTCCACGATTAGTGTTTATAAAAAAAAGTTCATTAAGTCCAAGGAGGTATTTATTTCTAACACACATAACCTATTTTACAATTTAACACTAAAATATATATACAAGTGTATAATAAAAAAGTTAAAATAAAGTTCATTGGAACTTTGATAGTCCATCTTTAGTAGATGGTTTCTATTTATTGTAAAGTGATGTACCGTCTATATTTCGATAAAATATGAAAGTTAGCTTCCAGATAGAATCTAGAGGTGAGCCTATCAATCTTCAGATGTCATATCTCAAGAATGTTCTAAATTAAATTAGAAAGGCGGACGTATCTAATTTGCGTCAGTTTGGTTATTATTACACGTAGACTAATTGTCGGTGGCCGGTCATCTCTATTATGTTGACTGGCAAGGATGCGTGGATACTGGATGTGATGGCTAGTAAACCAGATGTAGGTGGGACTGAAAGTTTTTGTTTGCATAGGTCTGTTTCGATATAAAATTTTCTTTTAAGTAAACATAACTGATTCATGTTGCTCAATATATCATGATAGACCCACAAACACTAAAGGTTCCCGCAGACAGGCGCGACGCAACTCTTGTAAAACAGTTTCTATGAAAACATTATGGAAATTGTTCTACCAGAATCGCGTCACACCATCGCGTCGCGCCTGTCTGTCTTATCTGTTCTTTTAGATTTTAAACTCATTGTTAGCCAAACTAAATTCTTCTGTCTTATAGAAATAGTTTTAAGGCTGCACGAATCTTGAGTAAAAAAACAACAAAACCCTTTTTTATATCCTTTAACAATTCAACAATTAGGCGCGCTGTGAGGAGCACTTATTATTAGGCCCTTTTCTGTTCTAGTTTGGTTTTAATATTGGGCTATCTAACATCAATCACATCTAGCCAATCTATACCTCACCTATGTTAGCCCACACATTCTGTTGATAAATACCACGGCAGATTCGCTTAGAGGTAATAAATTTCACAAGATTACCGCCATAATGATTAATATACGCTTCGGTACAAAAATGAAGAGCCGCGGCCGATCGATCAACGTGGGTGTTTAATATGAGCGTATGGTCATTTATCTTTATCGATTAGTGCTATACGGTATCGGTACTCAGTACTGGCAAAGAATGAGAATATAATATAGAAGCGAACGCTTTTTAAAATACCTACTTCTCTTTGGGACGTAAGAAACTAACGTTGAATCCAGTCAGGATTGGCTCGTCCCACCTGGTCAGTGGACAGCTATATTTTCAGATCCGTCTAACCACATCAAAACTGTAGTGTGTTACGGTCTTGAGAACTACTCGGATACGACAGATGTGATGACTGCTATTCTCTGAAGCTAATTTCGTGTATGTGAACTAATCCGATGAGACTGGTTCATGTAATCAGAATTTTCTCTTTTTGTACTTGGTAGTCTCGGATCTCAATGGCGACAATAATGGTATTCCAGCAGGCCAATTCTCGTTATATACAACGTTCAAAATCTAGTCGCAGTCTCATCTCGGCGACAAACAAATGTCAAAAACTTTTCAAAATGTAGGGAAATTAGAGGTATTTTTTACAGATTGAGACCAAGTTCAGACTGTGATCGTTCTTAAAATTACAAGAATTGCCCCTCAACTTCAAGCACGATCTTTGATGAGTCGTCAAAAAGTTCGAAAACAATAGAAAATCATTGAGCGTCCGAGAGACTTAAATCGTTAGATTTGCCCTCACCGAACTTATGTCGCATGAAAAGTGTCAATCTGAGACGTGTGAGCTCACAACTCCCGAATATGATGTTTCCATGGCAGCCTGCGACATTATGTGTTTCAAAGGTGTTAAAACCAAACAGAAACACGACCATCTTTTGACACGGTAATCGAATCTAAGGATTTAAATCTTTAGGGTCGGTTGTTTAACGCACATCTTGTCGAACATCCTATATGGACTTTAACGATTGAATTGAATTTTGAGATCTTTTATGCATATAAGATTTACTTACTTAAGACGTACTTTCACCGCTGGGATCTCAATGCCTTGGGCATCTGCAGGGTATTTCTTATTCTATGGTACTGATAATGATTGCAGGGTAATTCTCAACTAGATGGCGCGGAGGTAAAATTATAGGGAGGTGTGTGTCTTTGTTGTAAAGGAATTAGAGGGAATGAGATATGTATTTAATTTACGATGGTGGGTAATCAAATGGATAAGGGACGGAGTTAATTTAGTGTTGTACTGGGCTAAGGATTGATGTATTAGGGGCAAGTATTTATGAGTCACTAAAGGCTAATAGGATTGTTAATGTTCGTTGCCTTCTAATTTTAATTTTATGCATAAATGATTGAGAAAGAATTTTGGAATTAGGGCCGTTTGATGGCAATAGGCTCGCCCCCTTTTACATAGGACTTAGAATAGATAACGGTTGAAATGGAATGTACAGACGCCAGCACATCAAGCTACTATAATCTGTCAAATTTCTTTAATAGATTTTCAACTTTATCGCTAAAGCTTAAGGTTCAAAGTTGATTGGGAAAATTTTACAGTAGCTTGATGTGCTGACGTCTGTACTAAGGTACACCTATGCCTAATCCTTTGGAGAAAACACGCGTGTTATGTTTGAGAAAATCTCGCGAATCTCTCATTGGGATCTCAAGAGATTAATGCCGAAATTGAAAAAGAGTGATAAAAGCCCTAGATGAGACACTGTGCTGGTGCGTGCGATGGGGATATTTGTTTTGGTTTTTGTTTGTGCTCTGACCGAAGCTTTGAATGGCTGAGGGCTAAATTTTTATATTTTTGTGACTTTACAAGTTTGAGATTACATCGTTTTAACGTGAAATGTATTAAATCTTACGTGAAGAAAAGGATTTTAAACTTCATATATAACGCAACGACCATATCCATAAGCATAATCTTTGTTGCTTCTACAGTTTTGATTGATAATATGACAGATGTTTAAATCACCTGCACTGAGGTGAAAGGTCTCAGGTTCGACCTCAATTTGATAAATCTCACTCCGTCTTGACTTACCACTAATTACTGAAAAGTCAAGTAATCTTTAATTATTGCAACACTGAATAATGATCGACATTAAAATGTTGCCACATTTTGCACTTAATAATATTGGAAACTGTATTTAATTTTATGTCTGTTTGTACAGACATCATAATTAAAGGATTTTATGGTTGAATTAAAGATAAAAAGACGTTGATCAGTTGTAGACATATCATTGTGATCTTGTTTTTTTCTTTTTATTTATTAATTTTATTTAAGATTTATTTTATTAACAAATGAAAAGCAGAAAAACAGCTTTTTTAACTTTCAATGACTATAATTTGAATCGACTATTTATGTGCGAGGTGCATTTTTTAAGGCAATGAATCTGCCTACCCTTTTCGGGGTCGGCTCGCAGTCTAGCCGGATACAGCTGAATACCAGTATTTTACATGGGGCGTCTATTTTTCTCGACCTCCACAACCCAGTTGCTGGGTAATACGATACCCCTTGGCAAAACTGGATATCAGACTTTCGGACTTCTGACTACCCGTAACGACTGTCAAAGATTAACGAATTATAACCGGGATCAACGGCTTAACATGCTTTCCGAGTCACGGAGGGGTTTCAGTATGCCATCCACGGACCAACCCCGGCAAGCGTAGCTTAACCTGATAAATCGACCCGTGCACGTGTCATTACTCAGCCACGAGCCAAGTTGTTCGTAGGCATAAAACACTAATAGCTTTGGAAGACTTCTGAGAGGTAATTTATTTGAATCCGTGTCTTACGTAATTTATTTCTGCCAGTCAGTTATTGGAGTATGTTTATGTTTATTTCGTTCAATCTCAGAAGATCCATTGGCCAGATCCATGATGGATCTAGTGACGCTTGTTTTCTCATTGGATCCTGATTTCAAGATGTGGATCTACTGAGATTTTTTTTTCTAAAGACCCATGAGCCATACCCATGGTGGATCTTATTCAACCTACATGATGAGTCTTTTTGATATGAGAAAATATGAGTAGTAAATTAATATATATCTGTCATATTCACTAAACCTACATTAACTAGTTTGAATTGGCTTCATTTGAACACCCTAACTACTAGCCTAACAACACCTTATTTAACAAACACCCTGCCTTACAAACTCACCATCAAAACATTCCATCAGTTTTGACAGTTGCGACACTGTTGCATTCAAAACCGAACTGAAAAGGATTACTCGGCTTTAAATTTAAATTCTAAATAATAACTAAGTCTGCTAGACGTACGCACGCAACTTGCGCACGCGCGGGCGGCAGCGTGCCCAATCCGCTCTAATTTCACAAGATTATCACCACAGAGTGTTTGAACAGTAGGTCAACTCGGATATTGATGGGGTGCACCTGCGTTTGTTGTGTTACTGGTGTTTGTAGTTAGACTGTGTTTGATAAGTGTATCATTAGACTGTGGTATTTAATGGTGGTCTAATTTGGATTGGTGTTGTATGATTTGGAACAGTTAGTCATAGGGTAGTTTGTGTGTAATAACTAGAGCTAGCGATGAATATCTTATCCGTGCCGAAAACAAATGAGACACTGCTTCGGATAATGTGTTCGGCTGTCCTCAGGATGTACTCGGTTTTAATGTATTTCCGATATGTCAGTGAGTGATGGCAAATTATTCTGTTTGTGTTTTGTTTATATGACGATTCAAAAAATACACACGTAATTGTTCAAGTTTTCACTTCTGCCAGCACTCCCGGAGTGCCAACTTTTTTTTTTTTTTAATTGTGGACATAGGCTGTTTTCTATTCAGCATTCCTCGTATCCATATCCCACTCATAACATCTCCTAACGCCTTCCTTATCACAAACTCTGCGTGAAGCAAAATTTCTGCGTTATCACCGTCGACATGGCCGGCCGGCTGTAGACGTCGCTCGTCGCGCACTATATCACAGCGGATATTTACCGCCGGCCACCGCCCGCCGGTGACAGCCTTATCTGTTATCAGTATATGGATAGATACCTTATTGGATGCTTGCCGTATCTATAGTTTGGGTTCTGGCCTTGAGATTTGGAATGGTCGGATTTTGTGGAGCTTTTTGCGAGTTGGTTTTAAGTTAGAACAAAAGACATCAACGCATCGTTGATGTCTTTTGTTCTAACATAATACCAACTCGCCCATCAACCGGAATAAATCCTATTATACCGCTATTAGTTTTTCGCAACAAGTTCTCGTTTGACTTGCTGTTTTTTGTCTTAATTCGATTGACAATGGTCTTGTGGACTATCTCTACTTTTATTTTTAGATTTCACAGAACGCTAAATTTTATAACAGCGAATGAAAAAAAAATTTTACAAGATTGTCAGCATGTGATTTATGATAATACAGTACTGTATTAACTCTCCTTTTTTTCACAATTTTTTACTTAATAGTCAGTTTTAACCTGCTAAGTTTTCCTATAACTCAAATCCGTAAATGTATCATCTTTTAGTAGGTATGGAAGGAGTTTAAACGTCCTCACGTTTGAAAGTTAGATAGAATTCCGCACTGGCTAATTGGCGCTGACAACCATCGCGAGAATGTATGATTTAGATTCGTTCTTGCAGACTCTGTTGCACATACCTGCAGGCTAAATTACTGTTGCTAGTCTAATTCTTTAATTAAGTCGTGTTAAAAATGTAACAGTTTTATTACGTGTGGTAAATGAAATTAAAGAATTAATTGGAATGATGTCTATGCTGGGCGCAAGAAAGAAATGATTTTAAAATCCTGATGCAATGATACTTCACTGATGTTGATTGCAAAAATTTGACAAGCTCTAAACCTAAATATAATTTTAACGTACCAGACAAAATAACCTTTGCTAGAAGAACTAGTGCAGCAGTGTCTTCGCTGCTAGAGGACTGCTTTTGCGTAGGTAGTTTTTTCTATAAGATTTGTACTATCTATAAAAAAAAAAAGATGTTTAAGGGGATTACATGACCTAAAGCGTGGTGATTGTCTGACTCCATAGAAAAGAAAGAGAAGCACGATAACACAACTCTGGTAATTTATTGCAAAATATGAAGCAATTATTAAATAACAAAAATCTTTTGTTTGGACTAAAAAAATAAACACTAGTGCTTTAGTATGTTGCTTGTATAATTATAGTCTGACAAAAAATCAGAATGATTATATGTATACTAGTATGGTTTTTGTTATAAAAAGAAAGTTTTTCGAGGTATCCTCATGATATCTATCGTTCATGTTTTCAACACACTGTTTAACTAGCATATATCCTGAAGAATATCATATATTTTTCTGACTTTGTTTACTGTAGTCGATCATAAACTTTTAGGCATTATAAAACTTGCGCCACCTACGATGGATTTAGAAGTTTTATCTGATTCATTTTGAAAGAACACTTTTAAAATCAAAATCAAAGATAAATCCTATCAGTACAAACTAAATCGGATGAACTATGACTGTGGCACTGGTACGCTAGTGAAAGGGAGGGTGGCCATCTATTTTACTAGACCAATACCACCACATCTTTTGTGTGTGTGCATAATGGTTGCGACAAGGGTTAGTGGCCTGGGTGTGGCCAAGGCAGCAGGGTACTTGGGTACTTGCTAGTGTCGGCTTCAGGCTTAGCTCTAGATAACAGCATGCGGAAGCTGCGACGTGTTACGACCTGATAAGGACGTGTAGGATCATTATTATGTGATATATACGAGTAGCACGGGTTTTCTGTGATATTTAGCGCTAAGGACACAATGATGTGTTCACTGTTATTAGGTATTTTGTTTTTTTTTTATATATGCGGTTTTACTTTTTAACAGGCACAAAATAATAACCTTGATGATAAGGATAATAATGTCAATATTTTAGCAAAAAGTCTCTGGTTATGCTGGCTTGCTTGGAGTCGCTTGATAAAAGGAGTTTTACATACCCGGCCAACTAAAATTAAAATTCATTAACACATGTATGCTTACCCCTAATTAAATAATTGTAGAGGAAGTGTTTGGGTAGAACCATGAAAATTGCAAGTAAATAACCAAAAATAGATCAAGGCTTGATTTAGAGAGTATCTTTTTTAAAGCGCTCTCAGTATCTAGTTGGTTCATATAATATTGTGTTGAAGATTATGATGATGAAGATAGAAACTTAATTTAAAAAGAATATCTATATATATATAAGTCCTGAATAACTGATAGGTATATCAACGCGCAGCCTAAACCGCTGGCGCTAGAGACATGAAATTTGGAGGGTGTGTTCTTTGTGAAGAGTAGGTATCCACTAAGAAAGGGTTTTTCGAAATTCCACCCCCCCCCCTAAGAGGGTGAATGGGGGAGGGTAAAATTTCACGCGGACGAAGTCGCGGGCAGAAGCTAGTATTATATATAGGGTGGCAGCGCAAGCTATTACCATGGGTTTAGTAGGTACATGATTCTGGACTTCCAGCGTTTAAATTTTTCATCGGTTATTTAAAAACAATTGCCGTTCCATACATTTTGGCCTCGTAGGTTTGGCATTTTTCTATGAAACAGCAGATTTTTTTTTTGATAACCATCGAACAATTTCTACGCTAGGGGGTCTAGAATCATGTGCTGAATTCATAATTAGTTTGCGCGTTGATGTGCCTCCCACCCTGTATATTGTGATGTTAGTGTAACTGTGCTATGCATAATTAGAGACTGGTACCAAGTAGACTTGTGCGTCAATATAAGGTACCTAGCTATGTGTACTAGCGACTAATGTTAGCTCAACTAGAATGCTATCAGGTGCGTGAGTCACCTATGAAACTTGTTCAAAATTCAAATGTATAACAGGATTAAAGCAATTATAAGGACATTTGCGTTCTTATCTATGCATACCTACTAAATTATCGAGGTAGTAACAACGACATCTAAGTTCTAACAAACTATTCATGTTGTTCTGTTGGTATCTATTGTGCTAAAACCAAAACATGATCTAAATTCCCAGTCTTCTCACAAATGCCAATCCTTTCTATGAGCAATGAATGTAAATAAGTTTCTACATTGTTTTATCAAATGAAGTCATGTGGCACTGCTGTATTTTTCCATACGAATGACAGAAAAAACTAAAATTATAAAAGTTCACGGTAATTTAGGAACATTCACATTTACAATGTGGAGACAACAATCCATACCAATATTATAAATGTGCAAGTGTGTCTGTCTGTCTGTTACCTCTTCACGCTTAAACCGTTGAACCGATTTAGATGAAATTTGGTACCTATAGAGATAATTTGAGTCCCGGGAAAGGACATAGGATACTTTTTATCTCGATATTCCCACGGGACAATAAATGAAAACACTGGCAATACTAATGCATAGGATTATTTTGGAACTATCAAATTAATCCTAACACCGAAATAACAAAAGTGAATTTTTCAAACAAACTAAATAGTAGTGATGGACCGACTATGGGTTTTGTCAATCTTTGACTAGTTATAGTGACTAAACTATTGGATATGTTAGATTGAATTTTTGTACGCAGACTGGGAATATCATTAGATATACACAGTGTTGGCAACAGATCTGGCAACCCGGTTGCTTGGGGCTTGTTGTTGTTGGTTGGCTAGCAACCAGGCGGCTTGCGTGTTTTTTTTTACCTTTTTCTTAATATTGATAATTATAAGACTCTTGTGATTATAGATCTATATTTATTATACCCAATTGCATCTTACCTGCCTTTAATTTGGTGCTTAATACACAGTTTAATCTATTTTTGTCTTCACCTTGTATACTTAGACTTACTTGTTAAACTAATCAACGATTAATTAATTGGTTTTATCCGTTTGTGCTGCAAAAAGTCATTATTATGATAAGTTTAGTTTATAATGCTTTGTCTTATCAAGCATCATACATTCAACGACCGAAGGGTCGATCAAACATCTTTCTCAGTTCTACGAAACACAGCTCTGATATTTGATCTGCCTGTCCTATGGGCTCTGATGTATTTATCTTGACCCTCTGGGCATACTGGAACGAGGAAGTATGGATATCGCTGTAGGCTTGTTTAGATATCTGCCGGATCATTACGTAATAGCCATGATAAAGGGATGAGGTATTGAGAACATTAATAAGAATCGTGGAGCATGGAAGATGATCAAAATAGCTGTACGTGGAGTTTGAGCATAATCAGCCTATAATGTTCCCACTGCTGGCCTCCTCTCGGTGAGAGGGAGTGGGCCGTAATCCACCACGCGGGCCCAGTGCGAGTTGGTAGATGTCACATGTCTTCGAATTTTTGTTTCTAGGACATATAGATTTCCTCACGATGTTTTCCTTCGCCGTTTTGTACGTGGAGAAGAGCCCACAAATACACACAATAGGTCATTTAAAAACGGAATGCAATTAAATAATTTAAAACGCTGACAAAGGAAAAGCATGCAAGAAAACATTTTTATGCAGATATTTTCGCGGCAATTACAAAGCGGCCGCGCAGCTGCGATCTCTTTGCAAAACAATGAGTCAACATCCCATTTAAGTACCACCGATGTTCCTAATAGGCGCAGTGTAAATATCGACACCAATTAAAGTCCGCACAATATATGTCGAGACATCGCACAATTAACGCGTCACAAAGTGTCAGAAGCGCATAAATCCGGCACAACCCTGAACTCCAAGGCTGTCCCTAATTATACCTTTCGAATGAGACGTCATTTCCTTACGCTTACGAAACATTGAATGTAAAAAGAGGCTTTTTCGCGTTTCAAAGGTGTGAATTTAAATAATTGCAATAATCGCGGAGCTGGACGGACATGCGAACTTAATGAACGGGGCTACGCGTGAAGAAGACAGCCAGACTGCCGACAAAGCCGTCTGTACGACACCTTAAGATTCGGCGACTCCGTTCACACACCTTTGGGAACAATTATGAATGAGGTCGATTCCATATTGGTAATTCTCGCCTCGGGTATTCACATTTCCCTTATGTGTCCATATGTACTAAATGTTAAAAAATATAAAACGCGTAATATTCAGCGTCTTAAATACAAGTATCATCATCATGGTATTTTTATAATAAACTTTTATCTTCTCACAAAATTTCTTTATGAGTGTGAACGTCGTTAGTTTTGCAAGTTTTATGTAGGTAAAGGATATAATTTCTCATACTCTCACGTTTTTACGTGTGAATGAATATTTAGTTCTTCCTTATTATTTTATTACTTCTGGAAATCCTACAATTGAGTGAGAACGGAACCGCTATACTTTCGTAGTTTCCGACATTGCCATTTCTTTTTTTTTTAACGTAAATCTCAATGAAAATCATAAAGTTTGCTCGGTGATAGGTGCATTATGACTACAAATAACAGGATTCTCTGAGCCATAAAGTCCTGATAAAGTAATTGAGATTCACACACGGCTCAGATTCTCCATCTTCGAGCCCCCGTACTTTTGCCATTGTAAAATTTTATTACCCAGCATTTGCGACAATTGTTTTAACGATTGATCGAACTTGACTCACTGATTAAGGCTGTGCCCTTTCCTGTACACGACCGAATAATACTTTCCATATTATTTTCTCACTTTTATTGCCTGTAATAAGCCATTTAATTCGTAATAATACTCGATTAGTGCAAATAGAACGAAGGCAAGGGTGTCAGTTGCCGAAATGACGTCGTAAAGGATTATTGCGGATTCTTATTTTCGATGGGCATTCGAAATGATGATGATTTTCATTTGTTTTGCTCTGAAACGACTGCAAAAAAAACAAATGACGAAACCACTCATCACTGGCCAAAAATGTTATGTTTGGAACGCTAAAATCGTTGCAATACTAACAACAATTTAATTAGCAGCAAAGACACAGCTATGCATATTTATACAGAGCTTAGTGAAGTGGGCTATTGACAACACTGTCAGTTCTATGTTAATAACATGTCACTAGTGTCAGCACTCCCAGTAATAATATTGATGAGATTGACAGTCGACGTACTAACTATAAATATTCTGAAACTACAAAGTATCACTTTCAAAGCAGGATTTGTAATAAATTAAAATAGAAAACGAGGTTATAAAATAAGAGCTCTGGTTTGGAGTACTGTCCGATAAAGAGTGATTGCTCCAGATCCATATACATAGGTACCCAGAGTTCTTAATTAAAGTTGTAATGTACAGAATAGTGGGAGAAACTAACTATAAGAACTTACATAGGAAATGACAATTCGTCTTTACTAAAAAGAAGAAATAATAGAAAAGAGTCCTGCCGGTTTATTCCGTAACCATCTTATCGTGAACTTGGTGAAGTGAGCGGTCAATCGTGTTAATCCCTAGTATCAGTAGGTGGAGTGATAGGTCACTTCAATCTCACTTCACCTAAGTTTTCACGGTAAGGTTTTTACAGAATAGACCGGCTGTTGATTGCGCACGAAAAGTCACATGAGAGAGATATAGAATGACGTCGATAAAGACTTACATTCAATTGTTTCAATCTGGCAATGAACAATGCTAATCGGTGACTGATACCCTAATGTTGAGTAAGTAATCCTGCGGCCACCAGACTGGTGCGGGGGCTATCCGGCTAGAGGCCATCACTCACCAGCCGGACAGGCCAACAGCTAAACTTGTCTACACACGACCCGACCGTCCAGAGTGATGAATGTCCCGACTTAACCCACTTGACAACTCATTTTCTCGTAACAGATTCCATTACCAAACGCTCAAATAACATAGTAGCAACGATCACCTTCGCAATAGCAGACCATAATGGTAGCCTTATTCATACGACCATCATTATTTTCTGTCTCGCAACAAGGCAAAAACAATCAATAAAAATAAATCATTTAAATAACCATAAACACGTATGACAATGCGCCGACATTACATCTCCTAATGATTTCGCTAACGAATCATTGAAAGTGGTCGGATCGCGTGCGCGCGCGCATGTCCGCAGCGATCTAATCGCGGGTGAGTGTGTGTGTGTGCGTTGTGATTGTGTGTGTGCAATGCGGTCGTAATAATATGAAAGTGTTGTCCGGACCCCGCCCTAGCCTCG
The DNA here is from genome assembly GCA_914767645.1 of Hydraecia micacea. Classification (NCBI taxonomy): domain Eukaryota; kingdom Metazoa; phylum Arthropoda; class Insecta; order Lepidoptera; family Noctuidae; genus Hydraecia; species Hydraecia micacea. The sequence goes on from OU611794.1 coordinate 6,764,399, forward strand.
GGGCCGCTCTGTGTTCCATTTACATCTGCTCGAATACTTTATTAAGCCTTCCGTCGAGCGCGCACCAGATTCTGCGCCTTGTTGAATTACTGATAACGATAACAGTTACCGTAGTATTCTTGTTGCTGGTATCCGCTAAAACGTGAAAATAAATGTATTATCCTTCACATATTGATGTTTCTGTATCTTGATTTCAAAGTATAAAAAATAAAAAAATCCTTTTATTCTACACATTTCACTTCACATATAGTGACATATTACACATTTCATTATCATTTAATATTATCGTTTATTATTTGGTTAAATTCATATTTTATAATTAATAGTTTACAAGTGTAATATAGGTTGAAAAATGTAAGGATTAAGTTATTATTATTTTGTTGACATGTACGGGAGATTTCAAAGTATAAAATAGATAATTTGGTCTTGCTCTCTATACCAATTTAATTTATCCAGGTGATTGACTTCACCTTTAATCTCGAAAATAACCTCAAAGCACATTTCATTCAACTATAAACGCTCCCCGACCGACAACATAGTAAATAATTTAGCAGTATTTCATCCAGCTACTTAAAACATTTTTTGACTTACGATCGTCGTGAGCCAAAGTCAACTCCACTTGATGTATTGTTAAAATTTATAAGGCAATTATTAATAAGGGGGTACCTATACCAGTGCGGATATTAAATCGGTCGGCGAAACGGTAATAAATTGCAATAATTTCAGTAAAAGGTCCATTTATTATAATCATCAGTGGATATTTTCTAGTTACACTAGTATTTTGAGTCGACTATCTAAACTGGAGTATCAATACTTGTCCGAGTTTCAGTGAACGATAGTAATGTTTTTATAATATCTATTATTATCGTGCAATTACTGTTCGACATGTTTTCCATGGCGGTTTGAGAATAGACAAAGATAGAGGCGGTCGTTGGTAATACCAGCAGTCTCTGGGATACCCAGCTATTGTATTTGCATAATAATAGAAACTAATACGGTGGTTAAATTATTTGGATCATAACAATAGCTATGAATTTAGTACTCTGCCCGCCTTCCCTGATGTTTGGAGGAATATATAATCTGGAGATAATATACATGCAGATTTAAGTCAACTAACATCCTATTGACAATAATGGCATAGGTACGGTAAATATAGCTGTATAGTGTCTAGGAATAAATTAAGGCTGAAGTGGCACCTAGTGCCCACAAAACAGAAACTGCATTAGTAGATTAATTCTGACTTAACCCTTAAAGAGCCAAAAAAAACCATAAAAATAGCCATACTCTTACAAAAGTTCTCATAAAATGTTTATGTTTTTACCCATAACTGGCTTAACTTGTTTGTATAGACGCCAGCACATCAAGCTACTACAATCTGTCAAATTTCTTTAAAAGATTTTAACTTTATCGCTAAAGCGTAAGGTTCAAAGTTGATTGGGCAAGTTTTAAATTTTCGGGTAGCTTGATGTGCTGGCGTCTGTACCTGCCTGGCCAATTCTCGCACTGAAAACAGTTCAAATTCAAGTCGCAATCTCATCTCAGCGACAATCAATGTCAAAAACTTTTCATAAAGGTTTTTTTTGACAAATTAGGTCTGAGATTTGATTAGATTACTAATATCATTATTGCGAACATATTACATACTTCGATTGCCAGTGTGTGTGTGTGTGTTGTAATTACCAAAAAATGTTGATATTAAATGATTTATTTATGTTTTATAAAATTATTGAAAAGTGTAAACGATATGTTTATAAACGAAAAAATATAAAATAATGTGTAACGAAATAATATAATATTGATGAATAAACAGTGAGCCAAAGAACTCGAATTGAAACACGCAGAGGTCGAAGATCAGTGGTCGTGCATACATAGTGACAGGTTACCTTCGAGCATAGCATCACATTTCTCTCAATGACTCAAGTTCTCCTAGTACATAGTAAGAGGATCATTAATATTTATGTTGCTAATAAAATCATCAATCACTTGCTCAGATTTAATCTGTTTTTTTCACATCATCATTTACATAGGACTTTTTTAAGAACGTTAGCAGCCAGTGGCGGAATTCCTACACGTGCAGGAACGGATCTAGGTTTTCGCTCAAGGAGAGACAAATGTTTATTCTCTGAGGAAGGGGGGGGGGATTCTTAAGCCTTGAAAGCGTTTTCATAAAAACCTTCGGCACCTACTTTCCTTAAACTCGAGTATGTGCCCTCTTTTCGAGGATGACCAAAACTTATCTTAGTAATATATGTATATACAAAGTAAAAATACAGGTTATTAAACTATGTTTATGTCTCAGTTTGGTCGAAGCCCCGGGGGGGGGGGAGGCAAATGCACCCCCCTGTATTCGCGCCTGGTACTATACTACATTTTATTGTCTGTTATTGTCACAGGCATGTTTTTATTCAAACAACAAGAAATGAGCTGATCACAAAGGATGGCGATTTCAAACTGAGTCAGAGGTCAGTCAGTTTTTCTTCAACGTCAGTCAGAGGTGGGGTCTATGAAAACACAATGAAGGCATTAAAAGTCTCATCCGGTTTCGAACCTTTACCCTAGTGCTTAAAATATAGATCGGTATACCTCTGCCCCACCATGGCAATGGTGACAAATGAATTTCAAGTCACTGGAAAGTCCACTTTATGTGGTAGCTAAGAATAAAAACGCCACACTCCATGAAAAAATCCCCTGACTCAGACAACATGAGACAACAATGACGAAGTATGGTAAACATCCTATTGATTTTTAATTTAAAACGTAACAAGTAATACTAATACATATTAGGAATTCCGATTATTCCACCCTCGAGCCTACAGACTAGACATTGTCCATTAAAGCACCCACTTACAAATGGGGCCATAAATAATGACACACTTCCGAGTCATGTGTCATTATTAATACAATAACTCGTAAATCAATCAGCTCACATTTACACTTTTGTATTTCATGTCCAATAGAATCTGATGCATCATAGAATAAAATGCGAAATTATGAGAAAGAATTATGACATCGGTATGTTTTTCTCCTGTGGTTGTGTAAAGCTGTCACATAATTATTCATACGTTACTCTCAGTTTGAATAAATCAAAACAATAGGCCGTTTTTACAACTTAGCAATAATATATTTATACCACCACCTATTTTCGCTGCAGTGCAAAAACTTAGGTACTTGTGTTTTCCTGGTCTTCATTCTACGGAGGTAATATCCAAAGCTCACTCAAAAAATTTTTCATTTGCCCCATAAGTACCAACAACAAAATTTCATCAGACTAAGCAATTTACTAAAAAAGTAACCACCTAACCGCATCCGCCAGTGTATCAGCGAATTGTTGTACGCAACAGATCCGACTCACTTATTCTGCGCAGGATCACGTCTGTGTTGAGTTGAGACACTAAAGGTCTGTGCGTACGCTTGCGAAACCTATCGTAAGTAAATAGAGCAGATAAAGGTGGGCGCAATTTCTACGAAGCCTAACTCGCAATTTGTCGGCAAAATTCGTTAATTACGTAACTTTTAAGCATTCAATGGGCATTCGTGCTTGAAAAATGTTCAGTCCCGTTCGCCGTTTGTCAAGTTGTCATCGAAATGTTACGTTACAAATTCTTTGTAGCCCTTAATTGAGATGGCTTAGTTTTTATAAAGAATGCGAATTCAGTTTTTTTTGTTTCGGATATAAGGTTTTGTCGCTGTTTTGTGCATGAAATTAGATGATGTTGCGTAGGAAATTAAGTGTCTCGATCATTAGATGACACGCTGTTTTTTGCTCTAATTTACTCCTGAATTTTTCGGTTTGGTGAGTATTTCGTAATAAGATCTATCACGAAATATTATACATTAAATCAACTCAGCCTATCACAGTCCACTGCTGGATATAGGCCTCTCCCAGACTGCGCCACAACACTCTGTCCACCGCCTTCAGCATCCAGTCGGTCCCAGCCCCCTTCTTAAGGTCGTTGGTCACACACACTCCAGTCACAGACAGAGACAGACAAAGAGAAAGCCTGCTTCACCCACCATTATACATTAGCAAGCTTAAAATTAGAAACCAAATGAGTGATCAAAGGGCGAAATAAAGCTCTTAAAACGAAGTCATCATCATCATCATGATAACAGTTACAAACACCTCCCTCCACTAAATGCGGAACTAATAAGACCTAGTAACAAGAACATAATTTCATCAGAAAATCTTTAAAAAATAAAGAACTAAGTTCCAGTGCTTAAACCAGCCAGAAAGCCTAAAAAAATAGGTACTGTAATTGAATTTAATTCTGAAGCAAAGCACCAAATCGTGTCCGCAACGATTTTGTAAAAGAGATGTCTCACTACTGTAAGACAAAGCCATGGTCGTTGCGTAGGCGTAGCAATCACTTCAAATACTTGCAGTAATTGGACGATAACCTTGGCTAAGTGATATTGATAACTTATAACTTTTAGTTCCTAATTTCAACGGCCTATTTTATAAGAGATAATCTTGACAAGTATTGTAAATGAGAATGTCATAGTTAATGCGTATTTGGTGTTTTTTGTTTTGGTTTCATAGTTTGTAAGGTTAGTAGAAGTGCGATTTGTATAAGTAGGAACATGTACGTAATCAATTTGATTAATTATAAGCATATTAGTTGGACTTCCTTATTTGGAAAATTCTGGACAATGAAAGGCAGCCACTCTAGAATATATCTAGAGTGGAGTAGGAGGAGTATAGTCTAGAATTAACTTACAATCTTCTTTCAATATGCAACATGCAAGAACTTTTTAAGCTGGAGAAAACAAAGGACCAGTGTTCCGCATAAGCCCTCGATCGAAAGAGATGGAAGTCTTCGGGAGAGGCCGCCTTTTCTCAGTAGTGAGATGATACAGGCTGAAAGTAACAGTCAATAATCTTATACAACTGAAATATGAGATGAACTTATAGCACAATGGTAGCACCAACAAGTTAGATTAAATTTCGGTGTGTTTTTCGTCTCAAGCTATTAGTGGATATAAACTGAGACCGCATTTACTGAATACTGGTATTCAGCTGCATCCAGTTAGACTGGAAGCCGACCGCAACATAGTTGGGAAAAGGCTAGGCAGATGATGACCGCACCTAGAATTTCAAGATCATCTAGACTGAAATTCCCCGAATGGACGGAGGACTTTAAAACTGCCGGGTCGAGAGTCTCCTCTCCAAGTCCGTCAACCAAGGTACCGTCCAAAAATATTAGGCCGCGGCCGCACTACTAGGCGGAAGACAGGATTTGCGGCAGAACTTGGAGGACCAATGTTTATAGTATCGTATTCCGATATACCTACTTTAATAGTTTGGAGGCTAAAATGCTGTTGCCCATAAACACAATTTTTTTTTTTGTGAGCCTACTTTGTGTCCCATTGCTGGGCAATGGCCTTCCGTTTTTCCTTCCAAACCTCCCTGTCTTGTGCGATCTCTGACCATGTTGGCCCTGCAAACGTTACCAGATCGTCACACCACCTAAATATCGCCGTGAAACTTAAATATCTTATCTCTCACTCTGGCACTTATCCGTTTATTTTGTACCTAATACTGATGTTTCTATGTATCTCAAATACATGAATAATTTGCTGCTCCAAATAGTCGTTACTTGCTCATTAGCGATGTATCATCAGCTGTTAGGCAACTCCACGCCGATTGTTCAAAAGTTGCGCCGGCGCACGTGTCTCTACAGTCACTGCTACCGTAAGCGGTGGTAGTAAACGAGTGTTATGGTAATGGTTTGTTATAAATTAGATAAGTTTTCCTGAAAGATCATAGGGAAATATAAATTCATAGAAACATAAACGTGAACTACCGGTATATTATGTACTCGTAGTAAATGGTGTTATGGGACTAATAAACTAGTTACTGTTTTTTTATTGTTTTGTATTTACATAATATATAAAGCAAAGTATATGAAGTTTGTTTGTTTGTTTGTATGAAGTTTTTTAGTTAAATGTTGTATTGTTGGCATGCTGCTGATGGCAGATCAGTTTATGGTTGTTGATGGCCGATGGGGCCGGAAGGTTCTGGAGTGATGACCGCGTACTGGAAGACGTAGCGATGGAAGGCCTCCCATAAGGTGGACCGACGACCTTGTGAAGGCCGAAGGAACTCGTTGGATGCGAGTAGCACAAAACTGGTCGAAGTGAAGGGGCTTGGGGGAGGCCTATATCCAGCAGTGGACGTCTTTCAGCTGAAATGATGAAGATGATGATGATGGCTTGCTGCGCGCTTTGGTGTTTACTGAAAGTGCAGCAAGCAATTGTTATATAAATAAATAAGCTAACAGACTTAAAATAATATGTACATGTATACAGGGTGTAATTGAATTCATGAGCATCCTTTTAAGGGGTCATTGTAATCATCATTATGAACAACTTTTACTATGAGACCAAACCTGAAATCGCGAAAAAAAAATCAGCTTTTCCCTACATTTATGTTCGCGTAACTCGTCAAAATGTAGGGAACAGCTGATTTTTTTTTCGCGATTTCAGGTTTGGTCCCATAGTAAAAGTTGTTCATAATGATGATGACAATGACCCCTTAAAAGGATGCTCATGAATTCAATTACATCCTGTATAAGTAAAAGAAGGAAAAGAATCATAGGGCATCAAAAATAGGTATATTGAATATGAAGTCATTATTGCCAGTGGGCTCACTGAAAAAAAAATAGGGCTCTATTTTTTAAATCTACCTACATTTAAAAAAAATATTCTTGCTCTATACTCTAAAGAGTGCAGACTACAGGAGCTACAGTTTTGCAATTTCGGAAGGTTGATTAAATTAATTAAAAATTAAGACAAAGCAAATTAAGAGTGTAATGAAGTCCAGTTATTACGAGCGGAACTTGTGTCCTGTAAAATATATTTTCTCAGGACACAAGTTCCGCTCGTTTTTAGCCGACATTTTTATTTATGCGTTAAAAGATAACGGAACCGGATATTGTATTATTTTTATCTTTAATCCTTATCTGTCATTCATTCGTGTAGTTGTTACATAATGCTATTTCCCACACATTTATTCAACAGCTCTAAAAATGATTGTATTATTCGCCTTTTGAGGTTATCCTTTCCAATGACAATTTCTTTAAATCATCAGCAATAAGAATAACAGTCCCATTTAAACCTATTACCTGCCGCGGGTTCATTAAGATTGTATCAAGTGTTTCTTAAATTGATTTTGAGTGCAGCGTTTTAAGGGTTAATTGTATGTGAATTGATCACGAACAACTTAACTTGGAGAAATTATGTGGTAATGACCATTAAATGAAATGGTCGTCCATGGGCATTTTCGAAAAAGTCAAGAGACGTATCTTACACACCATCAAGGAAACTTACATCTGCTCAGTTTGAAAACAAAATCCCGTGCACACGATGACCACATCTGTTAGCAAAAGACCGTTACTATAGCAGCCGAGCGCTGCAAGCAAGAATAGCCCTTACGGTGTATAGATGTACAGTCAACAAAGGAGATAAGTATGCAGGATCGTCGGATATAGTTGAAGTTTAGTAAGAAACCGATGGATGTTTTCGAATAAATTTAATTTTATTAAAATAAAACAAACAGCTCATTTATCAAATTCAATTTCAGTCGACAACATCAACATCTGCCGAATTTGAAAACAAAATCCCGTGCACGCGATGACCAAATCTGTTAGCAAGCGTTACAATCAAGTATTTTCTAACTGAACAGACAGCTGTGCTGCTGGGGAGTTTGTTGCTCCACTTCTTCTACCTAGCGAAAGCACTAGGAAGTGGTGAAGGGCGGGCGTTTTGGGGGACTGTCTTTTGTAATTTTGAAGTTCGAAAAGTGCTGATTGTCAGCCTAATTTGAATAAATGACTGATTTAGATTTTATAGCGGCCGAACGCTGCAAGCAAGAATAACCCTTACGGTGTATAGATGTGTTTTCTTCGATCTAGTCTGTAATTACACCTCTGCTCTACTCCATCGCGGACCACAGGTGCATGATGTGATATAATTTACTCAATACCTTAGGCATACATAACATAATCAGCCTATAATGTTCCCTCTGCTGGGACACAGGCCTCCTCTCAGTGAGAGGGAGTGGGCCGTAATCCATCACGCGGGCCCAGTGTGGGTTGGCAGATGTCACCTGTCTTCGAACTTTTGGTTCTAGGACATGTCAGTTTCCTCACGACGTTTTCCTTCACCGTTTTGAGAGCAGTGGTGATGAAATAATTTACACAAAGTAAAGCGCCTGTCTGGATTCGAACCTATGACCTACAACTCGTAAGTCGCGGCCGTTCCCACTTGGCCACCACTTACTCACCACTTACTTTGCTCACCTTAGGCATAATTTACAGAAATTATATTAACAACTTATACAAATATCATTGCTTATAAAAACAACAATAATTAACAGCCCTACTTATCTTAAAAGTTGTAGCAATATTCGTAAATTAAGTTTATCACTACCCTACAATGTATTAAGTAATCGTACTTACTATAAAAGCCTTAAACCCAGCCTCCACTGCAAAAGGGTATTGAGCAAGAAAAGTGAAACTGAGTCCAACAAGCTAAGAAAGATTTTACCTACCACTAAGAAAGAGTTTTAACCATTTTTATTATGATCTGGCTTCCTCTGCAAAAGAGCCAAGAATAAGAATGATTATGAATAATTTGTTTGTATAACATAGGTAATTAATTACATACAAAGATCTTAAAAATTGGTAGTGCGCTATGCTTTGCCAATATTGTCATACAAATGATTGATGTGAGTAAAAACAATTAAATGAATGGGCACTATTAAATTACATATTACAATATAATATTATAAATTTTTCAGTATCTAATTGTATTAGCGCATGTGTAGCGGTATCTACAGCGCCACATGCGAACAACGCGTCATACTGACGTCACGCAAAATCCTGCATCTCGCAAGCAGAGTTTACCGCGCAACTAGCATAGATACCACGGCCCGACATGAATCATTGGGCAGTTGCCCGCCCAGACACAACACCCGTCTGGACGGAGGATCCTCCCTATTCTATGGGGGCTGAGTGGACTTTACACCCTGATCCTCATACCTCTATACATGCATGCAAACTGAATTTTATTACAGTTCATAGTCAATTTCATTTCATGTCAGAATTTAATATCAATTCAATTCAAAAGCCAAGGAAGAGAAGGAAGCACCAGTAAGGAAGTTTTGATTGCTAGTCCAACGGAATACATGGACACCACTCCGGTTACTCAAGCAATACGACTTATCAAAACATCACGCCTTGTATCCAACAAGGGTTTAGCAGAGGTGTCGCTATAGTAAACCTACATTTAGCCAGTTATGTTAAGGTCCCATGTAATAGGGGGCGAGCCTATTGCCATTAACCGGGCACAAATCCAGAGCCAAGACTGCTACTGAGAAATTTTAAATGAAAAAACCCAATATTACACTTTGCCCGACCTGGGAATCGTATCCAGAACCTCATGCTAAGCAGTAACAGTTGCGACTATAGTCCGCGCGGAACTAGTTGGCCGCTGAGGTGGGGACAGGGGTTAGGCGGCGCTTCGCAACACACGTACTGAATAATGCACCTCTGCCCCTCCGTCCCACCGTTCACATACCTAAGGCGCGGCCAACTAGTTCCGCGTGGACTATATATAGACCAACGAGTTCGTTTTTAGGTTTCTACTCATTCAATTGTTTCCGCTGGACTATTTGTTGGCGTATAATAAACACTTCTACAAAGTTTAACGGAGCCCGCTACGCTTTGCAGTGGGATCTCGGCTTTATAACTTGAACAGCTGTACTCATTAAACAAAGACCTACACAATGTGTTGGCCCAAGGCGATTCGCCAGGGCGGGCGGAACCGGGAGCAGCAATTAGTCCTAACAATGTTGCCTTTATACACATTATCTTTGATTTTTCGATAACATCTGTTGAGTTATTGTATTGTATGAGTTGTATCCGTGAATGTTCCTCCATTTTCTCTGAAGGTCAGTTGGTGAATCATTGGAGTACGATAATGAAGTAGTTTGTAAAGTATAAAGCATAGTAATAATGTAGAACAGGTTCAGTAGCGACGTAGATATCAAAAATGGCAGTAATTCAAAGGTCAAATAAACGTTTAAGCGCCACACGGGGGGCGGAGCGGGTGCTCTTGTGAACACGCCTCTTTTCTGCCGCGAATTTTGTACTTGTAGGTATAGTCGACTTCATAAAATTGCTTTAAGTACCACTTTTGCCAACAATTCCTAGAAACAATTAACTTTACTAAGGTTGAAACTATCTAACTGTCATATGGCTAAATAGATGTCATTGTCTTATGACGTACAAGTGACATTGAACCTTAAGGTGGTAAAGAAAGTACTCGTAATTGCTTTCTACTGCAGAGTGTCATTACTCCACTTGCTTTCTACTAGATCAGTGGTGGCCCAATGGTAAGGGCCGCGACTTCCGACTTGTAGGTCGTAGGTTCGAACCCAGTCAGGCGCTTTACTGTGTGTAAATTATTTCATCACCACTGCTCGCTGAAGGAAAACATAGTGAGGACACCGGCATGTCCTAGAACCAAAAATTCGAAGACCAACAGCTAACCCACGCTGAACCCGCGTGGTGGATTATGGCCCACTCCCCCTCACTGAGCGGAGGCTTGTGTCCCAGCAGTGGGAACATTATAGGCTGATTATACTTTCCACTGCACCTTTCCTACCCACGTCGAACAAAATTGAAGATTCAGGTTACATAGTAGTAGTAGTCGGAGGATCCTCCCTTTTCTATAGAGTATGAGTGAACTTTATACCCTGTTCCTCATACCTCTATAACAGCATCTCCCATAAATAACACAAGGAGGTAACGCTCCAGAATTTATCTACAAAGATGAATAGGACCACTTAACGTTCGTTAGCGCCCTACTTCCCTGATTAGCTACGGGTTTACGGAACTTACAGATCCAGATTTCCCTAAACTCCTTAGAGTCATTTCAACAAAGTAGCTAGTATATATACCTGTCAGCCCATCTTTTACGGCGTATTAAGTTGAAAGTGGGATTGTTAGGCGCGCCCACGCATGTCTGTGGGACACTATCCGCGGAGTAAATCAGGCTTGTGCAGGCTTGCACCACATCTTGTAGACTTCATCGATAACATGGACACGACATGACGATGTAGAGTGGATTTATAACAAACTGTTGTGTTTTGTTTAATCTTGGAGTGATCAAATTTTTTGGTTGTTAACCTGTGCTGGATGTTTAACGGGGTTTTAAAGATATGATGAACCTTTAACTTACAGATAAAAACAGGAATTTGGCGTCAGTCTGGTTAAGTCTGTAAGGTACAATAAACACGACTTAGCCAGAAGACTTCTCTGGGTAAGACAAGAGCCAGGTCAGACGGTCGTTTTGACTTATTTATCGTGAGAATCTGGATTTCTGGATGACGTAGGACTCCACGTTATATCATCAACGCATCCCTCGGAATCGAACAAAGTAAGTAACTTATCTCCTCCTGATATTGAAAGAGTTACTCTACCATGTCGTAGAGTGTTGCCGGGGGCAACAAAAGCGCATTGGTAAAACGTAATATAATCATAATAATTAATTTAAACTTGCTAAAAAGTATCACTGAACGGTTTTTCAATGTTACTCTCGGTCGGTAACTGGTGCAAATAATTAAATTAAGAAACGAACGTCCTTTCGTCAACTGTCAATGCTAAGGATTGTGTAACCGCCATCAAGTCTGGCCATTTTATTCCGACAATACTTATGTAAAGTTCATTTAATTACTGCATTTATTCTGAAGTTGAAAGTCACTATAAAGATCAGATTTTTATGGTGGATTCGGTTGAAAACAAAGTGCATGAGATAATTATGATGAGATTTGCGATTGACGTTGTGTTGTCAAAATCAGGCAGAAATACAGCATTACTGTAATATAGCATTTTGACAACGCAACGTTTAGAAGATGGAATAGAAAATGGGGGTTTTTCTACAGCCTCGATAGCTTAAAACCCATAATAGAATACCTGTACTTTATGTCTACTATATACTAACATGTACCTGTTATTACACAGGTGAAACCATTGTAATCCAGTAGGTATTAATTTCAAAATTGAACCAGACCTTATCACGTGATCTGAAGACCAATTCTCGTAATTATAAACGTTCAAATCTAGTCGCAATCTCATCTCAGCGACAATCAATGTCAAACATTTTTCAAAAATGTTGGGAGGTATTTTTGACAGAGTGAGACAGGTCAGACTGGGAACGGTTTTAAAGTTATGTTGCTATGTTGTTGTATGTTGATGTTGTTACGATGTTATGTTCTAAGTATGTTGTGTTATGTTTTGTGTCCTCAGTTCTACAAGTGTCACTCAACAAAAATTCTGTGATAGAACAAAATATCACTCTACCACGTAAATATAGCAAGCGTTTTATAGAAAATTAACATATACAGAATGAAAAACGAATGGAACAAATAAAACAATATCTATAATTTAACCAGAAAAACATTAAAGCATAATAAAACTGTTTCACAAATAGGCACAAAGTTCTCTGCACACACTGCGCGAGTGAAAGGGTCATTTTATGTTCCACGAAACGATTTCATTGCGTTTTGGCGATTAATGTGCCCCGACAAGTAACAGTGCAACTTAATACGAACTGATTTTAACAGGTTATTTCATTAAGTCAGGTGATATATGCTTCAATGTGTAAGCGATCTTTTTTACTTTTCTTGGTTATGAAAGTACAGGAGTTCGCTGCTAAGTAATAACAGCCGCACATATCGATCGATCAAGTTAAGCTATTGCCGCGGTCGGTCCGTGGATGGATGATCTTTACCTACATACCGAGACCCCCGTCACGGGTCCGTTACGGGTCGTCAGAAACCCGAAAGTTTGAAAGATTTTTGAAGTCATGAAAACTTCTTTAGGCGCGTTGGGCATTTTTTGAGATGGGAAAAAACCATTGAATTCGCGCCACTGTTACCGTAATCGACACCGCTTCGGATGAGTTCGGCTGTCCTGGGGATGTACTTGGTAGTAATGTATATCCGATATGTCAGTGAGTGATGGCAAAGTATTCTGTTTCTGTTTTGTTTTCACTTCTGTCGGCACTCCCGGAGTGCCACTGATTTTTTTTCAACCAGTCTTACCAAGGGGTATCGTATTACCCAGTAACCGAGTTCTGGAGAACTTATGGACAGTCTATCCATGTAAAATACTGTTATCTGCATCCGGTTAGACTGGAAGCCGACCCCAACATGGTTGGGAAAAGGCTAGGCAGATGATGATGAAATAAGAGCAGTGGTGGCCCAATAGTAACGGTCCCGTATGGGTTCGAGCCAAGCCAGGAGTTTTTTTTTACCTTTAATGTCCCACTGCTGGGCAAAGGTCTGCCGTGTAAACAAAGCCCACTCTCTCTCGAAGAGAGGAGGCCTGTAGGAACATTATTGGCTGATAATGCTAATAATAAAGGTTTTTTAAATAAGGATTAGTCCGGCTCCATATGCGACCATGGAGAGAAAATAGAATAGAATAGAATTTATTTCCCACGCAAGTGTATACCACAACTTAAGACTAAATATTAATCATAATAAGCAACTACTTACAATAAGTTTCCAAAACACGCATTCTTCAAAATTAATCATCCTTAATTAGTAATCATTTCGTACGCTAAAATGATACGTTTTTCTTTTTATTTCAACTAAACAAAAAACTGATGTTAGAACTATGTTTGAACAAATGAACTTTGGCGGTATACAGATAAAAAATCTTTACCTTCCTCGCTAGTCATAGACTTTGTCACGGCAAGGTAAAAGGAAATATAAAAATAACTACAGATGGCGCAATCCACGAAGACGCGCCCCACTCTTCTTACTAATCGCTAGTGGTTATCGCTAGTTAATTCCGCTAGTGTTTTAGTTTTTTGATACACATTCATTACCCACTAATAAGAAATTACTGTGTATAGACAGAATTAAAACACTAGCGGAATGTTGCACACTAGTACTGTAAGCGATTAGGAAGAAGAGTGGGGCGCGTCTTCATGGATTGCGCTATCTGTAACGGTGCATTTTTTTTTCTAGTGAATATAAGTTTATTTTTTTATTTTATTTACAAATCAAAATATTTACAATATTTAAAAGCTGTCTTAAAATAATAATATGTACAAGTATATAAAAAGGGAGGGGAAATAATCAAAGGCATCAAAAAATTCGTCCGCATCGCTGTCAATAGGAAACGTGCCCAAAAGGCTGGCAGCATTGCCACGTTGTATGGCAATACTGATTCTTTGGCCAAAAAATAGCCCAGCCCTCTGGTCACGTGAAGAGTCGACCAAGTAAGTTTATTTATTTTATTTTTAGCCTTAATGTCTCACTGCTGGGCAAAGGCGTCCCTACTCTCTTTCCACGTCTGTCTGTCCAGAGCTGCCAAGGACCAATCGTTTTTTTTTCTCCATTGTCCTAAGAAAATCCGTTACGTATTAATTAACAATTACGACCTTAACACATCTATGAAATTAAAAAAAAAGTTGCTCACCTACCGCAATTATATAGCAATCAACAAATTGCAATGTACCTAAAGAATTATCTCTTCATTCGACATAACTATTTCCTAGAAAGGTATCGTAACAAATCCGGCATAACATCCTGAATTTAATAAGTGTTGTTTATAATGTTTTTTAATGATTTTAAAGAATGTATAATTTTATTTACTTTCCTTCCTTACCTTCGAGGGCAAAGCAATTAATTTATGCATCAAATTATATAAAATTTGACCGTGTAGCTTATCATATCCTGTTATAGTGTTTTAATGGTAAGAAATCCTGTAAGAAAATTACCAGCTTTTTAAACATTTTCCGGATCCGTCTGAAAGGAAAATCTGAACTTTTATTTAAGTAAATTATTCCGTAAGACACGTTGTAATTAACTGTATGTTAAAATTATGCCTTTAATTAAAGCTTCTATTGTGTCTCGAAAAAATAGGAGTTTTATTGTTATTACGTCTGGGAGCGTTTAGTGTCCCGCCAAGTGTTAAATATTTTGTAAAGATTTATTATTTATTTATTTATTATTTATTTAATACTTCAAGCACAAAAATGTACAGAGGCGGACTTAATGCCATAGGCATAAACATATAGGCATAGGCATATAGGCAAGATTGGGATTAGGTATCCTATATATATTTTTCATAGATCAATTTGTAAAAAACTTTTTTATGATAGCCTACGCTTTTCCATTGCTGAACAAAGGCCTACCCCAAATCCTTCCAGAGATCCTTTTCTAGAGCCATCTCGATCCAACCTTTGCGTCACCCGTCTAAGTCGTCTAAACACCTCTTCCTGAGACGGCCTAGGCGGCATCGACCAACCTCAGGCACACATCGTATGGAGACTGTTGCCCAGCGGTCACTGCATGCGGCTGACGTGACCCGCCCAATCCCATTTCAGCTGCATGAAATTAAAAATATATACTACTAGCTGCGTCCCGCGGTTTCACCCGCATAAGTTTCAACTCCGTAAGAATATCGGGATAAAAAGTAGCCTATATGTTAATCCAGGGTGTCAGCTACCTCCATACAAAATTTTATCAAAATTGGTCCAGCCGTTTGAGCGTGAAGAAGTAACAAACATATAAACACACACACACACCCTCACACACTCACAAACTTTCGCATTTTAAATATTAGTGTGATTAGCATAGGCAAATATGTTCTGACCTATTTTATTTTTAATAGCGATTTCTCTTTTAGATCATAAACACGTGTGCATGTAAAATTACCAACTGAAACATACTGAAATCTAATGAAGCGTTTCTTATCAGTCAGTATCTTAGATTTCATCATTCGAACATCTGACCACCGATCCTACCACCACAAATTCAATATTTATAATTACTAGTTGTCATTCAAGGTGCACCGTCTATCATTATAAATTATAACAACTTCTGTGTCGAGCACGCGAGCATTAAATTAGCCAGAGTTCATTGTTAGAAATCAAAAACATTGCTCCGGGTGATATAATGAAACAAGGACGCGCCCACAAGCCTTAACATTTTGGCAAAAGATACACATCAATCATAATTATTTGCATACATATCTACTGTTGGTCACGATTTTGGGACTAAGAGAGCCACCAGACTAATAAGACCTCTAACTATGTTTTAATTATTAAAACAGTCTAAAGCTTTTTTTCGTCGGTGGAGCAGACGAGTCCATGAACAGCGAATCGGCAAGCGTAGTGTGGGACACCTCCTTGCTAAATGGGCCAACGCCTTTAAAAAGGTGGCTGGAACTGACTCGATGAGGAAGGTGGATGGTGTTGTGGCGCAGCCAGGGAGAGGCCTATGTCAAGCAGTGAACTGCGATAGCCCGAGTTTATAGAAAACTTTGCAAAGTTTTCATGAGATACGAAAAAGGCAAGAAAAGGATTTGGTTATGAGTTTATGACGCCATAATCCTCCTGATGGTAAGTGCCGCCGCCTATGAATTGACAATAAGGACATCTGCAATACCAGGGACAACACAGGTGCGTTGCCTACCAGTGCCTACCCGTTTTTAAAGTTGATTCTTTCTTCATTTTCTCTTGATGTTCTCCATGTGGTAACTCCGTATCTTAACCGTTACACTGTCATACTATCAGTACAGTCTAATTTATTTATTTGCTTTCATGCACATCACACATTTTACTATAAAGTACTGTCGGTTTTTGTAGATGGACCCTGCCAGGGCACTGCAAAACATAGATGGTGGTTTGCTGTTGAGTTTGTGAAAAATTACTTAATATTAATTAAGTCTAAACTTATCAAAACACAATACAATAAGTAGAAATATTAAATGTGGAGATTATGATATTCAATTAACAGTAATAAACAATATACACGGATACAGTCATATTTAAGTCAGATAGTATTAGAAGATCAAGTCAAAAAAAAAAATTATAGAAGTTCTAGCGTTGATGCCATAATGACCACCACCAGAGGTCTAATAAGGCTGGTCATTCGTTATCTATATACACTACAGAATTAATCGAAGCGATATATGAGCCATTAACGTCCGTGGTTATTTAATCTTTTTTTTTAAATCATCGTTGGGACATTATAGATAATCAACTATCTACGAAGCATATCTAAGTACCTTGCCTCTACATTTGAACGATTTGCATAAAATAGTTAGATTCTATTTAGTTTATTGTACTATTTTGATTGAAGATTTTAATTAATTTACATATAGAGAATATGGTTACAATAACTGCTTGAAGCAAGCAGTGTCTAATCGGCCATCTTTGGATTTAATTGATATTGCTTGTATATCTATGTGGTTAAATGTGTAGTTTATACTTTGCGCGTGGGAGAGCATAAACTACACACTGTTATAATAGATTGAGGATCTTCGATCTGTTTTGAAACTTATGGTAATCCAGTACCCCACTGGATTAATATAATCTGAGTTTAGAGTTTGAATTTGAGAACTGCACTAAATTCCCTTCGTTTTACGTAATTTTAATTTTATTGCATAAATTGTAGTCCCTTTATTAATAAATATTGTTTAAAGTTAGTGATTAGAGACTGTTTAACCATACATTTTAAAGTTTGAACGTACGTCACTTAACTTAAAAATCATCGTTTATAAATAATGTTCCAAAAATGGGTGAAAACCCTGACTCCTGTAACACAGGTATCACCTAGCTCAGGAATCAGGGCTTGAAAATGATACACCTTAGTTTCAAGTGTCAAAAGCATACTTTTTAGCAAGGTAAAAACTATACTAGATGGCTCTGCATTAAAAAACGAAAACTTATAAACACTTGAACCTATTTTTTTTGCGCATAACGCTTTTTCGTTACGTGACGATTTCTGCTAGTTTAGTCCTATCGCAAGCCGCGTTAAAGATCTTCGTTCCAAAAAATAAGATTAACTTTTCGTTAGAACATAAGCCACCAGTATAATATAAATTATTTTATTCAAACTATAATATTTTACACGTGATTTTGATCTCAAGATAAAGTCCTAATTGTGAACAATAAATTACATGAAGGACAATTTGCACAAAGGTTACCTTAATTACTTTAGTCACACGTAAAGCTAATTAAAACTAAAAATAATGCATGTTAAAATAAAAAAAACTGCTCATTTATCGTAAGGACAAGGCAATAAACTAAAAATGCCGTATAGCTTCACAAGTACACAAAGAATCATGAATGTGCTCCCTAAAGGGGTAAGCAGAGGTTATATAACCTACACTCACATTTCGCCGAGTTATGTCCAATCCCAGATGGGCGAGCCTATCGCCATCAACCGGTCAGAAATATAGACTCTGTTACTGAAAAACTCCTAACAGAAAAACCCCAATAACAGTGCCCGACCTGGGATCGAACCATAGTCCTCAGCAGTCTCGCTTGTAACCACTACACCAAGAAGGTAAGCAACCTCTATCTACTTACAACGGCCGTACAATGATCTATAGTGACCTAATAACGCAAACAAACTGACATTAATACGCTGCGATTGACAATCACATATTAACAAAGAACAATTAATTATCATTAATAGACACGACGAAAAAAAATCGGATCTTCGTGTTTGAAGCGGCATTGAGATGACAACGGCTAGGATTATGTTATAACCAATTAACACAGACCTCCCCATCCCTTCTTAAACTGTTAATGGTGAAGGAGAAAGGGGACGAGTAATAGTGGTCTAGAGATCAAGTTACATTGGTTGTTGAGTTGGCTTGAGTCACGCTCACGCTCGTGTCGCGACCGGCCACGACCGGCGCCCTGGCATAGCATAACACATTCCTCCTGTCAAACTGAGCTTCAAAATTTAACTGGAAAAAATACCAAGAGTTCGCAAGGACAAACCACTAAATTATAGGGAAAAAATGTACTTCGTTTAAATCTAGGTATTGGTGGCAAAAAACGAAGCTCATTGAAATGGCAATGGGTTGAGTCCTGATTTGCAATTTAATGTTTTTTTTTTGTATCACCTGATATAGTTTAGTCTAGTGGTAATAGTACTTGGCGTGTGATCGTTTTCGCAGATGCAATGTGTAGTTTGATGACTTTTAATATCACTATTTATGGGTATACAGGATCGCAGGGAAGGTACAGACGCTAGCACATCAAGCTACCCGAAACTCTCAAAATTTCCCAATCATCTTTGAACCTTACGCTATAGCGTTAAAGTTGAAAATCTCTTAAGGAAATTTGACAGATTTTAGTAGCTTGATGTGCTGGCGTCTGTACATCGACGCGCAAACTATAACCATGGAATCAGCATATGATTATAGACCCCTAGCGTAGAAATTTTTCGTCGTTTAAGTATCAAAAATCAATCTATTTTATACCAAAGAATCAATGTGTTTTATCTACGTTGTCAAGATGTATGGAACAGTTATTTGTTTTTTTAAATAACCGACAAAAATTTTAACGCAGGGGTGTCCCGAATCATGTGCTGAATCCGAATGTATGCGTGTCGATGTCCCGGTCAGCTTGTATAATATGAGAACTTAGTTAATTTGTACACCAGTGGATTACCTAATGATTCACTATCATCATTTTTATTAGTAGTCTTTACTGCAAGAGATAACCCTCGTCCTCTAGAAGTCTTCCTTGTTTGTCGTCTGATCATCAAGCTATTATATTTATTTATTTATTTTACTATTTATGTACACACATATATAAACAGACAAGAAAGAACAGAACAGAAAAATAGATACAAAGGTGATGCTTATTTCATAAGAACCACCCTACCCCACCCCTACCCTATACCTATTTAACTTGCAAAAAACTCTTCCTTGCACCTCGACAAATATTTTTATCTTTATCAAAATATGAATCAAATCTGACATACCTACCACTATGTTTACCCCACTTGTGGAAAGCTCGAATGCTATAATATCCTCCATGTTCACAAAAAAAAAAAACAATTTACACAATAGACTCTCGATCTCAATTTCGCGCATACCAACAGTGTTGCCCATTTAAACGAAACTAGTTTAAAAACCACTCGTAGTATTTGATGAATTTTTAATAAGTATCGAAAAGATTTATTGTTCATTGATCGATAAATTATAATTTCTTTGAGTTAATGTTCACTCAATCGGCTCCCATTAAGTAGCGACTACTTTATTTTTAAATAAAAAAACCGGATCGGAGTGCTGGCCTTACTTCAATGGATCCGTATAAGATGATTATTTTGTTTAAATATTTATAGTTTTTTGTGTTGTCGAGAATCTGTCTTTGGAAGGCCAATAACTATTTGGAGCGCTATTACATTTGATAATTACTGACATATACATTTTATTATCTATCTTTATCACAGAGAGGAGGCCTGTGTCCCAGCTGTTGGAACGTTATAGGCTTAATAAGCTTACGCATTGTAAAGTTAATGAAACATAAGCAATAAATTATTAATAGGTGATACTACAAAGTACATTGATTAAACTAAATGAAAAATCTCTGTAGGTGTGCAAAACAAATAGTTTTACTACAAAACTAAGCTCAAAAGTGTGGCAAAAATATAATATCCAGATAGAGTTGAAAATACTTTCTTGATAGAACCTTCACTGAAATTATAAATGTTCTTGTTCATTTTAACATACATCAACGGAACTCCAAAAGCTTTCTGATAATCGCCCATTAAAACTGGAACAAATGAAAACTGTCAAAAATCGAAATGTCAACCTGCGACCTTGCTCCAGACACGTCTGTGTTAATTATTTGTAGCATTTAAAGTACGTACATACTGTTTCTACTTTCGTTTTTCAACACATTCTTTTAACACTAGCTTACATCCTTGCGGAGGTAAAACCCAAAGGGAAGGTAATTCCTACGCAGTCTCTAAAAAAACCCAAAGAAACCCTAAGAAATTGGCCATTAATTTATGGATTTTACCATGTATTATTGGGGAGAAAACTTATTCCAAGACCAGAATTCAAGTTCTTCTTGTCTGACTAATAACGACCTTAAAGTTATCCTGCATATCTAGCCTTAATAAGACTCAAATAAATTAATAGCCACAAAGAAAAAAAAAACTAATATACCAAAAAACCGCTCAACATTAATTGCACGCTTTATTACTTTAATCAACATTATCAAAATAATAATAACAAACAATAATTATTGCGTGATCGTAGCAGAGGCGAAACTTCGAATATTTAGAGATCGCACGATAACGGGTATGACCTCGTCACAACTTTGACGTTTGACGTTTGACGCTCGGATGTCAACTGATCCTTTATAATAATAATTAAAAGAGTTACTTTGTCCAGCCAAGGTCGCCATTATTTGAGCAGTTGAGCTATTCGGAGCGAGGTTGCGACGGACTTTTCACTCTGACGCAAGATATGCACGCACGTCGGAGGATATTATGTGATATGTGTTATTATATTTTCGTTATGGACAGTGTAATGGATGCTTTATTGCTGATGGTTGATTGCTGTGACATTGAACGTGGGTCTAACCCTTAATATTTTTTGTTATGGCTACGATAAAGGTTAGAGGTTGTGTGCTAATACGACGGACATCAATGTAATTATTTGCGACATTAATATGTATCGGAAGAAATCGTTTTATTTATGTTCATTATGTAATAATGGCACTCGATGTTAGCTCAAGATAAAGCAGAACAGTCGTCTATTCTTTAAAAATCTCAATGTGAAGTGAGCTTGAAGTGAACCTTTTGATGCAAAGGATTGACACTATTGACAGCTCACTTAAAACTCACTTCACCTAAGTTTTCACGGTGAGATTTGATACAAAATATATCGGCTGATTACAAATGTTAAAAGTGTAGAATCGTTTGTGCGCAATTTAGCAGAGGGACCACAATAAAGAAGGAGTACATTTACTTATTTAGTGAATTGAGAAACAATAAAGTTACATGCATAGATTTTGACATTATTGTTTTAGCATGAAAATTACACGTGTGAGTTTATTAAGAGCGGTCATCATCAACGATTACCACGACAACATTCTTGGATTCGAAGATAAACTGATCACATAACCTCCAATTTCCATAATAAGCACAAATCGATGAGATATTTTATAAAATCCTATACAGAAACCCATAGTGTCCGTCACACAGCATGACATCATTTCAACATTTTTCCTACTAATTACACTTCTCATAATATTCCCATCGATGGAGAATACCGAACTCCGAAAGGCATGTTGCAGTCATTACCGTGTCATCAGTTATTTCTCATAAATGCCGCTTCGCTATAAGCAGAAAGGATTCACTTGCATGCAGGAAATAATCAAAAAGCAATGATGATTACCGCCTGTGTTGTTCATTTATACTATAAAGGTTCATTACTGGATGTTATTGTGTTAATGTTGAATGATTCGCATTTTTAAACATATTTGTCGTGGTTCTAAGAATTTTTAATTGGATGAAGTCTTCCTTTAAGTGATTTTAACCTATTGATTAGGTATGTATCCAGTAATCGTGTTATTATCCTTTTATTTATTTTTTATCAGATATTGAATTGCTGCGAACTAGTAAGAAGCGTATAGTTAGTCGAATGGATTTAAGTTTAAAATATGAATGAATTGCACAATCAGCCTATAATGTTCCCACTGCTGGGACACAGACACTGTGAGAGGAAGTGGGCTGTAATCCACCACGCGGGCCTAGTACGGGTTGGTAGAAGTCATATGTCTTCGAACTTTTGGTTCTAGGACATGCTGGTTTCCTCACGATGTTTTTCTTCACCGTTTTGACGGCAGTGGTGATTAAATTACATACACAAAGTAAAGTGTCTGCCTGGTTTTCAACTCACGACCTACAACTGGTAAGTCGGGGCCGATACCACTGGGCCACTGCTCAAAGAAATGAACTGAATTACAATAAAATAAATAACTAGGTATTGCTAAAATTGCACTTTATTCGAAGAAAATAGCATAATTAATTGCTTAGACAGCTACGAGTATAATAGTCTATTGTAGTTGTCAAGAATAGGGGCTCGTGGCTAATTAATGACAGCAGCACGGGTTGATCGATCAGGTTAAGCTACGCTTGCCGCGGTCGGTCCGTGGATGGGTGACCATCTTTACATACCGAGACCACTCCGTGCCTCGGAAAGCATGTCAAGCCTTTGGTCCCGTCTGTCATTCTTGGATCTTTGACAGTCGTCACGAGTCGTCAGAAGCCCGAAAGTCTGACAACCAGTCTTACCAAGGCGTATCGTGTTACCCAGTAACTGGGTTGTGGAGGTCAGATAGGCAGTCGCTCCATGTAAAATACTGGTATTCAGCTGCATCTGGTTGGATTGGAAGCCGACCCCAACACATGTAGTTGGGAAAAGACTAGGTAGACTGAGCTATAATAGTCTATTAAATTCTCATAAAAGTTAATCGTAAGTAAAGTTGGTGATTATAATTAATTACAACTCATTACCGTTGTTATTTACACACTTTTAAATTTTCAACCACCTTGTAAGGTTAAACGACACAGTTTTGTTAATCCAATGAATTTTAATTAATATAACCTGGCGAGATGAAAAGTGGTTTAAGTTAATTGTTTTGAATTATCTACCTTTGTAAAACACAGGAATGCATAATAAACCTCTTATTGCAAGAACTCGGAAATTGACTTAATTTTATTGAGTAATCAGCTTTGATGTCAATTAAAATGAGCCACAAAACGGGCAAAAACTGAAACCTTGGAATTAGGTCAATTCATAATTCTTTATTGCATACTATAATGTTGGTATTACAGTTGGTAGGCTTAAAATAATTAAACAATTATGGACCCTGTCGGAAAGCACGTTAAGCCTCGGAAAGCACGTTAAGCCGACGCGTTGGGCCCGGTTGTCATTCGTGGATCTTTGACAGTCGTTACGGGTCGTCAGAAGTCCGAAAGTCTGACAACCAGTCTTACCAAGGGGTTTCGCATTACCCAGTAACTGGGTTGTGGATGATGATAGACTCTGTCGGGCACAGCATAGTAGGAGAGAGGAGGAAGAGCGCTTACCTTTTTGTGTTTATCATCACATTATCAAGATTAATCAAGGGTAGGCCTAAAAATATCAATGATTACTGACAATATCTGTTACTAATATGTGGGCAATATGACCCTACAGGATTTCGAAAGCTTCCCATAAATATACAAAATATTTGGCAGGTGAAAGACCTTTCATACCGCTGAAAAACAATATACCGTACCTGCTACTTACTTTATAAAATGTTGTTTCACTTTAGGTAACCTGTGGCCACAAATAAAATTATTTGATTTTATTTGCTAGTCATCATGAAAGCGGGAAGCCGATGATAACTCTAAAAGTAATATTAAAAACGAAATTTTAATAGCCTAGGTTAATTTAAGAACAGTATTAAACATTTTTTAAAT
The DNA here is from genome assembly GCA_914767645.1 of Hydraecia micacea. Taxonomy (NCBI): domain Eukaryota; kingdom Metazoa; phylum Arthropoda; class Insecta; order Lepidoptera; family Noctuidae; genus Hydraecia; species Hydraecia micacea. The sequence continues at coordinate 6,788,706 of OU611794.1, forward strand.
AGAAGGCCAATTCTCATAATTTAAAACGTTCAAAATCTAGTCGCAGTCGCGCACCGAGAGTCCCGTAAAAATTTCTAGGTATGTAAACTACAAAACGGTTTTCGGATTTTTTCCTTTACTTCTGCTACATGACATTGTTTCTTGCCAAATTTCATATTCTAGGTCAACGGGAAGTACCTCATAGGTTTTGATTCGCTTGCGAGTGTCAAAATATGCGGCATAAACGGAACATAAACGCCCATATCTTTTGATGACGTTGACTTAAAAGTTTGATTTTTTTCACTTCTTCAAGGGATTGTAGCCCTGAGTATTTGATATTAAACTTAATGATTCCACGCGTTCCTGAGAAAAAGGGTCTTGACAGAACAACGAAGTGATCTTATAAGGGTTCCGTTTTTCTTTTTGAGGTACGGAACTTTAAAAATGTCCTAAATTTTTAAGGTTCCGTACCGTAAATTAAAGGTATTTTTGACAGATTGAGACCGAGATCAGACTTTAAACGTTCTTAAAATTACGAGAATTGCCTCTCAGTTCGATGAAGCGTAGATATAGGTACTCCATAATCATGATAAGTAATTAATACCACACGCAACTTAACAGCTTATTTTCCCCAGTTCAGTATTGTAATCAGACACGTAAATAAACACTAGCCGACATCTTGCTTCCTTTAATGTGACGACTTTATACATAATGCAAATAAACTAGAATCCATGATCTCTATAATTTCCATATTAATTTGCTATTGGACGTGTTTTGCATCGCATAAATCTGTATGATACCCTAGCATCAGTTAGAGCTTCCGCAAACCGAGATGTAATAATAAAAATGGCGTATATGGTATGTGATGTGACACAGAGTGGCAAGTAGGAAGTGACATCGAAAACACACGAGCGGAGGTACACATCGTCTCGACTCCTACAATTCAGACACATGGCCTGCAACTTTTTAGTTCGTCAACGCCAAGTAGAAAATTATTTGTTTCGACTCCTACAATTCAGACTTATGGCCTGCATCTTTTTAGTTTGTCAACGCCAAGTAGAAAATTATTTGTTTCGACTCCTACAATTCAGACTTATGGCCTGCATCTTTTTAGTTTGTCAACGCCAAGTAGAAAATTATTTGTTTCGACTCCTACAATTCAGACACACGGCCTGCAACTTTTTAGTCCATCAACACCAAGTAGAAAATGATTTTTCTCAAATAAACTGACAGAAGTTTTACTACATATTCGCATCTAATCAAACTTATAGCACTGCCCAGTTTCTGAGGAATTAGGATTGAGAACTGGAACTTAATTTACTTATTATTCTGCGTCAGGAATGATATAGTAGGTACATGTCTTTACAATGCAGTTGGTTTAACCCACGTTCTTTCTTTAACTATTTACACTGTAAATTGCGAAATTTTTGACAATTTCACGTGGATGCGTGGAGTCTCTTACCACATACAATTCCTTGCTAAAAAGTGCACCCAAACCTTTTAATTTAATGCACTTATGTTAATTGTATTATTTTCATTTTCTTTAAAAGCTAAGGGTTTTAGAATTATACTGAGTTCATCATCATCAACCGATAACATTGCCAACTGCACGCCATCGTAGTCCACCCTTGGCTTCTCTCATCCAGCTGCTCCTAGTCACAAAAAATCGCTTTACCTACCTACCTCCTTTCGTTTGCCGATTCGAGGTCTCTACTCAAGAACTAATTACTGCTAAATAATTAATAAAATTTTACTGTTGCACCTTGCAAGGCCACAATGACTTTGAGCTATAAGGTAAGATATGATGATTACTAAAGTGTACTTCCAGAAGAAACTCAAGGTCTTCAGCAATAACCAATCAGGTGATTACCGGCCATGTTATAGATCGTAATTGTTATAAATAAGTACGTAACAACTGATTACTGGCCTGAGACAGCTGGTTGACTCATTCCATTTATTTAGAACGCTTATTATTTAATAATTCGCTTTTATAATTCATAGATTTTGATCAATACCTAAGCTCTCCTCCTACCTAAGATCTATGGGATAACATATTATAGAGGTTGCAGACAGGTGGTGTCTCTGGTGGGCAACTGCCCGACGATAGCTGTCAGGAGGTTGTATATAATTCTAGTTGCGCTGTATACTCTGCTTGCGTAGTGTGATGCGTAGTTTACTTGTGGCGATGTAGATGTCGCTACTTATATGACACGAACACGACTAGCGAAATGTGTGTCCTACGGATACCTATTTACCTTAATATACCAATACGACATGTATTGAAATATTTTTTTACCGTTCTACACAGTAGTAGTAGATTTTCCAACTTTTCTGAGCACTGAATTAAACAGCGGCCTCCAAAAGTTAGTTGAAATTTTTGCACTTCAGCTGTGATGTCACATTATGATTTAAAATAAAAAAATAATCAAGTACTCCTAAGGGATTATTTGATTATTTTTTATGATAAGTCACAGGTAGTTGAATTAGTCAATAAAAACGTTATAGCAGTTCAAACATTTGTATCATCATAATGTAGTGGGTCACAGCTGAAGTGAAAACATGTCAACTAACTTTTGGAGACCAGTGTAATTACGAGTATGGTAGAATTGTCAAAAGCAAGAATGTTACGCATTTAGGTTGCTGGTCATCCATTCCGAAATTTTATGGAGAACAGTTTTGCCCAGCACACATTTTACGGCTGATCATGATAAAGCTAGAAGTTCACCTTCTGTATTTTTTTAGTCTCCCAATATGTTGAATGTATGAAAAACAGAGCTTTAAACACTGTAAATGCTACTTGCATATCAGATATGTTAATTCGTGTAAAGTAGATGGACTTTTATTAAAGTTCAATACAGCACAGGTTTTTATTAATGTGACAGCTTGATGGCTTTGATAATAACTCATGCGCAGGTACATACATCAAATATTTATGACAAACATTAATGTGTACCGTTGTGTGTGTATATTGTTTTATTTACCACATATTATTAAGTTTATCACCTGTGATGTCATTTTTTCTTGGAAAAGAACTGTAGACCCATATTATTTTTATATTATGAGTCTGTCAACATAATTTTCCTGGCCTTTTCCTAATTTAAATCCACCAACCCGCACTGGGCTCGTGTGGTGGATTGCGGCCCACTCCCGTTCATAGAGAGTTGGCGTGTAACCCAGCAGTGGGAACATTATAGGCTGATTATGCTACCCCAATTGATTTTGTCGGCGTAATATGTCTTCTTCTTGGGCGTCCAACCATCTACAGTCACACTCAAAGCATTTTCCGCATTCCTCTGCATCAGATGCACTTACCATGACAACCGATTTCCACACAGCTTTTCAGTCACCGTTGCCACTTTCAGACTTTCTCTTATATACTTACTTATTTATTTGTATAGTTTTCCGTGGATTTGATTTGGACAACTGTTGAGATGTTGATGTAATTGATACTAGAATGCTAATTTGATTAATTAAATTAAATAAAACAGTAATTTAATTTGGACACTGCCTTGAGCGATATTAATCAAAATCGACCACAAATGAGCGATTAATTCATAAGTCTTGAATTATATAAAGCTATCATAAATCGTTATCAACATACTTATTAGGTAATAAACCACCATATTTGATATACATTTCTCATTATCTCCGGAATTTTTGCAATTTAAAATATTCCTTAATACAGGACGCATTAAGGGATATTTTAAATTGCAAAAATATTCTAAATACTTCGACAGCTAATTGACATGTGAGACGTATAACTAGATGTGAACGTTTTGAAATAGAGCTTCATTTAAAATTCCGATATTAATCGGAATCTACTGATACGGATCGTTGCTAAATAAAATGCTAAGTTAGTTATAAAATAACGTTTTAGGTAATACAGGTACAACGCTGCTTACCTACTGAAGGAAGACGTGGTTACGATCTTGTTTGATGATAAGTATACAGGATGTCTTGTAATCGAGAAATTGAATTATTTATTTATGGGATCGGCCCTTATTACCTACTTAGGAGTTAGGCATCGTTGGCGAAATGTGGGTGAACTGCAGTGCTATTCTGTAAAAATCTCATCATGAAAACTCAGGTGAAGTGAGCTTGTAGCGAGCACTCATTCCACCCTATGCTAGGGATTGATACTATTGACAGCTCACGTCAAACTCACTTCACCTAAGTTTTCATGCGATTTTTACAGAATAGACCGGCTGTTGATTAAACATACACATCTTCCTACCACATCGGGCTTTATAAACGTTACTAGCTTGTGCTTGCGGCTTCATCCGCGTGGATGTCGAAAAAAGTCCCACGAAAACGTACCTACTACCGGGATTACAAGTATTCTATATGTATGTTAATCTAGATTTAACTACCTACCTGTGTGCTAAATTTTATTCAAATCCGTTCAACCGTTAATAATTATCAAACATACAAACATTCACATTTATAATATTAATGGGATTAATAGGTCCACAATAAAAATTATACGTTTCAATATTTTCTGATTTTGATTTAAAAATTTCCATTTTCAGTTTTCATTAGGTCTGAGGGGCAATTCCTGTAATTACGTTTTTGACAAGCTTTTGACATTGATTGTCGCTGAGATGTGATTGCGACTAAATTTTGAGCGTTTCTAATTACGAGAATTGGTCTTCAGGTCAGTAATTATTTCTCCAATTCGAATTTAAAATTTCTAACCCCGAATTCAATGAATTGAGAACCTACGAGTTCTCCGTAGGATGTGTTTATAGGTACAGTCAACAAAAGAGATAAGTATGCAGGATCGTTGGATATAGTTGAAGTTTAATAAGAAACCGATGGATGTTCTCGAATAAAATTTTATTTTATTAATAGAAAACAAACAGCTTCATTTATCAAATTTAATTTCATTCGACAACATCCATCGGTTTCTTACTAAACTTCAACTATATCCGACGATCCTGCATACTTATCTCTTTTGTTGACTGTACATCGCTTTTTAAGTACCCACTCAAATGTTGAATAGCACCAATATAATGTAATCACTTGTTCGTGGCAACAGTAACAAGTACAGGTGCAATTCTATTGGCTCATTACACTGGCAAGCCGTAAAATAGACCCAGCTTTAAGAATGCCGGAACTAACTTGACATATCCCTTTTACTGATGGCATTGCATTATTTTGTACATGTAACCACATCGCGTTATTAACAGAGGCAATATTGTTTAAGATAACCAATCTACAGCGTAATAAATAGACTAATGAGTGTCAATATCAAGTGGACCAATCGTGGAGTGCGCGCGCGCTGGTTTGTATAGAGTTGTTGATACCGCGCTTATAATAATCTGCTAAAAATAATATTAGTTCTGGTAAAAATATAGGCAACGACCTGCATTAATGTACGACTTTTCAAAATACTTTTTTATTTTTTAATTAAATAAATTACATATATGAAATCCTTAGTCACAAACCTACCTATACTTTGCAAAGAAACACTGAACTCTAGATAAATTGCATTTTTAAGGGGATTTCCTTATTACCTACATGCGTATTTTGTGAGACGTTGTAGAAAGTTTAAAGTTATGCATTCAACACCTGAGAAAAAATATATTCCTATTACAAAAAGGTATCAACCCCTCCAATGAATACAGAGTAATGGTCAAAAATCGTGCGCCTGCGACGCCCGAAGGTCGTAACGACGCTGAGGCCGATCGGTCACCGCGAACAATGGCCATCTGTTGTAATTACTATTACTTATGACTTGTGCAACCGATAGTACCTCCGATATGATACACGGCCGATCATTCATGCCTACCACCACTACTGATTTTGAACGCGAGTGTACTAAGTAAGGGTTTACGGTAAATGACTAGGAATGTCAAAATATATTAAAAAATCAATGAAACAACATGATATATCATTACATAATTATTCAGTTTTATGTGCTCATAAGAACTTCAAAGAAGACATATAAAAGTTAAAAGCATTTTTTTTTTCAAAATTAGTGGGTTAATTATATTGAGTAAAAACACTCTTTCTACATTATTCGTTAGGTTTTCCGCTTCTGTCTTTATTTTATAAAGTGTCTCAAGACTTCCAATTGATATAAAAATGGTCTCCTTTTTATTATATCTTTAATGTACTGTAAATAATTATAGCCGGCAGAAATTAATTGTAACTGCAAGCGGAAAGCACAGTAATGAGTTATGCAAGTGATACAAAATTACTCACGTTAGGTCGTCACTCAGGGTCGCTATTAAATTATGTTATTCATTTTAAGAACGTGTATAAAAACTTATAAAGCTGACTACGAAAAACAACACAAATATAATTAAAAAAATTAATGACAAAAAAGAAATAAGGATATTAAAAAAAAAATCTTATAGCTTCACCTTAGTCGCTGGACTGATTTAAAACTTAATTGAATTTAATAACAACTCTTATGCGTTTTTTTTTATGCGCGAAATTAAAATATATCAAAGTCTTTGATATAATATAAAAATCAGTCTTTGACAACCCTGAGAACGCACAGAAAGAAAACACAATTCATTCCGCAGATGACAGAGTATCGATTTCTTTTGTTTTAGCTTATCTCTGCTCCGGAAATATCATATTTATCAGCATGAAACATAATTTGATGTATGTATTAACTTTCAACCGTGGCTAGCAGAAAAAAAAAACATTTTTAACGAAAACATGTTTTATTTTTCACACAGATTATTGTTAATTTATGATTGACTTCAATAAGTTATTTATAGAGATTGTAGACCATTCTTCGTCCTTAAAAATATTATAAGACTAATTTTACACCGCAGACAAGGAAAATTTTAAAGTTTTTTTTTTATTAGTGGTTACTTTTCAAAGTAATTATTAATACATTTCAAAGAAATCAATTAGTGGTCACTTTTCTGTTTGCTAGTGTAGGCTTTAAAATCATTAAAAGGGAGCTTTATGCGGTTGTTTCCTCCATAGCATGAATATTAATTTATTTATTATAAAAATACAAGACAATTAAAAGTAGGTAACTTTTATCTACTTCTCGTTAAACACCAGAGTTGGGAGTGTTGGAACTTTTGTCAGTTCAATTGTTTCAAAGTGCAGTTTATTTTGCGTGGGTTCTAGACCGGATAATAGAGACGTAATTTTAATAGATCTACAATGATTACTTAACATACTTTACTGCCAGCATAATCATAGGAATTTGCTGCCGATTCATTTTTCTATGATGAACTTTTGCAACAAGTTTCATCAGCCACCGATTCTTTGAACTTGAAACTTACGGCCGAATTCTCAAACGCATCATTATTAAAATTTAAGTCGCCGTCAAGTTATACTATAGTTTTAGGTGTATTGTAACTATTCGGGGGTTACACTTTCACTACACAAATCAGCAGAAATCAATTGAGACGCAACGTTTTCTTCGTGACAAAACAAAATAATACAGTTTCCCCGTAATAAATAATGTAACAAAATTGACGCGTAAAATAAAATCATCAAATTGCGTGTTTGAGTAACAAAAAAAAAAGAGATTGACCGAGATCTACATAGTGCGATAACGAAACGTTTTCGATCGAATACTTATCGGTTTCATTGTCCACCGCTACACGGAAGGCGATTGGCTGTAAGTAATTACTGTTTTGCACGTAACAATTGTGTAATAGTTATCGATATAAAAAATATATCGATTTATGTGACCGAATCTATTTGTGCGATGAATGACGTGATGGTGTGGTTTCTCGGTATTTTGATTAAACAATTGTGTCTTCGTCCGTTTTATACAAAAGGACGGTAATATGAATGTTGGCCATGAAAGCGAGACGCTTTACGATTCTTGATGCAGGTTGCATAAGAAAAATTGCAGTGTAAAATTATAAATAAATCATTTTTCTTTATAAGTGTAGTAATTGCACGTGTCAACAGTGGCTATTCTCGGTAACTGTTGATTTTAACGAACTATGTTGTTTTGAAACTGTGATTGTCGTTTTCTGTTAATCTGACTAACTTTGGAGAAAAATCCTTATTATTTATTTATTTCAGGCGACGCAGGCCCATATATAAACTAAACATACATATTTTTATTATAAGATAGTACTTCACTAGCTGGTTCTGGCTTGTTCTTATGGTCTTGTGATTGCAAATGCTAGTCTTGGGTCTCATGAGTTATAGATATTAAAGTTTCAGTGCCAGTTCGGAGTTGCATTTGTGCTGGTTAGTCGAAATAAGCTCGCCCCCTAATGCATGGGATCAATAATAACGTAACATAACTGTGGAAATTATGGTTCACCTCCCGCCTTATCAATATTGTATTTTATTTTCTTTAATTAACTTTGATTAAATTTTACTTCTAGTTTATAAGCAGCGTCCAGTGTCTTTTCTTTTTCAATATTAAGTACGCCTATAATTTGTCTAGATGCATTACCAGTACACCTTTCATATATACTAACGTATACGATATTAAATGTATATGCTGTTGGTGTTATTTATCAAGAACATAATATTTTTTTTTTAGGTGAAGTAGACGTGTGAAGTTTCCCTTAAAAATCACGAACATCTTAAAAAAGTTAAATCAATTCGTAGTCAAGAAGGTAGGAATTGAATGTGATAGTGAATTTGCAATGTAAATTCTGTTTTTCATTATTAGTAAACATTTTTTTACGACATAAAAAAATATGCAATTGTTTTGTGATATGTATTACCTATACAACGCGACTTTCACCTTCACCAAAAAGAAGAGGGAAGGAAACCTAATTGCCTATCTACCTACCTACCTAGAAGGTCACCTTTGAGAATTATTCCTTAATTTCTAACAAACATCTTTAAAAAAGTTCCAAGAATTCGTCGTCAAGTAGGTACCTACAGTGAATTTGCAATGTAAAACCTTCTTCACAACTGAATTCAGTTTTTCATTGAACCATTGACAGTTCATAATGACATATCTATTAATAGTAAATGTTCAAATGCTTGCAACCGCGAACTAATGATCATGATTAATGACTAAAAGGATATGTACAAAGTATCATTATCTAATGTTATGTCAATTTTGTTCTTGTGGTGATCGCTTAGTTGCACTACGTCATCAATTAGCAATCATTTAGTTTGAAGAAAGTATATAATGTACGTTGTTTTAGTTATAAGGTAATTATTGTATCTGGAGATTTGGTTGTGTGGGCAGATGGTTTCCAAAATATACCCTTGTTGTGAAATTACACCTAACTATGGTCCAAACATGGAGGTGTTTTTATTTGTTTTATCTTTTTTATTACGGACGCTTTTAACGTGCACGCCTTTCTACATCATTCTCACATGTTTAGTTTCAACATGAATTATGTAATCAATATTTTCCCACAATTTTATGATTTAAAAGAGTGTCTGTGAAGTTTCTTGCCCGTTCTTCCCCATTGGTACCTACTACGTTTTGGAATGGGCAACTAGCTTCATCTTTCTGACTGACTGACCCCTTGACAGTTTGATTTTAAAGTATTTATTTCAAATAAATCATTTACAGGTACTTTTAAATTGTGAAATTATTTTAATGACTATAATTATTATTGGTAACGGAAATGTTTTTGGTCATGTAGTGATTATTAATTTTGGTTTGTGTTATTTCTATTTGATTGATATTTACTTACTGTGTCTTTTTATATGTTTACCAGTTTTGTAAAGTGTATTTTTTAGGAATTAAATATTGGTTTGTTTTCAACTTATTTCACTTCTGATTCCTAAAAATATCTTTATTTAATTCAAATTCTGCCAAATTTTTTAAATCTGAAAATTGACAAGGAGCAATTTCATGGAGGAAAACTATAAATAAGACAGCCATAGTAGGTACTAGTCCGTATAGTACTACAACTTACAGTGGGCAGCAAATTAATGGTTTACATTTTAAGAAAATATTAGTAGGTGTATGTTTGTCGTGAAATTCCTTTCAGCCTACGTTATAACTAGTCGATATAATCCTATATGGGTTGATCTAAAACCTACACATCATAGTTATCGTTATGATTATTGCAGTAGGTGTGACAGTGACACGAAGTTCGCTACAGGCCTGTGTATTATGCATGCAGGGCTCTGTTACTTTGGACAGAAAAAAATTACGATCAAAATATACAATATGTAACATAATTAACGCAAGACCTCATACACCCCAATTAGAATACTGAGTTAAAAGCATAATACAATGACCTAAACTTCTTTTTAAAGCTAACTTTTCTTATTAAGAAAATCGTGTTTACCTTAGCATTACTTGTTGCATTTAAAATTGAACCTTATTACATTGAAATAAGATTTAATTTTCTTCTGACTCAATCGGCAGTCGGTATTTCAAAATACATAACAATTGAAAAAAATAACTATATTAAAAGTTACTGAAATCGATTCAGTAGTCAATTATGAGCAAACTACTTTCAGGACTTGCGTTTATTCTGTTACACCTTGAACCCAGACCAGACCGACCTACGAGATTGGCGGCCAACTAGCCTGTGCAGCGCTGGAGATATTTTAGTGCACGAGCGTGTGCGTAGACACAGGAGCACTCCCTCTTCCCTCACTCTCATAATCCGATGGGACGGCAATCCGACACGGCCGGAGAGAGATTAGACTCAGGACTAACGGCTTAACGTGCTTTCCGAGGCACGGGGGTATCACGCCGCCAACCTCCAAACTCCGGGCTGTTACTAAAAAAATCCTAATGGAAAAACCCAATAACACTTTGCCTCCACGGCCAGGACTCCACGCTCAGCGGTCGCGCTAGCGACCACGAGACCAACGGGGCCTAACCTATTAAAAAGACTCGTGGGAAATGCCCTTACATGAAGAAGAAAACTGCATGACCATGCCTGCAATAAACCACGAGACAAAAAATTTATAGAATCCGATTAATTTGTTATTTTTCAAACACAACACAGTAATGTTTTCATTGTGCGTCCAACTTTAGACAAAAAAATAAATTGACGCATCGACTGCCTCACAAAGACCATCAGACAATTTAATAGGACTGTCAAAGGCGCCTTAATTACTTCCTAATATTGACGCAGCAAGTTTTTGTCCCTCCCGGAACATTATGTCAAGCGTAGTGGAAAAAACACAAGTATCGGTTCATTCCTAATACATCCTACTATTGACTTTAAGTTTAGTTTACATACTCTGTGTAAGAAACCGTGCCAAGTAAAAATAAACCATAGCTTCATCAAGTCAAAGTCTACTTTCTGTTGATACGCTCTGTGATGTCGGGTGTTCTTATAGTGAATCCAATTATAGTATTACTTACAAATCACTTCTAGTTTGTTGTACTGTGAGTAATGTCCATCTTTGGATAGACTGTGGACATCAATAGCTGATGGATATGGAAATGAATTACATTCGCACTTAAGTGTTCTAGAAAAATCACCATTTTAGTGTTAATTGGCAACACTTTGAAAGCTTCCTTGGCCTTCTCCGAAGCTTCTCATGAATATGCAAGTTTCTAGTTTCTTCACAGTATCCTGGCGATACTGTGAAGTTCGCTCTAATATTTTTAACATTTTATTTACCTTCAAACGTCCGCAGCTGCACATGGACCCCAAAAAGTATTAGACCTTAGTCATGACGCCTGTCAGACGCGTTAGCGATTTTGGTATCTTATTTTCAGATGAACAGCAGCCTACTTGCGTAACATACTATCAATCACAATCTGATTCATTTTGAAGGATATTGCTAATCCATTGCTTTTCATGTTTGAAAAATTTGTTTGCTCGGCAACGTAAATAACGCGATGAATGTTGTTGAACCGTCAAAATTAAAGCTCCCACTGTTAGTGTGTTAAGCAATTACCCCACAGGTTCCAGGAAAAGCACATTCTCTTTCACTAATGATAAAAGTGAGTTTGTTCAGTAAGTTTCAGGAAACTTAAAAATCAACCAATCTAGAGCAGTAGAAGCTGAAATCCTGTAACAAACAAAACCAGAACGAGAGCGAATGTATTATTCAGGCGTGTTATCAGGGCGCGCGCTCAGGCCTCGCGAATTGTGCGCTTGCGCAGCTCCGCTAGATAACCGACACGTCACGAAGCTGGTGTAAGGAAGTCGGGTGATGGATGTTGAATGGTCAGGAAGAATAGGATGTGTGTTGAACATGAAGTCGCGTTTGTTACAGAAGTGGGGTAATAAGGCGACGTGTCACTGTCTGAGACATGTTGTGGATTGTTTTTAGGGTATATCTTGCTGTTGAAGAAACGTTAACGTAGAGACCAATTCTGCAAAGATTAACAGAATTTAATAGGCCATGACATTGCAATAATATCCAGATTAAAAACAATTAAAGGTAAGGAAATATTTTTATTTTAATAGCTTGTTAGTTTATTTAGTATTAGAAGTTTATCCAGTGTATATATTTTTATCCTCCTATATAAATAAATACTTGTCAAATGAACGATGTGCTCTGAAGCCTTGAATTAAAAAAAGATTACATAATTATAAAAAAATGAATGTTTGCGTTGCTTTTATAAAATATGTTGTACTACTACTACAAATAAAGGAAAAAAAAAAAGATTTTTCAATCACAGGGAACATAATTGCAAGTGATGTTTTTCTAACACAAATCATATTAGGATTAAATTACATGAATGACCTACGAATAACGACAGTTTCGTAACATACACATTGTAGAAACTGAAACTAGAATGGGTTGAAAACTTTCAACAAAAAATTAAACCGACGAATAAAGAAAGTGAAAAAACGAAAAATAAAAATATATAATTTAGTCTAACTAAGCTTCTAAATTAATGTAAACTCCTCATTTTGAGTCGGCGGCGCTTACAAACAATCAACGAAGATCGACAAATCGACTACTGATGCGCGATGAGCTCGGCCAGTTAAGTCAAAACATTTGAAGGCAGATAATATACTAAAATATAATTAATTTGTAACCACACCTAATATATTATCAATCAATACGGACCACAAATCTTTATTCGTTCATGTTTTAAAATTATTTTTTGATGAAAAAAGTACTAGTCAAATACTTTAACTTACAATTTCTTCTTATTTTTACTTTTTTTATGTGTTAGCTTTTGCGCTTTGCAGTTTGGCACAGGTCTTGTAATTTTTTTATGTCTATGAAAACACACTTCTTAATTTTTTTTTCATTTACCAATTTAATTTTGAGATCGAACAATGATCACTTACATATTAAACTGACTGTGCTACACGTTACGGTCTGGTGATTAAACAAATTACTTTCATATTGGTTGACGCACTGTCTAGCAAGCTTTTGATACAAGTTTCGTCACCACAAAATAGTATAATAATTATGTTGAAATACTTTGTCCATAAAATTGTATGTAAAATAATTTCTTAATTTGGATTTCTTAATTAAAATTTGTGTTGGCTGTTGCACTTTCAATTGCTACTCAGATTATTTAAAATATTGTTATTATCGTCTTATCAATTACTACCAATACATAATCAGCCTTTAATGTTCCCACTGCTGGGACACAGGCCTCCTTTCGGCGAGAGGGAGTGGGCCGTAATACACAACGCGTGCCCGTTGCGGGTTGGTAGACGTCACATGTCTTCAATTTTTTTTGTTAAAAGACATGCCGGTTTCCTCACCATGTTTTTCTTCGCCGTCTTGAGAGCAATGGTGATGAAATAATTTACCTGTACAAAGTGAAGCACCTGTCGGGTTTAGAACCCACAACCTACTACTCGTGAGTCGTGGCCGTTACCACTGGGCCACTACTGCTCAATTATTACCAATTGTTTAATGGTAATTGTTTAATTAGTGTTTTAGAAAACTACCTCCACCTACCCCACCATCATCTTACCAAGATTATGTCTGGACTTTAAAAGAGACTATGACCCTTAAGTGTATTTCGGCATTTCTGAGAAAAAATGCCGAAATACACTTATTATTACACAAAATATTTAAAAAAATAAGGTAGATGGAATCGGAATATCCTATCTGAATAAGAAATGTCGATTCCATCTAACTTATTTTTTTAAATAATTTGTTTCATTCGAGAATCTTAGCACTGGCAACACTGGCAACGACAAACATTCTCAGACTATGAAAAAACGCCCTGTTGTTCCTGCCTTCGCCTGTACCATGTTAATTAATACTGAATAAGCATAGTTTAAAGAGGGTCCAAAAAACGATTACATGCATCAGAAGCCTTAAACCGTTGTTCTATCATTACTATTACTGGTAGGCCCAACCTTTATTACTAAACAGAGGCTTTCTTTAGTATACCAAACAAAAACAAGCGATCCCGACAGCCATAAACCAATGGGTACGTGACGTGTAACGGAAAAGCCCTACAATATAGTCAATCTAAATAAACAATCGGTAAGTTACCATGGTTACCACAGCCTACTTTCTTTCTTATCTTTCGAGTCACCTGTTGAACGGACGCGACTCGAATCGAGTGCTCGGATACGAAGATCGATATCGAAATGTTTAATAAAATAAAAAGAGTTTCAAAGTCCATTGGAAGCATTTATTTTGCCTATCATATTCCGAATGATTCATTCTGAAAAAAAAAGGTAGTTGCTTTGGGTGGGTACTAATGTAATGTGGCAACTGGCTGATAAGAAAAAAAAATATATAAACATCCGAATTGGGAACCTCCTCCTTTTTTGAAGTCAGTTAAAAATCACTTTTACTTCTACGCTTCAAAACGATTTGAAACATTATTTTATAGATATTAGCAAAATAAAAAACAAAACCGAAACATCAATCGAATAAGTAATTGACAGTCGAACCATCGAATTACATCGGAATCTTTTATCAAATATAAACGTCAAATGATAATCGCGTGATACTTCAAATTGGGTGATTGATTTGTGACAAAAACTGCTTGGAGATAGCAAAATTGATCAGCAGAGATGTTTTTGTTCATTACTGAGATCGCAGTAGCAGTGTTTTTGTTCACTGCGATGCGAGTCGATTCTGGTTCACTTTTTTCGAAGCATAATTACAATTACCTTTTTCCGAGAACTTCGTATAATAATAGTATTTATATTGAAGGCAAACGGTATATTAAAATGTCGTGACATATTTGCGGGAAAGTAGAGCATTTCATGTATATTGTATAGACACAATTATTATTGTGGAAGCTTCTAAAAACCACTGCAGTTTAATTTTTTAGCCCGGCCGTCCCATTACTAGACCCAGACTTGTCCTCATATTTCCTACTTTAATTTTTTCTGTTACAGGTTTGCAAAAGGGGCGTGTTCCCGACCTTACGAACAAGGCTGAAATGCCCCATGCGCCTGCGAAATTAGTACCTCATCTTAGTATGCATACACACGAGCGACACGCGGCAACGGCAGAGACTGCAATCGACGACTGCAGTTGCCTCTACCGAAGACACGGGCCGCTCATGTATATGAGCACTTACCCTCAAACGAGGATACAACATGAACCTCCGTGGTTTAAACTCATTTACAAAGAGCTCTACTACCGAATGCCATGCCTCTTCTTGCCAACACATTGTGTACGTACCTACATTGACAAAATAACTATGCAACACATAAATCATCAACAAACCAGACCTTATCAATACATCATCTAAACATACCACACAAAAACGTACCTAAAAACCTTCTGACCAAACAATGCACTTTAATTTCGTTATTTATATTAAACACAGCAGGCAGGAGGCCTTTGTATCGCCTAGCTCAAATCATAATAAGCCCCTGTAATCAGATACTGGAACACTTTTAATTTTGTACTGACCTTCGTCTGTCGGCCATTCACGAGTGAAAACGAGAGGCAGATTAACAATCGCGATCGTGCTGTACCTACCACCGATTGAAGAGTTTTATTGTTGTACTGCTGATGACAGAACGGTTTGGTTGGAGAGTATATTATTTTTATATTTTCGCTTCCTGTGGCGCACACACCATGTGGTAATGCTTGGGAAGGCTGATATGATAATGAAGAGTAACTTATACAGCGTTATCGTGCTACAGTTGCACATTATTGTAAATGTTTCTGCGTACATGTTCAAGTCGTTTTCTTTGTTTTTCTCTTAGGCGAGCTCTAGCGCTTATCAATGTAGCGAGAAAATTTAATTATTGTTTGATGTTAAATATGTATACAGTTCCAATTTTTTCCAAAAAAAATTTGAACATTATGTTAAAAATAACCTTTCTCCTTACATAACCATACTATAAGACCTTTACATCAAAGTTAATTAAATTGTAAATTCATTACATAATTAGGTAAGTAATAATATCAAATGTTTCAGTAACAGTTTCCTCCGCGACAGTACCAATGCGGCCAATAGACGGGCGTCGCCGCGAAGCCTTCGACTAGCCGGCACGTGCGCAAGCGACGCAAAAGTGACGTTATCCATTCCTCAAACGTGTTTGAATAAGATAAAAATAAAATTAAATGTTGCATCAAGGAAGCATTTTATATAATAAGTTAGTTAATAAGTATTTTAGGTAAACTGAAGGAATGAATTAGTGCCAATTCTGTATTTTCTGCTGGGATAAACTGGAAGCATTGCGCATATGTTCAGGTAAAGCTGGTATATCTTCGCTCGCATGACTAAAAGTCCTATGTCATTTATCAAATTTTTTAGCTGATTTGAGTTAGGACAACTACATTTTTCTATTCGTGATTCTTCACATTTTTCACTAACCGTCGTATCTTTATGTTATTTGGATCTCAAAATATAACCATTTTGTAAGGCAAAAAAATGTAAAGAATCTCGAATAGGAAAATTGTCCTAACTCAAATCAACTAAAGAATGAGATAAGACTTTTAGTCATGCGAGTGACGATATACTAGATAATCTTATATTCATAAAAATCAATAAGAGCTACCTTGTTAGTTTAGTGGTCGCAAGCTCTGCAGCTGAGTATGAGGTCCTGGGTTCGATTCCCAGGTCGGGCAAAGTCTTGTTGGACATTCAGTTATAATGTCGTACATTAATCAATCTATTTATCAACCTCAATGGTAGCAGCCCGTAATCTGAATTTGTACATGGTTGATTGCATTAGGATCGCCCCTTGTTACATGGGACTTTAATATAACTGGCGAAATTTGGGTATTTGGTAGGTACACATCTAAAGAAAAAAAAAAAGAACGTTTATTTGCGGCAAAAACGACCAATAAAAAAAATACAAACAAAATAACAATTTGGGAGAAAACATGCGTCACATCTACGCAAAACGGCCATCGCTCAGCATAATGCTAAGACCCTATACGAGACAGAACCCCAGCGCAGGTTTTCAGCGACAGGCGGCGTTAACGTGATGAAGTCAGCATCTGCTTAACCTTTCGGGGATTACACACGAGATGTAATGTTATGTACAATAAGATAAATAAATAAATATATATTTGTCCATAAATGCATTTACATTATTTTGACCTAAAAGTGTTCCAGAGTGAAAAACCCTGACTTCTAAACTAGGTTTATGTACCTGTATCTTAGAAACCAGTGTCCCTTCAAAGAAAATAGCATACCTTAGAAAATAGGACACACATTATACACAATAATCCATTAGGGCAAGTCTAAGAGAAAAAAAAACTGAATACAAGAAAAAAAAACATTATGAAAGTTTTGTGTTTTGTTTTCTCTAGTGTGTTTGTCTGGAGTTGTGTGTGTGGGTGTTTGAGGGTGTGTGTATGTTTGTGAAAGAGTGTGTGTGACTATGAGTGTAAGTGTGAGTGAGAGTATATGCGAGAGTATAATAATTAATAATTAAAGAGCATTTCATGAATCTGTCTGTAGATAGTATTTTACTATGAACGCTATATTTTTCAACAAGTTAGTATTGATGATGTTCTTCAGGAAGGTCAGGTGCATAGTACTCGCGACCGGCGTGCGTACATGACCAGATGACTAATTCCCGTAATTAGAAACGTTTCAAAGTCTAGTCGCAATCACATCTCAGCGACAATCAATGTCAAAAATGTAGGGAAATTAGAGGCATTTTTGACAGATTGAGACTGAGATCATACTATGAACGTTCAAGTCTTAAAATTACGAGAAATGTATTAAAGTAAACGAAGCAAAAGGTATGTAAGGATCGTATTAGGTAGGATTCTGTAATTTCTGCCTGCTCCACATGCGAAAAAGCCTAAGTTTAGAAACTTTCAAATTTTCCCAATCAACCTTAAAACCTTATGCTGTAGCGATAAAGTTGAAAATCTATTAAAGAAATTTGACAGATTTTAGTAGCTCGATGTGCTGGCGTCTGTACCTATGTTTATAAGATCTCACGATTTTCAACAGCTGGGGGATTAAAATTCTTCTAAATACATTGTTACTATATGAGTGGATCTAAACACTGCTCATATTTCTTCATAAATTATGTAATCACGAAAAAACCTCAGGAGAGTCGTGAATGTGTCATAAAAAGAACATGCTTGGCATTCTTTAGATTTCCAGATTACAAAGATGATAATCTTTGTGTGCTCCCGTTGTCACAGCCTCATTAAGTAGGTATGTAGCAACTTCAGTTTAAAAAAAACGTGGGGATCCCCGTCAGGACCGACGTTCCTTAGGGGGCTTGCATAATGAAGCAGGTTCCCGGTAAATACAAGTCGGTACCGATCGGTGCGCATCAAATAGTCCCCCATTAAATTATGCGCTCACACATAAAGGAACAGGTAAGTAAATTATTTATTACTATTATTTATTCAACATCCAGTAACAATAGACTCTTTATTAGGCACAATATACAATAACAATACAAATATAGGAAAAATAAAATAAAAAACAAATCACATTACTGGTAAAATATGTAACGGATTCCTTCCAAAGATCAACCTGCAGAGAGGTCAGAGTCGGGCCCAAAAACCCGCTTCTTTATGTAAGCACCTTTGCGTGATACTCGCACGCACACACACTCGTACATAATAGAAAGAGACATAGAGAAAATCGTATCGCATTGAATGAAGGAGGTATAACCCTTTTTCCTTACGTGACGATTTCTACCAGTCAACTCCTACTGCAAGTAGCGATAAGGAACTTTGTTCCAAAAAATGCATTAAGAAAGTTATTTTTTAACATTTAAGTTTGCTAAGGAAAATACCACTAAGATCTTTTATATTATCATTACTGCTAATTAAACGTGAAATGATTCCTTTGTCAGACTAGGGATTTTTTGATCTCCAGCACTTAATTACGTCATCAGAAATTCTTTTAAAATATTTAAGCGTACAGACCCTTTTCCTAGAAACGAATGATTCACTAAGTAACGTGACGGACAGAGTGACCTCCGTCATAAACGTTGACATTGCAATATCTGACTAATTAAAATGCTCAGATAAAAACAACTTACAATTCGGTTGCGGAAAAATTAAACTGTCGTAAAGTCAGGGAAAATAATAGTTACAAATTGGCTATCATCTTATTTAATCAAATCACAACTGTCATTTTTCGACAAAACAATTTTTGAATTTTTTTTTTGACAAATCACTACTGTCTTTTTTTGGAAAATTAACGTTGGGTGCCAATTTATGTAATTATAAGTTTCCCTAGCTGTACAACAATGTAGATCATTCCTATAAAAATCAGCGATGTACTGACGAGCATATATTCCTATAAAGTTTACCAATGAAGGTGATCAGCCCACGAGTAACTCGTTTACTTAACAAGCATTGGTAATGGAGTCACCGCCGACACCAGCACCCCAAATCAGGACCTACGGGGTGATTGCATAACACACTATCAATAGCAATCGGTTTCATTTTGACAGTTCAACAGCATTCATTGCGTTATTTACATTGTTGAGCAGACTTTCTTGAAAATATGAAGCAATGGATTAGCGATATCCTTCAAAATGATTCAGATTGAGATGGATAGTGTCTTACACAATTAGGGTGCAGTGCCCTAATTGCGTAACACACTTTCAATGATAATCTAAATAATGTTGACTTTTATTGCTAATTTATTGCTTCATAATGTGCGAAAAATTTGTCCTCAACAACTTAAATAACGCAATGAATGTTTTTGAACTGTCAAAATGCTCTTGGCTTTTGTAGAATAATAATCCGCCAGACCAAATTTCGTCCATTACGGCCATCCCAGCGGAGACTAGCCTTGGAGTTGGGAAATTATAGTGCACAAGTGAGTGCGCGGACGCAGAGTGCACTCTCTCTTCTCTTACCCTTTGTAGAGTAAGCAGAAAGGGTAGTACTTGTCAAAATTGGCATTTAAAACAGTCACAAGTAACTAGCGCATTCTACTGATTTATTCTGGTTTCTCCCAAACTCCGCTGTAACTCCTTCCGCATCGGTCATTGAAAGAGTGACAGCATAAAAGCTCGGAATTTATGTTAATTTATTGTTATAGCCCAAAAAAGCCGTGGAAAAATTCACAATGATTCCGCTTTATTTTTAGCATAATGTCATTACTTTTGGCAAGGTTGATTTAAAACGATATTAAATTGGTTCAACTGTTACTGGGCGCAAAACAACGCTTTTAATTCATACATACATTATATAATCAGCCTATAGTGTTCCCATTGTTGGGACACAGGCCTCCTCTTTTCAAGAGAGCCCAGTGCGGGTTGGTAGATGTCATAGGTCTTCGAATTTTTGATTCTAGGACATGCCGGTTTCCTCACGATATTTTCCTTCACCGTTTTGAGAGCAGTGGTGATGAAATTATTTACACAAAGTGAAGCGCCTGCCTGGGTTCGTACCCACGATCTACAACTCGTAAGTCACTGCTCTCACACTCTTTTAATAATTAATATTTTAGTGATATTATTATTACATACATGTCCCTATATAAAAAAAAATCTCATATTTGTTTTATTTAAATACCCATTTGTGAATTGTTTATTTTGTGTATTTTATTTTCTCTTCTACTCTTACACACGGTGTCTACATCTCGTTTTATCTATTTTCCTATCGCAGCTATGCTGGAAGAAATATCTTCTATCTTTAGAAATAAGCATATCACCTTTGCGCCGTTCAGGGGCAAAATGTCCAATTCTCAAAATGTCCAACGGTGTCAAAATGTCCAAATACCCAAAATGTCAAATTATATATATTAAAATTCAATATTTTTCTGTTATATTCTTCTTGTCTATTAATATATTATGTGTGTACATACATGATTAAATAAATTATCATATTGCCTCTCTGTTTTACTGTAACTTAGGCGACTGATCTTTAATACATCTTTATCGATACTATTTGCACATTACTCAAGATAGGACTAAGAAACAAGACTAAAGGCAAATAACCTTTATTTATATTCCACATAAACAACTGGACAAGATAAACACACAATTTGCATAGGTAATCAAATAATTATAATATAATTGCGGCCGAACTCAGCCGCACCTGACCAGTGCAAAGATAATCTGTACTAAATGCACTGTTAAAATGTCGTTTTAAATGATCGAATCCGGCTCTTTGTTTCTCTGCAATAACTGGTTCTGTGATTTTGTAAAGATAAGTACTATTATTGTGTAATATAAACTAGTATGTACACTTAGATATATCGAATCAAAGTCACACGATCAACGAGTCAACGATGAAGTACGATTTTTTTAAATGGCCTTGTTTCAAATGGTCAAATAGACCGATTGAATTTAGGTTTTTAATATTTTTTGGTGCTGTCAAATCCGAGGGTCATGTTCTATTTTTTAACTAGTCTATGCCAATTTTCTTCTTAATTGCAGCAAAGATTTTTGAACACTTTTTTAAAACCTCTTCGAATCAAGCCTACTTTGACAGCATTTGTACTTGTTATTATCCTGAAAGATAAGCTTATGCACAGTGGCCCTACAATCGTTTGACAGTTAAGTAGGCGCTGTACACAGAAGAACAGCCATATCATCATTTTTTACGAATCTTTTTCAAAAGGTTTGAAAACCCGTTTGTCTTAGTTAGCACTGCAGGCGAGTCTTTTTTCCAGGAAAAAGTCTCTTAATAAAAAAAGGAACTAATTCCTCTGTGGCTTTCATCACTGTAGGTGAGTAGATACCTATCCAGTGTCCAATAAGTGCCAGTTCCAATCTCAAAACATCAACATTTTTGTTTCTATTCAACAAACCACTTTTCTGAACCACATGACATTCGTGATCTATGTAACTCAACGCGGAAAGCCGGTGAATCAGACAGCCCTCGGAGGCGCGGGCGCAGGAGCGAGGTCGCACCGCCGCCGCGCCGCCGACCGGAGCTCGTGATACCTACTCCATCATGCCCGCAACGCCACGCCTCTGTGTAATTGTTATTTTAATCTATGCACCCTATAGATTCACGATCAGTTTCATTTAAACTGGGTTTTTGTTTAATTTGTAACAATAGATTAAATTATTGAGTTGTACTTAGAGAAATACAGAAAGACTAAAGTTTTCGATGTACATTCTGATAATCGAGTTGGATAGAGATAGTCGCTACTAAAATCACCTGCAATATAAAGAGGTTTAGCTGATAATGGACACATTAAAAAATCAGAAGCAAAACATACATCTATGAAAAAGCGGCAGAAATTATTACATGTGATGATATTTATAGTCACATTGTAGCAATGTCCTGGAAAAGTTCTTTCAAAGATATGAGTTGTCTGAGTATTACAACCAAATGAATATAGGGGTGTAAGGTCCAAGCACACAACAACCGGCCTCCCCAAATGTCAACCTCACCTGCGCGCGGTACACCCTGCCACTGACGAACGAGGCGCTGGCGACCGACCGATGGCGGTATAACCAACAATCAACCTAAATTCTCCAGAGCAATGACGGGCAGCAGTATCATCGCTGCGAAAGGATTAGCTCTGCGGTCTCCAACTCGCTAACCCAGCGTGGTGACTACGGGCATTAAACCTCCCATGGATAAAATGCCAAAACAACGGTTCCCAGTCCCGTGTGGTCCCTCTATTATTGGTCAAGGTAGCGGGCACGGAAACTGCGTGTGGCTGGGACAGACAGTATGCGGAAGGCGGAGGACTGGGTGTTATGGCGCAGCCTTGGAGAGGCCTATGTCCAGCAGTAGACTGCGATAAGCTGAGCTGATTGATTAGGTTAAGGTTGCCTGGAAGAGATCGCTGAAAGCGATAAAGCCGCCCATTGTACATTTTATAGATTTATTTTTTGTTAGGTATTTTTGTGGTGTACAATAAAGTATATATTAATAAAATAAAATAAATAGGTATTACCTGATGAGATATAAAGCATTTAACAATAAGGTATTACTCTTTCGTTTTTAGTTTTTATCGACCTTTTTCGGTTTCTTTGTTAGATTATCACATTGCTATTATATTCTTACAATATACTTATTCACAATAAACACAACGTAATCAAAACTCGTTTCTTATCAAACTTGAATCTCAGTGATTGAATAAAAAAAAGAATCGGTCACTATGGTCTGCGCGTACGCACGACTAATGGGCGCGGTCCTATTATATGCATCTATTTCAGTTGCAATTTATTTAAAATTTTACTACGCATGATACATATTTATTACCACTTTTATTTACTTGTAATTACAAAACACTTAGGCCTAAGCTTTGCCAATAAAAGCCTTTGTAGCTTTTAAGGAATAAATAAATTAAAATATTAAGATCTTTTATTGAGTAATAAAAATAATTACGTTCATAAACCTAGCTTTTGTTAATTGAATAGAACCTTCCTTTATTGCAATTTTATATGCATTTTAAGAGTCCAAGAGTTATTTTGCAAATTAATATAGTTCCTTCTTTCTGTTATGATTTGTTTTTTTTTTACCTACCTAACTATCCACAAAAAAAAACCTGTGCGGGACCCTCGTCAGGAAAGATGTTCCTTACGCAATACTCGCACGCACACTCACACTTGTATATACGGGCTGGGCAAAAAATCGTGGATCAAACGAAACAGGGCGATAAATGGGGTTATTTGCAGTAAAAAATATCTCTGTGGCAGAGCTCTAACTTGATCTTAAAAGTTATGACATTTTGAGTGTTTACAGTAAAGTTCTAAAGTTACAAATAATTTTTTGTGAGACTTACTCGTAAAAGATATTGAAAAAAGTGCCAATACTTGATAATCATCACTGTCATAAAAGCACTATTGTAGTGATGATACATTAAAAAAAAATACTGCAAATAACCCCAACTATCGCCCTGTTTCGTTTGATACACGAAAGAGAGAGAGAGAAAGTGTGAATTTAATATGTGTTTTTAATACAGACCCATCTAGTATAAGTTTTTAGAAGCTCTCATAAAATTGTCGCCATCTTGGATTTTCATTTTGACCTCACTATCAGTTTTAGCACCCTCGAAAATCATGAATGAAAACTATTTCACTAAAGTCGCATGGAACGGACATAACGCTTTTTCGCTCAACCAGTCAGTACCAGTCAACTCCCACCTCCGACCTTCGTTCTAAAACCAAAGTTGGCATAAGTAAAATAAAGATAATCAAGGCAAATCCATCATCAAAGTAAAGAGCCAACCTAAGGAACAAAAGGAAAAAACTAATTAGAAATCTGATTACCAACACAATAAAATCCTAATAGTTTCAATACGATCACTTTCATCTTCATTTCAGTTCAGAAAAAAAAACAACAAAAAATAAAAGACGAACGCACCACGGACAGCGAAAGTAATCGAGATAACCGCTAAAGATTTATAATTAGATCTTTGACACAAAAAGGCCTAGAGTTTAGTGTTGTCCGTCAATTCGATTAGATTAGCTAGTCTAATTTATATAGTTGTATCATTGTGGCAATTGAACAGAGCTCCACTGTGACTTGGTACTTTCTATTGCAGAGAATGCAGCTTACTGTGCTTTCAAAGTTGGATTCGTCGTCACAATAGATTACTTACCTTGCAAAAAAAACTTATTAAACTTCACCAATTTAATGTTTTCAGAAGGCAATTTTTTTTAAATTTAAACCTTTCAAAATATAGTCGCAGTCTCATCTCAGCGCCAAACAATTAATGTCAAAAACTTGTCAAAAATTTAGGGAAATAGAGGTATTTTTGACAGATTGAGACTGAGATCAGACCGTGAACGTTCTTAAAATTACGAGAATTGCCCCTTAGTGTGGTTAATCTAGCAACATCACCTTTAAGTATTCTATAGGTACGGAGTGTCCATTAGGAGGCTGCAGATAAATGCGGGATATTCGTCAACGGTGTATAAGCCTGCTTTGATTGAAAAGACAGCAAGAAAGCGCTTAAAATGAGATCAGTTCTATCAGCAAATTACCCAGTAATGATTACCACCTTATTACCAAAGATCAAACGCGTTTGTCTAGATACACATACAATTACTAAGAACACGGCAACGTCAAAAACAATTACCGCCAGACAACGCTTGGTCGAGTCATTGACAGTTAAGAGCTTACAATTTCCCTCAGCATCCATTGCGGCGTCCGCCCTATTGCACTTAACCTAATAACGGCTGCAATCTCGGCCGGTATTGCTGTCGAAATTGCGGGGTCATCTATCCGGGCACTAATTGAGACAGTTTAGCTTAAGACACTGCCCGGTCGACAGACGTCCGTAAATTGGCCGTTTACGGTGAAAGTCAGGACTATCAGGGCCCTATGTGGAAATGTTAAAGTTCATTGTAGCTCCTGATATTACAGGCATGTTATGGTGTTGCTTCGCTCCGGGGCGCTGTCCGAGGTTCTAGCCGCATTTACGCTAAGGTCGAATGCACTGCCACTGTTATTATTTTATAATACGGAATTGAAGGTAGTCGGTGCAGTTTAATACGGTTTAGCTAGCAATTTAAAGCTGCATGCCACTTACCTAAATATGTAACTTGTGCGCTTAATAACAATGCCGAAAAAGTTTGGTAGTTTCCCAATTATGATTGATTAAAGGTTGTGTTGCAATGTAATCGAAAAGAAGGCCTACTAAGAAGAATAAACTGCGCATGTCACTTAGTCACATTAGATGCGAAGTCGCTCCCTCATTGTATACCTAAGGCTTCTCATAGGAAGACGAAATAAACGTTACCATGCTTGCTTCCTGTATATTCATGTACGTCAGGCTGGCCCGGCCCCATGGAATTTAATAATGAGATTGTTATCAATCCAATGTACCCGGGTATACTAATATATGTAACACCTTCATTTTCAATGTAACTCTTTTTAAAAGAAATTACGTGCACTTCTTAGTGGCCGGGCCAGCCTGACGTTTTCAGCCCGGCCACCTTGTTTCCCACTAATCTACAAAAAATACTGGCAATATTGTGCTACAGATGAAATGTACCCTATAATTTATGCATATGTAACACAAAATCGAATCCTAAAATGCAATAGCATACGAAATATTAGCGGTTGCAGGTGGCCGGGCTGAAATTATTTCGTTAATATAAAACAGTAAAACTGCAACACCTACCAAAAACTAATACCAGTACATAATGAGATATAGAGATATAGAATACATGTAACGCTTTCATTTTAAATTATAATACATATTTAGAAAGAATAATCACTTGAAATTATATTTCAGCCCGGCCACCTAAAAGCGGTAATATTCCCTAAAATCTTATGCCAATTTGTACAGTAAAACCTGATACAGCTATGAAATGAAAGTTACATTCGTTTCGTTTTAGTCGTATACCTTTAAGCCTTCTGTTTGACTAGATTATCAAAATCTGAGAAACTTTCCGAAGAGTGACTATCATTTATTAACTAATTTCAGGACATTTGGTTTGTTGAGTGAAACAAAATTGGTAATTGTCATATTTTTTTAATAATCATTTTTGAAATTAGTTAGACAACATTTGTACTTATATTAATTAGGTACTATAACAATTGTTAATTATAAATAATGTAAAAAAAGGTTACACATTGATAATAACACAGTTATCAAAAAATTATAGTAATATCAATATTACCTTAACATCGAACATTCATTCATTCAGAATATTAGAAGATAATTTTTGGTTAAATACTTATTATACCTTGAATGAATGAATGAATGAATGAATTGCACCGATCCCAGCATGGTTAAACCAGACTCGATTAATCGAATGAACCCCAAGATTCGCACTAGCTCCTGTAGCCTCATGTTCATGGTGCTACAGCTACCATTGCATATCAAGGAATAGACCAGGGGGCGCGGTAATGGTAGGGTAGACGTGCCCGAAGGATAGGTAAGGATTTAAGAGCCTACCGGATATGCATCCTAGAGCAAGCATTGGACTAGTGGAGAGATGGGTAATTATATCTATGGATGGGCATCTTTTAGTGACCTTGCCGCCAGGTTGGTTAAGGTCGAGCTTCATTGTTGAGCTTTTGGCGGGGTTCTAGTGCTTTCTCGGTTCTCTTGTATGTCGTCGCTCTGCTGTGTTGTGTTAGATGTTTCTGTTTTCAATGTCATCGTCGGAAGTTTCGCTACTATCCGTTTCCGGTTTTTTGTAAATCTCGCTAGCGGCGATCTTGATCTTACTTCTGTCTTCCGCTGTATCCATCCAAAAATTGATATCCTTGTCAAAGTACTTCATGTCCTGTTTTAAATTGTCGTTCCATGTGTAAATAGGTCGGCCGACCTTCTTGGATTTGGCCTTGTACTGCATTGCTGCATGCAGCAGGTGTGGTTTGCGCCGCCTGTAGACATGTGCGAGGTAGCACATCCTGTGGTTCTTGATGCGTTTGGTTACTGTTTTTCCGTCTAAGATTTCATGCATTTTCTTTTGTCTTGGTTTATTCCTAGAGTGGTTAATCAAGTCTCTCATGATAACTCGCTCATATCTTCTGAGTCTTGATCTGTTGGCTTTGGTAAGTGCGGATACTTTCAAACCATGTATCATGCACGGTACGATCACCATTCGATACATGAGTCTGGCTAATTTCCAGTCCATATTTGAGTTCCTTATGAATGGTAGTAGCGATTTGGCGTTTTTCATAGCCTGTTCGCAACGTTTCTTTATAGTCCTTTTTCTGCTTAATGTAGATGTTATATGTGTACCTAGGTATTTAATTTCATCACATGTCGTTATATTTATTCCATTAAGGGTCACGTGTGTCGTTATCTGTGTAGCTATGGGGTCCCTAATTAGTATTTTTGTTTTTGTTTCGTTAATTTGGAGGCCTACACTATCTAGTAGGGGTTTAATATGGTATAGGATACCTTCTAACCCTTTTAGGTCATCTGTAATGATGATAAGGTCGTCCGCAAATGATAGTACTAGGGGGAGTGAGATTTCACGATCCTGGTCAAGTTTTATTAATTGGGTTTCCTCGTCGAGAGTTCTAAGGACTTCGTCGATGACCAGTGTAAACAAGCGAGGGGACAGAGGGCAACCTTGTTTGACTCCCTTTCTTTAATAATCCAATTGCTTTGCTGGCCACACCATTTGATGCATGTACGTTCATTCATGCATACCTTGATTATCCTGTTGGTTAGCGATTTGTTGGTTCGTTGTAATAAGATATCTCTTAGTGCATTGAGGTCGACGTTGTCAAAGGCCTTCTCTATGTCGAGGGCGAGTACATAAATTCTTTTACCTGCCCGCCATTCTTCGTCTAAGACCCTTTTGAGCGTAAAGATAACCTATTGTTTAAAAAGGCCGCTTGGTAGTTGCCTAAATCCGCTATTATCTCATCTAGTTTTTTAAGTACGTAGGAGGCGTAAATTCTGTAACCCGTATTGCAAACCGATATGCGGCGATAATCATTCACATCTTTAGGGTTATTGTTTTTTGGAATAGGTACCTGTACTGTCTCCAGCCACGTGTCGGGTGCTTCGTTCAGTGTCCAAGCTTTTTTCATGTGTTTGGTGACGGCTTTTTGTAGTATTTGGGGCATTGCTTTGTAAAGCTCGATTACCACTTGGTCAGTTCCGGGAGCTGTCCCATTCCGCATTTTACTAATGATTTCTATTACGTCCTCCACTGTGGGTCCATCACACTGTACTTCAGTTATCGGTTTTGTTATATTAACTGTTGGTATGAGATGGCCCTCGGATTTTTTTAATATTTGCTCCCATTTGGTCATCGGTATATAAGTAGGTTTTTTCGACGTTTTGTTTGACGTTTGTTCTTACTGTAAAAAAAGTATAGCATCTGCATGCGTTTTGCAGGGTGGTTTTTCCCCAGTCCACTGAGGCAGGCCCTGCATGCTTTTTGCTCTTCCTGATATTTAACCTTTTGAAGTGTTGCCCGACGTTCTTTTACTAGGTTGTGCCTATTTGGATTATCTGGTTGCCTACTTTGTAAGAATTTAGCCTTTTGTAGGTTAGCAAAAGCTAGTCGATGGTCTATGGAGTGAACTGGCTGAAGAATCAGAGTTTCCTGGGCAGCCGCTTTTAATATTTCCGTTATGGTATTCCAGGGTATTTCGGTGTGTTCGTCCGTTGAGTTGATTCCTATATCTTTTAGTTTTTTTGTTATGCAATCTTGGTATTTTGTTTTCGTGAATTTACTTTTGAGGGCGGAATAATAGCACTGTTTATAGTTGAAATTCTTGGCTGCAATTGTTGTTTCCTTCGCGGCTTGTTGTTGTCTTTGTGTATTGTTGTGTTTGGTGTATTCTTTTTTGTTGGAAATTTGGTTTATTCTTAGCAGACCCCAGATTATTTTATGGTCGGATGTGCCCCTAGCGGCCCATTCGCCTTTAATAAGTTCGAAGAGTTTTTTTGTTGCATGTGGCGTTATAATGTGATCCAATTGAGATTTCTGAGTGCCCTTTGACCATGTTATCCTGCATGATGATCTCGCTTTTGTCGTTTCTATTTGAAGTTTTTCCCTGTTGGCTATATCCATTAACATTTCCCCATTGTAGTTGGAAAGGTCATGGTGTAGGTTTTGTTGGATCAGCCCTTTGCGTTGGAAACTTTGTGTATCATGTCGACCAATATGAGCGTTAAAGTCGCCAAAAATAATTAAAGTACATTTCCTTGGTTTTTGTCTGATCAAGTTTAATAAGCCTGTGAAGGATCTGTTTGTTATAGATGTACAACTGTTGATGTGAGAATTGATACAGATGAGCAGGCTTGTCATTTCCCCTGTCAACCTTAAGAATAGCTGACATCGCGTCTGTATCCTTTTTTCCGTTAACTAATTCAATTTGAGCATCTTTTCTAATTAGAATTGCAAGTCCCCGGTGTGCTTTACCTGTGGTTCCATAGAGGTGCCATTCGTAGTGTGTAGAGTTGTATGCTCCTGAATTCATACCTGTTTCTTGTATGCAGGCTACGTGGATGCCCATAATTGAAAGTTCAGCGTCTATTTTATCTTTTTTGGCCGGTTTTGAGGCCCCCCGGACGTTCCAAGTTGCCATACGCAAGTCTGGGCAAGCATATTTTATTGCGGTAGACGGCTGATTTCTAATTATTGTAAACCCAGTGACATCTGCGACTTCGTCCGATAACTGTGTATACATTGATGTTTGTTGTTCATACTGTGTTAATGAGCTAGCTAATTGGGAGCTGTTCGTTTGTAACTGGGGTTTCGTGGGTTGACCTTGCTCTTCACGTGTGTTGTACTGGTTAACTAAAGGCTTGTTATGTTGTGTTGTTTTGAGGTTGTTTGGTTCTTGCATTAGATCTATCGGGTTGTTGCTGTAATCTTCGTCGTCGGTCATGATCCAGCTATCATAGTGCTGGTCCTTGTAGAGGATGTGTATGTTGCCGGGTACTGGTTCGCCGGTAGGTGAATACACAAGTGTGTGTCTTGTATCCGTGTGCACGTGCAAATTTAAAAGATAGAACTCGGACGCGGCGATTAGAATGTCCTCTCCTCCCCAGAACGTCTTGTTAAACTGCGTGGTTATGTATTTTGTTATCCTTTGTTCCTGGGATATATTACTGTTATGGAGAAATTCTTGTATATTATTTAGAAGTGCTAGGTGAATTCTGTCGTCATTTCGGTGCTCCAAAACATATGAAGCGAGGTCTTGACGGACAGACACGTGATCAAAAGTTAAACCCATTATATTATTTATTTGATGGGCTATAGCCCTAAACAAGCAGTTCCCGTCTTTTGTCATACGTACAATAACCATTTTAAAAACCTTTTGTTTTTATGCTATTTCAAGACCTTCTCAGCACATGTGTTGGGTTTGGGAACCAATATAGCTGTCAGGCGAGTGTACCGTCTGAAATTTATGAACTTCGCACTTATGAAATCTTTAGAATTTTTTTGTTTTTTGTTACTTAACCTTTTTTTTTTGTACTTCGAATCCAATTTGGCGCGCTTGGGTATACAAACTTGACTTACAAGCTGGGCAATAATTTAGTACAATGTTAAATTAAGAAAATCGTGAAATACGAATTCTAAAGCGATACCGTATTTTAGGCTAGAATAATAGAGTGTATTAGTTTATCCCACCCTCCTAAATATAATATGCAATCGTTTCCCTATAGCTTAGCTATTTATAGCTTACAATGGTGTTGAATTCGCGCGTGGCTTCAAAAGTCCAAATTATCAAACCAAAACGCAGCCGGATACAGCTTCCAATGGAGATCCCTGAAATATACGGAAAGATCTCACCAGATTTTCGACGTCACCAAGATCCTCAGCCGGCAGGCCTAGGCCTCGGGCTTGCAGATCAGGAACACACGTATGCCACTTCACCACCGTTTTAAGGTGTTTTAATTTACACCCACTACATACAACAAGCGTAACACCGTTCGTATTTCAAATTCGAGTTTCAAACTCCGAATTCGCCACGTGTTGAGCAGATTGCATTAAGTAAAAACAAAGGCGGGACACGACACGTCTGTCCCCTTCGGCGGTCACTATCCGAATCGGTTAAATACTTATTATACCTTGGTAAAAAATCACAGATTTTCATAATGATTTTTACATCAACTTTGAATTTAAAGTTTTGAAAACTTTCAATTAAAATTATGCTAATATAATTATTACAACAATTCTTAAATAAAGAGAGAACCATAGTTCTTTCAGTGGCAGCTAATGGAAATATAGCTATGTAGTATATATAATTTAACATAATATTAAAATCACAGCTAAAAATCACAATGTTAACTTGTATAATTAAACGTATGCTAATATAATAATCATTGCTAGCCTATATCTGGCATTTGTACTATAAGTATTTTGACTAATTCAAATTTAAATATATTGCTTATTAGAATCGATAAAAACGTACTAATCACTTGATTATGTTATTTAATCAAGCTAAAATGTACGTCAAGGAATGTAAAAATATTAAATCCAAATTACTTTTTTTAACACTAGACTGTAAATCGTCATAACACATCCACAGATCTTGATTAAATAAATGGCATTTATAATGTCCTAGATTTTCCCCCAATACTACATATTCAATAGCACCTACAATCACATAAATATTAGTTCTAACTTTGATAGATAAAGGTATATCGTTCAATATTATTTGATCTGTTCCATTTAAATCAAAATATTCTTTACATTATAGCTGGACAAAACAGTGCCCGGGCAATCGTGTTCACAATCCTTCGAAATAACGTCTATACAAATTGAGTCTTCTAGGGCTGATATTCCAAATGTTTTAATTACGTTCATATTAATGGGTAAAAATGGTACTGTTCTTTGAAGTTGAAATGCACATTTTTCTTCGGTACATATTTTTGTAAATAGAGCGCTATAAAATAATTCTAAAATCATTTGTTCAAACAAATTTGCGACATTGCATTCACAATTTATATCTATTGTATTTTTCGAGGATAGTTTGTAGTACTTTTTACATATGGTATTTCTTAGTAAATTTATGATTTTATAAATTTATATGGATCCTTTTTGGTGCATTTCATAATTTGAATCAGGAACTGTGAATCAAATTCGAGTAAAAGATGAAAATCAGCTGTCAATATTTTCCCTATAAAAACATACAACGCATTGAAGACATTATTAGTGCTACTGTTTCCCTACTACTGATTAAAACCAACGTTATTATGGAGCGGCGACGTCATTTAAGCAGGGAAGAAATGCTCAGAGCCGTGGGAATGATAGAAGCTGGTTCCCGGCAACGTACTGTGGCTTTAGCTCTGAATACAAGTCAGAGTGTTATCAGTCGACTTTGGACACGTTACCGAAGCACTGGTACCGTGGCTGAGCGCCATGGAGGACGGTATCGCTGCACCACACGGAGACAAGACCGATACATTCAAATCTTAACTCGAAGAGCTCCAACAATAACCGCCATGATGTTAGCCGTGAGGCTTCATCACTCTTCAGGGAACTTAATTAGCGACCAAACAGTCAAAAACCGCTTGCATGAAGTGAACCTTCATTCCCGAAGACCGCTACGGGTACCACCTATAGCAATGCACAATCGTAGGATTCGATATCAATGGGCTCTTGAACACAGAAATTGGGCAGAAGAACAATGGCGTTTCGTGTGCTTTTCTGATGAGTCTCGTTTTGGTATGAGACCGGATACAAGACGTATACGACACTGGAGAACCCCTGGACGCCAACAGCGATTAAAATCCTGCCAGGAAGTCCATCCTTATAGTGGTGGAACCATCATGGTATGGGCGGGTATTTGGATCGGCGGAAGAACTGAGTTGATTTGGATCAGAGGCAACCTCAACGCTCAAATTTATGCTGAGACGATTGTATCAGACGTCATCGTTCCTCTACAAGTGCAAATCGGTCCCTTATTTCAGTTAATGCATGATAATGCACGACCGCACACCGCAAGAGTTGTAAGACAGACTCTCGCCGCAGCTAACATCAATGTCCTGCCCTGGCCTGCTCAGTCGCCAGACTTGAACCCGATTGAGCATGCATGGGATATGCTACAGAGAAGAGCTCTGCCGAATATGGAGGGTATCCAGTCGCAAGAAGACCTTTTTTTGTTGTTGCAACGAACATGGGCTGCCATTCCACAGCGTGATTTGGATGAACTCATTTTGAGTATGCCAAACCGATGTTCTTGTGTTGTTAGTGTTCGCGGTAGAAACACGGATTATTAATTGTTTAAGTTACCCAATAAAATTTTAAAGAAAACTGTTATTTCAGTCTTTTTTTCGAACTTTTGTGTTAGTGGTTCAAATGTCAAAAATCCCTTTATTAGGAAAATGGCAAATTTCTTTATTAATGCAAAGGTGACTTGGTTTATCGTTACTGTGACAAACGAAAACACTTTATTTGATGAATCCTTAAAGAAAATTTTAATTAATATCAATCAGGAGAAAAGTTATTGCAAAAATATATGTTGATCCCTAGACACTTTTGATGTGTGTATATTTAGTTGATGGCATTGTATGGAGTTTTATTATTAAGTAAATGAGTGTTTAGATTTACTTTACTTTACCTGTATATTTTTTTAAATAATTACTTAGCTACCCATTAACATTGTTTGTCGATATATTTTAATTTATCAAAACTATGACTTACCTTAAAAACATCACATCACAAACAACTACACTGCAACAACTGATCAAATTTTACACTCACAGTAATATTAAAACGTAAAATATTATGTCAGAAGTGTTGATAACTACACGGCTCTTGCGCATCTATTCTGTCTACTCGGGGAAAATATCTTACGACTTAGGTTGGGACGCGACACAGGCGCCGTCTAAAAATCGGTGGTAGCGTCTGTGAACTATTATCTTTGTATGGTTATGTTGTGAAGCCAAAAACGGAGAAAATATATATAGGTTTAGGTATTATGTATCCAACAATTATTATGTGTGATTTATACTACTTAGTTTATTAATAAAAATATCATAGTAACGCATTTTGTTTCACTCAACAAACCAAATGTCCTGAAATTAGTTAATAAATGATAGTCACTCTTCGGCAAGTTTCTCAGATTTTGATAATCTAGTCAAACAGAAGGCTTAAAGGTATACGACTAAAACGAAACGAATGTAACTTTCATTTCATAGCTGTATCAGGTTTTACTGTACAAATTGGCATAAGATTTTAGGGAATATTACCGCTTTTAGGTGGCCGGGCTGAAATATAATTTCAAGTGATTATTCTTTCTAAATATGTATTATAATTTAAAATGAAAGCGTTACATGTATTCTATATCTCTATATCTCATTATGTACTGGTATTAGTTTTTGGTAGGTGTTGCAGTTTTACTGTTTTATATTAACGAAATAATTTCAGCCCGGCCACCTGCAACCGCTAATATTTCGTATGCTATTGCATTTTAGGATTCGATTTTGTGTTACATATGCATAAATTATAGGGTACATTTCATCTGTAGCACAATATTGCCAGTATTTTTTGTAGATTAGTGGGAAACAAGGTGGCCGGGCTGAAAACGTCAGGCTGGCCCGGCCACTAAGAAGTGCACGTAATTTCTTTTAAAAAGAGTTACATTGAAAATGAAGGTGTTACATATATTAGTATACCCGGGTACATTGGATTGATAACAATCTCATTATTAAATTCCATGGGGCCGGGCCAGCCTGACGTACATGTATATTCTTGCAATGTTTTTCTAGTCAGTATTGCACCGAAGAAGACATATAGCTGTACAAGAATCTCTTGGCACGTGGCCAAAATCGAAACTAACGCGGCCATTTTATTTTTCAATACATTCCACAAAACAATTTCATAAATTTTTACCAAGTGCGCCCATATGTCAACATCATTCGAGCCCCAAAAGATCCTTGCAGCACTCTTGAGTTCGTCATACACTTCTAAAGTTGTCAAGATCATACAAACCAAAGGCTCTAATACCATCCGCCGTAACCAGAATCCGCCGATACCTCGAACTGTTCGAAATGGTGTACTGTCCATGCAATCTGATTTACGCGCGCGGCTCCGGTCCTGAAGCCAGCGTCTACTATAAAGTATACGTTTACCTTTTTAGGAATGCTAATTCCTGTACAGATTATTCATTGCTCTTGTCTACATAAATTTGTTGGCGGTACACTAAAATTTTATGGTAGGCGGCGTCAGTGAATATATTTAAGGAATTTAATAATGCAGAGATACTTTGGGTTTACGATATGCCTTAATAAGGGCTTGTAGCTAGAAGTAATCAGTGCAGAATGTTCAATCTAATCGTTAGTAGCATCCGGGTACAATGGTGACCTATTTCTAACGCCAAGGAGTTTTAATGGTATGGGTGTTGGTGTTGGTTGCGGTGTTGTAGAGGCACTTGAGATATTTCAGCTTTGTCTCTGGGATAGGAACTCATCTGCGATGCTTCTACTATTACAGCTTTTTATAAGCCATGGCAACCTACTATCAGGTGCGCCATCAGAAGGCCAGTTCCCGTAACTAAAAACGTTCAAAATCTAGTCGCAGTCTCATCTCGGCGACAATTAATGTCAAAAACTTGTCAACAATGGAGGGAAACTAGAGGTATTTTTGACAGATTGAGACTGAGATCAGAATGTGAACGTTCTTAAAATTACGAGAATTGCCCCTCAGATTGTTTTCTTAACGTAAATGAATACTCAATGAGCTGTGGGTCAAAATAACCACTACGTGGAGCCCGACACAGCCTGAAGGCGATGCAGCAGACCCAGTAGAAGATGGCGGGACGAGCTGCCGAAAACAAACGACCAGTGGTCCACTTTAGCCCTGGATCGAAAGAGCTGGAAGTCATGGAGCCTTTGCCCAGCAGTGGGATGATGCAGGCTAACAGTAATGAATACTGACACCAACCGAAAAAAAAATGCTGTGGAAGCTAGGATAAGACTGAACGGCCTCTACGCTATCGTCGCGCGTCGCGCTGTTATCATAGCATAGGCAACAACGAGCAAATCCAGAAAGAAATGACACTTTATAAAAATATTGGTCTTATTTGCAATAAAGAGACAGAAGTGGAGAGCAGTGACGTCTCCACTATCCCATGAAACACTTCAAACTTAATAAAGAAATATAATTATTACTTATGATAATATTTCCTCCCAATAAATTCATGATCTAGATACAACAACAACCAATTGCATTCCAAACACCAATAGGTGCCAATTATATTGAAATGTACATTTATTTATCCATTAGTATAAACATTAATAATGATAAAATAAAAGCACCTGTAAACCTATCATTTATCTGCAATGTTAATAGCGAAGACCTTTGCTGAAACACCAAGGCTTTAATTAACTATTTTGTTCTGCTACATATAAGGGTGCGTCTAGATTATGTTATATAACACGTCCAAGTGATTTAACAGTGCTTGTATAGAAACATGTTATATAACTATGTTTAATAACATGTTATGTTACACAGTGTGGACGCACCTTTAAATATTTAAAGTGTTGTTATTTGTTTTGTTAATTTTAGGGTTCCATACCCAAAAGGTGATAACGAACCCTATTTCTAAGCCTCCGCTGTCCTTCCGTCCGTCTGACTGTCAGCGGGCTGTATATCATGAACCGTAATAGGTAGACAGTTGAAATTTTCACAGAGTCTGTATTTTTATTGCCGCTATAAAAACAAATCATAAAAATAAAATATTCATAATTTTCAGCCGAACGACGTACACTGCTGGGCAAAGGCCTCCCCCAAGTACCACCACTTCGACCGGTTCTGTGCTTCTCGCATCCAACGTGTTCCTGCGGCCTTCACAAGGCCAAAAAAAATAAGTTACTAAAAATGAAAGGGGTCTCTAGACACAAGAAACGTGCTCTTTTTGGTGTTTTTTGCTTTGTGGTACGGAACCCTTCGTATGCGAGTCCGAATCGCACTTGGTCGGTTATTTTAAATTGATTTAATTTAATGATAGTATTTGCAGCAAGTTAGGTCTTAAGTTTCAGATGTAATCTGGGTGGATTGATCTTTTGACAGGTGCAACGAATTATGTAATTGTTTTCGCAGAGTTGGTTGCTATGCAAAATACAGGCTGACTGGTTCAACGAGGGACATAGGAAGAGTACTCGGTTCGTAGTATTCGATCCTTGTTCTAGTTAGTATATCTAATCAGCCTATAAAGTTCCCACGCTGGGACACAGGCCTCCTCTCTTCGAGAGGGAGGGGGCTGTAATCTACTACGCGGACCCAGTGCGGGTTGGTAAATGTGACATGTCTTCGACTTTTTGGTTCTAGAACATGCCGGTTTGTTCTAGATTGACTTGTTCTAGATTATTTTATCAAAAAACTAGCTGACCCGGCGCACTTCGTACCGCCTCAGAAACAATAAATTGGAAAAATGTACGAGAAAATGAATCATCTTCATTTTTTTTGTGAATTTTCCCATATTAATAGTCATTCTGCTATTCGGGATGGAGACAAATCCAACAAATCAAAGATCATAAAAATCGGTCCAGCCGTTCTTCAGTTATAAATGGTGTAACTATCGATATCCGTGAACTACGAGTAGCCCGACTTTGTAAATTATAAAAAGAAAAGATTAGATTTTTTCTATGTTAGTTTTTTACGCTTTCACGCAAAAACGGCTGAATGGTTTTGAATAAAATTAGGCACATAGGTAGACCATGACCTGGATTAGGACGTAGGATACTTTTTATCCCGATATTCCTACGGGATCGCAACTTATACGGGTGAAACCGAGGGGTGCAGCTATTTTGTATAAAAACGGTACCTAGATTTCTCTTATTACGTAATAGTAAGAGTAACCGCAAACATGTAACATGCACAAACACCCGGATCTGTTGGTGTATAATATTAATACAGTGTTTTTCAGTTAGAGCTTTAGATGTGCATGGATAAGTGGTATTAAGTATCGGTGAGTAGTTCCGACAACTGCGGCAGACAGACTATGATAATACCAATTCAAACCATTAAGAACAATATCAGAGACAAATATAAAAACTT
The DNA here is from genome assembly GCA_914767645.1 of Hydraecia micacea. Taxonomy (NCBI): domain Eukaryota; kingdom Metazoa; phylum Arthropoda; class Insecta; order Lepidoptera; family Noctuidae; genus Hydraecia; species Hydraecia micacea. Next base: position 6,827,258 of record OU611794.1, read on the forward strand.
ACAGATTCTAGATCTTATTTTTTTGTTAGGCCTCTACTAGGCACTGCCTGTAATGCCAGTTTTTTTTGTCATAGAGTTAACTACAAAATAAATCTTAGATTTTTTAGTCCCCAGTTTTCGTTTAGGCATATTTTTTCATGTATTACATTGGTTAATCCGGATTCTGTACAGTTAATACATGGTGCTATTTAAGTAATTGCTTGTGAGTACAGTCAACAAAAGAGATAAATATGCAGGATCGTCGGATATAGTTGAAGTTTAGTAAGAAACCGATGGATATATTGATTTGAAATTGACTTTGATTGAAACATGAAAATCAAAGTCAAATAATTTATTTTAAATAGGCACTTTTGAACGTCAAAAATTATAATAAAACGAAATTGATTCTATTCGCCCATTCCAAAAGGTAGTTTTCGTATGTAGAAGAATGGGCAAGAAACTCCACCGTTACTCTTTCATGACTATATAACTATTACTATTTTATAACTGTCTGGCGGTTTTAAGTATTTTGTATATGGCCTACGCAAATGTCCTGCAGATCTGGTAGCGTCGCGTTGTGTGACGGGTCGTTGAGCTCCCTAAAATAGGGTTGAGCTACACGATGACTGATGCATGCATGCCGTATATTGGGACAAGTATACTCAAAGCTGCAATGGCTATTTCTACAAAGCACTTCAAGACATGGCCATGCATTGTTAGACTCACATAACCATGTGTTTGGGTTTTAAATGAGACCTCTGAGTTTGTTTCGGTATTTCTTCTCAGGGATAAGGAACGGGTCTAGGAAACGGTGGCGCCATCTAATTTAAAAATATTGACCAGCAAAATATTGACGTGTAAAATTGTCTTAAAATACGAGTAAGTACCTACTTTTAGAAATAAACATTTCACTTCATATCATTGTGGCATACCATACATTGAAGTAACAATAAAAGTTACTCCGTATAAACTGTGTTTAGACGATACAAGTCATTTGTTGCTTCAATTTTATATGATGCCATAGGCAAGAAAACTTGCTTTATGTAATGGTGCTTTAGTGATTAAATCTCGGCTTATATTCCACCGCTTACCGCTGCGATACCGCATCCATTTACGATACTTTATACTTCCAGACTATTCTGCTACCGCAATGATCATGTGCAAAAGCGTGATGAGTGCAAAACCTGACGACATTATTCTAGTAACACTTAAAAAATAAAAAAACAATATTAAAGGTGTGTGTTAAGTCTAATTACTTCGTCTCAGTTATGGCGCTCAGCTATTAAAGCCACTCGTTTGTATATAAACGAGCATAAAATTACTGGACCCCACGCTGGGGTCGATTAAAATACATGTTTTTTATTGTCTTTAAACTAACCAGATGGTATGGTCAACCGCTGTTAACGTGGTGTTTATTTAAATTAATTTCATAGAGCGTTTCTTGAAGATAGATTAATTACGGAAAAGTTAAACGGGGATATTAACCGCATACGCAGATGAATAAGCAGTGAGGTATTTATTCGCGATGCATTTAATTTAATTGCCAGCTGTGCCCCCGACTTCGTTCGCGTGCCTGTCGGAAAACAAATTGGGTTTCATTTGTTTTAATTTTTTGCGAGAGACCCTAATTCTTTTTCTAAAATAAAATTTACTCCTTATAACCTTATCTATCTGCCCGTGAAAATCCCGTCAAAATCGGTCCAGACGTTTCGGAGATAAGCCGGGACAAACAGACAGACAGAAAGACAAAATAAAAATAAAAATTATATGTACCGTATATACTTTCATATTATTATGCATTTAGTATAAAGCTGTTATTTTGACATTGCAAACAGAAACTTAAATTTTATTTATTTGTATAGATTCTAGCAATATTTTGACGTCGTGGAGCAACGTTCCATTCTTTCTCTAACATAATATGCCTTTTTAAACACATGTAACTCCAGCATAGACAGAGGGACACAACATTCATTGCCCTGTAGCTCATAATTTTTTTTAGAATAGAATAGAATAATTTATTTGTCAAACATAGGTGATAATATATAAAGATCTTAAATATTAGGTAGTGCGCTATGTTTTGCCAATATTGACATACAAATGATTCATATTATTAAAAGCTATTTCAATTATTAGTATTAAATTACAATGACAACTTTATTACAATGCAATTATATAAGTATTTGAGTACATAATTGTTAAATTAACTCATGCATGCAAATTCAATTTTATTACGAATCAATGTCAATTTCATTTTATGTCAAAATTTAATGTCAATAATTCAAGTCAAAAGATTATTATTTAATACTGTAATGGCCACACTTTACTGAAGTGCATATTTTAATCTATAGGAATATTAAGCAGGCATTACCAACTCTGCCTACCACTCAGTTACACTTAAAGCTGTAGCGGTATCTACTATCTACAACGCCACATGCGAACAACGCGTCATACTGACGTCACGCAAATCCTGCATCTCGCAAGCAGTTTACCGCGCAACTAGCATAGATACAACGGCCCGACATGAATCATCGGGCAGTTGCCCGCGAGACACAACACCCGTCTGGCCGGAGGATCCTCCCTTTTCTACGAGTATAGAGTACTAGCTGCGCCCCGCGGTTTTACCCGCATAAGTCTCGATCCCGTGAGAATATCGGGATAAAAAGTATCCTATGTCCTTTCCCGGGACTCAAGCTATCTCTATACCAAATTTCATCTAATTCGGTTCAGCGGCGTGAAAAGGTAACATACAAACAGACAGACTGAGTTACTTTCGAATTTATAATATTAGTATGGATGAGTGAACTTTACACCCTGTTCCTCATACCTCTATATAGACACGATACAATTTCCTTTAGCATCATCATCTTCCTGCCCTTATCCCATGTTACTTGGGGTCGGCGCAACACGTTTTCTTCTTCCATTCTCCCCTGTCAACCGTCACGCTATCATTCACTCCCTTCTCTTTCATATCATTCCTCACACAATCCATCCATCTTTTCTTCGGCCTTCCTCTCCCTCTCCATCCATCAACGTGTACATTCATCACTCTTTTAGTCACATGCGTTTCGTCCCTTCTCATCACATGCCCATACCAAGCCAAACGATTTCCTTTCAACTTTTCTGTCATTGGCGCCACTTTCAAACTTCCTCGTATATACTCATTTCTTATTTTATCCATTCTCGTCACTCCACACATCCATCTCAACATTCTCATCTCCGCTGCATGCAATCTTTTTTCATCCGTCTTCTTCACGGCCCAGCATTCAGACCCATAGAGTACGACAGGCCTTATCACGGACTTATAAATTTTGCCCTTTAACTTGAGGGGCATCCGTGGGTCGCAAGTTGTTCCTGTGACCTGTCGCCATTTCATCCATCCTGAATTGATCCGGTGCATTACGTCTCGGTCTACTTCGCCATCTCCTTGGACAAGCGACCCGAGGTACCGAAAGTCGGAGCAGATCGATAAGGGCGTTCCGGCGAGAGATATGGGCACAGCACTGGAGAGACCGCCAAAATCACAAAACAGATATTCTGTTTTGGTCCGACTTACTCTCAGGCCAACGGTCTCGAGTCTTTCCCACCACACCTCCAATCTACTCTGGACCTCTAAGCCGTTCTCGGCAACCAGCACAATGTCATCGGCGAACAGCATACACCAGGGAGCCTCTTCTTGGATATCCGATGTAAGTGCATCCATTATCAGCACGAAGAGGTACGGACTGAGTGCTGAGCCCTGGTGCAAGCCGACAGCCACATCGAAGCTGCCAGTAGTGCCCACTGTAGACCGGACTTGGGTACTGCATCGACTGTACATCGCTCTAATCAACTGCACATACTTCCCTGGCACACCTTTCTCCTTCAGCGCCCACCACAAAACTTCACGAGGCACTCTGTCGTATGCCTTTTCGAGGTCAACAAATACCATGTGCAAGTTTTTATGCGCACCTCTGTATTTCTCGCACAGCTGGCGGATAGCAAAGATGGCATCTGTTGTTCCTCGACCAGGCATAAAACCGAATTGGTTTTGCGAAATTTCACTCTCCTCTCTTAGTCGCCTTTCAATAACTTTCTCCCAAGCCTTCATACTATGTGACATTAACTTTATTCCTCTATAGTTGTTGCACTCTAGCACATCACCTTTGTTTTTAAAGATGGGCACCAGCGAACTGTTACACCATTCGTCAGGTATGGCTTCTTCTAGCAACAACTTATTGAAGAATAAAGCTAACCACGTCCATCCATCTACCCGCAATAACTTCCATACTTCAACTGGTATTCCATCCGGACCTGTTGCTTTACCATTCTTCATCCCATTTACTGCTATTCTCACTTCATCCATACTAATCATTCTCACTAACCCCTCATTTACTGGTTTATTCCCAAGCACACCACTCCAGTCATTCTCCTCATTCATAAGTCTTTCGAAATAGCTCTTCCACCTATCCTTAATTTTCTCATCATCCGAAAGAACTATTCCAGTTTCATCCTTTATACACTTTATCTGACAAATATCCCTCGTCTTTCTCTCTCTAGCTCTAGCAAGCCGGTAAAGATGTTTTTGACCCGCTGGATTATCCAGTGTATCATAAAGCTTGTCCTGGGCTTTTGCTCTTGCTATGGCCACAGCTTTCTTGGCTTTTTTCTTTAGTGTATCATACTCACTCTTTTTTTCTGCTTTCAAACTAACATTCTCATCTTCAACACTCTGCCACTCCTTGAACTTTCTCTTCTTACTCTGCAACACATTCTGTATTTCTGTCGACCACCACCATGTATCCTTATCTATCGTACCTTTTCCTTTCGTCTCTCCCAAAATATCTTTCGCTACCCTCCTAATATACCCTGCCATTTCATTCCAACATTCATTTACACTTCGATCATTCATGTCTCCCATATCTATCATTTTATCCACCACTCGCTCTTTCAATTTCCTCGCATAGTCATTCTTCTCCAGCATATGCCATTTTATTTTGGGAGGGGGTCGCTCTTTGTTTTTAATGGGCTTTATTTCCACAACCATTTCCATAATTAGGAGTCTGTGCTGTGAAACTAGATCTTCTCCCGGTAGCACTTTGCAGTCTTTGATGTGCTTTAGGTATTTGCGTCGTACTAAAAAGTAATCGATTTGCGTCTTGTGATTGCCACTTTTGTACGTGATTAGGTGTCCATCGTTCTTCTGGAACCAAGTGTTGGCTATTGCTAGGTCAAATGCTGTAGCGGATTGGAGCAATATCTCTCCCTCGTTATTTACGGTACCAAATCCCCATCCTCCATGCACTCTTTCATAAACACCTCGCATTCTTCCCACGTGTCCATTAAAATCACCTCCAACTATCAATTCTTCATGCACCGGAATGTTCATCAAAACCGTGTCAAAATCCTCCCAAAACTTCTCTTTTACCCTTTCATCACATCCCACCTGCGGTGCATATACACTTATTACATTCAGCATTACATGTTCTACCAAAACTTTTACAACGATTAATCTGTCATTCATTCTTTTTACCTCCATCACCCCTTCTTTCAAATTACTGTCTAACACTATTCCCACACCATTTCTTTTCCCGTCACTCCCACAGTAGAAAAACTTGTATCCTTCACCGATTTCTCTCGCTTTCGTTCCTTTCCATTTTGTTTCTTGCAAACACGCCACATTTATTCGTCTTCTTTTTAATACATCCGCTAATTCTCTGGCTCTCCCTGTCATCGTCCCAACATTCCAACTTGCATACCTCAATCTCATTTCCCGGGCTCGCTTCTTACGTTGCCCCCGCCCGGGGTGGTGCAACAACCCTAGTCCTCTTCCCACAGGAGCCGGGTGCTGCCCCTGCGCGTCGCCTGTGGGGTACGCCCTAGCCCTATCGCGCATCACATTTTTACTCATCATGTTGCTTAAGGTTTTGGCAAGGTTTTACAGTCGGCCGCCTGCCTGACACCAACCCTCCTTGGGAATGCGATTGTTGATGGTTTACCCGCCATCGCGCGGGTGACCCAAAGTGCTATATGGTATGCACTGGGTCTGGAGCTCCCTTAGTCGCCTCTTACGACACCCACGGGATGAGATGGGGTGGTCCTATTCTTTCTCCGGGACCGACACGGCACACAATTTCCTTTAGCATATAATTTAATTATTGCCTTTGACCACAGCATACGTAACCCTTTGTATTCGAATAGGTCTCAAGTATCCTATCATTATAATCAAAATTCTACACTAACTCCACCTACCGCATAGTAAGGGGAACAAAGTAGTAAGCGCTGTATTCATCGCGAATGTCCTTTAGCTAATAGTTTAATTGCGCTGTTCGGTTCGGGGCAGCGATAGAGATCAGCGCTGCAGCGGTGCGGAGGTCACCTGCCCGCTCCGTGTTTCACCGAACTATTCATCAGGCTTGCATAACTCGGGGAATATTCATAGTTGAAACTTACACAGCATGTATCGGAAAGGTATGGTCATATTTCCTTCCTGTCCTTATCAATAAAGCATATTATAAGATTAAAGACTACGTTGACGACAAGGTAGTTTGGCAATAATTCCTTCTGCACATGTGGCTTCCCTGGCACCTCATTAACGGCATAACTACGTAAATGTCTATTAACTGTTCTCAAATTACGATGTTTATTTTTTATTTGTACATACTTCTTTGACATAATCTTTTTATTATTTGACATTATATACAGACAATTTTAATTTTTCACCTATTTATTAGTTGAAATGGCAATCATATCTCTTGGTTTTAGTAGTTTTTTATATTTTATCTATCCTTTTGATACATTCTTATTTTGTAAATGTGAGGACTTTGTAAGCCTTGTACCTAGACTTTAGATCTGTAGACCATTTTTTATTGTATCAAGTACTTACCTGTACTTGTTGACAGGCCTACGTTGTCCTCCCATACCTACTGTAACTTGAAAACATTGTAAAAGCCAATTATTTTTTAAAAGAGTAACCATGGAGTTTCTTGCCGGTTCTTCTCCATAGGAAACGACCAATTGGAACCGTGCACCTAGCATCTGACGTTTCATAAGTGCCCATGTTGGTTTATGTGAAATAAAAATATTTTGATTTGATTTGATTTGATTTACGGATGTGGTACAGACTATCTAACTGAACAATTTTCTCCGTGGGACTAACATCGTAATCGCGAAAAAATATCAACTGTCCCATACAAAACTGCAATACCTACTCGACCCAAATGTATGGGACGGCTGATTATTTATGTATTAAAAAGACTATCTCTTAATGGTCTCTTTCACTCGATTTTGCTTTATTGGTATACAAGTTGCTTGTCTTTCTCATCAATTATGAATACAATCAATTGTGAGGAATTGAAATCAAGGGGTTACTATGATTGATCACCTATTGACATGCACCAACTCAGTTGCGTCCCTAACGTGCGATGTCGGATAATATCCCACGGGAACGTTAAGCCGGGATAAAAAGAATTACATGTGTTAATCCAGGTTATAAACTATCTGTGTGCCAAAGTATCCAAAATCCGTTCAGCCGTTTTTGCGTGATTGGGTAACAAACATCCAAACATAAACACTTTCACATTTATAATATTATAGTAGGATTAAAAATTGAGAACTGATTTAAAACTATGAATACGGCACATGTTTAACGTCAGCAAAGTCCGATGAGTTAATAATATTATACAGAATTATCTCAAAACGAGGATCATAAATAACGTTCTAGTTAATTTTTGTGAGCTGCCTCGGAGGTCGAGGTCAGATCTAAATGATCGTTGCTGACCAAATAATTGATTGGTTAACTTCTTTGTTTACTACATATTAAGTTGTCTGACCTGCGTTTGCGGTCAGATGTTTAGCCGATCCTAATCATCATTTACAAAAGTAGATCAGTTACAACAAAATGTAGATGCTGTAACTACACATCTAGAATTGGAGGCTCGGGATGTACAGTCAACAAAAGAGATAAGTATGCAGGATCGTCGGATATAGTTGAAGTGTAGTAAGAAACCGATGGATGTTGTCGATTGAAATTTAATTTGATAAATGAGCTGTTTGTTTTCTATTCATAAAATTAAATTTTATTCGAGAACTTCCATCGGTGTCTTACTAAACTTCAACTAAATCTGAAGATCCTGCATATTTATCTCTTTTATTGAGTGTACCTACCTGAAAACTTAACCAACCGCATGCAAGTGAAGACAAGTAAAACTGTAGGATTGTAAGGGATTTGAGGTAAGCGAAATGTGCCATACCATACATGCATTTCTGCCCTACCCTTTGGGGAAACGAGCCGTGATATTATGTTATGTTGGGGTAGACACGACGTTCTGTTCGTCGTATCTATTGTCGTTCTCGTTGATATTCTTATCACAAAATAAATATGAATAAAACAGAAGACGAACTGGCAGGGGATCGAGGGGGGGAGGGGGGGTTGGGTGGAGGGGGGCTCAGGGGATCAGACCTGAATAAATCTGAATCTTATAATTATCACGTGGGTATAAATTAAAACAAGTGCACGTAAGTTAATACAAACCACAGAACACATAAGTTACATTTGCATACTTTTAGGTATTTTTATTTGCACCCACTCTAGTTTTTCATCTCCTGCTTTCGGCATACGATGTTCAAGGTGGATAGCTGAAAAATTAAATAAAACCTCTTTTAATTGTTTTAATAAATTAGGTAAAAAATCACGTGTCCGTTACAATAAGAATTACGAACGTATGTATTTTAATAAACCCTGTGCTTATTTTTGTTGCTGACGATCCTTCAGGAATAAAAACAAACGAAAAACTGGATCAAACCTATGATCAAACCGGAATGAGAAAGCTTATTAGTGGATAAGACAAAGTTTAAAACAGAAGACGAACTAGCAGGGGATCAGACCGGAATAAATCAATAAAACACCCGTCCCTCCGTGGACAAGGAAGCGACTAGCTATCAGCGATTTTCTTGCCCAAGAAACGTACAAAAGATTGAAGGTCGCGTGTAAGTAAGAGAGATACATACTATATTAATAATTAATCGTTAACTGTTTACACCGCCGCTGGCAAGTACTCATTTGTCGCATCGACAAGAGCCATCAAGGAGAGTACTCGCTCAGAGACGCTCGCTTGGTGGGCAGAACGCTGAGAGACTGGCGCTCGGTATATAAGCCTAGCGAGTAACCGCTCGTAACCGTTCCTAGTTGCTTCCTCTACTCGCTTCTCTTAATCGCTGGTAGGTACAGACGCCAGCACATCAAGCTACCCGAAACTGTTAAATTTTCCCAATCAACTTTGAACCTTATGCTATAGTGATAAAGTTGAAAATCTATTGTAGAAATTTGACAGATTGTAGTAGCTTGATGTGCTGGCGTCTGTACCAATCATTCAAGGAGATATCACTTGACGACACGAATCTGTCCGAATCCACTACATACTCGTATCAAACAGCAGGGCAATACTACTTAGTTTTAATACGGGTAATTGAAAAACGTTTGTGGTAACTAAAAGGTCCTGAAAACAAACAGAAATATGCAAATTACCTTTCTTTAACAGTTGCACAATATCATCAATGCTTCGAACTGGTACACTTGAAGCCTGAGATGTAGCCGCTCCTGCATTCTGATTCTGAATGCTACCTGCGATTATACCAGAGTATTTTATAAAACACTAGCTGATACGCGGTGTGGGAGTTGGCTAAATAATAACAGCCGCACAGGTCGATTTATCAAGTTAAGCTATGCTTGCCGCGGTTGGTCTGTGGATGGGTAACCATCTTTATATACCGAAACCCCTCCGTGTCTCGGACAGCACGTTAAACCATTGGTCCCGGTTGTCATTCGTGGATCTTTGACAGTCGTTACGGGTAGACAGAAGTCCAAAAATCTGACAACCAGTCTTACCAAGGGCTATCGTATTACCCAGTAACTGGGTTTTGGAGAACAGATAGATAGTCGCTCCATGTAAAATACTGGTATTCAGCTACATCCGGTTAAACTGGAAGCCGACCCCAACATATTTGTGAAAAGGCTAGGCAGATGATGACTAGCTGGCACCCGGCGTGTTGTTGCCTGTGAGTTAATTGTACTATGCTTCTAATCTTTGCGCAAGTGCACACAATAAGTTGACAAGGTTTATCGCAATCGGAAAATCGGTATCACAGCGCGTAAAATACACACATCAAAAGTGTCTAGGGATCAACATATATTTTTGCAATAACTTTTCTCCTGATTGATATTAATTAAAATTTTCTTTAAGGATTCATCAAATAAAGTGTTTTCGTTTGTCACAGTAACGATAAACCAAGTCACCTTTGCATTAATAAAGAAATTTGCCATTTTCCTAATAAAGGGATTTTTGACATTTGAACCACTAACACAAAAGTTCGAAAAAAAGACTGAAATAACAGTTTTCTTTAAAATTTTATTGGGTAACTTAAACAATTAATAATCCGTGTTTCTACCGCGAACACTAACAACACAAGAACATCGGTTTGGCATACTCAAAATGAGTTCATCCAAATCACGCTGTGGAATGGCAGCCCATGTTCGTTGCAACAACAAAAAAAGGTCTTCTTGCGACTGGATACCCTCCATATTCGGCAGAGCTCTTCTCTGTAGCATATCCCATGCATGCTCAATCGGGTTCAAGTCTGGCGACTGAGCAGGCCAGGGCAGGACATTGATGTTAGCTGCGGCGAGAGTCTGTCTTACAACTCTTGCGGTGTGCGGTCGTGCATTATCATGCATTAACTGAAATAAGGGACCGATTTGCACTTGTAGAGGAACGATGACGTCTGATACAATCGTCTCAGCATAAATTTGAGCGTTGAGGTTGCCTCTGATCCAAATCAACTCAGTTCTTCCGCCGATCCAAATACCCGCCCATACCATGATGGTTCCACCACTATAAGGATGGACTTCCTGGCAGGATTTTAATCGCTGTTGGCGTCCAGGGGTTCTCCAGTGTCGTATACGTCTTGTATCCGGTCTCATACCAAAACGAGACTCATCAGAAAAGCACACGAAACGCCATTGTTCTTCTGCCCAATTTCTGTGTTCAAGAGCCCATTGATATCGAATCCTACGATTGTGCATTGCTATAGGTGGTACCCGTAGCGGTCTTCGGGAATGAAGGTTCACTTCATGCAAGCGGTTTCTGACTGTTTGGTCGCTAATTAAGTTCCCTGAAGAGTGATGAAGCCTCACGGCTAACATCATGGCGGTTATTGTTGGAGCTCTTCGAGTTAAGATTTGAATGTATCGGTCTTGCCTCCGTGTGGTGCAGCGATACCGTCCTCCATGGCGCTCAGCCACGGTACCAGTGCTTCGGTAACGTGTCCAAAGTCGACTGATAACACTCTGACTTGTATTCAGAGCTAAAGCCACAGTACGTTGCCGGGAACCAGCTTCTATCATTCCCACGGCTCTGAGCATTTCTTCCCTGCTTAAATGACGTCGCCGCTCCATAATAACGTTGGTTTTAATCAGTAGTAGGGAAACAGTAGCACTAATAATGTCTTCAATGCGTTGTATGTTTTTATAGGGAAAATATTGACAGCTGATTTTCATCTTTTACTCGAATTTGATTCACAGTTCCTGATTCAAATTATGAAATGCACCAAAAAGGATCCATATAAATTTATAAAATCATAAATTTATTACAAAGCCACATCTCAATCTCAAGAAATCCGCATAAAAATGCTTGATCCCTAGACACTTTTGATGTGTGTAGAATACGAACAAACAAACATTGATTTTTATATATTTGAAAATGATTGTCTTTAAAAACTCTTTGAAAAGTAAAAATATTACTTTAATTTTAATTACTAAGGTAATTAGTTCTTACAAGAATCTTGTGAAATTTAACGTCAAAATGGCAAAAATCATGGACCAATAAAAATGAGGCATTCTGTTGAGAACACTCATGTAAATATCACCCATAGTACTTGTTCCACATTGCACACCCGCGGTTGTAGTGGTAGTAAGAGAGGGGCATTAACTATTGAAAAACATCGTTTCTATCAATTATGGATGCTTTTAAAATTGGTGCGCTCAACGAAATGCTTCATTAAAAAATCAAAATAAACGGATGGTATTGAAAACACATAAAAATACTCATAGCATCGTTTATACTTTCAAATACTGGGGGCATAACGTAGGAAAGATAATAAATTCGATTGTTGTAAGGAGGCTTACTTGTAGTCAGTGTTGTCAAGCTTTCTGGATTGGTGATTAACTTCTTTTCAAGTTCATCTAGAGCTTTTTTTAAATCTTCCATAAAGACGGGAATTTTCTGTGGATCGGGGCGTTCTGGATCTAAAGACAAAGTTAATTAAAATTGTAATTGTATGTCAAAAAACATTTTAAACATTATTTATGTTTAAAATATTTTTTTCCTTATTTTGGGTTTAGGAACCTCTTTTAATTCTACTCAATTAAGACTGCTTTGCTTTTCACGTGAAAGCCCTGCTCGCTAAGGAAAACTTTTGCAACATTTCATACTTTTTGACTCAGTATTTTAGGCAGTGCGTTATCTATCAGTGAATTGACTTAAGATTTTTATTAAGTAAATTAACCTGTACCTGCAGCAGGTGCAGGTGCGCCTGGTCCACTAACCGCACCTGCTCCTGTAGCTGCAGGCGCAGGCGCAGTTGAAGGCGCAGCTGTAGCCTGTCCTGGATCTGGGGCAATTGCAGTAGTGGCTGTCCCGTCCGCTGTTACTTCCTCACCCTCTGAATTATTCCAATTTTATGAAAAGTACCTCATCATCTGCCTAGCTTTTTCCCCAGATGCAGCTGAATATCAGTATTTTATTGACTAATCGGTGACTCTGCTGTGACGTGACTGATGTGAATGCATGGTGTACCTGCATTTATCCTACTTTAGCCTGCTTTATGGCTAAGTATACTACTACATAGTACAGTCAGCCTCAAAATAAAAGTATGTACTGAGTAGAATTCATTTGATTGTCTACAATTTGTGTTCCATGATACTGTATCAATGTGTATAATTATACATGCAATTTCGTGTAAGTACCTACCCAATGTCTTTTAAGCTTTGTGGCTACTCTTTGATACAAAATTAAAACTCAAAAATTGTAGACATTTACCTAAATTAATTTTTGTCGATGTACAGTCAACAAACGAGATAAGTATGCAGGATCGTCGGATATAGTTGAAGTTTAGTAAGAAACCGATGGATGTTGTCGACTGAAATTTAATTTGATAAATGAGCTGTTTGTTTTCTATTCATCATCTGCCTAGCCTTTTCCCAACTATGTTGGGGTCGGCTTCCAGTCTAACCGGATGCAGCTGAATACCAGTATTTTACATGGAGCGACTGCCTATCTGACCTCCACAACCCAGTTACTGGGTAATATGATACCCCTTGGTAAGACTGGTTGTCAGTCTTTCGGGCTTCTGACTACCCGTAACGACTGTCAAAGATCCACGAATGACAGCCGGGACCAACGGCTTAACGTGCTTTCCGAGGCACGGAGGGGTCTCAGTATGTAAAGATGGTCACCCATCTACAAACCAACCGCGGCTAGCGTTTGTTTTCTATTAATAAAATTAAAATTTATTCGAGAACGTCCATCGGTTTCTTACTAAACTTCAACTATATCCGACGATCCTGCATACTTATCTCTTTTGTTGACTGTACGTACATTCGTATTATATTTGATTAAGCAGGATATATACATATATAGGTGCATCATGTACACACATCAGACACGTCACAGCCAAGTCATCAATCAGTCGATAAAGTACTGATATTTATTTATTTATTTAATACTTTAAGCACAAAAATGTACAGAGGCGGACTTAATGCCATAGGCATTTTCTACCAGTCAACCTTTGGGTGATGCAGAGACAAACAGTGGTAGGTGCAATCATGAACATTCAGGAATAAATATTTAAATATAAAGGTACGCATAAACTTATAAAAACTATGAATATAATATATACCTAATTACATATAAATATAAGCATAAATAAATATACATAAATACACGAATATTCTTACTAAAAAGAAATAAGACAAACAATGAGAAAATGAACTGTATCGGAGAAAACTAGGTGGATGATGAGGTCTCGACCACTCTATTTTTAATACATTGAAGGTATCCTTCAATGTGTTATTGAAGCTATTGCAGTGTGTTATTGTGACAATAGAAGTTTTATTGTTATTACGTCGAGGAGCGTTAAGTGTTAAGAAAAACTGAAAAAAGTGAACATCTTTTTTTTTCAGTATCTTACCTGCCCCATCCTGCGCTCGCGGAACTAAACAAAGAGAATAATTATGATTTTTGATTAAAATATTTTGCTAGGCATTTTCTTTCTAGGAAGAACATTGGTGACCCAGTGGTAACGGCCGCGACTTAGTTGTAGGTCGGGGGTTCAAACCCAAGCAGGTACATTACTTTGTGTAAATTATTTCATCACCACTGCTCTCAAAACGGTGAAGGAAAACATCGTGAGGAAACCGGCATGTTCTAGAATAAAAAAATCGAAGGCATGTGACATATACCAACCCGTACTGGGCCCGCGTGGTGGATTACGGCCCACTCCCTCTCACCGAGAGTTGGCCTGTGTCCCAGAAGTGGGAACATCAAAGGCTGATTATGCACTAAACATTTTGCTCAATTTCTCTTACTTGGTTTTGGGTGACGAGGATTTACAAGGCGAATGAACCGTCTCGGATCACTTGTTACTGCCCTTGGAACTGTCCCATGAATTTCTATTTCCATTTCTATTGCATGGTTTGGTAAATCCGCTGTAAATAATAAAATAAATATCCATACTAATATTATAAATACGAAAGTGTCTGTCTGTAAACCGCTGAAACGATTTAGTCGAAATTTGGTATAGAGATAGTTTGAGTCCCGGGAAAGGACATAGGATAGTTTTTATCCCGATATTCCTACGGGAAACTTATGCGGGTGAAACCGCGGGGCGCTGCTAGTAACACATAACATCACGACTGTATGCCCCGAAGAGATAGGCAGAGGTGAAACTATAGTATACCTAAACGCCAGTAATGTTTAAGTCCCATGTAATAGGGGGCGAGCCTATTGCCATCGACCGGGCACAAACCCAGTCTCCGAACTGTTTCTGAGAAATTCCTAATGGAAATACTCGTACAAAAACACCTTTTCCGACTTGGGAATCGAACCCAGGAGCTCTCAGCAGTAGCTTTTGCGTCTATTAGACCAACGAGGCAGTCAAGTCGAGGCAGTAAAAAAATGTTATCAGTAATGGTGCCCAAGACACAGGCTGTGCCTAGTTTGGGACCAACGGTACCTCCATATTGTAATTTTGAATTATGAAATAAACGATTTCAACGAATAATAGTGTTACATACATATTACAGACGGAACTTGCTTGTACTTCACAGGTACATCAATATTATATAAAGTGTGAATAAATTAAATACTTACCTGATAATCTTCGAAGTGGATTCATGTATTTCTGGATGACATATTCGAGGGCGTTTCGGTTATGGTGATCTACTTAAAAGCAACATTATATACTTTGTATGTTTGAAGTTGAAGAGGTATTCTAATTATAATAGTCTTTGGTCAACTGGACCCACACGAACTGGACCCACGGGTCCAGTCGACTGTATTACTATGCATAATTTACAGTTTTTTTTTTAATTCTGCAAATCATAAAAGACACTCTGTCGCCGTTGGGGGAAACATAAAATTATATTCCCCAAAACATTCAATGCAGTTACTGCCTATGCTAATTTAAATAAAACATTAGAGATTTTATCATTTATAACGTGTCGCTATTATCGTGGATGTCCACGTTCACGTCACGGCATCACGATAAAACAGGAAAGTAAAATGTATGGAAATATATGAAGACTATGAAGGGGCTTTAAAATTTCCATCCACGATAACGTTATAATAATAAACATGTTTCTATATATTTTTTTGACGTGGAAGTCCACAAAAATACCGTCATGATAAAAATTATAAAAGCGCACATCTAGATTTGTTTTAGATTTAATTAAATCAATACTTACAGCGTATAGCAGCGCACTCCTGCTCGTGAATAAAAATCATCCAAAATAAAAAGTAAGCCATGACTAAAGACATGACATCAGAAGGTCACTTGACCATCATTACACCGCAAAATTGAGGGAATCTGACACTTATTGAATATTTGTAAGTATAACTTACTTTACAATTCAACATTGCATTATGAAACAGCAATGTTGTTAAAAATAAATTACTAAACCATAAACGTTATCGAAATCACCTCACGCGGGTAAAGAATAATATTATAATCCGAGGCAAACACATAAATAAGGGCATAATATAAGTAGAGAGAACAAAAAAATGCAATGGAAAAAAGATATCATGAAGCAAGTTCAATAATAGCAAACAGCATAATTTTACTGCAAATATATAGACATTTTATTTATATTTTTATTTACTAATCTAACTTTAAAGTAGCACAAGGTACGATCTACAACCGTACCGACATGCGGTAGCGGATAATAGATATTAACCCTTTGCATCGAACGTGGATCTACGCGAGAAACAAAGGCTTTTAAATTGTTTCTGTAATTACGGCATTCAACCAAATAAATAGAAATTTCAAAGCCAGAAGAGCATATATCAGGTATATAATATCACACAGACATCAATTTACGTTTGTGTAAATCACCAAGAGTTCATGACAACAAATTGCCTATATTTTTTAGTTTTGCGGAAATTGAGGTTCCCTCAACGCACGGTAGCCTGGTGTGAGCATGAATATTTAACTGTAATACTATAATCCAAAGATAAACTGGTTTTCTTTTTAGTCTCTATCAGTTTGTTATATTTTCGTTTTCGTTATTTAAAATTGAATAGCGGAATAAACATTTTCGTAGTTTTTATTTGTCTCCTCATCTTTTTGCTCATTTATGTCATGTACTGCGTCTGCATATGCGTATACGTCCGAGTCCCGTATTTCTATGCTTTCTGTGTAATATTTATCAGCTTTTTCATAGTCACTTTCTAACGTTCCTAAATCAATTGTTATGTCTCTATCTTGTACAAAATCTTCATTATCATTAGCTATTTCTATATTGTATGTACGTTTAGTTGGTACGAAATCTGCGAGTCGATTAAGCTCTCTAAAGTTTAATGGATCTTTAGATACATATTGTGAATTGTCTTTATATCTTTGGGTGTTCTTATCTTTGATTGCATCTAAACTTTTTCTTATGTCTTCATATTGTGCTTTCCCTGTGTGCTCAGCATTTTCTGCATCTAAATATTTTGTTGTTTTACTATATTTGTCCTTTTTAGTATGCTTATCTTTTAATAATTCTATATAAGAATTTATTTCACTGTCTTGTAAAATTTCATCTATTGAATTTTTGACTTTTAATTCATCTTCATATGCTTTTGATCGACTGACTTGTAGAGTTTCATAATCTTGGTAATTTTTAGATTTTAATTCTTTTAAAAGTGCAATTTTTTTGTGGTATTGTGCAGTCTCCTCGTCTTGTTTTATAGGTCTAACTTTAACCAAATCATTAAACGACTGAAGATTTAAATCCTGTACATTAGCATTCTCTATTTTTGAGTCTTTTGAGACAGAACCTTCTTCTGAGTCGAAATTCAATCTTTGCTCTCTGTCAGCCTCGTATGTTTCTTTAAATCGCATGTTTGCTGTACCCTGTGAGGCGTCCTCGTCTACTTCGTTTAGTTTATCATCTATTTCAACATCTGAAACAATACGACTTTTATAGATATCATAAAAATAATTAACGATATAGGTGAAAACTTGAACTTTCAGAAACTTAACAAGTACTTATACTTTTACATACTATGTACAGAGATGTAAAACATAATACGTTACAAATTACCTATTTAGTTAAAAACAAAGTTTATTTTCTGTAAATAAAACGCAAAATGTCAATGTAGCTCAAAAAATAGCTACGTCAGATCTGCCATATGCCAATCAATTTTAGGGACCGTCAATTACAAGATTTTAGCTCTGAAAACAGCTAGACGAGACCGGCCGACCGAGAAGACGATGGTGATTTTAGGGCGACATTGACATTATTGTATGTAGATATATTATTTTTATCAACTAGGACCTACCTACTTAGTATTAATACGACAATCATTTGACCATTAAAATAGACATTCATTAAAATAAATGTTCAAGTATTACAAGTATCCGAAGGTCGATTTTTATCAAGATAAGTCATCAGCCATCGTTGTAATGCGGCAGTATCCTATAGGTCATTAGTTCGAATCTACCGTTCACGACCAACATTACAAATATTAGAATACGCTTTATTATTATGCTTGAACTAGTTGACTTCATTAATTTTGGAACCCAGCACATGAAAAATATACCTAAGGGCTGATGCAAGTTGGCCATAATTAACTATCTTGCTTATGTCAGCCACCCCTCCCATATAAGTCGTCAAGGGTCATTATGACCTAGCTTCAATGGCAGCGAGATAAATAAAATGTAAACAATCTTCCCATACCCTTTACTTTAAATTAAAAAAACAAATTGTAGAGTTACAAAACTAGAAAAACAAACTGTGCAGGTTGTTCAAGCTTGTTTAATTTTATTTACATTTTATCTAAATAAATGAAGAATAAAAACTACGCATGAAAATATTTCACGAAGTCAAGCTGCTGGCGAGCGTTTCGCGTTGTTGTTTGCGCATCCGACCTTGTTTTCTTAGATTTTTTAAGAAAACGAAGTAAAAAACGCAAAACTCTTTTTCTCAGCTTTTGTGCGCGAGATGTCACAAAAAATTTACCATCCATCAGGATATTCGTTAGGTCATCAGCGCCCGACCTAACTATTTTGCCACCAAACTTGTACCCCGAAAAAGGCATGGTGGGTGTAGCTCCATATCCACAAGCTGTAAAGAAAACTATTGTTATTCTTTTTAGAAAAAGTTCGGCTTTGTAGAGCGTTGCCTTTGTCACTCATACGTCGATGTTCCCACGAGAGTAAAAATCGGCGGGATTTTATCGCGCACTGGACTTTCAACTTTCGGTGTTGTGCCGAGCATTGAGAATCCAACAGAGCACAGCCCGGCGCGGCCAAAAAACACACTGTTCGATTTTCAACTCCCGGCGCTACGCAGTGGGTTGAAAATCCAGTGCGCGAATAAAAAATCACCGCGGCAAAACGCGCCGGTGCGAACCTGTAGAGCTATTCTGTAAAAATCTCACCGTGAAAACTTAGGTGAAGTGAGTTTGAAATGAGCTGCGAACACAACAAAAAAGAATTATCCAATTTGGTGCAGTCGTTCGGAAGCTATGCGCGTACATTATAGGTACATTTCGGCGATTCATTTTTATTTATATAGATCAATAGTGTCAATCCCTAGCGTCAGGCGGGACTTCAGGCTCACTTCACCTTCATTTTCACGTTGAGATTTTTCCAGAATAGACCGGCTGGGCTACCAGTCTTTGTCTAAAGTTCGATATGTCATATTATTTACAACCGGGGTATAAGGCGCCATTTGCATAAGCAAGACTATCGCGGTGATAGAAGTTATTTTAACTCATTTATTTTTATTACTTTACTTGTCTGGTAAAAACAGTTCCCGTGACCCAAAGGCTGGCTTTTGCCTTGGCCAGAGGCTAAGGATTGCCAAACAACGTGGCAATGCTGCCAGGTTCTTGGGTACATTACCAGTCGACAGCGATGTGGAGGAATATTTCGACACAATATTTTAGTTTTTTAATAGTTTTAGTTAGGTTATGATCGTCAGTGTGTTGCCCATGATCCACCCGCCTAGTTCACCTAGGTGGATATTATATTTTTATTCTTAATTAATAAAAATTATTACACAATAGACGAATATCTAACATATGAATTCAATAACAAATAGATATAATACTCACGCGGCCGACATTTTTTTGCATCCACATACTTTAAAAATTCTTTCATAAGGTTTGACCAGTTTTCAGCCCCATTCCCGTCTGAAAAGAAATTAGGATTGACACTGCAAACAGTTTCTACAATATTTTTTTTACAATAATAATTTATGTGAATTTTCAGAACTAGATGTCTTTTTATCAGTTCCAATTAATTAAATTGCAATATTTTAGACCTACATACATAAAGATACATTATTTTGTTACTTATTTATGTCTGATACTATTCAATGCTTTGGTAAATTAAAAAAGGGTGCCCAGCGAGATTCTTTATAGTTGAAAAAAAAGGATTTTTTTATTTTTTTAAGTTACAAAACATAGAATAACAATAATAATTTTATTTTCAACCAAAACCCGTCTATTTTATGTCCAATCTTCTTGCAAGCAAACGACAAAATTCACACATACGACAGAAAAAAAAAACGATCACGGGCTGGGGTAAGGTCAGAAAGAAGAAAATAAAAAAAATACCGTCCCCTTGTGTTCCCGAAACTTTGTCAGGCTTTTCCGTTGCTGTCACAAGTTCCTTGGTTTTTGTTACAGGTACTTGGTTGGTTGTTGCAGCACATTTTTTGGTTGAGGTCACAGGAAGATTTTTAGTTGGATATTTCTTTATCGTTATTGTAGAAGGTTTCTTCGTCGGTCTCACACGAGTCCAAACATCTAACCAGTCTTTACTAGTAATCATTTTCTTTTTCCAGCTTTCTGGATCAATTGTCGTGGTTGTGGTGGTGGTTTCTAATGTTAATTTACAGTGGGAGGGATCGACTAAGAAATTTTCTCCAACAGGACGAAGCTTCTTAGTCGGTCTCACACGAGTCCAAGCATTTATCCAGTCTTCACTTGTAATCGTTTTCATTTGCCAGATTCGAGGATCAATCGTCGTGGTTGGGGTGGTTTTTAATTTCAATATACAACGAGGGGTACTATGTTTTAAAGCGGGTTTTGTAGTTGTAGTAGGTTTGGTAAGAGGACGAGTTTTCCTTACAATAATTTTCGGTGTAGTCATTTTAGTTGTAATTCTTTTTGTAGTCGTTTTTTTAGTTGTAATCTTTTTTGTTGTGGTTGTTTTAGTTGTAGTATCTTCTGTAGTTGTAGTTTTAGTTTTAATCCTACATGTCCGCAGCATTTGTGCCGCCGTTTCTTGTAACTCAATTTCCTTTATTTCTTTGATGAGATCAGCCCAGTCTAATTCTGTTGATATGTTTGTATATCTTGGAGCTGAAATCGTAATATTTTGAGATCAGACAAAGTATTTTCTTGTCATCGTAATCACAATTAAATAATTATTTTTAGGAACCTAATATAACAATATTATAAGGGCCTGATTCATAGTGGCTGGATAGCCACAAACTATTAGATAAATGGAACAGAGTTTGTAAAAACATCCGCATATAGGAAGGCAAAATAGGCTAAAAGATTTGAGTTATTTGGCAAAAATTGAGTTAATACTCACTGGGCACCAACATTGCACCTACCTATCAAAACTGAACATTCCGCATGACATTTTTGAAAGCAATTATTATTATGAAAGTTGTGTTTCATTGAATCTAACTACATAATAGTAAGTACCTATAAGTAACAAAATACGAGTGCTATCATATTTTATACGTATTTGTACATTAAACTATATACTAAGATGCGGACGAGTACTTCGACGCCTAAGGGTCCTTTGTTTTTGTATTT
Organism: Hydraecia micacea; assembly: GCA_914767645.1. Classification (NCBI taxonomy): domain Eukaryota; kingdom Metazoa; phylum Arthropoda; class Insecta; order Lepidoptera; family Noctuidae; genus Hydraecia; species Hydraecia micacea. The sequence goes on from OU611794.1 coordinate 6,848,806, forward strand.
ATTTGTTAGTAAGTTAGTTAGTCATTTATTTTAGTATCTAGTGTAAATAGTTAGTTACATTTTCTCAAGTTATAAAATAAATTTGGATACTAAAAAAAAGGGTGCGGTTACAGGACTCCCGTCAGGAACAAAGTTCATTACGCGACACTCGATTTCATACTACTCGTATATACTTAATAGAAAGAGACAGAGGCAGATAAATTGAGAATTTAATACGCGTTTTTGATACAGGGCCAACTAGTAAAAGTTTTTAGAAGCTTTCATAGAGTGGTCGCCATCTTGAATTTTCATTTTGACCTAGCTATCGGGTATTAGCACCCTCAAAAACCATGAACTCATGACAAAAATTCTGAAAGTGTTCACCGGCGCCATCTTGGATTTTCATTTGACCTCACTATCCGTTTTAGTACCCTCGAAAATCATGAAAACTATCTCTCTAAATTCGCATAACGCTTTTTCGTTACGTGAAAATTTCTACCAGTCAACTCCTACCGCCAGCCAATAGTGTTTTAATTTAGACCTCAGACTCTCGAAAACCATGAAATCTATCTCCCTTTCTCACTCCTGTCTCTTTCCATTATAAATAACCCTAAGGTTGACTGGTAGAAAATGCCTATGGCATTAAGTCCGCCTCTGTACATTTGTGCTTAAAGTATTAAATAAATAAATAAATAATAGAAAAAAAGAACTAAGGAAGTTACAAGTTCCAATAAACAAAACTCTAATAAAATATAGATTTAGTTCAGAAGACTGTAAAGCTAAGTTTTCAAAGTGTCCTCTCTCCTACTAATTTTGCTGTGCGCGATAGGGTCCACAATAATCACATAATATATAATTTCAAATGTTCAACTAAGTATACATTGGAAATAAACTATTGAGTATTGAATTCCAAAATCTTTAATTACCTACTCAATATTTATACACGTATGAGTATGAGGAACAGGGTGTAAACTTCACTCATACTCTATAGAAAAGGGAGGATCCTCCGACCGGACAGGTGTTATGTCTGGCGGGCAACTGCCCGATGATTCATGTCGGGCCGTTGTATCTATGCTAGTTGCGCGGTAAACTCTGCTTGCGAGATGCAGGATTTCGTGACGTCAGTATGACGCGTTGTTCGCATGTGGCGTTGTAGATACCGCTACACACGTGTATAGAAAGTTTCGCGTGTCGTACCATTTTTGTCATGCGTGTGGGCATTAGACTTTTCATATGTTACACATCAATGTCAGCTTATCATTAAAATAAAAATGACCTTACCTTTCGTCCTAAAGTTGTGGCGTGGTTTCATAAACTTCCATTCCTTACCATCGAAATATCTTACGGGCATTTCTCTTGGAACTGGAGAAAAATGTTTAAGGTATTACAGTTTCACATGTATCAGTATCACATTATTCACAAATTACTACATAGGTATTTGTATCTAATATTATAATAATTACTCTCATAACAATGGTTGTATTTCGCATAAATCACAGTATACGAAATAAAAAAGAAATTAAACTTCATAATTTATAAAGCGTTGTTTTTCGAATTTTTATGAACTTATGACATTCGTAATAGTGATTTTTTCCATGTTAAAATTACACATTTTCCATTTTACAAATATCACGTCGTAACCAATATGAAAATGTATATACGAAAACTCGAAAATGTTAGCAACAAAGTGTGCGGTACAAATATTAAATTTAAGAGAATCGATAAAGTTTATTGCGGAACACAAAATTATTGCGTTCGTGGATCTCGATAGTTGTCGTTGTTTGAGAACGTACCTAATGTTGGTCTTATCGCGTGCGCCTGCGACAATCGTGACGCAGCGGCCATGTGTGATATGATAACTATGATTTGCTGGAATGTGCACTACGAAATATTTTAATTCGTTTGCTTTACGTGAAGAGGAAGTTTCAAGATTTGATCGATAAGGATAAGGACAAGAAATAAAAAGGTTGTTATGTTTTTTTTTTTTATTTTGGCTATATTATTTTTGTATCTGTAGCAGAATTATCTTTATGATGCATTCGCAAGGTTGTCAAAATGACGTGCAAAATACTAGATGTACACGAAAAATCCTTGCTTTTTGTATTTGTTTGTTGTTCGAGATAGGGAACAAACTTTAAATAAAACTTGAGTATTTCTTGATGTGGGGTTTAATATGCATTAAACCGCATTTTGACAATAGGTAGTTACAAATTAGACTTAGTTTAAGATATAAAAAATGGTGTACAAATCTGCCTGGTAAGTAGTTGGCGGTATGGCGGTCGAGCAAGTGACGTTAGTCTCGGGTTTCCGGCGGGCGACGCGTATGGCGTGATGTTGCTGTTACGCCATTGGTCCGTGTGTTGTCAGCTACGGTTGATGCGTTCGGATACGGCGTCAACATCTTCCCGGCCGTTGAAAGCTCTAGTAGTGCAGCTTTCAAGCTTCATTCATCTCGGAGGTTGGAAGTAGAACCAGACGATTGAGAGCTCTCCTTATTGTGCCTTGAGCTGTGGCTATATCAACTACTCTAGGTGTCTGGTCGGAACCAATGTATAGTCGGCTAACTCTTCCCAGGCGCCAGCAGAGAGGCGGCGTGTTGGCTTCCTTTATCAGAACTAGATCGTCGAGCTTGAGATCCCGGCACTTCACTCGCCACTTGGTCCTTTGTTGGAGCTCGGCGACGTACTCGGCAGACCATCTGTTCCAGAAGTGCTGCTTGGCTTGTTCTAGGCGCTGGAACCGGTCGAGGCGATTTGTGCTGGAATCCAGGTAGCTCGGTGACGGGAGCGCTGTCATTTGTCTACCGATCAAAAAGTGAGCAGGGGTAAGAGACTGGAAATCGTTAGGGGACGGACTCAAAGGACATAGGGGCCGGCTATTGAGGATAGCTTCTATCTGTGTAAATACAGAAGTCAATTCCTCAAATGTTAGGTGAGAGTGACCTATTGTTCTGTGAAGATGAAACTTTGCTGATTTGACGCCGGCTTCCGCAAGACCATTGAAATGAGGAGCGTATACGGGAGAGAAGCGAAATTCAATGCTCCGGCTTGCAGCAAAGTCACATATAGAGTCACGATTAGATTGTAGAAAGTTGCCAATCTCCTTGGCAGCGGCAACGAAATTACGACCATTGTCGCAGTAAATAAACTTGGGCAATCCTCTGCGAGCGATGAACCGTTTTAATGTTAGTATGAAGGCATCTTTGGATAGTTCACTCACCACTTCTAGATGTAGGCACTTATATCTAAAGCAAACGAAAATGCATAGATAGCATTTAGTTATCTTGCATCCTCGTCCCTTGCGATCGGTTATAAGGAAAGGACCGGCAAAGTCAGTGCCAACAGTACTGAACGGGAAGTCAGGTTCTACCCTATCAGTGGGTAAGTTTCCCATTATATTGGACATGGTGGTCCCTTTGAAGCGACGACAGATAAAACAGTTTCTTGCTACTTCTCTAGCGAGCTTGCGACCTCCTATAGGCCAGTAGCGCTCACGGATAGACGAGAGTAGATGCTGTGGTCCAGCATGCAAGAGTTGAGTGTGTTTAGACTGAAAAATTAGTTTTGTTAAATAGTGATTAGATTTTAGAACAATAGGATGTCTTTTTTCATAAGGGTAGGCAGACGTATCAATGCGTCCTCCAACACGAAGTAGACCTACGTCGTCTAAAAAAGGATTTAATGAGCACAGGTGAGTATTAGTTTTAAGTGGTTTGTTGGATTTTAGGTCGCTTATTTCTTTTTTGAAGGATTCTATTTGAGCTATTTTAGTGAGAACAGTCATGGATTTTTCTAGTTCATGAACTTGTAGAGTTCCCGTTAGCTTATTAGTTGGATTTTTGCAATTATAGATAAATCTAAAGATCATGGCATATGTTCTTTGTAGAGTAAATAATTTTGAATATTTTTCAAAATTAATTAAGGGTACCACAGGTGCATCCTCCGCCACCAAAGCGGGCAACGCTTTCAATTCAGGTAGGTCAACTACCTTTTTGGCTGAAAGTAAAGGCCACGATGATTCTGGTTCCTTGAGAAAGGTAGGCCCATGCCACCATAGAACCGAATCTTTGACTTCTTGGGGTTCCACACCTCGTGAAGCGAGGTCTGCGGGATTTACAGTAGTGGGAACATGTCGCCAAGCGTTAAGGTCGGTGAGTTCACCTATAGCCGCTATTCGGTTAGCTACAAATGTTTTAGTTTTATCAGGCGATTTTAGCCAACCTAGCACAACACTAGAGTCAGTCCAATAGACGCAGCGCTTTAGTTCTAGTCTTAGAGCTTTTCTGACAGCGGAGCTCAATTGGGCACCTAGCAGAGCACCACAGAGCTCTAAGCGAGGGATAGTGCAAGCCTTGATGGGAGCTACGCGGGCCTTGGCACACAGTAGATTGACATGGACGTTGCCATCCATGTCTAGAGATCGGAGGTAGATACAGCTTCCGTAGGCTAGCTGTGAAGCGTCACAAAAACAATGAAGTTCAACTTCACATGAGTTATTGGCACATACCTGTCTTGGGACCTTGAGACACGATAGAGTGCTAAGTTGTCGACTGAATTTTTCCCAAACAACTTGGATAGAGTAGGGAACGGGTTCGTCCCAATCTTTTTTTTCGGACCAAAGTTTCTGGAGTAATATTTTTGCGCTAATAGTGCACAGGGATAGTAAACCTAGGGGATCAAAGATTTTGAAGGTTGCTGACAAAATACTTCTTTTAGTGAAGATCGAGTCAGGTACATAGGCGAGAGGGAAGTGAATGTGGTCGGTCTGAGAAGACCAACCAATGCCGAGAGTACTAGAGGCATTACTTATAATTAGATCCTCAGACTTGATAGAGTCGGAAGATAGAAGATCAAGCAAGTTGGATCTATACTTTCTTAGTGGGAAACAGCCCTTGGTAAGTTCATCAGAGACCGAGCGCTGAATGGAACGGAGTTCTTCTTCCGTGTCAGCCCCAGTCAAGAGATCATCGCAATAGAAATCTCTTTGAATAATAGTTTTAATTCTAGAGTCGCTGCATTCCTCGCCGACTTGCCAGATGCACCTAGTACTAAGGAAGCTTGAACTTGCAAACCCGTAAGTTACCGTATTTAGTTTTAAAGTACGAAGATTTTCGTCGTCGTTATCGCGCCATACTATGAGCTGGAGGTTGCGATCGGACTCTCTTATTTGGACTTGGCGATACATCTTCTCTATGTCTGCCGAGAGGACGTAGCGATACTGACGAAATCGCAGAAGAATGTCAAACAATGAATCCTGAATTGGGGGGCCTACCATTTGAAGGTCATTGACCGATAGACCGGAAGTAATGGGTTCGGACGCATTGAATACCACTCTAAGTTTGGTTGACTCACTTTTCTCTCGCATGACTGGATGATGAGGAAGAAAATAGGAGTTAGAGGGTTTAGGCTCCATAGACTCAGAAAGGTGGCCTAGGTCAGCGTACTCATGAATGAAGTCTGAGTACATGTTCTTCAACTTGGGATCTTTTTTAAATCTAGCTTCTAGATTGAAGAACCTTTTTTTTGCTATGAAGTAGGATTCACCCAAACAGTCTAGTTCGTCCTTTAGTGGAATACCTAGGCAAAAACGACCGTTGCTATCACGGCTAGTATTGGAGAGATAGTGGCTTTCGCAAAGCCTTTGTTCCTCGGATAGAGGTTGGATCTTAGGGACGCTTTCCAGCTCCCAGAATTTAGATAGCTCCTCCTGGATGTTGGTGGAATTTTCAGTTTTTAGTAGAAAATTACACATTAGAAACTTAGTCGGAGGAGTGCGAATTTGAATAGGCGCAGGACCTGCGATGAGCCATCCGAGCTTAGAGCTTCGAAGATTAGGTTTATTGGAACCTAGGGACTGCTGATTGGAACCTATCAAGTCCCAAAACAGGTCTGAGCCAATAAGCATGTCAATAGGGGATGGTTCGTTGAAGCTGGGATCTGCAAGCTCAAATTCGTTTAGGTTTAGTGAACTAATATCGAAATGATGCTTGGGCAAGTCATCAGTTATAGTTTTCAATACTAGACAGCACAATAGAACTTCAAATGAAGTTGAATTAGATTGGAGTTTAATAGAACAGCGCTCTGGGTTTAGGTCTAGGGTGTTGTTACCTATACCTACAATACTGACGTTTGATGGCTGAGGAGTCAAATTGAGTATCCGCTTCACACGTTCGGTGATGAAGGATGATTGGCTCCCGCTGTCAAGTAAAGCTCTAACGCTAACAGTTTTGTTAGTGTTTGGGTTTATTAGTCGCACCTTTGCGGTACATAAAAGAACCTCTGGGGAGGACAATGCAGACATGACTACAGATTTAGATTGGCTAGGGACGGACGAGACTGCATCAGGTATGTGAAGTAGTGTGTTGTGTTTTTGTTTACATGACCTACAAGAACCAGGGAGTTTACAAGCTTTGCTATTGTGGCCAGGCCTCAGGCAATTGTGACACAGATTTAGTGTTGCGACAGTGGAACTCCTATCTTCAGGTGTCTTAGACTTGAATGTGGGACACTCGTATACGCGATGCTTCTCTGAGCATACCGCACACTCAAACATGGGTCGAGAAGAAGAGGAGGATTCCTTGGATGTAGCAACTAATGATTTAGTCTGTGTGGTGTACCTATTGTGAGAGGCTGGGTTTTGAGGAACTTGTTTAGCTCCGGCTGTTTTATCTGTCTTGCTTTTGTTAACAGTCTCAAGAACGTCTGCACGATTTTTTAAAAATGAGAAGAACTCGTTAAGGGTAGGTATATCAGATATAGTGTTACGGTGTTCTTCCCACTTAAACATAGTACTGTTGTCTAACCTTGCCACCAGAATATGGATTATTAGAACATCCCACTTATCAGTAGGAAGACCTAGCGTGCAGAGGGCACGTAAATTTTTTGTCACATGATCAATAATGTATCTAAGAGACTTATCAGGTTCACGAACTGACTCAATAGTAAATAGGGATTTTAAATGATTATTAATTAGTTGCCTTTTGTTGTCAAACCGGTTGCAGAGTAGTGACCAAGCTTCTATGTAGTTTTTATCTGATACTTCTAGGTTGCTTAGAACTCGCCCAGCTTCCCCTTCCAAATAAGAGCTGAGGTAATGGAATTTATGAATGTTTTTTATTTTAGGATTGTCATGAATCAATGAAGAGTAGATCTCTTTGAACTCAAGCCACTTGTAGTAGGTGCCATCAAATTTAGGTATATTTATAGTAGGCAATTTGAAACCTAAATTGTTGAAACCATCAGCTTCATGATGAGAGCAACCATTACTGTGAGAACAGCTAGCAATACCTTCAGGTTGTTTGGGGGTTGAGTGCATTTGAATTAAGTTTTGGGCAATGGTAATGCAAGTATCAAAATCTTGCTCAACTATATCACGAGCAGTTAATTCCACATCTTGATTAGACTCGTTAAGTATTTCTATGTGACTCTGCAACCTGTCGAACTCAATGAATAACGCTTCTATTCTTGATAACTTCATCGCAAGTTTATTTATTTCAACATTAGAAATACTTTCTAAGGTTCCTAATGAATCTAGATACATTTTAAATTTAGTTACACGTCCCTTAATGGACCCACGCTTAGCATTTAACTCTTTTAAATTTAACTCTGTAGACATTGCGATAAACTATCAAAGAATAAAAGGAAAAAATAGTGAAAATGTATACGATACGCTCCTCGTTTCGTAGTCCCTCGTGCAGAAACCGGTTTCTTATCAGCGTCGCAGTGTAGGTACTAAAGCCAGGCAACCACAGGAACCAGCGTGCATGCAATTAGTTGACCCGCAAGCCAGATTACGCTGGAATCAATGTTAAATGCAAATAAACAGCTGACTTGGATAAGCGTGCAGTGAGGGACAGATGAGAATATCTTTAGGTGCGTTACAATAGGTAAATAGTCTTGCAGAGAATAGATAGGCAAATGAAATAACTTATAGGGAAATTAGAATGACTTTAGGCATTTAGGTTGCAGATATATTTAGGCTCACTCGACTTGAAATAGATAAGGCAACGTGCAATAGTGAAAATATTAGATCACCAAGTGAAGGCGTGAATGGAATTTAGCTGGCAGATTCCCTATGAATGATTAGGCAAAATGCTTAGAGCTAAAAATATAGGCACGCAAATTCACAGGCACCAGATAGATGGATAATGATCACCAAGCATTTAGAGAAACGACTCCTGAGTATGAACACAGATAAAAGAGGACAAATTAGGAAAATATGATAGGAACGGGCTCACGGTAATGATGGCAAACAAGCAAGCAGGTATGTTTCCAGGCTCCACAGCTTTATCCTTAGCTGATTAGGCGGCTCCAGGACGTAGGCACCCGCAATGCGCCACGTGGATGGTTAGGTTACGCGTAGGCACGTGGCAGACTTGTTCGTCTTCGTCGCAGGAATCCCAATCCGACGAAAATCCTCTTCGTGTAGAATGTTCCGCGATAAGGAGATTTCTTTCTTGATAAATCCGCTTCGGCTTGGTGTAGTTTTGTTGGTAAGGACCTTTCGAACTCGACATCAGATTATTCAAGTCGATTCGTGTCCTGTCACGGTCGCCACTTTTGTTCGAGATAGGGAACAAACTTTAAATAAAACTTGAGTATTTCTTGATGTGGGGTTTAATATGCATTAAACCGCATTTTGACAATAGGTAGTTACAAATTAGACTTAGTTTAAGATATAAAAAATGGTGTACAAATCTGCCTGGTAAGTAGTTGGCGGTATGGCGGTCGAGCAAGTGACGTTAGTCTCGGGTTTCCGGCGGGCGACGCGTATGGCGTGATGTTGCTGTTACGCCATTGGTCCGTGTGTTGTCAGCTACGGTTGATGCGTTCGGATACGGCGTCAACATATTATGTAGTTTTATATTTTATAAAAATATATCAGTGGACAGTATGATTTTACATAGAAAGAATCAGTCAAGCAACTCAGCCTATTGCAGTCCACATAGGTCACTCCCAGGCTGAACCACAAAACCTTGTCCTCCGCCTTCCGCAGCCAGACTATCCCAACCACCTTGTTAAGGTATCGGTCCATCTAGCAGGGGGGCAGGATATCCCACACTACGCTTGGCGATACGCGATCTCGACTCCAGGACTCGTCTGCTCCACCAACCATCGGTCCTTCGACAAACATGACCAGCCCACTGCCACTTCAGCATGCTTACTCTGCAAGCTATGTTGGTAATTCCGCAGATGTTCGCGGAAGCCCTTAGTGAAGATTTTCATGCCATTTTGAGGAAGAGAACAGTGTCTATAATGGGTAGGTTGTGTGGAAGCTCCAACAGCATCCTAAAAACATTATTAGAGAAAGTGGACAGCCTTTTTATTAGGCACTGGGTACGGAAGAACGTGCCTACATGTGTTGGGTACATCATGATTAGTGGTTTTAGTTTATAAAAAATTACTAACATAGGTTAAGTTATTGTTACCAGCACTATATGAATGAAGCCATCCAATACGTGTAAATGTATGTGTAGTCCGAATTAAAGAATATATTGTTATTATAAGGTCACCACATGCACTAGATTTTCATTAGTTAGGGCCTTTGCCTATGCTCCTCTAAAATTCTCAACAAAATCTAAGATTACCATTGCAAGTATCAAGATCGGTGCCTCTACCAACTATTTACGATACTTATAGAATACCCATATAAGTATAGGGATAATATTAATAAATATGAAACCGGTGACATTAGCACATAGTTATGGTTATCAGCGACACTTCATGGGCGGCGCGCGGGTATCCAAAACGGTGTGTGCTGTGTACCGGTCAGAGTCGTGACCAGTACCGACCCCCTTTGTTCCACATTGCGGCTTCTGCTTATACATATTTTTATATTCTAATGGAATAGAAAAACAGTGTGAAACAGCTACTTGTATCTATGTTGTTAGCGTATTACACGCTGTAGTTATGTTGATTACGGATTTTTCTATTAGGGAATTATCATTAGTAGCCCGGTTTCTGGATGTGTGTCAGGTTACTGGAGTAGTGCCCGGTTTCGCAATTTGTACCCGGTCCACCTGTTACATATTTATGCTGCAGATGGCTGTTTAAGTCCCATGACTTAAACAGCCATCTGCAGCATAAATATGTGGAGAGGTTCCTTACTAAGTTGTAGTAGCAGGACAAGGGGGTAACAGATAGACTCCCACGTAACTCGCACTCCCATAGAGTTCATGACATCTTGGACACTACTCAATGTTTAATATTTATTTCATTTGTAATTTAAGCAAGTTTTTAATCAAGACTGGTCCTATCTGAAGTGATCTCTTAAAATCCATTAATGTAGGTAGGAGCTTAATTAAAATTAAACTGATCATACACAGAAACCTATCAAAAGTACTTAAAAGGAGTTCAATCGACCAGCTTAATCTATATCGTTACACTGGCGGCCGGTCGGTTAGGGCTAATTTGGGGGGATTTCTATGCAAATTTAATTACACTGCAGTTACATGCGCTAACGAAGTATGCCATTAAATGAGACAATACGCTGGGGATATTAATTTTCATGAAGCATTGCAGCATTCAGTACGTACTTGGGTGCTTATATTCTCTTTGAGTAGAGGTTCTAAATAAGATAAAAACACTAATATTCTTCGTTTACTATATAATGTTATTTAAGCTTTTAGGTTAGAAAGGAGGTGGCTACCGATATGACGACTATAACTGCTTAACTGAGACGTTGCCTGAGGTAGCTGCGCGGTGCGGGAGGGGTGATAGTTGTCACAAGTTAACTAATCACTGAGCTCTCGTATCACGTCACCACACCCCTCCCACACCGCGCTGCTACCTCAGGTAACGTCTCAGTTAAACGGTCGGCCTATAATACAAGATTGAAAGAAAAATGTTGTGCCTATCTCAAATAAATTGGGATAAGAGCAAGATAATTTTTTAGCACATAAGTTGAGTAACGACCAATTCAGACATTTTGTCATTTCCAACTGGTGCCTACTTTTAATCACTCAAATTAATTAAGAACCTACATAATGCATTATGCATAAAACTTTTACAAATCACGCGATACTTTGTCAAGGATTTTGTATTAAATATAATAACGACTAATGAATATCAATTTGATATAACGTTAAACGCAATTTACCTGCTTCGGAGATCATTAGTGATTAAAATATTTATATTACACATCATATTATCGACGTTCCCCAGTGTGAAGAGTGCACGTCTATGTAGCTCAAATTTGTTTGTTTTTGTAGTGTTCTAGAAGATCTACTAGACGCACTTATTATTGTTCTCCTTTGTCTGTAATATTTTTAAGTTAGATATCATGCATACCTGTTATTTGCATGGTTACTGAAATTCTAATTTTAGTTGATGTTTAATTTGAATTGTATGTGACAGTGCCGTTGGTGTGCTTATTATAAATAAATATATATAATGAGGTGTTTATAACTTTTCAAGTAAGTGGAACTCATATTACTGTACCTACTGTACCATAATAAATTTCATAAATTTTGATATCACTATTTGCTTTGAAAATGTCCTTACAACCATTTTACTCAATATTATAAAAAGTGGCAATATGTCCAAAAGGCAAGACAGTACTAAAATTAAACACTAAATGGACGATTTGCTAGTTTTACTACAGTTTTACTTTACCATTTTCAAAGTTGACGTAAGGTCAACTTTGAAAATGGCTTGTATTTATTTTGGTCAGGGAACCACAAATGATTACCAAATAAGATTTGCCAGCTAATTTACTGAATAGAAACTTGATCAGGCTTTGAGAAACCCGCTACCTACATCGATTTAAATAATCGATTTAGAATCGGTTTATAAATCTGACATTTTAAAACAATAGTCAACAATTCACACTTTCCACAAGATAGTGAAATCGATAAATAACGATCCGATATGTACAAGTATAAAGGAATATAAATAGCAGAATGTTTTCCTTTTAGCAACACCGCTCATATCCATTGCTATCAAATAACAGTTTAACCATATAAACGAAATTCAAAATATACAGTGGAAGCCGCCTATTGGTCATCGAATGGGCAATGGAGTGGGCAATCGGCACACCGTTTTGGTATTAAGGGTTATCGTTCAATGAGCAAGAAAGGCAAGACGAGCGTAAAGATGGGCAAGTATGTATGATTTCTCTGGAGCTATGCAGTTGGACTAAGAATTCTCATGCGAGGCCGTAAATGTGTTTTATTGAACTTGCGATTTGGCATACTGATCAATATCTTGGGAGAGATTTATTTATTTACCTACTTCACGTCTTGTAGAAAGGTCCTAATTGGATTGATCAAATCAAAATATAACACTAAGAATGTTTGCAATTACCCTTTCTTCAAATGTCACGCCTTGCTCAAAGCTCTCAAAACTTTTATTTGTATATAGATGTCCATGCTCTTCAAGTCGTAACATAGTCCATCATGTTTTCATGTCGACATCTCCGTGACAGCCAAGCCCATCTTACAAGGATGCCACACCTTTTTGACAGTTATCGCCATGTTTTTATTCATCGACTTTCTCAGTCCTCTGTACGGCCACCCTAACAGCACATAGCAATTGACACCATGTAAGTCTTGCCGGTGGCTACGTTCTCCCATTAGACCACTTCCTTAACAAAAGAGGTTCAGAGCCTCCTATTCTAACAATTGTATGAGCTATTTACCTTATCTGTATACCGCCACAATCACACCCGGTCCTGATCCGACGCCGACCAATAAGTTTTGATACTCGCTCCATTGTTCTGTCGTATGATAAATATTAGTCTAGATCGTACTAATATGATTTTATTTATTAGTTCCTGTTATCTTTTACTGCAATTTATAATTCTGTCGGCGATGTTTCGAATAGTTATTCATCATTAGTGAATTTGGAATGCTAATTTTATTACTTGTTTGATATATTTATCTGAGCGATCGTAAAAAAAAACGGAGCTCTTACCATATTTTTTTAAGTGTATGTATACTTATAAATAACCAGTTTTCTAATTTGGCGCAGTAGTTACTTATACCTACTAAAAGCTTCCTTTGTAGTTGCACAATTTTGCAGACAGGTGGGCTGGTGAGATAAGTACCTAAGCTGCTCTAAATGTAGAAAAATTACTAAGTTCGGAACAGCTTACCTAAAAATCGGCATATAAAGAAATTTCTATAATGTAAGCTACTATACACCACTCTTGATAAAAAATCTTATTTTTTTTTTTATTTAAAAATTTTAATAAACGATTAGTGAATAAAAAACCCGCTTGATTCTAAGATACTACTTCCTAATTTGCGAGTCAGCTCATAAAAACATTTTGTAAAGTTTTTAAATGTTAAAAATGGCTAATTACGAAAAATCAAGACTATTTCTTCGGCATAGCAGAGGGCAGTATCTGTGTAGGGAGGCGCTCGCGCTGGTAACCGCGTTATAACAGTGATAGCGGCCGCGTGATGTGACCATAGCGGGACGCATGCGCCGCGGCTCGCGTCATTTTACACTTATGCCATTATAGCACTGGACTGGACTACCGTTAGCTGCGGTAATTATTTTGGGCGTAAGTTGTCTTTATAGAGAACGGATTTTTATATCGGTGATTATCAATCCCTTTACAATGACAACTATTGGTTGAAAAGAATGTTGAAATCTAAAACTCTGCTTACAAAAATACCAATTGTAAACCAATTCATGCATACTGAAGAGTTGAAAGTCGTTCCGGTCCTTACATCATTATTGGTAGCAGTCGTTTCATGTTAAATACAGATTGATAATAGGGGTTAAAGCTAAATATCAATTTTCCCAAACGTTAACGTCAAACATGATCCTGTCTCTGCCCTGTCCTACGAAGCTCTAAAAAACTTTTTGGTGACCAAATCATCTAGCCTGCCAACAGCATTACCAGTTCGGGAGGGGCTTAGCTCATTAGCTGTATCTCACCTAATAAAACTTACTTCTTACTTTTAGGTCATGGGTGGTGTAAGACCAGCTCTGCTGCATGTGCAAAATTGTGACGTATGTTAAACCTTGGTGAAATTATAAAGAAATACACATGAATCAAATTGTTATCTTAAAAACTTTTATTTCATAATGCTCACACATTGTCGTGATATATTGTTGTCAACACGTTTTTCTCAGGCTGTCGACTTTTTAGAAAGTAATTAAAAATATGTGTCCTTTTTTACGTTCAATGGCGTTTTGAGACCAATTACGGTGGTCATAATAAATTAAAGCGCAATAAATCAAGACAGCAATTGCTTTACGTAACTAATTATTACTTACGAATGCAAAGCAGGGTTGTGCTAATCAAATTGTCCAAAATTAATGAAAATAATTAATGGCATTTCTCTTGAAATGCACTTAATTGTTTACTTAGACAGAATTTGTCGTAGAACTAAAATTCAGCACAGGATTTCGACACGAGAACGGCACGTGCCTCAGTCGGGGCTTGGAACAGAAGTGTCCGCTCCAAGTCGTGACATAAGTCGACGGGCGCCTGTAATCTAGAATAAATTGCGTACACTTACTGACTCTTTATAGACCTTTTAAGGTAGAAAATTTAAGATGATGATCGCCACGTTCATAATTAAGATCGGCCATGATAGGAGACTCGTGACGTCGTGTGGGTGGTTCCGCTTCCGAGGTCACGGGTGGTCTACGAGCCACTTTGGGCAGGCTACTGAGATTTTTTTGGTTTTTAGGAGGATGATAGATTAGGTGTTTGACATGGTTGCCATATCCGGAATCTGGTGAATTAATAAGGATACGATGTTTGTGTTTGGTAAAACGGAACTCGCTAAACGTTTGTTTTTTCTGGCACCAAAGTAAACTTTTGGAAAAAGTAAATTTGAATTTCACTATTTAGGTACTTTTTTGGCTTCACTGGATTTCAGTAGCAAAGCAAATTGACTGTATGGTAATAAAAAGCCTTATATCATGATAAAGATCACAAACATAACTTAAGCAAGGCTAGAAGCGCATACGAAAAGCACGTTTTATAAAGTTAAGGAAGCTTCTCTTTAACAAACTGAAGTTTGCCTTTATGGGTACCAGTCGCATACGGTAGCGACGTGTGTGGCATCCCCAGATACTTCATACATACAAACGTATAATATAGATATAGTTTATATAATACTTGGCCGCTGGACGATCCCCATATCTCAACGGGAAGTATTTTGCATGCAACCACCACGTATCTTTTGGAACAATCTGAAAACGGGAGCAAGTTGCTGCTAAACAACCCATAACGATATACCTAATCACAGAAATTGCAACTCTATAACATCTATCATAAGGTTAACTCTCAAGTGATCAGTGTTTTGTGATATGGCTTTTGGTGTTTGGCAAGGTTTTGCCAAACGCATTATTTATCGTAAATTCGTAATTGCTGATTGTGGACGAAGAAGGGAATCTTTGCAGAGCTTGATATCATGTATTAAGTGGAACCTCGTTGTTTACTTATATAATGCTTGAAGAGAAGACCGAATGCTACCGCCAGAGGCTTTATTGATGATGTGGAAACTTCGGAATGTAAGTATAACTTAATGACTACTAATTATATTAAGAGTTCGGCCATTTCTGTTTGTTCTTTGTGCTTAACGTTGAAGTTCTTGATGTAGGAGCATTTGTAACAACTTTAAACATGCATTGCTCTGCCTATGATTAGCTGATAAAAGCCTTATCTTAAACCAATTATCAGTAAATCTAAGTACTATAAAGGTTGCCTGCAAAAGTCGACCTTATGCAATGCAGACTGGCAGTACAATAACTCTGGTTGCGTTCGAACAGTAAAGAATGAGCTTTCAAATTTTCGTATTAGATATTTTGTTTGGAAGAGCCAGTGATAGTATAGCCGCGGTGATGTAAACAGGTTCGTTTGAAATTAACACAGTAATTATAACGTTGTATATTTTTACACAATATTACATGCAACACACCCATCACAGTACCTAATCATCAGTTCTTATGAAGCCGAGCTCTTCAATAAAAGAAAACAGTGCCTTTGAACTACGCCTTTGGCACGTCCGGGGGTTTCAATGACCACTTCTAACTCTTCATTATAGTGGTCTACTGTAATGAAGAGTTATAATTAAAACTGTGGGGATTATAACAGCACAATAAACCGGTGTTCATCCTCATAACTATTACAGAGGCTAATTATAAAAGCACATATTTTTTACTGCAAATGTTGTAGTGCATACCACCCTACCTACTGCCAATGCACCAAAAATATTATATACTTTTTTATTAGGTACCTAATAAATTAGATTAAGTTAAGTTTTGTATGACTAAGATTAGTTCAGTTAGTAATTTGTTATTTGTAAAGTACGATGAGATTGACATCGTCGCGTAAGCGTACAAAAATCCCTTAGATAAAAAAAAATAAAATAAAAAAGTTTTAGTGAAGCATGATATGATCATAGAATAGAATAGCTGCAATAGAACTTACGAAACTGACACCCAATGTGGAATCCACAAATGAAACGTCCATTGCAAAACAAATTATTAGTTAACTTCCTCCATTCTTATCTTAAATCTCAACAATTATCTTATTTACGATTCTAATATATCTACCTACTGTTGCTTTAATATATGCATCTGATTATACAAAATTATAATAGGCTGTTTGAAGCAAATCGTCGATCGATTGTAATGAAATCGCTCACTATTAAGGCTGAAGGTACATTTGGGCGGGCCGCAACGCATTGCAAAAATCCTGTTACATCTCAACATTTTGTTTAACTGCCCCGTTGGTCTCGTAGTCGCAAGCGCAACAGCTGAGCCTGGGTTCGATTACCAGGTCAGGCAAAATGATGGGTTTTTCCATTAGGGGTTTCTCAGTAGCAGATCGGAGTCTGGATTTGTGCCCGGTTGATGGCAATAGTCTCGCTATTACATGGGACTAAAACATAACTGACGAAATGTGGGTGTACCTCTCTCTTAGGTACCTCTGCCTAACCTCTTGGGGATCGGACAAATGTGTTATTTGAGGTTTTCTATTATGAATTTATTAGTGACAGCTAAGAGGGAAGTTGGCGGTGTAATACCCCCGTGCCTCGGAAAACACATTAAGCCGTTGGTCCTGTGCCTGATCTCTCTCCGGTTGTCTCGGATTGCCGTCCCATCGGACTATGAGAGTGAGAGAAGAGAGAGAGTTCACCTGTGTCTGCGCACACACTTGTCCACTATAATATCTCCCGCGCCGAAAGCTAGTCTCCGTTGAGATTGGAGGCCTGGTCTGGAGGACTATACATTTTGTATGAACCATCGCACACTACAGGCGGACCGCACCGCAGTTTTGAATATTGATGTGATGCGCTGCGGGCCGTAGCGGCAGTAATGTAGACTAGATTTTTAGCATAACACAATCCAAGTTGGTACTGGACCAATTGATTTTTAATGACCCACTGCTAATGGTTTGATAGCCCCCATTTATATTACACGTTTCGTCTGAGCAATAAAATGCTAAATCTTTGTCGTAAGAGCCTCTTGTTTGTTTAACACTGACACACTTGCATAGTAAGTAATAACTAATGACTTTAAGTAGTTGAATAATTTAAAGAAATAGCTCAAGAAAAAACATAACTGGTAAAATAAAGGGAGTACTATACTATGTATCTACTTCTGCCTATGTAATGTTATATCAAGAAATTGCTGTTTTAAGAAAATTCACATTATCACAATTCTAAGAACTAACATATACCACTAAGATTTACATATACACCTTTATTCATAAACGTTGCATAAAGCAGTGATTAGCGACCGTTTAACCATACATTTTTGACGTTTAAACGTCACTTAACTTTAATCATCGCTTATAAATAAACCCCTAGGTGCTGTGTCTACAATATAATTATTTTGGCAGCAAGTTACAAATTACGAAACAAATTACCATCGTATCAAAATCATGGCCGTGCTCATTACAACTAACAGCTCCAATAATCGCCAATCTCTTTGATGGCATAGCAAGAAGCCTATGAATTTACAGCAGCCTACAGCCACACATGATGTTTATAGCCACTATTTCACATTTAGAACGTTTCCTTATTGATATAAGGAAATTACTTTTCATTATGAGCTTGGGATGGGTGTAATTTCACCTTGTAATAATTCACCAAACGTAGTGGAAGACCAAAGAAAAGAAATGAATGAAAGATGGAATGACAAAAAGGGGTGATTAATAAGATATTGACTGATAGAAGTATGTGGAAATAGATATGCTGCCCCGACTTCATGGTGATGATGAAGATATTATTATCTCAAACTCGAAAGTAAACTGGCCATCCAAAAAAAAAACTAAAGTGAAAGCATTTATTTCAAATAAGCCAATTACAGGCAATTTTAAATTATCACAGGGTCGGTCAGTCAGAAATATGAAGCTCTAGTCGGAGAAGAACGAGCAAGAAACTCCACGTTAAGGCTCCCGCAGACAGGCGCGACGCCACTCTGGTAGAACAATTTCCATGAACTTTTCAAAATATTGTTCCAACAGAGTCGCGTCGGGAGTTTCTTGCCCGTTCTTCTCCATAGGAACCTACCACGATTCAGAATAGGCAACTAGAGCCTCATATTTCTGACTGACCGACCCTTTAATCAATGAACGTCTCACTAGATACGAATATAATCAAGTATCTAAAACCTACTAAGCTTAATCCAGACCCCGAAATATTCGAAACTCATGACAACAAATAGTCTAAGCATTCTAGAAATTCCATTCAAAGCTTCTTGGAAAAAGGAATTTCTTTTTTTGCCAACACCTAACCAGAGATCCTCCTTACAGATGGCACCAGAGCGGTTAGTGCAGTGTTTATCACTTCATTAGCCGAGGTCAGAGCGTCTCAGCGACACCTCTCGTGCTAAATAGCTGATGTGTCGTCTCGATTGTGTCCCGTACCTGTGTCTACACGCAAACTAAAGACTATTCTGGAAATTCCAAGTTTGTGGTACATTGGAGGGAACTATAAAGGTTAATCTTGTCGCTTCCCGACGAAAATATTGTTATTTTTAACCGACGAAAACAAGGAGGTTCTCAAGTCGTCGCGTATATTCTTCACAGCTAAGCTGTAAGAGCACATTCTGCACATTGCTGATCTTGCGCCAGCCTTATGTGCACTTAAACAATTAAACATTGTAATGAAACACTCTTGTGAGAGGATTGGATTGGACCCCGTCACTCTGTCTTTAGCCATGTTATTGTCGGTGGTCAAGGGGCAAAATTTTCGGGACAAGACTTAAATGAACAGCGGACTGTTGCTTAGTTTCCATCTACATTATATCCAATCATCATATTTGCTAAAACCTCTCAAACAAAACCCTTTTCTTAAATCTCGACAAAATTCTAATATTCTAACTCGACACCTCAAGAATTACGCGAACTAATGTACAGTCATTCACAGCCGATCGTTTTCGCGCTGCATCGCCGTTAAACTACAATGTAAGCAACAGCCGACCATCAGTAACCTTACCTCTGAACCACGAACTATTACCGCTTGCCATCTAATTTACATTTTGTTGAGGCGCGAGCGCCGTAATTTTTGCACGTTCTGCGCACGCGCGGCACGTTTAGAAAAACTTATGTACGTGAATGTACATCACTTAGATATGCGATGGGCTTTTGTTTTGGATTGTACTTTGAACTTTATACGGGTGTTTGGTGCATCGTTTGCCAAATGGAATTGGCCGAAAGGAGAGGTAATTTGCTATCTCTTAAGGCCCAGTAACTCATTCCTTGTTACACCGGTTTTTTTATTATGACTTTTCAATTTTTATTTAGTAAAATACAATAACTCTGCATTTAAGCTTAAAATAAAAAAAGTTATTAAATTACTTGCTAATAATAACTTCTAGTTCCTTTTTAATAACTCACAAAGTTTTTGGAAAAAGGAAAAAAGCACTTAAAACTCAACTTTAAATTGCTGTAAAAAAAAAACTAAAAGCGATCGGGATCTTCAAATTCTTTTAAAAAGTTCTGTAGTCTGTCTCCTTTCCAACGGTGTGCAATATACCATAATAAAACTTTTAATAACTTCACTAATTTGCTAAATGTGTAATCGAGACACATCAGGCTGATATTCGATATTACGGTAAGAACACTAGTTTTCACATAAATAACATGCTTTAAGTAGGTAGATAGTGTTGTCTCACTCTTACGCAGTCTCTTATCTTTTTCTACGCTACTAAATTTCCTCGTACTAGAAAAAAAATATATAATAAGTACCTAATTACAAATTTTGTTCAAATTATGCTCCACTATTGCGTACGCACGCGCAACATCTTCGTCTTTTCTCGACTGTAGTCGTGTGTGTAAACGTATTTCTGCTTAGATAGTGACGAAAGTGTCAACGTTAGTAACAACCCCACCACACAACACCTGCCAGTGCGACAATTTTAGTTGCTACTTAATAAAGATCAAATTCGCAAAACACGTACCTATTCGTTTGTACGAAACTGACAGGTGTTAAGAACGCGTTCTGTCGTCGGCCGCACTGTAGCTGCCCAGAGTAAATATCATTTTTATAATTATAATAATTAAATAAAGATCTAGTCAATTATTTCCCATAATATAATATTAAGTAGGTACACATCGATAATATCAACAGGTAACAAAAACTGGACAATCAGGAAACAATTATTTTGGCAAGTAATTTGGCTTCGTTTTATTTATTATCAATCGGAGGCTTTCATGATTCAGCTTATCGTGATTAATAAAACAATGCTTAGTCCGTCTTACAAGTGGGCGATTTACTTATAATGACTGTAGATATAATCAAAATTAGATCTTAATGCTTCTGCCACAACATTAATTTGTGCCGCGCGCGTGGTGAATTACGGCCCGCTTCCTCTCACCAGAGAGCAAACGAACGGACAAAACAAACAGCGGGAGTAAGGACAATTATTATATTATCAAATCGTGTTATAATAGGTAGAGTCAACAAAACAGATAAGTATGCAGGACCGTCGGATATAGTTGAAGTTTAGTAAGAAACCGATGGATGTTCTCGAATAAAATTTTATTTTATTAATAGAAAACAAACAGCTCATTTATCAAATTAAGTTTCAGTCGAAGATCCATCTGTTTCTTACTAAACTTCAACTATATCCGTCGATCCTGCATACTTATCTCTTTAGTTGACTGTACATTCTCATAGTTCGAGTCCCGAACAAATCTTATGTCCGATGATACGGAGTTCGAAACGCCCGTAACTACGGAATTCGTACTTAGAGAGTAGACTCCCTGAAACGGATTCACCAATTTCAGTGCGGTGTTTGAATAGGAAAAATCTTTGAAAATTATATGCAAAAATGACCTGAAAAGACATAAAATACCTAGCTGTGCATAATTGTGTGTAATAGTTTTAGAAGTCAATGTGTGTTTTTATAATTTCTAACTTGACGATATTATCGTGGACGTCTACGTCCATAACATGCACGGAAATCCGTGAACACCTTAATATTATCTTGGACGGTTTAAATGTTTCTTTATTATTTTTATATTTCCATACATTTTATTTCCCCGTGTTATTGTGATGCCGTGACGTGGACGTTGGCGTCGACAGGATAACATAGTCACGTTACAAATTATAAAAGCGACAATGAACTCCTTTTATTTAAACATACCTAGTTGCATTATATTATTCTCGTTCCGAATAAACTGAATCATTATTTAATCTCACCGTTGCAATATTTATTTGCAATTTCAATTTGCCAAAATTGAAACGTCGATCAAACCCAGACTATCTTATTACAACCTTAATTGAATTTTCTAACAATGGCAACACTTCCTCCCGCTATTGTGTTTTGAAAGGAAAAGAAAGCTCCTACAAGTAGTTGCTATTGAACATAGTAGCATTATTGAATCTTATTTGTAGTCTTCTTTGGGATCCATCAAAATAACGTGTCTATAGTAAAAGTGCGCAGTGCTGCGCACCCCACCCTATTTCTAGTTAAACAAATAAGTATGAACTTTATTTCAATGTCAATTAAGTTGATTTCAGAGTGACTAGCACTATTGAAAAAGTTGTAAAAATGTTTGAAGTTGTAGCGTAAACTGCACTTTATTGTGTAGGAATTAAAGTTATTTTTCCATTAACTCAGATTAGTTGGGGCTTTAGTAATATCAATTTCAATTAGAAAGGGGGTGACTACTTACCGAGATAACGACTAATAGAGAAGTATGGAAGATAGAGACATGTTACGCCGACCCCGCATAAATTATTGGTACGGCCGGAGAATGAAGACTTTCGTTTAGAATTTCTTCAGTTTACTAGCAATAATTATGTAAATTACGATTTACTAGCAGCGCCCCGCGATTTCACCCGCATAAGTTTTCCGTGGGAATATCGGGATAAAAACTATCCCATGTCCTTTCCTGGGACTCAAACTATCTCTATACCAAATTTCATCTAAATCGGTTCAGCGGTTTAAGCGTGAACAGGTAACGGTCAGACAGACAGACACACTTTCGCATTTATAATAGTAGTATAAATTAACAAAATTACCATTGGCAAAATATATCTTTGACTACGGAACTTTATTATGCTTCTCCTATTGGTATACATATTTGATATTATCGATTTATTAAAGTTGCTTTTCGAGTCTGTCTGTCTGACCGCGTTGTTCTTCTAAACTTCATAACGGATTTTTATGTAATTTTCACCATAAATTTGAAAATTTATTCTGAAAGGCTTATGTGTATAAAACATTAATATTAAACTGTACCCTGTACCTCTAAACCTCGCAACTGTCTCTACCTCTATCCTAAACTCGTAAAAACCGTGGGAAGTAGGAGCAAGTCACTAGTTTTTTGTAAAATAAACACCCGTCTTATTACCTGATCGTCGGCCTTCGATCCCTCATTAACTAGGCCTGATCTAACCTATACCATCTTAATTAGAAATTATTGTGAATGGGTAATATGTTTTATTAGTATTGCTTTTGATTGCGGATGCCAATATAAATGTACGTCAATTTGGTTCAGCGCATTGATTGAACCGGCTTCTTTGGAGGAAGCTACCTTATTGAATTTCTCAATAAGCTGTGTGGTTGTACTGTTAGCGGTTCTTTGCATTTGAATTTGCACAGCTTCCGTTTGAGAGCCCGTATAAAAAAGCTCCTCGTCAGTGTTTTACTATGCCTAAGTTTTTTTTTCAATGTTAATTTTGATTAAGAGCCGTAGTGGTCCAGTGGTAACGACCGCAATTTACGAGTAGGAGGTGGGTTCGCACCCAAGCAGGCACTTTACTTTGTGTAATTTATTTTATCACCACTGCTCTCAAAACGGTGAAGGAAAACATCACAAGGAAACCGGCATGTCCTAGAACCGAAAAATCGAAGCTAAAGTTTGGAACTCTCTGCCGACATCCGTGTTCCCTCCCACATTTAACCCGTCTGCCTTCAAATCAAGATGGAACGAGCGTGCCCAAAAGATGCCCTGAACGGGCATCTTTTGGGCACGCTCGTTCCATCATAGACCTTATTTATCGCTTTACATCAGGCGTGATCGGGGTCAAGAGCATGCCCATTTAGCAAAAAAAAAAATCTAAGACATGTTACATGTCAAAATTTAAAATAACAGAATTTGATTTTAGTTGCCCCATCCAAAAGGTTCTTTCGTATGGGGAAGAATGGGCAAGAAACTGCACCGTTACTCTTTTAAAATGTTTTACAATATTTTGTACTTATACAATAATTAACATTATATGTGAAGACGATGCACCTAGAATAAAATTACTATACCACAAAAGGTAAAAAGAATTTCTAATAATGCAATGACAGGTAAAGGTAAATAAAATTATGTGATAGATACATGGTGCTCACATATTTACAAATATTTTAGATGATTTTCCTAAAATTTTTACAAGTTGGTGACTTAATGTAATGACAGAATCTAAAATCTGTCATAAAATTAGCAACCAGTTTGAATTTGTCTAGACTCTAGATGGTCTTATGGAGCAGGACCAGCATCTCACAAAAAAACTAATAAGTACCTGCGCCAATACCCGCTCTAACTTGGACCAACACCCAAAATGAGTGAACCATTAAATTCGATTGCCGATATTAATAAGTTAAATATCAAATAATGTCGCGCAGATATCGTAAATCCTAAATGGTCGTATTAAGCATCGGCCATAATTATACACAGATAATAAAGCTTATAAAAAATAACAAGCCGCGTTAACTATGCTATGGCCAATTAACTGGTTTGCAAAAATAATAACTTTTTGATTTTTTGCCCAATTTGACCACACCACCCATGTTTGGGTTTCATCATAGTTTTAATGAATTTGGTCGGCTAGGTGGTTTTAATACAATTTTGATGTTTGTTTTTAGATCTTTATGACCATATAACTTCTGCTCGCGATTTTGATTGCGGTAATTTCGTAAATAATTAGCTTGTTCATAAAATAAATATTCTCTTGCAACTTGTAAACATGAATAGCAAACAAGACAAAGCAATCGACTATCGCTTCCACCTCCGTTCATCAACAATAAGTCCTAACAACACAATCAAACACTAAAATGCGTGCATAAAAACATGCGCACTATGTATGAAGGATTTTATGGCGTTGCAATGTAAGCTTTTTTTTAAACTCTAAGATTACGCTCACTCATATCTATGATTTCATGGGTAGCATAATAAATATTTACTTACATAATCAATTTAGGATGTCGTACTTTACTATGTTGTTATTTTGGGTCCCACAACCGAGCCGGCGGAGGTTTGTGTGTTCGGGTCCTTTCGGGGGAGCTTTCGAACTATACGGTTAATCAGAGACGCGGACAAGACGTAAAAAAACACCTTAAAGAAACTGAAACCGTTGATAATCAACATACTGAAGCCAACAGGGTGATGTGACGACGTCAAAAAAAATTACAAATCGCAAATAGCGATCAACAAACCCTTCCACCTCTTTATTCTAACAACACAATCAAACAATATTACAAACTTACACATTAACAACAGCTGTACCCAGCTTTCCCTGTAGCCAGGCAACAGAGGAAATACGTAAGGACATCTAAATCAAGCATGCGTCAGACAGACGGACAAGCCGACATCGCGGCTGGCGGCGACGGCTATAACTCTCTGCAGATGAAGTTATTAATGTGCTCGGAGGCAGGTGCTTTGATGCACTAACTACTTATGTTACTTGTGAGTTATAGGTATAGATTATTCAGAGTAACTATTGATAGGAACATAGGAAACAAGGAAAGTGAGACATGCGGGGCATTACTTTTGATAAACTTATAAAATTTAGTTTTGGCGATTTTTTTTAAGAAGAAATCGTTTATTTAAATAACACATAGTTCTAAACAAACAAGTGATATGCCATGAAATTCTAAATAACAGAAAACTTAGATTATTTATTATTATTTTAACAGGATTTAAATTATAGGCACAGCCTCTATCTTGGTGTCCCAATCACTACACAAAGTTGATAATTCTGCTAGCGCAAGATATTTATTTATTTATTTATTTAATACTTTAAGCACAAATGTACAGAGGCGGACTTAATGCCATAGGTATTCATTCATACATAAGTTCAGACGAGCTTCAGTAAGTGAGCAATCAATCAAAGCTTCTTGGCATAACATAACGCCAATTCCGAAACTATCCTTTATCACCACTTAAAGAATGACAAAAAACGAAAGAAAATACCACCTTATCTAGTTTTTAAAATACGATTGACGTGTAAAAGTGTGTGTACCACAGAACAGATGTGGTGTGTACAAACCTACTTATAGAAATAAAATCACATATGATTACTTTTATGTGCGGTAAACATAGATGGATCTTGTGGATCTTTGACAGTCGTTACGGGTAGCCAGAAGCCCGAAAATCTGACAACCAGTCTTACCAAGGGGTATCGTATTACTCAGTAACTAGGTTGTGGAGGTCAAGTAGGCAGTCGCTCCATGTAAAATACTGGTATTCAGCTGCATCCGTTAAGACTGGAAGCTGACCCCAACATAGTTGGGAAAAAGCTAGGCAGATGATGATGTGCGGTAAACATAACGCGCAGAAAGAACACAAACACAAAAAATACCAAATTGAAGGAAAATACAAAAAAGACGTTAAAATTTTCTTAACCGTGTTTGGTTTTCAACCGGCATTTATGACGACTAAATATCAATATTTAACTATTCATGTTTCATGACGGTCCATTTACTGCCTAGCAGATCCAGCTTAGCCTAGCAGATCGATCAAATTGCACGGGATATAAATTCATAGCCAAATCACATTACTTCTCAACATCAGTTCTGTATTGATACAGAGTGGTAACTTGAGATGTCCGAGATTCCCCGGGGTTTTTGCTAACTTAAATAAAATACCACCTTCCATTTCCTAGGAAATACCAGGTCAAAGTAGAACAAAGCAATTAAGGGTTAAAAGGAAACCCTGCAAGGTCATATCTGTCGCCGAAGTTCCGGTAAAACCCATACTGACCGAACCAATTCGACCACAGAAGTGATTATTTCGGTATTTATGTGGTTTTTCATATCGCCTGAAGACAAAAAACAAATGAAAAACAAACTTTCTATAACCTTGGCGTGACCTTTCCTTATGCGAGGCGGAAGTCTTCTCGGAAACGCAACAAAGATACCAAACGAGTTATCAAGTAAGTAATAAATTATCTCGCTTAATTTATTTCTAAAAAAATAGTTCCTTTGTGAGGACTATCTTTCCTGTTATTTTTCCTCTTTCATTTGAATGGGTTTCAAGAAGCTGTAACAACGTATTATAAAAGTCTGTGTACTTATGTGAAAATAAACGACGAATATTTGCACTCAGTGACGTCATTGGTGGTTTTATTTTCAACATTTAATTGGATGTTCTTTATCTACCGATGACTTACAGGGAACTTGAGATGTTACTTGGGAGAAGGGGACTTTTTTAACCAAATAGGATCTACGGAACAAGATGCGGTATGGTTAAGGCAAATTAATAGTCAGATGATTACGCGTGACATTCGGAGCAGTTTTTTCTTTATGTAGGTAATGAAGTTCCAGCTAGATTCACAAAACCTGGACCAGAGCATTCAGGTTTAGTAATAAAGAAAAATATTTGCATCCATCAACCAATTTAAACTTCACCCAAATCACACTTGAGTCAATTATTTTTCAAGACAATTAACTAATGCAATCTGCGTAGCCTCTTCCCAACTAGAGGTCAGCTTCCAGTCTAACCGGATGCAGCTATTTTATGCTGTGTTTTACATGGAGCCACTACTTATCTGACCTCCACAACCCAGTTACTGGATAACACGATACTTCTTGTTAAGTCTGGTTGTCAGACTTTCGGGCTTCTGACGACCCATAACGACTGTCAAAAATCCAAGTATGATAGCCGGGACCAAGCGAGGTACTGAGGGATCTCGATACGTAAAGGTGGTCACCCATCTACGGACTGACCACGGAAAGTGTAGGTTAACCTGGTCGATCGACCCATGCGGCCGTTATTACTTAACCACGAGCCCCCCCCTCAAGATAATTAACTAATGTTTCTATTATTTATTAAGATTATTGAATCACATTTTTTTCACTGGGTTGTGGAGGTTAGACTGGCAACGGATCCCAACTTCATTGGGAAAAGGCTAGGCAGATGATGATAGTGATATTTCAAGACAAACTGCTCTTGGATAACATTCATCCCAGTTTTCAGTTATTACAACAATCATAACTTTAAACCACTCTTCAAATTCACGACCTTCCATTCTACCTACGCCTCAAAACTGACAACCCTGCATTCCACGCAGGATTGTTAATTACCTAGTTAGCGATTCTAATGAAAATCAATCAAAATCCGTTGACACGGTCTACCGACGCGGGCGCAGATAATATCTCTCACTTTCACTAGGCAAGTAAACAAGCGGAGACGTGCGTTGGATTGACGCGAACCCATTTTAATTTGTGCCCGCTTCCCGCTATTAAATACGCCGGCGGATTGTATATGTGTGCACAAAAATGTTTGTGGATTTGTGAAGAAGACAGTTTTTTTTAGATTGGAATGGTAATATTTTTCAGTTTTTTTTTTTAGAGAAGGAATTTTCCGTGTTCCTAACACATTGCTGCGGTCCAAAACACAAATCGCGGACTTCACCCAAAAAGCAGCAAAGCTTGAGTATGGCTGGGCCGGATACGTTTGCTGCACGTCGAATGAATCATGGGCCAAATCCACCATGTGCGTCCCAGAAAACGTCCATTTGTTCCCAACGAGTAACACCCTCAAATGTCACACTGTTACTCGATGGGATTTTTTTCTGAAAAAATTCCCAACCGGTCACACTACCAGTCACGGGAACTCGCAATTTTCTCTTTCTAGCTCTTTTTTTTCTATTTGCGCAAGTCGTTTCTGGCACTCGCCGGCCGCTGCCGCGGCACCGCTCGCTTCGCTCGCTCGGCTCGTGCGTAGAGGGGTCTCAGTTTTAACCTAACCTAACCGATTGTTCCCAACGAGTCACACTGTGACATGTTACAGTGTGACTGGTTGGGAACACACCAAAACGTCCGGCGACATCGAGGCAGATCCAGGCGAAGATGCCTGGACGAGCTTGACACCTACAGACAGGATTGGTCAACACAAGCTTAAGATAGAGAGGAGTCGATAGGAGAAAGTAGGCCTTTGCCCCGCAGTGTACAACATAGGCTAAAAATAAATAAGGGATAATAATAATTTTTAGACAGGTTTCTTTAAAAAAAGACACAATTTTATGTATTTTAAATGTTCGATCGTAACGAAGCAAAAGGAGTATGTAGTCATGGGAGGGCACCTGATACGATCAGAAACTATAAAGAAATTCAAATCCTAATGATTCGGCGTTTTTTTTTTTTGCGAACTTGCTAGTATAACCTTAGGATAATGACGTGAATTTGTGTATAAGTAAATGTTTGGAGCATTTAATTACTTGCAAATATTACAATAAATATGAATCATACTTCGCCTTATGATCGTTATGGATAGGTATTTTAAAGGCCTATAAAATATTTATAGTTCCAGTGTCGGAACTGTAGGTACACATTTAACATAGCTGAGGAATGCAATAATTGGTTTATGTCCCAACAAATTGTCATACTTACTTGATTCTAATTACCTATATTTCGTAGTTTGATCTAAATTATTTTCAAAAAAACATCCTATTTTTTTCCCAACGGTCTTTACCTGTGAAACTATTAAACTCTCTGCCAGCGCCTGTGTTCCCTTCCACATTATTTTTACCCGTCTGCCTTCAAAGAAAGAGTGAACAGGCATCTTCTGGGCATGCTCGTTCCATCATAGACCTCATCCATCGCTTTTCATCAGGCGTGATCAAGGTCAAGAGCAGGCCCATTCAGCAATAACTTAATAAATACCTAACGAAGCTAATTGTCGTTGGCCCAAAAACTATACCTTTTTTTAATTCTTTCTCAAATTAATTTACCGAACGCTTTTGCCTCCGCTTGTACAGCAGCTGTCGATCGTCAGGGCACTCCCGTTAACAGTCCGCGCGTTGTCAGTAGGTCTTCGTAACTAAAGCTTCCTGCAGGCCGCTTGATGTATTCCACTAAGCCGAGCTAGGGAAATGAACGCCTAACGAGATATCGAGCATTTTTTACACAGGATGAGAGAATTGGTTAGCTGTATCGATGAATGTTTGGATGTTGCGTAAATTAATGCGAAAAAGTAGTAGGTACTCTTGTTGCTAAGAAACGAAAAACTTGTTTCATCAAGAATAAGAAGAAGCAAGAGTGAACAGGGACCTTCTGGACACGCTCTTTTTATCATAGACCTCATCCATCTCTTTCCATCAGGCGTTATCGAGGTCAAGAGCAGGCTCATTCAGTAAAATAAAAAATAAAAAAGAATAACAATAATGACGCTTTGTTTTCTATGGACGTTCTTTTCTCAGCAGCAGTACCTATGTAGGTACTCAAGAAAGGCAGGAACAAGGTCTCTTCCCATGCAATGCAAAAAAAAGCAATACGTAAGCTCACTGATAGGGTCTTGATGGATATCAGGTAACGTAAGTAAAGGTGACAAGAGATTACCTTTAGAGTATGTGAACTCTATTCTAATGCGCTTGTTAGAAAATGAAGTATAATCTATCTATAAAAAGTCTATATTATATTACCCAAATAAGCTTTGAATATCAGAAAGGTTACTATTTATAATATGTGTAAAAGTAACTAATGAATATGGTATGTAGGGAAAGGATTTTATGAAATAAAGCACAGAGACAAGCTAGACATTTATTTCAATTTAGGCTTGTCAGTAATTAATCAGAAAACTAGTTGTCCGTTCCAAATCTAGGTCATCATGGAGAAGAAGGACAAAAAACTCCATGGAAACAGTATTAATGTATTCCATCAACAATTAACAAATTTCTTATATTGCCATAAATTATCATTATTTTAAAAACAATTAATTATATCTGAATAATAGCAATATAATAACAATAGCTAGGAATATTCCATTATACACTTTTAAACAATGGCAATATTGGCCATATTATAAAGAACACCATAGTTATCAGCAATAATCAAGATAATAATATCAATTAACTTACATGGCATCTGGTCGATCTATTCCACATAATAACGTCACTAGTACTAATCAACTGACTGTAGGCCGGAGCTCCGTTCTGGTCGGTGTCTCGATCAAGAATGATCCCCTCCACTGGGAGCTCCCCCTTTTATAGTCGTGAACACACAACTTTTGACATTTCAATCTACCGTCATCCAAAATATCAATGACATAAAAGGTGGATATCCGTTTGGAATATTTTCTATGTTTTGCTACATTATTCCTTAATATTTAGGTTATGCAAAACATTACTATTTTATCAAGTTTTAACAGTAAAATGATAACAATAACAATACCTATAATTATTAGGATAATCTATTGGTAAGCAGATTTGACATTCAAAGGGTCCAGAACTTGACATGGGCCCTGCGAGGCACAGCAATTTACAAAGTATTAAAATTAAAATTACTTTAAATTGTAATTTATTTGTATCATTTGATGGTTCCCAGAAATTTATTTTTTTATTCTAGATACTAAATTAAAAGATTAACTAACTTACAAATAAATACAAAAAGATGGGACACTTAGGCGTCGAAGTACTCGTCCGCATCTCTGTCATGCGGAAAAGTGCCCAGAAGACTGGCAGCATTGCCATCTTTACATTTAGTTTACGGCTAATAAAGAGAAAGTACCTACTTATCTCATCATCCTCATCAATCTCCTGCCCTTATCCCAATTTATTTGGGATGGGCAAATAAATTGAGAGTACTTACTTGTCTAGTTCTAAATATTTTAAATAAATTCTACATTAACATTGGTGTTTTCACATTTTGAAATAGATTTTTAGCATAAACAATATCAACACAAATATTTTGTATAATTAATTATTTGTACACGTTCGTATTTAATTTATAATAAGTCCTGGACTACACTATAACAGACTTTGGTTCTATGTTTTGGTAGTTTGAATTGAAAGATATTTGCTCTTGTCTTCTTCTTGTAAGTGTACGCGGACAGCATCTTCTATCGTCGCCAACCCACAGTTTGGGCGTAGTTAGAATATTGCAAATTCCCAATTCCCTCCCTTTCAACCTATAATGAGATCCATTTTCAATAGTGGACGTTATAGGGTCAGAAAAGGCTTTTTAATGTTTTGTACCGTTTTCGCTATAACCTACGGTACTTGGCATTTCACAATAACTGCATAAGTAACATCAATTTAAGTAGAAAGTCCGATGGCTCGTTTGTAGTGTAACATGAAACCGGCGAATCATCAATGTTTATACCGGGCTAATGTCAAACATATCCGCGGGCGTCGCAAGCCTTTGATTCCTCTACAGTGGACCAACTTGATACTTGATGTTTCAAATAAATCTAAATTTTTACATGGAAGGCTACCAAAGATGACTGATGACCTGGTTATGGTTTCGAGGAGAGCAGCTGACGGATGCAAACGGTACAAATCTATTCGTTTTTGAAACTATGCCTGTCAATTGACTATGAAGGTGGATATTTTCCTCATCATCTGCCTAGCCTTTTCCCAACTATGTTGGGGTCGGTTTCCAGTCTAACCAGTTGCAGCAGAATCTGTATTTTGCATGGAGCGATTGCCTATCTGACCTCCACCTGGATATTATTATGCTGTTGTTTTGACATTATGGTAATAAATACTCATTATGTCCTCAGGAGTAAGGCACCTGGGAACCAGTAGTGTGACACTGGTGCTACACAAAGTTAGGTTAGGACCCCTCATCTAAAGTAAAAGTGCGCAATGCTGCACACCCCTACCCTATTTCAAATTAAACAAATACTAACTTTATTTCAATGACAATTAAGTTGATTTCAAAATGACTAGCACTATTGACAAACTTATAAAAATGTTTGAAGTTGTAGCGTAAACTGAACTTTAATTGTGTAGGAATGAAAGTTATTTTTCCATTAATTCATATTTGTTTATATTTTTGGCAAATAAATCGCGAATGCACGGTAGATTAGTAATGGCGCCAAACACGTAGCCGAATTCTGGACCAAGTCCATTTAGATTGCCATCGACACGCTAAGAAGAAGAAGGATTACCTTAACCGGATAAAACGCCATTAAAAAAAAAATCTGTATTATCTGTTTTATACCTACATCTTGAAAACAGTGTGTTTGGGGATATTTTGCCTTTAATGTTTATTCCTATCAAATTCAGTGACACAATAATGGATTGATTTAATGTAGGAATCCATTTTATAACCTTTTCTGAAATTATTCAACTACCCGCCTCATTACTTCTAAATAAGTCCATTGTAGAATACGTTAGTGATGCTGCCAGAGCGATGTGGCCAATGCGCTTGCACATTAGCACGGCAACACGCCCGAAGCCACGCGATACGGCGCGGGCGCAGCGAGCCGCGCGGACACTTGCGGCCGACTTAATTATCTGTGCCCCTAGACCCGTTGCGTCAGACTGATAACTGACGTTGTTCCTTTGTTACGAAAGACTGGGTTAAGTTGGAAGCGGAGTGTAGAAGAGGTAATAGGGAGTTTGTTAGTGCTACATAACATAGATCGATATATTATATAGCAACAACTGTAGCTAGGACTTATGTACAAATTAATGTAACGGTATGTATAAATGTTATCGGGTCCCGTTAAAAATGTGCGTACAAACAATATTTAGGGAACAAACTTGGTAGGTACCAGGGCAAAGACTAGACAATGCCCACACAAATCAAACAGGATTCCTAATACATTATCGACCAAGTTGTTGTGTACACCAAGCATTTGCATGGCTCGGACAGCGAGACTTGCGTGTCCCGCCCACTCCGTGCGGTGCAATACTGTACAATCTTACTACGTATCGGCATCACATTAAACGTTGTAAAGGCAGCACAATGCGGATTTCTCCACGAACTTATAAAAAGTTATGTGTAAGGTTTTGTTGAGTGCGCTGTGACATGCGACGAGCATTGCCGCAATGTCTGTGACAATTGCTGCTTGTTAATTAGTTTGCGAGGTATTCTGACAGAATGGATCGGTTTTGTCTGGTAATAATTAACGTGTTCTTTGTGACAAATTGGTACAATCTGCGGCTTTATCCTCCGCAACTGACGAACAAAAACGATCTTTGCTTCGTCAATTTAATCTTGCAAATTCTTGGTCTAGGTGTTCAACAGTTTCATTATGACCTAATTGTTGTATCTACGCAGCTAATTAGTGCAATACAAGTGCGTTGACATTCTCGGCTCGTGATCGGTCGATGGGTAAGTCGATCGCATCGTCGGCGACACCCGACACCGTCGGATCGCCTGTCGACGACGATACTGCACGGGGCCTTGAGATCGCGCTTACGGAATAAGCGTCTCATGCGTATCGAGTTCAGCTCGAATACTTTGGAAATATGAGCGTGCACTTATTTGTGGCCTGCAGTGTACGTGTGTTTTAGGGGTTCGATCGGTTCATTGAATTCTAGGTGAAGATTATAAAAAAATCAGGTAGCTATGTCATAAGTCATGTATATTTTGGTTTACCAGGAAGCACTCAGTTTTTCTTCTGTTTAATGATATTATGATGTTTTTTCATCTTTGGTATTGACACAAGCTTTAAAAACTGTTGCCAAAGTTGATCACTCAGCAAGGTTGAACTTTTTACTCGTGGAGGCTCTTTAAATCCACCTCACAGCGGTGTACCCTTACATGCTCACCTTAAACCTTGCCTAGCCTGTAGATTTAATCGAATTAGTCCCTTAATAAGTAATCTAACTCCGATCCAGCCTGTCCCTTGCTGCCCACGTCCAGCGACGCACAGAGCGGAAGCCCACAGAAGTCGCCTTATTCATAAGGCAGAGTTACCTAGGATACCCTGGTAAAGCTGCTTACAACCTTCTAGGTTAGACGAGATGCACAACAGAAAAGAAAAAAATAATTTTCAAATTTAGTTTTCTTGCACGTCCGTCTGTCGTCAACCAACTCTTTACTTCGAACATCATTCTCTGCTATTATTCAATTCCATTGAACTTAATTATAGTTTATCAATTCGTGACATTCTTTTGTTTATTCTCTGAGAATGCTTCAAGCCTAGCAGTTTTTCATTAAATTCGACTTTATTTTGTTTTTAATGTGTTGAGTATACCTACAGTTTACAAGCCTGCGGGCAGGATGTGATGAACACAGCCCAAAACCAGTGCCAAAACGGTTTTTGAGACACGCCTTGAATTCAGAAACGCGTTAACACCTTGTTTTAAAGATTACTTAAACATATCGATTCACACCAAAATGTTTTTAGTATTTTTTGGCACGTACTTGCAAAACTGACTTCAAAATATCTATAGTAACACAACTACTTTTAAATCTAGCATTCTTGTTATAATACATAGGCTACAGTCAAAACAATAACATAACATAGCGCCTGTTTTACTTGAAGAGTTAGGCCGAGGTGTTAGTACCAATAGTACACCCACAACAAGTAAATAAATAAATTCTCAGCTACCATCACGTTTAAATAGCATAATTATGTGTTGGAATTTGCAACATTGTAGTTAATATTTAAACATTGTAACATTGTACTACTGTCATTTTGACAGATCATCTGTCAGTGGTTTTGTGTCACTGCCTTTTTGGTAATGAGAATAAAAAAGTCTTCGTATTCGTATTCAAGGTAACAAGTGCGTGTTATTTACCGTTCGTCCTATCCCTCATCTGGAAATCAAACCAACCTCAGCCCACTATAACAAAGGGTAATCATGCTGGTTTGCTGAATAGTGCCACACACTAGCAAATAACACCGCCGACATCTCGAAAAATATGGTGATAAGGTGATAAGCAGTCAGCAGTTTAATTTCATTCCACAGATGACAAGAACGACAACAATGGTTGTCCTACTAACACAGTCTCTTCAGCAGTGACCTATATTAATAAAAAAAAAAAACTATCTCTATTTTTTATGCAACAATAGGTACTTGATGTAGACCACAAAAGGGGTGTATTTATTCTAATTGACGATTTTTTTTTTTTTTTTTATTATTAGCCATTTCTGTCCCACTGCAGGGCAAAGGCCTCTCTTCCCTCCTTCCACTTATCTCTATCCAGTGCTGTTACACGCCAATCCTTTTGGAAAGAGTCGAGTTCGTCCCGCCATCTCATTCTGGGCCCGCCGAGTTGCCGTTTGCTGCTGTTTGGGACCCATTGTGTGGTTGCTTTAGCCCATAGCTCCTCAGGCATGCGACAGATGTGACCAGCCCAGTTCCATTTTAGCTTGGCAGCCGTGTGACCTACATCGGCAATAATTGACGATACATAAGGAAATATACTTAGTGTTGATATATGCAGTTTGATATACTATAATTTACAAACATTATCATACGTTATTGTTAGTGTGGGATGGGAGGCGTATGAGGTTAGTTAGCCATTATATCAGGGATATTAGCAGTCTAATATGTATACATTCTACGACATACCATAAAATCCAGCTGTTTCCTAACTGTTGCTAGAAAGTCTCAAGGTCAGCCAAGGTTACGTAGGAAAGGACATCATCATCTTTTAAGCCCGGAATCACCCACTGTGTATATACCTAACTGTTGTTAGGTTGTAACCAAACCTGTTGGTTAAGGAGGTAGGAAAGGATCTTATAGGCCTCCTTCCCGTACTTCCCGGTTCCGTGCGCCTCTAATCTAGAGAGCCTAGACAAGTGGCAATCGCTTGCAAAGCGTTTCGTATTTAATTTCTACTTTCATACTTTCAAAAGGATTAACATAAATTTTTAGGTGTAAATTCAATACATATTTGAATTTTCCATCATCGTTATGGACGATAAAATAACTCTTTATAAAATGATAAATGATTTTATTTCTGTAAGTAGGTTTGCACAAACACGTTTACACGTCAATCATATTTTTAAAAACTAGATGTGGTCGGCGCTTCCTATCTGATTACTCTGAGAAGAAAGGCCGAAACAAACTCAGAGATCACAGTCTCTTTTAAAGTCCAGACATAATCTTGGTCATGTTATATGAAGACCATGTAGATCGATGTTTGAGATGGTCTTTTGTATCTGGGCCCTTGGGTGTATCCCACGACTTTGACAATATCGTCGGCTCAACACGCTTTTGGACCTACTAGATGCAATTGTAAAGGGGACGCTACATCATTTCTTCGTGGAATAATATTCGATGAAAATGTAGATAACATTCACAACTCATGAATGTTGCAAAATCTATGGAGGACGAAAGTGATACAGAAAAACCAAAATAACACGACCACCTGTTAGTATGAACTTTACCTAAAACTAAGTTTTGTCACAGGATGATACTTAATATTCCTCAAACTAATCATAGAATTGGTCTGTGAAGAAATGTATGAGCGGCTCAAGTATTACAAGTGTGATGAAACAAGGAACACCATACAAATATGCCAACGCAATATTCGTGCTATCATTGCTACAAAACATGCATGGGCACATGGAAGGAATTCCGTCTATTGACATCAGTCTGGTCTATTAGTTCTTTTTAATGGTTCCCATGGCTTAACAAACTGTATTGATTGACATGTATGGGAGTAATTTTGTTTGCATCAGCAGTGCCTTCGATTGATTGTATACTGTTCCTTTGCGATTTTCTCATGAGAGTAGGCAGAGTCCATAGTTCGTTACGTACTACGATCCTTGCCAACATCAAGCTTTTTTTGTAGTAGTTGGTAAATCTAAGGTAAGCGCTCCATAACTCAAGTAGCAGATGTTGGAGAAAAAATATCATAATGTTCCCACGCTGGGACACAGGCCTCCTCTCTTCAAAAGGGAGTGGGCTATAATCTACCACGCGGGCCCAGTGCGGGTTGGTATATGTCACATGTCTTCGAATTTTTGGTTCTGGGACATGCCGGTTTCCTCACGATGTTTTCCTTCACTGTTTTGAGAGCAGTGGTGATGAAATAATTTACACCAAGTAAAGCGCCTGTCTGGGTTCGAACCTACGACACTTACCTACCAACTTTTTCCGCGACTTATGAGTTGTAGTCATAAGTCGCGAAAAAAGTTGGTAGGTAAGTGT
Source organism: Hydraecia micacea (assembly GCA_914767645.1). Lineage (NCBI taxonomy): Eukaryota > Metazoa > Arthropoda > Insecta > Lepidoptera > Noctuidae > Hydraecia > Hydraecia micacea. Next base: position 6,886,256 of record OU611794.1, read on the forward strand.
TTTATCTTCTTGGGTCCATCGGTCAGGAAACAGTCCAAATCGTCACGTCAGCGATTCTTAGGCGTGCCTTGGCGACGGTAAGTGCTTATTTGAGTTAATTTCTTTATTGGTTTTTTACCAGAAGTAATTTTATAACATTGTAATCTTCATGCAAAAATATCGTCGGTGCTCCATGGAACAATATACGACTGGACAAAAATAATAATAATTCTTAATTAATAGAAGAAGTTTTAAATATTTCAGTAAAAATATCCTTTGCTTAATCATTTATTAAAAAATAAGTAATTAAACACTTCTACACCGTAAAATACCTCTATATTCCTCAAAGGTATTAGTTATACTGTTTATTCGACGTCCGGCACAATTAAATACTATAACATTAAGAAATAATAGTGATATTTATGTAGATATATGTAATTACTAATTACATATAAGGCAGAGAGGCTCAATCGAAGACACACGTACATTTGAATAAATACATAAACATTAAGTTATTTTGAATTGGTAATTAACTATAATTACCTATGTATGGGTGGGTAGTATTAAGTATGAAAAATAACTAGACCAGTTGGTGGTTACTAGGAAAACTGGTATGACGTATAAACTGTGACTGTATGGCTATGTTTTTTAGGCATAATATTTATCAAAAAAAAAATCCGATCATTAATTGTACTGGAAGGAGTGAAGCTACCCCAAAAGTTCAAGAAAGCATGAGTAGGTCTCAAGCTTTTTTCTAAATTCATATAAAAATTATTAGCTAAGTATTAATATTATTTTGTCCTTTATTTCATTAGGTATATACACATAAATTATATTTTTAAATATAAGGATATAAAAAAATATAAAAACAAATTATTATATTTATTTTATTACTTATACGTACTTTTTATTTAATGTTATGTATTAGGACTTCACCTACATCTGACTTCACCCACTGCTGGGAAAAGGCCTCTCTTTTCTTGCGCCAATCTCCTCCTGTGCCAGCCTCATCCAGGTTTTGCCCGCGATGGCAACAATGTAGTCTGCCCTTCTCGCCGCCGGACGACCGACATCGTCTTCCAGTCCTTGGACGCCACTCTGTCACAGCCTATACACACAGTACCCAGTTCAGTCCAGAGTCCCAGGACTTGGTTCAGTTTAACTCTACGACGCGACGCCGACGCGTTGCTTTTGAACTCACATTTTTTCGGTCGCCAATTTACATTTTAACAGTTGGCCTATTTTCCTTTTCTGCGGATGTCTCAAGAGACTTTTATAGCGAACTACACTCTACATACTCATACGTATAATTAGAACAAAAGTATAAAATATACCTACTGTCTGTGTATTACAGACGTTATTTGTACCAGTTTTATTTGGTATTTGCATGCGGTTTCCTTGTCCAGTGGTCTACATTCAGAATCTTCTCTCGTAATTATATACTGACGAGGATTAATGAATATGAATGCTGTAATTGGCAAACGACGCGGAAGGTGCTGACTGATGGCTTCAACGATAAGGCGTATGTTGCTGATATGGGCATGTTGTTGTGTTTCAACTAGTCTACACATGAGTTAAGGATAAATACGATTTTGTAAGAAGAATCTCGTAATAAGCGTTTGTATGTAAGATATTTTTATGCACATCATCGAAACTGACTAAGTTGGTTTTTATAGATTCTGCAACCGGACTAAAAATATAAATAATTTTTGTTCATATTAGCCATGTTGCCATAAATATAGAAAACGTTTTTTTTTATTTCATTATATACATATAAATTACATTTTAAAATATTAAGATATAAAGAATATAAAAACATTTAAAAATATAAAACATAGTAGCCCACCGGTAGGGTCCAAGCTACCGGCGGTCAGGGCTCCAGAGAGAGGAACCTCCTAACAATGCGGGCCGTGTCCAGAAGTACCGCTTTCTGAATCAAGCCCTTGATCCAGCTGCCCAACGAGAGCCTCCTTAGGTGTTGGTCGAGGCTCTTGGCCACGACTATCGGCACAATGATCGCTGAGTCCACATCCCACATTATGTCGACAACCTCGTGAGCCAAGTCAAGATACTTGATTTGTTTATCTTTATTATTATTCAGACTGCCTCGTAGGTCTAGTAATCGCAAGCGCTACTGCCAAGCATGAAGCCCTGGGTTTGATTCCTAGGTCGGGCAAATTGTTATTCGGTTTTTCCGTCAGGTATTTCTCAATAGCAGCCAAGAGTCTGGATTTGTGCCTTATTGATGGCAATTGGCTCGTCCCCTATTACATGGGACTTAAACATAACTGCCGAAATGTGGATGTACTATAGACCTCTGCCTTACTCTTCGGGGAATTACAGTACAGGCGTGATGTTCAGTGTATGTATACTCTCGTATCGGCACGAACTATAACAATACCTTATGCCGGGTTAAAAGATCAGACAACAAGGTGGAATGGGGGCTTGAATGCACCCCAAAACCAGCTGTTTCAAAGCAACAAATCTGCCCTTGCTAACATTCCTAGCTTTAATTGACCTTTATCAACATCATTCAAACTATACGAATAAATAAACACTCTCAAACTGCCCACAATACCATTTAATATACACGCCGTAATCCACCGATTCTATCTACTTCAAAATACACTTACATAATCCTCTATACAACTCCTAAATGTAGGCTCGCTAGGCATACCTAAGCAGGCCCTAATGTAGGACATATCCTACACCAGGTCCTAGGGGCTATCAATAGGTATTGCGGACACAAATTCAGCTAAAGTCCTCTTAGTAGGCATCAGTCTTGTTTACGCCTACGTTGGGCGTTAGATATTCAGTTTTATTGATAAAGCTGCGGCCCGCTGCGGAGTTGCGTGGAAATATACGGGTTGTGGTTTGAACTGAGTTTAGTTTAGAATGTAACCTACCTAAATGATCGACAAATGACAATCAAAGATTGAAATTTCAGATCGGGAGCAGTTGTGGCCTAGTGGTAACGTTCGCTACTTACGGTCGTAGGTTCGAACCCAAACAGGTGTTTTACTTTGTGTAAATTATTTCATCACCATTGATATCAAAATGGTGTCGAGAAATATAAAGGAAACCGGCATGTCCTAGCCGACTTCGGGACTTTCGGGCTTTCGGGCTACTGAGAAATTCCAGAGAGGTTAGATCTTAATATTTTAAAAACTCAACCAACAAAGGCCTGTGTGGCAAGGTTTGACCGACTCGACTAGAGGTTGGGCTCACTTAATTAACAAAGTTGACAACTGAAAATTACAATCACAGGACCTAAGATGTAACGATAGATACATTAGATCTATACTGTAATAAATAGCATCAAAATTAAACCATATTTAACTCAAGAAACAATAAAAAAAAGCATTCTTAACTGCTTGCTTGTCAAAATATTCCTCCCTATGTTTCCATTCAAAAATCCTTTAGCAAAACCTCCTTCTCTAGCTTTTTCCTACTTCCTACTAATCCTCACTTAAGTAATATTTTAATCCGACAAATGCCTCAATAACAAAATTAACAAACATCTGAATAGAAGCTGAATCCGTATTAAGTTTTGAGCAAATATTATAAATTATACTAAGCGTTCAGATATTGGAATTTACGGCGTTCGGATTGCTTTTAACATTCACAAGTAAGACATAGCTTTTGACGTCCATTCTGAATACACTTTCTGTATATGAAGTGACAGTATGAAATGTTGGGAGAAGGAAAGCTAGAAATAGTATATAAATAATATAATTTTATTCAAGTCAAGAGGAGGCTATTGCAGCTACATTTTAGTGTGATGTTGTTTTAGTAAGGAATGCTGAAGTTGAAATTTAGCTTAAGTATAATCAGCCTATAATGTTCTGGGGCACAGGCCTCCTCTCGGTGAGAGGGAGTGGGCTGTAATCCACCGCGCGGGCTCAGCGCGGGTTGGTAGATGTCACATCTCTTCAAATTATTGGTTCTAGGACATGCCGGTTTCCTCACAATGTTTTCTTCGCCGTTTTGAGAGCTGAGGTGAAGCTGAATCTTGTGTGTTATAAATAGAAGGATTAGTGAAAATTAACACTATCTTATTTTTATTAGGTATCTACTTGATCTTCTCCAGTCATGGAATTGGTCCATGCACATATTTAATAACTTCTGAAAACATCCGATGATAAAATTAACATTTTTTTTGTTATCTTGTACTCGTGTTGATGCGAGCTTTACAAGAAAAAAATATGCTAGAAACGAAGCATATTCAAATAAAAGTCACGTTCTCCCCAAATCTTTTTAAATCGTTTACCAGTTAGGTTTTCACCTGCTTAGCCTTTTCCCATCTATGTTGAGATTGGCTTCCAGTCTAACCGGATGCAGCTGGATACATATATATTCCATGAAGTTACTTACCAGTTAGTATTTCTCTCATATATAATAAACATATTATCTATTTTACAATCAACATCAACCTATTGTTCTTCAAATACTATTTCCGAACAATTTTTACTCAAATACAATAGACCAAAATGATTTGTTGAGCAGACCTTACGTACTAAACACAATTTAAACTAGTGACCATGAACAAATTTAACAGCCTATTTTGTTGAAAAGCTATTACTAGGACTTACGAATTGCCAGACTTGCGAGTTATATTATGGATAAAAGGGTCTATTGATATAAAGGTATGTTGAACACTGCGACGCACTTCACTGTACTATCTAAAATAGAGCGACTACCAAAATGACTAAAGCTGTTCAACTCAAATGTTTGTCCTTCATTCTCCATACAAAATTCAACATACAATTTATTTCTGTACGAGGTATAAAACTATGTAAAGCAAATAGCTCAGTATCGCCTACACCACTGCCTACCCAATAAAGAACAAAAGCAGTACACACTAGCAGAGCACAAAGCGGGCATTAGCTGGAGCTGTGATAACGCGCCGTTATCACACCGCGCCCGCGTCCACTCGAACAGTCGCCACATTCACTGAGAATATACTGCGACCGAGTGGAGTTGGTACTTGGAATTTAATACAAGTGATTTATTGTAAATAAGGTTATGAATCAAAAGATTCCGTCACAAGAAACTGATTTTGCCATTCAATACTCCTTTCAGGAAACATGTTGTGGTGATTCTGTTTTCATTAAATTAGTTAGTAATTATTATTACTTAAAGAGGCTTACCTATTCCCAAGAATACCTCGGATAAAAATAAGACTGATATTTCAAAAACAATATTTTGAATATCAGCCAGTAATTAAAAAAAAAATCTAACACTACAAACAGGTAAGGAAAATGTTGTCTATTATTTATTTTCTTTTATTTTCCATTTAATGAAACAGATCGTATAACGTTACCATATTATACCTTCTATGACAATGTGGGTGAAGAAACTAAGTCATAAAATTTCGATTTATATAGGACGAAACGATGGAAGAATCAGATATTCATACAACAATTTATTGATTCTTGTGTCCCCATTGACACTGCAATATTTACTGCTCAAGGGAATCTTCAGGTATTTGGTACCATTCGTCGTAATTATGAGTATAGCTTACATGATTGTATTTAGGACGTTCTTGTTTTTTTTTTCTTTAATTGAGACAGGACGAGCGTGTATGAGAAAAGACCAGTACACAAACAGTCAGAACCACAAGTGGAAGTTCTTTTCATTCAAGAAATCCTTGCAAGTAATACAAAACACAAATACAAAATGTTTATTTCTGTACCAACTAGTTTACATTAGTTTATGATTGGAGCCTCCTTTTAAGCAAGTACCTTAGAGCTTTCAACACCTGATTTCTAAAGTATGTAAAACTCTCAATCCTCTCACACTAGCAGAGATCATGCGATGCTTGACGCTGGAGTCAAGGAGAGCGGCCGGCGCCGACCACGCCCGCCCTCCGCGCCCGCGCACCTGCCTCACCCCCCGTCACCCCTGCCCGCGCTTCATGCAAACTATGCCGGGTACATCGATACATTCAATTGTTAGCCATTACGTATCCTGGTCTGTAATGTATTATTATGGGTTATAAAGGCTATGATATAACAAATATTTCCAATTACAACCGGCTTCCGTGACGTAGCGACCTGATTATTGGCTGGTTGGGTTATCTAGGCGTAAGTTAGTACTTAAGCTTGCGTTATCATCTTTCATTTAGTTTCTGAGAGCTTTTAGAGGCCTTTTGCCGCATGCCTTTACAGTTCTTATTGCAAACCAAAGCCACTCCATTTTATGGAATGGCACCTTGTTACCTGCGGCTTTTTTTTTGGAGTTTTTTAGATATTATTTATTTATGAGTACCTATACTGCCACTATAACGTCATGGACTACTATACCTACTATTACTATCATGCCTTACTAGCATCATGCTGAGATAGGAGCCTTTTGGCTTCGTATAGGATTTTCTGTTTCATTTTTCTTTTTGTTACCTTTTTTATATAACTTTGTTTTTTATTTTTTACTGTGTTTAGTTTAGTTTGTGATCTTCCTGTACGAGTCGCAATAAATACTTTTTATTTCTTTCTTTCACTGTCATGCTTTCTTCGTAGTCTACGTTTTTCTTCTTTCCTGCGACTATGTCGGGAAGTCATATTCTCTTAAGCCCTTAAACCCCTGGTAACGATGACGCATTGGAAGATTTATGAAGAACGTCATTAGATGCTGAATAGTTAGATTTGTATTATATATTTTAGAGACGGTAATGAAAGCTTGCTTGGTAAATGATCATAATTGGCTAAACTGAAGTAAAGATAGTAATAAAACACTAATGGTGTGACAGCTTGCTTGAATAGCTTTCTGATTCAATAACAAGTTTTCTGCAGAAATCTGTTTTAAGTTTTTCTTTTTAATAAGGGTGGATTCTGAAAGTTGATAACTGGCTTAATACCTAGTGTATTACCGCTAGTTATCAACCTTCAGAATACATCCTATTCTGAAAGTTAGCAACGTCGCAAATAGCTATCAAATATTTTACTGTTTTGATTGTTTTTGCAATATTAATATTTTATATTTTAAAAGTTTGCTCTGTAATGAACTAAAATACCTATAGATTATGAATTGTAATAATAACACTAAATTAGGAGTACACGTTTATCTGTGGTAGTAAAAGCATTTTTTCTTTCTTATTTCTTTCTATTGTAAAAAGCATTTTAATTTTTTTTACCTACCTACAGTGTAACGAGTTAATAATTGCAATTAACGGTCAATATTTTAATGCACTACTCAGCGATATTTCATAATATAATTTAGTAATATTGACAAAATATTCATCAGCGAAGTATTTGACAGCTATTTGCGACGTTGGCCAACTTTCAAAATGCACGTTCTTAAGTGATTACAGGATATTATAAATTAATTGCTTACCTTCTTATCAGATCCTTATAGCCAACATAATCGACACTTCAAACTCGTTCTCACCTCAGCCGCCAAGAAGCAGACATTCACGTGTTTTTCATTAATACACGAACATGTAAATTACAAATTAAACGAGTAATTATAACAATCGACAGACGGACAGGCGAGTTAAACGGTGTTTAAATGACTGATTACCGGCCTGACCTTTGAGGGCGTGCAATTAATGGAAACCTTAGGGTGCCGCAACCAATGAAGATGGAGGAAAAAATGTTTAAAGCTGGTTGTAAATATCTTCGGGCTGTGCGAAAGGCTGACGAAGGCGATCGTAGTTTTTTCGAGCAAACTTTTCTGTTGTTTATCAGGGAATATTATTCAAATTTTATTCGAGTTTTAAGGGGCCGGCGGAGCATGCGTAGTTCATACAAACGTAATACCAAAATAATTTTTAAATCAAACATATTCTTAAGGGAGTGGGTATTTATTCCTATTGGATTACAGAATATCTAGGTTTCCAAATATATATTTTGAAACATACACACAATAATAATCGAAGGGTACGTTAGCAATCAGACTTCTTGTTCCATTGTTCAGAGCTGAAGATTAAAATTATGTACCATGTTTGAATAACATATGTAACTATACCGTATTTGATCTCGTTCCAGTTCGTTTTTGTGCAACGTTGTTTAGGGCTGTGTCACATGGCAAGTGGAGAGAGTACTAGAAAGGCGATGTCAGCGTAACGTAGCATATTGTAGCTGGTATAGAATAGTGTTGAAACCCAGGCGATACACTGCTAGATCATCACCATCTGCCTAGTCTTTTCCTGACTATGTTGGGGTCGGCTTCCAGTCTAACCGGTTTTACAAGGAGTGACTGCCTACCTGACCTCCACAACCCAGTAACTGGGTAATACGATACTGCTTGGTAAGACTGGTTGTCAGACTTTCGGGCTTGTAACTACCCGTGACGGCTGTCAAAGATCCACGAATGGGACCAACGGCTTAACATTCTTTCCGAGGCACGAAGGGGTCCCGATATGTAAAGATGGTCACCCATCCACAGACCAACCACGGCAAGCGTAGCTTAACCTGATCGATCGACCTGTACGGCGGTTATTATTTAGCCACGGACCCCACGATACATTACTAGATAGAAGGCTTTATACTACCACCACAGTGACTACAAGTTGTAATACACATAGAAAATTAAAACACTGTTAATATATCTGTATCAAGGTCCGCGATAACGGGTCAGACAAAATTAAAAGATCTTAGATTGAGTATGGAGTTATAGGGAAAGTTTTAAAACCTTTTTTTTTTATGGATGGGAAATCATCTAATGACTCGTCCCGCTCTGGGTGGAGCGGAAGGGAGTGTCAGACTCTTACTGACTAAAACCCACCCGTGTTCCTTCCTTAGCCCTTTATGTTCCGGGGCAGTGATAACCCTTTCGGACAATCTCGCTACCCAAGTTTTAACACCTTGCTTTACTATTTGCGATCGCATGTTATCTGCCCTATTAATTGCTTAAAAATTAACCCAACATTTGCAGTAATTAAATAGGAAAAATCAGTCATCTATGCAAAAGTACTGTGTAACTTGGCAGTTTGGTTGATGACAAATACTCGTACAAGAGCATTATACTACTGCTCTCCCGAAATCACCTCGCGCTCTAAGTAGCAACGCCTTTACAAAACCCTGTACCACTCTATCATGTACTTATGCATATGATTGAAAAAGATGCAAAACCTATGTTTACTCGCGGCACCGACTTTGTAAGGAGAACAACATGTCCATAAAACATTACCTACTGGCAACAGCATGATCGATTAGCTCTGATTTTAATATTTACATACATTACACGACCATTACGCTGGACAGGTAAATTGATCGTGGAAAATGTTTTTATATGACATCTGTCTACACTTTTGATTTAGTTGAGACTTTGTAATCCTATTTTTAAATTCACATCACTAAAATTCTATGCTCCTGTAACTGTCACAATGCGAGTTAAAACCTCTTCATGCAGAAAAGGAACGCGTTTTAACCACCTTGCTAGCTCATTACGTCATCATGTTTTTTTTTTTTTGTTAGCCTGTACTGTCCCACTGCTGGGCAATCAACTCAGCCTATCGCAGTCCATTGTTGGACATAGGCCTCTCCCAAGCTGCGCCACAACACCCTGTCCTCAGCCTTCCGCATCCAATCTGTCCCAGCCACCTTCTTTAGGTCGTCGGACCATCTGGGCATCCCATACCACGCTTGCCGATACGCGGTGTCCACTCCAGGACTTGTCTGCTCCAAAGCTGCTGAGCAAAGACCGCCCCAGGCATTCGTTTCCAAAGCCATTATATACCTATTGTTATTTATATATCTGCCCAACTCTTGAGGAATACAAGCTTGAAGTTATGTAATGTATTATTTATAGGACCAGGATATACACAATTTTTTTTTTTGCTTTAATGGGCCCGCTCTTGACCTCGATCACGCCTGATGGAAAGCGATGGATGAGGTCTATGATGGAACATGTCCAGAAGATGCCTAAGGCGCTGGAACTCCCACGCATCGACGAAACACAGCAGGCTCCGGTGGGAGGGTGGTCGCAAACCAGGCGGGCGTTAGCCCTACCACCACAAAGGAAGAATTGGCCAGTCAAATAAGGTGTTGGGTGTTACTGCCCAGGATGCGCCGAGCGATCGGTTCAGTTGAATAACTGACGGAATAAACTGCGCTTCACGAGGAGGCTTCTTCATGCAACCCTAAAACTAAAAAAACTAGTATGTAGAATGCTTGTCACTCGAACTCACAACCTCGCAATAGCCATAACCATTGGTAAAGACCGACCAATGAAAATGAACAAAGGTTCATTCATTCTACTCACTTACTTATTAGACAAAGAAACACATTATCCGGATACAAAATACTATAATTAAACTATTTTATTATTTATAATCTTATCAATATCTGAATAATGATCACTGTGCATTCGTTTGACAAGCGACGAAGGACATAATATCCGCGACTGATTCACGCTACCTTATAAACATTAATTATTAAATCAGAACAATTCCTTAAGACGGATCTAATACGTAGGTAGGTAAGTATGATTCGGGCAAAACCAGGCGGACGCGATGTAATTAATAATTAATTAAATTAGTGATTCAGTGTCATTCTGCCGTTGTTTCAGTGACAAAAACCGGACAATGTTTATGCATTTGTAACATCATAACGTATTTAACTGTATGCATAATTAATCGTGCATTATGGTCTTTTGTTATAAATGCGAAAGTAAGTTTATCTGTCTGTCTGTTCATTAAGTGTTTACTGCTAAACTACTGAACTGATTCTGCTGAGATTCGACAGAGATCAATCTTGGTTCTTCTAGAACAGGACCCTAATTGCGCAACACACTATCAATCTCAATCTGAATCATTTTGAAGGATATTGCTAATCAATTGCTTCATATGTTCGAAAAATGTGTCTGCTCAACAACGTAAATAACTAAATGAATGTTGTTGAACTGTCAAAAAGAAGCCCATTGCTACTGATAGTGTGTTACGCAATTACCCTGCAGGTTTCTAGTTTAATCCTTTGTTAAGAAAAGCTTTAGACAAAGAAGGAGCTAGAGGACTATTCAGTAGTGCTCTGAGTGGAATACCTCTAATAATTATGCTTAATTAAATGATTACATTAAACCGATTGATTACGATTTCTCTGTTATTCAATTAAAAGATTAAATACATTGAACCACTTTATTTGCCCTTTAGAGCAAAATATTGACATTTGCTAAAGAGAAAGAAATTACTTGATTGCGTAAAATGAGACCTGTACGGACCGGTACAGGTTTTAGGAAATATGGTCCACGTAATGAGAAACTTTCATTGTTGGTAATGTCAAAAAGAAATGAGCGATCACGGTTTGATATAATTTACTGCAAAATGTGAAGTGAAACTGTGGCAGTGTGTTGAAATGAGTTTAAAAACGAAGTCATAAAAGAGAGCATTTTTTTTTTATTTTCAGAGCGATAAGGTTACAAATTCAAGCAACCTTTTCATAGTAAACCCTTTCATAACAAAAGCAACTTTCTTAAATAAAATTAGGTTTAAGTGTTGACTTAAACGTTTAGTTTGCACATCTATTGGTATAAATAAAAATGAAATGCTGTTCGTTAGTAAGCGCATCACTTGACAACGGATGGACCGATTTTGCTATTTTTGTTTTAGAAGGTAAATAGTCCGATAAGGTTTTTTGGGAAAGATAAAATAGAATATTCGGGAAAAGCCTAGTCTTTTTTTCTACGGGATTTTTGTTTTTGTATCATTCGTGGATGTTTGACAGTCGTTACGGGTCGTCAGAAGACCGAAAATCTGCCAACCAGTCTTACCAAGGGATATCGTATTACCCAGTAACTGAGTTTTGGAGTTCAGATAGGCAGTCGCTCCGTGTAAAATCCTGGTATTCAGCTGCATTCGCTTAGACTGGAAGTCGACCCCTACATAGTTGAGCAGATGATGATGATTTTTGTATGAACTATTGTTTGGACAGAACAACGTCTGTCAGGTCAATTAGTAAGAAAATTATCCAACCATTGGTAAAAGAAACTATTCGTTAGTGGAAATTGAAAAAGAACATAAAGTAAGCGTATTTATCCACAGTAATAGAGAGGCTTCATCTTAACAAAAACTTCGCATTAAAACAAAGTACCAATCATCCCTTAAGAACAGAGAGAAGGGACAAAAAGAAGCGCTTCAAAAGCTCATTACGAGAACAAAAAATATGGCAATAGCTTGTAAAGTTGGATTCTTGTAAACCAAGTAAATTCACAACCGCAATTAGTCCATACATTTGTCCACATTATCACTGCTATGACTCAAACTCGCCATATTTGTGAAACGAAGTAAAAACTGGAGATCCTTTTATATAAACAATTAGGTTGGATAAAAGAGTGCTTAACTTTGAGTCCCTGTAGCGAGAAGCGTCATCGAAATTAAGCTATAAAACTTAACGATACAATCTCACCCAAACATTGTTGTTACACATAAATTACCATATCATAATGTGGTAAAAGAAAACCGTTGATAGCAGAATTCGAGAGTCGACATTTCAACCTGTCAAAATACCTTTACCTACCAACAGGTAGTGGCTTTAATGATTATTATTTTGGACTTTAATTTCGGCGCAGCGGCCGCCTGACCTTTTCACTCAAGCGTTTTATTTTTTATATTTATTTCAGATGTTGGTTATCTTCAAACGTCGATCTGGATAGGCGGTGTGCGATCGAGGCTGCTACATCCGTTCACTAAGGTTTCGCGGCCACGCCTAACTTTACCAAAGCCTATCGCTCAACTATTGAGAGGGATTTACACGCGTTGATTTACACTGCACGACTAAGCCACACCGGTAAAAACCGACACGGTAAAAACGGACAACAGGTGACTAAAATCGCCTTTTATCGTGCGACTACCGACGTATGCAGTGTATATCTAAGTGCTCATAAGCATGATCGACACGATCGTCAACACGTGTCGCTCGTGTGTATGCACACTAATATCGAGCACATAGATCTCTCAGACGCATGCGATCGCTCGCTATTTAAAGGCGGGCTTTGCTTTTAAATTTTAGATGAAAATTACTTGCTCACTTGCGATTTCAATCAGCCTATGTAAATCAGATAACTATGCGAATTTGTGAGGCGATTTGATAAGCGATACGCCCAAAATCGACCCGTGTAAATCTCCCTTTACGCATGGACTGGCTTTGAGTGCTCGGAATTAATAATTAGTCGTTCCTAACGCACATTTTAAATGGCATGCGTGTGAGTGCATTAAATGTTACGCAATATTTCTTGTCATTGTGAGTTTGATAACGGTCTCATATGGCAATTAGTGGATGAATTTATCATCGGAACCAGTTTTGCTGTCAAAATTGTGTTAAGAGAGGTGACAATTTCATAGACTTCAATTGTTTCATACTAAAACAATTGAAGTCTTCAACTAAGAAGTAACAATAATTGAAATGTCAAACGTTTAAGTGCACAAAGCTACACGTCAAACAAAAAGCAAAATAAGATAGACATGCCTGTTATAAGTTGAACATAAGATCGATAAAAAATCACTGAAGATTGTAGTTTTACTTACTGTTACTTTCGAGACCTTTAAGTTAACCTAAGTTTCTCACAGGTTGACCGATCTGTGCATGACCCATTAAAGAACGTAAATCAATATATTTAAAACAAAGTCGGTTTAGTTACACCATTTAAAACTCAAGAACGGCTGTACCGATTTTTATGATCTTTGATTTGTTGGATTTATCTCCGCCCCGAATAGCAGAATAACTATTAAAACATGGAAAAAATTCAAGAAAAATAATAAGGGAGATAATTAATTCATTTTCTCATACATTCGTTCTTATTGATTCTGAGGCGGTGTGAAGTTCGCCAGGTCAGCTAGTAACAAATAAACTATGTATGATGGCGCCAAACTCGTAGCAGAATTCTGAGCCGAGTTCATTTGGATTGCCATCAACATGCTAAGAAGAAGAACACACACAAACACATAAATGGACAAATAAATAAGAACTAGAAAACTTTTAAGTAAAGATTATAGTAGGCCCAACAGCAGCCTAATTCACAACACACTTCTAATCACAATCTGAATAATTTTGAAGTATATTGCTAATCCAATGCTTCATATGTCCGAAAAATGTGTGTGCTCAACAACGTAAATAACGCAATGAATGTTGTTGCACTATCAAAATGAAACCCATTGCTACTGTTAGTGCGTTTCGTAATTACCCCGCTGGTATCTTGAATCAACAATATTCAACATCAGGTCACTCAGTACGTCCATAAGTCGACCTTTTTAAGCATGACCATCATAGCCCTTTCACTACGTTTACTCGAATCCAAGAAATTACGCACTCCTATCAATGAATCACTTTTAAAAGGCTTCATCCTCACTAAGCTCGCATTTTACCGATAGAATCAATTTGATTGACAGCTTATAATGAGTCTGATGCCTTATTATAATTTAGAGAAAAAGAAAAAGACATTAGCGCCGCCATCCGGTACTAACTACTGGTTAAATTCCTGTTTGCGTAACTAGTGGTTGAATAGCAACTAGTGGTAGCAGATTAATAAAAAAAAACTAGGTGTTGCTCACGATTTTGTTTGCATTTTGGATACAAACTTTGACCTCCGTTCGAGTAGTTTGACGGTAGAGTTTCAATTATTATTAATCAAAACTAATACTATGCAGAGAAAATATTCATTTTTTTGTATGTTTGTTCAGCTTTCACGCTAAAACGGCTGAACGAATTTGGATGAAATTTGGTACATTGATAGACCATGACCTGGATTGGGATATAGGATACTTTTTATCCCCTAATTCGTACGGGATGGAGACTTATGCGGGTGAAACCGTGGAACGCAGCTAGGGGCAAATAGAGGCCCGTTGCACGCTTTAAGAAACATAGGCTTTATTTATTATGGTTGCTTAACATTAAAAGACATTTCAATAAATTTTTACCATTTTAGGGTTCCTTCCCCAACGGAACCCTATTACTAAGCCTCCGCTGTCCGTCCGTCTGACTATCAGCGGGCAGTATCTCATAAACCGTAATAGATACACAATACACAGGTTGAAATTTTCACAGAGTGTGTATAATATATAGCCTACAGTCGCTGTAACAACAAATATAGAAATCAAAATTAATTTTTAATTTAATTTAATTTTTTCACTAGCAGCGCCCCGCGGTTTCACCCACATAAGTATCGATTCCATGAAAATATCGGGATATAAACTATCCTATGTCCTATCCCGGGACTCAAACTATATCTATACCAAATTTCATCTAAATCGGTTCAGCGGTTTAAGCGTGAAGAGGTAACAGGCATACAGACAGAGACACTTTCGCATTTATAATATTAGTATGGATATTTTACCATTACCCATACCATACACAAAACGTGTTTTTTTCGGCGTTTTTATATACGTATTATTGTTAACTGTAACTTTAAGCTACGTTTATTTATGAATTAACTTATTAACTAACTTATTTCATTTTTTAAATAAATTCAGTAGACTGTGTCTGTCAATCAGAGGGTCAGTCAGTCACGTAACCGATTTATATGTTCAGATAACGATAGATAGGTTTCTCTTTCGACCAATTTGTTCTTGAACATTTTTTTTTTTGTTTTATATAATAGCTGTACGCACACTGACTTTCTTTGTGTGTGTTAATTATCTATGTGTTTCAATAAGATGTATTGTTTAATTATCGTAAAGTAGCCACTTGCCTGGGGCTTTGCTTGCGTAGATTTAATACGTGAAAACTTTTTTGTGGTGGTGTTACTCTAATTTGAAATTAATTTTACCATACGAACTGACATATAAGGATAGGTAGTACATTGTTCTAAAACAATGCAAATCGCTCGCATGCACTCAGAATACCTTAAAATTATTTAAAACAAGCATGATTGGTTTAATACAACATTCAAACATTGATATCACACTAACATTATAAAGACTAAAGTATGCGAGTGTGTTTGTATGTTTGTTACTTCTTCACGCACAAACGGCTAAACCAATTTTGATAAAATTTGGTATGGAGGTATCTGACACCCTGGATTAACACATAGGATACTTTTTGTCCCGACACTCCCACGGAATCGACACTTATGCGGGTAAAACCACGGGGCGCAGCTACTATGTTTTATAATTTATGTCATTACTTCCGTACACACAGTAAAATACAAAGAGAAAATACATTAAAATTTTGGGTACAAAGATACTGCTTATTTCTTGAGCAAAACCCTTTCAGAAGACTTGTCCCCTAGCCCCCTTACTAATAAACGTTGTATAGCGTCTGTATAGTTACACAATGCTTTGTCTTCTTCTTTCGAAAGTCAAATTCCTTACGACTGAAAGAGAGAAATTCAAAAGGGTAATTGTGGAACACACTTTCAATTTCAATCTGAATCATTTTGAAGTATATTGCCAATCCATTTCTTCATATGCTAGACAAATTATTTGTGTGCTCGACAACGTAAATAACGCAATGAATGTTGTTGAACTGTCAAAATAAAAGCCATTGCTACTGTTACTGTGTTACGCAATTACCCCGAGAACCACTTACCTTAGCAGTGACATTTTATACGAGTATCAGGCTAAATATAAAGAAACATTTTTATATAAAAGCAATAATAATGGACTCGCTATTAGAGGCCTATAATAATTGAGAAACAAAGTAGGTATCTCACCAGTTAATCTTAATAACTGTCGCAATAAATTACTTATTTATTATTTGGCACAATTGACACAATCTTACGTAAACACCGATTTAAATTTTAATGTTTAAAGCACAATAAGTGTGCAAATTATTATGACATTACGCTCAGCCTAGCTTAATTATTAGCAATAAATAAAATAATCAATCAAATACAGCTGATTGTGAGATAAATATAGACCTTGAGAGAATTGTCGTTGCAAAAGGGTGGTTCGGTTGATAAGTAAGTGGTTTGAATTTACAAATGTAACTGTAATTATGTATTTAATTGGCACCCTATATAATGAATAATAAATTGCGTATAACGGATTTAGTTTAGTGTTTGTTTAAGCCGACTACATGACTTAAAGCGCGGTCACTGTCGGACTGCATAGAAAAGAAAGAGAAGCGCGATGACACAACGCTGGTATAATTTATTGCAAAATATGAAGTAATTATCTATTTACAAAAAATTTATTGTTTAGACTAAAAAATTAAAACACTAGTGCTTTAGTGCGTTAGTATGTTGCTTGTAGAATAATCTGAAAAAAAATCAGAATGATTGTATATATATTAGTATGGTTTTTATTGTAAAAAGAAAGTTTTTAGAGGTATCTTCACGATTTTTTTCTATCGTACCAAATTATTTGTATTATGTATTCAACACACTATCTACACTGGCAATACTGCCAGTCTTCTGGGCACGTTTCCGGATGACAGCGATGAGGATGAGTACTTCGACGCCTAAGTGTCCTTTGGTTTTTTTATTTTTTATTTATTTGTATAGTAGGTTAGTTAGTCTTTTATTTTAGTATCTAGTGTATATAGTTATATTGTAATTATGTGTGTACAGGAATTAATACTAACTGATAATAAAGTACACACTATCTACCTAGCATATATCCTGAAGAATATCATATATTTTTCTGATTGTGTTTAGTGTAGTCGATCATTTACTTTTATTGCTTCTAAAACTTGCGTTTTTTGCGTTTAGGTCCTGTCCTTAAGGTCGCTTTAAAACCTACAATAAATAAAACTCTCATAAGTAAGTTTTTTTTTTTAAAGTCAGCCATTTTATTGGGGTTTATTTATAAGCGATGATTAAAGTTAAAGAGACGAAAACATATTTTGTATCTTCTAAAGTTGTACACAAATTAGGTATTAGCCTGAAGAATTAAATGAAGTATGCACAGAAAATATTCTAACCAATTATAACGCAGAAAAACAGGTTAAAAACATTACGACAGATACAACTTGATCGATTGCTATCACACAAAAAAATACTTCAAACTTAATTTTAGTATTTTAGCCTTACAGTCACTTCTAACGTTATTAAGCTCTACTATTTACTATTAAGATTGTCAGTTCAATTATACAGTAATTGAATGCCCAATGGATATGCTCGTTATGTTGAACACGGTAATAACATATTATTCTGTCTTATCTATCAAGCTCTTTGTCTCTAGTTACTTTGACTCTGTCTCTCTCCTAGTTCTAAAGCCTAACGTTGTGGAATGCAATTATCTTAATACTAATTTAATTCAACAAATTACCAAAAGACCTAAGCTTAGGTAATTTGTTTGATAGTAAAACATATATTCCTCTATTTCTCTCTACTTTTTCTTACTACAAACTGAATTCAATTGGAGACTGGGAGCAAAATAAGACAGCTCAAAGTAAACTAGATGTTGAGGTACACACTCTTTAGATCAAGTTCCCATGATCCCAGTCCAAGTGTGGGAAGGGAACACCGGGGTGGTTTTTAGTCAGTACGAGTCAGATAGACTATGGACATCTATGAGGATTTACCACCTAGGAAAAAAAATTGGCACTCTTTAGATAAGCTAATCTTTAAGCTTAATGATCAATTGCCAACATAATAACTCTTTATTTATTAACATTGCTTAAAGTTAAGAGATGTTTATACGTCAAAAATTTATGGTTAAACAGTGGCTAATCATTAGTTAACTTTATGCCATGTTTATAAATAAACCTCTAAATTAATCGCATAGTAAAAAACTAAAAAAAATTAAGACTTCTTTCAATTGTTTCTGCATTATGAGGTCATAAGTTTTCGTTCTTCACTTGTTTCTGGATTCCTTTTCAGTCTAGACACACGTCATTACATCATAGCGTTGCCTAACTCATAAACATGCTTCACTTTACATAAAAACGCATAACACACCACGTGATAAACATACCACGTAAGAAATCTATAACACCCAAAAATATAATGGAACTAATCGATGTGTGTGACGATTGCAATAAAATACAGTAATAAAGCCATGAAATATATAACTGAATGATGTAATTTACAAAAGAGTTGAAGATAAAACTTGTGTTTAATTGAAACTGAAAGTAATGGCGATTTTACGATAGCGACTCGCGCAACGTGATTTACTGTGTCAACATGAAATATGTGTCGCAGGGCAGTGGTCGAATCGGGGATTTATTTATACTCCCGAGGGGGTTCTCTAGTCTATTTTTAGTGTAGGTAGTAATCAAATCAGAACTTTTGTGATCAACGGGGAACGATAAAGATCACAATGCTAGCTCAGTAATTTAGAGACGTTATATCCTTTGATATTAACTCAGCCTATCGCAGTCCACTGCTGGACATAGGCCTCTCCCAGGCTGCGCCACAACACCCTATCCTCCGCCTTCCGCATCCACTCCGTCCCAGCCACGTTCTTAAGGTCGTCGGTCCATCTAGCTGGGGGGCGACCTACACTACGCTTGCCGATACGCGGTCTACACTCTAGGACTCGTCTGCTCCACCGGCCATCGGACCATGGACCATACTACAAATTATGATATACCGTGCTACAGTTTATGTTACCTAGGAATCGGTGTATATTTTTTTTTATAAGTAATAACAATGCAATGCATCTAGTGTGCCCGGTTGATGGCAATAGACACGCCCCTTAAAAAAAAATATACCCTATTTTCACCTCCACCTGACCCTTTGGGGATTACAGGCATTATATTATTATTATTATGTGTGTAGGAACAGTATAACAGCTCTTGACACATATCTCCAAAAACCAAAACCAAAATGTGGTAAAGTTCTTTTTTACATTAACCTTCTCAACTTAATCTGTTATGCTCCTACGCATTTAAACTACACACTAAAAGTTAACTTATCGTAATTTTAATCTAGTCTAGGAATTTTATGACGATCGCGATTTCATCATAACTCCTGCAACATTTCATATTATGAATTGGCAAGTTTTTTCCCTTCACAGTATAATTTTCATATAATTCGTTCAATTATATCTGACATTTCACTCAGTTGGACTCCATTAATTAGGCTAAAAGTTACTTTTACGGTTCATGGTAATGAATGAGATGATTTTATTGGGTCAACAGAAGTGTCTCTTATGGCTGTCACATTTTAAGTAAGTAGTCAATGACTGATATTGATAAAGGTAAGACTTTTGCTTATATAGCTAATTTATACAGTGTTCCTAAACAACATGGAATTGAAGGCCATTTACAAGTTTCCACTGCTAACACAATAAGTTTGTGAAATACCCTCTTTTTTCAGAACACAGCAATGGTTTTCCCTTCTTACTTTAACCCTATACAAGTGTGTCTGGTGACATGACCCAAACTGCAACAACTGGCTACAATAAAATTACTACAGATTTTTTTCATAGCGCCGTCCTTAAAATTTACAGCGAAAAGATAATCATTTGTGGTCAACACAAACAACTTGTAGTCTTAGCTAATGAGGCGCGTGAATACTTGCTAAAGTAGGTACTAGGAAAAATAGTGACACAGCGTCGTCATGCGGTCAACAGGATTGATCACTTATGGTAACAGAAGTGATCACTAGATAAGATATAGTTGTTCAAAGAAATACATCAGAGTTTATATTAGCATAATATTAAGGACATCTTGATGACTTGGGGTCATGTTGAAACTCGTTAATTAAGCATCACACTAGCTGGCTCGCATTGACTCGAAGATGGAGTACGTCACATACAGGGAAGGTAAAGGATCGAGTGTAGTGGCCTAACTTGGGCCACCTATGTTCAGAGGATAATGATAGATTGATTTGATTAATTAACATGACATGAAAAAACGCGTGTATTTTTTTAAATGGCAGGTAGTTATGTTATGAGTCCTAGGAAAACCAATCCTAATGTTTGATTAACTTAAATATAATACTTAGGGGAAAAGGAATCAAAACAATTGTAGTGATCTAAGTACTTTACATACTTTGCAAATTTCCAGACAAAAATTGGCTAATTAAGGAAAGAAAATATATTTATTTAGCACTAACTAACAGGCACACAACATAACATATTATACTACAAGTAAAAAAATAAATAAAAAGGAAACAAATAAAAAGTGTGCCTCGCGGCTGCGTTAAATAGGCCCAGATAGATAATTGAAATGTGAACAACATCACATATACACGAAATAGTTTGGATCATGATAATACGTCACATAAACACTTGAAAAAAAAATCTAATTCTACTCCAATTCCATCATAAACAAAAAAGAAATAGCTTCTTTATTAATTCAAAGGTCGTTCAGAACGTAATACAAAGGAGTACATATCTGTTAGTGAAACAATGCAGAGAATCTCCCAAAGCCTTGAACTGGTCCATTATAGATGCGATTTCACACGATGCCGTACGTACGAGCTGAGAGCGATCACTGAGATGTTACGAGAATGGTAGCAAGATATATAATAATTTGAGAAGTTTTTCATAATTGACCATTTACTTTTGAGTTTTGATGACGCAAATTATCAGACGATTTATTAAAATTTTGCTATGATAAGTCATAGTTTTTCTGCTTAATTGTTTCGTTATGGGAGTCTTGGGACTTCAAAGAACGCAATCCAATGATTAGATAATTTGGATACCTACGTAACATCACGCCTGTATTTTCTGAATGGTAAGGCAGAGGTGTACTGTAGAGACTTTAGCCTATTTGGTGCTTACATGCAACCTCCGAGAGAGCAGTGGTGGCTCAGTGGTAACAGCCCCGACTTACGAGTTGTAATAGGTTGTGGATTCGAACCCAGGCAGGCGCTTTACTTTGTGTATATAATTTCATAACCACTGCTCTCAAAACGGTGAAGGAAAATATCGTGAGGAAATTGGCATGTCCTAGAACCAAAAACCCGAAGTCATGTGACATTCCCAACCCGAAAATCTGAAATACGAGACAAACATTAACATAGTTTAAGACTACAATAGATTAGGCGTCAGATTTGGCTGACAAACCAAGGGAACAGATGTAAAATACGTAGAATGATTTCTAGGAATAATTATTGAACAAACGTCATAAACCACGGTTTAATTGATTCCTCCCAGCAGCAGCTTTCCTGTCAGTTTATAGAGAGCTTCACAGTACAACCGCTAATGCCAGTTATGTTTAAATACCATGTAATAAGAGGCGTGTCTATTTTATTAGATAACCAGCAGTGCCCCGCGTTTTCCCCGCATAAGTGTCGATCCCGTGGGAATATCGGGATAAAAATATCCTATGTCCTTTCCCGAGACTCAAACTATCTCTATACCAAATTTCATTTAAATCGGTTTAGCGGTTTAAGCGTGAAGAGGTAACAGACAGACAGACAGACACACTTTCGCATTTATAATATGAAGTATGGATTATTTATTCCGCATGAAAATAAGCATTAAAAAAAATATCTTAATTTTATACGAAGCAACCCCAGATAGCTTTCATAAACCTGTCAGGACAAAACCAAGTAAAATAGTTCTAAAAAATAAATTTCTTTATTCAAGGAAAAAAAAACACTTGATCCTTAGGATATTAACAACTTTAACAACTATAAAAACAACCCATCATACAACATTGTATGCAACACATACGCAGCCAAGATTAAAACGATATAAATTGTGGCGTACGTTTTGGGCAGACCCGAGGCCGCTTTAATGAAGAGTTACTACAGTGTTGATTTTAACATAATGAACTGAGTAATTTCAGAAACGGCACGAAAAAAATCGTGACACATTGTCACTTGTTGTAGCGAACACACGTGTCCGTTACAATAAGAATTACGAACGTACATGTATTTCAATAAACCCTGTACGCATATAGGGTGACTGGTATTAGTGACCGATACCTAAACACGTGATTGTACACATGATAACAAACAACTTTTACTATGGGACCAAACCTGAAATCGCGAAAAAAAAATCTGCTGTTCCCTACATTTATGTTCGTATAACTCGTCAAAATGTAGGGAACAGCTGATTTTTTTTTCGCGATTTCAGGTTTGATCCCATAGTAAAAGTTGTTTGCTATCATGAGTACAATCACGTGTTTAGGTATCGGTCACTAATTACCAGTCACCCTATATATTATTGCTGACCGTCCGTCAGGAATAAAACAAAAGAAAAAGGGGATCAGACCGGAATGAGAAAGTTTATAGTGGATAAGACAGAGGTTAAAACAGAAGAATAACTAACAGGGGAACCATGGTAGTTTGAGTCCCGGAGTCGAAAAGTCACCCATACCCTAGCCATCCCCACCCTACTAAAAAAAATTAAAAAAACTCAATAGTACCTACAACAACCCGGTATTCGAACCCAGGACCCGACAGACCACTAGATAAAATAAAAACAATTTCATAAATTCAATGGCCAAAAAGCACAAAATTGATACACAGACAGAATAAGCTTTATTCACCAAAATTAAACTAGACCAACTAAATACTCTTAAAATAAACTAGACCAACTAAATACTCTTAAAATAAACTAGACCAACTAAATACTCTTAAAATTTTGAATAATAAAATTCTCGCAATTTAATTCGACATTGCTAATTTTGTTAAACGTAACACATGACTCAACAAACATCATCTGCCTAGCCTTTTACCAAGTACGTTGGGCTCAGCTTCCAGTCTAACAGGATGCAGCTGAATACACGTATTTTACATGGAGAGACTGCCTATCTAACCTCCACAACCCAATTATTGGGTAATACGAAAGTCTGACAACCAGTCTTACCAAGTTACCTCTTGGTAAGACTGGTTGTCAGACTTTCGGGCTTCCGACGTCCCGTAACGACTGCCAAAGATCCACGGATGAAAGCCGAGACCATGCTTTCCGAGGTATGGAGAGGTCTTGGTATATAAAGATGGTCACCCATCCACGGACCAACCGCGGCAAGCGTAGCTTAACCTGATCGATCGACCCGTGCGGCTATTATTACTTAGCTACAAGCCCCAATACAACACATAACTCAACAAACGCATGCTCTAAATTAACCCCGTTAGTAAACAAACTCGCACCGGTTCTCAGGTTCTGGTACAGTCACGAGCATAAGTATGTATACACTTGGCATTATTCAAAGGCGATTTTCTCCTTTATTTTTGAATGAAATTTTATGTTATTACGAACATAGTATTTTAGAGCCCCAAGGTTCATGTAAAGTGTCGTATTTCAACGATGCATTCGTTATTTCACGAAAAAATCGCAATTGAAAGTTGCCAAGTGTTGACCATATTAGTGCTCGTGACTGTACACTTCATGTCCCCTAAGTCTTCTTCTTAATCAAAGCGGCCAGTTCATTAATACGGTTAGGTTCAGGTTTAAACACGGGGAGACAGCGGCCTAACATCTTCGACCGTTAAGAAAAGGAGGTTTCCGTACTATCTTGTTATCAATATATCTTAAGGAGAAACCTGAGATAGATAACACGAAGATTTACACTTCGCTAGTTAAGGGATTCCTACGATAGTTTTAGTAACTAGTGATCCAACTCGGCTTTACTTGGGAGATTTTATTATACTAATAATAAAGCTGAAGAGAGCAGTGGTGGCCAAGTGGTAACGGCCGCGACTTACGAGGTGTAGGTCGTAGGTTCGAACCCAGACAGGCGCTTTACTTTGTGTAAATTATTTCATCACCACTGCTCTCAAAACGGTGAAGGAAAACATCGTGAGGAAACCGGCATGTCCTAGAACCAAAAATTCGAAGACATGTGACATCTGCCAACCCGCACTGGGCCCGCGTGGTGGATAACGACCCACTCCCTCTCACCGAGAGGAGGCCTGTGTCCCAGCACTGGGAACATTATAGGCTGATTATTTTAAAGCTAAAGAGTTTGCTTGTTTGTTTGAGCGCGCTTATCTCTGAAACTACCAGTCGGATTTGAACAAATGCGAGTGGAGAAACTGATCATAATGCCAAATAAGTAGGAAGAAAGAGAAGAGAAGGCAGAAAGAGGTTAATAAAATAGTAAGTCTAACCACACCTCGGACACTCCATACAACGCTCGCAAAATAATTACCTATTACAACTACATAACCAAATGACGTTTGTGCACGTGCAAATGAGGGTTGGAGTCGTACGTAGCGTAAAAAATGGCGCGAAAAGCGATTTGCGTCCGAACGACGACAGCGCTGCCCGAACGTGTGCATTATTATGAAGTGACCTTGTAGTTCAATTGTTTATTTATATAGTCGGGTAGGTACTGAAAAAAAACACTAAAATATTTTCGTTTAAATGACTTATCTCTAAATAATCGGTTATTCAATCGCATGGTATTAAGAATGCGAAATCTTACAAACAGTTTCTGTAAATACAATTTCGGAAAAGCATCACAATATCCAACCATCGTAATTAAAACTCAAATAAAACTTTTAAATCGTAAAATTGTGAGTTCGTGTCAGCAATACAGCAAGCGCTGTGGTTCTTACGATTACAAGCGCCCTTGCTAAAGAGTCGGCGACGAATACCTCGAAGTGCGGGGTGGGGTGCGGTATCTGATATGAGTGCGGGGAAGGGAGTGTCCCTTCTGTACGTAGTACTATTAAGTATTCTGTGGTCTAACAGTACTTCTGTGACTTTTCAGGAAACGCGTTTTATTCTCAGAATCATTCATACCAAGAATAGACAATGTTATTCAAAAAACAAAACATACCTAAGCCTTGACATATTTTTTTTTCACAAACATACATACCTACTTAAATAATTTTTTGTTCTTAAAATTTTGATTCGACAAACTTCCTAGTTTGATGGCGAGAAGCGCTTGTTATTATTTTTTTTTAATGAAAAGTTACCGAAACAAAACAGCAGTGTGTAACACAAAATCTCGAAGAATTTTTGCAGTTTCTCGTGAAAAACGATTAAATGTCATGACTGTTATTGCATTTTAATAAGGCTTCGTCCGGTACCGCACGGAGGGCCTCCGGCGTTCCTCTCTACACTCTTATTGTTTGAAGAGCCTTTTTAATAAAAAATAATATAACTTATGCTCGCCTTCGTTATTTATTGTGCCCAAGATATGCTTATCCGCCAAAGTGCGGGCAACAAAGTAACAAATGTGAAAAATATTCAAATTAAAATTAATTTTCGTTTTGATATTGAAATTGGGTGAACGGTTTGTGATTTTTGTTGATTTATTATGTACTAGCTTTTGCCCGCGACTTCGTTCGCGTGGAATAGTGACTTCCGGCAGATTTTTGGTTTTACCCACATAGTTCCCGATCTCGCGGATCTCTTCAAAAATGAAATGTGGAAGATATTCTAGGGAACTCTTCAAAAATCAACATAATGAGCTCTGCGTTTGAATTGAAGATATGTATACTCACTTAGGGCATTAAAGCCGTTACCCAACCAAATGCGTGTAACGAAACCATAGCGCGATCTATTTCGATTCCAACGCCATCTATCGAGCATAGTGACAACTCGGATTATTTATCTATACTTCGTTCGGGCATTTTCTTAAAAAAGTTTTATTATATTGATATTATTTTTTTCATATCTTTTTACTATTTATTTACTTTTTTCCGATGAATTAAAACAATAACATGAACCGAACTCGTGTAACGATCGACACCATTGCGCGATCACCAACTCGACATATTATAGTACTAATAGAATTATCTATACTCCGTTAGAGCATTTTCTTTGTACTAAAAGTTGTATTATATTATATTTTCATACCTTTTTACTATTTATTTACATTTTTCCGATGAATTTTCAGTACTGAATTGATGCCGACTCTTGACCAATAGATGGCGCTGTATGTCCGGAATAAATTTTATTTTTTATTTTATTTTTGTAATAAAAACTATCCTATGTCCTTTCTCAAGTTCCAAACTATGTCTGTACCAAATTTCACACAAATCGGTTCAGTAGTTTAGGCGTGAAGCAAAGACAGACAGACAGACAGAAAGACAGACAGACAGAGTTACTTTCGCATTTATAATATTAGTTTGGATTTAGTGTGAAGTGAATTGTGTTGTAATTGAGAAGGTTTACTTATATTTTTACATAGAGGGGCCCGTGGCTTAATAATAACAGCCGCACAGGTCGATCGATCAAGTTAAGCTACGCTTGCCGCGGTTGGTCTGTGGATGGGTGACCATCTTTACATACCGAGACCTCTCCATACCTAGGAAAGCACGTTAGAAGGTTTACTTATATTTTTACGTAGAGGGGCCCGTGGCTAAATAATAACAGCCGCACAGGTCAATCGATCAGGTTAAGCTACGCTTGCCGCGGTTAGTTTGTGGATGGGTGACCATATTTACATACCGAGATCCCTCCGTACCTCGGAAAGCACGTTAAGCCATTGGTCCCGGTCGTCATTCGTGGATCTTTGACGGTCGTTACGGGTAGTCAGAAGCCCGAAAGTCTGACAACCAGTCTTACCAAGGGGTATCGTATTACCCAGTAACTGGGTTGTGGAGGTGAGATAGGCAGTCGCTCCATGTAAAATACTGGTAATCAGCTGGTATCCGGTTAGACTGGAAACCGACCCCAACATAGTTGGGGAAAGGCTAGGCAGATGACGATGACATATTTTTTGAACATTGTTTAAGCAGACGCCAGTTTGCTCTCCAAAGTCAATTAAGAAAACTAGACCAGCCTCAAATGCTGAAACCTTTTCTTGTTTTATTTTAGCATCTCGTAAATATTTATTAAACCTACATTAAAAATACAGACTTTTATCAATTATTATCATCTTACATCATATTTCAATAACACTGCAAATTGAAACATACAGCAAATTTTCGTAGGGAGCTATGCTAAAAGAAATCTATAAATTTAAAGCTACTATCTGCAAATAACTATGTTACAACTACTAAACAAGAAAAACAACCGAAATAAATAGTTTAACTTTAAGAAGCTTCAGTCGATTATACATCGTTCATACATTAGACATCAACGCGTGAAGAAAAGTACTAAAATTTTCCCTTCGATTGAATTAATTAATTAATTATTAATTTAAATAAACGATAACTTAATGCAAATAAACTGAGGGACAATTCTCGTAATTTTAATAACGTTCACAGTCTGATCTTAGTCTCAATCTGTCAAAAATACCTATAATTTCACTACATTTTTGTTAAGTTTTTGACATTCGATAGTCGCTGAAATAAGATTGCGACTAGATTTTGAACGTTTCTATTTACGGATATTGGCCTTCTGGTTGTATTATCAATTACATAAGTTAAAATATAATACAAGTGCTAATATAATATCAACTAAAGAAATCGTAGCAAGCTCTAACAGCCGATATGCAATACTGATAAAAGAAAACTTGCCTTGAATGATAAATGGCAACTTTAATTGTATAAACGGAACGTATAAACCAGTAAAAATAAATCTCTCTCTATATTATCAATTTAAGTAACGATTGTTTGTAACAGTTCAAAGATTTTTTTCAAGGAAACGATCTCATACACGTAAAAATGGCGGGAAAAGAAGCGTACACTTTGGGTGCGTTTGCGCAGGCTGTGGTGCGCACAGGGCGGCGTCGCGCTTGCGACTAGCTGCGCTATCGTTCACGCGGCGCGCGCATCGGTCCCGTTAGACAGAGAGAGCGAAACGCCGCCTTACGTGTGAGCAGTACCACCGGCTGCCCGCGCCCCGGCCGCGACCCATCCGGAAGCCCCGCTGAAACTGGACCGTTTTCTTTTCTTGTTGTTATTGAGATCGACTCTCAAGTTCTGTTGTTGTCGCGCGCCGCGCCGCTCGCGCTGATAACGCGATGCCACGCCGACCTGCGCACGCGCACATAGTATCGCTCCGCAGCTTTAAGCTCGCGCGGACATTTTAAAAAATAATTCGCCCCCAGTGATGGAATGGATATTTTTAATGGACAAGTGCCCAGTGGTTAACTGATCGCGATTAACTTTTTTTTTTAATTCATATTGTGTGTTTTACTGTTTGAACCAAATAAGTGTTAATGAGAAAGTGAAACCGATACTCTGTGTAATTATAATATTCTGCACGAAAGGATATTTTTAATTAAACTTTTTAACCAATTATTTTTTGTGACATTGTAAGAGAAGCTGAAGAGATACTGAAAAGGATCAGCTGAAATTTATGAAATTTTCTGCTGTAACAGGTAGGTGTCTGTTGTTTTACGAAAATCGCACTTTTAATCAAACACCATTATGATTTAAAATAGTAAAATGTGTTAATATAAAACAATGATTTATGACATTTAATAATTTTGTGATTGACTTCTGTTTCAATTGTATAAACTCTTGCGCAGATATTCTCAAAGCTTCAAGTTTTATCTCTTAAAATATTCAGTGTTGATGGAAATGAAAATTATAGGGCATTAATGATCCGAAATTGATTTAAATAGATAAAATCCTCATTTCAGAATAAATTAATAACTTAAAAAGTCTTAATTAAGTTTGAATAGATTTACGATAAAACAGTGTTTTCATAATACCGTTTTGACTTTTTGTGATTCCGAATAAATAAGGACTAATTTATTAGATGTTCCAATAAACGATCATTAAATTATAAGTATATAATTTAACATAAATTTAAATATATCTGTTAGATCATTATTTTCTTTTTTG
This sequence comes from Hydraecia micacea, assembly GCA_914767645.1. NCBI lineage: Eukaryota > Metazoa > Arthropoda > Insecta > Lepidoptera > Noctuidae > Hydraecia > Hydraecia micacea. Next base: position 6,915,641 of record OU611794.1, read on the forward strand.
ATGTCTCATTTAAATAATAAATTAGGCATCCATATAAAATACATCAAATAAAACGATTAATTAAACCATTATTTATTCTCAAAATCAAAGCAAATTAATATTTAAAAGCAAAGGCGTATTTATTGCCACAATTACTTATTTCCCTCGCTTTAATTAAATTTAATAAAAAAAGGACTTATCTTATTAGATTATTACTGACCTATCACAAGTATTCAAAGAAAAGTGAAGGGCAATTTCACTAACAATTTCACTGATAGAAAATAAAGTAAAAAATTGGAATAAATGAGATAATTCGACCTAGTAAAGCGAAACAGTTATTCCGCCCGCCGCCGGCTCGCCGCCCGCCGTCGGCGAGCGCTTTTTTGCTCGAGTTCTACTCATTATGCTCCAGTGGTGCTCGATATTGATAAGTTCTTGCATTTATAACTGCTTCTTGGCTTTTGTGTTGCGAAGGATGAATAAATGGGTTTCATTTAAATTTATTGAATTTCCTTGCTATAAGGTACTTTTCAAAAGTTATCCAGTTTTCAAACCTTGGCTTTGACAGTTAGTTCTTTTTAGAATTCAGTGCTTGCTAAATGTAAAAGCTTCTTCTACTCCTATATGACTTAGATATGTGATAAAAACTTATAGTTAAGAATTTAAACATAGATTGCAAACTTATAAAGTTAAAATCTTTCGCATCTATGGATACTTTTTGCAACAAAGGATCAGAAAACGAGAATGAAATTCGTTCGCCCACACGTTGAGCGAGTCACTACTATATTCGTAGGAATTGAAGGGATTTTAAGTTAACCTTTTCTTTTTTATAGTTTTTTTTTATAATTACATAATTACAGCCTTTTTCTAAAGACCTCTTTTCCATCTATTTTCTAAGTAAACTCTTTTCAACTTTAAGTTTTTTTATTATAACCGTACCCTGCTCTATATTAATTAATCACCTCGCATTGCACCTCGTGTCCATCGGTACTCACACTTGCCCGACGCATGCTTCTTAAAATCCTGTTTTGAAACGTCTACCGCACTTCATGCTTTCACGCCGCAATTTAAATTTAAAAACGATTGACGTTTTTAAGATGAATTGCTCTTTGCGGATTAATGCTTTAAAATACTTTTGACAGTTTTTATGTAACCTGTTCGTGCGATCCTTTTTTGTTAATGAATACTCGGTTTAACGAATCGCCTAATTATATTGAACCGACTGAACCGTCACAATCGTAAAAAGGTCAGAAAGTAGATCAAAAATGCAGGCAGCGCTTGAGCTCCATCCATTGACTTACTATTACTAACTCCAAAGTAAAACATTTATTTAGTTCCTTATTAACTGCTAAAACAGATAAATCTCCGTAACTTATTGCAAAGTATTTTACTACAGATAAAATCAAAATCCTTGCACGCCAAACCGACGCAATCCAGCAACCCACTATATATCAGTGGGTAGATATAAAAAGAGTACCGCGAATACGTGACGAAAACTGGATCGCTGTCGATTTTAAATGTGTAACAGGCCATAAAATGTATTTCTCACATGTATCAGCTCCTTAAAAGACATTCACTACTCAGGCGGCTACCAAAAAAAAACTGTTGCAACCGGGTTCGCGAAATTACTCTTATCGTTCTTTACATCACTTGGTCGAAGGTTTGAATAAAAACGTATGTTTATTATCAAAGAATTTCAGCTTCTGTTAAAACTTTAAGTGTTCATACGAAAAATATTTTTATACTCGCCATTTAATAAAATAAAAACATAAAATGTTTAATTTGTAGTAAAATAAATATAATATAAAAAAGCGATCGCGGAGCAATTCAACCTCTTTACTTTATTCGAAGTTTATTATTTTGATTATAACAATTATTCGAGCAAGTTATGCTCCATTTGTGGACCCGTTTGGACAACCAGTGGCTTATCAGGCAATAGAGGTTAAAGTGGTTAGAAGTTTTATTTAATTCAATTACGGCAATAATTTAAAAAGGGTTTAATAAAGGGCTAAGTAACGTCTCTTAAATAAACGATAAGTTTTTAATTTAAATGATGCCTTATTGCTAAGTGGTTTTAACAAAACAAACATTTAAAAAGCGTCTATTCAATTGATTCTAAACTATATTTTCTTATCTTATCTTTAAATATCTATTTAATTTACTCAGAGACTAGACAAATTCTAGTTTATGACTTTTCCTTTTATAAAAAAATTATTAAAGACGCGAACACATTAACATTTTTACAATATTTTTGTACAACTTTATTACAGCATCGATCGAAATTGTTCATTTTACATTCAACTTACTTGCGGATACCGGACTGTTATAAAATAACAAAATACGAACAAACTTATTGCTACTTTAGTTGTTAATTTTAATATTGTAATTAAATAAGTGTTTTTATTTTTAAAATCTTGCGTATATTTAATCAAAGATTCAATATATAACTTTGTTATGTTCATAACAGAGCCAATCACGTTCGTTTTTATTATTATTTAATATCCATTTCACATCGGCCGAGAAGATTGTATTCCGATGTCATTAAAAGTATGCGAGTGTATTGTTACAAGTCGTTTGGTTCCGTAGCTGTTATAGTTAAGAAAATATCTCGGATGCCGGATTAAATTCACACGAAATAAAATACATACTACATGGTCATACGGTGTAAAATCTAATAAGCAAAACTTACATTGCAAACCATTTTTTTACTCACGGATATTTTATACAAAAAATAAAAATCGACAAGTATACTTGTAGCACAATTAATTGTAATCTTCAACCACAATATTGTCACAAAAGAGTTTCAATTGCAAATTGAACCCTAAAAATAGATTTAATAAAAAGAAACGCTATGTCATCTGTTGTAGTAAAAAAGTAATTAAAAAGTACGCTTTCACTGCTGAGAATACGTGCGTAGAGTTAGGTAACTGACGGACCTGTCTTATTTTATATCGATCAGTTAAACGACATACAGCCGGTTTTTTATCTCTTTGATACAGATAGGTACTTGCATATTTTTCTACACTGGGTATAAAACGTTATTTTTTAGTACAGTGCAAACCTGAAAGAGGTTTGTTTAGGATCAGTAATACGAGTAGAATCGGTTTCAGTAGTTTTTAGTCATGATATTATTGAAATATTTTGCCACAATTTATTTGTTTTTTTTTTGCGCGTGGCGCTGTGGTTGAACTAGCGTTTAAGATTTCAGTTTTCATTGCGTAATTTTCGATTTACTTACATGTAGCTAGCTTAAAATATGGTGAATTTAATCGATGCTGAAAATAACGTTGTTTATTTCTCAACGAAACTATGACAAAATTTATTTTAATGCAGCGACTATCTATCTAGCTAATTATGATTACTTTATTAAATTACTTAGATAGGAGCGGTACTAAATATTATATGACTTAGATAAATATGACGTTAAATTTTAATTGAGCACTCGTCTTTTAATAAACATCGTTAATTCAAATTGGTATTTAATTATTATGATTATCTTTTATATAATTTTATGATACTGATAACTTATTGCTTGTAAATATATCCTTATACGCACTATTTATTCATTTCAACTAAAACGTTACAAGACAAGTTTGGGTGGATATCCAGTATTGTAATAAATCATAAATATATACAACCTGGGTCCGTTGATCTGGCCATAGAAATAGCTATAAACAAAACTACATATTTTATTACTCTGCCCCACCATCAAAACTAGTTCAACCAATCCGATTCCTTATTCAATCTATATAATTATATCTAAATCAAATATGGCTGCACAATTCAAATTAAAAACCCTAAAATCCTTGCTCCAAAGGATATGAACCACGCAGTTTGTATGTCAAGTAGTTTCGAAGCATTGAGCGTCATTACAAGTACGGGTGGGCGGGGCTACGAAATGGCTGGTTTCAAAACGAGGCAACTTTGTCGCGCGTCGCATTTGCATATAATTGCGGTTCATTTCTAATTATCGCCGTAGAATGGCATCTCGGACGATTAGACTCTTCCTAGTGTGGTGAATGGGTGATGATCTCGCGCATTGTTGCCATAATTTACTGTGAGTATAGCTCAGTTGATTGAAAATGGGTTTGTTCGAATGCAGTTCTTAGTTGTTGTACCTAACGTTCTTATACACCTACCATAAACTATTTTACTTAGGTGCTAAGCTTAAACTACTAATCTCACCTACAACAAGTCACGAGACAAAAAAATTGCATAAGTTTGCGTTCCAGACAATTCCATGAGGTAAAATCGTAAAGCCTTAATATCGAAATAATAGGGTTTAGTCATATCTACACTCAACAAAAAATAGGTTCATATGCAGATTTATGATAACAGCAAGAAGGTCCATAGATTTTTTTGTCTTATTATTGGGTAATTAACTCAGCCCATTGCAGCCCCTCCCAGGCTGCATCACAACACCCTGTCCTCCACCATCCGCATCCAGTTCGTCCCAGCCACTTTCTTTAGGTCGTCCGTCCATCTAGCTGGGGGCGTCCCACACTACGCTTGCTGATACGCGGTCTCCACTTCAGGACTCGTCTACTCCACCGGCCATTGGTTCTTCGACAAACATGGCTAGCCCACTGACACTTCAGTTTGCTTACTCTGCAAGCTATGTCGGTAACACCGGTTCTTTTCCGGATAATTTAATTCCTGATTTTATTCTTCAAAGAAAATCCGAGCATAGCTCGCTCCATAGCGCACTGAGCGACCTTGAATTTGTAGATCAGACCGACCGTCAGTGTCCACGTTTCGGCACCGTATAACATGACGGGCAGGACGCACTGGCTTAAGACCTTAGTCTTCAAATACTGCGGGATAGGCGACGAGTAAGAGTTGACGGAGTTTTCCAAATGCTGCCCAACCCAACTGGATCCTTCTATCGGCTTCTTTCTCAAAGTTGTGTCTATCGAGCTGAATTACTTGCCCTAGGTAGACATAATCCTTCACAACTTTGAGAAACGATCCTTCGATGTGGATTGGACTCATACATATATATAGTACATGACTTTCGTTTTGTCCAAATTCAAGCCGAGGCTAACCCTCCAGGAGGCTCCATTTAGGCTGTGCAGCACTTGGTCTAGCTGCTCCAGCGTCTTTGCCATTATGACGATGTCATCGGGGAATCGAAGCTGTGAAATGTACTCGCCGTTCACGTTGATACCCGTCCAGTCCAGTCCAGCGTCTTGAAGACGTCGTCCAACGCATTTGTAAACAATTTAGGGGATATTACATCTCCCTGGCTCACCCGCCTGAGCAGTTGAATGGGTCTGGTTTTCTGATCCTGGATCTGGACAGTCGTCGTTATTCGGTAAATTTGTTTTTTATTCATTTTATCTGATAATATATTAGGTATAAACCTGCTCTGAATATTTTAGCCTCCTTGCACACACCAAAATAATATGGAATAAAATCAAAGAAATAGATTTTTATCAAAATGCATATTGTACAGACGGCATCACATCAAGCTACTACAATATGTCTAATTTCTTTAATAGAATTTCAACTTTATCGCTAAAGCATAAGGTTCAAAGTTGATCGGAAAAATGTGTCAGTTTCGGGTAGCTTGATGTGCTGGCGTTCGTACCTATATTCTGTTTCAGTTTATTTATTCAGTTTTTATTCCAGTGTAATACAGTTAAAATACAGACAGGTTGCACTGACATGAAAAATGAGCATTCAACCTCAAAAAATGTCTGTCTCAACCAAAGTACAATTGTATTCGTCTACTGCAGCAGACACATGAATCACGATGCAGACGATAAATACATTCTATTTTAGGGGTTAACACACTGCAAACAACAAGCAATATTAGTCCTAAAAAACAGAAATATCCTAGAAAAATTGTCGATATTCGCTTGCAGCTTGACCTGCTGACCAAAGACGTAGACATAGACGGCTGATCAAAATTCAAGGAAATTCGACATATTCTGCATTCAAGTACATCACTTTAGATGAAATTCAAATTGTGAAAAATGCAGACGGAGTGTAGACGGTATAATTTTCAGATTCATTTTCATAGTGTGCAGTCCAAGTTGAGGTCATTCTTAAACTACGAACGTCTAGATATGTTGGACATTTCATACCTAAATTAAATCATGTCATTTTGGTATTAGAAAGATGCATTTATAAGACACAATTCAAATAACGACCGACTATAACTATTAAGTAATTAAACCTTTTATGAAATAAAGCACAATGGAAAACTTAAAATTATACACCATTTCACAATTGCTGCAATATAACCAAGAAACAACAGAAAGCTCAATAAAATCAGGGAAATAAAAGAAAATCGCTCCAATTACTTATATTGTCTTCAATTAAAAGTTAGTGTTTGCCAATAAAACAATTAAACCTTTCACCGGCCGGACGTCCGTTTTACATAGCCGTAAATAAGGATGTCATCGCCTAAAGCCGGTGAAGATTAATTCTCTATTAAGGAGAAGTCGTACCATAAACACGACCGACTAACGAGCCAACACTGATATATAGCCTTAATAGCCAACAAAACCTTACGCTATATTAAATATTTACATTAATATCTTATATGACAGAAACAATTATAGCGAACAAAATGAGCTCATTTAAATGGAAAACCATTTGTTTCCGATATTAATGTTTATGAGATACGAATTGAAATATCGAAGGAATCGATTCATTTATTTTCTTTTGCTCTTGCTCCAATTGTGATTGTGCAAGTGCCGTAGGAGGATGCTCTGATTTCAACTGTTTTTGTCGCTTAGAAAGTGATAGAAGCAATTAAATGCCACTTTTTATTTTTATAATGAATGGGACGAAGATATTTGGTGGAAAATAAAATGGAGAACTCCTTAGATTTCAAATATGAGTGCGATTTCAATTTGTGGGCATCGTATAACAACCAACACATTATTATCTAGAATTTATAAACGTAGTACAGTACAGACGCCAGTACATGAAGCTACTTCAATCTGTGAAATTTCTTAAATAGATTTTCAATTTTATCGCTAAAGCATAAGGTTCAAAGTTGTTTGGGAAAATTTTACAGTTTCGGGTAGTTTGATGTGTTGCCGTCTGTACCACTTAATCAGCCCATATATTTGCAACATTACACTGATAAATAAACATATTATTACGGAGCATTAAAATAATGATAATCACTTGGATTTTACTGCACTTATGATAACAGTTGATAGACCCTAGAGAAAACTAAGACCAGAGTAATCTATACCAGTTTTGTTATATAAAGAAATACGGGGAAAGAGTAATCATAAAGCAATGAATAGTATTATAAAGCTAATAAAGATTATCAGAATTATGTACTGGATCTAAGATGGAGAGCCGAAAGACCTGTCTGTCAATGCACACTGATAGGCTTAATTGCTTGATACCAGATTTAACATGAAAGTTAGCAGATTAGTTATAATGTTCGATCCAATCATCAACTAAACATTTTTTATAACAACTCACTTCTATGCCAACAGTGAGACTGTCATTTCATAGTACAGACGCCAGCACATCAAGCTACTAAAATCTGTCAAATTTCTTTAATAGATTTTCAACTTTATCGCTAAACCATAAGGTTCAAAGTTGATTGGGAAAAATTGTTAGTTTCGGGTAGCTCGATGTGCTGGCGTCTGTACATACTATGCAAATAAACATTTCTATTCTATCTATTAGCAATGCTTTTAAATAAAGCTCTAAATTAAAGAAAACTTTAAATGATTCAACACTCTAACTGTCATTGGCCGAAGTGTCGTGACCTTACACTGCCTATACCCCTGCTAGTCCACGTATTTTCAAAAATGTTCTAGACATCTCAAGTCATGATGAAGTATTCGTGTATAGCCCATGTCTTGGTACAAGAGGTGCCATTCACCAAGATTGGTAGCGAGTCGGATCATCCATAGTACACGGGACATACCTAAGTATCAACATGCGTGGAGGTTCTTAAAAGCCCTAAAAAATATAAAGGGAATGCAGTACCTACGTTGACTTTCATATTGCAGAATACCACATTAATTCAATCATCGTCTGTACATGCCTTGAGTTTAGTTTTTGTGTTTAATAACGTCATTTGAGCTCATCCGAGTGTACATAAAGTAGCAACAATGTGGGTCTATTAATTTACACTCATCTCGTTCTGTGTCCGATATTTTTTGTTCTATCAACTTGTTTTGATGCTTCACTTATTATTCTTAGGTGGGGTTTATTAATAAGTAAAGATATTAATATTGCGAAACGGTTTTAGATACTTTAGATTGTTATGCAAAGCTTTTAGATTTTCTGGAGTTTTCTTTGTTTGACAAAGTTATTTCAAAAGACCGTATTCTGTAAAAAACTTTTTGCATTTAATATCTTGAATATTATAATTTTAAAACTAGTAACTATCGGACAATGGGTACGTGCGTTGGGTTTTTACCGAATTAAGCCAGTATTTATTATGCACAGGTTTACAGGTTACCTAAGGAGCTCCAGTGACCACAGAAAAAACCCAATTCTACATTTACTTAACTGGAAAATCCGATATTTCTTGCAACATCTTTCTTACATATCAATGTTGCTTAATTAATTCAATGTTTTATCTTCTTTTAAGCGACTTTATTAATATGTATCATCTAATAAAACTTTATACATTTATTTATGCAATATAATGCGATACACATACATAATTATTAACATAATTATCAAATAATAATTACGAAAAAATGCAGTTCAATTACATTGACTTAATTAACTTACCTACTTCAACAACGTCATAGAATAAAATGATTTGCGGTTACACAATAGATTAACAATAATTAAATTTGGTTGAATGAATTGCGGTGTAATACTAGTCTTATTTAATAAATAATTAATCAGTTTTGTGAAACATATTTGCGGTTTTTTATATATTTTCTTGACAGAATTCTTTGTGAATGTCCGTGTTATAATTAATTGTTTTCTGAATTCCGATACCAATTACTGGATATTATAAATATATGTATTACTCATAGATTTATAATATATTAAACTTTGTTAATTACTGACAATTACTTGTAGATCATGGGTTACTAAGTCTGACAAGTGGTTATGATACTTATACAAATTGTATTTTTCATTTATTTCTTGTGTAAATTATTGGTCCCTTAAAATTTTTTTTCCGCAAAATTTACCTGCCATTCATCTAATCGCGGTTTTAATCCCTGACGAAAATAATATCAATCGTTTTTCGCACGCTGCGCGCTGTATAATATTGCTCATTTTTTTTTTATATTTCTGCCCTTTTATCTAGCCAGCTGCTAGATATGCTATGCTAGCAGCAATACAGACTTAAGACTAACTTAACACTTAATAGCTTACTTTATTGGACAGTTTTTCCAACATCTCGTCCAACTTGACACAATCATCTTTCACAACCTACAGCAAAGTATTAACAGTACTATACCTTACCTAAAGACCTCAATACACATATCGCTCGCTCACACGTGTTTAAAACACACAAAAAGTGCTTTCGTTATCTATAGCACACGTCTTCGCATTGCGTAAGGATTGCAAGTTTACTACTGATGGCAATCGGTGCATGGGAACGCTATTGTTAGTCAAATGTTCGCACACACGAATGCCGACTTTAGCCTCTGTTGTTATGATCCGAGGTAATGTGGCTAGTGGCTACTGTTTGCATTTTGTGGGCTTAAGTGTGTGTTTGTTTGGTACAGATGTGTTATGATGCAAATGGAGTGAATCATTGGTATTTACAATTTTAATTGTGAAAAAGTTGATGTACATTTTTGATGGCTAAGATAACCTTTTCTTATTTTGATAGGCTCGGGTTTGACCAACAATATTAAAGGTGATGTGTACCTACCAATCGTTTTCAGCTTTAGCAGTAATCTGCAACTGCAGTACTTTGTTTGTAATTTCAGACCTTTTAAGCACTTAGTAAGGAAGCCGGTCAATCATAAAATATTATAATTATAATTAGGTACAAAATTTTCTCACAAATGTAGATTCAAAACAGGTTATATTATTATGAATTCTACTTACACTGTATACCTTTGTAACATACTTATTCAAAACTAAAATGATGATATAAACCTCTACATTTCACATGTCACTTGAGAATCCCGCTATTTTACGAGCCTCTTTATTAGTCACCAGTAAATTGCTACTAGAATACGCCAAGTTAGTTGAAGAGATACATTAAACTAAGTGTTACCGTACCTTTTTAGAATCACTCGACATAAACTGTGAGAACTTTTATTTTAGAAATAGGTCGCTCGAACATGAACAAGTTTTAAAAAACTCGTGTCACGAACGCAACTTCGTTTGTGTCTATAATTTCAAAATATCTAACCCGGTGAGGTTAGATATTTTGAAATTCGCCCGACTCATCGAATCATAAAGTAAAAAAGCCTTTATTCTACTACCTTTACAAATTTTTACATAGTTATATGATAAATATAGGTATAAGTTTTCTCTAAATTTCAAAGTAAAATTAAATATTACTTTACTTTTGTTGTTCTTTTCCTATTTGTATGACAGTATACAGTGTGGCTCGCACCTCTAAGCAGTAGTCGCCTCTTTGGCGTAGGCTTCCACCATTTCCTTTTGCTAGTCCCTGTCCCTATATTTAGTCATCCATCGTGGTTCTCTCTTCTTCAAAAATATGTCTTCCCTGGCCGGCTGCTACTTATCCTTTTTATTTATCTCTCTGGTATCCATTAAATTACTATTTTGGTCCATCGACTATTCTTCAACCTGCAAACATGGCCGTCGAATCATAACGAATTAAATGTATTAAACTTAAACCTACCAAATGAGCCATAAAGAGTTATGTAAATATTTCAAATATAGAAGTTATCTCTGGTACAGTCTCACAGTCGAATTTAGCTATTTAAATCAAGAAATTCAAGAATCAAGCCGGATGATACGGTTTTATTTCCAAATGAGTCTCCTTGGAATTAAAAACCGTTCATTCGACTTTAAAAAGCAAAATTGATAGTTAACAAAAAAGGCCTTGATTAGAACATCACTTGCAATTTCGTTTGTACAGTCAGTAACAAAAGTATCATCTTTTATAATAATATACTTTCAAAATGTTGAACTGTAACAATACCGAATTAGTTTCATGGATTATAATCACACTTTCGCACTTTTGAGTATTTATCTGATACCCGCTGTCATTCCTCAAAAGAAGAAACTACTTTAGTAATAAAGTTTCAGTCAAAATATTGAAGTAATTCTATCATTAAGTACGTGCATGATTTATAAATTTTATTCGTTACCATTTTTTTTTTGTTAGTCTATATTGTGTCCCACGGCTGGGCAAAAGCCTCCCGTTTTTTTTTCCAAACCTCATGTCTTGTGCATTCTTTGGCCATGTTGGCCCTGCAAACATTATCAGATCGTCACACCAACTTCGCCATGGTCTACCCCGACGGCGATGTCCTCCGTCTAGCGTCCAGGTGTTACCATAACTATCGTGTATTTTAATTTCATAATTTTTAACTGACTGTCTAAAAACTAACGAAGCCAACAGTATCGTGATCGTTAACAATAACTCAGAAACTCTCATTGGCGCAAGAAATCGCGAAAAATTGGCATTGCGTCACACCAAACTGCTAATTGCCGTTACCGATTATTACAAACCAATAGTTTCCACTCGATTTGGTAATAAACGGATCATATTTAAATCGGATACGCACGAAATTAAAGACTATCGATTTCGTTTTGAATTTTATTGGAAAATCGTATTATATGTACTTCGTTACACATGATTGTGTGCTTGACTGTAGAAAATGACAGTTCTAGTTCGGGAGCTAGAGGTTTTTTTTTAGTTTTCACTTTTATGTTACTTTTAAAAGTTTAGGTACATTGTTTACGGTTCTTTGTCGTCTTCATATACCTAATGGTGATGGTTGATCGATAGCGATCAGTGTCGGTCATTGTCTTTTAGCAGCGGATTTTCATTTCGTCGGTTTTTTTTCTTAAATAGAGCAAGTGAAAACGACATCTTTAAGTGTTACAGTGCTGTGTCACCTATTAAAATAATCTGTAACGATAATACAGATAAAGAGCATTTAGCTTGGGTATCAGGATATTACATTTACAAATAAGGGCTTATCCGCTAACTGACAACTTATAAGGACATTAACATTAATTCACAATTACGAAAAGTCGTCTTGTTGCTAATTGTAATAAAGCACTATGAAACTGGTCACAATATAAATCAGATATTGTTTGTTTCGCAACGCTTAATTGGTCGCGAAGTGGCGATTCCATTCAGATTACTAAAGACGCCATATTGATTTTAATACATTTTCAGTGGCGACGCAATCAGCGAACGATAAATCGTGATTAATTACGTATCCACGCGGATATCTTATTAATTTTTGCACTGATAAAATGTTGCAACATTAATTATTGTATCCTGTACGATAATAATCCGGTAAGTAGTAGTTTACCGGGATATTAAAAAAATTTTTTTTACCTAGCTCTTAAACTTTCAATTGGAAATAAGGTTTTTTAAAACAGTTTTAGAAACGCTGTATTTTAAGTTATAGCAAAAACATTGTCACATTAAACAAATAGGTCGCAAGTTGTATGTACTGCTTGAATATTTACTCCGATGCAGAAATGGAAACAACTACGTTATTTTGTTTCAACAAAATATTCAAATAGGTATGTCTGAGGAAAGCTTATCCCTAAGATATGCAAAAAAATACAGCACAAGATACTTTGCAGTGTCTTGCGCTATATTAATGTATTCGCATAGAATACATATTTGATCTATTTAACACAAAAATACAGCACCTACCTATTGGACTAAAATGAAAACTGTAATTCTCGACTCGAACGTATTTACATTTTGTTTTTTTACTTAGCCGATACTGTCACACTGCTGGGTAAAGGCCTCGGCCAAGGCCTTCCAGGAACTCTGCGGCCATCACGGTACGCGTCATGTTCATCATTTCGATAATTCGCTCAAGGCAATATCGCCACAAATAAAAAAAAATGCGCTAAATCGTTCTCTACCCAAGTAAAATAGGTTATCTACCACTTAGCCTAGTTACAGTTTTAATATTCAACGTCCACCGGCTATAACTCATGAGAGTTTGTGATTCATTTATGCATAGTGTCGTTGATTACACTATGTTTTAATAGTACGGCCTGCACGTGTATCTACTGCGCAGATGAACGCCGAAATTTACATAGAGCCTTCACAATCTGGAGCAGTGTTTTACTAGTACTTGAACACCCTTGTTACAAGGTAGGTATCATATCGAAACAAGAACACGTTCAAATGAACGTATTCTTGGTTCGATTGAGGTGTTGGGTAAAAAGTTGTGTTATTTCGCTTAGTTGCTTGAAATCTTATTTAAAGTGTATTTTTAGTTGTATTTTTGGCGTCTTTTTCAGAAAATGGCCAAGTTTTATGCACTGCTGTAAGGTAAACGCACTTTATAGTACTCCAATCAATTCTCATCAGTGTCCACTAATATGGATCAGACTTGGAACTTAAATTTCCTCCGAGTAAATTTCGTGATAAAATAAACATTCAAATAGACACGCTACTAAAGCATAACGATGAAATGCGAACAAGTGCAACCCTACGTTACGTTTCCATTTCATAATAATCATCAAGATAATTACCTTACACTCATCATCAAATAATAAGCTAATTACAAGACAAAAAACCCAATTACAGTAACACAGATTCGCTACAGTTCCCTTTTGTACCACAGATCTAGTAACACACAGACAGTCCGCATCCTTTGGAATGCGCCAATCAACCTAACAATGGCCCCCACAAAAAATTTCCCACGGCACAAAATAATGAATAGTTAACGACGAAAACTAGGTGAATCTTTGTGCAATCGCCTAGTGTCTTTTAAAAGAAATATGATCATTTTCAATTTCATAACGTTTCCCACACGAGGCGGCATGAATGGACCACAGTTGTCGACTATACAACTGACAAATTAGTGTAATCTAAAACAGATTTTGTTGGTAACACAATTTGTTGACGCGTGCCGTGTGTGCGTGAGACGTCAAATAATGCGATGGATATTAACATAATGAATATCATCTGGGCTCGTATTGTGCCGTTCATTTCTATGTGAAATTGAGTGACTGTAATTGCGCATGTGATTTGCATCCGTGGACTGTGGTAATTTTTAGTGCATTAGCAGACTTGTTTAAATTGAAGGATATCTTCAAAGGAAGCCTTGTCGATCGCATTATTGTTAGACGTTAATTACATTAGATAGTATTATTAAGACGTTAAGTAGACTAGATACAGCCTACTAGCGGCGGCCTAAATCTTTATCTGATAGCAATTTAAAGATGAATGCGTGGCCTATGGAGTAATCATTCTTTGTGCTTGAATTCTGTCTGCACATTAATTAATCGCAATCTGGAATTAAAATGGTTACTCAATAATAGCTTACATTTGAGTTATAAACAAGAATGTAAAGCTTTTATGAAAACTTAGTTGTATGCACTACGCGATTCAATCGCAGTCATTCAAGTCTTTTGCCAAAAATTCACCTAAAAGCAAAATTACATTACTTACAAGTGACACAAAGCTATAAAAATACAGCGTCCATCTGCCCACAAAAATCGTAAATAGAAACTTTAAACCGTATAATAAACTGCCCGAATGTCAAACTATAATAAACCCTCATACACACTGTATTGCACAACGTTCATCTTGACATTCCATTTTGTTCGTCAAACAATCGGAGCAGTTCGTGCGAACAGTTCCCACGTAAAGATAGCTGATAATGCTAGGAGTATAGTGCTCAGCCAGCCGGCTAAACACCGGTTAAGATAACGAGCGATTAGTGCATCCGATGATATGCATCTGCCTTTTTTATGCTTTTGTAGAAGGAGAAGCGAAGCGTTTTTGTTTAGAAAAAGTTTAAGTAGTTCTTAAGTTTGACATTAAAAGCAATGCAAAAAATATTCAGTGCAAGATTATAAGAGCATACACATAAAGTAGATAGACAGAAAAGATTTTTCTTGTAGTAGTTTTGGAAGCAAAGCAAATTCAACTTTATAGCCAAGGTCAGACAAACATAGGTTTTAAATTCTTTGTCTTAGAGAGTATTCCCAAGAATAATAAAAGTCAGACATCTGTTTCATAAATTAGGCTCAATCTAGAGGCCGCATGTATTTTCATCGAAGGAAAACGACGTCTTGATAACACAAATCATATCGAACTGATTCACACGGACATCACACTTCACACTAATATTATAAAGGCGAAAGTTTGTGAGTGTGTGTGTGTTTATATGTTTGTTACTTCTTCACGCTCAAACGGCTAAACCAATTTTGATAAAATTTTGTATGGAGGTAGCTGACACCCTGGGTTAGCATATAGGCTACTTTTTATTTCGATATTCCCACGGGATCGACATTTACGCGGGTGAAACCGCGGGGCACAGCTAGTAATAAAATATTATATATTAGTCAAACATGACTCAGTTTCCGTCCAGTCTACATTACGAATAACATAAGTTTGTATGAATTTGTCCTCGCTGGTCCCGACAGCGCATTGAGCAATCGAAAAACGAAAACTATAAGTACTTGAATTACGACGCATCCTGTAATCCGAGATAGAGGTCATTATACAATGCAAGCTAAGATATTCAAATCACATCTTAGAGAAACTGGGTTACAGAGTAAAATGTACATGTAAGACGCCAGCACATCAAGCTACTACAATCTGTCAAATTTATTTAACAGATTTTCAACTTTATCGCTAATGCACAAGGTTCAAAGTTGATTAGGAGAAAATTTGACAGTTTCGGGTAGCCTGATGTACTAGCATCTGCACATGCAATGATTTTTCAAATTTTAAATTTATACTCTTGAATGAAAAAGTAAACATTGGAACTGAGCCTATAAGAACATGAAGTTCTCACTTACTTCGAGGCTCGCGTTTTCTGTATACGTAGCTTTACAAAAAATTTACTTACTTTCATATTTATTCACAACACAAGACGTAGTTTAGTAATATCTGATACTTTTAATTTTCACTCTGTATCTAAATTCTAGGTGTGATAAATTCCTGGATAAAAATACTAAAGGCAGCTATTACGCTCCACCACAAAACAGGTTGCCGCTAAGCTATACATTACCTTGTAAATCTTTCAGTGTACAAACACCTCAACAAAAGCAAGTGCCATTTAGACTACTTTGTTAAAAAATGCCGATTTATTGACCACTGGCGGCACAAATAAGCAATACTTATCCAATAAAATGAGCCTAACCCCTAATTACGGCCACATTAAATTGAACATCATCTTATTAACAATACAGTACCATATCCTCGGGAGTACATTTGAACTGTTAATGTATCATTAACTCGTTATTTATGTATGAATATTTTATATAATAAATTTTAATGTGCGCATGATGTTATTTTTATAAAAATATTAGGTATTTATTATGTATTAGCTGTCAATTATGAGATACGAAATCTTAATAAAAATGTTTCGGTGTGGCCTAATTGGTTGATAATTAACATTGATTTGCAGTTTTTGAGTAGATTATTAATATGGTAATTTTTGGGGCGATTATTAATTCGTGTAGCTAGACAACTTTACATCGTAAATCAGATCGTTGAACTAGGCGTATTTTTAACGTTTCTAGTTGTTAGCTGTCATTGCAAGAAACACACAGATTACAGTTTTAGACGCAGGATTGGATACAAAAATGTTGTAGTTTTAATACCCAATTTGTTCTAGGGACATAAAAACCATACCTAATTCTTCATTTTAATCGATGCGCAGCAAACATCGATAACTACCTACGCAGTAAGCACATAAAAAAAATCTGTTTAATTATGTTACTACACACCTATAAGCTATCAAAACAACCCATTTTTACCACTTACGTCACAAAAACCGCCCATCTACTTATTATTACAATATTTCTAATAAAAAACACATCAGGGTTTTGTGTAGATTTACGATCTCTTACGAAAACCAATCAGGAGAGGCGTGACCGATCGTAATTATTTCTTAACACCTCCGTGCTACCGGGCGACTATTATCTACTTCCTTAATCTGATCGTTTTGATTGAGACGCGGGTAAGTAAGGGTCAATTAGTGAGGTTATGTAACGGGAATGTCTAACGGGTTTTCTGTGATGAGTTGGTTCAAGGACTGGGTTTGTGATGATATAAAAATCAATGTTGTTGGCTCCTAAGTTACATACAAAATTAGTTACATCATCATCTGCATAGCCTTTTCCCAACTATGTTGGGGTCGGCTTCCGGTCTAACCGAATGCAGCTGAATACAAATATTTGAGACGGAGCGACTGCCAATCTGATCTCCACAACCCAGTTACTAGGTAATACGATACCCCTTGGAAAGACTGGTTGTCAGACTTTCGGGCTTCTGACGACCCGTAACGACTGTCGGAGATCAACGAACGACAGCCAGAACCAACAGCATAACGTGCTTTCCGAGGCACGGAGGGTCACCCATCCACAGAACAACCGCGGCAAGCGTAGCTTAACCTGACCGATCGACCCTTGCAGCTACTTTACTTAGCCATACAAAATTAGTTGCGTATAGTTTTAAAATAAGATTGAATAGGAGACTTAGTTATTTATTTATGTAACCATAATGCAATAGCTAGATGTTTCGAAGCAAAAAAAAAAAACAAATAAGACTATACAAGAATCGGGAAAACGATTCTCTTTCTACGGGAAAATTGTATCCAAAATGCTAAGATTAGTAGTCAGACATTTTATGTTTCTCCCAACTTTGTTTGTTATACGAGAAGTTACGTAGATATGTAGATAGGTACCTACTAATAAAATGATATCACAAGGACATAAAAAAAAACTTTATTTACCCAAATAATCATAACAACCTTGCACAATTCATCTAAGTAACAAGCAGTAAAGGTAGGTAACATTTTTGCTTGGTACGTATCGGTAGACTCGGTAAGTACCGCGCCCAAATATTAAAAGTTAATATCTAACCGATAATTTATTTGCAGAAGGTACAACCCACATCCTCCAAATATAAAGCAAAGTATACAATAAGGAAATTCTCATTTCCGGCACGAAAATCTTAGAGGTAATGAAAATGGACGATAAAACACCGCACGCACCTTTATGGTAAAGTACGGTCAACAACAAAAGTAAAAGAAAACCAAAGGTTGAAAAACTTTTGAATTTTAAATTGCTTTTTAGACCAGAAGGCCAATTCTCGTAATTTAAAACATTCAAAATCTAATCGCAGTATCATCTCAGCGACAACCAAATGTCAAAAACTTGCCAAAATTTAGGGAAATTAGAAGTATTTTTTGACAGATTGAGACTGAGATCAGGCTGTTAACGTTCATAAAATTACGAGAATTGCCCCTCACGATTGTTTGCAGCGATCCTATAAATCTTCTCCAAAAAAATATTTTTCTACTTTTTCTCATGTCGATGATTCGTCGTATTTTGTCTAACCAGGACCTGGCGATCAGACAACTCAGTCGTTTGCCTCATTTAAGTCCTGGAGGCTGTAGGTAGAATTAAGAAATCAATTATTTAAATGATGAAGAAAATGAAAACCTTGTCAAAATTCATTAAGCAATTCAGAAGTACCAAGAGAATACACAGGCAAAGTACCAAATTCTATATTAAGTAATTAGAATTTCTGAGTATCTAAAATCTTGAAAAGAAAATCATGTCTAAAAAAGTTCATAAAGTATTTTACAAATTTTGCTGTTGGCCGTACTATCGCAGGTATTTACTCATCTGTAGGCTCTATGAGGCTCATAAAAGATTTACAGCAGTCATGAATGAGCTGTTAATGTCTATCGAAGAAGGTAGTAAATCAGGGCTGTATGTCCGCAAGTACCTGACGTATCAACTGCTAATAATGGCAGTATCAAGTTCAATTACATGGGCATTTAGAAAATTAACTACGTTATGTGCAGTTGGTGATATATATAGTGAACTGAAGTTATAGTAGCATAAATATAATCAACCTACAATGTTCCTTATGATAGGATACAGGCGGATACAGGCCTCCTCTCGGTGAGAGGAAGTGGGCCGTAATCCACCACGCGGGCTCAGTGCGGGTCTTGGAATTTTTGATTTTAGGACATACCGGTTTCCTTCACCGCTTTGAGAGCTGTGGTGATGAAATAATTTACACAATGTAAAACGCCTGTCTGGGAAAACACACCCTGTGTAATGAATGATACAGGCCGATTATTTTTCTCTTGAATGCAAAGACGCGCGATCTTTTCTTGCAATCAAACATGGTGGGATATTATTAAAGTATTAAATGCTTATCATCAGGAAACCGCATAAATCAAGCAAGGGAAGCCGATTACTCTAACATCCCTAGGATGTCATGCATAAACGACCGCCGATTTCATTCACGCAAAAATATCACCATCCCGTCATCCGCTGTCAAAATAATTTAATTTATTTTCCTTAAACTTTTTAGAAAGTAGGTGCGTACCTACTTACTTCAAAAAAAAACAAGTGATTGCTTCCTTCCAAATAGAAAGTGTCAGTTCCAGGGATATTTGGCTCCTACGTAGGTACAGTTACGCGCATAAAAATATTGACACTTAACAAAATTCAAAGGTGATTAACTCGCGAAAACACTATGAAAACAGACCTATTTCATGATAACATAAGTTTGAAGATACTATGTGCGTTACACTTCATAATTCCAAACAATACTTACGGAGGAAATCGCATTTAAATTTTCAAAATTGATACTTATTTATGCTCGTGGCAGTACTTATCTAATTGAATTTACCTATCAAAGTAAGTCATCTCTGTTGGGTCTTCTATAGAAGGAGTTTAATTGTGTTTCTAAGCTTTAAATAAGAGATGTTTAACTGCAAATGGGATGATTGGAGAGGCAACACGATTCAATCATTGTATCGTTGTAAGCCGTTGATGAGTATTTTAGATCGAGAACGGCAGTTTATTGTTTTGTGCAGTTTTTTTGTTTGATATTATTCCTGTATATATGTTGATATACAATAGGTACATGAATTTATCGGTTCAATTCAATAATGCAAGGCTATTGATGCTGAAACTCGTATGTGGTAGCATACTGAATTAATGCCGGAATGACATCTGTATTGTCTCCAAAGCGGTTTTTTTGTTCAACTATTTATTCGTAACACCATAACAATGCGACATAATACATCTGGCTAGAAAACACAAATAACACTTTTGCTTGACGGAGGGTTGAATTCATTAGACGAGCTTGAGTTTAACAGCAGACAGGCGCGAAGTCACAGTGCGACGCGTCTCTAGTAGAACAATTTCTAGATGAAAACTTCGTGGAAATTGTTCTACCAGAATCGCGTCGCACCGTCGCGTTGCGCCTGTCTACGGGAGCCTTAAGTTAGCGATGTTTCTCAACACAGAAAGCAAGTTAGCCACGCACCACAGGGGTCGTATTTAGACAAAGTTTTTACCTACCATGAAACTAGGTCGAAATACCCGTCGTGATTGAATTTATTTAAAATTGGAAGAAAAACAATTTTTAATTTTATTGGCCTACACAAAAGTATTACTTACATAATGATTTCTGCGACTTGTTTTTACAACATTATGATGGAATATTATTTGTCAAAATATTGCAATATCTAACTAATTCGTACAAAGAAATCGTTGTAACATCGCAATTTCATACAAATTATTAGATTAGTTTTCATCAAAATAATAATATTGTTACACTTTATTAAACCATAATAATGTTGGGTGAGCTATGAAATTGAGTATTACAAAAAACCGTAATATTTAAGCGTTTTTGTAAGGATTAAGCAACAAATATTAGGTTTAGAACGTTACTTCAGAGTCTGCTCATACTTTCAGCTCAGATGTTTCTTAATTTATAATTATGTATGAGTATCTTTAACTAAACAAGCCTTAACTTAATCAATCTACAAAGTGGCCACGAGTCCGCTTATCGTACAAGGAACAAAGACACGTACAGACAGACATTACAACATCACGAAATATGATATCTGTTGCGGTTCACTCTAAATACCGCAGAGCACTTGTGAAAGAGGCGTCAATGCGTCATCCGAACACCGCGGGCACACTGTGACAGCTGGACCGAGATGTCATTGTCATCCGACGGATGACAGCGGATGACATCCCATCAGACATCCCACGCGTGATCTATAGATAAGGCTCAGTATGTGCTCTAGTTATTTAGGTTTTAGGCAATGAAGCCATTGATTCATATTTGCAGGCAGCGTAAATGGCTACTTCATATTTAATTTACACTAATATTATGAAACTTCTATGCGGTTATTATCTTTATCTAAAACATCTAGAGCAGATCTAGATTTTCCCGCGAAAAAATTCAGCCGCGGGCGTGACTACACCATTTACTAGAGCAATTTCAACATTAACTTTATATTTAAACCCATAAATTATAGAAACAATTTATTACTGAACGATTCAATATAGTAAATTGCTTTGATATATTTGATTCCCATAATATTTGATATAGTTTAAACTTTAAGCAATTCATGTCGTTCCAGTTCACATTTTGGTCCGATGTACGAGCAATTTGGGGCAAATTAAAAGACAATATAAATCAAATGTGTTCTGTTTCAAAATCGAAATTGCTTGTCATTAGCAAGCCTGAAATGTCATAGAACAATAGTTGTCCCAGTCGATCCGTTGTCGCAGCGAGCCGTACGAAGGCCGCACGTAATCACATTTCCACAGACATTAAACCCGAAAACGGTCACGCAAATATAATACATTTAATAAATGTCTCGATACCAAAACGTTTTGGCAACACGCCGAACAATTCTACGACATCGAATTATTCGTCTATTCTGAGAATTCAATTCGCCTAATACATGAAACATGCAATCTGCAATTCTGTAGAATAATCAATGACCTACACTGTGAGAATTGAATGAAAGGAGACAAAATTAAATATCTATTTTCATGTCCTCACTGTACGACAAAAGATATATGAGATAAAGAGACGTAAATAAGCAAAAAACAGAATAATGCCAACATCTTATATTATGGAGGCGAAAGGTCAAAGTTCCAAGTGGCTATGAAAAGATTGAATACAATATAGAGGGCAGCTAACAATGGGACAGTATTTTGTTTGCAAGTAGCCTCATAACGGAGTGAGCAGAGTGGCAAGCGAACGCGGGTGACTAGAGGTGTTACAAAACGATGAGTGTTGGGTGTACCGCAGCCAATGAGAGCGGCAGCACGTGGCGAGGCGCCGGTCAGAGGTCGCGCCTCGGGGAGCGAGGCGCAGCGCGTGCGCATCCATTGTTAAAACGCTCTCGGAATTATGATGTGGTACAAGGCGATAGAAAATGAAAATCGCTGTCGAGTCACGTATGTTAGATGAATAGAGAACATTATATAAACTGCATCACATTTAGAAAACATGTGCGGCATAAACCTCCAATGTTTTACAAGCGAGATAAAGTTTCTTAGATTAAATTAGAGTTCGGAATGTTATCTATATGACACGTACGCGGAAACCACAAACCCTTCAGCTTTCCCCTTAACTCATCAAGTGAGACAACCGTTAAAACCATATCTAATCTGCCTCTAACCCGAGACACTCCGTTATCTGTGACATGCCAAGAGAGGCTTTAATTCAATCAGACATGAGTTTCAGAGATAGGTTGTATCTAGCCGTGTCACAAGAGGGGCGCGTCGGCCAATAAATCGGCGTTGGCCCCGCGTGAAAGATGAAGTGCCCGCTTAACATACAATGAGTTCTGTACGCTGTCGCAACGAGGCTTAGCTTAGGACAGCGTTGGTTGGAGACAGGCGTGTTCAGACGCTGTTCGGGACTTGCGCTAGTTCCGGGCGAGTATGTCAAAATTATTGTAAGGAATTGTTATGCATACCTTTAGTTGTGACAAATTATTTTAGCTGTAATCTGACTTATACAGTGATTAATTCTAACTAGAGCGAAAATGCTACGTACTATTATTAAGTATGAGTCTTTGATTGCTACAATGGTAGAACGGTAGGTATGCAGAAGAGGCCTTCTGCTTCCAATTATGTTACAAATTATATTCATAAAAACGTGTCCTCTAAATTCCTACTGTATCACGTCCATTAAAATTTAAAATAATACCTCTGTTACGAATACGCAAAAAGAAACAAAAGCAATCACGTCAAATCACGTGTCCTTACTATCGCATTCTTAATCCAGCAAAATAAGCTTAGTATAAAATATTGAGCGGTCTAAACGAAGCATAAGGTTAGTTGCTAACGAGTCTGGGTGTGTCCTCTGCACCAAATAACGCAGTAATAATAATTATGGGCGCAGTTAGATGCAATAGAACGGTATAAGATGTATACCAGCCCGGCTATTGGACATAATTGAAGAATATTACCAACAATTAATGTCATATCTACGAATAGGTGTAAAACTAAATTACCCAGACTAAATAAACTATCCCCCAATTAAACTGAACCCCAATAGAAAGTGTACAAGGCCGTCGCAATAGAACGCATGAACGCTTAAACGGCAATTACGCTGACAAATATTATGCGGCGCGCGCCATTCAAAAAATAAAACCGAACTGAAATTAATTACATTCCTGAGGCATAAGATTAACGACGAGTAGTCTCGAACCAATTACGCTGTCAAAACATCACCTTGAAAGTCCAAATAAAGAAAACATCAAACAATTGGTGCTCGACATAACTATAATGGGTCTATTGTTGCATGAAACGGTTCAGATGGTGATATAGATAATCGCGGGCATGCGAAAAACCGAAAATATTGCCTTTGTATTAATTAGGACGTTGCACAATTATTTTGTCCTCTAACGAAATCTCTTAAGGAGTAAGCGCCAGGGAAGCTCGCGAAATTTAAATTTTCTTACGTTTTTTGCAATTTTCAGGTCAGTGTTAGGTTGTATGTTGAACAAAATATGATTCAAGACCGTAGCAAGTATGTATTTACATAATTATAATCATTAAAATCATCAATACAACCATCTAAGTCCATATACCCATTGATTGATACTTTATGAAATATCAATACCTACAACCCTCTAATTTCATATAATCCTATTGAATCACTATTTCTGAGAGTGACCTGCAAATTGCCAAAAACGTAAGAACATTTTAATTTCGTGGCTACTCTGGCGGCTCCCCGTTAAACAGCGATTTTTCACAGTATACGCACATCAAATTGATGAGCAACTATGCTTGACTCGTAACTGTTACAATGAACTGTTACAAAAAGCTAGTATTTGTAACGATATCTGTTACAGTAATCACTTTTATTTGAGTATGAAGATGACTGTGTTGACCATAAGCAGGATATAAAAGCGATTATTATTCGAAAGCAGATGAACGTATGATGATTAAAAAAACGTCGTAACGTATTCTGATATTGAGTATTAGATTACCGTAGGCCAATGTGATTTAGAAACCGCAAGCTATTCTAAATCTTATTTCTGGTAGGATTACGCTACTGATGGCTTAAAGATAAAATATTAGGTGTGTGATAAGAATGAATACCTGAAAAGAAAACATTTTTTTTTTTTGTTCTTTGTGTGCCGCATATCACATGACAAATGGGCTAAGAGAACCACCGATTGGGCTCCACTAAATGGGGGTCCCATTGATGGGGAATCTCAATGAGGATTTATGGAATAACCCGAAGCGCACGACGCCATAGCAGCAGGCCGAGACGAAGATGGCGGGAGGAGCTTGACTTTTACCGAAAAAGACAGAATTGTGTGGAAAGGGGAGAGGGAGGCCTTTGCCCTGCAGTGGGACAATACGGGCTAGTTATCTTAATACAAATTCATCTTAGGAAGAAATATTATCTAAAATTCTGTCAAACTCCAGAACATTTTCAAGAATACAAAACTACAAGACAAAACATTAGGAGGTAAGTAGAAATAAAACGGAAAATTTTTGTGAAAACATAATTGTCTTACAAAAACATTATACTCTATTAGCACTAAAACTGTTCCATCAATTGTTAAAGGAACATCAGTTAAAACACAATAGATCACTAACAAAACATACACCCTATTTATTCAAAATAATTTATAGCGGAGAGTCAAACAGCTATCACAGCTAACAGCCATCTCCCATTCTTATCCCAATCAATAGTATAATAGCTCTGAAACTGGACACTTAATAATTTAGGTTTTGACACTTATGAGATTACATTAACCATTTTGAAGACGTCATTTTCTAAAGTATTGTTGCTCCAACACAATGATAAAGTTTTCCACATAGCGGTAAACGTGCAAAAATCTGGTAACTTATAACGTTTAATGGCAACTTTTCTTTAATTACGTAATAATTTTTACAGTAATAAAGAAAAAGTTTTAGAAAAATTAAATGCCACACAACAATAGTTTCGACAGAGGTCTTAAATCATAAGCCAAAACTTATGTAGTCAAAGAACGTGTCTTAAAATGCCGTGTATCTAAATACCTCACGAACCAATCTAGACGGGACAGATTAGTCTAGCATTCTTTAAACTTTCAGAATATTCAATCAATTCATGTATTAACAAAATGTATTAGAAATATAATTTAAATGCGGAGTAGCCAAAATGAATGCCTCGTCGATGGCATCTGATAAGTAAGTGGTTTTCGTAACGCCCCCCCGAGCGGTCGCGATACCATCGGATGCGCGTGCGCAGCTCTGCCATGTGTTATTTTTTAAACACACGTAACAGAACATCTGTGCGATCGAGATTAAGAACCAGTTTCGTATCTTCTTTTTTCAACTACAAAGACTTTGTGAGATGAATCAATATTTTACAAGAATAAGATCCTAATGGGCGATACGTTTCATATGAGGACAGCCATTAACCTCAATCCCTATAGGACTTAATCGACCTTGAAGGCACATGTGATTATATCGTTTATATAGCTTTTTTGCTGACTCAAAGGTATCGATACGTTAATCGATACTTCAACTTTGACAGTTGAACAAAAGAGGCAAGGTTGTAGGCCTCGGTTCGGCAAGTAAGATTTAAATGTCAAAGTACTCTAACTTATAAAAATCTACCTAATCATCCAGGCTTATCTGTCAATGAAAAGAAAACCTTTTAGCGCTAGCTGTTCGTCGCAGTTCCACGCGCATCCTAGGGAAACTACTTTTTATATTTGAATAAAAAAATATCCTAAGTTCTTTTGTAAGGCGTCTTTAAGCCCTGTGGTGAATTTCGTCGATACCTATCCAGCAGTTTTGGCGTAATGCTTAAACATACATTAGGTCAGTGGGTCGTCTTAGGGGCGGACATTACTTTGATACAAAAATCCTTCGTTACGGTTTTATCATAATGTAGTATAGATATTAGTCGTAGCCGTAGGAGTCATCTAAAGGAAAATATATTAATACTACGCTCGTAGGCGGTCGTCTAGAAATCTGTCTTCACTTAAGCTATCGTGATTGTACCTAAAGTGAGTACATTATGGTCGTCACTTCTAGCGATTTAGACTGTCCTTGTTTTAATATTAGACTAGATGCGCCCCGCGGTTTCACCCGCGTAAATGTCGATCCCGTGGGAATATCGGGACAAAAAGTATATAATATTGCCTAATGTTAACCCAGGGTGTCAGCGTCAGCTACCTCTGTACAACATTGTATCAAAATTGGTTTTATGAAAAGTTAAAGAAAATCGATACTGGAACCCAATGCTTAACTTATTTAGTCTTTAAGTAAGTAAGTTTATATTGCAACCTATTCTTTAATGCGAAATAGATTCGAATGAAACGCACAGGGCTAATGTAGACTAAAATAATCTGTTCATTCCATAAAATAATAATTCTTCAAACGGACGATGGGGTATGTCCCCATAGTCCGTTTGAAGAATTATTATTTTAATACACAAAAAAAAATCACCATTTAAAATTCACAAAATTCACACCTTCACTTCCACCTTTTTACGAGACCCATTGTCCACCAAATACGTATTTTATTCACATATCCAACTTCACCTTTAAACCGAGACCTATCAAAAGAAACCCGAGTACATTGCCATCATAACTTCAATCACTTTCAATGACGAGTCATCGTTATCATGATCTTGTCGAAAGCAAGGTTGGGGATCGGTCAAGGGATAGTAGCCAAGACCTCCACCTCAAACCTTGATGAGTCACAGTATAAGTCGATCAGCATTATTGTTCGTTGATATTGATCCTAACGACACGACTTGCAACATTACACACTAATTATAACTTTATAACGTTGCTTAATGTTAGGGCTGGTAGTGTGGAGATCTTGGTAGGAACATTTGTGATTAATTGATCTGAAATGTACTGTGGTTCACTGGCAACATGATTGATTGGTATTAAAAGAGCTGTTAATATGTTTAATAGATGGTTATGTACTTTGATATTCTGGCACTTAAGCATCAAACAAGATATCACACAGGCAGTTTTTATCAGACAGGTTTTATACAAAACTAGCTTCTGCCTGCGACTTCGTCCGGGTGAAATTTCAGCCTCACCCTATTCTCTCTCTTAGAGGCGGAATTTCGAAAAACCCTTTCTTAGTGGATACTTAATCTTCACAAAGAACACACCCTCCAAATTTCATGTCTCTTGGACCAGCGGTTTAGGCTGTGCGTTGATATATCAGTCAGTCAGGACTTTGAATTATATATACTTAGATAAATCAGAAACCATGATCGCGTTTCCAAGATTGGCTCGTGCCAATCTATGCACGAGCAAAAAGAGGCATATATGCCCAGCAGTGGGAATTTAAATGACGATAATTTGTTTTCCTGAAAATCTTTTACATTGAACTTACAAACTATAACCATCTGCTATATTTGTATTTGCAGATTATACAAAATCAATTTAAAGTTGCAGGTTTCATTCAAGCTTTTAATTCTTCAAGAGCTGTTAAGAGACAACCCTACCCTAGGTACATTGTCGTGGCACGCGGGCGTTTCTATGACGTCCGTCGGGAGCATTCGAGTTCGCTTTCGACGAACGCTAGCGGTTTATCTGATCATAGCGGTTTCGTAATATAGATCTCTGCACGCATTCGGTCTAAAATTCTTCAAGCGGCCTTGTCTTCCAACATTTGTAATTTCTGGACACCTGATAAAGATATTGTGCTGTTATCTTTGTATCAAGACTTATACTTTTACATTTAAGTTGTCTTAGTTTGCTCAAGGTTTGTACTGGTGATTGAGAAAATATAATGGGTCAAGCTACTATGTAATTATGATTTTGATGAGATTAGTTTTTGTAGCAACTTATGGGTGCCAGCTGTGTGGGTTGGCTGGGTCGTGAAAGCGGAGCGAATTGGGCTTAGAAAACTAAACGTAAGTGATGTCCACTCATGAATATGCAGTTATGCACTACGGTTACCTGAGAAGTGATCCTTATACCTACAGGTTAGGGTTTGGCTATTTATACCCACACATTTTTCTTGCCGTGAAAAACTACGGTTTATTCATCGTGTGTAGGCACGGTTTGTCAGTGTTGTATGGTTCACTATGGAAGCTTGTTGATGGACACGTTTTTTCTACGACGCGGTTTAAAAGCCATAACGTAAAGAAACCGTGCCGTGTTCAAAGGGCCTTACCGCTAGAAAATTAGGTCTTTTCACAAATTTTTCAGTTAAGTTTTCTCAATGAATCACAAATAAATCTGAACAATTTACGTATCGAGTATCCAATAGGCAACTTTCTACATACTTATGCCTACACAAAAAGTTTGCTTGTTATTTAAAAAACGTTAGATAAGAGTATAAGAGAAGCATGTATCGATAAAATTGAATGATTTGAGAATGTTTAAAGTTCGTACAGAACAATACAAAGAATTCATTTATCATAGACGGATAACAAGGTGCAGTACAAAACAATAGGCCCACTTGTAAACGTTTATTTGTTATTTATTGTTATTGATTTATCTTTAACTTTTGGACAAGCGAATATGTTGTTATGTTACGTGTTGAGTTTGAATTTATTTTTAAGGCTTCGTCGGTCTTTAAATTTTAACTTGGCGCACTTATGAGCAGTGGCGGCCCCGGCTTACGAGTTGTATGTCGTGGGTTTGAACCCAGGTGGGTGCTTTACTTTATATAAATAGTGTCATCACCACTGCTCTGAAAACGGTGATGAGGAAACCGGCATGTACTAGAACCAAAAGTTCGAAGACATGTGACATCTACCAACCCGCACTGGGCCCGCGTGTTAGATTATACCTCACTCCTTCTCAGGAGACGCTAGTGTATGAGCTAGTGTCTATGCTACTTTATTGTCTAATACCATAAAATAAATTGAATCTTATTCAATAATGTCGTGAACTTTGTTGTTAAGTACGTCCCATTAGTATTTCATGCAGTAGCATAACGTTTTGACAGGTTATTCAAAATAAATTCAAGAAAACTTAGTTTACGATTTGATAGCAGCAAAATTATAAACGATTTTCTAAACTATGTTTTTAGTATCAGAATAAGATGGCAAAAAGAACAAAAAAAAAAACATAAACAGTAGGTACAGTCACAAACGTAAGTGCTACCTAGAGTATGATGTCTAACACGTACAGTCGTTATCAATATCTTATGACAGCTATATGACCACAAGACACATGTCCGATTCAATCGTAACTTTTTTGTTAAAATCTCTCTTCAATTTCATAGAATTCAACAAAAATGTTGTAAGAGTATCAAAGGTTTCCCGTCAAAGTGGCATTGCTATTGGAGTACAGAACTTTATAAGGCGTGTCAGTGAAAAGTCGACTGTGATACGCGTTTTTGTAACAATATCATATACGGACGCCTTAACTGGAAGACGACGAGTGACTTTCAAGTCGACGGACGATTTGAGATTGTAGTTTGATGTATTTTGTTGGCCAACTATATTTGGAGCGTATTTATAATTGAAAATCTAAACAAAAAGTTGCAGGTCGGCTCTGACGGGTTATTAAAGGTTTATTAACAAGTCGCCGGGGAATTTTACACCGTTCATTCTCACAATGAAAGCTCACAAGCGAAGTATTGAGAACTTTACCTGTCAGGAACTAATTGAATCACAGGAAAATTACCTATTACTTATCGTTTCTTATGAGTAAGACTTCAGTTTTAAGAAAATTTGCATGGTGGAGACAATAATACAGTAATAAATTAAATTTCTTACATATATTGACGTTCCAAGTCTGTCTACAAAAATTTAACCAAATATATCCCATATTTTAGTCACCATATATTATAGCTGGTCAAAGATTTGCTAAACCAATAGTCGGCCCATTACTACATTTAGTTTGTTTGAAAAAAAAAACACGTTTTCAATTTCGATGTTAGGATTTATTTGATACTTTCAAAATACTCCTATGCATTAGTATTGTCCACAGAACAGATAAAAGAGTTATCTGTTCTGTGGTATTGTCAGTGGTTTCATTTATGTTCGTATTACCGTCTCCATATTGTATAAAGAGTCTTCTTAATTCCTTCTAAGTTTCAATACAAAATACTCATTTCGTAACTACTTCTTTCGTACAGTGGCGGCCACATCATTTGTAACCAACAAATTCTCAATTAATATTCATCTAGATCGGTATCTCGACGCTCGACTTTTGACTGTTCCACATCGTACCGATATGAGAGATATGGCATAAGTAAATAGAGGTTTAATTAAAATATTTTTTAACTGAACGTAACTGTAAATTATCTTTGGCTATCTTGATCTTCTACGGTTTCGTCATGCGTATTCGAAGGCAAAAACTTGCAATTAAGTTTTGTACATAAAATAATGAAATATGAACATCAAATGGCTGCTTTTAATCGATAATTATAATAATTGTAGGCTTAAATCCCGTAAATCTCTAAGTCATGACAGGATCCATAACTTGCTTTTAAAGAACTTGCCACAGAAAGCGATAATCTATGTTACTTAAATGTTCAATGGCTGTTTAGGTCTGGGTTATGTCCCAAACATCTGGAAAAATGCTAAAACAATACCCCTTAAAAAACCTGGAAAAGACAGTACTTTACCCATAAATTACGGCCCCATAAGTCTATACCTTCTGTGGGTAAACTTTTTGAGTCTGTAATCTATACAAGGTTATTACACGCCACTGGGCAGTTTTTGATCCAAGAGCAGTTTGGGTTTCGTGCGACTCATTCAACTACCCAACAGCTAGCCAGGGTGACATAACATATATCCTATCACCTAAATCTCATGTTTCTGCAGGATTTTGAAAAAGCATTTCATACTGTGTGGCACGAAGGCCTGCTACACAAGTTGCTCACCCTGGACGTGCCTATACTTCAAGTTAAACTCGTTCAATCGTACCTTGCGAATCGTAAATACTAGGTTCATTTCGGAAACACCACTTCATCACCTCAAAATGTCCCAGATGGCGTTCCCCAGGGCTCGATTGTAGGACCCAATTTATTACTCCTGTTCTTAAATGGTATACCTATTCAACCTCGAACTAAATTAGCTTGCTTTGCTGACGATACATCCTCTTATACCTCTCCGGATGATACCGATTTGATCATAGGTGGACTACAAAATTCTATAGATTTGCTTCTTGATTACTTTAAGAAATAGAAACTCAAAAATATGAGGATAAGTCGGAAGCAATATTTTTGTCCCGTGCTAGGCCACCCCCCTCAAGTACTTTAAAAATAGTAGGCCATACAGTGCCTTGGAAAACTTGTGTGCGTTATCTTGGGATCAAAATGGATAGTCATCTATATTGGTCCAAACACATATTGCTGACTTGCGTTTGAAGGGCGCTCAAGCCCTTGCGCTTTAAGCCCTATAATAAAAAGTTTTTTTTTCACTTTTTGGTGTTACTACTAACCTACCCCACACAAATTTATTTAACACAACCAAAGTTAATCAAATTTATATGGGACCACACCACACAAATATCCATAAAAAAAAATTGCTAATCCGTCTACATTGACGGAGTTATGCCCGAACATACATAAAAATAAACATCCGAATTGAGAACCTCCACCTTTTTTGAAGTCGGTTAAAAAGTGTATTCAATCGAATAAAATATTCTTCTCTGATTTTACTCGACTGAGTATGTACTTATTATTCATTCACCATAACTGTTACAACGTCTATTCATATTACGCGTTACATACATGACCATTGAACTCATTAATTACAGGAACCAGTCAAAAATAAAGTGAGGACCACCCGCGACCAGTTTCTCTCGGCCTCTAGTGTATCGAGTTGCACTTCCTAGTAACGACGACGTACTCGTACATCTTTTTGAGGTCTTTTTTTCCTTCTTGTTTTTTTTTACGGCAACACTGTTGTGTGGGAAACACTGGCTGGTTATTTTTAATTCACTTTACTTTATTATTACATAGGCTCAGCTGTCAGCACGGTAACAATTGAAACAATTGAATAGCAGCCAAAGCTGGGTTAAGCCTCCTAGGTTGACCTATAAGGTGCCATACAAAAAAGGTAACAATTGAACACTACTAATGATTTCTGTTCAAAATTTAGATGTAAATGCTTAATTAATAGTAATTATAATGTGGGCAATTTAGGCCCAAATCGTTCGCTCTTGCAGTCTATAAAAAAGGCCCTCACTCATTCAATAGTGACCGCCTACTGCTTGATAAATTACTTTTTACTCCATACAGTTTTATATTTATTAAGGGATAAACCGGACGCATTTTATCATAATGATATCGTAACTATTAATTATTTGATTTATAATTCTCGAGTTAATTACTCCTTAATATGTTAACTATACCTGTAATTAATTAATCATTTATCACTACTTATTACTTTTTAGACAAATTAAATAATAACATACACTGCGTCGCGTCGTTGGTCTAGGGCAGGGATGGGGACACGCGTGCCATTGGTGGGACTTAAACATAACTGCCGAAATGTGGGTGGAATATTAGGTACTCCTCTGCCTAACCCTTTGGCGAAATACAGGCGTGATGTTATGTTATTAGATGGTAACAATAATTGTGTACTTTTACACTAACCCGCTCTGGGCCCGCGTGATAGATTACAGCTCACTCCCTCCTGAAGAGAGGAGGCTTGTGTCCCAGCAGTTGGGAACATTATAGGCTGATCATGCTACACCTTCATTAAACTTCAGCGGTTTCTATTAAAGTCTGTCATACAAAGTCATTACCTTTGAAATCCGTGAATAAGATGCACAGTAACTGTAAAATCTCTCAGAAGATAAATATCACAGTTTATATTCGTTATATTTCCTATTTTATTCATTAAAGATGCACAATTTGTTGGTACATTATCAAAATATTTTCAACTTTTCATTATTACACAATTTTTATTCATGAGAATTCAATTCTATCGAACATCGGTTTTTGGATAAACGCATTCAATAATTCATTACTATTAACATGCTTATAAAACAGATTAACATACATTCAGAAGCTTTTCCCACAAGATGTCACAGAATTAGTGTTACTTGAAGTCACTTGAAGGTCATTAAACCACGAAATTAATTCTCACGGCGAAGCATTAAGCTGTGATCCGTTTGAGATGAGACATATTGTTAACCAACATAACTTTACTTTTCCTCAACTCGACTTCCAACCTTAACACAACGCCCTTACAGTTCAAATCACAAAATCAACAGTACGATATAAAATTGTACTGTCAGATATCTTAAAGGAATCAGCTGTCATTTCACACGCGGCTTTGGATGTCCGAATGAATGTCACCGACTCGTCTTATTATCTCGGGATCTATAGAGAGATGGTAATACCTATAAATAAACAATGTTACTACCTGATTCGGTGCAGGATGCTCGAATTACCTGCTCTTGTAAAGTGGGCAAATTTTTAAGGTTTCTGTGGAGGTAGTAATTTTGGGTATGAAATTGGTGGTTGAGTGTAATCTGTGTTTTGGTTGATATTGATATTTATTCCATTGATAGTTATATTTTATATTAGCTATGTCTAATAACTGGGGTCAATTTATTACTTACTAAAGATGTGTAAATGTTTAAGTTGGAAATAATAAAAGCACATAATATCATTTTTTTTTCTTCGGGATATCCTCATGGATACCCTCTGTCTGGGAAGAACGGAGGGTTATATCGTACTTCTACCGACTAAAACCCCACTGTTCCTTCTAGTACCATGAGTCGGGGGCCCGGGAGATACTCGTACATTCGCCGAACCCCTGACTGGTGGCTTACGTCAACCTAAACAGTGTTTTTAAGACCTCTCTCAAATCAACATACATACAAAGCAGGTGAACTTAGCAACCCTAGGAAACATTAAGCTTACTTGCTGTGTTATCTTTACATAAGTTTTTATGGAAATATCAGCTCAACAACAAACCTTTTGTATGTAAACCCATGTAGATCCGGATCAACAAAAATATAACATCAAATGAGACCTACAAGACGCTTCACATTTCAGTCGCAAGCTGTCAAGGCTGTGCCAATAATAATTTACTTATACGGACGTAAAACTCAGTTCTTAACCCACCCACGAAGGTTTTAATGCGCTCAAGATTACAACGTCGCATCGAAACAGTAATTTTGTACCTTATTTAAGACATGTTATAGTCAAATTAATGAAATTTGCAAGATGCAGATGAGTTTTTTCGTGTGGGTGTTTATAGTATTATGCTAATTGAATGTGGGTACGTTGGCAGCCTACGGAGGGAGCTTAACAATCAATATTTTACTTGCTAAAGGAGTTGATGTGTAATTATTGTAGTTTGGCATCGTGATGCAGGGTTGAGACTCGTTGAAGTGTTCGTAATTTTCAGGATTCAATAAAAAGCGAAACTTAGTAGTTGCTATACTAGCGGGAGGCAAGCCTTGTAGAGACATAATTTATTTAAAGTTGACTACCTACCTACCCTGGCAAAAAGTTCATGCTGCCATTTTGTTATTTAAGTTATTAGCACACTCAAAGTCGTTAAACGTCAAAATACCGTCGTTCTCTCGCAAATAACACACATAAAGTGACACCACAGCCGCTTGATCACCACAAACGATAATTTTTACACAAATATTAACACTAAAGGTTGATCATTATTAAAATTAAAAAATAACCCCTATCATGGTGCCCGTAAAAAGACGGAACAATGAAAGTGAACAATTTTGATGAGAGGCGCAGTTTTTGGCGAACGCGATACTTTTCGCGCTTAATTGGCCGCCCAAATGAGCGGAGTGCCTTAATTTAAGCGAAGCGGCTACATCAAAAGCAGCTTTATTTATTGTGCCAGCAAACAAGATTAGAGTTGACGTGGCTACGAAGATAATTTTAATGGTGCGTTTGACGTCACGTCAAGTGTAAGATTCTGTTGTACGTCGGCATTTTAACAAGCTTTCACCTTATGGTTAACATTTTTGTCGATTTTTTTCTTAAAGGTCATATTTAAGTAATGAGCTGAATAAAATTGGTATTAAATTATTGATTTCACGTAAAAAATTGAGCTAATTACGGACTTTAAATCCGGTATTTTTATCTTAATTTAAGTCGACAAACGCGAGGACAAATTTAAATGCTAATAAATCGATTCAAAACAAACAATTATTGTTAATTTAAAAAAAACATTATCCTCCTGTCTTTCTTGAAACATAAAATACTGACATTGAAGCGAGAAAAAAAGATAAAAGACTATTAAACGTTAATAAGAAGTAACATAATATTAAAAGAAATATCGCGAGTATAAAAAGATACCACGAATGCGCGGGGGCCGGTGTCCATCACCAATCTAGTAATGCTTGATGCCAGTTCTGGGTATTGTTACAAGAGCTTTACACTAGAGGACAAGATAATGTATGCAGATTTTTTAAATTAATGTATTAGAAAATCTGAATTTTGGCTGAAATTGATTTCTGTATTTTCAAGCTTTATTTTATCAATGAAAATAATACATATGGTATGTTATGTTTTAAAAAAGGGTTTCAATATTTTAACAAGACCCAGTTGCTTCCTTTTCTGAGATACATTCTAAAGGAGTAAACAATACAAAACTCATTTTTGAATAATACATTTCATACTTTGTCTGAAACTCTGAACAATATATCACAATTAAATCCAAGCTGGTCAGTTTATCGTGTCTTCCAGTGCAAAGCGGTTTCATCACTGCTTGCCTCACTAATATCTCATTCACGCATGCGTCACTCTCTTTACAATCTTTAATATCAGTTTTAGATCACGTTTGATCTTCTTGACCCTTGATTTCGGCTACCGTAAGCACGATTTTTCTCAAACTACCCATTAGAAAATACACTCAAAGATCGTACAGATAAAGTTGATTTTGGATAAACTGTGGTAAACTTAGCGGGTCGTTTGAACCATCTCATGTTAACAATCATAGATTAGTATGTTAAATAGTTAAAGTCTTGGCATTTTAGTATTGAATAAGAAAAAATAAATATATAATGTTCTTTTTGTTGATTGAAAAGATCGGTTTGAATGTTTCAGGGTTCGTTATTGTTATTCGTGTTCGCGAGAGCATGATGGAGCGTAAAATGTATGTGCCGTGTCTTCTTTTAATAAGTTTGATAGGTGTGATTTATCTAGACTTGTTAGAAACTGTATAACTATCATCCGGAAAGCACAGTGTAGTTAGGCCACCCATAAGGTAGACAGATAATTTGATGATAACACATCTGAAATCCCCATGTACAGACGCCAGCACATCAACCTACTACAGTCTGTCAAATTTCTTTAATAGATTTTCAACTTTGTCACTAAAGCATAAGGTTCAAAGTTGATTGGGAAAATTTGACAATTTATGGGTAGGTTGATTCAGATGTGGTGGGTTTTTTTACTATATTTTTAATTTGGGTTGTTTAATCCTAGAAAAACTCACAGCCATATGGTATGGATTCCAATTGTGATGGAATAAAGCTAATTACCATCTCCCAAGAATACCGTTATTACATACAGCACAATAATTATTTCCTCAAGTAATTATTTTAAAAAACTGACTACAAAAATGACAAAAGCCCCAGTTTCATTAAAAACCCATTCACACGAACCGATGCGTCTGCGCATTCAGATCGATGTTTCGCAATAAAATCATCGCGGCCCAAAGCCATTAAGTTAATGAATGGCGTATATGGAGCAACATCCTGTAGACGTAGGAAGTCAGACCAGTTTCTGACTAATAACGGAGATGAGACTTAATGTGGCCACATTAAAATGTACGAAACGGTGATGGTCCGAATTCGATGGAATGATTGTAATGTGTGGCCCGCACTTAGTGTAAGGTCATACGATGGAATTTATGTGATCATGTTTGGATCTTCTTTCGTAATGGGATTAGAAAATTGGCATACTTATTTTTATTAGATTTTATAACGGAAATAATTCTTTACTTCGATTTAGGTATGTACGTAATTATAGATGACTAGAAAAAATTGAAAAAAGGAAATAATACTGTACAAAATATTTAAAAAAAATGTAGTACACCAAATACTCGTATAGCAAAAAAAAACATGAAAATAATACCAAAAATAAAATTTTGAAAAAATACATAAAGTTAGATCGCACAATACTTTTAGGTATGTAAGTAATTATAGAGGACTAGAAAAGGCAAAAAAATACAGTCCAAAATATAAAAAACGTAGTACACCAATTATAGCAAAGAAAAAAAACATAAAATTATATATTTATAAATAATAAAAATAAAATTTTGAAAAAATACATAAAGTTAGATTGCACAACACTGATGCGCTCGTTGATGTCTATTGTACTGCAGCTTACTTAGCGAGCTCATTAATTGTATGAAAATCAAATGGAACCTGAAATAATTATAATTTCGCCAGGCCTTTATTTGAACTTGCCGATGCAAAATTAAATTAAGTGAAAGTTATTTCATTAACTTTTACCTACGGGATGCTGTGCACAGACGCCAGCTGCACATCAAGCTACTACAATCTGTCAAATTTCATTAATAGATTTTCAACTTTATCACTAAAGCATAAGGTCCAAGGTTGATTGGGAAAATTTGACATTTTCGGGTAGCTTGATGTGCTGGCATCTGTACAAGATATTTGTTAAAGATTATTTTTAATATCTCCGGAGATAAAGCGGTCTTCTTTCGTTTACGCATCATCAACACTTCCTTTGTTAAAAATGGTTTTTTTTTTTATAATTCTGGCTACATAATTTCTTACTTTATGCAGCCAGTATGTCTGCAGATTCCGCAAACGCATCATGCATCCGAAACTTCTGCTAAATTCTTGGAGACCAACCAAGGAGAGAAAATTTTAAACTGATAACTCATTGAGTTATTTAACTATTATTTATTGAAACATAGAAACGTAGTTACATTTCTAAAGTATAATTATTATATTACTGACAATTCTAGGGGCGATTCTCGTAATTTTAAGAACGTTCACAGTCTGATCTCAGTCTCAATCTGTCAAAAATACCTCTAATTTCCCTACATTTTGACAAGTTTTTGACATTTGTTTGTCGCCGAGAAGAAACTGCGGCTAGATTTTGAACGTTTTAAATTATGAGAATTGGCCTTCAGATCTCAGTCTCAATCTGTCAAAATAACCTAAAATTTCCCTAAATTGACAAGTTTTTGACATATATTGTCGCTGAGATGAGTTGCGTTGTGTTGAGTGTGTGTTGTGAGTTGTGTTGTTGATTTTGAACATTTTAATTACGGGAATTAGCCTTTAGTTTACTTGAAAGGATTCGCTCAAGTTCTCTAAACACCTTAAATCAATAACATGACTGGAAAATATAAACAACAGAGCAAGAAGACTCATACAGATATTAAATCATACACGGCCGATATCGTGGATTCCGTTGGGTGCTTTATCATACATAAATCAGTAATAGGAACAAATTATTCATGCGCATAATAAGCAGGGGTCGTGCAGGGACCTTACTTTGGCTATCTGATTTTATATACGTCATATCGTTACTCCGTAGTATCGATTTTGTTTTAGTCTAGAACAAGTAGGGTTTATTTTAAGGTTCTAGTTTTACATAACATCACGCCTGTATTCTCCAAAGCGTTAGGCAGAGGTGTACCTATAGTAGACACACATTTCGCCAGTTATGTTTAAGTCATGCACATCAAGCTACTCGAAACTGTCCCCAATCAACTTTGAACCTTATGCTTTAGCGATAAAGTTGAAAATCTATTAAAGAAATTTGACAGATTATAGTCGCTTGATCTGTTCCTAACAGAATGAGAAAAAAACCAGTTCAGCTGTTTGGGAGCTACGATGGCGCAGTCAGAGACACAGATACACAGACACACAGCACGATAAACTTGTAACACCCCTCTGTTTTTGTAGAGGGTTAATAAATTGATAATAATATTATGCTTTTGCTAAGCCTATATGAACACAACACGGGCACATGCAGCACACAGACTAACACGCAATCCTTCTAAAAGACCAATAACCTCCTTACATAGATACAAGTTCTCCTCGCAAAAAGATCGAATGTAGTGTAAAAAAAATAAAAATAAGTAAGTATTAGAATAGAATAGAATATTTTTATTTGCTTTTCTTTGCTTATTTAATTCTACCACGGCCTTCTCTAGGCCGCTAATTTGAATAGTTATTCCATTAATCCTGTCGTTTATTTTATTCAGTATAATTTAAAGTGTAAAAATACTAATTCTGAATTAAAATATCACATTCTGCGCTATATTCTTGAAGTTGGTAGAATAAAATGTTCACTGTTATTGCCAAGCCGTTAGTACCTACATATAGTTATATTCGCATATTTATTTTGTTCCTGCATTATTTACGGAAATAATAACTATGAACATAACTAACTGCTGTGGTTTTTTTTTTACTTTTTTACTGCGTTATGCGATGACGGGCATGTTTTTAGTGTTCCGCGTTGTACAATGAAAATGAGAAACCTTTTTTTTTACTAAAATAACGACTACTAGTAACTAAAAATATTCAACCTGTCACCAAAATTAAAAAGTACAAGTTACATTTTTAAGTCTCTTTTTTATTTACTAATATTTTTATACAAATCATGGTAATTCACAAAAGAAACAACAAAGTTTTGTTTCAAATCCAATATAGTTAGCCAGTCTATTTTTGTTAGCTTCTGAATCCGGGACGTACAAAACTTCGTACATTGGACGACACCAACTGTCTTGACGAGCAATGCTACCGTGCAATAACCGAGACCATTTGTGCCATATGGCATATGACCATAATATGGTGCTACATTTCAAAATGTCGACGCAGTAAGGACAGAAAAATAACAATAAATTAAAAAAAAAAAGTTTTATTTCTTGTTTTATAAGTTAGGTAGTGATACAGTTAAATGTGTGTAGTTTAATTAGTTTCTACGCGATGAGGTACTAAAAATATGATTTGTTTTTATTATATTATTTTCATTTCTTTTTATTTTACCCAAATATAAGACTATTTCATTGAATATAATATTGGATTGTTAAATAATATTTTATTGAAATTGATTCTTATTAATAAAGCGATAAAATATTAGAATTTCTGAAAAAAAGAAACTTGCTTCAACTATAATATTATAACATGACACGCATAACAGACTCATAACACACAATAAAATAAAACTCGCGCGGTGATTTTTTTGCACTCCTTACATAAGGTTAACGCTACGCGCTAGCAATAAAATTCTGATGAGTCCTGGAGCCGCGCGCGCAGCCGTGATCTACGACTCGACGCCACTTCCTTATAACACGGAAAAAAAGAAAAAATGGCGACTACAATGACTAATAAGGTTTCCATGAAAATACGGCGCATACGCATACTAAAATGTTTATGGATTAATAGTAATGGGTAGTACCTACCGGAATTCGTATTACGGTATTCCCTTCCCATTCTTTGATTTAATTATTTGCTGCAAGGCAGTCGAAGTCGAAGTTTGAAGTCGTGAAAACAGAAAAAAAATGAAACAAAAAACCCGCATTCAATACAATTCAAAATTACAATCAAAAATATTATTAATTTAGGGCCTGAACCACTTAAGTACTCTCAACATGACGAACAGTTTTATCATTAAACGATTAAAAGAAATCGCTTCAGTTCCAAAGAAATATTACCCAACCGTCCTTAAATATCGTCATTAACATCTTCCTTATAAAAGCGATCCATTGCGCAATTCGAACTGCTATCACTTTCAAAAGTAATAAAAAAATACCAAAAGTGATGTCAATAAAGGACCCTTCTCTTTATAGCAATGCGAGTATCTTGACAAGTTGTGAAATAGCTAACTAAATGTACCGAAATATTGTTAAATGGTAGGGCAATAATTTGGTCATGGAATTGTCCTTTTATTGATTTATGCCTATCTTTAAGTCACTCAAAATAATATTGAAATAGCATTCACGACTCCACCTAGTACAGACGCCAGCACATCAAGCTACCACAATCTGTCAAATTTCTTTAATAGATTTTCAACTTTATTGCTAAAGCATAAGGTTCAAAATTAATTGGGAAAATTTGACAGTTTCGGGTAGGTTGATGTGCTGGCGTCTGTACATGTACCCACCGCAACGACCTTGATAACTAGCAAATATATTTACTACGCTATAAGCTCCCCTCATATATACAGGGTAGCAATGACATCGACGCACAACCTGTGGCCTAATTCTCGTAATTTAAAATGTTCAAAATCTAGTTGCAGTCTCATCTCAGCGACAAACAAATGTCAAAAACTTGTCAGAATGTAGAGAAATTAGAGGTATTTTTGACAGATTTAGACTGAGATCAGACTGTGAACGTTCTTAAAATTACGAGAATTGCCCCTCTGTTACCATGAATTCAGTACAGGATTCTGGACCCCCTGCGTAGAAGGAAAAAAAAACAATACCTGCGCGGTCAAAATGTACGGAACAGCTTGTATATAGTTCGTGCCAATGAAAAACAGAAACATAGCCTGGCTAAGCAGCTGACAACCTCGTAGGTGCGACACGCCCTACATAAAAAAGAAACAATAAGAAAATTCAAAATAATATGGTAGACAATTTTCAACACCATTGAAAACCACTGTCTATTACACGGGTCTAGTTAGATAGTTACTTCGTTTGATAATTTCATGAACTCGCACATTTTGCTTATTTGGTTATCTTTGCAAGATCAATAAAGAATAATGTCGTATGTTGGTCGTAAATGTTCCTAAATTAAAAACCCCAAAAATGTGATCCTTGCAAACATCTCTGTGTCCTACATATGTGTACATGAATCACATTTTTATGATTCTCTTGTTTTACTACCCTTTATTTCATTATTATGGTCAGTTGGCAAATAAAAGTGAATTCAAAATGTTGTGAAATTCATGACAACATCACGGACTTTCCTTTCTTCTTTGTTAATCATAATTTTCATAGCCATATCCAAGATTTGTGAAGCGAAGTAAACATTAACAACAAACAAATCTTGCAGAAGTTGTCTGCCTCAAGCTACTTTTTTAGAAAACTTACGAAAATGAGCTTGCCGCGATTGTTTACAACATAAGAATTGTTTGCGAAAGTCAACTTCTGCAAGTTTTCGTGCTAATCGTAACTTGGCTCATGATTCAGGTACTTCTATTGACGTGATGACGTGTTGAGGCTTGGCATTAGTAATTACGTACATGAAATGACTGCCATCTGACCTGTGCTACCCTACTAAGTTATTATCTTCAATGATGATCTGTGATCTACATATTTTGATTAAAGCTAATTATGGCATCGTTAGCTACATAGCTCTCAAGAAGTACCTACTCTCAAAGATGACGTTAATTATCAGTACCTAGAGTGACTATTATTAAACTAACCTTTTATCTCTTGAGCACAATATGACGCAATCTTATCTTTTTGTATGCACGGGTTTCTGTGACAAATAAATCTATTTTTCTTTATTTTCTTTCTTTTCTTTCTCTCTTTTTTATTTCTTTCTTTTCTTTGTTTATTTATTTCAATATGTGATATCAGAGCTTGCTTGGAAGACGATGCCCATTCAACAACTTTAAAACATCAAAGAAGGCCTTCTACGACACTTGCCTACATACAATTTTATACAGTCCATGATCAAACCGAAATTACCCACACAATTCACGTGTAACTACGTAGTCCACACTTAATAGCGATTCGGATCAACTCAGAGCGGCATCCAACGTCTTAATTATTGTTATTACATCTTAACCACTGTTCGCAAGCCGTAATGGCCTCTAGTATCGTCAATCCAGGCAATATTTTGTTTAAACGAGCTTCTACGTTCTACGTAGGTATATTTTTCACCGGTCTTGCTACCATTTTTGTTACCTAATATTATCAACATCATCTAGGGAAATGGCGCAAGATTGTATGTTTAAAGAAACTGGAGTAATGGCTGGTATGCATGAATTGATGCTGCAAACACATAAAAAATTGTTTTATAGAAACTTTATAGTGATTTGAAGATTGATTTCTAATTCTTGGGTATCTATTATGTTATGGTATAGTGCTTGCTGTGTTGAATTGGATAAAGTTAGTGAACGTTTTTCGCGTTTTCTTCAGCACTATGTCACTGTAACATCCATACTTAATATTATAAACGCGAAAGTGTGTCTATCTGTCTGTCTGTT
This sequence comes from Hydraecia micacea, assembly GCA_914767645.1. Taxonomy (NCBI): domain Eukaryota; kingdom Metazoa; phylum Arthropoda; class Insecta; order Lepidoptera; family Noctuidae; genus Hydraecia; species Hydraecia micacea. The sequence continues at coordinate 6,959,084 of OU611794.1, forward strand.
ACCTCTTCACGATTAAACCGCTGAACCGATTTAGATGAAATTTGGTATAGAGATAGTTGTAGTCTCGGGAAAGGATATAGGATACTTTTTATCCCGATATTCTCATGGAATCGACACTTGGGCGGGTGAAACCGCGGGGCGCTGCTAGTAATAAATAAACAAAATAGCGTGTTGTCCCATTGCAGGGCAAAGGCCTTTCTTTCTTTTTTCACACGATCCTGCTCCAACGTGGACCAACCCAGTGTAACATAAATATCGATGAAATTGTAGGTTCAAAATTAACTACACTTAAGACTAAACGAATAACGAGAAATTTATTACACAAGTAACTATTATACTAAATTAACTAACAAACTATTAAAATAGAAATATAATATCCCAACTTAACCCACTATTAACAAACTGAAATATGGCGTCGAAAATTCCTCCGCATCGCTGGCAAAGTATAAGCTATAACTTTTCTACACTGCACTTTTGACAAATCTACTAATCATACACGCTATGTCGTAGACGCTGTAAGAACTATACAGGTTGAAATTTTAATCACCGTTTTCCTCTTAAGGGGTCATTGTACTCATTATTATGAACAACTTTTACTATGGGTGGGACTAAATATGAAATCGAAAAAAAAAAATCCGCTGTTCCCCATTTTGACGAGTTATGCGAACATAAATGAAGGGAACAGCTGATTTTTTTTTCTCGATTTCAGGTTTGGTCCCATAGTTTCAGTGTAAAGTTACATTAAACACTAGGTACTTACACACTGAAGTAGTTACGATTAAACTTAATGTTACTCCGTACGATTGGTAGCTCCTAAGTACCCATTTGTAGAAGCTGTTACTATTGTATAGAAAACGACCCGCTATTTTATCAATACAGTGTTTTCATCATTCTACTGCCCTCATCATCTGCCTAGCCTTTTCCCAACTATGTTGGGGTCGGCTTCCAGTCTGACCGGATGCAGCTGAATACCAGTATTTTACATGGAGCGACTGCCTATCTGACCTCCACACCCAGTTACTGGGTAGGTAATACTATACCCCTTGGTAAGACTGGTTATCAGAATTTCGGGCTTCTGAGTATCCGTAACGACTGTCAAAGATCCACGAATGACAGCGACCAACGGCTTAACGTGCTTTCCGAGGCACGGAGGGCTCGGTATGTAAAGATGGTCACCCATCCACAGACCAACCGCGGCAAGCGTAGCTTAACCTGATCGATCGACCTGTGCAGCTGTTATTATTTAGCCACAGACCTCATTACGGAATGGTATATTATTGCCTAAATGCGTAATTAACATGAGCATTAGTATCTATTGTGGTGTTGAATGGGAGTAGTTGCTTAATTTTGACCTTAACCTACATAATAGATGTGAGATAGGTAGTGTTCAGTCACATCAATCTTCTGTGAGGATTAATAACAGAGACTTCGAATGCTTTGTGTATCAGAATCATCGGCTTTTGTATCTGATATGTTGTGTTGAGACACACAGGAAGAAAGACTGGCGAATATCGTCGGTATTAGTTTTGTAAGAGAACCAATTTAATTTTTATAAAAGTTATAATATATGAGAAAACAAAAATAATTATCTTAAGAGTTAAGCTCTTCGCAATTCTCCATTTTAACTTATTAAAAGGAAAAGAAGAATATATCGTATATATCGTTTTTATTGTAATATTTTTTCTGGTGTACAATAAAGTATATATATATATATATATATATATGCAAAAACAAAAATACAAATGCCATATTTCTCGACGAACCTAGTTCAATTTCTGTTTCCAATCATTTTAAGCGTGTATTCATCTAAGTAAAAGAGCAGTAGCAATTGGCTCAACTAGAGACCCCTAAAGATATTGGAGAAAGCCCAATTTAATTTTCTTCTTAGCGTGTCGATGGCAATCTAAATGGACTTAGCCCAGAATTTGGCTACGTGTTCGGCGCCATCACTAGCATGCATTAGTTCCTGTAGTGTGCAGATAGGACACACATGTACCGGGATCGGTTTTAGGCAACCAGTGATGATGCGGCACGTTTCATTTACAGCTGTATCCACTAATGATGGCAGCTTCCACGGTATTATGATGCAACATCGGCACGTGCCAAGTCCACCAAACTAAACACCACTATGTCAGAAGAAGGCGCGGCATCCATTTTTTCAATAGCTAACCACGTAATGATACTATCAAATTGTTTGTACCTTTGTTTCGGTATGATACATAAACTCATTGACGATCAAACTAGCTGGGATGAAAATACTCGTCTAGTTAGGCAACCGTATCATCATTTGTTGGGCAATAGTGGATGTTGAATCATTGTATGTGATTTGATCGCAGTGTTTTGACTTCAGACACATTGTGGCAATTAATTTGAAGATGCAATAGGATCTGTTGGGAAGAACGCATGAGTTCATTTGCGTTTTTTGTTTTTATATAAATATGATCTCGCTGGGCATCCTGGAAGGTTGTCCTGCGAGATCCTGGCGAGGCTGCTTAGCCGGACTTGCCTGTGAGTGCCTCGATAAATTAAGGCCTCCAGTCAGGGCTTAAGAAAACCTTAAAAACAAAGCGACTAAATGCTCTGTGGGGTACCTCAGCTTAGGGCGGACAGCAAGGAACATGCTGGATCGGATTAAAGTTTATGTATGTATAAAATATAATTAATTTATACTTCAGGAAATTAAACTTTAACATGATTGATTTATGTTTAACTTAGCATAGATTCTTGTTATTGGTTTTGCACTTAACTACTCCATAAACTTTTAGTTACGTCCAACTTAAAATGTTGCCTCCCACTCTCACATACCCTGTAATTATCCCCCAGTTACCTTACTACACTTAGACTCAAACGTAAAATTTGCATAAAATTTTAAAGTCTATTAACATTTACTAGCTCCCGCGTTACAGGTCTAATTTTTCATTAACGGAAGGTTTAAATCATTATTAACTAGTTGGACACAACTATGTGTACAGTACTTACGTATAGCGCGGCAGCAATAAAGCTGGCACCCGGAGCAGCGCAGGCGCATCGTAAAGCCCGCTGCTAATCGATTCTATGCCTATAAAGAAATTATTTTCCGCTTATGCGAATAAAATACGTCTCTGTACTATATAATTTCATCTGTGTAAAGTAGTTTTATGAATATTTAGTTATTTCTTGGGTTTGCCACTCATTTGGGTATGAGCGACGATGTCTAGACTAGTGGAAGTTCCCTTTTAGAAAATCTTGATAACGTCTTGTAGTCGTGAATGTAGGAATGTTTGTTTATTATGTATTTATTCGACTGATATGGAAGATTGTAGATGTTGAAGGAAATCATAAAGTTGAAGGCAGCACTAAATCAATAGATACAGTAGCAGTAAATACTTTGGAATATATCGAGAAAATAAAGGCTTGAACAGTGGAAAACTATCACTTGGCACCTCTAACATAAATAGTAATATTAACAAGCAGGATGAGTGAAACTAACAAGTTACAACAAAGACTCGTTACAAATATCGCAATATACTTAATTTACAACATCATAAACAAGATCGTTAACTTAAAAATTACGACGTTCCAGTTTAAAAGTATAATATCACGTAATCTTGTTCAAGCATCGATAATTTATATTATTTGTGTAAAGTGAGGAACAACACTTTATTTCAGCCATAAAGCCAGGGATCGTGAATCATTCTGTAATGTAGCGACAATGCAGGGCTCGCAAACATTTGGCAACGGTTCAAAGATCACGCGATTAAAACTCAATAGACTTCTATATCGACCGGTAGGGTTGTCACGATGCGACTAATTTGAAGCGGATTTTGTAATACAATGAAATAATAGCGGCTTTTTGTCGCAACTTTATTTGGGGACGACTGAATCTTGCGCAACCGAGCAGATGTCGATGAAATTAACTTATTGCGACTAAGCCTTATTATTTGTTAACAACCGTTATTATTTGTTGAGTCAATCACAGTCATTATTGTCCGACTAGCCGCTTTATTTGTCATCAAAACCTATACATTTTTTATTGCCAATTATTAGCCTGATTTCTTTGGCGTCTTCTTTATTCGTAACGTAACATGTTATTTGGGTATGTTTGCTTATTAAATTGTTTCTCGGAACGATCGATGCTCGTATAATTTTGTTTTATTGACGTATCATGTTCGTGGTGTTTTGTTTCAGTGTACCATTACCGCCGCCAAGCTGACTACCGCAAATGAGATTATACCCAGTTACCACGTCGAAGCGCTAATAGGTAAGTCCATTCAAAACCTACTTTTAATACAAAAACACCTACTTACTTAAAAACATGCAATAGACTTAAAAAACACAAAATGCCATAAAAAAAATACTGACACCTCAATAAAGTGTCAATATTTTACTATATCTAGCGAAACTATTGAATGGAAATCCAATACGTAAAGGATTTAAGTGCCCAGTTAAATTCCATAAACATAAATAGAAGACAACACCATACATCTCCCAATCCAATTACAAGCCCCAGCAATGAAAGCAAATCTAAATCCGACATCTTGTCATCTAAACAAAGCTAAACAAAATTAATGTGAAAATAATTTCCGTAACGTAAGTCTAACCCGGCTAACATAAAGGGCGATGGGCAAACTTTATAATGGTAGCAGGGCTTATTATAATAAACGTGGCGGGCCGCAGGGCTCCTACACGGTTTGACCTCGGGCCTGCGATTAGTCGGCTACTAGTGGAGCACCTACTCGTAATACTTCGTAACATGCTGCGCCTGAGCTGGGCGTAAAGAATTACTGAATATGCCATGTTTAGGTTGGTAGGGTTAAATTTTTAGGGAAACTTTTTAAGATTTTTTCTTGATTATTTTCTCGACTTTTGTAAGCCGATATAAATACAGCTGCTGGAGTGCAAATTAACCAACGTAATGAATAAAGGATTGCCCTATTTGGCAAACACCTTGAACACGAACAATAAGCATTTTATTTGAGTGAATTTTAGACATACTTTTTCTGAAAGCCTATTTCGAGTGGTGGGTGTTTTTGCCTTAAATACACTTCAACTGAAAACGGGGTTGCTTTTGTTTGTATTATAGGACTTATAAAAACATCTCTCTTTGAATTAAAGTTTAGCTTTTAGATATAGTAGATAGCATATCTACCTACTTTTATACTTGAAACAGTCGTATTAGTTGGACTTTCTCCACAAAGTCTATGTCTTACATAGTACCTACTTACTAAAGTGGACAACTACCATATTGCTCGACATTATTTCCAAACTTTTAAGGTTAATCATGAATAGTGGAGTTACGTAAACTTTCTATACAATTTAGATAATGTAAAGTCAGCTAGTGCAATTTATTGAGCAATTTCTAAAAACAATAAGGAAAAGTTTTTTTGTACCAAAGAATCGCACACTCTAAAGTCATCACAACTATTTTTGAGAAAAAATGCGATGACTTACTGCATGATTTCAGAAGCATACAACTTAATGACAACAGCCTTTTCTGCTTCTTTAGGAAAAAACGTGATCGAAATCAGTGAAGACTTTAACAAGATAAACGGTTGAAATGTGTCTCGAAGACTCCAAGAAAATTTAAGGCTCGTTCATACATCACTGGCCGGTACATGACGCGAAGAATTTCCGATTGCATTTGTTTTTTTTTTTAAAGAAAGGAGAGTACACGAATATTTTAGTGCCATCTCTTTGTTTTGACTATAGAGAAAGGTAGAACTTAAGTGAATTGAGTGTTTTTTTTTTTAAGTAGGTACACTAATAATTTATGTTAGGTACTCACTTTTATCAGCTCGCGTATTAGCTCAATTGTGGTTAATAAGACACAATTGAATTTCTATTGTTATAAATCAAATTTTGATTTTTCAACAGTTGAAAGGTCTTCTTTAAAAAGTTATGCCTCGAAGTGACAATATAACATAACTAATCCATTTATCCATACAAAAATCCGTCGGCCTTTTATCTAAGCATCATAATTAAATTGATCACTAATTCTAATAATTACTAATTCCTTTTTTTTAAATATCTCCTCCATTTCTTTCCCCTTTATCGCTTCCAGTTCAAGTAAACAGTGTGACGATACATCGTCGGACACTGCGCAAGCAACTGCACACGCATTACATGCCCCGATATAATCGCGGCAAAAGACCGCCACGGAGAAATTTCCCTAGGAGCGCCGTTTTCCATCTTAAATCTGTATAAATTAGAGTAATTTGCATTATACGAGCGTTTTATTTTTATTGGGCTTCGAGGCTGTATTTTAGAGTAGATGATTCTTTATAACAGGTGCATGTTTGGAACGGAATGAATTTAGATTTAAAGCATTATTAAATGTCAATATAGATAGATTACCTTAATATCATAATTATCATCACAAACATGCTATACCAGAATAGACCCTGTAAATTACCTACAGCACTAAGTACGATAGCAATGTAGCAGAATATATATATCACTTGGTTTTAGTAGATTTTTATATCTTATTATTTTATTTATCCCTTTGATAGATTCTTTTTTGTAAATGTGAAGACTCTGTAGACCTTGTAGACTCAGATCTAAATCTGTAGACCGTTTTTTATTTTATAAAATATCTGGTACTTGTTAACAGGCCTACGCTGTCCTCCCATACCAACTGTAATTTGAAAACATTGTAAAAACGAATTATTTTTTATAAGAATAACCGTGGAGTTTCTTGCCGGTTCTTCTCCATAGGAAACTACCAATTGGAACCGTGCACCTAGCTTCTGACGTTTCATAAGTGCCCATGTAGGTTTATGTGAAATAAAATATTTTGATTTTGAATAAGAAGGCTTGCTTTTCGCATAACGAATATTAAACATATTTTGGGTCTAGACAGGTTTTATGAACCCTACTCGGGGGACAGAGCAGGGTTCAGCTCAGCTTTCACAATATTTACAGTTTTCTCCAAAGGTATTTTTTGATATTACCCCTCTATGTTTTTATTATTCTCTATCTCTCTCGTTAGTCATCTAGCCTATGAAACTATAAAACCTAAAGCAGGATCCGGTTTTCAAAAAGTCGTCAATGATTCATCTAAAATGTACACTGTACCATAATAGAAGAGGAACTATTCAGCACACAGCTCGATTGTCTAGCAATGTAACACTATACACCATCGTAGCCTTTGATCCCAATTCAGAGTTGCTTCACGAGCCACCTGGTGCAGACATACACCTATTACACTCCTTACCATTCTACTCACTGTTCTCAGTGCGAAATACTTACATATTGACATAACGTGAACCCGATGAATCATAGCTCTGAAGTTAGTAAAACAAAAAGTTTTTATAATTGTTCAGTGCCAATGAAAGTAGAGAGAAAGAAAGAAGTGGAGCACTGGTGGCCTAGTGGTAACGGCCGCGACTTACGAGTTGTAGGTCGTGGGTTCGAATCCAAGCAGGCAATTTACTTTGCGTAAATTACTTCATCACCACTGCTCTCAAAACGGTGAAGGAAAACATCGTGGTGTGTCCTAGAACCAAAAATTCGAAGACATGTGACATCCGCCAACCCGCACTGGGCCGGCGTGGTGGATTATGGCCCACTCCCTATCACAAGCTTCCTCGGCCATTGTCCTAGCAGTGGGAACATTATAGACTGATTATGCAGTGACAATGAAATAAAAGCTCTCTCATTATGAGGATAATTTAAAAAAGAAAAGTCTTTAAGTCTTCAATGAACATACGTAGATTTAATGCCATTTAACGTGATTTTTAAGAGCCAGCATCAGTGGTACTGGATAAGTACTGAATTGGACTGGGAAATAGGTTCTTATTGCCAAAGTATTAAGAACATTTTCTAGTTCTACAAACACTAATCGAGCTGTTACGGTTTCTATACTAAAATCAATGGCAAGAAGATAACGGAGACTGCTATTTTGCTAATGATATTCGAACTAGCAATCAGTACCCACAAATATTATAACGTTTTCAATTTAAAGACGCGTGGCACCACAGGAAGCGAACTTCACAATCGAACACAGGAAGCCACGATCATTACCTACACGAATGAATGCAACAGTTAAAACAATATCGTTTAAAATTATGCGCAAACGCAGAAGTAATTATTTCGTGTAGCTTCTGATCTTATTCTATTTTAATAACCATTTAATGTAAGCGAAGTCAGGTGCGTGAGTTTTAATTACATGTTAAGTTTGATGGTTAAACGGCTGTCAGTAGCATAATGTGTTTGCAGCAATTAATGGAGTACTTCTAGTGTTCCTATACTATAATGTTATTTATGCATGTACACAGGTAGGTATACATAATGTGCCTATGAATAATGAATGGCATTCAATTTACAGCTGTCTTCAATACAAGGGTATAACCATTAAGGTTTAGATCTGTGGTCTACATGGTCGGGGTATTTATTAATTTTTAGGGTATGTTAGCATAGAAGTGAGGAGAAAGCTTCTCAACTTAGGTATACAGAGCCGAATTCCTGCCCACAACTTTTTTGACACTACAATATACAGAATGAAATTTTAATCACCGTTTTTCTCTTAAGAGATCATTGTACTCATTATTATGAACAACTTTTCAAAAAACCTAAAACTGTGAAGAAAAATACAGCTGTTCCCTACATTTATGTTCGCATAACTCGTCAAAATGTAGGGAACAGCTGATTTTTTTTCGCTATTACATGTTGATGATAGATGATCATTGATGCCAGCCTTTTGGGCACTGTTCCTGTTGACAGCGATGCGGACGAATTCTTTGATGCCCTATGATTATTTTGCTTATTTTTTCATATAAATGTACATATTATTATAGTTTATGTGTTAGCTTTTTTTTTTTTTTTTTGTTTAGCCTATACTGTCCCACTGCTGGGCAAAGGTCTAGGCGTACCGCGAGGGCTGGTTTGAGGTGGCGCGGGAAAGGAGTTCCTGGAAGGACTTGGGGGAGGCCTTTGCCCAGCAGTGTTAGCTTTTATTATGTAAATATTTACATAAAGAAAATAATATGTCTTAAAAAAAAACGATGAGTACAATGACCCCTTAAGAGAAAAAGGTGATTAAAATTTCATTGCCTGTATACTAAAATAACAGCCATATGTCTCGTCCGCGCTAAGTATAACTTCGTTTTCTCTTACCGTTCTTTGTGACTTTTTTTCGTCTAAGTTACTAAGGATCGTAGCGTGATGGTAAATATCCTATAACCTTACTCGAGAATTGAGCTATCAATTACAAAAATATTTTTTTTTCAAATACGACTGATAGTTCCAGAGATTAGCGTGGTCATATTAAACAACTCTTCAGCTTTATTATATTACTAGCTGCGCCCCGCGGTCTCACCCGCGTAAGTGTCGATCCCGTGGGAATATTGGGATAAAAAGTAGGCTATATGTTAATCCAGGGTGTCAGCTAGGTAGCTCACACCCTGGATTACGGCTGGACCAATTATGATAAAATTTTGTATGGACCTCCATACAAAACTTCATCAAAATTGGTCCAGCCGTAATCCAGGGTTTGAGCGTGAAGAAGTAACACACATATAAACACACACATACACTCACAAACTTTCGCATTTATAATATTAGTGTGATATATATTAATGTATATATAGATGAAACAAGCTTTCATCAATAGGTTCATTTACGATGTTGACATATTGAAATCAGCAACGTATCCAACGTTTTTATTCATCGCTTCATCTCTATCGCTACTGTAAGTAACTACCAGGACGTTCCATTGAAGCGACTGTAACATGTCTCTCCCTATCATTAAGAACACCATCATTTCAAAGTATGATATTATCAGTGTCCTTGTAAATGGTACTTCCCACTCTCTTTACATAATTGCCTCTTCTACCACCCACTGTATAATACAAGCTAACCTCTTGACCACCGACAACACGGCTATAAACGACCAAACTAAAATAACAATATACTTCTATCGGGCATTGGTCTCAAATATCTTTGCGTTCGACGACAATTTACGCGGTACGACTAACCATTACATGCGATTACGCACCGCACTTACAATTAAAAACAACACTAATAAATTTTGATTGAATCTCTAAATAAATTAAACGAATGGTTTATTTGACTAAACATTACCGCTCGTGACATGACAAGTCAATGTAAATATTGATACATTAATATAAATAGCCCACCAAACAGGATGCTGGCTAATTGAAAAGTAATTTTCATTAAACGCTGGGTAATTGTCTATTTAAATAACCAATCATAATCGATCATATAATTTTCATAAAACTCGGTTTAACATAACGGGCGGTCAGTGGAAATTGGCACATCAAGGCTAGCGAAAAATATTGCCTTAGATTTTGTAAATGTATATTTTAACAGGAATTCAGTTTTGTCATTTATAAATTAACCGCCAACAGACATAAATTTACGCTGTTTAGTCATTTTGCTGAGATATTTTGTTACGATTTATGTGCATGATAAATGTTGGTCTAATCCTAGATAAGTTTTCCTAAAAAGATGATCTGGATAAGAAAAGGCAAGGTTATGACTATCAGGGCAATATATCAGCTGTAACAAGGCCAGTTTCATACAAATGCGTTAGGCAGATGACACACTACGCAAGTTGATTGTGAAGCCGATTCAACGGACCGTAACTTAGCGTGGTCATGTCGGATTAACCTGAGTTGTTGGCGTCGAATCAGCGACGTGATTGTGCAGTCTGGCTGCCTGCCTATATTGCGTTTGAAGAACGGTACAGTGATATAAAGAACCTCATGATTTACCATAATATTTTAGTGACAGGCTTCAGTGTCGAAATATACCTAAAGATACACGTTAATGTCAAGGGGTATCGTATTACCCAGTAACTGGGTTGTGAAGGTCCGATAGGCAGTCGCTCCATGTAAAATACTGGTATTCAGCTGCATCCGGTTAGACTGGAAGCCGACCCCAACATAGTTGGGAAAAGGCTAGGCAGATGATGATGATGACACGTTAATGTCATATTTTTCCAATTCAACCAGGGAACATTTCAATGCCGTTAATAAAACAACATTTAGCCTATGACTAAGTTACCTACTACCTTTCCTACACTGAAAAGAAAGTTATATCAAAAATATCCCAGCCTCTCTAGAATCTATTGATTCTGAACCGGTACCCAACAATATCAGCACTTGCGGAGATGAAGCGTTAATAGAAAATAAATTATAGTGAACTAACATCCAAGTATTTTATTAGTAGGCTCCAACATAACCACAGCTTTGAGATAACCACTAACATTCAACCAACTTTCAACCAGACCAACATACAATTCAAACATTCAAAGCAAAATATACGAAATATTATTATTTTCTTTATGAAATAAAGTAGCAATGAACACCTTCTTTGATAAGAATATAATATGTATTTTGAAATAGACCAAGATTTAAATATATTTAACGTCCATTAGGCTTTTGAATCAGATCTTAAATTGGCAAGGTATAAACTACTGGATAATATTGTGAATAGGACTTTGTATTTCAATTCTGGTTTTATAATTTGTTTATGAGCATACCTACAGGAGGTGCTAGCGACGATAAACCGCAGAATTTATTTACGAATTGGCTTAAAATAATCTTATTAATACGCTTTTCACTTTTAACTATGTTACAATGTACAGTATTTTTATATCACGAAGTGACACGCGCTTTACTTGTATTTACCAAGTGTAAAAACACGCTGTGAATATGCGTATAAGCACAGGAGCTCTCGCTACCGTCCGAGACAATGGCGAAGTCGGAGATGTGTGTGTCTGACGCTACTTGTCTTCACGCACATATTCACACTTGGTGACCACAAGTAAGATCGTGATTCGTGAGATAAAAAAACTGTAACAAAATGTTAGCCAGCCTAGAACTAGCTAACAGATTTATTATTCTGTTTCTACACGTCAATCTTCACAAACTGGTGGAAAAACAAAGCAACAAACAAAACGACAAATGACAATCGACAAATTACTCTACTGGCAGGTGAAGATCTGCAGGACCTTTCGACGCATAAATTCTCGACTGCTTTGTTGGTCTAAGGATCGCAAGCGCTACTGATCTTGAGTTTCTGGGTTCGATATCCAGGTTAAGCAAAGTATTATTGGGATTTTATAGAAAAAACACAACATACTCATCTTGTGACAAAACAAACATAAATTTATGTGCAAGATTTTTATTAATCAGTAAAGAGTCATCAATTCTGTGCCTTATTTCTAGTCGAATCAGGCTACAGCACAGCCCTTGTTCCTATCCAAGGAAACCTGTATTCTGATCCAGTATCTACCTACAAAAGTACGTTTTCTTATCAACAATGTTGTGAATCAGAGGCCCACTTTCCTTCGATACATCGCGAAAGCAACGGATCCAACTATTTGCGGTCGCGTACAATTGATATTACGCGGGTTTGCGCCACTACTCGGTAACCAGCTCGATTTCAACTCGATTGCTTTTATATCGTTGTATCGTAATTGTAGTATCGATATGTAGTTTGTATAGTTATGCGGTAATTGGAGGGAAACACATCTGGTAACATTAAATCAGAATTTGGACTAGTAATTTGGATAGATGCAATTATGGGAAAGTGAAATTTTTAAATCGCCTCGCTCCATCCTATGATGTTCGTGAAAAGTTGGTTTTCAGAGCCATATATAGGTAACCTTACTCTTTGGTTATCATTGTAAAAAGAACTCAAAATCAATTTATAACTATATTTTTTACTATCTTTTTTTTAATTTTTTTTTTTTGTTTATTACACATACATTTTATACATTTAAGTTGGTGTCAACATAAACTCATTAGAGTTAAAAATTATTAATGATTATACTAAAGCTATGACACTATAATGATTTGTTCCCGATTGATGGCAAAAGGCTCGCCCCCTATTACATGGGACTTAATCATAACTAGCAAATGGTGCGTGTGCTCTAGGTACACCTCTGCCTGACCCTTCGTGTATAACAGGCGTGATAAAATCTCAAACAAAATATTTTAATGATTCTTTAACAGATTCCCTAATTAAAAAAAAATGTAGAGTAAGTTTCGAGTTTTTATAGTACCTGTATCTATCACCCTTGATCTGAGACAGACCGCGTATCAAGATCACATCAAAACGCATAATTTGCGCGCATAGCCGCTGGATACCCGTTGTTACTTTAAAAGGTTTTGTTTATAATACCCGTACCATAATATATTTTACATAAATGAAAATAATTGATAATCTATTTTTGTTTTAAGCCCAATGTAACAGTTAAGTGATATTAATTCACTTTGTCTCTAAAAACAAATCGATTATTATCTGCTCTTCTTTTTTTTAAAACTATGTTTCCCATACGGGTCTGGGAAGACCCAACGCAACGCAATCACTAAACGCTGAAACAATACCAAGGTATCATTAAACTCCTATATTATTATTCAACACTTACTACTTATTTAATAATATCGCAGCCACACGTGTGCTTATTATCATAATAACACACATTTACACACAAAAAAAAATATAACCTAAAACAATTTATAAATACAAAATCGTAAACGTCTACCAAACGGCGCTCGCGCCGATGTTACTACCAATTTCTTAACATTTAATGTTATAATAGAACATTTTAGATTCTAGATAAAGCGATTGAGAGCGTAAAATGCGACTAGTAACATTAAAGTATGTTAATATGCAAATGTTGATAGATAAAAGAAGGTTATAACATAGTTAAGTTAACGATCAAGGTACCTGCGCACACGCATCATGTATTTATTATAGAACTAGTTCTAGCAGCCCGGTAGCCACAGTCTGCCGCTTCACTACCAATAATTGCTAATTTCCTTTAATATAATCTCGTGTAATTGTATCGTGGTTAACGAATCCACGTGATTTATTTGTACACCTGCTTAGAAATTGGATTTTCTTGTTTGGAAATAGTAGTTATCTGATTTCGATTTGCTTTATATAGAACTAGCTTCTGCTCGCGACTTTGTACGTGAAAAATGTGTTGTTTTAACATAAAATATATCCTATGACACTCGGCAATACTGTAGCTTTTCATTAGTGTAAGAATTTTGCACAATCGGATTAGTAGTTCCGAAGGTTACCCCCTACATACAATCCCACATATTTTACCTCCTTATAATATTAGTAACGCTTAGATCTTCTTTCTTTATTATGTAATATCCTTTAACATTCTGAATTTTATACAGTGAAAGTTCTGTACAAATTGGAGAAGGCGTTAGCATCTTCTATATGTACTCGTATATACCCACTCTCCTTTTTTTATTGCAATTGGTGGCAAAATAACGCCCTGATAGCGTTGCGTAATAACGTCCTGAAATATTCTACGTCATAGTGTTGGTGTTATAATTATTATTAATATAGTTTTTATGTTACAATCTTTACACACATGACATTATGATTACTTCTTGTGACATTAGGTCATTTGTAGAAAAAAAGAAACTTTTTATTTAAAACTATTTTTATTTAAACTTAATTTCCTAACCTTACACTAATTTGTATTTTATATTTTTATCATCGTTTCATCTAATTTATAAATTAACCTGTACACTTTAAAAGTAAACATCTATATAAATAATTCGTTACAATCTAAACTTTACTAAAATGCTTACTAAACGACTAGCTATAAATGTTTAATTTAATTCATAATCAAACTAACAGTATGTTAACCTTATAAGTAACATTTAAATTTTTTTTTACTATAGAACTAAAAACGAAATTCTTAAAAACGATTAAGTCTTAAATATCATATTCTCGATAAAATTTTGCACATCACTAAAACAGAGCGCAAGAAAATTGCGTTTTGAAATCGCAAAACCGCGAATGGATACGACAAGATGCATACATAATAGATTTTATTGACTAGCTCGGATTAGTAGAGATATCTTGTTTCCAATAAGTACACTTACGCCGCTCCAATTATGCTATCGCATCAGTAAAAATCGATATTCTAGATAGTGGCTCGATTAAATGAAGTGGTTTCAACAGCTCTATAGAGATGCTTGTCGACTTATAGTGTTGCGCGGTTTCACTTTAGTTTAGTGTCGTTCGCACTTCATGTTTTTATACAAAGATGGTAGTATATCGATTTAACTGAATAGAGTTGTAGATACGTAGATTATGAGTCTGAGGGTTGGCTTTAGAATTTCTAAAAAAATCTTATAGGAAAACTTAAATACCGATTTATCCTGTACATATTATAACCTATATAAAAAGGAGTACGTACATTTAATTCCCTGCAAGGTAATAAAGTAAATGACAATTACTCTTTTAATTATACACAGTAACTTCATTAGTATCATGTATCAACTCTAAAAAAAAAAATAGAAAAAGCTACACCTATTATGCACTAAAAGAAGTTCACGTCCACATTACTTTTATGTGCATAGATCACACTACAAAGAGGGCGGAAGCTTCATTATGTGGCCATTTCAATAAATACCAATCTCCGTCGAATGTGTTCATCACAGTTTTCTTGAGAAAAATTATTAAGAACGGATGCGCCCACAATTACAGACAGGAAGTCGAACAGTTTTCCAACAAATATGTGATGCCAATTTACTTGAAACAGCACGTAACAACTTCTCGTGGTACCACTTGCATAATTGGTTATTGAACACAACCAACTTATGGTGTCGTTCAAAAAACTTGAACACAATTTATCTTAAATAAAAGAGCCTTTTAAGGCAGACATTCTAATGGAACCTGTAATGCGACATTAGAAAAATCTAGTTTCACCACGTGGAGCAAACAATCGAAAATGATGATTACGTGATCGGAACTATTCGAGTATGAATCGGGCCACTCACGAAGTACAACGAGCCACGGAAACCGATGCCGCCTTAAATCACGAACCACTCACGCGCAAAGTGAGTGGAAAAAAAACCTTTATCAATTTTCGTTTTTATCGATTTGCTTTAATACAATTTACCGAAATCACAAGGGACTTTTACCTCCATTTGCGCGAAAGCCGAAATAAACGTTGATCGTTTTCAGATACGACGCTTTGCGGGCCTTTTAAAATGATTGGCGGCGCTTGCGCTCCCGTGTTCGTTAATTTTCAACTATTTTTGTAAAACAATTAGGTAATTAAGGGCTTTTAACTTTTATGTGTTTAAGGTTTTTCACACTGCTGCGAGGAGAGATCATAAAGTTTATTAAGTGCTTATTATCTGCGAGAATTCTCAGTCAACTGTATGTAACGGGATACTGAGATGTTGGGTGTAAAAACTATAGTTATTATGTTTTATTGTTGGGCTGGGGTTTCTTTTTAACAATGGAATTAAGGATAAACTTCAATGCAATCAAATATTTAATTAAAGCTAGCTCTGCGATTTTATTTGCTTTCAATTATAAATGGTACATAGTTTAATCAAGTACGGACTTAGGTGCCTACTTAAAACTAAATCGAAAAGACGAAAAGGAAACGAGCGTACGATAAAATTAAAGTAGCTGTCCATCTAGTTAAATTAATAATGGTTGAATGTAATGAAATTCTTCAGGATTAAATCTATCTCGAAAGAGAAAGGTATTAAACATTCTTATGAATTATTTTGAATCACCTTTGATTTTTTCATACTCCTTTACAGGAAGTGCATAAAAAGTTCAGCTAAGCAATCTGATTAAATTAAAAGATAATAGAGTGGAATTCTGATTATGAGATTGAAATAGTTGACGAATAGGTATAGGTCAAGGACTGCACACAAAATGTGGGGTATCTAAAGTAATTAAGTCTAGTTCGTCATCTTAACTAAAACTGCAACTTATACTTTTTCATGGTCTCTAACATTCTGATACATGACACGTGGACAGCGTGCAAAAAACCGCTCACTTTGACATATCGCACGCTAATAAGCCGCGCTGAACAGCTTACAAAACGCTCCGCGACGAAGAAGCGTCTAATATTTTTAGAGAAGCAACAGTTTATAGCCGGTATAAGTTTAGCGCGTGCTCGCTCAGTGTGTTAGAGCACTTATAACGGCTCGCCGAGTGCGGGCAGGCACGCGCGCCTCCGAGAGCATCAATTACCGGGTCGTGAGCGCTCCTGCACTACAACCAATATAAATAAAAGCCGGCCAGCACACGCCACCGACCACAATTTCACAGTGGCGCAATTGTAAAATGCTAGATCGAAAAGGTCTCGGGTTCAAACTCCTTATCTTTATGTCAGATGTATTCCACATAGAACTTTAATGTTCGCGGCTGACAGATACGCTTTCCGCGCCGCACGCGCACGTGCCGTTTGAACTTTAGACAAGGTCTACCAATCTAGTTTGGATTTAGATGTGTTTCGTGGAAATAACTGTTGTGATCACGTAGAAATATTGATGATCCTTGATTTATAAGTGGCTTACTCACTATATGAATGTCGGTCGTGACTGCGGGCGAGGCGAAGTGGCACGCGCCCCGCGTCACGGCGGACGGTTGCGCTTGCATTTACAAAAACGTCCAGCGAAGCGCACTGCCGCCTCATTCTTCTATTTTTCGCGGCGCCTCCGTCCCATTTTCCCTTTCCTAACAATGGCCTCGGTCACGCACAGCGTTGATAAAAGCCGGATTGATTCGCTTTCGCTTCCCGCCGACGATGTCGCAGCCGGTGACGACATGCACGGCCCTTGCGGTAAACCCAGACGCTGTGAAATCAGCCTAATTCTTTGTTTTGGAACGGACTGCTAATTTAACTAACCTTAAAATACAAAGTCTCATGTAAATCTTAATCTCCTAAATAGGACTTATCTAATATAGATCTCCAGAAAATACCATGTCCGGACAAACATTTGCCATTTTGATGTGGACAGATTTATACAACAGTTTGTGCTAAAGCGAGTGCCATTAATTAAGACTGTTGACGGAATCAACTTCGCTTGTTATGACCTAACCCACTTATGTCAAGGTATAATTACTCTTTGTTAATATAGGCTGCAACTGCCAGAGTAAAACAGAAAGTTAAAATAAACACATTAAAATCATATCTCAGTGAAATCACATTTATTCCGATATTTAATAGGTTTAAATAAAACCTTCTTTTATTTCAAAAATGAAACTATAAAGAGTTATGCCAAATTGTCGGTCGATTCGCGAAAAAGATACTTTAATTTTATTATTGCAATTTGTCGGATGTACGTCAATAGTGTCGTTAGTCCTTATCGAAGTGATTAAGAAACGTCAAATCGTCTTAAATGTCGGCTTTTTGGCAATAATTAAGGTCGATAAAAGGAAAGAGGCTATATTTTAACGTCGTGTGAAATGGAGCTAAAGCATCTTCGTGTGCAGTCCGTCTTCATAATCACAAAATGATTTTTCTTTACCGGTTCCAAATTTTTACAGGATGTTTTACCCATGAATATGAACAACTTTCACTATGGGACCAACTCTGAAAGTTTAATACCTACTTGACCTTAATGTATGAAACAGCTGATTTTTTTCGTGATTTCAGAGTTGGTCCCATAGTGGAAGTTGTTAATATTCATGGGTAGAACATCCTGTAAAAATTTGGAACCGCTAAAAAAAACATCCTGTATAATGATAGCGAGTGTAAGTGGTATAAAGTACGTAGGATTTTTTGAGTCGGTTTGTCCCGTTATGTGCCTTCCCTTACAACCTGAGTTTTTCAATAAAAGGTCTTAAAGTTTTTCCGACTCGTATATTTATAATAAAAATCAATAATAATCCGGGTCAGTAACACCAACAAAGTTTTTATCAATTTTTTTACCCAACTAACATATGGATCATTATTGTCTAGACAAATAAAAAAAACATGTGGTCAAAAGTTTACAAAAAAAAAATGTATAAGCATAAGGTTTAATACTTAACTATACAATCAAAATAAAATTTGCTTTTAACGGAAATTATTTTCTTATTAAACCTTTTTATATACTTAAAGCAACACAGCAGTGTAAACAGAGAAATACCAAGTATTCTCGTTACTCAACATTATAATGTTATCATGTTGACTACCTACCAATATTAAATTCAAAATACATAACATATTTATTCGCCATCGATCCTAAACATCGGTATTCCGCATTCCATGATGTAACTAAAACGGTGACCATTTGTCAAGACAACTGCGGACTTCAATTGCGACTTAAACTTCACCTTTAAAGGACAATACAAAAAAGCTTAATCAATAATAGAACCTATCTATCTAACCTTCGATGTTATTAGTTGCTTTTAGTGTGTCCATGCGTTTGAGGTTGGCGGGACATGTGCGGACTAATATATTCGGCACGTCTTTTTTTGAGTCGCATACGCAAGTTATTTGACGACGCCAGATAAGCAAGTATAAAAAATGTGGTGTTCACACAACACAACATATAGACGATCTAGTCGGTTTATGATATTTGCATTACTTAGTGACCTGGATAATAGTGATGTTGAGGATGATAAGCAGTGGTGGCCCATAGGTAATTACTGTGACTTGCGAGTTGTAGGTCGTAGGTTTGAACCCAGACAGGCACTTTATTTTGTAAATTATTTCATCACCGCTGCTATTAAAACGGTAAAGTAACATCCTGAAGACACCGAGTCCTAGAACCAAACATTCGCAGACATGTGACATCGCATCGCACTGGGCGCGTGGATTAAGGCCCACTCCCTCTTACCAAGAGGAGGCCTGTATCCCAGCTGTGGGAACATTAGGTATACTTGGTAAAATAGGACCGAAATCGTCATAAGTTTACTAAAACAACAGTTTACCGTGTAATCATTAGATTACTAAGCGATATCTGATTCTCTGAATACGCTTCCAGTTATACGGTTTTAAGGACTTATTCGAGAAAAAGCTTCTGAACTTTCGGTTCTCATGAATGAAAAAACAAACAAACTACTGCTATCTTTATCCATTCCAGAATAAAACCGTTTTATTGACATCCCCGTACTCGATTATCGAATTTAATGGTCACCGCTCACCGCGTCGCAACCGGCGAACAATCGATCAGCGCGAGTGCGTTGCGTTATCTCGCTCGCCATTCGGAACAAACAAATTCAATTAGGATTAAGAAATTAAACCACGGCTCAAAGGAACCGCCGACCGCTTCCGATGATACCCGAAACAGTTCGTTGACATCCCATATCGGAATCCACAAATACAAACTACTTGTCTTTAATCGATCGAATCAATTATCCAACTGGTCTTTGTCCAAAACAGTCTTTGAAAGTTGTCTGACATTTATTTTTATCATAATATTTTCTATATGTGTCTGTGTGAATGAAAAAACCCGTCTTGTTATCTTCGCACCGATCTCTCTACAGTTTACGATACCTGTACATTCATCCTCGACTCTAACTACCCTCTGCAAGTCATCAGAGAGCTAAAAAAACGTATTTTCAGAATGTAACGGACGGAATTTAGACACGCGTAATATACTGTTTTTTATTATGTGAAAACGCGCGGCCAATTGACGCTGACTGCTTCTGTGCTGCGTTTATTTCGCCACGATGTTCTCAAACTATAAAAAACACTCACGCAAATAAACACTTTTTTGCAATTGCCGTAAGAGTCATAGTTGGTTGAGTAAGTTTGTTTCTTTTGATGTTACTGTTGGATCGTAATGTCTCAAAAACTCGGGTACGTGAGAAAGGTTGCTCTACTTGCAGCACCTTTGACACAATATTCGATGTGTTGAACTCTTGTTGTAATTAAAGCTGCAATTCACGTAACATGGTACATCGTAAGCAGCCTGTATGTCGTCTGCGATGTGACCATAGCACATTCACACCATTAAAAACTGTATAATTTTATTCGCTGACGTACGACGACGCTGAGCGTTTATTGCCGTGACTCATCTTTATTCCGCTCTAGAACCAGTGTGGGTATAAAGTTGTAAGCGTTAGTTAGCTGTTCCTCATCCATGTAACAAATTTATTTGAGCTCGTTAAAATGCAAGTTTAATAAAAAAGTCCAACCAGTTTACAACATGCCATTTTCGTTTTGTATTTTCTAATTTTGACAGTGTAGCCAAATGTTTTGTATTAAATAAATACCTACTAGATTAAATGAAAGTAATTAAAAGAGAATATATTATCTCAAATGAAACCGTTTAGTGATCCTATAAATATTTATTTCATATTTATAGCTCGCGCCCCGCTTGCACGAAGGTGTTATTTACGAGACGTCATCTATAAGGGGTAGTCGCACTACAAACTACTTTTCCTTCGATCGAGTTTTCTCGCGGGGACCGGTCACATCACTTAGAGGAAACTGTCGTTTTCAATCGCAGAACCGGAGCGATGATTCCCCTTATCAAATTACGGGTCTTGTCGGATAGTGAAAATTTTCCCACATTTTCTCGGTGTACATCGACGTACAGATGATATAAATCAGGGTGAAATTGTTGGTTGCGCCCGCGCCGCCGCCGCTCGAGGCTGCTAATGGGTGGTTATTTGTAAGTTTTCACTGGACGCCCGTTACGCGCCATCGAGCTCTTGCCTCCAACTCGACCGCTGTGACGCACGCCACCATTTTTACCCATAATCATAACACTTTCATTTCATACTCAAAAAAAATTGTAAATCACGTCGAAAGAGAGATCTCCGGTTTTGAACAAGAAAATGATTGCGAGAAAAAGTAAAAGTCTGGTCCCACAGTTACGCAGGAGTTGATAAATTAAAAAATGAAAAATTATTGTAATAAAAAGTTTCCTAGAAAACAAAATGCCATAAGAGAGTGACACAAATGTCTTAATATAACATTTTTAATTGCGGGTTGCACAATAATGTGCGACTATTCTCACTGGCTGGCGATGGCGTCGAGAACAGCTGTATCAATTAATTAATATTAGATAATGATCGGTATGTGGTATTCGGTAACAGTTCCCTGCTGCGTCCTGTCGTGAGCTTGTCTCCTTAACTATTGACTATCGAAAATCGATTAAAAGATCGCAATCTTTCATAATCGTTCCATTGTCCCTAATCTGTACAAAAAGTTAGCAGGTTGAGCAAGTCGCATTGTTAAGCTCATTCAATTATGAGATATGGGAAGTTATATCGGAGTTGTATTTCGAAAGTGGTGAAAAAGCTGAAACCTTGATTTTATAGTTACGAAAAATACTTTATCTGCCTACTCACTGGAGTCTTAATCTTATACAAATACATTAAATTGAAGTGTCTGTTTGTAATATCAATATAACAGCTTTTTACTAAATGCTTAAGAAAGTATTTTATTATACGGTAGGTATTATAACAAAAAAAAACGGTTTTCATTTTCATTTTTGTCTGTCTGTTTGTTCCGGCTAATCTCCGGACCGATTTTGATGAAATTTGGTACGATGATACTTTGAACCATTTTTATCGACATACAACGCAGGCGAGGCCACGGGCGGGAGCTAGTAGTTTATATTTGCGTTAGTAACCTATAGTTTCTAGTGCTTAGAAATTAGAAACCCTTCACGAGAACTATTAGAGAAATATAAAATCTTAGTATATTTTTGCTAAATTAATAAGCAATTTTGTCTTTCTCTTCTTTTTTTTTGCTCTACATTTGCCTTTACTCCAACATTATGGAAATTATTATATGTAAGTAGGATGGCAGTTAATAACATTGATTTTAGGCGGTACTGAAATTTTGAGAATACATCGTTCATTCAAAATATGTGCCCCGTTCAATAGGCTTTATTAGATTTCCCGATGTAATGACAGCGCTATGGAACGGGACTGGTGAGGCCATTACGCGCAGACACGACCGCCGCCGGCCACGGGCGCCGATCAACTGAGGAAGTGACGCCGCGCCTAGCTGCGCACGCGCAAATCGCGCGCAGGGGTGCAGCTTCCGACAAACGCTGTATTTTTAATTAGTCCATTTAAAGGCTACGAAAAGAGTCTTTTGGTTCGAAATGTATTATGTAATGGACAACTATGTAGTTGATAGACAGATTCAGAGCACCCGTATGCTAAAAAAGGAAAGAAAAAACTTTGAAATTATCGATTACGTATTACATTTTGCGTCTTAAAATTGCAAATGCGTAGTTTGATATGCAACGCAAAGTTTCTTAAGAGCAAAATACGTATCAGTATGTGTATGCAAAAAGCTGACCTAGGCGGAAATGAGCATATCCTATGCCATATAGTAAATAAATATCCATATATGTAACTAATTATAATACCTACAAAAGTCACGTTTGTCCATAGTTACAACCTTAGTCCAAAACTTGGTCTACGCAGAGCCGTAAGGCACAAACTCAGATTTAATATTTGAACAAAGCCATACCGCAACACGCCTCGGGCCATCGAATGTCATTCCAAGATTTAACATTAGTTTCGCGTCTCGACAACCCTGAAATATTCGTAAACTTTGACCACGGATATTAATACCAAACACGGTTTGAAGAAGTTATAAACATCAGACCATATTAGTTTCGCTATATTTTCTAGCGAAACGTGCTTAAAATAAAAATAAAATGTAAACTAACTAACTTTTATGGTCAATTCCGCGCTTTGAATGCGCAAAACTTTACGCCAATTTGCAAGATCGGACTCCCAGCTGTTAGCAATTTAATTTATAGAATAAACTGTGAAATATTTTTTTTGACTTACGTAATCAATGTTAGATAAGAAGTGCAATTAGAGAATCACGGTAGCACCTAAAAAAAACATAAGATTTTTAACGAATTAACTTGTTTTTTCCTTAAGGAAAAGTGGAACACTACAATACCCACATCTCCTTAATAATGACACTCAGTTCTGCTCATATATCAAACAGAATCCCTGAAATACCTGAAAACATTCAGACTAGACAATTTTGTAATACATCAAACACACATACATACATGAAAGGTATAAAATTACCTCAGAGTGCTAAACCCCCGTACAGACACCCGCTAAAACATTGAATGACAACAAAATATCTAAAGCATTCCGTCTTATCTCAACATGTTTATAGCTTACCCATTTACAAATATTTGAATACATATTTTGCAACACTATGGCAGTGTTCACCATGACTGTGCCATTCTATAAACTAAGACATTCCGAATACCGATACCAAATTGCTTCCAAATAGTTTCTGATCGAGATCTACGATATTATCAGGTCTTAAAGACAATCTCTACTTGAAATCGGGTATTCAATTATGTCAGCAAACACTTGTTTAGATATATTTTGTACTGGCGGCGCCTTTTTAGTCGAAGCCGATCTGGAAACCATTCTTGGAACTATAGGAACATATTTTCAGAATTCTGAGTAAATAGCAATAACAGTGTCCATTTCAGTATTCAAACGCAAAATAGTTCTTCCAAAAGGACGTATTATTTCATGTATTTTCAAAGGACATAATTGAATATTTAATAACTTCTGTCAAAGTTAACATCTGGCCAACCAATTTGAATATAATTTAATAAGCTGTCAGGTTTACAAACTACCTTACAAAATACAAAGTAAAACCTCTAAAGCACAGTTTGAGTACATTACAATTAAGCACCAGGCATTTTGATAGCTTAACTTTAAAGGCCCCGTCACAAAATAATGGGCAATGATGGACAAATTCCCATTGATGAATTCCTGACTCATCTGATGGGCTTCTCATTGAATAGGACGATGGACATTGAGATGTAGACAGTCTTAGCTAGCTGACAGGCGCAATAAAATTATGGCAAGAAGTCGTAACTTGGTATAGATCTGCCATATGTATGGTTGCAAAACTCTCTCATATCCGCTGGTAAAAGTCCGCGGTAGAACATAGACGCTCTGATAAACCATAGGAATGAAGAAGCAAAAGGTAATACGATAAAAATTATAACCAAACACCAGGATAAGGGTATCGATGATCCCAGTACTTATATTGTTGCTAGAACAAATATGCTGCTACACATTGTCCTGAAATCATGCAATACCTTCACCATTTAAGACACCCATTATTCCAAAGACGATAGTTAATTCTGTGCCAATGCCAAAGGATAAAATTCGTCAACACTTACACATGAAATAATTTTCGCCTCTCAATGTTCGTCGATCAAACAGTCACATTTATCGAGATCAGCGCGTGCGCATCAATCGCAATGACTGTTAAACGGAGTCATGCAGCTTGAATGGTTGCAGTATTGAATATGGCCGACACTAAATACCGCCGCTCCATTGCATCATACCTACGTGTTTTATTGGGTGGATCGGTTATTTATTGACCATCGTTCCACTGTGGGTGTACTTGATAATTTTATAATTCAGACGTACGTCTTCCCATCTTCAATAATTGTCACTTTAATGGACTTAGAGTCTTCTACGACAGATTTGGTCGACTTTTGGAGCCGTCTACAGACTCCTTTCACCTGACATTCCTTTGACTTCCTTTATTTCTTTTTGTGTTACCGTCACTTCTATTTTAGACTCCTTGAAAACTATTACTGAAGTATATGTACATTGTAGGATGAAATCTAAAAGATCTGTTCATCTCTCACATCTATGTCATAGAACCAAAGTGTTTGCACAAACATGATACATCACTTGAATCACAATATCGGACAACTGTACCTAATTTCATCCTTAAATGTTTGCAAAGTTTAGAGACTCCATCTAGAATTCACTGATTCACTCTCAGATATGTCAAGAGCGACGTTTTGATGCCCATAGTGAATAGAACTTTGATTATTCAAGCGTGATGTTTCTGATATTAGAACTTTAGAAGCTCCAGCCTCACTCATATCCTTAAAATAGATGACCTCAAAAGATTAGGGTTTCGACGGACTAAAGCCACAAAATAGCTTGTGTAGTGCGATATGTTCGGGAGAAGGTTTTGATACTTGGTGGACAATGATGTTGTGTAGTAAGTGATATTGGGTAATCTTAGAAAGTATGTAAATTAGACCTACCTTAATAAAAGTTGATTACGGCCATGTCGTTTTCGTTCTCAATCATTATTGTGCTTTAAATTAAACGTGTTTGATTTCAATGTGACATTACACAAAAATGTAATGTAACCCCAATCGATATTCACCGTGTCGCAAATTAGGATTATGTACATACAAATCAGTTTTCGTAACGTATCAAGCCGCTTACATCCGCCGTCTAGCACCGTGGCGCATTAAACAGTGCGCGTGGGCAGATCCGTCCACATTTCTATGATGAATCGGTCGCCGGCGCCGCCATGTTACGAAAATTCGCCACAATTTGCATATAGATACGATCCTACGACGACGCTTGAACCTCCAATACTTCATAGCATTGTTACAAGCATTATTTATCTAACGACCACCACACTGGTTCAATGGCTCCACAATAAACATGGCAATTGACGCCTACTTATCGACGCCAGCGAATTACTACAATGTTGTAAACATAATTTATAATGCAAATAATATTAAAAATATGTCCGCTTACTGCATATTTGTTCAAACACTGAATAAGTTAAGACATCGTCAACATTTCAATGCAAATTTTATACATGGTTCTTTACTCAAAGTTTGTCTACCAATGCGGGGACCGAAGCCTTTTAGGAATCTAAGGAACTCGTCCGTTTTGTATATGCCAACTTGTATTTGCTATGATAATATTATAGCACACGTTGGCATGTGCGAAACTTCACATTACGGACCATATAAATACAACTTATTACTTCCACACATAAATATCGTTTTGTCTATGGACTTGTCTCAAATACATACATAGCTTTAGATTGACATTCCGCGTGCCTTGATCTCACTTTTTATTAGAATGATATTTCTCATGGAATATTACTATCTTCGGGAAATCAAACTTTCACGAGAAAGTATCGGTAAAGTCGCCAATTTTACCTTTTTTGTGACTTCTGTTTCAACATCAAAAGACAATGATTAAAAAACTACCGTTAAACCCAATGACCTCACGTTAAAACAAAGACTAGCCCAACAAAGCCCCGGTCAGCTGTTTGCGAAACATTCGGCATTAGAACGTCACATAACCAATGCGCGCGCGCATGATTGATGGCCGACACGTGGGCGGGGGACGCACGCTGAAAATGCGCGCCAAATTACACGCTATATAATAGGGCTGTGGCTTAGTAGTGTTTGATTTATCGATAAAGTTTTGTCGGTGAGATTAGAGATGGGTGACTTTAAATGCTTAATTTTGTGACTTTTGGCATGTTTATTGATATGTTTTAATAGAGTTGTTTGTTATGAATAAGTATTTCTAATTTTCTTGGTACCTATGTTTGCTCATGCTTTTAGTAACTACTGAAATATATTTTGGTGTCAGTTTATTCTTTTAAGACTGTAGACAACCCTAAAGTACAATAGCATTATTTCAAATCTGATGATGGATATGGACACAACAGTCTGTAGTGCTTATTAAGCTATCATTACTTCAATGCTGTTCAATCTAATCAACTGTTCTCGTTCAAGAATCCATTAAACTGTAATTTTATTTCGTCACTTAAGATAAACAAAACAGCTTTTAAAACCAAGTTTTATTAACAGCAGTATTTAATCTAAGCAGTCTAAACGAAAAGGACATTTCAGACAACATGTACAGTCAACAAAAAATATAAGTATGCAGGATCGTCGGATATAGTTCAAGTTTAGTAAGAAACCGATGGATGTTCTCAAATAAAATAAAATAAAATTAATAGAAAACAAACAGCTCATTTATCAAATTAAATTTCAGTCGACAACATCCATCGGTTTCTTACTAAACTTCAACGATACCCGACGATCCTGCATATTTATCTCTTTTTTTGACTGTACATAAAGTAGGTGAGTAATGATAACTGTTAATTAATAGAAAGGAAGACTAAAACTAAGTCCTTAGTTTAGTGTACGCTAAGCTGCGCGTGACTGTATCTGATGGAATATTAAACAGTAAACGTATTTACGTGTAATGTATACTGTTTCAAATTTAATAGCGCATCGCACGCGTTGCGCACGCGCCACTAATGACCCGCGCGATTCTGCTACCACTACCTATTTTACTACTACTCTAATAATTACAAATCAATTTAAGATATTTTGAACTCTATTTTATAGGCAATAGAAATTGGAATGGCGAGCTTGATAGAATAATTATTGGAAACGGCGCTGCGAGTGAAGTTCTGATTGGATGTACTCGTATTAAAATTAATTTAATAAATGCAATCATTTTGTGCGCGCTATCTTAAGCTTAGACATGTTTCAGGGAGTGAAGTATTTAATGTTTCAATAAGATTATTACAAGTTTTTCTCAACTAGGTTACCTTCACGATCGCAACCTCCAACAAGTTACTGAATAAAATATTTTACAAAATTGAAAACTCAAATTAAAAATATAGAAAATTACGTTACCTATTCAATGATCCCGCTTAAAGGCTCCCGCAGACAGGCGCGACACCACGGTGCGACACGTTTCTTTTAGAACAAATTGCAGGAAGTTTTCATAGAAATGTTCAAGTAGTGTCGCGTGGCGCTGTCGCGTCGCGCCTGTCTGCGGGAACCTTAATAACAAACGACATGGTGGCAGGCCCAGACGGAGATGGCGGGAAGATTGGTCCTTGGCAGCCAGACAGAGAGAGATGGTAAGAAAGTAGCCTTTGCCCCACTGTGGGAAATTAATGGCTAATAACAATAATAAATAAACATTACCTAATAAAAGTAGTATTTCAATGTTAAAGTTATAATAAGTTCAAAATATAGTAGAATTAAAATATAAACAAATCACATTGTTACCAACGATTGCAGAATCGCCCGTCTCGTCTCTAATGACCTCACGAGACTATCCATCTTCAATTCATTTTTATTCAATCCGTATTCATTCCATTCAGTTTAGACATTTCGTGCGTAAACGATGCAACCGACGAGTATCCAATACGATTTATTTAATGTTGATTTTGATATTAAACGGATATTTGTACACAATACGTATCTAACGAATTGTGTATAAATCGCTTAATAATATTAATCAGCATGTCATTTGATTTGTTAAGATTTATTACTTTAGTTCTGCTTGTGCTTTTTGTTTGACGTTACAAGTGGCTTCGTTGCATAATATCGTGTGTAGCTATTTAAATATTATGCATACTTCGTTAAGTTTCAAAGCAAATGTGAAATATTTAATGAGCCAATGATATATGATGTGCAAATTAAAGCTTGCAGAATATGACCTAAACTCAAAATTTCAATATGGAAATAGATTATGTCCGTGGAATAATCATTCTTCCAATAAATACCGCTCTAAATATCTAGACAGCTGATATTAATGTACACTCACACAAAACAATACTTCCCTACAAATAGCTTCCCGACACCGTTACAATAATGAAAAATATAAAATAAATAATAACAACATAAATAACATCCGTGTTGTAATCCGCGGCCCGAGGCGAAGTTCTCAATTATCCGGCTTCTTCAGTTATGTGCATTAGTGGAACATATTTATGTTGAACATTTGTTGGGTCGTCTGTCCCGGGCTTAATAGCGCGTGGGCTTAATAAGAGCAATTGAATGTCTTTTTTATTTGTTTTGTTTCTAGTAATTATAAAGAAGAGATAAAATATTCATTTGTTATAAGATATGGAAGATATTAAAATAATGGCCTTTCATAAAGACAATAGATCGTTAGCTAATAAACAATGCGTGATAATATCTTTCTTTGGAATGCGCTCCCTCTGAACATCAGGGGCCGTTCTCTATGACACAATGAACGAAACCGCGCGAAATGAGCGCGAGAATGGCGGGAATAGCTGAGGAATGGACGTGGTTTCGAAGTCGGTTATTTTTTAAAGTGACGGCAAGTGATCATATTTGTAAGAAGTTAGCAGGATCATCCCAGCGGTAATTTGCTGGATTCGTTTTCTTCTCTACCTATCGTTACTTCTCCTGACAAAGTTTATTCTCGTTATATGTATGTATTCTTTTTCCAATTTATCTATCCCTTATGTTGCACTTGGCATGTTTTGTCTCTGCATCACCCTAAGGTTGACTGGTAGAAAATACCTGAGGCATTAAGTCCGCCTTTGTACATTTTTTTTTACTTCTGCATATAGTTTCAATAAATAAATATCTTTTAATTGGAATTTATGGAACTTCCAGCCTACAAAGGCAAGTTGTTTAAAACAAATAGCATAAAGAGGCAGGAAAATACTGTTTTTCCTGTCAAGTTTATGAGGGGAAATAAACAAATGCTGTCAACTGGACACAACAAGGAAGATCTGAGTTTTTACGTAACTACGATATAAGTGTATTGAACCGTAGTATTTTTCTACCATTAAGTGATGCGGATTTCACGAATCGCATTTTCCTATACGTTTTGAGAATGTATAATAAATTCCCATAGGAATTATGGAGAAAATTTATAAAATAGAGCGAGCATTTCTACCAATTCTATAATTCAAACTCAAACTTAAAGCATTTATTTCAACCATTTACAGGCACTTTTGTCTATGTGTCAGTCAGAAAATATGAAGCTATTTGCCCATTCCAAAGCGTAGTAAGTACCTACCTATGGAGATGAACGGGCAAAAACTCCATGGACACTCTTTTAATAAATTATATTGTTACAAAAACATTAAGTACATAACATAATCAACCTATAATGTTCCCACTGCTGGGACACAGGCCTCCTCTCGGTGAGAGGGAGTGGGCCGTAATCCACCACGCGGGCCCAGTACGGGTTGGCAGACGTCTTCGAATTTTTGGTTCTAGGACATGCCGGTTTCCTCACGATGCTTTCCTTCACTGTTTTGAGAGCAGTGGTTATGAAATAATTTACACAAAGTAAAGCGCCTGTCTGTGTTCGAACCTACGACCTATACACCTCGTAAGTCACGGCCGACACCACTAGGCCACCACTGCTCCCAAAAACATTAGTTACATCATTAATTACATGA
Organism: Hydraecia micacea; assembly: GCA_914767645.1. NCBI lineage: Eukaryota > Metazoa > Arthropoda > Insecta > Lepidoptera > Noctuidae > Hydraecia > Hydraecia micacea. The sequence continues at coordinate 6,989,799 of OU611794.1, forward strand.
TTGACTAATTACCAAAACTCTGTATCATTACAAGAAAATTAAACCAACAACAATACTCAAAGATTTAACTAAAGTAATTAGTTATCAGATTTATATCAACGGTAGTTGAATTCTAAGTCGATTCTAATAATTAGAAGCCATTAAATTATAATCGTTAAATACATCGATTCGTGCATCGATATCATTTAATTCAACATCGGTGAAGCCGTAACGTATATTATTTTACGAGGTAAGTTAGATATCATAGATCCTCATTCTTGGCTCATAAAGTGTCATTGGCACCGGTTTGCGTCTGGGCATTGTAACTTGACACTTATTGAAATCACTGGATGCATCGGTATCGATTTGAAATGGACTCGCGATGTCGATTTGGTTGTCTTTGGATATCGAATCTCGGATGAGCAATATTGTTCGCATCAAATATTTTAGTAAGACGATCTACTGTGTGGGCTGTTTTGTGGTTCAACTTTGTGTTTGCCGTTCGGTTTTAATTTGTAATCTTCACAACAATCAGTCATCACATTTTGGCCGGGGCGATCAATTATCTAGAAAGCCTCTCTTTGCGTTGCTCCAGAAAAAACAAGTGACAGTCTGTTTTTGTTACTTATTACAAGTTACTCATTGTAAGCTGCAAAATAATTATGGTGTTTTGATTATATTTATGTGCTATTGCACTACAACTATGTGACATCTACCAACCCGTACTGGACCCGCGTTGTAGATTACGGCCCTCTCCCTCTTACTGAGGAGGCATTATACTTATGGTTATGCTCTTGCACTAACCAATTTTCGCAACGCGGATACTTAAATGTACCGTAGGTATAAATGCACTTTTGAAACTCCAGTCTTACGTCCCTACATCTAAAACCTTCCTCGGTAAATTCCTAGCAGAACAAAAATCCCCACTGATGACATAAAGATGTACTAATTTCGAAATAAAAATCATTAAGGAAGTTTCAAGGAAACTGAGCGTAAAGTGGATGGTTGAATTACCTACGGTGACTCACTTCTGACTCATATTTCCTTGCAAATCCCTATCCTTGACATTTCCAAAGCATATTTTTAGGGCAGCCATCGTAATGTGCACTTACCTCCCACAAAAGCGATGGTAAAAACTGTAATGGTCGAAGCAATACAGATACATAATAATATTCTCTGAATGAAATGAGTGTATAAAAACGAAATCATTACGCATCTAGACGGTTTTGCACATGGGTGTAAGCACAGGATTCGATTGTAAAAAAATGGAGTAATGTGCTTCTCGCTGATGTTTCCGCATTGCTGATTGATGATTTTATTTATTATCATTGGGTCTGGGAATTGGAAGAACTCTCTTCTTCTCCATTGGTAACTACTAAACTTTGGAATAAGCAACTAGCTTCATCTTTCCGACTGACCGACCCCTTGACAATTGAAAAGTGCCTATAATTTGTTTATTTGAAATAAATGCTTTGATTTTGAGTTCTCCTGTGAGTGTCAATTCTGTTTAGCCATCCACAACCTTTTTTTTCTTTTTGCGTATTCGTAGATCGGTTCTCAAGCTAAACATTTTTGTCCGTTGTGTACCGTGGAATTCATCGATACGAATCTTTATGGATTTGGACCCGTTTTAGAAGAAACAAAATCAACTACATCTTACACTATTGGGCAGTTATTGACGATACAAGAAAGGAAGCTCTGCCTGTCTTTCCAGGGTTGCTTTATTAAGAACGGACGCCTGAAACATTTAGTGCTAACATGCTGCCATTATCATAATGCCCCCAAAATAATATAGGTACTCCTCAATCGATCTTTTATTTCACATGCTTAATATCCATCCAAAATGTGCATAAGTAATCGTGGTCGCGACAGCATTATGGTTAATATTCGTCGGCGTTGGGCATGCGTAGGCGCCGATATAGTGCCTCGATGATGAACAACAGCTCAATTTGTTTCGTTTACACACAGGGTTGCCACGCCGTGGAAACTTTTCCAAGTTTATCAGTTGATTTTATTACACTATTAAAGCATGCAACAAAGTTTATAGTCTAGTCGAAAATATTAGGAACTTTAAATTTTATTGTGGATAAAAGCATAGTTTTCGCTTTCTAACGCAGTAGGTATGTTATAAAATAAGTATTGAAGGCTGCTTCACACATCTAACCTGAACTGATAATCATGCCTCTAACGAACCCGAACTTAGAAAGTACAAAAATAATTTTAACAATGTATGAAAACCTTAAAACCGAGGCCGGGTCAGAAAGAGATGGCGAGACGACCTGGACGCGTACCGCGAGGGCTGATTCGAGGTGGCGCGGGAAATGAGTTCCTGGAAGGATTTGGGAGAGGCCTTTGCCCAGCAATGGAACAGTATAGGCCAACAAAAAAAAATGAAAACCTTTTCATACATTGTTAAAATGTTTAGTGTCGGAGTATAATCGGAGTATATTATAAAACTGACATCAATAAAATACATTATTTAGACATTACCTTTATACCTACATTATCTCCCCGAGTCAGCCCTGCGCAAGCGCATCAGTATTCTCAAGACGAGCTGAATTTCTCCGAAGCTTTTTACGAACGTCGATATTTCAACTAGACAGAATTTTTCTTCCCCAATCGTTGATTTATGGAGGCATTCAATGCGATGGCTTCATTGAGTAGCTTCAGGCAGGTCGTGAGTGGGAGTATCTCTGATGACCCGAAAATACATTCACGGTTGGCGATGAAGAAATAAATCAAATTTATTGTGCGTTGTCCGTAATACGGTCCTTTGTGCGATCTTCGTACGTAAATCATGGCGATCAACACACCTTGCGGACAATGGAACAGGAGTTTTTTTTTTTAATGAAAATATGCCAGCATATAGAAGTAATCTTTATTGTTTATATTTGGTTAAAGACCTCAGAACAAGTTACTCTTGCTGACCTATAATCCTAACTAATATTGTAAATGCGAAAGTAAGTAAGTTTGTTACCTTTTCACGCCTAAACCACTGAACCGATCATCCTAAAATGTTGCATATACATTGTCAGGTGTACAGAAGCGGACATAGGGTACCTTTCATCCAGAAAAACAGTGCTGTTCCCGAGAAAAACAACTATAACCTTATTATGATAATAGATGGCGCCACGTGTCTTTCGAAACTTATGCGGGTGAAACCGCGGGGCGCTGCTAGTTTCAAATAAATCTGCAGAAGATTAAAAAATTCCCTATGACTATGACGCAAACGTAAAATACCATAAGGACAATTCCCGTAATTAAAAACGTTCTAAATCTAGTCACAAGCTCATCTCAGCGACAATCAATATCAATAACTTGTCAGAAATGTTGGGATTTTAGAAATATTTTTGACAGATAAAGGCTGAGATCAGACTGTGAACGTTCTTAAAATTACGAGAATTGCCCCTCTGAAATTGCTAAAGATCTCTAAGCAAAATACATCATTTTGTATAAGTTTTATGAACTAATTGAACGAACGACCATTTGTGTTAAATATAAGACTGCTATCAGATACATTTGTGTGCTAACGAATACTCTTCAACAAATAAACACGAAATAATTTACCCATTCAACCTAGCCGCTGCCAATTAATTATATATACCGGAATAAATAAATTTAGTGTACCTACATTGAAGCCTAGGCCGACTTTATGGCATCATAGAAAGACTAAGTAGAATTCGCTTCATTAGCACGCAAGATCGTTTATTTAGCCACACTTGATTGTAAACACTGAACGGACTGGAATCAAAGACTATCGAATTTCAACTAATGCAACTGAGAAAGAGAAATGTTAACTTGGGTTGTATTTATTGCATATTGACTGGTGTGTGAGTTAGGAGCCATGTTGATTTAGGTGAAACTGCGCCTGGAAATTGTGATCTTTTACATTTTTTTTAATGAGGGTTTATGTACCTACCTATTCCAAATATGTATTGCACAGTCAACAAAAGAGATAAGTATGCAGTATCGTCGGATATAGTTGAAGTTTAGTAAGAAACCGATGGATGTTCTCAAATAAAATTTAATTTTATTAATAGAAAACAAACAGCTAATTTATCAAATTAAATTTCTATTCTTGTAACCATTAATTAAATTACGACCAAAACTGTCTGCTTAGCCCTTTATATCCGTTTCCCTAACAAACAATGTCCCCAAACATTACCATACCGACTCCACAGGCACCAAGTAACACACAACGTAATCATTTCGAACAATAGCTTGTAACAAGGAAGTGTTCTCTAAGCACCAAGTTATCGATAGTACCTAAGTGCAGTGGACAGAGGGCAGTGTCGCATGCACCGTTGTGTGCCCGGTGCCCCCCTTGCATACTTTCTCCACTCGCTTCCCGATACATCGATAACAAGCGTTTGGACTGCACTAGTGCACGAGTAACTGGCGAAGAGCTTTCGTTTCAGATGATAATGGACTGGATTAGGAAGTGTATCTGTTACGTAATGATGGGTATTAAATCTTAGATGTGATTGAATTCTCTTTGGTATCTTAATAGGAATGGTATTTCGCTTTTGCTCCAGTTTTATTGCTGAAGTGAAGCTCTAATCTTTTGTAAGGACACTATTTTGTTTACTATTACTTTAAATATTTAAATAATAATAATATGTTACAAAATAGTGTACTTACAATATTATTTAATATTATTACAATAATATTTCAGTACGGTTATAAAAAATCAAAGCCAAAGCAAACAGAACAGTTTTTCAGTTTCAAATAAAATGTACCCTAATTCCGAACACGCAATTCCATCTACTCGCACAACTAACTAGCTCGATGTAAACGGATCATCAAAGCATTTTCCGTCGGCGCAACCGCTTGTTTCACATTACTTATACAGAGCGGCACTCGTAGGAAGCAACACAACAAATGCCTACAGGCTGTCTTTATTTTACCTGTTTTATTGTAGGTACCTAGTGTACCTATTCCTGGACTAGTTACCCCTACATACTCGCTACGTTAACGATGGTTATTAGAGTAGTGTTTTGTTTTGAGCCTCGTTTATCAGTGTTCGAAACTGCTAGTCTACTTGTGGTAGTGTTTCTGTAATATATTGACTTGCAGGTACAGCTAGAACTTGATGTTTTCAATGTAGAAATGCTATATTTCTACAAAGAATATTTAACTCCGAAAATATTTTTTTTATGGTGAATAATTTAATCATTTATAATTTTGAGTATCTCCTTTAAGACAAGATAAGATATTTACGGGCTTTTGAATTGTCAAGAAAGATGACGTTACTTGCCCATTTCAAATCTTAATAAAGTGATACCTACAAATTAACTATCACAATTAATTCACACCAAGCACATTTTGATAAGACGAAAAAATATTTTTTCAACAAAGTGAATGTTTAAAAGCGTTCAGATGTAATCTGTCAGCACAGCAGCCTCATCTTACGCAAGATGGCTGCCGTTTCAACATGTCACTAAAGTACCAAAATAATTCGTGCGTTGGTGTGTAAACAGTCCAATTTACGTATACGCGGCGTTTTTTTTAATGTTTTAAACTCACTTTCCTTCGAACGGGCGGCTGTTGAAAGTTTACGATGTCATTAAAATGTTGTCGGCTTCTGCGGTGACGCGTCATGCGGCAGTCGCTTGCGCTGATTTGCTCATGAAGAGGAGATGATGCAGCATGCAGCTGATCATTCTAGTTACTTATAGTCATAAGGGCTTATAACTACCTACCTAGTTAATAGAAGTCTGAAATCGCCAACCCGTCTTGAGCAAGCGTGATGTCAATGCTCGAACCTTCTCTGCTTTTTTTTATTGCTGAATGGGCCCGCTCTTGACCTCGATCACGCCCGATGGAAAGCGATGGATGAGGTCTATGATGGAACGAGCGTGCCCAGAAGATGCCTAAGGCACTGGAACTCCCACGCATCGACGAAACACAGCAGGCTGCTTGACGCCGGACTCCGGTGGCAGGGTGGTCGCAAACCAGGCGGGTGTTAGCCCTACCACCGCAAGGGAAGAATTGAGCAGTCAAATAAGGTGTTGGGTGTGACTGTCCAGGATGCGCCGAGCGCTCGGTTTAGTTGAGTAACTGGCGGAACAAACTGCGCTACACGAGGAGGCTTCTTCATGCATCCCAAATGCATCTTTGTATGATAAGAGGCCTTTGCCCAGCAGTGGGACAATAATAGGCTGTTATTAACAATTGCAAAAAGACATGTCCAGGACTCAGAGATTAAAATTAGGAGGTGACAGATTATAAGGACATGACGTCAAAAAGAAAAGCCCATAAAATTCCCGTCTTTGAGTTACTTGAAACAAAGATCTCTGAAAGCTTTATAATAACGTTAGAGATGTGCAGCTATAATTTATACAGTTAAATTATCTTGAACTGCGAAATAAATGGCGGCATTTAACAAAAAGGCTGGTCAGAGGTGCAGCGTGAAAAGTTCAAGTCGCTTTTATTATTGTTGGCCTTAATTAAAAGATGGCATTTTAACTATACCTACTAAGATAACGCGTTTAAAACAATAGGTACCTATATTTCATAAAATACATACAATAAAGGAGTATAATGAACGTAGCTGGTGGCGGTCTATAGTTTCTGCCAACCCCCATGAGAATGTAATAAGCCCTTGCTTCTGAAAGCCTTGATTCAAAAGATTCTCGATTTCTTCTTTAATCAAATGTAATGTTCTGGCATGTTAAGTTGTTTTATTTAACAAATTACTGGACCCTTTTTGAACAAAAATGGTCTAGTACATTCGGAGCAAATTGGCTGTGACAGACAGACAAACATACGAGAGTCGAAATTATGAAACCCTTAACATTGGCGAAAGCCGATCAGTCGTGATCATGCATCAAGAAATGGAGGTGTAGCGGTATCTACAACGGCACATGAGAACAACGCGTAATGACGTCACGCAAAATCCTGCATCTCGCAAGCAGAGTTTACCGCGCAACTAGGATAGATACAACGGCCCGACGCGACGTGAATCATCGGGCAGTTGCCCGCCAGACACAACACCCGTCAGGTCAGAGGATCCTCCCTTTTTCTATAGAGTATGAGTGAAATTTACACCCTGTTCCTCATATCATAGAGGTTACGTAAATTAATCAGAAAAACCAATCGAATCAATAACTAAACAGTTTTAAGCGATTTTCCTTAAACAAACAGATTTATTTAATTACAAGTTGCTTTCTTATCTCACAATAACCTTTCCAGTGACACGCATTAACATTTTACTTTCTTTATTACCTTTTTATGCGCAACAAATGTGTGAAAGATAAGACGGACTGTTGCAACAAGCGATCTTTTTCCTCCTCTTCTCGTGAAAGGATGACTAAGTGTCGAAAGGATGGACAGCATCCATCTTGGAATGGTGACGTCATGCCATTTAGCAGTATGAAAGCCAATCTGACAAATTAACGACAAACTTGTGTGACTAAACTTGTCCTGGTAGAGACAGTCATGTTGTCCCTTGCACAGTTACATCTCACCATAAAGAGGTAGGTATTCAAAGAGCATTAAATATGAATTCGTTCTAACATACATTGAATTGTTTAAAACATTCAAGAAGGAGTCATTTGAAACACTACTATTGTATTTTCGGATAGCTATGACCTGGGGATTTCAAGTCTGGAGGGAATAGTTTACTTCTATGTCAGCATGCACCTCTACCAACCCGCAATGGGCCGCGTGGTATATTACGTCCCACTCCCTCTCACAGAGAGGAGGCCTGTGTGCCCAGCACGGGAACGTTATAAGCTGATTATAAGCATGCAGCATCGTCGACAGCATTATCTTCAACCATCGAGTAAGATGGTGGTCAAACGCAAGCTTATCCAACATAAAACCACCTTAGCTGCAGTCAACGCGCTTCAGTAATCCAACAAAAATCCCATAATTCGTTCAATACCATAAGTCCCACTAATCTTTGTAAACTGGATCTGCTATAATAATGTTGACATAATAATTATGAGACATAAAGTGAACAAAGGCCCCGCCTTGCCCCACATCGCAAGCGGGTTAATGACGCCGATCAGTCAATGTTGAGATCTTCATACGATACACTGGCTTTATGTGAATAACTCATCTGCAGTGAATTAAGTGAATAAGTAATTAAGGTGCAGTAACGTGTTACTTTATTTGGATAATTTGGAGAATATACTGTTAAGGGGCAGTCTGTAGGGCTGGGTTATTGATTAAGCTTGAATACTGAGTTTAAAAAAAAAATCTAGTCGCTATTGTTGACGTTCTTCTTCAGAAAAATCAAGTGCGTAGTACTCGCAACCGGCGTGCTTGTATGACCAGAGGGGCAATTCTCGTAATTTTAAGAACGTTCACAGTCTGATCTCAGTCTCAATCTGTCAAAAATACCTCTAATTTCCTTATATTTTTGACAAGTTTTTGACATTGATTGTCGCTGAGATGAGCTTGCGACTAGATTTTGAACGTTTTTAATTACGAGAACTGGCCTAAACGAGGCAAGTGGGGTATGTAAGGATTGTAGCAGGTGGGGTTATATGTAGTTTCTGCCTAACCCCATGGGAAGAAGGCCTGAATTTATTTTTGTATGTATCTAGTCGTTAAAAATTAAATATATTTTCCGATCCAGCTTTATTGTAAGATTTTAATAAAAGATGAGTAACGATTAGTGTAAAAATTTGAAACAACTCATAATACTAACAACTTCCTCATTAAGCTCTTATTTAGTTGAAAGGGAAACGCTACAAAAAACGTACCTAATTATACCCATTATACATCGGTCCAGGAATCATTTGTCTCATCGTAACTGCTAACGAGCAGTCGCGCATCTCTTCAAGACATTCATTGATCTCTAAACTATGAATGACCTCATACTGAACATTCCTTGGCAGCCAATCAGTAGTAAAATAACGCCAACCAACAGGATTGATGGCCACAAAAAAGCAGTTCCACTAAGTAATAAATATTAATTAAACAGTTAACTATATTTTTATAGAACACATCTTTAACTTATTGGCAATTTACTTAACAACTTCAAATAGATTCACAAAATCGTAAATTACTAAATCAAGCTCGAAAACTGGAGCGCTATTATCAAATATTTATAATATGCCAATCATACGCTTATACGACTTTATTCATTGATTTATTTATATTTATTGGCTTGGGTTTGGAAACTAGTCACTGTATCCGGCGTGCTAGCCTTTAAACACACTACCGTAGGGTCTCATAGTTTTATCACTTTGAAAAACTAACTCACTGCGAGTTAGCTCTTTCAATTTGCCTGTTGTGTAGTTTAAAAAGTTAATTGATATTATGTTTGAAGACCGTTGTTTATTACCGAACCCTTTCATTGTTTTATTGTTGGAATCAATGGTTAAAATTAGCTAAAGTTTTTTGTAGCCCGTGCTTACCGAATCATTTTGATAGAACGATCGAACTCACTTCGTCTACTCGTCTCAGGCTCATCTCGTTTATGAGTCCGTAGTAGGACTACAAACCCATAAAACCATGATGTTTGTGTTTTATGAATATCGACTATTAACAATGTTGATCAAGTGTCGTCAAGTTCCAAGTAGCCACCGACATTATAGACGTACTCAATTAAAATACGGAAGGGTAATAAAATTACATATACATACTCATTTATAGGAGAAAAAAAAATTCGTAATATGTCAATTAAATTGCGTCTTTAATAGGTGTAACTATGCATAGGTTAATAGCTAAACTTCTTATCGTTTTCGTACGTAATTAATTTAGATTATATTAGGGTAAAATTATACAGTAGTTAAACTGATTTTTTAAATGTCAGAACCATAGAATATCTATGGTCAGAACATAAAAGCTATTACAGAGTTCAACTTGAATTTTTCAGGTTAGGACCTCTGCACATTTGCTTTGAAAAACAATTGATAGAGATGGTTTTATTATGGTAAAGAAAAATAAGAATATATTCGTTATTCGAGAACCTTTTGATACAATGGAGATTTCTCTTTTTCATTTACAATTTGCTTTGCATTTTCTTTTTAGTTTTAACTCTTCCTTGCTGCGAGCACAGTAATATGTAGTTACAGAGAATCAATCAGCAATTTAATGTGTGTAATTTAATATTTTACCGACACGAATTCTTAAACGAAACAAAAATTAATCATCACTCAAATGAACATTAATTAACGAAATATTTATCTGTTATAATTTCTCCGGTAAAAACAATCATGCACATGCAACACCCGCCGAAATGTCTCGGTGTTGAATTTCACAATGTTTTAATTGCCGAAAGAGATTTCGGCTTTTTATCAGCCGATGCCGACAGCCGATTGCCGCCGATTTTAAATTGAATTATGTGCCGTTACGATACGAACTCTGACAAATATTACACACGCACGCATGGTAATATGAAACGCAGGAAATTTTAATTTGATTATTTTAAATAGGTAGTCGACATTCGAGATATTAAGGCTATATTCGTGGAACTGTTTAAAATTCTGCTTATGGCTGTCGAGTTAAGCAAAGGTCCACTTCATGCCTGAATGTGTTATAGCCGCAGAAATAAGAAGGAAGGTTCTAGAGCTACGCATAACATAAATGTTTGAGCAAGGAAGATAATCAAAACATACCATTTAATAAAGCCACGAATTCTAATCAAATGATTAGCATAAATAAAGAACTTAACACTTAATATATAGGCAGTTAATCATGTAACGCGCAATAAACTAGGAATGTTCCAAATTAATTTTATTGCAGTACACTAAAAGATGATGAGTTCAGATGTATCATATATACATGTGATATTTTTTTTATGACACATCAATATTTTTACAATCGAAATAACTGCTTTAGTAGGTTTATAAGCACTCTAATTTGATATCAATCATCAGACTTGGTCATATAGACGAGTAGATAATTGGTAGTTATTTTATCAGTAAGAGTAGTACACACTTGAGGCGCTCAAATTATTAGTTTATCCCAGGATGTTTGTAACTCAATCACGCAAAAATGGCTGAACAGATTTGGATGAAATTCAGCATACAGATAGTTTATAACCAGGATTAACATATAAAATACTTTTTCTCGTGGTACTATATTCCCTTTGGATATTTTTTGACGTCCACGATTGCGAAGCCGCGGGCAGAAACTAGTGTTATACATTGCAGTATTTTCTATGCTGCAAATTCTTGTTAAACCATAGCAACTAATATCGAGGAATGACTAAATAATTTATGGGTTGACCATAAATTATCGGTAATATGTACACTTACGTTGTCCGGTCAAATATGTGCATCCTGAATTGCTCACAACGGTGTTTTATGCTCCCAGCCTTAAATAGACATAGAAATCTTCATTCCTGAATACGACGACACCAATAAAAATAATTCCCTTCGCGCAAACCATAACTCAGTAAACACATAAGCGTCAAGTGGGCACCACGTCGCATTCATTAGGCCGTCCGGGCCACTCCGAGCGTATGCTTGGCACGGCCCTACTGCCCGGGCACTGAGCAGACGAGGCTTGCGCAAATGTGTACCAAGGTTTATTGGCCACATGAAATATTATTAGTTTTCAATCGCGTCCGCTTGTCCGCCTGTCCGTTCGGTTGTCGCCGGATGCGTGTCTAACTATATTGATGGGACCAGTCCGCTCGCGATTATTGCGCTACGCCAATTTCACTTCGCGCATTCAACCTGATTTAATTGCACCGAATAAATCGCACCCTTTAAATCGAGAACATTCCCTCCTTCAATCAGAGACCCGCGAAAAGGAGCAAAGAAAGTGCAATAAAATTTATACACCCAATTAAATTAGAGTCAAAAACAACTTCGATAATGAGGCAATGAATAAGGTATGTTTTACAGTGGCGTGTTCCTTTGAAGCGTTTTTCGTTAACAATGATCGAATTTAGCTCAAATTAAAGTTTCGTTAAAATTCCGTGGGCACTTTGTATATTCACGTCCGCGACAAGAATTTAATGATAAACATAAATTTGACAGAAGCCTGTTTACTGTGAGCGCGTCGCCTTAACGAGACATCTGAATCAAAGACAATGGGTGGTAACTGCCGCTTAATTGATTTGTTCCAGCGCTCTGGCCGGCCGGGCCGCGAGGTGCCCAGGCGCACGCGCTACGAAATTATTGCCGTTACGTAAACCAAGAAGTATTAAAAATAAACCGGTGAATACAATTTTATTGAGTCTGATTACTCTCGCAGTAGCCTTCAATACATTTTTTGTAATTTTATACGTGTTCTGTCATTCTTGAGAGTTGAGGCCCAAAACGAAAGGTGTTCTTTAACAAAATGCAACTCTCGTTTTTCGTAATCCACATCAATCGCTCTAAAATGAGGCATAAACGTTTATTATATATTTTATGTAATATTATTATCTGTGGCTTATTCCATGTTTGCATAACGAGATAGGTACCGTTTTAGCGTAACGACCGAATATTGAGAGTTCATAAAATTTAATATTAAATCAATAACCATAAAATGGAATAATATCTAATGATGATTTAATGGTTGCCGTGGCCATCATAAACCGATATGTTAAACACGGTGATCCGCGGTGCATTAACGGGCGTAAGTACGTGCGCCCGCGCACCGACGCGACGCGTCAATTACGTTGTTATCTAGACTCCACGTTTTGTCATCTAGTCCAGTGTGCCTACAACGTAACGATTACTTGATGTTTTTCCTCATAATAAACCGAGACAAATTGCGAACAGCATAATTCTAATAATAATTATGAATTCCATTTGTAGCTAAAACTGGAAACTTGATATAGTTATTACGCGCATTTTCATTTCCGTTACTACAAAGTCAGAGAGGCAATTTTCGTAATCTTAAGAACGTTCACAGTCAGAACTCGTATTTAAAAAACGTTCAAATTCTAGTCTCAATGTCAAAAACTTGTCTAAAACTTAGGGAAATCAGAGGTATTTTTGACAGATTGAGACTGAGATCAGAGGGGCAATTCTCGTAATTTTAAGAACGTTCACAGTCTCAATCTGTCAAAAATACCTCTGATTTCCCTAAATTTTTGACATGTTTTTAACATTGATTGTCGCTGAGATTGCTAAATTTTGAACGTTTTTAATTACGGGAAACAGCCTTCTGTTATTACTCATTCACCTGCAATGAGCATGTTGATCGTAATTAAATAAGAACCTGTAAGGAGCTATCCATTAATTACGTGAGGCGTTTAGGAGGGGGAGGAGGTCAAGCCGATTCTCACCCAAACTCACGTGCGAGAGAGGTGTCTTGGCAAGTATTAATTTTTTTTTCCGCAAGAAACAGTTAAAATTGCGAGAAAACTGGGTTGAATTGAGCAAAACGTTAAAAATTTTTTTCACTGTGATTCTGGACTACGATCTTAGTAATCTTAAATACTCTTAACCTTAACTAGTCATAAATAAAAATAATTAAACAAATTGTTTTTTTTTTTTTAATAAATCCAGCGCAATGAAGCATAGATTAACGTATTTACTCTGACAATACGCATTTTGAACAATCTCACGTGAGATCAGAGAGAGGGGGGGAGGGGGCTGAGCCAAATCTCACGATATCTCACTAAGGGGAGAGGGGGTTCCATAAATCGCCAAAATCACCTCACGTAATTAATGGACGCCCCCTAAGCAGACATAAAAAATAACCTGCGTCACTGTCAGATGAAATTATCTTCAACGATATCGTTAATTCAAAATCAGGTCTGGTTTAGTGCTTGAATAAATGAAGTGTTAATATAATGCTAGTTATAGTATAAGTGAAGTGAAAACGGCATGCGACGCAGATGTCCCTCTAACAAGAGCGAGTGTCCGAGCGGTATCTAAATTCCGCACGACAGACGAGCGCCCGCGCACCGGTGAAATCATTGCGGAGTTGCCAACTGTTTCACATTTTTTATTTAAAAAAAATATATAATTGATGATATTATTAGAGATTAAGAGCAAATTATGTTAAATTACAGAAACTAGGGTAGTTAAAATCCAACAAAAACGTTTATAGACTAAAGCTTCAAAATTAGAGCTTTTGGCTACCTGACAAACAAATTTGATAATAATAATTAATCATTGCCTACTCCATTGAGCAAATTCTAATACAAGTAATTTATAACACATAGATAAATAGCTATCACATTAATTAATAATATAACCTTTCTTGTTACAGGTAATTATCAACAAACAACAACCAGCTTTAAAACTTGAACGTTATAAATCAACGTTCAACAGTAATGGAGAAAAACGGAATGGTAATAACTTTATAAATGCTCTCAATGGTTGTTAACCCCTGTCCAGTTTCACCACAAGAACCAGTCCACAAGTTCTTGTTGGCGATGCATCGATCCTCGGTAATAGTAATTAACGATACTACCCCGTGAAATCGAATTATGTCGACAAATCGATTCCGAATCATCGGTCAAACGTGTGCCTTATACCTACCTTATTACGTACTCGACACTATTTATCGAGTTAACTTATCGTTTTGACAATGGAAAGTATGAGTTATTAGATATTGTAGAACTGACATAGTGCAGCCTTGTTACTCTATAAGTGGCTTCTAATAAAACGAAATCAAATAGTGACGTCAAAAAGTTAATCAAATCGATAAATGTTCTCAATGATCGATTGTTATCGCAGAATAATCACAACGTGTTCCAATCACTTTATATAATTTCCTCTTTGGCGATGGTGATACAAAGTCGAAAAAAACGAAATCACGTCGCGACGTACGTGTGGTAGGTCTCGAGTTCATCATAATAAAAGAAGGGAAAGTTGCACTCCTAATTATTGAGAGTACACAGTTTTTTGCACAAAATGGAGTACAGCGCCAACCTTCTGAAACACGATCGCGACCATCTTAACATGACCTGCCACGCCTTCTTTCAAGTTATTACTGAAAATGCACAAAGATGATGCACCGCTACAGGTCTTCATAACCTGGCCGCCAAGTAATGATCTTCTCGCGTGTGGTCTTCCGCGGAAGAATTTCGAATTCGATTTTACGAATACAATTACAGTACAGCCAATAACAGCAAATTTACATACTAATGATCTAATTTCAATCAGTAATCTCAATTAACTAAGCAAAAAATACGGCAAATGATGTGCCAATTAAAGCGGAATTCAAATTAGGTATGTTGATTACATAATTACGTCAAGATATCGATGTCGATGAAATGGTTGTTATTTTCTACAAAAAATCTCAGAGCGCAGTGCGACGGAATGCGCGTCTACATGTATTTATCAGAGTCGTCTAGGTCTATCGTAAAACACTACAAGTGTACGAGATTGTGACTAAATAAAGAGCGGTTTCACCGTTAATGGCTACTGACATCTTCGGTACATCGGCTATACCTAATGTCAATACTAGTTTTATGACGGGGACACGATTTATCGATAGTCGATAAGATCAATTCTAACATTCATTTCCCTTAATATATTCTGAAACTGTTGATTTCACTTATGTCTACAAGTTTCTACTTAGAATTAGCATGAAACATATAAAGTACAAATTCAAGGGCACAGCAAGATTAGTATTAGACACAGACACATTAACAGAAGCTGACTGTAGAAAACAGACTTATAAAAACCATGTTAAATCAACATCAAATTAACACTAACGAAGCATTTCTAAAGGTTCGAGCGTAGTATCGATAGTTTATCGGTGCTAGTGGTGTCACATCACTCGGAATTAGTGCACGCTCGCCGGACGGACAAGATCAGTATGTAAAGCAGGTGCGAGGTTGTACCGTGTAAGGCGTAATGACTCGAAGGCTTTCCAGGAGACTTCCTCTGCTTAAGAGAAAGTCTTTCGACGCCTCTGTTCATTGGTGATTTAATTCAACCGTTCTGGTGCTGGTGATGTAATTGTTTTTTTAATAATGAGATTACGCAAGTCGAGCTTGATTTTGTACTTATGTGTAGCATGATTCAGTTTATTGATCGTAAAAGTCCGTTTTTAATGACAATGAGATCAGTCGGCGATATTGTGCGTCAAGGTACGGAAACGAAATTGCAAAATACTTAAATGTTCCATAATAAGTAGTAGACTTTACAAAATGTTTACAGAAGCCCGGGCTTAGGAAGAAGAAATACAAAATCTTAATCGTCGAATGATCTGTCGTCTACGATAATTTCACTCGTATTTATAACATCAAAACACTACAATTAATAACTAATAAAAACTCGAAAAAGCTACCATATTAAATAATGAGTTACAATAAATTTAATCACCTACCGATGCCACTTTGTTGCCGTTACGCATGACGCGTTAAACATTAAACACAGATGATTATTTTATTTCTTAACATATATTATTATAAGGTCTATTCAAATTCATGTTTCCATGTGATGTTATTTCAAGTTAAACAAATATCAACTTTATTGTAGTGAAAACTGTACTACTGAAAAAGTTATAAAAATGTTTGAAGTTGTAGCGTAAACTGCACTTTATTGTGTAGACATTAAAGTTATTTTTCTAATAACCCAATTTGTTTACATGTTTGGAAACCAAATCGCTTACGCAGATTATCTTATTGCTACTAGTTCTTTCATAGTGGAACAGGAAGGCAGCCGGTTCTCTCTTCGTTATTAATTAAATACATTATCGAAATCGGAGCTCATTGCGGTAGCTTTGATACTTTTGATACCCGTCCCAAGTATTAAGTACTCTTAAGAGAAATTAAAGTCGAAATTAAAGGAAATGGCAATTAGACTGATACTGTGGCCACACGGCGCTTTGTCAATTAGGGTATCGAATGATGGACGGCTTCCTTAAACATTATTATCTATCTTATTAATTACAATTTACTACAGTTTCACAGAGACTCTCTTAAATTATCTACTTGCTTTCGTTTCAATTATTACAATTATTTGTGTAATCGAATAACTATGGCTCAATAAATTTAAGCATCCAATAGCAATAAATAAGGAAGAAGCGATAAACACAATTCCATTAAATATATTTTAATATTATCATCAAATATCCAGTGACGCAATAAACAACCTAAGCGCGGTAGACCATCGTAAACCTGAAAATCTAAAACCTATAAACACAAAATGTGAATAAGAAGCTGGTACTTGATAGGTTGTAGATAAAGTACCTACATGACGTCTACCGTCTTACAAACATGAATTTATTTGAGCTTCTACAGTTAGCAGCAAATCAATAGCGGCGGGTTGCGCTTGCGCATCGGAAGCGGCGCAACCCGCCCCCGCGCCATTGTGCGCGCCTACCGCCATCTATCGGTCTCGTGAGGTACTTTACGACCGTCCGCCGCGTAATGTTCAGTTAGGGACCCTTTATTACCGCGCTGATGACTTCTAATAGATACCAATTCTGTTAAGAATACCAATATTGAATTTCTCGCTGTCGCTGGTAAAAGTTGTTCTTCGTTTATGCCCAAGTACCTATTCTAACTATTCGTTTTGTGAGACTAAACTCAAATGTTGAAAGTCAGTTAAATTGATTGCATAAAAATATTTATAATGTATATAGCAAAATACAGAAAAGTCGCCAACCACTTATTAAAAGAATAAAGCATAAGCACTTTAATCCAATTTAAGGTACATAAAACTTCCGAAAAATTAAGCAATGCTCATTCAATTAAGTCTGAGTTAAACGTTGCACAATAAATCGAAGGCAATCTTAACAGGATTACAGAGAATTTCGAAAGCATCCCTCACAGAGCCAAGCAAAGAGGCCGGTCACAAAAGTCTTCAAGTTTATTAATTAAACACGTTGCTATTTAAACGCCAAGGCGAACTCAATACTGTTTTTTATGTTCCCTTAATGAAGCCCATAAACGGAACTGTCGTACGCTCCAGAATTTGCATTGATCTTAATGTAATTGCATATAGGAAATTTCTTCGTCAGTGCACCAATTTGGATCCAACTTGTCCACTTGATTAGTTGATGGTCCATTCAGTGTTTGATTGCATCCATGTAACACGTCACTTTTGTTTAGACTTTATTTATCGCAACTTTCTATAAGTAATTGCTTACGAGAGCTAGGCCAATTTTAGTTATGTTAAACCATAATCAATGCTTCAGGTCTTTCTAATAAACAGTTGGTTCAATGAGATATAACTCTCTCCGAATGATTTCATTGCATTGAAATCGATATCAATATTTCACGATTATTGTTGCAAAATACAGTAGGATTGAACCGAATTAATTCCCAGTATTCTAAGCCGCGTAATTCTCTTCGGCACTGGATTATAATGGGCTTACAGCAATGAAATAAATCGTCGCGTCAACACCAATAACTTGATACACACGTGGGTAGGATCCTGAGACCGTAATACCAAATTTTCTTGCTCAATAAAATGCACACATAAATAAAAAAGTCGAAACAGTCAATAATCTGAGCAATAAAATATAAGATATCATTAATTATTCAGACATTAATAAATTCAGTGCAAATAAAGACACATATAGAGAAGATGATATAGCAGAAACAGGAAAATCTTCAACTGACTAGGTTACACGTGCCGCCATGGGGAAAATTAATAAAACGACAATTAAAATTTGTAATCATCTTCATTAATAAGAAGACAGGGCAAATAAACTATGCAAAATAGTAATCTGATATAAATACTCGTTCATACGGTAGGTGACAAGATTTGTGATGATAGCGAAGAAATAAGAATAGCATATTAAATGTTTAAACCATTGTTTGTTTAACAAGCTGCCCTTGTGTAACACATGCTCATCAATATAAAATGTCGCGTATATATAGCATTAACACTTAACAATCGTCTGGCATATCATCCCGAGGAATCTGCCAGACATTTGAAGTGAATGCCAAGGCTCCAGCACGTGGGCTGCCCATTGTAACCGTCTGTCATTGTTAATTTGTATTGGCAATATTGGGCCACTTCTATTATTGTGTCATTATTATAAATGTTGCGATATGAATATGAAAAGACATTTGGCATCGTAGGTATACTTGTTTTAGGACCTTTACGTTTTTGTGGTGCGAAATTAGTCATGTGAGACCAACCTTCCGCCTTTCAATGTTTTTTTTGTCTGCCTTTGTTGTCTTCTTGAGGCAATAGATGCAAAATAACCGTTATGATATTTGAACTATCAATAAAAGTGATTACCTAATTTGTCACAATCATTGATGTAAAGTTCATTTCCTTTATTATCAAAAATATTTATTTCTATGTATGTTGTTGTGGTTCCAATTACTATAACGATATGTTTTCATAACCTTTACGACAACTTTGTAGACAAAATATTTATTATCTTGTTGATATGACTGTATATAAACACAAATCTCATGGCTTCAAGGGATTCCTGTGTAAAGAAACTGACGCGTGACGTCCGCTACGGTAGAAATGAAGCACTATGTATAGTCAAAGTCGACCTAGCCACTTACGTATCTGCTATATGCAGCCTCAAGCAAATTTCGCACCTCCCATTAAATAAATGCACTAAGGGACTGATCACAAAACAGCTCCTAACCACATCCAGCTCAATGATTAGATACTCCAACAGACTTTTAGACACAGTAACTGTAAAATAATCGCCTCAAAACGATGTTATATTAAAAGCGTAGGTTGCGTAAGTACTAGGGCAGCATGAGGCATGAAGATCTTGACCCACAGCATTATGTCCCGCAAACTGGCGATTATCCCGCGTGCTTACGACCCGCCTTCATTGTAGCGGCTTCTATGCTCGTAATGACTGCCCGAGGCTAGTCTACATCTGTGTGTTATCTCGCAGAAGGTCGATTGCCTGTAATGTGCCTGATTAACAGGTGCTGCTGTTATATAATGCGAGCTTGATGGCTTGACCATTGGGAAGTGTTGAGGTTGAATTTCTTGGATCGTAGAATCTTTAGCAGGAAATTCTGCATAGAGGAAAACGGGACTATGAAATAAATTTTATGTAGGTAAGCAATATTTTAATCAAACTTAGAAATCTTAAAAAAGATAGTTTAGGTATGGAGAAATATTTGAATAGATTTCTGATAGAGCTTCATCAACGACGTTTGATTTCTAAATCATGTATTGAAACTACTTCATCAAGTGAAACTCAGCATTTAACTACCACAAACACCAAAGCACTAAAGATGTCATCTAAAACTAAATCTGAAATGTAGCAATTTCGTTACATAAACCCTGCAATACTTAACGGTGTGCACGAGGCATATAAATGGACTATATAATGCAGTGTACACACATAGGTATGACATAAAGCGCATACACACTGGCCTCGTTGGTCGGCGATGCTCTAATGGGATGCAATTATGAGGGTCAGAGCTGATAAGCTTGGATAGTGATGTGATTGGAATGATTGTTTAAAAACGGATTGCGTTGAGAGCTGAATATATCGAAGAGGATATCAATTAAGGTTTTATTTATCATTCAAAAATGACGTCTGTATTTGTGACACGTCTCCAGTTTCAATGTTATATCTCGTCCAAAAGTTAACATGTATTCTTTCGAAATATCTTCATCTTTATTCCAATCAGTCTGTTATTTAGAATTCCATTTAAACATTAAAAATAACTTTATTGTAACACCTCTCAATTGTTACTACGATACTTTCACGCACGTAAAGCGTGTTTTTACATCTACTACCATAACCATCGGAAATCATCACTAGAACTTACTCGTGCATGAAGTATAAATCCGATGGCATCACTATTATTGAGCCATTTACATACGTGCTCCATATTCAGAGCAATCTAATCCGTATGTAAAGTACCGATACATATACGTACTTGTTACATGACTTTATGAAGACTGGTTTCCCTGTTAGACGGTACCTTTTGAATCTATTGACGAGTTTTCACTGTCGATATCGAGAGCTGCTTCAAAATAAATTGTTGGCTCTGAATAATAATATTCTGAATTATTCGATGAGTAGTTCAAAGTGATATGTGCGTATTTACGTAAAGCATCTTTATCGAAAATTTTATCGATAAAAAAGCGATTAATTTAATAAGACCATTAATGGGCATACAAGATTCCTCGAAGGTATTACACATACGCCAAAAACATTATCCTACAAGAAAAAAAACCAGTGCAAGCGCCCAACAATTATAATAAATGAAAGTCCCCATATTTTAACCTTAAACATGACGTTAAACAGACAATCTGCAATAGCTAGTCATTAATTTTTGACCAGATGTTCGGTAAAAACGAGTAATATCTCAATTTTGACTTGGACCCAGCGATTTATCACGTGTGAGTCCTATGATCATCTGTGCAATGCATAAATCTTACCTTGGCAAGATCTTGAACGCCGCGATATCGGCTCAAGCGCAACAAATTACTGTAATCATAGTCGCATGCACACAATTTTAACCATTTCATAACTATACCAGTGTCATTACAACGCACACATGCATAGGCCATTTTCTATGGTTGTACTGTCGATATGTGCGTACAATGTTAGTCTGTGTTGTTGTATGAAATTAAAACTGTAGATATAGTTGATATCGTCTCTGAGAGGTGTGATATGTAGACTTTTTATTTATCGTTGGATCATCCATGATTGAAGATGCAGTAGCGGCCCAGTAGTAACAGCTGCGACTTACGAGTTGTAGGTCTTGGATTCGAACCCAAGCAGGCAGGTGGCAGTATACTTTGTGTAAATTATTTCATCACCACTGCTCTAAGACTGTGAAGAAAATAATCATGAGGAAGCCGGCATGTCGTAGAACCAAAAATTCGAAGACATGTGACAGCTGTCAACCCACACTGGGCCCGCGTGGTGGATTACGGCCCAAGCCAACTAGATAAGAGGCCTGTGTCCCAGCAGTGTGAACAGTATATAGGCTGATTATGACTATCTATCCATGATTAACGTTAACACCAAACGACAAATCTCCTTTTTATTAAAAATTAAACTTTCACCTAAGTTTATGTTTAATAACCTTGTTCCGAAAATGAACTAACAAGTAAACTATTTTTTTGTTTAATCAGATTTTCTTCAGTCTAGATTTATATTTTTGGTTCGCACCACAATGCCGTTTTTACGCGAGTACTGAGCGTAACAAATGCATTTCAGTGCATAACCAATCTGTCCAGTAATTCTGGACAGAATTGGATAACAATGTTGTTGGGAACTGAATGACTAAAAAGATAATTTAAGAATACTATTTTGAATACCTCGGCTATTTTCATGCTCCCCAGTGTACATTTTTTACTAAGAGCTGTACATTTTTTTGCAATTAAGTGTAATAACTGAACAAGGAACTGAAGTTTGTTTATTAAAAATAAAGTAGAAGAATTACTACGAACTGTTAAGTTTTTATTTTTTATTTATTTTAATCAATGAGTGGGTTTATGGTTGACTGATTCAGAGAACCGGTATGTTACGTATTTTTAATACAGGTCCACATCGGTGGAACAAAATTTAGCAACAAATAAGAACTTTCAACGAGACCATGCAAGCAATTCCTGACGTACGCGCGGCTACACATCAAGCTATACATAACCAGTATATAAGCTGACTTCTGAATGTACGAAAAACCTATACAATGCGAGATCAGCTAAAATTGAAAAAATATAGCTTTATGTGTTAGCCGTGTGTACAAAAACTGAGAAATCAAAAATAAAGAAATGATGTTTGCAATCGCTGAAGACGGTTTTATTGAAGGCTTATAACTAGATATATCTAATTAGACAAATTTAATTCTACATTTGGCAATGGATGAAAACCTTAAAAAAATAACGAGCTTATATTCAAATATCACATACGACATTCTAACAGCAACTTGATAAGTGAATCCGTAGGCCATAACCGGTTTAATATCAATAGATAAACACACACGCACATAATGAGTGAACTTGCTAGGGAGGAGACAGCCTTGCCCGACTTCCAGTCCAGCCGATATACATCACTAGTTATAGGTTATGATGATATCACTGCACTCTCGAGGTGATATGATGTGATATTAACATTGATGTTGGCGACAGTACAGCAGGGCTTACATGATGTGTGAAGTGACAAAATTTTATCAACGCTTTGTTTGAGACAAGCTGATAAAGTATGTCACAGATATACTTCGTCGCGAGGGTTGTCACAATTCGTGCAAATAAACTTTATGTTCTTTCTTTCTATATTAGACCTGCTGATTTCTGCTGTGCGGTTCGGTCAATCTTCAAGGTTAAGCTTGCCGAGGTTGGTCCGTAGATGGGTGACCATCCATAACATACCGAGACCCCCCCGTGCCTCTTCAAGCACGTTAAGCAAACAGAGCAAAATTTTAGGGAAATTAGAAGTATTTTAGACAGATTGAGACAGATCAGACTGAACGAACTTAAAATTACGGGAATTGCCCCCTGTGGTTCTAAATCGGTGGCTTGTTTCAAATGTAAGTGTCAATGATCTGTGTGAGATAAAAACACAAACACTTGTCGTTGTGAAAACAGCTATGAAAGCAGATATGAATTCCTGATAAATGATAATTCGATAAACAAGCATTGACAGGTTGAAAATACTTCAGCACGCAAGCAGCCTGCGATTCTCTTGTATTCATATTCTTAACCCAAAATCAATCTCATACCATAAGGCGATTCGCACACTGCACCGCATCACGCAGCGGGGCGCAGATAACGCACCCACGCGCGTGGTATGTTACATACAAATTCAATATAAACGCACTGACGCGCGTGGAATTTGGCTCCGTTTCCCGCACACCGCTGCGTGATGCGTGGCAGTGTGTTAATCGCCTTACTCTAAGACCAAGACTATAAAATCTGTCTTTAAATTAAGATCGGCTAAAGTTAAGCTGAGCGCTATAACTTAATTAAAACTCGGCAAGTTAAGTTGCTCTGCAACTACGTTAGGTGGTCGGTAGTTAAAAATAATTACATGGTTATTTAAATTAGATTATTCTTCATATTCAAACTTTATTATCTCACAAAGTAAAATTTGACCATTTTAAAACTTGATCATAATAGCTTTAGTTATTATTTTAATAAAAATATTAACTGTGTTAATGAGTTCATATACCTTATAAGCTGGTTTATAATTAATAGTAAAATAATAATAAAAACGCGTAAGTTGATGATGTCAAAGATAGTGCTTAAAGCTACAGTGCCAACCTTTTATGTAAATTCTACAGGTATAATCCTACATTTTGAAACTGTAGCAAATTATGATAAAATCTAAATCTGTAATTTAATAGGTGTTTGAGCAATCTAGATAATTTGCATGAGCCCAGTGACATCTACTTACTTCACCTGATATATAAAATTACACCAAAACAACTTAGTTACGCCGGTTTAATTAATTCAGGCGATTATGAGCTCTACCTTTATCGGAATAACATCAAAAATTGCTTATATTTTGACACTTGGTCCAATCTGGAATAATTCGGTCATTACAAAAAGCGGGATGTGATTAAGACACAGTTTAATTTTGTAGTTATAGGGTAGAAAATAAATATATATGGTACCTAGGGCAGCTGAGAAAGGAACTTTTATTCTTTTTTTCGTCGTCGTAAGGTTAGGTTAGTTGAAGAAACCGATGGATGTTGTCGACTGTTTGATAAATGAGCTGTTTGTTTTCTATTAATAAAATTAAATTTTATACGAGAACATCCATCGGTTTCTTACTAAACTTCAACTATATCCGACGATCCTGCATACTTATCTCTTTTGTTGACTGTACCTACTCTTATTTTTTAAAGCCATCGTCTGTGTTCCGTTCCACGTATAACCCGTCAGCATTCAAAGCAAGAGTGAATATACATCTTCTGGGCTGGCTCGTCCCATCATAGACGTCGTAAGTACATCAATTTCCACCAGGCGAGATCGAAGCCAAGAGCTGGCCCATTCTGCAATAAAAAAATAACTTTAATTTCTGACTGATTTACTTAGGCGGATCACACACTACGACGCACTACGCGACGGGGCGCAGATAACGCGCACCCGCGCGTGATTTTTTACATACAAATTCAATAAAAACGCGCTTCCGCGCGTGGAATTTGGCTCCGTTTTCCGCACCCCGCTGCGTATTGCGGTGCAATGTGCGAAGCGCCTTAAGGTTGTCATCGAAGTACATATTGCTGGATTTCTTGACAACACAAAAGCTATATGATAAACCTGCCATTACGTCACCTATACTCATATGTATATGGTGTGCCAGTAATATAAAGCGGGGTCAGCACAGCACTGGATCCTCAGCAACAATGCTAACTACTTTATTAACATAGCATAGACGTTATAAGTGGAACATATGGAAGGCCACTATATATATTTACTAGTATCCATACTAATATTACAAATGGGAAAGTAACTTTGCACGTCTATCTGTTGACTTTTCACGGCTGAACGGATTTAGATGAAATATGGCACACGGACAGATCATGACCTGAGGGGCAAATCTCCTAATTTTAAGAACGTTCACAGTCTGATCTCAGTCTGAATCTGTCAAAAAATCCTTTGATTTCCTTACATTTTTGACATGTTTTGGTATTGACTGTCGCCGAGATGAGATTGCGACTAGATTTTGAACGTTTTTAATTACGGGAATAGACCTTCTGGTGTAGGACAAATGATAAGATTTATGCCGGTACGTGATCCCCTGGGTCTATTTCCGGCCTCCAAGCGGACGATGCCGCGGGCAAAAGCTAGTATATTAATAGTTGAGGTAATATGAGAAAGAATGTAGTGATCGCCGATCGTTAGTTGATTTAATATGATATAATTTTTAAGTAGACATCAGTACGCACCCTAAATGGAAGTGGTTGCGTTGATTCGATAAAAAGTTGTGCTGCGCAAACGAAATGAATGAGTACAGTTGTGCACGGAAGCTCTTTGTTTTAAGTCATCGTGATTTTAGTACGATTTTTTTAGTGGATTGTAGTACATACATACATTCGTAATCAGTCTATAATGTTCCCACTGCTGGGACACAGGCCTCCTCTCGGTGAGAGGGAGTGGGAGTGGTGGAGGGATTGTAGTATGATCAATAAAATATAATATTAAATCCGCTAACTTGTAGAATGGAGAGCTAACCAAACAGCTTCCAACTTTCGAATCCGTACTTACCCTTACACCCGTCAAAATACTTAACTTTCTACTCTAACAAATAGGTTTGCAGCGAGAGAAATATAATTAAAATCTAATGGCCCAGTCTTACCTTTACGAGTGACACTATCATCTTTACAGCAACATTCTTTCACTTAGATACTAAGTAATATTAATTGAGTTATAAAACTGTAGGTTTATGAGCTGTCAAAGTGAAATCTAATAAGCTAATATGATACTGATAGCACCAATATTTATAGTGGTGGCCATTAATGGCGTATAGCTTCTTTCTATAATATAATAATTATAACGGTTAATAAAATTAGAAAATTATTTTATTTCATGTTTTATTGGTGAATAAAACAATATTTTAAATGGGCCACTTGATATCTTTCTCTGTTCATTAATCTATGAGATTTATGGCTGCCTTCTACTCCAATTAAGAGTGGTAGGTATAGTTCATCTTGGCTTTAATTGTCATGTTACAGATTTACTATTGTAATTTATTAACAACAAGTAGTTACCCTTCTGTGGTTGAAACGAATACGATGCTCGGGGCAACATGAAACGATCAATTGCAATTGTCAATTTTTACGGGTCTGATAGACGATCAATTTACACATCAATGTGCGTAAATTGATTGTCTACCAAATACAATTGAAGCGATTCACAATATTACTATACTAACATAATCAGCCTATAATGTTTCCACTGGTGGGTCACAGGCCTCCTTCCCGTCAGAGGGAGTGGGCCGTAATCCACCACGCAGACTCCGTGCGGGTTCGTGGATGTCAGAATATGTCTCAATTTTTTGGTTCAAAATTAAAGAAATAAAACAAGAAAGCTGATAGTAATCTTAAGAAAGGAAAAGTGAAATAAATAAAAACAGTTCATCGTGACTGTACTTATATTTAGACTACACTATATAATTAAAAAGTGGTAGCTGTCAAACAGGCTGACATTCTTTTTGAAATATCAATCTAAACTCAAGCTTAATAAAATAAAACGAGAAAACATCATACTGTATCTCAAATAGGGCTGGCAACAAAGTAGACATAATTTATATTAAAAATTTCAAACACATTTTTCCCCACGCTAGTATATTTTTTCTGGATTAAGAATGCAGTTTCACGAATTTTCTCATACTTTACAGATTTTCTTGCAGTAAACCATTTTTTTTTAATGAATGTTAATTTTTTGCTCATGAAAGCCCTGATGGATGGCGACATCCGTTCTTCGCTTTCACCGATCAGATGTGTAATTATAGTAGGCGTTAATATTCTTGCTTCAGTAATAACTCGAGCGTTTATTACAAATGGGTGTTATAATCTGTGCACTTGTCTCGAATCGTAACTACGTGCTTGACAAAATTACGATAGAATCTAACGCATGAAGGATCTTATACAGGTTGTTTTTTTTTTACATAAATGTGTTAGGAGGGAATACATGACTCGCAAGTAGCAACAAACCGAACGATTTGAATTTTAAATTCATTTTTCTAAAATATTAAATTAAAATTGCAATAAATATTAACCTAATCATAAATTCTTTATTGTATGTATAACTAACTATTTACACTATGTACTAAATTAAATTTAAATGCCATTAATTTAATGCGATTCAACGTGGCAATGCTGCCAGTCTTCTGGGCACGTTTCCGGATGCGGAAAAGTACTGTGTCCTTTTGTTTTGGTATTTATTTGTAATAGTTCGTCATAAATTAAAAATAAACAACTAAAATGTTCATATTTGCCCCGTATCTACATAACATGAAAGTTTAATTTTTTTTTTTAATCATCCACCAAGTTTGCATAACTTTTCATCACCGTCAAATATAATATATATTATGAAACAATTAATAATTCCTAACAAAATAATAAGCATTATTTTTTATGTGTACATAGCGTTCAGGTGATTGAGCAACGCCGTCATTATTTTAATTTACATACATTGCCAAGTTAGTATGTTTACCGTCCGGTATTTGATGTTCTATAATTATATCTATGAAATTGGCCGTGTCTAAATTGTATTGGTTTTTGCTTAACCATCTACAAGACTGTTGCGTTATTGGTAGTCTCTGGTTACAATACCTTTAATAAAAAAAGATTTGTTGCATTTTATTTAAACATAGTGTATTTTTTGTTAATTAAAGGACATGTCCACTGAGACAATGGACGACTGACTAGGTAGCCAAAGTCCATGTTTAGTAAAGATTGTTGTATTTTTATAACCGCTATAAATTTTTTAGTTTAATAATTAATAAGTTTTAGGAATCAAGAACTTGCCGAAACTGATTAACCGGTTGAATGCCGTAATTACCGAAACAATTAAAAAGCCATTGTATCTCGCGTGGATCTACGTTCCGGCGAGATAGGTGTGGTAATAGGTTTAATACGAAGGGTTAAATTATGTTTTGTATTCCTAGAATACCTTGCCTTTATGTGATTGATCCCCAAGTAATTATTAAATAGTAGGTAATAACAATGTTAAAGCTACTACTTAATCGGTACAATAATCCTAAAACACAAAACATAATTCACCCATATATTTAACTTACAACAAATCTCCAGTTCCAAAGTTCCTCGCTATGGAAATATCAGCCGGTCTCGACCGATATTTACTAAGGGGAAGACTAATAAAGTGCAACGGGCCCCTCTAGTGGTATTGTAACTGTGATAAAGGCGTGACCACCTACGAACTAGGAATGCGTTGGCGAAATGACGTTTACAAAGGACGATTTAGCTGAACTTTTTGCCGAACGTTGGTAAACTTTTTGTCGTAAGTATGTTATAATATAAATGCATGGTCATTATCATCTTATTTTATTGTAATTGAGAAAAGATTTATTTAATTTAAAGGCTTTTCGTCACACATACATAACCATGTCAGTAGCTCATCAATTGAGCTATAAACAATAATTTTGGAAATACAGTCTTAGTATAAACGATTTTAATTTTCATGTTTACCTATCTATTTCCTACATACCTACATAAAATATAGCAAAAGAAAAACTATATTCAATCAAAGAGTATGCATTAAAAAGTTGTTATTATTTTTATGTTGATTTATCATCTTAGAAACAGCTACCAGTTACATTATTTATATTGCGAGAGTAAGTATAAAAACTTAGTCATAAAGTGTAAAATATCCGACACTAAAAAATAAGCAGAAAATCTATTCAGAAACTACACAAAATTGATGCGACACGAACGCGAAATTTGATATTTCTTACTCAGTCGTTTGGTCGTATACTTCAGTCGTTTCATGGAAATCTCGCGAAGGATTTCACCAGTCAACATTATTATGGCACTGGTATGCGTTGTACCTAGGGTATCGGTTTTCGTACAACTTGTCGTTAGTAAATTAGGATCGGTCGGCTTTCGATTAAGTCGAACATCGACTTTAGAATTACTGCTAAATTCTACGAGTATTTCGAAGTTTGGGCGCGTAAAAATTTCGGAACGCGATACAAGTTTTAATATCTGTCAAAGTTTTGTTGCTGGCATTTTGTGTTAAAAAGATTACAAGATGCCAATAAATAGTAAGAAATAATAATTTTATTTAATGGCTGCTTTTATTTCTTGAGCATTGAGTGCCATCTGTTTTCCGTTGGTTACCTATTAAAATAAGGTTTTATTTGTTTTTCGATCTGTCGAGCTGCTAACAACGTTCCGTTTGTGTTATATTTCAGGTTTAACTTAATTTATCTATCAAACAAATTAAGTCATTATTTTGTCACAGTAGCTCATAATAAAGAACTTTTAATAGTAATTCAACTTCCTCAGTGCACTTTTAAAATAATAATGAAGCAATAAAATGAATATTCAATGTACTCTATTTCAGTTTTATTTACTTAAATTGAATTTAATGGTTATAAAAAAATTGATTAGTGCAAAAACCGGTTTGATTTATTTGCTACCGAATTCAATTACATTCAATTGCACATTAAAATAACAAGAATCTTAATTTTGTATTGATTATGTACCCGTTTTAATTGCAGACGAATTTACTGTACCACTTATTAAATAACTACGTAATATATTTTGTTTAAACGGCTCTTAGTATAATTTGCAAGCATAGTTTAAGTGACACGAAATAATCATTTTATCCTTGAAATATCTGTCATTAAAGTCAAATAAGAGTTAGAGGTGTTCGGGCGGGAGTGATAGTTTATACTCTAGAGGTGCGCTTCTCTATGGTCCTGCAGAGTGCAATCAAACCTCGATACATCATTTTAATACTGGACATGTCACCGCAAATTCTAAATTCGAATGCAAATGAAATGCAGGCTGGATACAAAGTACGATGTAATGGCGGCCGATAAATTATAAGACAGGCGAGTTTTGTTATCGGCGCGCGTCCCTCTATAGAATTTCGTCGAGATTATACGTTGAATACGTAATGTAAATACATTATTCTAGGTGGTTTGCAAAATTTTGTGCTGAGGTACTTGGGTTAGTGCAACTATTCCGACATAAGATAATTATTTGGATAAACTAAAGGTAAGATACTCTTTATTTTAGACGTACGAGTAAGTAGTGTGTTTCTTACAATAGACGGTGGAAAATTCCAAACTATTTTACGCATTTTCTTTAAATCAAAACACACGACAATAATTCATACAGCAACCAACTTGATTAAACGGGATTTCACACGAAATAATTCAAAACGATACTCTTACTTCAGATTTAAATCGAAATCATTAACCAAAACGCATTTTAATCAATAAATTAATTACTTTATAACAAGATAAATTCAACCACATCCAATTCGGTTCTAAACTTCTGATTCAATCACCGACAACATCGAGCATCATTGTGAAATGCAACTAGTTTTCTCGGCGTGAAACTAAATGTTGCAATTCGGCGCGTGCGCATACATTTAACGAGACGTGTTTAATTACCAAGCTTCGGCTACCGATGCATACCAATTACATCACGCACTTTAATAATTTCAACGATAAAATATTAATATGGCTTCTAGAGCAATCTTGGTGATATTTTCTTGCGGATTAAGCGGAATAGACGTGGTTAAATTTCGTTCATCGAAGTAAAGAGTTGTTAATTATCACGCAATAAGTTTTATTTAAAGTTGTTAGTGGGGAGCAGTAGTGGTCCAGTGGTATCGTCCCCAACTTACGAGTCGGAGGTCGTGAGTTCGAAACCAGGCAGGCGCTTTACTTTGTGTATTTAATTTCTTTACAACTGCTCTCAAAACAGTGAAGGAAAACATCGTGAGGAAACCGGCATGTCCTAGAACCAAAAAAATTTAAGACATGTGATATCCACCAACCCGCACTGGGGCCGCGTGGTGGGTTATGGCCCGCTCCCACTCACAAAGAGGAGGCCTGTGTACCAACTGTGGGAACATTATAGGCTGATTATGAAGTTTTAGTTCACACCTTCACATAGCTCATTTCAAATTCTTGATGGTAAAGATTGACTTTATTAGAAGAGATCATCTGTAGAAACAGTGGGCCAGTCTAACTGGCATGCTGGATGGTACCTAAGTAAAAGCTTATTCATCATCATCATCATCATCTGCCTAGCGTTCCACCCAACCATAGACCGACCTCGGCAAACACAGCTTTACCTTCGAACGACCCGTTCGGCTGTTATTACTTCGCCACGAGGCCCTAAATAAAAACGATTCTTCAAGCTTTATTTATATTCTTAGAACTTATTCAGGCGAAAATACCAAGCTCCCAGAAGCACCCTGAAACTTTGAAAACCACGTAGCCTAGCTAAACTTAATCTAAAAATCCAACTCCAAAAAGAAAGTGGGTTGGTAATTTTCATTCCAATTTTACAGGATTTGTACGTAGGTACGACCAATCAAGCTATACATTACCAGTATAAGCTGACTTCTCATTGTACGAAAAACCGATACAATACGAGCTCAGCTAAAACTGGAAATATATAGCTTGATATATCGTCATGTCTACAGGGTTTCGTAACAAATGAATCTGCCAATAATAAAAGATATTTTATTCATATTTAAATGTCTTTGCTAATAAAAAATGACGGATTCCGTAATTCATTGTTATGTGGCAAATATCTAGAGCTATAATAGCCTAAGGAGAATTAATTTAACATTCTATCTCCTACAAAATCCGCTTTAAAGGATTAGTTACTACTCAATTTACATTTACGATGCATTGCAGGATAAAGGACTCGCCCAAATTGCAAATTGCGCCATAATAAGCGTCGAATGAAACCAAGCAGGTTATCATTACATTTTTTTTTTTTTACTATTCAGGAAAAGAGCTAGACAAGATGTACTTACTTAAAGATTTACAACTTTAAAACATAGTGAATCATGGTCTCATGATTCACTATGTTTTAAAGTTGTAAATCTTTTTTATTACTCCGAGGATTTGGTCTCCAGTTGTTTCAGCGACTAAAATGTGGCGCAACTTTTAGTTAATAGTTGTACAAAACCGTTTTTGAATGACACATGCAAATGTCTTTAGTCTAGACGCTTACTTGACATTTGTGGGCTCTGTGGCTTTACCCAACTTTTAACAAACATTTTTATTGAGTCGGTCTTAAGTAATTCCGATAATTTAGTCCTAAAAATGAATACCGAGGAGCTCATGTCGACACAAAATATATGACTCAATTCCTTAATAATTACTCTGATAAAATACTCATTAAATTAACTAGAAATGATATTGAAATTTGGAGCGCACCTTAACGGTCCAGTCATCAGGATGTCACGAAAAAGGTCCTCCATCGTTATCTACTGATACTTCGCAGAATCGGCGTCAATATATTTAATTGCGGACGCCGCTCACATGACTAATCACCGCTAAATAAGTTGTATGTAGGTAAGGTACAGACTGACAGAAAAAAAAGTCCCGATTTCCGGCGGTTCCCACGGCGCGCGTCGCACTGCCGCCCCGGTTCCCACATCGCAATCGCAACTTTTATAAACAACATTATCGTCATAAGTGCGCATGCGTGGCAAATAATCCGCTATTGGCCAGAATCGGTCGCGAGGTGTATTAAATGCCCACTCTAAAATACGTCGCATTCCGTTGTGATTGGTCCATAAACGCAATTCGATAATAGATTAGATAATTATTTCGCGTGGCAACTCGAACATCGGCGGGTGCGTTGAATACTTAATTTTCCAATTGTGAGTCCATTTACGCAGTTTATTGGCTTGCGATTACAACAATGCGATAGATACAGTGTACGAGGTCTGCGTCAGTGTGCCCACGAACACATTATCATGTCACGCACAGGTCAAGACATGGCCTTTGTCAATAAACTACAGCTATCATTGAATATGCTAAAGAAAGACACCTATATTTACGACTGCGTTCCATCACGATCTTAACAAATGGCGTATCGACGACCGCGTCTAGTTAAGAGACATTAATGCTAAATAAATTCGCGCAGCCAACAAACTAGTTGTCATCTAATAGATAATATTCAATGAAGAAGCTTTAAATAGCATGACCTAATATAGTGTAAGTAATGTGCGCCTAACAGGAGGATTTAGTACTAGCAGCTTTGGTTTTGCAACGATCAACCGCATAATACGAGACATGATACGTCCGCGGACATAATCGATCCATCTGCGCGGGCGCTTAGTACTGATTCTAAGTTCATACATCGCCGAGCAATTTCATATCTCGCCATAAGGCGATCGGCGCGACGCGTTTCCTAAAATAGTGATGTGAAATAAATCAAAGATCGTGGTTGTCGATACGATCCGTCTAAAAAAGCGGGCGGTGCGTGTGAATCTGCTGCGACCGCGATCGTATGAGAATATCATACGGAATGTCGACCATTGACTACATGACTTATGTGATATCTACTACTAATTTTAGCCAATGCACCCATTAACAATATTTTTATCTGCAGTATCAGTAATGAACAAGTCCTTATCTTTATTTAGTTAGCTCAAGTTGAGTTAAAAAATCTTGACTTTATGCTCATGTTTGTGCAGTGAGACATACAAGTGCAGGTTTACTGGTATTTATTAACAAATTGCTTACTTCATCTATTGCAGTCACACGAATATTTTTCCCTCTTTTTTGCAAGACGATAGTCAGCGATTTATTACTTATTTCATCGCAGCATTGCGAAGGACCGGCTTCGTGACTACGCAGTGTTGCGACCTATGGAAGCCGTCAACTTTTTTATTAATCATTCTATCGATACGCGGTAGCAATAGCGGTGGTGCAATCTCCGCTCTAGACCTATTGTTGTGCGACTCACGCTTTTTTTGACAATATTCTCTTGAAATATTCTTTGAATTGTTGTTATGAAATTAAGGTATTTGGTTCGCGTATTGCTTCGCAAATCATAATCGAAAATATGAACGGATAAAATATCGGAAAAAAAATTCATAAATTTCAGATAGGTACTTGTGGGTCTAGTCAAGCGTTTAATAATGAAATGATTGATGTATCAAGTGCACTTTATGTAACAACCGTATTTTTAATTACGGTTGTTACATAAAGTGCACTTTCAAATACATCAGTCATGTGATCATATTGTTCGTGTGGTAGGTAAAGTTAACGAGGCGTCACGAACGAGCGCTGCATCGTATGTTACGGGCAGGCGGCCATGCGAGACTACTGCCAAGTCTGCCATTGGCTGCTACTGAGTAAACACTATTGTACGTACCTATGTGCCCACCACTATGTACACTCATACATACTAAATTAATCGACGTGATTGATCGAACTGCGCGCCTCGTATCACGCCTCATTATGCGCAATAAATTATAATAATTTATCGATAAAATATTAACATTAATATGTTTAGCTAATAAGTTGGTTTAAATTTAATATAAATTATTCACTACTTAAGTGCGTAGAGTTTGGTACCTAATTTTATGTAATTTTATAATGTGAATTGTAAACGGAATCTATACTTATAATAAATGTATAATAAATAGGTAGAAATAGGGTACCTAACACGAACTCGACATCTCATTCCCCATTAACACCTCGCCTCTAACATGATACCTACATTGCATGGACTGTATAAAGCAATTTATCGCTACTATAGTTTATCGCAGACGTTCGGAATTCCAAATACACAGAGCATAGTAAAACGAATCGCGGTAATTTATTACAATTTTGCATAAGAAACGAGGTGGGACGAACTACGAAACGCATGGAATAACACAAAGTCACAAAAGTGGTCAGTCGGTGTGCGCTCGAGTCGACGGAACGAATAAGCGATTCAAATGCTAATATATCACAGCGTCGGCGCGGCATGATGTTTCTCATTGGCCACGCTATTTACATTAACATACATAACGACGCTGGCCCCGCCCACCGCGCGCGTCACGCCGCGCCCGAACATCGTTAATTACTGATAATTAGTGGGTCGTGACTGAGCGGAGATGCGCGCGTTAAAGTGCTATGAACGCTACTTACGAAACGTGCAACTGTGCTTAAACGGACCACTAACATCGACAGCACGAGTTACCACTTCCGAACGTGTGTTCAGGAAGTTAAAGCTTTCGCGAAACACTTCGCTTTGAATTTGTAATTACCTACGAGTTTATTCTCTCTCTCTTCATGAGCTTTTAACACTAAAGCTTTAACACTATGTTGAATTATATCCCTAATTATCAATAAAATGGAAAACATAAAAGCTGCTCCTAAACTTATTGTAACTTCTTCATTTAACAGTGTCCTCTGTTCACCAATATTTGCATTGCCACATACTTTTGTACCGAAAGCTTCAAAAGCAAGAAGAAAGCAACAAAACAAGCAAGCAAGTTACTTGATATTTTTATGTTTGTGTTCTTTATCTGCGTCATGTATATCGCAAATAAACATATTTTCTTTTGTACACATTATCTAGCAAGCCGTTCTGTTTATCTCCGCAACATTCCAGACTCATATAGGTAGTTCTCACCCAATCGATTAATATTGGCCGTCAACATAACACAATTATTCACCTAATCCCTGCATAAAAGGGGCACGTCTGCGCCTGCGCCACAAATCATAAGTATGGAACCGAGGGCTCACGACCGCGCCATATATGGACACCCTGACGTCTATGCCCGACCCTTGTTCAAAGGATTTATGTCGGCTCCTTTTGGTGCAAATTAGCCCGTGTCGGCTACAGGCGTGAGCGCACAAATTTGTAGCAGCACTATTAGGATGTTTTGCTTTTACTTTTTATGTTAATGGCCATATAAAATTGTATTGGGATAACCCTGCTGCGAAGGAATGTGCAGTTCAAGCCGGAACCATACTCTGCCTTTAGCATAGTAGATAAGTTAACATTGTTTTGCCAACACGATCTATAATAGTAAGCAGTAAGTTAGCCAGATAGTCGAGTATCTCTATGTACCAGTCCACTCTATCAGTGTCAATACGATCTACTTGCCTTCATGGTTGACCAACCAAAATCTACACATCGCCATATAAAAGCAAAGAGTACTGAAAACCAAGCGGCATTGAGACAAAAACGATTATAGATCATGTCACGGAGTAATGACAACATAATGTGGTTTAACATGTAAATGTATCGACGCCGGCGCACGCCAACAATGCGCGTGACGTACGTGGGTGATGGCGCGCGCCGATCTATCTTCAATGAAGTTGTCCAATTTATTGTTGCACGATTATCGGCGGATAATATTTTTGTTATAACACTAGGTACGTGGGCAGAAGCATGAAATAGCGAAAGGAAAGCATTTTAATGCCGTTTTACTCGTATCTTTCATGTCAATTCGTGCCTGCGATTTCACTTTTATACTAAGTGAGAGCCATTGTTGAGGATACACAAGATTGGGCAAAAACTAGACAGACATATCTGGGGCAAGGTTCGGTAATAAGCATAAAGTATTTCACTCATCAATGACTTGCCGCATGCTCAAACTTTTGGACATGTCGAACAGCTTGTTACGTGGATGTCAATTCTGATTCTAGCCAGCCGATCGCATTCGCAACTCTTCCATAAGCAACTGGTTCGAACGCAACATATTGGCTTTATAAAGGCGATTTAATAATTAACAAAAAACTTGGTGGTTTCGGTAGCAAGTGCTCTAGTTACCGATGTCGCAAGTAAGTGGGCGTGAGTCGAAGGCGAGCGTAGGAGCCGACATCGATCAGCCGGCCACCCCCGCCGCACCGCGCGCGTCGTTTCGCAATGTTTATACCTACAAGTTTTAGCATACCGGTGCTCGGAGGATATTGCTGATAGGGGCAAAGTTGATCAATAAAATGTGATCAGTTGTTGTTGCGGATTGCCTCATCATGACGTTATTGTGGCGTACAGACACAGATCCGGGACGGGTCTATTAATAGGCAGGCTTAGTACTAGCATAGAAAGCAATGTCATAGATGAAGGCTAACATGTGTTTCGTTGTGTTGTTCCAGGTCGGTGGCGCACGAGCCCGATGAGCGCGTGCGCGGCGGCCGCCATGCGCGAGAAGCACGCGGCGCCGCGCCGCCTGGCGTCCCCGCCCGCCTCCCCCCCAGGCCGTCTGCCCAGCCCGCTCAGCAGTCCGCGCGCCGACGAGCCCCTGGACCTGCGCGTCACCCACAAGCGCCCGCCGCGTCTCGAGGACGAGAACTGCAACCTCATTACACAGTCACCACCACCTCACCCCACTCACCCCACGCATCCAGCTCACCCCGCGCACCCAGCGCTTCTACAATTCTGTCGACGACTACCGCTGGCTCTGCCGGCATCCTTCGGCCGCTATCCTTTCCTCCCCGCGGCGGCCGCCACGCTGCTCGCCCCCGGCGCCCCGCGTGCACCTCCAGTGCCTCAAAATCCCGGAGCCCCTCGGGCACGAGACCGGTATACATGCTCCTACTGCGGGAAAGCGTTTCCTCGCAGCGCCAACCTAACTCGACATTTAAGAACGCACACGGGAGAGCAACCTTACCGCTGTAAATACTGCGAGCGCTCCTTCTCGATATCGTCCAACTTACAGCGGCATGTGAGGAACATCCATAACAAAGAGAGACCGTTCCGGTGTCGTCACTGCGACCGATGCTTCGGCCAACAGACGAATCTCGATAGGCATCTCAAGAAGCATGAGGCGGAGAACGGGGACGACAGTCGCCGGCGGTCTCCGGACGAGACGTACTTCGAGGAGATCAGATCGTTCATGGGCCGCGTGGCGCCGGGCCGGCGCGCCGCCGCCAGCCCCGCCGACCACACCTGATAGTGACACGTGCTGACCACTTTCACACTTACAATAATCTGGTCGATGCATCCAAATGACTCTTGTGTACTTATAGAACCTTTACTGAGTGTGAATATTTTGATGAAACTGTTAATGAATAAGCGCCAACTTTAGTTCTGCATCGGTTTAATAAACGATGACTATATGAAATTGCAAGGCAATAATAACATTGAAAATGTTTCCAAACGCCAAGACACAAGCACCAGGTAATTGTAAACCTAAGGAAACGCTACATACAATGTAATCATAATGATCACGCATCATCAATTTTGTAAATACCCATTATTGTTACCGCGTTAGCACATTGAATTGGCGCAAACGAGTGAAAGTAAGTGTATTTGCCACCAAGTCGGCTATTAGAATATGTATTATAAATAAAGTGATATTGAATCTCGTGTACTTAATGTAAATATTAAGCTAATCTAGTGTATGTAGCTAGGACGCGTACCGAATTTTCTCTACCGATAGTTATACGAAAAATATATAGTACGTATGTATTCCTTGTCAAAAGACATAAATAGACAATTAATGTTAAGTGTTCCGAGAGTGTTCGCTATTATAGATTACGCTATATCGATATATTGTATGGATGTAAGTAGTTTCTTTGTACGTTTTTTTTGTAAATTTCGCTTTATTCGATGTAAAATAATTAGTATTATTAGTCTGAGAGGAAACGCCGGTTACCAATAAAAATATAACTTGTTGCTTATTGAAGATATTATTAAATATTTTTTACGAAATGTTAGAAAAGTTGTTTTAAAAATTATCTTACTGTCGAAATTATATATGTATATAATGTATACTGAATGTTGCGTAAATTATTGTCGTTTTGGGCACCTACCGCGGAGGATATGTTTCTGTGTTCAAACTGCCCTAATTGTTAAGTTTCAGAATATTACGCAAATTAGATATGTTTATTGTCATTGTATTGAGATTTTAAATTAGAACTTATACAGATATTAGAGATTATTTCAGAATTTTTGTTAAAACATTGTACGTATTCCAAAATTATTACTAAATTAATATAATTACAAATCTGTGATTTAATTTATTACTGGACAGCTATAATAAATGAAGAAATATTTTTATCAGTTAAAGAAATCTCTCAAAGAACTAATCTAAACGTTCCTGTAAGTAAAGATAGATCTCTATGATTGTTGCGAGTGTAAAGTTGATATATATTTTATATATACTAGAGATAACTATAATTTTCCCTTATGTCAAAGTACACATACACAAACAAAATGACCTGTTCAAAAAAGCCATAGTCACAGTACAAAACTAAAAATATTCCGTCATGGAAGTATTGAATGTCCATTTCTTAGACAGAGTACGGATGTCACTTTCTTCCCTTGGTAGAATATTATAAAGAGTCAACATTCCATGATGCTGCATCTCACTTCAGTGACTTTACCGTCATTTTCAAGGCTCACTTAACCTGTTGTCATATCTAAGTATAAATGCGAAGCGATACCATGTGAAAACATATTATATTACAAGCTTTTCTATCTAAGTAACTCTGTCGCTAATTTCAGCACAAAGCGACCACACGTTCGAATTTTAAACATGACTTTTCGGTTCATGCGTTTCGTTCCCAGTTACAAAGTTCCGCATCGCATTAAATCGCTCATCTATGGCTAATTACATTTCCTATACCTACACTAGCAACCTAACTGCGTAACTTACTTTCAATCTCAATCTGATCCACTGCTTCATATGTTCGAAGATTTTTTTTCTATAGTAAGCCATTGCTATAGTAAATATGTTACGCATTTATCTCGCTGTCTCCATGTCAACGTTACCTACTGTATGAATGTTTTGTAGTATACTCGTACCAAATCCTGTTTGATTCACAAAAGAGATGCTATTTAACTTATCGCTAGGATGTATAATGAATAGAGATTATTACCTTATCGTTTTGTACTTTTGATACCTATTAGTCGTTCAAAGGTCACCGATTACCTTGTCAAAATGAATAAATAACAATAAATCTTTTACTCTTGTATTTTTATTTTATTGCTACTGCAATTCTACCTAATACCACAATTTAAAGAACAAAAAGCTAATTCCCGTAATTAATAACGTTCAAAATTTCATCAATTCTCAGCGACCATCAATGTCGAAAACTTGTAAAAAAATCTGGAGATATTTTAGGCTAATTGAGACAGAGATTATAAGGTTTTTAAATACGAGAATTGACCCCTGAGCTTTTCGCTTGAAGAAAAACAAAAGCACATCAATGCTAACGGATAGATACTCCCGAAAAACTCGAGTCTTATCAAAATGATTGAGTCTTACACTGGGCACAAGCATGATGATCAAAGACTTTAGCTTTTCTATATGAAGAGACCATTTCCCTTCGAATAATAGACGACGACTAATATATAAGGTGCTATAAAAATATCTGCCACGGCTTCAATGGGAGACAGTATTCTGTATATAGTTTACAATAGTAAAGATACATTATTGATCTTATGTCATAATTTTTTTCATAAAAAAAAATATGCGTATAAATTTGAATTGATTTAGTTGCATGAAACCGTCCCATAGTAATTAGCTGTTGCCGTACCGTCATTTCATTTCGCAAAATATGACGAAGCGACACATCGCGCGTAGTTTGTGAACCACGTTATGCAGAATAGAGTAAATGTTTATTTAATTACTTTATTTCTCAAATTGATTTAACTATTCTGGGGTACAAAATTACTTCACTACTGTAATCTATATACAAAATACTGTCTCCCATTGAAGCCGTGGCAGAGGTTTTTATAGCACCTTATATAAGTATGAAAGAAAAGTACATTTTGCGCCAACCCAAAACAAATTGGAACAGTTACAGGCTGATTTTAATTCCGACAAAAGTAAGTACCTAAGTAATATTTAACAAAGCGTCCATTCCAGCTTATGATAATTCATCACAAAAAAAAACACACCTAAGTCCATCTACACATCTATCTAGACACCTCACAAAAGATGATAGATCCTATTCATAAATCTGCAACCGCATTCCTGGCTTATCATAGTAAAAAGAAACAGGTTTTTATGAGATACCTATGTAAATTGATTACAATCGAGCTACGCAATTGACCGGTAACTTGTCATTAGTAACGTGGTCTTTAAACCCGATCCGTTATTGTTACAAGCAGTCGAAGACTTATAGTCACGGAATCATCATCATCTGCCTAGCCTTTTCCCAACTAAGTTAGGGTCGGCTTCCAGTCTAACCGGATGCAGCTGAATACCAGTATTTTACATGGAGCAACTGCCTATCTGACCTCCACAACCCAGTTACTGGGTAATACGACAGCCCTTGGTAAGACTGGTTGTCAGACTTTCGGCCTTCTGACTTCCCGTAACGACTGTGAAAGATCCACGAATGACAGCCGGGACCAACGGCTTAACGTGCTTTCCGAGACACGGAGGGGTCTTGGTATGTAAAGATGGTCACCCATCCACGGACCAACCGCGGCAAGCGTAGCTTAACCTGATCAATCGACCCGTGCGGCTGTTATTATTTAGCCACAATACCCTTAGTAACGGAATGGTTAGTTTATTTTAAATCCAGCTTGTGCCCGCGAATTCGGTAGCGTGGAAGTCGTAAGACACCACAATAGACTTAAAAAAATACAGCCCATTTTACTCGCTGATAATGTAGCATTCTTTAGGTGATAAATTTTTTTAAATAGGTTAAGTATATTTTGAGTTTATTCATTACAAACGAACATACAGAGGCCAGCACATCAAGCTACCCCAATCTGTCAAATTTTCCCAACTGAATATGAACCTTATTCCTTTGGAGTAAAGTTGAAAATCTATCAAAGAAATTTGACAGATTGGGGTAGCTTGATGTGCTGGCCTCTGTACAAAAAATCTTTTCTCTTTATAATATTAGGTCTTTACCTATGAAATTGGAGATTTGTATGAAAATTTTAAAATGTAAAAATTTTGTTTTTTTTTTATTTCAGCTAATCAAAGTACTGGCCCAAATTATCTATACAATTTTGCCATTTTGATGGCAGTTTGTTTATCCCTTTACTGTAGAAGTCGACGGGACGGGACGCGATGAAGTCAGCGAAAGCGTTTTGTACTGCCTCTCGGGTGTTGAATTTTTTACCACTTAAAAAATTGTCTAAATTTTGAAAAAAGTAGAAATCTGTTGGGCCAAGGTCCGGTGAGTACGGTGGGTGACGGAGAGCTTCCAGCTGTAACTCTTGTAGATTTGCGATGGTCTGTCGTGAAGTGTGAGCTCGCGCGTTGTCGTGGAGAAGCAATGGGGAAGAGCGATTGATCAGTCTTGGTTGTTGAATTGCGAGCTTCTACATCATTGTTTGCAATTCTTGGCAGTAGACATCTGCCGGCATGGCCCGCAGCAAGCTCAGCCGTAGATTGAGTTGGATCCGCTTCCACTGTCGCCTTCAATTCGTCGTTGTCGACAATGGTTACCGGCCGACCGCGAGGCTCGTTCTTCAACTCAAAATTTCCAGATTTTAAACGGTTGAACCAATAATGGACCGTGTTTATGCAAGCAGTGGTAGGCCCGTACACGTCGTTAATGTTTCGTGTTGTTTGCGCAGCGGTATTTCCACGTAGGAACTCATATTCGAAAATTGTACGTATTTTCAGTTTATCCATGGCGCCAAAAACTACCACAATTTCACAAAAACAAAAAACTATCTAAAAACAAATGACTAAATTTGAAATTAAATTAACACGGCTTTCTAATAAAATTTATTTGAATTTCGAATTGCGCGCCAATCCACAGATAATTAAATCTGAAAATGCTGGTTATGGAATCTCCAATTTCATAGGTAAAGACCTATTATTAGTTTAGATAACTGGTGAAAATAATGATTTATAGAAGACATTGTATGGTAATTAATACCAGTAGATTGGCTTTTACTCAATTCCCAAGGAATTGAAGGCCGATATGAAAAAATCGCCAGTCGATTACACTGACACAAAGTAGGAACTCTAGAGACCTGAATTAAACGGCCTATCATAATGATCTTTACGCTTCTGGGTCCACAGCAGCAAAAACTATCAACAAAAAAACATTATTAGGCATGCTCCAACAAAAAAACTGCACAAAAAGCACCAAATACGATTAAAGTCGAGCGCCATCTTGGAATCGAAGGGCGCCCGGAGGCTAGCTGTGCCGGCGCAGCCTCACGAACGCCGTTTACGATATGATTATGCTTTATTGCCATTAATTTGCGACAAACGAAACCGCCCAACACCATCTAAACCGCCATGTTGGAAACTATTAAATTTATTGACCTAATCAGAACAACTTAATACCACGTACAAGAACGCAAATATCTGCATACGACTGAAAATGGTTTTATCACGTAATATACCAAGAAGATAGAGAACTCAGATTTACACTTCGCTGC
This sequence comes from Hydraecia micacea, assembly GCA_914767645.1. Lineage (NCBI taxonomy): Eukaryota > Metazoa > Arthropoda > Insecta > Lepidoptera > Noctuidae > Hydraecia > Hydraecia micacea. The sequence goes on from OU611794.1 coordinate 7,033,297, forward strand.
CAAACTGAATTCCAATATAATTACTTCATTACATCGAAGCTCTAAACTAGACGAATACAGGACGATTGGCTACAAACACCTTAACAAAAATAATTACCATCTAAATGAATAAGACGTTATCTATATTATGTAGAATCTTGTTTTCGTCTGTCGATATCGAAATACGGCAGCATTAGAAAGGCTTATCGTATTTGGAGGACATAAGTCTGTAATCCATAGTTTTTTAATCAGTCAACCGATAGCAAAAGTTGTACTAAGTTTTTATAAGGTAGGTATGTGACGCGGTGATCTAATAGATACAGAAAGTGGCCGAAGTAGATATGCTATAGTATATTGTGGGCACAGGAGTCGGACAAGAACGGTATCACTAAGGAGCTGGCCCAATTGAGGAAAACTTTGAGGGTTTTGATAACGTTCAAAACTTTCGTTACAAAGGTTTACATCTCGACGATCTTGAAGATAGTAGGCGAAAAGAATGATGGGCATTTTTGTATGGAGCCTGGCCTAATGAACAATAGAGTTAGAGAGTAACGATTGTCAAAGATCCACGAATGACAGCCGGGACAAACGGCTTAACGTACTTTCCGAGGCACGGAGGGGTCTTGGTATGTAAAAATGGTCAGCCATCCTGGCCATCCAGGGACCAAACGCGGCAAGCGCAGCTTAACCTGATCGATCGACCTGTGCGGCTGTTATTACTTAGCCATACGCCCCCTCAATGTTATGAGTCAATAACTAATATTATTTAGAGCTGCAGAGTGCACATTAGTGTAACATTTACATGGTACTTGCAGGTCTGATATCTCTTTAACCCGGTATTTCACAGCCTTTTGCTCATAATGAAAATTGATGCTTATGATACTTAATAACTTTCATTTGATGTATATGTGGTTTTTATTTGACATACCGGCCAAAACACCCATCATTCTTTGTCAGGCACTACAAGGTATTTAAAAACAACAATATGACTATAGATTTGTCTAGCAGCCTAGCCTAGCTATTTCTTAATTCTTCTTCTTACCGTGCTGATGGCAATCTAAATGGACTTGGCCCAAAATTCGGCTACGTTTTTGGCGCCATCACTAGCGTCCATCAGTTCCTGTAACGTTCACCTGACATTTCTTCATTAGGCGAGCCATCGGTAAACTAGATAAGAATAGGATAGGCACTTGTCTAACCATCCACGACTCAATTGATCCTCAACCGCATCTTCACTGACGCAGTTCATATTTATATCAAATGCCATGTTATGCAACGACGTTTATACTAATGTGACCTAATTTCAGTTAAACATCCTGTAAATAAATTCAGTGAAGAATAATCGTCATCTTACTTTTTTGTTCGACAATTTAATCCCTATGCTTAAATTGGAGTCAGAATAGTACAAAAAAGCACATTCAAATCAGTATGAACGCCACAACATCCTGTTTCTACTAGACAATCCGCTATTCTCTTAAGCCTCGCGCCTATTGCCCGCGCGCCTGAGCAGGGTGGGGCAGGTTGCACAACGATGGCACGGCGCAGGCGCACGCGGCCGCCTTGTTAGCGGCGCGTGCGCCAGCGCCTGCCACCGTTGCGTTGCATTATTTATTGCTTATTGAAAAACTACCGATAGCTTTACCTACCCACTTTTGTGGTCGCTTTCGTTCGTTGCCGTTTTTGTTAATTATTTTTGTTTGCTGCTGTTCGCTGTGATGCAAATTGGGAAAGCAATTATTGTTCGTGTTAGGAAATGTGCTGGCTTGTACATGGTTTCTTTTATAGTCTATTAAAATTCCATCAATTACTTACTTTCAATTTATGTGAAGCCTTCAGGGCTTGACTCGCGTGTTGGCAACAGTCACTCATATCGCTTTTGTGGCAGAACTCTCTTTTGTCAGAGAAAACTATATCACCTACATTATAATAGAATGTATTCGATAAATCGTATGCTATATATGAGTCAAAGATTTGCTAATAATAATTTGATTCTAAATAGGTCTACTCAGCCTATGGCAGTCCACTGCTTGACACAGGCGTCTCCCAGGCTACGCCACAACACCCTGTCCTCCGCCTTCCGCATCCAGTCTGCCCCAGCCACCTTCTTAAGGTCGGCGGTCCATCTAACTGACGGGCGTCCCACACTACTCTTGCCGATACGTGCTGAGTTGAAGTAGGTCTATGCTATATGGACTACCTAATGTCAAGTCATAGAAATGAATGAAGAAGAATAAGATGGCGAGACGAGCTGGACAAAACAAATGACCAGAGGTCCACTTTAGCCCTGGATCGAAAGAGCTGGAAGTCATGTGGAGAGGCCTTTGCACAGCAGTGGGGTGATGCAGGCTAACAGTATCAGTATCATAGAAATGACTACTAGTCAAAAATGAGAAATGAGGAGATCCGCAGGAGAACCAAAGTACCTAACTGACATAGTCCGAAGAATTATCAAACTTAAGTGGCAGTGGGCAGGGCACATTGCTCGCAGAACAGATGGCCGATGTGGCCGAAAGGTTCTGGAGTGGCGACCGCGTATCGGAAGACGTATCGATGGAAGGCCTCCCACAAGGTGGACCGACGACCTTGTGAAGGCCGCAGGAACTCGTTGGATGCGAGAAGCACAGAACCGGTCGAAGTGGAGGTGCTTGGGGGAGGCCTATGTCCAACAGTGGACGTCTTTCGGCTGAAATTATGATGATGACTACTAGTCATTTCACAATAAGAAACCCGAGAACAGTTTAAACGGAACGCCAAGCCCAGCTTCCATTTAATTCTTAATGTTATTATAAACTAATATTTACGATCCATACACATAATATTGAGGCGGTTCATTACATACTTTACTTGAATTGGAAACAATATTCACAACAGTTTGCTTACAAATTTTAAATGGACGATAAACGGAACGTTTATTAATTCTGTTGGGAGCATGTGACAAGTCAACAACGTCATAATAATATTGTTTCTATTGAGATAATAATACAAAGTGATGTTATAATAATTATTAGTAATTTCTATGTGTAGTTTCAGAAGGTAGAGTAGCACTTTAGGCTCGGTACGTTTTATTATTTTACCAGCTGTGCCCCGCGGTTTCACCCGCGTAAATGTCGATCCCGTGCGAATATCGGGATAAATAATTTTATCACTAATTTTAAAACAGTGTTCACTTTTTACAATCGTAACAGGAAACGAGTAATCAGTTTTCCATCATTTCTGAAAAAAGCTTCATTTTGAGTTGATACAGTCTTGTGTTAGCAGTGCGATATGTTAATTCAGGGTGTCAGCTACGTCCATACAAAATTTTATCAAAATTGGTCCAGCCGTTTGAGCGTGAAGAAGTAACAAACATATAAACACACATACACACTCACAAACTTTCGCCTTTATAATATTAGTGTGATGTAGAGCAAAACTGCTTATAGCTGCCATAGCCCTCACAAAAGAGTTGGAAAATCAGTTTATTTGGAAATGCAAGGATATCAGAACATGTAATTTTTGTTACGGCTGAGGTTACGGCGTAGTAATTTAAAAAAATCATTATGACTTATTAGAATGCGTCCAGGTAGCTTAGCATAAGCACAAAGTAGGTACAGACGCCAGCACATCAACCTACTTGAAACTGACAAATTTTCCCAATCAACTTTGAACCTTATACTTTAGCGTTAAAGGTGTAAATCTATTAAATAAATTTGACATACCTATCGTAGTAGCTTGATGTGCTGGCGTCTGTACCTACTACAGACGTTGTTATTTTGAAAAAACGTATACTGTTATATTATAAGTTAGCATTATTTCTTCCATTTAGTACTAACCTTCGACGGAGAGCCGAGCGTTCAAAATCCAACAGCGCGCTTTTATTTAGGTATTCATTGAGGTGTCGCCTTGTGTTAGTGAAAGCGGGCAATATTGTCTCTTATCCTGACCACTGTCTATGCGCACCTTATGTAGATATTTCACAGTAACTGGTTTAGATAAGAAATCTATGCTATACCAAAAAACATCTTTGAACACAGATAATCAATAAAAAATTACACAAACCAAAACTGCAGTTTACTATTACCAAAAAGATTAGTTAAGGTCATCTAGATGATCTCGTACGAGTGAAGTTGAGATAAGATGTGACCATTGAAAACAACCTGCTTGTGGTCTGTTGCGTGATTTTGAGAGCGCGAACGTACGCCAAAGTGACTTGGCGACTTCGATGTAGAAATATGGAAACGACATTTCGATCTGCAATTAAAACACTCAAGTTGATAATATAAAATCTGGCTTTATGATTACCCAAAATGGAACAGTCTTTATGCATATGGCTTGCTTTAAAGTAATGTGCTTTCAATTTCTGAACTTGAACCAAATTCAGTCCAATGACTGTTGTAATTTTAGCATGCATTAATTAATAATTTTAATTTTTCGGGATTTAAGTACTCGATTCACTTATCCTTCCCATTCACTTTCTTCCTTTTCGCATCGAGAATATCTCACAATATCATTTATATTCAAAACATTATGAGACTAGTGACAAAAAAATCCGCAATGACTATGAGTTTGACACTCAATGTCGGTTACACAACTGCCGTATCTAGTTGCTGCAAGTTGTTGTGTGCAGGTGACCGATCCATCACCGACTCACCGAGACATGGACGTGCCTAATTAACGGAAAGCAAGGTCAGCTGATGAAACAGGCCTAAGCACCCACTCTAGTTTGTCACTAAAAATTACATTGCGCAAGAGACGTTTCTCTTGTGAGTTTGCGACGAATTGTCGTGTCGTTAACAAGATTCTTAAGTTGGGTGTCCACTGTCTTCGCGCACCAACTGTGCTAGGCTCGTCTACTTTACCGTGGTAGCCATTTATGCACAACGTGGATACCCAGCTTTATAACTTGTTGCGAATCTAAGCAATTATTCTGTTAATGTAACTGTAGCAAATTAGGAAGTCCTTAAGTTCCGGAGGTGTGAAGACATCGGATGTTTTATATTAATGTTCGTTTTGGTAGCATCACCTTTTAAATTGATACTTAATTTGAAATATAAAATGTAAAAAATCGTTTGAATACCGTAATTTTTATTCAGCCACCAGTACAAGTAGTTTCCTTACAAACTGCTTCATTTAAATTACAAAATGTTCTCAAATCAAGCTCCAAATCCCTTCAAAAACAGGAACACCGCTTATTTATGTAACCCACAACGATACCGGAGTGCTTGACTTAAATTTTGCTCCAAAAACCGACCGGCTATCCATTTAAACGTCCGTCGGCAACAAAATGCACTGTACTTAACATTTACACCTCCGAGACATGCGATCGTAACACGTTGTATAACTCAGCCCTCTGAATGATATTAAAATTCGACTTTTAGACCCAATTAACGTCTTATAATTAAATTGTACACGTTAATTTTCTTGAAAAAAAGCGCAGTCCCGCACCAGGACTCCTGCATCTCCTCTATCTGTGTCTCCTTTTTCTCCTGTATAAATTCTTTAACCCTCATGAGCAAGTCACCAGATTCTTAGCTCACCAGATTCTAAACTCACCAGATTCGCAACTAATCAGATCTCACACAAAGTTAAACCTATAAAAACTATCTGTATACTAATATTTGTGCATGTCCGTGCCACAAAATTCATAATTACATGCAGACATGTTTATTTTTGCACCCTTTTTTCTAGGCACCGTTTTTTTGAAAATCATTATTAATGACGTACCTATGTAATACACTTCCTCCTCTCTGCACCCATATCATAGTGTTGCTACCTGCGACCAGTTAAGGCGACTTGTCCCTCTTTGGTCAGGAACTCAGGACCTCATGCCTCGCGGAGATATTTTGATGAGGGCGAGATAAATTAATTATAGAGTCTTATAGCCGTACACTAATAAACTGGCAAACTTGCTTATCGATATCGTGGTCTAGATATAGACACGGTAATGACCGGTGGAGTTACGTCGCGACTTAATGACGTCGCCGATTTAGGCACACGTCGCTTATACGGATAAGGTTTAGTAAGAAAGCTAGGATTTTCAAACAATATGCACATTATTCTAGATTCTAGCGTAGAAATTCGTCGATTATCAAAAAAAAATCTGCTGTTTCATAGAAAAGTGCAATAACGACGCGAGGACGCGGTCAAAATGTTTGAAACAGCAATTTTATTTTTTTCAGTATCATGTTCTGAATCCATGGTAACAGGTTGCGCGTCGATGTCCCTGCCAGCCTGTATAGTCGAGTGTTTCTCAGCTCAGGCATCTGTTGGTGCAAAACTTCTTCACAGAAAGGTAATCGTTTGTGTCTAAACGATTATAAGTTTGTGTTAGTCGAATATTCGTTTCGTGTAAGTCGAACTTCGTACCTCGACGGAACGGCACCTGCACCCTAATTGCGTAACACACTATCACTCTCAATCTGAATCATTTTGAAGGATATTGCTAATCCATTGCTGCATCTGTTCGAAAAATGTATCTAATCAACAACATGTAACGCAATGAATGTTGTTGAACTGTCAAAATGAAATTTGTCAAAAAAAAATTTGACAAAAAATTACAGTTGTGATTTGATTAAATAAGGTGATAGTCAATTTGTTTAATTATTATTTTCCCTAACTTTACGACAATTTCGTTGTGTCACAAAATATGCTCCAACTCCTATCCTGCCTTTTGTGCCCGAAAACATGCAGTCAAAGTGACCTCTCCGCTGCCACCGATAACGCCGAGAGGTAGCAAAGTTTTGGGCCAACATAATTTAAATAACTGTCGTGCCAGCGACACGAATAAGCATTATAATATACACCGTGTTCTTCACGTTATCCATAAACTTTGTCAAACGCTTCTATATCTTTTACAAATTATATGTAACACAGGAAGTAGTACTTAAAAAGACTTCATTACAAAGATATTTGTAATTTCATTTAGTGAAATTTAATATACAGTAAAAAAGGGTCTTAACTTATTTTTGATTCAGCCCGCCAAATCTTATGAATGAAAATACGTCGTTGCCAATTCGGATAAAGAGGCATGCATATCACAGGTGATTTACGTCAAGGTATTTAGTTTGTATGAAAATTAACAAAAAATAAGAATTCATTAATGTGTACATAATGAAAAATTCTTATTTCCATGATCTGGACATCTGGTCAAAGTTTATGTACATCGTCCGGAACACGGTCTATATCACTATTTATTTTCTTATTTTTCGTTTTTCGTTTAGTGTTTAACAACGGATAAGTACTTGTAAATGGCCTTCATTTTCTTATTAGTTAAGAACACTGTATAAGTTAATTGAAAGTTTCCCGAATAAAATAAATAAATAACTAACGATGTCTATGGAATGCGTTGTCTTACAAACTATGTGGTGCTTTTATAGTTAAACTAATAACTCGAAACGGATTATTTTCTAATTGGTACCAATTAATTTCCCTAGTGAGTAGGTGTAACCTTGATGAGTATGCGCCATCACTCACAGTACGTACTCACTCCAATAATTACACATTTATACGTTAGGAGTAACACTTTCAAATTACGTGATAACAACAACGAATTTAATGATTTTATATTCATAAATCGTAATAAACAAATTAAGTACGATGGCCTTAGGCGCCGAGCTCTGTAATAACCGAAATAAATTTAAACAAATTCCATTATGGGATCATTTCGGCGATGGACGATGTTATCCATCATTTTAAAGCAGTTACCACAAATCGTGAAACTTATAGCTCGCTTAATGGTGTTGTGTATCGATAATAAGTGCAGCGAGGATCGATAATTGCACGGTAGCGGTGACGATAAGCGTCGACACTATTGTGCATAATGTCGTCCAGTATTACTAAATTATACGGTGCATACGCCTGGTACTTACTGCCGTCAACCGGTCCTGTCTGTCAGGTGGGGTTGCTCTGAAATGTGTAGAAAACGGAAGATATTCGCAGCTACAGATACGTTTAATAAAAATATCTAGAGAATTGAGCATGCATAATATAATGTTCCCACAGCTGGGACACAAGCCCCCTCTAGGTGAGAGGGAGTGGGCCGTAATCCACCACGCGGGCTCAGTGCAGGTTGGTAGATGTCACATGTATTTGAATTTTTGGTTCTAGGACATGCCGGTTTCCTCACGATGTTTAAGTACATGCATAACCATTGCATTACCTAGACAGGAGCTTTCAATACGTAAGACTGTAAATTCACAAAATAATTTTTTTTTTATTTGCTGTGTATTTGATTTTTATTTACATATTTGGTGACACCAACATTAAATGGAGGCTTAATTGTATACCCAAAATGCCGATCGCAAGAAGGAGAACAAACGACGGTGCATTATTTCTGAAATCAGAGTTTAGTTTTGCGTAATATAAGGCAAAACTAATCAAAACCTACATACGGGACCCTAGGGTCTCGTTCTAGATGCCCCACGGCAGGGCGAGTCGTCACCGTCATATTATAAACAAGCGCGGGCGCAACATGATTTTCCGTTTAGCTCCATTATATTTAATTCCTAAAGCGCAATTTCCTCACTGAGCTGATTGAAGGAAGTTAAAATGTAGCACCTGGATGTCAAACGAGTTTTAATATTATAATCTCATGAGAAATAGGTTAAGCACTTGAAGTCAGTAAAAAGAAGTGACGGCGTAACTAGAATCAAATTTATTTTTTGAAGTGAACACTTCTTTAGGCGCGTTGGGCATTTTTTGAGATGGGAAAAAGCCATTGAACTCGCGACACTGTTACCGTTACCGTAACCGACACCTCTGCATATAAGTATCTACACATATTAATTTTTGTATTAGTAGTTTATAATAATGAATAAAAAAACACTTCATTTAAAAGTATTTCCTGCACAATAAAATATTTCTTGACGATTCAATTGTTCAAGTTTTCACTTCTGTCGGCACTCCCGGAGTGCCATTGTTTTTTTTTTATAAATTTTGACGTTCAAAAGTGCCTTTAGTTAGTACACGTTAATATAATATCGGTCTATAGGACCTTATCAAATACACAATAGAATGGCTTCAATAACACGATTAATACCCCCGTTGGGCGTTTTTCTTCTAATAGTTTTAAAAGGTAGGTACACCTACCACACGTGCCTATTCGAAATAAATGATTTGACTTTAGGAAAAAATCTATCAATTTTCTGGGACCTCAAACAACGATGAAAGAATATGATGTAATATGGTGAGGCATTTTCATATTCACAAAAATAATGTTATTTAAGTTAGTTATTTAAGATAGTTTAATTAAGGACCACGCTACCGCATTACGAATTTCCTGTAATGATAGCAGTGTTTGTGATAAATAAATAAATAAATTTTGGTTTATGTCTCTGGATGGCAATCAAGCCGACTTGTGCGACTGCCATTTGTCCACACAACAGTGGACTTTTAGGGGGATGAAACACTAAGTATTTTTTGAAAATTCCGTTTCTAGTTAAAATCTGTAACATAACCATAAGTCTTCAAGAAGTTTTCAGTGGAACTGACCCTGCTTTGCATCTAGCGAGTCAGTGTGTAAATTGTGGACGAGTTTTTGCAACCAACTCGATTTATACGCAAATTATTGCCGCCTCAAATGAATAGATTTGCCTTGCTTGGAAATTGTCAACGCTTTGGTTGGCTCATTCAAGATAAGAAACACCGATTTTATCATATTTAACAACAACAATAAACTTATATTTGACGGGCTTATCGTTGTTTAAGTTAATCTCTTCACCACGACATCGGCTTGAGTATGGTAAGGGGTGAAGACTGCCACTGCCTAAAATAACAAGTCGAGTTGTCAATTTCTCGTCATCAGAATCTTAGGACTCATTACATGAATCCATACTAATATTATAAATGCGAAACTGTGTCTATATGTCTGTCTGTTACCTCTTCATGCTTAAGCCGCTGAACCGATTTAGGTAAAAGTATTAGATTAGTAATAGAGTCCCGGGAAAGGACATAGAATAGTTTTAATCCCGATTTCGACACTTATGCGGGTGAAACCGCGGGGCGCTGCTAGTGAAGAAATAAATGTAAAGATATGAATGTATATGGAATTTCTTAGTAGCAGTCCGGAGTTTGGATTTCTGCCCAGTTGATTGAAAACGCTAGCCACCTATTTCATGGGACTAAAAAATAACTGGCGGAATGTGGAAGTACTATAATAGGTACACCAACTAAGCCCAACCCTTCAGGGAAACAAAGCGTGATATTATGTTATGTTAATAACAGTTTCTTTTAATAAAATTCATTGGTAAATAGATTGCCAAACCGAATCGTAATAATTCCATGAGCCTACCTAAATTTAGCATTACTCAGCTACATAAAAAAGTTAAGTTAAGAGCGTTCACAGTAAGTTAAAGTATGCGTTCGGGCCAAACAAGAAAAAAAGCCGTTGCGACTTGCAAAACAAGAGCAGATGCCGAAATAATGAGGTGCGCGGAAGACGCGGGTACTTTGGACAGGGTTGCCAATTTACCGGCAAATCTGTCTGACTTTTTTAACGTCCTTATTTCCGTACCTACCTGCTGTGCAGTAATCAGAACTTGTTGGATCAGTGTTTATTTTTTTTATTTTATTAATTTATTTAGTAAACCCCTAAATCGGTACCCGTTAGGTACCTATCTTTGAGTTTACTAAATAAAGTAACTAAGGTTCGTAAACTTCTAAAAGATTGATTTCATCAAAACTCCATCGCTCATAAAATAAACAGTTCTGAATTTATGCCTCTACCTAAAATAAGATGTAGGTAGTGATGGCCACTTTTATGTGGATTTTCTGTAATGATTGGGCAACACGAAAGTTACAAACTTACGTAACAGTAATATCCTGAAAGTATGAGGGCCTATGTGGCAACCCTATGTCGGAGTGGCGTATGCGCGGGCGCAGACACGAGGTACGGTTAATTGCACTTGTGATTTATACCAAATTGGGAGGTCTGCGCCACTCAGTTTTTCACTCAATGTATGTCTATTTTAATTAGTGTGTCGACGTTCATTTCTTCATCAGCGGGACACGGCAACTTAACGATATGAAATTAAATTTAATCAAAGCTCGTAGGTATAAGCCTATAAGCACAAATATGAATTATATAAGTTAACTTATCTATAGAAAATCTTTGATAACCCTATTATTAGACTCTAATGTGTTAATAAAAATCTCCTTGATTTACGTTTCGTATCTTCACTTAAAAGCACTACCTATACACGACGCACACGTCAAATAAAAATACACCAGTTTATTATTTAATACATTTTAAGTCCCTCACAAAACTTGAAATAAAACAAATAACAAAGAGATACTTAGGTTTATTTTCGTTACGGAATTTCTTCATTCGGTCGCCGCGCTCAAAGCCCAAGATAAAAGCTATGCAATAGCTTAACACTAATCTTCATATGCGATTCATCACACATGCTCCAACCTTTTTCACGAGATAAATACGCACAATGATTTCACAAACGTCTATACAAATAATGAATAATTCATACAGCATTCCAATGTAAACAAAATTATGACAGCAGCAATGGAATAACACCCTTGCATTGCATCGCCCGAGGCTAGGCTCGCGACTCAATAATAGACATATTGAAAGGCGACCTGATGATAAACAGCAATAACGACCAGTCAACATGGTCTACCTCACCCCCCGATATCCACCCACATATACAGAAACCAAAGCAAGTTAATCATATGATTGGGGTCTACATAAATTGGTCATCTGTCCACGGTCTGTTTTCACTCTCTATGCCATCCCGCTAGGTTATTTTCTACCGTGATACAGTTTTTCATTCGAGGTAGGTAGGTAGTACGCGACTGGTTTCACTGATTCTTGTCAAGTCGCTACTGGGTGAGGTGACGGTAAAAAGCGTAGTCAAGCCAATATTTTTGGTGTTGAGTTTTTGTTCATAAGTTTCGGTAACTGTAATGAGACATATTTTGCGTACAATAGCCTATATCTACACTAAAACGTTTTAGCGGAGATTTGATTTAAAGTGATTGGGGCAAACATGTTGGACTACATTTTCAACACATTTCTTAAATTGTAAATAGGAATATGATGCTATAAATTAAGTGAGTGAGGAGTGTGTGAGTGTTTAGTAAGTGTACATTATAAATTATGTATAAATGTAAAAAAAGGAGCTACCTCTGCCAAAAAACTGCTTTGCACTTTGGCAGAGGTCTTGTTAGAATAAATTTCTGTGAATAAACACTTTTTCTTACAAATTTTTTATTGCAAAACAGCTGACGCCCTTATTTTAAGTTATGAAAATCATAGAGGATGAATTCAACTGGGTTATTTACAGGGTGTGATTTTCTACGACTTGATTCAGGCGAAATGCTGTTTTGCTACAGACAAAGCTTATCTTTCTAGGTTCATAGTTGATATTCTACACGCACAAAGGATTGTCATCCACCTTAAATTAAACAAGCAAGACGCGATTTACCAAAAACTATTACAGATAAGTACTGAAATTATTCTACATTCATGTCGTGCACGAGTGGTTGACTTTCTCGCTCCCGAGATGAGTACCAACGTTTTTCTTTGCGCAAAAAACTTGTTAGCGTTGCAAATAAAACGAGAGCACCGTGCGCATACGCACCCAATGTGGACGGACTGGACGTTTTTTCCGGGTATTGAATTAAATTTTGGGGACACGAGTCTAAAGACCGGTGTAATGGAATGGTCTAATCACGTTTTGTCGTGACGTAAAAAATGTACAGTCAGCAAGTACTTCACATTATTGTAAAAGGTGCCAGAGATACCCAATAACGAGAAAAATAATAATAAAAACAAAACTATAAGAAAACTTTACCATCTGTGTCATCGAAACAACGGTGCTACTTCCGACACAGTTAACGTTATAAAAAGAAATATTTTATAATTACAGCTGCCATGTTCAGATCTATATTTTAATTCAAGGTACATATCAATTATACATACCAATAAAAAACTGTCAATACGCCTGCATATTTGCTACAATGTTACAGTTGGACTCAAAGAACACAATTAAAATATTACACATTACAATCATACTTGGTCGCTCATAAAACGGCGTGGTTGAAAAAAATCTTCTCATACTCTAGTATGTGCTAAATCCTGATCTAGAATATCGATACATTCTCGATACAAACTTATAAATAAACAATTATAGGACTTGTTTCGATATTCGAATATCGAAACTCCCCGCTGCGTGAGAATTCGCAGAAAATATATGACGATCGGGTATCGAATTCCAATGGAAATTCCTTGTCAGAATATCTATGCTTAGTACAGCATGGCAGGTGGTGGAACAGGGATCTCATTCAAAAGTGCATTGTTTAACAAATCACACACTTGCCTACCTTTTTAGAACCAGCCTGCGATTTAGAACCTCAGGGGGCAATTCCCGTAATTTTAAGAACGTTCACAGTCTGATCTACTGAGATCAGACTGTGAACGTTCTTAAAATTAAAGTATTTTGAAGAAATTTGAAGTATTTTTGACTTTAATTTATTGTCGCTGAGATGAGATTGCTACTAGATTTTGAACGTTTTTAGTTACGGGAATCGGTCTTCAAGATTACCCACTTGACATTCGTTTCGAGTCGATATGACACTGAGACTTTAGTCAATTTCAATTCACACTTTCACATAATGGTCTAACAAATTCTTTAATAGTTGATTCTCAAACGAAATTCACGCTCTAGAAAATTACAAAACAAGGAAAATATGCAGACTTAACTGGCTTAAATATTACAAAAAGCCGACCGATACGCTTAATAATCAAAATGTTCTAAATCGGGCTTCTGGCAAAACTATACTGGTTACTATTATTCACACGATAGGTCTAGATGTAACTGTCAAGCAACAATGTCGCATGCAAAATAAAATCAATGACCCTTTAAGTAGAGCACCCTCAAGTGTCGAGGACTAGAATTATGAGAGGGTAATGCATTATAACTGGTCGTGTTAGGTGTCAGGCGTACAGATAATTTGTCGTGCTGTATCCGACGCAATGGCATTCGTAATTCTTAAAATATTATAGAGACGGATCTACATATGAATTGGTAATGACATTTCGTACTAAGTTTAATTCAAAGTTATGGCAGAGGTTTACACTTAAATCAATACCTACAAACGACATAAAATAAGTCTCCTAAGTACCTACAAATTTGACGTGGTCAATAAATTTCAACATTTTCTTTTAAGGGCTGTTCTTTAGCAACATTTTCCAATTAAGTTAAAAATTCAAGAGGTGGTTTTGCTTAACCATAACATTCACGTTATTATAAGACTTCAACAAATGACTTTCATATATTTTGTGTTGGGCGTTGATAGCCGTGCCTCAGTATTTTAATTTTGCGGCTATCTTCGTGTCTTTTGTTAAGTTAAAGTTAAATTGTTTCTAATAAACTTTTATTAAGTATTTATTATTATCATGCTTGTATCTTAGAAAAATAAAAATAAACATTTTCAAGAAATCTATCTGCCTCACATAATATTGATTCAACGTAAATTCCAACATCTACCGCTGACCTACCTGTGTATTCAATAGTACATAGTACCAAAGTGTGATTTCATACGGACTTGCGGTTACAAAAGAAGCGATCTGTGCAACCACACCGATTGGTTTCTATTCGCCATTGTGAGCCCCGCACTGATGGGAAAGTAATTTGCCACAAATAAACTAGTTACAAAACTCAATGGAATGTATCGGTACGTTTTGTAAGAAACAATTAACGTATTTGTTATTGTGTGAAGTTAAATGTAACTTTGCAATGAAAATGTGATAGTAAACATTGAAACGGGCACGTCTTAGAACCAAAAATTTAGACAGGTGACGTTCACTAACCCGCTTGTTGGATTATAGCCTAAACAGAAAAGAAGCAGTAGTTTCAGCAGAGTGGAACAATAGCTGATTATTTAAATATCTAGGCATGCCATACCAACTGGGATGACCCATCACCAAAACGTCAGGGTGGTGATACAGAGCACTCCTGAGATGTTTAAAAAAATTAGTTATGCTAATCTAATTGATAAAACACTCCTATCTACAAAATTAATTGCTAAAACATATCACACCTCACCGCAATTACCATCAATCTCGAATTATATATATCAGCAGCCACTGCGTAATGCACACGAATGAATTCTAAGCCTTTAGGCGAGCAGTAACCGAGCCAAATGCATTACCAATAAGCTGGCAACACTGCCAACATGATAATACATCATATCTATGTATTATTCATATGACGACTTGCGATTTTGATGTCGCAAGGCGAGTTCAGCCGTTTTTGCTCCAAGATTTATATCGAAGTAATAAATGTATCATAAATATATGGAATCAATTTTATATGGACCGTTGGACGCCTAAAGTCGTAATTTGGTTCGAAAAAAATGATAGATTCATTGATATTACACGGGCGACTCTTTCATGTGAAGAGGGTGAGGTTCGGTTCCTGATTGATGAGATGGTGCCTTTTGTTGATGGCACAATTGTTTGGCGTGGAATGGAACAGAAATTAAGGTTTGGAAGTCTTTATATTTAATTTGATTGTAAGCAATGGACTCGCCTTTTCCTTTTGCAAAGAATTGTCTTGTTCTTAATGTATTGTTGTAGTTAAGCTGACTTACGAATAAGTGAAGCATTTAATCATCATAATCATAATCAGCCTATAATGATCCCACTGCTGGGAAGCATTTATCAGATATTAATCATTTACTAATTCGTAAGAGAGCTTAGTAAGGAAGAATACTGAACTGCATAGCTATTCACAATCATCCGACAGGCTATCGTATCGAAAATGATACATTTCCATAACCTAATTGGCCTTGCCCCCGACAGCAAACAGCTGCCGGAAGAATAGTGGTCGTCTATTTCATTTAAACTGGCAAAATTTTCGGGTGTCGGACTTGTGAACATCGTTTAGAGGACTCCTACAATAAAATTAATTGATATTCGATACGGTACGGAACCGTATAGAGTGGTTGTGAATAGTCGATCTAGACCGAAATACTTTTCAGTTCTAAAAAACCAAACTTCCCTTTTCGCCTACCTGTTTAGAATTTCATAATAAGATCCTTTGTATAAGAAATGATAATAAGAATCACAAGTAAAACGGTTAATCTCAATTTACTATTTCATTTTCGGCCACCCTGTACAAACACATAACAAACTGTATCTAACCCATCAAACATCGTTCACCAGACTGCATGGAACCACACAACATACACGCCGACGATTAGGTAACCTCTCCATAAGCGTCACTACTGTGCCCATAAACAAATGACTGCGCAGGAGTTCGCTCACAGAAGAAAGGCGACGGGTCACGAGCGAGCGGCACACATCTCTTAATTTTATATGTTATCATACACGACTATCGGTTATAATTATTTGTTAAGATGTCAGTTTCGAACACAACTGGGTGGCGTGTTGTGACGTAACTTGGGACAGGCCTATGTCCAAGAGTGGACAGCTATGGGCTAAGTTGATGGATTGATGCCACTGTTAATTATGGTTAGATCTGTTGAACTGCTCATATGGTCGACGGTAGAATTTTTTTTAAGTAGTGATAGCATAATAAACATTTTAATGTGGATATTTAGAAGATTCTTCAGGCACTCTGCATTATGGGTGCCTGAAGATGGACGGCGCTGCCGAGGTCGGCCCAGAAAGCGGTGGCGAGATGTCCTGGACATATACCGCGAGAGCTGGTTCGAGGTGGCGCGGGAAAGGAGCTCCTGGAAGGACTTGGGGAGGCATTTGCCCAGCTGTGGGACAGTATAGGCTAAACAAAAACAAAAATTAAAAGATTATTGATACGTGATAAGATATTAGGAATCTTTGATGAAGTAGTCCAATCAATCTGCATATCCTTTTCCCAACTACGTTGGGGTCTGCTACCAGTCTAACCGATGCAGCTACAATACCGGTACTTTACATAGAGCGACTGGCTATCTGACCTCCACAACCCAGTTACTGGGTAACACAATACAACTTGGTAAGACCGGTTGTCAGACTTTCAGTCTTCTGACTTGCCCGTAACGACTGCCAAAGGTTTTCGAATGACAGCCGTGACCAACGGCTTTACATGCTTTCCGAGGCACAGAGGGGTCTTGGTATGTAAAGATGGTCACCCATCCATCATGCGTAGTTTAACATGATCGATCGACCCGTGCGGCTGTTATCACTTAGCCACGAATCCATTTTTTATATATTTACCACAAAGATTAATAAAATTTAATGAGAACAAAAAAGGAGAAGCAATAAAAAAGTATGATGGAAAAAATTTTATTGTCGTCATTAAACGTGCGGGTTGATTATAATAAAGTCATTAATTAGATATAATTAATTGCTAACGTCTCTATATACAGATCACATTTAATTATTATCGATATTTTTCCATTTGCCAAACATGGATGAATGAAATATGTGTAGAAACAGCGATCAAGAAACTGATATATGTTTATGAGTAACACGGCAATAAACTAACAAACAATATCTTCCTTTTATTTCCATGTATAGATAATTTTATAGTTGGCAATTAGAATTAAGCTATAATTTAATTATAACATTGATATGGAATCTTTTTCCGTGTCGTAAGAAGGTTTCATTTTGACAGTTCAACAACATTCATTGCGTTATTTACGTTGTTGAGCAGACACATGTTTCGAACATATGAAGCAATGGCAATATCCTTCAAATTGATTCAAATTGAGATCGGTAGTGTGTTACGTAATTAGGGTGCTGGACTGCATCGTTGGTGTAGGGGTCGCAAGCGCTACTGCTGAGCAAGTTCTGGGTTCGATTCCCGGGTCGGGCAAAATCCTATTGGGTTTCTCCATCAGAAATATCTAAGTAGCAGC
This sequence comes from Hydraecia micacea, assembly GCA_914767645.1. Taxonomy (NCBI): domain Eukaryota; kingdom Metazoa; phylum Arthropoda; class Insecta; order Lepidoptera; family Noctuidae; genus Hydraecia; species Hydraecia micacea. The sequence goes on from OU611794.1 coordinate 7,051,090, forward strand.
CCGTAGTCTGAATTTGTGCCCGGTTGATGGCAATAGGCTCGCCCCCTATTACATAGGACTTAAACATAACTCACGAAATGTGGGTGTTCTATAAGTTCAACTCTGCCAAACCACGCGTGATGTTATGTTTTGAAAACAAAATCATTACTAATGAATGAGCGTACTAAGAGTATGTCACAACACAAAATACAGTTGGAATTACCAAAATCTTTGAGAAAATACTTCTATGAAATGTTTAAACATTGTTAAACAAAATGCAGATCTTCAAATTGTCAATAAATATGTGCATCTTTGTCCGATCCCGATTTTTTTTATCGAGATTGTAGATTCATGACCTTTTGTTACATCTGTGTTTGGACACCCAAGACCAACATTCAATAATTCCATTACCAAATAATTTTACAACCACAAACAACAACCCAGGAACCACAATTTTCCAGGAAAATCCATGCTAGTGTAGTGCTAAGTGTTAGTACCACCCGCAAGTGCATTGTACACGCGTGCCTCGTGACTGGTAATGCTGTTCGCTCCGTAGGCACATATTTATGCATTCAAACACGGCATCAATCATTCTAATGAGCCGGTCAGTAGGCAGGGACGGGTGTAGGAGCCGCGGGCCCGGGCCGTCACGTGATCACCGTAGTGCTGCGCTCGTGATTTATCGATTTATGTGCGGCTGTCAATTCTACATTAGTGCTGGAACGGATTAATGGAGAGACTTGGACTAGATTGGTATAAAACGAGAAAGATTGGTGTTGAAAAGAGGAGGCTTGTGCAGCGGATGGTGTTAATGATGTGCCCTTTGCCAAGAAGTAGGATGATGCAGTAGCAGCAGTAGTAGTGTCGATAAGTGTCTGTGTATCGAAAATTGGTTTTTGAATAAGGGGAGCTAAAAGTAATAGATGGTTTTTGTCCATTACGAAAACTTAACACCAAGCGAAGAGGGGATATACTTTTGGCAGAGCGGTTGCAATCAAATAAATACAAACATGTTGGTCTGCAAGTTTTTTGTGTGTCAAATAATTTTCTTTCTTTCTTTCAGTTGAAATTCCAGACTTATGAAGAAAGCAGCCACTCGCAAGAATAGGAGCTGGCGAAATCAGTAGACGATAACACTACGTAATGCGTACAGCATATAAGTATACATATCTAGTTCTAATACTAGTAAAGAGTATGAATTATTGAGATATGCGTATGTCAAATAACAGACGTATTCAATTCACTGTATTATGACCATTGATAGACGTAAATTACAATTTTACGACGAATAATACCTCATTCGACTGTAATAAACATTATTATGAATATATTTTCGCTCACACCGTACCAGTTTATTAACATATTCGTGTGTAGTTTCAGTTTATCGATATCGATAGTTATAGTGATCAAATGAGCCCTATTTAACATAGCAGTGATATTCAACTAACAAGTTTAGCAATGAAGGAAAGAAAGCTGCCCGGAGCGTCCGGCGCTATTCACAAATTGGCACGAGCTAGGCACGCGTTGCGCCCGCGCACCGTAACGTATCATCTCCTTTTAAAACACACTACAAAACCAACCATATCTCTGTACAACAGAGTATATTTTTCAGTGGGTGTTGTTTGTGGTAGAAGTTACGTTTCAGAACAAGATGAGTTACAAAGATTGAATGGCGCAGTGCAATGATACCGTAGAGCCATTAGTAAGAGCAAAAAGGGTGGAATTCTTTCGATTGTGTTTTGTTTATTTTCTCTTTGATTAATACTTGCGTGGTATGCTAATTATTGCGTTAAGCAAATATGTAGCAGTTGGTTTGAAGTGATTAAGTTCATTTTTATAGTAGAGAGTTTGTTTAAGAATTGGAGCTGGGTCGTGCCGTTTAATAAGGCATGTTGTTGTTAGTTGTTACGAAATTATTTTATAAGGACATTCTGTTCTTAGGTGCTTGTTTTTATGGGTTAAAAGATGTGAAGATGATCTTGGACGAGAAATATAAATTATCGTTGGATGCATAATCAATTAATCACCCCATGATGTTCCCACTGCTGGGACACAGGTCTCCTCTCTTAGAGAAAGAGAGAGGTTGGTAAATGTCACATTTCTTTGAAATTTTGGTTCCAGGACATTCCGGTTTCCTCACAATATTTCTCTTCAACGTTTTGAGAGCAGTGGTGATCAAATTATTTACACTAAGTAAAGCGCCTGCCTGAGTTCAAACCCACGACCTACTCGGAGGTCAGGGCTGTTACCACTGGGCCACTCATCCTCGTCATTGTTGGATACGATCCGATATTTCACTGTGACTACTTGTCTTGTCTTACCCACATCGAAAACTCAATGAAACGTCAAAAATCATGCTCGTATATTTTTTTTTTCTTTTTATTCTTTATTATGAAAAGGGGGTTTTATCCATACGGATACGCCAACCCCATCGTACCTTATCAACAATTAGGTATAGAAATAACTCAGCCTCCTCACTGACTAAGGCAAGGTCTTCACTAGGCTACACATGCTCGTATTTAAAGTCATATTATTCTATTCTGTTTCTGACCCTACACAACATAGACAGCAAAACATCATCCACAAACCAAAAAACAAACATGAAATCATCATTAAACTCATTTACAGCTATGCAAAGCCCAGCAGCTCCTGTCAAAAAACTTTCATAACTCTTCAATCAATAATCGTAATGAAACAATAAAATAAAATCACTTAGCAGTTCGAACATAACGTCCAGTACATGGCATAGTTAACTTTCACATCAAAGGCAATCAATTAGCTGTGTAATCATCTCATCAATGGAGCCTGGAGCTAGACATTATCGGGAACAGTGACCTATTCTCATTTTTATTTGGTCATTAATGAATAAGTAGCTTTTGGTTTGGTTTTTTTATTAAAGTACTAGCTTTGCCTGCGACGTCGTCTACATGAAATTTCTTGATCCCCCGACCCACCCCGTCGCATCGCATCGCCTGTCCGCAGTATTACTTCGTTTTCGCTCTGACTTTTTTATTTTTGCTTAGCTCCTGAGGCTCATAGCGTGATGTTAAATAACCTCAAACCTTCCTCATGAATTGGGCTATGAAATGCAAAAAGATTTTTTCAAATCCGACCGGTATTTCCTGAGTTTAGCGTGTTTAAACAAACTCTCCAGCTTTATTATTAGTTTAAAGATTTACAGTCCGACCGTCACCTCGAGACAATGAGTTCCTGACACCTGTCAGTGATAAATAAAGCTAATAAAGATGAAATTCGCAGAACACGTAAGGTCCGACCGCGCCAAATTTGCCAAAAATGTAAACAACAATGGCCGCTCGAAATTGAATAAAATCGATAAACAAGAGTTTTTATTTTAAGTAATGTTAGTTTTCGTCTAAATCCCCGAGCTAAATAGACGAAAACAAGTAAGTAATGTTTGTTTTCATCTAAATCTCCGAGCTAACTAGACGAAAACAAACATTACTTAAAATAAATACTCTTGCTTATCGATTTTATTCAATTTCGAGCGGCCATTGTTGTTTACATATTTGGCAAATCTGCCGCGGTCGGACCTTAGGTATTTATTTATATGAAACTGACAGGTATCAAGAACGCATGCTCTAGACAGCCGCACGAAGTATCAATATTCAGGGCTTTGTACCATTGGATTAGAATGTCACTTGTTTACCTGGTCTAGTTTTTCAGGCAAAAAAACTAAATTTTGAGGTATTTTTCAGCTAGATAAATAAGTAAGAGTAAGATAAGTATACTTTAGTGTAGTTATTGTAGCCTAAAGAAGGTGGCTGGGGGTACACTGGATGCGGAATGCGGAGGACAGGGTGCTGTGGCGCAGTCTGGGAGAGGCCTATGTCCAGCAGTGCACTGCGATAGGCTGAGTTAATTGATTGAATTATAGAATTATAGTCACGACACGACGTCTAAAATTACTATCATAAATACTGAAGAAAAATTAAACAAACTGACGAAGTCTGGCAAAGCGTACCGGCTTCGCAACCACAAATGTCAAAAACTTCCTTTCAACTCACGCGCAGATCGCAATCAATAGTGCGCAGATTTTCAGACTTTTCACTAATTACACCAATCAGCACAAAGTACTCAACAAATTAACGACTCGCTCTGATTTACTTTGACTCGTTTTGTATTCGATTATTGTGAACTTAAATAAAGTTAATTGGACTTTTAGGACTGGACAAATTTTATGATTTCCTCCGTGTGCAAGGAATGTGCGTATAATCTTGTGTAATTGTATTTAATACGCTGATTTGTTTATAAATTGAAGTATTAACGGATAGATTGAAAGCTCTGGAATTTACTCATTTAGTAAATTAGTAGTGGTAATAGTTATCTCCGTTAAAGACGTAAGTAGTAACGTGGTCAAAAGGTCGAAAGTTCAAATTAACACCGTTGAACTATACCAATTAAGCAATTATCTACACTGCCTTATAGCTGGAATAAATACCAGCAGTATTAGAAGAGATTTAAATTATTATTTATTTTTAGTGCCCACTGTACAACTTCAAACATAATTTATAACTTTTTCAATAGTCACTCCGAAATCAAGAAATCAAATTAATTACTTACCATTAAAATAGAGTTGATATTTGTTTAACTTCAAATAATATTAATTTGAAACACAAGTTTGAATAGACTTTAGGGACTGCTTGTTTGTCCAGGTGGTCGCAAGCGCTACTGCTGAGCTGTGATGTAGTCCTGAGTTCGATTCCCGGGTCGGACAAAATTTTTCCATCTGGAATTTCTCAGTAGCAGCCCGGAGTCTGAATTTGTGCCCGGTTGATGGCAATAGGCTAACCCTCTATTACATGGGATTAAAACATAACTGGCGAAATGTGGGTGTGGTTACTATAGGTCAGTTACCTATAGTAGCAGAGAGGGCTCTGCTTTACCCTTCGGGGAATGCAGGCGTGATGTTATGTTATGTCTCCAAACTTCAAACAGAAAGAAGTCCTGCGTTGTAGACAACCAACCCGCAATGGGAGAATTCCATAGTAACCATTGAGGAAATATTCTGCTGAAACTGTTATAAAAACTAATATTCAATCACCGACCAAGTCACACAATTTACCTATATAATCAATAAAAAAATATGCACGCCAAGCCGCAATAACCAAGCAAAAAAATCTAGAAGAAAATTACAATAATAAATCTAGCCAACACTCAACTTTCTCAGGCGACGTTCTAAACGAGGCACAGTTTTTTTTACAAAACCACTTATTGACGTAGTTTAAACATGATTACTATGTAAATTTATAATGGATGGGTCATCAAGTTGACTATCAAAGACATCATTACCTTATTCCTGTCACTCGGCAATTTCATATCATCAATCTTGTATTTAAATGGTACAAGTAAACGCTCTCAGTTGGTCCCGAGGCAGCTCATAATGGCCTATAAATCCAACATTAGAATTGAGAAGCTATTAGTTCGTAAGTTTGTAAACTAAAACGAATTTAAGTAGCACTTTTATTAGTTTTGTCAAGTGCATGATTGATTTTTTTATTATTTTTACTTCCGCCATAGAAAATTAAGAAAAGCGATCTTAAAGTTTATTACTTACCCACTTTACATCTTTTACTTCAGTTATAGCTTAACAAAAAACCTACACAATTATCAATTATGGTATAGAGGTATGAGGAACAGGGTGTAAAGTTCACTCATACTCTATAGAAAAGGAAGGATCCTCCTACCAGACGGGTGTTGTGTCTGGCGGGCAACTGCCCGATGATTCATGTCGGGCCGTTGTATCTATGCTAGTTGCGCGGTAAACTCTGCTTGCGAGATGCAGGATATGCGTGACGTCAGTATGACGCGTTGTTCGCATGTGGCGTTGTAGATACCGCTACATCACTCCCCCCCGGAGACCGGAGGTCGATAGTGGGCTGAGTCTTGTATCTTGCGATGCTTGCCAGGCCAGCTGAGGTTCCAGTGAGTCGGAACCGGTTGCCGCATAGTTCACGGTGAGTCGGAACTGTCTGCGAAGATGTCCCCAGTGAGTCGGGGTGGCGCTGCGTTATGTTCCAGTGCGTCGGATTTGATACAGCGTCGGGTTGAGGCTGACTGCTGGCGTCGACCAGGAGAGGCTTATTAAGGGCTCTGCTTGTAGACCGGCCGAAGGTGCAGTGTGCTGTGCCAAGGTTGCTGATGAGGCTGAGGGTGATGACCAGGTATGCGCGGTCGCTGCATGCTGGTGGTCAGGATACCCGTTGAAGCCGTGGGTGCTGGGCTGGCTGGGTGACTCGCCGCTCTAAAGCTTGCGGGAGTGATGATGATGACGTCACGCTGAAGTATTTGCACGAAGGCTGCGCTGACGATCACGTCGGGGTCACCAGTATAGAGGTATGAGGAACAGGGTGTAAAGTTCACTCATACTCTATAGAAAAGGGAGGATCCTCCGACCAGACGGGTGTTGTGTCTGGCGGGCAACTGCCCGATGATTCATGTCGGGCCGTTGTATCTATGCTAGTTGCGCGGTAAACTCTGCTTGCGAGATGCAGGATATGCGTGACGTCAGTATGACGCGTTGTTCGCATGTGGCGTTGTAGATACCGCTACAATGGCAAAACCATAAAACTATGTACAATTCCCTGAACTGCACATTTCTCATCAACATTGAATGTACTTAAGAATTTTCAGGTCTCGCTCAACTTAAAACCTTGGCTCATAATCATATATACAACAAAAAATTGCTCTTAGCTAAAAAGGAAAAGTAAGCAAGTTATTAAATACCAGTTACTCGCTCCAAATGCTTTAAACGCATCACTGATTTGCGACACTGGACATGCTCACATACCTAATAACAAATTACATAAAAACGTTCTACGAGTATGATGCAGCTTCAGTTAATTTTCTTGTCATGTTGCTAATAGGGAATTGATGTGTAGTTTCCAAGCATTTAAAACCTAGATAACTTAAAGACTTCAAGATAATCTTCACTCCGTTTTCATCGAGGCTTTAGATTCCGTGTGGACGGCATTCCTTGAGGGAAAAACGAAGCGTGTCTAGTTAATTATATTGTAATTGGCGAGGATGGCTCAACTATCTGGAGTATTGCGGCACTTGCATAGTAGGCAAATGCACTGAGTCATCTGTGCACATTAAAGAAACTTTGTGTGGATGAATAACTAGTTTTAAACTTTCGTTTTTGCAAGGAGGTTTCCTTCTGGTTCTGACCATATCGAGTAAATAGTACGTTTCACGTGACGATATAGCTGTAACCAATGCAAATAGGATCATCCCTCTTCAATTCATCAGTCTTCGTGGCACAGCTGATGTAGTACGTTTCTGCAACTTTGTATTCAGAGTAAATATATTTCCTTCCTCACACTAAACGTCAATATATCTACCATCTGAAGTACATTTCACTTAACGTGTACATGTAAATAGAGCCTCTTAGGCACACGTCACATTATGCCAACATGGTGCCCACAAGGAAGTTTTATTTTACCAAAACAATAAGCAAAGTCGTTCCATATCCTCAGAGGGTTGGCTGCGACCGGCTCGAGAATCGCTTTAATGATGTCAAAAGGCAACATAATGTGTTCTCCTTAAACGGTCGTCGCAGTTCGTTACTGTCGCCTCCTTCCTCGGTGACGTCTCACTGCCTACCAGACGGACGCATTAAGATCACCTTAGGGCACCACCATTATGTAAAACGACCACAGAATAAAATATATTCACTCGTTAAAAAATAAATATACGACCGGCTCCGGTGTTTGCTCGTTTTACGACGAAATTGTACAAATAAACTCGCCGTAGTGTTGCACGCTGGCCAGATCTCTCAAGTGCTTTTGGCATTATAAAAATGATGACGTTATGCATAATAAAATCTCGATAAAGGAAGCCGTGTTCATAATTCACGGCGTCCTCTCGCTGCAATCGTAATAATAAAGAAGGTTTTTTTTTTTGTGGTGAGGATATGGCCATTCGCTGGCCGTACCGACGACCTCGCAGCAACCTCTATACCAAATTAATTTGGCCGTATATAGAGCGCGAACATTGAAAACGTGTTAGGGTACACAGAGATATGACATGATCGTCGACATCCACCGTAATAACAGCTCAGCTCGATATAACAGGAATTAATGTATCTGTCGATAGCTAAGGTCGAACTCCCAGATTACAGATCGAACGACCTCGTTGGATCTTATCTCTATAATTCGAAAATCTTTTATGAATAATTTGTCTCCATTATGTTCGGAACGTTTAATGCTCAGGATTGGAACTTGACATCCTGTAATGCTAATCAAGTATTAAATTCCTATTTTAGAATGTTGATTTATTTCCTCTCGTTTACGTAATTTATTGGTTCGGCAAAACATCAAATAGTTTAAATAGTCAATATCATGTAAACATTATTGTTCTGGGAGTTAATCGAACTATGACAAAGAGACTATCGAGTAGGAAGTCAATTCGATTGAAGTATGTGTAGTGTATTATGATCATTATTGACTGCAGGAACAATAAGATGACAGTTTTTATTGCATAGCATTACTGTCAAAATATTTATTGATGTAATCAGCGCAAACAGACTTGACCAGTAAGAATATAAAACGTATTACTCAGCGATCTACATCATCATAATATACCTACGTACAATTCCGCCTTACTTTTGCTTTCGTTTCCGACCTACGCGTATTAAAAAGGCTTGAATGAACGTAACGGGTAAATTGATTGTGGGGCGCGTCGCAATACTACCTACTGCTCATACCTTATAATTAGATGATATGAATTCGATGCGATAGCGTGGCGGTCCCTTGCGAAACTCGCCCGACTTCTAAGGGACCACGTCCACATTTACAAGCTAAAACGACGTACAACGTGATCCGATTTCAGACCAAACATTCCTCTGCGTGCTAAACTACAAAGCTCAAAATTCTGCGCGCTCAAAATTAGGTTTAACCCTTTCAATTCCCATGTAGCCGCTGGACTATAGATGAAGTCACTCCGGAATGTGCTTTTGCATATTCAACCAATTTTACGCTCTATTTTCAAACACATACAGATGTAAATCGTGTTTGAATCAATAAGATATGCGTCGTTTACAGTTATAGGCGGCGCACGCGTTAGAATCAGGATGCTGTAACTGTCCGGACGCGGGTCTAATTACCGCCGCCACTCAATATTGCAAAATGAAGCCTATTCTAGAGTAGTACCCCTCGGCTATTACACTCCATCTATTGTTACACAGAGCACATTTAAAACGTTCAATGGTGTCTTATAATGACCTAGGTGCGGTTCATGCTACTGATACCTGCAGAGACAATAAACTATTTTATCTACACGATCTCTGATCAACAATTTCTAATTAATCTCGTACACAACTCCAATTAATTGTTGTTATGAAAGTTTAATTATAATTACCATGTATTACGCAGGTTTTATAATGATAAATTTTATCAATGACTGTGTTACATGAATTTAATAAGCGTTAAGCGTATTAAAAGTTTGAACGACAAAAACTTAATTTGCTTTTTGACGTTACTTAAAAGAGTAATTTTGACTTATTTATAACTAGCAGCACCCCGCGGTTTCACCAGCATAAGTCTCGATCTCGTGGGAATATCGGGATGAAAAGTATCCTATGTCCTTTCCCGGGACTCAAACTATCTCTATACCAATTAATCTGCCTAGCCTTTTCCCAACTATGTTGGGGTCGGCTTCCAGTCTAACCGGATGCAGCTGAATACCTGTATTTTACATGGAGCGACTGCCTATCTGACCTCCACAACCCAGTTACTGGGTAATACGATACCCCTTTAGTAAGACTGGTTGTCAGACTTTCGAGCTTCTGACGACCCGTAACGAATGTCAAAGATCTACGAATAACAGCAACTATCTCTATACCAAATTTCATCTAAATCGGTTCAGCGGTTTAAGCATGAAAAGGTAACAGACAGACAGGCATTCGCATTTATAATATTAGTATGGATGAAGCGTGGCTCGACTACCTCATTGGTCTAGTGGCTGCAAGCGCTACTGACTTCTTTCATATAGCATGAGGTCCTAGGTTCCATTCTCAGGTCGGGCAAAATGATATTTGGTTTTTCTATCAGAAATATGTCAGCAACAGCCTGGAGTCTGGATTTGTGCCCGGTTGATGGCAATAGGCTCACCCCCTATTACATGGGACTTAAACATACCGAAATGTGGGTCTACTATAAGAACACATCAGCCTAACCCTTCAAGACTACAGGCGTAACGTTATGTTATGTTTCCAAACATCACAGAGCAAGGCCTGGGTTGTGGACAACCAGCCCACAATGAGAGAACTCCGAGCAAAATGTGGATGTACAGACGCCAGCACATCAAGCTACCCTAAACTGTCAAACTTTCCCAATCAACTTTGAACCATAAGTTTTAGTGATAAAGTTGAAAATCTATTAAAGAAATTTGACAGATTGTAGTAGCTTGATGTGCTGGCGTCTGTACTATCATGTGATGTGGGGCTACACCTCAGCCTAACCCTTCAAAGACTACAAGCGAGTTGTTATGTTATAATAAATTGAAGCCCAATGGAATGATCAAGGTATAAACTTATAGCGCAGACATTAACCAGTGTTAAGTCGTAAAAGTCAGTAACGTAACTAACAATATTAGAACTGTTGTACAGTCAACAGCAAAAGTAGATGATGAAAATTAATTATAACTTTTGGAGTTAAAACTGATCACGAATATATGGCAACTGTACTAGTAGTAAATGTGTAGTAAATGTTTGGTATAATTTACAATCACATACTTTTGAATCACTTCGACGCCACACAGTCCTGACGCGAACTCCGTTCATTAGTATTGAATTTCTGATTTTCATCATCTACTTTTGCTGTTGACTGTACTTGTCATATGTCTTGATAAAATCGTGTAGATAAAGCGGTTCAATTAATTCAGTATGGCTTAGTTTTAATAAAGTCCGCATTAACACGGGTTTGTGATGTAATTGACGACAACAATAAACATAAGGAAGCTGGAGCTATGCAAACGGCTTGTAGGACATGCTGTAGGTAAAGTTGCGCATGCGCAGTGTAGGCTAAATGTGGTGCTAATGGTGTTAGTGAGTCAGTATTGTGTGGTTTGATGACTTTTATAAATATAAATGATTTTTTTTAATTGAAGTCACAAATACTTGTATAAATTAAAAAAATAATTCAACGTAGCCGGTTTGAGGTATTTGAGCATATCTCAGTCCATCGGAGGGCAAAGATACCCTCATGCCTTTCAGTTACTTCGATGAGACTGTGGCCAATGGCACTTTAAAAGATAAAGGTGTACCTACTATGGCGACTAGAGCATTTCAGAAAAATCTGCTGCACAAACCCATGCGATTCTTTGTTTCCTTAAAAACGAAATAACCTCAATTATATTGTGACATACCAAACATTCCAATCACTGATCAGCCCCATGATTGCCAGTCCCATCAAATCGAAGACATCCGCAGCGCCGATCACTCAATGACGTCATAATGACAGGAAACGCTATAGTTCACGTAAAATTGATATGGTATAGTAATGCCAACATAAGGTCAAGTCTACACTTCCGCTCTGTGATCACTTCTTGAATCTATAGAACTCCGTACTATATAATATTTAATATTATAAATGCGAGAGTAACCGTGTCTGTCTGTTTTTCTCATCGATTAGTATATCTATGGTCTTTCTGTAGGCATGATGTTACCTTTTCACGCATAAATTACTGAATAGATAGGAATGAAATTTAAAAGATAGATAGCCTGGGACCTGGAGAAGGATATAGGCTATTTTTCACCCTGATCGCAGACGAAGTCGCAGGCAACAGCTAGTACTCGTATCACATCACACTTCACACTAATATTATAAGGGCGAAAGTTTGTGAGTGTGTTTGTATGTTTGTTACTTCTTCACGCAAAAACTACTCAACGGATTTGGATGAAATTTGGCACACATATAGTAAATAACCGAGATTAACACATAGGAAACTTTGATCCCGATATTCCTATGGGATCAACACTTATGCGGGTGAAACTGCGGGGCGCTGTTAGTATTTTATAAATGCGAAACTAACTCTGTCTGTCTGTATGTTACCTTCTCACACCTCTACGGCTACGGTTATGGATGGAATTCGAAATACGGATAGACCTTGACCTGGGTCAGGTCATAAGAATTTTTTTCCCAGCACCACTCGGACGAAACCAACCTGGCGTGGTAGACAGTCCACTCCCTCTCACAGAAAGGAGACCTGTGTCCCAGCAGTGGAAACATTATAGGCTGATTATGCTATGCAGACGAAGCCACGGACAAAATCTAGTAGAAGTATAAGCAGTAGATTCATATCACATGTCACTTACAAGTTTTCAATGACAGTGTCAGATAATCCTTAATGACTGAGATTAATTGCAATGACGTGACAAGTGTGTTGTAAATTAATTTGTATGATTTATTGCTTAGTTAGAAATGGTAGAAGGAGCGCTGGCAGACCAATGGTTAAATGGGTGGACGACCTGCAGAAGATCGCGGGGAATACCTGGATGAGACTCGCACGGACCAGGGAAGCACGCACTGAAAGAAATAAGCAGTAAATAAAAATGAAAAACCATTGATCCGAACTGCTTTAAACAGTTCCATATGAGCCTAACGTTCAAAACAGTATTTTTTACAGATCCGAACAAAATGTTACCGTCATGACAGTAAGCTTTAACGTTTTAAGTAGCTAAAAGGTCACAAAATTAACTGTTTTAGTCACTTGGTTATATCGTTCAAACCATTGAAATTTACTTACATTACAGTAATGGTGGTTTTCCTTTTTTTTTGTTTTTTTTTTCAGTAAATAGTTTGTTCAATCATTAAAAGTTACTTTTTTGTCTTTTACTGTTTTGCATACATTTCTTCTTACTTTATAAAGTCAGTAAGTCTTGATAAAATCGCTTTAATGTGGTGTAGTAAGAAAAATTTTTTTTCAGTGTGGCATAAAAGGGAGAAGGCCTATACAGCAGTAGGAGGAACAAGGCTATGAATGTTAATGATAATGATGATGATCGCGTATCTGTATCCTATTTGACTGCAGTGTTTACGTAAATACTAAAATAAATAAATGACTGAACCAAGTTCGATAGAAGAAAATGGAAAAAAGATTTTCCCTGTTGCGAATGTCACGTCGTTTGAATAGAAGGCTTCGTCCCAACTGATCCCTAGTCCGCCCCAGTTTTTATATGCCTATTTTGTTTCGTCATCGTCATGTAAAATCCTTACATCGTAGCACTTTTCCGACAAACTGTACCCTTGCAGCTAAAGGGTACAGGTTGTCGGAAAAGTGCTACGATGTAAGGTCTTAAGTCCAAAACCCATCAAACCGCCCTATTCTCAAAAAGTTTCCTAGGAATGGCTCCAAAAATATTCAACAAACTGCCCAAATCAATAAAAGCTTCTAAAGACTTAAGTACTTTCAAAAAAACACTCCATAGGTTCCTGATACAGAAAGCATATTACAACATAAATGAATATTTAGAAGAAAAACAAAACCCGTAATACCATTTCCTCATATTTAATAATTACCTACTTTCTTACTATACCTAGTTAATAAGTTTAGTTAATAATATTAGTTAGTTATCTTAATTTGTACAATTTTCCTTTTTTATATTATTGCTAGAGATTTAATACTGTTATTAAATTTAACAGTAATCTATAATTTATAGGCCTACCAATTAATTACCTACTATTTTGTTTTTTTTTACCTACTAATTTGTACGCTTACTATGTTAGCGTTTCATTTGTACGCCTTGCAAGGCAGCACATAGTGACACAAAATTATTTTTATTATATCCATCATGTACGACTACATTACACCTATGTGTACAAATAAATATATTTGAATTTGAATTTGAATTTGAATTTTACATAACGAAACAAAATGTATCCTATGTTCTTCTTTAGGTAGGCAGGTAAAAAGCTAACTTTCCAGTAACTTTCGTGAAAATCGGTTCAGTGTCTACTACCACTACAGTTTCTACGTCAGCTTGGCACATTTTCCCGATTTTCCGGAGCTCAATGTTGTATCAAGAAAATAAGTGTGTAAAACTCATTCTTCTTTGCGTAAGATTCAGCATAAAATAATCACTAGTTGGTATTTCAGACTCTAATTAATTCAGATCCGATCCGATACAATCTCAATATTTCATTTCAACAACTTTACAATTTATTACTTGTTACTTTTATTTGATTCGCCACACGTTATCGCAATATTCAAACTAGTTTTTTTTATAGACTTGTTTCACATTTTGTTTCAATGTCCCCTCACATGACTCCATCTATTTGATGACAATGTCTGAACGCAGAAAGCTTCATCTAGCTACCATTAAACAGACATATATTTACAAAAAAAAAAAACAGATTATCTATATGGAAAATTAATCGATTGGTTGCGAGATATAATTAAAGTTAAAACCATTTTCCTTCCCATTGTTGGCTTCATCGCATAAAACAGTTGTACCTACTCCGTGGGAGCTCCACATTCCCTGCCACGCTTTGCTGGATCAAAAAGCTACCTCATTTTCCTGCAAAAAAAAATTTTAGTACTTTTAGTACCAAGCAGGTCTGCGCTCTATAAAAAAAATATTTCTTTTTCATACATATTCATCTTATTCATAGAACAATGTCCAAAGTCCAAAGCTTACAACCTGCAAGTGCAGTTTGTAATTCGAGGTGGACACGATACCGACACGTAATAACCGCCAGCCGTCTGATTATGTTTTAATCTCGATAACTTTAAATTCGACATTTTCGTAAAAATTACATTAAATTATTCTCGAGCACTCACAATCTCGAACGTAATCATCCGCCAATAAAATTGATGTTCGATATGATGTTCTGAGAAACTGTTTATATTATGTGCGATGTAGGAAGATACTTTGTAGTTCCTATAATACGTAATAAGTACTGACGGTAATTCGCTCCAGTACTTTAGTACTTTCGAAAATCGAAGATCATTGCTTCATTTTCTGGTACTTACGAAGCAATAAACCATTAAAATGTCGAAGAATTTTAAGTACATGCTAATATGAGCAAATTATCGCTCAGAGGACATGGCCGTTCAATATAAATTGGTGCGTAGCTTATTTGCATTGACCATACAAATAAAATATAAAAATCTACTAAAAATATTCATGAGCATATACTTCAATCTGTTTATCTTTTTATACCATAGTTTATTGTAATGGAAACGTGTAATATCGTTTAATGGAGATGAATAAATAACTAGCACCTATTTTAAATAAATAAAAGCTTCTGAATTATTGTTTAATTTATAAATCTTACACTATGTCCGGAGCATTCAAGGGTCGTTCGTTATTTACGATGAAATATACTTATTTATTGTAGCCATTACAATTGCATCTGCATTTTTATTGTTTCATTGTGGAAGAGAATAAAGCACGACGCCTTCTTTATCGGTTCAAGGTTTTATTTCTTTTAGTTCCTGCGTAATTACTCTACCTTACTACAGACTAGCTGAACAATTATCTACAACATCGTAAACCAAATACTCGTAAGTATGAAAAGTTTCATTTGTTTTACTTTTCGAAACGTGAATTCGGCCCACATGAAAATCACGTTTGGTAGCACAAAGTACCCACGCCTCGATGCCTAATTAATACAATTACGTGAACATAAAACACATCAATAAATAACAAAAGCAGTGCAACGTGTGGAGCTGACAGTAACAGCGATCAACAAGTGGAAAGGGCAGACGAGGCCCCACGGCCGCCCCGCGCAAGCGCACAACTCCAAAAACGTAATTTATAACTACATTTAACCGAAGAGCCTGCCAGACGACTTCGTCCAATATTAATATCGGCGTCAGCATCATTAAGGCATTCCTTTTATTGCGACTTTAAATAAGTCCGTTCGCCGATCGCCTTTATTAAAAGAGGCTACCTTTCTCCAAGGTTTTGCAACGGCGCCCTTCTTTTGAGGCGGTTTTTTAAGCAGTAATGCAGCACACCAATTTACTGACCAGTGAAGTAACAAAAGAAATTCTTATCAATTTTTTGTGGTAATTTTTACACGCTTTTTGTGCTTAATAATCACTTAATCTGCGGTGGTATTTTTGGTAATTTATTGGATGGTTTGTTGGATATCTCGAAGGTAGGAATCGGTAGCGCATCGACAAACATCGCTGCGATTCGCTGAAGCGGTAATGAGACGAAATTAAAGTTGAATGTATAAGGGAATTGGCCTGTAGCTACGAGTATTTTGCGGTTGGTCTTTACATTAATATTTTAGCATATGTTAACAGTAAATCTTGACAAAACGTGAATACTAAATGCAGTGTGTCGGACTGGTGCAGTGAAGGTGTGAGCGAAGGTGTCAGCTACCGGTCTCAGGCCTCCGACACATGACTGTTTGTTTTATTTTTTATTCTCGTCGTGGACACGTCGCACCCGTATAAATCATTTGAACTACACGTGTAAACATAATGTAGACTTAACTTAAATTAACATATGAATTTATAAATTGTCTTTATACTATAACTATTTATTTACCAACCCGCCCTGACCCCGCTTGGTGGATTACGACCCATTCCCTCTCACAGAAAGGAGGCCTGTGTCCCAGTAGTGGGAACATCATACGCTGATTATGCTATATTTATTTGCCAAATGTTTCGAAGGAAAGCAATATAAAGGGCACGTTTTTTATCATTGTTTAGTAATGATGCTAAAATGTTCCCCCTGATGATCTCCCAAGGCATAAATTAAAAAGTAGTCGAGCACATTTAATCAAATTACATGTCCCCAACTACCAGCCCGGTGACAAAAGCTTTCGTCTCCGAAACTTGACATAATGAACTGCGCTGATGCTAAAGATCCTTAATTACACAACTTTTTCAACCGCGAGATGATTTATTTCATTATAAATACATTTTTAATACAACATGGAGGACGAGTATTATGAACCAGTACCTAATTAACTTATGATATTATTAAATTGCTTATGAGTTCTTAATTAAGAAGCTCTTTTTTGTTTTTGTGTTTAATTAGTTGCGATGAAAATTATATTTCCGGGTAGGAAGGAATAAGTAGCTGTGTCGAAATTGATACTCAAGTAATTCAAAGATACCCATAATAGTTTTTAATGATGCAACAGAAGGCCAACTCTCGTAATTTAAAACGTTCAACATCTAGTCGCAGTTTCATCTCGGCGACAAAGTTAATGTCAAAAACTTGTCAAAATATAGGGAAATATTTTTGTCAGATTGAGACTGAGATTAGACTGTGAACGTTCTTAAAATTACAAGAATTGCCCCTCAGATAATTTTGAATATAAACCGTTAGTTGGTATTTTTAATGTTACTGCATTTTCCATAGCACCTGTATTCGCAACTAAATGATGGCAATGTTAAGTGTTTCTATTACTTGAAACATACTTTTGTTAAGTTCTTTGGCCAAAGAAATAGCATTGCCATTCCACGTGGCAATGCTGCCAATCTTCTGGGCACGTTTCCGGATGACAGCGATGTTGAAGATTACTTCGACGCCTCAGAGTCCTTGTGTTTTTGTATTTATTTGTATAGGTACTTAGTTAGTCATTTAATTTAGCACCTAGTGTAAATAGTTAGTAGTGTTAAATATTGTACCTAAAAGTTACAGAATATATTAAGTTATTACTTAACGATTTATCGATGACGAAAATCTGTCCGTATAAGTTTTCATCACTTGATGTAGCTGAAGCCTTACAATCGTAAGGCGTGTACTACATGACCAAACTAGTTTGACAGCACATCGCCCTTGAAAACCTCAACTTAATAAAGTGACACCTTACGACATAACTTACACCCACAAATACCGTCTTATCGCATCTAAACATCACTTATTAATAATCATGTCAATGAATAAATTATGTTCCGTGATGCATGAATTAAT
This sequence comes from Hydraecia micacea, assembly GCA_914767645.1. Lineage (NCBI taxonomy): Eukaryota > Metazoa > Arthropoda > Insecta > Lepidoptera > Noctuidae > Hydraecia > Hydraecia micacea. The sequence continues at coordinate 7,068,968 of OU611794.1, forward strand.
TAATATCCACGAAATTCGTGGCCGGACAGTACAGAGTATAACTGACCGCGATCCGTTGCGTAAACGGACGACATACATAACATAATCAGCATATTATAATGTTCCCACTGCTGGGACACAGGCCTCCTCTCGGTGGGAGGGAGTGGGCCGTAATCCACCACGCGGGCCCAGTGCAGGTTGGCGGACGTCACATGTCTTCGAATTTTTGGTTCTATTACATGCCGGTTTCCTCACGATGTTTTCCTTCATCGTTTTGAGAGCAGTGGTGATGAAATAATTTACACAAAGTAAAGCGCCTGTCTGGGTTCGAACCTACGACCTGCACCTCATAAGTCGCGGTCGTTACCACTTGGCCACCACTGCTCTCTATTTTATACGGACGAAATTTTATAAAATTTTAACGTTGATTTTTCCGCTCTCGTCACGACAACGAGACAAGTGCAGGCTACAGCTCTAATAATTGCTTCGGAGCCAAACTGGCGCTGCGTTATATAAGCACAATAATTCTCTCTCGGTCGGAAACCGTCGCCCCGAAGGTCCGAAAATATTGCCCTACTCCAATTTATCAGAAGAGCGAGCAAATTACCTCGGCTTTTATTCTCAGAGTTTCGTTATTTTACGTAAAAGTGAAAAATCCACTGCAGTTAATGTCAGTGGCGTGCGATAATTAATTGAGGCCCCCCAAGTAATAATTCGGGCAAATAAAATGTGTTCGATGTGGACATTCCCACGCGGCGCGGGCGCAGGCGGTGACGCGAGTGATGCGCGGCATGTGAAACTATGCGATGTTTGGGTGGTATCGGCCCATTCTCGCCGTTACGCGGTGCTATTAACATGCCTCGAATCCTGGGAAAGATGTTAGTCCACCGATGTAATGGAGAATTCAAGTTTTTCCTTTTAAATTGAGCGTTAGTAAGAATTACAAAAATATTTCTCGCTTGGAACATTTAAAAGTTTTGCGAAAGATCATTAAGGTTAAGACAACGAGTTGAAGTACTAATTTCGAGTGTAAATAAAAAAGTTGTTCCATATTTCAATGTTTCTTCATGTTGGTGTCAGGACCCATGGGGCTCACATAAATTATGAAAAGCTGACGTGCGCAGGGCTGTCTCGTCATTATCGACAGGTTGCTCTTTACATGATGCCGCATACAGTGCAGTCATTTAAACTCGTACTGTATCTTGACAGGACACCATCTGCGAAATACTTTGAGAACAATAGCTATAATTTAATTTTTTTTTTTTTGTATTCGGTACAAAGGATTTCCCAACTTCGAATACATATTCTTGTTTCATTTCTTATTCCAGAAAAACTCAAGATGGATTTCCTATTTTTAAATTCAGAGCGGGCAAGGTACGGTCAATATATTCAAATTTTTTTTTAGCCACAAACCTATACATACGCACGTCTCGCGCGACAAGTAAAAAGCCGGTGAAATTCAACATTTACTCGTAAAAGCTAAGGTCAATGGATAGTCAGTTAACGTGCGTATTAACTTTACCTTCAAACGAACAGGTATCAAGTGCCGACATCCTTAATTAAGGTAGAACGTCGGTCCGTCAACTGGATTAAAAGATCGGATTTGATTTTGATTGATATTGCGGTGAAACCGCGGCCACTCGACCACTCTCGGATTTTCTCGCGCACTTAAGGGCTTGGACACATCGTTGATGGGAAGATGGACTGTCGATCGTTGCAGGTGGCTTTAGGATTCATAATTATATTGGATGGGCCGTAGCTGTGAATCAGTTTAGAGCGGATATGAAGATTGGAAAAAGTCCCTATCGTTTATTGTTATATCGTTTATGTTTGTCTGTAGCGTGTCATGCCTACGACCTGACTAAGTAACTCGTTGTTTGAGAAAATAAAGCAGTGTGTCATTGACTAGCATGTTTGATGGTTAGCCGTCTTTTACCTGCATAATATCTAACACTTATTTGTTGATGGATTGCTAACTATAGAATAACATATATACATACATAATCAGCCTATAATGTTCCAGGGCCCTATTTCTCAAAACTTATTAGACTAATAAATAAAATTTTAGTCCATGAACGAATATTTTTTACAAGTTTACTAGTGTGCGTTTCTCGAAGCTACGGTAGTAAACTATTAGTTACTAGTTGCCAACTAATAAATATTGGCTAAAATTACCAGAGTAAATTCAATTTGGTTTCATAAAATAATGTGTTATTAAATACTCTTGTAAATTACACTGGTAAAGCTATTAGTCTCAGAAGGCTTGTAAAAAATATTAGCCAAAATTATTAGTCTTAAAATCAAACAAATTTTATAAAATGTGGTCATATTCGGACACTTCCGACTACAGATATACAGGGTTATTGGAAAAACACCAAAAACCTCTTAAGAGGTCAATGTACTTCATTATGAACAACTTTTACTATGGGACCAAATCTGACATTTATGGTCAAAATCTAGGGAACAGCAGATGTTTTTATCACGATTTCAGGTTTGGTGCCATAGTAAAACTTGTTCCTTATGATAAGTACAATGACCTCTTAGAGGTTGTTGGTGTTTTTCCAATAACCCTGTAGATACACCTAGATAACGCAAGAGCAACTACTTCGCGTGCCCAGCTTGCGTACAAAAATCGTAAGCCGCCACTTTCGCGCTCAGTCCTGTAACTCCTGTAGTACTGTTCATAGACTATACACTTATAAACTGAGAGTACTGTTGGCTGGGTGAGCATGAGCGCTGGCGCTAGGTCCCGGGGGTGGGGCGAGATGGGTGCCGCACGCGGCGGCGTCTTCGAATCTAAATACGTCATAGTAGGTAGTCAAAAATGGCACGCTTGGTTTTCATACAGATCGCGATACTTGCGTTATATAGGTCTATCTATATCGTTGCTTCCGATAGTGAAGGAGATACAATAATAATGTTTGAGAAACCCTAAACAGAATGTATCTTGCTTCTAATACACTTTTCAAAACCATTAGCTTTAGATCCATGGTAAATTGAATTTAATAAAATTATTTACTTTAAATAAACGCCTAAACGGTGGATGCTTTTGGATAAAACAATTCGCTTTTACCGCCAATGTGCAAACGACAAAATCAAACGAATCCAAAAATGGCGGGAAGCCAAGCCAGCCTAATATTTTTTATTAGTCTGCCACTATTAGTTATTAGTCCAGGGCCCTATTTCTCAAAACTTATTAGACTAATAATATTAGTCCATGAACGAATATTTTTTACAAGTTTACTAGTGTGCGTTTCTCGAAGCTACGGTAGTAAACTATTAGTTACTAGTTGCCAACTAATAAATATTGGCTAAAATTACCAGAGTAAATTCAATTTGGTTTCATAAAATAATGTGTTATTAAATACTCTTGTAAATTACACTGGTAAAGCTATTAGTCTCAGAAGGCTTGTAAAAAATATTAGCCAAAATTATTAGTCTTAAAATGAAACAAATTTTATAAAATGTGGTCATATTCGGACACTTCCGACTACAGATATACAGGGTTATTGGAAAAACACCAAAAACCTCTTAAGAGGTCATTGTACTTCATTATGAACAGCTTTTACTATGGGACCAAATCTGACATTTATGTTCGCATAACTGGTCAAAATCTAGGGAACAGCAGATGTTTTTATCGCGATTTCAGGTTTGGTGCCATAGTAAAACTTGTTCCTTATGATAAGTACAATGACCTCTTAAGAGGTTGTTGGTGTTTTTCCAATAACCCTGTAGATACACCTAGATAACGCAAGAGCAACTACTTCGCGTGCCCAGCTTGCGTACAAAAATCGTAAGCCGCCACTTTCGCGCTCAGTCCTGTAACTCCTGTAGTACTGTTGGCTGGGTGAGCATGAGCGCTGGCGCTAGGTCCCGGGGGTGGGGCGAGATGGGTGCCGCACGCGGCGGCGTCTTCGAATCTAAATACGTCATAGTAGTCAAAAATGGCACGCTTGGTTTTCATACAGATCGCGATACTTGCGTTATATAGGTCTATCTATATCGTTGCTTCCGACAGTGAAGGAGATACAATAATAATGTTTGAGAAACCCTAAACAGAATGTATCTTGCTTCTAATACACTTTTCAAAACCATTAGCTTTAGATCCATGGTAAATTGAATTTAATAAAATGATTTAATTTAAATAAAACAATTCGCTTTTACCGCCAATGTGCAAACGACAAAATCAAACGAATCCAAAAATGGCGGGAAGCCAAGCCAGCGTAATATTTTTTATTAGTCTGCCACTATTAGTTATTAGTCCAGTACCTGTTTTTGAGAAACAGGAAATATTAGGACTTGTAATTTTTACACTAGTAACTAATAACTAATATATTAGTAAACTAATAGTTTCGAGAAATAGGGCCCTGCTGGGACACAGGCCTCCTCTTTGTGAGAGGGAGTGGGCCGTAATCCACCACCCGGCCCCAGTGCGGGTTGGTAGATGGCACATGTCTTCGAATTTTTTATTCTAGGACATGCCGGTTTCCTCACGATGTTTTCCCTCACCGTTTTGAGAGCAGTGGTGATGAAATAATTTACACAAAGTAAAGCGCCTGTCAGGGTTCGAACCTACGATAGAATAAGATTGGCGAAAATAAAAGAAATTATAGATTTACGCGTCACGTCAACTACTTTATCCAAAATTGCGTGTGAAAACTCACAGTGGCGTGTAACGCATGGAACAATACGGTTCCATTTTGCCTCCTGCATTTTGTCCCATGTCCATTTAGTCTAGAATTTTAGAGCCATACATAACCTTGGATTCTATTGAAATCAATGTACAGTCAACAAAAGAGATAAGTATGCAGGATCGTCGGATATACACACATCAAAAGTGTCTAGGGATCAACATATATTTTTGCAATAACTTTTCTCCTGATTGATATTAATTAAAATTTTCTTTAAGGATTCATCAAATAAAGTGTTTTCGTTTGTCACAGTAACGATAAACCAAGTCACCTTTGCATTAATAAAGAAATTTGCCATTTTCCTAATAAAGGGATTTTTGACATTTGAACCACTAACACAAAAGTTCGAAAAAAAGACTGAAATAACAGTTTTCTTTAAAATTTTATTGGGTAACTTAAACAATTAATAATCCGTGTTTCTACCGCGAACACTAACAACACAAGAACATCGGTTTGGCATACTCAAAATGAGTTCATCCAAATCACGCTGTGGAATGGCAGCCCATGTTCGTTGCAACAACAAAAAAAGGTCTTCTTGCGACTGGATACCCTCCATATTCGGCAGAGCTCTTCTCTGTAGCATATCCCATGCATGCTCAATCGGGTTCAAGTCTGGCGACTGAGCAGGCCAGGGCAGGACATTGATGTTAGCTGCGGCGAGAGTCTGTCTTACAACTCTTGCGGTGTGCGGTCGTGCATTATCATGCATTAACTGAAATAAGGGACCGATTTGCACTTGTAGAGGAACGATGACGTCTGATACAATCGTCTCAGCATAAATTTGAGCGTTGAGGTTGCTTCTGATCCAAATCAACTCAGTTCTTCCGCCGATCCAAATACCCGCCCATACCATGATGGTTCCACCACTATAAGGATGGACTTCCTGGCAGGATTTTAATCGCTGTTGGCGTCCAGGGGTTCTCCAGTGTCGTATACGTCTTGTATCCGGTCTCATACCAAAACGAGACTCATCAGAAAAGCACACGAAACGCCATTGTTCTTCTGCCCAATTTCTGTGTTCAAGAGCCCATTGATATCGAATCCTACGATTGTGCATTGCTATAGGTGGTACCCGTAGCGGTCTTCGGGAATGAAGGTTCACTTCATGCAAGCGGTTTCTGACTGTTTGGTCGCTAATTAAGTTCCCTGAAGAGTGATGAAGCCTCACGGCTAACATCATGGCGGTTATTGTTGGAGCTCTTCGAGTTAAGATTTGAATGTATCGGTCTTGTCTCCGTGTGGTGCAGCGATACCGTCCTCCATGGCGCTCAGCCACGGTACCAGTGCTTCGGTAACGTGTCCAAAGTCGACTGATAACACTCTGACTTGTATTCAGAGCTAAAGCCACAGTACGTTGCCGGGAACCAGCTTCTATCATTCCCACGGCTCTGAGCATTTCTTCCCTGCTTAAATGACGTCGCCGCTCCATAATAACGTTGGTTTTAATCAGTAGTAGGGAAACAGTAGCACTAATAATGTCTTCAATGCGTTGTATGTTTTTATAGGGAAAATATTGACAGCTGATTTTCATCTTTTACTCGAATTTGATTCACAGTTCCTGATTCAAATTATGAAATGCACCAAAAAGGATCCATATAAATTTATAAAATCATAAATTTATTACAAAGCCACATCTCAATCTCAAGAAATCCGCATAAAAATGCTTGATCCCTAGACACTTTTGATGTGTGTAGTTGAAGTTTAGTAAGAAACAGATGGACGTTCTCGAACAAAATTTATTTTTATTAATAGAAAACAAACAGCTTATTTATCAAATTAAATTTCAGTCGCCAACATCCATCGGTTTCTTACTAAACTTCAACTATATTATACGACGATCCTACATACTTATCTCTTTTGTTGACTGTACATAGACATAGAACCTTTACATTCATGCTTTAATCCATACAAAGTTTGTCTTTAATAGATCGCATTTGCGTTTTTTTTTTTATTCGCTTGGTGATACGGGATGAACAGAACCGTTTAAAGTGCCGGTGCTTGAAGAAGGCCTATGTCCAGCAGTGGACATCTTTTGGTTGAAATGATGATGATGATGAGATCGCTTTAGGGAAAAGACTGCCAATTATGTCACCCTGAGCAAAATGTCTACATTTATATCTGTAATTCATATATTATCCATATATTACTATATATAATAAAGAGAAAAATAAATTTTGTATATTTTATTCAATTTTACATTTTCTTAATAAGTCTCATAAAAGCCTACCTGTGTGGCGTAGCCTTTAATCTCCACTCAGGAGTAGAAGCTATCTCAGTGACTGCGCCTGCACATATGCGACGGATGAGGGGATTAAACACGACATGACGACAACCACTGACCGTTTCCAAAATATGATTTGTTGTTGTGATAAACAGAAGTTACTGTTAACGAGGCCTGACTGTGAGAATGTTTGATGGAAAGGCTTTAATTGACCGAAATTGGTGATCAAAACTGGTTACCTGGAAGACATCAGTGTGAGATGTGTCACGGTGTTTGTTGAAACTTTCACACAAAGTCGGACAAAAAAAATTCAAAACTCTTGTGACGTATACAGGTTGTTTGGTAGAAGGGCCGTCACATTTTTTTTGAGGGATTAGGGAAATCATTCAACAAAATAGATATGTATGCAGGATCGTCGGATATAGTTGAAGTTTAGTAAGAAACCGATGGATGTTCTCGAATAAAATGTAATTTTATTAATAGAAAACAAACAGCTCATTTATCAAATTAAATTTCAGTCGTAAACATCCATCGGTTTCTTACTAAACTTCAACTATACCCGACGATCCTGCATACTTGTCTCTTTTGTTGACTGTACATTGCAGATAACACCAAAAATTATTGCACTCTATTACAACCACAGATAAGAAAGTGGTGACCATAGATATATGAGTGGTGACGATGTTTCGGGTGATTAAAAAGAAACATTACCGTCTCAATACCTGCCGTGGCACTTAAGACAGGTGTTATAGGTGAAAACTAGGATAAGAGATTTATAACACTTCATTTACCTAAGAAAATTGTGTCGGTCCTTATACCAAACACCCTGTATATACCTATGTCATTCAAGGACAGTAAGTTCTGGCCCAAGACGTCTTTTCCAATTCTAGTATCTGTTTTCCTACTAAATATAAACCGTACCTACTAAATATCTACATAATAATAAGGGTTTATTTTTATGCATCTATAATCAATAGTTCACAACCGAGTCGCAACTGGCTTGTGCTTTTGGGTAGAGTTGCTTTGACAACACGATATGAGAACCAATCATATTTCATTAAACTGGATACTCCTTCAAGAAGTATATCCTCACAAGCTTTACCTACAAGTAGGCAGGTACTCTAGAACCATAAACGCATAACTATGGCCATGTTTTTCCTCTTGCAGATCTATAATGCAATAATTCAATTGACCGTTGACGATGTTTATACGACAGCTCTAAGGACATCTGGCCGGGAAATAGTTATTATTATGATTACGAACAAACCTCATGTGTGTAATAAAACATAATCATTATAATATTCATAATGTGCAACAGTAAACGCACCTTGGAATTAACGCGTTATGCCAATAAAATATAAATATTCTGGTACTGTCGGTAAGTTATTGTACAGACACCAGCACATCAAGCTACCCAAAACTGTCCAATTTTTCCAATCAACTTTGAACCTTATGCTTTAGCGATAAAGTCGAAAATCTATTAAAGAAATTCGACAGATTGTAGTAGCTTGATGTGCTGGCGTCTGTACGTTACGGTCAGTTTTATAAATGTTGTGTGAATAGTTACTGGGTAGGTAAGTGTTTGCAATAAGAACCAGAATTAGACACACAAAAGGACCGTATTTATTGACTGACATTACCAACCTATAGCTATATATAAGCTCTCAATTGATTGCGTATCCAAATAGGCCGACACAATTTGTCAAAGTGGGGTATTAGTGACCCTTCTAACACCCAGTGCGAGTGCGATGCTTCTGATAAGACCATACCCCACTTGCTGGAGTGAAGTGTCCTAAAGTGCCCGTTCACCTGCACCTCGGATGACCTAAACAATGCTACTGATGCCGCAATAGACGTGGGTACCTCTGAGCTCAAACTATATTTAAAATGAAACAACGAAGAAGAGTACAATCGGTACAAAAAGTAGAAGACCTACCTGTAGTTGAAAATACGAGAATACTATACCTATCTACTGACACTGTGGGCTTTTATAATTTCAAACGTGGCGATATTATCGTTGACGTCCACGGCATCACGATAACACAGGGAAATAAAAGGTATGGAAATACACAAGTTGAAATTGAAAACATACGACAAATCGAAATGGGAGATTGTACTCATCATTGTGAACAACTTTTACTGTGGGACCAAACCTGAAATCGCAAAAAAAGAATCAGCTGTTCCCTTAACTTTGACGAGTTATGCGAACATAAATGTAGGGAACAGCTGATTTTTTTTCGCGATCTATCCTGACGTTATCCTGCCGAACAGCGCCACCCACCGGGTCCAATTGAGAATCTAAACCATCCAAGGACCCACTCCAACACCCCCCAAAATTTCATCAAAATCGGCCCAGTCTTTTAGAAGGAGTTCAGTGACATACACACACACGCACAGATAAATTATAAATATAAAGATAAATCATATGATAACAAAAAAAAATCTGCGAAATACTTTAGTAAATATAAAAATACCAGTTTTGTAAACAATTTTCTAAAATATTTGGTAACACTGATAAATTGGATTTCTAAGACTAATGATCGGAACGAATTCAGTCTTGTTTATTTTTTAGATGCCTACCTACTCCATAATTAGATTTAAAATCAACTATCGCGACGAAATATTGATTTACGATTTGAAACGTTGGTTTTTAGATGAATATAAGGCATTTAGGAGCAGTGGTGGCCCAGAGGTAACGGCCGCGACACACCACCACTGCTCTCAAAACGATAAAGGAAAATATGGTTAGGAAACTATGTGCTCGAACCAACAATTCGAAGACGTGACATCTATCTACCAACCCGCACTGGGCCCGCATGGTAGATTACGACCTACTCCCTCTCACCGAGAGGAGCCCCGTGTCCCAGCAGTGGGAACATTTATAGGCCGATTATGCTAAGGCCTCATAGACTCGTAATAGGCTGTATTAATTTTATACAGCCATTTACGGGTCTCACATTATAGACATATACATTGTTAAAATATCTAGGTAATAAACATACTCTTATTATTATAGGTATAATCTACTATTACATATTCCTTAACCGTATAGTTCGGAAGCGCCCCTGATTGGACCCGAGCACACGAACCTACGCTGACTCGGTACCTGGTCCCATCGGACCCAAGAATGACGAAATACGACACCCTAAATTGATTATGTAAATATTTATTTATTTTATTTTACCATTTATGCACACTCATATATAAACAGACAAAAAAAAACAGATCAGAAAGATTGGTACAAAGGTGATGCTTATTTCATAAGAAATCTCTTACAGCATACCTGCGGTAGGACAAGAAATAGAGAGATGTAGACAGCGTGTGAAAGAGTAAAGGGAAAAAAAATGTAACATAAAATCTATTAATTTGTTATTGTATGTATTATTATGCTACCCATCAAATCTTTTGAAAGTGCGGTAATTAAAAATAAGATTCATTTATCAACCATAAGGTCACATAAACCATAGAGGATTTCTTAACGTTTTGAAAGCGCTTCGTACTTAGGACATTAACAAGTTTGCTAGCTAAGAGGCAGAAGAAATAGCATAGGTGGAATAGTCTGGCAATTCATCTCGATTTGTCTGCCGGGTCACGGAGGAGCGAGCGTCGTGACTCCACGACACATATGCTCCCGCGCAGATTTGTACAGACAACCGACAATTGCAGATTTAGAAGCGATTTTTGATACCTATTTTGCACTGAAGCTTGGAGATTAAATTACAGCCAAGTTTAAGAAGAAATTAGGTAATTCTACCTGGTTATGCTATAAAATATAACATGAATAAAACTACATAAGTGCAAGCGTAATACGAGAAAAATGTAAGAGAAAATTATGAAAATTCTTTACATACTGTACTTAAATAAATAGAAGATAGAGACACGTCATTAACCTAGGAATTTCCCACAAATAAGTTGGTGTCGGCGTCCAATCCAACCAGATGAAATCAGTATTTTACCGAAGCAACTGCCATTTGACCTCCACGACCCAGGGCTCTACAGATATTCTGAAGTTAGAAGTAATTACTATAGGGTTTAATAGGAAGTTTGCAAATAAACAACATGCAAATTACCTGTCTTTGCATCGATCTTGTTTATTCTTCGTCCTATTTTAATGTTCCATTTCAATTTGCAGTTTCGATCGGGGATTTAATATCCTATACAACACAGTTAATGGTAACACTACAAGGATCAATTTACAAGGCTCATAACTTACGTATCCTATAACAAACATCTAAAATTTTATATGTAGCCACGTTATTTACAATCTATTCACTAGCCTGATCGACCCTCTCGTAAAATTGCTGCTATGACCAAATAACCGCCCAAGGGACACACATTCGACGTACAAATTAGGGACTTTGAACTTTTTGCAGATCACTGAAGGTCTGCAATCCCCTGCAAGATACTCACAAAGAAAATAATCTTATGATTTAAAGCTCCATATCTGTCAACTAGCGACCGATTATGTGAATCTGTTTGCGAACAAATAGGTTTATTGGCTACTGTCGTAATAAAACTGCATGATTTATCAATGGCGATAGCGGGAGATAACATTATTTTGACGTCAAATGATGTTATTGATCCCTACCGCTACCATATTGTATTTCAGCAGCATTGTGCACATAGACACGACCTTTGTCTTACAAAGTTGCAAAAACAAAACAAGAATTCATTTGTGTTGTGGTTTAAAATTGTTTTATCGTAAAACAAGATATGGAACGGTAACGCAATCAGACGCACCTATAACGGACGATATTATGATCAAAACCGAAGAAGATTGCGTTTCTGTAATGTTGAAAACTGATTGAATAAATAAATAAACGACACAATTTGCCTCGGTCGACAAAGAGGGTCTGTTGAAGGTTTTTATTATGACATTCATAAATATAATAAAAGAAGTTGTATAGTCATCATAAAGACAAGTAACCGGTATCAAAAATAGCGGAGTAAAGTTGTGCAAATCACATCATGTGCCACGGTGCCACAGGACAGGACCAATCGTCAAGGTCCTGCGCAGTCGTGCATGACTGTACGTGCTCACTGAACTAAAATTAAAATTAAATCAAGCCTTTGATCGCAAATCAGTTGAGTATCGACAAAGCGGTCTTCAATACCGTAATAAATGAAATCATTTTGTAAGGCAAATAAAATGAGACTGCGAATCTGATTGACCACCATTCGATCACCTGTGGAGCATCTTTGTCTTAAAGCCAGTTAAAGCTATAACGCAACCTTGAGAGCTTCGTAATCCTCATCACACAAAGTACAGGAAAAAAATTGAATCGATTTTTCACCATTTGGAGAACTAACACAATCCAACAAAGCCAGTCTTGCCATCTCACTGCTTCCTTGTTTTGGTAATTTGTAATTATTATTTGTAATAACACAATTATTTGTAATGGATATTAGGTATGATACCCCGTGGTAAGATTGGTTGTCAGACTTTCGGGCTTCAGACGACCCGTAACGACTGTCTAAGATTCATAATGACAGCCGGGACCAACAGCAACGTATTACCCAGTAACTGGGATATGGAGGTCAGATAGGCAGTCACTCCATGTAAAAAACTGGTACTCAGCTGCATCCGGTTAGACTGGAAGCCAACCCCATCAAAGTTGGGAAAAGGCTAGGTGGATGTTGGTGGATATTAGATATGATCCATCATATCGAGGCGTATATGATTTCTGTATTTTGTTTTACGTTTTGCAAATTTACATACAGATCAACTCAGGAATCTAGAAAACTAAAATCAATAGCCACAAAATTACAAAGTAATTAACTGCAAATAAATGCGCCAAATAAATATTTAGTACACTCTTAACCTACATAGTTGCTTAATAAAGCAATTAAGTGTTATTTAATCGCAAATTAAGTAAGGAAGATAAATGTAAGGTCTCAATATATATCGCGTCGGTAAATCTATGCGCACGCGCCGATGGTACCAAACTACCTTAGTTTAAACGCGCGATAAGATCTGAGACATATTAATCTAATAATAAATAACGTTAATATGCATGTAGAAGTTTAGGATTCCTATCAAAACACTCGCCCATTATAATTAGTGAGCAGTTTGCTGGGCAACAAAATATAAAGGTTGTTAGAATTTATTGGCGCAGATGTTAATGTCTGTCTGACTGTAATTAGTTGATGCTTGTGAATGTGATTGCGGCAAATAGTGTGGGGTAATAGAAACTTGACTCTGTCGTAGTATGAATCGAACAGAGGGGCAATTCTCGTAATTTTAAGCACGTTCACAGTCAGAAGGCCAATTCTCGTAATTTTAAGCACGTTCACAGTCAGAAGGCCAATTCTCGTAATTTATAACGATCAAAATCTAGTCGCAGTCTTATCTCGGCGACAAACAAATATCAAAAAGTTCTCAAAATGTAGGTAAATTAGAGTTATTTTTGACAAATTGAGACTGAGCTCAGACTGTGAACGTTCTTAAAATTACGAGAATTGCCCCTCTGATGTCAGTCTTAATCTGTCAAAAATACCTCTAATTTCCCTACATTTTTAACAAGTTTTTGACTTTTGTTTGTCGCCGAGATGAAACTGACCGTTTTAAATTATGAGAATTGGCCTGCAGTTGTCTGCGAAATGTTTTTCAGCTGAAAGAATGTTGAAGTAAACATTGTAAGAGGCCTATAAACGACTTCTTGTAAATTCACTAACATTTTGTCGTGATATACCTACTGTAATAGATAAGTTGTTCTATCGACATAATTTACTGGCCTATTCCTGCTTCTTCACTATCAAGATAGTTAACTTCAGTATCGTATTTCAAAATATCAAGTTCTCTTTTCCAAGTATCGTTCATAGATTATGTTCCTATATTATCTTAGGATTGTTACCGTATTTCGATCTTATATTTCGACGCATCTTTATACAAAAACGTCCTTATGTCCGTATAAAATCAGAATCACGCTTTACATTAAAAAAATTTGTATGTTACCATAATATAAATTTTTGTTCAAACCTGTATGTTCTTTAAAGCTACGAAATGTCTATTGGATGTCAAAAATATAATTTTAGCTATATCAAGGTGCTTGTCTAAAGGTGATTGCATAAAGAAGCGGGTTTTTGGGCCCGACTCCCGGTACAGGGGGTCTACTCCCTAAGTCCGTCAACGAAGTGAACGGCCCGTCCGACAGTAGCCCGATACGTCGGACTGAACCCTACTCCCTAACGATTTCGGATTCATCAGTTTCAAACGGAATCATAGACAATATTCGTGAACGAAGGACGCATGGCGATAGAGTTGCGTTATTTTACCGGTCGATTACCGGTTTACTTATTTTGTAGTTTTTTAGCTTATTAAACAAAAATTAATACTTTTGTCGTTAGAAATTGACAACATATTTTAAAATATACTTTTTATTATGTCTTAAATATAGAATTGAATTATTTTTGCCATTTTTGTCCGGAAACCGGCATCATTCTGTTGATACCTTTGCCTGTTTACTTTTTGAAGGAAATTTTCAAATGAAATGTCAAAGTATAGCACGGGTTTTTCTATGGCTATAGTAGGTACGATGTTGATGCTATGCATTTAAAGAAGTGACTTTAAAAAAGTTCATATACTTTGTCAGCCGGGAAGTTTTCTGTATTCTAATTAGCTTTCCATTCCATGGTTAATTGTGTAAAATGTCCCCAACCGCTGCAGCAACTCACTGGCAAATTGAGGCCCTTCTCGATTTTATGGGTGAGAACAAAGAATTGGCTCGCGGATTATTGAGGGGTGCCGACGGGAGAGTTCGCTCAAAATGGCTGTGGGAAAACCTGTGCAACTCCCTTAACTCAATGGGAAGTTGCACTGAGTTGGGAAGTTGCACTGAGTCCGTCGAGCAGTGGCAAAGAGTGAGGATCCAAAAGTAAACAAAGACCACAGTAAATGGGTGGGACGGATTGGTAATACAGCTCAATAAGTTGCAGAAACTTTAATATGTCCTTACTTTCATTCTTGGATCAACACCACTTCGGCGTATGTGTTGAAGCAAAATAGGTATTAAATCCGCACATACGTCTTCGAATAACTCCCGAGTGAGCCTATAGTTCCCTATGAACTCAACGTCGGGAATACTCGCCAACCTAAAGTTTTGGCGTAAATAATATCGACGTTGCCTCCGCTCTTCCTGTAAAGCTTCTTCAATCAATAAAAAAGCAGCCATAGTTTGAAATTATTTTATTTTAGTAACTTTCGTCGATAGCACGAGAACTATTTTGATGTCGTATCAACTGACGTAAGTATCCGTCAAAACCAGTGTCATGTTCAACTGTTCGGACGGGCAAAAACACATCGGGAGTAGGGACAACAGTCAAATCGCGTTGTCATTCATTCTTCGCTCGGACCCCGAACGATTCATCCGTTCGTAGGTCATAGGGAGTAGGAAACGTCCGTAACGAAGCCCGAAGCGACGGACTTCGTGCTTAGGGAGTAGACCCCCGGATCGCTGCAGGCTGATTTTCGGAAAGAAACAGTTCCATGTTTTAACAGTTTCTTTATGTGTGAGCGCATAAGTTAACACCGATCGGTGCGGGTGAAATAGTCGACTTCTCTTTACCGGGAACACGCTTCTTTATGTAATCACCCTAAGTATAGATATAATGCGACCAAGCCCATCTGACAGATGCCTTAAAATGGGCAATCAGCCCAATGAATATGCAAATAAATAATCCTAACAACTTTACACATAATAATAATATGAATTAAATTCAACATAGTCTGTGTGTGAGTTTCATACATTTTTTTGTTGCAAATTATATGCTCAAATCATGCATTGTTTACAAGGCCGTCCTGTGGGTGTTGGCGAGTTTTTGCTCGAATTAAAGTATGATATAATGTAATAAAACAGTCGAGTGCAAGCTTGTATGGTATCGAGAATATCCCTTTCATTTTCGATATGACTTCAACAACATTCAATGTTATTAAGAACAACAAAAATGACAAGAAATTGAAAATTGTATTCTGCACCTTAACAAATATCTGAGAAAAGGACCAGAGAAAAAACTTGCATGTTTTGACTACGACGTTACTCGATTTTCCCGGAAAATGCCATACAATAAAACGACCTTGTGAAGCGTATTGACAAGAATTACTTTCAACAACTGAAGCGATTGACGTAAGAGGCAGACCTGTCCCTATCCTCGTCCAAGTCTAGACTGTGACCAATAACTATGACTTTCAGGATCCACAAAAAAACGTACATCGAACACTTTTTGCTTGTTTTGCAAACTTTGTGACCAATCGATTAAAAAAAGTGTCATTACAGAATATTTTTGGACAACGTTTGACCTTGTCGCGTCTTTGCGCCACCCGTCACTCCGCTTAAGCTTTGTCATTTACTGCAAATTCTTCAATTCTCTACCTAATAAGGTCTTTTGTTGACCCTCCGAGTAAGTTGAACTGCACTATAGATACGATAATTGCATGCCAAACGGACCGCTTTGTCGTTCAACTAAAATTAAATGGTAGGAAATAGATGCAGGTCATTATGTGTTTTACTTTGACTTTAAATGTTTGTGAGTGTGACACGTGTCCTTGTTTGTAACTGTGGCAGTCAATTACATGCAATTAATGAAATATTAAGAAAATTGTTTCCTTTACCATTTCAAATGAAACTATAAAATCTTACTTGATATACCTACTGTTAAATAAAAGAGCAATCAAAGAAACAGCTAACGAATCAATTACATACCTATAATTTCATTTCCTGTGGTACCTAATCTTATAAATTGAGTCAATATTTTTTCCCTAGATAATAGGCATAATCAGCCTGGGACGCAGGCCTCCTCTCTGTGAGAGGGAGTGAGACATAATCCACCACGCGGGCCCAGTGCGGGTTGGTAGATGTCACATGTCTTTGAATTTTTGGTTCTAGGACATGCCGGTTTTCTCACAATGTTTTCCTTCGCCATTTTGAGACCAGTAGTGATGAAATTAAATACACAAAGTAATGCGTCTATCTGGGTTCCAACCTAAGGCCGTAAGCCGCGTCCGTTACCACTGGAACATCACTGCTCAGATGACGGGCGGGAAAGGCAAACTGTAGGTAGACTTATAACCTAAGTTATGACTTTTGTCAAAAATATTGAAAGTATCTTTAGGTATATACTAACAAGTGCTGCTATGATCATTTTCCTGCCTTGTCGTATAAAACATTTATTTACATCCGTCACCTGACACATCAGGTCCAATTGAAAACCAGCGTCAGGCATTAGTTATTTGGCATTTTTGCTGAACTGAACCTTTTTGGCGCAGCCGTGAGGCACACTTTCCTGCTAATTTCATACATCGGATTTCTCACTTTTTTTTTTTGTATTTATCTGATGTATATTAGGTACATTGTATGCCTTTTAGTCTGTGATAAATAAATGTTTTTGTTTGTTTCTTTCTATGTTTTCATCATCTCGGTAGTCACCCCTTTCTAACTATGTATACCATCTTTCAGTCTATTCATCGTTTATTTCAAAATCAAAATCAAAAGTCATTTATTCAAATTAGGCTCAGAATCAGCACTTTTCGAACGTTAAAATTACATAAGACAGTCCCCCAAAACGTCTGCCCTTCACCACTTCCTAGTGCTTTCGCTGGGATGAAGAAGTGGCGCAACAAACTCCCCAGCACATCATCACACATTTACTACTACTTCACATGTCCGTCTCGAAATGCTTTGCTTGACTGATGCTCTTCACATTATAAGACTTGTTTAATAGCTACACCCATATAATTAAGTGGCGACATTTTTTGTCCATCGGTCCGTCTCCTGAGGCCTTGGAAACGCGGAAGACTAGACTTAACACTAAACAACACTTAGCTACTGGGCATTAATCGTGTTTAATGTTCTACATACAAGATTAAACGTTTTAGATATCCCAGACTTGTATAATGTTTGCTTAACAAATTATCAACTGTGTTTACGAGTGTTTGTTTCATGTAGATCAGGTTGACTGTATGCGTTTTTTTCCTACACACCTTGTGTTTTTTCAGGCTGAAAAACTTACCTAAGTACTGAATATATTATAACGTACACTGTGAAAGCGCAATGAAAATACCTACGTAAAAGTAACAGTTTGGGTGCTATGATATAACAGACAGATAGACAAGTAGACCGTCAAACAGACAAAGGTTTAAAGCTTATTACACTGCTCTTTTTACGTATAAATCAGAAAAAAAATCCTTTGTGACCAAATTGTTCCAGATACGAATACAATGGTATAGACAATGTGACAAAAACTAAATCACAATCGGATACAGGATGTTATCGAAAACTGGGACAGATTGGCAAACATTTAAATAAGAGCACAATACGTTTGATCACCTCCGTGCCAGGGTACCAGGTGACATTCACGACCACTGTGTACTCGCATCGTAAAAAAAGAGCGTACCCAATTTCACGCAACATAAACTCTGTGAACGCTTTTTGCCATCTTATGATGACAAACGGCTATTTCCTAGTTGGACTAATTGTCCAGGCTCATTGTGGCCGGTTACTCATCGACGTTTTTGTCGAGCATCGGCCCTCACCTTGCACTTTCGATTTTGCTCGGGTTACGCATCGATCTGATTGAAGCCCGCGGCTGTCTTTGTGTTACCAACGGCCTGAAGCATTCCGGTTTCAGTTCCACGAAGCGGTTTTGGTATTTCTTATTGGATTACAATAACTTGATGACCTTTGTGTTCCCCCAATTTCGCGTAAAATTTATTCGTTTATGCTCCAAGTGAGGTGAATATGTAACAAACTTCGAATTGGACTCGAAACCATTACTCGGTAAAAGAAATGTAACTAACAAAGCTCGTGGTTTCGTTCGCCACTTAATCTTACTTTCAACAGTTATTGCAATAAAATAAGCTTATCTACCTACAATTCAAGTTATGTTTTGTGTTAAATATTATTTAGTTTAGTAAACGTCGTTGTAAGTTATCTAAACAATACTAAAACGTAACCCTAACTTAAACCTGGGGCCACAAATTATACGCACGCTAACAGACAAACATTCCGCCTTGCAACATTAACATTAGTTATCGCGGAGACAACTCGTTGAGTAACACAAGGCCATCGAAAGTAATTAAGTACATAGCGGAGACGCGGACCACCTTGTAGACAATTTTGGGGCTTCCTCGTCAAGGACGATGGCTCCCTTGACAACCACAGCAGGCAAATTGCTGCGGTTTCACAAAAAAAAAAAGTTGTGTTTAAAAATCTCAGTTTTTTAACAAAAACGCACACTTGGTTGGCTGGTTCAGGTGGGTTACAGGCTTGTTATAGCAAAAGTATTTGGGTTTGAATTATAAAACGAAGGTACGTCTGTATATTTTACTACTAACAGTGTTTGGCTGGGACGACGTCGATGGCACTATAACACAAAGAGCAACGGCATTTTCAAAATTCGGGACAGCACTTTTCCCTTCAACCCGGAACATAGAAAAACTGCTTGCTGATAAAAACAGCTATGTTCGTCCACTTATAGGCTCCTGGAGACACGCGACGCGACAGCACGAGGCGACTCTAGTAGAACAATTTCTATAAAAAAATCATGGAAATTGTACCAGAATCGCATCGCATCGTCGCATCGCATCTGTCTGCTCCCACAGACAGGCTCGATGCAATGATGCGGTGCGATCCCTCCTCCCGCTGGCTCCCGCCTTAAGTGACGATACACACCTCATAAGTATATTAAGCCGTTCTTTGCACCTGAACTTGTTTCATGCAATAACGATCAAACGGTATTACCCCAGGCCAGACCACCTGTGCATTGAATCGAAGACAATTAAACCATGTACAAAGTTGTATAACAGATGCCTATGAAGTGTATAAAATAGAAAGTGCAGATAAGAGCCACTTTTAATAGGTTTCAGTCTCGTTTATAGCATGCAAATACTGTTACATCAATCGGTATCAAACTATCAACTGCCATTCAATTATCTAACGAACAAAACTGCCTTGTAATTGACAATGTGTGTTTTTTTTTATTATTTTTGTATTGCAGTCTGATTTGTAAGAGGGAAATAAGTTTATTGGCTCATCGCAAACCAATCAGTGAAAGTCATTAAATTGTAGACGGTTTTTTATAGTGACTTTGGGCAAGATTCATAGACCGCACTTTGACTTTACTTTGTGAAGTCAAAGTGGGGTCTTACGAATCATAGGAATGTGAACTTTATTTATACAAGGTGACGGGACATCGACGCACAAACCGTTACCATGAATTCAGCATATGATTCTAGACTCGTAGAAATTATTCGCTGGTTATCAAAAAAAAACAGCTGTCAGATGCGGTCAAAATGTATAGTAAAGTAAAAATCGTTTATTTCATCATTCAAAAATACAACATGGAGGGTATCATTGGTTGCAAACTAGGCACAGACTGGATCAGCACCCTAATTGCGTAACACACGATCAATCGGAATCTGAATCATCCAAATTGCTAATCCATTGCTTCATAAGTTCGAAAAATTTGTCTGCTCAACACGTAATTTATAACGCAATGAATGTTGTTGAACTGTCAAAATGAAACCAATTCCGATTGATAATGTGTTACGCAATTGCCCCGCTGGTATGGAACAGAACTTTTAATAACCAACGATAATTTTTTACGTGGGTCTAGAATCATAGGTATGCTGAATTTATGGTTATACAGTTTGCGGACTAGTTATTTTTTTTTTCCTGTATAGTTACTTATTAAACTAAACTACATACTTTATAAATTATTTTACACCGGTATTGCGATTTTTTCTACGCTTTCTGATATGGGTAATCCTCGTCCAAGTAACACCAACTATTTTCAGCACCTGGTGTAGATATAGCATACCTAATCAGCCTGTAATGTTTCCACGTCTGGGACACAGGCCTTCCCTTGGTGAGAGGAAGAGGGCCGTAAGCTACCACGTGGGCCCAGTGCAGGTGTATGGCATACTATGGTTTAATTCGAATAAGCTTTTGGACTCCTAGTGCCTCCAGCAGATCCTACAATAATGTACTCTTCATTCTTTTTTTCGTGTTGATGGTACTCTTCCTCGTTGATTTTTTTATAATAATATATATTTAGAGCTCAGTAGGTGGCCTCGTTTATTGTCTGTGGCATTATTAAAAAAAAAAACCTTTCGAATACTTAGGTTCTAATCAAGCGCATACGGAAGCATTCAAACTTAAGTACTACGATTTAAAATAAAATATAAGTAATTATAAAAGTGCCTATACAAAATGATTGATTATAATTCAATTGACATATTGTAAATTAAATTGTTATTAATCAATTAAATGAAATCAGATGTACAAGTTAATTTGTAACAACTTACAGGTAGGTAGCGGAACAACGGCTTTAAAATGATTAATTACAATTAAAATAAATCTGTAACACTGACTTATTGAAGTCGAAGTGTTGAGGAATGTCATTGAATAGTAATATTTTAATATTGAGACTAGCATAATCGACTTTTAATGTTCCCACTTCTGGGACACAGGCCTACTCTCGGTGAGAGGGAATGGGCCGTAATCCAGCACGTGGGCTCAGTGCGGGTTGGTGAATGTCACATGTCTTCGAATTTTTGGTTCTAGGACATGCCGGTTTCCTAACGATGTTTTCCTTCACCGTTTTTTGAGAGCAGGGTGATAAAATAATTTACACAAAGTAAAGAATTATGATGAAAATCTTAATTTGCACCAAGATCGACATTAATGCGAATCCTGCAAAAAAGTTAAGAACAACGGGACGATCATGATCTAAAATTATAATTATTATCCCGGTATCACAGAATAACTAATAGTACTCCGGTACGTAACCTACGTAATTGCAAAGACGCCGTTTTTAAGGATGTCGTTAAATTAAGTATAACAAAAAAAAACTATGGAGATAAGATTAGAATAATACCTAATACCTTGTACCTTTTTGTGCGAAAAGTTTAAATAAATAAATAAATAATCATTGCTCTACCCTATATTATGAAAATCATATAGGTACCTAATTTTAAGAAATATGTAGATAATTAGGTACTTGAAGTTTTTGAAAATAAGACTACATATTTCCCGCCAAGACGGTCAATGTAGTGGTCCCTTCCTTAATGTGTGTGCCATAATGTAACAACAACGATACACCCTACATATAGGTACATCTAGATCCAGATTAAACTAATTAAAAAAGGTAATCTGACACCTGCAAGGGGCCAGGTTTTCACAACTAGTTAGCTCGGCCAGGTTACCAAATGAAAGCGGTCAGTATCCTGCATATCTTACCTTTATGAATAAATAAATCACTAGGTTCTATATGTAAATCTACGTTTCCTAGATGTTACTACACCAACTAACTATATCAGTAGCTTCATCACACAAAAATATAGCAAGCTGATTTCAAAGTTTAGATTTTTTACTTTTAAGGGCGATTTTCACCAAACTTTTATACCTACAATAAGTCTTATTCAGATAATTTTTTTTGAATTTTTGACAGTTTTTCTATACTAGAACTGTCATACGTCAATTTTATTCCACTGCTAAAAGATATGTGACTTTCGTAAAACTAGCCCTAAGGGCTGATTTTTCAATAGTACAATACTAAAATATTGCGGTTTCCCTTTTTTTTTTGTTTGTCAAACTGTCATAATTATTCTTCAGATAAAAGTTATCTGACTTTCGTAAAATCAGCCTTAAGAAGAATAATTACTGTTAAGACACTTAACATACATAACATCACGCCAGTAATCCCAGAAAGGTTAGGCAGTACCTATGCTACACTCATATTTCGCCAGCAGTGTTTAAGTCCCATGTAATAGGGAGCGAGCATTACCATCAACCGGGCACAAATCCAGACTCCGGGCAGCTACTGAGAAATTACTGATAGAAAATTCATTAACGCTTTTCCTGACCTGGGAATCGATGCCAGGGTCTATTCCCGTTGTCCCCATTGACGCTGTCCACATTATGGGGACAACGGGAAGTCATAAAATATCCTTTCAGCAGTAGTGCTTGCGACTACTAGACTAACGAAGCAGTTAAGTAAGTAGAATAGAATAGAATAGAATACTCTTTATTATGTACACCATATAAATTACAGACATAAATATAGAAATTTTACAATGGGTGACACAATGGGCGGTCTTATCGCTAAAAGCGATCTTTTAAAGACAACCTTTAAGTACCACTTTATACGCATCAATTCTACTAATATTACAAACGCGAAAGTTTGTGATGATGGATGGACCTTTGTTACTCTTTCACGCAAAAACTACTGAACGGATTTTTATGAAACTTTACAGTAATATAGCTTATACATCAGAATAACACATAGAATACTTTTATCTCTATATTCCCACGAGATCGACACTTATGCGAGTAAAACCTCGGGGCGCAGCTAGTACAACATAATAACACAACAAAAACATTTTCATAGCGAAGAGAATTAGTAGCTATAACAGCGTTTATCTAATAATTTGCTTACCAATTCCCAGCATCAAATTATGATGAAGCCAAGCTACTCCTATAAAATCCTTTTCTAGTAACAATTTTATGGTCTGAAACTACTTACAAGTAACAAAGATGATTCTCGAAAGTTTTCTTCCATCGCCTAAACGCAGATAGCTTCACTTTAACCACGCTTACATCCCCATAACCAATCCATAAACATAGATTCACGAGTGATACTAAAATCTAGCCGCGAGTACATCAAATTAGAGATAGTATTAGATTAATAAGAACCGTTACAATGTCGAACATTAATAAATTTGTCCTGCGTTATAGATAGCGCGAGAGTGCGAGCGTGGACAATGAGCCTAGCCTGAGTTATAGCCATGATGGCCCATTAGTCTCCGAAGCTACAGAATAATGGCCCAGAGAGATGTACTATCTATCTACCTAGATATGGCACTGGTATTGTGCCTTTAAGGTGTTTGGGCCTCCTTTAGAAATGTTTTAAAACGGGATTGTATAAGACAATATGATTCATCGTTACCCTCAATGGGTGGTCTTTGTGGGTATTTCAATTCATTCTTGTTCAAATGTTGTTAGCTTTCAACTTCCTGTTTAATCATTAGGGTCAGTGAATTCTGCATTGCAATCTGACCATGCATTTATTTTAATAAACTCAATCTGGACCGTATAGTCTGAGACGTATAGACTGAGACGTATAGACTGAGAAGTAGCGTGATGATGCTTGTTCTTCATTTCTGTGAGGAGAGACCGTTATCTTGTGATAGGGTTAAGGTGGTAGGTACGTTACGGTGATACAGACGCCAGCACATCAAGTTACCCGAAACAGTCAAATTCTCCCAATCAACTTTGAACCTTATGCTTTAGGTATAAAGTTGAAAATCTATTAAAGAAATTTGACAGATTGTAGTAGCTTGATGTGCTGGCGTCTGTACGTACGCAATAAAGAATTTGAATTTGAAAGTTAAGCAAAACTCATGTTGTTGTTGTGTTGTTGTTGTATTTTCTTTCTTTTTCTTTTAACCGAGTGAAAAGTAAAGTCGGCTTAGTTACACCATTTATAACTCAAGAACGGCTGAACCGGTTTATATGATCTTTGATTTTTTGGATTTGTCTCCGCCCCGAATAGCATAATAACTATTCAAACATAGAAAGAAGTCACGAAAATAAATAATAATAAACACTATGGAACATTTTCTCATACATTCGTTCTTATTGATTCTGAGGCGAGGCGGTATACGAAGTTCGCCGGGTCAGCTAGTTATTAGATAAAAGTTTAATGCAAGACGTCAGCCCTAATTTTACCATTATAACTACAGACTGCGTCCTAAAATGCCGAGCTTTGGCTCAACTCAAACATATCCAGTGTGCGTACATCTACAATGCTATCCTTTGCAAATAATGGTGGTGCCAGCCGGTAAGTCACTAAGCGATGGTATCGCTCGTCGATATGCTTTTTTTTATGACCATTCCGCAGTCGTAGAAAGAGTTAGACAATCTGAAGGAAGAAGGCTTTATTGGCTTGTACTGGTGGTCTTCTTGACGCTGGGCCGCTTTCCACCCTATTATTAGGAGTTAGGATTTTATAGCAATTTAATACATGTTTCTATCATTTACAAATTTGGCTAAAATCAAATCATAGATAGATAAATCAATTCGATTTCCATATAAAATTTGCAAAAAATCATCTTGGAAATTTAAAAAAACCTTAGCGGCTGTAATCGCGCCGACAAATGCAAATAGCTTGTCTGCCGTTATGCTAATGAAAATAATCACAGCCCATAAAACACCAAAGCTTATTTAAATTAACGTAACAATAGCAGACCACTATAACTACACTACGTATGCTCAAATACCTACATAACATATTTAATCAGAGCCTCGACACGACAATAGCAAGTTAAGTCAAAATACATTATATGAACTAAAAACCTTTGACCTTTACCGACTCGATTAAAACTGCAATTAAGTAGAACATGGCTAATAAGATGTACAATGGGTTAATTAAGACATGCGGCTGTCATGCGCCTACGCAGCCGCCAACATTCCCGATAGATACGAAGTAGAGATGCACCCCTTGGCATTTCTAAATTACTTTATACGAGATTGCTCCGAGAATTCGCGTTAACACTAATTAGAAACATTAACTTGTGATTTGTTGTATAAATGGTGTTAATTAACCTTTTCTGATGAAGTTCTTTGTAGGGCTGCCAGTGCTTTAATCGTTAATACGAAACTTTGCTTGATAGCAAAACTTGTTAAAAGCCCGACTTTCTCAATACATCAAATCGAGTTATTTTCAAGTTATTGCTTCCCAGGAATTCCCTCATTTCCTCAACATTTCACTATAGTTAGACATATTTCGCCATATTTATTTTGCCTATTGCCTTAAGACCAGAATGACAACGTCATCAAAATGTTGCTATTCTTCTACACCTTTTTATCTACGAACCTGTTGTTGTGGGCTCTAATCACATTAGTTAGTGTGCATACACCCGAGTGACACGCGTCAACGACAGAGGCTAATGCAGCCGTCGACACCCGTCGACGCCCGGCGTCGGTTTCATTCGACAACGTGCCGAGCGTGTATTTGAGTACGGTCACAGAACAACTAATAGTATAACAACAACAACAACAACTAGTAGCTGAGATAGGAGCCTTTTGGCCTCGTATAGGATTTTCTGTTTAATTTTTGTTTTTTTTGTTATTTTTTTTTATTGTATAACTTGATTTTATTTTTTACTGTGTTTAGTTTAGTTTGTGATCTTCCTGCACGAGTCGCAATAAATACTTTTTCTTTCTTTACTTGTAGGGTGCTCAAATACACGAGAGTCGACGGTTGTAGTTACCTCTGTCGTTGAAGCGAGTCGTTCGTGTGTATGAGTGCTTAGTTCTTATCGATTCTTCAAGAGCACAAAACGCAGTTATTATACGCGTCTTTGTTACAAATCATATACCTACGTGCTGAGCTGAGCTGTTTATCATGCTTGTCAGTTTTTCTACTGATCTACAGAGCCTTAGTTTTCTCATTATTCTACACTATAACCAGACCTATCCACCTGAGACTATTTTAGGCCGAAACTCAAAACTCATGTTGGGAATTCCGAGGTTCCTAGCCTCCTAGAGCAAAATAGTTGACATTCTCCTGGTCATCTCTAACCGGGTTGGCATCGTGCCGCTGAGGAGTTCGGCGTTTACTACTCCGCACTGGTTTGCCTCTGTCAAACCAAACCCTATCTATCCCAGACTAGGTATTTAGGGTCGAAACTCAAAAGCGCAACGCGGCCCGTTGCGGCTTATTAGTCGATTCGCACGAATTTACTCACTCGAAAAGTGCGAATCGTCACTGCTAAATAATATTATTATTTCTATAAGCAACTCGCACGAAGTTAATTTATTTGTGAATTTTATGCAATGAAGTTAAGAAAAAAGTACACGTTGTTGTCGTTTCGCCTACAAATAAATTAACTTTGTACTAGTCGCCTATGGAAAAAATAGTATTATTTAAAAGTGACGATTCGCACTTTTCGGGCGAGTAAATTCGTGCGAATAGACTAATAAGCCGACATTGCAGTGCCAAAATCTGCGAGTGGCCTCAAAAGTAACTTCGATTTTGAGTTTTAGTCTTTAGTCTTAGAGTTCGTTTAGCAAAATGTTTGCCATTCTCCTGGTCATCTTTCTAACCAGGTTGGCATCGTGTCGTTGAGGAGTGCGGCGTGTATTACGGTTGCGCAGCTCGCCGGGGGCGCGCGTGGCTGTCGATGATTTATCAATAGCCGCCGCGATGCCTGCACGACGGCCCGAGCCGACACCACTCTTCCTGTCATAAAGAACAAGGTAGGGGATGAAGCGGTCAAGGATATTTTAGTAAACTAGGCCACATTGGTTTCTAAGAACATTATGACTACGGAACTTCTCAAACTGACAAAACTTTTACAAATTCAGGGGATCTTCGAACCGTTTCAGTGCGGTTAGTGGAAGTTCGGTTGAAATCAGGGCTCTGAGTGGACTACCTCTACTATACCTACCTACTTAGATTCTTCTGTTTTGTTTCCTTCACTTGTTTTACAACATTTTGGAGTTCTTGGCAAGTATCCTCCCTCAGTTGATCTTGGATTGTCTTGAATATCTCTGAATGATGCTGAAGGAAGACATGATGAGGAAAATTGGCCTTAGAAAACTGAAATCTCCAAAAAGCAGTGAGCAGGCGTGTGGACCAATGCTCTTTTTAAGTCGGTTTTAACTCTCAAGTTCGTGAATTATTACAAGTTGGTATCTATTAGAATTCCACGATTTAATTTTTTTTTTCTGTATGAAGCCAAGGTCCTGCCACATAGGTGGTTCAAATCAGCTGATCAAATCAGCCCACTACGGTGAAACTGATATCATAATCAGTAGCAGTAGATAGCTGGACTCTAGTTACAATTTTCATACCCAGGCTTAGTAACCAACCACCAAACCATCTTGACGTCATCAATCCACCTGGTTTCAACTCCTCATAATAACATCATACTGTTGCAAGTTCAATACTGCATTTTCACGACTAATCTCCCGCTTATACCTCACACCATCGCCTATTCGTACTGTCCCTTCAGAACCCGCCCCGCGCGCCCCTCTCCCCCCCTCGGAGCCTAGTTGCGCACGCGTCGCCACGCCCTGCCCCTACCCGCGTTAAATATATCATAGGTCATCTGGCCAGGTTTGTCGGCTTGGCTACTAAAAGCTCAACTCTACAACTGGTGCAGATGTATAGATATACTCCGCTATGTGGCTTGGTGATAGTGTTTAAGTAGTTCAGGTGTCCTGTATTTGACTATGTTTGGTTATAGCTATGAAAATTGACAGTGTTGTAATATTTAATGCTTTGGTTTTTGCTGTTTCATTTGTATATCTTTAACTAGGTATGCCCCAGGCAAAGTCCGAACTTTTACTGCGTTTATAAGCATGACTTTTCTTCTGTCTACTCGTTTTTGTTATGTGCGTTTTTGTTCCGAAAAAACATGCCCAGAAAAACTTATCTTCGATCGATCATCATAGGTACAAGAACAAACCTACTTAGAACTAGGACGACATAAACTGAAGCAACCGCAGAAATCGAGAGTCAATTGCATCTAAAATTAGAATACAAAACCAGCAGAATCGGACACCCACCATCAAAAAACGGAATTTCAAAAGCTCACAATACATTTGCGTTTCTCTTTGACGAGTTTTTGTTGAAGATTGAAACCCCGCAATGTACTGGGTTTTGAAACTTGAAACTTCGAGGTTGTTAGTTTATAGTGGCTCCCTAGATTCCAATGAGATTCAGTAAGGGGCATGTCGTACGCAGCGGGATCGCTGCAAGCGTCGCGCGCGCACGAACGGCCCATAATCAATGACAACCGACTTCCTTACGTAAGCCCAAAACAGATAAACTGGAGAATATGAATTTTGCCGAACAATCGCTACCAGTGTTGCAATACCGTCTAGATTTTTGACAGACTGTATTTTTTGATCGATGGACTACAAATTGACTGCAGATTTGATCTGCAATTTCGTTTTCGCCTTTCGCAATGAGCACGAAAATGTGAAACTTTCAACATTTTTCGTTGAAAGTTTTGCATGGACATATACAATTACATACTTTGTCCTTTCAATCGGGTATAATTTATCAATTACGCCGAAAATCGTATGCAAGAAAGCACAAAACAAATAACCTTAACTTAATGTACAGTTATTTAATTTTTGAAGACTCATTGCGGTTTCAGAGCACACCATCCTCGGCGCGGCCTAAAATGTGACCCAAATGATACAGCTCGCAATTTCGGGCATAAGCAGAGATGCGGCAATTTGATCCTCTATACTTAGCGTTCCAACCAACTATAATTTACTTTAGTTGCAACATTACAGGCCAATTGCGATGGCTCGGTTTTCACCTGAGCGAAATAATTTCGAAAATTTATGGCGTTAATAAAATCGCCTGATGGATTGATCGATATCTTGTTTATCTGATTTTACACTGCATGTCTGAAGAAACGAGTAGATATGCCAAGAATGCGTAGCAGGTAATTAAATTAAATTCCTTTTTATATCTGGTGAATAGGAAACGTGTAAGAAACTATACAACTTCATCATTCCTTTACAACTATATTACTGTGATAAGTATTTACATATTAAAATACACAGGTATAAATTACTTATTATAGAATAAAAAATAAAAAAATATTCTAGCTATTTTACCTTTTATTTCAATATAATTATTTAAATATACTCAAATTTAATCAAAAATCTGTCCTATATGTTTATACCCACCCAAGCTAGTAAATACATGTCTAATAATTGAAAACAATAATGCACATTGCGTTTAAAAAAGAAAACAGAATGAGTTCTCTATTTCCCAAGTCTGTGGTCAGTTGGTACAGACAGTTTGCGAGCTCCGTGCCCCTACGTGATACAATCTTTACCCACATTGCCGTTTTATTTATTTGTATTATCTACCCGATTCAGATTTCTTCATTCAACGTACGAGACGAGGTCCGAAATAAATTCGCAGAATGTCTTCATTTAATGCATTAACGTCGTTATTATGCCAATTTGCTGTTTACTGAGAAATCATATTGTTTATGATTTCGCTGAATTTATTACTGTACTTGGGAGATTCTCACTAATTTGCTTAACAAACAGAAAGGTGGCTTTCACAACAATTTTTAATTTCCATATCTTCAAATAAATTCTTCCCCAAGATGCGTTGATGTCCAGCAGTCGACGTGTTTCGGATGAAATGATGATGATGACGATGAAATAATTTCTACTATTCTACCATAATCTCTGCTGAATTCTATGCAGTTTCCCAATTCCAATAGGTATAATGACATATTTACACGCAACCCACAGATTACACAATCCAGTTTTATTCGTGGACCTATCGGTTACATTTCGAATCGACTCGATTACTCATTGAACGCGATTTCTATCGTAACACATTAGACGCGTGGTCACGCCACACAAGCAAGTAGGCACAACTTGATTCAGTTCATTTTACACAAAAGATTATAAAAACCATCGTGATATATAAATTCAGTGTGAAATTAAGAATCAGCGACCACCGTACGGATTCGATGGAATCAATTGTTTGACCACAAAACTCATTTCGTGGTGTGCTGGGGAAGAGTGAAATTTTGATTGATCATGCAGTCCGAAGCTATCTTTCTTTCTATCACGTATACAATAAGGTTTGTAAGCAGACTAATGTTGGAAAGTTTTAGTTTTCATTAGCGGTAAGATTCGATATGAAATCTGTATCATAATCGGCAGAACGTATAACTATTTTAGTTTAGTAACGTTGGACAATAGATGTTCTTGTTTGTTTTTGGTAACCACTATGTTCCGTCTCTCGGTCCAATGGGATCCCACTAGTGATGACAATAGAGTCCCATCCTATATAAACAAAAACATAGTAACAAGCACATATTCAGTCCAACGCTATAATATATATATATAACGCTATAATATATATATTATAGTGCAATAGCTTAAAAAAACCCCAGTCGAATATGAATTGGACTGGGCTTTTTTACAACTAAGAATGCATGAAATTAATTCGAGATGGTGACATCTCGAATGAGCAATGCAATTTGCAATCTGTTATACAAACGCTTCGCAGCTGATTTTGGCGAGGACAGAGAACTAAGACAAGGTACCTTTAATTACATTATTTTCAAGTATTCTGCGACAGTAGTCTACTAGGTTTATTGCATGTTTTTATGCAAATAGAATTGTAATTGAAACACATACCTAGTTCCTTATTAAAGTAATAATAACATAACGACCAGTTACTAATTGAAGAACTAATCTGTTATCACTATACTTATATAGGTTTACTGGATTACTGACCGACTTGCGATTGTGTATCTTTACCAAACCAAACACTAGAATCTGTCAACAAACGCTGAACAATTTTGTGAAAAAATAGTGTTCATTATTAATTTCGAAAAAGTAACAGAGACGCGGTCATATTAATAATATCTGAATAGTAATACTCACTAAATATTACCGTACCTTTAGAAGCATTATTATCAGAATAATCTGACTTCTGACTTTATATATCAAAGAGAAACGAGCTCGCGGAGAAATCCATTTATGACACAACCATTTCAGAGATGCATGGAAGCGCCAAACAAACAAAGGCATAGGCAGTAAACTGTCAATTAAAGGGTATTTGGTAAATGAAACTTGGAATTCGACAGGGTCTGGCATCGTCAGGTGTGGCCGGTGGGCCAGTTCAGCCGCGGCGTGAGTCAGCGCCCGCGCCGCGAATTCCGTAGATAACCGACAACTCCTTTATTCTCTTTGCTATATCGAGCACCGCCATACTCGTGCCCTTTCGTACGCCCGACTGTTGTTAAGTTTTGAATAATTCAAATATTGGCTAATGGTCATAATAATAATGTTTGGCTGCGAGAATTCGTGGCTGGATTTTGTAAAAAAATAGGTTGAGATCGTTTTATTTAGCTGGGTTTAGTGAGTGGTCTACGAGAACTACAAGCTTGCCTACCTACCTACTATTTTATCGAAACAGTACTAAACTTGTAGTACCTACTTGAAAAATCACGATTTCACAACTAGTTCAGATAGTACCTCGGGTACTGTCAGGTGACCTAGGAATAGTTGGACACATCCAAATTACAAAATTACACAAAGAAAGGAAGCAACATAGGTACACTTGATCGTATTTACCTGTCTTAACTTACCCAAACAACTTTTATTTTGTGACCAATCAAAAGCCAGTATTACAATGTCTCAAGGGTCGGACAAACACGTCGTTAAACCAAGTAAATAACTTAAAGTCAAGGGTCAGGAACTCGCTCTAGATTTTGACCTAGACCAATTCACTTTCACTTAGTTGTGTTGTTATTTTGTTAGACTATGTTACTGGCCATAAGTACCTGTAGATACTTACATATTGTGTACAAAAGCTTTACCGATATAATTTTTTAAATTTTGCAAATGAAGATAACTCAAACTAAAAACTCGAACTCAAAGCATTTATTTCAATTAAACCATTTACAAGCACTTTTGAATTGTCAAATAGTCGGTCAGTTAGCCAGAAAGTTGAAGTTAGTTGACAATTAAATTTAAAAATAATAGTAATATTAATTTTAATAATAGTGTTCTACAGCCTCAAAAAGATGTATGCATCTACAAAAAATCATTCAATTGTGTAAAAGCATTGTTCCATAATATTGTATCAATGTTTAGCCACAAAACATATTTACCTAAGTACCTAAACAATATATATCATTATCAGTCTATAATTTACAGATGCCAGCACATCAAGCTACTAAAATCTGTCAAATTTATTTAATAGATTTTCAACTTTATTGCTAAAAAAAGCAAAGTTGATTGGGAAAATTTGACAGTTTCGGGTAGTTTGATGTGCTGGCGTCTCTACTCACTGCCGGGACCACGGATATCGACACAGACAATGTATATGGGTAAAGAATTAACTTAGCTACACATTGATACAGTACTATGGAAAACAAATTGAAGACAATCAAATGTATTCTTGTCGATGTAAACATCTTTTTAAGGCTAGTTGTACGTTCCTATTCGTTTTAATTACTGTCAACAAAGACAACTGTTTTATTCATTGTGAAAATAAACATATTTTTTAAACATAATTTATTTAAAACGATTACAAGCGATTAAGTAGGTATGGTATAAAATTAAATTAAATCTTTTCGTACCGATATTTCCAAATACTTGATCGATGGCTTGCGGTAGGATGAGCCTCATGCAATGATAAATGTCGTTAAAAGCTTGCGATGATTAACGCGATAAAAAGGTAATTTGACAACACTAATTTGATAACCCTGTATAACAGCCCGGCCGCCTGTTACACCGTTACGTAACGTTAATTATGTAATTTTCGCATATCATTGAATTAATTTATTAAAGTTTGGATAAAACCACTTTTTGATTAGACTAGATTATGATAATTATAAGCAACTAGCAGCGCCCCGCGGTTTCACCCGCATAAGTGTCGATCCCGTGGGAATATCGGGATAAAAACTATCTTATGTCCTTTCCCGGTACTCAAACTATCTCTATACTTACCTAATTAAATCTAAATCGGTTCAGCGGTTTAAGCGTGAAGAGGTAACAGACAGATAGACACACTTTCGCATTTATAATATTAGTATGGATATATAGTATGGATTTATTAATAAATATAGGTATCTATAGGCTCATAACGGCAAAAGTCACCTTACACGTTTTCATCTCATTTATAAGTAAATTTATTTTAGTTAATGTTCAAAAATGTATACATAAAATCTATTATATTTTCTGATATAAATGACACAGACATCCTTGATTGGCGTTCGTAAATGAGACTTTTTAATGGTTGTCGCTTGGGGCATCCTTGCTTGTAGAAAAATATTGCTGTATCGAGTTCCCTCATCATCTGATATTCAGACATCATGCTGTGAGCCGCAATAAGGGAAGCTGCGAATGTCAACAGAAATATTAATAATTTGCATGACATGTATCACCATGATTGCATACTTACTTTCTGCTAAACTGCTTAAAAAACAAAAAAGAATACATAATATCGAAAACTTATTGTAAGGTCCTGTCATTTGGACCAATTAACGTAAAATGGCCTGGATAAACGAAAATAGCTTTGAATAACAGTGAATTACAATGTTACAGATGTTCATAAAAGTATAAGTAAAACATAAAAATATTTGTTATTGACGTTTTATCCATATTTTGAGTACTAAATACTAAAAGATATAAATCATTTAGTTAAATTTCCAAAGGCCTGCAGGCGAGAAGCGGCACTTTTCCGCCGTCCTAATGAAATGGTTTTATTTAATACGCAATACGCAACAGTTTTATTTATTGTTCACGATACATCTCTGCTAATCGGTTATCTTTTAATTTATCAATATCGTCGATAACAATGACCGAAATACCGATGTAGGTCAAATAGCTTCGTGGAATGATAAAAAATATATCTACAATGCAATGCTTGCAATATACTACTATATATATTTATTGTTCGTTGAAATATTTCTTAAACTAAATGCTGAGTAGGTTGGTACTAAATTCTAACTTTAAACCTATTTTATGGCTGTACCTTATCTACAATTAAAGTAGGTGCTCAACACTAATGATAAACTAATACGTAATAGACTGTCAAAAATTCAACTTGGAAGCACTTGACGATACTAGTACATTTTTTAATTAACCCTTCCCAAATTGAGGTCTTTATTGCGAAAAGAAATTTAACGAAAAACGCAGAGTCATTGCAATGCAATTTAAACGTCTGTTTTTGCCGAGACAGACCGATCCCTATCTTGATCTCATTACATAAGTTCTGATCTCGTATTTATATTCTGTTCCTCACAAAAAGTAACAGGAGCAAATTGTAAAAGTATGCTAAACCAATAACTTGGCTAAATTACAACGAGCAATATAAACCTTCACTATTAATTGACATAAACTGTAAAGGAAGAGGGTACTAAAACTGTGATCTCATTTCGCAACGAGAGGAAATGCAATAACACTTAGCACTATAAAAAACGACAGTAAAACGCAAAGGTTTCGAGCTTAAACGTGGCATTAAACAAACAAAAAATGCATACTAAAATATGTCATGGAAACATTTTAATTGCCAACACATCAAACGGCTAATTATTCGATAAATTGTTTCGCGAACTCATAACAACTTGCAGTTTTGAACTATAACATTTTACTTTTCAAGGTGGAATCAAGGCAGCCTGTCTTCACACTGTTATGTAACAATAAACGGTAATAAAGCTTTGTTTGATGAACAATCGATATTTTTAAACAACAAAGAAGCATTTGATACTTTTACTGTTCCTTTATTCGGTATGCAGTGAATGATTGAAGACATTTTGGAATAAAATTGCATCACCTTCTACTTATGATCGACGTTCGAACGACCGAATATAAATCAAGATCGTTTTCTATGAACTAAAACTTGTTACACTTTCAAATCTAATATGCTACTAAAAATAATTTATCAAACACGTAAATGCAGACACAGTGTGACAGGCGCCCGCCCTAACCCATTTCTGCCTGCAATGTAACTGATTAAATGTACACGCGAAATTTAATCTTAAATTAGCTGCATTCTTTTTTGTTAAACAAACCATCCTTGAAGCCTGAAAGCAGTTCCGCTTACAATCTCGGACCAGGGATAACTGTCGCTCCAAATTTTAATAGCGGATTATGTCATGATGCTTACCTATTTTGGGCATGACAAAAACCATTTTTGACAAACAGTTTATGTAAAAAACTAATTCTTTTATTTTTGTGTTAATTTGAATGCAGATTAGTCACCCACTGGTGCAGGATGCATTCAGATAAATCATTTATCAAAAGCAGTGGTATTGGCCCCGACTTACGACTCTTACGAGTCGCGATTTCGAACCTAGGCAGGCAGTTTACATTGCTGCTCTTAAAACGGTGAAGGAAAACATCGTGAGGAAACCGGCATGTAGAACCAAAAATTCGAAAACATGCGACATCCATCAACCCGCACTGGGCCCGCGTGATGGATTATGGCCCACTCCTTCTTAATGAGAGGAGCCCCGAGTCCCAGCCAGCAGTGAGAACATTATAGGCTGATTATGACTAGGATTCGTTTATAAGTCCACGGAGTTTTTGGCCGTTCTTCTCCATAGGTGACCTACCTACTACACACCTTTAGAATGGGCAAATAGCTTCATATTTCTGACTAAACGACTCCTTGACAATTCAAAAGTGCCTGTAAATGGTTTAATGGAAATAATCGCTTTGAGTTTGAGTTTGATGTAGGTTCCGCTCCCAAGTTTTTATAGTTGCATAACGTCTTTTAACAGAACATTCTAGAAAACCCAATTACAAAACCACTCACCGGATCCATAGTCCTTACTCGACATTGCAACTTCACTGAAACATTAGACACGGCAGCATTACCGTAACCACCCAATTTCGAGTATCCTTGACACTTCGCTCGCTTTGGGCAGTGGGCACGTCCGAGCCGATGATTGGGGCTATTTCGGACAGGTGCAATCATTCCTCTATTATTTGTATTAGTGTTTTACAATGGACATGTACGTGATCCAACTGCCGTCCCACACCGACCCACTTGCCGTGACCTTTCGGTTTCGGTTTTCGTTGATGCAAGGTTTTAGGTTGATTCCATTATTGACACATATTTTCAACCCTCGATGCTGAACGAGTGTGTCCATGACTGATTGTTACCTTTGTGATTGTTTTTTATTATTCTCGACTCTTTTTTTAAATTTTATTATTGACAAAAAGCATTTCTGTAGATTAAAGAACAGCTCAAGCTTGTATCACACTAATATTATTAAGGCGAAAATTTGCGAATGTGTGTTTTTATATGTTTGTTACTTCTTCACGCTCAAACCGCTGGACCAATTTAGATAAAATTTTGTATGGAGGTAGCTGACACCCTGGATTAACATATAGGCTACTTATTATCCCGATATTCCCACGGGATCGAATCTTATGCGGGTGAAACCGCGAGGCGCAGCTAGTGTATATAGCTTGTATCTATCTACTAGCTTCTGCCCGCGACTTCGTCCGCGTGACATTTCTTGATCCCCCGACCCACCTCGTCGCATCGCATTGCCTGCTATTAGGCACTTCGTTTTCGCTAAGCGTTTTTCTGACTTTTTTTCGGCTCCTAAAGGTCCCAGCGTGATGTTAAATAGCCTATAGCCTTCCTCAAGAATTAGGCTATCAAATGCATGAAGAATGTTTCAAATCCGACTGGCAGTTTCAGTCCAGAGATTAGCGCGTTGAAAAATGAAAGCTCTTCATATCTTTCAGTCATTGGCAGACAAATTCAAAAGTGGCTGAACTGAAATATTCTCTTGGACGTTTCTCGATCATCATCTGCCTGGCCTATTCCCAACTATGTTAGGGTCGGCTTCCAGTCTAACCAGATGCAGCTGAATACCAGTATTTTACATGGAGCGACTGCCTATCCTCCACAACACAGTTACTGGGTAAGACTGGTCATCAGACTTTCCGGCTTCTGACGACCCGTAACGACTATCAAAGATCCAAGAATGACAGCCGGGACCAACGGCTTAACGTGCTTTCCGAGGCACCGGGAGGTCTTGGTATGTGAAGATGGTCACCCATCCACGGACCAACCGCGGCAAGCGTAGCTTATTAGCCACCAGCCTCTCCAACATTATAGGATGACTATGTAAACAATATAATAAACACATCCTGAGTTATTGTCTTATGACCATAACTAACTTTTATGTGGCTAATAATAGAGTATTGACGATTTACACATTATGTAAACGTACTGAGTTTATACCTTATAGTTGAGCATAATATTTCTTTATTGAATTCAACTGATTCAGTCAATTTAACGTTGATCATAAAACAAATGTTTAATGTGTTGTTAAATGCTTGCATGGCGGTCAGCTATTAATTACTA
This sequence comes from Hydraecia micacea, assembly GCA_914767645.1. Classification (NCBI taxonomy): domain Eukaryota; kingdom Metazoa; phylum Arthropoda; class Insecta; order Lepidoptera; family Noctuidae; genus Hydraecia; species Hydraecia micacea. The sequence continues at coordinate 7,106,753 of OU611794.1, forward strand.
CATGAATGAAGATACGATATTGATGTTACAGAAGGACAGAATATACAAGGTGACCTGTTGAGATGGATCAGTATGGGAAAATCTGAAATTAGTTCTAAGGAACTATGTCGTCGATTTTAGAGTTAAGAAAAACGGGATTTTTTGGGAGTTGGCTAGGTATACAGGTACGATGCTCAGTTAGAGGAGGCCTTTTTTTATGGATGGGAAATCATCTAATGACTCCTCCCGCTCTGGGTGGAGCGGATGGGAGTGTCAGACTCTTACTGACTAAAACCCAACCGTGTTCCTTCCTTAGCCCTTTATGTTCCGGGCAGCGGTAACCCTTTCGGACAATCCCGCTACCCCGGCGGAGGCCTAAGCCTTCCTTTGCCAAAAGGCACACTGAACTAAGAGACATTCTGTAAGACACTACTGAAAAAACCCCAACGCAAACGTTCAGAATTAAAGGTCTTATTATTATTATCTTGTACGACGCATTTACCTTAGGCTTTATTGTTAGACAATTCCTAGAATTCCTCTCAACTGTTGAAACATCAAAATTTGATTTATAACAATAAAAATTCAATTGTGTCCCATTAGCCACAGTTGAGCTAATATGATCTATTTTACGACTATACCCGACCTTGTCTAATAAGTAGATAATTACCTCATGACTTTGTAACAAAACACCACCGATCGGTTAGAACAAGAAAATAGCGAATTTAAAAGCATTAGGCCTTTTGTACACTCACGTTTTCCATCATCATCATCATCATCGTCATCATCGCCGTGTGTACAGTGGTTACTTGGTATTATTATTGTATATTCATTATGGAAGCTTGTTGATGGACACCACGGATATCTATGACGGACATGTTTTTTCTACGGTGCGATTTATACACCGTATATTATCTGTGACCGTGTGTAGGCACGGTTCGTCAGTGTTGTATGATCACCATGGAAGCTTGTTGCCGGACACGTTTTTTCTACGGCGCGGTTCATACGCCGTATCGTAAAGAAACCGTGCCGTGTACAAAGGGCCTTAATTTCTTTGAACTTCTAGCCATTAACAGACAGCTAACTATAAAACTCCATCGAATTGCTCCAGATATTTCCAGGGTGCCTATCGTGCACCTTTATTGCCCCGTCGAGCGACTTTTCCATAATTAAACTATAAATAAGTAGTAAAATAGTGGTTCCTAGGGCCTATCGCTACTATCTGAGCACGACGTAATAAAATGGACGGGAGAGTATATCCAACAATTGCTTTTTACCGTATTGATGTACTCAAAGGTATTATTGGTTGAGTAATTGAAATTGCTGTGATCACATCTCTCGTAGATGCATCTTTTCTGACATTATTTCAATAGGTGACTCTACCTACTTACAATATAATTAACTTTGTCAATTCCCTTCTCTAATTAGGTAGCTTTTAAGTTTTATTGGGTTTTTCCATCAGGATTTTCTCAGCAGCAGCTAGGAGTCTGAATTTGTGCCCGGTTGATGGCGATAAGCTCGCCAACTATTTATTTATTTATATAAACTTTATTGTACACTACAAAAATACATCAAACACTACAAAATATACAATGGGCGGCGTTATCGCTTTCTGCGATCTTCTATTAAACGACACTTAAACATTTCATCCGTTGGTGAAATGAGGGTGTACAATAGGTACACAGGTACACACATACACAGGTAGGGAGTAGTGGTAGCCCAGTGGTAACGGCCGCGACTTACGAGTTGTAGGTCGTGGGTTCGAACCCAGGCAGGCACTTTACTTTGAGTATAATTTATTTCATCACCACTACTCTCAAAACGGTGAAAGAAAACATCGTGAGGAAACCGGCATGTCTTAGAACCAAGCAATTAGAATACTTATGACATCCACCAAACCGCAATGGGCTCGCGTGGTAGATTACGGCCCATTCTCGCTCACAGAGATGAGGCCTGTGTCCCAGCAGTGGGAATATTATAGGCTGATTATGTATAGGTACACCTCTGCCTAACCCTTCATGGTGATGTTCGTGATGTTCTTGAGATTATACTTAACTAATCTAGTTTTTCAGTCATTGCTCATATAAAATCCCGGGAAGTGCTAACACGAGCAACATAAACTGTAGCTTTTACCAAAGTTTCGAGTTTTTCCTTATTATTTTGTATCTATTTAGGTTAACAGATTCATCTGGTTCTGACACAGGTTCTTTTGGATAATAAGCTTGCTTTTCACATTCAAAATACAGGTATTTCTTTATAAAACATTGTGTATTCATTTATTTTTCTCATGTGAACTCGAAGCCATAAATAAATCAGTTACTGTACGTGAACGGCAGTTTGATATCGACTAATGAATTGTCAAAAGTTGACATACAGCAAACAGGTATAAGACTTAATAGACGTAACGGAAAATATGGAGACTAACTGGATATACTTACATCGTGGAAATCATCTGTGAAGTAAATTGATCACCAACTTGAATTGTCGGAATATTCAAGTCACAGCTGTTGCATTTGTATGAAATTGCTGTAACGTTGGTGCTCCGTGGTCATCTTCATGTCAAAAAAATGTCAGTTGATTTTATCATGTCAATGGAAAATATATTTTTCCTTTTTTCCTTACATAATTATGACTTACCAACTGAATTTCAACAAACTGTAATACTACAAGATTTTATTTCGACATTATGGAACTCCGACACGTCTTCATTTCGACAGTACTTTAGTCCGAAATACCTTATATTCCTTGTCTAGACTTTCACCTTCCGTTCTAAATTTTATATGTGTTTTTATGCATGACCAATTGAATATTATCATCTATCATTTTTATCACATACGTACCCACTTCATTGCATTGCTATAGGTTCCACGGCAAATGGACGTAGACAATGTTTTCAATGACTCCATACAAAATGTATTATGCCTTTATTAATATTTAATCTTCCTCTATGTAATCGTTCAAATATAATATTAGCTAACCAAAATATTCCCGATAAACATAAGCCATGACCAATTATTAAAATATAAGATCCGATAAATCCTTAATCCTACTATAATATTATGATGGATGGATGGATGTTTGTTACTCTTTCACGCAAAAACTACAGAACGGATTTTGATGAAACTTTACAGTAGGTATTATAGCTTATACATCAGAATAACACATAGAATACTTTTTATCCGGTTATTCCTACGGCATCGACACTTATGCGGGTGAAACCGCGGGGCGCTGCTAGTACTTTATAATTTTATTATAATACCCCCAAACTATAACCCCCTTACTAATAAACGTATTATATCAGATGAATAGTTACACACCGATTTCTTTCTTTCAGTCGTCAGTAATTTGACTTTCTAAAGAAGAAGACAAAGCGTTGTGTAACTATACAGGCGCTATACAACGTTTATTAGTAAGGGGGTATAACTATAATGCCTTTTACTTTAAATAATAACTACTAGTACTAAAATACTAATGGTAGAGAAACAAACTTAGGATAATTGGCGAAATGTACCATTACCTATAATGTAATATAGATGCACCTCAGCCTAACCCTTTTGGGAATATAGGCGTGCTATTATGTTACGATAAAAGTATTGTAAAAAAGCTAGATTAGTCTGAATAAATAGTCCGTAGTGTGAATACGTGGATTTTTTAATACCCCTTTTGTCATATACCTACCTACATTAAATATGTAAAAATATGCCCTGGAGTGGCTGGAGTAACTACTTAGCTGTATAAGGACAGAAGCCATCCAGATAAAAATAAAAGCGTGAAATTTTAATGCCAACATACTTATTAACGAATACCATACTTATTATCGGTAGTATCAACGAATGAAGTTTCTCCTAAACTGCGGGAAATCCCCTACTACTGTTTTACGAAACCTAAACTTTCAGTTGTTTTTTTTTTGCCTATTTTTTCTCACTTTTGGAGAGAGGGCTCCCTTTTTTGCAAATTTACACTACTCCCATACCATTTAAGATTTTAAAAATGTTTTTTTTTTTGGTAGGTTTTTGTTTGAAAAAAATAAAATAAATACTTACAGGGTTAAACTTAAAAACATTACAGTTTCTTATTGATTCGCCTAAACTTCATTATTTTGGGCTAACGCCGAAAATATGAAAGCCGAAAACGAAATTCGGTCAGACTAACTCGAACCGCATCATCCTATAAAAGATGCTGCACCATTATCCCACGCAAAGACAAAACATCCTATAGGTAAGCAATCAAGTTCATTTAAAAAAAAACATTTGTGTATTGCAACAGGACTCTTCGTGGCGCACTTTTTCGTGTCTGGAACTAATTGAATACAATTGGCGTGAAATAAAAACATTATCGAATGTTTTATTGAGTCGACAGCGGCAATCGATGGTTTTGCGTGACTGCGAGCTGAAAGGTTTGGTCAATGAAATTGCGAACACGCAGTTACGCAAACCGATGACCGACTGCCGAGAAATAGGTCTTTATTTTTCGGTTTTGTTTTAGCCGTGGAAGTGGTAAAGAATTATGTTTATTTTTACATATGGAACTCTGGTATTGTATGTGTATTTAATGAAAATGTATCCCTGTTAAAGCAAAGGTTAGAAATTGGTATCTAAGGTAATATTGTGCTTCATCATCATCATCAACCTCATCACCAGCCTCCCCCTCATCCAGATGTTTCCCGCGACATTGACGATATCCTCAATCCAGAACGCTTTTGGACGGCCCCAGTTTCTTTGGCCTAATAATATTGTGCTTAGTTCAGCAAACATTGTAACATTTTGTCTTATCTAAAATAATAATCATTCATTTTATTTTATTTTTTCAAACAATATATAATATTTACATAATATAATTTATGCTAATAGTTTTAACCTCCTTGCTAGAGACCGTGTGTCACTTTTGATTGAAAGCCGTTTAAGGAAATATATTTTTTTTTTTTTATTAAACGTCTTGGACCCTTAGTAATGGCCATCGGATCGTCAGCACCAGTCAAAAAAAAATTACAACGCCAATTATACGATCATGCAGGACCGATCATTTCTCGATGTTTGTGTAATTTTTAAGAAATTATCACCGACCGCCTATGGTGTGCTCGTCATTATCATAATTTAAATTTATAAAATATACCACACAAAAATCGATGAGTCTTAAATTGAATTCGGGGAGCGCGCAAATAAGAAATGGAGGCGCGAAAATTGGACGAAGCACCGTTTAAAGTATCGTTAAGGCTTGTCGGAGTGAAAATATTGTAATCGCAGGCGCACAGCCGATCAGTATGCTTTATGAGCTGCGGAAAGCGGCCGCCATTATTCCACTGGTTGATTTAGTTCATTATAGTGTACTGAGAATCCGTGGTGTGATTTTGGAAGTGGAAGGCGTGAAGCAAAGGCCTTTTGGTGTGAACAATGAGATAGCTATCAATTTCGTTATTTATACCTTCCTCTACAACGCCGCCACTATTTTGCATTTTATTTTCACCGGACACCAGTTACAAACAGCTCCGGCAACAGCAGAGTTACTAGATATCAGTTAAGAAATATTTTCTTACTTCTAACGACCATCCGTTTACAGAATTTCTTACAACTAACAAGCTCTAATTTACATAACTGCTAAAATCGTTTACCATGGCGCGGCAAAGGATATAAAATATGAAAACGACCACAAACCTACGACGATGACGTGATAGACACAGAAGTAAAGCTGGTGCAAACAATTTGTTTTTAAAATTAGAAAAACAACGAACATTTCGAAAGAGAACAAGGGAAAGAAAAGATAAATTAAAATAACGGCGCAGGATCGTGAGGGCAGCGCGGACGTGCGCCCGAGTATCTCACGCGATCGTCGCCGCCGCCTCGTCCTTCTGCCGATGCTATCCAACGCAGCACAGCACGGGTCACTGTGTCGCCGACGGACATTTCGCATTCCATCGTCACCTCCTCTAATCTTAATAATTTCGTCCAATATGTAGATAGCACTTACTTTCTACCAACCCCCGGCATTTCTGCCTACACAAAGAGATGCCGATGTTATTATTCTCAAGATATAACCTTTCATATTTCTACAACACCGTCAAAGAAACGTCCATAAAAGGTAGGTACTATAGAAAATTGTTTACATAAGTCTTCGAAACAGCTTTCTTAAAAAGTTTTTTAGAAATTATTATGCGTGCATAAGCAAAAATAAAATATTCAATAACACGGTTTTTTACAACTTCAGTGCATATAACACCGACTATTATCTGCAACCAATGAAGCGTGTAATTATACGTTATAAGAAAAACTATAATAAAGTAACCAAACGTCAAGTGAAAACGCATTGCAAAAGTTTAATGAGCTTACGTAAATTTCTCAAAAGTAACACCTCCGCAGCTCGCTCAAGAGAAAATACAGTTTAAAACACATTTGAAAAATGTCTGCAATAACATTAAAAAAAGGAAACACAAATGAAGTCGGCGAAGATTCAAATAGAGCCGCTAATCAAAGGACGGTAGCTCAATCAGATGACGGTAATAAATCTCCAAAAACCAGAAGATTCAATTACACGGCTACCGGAAGGCATGAGGAGTGGCATTAACAAATTGTCCAAGATAAATAAAACCTTTTTAATCTGAAGAAGAGGTCCCGAACTCGTTCCTGTTATCGGTGGTCGCGGCGTTTTTCGAGAATTTATTGAACGCTTAATGTATCGACCAAGAATTAATTGGTCCCCCTGAGTGAAAGGTGCGCCGCTTTTAAATTATAACGATCAAAAACACTTTGAGACTGAAGATCATAAATTGATAAGAGACCTTGTTACATGGGATTGTACGGTTTGATACGCATCAGGAGCTTCGATTAGATGTGCAGGTGTCTACTTTTATGGTTACAAAACTATATCGTCAAACATTCAAGCTTATTGATGAGTAGAAAAGATTATCTAATCAAAATATTTGTTGAATTTGATAGGGTCGGAAACCGTATCAAGCAGTTGGATTTCATTTTAAAAACATACTGTTATACGACTAAATGTGTTGTAGGGATGCTTGGGGAAGACTTGTGTCCAGCAGTAGAAGTCGTTGGCTGATTGATGATGATGATGTTTCTGAAGAATATTGGCAAGTATCTAATCAAATGGGCTTTTTATGAGTCGTTGCCTACATCGAGCACTAAAGATTTATGTCTACAAACCCTGACCTCTCTAACACTCAAATTGAAATAGATATCCCCGTTTGAGTTACTTTTATGACATATGATAAGTATCACAAAGATATTTTTGGATAACTAGGCGACAGAATAAATGCTTATCATCATTTTAAAGCCTACCCACGTGATGACTTGAATAGTATCTTCACGTCTTACAAAACTAGATTTCAGTGCAATGATGAATACTAAAATAAGTACCGAATATGAGAGCATATGTTGTAAATATTTAACAGTAAATGATGCTGCAACGCATCTTTATGTAAGTGAAAGAGCATCAGAAGTAGCTGCTGTTTTTGATGTGCATGATAATAATAAGAAAGACCCGATGAGAACAGCTGAAGATCGAACCCCATGGATATGACAAGAAGAGACATGCTACCCAGCAGTAGATGAAGAGGGAAGTACCTCAGGCAAAAAAGCTAATAAACTGAATCTGACTTTTTTGAATATCTCTAAAGCATATTATTATCAAAAGGCTGGACAATATCTCTTTCGTCAATCGCATTAAGCCCTCGGATATCAGGATGTTCTCCGTTTATCTATCGGAGGCATCCGTGTGACTCTGTGACTCGCACATGCCGACACGATGTGAGATGGCGTGTCGCTGTTCCAAACCGACACAGCCGTGATCTAGGCCACCATTTCGCACACACTACCAAAGTCTTACGCACCGTTACCTTCACCCTTATCTTTATCAAAATTAAGGTTCGTTTTGTTTGTGTTGACGATAGCATTAAGTCAGTATCAAGTTTACGGTCAGCCCTATTTGGCAGTAGATCTCAGTTGGGAAGTGAAGTGACATGACACCTCTATCGATCGCGTGCCGCTGTCTCTGTTCTTGTATTTGAATATTGTTGTAAACACATTATATTGTCTGTACAACATAGTACGGCAAAATATATAATGTTTCATACTTTAATAATTTCATAAACATACAGTCGATGGCATGGCATTCGCTATCTTTATATAAGACCAGACGCTAGACAGACAAATATAAATATGCAATTATCATAATCGTATTATTAATCGTCCCGAGAGTTGACTATTAAGCTTGTATAATAATAAAATCAGTTTCAATTAACCTGCACATTAATAAAATTAAAATGTTTTAATTGAAATATTGCATGAATACGAATCATCAAATAGCCGTTATAATCCGGATTAGTAAAGTTTGCGCAGGAGTGTCACTTAATTGGTCGATATTTCATCGCCTACTCATCTTTCCAGACGTGTGATCATTAATCGAATTTGTGGTTTTGTATGAAACAGAAATTATTAAATGAACAGCTAACTTAATTTTATATTTAAACTTAGATTTTTAATTTGCTAGATCAAAATGACAGCTGCGATCGACCTTTTTTATTATGTTGACTGTGTTCATTACTACGCAGCTGTCATTTTCGTCTCGCTAATAAAAATTAGAGTATTATTAATTTATATTTCTATGACAACTCTTTTAATTTCTCTATTTTGTACTGTATGCATCCACCAGCATTTTTAGAAGCAATTGACAGCTGAAAGTTTTAGCTGAACCAAGATTAATTTGGTTCGTTTTAAGAGTATTGCAATCTTTATTAAGTAATAGCCTAGAAAATATAGAGCGAAATTGTTATATAAAATGCTTCATTGAAAGCAACTCTCAATTGGTTTAGAATTGAATTACCAAATATCTCATACACCTACCAACTTGTAGCAAGAATTAATAAATAGTAGGTAGGCTACATCTAACGGTCCACGGCGCGTTCATTTAGAAACATCTTCAGACACACGGCATGACGAGAATATTCGGAACAGTCTCAGATATAGATTTATTTTCGTCTCAGGTACGACGTGCGTGTTTCAAACACATTGATTGCAGAAAAATCTATATTTTAACAACGATAAATCCTTGTTTTCCATTGGAAGCGACACAATAATTTACAACGCAATGATAACGGCACACGTTCAAAGATAAAAACCGATTCCTCGTGAGATTAGTGTGATAAAAACTGTGGCGGTAGTGGACGTTATAACGGAATACAGTTTATAATTAGAATTATGTTCCAGTGCTCTGCAAAGTTACTGTTCATTCTCAGCATAGCCGGACTCATTCCTTATGGTAAGCTTCCATTTTGTCACAATAAAAACGCTTGTAAACAAACAATAAAGTTGGTATTCGTTTGTAATGATTTGTTAATCTATTGTGTCTACAAGTTGACATCCTATTGAATATAAATAAAACAAAGTGCTACAAGTTACATCACGCGCTTTTAAATTCATTTTCTGAACCGGCCGCCCGCGCCTGCGCCACACAATGGCTTACCGAATACCGACTCATCTTGCCTCTGGATAAATATTTATTTATTCTGTTGACAATAGTATTTACATTGTCAATGCGTCTAGTAATGTCGCCACAGTGCGCGTGGGCAGGGGATTTTATGTTGATGATCACTAGTTATGAATTTAGGTCAGTGCTGTATTGTGACTTAGATAACTGAAGATAACGCGAATATAGGTTTGTCTAGTGCAGTCTAGTGAATTTCTATTGTGATTTTTATGAACGATTCTGTTATGGAATACTTAGAAATACGGGGCGGCTTTATGGGCTGCATTAAACTTTGCAGCATATTTATTTATATAAACTTTACTGTACACCACAAAAATACATCAAACACTAAAAAATACATACGCAATGCATATATACGCATATTCATATTCTGTACGTAAAGTCAGATTGCCTGAGTTTGTTCTCTCTAAGTTTGTAAGCTACTGCTTACAGTGCAATTTATTTTAGTGTTAAGTTTAATTTCTTTTTTTTCTAGCCAAATTATTACGTGATGGGGTTATAGATCGGTACTAATTGTCACTATCCTTCTGTTCAAGGTGACCCTATGGCCTCCTTTTTATCTTCTTTTAGGTCCTCAGAGTTCTGCCAGCGATTATGATTTTATTTGTATCTATAGAAAAACCGAAGAATCTTACAGAGTTCAAAGTTCCACTTTAATTTGATTGTATATCTTTAAGCAGTCTGAATTGGTCAGTTTTCCTACCTAGTGGTCATTCTACCGACTGAGGTGCAAAAACTGGTCCATATAGAATTACAATAAAGACACGGCAGTCTGCTAGCCGTGCACAATTATGTCAGACGCCTATCAAGCACTTTCTCGGGCGCCGGGCATAGACAAGATGTGGCGATCACAGGCACGATCTTACGCACCATCAGGCTATGAACCGTTTCTAATATGTAGGTACGTACGACGACATATCAAGCTATACATTTCCCGTGTAAGCCGACTTCTCAATGTACGAAAAGCCTATACAATGCGAGCTTACCTAAAACTGGAAATGTATAGCTTGATAATTATGCCATCGTGTGTACAGTAACAGTCAGTCTAAAAAAAAGATTTACCTACCAATACATCGACAAGGATTCATTTGAGAAATGATAAATGCTTTTATTTCTGTAAGTAGGTTTGCACAAATACTTTTACACGTCAATCATATTTTAAAAACTAGGTGAGGTAGATTTAATTGTCTACAATCTCTGTTCAAGAATTTCAGGGATTTCTGAGTAGCAGCCCGGAGTCTGGATTTGTGCCCGGTTGATGGCAATTATGCTCGCGGCCTGTTACATGGAACTAAAACATAACTGGCGAAATGTGGGTGTACTATAATAGTAGGTACACCTATGGCATGCAAATATTCAATACATGAAGTAAGTAGCAACAACATACGGTAATATACTAATAACGTAGTTAACTAAATCAACAAAGGAACATAAATAATTAAAAAATGAGTAAGTAGGTACAATGCATTTCGGAAGTGGTAGGAGTTAGGACTGACAAGATTTTTTGTTCAGAAAAGCTTAGCGCTACAGAGCGGAGCAGATGTTCCATTAATGTAACAGATATATCAAACGAAAATTAGGGTATCATTGCTTATCATAAATAATATTTTATTAGATATCGATCTATTTCTGTCATACAAAACATAACAACATAACAATAAGATAACATCCTACATACACAAGTAACCAGGTTGATAACGTTATCTTTAATAATATCAGCTATTATAATTTAAAGAGCGAAACTAAACAGCCGCTTTAAATAAGCGTTCGTGCATACCTTGACGTCGAGAGCGGATTCTCTGCTTTCAAAGTTTCATAATTACGGAGCGTACGCGCCGAACGGATCGAACGACGGCTGATGGCCGGCAAAATGGCGCGAAACGCGAGAAAATGACATATGATTGCGGCGGTTAAAACAAACGTAAAATGCAGTGAGGAGTGGCATTACATGGCGGGTTCGATCGACTGCACTGAGTAAAGGCCACTGCACAACAATCAGATTAGACATGGACATGCATTGTGCGAGCAAATGCCGTGTTCTGGGGCAGCCGTCAATCATTAATTTCGCGTCTTTAGCTACCTACCCATAATGAAAACTGATACTTACCTGTTACACGTATTGGCTATCTACCTGTGTCATAAGTAGCTGTTCACTGCCTCACTCACGGATTTGCCTCAAGTTGTTATAAATCTTAGAAGATTTTTATAAAAGAGGCCCACATCGCCTTTATAAGGAGAAACAGGATGCTGGATTTTGATAAAAACAATTTAAAAAGCCGTTAAAAAGTCGTAAAAAAGAACTAAATATCTAATGGCATTTTTCGACAGCGGATTGCCAGTAACACGGGTGGGTTTTAGTCAGTAAGAGTCTGACACTCCCTTCCCCTCCACCCAGAGCGGGAGGAGTCATTAGATGATTTCCCATCCATAAAAAAAAAGCCGGGAAGCAAAAAAGGTTTTAATTAAGGGGACTAGCTAGATGACCTAAAGCGCGGTCACCGTCGGACTGCATAGAAAAGAAAGTGAAGCGCGATAACACAACGCTGGTAATTTATTGCAAAATATGAAGCAATTATCTATTTAGTATTTACAAAAAATTATTGTTTGGACTAAAAAATTAAAACAGTAGTAGGGGTCTTGAGGTGGCTTTGCACAAATCTGAGACCCTCTGTTTCCATGGATCTCGGAACAAGCCACCACGCGATTTACACATAATGGTAGGAGGCGTCCGTATCGGTATCGAGTCGACGATGAAGTACCTACCTAGGACTTGTACGTACGATCTCCTACGAGGCAGCAACTCTCCTGGCCGCATCAACGCCCTGGGATCTGTACGCGAAAATCCTTGCGTCCCTATATCGCTGGCGGAAGGTGGAACTTGCGCGTGGTCAACCTCCGGTTCCTCGGGAATTCGAGCCACGAAGGACTGATCTCCGTCAGATCCTAGTGGCTGAATGGAGGAAGCGACTTGCGCAACCCAGGTGGGGGCTCGCCACAATAGTGGCGGTAAGGCTTGTTATGGAAGAATGGCTGGAGAGGCAGCATGGCGCCCTGAGTTTCCGGCTGACGCAGGTGCTTACTGGACACGAATGTTTCGGGAAATACCTAAGTCGCATAGGTCGGGAGCGGACGCCCGCTTGTCATCACTGTGTGGACTGCCACGAGGACACGGCGCAACATACGTTGGAGGAGTAGGTACTTAGCTTGGGCCCAACAGCGCTGTGCCCTCGTCGCGACACTTGGTGCAGGATTGGGACCTTCGAGTTTTATAATTTAACCTGTTTTTCATAGTGCAATGGTGGTCTCTAGCGGGGGAAATTGGCAGTAAGGTTTACTATTGGCTTAGGTATAACAATATAAATACTACTTATTGTAGGTCTTATTACTAGGTACCTACTTATATCTTCGAATATATGACCACTGTTAACTCAATATTGATAATCCTCTCTGAACCTTACCATGTAATTAAAACGGGATCCCTTCTTTTCGCATAATCTTCTTTTTCCTAATATACTTTGGCATAACTATTTTGCTATAATTTGTTTTGCCATGTTTTTTTTTGGCATACAGTTTATTTTGCCATCATTATCTTGAAGGCTAATTTGTTTTGGCATAAATTTAATTCGCATAATACTAAACGACGTCAGGGGTACCCCGAGGTTCGGTTTGGTTAGGTTCCTTTAAACCCTGCAGACAGAAATAGGAGCCCCGCGCAGCGAGGCTTCGTCGACCTGACGTCGTTAAAAATAAAACGAGCGTGGTAAAATGCTTTGGAATGTTATGTTTAATCATTATTATGATTAGAGAAATTATCCTAAAAAAATTATGCGTAATCTGTTATGCGTAAATAATGTTATGCGAAAATATAATTAGGAGAAACAAAAGTATGCCAAGTTATATTAGGTCTTAAAATTTTATGCAAATGGATAGGGAACCGCTGTCTCCAAGTATCCAAAATATTAACTTAACATTATAAATACTTCATGTGCAAGAGAAATCAGAACACTGCATTTAGCGGTTATATTCGCGCCAAAAACTGTATTAACGGAACATGTCTTGATGAAAACCGTTTTGCGTAGTTCTACCTCATTCATATCTTACCTACTTATGTAAAACAATAAAGACAAATTAATTTTGATTGTATTACACCTGTTTTGCATAAACAATCATTAGCAATACCTAAAGTGATTACCTACATGTGTTATATTTGTCATACCAATTAAATAAATGGATATGTAGGTACCTAGTTACTTGGATAATAACAAACAGCGTACAGTATGAAAAATGAATACTAAGGTTAAAGATGATGTGGTAAACAAAACAAGACCGTAGGTAGATATTCCGTTACTATTTCAATTATAATAAACGTCAACGGATAATAAAATCCGCAATGGAGTATCCGTAATCTGATGATTGAAACAAACAAACGGAAAATAAACTTAAATTGACGCTACAATGGCTGGAATATTACAGGGAACGTCCAATCTTGGTTGAAAATGAAGAATCCTAACTGAGCAACTGGATTAGGTAAATCCGCATGTTTGAGGAGACTTTGACCGTAGCAAGTTTACGTGTTCTTTGCATTACATATTAGTTAGTGTCGAATTATAAGTACATATACATATACCTGACACTAACAGTATTCTAAACATAATAATCTCGTGTCGATACACTAGTTTAGATAAGTATTTAACACCTCGTTTGGGAATTACATTTTCATTTTCCGGATCTGGGAAATCAAAGAAAACAAAACGTCACTAATTGACCCAAACAACCAAACTACCTATAACTCCTATCTAGCTACATCATCGAAGGACGAAGGCAGAACTATATGTACAACTTAGAACTCTGATTTATTCTAATGTTTCGTTTGTAGGAGTCCTGATCCTAAACCTAACTTCTGAACTGAAACCCCACAGTTTTTCCGCAACCACCTCCACTTTGATTGACCTTCAAACTGCTCAGTACCAAGCCATAATCATCAAACCAATCCTTCTTTACATTACAGCGGTCCCCGAAACCTGTTTCTACCAGCGATGTCTGGGCTGTCACCCTGAACAGATGATAGCGCATGGAGCACCGGTAGAGTGCCAACCTGCCAACTGGGTGTCGGCGACCTGGGTACATAACTATGGACATCCTCCGCCGAATACAGACTCTAGAATACCTATCGAGTACCGCTGCTTGAAGATGGTTGCTACGCCGGATGATAAGACTTGTAAGTCGATAATAATTTTATTATGGTACTTGAACTATGAACCTCTAAGTAAATTCTCTTAGTAAAATCACAATAACAGCTTCCAAAATGCTCCAATTTCCAAGCTCGCTTCGCTCCCTGTTTCATTCCACCGGATCCAAGTCAAGATACTCTAATTTAACAACTTGCTTCGCTCGCTCTTGCATTATCTTAGTAAAATCACAATGACAGCTTTTCCTTTCAAGTCAGTAGGTATGCAATTTTATTTATTTTGTAAATAACAATAACCTCCTTTGGAGTTTCGCCGCAGTCAAGTAAAAAGGGCTCCCAACAAATTTTGATACAGGGCCCGTTTAGGACTAGCTACGCCACTGATCGTATTGCAGGCTTGCTAGTCTTAACTCCGCATTTGATTAATGCAGAGTTTTTACATATTTTTTTTAAAACAGGCCAAATCAGTGCTCCTCCAGCTTTGGTTGAAAACTATCAGATGATTCAAAGATTTTTCGGTATCACCAAATTCTAATGTATAATCGTTATTTTCAGTTGGCAATACAGTGGACACCCTCCGAGGCTGTATTCCGCGAGCACAGATAGATTCGGTCTGTCTCGGCCTGCTAGCCGTAGAGAGAGCACGCGGCCACAGTGACGCGCGTTGCTTCATTTGCAACGGAAACAACTGCAACTCGGCAAAGCAAACAACACTACCGATACATGCAACGATAGCTACTTTACTACTATACTTCATACTTAGGTGAAGTTCAAAAATAAAGGGAATGTGAATAAAAATAGCGCATAATAAACAGTTAATTTAATGACATAGATTCTCATATAATTTAATTTAATACATTTCATTGTACATTTTATATTTTTTTTGTATATCGACTAAACGTTGTCTAAATAAAAACGTCAAAGCTTTAACAGCATAGTATGTTATTTGTGACAAGTAACAGTGATTTTATGCCGTGGACTAAATTCTAGGATTTTTCTAAAAGCACCATGTGAGAAAATTGCGAATCTGTCAAGAAGCATTGCTATGCACCTAAGATCGAGCATTTGAAAATATTTCAGAAATATAAAGCAAATTATTTACAAGTTCATAGATTGTCTACTTAGGATAATAAAATCACTTCGAATTCTATTCAACAATGACAGGACGTTCACGTATTTCCTTATAAAAATATTATTATTATTTATTTTTGATATAATTGCAGTTATGAATGATCGCGAAGTGGTAACTGGAATGTTTCGGAGAAATAATGTACTAAATATTAATAAGAAATTAACTAGCTAAGTCCTAGAATAAAAGTAGTCAGATTTAAGACTAGAAGAATTATAAATGCGGCGAATGGTTTATAAATTCGATAGAAAATAAACGCTAAATATTAATAAACATAACAGTGTTGCTACGAAATTGTCTTGACTTAAATATTATAAAATAATTAAAAAAAAAAAAACAATGTATAAAAAAATATAGGTAGAGATTCTGAGGAGATGACATTTACTCTTCAACCGTCCTTAGTGCTTTCATAGTTATTTTACATCTGACTTTGGATCGCTGTCGAAATCACAGTGATGTTTATCTCGTTACAATAAGGTTGCTACTACTGCCACTGACAAGGCTATCAAAATCACAGTGATCTTTATTCTCGTTACAATAAGGTTGATATTGGGTTGCTACTGTCAGACGTAAAATAACTGTGAATGGAATGTAGCGTCTACACAATAAGATCGATTTTTAACTAACAAATAATATAAAACATATTTATCAAAAGAGTGATAATTATAACAGAAAAAATATACTACATTAAGAATAGTCTATATAACTATAAAACATATTATTATAAGCAGAAGTAAAGGTTAATCTCACAACAGTGGAATGTTATTCTGGCGATAACACAACCGCCATTTTGTACATCAACTATCTAACAGTAACTTAAACATAAAGTAAACTATTACAAAAATACCTATGATGTTAATAATGTAAAAAATCACAACTTATGGTCTTGCTCCTACAAACTAGTAATTTCATTTCAAAAATAATATCATTACAAATCACAGGTGCTAAATATTACTAAATGCCTCCCTTATTATATTGTACAGGCGCCAGCACATCAAGCTACCCGAAACTGTCAAATTTTCCCAATCAACTTTTAACCTTATACAGTAGCAATTAAGTTGAAAATCTATTAAAGAAATTTGACAGATTGTAGTAGCTTGATGTGCTGGAGTCAGTACAACACTTTAACTTGCTAATTAATACAGAGTAGCAGGGACATCGCTGCACAACCTGTTACCTTGGATTCAGTATATGATTCTGAACGCCCCTGCATTGAAATTATTCGTTGGGGTTTTTTTTTTTTTGTTTAAATTTCTGTTACATACCTTTCGACCGCGTAGGTATTGCACTTAATCTATGGAACAGCTGACTTTTTTTATGATAACCGACGAAAAATTGCTGGGGTCTAGAATCATATGAAATCATGGTTTCAGTTTGCGTATCAGTGTACCACCTTGTATAACATTCGGAATCAGACTCAAATAATATTAAGTACTTACATAAAATCTCATTTTGCACTTAAATTAATGTACTTTAAGATTTCCGGCCTAAGGCTGCGTTTCCACCAGAAATGAGCGAGGATGCGTAGCGAGGGATGTGCGTAAAACTAACCAATAACAACACTTAGCTATGAAAATAAAGCGATATTATTCGTTAGTTTCACACAAATCCCTCGCTACGCATCCTCGCTCATTTGTGGTGGAAACACAGCCTTAAACTAGTGTCATTTTTCTGTCAATTCATTGCTTAGTGTATTTAAAATTTGTACTACTTACTTTTATCACAACATTAACGCCAAGGCACGCGATTAAAATGCCAGATTTGTTTATCATCTGTAATGCACCTCTTTGAGGTTAAAGGATCACCAACGCCGTGTGAATCCTTAGTTACCACTAACGTTAGACACAGACCATCCTGAGTTTTTAATCTGGGACCTTTTTGTACCCATATCTGTTTGCTGCTGTCACTGCAACTCTTCCAAAGGGCTCGTCCGTTCCCTTGTTGCAAGCATAGGCCTTCGTCAGCCATGATTTTGCCCTCTGGTGTGAAAACTAATAAACTTTCCAGGCCAAGTGTTGCGACACACTCAACCGCGATGGCTGGGCTTCCCAAACCAACTGTACCAACGGTAACTCCAATACAACCACCTTTTTCATTTTTGATTCTACCGAACCATCTCTGGTCGGTCGGGAAAAAGTGTTGGGGCCACACGGTACTTAAGTACCATCCGAAACTTTTGCACTTTAAGTTCTTTCTCAACTCTACTCTATCTCCGACTGACTGCTGGTCGCGGATCAAGGCTACATCTGGGTTGAATTTAAAGAAAAAGTCGGCCCATTCATCCATCCAAACTGTGGCTGCTCGCGCGAGGTTTGCATGGAGAACCTTTGTCACTCCGCCAGGGTATTTGTAAGGGCTGTGGCTCCTAAATATATGTCCTACTCTAGAGCACGATGTTATTTCGACTCTTGCGCCGCATTGCCAAGCTCGCCAGGATAGTTCTAAGTTTTCTGCTCCCCATATAGTCATGCCTTCGTCGTAACCACCTAGACGCCAGAAAAGGCTTTTCCGAACCGCAAAGAGGCCTCCAGCCATGGCAGGAGTAGGGTAAGGCTTAGAGGGGTTTTCTGATTTCTTTTTTAGGACTTCACTACTGGGCATAAGCCACCGAAAGTGTAGCCTCCAACTGAACGCGCCCCAATGAGCGTCGATACTCTTCGTGTACGCTAGTGTGTCCGCAGATAACAGGTCTATATGTGGACAAATGAAGACATCGTCGTTTCCTGCGCGATCCAGCAAAGGTTGGAGCCATCCTTTGGTGACCTGCAATTATAATTTTACAATTTATATAGCTTTTCGAAGGGAACGTTGTTAAATGATAATACTAATAGATTAGATATACATAGTCTGTTCCAAAAGTTTCTGATGAAATGTAAACAAATGGATGCGAAAACTTACCTGTGGATGCCAATTTATAGTGCCACATACAAATTGAGTGTTTTGATCATTTGAATACTTATTCCCGAAATTCAAATTGTAAATCACTTGGAGATGTTTCTCATTTGACATTGAGGTTAAATTTTAAAACCTCAATTTCTATTATTTTTCAATCCCAACTTAAAAATGTTATTCAAACAACAATTGTTGAAAATTTTTGTGAGATATAAAGTTAAAACCTTCTAAATACAGATGAATGTGTTACTAATTCCTTTTAGTGAGTGATTGAGTAAGAATTTAACTTGAACAGGGTTTGTTTACAGTTTCATCAGATACTTTTGGGACAGACCATAGGTACGAAATCTTTGAGAGGATGGGGATGAAATAGTTCCTTAGTATTGAACCATAGAATAGTAGACTCACCTCGCAGTGAGCATCGAGGAAGACCAGCACGTCGCCAGTAGCCTTCCTGGCGCCCATGAGCCGCGCGCCCACCAGCCCCGTCCTGATAGGGTTCCGTAGTACTTGCACATTGTCCAACTTCGCCACAGCCTCGTCCAGCTCTGCGTGAAGATATCTCCGTTCACTTGCATCGTCGACTAGAATTATCTGAAATGGGATAATAGACACTTGATAATAATAGTTGCAAACAATAATTTCTCAAAGACAACACTTAATATCACATCCGCTACCAATTTATTTATTGCCCTAATGCGATAATTAAGTTCACATATTATTCTTCATAAAACCTACATAATCATGTTTTATATGGTTATAATTATATATTATATTGTTATAAACTACAATAGAATAAAATAAAGACACATAACACCTCACTTAATTATGGATCCTAATAACAAAAATGTTACAGTCGTAACTAAGTCGTAAACAAGGGAGTTATCGGCAGGCGGATTCAACTCAATCACTGCTCAATTGTAGCCTCTTAATTTGATTCTGATACGAAGTTTCATTACTACGCAGTAATTTGTCATTCTTATGACTTAAACATGAGATTAATTTACCAATCTCATTTTCAGATTGCGTTATTGCGTTCGCCAAACAGTTAATTTAATGTGTAGAGTATAGTGCAATGACACTTTACATTGTTAAAAACAATACGATTTACCTACCTGCTGCAATTATGAATCCTCATTTGTTTTCGACACCAAGCTAATAAATTACGTCATTGATAATAATAAGCACGTTAAGCCGTTGGTCCCGGCTGTCATTCGTGGATCTTTGACAGTCGTTACGGGTAGTCACAAGCCCGAAAGTCTGATAACCAGTCTTCCAATGGGGTATCGTATTACCCAGTAACTGGGTTGTGGAGGTCAGATAGGCTCCATGTAAAATACTGGGATACTGGTATTCAACTGCATCCGATTAGACTGGAAGCCGACCCCAACATAATTGGGAAAAGGCTAGGCAGATGATGATGATAATAATTTCTGCCATTATAAACTAATGTTATTAAAACTCATAATAAATCGTCATGCTTTAGTAATCTACATCAACACTAATGATAAAGCTGAAGAGTTTGTTTGTTCGAATGCGGAACTCTTGAACTACCAGACTGATTTTAAAAAATCATTTTGCATTTTATAGCCCAATTCTTGAGGAAGAACGAACTGATAGCGCGGGCAGGCGATGCGATGCGACGGGGTGGGTCGGGGAAACAAGAAATTTTGCGCGGACGAAGTCACGGGCAGAAACAGTTAAGTTACATAATATTTATGCAGCGTATGCGACGATAACACAGTAGTTATACAAATGAAACTTCACAGACGTGTTGGATACAAAAAAAACAATAATTAATCAAGACAAAAAAAAGATATATAATTTTCTAAACTCATAATTTCAAGTAGGTAACTACACTAACCGCGGCGTAGTTACGCGAAATAAAGTGTTATAAATTACCTGCTGCAGCAGTTTAGGTGGCGACCTCATCAGCACAGACATGACGGTCCGCATGAGAGTCGACCAGGCTTCATTGTGGAACACTATGATCACCGTCGCAGTCGGCAGATTGTCTATGTCAAACACAACCTCTCTGCACCTGAAAGAATGATATGAAAATTGATGATTATTTTTTAATAATCACCGATCTTTTATAGTAACACTTTTGTGTTAGTATAAAAGGTCGATGGTGTAGTGCTGCACCAAACCGATGAGATCGATGGGATTCCGGTCAGACTCGTGCTCTATTATTGCCGATTGACCGAAACATTTGGCTTTGATTCATTAACCAAAATGATTATTATTATTTTTACGCCTCTGACATTTCCCGGGAACCTACAGTCCCGGGCCTTTGGAAGAAGTACGAGCAGCCCCGGAGGCCCGGGTAGATAGCCTGCCTCATGGCAGGCGGACAAAGCTGGTTTGAAAATGCCCCCGCGCCCTAACCTGCGCTTTGTTGTGCTCTAACCTATACCTACGGGTGCTCCGTAGAAAAAAAAACAGAATTTCGACGTCTCCGAGGCGTGATGATAAGTATTTTCGAGCTCGCTTCGCTCGCTCCTACATCATAGTTTCTCTTATTTCTTCAGCTTTTCTGCATAAATCTACAAAGAATCTCGTATTTCTATATTAAACTAACAAAAGCAATCTATCTCCGAGGCGGGGTGCTAAAAATCTTTGAGCTCGCGACGCTCACCGTTCAAGCACTGCTAGCACCAGCTATGCGAAGAATCAATAATATAGGTTTTTACAAAAGTACTATAGGTAAATAAGAAGTTGAAGTTAACATTCATGGCAATATTATGAATCATTTTTTATGTTTATCTATCTAAAATCTAAAAATCGCCGTTAAAATTTCAAGTGCCTAGGGGCCTGGGTCTGTGAGCCTGCATACGAGAGGGGCCGATGCCAAGTCGCAGAGGCCCGTTAGATGCTTTTAATTAAATGAGGCACCAACCGACGATTTTCCCTGTTCGAACTTTACATAGTGCGTACAGAGAAAATCGTCGGTTGGTGTAGGACTATTTATTATTATTATTTGGTAAGATACACTTGCTAAATTAGCTGATGCGTGTTTCAAATAGCTTGAAGATAGGTATTTAATCTGTCCAGCCGGTTCCTAAAGCAGTTGATTATTGGAGCCTATTACAACTCAGGCAAAAATTGCTTCAAAGGCTTTTTTTTATGAATTTTCCCATAGCTTTAGGGAATGTCGACGCAAATGCAATAGCACAAGATCAGTGTCGTTCGACGTAGCTTGATACGCTATCGATTGTATGGGTGTTATAACACTAAAGCGCACCACAACTAACATTGCCAGTCCATTGTAGTGATAGACACATTGTAACAAAGTTTATTGTACTGTATTCATGTGTGAAGCGACCCAGTTATCTTACCGTTCATATATTATGCCGTGCCTTCGATCTGTGATGTGCCTAACGGAATTGAGTAAATCGCATTACAGTCGATAACCGCGAATGTTGTGAATCAAGCAATTCAGTTATTTTTAGAGATATAGCGACTAGTCAGGAAAACCGACTAGGTATCCGGCCATATTTGTGCTCATACTTTGCTCATATCTCTAGGCTTAAGAATGGTGATTGATATTAAATCGTAACCGTTCGTTAATCGTTTACTGTTAATGATATTTATTTTAGAATTAGCCTTACAGTTTGCTATTTATTATTTAATCTAGGAATAGGAACTCTTCCTGTAAAACCCTTTCACAGTTATTTTACCCCAGACAGCAGCAACCCAATAGCAACCTTATTTTGACGACAATAAAGGTCACTGTGATTTTGACAGACTTGTCAATGGCAGCGACCGAACAGCAACCTTTAAAGATCACAGTGATGCAAAATCAAAGGTAAAATAATTGTGGAAGGATTGCAAGGTAGGTACATAATTTTACAGTTGACGGTTACTTTATAAATCTGTCAAAAGTCAAGACGACAGTTACCTATCGATCGACATTTCCCGTCGTTCCTTTCGCTTCCCTCCGAAAGGAAGGCTATTATTTTAAAATCTTAATAATTCATCGTCATTTTCGCGTTTTTTTATATTTACTTTATTGTTTTAAAATAAAAAGTTCACGGCGAAACACATATAAAGTCCGGGTGAGTAAAGTTATTTTATAATATTGAGAACAACTAATCACGTTGTACAGAACAGGGATTCATTCTTCAGTATATTCGCACTATCAGTAATAAATTAATTAGTTATAGGTATAACTTGGATGAGCATTCGCGTAGGCATGTATGTTATAAATTATCAAATCCGTGGAATAAATACGAACGTCACACTTACACCCGTTTTCTGGAACGAAAATCGACATAAAAATTGGTTATTAAATTATTAAACGCCGAGCAAAATTTTGCTTGACTAATTTATCAATAGCCACATCGCAGGCTTTCTCTCCAGAAAGCGGAAGTTATCATCGTATTGTTTGTAAAAACGCAGTCTTAACCGTAATTTATTTTTGCAGAACTACATCAGCCTATTGAACCGAATGTCATTGAATCTTTACTTAATATTATAAAATTCTCTCTGCCTGAGGACACTTATACCTTCAAAACCAAAAATAATAATGCATAGTAGTCCACGCGAGCGAAACTGTGGGTATAAATACTAGTTGCATAAAAAACCAAAGACTTTAGCTATGAAACCTCACCTGTCACTGCGCATATCCGGGAGACTCCTGTTGATTGATATTTTGTCGCTAACGAAGATGTTGTATGAGTGGAGGGAATACAGTTCCCGGGCTGTGATGAGCTCTCTTTGAGACAGCTGAACTGGACGGCCGCCCTCGCCAGCTCCCGCCACTGGCGCGTAGTTGTTACTGTGTATTACATCTAGAAATAAGAAAAAGAACTTTAAGTAGGTACTTAATAATAGTGATACAAGAAAAGCCATTTTTACTATACATGCATACATGAAAAATTTGGCACCAAGCAAACAGTCATCTCATCTCAAAAGCGAAAAATTAACACAATGAAATAACTGATAGACTACCATCCTTTTTGCTGTGGTGTCCACAGATAAAAAGGCGTATTTTTGAGAGGAACAAAACAAAAATTTATTTTTGCAAAGTCAAACAAAAAGCAACCATTTTTTTTTTCAAATGAACCAATTACAAGCACTTTCGAAATGTCAAAGGGTTGGTTAGTCAGAAAGATCAAGCTAGTTGCCCAATCCAAAGCGTAATAGGTACCTATGGAGAAGAGTGGGCAAGAAACTCCTTAGTCAGTTTGGTATTCAATCTGTTAGTTAAAAAACTTTGTGAAGTAGCTTTGTTCTAATAAAGTAATATTGGAAAACATTCTTCATGTAAATTACTCAAAATACTTTGCTTATTAGGTAACTAAAAACATTATTTAATCAAAACAAAGGGAAATTAATTAATATTAGTAAGATTGCATAGCTTAGCAGATTAAAGAACAATTGCCATGACGACTGCCATGGCCTTAATTAAATTGTGAAAACGGTGTTGCTGGCAAATCTAAACAAATGCAAATTAAATAAACATGGCCCAGGTTGTGTTTTATATTTATTTGCTATGTCCAGAAATTTTAAACAATAAATAATTTCAGATATACCTACTAATAATTTTCACAATCGTTTCTAATATTATGATGGTGTATGTAAATTTGATAAGGACTCTATGTATTATTTTTTTCACAAACTTTATTTTCCCATTCTTGGCAAATGACTCCCATAGTCTATCCCGTTTGCCTTTAAGAGTAGAGGTAGACCAAGGAAACTGGATTGATAGAAAGGGAAAACTGGAATACATGCCCAAAGAAAAGATAAGCAAAAAATAAGAGTAAAAGGGTTATGAGTGTGATCACTAAACTATGATGTTTTTTTTTTGTTATAAGTTATTTCAAACACTTACAAATAGTGTTAAATATTAAAGTAACAATCAAACTATTTCCTGTCAAATCAACAATGTGTGCAGAAAGATAAGTATCTCATAAATATTCAAGGTTTTATACTTTCATTGTGAGTTAACAATATATTAGTGTTTTAGCTGGAGTCTATGGTTATGAAGAGTTTGTAAGGGTTCCAATAAATTGCTATTTAAACAAGAGATAGCTGAAGATGGTGATAATTATATTTGAAGTAACTAGTGTACCTAAGTAACACATGATTAGAATGTGAACTTTTCCAAATAGTTTGAAATTGGCTTAAGTTTACATAGATATTTTGGATTCTAATAAGAACTGTTTACCGTCAGACAGATTTCCACCATTTGTTCCACCAACATAATGTCCAACTATAACTCTCATTCCACTCTCATCAACATAAGAGTTTTTATCAAAATGCAAACTGAAATAAAATTAGATAATATTAAAAAACAAAACATTATTCTTAAAACTTTCCACACAAGGTGAAGTTTAAGTATTCTTTCATAACATTCGTCTACTCACCTACTATACCAAGGTTCTTTATGTTTCCTCTTAACAGTATTATATAGTTCTAAGCTAACATAAAACAATCCATTTAATAAAAAAATCAATATTATAATTAGCGCAACAATTTTTTTCTTGCGCCCTCTGCACAATAACGACCAATAATCCTGAAAAATAAACAGTGTTTGTTTAAAACTTTTAGTTTGTTATCTCAAAGTTTTATGGAAGAGTCTAATTTAACAAAAACTTTACTTGATTCTGTAATAATGGTAAATGATTAAAATCTTACATTTTTAAGTAGCATTATTTTTCCAAATTATTTATACTTTTGAATACGTTGTTTTTTAATACATAAATACTAAATTACACAAAACACACAACATATTTGTACGATACAATTTTAATTGCTGACTGAATGAAATTGACAGTTGACAGTCTTATACTGATACTGCACTGCTGACATAACCCATATAACCACGACAGCGCGTCATCGACAAAAATCGCTATTTTCCCGTTAGAATACTGCGTTCGTTTGTTGCTTTTTTGTTCAAAAAGAGTTAGGTTCTCATTTAGTTCTTGAGGCATCCGCAGGCAAGCCCGGTTAAGCAGACGACAACCTCATAGGTTAAACTGCGAAAGGCAATACCCAAAAAAAAATTGTTCCCAGTAATCTCTGAACAGCGGACGGCTATGTTTAGAAATAACACCTACCATGGCTATCATAATGTATGTACTTACCTTATGTATTAAATTCAAATGTTATAGATTTATTTAAAATTAGCTGCGCCCCGCAGTTTCACCCGCGTAAGTTTCGAGTTTTCTAATATAATTCAATCATAATTCGAAAGTCACGTGGCGCCATCTATTATCATAATAACGTTATTGTTGTTTTTTCACGGGAACAGCACTTTTTTCGGGATGAAAATGGGATGAAAGGTACCCTATGTCCGTTTCTGTACACCTGACAACGTATATGCAAAATTTCGGAATGATCGGTTCAGTGGTTTAGGCGTGAAAGTTAACAAACAAGCTTAATTTCGCATAATCGCATTTATAATATTAGTTAGAATAAAACTGTACATTTTACCACATGAGAGCAATATTTATGTATTTGAATTTGACAGTGCCAAGTATAAAGATTATTGTTACAGTTCAATCATTTCAGATATAGACGCTAGAGAGGGTAAAAATGGAAATTGACCGCTCTGAGTTTGAGAATAACCTAAATGAGTGCCCTACAAAATTAAATATACAAATTAAACCTACTGAAAATTTTCAAATAAAGAAGGAACCTCCTAACGACTTATTTCAGTTGGAACAAGAACACAGCTATGACTCTGTTCAAATAAAACAAGAATTTACTGATGACGTTGCTCAGGTCAAACAGGAAGGTACTGATGTTAAGATAAAACAAGAAATGTATGACTTTACCCAGATAAAACAGGAAGATAATGATGTCTTTGATGGAATAAAAGAGGAACTTAAATATAATCCTGTAAAAATCAAACGGAAGCCACACGAAGATAGACCAAATCTCCTAGTTCTAACTGAAAATCAACGTTTAAAATATAATCCTCTGTCCAAAGGTGTCACTGATGTATATGGTCGTATTCATAAGTCGAAGTAAGGTATTTTATGTATAATTTAAATTGCCCATAATAAAGTTAAATTGACTAACTATATATCCTTCAACAGTAGAGACGAAAGTTTACTAATTTTGCCCAGCTGTCCCATTTATATGTATGTACCTGTGGTCACAGTACTCATATATCCGTGCCCATTTAGCATTTTAGCATGAAAAAGGAGAATGAGCGTTTTTGTATGTGCTCCGTCCCAAGTGCTCTATCAAGTTGTAATATGTTATTAAAAAGTCATAATAATAGCATGATTTTATTGTATGACATCAATAGTCGCAAAAGTGCAGGGCGTAATTTGATTTTGGTTTGGACTTAGATGTTTTTTTCATCCATGTTTGAGATTTCGACCTTTTTGCTATAACGCCTGTGGGCAAACACTGTGTATAAAAGGCGAGGGGGCATGTCCCAAGCAACTTTTTTAGATAAAGCAAAACAATATCAATCATAATTCTTTCCTGCTTCATTCCGTCTTTTTTTTATATACCTATATGTTTATCAACAGCAGCATCCCTGTCAACTTCATTCGTATGCCAAAAGATCCTTGGTGACTGGTGTTTTCTGTTTGCTCCAGTTTGCTCACTGACCTGTCCTGTCCTTTCAAAGTTATTCTACCTATAATTTTGCACGACAGTGAACTTTATTTTCCAGTAAAAGTCTTAATTATATTTTGAGATCAAAATAAAAAATATTTTAAAATAATGAATGCAAACTAACAGTAACATTTAGAGTAAGCCTATTAATTCTATGCAGTAACAGTAACTTTCGGGAAATCGGATTCTAATAATATGTATGTACACACGGCTACACATCAAGCTATACATAACCAGTATAAGCTGACTTCTGATTGTCTAAAAAACCTATAAAATGCGAGGTCAACTCAAACTGGAAATGTATAGCTTGATGTGTAGCCGTGTGTACAAGTATATAAACAGGGAGGGGAAATATTGATGATTGATGATTATAATATTGATTATATCCCGTGATATAATCGATCAATAAATCATAACACTATTATGGCACATGGGTTGCTCTCAGAGGTAAAATAACTGTGAAAGAACTGTTGCGATTTATGGCATTTCACTGACACTTTCAGTCTGATTAAAATCTATCGGAATTGCGAACTGGGTGAGCTGGAGGCATTTTTTTTTCAGGGCATGCCGCGTAGCTAATTCCAAGATGCATAACGTGAATACTGACTGTTAGGGATACCGATCCACATCACTATTTTTAAACGTCACTGTTAAAAATGTCAAGTGAAATGTCATTATCGATTTGAAATCAAATTGAATGAAATCCTCACTGAGTTGGGGAAATCCTCAATCTTTTAATATTGCGAAAACAGAAAAGTTACAAATCAGGGCACCAGTTTTTAAATTGTCTTAATTAGTACATTTTAATGCTAAGCTACTGATAAACAAAATAACTTATGAAAAAACCTGTTTTATTAATTAACAGCAACATTTATACTGTGTTTATTTCGTGTTTTTTGTGAAAAATATATAATTTTGACAGAAAATCAATATTTCGGCCAAGCAGGATGTCTCGACGCGGAAATTGGAATAGAGCGCTATATAAAAATAGGCCTCAGGGTTTGCGCGGTAAAGATATTGGCTATTATTACAGAGCAAAGCAGATGAGTAAAAACTGTAGTAAGGAACATGATTTCATGGTATGTTTTCTTTGCGAAATTTTTTACTAGGTTGTTGAAAAAATACACAATAATTTTCTATGTAAAAGCTTTGGGTTTGATTCCCAGCTATTTGTCAGGAATCGCGTTTTACAGTTAATTTATTTACTTAAGGTTTTGACCCTGCAGTCTTAAAAAAAACTAATGTAATAAAATATAATGTCGTAAGAAAGTATACATACATAAGCCAAGATTCAAATATATTATCTGGTTTATAACATGACATGGTTGGATTCAGGCATTCCTGAGCGCATGCAAATGACATGTTGATTGAATAATTTTTTAATGCTTTCGAATTGTTATAATTTTCACTTTTCACTTGTTATTTAATCAATTTTGATCTTATAATGATTTGTTTGTGAATCAAAACATTTAAATGTGCTTGCCTTAAAGCTGCTATTTTGTAAGTACTGCATTACAATGGCAGAATAATGCAAATAGTAATTTTGAAAATGAAATTAGTTAGATATTTTCATACCTGTTTAGGTAGGATAATTAAGGTTTAAAGAACTTCAAAAGTATTTCGGTGGCATGATCAACTCCAGTATTACCCATATTCAAGCAAATAAACAATTTGATTTGATTAAATGAGTGATGTGTTTTCAATAATAAGAAGTGTTTGTTTTTTTTTAGATAAATCTAACTATTCCACCAGGAGTATTGTCAAGCTTACAGAAAAATATAGAATCTATTAAAAAGATAGCTAAAGACTGTCATATAAAAATACGACCACCTAAAAGCATGAATTTGGTTAAATTAAAACATGAAAAATCTGACTTTTGCTATGATGTGACAGAATTAGATTTTCAACCTATAAACGTAAACAACTTTGTAAAGTTGCGTAGAGAATCAAGTTCGTCAGAAGGACCAAGCACTTCTTCTAACTATAAGCAAGCTGATGAGGCTATGGAAGCAACAGAGGAATCTGAAGTGCAAACTGAACAAGTTAAAGAAAACATTAAAGCTGAACTAACTGTTGTTGATGTAGAAATGGAACAATCTAGTCATAAATCTGGTGAAAGACAGCAAGATTCTCTCAGAGGAGCTGGAGATTACAAGTATGGATATGAAGACATCATCACAGAAACTTTTGATGAAAAACTGGATAAGTGTCTCTCTGAGGGGATTATTATATCTATGGAGAGTCATTCATATGATACATTAAATAGTACTTTTTATGAAAACTATAAAACCATGATACAGTCAAATACATACAAAAAAATGAAATCATTCCGTGAAATCTTACCAACATATAAGAAATCAAAAGAATTATTAGAAGTAATAAACAAAAACCAAGTGATTGTAATTAGTGGTGAGACTGGATGTGGAAAGTCTACACAGGTAACTTAATATTCAATTTATGGTTGCTAAATAGGTTTATTAAAATACTACCAATAATCATAGTTACCAATCTTATCTTAAAAATCTAAAATAATACTCCATCATAGAACTAACTAATTTACTTACTTGGTTTTTAAACCTTGTTGTAGAATAGCATATAACTTTTAACTTGTCTTCATGAAATTGATATTGAGAGCTACCATAATTATTATAATAAACTCGTATTAGTTGTACAAGGTAGTGTAAAATACAGTTAAATTTTACTATTTTCAGATTCCACAGATAATTTTAGATGATGCAATTGTCAATAAAAGAGGTGCTAATATACATATTCTAGTCACACAGCCGCGACGTATAGCAGCTTCTTCGTTGGCTCTGAGAGTTGCGGAAGAAAGATCTGAACCACTTGGCGTTTCCGTAGGATATGCTGTTAGATTGGAAAGGTAAGTTTTATGGTTTTAAGTTTCATACATAAAACCGTGCCTCGAAAAGAATGTTAAGTCGTTGGTCCCGGCTATCATTCGTGGATCTTTGACAGTCGTTACAGGTCGACAGAAGCCCGAAAGTCTTACAACCAGTCTTACCAAAGGGGGTGGTCATATTATGGGTATATTGGGTTGGAGAGGTCAGATAGGCACACGCTCCCTGTAAAATATTGGTTTTTAGCTGCATCCGTTTGACTAGAAGCCAACCCCAACATAGTTGGATAAAGGCTAGGCAGATAATGAAATACAATTTTTTTCTTATGGTCTGGATCCTTAACCCTTTTACCCCTTTTCTTTCAATGCTTTTATGTAAACAGATTTCGATTACTGTTTAAACATATCAAAATAACTACTGCGTATCTATCCTTAGACTTTTGACACTGATGACCACAGCAAGCTTATCAGTAAACTACTACATACTGAATTTGTGAACATGATAAGGATCTTTCTTTTTGCTATTAACTTCGAAGGCGACAAATTGTGTGTAACAGTTTGAAAAACCAGGTGATATTTTTTAGGATCACTCTCTATTTAAAATAGGTGTGCACCAAGGCTCGATTCTTGGCCCTTTCTTGTATGAGTTACTTATAAATGATCTTCTTTTTTAAATTAACCACGATTTTTAACATATTCATTTATTGTTAATTAGTGACACGCCCGTGCTTCGCAAGGGTGCAATGTCTATGCAGATTTCTGTGCTATACCTAATAATGTATTGTACACACAATACATTGTGTATAATAAATTAATATGAAAAAATGTCCTAAATGATACGAAAAGCGACTTTATTTTATACGGTGTATAGATGATCTCCCTCACTCACATACATTACTATGCTTACTACCAAATACCAATACTTTGCAGTGTGGAGCCAAGGCAACGTGGTAGCATTAAGTTTTGTACGACGGGTATTTTACTATCTGAAATGGAAACTAATCAGGGTTTGACTAACTACAGTCATGTGATACTTGACGAGGTGCATGAAAGAGACTGCCATATTGACATATCTATGTTGATGTTGAAACAGGTAAAAAAAGAAAATTTAAGTAGTATATTAAATTTTATTGAACTGATCCACAATGACATGCAATTATTGTAGGTAGTCAAACAGCGCAAAGACCTCAAACTAATTCTAATGAGTGCTACAATTGATGCTGAGAAACTAACGTCTTATTTCAATGACTGTCCAATGATGCACATTGAAGGTCTGGCTTACCCTGTGAAGGATGTTTACTTAGAAGAAATCTTGCACATGACTCAGTATATTCCATCCTTTGATCGTGATATGCCAAAGGTTAAGAAATGGCAAACGCACAAAAAACAAAAAAAAGAAGCTGAAATGCAGAAGGATATACAATATAAAGCCGAAATTGGTAAGAAAGTGGTAACTGAAAGTTTGCTTTTTGAATTTAATTTTCTGGAGATTTTCGTATACAATACTATTGTTGTTGTTTCAGCTCCATGGCTTGAATCTATAAAGAAAGAAATAAGTCGAGATGTCTACACAGCACTCAAAGATGCCAGAATTGAAGATTTGAATGTCCAAGTAATTTACGAACTCTTGGTGTATATTTGTAAAGGGGACCCCGGCGCCATTCTCGTATTTTTACCAGGCATCGGCGAGATAACAAAGTTATTAAAAAAAATAACTGAAAGTAGTTTCTTCCCGAAATCCCACTATGAAATCTATCCTCTACATTCAAAATTGCCGTCTTTGGAGCAGCACAAAATATTTCAGCGGCCTCCAGAACATGTAAGGAAAATAATACTGGCTACAAATATTGCAGAAACATCTATAACTATAGATGATATTGTATACGTCATTGACTCTGGTAAAATAAAATATAGTGGACTTAATATAGAAGATAATATACCAACTCTGCAAACTGAATGGGTTTCTCAGGCAAACTTGCGGCAACGGTAAGCATACGACTGTACAGATTATAGCTTATATATTTTCTTAAATTATTAGCATAGGAATATGTTAAATATGACAAAGCTCTTATTTATTTGCAGACGAGGCCGTGCCGGTCGCTGCCAGCCAGGTATTTGTTACCATCTAGTGACGTCATACCGAGCCAGTAAGCTCGAGGAGCGCCTGATGCCAGAGATACAAAGAAACTCTCTATTGGAGCCTGTGCTGACTATAAAGAGACTGCGATTAGGAAAGGCCGGTGAAGCTTTGAGCAAGATGCCGTCACCGCCCGCTGAAACTACTGTGAACCGGGCTGTTAAACATTTATCTCAGTAAGTGTGGCCTCCTGTTCGACTTATAATGTAACTGTCAATAGATTTTGTAGGAATTTATTTTTGAATAATGTGAACGCTTTAGGTACCAATTAGGCCAATTCGGATGGATGGCTTTTCTGAATTTAGTAGTATCGTGCTCTCGGTTTTTTAGATACATACTTAGTCTATTGGAATCAGCAAGAAACAGCCCATATATTGGTGCAAACTTGAACAAAATCCGTTAAGCATTTTTTTTTTAGATTTTCGTGTTATACCTCTGTTATAAAAACAAAAAAAAAACCTTTATCTTAACAGAGTGGGTGCGCTGGACAGCGATGAGAAGCTGACCCCGCTTGGCTGGCACTTGGCACGGCTGCCGGTCCACCCGGCGGCGGGCAAATTGTTACTGCTGGGGGCTATGTTTGGCTGCCTCAACCGCGCCGCCAGTGTCGCTGCCGTTTGGGGCTTTAAAGACCCCTTCCAGCTGGTTATTGGTAAGTTAGGTGCTACTTGGCGCCTGAATGGCATTGACAAGGAGGCGTTATTGGTATTGGTATTTGCACAATTGTTTGGTGAAATGTCACTTAAAATGTATTCAAAAAACAAGATGGCGGGAGTTAGTTCCGATTTTGGCCACGCGCTTCAAAAACCTTGTAGCGCTATACACTCGATAATGCGACTTGCAAAAGGACTTTTGCTTGTAAACGATGGTTCTGATATAAAAACTTCTTGGATCCAGAATTATATGGCTAAAACTTGCAGAAACCTCTACCCTATTATCTTGATAGTTTGCTTAGCGTAGTATACATTGTATGTAGTAAGTCACTGGCCACTGCACTGAGACCTCATGTCATGACAATATATTGCTTTAATAAATCCATTTATTTTATTTCAGGCAAAGAAAAAGAAATAGACCAAGTGAAACGCACGCTAGCACTAGGAGAACCGAGTGATCACGTCGCCATATCGGAAGCCATCATACAATTTGAGAACTGCCGTACATACCACCAAAAACGCAATTTCGCCTTCGATAACTTCCTAGCGTTCAACACTTTGGAACTCCTGTCAGATATGAAGAAACAGTTCGGTGATAATTTGAAGCAGATGGGGTTCTTGCAAAGTGGTGAAGTTACGTCTGCTTGGGAGAATCGGAACGAAGATAATATGAGCCTCTTTAAAGCCATCATAGCGGCATCGTTGTATCCTAATATTGCCACTGTCAAGTAAGATTTCTTTCTTTATGCCTACTTACAAATATTGGCAATCCTTTTATTTTGGGTTAATTCTCGTGAATGCTCTCGACAATTTTATTAATGGCAACAAGCTCGCCGCCTATTGCAAGAGGCTTATACCGTACCTGACAAAATTTGGGTGTGCTATAGCTCTTCCTACCTATGGTCTGTTCCAAAAGTATCTCAAATAAATCATGTTCAGGTAAAATTCCTACGCAATCAGTCGCTAAAGAGAATTACCTAGTAAAACATTCAACTGTATTTAGAAGGTTTTAACGTTATATCTCAGCACTTTTTCCAACAATTATTGTTTGAATAATATTATTAAATTGTGATTAAAAAATGATCGACAATTTAGTTTATAAAATTTCAATCCAAAGCACTCAATTTTCTAAGTGGCACTACAAATTGGCATCCACAGGTACGATTTTTCATACATTTGTGCTAATAACAAACCCTTTTCAGATGGAAAAATATGAACCGTCGCAGCCCATTCTCACAACCGAAGCTCAAAGCGAGAACACCGGAAGATGGCCCAATAACTTTACACCCTAGCAGTGTAATGGCTTTCAAAATGTACCCGGGACGAAAGTACTCATTAGTACCCACGTGTGCCACGCCAGGGGCCAACTGGTTGGTGTACTGGCTGAAACAACGGTCTTCAGACCTCTTCCTGATTGATGTCACCCTGGTATATACGCTGCCGTTCCTGTTTTTCGGGGAATTAGTGGTATCTGAATGTAAGTGTTATTTGTAATTAACGGTTTAACTATCTATGCCATCTATAGGTTCAATATTGTGAGTGAAATTTGATGGACATGAAGATTGAGACTAGCCTTAAAGACAAACGTTTCAGAAAGCAATAATATGAGTCTTATGTCCTAAGCTACTGAAAGTTGAGTCGTCAATAACCAAGAAGACTGGGCAAATGCGATCATGTCTACCTTTTATTTTTTGTTGTTTCTGGGGTGGAACATCCTCATGGATTTCCGCCGCCCTGGGGCGGGCGGCGGGGTCTCTGCCCGCCCCAGGGCGTTTTTTAGTCAGTAAGAGTCTGACAGACCCCTCCGCTCCCGCAGGTCGGAGGATATCCATGACGATTTTCCACCCAGGAACAAAAAAAAGGGCCAAGTGTCTAGCAAAATAAGACCTATGGCTGAGTTGAATGAAGAGCGATCAATGTGTTATGGTCACATAATAACACAAGCCTATACATTTATACAAGAACTAGCTGCGCCCCGCGGTTTCACCCGCATAAGTTTCGTTCAAGGGCAAAATGTCCAATTCTCAAAATGTCCAACGGTGTCAAAATGTCCAAATACCCAAAATGTCCAATTCTCAAAATGTCCAATGGTCAAAATGTCCAACTCCCAAAATGTCCAATCTTTGAGAATGTAGCAAATTTGTTCAATAAGTCATCAAAGCGCTTTTTTAATACTTTAGTTCATGACTTTATGCCCTCTAGAGGGCACCATATGCAATTTAATGTGAGTTCGCATAGCCTATAACCAGCGAACGATCATGACGCTCCCAACGATACCTTACTTGTCAAAATATGATAATACAGTTTAGAAGTTATGAAGGAATAGATGAACATACATACATACCGGTCAAAATCATAACCCTCCTTTTTGCTTCGCCGTAGTTGGGTAAAAAACACATCGCATCACATCGTATTTTAGAGACTAGCCCAAACTCGCGCGAAATGGGTAAGTTTCGTAGGTACTTTGAATCCACATGGTACCCAAAGAAGTCGCCAGCTTTATTGAGCTGTGCTGGACAGCGTCATAGAACTACTAACGCATTAGAAGGATGGCACAGACGATTAAATAGCCGTATACAGAAGAATCCTAATTTGTACTTCTTTTTATTTAAATTGAGAAAAGAAAGTAAATATTGGGACTGTCGTTTAGAGGATTCGCTGTTTAAGAAAATGAGAATTAAAAGAAGACCTAGAGACATCCAGTTTGATCGGAAATACAAAAATATTTAATAAAATTACGAAACAGAGATCTCACATTACAACAATTTTTAAAAAAAAAAATTTTTTTGAGACTTTTATGAGATTATATCTCAAAAAAATTTTTTTTTGAGATTATGTTGATTATTAACATATTATAAAAAAATGCTTGTTGATTATAAATAAAAATTATGTTGATTATTAAGCAAGAATCTTAAAAAATTATGATGTTGATTACTGTATTTTTATATATTACATTATGACAAAAATAGTGATTTCGGGTATGTTGTGGTCTTCTCTGGTCTTAATTTGTTATTTATGAATAAAACATATTTTGATTTTTTCAGTATTTTATATTTATTATTTGTCATAAGTATTAAAAAAACGTTTTGATGAGTTATTGAACAAATTTGCTACATTCTCAAAGATTGGACATTTTGGGAGTTGGACATTTTGACCATTGGACATTTTGAGACTTGGACATTTTGAGACTTGGACATTTTGACAATTGGATATTTTGGGTATTTGGACATTTTGACACCGTTGGACATTTTGACAATTGGACATTTTGCCCCTGAACGATAAGTTTCAATCCCGTGGGAATATCGGGATAAAAAGTAGCCTATACTATATGTTAATCTAGGGTGTCAGCTACCTCCATACAAAATTTTATCAAAATTGGCCCAGCCGTTCGATCGTGAAGAAGTAACAAACATATAAACACACGCACAGTCACAATCACAATCTTTCGCCTTTATAATGTTAGTGTGATGCTCAATACTTTTATTGCATTCCACATGTAGGTATTCTTAGGTGGTAAACTTATAACTAGATCATATTATGGACCCTGTCAGGCACAGCAAACAAAGTGAATAGTGTGATAAGTTACAATCGTTTTACTGTGCATGCGATATCTATCTATATATTTAATTCAAAGTCTTGACTGGCTGATATATCAATGCACATCCTAAACGACTGGTCCTAGAGACATGAAATTTGGAGGGTTGTTCTTCGTGAAGAGTAGGTATCCACTAAGAAAGGGTTTTTCGAAATTCCACCCCTAAGAGGGTGAAAGGGGGAAGGTGAAATTTCACGCGGACGAACTCGCGGGCAGAAGCTAGCACATATATGACTGAATAGACTGACACATAATTAACAACAAGTAAATGGTTTGTTATAGCGCAAGATACATCAAACTACTGCATCTTAATATCGAGCGTCAAAGTAAGCTGCGACAAGAGGACTATGGATCTACTGTGGCAGATGCGATCTCTATTAGACCAAGTGTTAGCATCGAAGATCGGTGAAAAAAACAAACATGGAACTCATCTCTCTCCTTTTGAAAATGAAGTTTTGGAGTGAGTATCAATT
Organism: Hydraecia micacea; assembly: GCA_914767645.1. Lineage (NCBI taxonomy): Eukaryota > Metazoa > Arthropoda > Insecta > Lepidoptera > Noctuidae > Hydraecia > Hydraecia micacea. The sequence continues at coordinate 7,143,725 of OU611794.1, forward strand.
TAATTACTGTACACACAATACATGCATGAAATCTGCGAATATTTATATCAAGAAGGTCAATAATGACATAAGCAACCTTGGCAGTTGTAGGCCGTGGCCTTACTTGCGAGGCCGGCCGTGTGCGAGGTCGTGATCAAGGTTATAAGAAGGCTAACAGTGTGGCACAGTGTCCCATTTAATGACTAATTTTATAAAATTAAAAAAAAATGCTGATTTCGATGTGACAACACAAAATTCGCAACATTACGTACAGGAATTCCTTGTAATTAAAATTTATTCGGCCTAGCAACTCTTAAAACTACAATTACTTTGAAATCAACTAGCTTATCTTATCAAAGCATTAAGAACGCTTTTTAAATTAGCACAATATTTTTAAACTATTACACGATAGGTGCAGTCGTTAATTATCCTGAAAGAAACTAGTTAATTAATATTATAAACGCGTAATTCATTTGTTTCAGTGCTGTCAAGGAGTTGATAACTGCAGAAGATGAGCGCGCTGAATTCATCGGCGACGATGATTCCGAATCAGATAATTCCGAATTTGAATCGCGTAGACCTTGGCGCCGCTAAATATATTTTATTGACTTTTTTTTATCATTTTGCTTTTTATTTTCTGCCTTGTTTCTTTACTTTTTTGATCTGTTAACCCTATATTGACAGCTCATTATGACTCATTATTATGTCAAATTGATAACATTTTGTTTTTTAGATAACATTCTCAGATAACATTTTATTTGGGAACCTAATTATTTAGAAGTTTAAGTATTCGTTAACAGATTTTATTTTACCTTGATTCTTTTAGTTTTTTTTTTCTCTGTTAACCCTATGATGACAGCTCAACATAATAACAACTTGTTTTGATAAAAAGTTTAACATTTTATTTGGTTATAAACCTAATTGTTTGGTAGTTTATTACTAGATTGTACTAAAAAGTCTGAAATTTAATCTTGTATTTAATAAAAACAATCTAGTGAAGAAAAATGTTAGTTCCCCTTCAGGTGGGTTGAAATTAAGACTAAAAGTTTACACTTATAAGTATTAAGTAAACAGATATTTTGGACTGATTATACCTAAAATCATCTGAGTATTTTACTTACTTGTGTGTATATTTAATGGATAACATTTTTTTTTATATTATAGCGTTTAGAACACTAGACTGTGTTCAAATAATAATGTTAAAAGTAAGATTGTTTGAAATTCGAACAGGGTTAAACTTTGAATTACTCTGATAACAGTCCTACTAAGTAAGATATTATTTATGCCACTTGGCCCTAAAAAGATATAAGAATCAATTAGCTTATAAGACAGGTTAAATTTAGGACCCGATTTCAAAAGCTTCGGCTTGCCTGGTCGAAATGAAGCTGTAAAAGTTGCCCGTGTGATTTTTAAATACCTATGCTTAGCGATAAGCTAGTCCATATAGCAATATGGACGTTTATTTCACTTTTTTCCATATAACGGTAGAAGAGAAGGGACTGTATGGGTTGTGGCAACTATATCGCCACCAAAATTTCCATTTTCTTTTTTATCTTCATTCTTATCATTAAAATTTTTACACCCTACCACTTTAATTTTGGTAAAAATTGCTGTCATCTTTAGTTTATTTCCTCGGCCTTATCGGTTAAGACCCGATTCCCGAGTTTCGATACATGAGTTTAACTCTTAACGGAAAGCTTTGGCTTGCCTTTGTTGGCTGGCCGAAGTGAAACTGTAAAAGTTGCACAAGTGATTTTTTACCCGACTACGGTGAAGCAAGAAGGAGGGTTATGATTTTGACCGGTACGTACTATGTATGTATGTTCATCTGTTCCCTCATAACTTGTCATAATTGGACAAATGTGGTATCGTTGGTAGCGTCTTGATCGTCCGCTGGTTATAGGCTATGTGACGTCACATTAAATTGTATAATTGTATATGGCGCCCTTTAGCAGACAGTCATGAATTCATGATCGAAAAAAAATATTTTTTTAATCGTGCCGCGTTGGGTATCAAATGAAAGGGCTTAATTAGCACATTTCAAAAATATAAATATTACTGAAATAAGCCCCAAAATAATTAAATAAAAAATAAGTTTAAAAACTAAAACCCGACTACTGAAAAGGATGAAACAAGAAGTACCTTCCCGTGGTCGCATACTACCATAGCTTATAATATTTTAGTACAGGGGGCATGCCACCACGGGAAGGTACTTTCTTGTTTCATCCTTTTCAGTAGTCGGGTTTTAGTTTTTAAACGTATTTATTTATTAAATATGCTTTCTGCCTTGAACTCTAAACGCCCAAAATTCAAGAGCGAACTTCCAGTAGGTACCTACTGCTTTCCGATACTATAGTCTGTTAACTCCGCACTTCTCACCCTTAGCTGTTTTTTGGTTAAATCACACTCACGCACGGATCAGCATTTCATCCTTAGCCTGAAGTGTGGCCTATCACATCTACCTACTTACTAACTAGCCTAATAATAAGGCGGCCTATCTTAAAACTATTCTGGTAAACATGTAGGGGTTTGCAAAACTAAGTAGTTATCATTGTAATAATCTTAATGTCTAAATAAGTACCGTAACCAATCTATGTCATCTTTTTACATTTGTGTCTCGATTTTTGGGCGTAACTGAATGTCTTGTATTTTTCAGAATAAATGTTTAAGACCTTTGTCTGTGTATTGCCGCGCTTTACATAGCCAATACCTAACCACAAATGAAAGTAATGGAACACGTGAAATTACTCTCAACCATGACAAAACAAAGTTTGTATACATGATAAAAAATTAAATTGTTAGTTTAATAAGATTATTAATTAATTACCTATTGTTATTATTTGTGCCATTTTTGTGTAGAAACTCACTGTCATTGGAAATGATGAAATACCTTATAGAAGCGATAACTTCGAACAAAGATGACAAATCTTTGAGGGCTATAGTTTTGAGTGCCAAAGGAAATGTATTTTCAGCCGGTCATAATTTGAAAGAATTGGTAAGTTCGTAATAATGGAACCCTCCACGGTCTCCCCATTTCTGGAAGGCTAATCTAAGCAAGGCTCAACTCAATAAAGCTGCCAAATTAAATATATCATGTGATTCATTGACCATAATTTTACGTCTTGAATAAATACTTGAAGACAAAAAAAAAAACAATGTTATGTTGACTGAATAGTAAATAGACTCGCCCCTGAAACATAACTGAAGAAATGTAAGTGTGGGTACTAGACATACACCTCTTTATACTCCTTTACGGAATACAGGCGTGATGTTATGGTTGAATAGTCTTTCTGGAAATGGGGGGCTACTGTAAGTTCATAAGATGTGCAAATAACTGCAAAACTAACGGATGTTTCAAATTTATAGCAGTCGAATACTGGCGTAGATCAGCACAAACTGATATTTAGTAGAGCAAGCGAATTAATGAAGTCCATAATCCAAAGTCCCGTGCCAGTTATCGCTAAGGTAGGTATATGTTTGTAGAATTAATTATATCAATACTAATAAATACATTTAACACAAGTCCTATATTTATCTGTTAACCCGCATTCATCCATACTAGCAGCTCGGTGTTTCTGTCCTGAATTGGCTAGTACATTTTGAGGGCTGGCGCAGATCTGGCGAAGCGCGATTTTCACTGCCAAACAAATATCGAACTTGCTCTGTTAAAATTAACTTGCTTTCGTCCGAGAGCGCAAGAAAGCGGACTGAGTAGCGCGTTTGAAGTTTATTTTCGACTTTATAACTGAATGATATTTGCCTGGCAGTAAAACCCATACTGCGTTTCGCTAGGCCAAATCTGCGCCGGCCCTTTAAAAAAATTAATTAATTAATTTTAATTAGAAATTGGTTTAAAAGATGATAGAGAGCTCTATTTGCCAGCTTATCTAATCCACCTGTGTTCCATAGTATACCTACTACCTACTTAGGTACATTCTGTATCCCCCTCTACTTGCTTTTCTACCCCACCTGTTTATTCCTATTGCTTTGTTCTAACATTAATTCCAGTTCTAATCATCTTAACTTGCTAGTTTCAAATTAATAGCCTGTCTGCCCTACTAAATAGTATCTTTTGGTGACCATCTTCCATTTATCTCAAGTCTAACTACGACTGGATACATAACTGAATATACTGGATTTATAACTGTAGATAGGTATCTACAGTTATAAAGAGTTAGTATTGGCATTTTATCTACATCCACATCTACTATTAGATAAGATACCAACATTGTTACCTAATTAATTGGTGCATTTTCCTCAAATGGCCAGTTACGTCATGCTCCCCAGACACCCCATCATGTATTTTGCTATATATAAATTCATATAAAAACTGTACGCAATATGTACCTACCGAATTAGTAGGTACATAATTAAAAAATAAGTACCTTAACAGGTAGGTACAGGCAACTGAATTATGGCTTGCTGTAGAGCATCTCCCCAGCAACCCCAATTACTCATTAGGCAAACAAGTGGATAAAAATTGTACTCTTATTTTTACCACTGGATGTGCTAGCTATCTTTATTTTAAAATCTACAGCAAGCCATAATTAATTTGCCTGTACTTGTTAAGCTGTTTAGGTACTTATTTTTTTAAGTATGTACTAATCCGGTACATGTTGCGTACAATTTTTATATGAATTTTAATTTATAAATAGCAAAATACATGACGGGGTGTCTGGGGAACATGACGTGGCCAGTTAGCTTGTCTAATTAGTTCGGTCTTAAGTATATTATGTGCTGTATTATTTTGTAGGTAAATGGCTTCGCAATGGCAGCAGGGTGCCAGTTGGTCGCTACCTGCGATATGATAGTATGTTCAGACACCAGTAAATTTTCAACACCTGGGTAAATAACGCTATGAAGACTTTTACGACAATGATAACCTTTATGTAATAAAAAATAAATATGACATTTTTATTTTCAAAATAACCGAACTATTTCAGAGCTAACTTTGGCATATTTTGTTCAACTCCTGGAATAGCTGTTGGAAGATGTGTTCCGAAATCCAGAGCAACGTATATGCTGTTTACAGGTTTGTTATTGGCCTACTATTTACAACAATACTGATTGAAGTGGCGAGTTGTTATCGCGTTATCGGTTTGATTTCACGCCATTATTGACAAACGCGTTCATAATAACAACGACCTATACTAAAAGCCGCCACGTCATAGCTAACTAAATGAAAATATAAAAAAACCTACTATTCAATCAAGGACCATCGTGAAGCATGTTGCGCCGGCCAATCATAAATTGGGCTAAGGGCAGGAGAATGTTGAGTAGTAAAACAATTAAAAAATCATCTCATCAGCTCTGATCTGACGCTCGAGCTGAGTTAGCGCTACTGGGGCGATGATGTCGAAAATATACTGTGCTATGGCTAAGTCAATCATCCAGTAGTGGCAGGAAAGCATAGATGCAGTGACTGAAGTTGGGTTCGAATACGAGTTGACGAAAGGTAATTGATATACCCTCTACATCGTTTAGTTTTTACATGGCAATCATTGTTTCAGGTGAACCTATAACTGCTCAAGAGGCCTACGAAAGTGGGCTCGTGACGAAAGTAGTCCCAGCGAGCGAACTAGACAATGAAGTTGATAAAATCTTAGAGAAAATCAAACATAAGAGCCGAAGCGTTATCGCGCTAGGTAAAGAATTCTACTACAAACAAATTGATCTAAGCCTGATGGAAGCTTACAAGTTAGGAGAAGATGTCATGGTCAAGAACAGCAACTCAAATGATGGACAAGAAGGAATCAAGAGTTTTGTTGAAAAACGAAAAGCAGTTTGGAGTCATGAGTAGCTGTTATCACGAATGTTCGAGAACAACATTCATTACTTACACATAATGTGTATTTTTATCTATAATGTTACCTATTGATAAAGACATAAGTTTCATACTAAGTGAAATATTTTTATAGTATTTTACAAATTTCTGGCAATTTCTTGTTGTGTAAGTACTGCACTCATGAAAATGATTACTATATTGTAGGTGTGGCCAATTTTTACGTAAAAATAAAAACAATTTTTATTTACACCTAACCTTTATTTGCCACTATCATAATATACTTTAACAAAACCGCGAAGCATAAATTATAACGTTAAAGCATACAACATGACATGACACAGGACATTAAAATATTTTTGGCCGATTCATCTTATATTATTTACATATTGTAATATTTTACCTTTATAAATCAAGATGGATCACAAAAAAATGTTGTTAATTGTTATTATTCAGTGCACACATATTTCACAAATACAAAACTTGTAAATAATAAACTTATTCACTAAATGAAATTTTAAAAAGTTAATGATAAATACATCTAAAGTTATTATAAAGTATAATAATTTACGTTACACGCTCTGTTGGATCCTCCAAAGTAAAATGTTATATTATTGTCAGCAACACTGCGTAGTTGTTGTGCAAGCTATATTAATACTTCTTGTGGGCATTAGTGGTTTCAGATATCTATTTTAACAGAACAAATCAGATTTTTAAAGATAACTCTTTTAAATTTACGTTAAGACATAAGGAAATAGCATTATTATAAACATTACAAGTACTACAATTATTGCATCATACATTTACAATCTGAAATTATGAGAATATGATCAACATGTTCTCACTAATACTCTCATATTACCAAACAAAAGAATGATGTGAAAATCTAATCTATAGACAATAATTATAGGAAACTGATCAAATTATTATTTGCATGATTATATAGACCATTATATTATATAACTATATGGGGCCGTTTTCACAATATCATATAAATGGCTAGCTAAATTATAAATAACTGCTTCGGCAAAACATTGTGAAAAGAGCCTTCAGCCTAATAGTATTAAAAAGACATTACTTGTATAATTACATAGAAATTTTAATAGTCTTTTAGGTTTTTGTAGATTGAACAACAATCACAAGCTGAAAGTTGTCAGTCATTACGGGAATGTTTGTAGTCTGTTCCCAGTGACTGTAAGCCAAATTGATTCTCACTTCTTTGCTAGTTCATTGGAGAGCCAGTCTAGACCCTCGTACAGTCCCTGGCCTTGCGTTGCACATGTTGCCTGGATGTACCACTGCCAAGAAACATTGTTAATTTAGAACAGGATTGTTTGAACATCAGTTAACCAAATACCACTAAAAGCTGCAGTAAAATTTGGTGGTTTGGTTTGGTTGGGTTTTGGATATTGTAGAGAATTCATTACCCTTTTGTAGATAAGACAGCTAGATGGACTGACTACTTCAGGACTGATGGAGAGGAATACTACAGTATTTTGACTTTGGAACTACTGCTGGTAGGTAAATATAGAACAACTTTATAAATTTAAATAGACATATCTACTTACACGGCGATTCCTCAAGTTATTTAGGTTGAGGGCATTTGTAAGTTCAGCTGCAGTCATAGCATTGGGCATATCTTGTTTGTTGGCGAACACAAGGATCACAGCATCCCTCAATTCATCTTCTTTTAGCTGAAATCAATAGGTAAGTTGTAACACAAGAAGTAATGGCAATCACAAGTGCGTTAGTGGAAAATATCAAGCCTATTATTATATTTATATTTTATAAAGGGTAATGCTCTGCTAATTAAACTAAAAATCCAGTCTAAAATATGTTAAACTAGGGTGTAAAGGAATAAACTGGCAATTTGACAGATATAAGACCTGAAACAAGATAAACTTGTTTTTTAAACATGAACAGCTAAGGAGCGATAAGAACAATGGCCTATGCTTACCATATTAGCCAGCTCATTTTCGGCTTCTGCTATTCTCTTAGTGTCGCTAGAGTCCACGACGAAGATCAACCCCTGCGTGTTTTGGTAGTAGTGGCGCCACAGCGGTCTGATCTTGTCCTGGCCGCCGACGTCCCATACAGTAAAACTGATGTTTTTGTACTCTACGGTTTCTACGTTAAAACCGATCGTCGGTATTGTGGTCACAATCTCACCCAACTTAAGCTTATAAAGTATAGTAGTTTTTCCAGCGGCGTCCAGCCCAACTGCAACAATGTGGTTTATATTAGAGCATCAAGAAACCATCATCACGCGAAAACAATGACGATGGCATAAAAAAGTAGAAATTCTACGCAATCTTCGACCGATGAGCTGTCATGTCACTTACCCATAAGGATACGCATTTGTTTTTTGCCGAAAAGCTTGGTAAAAACACTTGAGATTGTTAAACCCATCTTGGATTTTGGTGTAAGATAACAGTATCAATTGAATATTAAACTAAATTCCTAAACTTGAAATGAAAAACAAATTCTAGGGAACTAAAAACTGATGACCATACGCACGTCAACGTTTCCAATTTTTTTTTTCTTCCAAATAGTGACGTTACCGCTTCTTACTTTTTGCGTTTGGTTTCACCTACAATCAAAAAGTACTCTGTGCCTACAATGCTGCCGATATTGGAAATTCAAGTAAATCTTTTTAAAAAAATAGAGGCTAAATAGATTATGCTAATTCGTAATTGGTAATTTTTTTTATACCTTATGTTAATGTAGTATCTAATGTGTTTGTATCTCTAATTTAATTGGCCTTTACCGGTGTGGCCACCATTGTGTAAAGACATATTTTGCCCGGTGTCTTTCCGAGCATGTGCTCTGAATGTCAGACGCGTGTTATTTAGCTTTATTTAAATCCAATGCAAAGGCAGGCAAGGAGAATGTAAACACTAGCGTTATATGCACAGGTCCAAGCAGCATAGCATGTTCTTAGTGAGCGTAGACAAAGAGAGTGTGAATGTGAATAGTAGTGTAATGGCATAGTGGTTCGGATAGACCAGGCGTAAGCGTCCGGGTTGCTCAGAAAGTGAATGATGCAGAAATTCAGAAACTGAAACCAGAATGTTCAGAACTGCATATTTCACAAATGTCACACACCTTGCCGGTTTTTTTTTCGTATTGAATGATTCAGAATAATTTGGTTGAATTGAATGGTTGAAGCCGGTGGTTCTGAATTTCCGGATCATTCTAAGGCCGGCCGCATACGTCCACACACACACACACGTTCTTATATTTTCCGTCAGGGTTTCCGAACGAAAAATATAAAAACGTGTGCTCTAAAGAGAAGATTTTGTATGAAATGCGTGCATTCAGGGTCTCCGAATCAGGAAACCGGAAGTATGCGGCCAGCCTAATGAGGACGTTTACACCCGGCTTTAGGACAGACTTGCAGCGCCCACGGTTTCACCCGCATAAGTGTCGATCCCATGGGAATATCGGGATAAAAAGTATCCTGTGTGTTATTCTAATGTAAAAGCTGTATTACTGTAAAGTTTCATCAAAATCCGTTCAGTAGTTTTTGCGTGAAAAAGTAACAAACATCCATCCATCTATCCTCACAAACTTTCGAGTTTATAATATTAGTAGGACTAGTAGGATAGGATTCGCTTTATAATATTAGTAAGATAGTAGGAAGTAGGATTTTAAAGTATAATTATTAATTCACTGGAGTAAACTGACAGATGCTAATGTCACTTTGTAAAATAATGTTGCCATATTTATTGTAATAGTGATGCGTTCCGTTCGTTGTGATTCAGCTCATTCACACAAAGTCAATAGGAATATTTATTATAGAAAGTACCTAAATAATTATAATCATAAATTCTATCAGAGACGATGTACACGAATTATTGGGCTGGACATTATTGGGTCGGGCATTATTGCCTCCCTACGTGACGGACGCGGGACGCCACCCGCGCGGCGATCTTGTTTTGCTTGTCTTTCATTCGGCTTCTAAACTATTCTGGTCTGAGTGCACGAATGTTTCTTTTGCCCACGCGCTGTTCATTGGTTGTTTTACGTTGTGTTTGTTGGTATTGTTGTTTATATAAAATGTGCAATCTCGACCGTATAATATAAAATGTCATGGACCGTTTTATAATAAGTGTTACTGATAGCGACAGTGATAGTGCTGATATTATGTCTGACTACGACGAATAGAAATATATCCAATGTATTTTTGTTTCATTTAACATTCGCTTTTTGAAAGAATCGGCCTATAAAGGTATTAACTACTAATATTTTTATATCGATTAAACAAAACTAAGCTGGGAGATTTCTTAATAAAATAATGTGATTTGATTTAGAACGTAAAGAATGAATGAGCGAGTGATTGATGTCAATCTTCTTGTCACAACACTATTTTCTTTTCATCAAAAAGTGGTAACACCGTAAACGTCAGATTACTCCAGTGAATTAATAATTAGACTATAGATACAGGACTAGACATAGTAAATAGAAGTAAAAAATCTCTATGGTACATTCTGACGTGCTATTTGACAATCTGTGTTTGACATGTAAATTTTGACATCCAATAGGAATCCAAATAGTTTTGCTGTCATGCGTCGTCATAGAAACGATTTATTTTAGAATAGAAACTTTTCATTTTTTTTGGTCGGTAGCGACATGGAGATTTACGAAGGTGAGTTTTTTAGAATATTATTTCATGTAAACTCGATTTTACCAATAACTCAGAGAGTATAACATTAGCGCCATTATTTAAAATTATTTAAAAACAAAAACAGGTTCTCAGCGAAGGACCTTTTTGTGAAGCCTGCTATTATGATCACTTGACGCTGCCTACATTCCAAAACGAAGTCCTTTTCTATGTTATTGCATGAAACGATCAATTCCCTTTACAAATAAGCTTACGATTTAAATCTAAATAGGAGATTTAAATCGGTAAGATACCTACACCTTAAAATTTTACACACCACCCATCGTTTTAGAGCAATAAATAAAATTATTCATGAATGTTTGGCCATAACAGGTATAGACCCTTGGCTCCTGGTTTAAATTTTTCCTTCGTTCATTATTAATAGTGGCTACAGTTACAGACCATAAAGTTCATAAGAAGCTGGTGGAAGCTGGTACCTAACAGTGCTTCGTGTTTTCATGCTCTGTCCAGTCTCAGTGATCCTGAACTATAGTTTGAAATATTTTTCATTAGTCATTACCTATTTTCATCGTTTTCGATGATAGGCCAACATCAATTCAACGAAGACTTAATGATAATTAAATCGAGGAAAATTAACATTGTGGATAAATAAAGCCGAGTCAAGAGCGTAAACCTCGGGCGGCATGTTTTTGCAGCACTCGATCAGCAAATCAGGTTCACCTTGCAACTACGAGAAGTTCTGTGTAATGATGACGATTTGCGGCATTCACGTTTTTCGTACGTCGATTAGACGAGTGATAAAATCATTAAAAAAATACACAGAAGAATAGCCCAGGTTCAAAGACGGTTCTTCATGCTGGGGTAGACTTTAACAAGACTGCTACAACTAGTTTTCGTGTTATGTTAGCTTTAAATGGAACATTCATTTAAAAGTATTTCGTAAGATTCGCGGAATTCGGCGAAAGTGTAGAGAATTCAGTTCAGTCTGACTGAAAGCGGCAATAGGCAATTAGGCACTTACTAAGCACAGAGTAATCTGGCGACACAGAAAACTCGCTGCCACTCAGAAGAAACTTCCACCATCTTTATTTAATATCATCGGCCTTATCCCAGTTCTACCGACATCTATTCAATCGACACTATAGTAATTTGTTCAGCAATCAACAAGATTCCCTCGTTTCAATTGGATCCAATTACGTAAACTTTTAGCATAGGTAATAACAAAGCACCTAACATAATATAACACTTGTTCCAAACGCCGTGTTATAAACCTACATTGTTCTATGTCAACAACACAAATATGGCTAGTCAGTGTTTTATCGCTCTTGGTTTCTATGGACAGTAAATATGCAATGGCGCGCAATAGGCCCCATTACGTCATGTGTACAATACCGATCGAGCTTAGACATCTCTAATTAAAACTTTACAACCACTTGTTTTGCAGTTTGTCTGCGAGTTTTTTAACGTTTCGTAATTAATTTATTGGCAAGATAATATGGACCTGTTAAAATCGAAGGCTCTAGTTTCCGATTGTCATTACAAACAGCCTTGCATAATTTATGTTGGTCTTGCGGTCTACCTACTTCGAAAAGTGTAAGATTTCAGTCTCATATTAATTTTACCTATACCTACGACTTCAGAGAGAGACATCCATTTATATTTTTTGCATCTCAAATGTCAAGTGGAATAGGTTTTCCGATATATTAAGTTACGTGATTGTGCAAATAATATTACAAGTTTGTTGTAATGGCTAATTTGATATCTTTTTTTTTATTCTAATCATCAAATTAACTTATCATGGTTCACAGCTGGACATGGGCTACTAGCTTACAAGTGTCGGTCCTTGCTTTCCAAGTCAAACCCACGTCCAATTAGGAACCTAAATACTCTCTCGTCTGCAAATCTTAATCATTTTGGCCTTCGTGTAACTAACGACAAAGAAATTAATATTTCCTCTTAGAACATTTATTTATTATACAACAAAAAATTTAAGGTTGAATAAGGTAGATATTAAGTCAGCGAAGTAATATTATGTATTATACTATAGTGGTCTTAATGGTGGTCGGCCGTAATTACAAACCACGGCTGTTGATCGCGTGTGCGACTTGTACCTATAAGAATAATGTTTAATAATAGGAACTTGGTTACCTCGATTCCAACAGAAATCAAATCTGAAATTACTTTGGCGAAGTCGTAAACTCCTGATAAACAAGAACGCTAAAATATGTGGTAGGTATAATAGACATGAGATTGAGAATCACAGAGAATAATTCGCTTATTCAAGTTAGTAAAATCCCATGGGGAAAACAGGCAAGTTGCATTTTCCAGGTAAGGCACTGTTTGAGGATAAGTAAAATAAACCACCTTCATCGTATCGTAAAAATATTCGATTACTCATCTATTTGCTTTTTTGTTGTGAATTCGCATCAACTATTAAATCACTCGGAAAGTTGTATTCCGAGTCGAATTCATTCGCATTTGAATACTTATTAATTAATATTACATCTCCTGTCATTATCATTGGAATTCCTATATTATTATTAGTGACCGAACTTTGCACCTTTCAGAGGCATCGTCCTTTTGCAAAACCAGTCTTTTAGTAGGTATTTATTCTATAGGTATCAATCCATAAAACTTGAAATTCTCATGAGAAATAACTTCTGTTTTATTATAATAGTTCGACACCATTTCAATTCCTAATAATTTCACGGATTATCTAACGTACTCATAGACATATTATTTCTATTAATCTTACAATTTTGAACATTATTTTTGTGAAATGAATGTAATGTTCTTTAATTCCAACATCGCCGTGCAAAATTGTCAAAGTTGCCGAAATAATGACGCCCAGTCTATCTATCATTAATTTGAGTTACCGGCCATAATGGGCATAATTTGTGTTAAATGGTGCATCAGCCTAGTTTTGTCTTCCATTTATCACAATTAACGAGATTTGTCTTCTCTCGTTTTCTTTTATAAACAATAGGCAGCAGTTTTTTGGCTCGGTGCGCTTATCTATTGCACTTTCACAAAATATCACCTACTTTACCAAAAGTTTGCAAACTAACCATGTCGGCTCCGATATTCAATTTTAATAGGTTATTAAAATATTAATTATTTATTTCAATTTATTCTATCTATTTCATTTGCTTTAACAGTTTCGTAAACCATGAAAATTTATAAATCTATTTCCGAGAACTGTAACTATAGAAAAAAATTCAACAGTAAAATTAATATTTTGATCTCCATTATGCTGGCAAACGGTGCTACAAATTACATTAAATTTTTCGATCAATACATTTTATCGTCGATCAATAAAACATTTGCCGCGTTTATTTTTCATAATCTCACAAATATCATCTAGTTTATTTCTTTGTTACAGTCGAAGCAACTTTCAATTTACTTTCTTATTTCAAGCTTTACACTGTTACATCCAACAACGATTTCCTACTTCTGTCAAATTAAAGACTATTATGTAGATCTCTATCAAAGTGTTTAGTGAACTGCCCAGGCATGGTTGTAAGTTGTAAGGTTGCGTAAATATTAAATGCGTTTTCAAGCCAGATTTAAGCAAGTCATGTTTTTGTTCAAGTGTCTCAACAAAGGAAAGAATTTCATTAATCATAAGTGAAAGTGTTACAATAAGACTAATCTCTGAATACAGACTGTCTGGTTCTTTGTATGAGATCATATTGTCACTAATAGCCTAATCGGATGTAAAGCCAAAGGTGCAAGACACGCGCGAACAACAAATATTTTTGTACGTAGGCTCCATGGCGCTCGCCCACTCAAAGGCGGAGTCGATCCGGCTTTTTGTATTCTGGTCATCGAAGGTCGTGATAATCGTTTTTAGTGGCCATAAAAATACTTCATTAATATCGTTATCAAAAGAAAAGGCGTTTATAAAGACGATTTTGTCAGTTGACATCAAACACGTGTGTTTCACATGTGTGTTTGATGAAGATTAACTCTCGGCTATTAATATAATATTGTTATGATTCGTGAGCTAATTTCGCCATCTGTTTGCAGATGAGAATCAATCATGTGCATTTAAACTACAGCTATTGAGTTCATACTCCGGTGCGAGTGCTGGCAATTGAAAAAGTCTCGCATCATTCCGCTAATAAACAGTACAATGACATCGCAATAGCTCTTAAATCAAGTATTGTTTAATTATAATATTTCCTTTCTCAGTATTAGCTGAATAAATAAATCATTGTAGGTATTGATAGTGTAATTCTCCCCCATATTTTTAAATGTAAACACTCTTTGGTTTAGCCATGTAGCCATCTAAAAGTGAAAAGCTTGAAACAATTTGTAAAACAGCTTTTAGTACCTAATACTTTATTTCACGTTATTTTCTCCTCTACCTTCTATTTAAATAGGTAGGTTACTCCTTATATAATTTTGCTAAAATAAGATTGAGCTAAGTGCTTGCGGTCTACTTACGCAAATAAAAGCATGCCGATGTCGATCAATAGGAAATTAGCATCATCAATCATGCATTCCCTTCTTTTGACCGACATTCCCTTCCGTGAGCCGTCCCTATTCTCATTCTTTATTATGAGTTATTTTTATAAGTAGTAGTACTTCATGAAATCAAGGTTGCACATTTTCCTAATGGTACGCCGGTAAGGTAAAAGTTGACTGTGGGTAACTTCAAGCTTGAAACTTTAAACTTGACTATCTACATATTCTATTCCGACGAATTATTTCACACAATCACACCGAAAGATTATTTTGTGCAATCATCGATCCCGTCAGGCAGATAATGAATGAATTCGTCTTTGATATTCGTTCAGTAATCATATCATATTAGATAATTATTGGATAGTGAATGGCTCTATTATTATGAAAATATTATTGCCATGCTCCTGCACAAAAGTGATCAAGATTTTGGTAACGTACGAAACCGAAGTGAATCAATGATGACAGGCCCAGATTGGGTCTATCTGACACAGCATTACTTTGGAGTTAGAAGCTGTAGTGTAGGATTTTTTGTTTCATCATCATCATTCAGCCGAATTATGCCCACTGCTAGGCTTTCCCTAAGCGTCGCCACATCGACTGGTCACGAGCAGGTCCTGTCCATATATTGTTTACAATCCGTCAATATAAAAAAATCCCATATTAACTTGGACGTATTCATGCACATCAACATACTATAATATTATTGATCATGAGTCTAAATTCCATAAAAAAGTGTGTGGGATTACGACTGCCGACGTCAAAGTCAACACTTTGTATTTGCTAACATAATCCGCAGACTGACAATCTACCTACAGTTGATATCTTCATTCATGTAACATTGCGAAGTTAAATGCATTCGACGCTTACTCGCTGCCATGTTTCGATCTCTAATCGAATATTTATTGCAATAGATACAATGCAGCTTGTCACTTCGCAAATAGAAGTCACGTCTAAGCCATTATCGGCATGGTTGCGAGTCATCTGTCTGTACACGAAAGCATGATAAACTCAACTGTTTCTATTTGTCTTTGTCAGTCAATTTGTCAATTTGAGAACATTTCGCTTTTTCTATTACTTATCTCTTTTATACATGTCATCTACCTGTACCTACATTGAGGATATTTACGAAATAAATATTGCTTGTCGTTTTGTATAGGTACTTAAAAACAGCAGTGTCGCCCACACACGTTCCAAATGGTTTTGGACACCTGTTGCAGTGACTACATTTGAGTAAATTAATTATGTTACCACATCATTCATGTTAACTTTGTCATGCCCTTCAACATACATATGCTCCAAGTGTTCCGATTGATGTCGTTTCATTGACGCTTAATTTATTTAATTTTAATTTAATTTATATCTAAAGCTCTTCTATTCTTCATCGATGGCACGTCGTGTCCAGATTGTCCTATAAAGTATTATCATATTCGATGCAGGCATCAACCTTGGGATATGTAAATAATTGTGAGTCGTTAGCTTATGTTAGGTGAATATTATTATAGCACATTTACAAATCCTATACCTACATTGTGTAAACTGGCCTCTCATTCTAAAACACTGCATATCAATAGAGACAACGTTTTATGCGCATGACAAGTTATACAATCGCTTAACACCTATTTGTAGTTGTAACAAGATGCAAAGATAAAACGTGTCGCCTATTTTCCTTGATGCAGTATTGGAGCTACAGCATTACTAGCATGAATAAACTTAGCGATTTCTAAGAATGGAGTCATCTAAAATAAGGTTGCTATATTTAATCCCGTTGCTACTTTCGCAGTGATCCTTGTCAATCTAGCCGTGGTATTTTTAACATCTATTATATAACCAGTCGATACGAAAGTCGGATCGGCTTCGGGTTCATTGTGAAACGAGTCCATTGTTTTAAACTGGACTTAAAAGCTGGCCAGCGTGTGAGTCAGTTACGTCAGTTCCTTGTTTTGAGTGTCAAATGACAATAATGGGTCATAAACAGGTTTAGGGAGGCCTGCCTCCTGCCTGCTCGTATTACGCCGAGTTCTCGTTTCGGGCATGTAAACCTAGTGAATGGACCGTTTAGGCACATGTTCCCCCTAGCCTTTGTTAACAAAACACCTAGAAGGAACATGTGCCTAAACGACTATGTATGATGTCATAATCTTAATCAAAGCCAGGACTAGGACTTTCAAGCCGGATCTTTCTAATTCACCTAATTTATCAAGCTCGTCAAAAATACTATTTTATTTAATTTGAACATAATTTTATTCATAATTCCTTTACTTACTTGTTTTTATTTATTTTATTGCTCCTACTAACAGCTTATGTTTTGAAGCATTGCATTTTGTGTTGGATAAATGATACTTCCTACGTATTCTATTTAAATTCAATGTGACATGTAACAGTTACGTCCTCTGTTACATATCAAATTCGTTTGTTTCACTTGGTTGCAGACTGCGGTTTAAATTCTATTTAAATTCAATGTGACATGTAACAGTTACGTCCTCTGTTACATATCAAATTCGTTTGTTTCACTTGGTTGCAGACTGCGGTTTAATGTCTATAATCAAATCTAGAAGTGAACTTTTCAATATGGTTGATTTATACGGGGAAAGGACGGTAATTTATACCCGTAAATCACGCAAACATTTGATACGCGTTTAGGAGTTGCGAGATAACGAGTGTATTAATTGATGTCTTATGTACCTACATGTATGTTTGTTTCTTGCTTTCTAAATTTTAATTTTTTGCTTGTTTACGAATTTACCTTTTACTTTTGTTTGATTTGTATGGCCGTCCCATTAGAGGCTTCCAAAAATGTGGATATGTGTCAGGATGCGCATCCATGTGTGAGACAGCGGTTAGACGCGCACCATTGCGTGCCATTGTTCGAGCATCATGCTCACAGAAATCGGCAATGAATTTATTATACTCTCTCCCTCCTTTTCTCTCGTCAAGCCTAGCGTGGTTGACCTATTCCGTGGTCCACCAAGCATGATAGAATAATAACCTATTATCATTCCTGTAGCTAGCTTGGCTTCGTTCATATTAATTAGAACTATATGGTTTAGTATAGTTAAAGCAGTTTCAAAATTAACTTATTTGCATTACTTACTTCTGTCATCAGTTTTAGTAAGAAAGTCAGTCGGATAGCAATTTGGTCTGGTATGGTTACCTACCCTTTTAATACTTGTAACTGTCCATACTTGTACCGCATTTTTGGAGCTACTTCTATATTAACACATCAAAAGGAAACTCATAAATGTTCGAAACCATGTCTAATATACGATATTGCTTAGTCTTATGTAAAGAAAATATGTAGTAAACTGATTCTTCACGTTCCCTATGCTGTAATACAATTTCATTGTTATCCACTTGAGTAAAGTATCATGTCGAATGTGGTTTGCAAATTGTTTTAAAGTGTGAACATCATTTCGTAAGTGGCACTCCTCGTCGGTCGGATGAAACCTAAACAAACTCTGAAATGCTAACTGTGTCACAAATATGTATGATTCGTTTACGACGAATATGCCAACATATTTCACGGCATAAACAGCCATGTTTGTAATGCGAAATGGGAGTCTGGACAAACAAGGCGTGTTTAGTGAATGTTCTGCGCCTATGTCGCTAATTGCAAAAGCTTTGACATGTGTTGACGATATTGTGCTCTGTGTAGGGTCAATATCCTTCTTAGCAGTTACAAAGGGGATCTATTTTGCAAGTAAAACTTTCTGCCTAGTTGTGTCTGCTGAAATCTAAAGTTCCTTATAATTCTACTAGTTCTACGTCGAAAATAAGGAAGCAATTTTAAACAGGACTAATTTAGTTGGCGGTTCAAAGAGGATGCATTATGTTTCCGTTAACGATGCCGCATCTAAAGTGGTAGTAATTATGAACCGGACTGTGTAGACGAAAAGTATCCTTATACGTCCTTAAACCTGTCATTACTCCCCAATGTTTAAAATAGAAGTTTTAGTTGTATCTTTAACTGAATTGATTTTCGTCATACCTACTTATCTATCATTCTTATTGAAAATTTAAAACAATAATGCAAAGTTCCCACAAATCACACTAGGATATTGTTTCCATGTGAGCTTTAAATTCCAATTCCATTTTTTGCTTCTTTTGTCCCGCTTGCCCTGCTCGATCCTTTCATATATTTATTCCCTTCGCACCCCTTGGTGATTTATACGTAGTCCGAGCCCATTATCCAGATTTGAATCGTCGCTCTTCCCGACCCGAAAGTGCCATTCGTTAAGTTCCATTTTTAAAAAGTAGTCGGCGGATACGTTGCCTCCGGTGTTGTCACCACTGCGTCGCCGGTATATCCAAATATTGCTAACGAGTTCCATACATTTCTCCGGTTGATTGAATTCCGACGGAAATGGGATTCTGTGAGCGGAAGGGGACTCAAAGTTTGTCAATTTTTGTGTCAGCGTATACCGGTCAAGCTCTCTATTATTCTCGTGTGTTGCGCGTGCGCCGCTGCGTGTTTAGTTGCGTTCGTAGCACGACCAAGAATAGGCGTCACAAGTGATGGTTCCTGCCTGAAAGGTTTATCTAGTTCGGTGTCTGAATCGTTACTACTCGTGAGCGGTCAGCGAGTTGTGCAACACTCAGTTGTATTTTTCTTCGAATTTGATACGCCCATCGCAACATATTATCTTGTTCGAGAGGAATCATAATAAAATTCAGTATTTCACTAGAGCCTCAGCAGTAAACTCGTGCGCGTAATTCATATTTAATTCTTATTTCACACGTTATCACTTGACGTGAGCCTGGATATTGATAGTAACTGATAAGCATAGTTACGAGATAACCAAAAACGGGCAATGGATGTGTTTGTTTTGGCTAAAAGTTGCCGTTTCACATGAGTTTGTGATAAATAGTGTAATTTTCTCTGCTGTAAGCTTTTATGCTTGACTGAAAAGAATCATTAAGTGAAGAGTTTCGTGTTAAAACGTAATATACGTATGAGTGATGCGTCTGCGCGGCGGTGCAAGTGTTGCGTTAGGACTATTTTCGTAGCACGGAAATAAGAGCGGCAAAAGGAGCAAAAAGTCGAGATCGTCTGAAAAACTTTAGGACGTAGTGTCGAATGTATTTCTGTCGGTTGTAAACCGATGTCTACAACACTTGTGGTTGAAATTGGTGTAATACTGTAGGAAGTATTCATTCAAAATGAAGAAGAGGACCATATCAAAGCTCAAGTCGATTTTCGGCTCCAAGAAAGGTAAATTTCTATTTTTCTTTTACAAAACAAAACCCAAAACTTTATGATGAGTATGTAAATTTATTTGTAAGTAACAAAAAGGTTTCCCCTGATAACATTACCATGCCCCAGGTTTTCAAGTCCTGTCTAAGGTAAATTTCATTCGTGCACTCAATACCACACAATACAATACGAAAAACATGCAACAACCCTTTGATTATATAATGTCTAGATAGAGCATCAATTGCGCGCAAACGTGTCAAAAAATACCAGCCAACTGTTGGACTGTAAGTACTTACCCGCCGATTAGTGCCGATCGTACCGCTTTGGTGTCACTACGTATTACGCGCGCTAAGTAATAAACAAATAACAGCGATAAAATGACGGTATGTGCTATTAAACTGTGCCGAAATTATAAAGGAAGGGTAAAAAAACACCAAACACATCACATATCATCAGTAAGTAACCAAAAAGACTACGTATTTGTTTTTTGTTTTTATATTTACCAAATTACGCCCTATTACGCCATATTTTATCAGTGTTGCCAGTTTATTTTTTCCATTCTCCCAACTTAACGTCCTTTTTTTGTGGGTATATTCGTTGCTTTATGGTTACGTTTATATTATTTAGTTGATGTACTTTTATTATTCGATTTCAAAAATGGTGAAGTTTTTCAATTCGTCTGTACTTTTTTATAATAATATAATGTTCGCGTATAACTTTTTTGTTTATGAGCCCATTTTAATGATTATTGTTGCATTGGGTCCAATAAACTGATTTCAAAGGTGCCAAGAGTAATTTTAATAAGATTAATTTATTCCATTCGTATTATCATTTGTGATCTTTCATTTGAAATTTCCAAATACAAACTGCCTAAAAAGTTAAATATTCTAATTGAATTAACTTAGCTGATTTAATATAACACAACATTCACACACACAACTCTAATTCAATTAAATAGTGTTTTTTATTTATAAATACAAGTAAATAAAGTCACTACTAAAACTGAATAATACTACAAACATACACCTAAAACTTACTTATATTATTTGTATAGTCAATTTTTTTAATATGTGATTTATGGGAGAATTGTAGTAGCTGGTATCATTATTCACGCACACAGAGACATAGATGCACAGTGTAAAACACCGCCCGCACGCACACATGTTTGAAATTGTTGCCTCGTTTTCTTTGTTTTGATTGTAGGGCGACGCTCTATCTAGACATTATATAATCAAAGCAACAACCGTAATTATATCATACATCAATATTCATTCAATTGTACCGATTGTTTTTTTCTTATTCTGCTTTGAATTTCTAATTACGTTCTCTCTAAATCCATAATGATCATTTCGATTAAACAGATTTTTTTATTACATTATTTAAAGCTATAATTTCATCATTAATCAGTGATCTCATTTTGTTAAAACTTGGCGCTAAAAGAGTAGCTCGGAATAGTGTCAGCCGACATTTCTTAACGCAAGTACGCAGCTGGAGCAACTGTCACATTTTTTTATTGCATTCGGTGTGACCCTGTTTGCGATGTACAGCTGCTGCTCTTTGATTTTTAACAACAAACGAGCCGGCTTTATTATGAAAAATCTCGTAATATCTTGCACCGGTGGGGTGAGAGATGGGCGGTGCATTTAATCATTTTGTAACGGTCGCTGTCTGCCTCAACCTCAACTTTGCTCTTTCAAGATGATTCACTTGGGAAGTTTCAAAGCTTTTATTAGATGACACACATGCTCAAATAGTGTAAAAGAGGAATATTCTTACTGATCTGTTATTTTAGTTTGGAACTACCCACAGTGAATTCATCATTTACGTCAGTTTGATCTTTGATCATTAACAAAAACACGCGTCAATTAATGATGTTCAAACAAGTTCTTAAAACATTTTTCTTTGACCACAATATTATACGAAGATGATAAAAACAAGTTAAATGTACGCATCCGTTCAAAATAACATAAAAACCTTGAACACAAGCAGTGAGTTAACACTTGTAAGTTGTGTAGGTACTATTGGTCTAGGCACAATACAATACTGATAAGCATGTGGTGCTACCCGTACTGTGAATACTGAAACCTACTGCTTACTGTGTGTTTTAAGTTCAGTGTTTAAGATAATGTTCTCAGTGTAACTTGTTTGTGTGAATATTATCGCGGTTTAAATTGTATTCATCATGCTTTGCGGCTTTAGGATTCGCCGCAAAAAAAGTAAGTCTTTCTATACTATTTCGTTACATCTGCAGTCAATTTGGTGTATTTACTTTGTGATTCAACGATAGGTTACTACATAATCATAGTAATCAAAGAACAATTTCGTGCGCTGCCTTTTGTTATATTGATTAATTTTCGTCGACACTTCATTAATCACTTCGGACTCTCTGACATCCGCCGTGTTTATAGTAGGATGACTTATTTAAATGGTCCCACCTTTCCATTGTTTTACCTTGCAGTTTGCACTACGTTAGCTTCCGTGGGAGTTTCAGTAAGCGCGTTTTCCTCGACAAATTGTTTGATATGATCTAGCTCCCATATCTTTAGGATTGTCTCCATGCATGTTTCACACATGTGAATGTTCGCAAACGAGATCACTTTCTTGATTATTTTGATAAGTTTTCAATGTACCTCTATTAAGATGAAATCAGTTGATTGTCCTTTATGTTTTATAGAAACTACTGGCCAACAATGACATTACAGTGACTTTGTCTTGTGGGTAATTAAATAACTGGCTCTGTCCTAATGATCATTATTTTTAACTTCTACAGGCATGTGGGTCAAATGTCAGTTGTCGCCACGTCATCCTATTGTTGTTAAAACTCTTGAAATGTTTATTTTTCTTGAGAAGGACAAAAAATATATATATATATTTAAAAGAAACATACTTCAATGGAATGTGTGCTGACTGCTGCCCAGTGCCCACGCTTAAGAGTAAGTCATACTTAGGTACCTTACGAATTTAAAATCTATAAAATTCAATTGCGTCTTGATTAGACTACACGGTACGATGATCAAATGAGTCGGTTCCGAGAATTCATGCACATAGTTCAATAAAACGCGATTGTGAAATCTTAATTCGGAATATAATATTTGCGCTGAGACGCGACGATATCACCGGCCACCGCATTGGAACAATTCCGTCAAGATATTTGAGATCACGATATTAGTTTTCATCAGCGTCTATGATACGGAATCGAAGCAACGCAACGGCGCCACTCAGCGTGAAGATAGAACAGATTTCTATTTGTTTATTGATGCAATGACTCTAGAAATATCATTCATTATAATTATACTTTCACTGATTGCTCCTAATTTGTAACTGTTCAACCAAAAGGCCAAATAGACATCCTTAATAATTTTTGTTGTGATTTTTCTTATAGGTGATGTCTCTCAGTCAATTCTCTCATAAAAAGTAGGTAAGTACAGCATGTAAATGGCATCTCATGATATGCGCTGAAAATATGAATCATATCGAGTTAATTAGTATTGAGTAGGTTACTACTCATTTCATTTTGGGAATTTGACCACCTCTTTTGACATCAGTAAAAACTTAAAAAATGTACCTAGATAACTTTACGAACTCAACGTTCTCCTTTCGGAGGTTGCCGTCAAAACGTCATGTGCCGAACTTGCGTGACCTTTATTTACGTAAGAGGCGTGAACAAACCGAGTAAACTCACAATGTTATCTCGTACAGGTACCTTATACAGTGTGTCTTCATAATGTGCACATATTGAAACGAGGGAATCGACTTTTTTTTAAATCTATTTAAAATAATATTAATTTTACAGCATTTTTTTAAATTTTGTTCGCTGCTGTGACCCCTGTGTAAACAATTCGGTATAAATTTTAAACTGAATGACCTGTCACGATGAAACACACTCAGTAACGACTAGAAATAACAGGGCGTCCTCGTTAAATAACAACTAATGAAAAAAAATCGCCCTCAATTGAGAAATAAGGTGTTTTATAACAAAAATCAGATATTTTTTCATAAATTTTTACAATAGGTAATTGTAAAGTTTCTCAACAAAAGCCCCGATTAGCTACCCTTTTTTATTACCTTAAATTAATATCTATCCTATCAGCTTTCTCAAAGTAAAAATACCATGTTTAACATAGGCCTTGCACTCGGCTGCGTACAATACTTTAGCAGGTAAAGACCCATTATTATAATTTTTTTTTTTATATTTTTTCCGTCTATAAAATGAAGCTTAGTTTCCCTCATTTCGATATGTGCACATTATGAAAACTCACACTGTAGATACGTCCAGTTGTTTGCATACGTTCATTCTCACGACTACAATATAACCTTTCGTATGAAAGCGTCTGATATTCTCTAAAGCTAAGCTCGAATTATTTCTTTCATGTAACACTGCGGTCACTTTCGTTCCCATGTCAAACGAGTTCGTGAGTCAACGCTGCAAATTAATGAACAATGCGTGGATGGGAACCTATCAAACTGGACTACTATTCATTTATTTGTTCAGCAGCACAAGCATTACGAAACTATAATGGCAGACAGACGCTTGATTTCTCCTGAATTTTATTGCATGACTATAAAATCGCCGAAGTTACAAACATATTTGTCGCTTTCATATTGAGATCTTCGTGTACACAATTTGATGGTCTTAACTACCATACCATACCATCAATCATTGATTCTCTTCGCATACCACAACATTTTCCAAAGTACGAAGCTGTAGGTGTAAATGATCTCGTCATGACACGATAATTTTGATCGAAGCAGTAATGGTAAAAAGTCTATTCCTCCATGTAAGTAATCTTCGACCGCAATGTTTGCTCAGATAGGAAGTAATTTCGTGCTTTATTGCATTCTTCACGCGATTTGTGGTTCATAATTAAAGTTCATAGCATAGACACGCTTTCTTCTCTAATGAAAATTATTACTTAATACTCGTATCTAATATTTTGTCTCTAACTGCTGTAATTTCATCGTTATGTTTGAACACTTTAATTTCATTACTTATTAGTGTGTAATATCCTGTAATGAACGTTATCCGGTCTGTTGGTCCTTCTGAATATTAATTCATTCATTCTACCTCTTCCATAAAGATCACGTGTAATCTCGCGGACTTCAAATATAATAATCATCATACTAGGATTATGTCTAATAATAACATTTCCAAACAAGATAATATGGTACGTACGTGTTCCTTTACAAATTCACGTGCCACACGCCTTTAGTTCGTGTGCTTGCACTATAAAGTTAATTAGTCGTTATCCAACAATCTATTTATAGAAGGCGCACAGCAATCCGGATCTATTTCTGGAAATCTTATATCTTACGCACATTGCTTTACAGTGAACTTGAAAACATTCAAGTTTTTACCAAGACGATGACCCCCCATAGAAGCACCTCCGGATGCCGTGCTTTGAATTCTGTGCCAGGCACTGACGAGTACCTGTCACCCTAACCCTCACTCGACACGTTCGCTACCTATCTACCCTCCAATAAATGAGACTTAAAGGCCGTGTTGGGGCTCTAATTGGTGTTTAATATTACAAGTGAATCTAAAATCCAAAATGTATGACTTCGATGGTTACCTAATAACGTAAATGGGGAACTGTCGTACACATAAATTTCATTTATGATCTCATTAACATGGCTAGTTACAAAAAAAGTGATTGGGGTTGTTAGCAACTTAATACAAAATCAAACATATTTATGTGATCTGGTTCCTCCTGAGCCGCGATAGTGGAAGGTATTCAGGTCGGCTCGCGTCGCGCTTGCAATTATATTTGCCGTACAAGATATGGTAGATTAGCGTGACATTTTATACATAACGTTAAGCCTATTTTAGGTATTGTATGTTTAGTGTTGTGTTGTAGATAACTGGTAATACTGGCATTGTTCACTGACTTATCATTGCGTGGTTTTCCATGCAGCCAGTGACATCGTTCTAGAAACTATTTTATTTACAGCTGCAAATAGTTCTGCCGCATTCCTTATCGAAGTTCATCAGTTGCTTTCCGCTCATTACTTGCACTGAATCCTTTGATGTAGTACGTGTGTGTACGATGCCGGCAGACAGCGGTCCGCTTGTTAACAGCCCCAGCGTTAAATAAAACCTGTATCAATTTGTGTTCATGGCACGCGTGAGCGACGATGTACCGCGCACCGCATATATAGGATTTACGCTCTTTAATATTGGGAACAGCGAACATCTTCTCGGAAAGGTTAAAATTGGTGAAATCCTTTGATGGGCTCTGAATTTTAAGTAGCGTTTTTTTTTTGCTACTTAATTAACCTTGGTATTGAGCCTTTCAGGATAAGAATCGTCTCGTCTGTGTTATGGCTCTGTATGTTCATTATAAACAATTGTACCTTTACGACTTACAGTGTATCAATCTGCATTGTTTTTGCAAGATTGCTTGGGACTGCAGTTAATTAGCATTATTTTCTTTATTGTATATGCGTTGTATGCTTTCTTTATCAGTACTTGTTCATAATTACAATATTATTTGCTTCGCATGTGTTCTGGGGCTTCATATTATGTTCTCTCGCTCGGTCTCTCGGTGTGACGTAAGTAAGGTTTCAAATGGTCTCAAAACTAAAGATAGTTGAATCGGGCAGCATTCATCCGGTTTCTCCTAAACTATCAAGATGTTCCTATTTTAAACTAGAGAACTGTTTTACCGAGACCGACTTAAGTCAATTAGTAGTCGAGTCATGCGTGCTACTTGAACGCCCTCGAACGGGATGCGCCTGCGCTGCGAGTTCAGCCACCCGACTGCGCACAACCCGCCGTCTTATCGATGGTATTTATGATTTATTGCACATAAAATGCACCTTTTGTTTGTGTTAACGTGGTTAGATTAAAAGTTGTTTATTTAAACCACTTTTCTGATTTGTTATTACTACTAATGTACATCACATTATCTCCATAGTTTATTTATAAGAGCATCCGCACTCCAACGGAATAGATAATACAATAAGCTGTGCTTTAAACCCATCACGTGTTTAAGTTAAAAGATTGCTGGAGGCAACCGTGGTTGATGTACACCAGTAATCATAACCCATGTGCTATGATTACAGGGAGTAGCATCATAATTGTTAATTACCTATCATCACATCAGCAACACTACACTATTGGAACCGGCTTCCCACGAGACGTGATTCAACTATTTATTTATTGCCCATATATTATGACATTTACAGTACTAATGCTTGGTAATGTCAATTGGCTGGTGCTGGTGATGAGTGATGCGTTCCAATTCCAACTCTTGTCTGCTTTTGTGTCATATCTTGTACTGTATAAGCTATGAGCTAATAATAATAAAGCCCGTTATTAACAATCGACAGTTGAATGACAAGGAGTTATTTTAAAGCCATATTGGTCTGGTTCCTCCGGTTTGTAACAGATATGTCCTCTATGGATTACATAAAACTTCAATACCGGTTGACGTATCAATGAAACCGGTATATTAATCGTTTACAAATATGATTACGAAAAGAAGCGGCCGTTTAAACATATCTTACATAGTAGAATAAATTAACAGCCTGAGTGATCTTGAACGCGGTGATTCCTTGAGCCTTGGCCCGATGGGTAGAATTGTTAGATCCTCATATCTACATGTTTGCAATGGATATTATTGGACGATACAATAGTCAAATGAAATCGCTTCATCCTATCCTTTATCTCTGTTGTTTGAGGTCAAGTGTCCCCCTCTTCATTATCGCCCGCCTACACTACTTTGAACAGTTGCGTTTGTCAAGTAATTTGCGCTTTTGTTATTCCCAACTTCAGTTCAAGCCGCAAGTTCACAACTGTGGCCACATTTAGGGAATATTTTTGCTTAGCTGGAGGTTGCGTGACCTAGGTAGTAACTTAACTAATCAATATAGAGGTTGTGGTCGCTGGCTTGCGTCATGTTTACATGCTATTCAACCTTGCATGAGTTTGGCGATGAATGAAGGCATTTTTTGGTATTAAATTTTCAAATAACCACTCCACAAGCCACGGCTACACAGGCTACACTCGATGAATATTCGGCGTAGCCTTGAAATGGTACCCACCGCTTATGTCACGAACCTAGCATAAGAATGTTTTGTGAAGAATCTTTTTGTACAGCGATTCGTTATGGGTGGAGCGTGCTAGGATTTGATTCGCGCTGGATGTGATTGAAATCTTAACGTCCATATTCGCAATCTACTCTTGACTAAGAATATCTGAGAATGTATCCTTGTAAAATGTTAAATCCGTAGTCACGGGAAAGTTGAAAAACTTATGGATGAAGTAATTTTTCTTCCATTTACCTCGATGATGCTTTGTGGTGATTATGGTATAAGCAAACGTGAAGGGAAATTATAGTTAGGTAGGTACATATCGGATGGATACCGTACTAAGGGATAGTCGATGAATAGGTCTTTAAGTGCAAAAAAGTTGTCATTTACGTGAAAGCTATGTAAGATTAATATAATGATGTTAACAGCATTGAGGTACTACAGTAATATAGTTCAATGGTTAACAGTAATATTAAGTGTGAACTGTTGATTTGATATGCCCTTTGCAGTTGCTAGAAAGAAAAAGAACCCTTTCGATATTATTTTGTCTTGAAAACTCGTCAGAGGTAGGTAAAAGTTGCAAACAATATATTTGCACTTGCAAAAGTCCTAAGCTTATGTATTAAATACAGCCATTTTTTCGTGTAAGTGGCACATCGACCCGCTAGCTGACAATACGTCGCGTCGTTTATTTCAGATTTCGGTGATGTCATACTCCTAAAGTGGGGACTGTTTTAGTCACTACAGCCTTAAAAGTGCTGTTAAAGCATTAAGGGTTCATTATCGTTAGTACTTAATCGTCATTTAAGTACTAACTACGAAGAACTCTTGTGCCTTTAGCTGCTTAGAGATTGCCGGAGATCATTGACCTTCCTTACGCGGTATAGGTACCCGTATACCTAACAGTATATTTTTACCTACCTATACTATCAGATCTGAGTAATGCTTTCAAGAATAATCGTCGTAGTTTCAAACTGCCTGCTGTACCTCACCTCCACAACCGAACTATCTGGGCTTATAAAAATCTTAAAGTAAGACCGAAGAGTGCAGGCTACCACAACAGTCTTCGAATGATCACTTTTGGCAGAGGTTTAACCTCACCTCACAGTTCACAGTAAAATCTGAACCATCGCATGTGAACATCAGTAGCCACAATCCCTTTTATAATGAACTTTCGGGACAATTGATCGAATGTCGCTTTTGAACTGTAAAGAAAAGGCAAGAGGTTAGGGTCCTCAACCTTTTTTTTTTGTTTCCGGGGTGGAAAATCCTCATGGATGTCCTCCGCCCTGGGGCGGTCTGAGGGGTCTGTCAGACTCTTACTGATTAAAAACCACCCCGGTGTTCCATCTCACACCTACGCCGGGGGTCGCGACTCGCGGGAACGTACGATCCTTCCGCAACCCCCGACTAGGGTCCTCAACCTAAGCTAATCTAACCCGTTTTTGTCTCTAAAATTATTTGCTCATTAGATACGACACCTTCTTCTAGACGTGAGATCAAACAAGATCCTGCTTCCCAATAATTAAATGTAACGTATTTTCAGGCAAACGGCAACCTCAACAGGAGCATTCTTCGAAGAATTCACGTTCGCCGTCGCCCGAGCAGCCGCACGGGGCGGCCTCTCCGGTTCCCAATGATGATGCGTTCCGGCCCATCCAGAGATCTCCGCAGACAAACCGGGCTGTGCCGCCGCCGTCGCCACCAGTTCCCACACACCCCGTGGCCCCCGTCGCTCCACAACCTGCCGGACCACTGCCTCTTCTTCCATGCGCTGTCTGCGGACGGACTTTCGTGCCAGCGTCACTAGCCAAACACGTGAAGATATGTGAAAAGATGATGGTGAAGAAAAGAAAAACTTTTGATTCTTCCAGACAAAGGCGAGAAGGTGTGTTTCCTTTTATTTTTAATCTGTATAGTATATCCAAGTTATGTCCTATACGTATCCCGTGTCCCGTGCAGGAGACTATAAATTGACCTTGCAGCAGTTAAGAATTTTGACGATCCTGCTATGTAGGCCAATAGATAAAACTTGACAATCCAAAATAGAAATTATGTAACAGCGCACACTGTACCTACCTACTTGTATTCTACCTAAGTATACAAAGGCAGAAGTATACATAATCGAAGATTCATTTAAACATTATAAGAGAATTACATTACTCATAACAACCTAAATATAAAAGTTAGGTATTTTATTGTTTTGATCTGATGTATGTAGTGTGGATGGATTTATTTTAGTTGTGTAGTGTAGCTCATCATTTTGTTAATAATGAAGGGGTGTGGGTTTACTAACTTATTTTTCGTTTCTTGCCCATTAGTCTTGCGTTTTATTTTGAAAGAAATATTGCAGGTTTTGCATGTCCCCAACATTCAGTTTTGATTTTGTTGTTTATTCTTATTAGTAAGTAGTATATTATATTATTGTTTTGACATTGGCATGATTTATATTTAGTATGTTTATTGATGTTTCCTTTGTTGTTGTGGGTAATAAGGGCTGACCGCGGCGAACGGTGCTAATTCCGGTGAGTGGGTGAACGGTTTACATATTCCCTGCCATTCATTTAACTGTGACTCCTTACCATTGTATGTGAACGTTTTACTAACACAGCCACACACGTCCTACTGCATTATAAATGCTCGTGGCACTTTGCGTACGGTTTCAAACAAAACATTGTGTTTTCATTTCTTTGACTGTAGGTAGATTTCCCCAGATGAGACAAAAATAAGTCCTTTTAAGAAAGGCAGGTATCCTAGATGTTTTTCAGAGTTCAAATCTCTCTCGTCCATCATCATCATGTGCATTATTGCATCGTTATTACGTCAGAGTACCTTTACATGTTCATTAATGTTTTAGCCATTTCTTATTCGTGAGTTCATAATGTCACGTTCTATCTTAAAAACGAACATTACATACTAAAATTATCGTACTCGTTTCTGCAATAACATGACAAGATTAACGGATGCGACATAACACAATCATGTTGGCTATTTATTTCTTTTAATTGCGCCTAATATTTTGACTGAAAATTTTCCGCTTGTACAGTTCAAAAACCTGCATAATAATATGCAATTAGGCAAGTATTTATATCCTACTAATTCAAGATAAACGATAGCGTCGAATGTCCCCTAACCCGTCAAAAAGTGAAGCTTAAAAATATTTATGTTGATTGTATTGTATTGCATTGACAATATCACATCCTACAGAGACTCTAACGAGGTCTAAATTAGCATATTAGTTTGTATACGTTGGGCATACGTTTAGCAACTCCGCCCTCGTAAAGTAACCGTCATCGTCATTATTATACTAAGCACCGCGGCTCATGTTTCTAATGAAGCCTTTAGAAATGCATGGGCTGTCTGCCATGGCTTGTTACTGAACATCTGGTGACATTATAAGTGTTTGTTCTACAAATTAGTGAAGTGTGTCCAATGAATTTTGTTAGTTTTAATTGTATGTGTTGAGTAATGTGCACGTTTGGTTGTGTGTCGGACTTAGAGGTAAACGTGTGTTGTTTCAAGTAGTAATACTGAGTGGTGTTTAAATGTTTATCTAGTAGATTTATCTTTGTGACATGAGCACCGTGTGTGTAGAAAGTAACATTGCATAATGGATTTTTTGATAGCCTAGGCAGAGTAACCAACTTACAAGATCACTGGGTATGGCAAGGTTGCAGGAGCATGCTTTTAATGACTAATCAAGGTTTGTGCATGCTATACGTCTATGCCAGTGGGTTGATACATGCCCAATCGCACCTATACGTATGCTTTTTTGGTCACATTATAGGCACAGACCTGGAGCAATACTTGCCAAAGAACTTCGGTCTTCCTGAAAACAGTCCGTTTCTAGAGAAAAGTCCGCCGGCCACCGCAAAACCGACGCCGAAGCCGAAGCCACACACGGTCAGAAACGCTATAACGAAGGTAATCTTTAATCTGTATTATGTTGTAGTAGATGGTTAATTAGAAATAAAAACTGGGCTATACATCTATTCTTAACAGTACATGCATTTTTTTAAATTATCGCGTGCAGTGCACGATATAATAATTGAGGGGAACAGTTTTTATGTACATGTAAGTTCTAGCAAGATGAATTTTAATTACATAGAAGGTGCCTACTACTTCGGGAAGAATAGTGTCGCTCATTTGTAAATGCCACGTGAAGAATGTCCTGTCAATAGAATAGAAATACATGATAACGAGGAATATAGGAAAGCCAAGGAAGATAATAATGGTTAATTTTAATAAGGAATGATTGAACCTATTATGTCAACATCAGGCTGCAGATAAGATTTTCCCAAACAGGACTAAACTTCTTTGAAAAAATCGAGTTTTAGTTACAAAGAAGGTGTAACTACTGCGGAAAGAATAGTGTCGCTCATTTATAAATGTCACTTGAAGAAAGTCCCGTCAACAGAATATAAAATAAGCCCATATGTGGTAAAGTCCTTACTTATTCAATAGTATTTTCACTTCTTAGTGCTAATGGCCGCTTCGTTAGAACAACGCCACTCTGTTATGTTAATATTTAACTTAGAAGTCATAATGAACCTTCTATTCTGTTACCATTTTGGTTTACAAAGCAGGAATAGAAATTAACTATTTGGAGCATTTAGAGAAAATGCATAGACACCTTATAGTAGGTACATATACAATACATACATAACAGGAAAAGAAACTTCTTGGAAGACATCTAGTAGAATTTTGATGGATTAAAAGAAGAAGACATAGACCTCTTTAAATAAAAAAAGAAACGAGTCCGAGAGCAGTGGGTGAAGTCGGGCTGTGGATAATGATGAAAGAAGAAGATCAAATTGTCATACGAGCTCTATCTTGATTAATAAACAAATTATTCTTGTTTCGTCGCTTGGTGCTACTCGATATGAGTTTGGTTTTCACAATTAATATTTCATGTTTGTTTGGGAGTTAAATAACGAGCTCCTTGTTGTTTTGATGATTTTAAGTTTAATCAGCAACTATCAATTTTCATAACCCTATAAATTATAATTTCGTTTCCAGCCAATGGCCGAACTCCAAAGATGTCCACACTGCCATCGTGCGTTCGGCGTGCGCGCATTCGAGCGTCACGTCGAGTGGTGCGCGGATAAAGCGAAGATCCTGCCCGCGGCGCCCACGCAGCCGCCGCAACACATCGCCGACGCCAAGAATCGACTAAATGCGCGCACGCAGTACAAAGCGCCGCTCGTGCGCGGACGACGGTCAGTAGCTATCTACCTAATAAAATTCTTAAATTCACTGAGAGACAACGCACAGCCTAAACCGCTGGCTCTAGAAGCATGAAATTTTGCACAAGTGTTCCTTACATAATGAAAGGTGATCACTAAAAAAAGATTTTTAAAAATTCATTTCCTAAAGGAGTTAAATGGGGGATGAAAGTTTGTATTATATGTGGGAATACCAACGGCCACACGGATTGTAGTTCTGGTGAATTGCTACTCTTGTATTTATCAATCGGTACAGAACAATGTCAAGTAGGTAGGTACTTATACGCATAACATCTGCTCATAATGATGCTCTAAGCGTTTTATTGAATAGTTACATCGAACACAAACTGCAGCAAGTAGTGGTTCCGTTGAGGATCCCAGTCTTACTGAATGCGAATGGTGTACAATCGCAGTGGTTACCACACCTTTCATGAATGACATTTTGTTAATATCTAAGCACATACTCGATAAAAAAAGAACAGCCTACTGACTGACCCCCATAATAGAACCCCGAGACAATAATTACGGTATCTGTCAGCGATCCGACCTGCTACCAGATTTTCCGGCGTCTCACAACCTTGGCTTAGATTGCTATTGACAAAACCTGGGGAGACGGTCTCTATGTTTATATGTATACAGGGTGGCGTCATCGACGCGGGACCTATTTATTACCATGGATTCATTACATGATTCTGAACCCTATACGTTGTTTGTAAGATATTAAAAAAAATGCTGTTTCATACATTTTGACTGCGCAGGTATTGCACAACTCATAACGCGAAGCATTAGTGCTTTACGATCGTAAATTTTTTTTTTGCCTCTTTCCCTGCAACTGTTTCTGTTTCTATTGTTATACTCCTGCTAGTACACAGAACCTACTTCATTTATATACCATTGTATAGATAATTTAATGGAGATTAATTCTGTAAATTTCAAAAATTGATAAAATGCAGTAGGAACGAAAAAACATCAAAATATTTCGAAAAAAAATCCCGTCAATCAAGTGTGAAACCTGAAAACATTACTTATAGCTTGCGAAAAAATCATTTAATTGAGTTTTTTTTTTAATGGATTCGTTTCACACAGGAGGAATCCTATTGAAAACGGCTCTTTTATCCAAAGTAGTTTAATTATAATTAATAAAAAAAACTAACTAATATCTTGGTTTTTTATACGATCAAATGGGCGTAATGAGTCGTGTACTTTTGGATTTTCTTCACTTTTTGATAACCGACGAAAAATTTCTACACTTGCCCCCAAGTGTAGAAATTTTTCAAAATCATGTGCTGAATAGCTGAATTCATGGTTTCCGTTTGCGCGTCGACGCCACCCTGAATCAAACAGTTCCACTATTTGATCACGACAACGTAATCTGACCGTGGATTGATTGATGTGCGCTTTAGTCAAGATCTCCGCTTGCTCGGACGTCCGTCGGTCATCGTCATTAGTTATAATACCTGTTAATACCTTTTTTTACTGTGACTTGGTATTATTTTTGCTTGACCTACGTGTTTTGTTTCGTTTGTTATTGTCGTAGGAATGGAAATATTACTGGTTAACTTTTGAACATTGGTCTTCTATTGAAATTAAATGTTTTATTCTGTAAATATATCTAACATCTGATATCGGAATCACTTTTAAACGTCATGTTATAAAAAATAAGCTAGATGAGGTCGGCGTTTCCTATCTGACTACCTACTCTGAGAAGAAAGGCCGAAACAAACTCAGAGGTCACAGTCTCTTTTAAAATCCAGACATAATCTTGGTCAGATCATGATTTGAAGACCAGCGCTAGATTCCCGAGCACGGATCTGCGATGTTCTCCAGCTTTGGTTAGCAAGCCGCTGCTGTGAACGCTCGGAGGTAGATTCCCCAGCGCGTGCTTGGAAATATTTTCTCTATTCCTCGAGAGGCGCTGATGATTTTCAAGAGCAGACTCTTCCGTACGGCGTACTCGAGCTGCCCTTGTCTGGGATGTCTGACGGGAAAGTTGTGATTTCCTTTTAGGCATGATAAACAATCGCTGAAACTGTCCGATATCCCAAAAACAGAAATACCACAGTTATACTCGTACATAGACGTACCACGGTTCGTGAATGGACGGCGGCATTTTCCGATTTAGTAATTTTATATTATCTTCGAAACTATTTAACCAATTGACATACTGTTTTGGGCAAATCGTATCTCTATGATGTTCTTGTGATCATAATAATATTTTTTTCGATAAGGTTTAATATTTTGTTGTTTAAAAAATCGTCCAAAGGTAAGTACGTCGAAAAATACTTTTTTTAACACATAAAAGCTACTATATCTGCTAAAATATAAAAGATAGAAATATGGTGTCACGGACTTTTTTGTAGAACTATTCAAAGCGGATCAGGTTGCCATACATTGTTTTCAATTATATACAACTGTTAAGGCAGCGCATGCAAATAACTCTGTAGTAAGAGCAATTTTTTTCCGCCTGGCTAGACAAAAATTGAGATAGTTCGGCTAATATACATGATATCTTTATAATTTATAGCCTATAGCACTCACGAATAATGTAGCTTTATAACAGTGAAACAATTTTTAAAATTGGTTCATTACTTCCGGAGATTACCCCCTACATACAAACTTACAAACATACAAACTTACAAACAAATGTTACCTCTTTATAATATTAGTATAGATTATTCTAACTAGTCTAAATCATAATCACTGATAAAAGACCTGAATATTCCATCAAAACCAACCATCGCGACAACTTAGTGGAAGCCGTGTGATAGTGTTAGGTTATTAAAATTGGAATGATTCACTGCTGATTTTAATTCCTAGTATCTAAGCTGCCATCGAAAAATAGATTAAGAAAGAGCTTGCTATAAAACAATACGCATTATAACTGAATTCTTCATTCTTTAGGTCATCGCAAACGCGCGACAAATCCTCAAACAGCCGATCAGCGTCTGTGGAATCGTCGCGCGGGGTGTCCCCTCCACAACCGCGTGAATATGGCGACTACAAGCTTGGACGTACCAGAGCCTCGGGTAACATCTTTTTTATATATAGAATCCAAACGACGCAAAAGAAGGAAGTAAATCACCGACGATATGAAAAAAGTACAGAATCTAGATTTTTTTTGTCTATCTTACAGAATCGGTCTCTAGTAATGACTGCCACGATGAGACTTCTCCACACATGCCAGTGATACGAAACTCTCGGAATTCACAAAACAGTTCGTCAGGCGACGCTCATGTCAAGGCAAGGCAAGCACGACTCGCCAGGGATCTAAGCAGCTCCAGGTACGAACGATAAATGTTATTCACATGTATTCGAAAATGCCTATAACCTTATACACACATTTTTTTTAATAAATTAAGAGTGGTAATAAATAAGGGGAAAGGAAGGATCTCCATTTTTGTTTAACATTGTTTTTAATTATGATATAGCTAAACGGATTTAGTTCCTGTCTCCTTGTTTGTTACTATCTAGAGGACGAAAGACCTTACCCTTCCTTTCCCCTTCCATAGAAAAAAACAAGATCCCCACCTATCCTCTACCAACCAAAGTAATACTGATCCTAATATCAAGAAAAATCAACAAAATAGTACTGAACCAAATACCAAGAAAAGCCAAAAAAAATATATTGAACCAAATACTAAGAAAAGCCAACAAAATAAATCTGAATCAAATGTCAAGAAAAATCAAAGTAAACCTGAGCCAAATAGCAAAACAGTTCAACTGAGTGTTATTGATCCTCATATCAAGAAGAACCAGCGAAGTAATACTGATTCAGCTATAAAAAAAAACCAACAAGTTAATGTGGATTCAAGTATCAAGAAAAGTCAACAAGGTAATGCTGATACAAGTATCAAGAAAAGTCAGAAAGGTAGTACTAGTACAAGTATCAAGAAAGACCAACAAGGTAATACTGATTCAAATGTCAAAAATATACAGCAAAATAGTACAGATGCAAATGCCAAAACCACCCGGCAAAGCTGTATTGAACCAAATGTCAATAGAACTGTATCGCAAACCAAACTCCACAAAATAAATGTGAGAAAGCAACAACAATTAAAGAAATTAGAAGAAATCGTCCACAAGTTTAACGAAAAAAGCCAAAACACAACCGATGATTTGAAGAAATCATCGAAGAGTCCCTGTGATAAAAGTCAAATACCTATTCCAAATTTAAATGTTAAAAAGACGAAGAAAGTATTAACTAACAGCGACATTGATCAGTTAATTAGCGAAGATATTAGAGATATGAATTCTTCAGAAATAAGTAGTGAAAATGTTAAAATACATTCAGCTAAAACACCATCTGAAGCGTCTGAAACGAATAAAAAAAATAAGGATAAGAAGAAGATCAAGATGGTAAAAGAAATTAGTATGAGTCTAGATAGTCTTGAAGCTAGCCCCGCAACTTCTGCGGTTAGTAATCAAATTCT
Source organism: Hydraecia micacea (assembly GCA_914767645.1). NCBI lineage: Eukaryota > Metazoa > Arthropoda > Insecta > Lepidoptera > Noctuidae > Hydraecia > Hydraecia micacea. The sequence goes on from OU611794.1 coordinate 7,181,457, forward strand.
TGACTGTCAATCAATTGGCATTAATATGATCTCATGTGTTCCATGTGTCATACACGATAACCTGGACAAGAAAAAAGCCAATAAGAAAAATAAGAGCAATAAAATAGACAAGAAAAGTGCTAACGAACTTGAAAATGATACGAGCTCCGAACCAAAAGTAGAGTTACTTTATAAAAATCCAATTATATTAAACTCTGTGGAACTCATGTACGATAGAGATCCATACGTAACAATTGTTACAAAGGAATCAATCACTTCAAATTTTGATAGCTCCATAGTGACTCCTAGTACTTCTGACAACTATATTCCTGATGAAATTGAAGCTATAACAGACTTCGATAACCAGGAAATTACTGACAGTAATTTAAATTCACTCACAGAAGAAGGTGTAGATAATGAAATATCAAATCAAAATATTTGTGAGTCAAACAGGGATTCGATTAGTGAAAAAAATTACGAAGGTATTCACAATCTGACTGAAGTACAGTTTGAAGAAAACTACGAGCGAGATAGTGTGGAGCTATCTTGTGAGTTTGAGGAAAACAATTTTGATGATGATAATATCATGGAAATCGATGAAATCGAGTGCCGACATGGAAGCGGCGAGACTTATACAAAATTTACGGAAGACCCAGCAGACCTAGAAGAATTCATGAATATTACTGATAAGTTATTAAGTAATGATCTCTCTGAAAGAGAATGTTCTAATATTGCCAAAGACATCAATAGTTTGCATACACCAACAGCGAATTCTATTGAAGCCATAAATCAACAAATTTCGGATGTTGCTATCAATGAATCGCCTAAACATCAGTTCTCTGATACATTTCAAGAACTAAAGATCCATCTGAGAGAATTGCTCGAAGGTGCTGGCGAAACAGTAAGCGAAGTCTTAAAGAAAACAGACGAAACAAATAAAGACACAGCATCTAACAATATATCCGACGTCAATAGAAACGTTTGTGACATGGAACACATAACTGTTTATCAACTACAATTTTATGAAACAACTGCTGCAGATGAACGGAACGATGCGGACGATGAACCTCCTCGTTTGAAATTGCCTTCAATAACAGAATCAAATAAACCAGGAGATAAAGTAGCATGTAACAAGAAAAGAATGAAAGACATATACAAACCAAAAAGAAAATTAAAAATGTTGGGTGAACAAACTAGATCTAATAGAGAATATCAAACGTTTATTGTTAATCAAAATTCAAATGATAATAGCGACGGACAATCAGAGGCGTCTGAGCCAGTGTTGAAGCTGCCACGAATTGAAAATAAAAGGTTAGATTACTTTGTTTGCCCAGTTCCCATTCAACCCTGTTTCACTCACCACTACATTTCCGAGCAATTGTATTTCTAGTGCTTATTATGCTATGCTTTAAAATTGAATAATTATTATAAAAATATATATTATAGATCCTCGTAACGAGACAAGATTTGTTTTTATGAGAGCACTTTCGCTCGCTCGCTACCTTCCGTAAACATGCAAAGCTTGTCTCATTGCGAGAACTGATGTTAGTACTTACTTACAAGACCGCTATATTATAAAAATAATAATATATCTATATTTATTATTACATCTTACAGGCTTGACGACACTTACGACCCATTTGTATCAGCTGCTAGGCAAATGAAAGAACTTATGTCCTCAGACACAAACATTCCTAAAAAAATACAAACTACAAAAGACCATAGCAGAACCCTTCCCGCTCTCCAACCCACTAAAGATAAAGGCTCTTCCTCGTATCTACGATCTGATAACAGTAAAATGATAAAAGATACACTAAATAAAACTTACCAGAAGACACCAACATTGCAAAGAATGAAGTCATTTGGCAGCACAAACAATGAAAACAGTAGTAACACGTTCGGCGGTCGATGTAGCTCATTTAGATTAAATAGAAATGACAAAAAAACTAGTCAAAAATTAAATACAACCTTTACAAAGTCCAGTAAAGAAAACATTAGTACAGTAGAAAAGAATTATTTTAATCGAAATAGCAATCTGAATAGATCGTTTTCTAGTTACACAGCTTCAAGTTACAGTACACCAAAACCTAAAGATAAAATCCCTAAGATTGCAACTTCTATGTATCATAGTTTCCAGCGCACAACTATAAAGCAACCTGTCAAATTAGATAAAATAAAGAGAGACGATGAAAAGAAAGATTTCGTCAATCTCGATGCCATACTCGCTGATGACAATTCTTCAATGACTGATAGTAATTATATTGATCCAAGGCTCATCAATGAAAACGACAATCTGCCCATTAATGTTAATACCATATTAAATAACCCTGATATCATTAGTAGCATGGAATCTCTTCTCACTACTGAAAACCTACCAAAAAGATTCGAATCATTTAACACTGTTAATCAAAACAACAACAAAAACTTGAATAATAATATAACTGGTTTAGGAAATAAAACCCCAAAAAACGAGCCGAATAATAACATTAGCAAAACCACTGCACCAACAAATGATGACTTGAGCATGCAGTATGATAAACTTATGTATTCTTTAGAACAAAGTATAGCGTCAAAGACCTCTACTAGAGATGACGATTCTCTGTGCGAGGACTTCGATCTTGAAGATTTCATGACGTCTTTTGATGAAGAAATACATAAACAGAAAGTAGAAAACAAACGCACTTGTAGCTCCACCACTAGGATAGTTAAACAGTCCGAGCTTGCTGACAGCAACAGGACATCAGAATTGAATAGTATTAGTTCTTCTCCCAAAGTTATCAATGGTATGCACCCTGTTAACAAATCCATGTCTCTCAATTTTAGCAGTAACAATGTGACTGAGAGCCTTTTCCCATCCTCTGTGAAACGTTCCACCTCCCTCCTTGATTCCATCCAAAGGAAGCATACACCGAAGATAGACAATGGGAAGAGCCGCCATAAATCCGATCAAGTGGAACAAGATCTCATGCAGTCTCTAAAAGATTTTGACAAATTCTACGAAAATGAGAAGAACGAAAATCAGTCGAGTAAAGAGATTACTAATTTTAATGGCACGACAAAAAGAGATATTCGAATGAAGACTGAACGAAAAATCAAGAAAATTGAAAATATTTCCAATGGAAACCACACCCCAACTGGAAAGCAGAGTAATGATTCAGCTTATAGCAGGTTAGTCAGGTAATTCTCATTATAAATTTTCATTTCATGCAGGAACAGCTAATGAATTTGTCGTTGGGAAGAATGTAATTGTTTGCATTATCGATTGAGATAGTAATAGGATTTAACTTTTCAGTCTGAACAGAATATCTCCGTCGAAACTGTCACTATGTACTTCGAAGGAGCCGAGCAATGGGTTGACGTCTCTAGAACAGATCCCGGCGGGGTCGGACTCGAACGGCAGCAACAAGGACGACGCCCACTCCAACTCCAGCGACGAGTTTCTCGCCATGGAGCGCTCGGCCGAGCTCGACGAACCTCTGCCGCCTCCAGACCTACTCTATAAGGAAAAAGACAATCATGGCAGCGGTAAGTGTTGAACGATGCTTCTCATAGGCGTTCTGATAAAATCACTAATTAGAAAATTTTATAAATAAATAGTATAAGTTTCGTATGTTCATGTTTGAGGTTTTGTCTACAGAGAAGCGCGCGAGCTCCCGGGCGTCCTGGCGCGCGCACGGCTCGCTGAGCTCATCGGGCTCGGAGGCGTCGCTGGCGCGGCGCCGCGAGCCCGCGCCGCGCGCTTGCCGCCTGTCGCGCTTCTGCCACGAGTGCGGCAACAAGTTCCCCGTCGACACCGCCAAGTTCTGCATCGAGTGCGGCGTCAAGAGACTCGTCGTCTAGCGCCAAGGGGACATCAGTGAGCGACTTCTAGTCTTTTAAGTAGTGCCGGTAATGTGGAGGCGTACTGGTGATTAGTACTTAGCGCCCAGGCGACGGACGTTGCGCATTCTGCCGCAAATTTTTCGTACACAGCATATGATGTTGACGAAATACCATTTAAAGTATTGATATCATGAAATACGTATCACTAATGAAAAAATCGTTCAATGTGTACAGATGTCGCGAGACGTTTTTTGTAGGATACCAAACAAAAATGTGTTCTGTAATTATTTGCGTGCTGAAAACGTTTTATATGAGTTTACTGTTGATGACCAAATGGTGCATCGCCATAAGAATTGACGTAGCATTGCGCGGAAATGAAAGATACTTTATGTAGGTATTACACATTGCATTATTTAATACGGAGTCTGTTTTTAAATCTGATGATTATTTATTATACCTTAGATTTACCTCAAACATGAAAAGTATATTTTTATACTTACTAAAATGTATGGTATGTATTTGCACAAATCAATAATCTTGGACCACTACTTGGATGTAAATTGAAAACTTTTCTTAATGTGTAGCTATCTATAAAGTAATAACGTAATATTATTTACAAAACGTTACCAAATTGCTATAATTTATAAACTAATTTGTGCCTTCACAATTAACTAGATTGTAATGTCCTGTATTCTGTTGGTGTAATCTCTGTTATTATGTTTGCTAAGTTTTAATTTCTGTTGCAACTTTTAGCAAATAAAAACTGGCCAGGGTAGCCTTGGAAATTGTAATATCTGTGATACACGAAAAACACTTTGGTAGATCGAAATTGTTGTAATAGAAAGGATGCATGAATTCTAAAATTACTTTATAGTGCCAATTTGTTTATGTAATTTAGGTTTTGAATGGAATTTTGTGTACATCATTGATTTTAGATTTGCTTTTGTTAGCGAATACCATTTTATTTTTGTAATAACCCTTCCAAGGATTTCCATGAATGTCTCTTGTCCACAACATAGTTGGCCATTTTAACAAGACTGATTTTATTTTCAAAGTTTTCGAACTTGATTAATCCTTAGTTACTGTTGTATATTGTTTTTAATAAAATAACGATTTTATCATGTAATAAATTAACATTTTAATAATGATAACCTGTAATATCGCTTCATGTCGCCCGAACTTAGGCCACGCTTACCTCGTTTGCCCATGCATAACAAAAATAGGGCGCTGGTGGCGGTCCTGAATTCGCAGTTGTCAAAATATTTTGATGACTGCGAAGACCTCACCGATACTCATTCTATTCTGTACTGCGCGGCTGTAGCGGCATGTCGTGTAGCTCACGTCAAATTTACCAATGACTCTAGAGCTACACGACCGAAACCAGCCGTACCAGCTTGGCAGTGCAGAATTGAACGTCGTATTGGTGGGGCCAGAGCGCTCATTGGCAAACTAATCTGTTTCAGGGAGGGCAATACTCGCCCTAGAGTGATGCGCTTTGTGAGACGGGCGTTCTTGGGGACTGATATCAGTCCTCAAGACTATACGTCTTGTGTCACAGAGCGCATCGACTTCCTGAAGCAGAAAGTGTATGCATGGGCGAACCGTATTCGTCGGTATAAGCGGCGAGTAGAGCGATACACTCAGAATCGCACCTTCCAGAGTGATGAAAGGTGGGTTTATAGGGATTGGGAGCGACCGGACCAAAGTGTGGCTGACACGTGCCTACCGGATGATGATGCCATGTGTTCTTTCTGGCGCAGTATCTGGTCGGTGCCTGTCAGTCACACCGAAGGTGATTGGGCTCGGGATGTCGAGCGAGCCTGTGATCCAATACCAGAAATGGAGGCTATTACCATCTGCCCCCAAGATGTAGCTCGTGCAGTCCGTCCGTTGCCTAACTGGAAGTCTCCAGGGCCGGATGGGCTGCATAATTTTTGGATAAAATGGTTTTCAAGGTCACACGCTCGCTTGGCATCTCAGTTCCAGACTGCTTTGGAGTCTGGTTCGCTACCCCAGTTCCTAACGACAGGAATTACCCACCTGCTCCATAAATCAGGTAGCACCGCGGAACCCAAAAATTATAGGCCGATCACGTGTTTACCGACGGTCTATAAAGTTCTTACATCCATTTTGAGAGCTAAAATTAACAAACATATAGACACCAACTTTATCATGTCTGCCTCTCAGAATGGATGTAGGAATGGGTCCCGCGGTACTAAGGAGCTACTCCTCATTGATATGACCATTAGCCAACAGGTTCGTCGATTCCGAAAGGATCTGTCGACATGTTGGATAGATTATAAGAAGGCCTATGACTCGGTACCACATACATGGCTCATGAGGGTGTTGGAGTTGTATAAAGTAGATACAACTCTGCGCACCTTCCTGATGTCGTGTATGGGGCAATGGAGGACGGTCCTTCGCTATCCAGGATGTCGAAATATTCAGAGGAATAGCGAACCGATAAGGATCGAGCGAGGCATATTTCAGGGTGATAGTTTGAGTCCGCTTTGGTTCTGCTTAGCCTTGAACCCTCTAAGCACATTGCTGGAGGATTCAGGTCTAGGCTATCGGCTGAGGAGAGGTGGTCAGGTTATATCGCACCTCCTCTACATGGATGACCTAAAACTCTTTGCCCCTAACAATTTGCAACTGATGGAGCTACTGAAAGTAACTCAAACTTTCAGTAACGCCATTAGGATGGAATTTGGTGTGGACAAATGTGCGGTCATGCATGTAAAGCGAGGGGAGATTGTGGAATCTGTGGGAAATCAACTCTCGGATTCCACAAACCTTAGAGCCCTCTCCGCATCCGAAACCTATAAGTATTTGGGTATGTCGGAAGCGTTAGGGATCAATGTTACTGACATGAAGCAATCGTTGAAGGAACGCTTCTTTGGCCGCCTGAAAAAAGTACTTAATAGTCTTCTATCAGGCGGAAACAAGGTGCGCGCCTTCAACGGTTGGGTCATGCCGGTTTTGATGTACTCTTTTGGCATACTCAAATGGACTCAGACCGAACTCGACGCCCTAGATAGGAGGGTTCGTACACTACTGACTGCAAATCGAATGCATCACCCACGGTCATCGGTAATGAGGCTGTATATCCCGCGAAAGTGTGGAGGTCGAGGGTTTTTAAACTCTAAGACCCTCCACAATCGCGAGATATGCAGTCTTAGGGAATATTTCCTAGAAACCGACGTGGGGATGCATCGAGATGTAGTCATGGTGGACAAGGGCCTCACCCCGCTCTCCTTGGCTAAAGAGAACTGGCGCAAACCAGTAGTGCTTGACACTAATGATCGCATGGAGGTATGGCAGAGTAAGGAGCTTCACGGACGCTTTTTCCGGGCCCTTCATGGACCCGATGTAGATTTACTAGCGTCCGTAGCCTGGCTGCGTTTCGGTGACCTCTTTGGAGAAACCGAAGGTTTTGTTTGTGCAATTATGGACGAAGTTATGATGACGAACAATTACCGGAGATTTATTGTGAAAGACGGCACGGTTGACATCTGTCGGGCATGCCACCGGCCGGGGGAATCAATCAGACATATCATCTCCGGGTGTTCCCGTCTAGCTAATGGAGAGTACTTGCATAGACACAACCTTGTAGCCAGGATAATTCATCAGCAACTTGCTTTGAAATACAGCCTTGTGGAATCGGAGGTGCCGTACTACAGGTATGTGCCCGACCCAGTTCTCGAAAATGGTAATATCACGTTGTACTGGGATCGATCCATCATCACTGACAGGACTATTGTTGCCAATAAGCCTGATATAGTGGTGGTGGATCGATCAGAGCGGCGTGCAATGATTGTTGACATAACCGTCCCACATGACGAGAACCTCGTGAAAGCCGAAAAAGATAAACAAATCAAGTATCTTGACTTGGCTCGCGAGGTTGTCGACATGTGGGATGTGGACTCAGCGATCATTGTACCGATAGTCGTGACTGCCAATGGGTTAATAGCCAAGAGTCTCGACCAACACCTAAGGAGGCTCTCGTTGGCCAGCTGGATCAAGGGCTTGATTCAGAAAGCGGTACTTCTGGACACGGCCCGCATTGTCCGGAGGTTCCTCTCTCTGGAGCCCTGACCGCCGGTAGCTTGGACCCTGTTCCCGATACCGGTGGGCTACTATTTTTTATATTTTTAAATGTTTTTATATATTCTTTTTTATATTCTAATATTTAAAAATATAATTTATATGTAAATAATGAAATAAAGGAAATAATAACCTGTTGTTTGTCTCACAACCCCTATATTGCCTTAAAATAATATTATCGAAAGCCTGCCTTTTTTTAAATATTAAATAAATTTTAAGCACAAAGATTCAAAAATTGCTTTTTCTAGTGAACATGAAAGACTTATTGCTACCTAATGATTATGTAAAATTATGACACAATATTTCTTGTTTCAGCTTTATTGAAACCAGCACCCTAATTGCGTAACACACTTTCAATCACAATCTAATCATTTTGAAGGTTATTGCTAATCCATTGCTTCATATGTTTGAAAAATTTGTCTGCTCAACAACATAAATAACGCAATTAATGTTGTTGAACTGTCAAAATTACTACTTAATGTGTTACGCAATTAGGATGCAGTTAACATGAAGGAATTTTAGTATACTGATAAAACATAATATTTAATATTATAATTTTATTTACAACATCAACAAATCATCATCATATTCCAATTGTAAAAAAAATAGAAAAATTTTGTTGTTTTAATCTTAAATTTTAAAGATTACAGTAAAGTCTAAATTAAGGCTTTTGTAAAAAAAATAAGGTGACTAAAGTCTTAACATACTCTTATGCCCCTTTCTTGTTGCTATAGCTCCTCTTACCCGCAACCTGCGGAGGGCCTCCCGAAGGTGTTTGGGTTGGAGTGGCCCCGCTTCACCTGACTTCTCTAATACTTCAAGAGCTGAAAAGAAAAATTACTTCTGTTCATAACAGTTCGTCAAACCACAATTATCCTCATGTGTGTTAGCTGGAATAAACACATCATTTTCAAATATTATTTTGTAGCAGGATGGCTTGACAATTTCAGTGTACATGAACTAAACAAAAGTGTCTGGGCATCCATAGGAATGTACATCACTATGCTATTTTTACCACATGCAAAGTAGTTAACAGGTTTGTGTGTGGTAAACGAGAACATTAGAAGTTTTATTGTTATGATAGCAATAGCCATATAGTGCCCTGGAAACTGTTAAACTAGTAGTGATTTTTACAAGGATTAGGAGTAAATATTATGTGCTTACCTTCTTCCACAACTTCTCCTACAAATACTTTGGCAATGCCAGACATGGCTATCACAACATTCTGGCCAACTGAACAACCGGTGATGGTCTGCATCAGCCTCTTTATAGCAGCCTTGGGGAAAGCAGCTCGGCGGTACATCTCATACCTATTCAACTGCTCTTCTGTGAAGTTGGAGACTAGAACTCTGCAAAACAAGATTGTTTATTGTGAATAGATCTTTATATATATAATTCTTATGTATGTGCATGTCCCTGAACTCCTCATAAATGGCTGGTCTCCAATTTTGATGAAATTTTTTGTGTGTTTGAGTTGGGTCCCTGGATGGTTAAGATTCACAATTGGACCAGGTAGGTGGCCTTATTCGGCAGGACAACGTCAGGTTTGCTAGTGCAACTGTAAAAATTTACCTAAAAATCCTTGCAAATATTTATTTGATATCTGCAAGAGTTCAACTTACTGCATCTTTTCACGCTCCTCTTCCTCCAATTCCTTCTTACTCTTCTTTTCTCTTTCCCTCTCATTTATGAGCATTTCTTCTGTTATTTGAGATTCATTTTCAACTGATTCACCCTGCTGGAACTCATTCATGTTTGGAACAATTGTGTTGTCCCTATTATCTTCTTCCAATTTGTCATATTTATCATCGGTGATATCTCCTGGTTGCTGATCCAAGTTTGAGTGATCAAATGAGTATTCATTAATATATGGTTCATACTGGTCAGTTAGAGTGTCTGGCTGTGAACTAACAAATGTGTCTGAGTTGTCAGTGTATATGTTACCAAGTTCATCAGCTCTGTGAATAGTCTCCACATTCTGAGAGCTATCAGAATAAGTTTCAATCACTTCACTCTCTAGGTTTGTATTTTGTGTACTCTCTCCATAGTTTACCAGAGTTGTATCTGAAAAAATAAAGGAAGTAAGTTAAAAATGGGTTACAAGTGTAGCCAATTTTTCTGAGGCAGATGAAAATGTAGGTTAGCTATAAAATAGTAATATAATAATCATCTGTTTTTAGACGTAAGACTTGTGGAATCACTTAGAAGTCAAAATTTCTACATCTGAGTACTTGCAAAATGCCACTTTAGGAGGTAATCTCTGAAAATACTTATCTGTCTTCAATCAGCTGACCTAGCTTATAATACCACACCACAATCAATGCAAGTGTTGGTTATTCTTAAATTTTATCTAACCTCCCAGCAGGCTGAAGGTAGTATTTTTACGGCTAGAGTATCTGATTATTAATGCCTGTCAGTATTTTTTTATATTATGTAAGGTCAGTACTACTTACATCTTCAAGGATTCATAAGTTGCCTCCAAATTGAGCAATTAATGAGAGCCAACTAAGTTAGGACAAGAGCTAAGGATAAGAAAGATGAGTATAATAAGATAAGTATGCGGGATACAAGACTTACATTCAGGTTCATCTTTCAACAGCTTTTCTTCGATTTCTAATGATATCTCTTGTGAATCTTCTTCATTGGAATCACTGTGTTCCAATTCTTGAGCCAGTTCGTCCTCTGAAAGCAAATATTCCAGTTACTTTTTAAGAAGACCGGCCTTAAATGGAAGAAATTAGATCAACCTTTTCTAACACCCACCTCTTAATCTTTCGGCTTCCGAAAGGCCGTCGCTGCTAGGATTGTCAGCCATTCTCACACGATCACAACTAGATTCGCCTAATTTATAATCAATGTAAGTGAGAATTTGATGAGAATGTTATCAACGACGTTACAAAATATTTACGCATTTTGTAATTCTAGAAAGACAGGGCCTCGGGCCTTTACAATTCACATCGCATCATCGCACAACCTATTATTTACACTTCTTTTGCACTACGTACGTAGTTGCAGCAATGTTCAATTATTAAGCACACAAGTATTGCTATCTTTGTTTGGCTAGTCTTATTTTATATTGCTACCTCGTTCCAGCTTTCTCATGCTAAAAATGTCGACTGACTACTACAAAGTGTCAAACAAAAAGTACTCTGTGGTGTCCACTGAGTTGGGAGTACTATGGAGATGGCATATTCTACTATAGAAATAATAGTTATACAAATATCTGTCATATCGACACACACATGTCAAAAATCGTTTTGTTTCTTTTTAACTAATCAAGAGCTGCGTATGAAAAGAGAGACGTCAAATGTTTGTCAAGTTCTAAATTTGGCAACACTTTTGTGTGACGTCAAAATCATTTCTTTGCGTGGTCGGTCGCCATGTTAACTGCCGAGGTTTTTCCTCTATGTTGCCGAGTTTTGTGGTAGATGTGCTGTCAAACGGTTGATTGCTAGTGTTGGGTAAATAGTCGGATGCTTTGAGTTATTATCGATTATAATCCATAAGTGTCCATTAATAGCCTTGCAATGGATGATAATCCTGCTATTATATGATAATCTTGTGTAATAAGGAGTTGTGTGTGTGTTTCGAATTTTTCATTACCTAGTTTTGGTTGTGGTGATTGTTTATACTTTGTCTCAAGCCAAGTTAAACAAGGTATACATTTGCAGATTCGCGATCTCAATGGTTTTTGTATATATTCTGTTAAATATAGTCGAATAGATGACCGCAACTATGTATTTTTTTAGCAATCTAGTATTATTTAAATGCCATTAATTTAATAACAAAAGTAATAATTAATAATCGAAGTTCGACCCGAGTATTGAACCTAGGACTCCACACTTAGCAATCGGTCTTGCGACCGCACTAGACCAACGGGGTAGGAAATAAATAATAATATTTTGTTGCCAGTCACGACATCATAAGTCTCCTGGTCCTGGTTAGTGTGTAAGCTCGTATGAACAATACTCTACACCTGTAGTAAGTAGGTAAATATATTACGAGGATATTGGCCTTCTGATATTGAATGAAGCTTGAGCAAGGTGACAAGTTACAACGTCTTATAAAACCAAGAAACATAAAACACCCACTACTTCTAAAATTCTTGTCACTTCAGCTGCATTACATTACAAGGCTAATTCGAAAAATTTAAATAAATAATAGAAAACAAATTCATGTAGGTTAAATAATGTCGATATCCGCTGCGCATGTTGCTCGCAGTTACAACCCTACGAAAGGCGGCCATCTTAACTGCCCGATTTTTGTAGGTATACACGCTAATTTGGTAGGTATGCCAAGTCCATATTATTATATGTCAGTGGTGGTGTCAAACCAAATATGAGCAACCTATAAACAAGCAAAAGACATGTAAAATTTTTTGACTGCACATTTCTAGCAGGTAAAGGTAAAATGGTAATCGTCATAATCAACCATTTTATTCAGTCATCGAGTATCTATTTAAGGTTAGATGGTCTAAAATACCCTTATATAATGTACTCTGTGGTCTAAGGTTAGAGATTTCAGTCTATCAAAAAGTACTCTGTGGTTAGAGACCACGGAAGAAAAATAAACCCATTGGGCAATGCCAGCCGCACCATATAAAAATGTACAGACGCCAGCACATCAACCTACACCTAACTGTCAAATTTTCCCAATCAACATTGAACCTTATGCTTTAGCGATAAAGTTGAAAATCTATTACAGAAATCTGACAGATTGTAGTAGGTTGATGTGCTGGCGTCTGTACTCTGTGGCCGCACCCACAGAGTACTTTTTGATAGACTGAAAGCCGCACCGCAAATGTTTGTGTATTTGGCCGAAATCATTTTGTGTGGAGTGTGGACTGTGGACCCTACATGTCATATATCCGCCGCATCAAAATGGCTGGCTCAGTCTCTTAAAAGCAGCAATGCTTGCTGCTGCTTATAAATAGCTGTAATCAACCGGCATGCCACATTTCAGAATGTCAGACGATCAATGGGCCAAACTGACGACCCAGTGGATGGGTCAATCATAAGGGCAAGCGTTTCAGTCTATCAAAAAGTACTCTGTGGGCAAGCGATACCGCGGCAGGCAGACGGAGATATAATGGCGATGGCGGGACAGGCAAGAGTATAGTGTTCTGTGGGGACAGGTCTGTTACTTGAATTAGAAAACTTGTGATTAGAATTAGGAAAATTACTTTCCTCTTTATTTTACGGTACAGACGCCAGCACATCAACCTACTACAATCTGTCAGATTTCTGTAATAGATTTTCAACTTTATCGCTAAAGCATAAGGTTCAATGTTGATTGGGAAAATTTGACAGTTAGGTGTAGGTTGATGTGCTGGCGTCTGTACTATAAATAAGTAGGTATAATCTAAGCACAGAAAAAGTAGGTATGAAAGATAATAGTCGGTAAAACCTTCATAAAAGCGAATTGCGATAAATAATAATAACTACGGTCCCGAGAAATGTCAAGACGCGTAAAAATAATATTCATTTTATTTCAGATAAGAATCCATATATACTTGATATGAAACCGGGCTAACTGATAGTATGTTTATCAAAAGCTCTGGTATTTGTTATCAAACTTCCAAAGCTGCGCGTAGATTGAGCATAAGATGTTTGATAGCTATTTTATATATTTTTTTAAGATGAATGCTTCTTTTCTAGTTTCTTCATTTTTTGCAGCTTGCCAAGGAGAGTGGAGTGGAGCGCAGGCAGGGATCATACAAACCAATTTGGTTGAAGACGCCAGTCTGTTCATAAATGGGTTATCCTACCTAATCGCCTCTTCTTCCAAACGACACACACACACGTCAATACCTATTGTTGGAGAAACAATAGTCAGGCTGCAGAAGAACTCGGCTGGCCGTCTCGCTAGAGTCGCTGGTATGCATCCGCACTTATTGGCAAGGATGGTCACTCGCGCTGGACAGGGACGCCTTAGGGAATTCCCCCATAAACAAAGTCGCTTATAGCTGTCTGTCTGTCTGCGTCTGTTATTCTGGCTATTATGGTACTGATACTGTCCTGCAAAATTATCCAAATGGCATGGACATGAGACTTCGAGGTGGGGAAGGTGGTGTTACAATTTGGGTACCTATTTTCGTAGGCATATAGGATACCTATAGGCAGAATTAAAAAGAATAGAGATCTTTTTCCAACTGTAGGACTGTAGACCAGGCTAACAAAAGATAATTGAGTTGAGTACCGCCGTAGGTAGTAAGAAAAGCTGTGACGAAATCTCGAGCGAGAAAAGCGCGTCAATCGATTGATACCGTTGATACGTCACTAACTAACGTCAACTTTTGTCACTTGTGAGTTTGTGACAGCTTGCCGACCGAAGTAGTGTTCGTGAATGTGATTTCTGATTGCCGAAAAACAATAAAATTGTATTCGTGGTGCGGACAGAGAGTTCCATCATGAGTGCATTAATGAAAGTAGCCGTTTCTCGAAGCCCAGCTTCATTGGTGAGTTCGTATATCGATGTTATTGACAATATTCGTGATAACGTTATGTAATCGGTAAGAAAATGTTTTGAACATTCACTGAAATTCTCCTTACGATACTCACATGGTAATTTAGTAAGGTCCAGAATGTTATGTAAACATTTACAAAAATCTAAACCAGGTTTTTATATGATAGCAAATTCGGAAAATCTGGTACTTACACAAATGTAATTTTTTGTAATTGGTATAAGTATTGATTCTTAGGTTACTTACCTTAGGTTCTATATCTTGTAAAAAAAAACACAAGTTGATTATATTTCACTTGAAGGTAACAACTCCCTATTTGGTATTATTTATGCTCTAAAGATAAGACGACCCACTGATCTAAAATAGTACTTGAATATGCAAGCACTACATGCATTTCATGCAAAAAATGCTAGTGAATAAATTGTGTTAAATAGTATTTTTATAAAACAGTTGTTATTTTCTGGAAGCTGACCCTAAAATAGTTGGGAAAAGCTAAGAAGATGATGAAAACAGTTCTAATTTCAACAGCTATATATATATGTCAATTGTTTCAGGCTTCATATTTATACCGCCACCTGCACTTATCAGTGGGGGGTGCTACTCCAATCAAAGATGCCTCAGCAAACTCAAATACCACAAAGGCCTACACGGTTGTAGATCACAAGCATGATGCTTTAGTGATAGGAGCCGGTGGGGCTGGCCTACGTGCTGCCTTTGGTCTTGTGCAGGAGGGCTTCAAGACTGCTGTTGTCACCAAACTGTTTCCTACTAGGTCCCACACTGTTGCCGCTCAGGGAGGAATCAATGCTGCATTAGGTAATTTCCATATTACTTAAACATTATTTCTGTTGGTTTTTCTTTAAGTCACAAAATGAATCATAATTTTCTTAAATATGTGTGAGGTAAATATCTATTTGTTTAGATACAAAAAAATTGTGACAGAGATTCAAGGCTAAGTTATAAAGTTTTTTTTCAGACATTGATTTTTAATCTATAAGGACTCATAGGGCCATATTACAGAACCATACTCAAGACTCAAGCATTAATTAAAACTAGTTTCAACCCATCAAATGGCTTTAAACGAGTTTTAAGTAATGATTGAGTTTTGAGTAAGGTTCTGTAATATGCACCATAAAAGATAATGACTTGGTGTCTAACAATACATAATCTTTCAGGTAACATGGAGCAAGATAACTGGCTCTGGCACATGTACGACACAGTCAAGGGTTCCGATTGGCTAGGAGATCAGGTAAACAAACAATAATACTACAATATTTATATCAACTGGTAGAAAATCAGTTTGCAAGCAGGAATCTGAAGGACACAACATACAACAAACCACACAAAGAAGCGTGATTCTCATCATACTACCTTTATTTATTATGAGATTAATGACTCTTACTATGAGTCAATTATCAATATTGGCCAAGCAAATATGCTCAGATATTTGTGTAACATTCTTATAGTTAGATCTTAAAATGTTTCAATCCAAAATTCATAGAACATTGTTTAAGAATCATTGTGCAGTTCCTTATTTTTTCAAGTCCCCTGTTAGTACTCATTTCTTGTAAATCATTGAATAAAACTATTTCATTCATTATTAGACACACATAATTATTTTATTTGGGGTACGTTTTGCACACTAGGCTATCTTTAAATTGATTGATGGTGTCTAAACAAAGTACTTACTGCTGTAAATAATAACAGCCCCGAAATGTTGGTCAATTCTAGATTTCTACTGGAATGGCAGAAATCTCCAGAGAGGAATCAAAGGATCTAATTTTTTAATGATGGAGTAAGTTTCAGTTGTCATTTTAAGACATTGGATTACTTGACATAAAGAAAATGTACCTATGGTAATGTGTGCTGTTATAATTAAGTACCATAATAATATGTGGCTTACACATGCTTTCAAACAATATGGACAACCATATAAAATCGTTTCATACAGCCCATATTGAATGACATTGTGTACCTATAATTATGTAACACTAGCTGTTGCCCGCGACTTCGTCTGCGATCTGCGATCCAGGATGAAAAGTAGCCTATGTCCTTCTCCCTCTCCTCTATGTCTACCCATGTGCCAAATTTCATCCAAATCCGTTCTGCCGTTTTAGCGTGAAAGCGTAACAAACAAACTTACTTTTGCATTTATACTCTGAAATTAAATAATGTGACAAAGTTCAATAGACACGTGGCGCAATCTATTATCATAATAACGTTATTGTTGTTTTCCTCGGGAACAGCACTTTTTTTAGGGATGAAAGGTACCCTATGTCCGTTTCTGTATACCTGACAAAGTATTTGCAAAATTTAACAAAGAAAAGATAACAAACAAACTTACTTTCGCATTTATAATATTAGTTAGATTAGGATAGGATATTAGTTAGAATTAACTTAACAGAGTACCTACATCCCTACATGTGCAGTCAACTTTTGAAACAGCATCCTCATGATATAGGTTTTCTAACAACAGGTTTGGGTAGTCTGCTCTCAAAAATGTTCGTGTTATCTTAAACTGGCGGCGTGTATATTTAATTAAGCACTGATCTAGCTTCGCGGCATTTTCCATCCATTCTGAAACGTACTATGGACTATAAACCTGCGTGCCTGTGTGCGTAAATCAGTATCAGTAGTTTGCACTTATAATAATTAACGAGTCTTCTCACTTTTACTCTCACAGTAATAAACAACATGATTAGGAATGTGTTTACAGACAACACCCTAATTGCGTAACACATTATCAATCTCAATCTAAATCATTTTGAAGGATATTGCTAATCCATTGCTTCATAAGTTTGAATAATTTGTTACAAGAAATTGAATGATGTTTGTTGAACTGACAAAACAAAAGCCATTGCTACTGATAGTGTGTTACGCAACTACCCCGCTGGTCTCGCTTATCGATATTTTGACGTCATAATCTGCATTGTATGCCATTTATTTTGTGTTGCGGCACAATGATTCCCCATGAGGGCACGGGCACGCTCACACCTTACATACTCCTGTGTCGTAGTCGCGCGGTCGTCAGCGTTGCGTAGGTAGTAGAAGCGAATAACCTTAACTAACTACTCGTATACAAACAAGACAAAAGAGACGTAACAAACACAAATTGTTCGTAGTGAAGACTGCCAGTACTACGCAAACGAAGCTTGAATGCACAAATATTTTTTTGTATTATGAGAAAGAAGAAAGAAACTAAGTAGGTACATTTATTTAGCACAGAATAAAAGGCACACAATATAATATTTATCAGATTACAAAAACACACAAAATAATTTAAAAAGTGTAAAGTGCGATGTAAGAAATTTACAGGATAGTGAATGAGAAGCATAGTAATTTGTTATCTTGCCCAGTACAATCTACTTAAATAAATATTTTCTGCTACATATCATAGCATAATATCAAACACCTGATTAAATAAGATTATTATGGTGTGATGGCACTCACTGCATATTAAAACAGACATTTTCATGACGGAAAAACAAAATCGATTAACCAGAAAATATTTAAATTAAGATGACTCATCCCATCTTCACACATTTTTTGTTGTTGTAATGTTAAGTCTAGCCGGTTAAAGTAGGTACAGTTTAGGTATTCAAGGAAGGAAACACTACCTATTTTACAATTTGGTGTATCATAGAAGGAATTTTATTATTAAATCTTTAAATTCCCTGTTTATACCTATTATACCTGAGAGATAGTTTAAAAAAACCTGATAGGTATTATAATTATAGGATAAGACCAATGACTATACAATCTCATGACTGCGTATACTTACAGCTCAGGCTCACGACACATACATGAAATCGCACTTATGTTAGATGAAACGAATGAGTGACCATTTTAGAATTATTGGATCTTTTTGCACACGCAGTTATTTTGATTCTTTTTAAAACGTTTTCTGCATAAATAAAAACAATTATCAGTTCCTGTTCAATTAAATGGTGTGGGAAATCGTCTAGAACATCCACCTATAAAAAAGATGGCATAACTTTTCATCGGTTAAGTAAAATATATTATATATATAATCTGTGGAAACTGTTTCTGGATTGTGTTAAACTAATTTTTATACTTATGTTTGTTATTGCATCTGTTTGTTTCCCAAATAAAATAAAATAAAAATAAAAAAAAATAAAAATAAAATAATGTTATGAATAATCGCAGGGCTCAAGCTAAACTCGTTGTTTCCGTGAAATGGCAGAAAAATGTGTACCGCGTTGATGTCTTTTTGAAAAGTCCCTTTCTCTCACTAGGGTATCGTCAATACGTCTGTCCCTTTCTATCTGTACTAATGCTGTAGTGTTGTGACAATTTCAAAACCACCAAAACAAAGTCTATACCTAATCTTGACGATAAAAATTACGATATATACTGAAAGAAAAGTGGATTAATGCAGTTCACAGGGAAAATTTGTTTCCAAAAAATACAGCGTTGTTTGTTCAAGGCATTTCACAGCCGGTTGATTTGTTTGCTGTTTTATTTGCACCCAGTTAACACCCTATCAGCATAGTTTAAAAAAAATTTAGAATTAATAGATGTCGATTTTATCGATATCGATATTATTGTTGCAAAACTGACTTGGGTATCACTATGTTTGGAATATTCGCCCTGACATTGTTGCATCGGCCAATCACAACCGCTGTAATTTCTTCGCCGGCCCGCAGTGGTGAGTCGTGTGCCTAGACGAAATCGGTCTATCAGCTCTCAAGTGGTTTAATTCTCTTTGGATAAGACCTATCAGGTCTTTTTTACCTACATTTCATTTACCAAAATGTTTGTCGCAGGACGCCATCCACTACATGACTCGGGAGGCACCACACGCTGTCATCGAGCTGGACAACTATGGCATGCCTTTCTCCCGCACCCCCGAGGGCAGGATCTACCAGAGAGCCTTCGGAGGACAGTCCCTCAAGTTCGGCAAGGGAGGCCAGGCGCACAGGTGTTGTGCTGTCGCTGACAGGTATATACCCTTTCTATTAAGGGTGGGTCTTAACATAACCCTTTTTTTTTTTTGGATTGGAAATTATCTAATGACTCCTCCCGCTCTGGGTGGAGCGGAAGGGAGTGTCAGACTCTTACTGACTAAAACCCACCCGTGTTCCTTCCTTAGCCCTTTATGTTCCGGGCAGCGGTAACCCTTTCGGACGATCCCGCTACCCATCACATAACCCTCAACTACGCATTCTGTACATCAAACTAAGTAACATTGCATAAAAATTATTGCTGGGAAACGACTTTTATTTTTGGTGTGATCATTTAATTTTGCTGTTTGCGGTAGTGCGCTATGTAACACACGCAGAACTCTGTGCTTATGTGGGTGCATGCAACGCTACATGAGTCGCGGGGAATTTAAAGTTGTGTTATAAGTATAACATTAATGGTATTCGTAAAAAAACATCAGTAAAAGTTGGAATTTTGACCTTCAATATCTCAGTAACCAGAAGGATCCCAGGTATAGTCCAGTACAAAAACATTATTGTAATGACGGGGAATACAAATGACCCTCGGCTTAGTTAAGTGTCTTTTTACACCCGATATAATTGTGTAGCAGCGACGTGCAGATGAGTTGAATACAGCATCCAGCACATTATATTATTTGTACTAGCTTCTGCCTGCGACTTCGTCCACGTGAAATTTCTTGTTCCCCCGACCCACCCGTCGCATGGCATCACCTGCCCGCGCTATCACTTCACTTTTGCTTAGCGTTCTTTCTGAGTTTTATTATTTTCGCTCGTCTCCTAAGAGACGTAGCGTGATGTTAAATAACCCATAGCATTCCTCAAGAATTGGTCTATCAAATGTATAAGGAAGTTTTCAAATCCGACTGGTAGTTCCAGAGATTACCCCCTACAACCTCACAAACTTTACCTCTTTATAATATTAGTATAGATATAGAAGAGACGCAGATTTCATGTGTTTGCTAAGTGATCGTTAAAAATTTTACTAAGACAAATTATAAGATTAATGTATATTGTATATGCCAAATCGAATTAAGATACCAAGTTTTATGATTGTTAAACAATGTAATAAATAATTTTATGGCTTCGTAAGATTTAAAGACTTCAGTTTCCAGCAGTAATAAATTAAAGTATTAAATCAATATAAGCAATACTCATAAAATACAAAAGTTGATTATTGGTAGCTTTTCATATCATTGTTTTTGAGGCATTTCATAGCATTGCAAAATCGTTCTCTAATAATATATCACTACAACATATTACGTCTTTACATGCCATAAAAGCACTAGCTATTGACATATTACCTTATGTAAACAAACTACAAAAAAAAAAAAATTACAAATGCTTGCAAAGTACGTACTTGCATAAAATAAATGCTGATTGAATTCCGATGTAAAAGCCAATAGCTTCTGTCACAAATTCACAATATTCAGGTAGTTGGTCCTACAGGCACCATTTTAATTGTAACATGAAACTTTTAGTATATTCTTCTTGTTCTGTCGTCTAGAACCGGACACTCACTCCTGCACACCCTCTACGGTCAGTCTCTTCGATACGACTGCGAGTACTTCATCGAATACTTCGCACTAGACTTGCTTATGGAAGATGGAATATGCAAAGGATGCATCGCTATCAACCTTGAAGATGGAACACTACACAGGTATGGTTATCCTAACTATAATAATATTGTAAATGCGAAAGTAAGTTTGTTTGTTACCTTTTCACGCCTAAACCACTGAACCGATCATCCTGAAATTTTGCATATACGCTGTCAGGTGTACAGAAACGGACATAGGGTACCTTTCATCCCGAAAAAAAAGTACTGTTCCCGAAAAAACAACAATAACGTTATTATGATAATAGATGGCGCCACGTGTCTATTGAACTTTGTCAGATTATTTAATTCTGAGGCGGTTCGAAGTTCGCCGGGTCAGCTAGTTAATAACAATTGTACTATAGCTTTAGCTACAGCACCTACAGCAGTGGTGGTCCAGTGGTAACGGCCCCGACTGAAAAGTTTTAGGCCGTGGGCTCGAACCCAAGCAGGCATTTCACTTTGAGTAATTTATTTCATCACCACTGTTCTCAAAACGGTGAAGGAAAAGTGGAAAACATTGTGAGGAAACTGGCATGACCTAGAACAAAAAATTAAAAGAGATGTGACATCCACCAACCCGCATTGGGCCGCGTGTTGGATAGGATTATGACCTACTCCCTCTCACAGAGAGGAGGCCTGTGTCCCAGTAGTGGGGACATTAACGGCTAATTTTATTTTATTACTAGCTGACCCGGCGAACTTCGTACCGATTCAGAATATGAATTAACGTCAATTTTTTTTTCGTAAACTTTCCCCATGTTTTTAATAGCTATTCTGCTATTCGGGGCGGAGACAAATCCAACAAATCAAAGATCATTAAAATCTGTCCAGCCGTTCTTGAGTTATAAATGGTGTAACTAACCGTTTTATTTATAAAGATAGCTTGCTCAGGTCAATAAAAGAATTTGCTAAACAGACAAGAAATGAAAAACTGCACTAGCTGGCAATATTCATTATTATAGCACGGATTATAGGCTGGGTGCGATTAACGTACACTACTATTGGGCCCGTTGTTTGATAAGATGTACAGACGCCAGCACATCAACCTACACCTAACTGTCAAATTTTCCCAATCAACATTGAACCTTATGCTTTAGCGATAAAGTTGAAAATCTATTACAGAAATCTGACAGATTGTAGTAGGTTGATGTGCTGGCGTCTGTACCATAAATACAAAACAAAACGAATGCATGGGTTTAACTTTAAAAACATTCTCTTTTGTTGTCTGTGAATGTCGCTATATTGAAAGTCGGTTGATGAACTTAGGGTCATTCCTCTCGCTCCACTTACCCTGCATAAAAAAATACAAACCAAAATGTGGCGTCCTAGATATCAAGCAATCCCATTGTTTGCTGATCTAGCGTATTAGGCTACCAACAGTAAATTGCACCGTGTGTGGTGTCGATTTTAGAGAAGTCGAATATGTGCTTCTCTGTACAACGCAATACATGAAATGACTATGAAAAGCGTGTGAGTAGCACGCAAGTAACAAAGCCAGATAACGGTACGGTCAGACTATTGTTATGTCAGTCTCAGAGACTAGACTTTTCAGTGCCAATTAGTATGAAAACCATTTTAATCTCGGTCATTAAACCAGACAGAAAACTGGGCCATCTTTTTTTATTTCTCTTTAGAATATTTTGTCAATAGCAACATTGCATAAAGTACCTATATAAATTACATTAGGATCCTTATTCAGAATCCAAATAAGTTAATTAATGATTGAATTGTTTTTGTCACATTTAAACTTTTTTTTTGGTTATGAATTTGGAACATGGGTAAAACTGGGCACACTGTCGCGACGTGTGTGTGAAACTTATTTGTTTCAATGAAAGACACGTCGTTTATTAATCAATTACACGCAAGCTTCACGCAAGTCAATAAAATAAATGAAGTAATTAAAACGAACATAAAACAATTATTCTGCGTTATATGATACTAATAATGTCGTGACGAATTTTCTTCTTTTTGCCATTAAATAAATAAAATAGTTAAGAATTTACAGGATTTCTGTTTTTTTGCTGACTGTATGATAATGAATCGGACCAATCGGTAATAAGGGTCTCTTTATCGATCTCAATAACAAACGTGACTGCTCCACATTCTTATCGTTCTAATTTTAAATACTTTGAGTAATTTACCAAAGTCAGATATCTTTTATTCATGGAATAAAATTGACGTCTGACAGTTCTAGTAAGGAAAAACTGTCAAAAATTCAAAATTTATTCTCAGGATAACACTTATTCTAGGTATAAACGTTTGTTAGAATGCGCACTTAGAATGCTGTAAACAGGGAATGTCGTGAGTCTGTCTGTTTGAATAAATACTAACAGAAGGAAAGCTTATTCGAGTGTCACACAAGGAAAATGTCTTCTAGGTATTCATTGAATTAATAAACTTCGTTTTCAAACAGATATTCTCGAGGAAAAAAACAATTCTCTTAGAACGGTCTCGAAGATAGTTACCTACTATTGGTAGTGGGTATCGCTAAAATCACGCGAGTTGCATACGTTACACAAACAACGTTATCTTCAACAAAAATATGTAGGTACTCGATTGATTTGTTTTTGTTTATTTTATTGGGAATTTTTCCGAAATTATTATCGGATAATTGTAATCTGTATGTGCGTTGTTTTTGTTATTATATTTTTTAAATAAACAGAATATATCAGTTGTGTTGTTTTTTTTTTTTTCAAACTGATATGGAAATAAGAACTCGGCTCTAGCTAGGTAGCTTACCGGTAGCGGTGGGATCTATGATGCAATTATCTTGTAGGTTACCTAAGTGTGCATACACACGAGTGGCACGTGTCGACAACGTGCCGCTCGTGTATTTGAGCAACGTTCTCAAAAACAGCCGTCGACGCGTGTCGCTCGTGTGTATTAGCACTAAGCATAAAATATAAATGAATAAACTGGCAACACATACTATTCAGAATACTGGTTCATTTCAAACCCCTAGACCACTACTGTTCACCCGACTACCCAATTATTACGTCTCTCCTTTTCTGCAGTCTATCTATCCAAAGGTTGTCTAGAAAAGATCGCCATCTGCTATGATCGCCCAATGTGCATAATCAACTTACCTATGGTGTATGTGGACAAAGTACTTCGGCAACCCAGGTACTCTTCGTGAGATCGTCGGTAACACCAAGCCCTGCTGGCCTCTCTTGAGGAGCTGGGGTGGGTCCAATGGTCAATATCCCACCCGTACGCAAAAAAACACGCTTGGACGTGAAATTGCGGACACCAGCCCGTTATACAACTATGGTGTACAAATAAATAGTAAATTAATAATGAATTTAAAGGTACTACAGCTGGTCGTTGTCCATATCCATAGGTTCCAAGCTAAGAACACAATCCTGGCAACAGGCGGCACCGGTCGCTCGTACTTCAGCTGCACGTCTGCCCACACCTGCACGGGCGACGGCACGGCCATGGCTGCGCGTGCTGGTCTGCAGAACGAAGACATGGAGTTCGTGCAGTTCCACCCTACTGGTAAGTGGACAGCCTATCACAAATTCGAATAAGAAAATGAAAAAAAAACGCAATTGATAAAAAGTGAAAACAATGTTTGTTACCTAAAATCGACCGTATTTTCTTTTTTCTTTTTAATTCAATAGCGATATCACAAAATCCGCCTCTGATTAAAATCCTAATCGAAACCAAAGCATGCCTAGTTATCGTAGGTTTAAAAGATCGATGCTTTCATTAGCATTCGATATTATATCAACTCTAAAGTCAGCCAGCAGTATTGTTAAGATTCTGGCACGCTAAGATTGATAAATCTGTATACCCGTCTGCGTATGTGTGTGTCTGTGTGTGTGTGTGTGTAATAACAACGATTAATTATATAATATACCATGATGTCAAACTATGCCGATGTTTAATGAACTACATAATCTCGTTTCATTTAAAGTGAAAAGGCAAAGACATACTAATACACAACTTGTTGACATGTCCGTTTCCTGTTTAGTAATACATAGAAGTCTACTTTGAAACAGTTTTGCGAATCTGACGTCGCAGTCATGTGATAATTTATTTGCATGAATACGCCAAGTGTTCACTTGGCCATGTACCAATTAGATAATCTGTAACGAAATATACGACGAACATAAACATTTTGACTTTTTATCTGTGTTATCAAAAAAAAACAGTTCCTTGGACACCAAAAACATATTCATTTTCCTCTACCGTATTAAGACGAATTATTTATGATTATAAAATACTAGCTTCTGCCCACGACTTCGTCCGCGTGAAATTTCTTATTCCCCGGATATTATTTAGTTTTCGCTTAGCGTTCTTTCTGCCTTTTTTTTCGTTTTGCTCGACTCCTAAGCCTATAGCCTATAGGCCTGCCTGCCTGTCTATAGCCTATAGGCTATTAACATCACGCTAGGACCCTCTCTATAATTCTCGAGGAAGGCTATAGCCTTCCTCGAGAATTGAGCTATCAAATGCAAAAATATTTTTTCAAATCCGACTGGCAATTTCAGAGTTTAGCGCATTCAAACAAACAAAGTCTTCAGCTTTATTATTAGTAGAATAGATAGATAATAATAGAGGGGCCCGTGGCTAAATAATAACAGCCGCACAGGTCGATCGAACAGGTTAAGCTACACTTGCTGTTGGTCTGTGGATGGGTTACCATCTTTACATACCGAGGCACGGAGGGGTCTTGGAAAGCACGTTAATGACGCTAGGTAATATGGGTTGGTGTCCGCAACTCCACGTCAATGTGTTAAGAGGGGACGGGGCCTGCGAGGAATTTGAAAAATAGGTATTTGAAGAAACTATTGCCGTCGCCTTACCTCAAGTCTGCCCCCGTAGTGTGTGAAAGGGACAGCTGCAGTTCACACCGAAATTATCCCAAAAATTTTGACGAGTTCGACGTTTCGTATTCCCCTTTTTTCTCTTCGAAAACTGAGCCGATTCCATTACTTTTTACAATAACATTTTAAGAAAGAGTATGTTTAGGTTCCTATATTTTTTTTTATGTTAAAAACTTTTAAAATTTTTCTGGTAGGAGTCCTCTAATCACGGCGGTAAAAATAGGGCATTTTTTGTAATTTTTAGAGGGTCATATTTTCTTTACTAATTAGTTGCTGAAAAAAAGAAAATGACAGGGACGTGTTTACAACCAGGGCTCTGAACCGGTTTAAAAAGAGCGGTTAATTTCGATTAAATACCGGTAAATATATCGTTCCTTCATTAACCGGTTAAGCAAGTGAACTGTTCTTATGTAACCCAAATGATAAAGGTTACCGGTTACATAAGCACAAACTGTTTTGACACCCAAATTAACCGGTTAATTCCGTAATTCCTAAATTTTTTTCGTCTACTTTTTTAACACTTCCAACAAATTACGAGAGTGGCGGCGGCCGGCGGGGTTCATACTTGGTTGTAACCGGTTAATTTTCACTATCAAAGCCAAAATTCATGAAAAACCGGTTTCCCGCATAAACCAGTAAAAACCGGTAAAGTGCAACCTTTAACCTAAATCGATTTCGGTTTGGGGTCAATGAACGTAACCGGTTAAGAATTTCATCCGGTTTCCGAGCCCTGTTTACAACAGAGCTTGATTTTATGAAAAAAAAAAAAAATTGCTGTAGATGCATTATTCAGGAAGAAAAAAGGGGAATACATTTGTATGGAGAATCGCACGCCCTGTTCCCCTCTTAAGCCGTTGGTCCCGTCTGTCATTCGTGGATCTTTGACAGTTGTTACGGGTAGTCAGAAGACCGAAAGTCTGACAACCAGTCTTACCAAGGTTTATCGTATTACCCAGTAACTGGGTTGTGGTGGTGAGATAGGCAATCGTTCCATGTAAAATACTGGTATTCAGCTGCATCCAGTTAGACTGGAAGCCGACCCCAACATAATTGGGAAAAGGCTCGGCAGATGAGATAGATAATAATAATGCCGTGTTAAGAATGCCCATATTTCTGCATACGAACTATTTAATCTCTCTCGTGGGCTATAAAAATACATTAATTATGCGTTATCGTGCCTAAGAGTCTATTTTAGTGAACGGTTCGTTAAGATAAACTGAAACTGAAGAATAATGCATGTCGTGTAATGGGCGTTTGTTTTTACATTTAATTTATGTAGGTAGTATGAAATTGACTACGTGTGTAATTTCAAGTAAATTATTATTTATTTTATATTTTATTATTAGCCTGTGATGTCCCACTGCAGGGCAAAGGCCTCCTTACTCTCTCTCCACTTCTCTCTGTTCAAAGTTGCTAAGGACCAGTTCTTGTTGAAGGAGTCCAGCTCATCCCGCCATCTCCATCTGGGCTTGCCACGATTTCGTTTGCCATTAAGAGGGACCCACTGGGTCGTTAGTTTGGCCCATTGTTCGTCTGACATGCGACAGATGTTGGACACATCTGCCGCATTCCCAGTTCCGTTTTAGCATGTCAGCTTTCCAAGTGACATCAGTTATCTTTGTGATGGAACGGATGGTCGTATTCCTAACTAATTCTTAAAAATACACTTTTCTATGTATATTTATGTAATCATATTTTTGGCATCAAACGCCTTAGATAGTAGATGAAATAGCGAAAGTGAAAAAAAGAACATTTAAATATTTTGGCAGGCGCTCAAAAAGTCTGACCGAGCTATTATGGAGTGCTTCTTTATTGCTCGAAATCATAATTACATGCTTTTATTTAACTTGCCTCAACTTCACCGTTTTGCTCTCAAAACGGTGAAGGTTTTTTTCTGAGGAAACTCATGAGGAAACCGGCATGTCCTAGAACCAAAAATTGGAAGATTCTTAGCATGCGATGCTTAAATCTTGTGACATCCGCCTACCCGCACTGGGCCCGCGTGGTGGATTATGGCCTACTCTCTCTCATAGAGAGGAGGCCTGTGTCCCAGCAGTGGGAACATTATAAGTTGATTATGATTTAACTTGCCTTGTTAGTAATTTAGTATGTATGGGTCAAATCTTGCAAGCTGAATTAAAACCACTTACTCTTATCCTACAGATAACGGAGTTGAAGTTTTACATGTTGGTTCAATTTCAAAGACAATGCCTTTTTTCTAGCTATGAATTCACAATCCATATATCATATATCTATGATAACCATGTATGATAGATGACACCCGATTTTCAAAAGCGGGATCAAGTCTTTGATCAGTAAATCTGCAGCAGATATTCCGTTAGTTGTGTTTTGATTAGTAGACCTAAAGAGTGATAGCCTATCAAGTCTATTAGACATGACAACAATCTTATCTCCTAAGTTCTAAAATCATGGATAGGAAGGTACGATGCTTATGAGTTTTAGGTTCTATCACAATATACTAGTGACAGTAATCCGTTTGACATCTTGAAATATCAATAAATACAATTAGGGTTTAACTGCCGATGTAGTCACAGGCACATGAGAGCCTCAGTCAGCTAGGTTTGTGCAACGCACGGACGGGACGGTTGCCTCTTGTATTGCAGATGTGCATAGGCTACTTGCCGGCGAGCCGCATAATGCCATCCAATCTACACTATATTAATAATACTATAAAGAGGTAAAGTTTGTAAATTTGGATGTAGGAGACAATCTTCGAAACTACTTAGATACTCGTCCGATTTCAAAATTTTTTTCACAGATTGAAAGCTACGCTATTGCCGAGGTCCATAGGATATTTTTTCACGCGGACGAAGTTGCGGGCAGAATAAAAATAACCATGTAACACGCTTTTTCAAACACCAGGTATCTACGGCGCCGGTTGCCTGATTACGGAGGGTTGCCGCGGTGAGGGCGGATTCCTCGTGAACGCGAAGGGCGAGCGTTTCATGGAACGTTACGCACCCGTCGCCAAGGACCTGGCCAGTCGCGACGTCGTCTCCAGGGCTATGACCGTCGAGATCATGGAAGGTAAGAACCTTGAGATATTTATAGATCTTTAATCGAGAGTTTTAGTACTCCGTAACAGGTTTGATCTGGAATACCGCTGAACAAATTCAGAGAAGCATCGACTAAATAAAAACGCACATTGCGGTGAAGAAAAGAAATTACTAAACTAAAAAGTCTCGCAGCACCCAATCTCATGTCTTCTTAAATAATGCTGGAATTGCTGGACTACCGCAATAGAGGAATACTGAACATTTTAAAATAAAGATATAAACAATAGCACTAACGCAATAAATTATTACATTATGATGAGGAAAGAGGAAATGGGAGTGGTCCTCAATGTATACGTAATTATAAGGACATCGTCTGTTTCGCATTGCGGAAACATAGCTTCAGAACTAGTTACGTTATAAAAGGTTATATGGGAAAAAACCCGCAGTACATAGCAAGCAGCAAATACTACTTCATTTTAACGACTGTAAATATAAACAGTTTAATGACTTGCACTAACCGCGTGTCCATATAACTTAATGTCGTTTAACCGCAGTTACATAACCCGCAAGGTTATGCAAATAAAACAATATTTCAATTGCCAACTTTATGTGGAAGGTTATTTCTTTACACCTACTTGTAACTATTCATCACCTAATAAAGCCAGTTCTCTACGTGATTTATTGGATATTAAACAGTCGTTAAACAAAGCATTTATTATAGTATGGTGTTAGAGTTAGGTTTTATATTTTGACTGGGATGAATTATTAACATGAAATTCTATTGAAGCAATGGCGAAGTTGGTTTTAATGCCTGTGTAACAATATCTGTCTAAAGATCGATGTGTCCTATTTATACTCAGTAATTCTGGCTTACTAGAAAAAAAGAATAAAACCAAATCCATGCTATGGACAGATTAGAAACTATCGAAACATAATTCGTGAAATTTTAAACGGTTTATTGCAGTTCACAATTTTCAATAGTTTATATTCTCGCGAGGTGGATTATAAACTAACGATTTTTATAATTATACGGTGACGTACATTTTATAAACTCGTCTCCTAAACTGCGTGACAGTTTGTCGGCGGGATTAGCGCTCGTCTTAATACATTTGGTTCAAACACAATTTAATCATTCATCTTTTAGTAGTAGGTATAGGCTAAAGCAGATTGTAGCGGAAAAATGTTGAAAGCAAACATTATCCTTCATCACTTTCGTACAAAGCCTATGAACCAACGCGCGCGACATGCTTTTTGTATGAAAATGCGTGGCGCTGCGGCCCGTTGTAGCAATAATGTGCACTTAACTTTAGTAGACAGTAAGGACATTAAATGTCTTTCAACCCCTATTAAAACCATGTCCCTCCCAGGTCGCGGCTGCGGTCCCGAGAAGGACCACGTGCACTTACAGCTGCATCACTTGCCCCCGGAACAGCTGAAGCAGCGTCTGCCCGGCATCTCGGAGACGGCCATGATCTTCGCAGGAGTGGACGTCACTAAGGAACCTATCCCTGTGTTGCCCACCGTGCATTACAACATGGGAGGCACACCCACTAACTTCCGTGGAGAGGTCAGTATACGTAATGCTTTAATTTTTCCCGCGTTTATATCAAGGAAAAAATATGTATTCTACATGTTGTGTCTACTGTTTTCGTTTATCGTTTACACGTAAAACAAGTTGTAATATCAAGAAGGTGAACAAAATAGTTAACAAGACATGTCTGAAACAACGTACTCAATACATATATATAAAACAACAATAAGTTTGCACAATATGATTGAATCAGCCCTTGCACTCAAACTATTTATTATTAACCGATTTCAAAAAAGGAGATTCTGTATTCGACCCGTATGTATGTATGTTTGTATGTCCGCGCTTTTCTGAAAAACTAATGAACCGATTTTGATCATTCTTTGATGTTATCTACACTTTCAGGAAGGTTTTAGTGTATAATACTTACCCTACACGATTCAATAAAAATTAAACTCGCCCAAACTCTTGTTCAATTATTGCACAATCTTCAATATTAACCACAAACGGTCAAAAATATTGCGCAATTCATGTTATTGTACAATATAATTGAGCGTTTAGGCCCGCCTTACAAACTACATGACTTTGAAAACAAGTATCGCTTCTTACATATGGGTGTAAACGCGCGGTTAGACTGCTCGTTGAACTAGTGGTCGCAAATGCGACTACTGGTCATGGGGTCCCAGGTCAAGAAAAGCGTTATTGGGGTTTTCTATTAAGGATTTCCCTATAGCAGCCAAACACAACGGCACAGCTACTTTAAAAAAGTTCGGGTTCGCATTTTCGTTGTTTGCCACCGACTTCCGAAATAAAAGTTATTTTTCACTTTGCAGTCTTTTTTGGAAGTCTGTTAAATTTTTTTTTGTAAAAAAGAAAAATATTTTTCACTTTTAAGTTGTACTTAACACTTACCCCACACAAATTCGTATAACACTACTTGCTATGTAAATATCAGTGACAGGAAGTTATAACATCATCAATATAAACTAAGTGGCAAAAATACGTATTATTGAAGGTAACTCAAAAACTACCCAGGCAATGTTAATACAATTTATATGGGACCGCCCCTGAGGTATACCTTATCCTACCTAAAAATAATTTTTGAAATCGATTTACAATTGCCGGACATATCGCGTAGCATACATACAAAAACAATTTCGTTTACTTGAATTTTTACCAGTAATTTTGGTTTAAATACCAAACTTCTAAACCGATTCTGATGAAATTTCTATGGGACCAATCTGAAAGTTTCAAACAAAAAAATAATTTTGCAAATCGGCTTATAAATAACAGAGTTCTGAGGTATCAAACATAAAATATATTATATATATATATATTCAACCAAATTGATACCCTCCTCCTGTTTTTGAAGTCGGTTAAAAACGACGGACGGTGACTCTTTCCAGACAACAGTAACTAGCCAAAGCGTACTTAAATAATGAAACCCAAGTTAACAATACAAATAAATAAAGGAATATGTTATGCACATTTTTTGTGGCTACCTTTGGCATTTATAAATGTAGTAATCTCCAATTACTGTGGTTCATTATCAGGAAATGGATGAACGACTTGTATGACGACACAAGGTATAGGCACAGATGCGTATAGAATTTATAGGAGTACTCCTTATCACCCCGAGGTCAGCTTTATGAGTGTTCCCTTTGAGTTTATGAAACAAATAATAAATTCATTTGACTCCTACGTGTCATAATGATTAATTGAACTATCAACCCTTTGGCGCGTTCCACAAAGAACATTACAGCTTCACCTTAACTTATTATAGAGGGCAAACGTACTCATTGACGATAAGTATTGTAATACACACAATAAAATGGCATATAAACAATACCTAGTAGCTGTGGGTACCTATCTCCTTTTAAATATTTTGGTAAAAGCAATGTAATCTCATAAAAGCGGAGTTTATTTTTTTGCAAAAAGAAGTTGACTTACTAGTTTTGCAAATCATGAAATAAAACATGTATGCATGTCAAAGTAACAAAAATGTCTGTTCCAAAAGTTCATCAGGTAGATGATGAAATTATAAATAAATCCTGTTCAGGTTAAATTCTTACCCAATCACTGACTATAGAGTATGTAACACATTCATCTATATTAAGAAGGTTTCAATTTTATGTCTCACCACTTTTTCCAATAATTGTTGTTTGAATAACGCTATTAAATTGTAATTGGAAAGTCTCAATTGTCAAATGAAAAACATCGTTACGGTGATTTAAAATAAAAAAAAATCGGGGTGAAGTATTCAAATAAACAAGCCAAAGCACTGTCTGTAAGTGGCACTACAAATTGGCATCATGACAGATAGTTTTCTGATCCATTTGTTTACATTTTCGTCACATACTTTTGGAACAGACAGTATTCAAACGCTGCTTGCAATGTGTATAAAATATTGGAATCTTTATTAGTGTTTACTAATTTACTAACAATGTGATTCTGGTTTTCGATTAATTTCGTACTCGAATGAACACGTGAATATGTCTCACGAAACTTGAACATAAAAATATATCGATGTGTTCATGTGTTAATAACGAGTATGTTTTGCCACACAGGTAATCTCCCACTACGATGGCGTAGACCGCGTCGTCCCCGGCCTGTTGGCTGCGGGCGAGGCATCTTGCGCGTCGGTGCACGGAGCCAACCGCCTCGGCGCCAACTCGCTGCTCGACATCGTCGTGTTCGGCCGCGCGTGTGCTCTCACCGTCGCTGAGACCAGCAAGCCGGGTGACGCACAGGCACCACTTAAAGACGTAAGTCATACACTTTACGGACACAGAACGAAAAGGTTTAGGGGAAAGCCTAAGCGCATCCCACTACACACGCTACGTTACCCATTATGAAGGTTTCAACTTAATATCTCGCTTTTTTTTTCAAAAAATATTGTTTGTATAACTTTACTAAATTGTAATTGTAAAATCATCGACGAAATTTGAGGTTATAAAATTAAGCTCCATTGTCAAATGAAAAACGTCTATAAAACGATAACTTACAAATTATAATTTCGGGTTTTAAGCATTCAATTAATCAAATCACTCAATTTGTGACACTAAAAATCCGCATTATTACGCTCTCTGATCCTTTGTTTACATTTTCATCAGATACTTTTGGAACAGACCATACATCAAGTAGGTACGTGACAAAGATAACAACGGGCCAAATGTGATGTTGGGACTGTTGCTGTTCAAATAGACTAGATGGCGCCGGCGTCTACTATCTGACTAAAACTGATATAAAAACTCATAGGTCGAGGTCTCTTTTTAAGCTCAAATATATTGATATAAATTTTTTGTATTACCACAATAGACAAGGCCTGTCTCGACCATATTCAAATGGCTTCAGTTACATTTTTGAAAGTCTTTTTGGTAGAAGTTATTGGCCCGGTCATCTCAAATAACAGAGTTGGACCTAAAAGGTGTTTGTGTTTATTCCAAGTAAAAAGTTCAGCACTGGAACATCACAATCACAACATCTCGTATCACATCTTTTTAATACAAATGGTAACGCTGCGGCAAGACCCAAAAATCTAATTTAAACTAAAATATAAAGTTACTAAAGTTATTAAGTTCTTAAGTTACGCAATTATTGACCTTCGACACACGACTGGTAATATACCTCGATATTTGTTCGATCATAATTTATTATAACTTAATATTATTGAACTGACATCTTGATCAAGCCACAACATCAATTTTAGTTACTTGGCAACAGTTATAAATAATAACTTTATTTGCATTTTATAATATCAACCATGTTTTGTTTCGGTATCTTTATTCTAGCTAGATGGTTCTTTAAAAAATCTAAATCATTGAAAGTAACAGCCGTTTCAATAAATGAATAATATAAATGATAAATAGCGTAGGAGTTGTCATTGACGCGCTCCATATTATGTATGGGTGTCATAGAATCTGTCGTTGTGTTCGCGTCATTGATACGTCACGGAATATTTTGAGACACACCCATCGATGATTTCATCTGATAACATAAACAGGGAAATTGAAAACAGTTTATAGTGTAAATATGTATATTGTAATTGAGTATTACATTGCGAAATCATTTCGCTGAATTATGTTAAGAGATATACATGTAATTTTTATTCTTCTCTTGTATCAGCACGAATTACCTAAAAATAGGTAACTCATGCCATGGTCAAAATATTAATATTTTTGTTAATAAGCAGTACAGTAACAATCTTTTAAGCCAATAATGTCCTCTCGGTTGCTATAACTAGTACCAAACCAATAGAACAGACGTTACTTGCGCCAGCGCAACTCAGTCGCATTTTTTTTTCTTATGAATAGCAATAGGTAACTATTTATATGATAAATTTATGAAATTTCATTTCACAGTTTCATAACTGCCATATAGCTGTGCTTATAGTGTGCAAGAAGCTTTGTAGATAGATACAAAAATATTCCTGCCAAGACGGTTGGCATCGCGTCCAAATTTTTCCACCTCATGTGGCACCGGTTTTTGTCTTTATATAATCCACGTATAATAATAGAAGCGTTAAGATAAAGCCGGTCTCGTTTGGGATCGGTATTTTTTTAGTCTTCATCTTTAATATCGTGTTGTTATGCATTGATCGATAAGGAACTAATGTGTTTTGGCAATAAATTTTCCTGCTGTTGTGATTAAAATTAAAGCGGCAAAGCATAGCCCATGGTTTATAATAATGTCGAGCTAGAAGTGTTCGTTTGTTGTCCATACGATGAGCTATTGATGCGGACCTATTTCTAGCATCAGAGCCAGCGAATCCCAGAACAATAAAGATTTCTAGTAAATAAAAAAACAATACAACTCAAAAAGAAGTCGATGCCCTAAGCAGAAGGCTCGCATTCATTTGCCTTTCGGGAATAAAGAACAATATTATTCGTTCTCCATAGGTACATACTTTGCGCTTATCTCCCCGCACCAGTAAAACAGTCGACAAAAGGAAAAGACAGACATATCATAAACCATATAACCTCACTTTATCTGTACTACAGTTTGACCTTCTGTACTCTTTCGCAGAATTACGCACTTAGATTATAGTGGACAAATTGAACCCGATACTAATATTGTCTACTGAGAACATTCATCAGAGATCAGTGTTTTTAGCACACAAAAATAGAGTAGATAAAGTGGCTGACTGACTGACTGTATTTTCTAATGACATGCAACTAACTGATTTTAATTGGAACCCGCTGCTAACCAACATATTGTATAGGTTACTTTAAAATGGTTCAAAGGATCTTCCTTCAAAATATCCTTATATATTTATTTATCCTCCTAGGGTGTAAGGGACATCGACGCGCAAAAGTTTACCATGATTTTAGCGAATGATTCTAGAATATTTAACTTTTCGTGGTAACAGTTTGAGCGTGGATGTCCCTAACACCCTGTGTAGGTATAAGGAATAATGGAAGGGATGAAAGTTTTCATAGGCCTTGAAAACATGTGTGAATATATATTTTTATATTATCGTACTTATTCTTTACCATTTTTATCGTGTAAACATATTCGCACAGTCTTCCGGCGAGGCGAGTATCGCGAATCTGGACAAGGTGAGAAACGCGAATGGCACCATCTCCACGGCCGACCTGCGCCTGCGCATGCAGAAGTGCATGCAGACCAACGCCGCCGTTTTCAGGCAGAAGAGCACGCTCGAGGAAGGTCTGTTGTAGCTCTTTAATAAATACAGGATGTTATGGGACTTTGTCTTTTTACAGAGTATTATTGTGAAAATCTTAAGTAAAGTGATACAAATTTAAGCCCACTAAGTTACACCTGACATTTTCAGATCTTACTTTTTATAATTCAGCTTCATACATTAAAACCTTCACTAAGTGTTAATTTAGAAACCATGTCCTATTTCATACACCCATCTTCCAGCCATGTCCCATGTTACTTGGGATCGGCGCAACACGTTTTCTTATTCTTTTCTCCCCTAACAGCCGTCACGCTCTCATTCACTCCCTTTTCTTTCACATCATTCCTCTTACAATCCATCCATTTTCATGCCTGCAACATGGTTACACACGGCTACACATCAAGCTAAGTATACGTTTCCAGTTTTAGCTGACCTCACATTGTATAGGTTTTTCGTACAATCAGAAGTCGGCTTATACTGGTTATATGTAACTTGAATCAAGCTACACATAACCAGTATAAGCCGACTGCATACATAAACTCACACCTTCTTCCCATGGGGGTAAGCAGGCACTATAGAACGCCACCTGCTACGATCCGTACATACTCCTTTTGCGTCGTACCTGCAACATATCCAATAAAAAGCTTTTATTGTCAGGTGAACGCCTCATCCAAGACATCTACAAGCAGATCAATGAAGTAAAAGTCTCGGATCGTTCCCTCATCTGGAACAGCGACCTCATCGAGACCCTGGAGCTACAGAACCTACTCATTAACTCCGTGCAGATCGTGGAGGGGGCACTTGCGCGGGAGGAGTCGCGCGGTGCTCACGCGCGTGAAGACTTCAAGACGCGCCGCGATGAACTTGACTATGCCAAGCCTTTAGATGGACAGGTGCGGTATTTCTTTCAACTATTTATTTATTGGATCTCAAAGAGAGGCTACACTATTATATGCAAGTATACAAGAATCGGAATAAATACTAGTGTGGCCTTGAATTAGAGGAGACAACATCTTTCAGTTATAAATCTGGTTAGGGACTATAAATTTGACAAGCTACCTATCACAAGCTAGAGGGGCTGGTGGCTAAATAAAAACAGCCGCACAAGTCGATCGATCAGGTTAAGCTACGCTTGCCGCGTTTGGTCTGTGTATGGATGACCATCTTTACATACCGAGACCCCTCCATGCCTCGGAAAGAACGTTAAGCCGTTGGTCCCGGCTGTCATTCGTAGATCTTTGACAGTCGTTACGGGTAGTCAGAAACCCGAAAATCTGACAACCACTCTTACCAAGGGGTATCGTATTACCCAGTGACTGAGTTATGGAGGTCAGATTGGCAGTCGCTCCATGTAGAATACTGGTATTCAGCTGCATCCGGTTAGACTGGAACCCGACCCCAACATATTTGGGAAAAGGCTAGACAGATGATGACCTATCGCAAACTACCTACTTATACAGGTTCTTTTTTTAATAATTGACGAAATTTTACAGACGAGACATTACCCGTAGATATACATTGTACAATCAACCGCACGTCTGTGATCACAATCGAATCACGAAAACGGCCTTGTTGCTAGGGTACAAAGACACTATCGATGTAAAATTGTCACTATGTGCATACGGTTGACAGTACAAGGCACCGGGTTGGTGACCGTTAGTAATATGATTAGTAAACCGCGACATTAAATTATCTGGAGATGATATAATAATGCCACAAACACGCTCGACCGTCGTGATAGCCGTCTTGACTATTATAATCGATTGTCGAAATATAGCGCCATCTAATTAGGACACCATATTTGGTTACAAACAAGTATCGCGCGGCGTCGCTCGCGGTTTGGTTATTAATTGTCTGAGCCAAGGTCCTTGAATTTCGTCGAAACTGGTTTTGTAGAGATACGAAACACAGCCGGAGTAACTCTTTGCCGCATCAATATTATTAGCTCTAGTATTACAATATCAAAGTCCACCTATCAGTCCACTACTGGACAACAACCATGCTACAAAGCAATAATATATTAAATTCACAGATTGATAAGAAACTGACTTTCGTAATACACAAAAAAAAAACTCTTGTACTCGAGCTTTAACATTGCAACTTATTTAACAAAGACATTTATTTGCAAGTGCATTATTCAGATTATTATTATTATTAGCCTGTGATGTCCCACTGCAGGGCAAAGGCCTCCCTACTCTCTCTCCACTTCTCTCTGTTTAAAACTGCTAAGGACCAGTTCTCGTTGAAAGAGTCCAGCTCATCCCACCATCTCCGTCTGGGCCTGCCACGATGTCGTTTGCCATTAAGAGGGACCCATTGGGTCGTTAGTTTGGCCCATTGTTCGTCTGACATGCGGCAGATGTGTCCAGCCCAGTTCCATTTTAGCGTGGCAGCTTTCCAAGTGACATCAGTTATCTTGGTGATTATTCAGATTATTCATAAAATATAAATAAATAATATTTCACCCCAAATACAGACTAAACTTCCCTTCGAGAAGCACTGGAGGAAGCACACGCTGGCTAAGACCAACATAGAGACAGGCAAGACCGAGCTGACGTACCGACCCGTCATCGACGACACGCTGAACGCGCAAGAGTGCAAGACGGTGCCGCCCGTCATCAGGACCTACTAGATACCTTTAGTTCACTAAACGTAAGTATACCACAGGAGTTTGTTATTTATACTACAAGAAAAACTGTTTGCCCGATTAGATTTTCCATCGGCAAAAATGCCCAACTTCCGTACAAACTTTCATCCCCTCTTTGCTCCTTTAGAAGATGAATTTTCAAAAAAGCTTTAGTTTGTGCTCAGCATTGTTATATAAGGAACACTTGTGCAAAATCTCAAGCTTCTGTGCGCTGTCTATCAGTGAATGAATGAATAAAAAAATATTATTTTCATAGTATAAACATAGTAAAGTTGTTTGTATGTTTGTAAAGGAAATTCTTTGGAAATACTAATCAGGCCACGATTTTTTTTTTTTACTTTTACGGTTAAAGTTAAACAAAAAATTTCATGAAATATTATCGATTCGTAGAAAACGATTGTTACGGTTATCACAGACCGACATCCCATTAAAGTGTCTTATATACGGTCGAGTATGTATGTACTAATATTGCGTTTTATTTTCAGGTAATAGTTATAATTTTCTCAACATGGGTGCTGACTGAGCTCTACAGTATTGTCAACGCGCGGCTCTGTCCTATCCACTTAGTG
This sequence comes from Hydraecia micacea, assembly GCA_914767645.1. Taxonomy (NCBI): domain Eukaryota; kingdom Metazoa; phylum Arthropoda; class Insecta; order Lepidoptera; family Noctuidae; genus Hydraecia; species Hydraecia micacea. Next base: position 7,220,620 of record OU611794.1, read on the forward strand.
TTCATTTAACGCCACTATTTATATCATTATTTATTTTTAGCGTAGCACTAGCATGGTATTAAGCGTAACAATCTATAACAGAAAGAATACTCTCTAAATTATACAAACATAAATATTATGACTAACGATCAGTACAAATGAAATAGTGCCAGACGTTATGTTACTGTTGATATTGTAACATTAATGCGCTCGTGTTTTTAATCATGGACAAAAATATTGTTATATATTTTGTTAATAATAAATATCAGCATTTATTATGATTTTATATTATTTATACTGGCTTCAGCAGCCCCAGAGTACTTAAGAAATTTGTTGTTAGATACGATTTAAGTACCGACCATCGATGTCAACGTGTCTCTTGGTCTACTGTTGCACAAGACCTACGATATATTATTGAAACAATCACTAAATCTGGCAGTTTGTGTTATATGATGTGTGATATGTTTCTCTATGGGTGTTATTTAGTTACGAGAATCATCTTCATTTCTGTTAACACATTTTACGAATCTTGAGCTCAACAACAAACCTGTTTTGTCTCAAACTTTTTAAGTTTCACTTAGTGTTTGTAATGGTTAGTGTCTTTGTAACGCATTTTAAGATAACGAAATAAATTAATAATGGTACATTTGTTGTGTAAATTTTATTTCATGTTCAGTATTACGGTGAAATTAAAATACAATTATGAATGTTCAACAATGTGTAGATGATAAGACAAAAATGTAAAATATGAAATATAAATAATAATCAAACAAACAGCACCATTTTTTTGTTTTTATTTTGTTATTTAAAAGGGGACAACAAAACCCAAATCTATGGACAGGTGGCGCTGCTCGTCGATTGACTCATAACTTCGCACTGTCAGTTTTAACTCTGAAAGTTTTTCGGATTTTCAATATAAGTATTCAGAAGTTTGTAAATATTAAGGAAGCTGTCTATGTAGGTGGTAATATCTACAGCCTTACCCCGACAGGTGGGGTAAATAAATAGAATTTTAATTATGTAATAACGCAATAGTACTCATTAAAAATAAGTTATTGGTCTGTGACGCGGGAAGGTTTATTATTTCCTATATTATAGCCGTTTATTACGCAATAATTTTCATCACGACAAAATAAGGTTTATTTATAAACGTTGATTAAAGTTAAGAGACGTATAAACGTCAAAATGTATGGTTAAACAGTCGCTAATCATTACTTAACTTTAAGCAACGTCTATACATATGTAAGGCCGCGTCCTAATCAAAGAATACGCGTTTGAGTTCGCAGAGTAAATTGAACGCTACGATCGTGAATCAATGTATTAGGGCAATATTTCGCTTACTTATAAAATATGTATTATGGTAATACTTCTGAATTCTTGATACATGCATGATCAGCCACTGCAACTGCACTGCACTGTTGCCACTGCTGGGACACATGCCTCTCTTCGAGAGGGAGTGGGCCGTAATCCACCACGCGGGCCCAGTGCGGGTTGGTAGATGTTACATGTCTTTGATTTTTTGGTTCTAGGACATGCCGGACTCCTCACGATGTTTTCCTTCACCGTTTTAAGAGCAGTGGTGATGAAATTAATTACACAAAGTAAAGCACATGACTGGGTTCGAACCCACTATACAACTCGTAAGATGGAGCCACTACCACTATTGATACATAACTTCATATTATTATTACGATGAGTTCAGAACTATCTACTTTCTCGAGAGATATGAATGGACAACTTCTGATCTTTGTAATCTTCCGCGCTAATTGGCGATAGAAAGTAATGTATTTAAAATAAGCCTGACGTACATACCTACCTATCTACATAAAAAATACCTAGGCAATCATAATCGTCGTCGAGTCGCAAACGTTCCGCCTTGTTAAGATTCGGAACACCACGCTGCGTTCCAAAATAGGTATAATAGACGTAGGCAAGAAGGCTGTCAGGATCAAATGGGATGCGGCGGGTCACATCAGCCGCAAGCAGCATGGGGTAAAAGTTCCCACACAATGGGTGCCTGAAGATGGACGGTGGCGAGATGACCTAGACGTGCGCCGCGAGGCCTGGTTCGAGTTGGCACAGGAAAAGAGTTCGTGGAAGGACTTGGGGGAGGCCTTTGCCCAGCTGTGGGACAGTAGAGGCTAAACAAAAAATAAACATAATCATCTGTTGTACCTATCATAATCTAGTTTTTTTTTTTTTAGTTAGGTAAGCTTTTTCTGAACATTTCTATGTGTAGAAAAGTTTTATTAATAGTCATGAACTTAGTTCGTCTACGTAGTCCGGCCGCGCTAAATTTGCCAAAGATGTAAACAACAATGGCCGTTCGAAATTGAATAAAATCGATATAAGTACAAGAACATTTATTTTAAGTAATGTTTGTTTTCGTCTAGTTAGCTCGGTAAACGAAAACAAACATTACTTAAAATAAATGTTCTTGTATATCGATTTTATTAAATTTCGAACGGCCATGATTGTTGTTTACATCTTTGGCAAATTTAGCGCGGCCGGACCTTACGTACATAATTGTCTCAGGGCGAAATTCAAAGACCTCACTTTGTCTTTTTTGTTAAGTAGGTAAACGAATATGAAAACTATTTTTATATTGTTAAGGTTCATATTCGTATGAAACGCTATTACACTAACTTTATTTAGCGAAGATAAATTAATACGGTCTGTGAAGTCTACCCTAAGGTTTCAAATTCAATCTCATCAAATGGACAATAGAACAACATTGTTCACCGTCTGTCTCCACTTGGGCGATAAGACTTTAGTGACAAAACTAGACCTTTGCCCATAGTGAACCCACAGAGGTTAGGTCCCTACGGAACTCTCGATGAATGCGACGAACTTCCACTTACATAGTTTTTGTTCGTAAAGTTAGCAAAAAATTTAAGCAACCCTGTTTAAAAAATAGGTACTTACCTACCTACTTAAAATACTTGTAATATGTAGGTACTAAGTATACAGATTTTCCTCAACATCTAATACCTACTTGTTGTAAAGCTTAAAATTCCTCAAAATATTTAAGTACTTACCTACTTCAAATCGCGTCGTTATCTTGAAAACACTTGGACATTCGGTACATATTATAATGATGCATTACGTCGCTGGCTAGCTAGCAACTGATAACTTCCTCAGAGGTCATGTCGCAGCCATTTTGAGCAGTCACATCTTTGACGTCTTGTGATTCAGTCGAATCCCAGTGCTGTTTCTTTTCTTCCTCTCCTTTTGAAAACTTTACCGAGATTACATGGTGCTGTTTGGCACTATAAAACTAACGAACACATACGGTGTGTGCAGGGGGCCTGTCATTAGCGGCCTCAAGATTGAAGCTCTCAATAATTTGACGCTCGAGACCATTTTCTTCAACTTGTGTAAAGGTAAAAAACATTTACTTTATTGTAGGTTAGTTTATCTTTCTTGGCTGGTGTCTGCGTATTTTTCGGGTTCATAAAAGTCCATATTGAAACTAAATACTACACTACCTAGTTATCTGGGGCACGACGGGATCGTCGCCATTCATAGTCTACCTACTCGTTATTCTTGAAGCAATTTAAGCGAAAGCTCGTTATTCAAGCGAAATAAAGGCCTCACCTCATTCTAAGTAGGTATAGGTAAGTATTTCAATCCTCATACACAATTCCAACCATCGAAGATTCTATATTTGTCCTCTGAGTTACTGGTTCACCAATCTTAAAAGCACCTAGCTAGGCCTATGGAGAAGGAGGACAAAGAAAACTACCTATGTAATAGGCACTTATTACCTACCAACTTCACAAAAAATTTGCAAAACAATTTTACCTAATTTGCATTTGCGATTTATTTGCCAAAAATATTTAATAAAATGTGAGTTTATGGAAAAATAACCTTAATTCCTACACAGTAAAGGTCAGTTTACGCTACAACTTCAAACATTTTTATTATAACTTTTACAATAGTGCTAGTCACTCTGAAATGAACTTAATTCCCATTAAAATAAAGTTCATATTTGTTTAACTTGAAATAACATGAATTTGAAACATAAGTTTGAATACATACTTTTGAGGAATAGACTACATACTTTTGAGGGGCTCGTGCCATAGTACCTAATAACAGCCGCACGAGTGGATCGATCAGGTTAAGCTGCGTTTAACGATACCCGTCCGTGGAAGCGACCATATCTTACATACCGAGACTCCTGCGTGCCTCATCGGAAAACACATATTTCGTTGGTCTAGAGTTTCCGACTGTCATTCGTAGAGCTTTGAAAGTCGTTATGGGTCGTCGCCCGAAAGTCTGACAACCAGTCTTACCAAAGCACAAGGGAGGGGGTATCGTGTTACCCAGTAACTAGATTGTGGAGGTCAGATAGGTAGTGACTCCATGTAAAATACTGGTATTCAGCTGCATCCTAGGCTAGGCAGATGATGATCTACCTACCTGCTATGTGAGATCCGGACGGACGGACATGACGCCTACCTATTCAAGTTATTAATAATACGGTAACTCATTGTTCACTGTGCACTCTCTGTGTTTCGGAATACAACAAAAGACAACGGTCATTCCTAAAAAATGTTTCTTCAATTTCCTTTTGTTTTACTGGTTAAGGTACTTATAGGTACTTATTTTACTACCTATGAATACATAATTATTTTGTCATTCATTTCAGCCTGTCAAATCAAGAGCATGGCATCAATCCCGCCCTCCGCATTCTCTGCCGGCCGTATCCGCGACACGCAGCGTGATATGAAGATATCGAACAACACTAAAGGCAACGTGTCCACCAAGTTCTTTAACACAACATGTAAGTCAAATATTTACTAGCCGAAGCCGTGCGCTCGATGGGTTTCCCCATCGGCAAAAATGACGAACTTCCATACAAACTTTCATCCAATATTCAACCCGTTATGGGGATAATAATTAAAAAAAATCTTTCCTAAGTGCTCACTTCTGACAAAAGGAACTCTTGTCCAAAATTTCATGCTTCTAGAACCAGCTGTTTGGGCTGTGCGTTGTGTATCAGTGAATTTAAGAACTTTCTAGTTATCAACCTGTGACTCACTCACGTGGAAAATATCCACACCATGACGCAACTGGATGTCACGTGTGAAACATTTGAATTATTAAAACTACCGTAACTAATGATTTATTCCGGTTGATCCCCTATCGTGACCACTTGTGACGAGGACTGTTCCTAAATTACCCTAGGCTGGTAAACTTTTCGTTTTTCCAAATTGTGTTTATTTTAGTGTAAGTTCGACTTTCCAGCCAGGGACGTGCATAGGTACCTGTGTAGTTCATGTAAGGTGCAAATTGTAATGTGGGTACTAGATTATACGGCGCCCATTAGTTACACGGTCTATCTCAAACGCGATCATTGGTTTTGATCAAACTACTTACCAAATAGACTTTAACAAACGCTTTTTTCTTTCCAGTCATTGAATTATCTCCACTGAAGTACAACAGCAAGTTAATGAACAGCATCTGGGGCCTGTACAACAGGTATTCGCCGCATAACGTGAAGAAGATCAACGATGCTCACACATCTACTGCGGAGTTGCAGCAGTAAGTAAAGTTACCAATGTACAGACGCCAGCACATCAACCTACTACAATCTGTCAGATTTCTGTAATAGATTTTCAACTTTATCGCTAAAGCATAAGGTTCAATGTTGATTGGGAAAATATGACAGTTAGGTGTAGGTTGATGTGCTGGCGTCTGTACAATCAACCACACATTAGTGGTAATACTTGTGCACTACGAAAATCTGTTGTAATGGTACTTAGATACAGTAATTTTACCTCCGATTTTGCATCACTGTCGAAATCACAGTATTCTTAATCTCGATGCAATAGATAACTGTTATCTGAATTAAAGAATTATTATTATTATTATAAGAGGGGCAATTCTCGTAATTTTAAGGCCTTGTAATGCGCCTGCCACACACTCGACGAGTGGCATGGGAAGTAACGAGGAAAGGAGGCAGAGACATAGTGTGGCAACATTACTCGTCATGCCACACGTCATGCTCCTCGTCCTGCCCACTGCTCCCTATTTTGTCGGTTTTTGCGCGCGAGTCAAAGGACCGGCAATACGAGTGCGAGTGGCTGGCCACATAATCGCGCGGTCGTAGTCCGCATCGAGCGCTTGCGCAAGACGCACGCGTATGCAAAATTGGAAATTATGTCGTCGCCAAGCGTGGAATGGTCAAATGAAAAAGTGTTAATGTTTATTGATTTGTCGACGACGACGACGATGTATATTTCTTTTTACTACATTAATATAATTAGCTATACTAAAAATGCATAGCGCGCACGCTGCCACCGTTTCAACGTCCATTGTCTCACCAAGGCAAATGAAAAGTGAGGAGCGTCGCGATTAATTGCGCGAGTAGAGCAGTGTGTGGGCAGAGAGGGCAACATCGCGGCAAATCACGGCAGCGCGAGGAGCATAGCGATGAGCAGCGCAAGGAGCATAGTCTGGCAGGCGCATAAGGATTAAGCGTTCGCGTTCCAATGTACGCGTAGTCAGTTACGCGTACACAGGAACGATGGTCCGTGCCTGCAAGTACTGCACATTGGAAAGCTCACAGTCTGATCACGAGTCTCAAACTGTCAAAAATACCTCTAATTTCCCTACATTTTTGACATTCATTGCCGCTGACATGAGATTAGATTTTAAACGTTTTTAATTACGGGAGTTCAGGTTGTTGCTGCCACTGACAAGTCTGTCAAAATCAGTGATATTATTCTCGCTACACAGGAGGCCTACCACAAGCTCTTAACGCGATCCATTTTACGACCTAAACTGAACTGTTCTTCTAATTCGTACCATGACGTCAGTTTAACGATTCAGTTTAGGCCGTGCCATCTGCTGACAGCGATTGTCCCAAACTGAGTCGCAAGTTTTCGTTATTCATACTTGTTTGGTAACATGACGTCCATAGAGCAGCTCAAGCGATGCAGTTTAGGAAGTATAGTCCTTTTTACAGTTATTTTACCTCTAACAGCAACCTGGTGGCCTACCATGATCTAATTAAAAACGATTCAAAAACAAGACATTTCAGTTTAGGTTCCTAAACTGCATCGCTTGAGCTGCTCTATGGACGTCATGGTACCAAACAAGTATGAATGAAACGAAAACTTGCGACTCATGTACTACATAAGGCGCTGATATTGTCAAATTGTTAACACTGATGTGCACTGATGGGTGACTGTACATTTACCTATGTGGTATAACACTATTAGGCACTATTCTAAAAGCACTTACTTCTGTAATATTTTATCACGCCTGAATTCCACGAAGAGGTAGGCAGAGTTATATTACACCCACACGTTCATGTCGAATGTTATGTTATAGGTACAGACGCCAGCACATCATGTAAGCTACTAAAATCTGTGAAACTTTAATAATCTTCAACTTTATCGCTAAATTATTAGGTTCAAAGTTGATTGGGAAAATTTGACAGTTTCGGGTAGCTTGATGTGCTAGCGTCTGTACCTGACCTGTCCTATGTAGTAGAGGGCGAGCATATTTGTATTCTTACTTTTTGGTGTATTTATTAATCTTTTTTTATAATTTTCTTTTCAGATCGGCTGTCAACTCCAATAAGAACGAACCCGTGATCACTTTGCCTTCAACCAAGCTCGACAACGTTTGGGCTGCTATAAACGTCTCAAAACACTAAAACAAATGCATACTCATTTGGACAAAATGTTTTGTCAGTTAAAAATATTTACTTACTCAATACTTATATTGTTCGGTAACATATATCTCAAATACATGGTTTTCATATAACATTTGTTTCTTTTATTTCCATCTCTATCTTCGATGCCTAAAAAAAACTTCAAGTGCTTTTAAGATTTACTTACCCAGTTCGTTGGAACGAAGTTCCTTATCGCGGCTTGCGGTAGGATTTAAGTGGTAGAAATCGTCACGTAAGGAAAAAGCGTTATGCCTCCTCCGTGCGACTTTCTCTCTCTTTCTTTCTATTATATACGAGCGTGCGTGTGAGTATCGCAGAAGAAACTTCGTTCCTGACGAGGGTAATCAATAAATAATCAAGAGTGAGTCAGACTCGCGGGTACCGTACCATCATGTTTTTAAAATTTAGGTCAGCGCCATCTCTGGACCGATAGTGGCACGAACGTAACTTTTGTTGATGATTTCTGAGTGTGCTATTTAGAGACATCGTTTTACTTTTCCTGTAATATTTACATAAACTTCTATCACATAGAATAATTTCAGATTTTTCTCTATGCAAACTTCGAAGATAAGGGGGGGAACGGTATTTTTTTTACATTTTTCATCAAAAGTCGAAAACTGTGCGGCCTAAAAAAAGAAAACATGTTTGAGAATGTGCAAACTGCGCTCTTTCATATGATACCCCACATGCCCTAGTAGGCCCACTTGGAATTTTTAAGGCCACCTTTCAGTCCCTGTTGCAATATATTCCTTTCTTATTTGCAAAATAGTTGGGCAAACGTCATCTAAACCTATTCCAAATTTCAAGTTGATAGCATTAGTAGTTCTTGAGATATCCAGCTGTGTCAGACGGAAAGACAGACAGACAGATAAACAGACTGAGTCCCACCATAAGGATTCCTTTTTACCATTTTGGTAGGTACGGAACCCTAAAAACTGTGGTTGGGGGCCATGTTTTTTATTTATTGATTACTCTGGTTTATTTAACAATTAAATTAAAATAAACAATAAGGATTTTTTTATTAGGTAGATACCTACTACAGCCGATTCCACTGCACTGGTTGTACAGCTTGGCCAAAAAGTCGTGAAAATAATGGTGGCGCTACTATCGTGCATGTTGTAACCCTATATAGTACGACGAAAACGGTTTTGATACTTCTTTTTTTTTGACAATCAATGTGAATAGGTGGGTTTTATGAAAAAAAGAAAACCTCTGAAACGCTTGTTCAGCCATTGCCTAAAACGATAACATTTGTAGTTATTTATTTCAATGAATTAAAAATAAACTTATTAGGTATTTCAAAATACCTTGATGTCAACTAATCCCACATTATATAAGACAATTTCATGTTTTACAAGACCCCAGATTAATTCAATAGGGTTTAGATCACAGTGACAAGTTGGAAGCTTTACTACTGTGTGACTGTATCCCACGAATCCAAGTTCTCCACTAACCACAGGCAAAATGTTCCATAGTTGGTGTTCTAAACAAAAACTAAAAAACAAACATCAGAATCAAAAATTTTAATCAGAATCAAAAATGTTTTCCTCTAAGTATTCCACACCCGAAAAGTCTTCATCCATGTCTTGGTGTGAGCTTTCACCAAAACTCTGCTGGCTACCTGCAGATATGTCTTTTCCAATGTACAGATACAGAGTTTGCCCCCTTCGAAAATAACCTTTTTGTATTTTCATGACATATTGACGTGATTTTTTCCAGTCGTCAACTGAAATGCTCTGAAACGCTTGTTCAGCCACTGCCTAGAACAATAAAATAAAAACAACTAAACAATATTAACCAAAAGTATCAAAATTATACGAATGCGCTGCAATCTGAATGTGTTTTGTAAACATAACCTCAAATTCGTGCATGTACATTTCAATGATTGTATGAAAGGTTTATACTAGATATTGCACCTTGAAATACACACATTACATCTGATTACATGTATAAAAATTAATTTTACCTGTCATTTCACCGGTTCTTTTATACACATCGTTGAGATCGGATAAAATTTGTCCGGCCTCGAGTTCCGCCAAACATCTCACGTACACTACAAATTATCGGTCTTGCGGAGCTGCGAATAACAGATCTGTTCTTTATGTACACAATGGGTCACCAGTATCACCACAATAACGCAAATAAATAAAAATAAACACGAGAAACAGTCACCGATTACAAGAAATGACAGAATATGTACCTGACTCGACGAGGCAGAGCGAGTGTTGCCAATGATTAAATATTTTAGTTCCGTTTCAGGACTTTCTTGCCAAACTGTAGTCACACAAAAACCGGTTAAGGCGATACGCAAATAAATTGGGGGTTTTTTCGTTTCCATTTACTTATTTCACTATTACAGCATGTATGGATTTAATTTTTAGGGTTCCGTAGTTCTGACAAGGAACCCTTATAGTTTCGTCATGTCCGTCTGTCTGTCTGTCCGAGGTTTTGCTAAGAGACCGTTAGTGCTAGAAAGCTGTAATTTTGTAAAAGAGTGTATATCAATGAAGCCGACAAAGTGGTAAAATAAAATTTTGGAAAATATTTTTTTTAGGGTAGCTCCCCTACATGTGAAGTGGAGATGAGTGATGATGATGGGGCTCCCTTTTCCGCAATTTAACTCCCATTTGGTCCATGAATATTTTTTTCGTCGACTACCCCATCGTGTGGGGTATCGGTGAATAGGTCTTCTAAAATGATGTACCTCTAATGAACTATTACTCTACTTGCCCCGAGCGACTAGCCCCTGCTCGCTGTGCCTGCAGCCAGGACCAACCTACTGGCGAGAACTCCTCTCACTAGAGCCATACGCGTGGTGAATGAGGTTCACGGGAGGGTTGATGTATTGTGGTGCAACTTGAGTGAATTCGCAAAAGTTACACTAAAGTTACACAAAAAAAAAGGTATATGTAATAAGTTATTTAGACTAAGATATTTTTTAACTAGGTATAAGGTGTAGATTTAGGATTTAGTTAGTAAGGCCAATCTGTCGCATTGGATCATAGTTCTGTAATGATAGTGTAGGTAAGATTGTTATAAATAAATAAATAAACTTTCTTTCTTTCTATACTTTTAACTTTGCCGGTGTCCGGTAAAAACTGGGAAATAAATTCATAGGTAGGTACCGGAATAAATAAATGGAATAAATTAACATTTCGCCAAATTTTTTTTTTTTATTACTTTTGCATTATACCTACCTATTTATTAGGATATTATTTTTTTTTGTAACAATACTAGAGTCTGGCCAACGAAAGCTGACCACGAATTATTTATTAAACTTTGTATATGGCAATCTTTGAAGACTGTCAAAATTGTCACATTGACGTTTCGTACTTAACTTATCTTTTGTTTACGTGCATCTTATTTTCGTAGGTTTTGTCTAAAATAATGCCGAAAACAATCACTAGTTCCACGAGGAGACTTCTATTTAATATGATTAACAAATTTAAAGACATAAAAAGTGATTTAAATCAGAAATCTGCTGACAAAATACGACGACTGGATTCAATTTTTACAGTTTTAGGTTAGTTTTTTGAATTTCTACTAAAACAGCTTGATACTTTTCGACTATTTGTAACAAATTGCAATATTACTCACGGTGTATTATACTTTTTAGGAGGTATCGACAATGAGCAGACGAAACTCCAAATTGCGAATGCAGTAAAGGCATTGAAAACTCTAGAAGAAATAGAAATGTCAACTTCTGAAACACAATACATAGAAAAGATATCTTCAATGACAGGTATTTTTATCAGTTCAGACATTTTAGATATAAGTAACAGTTGTTATGTGTAAGGATGTCTAAATTAAATAATATGCATACCTATTGTTTATTATTTTTGTATTTGATTTTTTGGAGTGTTATTTTTATTTGTATTCAAAATAGTAAATTGTATTTGTTGGTTTCAGATGTAAGTGTAACAACGCTTAGAAGAATAAAAAAGGAAGGGTCTATAAATCAAGGACATTGGAACACCCCGGGAAAAAAGCATCCACATTCTGCAACAGTTTCCAATTTGGATAATTTTGATATTTCAGCCATAAGAAATAAAATAAATGAATTTTATGGTGTAAAAAAACAAGTCCCTACGCTGAGAAGCCTGCACAATGAGCTAAGGGAAGCTATTGGATTTACGGGATGTCGTGAAACTCTTAGAAAAATCTTACACAAAAATGGGTTTGAATTTCTAAATAATAAAAATGAACGTGCTTTGCTTACAGAAAAATATGATATTGCAGCTTGGAGACACAGATTCTTGAGAACTATTCATGAAAAGAGACTAGAAGGTAAGCAAATAATTTACCTTGATGAGACATATGTTCATCAGAACTATAAAGTAAAAAAATCGTGGCAAGGACCTTCAACAAGTGGTGTCACTAGTAATATATCTTCTGGAAAAAGACATATTATTGTGCATGCAGGATCGGAGGAAGGGTTTGTACCAGGTGCTTTATTGATTTTCAGCACAAAATCCAAATCAGCTGACTACCATGATGATATGAATTCCACCAACTTCATGAAATGGCTAGCAGAAATGTTGATACCAAATTTAACTAAACCTAGTGTACTTGTGATGGACAATGCAAGTTACCACGTGAAACAAGTGAATAAACCACCTAATATGTCTGACACAAAAGCTAACATCCGAATATGGCTTCAAGAAAATAATATTACTTTTGAAGAATATCATTCCAAAGCAGAATTGATGTGTTTGGTAAAAAAATATAAACTTGCACCTGTTTACGAAGCAGAAGAACTTATAAAAAAACACAACCACGAAATTTTGTTGCTGCCACAATATCATTGCGACCTCAATGCAATAGAGCTTGTATGGAGTCAGGCAAAGAGAAAAGTAGCAAGCAAAAACATAGGAATACTAGGGACTGAAATGCAAAATTTAATTAAAGAATGTTTTGAATCCATAACTGCCAATGACTGGAAGAAGTATACTGATCACATCTTGAATATTGAAAATCAGTACAAATTGAGGGACCATATTGTCGAAAACGAAATTGAACGGTTTATAATACATGTTGGGGACAGTAGCAGCACTAGCAGTGAAGAAAGCAATGAATCAATATTATCAGGTGTAGACTTCCTGGAATCCGATTTCGACTATGACTCTTAACTTCATTGTTTTATTTTTATTTTATTGTGACAGCTGTCTTTTTTTTATATTTTACAAATAAACATACTACTTAGTAATATTTTCTGGTTTAATTAAACCTTTTCTGTATAAGTCCATGAAATATGAGTGGTGAACATTTATGCGCTGAAAATAAAAAAAAACAAAGGTACTTTTGGTCAGTGCTTAATGCAATTAGTTCCCTAGAATGAGAAGTAAACAAACGAGAGCGAACGAAACTGAGCTAGCGTCGATTAGGCTCGGCGCACGAGGAATAATCAGTTAAATACTTTATTGTGACATTTAAATTTATATTTTTGAACATAATTTACTTCAAGTAAGTATACTTATAAAGCTTAAATTTTTTAAAGTTTAAAAAAAAATTAAATCGCTTCAATAGCTTAGTAGTAGTGTGAAAATCCTTCATACAAACATTACAAACAATATATAACAGACAGACAGAGTTACTTTTACATTTAGAATATTAAAATGGATATGGAATTATGGATTTGTGCTATAAACATGCATTACAGCCTTAGGTACTGACACACATGCTAATTACTAGCATGCTCAAACCAATTGGAACACGTGAAACTCACGTAACTTTGATTATCGCGTGCTCTAATTAGTTTGAGCATGCTAGTAATGAGCATGTGTGAAGGAAGCCTTATAAAATGTTTCGCATATTTCATGAATAATCAAAAGTATCAACTCCGTTTAAGCAGCGTATAGCCAGGGTGGACAGCTACAATTTTTTTAAAATTGCCGCCTTTACGTTGTGTCAGCTTTCGTTGGCCAGACTCTAGGTAGGTTTGCTATTATAAAACATTCCCCATTACATTGTTATTTATTATCACAGACAAACTAAATTAATCTATATCTACCAAGCTTCTATTAGCAGCACAGAAAAATAAGAGATCTTATTAGGTAAGTCAGCAAAAAAAGTCGATTAATTTTGATAGCTTAGCTTTTCAGCATTCCATGTGTGTAATAACTACGAGTTAGGTACTAGATCTCAAAGGGGATTATCGTTCAAATCAAAGATGATCACATGACATCCAAATTATTTGAAGTTGTTTACATCTTGTTGTATTGCATACATGTTTGAATGTTTTAAACATTTAGAGTGATTATTTCAAACATCTATGCAACAAGATGTAAACAAATTTAAAAAATATTGATGTCACTTGATCAACTTTCAACATTAATATCTTGGAAACGTGACACTAGGGGGTTTGGTCTTATTATGTTGTCTGTTGAGACATCTGAGCTGACATCAATGCATGGTCAGCTATCGATTTATACAGAGTGGCGATTAGGTTATCACATTAAACAGTACAGCGGTTATTAAAAGTTGTTATTAGTCTGTTAAAAAAATAAAATTAACAATTTTACAAAAAATAGATATTAAGAAAAAAAACGAATTTCTGAAAACTTCTTTCATAAAAACCGTGTTCTGACAATACCGAACATACCAAAAGAAGAATTATCCAATTTGATGCAGTCGTTCGGAAGTTATGCGCGTACATACATTTTGGCGATTCAATTTTATTCATATTAGGTACCACGGCTAGAATGTTAATTGTTATGAATAATTTTAATTGTGAATATTTAAAATACGTGATGTAGAATACGTGGTTTCAATTAATGTGATAACCTAATCGCCACACTGTATAGGAGACATGCGTGGTCGCCATTTTGAAAAAAAAATGGCGGACAGGTAGGTATGCCACGGACCTTCAAAGCCCTTTAATATCAGTTTAGTTAGATGTTTTTGGAATATTTATATTTTGCTCAATATTACGATTAAAAACTGAAGTTTTAATTGTCATTTTTGCTGACCTTACATAACTGAAATCAAAGAAACGTTAAAAATTATTCAACCATAAGGGGTGTCCACATTGCTAAAATATTCTACTTATTATGTAACCAAACACAAGGAGACTAGACAACTCTTCTTAAAATCATAGCCATTGCAAACTGTCTTAAACCAGTAGGTGAATAAGTTACAAATGTAGTCCAAAAGGACATTTACCATTGCAAATTAAAATTATAAATAAGTTGAACAAACCTAACTCAAGAAAATAACACAAGGGTGAAAAATCTAAAGGATAATGAAATATAATTTTGTTTGTTGATTGCAAATATAACAAGTATAGAATATGGATGAATCTGCATATTTATAAAAACATGTTATCTTATTGTTGTAAGCCTACATTAAAAATTGAATTAATTATTAAAAGGAAATTTAAGGCACTAATATTCTTTACTATGATGGCTGTCTTAAGGATTCCTCCATTCAGTCTAACTATACATATAAATACATATATTGTAAGGGATTTGTTCAACAGAATCTATCATTACTTTTGACATTGAGAACAGCAATAGTCAGCAGTGGAGAACTATAAATAGCCTGATAATGATATTATTATTATTATTTACCTACACCCATGCTTTAAATCCTCTATAAAAATTTCTGAAACAGTTAGCTTATTGCCAACATTAAAACAACCAGTGTCATAGTCAGTGGCGTAGCTACCTACGGGCTAGGCGGGGCAGTGCCCCGAGGCCCTCAAGCTCAGGGGGCCCTCGAATCCTTACCAGAAAATCTCGATCGAACTGAACTTTTGATTTCTCCCATTTTCAAAATAAATATGACAGGTTGCAACCCGACTTTAATCATGGCAACTCAGTTGAGAGAAATTGCATAGTTATACCTAGGGAATTCCCCTAAATTCTTTCTGTGGGTTGGCAGTGTTGTCAATTTGACGGATAGCGATATGTGCATTTTATTATTCATGTTTAATACTTTTATTATCTGCCCTGCAGTGCACGAAAAAGAGCTGATGATAAAGTAGCTTAGCATTTTTAAAGTATTTAATATTTTTACTTGATAAAACCCAACCAGTTTAGATAGCAGTGGGGCCCCATTTTTGACTTGCCCCAGGGCCCTTGGTTACCTAGCTACGCCACTGGTCATAGTAACCATAAATCATCCAAACAAGTGTTATAATGTTTTACTAAACATTATGCAACTCGTTTTCAAAAAAAGAACATTGTCTTGCACGCGCGTTTCACTACCGCAGTGCCGTAATTTAAAAAAAGAACTTGTAGGTTATTCGAATTCCAGTCGCATCCCGCCGGCCGCCATTTTTGTTCGATATTAGTATTGCAAAAAACTGTTTCAGAACCTTTTATAGAGGATTCATATCATGGGTGTAGATAAAGTCTTGTATGCAGCTGTACATAATTAGGTATTAAAACACTCATGTGATACTATTAGTGTTTTAATACCCTTTATTAAACAACAGTTGCATAAATAACTATTATAACACTGTGTGACCTAAACCCGCCCTTAAGTCATGCTTTTCTGTGACTTAAGTGGCCCATTTTTACACAGAAAAGCATGACTTAAGTGCAGGTTTAGGTTACAAGCTATTTAATAGTATACAATACGTGTGACTTAAGTATTCTATTACTACATGGCGTTTAGCACCCTCCCTACAGGCGCTTATTTCACAGCATGCTATAATGGACTACTTAAGTCACACATATCGTAATGTACTATTTGAATAAGGTACAGTTTGTTTACATACTAACTTTTACTGCAGCTCCGCCCGCAAGGAGGTCAGAAATTATTCCATGAAAATGTAGGTACTACTGATATAATAAGTTTCTAATCAATTTTTATTGAAAAGCTAGCACCACATGAACACCCTAATTCAGCATTAGGATTTTGCATTATCCGAAATGCAGATCTAATTAGCTCAGTCTGATAGTCCACAGTAGATCCTTTGATGTAATCCAAGGAGGTCTCATCAATAACCACTTTTACACCATCTTTTTCAAATATTCTGAAAAAATAAAAGTTAATACAGAACATTATCAATATTAATTTTAGTTCACAATAGCAAAATAATGTATGTATAACATCTATTTACAGACCCACTTGTAACGCCTGATAAGTGGGGTGAGTCTGACCAATGTTATTTAAATACCCACTGTATTCAGCTGCATCCTATTAGACTGGGAGCCAGTTCTAAAATATTTGAGGAAAGGCTAGGCACTCTAGGCAGGTGATGATTGTATAGGAGTCAAAATTACAGTCAGCGAATACTTTGAACTACAACACCGTGTTAATGGTTTGACTGTTGATTGGTAGTTTATATTATTGCTATTATTTATATGTAGGTAGCAATGAAAACACTTAAACATAAGAATAATGCAGTTAGGGTAATCTATGGTATAATTTATTAAGAAGATATACATACTTGTCATCATCAGCTACTTTGGTATCCAAATCAAATTTATACTGGAATCCAGAACACCCACCACTTTCTACACAAACTCTTAGGAAATTATCATCATCGCCACATAACTGTTTTAATTTTTGTACGCAATTGTCACTAATTGTTATTCCATCAGTTGAAACAGGTGCTGCTACTGCCTTCTGCGTTCCATATAGGTTATTGCCTAGTCGGCAATAATTATGATATCCAAGTCTAAAAACCTGTCTAGGTTTCAAAAACATTTCGCTGACCGTTTTTTTTTCTATGGAATCCAAATTGATTAAAACACAACACTTAGATTTCGCAATCAAAAACCACCATATATAATACGAATACGAACGACGAACACTATCAAAAAGTACTCTGTGAACAGGAACCACTGAGATGGGAGTACTATGGAGATGGCATATTCTACTATAGAAATAATAGTTATACAAATATCTGTCATATCGACACACACATGTCAAAAATCGTTTTGTTTCTTTTTAACTAATCAAGAGCTGCATATGAAAAGAGAGACGTCAAATGTTTGTCAAGTTCTAAATTTGGCAACACTTTTGTGTGACGTCAAAATCATTTCTTTGCGTGGTCGGTCGCCATGTTAACTGCCGAGGTTTTTCCTCTATGTTGCAGAGTTTTGTGGTAGATGTGCTGTCAAACGGTTGATTGCTAGTGTTGGGTAAATAGTCGGATGCTTTGAGTTATTATCGATTATAATCCATAAGTGTCCATTAATAGCCTTGCAATGGATGATAATCCTGCTATTATATGATAATCTTGTGTAATAAGGAGGAGTTGTGTGTGTGTTTCGAATTTTTCATTACCTAGTTTTGGTTGTGGTGATTGTTTATACTTTGTCTCAAGCCAAGTTAAACAAGGTATACATTTGCCGATTCGCGATCTCAATGGTTTTTGTATATATTCTGTTAAATATAGTCGAATAGATGACCGCAACTATGTATTTTTTTAGCAATCTAGTATTATTTAAATGCCATTAATGTAATAACAAAAGTAATAATTAATAATCGAAGTTCGACCCGAGTATTGAACCTAGGACTCCACACTTAGCAATCGGTCTTGCGACCGCACTAGACCAACGGGGTAGGAAATAAATAATAATATTTTGTTGCCAGTCACGACATCATAAGTCTCCTGGTCCTGGTTAGTGTGTAAGCTCGTATGAACAATACTCTACACCTGTAGTAAGTAGGTAAATATATTACGAGGATATTGGCCTTCTGATATTGAATGAAGCTTGAGCAAGGTGACAAGTTACAACGTCTTATAAAACCAAGAAACATAAAACACCCACAACTTCTAAAATTCTTGTCACTTCAGCTGCATTACATTACAAGGCTAATTCGAAAAATTTAAATAAATAATAGAAAACAAATTCATGTAGGTTAAATAATGTCGATATCCGCTGCGCATGTTGCTCGCAGTTACAACCCTACGAAAGGCGGCCATCTTAACTGCCCGATTTTTGTAGGTATACACGCTAATTTGGTAGGTATGCCAAGTCCATATTATTTACATGTCAGTGACAGGAACACAGTCGCATCGCAATAATTTCTCCTCACAGCTGACACTGACAGTGACACTTTCACAGTCAATGGGTGCGTTCCGAGTTGCGCTATAAACGATTTGAGCGTGCTTACTCCCGTTCGTTCCGAATTAGCGTCAGCGCGATAACGATGTCCTGTGATTCGTCATAGATGACGTCATTACATGCGCCATCTTGCAATTCCGCCGACCATGCCATAAAATAATATCACTGGGAGCGCTGTCAAAAATGACAGTGTGTGTGTGTTTTGTTTTGCATCAGTCAGTCAGACAGTCGCCACCTAACCAAAGGAGAAGAAATGTGGTGTATACACAAAAAATGCTGTAATCCAACTATGAGTACCTATTCAAGTGAATAAAGTTATGACAATGAGCGAGCACTGTGACGTTCATGAGCGTTCCGAATTGTTGACAGCTCTCAGCAGTCATAATCGTAAATTATTATCTAAACAGAACGCAAATTATTGATGTGAGCGCTGTGAGCTATTATCGCATAATTCAGAATGCAGCCAATGTTGAGTTGTTGACAGTTGTCAATATCAAATTTTACTCGGCAAATCTCAAATACGATTCGTGCTTTTTAGTTACTATACTCTATGGATTCGTGTTCCACACACGAAACGAATGAGAGGAATAAATTGTGGAAGGAACTTGGAAGAAATGGGAAAACCACAAATTTGAAAATTCTCGGTCTCCAAACTGGTTGGTCCAGTCAGTCCAGGGAATCTGCTTGCCAATCAGCCAGCTAAACATTTATGGCATTTTTTTAACCGACTTCAAAAAAGGAGGTTCTGTATTTAACAGAACGTATGCGCGCTCTACCTAAGTACCTAACTACCTAGGTACTTACCTATTTGTCTGGATTAGGCCGCACCTAGTACGACGCGCACGGACATATCTATGACGACGCGTGAGGTGTGAAGTAGTACAGACGCCAGCACATCAACCTACACCTAACTGTCAAATTTTCCCAATCAACATTGAACCTTATGCTTTAGCGATAAAGTTGAAAATCTATTACAGAAATCTGACAGATTGTAGTAGGTTGATGTGCTGGCGTCTGTACAGACGCCAGCACATCAACCTACACCTAACTGTCAAATTTTTCCAATCAACATTGAACCTTATGCTTTAGCGATAAAGTTGAAAATCTATTACAGAAATCTGACAGATTGTAGTAGGTTGATGTGCTGGCGTCTGTACATCGAGTATTTTCTAGCAACACTATGAATGACTAGGTAAGAATTTCATCAGTATAGTGATTACCTATTAAGTATTTATACCATTTATGATGATTTTAATAACGCTAAGTAGGTGTACAATATCAACTGTTTAACATCACACTTTTTCGTGCTTGAAATACCTGCTTTACGTAAAAACTACCTACCCTGGCCTGGCCACATCGATCACTAACTAATAGTTCTTTATTAGTGATCGATGCCTGGCCACGACCTCGCTGCTATCAGCGGTAGCTTAGCGCGAAGCGGCGAGCGGTAAAAGCAAATACTTATACCAAAATGTATGAACCATGCCACGACGCGACGCACCGCTCGCACTCGCAACGTCAACGCTAGACAAAAGAAACCGCGCAGGGCCGGTAAAGCGCTTATTACACTTCGCTGAATTACTGAATTTAGTCAAGTATAATCGCATTCAGCAAGCTAGCTTCTTAAATTCAGAAGCAAGGATGGTTTCTGACTGACTGAATCATTTAGAAGCCTAATTAGAAACGCATTTAGGAAGGTGTAACCGCATTTTTAGTTGCTGATTTCAGTCGCTCGTGGCTGTTCGTGCGTGAGGACTTATAGTTTTGTACTTATTCCCGAATAAAAAAGTGAAGTGCGAGTGCGGTGCGAAGCGAAGGTATCTACGAAATGACGAAAGAAAAAGAAGTTATGCTCAATATTTTAGAGCTATAAAGATATGCCCTATCTTTGGGACAAATTTGACAAAAAATAATTAATTGATTAATTATTACTTAATTAATTAATTGAGCCAACGGCCAGGGCTAGACAAAGACCAATTTTTTGGTGTCTGGACAATACTGGAGCCATCCTCGTAGTCGTCGTACACGACACGTACGTCCGACTTCGTCGCGCTTTAACTGGTAATATTAGAGTATGTTAATCTATGACTGGTAATTGATTCAGTAACTAAATAAGGACAGTGTGATCAGAAGCTTCTTATTTGCTTCTGAATTTAGGCTACTAAATTCAGCGAAGTGTAATAAGCTTTCTAAGAGCCAGCGCGCACTAGCGACTTTTTGTTGACCGATAGTTTGATCGTTCAGGGAATCAGTATGGAGCTACATATATTGAAGTGTAGGTACACAGGGTGGTATGTTTCAGGATGTGTCCTGAAACAAACAAATCAAACCAATTCAAATGAATCCTGCCAGCCTGATTGCGTAACACACTTTTACAATTAGAAAGATTTTGAAGGAAATTGATAAAATCCATTGCTTCATAATGTTTGAAAAAATTATCTGCGTAAATGTAAAAAAAGTTATGTTGTTAAATTGTCAAAATGAAAGGCATTGCCAGTGTAAGTGTGTAACGCAATTACCCTTCAGGAGCCCTACCAGTATCCGACAGTGTGTTCTTGTAAGACAAATGATCTTCTTCTTAGCATGTTGATGGCAATCTATATACAGTCCGCCCAGAATTTGGCAACTAGCTTGGCACCTTCAGCAGCGTCCGTCAACTCCTGTAGCGTGCCCAATTGTTTGTGGGACACACACAAAGAAATGTAAAAAACAGGCTGTTGCAGCTTTTCAGCCTATGTGACACGCGGATGTTATCTTGTAAAGGCTGTCGTGTGTCGGAAACCATCTCGGCTCTCGCTCTCGCTCTTTGAACAGACAGATGATAAAGAACAGGATAAATTAAGATTATTATACAATTTATGCACACACGCACTGCTTCTGCTACACATGATACACAATCGCAAGACTCTGCTTCTTTTGATTGAATTTGAGCAGTTTTATTTTAAAAACAAATTCTTTCAAATTGTTAAACATTGCTGCATAATATGACAAAAATCATTTTAAACATTCCTTATCATCGCCATTGAAAGCACAGGTTCCAATTTACTGGCTTTTACGGTTCAGAGGTGTTCCACTGCGACCCGACTGTGTTGATGTAGAGGATTGATGACGAGGCTATATTCGTGAGTTCCCAGTGCAATGCAAGATTGAAGAGCGCTTTGGAGGATGCTTATTTCTGGATATTTCGTCAAAACTCCTAGTAACGCACGCGCCACACCACGCCGAGTACCAGGGCCCTAAAATTTACGCGACCATGGCTAGCCTATAGGCGTTCATTATGTATCATAATATCAACAACAGACAGGAACACGAAGTAATTTACTTCGTGTGTACCCGCCTTTTTATTATTTGTTTACTTACATAACTTTTACAGCAACAATTTACACTAAAGAAGTACTAAATGAAATTATAACTAACTTAAGTTACAGTGGGTTTTTGTACGGCTGAAAAGTCGAATATAGTGAAACTCTTATAAATGTTACGAACTTATGTTACCTATATTCTTGCAAATAAATATATCATTCATTCATTCATTCATTCATAATATAGCATTGAGACTGGTAAGGTGGCAGACTACATAAGAGCGTTTTCTACTCCTGCACAACTCCGAGCACCGACTCTAGTTGGCCTCGACAAGACAATACGTTTGCATTGGACGTGACCACAGAACAGATAAAACCTCTTTTAACTGTTCTATGGACGTGACTTACTCTTCTCAAAAATGCTGAAGGAAGCCTGAGGCCAAAACAACACTTACAGCTTAGGTTTCCTAAAAGCTAAGGTTTCTGAAGCCCTTCATAAGATTGTGTAGAATTTAGTCCAACTTTTCCATTGCTTCTGTCATTATGCCGATGTTATCGATAAAGCGATGATGATGATGTGAGATGTGCTCGCCGTTCATCGTATACCACGTCCTGTCCTGTCCAGTCTAGCGTCCTAAAAAGAGTAGTGTAATAATAAGTAAACATAGGTTAGAACTTAGAACTTAATAATAGAGGTAACAAATACTTACCTACACTACAATATAATTTATCTATCACATGCACATCGGCATCCCTCTGTCATTTAGCCCTCTACGCTGTAAAATGGGGTTGGTCTTGACTATTGTCCTTGACCTAGAAAGTTTCTACATTCCTTCAAAAGATGCAATTATCAGTTGATCACATTATAATCTACTTCTACACTAATATTATAAAGAGGAAATATTGTTGTTTTTGTATGTAACGAATAAACCGATTTCAAAAATTCTTTTGCCTTTAGAAAGCTACATTATCAGTTTATCACTGACTAACTACTTTTTTACATTTTAAAACTTGATAGAAATGCCGATCGAAATCAGACCATGTTATCCATACCATTGTATTAATTCTTATCCAAATAAATTTCGTATTCAAGACTGTATCAATACCTGTTGATTACTTTTTGAATTATTGAAATCGGACATTCCATTCAAAAGATATTACGAAATTAAAAATGTCAATATAAACAAAAAATACACGCCGACGCGACCGGGGTGCGGCTCCACGCAGCGCAGCGCAGCGAGCAACGCGGCGAGAGAGGGGGCACCGAAGTGCGGGAGAGGGGTATGCGAAATTATCTTTATTAAATTATAATAAAATTATTAAATTATCTTTATTTATCCCAAAATGTTAAAAAAAAATGTCCACCCGTGCGAAGCCGGAACGGGCCGCTCGCTAGTAATATTGTAAAGGCGAAAGTTTGTGTGTGTGAGGGTGTGAGGATGTGTTTATAATTGTTTGTTTCTTCTTCACGCTCAAGCGGCTGGACCAATTTTGATTAAATTTTGTATGGTGGTAGCTGACACCCTGGATTAATATATAGGCTATTTTTTATCCTGATATTCCCACGGGGTTGACATTTACGCGGGTAAAACCGCGCGGCGCAGCTAGTAGTCTATAAATTTATAGAGTATCATTGCATCTTTGCTGGTGCGATTAAAATACAGAATGTAATTTTCATTTTACGTTTTAATTAGTTCGAGTACCAAAATACCGATAAAGGCAAGCTAAAAAAAAAGTTTGACAGCAGTTTTAGGGGGACTAGATGACCTAAAGCGCTGTCACTGTCGGACTGCAAAAAAAGAAAGAGAAGCGCGAAGACACAACGCTGGTAATTTATTGGAAAATATGAAGCAATTATCTATTTACATAAAATCTATTGTTTGGATTAAAAAATTAAAACTCTAGTGATTTAGTATGTTGCTTGTAGAATAATTTGACAAAAAATCAGAATAATTGTTTGTATATTGTACCTATGGTTTTTATTGTAAAAGGAAAGTTTTTAGAGGTATCTTCATGATTTTTTTTCTATCGTATCAAATTAGTTGCATTGTTTTCAGCACACTATCTAACTAGCATAAGTTTAAGAAGCCTGAAGAATATCATATATTTTTCTGATTTTGTATACTGTAGGTAGTCGATCATATACTTTTAGGCATTATAAAACTTGCGTTTTTTAAAATTAAATAAAAAGTTGTCTACTTATATACTCTGAATATTTAGGGTATTTTCCCTCCAGGGCCCACTCGAACTTTCCATCTCTATATCAAAGGGCTTACGAAATGTAAAACACCAGAATAATAAGTTTAAGAATAATCACATGCTTTACAGGAAAATAACACCAATAGACAAAAATCAAAACACCTCACAAAACAGGAATTTTCCTTATGTTGCAACACAGATGTTTTTAACTCATTAGTTAGAACGAGAAAGATATAGAGAAAACTGAAAGAGAGAGGCAACCGACTTGGGGAAAGCTGGCCAGCGGACCGCTGCATCAACACGTTTGTTCAGTTTGTTTATTTTTATTTTTCAAAGTGAATACTACGATGTTCAGAAATTTGTTTTAAGAGTATGTAAATAACAAAGGTTTGATAAAGACATATCTAAGATAAAATATTGAAGGACATTACAATCAAAGTGACGGATATATGCAATTTTAGATGGGGTATTTTTATTTCATTGTCACGTTTGAATTAATTAGAAAATATACGTAACTCGTAAAATTCTAAAACATTTGTTTCAGTACATCTAAATAACATTAGAATAGTGCATTATTTTAATAAATTCACTGGGCACCCTACTCCACTTTGCGCGGCAGCGGTCAGAAGGCGGAGCTTATCGGCAAACTCGCGTCGAAGCTGGCTTCACTGTCAATTCGAGAGCCGCGAAGAGTACGCTCGCGTCTATTACGTGGTGTGTTTATAGTGAAGTGGATTTTGTGATGAGATTATCGAATGTCGTGAAGTGAAAGATAGTGTTGTTTTATCAAAAAGTGCAACTCGTGGGCTGTACAATGTTTATGGTTCACTTATAGTGAATAATCAAAATGTGTGAATCACGATTGTGTGCAAAATTGATTTATGCCACGTAGTGACGCGAACGGGTAATGATTCCTAATGTGGAGTTCGAAGCAAGATGGTTAGAGAGACTCGGCACCTGTGGGTTGGAAATTTACCCGATAACATTCGTGAAGACCGAATAAGGGAGCACTTCAAACGGTAATATTACTTTTACTTATTACTATCTAACTTTCAGAGAACACTGGCCTGTTAAAAACAATGAATTTGTTAATCCCAAGTCCCAAAGCCTGTAGGGTTGTTATGTCTAGAAATATTATGAAGTAGGTCTCCACGGACTTGCTGTAAGACGTGTGGCAGTTGGAATAAAAACATTATACAGTATTCAGTACCTACCTATGTTTGGAATGTTGTATTTCTAATTACGTAAAATACCTATGAATTAGTACTTCGAATGTAGGTGATTATTTTCATAATAATGAGAAATGAAGTCTAACGCGGTTTAATATATATTTAAATACCTAGTAGGTATTTGTGAGATAAAAAAATAACTTATTAAATGAGGTGTTCAAAATGTACACTTTTTCAACTAGAGGTTTAATTTGTCACCAAGTTTCGACTCTTCTCAAAGTCGTTAGCCTTCCACTGGACGGACTTGCTATCATGCTTTGTGAGGCTTTGTGCTATTTGTATTACGTATTAGCCTTGTAGGCTATATTATTTACGTTCACTGTGTAGTGTTTTTCTAAAAGGTTTATTGGTACCTATCTACTTGTTTATTTTACTGAATGCGCTAATATTTTTACAATCAAAACTTAAATGTCGTAGATTCCTACAGATTTATGGTTTTCAAGAGATATTTAACCACGTAGGGCGAGACTCGTTTTCTACCTTTACGATTTCTCTTCCTAGACGATAAAACACGTTTAAGGTTTACAAACCAAAAGTCAATTACTCTAGGAGCGAATTGGCAATTCTATTGAAGGAAAAGTCATCTTCACATGAAAATTAACACAGTTTATCACTCATGGTGACCTGGCAAACGCCACATTATGTAATTTTTGAAAGTCCCTAAATCCTAATAAATATTAATCCATAACCAGATCATCATCATCATCTGCCTTGCCTTTTCCCAACTACGTTGGGGTCGGCTTCCATATTAATCCATAACCAGATATGTGTAGAATTTAAATGTAAAAGAATTATTATTTCGACCAATTTGCTTAACTCTCCAATCCTTAAGGGAGTCATGGGTAGGGTAGGTTGGTTAAAACTCTAGCCCCCTTACTAATAAACGTTGTAAACGTCTGTATAGTTACACAACGCTTAGTCTTCTTCTTTCGAAAGTCAAATTACTGACAACTGAAAGAGAGAAATCGGTGTGTATATATTCATGTGATATAATACGTTTATTAGTAAGGGGGTAAGTCTAATACAACCGCACTGGGCCCGCGTGGTGGATTACGGCCCACTTCCTCTCACAGAGAGGAGGCCTGTGTCCCAGTAGTGGGAACATTATAGGCTGATTATGTTAAGTCTAATACAAATGAACTATGTCTCAATGCAAATTATGTGTTAAACCTGAGTTTTAACTGGATCTGGTCACCTCACAAGACCTAGGTCTCAACTTTTACTGGTTTGAATCTGAATTTGTTAAAAAGATATTAGTTCTACCAGAGTAAATATGGTTCTACCAAAACGTTCGTCGTTTTTTCTAAAACGTAAATTGCTGAGAATGCAAATCTAGGAGGAGGTTGAAAAAGCGAAGTATTTTTACAAAACTTTTTAAATAAAATATTGTTCGAAAACCAGTCCAAACCTGGGTTTAAACTCAGGTTTCACGCATCTATTGTAATGAGTTGAATGAGTACAGTTTGTTTATGAGGTTTAATATGCCCAAGTAATATCTTTTAAGTGGCTGATTCCCACGAGCAAGTATCCGTACTGGTAGTAACGACTGAAATAATATGAGGGAAAAAGATCGTCGAGTCATAAATACGCGTCGGTATCTACTTGGTCGTGCCTCTATTGCACAGGGTAAACTACACTACTGTGTATACAATCATATTATTATAATGTATGTCATGTATACTCATTCCGTAATTCACGCTGACGAAGTCGCGATTCGTCAACGTGAATTTCGGAATGAATTATTATTAGAAAATAAAGTCCAATATTAACACAAAATTGACACGGTAACGCGGCGTTAAATGCGAAGCCCAGTTGAGATCCCGAATGCACGAATTTCATACAAAATCTTGTATGAAATACGTGCATTCGGGATCTCCGAATCTGAATTCCTGATTCGGAAACCGAATCAGGAAAACGGACAAGATAATGATTGAGGTGTGTTTTGCTTCGAAGCTCGCAGATTAACAGGAGCAATCATTTTCTACTCATAGCATAGCAAGATGAAGCATGATTCAAGTAAACGCTCTCGCCACAAGAGGCGTTAACCGTCTGCAGGAACGTTTTATTACATCGAAAGTATTTCCAGGAAGCTTTTGTATTATACAGGCAGGGACAATGACGCGCAAACTGTAAACATGAATTCAGCACATGATTCTGGAATCGACCAAAAAATTCTAAGCTAGGAGTGGGAGGGGGGTGCCGTCCTAGCGTATAATTTTTCGTCGGTTTAAAAAAAAATGCTGTTTATTGAAAAGTGTGTACCTACGCGGTCAAAAGTACGGTTAAGCTATTTTTTTTATAACTGACGAAAATTTTCGACGCAAGGGGGTTTCAGAATCATTTTACTGAATCCATGGTAACTGGTTGGCCGTCAATGTCCCTGCCACTCTGTATTATTTTATGTATCATTGTTAATGTAAATGTGTCGATGGCCCCACGTTAAAGCCTCGCCCTCATGCATGAGGTTGTGGGTTCAAATCGGGGCAAGTATCAATGTGACTTTTTCAATTTATACCTGTGGTTGACCACTTTTTTCAACCTGATTACTAAGAGGGAAAAGTAGTCGACCGCCATTGTCAACAGTTGTACTTTCTAAGTTTCTCTTAGACATCACTGACATCGATTAGGGTAAACATCGGGAAATAAAAATGAGATGCTGTTCGTTAGTAAGCGTATCACTTAAGAACGGCTGAACCGATTTGCCTATTTTTGTTGTAAAATGTTCGCTACAAGCCGAATTTGTTTTTTTTTTTTCTTATTTTTTTGTTAAACTTTCTATTATTTGTTTACTTAGGGCTGATTTTACCAAAGTCAGATAACTTCTATTCTTGGAATAAAATTGACGACTGACAGTTCTAGTATGGAAAAACTGTCAACAATTCAAAAATTATTCTCAGGATAAGACTTATTCTAGGTATAAAAGTTTGGTGGAATGCGCCCTTAGACATATTTACATAGTATAAAAAGCAAACAGTCTGAAAAATTATAATATGTACAAGTATATAAAAAAGAGGGGAAATAATCAAAGGGCATCAAAAAATTCGTCCGCATCGCTGTCAATAGGAAAAGCGCCCAAAAGGCTGCCAGCATTGCCACGTTGTATGGCAATGCTGATTCTTTGGCCAAAAAATAGGGTAACCCTCTGGTCGTGTGAAGAGTCGTCCAACCGCTTGGTGATGTCTCGAAAAACTAAGGACCGCTTGTTTTAAACGGTTGGTTAACGTACATACGTACGTCCAATAATAACGATTACGTAATCTTAACTATTTGACGTAAGCCAGGGCCATAATTTTGTGAAACAACGCCTTTTTTTGTTTGACCTTAGTTAGCGCCATTTTTGACGTATACTCATGCGTCAAGTGGACGTGAAACAACGTAGCGGGATCGTCCGAAAGGGTTACCGCTGCCCCGGAACATAAAGGGCTAAGGAAGGAACACGGGTGGGTTTTAGTCTGTAAGAGTCTGACACTCCCTTCCGCTCCACCCAGAGCGGGAGTAGTAGATGATTTCCCATCAAAAAAAAAAAAAAAAAAGTGGGCACTCGGCCCCCAGGGCCCTAGTGTTTCAACCCCAAACGGCTCGAACATATAATAAAAAAAAAATGGAAAAGCTTTCCGGAAATTATCAAATAACGGAAAAACTGAAAGTACTTTTATTGTATGGAAATTGAGGACAAGATAACGTCTGTCGGTGCAGCAAGTAATAAATCTGAAATCGCCAAGCTGCCTTGAGCAAGCATGGTGATTAATGCTTGTTCCTTCTCTGTTTGAGAATAGGCCTTTGCCCTGCAGTGGGACAGTAACAGGCTGGTATTAAGCATGTCTTCAGACGTCGTAGGATAATCTAAAAAAAAATTGCACTTTTTGAGGAAATCAGTGAACGATTGCAAAGGGCCGAATATTTGAAATCTAAGATAGATTTTCGTAATCATACGAGCCATATACTTCCAGGATTATTGCAAAAATCCGGGTTATCTTACTTAACCCTTGATAGGGCAGAAACGAAACTTGTGCAGCGACTGTATTCACCCGACTAGTCTAACTTTTAGTTCGATTTTTAATTGATAAAATCGACCTTAAAGTTAGATTAGTCAACTACAAAATTCCTTTCTGCCCTCTAGAGGGTTGGATAACCTGAAGTAAGTCCTGAATAACCACTTGAGCATTGAACGGTGATTGACTGATATGAACGTTATGTACTGACGAATGCGCTGATTAGCTAACAGTAACATTCGAGTCATGTTGACTATCCAAAGGTTTTAATTAATTGACTCTTAGATTAGCCAATCCAGGGTTCAGGTTTCTAATCCTCCTGAAAACTGGGATTTATGCAATGATCCCGATAATAGCTAGCTGCTGGTATGATTAAAAAATCTTACTAGATTCCAAATATTTTCGGACCGTTACAATCGTCAACAAAAGAGCCGATATTTTTGGTTATTCTACGACATTTATGTAAGTAAAGTACATTACTGCAGCGGCTAGCAAAAGAGGCATTGATGGACGAACGTGTAAATGTGGGCCGAGGCGAAGCCGATGCACACATACGTAAGTCCGTCAATGCCTAGTTGTGGCCTAGGCTTGTATAGTACTTTTCTCAAAGTATGCGCGGAAATTAAAACGAAGTAGTACCTAGGCAGAACTTTTTTTGTCAAATACAAATTACTTTCCAAATCAATGACGGAACAACAATAATTTTTCCCGCTTTAAGTGTTATTTGTTTTTTCAATAAACAGCTTTCTATTTGCAAGCCAGTTCGAAATTTAAATAAAACCTTTGATAAGTTACCTCCTTGGTTGCCATGTTTCGGAGTAAAAGATCGTTCCATTTTTTTATCACACGACAGATATGAGTTTACTATGTAATTTATTTGGCCGCTAAACCACGACAGATATGGATATGGATAGGGATATTTGGCCAGTAAAGCAATTTCGATTTATCTCGAAGAAGGTTGTCAAAATAATGCTCAAATTTCCAAGCATGTTTGAGAAAAAGTACCTTATCATGCAATGTTATGGCCCATAAAACTGAAAAGACATACATAATTTTTAAGAAACTTCAACCAAACACCAATTGAATATAATAATTTTAGCGACCCGGCCCTGCTTCGCACGGTGCAGTACACAGTGGTGGCATTTCAAAACATCAAAATTTGTGCTAATGTTATCTAAGTTCAATAATCATGTATGTGCCCCACTGACTGGCAGTTCCAGAGATTAGCGCGCTCAAACAAACAAACTCAGCTTTATTATTAGTATAGATTGTAACACACTCCATTTCAAGAAGGGATGTGTCGTGCTCAGATTCGTGTTCAATATCACTAGTCCAATGGCTTTATTTTTATGCGATAATTTCTCTAAAATATTAATAGATCTAAAATCATTCACGAAATTATGTTGAACACACAACAACATAACATCACCCCATAATCCCTGAAGGATTAGTCAAAGGTGTACCTATACCACACCCACATTTCACCAGTTATGTCTAAAGTAAGTTGAACTATTCTACAAAACAAAATTCATGAGGGATTTTCTTACTGACCTATCATCCGATGATATATAAATCATATAATACACAATAATCGTTCAATAACCAACACCCTAATTGCATAACACAATCTGAATCATTTTAAGGATATTTCTAATCCACTGCTTCATAATTCGATAAAATTGCCTGCTCAACAACGTAAATAACCAATGTATGTTGTTGAACTGTCAAAATGAAAGTCATTCCTACTCTTAGTGTGTTACGTAGGTAAACAAACCTAATTAAGTAGTAGGAACTTCTGTGGAAAACTGGAAATGTATAGTTAAAACTATATTCATAAATTAATTTAAAAACTTCTTTACAGAAAAAAAACAACCTACTTCCAAAAAAGGCACTACAAAGTGAAAAATCAGTTTAATTTCGGAAGTTGGTGCCGTTGGGTTCGCATTTTCGTTGTTTGCCACCGACTTCCGAAATTAAAGATATTTTTCACTTTTTAAGTTGTACTTATCCCACACAAATTCGTATAACACTACTTGCTATGTAATATCAGTGACAGGTACTTATTATAACGCCATCAATATAAACTAAGTGGCAAAAATAGGCTGTGTGAACTTGGCACCAGACTGGAAAAAATAGTTTGTTGAAGGGTTTTTTTTGGAAGATTTCGATAAGTAGTGGATAGTAGTGAACGTATTTTCGTTAGTAGTAATGTCAAAAAAATAATTTAAAAAATGTCATCCCCCTAAATTCGAAAAATCACTTGTTTCTCATAGATAAACGTTAGTAGTGGATTATAGTGCATAATACGTATTATTGAAGCTAACTCAAAAACTACCCAAGCAAAGTTGATACCACTATAATTTTTGAAATCGATTTACAATTGCCGGAGAGATCGCGTAATATACATAAAAAAAAATGCAGTCGAATTGTGAACCTCCTCCTTTTTGAAGTCGGTTAATTATGTAAAGATTCGGCACTTAATTATAGTCACAATGCATCCCATGACAAATCCACTAAGCTACCACTGAAAAGTCATAGGAAAGCAAACGACGCAATTTCGTTAACTTGTACTTCACCAGTAATTTTGATTTAAAAACCAAAATGTTGAACCGATTTTTATTTCATTTCTATGGGACCAATCTGAAAGTAAAACCTTACAAATAAAAAAAGAAGAATTTTGCAAATCGGCTTATAAATAACTGAGGTAACAAAAAAAAAAAAAAAAATCAACCGAATTGATAACTTCCTCCATTTTTGAAGTCGGTTAAAAATAAATTACTGAAATAACTATTTTTAACCTATATCCAATTCCTATACACACACCACTTAAGGGGCTGGTACATTTATTACGTAAAACAATTTTGACCACTTTCTGACCCCCCCTACGTAAGAAAAAAATAAGACTTGGATGAACCCCCTTCCTCCTTTTTAATCTTACGTAATATCAGTATACCAAAATTGCAAAGAAAAAGTTGCAAAAAATCAAAAACTTAATTTTTGTTTACTTTTGTGATTTTACGCAAGAATAGTCGACCCCTCGCACCCCCATGTGAAAAAATAAGACTTGTTTGGACCCCCTCCCCCCTCAAATCGTCTTACGTAATAAATGAACAGTAACGCGCTAGGCTCCCCCCCCCCCTAATTACGAATTTCCGATCTCTATTTGAAGCGTTTTTCTTTTTTTATCGCAAATTCTAATTTTTTTGGTTTCGTTTGTCTAATAACCAAAGTACTTTGAAATTACATGCATAGTCAACCGCACGTCAGTGGTTGATAACACTTTGACCTTGAGCTGGCCAAGCGTAGTACGGTGTATCAATAAAATTAAGAGGCCAGCTTTAAATACCTACTGGTTTTGTTACCACTGAGGCACTAAAGTGCGGACTCCTTCACAGGTTTTTTTTTTTTTTACAAAGAATACTGTGGTTGTCTTTGTTATTTTTTTTTTTATTCGAAAAACTCATTTAATTATTTAAATAATAGGGTTTCGTAGCCAATGGAAAAAACGGGTGTGAGTCCTGGCAGGCCCCAACGAGATTTATCAACAGGTGATAGCTCAAAAGACATTATTTTGTACCTAGCCTGTTTTTGATTCAGTGACGTTTTTATGAAGTATCCAGCTAGCGGGCCCCTTGTTTTTTTTTTTTATTTTTTTTTATTGTTATTATTGTTATTATACTTGAAACAGCCACTGTCTTACATGGGCATTTGACATGACCTTCGTTTTGTCCATGTTCATTTTAGACCCACTCTTTCGGAGGCTCTACTGAGGTCATCGAGCATTGTACTGACGTCCTCCATAGTCTCAGCCATGACTACGATATCGTTGGTAAACCGAAGGTGAGTTATGTACTCGCCATTGATGTTAATGCCAGCCCCCTTCCAGTCCAGAACCTTGAAGACATCCTCCAGTGCAGCGGTGAACAGTTTCGGAGAGATAACGTCTCCCTGTCTCACACCTCGCTGCAGAAGGATAGGTTTCGAGGTCTGATCCTGAAGTCGGACTGACATAGTAATATTTTCGTACAGACACTTCAGCACCTCGATGTACCGATAGTCGATCTGGCACCGTTGAAGAGACTGCAGTACAGCCCATGTCTCGATCGAATCAAAGGCTTTCTCGTAGTCCACATACGCTAAGCTGAGAGGCCGGTTATACTCTTCGGTCTTCTGTATAACCTGTCGCAGCGTATGTATGTGGTCAACGGTGCTAAAGCCTTAACGAAATCCGGCTTGTTCGGGACAGTAGGTACGCCAGGCTCCAAAAACTTCAATCCTCTTTAGTCTGCTAAAAAATTTAATACTGGCTACTTGGTATGTGAAAAACGGCATCTACTTGGTCAAATAGGATTGAATACCTTTTTTTGAAATTTGAAAATTATGAGGCACAGCGCGAACTGCGTCTTTACTAAATGTACCTTGTGGAAACTCCCCATAGGGTTTTGGTCGGGTATAGTTAGCATGAGGCTTTCGAAATTTCTAACTACTAAATATACCCGAGTTGAGAGTGTCTTAATCGGGTATATTTAGGACCTAGCGTTGCGTGATTACGTACTAATAAATATATACCCGGCCGTATAATGCTAGACTGTATATTACTACAGACATCCATAGTCTGTGCTGGACCGCTTTGTGCTCGTTACACTAAAGAGCAAAATGTATTTCAACACAGGCATTCTCTGTATTAGTATACATTATGCTCGTCATTTCCAAAGCAAACTACGTACGAGTGCAGAGCAAAGGATTCGGCAGGGTTGTGAAACATCGGGCATTACGCGTTCCGGTGCTGTACCTAATGTTACCATGCAAAATATATGTTTAATACCTATTCTGTACACACTGCGACACATCAAGCTATACATGTCCAGTTTTAGCTGACCTCGCATTGTATAGGTTTTTCGTACATTCAGAAGTCGGCTTATACTGGTTTTTTATAGCTTGATGTGTAGCCGTGCGTACATTCATCTATCTCGACATAGTAAAATTCTATGAGAACTTCGCCACGCGATATTTCCTACTCTAAATACTCGCACTATGCACCAATCTCGCCATTATTGAAATAGGGTATATTTAGTAATTATTCATTTTAAACAGGTGCTACTAAATAACCCGAGTAGCGGTGTCTTTGTAAGGTACATTTAGCGGTAGTCGCTCGAAAATATCATCTCCTAATTATACGCGACGTCGGACAGTTCCGTGACGTCACTGGCGTCCCCACAAGGTACATTTCGTAAAGACGCGCGCGAACTTCACTTACCAAAAGACAAAAATTTCACAAATAGTTCCAGGGATCACGGAGAAATCTTTCCTATTTAAAACTCGTCGATTGCGTAACTGCCTCAATTAAATCGGTTCATCATTATTCATTATACAATCGGCCCAGAATCTTTTTTTGCCATACCTACTTCCCGATTTCGTGTGTCCTAAGCTGGTAAAAAAAACAATAACATTGATATCCGCCGACTTGTCTGAATCTAGAAAGAAACGAGCTATTGCATTAATAGCAGTCTATCGCCCCACCACAGTTTTGCAATGTCGCGCTCCAAAAGCAGCTTAGGTGCGCGGGCGGGGACCAGGTCGATGAACCCGTCACGGGCAAGAATAACCAACATTAAAAGCTATCATTTATTTTTGAATCTTTATTTCATGTCGACCTTACTTTACGTTACTACGCGTTGGGAAGGAATGGTGTCAATTGGTTTCGAAATGCGATAATATACTTTCATGTGAAACTATATATGTATAGTTTCACATGAAAGTATATTATATGTATAAATGTAGAAACGGTTCCCTTAACCGACATGTAACATGTAACATGGTCTGGTGTAGCTGAACCCTTTCTAACCCCATGAATCGGAATACCAATTATAACTTACAATTTCAATGGGTTAACCTTATTATTCTGGTAACCATTTTAACGGCTCAACCCGTTGAACCTTTAAAAATCTTTTCGAAAAAAAAGGGTTGTGCAAATGCTCTCTGCGCAAGCAATAAGTACATACTAAACAATTTTATTTTAAACTTTAGAAATACCTATTTCTTTACTCGTTTCGAAAAGAATTACTTACGACTTTCATTTTGCTTTTTTTTTACATAACATTTCATAAACAATGTTTTGAATAAACTGTGGTATACTATAGGTACATCTCTGTCTAACCCTTCGGGGAATACAGGCGTGGTGTTATATTATGTCAATTGTACAAAAATGATACAAACACAAAATTCCAAGGGAAAACATTCAAGCAACATAAAAGTTAAAACATATTCTGTATTACATAGTTAAAATAATTCAGTAAAATTTATCAGTCAACAACGACAACGAGCCACGCGCGCCTCAAACAACCAGATAGATACGAATGTGCCGTGTTCGCACTGCTCGCCTCGCCTTGGGTAGATGTATAGAGGTAGTGAGTGACGATGGCGCCCGGCGAGAGATCTGGCAACGTCGCATGTTCGTGTTTTGTACTTGCGCGCGGACAGACGTTTGTACGTAACTACGCAGGGTATCTAAAATATCCAACTCGCCTCAGTGCCTTCATTGTGTTGCGATAATAATGATTTTTACTTCTGTATTTTTTTTGTATATACATATATACATTATAACAATGTTTTTTCCTTACCTAAGTCTGCACTGCAAAAGTAATTACCTACGTACTACGTTTCTCAAAATTCTTTAAAAATGATGACTTGTTCAGCACAGGGACGGGACAAGGATAACAAAAAAGTAATATTTTGGTGCGTACAGGACGCTCTTGCTATCCATACAACATAGATCTTCTTTACATTATTACATATTATAAAAACAAAGTCGCTCCCGCTGCCTGTAAGCTTAGATCTTTTAAACTACGCAAAGGATTTTAATGCAGTTTTCAGCAATGGATAGAGTGATTCAAGAGGAAAGTTTAAAGGTTTTTATACATACATATCATAGTAGAGAAAAGCCGAGAAATTCAAAGATTTGTAATGTGATGTCGTAACAAACAAACATATTTTTGTGCGCTTACAACGCGATAGATTAAATTAATGTATTACGGAATCGTATATCTTAAAAAGATCGATAAAAAAGTCCGCGATGGTAATGTTTATCTCCTAAGGATAACGCACAGTACCCATTTTTATCTTTTTCGTATTACAAAAAAATTATGGGTTATTTACCAAGTTATTTAAACCATACAGTATTATTCCTTATCCAATTAAATACATTAGTTAGATACGTTGTGCATTTCATGTAGATCAAAATTGCCCTTTACAGCATATCATTAAAATTAATATCTTGGAAAAAGAAGAAGTACGAAGTTCGCCGGGTCAGCTAGTACATCATAAAATGCGAAAGTAACTAGTGTTATCTTTTCACGCCTTATCTGCTGAATGGATTTGCATGAAATTCTTATGAAATTAAGAGGACTACATGACCTAAAGCGCGGTCTTTGTCGGACTGCATAGAAAAGAAAGAGAAGCGCGATGCCACAACGCTGGTAATTTCTTGCAAAATATGAAGCAATTATCGATTTACGAAAAATCTAGTGTTTGGACAAAAAAACTAAAACACTATAGTTTTAGTATGTTGCTTGTAGAATAATCTGACAAAAAATCATAATGATTGTATGTATATTAGTATGAATTTTGTTGTAAATAAAAAGTTTTTAGAGGTATCTTCATGATTTTTTTCTATCGTACCAAATAAGTTGTATTATGTTTTCAACACACTATCATCCTAGCATTTATCCTGAAGAATATCATATATTTTTTTGGTTTTTTTTACTGTAGTCTATCATATACTTTTATTGTTTCTAAAACTTGCGTTTTTTGCGTTTAGGTCTTGTAAGCCCCTTAACGTCCAAAGCGAAGTAGTAGGTTTACGGTCGAGAGGTGATTTTTCCAAAAACTTAATCGGCATTATTACAAAACAAGGTTTAATCTTTAGAACCCAGGCTTAAATCATCGAGCCATTTTTAAATTTCGATTTTATAATCCGACAAAGTTAAAGTTGTCTAAGTTGGCAATTATGCATTAAGAACTTTACGTTCGTCGTAATGAAGTTTTCTAGATACTCTTAGATCTAGAAAACTTTATTATGACGCTAGATCGGCTAGATCTAAAGTTAGAACTCGTTTTGTATTAAGACGGAATAAGTCCGATAACTCCGAAACAACGAAATTTGAATCCCACGCTATCGGGTCATTGCAAATTAGCTTTAATATAACCCATTCCAAAGAATGCGCCCAATTACCACTAAACTTTATATCGAAGTCAAATAATTGATTTCAATTATGCACATAAAAGGCACTTTTTTAACCTATAATAATTTATACAAGTTGCCTCTACCAAAAGGCAGTTCCGTATCTAGAAGAATGGGCAAGAAACTCGTAGACACTTTTAAAATGTTACTACACAAGAGATGCCTTTTTTGTATATATCGGCAAAATTTCTAACGAAAATAGCTCAAACAGTCATACAGCTAAATAATCAGTGAAAAAGTTTCGAATATGATATTTAAAGTACGTGTAAATTCGTTTATAAACACACAAGACAAACATAATTATTATGAAATCTAAATTAAAAAATAAAAGATTTATTGTTAAGAATACAGATACAATATTTGTGTTGAAATACTTGCTAGTATGTTCAGAAACTGGTAATATCAACAACGATTATAAGTTAAACATCTTAGGCTACAAGCGGAAACGGAAGAACGGTGCTGAGTTTTCGTGATTTCGTGAAGTAATCTTGGTCGCAGGACGCAGTCTGCTGCGATCGATGCCAGCCAGCCGGTCCTACGCCATGAAAAGGGGGTGAGGAGTAGTGCGCACAACTTCATTGCGCCGGCTAACGTGAAAGCGGGCGCGGCGCGGGTTATTTGTACATATTCATTATCTATAATTGATTTCAGATCGTATTGCAACATAGGTCCAAAATTGCATAATTGTTAAAATAAAATTATTTTTAAGCCAAATAAAGAAGATTAATTTCCCTTTTGACCGTTCATTTTCGAAGATATTAGGATGCCCACCCTATTCCATAATTTAATATTTACGATGAATAAAAACAACAATAATTTAGAACTGTATATAAAACAATAGCTAGTCTGAGGCAGAATATGTATTTGAACGTTCCTGTTTTTTTATTAAATAAGTAGGTACTAGCTTTTGCCCGCAGCTTAGCTCGCGAAGAGATTGGTTTTACCTACTAGAAAGTTTCGCAGGCGTGCGCACAACTTGCCAATCAATGTTTCAACGCCATCGGATGAATACTCTGATATAGTAGTTTTTGCGTGAAAGAGTAACAAACATCCATCCTCACAAACTTTCGCCCATCCATCCTCACAAACTTTTGCGTTTATAATATTAGTAGGATTTTAATTTATATTACATAAATTAAGATAACAAATGCCTTGGATGAAATGGATTCATTTCTGACATTCAAAATGCTCGTTACTGAACTCCCGTTATTATTAACAGAAGGTCATTAAAACTTCGTAAATTTTGTCTCTGGAAATAAAATGCCGAAAAGAATTTAGTGTTTAGAATTTCATTTTAACATTTCCCGAAATACAGCATATCTCCTAATGTTTGTCCAAACGTTACACTTGGAAAAATTATGAAATCTATCGATTAATGCGAAAGAAATACACGATAAGTTTTTGGATTCTTGTTTGTTCGGTTTCCGGGTGAGGCAAGGAAGTTGTCAAAAATATTTTAATGCTCTTAGGATAATAACTTGTATGGAGAAAATTTATCTTCTGTCCTTTTCTTAATGAAATCGAAAAAGAAGATGCACTGTACTTAAATTTAGTTTAGTTTGTGAACAACAGAATCGGCACCGTTATGTAACATTCCTATCCAGTGTATTGAAAAATTTATTCTCCTCGCGTTATTTTTTTAAATATCAAGGCAATCATTTTTATTTATCGTACACTCAAAGTATAATAAGTTCGAGCACCTTAAGTTCTAAAGTTGCTTGCGGTTATTAAAAAGTGCGCTCTGCGAACACTACGAATGAAAACAATTTAAAAACACAAACGAACAAAGCAAGTTAATAATAAGCTTCTTTAAATAGATTATATTAAGTATGTAATGTAAGGGATGGTTTTATGTAATAAATAAGAAACGTGCTTTAAATATTTTTATGCGGCGGGACACCCACCGGGTGTTTCTAGTATAGGTAGTATGATGCAGAGGGGGGACCGATAGTGGTGGTGGTGTGGACTAGGTGTTGTAACATTATTATGCAATGCAAAAGTTGCTGCCTGGTGACGGGTCCACAGGGTGAGGGCGAAGGCGCCACCCCACACAGAGTATAGCTCTGCTCCACCCACGCCCCCAGCTCTATCGACCTGCGCAAGCATCCGGCCCGTTACTGCTAGGGGCTCGTCGACCGACCCAACCGAATTGTACTTTTCTATCCCCTCACTCCTATCGCACATCAACTCATTTTATTCAATTCGCCTTTTTGATCTCGCATATTCGCATTAACGCTAAAGTAAGAGCAATAATTAATTGAAACTCGTTACAATTTATTTTTTTGGTAACTAAGTACCTACCTATATTTTGTTTATTGTATTACGAGACAAATATATGTCTGAATACATAATAAAACCCAAGGTTTCATTGGTTGTTGTAACAGATGAGTAATGTTAGCGTAAGTGAAGCTACAAATAAATAATCAGCTTCATGTTAGATTTGTAATTGATTTCTGTGCACCGATATGCGCAGTGCGTACCACACTTTGTTGCTGCAAACATAAATTACATGACCCATTGGTAAATTTGCGAAATAACGTTACAAAGAGTTACATGGTGAAAGTTGGTATACTCCGATTCCTTTCTGGACCAGTATTAAGAAACTTGCTTGATAAAGTGACCATTACACTTTTTTTCCTTGTTGTGTAAACATTCGGTTAAGGAACAGAGCAAATTAAATGTACAACTGTCGGACTTTCTCACACACTTCAAACGATAAGGACAGGTGTTTTTTCGTTTTACGTACCGTTTTCTTAAGTCAGGACTTCCATAATTTATAATTTTACCAGCATACTTTGTATTGTTAGAAACATTTTTTCATTCTGGTTATACACTATACTTATATTCTATTTACTCTAAATTCGTGTTTAACTGCCTAACAATATTATGAACATATTCGTAAACATTAGCTAACGTGAGCTAAGCCAATCAAGACAAGCCTGGAAGTGGCTGGAAGCCTTGAAATCGAAATTAACAAGTCAAAGACCAAACTCATAGTTCAGCTACTAATAGCTTTAGACCAAGCTCGAGGTTTGCTAGTGAGCGATGGTCCGCAGTGTCCTTGGAGTCCGACTAACCTGTGCTAACAGACTGGATACGGAACACGATGCTGCGCTCCAAGGCAAAAATCAGCGACATAGCCAACTAAAGTGGGACTGGGTCGGACACGTTTGCCGGCTGATGAATGCGTTGTGGGCTAGGACCATCACAATGCCTTTGGCCGTTTTCGAGTACCCCGAAAACGGCTAAAGGCTTGACGTAAAAAAGCCGGGATTGGTCCATTTGGCTCAAGATCGAGTTGAATGGTGAAAACAAAAAGATGCCTTTGCCCTGCAGTGGGATAACAGCGAGCATTCGATGAGCTGGACTGAAACTGGACGTAAATTCTAGGCTCCACCAACGATCATGAAATACCCTTCGGTACTACTGCTGCTGGTTAGGAGAAAGGTTGTTGTGGCCTGTCTGCTAGTCCGCCGTAATGGAATGGGGATGTGACCATGCTACCAGCCCATTCATTGATTTTTTTTTTAATGGAATTAGAATTTTTGGGTAAGGAAGAAAGACAGCAAAAGTATAAAATCTGGTCACATTCAGAAATGGAATAGTAAAAAAAAATCTGTACGAGTCCTGAAAAGGCTCTCCTAACCTAAGCTCCGCATAGAGTGGCGAAATAAAAAAAATAACCAACAAATGTCGCAACGCTGCTATTCATATAATTATGAGTGTTAGTTGTGATAGTAGTGCCACGTGTAGTGACGGAAAATCACTTCTTCAACCAATAAAGGACCAATAAAACCGTTGGCACGCTCGCCAGACCTGAAGACGATAACGCGTAAACCAGCTGACAGCAAGACGAGGTTGCACTAAGTACAAAGGGTACCAGACTACTCGTTGGAAAAAAAATCAGCCGTTTAAACAATATTTAACTTTGTCTATACCAGTAGAAAATTGTTTTTCTCCTCCAAAGATTTTTGATAGTCTAGTAAAATTATGATTTACGTTGGTTTTTGTTAATTTTGTTACTTATCTATAAATATATAAAACTCAAAGGTGACTGACTGACTGACTGACTGACATAGTGATCTATCAACGCACAGCCCAAACCACTGGAGGGATCGGGCTGAAATTTGGCATGCAGGTAGATGTTATGACGTAGGCATCCGCTAAGAAAGGATTTTGATAAATTCTACCCCCAAGGGGATAAAATAGGGGATTGAAGTTTGTATGAAACTTTGTCAATTTTAAACCGATCGGGCTGAGACTTTGCATGCATATAGCTACTATGACGTAGGCATCCCCTAAGAAAGGATTTTGATACATTCCACCCCTAAGGGGATAAAATAGGGGATGAAAGTTTGTATAAATCTTCTTAGATTTTCGACTGATTGAACTGAAATTAAAGATTGGAGCTACTAAGATGAAGATGTCCGCTTAAATAGGATTTTGATAAATTCAACCCTCATGGGGATAAAATAAGGGATGATGGAGGATGTAAATGTATTATTTTGAACTATCAGTTAAT
This sequence comes from Hydraecia micacea, assembly GCA_914767645.1. Taxonomy (NCBI): domain Eukaryota; kingdom Metazoa; phylum Arthropoda; class Insecta; order Lepidoptera; family Noctuidae; genus Hydraecia; species Hydraecia micacea. The sequence continues at coordinate 7,262,793 of OU611794.1, forward strand.
AATAATAATACTTAACGCGAGCGAAGCCGCTGGCAAAAGCTAGTTTTATAATATAATCGTAATGGTAAAATTCTCACTATTCTCAATAACGCTATGTTAACCTAATTTTTTAGACCCCGTCCCAAAAGTTACTGCAACGGTATCTATACAAGTATCATTCGTACGAAACGACGAGTGTTTGGAGGCGTGAGATGAAAACAATAAATTCCTTTTTTATTTAATAAAACTATTACATTCATGAAATAACGTCAAAAACATAATATCACATTAATTGTACTTTAATGCTAATCATTCTTAATGTGCATAATTGCATACCTACCATAAAAGAAGAAGCCAAGTCGTTGAAAGCGTTTCCTTGTTCGACTTTCGTGCGGATTTTCATTATATCAAGGCAGTATTTGTGTAAGTTTAATTAAAATCCATGCAGCAATTTAAAAAAGCATATGGGCAGCTTTGTTTTAGATATAAGTATTTCCGTTTAAGATTATTAATTAGGTATTTAAATTATGCCTACCTGTCTGTCCTTCTAAAATTGATTATGATTTATTTGTGTTCTTGTTTTATTGGCTTATTCCCAAGAGCTCTAAATCTATTGTTCTCCAAAAAATTTCTTTCCCAAGGGCTCCATCATTTTATTAGTTAAAATACTAAAATTGTTCCCAGCAGCGGCTCCAAAACAAATCGCATAAGGTCAACAAAACATAAATTGCTAACATTAATGTTATAATTTCGGACGGACGACCTAAAAAAGAAGGTGGCTGGGGTAGACTGGATGCGGAAGGCGGAGGACAGGGTGTTGTGGCGCAGTCTGTGAGGCCTATGTCCAGCAGTGGACTGCGATAGGTTGAGTTGATTGAATGTTATAATTTTGCGATACTTATATAATTTCAGTACAAAGGCAGTCAACAATCGATATTATGCTAAGTATGTACTCATAGGTACCTATTGTAAAATTGAAAACAATAATCTCACAATGCGCTTTCTGTCATCACAAATTGACTTTATGACACGCAATATGAAGTTAACAAATAAAAATTACAGTCTTCTCCTTCAAAAACAATACAATTAAAAATCGGGTTTTTTCTACCCTGCTTTACTCTTCATTTAATCCACTCATTGTACTCAAAAAATAGCCCTTGTTAGAAATAATAATGAAATCTTTTTGTTAGCAATTTTTCACTGTCCCAAGTACCTAACATAATTATAATTATGAATTTTTTGATTAACATTATTCTCTGAAATAAACCTGCCACTATACAGTTTTATTTCAGAGAATAAAATTGTATACTTAACAGGTATAGTAGGCGCCACGAAAAATGAGACTTGACTTTTATCTTAAACTTTATTATTTCGTAATAAATATTATAATATTTAAAAAAAAAATTATCTAAATGTCATCGATAAATCCCTGAATAGATATACACATTATGGGTAACTATTTCGTAAACGACTTACCTGCGCAAAATCCCTACTACTGAGCTTTTCAAGTCTCGTCTTTCGTGGCGCGTATTATACAGAAAGACTTTCTACAAAGCGTATTGAAATAAAAATAAAACTTTTAAAATAGAATAAAATATTAAGCATACCGCTTTTGGCGTAAAAGTTGTGGGACTATTATTGGCCTTGACTCTTACCTTTACATACATAAGTAATTCAATTACCTGATGACTAACAGTTTAACAGAATTTATTGGTTAAGGATTTTTTTCATCCTGAGGGAGGTAAAACAGTAACTATTAATTTTGCAGTTCTAGTAAGTAATGCGGTTTTTGTAAAGAAAATAAAAATATTATTGTATCTAGGTAATACAACTTGTCACAAATTCAAAATAATAGAATGCCCTGCATAATATTATGCAACTTAAAAATGTCTTACTTCAATTGTTACAAGTTTACCTAACCTTAGAACAAAATAAATTTTAAAAAGAATAATATACAAAAGGCATAAAGATTGATTGAAGTAGCAGCTATTCAGAAAGTAGATGACGTCACCGACCCGGTATCTCCCTTCCCCTCCCACCACGCGCCACAACGCTCATTTTTCCTTGCCTGACTCGCCAGCCAGTGCTACCTCACCTCGGACCCCGCGTCTCCCCTCATCGCCCGTTTGCCTGCGTGTGCTATCACAAACACGCGCGCAGTGTGTTGAATCGAGTTTCACACGGAAACCGGCTACGGCATCGACTGCGGCCATGTTGTAAGAACCATAAAACTGGCAACGTCGCACCAGACATCGACCGATTTAATCTTGTTTGAATAAATTTATCAAAAGATAGTAGTAGGTAGGTAGTAAATAAATTTACAAATAAACGTTTAATGTGATGGCAATGAATTGTCATAGCATTTTTTCTGCACTTTTGTGTAATAAATTTACCTAAAACCTACAATAAATAAGACAATACCTACTAACTAAATTTACCTGGATGAAAACTTATATGAATTACCTTCCTACTTTTATAATAAACGGAATTTCAACGAGTTTTTGATATTATTATTATAGTTAACTAGCGAGTTCGAGTCTAGCGACCCGCCCATGCTTCGCACGTGTGTAATTTACTGTGGCGACATGTCAAAACATCGTGATTTCTTTGCTATATTAGTTAAATATTAATGTAACACATACATACGTTAAACCTTTTGGAATAAATTCTCTAAAACATTGTGAAAACCGCATCAAAATCCATTGTGTAGTTTAGAAGAACTAAGCGGCCATTCAAGTTGCTTTCTTTTATTTGTATATAAATGTATAGAATAAATAGATTATAGATGCCTAAACAAGTCATACCTACCTACTAATAAGTACCACGAACACCACTACATTCTCAGTTAACTAAGTACCTACTTTAAGTAGGTATATTATTTAGAATTATAAAATGTATTTTTGAATGTGGTGTGTGTAGCGCGATAAAATAATAATAACAGTGAAGTTGTTATTCATATTATTTATACATTTAATGAATCGTGTTCGCGACTATAGTACCTACGATAGAGAGAATGGGGAGGCAAACGGCGGTATGGCAACAACGCTTATCTTTTATACGCCTATTGTGAACCGTGATCAGAGCGGCAACAGCGCGTTTTATAGCTGCTGGCCTGCTCACTCTCGTGTCATGCCGACGCGCACCGCTGCTCGTCCGGTTAGTTGTTTATTTTTTAAATAAAGTTGCCTCTTCATTATACTGCCATTTTAAGTTTTGTATTGATGCCAAAAACAGTTAATATGATTATCTAGTTATTGCATGACGATTTTGATAGATACCTAACTACATAAATGCATTTCGACATCTGTGTTGTTTCCCCATATTAAAAATAATCATTATTTTAAAGTATAATGTAGTATTGTTTAAAGCACATCACAGACGTAGCTATAATATAATCATATTATATACTGTGCTATAATATATCGTGACCTCTTATGTGTCACTCTTGGCAAAATCACTTGCCGATTCTACATTTTGAAGCTCTAACGGATGCAAAAACTCTCATGTGTACATACGACGTTTAAATCGTAATTTATTTACCAACTTCAAGATCTCCAATGTGCTTGCTAATTAAAAGATGGTGCTTAAAAAATCTTGTGTCAATTTACACATACGAGTTTTAGGTGTATGACATACTCGTCGTCTTTAGACAATTATTAGAACAAAATATCTTATGACATAAACATAACATACATAACGTAGACAACATAACATAGACATAAATACTTTAAAGACAAGTTAAAGTTAGTTAGTTAGTTTAGTTAGTTAGTTTAGTTAGTTAGTTTAGTTAGTTAGTTTAGTTAGTTAATACAGTTCATACTGCACCAAGTTCAAATATTATTGCTAGGCCAGGAAGGAACTTTGAATTGTCAAGAACTGCTAAAACATGGCTGGATATTTTACCAAAAGTGCCGAGCCATTACTGTCGTCCTAGCTCAAAAAAAAAAATTATGTTGAATCGACTTTTCGATCTGAACTCCACAATACGTGGGACACTCAGCAGGTTTTGCGAAAATAAAAAAAATGTTCTACTTATAGGTAAATATGTTTTTAATTAAATCTTTTCAAAGTACCCACTAGCCTCTATCACAGCCTCTATTCAAAGTTTCATGCGTCTGAACCAGTTTTCGAAACTTTTTCCAGTCCGCCGCAGGCCGTAGACACATCGTTTACAGCCTGCTCGAACGCTGACAGCGCATCTTCCGGCGACGAAAATTGTATCCCTTTGAGCAGATTTTTTATTTTCGGGAATAAAAAGAAGTCACACGGTGCTAGGTCAGGGCTGAAAGGAGGGTGACCCAGGAGTTTGACCGGCGTGTTGTCCAGGAAGTCCCTCATTTTGAGCGCGGTGTGCGAAGGCGCGTTGTCGTGCTGGAGCAGTAGCCCGCGGAGCCCTGTGTTTGGAGCTTGTTGCTCACAACAGAGAAAACTTCTGCCAAGCATTTGGTAGTATACGGTTCAGCGTTGATGCTTCTTTGGTTCCGTAAAGGAATTGACACCAAGTAGCCAGTCAAATTGAAAAAGCTCGCGATCAAAATCTTCCCCCCGCTTCAAGATCGCTTCACTTTGGTAGGCGTTGATTCGTTTTGAAACACCCAAACCGTCGACTGGAGCTTCGTTTCTGTATCGTATTGATAAATCCAAGACTCATCACCTGTAATGATGTCGTAAACACGTCGAGACGAGCCTGCTTCAAATTTGTGTATCAAATCACGGCACCATTCCACCCGGGCCCGCTTCTGAGCATCGGTGAGGTTGTGCGGCATCCAGCGTGAAGCTATCCTCCTCACGCGAAGATGCACGTGTAGAATTTCGTAAAGGCTTCCCGATCCAACCTGTAGTATGTGCTGAATCTCTTGATACGTAACTCGCCTATTGTCTTGGATTAAATTTTTCACTGCTAGCACGTTTTCTTCCGTAACAGCCGTCAAAGGGCGACACCACTTCTTTCTTCAACCTCCAAAGTTAGTCGACCGCGCTTGAATTCGTTATAACAACGATACACGGTTGCCTTAGGGCCTTCATCCATGAATGCCATTTGAAGTCGTACGATTCATCCGGTTTCAGGCGACACTTGAAATCGTAAAAAATCATAGCGCAAAAATGTTCGCGGCGCAGATCCATTTTTTTATGAGACACGATAATTTAAATTAGCTCGCAAACAATATGGAGGGAAATTTTGAAATTGGAACGTACCTATTTTTACTTACAAATATCAAAATAGATTATAAGTGGCCAGTCTCTCATACATAAATACTTTTTTTCGCAATACTTTGTGAGTGGCCTGGTTCATGCATCAGGTTTTTAAGGAGTAGTGTTTTGAAATATTGAAAACCACTATAGAGCTGCCTCTAGAAAGACATTTTCGAAGGTACTGACTAAAGAAAATATCGACAATTCGGCATTCACCATCCTCTCAAAGACCAGTGCGACTGTGCGACACGTGTTGTAGTTATGAAACCGGTAACATTTCCAAAGAAGAACATGATAATGATAGCCATATTGCGAAGAATATCGAAACCCGTGAAGCCAAAAAGAATACCGTAGTTACTGCAAACGCAAAGATTGTGGTTATAACAGTCGACGTTCAAAGTGTTTTGCTTGCCACAAAGCTATTGGCTAGTGCACTGTACTACAAATTAAAATTACAATGCCATAACTTAGCGGCTTATAACGTGCTATCCAAAGGTGTGACAATTGACTTTTGGCAGGAAGCAGATGGTAATATTACTGCTAATGAATTCACATCCTGTTTAATAGACTACTGTCAAAACCTGCCACTTTCAACAGAGCGCGTTATCATTGTTTCTGATGAATGCGGAAACCAAAACCGGAACCGAATTTTGTCAAGTGCCCTAAGCGATTTGGCGCAAAGAAAGAAAATTTGTATCGAACAACGCTTTACCTGGAAAAAGGGCACACTATGATGGAGATAAATAGTATTCACTACACTATTGAGCAATACATAAAACCATCAATATTCGCTCCCAGTGATTACATCACCCGAACCGAATGAGGCAAGCTCAACCACAAAAGCCTTATGATGACAAATCTATTTACCATAATTTCTTTCTCAATTCAAATCTCAATTTCTAAGAGATGAAATCGAACCTAAAATCCATACGGCCTGGTAAAAAGAAGGTAGATCCTGTCGTGGTGGACATTAGACTGGATGCGGAAGGCGGAGGACAGGGTGTTGTGGCGCAGACTGGGAGAGGCCTATGTCCAACAGTGGACTGCGATAGGTTTAGTTGATTGATTGATTGGACATTAGTGGCCTTAAATATTTATCCGATGGATCCATATTTTATAGGTTATGACATGTCATGTCGATGAGTGGTACGTACTTCCACAGCGAAGAAATAACCAAAGAAATGGTCTGGGCCCTGTTTGATAAACGTTACAAATTGTAATTGTATTTTACAAGTTACAAATCTACAAGTTTCTTTTTAATAAAGAATACAACTTACAAATTTATCATGGTGGAAAACTAACAAAATTGTAAAATTGTACCTAAAATTTTACATATTTCATTTTTAAGGGGCTTACAGGACCTAAACGCAAAAAACGCAAGTTTTAGAAACAATAAAAGTAAATGATCGCCTACAGTAAAAAAAACCAAAAAAATATATGATATTCTTCAGGATAAATGCTAGGATGATAGTGTGTTGAAAACATAATATAACTTATTTGGTACGATAGAAAAAAATCATGAAGATACCTCTAAAAACTTTTTATTTACAACAAAATTCATACTAATATACATACAATCATTATGATTTTTTGTCAGATTATTCTACAAGCAACATACTAAAACTATAGTGTTTTAGTTTTTTTGTCCAAAGACTAGATTTTTCGTAAATCGATAATTGCTTCATATTTTGCAATAAATTACCAGCGTTGTGGCATCGCGCTTCTCTTTCTTTTCTATGCAGACCGACAAAGACCGCGCTTTAGGTCATGTAGTCCTCTTAATAAACATTTTCTCTTTACGGGTGACAATTTACATATTTGTAAGGAAAACTGTTTTATTGAACGCATAATTGTAATTTCTAATTTACATATTTTGTAAATTGTAGAACAATTCCGACAGGTGGACTCGCCTCTCTGTACCTCAATTTAATAAGTGAAGAAATTTAATTGTTATACATTAAAAAATGGTTCTAAAATGAAGTAGTGGCAGTATGAGTTAACGGCAACGGCGAGTTTTTCCAGTCATTGTTATAGATGCTCAAGGATTTCAACTGTTCCGCAATGGCTTTCCACTTTTTATTTTCATATCGTGAGTTAGTTTTTCACTAAACCGACCGAATAAAACATCTTTATTCTCATATATTAGAGACAGAATCGTGATTTTGTTATTGTGCCCCATGGAGCAAAATCGCGATTCTGACTTTCATTATGAATCAAACAAATAGAAAAGTAGGTACTCTGTAAACCAAATTCGAAATGTTTTAAAATTCTAAGATTTTTTAAATCTACCCTCGATTTAAGAATCTTCAACAAAAACATACATTTTATGTAATTTGTAACTTACAATTATAAATTTGTAGATACATTATTGTCATTGAAATCTACAGGCGTTTTCTGCACATGTAAACGTTTTTAAACAGCACTTGTAATGGTAATATTTGTAATGTTTTACTTTTAAAATCCTTACATAATTGTAAGGTTTATTAAACAGCACTTGTCATACAACTGTACAAATATGACAATTACTATTTACAAAATTTTCGGATTGTAACGTTTATTAAACAGGGCCTTGGTATCTCCAAACCGATTGTATTGTACTCTATTAAAAATTACTGAGAGCAAACATTTATAGGAACCGAAAATGGTAATAAATCAGGATTACCATCCGTTTTACAATGCATTACAATATAATCCGGATACTTAATTTGGCAATAAGGATCAAATTCTGAAAAGAAATGATACACGGCAAAGTAAAGGAAAGTGGACATATTTAAGATTAACTAAAATCATGTAAAATCAGATCAACAAAATGATTAATTATGGTTTAACAATGAATTCAGAAAATAATTTATTATAAATACATAAGTTAACAGCCAAATTACTTCTGCTACAGTGCAAACGAACAAATCACTTACATTCTAGATACTTAAACTGTTACTATGTTAAAATAATTGTTTTTTTTTTTGTTAAAAATGCGCCCTTTACTTTACTTTGTCGTACTTATATTATTTATTTCCAGAATTTGATCCTTATTAGCGACACCATCGGAGGGGGTATACGACAAAGTAAATTAAAGGGCGCATTTTTAACAAAAACAATTATTTTAAGATAGTAACCGTTTTTAAATATCCGTTTCTGAGAAAAATGGTCTTGACTGATGGATAGACGGAGAGCGAAGTGATCTTATAAAGGTTCCGTTTTTTTCTTTTGAGGTACAGCACCCTAAAAAACAAACAAAAAAAAAATGTAATCTATGCCTACCATCTTTTTGCCTGCCCAAGTTACCCAAAGGAGGATCGCTCACGTTTCCTCATACATTTATTAATATTTTATTCACCTTAAATGGGAAGGTCCAAAGGAAGGGAGCATTAATTGTCAAATATGAATCGACAGGGCCGTTTTCGGGAAACTACATAATATCTCGTCCCAAAAAAGAGCGCAACAAACAAATTTAGGTAAATGAGTATTATTCTTTAAATGCGTTTTGTTCATCTTAGAAGGTCCTTAAAAGAGACATAATTCGTCGACTTTTTTAATAAATAGCTACATATCAGTGGCGAAGGTACCATACAACTCGATTCCCACCGGCTTCCCTTCGAAAATTCAGAACATAACCACTCTATAGTCAATTCATCATTGAAAATTTCTTTTGGAATTATTTTTTGCTCCGACCTACCTGTGTCGTAAATTCACACTTCGCCACTGCTACATATTGCTAAAAAGCACTCAAGAGTGAACCGCGGGTACGGTCAACTTTCTAGCAGGTCGTCCATTGATATCCAAACCACCATGTCAGGCACTGCTTTACCAGCATTCTAACGTAACTGCGTCACACCTTCTCCACCCAGGTAATATTATTAGTACCTGCGTTCACACTACGTAAAAAACAAGGCGTTTGGGATCGTCCTGCTGCGCCTCGTCGAGTTGCGCATGTGAACGACGACTGATAAAACCATACATCGAAATCTCCGACTGAAATGAGTACACATCCATGTAAAACAAAACAACATACAGGATAGTATCCTGTATGTTGTTTTCACAAAAACGCATCAATACCTGTAGGTACATCGAAAATGCTATAATTTCGTGTACTACTTGCACTTGAAAATACTAAGGATTTTTGGTTGGAATTTTTTGTTTGTTAAACTTTAACTTCGCTGACTGTGAAAGTGTTAAAAAAAGGTTTACCGAACTCATTTCCAAAAGTGCACAAAATCCATACTAATATGTATTAAAAATTCAAAAGTAATTCTGTCTGTATGTTACCTTTCACGCCTAAACCTCTGAACGGATTTCGATAAATGTTGATGGCATCCTGCGGAAGGATATAGACTACTTTTTGTCCCGGTAGCACGTTACCATGGGATAATTTCCGACAATCACGCGGGCGAAGCCGCGGGCAGAAGCTAGTAATTAATAAAAATTTGGACATTAAGGTAATTAAGGAGTAGAATGATCAAAGAATAAATGATTTTTTTACATAAATATTTTTTAATTATTCGACAAATTATTTTCATGTTTGTAAATTGCAAAAATATGCTCTAAGCGAGTTTCTCGTAAATCCTCGGTTTAATTGTTGAAATATAATACAATTTATAAAAGTATACATGCAAAGTTGCTGATGTGTGTCTTCAAGCAAAATATCGTTGAGTCGGTAGGTACGCAAAGTACGCGCATTGACGTGGAGTTGCGGACACCAGCCCGTATTACCTATTACCTATCGTTGAGTCTCGCTACGGGGCCGTCTCCACGAGTGAGAGAATCGCGGGGATAATATTATCGTTGTGCCAGGTATACACTCTTAGAACGTGTCTCCACACGGCGATATCATCGCGGCGATTCTCTCGCTCGTGGAGACGGCCCCTAAGTGTACATATTTTTGACCTTGTTTCTTGATCTGGGAACATTATAAAAAACAGATTAAAAAAACTAAATCCGAGTTAATATTACTTATTGTTTTGCTTAATATTATTTTATACTCTGTTTTGAGTTGAGATGTCATTGAAATGAAGCGAGGAGGCAAAAAGTTGTAATGATACAAAATAATCTTAACGAATATAATTATGTATACGTGAATTCTATTATCGTTGCTTAATGTCTGCTATCCCTTTATTCAGTTTGTTGTCGTAGTTCAGTAAAAGTTCTAGAAGTTTGTAAAATTATGGACGTTTGTATGGTAAGACTTGGGATGAAACTTAATCAAAAAGGGTGGTGGAAGTTGTCAAAGTTAGATTATTGATATGTCAAAGTATTTTTCTTTCCACAGCTATGGCCGAGTCCAGAATGTCAAATTGTTGGGTCGGGCAGACAACATTGCCACTGGTGTCAATGCTGGAGGTGCCAGTGGCGTTTGTGCCACAGTTGCCTTTATGGACATTAAGTCTGCATCAAAGGCACACAATGCAGAGCACGTGCTGGACGAACGCACGCTTACCACCGAGTATTATGAACCGGCTGCGATACCCTCGGCAGCGGGTGCGCCCTCGGCCGGCTCATCCCCTGCCGGTTCTGGCTACTCAGGTTCTTCGTCCTCCGTGAATTCTACCCCTGCTCCCGCTTCCGTGTCACGCTACCACCTGTCGTGAGTACCAGTTTTACTGGGCTTTATTCTTTTCTACCATCAGTGATCTATTTTTGTATAATTTATTTACATTGAATGAAATGTTGCAGACCAGACCAGTCATCATTTGGGGTCACTACCTATACTCAAATTGATCACTGTGTTTACATGGCTTGAAACCACTAATTCACAAAGATTTGTTTTCGAGGACAACTTGATATTTTTTACTGTATCTTAAATCGACTGATTAATGTGTTCACTGTTTCACACTAAACATTAAATTATGGAATGGTTATTGTAGCAGATTTTTTATGACATAGTGGATTTACGCCTGTAGTTAAATATGCTTGGCCTTGACATAGATGTTGTTTATTTTTCATAATAGTTAAATCAATAAACATTGTATGTTAAGGCGCTTGTGTTTTATATTGAGCGATTGTAGATTAATAATTGTGCTTTTTATTATGGTATAATCTTTAAGTGGCATGTAAAACCTACGTTCATGCACGATTACGGTGCCGCCGCCGCCGTTGACAGTGACAGCCTTCGTTGTTAATTAAGGATTGCAGTGAATCATTTGGATTGCAGTGCGGAATTTCCCGGAGAAGTGAGATGTGCAGTGTTTATAATTGTGTCAGTGAGTGTTTAAGTGATGGAGTGCAGTGAAACCTATACGTTAGTGGCACTTGAAAATAAAGTTCACTGTGGCTGGCGGCGGCCCCTTAATTTATACCTGCACCTTGTTATTAACTCTGTGTGTTTTAGTAATCTTTTGAATGACTTTAATGTGCCTAACCTGCCAAATTGTGTTTTTGTTTGTAGGGTCTTATTTTAGTTTATCGATGGCTCTAATCCGAAATCGAATTGATTAAATGTAAACCCAGGCACTTGTTGTTAATGAAAACTGGGTCAATAAATGTGTGCATAGAAGTCCTACTCACGCAATATCGCATTTTAGCTGCATAGAGACTTACAGCGTTTGTCCACCACCACTGTCAACGAGAAACGAGATTATTAGAACCGAACGTGACGTCAGACGTGCTCTTTCGACGCCGTCATCTCGTTCCCGTTGACAAGGTGGTGGACAAAACGGCCGTAGACCCAAAAAATTGTGCCTTTTGTGACATAATTATTATATTTAAATCATATTATTGAGCTAATTTGTTATTAGGTTAGATTTATTTGAATTATAAATGACAGGATTGACAGGTTTAGTATGAATGTATTTTGTCACAGTAGGTACTGTATCACTTAGGGCTGATTTTTCAATCGACAGATAATTTTTATTCGTGGAATAAAATTGACGTCTGATAGTTTTTGTATGGAAGAACTGTCAAAAATTCAAAATTATTCCCCAGATAAAATTGGGCGTTGGAAAAATCAGCCCTTAATCAGTCAAAAGTAGGCAAGTATTGGATTTATCTAGGAGTTAAACAATTAAATGAAACCGCCTTCTATATATAACTTCAAGGTTTAACATTACATGGACAGGTACTCAATAATCGAAAATAGATAACGCACCGCGGCCTAACGCCAGTTTACATAGCTGTTCTCCGTTACGAGAGATGTACTTGGAATAGGGTAACCATCCGTTCGGACCGGACTTCTACGACTTTTGTTCGGACTTTGTCCGGCTCTTTAATTTGTGCGGATTTTTGGCTTAGTTGGAATACGAGTAATAAAACTTATATAAGGTGTTAAAAAATTAACCTTACGAACTTTAAGAGGTGCTTTAGACCATCGAACTGAACAACTTTCACTATGGGACCAACTCTGAAATCACGAAAAAAAAAATCAGCTGTTTCATACATTTTGTTCAAGTAGGTATTGAACTTTTGTATTAAACAGCTGTTTTTTTTTGCATAAGTAATACCAAATAAGTCTTATATTTATTAACTTATCATTCATCTAAAAACAAAATATACTTCTTTATCAATCAACTTAACGAGATCAAACAATAAATCTTGTATTGCTGCAAACAATCAACTACTTAGTTCAAACATAAAATATTTTTTTCAAAATAAAAATAGTTTTACGTAAAATAATAACTTAACGCTCGTTTCTGGTAAGTATATTATTAATTTAAAAAAATTTCAGCGCACTTTTTTTTATCCCCGCCCTCGCAACCTCCCTTCGCTCGCGAGCGTCTGCTACCATGCCTACCATACCACTGTAACTAAGTGGGTAATGTTTGGTTTTTGTGACTAAAATGTCCGGACTTTTATTGAAATGTCAGGATTTTTCAAATTTCTAAATGGTAACCCTAACTTGGAATCACCCCTCGCCCACCTGTGTAGCACAAAATACAGAGAGTACAAAAGTCAATCTACATAACAAAGTGCGCTCGAGCAACGCACACAAACACCGCTCACGGACACGATATCTCAGAACGGTTGAAAACAGTGCGAGCGCGAGTGCCATCCGCTTGAGACGCGTCTGTGAAGTGCAAAAATGGAGCACCAAAAAAAAGTTATTATAACTGTTCGGTGGACGGTTGTTTAAATTCAACATTAAACGGTGAATTGTCGTTTTTTAACCTACCAGTTGTTTCAGAGAGGTAAGTAGGTATTTGCTTGTATTTTGATGGTTCGTTTTAACGTAACACAGAATAGTTAGGTAGGTAGGTAAGCGCCCCGGCCCCCCCGGCCTCGCGCCGTAAAAGAGAACATGACTGTGCCTTGTAATATTTTTACAATTTATATTAGGTATTTATTGTTGTAAGTACCTATAAGCTAAAAAATACGCTCATCTTCCTCATTATAAACCACGGAGTAAATACAAGTAAATACTTTGTATTTACTCCGTGTTATAAACAGTTAAGGTGAATTCGCAGTGTTAGCCCGCGAAATTCAATTTTTCTTACGTTTTTTGCAATTTTCAGGTCAGTGTCAGGTTTTGTCTTGATCAAAATTTGATTCGTGACTATAACAGGTACTTATTTACAGAATTATAATCATTAGAATCATTAATACATCTTTGTAAGTTAGATTTGTACCATAATAACAAATCTCTTATGGATAAGTGCTTAATGGCATACAATGTCAATTTGTTGTAAGGTAACCTTACAACATATTCTTGCCTATTATACTTCTTAATAGTTTCCTATTTTGAATCAGTATCAATGAAGTAAATTTTTTTTGTAAGGCAAATTCACACCACCAAATATTACGTAAGTTGAAAACATGATTTTTTGTTTCTGTAGATATTGTGTTGTTTATAGTGTCGTTTGATAGGTTTAGGTCTAAAACTGATAGGGCAAAATAAATTATGTAAATAGGGTGGTCACAACTAGATACCGAGTGCCACTACCACGATAGTTTTTTTGTGCATAAGCCAAAGTTGACAACCCTAGCGCGACCGCCGAGCGTAGGTATTAAAAGTGAAGTACATAAATGTGATTGACTTCTGTACTCTCTGTATTTTGTGTGTGTACATAATCAGACATTTTTTATTTCAAAGGTTTTTTGTATCGTCTCTTGAGTTTGAATTTTTATTAGGTAATATATTTGCCATGATAGCGGCCATGTCTTGTTATCGTGTATTCCGCAAAACCGGCCAAATGCGTGTCAGACCTCGTACAATCAAGAGTTGCGTAATCTATTCGTAATAATATTTGTATGGATTTTATCGGCAGCACAGGTTTGGATTTCATAGTATTTCTTCATGAAATTGAAAAACGAGGTTATATCTACGGTTGCTTAACTCAAAACAGCTGTAACTGATAATATCTGAATCACGAACGTAAATATACACTCCCGGATTCTTAAATCGAGCCACCGTGCATATTTTACATTTAGGTCTAAAACATCCAGTGGCGTAGCGTGGGTGTCAGCCGCCCGGGGCGGAAGATTTGCCGCCCTATTATTTAGGTATTTCATTTTAAAAGACTATAATATACAGTATATTATAGTCTTTTAAAATGAAATACCTAAATAAGAGGTAAGTTCTTAAGAATTACTATTCTTAAGAACTTTTCGGCAAGAACAGGCATAATTATTTTGTATTGTACAGGTTACTAATAAAAAAGTCACATACTTATATTGTACTAGGTTCTGTCCGCGACTTCGTCCCCGAAATGTCTTGTTTTATTATTAAATATATCCTATTACACTCGGCAATACTGTAGCTTCCCATTAGTGAAGGAATTTTCGGAATCGGATCAATAGTTCCGAAGATTACCTCCTACAACCTCACAAACTTTACCTCTTTATAATATTAGCATAGATTTATGTTTTCCAATATAATAATAACATTTATTACTAATATTCTTACACGTGTGCCACTTACATTGATATAACAGGTACCTAATAGAACACTTACGTTATTTGCGAATTGAATATAAAACTCAAATCAACCACTAAAATCACAGATTGGAAAGCGTGTGCTTACATATTATATACGATACGATTAAGTTAATGTGAATTGGACAACTGACGATCAATCAATCAAACTTTCTTTGAATTGTCAAAGCATCACTCACGGACTTCCCTGAAGAGACTTATCCGTACTGTTACCTAATTTGCAGGTGGTATTATACAATATTGAACACTATTCTTCATGATAGAAGTTATTCTCGTTGAATATTAGTCATAAAAAATAAAATACGGGGAATCCCTGTAAGTCAGTACAGACGGTGTTGCCAGTCGCTACAATGAGCAAGAAAGGTTCGTCACAGTATAAGTAATGAAAAATTCCGTGCTCATTTCGATCGGTCCGAATCGTAGGTGCGACATAGATATGAAATGGTTCAAATATTTACAAGATAATATTATTATTTATTGTGAAATTTTGCCGGCCCCTAAAGTTGCCGCCAGGCGCGGGCCGCCCCTGCCGCCCCTACTACGCTACGCCACTGAAAACATCAAAATAAGTATGAGTCAGATAAGTCATAATATACAGGAAGAAGAAAATTCGAACCGTCTTCTTCTTTATCGCAACAAGTGCCGTCCATACTGCAAAAATATGTGACTTCCCATTGGCAGCATAAATATCTGACAATGTTTCGAGCTATGTTCTTCTATACATATAGCAATGAGTACCGCTCATATTGCAAACATATTTAATAAATACCACTGGCAACAAAAATATCTGACTAGTATACTGATTTAGTAGACATGATTAATACATAATCTTGAGTTTTTTGGATATACAACAAAAATATATTTATTGCGTTTTTGACATTTCTCGGGACTTTGGGATTCTGGACCTTTGAAAGGCGTAAGGGGGCTTTAATTCATGTTAAATTAAATTCACTAAAACATGTTGACTCGTTTTTGTGAAGCATAACTGGTGAAATGCGGCCTGACAAACCGCTGCCATATTTAGTCTACAACATACAACTATATATTTCTGGTAGCTTACCCTAGTATGTATTTAGAAAGAAAGATAATTTATTTGTCAAACATGCGTTTACATAAACTGACTAATCAGACATGCAAGGTATTGAATTAATAGATGTTGTGTGCGTCCATGTTTTGCCAATAACGGCGTACAAATTTTGTGGATATAAAAATAGAAATAGAAAAAAAATTACATTCAATAGCATTTTATAAATTTAGAATTGACTATATCAATTCTAAATTTCATTACAAAATACATTATTCAACTATGTATTAGAAGTCGGAATAGTAAAGTCCTTTTCATTTAAAAAATCTATAACATTGTAATACACCTTACTAACTAAAAATTTTCTTAGCTTATTTTTGAAAAGTGACAAGGGCAGTTCTCTCCAACTTTTAGGAAATCTATTAAATATGGTAGGAGGCCATACAGAAGACACTTTTTCGCATAAGAGATGTTCTCGCAGTATGAGAGCATATCCTGCTGTTGTCGCGCCTATTACGTGGGACTACTTCATCTAGTCGTTTAAATCGGTGTGGATTTGTTTTGACAAAAACAGCTACTTCTGAAATGTACAGACATGGCAAAGTAAGTATTTTATATTTTTTAAAGTAAGGCAGTTTTTAGTGTTAAATAACAATAGGATAAATTCAAAGAAAGTGTACTCAAAATTTTAATGAGGAACTTGCAATTACAAGGTGTCTTTGAAAAAAAAGATCAACAATTGCTGATAAAATAAAAAAACATATCGCTCATCCGGAGAAACATCGACGTACAGCTTGGCAAAAAAGTCGTGAAAATAATGGTGGCGCTACTATCGTGCATGTTGTAACCCTATATAGTACGACGAAAACGGTTTTGATACTTCTTTTTTTTTGACAATTAATGTGAATAGGTGGGTTTTATGAAAAAAAGAAAACCCTCTGAAACGCTTGTTCAGCCACTGCCTAAAACGATAAAATTTGTAGTTATTTATTTCAATGAATTAAAAATAAACTTATTAGGTATTTCAAAACACCTTGATGTCAACTAATCCCATATTATATAAGACAATTTCATGTTTTACAAGACCCCAGATTAATTCAATAGGGTTTAGATCACAGTGACAAGTTGGAAGCTTTACTACTGAGTGACTGTATCCCACGAATCCAAGTTCTCCTCTAACCACAGGCAAAATGTTCCATAGTTGGTGTTCTAAAAAAAAACTAAAAAACAAACATCAGAATCAAAAATTTTAATCAGAATCAAAAATGTTTTCCTCTAAGTATTCCACGTCCGAAAAGTCTTCATCCATATCTTGGTGTGAGCTTTCACCAAAACTCTGCTGGGTACCTGCAGATATGTCACTATTGCTGCTTTCATCTTGTAGGTTTATGATATTTTTCCAATGTCACTATACAGAGTTTGCCCCCTTCGAAAATAACCTTTTTCTATTTTCATGACATATTGACATGATTTTTTCCAGTCGTCAACTGAAATGCTCTGAAACGCTTGTTCAGCCACTGCCTAGAACAATAAAATAAAAACAACTAAACAATATTAACCAAAAGTATCAAAATTATACGAATGCGCTGCAATCTGAATGTGTTTTGTAAACATAACCTCAAATTCGTGAATGTACATTTCAATAATTGTATGAAAGGTTTATACTAGATATTGCACTTTGAAATACACACATTACATCTGATTACATGTATAAAAATTAATTTTACCTGTCATTTCACCGGTTCTTTTATACACGTCGTTGAGATCGGATAAAATTTGTCCGGCCTCGAGTTCCGCCAAACATCTCAACGTACACTACAAATTATCGGTCTTGCAGAGCTGCGAATAACAGATCTGTTCTTTATGTACACAATGGGTCACCAGTATCACCACAATAACGTAAATAAATAAAAATAAACACGAGAAACAGTCACCGATTACAAGAAATGACAGAATATGTACCTCACTCGACGAGGCAGAGCGAGTGTTGCCAATGATTAAATATTTTAGTTCCGTTTCAGGACTTTCTTGCCAAACTGTAAATGTATTTTTTCCCAAAAATGAGTTAAATATGACAAAGCACTTAGAAAGCGTATTTACGTTAGGAGAAACAAAGATGTAAAAAAAAGTGAAGAAGTTATGTCGATGTTTCTCCAAATAAGCGATAAATACAACATATTATTATAACATTATTCCTTTTTTCAATAAAGTCCAACTCAAAAATAGAAAAGAACACTAATCACTAGTTTGTCGCTCGAATACAGCCCGATGCAAACTTTATGGCGGCTTTGAACACGACGCGAGTAGCTGCGCAGTAACAAATTCGTGTGACCGCGGGCGTAATGGGTGGTGTACTGCACAGCGAGTAGCCCACTTCAAAAACGCCATAAAGCACAAAATACAGCATAAAGCTTGCCGTAATTTGATTTACGATTTAATTTAGGAGGACAACTGGCACAGCTTTTCCTGGTTTTTTTCTACAAGTGGCAAATCAGAACCTAAAATATGCGTCAAATCATCGCAATTGGAATTCACAGTTTACTAGTGCTTGGGACTATATTTCTGTCTCCCGACTGCCTATGCTCCTTGTTCAGAGATCCTGAATTATATACATTGCGAGTAATAGCTGTTGAAAACGAAATAAATCTATACAGTTAAATTGCTAAAAAAAGTTACGTAAGTGGTGAAATAAGGTCTGAGAGGCCGTTGCAGAACTTAACATCGATTTTACTTACCGATTTGTGCCTGGTCGACGCAGCTATCCTTCTGTACGACGCGACGTGGGCGCACCTAAACTCGATCTCGAAGCTTCTCAGGTGGTCAAACAAAAAGGGGTGAAAAGATGTTTCGCTAGCGCCGGTCGACCTGTGTGAGACCGCACGTCATCAGTTTGTGTTCACGTTCCTTTAATTAAATTTTCTGTGGACCACAAATTTCTTTTTTATACTGGCAGTATAGTCGGCATCGGCTAAATTGTCAAAAATGAAAAAAAAAAACAACTTTCAAAACACTACCGTTAGATATGTGCTTCCAGTGGGATGTCACATTTTTATAACGTAATAATTTTTACAACTGTTATTTTAACATTAGGGAGGTTATTATGATCAGTTGAAAAAAATAACGCGCTGTAATTTTTCGGCGGTTGGTAAATTAGTGAGATACAGTAAAATATTAACAAAAAAAATTTAACAGATAACATAAAAGAAAATTGGTCGATTATTTTATCCTACAAAGTCAGTACAAAAAGTACTTAAGTAGTGTAATAAATGAATGACCAGTAAAAATATTGGAATGGGCATTTAGATAATTGTTCGGCAGTCCAGAGGTTAGGTTGGAACTGTGACCAAATTCGCGCGACCCGAATTGTTCGTAGTAACTAAGATAGGATACCCCGACCAAATGGGTAACTAAGATAGGGTACCCCGACCAAATGGGTTAGCTTGGAAGTTTGGAACTGTGACCAACCACGTGCGAGCCGAGCGAGCGGTGCCGGGGAGCGCTACTTCCAAGTTACATTTCCGATTTGGAAACTGCCCACACGCAACTGCCCGTTCAGTCATTTTACTGCTTAATTATTTATTTAATTACCCATTTAAATATTTGTTATGACTCATTTTTATGTGATTAACTGCTCAGTTTATACTGCCGAACTTGTTAATAAACATGCATTTTGTATTTTTTTATTTACCAAAACTATGATAAACAACTGCCGCTTTATATCAGTGCCTTTTATAACTCGTCCGCGCTGCAGTACTCACCATGCTCCTGTACAATTTCTGGCTGTACCCACAAACATCGGGAGCTAAGCTCCTCCAGTACATCATCAGGAGGAGCCAATGTCAAATTGGTGCCGAGGAAAAGAAGTTGTTGAAGCTGTCGCGGTTGGAGTTAACCAGGACTATAAATTGTAAGTCTTCCAGGTTCCTGCGAGGCAGAAGACAGTCTTCTTTAGCTTAGATTTATGGCCGGCGGGAGTTGTGTACAGACATTACAGCGAAGCACGACGAAAACCAAACTCCCAAGTTTAATGTGTTAATATGTTTTTGTGGTTTTATAATTATGTATATTAGTCTATAAGGTACGCCGTTATGGGTCTAAATGCCTAAATGAAATAATTTATTATTATGTCTCTTGACATTTCTCGGGACCCTGGTGTCCTGGACTTTTGGAAGGTATTCAAGGGGCCGAAGCTAAGTCGCAGAGGCCCGTTAGACGTTTTTATGAAACGAGGCACCAACCGACGATTATTCTTGTTCGCCCTATGCAAGAGCACCTAAGGACAACCCCCGATTGGTGTAAGACTATTGTAGGATAGATATGGAAACAAAGATACTATTGGATTATGGGTTTGGGTGGCTAAAGTGCAATGGTTATTCAGGAATATGAAAAGACTACCTCTGCCTGACCAATGTTTTAAAAAATAACTCTGATAAAATTTCTGAGGCCTGGGGTTGACTTGCACACTCAATAATGAGCCCCGAAAACTGTCGCTAGCACATAGTGTCGTAAGTAGCGTATCTTCATTATATACAAGGCCAGAACGCAAAGGTGTGAAACTAATCGCGTATGAATTGGAAATAACTTTTTTACTAAGGTCTTCCAATCTATACAAGAGTAGTACGCAAATAGTCGCGTATACGTCGTAGTGACCTGACTATCTTATTCCATAATATACAGTGCCAGTACGCATACGGATTAATCGTGTATGTATACGCGAGCAGTTGCATGCTTGCCGTTTTGATTTGTTGACCTCCACATATATTATATTAAATACTCCGTATATTATACAGGGTGTTCGGCAGAACGTTGAACACACGAATATGGCAGATAGATGGGGTCGTCTGCTACCTACCCAGCCCAAAAAAAATTACTCAGGCCCCATAGTTTTTTTTTTATTTTTTTTTTATTAACGAAATTCATGAGTTTTAAAGGCCTATAACTTTATGTAGGATAGACGAAACTGGCAACACTTTGTTTTTGTTTTTGTCTCGACTATTGGTAGATTCATCTAAAATTGTTGTTTGGTGAACTAGACACAAAGTTATAAGCCATCAAACATTACAAAAAGGGTTAAAACGTGATTTTGAGCTTTACTTTGCATTGCATTAAAAAAAAACTAAAAGTGATTGAAGACTTAGGATTTCATCGAAACATCCTTGGTGTATGGCCTTTCGAACGGTATGTAATTTGTCGAATTAAAAAAAAAAAAAAAAAAAAAAAACTATGGGCCTAGGTATTTTTTTTTTGTGCTGGGTAGGTAGCAGACGACCCCACCTATCTGCCATTTTCGTGTGTTCAACGTTCTGCCGAACACCCTGTATATAACCTTCGTAAAAGATTAGGTCGTATCAAACATAGTGTAATTTCTTAGTATTTCTTTTGGTAAAAATAAACGTGATATTAATAATTGCACATCAAATAAATAATCACCTATCAATTTATTTCCATCATTTATATACTTTTTACATAAAAAATACGACAATCATATCATAAATACTGACTGCACATTAAATTAACCCCGGCCGTAAACGAGGGCTAGTAGGGCTACCCAGGGTATCAACACCTAGCTGACACAGGAGCGAGCGCAGGATAGCGCGAGCGGCGACATGGCTGACAGAAAACGAGAGACAATTCAATTGCGAGCGAAGCGAGTGCTAGCGCGATGAGCGGAGCGAGGAGCCAGAACGAAATATTATTTGATTAAACTATTTCTCAACTCTTGTCAGACGTAAGTGATGTAGTATAGTTTGGAAGTAGGATACGCGCATGTACACGTTACAAACTATACACGAGCAGTACGCAAAATTCGTGTATACATTGTAATCGCAGATTTAAAAATAGCAATACAAAGTATACGCGAGCCGTTTCCTATGGCTGCGTTCTGGCCTTGTATAGAGTGGGAAGACGCAGTGTCGTAGCGACAAGGGGGCAACATTTCCTGAGGTGCTTACGAGGAGTGGATAGGTATTCCACGACTATCAGGACTATCCGAGAAGTACGGTCAAAATCCCTACTAGCATCTTACTGGAATACTTCCCTCCTCTGAGCACGTTTGCTCTTGCGAATCTCCACTCAAGCCGGTCAAGAACCGGGGTAGCGGGATCGTCCGAAAGGGTTACCGCTGCCCCGGAACATAAAGGGCTAAGGAAGGAACACGGGTGGGTTTTAGTCAGTAAGAGTCTGACACTCCCTTCCGCTCCACCCAGAGCGGGAGGAGTCATTAGATGATTTCCCATCCACAAAAAAAAAAAAAAAAAAAAAGCCGGTCAAGAAAGAGGTGGGAGCTCTGTCGTCATTGTTCACTCCAGCCGGCCAATAATGCAAGCCAGAGGTGAGGAACAAGACTTCTCCCGGGAGATAGACGTCCTTGGGGTCGCTACTGCCTAACAGCTTGCCACATGCTGCCTTGCGGGTTTCTGTGTCTGTTTTGGTCTGGCTCCTCACCCTAGACCTGTACCGGCAAAGTAATCTCTTCCGGCACAGGCCTAGAGTTCGGAGCGCGAAAGCCCCACCACGAAGTCAACGTAGAGGAATGGCGGTGGGGAAATGATTTATTATTAATATTATAACTGCAGCAGCAATATGAGCGGCACTGATTGTAATATAGAAGAGAACGGCTCGAAACATTTTACGGTCAGATTTTTATGCTGCCAAAGTGGAGTCAGATTTTTTTGTCACAACGATGTGTCACGTTCTTCTAAACTGAATTGAGTAGGCAGATATTTAGAGAAGCTGATGCGGTACCCTATATTCTGGCGTCGCTTGTCAAATGGTTTTGATGTTCTTGTCAAATATTTGTGTCGCTACTTGTATATGCGTTCCATAGATGATCACATTATGTTTACTGTCTTCTTGAGAACATATTCATGTGTTCATCAACATATTCATGTCAACATGAAGTTAGGCATTATTGTCGATCAGTCCATAGTAATACATTTACACTCATGAGCGTGACTTTTTTTTTTTGCGCGGTTGAAATCCTCATGGACTTCCTCCACCATGGGGACAGAGGGGCATGCCGGACTCTTACCGGCTAAAACCACCGCGGTGTTCCACCTCTACCTATGGCCGGGGGTGCGGGATTCGCATAACATTCACCGCTTCCCTTGACAGGCCTCGACCCGCTGTTCCTCAGCGGGTCCCACCTCCCCGTGCGCCCGTTCCTATAATGGCCGCACCCACTCTCGAGTGGCGCGCGTGGAACACTGCAACGCCAATTCGGGTCCGTCTGGTCGGACGACGGACGCCCTTAGTCCGCCGCCCGCAGGCCACCTCTCATGGAGGTCGCAGATCGTTTTGCGCCCTCCTCGGGCGCGCGGTGCGTCTCCTGTGGGAGGGGAGAGAGGATGCGGCTTCTCTCTTCCGCTCAGCCGCCTCCTTTGCAGACAAGACATCCTCGCAAAAGGAGGCAACTCCGTCCCATGTGCTCCCGTTCTCGACCATCGATTGAACGACGGCCGGGAGCGAGAGATGGCTCCCGTCTATTGCCGCGATGAGGTCACGGCGCAGCCCTGCCCAAGCTGAGCACTCCTCCAACGTATGCTGCGCCGTACCCTCAGGGCAAGAAGCACAGTGGTGACACACCAGCGTCTGCTCCCGACCTATATGACACAAGTACTTCCCAAAGCAGCCGTGGTCAGAGAGTACCTGCGTCAGCCGGAAACTTGAGTCACTTAGAAAAATCATAATCTTTTGATTATGAGATCCAACAATACACACACGAAAGTCATTTATTCAAATAAGGCGCTTTGCAGATGGAGCAACTGGCAACTAGCTGTTTACATACCTCAATGTATATCTCAATGAAACTGCGCACATGCAGCAACTCGAGTTGCGAGTTCCGGTGATCGACAACAGTTTACAGTTGCTGCAATCGATGACTAAGTTAGTTTCTAATTGCCGCAACTAGCAACTGTCGAATTTGTATCTGGGGGTCTACTCCCTAAGTCCGTCAACGAAGTGAACGGCCCGTCCGACAGTAGCCCGATACGTCGGACTGACCCCTACTCCCTAACGATTTCGGATTCATCAGTTTCAAACGGAATCATAGACAATATTCGTGAACGAAGGACGCATGGCGATAGAGTTGCGTTATTTTACCGGTCGATTACCGGTTTACTTATTTTGTAGTTTTTTAGCTTATTAAACAAAAATTAATACTTTTGTCGTTAGAAATTGACAACATATTTTAAAATATACTTTTTATTATGTCTTAAATATAGAATTGAATTATTTTTGCCATTTTTGTCCGGAAACCGGCATCATCCTGTTGATACCTTTGCCTGTTTACTTTTTGAAGGAAATTTTCAGATGAAATGTCAAAGTATAGCACGGGTTTTTCTATGGCTATAGTAGGTACGATGTTGATTTAAAAAAAGTTCATATACTTTGTCAGCCGGGAAGTTTTCTGTATTCTAATTAGCTTTCCATTCCATGGTTAATTGTGTAAAATGTCCCCAACCGCTGCAGCAACTCACTGGCAAATTGAGGCCCTTCTCGATTTTATGGGTGAGAACAAAGAATTGGCTCGCGGATTATTGAGGGGTGCCGACGGGAGAGTTCGCTCAAAATGGCTGTGGGAAGACCTGTGCAACTCCCTTAACTCAATGGGAAGTTGCACTGAGTCCGTCGAGCAGTGGCAAAGAGTGAGGATCCAAAAGTAAACAAAGACCACAGTAAATGGGTGGGACGGATTGGTAATACAGCTCAATAAGTTGCAGAAACTTTAATATGTCCTTACTTTCATTCTTGGATCAACACCACTTCGGCATATGTGTTGAGGCCATGTTGAGGCAAAAGAGGTATTAAATCCGCACATAAGCCCTAGAATAATTCCCGAGTGAGTCTATAGTTCCCTATGAACTCAACGTCGGGAATACTCGCCAACCTAAAGTTTCGGCGTAAATGATACCGACGTTGCCTCCGCTCTTCCTGTAATGCTTCTTCAATCAATAAAAAAGCAGCCATAGTTTGAAATTATTTTATTTTAGTAACTTTCGTCGATAGCACGAGAACTATTTTGATGTCGTATCAACTGACATAACTATCCGTCAAAACCAGTGTGATGTTCAACTGTTCGGACGGGGAAAAACACATCGGGAGTAGGGACAACAGTCAAATCGCGTTGTCATTCATTCTTCGCTCGGGCCCCGAACGATTCATCCGTTCGTAGGTCATAGGGAGTAGGAAACGCCCGTAACGAAGCCCGAAGCGACGGACTTCGTGCTTAGGGAGTAGACCCCCAGATGTGTAAAGTTGCTAGTTTCCCCAACCGGCAATGGCAACGCGTCGAGCGATCCCACACCCAGCAATTCATAAAATAAGTTAACAGAAATTCTATTTTTTTTTTTAATTTATCATTATATTTTTGAAGCTCTCTTATATTAATAAATTGAGTTCGACCTTGCAAAAAGGGATGAATCCAAAACCGACGATTGCTGCGACTAATTTTTCGTTTTTGACGCCTTCGATGGCGGCGACGTATGAGAACAAGTGCTGCTACTTCGATATCCATCATCACACTGTACGTAGCGTAGATAGCTGCAACTCGGCTATCAAAGTTGCTCACAGGTTGCCATAAAATTGCGGCAACCGTAAACCGGGCTATTTGGTTGTAGCAACTGGCAACTTTTAAAACAAACTTTTAAAAAGTTGAAAGTTGCCTCAACTAAAGTTGCTCCATCTCCAAAGCGCCTTATACCCTGTCCCAGTAGGTTAACCGTTTTTTGACATCTTACGTACGTAAAAGTTGACTTTAAAATGCGTAATAAAATAATTATACAGGTTGAAATTTTAATCACAGTTTAAAAAAAAAATCAGCTGTTTCCTACATTTATGTTCGCATAACTCGTGAAAATGTAGGGAACAGTTCATTTTTTTTCGCGATTTCATGTTTGGTCCCATAGTAAAAGTTTGTTCATAATGATGAGTACAAGGACCCCTTAAGAGGAAAACTGTGATTAAAATTTCACCCTGTATAAACTGCCTTAATGCCTTATCTTAGGCCCGGACTCCACTGAAGCGGAGCGGAGCGGAGACGTGCAAGAATCGTCCAATCACTGACGAGACGAGAGACGCGATGAGGATTTCAACCATTGTGATTGGTCGATTACTGCACGTCTCCGCTCCGCTCCGCCGAGGTCCGCTTCAGTGGAGTCCGGGCCTTATTGATTCTTATTTATGACTTCTTACAGGCATTATACCGTACGCGTAACGGTTTTGAAAAAAAAAATAGAATTGTTATGCGTATTAAATTAAAATTACATTCTATGATCTATCGTACTAAGTGATGGGATCGAATGTAATCGCTTCAATTGAATATATCGAAAATAATAATTTTACATTACAAGTAAATCAGTATAGAAAAACCTTGCATCCACTCAAAAATCAATAAAATATATAAATTATTTGTCAAGATACGGATTTGCCACTATAAACAAGATCGATATTAAAACTTTCATAAAATGTTATACATAAAACACGATGTGTTTTCATGTTTTGATTTATGCAGTAAACTCAATATTTATGTGTATAAACTACAGCCTTGGCCAAAAGTATTGAGCACCCATGACATCTTTCAGTTTTATGCGGAGTATCAAATATAAATAAAACAAAACGTTTTATATAGGTTTATTTTACTATTTATTAATTGAAAATTAATATTTTGTGGGTCCACCCTTTGCCTTAATTACGGCAGAAATTCTTTTTGGTAAAGAGCTAACAATATTTTTACAGTCTTCAGCAGTAATCGCGTTCCATTCTAGGCGCAGGTAGCGTTTCAAATCTTCTCTGTTGTTAATTGTGTGGCGCCTAACTCTAAGCTTTAATAAACCCCATAAATGTTCTATGGGGTTCAGATCTGGCGACTGGGCAGGCCAGTCAAGAAGCTCTGTGTTATTTTCGCGAAACCATGTCATAGTGCGGGCAGATTTGTGGCATGGCGCGTTATCCTGCTGGAATTTAACACCATCCATGTTCGTGTCGCCGAAAAGATTCGTGAATGAAGGCAGCAACGCAGTTTCTAGTACATTTATGTACTTAGTAGAGTCCATGCGGCTCTCACACACGAACAATTCGCCAACTCCAGAATCGTTCATGCAACCCCAGACCATTATGCTGCCGCCGCCGTGTTTTACGGTTGGGATCACACACTCTGGCTTAAATTCTTCGCCCACCCGGCGACGCACAAAGGTCACCAAAAATCTGCAATAAAGAGAAAAATATTGAGTTCCGGAAAAAAAATAACTTCATCTATGCGTTTGGTTTTTAAAACATTTTATATAATTTTATTAGGGCATTAAGGTGAATGCGCAGTGGTATACCGCGAAATTCAAATTTTCTTACGTTTTTTACAATTGCACGACAACAAATCTCTTATGGAAAACTGCTTAGTGGTACAAATCTAACTTAGAAAGATGTATTAATGATTCTAATGATTATAATTCTATAAATACGTACCTGTTATTGTCGCGAATCAAATTTTGATCAAGATACAACCTGACACTGACCTGCAAATTGCAAAAAACGTAAGAAAATTTGAATTTCGCGGTATACCACTGCGCATTCACCTTAAATTGACTTAGGCCTATTGTCCACGTAAACCGCACGTCATGCGCACGCTTTCGTCAATTAACGATTGCAAGACGAATGCTTGCATCTTGCGTAGAAACAATCAAAACTGTGTCCACGGAGCGGCAACGTCGCGTCAGCCTCTCGTCATGCGTTCGTCATGCGGTGCGCGCGGCAGCATGTCACGACTCGACCGACACATTCTCGCATTGCAATATTTTGTCTTTGTATCAGTGGTCCAACAATAGAGACTAAATTTTGGTACGTATTTGTAGTCATTCGGTAAAATGATTGAAAAACAGAATCATCTTCTGATAACTCTCTGGCTGCAACAAACAATCTACAATTTATATTTCTTTCGATGTGATGGATGAATCCACTACTTTCTTCGCCTGTTTCGTCGTCTTCTAATAAAGTTGTATGCTACTTATAATCACTTCATCATCACTTGACATTTTCACAACGGAAAGACGTGCTTTCTCGATGCTAGTTGAAAGAAAACTGAGATGTTTTGTAGCGTGATTGGCGATTGCATGAAGCAGCGTGGACATAGCAAATATGCAAAATACGCCTATCGTCATTTGTAGGTTGCATGCATTCGTCAAATGACGCGTTCGTGGACAGTTAGCCTTACTCACCTCAAAGTTTGATTCGTCTGACCACACAACATTTCACCAATCTTCAGCGGTGAAAGTTCGGTGTTTTAAGGCCCATTTATACCGAGCTTTTTTGTTGTTTTCGGAGAGCCATGGCTTCTTCCTAGCTTTACAGCCTTTCAGACGAGCTTCCTGAAGTCTTCTATGAGTAGTTCGAGCAGAAATTGATTTCTTAATTTGTTCTGACAACTCAGCAGCGAGCTCTGAAGATGTTTTTTTCCTATTTCTTAACGACTCTCTCAGTAACTGACGATCCTGACGGTCTGTGGTGATGCGTTTGCGCCCGGTTCTCGGTCTATTTTGATGTGATCCGGTAGCGGAGAATCGCTGAATAGCATATTGCACGGATCGGCGCGAACATTTCACAGTTTTGGAAATCTCTACTTGTGATTTCCCTTGCTCATGCAGAAGCTGTATCTGCACACGTTTTTCTAAAGAAAGTTCGTTTCGTTTTGGCATATTGCAACGATAACAATTAAAACTTTAAAATAAAATACCAAAGGCGCACTAGATCACTGGATGTGTTCACAACGAGCGAAGGTAGCGAACTGATAAATAAATACAAAAATTGTAAAAGACACATTTTATTGCATCCAGGTGTTTTATTGCTAGCTGCGGCGTGGGTCATTGTTTTTAAATCTTTGTAGATGACCGACAAAAGAATACTTCAACAGTAGATTTGGTTTTCTCCCATACTTACCGTGAACGAGCGAAATTTGTAAGGTGCTCAATACTTTTGACCAAGACTGTACAACACCATTCGGCAAACCAGTGAATATTTTATTTTTACGCTTAGCGGGCGTCCATTAATTATTTGAGGTGATTTGGCGATTTTTGGACCCCCCCTCCCCCTGGGTGAGATATCGTGAGAATTAGCTCCACCCCCTCCCCCCTCCCTCTAATCTAACGTGAGATTGTTTAAAATGCGTATTTTCAGTGTAAATACGTTAATCATCTATGCTTCTTGGCGTTGGATTTATTAAAAAAAAAACGATAAAACCTGCAAAATGCGCCGCGAGCGCTCGGGCCACGGTAATATTATCTATACGATACGGTATTCTATCTTCATACAAACGGTCCAAAAAAAAAACCGGTCGGTCGGTTTCTAAATTCTAAACAGTTTTCGAGCATCACGCTGTGAAAAGCTCCGCTGGTGTCTGTCTGTCTGTTAAGGCTGATTTAGACATGGTAAGTAACTAAGTGGAGTCAGTACTACTGATTCCAAATTCAATTTACACTAGGTAAATATCGGGTCAGCACTGACTTGTCTCGAGTTTGGAATCAGTTACTTACCCTGTCTAAATCAGCATTTACCTCTTCACGCTTAAACCGCTGAACCGATTTAGATGAAATTTGGTATAAAGATAGTTTGAGTCCCGGGAAAGGATATAGGATAGTTTTTATCCCGATATTTCCACGGGAAACTTATGCGGGTGAAACCGCGGGGTGCTGCTAGAACATAGATAAAAGTTTCGATAGTTCAAATATCTATTTTGAATTAATACATTAAGTGGTTTTTTCAAACTAACCATCGTACTTTTCGTCTTCGTAGTGGACATTTTTCAGATTAACTAAAATCAGATCAACAAATTGATTAATTATGGTTTAATTTGGTTGGATTCTTTGGTATTCAAAATATAATTTATTATTTAAAAACATAAGTTAACAGCCAAATAACTACTGCTACAGTGCAAAAGAACAAATCACTTACATTCTAGATACATAAAAACTGTTAGTATATTAAAACAATTGTTTTTTGTTAAAAATGCGCCCTTTACTTTGTCGTAAGTATATAACATTTCTTTACAGAATTTGAACCTTATTAACGACACCATCGGAGGGTGCAACAAAACAGTTTTTTTTTCAAAATCTACGAGATCGGTTCCTAGCTAGAGCAATTGATTTTTCAAAAATTTTATGATGCAGTTTTAGTATTCATCAAAATCGACCCCGTGACTCCTTCAAGCATTTTTCGGTATTACCCACAGTTTCGGCTTTGGTCATCCATGCTGACTTGAAACATTCATTCTGTATATACAGACGAACTGATAATCTCGGGATCTTTTATAAACCGGTTAGAAATTCATTTGTATCTCATGATCTTTCATTTACTCTAGTTAACTAGCAGCTGGCGGCCTAAGCAGAAGTGTTGGGACTTATTTAACAAAACTCTCATAACGAACTATCA
This sequence comes from Hydraecia micacea, assembly GCA_914767645.1. Classification (NCBI taxonomy): domain Eukaryota; kingdom Metazoa; phylum Arthropoda; class Insecta; order Lepidoptera; family Noctuidae; genus Hydraecia; species Hydraecia micacea. The sequence goes on from OU611794.1 coordinate 7,293,262, forward strand.
CTGAGAATTGGAGGCGATATCAGTAATGATATCGAGCGCAGAGGTTCGTAGTTACAATAAAACCTCCAATAGAAAAGTATTACGCGGTGTAAACAAGTCGTTAGTTTAATGTTTTCGGTAATTTTTAGCAAGTATGTCTTCCCATCTTTGCCAGCTTTTTATCAAACAATTAACGGGCATCTCTCAATATTTTTTAAAACGATGCTGGCTCGTTAGATTGCCCATAAGATGAGGACGTTTTTCAAATAAATTTGTTTACTTAGTGTCATAATAAAATGTTGAAATAATCAACTTTGTTTATAGTGTAATCCGACGATGTTTTAATTTTGCTACTTAACATTTAATCATTACGTTCAAGTGTTTAGTATTTTCAAACTTCGGAATATCGAGAAAACTTCACAAACGTGTCACCTTCCAATTCAAACAGTAATCGAAGCTATTGGGTTCCTTTATTTAGGGATAAATTGCAATATTATGGCCACTTTTTGGTAATTTTCTGAGTTGATGAAATTTCCTCATATGTATGTATTTGCCAAAAGGCTCCATCAATCCGTCAGATATTTATATGTTCACTACCAGGACATGTAACACTATTGCACAGAATAACTTTTATTCGTCCTGAGTATTCTTTTAAAAATGGTCCTAATCTGAGTTTTCAAAGTCGTCAGATTTAGGGAAAGCCCACAATTTCTTCATCAGATTTGCTTATTTAAGTCATTATGGGTTAGGCCACACCCGATCATGCCAAAATCAACGCCTCTGAATAACACTTTATTTTTGGCTCTTTTTTGAAATCTGAAAGTGGACTCCTGAACACGGGACTCCTATCAGAAACTTTTTAAATATATTTTCAGTGTTCTCTCCTCATGCCACACCTACTCAGCTATCAACTTGTCACCCTGAATATGCTTGCTCAAAAACCCTCTGGGCTCCCCTACCAATAGTTTAATAATGTGTGTTTTGTTAGAAGAGGAAGATGATGTTGATGACGACTTGTTATTATTGTTACTATATGCTGACATTTTTGTACGTGTGAACTCTGCGGTTCGCGACACCACTGGCACTACGGTGTGCGATCGCTGCGCGCTGCGGCTGCAGGCCGCAGTGTTGCCGCGCTCGGAATCAATTTCATAGAGATTCATAGAAACCAGTGGTGTCGCTTGCAGTTTGGGGTTGCAGTTTGCCGTCTGCAGCCCATCTCGGACTTGTGCCTTACACGTCGCACGACCGCAGACGTCGTATCGCCCGACCGCAGATCAGTAGTGCCACCGACGCTGGAGTGGCAGCACGTTCAATCATTCTCAAAAAATTAGTTTTTCTATTCTGAGGAAGAAAAACTGATAAACCAGACGTGACCCAATATTCTGCACTGTACGATGCATCTCACAAAAATTATATTAAACATTTCAGCATAATAAAAACAAGTCATCGTCGTCTTCTTCCTCTTCTAACAAAAGATACAAAAGTAAATCGCCATCGCTAATCCCAAACAAGTCAGACATTTTTAAATTTATTTATTTAAGGTAGCCTTTCGAACTGAGCGTCTATGGCGTCACAGTGCCGCGACAGTGACGCTGCGCTCGAATGACGTTCCCTAGAATTTCATACATTTGCATCTATGCAAATGTATGAAATTCTAGGGAACGTCATTCGAACTGAGCGTCTATGGCGTCATTGGCGCCGCGGCTGTGACGCCGCGACAGTGCGACAGATAGATGTTAGAACATCTATCTGTCGCACTGTTCGAAAGGCTACCTTTAGGGACCTCGCGCACTAGACGATCACGACTCCGGCCAGTGGCCGCAGCGACCAAGCTAACTATAGAAACCATATACACGTCGCGCACTTGGCCGCAACATGGTTTCTTTAGTTAATTTGGTCGTTGCAGCCACTGGTCGTGGTCGTGGCCGCCTAGTGCGCGAGGTGCCTTATAGTTAATTAAAACGGCACAACACCAATTACATTAATTAACATAGACATCTTGTTTCACGGAATATTCAGAACTAACTGGAATACGACGCTGCCGTCAGCTGCTGCAGCCATCTGCAGTTGGGTTCGGAATCATGACTGCAGCGACATGACGCTGCGACGTGTCACTGCGATATGTCGCAACGTCACGTCGTCTGCTGCTGCTGTCTACAGTCGGCTACGAACTCGTACCGGGTTCCGTTTTGCAATTTGGCTACGGAATTCTAAAAAAAATATAACAATATATTATAAAATGTGGCTATTTTAAAATTGTGTTTGCATTGCCGCAACTAGTCCTGTTTCAAACCTCCAACATTAACACGGAATCAAATATAACTACATAATTATATTTAATATAACACCACGCAATTATACTTAACAATCGGCTCCGTGATGGCATAATCTTGATAGCATAATCAACCAATAATATTCCCAAATGACTACTGGCCTCCTCTCGGTGAGATGGAGTGGGCCGTAATACACCATGCGGGCTCAGTGCGGAGTGGTTGATATCACATGTCTTCGAATGTTTGGTCCTAGGACATGCCGGTTTCCTCACGATGTTTTCCTTCACCGTTTTGAGAACAGTGGTGATTAATTAAAGTAGAGCGCCAGTCTGGGTTCAAACTTACGACCTACAACTCGTTAATCGCGGTCGTTACCCCCACCACGGCTGGGCCGACATGGGACTGGGAACAATAGTTATTTAAGGTGAATGCGCAGTGGTAAACCGCGAAATTCTTTTCTTACGTTTTTTGCAATTTGTAGGTCAGTGTCAGGTTGTATCTTGAACAAAATATGATTCGCGACTATAATAGATATTATACATGTATTTACAGAATTATAGTCATTAGAATCATTAATATATCTCAAGTTAGATTTGTTTGCTTATGGAACAAATCTAACTTAGAAAGATGTATTAACCTTTTCGCCGCCAACGTACACAAAACGCAATGCCTCACCGAGCGCCAAGCTATAAATGTATAACTAAATATATAGTAAACAGTAGTGATGGGGATATCGTCATATCGATGAATAAGATTTGTACGCGTAAAGTTAAGATTTAAAGTTGATTTTACGAATATAAATAAAAACTGATTAAATATTTCCAGATTTGTTTTGTTTCACAGTATCCTTAATAAGAAAAAACAGTATAAATTATGAGTATCAAAGAAACTAATACATAACTCAATTAGAACTATAAGGAATGGGGTACATCTCTATTTGTTTCATGATCTCATTCTTTAACTTCATATCAAGTTATTGGCACTGAGGGCACGTTGAATTCGATTCTGATCAGGGATGGGGTCTATGGTCTTTCTTTCTTCTATTTTTGTTTATTCCTGTGTTTTTTTAATAACTTCAGTTAACGTTTTTTACCGTAGGTATCTAAGTGGCAGAATTTTTAATTGTTTTTAAAGTGTTTTTTGAAATGGAAAGTAACTATATATTTAAATTCTATCACGCTTGTAGCCGTGTACTTATCAAAGCATTGTTTTTTAAGTGTTGTTTCTGTTCTTTTCTTAACTCATGTATTGTATTTACCATAATAGTGTATGGAGTACAAAAACAGTACCTAACTCTACTGTAATTACAGTGCATCTGGAAATACTGGGCTCACCGAACATTTTACATACTTATTGAATTCCTACTCTTTGATGAATAAACATTATTATTATCATCCAGTTAGACATACCTCAGAATTATCTTCTGGTTCAATGTTCTCCACAAAATACTCCCGAGTCCGATTCCACACCTTGCAAAATTTTAAGAAGTTCGTCCGAATCAAGTTCTTCACTCATTTTTCTATTTGTTATCAAGTGAAAGAAAGAAAGATGCGTGCGCGCGAATCCGATTTTGTGCTGCACTATGCCAAAGTGACCTTGACAGCCGCACGCCTATGACGTCACTGACCAACTTCTATAGTAGTTCGTGGCACTCGGTGGCGCACAGGGGCATAGACGACCAATTGTTTTGTAGAGATGGGAAAATAACTATCGACAAGAATTGGTAACAACTTTATAATTACGTATCGGCATCTACCTGAAGGTCGAAATTCATCTATTATCCTTTGTAATGAAGTAGATAACTAAGTTCATACTTTATTGACCTCAAATTGTTTTCGATATTCGTAACTTTCTGTATTTATAAATATTTCAATGGTGAAATCAACCTTTCACGGCACATCACTGGCCAACTTGATATGAAGTGATTGGCGTTCTGAGGAAAGTAACAAAATTCGGATTTTCTGTTTTTGCCGATTTTAGGACAAACTAGGGCTTATTTTGTGTAGAAAAATAAAAAACAGGGTAGTAGACAGTGCTATCTTAAATAATAAAATGAAACAAAGCTTTTAATCACAGTAAATTTATTTTAATAAGATAGTTAAAATGAACAACTTCTATAGAAGTTGTGGCGCTGGTGGCACGAAAATCCCGAACTTCTATAGAAGTGCTTGGCGGTGAAAAGGTTAAATATTCTAATGATTTTTATGCTGCCAAATGGATGTCAGTTATTTTTCGATGTCACATATTGCTGCTGCTACTTGTAACGGGTTTTTCATTAAGAGCGCTCGAACTTTGAAATGAAATAAAACAACCTGTTTGAGTGATATTGCCACAATTTTGGTTTTATTCTAAAGGACATTCGATGACATTATTTATGGAATATAATTTTAGTCAAATGGCCGCCGCGACTCCGCTGTAAATGGTGTATCCTGGAGGACCAATTTTGGACGCGGAATGGACTGTCTAGAGTTTTCTCGCACACTGTGCCGAACGGCAACAATATTCTCCAACGATCTTGCGTTTCTTTAACGTACAGGCACTGCTTTATCGAACACCGAACCGATTGTCTCAAATTTATTAATTAAACGACGGTTTGTGGACTCTGTAGGACGGCCATGAATGCCATACATTGGACGCAACGTACGGAACGTTAATGTTAGGTGAACAGAGCACTGATTTTGATATTAAATTTTAACAATTTCTACGCGTTGTTGAAGCGTGTAGCGTTACATGGTGAAATGTCACGAAAAAAATCTGTATTCCCGCCAAATTTGACAGCTATCGCTTTACCAAGATGGCCGCTATACGCTGTCAAAGTTCGAGCGTCCCTATTGAAAAACCCTGTATATGCCTTTCACAGATGGTCACATATTTTTTCTGTCTTCTTGACAACAGATATTAATAAATGAATCATGAAATCCATGGTAATATATTTATGCTTGTGACTGTACATACATAAATATAGTGGGGATTTTTGAGACGGGCAGTAAGGACAGGTACCTAGTCATCGTACTGTTATAGTTGTAGTTGTAGCTCTACAGGAACACACAAACTTTTTGAATCTATACATATTGTGAATTAAAGTCGCTTTTCGTGTCTGTATGACCGCGTTCTTCTAAACTGCGCAACGGATCGTTACGCGGTTTTCACCTTCATTTAGAGAATGTATTCCGGAAGGTTTATGTGTTTAATAGATTGATATTAGACTTATAATAAATAAACATAGATGTTTTGTCAAGTCGTAAGAAAACCACCGTACAAATTATTAAATAAACCTAGATTTTTTGTCATGTCGTAAAAAGCCACCGTACAGACGCCAGCACATCAACCTACTACAATCTGTCAGATTTCTGTAATAGATTTTCAACTTTATCGCTAAAGCATAAGGTTCAATGTTGATTGGGAAAATTTGACAGTTAGGTGTAGGTTGATGTGCTGGCGTCTGTACAAACCAGGGTTTGGTCGCTAATACCCTGATTATACCTGCCGAGTATAGTGGCGAAGGAGTGCCTTTGCCGAGTGCTCGAGAGAGTCACTCTGACCCCGTTCTACCGGAGGCCGAATAACCACCCCTCCGCTTCCCCGCACTGTGTCGCTCATCACTCGGTTGATCTGAACACGCACTCGACGTGTACTCGGCGACCACTTTCATTCGGTACGCTACGCCACTTTTGACCGCGAATTTTGCTCCCACGAATGTAAAAAAAAAATGCCTGGGAAATGGGATTCTAACATCACAGTGAAATTTATACAGTAAGTGTATAAATTGCATCCCTGTTTATGGGATTTCTCATCAAGGGATTATAAAATTAAGCAAAAAAAGTGTTGCAGCTTATATTTCTATTGCCGTAGAAATGAATAGTTCAAGTAATTCTCCAAATATGTGTATATTGCATCCATTACTTCTGGGATAAGTAATGATATTGCAGCCCGAGATATTCTATAAAATGCTTGTAAATAACGGGAGCTAATCCCTGTTACTATGTAGCATAATGCTACATGCAATTTAGTCCATGCAGGTATAGCTTCTCTTAAGACAGTATCTTCTCGTTGTATCATTGGTGTAATGTTTTAAAGTATTAAAATTTTCTACAGTTATTCTCAGAAGGGCTCAAAACTCATCGGGGTCTTCCAACTGTAATTCACTAAAAATTGTGTTTGTAGCACCTAACTCGGGTCTTTTTAAAATCCATGGTCTCGTCCAAATGCGAGATTTCTCTTGATCCAACAATTCTAATAATTCTTCTAACAGGCGAGGTTAAGTAACTTGGTGGATTTTCTAATTATTTTTTTCCAATCCATATCAGTGTCACTTGTCTTTATACCGGGTTTAAACTGAACTGACTGACTGTTTCGCCGTGTGCTCAAAAATACGTGTAAACACTCGCTCGGTCATATCACTCTCACGGTCGAGTGACATTTTCCTCTCTCGCCGCTCTACTCGGTAGGTGTAACCAGGGTATAACAGTAGAATCCGCTTATAATGAAGTCTTAAGGCAAGTGACAAACACTTAATACTAAGCGAACGTCATACAAAGCGTAGTCTTAGAAAATAAACAACTTCCTATTTTTGTAAGGGATGTTTAATAGAGAGAAAAACTATCTGTTAAAATAAAAGGAAAAAGAAACATGAGCTGACACAAAACAAACCTATTAAGAACATAGAATAATAATTGTAATATGTACATCCTAAGATTTAACCTTGGATTACTAAACTATCCTGCTGGTGACGTTGTTACTAAACATTTGTAAAAAATACGACATGGAAATAAAACGGAATAAATTGAAGAACATTTAAGTTTCAGTTACATTCTTGAGTTTAAGAGATCATAATAAAATAATGAAAATAGTATTTATTTTTTTAGGCGGTTACCACAATGCACCCTACACGGCGTGCGGTGCTGCAGTTTTTAACTTTCATTGTAGAATCTTGATTCGTATACAAAAACTGCAGGGTATACAGTTCGATCTAGAGATGCGCCGAGTATAAGTTTTACCGAGTATTGCTCAGTATTATGTTTACCGAACCGAGTGCTCTGCCGAGAAAGACTCGAACTCGGTTTAGTTGACGCTGGGGGTCTACTCCGAAGTGGTAAATTTATCGTATCGGCCGAATGTTCGGTCATTTCCTACTACGAAGTTCATTCTATTTGGTTCGGTAGATTCGGATCCGACTGAACTTCATTCTGACACTTGTTGTATCGTAAACCCTACTCTGAACGAGAAAAGACTGACCGATAATTTGAGTTTGGCAAGAGTTACATCGTGAAATTAATGTCAAAATACACGACAGCAAAGTAGCTAACTTTTGAGTATCGTAACATACCGAATTTAATGAATTATTAAAATTTTATGTTTGTTATTGTTTGTAATTAGTTTATCTAGCTTAGTTTTATTATTAGTTTTCATATACACTGATTAAAGTAAGTTTGTAAGGCATTTTCTGGAATATGTGTAAGGATTGTCATATAGGTATAATTACGTAACTTGAAAATGTGATTTTTTGTTTATGTAGATATTGAAATAAATTCGGTCTCAAATGATAGAGTTGTGTATAAAACTGATACTCCAATTGGATTTATGTAAATCGGACCACGCATTCGGAAGATATTAAAAGATTTGTGTAAGGAAATTGTACCAACCTATTTTTTTAAGGTTTATGCTCTAGATTTTTTTTATTGTAAACAGCGTGCCTGCTCCACCATTGAACACACATTTGGGATAGTCAAGGGTTGATGGAGGTGTCTCTTTACAGCAAGAGACGTGCACTAGGATGCACATAGAGCAGGCAGAATAATGTTACCCTGCTGTATTTTGCATAATATGTGCATATGTAAGGGCTGGAGTGAGTGCTCCGGAGTTAACCTAAGATGATTTTGAATCTGAGAACTCCCGGCAGGTGATATATCAGCCTGCTATATTTGCTGATGATTTGTCGCCGATGCTTTGAGGAGGGTACAAAAAGAGAGGGAAAGACTGATACAATCATTAGATAATAATGAATAATATATATTTTTACAATTACTAAACAACTAGAACTAATCTTCAATTTGTTACAAGTAAGACTAAAAATAATATAGCATTCAGCGTGGTGCAAATTTCTTCCCACAGTCGATGATTTAGCGTAGGTACACGTCATGCTCCCCAGACACCCCATCATCTTTTTTGCTGTTTATAAATTCATAGATCATTTGTACGCAATATGTACCGAATTAGTACATACTTAAAAAAATAAGTACCTTAACTGGTTAACAGGTACATGCAACTGAATTATGGCTTGCTGTAGAGTATCTCCCCAGCAACCCATCATCTATTTTGCTGTTTATAAATTCATAAATCAATTGTACGCAATATGTACCGAATTAGTACATACTTAAAAAATAAGTACCTTAACTGGTTAACAGGTACATGCAACTGAATTATGGCTTGCTGTAGAGTATCTCCCAAGCAACCCCAAGTAAAATTTGATTAAATTTTACGTAGACACTTATTTATTAGGCAAACAAGTGGTTGATAAAAATTGTACTCTTATTTTTACCACTGGATGTGCTAGCTATGGCTACTTAAAACCTTTGTTTAAATTTCGATTATAGCGCCTGAGTAATATGTGTTTGACTGTGTGGGTATGTAGTTTTCTCGAAAAATATTGGACCGATTTCGATGCTGTTTTATGAATTAAATGGGTACCAACTTGGAGCACATTGTCGATTACATTTTAAACAAAAAAAGGAACAAATTGAATATAAACTGTGTATTTCAATAGCTCTTTAAATTAAGTCTTAATGGTCAATCAAAATAACATTTGCATTGGCAAACAAATTAAATTTTCACATATTTTTTTAATTTTTGTAAAAGAACTGTCAACATTTCAAAATAATTCCTCGGATAATTATATGGCGTTGGAAAAATCAGCCCGTAACATAGTGTCTATAATTTATTTACTACACAACACCTACCGATTTTATGTTAAGGGAAGAGAGATATGATAGATGTAATACACTTGAAATAGACTTTGCTATTTTCTAAGGCGCTTATAATCGAGATTTAAACAAAGGTTTTAAGTAGCCATAGCTAGCACTTCCAGTGGTAAAAATAAGAGTACAATGTTTATCAACCACTTGCTTGCCTAATAAATAAGTGTCTACGTAAAATTTAATCAAATTTTACTTGGGGTTGCTTGGGAGATACTCTACAGCAAGCCATAATTCAGTTGCATGTACCTGTTAACCAGTTAAGGTACTTATTTTTTTAAGTATGTACTAATTCGGTACATATTGCGTACATTTGATTTATGAATTTATAAACAGCAAAATAGATGATGGGTTGCTGGGGAGATACTCTACAGCAAGCCATAATTCAGTTGCATGTACCTGTTAACCAGTTAAGGTACTTATTTTTTTAAGTATGTACTAATTCGGTACATATTGCGTACAATTGATTTATGAATTTATAAATAGCAAAATAGATGATGGGTTGCTGGGGAGATACTCTACAGCAAGCCATAATTCAGTTGCATGTACCTGTTAACCAGTTAAGGTACTTATTTTTTTAAGTATGTACTAATTCGGTACATATTGCGTACAATTGATCTATGAATTTATAAACAGCAAAAAAGATGATGGGGTGTCTGGGGAGCATGACGTGTAGGTACGACTGTCGATGCTCCTCAAGTTGCCTTGGGCCAAATCTCGATGAGGAGAGCATCAATTTGTGCCGCTGTCGGTCTGGACATGGTGACATGTTCTTGCAGAATGTTTGTTCAGAACTTTCATTTCCAAACTTCCAAAACACGAACATGATAAACGATAAGCCCAAGGGACACTTTATCACGCGTAAAGTGAATAATTAATGTAGTTTATAGTATATTTAGCTTGTTTTTTTGTATACATCTCATAACTTGACTTTAACACTACACTTCAGTCAGCACTTGACGATAAACGACCGAAATACGATTATCGCTATAGGGATAGCGACAGATGAGTTGGTTTGAGTTTAAAAGTACTTTTTCCTCAATTTTGCAATATTAAAAATCACAATCTCTCCCTTTGTTTGTTTACATGTCATCCTTTGACTTTTATCCATTTTCTTTTTATTTTGACAATCGGCAAATCAATCTATCTGCCAGCTACAAATATATTGTTTTTTCGAGAAATATTACAATGTTCTTAGGAATAAATATTGAATTAAAAGCAAAGTACTATTTTCTTACTATAAAAAATAATTTTACTCTGTAATTCAACAGTTCAATTATATCGAAATGAGTATTAATGACTATTAAACACATATCGATAAAACGTTCACCTCTGGCACTACATTCAGTGTTGTTAAAAGGCTCGAGTCTCCCGAGTCTTCGACTCATTCAAGGCTCGAGTCTCCTATGAAGCCTCGAGCTACAGCCTCGAGCCTTATTTCGAAGGCTCGAGCCCAGTCTCGAACCCTAGTTCCGAGGCTCGAGTCGCGACTCGAGCTCTCTTTTAAAGGCTCACTACACAACATTAGTCATGATCGAAAAATTGAATGTGTACTCCGAGATTTTAAACAGTGATTTGGCACAACTTGCCGTTCTATTAGACCCGCGATTTAATCATAATTATTTCATAGCAAAGAACAACACTCAACCATTAAACAACTTAAAAACCCTTTATGACAAGCTCAAAGATCAAAATATACAAGAATTGCGAAGAGACAATTTGTAAACACATAATTATGAACACAGTAGCTCTAGTGAAGTTTACCCAGTAAAAAAAAGTTTATTTGCATCTATGTACAAGCAACCGGAGACTATAAATTATCGCAAATGAAGTGGATAGATACATAAATATGCCTATTGAGCCTGAAAACACGAATGTATTAATGTGGTGGAAAAAACAAAAAGAATTGTCTTTGTCAATCTTAGCTCAAATAGCATTTGAAGTTTTGTCTATACCAGCGACAAGCGTTCCTAGTGAACAAGCCTTTTCGAAGTCTGGTAATTTAATAACAAAAAAAAGAAACAGGCTGAGCAACAAAAATATCCTGGCATCAATATGCTTATCGTCATGGTTAAAAATCGAATAATCATTCATTGTATAATAAAGTTTTCTTTTTTCTATCTTTTTATTTAATTTTTCTATACGTACTTACCACATTAAAACAAAAATATTTCATTTTAATATTATCAGGCATATAAATAAAGCTCGAGCTTCGACTCGAGTCCTTCATTTAAGGCTCTTGAGCCTTCAAGGTTCGAGCTTTTAGGGCTCGAACCTTTAAGACTTACGAGCCCTCAGAGCACGAGCTTTGAAGACTCAGTAGCTTCGACTCAGGAGCTCGAGTTTCCGCCTCGGAGCTCATTTCTCACAACACTAACTACATTTCGTTCGTTCCGACACTCTTTTCGAATATTGACTATGGTCCCGACCAAGCTGAGCCAATCCGAACCATTTTCGTAGTAGGGCAAAAATATTCGGTTCGGCTGTGTGTCGGATCGTTCCGATCATTCTAACGTGTCACTTCGGAGTAGACCCCCAGATATTGGGATCTTACGAAACGCTTCAAATATTATAGAAGAATGCCATGCAAGTTTTTGGCAGTATTTAAAGCGTGTCGATTTTTATAAGTTTATGAGTTCTTTTAGAGTATCTCTGCAGTCAAAGTCAGTCCGAGATATCGGTCGATAACGAGTACTACCAGAATAGCCGAGTATGCGGAGTACTGAGCAATAAACTGGTATTCGGCGCATCTCTAGCTTCGAACACATAATTATACATGTTGTGCGCCCTACATAATTATGACTCTTTTGTATTTAATGCAAGATTGTTGTCAATTTTCTTACTTAGACCGCACAAGGGTAATCCTTGCTATAACTCAATACAAAGATACGATGACACCCGACCATAATGACAGCGCGTGGTACATGTCGCGGAAAAGACCGATTTTTTTTAAGGAATCGTAGTTATGCTGTCGTGATTTTTACGATATTTTAGTAAATCCTAGGGTTCAATCGTTGGATTAACCCGACTGCGTCTAATGATGGTCACGATTCTCTTTTGTTTACAAAGAAATTTGAAAAGTATTGTCTCGCAATGAAAATTATATCAGCAATCGTTATTAGAAGCATACATATTGTATATCACCGAAAATACTTAAATATGGTATTACTCCACATTTTTTGGAAATTGTAGGTGTTTTAACATTTTCTTGCGTGCATTAACGGCATAGGTTGACATTTTTCACGTAGCAGAACTTTGCGAAAACGATTTATGACTAATGATAAAAACCGATTTCAAAATAGTTTTAATAATTTCAAATCCATTACCTTGACCAGAGGTGTATAATCTTAAAAGGCGGGTCCATAGGTTAAATGGTCTAAGGCCATGGCATTCAAAGAGTGATCATCATTCCCCTGCCTTTATCCCAATTTATTTGGGGTCGGCGCAATATGTCTTTTCTTCCATACTTCTCTATTAGTTGAAATCTCGAAAGCCACTCTCTTTCTAACCATATCATCATTCACACAGTCCATCCATCGTTTCTTTGGTCTCCCCCTACTTTTATAGCCATCGACAATCATACTCAAAACTTTCCTCACGACATTTTCCTCATTCCTCCGTAACACATGCCCATGCCATAACAACAGATACCACACAACTTTTCAGTCATTCAAATAGTATGTAAACTATAAAACCTACGTCTTAAGTACGCATAATAATTAAATTACACATCTAATTATTGAAGTTATAGTTGAATAATTAGTAACAACAGATATTAATAACAACGAATTATGATTACGTGGTAATAAAATTTTCTTAGAAATTTGATAAAAGTACTGAGGCAAAACTTGGTTATGCGAAAGGTAGAATGTATTTTTTAATTGCAGGACTGTTATTAAGTACAATATAATAATTATGGACATCTTTAAACCTCCAGTGTATTTTGTAACTTTTCTGTAATAATTTAAACATACAGTATGTAAGACAAATCGACATCTTTTTTAATAAAAGTGGTGAATTATAATACTAGAAATAGGGACCTATTAGTTCAACTAGGTTTCAGACCATAAATACTCATTTTTGATGGGAGTAGGTACTGTTTAAAATGTTACAATAAAATACCTCTACCTTTCCAAATAAAAGTTGATGTGGAGGCACTTCGAGGTATTCGACGACTCGATTATTCACGTGTACAGTCCTTTCACATTTATTTTACCTCTGACAGCAGCAACCCAAAAGCATCCTTCTTGTACCGAGAATAAAGAGCACTGTGAACTGGAACCTTATTATAAAGTGTATAAGATCACTTACAGTGTTGATAAATAAATGTGAAGAGATCAACAGATTATAAGACACCATCCAACATTTAGCGATTATTTTTTTGGACGGAACATCGAAAACGTCAAAGAAGGTAACATAAAGATTCCACGAAATTGGAGTCTGATATGAAATACTTGTAATGCTTTTTAAGACGCTCACTGTTTTGTTCAACTTGATTTGTATACTCTACTTTATCTAGAAGAAAAAAAAACAATAAAAAGAGAACACAATAACTACGTTTTTAAACTTCTTTTTTTAATAATAATCTTTTTAGCATACATGATGTTTTCATGTCATGGTGTTACTACTATCCTTAAACAGTTTCATTAGAGAATAGCGCCTGCGGAGATTATATAATGGCTCTGATGGCTCTTTTCTGCACTGTAAAAATGGAACCGATGATGTCTGTAGACCGCCCCCAAAGAAAAAAATACCGTAAGACATGATACTATGAAAGTAAGGCCGCTTTCTGACTTGTCGGTACGGGAGCGGTGCGGATTCCTTTCGCTCGGCATACGCAGTACCGCAAGCCTGCCTAGCGCATATATTTTAATGCGCGTCTTCTAATTGGCGCGGTATGTTCGGGAGCGGGGAGGGATCGTTTCGTTTTACCGCGTCTCGGGATGCGTGTCCAGGCCAGGCACCGCTCGACATTTACCGCGCAAGGCTTAAAGTAATAAGCGATCTTTCATCAGCATACATTCTCTAAACCTTATATTTTGCTTTGTTAATATTGGAGTCAACAAATTCAAAAGCTCTTCGTAAGTTTTTTTGACATTCTATAAGTACATCAATAAAATTTTTTCGTCAACTTGGGAAAGTACTTGAGCCCCAACAAAAAGTCGACAATTAATATTTTTTTCGATGTAAGGATGACGCCAATAACTTTTCTTTTTTTTTTCGTAGGCGATAAACATAATAACACGCCAAAATATCTTCAGCACTCGAAGATGACATCTTCGGTACTGCAGGATTTTATACCGAGAATATATCGATAGGTGAGAAGCTGAAGGCAACGCGGTATCGTTTCGGTACAGATCTTACAGATCTCGCACCGCTCCCTCACCGACGAGTCAGAAAACGGCCTAACATATAGACTAGCCTCGCGGTATCCATCAATAAATTGACGGACAGCTGACGAACTTAGACGAGTGTGGAACCTAAGCGGCGTCGCCCACACGAGCTAGAGTCGAGGCGCGGGCGCACAAGCGGCGCGGTGCCCTTCGCTCACTCTTGCATCCTAAGTCGACGTAGCCCCGCGTATATATTTAATATGATTATTTTGACAAAACCTCTGTTGTCGGTAACTTAGTAATTTTGTCGGAGGTTCAGTATTTTATTCGAAAGTTTAGTTTTGTTATTCGAAGATCCATTTTTTTTAGTCGGCCACAGATCGCTGGAGATTAATTTTTTTTCGGAACCATTATTATTTCCCATATATATATGCTCGTGACGGTACTTTAACCCCATTATTTATAAATAAACGTTGCTCAAAGTTGAGACGTTTAAACGTCAAAAATTTTTGGTTAAACAGTCGCTAATCATTACTTAACTTTAAGCAACGTTTATAAATAAAACCCTAAGGGCTTGTTTCCGTACAGTCAAAATTAATAATAAGACAAAACGATATCATGTTTAACTTTGGACGAAATTTGTATGGAAAAAATATCGACCAGTGAGTGCCACCTTAAGAAGGCTCCGTTGTAATAGAAGTGTTCTTTTAATAATAGTAATTGAGTGTAATTTTTCTTTTCATAACAACGTAAATCGGACATTTTAAAACAAAAAATAGCCAAATCGGTCCAGCCGTTCTCACTCGAGTGATGCGCTGATCAAAGGAACTATAAAGGTTTCGAATAAAAAAAAAACTTAGCGACTGATGATGAGATACTGTTTTAATAACTTGAGCGGTATGAATTTGAGTAAGCGAAAAATTAATTAAACTAAAGACGAATATTGATTAATAATAAAATCTAGAACGAACTTACAAAAAGTGGGTTGTGATTAATCCATTTCAGATATTAAAATTCTAGCCGTACGACTAAATTACTAAGTGAGCGACTAGAAATACAGAGAGGGCACCCCTAGGTTAGGTTTGGTTAGGTTACATTAAACCCTTTACACAGAAATAGCGGGGCTCCGTCGACATAGGATGCAAGAGCGAGCGAATGACAATACAAATACCTTTATCGTGCATCGTGTATTTTAAATAACTCAAATTAACGTTTGTGTTGCTGTTCAGTTGATTACTCGTCACTCGCAGTCAGTCGCTCACTTTGTAATACTATAACTTATATTAATTATTTTTGTCACTTAAAACTTTAATTTACAGTTACTCGTTTAAATACTACCCTTTTTTATATTTTTGTCATGAATAAATACATAACTAAACACGTAATTTGGTAATATTATACGTAGTCTTTCTTTAAAGGTATCGATCAGGTAGGTCTTCGTCATTGACATGAGTCTCTTCACACCGGATAAGATAAATGTAACTAAACTAGATAAGAAGGTAAGTATTATCCTTTTAGATAACGAATTTTTTTGGATGTTGTACGACTGACACCGGTGTAACCTTATTAAAACACATTATTAACGCGTGGCAAGAAGCCCAAATTGCCATAGGTATCTTCTGCGACCTGTCTAAGTTGTCTTTTGATTGTGTAAATCACGATACATCACTCCTGAAATTTCCTGAAATTTGAGCATTACGGTCTAGGCAAGTTAACGCTAAGCTTAGTATAAAAAAATTTAACGATAGACAGCAACAAGTAAATAAATGGTGTCAATTTACGAGGGTTTGCAAAAATGGGGTTCCCACTAGGCCCAATTTTGAGTCCTTTAAATACTCTTTTTAGTATACAGGGTTATTGGAAAAACATCAACAACCTCTTAAGAGGTCATTGTACTCATCATTAAGAACAACTTTTACTATGGGACCAAACCTGAAATCACGAAAAAAAAATCAGCTGTTCCCTACATTTTGACGAGTTATACGAACATAAATGACAGATGATTTTTTTTTTCGCGATTTCAGGTTTGGTCCCATAGTAAAAATTGTTCATAATGATGAGTGCAATGACCTCTTAAGAGGTTGTTAATGTTTTTCCAATAACCCTGTTTATTAACGATCTACACTATTTATTGAAAAAACAAACCACAAATGGTATCTGGAAACAGGTGGTTTCTACGAACAAAGTTTACGAAACAAAGTTAGGAAAACGGTGACTAAAATTTCACCCTGTGTAATAAATCTTACTTCCTCAATTATCTTTTTTCTCCAAGTGAATTCAGACACACTTTTTTAGGGGCGTCGCTCACTGGTAAGTCGAGGCGGGGTCGCGGCGGCGGCGTCGCGGCACGGTCGAGGCGTGGTCTCTATGTAGAGTCGAGGCGCGGGCGGCTATGCTCCCTTCACACATTCCAATTCATTTATCATGTCGTCGTCAGAAGATGAAGCCGTACTTGCATTCATACAAGTATAATCGTACAATTTCGATGAATTTCACTTTGGTTTCAAAATCGTCACGCATTATTTTAACTGTATAAATACGTCTACTCTCGAAACAAAATGACAAAATGGCGGTGGAGTCGCGTCGCCGTCGGCCACAGCGCCCCCGCCACGACGCCGCCGCGCCTCCGCCTCGACTCCGCACCGCCACCACCTCGCCCGTGCCGCGACTCTAGTATGTGAGCGCACTGCCATTTATTCCTAAAGAAAACGTAGAAGCGGCCCGAGATTCGGTTAGGTTGGGCGCCTTCAAATTTGCCGCAAAGAGCCGCGCGGCGGTAGCGCCGCGCTGCAGCCGCTAGGTTGGAGCATCATAGTGTTGTACATTTAGTTTCACGATGGACTTTGACGATGAAACACTGCTTTTAGTGTTACTATTAAAACGAAAAAAAGATTTTGGAAAAAGAAACCTAAGAAAAAGTTGCCGTTCAAAGTTCGTAATAAACATATATTGCATATTTCTTCCCAAGCTTTGTTCTTTTCGATTTTATTACTGCATGTACAAGTCACGCAACGAGTTATGAGCGCTGACCTTGAAAAAAACAAGCGAAACAAACCCTTATTATATTACTAAGACATAAGGGTTTGTGACGTTTGTTTTCTTCAAGGTCAGCGCTCATAACTCGTTGCTTACACTGTACTTGTCTGACTTCGAAGCCCATATCGCTGGACGACTCTCAACCTCATCGATAAATTCTTCAACCTGATTTTCGTTCATGTTTAGACCTGAACAAAAACTACGTGCGCATCGTCACTAGTCGATAGATGAAATGATGCGCGGCCGCAGCGCGGATGTAGCGCTGCAGTCGCGCGTTTTTTATTTATATGGATTAACAAAGCAGCGCGGTGGCAGCGCTGCAGCCGCGCTGCCATCGCGCGGCACTTTGCGGCAAATTTGAAGGCGCCCTAAAACGTTTAGGTACATAGAAATAGGAGCCCCGCGAAGCGGGGGGGGCTCCGTCGACATAGGATGCAAGAGCGAACGAATGATAATACAAATACCTATACCTAGGTATATATTAAAACGTAATTCAAGCTGGCAGAAAAGAATTATAGCAATAAACAGTCATGTTTATTTTTCCTAGATTTCAGTATCTCATTCGGTCGTTTCGACATTTTTATTCGAACAAAAGTAGTCGGAAAGTTAGTATTTTAGGCAGTAGATTTAATATTTTGAGTAAGAACAATTATTATTTTTTTGTCGGAGTTTTAATTACTACCCTAAATATATTACTATGATAGTTTGGCAATAATATCTGATTTTATGATTCATTCATCAATATCATATATTATACATACACATATACATATAATATATGACCATCTACGGAAGGCGTATACATAACAAGTAAGTAATGACACAAATATGTGACATCGAAGGAACACCAAACTATCTGATGAGACGAGCGATACCAAAATATAGGTTACCGCATCGGCTTCAAAAAGACCACCTGTCTGAATGAGTAAATATCGGAAATATGTGCCTAACTGCCGACTCAGTTCAGTTCAGAAGAATTTGATAGGTAACTCTTTTTGATCAAAAATATCTGATATTATTTATTTTGGCAGTATAAAAACCTGACTGGATAGAATAATATATATATATATATATATATCTCTAATTAATTATTATTATTTAATTTTGAATTTTCCTTGTTGACTTTCTTACTCTGTTTCGGACAATCCTTAATAAAATGTCCGGTCTTCTTACATCTATAGCATTTTGGAGGTTTTCTTGATGTATTCCGTGACGCTGATAGTGCGGTTGCACTCTCATCTGGGTTATCACGACGTTGAGATTCTTGTAACAACTTTGCCTTTACTACATCACTGGTTAGCTTGACAATAAATTCTGGGCAGAAGCGGTCAATACTGCTGTCTACCTGAAAAACAGATCTCCAACCAAAGCTGTCACTGGTTTAGTTCCAGAGGAGAAGTGGACCAATAAAAAGGTGAATCTTAATTATTTGCATATATTTGGCTGCATTGCATATGCTGTTTCTCATAATCGCAAGAAACTGGATTCCAAGTGCAAACGATACATCTTTGTAGGCTATTGCGAAGATACGAAAGGTTACAGGCTGTTAGAGCCTGATTAATGATTATGTAGCGGTAATTTTTTTTTTTTGCTTATTGTAGCACTGCGGCTCTTAGAAAGGGTTGTATTAGATAGGTTTTCAGTCAATATCCTTCGTCACCTATACGAGGAACAGGATCATCTGTAACTGGTTACGGCTTTGAAAGCAATAACATGTTATCGCAAATATATTCCTGAAAAAATCTTGAATTCTCAAAAATTGCGCTACCGCTATGGCGACCATAACTTCCGATTTCTACCGTGATAAACTTATAACATGGATCTACTATGGCCAATAGAGCTAATGAAAAATATACTTTTGTAGCAAGAATAGTTTGAACCACCGTTACCAGGACATTAACATGTTTGCCGTCAATACTTTCAACACAAATTAGGAAAATTCCATATTTTCTCAATAACCAACTTCCGACTGCCTTTAAGTATCTTCTGAGGGCGCAGGTACATTGGTTGCAGTACTTGCCATATTGATTGACATACTGTATTATATTCGAAACCGTACTACTTCCATTGCAAGCTACATGCGGCTAATGAAACTTTTCTTATTGCTGACTTAGGCCTTTTCCGACCACAAACCACCAAATACTATTAGTGCTTAACGAATTTAAAAAAAGTATTTCTGTTTCTATCAATCGTAATTCTACAAAAAAAAGAAACGCAATAGCAAACTATTGCGTTATTCGTATCAAAATACGAATCACCAGTCGTTTGGTATGAAATAAAATGGAATAAAGGGGTTCTTACTTTTTAGTATTAGTAGTGGAGACCTTATCTAACAGTGGATATTATGGTTGGTATGTTGATGATGTCTTTATTTTTATAACTTGCAGGTGATTCAGTGAAGAAGTGGAAAGTATGAGGGATGAGTACATAAAATATAAGAAACAAGTAAATACGAAAGGAAACAACAAGGAAACACGGGGAGGGAGCGAAAGAAAAATAATTGGAGAGATTTTTGGAGAGTGGCATTAGTCCCAGAAAAACCAAATCCAAAGTTTTTATAGGCAGCCCAACCCAAACTGCAACTGCTGATATTCCGCCTTCTTTGTTTTCTACGCCAGCGACGTCGTCGTCTAGAAACCATTCTATAAACCAAGAGTATTCTGTACTGGTACAGAATACTCTTGGTTTATAGAATGGTTTCTAGACGACGACGTCCCTGGGGACATCCAGTATCGACTTTTCTTCCATTGCCTACACAATCTAACGAACCATTGGAACAAACCGCAACACCCTGTGGTAAACAAAGGATTGCAGAGCCAGGTGCACCCGATCCCGATGCTTAAAGCAGATCTGGCTAAACTGTTTTCCGAGGCAGAGCTAAGCAAAATACTATCAATAAAATGTGTAAACCATTCACCAGATTATTCTTTTATATCCTCAGTCTCAGAAAATATTAATTCTGATACCAACACCACAACTGTTTATTTATATGACACAAATATAGAACAGCGGGGTAATTGCGGGGGAAAATACAAATAAAATGGCAAGCGATCACAGTGCCTTTTATTTGGACAAATCAGCCACGTTCATTGCCTTATTATAATCGTTGTTGAGCGTACGAATTTTTCAAACCTATGGAGCAATAGGTTTACATTTTCCTTCAAAACCCGAGGGTTGTGCGCGGTTATCACACTGCACCGGACACCGCTCCGGTGTGCTGTGCTGCGGTTTTTAACTTGTGACTGTGGTTTGATTGTGTTTTCGAAGAAATTAACCACCCACCCTATAGCCCCCCCGACCTAGCCCCGAGTGATGATTATATTATTTGTTTCCTAATTTGAAAAATGACCTTCGTGGGAAACGATTTTCCAACGATGAAGAGCTCGAGGCGGCAATGAATGCGCATTTTTCAGAGAAAGAGGAAAGTTATTTTTTACAGGGTATTGAAAAGTTAATTTCGAGATGTAATAAATCATAATCAGCCTATAATGTTCCCACTGCTGGGACACAGGCCTCCTCGCCGTGAGAGGGAGTGGGCCGTAATCCACCACGCGGGCCCAAATCAAATCTCTAGTAAACATGGTAAATTAAATTAAACAAAAAACCATGAAATCTAAACTTGAACGAAAAAAACGAGTAAATTAACTAATTAGTTGCTCGAAATGAGGTCCCATTGTCTTGGATGCACAAATTTATTCTTTTAAGGAATTCAATTTGAGTAACTTTTAGTAGCGTGTTGTGGTGAATATTGAAAATTGTATTGTGATCCTCAGTTATTAGCTCGTTTACAGTTTTATAGGATTTTTGGTAAATTTCATTTTTTACATATCTTTAAATAAGTTTGGATTTTATGATTCTCCTTTAATGTTTGGTAGGAACATGTGATCCTTATGATTGACCCTATCGATTGGTATAAAAGTATAGGATGCTATTTTTTCGGATTTTAGTCGGTTCGATTCCCGGGTGTGGCAGGCGTATTTTCAAAAATCTTTAAAAGCAGTTTATGCTTCTTTTTAAAAATGAAGGAATGTTTCCTTTGAGTAAAATTTGCTGTCTTCAGTATTTAGAGTACTTTCCCTCCAGGTACGCTTCGAAAATTCCACCCTGTATAGATGATAAAAATGCTAACTTTAAAACCCAAGCGATATGCAACTGATTTTATTTTCACATTTTATAACGCTGTATCCTAACTAATATTATAAATGCGAAAGTAACTCTGTCTGTCTGTCTTTGCTTCACGCCTAAACTACTGAACCGATTTGTGTGAAATTTGGTACAGACATAGTTTGGAACTTGAGAAAGGACATAGGATAGTTTTTATTACAAAAAATAAAATAAAAAATAAAATTTATTCCGGACATACAGCGCCATCTATTGGTCAAGAGTCGGCATCAATTCAGTACTGAAAATTCATCGGAAAAATGTAAATAAATAGTAAAAAGGTATGAAAATATAATATAATACAACTTTTAGTACAAAGAAAATGCTCTAACGGAGTATAGATAATTCTATTAGTACTATATGTCGAGTTGGTGATCGCGCAATGGTGTCGATCGTTACACGAGAAAAAACTAAATAAATAGTAAAAAGGTATGAAAAAAATAATATCAATATAATAAAACTTTTAGTACAAAGAAAATGCCCGAACGTAATATAGATAAATAATCCGAGTTGTCACTATGCTCGATAGATGGCGTTGGGATCGAAATAGATCGCGCTATGGTTTCGTTACACGCATTTGGTTGGGTTCCACATTTCATTTTTGAAGAGATCCCGCGAGATCGGGAACTATGTGGGTAAAACCAAAAATCTGCCGGAAGTCACTATTCCACGCGAACGAAGTCGCGGGCAAAAGCTAGTTTGCTTATAAAAATCTACATTTAAAATGAGCCCCACACGAGGGCTCCTGGCATCTGAAATGCGACTAGATCCAGCTATTGGGAGGACTCCCGACACTGCGTGTTAGTAGAAAAAACTCAATAAAAAAAAATATCGACTGAATTAAAAGCGAAACAAGATTATGATGTAGAAATAGAAAAGAACTGAAAAGATGAAAACGAGGCCTACTTACTTCTAATGTTAAAAATTATGATTTCTTAAATCATAATTATATACCACACACTCAGAGACACTCAGAGATTTGGTCAGTCTGTTTGCGAATTACATTATTTGTAGGTCACCTCCGACTGTACGTTATTAATTTATTATTTATGAGAATGATTTGTATGATAATAACAAGTACGTGTCGTTTACATATTTTTAAAAAAGAAACAGTACTAAATAAACAGAAACAGCTTTACAATAAAATATGCCGATTATATTTACGAGATAATCAAACTCAATATTATTATTTATAGACGATAATTGATGAATACGGCCTCGTTTGTCTTTTTGTCTTCGCAAGCACTAAGGGCGAGGTTCTGAGTTCAATCGGAAGTTTTTTGCTACGAAATTCCTAGTAGAAAGAACCCCAGTGTTTAAGTTGTACTTCCCAAGTACTCACCCACACAAGGCCACTTTCTGGGCCCTATTTGCTTGGTTTTTATACAGATCGTGATACTTGCGTTATCTAGATCTATTTATATCAGAATCTGTGCTTCCGACAGTGAAGGAGATACAATAATAATATTTTAAAAACCCCCAAACAGAATGTATTTTGCTTCTAATACACTTCACAAAACCATTGGCTTTAGATCCGTGGTAAATTGAATTTAATTAAATTATTTACTTTAAATAAAACAATTCGCTTTTACCGCCAATGTGCAAACAACAAAATCAAAGGAATCCAAAAATGGCGGGAACTTTTCCGTATTTTTTTTAATAATTTAAAAGGCGGCATGGGTAATAATTATGTGTATTCAGCCAAGCCATATTAATTGTATGCTCTAGCAGGCAGAGCATACAATTTTTTTTTTTTTTAAGAGCTTGGAACATTTCGAGCCTTTTCAGGAAGAAGATCGTAACCGCCATTTTGCATATTTTACAGGAGAAGGTGATGCAAAATGCAAAATAAGTTGATCTGGCGATTGATATTAAAACAGTTTTTTGGGATTTTTGGCGCTTACGATGTTCTTCCTGAAAAGGCTCGATTTTTCGTTATAAAATCTTGAAATTTCTCACCTTGGTAATTTTGAGCCATTAGCAGGTGCACTTTTTTAGGGTTCTGTAGTCAACAAGGAACCCTTAAGGTACAAGTTCGTAGTCGACTGCAGACGACAGCAGCAGGCGACATGCCGCCGCGACTTTAACGGTTTCTAAGTATTTCTATGAAATACGTGGCAGACGACGTGTCGCTAGCTACGGAAGGTTCATAGAAATACATAGAAACCAGTAGTGTCGCGGCGACATGTCGCTTGCTGCTGTCGTTTGAAGTCGGCTACGAACTTGTACCTGTACAAGTCCGAAATTGGCTGCAGACTGCAACCGCAGGCAGCACTGCGGCTAGCGGCCGCGTTTGACCGCAGTGCTGGCTGCGGTCGCGGTTGCTTCTATTCCAAGCGCGGCGGCATGCCGCGGCTGCACAATGCATAGAACCAAAGAACCATGCCTCAGTCACTCCAGCACCTTCGTGCGAGACAGAATGTCGGACAACGCTACCGATAGTTTAATGTGTCTTTTGTTAGAAGAGGAATTTTATGACGACTTGTTGTTACTATATGCCGACATTTATGTAACTGTGAACTCTGCGGTTCGCGACACCACTGGCGCTGCTGACTGCGATCGCTGCCGCATGCTGCGCGCTGCGGCTGCAGGCCGCAGTGTCGCCGCGCTCGGAATAAATTCCATAGAGATTCATAGAAACCAGTGGTGTAACTTGCAGTTTGGGGTTGCAGTTTGCGGTCTGCAGCCCATCTCGGACTTGTACCTTAAAGGTTTAATTCCGAAGGCGACCGCAGACCGCAAACTGCAGCAGCAAAGCAGCCCAATCGCATTGATAGACTGCACTTCCTACTGGTTTTTGAATGAAAACGCTGCCGTTTGCAGTCTGCAGTCGCCATCGGAAATGAACCTTAAAGATACCTGAAAGTTACGGAAAATAAGAATGCTAGCTTAATGAAATAAATTGTGTATAATAGACAATCAAGTGTTCCTTAAATGAAAGTAATAAAATGTATGTGTCACTTTGTATTATATTCATAAAAA
Source organism: Hydraecia micacea (assembly GCA_914767645.1). Lineage (NCBI taxonomy): Eukaryota > Metazoa > Arthropoda > Insecta > Lepidoptera > Noctuidae > Hydraecia > Hydraecia micacea. The sequence continues at coordinate 7,318,000 of OU611794.1, forward strand.
ATTACATAAACATAAAAAAATAACCAGTCTCATCTTATAACAAAAATATAAAAAAAATTGTTTCGACGTCTTGTAAATTTTCTTGAGTTTTAGTACTTTGTATTACCCCCACGTACTGTAATCACTGCGTTTACGCGGTTTGACATGCTGTACACCAAGTTTCTTATACGATGTTGGGGAATATTCTCCCATTCCGCTACTAGCGAAATTTTGAGCTCTTGAAGCGTGATCGGAGAAGGGTTTCGGTGTCTCATACATCGTCCGAGCTTGTCCCAAGCATGCTCGATTGGGTTGAGGTCACCCCTTGAAGGTAGTCACAATTTCACCAGTATGAGGCCGGGCATTGTCATGCATAAAGATAGCACCCTCTCCCAAATTGACTATAAATGGACCAACGTATTCGTTTAGGATTTCTTCCACGTATCTTTCGCTAGTTATAGTGCCTGATTTGTGTTATTTTTTCTGCATTTTATTTTCCTAAAGCATGTTAAACATGTTTTAAGGCTTAACTAATAACAATAATAATTATAGTAAATCTCTCGGGAGTAGTCTTGTTCCTCACTTCTGGCTTGCCTTTATTGGCCGGCTTGAGTGGAGATTCGCAAGAGCAAAATATGTGCTCGGAGGAAGGAAGTATTCCAGTAAGATGCTGGTAGGTATCTTAACCGTACTTCCGGTATTGTCCTGATAGCCGTGGATTACCTCTCCACTCCTCATAAGCACCTCAGGACGTGTTGCCCCCTTGCCGTTACGTCACTATGTGCTAGCGACCGTTCCCGGGGGCCCATTATTTAGTTTGCAAGTCACCCCCTGCCATTTTATCCGTGTACATATAAAACATTGATCAGGCAGGGGTCATAGTTCTTGATAACCAGTCCACTTTAGCCACCCAAACCCATAGTCCAACTTTTTATTTTTCCATATCCTGCAAGTCTTACACCAACCGGTGATTATCCTTGGGTGCACTTGCATATTGCATACAGGGATAATCGTCGGTTGGTGCCGCATTTCATTAAAATTTCCTAAGGGGCCTCTACGAGTTGGCTTCGGCCCCTCGTACGCCTTCCAAAGGACCTCGACCCCATAGTCCCGAGATATATAAATTCATAGAAATGATAGTAATGTGTTTGTGTTTATTAACTGCATTGTTTTACTCTGAAAACTAACAGTTACCGGTATCTGTGGTAAAACCTAAGATATACCGACTGAATGTTGAAAATAATGAGTAAAAGTTGGAAATTGAAGGTACAAGTCCGAGATGGGCTGCAGACTGCAACCACAGGCGACACTGCGGCTAGCGGCTGCGGTTGACCGCAATGCTGCCTGCGGTTGCGGTTGCTTCTATTCCAAGCGCGGCGGCATGCCGCGGCTGCACAATGCATAGAACCATGCCTCAGTCACACCAGTACCTTCGTGCGAGACAGAATGTCGGACAACGCTACCGATAGTTTAATGTGTCTTTTGTTAGAAGAGGAATTTTATGACGACTTGTTGTTACTAGGTATATGCTACGTCCAGTGCCGGGAGCCCTCCTGGAGGGTTTTGAACTTGTTGTCGGGTTTTCTTATTTTTTTCTTTTTTTGATAATAGAATCAAAAGAGTGGTAATTTACGGCAAGCGATCTACCCGACGGGTTCTATTGTCACTTTGGAAGTTCTCCAGGGCTCAAATTCTTAGCCCTTTTTACCTGCGTGACAGCAAAGACGAAGGTTATGATTTTCACGCTATGTAGGTATGATGTGTGTGCGATTATTTACACACTCTAACCATCGTAACGGTTAGATGCACTTTATTATACGAGTTGTTCATCAACTTGTCTAGGTCGTGACATGGTTAGACGTCAACAAAAAAAAAACATTAAAAAAAATGGTTTTATCATGTGTGGTTACGACATAAAGGGCTTGAGAAGACAATTCCACAGTGTAATGTCGTAGGGCATATTACTGTGGGGAAATGCAGCCGAAATTCAGGCTATATTTGTGCTGCAGAAACGAGCCATTCAAGCAATTTATAACTTTAGGTGAAGGCAGTCACTGAGGGTTTTTTTGTTTTTTTTTTGTTAGCCTATTTTGTGTCCCACTCACGGATATCGAGGGATATGCCTTGGGGGCGTGGCACGTGGCGCCTCGATATTATAAAATTGGTCTTATCTTCGAACGGCGGCTGTACGCTTCATTCAGTCGCTATGCAACTGCGTACAGTGTACTATTGATGCGTAAAAGACCAAAATGCCGAGTTGTGCAGTAATTATATGTAAAAATGGGTCAAATACCATCAACCTGAAGACAAGTGGCGTGTCCTACCACCGCTAAGTAAACAAAAGTCACTGTTTTATATTTTAAATCAATTTTTAAATGTTTTAATAACTTACGTCCGGAGCGACACGAACTAGCCCGAACTAGCCCGAATCTTCCCGAACGCAACGAGCGTTTTGGATTTAGAGAGGTGCAATCGAGTGCGTGCAGCTGATTTTATCGATATGCGTATTATTGCAGTTGAATATTATTATATTATTGAAAATAAAAAAATAAATCAAATCTTTGTCTATAATACTGAGGGTTTCACATTTTATTTTATTTCTTTACAAATGTGTTAAAAATGTCGTATATCTCGCGTGAACATTGTATTATTACCCTCTCGGCTCCATTCCGAAAACTAAACATCGATAAAAAAATATCGACCATCGCTTTCGACTCCCTAATTGCATGCGTGTGCATTGAATGTTCGCAAATAACAAATGTTTACAAGTGAATGCCCCGCCCATTCTATGTATGTGTGCTATTAGGAATTGATTTAGTGTAGCTGCTTTCTTCTTAGTGTGCGTGTTCAAATTTTAAGTGTGTGTCGTAAGTACACTATTTGTTAATGTTGTAATTATTTGGGTGGGAGATAAGCGGTGGCACTAGGACTAGGACTCCTTACTATTCCGCAATGAAGGCATATCTCCGGATATCTATGGTCCCACTGCTGGGCAAAGGCCTCCCCTTTATTCTTCACTTGGTGGCGTCACTGAGGATTAAAAAATAATAAACATAATGGACAGTATGATATCAATATGTATAGAACCTGATTTATGTTAAAAAATGATAGTATCTATATTCTAAGCACAGTACAAAATTACAAAATAATAATAATAATAAAATAATAATAATAGGTAATGTGCTAGCGACCGTTTCCGGGGGCCCATTATTGAGTGTGCAAGTCACCCCCTGCCATTTTATCCGTGTATATATAAAACATTGATCAGGCAGGGGTCATAGTTTTTCCATAGTTCTTGGTAACCAGTCCACTATAGCCACCCAAACCCATAATCCAACTTTTTATTTTTCTATATCCCGCAATAGTCCTACACGAACCGGGGGTTATCCTTGGGTGCACTTGCATAGTGCATACAGGGATAATCGTCGGTTGGTGCCATATTTCATTAAAATTTCCTAAGGGGCCTCTGCGAGTTGGCTTCGGCCCCTCGTACGCCTTCCAAAGGACCGGGACCCCATGGTCCCGAGATATGTAAAATCATAAATAATAATAATAATAGGTAATAACGGTTTGGTGTCCGCAACTCCATGTCAATGCGCGTATTTTGCGTACGAAGGGATAAACAAAGATTTACACACTAATTTATGTAAAATAGTGCCAGGCTCCAAAAAATGTGTAATTAATTTAAGTGCCAACAAAATTATAGTCGACGCCGTTTATCTCAATATGTTAATATGACACTAAGTAAATGTCTGCACATTAAAGGGCTACGCAGACCGGGACGGCATGGCAAGGGATTTTACCGCGAGTCAGCGCACACTGGCCGCTTAGATACCGCGGCATTCCAGCACTTTGCCACGGCGTGCCGCGGCACGACAAAGCACGCCTCGCAAATGGATGGTCAATGGTGTGCATTCCCCGCTTCTCTACCCCCGCCGCCGCACCCCGCAGTATATCACTACGAGCGCCGGAGTCCGTGGCATGCCGTTGCCTACTACCGCAGTATGCCACGGCATCCCGCCACGGGAGCTTGTGGCGCGTCTTTTAATGCCGTGCGATAAAATCCCTTTCAATGCCACGGCATCATTTTAAAGCATAGCAATTTATGTCGTATTTCTGTAACAGTACGGTTGAATGTCCATTAGTAAAAATTTAAATCCCTTGCCATGCCGTCCCGGTCTGCGTAGGCCCTAAAGGTATGATTCCGATCCCGGCAGCACACAGCAGTCGCAGCACTACTGGTCCCCATACATTCTCTATAGGTTTATATTAGATTACATTCCGAGCACGGCAGCAATTTGCCACGCGACATAGCTGCGTGCAGCGTTGTTCGGAATCATACCTTTAGGTCCATTAATCACTAAAATGCGTTTAGTGTTAAACGTATTTAAAAATTGTTCTGATTCTGCCAATCGCTTCAAGTAGACGAGAATTATTATTTAAATATGTTAAGCGTTAAACTTCGAGGGCTGGTTCGAGGAGGCGCGGGATAAGAGTTCCAGGCAGTGGCGTGCATTGGTTTTCAGAATAGGTAGGCACTAGGCCGGGTCTAGTCTAGGCAAACGCGGTCACTAATCAGAAAAAAAAGTGAGGTTAAAAGTGTGGTTATTTGAGTAGGCATGCCTACTTAAGGGTCATAAATTGCGAAAGTCGAACGTCATTGTATTACGCGTGAGACGTCCGTATTTTTAATTTTGTCGTATTAATTTGAACGAGTAAAGACCAATGACAATGTGCGAATAGTACGGGAGCCGAGGAGGCCGTCCGGCGACTGGCCTACTGCCGCGCGTGTTTGTATGAAGATTTTGTTTTTGTTAGTATGATAATTTAGTGAGTTTCTTAATTGTGGGGCACACACTAAAATGTAATTGACAGGCTTATGTTGATATATCGAGGTAGGCACTGCTTATTTGCCTATATGCAATGCACGCCACTGGTTCCAGGAAGGAAATGGGGGAGGCCTTCATATTCATTTATTTGCGTTCCACAAGGTAAAACAAGATCTTAACAAAAGGCTTTAGAAGAGCCGTTGTAGACCCACCTTGTCAGGGCACAGCAAAAAATATTGTTAGATATATAATATATAGCTATTACTTAAGTTAAAAATCTAAATCGTAGAAACTAAAATTAAAATATACATGAAAAGTGAAAAATTACATTCGCTTAAAAAGCTAATAATAATAACATAAATAAATAATTATATTATTGGTAAGTAGGTATTTTTGAAAATACTATTATTACATTTAGATAAAGTTATATTTACTTACAGCCTCACTAATAAACTTTTACGCACGACGTTTACCGGAATTATAACGCTTACTAGGTTCAGTTGTACACATCTGTTATAGCGGGAGTTTTTGTTGTATGAGAACTTACGCAACTGTTATTCAGTCCTCAACCCTTGTATAGCGAGCGCGTTACCTTAGTAATCGGAGATCTGGCAGGCAATTTCACTAATTTCTAGGAACGTTCGCATTCAATTCTCAGTCTCAATGATGGATTATTTGCATTATTTCGATGTTTTTGATGAAATGGACCGTGAAGAACCACCAAGAAGAAGAAAATGTTTCAAAAATCGTTTCGATCCTTTTACTTTACAAGACAAAAACTTACTGAATGAAATGTAGATTCAATAAAATATATGTACGGAAAATAGTTGAGTTAGTTACAAGTGATATCACTGCTGACTGCTGCTCGTAGTGGTGGGCTGGCTGTAGAACTTCAAGTTTGTACTGCTCTCAGGACGTGGGCTAGGCAAGAAGTTACTAGTGACTTAGCCAACAGTCCATTACGAATGTATGCCGAAGAGCTGCTCTCGCTTTGGCAAATAAAACGGCACAATGATACATAGTAGCACTCGCTATATTGCACAATATTGCCAAAGACATGAATAAAGACATTGATTTTCTTGAACCCGTCACATCAGATGACAGCAAATACCAGGGGAAGGTATTGATGGCCAATTTGGTCAAGAAGACTATTTATAGAAACAGTTTTAGCATAAAATATGTATTATGTTTATTTTTGATTTTAGCAATAACATTTCCAATTTTAATTTTTCAATTCTCACCTGGGTTTCTTCTTTCTCTAAAATAATTTGTTTCATTTTTAAATTCTGTTCTTCCGTAATAAAACTACGAGCTTCTGACATATTTTTCATTTTCACATCATGTTGCTCCTTTATACAATTGACAAGAATATAACGGCGTTCCCTCGCAGGCGGGTCCTGAATATATCTATATTATACAGAGGCAGTTTGTAAGTTTGTTTAAATCTCCGAAATTAATTTGACTATCAGAAACATAAGACACACTACATCCATATCACCACTGCTCTCAAAATGGTGAAGGAAAACATCATTCACAACCCACATGTCCTAGAACCAAAAATTTGAAGACATGTGACATCCACCAACCCGCACTGAGCCCGCGTTATGGATTACGACACACTCCGCCTCACAGAGAGGAGGCCTGTGTCCCAAAGTGGGAACATTATAGGCTGATTATGCTTATACTTTTTTATCAGAAATATTAAACCAAATTCATATAGGTAAACATGGTATTTTACAAATCTTTTTGCGACCGCTTACCAAGCAATGGTTTGATTTTTGTTGGTATTCGTGTCGGGTGTTTTTGTTTTCTATTATGGAAGCAAACTCCTTCATACAGCTTTTCAATAAAGAAAAGTAAAATGCACGAATTTGATCTTAAATGATGACCGTGTGACCGATATTTTTCTGATAACTATTATGACTTGGCCTATTACCCGATTCCGGCTTGACGTCGACTTGAAATAAATTTTTATTTACTTAAAAAAATAATAATAATAAGAGATCATATTACAAGCTTTTATTTTAAGATTACTTTGCCCAGCAGTGGGACAGTAAAGCCAATTTAAAAAAAGCGTTAAGTACATGCATTTAAAAATTTATGGCGCAAGCGGTTCTTAGTGTGTCTGGTGATTTACAAAAAGTGTTAAAAGTTCTGCAATTGATAACAGCTTTTATAAATCTCCAGAAACCGTTTTACACTCAACAAGTTAAGAAGATCAGTTTCTGATCTAAGGGGGTTTATAAATTTACCTATAAATAAATATTTTTGTCAATACAATTCAATGTGGCTAGTTACTTAAATTTCCATGTTCATATCAAACCTTAAGGTCTACGCTCATGTATAGGTAAGCACTAGTACTGCACTGTAAAAATTAAATATGAATCAAAATTTAATAACCCTATTAAAATCTAAATTTCATCTTTAGAAACCTAGGAGATAACGGGTAACGGTAATTTTTGCATTTTTTTTTGCTATAAATATCTTCAAGGCCGCTAATCCAAACAAAACAAAAACAGAATATTTTACACGACACCAAACATGATCATCATTCTCCCCTGTCAATCGTCACGCTCACGCCATTCACTCCCTTCTCTTTCATATTATCATTCGTCACATAATCCATCCATGCGTTCTTTGGCCTTCCTCCATCAATCTCCATTCGCTACATGATTCCGATCACGATTATGTTAATTAAAACTTATTTTCTTAAGGCAAAAGCGCGTTAAGCGCGAGGGTAGCCCGCAAATCATATTTTTTTAACTTACAACCTGAGCTGCAAATTGCAAAAAAGAAAGAGTTTGAATTTCCCGGGCTACTCCAGCACATCCACTTAAGATCGAACTGGTACAAGTAAGCTGAACTGGCGCCCTCTGTACCCGTCATCGAGCCATAACAGAAAATTAACCTAACCTAAAATTCAAATTCCAACGTTGCATTTGCAATAGTCGGACAAAAAAGTGATCTTATAAAGTTTACGCTCTTCCTTTTAAGGTCGGATTTTTAAACAATTACACAAAATTCATTAAAATTATAAGTAGTTCCTTGCGCCCGGTGTCGGCGCGCAGTAGGTTTATTGAAAACCAAAAGTAGAACGGAACTGTAACGCAAATCTACCTCTATCTATTGCAACTTTCTGTTAGCACGTTACATTCCGACTGTTCATTGCAAATGCTATTTTTGGGGTCGCAAAAGTGCGCTGATTCCATGTGAGATATTAATGGTTGAACAATGTGTTTTTTACTAGCAGATATATACAAATAGATTTTTATCATAAAGTTATATCATAATGAAATTAACAGAATTTAGAGTCACGGTTGGGTTATCGAACGTGAGACTAGATTACGTTTGTAATTAGCTAATTGCAACTTAGAGATAAGATTATGTTCTTACTAACTCGAAAACATTTCTTTACAGTGGCGGGGAAGATAGCTCAAGCAATACTTGTCCAATAGCTGCCTCTGCGGCTGCACCCGCTACGTGGCGTGGTACAAATGACAGTGCTACTGAGTATTGTCGCCGTGGTAACACGCCCGCTGCGTACGGCAGGTACCAGCGCAACAACTCAACTGCACCTTATTCTACACCACCCTCTAATGTTGAAAGGTATTTATTTAAAGCAGCAAAATTACTGCTTTCATATTTTATAAAATCGCGGCATTCGCTGAATAAGTAGAAACAAAACTTTTTAACAAAAAATTAACTGACGAAAAAGAAACCGAACAGCGAAAAATAAAAAAAAAACGATTTAGTCTAACTAAAGCGGTATCACCCTGCACCGGACACCGCTCCGGTGTGCGGTGCTGCGGTTTATAATTTTACTGTAGTATCTTGGAGGGAGTCGCGTTACGTCCGCTACGCGTAGCGTCCGTTTATGACCCTATTGTATTCTTGAAAGTGATTTTTTCTTGGATCAGTCGCGTTACAGCCGTTCTACTTAAAACACTTTTTAACAAAAAAATTAAACCGCCGAAAAAACTGAAAAGCAAAAAGTAATAAACCTTTTTTATTTATCCTTAATAACTAAGTTCCTTAAAAACTAATGTAAGTATACCTAAGTAATTTTGAGTCGGCGCCAAACAAGCAAATTAATTAATTACGTAAAGCGTGTTGCGCGGCGGGGCGGCGCGGCGCGACACGCCCCTTCGCCGGAAAATGCGGAGCGTTCACGAAATTAATGTCAGCGAGACAGCAACCCGAACGGGCACACGTCGTTGTGAGTTGTCGTACGGAGAGCGCATTTTTCGGAATGTTAATGTTTATCGCTGCAGATTTCACGTTGCATTGTTAATTTGATTTGGTTATTTAGTGATCTTTGTTCGTTGATTGTTTGGCGCCGACTCAAAATTACTTAGGTATACTTACATTAGTTTAAGAACTTAGCTATTAAGGTTAAATAAAAACGGTTTATTATTTTTTGCTTTTCAGTTTTTTCGGCGGTTTAATTTTTTTGTTAAAAAGTTTTTATTTTATAATTTTTTGTGGCTATAATTTACTAATTACTACATGCTTAATTTTTTATTACTTTTAAAATAGCTACCTACCTTACTTTAGCTATTAAATGTTATATAATCCTTAACTATTATTTGTTGTATAATATAAATACTTTAAACAATCAGTGAGTGAACAATCAATCATCCCCTGTTTTCCTACCCTTAGGGGTTAGATTTTTTTTTCAAATTTATATGGGACCAACTTCGGGATATACCCTTTCCAATAAAAAAAAGAATTATCAAAATCGGACTACTCTGTAAAAAGTTATGCGTGATCATACATAAAAAAAAAAAAATATATACGCGTCGACTTGAGGATTTATTCCTCGTAGATACACTTTCCTTGTAGATACACTTTTGGAAATCATTCACTTGTGTTCCTGTCAGATACATTTTTAAAAATCCTGAACAGTTATTCTTCTTAGATACACTTTTAGGTACAGTTGTGCACTAAATAATTATGTTGATGATGAATGATGAATTGAGAGGCTTGTACATATCGAGACCCCTCCGTGCCTCGGAAAGCACGTTAAGCCGTTGGTCCCGGCTGTCATTCGTGGATCTTTGACAGTCGTTACGGGTCGTCAGAAGTCCGGAAGTCTGACAACCAGTCTTACAGAGGGGTATACGATAATTGCAAGTGCAGTACTTACAGTACATATTCTAATAAAGCCGATCTATGTTTCGCCAGTGCAAACTCGCGGTTATACATGACTATGAATGATATCAGACCTCTTTAGTAACTGCTGTTGCAATCAAAGAGAATGATTTAATCTTTTCGTAGTATTATTTTATGTCATAACTAGCTTCCGCCCGCGGCTTCGCCCGCGTGGATGTCGGAAATTATCCCACAGGACAGTACCGATGAAGTAAGGCATGTCCTTTCCTAGGGTGTTATCTATCTCCTTGCCAAATATCGAAATCCGTTCAGTGGTTTAGGCGTGAAAAGGTAACACACAGAAAGAGGTACTTTCGATATGGCTCACTATTTTGGGCTTCCACATAAAAGGTAGATAATATAAGGTGCTATAAAATTTTGTACCCCGGAATAGTTAAATCAATTTGAGAAAATAAAGTTTTTTTTTTTTTTTCGCAAACAATTTAATTATAAAGTTACACTGTTAGTTACTATTAATTACAAGAAGTATTTTAAAATCTAAAATATATATATATATTATATACAAGTGTATAAAAAAAAAAAGACGAGCTCATAGGGCATCAAAAAATTCGTCCGCATCGCTGTCAATGGGACAAGTGCCCAAAAGGCTGGCAGCATTACCACGTTGGATGGCAATGCTTATTCTTTGGGCTAAAAATAGACATTATTTTTAGCCCAAAGGAAATAAAGTAATTAAATAAACATTTACTCTATTCTGCATAACGTGGTTCACAAACTCCGCGCGATGTGTCGCTTCGTCACATTTTGCGAAATTAAATGACGGTGCGGCAACAGCAACAGCTAATTACTATGGGACGGTTTCATGCAACTAAATCAATTTTATACGCACATTTTTTTGTATGAAAAAATTTATGACATTAGATCAATAATGTACCTTTACTATTGTAATCTATATACCACAGAACAGATAAAAGAGGTTAGAAAGGAAATAGTTCCCGATTTGTATTAGAACGCGTGTCGCCGCATGTCTCCCACTCTTTCACTCCACTACAAGCAAGAGATCAATACGTACGCGCATTACGCACACAAATAAACCACATGCACTTAGATCGCGTGTTTGCTATTGGTTGTCACACTAACGCAAACACTGCGTTTGACGTACACGCACACAGCAATTTATTTCTCATGTATGTTACGGCGACCAAAAGGTCGATCAATGATATCGATAAAATTACTGTAATTTTGTTAATTAAAGTTTTGCGATCTTTTAAGTTGCGGGTACGGTACGAATAATGTAGACTTCCTAAATAAATATAAATATTAATGTCAAATTAATGGGGAGCATCCGATACTGCCGCGAAATTTAAATATTTTAATATTGGACAATTATTTGGGCTAAAGTAAGTAAGTAAGCAAATAAATGACACAAGTAAAAAATAAAGGAATATTTTAATATTGAACAATGATTAAACTCAATTTCAACGCTTATTTTATCATTGTCCCTGAAATAATACGTATTTATTAAGTAACATGCGCTTGCTATCTCTTAAATTCGAATTCTTCAAAATAAAATGCAACCTTACATTAATATATTTTCCGATTATAGCTTTAGTTAGGTCTGTAACATGGCTCGCAGTAGGATATAATCCAACCTGATGATTGCTAATGTTGCTAAATAATTCGGTTCCGACGAAGCTGCGCAAAATCTTAGTTGTTAACATATATTTGTTAATGTTTCGTAGATTGTCGGTGTAAATTTTTAAAACGGCTTCGGACGTTGTACAGATCAGTATTAGATCTTTAGAAGGATACCTACAAGAGACCCCCTTTTTGTGCTACATTTAGTAGGTATCTATTCAATTCTACCAGTTGCCTCAATCCACAGTTTTCTTGTAGCTGGATCTGTTGGAAACCTAAAAAAAAAAATAATGTTTGCATCATAAATTGCTAACCTCAATTCAAATTTTAGACGAAAAACCCATTAAGTTAGGTACTAAATTAATAATCCACAATCAACAATAATTAATGTTAATAAACAAAGTTATTTTAATTATAATATTACTGAAAAGAATCATTCGTACACACATACTTAATATCGACATTGTTTACAATTTGGTACAACACTATCGATACGCATAGATTTCGCAGAATTCAAGCTTTGGCTCGACGCACGCGACGATCGCAGGGAACGCAATACATTGCGCGACCGCTCACGTCGTGTAAGATCGTACCCATGTATTGCAAGCAATGTATAATTTTGCACCTAAATGCGATTTTATCGTTTTTGTCTACAAACTACATAATACTTTTTTAATAATTACAAATATCACTCGTATTTTAATGTTTTTGGACTTACCGGTGAAAAGAAATCCATCCTCGGGCTACATTACACTCCTGGCTTCTTTTTCGACACGTTATAATAGCGCAAGACGGCATAATTGTTTTTTTCCGCGGAACTTCGGACGCTGTCACAACAAGAAAGCGATTGTGAGCGGGTGAATCAAATTTCGGTCGACATTTGAGTGTCTGCTCAAAAGTGCGGCGCGCCTGCCCCGCCCACAAGGCCCTTCTAACCTCTTTATCTGTTCTGTGCTATATACAGAATACTGTCTCCCATTGAAGCCGTGGCAGATATTTTTATAGCACCTTATATACGAGTATTCTGTCGCGGACATTTATTTAGAACTGTTTGAACCGAGAAGGAGATGACGACGCCGAAGTAGCGATACATACATTTACTATGGCCGCGTCTCGCCTCACGTCCGTACAGGGGGGGCACACTTAGCACTGTCATCAATTTCCATAGACGACAGCGACATCTGCAGTTTGGTGGGTTAAAAAAACTGGCAGCCATTTTCTTGTTTGTCAAATTGTCAAACAAATGTCATTGTCGCCGCCGGCCGGCCATCCGCCATTATCATTGTCAACTCCGCAACTCCGGCTTTCCCGACGTTGATGCGCTTCCCGAAATCCCGAGTTTATCTCAGCTAATTATGTTAAAATTGTTACTTGTTACTGTTATTTGTTAAACCCTGATTGTGACCCTAAACATTATAATAAAGATTCGCTACTTATAGTAAGTATGCTTAACTATAGGTATGTGTATATTTATTAGAGCCTTAGGTCACCCACCAAACTCAAGGTGGCAGCACTTTCCATACATGCAAATTTTACCACAGAGTTGTCACTCTTTCCCTCTATAGTTACTTTACTCTTTGCGTCCGTCACCCGAGCGCCGTGATCCCGCCTGCCGAAATTTCATGTACTTCGGCGCGATCACTAGAATTCGGCCCGATATTGTGACGGGCCGATGCAGATGTGCTGGCAATAATGTTTGATCTTGTCCACACACTGCCGTCACACCGACGCCGTTCGCCCGGCTTTTGTTTTATCTACCATAATAGCCTAGTTGACTCTTTTTTAAACTAGGGCCTAAATAGTTCATATTTGTTCTACTAAGGTAAAAAAAATATTACTATATTTTTTCAACACCAAAGAAACCACAAAACTGTAATTTAAAATCAATCTCTTCACGTAGGGGCGAAAACGCTGTCCGCCATTTTAGTCCATAGATTATCTGTGCTCTGACGTCATACGTATTATAAACAAACATTTGACATATCAACACAGACAATTTTCCAGTTTACTTTACTTTAAAAACATGATTTCAACTAATTTACATGAAAAATACAGTAATTATCGTTATTGCATCGTCCGAGAATGCAAAAACACATCGATAAAGAACCCAGGAAAGTTGTGGATTAGAGTGCCTAGTGAAACAAATATTCGCAAAACATGGCTAAGACTTGCTCAAAGGGATCCTGAATCATTATCAACTGTAACTCAAATTTATTTTTGCGAAGATCACTTCGATGTAAGTACCTACCAAAGTACAGAAACTTAGTTACTTTTGAAATACTTTTACTTTTCGTAATATTTATACTTCACCACGTCAAATCACGAGTACCTACTCGTTTTATTTACAATTTGTATGACGTAACATCATGATGGCCGACAGCGTTTTCGGCGATTCAAATAAAAAACACATTTTATAATTGAATTTATAAATTAATCTTACGCTTTTACGGGGCCCATGCATGATTAACCATTGTCTTTTGTTCGTTTAGCACCCTTTTCCGATGTGTGTGTGTACTAATGTTGCTGTAATTATAAATGAAAAAATATTGTAGTAAAGTGATTTACAACAAAAAAAAAAAACATCTTTTTCAGAACAACTCCTCACCATCGATGGTATGCAAATAGCGACAGAGTGGCTGGCGCGACAGGCGGTGAAAGTACACCAAGTACACCTGGTGGTGGTACTGAAGGAGGGCGACGGCGGCGAAACTCTGGTTCTGGCTCTTCGCGATCTGACTCGAGTTCGCCTGAGCCAAGCGATACTTCACGTGCTTCGACGCCAGCTACACAACCACCGCTTTCCCACCATAACAATCATCGTACGCCGCCGTCCCTACAACACCAAGTATGTTCTCTTAGAATTTCTTCCATAGTGGTTTATGATCTTCTTTGTTTCAATAGGCTAGGTGGCTACACAATATAAAAATTAAAATTTTGTTTTATGAATATCTATGGAATAATAAATAGGCGCAAATCCACGTTAACAGCTTTTATACTAATAAATTAATAAAATGGCACTCTCCGATGGTTTAGCAAAGGCATAGCAACTAGTTTGAGTGCTCCATGTACCAGGACGAAAACATCTCAAACCCTTGAAGATGTTAAAGTAATTATTGTTAAGATTATGTTTGATGATGACGTCTACGCTCTCCATGCGAAATAGTATTCCTCAAATCCTAGTACCCTGTAGGCGTTATACTTAAAAGATTGAAATCTTCACTATTTATGAATTATAGCTTCAGTATTATTTTGCTACTGCAGCCAAAAACGATTGACTAATAAAGTTGGCATAATAAAAAATTACGTGGGAGGCTTTAGCACAATTTTTCACGTGACAGCTAAATAAAGTTAGTTTTCTTAGACTCACGTTAGTTTAATGGGGACGGTAGGGCAAAGGTAATTACAAATGACGCCACACTCGTTAGTAACTATCAGCAGTCTGTCTATTGAATGCTTTTAAGGATACTAACTAGTATAAATGCGCTCTCACTATATTAATGCTATATTAATCGTCAGGTCTAAAATGACGTAGCCGTGCCGCTGAACTTAATTTCTATTTTTTTTGTGCGTAAGGTTTGACTTTTATTCTTTCCTCATCAGCAGGAAAACGGTGTACATCGTTATTTGCAATCAAATGATTAAAAGATAATTTTAATAACACAATAAAATGGTATTTGACAGACAAACAATGCGATACCTAGCGGGATACATTGGTAGTGCCTCTTTTACAACTTTCCTAAAATGTCTAAATCCATCTGTCAGACTGTCTATTCGTTTAACTCTCTATCAGTACCATTACAATCTTGGCGTTCGCGACTCGAAAACCGCCAAGATTCGAATGGTATGGTACCTTAAGACAGAAATAGTAAGCATTTTCTTGTTTTGATTGTGTTATTTTGGTAATATAGATATGTATATATGTTGCAGTCAAAACTCTTAACCAGTCAAAAGTACTATTGACTAGCAAAATCAGTCAAAAGTACTTTTGACCGTATGCTTTAGTCAATAATACTTTTGACTGAAATAACAGTTAAAAGTACTTTTGCCCAATGGAGCTGGTTAAAAGTACTTTTGACTAAGTGATTCCGTCAGAAGTGGTTTTGGCTGGTTGTATCAGTCAAAACTATTAAAAGTTAAGGTGGTCGATAAAAATAACGACAAACGCACATATAAATTTTTCTATTACTCATTATTAGTGGAGAACGTGCTGAAAAATGAGTGACTACGAAAAGAAAGAACGCTTTTTGCAAAGAATAAAAATAAAAAAGATATGAAAGATAGTCATTTCAATGTGATGACAAAAGAAAAATTTGAAAAGTTTGCAATGGATGTGGAAGACGCGAAATTTGATGAAAAGAAAACACCATTACAGTACAGTACACTAAAAGGCTTTAACATCATTGAAGTTTGTGGTATAAACAAATTAGTTACAAACACAGAACCTGTCAAATATTTTTTGCCGGCTGAGGAAATCCACGACATTATTGACGCTGCTCATATTTCTATAGGGCATGGTGGTCGCGATAGACTAAAGAATGAAACGGCAAAAAAGTACTGATGCTTTATTGCAGTTAAAACTACTTTTGACCAAGAGCATCAGTCAAAAGTACTTTTAACCGCAAATTTGCCGTCAAAAGTACTAATAACCAATAATTTTCAGTCAAAAGTATTATTGACTAAAGCATACGGTCAGAAGTACTTTTGGCTGATTTTGCTAGTCAATAGTACTTTTGACCGATTAAGAGTTTTGACTGCAACATATATATAAATATCACGGCTAATGGCCGAAGTGCGGCTACACCTAGTTTTAGCCGGCCGAAGTGCGGCTACACCTAGGTTTAGCCGGGTACAACTAGGTGTAGCCGGCCACATGCGGTTCGTGTGTACTTCTGGTGACATCGGTTGCATGGTTGCGGTCGATCGATAGGCGACGTAGGATGCAAGAGCGAGCGAAGGGCACCCCGAGGTTAGGTTTGGTTAGGTTACTTTAAATCCTTTACACAGAAATAGGAGCCTCGCGAAGCGGGGCTTCGTCGACGTAGGATGCACCTAGTTGTACCCGTCTAAACCCTAGGTGTAGCCGTACTTCGGTTATTAGCCGTAACATATATATAAAACTAACGATCTTCGAATAGCTAAGTGATATACCGATCAAGTGCGAGTTGGAATTTGGAACCGCACGCCGTTTATCTTTATTAATACTTTAATGACATGAGACGTCTCATAAATAGTAACAGCCGTCTGTCTGTTTGTTCCGGCTAATCTCTGAAACGGCTGGACCGATTTTGACGGGACTCACTGGCAGATAGCTGATGTAATAAGGAGTAAATTAGGCTACTTTTATTTTAGAAAAAACAAATTGGATCCCACGAGAAAAAATCCTAGCTAGTCGATAATATAATAATGTTGCTCTAATCTTCGTTGCGGGGTTGATTTGTTAAATAAAAGGGCCAGAAAACAAAGTTATAAAAATAAAAAATAAACTTGGTTTCTGTCATTTTGCTCTCATATTAAATGACAATGTTATCATGCTAAAGAAAGGAAATAGTAGTAACTGTCTTAATTAGACAAACATTATTTATTTAAAAACCTAAAAGTTCCTTCAAACATATAATCATTATGTCTAATGATAGGATTCTTGAAACCTGCATGTGACTCGATGTCATGGACCACCAGTGTACAAAACTCGTGATGGGCAGGCAGACAGTCGGAGAACTAGGTCGTTCAGAGGATCCTTTTATTTTTTATTATTTGTGGATTATTATTATTGTTCCTTGTGATGACTTACCTATGCGTGCTGAATTCATAGCATCGTTTTAGTTTTTTTAGCGGGCGATTTTCAGACGTCCGATAACTTTATCTAAGGCACAAAATTGCGGTTTATTTTTAATTATTTAGTTAAGGACAACCAACAAAGCATACAAAAAAAAATACATGTTAAAAATACCCATGTTATTTTACATTTTATTGTGTAGCCTTAATTAATGGCTGCCACGGCATGCATTAAACAATAAGAGTAGGAAATGCAGTTACAAAACTTTACTCATATAGATAAGTAAAGATTAAGTAGGTAAATGAAAAAGACGATCGGAAGTACAATATAAAATTTATCACTTTTATGATAATGCCCTATGCAGGACAGCCTTGATTTTATGTAAAGAGTAAAATTATCAATATCTACACTGGGTGAGCGTGACAGGCGACAAAATTGAATCTGCATTCTGTTAATGGTGAAAAAATTACCCAGATCTTTTTAAAGCCCTTAGCGCGGAGCAACTGATATCTAGACCTACGAGCAAGTTTGTAAGGTACATTCATTCATTTATTTGACTCAGCAACCGCAGACAATCAATATGAGTGTTCACTATTTTGTATAGGAACAGATGATCTAGAAACATACGGCGATTTTCTAGACATAAGTTTCAAATGTTTCAAGCGTGAGGTGTGTGTTAGTTAGATTTCTGGCCATATTGCAGTGATATGACAAGTGCCAAAGAAATCCTTTCTGCACTGATTCTAGACGACGTTTATATATTTCGTAGAAAGGAGTCCAAACTATGCTGCAATATTCTAAACCTGATCTGACTATTGAGTTAAAGATTGTAATTTTAGTTGAGGCGTGCTTAAAATCTTTACAGTTACGTAGAATGAAACCCAACATCTTAAAACCTTTAGTAGCAATTTTATCAACGTGAATATTAAACGGAAGCTTATTGTCAATATAAACCCCCAAATCAAGAATAACTTCTTTCTCGTAAATAATTTGGTCAATTATTTTATAATTACGAAAATACGGTCCTTTTTTCCTAGAAAAATGTACGTGATTGCATTTGTCAGCATTAAGTTACATGTTATTGTCCAAAAACCACTGGGAAAAGCGGTCAAGTCTTCTTAGAGTTTATATGGATCCTGATTGCTCTCAATTCGTTTTATAATTTTTAGATCATCCGCGTATAAGTATATCTTCGAGTGTACAAAACATGACGTCACGTCATTTACAAATATATTGAAAAACAACGGACTCAAATGGGAGCCTTGGGGTACGCCTGAAGGTGTCAGAAACAGGTTTCACGACTAACCGTTGACCACAACTTTAGCAGTGCGTTTAACAAGGTAAGACTCACACCACTGCAACAAGTTTCCTGCAATTCCGATTGTGTGTAATTTGTTAACTAACATTTTGTGATCTACCTTGTCAAACGCCTTGCTAAAGTCGGTGTAGATTACATCTACAGGTGATCCACAGTCTACGGCGTTGACTAAATCCGATATAAAGCTCGCACGATTGGTTCCAGTCGAACGGCCTTTCATGAAGCGGTGTTGCTCAGGCATCAATGTTTGTCTCACATGCCACGAAAGTATAGGGTATACTAAAGCTTCAAAACCCCTTGCCAAAAACAGATAAAATAGATACTGGTCTATAGTTAATCGCGGCGGACTTGTCACCCGACTTAAAAATCGGTGCTACTCGTGCTTCTTTCCAGGTCTTCGGCAAACAACCTGTGCTCAATGATTTATTATAAATCATAGAGAGAGGGTTCCCCAAAAAGTCACAACATTTTATTGCAAAAATGGAAGGCAGTCCGTCAGGCCCTGGCCCTTTATAAGGGTCAAGTCTCTTTAAAGCTTTAATTACAGAATCCGTGTTTAGTGTAATTGGGTAAGAAAATCAGAATGCTGACATTGCGCAGTACCATAATATTTAGTCATATCGTCAACAGTATTGCCACTAGAAGGGTTATAAGCAGATGAAAAACATGAGGCAAATATGTTGCACTTGCGATTATTGAAGGAATGTGTGTGGTTGTGGTAAATAATAGCAGATATTTAGTAAGAAATATTAACTTTATTCTTAGCGTACTTTTCTGTAATACAATCATAGACAGGAAGTGACGGTAGACAACACCACCTACGCATTGATAAAAGGAACTAAAATGGTTGCGTTCCATTATTCCATTGTAAAATTTCTATATTTATGTCTGTAATTTATATGGTGTACATAATAAAGAGTATTCTATTCTATTCTATTCCTAACAATTATCTGCTCTACCTTTGGCATCTTCGTAATTTATTGATGAAGGGTACGTACGTACTGTTACCGTTGCGCTTATTCTTTAAAAAATATCAAAGGAGCTTAGGGTTAGAAGTGATCGAAGATTCAATTGACTTTATATATTGCCTATACTTAATATGCATTAATTTTGTCTTTTAGCAAACGATATGAAATTTTATCTAAGGGTTGGCCAAATTTGGAACAAAGTGTATGGTACTTATTTTTTTCTTGTAGCAGGCGAACAAGATCCCTGCTAAACCAAACTGGATATTTGCCACGCTTTTTAAGGCTTAGTCTTAGGTCACAGAATATATAATAGTACTAGACGTACAAAAGTTGCTCTCCTTTGATCTCGAAGAAAGCCGCCATCTTAATAGCCTACAAAATTTCCAACGCACCTGGTGCATTCGAAATCGCACCTTACCAATACGCTCACAAGAGCGCAATTTCTTTGTGTTCAGAATTTACCTACACCACAGCTCAAGCGTCAGGGTTGTACCACATGTTGTGCAAGCAACGTAAAATAAATAACAACATAATTTTAAGAAGCATTAAATGTTATTGTATTTACAATTGTTGTTGTATACGTAGTGTTGTATGTATTTCTTACCATCTCTAAAGTACCTATTGTTAAACTTCAGTGTTGCGAAAATTTGAAATCGAACAAACAATTTTCAAAGGTATAGTGTATTAGTATTACTATTCTCCATTATAAAGAAGAGTACAGTGCTGTTGGAGCAATAAACCTTGCATTGCAACGATGATCGACTGACCGTCGTCGTATAGTTACGCGCGTGTACTCACAAGCGCGGGGTGGCCCCGACTGATTTGCAACTTCCAATTTGTTGCGCGCTGTAGGTGCTTATCGCGGTAGGTATAGGCGAGTGACGGAGGCCTGCTTAGGTACATATTTCTCAATAGCATTATAGATGACTTTGTAAAATGAGTCCACCA
Source organism: Hydraecia micacea (assembly GCA_914767645.1). Taxonomy (NCBI): domain Eukaryota; kingdom Metazoa; phylum Arthropoda; class Insecta; order Lepidoptera; family Noctuidae; genus Hydraecia; species Hydraecia micacea. Next base: position 7,338,565 of record OU611794.1, read on the forward strand.
TTGCGTCAACATCGTCACATTGTGCAAATAAGTCTTGCCATGATATTTTACTTAGTTTCTGTAAAATTTTGCTACATAGCTAAATTTATAGCTGATTAAATCAGCTTTATACAGTTTGACAGCTGTTGTCCAGAAAATTTGTCAAACCATATTATTCGTTCTTCAGATATAAGGTATCTGACGATTAAAAAATCCGCCCTTCATCGCTTTAAAACTTACCATTAACATACAATATTTTATTTTATGCCCTTGATTTTAACTGCGATTCTATAAAACCTTTAATATTAAAGGTTTTTTGGAATCGAGGTAAGTCTGACCAATATTTCACATTTGACTTATTAACGACGTCACAGTTGAAATTCACTTGCCCTGTGAGAAATTTTCGCTGCTTTTTCATTTCTTTTGCGGTTTTATATCTATCGGGGCTCATACAAATATTTCAAAGTCCTTCATCATTATTTCTTAATACGTTAGAAAGTCATTTGAAACTTGGTAATCGCTCATGTAGGTACTATTGACCCAAACAGATTGTAAATAATAATTCATGAATGATTTGTCATAAATCTGCTTTTTTTAAATATCGTTTCAAATAACATTTCATATTTTTGTCTTGATAGTGGGCGTCAACGGCGAGTGGTAGACCTTTGGCAATCTGTGTGCGAAATCTACCGACACGATCTACTGATAGTTCTTTGAAGGACGGACTTTACCATGAATACAAGAAACATGGAAAAGTTGTATGGGTTAAAGTAGTTGGTCAAAACGCCGATCGCTATGCGGTGGTGCGTTTTAAAAAGCCATCCGATGTGGAGAAGGCTTTGGAAGTATCACAGGATAAACTTTTTTTTGGCTGTAAGATCACTGTGGCGCCTCATCAAAGCTGTGATGAAGATGCAGATTCGGCTAAACCTTACGAGACTGATATCGATGAGTACCACCCGAAGGTAAGATATTTAAATATAGTGCTTTTCGTTAAAAAAATAAATAAAAATCTAATGATATTTAGATCGGCGTAAACATTTTAGCAACATAACGTGGTTTTCAAATATTTATGCCTAATTTTCGCTCAAAATGAATGCTCAAAAAACTGCTTGGTGGTAGTAATTGGAAAAAAAAACAGTTGAAATAAATTAGTTACATTCCTTTATGATATTCTGTTAGCTAATTTAGCCTTTATAAAACCGGGTGCTAGTGTCTTATTGCCATATTTAGTTGAGGAATAAAAGTGTACAGTTGGCATCAAATAAGGAGGTATTAACTGTCTTTCACCCACCTTTATTAATTTACTAGCATTTTTCACTGTAAATTCCGTTAATATCCTGAATCGATATCGCTATCGCGGTCAACATTTTTCACGAATGAAAATCGATGCATACATACATTTTAGGGTAATGACACGTTAAAAATCTACAATGATGGACTTTCCTTTATATAAAGCAAGTTTTATCACAACAATACCAATAGTGCACGCAATTGTTCTTACTTATAATATAGCCACCATTGACCACACTACATTAAAAAAAAAAACACGTGACGCTTATGCGGCAAACGTTATTAGATGTGTAAATCCGACTAAAGCAGAAATCAAAAAGTGCCAATTATAATTTTACTGCCAAATAACCAAAAGTATAAGATTTTGTTGAGTGGAATAGATTTCCTGTCTACAAAGCTGAATTATAGTTATATCAAAGTTATATTCCTCAAATCTTGGTAAAATCATGCTCAGATCTATATAGTGTATATATTATTTATATATATCTATATAAACAAGGAATAATAAAGAAACTCTCTTCTGTAATTAATCATTTCCATACCAGGTACTTAATCAAATCACTTATGGCCTGAAATATAAAAAAGAACATAGGTAAATGCGTTTTTTAATAATTATTTTTTGTTAAATTGGTCAATCGGCAAAATCTTAACATCCATTTAAATAACTATAATATTAAAAAAAAACTGCATTTTTGACCAACTAATTAAACGAAAATACCAGTCGTTTAGTGTATTGAGTATGTCTTTAAAATTTGTTTGCTGAAATTGTTGAACAAGTTTTGTCAATAACAAAGAATGGTTGCAAGTAAAAGAAACATGTTTTTGGTTTTATAAATTGCTGGAATCTGTGTTACAGCTTAGAATTACATTTATTATAATATAAGTTTTGTAGTGGTGATATACTTAGGATTGGTCCAGTCGCCAAGCGTTGCAGAGGAGACACCGAACGACGCTGAAAGAAGAAGTCTTAATTACCTGATTAGAGCATTTGGTAATATTTTCATAATCTTTCTGAATGTCCTAATCAAGTAGAGAGTTATGACAAAGTTTCGGACGGATACATTGAAATAATAAGCGTTCGGATTTTTCACTTGCACCAATGGTATCCTTGAAATTATGTACCAAACTCATCAATTGTATATTATAACTTGTATTTACTTATACCGCCGCACATGTATTCTTATCAATTTTATTTAGTGGTCAGCCTTTTACCGGATACAATTCCAAGTCATGGGCTGTCTTTGAAATAAAATGTGTATTTATAATTATTTATTGAGATTTGAGGAATATTACTTTTCATGGAGGATGAAGCTATCCCCGATATTCGATCTATTTGTATTCTTGTTATCATTGTTGCGTGTGCTAAGTGCTATGTGTTCTTGTAAATTATTATGCCCTGGCCCATTTTTATTCGAAAACTCTACCGGTATGCGGTGTGCTGCAGATCTCCCCAGTTCTGGGTACAATGATTTCTTAGCGACCCGGCTTGCCTGGTGTGCTAGCCTATACTTGGCTGGCTGGACCATGCATAATTTATTTTCAAACAGTGATTTTTGTAGGAAGTTGATTAAAAATAAAATTTTCTGTTGAAACCGCGTGTGGTATTTTCGTAATTAAAAACAATAAAATTAAAAATATCGTTTCACAAATACCTACCGCAGCCACTATTTTGTTTTGAACAATATATAAAAAAACCTGTTTTGTGAAAACGATTCGAGTACTATGGGCGATAAACTGCACTCATTTGAGAGCTCATTCTTGAACTCTGAAAATTTTAACGTCAAAATAATACAATACCAAAAATTTGTAATAATTATGTGCTTTTGACAAATTATTAAAATATCTTAACAGGTATTGAAACATCACTTAAAACCGCGCTTAAATGATATCATATTAAAATAAAACTATTGAGTATAATAGAGTCTAGGACCAAAACCGAAGTAAAAAATTTGTCGTAGCTCGTTTTGGTCCGATATTTGTTAACTGATTTATATCGCTTTTTTTTTATAAACGCTACATGCTATATAAAACAATTTGTCACCTTCGACCTATAATAATCTAACATTTCATCTTACAGGCTACGAGGACGCTATTCATCGGTAATTTAGAGAAAGATGTGACGCAACAACAACTTCGAGACAAGTTTAAACTTTTCGGACGAATAATCGAGATCGATATAAAAAAGGGTAGCAGTGGAGGTGCGGGATATGCATTCTGCCAGTACGCATCAATTTCGAGCGTTGTGGAAGCCATTCGCGCCATGGATGGTGAAAATGTGGGCGGCTCGCGTGTGAAACTTGGGTTTGGAAAACCTGTTGCCACCACTTGCGTATGGGTGGACGGTCTTACCGAGCATACGGAGAAGCAGGTAATTATAATACTGCCCCTCTATAGCATAGGATATGTATGAGGTCATGAATCAATGGACATCTATTCAGTTTTTGTTCAGCATAAACTTTCGTATTAATTACTAAAGAAAGCTAGCGATTTTTTTGGCGCTATTCACTTGTTTGGTCATGGATCATTATTATAATTTTTTATGTGATTTAGTCATACCGTTACTTAATAAAACTTTGTATAAATATAATCATCACCATCTAAATCTTATTTTTGATTGATTGGGTAAGTGTAGCTATAATCCGTGAAAGTTTAAAACAGTGATTATGTATTTTATTGTGATACGATAAATCACTCTTAGCTAGAAGTGTTTAATTAATGAAACCAGAGAATTCAAGTGAAAAACGCAGAGACGTAAAGACTAAAGATTAGTACGGTCGACACCGCGCCCTCACCTGCAATTTATACGTAGGTATGTACGTACCAAAACAAGGGCTTAAGTTCACCCTTGACAAAATTTTGTAGAACCAAATTTGTCCTACGGCTCAATAGCAATAAGAAATTTTATGTTACACAGGTACTGCTAGCGGAATTAATAAAACTGGATTACCCGGGCTTATCTAGGATTATCCAAACTCTTTGGGTGAAGTCCGAATAATTGCAAAATTAGACATGTTTTCTTCGTTTATCCATATTCACCTAGATTTAATCAATGCTGGCTTGGTAAGGTTAATTTTGAGTATGTGCCACGAGTCGAGCGTATTTCGATAGCCCGGCCGAGCGCTACAATCCCAAGTCTGTCTCAGTTACTAGATGAAAGCTGCCTTACCAAAACGATTTGGTTACTCTAATAAATCTAACATTACCAAACCAGCGTTGGGTGCGTCAAGAAGTTGGTATACAAGTAATCGCCGATTCATTGCTATAATAACAATCTATTCGGACTCTATCCAAATAACTGTAATTATATTTAAACCTGGCTAATCTTATTTTTTTTTCTGGCACCACCCGTTGAAATGAAATATCTTGGGGCTTGGAATAATATCATACATGAGTTGTATGCTCAGTCGAATCTATCATGGTTGATCTAATGTAGGATGGTTTCGGGCCCGGGAAAATACGTTATAGCAAGCATATAGAAGTGCGTGCGTGTGTAGGTGCTGAGCGCGGTGTCGCGATGCGGCGGTGCCACGTCGGTGTGCGTAGACCGCGCGGCGGGCGCGGCGCTGGTGCACTTCGAGCAGGCGGCGGCGGCAGGCGCGGCCGTGCGCGAGCTGCGCCGCGTGGCCGCCGCCGTGTCGGCCGCCGAGCCCGACCACCCGCGCCTCTGTGTCGACTACGCCTCGCGCGAGTGTCAGGTGATGCTACTGCCGTAACCAACATGATTCCCATTAATCTTATAAATAAAACTGTCATCCCGGTTTGTTATTTGGAGGTATAAGTACTTTTCATCTTCGCCGAGGTATATTTTAGAGAGTAATTGATACAAAAAGTTATAAACGTAAAATTTAATAAACCATTTGGGCTTCGCCGCAGTCGGGTAAAAAAAAGTAGATTAGGCTCTTCGTTCGGGAAATCTACGCCGTTGAAGTTTGCTTTCTAACGCGCCGCAGCGTCCCGCGCTCGCCCGTAGCACCAGATCACACGAACAGAAAGCCCCCATAAAGTAATACACCTAACCATTAATATTATTAGGTCTATAAGTAATTTGTCTATTAAATAAAAATAAAAAACAGTCAACAGTTTTCATCGAAACTTGGCGGTAGTTAGGTACTTATAATAATAATATTTTAGCAGATAATTGGGATTGGCACGAAATCAGGAACCTTCTTAGTTGCTTGGCGTGTGTGGCAATGATACCAAAAATTTTAATTTTCCCTATTCCATATTTCTAGGTATAGGTTTTTCTATAGGACAAGCCGTATTCAGATGGGATTTTCCTTTGACAAAAATTACGAACTTCATATAAAGTTTTAGTTTAAGGCCCTAGAGGGGTTAAATAGGGGATGAAACTTTGTATGTAAGTTCGTACTACGTAGCTAATTTCAAGCTTTTAGATCCAGCGGTAAACCGCGGTTATACGTTGTCTGTCAATGAATGAATAAATTAATTTACATTAAATAGATATTATAAAGTTTGATTCAGGTTATGACGGTCAATTTCAGGGGCTTACAAAATTATGATTAAAATGAAATAAAACTTATTGTTGATCTCTCATGATCAACAATATGAAGTTATGATATGTTTCACCAAATGTATTTGTCACCAAAACAATCGTTCAGAAAAATCTATAATCTAATAAAAAAAAAAAAGTTTCTTTTTGTTTTATGCACTTATGACAAGTACCAGTGATAACCATTGTAACCAAATCTATACGCAATATTTTGCCGAACATCTATCTGTAATCGGTTTATTTCTGTCGACCTCTGCTTCTATTGGGCAAGAGTAAGTTTAATTTTGTCATTCTTCTTCTGGTGTCGATGACTTATGTTTTATAATAATTGAATATTCAATTTTATGTATTAGGAGGCGTTTTACGAACAATTGGAAAAGCATGGCGGTTCGGCAGCGTTGACGGGTTCTGAAAGACTGAGCGGGGATCTTGCATCTCGATACCTTCCAACCACTCGTCATGAGCCCATTCGGTTGGTATTAATAAACAAATCATTGTATATTTTAACTTTATGGTCTAAATAACTGATGCAAATTGTTTCTGCCAGGTTTGACGGGAGTGGGTCACGATCGAGAGCTTCTAGTTACGGTCGGGGATCTTCGAGGACCCCTCGCTACTCTGCACTAGAACCCTACGATCCGACTGACTACGCAGCAGACCGACGGTACAGGTAAAGAGCTGACCGAGTCTTTATCGTCAGTTATGTGCCACAGATGCATGTTGCATGAGTATTATTACAGGTCTTTAAACCCTAATCGTCTTACAGGGTATACGATGAAGTAGGATCAAGTCCACAACCTGAAGATACACCCTACGAGGAAAGACTACAGTCAGTCGTGGTGTCGCCGCATCGAGCACGGCGCCATCGCCGCGACTCCAGCCCAGATGACCGAAAGCTCTCCAAGGTGAGGCGTAAATAAAAAAAAGATTACAGGAACTCTTTTAATGAAATGCTTGTATTTTATATATGTATTATCAAAAATAATGCTACCGCGAAGTGCGCACACAGCACAAAAAAGTAAACAACAGTATCATTGAAAAATCCATTAAAAAATGAACACTTACCAATCTGTATATTTAATGCAGGAGCGACATCGCAGCGTCGGTACACGCCGGTCACGCTCCGGATCGCGCGGCGGCGAGAGGCACGGCGCGCGGCGTCGCCATCGCCGGCGCCGCGATGGCTCCGGCTCTCACTCGCGCGCCGGCACCCCGCTGCGCGACGAGCCCGACGCCGCGCCGCCCGTCGAGCCGCGCCGCGCGCCTCGCGAGCGGCCCCCGCTCCCCATGAGTCTGCCTTTACCCAAGTTCGCCGTGCAGCTGATGCGCACCGCGCCGACCACGCCGCGCCCCTCTCCCGCACCTGCGCCCGACTCACCGCCGCGTCCACCGTCCGCTTCTTCTTCTAGCGGTGGCTCTGCGCCGCATTCGCCGTCATTGGAAGAACGCATCCGCAGCCTCGATGAAAAGCTCAACGGATCGCGAGCGATAGCTGACGCACCCGACCGCGCGCGCCTACGCCACCGGCTGCTCGACGTCGACATCAACGAAGTGAAACCATCAGAAGTTGTGCGATCATTACTCGCAAAGCGCTCCGTATTCGACGAGGACTCCGAGCGACTTGAAGGAGCCGGGCGTGCGCCCAGCCCGGGCAGCAGCCCGCGCGGCCGTATATCCGCGCCCACGCCTCGCGCGCTGCGCTATCCGTTCCCGGCACACCCGCAGCCGCCGGCGCCGCCCACGCCAGCCTCGCTTGACCCTGACGAGCTGGCCGAGCACGGCGTGTCGCGCCTGCTGGCCAGCCTGTGCCACGAGGTGCGCGGCCGCCCACGCACTCCGCCACTGCCGCCGCCCCCGCCTGAACCGGAACCGGAGCCTGAGCCTGAGCCTGAACCTGAACTTCAACCTGAGCCTCAGCCCGATCAGAACGACAATTCTGCTCAGTTTGACAGCGATTTGAAGCCAACTGAGAGGCAAGTAGATGATTATTTTTCGGGTGACGGGGAAGGCGAATCGTTGATCGCGACTGGCGGGACAGAGGACAGCGTGGATGGCGAAGATAGTGACCCAACAAGTCGCGATCGAATTAGTAATTTTTCCATTGCCTCCACCAGCCTTAACAGCCAAACAACTGGTTGTGCTGATAGTCAACCTACGGCAGTTGATAACACACTTGTCAAAGGCGATATATTCAACCAAGACGAAACGAATAGCTCTCTTACCTTTCATCTGGAAGATAATAGTGCTCGAGAAGTTATGGAAATGCTGCTGAAGCGAGTTGAAAAATTTAATGAAAGTCAAAATTATGAATCACAATTTGAAAAGATTTGTAAATATAGTAAAGAATGTCTTATTAAATCAGAGCTTCACAAACACGAAGAAAGACTAAACTTAGATAGTGAAAACAAATTAGATCCTTTTTGTCAAACTGATAACCACAAAAACAGAGAAATACACGAAAACCATATTACCAAAGAATTAATTGAATTTGAAATGCAGCAAAATCATTTAAATGCAGTTAATTCAATTAAATCTAATAATGCGGAATTTAATCAAGATTTTATAAAAAATACTGAAAAAGTTCTCAAGGATAATAGACATAATCACAATTACCATAATGCAAAACTCGAAAAGGAAAATATTCAATTCGATAAAACATTGGAAAAGGAAAGAAATATCATTGTGACTTTACCTGACAAAAAAATTACGGATAGTGAAAAAAATCACGATGATCGCGTCAGAATAGATCGTGACAAACTAAGACACTGCAAAGAAAGATTAGCAGAGAGAGAAAGAAGTGAATTAGAAAAGGATAAGTCGAAAAGTAGTAAATCTGAAAGAAATATCGATAAAGATAAAAGACTGAAGGAAGACCAACATGGTGAAAGAAATTATAATGATAAAAATAAGATCGAAAAAGATGTAGAACGAAGCCAGAAAGACAAAAATGATAAAGAATTCGATAAGCTAAAATACAGCGACGAAAAATCTTACAGGCATGAACATCATAAAAAAGATCGAAGTGACAGAGAAAAGAGAAAGGAATCTGTAGATACTGATTACATATCTATCAAAATTAAAAAGGATGATAAACACAAACATGATAGGTCAAAAAAAGATTATGACTCAAAAAGAGAGAGTAAAAAAGACACAGAATCTGTGAAAAATCGTAAATCATCCAGAGACGAAACTTCTAGGGAACTATGTCGCAAAGATTCTACTGACTCCTCAACGTCTAGAGCTTCGCACGAATCATCTAAGTTAAAAGATTTAGAAATCAGTGAAGCAAAGGATGACGCAAAAGCAAAACTTAAACACACAGAGCTATTTGTGAAACATGACACTGATAAAGAATTACTTATAAAATCTGAAAACAAAGACGAAAAAGACACTGGAAATCATAATAAAAATAAGAATGAAAATACGCTAGAACATACCATAAAATCAAAAGGAGACATGAGTGAAAAGCAAAGACACTATTCTCTTGACTCACCCAGTGTTGATACTAAGCGTAAGGAACGATTAAATTCGTGTTCAAGTTTACCATCGAACATTGGACATAAGCGGCGAATGTCATCTCAAGACAGTATCGATATTTTTAACGAAGACGTAAAAAAGGGTAGAAGTGACACAAAAATTTCTGAAAGAAGGGAATCTAAAGAGTCTCGCACTGAAAATCGTCATAAAACTGCTAAATTCAGCAAAGGTCATTTTGCTAAGATAATAGAGAGTAAAACAAAAGACGATAAGAAGAATCAGGTTAAGCCTCCAGATGAAACATATGTTGAAAACAAAGGAACCGAGTCTAAAGATACAAAACCCGTTGACAGAATTAAATGTTTCAAAAAGAGTTCCGGAGACGAAAACGAAGACAAACCTATTATGGACACATCTACTGACGGACTTCAGAATGATTTAGATTTTCTTGCTACATTAGAATTGCGCTCAAGTGAAGAAGATGAACGGCAAAGAGCTCTCCGAAAAGAGATGAAAGAAAAGAAACGCATACAACAGTTGCAACAAATACAAGAATTACAATTGCAAAGGGACGCATTGCATCCAACTGAATTCATGGGTAAGAATAAAGATGAAAAGAAACAAAAGTGTGATGAGAAAAAGAAAGATCTCGCTCGTGACAAACGTTTGTCAACGGATCGTAAAAGTAGAGATGAGAAAATTGACAATAACAAACGGAAAAGTCGTAAACCTGTACACAGCAGTGACAGTTCTGATTCGGATGAACCTAAAAAACATTCAATTTTTGATATAATTGACGATGGGCCTACATACATTTCTATGTACGACAAAGTTAAAGCTCGTTCATGTAAAAATATGCAAAAACAAGAAGAAGAAAAACGCCAAGAAAAAATTAAGGCCAAATTTAGTCAGTTGAAACAAAGTAGAGCAAAACGAGAAGAAAAAAAGAGATCAAGTTGGGATGAAGACAGCGACTCCGATCAGGACAGAAAGAAATATCAATCCATGGACAACTCATCGGACGATGATATTGTGATTAAAAAACGCGAAAAGTCACATAGCTATGATTATGACCCTGATAAAACTGATGAATATTTTGATGGGAGTACTAATGAAGAAGATCTTCGTAACAAATTGTCTCGTAAAAATTCTAGAACTCGCATAATGTCTGACACATCTGATGACGAAGTTTCCAAAAGAAGTATTAGCAAGAGTCCTTCTTTTCTTGATAGTATAAAAAAAGAACTCCTTTCTGATTCTGAATCTGTACAAAGAACGAAAATTGATGATGCTAAAGAGTCGAATGAAATTATTACGAAAAAGAACTCTTTGTTAAACTTGTTTGGAAAGAGCGACAGTGATGATAGTAAATTAAAATTGAATCTTGATAATGACAATGGATACAAATCCAGTTACATTAAATCAATGTGTAATGACTTCTCCTCTGAAAGCGAATCTGCGTGTAATAAAAGTTCTATGGAAAATCGTAGGAAACATAAGAAAAAACAGAAAAAACACAAGTCAACATATTCTGATGACGAAAAAGTAGAAAACAGTGACACTAGTTTACTAGAAGCATATAAACATAAAAATATTGAAAAACAACGTCGACACAGTACTAAAAAAGATAAAAGAAAAGAAAAATTGCGAGATAGTATTGACACAGATGAGACCCGTGATGAAAAAAATAAATTGAAACGAGAAAAGAAAATAGCAAACAACAATTTTGACATTATCACTGATACAATTTGTAATGCCATGAGGAAAGATGGAAAAATGGAAGACATCTTTGGGCCATTATCAGATGAATCAGACAGAGACACACGAACGCACGCAGCTCATAAATTAGACTTTTCCTCACATGAGGTTGATTCTAGTTTTTGTGCAAACAATTCTGATTATAAAATGAAAGAAAAAGATGAAAGACGTAAAAAAGAGAAAAAACGTAAAGAAAATCGTTTTTTCAAAGAAGATGATAATAGTTTAGATGTTGATGCTGTAAGTAAAGCAATAGAGGCTCGTCTTTTTGCTGACTCTTTGATAGATGATGATAGCCGCCTTAGAGCAGAAACTCTGTCTGAGAGTCTTAACAAATTTGAAAGCACTGACATTAAATATGCTGACGGCAATATAATAAGCGAAATAGTTAAGCAAGAAAAAATCAAAAGAGAGTGCAAGGAGAAGAAGAGGAAGAAAAAGAAAAGCAGGGAAGACAGACAGAGTCGCAAAGAACACCATAATTTCTATCACCAAGATAAACTCGAGAAAACAGATCAAGTTGTGATTGAGAATGCGGAAGTCTCACCCAAAACAATGCTATTAGACATACCTTTGCCAAGCGATGAACAGATAGTCAGTCTTAGTGATAAAATTGAAAATCGTCAGTCACCTTTAGGACCCCAAAGTTTGCCTCGATTGACAGACAGCCCTCCAATTGTTATACAGTCTGATGAAAATACAGATTCTAAAAGTATAGATTCTAATAACGTTGTAATTGAGGACAATAAAATGGATTATGTAGAAAGTAAAGAAATAGAAATTGAAGAAATTCCTATGCCTCCACCATTTGAAACAATTGTAACAGATATAAGTGAAGTGCCATTACCTAAAGAACCTTTACCTAGCAAAGTTAATAATAATACTGAAGATAGTTTCTTATCAAGTTTTAGTAGTGACGGCGACTCCTGTGAAGATGCAGTGCGAAATATAAAAAGTTCTGAAAAAGAAGTAGACAAGACTGAAAATACTGAAAAATCTTCTGATGTTTTGGAAATATCACCCTGCAAAGCAGAGAAGAAAGCAGACGAAAAACCTAGGGCTATTATTTCTCAAGAAGAAACTGAGGATGCAGTTGCTGCATTGCTAGGTGAAAGTTTTGGTGGTAAAATAAATGCTTTTTCTAGCTGTTATGAAGAATCCGAAAATATCTCAACTCATCCTAATGAAATTGAAATTGCCACAATAGAAAATGAAAATATTCCGGAAGAAGATGCAGAAGAAATGCGACAAGCAGTGCAAAATTTAAATGCTAGTGAGATGGAAATGAAACCAGACACTCCTGTTTCTGATAATGACCTATTATTAATTGATACTGATACTGAAGAAACCGATGAAACAGGTCAAGATGCTATAGAAAAATTACCAGTAAATATCATAGCAACAAACCAGGCACTAAATACTGCCTCTGACCAAAAGAAGTGTGTGGATGTATCAAATAATGTAGCTCCTGATAGAAAAACAAACTCGGTACCGACTTTAACTACTACTCCAAACGATTCTAATATTAAAGTCAAAGAAACAGATGTTAAGATACAATTAACGAAGAGAGAGAATATCCAAGTGATTACATCAACTGCAACTCCTGTGATTACCTCGTGGACATTGACAAATAATAAATTGTTGGAACCACATGTTTTAAACATTCAAAGTAATTCTATCCCTGGTAGAGAGAAAAACGAAATTAAACCCACCCATATAACTGCGAATATTGTTCAGATTAAAGGCCCCACCAATCAAAATGTGCAAATAAATAATTCCACAAGACCAATTATGGCCCAGACACGAGTCAGTGCTCCGTATCAAGTCATCAACCAAATGATTCGCACTCAGACCCCAAACATGCAACCGCCGACTATAAAAATTCCGGAGCCTCATATTTTATATCAGAAACCACAAGGGATTGTAATATCACCTCGTATGTCCAATGATCCTAGATTGCAGAGTCCTAAAGCTAGTTCACAGAGTGAAAGTATGACCTCACCAAGATTAACGAATATGGCCATTTTAAGTACATCACCACAAAATTTAAACTCAGCAGGAATGGCATCACCTAATGCAATTCAACAAAGATCTCCAGGCCAAGTGACTGTCGTTCGAATGCAGCAGCCTCCATTAAGCCCTATTCAGACAATGCATATACCACATGGTGCTAGAACAATGTTGTCACCTAATAGACCTAATTCAGTTCTAGTTCAAACCCAAGGTGCACCAATCCATTTCAATCGTTTGCCTGTTACTCCAGTCTTAACTCCGATTTCTAAACAAATGAATGTCAATAACTTAATTCAGCAAAATAAAGGAATTAGTGTAACCACATCTCCTTTGATACATCAACAGAAAATAATATCGGGGGACTGTAGAAAGAGTGACCAAAGAAGTATTTCAGAAAACACAAATGAAAATACTAAAATCATTTTGTCACCAACAAATCTTCAACATAGCACCAATCCGACAGTCATGGCTCAAAATCGTTTGATATCCATGCAAAATGCCATACACGTTAGTAACATGAATACTGTTCATCTTAACAATAAAGTGGTTATAAGTACTGTCAGTCAACTAAATGATAAAAGAGAAAACCAGCCACAGAAATCAGATAAAATAAATCATATCCCGTTTGGATCAACTCCTATAATACATGTTTCTGCAGTAAATAATGCCACAACATCAATCATACAAGGTTGTAACAAATCTGCTCCGAGTAATGTTCAAGAAGCAAGTTCGATCAACAGAAGCCAAGGTTCTAATGTTATTCATTCTTTAGGTTCCCAAAGGCTATTGTCACAGGCACCTCTTAGTAACGTTATAAAAATAGACACAAAAAAAGGACCCACGTCTGTGTTATCAATGGCGACAATAAGACCACCGTCAGTTCTAGCTAAATTGGGATTGTGTACTACTACCGCTACAACTACCAGCATCACTAATGTATCGCCGTTATTGTTAAAAACCACTAGCTCAACAGGGCCTGTTAAATTGAGTACCAAATTTGAAAAAGATAACAAAGAACCACTGAAGACCTTGGTCTTACAAAATCATATGCGGGAAAATGAACCAAAAGTGAATGAAAAACCTGAACCAATCAAACCCGCTGTTCCTGTTGATGAAACTGTGCAAGACAAAAAAGATTTACTATCGAAACCAATGATTATATCTCCCGATGAGAATATTGCTAAAGGTGAGACAGACTTTGAAGAATTGTTGAAAGACAACACAAATGAAATAAAAATAACAAACGATCCTGAAAAGAAATTAGAAGTTAATATTGGTAAAACGGTAACTTTAATTACAACTCGTAAAGAAAATCGCGACATAGTTGTATCAAATAATGTGGATAATATGAAGATCGAAAATATCATAAATACGAACCAGTCTCAATTTCCACCAGTATCATCTCTTACCAATGAAAAGAGAGAAAACAATGAAATAAAAGAAGATAATACGACTGGTCAACCAAAAGAAATAGTTAAAGTTTTGTCTCGTCTAGACAATATTTCACTGCAGGCAAAGTTACCTTCTGAACCTGTAGTCAAAGAAAAGACTGACGTATTTGGTGTTGATATTAAAAGTGCATCTAGTGGAAATCAAATATCGTTGAACATAGAAAACCTTTTTCAATCTGACAAACCCAATTTTGACCTCTTGTTGCCAGAAGATTCCCAAGGAAATGGTAGTCCGATAAAAACTGATGAAAATGACTCTTGGAGTGGTAAAGATGTAAACTTAGAATCTGTTATAAAAAAGGTGGACTCACTTTGTAACGAAAGTGTTGAAATTACTCAGAAAACAGATGAAATAAGCAAAGATGTTGATCCTATTAAAATGAGCCCACAGATTTCAGAACAGATAATCAATCATACACCTCATATAAAATCAATTACTATAAACCCTCCTATCGAAAATGTTGTTGAGCATAAATTTGTAGAAGAGATTGTAACTGATAAAATCATACCAGCTGCTACAGCTAAACGAGGTGGACGTAACGTTAGAGGCAGGAAAATAGATAAAAGTCAAGATAGAGTACAGACTCGTCAAATCTCTAAACCGTCGAGAGGAGGAACTTCAGTAAAACGGGGTAGAGGTAGAGCCAAAGTAGACAAGAAAGTAAAAACGTTAGTTAATAGTAGCGGAAGTACAATGCCAGGGGACGTTTATGATTTCCATGAAGATTCTGGTGATGAAACTGCCACATCACCCAACAAAACTGAAACACGTCCAAGGTTAATTTTAACCATTAAGAGTCCACTCTCAGGGCATTCTTCTGTGACAGCGACTTCAACTCTCAGCATAGCCCAAAAAGAACAAATGAAGTTTATTGAAAAAACGAAAGAGGAAAAAAACGAAGAATTCATTTCACCGTCAACAAACACGCGCAAATCGCGAAGGCTCCAAGAGAAGGACGTCCAGCGGAGCACAGTAGACGATGTAATAGAGGACGTAATCAAGGGCCCCGTTGGACCAATTAAAACAGGAAAAGAACCAAACAAGAAGAGGCCTACGAGACAAGCCGTCGTAAAGGCAACTCAAGAGAAGCCTGTAGGTTCTGACACACGGAAATCGCCTCGCGGTGCCAAACGAACAAGGGATCGAAGTTTATCAGACGCGTCCATCGACAGTGGCGACGAGAGAAACATCAAAGACTGCACACGCGACCCTAAAGCTCCGCGTCTGGAGGAGTGCGAGCCGGAGCCCGCCCCCGCGCCGCGCAGCGCCGCACTCCTGCTCCAAGCAGCGCCTGCCGCGACTGTGGCGCCTGCCGCGCCCGCCGCGTCTGCCCCGCTGCTGCTCGCGCAACACGCGCCTTCCGCGCCCCACGTGCCGCCCGCGACTCTCGTGCCGCCGGCCATGCAGGCGCCACCCGCGTCCCAGGCGCCACCCGTGACCCACGCGTCGCCCACGCCTCACGCGCCGCCCGCCCCTCACGTGCCCCACTCTCCGCATGCACCGCACGTGCCTCTCGCGCCGCACGCGCTTCCTGCGCCACCCTCCACGTCGACGCCCATCACTAAACCGCCTAAAAAGATGATATCCGAGATCAGCGCTAAGCTAGCGGGGGCTTTCGACGGCGTGGTCGCCGCCAGCTCCACGTCGCGCGTGGCCGGCGAGGCGCCGCCGTCCCCGCTGGCGCCGGGCGGCGGCGACGCGGCGCGCGGGCGGCGCATGGCGGACGGCGTGCCGGGCGCGCTGGTGCCCGTGGGCGCCACGGAGGCCAGCGAGGCGCGCGTGCAGTCGCCCGCGCTGCCGCACCGGCCGCCCTCCGCGCCCTGCACGCCGGCGCCGCGCGCCACGCCGCTGCTGCTGCGCTCCGTGGCGCGCGCGCCGGCGCGGGTGGAGCGGCCGGCGGAGCAGTTCGACGAGCCCTTCCGCTACGCGGCCACGGCCAGCCTGCCGCGCGGCGCCGCGCAGCCGCCGCCCGAGCACGTGGCGCAGGCGCCGCTCCACCACCACCCCGGTCAGTATGGCACGCGCAGCACCACTACACCTCTGTTTATTATTTGACTTACTCATAAGCGAAAAAGAAAGCTAATTATATTTTAATCAACATATTATAGCCTGATACTGATCCGCAAATAGCAAAATGGTGTTTTGGCTTTAAATATTGATGTTATTAGCATTGACCTGATCATGGACAAAATAAGTGTACTCTGGATCTATTGGTATATTTTTTTATGGTTCAATATAGTATGAATAATAATTATAAAATACATGTATTTATTTCAGGTGCCGCCTCTAGAGTTACTATTGCGAGCGTGCCCTCAATCAGTCCTCAAGGCCAGATAGGAGTGGTAATTATTTTTCTCTGGCTTACTAAGCAATTTATCTACAAAGTGTACATATTTCAATTTTGTTCATGCCGTCCGGAAGTCTGCTGATTTAATTGGAAGTCCTCCGCCTGCACATCAACAAACTTCTCCGGTTACTCCGGTATACCACAACGTAATAAAATATTAAGACTTGAGAAAAGGTTTAAAACTCTAAATTGTAACTTAAATTGAGAGTAATCATTGCATGTTTGTGCTTACAGGGCGATGGAATGTATCCTCACTTCTCACATCAACACTATCAGATGTACCAGCAACATTTCCGTGCCACTCAGCATGAGAGTCGAGCTACGCCTTCACCATATACTCGGTAATGTTTTACACCATTTGATTAATATGCTAATTTAAGTTACTATTTAGTTATGCTATGTTACAAGCTTTTATACTTGAAGGTCTTTGAAATTAATAGAATGCCTCAAATGATTTCATCTGTGATAAACACTATTTTTCCTATCGATTGGTCTCCTAATAGGTTAGAGATTTTTTTTAAAAGTTTTTTGAATGTTAATAAGAATAATTTATTGTGATGATGATCTCGACTAATTCGCGACAATGTCAAAAGAAAAAGTCTAAACGGTTTACGTGCGGGACAGGTTGCTGGAGGCGGAGGGCTCCGAAGCGCCCGCGCCGCCGCTGGAGCTGCGTCGACCGCCCGGTGCGCGCGTGCCGCCCGCCGAGCGTGACCTCGCCTACCGCGCGCCCGACGTGCTGCGCCGCGGGCCCGCGCTGGCGCCGCACGCGCCGCACGCGCCGCACGCACCGCACGCGCCGCACGCGCCGCACGCACCGCACGCGCCGCACGCGCCGCTCGCGCCCTACGCGGGCTGCGGCCGCTCGCCGCCGCCGGCGCACGGCACGTCGCGCCACGCGGGCGCGCTGCCGCCCGGCGCCGCGCCCGGCCCGCCGCACGCGTCGCAGGTGCCGCGCGAGGCCGACTCGCTGCAGATGCTGCTCCGGGTGAGTGCCGCCCCTCGCGCGCCCCGCGCCCCGCCCGCATTCTCCGGCTCATTTCCTTGCTCTGTTCCAGCGCTACCCGGTCATGTGGCAGGGCTTGCTGGCGCTGAAGAACGACTCCGCCGCCGTCCAGATGCACTTCGTGGGCGGCAACCCGGGCGTGGCGGGCGACACGCTGTCGCGCCACGCGGACGGCTCCACGCCACTGCTGCGCATCGCCCAGCGCATGCGCCTGGAGCAGCCGCAGCTGGAGCAGGTGCACCGCAAGATGAAGGTGAGCCACCGCGCCGCCCGCCCCGAGAGCTAAGAGCTGACGAGGTCGCTCTACTCGATATTATAACTGTACGATCATTTTGCAGTTGGAGAACGAGCACTGTATGCTCCTAGCGCTGCCGTGCGGACGCGACCACATGGATGTACTGCAGCAGTCGACCAACCTGACTGCCGGCTTTATTACGTATCTACAGCGGAAACAAGCTGCCGGAATTGTTAACATCGCACCCCCCGGACATCATCAGGTATGTTAACCAATACGACTCAAGGAGGAATTAAAACTTATAAGAGTAGTAATCAAAATATTAGATGGGGTCCGCAAATCCTAGGATTTTCGCAAAAAAAGATTTTTTTATTATCCTGCGACATACATAAACGAATGGAGTATTGTTGGATCCCATAAACAAGTGACTTTGCTGTTGAAGTCAAAAGTTAGATGTGGTATATTTTCGGCTACAACGCGGCAGCTTTGTCTTTCATCATTTTTCAGAAATACTATGAAATACAAACTTATTTTTGCGGTCGATAAAATCAATACGTATGTTTAAATATTCATTTCAACTACGGAACCCTTCACTGTGCGTGGACCGATACGCACTTGACTGGTTCTTTCATTTTGGTTTAGCTACCTGCTTTGCGTACTTCATTATGTGACTACCAAATCAGTGTTCTTTTTTTTCCAGGCTATGTTTACCGTTCACATATTTCCTTCGTGCGAATTCGCTAACGAGAACTTAAACCGCATCGCACCAGACCTGATGCATCGTGTTGCAGACATCGCACACTTACTTATTGTTATAGCGACCGTGTGAGGTACGCTCTATACTCTTATATTTATGATATTCCACAAGCTAATTGTTATGTACATGACATTCTTGTGGGCTACTTTTAAAACTTGAGGTGAAAGTCCTGATCTTATTCACGGATACATCCTGGACTGGACGCATTTATTCCTAAATCAGTTTGCTTCAATATTGTATGGACAAAACCGCCATCGATGTAGTCGATTCGATTTTAAGAAAGCATTGTAAATACGGCCAGGTTGTGAAATTTTTATCTTCATTTTTATCGTAGCAATAGATCGACCTGGTAGAAGTAAAGTGTAATGAAACTTTAATAGATTTTTCGTCATCTTCACGATGTCAAAAGTTCTTAGGAATTGAGTTGTAATACCTCTGAGAAAGTGAACTCTCGTTTTGGTAATGTAACGTCAGTTTATTTATTGTTATCGCGTATTGCGGCATCGTCGCCGACGGCTCGGGGCCTCCACGCGCGCCTGTATAAAGTCTCACATAGTTAGGTAAGCAGCCGTCACTTATTTAAGTGCTAGATATAAGTCATAGCTTATTTGTAAAATACTTTTGTTATGGTCGACTGGGATCGACGATGTTCGGAGTTTAAATTTTTTAAAAA
Source organism: Hydraecia micacea (assembly GCA_914767645.1). Taxonomy (NCBI): domain Eukaryota; kingdom Metazoa; phylum Arthropoda; class Insecta; order Lepidoptera; family Noctuidae; genus Hydraecia; species Hydraecia micacea. Next base: position 7,358,065 of record OU611794.1, read on the forward strand.
TAATGATAGATGGCAAAGTCAGTTGATAAAAATATATTTAATTTTGGGTTCAGATTAGATGAGTGGCAATCTATCGAGCATTTTTATTGTTAGTGTAAATTGTTATTTTGTTTTAAGCGAATTAGGTCTAAAATAATTTAAATTATGTAAATATCGAATCTATCCGTACTAAAGTTCGATTTCGCTTAGGTCATTACGGTAGGTAATGGAAAACTCATGAATACTGGGTCGAATGATTACTGTTTACATGTAAAAAAAATAATTAAGTAATTAAGTTAAGATAGTAAGGGAAAAATACATGTGGAAAATAAACTGTGATTCTGACTTTTTAATGTAGACTGTAGGTAGCCCTATTTTATGGAGCATAGAGTGCAGTGTGCTACTAAGCGAAAGCACACCTGTGGCGCGTATGGCCTCGCCTTTAGCGATATCGGAAATTATGTTCAATACTGTTTCGAAAGTCAATCTTTCTAATAACGTGTTCAACAATGCGTAATCGTTATTGTTTGGAGTTAAACTAGAGCTGCATTGTTGGTAAGCACTGTCTTGGTCAGGTAGGCGACTTGATTATTGACCAAATTAAAATGAATCGCAATAAGCTAAGATCGGAGATGTTAAGAATGTTTTAATTTAAATAACCGAAACCGTGTATCAGTATGACTGTACATTATGTCCAAATGTCAAACTACGTTATCGATATCATCGTTCTCTACAAACACATTCACTAAAAGACTTTGCATACTTACTTAGATATAAATTTCTTTCGATTGCAAATGTAAACATAGCTTAATAAATATATAGTAGGCGATATAAACCCAAATATCGCCTTTTAATAAAATGGCTATCCCAGCGATTATTGTTTGTGTATCGGCTTTGCTTCGCTTCGCTCTTTGTAACGGTACAGAGATCGTATAATCAAAGAAACTGCACTGTTACGTGGTGAGAAGCGATGCTTGGGACGTGGCGGGGTTCTCAAACAAACGAATGCGTGGTGGTTATAATAGAACTATAATAATATAAAATTAATCATACGTAAAATTTGTCACTTAACATTCCCACGGGCTTATAAGAATTGTAACCTTCACGGTCAAAGTATAACATAATTCCGAATAAAGTCACACAAAATTAATTATATTAAGTGGTATTTAAAATTGGATACAGCCAAATATATGAAAAAGGTACCTAACATTTCTAGAAGTAAAATATGACGGTCGCGCATTCTTTCGGTTTGGATGAAGCCGTCGCGCACGCGGTATGCGCGCCTGCCGCCCGCACAGTGTCGACGTATTCGGATCTCATTGCTGCTTTAATTGCGGGCCGCCGCTCAGGTTATTCTCTACTTGTACTCGCCATCCTCATTTGCCGCTGTTCATTCGCTTTTTTCAATGGACAGTTTTTTATAGATATTGACAACACATTATGGTAAATAGCTGTACTATGAAAGCTTTACATGATAACCTTCAATCAATTCAAACTAACAATATTGTACTTCTCATAATTTAAGTTTTAGTGGTAGCGCCACTATCTGATTCGATTAGCAGAGGCATCTTACATAACTTGCATTATTATTATAGTTAGATAATGGTGCGACTGTGCTGTCGTACGTAAAATAAAGTACAAAATATTTTATGTATTGTAATTTTATAAAGTACGATATAAATTTATAGCACAGGTAATATTATTACGTATATTCTTTTTAAGGTTTATAACTAGAATGTATAAATATAATAATTGTATTGTTTGTCATATTTCCGTCGCAAACAGTTCTTAACTTGGCTAGGAGGAACACTAACGAACTCATCACTTCGTCCATTAATTTTAAAATATCTATAATTTTACTAGCAAACAGATGCCCAATGATGTACACTCTTAAAAAATCTTATTTGAACTCCTTATGAAGGAGGTTAATGTAAATAAGTCTTCGTGAAATATAGTGATATGACGGTATTTAGACATGCTATTGAAAAAAATATGGTATAAGAAACATTATGAGAATTATAAATGATTAATTTATTGCGGTGAAAGTATTTACTTTTTTTTTTGTAACTGGGGTGTAGTTATTTCCTAAGCTGTTGTTAATACATTTTATGTGATTTGTTGTTCGTAAATTTTATTATTTAGCTTATCTGTTCAGTCGTAATATTATCGTCTAAATTAATTTAATTTATGTGACAGAATAAAAAAAATCGATTGATTCTGCCTAGTTAATAATTACATCCTTCAGAGCGTTATGCTAAAAATGTCAATTATTAATAATAATAATATGTCTCGGAATATTAATTTATTCCGTAAATATTGTTTTTTTTTATTACACAAAATTTACACAGTTGCACACTTAACTGCATGTGAGAAGTATAATATAGTTTTGTTTATTTATTATTGAAGCGAGCTTCAAAGTGGTCCTACTGCACAGTGGCTTCAAGCTCGTTCTTTGAGGACACAGTGACGTCGGGCCCTTTATGTTCACCAAGAAATATTTAATTCTGTTCTCTAGCATGAAGTGGTTATATGAGGATGGAACGTCTAGAAACTTCGGGTCTTCTTCGCTAGCGACTGTTGTTGGTGTGCGAGATGATAGTTTAAATATTTGTAAAAATAACATTTGATCTCAAGTGTGCAGCAAAAGTGAACGTGAGTTAGATTGTTGTAGAGCAACAGTCGCGTGCGGATACAACCCGATGCCAGTGTGCTCGATGTTGGTTTGGATTCTAACAGAGCGTACGTATAGAAAAAATATTGTGATCATAATTATATTATAGTTTTAAAGCTAGTTTGTAGAGATAACTGTATATTTTGTACATATTGAAAATAGTATTGTATCTTTACTTCCCTTATCCAAACAACCCAGAATCCTGTGTGTTATGTACCTCCTACCTACCAATACTATTAAAAAAATATTACATAAACATTTTTGTTTTTATTTATTTAGCCTCGTGTTTGATTGAGGGAAAGGGTGGTAAAAATAATAAATATGATCGTCCGTATACGATTTTCTCGAAAACTACTAAGGTACCTACAAATTTTTTTGTTCGAGTACTAATTAGTACCAATTGAGTACATGTCCGTGACTACCTTCCCACCAACGCCAATCGCTTCCATATTTGGTAAATAATTGGTACTCGAATAAAAAAATTGGTACCTTAGTAGTTTTTGAGAAAATCGACCTTGAAGGTGGTCTTATTGTACTCGTGCACATAAAATGTGCACGAGTGTACCTACATCTCATAAACAGCTCAATACCATTGAAAACTTTTATTCAAATAGTAAAATAAGCAAGTAATAACTAATACCCAATTAATTAATAATGACAGCGATGCGGATAACTTTTTCGACGCTTTATTTTAGTTTCTGTATCTAGTGTTATGTTTTATTTAAGTTAGATTGACAACTTAATTTGGTCGGGTTATACTCGGAGTTTTAGTATGGAAAAGAAATGAAAGCTAATTTCTCTTAAAATATAACACTTAGGATTCTGAATTTTTTGTCGCTATAACTTCTTTAGGAGTACTAATTTTTGTATAGGAAGGAATCACAGAGTTTTTAATAGGGAAATCTTGAAATGAAAATTTGGCACCGTGACTATCGCCGCACCACCAATAGCATGTTATATCTCGTAAACTACTGGAGTACTAATTTTGAATTTTGGGTACTAATTTTATCTTGCAGGGTACTAATTTTCTATGTAGGTTTGAGGAAAGCGACAAGCTTCTCAAACTTGGAATCAACATTCAAAATCGTGGTCCTGCTGAACGATTGCGCGAAAGTTATCATCGTTGATTTCTCGGTAAATACAAATGTTTCAGTTCTGTTTTTTTACGAAATGAATCACATTTATGGGTACTAATTATTTGTATACTTATAATAGCTGTAGCATGCCCCCTTTTTCGGCGCTCATGGTGGTCCTGCTGAAGGGAGCGTAACTACCGCAGGACCACCTTCAAAGTCGATTTTCTCGAAAACTACTAAGGTAACAATTTTTTTGTTAGAGTACTAATTAGTACCAATTGAGTACTAATTATTTACCAAATATGGAAGCGATTGGCGTTGGTGGGGTGGCGGTGGTCACGGACATCTGTTTAAGCGGCGTAGGTATGTTGCGGAAGAGAAAGGACACAAAGTAATAACAACTCTCAAGCGCGGCGATTAAGTGCAATTTAGCTTGCGCGCTGGCGGGAAGCGATTTTGTAGGCTATTATAAAAGCGGCTTTCTTCAGGATCAAAGGAGTCTGCCTTCTGTTCTAGTACTATTATATACTCTGTGCTTCTGTACTAAGTACTAATTAGTTATTCTGTGACCAAGGCTAAAAACCATCATGATATGTCATGAAAGCTTGAAGGGCTAAGTTCAAATAACGCGATAAAATGTTGTTTTTTTTGCGCATTTTTAAGTAAAATATTGTTATGACCATTTGTCGTATTTATAAGAACAAACACTTTAACAGAGATAAAGCCTATTTCATTTGAAAGCTTATAGAATGCAATAAATTCACTTCAAGCACTAACATTCTGTTTTTGTAAGTGTGTCTTTGCCCGTGGTCTTTGCGCATTTTATGTGAAACGGTGAAATGTTAGTTTGTACGGGCGGGTTTTGCATAGAATGAAGACTCCAAAAGTTATAAAGTCAATATCATGGCCATAGAACGCTCTTTATTTCATTCCATGCCTACCATAAGGCCATCTTGAAATAGGACACACTGCTTATGATTTGCTGTAGAATGAAAGAGAGGGGAGAAAAATAAAAATAGTTTTTGTATTGGACGTCACTAGCTCATCGCAACTGGCATTTCAGCAAGCAAGACAAGTCTATTCATTTAATACGCTATAGATAATTATTAATGTTTAACAACAACAAATAATACTTTTACTTTATTGTACTGATAACAAGTAACATTTATTAATGAACTACATCCTATTCCTAAAATGACTAACAAATTATTGCTAGCCGTTCATGTTAACTTCTACTTGTTACAAGGATTTAGCAGCCTTGTTTCATCATCAGATCTGCTAGTTTAAAGATTCGTAGCCAGCTGAAAGTTTCTGATTGTGGTTGAGCGGCCGTTGTCCCGGAGGCAGTGGCCGTAGTGGTTTCAACGCGAGAAGGCGCTCTCTCTGGAGTGCGCGCCGAATTCGTCGGCGATTTCTTTTCGGCCTTCTGGTTTTCGGGCGACTTTGTAATAGCTGGCGACGTCATTCTGTAACAAAGAGTTTTTCTGGTTATCTTTCCGTTCTAGAATTGATATCCTATAATAGGAACCTATAAGTTCCCGGGGTAATTTCTATGTCGATCTTGGATGTTTTTACTCCTTTGGTGCTGCGAACTCTTTGGAGGGCTCCGCGCTAGTCGCATCTGCGATGCCGGAAGCCTTCATGGTCGGCTCATTTTTAATTTCCGTTTTTCTTAGCAAATACAATGCTATGAAATGTGAAAATAAAGTCGGTTATCTTAGGTATACATTTTATCAAGATAGGTTTTTATTAGTATACGTTTTGGTTTTTAACCCACAACGGAAAGAGGGGTGTTGATAAGTTTAACGTGTATATCGTTTTTCGTAATTCCCAAACGGCTGAACCGATTTTGTATCTTAGCTATGATTTAAGAAAATCTGTTCAGGCGTTTGAAAATGATCAGCTCTTTTCTTGATGAACGGTTGTGAGCAGCATCCACAGGTCTGATCGATTGGAAATAATGATATTAGAAGAACAGAGTAACCTTGAACTGATGCTGCAGCATCACCTGGAATATGCAGGATAGGTAGGTTCCCAAATCCCTCACAAACTTACAGCAGAAGTATCGTGTTTGGGCTCATTGGAACGGTCTCAAATTCTCAATAAATAGATGGTGATTAGATCTGGGATCGGGTCTGATGATGGAGTAGCAAAGAGACAACAGGATAAATTAGTAACTAGCTTCACTGTTAAGCGAGACACGTGTTTAAGCAGCAGGAAATAAAAGTTGATTGATAAGAAACCCTCAGCACAAACAAAACCCTCTAAAAGTAAAGAAATAATATGTATTGGCCCTAAGTTTAATTAGGTAGGTAATATTTTGATCGAAGCATCGTGTTGCCGTTGTCGTGAAAATAGGAAGACTGAAAACACTATTAAGTTAGGTAAGCTTTGGAAATGACGAGCATAATGTATACTAATACAGAGAATGTCTGTGTTGAAATACATTGTGCTCTTTAGTGTAACGAGCACGAAGTGGTCCAGCACAGACAAAGAGTAAAGTAACTATAGAGGGAAAGAGTGACAACTCTGTGGTAAAATTTGCATGTATGGAAAGTGCTGCCACCTTGAGTTTGGTGGGTGACCTAAGGCTCTAATAAATATACACATACCTATAGTTAAGCATACTTACTATAAGTAGCGAATCTTTATTATAATGTTTAGGGTCACAATCAGGGTTTAACAAATAACAGTAACAAGTAACAATTTTAACATAATTAGCTGAGATAAACTCGGGATTTCGGGAAGCGCATCAACGTCGGGAAAGCCGGAGTTGCGGAGTTGACAATGATAATGGCGGATGGCCGGCGGCGACAATGACATTTGTTTGACAATTTGACAAACAAGAAAATGGCTGCCAAGTTTTGTTAACCCACCAAACTGCAGATGTCGCTGTCGTCTATGGAAATTGATGACAGTGCTAAGTGTGCCCCCCCTGGCACAGACTATGGATGTCTGTGGTAATATACAGTATGACATTACGCGGCCGGGTATATTTAGTAATACCACTACCAACCTACAAGTACACGGCGGGCTCGACTTGCCGGGCCAATTGAGTGTGGCTGCCGCGCGCCGCCCCGCGCGGCGGGCGTCCCGGGTCGCATGTTAGTTCGACACTCACTCACGCGCCGCGTCGCGTCGTCCGTTTGTCGCTTACTTCGATCAACATGATCGAAGGTCGCTTAGGATAAAATGAAGGCAAAAGCTTATTGCATCGTGTTCGGCTGCTTAAATAATAACAAGGATCCGAACCTCACGTTTTTCTCACTTCCAAAGGATATCGAAAGGTGAAGAAATGCACGTCTAGGTACATGTACCTAATTTATAATTAGGTAGGTACCTACCTACCGAATGTTTACATTTGTTATTCTTATTTATGTAACCCGTATTTACGAAGTTAGAATATAAATTATTAATTATTATTATTATAATGTAGTTAGGTGTACTTAAAAAGGTATAGGCCAGTCATACCTATCTAACACTAGAAATCGCTAAAATCGCAAACTAACGGCTAGTCCTAATTTTTTAATATTTTGTTAGGACCACTACCAGCAGCGTATATTCAAGCTTGCAGCTTCGAAAGACCTGTGCCAACTCTCACAGCACTCGAAAAACCGCGAAATCGCACGTTTTTTGGTATTCTCAATATAAGTCCTAAACTATGCGTTTAAAAAAAAAAACAAATGTATACGTTTTTAAAGTAGACTATAATTGCTACAATTTGAGATCAGAACCAGCTCTGATATGCTCCGCCTTCCAAAACCAGCGAATTGAGACAAAGCAGGCAGTCGAGGATGCTGACTGCGACATCGTCAAGGTGGCACTTGACAAGAGCACCTCTTTTCAATCAGTGCTCATCATTGGACAGGACGTGGAACTCCTTGTCCTTCTCAATGGTTTGGGATCGGCTGTGAATAATGTTTATTTCCAGAAAAGTGGTAGAGGTGACTCTGGCCCCTTACAATATTCCTCACCTCATTCAATCGTGGAGATTTGGAAATCCTCCCAGGTTTTGAGTTGTTTCTCCACGCCTTCACTGGGTGCGACACCATCTCTGCCCTTTTCTAGCATGGGAAGAACAAACCGTGGAGCGCAATTCAGAAAAACATTGTACTCATCACCACATCTGAAGTGTTCCTCCAACCCAATTCAGCCCACCAAGCCATCGCATCGCAGCGAAGTTCTAGTAGCTCTGTATGGAGGAGACTACACTGAAGATACCCTCCACAATCTGCGCTACAAAAAATTTGTAAAAACAGCCGCCATTGCTAAGGTTGACCTCGCCCGTTTGCCTTCAACGGAAGATGGTGCAACATTGCACGCATACCGAACTTACCACCAAGTTCAGGAGTGGTTGGAGGTGGAAAAAGATGCCCCATTGGGGATGGGAAAAGACCGAACAGAGCAAATTTGCGAAAAATTTACTTTCCCATTTTTTGGATTTTTAAGATTTGTGAGTAAACTAGGTATATAGCCAACAGACGCTGTTCTTTGCTTAAATTAAAGCTAATTACATCTGCTACAACATATGCACTATATTCGAATAAGTATTTTCCCCGATATCGGAGTCGAAAATTTACCAAATCTGTAAAATTTCACTTTTTGAAAAAAAAAAAAAATTTTTGGAGAGCTAATAGGTATCTCGGTAAGTATTGAATCTACAGAGCTGGTTCTGGTCGCAAATTGCAGCAATATTGGTCTGCTTTAAAAAGGTTTTTATTTTTTAAACGAATAATTTAATTTTTTAGGATTTTGGGGGGTTTTTTGCAGGATTGAGAGTACAAAAAAACTTGCGAATATTTCGCGGTTTTTCGAGTGCTGCAAAGTTAGCACAGGTCTTTTGAAGCTGCAAACTTGGATATACGCTACTGGTAGTGGTCCTAACAACATATTAACACTTTCGACTCCACCCACTTTTCATAGAGCTCATACGCCATGCCGCCATACATATTGCAAATGGACCCTCCAGGAGGGTCACCGGCATTACGTTTGCGCTAAAGTGAACCCTCGAGGAGGGTCGTCGGCATTAGGTTTGAAACCGTATTATAAAACACTATAAAAATAAGTAAAATTGTGTTTTCAGGACGTCTTGTCGCTATATTTAGTATCTCTGAGGGTATTTACATGTACTAGTGGGGTGGAGACGTGAAATATTAAAAAATAAAAAAAATAAGAAAAGTATAATCGCTCGCTTTGATCCCGAGACAGGGGTATCCAACCTCTTCTGAAATTTTCATGCATGTAATAATTTTTTATTTTATTACTGAACAACAAACAATTATATTAGTTGTTTTTTATGTAATCAAAACGTAATTATTTTGTAACAGCTTATTAACGTTTAGTGTTCTATTATTTACTTGACATTCATGATTCACTCTGGAATTATCTACTTTCAGTCGTTATTCTTATAATGTTAATTGAGAAAGTACCTACGTATAAAATAATTACGAAAAAACTCCGATTGAGATAATAACGGATTTATGTCATAACCACCTACTTTTATCTGTAATAGCTTCGCTCCCGTGCTTCCTTTGCCGCTCATTACCTTAAGGCGGAGGTTCCCGAAAACGGTCAAAAAGTTGGTTTTTTAAAGCAGTGTATCTCTTAAACCGTAAATACTTTTGACCAAAGAAAAAATTATGATATTTTCAAGTCTTACTTTAATACAGTGATGGAACCGAAATCATAAATAAATATACATTAATGCATCAAAATAATGTTCAAATACACCTCTTAATTTTCTTTAAAAGCAGTTTATCCCTTCATTAAAAATTTTAATTACAATTAAAAATATACCATTAAATGTGTAATGCCAAACTGCATTCAATGATGGATTATTTATTATTAAATAGTTTTTGTAAATAGATAATTGCTTCATATTTGCAATAAATTACCACCGTTGTGTCATCGCGCTTCTCTTTCTTTTCTATGCAGTCCGACAGTGACCGCGCTTTAGGTCATGTAGTCGCCTTAAGTTACTCCAGCTATAAACTATGTCTACAAACATCACGTCACCGCGTCATTCCGTAGGTAGCATCATTACGTGAATGAAGAGAGACAGAAATTATACACTCCCTATTGGTGTAATAAGTACATATACAATACCTATACCTATTGGTGTGATACATATACACGAACCCCAAAACGTTATGTATTATTACATTAGGCATTTGTTTGTGTGGCTGTTAATTTTCCCTCAGAAGTTACAGAACCTTTCTTTCTTATTATATCTCTATGAATATCACTATAGAGTAGGTTCGTTGTACGATTTTCTAATTTTTAACAGTAAAACGAACCTTATAATTTTTAAGCTATCAGAAGGAGACGAAGTAATATACTGTTTAGAAACTATTGAACTAAATATAATTAAAGAAAATCTAAGTCCTATGTTTATGTAACTTATATTTGGTTTTCAAAACGTCAAAGGAAAAGTTTGTTTAAAAAAACGTATATTTTATTATAGATATTTAGTAGGTAAGTAAAGGTTACAAATGGTATGTTTGAAAATAAAAAAAAAACATTTTATTTAACATGTTAATCACGCAAAATGCTTTGTGTAATTGCATGGAAAGCTGTAGGCAAAATACTGGCTCTTTCCAACACTATTTTTTTTCCTACTGATCTTATGGCGACGAGCTATTCTGCCAGAATAAATATTATAATGTAGATGATTGCTGTCAGAAACCATAGAGGACAAAAATGATTACCATACGACTTGTATGTTACGAAGTATGTTCCTGAAATAAGCAGCTGTTACAATAGAACGGACAGACAGACAAACGAAGTCGCACTATGGGTGTTCTTTTTTACCATTTTGATACGGAACCCTGAAAAGCTTCTATTTTTAAACTCATCCTCGTAATTTATAATCTCAAAATAAATATTTTTACTTATAGTGAATATTTGTAACAGTAAAATGGTTTACCACCCCTGAAATAGTTACCAATTATTTTTAAAAATAAAAATGCTGGTATTTGAAAACCAACGAATATACTAATAAATCTTGTTAAAATATACGACTAATTTTATTTTCATAGTTTATAATGCTGTATTCGCTAAGAAAAACGTACATTTAAAATGAGCCCTCCGCGAGGGCTCCCGGCATCCCATAAGGGATTTGAGTGAACCCTCCAGGAGGGCTCCCGGCACTGAATCAGAACAAGCCGTTAGTTTGCGAGTTTAATGTTCGATATGACTGGCCTAGTATGTACCGTACATTTTATTTTTCTTTCCGGACAGCCTCTAGTCTAGTACTCGGTCAAGCGGTAGGTATACTGCGGACTAAAAAGGACACAAAATAATAACAACTCTCAAGCGCGGTGATTAAGTGCAATTTAGCTTACATGTGCGTTGGCGGGGAGGTTACTTTGTAGGCTATTATAAAAGCGGCTTTTTTCAAGATCAAAGGAGTGCATATCTCCTGTACGTTATCGTCAGTAGGTACTTACTATTAGTTATTCTGTGGTAGTACGTAATCACACTAATCACGCAACGCTAGGTCCTAAATATACCCTATAATGATACTCCAACTCGGGTATATTTAGTAGTTAGAAATTTCGAAAGCCTCATGCTAACAATACCCGATCAAAACCCTATGGGGAGTTTCCACAAGGTAGGTACATATAATAAAGACGCGGCGGTGGGTCATTCATAGAATAAGGAGTAGGTAAAGGTTATATGCAAAATGACTCAAGCAGTTTTAAAATTATAATAACTAAACGTAACGTAAAATAAAAAACACCTATAATTTTTTTTCGTGCGTACAGCAACTTTACCAGCTATAGGTTTCTACGTTAGTACTATTAGTTATTCTGTGCATATTTCGTGTATGAATAGATACAATGACATCATATTATACTTATTTAGTGTTTGAAAAAAAAAAAACATTTTTCATTTTTTATTTTATAGTCCCAAAATTCCAATATACTCATATACATTAGTATTGCCAGCGTTTTCATTTATTATTATCGTACCTATTGTTGTGTTCACATTGTATAAACCTGAAGCTCGGCTTCTAGAACCGGGCTCGATGCGGAAAGGTTTGTATTACATCGTCACTAGCGTGACAGAAACAATGGCATGTTCCAGGGCTATAGTACCTACGGGTTCACTTATTACCCATTCCTTTTTATTTTCCTCTGCGTGATGCTCGTTGGTTAGTACCTTCAATATAATACATATAATATGAACAGTACACTGGCCCTTACCGGCTAAAACCACCGCGGTGTTCTACCTCTACCTATGGCCGGGGGTGCGGGATTCGCATGAGCATTCACCGCTCCCCCGACAGGCCTCGACCCGCTGTTCCTCAGCGGGTCCCACCTCCCTGTGCGCCCATTCCTATAATGGCCGCACCCACTCTCGAGTGGTGCGCGTGGAACACTGCAACGCCAACTCAGGCCTGTCTGGTCGGACGACGGACGAGGGGGGGCCTGGCCCCTAACCTTTTTTTTTGTTTTCATGGGGTAATCCTCATAGATATCCTCCGTCTGGGAAGAACGGAGGGTTATGTCGGACTCCTACCGACTAAAATCCCACTGATCCTTCTACTACCATAAGTCGGGGGCCCGGGAGATACTTGTACATTCGCCGCACCCCTGAATGGTATCAGCCTGCCATGCCTAGCGGGCCCCATCCCCAAGTGCGGGCGATCCCACGACCGCACGTCCTTCCATTAAGGCGCACATATTGCGTGCCACCTCTTGGAGCCCGACTACTCGAGCAACGACAGGGCCGGCCCCACAGGCCGGCCCCAATTTCGCGCCCGCAGGCCCCTTCATATGGTGGCCGGAGATCGTCAAACGCCCATCGACGCCCGGCTGCTCTTCTGGTGCGGGTGGAATGAGAGGTATGCTCTCTCTGCCTCTCCGCCATGCCAATCATGCAACCTCCTTTGCATGCATCACCTCCTCGCAAAAAGAGGCCACAACATATCCCACGAGTTTTCGCTTTTGACCATGGACTGCACCACGGCCGAAAGTGACAGATTACCCACGCCAAGTGTCGCGACGACTGCACAGCGCTGTTGAGCCCAAGCTGAGCATTGTATGTTGCGCCGTGTTCTCGTGGCAGTCCACACAGTGATGACAAGCGGGCGTCCGCTCCCTACCTATGCGACGCAGATATTTCCCGAAACAGCCGTGTCCAGTAAGCACCAGCGTTAGCCGGAAACTCAGGGCGACATGCTGCCTCTCCAGCCATTCCTCCATAACAAGCCTTACCGCCACTATTGTGGCGAGCCCCCACCTGAGCGCAAGTCGCTCCCTCCATTCAGCCACTAGGATTTGACGGAGCTCGGTCCTTCGTACCTCGAATTCCTGGGGAACCGGAGGCTGACCACGCGCAAGCTCTACCTACCGCCAGCGATATAGGGACGCAAGGATTTTCGCGTCCAGATTCCAGGGCGTTGATCCGGCCAGGAGATTTGCTGCCTCGTAGGAGATCGACCGGTATCCTCTTATCACCCTAACAGCCATCGCTAATTGCGGCCTTCGCAATATTGCGGGCCGTCAGGGTGTCCGCCCACACGGGCGTCCCATACAGGGCCATGGACCGCACAATCCCCACGTACAGTCTCCGGCAGGAGGTGTTGGGCCCCCCCAAATTGGGTAGCAGGCGCACAAGAGCAGCTGCAACGCTCATCAACCTGGGGACCAGCCGCTGAATGTGCGGCCCGAAGCCAGTGGCTGTCGAGGACAAGTCCTAGGTACTTCATCGTCGTCTCGACACCGATGCGCACGCCTCCTACCACTATTGTGTGAAGTTATATTATGTAAGTATCCAGCTTAGAATATCTAATAGACCGGGGGTGGGCATGGCACCCCCAATATATACGCCTATGCCTACAGAGACGACCCTTGATTATTTTAACGTTTTAGCTGGACAGTCATGTGTTTGCCTAAATACAATCTAGGTAGCTACCTACTGTTAAAGTCCTTCAGACCGAATTTCGGCCATGGCGACCAATCTCAGCGGAGACCAGCCTTCGGCGCGGGAGATATAGTGCACAAGTGTGTGCGTAGACACAGGTGCACTCTCTCTTCTCTCACTTTCATTCACCTACTATTAGGTACGTCTCAAAACAAGGATACCTCTTTTAAATAATAAATGAGATGTAACAGTCAATAAGCTCATTCTAGCTATGATGAACATAACACGCGTCGTAATCGTAGGCACTGGTCGACCGTGACCCAAATAGAGCTAACGTTTGATAAAACAACGACTGAGGTCGCGTGGCCGATTGTGATGGTTAAGGATTCGGATTGGACAAAATCGAAAAGCCTACATAAGTTTAGACCCAGTACCTACCTAACTAATTGACGCTCACCACGGCTGACCTGACATGATCACTGTGACTATAGAGGTCCTAGCTTTATATGAATAATAAGTCAAAACTTACATTTATAGAGCAAATGGGAAGTCTTGCAGTGCGATAACTTTTGACAAAATCCAAAACTACACCCCTATCTCATATCCTCAGACTTCAACAACGTTGCGTTTTCATCATGCATGGTAACTAAATTTAAAATCGGACGTGACTTCATTTGGCAGTTTATCGAAAACGTCCGTTGCTTTAATTACATTCTGGTAGCAATTTATATATTTTTTTAAAGTACTTATGCATTTATTTTCAAACAGGATCATATTTACATAATATGTACATAAGGCAGTAAACTAAACAGCTTTAGGGCTGATTTTTCAATCGACTGATAATTGGACGCAGTTTAGCTGAAAGGACTCAACCCACACTATGGTCAAAAATGAGTTATATATGCCAAAGAGGTCCTAAAGGTTGGTTCTTTCACTCAGCAAAAAAGATCCGTGATACTACTAACATAAGGATGATTTTTTAATGACAATTTTTAATTACAGCAATACACACCTAAAGTAAAAACCTCGATAAGTCAAAAAAGACGTACAATTTGTATTGTGGGTTGAGTCCTTACTGCTAAACTACGTCCAATTTTTATTCATGGAATAAAATTGACGTGTGACAGTTTTTGTATGGAAGAACTGTCAAAAATTCAAAATTATTCCTCGGATAAAATTATCTGGCGTTGAAAAAATCAGCCCTTAAAACAATATGATGTACAGACGTCAGCACATCAAGCTACCCGAAACTATCTTTTCTCAATCAACCTTGAACCTAATGCTTTAGCGATAAAGTTGAAAATCTATTAAAGTAATTTGACATATAAGTAGTAGTAGCTTGATGTGCAGCTGGCGTCTGTACATGTAAGTATATAAAAAAGTAGGAAAGAAGACAAAAGAGCATCAAAAACTTCTTTATAGATTTGCTTTGATTTGCAAGAGAATCATTGAAAACGTTTAGCCTCGTTGAAAAATTATTTCACGTTTTTAATCAATAGAACTAGCTCGACAACCTCTTTATAACCCAGCGAGGATGGTGGAGTATATTTGGTGACCTATTTAACTCTTTCCAAATATCTTTAGATAACCGGATAGGTAAACACGACAATATTTAGGTATGTAGTCTACCTATGAAGTCATGACATGACGTGTGCACAGTAAGCCTACCTGGCCTACACTAGACATGTACCTAAGCCCAAAATTTTAATTGAGAATAAATATAGATTTTGTGTTACTTTTAGGTAGGCGATGAAAACAACACAGATTCGGAAAATTTTCGACTTGATAATAGATGGAAAAATGTTTCAGTTAGTGTTCAGTGGAAAAAAAATAAGTTAAATATCTACTTGCCTACCGTGCCGACATTATTTTATACATATAGGTAGGTATCGACTTCCGGTTAGCAAGAGGTCATGGGAGAATTATGCAAAATAAACAAGTCTATAAAGTTAGTTGTTAGTTAGTTAGTGTGTCGCGTACATGTATCTAAATACGTTACGGGATTTTACCGAATGATTTAATATAAGTTGTAAGTTGTTGTTTAATATGTTAGATTTAAGTAGGTATTTAAAATTATGTTCTGCTGTTGTTTATTACAAGCTCATAACGCATTTTACGACTTACTTTTTTATTCTTGTTGATACAGATATCCTGTTTTGTCACAAAAATCGCGCACTGTGAAGAATTATTTGGTGTATTAGGGTACAAATTATATTTCAGAATTTCACTAAGTAGAGCAGATGTAATTGTATTTGGATGCGTGCCACAACGAACAAAATAGTACTGATTTCGCGTCGTGTCGTAGTAACTATTCAGTAATCTGTGGTCGTGTGGTCGCGTCTGTAGTCGTCTGCAACTGTGCTCAGATTGCGACTGGCTTCATTGTTGATACACTCAGCCTGCACGCCTGTAGCTAGTCAGCTACTGGCTACTGTTGTCACTTCTCTGCCGCTTGATACCAAATTGATGTCAAATGGGTAGGCGAGAGTTATGATTTCGTCGACACAGACTTTTATGATGTAATGTAACGTAGTGTGTCTTCTTGGGAAATCAGTTGCTTCATTAGTTTGAAAATGTACTTATCTATCTATTTGGCTAACTCTTTAGATCAGTAGTGAAGTTTATTGTTAAAAAATTAGATGCAATTCAATGGAGTTTTGTTAATCCGACTGAGAATAGACTGACCGCGCGTATGCTCGTGTTTCTGCGTAAGTACATAATAGGTAGGTTTGAATTAGGTTCGGAATTTGGGATTTTATGGTTATTAGAATTACCTACAATAAATTGTTAAGTACTTATCTCTCAGGGCAGTTCACCTTTGTACAGTAATTATGTAGGTATAGTTTTTTATTGTTTCACAATACTCACGTTGGATAGGTACCTACCTATATATTCTATTTGTTTACCTGTATTTCCATAACTAATCAACAATACTAGAAAACCAACGGTTTATTTGTCTCTGACATGGAATCACCTTCAAAGGCTGTTAACCAATCGTAACTCCGTAGCTGTGTAACGTTCGTATACGATAAAAACTATACCTATGCATGTTGAAAAAAAAAACTAAAAAATATTTTTACGAAGTTA
Source organism: Hydraecia micacea (assembly GCA_914767645.1). NCBI lineage: Eukaryota > Metazoa > Arthropoda > Insecta > Lepidoptera > Noctuidae > Hydraecia > Hydraecia micacea. Next base: position 7,374,748 of record OU611794.1, read on the forward strand.
AGTTTTTTTCGATGCATCGCCGATTACGTCAGCTATACGCAGATACACCTGTATTCACGTCGTACACACGTACTGGCACGTATCTCGCATTGAATGCTGATAACGTATAAGTACTGTTAGAAAGTTTGTATGTCGTGGGAACCTCTGCTCTGGGTATACACTACCTACATGAACTGTGATGGTTAGGTACGTCGCTTTATCGTACGTAATATCTCACAAAAATACAATCATAACATTAACATCCACAGTCGAAGTTCGGATATCATCCTGCAACCGAAACATGTCCACTGCTTGACATAGGTCGCCCCCAACCGTCCGCACATCGCCCAGTCCTCTGCTTGTAGAATCCGGCGGATTCCCGCGACCTTCACCAGGTCTTCGGTCCACCTTGTGGTTTTGGTTATAAGCTCCTCTAAAGTTGAACACAGTGGCAATATGTACCTGTACTGACATGACCAGCCACTTCAGCCGACGCTGCTGCAATCTAGGTCGGTGATTCTGCAGTTCTACTATCCTTCTGCTTGTCTTTATGAATTTAACTATAGACTTCAAATGGTGACTTAAGTCGGAAGTTTGAACTTTGTTCAATTCGATTCTAGTACCTACATACACACTTTGTTCGCTGTAGCTACCCCTAAACACAGCTAACTATTTATAAAAATGACAGTCCGAAATAAATATAATGGAGCCGATATACTGAAGGTTGAATAAAAACAATAGCCTACCCTAGTCCTTGTTACCATTTTAATTTGATTAGAGTAACCCGTCAATAAGATGATAATAAAGAACGCGCGTGCCCTCATCGACCAAGCACCGAGGTTCGCTGACCTAAATCCTTTGAGGTCCTTTGTAACCTCCGATTTAGTTCGCTCCCCTACAGTTTTATATAAAACCAACTATAGGATTTACATTAAATATAAACGTTGTATAATTGGACTTGTTTTAAAATGGTAAGTAATTAAAAAAAAAGTTGGAACTGTTTTTGTTAACCATAGATATAACAAATGACACACTTTCATTTAGGTATATACACACAGCAGAGCCTGGTGTCTATGACTCTCTGCCTACCCTTTTTGGATATGCAGTAAGGGATTTAAAAAATAAACAAATGGTTAGCTCGTTATGTCTAATAGGATGCTTTGAATATGCAAAATTAAAGTCAGTTTCTATAGAAAACCAAACACTGTTAAAAGAACTATGAGAAACAAAGGCTGATAAAGATAAAATGTAGCAGCATATCTATAATAATGTAGATAAAAAATGTAAACAAACGCAGTGGTACCTATTCATCCGCGATAATTCGACCTAGTGACACGGAACCGCGGAAAGGGACACAAAGAGAGTTAAAAAATGAATAAAACATAAAAATTAAGTTAAAAAAATAGACAATGTTTGAATGTTACCTTGGTTACTGATAGAGCTTCGTGGAAAGCAAGCAAAGCTGTTAGACCTGGCTCGTAGATCTTGCTTTGGAGCTAGATGCGACACGGCGGGCGAGCGAGCAGGGCGGGCGGTGAGGCGCCAGTGGCCCAGTGCCGCCCTGCGTCTCTGCGCAACACGTATCCGAACTGCGCACTACGTACCGATTCTACGTACGACATTTCTCAGATAATTCTTACATAACGGGGAAAGTGAAGCTGATTTTCACTTGCGTTGATTTTTTTTATAGTTCGAGAGTTTCGTGTATTAAATAGATCAGTATTATGAACTTGTTGAAAAAAAAAAAGACTTCGTAAATCAGTAAATTATGAACCCACGTATATACATCGAAATAAATAAAACCAAGTCGGGTTAGTTACACCATTTACCTATAACTCAAGAACGGCTGCACCGATTTTTATGATCTTGGATTTGTTGGATTTGTCTCCGCCCTGAATAGCAGAATAACTATTAAAACATGGGAAAAATTCACGAAAAAAATAATAATGAATATATAGTACAGACGCCAGCACATCAACCTACTACAATCTGTCAGATTTCTGTAATAGATTTTCAACTTTATCGCTAAAGCATAAGGTTCAATGTTGATTGGGAAAATTTGACAGTTAGGTGTAGGTTGATGTGCTGGCGTCTGTATATTACTGCAGCGGCCAGCAAAAAAGGCATTGATGGACGAACGTGGAAATGTGGGCCGATTCTGTTGTAATAATACTGGCTTTATACTGTTCTTTTAACTGTATTCAAAATTCTTCTTATTCTATGTAACTAGGTTACCTGACACTTCAATAAAAATAACAAACCTGATGAAACACGTTTTTTCTTCTCAAATACAAAATTACAACAAATCGTTATCAGCACGATGGTAGCTCAAGTATTTGTTTAATTAAAAAAAATGTGTAGGTAATAATTTGTTGAAGTGAAATTTGTGCGATTTTTTTTTGGGTACGAAACAAAATAGTTCTTCGAGTACTCTTCTGAGATGGCGAACCCAAATGGAGACACAAATGAGCGAGGTATGCGTAGTTCCTCAATTCCAATGTTCACCCTACATAATAGAGAAGGGTATAGCACGTGGAAGTTTAAAATGCGTAATTACCTTATGCATGAGGAGTTGTGGGAAGCGGTCAGTGGCTACCCAACAGGGATGAACGTTTCCAATGTCATAAAGATGAGGAGCGATCAGAAGGCACTAACTAAAATTTGTCTTACCCTTGAATCATCTGCAATTACGCATGTGCGAAGTGCAACTACGGCAGCTGAAGCATGGAAAGCTCTACAAAATGCTTATGAAGACAAAGGTATGGGTCGGCGTTTACATTTAGAACGGAAGTTATACAGATTGAGACTTGAAGACTTTGATAATAATATTGAGTCGTATATCAATTCTGTTATTTCCACTGCCCAAGATTTGGCGGATATAGACAAAATAATAGATGATGCGTCCATTGCTGCAATTCTATTGGGAGGTCTAACGTCGAGATATGACCCATTGATTATGGCTCTCGAAAATAATAATGTTAACGTTACCACCGAACTGGTAAAGTCCAAATTACTGAACGAAATGTCCAAGGAAAGCTCGATGAAACTGGAGACAGCTATGAAGTCAAAGGTTGATGCCTCTTCTGTTGAGTCAAAGGCAAAGAAAATTGTGTGTTATGGTTGTGGAGAACCTGGTCACAAGAGACCAAACTGTCCTATAATGAAAAAGAAGGTCACGAAAAGGAAGAATCCCACTAATAAGGACTCGACCTCTGTGTCTGCTTTAGGAGCAACGAATAATTATGATATGGACAAATGGTACATTGATTCAGGCGCTACCAAACATATGACTTCAAGACGAGATTGGTTTGTAGACTTAAAGCCTATTGATAATAAGGTAACAGTTGCAAACGGGACTAAGATTGACGCTGAAGGCATCGGTAAAATATCTATAAATACCGAAAACAACGTCAATATAATTAATGATGTGATGTATGTACCTAACTTGCAAACAAATCTTCTATCTGTGAAGACAGCAGTAGAAAAAGGGTTTACTGTAATGTTTGATAAGTCTGGTTGTAATTTATTTAATTCAAAAACCTTCTCCTTTACAGGTGATGCGGTTCTACATGGCTCGCCCTGTGGTGGATTGTACACACTTGATTGTGCGGTGAATATTCCCCAATTTAGAGCCTATGATGTGCACTCTGATTCTATCTCTAGGTATCAGGTATGGCATAAGCGTTTAGGTCATTTATGTCGCATCGGTATGAATCTGCTGAAAAATAGTCATAAGGTTATTGATTATAAGGATGTGGATAAAAATCCATGTGTTGCTTGTGTTCAAGCGAAACAAGCTCGAAAACCGTTTAAAGCGATTACTTATAAAAGAGCAACTTCAATATTAGAACTGATCCACTCTGATCTTTGTGGACCAATGTCAGTTAGCTCCTTTCAGGGTAATTAATACTTTTTAATTTTTATAGACGATTTTTCGAGAACTATATTTGTATATTTAATTTCTTCTAAGACAGAGGTAAAGGATAAATTTTGTCACTTCCAGTCTATGGTTGAAAGACAAACTGGGGCTCAAATTAAAACAATAAGGACGGATAATGGGAAGGAATTCGTCAATAGTGAATTCTCAAGTTATCTTAGATCTTGTGGTATTCAGCATCAAACTACGGTACCATATAGCCCTCAGCAGAATGGTGTTGCCGAGCGCACTAATCGCTCAATTGTAGAAAAGGCACGCTCAATTATGGCAGAAAGCGATCTTTCTAAGGCCTTTTGGGAAGATGCTGTTCGAACGGCTGTGTACCTGAAGAATAGATGCCCACACCGTGCCTTAAATAATAAAACTCCCTATGAGTTGTGGAATGGTTGCAAACCAGACCTAAGTAATCTCAGAGTTTTTGGGTGTAGAGCTCTTATACACATACCTTCTTGTAACCGTAAGAAATTGGATCTTAAAGCTGATGAAGCTATATTTGTAGGCTATACAGAAGATCCTAATAGTTATCTTTTTAGAAACTCATCTTGTCCTAGAACCTTACAAAAGTCTAGAGACGTTACATTTTTTGAAGATTGTTTTTCTTCTTTAAATAATAGAAATGTCAACAATACTAAGACTTCTACTGAACCTTTAGTACTTTATAATAGTCTGCCTATACAGGAAGAAACTAGTACAATTCAAGAGTCTTTTGAACATATTCCAGTGGTCACTGTTGAACCAGCTCCAGGCCATACTGATGTCACTGAAGATCAGACTGCTGAAACTGAACAATTTTTTGAGGCAATTGAGGAAGCAGTAGTTTCTACTAGTCAAACTGATGGACAACGTAGATATCCATCAAGAGACCGGAAACCTCCTAATTACTTCTCATACCAAGTTTCTAGTCAAGCGTCTGATGAGCCTAGAACGTATAATGAGGCTACATTGGCTGATGATGTTGAGAAGTGGCAGATGGCAATGACGAATGAATATAATTCATTGATGAAGCTGAACACATGGAAATTGGTTGACAGAGAAAACAAGAAAGTTATACCATGTAAATGGGTTTATAAGTTAAAGAAAGATCCAGCAGGAAATGTTGTGAAGTACAAAGCAAGATTAGTTGCTAAGGGATTCACCCAGACGCCAGGTGTAGATTATTCTGAAACATTTGCTCCTGTCGTGCGGCACTCCTCCTTGCGTACTCTACTAGCTCTCGCAGTCGAATTGGGTTTGAAGATGCGTCACTTGGACGTTGACACTGCATTTTTAAATGGAGATCTGCAAGAGAAGGTCTACATGGAGCAACCTCAAGGTTTTAAAGTAAAAGGTATGGAGAACAAAGTGTGTCTCTTACAAAAATCCTTGTATGGACTTAAACAAGCTCCACGTGCCTGGAATATAAAGTTAGATGAAACTTTATCATCTTTTGGTTTTGTGAAAACTATATCTGAACCATGTGTGTATACGAAACTTTTTGGAAAAGAGTTGGTTATCGTTGCAGTCTATGTCGATGACATAATTGTTTTTTACAGTAATGACAAGACGTTTGACATCGTCAAAAATGACTTGCAAAAATATTTTTCGATAAAAGATTTGGGTTATTTAAGCTATTATCTTGGTTTAAATATAACCAGAAAAAATGATGAAATAAAAGTACATCAGAAAAATTATATAAATAATCTTTTACAAAAGTTTGGAATGGAGAATTGCAAAACATGTGCAACTCCATTATCTGGAAAACTGGAGGTCAGTACCAGCATTGATAGTGATCATAATGTAGAAGCGTATCCCTATCAAGAATTAATTGGTTGCCTCATGTTCCTGAGTGTTAATACTCGTCCAGACATCGCATACGCGACTAGTTACCTGAGTCAGTTCAATACTCGGTACAACAAGACTCACTGGTTAGCCGCAAAGAGAGTCTTACAATATCTAAAAGGCACTTTAGATTACTCGATTTGTTATAAAAAGTCAAGTATGCCCCTTGTAGGATTTTGCGATGCCGATTGGGCAAACTGTAATATAGATCGCCGTTCTTATACAGGTTACTGTTTCAAATTAGCAGGCAGTCCGGTTTCATGGGCCTCGCGGAAGCAGCAAACCGTAGCTTTGTCCTCAGCGGAAGCCGAGTATATGGCAATAACTGAAGCTACGAAGGAAGTGATTTATTTAAGGAGGTTTATCACTGAATTAATTTCAGATCCTATGGTAAGGCAAAAGTTATTACCTAATACTGTTACTATTTGTACCGATAGTCAGAGTGCACAGAGTTTGGCCTTAAATCCGGTACACCACCATAGGACGAAACATATAGATACCAGATATCACTTTATTAGAGAAAAGATTAGTGATAATTCGGTAAACTTAAAATATACCAAATCAAGTGATATGCCAGCTGACATCTTAACTAAAGGATTGCAGCGTGTGGCACATGTTAGATGTGTACTAGGCTTAGGTTTAGTGTAAATATATTTTTACACGTTTACTTCAGCATTTAGTATACATTTTCATTTTTTTTTTTAATTGGTATATTTTGAGTCCATTTGTATATGTTATTTATTTGTGAGAATTTTGATTAAGGGGGCGTGTTGTAATAATACTGGCTTTATACTGTTCTTTTAACTGTATTCAAAATTCTTCTTATTCTATGTAACTAGGTTACCTGACACTTCAATAAAAATAACAAACCTGATGAAACACGTTTTTTCTTCTCAAATACAAAATTACAACAGATTCGAAGCCGAGGCACACATACGTAAGTCCATCAATGCCTAGTTGTGGCCAAGGCTTGTATAGTACTTTTCTCAAATAATGCGCGGAAATTAAAACTAAGTAGTACCTAGGCAGAACTTTTTTGTCAAATACAATTACTTTTCAAAATCAATGACGAAAAACAATCATTTTTCCCGCGTTAAAGTGTTCAATTGTTTTTTTTTTTTCAATAAACAGCTTACTATTTGCAAGCCAGTTCGATATTTAAATAAAACCTTTGATAAATTACCTCCTTGGTTGCCATGTTTTGGAGTAAAACATCCTTCCATTTTTAAATTACACGACAGCAGTGCTATTCTGTAAAAATCTCACCGTGAAAATGTAGGTGAAGTGAGATATCATTCCACCTGACGCTAGGGCTAGCTAGGGATTGACAGCTCACTTTAAGCTCACTTCACTTAAGTTTTCACGGTGATATTTTTACAGAATAGCACGGCAGATATGAGTTTACTATGCAATTTATTTGGCCGTAGCGGCCAACCACGACAGATAGGTATGTACTTTCATACAACTTTTGCCGACCGCTGCTAGCATGTATTTGGCCAGTACAGCAATTTAGATTTATCTCGAAGAAGGTTGTCAAAATAATGCTCAAATTTCTAAGCATGTTTGAGAATAGTTATTTGTGCAACAAGAGAGCAAAGTCATTTTTTGCTGTGAGTGCTGATTTTGAATCCTGAGCAAGCGAAGGATTCAAAGATTGAATCACGAGCGTAGCGAGTGATTCTAAAGTTGAATCCTGAGTGTGGCGAGGGATTCATAGGCACGAGATGAAAAAACTTTGCTCTCGTGTAACACACATAACTTTTCACTTTAGCTGCGAGAACACTTTAGGAGATAAAATAATAAACAGGAATAGATTGAAATAACTATTTATTGTGAATCAAAATAATTATCATTTAGAAATTTTTCTATGTTATGGGCCGTGAAAATTTTGGACTTTTTAGCCTTATGCCCAACTGACATTCTTTTTAGAAAAGATAAGAGTTTTGCGTTAGTTTCAATATGGACGTTATGTTTTGTTTTTAAAATAGCTTTCAACATTGAGTAAATACTCCACATTGTAGATGATCGCCTCGTCTGTGATAAATCTAAAAAATAAGATGGCAACACCGTCTCCGAAAAACTGATTGCGCCCTTTGTAAGTCTCCATTCATTGAAGACATGGTATGCTTTCAGATATTTCTCGCGAGACTTCTCAGGTAGGAAACTTAATTCTGCATTCATACTTGTTGTTTTAACTCTTCCGGTGTTAAAATATTGGTCTCGTCGCTAGTTTCACTCATATTTTACGATTATTTTAATATTTTTTAACTTATTCAACTCTTTACGCCAGCCACGAAATTTTATTCCCGCTCTTTTATATAAATTAAGGCGTGTTCGGAAATAGCACCCATGATATTTTATTATTCAAAATATATTAGGTACGTAACATTATTGAAACTACTTAGCAATAAATATTTACAGGTTAAATATCAGTTTTATTTGCAGTAAATACTTATTTTCGTTTAAATACAACAATAAGTTAAAAATTCAATAAATTACATTAAAAGACATAATTATCTTTTTGCAAAATTTCTTTAGTTAGTACGAAATCCCGAACGTGTTTGTCTTTGAGGTCGAATTCAAAATCGGAACTTCGAAAGGGCTGGTCTTTGTCTCTGTCTCTTTCTAATGGCGGGAAAGAGATAGAGTGTGAATGTTTCGAATTGTATGATTAACCCAAGGCTGAATAAGATTTTCGCGGCTTTCTAAAAACAAAAATTAAAAAGTTACTTTGTCTCACTCAGTGAGCAAAATCGCATTTTGCTCACTGATTTCAGGCAGCAAAACCTACATGTTTGAGCTACTGAAGTGAAAAATTAATTTTCTCATACATTCGTTCTTATTGATTCTGAGACGGCACGAAGTTCGCGGCGGTCAGCTAGTAATATAATAAATAAAATCTACTTAATAAAATCTTAAATCATATGAATGAATGTACTTAAGTTTTTTTACATTGTGTATTGTAAGTGAATGATCACTGAGAGAAACAAGGCACACTCGCACAGCCTAAACTATTGAGTCTAGAACTAGAAGCATAGCATTAGGAAGTAATTTGAAAATTCATTTCCTAAAGGGGTTAAATAGTGGATGAAAGTTTGTATGAAAGTTGGTCATTTTTGCCGATGGGGTTCCTATCGGGCACATGGTTAGTAAATTTATTCCTCCCTATTATATTATAATAGAGTCCAACATTATGTCTGTTTGGGTGGTACTTGTAATAATCTCAGATACCTGAGTGCTCTAACACAGAGGCTGAGAGGAACACTCAAAGCGCGGCGTTGACCCCGCTCACCTCACTCCTTTGATATTTCGAAAATATATTACGCACTCTATAATATACCTATTATAATCGGCATCTGGTATGGGGGGAGCCAACCGGCCTCAGTCATCAATCAGAACAGTTCAAAAGACGAGTCCGTAGTACTTAGCTAATTTTATATTTTTAAAATCAATGAATGTATGCCAGTTCAATTAAACCTTGTTTTCCGTGATGGATCTACGGCCTTTGGTGGGTCAAGGTGGATCGGTCAAGACAAAACTTTCCTTAAGTATCTATGAAAACCACGTGATTCTGTATGCTATTCTTATACTAATACGTACAGAAGACCGTAAAAAGAAGAAGAATCTTAGCGCCGAACTTACCCCAACATACTCTCTGCCATCAGTTTGAACTAGGTGTAATTGAAACTAAGCAGTTCATGTCTATACATGAACTGCTTAGTTAATTTGACTAAATAGCTGCTTAGTTAGCTTCATATTAAATTTATGCTGCTTAAAGTACTTAATATGTACTGATGATACCAGTGACATACTTACATATAAACGTTTTCTTAATGTTTGACTCGCCTAATTCAGTTGATATTAATGTCTACCTAATTTAATTAATGGGTTAGATAGAATCACAGATATTTACCTAATATATCTATGGCTAGAATAATAACATAATTAATTTTAATTTGAAAGTTCAACGTTTCACTTTTACAAAAGGACCAGCCTTGACATAAGCTTGGCATATACTCGTACGAATGTAATTTATAAACAAAATATTATCGACACGATCATGAGATATGTGGATTTGTAACTAATTATCCACAATAGAATAGTTTATTTGATTGACTTTACAGGTTCTATAAGTATTGACAGCTACCCTACCATTATATCCCCTACAGGTGTGTGATCTCGCGAGTTATACAAGTAGTCCGGTCAAATTAGACCAAAAAATAAGAATAAAGCTACCTAAATTCCCACCAAGCTGAAAATCAGTAAGATTGTTAAAAATATGATTAAAAATAAAATTTGAAAGTTCCCCATCTTTCCCCTGTATGGAAAAAAATTCATTCAAGGTCAAAGATCAAAAAAAATAGTTTTTCGCGATTTTCAGCAAAACGGTAAGTTTTATCATAAAAATACTTCAGACAAAAATTGTAGATCATAAAATTATCTACAAAAAATGGATGAATACTTTTTTCCTACGAGCCACCGTTTTTGAGATATAACGATTCAAAAAGTTGTAATCGTCATAATATGCATGAGTGCGCCACGTATCTCTATAGTTGTAATATATTTATTATGTTAAAATATTTTTCTATCGGTCATTGTAACTTACACTTATAATATAAAATATACATAAGTTATAGCTTTAAGAATATCAGGTAAAATGAAACCCAGAAGTCTGCCATGAAACCCAGAAGTCTGCCATTTACGATTGTTTCAAAAAGGTACGATTTTGATATTAAAAAACCATACATCATTGACGGAGGATACTTACTACATCGCGTTGTGTGGGATAGCGAAGAAACATTTAACGTTATCTTAGATAAATACGTACAGTATGTACGTCGACATTTTGGTTCCAGAGTTACTGTCGTATTTGATGGCTATAATTATTGCAGGAGAAGTACCAAAGCTGCAGAACAACGTCGTCGAACATCTACATCAAATTATATTTTATTTGATAAAAATATGACAGTTCCAACCAGTCAACAAAAATTTCTTACAAATACTCACAACAAGTCTCGGTTCATTTCAATGTTGAAAGAAAAATTTACTGCTGAAAATATATTGGTAAAATAAGCCAATGCCAATGCTGATGTATTGATAATTGAAACAGCAATAGAGCATTTCAATTTGACAAATACAACTATTGTTGTTGGTGAAGACTTACTCGTATTACTCACTGCTCGAACTCCAACTGAAAAATCTATTTTCTTCTTAAAACCAGGAAAAGCTCAACATCAATCGGAAATATATTCATCAAAAAGTTTATCTACTTTTGCAAAGTGTCCAAATCATGTAGGTACTATTTTTACACGCAATAACTGGCTGTGATACGACATCTGCATTTTACAGGAGGGGTAAAATAACAGTTTTCAAAATGTTTGAAAAACAAAATTTAGTTCAATGTGCTGAAGTTTTTAAAAATAGCAATTCAACTCGACAAGAAATTATCACTAACGGCATTCACTTTCTTCTTTCTATGTACGGAGCTCCTAAAAAAACTACCTTCTTAGATAAGTACCTATAGATATGCATGTTTCGTTAAAAATACCAAAAGTAAAAAACAAGTACAATTAGCTTGTCTTCCTCCAACCTCAGTTTCTGGCGTGAAAACGTGTGCATATTATGACGATTACAACTTTTTGAATCGCTATATCTCAAAAACGGTGGCTCGTAGGAAAAAGTATTGATACATTTTTTGTAGAGAATTTTATGATCTACAATTTTTGTCTGAAGTATTTTTATGATAAAATTTACCGTTTTGCTGAAAATCGCGAAAAACTCATTTTTTTTACCTTTGACCTTGAATAAAAAAATTTCCATACATGGGAAAGATGGGGAACTTTCAAATTTTATTTTTAATCATATTTTAAACAATCCTACTGATTTTCAGCTTGGTGGGAATTTATGTAGCTTCGAATGTCTAAATTGACCGGACTAAAGGAAGTAACAGTATGATATTAATAGCATCAGTTGTTTTTAACGATATTTAGATCGGCGGGATGTCAGTCTGGGGATCGTCATCAAACTTGGGCTATTTACAGAATCCGGTAATTTACGAGCATTTGATGTTATGTAACTCAGGATTTGGGGCACATTAATCTATCACACATGACTTTCCCGTTTCATTTTACCATGGATTTTGAACATAACGCATATGAAATGTTTCACGTGGCTGAATTGATTTATTCTTTTCATAATAGCCGTATAATGGGTACTGAGCCAGGGGATATCATCAGCCTTTTAACGACGCTTTGAAGAACGTGTTTGAAATGCAATTATTACGCATTATTTTGTTTTTTGACTCTCGTATTAGCACAGATGCGAAAATCTAGTATTTTTTTATTTACATATCTCGAGACCAATGGGGTCCCCGGTCCTTTGGAAGGCGTACGAGGGGCTGAAGCCAACTCACACAGGCCCCTTAGGAAATTTTAATGAAATGCGGCACCAACCGACGATTATCCCTGTATGCACTATGCAAGTGCACCCAAGGATAACCCGCCGGTTGGTGTAGGACTACTGCAGGAATATGGAAAAATAAAAAGTTGGACTATGAGTTTGGGTGGCTAAAGTGGACTGGTTACCAAGAACTATGGAAGAACCCCTGCCTGATCAATGGGATAAAATGGAAATTATTACAAGCTTTTATTTAACTTGCTTTGTTAGCATACATGGTCAAACCTTGCAAACTGGATTAAAACCACTTCCATTTATTATACGGATTTAAAATTTTACATGTTGATTCTGTTTCGAAGACAAAAAGACAATGCATGTTTTTGTTATTAAGGTGATTGGTGGTGCACTGTTGTCATCCAAGGGGTCTCGTAACAGGGGATCGTGGCGATAAGACCCCTCTTTGAGGAGTGGCTAGAGAGGCGTCACGGCGTTCTCACCTACCGCCTGACGCAGGTCCTCACCGGACACGGATGTTTCGGGAGGTACCTACACATCATCAGGCGGGAGGAGACGCCCGGGTGTCACCATTGCGAGGATCGCCCAGAGGACACGGTGGAGCATACGGTGGAGGTCTGCCCCGCTTGGGCGGAGCACCGCCGTGTCCTCGTGGAGGCGATCGGCAGCGGCGGCGACCTCTCGCGTCCGGCCCTGGTTCAAGCCATGGTCCGGGGCGAGGGGGAGTGGGAGGCAGTCACCTCCTTCTGCGAAGCAGTCATGCTAGCGAAGGAGGTGGCGGGACGGCTCAGGGAGAGAGCCTCTCGCCTCAGCCGCCGCGGGAGACGCTACGGGCGTCGGGAGCCGCGTGACGACTCCCGGCCACCGTAGGCGCGGGCCTGCGGACGGAGAGTAATGGGTAGCTCTCCGTCCGATCAGGACCAGGCCCGTGCCGGACGGCGCGTATGTGTTCCACGCGCGCCTCAAAGAGATGTCAGCATAAAGGAAGGGGCCCGCCAGGGCCGAAGCCTGCCGGGGTAGCGGGATCGTCCGAAAGGGTTACCGCTGCCCCGGAACATAAAGGGCTAAGGAAGGAACACGGGTGGGTTTTAGTCAGTAAGAGTCTGACACTCCCTTCCGCTCCACCCAGAGCGGGAGGAGTCATTAGATGATTTCCCATGCATAAAAAAAAAAAAAAAAGGGGTCTCGTAAAGGTACAGAGGCCAGCACATCAAGTTACCCCAATCTGTCAAATTTTCCCAATTGAATATGAACCTTATTCCTTTAAAGTAAAGTTGAAAATCTATCAAAGAAATTTGACAGATTGGGGTAGCTTGATGTGCTGGCCTCTGTACGTCTGAGCTCCAGTCTCGCGATACGTACGTAGGTACTATCGCACCAGTTTATAAGATCCAATCTTTGATTATATAATGTCTAGATAGAGCATCAATTGCGCGCAAACGTGTCAAAAAATACCAGCCAACTGTTGGACTGTAAGTACTTACCCGCCGATTAGTGCCGATCGTACCGCTTTGGTGTCACTACGTATTACGCACGCTAAGTAATAAACAAATAACAGCGATAAAATGACGGTATGTGCTATTAAACTGTGCCGAAATTATAAAGGAAGGGTAAAAAACACCAAACACATCACATATCATCAGTAAGTAACCAAAAAAACTACGTATTTGTTTTTTGTTTTTATATTTACCAAATTACGCCCTATTACGCCATATTTTATCAGTGTTGCCAGTTTCTTTTTCCATTCTCCCAACTTAACGTCCTTTTTTTGTGGGTATATTCGTTGCTTTATGGTTACGTTTATATTATTTAGTTGATGTACTTTTATTATTCGATTTCAAAAATGGTGAAGTTTTTCAATTCGTCTGTACTTTTTTATAATAATATAATGTTCGCGTATAACTTTTTTGTTTATGAGCCCATTTTAATGATTATTGTTGCATTGGGTCCAATAAACTGATTTCAAAGGTGCCAAGAGTAATTTTAATAAGATTAATTTATTCCATTCGTATTATCTGTGATCTTTCATTTGAAATTTCCAAATACAAACTGCCTAAAAAGTTAAATATTCTAATTGAATTAACTTAGCTGATTTAATATAACACAACATTCACACACACAACTCTAATTCAATTAAATAGTGTTTTTTATTTATAAATACAAGTAAATAAAGACACTACTAAAACTGAATAATACTACAAACATACACCTAAAACTTACTTATATTATTTGTATAGTCAATTTTTTTAATATGTAATTTATGGGAGAATTGTAGTAGCTGGTATCATTATTCACGCACACAGAGACATAGATGCACAGTGTAAAACACCGCCCGCACGCACACATGTTTGAAATTGTTGCCTCGTTTTCTTTGTTTTGATTGTAGGGCGACGCTCTATCTAGACATTATATAATCAAAGGATCCAATATAACCTACCTTCAAGCAATTAAGTACCTGTTTTATAAGATTCAGTGTGAATTTCCTTAATTGACTACAATTTCAGGCAGAAGTAACTACCTAATTCGTTGCTTTTTAGGTTTATTAGCTCTAGTCTTTTAATTACCATGACGTATTCAGTATAGTTTAGGTACTAACTAGGTAACCAGGGCAAGTGGGTAAGTGTACCTAGGTACCTAGATAAAGAGGCACAAGCATTGACACTGATATTAAACATTCGTGTCAATGAAATCGCATTCTAGATAAAACTAGATAATCTACGCAAATACTATAACTGCACTAAATAGTACCTACCTATTACAAATATATCCAAATATGTTGTTCCTATATTATTCAAACACTATTTTTGTAAAAGCGACTTATGAGCGATTCATAGGTACTTACTTTGATTTAGTATGAACTACAGTTTAGGCACTACTTAGAACCACCTTCCTTACTTTTTATGACGATTTTTTTTGGCGACCTCTTTAGAAGTTTTTGAAACAAAATTCCTACAAAAGTACATCATAGGATTCATACTTAGGTACTAACTAATCATTACAAAAATAATGTCTTACTCTTTTTTAGGGTTCCGTACCTCAAAAGGAAAAACGGAACCCTTATAAGATTACTTCGTTGTCCGTCTGTCTGTCCGTCTGTCGAGACCCTTTTTCTCAGGAACGCGTGGAGTTATCAAGTTGAAATTAATATCAAATACTCAGGGCTGCAATCCCATGAAGCTGTGAAAAAAATCAAAATTCTAAGTCAACGCAATCAAAACATACGGGCGTTTATGTTCCGTTTAAACCCCATACTTAGACACTCGCAAGGGAATCATAACCCATAGGGTACGTCCCGTTTCGATATCCGTGACTAGAATCATAAAATTTGGCAAGAAGCAATGTCATATAGCATAAGTAAAAGAAAAATCTTACATTAGTTACATACCTACAAATTTTTACGGAACCTACGGTGCGCGAGTCTGACTCGCACTTGACCGTTTTTTTTTTCTCAGGGATAGTTTTGGGAAACGTCATCTGGCGCATACATTGGGTACTATTCGCTTGGTCGTTCATGTTATAAGCACGGCATGGTTAAAGTTACATTCCGAGCTATTGCTCTGGTTCGAAGTTCCAACTTCATCCATGAGATGGCGTCGTTTCACTCTGGGGTGCTGTACATGCTGATTGAATTTCAGCATTTCTTCTCAGATGCTTGTACGTGTTTTTTAGATTTGTAATAAGAGGGCGCTAGTCAAGTCAAGCATTTAATTAATTTACATAAGACTAATTAAAACTTTCATTTATGTTTATCTGATTTGACTGATAAATATAAGAAACTGAAAACGATAATTTTATATTTTTCATGAGTTGATGACTTTATCGATAGGTACTTGTTCCATGTACCTAATAATGTGTCTTCTGTGTTACCTACATATTAGATATAATAGGAAATATACCTTTAATACATAAATACCTATTTAATTTACCAATATGTTAAACGTAAAAAATATGCTTATTTTATTTAGGTACATAATTTGAAAAAAAATTATAATTATTTAAATATAAGACAGTTTAAATAATTAGGTACAACATTGTTAATTTCCGAATTTTATGATTTGAATCTAATCTTTATGAGGTAGCCCAGACGGGCCAGACTGACTATAACATCAACATATTACCTATAATACCTGACGTTTATACAGGTGTGGAGTTGAGGGTCATTTACATTTTAAAATGTTCCAGAAAGCTATCTCGGAGAGCTTAGGGCGACTTTAAACTTGATTTATAGGCGCAGGTAACTGCTAAAAAATTCAAATTTCTAGCCGCGTGTAGTTCTCATTTATAAAGTTCGCTGTAACTTTGGTAAGCCCCCATATGTAGCGGCTGTTGCAACCGCGGTATTCTTATGAACGGTTTAACTGTTGTAAACGTCCCTTTGTGCCTATAGCCTAGCTCTTTTCTGTGTCCTGCGGGGTACCTAATTGCGTACCTAACACACAAACAGTAACAATGGCTTTCATTTTGACAGTTTAATGAAATGATGGAATATTTGGAGCATAATGGATTAGCTATATCCTTCAAGATTGTGATTGAAAGTGTGTTACGAAGCAAGGGTGCTGCTCGGTTATTTCCTTTCTGATTAGTTTAATTCATATCCATTTTCTTTTTATGTGTCATTGCCTTGGCGCAATGCTTGTGGTCGCCACTGTAGATGCGTTTAGGAGTTCTTGACAAAACTGGGGATCATCCCACAAAAAAAGCAATGCGCTACGTCTACGGGCCGATTGTTGTGTTGTTGGTATCCTAAGACCCTGCATAGGGCCTTCACGAGCTATCGCTATTTCCTTCTGTCTTGTGCTCTCTCTTTCAATTACATGACTAATATAACAATCATTTAAAGGAATTTATCGATAATCATCTCTTATCTCAATTTATTTGGGGTCGGAGAAGCAAGTCTTTTTTTTCATACCTATCTACATATCTACGAATATAGGTAAATCTTACACACCTTCTTCGTTCCTTCAAATTATTATCGAAGAAGATATTATAACTTACATATTCCGATGAGCTTGTCACGCGGTGGGTTCTTAGGTACTTATTAAGTGAATTAACTACTACGAGGCTTAGCTTTGAGGAGGTAAAACAAGCGCGGATTGCGGTCGTGTTAGTAATTTATATGCGGTGTTGCTAACATCTGCCGTCTGCATATTCAAGCTTGTAATACAAACTTAGTTCAAGACATGCTGAAGAACACTGACTTCATTAATATACTAGAAGCGATTAACACAAACGTGTATAGGTTAGGTACCTTCAGTCAAATCTTATTTTAAGAAGAAATAAGTAACTAGCGCGCTAATTGTGAAACACACTATGAATCACAACTTGATTAATTTTAAGGATATTGCTAATCAATTGCTTCATATTCGAATTTGTCTGCTCAACAAAGTAGGTAAATAATGCAGTGAATGTTGTTAAACTGTCAAAATGAAAGCCATTGCTCTGTTAGTGTGTTATGCAATTACCCCGTTGCTTGCTTATTTGTGGTGCAGTTAGTAAGAAAGCGGGTGGCTTCTGCGGTGACGACTAAAATAAATAAATAAGGAAAAAAAAATAAGGAAAAATAAATAAGGTCTAGGCCAGATGCAATAAAAAATATATAAAACAAAAATTCTGGCGGAAAACGATCGAAATTACGTAAGTACTTTGCGATTTCAACAAAAAGTACTTACTTACTTATTTCAATTTACTTCATTATTTCTATAGCCTCTATGTTTTCAGTAGGTAGACCACTTCTTGTATATTCTGTGGTGGTGTTCTGGTAGCAAGTTACGCGGGTGCAACGGGTGACTTATTAACTTACAGATATTACGTAACAACAACAGGTGCTTAGCAAAAACATTGGACGAGGTGCATTTAATTAACTTGTAGGTACCTACCTACCTACCGCACACTTTGATACTCAACAATGTTCCAACTTGGTTACCTATTTTGTATAAGTACATATAATGTTGTGCTACTGAAATTACATTGTAGTGGTAATAAGTTCTTTTTTCTTCAAATTTTAGCATTTTATATTATTGTGACGATCTACGTCTCAAAATACAATGAGTAAAATTACAGTTTCCTTACCTACCTATCAAATATTTTTTTGTATATCAAAATTAATACCCCTGTAAATTATTTCATGTAGCGAGTAAGTTACACAGATTTTCGTCACATATTCATAATAAAAACTCGAAATCATCTATTAAAGTAGATAACTTCACCTACTCGTAGTTGGGCCAGCTATTGATTAGAATGCGTGGCTAGATGGATATGTTCTGTCCCTAATTGAGGTTGGTCCAATTCGGCCCGAGGCCTTTCCCATCCGCCTTTCAGTTCGACGTGGTAATAAAATAAGCAGTTTTTCCGATTCCACGTTTTATCTGTCTCTCCGTATTCTCGCTCCAACATTCGAGAAAATCGAGTTCGATGCTCTCAGGCGGTTTGTGCATTGGAATTAGTTTACGTTTCACGAAAACATGACGATTGTGTTTACAATACCTACATTGTAAAATAAATCGGCAGACAAACGATTTGAACGATTGGATTCTGTAGATATCTCCTGCACGTTTGTCAAGTAAAGCGAGAAGACCATTTGTTTTCTTTAAGTTTCTGTTTTATTTCATCCATAATTATCATTTTGTTAAGACATCCTTCCTCATCGTTTACTGCGCACCATTTTCGTAAATAGCATTTCTTTAATACCATAATACATATACCGAATGAGCACGTAAGCCAAGTTTGCACATAAATCAACAAAGACTTTAGAACATTTCCGTCGTGAGGCTCACTTTACCGTGAAGGGCTAAAGGTGAAATTACGCCTCCGTTATTAACAAGTTAATTTGTATTTCATAAAATTGTATGTCACGTACGATGTCACATCGGTATAAATAAACTCGATGTGATTCAGTTACGGAGTAGTACATAAAGATTTGGTTGATTGCCTGTGTTTTGTTTATTTGTGTTGTCATCCTCCAGAGACGAGTCGTCGTTGTTCCCTGTCTCCGTGTTGTTTTTATTTCTCCGATGATAAATATTTCTCCTGGAAATCCGTAGGTAAGCTTTCCTTCTAACGTAGCAACACGACACGAGGTACTTATAAGTGGTCTTAGCGGAGAAATGGTATGATTTCAGACTTATTTATTTTATTATATAAATATTTACTTGCCATAGTACCTAATACCGTATAATAACCGTTGGTCCCGGCTGTCATTCGTGGATCTTTGACAGTCGTTACGGGTAGTCAGAAGCCCGAAAGTCTGACAACCAGTCTTACCAAGGGGTATCGTATTACCCAGTAACTGGGTTGTGGAGGTCAGATAGGCAGTCGCTCCATGTAAAATACTGGTATTCAGCTGCATCCGGTTAGACTGGAAGCCGACCCCAACATAGTTGGGAAAAGGCTAGGCAGATGATGATGATGAGTACCTAATAAGTACCAACGGGCCCTATTTACGGGCTGTTAATAATATTATTATATTACGTAGGTATACGACGGTTTTCGTTGTCACGGTCGCAAAAGGCCGACGAATGGAATATCAGCGCCAGAAGCCAGCATCATGTCTACGATGATCTATGTGCCAAATGAAATAAGGTGCAAGCTACCCGAACCGCGAGGTATGTACCTAGAACGGCTCGTAGCTCGTAAGAAAGGGGTTGATATCTCAGAGGAACGATACATTGCTTGTTTGGTAGATACTTTTATGAATTATTTATACACATAAATCAGTTTTTATATGAAAGCATCTATCTATAAATAATCATCCTGAATTATAAGAGCTACGTGAGAGATTATTTATTTATATACTAGCTGACCCGGCGAACTTCGTACCGCCTAAATGTATGAGGAAGTGAATTATCTTAATTATTATTTTTTTCGTGAATATTTCCCATGTTTTAATAGTTATTTTGCTATTCGGGGCGGAGACAAATCCAACAAATCAAACATCATAAAAATCGGTCCAGCCGTTCTTGAGTTGTAAATGGTGTAACTAACCCGACTTTCTTTTATATATAAATAGATTTTTGTAAGTTATATTTGGTTTATAATATCAACAGTCAAGTTACAGTTTTCAAAAATTGAAAGACTCCTATATTATGTATTCTCTTTAGATTCCGATACGATGTAGGTATTTAATCAAAAGGGAAGTATTCAATCATCATGAAATTATAAGACCTATAAGGGTCCACTTTCGGAGTGAAATAAAATCCGTTCTACCTGAGCAATGCGATGGGAAATTGAGTTTTCAATTGGAATTACATTTACTGTTTTGCCCTAAAAACACAGGACCCTCATCTAATCCTAATTTGTTGGAGGATTTGGTCGGAGCGCGAAATCGTTTAAGGTCGAGAGAGTCTGAGGTCTGTCCGGCGTACGGCACGGACGGAGAGCCTCTCCAAACTTAGGAACGAGTACGCACTCACATGCAAATTATGTACACATTTTCTATTTGTAGTCCCACTAATTTATTGTTTAACAAAATACTTGTTATTAACTTCTCATAAAATTCTAATTTGCAATTACGAGTACTTACATCAAATCTTAGCAAGATTTTTCTCTTGATCTTTTCATCATATAAAATCATTAGTCCCAAACCAAAAACCAGATATTTACTTTAAAAATCTACTTAACTTCTCGAGGAAAATGGACGGTTATGAATGGTAAGTACTTTGCCGTCAAGTTTTTCTTTAAATACATTTAGGCAATTCCTGCTCACTTTTACAGAACAAACACCGCCCTCTGAATGACTCCATCAAACTACCTTGGAGCCTATTGTCTCAACTTCGTGCCATTTTCGTTGGGCTTAAAACTTTCCTGCAGAGGTTTTCTTTCCGTTTGTTATTGTTGTGTATAATTCGCTCGACGTTTTGCTGGCAATGATGTTTGGAGGTGAAGATTGGGCTGTGAGCGGTGCGTCGTAAACACGCCTCAGGGAAATACCGGCGACGGCCGTACCTGCGCCGGCTCCGAGCCGCTCCGCCGGAGACCACTTACCTGCCCGTCCTGACTAAGCGAATGCTCAGCGACGTACTTTACCTTAGATAAACTCCACTTTTTTCTTCTTCCGCAATTGTTTAAGGTGTTATCGCTACCTGCTGGAAAAAGGGGATTTCTAAATAACCTTTTTATCTCAACAGACGTCGTTTAGGGGCGTGTAGTGATTTGGCGAATTGTAGTGTTATCTAAGAAAAGGGAATCCAGATTTTTCACTGTTATCTTTCTAAAGAAAGCCTATGTTTTTTTTTTTAATATAAATATTCAAAATACAAAACATTTCTAACAAAGGTAACAAGAATAAAGGTCAGATTATATTACGGTGATTTTATTATATATAAAACGTACCGATTACTTTACTTCGTATCCCTATTTCGATAATTTCGCATGAAATACTTGAATATTGCATGAAACTGTTATATTCGCTGTACCGAAAGCTGTAAATCAATTCGGTTTCATAAAAATATCTGTAGGAGATTTACTAGATATCGAAGCCCGGCCCATCCTGGGAAATATGAAAATTGGAAATACATGCATGGCCCGATACGGCGCAGAATAAATTTCGACCCTATTTGTAAGCGAACCTCAATATCGCAAAGTACAGTAGGTACTTGTTCTTATTCTCGAGAACGTCGACTTCTCAGCACGTCGGACGAAACTGACTGCAATGAAAGGATTCAATGTGTACCTAGAGGGAAATCTTGATAGCATTGTATTAATATTTTCAAAGGAGAAAATAGACATTTGTACAATTATCCGACCATATAACGAGTAAATTGATCAGACAATACTTGCTGTCGGTCTTGTACACAATTAACGACACAGGCTTGAATCTTTAATTTCAATTAATCGAATGTGGGTACCTGTGTGGGGTTCACGTAACTTAGGTACGGATAAGCTCTATTTGTAGGGATGTGTAGGTATTGTCCAATAAGAGGGAGCGAATAAATCGAATACAACAATTCGATTTATTAAAATTTATAAGTACAATATAATCAATTGAGTGAGTTATACGTTTGGTTAGCTAGCCGCCAGTATCCATTAGATTTTAACTAAGTAGTTTGTTCATTCATTTCTTTGTAACATTGTAGGTACAGACAAACTTTTCCCACAGTCAGTTATTTCGACATGCGTGGGACGGGTAGCAGCTGATCCATTAACATTACCTATGAGTAGGTACAGACTGGCGTCTGTACCACACACACACAACAACCAAACTTACAAACTGTCAAATTTTCCCAATCAACTTTGAACCTTATGTTCTAGCGATAAAGTTGAAAATAATATTAAAGAAATTTGATAGATTGTAGTAGCTTGATGTGTTGGCGTCTGTACCTATGCTTTCCTTTTTCCGTTTCGCATCTAGTTCAGGATGAATACGATATGTTTAGGTTTGTTTGGAGTAAAAACTAATATGACGAAGCAACTTGGAGAGTTGGAAGAGAGTCAAAAAGCTCGAAAGGGAAGTTAAGCTTTAGATGCTAATGCATGATCTTTAGATGCTCATGTAGATATATAGATGTAAATTAAAGGCAATATACTGGTAAACCTCATAGGTACCTTAATATAATATGAATACCATAATATGAAAATTCATCAGTAGTTAACTTATAGATGGTCAGTGCGAGTTATGAACGTGAGGCCATACCTATCATTGTTATATAATATACTTACTTGTATTTGGAAAGCTTTTGTCCAACGGGTTAATATCGAACTGAGATTTACCTATTTCGTAACATTGAATCAATGAGTCGGTACATTGCTGGAAAGGCTTTTTCTAATAAAATAAAAAGGTTTGTCCTTGCGGCGTGTGACCCAGTTCGGTCAGAGTGGGATTACAGACAGGCCCAATGTTTTGCCCATCAGAGTTTAATGTGTTCCCTGGCGTCCCAACTCGTCCCCACTCGTCCCACTGGCCGCTTACTAATTAGAATCTATTTTCTGTTTCCTTATTTGGAACTTCACCTGTTTTTACGGGATGGTTGATTTACTGTGACTGGAGAGCAATTAATTTTATGTGACAAAAAGCTCATTATCTCAAACATGCTTGGCAATTTGAGCATTATTTTGACAACCTTCTTCGAGATAAATCGAAATTGTTGTACTGGCCAAATACATGCGAGCAGCGGCCGGCATAAGTTGTATGAAAATCCATATCTGTCGTGGTTTAGCGGCCAAATAAATTACATAAGGTCCAATCGCGGCAGATTTGCCAAAGATGTAAACAACAATGGCCGCTCGAAATTGAATAAAATCGATAAACAAGAGTATTTATTTTAAGTTTTATTTTAAGCATCACATATCACACCCCAAGCCTTGACCACAACTTTACTTGGACTTACGTATGTGTGCCTCGGCTTCGCCTCGGCCCACATTTGCAATGCCTCTTTTGCTGTCCGCTGCAGTAATGTACTATTATCGCCTACATACTTAGATGTATAAAGAAGCATAATACTGGAACGAATATTCCAACACACGCTCACGTGGGGTTAGGTTTTGGCTACTTAGATAGATAAAACGTTTATTCAGTGGAACAAAAGACACAATACAGGCATTAAAACTTGACCCGGACGGACTAAACTAACCATACAATGTTTGTTATGGTCAGATACTGAAATATTTGGAGCATTATGAGGACAAGGCAAAAGGCGGCAAACTGTGGCGCTTAGTATTCAGCGGGCGAGCCGCGCCGGGCCCCCTAACCCAGGCCAGATTGTCGTATGGACTACATTTTTGGACACGTTGACTTTGCTCGGTTTGTTTGGTTATCCTTTCGGTTCTTTTTCTATATTTAAACAAGTTTGAACGTGTTAGAAAAATTCTGTGAAGCTATTTTAGTTTTGTTGCAGTTTTTCCAAATCTTCTTTATTTCTACTTCTGTCAAAACTCTGTTTAAGTACATTATTTGATTTTAATATACAAAGAAAAACACTGGCACAAGTCACATAATAACCTAGCAACAAAGATGACAAGATATGTCTTACCTTGCTGCCAAGATGCTCATATTGCTCATGTAGGTACATTATTAAGGTACCTAAGTCTAGTACCTAATACCTATTCGGGAGGTTCCTGCACATCATCAGGCGGGAGGAGACGCCCGGGTGTCACCATTGCGAGGATCGCCCAGAGGACACGGTGGAGCATACGGTGGAGGTCTGCCCCGCTTGGGCGGAGCACCGCCGTGTCCTCGTAGAGGCGATCGGCAGCGGCGGCGACCTTTCGCGTCCGGCCCTGGTTCAAGCCATGGTCCGGGGCGAGAGGGAGTGGGAGGCGGTCACCTCCTTCTGCGAAGCAGTCATGCTAGCGAAGGAGGTGGCGGGACGGCTCAGGGAGAGAGCCGCACGCCTCAGCTGCCGCGGGAGACGCTACGGGCGTCGGGAGCCGCGTGACGACTCCCGGCCGGCCACCGTAGGCGCGGGCCTGCGGACGGATAGTAATGGGTAGCTCTCCGTCCGATCAGGACCAGGCCCGTGCCGGACGGCGCGTATGTGTTCCACGCGCGCCTCAAAGAGATGTCAGCATTAAGGAAGGGGCCCGCCAGGGCCGAAGCCTGCCGGGGTAGCGGGATCGTCCGAAAGGGTTACCGCTGCCTCGGAACATAAAGGGCTAAGGAAGGAACACGGGTGGGTTTTAGTCAGTAAGAGTCTGACACTCCCTTCCGCTCCACCCAGAGCGGGAGGAGTCATTAGATGATTTCCCATCCAAAAAAAAAAGAAAAGTCTAGTACCTAACCTATAAAGTCACAATTCGCTTGAATTAGAAGTGTCGTGTTCAGTACATTCTTCAGTGTGATCCTGGTGTGGTTGTCAGGCAATGTTATTGTGATCGTCACGACAGGACATGTGCGCCATCGACTGGCAAACAGAATGAATCGAATGGAGATTGGCTTGGCGTGGCATGGCGCCGCTAGATACGACCCGATAGTTTTACAACAAAAGAGTTAAGTACTACGTTGTTTTTACATCCTGAAAAATGTGTTCAGGCATCTACGAGATACGGATCAAAACATAACATAACATAATCAGCCTATTATAGGCTGATTATTTTCCCGCTGCTGGGACACAGGCCTCCTCTCGGTGAGAGGGAGTGGGCCGTAATCCACCACGCGGGCCCACTGCTCTCAAAACGGTGAGAGGGAGTGGGCCGTAATCCACCACGCGGGCCCACTGCTCTCAAAACGGTGAAGGAAAACATCGTGAAGAAACGCCGGTTTCTTCACGATGTTTTCCTTCACCGTCTTGGATATGCCGATATCCAAGAATCAAAAATTCGAAGACATGTGTGACGTCTGCCAATGGATCAAAACTTGCCATTTATTATTTTAAGTAGAAATAAGTAGACTGTTTGAATAATATGTATAATTAAAGCTTTAATCATTGAGTATTTCTGGATAGTTCTATATAGAGCCAACTAGCAAAATGTTTTTATTCACAAATAACTATCATTGTAGATATACTTACTTAAAAAGCTCGTGGTATATTTTGTTGTACTTATATCTCAAAAATGTAAGTTTTGGTACCTACTAAAACTACTAATAACTTTATTATATAATAATAATTATAGTACGTATGGGTAGGTGTGGCAATTTCTTTCTAGACAGCTATTTTCCAATCGTGGAATGTAAAGAGGATTCTCAAACACTCTACTCGCTCGTCCACTGGCACTGTTTGAAGAAATCAAATAAAGCAGCCACAATTTGTGAGTCGGATAACTTGCAGAATAAGAATACAATTCAAGTTTATTTGACGTTTAATATTGTTATAAAAGATGTTAAAAAAAATGCAAAATGCCATCAATCAGGAAAACCAGCTTAGTTACCATGATTTTACGTGCAGTTTTTATAATATCAGCCCGAATAGACGCTGCTGACCGTCTTCGAAATCCATCATCATACGAAAGTCTACGGCGCCGGTGATAGGACGAATAAATAGCCTCAAGTGGAATTATGCAGAATATCTGGCTAGATGTGGAGACAGCCGATGGAGTAAGGTTTTGCCAATGAAGTAAATAGCTAAGGTCGGGTCATCGAAACCCGAGCCGTCCATAAGCGCGTGGTCTGTAGTTACGTGATAGTCGAAGTGGCAGGTTGCACCGGACGAAGAACTTTCAAAACTGTGAAGTCTAACAAAGACGATAGGAAGTCAGTTAAGAAAAATTTAGTACCTAAGTATTTAGTTGTAATAAATTTTACCATAGGTGACCATCATCAGTGACCATGTCCCAGCAATGACACAGTATCCGGTGGTTAGATACAATGCACTAAGTTGATAACAACAAGGATGTTACAGAGCGCGGCCGGCTTGTGTTCGCGCTTCAATTCGCACACTTGATACATAAACAGGTTCGCAGCCGCAGCGAGCTACCCGCTGCCAGAGCACACGTCCCACGTTATGAAATGGGAATTAAATTGTCTGTGAAGAATACAACGGGATTACCATTTATTCCCAAGTTGTGCTACTTTGTATGGAACAGTTTGCCATCTATCCACTGCTTCTTTGAATCGTTTTGCCGGAACGCATATACAAACCCGAGAAGCGTTGGATACAATGTTGTATTGGTTGGCTCGCTTTGATGTGAGTCTGTTGTAGGCTCATGGTTCAGAGGAATTCACTGCACTGCAGCGGGATAGAGCTTGGCACGCCGCGTGCCCGCGCGGGATTGTGTATCGTAAACACACGAAGGATTACCAAATGCAAAATCAGTTTTAAAATATTGATACGTTTAATATTTAATATTAGGTACTTACATAATTAAAAAAATAAATGAAGTGTCAATCGAAATATTCAAAATGATGTGATTGCTGGTGAAAATATGAAGGATTCACATGGACTCTTTTACTGATCTGTGTTTTAAAGGGTGCAAGAAGCGGATAAGAAGCTGCTTCAAACATGTAATGTTTGTTACCAGAGAAATAATTTAAGCTTTTATATTTGACTACTTTTGGTTCATGAGTCTTCGAAGTGGTCTGTTTAGTATGTGGCCTACTGTTCAGAAACTGTAAATATTGCGATTTCTTCGTTTCGGTATGTTTAGGCCGCACAACACCTACAAAGGGTTGTCTCATAGGATTCGTGTTGTATACTTGATTATTACGCATTATTGGCTTACTGGTTTGGACAATCGCTGGTCTTGGTGTTGTTTTCGGTTGAATTGGTTCTGGGTTATACATCCAATAATCGCTGTAAGGTACGTTATACTTTCTTTCTGGTTCGTGAAAGACGCTTGCATTTCCTATGACTGCTGGGTGCATTTCTACGTATACTCTCGGTGTTAAAGGGGTCTGGTTACGTTGGGTTACGTATTGTATTTTTTCCGGAAAATCAAATATTCTACTGTATGTAATAGCTGGTCTTACGTGCTTTGGTAATAAGTTTACATTTAGACTTACATTAGACTGTTTCGTACTCGTCATAGGTTGTCTGAATTGTATTTCAGCATGCGCTTTTTCCATTGTATTTAGAATATTCTCAAGATCTTGTAAACTCAAGGGTGGAGGAGTACTTGCAAATATTTCAACTTCATTTTCTAGGTTGATAAGAGTTTTCTCATTACTATGCTTCAGAGTAAGTGACTCATCCAGGTACTTAGGTAATGGTACTTTCTGAGGGACTGGAGATCGAACTGATCTCTCCCAAAATGATCGCGGGACATAACTATTTTCGTTAAGAACAGAATGAAATGGGACTTGTCGGTTTGCGTATTCTGAGTCTTTAATAAATTGTTGATTAGCATTAGAATCGGCGTTGCGTATCATAGAAGCTATTCGTTTTCCTAAGTTTGAATAGTAGATGTCATCGGTTCCTTGTCTATGGACTTGTGATATTGGGTTGTAAAAATCAACATTTCTGCGTGTTGGCTGAGGTAATTGTAGTTTTTGTAGTTCTTTTAGATCTTCGTTAAGATCAAAAGGTAAGGGGGGTCTGTGTCTACTTTTACTTTGATTCACTCTGTGAATAAGTTCAGATAAGTACTTAAAATCAACATCATCTAACTTAGGAATATTGTCTTCTTCTTGGTCCTCGTGGTGTAATCGATTGTGAGGCGTGGAATCTTCTGATATATTAGGAACTTCGTCTGAATTCTGTAAATCATTTTCTTGAGAGTTGGCATGAGTTGACGCTAAGCTATTTCTTCTTTTTCCTTTCAGTTTGTCCCGTAATTTTTGCATCTGCAGTAAAGTTAGTGTTGTTATAAAATAGACATCTATATAATCTATCACCATAATAATCTACTACCTTTCACCATACATAGCAATATTTTAATACTGAATAAAACATTATTATTATTCCTTTATTTCATTATTTACATATAAATTATATTTTTAAATATTAGCATATAAAATATAGAAAAACATTTAAAAATATAAAAAATAGTAGCCCACCGGTATCGGGAACAGGGTCCAAGCTACCGGCGGTCAGGGCTCCAGAGAGAGGAACCTCCGGACAATGCGGGCCGTGTCCAGAAGTACCGCTTTCTGAATCAAGCCCTTGATCCAGCTGCCCAACGAGAGCCTCCTCAGGTGTTGGTCGAGACTCTTGGCTATTAACCCATTGGCAGTCACGACTATTGTCACAATGATCGCTGAGTCCACATCCCACATGTCGACAACCTCGCGAGCTAAGTCAAGATACTTGATTTGTTTATCTTTCTCGGCTTTCACTACACTACCACTCTACACTCACACTCTTTCCACCAGCTTTCATCTATTTGATGTAATCTGTCAACAATCACCGCTACTCTACATCTATCATAATTATGTCACCTGTTAACAACTATCTACCTTATAATAACTTTGTTTCACTTACCAGTATATTTTTTTGTTCATGCTTGAGTCGTTTTTGTTTCCTGAAATAACATAATAATTATAATATTTATTTTTATATGAATGCTCGTGGATACGTGGATGTATGATAGTTAATACCAGAAGGTATACCCGGTGGATGTGTTATCGACGGGCAAACTGTTACTATGAATTCAGACACCGAGGAAAATATTTCGTCGGTTACTTGGATAAAATCAGCTGTTTCATACAAAAGTGCAATACCTACATAGCTAACAGCTGTTTTATTTTAAATTACCGACGAAAAATTTCAGTTCTGGTGGGTCTACAATCATGTACTAAATTCGTTGTAACAATTTGCGGATGGCCCTTACACCCTGTATAGAGCCGTTTCCGTTTAAACAAGAGAAGATGATAACCAGGTGATAGGCTCTGAATCTGGATAGGCAGTTGGATACCCGATACTAGCGGTCCTAGTTAAGGCATAGTGATATATTGTAATGTTGTTTATACCCGGGTCTGCTAGCTCGAGCTGTGATATTTTCTGGATCCGGTCTTTTGCGCTGTTTTCCAAGTCTATTGCGTCTGATTACTGTTTCTTGTTCTGTCTCAGTTGTAGTTTCTGTCGTTGATTCTGTTGTTGACTCAGTTGTACTTTCTGAGTTTGACTCTTGAGTAGTGGTAGTTGTAGTCGGGTGAACCGCAGTTGTAGTAGTATGCAGCTCGTCTGTGGTTGCAATTTTGCTACTGTCGTCACCACAATTTGGAGGTCCTATAAACATTCATTTCACCTCAAATATATATCAAAAGCAAAGCAAAGAACAATGGAAATAAATATAAGTACTTATTAAAACAAAAAGATCATCTTGCCAAACCTGGGAAAGGATGAAACATCGGAGGAGCCATCGGTGGTACCGGTACCATAGGATACATTGGTACGAGCGGTGGTGGCGGCAAACCTATTGGCGGGTAGTATGGCGTATCCATATTTGGCAAGAAAATAAATGATGGTAAAGGTGGTTTAGGTCTTCTATTAAATATTATAACTTTTTTATGACCATGATCTTTGTCATCGCAGCTCTCTTTTTCCTTGTCTGTGTCTTTGTGTTTTTCTTTTGAATCACTTCCACTGTCAATATCAGCTGAATCATCATCGTCACTACTATCGCTTTCCATACTGGAGCTGTCACTATAATCAGAATCTGAATCTGAATCAAATAAACTGTCATCTTCTGTAATACGGAGTAGTTTCTTCTTCAGGCCCCGGTGTGTTTTGTATTTCCTTTTTTTGCGACCTCTAAATGACTTCCGAGGCTTTCTCTTAGATTTTTTTAAAACCGGTTTAACTCCACTTCTTCGTGTCGGTGGTTTTTCGTTACTGGACTTTGTATTGTTGGAATTGTTAATAACTTGACTCTCTATTGCTTTAAAGAATTGGTTGTAAAGCCAATCACCGAGTTCATCTGTGTCTTTGGATATTTCATGAAGCTTGTCATCGTAGTAAGCAGTCGAGGTGGGGGTCGAGTAGGCTATTGCTGTTGGAGTGGGCTGAGCGAAGTAATGTTGGCGGAAGTGTTGCGTTAATTTTATACTGAAAAATGAATGCATTTATTTATTTAACGGAGCAACAAATTTATTTCATGTGGTGCTTTCCTATGCTTTCATATCTATTTTTCATAACATTTTTCTATTAAAAAAAGTGAAAGTATATTTTTGTTTAAAAAAAACCTAGCGGTAGATAGCTATTTAAAATGAGTTTTACGCAAGGGATTTAGGTAATATATCTGTCTTGTATTTGTTAGAGAGATTGACTCCGATTTATATGGACAGAATCTAGTATGGGCAAAACGCGTTAGCAGACGCTATTCTTGTCCATCTTGACGAAATCTATATTGAAATCAGGGTTTGTTAATTAACGTAACGTAGGTATAGGTAAAACCATTTGCGTTTCCAAATAACAGTTGACGATATCGTTAATTCTGGCACATGTTGTAAATATATGGCGTACGAACGCTCTGTAGTCTATCGTCCATATTTCATATTTGCGCATTATTGTCACTAGATTCTCTACAGTCATAAATTATTTTACTTCTCTCAATGGTTTACTTTGGAATTGCCAAGGAAGAGCGTGATGAGAAGACATGCAACTTATTGTGTCCTTCACCACACAATCCTCACCTTTGAAAACTTCATGAAAATCAATTTTGAGAACGCCAGAAATAGTCATGTCACCAAAATAAAAAAAATAGTGGCATTATGATTCCGAACTTATAGCTATAGGTTGGTGAGGATTGTATGGTGAAGGTCTCCACACGATCCTCACCTCTAGTGCAACCAAACGGCCGGGAGTATCGACTTGGTTTCAATTCCAAAAAATATTCTATAAATATTCGTAACGCTATGCCAAATCTCGAAAATAGTCATTAAGTGATTCCACAGATATTAAGGTGCCTTGGTGAGGATTACGTGGTGAGCCTTTCTCGCCACAATCCTCATCTGATTACCGCGGAATGCTTACGTTTTTGAATTTGAATTTGGTGTCAAAAAATAGTCAAGAAATAGTCGTCGATCTCCAACCATGACAATTTCAACCTGGTTTACTATGTAGAAGTATGTTAAATTTCCACGTTGACATCTAAATACATTTTTCGAGTCGAGTACAGTCGATCACACAATTATTAAGTTAAAATATACTTATATATTATAAACATGCAAATTGAGAACCTCCTCCTTTTTTGAAGTCGGTTAAAAACAAGAACAAGCAAGAGGTAAAATGTATTTTACTTTACTAATAAATAAGGGCAACAAAGGAACTAAATTAATATTATATAAACTGATGATTTACTTGCTTGATGTTATTTTGAGAGCTTGTCGTAGCCGTTTGGTTCCACTAGAGGTGAGGATTGTGTGGAGACCTTCACCACACAATCCTCATCAGCCTATAGCTATAACTTCGGAATCATAATGCGAATATTTTTTTGACCTTGGCTATATTTATGACTATTTTTTGGCGTTCTCAAAATTGATTTTCATGAAGTTTCCAAAGGTGAGGATTGTGTGGTGAAGGACACAACTTATTACAATGTAGATGTACAGTTCAAATGAAGATTACTTTGGTTCACATATTTTGCTTTCGGTGTCGAAGTAGTATCCCGGGTGGCAGTGGCAGCCGACCACGCAGCCGGGGACCTCATCGATGCAGTATTCGAACTTTCCGTGCGGGCCACATTCTGCAACCAAATGTAGGGTTATAGCTGCGACCTAAAAGGATCGTTAAACATTACTGAAAGGCCATAGGCATGGAGCACTATAAGAAAGCTGACCAGCGAGTCCCCTCAACCAACCCCGCCAAGCCAAATCACCGCTAACCAGATAGCCCACCAACTGCTTGTTAACGGTAAACCAGCACGCCGTTCCAGCAAAGTCCCTAAGCCACAGAAACCCGATGACGCTTGCGACGATATTAGCAAACCGTTCAACCTTTCTGATATCGTCGCAGCGATTAAGGGTCTTAAGTGTGATAAAGCCTCTGGAGTGGACGACATCTCAGTTGAGCAAATCAAACAGCTTGGCCCAGTTGCTGTCTCGTGGCTGCTGCATCTATGCAACAACTGTCTGGAATCAGCTTCAATTCCCCGTCTCTGGAGAAAATCAAAGGTCATAGCAATACCGAAGCCAGGTAAAGCAACGGACGATCCAAAAAACTTTCGTCCAATATCTCTGCTCTGCCATACGTTCAAACTGTTTGAGAGAATGCTGCTGAACCGACTAACGAGTGTTATTGACCCGAAGTTAATCCCAGAGCAAGCTGGTTTCAGACCCATCAAGTCTTGCTGCAACCAAACCCTCAAACTTGTCCAACACATTGAGGATGGTTTTGAGATAGGAATGGTCACAGGTGCGGTTTTTGTGGATCTGTCAGCTGCCTATGATACAGTCAACCTCAAACGGTTGCTGTGGAAAGTGGAAACATTGATAGGCGATCAGAACTTTGTCCGAATACTCCGGGAACTTCTCCACAATCGTCGGTTTCAGGTTCACCTCCTCTCGGAAAGAAGTCGTTGGAGAGCGCAGAAAAACGACCTACCTCAAGGTAGCGTCCTGGCACCGCTTCTGTTTAACATTTACACCAAAGACCAACCGTCCAGCCCCAACACGTCCCGCTTCCTCTATGCAGACGACCTTGCCCTCACGTCCCAAGCCACCACCTTTGAGGAGGTTGAGGCCCACTTGTCAGACGCTCTTGGTGATTTAGCCACATATTACGTCGCTAACTCACTCAAGCCCAATCCGAGCAAAACCCAGTCTTGCATATTTCGTCTCCGCAATAGAGAGGCGGGCCGCAAACTTAACATCGTTTGGGGTGGGGTTTCCATCGAGCACAGTAACTCCCCTAAATATCTTGGTGTTACTCTGGACAGGTCTCTAACATTCAGCAAAAACTGCAAGAACATCAAGCAGAAGGTGCACACTCGCAACAGTCTTCTTCGTCGACTGGTCTCATCGAAGTGGGGTGCTTCGCCTGACGTTATGCGGACTACTGGACTGGCGCTGTCTTATTCTGCGGGAGAATTCGCGTGCCCTGTATGGAGTCGTTCTGCTCATGCAAAGCTGGTGGATACAGCTTTGAATGAAACGTGCCGGATCATCACTGGTTGCCTAAAACCGACCCCGGTACAAATGCTGTATCCACTAGCAGGAATAGCGCCACCAGTGATTCGCAGAGCGGTGGCAAGCTCCAGCGAAAGAGCCAAAATGGTCTCCGACACACGACACCCTTTGCACGACAACATCCTTGTGCCACAAAGGCTGAAAAGCCGAAACAGTTTTTTAAAGTGTGTCGTCCCACTCACTGGCGAACCACCACAAGAAAGACTGAAGCTGTGGCGAGACAGTGTTCCGTTACCCAAACCGTTCGTTCCACCCGCTGAAGACCTCCCACCTGGACATGAGTTACCTTGGGTAACCTGGAAGTCTTTAAACAGACTCCGGACTCAGGTTGGCCGAAGCAAGGAAAACCTGTTCAGGTGGAAATTTATAGACGACTCCGCCTTGGAGTGTAAATGTGGTGCAGTTCCACAAACGATGAGACACTTAATATCGTGCCCTGCGTGTCCTGTCAGCTGCACGTTACAGGAATTGGTGGACGCTAGTGATGGCGCCAAACAAGTAGCCGAATTCTGGGCCGAGTACATTTAGATTGCTATCGACACGCTAAGAAGACTGAAAGGCCATGGATTGTCTCACGCGTATCTGAAGCTGGACCCCTTTTAAGTTATTGAAGCTAAGCTTGAACGTTTCATCAAAATTAAAATAAAGTTTAGTAAATTGTGTAAACCTGACTAGACTCTGACACTAGGTAGAACATTTGCTTACGATGCAATTCACCCTAAATGACGTAAAAATAAAACCTTGAAATAAAATAGTTACGTACCAAACCGAACTTCTCTGGACACATGTAAGCAGCAGACTGGTGTCACCAAAAAACACAATAAAACTATAAAACCCATTGGTGGGACAATGAAAACTGTACACATTGGAAATGTTATTGTTAAACAAACAACATTTTGTGACTATGAATACTATGATCAAAACTGAAGTTGTTTTACTATTTTCTGAAACACAGTTTAATCACTTTTGGCCTAACTCCCTCATAATGTGGGTAAAGTTTTTAAAGAAGTGGTACAAAAGATATTATACATGCCATGGTGGACCACTTTTACCTTTATTTAAATAGAGTTTAAGATGAATTTAGTTTACACAACGCGCTCGCATATTTCAGAACTAGGTTATAATTACAAAAATCTAAAATCAAACAATGGCTCCACACTTTGATGACTTATTTGGTGTGAACTAAACAATGGTCTATTGAAAAGATAAAGTAGGTTAACGAAGCTAATTACAAATAAAACGCAGTTTTGCTTTACCTGTAAATGACGATGATTGTCCTGATTATTCTGAATGATTATCTTGTAGTACTAGGTACCTATCTACGTATTCATATACTTAATCTAATATATTGCACTATGGTTTTTCGAATCTTCAGACTATATCTTTCGTTTCCAGAAACATTCAAATTACTTTATGATCGCACTGATCACTTTTATAACCCTTTTCTTTAGGAGAGTCTAATACAGAATTAATTAAGGGACATAAAAGGGCCTGTGTCTGAATGTTTGAGCATTGTTTTTTAGTAACGTAGTCATGTGACCGAATCAAACTTTACCTACTACCTAATTACCTATTTATTTTAATTAAAAAAAAAACGGAAATTTAAATGAACTCTTTCTTTGATCCACGGGAAAAAACGACGACAAATAAAATAGGAAGATAATAACAAAAGTAATTTATTAAAATAAATATAAATAAGTAGGTAATTACAATCGTATGCTTAATCCATCACATTTTGTAGATTTACTTAAATGTCGTCGCCAAGATCAGGAATTCCTTTGAGGCCTCTGCAAACAAAATGTTTTATTTTAAAGAGATAGATTTTTCAGATTCTTTGTTTGTTTGTGAATGCTAAAGTCGAACGTTGGTGGTAGTTTTAAATAGCATCTCCAATAGGTCAACTAAAACATTATCCAAGCAACTTTGAGATTTTGATAACTTTTTGTGGGGCTAACAAGGAAGGACCAATCAGATGCTGTTGTCAGCAAAAGTGGCGTACTTAGTGCATTCCTCGGGTAGGACACACTTGTGTGTCCTGTCGTCACGCACATACGGGTGCACGCAGATGCAACCTGGCTCGCAGAACGGGTAGCAGGGGCGCAGTCGGTCCCGTGGGTTGTCACACGTCACTGACGCACAACCCGCGAAACACGCCTCATATCTGCAAAACAAAGACACTCGTTATACTACTTGACATTAAAGGTTAAAAACTGATTGGATATAATACGTGATTACGACCACATAGACCAGAAATCCAATGCGCATAGCGCACTTGGCTGCAACGAATAACAGTTGCGGCCAAACTCTTGGTCAGAGGTGCTGCGACCAATATTTCGGCCACGACAATCTTACTGATTGGCCTGTGTAGTACGCGCGGTTCCTAAAGGGATGTAAATAATATATTCACAAAACATGACAAAGTATTTAGGTACCTTTCATGTGGTCTTTCGCAGTTCATCGACATGGGTGATTTCTTCTCTCTCTCTGGATCTTTTTCACTGCAAATAAATGTAAGCAGTTTGAAACGTCACTAAGTACAATAAACACGAACCTGGATCTTTTAGAACTCACATGTATGACGCAGCGTGTGCCACTTCTGCACTTTTCAATGATTGTTGTAAGTTCATTTTATCGTCTTCGTAATGTCTTGGAGATTGTCTGTATGGTGATGCATTGTCCATATTAATATCTCTTTGTCTGTCTATCCCACCAAAAATCTTCGTTTCGGTTTCATCCATATATCTCGGATCTCTGTTATCATAATCGTTTCTCCTTCTATCCCAATCCCTGTGTTCCTCAATGGGGTTCAATAATGCTTTCTTCCTCCATTTTCTTCTGTCGTCTATTAGGGAGTGCCTTTTGCTTCCATCTGCATCATCATAATCGTAACTGTTCACTCTCGCTGCCATTGCAATGATGTTATCTGTAAAATAAAATTGTCCATTGACAATATTGTTTTTTTTTTTTGTACAAACTTGTACATTTTACTAATTCAAAACACTTACATAATAACAATGCAAGTAAAAGTAATTTACGCATATTGTTAAACTTTTTGTGAACAAGTATCAGTTCATGGTGTAGTTTCCAAAATGGCTGCAAAGCATCGCTCCGTTTCACTTTACGTTGAATTCGTAACTAATCGAGGAAATTAAGCTGGGCCTCTCAAAAAGAAATAAAAACAAACGGATGTGATTGCTTTTATGCGTTTATAGAGAGCAAATAAGTAAAAACAAAAACTCTTCTTTTACGTCGTTTTTTTTTTAATTGGTTTCTGGATTGATTACCTACATTAGTGGCTTCGTATGAAACGTCTCGCAGTTTCCGCGTGACGTAGCACCTAGAGCTAAAACAACCATTTTGGTTTCTCAGGTCAACATCAAATATAGCAATTCATTGCTTGTGGTCACTTCTTATCCTTATTTGATTGGTCTAGGTATAATTTATATGTATACTTATCAGGGTTCTATGTAAACAAAAACGAATCAATAAAAATGTTAAAATCTTTATTTCAGGCAAATTCATATAATTTAGTTCATTCGTTTGGCGGCATTTCTGTAGCTTTCGCTTTGTAGTAGTTTCCTAGGTTGCAACGCTTTAATGGGTGGTGGAGCGATGACGATGTTGAAGTAGTTGCCCATACGGGAGACCTCGCCTCCACGTTGCTTGAAGTCATCCTTAGGGCTGACGTTGTTCACAGGAACGTTGTTACCGAGGGAATTCGGCACATCGTTCTCGACGAAGTCATCTGCTTCTGCGCGCTTCACGTAGCCGCGAGGCATACTTCGGTACTTCGGTGCAGGCTTGTCCTGTGCTCTTTTTGCTGGTACTGGTATCCCCATTTGCGTTCTGTAATGTTGATTGAAAAATTAAAATGGTGTTTGCAACTGTCGTTAGCAAACTTTACTTATGATGTTTTAACCGACTTCAAAAAAGGAGGTTCTGTATTCGACCCGTATGTACATATGTATGTTTGTATGTCCGCGATTTCTCAAAAACTAATGAACTGATTTAGATAATTCTTTCATTAATGTGATCTAAATACTTTCAGGAAGGTTTTAGTATATATAATACATTAGGTAGTTATTCTCGTGTACGAAGTTATATGCATAAATGTACTGCATCTCCGGCATTTCTATGCGAATTTTGATGATTCTTCTAGTCGGTGTCGTCAATTATTCAATGCACTAGTGTTAATTGAATTTGTATGGGGTAGGTACAACAAAAAAGTGAAAAATAAAAAAAAATCCAAAAAAGAAACAACTGACTTAAAAAAACACTACAAAGTGATAAATAACTTTAATTTCGGAAGTCGGAGTCAAAAAACGAAAATACGGAACCAACGAAACCGACTTCCAAAATTAAAGTTATTTATCACTTTGTAGTGTTTTTTTTTAAGTCGGTTGTTCTTTTTTGGAAAAAAAAATACCTTTAAAAGTTTTGGCAATGAGCTAGGTAGGATAGGTAGGTAATGAGAGAAGTTTTAGTGATGGAGATTTGGTGGACATATTATAAAAAATATGGTTCTATACTGCTATATTAAGTTAATTAGAGAGGTTCGTCGCTTATTAAAAAAAGGTGAAATGAGGGTCTTCTATAACACTTCTACCCAACCGAGGGCATGGGCTTAATTTTTTTTTTTTGATTGATACCCACGGTGAACAGTCCTGAGGTAGCACGCATTGGTGGGTGCGATCGTCTCGCACGTAGGGCTCCTCGCAAATGCAGCCCGGCTCACAGTACGGGTAGCAGGGTCGGAGGTGGTTGCGCGGGTTGTCGCACGACACCTCTGCGCATCCGCCGAAGCACGGTTCATACGCCTCGTTCGGCCAATAGCATGCTGGAAACAGGCGACACATTGAATTTAATTTATGGCCTATGAGAAAAGAAAATTATCATCTTGGGGCCCTGGTCATTTTTAGAAGGCAGGTGATTGTTGGAAGGCTGGTCAAAGTGGCAGTAGAAGCGCTATATCGACCTACTATATAACAATACACAATGTATTAAACCGTGTTGATTTTCTAGTCTTAAAGATCAAAGGTCAAAGCAAGTATGTAAGTATTAAAGATCAATACATAATTGATACTTTATCAGAGGTAACAATTTATCAACCAATAAAGTTTGTTTAAAAGCTTTTAAGAGATCCCTAACTAACAACTGGCGGTCTCTACGGAATTTCAAAATACATATTCCTTTTAAATAGTGCACAATTTTTCACATCGGCACATTATTGGGTATCTAAGGGCATTAAATCTAGTTGCGGACTAGACTTTTCCTTTTGCAGTCGTTTCCACAGGTCCATTACTGCTCCCAGGGGCGCTACTTGATATCCTTCGACTTAAACTAGTAGTTCTAAACTTAGACAGTGTACTTACAGGAGATAAAAACCGAGTAGGGAGACTCGTGTATTTATGCAACGTGTAACGGAAAGGCTATATATGTATACTTTGCTAAAATTTCAAGTGCACGGATTCTTTAGATGATCACAAACTCTAGCTCTAGCATAGTGTCTTGAGTAATACAGGATAAACCATTACCTTTCATTATTTTGTCTTCATCTCTGCATTTTCCGCAATGAAACCACATCGCAAAAATCACGAAGCAAACCAATTTGTGCATATTGAAATTGCAGACTCTGTCGACACAACTGCCCATTGTGATTAGCGCTATATGACTGTCGGCAGTGGTTTTGAAATGCTTTTTTCTTTGTTTTCGATGGAGATTGCTTTTAATCATATTAATATATCGGAGGGACACCTAGGCAGTGGGATAAGGTCGTCATGCAACATGATAAGGGTAGGTGGTGTGTTTGGTAAACACGGAGATAGGCCGGTTAAGCCGCGTCTGATTGAATTATTGCTTGCATTGTAATTTCTAGGCCCGTCCGGTCACGTACTGTCGATACCTACTATGAATATGAATATTATGTTTTTTTTTGTGTTGTAAAAGTGTTTCATATTTTTTTGTTGAAGCGTGATTTCTTACCGATATCTGATTATCTGAAACGATACAAATATCGATGACGGCTCTTACTTTTCCGCTTTAGCCTTCAGTTACAATATTAGTTATAACTTTGATATTGGTATTTTATTTCTGCTTAATTTGTCATATAAAGTAAAGTAACAATAATCAGGACGTGTATGATAATCCTGCATTATCCAAACGTAGTTACATATAATTCTGTGGCATATTTAATTATGTTACAAACACTTTGCCCCTATGTACCCACAGCCGCCACCTTTGTAGTATTAATTTATACCGAAATGAACGGAAAATCACGTGTAATTGCTTCTAGATTTCTGTTCAGAACGATATTTGATTGATACGAACGATTCTACCCGAATTTAGTTATTTCTATAGGTAGCAAGCTTGTATTTGTGTATGTTTGTTTATTCCATGTAGCAAGTGTGTCGTATCGTCAATAAATTTGTCATCCCAACAGCTGAAGGGTCAAGCGGAAAAATAAAGGTGTTGTTTAACTGGTTTTATCGTAACTTACGATCGATTCAAGGGACTTTTTCCAAACATTATTCTTTCCTACCTTGTACGAAAATATGTGATAATGGTGATGGATGTCTTTTGCCGAATATCTAACAAAAGAGACAAAGCGACGGCCAGCAGGACAATAAATAGTACCGTCGGAACAGACAATAAATTGGGATTCCAATATTTTCGGCTCTTCGGGCCTATCTATAACTACACTCGAGAGCAATGAATTAGGATCACATAAAGATACCTAAAAGTCTCAGAAACTAAGAGTGCTAGCTTAATGAAATAAATTGTGTTTAATAGACTATCAAAAAATCAACATCTTTTTAATAATATAAGTGCTAGACATACTTAATTTTAATACTAGAAATAAAGATAAATTAGATCAACCATTTTTCCGATTATCTAAAGTACATACATCTTTTAAGGGGTAGGTACTGTGTTAAATGTTACAACAAAATACCTAGTGACATATTGCAATTAAATGAAAGAAAATTTAAAACTCATATTAAAAGTACACTTTGTAAACAAAGTTATTACAAATTAGAGGATTATATCCAAGATAAGAATGCTTGCAAACATGTTGGTCCTGCTCCATAGGACATTCTAGAGTCTAGACAAAATCAAACTGTTTGCTAATTTAATTGTATATTTTTAAATGTTTTATTACATTCTGTGACAACTGTAACTCATACACTTGTTAAAATTCTAGGAAAATCATCTACTTTTACAATATTTGTAAATATATATATATTATATGAGTTTCTTGCCCATTCTTCTCCATACGAAAACTACACGCTACTAGGGGCGACTAGAATCGATTCTATTTTAATGTAATTTTTGAAGTTCAAAAGTGCCTTTTATGTGCCTATTTGAAATAAATAATTTGACTTTGACGTTCACTCGGCCATTTTATATTTGGGTTTACGGTTCGTCTGCTATGAATAAAAACAATGAATGAGTGGTTTTTTGTTCCGGGTCGTTTGCGTTTTTATTTGCGAATTAGGTTCGTATAAACATAGGGAATG
This sequence comes from Hydraecia micacea, assembly GCA_914767645.1. Taxonomy (NCBI): domain Eukaryota; kingdom Metazoa; phylum Arthropoda; class Insecta; order Lepidoptera; family Noctuidae; genus Hydraecia; species Hydraecia micacea. The sequence continues at coordinate 7,415,837 of OU611794.1, forward strand.
TATTTTTATAACCGTCGTTTTAAGCTCACGTGTGCTGTTTGTGTTAGATTTGCTTTTTAAATACAATTAATATTTACTTATCCGGGATGACATTGGAGGCTGGTGTTAATTGCCTGAAGTGTCGATGAAGTAGGATATATTTCTAAAGGACTGTACGGTTTATTTAAATATTCATAAATTAAGTTCACCCTTCTAAACTAATATTATAAAGAGAAAAGATTTGGTTTTTTATAATTATGTTTGTAATGTATAAACTCAAAAATACTTACTTAACCCATTTTAACAATTATTTTACCTGTAGAAAGCTTACATTATCAGCAAATAAGATGGGCTGTATTTTTTTGTGTATACTGTGGTATCTTACGACTTTCACGCGAACAAAGTCGCGGGCTGAAACTAGTCATAAAAATATAAAGGTATAGTTTTTCTGTATGAAAATATAGGGGTGACAACAAACTTCATCTGTTGTGTTCAAATATATACTTAGACAGGTGACACGGAACACCCAAGAGGCGAGTTTTAGTTGTCCTCTTAAAGTAGGCAAAGGAGCTTTCAGGATACGGTAAGGTCGCTATACAGTGTTATTTGATTTGAAATTGGTTAGCTAAACGCGACGGGTATCGATAATAAGCCTCTAAACATGATGAAACAAAAAATAAATTAATTTGACGTTTTTTTTTTATTGTGGGGTCTTCGACCGCAGTTATTGTAGTAACTTGAAATATCAGTTTTTTTTGTGTAAACTTCACAGACGTGATGGGTACGACGATATCTAAAATAAAAAAATAGATTTAATCAACTCATACTTCAAGTAACAACACCAACAGGGGTCGTTGACCTCCCAAAAATACCATTAAATCTTTTTATTTGATTGTGTTTAGATGTCGATACCCATCGCGTCTGAGGAGTTTAGCTAGCCAATAAAAAAACCCTGTATACGGTAGGTCTATCGATTAGCACGTATTTAGGAAAGTCGCGTTTATTTTTATGGTAAAATTGGCATTCATAAGTAGTAGTCGCAATTTCACAATGAACATTAAAATCTCACCTGCAAGCACCTATCTGGCTGGAAATGTTTGCTGTAAGTCTGTGTCCAGAGGCTTAAGCATACATACCTAGGTAGGATAGTGTTCAGCACTCATTGTTAACAAGTCGTTTCGTGTAGGTGAAGAGAAATTGAGTCGTTTCACATAAACGGAGGTCGGAGCAGGATCCGCTTACGAAAAATAGCTTACCCGATAAAATATGATTGCGTGCGATCCTTTTATTGCTCGGGTTTCTCACCTAAGGCCTTTGGGCTACAAGGTTGGCCGTGTTTGTAAATAAACAGACGCTCTAGGTGATGGCGTCTCTCATTTGTTTTGTAGCATTGTGTGGTCGACTGAGTTTTCATGATTCTTTTAGTTTTTTCACTAACAACAGGTTATCAAATCTTAACATTCATAGGTACTGGGAAATAAATACATTTCAATGCACTCTTGGTATAGTATTTTGCCACTTTTGTTTCAAACTTTTGTTTTTCTCTGTAAATACATAAGATATCCAAGACGTCATGTTCCATCTGATTAGAAAAACAACTGTAAAAACAACAATTATCCCGAAAATCCTGAAGTTCAGTTTCAGACAACTTACAATACACCGTTAATTTTATCTTTCCTTAGAAAGCGTGTTCGGAAATATTCAAACCACAGAACAACAAACTAAACGATATTCTACTAGGGAAGTAGGTACAGTCAACAAAAGAGATAAGTATGCAGGATCGTCGGATATAGTTGAAGTTTAGTAAGAAACCGATGGATTTTGTCGACTGAAATTTAATTTGATAAATGAGCTGTTTGTTTTCTATTAATAAAATTAAATTTTATTTGAGAACATCCATCGGTTACTTACTAAACTTCATCTATATCCGACGATCCTGCATATTTATCTCTTTTGTTGACTGTACCTACTCGTTCTAATTAACTTTATGCATACATATGCATACTATTTTCCCTGTACAGCTGCAACTTCCACATTCCCAACACGCGCAATACAAATTACAAGTAAAACGATCTGCTGTCCCTTTAAATAGACGTCTCTCGATTGCACATCCCTTTCCTATCAAAACAAATATTAGCTTGTTATAATCGGAATTGCGACTTTAGAAGCTAACAAATAAGAGTTAAAGTTGTTCGTTGTTTGTGTCAAAACAAGAAATGATCACCTAACCCGTACTGGCCGGTCTCTTGGGGGTAGGACTTCCAATATATTTGTGCGGGCTCGGGCTGGCAACTCTTCAAGATTACTGTCAGCAAATAGGACAGCCCGACGTGCCCTGAAAAGTAGATGTCCGATAATGCGACCTAGTGCAACTTCCGATCATTTGCTTGGCTCTTGGGACACACAGATAATGCGACCTAGTGCAACTTCCGATCATTTGCTCGGCTCTTGGGACACACAGATAATGCGACCTAGTGCAACTTCCGATCATTTGCTCGGCTCTTGGGACACACAGATACTTGGGTGGTAATTTGTTTTTGATATTGCATGGCTGCGGCTTGAATGTACCTATATCGTGGATATCTTGGTTACTTTTTTTTTGTTAATTTGGTGTCTAACATATCAGTGAAGTTCTTTTTTACAAAGTATCGAATAATATCCTATATATCGAATATATTAATCTCCATAGGAACCTACTACGCTTTCAAATGGGCAACTTCCTCATCTCTCTGACGGGCCGACTTCTTTGAAAATTCAAAATTGCGTAAACGGTATAATTGAAATAAATGCTTTGACACATAGATAACCCAAGTCAAACCGTGTCCTTTTTACTAATAAATGCCCGCGACAGTGGTGCAAACAGCTTGCATAATAATAAATGCCACTAAAGGTCCGTCAACTAATGTGTCCGCCATTACACTTGTATGTTGCTTCCTTATTTATTTAAGTAACTTATGACTGCGTTTACACATAAAATAAAATTACAGTGAATAATACTTAAGTAGGTACGTCAAATTTTTGTGAGTTTAACTTGCGTAAATTATTACAAACCCATTTATACATATTTATCAAATTCATAATCGAAAATGCTATCTCACCGTCAAGTCAGCTCAAGGAATTACGATAAGCTACTTACAAGAGAGTTTACATTTGCTTTATCGTAACTTAATTACCTACCTACGTGAGGAAAACTTACAGCTGGTGTAAAGTCGACCTACTAAAACGGCAAATAAAACTTACGAAACAAAACACTATCAAACGACACAATCTGCCGACGACCTACTTAGTTGCCGCGACAGTTGACAAAGTTACCTGCAAACAAGATAAGTGCACTAACGCATCGAACTTCAAGCACGGGGCCACCAGACCTGCAGTTTACTGTGTACCTCATAAAGGAATACAAACTGCCGAATGATACGGAGTAATGCCATCGACGTGGGCTTGATACGTCGCAGTATATTTATGACTTATCCTATTCTAATAGCATCGCTGTTGTGTTTATTTATCGTACGTGACACGTGCGAGGTCTCAAGTGCATTGTCTAAGCAAATTGCAGGTAGAGACTGTATACCTATATATAGGCACTAAAAGTTGATGCTAGCCCGCCCACATAGCTTGAACGTGGTGGTACGAATCATAGATAAATAGTTTCATGCAAAGGTGAAATTAATAAGATGAAGAGACAGAAAAAATGGTAGAAAACCGAAACACCTAGATACGTTTTTAAATGTATACAGATGACTGTTTGAATTATTTACCATTATGGCCACTTTTTAACCGTCAGATAACTTTTGACTGAACAATAAATATGGTGGTTTGACATGTTTTCTTTACAAAAACTGTCAAACAGCTTTTTTTATTCCTCAGATATTTCCTGAAATTAATCTTCCGGCTGGTTAAAACTAAACTTAACGCACTAAACCTTAATAAATGAACCTAAAACAATTGCAATAAGCCGTACGTACATACTTACCTACTATTTACTTACATGTCATGTGTTTCTAAGTTCGAAGCATATCAACTTGTAGCAGAAGTAACCGAGGTGATTAATCCCCATTATACGTGAAAAGAAATCGATAAACACGCGATAATGAACGCGGAAAGAGAGACAATTACAACACTCATTGACAAAGTTAGGTTCGTGAGGACGAGAGCAAAGTGCTATCTGTGTGAGTGCGGCGCGTAATTGAAAGCCGCGGTTTGGCCCAATAACAATGGAACCCCGTACAGTAACGTTCGCCGCGTATAAATTAGGGAATTATATTAATCGCGTATAACGCGCCCCCGCTCCCGCCCCCGCCACCGCGCCCGCGCCCCCCGTGCCTAACGAGGTTACTCTTGTTGCGGATTACGTACTTGTAGCTGGAAATTACACTTTATTACGGCTACAGTCTAGGATTCCGAGAACTTTAATTAGAAGATCCTCTATGTGGATATTAACGTTTAAATATTCCACTGCTAACATTTTTACTCTGTGTATAAAATTAAGCTAGGTACACTATCTTTTCAGCACTAAAGAAAATACCTCGCGCGATTTTCTTGCTTGTAGCAAGATTTTTGTGCGAGATTAATACCGAGATAAAAAGCAAGGTAATTCTTGAAAGCATTAACGTTGCCGACGATATTATTTATAATTTAATTTTCAGTGCCGCTGCAGGAGCACAATCAATTTGCGAGAAGATTATGCGCGGGAAATTAACGCAAGATAACGCGGTATTAGCGAGCCACCTGGGGAAGGATTACGTATTCCAGATAAGTAAATATATTGCCCTCCATTACCAAAAAGAACAGATATTTAAGGGAAAACACTGTAATGTAATTGTCGCTGCAATCTAAACGAGCCGCAATGAAACTCGAGGGAACATCTAACAAGGTTTATCAGGACTATGTCCCGTAGGCCTTTTGTTTATTATTAGGCTCGATACACCGCGTTACATATTTTAATATTCCTGAGCCTTTGTTCTGTAGAATATCATCGAGACATTTAAGTTTTCAACAAACTTATCACAGTTAAGTATATTTGTAAACACGGAAACTTGGGGGTTGTCTTTACAACAAAATATAAATTGAAACACAGTGAACAATATAATGTTGGGTTTGTTTAACATGTAGTTATGTATGCATTCATCAATCACAAATTGCCTGCCTCGCCCAGCATGAGTCCACAGTCGATGACATAGCAACTTCCACTGATACAACTTGCTCTATCACTGGCTAGGAACATCACTAGTTCCGCTACATCTTCCCCTTTTGTTATTTTCTTCAAGGGGGTATTCATTTCTATCCCAACGAACATTCTCTCGCAATCAGTATCGCTCATACCGCTTCTTCTGAACAGATCTGTTTTCACAGGTCCTGGATTGACAGCATTCACTCTTACTCCATTTGGGCCCAATTGCAGAGCAGTACACTTCGTGAACATGTCTATGGCTGCTTTTGACATGCAGTACGGTATCATCAGAGGCATTGGTTTGTTTGACAAGATACTTGATATATTTACGATGTTCCCTTTCGTTTTTACCAAGTAAGGTATCACTTTAGTAGTGAGTAGATACGTTCCGCGTAGATTGGTAGCCATAATTCGATCGTAAGCCTCCGCTGACGCGGGTGCTCCTGCCACATAGTTAATACCGGCATTGTTGATCAGGATGTCTATTTTCCCATGTTTTCTTACAGTTTCTTCGATGATTTTTTCTAGATCACTATCGGATGTTATATCAGCGACGATGACTAGTGGTTTGAGATGGTTTAGTTTTTCGCACTGTTTGCCGATTTTCGTGAGGTTGTCCAAATTTCTGCCTACTAATGTTAGTGTGGCGGAGGATTTTGCGAATGTTAATGCACAAGCGGCTCCTATCCCGGAGCTGGCGCCGGTAATCAGCACTACTTTGTCGGTGAACATGGCACGAGGTGTGGCCGGGTACTGAGCCACGATATGGGCGCGCGTGCATTATACGCGGGCCACCCGGCTGCGAAACACTTCCGCATGTCATTGTGACCGCAACGTGAAACTAGGTTCTATATCAGCTTTAACTTCCTGATGTATTTAATTACGTCTAACGATGTGACCACGGGATGTAACACATACTTTCATTCAGTTTTATGTTTTGATGTTCTAATGAGAATAAAGAGACGAGACTCAGATTCTTTTTCTTAAATAAATAGTTTATTTGGAACTCTCGCCTGTTTTCTTTCTGGTTAATGACCATAAAGCAATGATTATTTACAGAATAATAAATATTAACTATTTGTATGTCCCTGTTTTCCTTTTTGATGATACATTATTTTTATAAGCACTAGAACTCAAAAAAATGCCGATTTTAACCGCTGTCAACAGACTAGGCCTAGTGTACAAATTTGACAATTATTAATGAAAAAAGAAAAACACAGGGACACAGTATATAGCCTTCTTATTCAGTTTATGAAATGCCTTTTAAATTGGACCAATTAAAGTAAAAAGTCATAATTCGAGGTTTGCCTCCAACCTTCGATTCACGACTTTTTGCTTAGGCTTTTTCAAAAGTCCCTCCGACCGCATTGCAGTTTAAACAATTAGAAGCTTCTCTATCAACTGCTATAAGTATTGTTTTTGTATAATTGGCAACACATTATTTGTACATCCAGCTTTCATGTGTTAATTTATAGTATATTAATGTTAATTTATTAAGTATATTAAAGCTTTTAAAAGTGGAAAGTAAGGGAAGAAAATTAAAGAAAGAAAAGATTGATTTTCCATACAATTTATTGGAGTCGTCTCGATATACGAAAGACAACATTTAAAATTTGAAGCGAATTTTTATTTACATCATCACTTATATTAATCGAAACTTATCATAAAAGCTCCCTAAATTGTCTTTGGCACTTGCTTTACACTAATACTTTAATACATTTAAATATAATTACGACAAGTTTAAGAGAATTCATGAATGAGCAAGAGAAAGCAGCTACATGTAACCCTAGCTTGGTTTCCGCATTGTGGAAACACACACAAAATATTCACAACCAAATTATACATTTGAAGCATTTGGATATTTGGACAAACGTTTTCCAATACACAAAACACAAAATCTTATTCTTCGTGGCTATTTGTTAGAGCTACGTGGACATTTGTTCAGATGTCCAAATGCTTTGGAAAGAAGAATTGGACGTTTCTAAGAGCTTCGTCATCTTCGCAGGTGGACACTCAGCCTTAGGGCAATAAGGATCGTGAGGCCAATACTTGAGGAGGGAAACGGTTTATACTCCCAAGAGGGATTTGTAGCGGGTGTATGATTTGCATATTTATGTAGAGCCAACAATATTATCATTGCAGATTAGTTTTCTATGTGGCAAATATTAATAAATAAATTGCTTCGCTCTAAGACTACTAAATCAACGAAAGGCGTATGAATTATGTTTCTGGCTATATTTTGGATTAGAACGATTACTTTCTCGCGTGATCTCAATATTTAGTACTCTAGGGGTCACACTGAGACCTTGATGTACCTACGTGAGAATCTTATCGCCTGAATCTTTCAGCTGAAAATTCTGGTAGTCTTATTTATATTAAAGGTAGGAGAACCACATCAATTGAGTTGTTAATAAGTTAGCGAATGAGACGAACTAAGTAGGTATTTTTTATTTTTTCTAATGACAATAGAACTACTCGTTATTACAAATGGTTGATGAAAGCTGAATATTAACAGACTTCACTCGCTAATAGGAATTTATATCATAAGGGGAAATATTAAACTGTACACACAAACTACTGAAGATGGATCAAAGATCAATACTTCAGTGTAAAATTTAGTAATTCGTAAATATATTAGTAAGATGATAGACAAAATTACGGGTTCGACAAATACATTTCTCTGTTCGGGTTGTATAAAGTTCATGATGATGAGGCGAGTAAAATCTGTTAAATGCACTCTACCGTACACTAGTATAACTATAGCCGAATAGTAGCCATAAAACACTCGTAACTTTGTACAAAAATGATGTGTGTAAACACTGGAGGGAGTGCGATACTGGACGTTTGTGTTATAAACCACCCTTTTACACTTAACACCTTATCATTAACTCGTACTTATAGTTACAGTAATCTAATTAAAATTTAAGTAAATACTAGTGAAGAGGAACTTAGCGGTAGGGTTGAGCGGCCCGAAGTTGAACACGGGTCTGAACTATCGATCATTATACGTAGGTAAGGTTTGGAGGTGTTACGTGAGAAACACACGTCCACATAGATTATAACGTGGGGCACATCGTAAACAAAATGTGTTCATATTTGCGGTATGTAGGGCAGGCTGGGTACTGGGCAGCGGGCAGTAGGCAGCTCGTCCGCTCCCGATCGATGTACGACCGAACAATATATTATTATTTTGTTCGACGAACCGTGGAGGAGCTACCGAATTTCTAGCATACAGCCATTTTTTAAATGAGTTTTCGTTTTACGTATGAAACATATTTTCGATGAACTGGAAACTTTTACAAATAAATGTGTTACTAATGCAAAATATTTTGCTTACTATAAAATTTTTAAGTACTTATCATGATTTTAAGCAGGTACATGTGACTCCTGTCTTACATTGTATTTTAAACAAAGAAGCTTACGTTCAAAACACGAAGTTTACGCCCTACTTAGTCTAAGTTACCCTTTACAAACTTTGACATTGGAATCAACTACACAATAGAAAAAAATACAATTAAGTTCTACGTAATGACTAGAATTTAAAGACTAGAGTTTTATATAAAAATAATCAATGTTTCTACTATTTTCACTAGAAGCGGCTGTACATGTTAAAGTAAATTATTTACATCTACAACTGTATTCCATGCCTATAACATTAAGTACACTAATTAGAAAAATCTAGACGCTTACTAAAATCTAGACACAGAATTTGAAAATGTCACTACTTACAATCGAACATCTAAAATTCGAGATCACAATATCGCTTGGCAATATAACCTTATAATAATGCAACCTAGCAACCTATTTGAGATCAACATCTAGAATGACTTTGATGTAAAATATGTATCGTTGATTAATTTTAATAATAAGCTCACCGGATTTAATTGCATAGAATTACGCAAATAAATAATCATAGTTTTTGGACCAACAGCCAGTGATTCGTATTGATTGAACTACAGTGTCTTGCGTTTACAAATAGACAACAAAAAATCGGATTTGTTTTATGGAATGAAGCAAATCGCACTGATCACAACATGAAAAAATACACTGATCTTGAAAATGAGAAACTAGCAATTTCTTCATATTCTGAATAAAACGATAAAATATCAACGGCTGTTGGCATTTGTATGGTTGAAGACCACACCTAGACATAATTCAGCCACGTGGCGTCATCTAAGCATTCTTAAGATGATGTGCATCATGGTCGCAGCGGCGCAACACTGCGAAATGCGTCATTTGGAACGTGTTGGAGGACCGGCAGCCTCGCTCCAGTGTGCCTGTCATCGTGTAGCCCATGTTGAAGTCCGCCTGCGTCACGTTCGTCGTTAGATACAACTGTCAAAAGTGAAGAAACGATTAGAGACACAGTGATCATCATCATTCTCATGTCTTTATACCAATTTATTTGGGGACGTGGGACGGCCCCGAATAAATTGGGATTGGGATATGACGGAATAAAGGCAACATGTCTTCTTCCATACTTCTCTATTAGTCATCATCTCGAAAGTCACACCCTTTCTAGCCATATCATCTTACACACAGTCCATCCATAATTTCTTTGGACATTGAAAACAACAATCTAAAATTTTTTCTAGACGTAACGGTGTGATGCAATCATAGTATATAAGAATATCGAGGAGCCAGGTTCTCCTGCGCAAAATATACTAATGAAAAGCGAGAAATTAATAGTGACATCAGTAGAACTTAAAGGGGTTAGCAATTTATTTCTTTCCGAAATCAACGTGGCCACCTAGGACTCAAACAATATAAAGGAAAAGTACCAAGTACCATCGACACGATAAGAAGAAAAAATTATTCGATTGTTATAGAGAAATTAAGGAAGTTAGTCAAGATAACATAAAGTAGAGCACACTCATAGACTAGTATTCTTAATACCTTGAAGTCGGCATCAGTCCCCATGTGCTTGAAAGTGCCGACGATGTAGACAGCGTTGGCGCCGCTAATCACCATACGGGCGTGGGTGCTGTGCCTGCAACAAATACATAATATAAGCTTAGTTCCTCTGAGCCTATCTTTTATTATTAGGAGTTGTAGGTATGTCTATGCTATTTGGGTTGGTGCTAAAAGATACTTGTAGTTTCTGGGCAAATCTACTAATTAAATCGTTATAGGCTCCCGCTTAGATCTCAAACCCTTCTAGGTACACTCCAAACTTTCAATAGAGATGTCGCAAAAAGTAAATAAAAGAAAGGTAAGAAAAAGCTTTGTTTAGGTGTTCGACAGATAATGTGTGACGTCGCCGGCCGTTTGTCACGCGGCGAGAATTAGTGCGAGACGCTCACCTCGACCCGAGACCGGAGCCAGCACCTTGTAATACGCCGCAGACAGGCGGTGATTTATCTCCGCTCGACTGCCTCATAACTACTGCCCTTAGGAATTATTTGCTCTACGACATCGGACACGTTGTACCAAATGATACATTTCTATCGACTTCTAAGATGTTACTGAAACTTTTAGAAGAAACAATGCCTATGAAAATGTATATATAGTAAGGACGTGATCCTAGAGTAGAAATTTTTCGTCGGTAATTTAAAAAATCTTCTGTTTCTTAAAAAAGTGACATTTTGACATGGGACAGGTAATATTTTTTTTAATAACCGACGAAAGATTTCGATTAGGGAAAAACAAATCAAATTATCTTGCGCACCCTCCGGCGACGGTGACGTATCATTGAAGTGGAAACGAACAAACTGTCAAAGTCCCTTCGAGTTACGCAAACTAATTTGAAGAGAAAAAGTCACGTGTAAACTTGGAAACTTGAGTCTTCCTGATGCATTCGGGAAGGCCGAGGATCCCGTATACCGGTCACGTATCCCAGTTAGTAGGGCGCGAATCCAACACGTACCTACTGAGGCTCTAACGGCCCTGTAATGGCCGCCGCCCTATAATAGCCCTGAACACTCTCGCCTCTGACTACCCACCAGCAAATTAAAATCCCTTTATGCGTGTTCCGGCCTTACTTTCTTCGAAGTAAACGAAATTAAATCGACGTTTCCGAAATTAGAGCCTACGGTAGCAGGGCGCTTTTCAGAATACGTCCATGTGATTGTGATCGGAACTCCCAAACACTGAAAACAAAGCTGAAACCGCTATTCGTAACATTCCTGTCGGCAATTTGAACTCGAGTCGTTGTTTAGTTTTGAATGTAAAAGTAGTTACTTAAACTTTATAGAGAAAAACTGTTCTTTGTTTGTATTTTTTAAATAAAATAAAATGCATACCTACAGCCCTGCAGGTGAACTACATTACCTAGAATTGTGGACTTTATCAAAATTTAAAGCAGCTATCTGTGAGGTGTATCGTGAGATACAACTCATTTAGGCAAAATAGAGGGATGGCTGGCAATAATCGTTAACGTTAACTGCTGCCGTTTAACTGTCCCGTCCTAGCTTCGACGTTTTTTTCCTAGCTAATTTGTTTTCCTCAATTTCCCAGTCCACTTCTAGCAATTTACACGATTTGCTAAAAGCCTGCGCTTAAAGGAATAGCAACTGGTACTATTAATGCGGTTAGAGAGCTATAAATTTAATCAAAGTTATCAATAGTTTCAATACATATCGGGCACACACGCTGCTGTACTTTGAACCGGTAACACTGACAAAACCGTCTAATTTACAAAATAAAGCTGTTCAACGGCCGTTAAATAAATACTTTATGTTGTGGTGGTGTGATAATAAATAGCACCTCATTCGCGCTAAGCCCTTTAGCATCCGCCATCTTTATTTACGGCACGTTCGCGCCACTTCTCAGCGGCGTACGTCGCTGGCGGCGCGATCGCGCGATAGTGGCGCCGACCACTTCCCGCCGTTTGTCAAACAACGGCTTAGCGCGCTCACCTGAACCACGCCGGTTAATTGCGAAAAGCACGTTAACGTGCTACAAACATGATATAATGTTTCCTCTCCGCGTTGAAAGCGTTAATTATATTTTTCACTTCAAATCCCCGTTTTGTTAAAAATGTTTTGGGATTTCTGTAAACATGGCTTGTAACGCTAATTATGTTGTCTTATTTTTCCTGGTTGGGGTTGCCCGCATTAGTAAGCTTTAGTAGTCTCTTAGCGGATGCTATTGCGGGAGAAGCCCATACTGTAAGTACAGCTAATTTTGTTTTGGGTAACAGAAGAACAACAGACAGCCTAGTACATACTACATACATAAGGTAGGTAGCTCCGTAGCAACTTATGTATAATTGCTACCTATGCTTGTAGCTCTATGCTATAGGCTCTAGTCTCTAGCAGCTTTATCGAAGCGTTTATGACCACACATCTATCACATAAGAGGTCGCTTTTAGTTGAACTAGAAGACAGGTTTCGAATTCTGTCTTTATCAATTCTATATTCCTCTCAATGAAAATAGTTGGTAAAAATGTCCTTTCTGGTTAAAAATTAGAAAAACCATTAAATATTATTCTGCATGGCAGTTCAATAACATTTAATTTAAAAGCTCTCACCGTCTAGTTCCGGCGACCTCGACGACCTTGCAACGTGACCGGCGCCACCAGCATGGCTGCAGCGTCCAGTAGGATGAGGAGGCGCTGCGGGCCCACCCCTCCTCGGGGAACATCAGCACCTGCACACAGACACAATCATACCACTCAATATCTTCCCATTAATTCAAGTTGGAAAACTTTGTAATGGGAACAGGCGGTTTATTTACAATCCAAGTCCGCATAAATTTATTTAATAACTCCACCAGCCCCTGATACCGAGCGAATACTCGATTGATGTTGTTTTAACAATCATCGCACTGTTCCCTAGCCAATATTTTACGAGAGTATCTTCAATCTAAGAACCTGAACGAGGGCTTCACGAAACGTTAAGTACGAATTAACTAAATTACAAAACTTTACAAGCCTTTCGACGGCGGGTTGAAAAATAGCTTTTTGACTAAAACTAATATTGCAGGCCAGAAACAAAACAGAGCGGAGTTGTAACGAAGTTGTTTCAGACTCTCAAGTTTACAACCGCGGGCGGTAGGAGTGTGTACAATGTAACCCGCTCGGCGCTCGTTTACGTTTTCAGAGAGAGCAGTTCCGCCGCTAGCGTCATCGATAACGCAAACGCGGAAGCATATTGCCACCGAGACTCGTTCGCTCGATTGGCTCCTGGCATTCCGTCCTCATTTTCTTCGCCGCGTCTCGGGCAATATTTTTTTTCTCGTAAAATGTTTTCCTGCTTTCGACAATATTGCGCCAGTTTCAAAGGGGCGGAGTCGTCGAGGATAAAATCGCTTTCACATTGAGTGAACACACTAATGATTGAGTTCCGTGCGGTGCGGCCGAGCGGCGGGCGCGCGGCGTGGCGGCGGCGCGCGGCGTCTAGCACGGGGACAGTCCACGTCCGCTCACCCCACCGGCCCTTTGATCAATGTACTCCACTGTTTAATGGATTTAAAAGCATTTCATTGTTACGGATTGTGAAATGCAGGGATTTGATTTAAGTCTACTAAATTCAAATACATATGTATACCTACTACTTTAAGTGTATCTATCAAGTTAGTGATGGAAATTCGCGTCAGTATCGTTATCCTCAGGATATGAAAATATGAAATAACTTTGGACCACGGAAAACTTATAAACCGAGCTACAAGTACAACTTAACTCGTACGTCAATAGAGCTGTGGCCAAATTAATACAGCTGTTTAATGTTCAAAGTACGTTGGTGGCTCTGACTGGTCGTAATATAAAGCTCTACGGGATTGTTGGAATTTGGGAAGTCACGTCTATTCCCTGTGGTGTGTGCCAACTCGCCGATGGCCATTACGAGTTTTGGATAGATAATTCCGGCGAACATTTGACACAAGCATTTCGGTAGGTACCTTCCTCTCAAACGGAAAGTCCACAAAGCTCTAACAATGTTAAGAGGAATTATTCATCAAAGAACATTAATGTTCGTTTAGCATCAAATATTAATGTCAAAGCCGAAATGCTCCTTTTGGAATGTCGGTTAATTTATTTTGTATTTACAGAAAATTTTAAATTAGAAGGATTTTTTTCTCATTATTAAGAACGGACAAGTAGGTATGTGTTGTAGTAAAATCTGGTTGTTAGAACACGCCTAAAAATGAGCGACATGTCTATGTCGTCTTGCCTTACCGGATTAGCTGCAGCACAGTATCCGACTTTTTCTCATAGTTATTGATACTCAGTAATTAGTAGTGTACCTACTTACCTTTTTTTTTGTTTTCGGGGGGAAACCTTCAAAAGACACCCGACCTCCGAAGAGTGTGGGATTTTTACCTCACTAAAACCACCCCGGTGATCATCAGCACCACAACTGCAGAGCATTATAATTTGTGTTCTAAAGATAACACAAATTAGAATGCTCTGCAGTTACACATTTTGGTTATAGGTAGGTACAGGGCATTATAAGTTAGTAAATACTAGAAAAGTAAGTAAAACTACGTTCCATCTGAATTCGATTAATGTATGAACCTATCTATCGTAATATTCAGTATAAAAGTTCAATAAAAATTCATACCAATTTTCTATTAAGACCGAGCTTTTTATATGCGGCCAGACAAAACCTCTTCAATGACACCCATTAATATTCAAAAGCTCTCGTGGTGCCATCTATCAACACCTTTTTATATGACGCAATCAATTCGCGACTCGAGAGTCGTCCAATTACGAAGCGATCTCGAAACGATCTATTAATTACTTGGTGGACTGCGCGCGATTCGTTCGTAGGCACCTGTGTATGTACCACAGGGTAGATATACCTGTGTAATAGAATTGTTCTATCTTTCATCAATCTCTCAACAATTCATTGGCAGAGTGACTCATCTCCCTCTTCAAATATTTCCGGATTGAATCGAGAACAAAAATTGCAATGGTATACATAATTTTGCTGATTACCAACTGCTACACAGCTACTGCTGAAACAGCTGAAATAATTAGCTAGTCGTAAAGTCGTTTCTTATCTTGCCATAATGCCGTCGTGTTTTAAATTTTGTGCAAATATAGAAGTGGGTCACTTCATTGAGAATATTGAATGGATGCATTCATTATGACGTGTATTTTTCACATTCGCAACAGATGCAACAAAAAATAAAAAAGTTTTTCCGCAGTTACGTCATCCTCTTCAGTCAGCAGTGGTCTACAAAAACATGTAAACTGAAATCTCGTAATTCGTATTTTAAAATGTCGATGCAGATTGCACGACGCGACTTGATAGTCACGCGCAAGCTCTCCATTCGAGTGTTCGCGCCTCGACCCAGCGCCGGCGTTTAGAGTCTCGCCACCGACGTAAGCAGCAATTTACTGGAAGAGCTGCCAAACTGCAGACTGCACTCTAAACTACATTTTAATAACATCGAAATATTTGGGAGTTGCCACAATCCTCGACTATCGTGAATGTGCTTGGCTACGCCCGCTACGCCTCAGTTGATGACATTTTGAACGCTCGTGTTAATTTTAACTTAACGTACATTCAATAAAATTGGGTCTTTTGTTAAATAACTATCTAAAGTACACTGTAGATAGTTATTTAATTCAATACGAGCTTAAAATACCCATATATAATCAGAATACAAGACAAAATGCATCGCAGATGTTTTTGGCTCAAACAGTCTTTGCCACGACTATCTTTACATCAATGGTTGAGTGGATACCTATCACATATATTTATATATATAAAGTTATAAAAACTCCTCCACAGTTTCTATAGATAGGCTGTCCAAACGTAGTCCTATCCAAATAGCAAAAACCTTCACTATATTACACGGGAGTTATTACTTGTTTCTTCTTTTGTTTTGCCGTGATAAACCCCAAAATAATATGACTATGTGCAAAAATAACTAGTGGGTTTATGTTATGGAAAAGTTATGTAATTCCTTGTTCTGTAGTGGGATACGCCGACGCGCCGTAATTGGATTTAGTCTGGACTACGAGTGAGGATTACGGGTTTAAGGGCCATACTAATGATACAATTTTCAACTAGCCACCGAAAGTTATTAAGTGAATAGTCACGCTTTATTTGAGCACACGTGCAATCAAGGAGGTTTATTGGAAGTTAGTTAAATCCTAGAAAGAGATATGTCTAAAAGAGAACCTTCTTCAATGTAGGTACATAGAGGCTAAAGACAAACATGTCTTTGAAAGGTAGTCTGAAAACGTTTCTATTTTCCAAATTAGGACCGTCAGTGACAAAAGTCCACACATCAGTTTTTTAAATCTTAATTATTGAGCTGAATGTATAATTAAAATCGGAACAGAAGTAAAATTTTAAGAATACCAACTCTTAGATATGCAGAACTAAATACAATGTGTCGAATAATTTTGTGTTAGTTGTGTCAGTGTGTAAAATTAGCAGTGTTAATCGACTTTTAACTAGCAACAAAAAAACTACTTCCGTTATTTATTTGACGATAAATTTTTGTATCGTTTGATAAACAATTTCAAAACTGGTTCTTAGGTTTAACGAAAATCTGAAAACAAACTTAATTTTTTTACGATGGGTTGGTTGCACGACACAAAAATAATGGGTTTGAGATATGAAGTTTGTCGACCTCACTCATAAGAATATATACGAGTAGACAAGTGTGGACCTTATGACACTGCGACCTTTAATCTTGGTTGTACGTTGTTTTCGTAGGGAAGAAAGATTGCGCGGACATTATCATTCTTTTATATTGCGAATCTGTTTGATCGCTCGTACGAGTTTGTTTAGGTCGCGCGATTGATTTATGACAATATCTTGCACGTCTTGAAACATGATATTATCTGCAGTGTGGAGAGTGTTATAAATATTGCTGTTGGTTCTGTGGACACTTAGTCATTTTTCTTTCTTATTTTGATATTTCTTTATTCGGGTAAATCTAGCTGCTAAGCATGATGTCCTAAGTTGCTAGGTTCTGGTAAGTTGGATTTACAAATATCTAAATTTTTTTGGGTTTTCCTTGTTCAACTTAATACAACAGAATCAGATAATTAGACTTAATAACGTCCTCACAGGATGGTGGGCTTACAAAAGCACAGCTCCGTCTATCTTCTTACGCAGTAGTGCAACAGATACTTACGTGCCTCTCCAAGCACTAACTAGAGATACCTACATCTAATTAAAAGTTTCAGTATTTTTTCTTTCAGCGCGATGAGATCATGAACATAAGAAGGAAGTCGCGGGAACTTGTTGAGTGATGCGGGTAGAGGGGTAGGGGGGTTATCTCTGAAGTTCCCTCATTAACTTGTACGTCAACATGACTGCGTAAATACTCCTCATAAGCCAAGCGACCCTCGCAGCCGGATTATTAGTAAATAAACATAGTTGTGAAATTCCAAAACGGAAAATTTTGTGCAAAATATGAAGATAATTTGATATTTTCAGTCAAAGAATCCACAGCTGTACTGTAGTTTCGCAGAACTCGCAAAACACATGGAAATAAAGTTTAGATTTTAGAGCTAAAACAAAATCGACGTCCAATCTTGGATATCGGTAGCAAACTAAAGTTTTCCAACAAAAACTTATGTTCAAGCTAAACTCAGCTCACAGTTGAAAAAGTCTCGACAGTAAAAGAGCAAGGCAATAAACAAATATGACTGGTGCGGTATTACAGCGAGTTCCATAGACGAACTCGAGCTTAACTCAAGCTCAAACTTGTCTCTGGTTGCTTAAGGCCCGATTTTACCAAACTCTGTTTGACATTTAATGTGTGTCGTATTAAGCTTATGACAGACTGTTTTTTAACAGTGAGACAGTAGACAAAATGCATAACGGGATATGTTTTACATTATTTTTATCTCACGAAGCGATGCGCGCTTTATTTGTGGTAAAGAAGTGTACAGACACGCTGTGCGCAGGAGCTCTCGGTACCGTCCGAAACACGAGCGAAGTCGGAAATGTTTGTGAGTGTATTTTGTGCTGACGCTACCGCTACTCATCTTGGCGCACACATTAACAGCGTCTTTGCACACTTGGTTACCACAAGTAAAGCGCACGTCGCTTCGTGATATAAAAATACTGTAAATAATAGAGTTTGGTGAAATTGGGCCTTAGAGCTAGAGATACAACGCGGTATCTATAGCTCTAAGGCCCAATTTCACCAAACTCTATTATTAACCCATACCCACACCCGTGTTACCACACTTTGTTAGTTATATTAAAAGTTACATGTATTTATCTATATTTATTTGTGCTTATATTTATATGTAATTAGGTATATGTTATATTCATAGTTTTAATAGGTTTATGCGTATCTTTATATTTAAAATATTTATTCCTCAGTTTTCATGATTACACCTACCACTGTTTGTCTCTGCATCACCCAAAGGTTGACTGGTAGAAAAAGCCTATGGTATTAAGTCCGCCCCTGTACATTTATGTGCTTGAAGTATTAAATAAATAAAATTATCAAGCTAAGAATTTTGAGACTGCTTTTCTAGTGCTTGCATAGTGAGTCAGAAAGTACGTCAAATCATCAAATGGCAACCGAGACGTTAAATAACTAACAGAGTTGGGTGAAATAGGCTAAACGTACCTACAATTTAGTTGGAAATCATCCATATTGACAGTTTGTGTATA
Source organism: Hydraecia micacea (assembly GCA_914767645.1). Taxonomy (NCBI): domain Eukaryota; kingdom Metazoa; phylum Arthropoda; class Insecta; order Lepidoptera; family Noctuidae; genus Hydraecia; species Hydraecia micacea. The sequence continues at coordinate 7,434,524 of OU611794.1, forward strand.
TGTACGGCCGCGGTCACCGGTTCCGTGTCGAAATCTAATTAACCTGCCAGTTGGTTCAAACACGGCAGATGATGGCGGCCGCAGCTCACTTCATTGCCTTTCATTAGCGACTGGCGTTTCTACGTGTATTTCACTAATAAACCTAGTCAACCTAGTGCGGATTACACTCGTAAATTCTGTGTCAAACTTAATTATAAATAAATAATTAATGTTGTTGAGTTTTTTTTGTAAAAAAATCAGATTTTGGTAAAAAAATATTGAGGTCGGTCATCTCTCTGTCTGTTTATCCGTTTATGCGCTTATATCTCAAGCATATAATTATATCCGATTTATCTGTTTATTCTTTGAGTTCATAGCTATGTTATCTGGACTGATTTTGGGTGTGTAGGTACAGATATATATGTAGATATAGCCCACACGGGCGGAGTTGCATGCACAGCTAATATTTTATAACTCTCTGGTTTCTTAATTCTGTAATGCTTTTTTTTACACCTAGCACAACAACCTCCTATACAATAGTAACAGATAGCTAGGCGAGCACTTAGCTACAAGTGACATTAAGCGGCCGGCTTCCCTCCATTAACTCCAACAATTTACATTGCATGTTAAACAGTGGCACGTAGATACGTAGTTACACAGAGATGTACACAACGCTCAGGTAATGCAGTTCCAAGATACAGAAAGGAAACTAATACAATAAAGGAACAATTTGAAATAGGGACAATTTAAAATAGGGATCATTTGAAATAGGGACAATGTTTAAAAAAATAAGTGTAACAGCTGCAACCAGCAACAACAACACAAACCAATGTTAACGCATGTTTTATTTGCTGAGCGCCGATATCTGCGCGGCGGCCCGCAGCTATTCACCGGTAGCGGGAGAAACTGCCAATTTGCAGTTTGATGATACGACAAAGGGTCGGAACGCGCGTGTGGTCCGCAACTCCGAACTGGACGAACACACGATACCGTATACCGGTCTAACTCAATTCCATGCCGAGCCCAATTTGCCAACAAAGATCTTTGGACACTATTGCTTTTTGGATTTTAGCATCAGATTTTCAGCTTTGTTGAGTGCTTACACCACCGGTTCGTGTATCCGATTAGGTTTTTGTGAAAATGCTAGCAAATATGCGAGCGCGGTTATACAATTGTGAGCTAATACCTAGAAACTGAAATCTTTATGTAGGTTAGGTACACTACTAGTGTACTTTGTAATCTCGGGTACCGAAATGAGCCATCAACTCTATGTGCCCTCGATTACGATAATGACTATACCAACGTGTTTATTATTTTATGTAACAATTAATTTGGAAACATTGTATTAATGGAACATCTATTTGTCAACTCATCGTTTATTTGGTTTGTTTTATCCGCAAACAACAATTTCCATCGATTTTGGGATTTAGAAGGAATTAGCAGATAATGTTATTTAGAGAGAGCAGTTTCCGCGATCGGTAGCCAATGCATAAATTATGCAATTGCTTTGTGCATAATTAGTGAACACATCAATGGTATTAGTGTTTATGGGTAACTGGTTCATAAACAACACACAATTTATACTGCAAATACTAACGTTAAGCTTTATTACAGCGGAACAGTTTAATACTTCATTTGAACAATACATAAAACATGTAATTCCGAGTTGTTCGCTCGCTAACAATTTCCGCTACTTCTTTGCCGCCAACATACGAGGAAATTAAAGCTCACCAGACGTTCGCTGGCCAGACAATTGTGTTACAGAACGTTGATTCGACCAACAAATCAATTTTATACAACCGAGACTTTTAATTGGACGATAAAGCGAATAAATTGGAAGAAATAATTTCGTTTGCGGTTGATCGGGTGGGTTTCTTCATTTCTTGTTGCTAGGCAACGAGGGTGACAACACGAAGCGCCGAAGGCACGTCGCGACGTAGGGTGATGTGGCTTATCAGATAATTGACTGCAACTAGTGGTGACGCGAGAGGAATTGCACGAGATGCTCCCCGTCGAGCGAGCGATCTTATTTGTGTCACGTACGGAATTGATGATCACTCGATATGTAAATTGACTTAGTTCCCGAATAACAAGGTTATGTAGGTATGTTAAGTACCTACAGGATAGCACATCAAAGTGACTGTAGATATCATAGTTTACTGCTTTATCAACAGAGACAATAAATATTACTTTGAAAGGTACTGCTACAGTTCCAAGAGTTGGTCCCTATAGTTTCAGTATACCAATTTTTTGTTCCTTTCAGATACCAAGATAATCTCGTGAAATATCACACGATATGATACAAGGGTTAATAAATCACGAAGATCTTGGCATTCACAGCTAAGTAAAAAAACTTGGCAAAGTTCACATAAAGGAGACTGTGTGCTGATCTATTTATATGTATATTCTGCGCAGCCGTCGAGCCTACCCTGTCATCACCATATATTTTGACTTGTAGTCTTTATGGACTCTTCTCTCTGCAGTTTGCTAGGCTGTTTTATTGTGGGAAATCAGATATTTACTTTCATGATATTTTTATGAGGAACCATTTAGATTTTCGGAGGAAGCCTAAACCCTTATTTATCGCGCGCATTATCATGCCTAATGCAAACGTACAAAGCTACGAAAATGCCAAAGTTGTTCATGATAAACTTGCTTATTTCTGTCAGCATAAAAGTAATCAAACTTCTACAGGGTGCGGGGACATCGACGCATAAACTGTTATCATAGATTCAGTACATGATTCTGGACCCCCTGAGTTGAACATGTTCGTCGGTTATAAAAAAAAAGCTGTTTCATAGAAAAGTGCAATACCTACACGTTTGGGAATAGTGTAGCTTTTTACTAGTGCTTTCACTGATAGAAAGCTACACTATTCCCGAGTGGCATAGGGTAGTTTTCATAACAGAAAAATGCACTGTTCCTGTGAGAATATCAATGCGGAAATACATAGAATGTGTGTTCCATGGAAATTGCGCGGTGTGCAAATTGGCATGCGCATAACTATATTACCTATCCAATCAAACATCAGGGGTGTAGGTAACCTCGTAACAAAATCAGCATATCAGAGATATTATAATGACATCACAAAGCTATGTAAAGCGAGCGAGTTGCCAACTATATCGGTTCATCATGCATGCGAGAACTTCACTCATTCCAATATGTATGGACTGGTGAACTAGCACATCTCTAGTTAACTATTTAATGTGCCTTCAGCGGAGATGTTTCTATGGTTTAGAAGCTCTCCATAATTCTGCGATCTGAAAGATTCGTTTGGGAAAATTGGATACCTAGTCTTGTGGCAATATAACAAACTGACACTGACCGCTTCAGTTCAGGCGTCACAAAAAAAAAAAAAACATGATTCTGAACATTTCTACTTTTATAGTTTTGAATATTTTACAAATACAAAACATGGAAATTTTACTGCTTCCATGTTTAGATAAACGTGTTTTATAAATAAAAATAAAAGAATTTAAATAAAATATCAGGTGAGAGCTACCGTAAATCGCGCCAAGTGGCGACAGGTGCCGATACGAACGCGTCACATGTGAACCCACCGTTATTGCAACTATAAAAACAATTTTTCCCAACAATGATATTACAAAAATAAATGTAGCATCGCCCTTATACATACATATTCTAAAATTGAATTCATCTGGCTTTGAATTCGTATAAACTTTGTACGCATAGAAATGTAAAAAACAGTTTGTACGAATATTTGATCAACGGATTTTCACACGCACCGAAGTAGAAAAAAAACTAGGTACCTATTCATTTTTGTTTTGGAAACGTAAAATAGGCAATGGAATGTCGTAGAAAAATCAGACAGTAACATTTTTTTTTCCAGTCAAAGCAAGGCCATAAAATAGGCATCAACTTATCGAGATAGTTTTTATGAAAGCTCCGTAACATCCGAAAAAAGGCGAAAATATATCGGAGAGGTACAAAAAAGTAGCCATAATTCATAGTACATTCGTACGTATCCTACAGGGCCCGAGCCCCGGTGGCGGTGCCTCGGGCACACGACGTAATGCACAAAGGGCGCTAAGTGGCAGCGCGGTTCATCGATGAAACAAAGGGAAATATTACCCGGAACACTGCGAAAAATTGAGATATTCTCTCACAGAGCGGAGTGGCTTGTAAGCCGTAAATGATTTTGTTTACGATTGTACTGTTCATGTTGAGAGCTCGTTAGAAGACGGCAAGAAAATCTTTTTCCTTTTTTTATTACAGCTTATTAATGCTAAGTTCTTCAACTGATGAACTGTACCTACTATGTATATGTACTGGAGTAGGTATTTCACATCTCGAATTGGTTTACGTACGGATATTTCAGGATGGGTTATGGCGGTGTGTTATTTTGAGAAAACCTAAACTTTAAATCCCATTTAACTATTAATTTTGATATTAGATCACTTTAGTTCGATTTCAACTCTTGATTTGATTTTTTTGTATTGCAACACTTTTTTACGTCTGCTAAAAACCATTACCCAGCTTCAGTAGCAAATTTATTAAGCAGCATTACCCGCTACTATACCCTGTTGGGCAACAAATTTACCTACATACTCTGTCACACACCTCTCCACAACAGTTACAATCAAATCCCAGCAGTCAAACAGGCGACCACTAATTGTAAGAGCAGGCAATCAAGCAATCAATATCACAACAATGGTACAACATAAACGATTGTACGCCGTAGTAACAGCCGGCGATTACCGAAGGCATACAGTGAATGCTTCGGGACGAGCTGAATTTAATAGCGGAGTATAATTCAATTGTTCCAGCCTGCCGGCCTGTGAAACTATATTCCTTTTGCATCGTGAACTGCACACGGAAATGACAACCTTTTTAAATGCGATACAGGTTGATACACCAACTAGTATTGGCTATTTTTTGTGTTTATTCTTCGTTAAATACGTGTTTTCGAACTTCTATGAAATATATTTACGAACGTCTAATTAATTTCCACCCCTGTTCTTTTTCCAGATTTCCGCCAACTTGGGCTTCTTTCTCTAATTGTTGATCGTATTGTTGTGTATTTGTTTGATCATTAATACGGCTTTTTCATCAAAGACATTTTTAAAACATTTCTGCCTTCCAGATCTTAAAAAAAAAAATAAGACAAAACCTCCATTGTCACCCGAGATATTTAAACATCACATTCAGTCAACCACTCACGTACAACAATATCATAATAGCGGTCATCAAAATAAAATTGGGAACAAATGAGTGTCACGCAGGGCGATACGTGGGCGCGTCGTATTGGCGCAGGCGACGCCGGGGAGCGAGACAAATAGCACTCATTCCAAGATATTGTCCCTAATGTATCGCAAAACGACCAAAACATGTTTATTGAGATTCCACGCAGAAATCGGGGAGATGACGCAGCGTATACGAAATCGCTTTCTATTTACTATTCACTTATACTCTCTAAGTACATGTCTATTGTTGATATATATTTTTGTATTTCCACTTTGTTTCGTGTCCTTGATTCAGTTTAAATATTGTGTTCCGTAATCCGAAAGTCACTCGTGTGTAGGCTGGTTCATTCAAACACTTCATTGAATAATGTAGATGAATCTAAATCTTGATATCGAATTGTAAGGGATGTGCCTGAAAATTCTTACAGGAGATTTCAGAGCTAACTGAATACTGAAACTAATTTTTTACTGGTAATACCTGAAGTACAGAATTAAGTTTCTACCTAATCCCATAGGAGAAAGACTTGAGTTTCTATCTATGTATTCCTTTAGACATTATAATTAAGTATTTCAATAAAAACATCGCAACAAAGCTTTCCTTGTTAGTAACGTTATACCGGATACATTAATTAGAGAAGACGTACACCAACAAATATTGTGTACATCTCAATTCGCAACAGGAACAGCAATTACACTAGCAGTATATTTTCGCAACATCATAACCGCTTAAAAAGATAAACATGAAAGGAGGGTGGCGGTATTTGCCACATCAGCGAACAATCAGTCTCGTTAGGACCCAGTTGGGCGCCAATTACAGATCGGTATTGGTCTGATTGCACGGAAAATAACAGCTCGGGAAACAAGATTTATAAAGCGAGTGTATCCATCAACTGTTGCCGGAATATTGGGGTTATTTCAAACAATGTAGCCCATAAAAATTTGAATTATGTACTTTGCGGATTTCAGGACGAAATAAAAAAAAAAGTTTCACGATTTCCATGTAAAGTTTGTTAAGTGAACAGAATGGTAGGTGCTTTGTGGGTGTTTTGTATGCGTGCGGAGTTTTTGACTTTGTTTATATCTTCCGTAAATAGGTACTCTACAAGACATGAGAATCTTTTATGCGAATCCTAACAAAACTTTTCTTTTTGTAAGATTTGGCTTGTATATCAAGCCCTTTACACAGTACAGTCACGACCAGACTACAATGGCTATTCAATTTACTGTCTTGAACTGTGAAGCACTTGCAATGCCTGGAACACAGAAATGAAATAGAAAATTACGACAAAAATACAAATAATTACCTAACTAAAAAAAAAAATATATATATACAATATGTAACAAAAACCCTGTCCGATCCAATAAAGGCGTATTCCTGATTCAACATAGGTACTATAAAAAATTGTAATACAAATGTAACTCATAAAAACCAAAAGTTATTGATTTTTTATTTTTATAATCCATGCGAAATTTAACACTGAATATGGCAAATTTTCATAAGTTGACAACACTCCACCCGTCGGCAAAATCTTTTTATTTTTACCTATTTTTATTTCAAAGAACACCGCCATACACTACCGCGTTGTAGGCACTATTTAAACTAGTCGCCGACTCTTTGATGTCGCCGACTGGTTACCTACCGGCGCGCTATTTGTTACCAACTTGCCAGTCTTTCGTGGAGATAGCTTTCGATCGGACGTCCGTACGTATCACGTGCCGCTAAAGTTTCGCGAATAATGTATTCCAATCAGGATTTTTTAATGTGTTGATGTACTTAGGCAAGACCGACTGTAATTATGCAGCTGCGCGTAGAACGTATGAGGTGCGCTTGTGACAGTACTGTCGCCGTCAGAGCGTGTGTTCCAACGCCTGCATAACCGTGTGTACACCACAGGCAGTGTTCATGAGCACGAGTCACAGGCCGCTGATGCTGGAAGACCACGAGAGCGCAACGTTGAAATCGAGGAACAAGTGCTGGATATGTTTGCCGCGGACCCCACGCAAATTGGACACAAGTCACATCACAAGTGCCCTGCAAATTTAGTGAAAAGGTGTCTAATGTGTATTAGTGTTGGAGGTGGACATGTGGAGCACAATCGCCGAAGTGTGCAACAACAACAAGTGAATGTTTTAATGAACTGATACCTGCAGTCGGTATGTACATTGCCACACATCACATTAAAAAAAAGCCCTTATTAGGGTTACATTTATTTCAATTAATTGTTTCTTGATAAACAGTATTAGGTCTGAAATCCGAATCACTATGCCTACAAAACAATATCAGCTGATATACGCGTAGCCATAAGGTCAAGGTATGACGTATAAGTTTGTTTGGCGGCACGCGACAAAGCAGGTTCATGACAAAGGATCATACAAACCGTCTCGCTCAGGCGGCTTCTTTGACACAAAGCTGTAGGTGAACTTTGTCGAGCGATCAGTGTTGCCTTTGATCAGTTTTTATTTTTTATTTTATTTTAATTATTTTCACTGGGGAAAAATAATAATTTCAAATCCATTAAATGGTTACGTATATGTGTTCGCAGTACGATGCCGAATAATACTCTTAAGGATCGGACAGGGTTTTTTTACATATTGTATATATATAACGCGCACAAATAATATTATTTTTACACGATGAATGGGGTGGAAATCAAGGAATTTTGTTGCATAATTTCCGACCAACATTAATATACAACAAACGAACAAATGATATGGAAATGAGACGCAATCATTTTTCAGCTTCATACAGGCGTAGGTACGTCAGGCATTCACGAAGTACGCTGTGCACCTCGCGGGGGTAAACACGTATTTTTATACTGCATTTTAAAACCTTAAGTACCTCAGGCATAAAAAAAAAAAATTGTTGTGTAAGGCCATTGGAATCGGCAGCCGCCGTGGCCGAAATACGGTCTGGAGGACTTTACTCTACACACTTGCCGAATGAAAGCGAGACCGAAAAAAGTGTTCCTTTAACTCTCGACTGTTTTTTTACTGCTGATCATCATAATTCAATCTCTAACAGAACAACAATATGGAAAAACCATTTTTCAGCTCCATTCGTCATCGGAGCATTTACAGAGTACGTTGTGCACCCTACGGAGGTGTAACGACTAATGTCCAATTTACAATTCACGCGTGTCGTAATGTGATTTATCCAACCCTTTGTGACTGGACCCGCCACAGTCCGCATGGATACGTTGCCCTCGAAAAAGTATGCTAAATTCATCATTCACTTCGGGATATAAATGAAAACGGATATTTTTGACCGTTGAGATTGTACTTTCTTAATAGAAGACACTGCGAAGTCGGCGGACAGTTTGTGAAGGTTTGGTATAATTGTTTTAGGGCAACCTCTAAATAAAGGTAGGTATACATGTAATGAATAATTTAGTTAGGTGTCTTTTTTTACATCTCACCAATTTGTTTTAATGTCTATGTAGTTTTATACTTGGAAACTATTTACAACAGAGTTTTAAGCATATTATTATCTCATTGGTTAAAACATAAAAGCTTGGCTCGCCAGTTTAAAAACCGTTTCACTTTTATTTTTCCTCTTAAAAATGATGTAGTCAATAGTGAATTCCAGTGAGCGGTGTGAACACGGCAGTAGGTACCTACCTACGTGGCACGGCTGCCGGTAGTTCATGTTTAACGTGACAGCTGCTGGTCGCCATCACCGCTCTCACGGCTAAACACATTCTACCATTTTATTATGTATGTCGTACGTGTTCCCCCGGCTTTTTTTATTTCTTTTATTATAGTAGTTTTTAGATTGTGTGCCTTGAATAAATAATTTTTTTAGTAGCTACAACTTTAACACAACATTTTGTATTGATGTCTACTAATTGCTAAGCAAGCGCCGCCTCAGATGGATAAAATTGCAGACCACTGTGTTGGCCTTTCTTTGTTTTATACTAGAAAACATGATGTAGGTTTACCCTTTCTATTTCAGGAATTAACCATAACAAACACCATCAATCACCATTTTTTTAACTAGAATTTTCCTGCCACAAAGGATCATAGCACGATACTCGTACAAACAACGATATAGTGAATATAATGTTTTCATTACATTCTTCAGACGTTCAACGTTCCTAAATCGAGTTGAGTAAATATTGTTACGCCTCGTTTCTCTAACTAAATAAGCATTCACTTCTCGAAAGGAAAACAGAACTACGTAAAGAAATTTTTAGGTAAATATGTCTAAGAGAAAATTGTAATACATCGCGAAGATAAAATCCAGATGGCTGCAAAATGCTTGGCGAAAATGAACAAAGTGCTCAAACTCGTCGGCGAAATATTGAATTCCAATTGAAATGATCTTTATGAATACTCAATTGCTTCAAATAATCAGAGAGTTTATTATGCAGGAATATATATCGAACGTCTATCTATTGGCAGATTGTTTGAATCTATGCAGATATTGGCAATAACATTAAAATTCATGGTTGTGAAAACAGACGTCGTCAATACAAATGTTTGTTGGGGTACGTCAATGTTGGGTTGGTATTTTTTGTGTGCTATTAATTTTATGAATGTTGGTAGCGTACAAACTGTAGAATATACAGTTGGAGCATACATTACATTGATTACTAATGCCATTACCGTAACGTTGGTGGCTCAGTGAGCAGAAACACATTGCTGTGACTCTTGGAATTAAATGTCGAGCGTGGTGAGCTTAAAGATAGTGTAGTGTATACTGACAGGTTGTTTATAGCAATAGCTGGGACATAGCTTTAGTAATCTAATACTACATTACGGTTACAAAGTGTTATATGGATATCTAAAACAATGTGTGTTTATTCTACGTCTATCGTTACGATGGCACGAATATTACGTGCAAGTTGTTTACCACAATGCAAAAAATATTTACATGTATATAAAGTCACGCCTTTTTCCCATGCGGGTAGGCAAAAACTACAGAACGCCACCTGCTACGATTCTTAAAACTCCTTTTCTTGCTTCATTTACGTTCAAATAATATAGAGAACTAGCTGTTGCCCGCGACTTAGTCTGCGATCCAGAATGAGCAGTAGCTCATGTCCTTACCCAGGTCAAGGTCTATCTATGTGCAAAATTTCATCCAAATCCGTTGAGCCGTTTTAGCGTGAAAGCGTAACAAACAAACTTACTTTCGAATTTATAATATTATACTAGCTGCTGCCCGCGACTTCGTCCGCGTAAAATCCTATTCCTAACTATAAGTAAGTTTATTTGTTACCTTTTCACGCCTAAACCACTGAACCGATCATCCTGAAATTTTGCATCATTGCGAAAAAAAGTGCTGTTCCCGAGGAAAACAACAATACACGTGGCGCCATAAACAAACTTACTTTCGCATTTATAATATTAGTTATGTAAACTCATGAGGAATAAATACTTTATAATTGATATCCTACCCCAAGTTACAACCATTATATTATATGAATACGGATACAGTAATCGCTATTATTCATAGATCATTTTACGCTCTTATAATTTATTTCTGATAAGGCAAATTAATAATAATCAATACAGAGAATACACAGCATATTAATAGACCACAATGAGAAATGAACGAAAAAAAAAGAAAAGACGAAACAAATAATAAATGAATAAGTCATGTTTCAACAAGGTTATGGAAGTCGGTAAGAACAGCGTGGCCCAGTCTTGTGACCCGACTTCCGTGTAAGAAACGATAGGAATTCGATTTAGACCCTCGCGGCCAACGTCCTTCCTGAATGTAAAGCGAGGGTGACTTTGTGTCCCACTAAGTCTATTTTTAAATTATAGTAAAATTGACATTGTTTTGCCTCCCAAGATCGTTTATTGGGTAAAATAGAGGTACGATTTTCGATGGAAAATTACCTAAAAATTGCTTTTCTGAACCTATAAAGTGTCACCGCGTCGTGAACCTTTACTTTGGGCGTTGCTTATTTTAGGCTAACCTTCATTTTATTTCATATACCAGATAATTTAGTACAACATATTAAAATTTTAACCATTTTTACCCCAGGCTTCCGAAAATATATATTTTTTGTTTTTTATTTACGAAATTTCTACCTTTTGTTACAAATTTGGTTGTAGTTTCAACAAAAATCATTATTTATTTATTCATTTTGATTTCTTTTAATTACTGCTGAATGCTAGAGCTATCGTCTATACCCTAATTTTTAATATAATCATGCAAATCTCACACACAGCTTTCAGCTCTCTCTCTCATTGGCGTATAACAGCACAGGATAGAGACAAGTGGAAGGAGGGAAGGGAGGTCTTTGCCCTGCAGTGGGGCAGAAATGGCTGATAATAATAATAATAATGCAAATCTAGAGCGATTTTTGTAAAAAGAATGTTCTACTAAAATGGTTAAAATTGTAACATGTTATAGTAAATTATCGTAAATCGAATCCTTAATAGTGGATCACTATTTACGCCAAACCCTGTATATGCTAGAAATAGGTTTGTCGAATCATCAGCATGAATAAAAAATTAATCACCCATAGATTCAGTATCATGAAACCATCTATTAATTAACAAAACAAACATAATTACTGCCTGAATACTGAACAAACAAGCGACCGAATAGTCCCTTTAATTATAACGACTTGACGAAGGCTACTTGTAACCCAATAGGAGATCGTTAATATGACGTGATACAACTCATGCAAATGCGACATACACCACACATACTAATTATTCGACGGTCCTCTATGATTGGCTCACATGTAATTTACTCAAGCCTTCGAACCGCTATATGTTTCCAACTAATACCTGGGTCTTGGTATGAAGTAAATCTTATTTAATATCTTAGTTTAGTAATGTGTACCTATAGACTTATAGAGTTTCGCGTTCAAGGGTTCGTTCGGGAAAATATGGGATAGACAAAGTACCTAATATGTATTTTCTCGGCATGTCAGAAGTATTTGAAGAGGTCTTCAGAAAAGTTATTCAACTGTTTATCTAGATACTAATAATAAAGCTGAAGAGTTTTTTTTGTTTGAACGCGCTAATCTATGGAAGTACCGGTCGGCTATGAAAAAATATTTTTGCATTTGATAATTGAATCCTTGAAGAAAGCTAAAGGTTATTTAACCTCACGCTATGACGTTTAGGAGCCGAGCAAAAGAAAAAGTCAGAAAGAACGCCAAGCGAAAGCGAAGTGACAGCGCGGGAAGGTGACGACGACGGGGCGGGTCAGGAGAAAAATTACGCGGACGAAGTCATGGGCAGAAGCTAGTCATAAAAAGACACATTTCAGTAGATTTATCAGAGTATTTGTATTAATGATTACAGAAAACCACGCGTTATTGCCATCTATAGCTTGAAGTATTATTTAGGGCTGATTTTTGCAACGCCAGATAATTTTATCTGAGGGTAATTTTGAATTTTTGTCAGTTCTTTCTTATAAAATCTGTCAGACGTCAATTTTATTCCACGAATAAAAAATATTTGTTGATTGAAAAATCAGCCCTTGGTCAAATAGAAATATATCTACTCAGATAAAAATGTGATAGCGAGTTTCCCTTTTGCTTGTTATCAGATAAAAGGAAACTGATCCTATTTCTGAAAATCCTTTGTGTACACCTACACACAGGATGTTCAGAAATATGACCTTTATTTAGATTCCAGTATTTCTTATACCTACCAATGTTTATTGTTCCAATCTATACATTTTTTTGAGAGCTTGTTATTTGTTATTGAGCCACAAACGGTATATTCAATTAAATCCGCATGCTGATTAAAATTCAATAAAACTACCTCCATAATTTACTGTCGATAATCCAGCTGCGTTTCCGAGTAACATAAATAACCCTGTAAAATCCAGTCGGATGAAATCATGAACATATATATTGTGCGCCGAGAGACAAACATGTTTACAAGATGTTTGTTTTGCTGAGAAAAGGCAAGTGAAATCAAATTGAAGTTATGGTGACTCCGTATTGTTATTCTCGTTCTGTGAATGCAGAAAATAAATTTCTCTTCAGCGTTTATTTTGCGGCTGACGAGGAACTTGTGTTTTCAGGCAATTTAAGTTGTTCGGCTGACTCGCGCCCCGCTACGCCGCTACGTATCTCGTAGCACCGCTACGGCGCATCGCTACGGGCTACGGTACCCTAGTTGTGCTCGCCATTATATTCGCAAACTTTTAAGTCGGAGTTGTTCTTTATTTAAGGCACTTTAAGATAGGGAGATCCATGTTGTGGATGAGACGCTCATTTAGTGAAGCATACTTTTTTCTTTGTCTTTCTGCTCAGATATTCGAATCGGAACTAGATATCTTATTAGCAGTACTGATTACTGCAATATTGATATTGATTACTTTCTTTTCAACTTTTAATCACATCATATTTATGGTTCGATTTAATTGAGGTGTTGGATATCTTGTATCTTAAAATAGACATACGTAAACACAAATTGAGTGTATGTATGACTGCTTCTGTAAAATTCGTCAGTTATCGCCAACCAAACGGAGTCCAAGCGATTTAAAGTAAAAACAAAAAGCGTAGCTATTAAGAGCGCTGCCACAATAAAAGATATTCGTTCCGAAAACAATTTGTAGTAAAATGTATTCCGGTACATTTTGTAGTTCAATGTGACTTGAAAATATTTTCATTTGTTGCTCGGCTGTGGCCGCGTAATAGCGTTCTTTGTCGCGGAATTAGCAATCAGCCGACGGCACTCCGCAGCCGCTGAAAAAAACAAGGCTCCGAGCTTTTTCTTAATTGCTGCGCAGATAAGCTTTACGCCGCAGCCCGCGCTCACAAATTACTAATATTTATCTAACGACTCGACTAAATGAAAACATGAAAAATGCGAACCCTTTCTCACGAAACGCTTACTCCACTTGCCATACGCTCAACTAAAATTAACTTCTATTACAGACTCAAAGTGTTTAAAAAACATTAAAGCGACCGCCGGAATCCTTTTAACCGCCGTATCTCGTTATAAAGAAGTAAAACTTTACGTTTCTCTTCATGCAAAAAAATGAAGACGGTCGAAGTTTTCCACTTTACCGGCGTTAAAATGAACTTCGTTTAAAGACTGAATTGTATTTGGAACTTGTTAATTCCCGTCTCCCGCGCAGTTACTTAAGTAAGTCTTTCATTAACGCTCGTCACGTGAGTGGAATTATAAGCCGCGGAGTTATAAGGTTGGCAAAAAATTCAAAAGACAATGATAGCATCGCCGTCCATCGCAATTCGAAAACCCTTCCTCAGCTCGCCGCCTTTGAATACAAATCGAGCTCCGCTACCTAACAACTTTTTATTAACCGTAACCGATCACATTTTTGCCCAAAGTTACTTCTATTGCGGTCTACTCGGCCTCTGTTGTTTTAGAATCGAAAAGCAATTCTATTTGGTATTCCATTTGAAGTTGTAATTTTATTATTTCAATATTTTCTTTAGCGGAGCAACATGAAATGAAAATACATTTGCGCGCCATTTAAATTACATCAAAATATATTTGAAGCGATTGGGCATCGTTACAAGTTGATGTGCTGAAATTGTCTGCATCTGTTACAGTTGACTGTAAACGTTATCGCTTCAAATTATTCTCAACGGTCTGTCTCGTCTCAGCAACACAATAAACAGAATACAGATATTCTGTTGCCAACATTTTCAAATAAATGTAGTCGAACTATCTTCAGCAGAAGAGAAATGTTACACCACAAATTAAGCGAAATAGTTTTCCCTCAAAAGGGCAAATCTATAGGTGTTCAGTGAATACGTATGTCGAGGGAGGGTGTTACAGTGGTTACAAAAAGAACCTCCGTCTGTCAGGCGCGACGGGTAGCTCTGTAGGACAATGAAAAACACTTTCACCCCGCCGCGTGTGAATGCAAAATAGGGTAAAACTTTGCTTTACTGCCTACATACGCACCGCGCTACCAATGTAAAGATATTTTATGCGAACCCCGCACTCGTTTATTAAATAAAGAAAGTTACGTAAACCACTTTATTAGTGACAAAGACGAAATACATATGAAACATATGAAAAAGGGACGAAACATACGAAAACCTCCAAACTTTATATCTGTTCGGCTTGTTGATTTCTCTTTTATACATTGACGACTGTATGTCTATATTATAACCACGGACTCCTTGAATATCAAGTTCACTTCTTAAACAAATGGTTGGATATATTTCGCAGAGAGAGGGAATAAACATATCTCTAAGCGAGGGTAGTCTGGGAATTGTAGTGCCATCTGCAATTATTCAGATTGAACTGCGGGTTTCAATACATCAATCCTTCCAAGAATCCATTAATATTAATGGGAGTGAAGCTCCAATGAAAAATGTAGACGTTTGTAGCTGTTTTTATTGAAATAGAAACAAAGGGTTATCGTAACAGAATGTCAAGGAAAGATCTTTACGTTGCCAAGATCATTTTCTTTGTGAACCGTTCGAGTGAACAAAGGAAACTTCAATAAAATGGCGGCTATAACAAGTACCTAGTGGTGCAATGAGTCGGCTATGTTCCGGCTGACACATTTGCTCGTTTAAATTCATGGTATCCTGCACCCGCAAATAGTTAGCGAAGTTTGAATGACAGTAACGGGTGAGGTGAGGTATGAAATCACTGTTCATTTGAAAAGCGGGAGAGCTGGCTGAGCCACCCTCGTCTCACGATGGAGGCATTTCCGATGGCTATTATGGATACAGAGCCGAGTGGTTGCGGTGTACGTACCATATAACTTATAGAGTTGGTGTTTAAGTTCAGGTATTAAAAGTAATCCTACATAACATTTTTGAAGTTGTTGCTAAAATATGTATATGTATCGCTATCATAGAGAAAATTTTCCATCGTATCAGTTTTGGACTTTTGGGCATTCAACACTAATTATAATTTCAACCCTTCCATAAAACGAAAAGGGTGACACAAAATACCTGTGGTATATTTAACAACGGTTTGTATGCAGATTTTTGCTGTGGCTGAAAACAATCGTCCGGAAATAAAAAAGGCATTGAAATCGGTTAACCTGTGTCAAATTCAATAATGTCTTACTCGGAAAATAAGCTACAATAATCCTCCTCGTTTGAAAGCGCTTCTAATTTATTATTTTGGCAACAGTACATGAGCGCTGATACTCCACATTAAGACCAATGAACTAACCTCATACGAACTCGAATCGAAAATGCGTCTCACTTGCCAAAAGACGATATCGGACGATCTTAATTGTTGTTTTTATCTATCATAGCAAGCCACTACGTTTTAATGAAAAAAAAAACTAAGTTGTCCGGAATCGAAAATATTTAATACTAGCTGTGCCCGCGACTTCGTCCGCGTGGAATAGTGACTTTTCGGGCAGCACATTTTAAATTACACATACCGTCGTTTGGGTAGCTAAAAATTTACTTTACAGTAATGTTTCTCTGTATTACCTTAACAAATGTTCGCCGTGATTCTTTAAATTGACATAACTTTTTTATTTATGAACCGATTGACATGAAATAAACACTAAATGTTAAGTGAAGCTTACTACAATATATTAGTGAAAACCGCATCTAAATCGAATAAGCCGTTTCTGATATTAGCGTGCACAAACACACAGACAAACAGAAAAAAAAAAAAATTACACTTTCGGGTTCGGCATCGATATAATAACAACTCCTGCTACTTTTTGTTTATATATTTCCATTGTACAGACACCACTTTTCTACAATTTTATTATATGTATAGATATAGAATAGAAGAAAATATAGACTTTAATCAACAAAGTCAGGTTTATATATAGTCAATCAAGACTACAATATTTTATCAAATGAAAAAATGTTTGCGAAGAGAGTAATGAAATCATAGAATTTATTTATTTATATATACTTTATTGTACACCAGAAAAAACATAACTATAAACACGATTATTAACATAAAACATACAATGGGCGACCTTATCGCTTTCTGCGATCTCTTCCAGGCAACCTTGGAATGGACAGTGATTGCGTGGATATAAAAACATGGGGTTGTCAGTGGTGCAAAATAATATACTATAATAGATACATAGATACATATATAATGCTGTATAATAGATTCATAAATAAATACATATTATATATACATATAAACAACGAAAATAAATTATGACTACAGATTATTGCAGCTACGAAAACAAGATTACAACAACAAGTAATGCTCCTTCACGAGTCTCTTAAATACAGCCAACGATTGCGCGCGTTTATTTATGTTGAAACTAAAACCTAATAATTAATGATTGTTGAACTTAATAATTAATGATCCTTCAGTATTAAAAATATTCTTTAATTTTATATAAATTGAGTTCTAACTTTTAGGCGTATTGAAATAGTACAGAAATTAAAGTGAAAAATTAGTAGAAACCGGGGTCCGCTCGGTTATTTACGCTCTGAAATGAGTTTTCTTAAAGACCTAAATAGCTTTCTCGTACCCAAAGCGTAAATTCACTTCATAGTATCAAAATTATTAAGTCCGTTTTGTGACAAAATGAATGAAATAGCGAAATACCGAGGCAACATTGATATAGCGAATCAATTGGTTGGATACGCAGTGATTCAGAATGTTTACCGACCATTCAAACGAGGCAAACTTTTTAATATTTTAGGCCAGCCCGCAATCCCCTTGCTATCAGAGAGCGTCCCATCCCATAATACCCTGTCTCGTGCTATGGCAGGTCTAATACTCGCAGACAAGTGGGGGTGACAGTGCCGAGTGTTTGCCGAGCACCCATCCACGTCCAACGATGGGATAATAGCCTACTCCGCGCGACACCGAACCACATCAGATTTCGCTCGGCTTAATGAATTCCCAACGTATAAATACGTTATCGGTTCATTCTATTCGAGTTTAGACATTCGTGAAATGGACGTTTGGCCTTTTGGTAAATAGGATTGTGAATATTTGTGAATGCGTGTAATGTTTGTCTATTGTTTCGACAACACATATTTTCAGATCAATGAGCACTCAATTAACATTACAATTGACATACTTAATACATTGATTAGATCTATGAAGTAGGAAATAGAGATGGAGCAACGTATCAGCATGATTATTGGATGTCCAATTTTTTTGTAAGTTCATCACCTACCTATTGGTTTGGCGATAAGGCCGTCTTTTCAATAAGTATTTGTTTAATATTTCCTGACATTTGTTTGTCATGTTAGTGCACAATAAAGAAAAGTCTATATCTATCTTTGTCACGAGCGAGAAAGACATTTTCAATAAACTATCGAAATGATATTCATGGTATATAAAGGATCCAACGTCGCCTGGCAAAGAAACCTATCTTAGCAATACAACAAAGCACACGGGAATAAATACCAATTTTCACCTCAAAGGGAATCTATCTGTGGCGAGAGAAGCAGCCAATCGGAAAGCAAACGCAAGGTAAATATTATTTGGAGATTTCCTCGAACACTAGTGGGGGTTTGAAGTCACGTAGCCGACAGTGATTTCAATTTCGCGCGAAGAATTCGTGCAACCGCACCGAGGAGTCTCGACGAGCGAGTGAAAGTACTGGAGGACATGACGGGAATCACAGATGTCGAAATACAAGTACTGTACGCTATTCTGTAGCTGGCGTGAAAATAGAACAGCCTGTAGCTACGGGTAAAGCGTTAGACGTATCAGCAAGTTTCATGTGCTTGATTTTCCAAACTATAATCGCCTCTTGAAATACTTATGGAACCATTAGTGATACTAGATTTTTTTGTGGTCTCCCAAGGGCATCGTTGTTTATTGATAGGAATTTACGACCCTAGGAGCGGAATTAAATGACCACAAAGAATAACTTAAAGATCAAATAACGCTTAATAATAATACCTGGCTAAATTAAAATAAAAAGAGCTGATGTTGTACAGAAAAATTTTTCTTTTCAACGAAATGTTTTTCGTACTCACACCGTGAACTATCAATCCCATATCAAAACATCTTCCGAAATAAAGTAAAAATGACACCTCTCTCCGCTGAGTAATGAACTTTCTACCAACGTACCTAAATACACTTCTAATATATAGTATAATAGTGTTGGGATCGTCGCGAGACTCTTGTCTCCGGGGAATGTAGCGGCAGGCCATATTAAATCACACGTCGGTGTCGCATCGCATCGTCGCGTCGCGTCGTACAGTGAGCGCCGTGCCTTATTGCGCGCTCTTTAAAATCTTCGTACTTCACCTCAACGATATTGAACAAGTTTCAAACTTAGAATGTTCGTAGTTAATTCTAAAACTGAGCTCGTTTAGAAGGAAATCTTTAGGAGTTAGGTATATTACGACTTGCTACTGGAGGACATTTTAGGTGTTGACAACTTAGGATATGTTTTAGGAATGCAATAAATCTGTTGCTTACGTGTTGAGCGACTTACTATGAACGTACTGTTTTATTTATTCATAGCCTTACTATTTTCACTGTTATAAGGTACTTTATATATATGATATTCTAAGGTTTAAGTATAGTATAGCAATACATCAATCATAATACTTTTATTTTAGATCCGTGTTTGCTCGGTTTGTCATTAGTTGATAGGTATATTTACTTTTTTATCACTACCTTCCTATTTTACTTTTTTACGGCGTTTTTGTACGCTCATAAACAGTTTATGTAAAGGAGATGTTTCAAAATGGGTCAGGTCTATGTACAGTAGCTCAAAAAAAAGAGAAAAATCCGTAGAATTCGGGAAAAATACAGATAATTCAATTAAATTTATACTGTTGTGGGAGTGAATTGATATTTATCAATTATTTTTATCGACGTTCAATATGGCGTCTCACCGATTTAGTTACTCTGTGCTTAAAAACAATGACAGTAAACCATTGATCATAGAAAGAGACCTGTCAGCTGTCACAACAGTGTCACTTCACTTCAGAAATAATCATGTCAAACGTCATTAATCAATCAAAATGACAGCTTACCGCCATGACGGATTTTTGTTGTGTGTTGCAATTTCAACTATAATTTCTTGTGTTTACCAGCAAACCAAGCCATTTTAAAGTAATTGGACAGTTGAGAACTGTTTTAAATTAATTTCCCTATTTTTAAGTATAGTGTACAAGGACCTGGCCCAGGCTCCATACATTTTGAAACATCTCCTTTGTTTCTCAGTTTTTAGTTTCTAGTGAATTATTGTTAATTCTTAATAAGGAATAATAAAGTTACAAACATTAAGCATTATTATTTCATTGTTCCCAGCTTGTGAAGTCTAGAAAACTGAATTAAACATCTTCCACCATAGTACAAAGACACGTACCTTCCTACCTACCTGGCCACTTACTACACAGAGAAGCATTGAAGAAAATTCCAATTAATTCTTGCCCGGTATTTCCAGTTCAACTTTAAATTTAAACTCGTAAGACCTTCTCGTAATAAATTTTCTTATTCAATATCTGAGCTAAAGTGATGTTAGAAGTAAAAAGTGTGAGCAGCTGCCGGCTGCGGATTGGTTTAGAAAGTACTGTTCGCAAGTAGTTAGCGGAGGATAAGTTCCATGTTTGAACTAGCATTAGAGTTCCAAAAGAGATGCATTTTAAAACGTCCGGCAAGTCCGAACTTTGGACGAACAAAAGTAGTTTGCGAATCCAGCCTGATGCTAAGATGCGGGCTAAATGTTGATTTAATTAAGGCAAAGTTGCATCTTGAGCTATGTAAGATAGGTACCCCGAGAGCAACCATTAAGTTTTGTATACTGCCTGGTTTACATCCATCATTTATAAACCCCTAAACGGATAGGGCGTGTATCGTAGCGTTACGTCAAACAAGATTCATCAATCAATTTACTCTATTCCAAATAACAAGAGCAAAGTCAGTAAAAATACTATACACAATCCAATACAGAAAATAAACGTCGGATTCTTTCTCGTACTTTATATCGGTATGTCAAATAAAAACAGTATCGAACGTCGTGCGGCTGTAGTCGGTTGTACTGTTTTTACTATTTCAGAGCTCTGGCGTAAAATCTTTTATATCCGCTGGTAAGAAGCCAGAGAATTAACACTCGTTCAGCCGATGGATAAACTCTGAAAAGATCTTTAAATGGCGCTCAGAGGCGTAAATTATTGCTCTCTGCGCCCCTGTTTCAGCCACAATTTATCACCGCCGAGTCACCTGTGGGACACTAGTAACTAGCCTCTCTATAGATATTCATACTTGTTCGAATGATACGAAGAAATGCGATCTAATAAACTATAATAGTAATTCGATGTTTACCAAGTATATTAGATCAGACAAAGAAATTCATAAGCCTGTTTTTGTTGTTCTGTACCTATATCTGTATTGAATATTTATGACCTAATACTTCATAATGCATCTTTTTCGCAAGTTATGTAGAGAGATATTTAACGCATCATTCATTGCCGGACATTGGCATGCCATTCATTCATTTTGTTCCACGTTGCGCCCTAGTTCATTCCCAGCGTGACGCTTCTAATTGTCGAACATGAGAAAATACACCAGATCGCGTTTAGGGCTATGTTTTGCCATATCGATCGAAATGCGTATTTTTTAAATTTTCAAAATATCATAAAAATTTTACACTTAGGGCTGATTTATTTTTCCAAGGGCAGATAATTTCAACCGAGGAATAATTTTGAATTTTTGACAGTTCTTCCATACAAAATCTGTCAACGTCAATTTTATTCCACGAATAAACATTATCTGTCGATTGAAAAATTAGCCCTTATGCAAATTAAACGTGTATCCATGTGTTGAAATAAATACCTAAACTAAACACTGTCGACACCAATAAATTCTGCAAGTTATTTTAAAATATTACTGCACATCCTCAACGCAATTTTTCAGGCTATAAAAACTTGGACAAGAAAATAAATTAGTTTTGAATAGCGAGCTAACTTATTACTTAAAGTTGTAACAAAAACTCCGACACTATGCCTTTCAATAGAAGAGGGAGGGTACGAGGGTAGGGTATCTATACTAATCTTTAGATTATGTTAATGTGAAGCTACTTTATACAGAAATCGGATCTTTTTGAAAAGATACTCCTTTATTTATATTCAAATCTTCGCGGAGTAAAAAGTATGTAAAACACGGAAGGGGTATAGTTTCTTTATGTAGTTTAGCAAGGAATTACATAATGTTTACGACTTCCTGGTAATAACAATAACATAACTGAAAATACCTATATAGAGCTGTCAGTCGTGGCTGTGGTACTAATATTTTATTGTCATACGCATAGGATTAGTGATATGCTAGAAGTCATATGATGCTCTTAAAAGAAAATATGTACCTACAAGTCTTTTAAAGAAAATTATAAATGTGTGTATTAACAAAACATTTATGTAATTTCAAAAGTTATTTAAATATGTGCACGGTTGCGTGCGCGATTTTTCAGTAAATAATAGAAACAGTATGAATATTTATAGTTTCTACATAGGAATATTTTAAAAGGAAACCAATTAAAAAACTCGTATGTTAACTACCGCAATCCTCTGCTAAACTAAGAGCATTGCAGTTCAGTCCTCTCCTCATCCACTAGCCGACTCGATTCACCGACACTCCACGTTTATGATTTATGAAAGAGCCGTTATATAAAAAAGTTCGCCAAAATTCGTACCATCTAATTCCAATTTATGGAACTTTTGCTTTGAAGTATTTTTTTCTCGTTTCATCAGCATTTAACGTCAACAAAGGATTTCAAACACTTTTAATTACAAATTAGTAAACTCAGCATTTTTTCAAAGGGAAATCAGTTTTTCAGAATAATTATTATGCAAAGCTTAATTAACTGAGCGCAAATTAATTTACTTTTTAGAAAATTAGGGTGACCGTTTTGTTGAGTCGTCTTATGAGATATTTCGTCATTATGAAAATTGCAAATTTTCCCTTTTTTACGTCCTGATGAGGTCCTTCCGCTTCCTCATTAAAAATATTTTTATGACAACGGTTGCTACGTAATATTTTCCTCTATTACATTAGTATCAATATATTTCTGTGCTGTTTTGTATGCGGTGAATAGTCCCTCCCGATTGAAACATCGATATAAGACCCGGGAGCTTTTCTCGTCTAGGTAGCTATACGTAGACACATTAGTCAGATTGAAACCTCTTTGCCAAACTTAGAATTGCAAAATAGTGACTGCAACCGTTCATGGATGCTGTTTGATTCAAAGAAACACATTTTATTTTGAGTTTTGTGGATAGAATATTCAATGAAAGTATTTTGTAATATTTACAATATATCTATAAGGAAGTAAATAATCGTGGCAGTAAAAGTTTTAAGAAGTATTTTGCCATTTTTTTTAAGTTCTAGCCTTAAATTTTGTTATTATTATGTGTGATCACTTATTTCCGAGATTGCGGGTAAACCTGTAATTGGCGACTGTGTAAGACCCGAGACTTTTGTGATTATTTAAACTTCTTATACGTTAAACAATGATATGAAATATAATTACTTTTTAGAGTAAGTTGCAATAGTTTGCAGTGTAAATCACTTCTGTTCACACAGTACATCAGTACGGCGGCGGCAGTAGATCACAATTACACTCGAGCTCTATTAAAACTTCGCACGTACTTTAATGAGTCTTTTATTATATTCGTGCAACATACATAAATCGTTGTGCATTTGTTTCCCCCGAGGAGGTTAATCAAAGTCGAGAAGCGCTCCACGTCAGCTAAAACTAATTTCATCCAAAGTTAGCACTTTCGCGGACAACTTATTTGCTATACTAGTTATGATCTTAACACAATGTACATAATATCAACTCGAGTCTCAAAATTCTATTATAAGTCTGGGTACACCTTTGCATAACTACGTATACCTAGAGGTAATCAAAGATGTATTTCGTAAGTGCGGTGCGAGTCAACCGCCATGGCTAAAAGTTAGTTCAAACTTCGATTATATTGAGCTTAAACGCGCTCTACCTTGAAATATGGTGGATACCTCCGGGTCGGGTGTTTCATTTAAATAACTAGATTGGAACGTCCTTATAAGGTCGAGCGAAATAATTATGTACTTATATCGAAATCGATTCTGTATTCTTTTTAGTTAGCTCCAATAGCCGTGAAACAGAACTTATACTTATGTAATTTCTCCGATACCAGAGAAATAACATTAAAGTGCTACTCGGGGACTGTTGCCTCGGCACATACACGAGATATTGAATCATTACAGCGACGTACTTATACAAACTCGTAACATTACGTTTGTAATGTTTATCCATAAAGTTTGACTTTATCACGTACCGTAAAAGTGCTCGCTTACTTGAGATATCGTGTGCCGGTGACTAATGTACGCGAGGTATAGTTTATCCTCTTAACCTGTGGAGGTATACGGGCACCTGCGTGTAAATGGCGAACAGGAATTTATTGTAGTTTAAATTATGGCGCAAAAATGCAGTTACAAAATTTTTTAAGAATAAAAATATGGCTAACAACATAACACAACGCCGTTATTAATTACTAGAATATCCTCGAATTCATCAACCGTGTTTTTTAAATAAAAGATACACTAGCTGATTTGAAATGTCGCCAATACCAGCAGGTGAACGTCGGTGGTATCGTTTGTGCCCAAGGCGGCTTCCAGTAACTTCCTTGCGGAATATTTCTTAGAGCACCAATATTTAACGAGATGAACTTTAACAGTGCGGTGGTAGACTCACCTTCTTGGGCTTGCCGTTCTTCCGCAGCAGCTTGGCGCAGCAGAGGCCGCGCGTGTCGGGCAGCGGCGGCGGGGGGCGCGACCAGCACAGTCGCCGCGGACTCTCCGCGCCCGCCTCGCTGCGCGCCTCCTCCTTATCTTCACACATTACACTACCCCCCACTACCACCCTACCATTACACAACCCGCGAAAAATCACAACCTCCAAGATATCGATGCTTTATGAGAACCTCTGGCATTGTTTCCCCTATAAAACTACGGACCGCACCGATAGAGCTATCTACACCGCTGTAAGTTACAGAAAATGGCGACGATTTAGCAAATCGGCTTCTCTCGGTTCCTAAAAGCGTTACAAAAATAAACTAAGAGATACTTAAGCGATTAAGTTCGATAGCTTTGTACTATTTTTAGTTGATATTAATAATTTACGCTGCACTGCTATGTTAATTCTACAGAAGGCTGTTTTAACGTCCGATTCAGCATCTGGAACAAAGAGAGAATGCATTCATTATATGTAAAACGCGCGATGGTCATTCATCGTCACTGGGAATGACAGTGCAATTATTGCTACGCCGTACGATACGGTTGTTTACATTGGGCATTTGTTACAAAATATAGGCAACTATCAGAGAACCACTATACTTGTTTCTATAGAATAAATTGTCTTAGCTGAAAATATATACTGGCAACCGACCCGCGTAGTACTCGTGCTACGCGCCTACGCACCGTACGCTACGTGGCGTAGACATCGACTGCTACGCACCATCTTCTACGAACTTTGAAATATCACAACGATAAAATTCAACGAAGAAAGATTAAGTTTTAAATTGATTTCATTTCATTCAACTTACGAAAACATTTTCAATCAATCTGAATAGACATTTTTATTTAATTTCAATAGGGCAATAAAATATATCTCCTTAATACCTTGATCCCTAAACACTTTAGATGTGTATAGTTATTAAGTGTGTGTGTGCGTTTTAAAACTAAAGAGTTTTTAAGTTGCGTAAGCCTCCGGGGTTTTACCCACGAATAACACCCTAATCCTTCGTGGTTTCACTATATTTTTACTTCTAAGCTTGATATTTTCTACGAACTATTTCGTTATATTACTAACTATGAAGGGGTTCTGGTCGGAAAAACTTTAGAAATAGCAGCTTTTCCTGATATTTGAAAGATTTTTGCCTTCGTTAACACTATTTTCATCGGGATATTTCGGTATCTCTACACACAAAGGTCATTTTAGGGAATTGAGCATCTTTTCTCAATGTTATGTTTAAGTAGTAGGGGTCAATCGTAGGTAATGTTAAACAAAAATATTATCTGATTATATTTTTTTTAGATAGTAACATTAACGACTTTGTATCTTTAAATATACTGGACGACATATAAGTACAATAGGTACTGTCAAAAACAAAAGCATTCACCATCACCGTTCTATTACTTGTACAAAACTTTAGCACATTAATGTCAATGGCGGCCTGTTCCATTTGGGTAAATGAGCCAAAACAAAGAAAAGTTGAAGCAAAACAGATTTCAGATTAAGTAGGAATAATCCGGTAATCGATTTAACATTATTCTTTGCCTAGAAATATAAGGCAGCGGATAATACAGATTTACAGACGAGGATATTGTTCATAGTAATATCTAATAACGATACGTGATTGTACTCCGGTCCGTATTGTTAGGAGGTTCTTCATTCTCTGTTGTGAAAATTATTAAAATATTTTTAACTAAAAAAAAGCTATAGGGTCTTTCATTTTATTATTTTATGTTTGTTGGTAACCTAATTTAATGTGTAAACCATCTTCAAAAGTAAAATGAATTAGACTTATGTATTGTATGAACGTGAATAAATAAGAATAAGTTAAAAATATTAGAGTTCTACAAACAACGAGCTCCACCGTCTAGAACAATAAGCAACTTCGTTACTTCACCCGTCTTTGTAACGAAGCTCGGTTCAAAACGAACTTAGACTAATTTCCATGTAATTTATGTTCGTAGGTACCAAGGATTTGGAAGCCAGTCGTAAAGTAAAAATGTTACTTGTAGACCGCGCCCTGATGAATATTAAACACAACACGGCTAATGAATGCGCCAACTTGCTCGACATAATTACGCCAACTCATTGAATTCTTTGCCAAACTCAACCGACACTTATTTAAATTCTTAACGGTTGTTCTCGTAAGGGGGAATCTGTGCACTCATCTTTAATGTGTGTACTTTGGAGATTTTTTGTTCTTTACTATTAAATGCACCTGGAATAAGCTGTGTCTTAAGTTTAATTAATCAGCGGGCTTGTTCATAAATTCTGGTGAATTCAACGAATGTTCGTACATATGCGCTGAATAACTTTTAATTAAAATAAAAGCGAGGACTGAACTAGGACGCGGTTCAACACGTAGATAAAACTCCACCTGTATAAGGAGATACCTTTATTACAGAGCATAGTTCACACCGCAATGTTGGATTCATTCCAACAGCTAATATCCCATTCTGTTTGTCTTTCGAGGCAATAAAATGACTTTTATGCAAATCATACGAATTCTATACATTTTTGATGAGCTACCCGACGACGCATTCGCGGCGTTTAATTAATACATTTTCCATCAAACTTTGAAAGTTTGAAACTCGCGAATATTTTTTATAGATTTATTTGCGTGAATTAATTATCACTTTGTTTGTTTTTCATTCTATAAATATATTCTGTTGCGAAGTGAAAAGTTATTAAAATTGCCATGCAAACAGGCGAATTGGGTGGTGCGATGGGTAGTTGGGGGCCTATCTATACTTATGTGATCTACTGAGATATGTCTCATTTAAGACAAAAGTTTTTGTTCATGAATCTTTTTTAAACAAGAATCCAATTCAAAAGCTTTATGAGCGTCTAAATCATAAAACTAAAATAGCGGCAAATACCTTAAAGTTCAGTCAAAGCTTCACAAAACAGAGGTACTTTTAGAATAAAATCTCTTTTATATTCGGTCTCATTAATGAGTGCAAATAAGTGCAAACCTACACTAGACCCAAGTTTGTTGACATGCTAGCGAATAACGGGGCTTTTTCGTTTTTCCACTTTTCCACTCTCGCGGAGAGAGCTCGCGTCTCGACGTCGGCGTATAAACTGCTTTTATTATAAAATCAAGCGCGTTTCACTCAAAAAACGATAAGGACTCTTGTCTGGCGTTTGAACAACATGGAAATGAGAGAGTGAAAAGCAAAATTAGCAGTACATTATATAATGAAAGTCGAGTTTATTTACTCGCCTTTGTTTAGACACGTATGCGTTTGAGATAAAAGAGAAAAGCGGTACTTGTTTGTTCTTTGTAGTTTTATAAACAGGCTCTTGTTGGAAAAACTGGGATAAGTTCCGCGAGATCAGAATAAAGAACTATCTACTTTGTATTCCTAAACTCTTGCATATAAATACAGAGATTTATTATTTGTACAGGTTTTTTCATTGCACAGGTTGTTTATTGTATTTCATTTACTACCACTACCACCACCACCACCACTACCACTACCACTGTTTGTCTTTGCATCACCCAAAGGATGACTGGTGGAAAATGCCTATGGCATTAAGTATGCCTCTGTACATTTATGTGCTTAAAGAAAGAAATAAATAAAAGTACCCTATATGTTAATCCAGGTTATAAACTATCTGTGTGCCATAATTCATACAAAATCTGATCAGCCGTTTTTGCGCCAAACCAGAGCATACATATATCCAGACAAACGGAGAAAAAGTCTTCGTTACTATTTTATTATATGTATAGATTATATTATTGTTTATTGTATCTACCTATCATCACCATATCCCGCATATTATTGAGTTAAGTTACCTACCTAGGTACGTAGATGAATTAACTAAGTTTAAGCACATACAAGACAAAAATCGAAGAACAAAGGTAGAAGATCTGAGGGGCAATTCTCGTAATTTTAAGATCGTTCACAGTCGCAGTCAGTCAGTCTCAATCTGTCAAAATAATCTGTAATTTCCTAAATTTTTGACAAGTTTTTGAATTTGTTTGTCGCCGAGATGAGACTGCGACTAGATTTTGAAAATTTTATATTACGTCTCATGACGTGCAAGAAAATATATTTTTGTTAAACGAAGTAATCTTAACGTATAATGTAGCGTTAAGTGCCTGTCAACATAATGGACATTTAATTGTAAATTAGTTACAGTCGCCAGCACATCAAGCTACTACAATCTGTCAAATTTCTTTAATAAATTTTCAACTTTATAGCTAAAGCATAAGATTCAATGTTGATTAAGAAAATTTCTCGATTGTCTCTGTCACCTCTGACCTAGACTAGAGTCAAACAATATAAAATTAAATTAAAAAAATTACAGGTTCAGGTAGCTTGATGTGATGGCGTTCCTACTAGTAGAAAGGAAAACATTATAAATAAATTGGTGTTCTTTATTAAATAAATAATCATATAGTATAATCATGTCATCCAGTAATCAAGTTAAATATTACGTTAGAATTGTCAATAACTTATCTGTTTCGAGATTTATAGGAAGAGGAGATATTGTAGGAAGTAATTTGTTCGTCTTAATTATACCTACTTAATAATTATATTTGTTTACAACGCAGCTAACTGAAATGAGGCGTTTTCTGGACATACTACTCTGTGTTTACTTTAACTTTTAAAAAATATTATAATTAGCAGGTGACACACGAAATTTTATTCAAATAACGTTGTTGACGTGCCATCTTATTTAATCAAAAAAATTCACAAAGTAAAGTTTGTGCACTAAATTATGTAATTGAGCAACTACTTACATAACAGCATAGTTCGCTACATTCTTGTTGTTATACCTAAAGCATACATTATTAGAAGTGCTATCAAAATAAAAGTTTAAATTCAACAGAAGAACTACAAAGCAACTATTTAATATTCAATTAACCTTACCAAATAATGAACGAGCCATAAACAATAACAATATCTGCACAAGAGATCCACTCGCGAAAACTTGAAAAGTTAATTTTAATATGTCTCGTAGAAAGTTGTGTAGAGAGTTTCGTAGCACGGGCTACGCGACGCTACGCCGTAGCCGAGAGCTGCTACCGCTCTGAACTGGCGCCGCTCTGCCGCCCGCCTTTTATTCACCTCGTAGCACTCTCCCGCCCGCCTTAGTCCGCCCTTCCCGCCGAAACGTCCCCCTACATCGGGCTACATCGGGAACAGAAATTCTCGAGCCTCACTGCTACGGGACCGTTTTAATAATGCCTCACAAAGAAATAAAGGCTCTTGCGATTTGAGAGTTACATGTACTTTCTTGAACTTAATTAAGAAAATATTTAAGTAAATAGACGTGTTTTGCTTGGTTTATTACGTTCACGATTCATTATAAAAATAAAATTTGAATTTTGGTATACACACAATCTGTAGGTATAAAATTGTGTAGCTCAATTTGCATGTTTTCAACCATTGACTAATAACTAAACCCGAGCCTTCCTGTGAGTGGGTAGTACATCCCGTTACCCGTAAGATCCTACAGTGTGGGAATATACGAGTATATCAGAATCAGTTACACGGACAGCAGCCCAGCATGACTAATCCGTAGCTTTCCTGATATCATCAATCTGTTTTCTCAAATCTACTGTTGGACAGTAGATTATTGACATGGTAGTAAAGAGTCTTTTATTAGATTGTTGCTTGTAGATGCACCTATTCTCGTTTTCTTTTAATAAATGGAATAAACAATCGCCAATTTTTGGTTTGGAACTAGCACACTAATCCATAATTATGGTCTCTCACATGGATCTGACCAAGATAATGCCTGGCCTTAAAAGAGACTGTGACATCGAGTTTGTTTCGGTGTTTTTTCACGACTAGGTGGATAGGAAACAACGATCTCATCTAGTTTAACCTTTTAACCGCCCGACTTTATATGAGTAGGTACTTAGGTAGTCATGGCACCAGCGCCCGAAAAAAAAAAACGAAAAATAAATGCCGATGAAACGAGCTGTGATGGTGTAATAATATTACAGATTAAACGAGCTGTGTTATTTAGTCGTATATATACGACCCTGGCGGAATGGACACGAAAATATTTGTCGGATTAATCCGACGTAAGCGGTTAAAAGGTTGAAAAATATTATTGAGATGTAAAAGTGTTTGAATAAACCTACGTGCAGAAATATACACCATCATCTGCCTAGCCTTTTCCCAGCTATGTTGGGATCGGCTGCCAGTCTAACCGGATGCAGCTGTATTTTACATGGAGCGACTGCCTATCTGACCTCCACAACCCAGTTACTGGGTAATACGATACCCCTTGGTAAGACTGGTTGTCAGACTTTCGGGCTTCTGACTACCCGTAACGACTGTCAAAGAACTACAAATGACAACCGGGACCAATGGCTTTACGTGAGTTCTGAAGCAAGGCCATGATACGGAACTAATAATCAAGGCCTCTGATCATAGTGAAAACCGATCCAAATAATGGATTATGAATAAGCTAGACAGCAGAAGATGATAAGCATCTACCATACATCAATTGGCTGATAAGAGTTCCTACTATTAGGTTACAATCTACAACACAAATTATCATTAGATTTGGTATGTACTAATGCTATAATAGATTTGATTAGACACAAGGGACCGGGGAAACTGTCATCTATGATATAATTAGTCACTGTTTGTAGGTACCTACCTGCCTGAAGAAAACTGTATAAAACATAAGATACGTGCTAACATAGACCCCTTTTAGATATCCAGTGCAGACACCTATAAATATAAACGTATCATAGGGGGCAATATGTATTGTTTATCCACTAAACTGCTTATTTAAATAATTCCAATCAAAATACTTACGGAAAACAGATATTATTCGTAAAAAGAAACCTAGTAAGTCTAAACATAAAATCGAATAGGATAATCACAGACACCTAGCCCATTTATTTATCTTTGCCTTTCGCTTGTGCCGTACTTAGAATATAGTACTTTAAATAACTACAAATTTAACTGACCTTAAGATTTCTTAGTCCCGCTGCTCAAAAATCACATGATTTTCACAAACCAATGTTGCAGTCGATGTATAACATAAAGTATAAACACTAAACACAGCACAATCCAGTTTGTTTACATGAATCTTAGCTAAATACGATATAATAATATCATGTTGTGCTAGGGCGGACTCGCAGCGCCGACTAGCGGCGAGCGCGCGAAGCAAGTGGTAGGGCGGCGGCAACTGGGATCGCTAGGGTGAGCGTGGGCCTTTTCCCTCTCATTCGCACACACTTCGCCTTAATTGTCACAATACTCTATCGCGTTACGCAAAAACGATGCTTTTATCAATGACATAGGAGACATAATATTACTACGCACTGGCGTGGTTCGCCTCAGCCGGCCGGCGCCCCTCGGCTGCGCGTAGTGGCCTTGAGTAGGCCTGATGTTTTCATCCCGTGTGCGTAATAAAGCGCTTAGGGAGGGACAAGTGACTTTAGCTGAAGGATTTATGGAGGAATCTCTAAAATTAATTCGGCCCGATTGTGGCCCTCCCGCTTGGCATAGGGTGAAGCTAACAGATTTAAATATTATTTACATAATGGCAAAAATTATAGAAACTGGATTCGAATTCTGTTTGTTTTATTCATATTATTAAATTCGGCTGTAATAAAAATCGTAACAACATTTAATAAATTGTTTAATTGAAAAAATATATTACAAAGCAAAATCAATCTCAAATAGCAAAATAATATGTTAAGAATTTTATTATTGTTCTACATTACGTTTTTGATGCATTACAGATTTATATAAGCACATTAATTGTGCTTTTTAATAGAGACAAGAATAAATAACATTAAATGGTACTTGTACTTCGAAACATTACTGTACAATAACACTTAGGTAATAAAAATTTCAATTTAAATTCCACTTTTGAGTAACAAAAGTATTTCCAATTTTAATTTGACACATTTTTTAATGTATATTATCCAATAAGCATGGGCTCTAGTTTTCCTGACGCATGTAAAGCTTTGACATCGGAGCCTCCTCCCACACAGTTGCCATTGATGAAAACTTGAGGTACCTGAAGCATTGGAAAAGACAAATTACTAATATGTATTAAAGCCATTTTATAGAACTGTTTGTTGTATTGGAATATAAAACTTTATTTGCATGACAATCTTTCAGTCTTCAAAATATATAAGCTGAAACAAATTGTTATATAAACTTAGAATTAAATGTTTTTCTGTGTACCTACATAAATTAAATAAATATAGCTGATTACATTGTGTGGTGACTATTAGTGTGGCTGTACTGATAAATACATACCTATTCACAGAATTTGTGAATTTGGTTAACCACAATAGATAAATGAAACTTGTAGGAAAACATGTTTAAAATTATTTCCATGATTATCAGGTGATGTGGCTGCCCATCTTCCACATTTTCTCTCAACGGGAGAGTATCATGACTGAGAATGAGGCGGATAGTGCCTCACGCGCTTCTACAGTAAAAAAGAAATATCTTAATAATATTGTGTGATATTAGAATTAATGGATATTTAAATGGCGATCAAAACCATTATAATTATGGTAAAGAAAGTAAACATTCAATGAATGACAATAAGTTCAGCTCCTAGTAGTCCATAATGGTCCAAATGTCTCCATAAAGCTTGAAGATTAATGTGCTTCATCACTATCATGAGTCAATAGCTAGGGGAATGAGTTATTCCTATGTTATAAATATTACAAGTAAAAATATGACACATTAGTAAAAAAATATGAATCAGCCAAAATTACTAATATCTTACAGTTCTGAAACCGGTTACGGCAGAGAGGTTCTCCTGGATCGCAGGACCATCATCACGCTCATCCAACTCGAATACTTTTATTGGTTGCTTAACTTTGCGGAATACCTGGAATCATAAATTGAATAATTTTTTAACATAGGTAATCTAATGTCAATAAAACATTGATAAAACTTATTTGTTTACTTAATGTCTTTTAGATATTAGACTGATACTATAGACTTTGTGCTGAAGTCTCAGAAACATATTTTACTTTAAGTATTGCACAATAATTAAATAGGTACAGGTACAGAAACATTAAAAGAAAATATGAGTCATAACATGAGCTTTATAAAGTGCACGGGAAAACAATTAAAAACTTGAAAATCCTTTACTGATTATGTACTTACTTCCTTAGCCATGTCGCAATAGGGGCAGTATGACTTTGAGAAAACTACAACTTTGTCTTCAGAAATTGCTTGTTTGATAAATAGCTGCACGTCTTGTGAACTCGCCATTTTGGAAGCACTAACAATTTTCGTTGACTGAGAGCCCATATATGATATATAAGCTCGAATTGAAAACCTTTTTGGTGGAATAATGTCAAAATGTCAATGTCAGTGACTCAGTTGCAGTGATGTCAGACCATTGAGGTAATGTGTCAGACGGATGTCAGTGTCAGTTGGTGGTGTAGTGTTGGCAGATACAACGGCAGATAAACATTTATAAAATGCGTAATATGAATCGTCTAAAATCGCCTAAAACCGTCTATACGTTTTTCGGAGACGAAAATGCTTACTTTAACTAACTAATGAATTTTGAGATAGTTACATACAGTTTTTGATGCCTTAGATGGCCTAGTTTTTTCATGATAAATAGGCATACTTCAACGTAATAACAGCCGCACGGGTCGATCGATCAGGTTAAGCTATGCTTGCCACGGTTGGTCCGTGGATGGGTGACCATCTTCACATACCAAGATCCCTCCGTGCCTCGGAAAGCACGTTAAGCCGTTGGTCCCGGCTCTTATTCGTGGATCTTTGACAGTCGTTACGGGTCGTCAGTAGCCCGAAAGTCTGACAACCAGTCTTACCAAGGGGTATCGTATTACCCAGTAACTGGGTTGTGGAGGTCAGATAGGCAGTCGCTCTATGTAAAATACTGGTATTCAGCTGCATCCGGTTAGATTGGAAGCCGACCCCAACATAGTTGGGAAAAGGCTAGGCAGATGATGATGACTTCAACTACACATTAGAAATAATATTAACTGAACCCTTAGAGAACTGAACCACTCAATAACTGTATTCGACAGCCGTTAGGCATAACGGGAATATCCTTTGACAATTACCATTGCTCAAAAGACAATGTGCCACATCATGGCGGCAAGTTTAAAACTACAAAAAATTGATGATTTATCAAAATGAGTATTCATGATCGATCAAAATAAAAATTGATGTGTATCCATATGACCTCAGAATCGGCCTTAATTTTTACCACTCCTGGGTTAAGCCTCTTTGTGAGAGAGAAAAGTGCATGTTTGATTTGGTTCGTTAGGGTTCGAACCCGCTACCTTCAAGTTTTAGGAGAGTCGAGGCCGTTACTTCTGCGGCTTTGTTGTGTATCTTAGTGTTGTGGGTGCATGTGTCTAGTAGTCGATAAATACATAGGTATTCAGCGTGCGTTATAGGATATTTTATTCTGTTAATTGTAAGTAGGTAATATAGGTGCTTGCATAATATTTCTTAATCTGTTTGTTTTGTCCCCAAAATTATAGTTGTGAACAATGAAAGGTACGAAGAATCAAAGCACATTTATTTGGGTCGAATTTGATATTCAGTTCTAGGTCGTAAATATTAATTATTATTATAATAGGTTTGCTAACTTGGTAAGTACTACCTCTACATCTCTACACAAATGAAAAAGAGAATCAACTTAATACCGATTAGGTAGTATTAGGTACTGTAGAGGCCACAGAACAGTTAATTATCTGTTCTGTGGTAGAGGCTATCTATGAAGCCTTACCTCTTTTTGTGACAGGCTGGTTATAATTGAGGGCGTGTTCCATTCGAACGTTCAAGCGTGTGTCAAATATTCGGTTAGTGCTTTGTCTTGTCCTAGAAGCAGTGCTAGTTTTAACCACAGAGTACTTTCTGATAGACTGAAAGTTTTAACATTGTAATGAAATGGTCTTCAAAATATATGCTGATTAAAGCTTAACGCTTTTTAATTATATATTCCAAGCACACATCTTAGCTACGCACCCCACAGTACCTATACCTACCTATTTAAGTATTTCGGGTACTAGATAAGTATCACGCTTTTCCTCCGACACGCGTAAGTATTTAGCCTACCCCCCATTTTTTATAATATTACTAGCTTCTTCCCGCGACTTCGTCCGCGTGAAATTTCACCCCCCCCATTCACCCCCTTAGGGGATGAATTTTGAAAAATCCTTTCTTAGTGCACCCCTAGACCTCATAAGGAACGTACGTGCCAAATTTGGAATCTCTAGACCCAGCGGTTTGGGCTGTGCGTTGATATGTCAGTCAGTCAGTTCTCCTTTTATATATAATATAGAAGAAGATAGATTAATTATTAAATTAAACAAGAGGAGTTAAAGTCAAAGTTTTTTTTATTTTTAAACATATCTATAGGTGTAAAAATAGATATTTAAAATAGAATAGTTAAGTACAGAGATCTTTATTATCAAGTAGCTAGACATACGAAATTACAATTTAGTACAAGTATTAAAATTTTTGTTTAAAATTAAGTGACAAGCTACCAGAGTTTAAACTATCCTCGATCAAAGTTAACAATATTGCTTACAAAATTTGTTTAGAACATTTAAAATGTTAGCAACATAATAACATTTTTTATGTACTTAAGTATTAGTAGGTATTAAATTTGAAATACTTATATTTTTTACAACAACAAACAAATACATTTAATCACAGATTATAAACTGATTCTCGCACACATTTGTCCACATATCATGCATTAGGTATCTACTAGGTATTCATTAATGGAATAATATGCCTTTTGAGTTAGGAAATTATTTAAATATTTTTTTTTAAATCACTTAGCTCGTGTTTTCCTTTTACGGGCTCCGGTATTTTATTGTAAAATCTGGGTGTGCCTAGAAAACTTTTTGTGCAAAAAGCTGTGTTGTGTGTATTAGCGCAAATCTCATTGTTGCAACGTTTCGATTTCACTGTTTTAAATAAATGTAAGTTTGATTTCACGAATACTGCTGTCTCATAGATATATAGGTAGTAGAGTTCCTCTTATTTAATAATAATTATGGTAGCAATGCTAGCAGTGCTGTTGCTTAGGTTCCTTCTGCAATGCATCATCTATAAAAAGGTATATGTACCTACCTAGTTAAAAAAAAATACCAAAAGTAGGTAAACTGTTTGTTGTCAAAACAATAATTTATCTTAAATACTTACCTAAAGTAAATCATAAAATGCATGTATTGTACCTACGTTTTTATACTAATGTATTTGTGTATAAAAGTCTTTAACGTGTAAATATTATTTTATTCAGGCAGGTGTTTAAGTTTCTCATAGTGTTATCACAGCCAACAAATCTTATCTGATCTGTTTAAGCACTTACCTGCTTGTTATCAGCTGTTATAACAACACAAAATATCAAGAACACTCGACCGCATGTGATTCATGTGATTAACGCCGTAGAGCCCGTACAACTACCTAATACTCGAATTATACATAGTATGAATACCACAGCAATGCCGTATTTTGTGACCTTTGTTCGCTGGTCTTGAGTGTAAAGTACTTCATTTATTATTTGACCCGTGATCTGCGTGGTCAAGGTCAGACTGCATTATAAATTATAATACCTACTAAGTTACAAAAAAGTTGAAACAGCAACTTGGACGAGAACGTACGGGATTCGAACTTAGGTACGACTTTTCGCTTGCCGCACCCTAACCGCTTCACCATCAGCTATCACTACTTTCATCCTGTAGGTAATAGGTAATACGGGCTGGTGTCCGCAACTCCACGTCAAAGCGCGTATTTTGATGTAGCTAACCATATTAACTTTCTACAGAGAGTCTGTTCCACACGCTGCTCATCATCATCATCTGCCTAGCCTTTTCCCAACCATGTTGGGGTCGGCTTCCAGTCTTACCGGATGCAGCTGAATACCAGTATTTTACATGGAGCGACTGCCTATCTGACCTCCACACGCTGCTATTCTGTAAAAACTTAGGTGAGGTAAACTGTTGCTCATCATCAACATTTTAGCAGGAAAACGTCCACTGCTGGACATAGGCCTTCCCCAAGCACCGCAACTTCGATCGGTTCTGTGCTTCTCGCATCCAAGATTCCTGCGGCCTTCACCACTTCAAGCTCACTTTACCTAAATTCTCACGGTGATATTCTTACAAAATAGACCTGCTGGGCTGGTCTACTTCTCTTGTAGGTTCCAAGCTTTTCCTGTGGCGCGGTTGGCAAAGCTGCACAACCATGCAACGTCAAACGACGTCAGCACTTAAGGTAAACTTTATGACGTGAAGTTATGTCTTAAACGTCTTTGTCTGTCCGTCTCAGAGTTAACAAAAATGTGTCCACAAGGTGTAAAGTCAATGTTTTGTAGAGACAGACTAATTTACGTAACCTTAATATCTGAGTGTCCATGCACGACATCATTCACAGAACATGAAAAAGTAAAATTTCGCTACAATTTAAATTCTGATTAATTTAAAGGTGAATAGGTATTAATTAAAATAACTCGGTAACATTAAAATTTATGTGTAGGTACGTAACACGTATACTTACATAAGCTAAAAAAAAATGTCTGTAGTTAAATACTTACCTAACATTTATATTATTACAATGGCGACTGTTTTTCTAATTATTGTATTTTCTAAATTACATCATCATTGCGTAGTGTGAGACGCCCCCAGCTAGATGGACGGCCGACCTAAA
The DNA here is from genome assembly GCA_914767645.1 of Hydraecia micacea. Classification (NCBI taxonomy): domain Eukaryota; kingdom Metazoa; phylum Arthropoda; class Insecta; order Lepidoptera; family Noctuidae; genus Hydraecia; species Hydraecia micacea. The sequence goes on from OU611794.1 coordinate 7,472,965, forward strand.
GAAGGTGGCTGAGGTAGACTGGATGCGGAAGGCAGAGGATAGGGTGTTGTGGCGCAGTTTGGGGGAGGCCTATGTCCAGCAGTGGACTGCGATAGGCTGAGTTGATCAATACAAACATGTCAATGCGAGTCAAAAAACCAACCTTTGGTCTTTGATTATAATCAAAGCCTTTGGTCTGCAATATTTCGTAACAAGTACGAACAAGTAGGTATCTGAGATTGAAGTCACACACACCAAAAGTGGCAAACATGATGCACACACATCTGCATATTTGACCACCTGACCGGTATAAAGGTTCCCTTACCTACCTACCTGCATATTATTATAAGTCCAAGATACCTAATCCTTCAAGGTACGAGTCAACTGTTTTTTCTTTGTAAACAACGTGCAGCTTTTTCAAACAGTGTCAATATTTATTATTGGTATTATTATCTACTTAATTGCATTATGTAATAGCGTCATTAAATTTATTTCATCATCATAGTATTTCCTACTGGGTATATACTCATGTTTACCTATTCGTCACTTTTACTATTAAGTTCACTGGTTATATTATACCTACTCTAATTAGTTAATTGATAAGGGCGATAAATAAAGTTATTAATAGATACTATCCATCCATGGTAAGATGGTATGTAGGTAGGTACAACTAAGTATTAATTAACAAACTTTTGGGTTTATGGAATTAGCCTATTTCCAGAATTTTGTGAATCACAACTAAATTAATATCTACTTAGTCTTTTTTTTTTTCATTGAACTCTTTGCACAATTTTACGTAATGTTCACGGCTGTATTCTCATGATTGCTTAGGAGGTAGCGTAATTTGTTGAGCTCTATAGAGCTCTTTTCGAGTTCTAAACCAGTCGGACAAACCCGAAATAAACATGTAAGCAGGTAATATCTGTAAACATGAATTGAATTTGAATATCTCATAATCAGCTTACAATGTTCCCACTGCTGGGACACAGGCCTCCTATCGGTGAGAGGGAGTGGGCCGTAGGCGTAATCCACCACACGGGCAAAGTGCGGGTTAGTAGAATGTCACATGTCTTCGAATTTTTTGGTTCTATACCGGTTTTGTCACGATATTTTCCTTCACCATTTTGAGCAGAGCAGTGGTGATGAAATAATTTACACAAAGTAAAGCGCCTGTTTGGGTTCGAACCTACGACCTCAACTACAACTCGTAAGTCAGTTACTACTGGGCCACTATGCCACTGGTCTACTGAATTTGAATATACCTGTAACTAAATTCGCATGTCTGCAACTTCAGTTCAACACACTTTACTTCCATTAGACCGACCTGTTCAGAGTACCTACTTAGAACAAATCAACAATACTACTGGATCGGTACCCGTATTATGTATCTGAAATTCTATATGGTATTGCGAGTCGATCTATATGTATCTACATTGTGGTGGGCAGTGATATGCGTTCGTAACCACACCGCGAGCAACATTTTACTTACCGAGAACGGTACTATCTGGTAAGCACCGTTAGCTAATTACAGGAGTTCACGACTTATTGGTTTATTAGATGATTTACCATCACCTTTTTGTAAACTTAACTTACCATTTTGTATCGTAATTGGTTGAATTGTGTTGCCGTGTGGTGTCCCGACGGTGCTCGCTCTTGCTTCTCTGGATGTGGCGAAACGCGAAGGATTATGAGTAGAGGATGGATAGCAATATCGCCTTGCACGATAGCAACCATACGAGTATATCTATGGTAACAACAAAATAATACTTTGAAAACGGATTTGTCTAACAGGTACCTACCTTAAGTCTACGTTGAGGAAGATGGATGTCCATCACATTTATCTATCAAACGTTCAATTAATGAAAAAGAAGAGTATTTTATTACAATGGACATTACATGCATGTTGCAGTTTATTGGCAAGTTTCCAGCTACATCTTCCAGATGCTTGTAGTATTTTTTATTTTAAATATTTTTTTTTGCATTACGTTTTTTTTTAATATTTCGCGTTGTTTAGATATATGTATTTAACTGTCTGGTCAATGTGAATAATCATTAAAACCATAAACTGACCAATAAAAGATTAAGTATCCACCTTGTTAGTCAACAAACACAAAGGAGTCCACAATTACCTACCACAATGAATAGACACAGTAACATGTAGCCTAACTATAAGACTCAGATAATCATGTAACTATTTCACACTGCATTAAATCTTTACAATACTTATGCTTTGAAGGTCTTTACAGCACCTTAAGAAATGTAGAGGATTGAGAATGAGTCAGACAACAGGCATTATGTGCTCGCTCCGACTATTATTTTGCTTTACAAAAAGACAACCTTGGCATTAAAGTTGAATTACAACAATGAAAATCATAAAAACCTTGCTATGTGCAAAAAGTATTCTGTCAAGGCTTCTTTTCTTTGACTTTCAGTAGAAAGTCAATGACATCATCATCCGAGGGCTGAGGTTGACGATGACATTGGTGGATGTCAGGGAGGACGTGCCATGGGAGCGGTGAATGCTTATGCGAATCCCGCACCCCTGGCCATAGGTAGAGGTGGAACACCGCGGTGGTTTTAGCCGGTAAGAGTCCGGCATGCCCCTCTGTCCCCCCCACGACGGAGGAAGTCCATGAGGATTTCCACCGCGCAACAAAAAAAAAAAAAAAGGGAGGACGTGCCATGTGGTCGTGGGATCGGCCGCACTTCCTTTTTTTGGTGGTGGGGCTCGCTAGGTATGGCGGGCTGATACCAGCCTGGGGTATGCGTAAATGTACGAGTAGGTATCTCCCGTGTCCTTGACTCATAGTAGGTAGTGGTTTTATTCGGTAAAAGTCGGATATATCTAACCGTCCGTTCACCCCATAATGTATGCATAAGGATTTCCCCAGAACAAAAATCGGGTTACGACCTATCCTAATTTATTTGGGGTAGGCCCAACATCTCTACTTCATCGATAATGACGAAAATTTGAATTAAACATTCAAATTTTCGTCATTATCGATGAAGTAGAAAATTTGAATGTTTAATCAAGGAATCAGCATGGAGTTTCACGTCCCTATGTGTTAGTAGTTTCATTGTAACTGGACGCCATACAGAACATTCAGTATATCAGTTGCAGTTCTAGCAACAAGAAATTCCTGTTAAATAGCACGCGACAAGCTCACTTATGTCCCAATTTATTTGGGGTCGGCGCAGCATGTCTTCATCAATACATGTCCATCAGCCGCAGAAAGTCAATGTAAGACTATGAATGACAAAACTTGGAATGTTTAATCAAGGAAGCAATATGGAGATCCACGTACAGAGTAAACAGTTCAGACAGACAGTTAACTCCCTATGTGTTTGTTGTTTTCATTGTAACTGGACGCCATACAGAACAGTTCGTATCCGTTGAAGTTCTAGCAACAAGAAATTCTTGTGAAATACCACGCGCGACAAGGCTCGCTTCCGGGTTGCGCGCGCGCATAGTAGCTGAGGTTGTTTTGAAACCCGACGCCGGCCGCTGGCTACACCTGCGCCACTTGAACCACACACACCTTTATTCTACAACACGACTTTACCCTTTCATAATGAAGATTGGATCACATCTGTTATATTACGCTGAACGCTCCTTACTACAATGTTTGGCTTGGAATTTCTTCTGGTCACGCTCCAAATATGGCATCCTTGTTTTACTTTTCCATCGCACTCAAGTTTCCACTTGAATGTTTGTTCATCCGATTGAACATACCTAAGCCGTTTTACCCGCGATGAGATCTGAACCACGGTAAACAATACATACCGACTTATATATTATATTAGATACGTACATTTATCTGCCTTTTAGGAAGATACTTTAATATCTACATTCAACGGATTCAACCTTGCGAATTGTAGATAGGTACCGATATTGGAATTGTAGTCCGATTAGGTCATGTGCTCTCCGAATCAACTTTTAATGGCTGGTGATACAGTATCACCTAATAGCCAATTTGTAACACAATGGAAACCAATAGGTACCTACTCTAGTGTTCGCTATTTTCATCGGACTGACAACGTATCAAGAAAGTTATTACCTGCATGCTGTACTGACAATGACGGTCAACGGTGTCAAATGGTACTCAAATAATGTGAATTGGGGGCTGTTCTTGTAATTTTAAGAACATTCACAGACGGTTTGAAGGCCAATTCTCGTACTTAATTAAAAACGTTCAAAATCTAGTCGCAATCTCACCTCAGCGACAATCAATGTCAAAAACTTTTCAAAAGTCTAAGGAAATTAGATGTATTTTTGACAGATTGAGACTTAGATCAGAGGGGCAATTCTCGTAAATTTAAGAACGTTCACAGTCTAATCTCAGTCCCAATCTGTCAAAAATATGTAGGTACCTCTAATTTCCCTAAATTTTTGACAAGTTTTTGATATTGATGTCGCTGAGATGAGTTTGCGACTAGATTTTGAACCTTTTTTAATTACGAGAATTGGATTCTGATTTGTCATTAACTCAGTGTCCACAGTGTCTTCTAGCGACAATATGGTGCAAGAGTTAAGTAAATGCTTCCTTAAAATCATGATTATTTTTCAGCAGAACCTTTGGCTGCTCCGTTCAGGTCCTGTAAACTTCAGCAATAAGTATACTCGGCAGGCAGTGTTTGTATAGTATGTTCTTAGATCAAAGAAAATACTTCTTTGGAAATGCTTGCTTTTGTTTAGAAAGTAGTTAGATTACTCTCATAATAACCACCAAACAAAAGCAAACGCTTTTTGTTTTTTATTCGACACATCAACATGAAGTACTACTAAACATTTGAATGGTTCTTTTTATTTATAAACATTAGTCAGATATTAATGGGACGGTAAAGGTTTTAAATGTTAACGACCAATTTTATTATAGGACATTGTTATAAATAATACTACGTTTTATTATACTGGCAATAAGATTAGAGAAAAGAGAAGATAAGATTTCGTTTTTACTTTAAAACGATGCAACAATACCTGCATCCATACAATCTTTATTTATTTGTATAGAAGATGAATATATGATGATATGATGAAAATTGAAGTGTCTGTTTGTAAGGTCAAAATAACAGTTTTTTACTAAATGCATGTTGCAAAAAAACGATTTTTTTACATTTTTGTCTGTCTGTTTGTTCCGGATAATATCCGAAACGGCTGGGCCAATTTGGCGCGACTTTCACTGGCATATATTTGATGTTATAAGGAGTAACTTAGAATACTTTTATTTTAAAAAAGAATTAGGGTTCCGCGCAAAACAACTAAAACCCATGAAATCCAATATGTTTTCCGACATGCACGCGAACGAAGTCGCGGGCACAGCTAGTTTTCAGATACAGTTGTAGGAATGTAGATACCTTCTTAATATTGCGTAAATGGATATCACAAATTGGTAGGTATTAGTAGAACTGACCAATTAATTAAAAATTAAGATAAAGACGGTTTAATTGGGCTAATGATACCTATTTCAAAACTGTGCTATTTTTATATCAGCTACCGAAAATTCTTAAAATATAATAAGGATTTGGCCTATCATATATAAAAAAATGCAAGTTCAGGACAATGATAACGTCATCAGACAAATATCTAACCAAACCTCATAGCTATACTGTGTCCCTTGTTGAGCCTAGACAATCATTTGCCTGCAATTAGTCACGCTTCAAAGAAACAATTTACCTGGATGACATAGTCAGTCAGTGATTTGCATAAAGAGCGACGCAATACCACTTATGCTCTGATTTTTAATTTGCTAGATTAAAATGACAGCTGCGATCGACTTTTTTAGTCAACATGACGTTCAGTAAAAAATCGGAATTTACATAGGAAAACGACACCAGTCGGTGAAAATTTAAGAAGAAACGAAGACGAATCGATTACAATTGGAGTGACCACTAGCAGATAATAAGTGATCGTTCTCTCACCTCTCACATACATACTTTATTCATAATAATGCATATTACTGGTTATTTACTCTCCTATTAGTAGACGTAAATATGGCAACGAGAGTTAACACTTAGTCACTATCCACGTTATCATTAAGATAATTCTGGCGCACTGAGTAAACAAGAATAACCATAAACTGTACCATTTAGAAAGGCTTTAAGAGTTCTAAAGCGAAGTGTTAATTTGTTTTGTCCAAGCAAACCTAATTTTAAGAAAGACTCGGTTTAATAGACTTTAGTTTATTATTGGTCGAAGAAAATGTTCTCAACTTGTAATGGAAAACGTTAGGGTACTTACCTACTATTCACACAACAACAAACAGGACTCCGTACATGGAAGCCTGTTTTCTTTTTAATTAAAAATTCAAATGGTCAATGAACACTTTTCTGACCATATACCATTTGAGTATACATACTCAAATGGTCTATGGTCAGAAAAGTGTAGTTACGAGTATGTATAGTCTATTCGGCTAGGCTTTCATAATCAAGAAAAAAGAGATACTTAATCAATTAATCAGACGAAAAACGTTAATCCTGCTGATTTTAACTTTAACGCTCTCCAAACATTTATTCATGTCCAATGCAAGCTAGCTTATTTTTATAAATAAGATTAAAACTAATCAAAAGTAAATACAGCCATCTAAGATGAGATGACAGCCACATTCTGACTGATAACGAGTGCCTGTAACAGTTTAAGGTCATTATAAATATCATTTGTTTCAGGAAAACAGACTTTGTACATAAACATTAAAGACTTGTAAATCATGTCTGCGTTGCTATCTACCAAAGTTTACGTAACTGTTGCAGGCGTTTTGAAGTTATAGTTTTTGAGATGAAACTCCAGACATTTTCGAAAATGACGACTACCAGATACCTCGTTCGTGTTATTCTAGTACTTAGTCGCAGACGGGACTGCTTAACGTGATGGGGTCCTATGATTCTCGGGGAAGTGTTGTAGGTGTTTTCCACTACAAATCTCAGTTCCCTACGAAATAGTTGAGCTGGATGATCCACGCGTCATGTTCGTGAACGGGCGCCGTCGGTTGAGACTGGTCATCTCTTAACTGCCAAGGCTTATTTTTAATCTTATCTTTTTAATTGTTTCTTCATTTGTGTTTCTTTTTTTACATTGTTCTCACATATTGAAGCAACAAGAATAATGTACCCAGGATTTTGTAATGTCTTGATTGAAAAGAGTGTCCATGGAGTTTCCTGCCCGTCCTTCTCCATAGAGATCTAAGTTTTGGAATGGGCTTCAACTTTCAGACTGATTGACCGACTATTTAATTTTGACAATTCAAAAGTGCCCTACATGGTTTAATTGAAATAAATGCTTTGCGTTTGAGTTTTTAGCAGCAGCCTGGAGTCGTGAGTCTGTCTCCGATTATTGGCAATAAGGTCGCTCCCCAGTCCCTATTAGGTACCTGTGTATATGTACTAGGGTTTTTTTTTTTCAAAACAGGGGACAGGTGGGTTTTCCCCGTAGGAACTCGGTATCTGAATTAGTGCCCGATAATTGGCAATAGGATTGCCCCTATTACATGAAACCTATAAAATAAAACAGGCTAAATGCGGGCGTACTCCGGCGTACTATTTATATACATCTGCCCATTCCCTTTGCGGAAAAAAGACGTGATCTGGTTTCCCCAAATTACTAGTCTGTTTTTATTTTTCATTCTATCCGTCTGCGACATCCGTATGTAAATTTTCAATGTAGGTATGTAACGTTTCGACGACTGAATCAGCGAGCAAGTCTTGTCTTTTGTCTTACATGAAAGAGCACGCTTTGTCTCGGATGATGAAACTTGGAACAATAGCCTATTTATTTGTTTACGGATCAGCAAACAGATGCTCCACATGTTTAGGAGTGGCTTGAAACCTAGTTGAAGTATTGTCAGAATTATTAATTACTTACTAACCATAGGCTAGCCCCTCTACATGGAGCTCACTTATCAATGGTGAAATATGGGAATGTCGTTGAAGGTTCTATAAAATGCACCGCATGCTCACGGCTCACCTCTTCGGGCAATTCACACGTGATACTAATCTAAAGTTATGTTTATGTTATTAATTAGCCTTTTATTTATTATCCAATTGTTGCAGTTCAATAAACTCTTCAGGGTTTCTAATGTTTTCCTTAACGAAGTGCAATCCATTTTCCTGTTTTGTTCTATTTTAGTGCATATTTTATGTTTTATCAATAAATCAATATGTATAGATATAGATCTATACATAAATATTATAAATTAAAGTCACTTCGTGTCTGTCAGTGTGGCTGCATGCGTTGCTCTTCTAAGCTACGATGCGGTTATTACTATCATTTAGAGAATTTATTGTGTAAGGTTTATGATTGTGCATACATTCATATTAAACTTGCAGTTTATAGAAATCTTGAAGCCAATTCGTATTAGCGTGCGAAGCAGGGGCGGGTTCTAGTCAATTTGCAATCTTGACTCTTGCGTATTAAGGATTTTGTTACATACTCGTACATGCTCGCCGTCAATTTGCATGAGCCACAAAATTGTGCAGCTGTGCCTAATTAATTCTGCATGGAGGGGAATTAAGAGCGGAACACTTCATATAATAACGGTTTATATTGACGTAAAATGTTTAAAAACAACTCAAATTAAAGCATGTCTGTGTTCAACAACTAACTTTAAAGTTCACAACGTAGACAATTCGCGTAAACTGAGACTATTCTCCCAAATAGCAAAGGTTAAGGTCAATGACAAACAAATAGACATCGGATGCAATCTTCCGTGCAATTTATATGTACAAGAAAACAGTTCTCGAAAACGAGTCTCCATATAAAGCGCAAATCTTCTTCCTATTGTGTGGAAACAACTCGGCAATCCAGTCTGAGAGAAACGGGGTCAAGAAATTTATTTCTGGGTACACTAAGACTATGACTGTACGTTAGGTATATAAGTAACTTTCATTTTATACTTCGAGCAACAGTTTACAGACCAAATGCTAACGATGTGAACATCCTTCACAATGACAAAAGATAAAATATATTATACTTAATCTTTATCTTTTAATTCTTAATAATAAAATGCAATTCGCATTTCAAAACTACATTTTGATAATTTGGGCAAAGGTAAACGTGATCATGAAATGTAGAGCCAGTTACAGCCAGAATATGAACGTTTTACAAAAATCAACGATATATTTTTCCTGAGCTACAATGCCGAAACAAAATACTTACTAAATGCACAGTTCTCTCATTATCCTTAATTAGCTATGTGATCAATGTGTCACGAATTACAAAATACTATCTTCTGCACGCGGCTTCGCTCTCGTGGATGTCAAAAATCATCCCACGAGAACTTGCTACCGGGACAAAAAGTAGCCTATGTCATTCCCCGGGATGCAATCCATCTCCTTGCTAAATTTTATATAAATCCGCTCAGTGGTTTAGGCGTGAATAACATACAGACAAAATTACTTTCGAATTGATATTATTAGGATCTATAACTTTACAGTAATATTATTTGATGACTCATTAGAATTAATATCCAAAATCGCCAACATGCAATGAAGAACAGTGGTGATCAATACACGCGCCTACTTCTCTTTACGAGGAGTCTTTTTACCTTTACCCTGCAGTGGGACAGGTATAGGAATTATAGGCTGGTTTACTATAATCATTAATGACATCCCTGTTTAAACTACTGCAAATGCTGTCGATATCCTGTGCTAGTCGAATTTTCTCTCTGCAAGAGCTGATCATAGTCATACGAACGATGAAATGCCCTCTGCATTTCATCGTTCGCCAACAAAAGAGATAAGTATGCAGGATCGACGGATATAGTTGAAGTTTAGTAAGAAACCGATGGACGTTTTCGAATAAAATTTATTTTATTAATAGAAAACAAACAGCTCATTTATCAAATTCAATTTCAGTCGACAACATCCATCGATTTCTTACTAAACTTCAATTATATTCTATGATCCTGCACACTTATCTTTTTTGTTGCCTGTACTTACAATTACATACTTATTTAGCATTTTGTTTTCATCCGGCTCACAGTAGGTTATCCTCAAGGATGAAGAAAACTCACCTGTGTGCATACCGAGAATACAACCTGAGTATATTAGTAGCACGCGCATGAAAATGGAAAAACCGCTTTTCACCATGCCCCATTCATATATAATCTCTATTAGATCAGTTTATATATTGACTAGCTGTTGCCTGCGACTTGGTCTGTGATTTTGGATGAAAAGTAGCAAATTTCCTTCTCCAGGTCATGGTCTAATCATGTACCAATCCGTTCAGCCGATTTAGCGTTAAAGAGTAACATACAAACATACTAAAAATAAAATCTTTTCTATTTATAATACTAGTTTAATTAAATAAATAAATATGCTGGTAGGTATGTTAATTATGTGCTCTACAAGTTCAATATCTTTCCAGGCAAGGAGAACCAAATATATATAGGTATTCGAGAAGTATGTCGACCGTCAATTTAATTCGTTTAATGAATTAATTGATGGTAGAACAAGACAGTCTCCACGAAGTTCCCTAGGTAAGAGACTCTATGTCCACCTACTTAAAATACGATGACGTCGATTCTTGTCTAGAACTCGGGCTATAAAGAGTAAAAAAAGATCATTGTGACATGGGTTACGTCATATCTTTAAAAGTTTTACAAGGTTATCGATTTTTAGAATGCAAATCAGGTCTAAGAAAATCTCTGATATATACGAAGACGAAAAGATAAGCCACCGTCTTGTTTTTAATTCATGAACGACCGTATCTCGTCATTTATCGACATGGTTAATGTGAAAAAACATTAAAAACAGACAAATCAATACCAATTTGGAGTTATATCTACTACTTGGCTCACTGCGAAAGATTTAAGTAGGTAACTAGTTCCTAAAATGATTTCTTGTTCAGTTTCAATCTAGGTAATTACGACTTGAAAATTCACGGGGAATAAAAAAGACTGAGTTTTCTGTCATCATCTTTTAAACCACTGCAGTTAGCTGACTCTCACTTTACTGGAAAACATTTTAAGTAGGTACATAATATCCTAAACTGGATAGTGGATAACCAATCTGTGATTTTATGATCTTCCTTGCCTGTAATCTAGTGAAATACTGTTTTACACATCCATATGGCCACTTCCTCCAGTACAGTAGTTTTTTTCGCTATCCGCCATTTAGCAAAACGTAAAGACAATTCCAATTTGATTACCTTCGTTGTAATTACTCAGAAACACGTGCATGTGTTTATACTGTAAATTAATCTCAAGGATAATCGAATCTTGCGGTCTGGCTAGGTTACAGTGCAGATTGTTTATGGCGCGTTAACATAATTATGATCAAAAACAATGCTCTGATTGTCAATGTTCGGACAAAGGTTGTACGTGATTGTAGAACTTAATGTACCTATTTTTACATGTGTTATTTGCGTGATGATTTAATATACAAGTTAAATACTTACTCAAAATGTGTCACGTAAATGTTAACGTATATAAGTGACCTGAAATCTCATAGCCCCATTTCCTCACAAGAACATTTTTTATAACAATGTACAAATCTTTATAACGTTAATCTCTAACCAACGTTGCATGTGGCAACAATTTAACAGCGGAATTAATCTACAGTTATGGCTGAGCGGCGCACGATTCTAATTCCGGTGTTTTGCCTATAAACGTGCATTCAAACCACGAGGAAGGCCCCTAATGTAGCCTGAATAAAACGGATTAAATATATTATGTGTCAAATTAGAAGTGTTAGGTTCCTTCCGCTGCGGTCGGTCGACGGAAGCAGCGCCACGTGACTCACATGACCACTGCGTGTGCGCACAGCACTCGATTCACTACCCATTGTCTGCACACTCCATAAACTTCGCTCATTTATGCCATAGGCGAAACAAATATAGGGACGTAATGTATATGAATGAATACAGTCACATTAAAATGAGTGGTTCCATTATTGTTTAGGGTCGAGCGCAGAATGGATCATTATTGGTAAAATGATGAGTGGACCCCGGTTGTAAACAGGGCCTCCAATTGTTTTCTGAATGACAACAGTGTTATTACTAGAAGGATGGATGGTATGTTTAGCCTGCTCAGTATTGCTTCGTATCAAAATTATATTGGTCGGAACGTGATGGACGGGAATCGCCATCACGCATTTGATCAAGCGTAAGCGTATTGAATTGATGATTGATGCTTATTACTTGTCTGTATGATAAGCCGGCTAATGTTATTATTATTTATGATCAATATTAAACATCCAGCTTTTGTTGCAGCAGAATCTAGGGCAGGTATAGTCCACGACTCAGTAGCGAACGTACCGGATGATATCGATAACAACGCGGAAGACAAAGCAGCTGTTTTGATTACAGATTATATCATCTATCTTTCAATGGGAAAATATTCCTAAGGAATTTTATCGTAGCATGTGCTGTGGAATGAAAATAATTATATTATGCTTGTGCCTTATTTCCATTTCTTTAGGGTGATCATAATATCAACAGCATTCGACACTTCCATCATTTTAGTGTCTACTTACTACAATAATCATCATGTGCTTTTACAAAATTTTCCCAGTGTGTTTGATAATCTCATTGATAAATAAAGTAAATTGATTAATTTGCCAAACTACACATCTAAACATAATATTATTTATCGTAGACTAACTGTTGTTTAGGCGGTCTTAGGATGTTATGAACAGAAAACTTGCCTGCATAAAGCCCATCCGAGTATTCGATATGTTTACGGTCTTCTGCAGGTACTTATCGACCTTCATTCCTCAGGTACTTTAGCTATGAATACCTACTTAGAAATCGTTCTACAAGGCGTCAATGAGACTCGACAAATGATATCACTTACATTAGCGTATTATGAAGTTCAGCCTTCACTTCACTGAGCTTCATTACTTACTTATGCGTACGTTTGATTCAAGTGGTTGGAATTGTTACGATGAAGATGATGTATGATTCATCTTTACTGTTTTCTCTAGAGTCTAGAGCAACCTTTCTATTTGAATCTTATAGATGTTTTGAATGACACATTACTTTGCGATGCTCGTCTGCACATTAATTAGACACTGATTACAAGTCCAAACATTACACATTTGTATTTAATTAGCACATACTAACGTCGTGCGCTAACTGTGTTAGCATCTTCAAACTTTCCGGAACGTCGCTCGGATAAATAAAACGAAATGGATACATAAATATGTCATCAATACATTTATTGTCAAATGCTACACTGTAATAATATCAATACATTGTTTCAGTCATTTCAATATTTACATTAATTCGAAATAACTTTTGTAGTAAGCGAGTAGGATTCGGTTTAAAAGTACAAAATATTATTATGACTTTCTGTTATACAGCAGCTGCCTTTCCAAATTATATACATAGAGTTATCATATAATTTATTGTCCATTTGACGTCTACTATGTAGACAAAAGGTTCCCTACACTATAGAATAAGTAATGAATATGAGAGAGCTCTGAAGTTCATTAGTGAGAGCTATTACACCGTTAAAGACGTTACACACCACATATAAAGGCCCAGCACGTACCAGACGGCTACGCAGGGATCATGCTTTCAATAATTTAATACTGTTCTTTATCCACAATCAAAACGTTATTATTGAGACCGATTACTTACGATACCTTCCACTAGCAGGACAATAGATACTTATTATCAAAATAAATCGCTTCGGCATCTCTTATTTTTCAAACATGGACTTAAACATAATAGTAAATGCGCAACAAGCCTCACATGGTTAAAGCAAAGTATCTACAACTATCAAGTGATATCTGAAGTGTTCACATTACAAGAACTGGTTAGTACGAAATAAATAACGTGAGGAACATAAGTTCAATAAGTATGCAAGCTTATGTGGATGTAGACCGAGATCCAGCGGCTGCGCTCGTGATTCGAACGGATGCGACGAAACGAGAGCTGAGCACCGTTACCTGCGCCCGCGCCGTGCGCCGTGCGGCCGCGGGGGATGCGCCGACCTCATCGCCTCCCACCGCCACCAAAATGTGCCTGACTCATTAATCGAATGCCCACTAACCAACTTGGACATCGACTTCCACTAGGTCGCCGCTCTAATCTGAGGCCATATAAATGCACTTCAGCCCCGAGTACTTAACAATATTGCTACGCTCCTAATAAGCAGTTTACTCTAATGTTCTAAGCAGTCTCAATGCCTTAAATTAAAAATACACTTGATATCACAAAATGCTAACCGAAGCACACGGGTGCAACGACACATTGGTGGCGTTTTCACGGACGGAACAGTCCTTTGTGTCCATTATAACCATGCTGTACCACTATGTGCGATAACGTCAATCTTTATCACGCAGTAACTCTGATTTAGCACTTTTTTCGTTTCCGTGGAAAGAAAAATTTGGATTGTCCTTTTGTTTGTATGCTTTGTCCAGCTTTGCTGAAGGAGGATCATTTTCAATTGGTATTGGCACAATCGATGTAGTGGTCGTCGTTATCGGGGCCGGGTTTATGTTTTCACCTCGACAGAAGTCTTGGAGCCAAAGCTCCGAATTGTAGGAAGGGCCTTCTCCTCCCAACTCCGCTGGTAGAATATCAAGTGGCAGAGAATCATGAAGCGTTGAAAGATTGTTTCCATGCAACACGATGCGCTCGCGCGTCTTCGCCTTAAGGTACGGTTTTATTACAGCGAGAGCGGTTTCCACATACCAAGGTTGTCCGATGAAATGTATGCTTTTAAAACGAACAGGCATGCAATCTTGTAGACAGTCAATCATCATTTTCAACACTTTAGCTTGTAAACTACACGATTGCTTAAACGTGAATTCAGTCCAATCAACGATAATGACATATCCGTTAGCCTGGTTTTGAACATCGTCCAGGGTGCGTTCTATTGTGAGCAGTAGAGCTCTGAACACTGAGAGTAGCGGGCACGCGTGCGGGATCCAGTTGGAGGCGAACATGAGCAGCACGCAGCGGCCGCGGCGGTCACGCTGTGCCAGCACGCCGGGCAGCCCGTCCGCCAGCGCACGCAGCACGCCGCCGTCGGCCGGCGCCCACAGATCCGCGTGCTCACGCCGGTACTGGTGATAGCTCACTAACAACTCGAAGCTCTGCTGCACATCATGTTTGCGCGCGTACAGAAAACGCCGCAGGAAGTTGTCATCCTGACATCTACTCTTGTCGCGTAGGGCGAGGTTGAGGCTCTTGTCCACCGTGTCCCGCAGGCCGTTTAAGGCGCGTTGTCTGTCGCCGTCTGTGAGTCGTTTCCTGGCCACTTCACAAAGGCGCTCATTCTGCATCTGATGCAGCTTCCAGTCGTACTCGGCGTACTCGTTCATGACTGGTTTTGGTATGAGTCATGCGTCCTTTCACTGGTATAACGCGTAGCTGCGCGCGCGCCGCCTGTAGCTCGGGGCCGACTGCGCACCGAGTTCGCGCCGTGCGCCGCCGCCATCGCTGCTCGTTCATTAAACCGTGTAATGCTCTGTTCACATGCGATAGCAACTTGTTCCAGTAAACTTGCTCGATAATTTTGTGGAATACTGGTGATACCTAATGACGTTTGCCACGCTGTAAATTACCCTGGTACCACAATAACTAAATAATGGAATTGAAATTAATTAAAATGATATTAATTAACCAACTGGAACATTGTCGAATCATACGAGCTTAATTTTATATTTTTTTTAGAATTTTATAATTCTTTTATATTTTATTTATATAAGTAAATAAAATATAAAATAATTATAAAATTCTATCGATTCATATTCTAAAAAACCTCAACCATTTATGCAAAGGTACTCAGCTAATTGCTATAACTGACTGTACCTAAGTAAACATTAGTAGCATTTAGTATTTCATAATCAATGTAAACGTTCAAGGGAATTTACCTACCTAATCGATATTAAGTTTTGTTGCTTTATCAATCATGCTCTAATCAGTAAATTGATTAGATAATACTTACTACCATTTCATAACTGGGAAATTAGCGGTGAAAATCGTAAACGGCTACACGCCTGCCGTAGATGCCTACAGCACATTTTTTTTATTTTGTTTTCAAACAAAACTAGAAAAAATAGTAAAGATTTTTTATTAATCTTTATCGATTTGTTGGGTAAAACTAATTAGATTCTGATTTTATTTGGTCAATAATTAATAACGCAGTGATTTGATCATGTAGGTTTGTAACTTTTAACATTGTAAATTTGTGACTGAAACGCCACAAAGTCAAAACATGGCAGATGGATTATGGATTATAAATGTTCAAGATTGCTCATATTAGCACCTATTGAAGAACATATTGATTGCCGCTTACGACACCCATACATAAACTATAGAGATACGTTAGTACATTACACAATAGAGATAAATTAAATAAAAAAGCTAGTCCCTTCAACTGTCCTTTTGTTCTTGCAGCTACTGTCCTTTTAGATAAAGGGCAAGTTGACAGGTAACCGGCGCGCGGCGTTTGAACGCAGCATAACTTACCCAGCCAGAGCGAGTTATAAATAAAAAAAACTGAAGGTTGGCAGTATACCGGTCAATTGGCTGGCTGGTTTCTGCGATGACGTAGCGTCGTGCGCAAGAGACGCAAACGCTTGTGCGAGCAAGATGGAAACACACTTTGTAACAATTACTTCTATGAAGCCTTATACGTAACGTATAAACGGATGACCGAAAATCGTATAACGTCCGCGCTTTGTTCACTTTATCGTATAACTAGCTGCCGTAACAGGCAACACTTACTGCCTATACCGCATTCATAATTAATACTTGTCAGTCGTGTACTAATATTTGTTTCTGATGTTACTTTTACTCTGAATAAGAACAAACATTTATTGGTCATGTATGCAGTCGTTAAAATAAACCGTTTGAAATAGCGCTAACATCATCATAAAAATGCGCTACTTTTCAAAATAGACTGAACTTTTTTTTTAATACATATTTTAAAAGAGAATCGTAATTAAATAATTATCATTAAGAATATTATGAAATAAATAAGCCTCATCGTAATCATTAATTTTAATAAGAAAGATTAGTTTCTCAATATGAAAGACATCAACGTCATCGCATCGGGAACATCTCGCATAAAAATGATTAAAATGAAAGAAAGGACGCGTGTCAATGCCTACCAAGTTATCTTTTATAAATAACAACAAAGAACTGCTTATTTTCCTTTGTTAAGGCTATACTATTCACTAAAACCAAAATATTATGCGTGAAAAACAAACAAATGTGAACCTTATTTCCATTTCGAGATAGAGGTTCATATTCATATTGAAAAATACAACAATAACAAATCATTTACTTCTTTATAAGATAGTTGTGAAGGAATTTGTGTTAGTAAGTGTCGATAATGACTTAGGGGCAATGACTTTTTTTAAATTAACCGTGTCGATGCATCGCATGGTCGTTGCCCCATGCAGGCGGCTAGGCCGGCCAGCGAGCCGCGCGGTAAAAATAGACGCACTTCGTCTCAAGATGGACTGATAGTGCCTTCGCATATTACCCTACTGCACAAGCACAATACAGGCTGCCGAGAACCTACTAAAACTTACAAGTGGCGCTTTCATTAAAATAACATTACGAGGGAATCTTGCGAAGCTATTTTTGTAGAGGGAAAATTTTGAGGAAAACTTTTTTACCATTTAGGTATACGAGATAATACTCAAACATAATAATAATATGCCAAACAGGTAAAAGCGCAGTAATAACAATGTCATAATTACAAATACCTAAACTGGAACAACGTCATTACATTTATAAATAAAGGCTACATGGCCACACAAGCAATTTAAAACACTGAAGACAATCATAACAAAAGAAAATCTTAGGCTGACTCTTAGAATAATAATTATAATAAGACATGCACGCTGATATATGTAAGGTCCGACCGCGGCAGATTTGCCAAAGAAGTAAACAGCAATGGCCGCTCGAAATTGAATAAAATCGATAAACAAGAGTATTTATTTTAAGTAATGTTTTATTTCGTCTAGTTAGCTCGGAGATTTAGAAGAAAACAAACATTACTTAAAATAAATACTCTTGTTTATCGATTTTATTCAATTTCGAGTGGCCATTGCTGTTTACTGCTTTGGCAAGTCTGCCGCGGTCGGATTATATGCTATATTCGCTACTATAATATATATATATATATTATATTACAAAGAGATAAAGTTTGTGAGGTTGTAGAGGGTAATCTCTTGAAAAAATATTTTTGCATTTGATAGCCCAATTCCTGAGGAATGCTATAGGCTATGTCTCTTAGGAGCCGAGCGAAAAGAATAAAAGTCAGAATGAACGCTAAGCGAAAGCGAAGTGATAGCGCGGGCAGGTGATGCGATGCGACGGGGTGGGACTTGGATGGATTGCAATAAACAATTTGAGATTTGAGACGTAATCAAGAAATTTCACGCGGACGAAGTCGCGGGCAGAAGCTAGTAATTTATATATTCAAACAATCAAAGAAAAAATATCACACAATCATCATGAATTCATGACATTAATCAGTTCCAAGATTTCAAAATAACGTCATCTTTTTGTCGATACGAGTACGTCGATACGACTCAAGTCAATACATAATGTAATATTGTGAAATGTTTTCCTCCTTTTCATGCTTACCAACCTAATTTTTGATAAGTTTCCTTATAAGCAACATCAGATTCATCAGACATTATCTTTTACTCGTAGACCCTGTTTAAGATCGTTAACGGGCAAGTGTAAGACGAAAATTGTAGTACCGATAAAAATGTTGAAAATCTAGTATGCACCAAAATGTCACGAATGGAAATCAGCTTCATCCACTGAAAGTCAAGGACAAAATACTTAATAGTGCAAGTCAAAGACAAATAATTTGTTTCAATGACACTTTTGAAAATGTTAACAGAAAAAAATTATGAAACTGAATTGCTCATTCCCCCCGCACTGGGCCAGCGTGCCCCACTCACTCTTGCAGAAGAGGCCTGTGTTCCAGCAGTGGGAAAGTTGTAGGCTGATTAAGTTTTGCCGATTCCAAAAGGTAGTTTACTATAGGTAATAATGGCATGAAGAATTCCTCTATACGTACAGACGTGTTATCGTTAAACATTAGGTATTGTAATTCATAAACAGCGGTGTTTATCACAAATCACAATGTGACTTTACTTACATTACAAAGTGACCTTGAATGTAACAATTGATTTTCTGAGATTAGTTATTAACGACGCCGACGTGACGAATTACATTTCAATATACAACGTGTTTAAAGCTAAATCGCATATCATGCTGGCCCTTTTAAGGTTTCGTAGTTTCTGCTGACCATGGTTTTCTTATTGTTATTAGTAATTAACTTTTTTTTTTAATTCTCTATCCTAGTTTATCATTTGTGACTTCGCATATGTAAGCTGTCACGCTCTTTATGCTTGGAGGCTTTTATTTAGTTACTAAGTAGTGTAAGGTATGTATATTTGGAAAGATTGATTGCATTTAAGCTGATTAATAGTTGTTTCGGGGTGATAATTATTATTATTTAACGATTATTATACTTTAAGTCACATACAACAGAACATTATGTAATGAAGGTCTATGCCTATACTGTTCCCATGGGCTCCTAGGGAAAATCTGTCAAAACGACAACAGTTTGAACAGTTTTCCTACAAATTTCTGCTTACCTATTATTTATATTTTCTCAAGAGTCGGCCGTTATTATTATTCTCCTCTACTTTTGTCTAGAAAATTGAAAAAGCTAGGCCTCGGAGTCTGAAAACGGGCATCCAGCCAATGTGTTGTGTTGCATTCATATCGTAACATTCAGCAGTTCTTCTCCATTTGCTCTAAATATGGACTTTATCGAGCCATTTTAAAACTCTTTGCTTTCAATTGTTTTCTGTTTTCTTTTGTTTGTTTTCGAACAATGAATAATGAGTGATATCTCTACGTTTAGATATGACGTAGAGTTGATCCAGATACCGGAACCACCACGTTCAAGTATTTCAAAGTAACTGTTCCTATTTCTAAAAAATCGTTTAGTAAATACACCTCCAAAAAGGCATTTCCTATTATCAAAACGCGGTCGCATTATCGATTTTCGTAGATAAGTTATGATAAGCTGACATTATCGCTATCTATCGCCTTGTTCCGTGGGTATTACAAATATCATGCTGCGTTTACATCACACTAACAAAGACCCATAGGCCAGCAAACTTGTTTAGTAACTAGCTGTAATTGATTGAAATTAGATATCGTTTATTATAAGCCTTATAATCAGAGATTGTAAATGATATTGCTCATTTATCTGAAATCACGTCTCCGATTAATTTTTAGTAGCAGATTCATTGTTCATCTGCCTAGGCACGATATTATTCTATACGACAAACGTATAGAATAATATCTTACGTAAATAAAGATATAAATAAAAGGATTTCCGAAGGAATATAATTATGAAAATTTCAAGAGTAGAGGAGGCTCAGTGGTAATGGCCCCAACTTACGAGTTGTAGGTCATGGGTTCGAACCCCGGCAAGCGCTTTAATTTTTGTAAATAATTTCATCACCACTGCTCTCAAAATAGTGAAAGGAAACATCGTGAGGCATTTCCTAGAACCAAAAATTCGAAGACATGTGACATCTACCAAACCGCACTGGGCCCACGAGGTACATACCACGCGGGTTCAGTGTGGTGGATTACAGCCCATTCCCTCTCGAAGAGCCCCCCAGCTATAGGAACATTATAAGGCTGATTATGCTATGAATATTTCAATAAGAAAATGGAATACTTACTGACTTTCCTAACAATGGTGGTTGACGGTATTGTCAATTAAACACGCTCTATTTCCATCTAATAATAGAAAACGAAACTAAAAGACTTGTTAACAGAGTTCGTTGAAGCAATGCAAATGTTTTCTTAAGAAAACATATGCAAATACGTAGTTAGGTCAATGTCAGATAAGTAGGCAATACTTGTGACTCAGACTAATCTTGATTATTATGCGTAAGTATTGTAAAACCTGTTTATTCAGTCGTTTATTTGATTTCTTTTTCCGATTTTGCATACACCTTTCGATTTAAAATACTTGTACCAATATTTATAAAAAAATATCTGTTACAATATTATTTTGTTCTCCATTTTTTTTTAATGATTTTATTTAGCTTGCCCTGTTTGTTATTTATTTATTTGTTTACAGTTTAATTTAGTTTAACTAGCCTATTTTTCTCTTATATTTTATAAATACTTGATAGTACCTAATTCAAAAATACAGTGCTTCCAACAGACTCGCATTCTGTTTACGTTTAAAATAATGACATGTTTTTTTTAGATTTGTCTCACAGAGAGGAGGCCTGTGTCCCAGCAGTGGGAACGTTGCGCGACGTGACTCTATTAGAACAATTTCTGTGAAAACTTCATGCAAATTGGTCTACAAGAATCGCGGCGCACTGTCGCGTCGCGTCAATCTGCGGGGTCCTTAAGTATGGCTTTGAAACAAAATAAGTTATGATACAAAAAAAAACAACAATAAATGTCGCCACAACTCAAGAGTTGACAACAGCGAAGATCCTAAGATACCACCAATCATTAAAAAGAAATTAATATTAATTGCTTTCATCACGAACAGATGGCGGCACCTGATAATAAGTAATTACCACACAAAGCGAAACCGCAAACTCCTGCAAAACTTCAAATGCTTTGCATATTCAGTGATCTAGATGATCGCAATACTTGCACTATACTTAGCTGCACGATCATCTAATTCCTCGGCCACGATGCGAAGTATGAGGTTAGAATGTATTATCTTATCTGATGTTCTTAATTATGATTGAGTCAAATGCATGTGCATGCAAATGTCCATAGCTCCCGGGAAAGGTGGAGAGAGCGCGCATTCAAGCAAGGAGATCACGTTGATGTTTTGCGCCAGTAGGTACCATAGATAACATACATAAATAACTCGATCGCTCGTTAATTAATATCAAAATCTCTTCAAGCATAATTTCTATACCTTCTTACCTAGTCTGATACCGATCGTACCCACAATATTTTGCTGTTCGTCTGCCAATCTGACCTCATCTATCCATCTGACCATCTTGAAATGTAATAGTAGGATGTAGACAGCTCACGACATTGAAAGTTCTTTTAGAGGCGAGGGTAAGTAATAACAGGAGCCATTTTAGTCATGTAGGTGCAGTTTTGCAAAAACGATTTTTGATATGATCACATCAAAACTCTTTAATTTGTTTATTAAAATTGTTTTTACTCTTTTCTTCAATTAGATTTAGATGTGTCAGACAATGGGTATTTAGAGTTATACGAAGGGGTCGTGGTTAAGTAATAGCAGCCGCACGGGTCGGTAGATCAGGTTAAGCTACGCTTGCCGAGGTTTGTCCGTAGATGGACCTACTTTACATACCGAGACCCCTCCGTTGGTTCCGGCTGTCATTCGTAGATCTTTGTCATTCGTTACGGGTCGTCAGAAGCCTGAAATCTGACAACTAGTCTTATCTTATTCTCTTTTAAGGAGTAACGTTTTACCCAGATACTGGGTTGCGGAGGTGAGAAAGACAGTCCAACTATGTAAAATACTGCTAGGTATTCAGCTGCATCTGGTTAGACTGGAAGCCGAGCCCAACATAGTGAGGAAAGAAAAGGCTAGGCAGATTGATTTTTTGACATATGTATCTCTGAGAATAACTATTTTATCTTTTCTTATTTTTTATTACTCCCTTTATATTGATGTTATTTTTAGCAGCGATGATAACAAAGGCTTTATGTACCCTTTACTCCTTGCTTTCAATTATTGCTTTTATTTCCTCGATCATTACACACGGTGCACTAATTATTAGGCGGCGAAAACTTGCCATTTTGCTTACACATAAGAGGCAATAAATGGCAATCGTTGAGTGGCACAAAAAGTGGCCTCCACTGGCGGCAAGGTTGCCGGGCCGGTTCGGACAGTCGAGCCCGAGAGCCGATAAATATAGGCACCACACTGCATACTTTCGTCTGAATAGTTAGGGGTTCTTTGGAACCTTTACAGAGCAATAAAAGGTATGACAGTTTATCATTATAGTGATAAAAAGTACATGTACAGGAATATCTGACGAATTGTCTTAATTCTGGAAGAAAAGATCATTGACCCTAGTAAATGGGAGCCTAATAAACCCACTTAGTATGGCTAATTTAGTATAGTAAGTATAGCTAGGTATGGCTCTTTCTTGCTATCAAGGAGAGAATTTCGGAATCATGTTTTGATAGTAGATTTAAAAAATCTGTTTATAGTTAGTTATACTTCATTGTTTTGATCAAGTTCAAATCGTTATCGTTGAGTTACATTTCACGAAATGTTTAACCCTCACCAACTTATGACCATTCTAATAATTATATCTAGCCTAGCGAATAAAGTTATCAAGTTAAAACCGAAAGCTGATTCGAAGTATCAACAGTCAATACAAAAATATGAATGCTGACAAGGCATGACATTGTAAAATACACCAAAACTAAAGCTTCTTCGTATGAGAATGTTTTAATGATCTTTTTTTAAATATTTGTGGTGACAGGTGGCGGTCCCACAGCGGTGTGGGTTTTGGGTGGGTTGGTTCATGATTTGGTCCGGCAGGTATCAGTAACAGTGAGGTCATTTGTCCACAAATGTATGTTTAGGGTTCCTTGCCTTTTATAGTAAAAACGGAATAGGTACTTTAGAATGACTTTGTAGTGCCTCAGTCTGTCTGGCCTTGTGACAAGGCCTTTTTCTCAGAAAGATCAGCTTGAGGCCTTTCAATTTGATGAAATTAATTTCGACAACCTCATACTTTATATCGTTAACTTCTTTATCCTCTATGTAGAGTCCCACTCAGTGACTGATCAACTTAACCTAAAGGGTAGGTACAAGCTCCCCGGTGACTAATTCTAATATTGTTTGCATTCCATTCTTTAACATTAATGAAGTAGATGTAACGAAATTCCTGGGACTGAATGTAGATTGTAATTTAAATTGGAAATCCCATGTGGGATCTGTCTGCTTAAAATTAAATAGCTATTCCTATATGTTATACATGCTTATAAAAATTGTAAACTTATCCACTGTCATGACAGCTTACCATGCATATGTGGTATCCACGCTGAGATATGGTGTAATTTTCTGGGGGAACTCGACGGAATGGGAGTCTGTTTTTAAAGCCCAAAAAAAGTGCATACGGGCAATGTGTAGACTTAAGAGCACTGATAGTTGTGAACCATACTTCAAAAAACTTAAGATTCTTACCTTACCTTATGAGATGTCAGTCTTTGTAAAATGTAATATGCATATGTATGAAAAATTCCGAAGTGCTAGGTATAGAAATAAAGTCCAGACTGTACCCAGCAGAACTTATTTAATGGGTTCCAGTGTATATTGTATGACATCCAAGATTTATAATAAATTGCCATGTTGTATTACAGACATTGACAACTTGCACATATTTAAGCGGAAGCTAAAGGAATTTCTGACTGATAAAGCCTATTACAGTGTGAAAGAGTATCTAAAAGGGAATCCTTATGGCCAATAATATTAAGCAGATATTCTTTAACTCACAATTATTATTTATTTAGGACTTTTATTTAATTATTTACTGTGACATTTTACTATCTACTATGACATTTTACTATTTGCTATGACATTTCAGTGATTGACTACTGGATACTCCTTGACATTGAAAAATTAAAAATAAAATGGTTCAAATGATTTTCCAATTTCATAATTTAGTAATGTTTATTGTTATTCACCATGGTATTTTGATTGTAAATTATGTGTAAATTTTGCATGCCCAAGTGACGGCAGAGCATGGAGAACATTATCAAAACATGTATAACATCTATACCCCTACCCATGTTGGCAAAAAATAAATGATTTGATTTGATTTGATTTGATTTGACATTTATTGCTTATGACCTAAAAAAAAGATGATGAAATGCATTTTCATGTCGACACCTCAATCAAACAACTTGAGTACTTGCATGTTTTATTCGAATATAAATTATACAAAAAGGAAACCAAACGATTGGAATTCTAATTAAAACAATGAGTCAACAAGATTTTATTTTAATAGACCTACTAGTAGACTTGAAACTATACCGGATACTTTAGAAAATATATTGTAATAAATAGGTACATATTTGTAATTCTCTAATTCTGGCGAAACCAAACTTGTTCTCCTACGTATGAATTAATACAAAACGAACTGGTGTAATACTAGGTTTGTTTTTCATATAGGGTGGGCCCGCGATAAGTTTGAGTCGGAAATATTACAAGAATTCCGTTCTGGATCGAATTTGTTTAACTTTATTTTAACATGATTTTAACGCTTATGTTTCGGTATGCGCTCTCATGATTGCATAAAGTAAGCCCTGCTTTTGAAAAGGTATGAGACACTCTATGACCTTCAAAGATAATGTGGAGAAGCATGAGTGAAATGTCACAGTCATTTACTGAATGAAAATTATAGCCATCTTTATATATAAGGCTGAAGAAAGACCCTTCAAGGTCACAGAAGGTCACTTGGAAATTTTGGTCGGCTTGGTGTTCTTTAATAAGCTACCACAGGCACACATTCTACCGATGCGGAAGCACTGTCTCAGTGTTGACCATTGTGGTCAATAGTGTCGCTCTCACATTATGAAAAAGGCATTGTGGCCGCTTGAATGTGTTTACTACCTTACCAACCGAAGGACTGGTGCTTCATTAACTATCTATAATGAATTCATGACTTTGTTCATTACTTTTTACCAACTTAGTCATCTTTTCCCAACCATGTTTGGGTCGGCTTCCAGTTTAACAGGATGCAGCTGAATACCAGTAGGTATTTTACATGGAGCGGCCTATCACCCCTACAACCCAGTTACTGGGTTATACGATACTCCTTGGTAAGACTGGTTGTCAAACTTTTGGATTTCTGACGACCCGTAACGACTGCCAAAGATCCACGCATGACAGCAGGGACCAACTTCCGAGGCACGGAGGGGTCTTGGTGTGTTAAGATGGTCACCCAACCTATCCACGGACCCACCGCGGCAAGCGTAGCTTGTTACTAGGTAACTTATTATCGAAATAAGCTTCTGAAACTATATTAAAGAAAGGTTCAGACCCACACATTCTTGCCACAGCATCTAGAACTAGAACCTCATAGAATATTAGACCTATGAAGCCAGGTCATAGAAATGTAGGTATTCATATATATCTATGGGCCAGGTCTTGAAAGAGTCGCTTTGAATCGATCCATGCGCCAAAATGTAGTTCTATTAGTACCTACAATATCGATTCTTTCACGAACTATTTACAAACCTTACATAACAGTTCAGCACCGTTCTTTGATGTTGTACTCGTTCATTTTATTGGCCATTTTTGCTTGATAATGATTACTGCCTTTATGTAATGTTCGCGATTGTCGGCGACATCGTCGACAACGACTAAGTTCATAAAGGTTTTCACACAGTTTTAGTGAAGCACTAAGTTTCTAATACCAGGCATGTATATGCATAACTACAGGTAATTTATTTATTTTACCATTTATGTACACACATATATATATAAACACACAAGAAAAAGACAGAACAGAAAAATAGGTATAAAGGTGATGCTTATTTCATAAGAAATCTCTTCCAGCATACCTGCGATAGGACAAGAAATAGAGAGATGTAGACAGCGTGTAAAAGAGTAAAGGAGACAAAAAAAATACATAAAATCTAAAAACAATTCACTTAATAAAACTACACAAATAATATGACAATATACTTACATACATACAAATAAACATACATACTTCTAAAATAAATATAAGGTAATCAAAATAATAAATACATACACAACTAAGTATGATAAAGTGGAAAGATAGTGTTTGTTGTAATGATGGACGCAACTTTTTTTTATTTTGGACCTATTAGATGGTGTGCGGTGGTGATGATTTTATGTCTGTGTTGTAACTTGTGACAGTTTTATGGGAAACTAAAGTTTACCTAATTTACCTTTAGAAATGAAGATCACAATCAAGACATTGATAGCCAGATAACCACTTAATAATAATCCTAGTTCATCAATATAATGTAACGTATTATCGTTAGCGCAATCCGAGGATCTCTGCCAACTTCGAGGGTCATAAACTGCAAGTAATCGTAACATCACACAGGAAGTGTGTTAATTAAGGATTGAAATACGTAATTGCACTTAAGCAATTAGCGCAGTGAATGGCCCAAGGCGAAATACATGAAATATTATGATAGATGTAAAAAATAACACAGTAGGTAATACGTTAAAATTACATACTCTTGTAAATTTAACACGCGCCTAAAGTGGATTACGAAAATTCTTCGTTCGCAGTTCAAATGTTGTAGAAAAGTCTACGCTAATTAGATACATAGATACTATTTGAATATTCACTTTTTCTCGCTCTTATACTTATAATTTTCTTCAGCTGCAATAACGCCCACTTAATTTACCGCAAAATAATTAAATGTAAATAAAACAAATTAGAAACTTTAACGCAATCGCGCCCGTTTGCCCGTGGAACATGTTTTCAACGTTATCAGAGTATGTCGTCATTATTGTGGAACAAAACCGCCGCTGACACATCCAACCGCGCTCTAGTGACAGTGCAGGCGCTAATATAATTGATGCATAGCCAGTGTTAGCAATATATTGAACACATGCAGTGCAGACTACCCTCGATATAGATTAGCAACAACTAATTTAGCTGTAAATAACCATTCGTTTGGGCTACGCTGTAATATAACCGGGCTAAGAATTCTATTCCTGGAATCACAAATGCTGATAACGAAATGAAAAGTAGGACGTGACAATATGATACATGCTGAATCTTGATAAAGTTACAGAATTACCAGGTAGTGGATCTTACATAATGGCAACTGCAACTAGAGCGGACGTAGACGCTACATAACAGCACCAGATGGCGCACCAAGCTCAGGTTCTCAAGACACCGTCACACTGATGTAACAAAAAGGTAACGGGTCCATTTCTTCGATTCGCGTTTTTATGCGTTTCCAGCAGGTATTGTGTTGTAATGTTAGTGGCTACAATGGAGTACATTTGCCAAGCAAGCGGGTTGCGTCAACGTGGCCGCAGAGGGGCG
Source organism: Hydraecia micacea (assembly GCA_914767645.1). Lineage (NCBI taxonomy): Eukaryota > Metazoa > Arthropoda > Insecta > Lepidoptera > Noctuidae > Hydraecia > Hydraecia micacea. The sequence continues at coordinate 7,500,958 of OU611794.1, forward strand.
CTGGCGGCGGCGGCGCCAACACACCGTGAACAAACATTGACCAAGCACGCACTGCGCTCCGGACCTCGACAACTTGCCGCAACATTCTTAGCGTAAAAGTTAACGTGGATGGTTTACTCTATGTAATTTGCGATGTTCGAGTTGATACAAAGTTTTCCCTTCGACAACGACTGTGCGACCGACTTGTGACGTATTCCGAACTGCCACTGTGCTGTAAACGATGTGTTTTGCTCATGTTACTACGAGAATGTTTTCTCTGAATTCCATGGAGATTGGAAAATTCGTGCAAGATGCAATTAGTGAGTATGATTGATTTCATTTTACTTTCAATTAACGATAAATAATGTTCGCGGCGGCATTATGTTAGCGAGACACCTTCCGTGAATGAGTGCATCCGGTAAGCGTTTTGAACTTGTTTCTAAATCATTCTTGATGCTCAGTTTAGACGCTCAGTTTGCCAATTTAACAAAAAATAAAGCGCGATATTCGTTCCAGATTATTCGCGTAGTATGAATCACGTTCGTTTTTTTGCTGCATCATAACATAACAAATAATAATGTAAGTAGTAGGTCTCTAAGTAGATTTAATTTCAAATAATACGTTAGGCCTTGAACAAGATTTAGCAACGTCTCAAATAGCAAGTCAATCGCGAAACCATAGAACGACATAAAAAACAATTCGTGTGAACCATAACAAGTAAGAATTTAGAGAGTTTACGCGGAAATTACTCTACTTGTCCATGACGTTATTATAATTTCAACGTGCGGAATCTAAACAACGTGAATGATGCAAAAGCGATTGAGCGTAAACTTTGCTCATTAAATTGTTTAATTAGAGGCTTTTACGTTTACAATTTCTATTTCTTATACACTCAGATATTAATTACGAACGCAGCACTGCTTATTAGGTTCAAAATCAATCTTCTTGTTCAATAAGTAAGGTAAATTGAATCACTTTTCGTAACACAAGAGTCGGTGTCTGGGGAACTGCTTTAACGCGATTTCTTTGTCCAAAACAATCGATCGGACACTGCATTGTTTAGTCACGTAAAAGTGTTATGCATTGTGGTTACATTGAGTGATAACATTACGTTCTAACAAACATTACACATACCTACTTTAGTCAATATTATGATCACCCTCTATTTTATGGGATGATGGGACTAAAACATAAGTACTTAACCTTTCAAAGAATATCTATACAGATGTGTATGTTTTGTTAGTAAAAACATACATACATACATAAACTCACACCTTCTTCCCATGCGAGTAAGCAGAAACCCCACCTGCTACGATCCTTACCTACTTACCAGAAAAATATCATAATATCTTCAGCAAAACGTATCTTCGAGGCTTTTGCTTACACCTTTGAGGGATGAAGGCGCGAACGTTAAAATTAAGGTAGACCACAAGCAACATTTTAAGCTAATAGACATTTTTTTCAACTGTCGTATTATAGCAGTATATATAAACTTAGGTAGTTTCCTCTAAACTGGCTCTATCATGGCTCGTATCAGTTACCGCAAGTCGTTAAGATAGATTTAGGGAAGGGTCTACATTAACTGTGATCTGATAGGGTTGGGCAGTAGGCTAGCAATTTGCCACTATGAAATAGTTTTCTTATATACCTACGGCAAGTAAGACCATAGTATGACAGTTGGGTATACTGTTTTCTGTCTACTTTTCCTAAACATCATTTTGTCTCTGTCATCGTCAAACGATTGACAGGAACAGAACGATATTGTAATAAATACATTTCAATTTCAAATAGCCTTTATTTCTAATACTGTACATACAATCACATTTCCATTTATGAAATACAAACTTGATTTACTTACATTATTACAAGTTTTATTATACAATGTATTTCCACTTTACGTATTTATTCAAATTCCATGCATTTGTTATTTCATAATTATTATCTAAAAATAAATATTGATATAAATTATTTGGTTTCATAAATTATTATTAATTATCGACATCGGTACCATTAGTATTAGCTTGCCATTTGGCAAAGGCCTCCCCTAGAGTTTGTCATAGTTTCCTATTTGTGGCTTTTCTTCTCCATGTTGATCCTGCCGTTTTTTTAATTTCATCCTCCCATGTCATTCTTTGACGCCCTTTCCTTCTTTTCCCTTCTCGAGGGTACCACATTGTGACATTTTTAGACCATTTATTTTTCTTGTTTCTTATCATGTGGCCTATCCAGTTCCATTTACGTTTATTCGCTGTCAATGTCACATCTATAACTTTGGTCTTACGTCTTATATTAGATAATTTGATCTTGTCCCATAGCTTGATGTTTAGCATGCTTCTCTCCATTTTATTTTGACAGACTCTAAGTGCCGCTCCATGCTTGTTAGTGAGGGCGCAGGTTTGTGATCCGTAGGTTAAACATGGCAGTATGCAAGAGTTGAATATTTTAGTCTTGTCTTTCATTGGTATGTGTGGATTCTTCATGACTTCTTTGAGGGACCAAAATCTTTTCCAGGCATTGCTTATTCTGGTATCTATTTCCTTTTGCATTTGGTTTTCTGGTGAAATTATTTGACCTACTTAGTATGTGTATTGGTCAACATATTCTATTTCGTGGGAATTTAGTAAGATAAGTGTTTTTACATTTGTCATTAATTTGGTTTTGTCTACATTCATACTCAAACCCACAATTTTGCTTTCTCTTTCTAATTGCGCGAACATTATTTCCAAGCTTTCATGGTTTTCACCAAGCAAAATGAGGTCATCCGCGAACCTTAGGTGGTTTAGCTTTTCACCGTTTATATTGATTCCAAAAGTATCCTCATCCATTTTCCTGAATATTGTTCCAATACTGCCGAAAATAGCTTTGGCGACAAGGGGTCTCCTTGACGTACTCCCTTTTTATTTTGAATGCTTTCTTTCAGTCTGGATTTGTGCTGTTGATTCCTTGTATATGTTTTTTATTATCCTGATATATTTAGGATGTACTCCTTGTAAGCTTAGAGCTTCCCATATGTGAGTATGTTTCAGAGAATCAAATGCTTTATTATAGTCAACAAAGGCCAAATAGTATATTTTCCCATATTCATTATTTTTCTCTATGACTTGGTTTATGACATGGATACGATCCATTGTTGAAAAATCGCTTCGGAATCCAGCCTGTTCTTTCGGCTGATTTTCGTCTAGTGTTGAGCTAATTCTGTTTAGTATCACCTTTGCAAATATCTTATATAAATTCGGTATCAAGCTGATGGATCGATAGTTATTTATTTCGCCTTAATAAATATATAATCAGCCTATAATGTTCCCACTTCTGGGAAACAGGACTCCTCTCTTTGAGAGGGAGTGGGCTGTAATCCACCACGCAGGCCCAGAGCGAGTTGGTGGATGTCACATGTCTTAGAATTTTTGGTTCTAGTACTTGCCGGCTTCCTCACGATGTTTTGCTTCACCCTTTTGAGAGGAGTGGTGATGAAATTATTTACACAGAGTAAAGCGCCTGTCTGGGTTCAAACTTACGACTTACGTAAGTCGGGGTCATTACCACTGGGCCAACACTGCTCAGGTGTAATAAATAGATAGGTACGTATAACAAGTTGTAGTGCAAGCAGGCAAGTCTAATTACTACAAAAGCTCCGTAGTATCAATTAATTTCTTACTCCACTGCGGTACACTAATATTTTGACTTATAAGAATACTTCAGTATCCTGCAATAGTAGATACGGTCAGTGCTCTACATTACCTGACCCCTCTTACAAAGAAGAAGAGGGGAAGAGGGGCCGGGTCACCTATAATTACGCTAAATTATCCCGTATTGAAGGCAAATCGTTCTTGAAACTGTTGTTACAATTTTATTAATAACACTAGCTTCTGCCTGCGACTTCGTCCACGTGAAATTTGTTGTTCCCCAACCTGCCCCTACTTCGTTTTCTATTTAGATTTTATATCTTTTATTCTTTTTGCTCGACTCCGGGCCCTAGCGTGATGTGAAATAGCCTTCCTCATGAATTGTGCTATCAAATGCAAAATATTTTTTTCAAATCCGACCGGTAGTTCCAGAGATTAGAGCGTTCGAACAAACAAACTCTTCAACTTTATTATTAATAATATAGTATATAGATTATTAGTAAGTCTATACATTACATTTTAAGTTTATTCAATAATAATTCTTACCTAACATGTGAATGCTTTCAAAATTTATTTCTGATTGATGAAGTTACGTAAACCATTATGAAGTATAGATAAAGTGCGCGACTTATGGTTATGACATTACATTAATTACGCAGAGAACAAAGTTATAAATACATCGTGTGAGTGTGTGAGTGATTATGGTTTTTAATTTATTTACTTTTTGAATTTGAACTTTTTTTGGGTACAGTTAGAATTATAAGGCAGATAAGGGAGATTTACCTATAATATAAAAACCCTTCATACATCTAGGTATATATCGCTCATTTGAAGAAACATCGACGTAACTGCTACTTTTTTTTCAAGTCTTTGCTTTCCTAACGTAAATACGCTTTCTAAGTGCTTTGGCATATTTAACTCATTTTTAGGAAAAATTACATTTACGTCGATATTTCTCCAAATGAGCGATAGACATTCAAAGTCCTGACTGACTGTTATATCAACGCACAGCCCAAACCGCTGGTCCTAGAGACATGAAATTTGGAGGATGTGTTCTTTGTGAAGAGTAGGTAGGTATCCACTAGAAAGGGTTTTTCGAAATTCCACCCCTAAGAGGTTGAATGGGGGGAGGGTGAAATTTCACGCGGACGAAGTCGCGGGCTGAAGCTAGTTGTGACATATGTACTTACTTATATTACAGGCGACTATTAGGTGTCCAACGCAGGTCAGGTATTCATCTGATACAATGATACTTTACTCGAGCTTGGAGCCAAACCAAGCGAACATGCTTCATAGGTACGAGTGTAACGCCTATGTATTGTCTTACATATCGAGCCTTTTCAGGAAGAAGATCGTAACCGCCATTTTGCATATTTTACAGGAGAAGGTGATGCAAAATGCAAAATCAGTTGATCTGGCGATTGATATTAAAACAGTTTTTTGGGATTTTTGGCGCTTACGATGTTCTTCCTGAAAAGGCTCGATATCTTTAGGGACCATTACGAATTTACCCACTTGTGGGTGCTATAGATTTGATGTAGCATCGATTTTTTTAAACTTATACTTTCGTTGTAAAAAGTTTTGGGATGCATGAAGAAGCCTCCTCGTGTAGTGCAGTTTGTTCCGCCAGTTACTCAACTGATCCGAGCGCTCGGCGCATCCTGGACAGTCACACCCAACACCTTATTTGACTAGCCAATTCTTCCCTTGCGGTGGTAGGGCTAACGCCCGCCTGGTTTGCGGACCCCATCGGAGTCCGGCGTCAAGCAGCCTGCTGTGTTTCGTCGATGCGTGGGAGTTCCAGTGCCTTAGGCATCTTCTGGGCACGCTCGTTCCATCATAGACCTATCCATCGCTTTTTTTTTTTCGCGTTTTGACTTTGACTTTGACTTCCATCAAGCGTGATCGCGGTCAAGAGCGAGCCCATTCAGCAATAAAAAAAATAGTCAAAACCCTAATGGAAGTGGAAGTCACGAGACATTCATAGTGCTACTCTACTCATAGGTACTTAACGTGAAAAAAGTGATTGATGTTAGTTTATTAGTATCTAGAAATCGAAGCAATACTCGTACATACATACATCATTCAACTGTCGTCCTACTTTCAACAATTAGGTACTTACATACATAGAAACTGCAATAGTAGACTTTTTACCTATTTGCCTACATACCTAAAGAATATTTGTTTCATTAAGTATTATTTACACTTCAACTTGCAATCATTTGTTCCAGCTCGCAAATACAATGTTAATTGGGTTACAAAGTTATTTCATTACTTATTACGTTGCCATGTCAAAAATTAATTAATTACTTAAATAGCAGTCTCGGTTAATGATCGCGATGAAATCGTTTAGGAACTCTTTTGTGGTTAACTTAACAAATGGTGTATTCTTTTGGTTCTAACATCGATTAGTCAATATTTGGACTTACTTCCCTAACTCTTTTGCAAGTAGTCTTATAATTACTCATTTATACGGTCAAATTAAATAAGCTATCGGAACTCTGCAGACGAGATGAGTACCTATCGATATCGACCTAAACATGATAATTTTTTTTTTATTTGATTTGATGTTTTTGACGTGATAACGTCTTATAAATCGATGAACGCCGCCTGCACGTACGAAAAAGCATGACTCATTGTCACGTTCCGCCTGAGCCGAGTTTGCAAGCGAGAGCGCGGAACAAGCGACAGAGAGGCACGATCGGATGTTTTATTATGACGTTATCACGTAAAATTATCGTCCGTAAACCAACTTTACAGACAACCAATGTTTTTTTTTATAGGGGGTGTTTTTACTGAAAGTATGAGTTGAGAAAACCTGTTTTCTTTTGTTGATTAGTTATCAATACCACAATCACGTCTGTGAAGTTTAAACTAACAAAACTGATATTTCAAGTGATGCGGGCACGTGCAATATCAGTTTTTTTAGTTACTGCGGTCTCTCACTAACTGCGGTCGATGACCCCACAAAAAATCAAATTCATTTAATTTCTTTTTTATTTTATCATGATTAGATGGCGAAGTTTGACTAGCTAATTTAATTTGACCCTGTATAATTAATGTAATTGTGAATACATCAAAATAAATATTTAATTGGTTATAAGTATGAAGTGTTTGACTTTCTAACGCCAAGGTTATTCTTTAATTTGAAGTATCTAATTATTGTACAAAGTGTTCATATATTACATTGCAGTTATCCATTGGTACTGTGTGCGTAATAAATGACTTGACAGGTTAATTAATAAGGTCTTTCCGCAAATTCGGTAGGTATTAAGGTCACAGCTCATTAGAGCCACCCGGCACCCACCCCGCACCGCCTCGTCGCACGGCGTCCACTCGTTGTCGACAGGTGGTCCACGGGTGGACGCCGCGTTATCACTAATAAACGTCGCGCGGTCAACCAGTGAACCCCGCACGGTCAACGAGTGAACGCCGAGTGGTCAATGAGTGAACGCCGAGTGGTCAACGAGTGGACGTCGCTTGGTCCACGAGTTTTCGAGTAGTCTGTTAACAATTCTTTATTCATTTTGAAAGCAAAAACGATACGTCCGACTCGTTCGAAAGAAAGGCTGGGAATGAAGGGAGGGTGGGGAGCGGCGCATCGCCAAGTGTCGTCCTCGCGTGAATCATTCGCGGGCAGCGCGCGGTCCACTCGGGACCCGCGCGTTGGCAATGCGCAGTCAACGCAAGATAAGCATGCGAGCAGCGAGTTGTCACCTAGTGGTCCACCCGCCGTCCGCGCGTGGAGGGCTTACGACCGAGGCGATCAGGTGACGCTACGGAGTTGATATAGTGAGCGCATACCCATACAACTCCATATAAAGAATACTAGCCGCAGGAGGCGAGGCGGTGCGGAGTGGGTGCCGGGTGGCTCTAATGAGCTGTGACCTTTATAGTCCGAAGTTGTAACACGCACAAGCAATTTTCATTGTTGGTTAGTAAGTAAGTAGAATAGGTAGTTTTTTTATGTAGTATTGGGAACCAATTATGTACCTACATATATTAATATAAACATTTTGCAAAGTGATCTGTTTACTCACGCTTTCTTACAATACTCCGTTCCTATAACAATTATCTATACTTACTTATATTCTATTCTAAATGCAAAAGTAAGTCCGTCTGACTGTTGCCTTTTCACGCCTTAACAGTTGAAGCGTAGTGCGTAGCGGGCGAAGCCGCAGGCAAAAGCTAGTCTTCAATAAATAAAGTCTAGTCTCGCGTTGGCGCTTAGCTGCGCGTAGTTGCGCGTAGCTGCGCGTTGCCTCGCGTAGCAGCGCGTAGCCGAGCGTAACATGGCGTAGCCGCGCTAAGCCGCGCGTAGCTACACGGACGTAGTAATGCGTAGAGGCCCCAATCTTCGCGTAGCATCCTACGCGGCTTACGGAATGCCATCCCTACTAGTCTCTAGGTACAATACAATAGGACACATAACATTTTGAACATGACCAAAAACTATTTAATAATAAAAATTGAATACAAACCTCGCATCAAAACTTCAAGCAGTCTAAATCTAAAGAATACTTAGACAATAAAATTAAATCATTAACATTATTTTTCATGGTACGATAGTTTCTCATCTTTGTGCACCTTCACGCTGCGGATCTTCATAACTTGCCTGAGTAACTTGCATAATTTAATTTTAAGCAACACTTTAGAATCAGCCAAAATAATCGTTAACCTAGGTGGTAACATGCAGTGCTTGGAACCGCACAGTCCTATCTATGCCCTGTTTTACCTGAAAGTTTTATAAACTTAGCCGTTCTTTGTCAAAAAGAATAGATATACCTAATGTAACAAATTGACTCGCGATTCTCGTGAAAATATCGTACCTATAAAAATCCGCGACGGATAGTCCGCGGATCCTGTGTGTCTGTGTGACAATAACACATGGCAGAGAAATTGCCAATTGAAAATGCTAATGAGAACACCAGCAAACAAACGTAAATACATACCTAAATTAAAAAATGTAGGCTATGAAAAAATGTATGAACCATGAACAAAGTGACAACAAATTACAAACTAAATTAGCTATTGAACTCAAACGCCTGCCAGGAAATTCATTCAATAGTGAGAAGTCGTTAGACTGTTTTTGTTGGTACTTTGGAACTTGTTACAATCGCAAAAACCATTTTATAAAAGAGGTATCTACATGAGTAGATAGGTTATTATCGACTGAAAAAAAACTTAGGTGAAAAAAAAAAACAAATTACTCGTAGTTGGACAAATATTTTTTACTTAGGGACCTCGCGCACTACGGGGCCACGGCCACAACTGATTGCACGATCGGCCGAATATTTGGCCGTAGAAGGACCGAATAATTGGCCGTTCCGAACAAGAAGAAATCGGGACTGGCCGTCTGACCAGTTGCGGCCCTCTCTTCTTGGTTGGAGTTTCTGCGGCCAAGCCGGTCGTGCAACCAGCCGTGGTTGTGGCTGCTTAGCACTTACCTACGCGAAGTTAATTTAGTTTATCAACACTATGTCGGAATTTAGTCCTCATTGAAAATTTTGATAAATCACAGCAGCAATCCACAATAATAGATAATATGTTTAAACGGGAAGAACTATCATAAGCAAACAGAGAAACGCTTAATGCACTATTAGGTACTTGGCGATTATGGCAAATTATATTATTCAATCACAGTATGACCGTTTAGGTACTTAGCTATTTCAGTAATTTTTTCTAAATGACTGCAGTATATAACGGTCAACCTGTCTACCTGGCTTTGTAAAGCGTTAAAGAACCTTGTAAAAAGATGGTGAAAATCGGATAATTCTGAAGAATTCATTGAATTATTACATTAGGATATCTCTATACCTACTATGCCTTCTTCGTAAGTTCTCGCAATGTTTTGTAAGTAGATAATAATTTGTTGGCGCGTTGTGCAACGGTGAATGATTTCGTAATAAATCGTCTGTCTAGTCTTAGGAACGTTTGCATTAGTCTCTGAAAACTAAACCTTTGTAATTTGCATTCGCGATTTATTTGCCAAAAATTAAAACAAATATATGAGTTTATGGAAAAATAACTTTAAATCCTACACAATAAAGTTCAGTTTAAGCTACAACTTCAAACATTTTTATAACTTTTTCAATAGTGCTAGTCACTCTAAAATCAACTTAATTACCATAACAATAAAGTTGATATTTTTTTAACTTGAAATAATATGAATTTGAAACTTATTTGATGGACAGAATGTAGAAACCTAGTAGGGTGGACGTACCAGTCCCAAACCAGTCGCCTGTAGTTGACCATTTGCGTCTAAAGGTCAACATTTTAACAATTCGCGCCAATATCTATAGGTTTTTTAAATCTGGGTTACTTTATTACATCTTTGAGAATCTACTACTGTGAATTTCAGGTGAATAAATAAAAAAATATAGCTTTTATTTTCATTTTTGTCGCTACGTGTCTTGTTCACTCGCCGTTTGGCCGCCATTGCTATAAGGAGCGCTCAATGAAAGGTAAAGTTCAATCCATTTAAATTGTAGTATTTTTGAAGTAAATTGTAAATATTTTATGAAATTTTGTTAATATATTTATCAGTATAATGATACCAGATATAAGTTTTAACATTTTTTTTGTTTTTAATAGGTTTCTGAGACTGGTTAACTACTGGAACGCATGTTGTATAGGTTGCCTATAGTTGGCCATATGGTTAACTACTGGTTATTTCTAGAATTTACGTTTTTTGTCGTTATTATTGATCTTTCAACAATTCCCTTTGATTATATTGATGCACAATACAAAATTAATGATTTTAATTAACATATTCCAGTAGTTGACCAGTGGTTTGGGATAGGTACATTCATAGTGTTCGTGGAGTTGACCAGACATTGTATAATTTAGGCGTCCTGCTAAAATTGACTTGATTTTTTTTCAATATGTAAAGATTGAACCTTTCATGTTTACATTTTCTATGGAAGATTTTATTTTAGAATACGTACCTTCAAATAATATTTACACTGTTTTAGCCACGAAATGCCACCCAAGAAAGAAATCTTCAAGTATAACCAAGAAGTTGTTTATAAAGCAATGGAAGAAATTCAATTGACTGGAAAAATTAGGGAAACCTGTTGGAATCTCATTGACCTAGGTACAGATGCCAGTACATCAAGCTACTACAATCTGACATTTTTTTAAAATAGATTTGTAGCTTTATTGCGAAAGCATAAGGTTCAAAGTTGATTGGGTAAATTTTACAGTTTCGGCTAGTTTGATGTGCTGGCGTCTTTACAAAAGATAGATCTCAATAAACGTTGATTTTTAAATTTAATAAATAGCCTTTTATTTTATTCACGTCTAAGTCAATACGTTGGTCAATTACTGGCTCAATCTTGGTCAATAACCGGGGTAGTGTTGGTCCAACTAAGGAACAGTTCAACTTTTAGGATTTAGCTCAAAATTATAGCAATTCCTAAATACTTATGCTGCAATGATTTTTAATCCCCGTTTTGTCTTTAAACAAACTTAAAAAATAACATAGAACTAAGGTCTTCCGTCAAAATCTGTTAAAATGACAGTCAATTAAAGTCAAAATATCTTCTTAGTTGGTTTGGGACTGGTACGTTCACATAAGTAACATCACGCCCGTATTTCCCAAAGGATATGGCAGCAGTGTAGGTACCTACCTATACATTAGGTACACCCACGGATAGGTACACCCAAAAATATCTAGAAATATTTTCTAGCATACTGCATAACGTCACATTACGGTACCTACCTAACACAACTTAAATCACGATAAGTCAACAACGTCTTCGTGAGGTAGGTAAGAAGGTAGGTACGCCGTCAGCAACAATTTAATTACCTACTGTTTTATATCAGTAGGTAGGTATAAGTACGTGGTCCGGATTATGTACCTACCGAGAAGCTGTGTAGTCAAAAATTAATTGAAATAAATAATAATATAAGTACTAAAGTAATGAGTTAGGTAATTAAAAGTGCAGACCTAGGGAGCAATGAACGCGATTTCATACCAACTATCTACTATAATTTAAAAATTGTAGGAAGCAGGTAGATAACTAAACGTGTTGCGCGACATGCATGCAGTTATAATATTCGCGAAGGACAGTTTTCCACGTTGAATGCGGGAACTAGGCCACATTTGGCGGCCTGGGAAATTGCTTGAACGCTTTGTGCTTTTTTTGTATGTCAGAATGAATAGGTAGTGTTGAGAATGCTGACTTACCTACCTAGTATTATTGTAATAAAACAACAATAGTTAAATTATAGGTAGATACTGACTAGGTAGGCTGCCTGAACAAATATTATTTTAGTTGGTAGGTATTGAGACCGCAAAGTTCTGTTTCATTGTCAGCATTTAAACGCAGCTGGAACATACAGAAGCTAACACGTGTGATTATTTTGTACTTATAAGTGTAATAATTTATAAATCTTCTCTCAACTATTTTATTCTACTGGGTTATCATTACTATAACAGTATAGTAAGTTTACTATGTGATAGTGATGTGAAATGAGCAAAGTGTTTATTTATTTTTATCGTAACAGTTAACAGTATTCGGCATAATGCAAAAATACCTGTGCTGTATTATCGCTTATCGCACTGAAAAAAACTGAAATGTCAAATTACGATAACGTTTAGTTTCGTTAACTTACGCCGCAAAGTGGTTTCAAACAGCTGTTTTCTCTTTTAGTACGGTACGCTGATGTAAATAATTGAAGAAAATGAATAGAAATTATAGTAGAAGGGTCGCTGACTTCCACGATGAACATTGCTGCGCGGGTAATGTCACCGGGAACTTCCGACGCAGCTCTTCATTGCGGCTGCGCGGGGAGAAAATGGTGCAGCGCTCGCCTTTGGCAACAAGGAAATTAATACCAATAATCACGGAAAATACACACCAGAAACAACGCAGCGATGTGCCACGACTCCAAGAGCCTGGCCATCGCCAGCGAAGCCATGTAAGCAACCTCTCATGTAAACTCTTTCAATAATATATTAACCATTACCATAGCGACAGTAGCCAAGCCACGCATATGTTTAATTTTTTATAACTTCATTAACCCAACTGTTTTATTTTGATAGTCATTTATTTAGAAATTGAGGTTAATTGGATAGATTGGTCAGTGGGTCGTCTTAGGGGCGGAATTAAATTATTTTTAATTTTTCAAAAATAAAAGGTCAGTGGGTCGTCTTAGGGGCGGAAAATGTTCTGCCCAACAAGCATTTGTTTTCAAAGTCTTGTTCTAAAAATAGACATAAGTATTGAGTATTTTTGTTTGACTTTGTTCTATACAGCAATTTTACTTTTCAGTCATTCAATTCAAACCCTATACAGAAGCCTAAAAAATCCTGCTTAAAACCACAGGACACTGGTTTGGACAGGAAGTTGAGTATGACTGACTCTGCTCACACTCCACCTGGCTCTCCAGAAGACCTTCCTGATGATGAATCACTCCATAGTTATGGAAGTGCTGCCACAGCTGCCTCTGTTGATGCAGGCTACGCACCATTCAATGGCACAACATTTAGTGGAAGATCTATGCGTTATGTATTACACTGCTCATCACATGCGGGGCTCGCTGGGGAAGAATATCTAACACCCACTCAGCGAGCACAAAAACAAATTCGACGACTCAAAAATCTTCTAAGCCAAGCCAAGAAAGACCTAGACAAAAAAGATAGTGAAATATTCCAACTCACTAAAGAGGTTGTGGAATTACGACTGTATAAAGCATCAATATGTTCACCTGATGAAAAATCTAACTCTAGTGAAATTGTAACAATAAGAGAAAACGCTGATGAAGCTTCCATTGAACAAGAGAGCCCAAAACATGGGGATACTTGTAGATCATTTGACATCACTGATAGCCCATTGTTCAAAAACCAAACACCAACCAGATGTCGCAATGAAATGCAAGGCTCATTCACTGACTCCGGTCATTTTGACGATCTCACAAATTCATCATTACATTCCAAAGAATCTGTGCACATGTTGACACATGAGGCATCCTGTATGACTGATATAGGAGACGGAGATGAGGAGCGTCGTAGTTTAATATTGTATTATGAGAAGAAGATAGAAGATATAGTAAGAGCTCATGTTGGAGAGACACAGGAACTGAAGAAACAGCATAATGATAAAGTGGAGTCATTACTGCAGAAGTTGGCAGATGTGAACACAAGATACTGTGAGTTACTGCCCAACTATGAGCAAGCCAAGGAGAGGATTCACTCTCTGGAGAAGCAGCTGGAAGAGTTGAGCAAGCAGCTGCATGAGGAGGAGACCAGGCACCGCGCCGTCTATCTGCAGATGTACAACAAAGGTGTTGAGGCCGCTAAGTTTGAGCTACAAAAGGTAAGCCATCTTTTACACCCTAAATCTTGTATGTGTGTTAGCTGTAAAAGAGCTTCCATAAAATGTTGTAAAATATAGTTTGTAAACATTACAATGTAAACTTAGCAATACCTGAATTAACATTTACCATCATTAATGCGTTTTGCAAAACATTGGAGCCACTTTTAAAAAAAAATTGTATTGAAAAATAAAATATAATTTTCAATAATAAGTTAATAACAATCAATTATAGAAAACTGGGAATCATAATTCTTTTTTTTTTCAATTCTTATTTCTATTAGCAAATTAAGTTTTGTTAGATTTTTAAATAGAACCAGTTATTAAATATTTGTGCATGTTAACATTTCCAGGATAATGAGCCTGGTACTTCACAGGGGCAAGTCAGCCGCGTGTCTGTAGAGGAACTACTGGAGCAGTTGCAGATTACTCAGACCGAGCTCGAGAAAGTTCGAGTGAGTTAACATCCCTATTGTTATCCCTAACTAAATCACTACAAATATTGTACTATCACATTGAAAAATTATCCAGCAAAAGTTCAATAATTATAATAACTGATTAATTAAAGGATATTTTTCACAGTGATAAACATTCTCACTCTCCTGTTCTTAAATCATTCTGAAATAACATTTTCAAATAAACTAATATCAAGACTTTAGAAATAGAAGATTGAGTCACCATTTTGAAATCGATTAACCGTTTTGAAATCTGAATTAACCCACAGCATTGTACACGGATTTAGTGTTAGTGTGTGCATGTAGTGGCAATTAACATGAGCCAGCTTTAACGTGTAGTGCATTCCAGGACACGGCATTCACAGAGGACCGATCAGCAAAGTCACAAGTACTGCTAAGTGCAAAGGAGGCTGTTTCTTTATGGGTCCTAGGAGCTCGAAAGGTTGGATTTTTATACCGGACAAATGGCAGTACTGCTGAACACTTTTTTATTTTATTTTTGTAATTACACCCTGCTTACTACACAGGTTCTGAGAGATATTTATATAAACTGTGTCTATGTTAATTAAGTCTAATTTTATAAAGAATATGTTGGATATGACTGGAATATTTTAATCATTTGAATGTAATAAAATTCAGGGGTTTGGACTTGAGTTGTCTTGTAGGTTTTGTGTTCTCGAATTTATATTTTAAAGTTTTTTTTTTTGGGATAGGCAGGTTTAGATTTTGTTTTCTATTTAATAAATTTTTCTTTGTAAATAGTTTCATAGATTGTAGTGGTATTGATAAAAAGCTTACAACTTTCACTAATTCACTTTCTTTAGCAAGGCTTACTTTTAAAAACTAACCTGATTTTGGTTGATTACTCTCCTAACCTTAGCTTCGCATGTTACCTATTTGGTTGAAACAGCCTCTTTTGGTTTTGGGTAATTCATTATTGTTTGTAAGTTAAAATGTAAGGACAGCTGCATTCATCAGTTCCTTTCTCTTTGAAAAATTTTAATGTATCGCACTGCTAACACAAGACTGTATCAGCTCAAAAATTAATTTCTCACACAATACTGTATTAACTCCAAATTTGGAAATAACTTGATAACCTGCAATCTCAGAAATTACTCATAATTAAAGAAACCCCTTAATTTTATCACTAATTTTAAAACAGTTCACTTTTTACAATCGTTAACTGGAAACGAGTAATCAGTTTTCCATAATTTCTGAAAATAGCTTCTTTTTGAGTTGATACAGTCTTGTGTTAGCAGTGCGGTATGTGTGAGGATTAATTTATCCAACGAATGCAGGTGTCTGTACATTGTAATACTTATGTAGATAGATCCTACGTTGTAAGGGCGTTCGCTACGTTAAGCGTGCGCACGCGGCGGGTGCGCGCCTAACGTGTTTGTATTGAAAGATAATATGAGCAGCACTCTCTGGCGCAGACGCGTGCGACGGGTTTGTACACGCAGTGGCGCCCGCTGCTTGCACCCGCCGCGTGCGCACGCTGCTTGCACCCGCCGCGTGCGCACGCTGCTTGCACCCGCCGCGTGCGCACGCTTAACGTAGCGAACGCCCTTAAATAGTAACTTTAGTCGTTCCTATACATATAATAGAATCAAAGATTTTGTCATCACACTAATATTTTTTGGCTGACATTGTGTGTAGGTTTATTAAACTTTGTACCTACTAAACAATAATCTATACAACAATATACTTATAAAATTGTGATAGCACTCTCCACTCTTCACGCTGCTTATTGCAAACACACGACGCAGCAATTACACGGTATTCAGAGTCTCCTCTGCGAAATACTATTGACACATCGATTGTTTGTAAATTACATTTAATTGTTAACATAAAATTGAGTACAGAGGAGACCCTATAGCATAAATCCTCAGCTCAGCCAAAATAAGTTTCGTATCGGGTGTCAGTAGGTAGAATGCATGCCCCCATAAACTTCAACAAAACAAAGAATCTCACAATACTTTATTTATTACAGGCAATGTACCGTCGCATTGTCGAGTCGCAGAAGGGTAGCAAAACCAATGTAGATCCAGAAGTGACATTGCAGTTCCTAAAATCGGCCATCTACTACTTCCTAACGGATCCCGAGAACCACCAGGGACACCTCAACGCCATCGAGAACATTCTTGGCTTCACTGATGCAGAAAAGAAGAATATACGCAAGGCGAGGACATCGTAGGAAAGACTGCTGTGATCGTGTGATATGACATTATTACTAGATAATTTTGTTACTATTTAGATAGGCCTTATTTTATTATTTGTCGTCTGAGACGAGAGGTAGCTCATATAGGTTAAAATATAGTAACTAGTTGTGTGCACATTACTCATAAGTCGCGTCTAACCGGTATAAGTTTGCACATAATCATAAGATTTCTTTTATGTTTTGTTCATTTTTAATGTTTGTTATTTTTTTTGGTTGTACTTACATTTTTATTTGCTAGGTTTTAAACCGAATTTATTTTGTAGATTGTGATTTTTTTAATATTTAGTTCGTAAGCACCAAAGATCGAGTTTTTCTGTAATAAAATCGTGCAATTTTGACTTTAAACATAAGCATAATAGTGGCAAATGTTACATTCCATGCTGCTTTAGAATAAGTGTTATATACTTACTTAAAATTATTATGTTCCTTTTGGTGTTGTTTTCCTATCTTTTTACTATGCATGCTGGTCAGCATTTTATTTGATTTAGAATGGCTATGATAAAATTAAAATTAATTATCTTAATAATCAGCAATGGTCTATGTCAGCAGTTAACATCTAACTTCGTTTCCAAAATAAAGGTTGCCGTGAGAAAAAGTATTAATGTACAGACGCCAGCACATCAACCTACCCGAAACTGTAAAATTTTCCCAATCAACTTTGAACCTTATGCTTTAGTGACAAAGTTGGAAATCTATTAAAGAAATTTGACAGATTGTAGTAGGTTGATGTGCTGGCGTCTGTACACATAACTGAAAAAAAAACAAATATTGTTTCTTGCCGAAGGTTCTCACAACATGGAAATGAATAAAATAATAATGCAAATAACGGTGAAGATAAATTTTAATGATGACAATAAGTAATGTTACATACTTACACGCGTAACTATTTTAAGTAATTGTGCTTGTCTATTCCCTCTCTAAATGAAAAGAGTTGTGGAATAGAGGCCCTATTATTTTATATGATAAAATATCCATCCAGATTGTTTGTAGTGCGTCATAAATCCATCCCGTAATTAAATTGCATTGGATTTATCTTCAATTGTTATTTGGGTTTACTCGAATATTGAAATGTGACTTATTTTAAACTGATCTAGTACATAATCAATTTATTCTTGCCACACATAATGTTGCATCTGTGATTAAATGTACCTTATAGTAATGACAATGCATAATACATCTATTCACCTTTACTGTGGATTGGTACGCTTCTTGTGTTCCATTCGATAATTTATGTAAATATCTAACTTTTACACTTCATCACATACACTCTTTTCAGTTTGGAATTTTCCTAAACATGTACTTTGAGCATGTTTTTCTGTTAATGCCAAATTGGAGAGATATAAAGCGACTTCTCATTTCTTTTTAGAATCTTGTATTTATTGTGTACTTATTAAAATATCGAATGGAATGATTTTGCATAATATTTTGTTATACTGGTTTTCTTTTACATAGAGCAAATATATGCAAATTACTTGTTGTTGCATCTTATCTTGCCACTATAATTTAAGAATGCGGATGCAGTGATAATGAGCTATTTTTAATAGCATTGTTAACGTCCAATAGTTATACAAATCTTGTACAATATGTATTGTAGATTTGATTTATATTTTAATTTACTATAGATTTTATCACTAGTAAATAAAATACATGACATTCATTACAAGGTAATAAAGTATTTCTGGGACATTAAGTTGCTTGCTTTGGTTCTCAATTATATGGTAAATGGATAATTAATTAATTGTTTTAATTTGTCTCCTCTTCACACACCTTTCATAAAGAACTACTTTTTGTCTATTACGAGTCTATTACTTGCTTCATATTACAAGTCGACATCGTCAAATTCTTCATAGATGTTGTTGTAACGCGTATTTTTGGGACCAACATATGCAACATGGCGAGAAACTATACCTATTACCCATACGAATCTCCATTAGTTTTAATTTATTTCAAGTATCGCAGGGTCGACATTTGGCAGTGACAACCGCGCTGACGTGCCCCGGCCCTAAGGGCTATCGTGTTCCCTTTCGCGTCAGGCCCCGTACGATGAGATGAAATTAACGGCGCCGAACATCTCGTAAAATTTGCCCTTTTTTTGAAATCTGAAAGTGGATCGTAGGTCTCGCTCGGTAGCTTTTCAAATATATTTTTGGCTTTTTCTCAACACGCCCCACCTACTCAGCTATCAAAGTATCAAGTTGTCGTACTGAATATGTATGCAGCCTATAAAATTCCCACTGCTGGGACACACTGCGAGGGCGCAGGCCATAATCATGTGACTCAGGCTGGCTGGACAAATCTTCAAAATAGCTCGCATTTAACTAGGTCAATAGGGCACTTTATGTGACGGCTAAACACCCTTATTTCAGAATTTGTAACGAATTTGTAACTACAGAATCTTAGATAATCGATCGAAAACGTGTCCAGCCAGCTTGAAAAACCACTTTTCGCTGGTCTCTCAATCTCGGTAACGGAAGTGATTATGACGACTTTTTGCATATCAACGGGCGTTACATAAATTTGTAACAGGCATCGAGCTAAAAGTTTTGTGGTACGTACAGCGATTTAGTAGAAAAATGCAAAAATCTGTGTCCAGCCAGCTTGAATTTACGTATAAAACTTTTGGCTGGCACTTCCGAATCTCAATAACGGGAGCGTTTTCGAATATGATTACTTTACTAACATTTAGTAACGCAATGTGTAACAGTAATAACGTTTGATTTATGGCGTCACATGTAAGGGCTTACGAGAAATCAATAAAAACTTAATGTCCAGCCAGCCTGAAATCAAGCTGGCTGGACACATGTATCTCCACTGCCTGATGATCTACGACCTTTGAAATGTGTTCAAAATTTTGTACCGGGGACGATAATGATAACCTGAATTTGTAACGGAGAAACTTTGCGTAGTTTCAAAGATATTGATCATTTCAATTTTCCCATACAAACTGCCATTAATATTGTGAGGTGACCATAATTTTTACATAATGGATTTCTTTTTGATCGACGAATCGTCCGGTAGCAGCCACGCTTGCTTTGTGTTTGATTTTCCCGTGGGAATAAAAGGTTTTCCTGCAGTAAAAAGCGTAAGTATGTGTTAATTCAAAATAATAATTGACTAGCGGCGCTGCAAAAAAGAGCCCACTTGTATTTCGCGTTTAGTTCATTATCTTAGGTAACTGAAAATGAGAACTAAACTCGACAGTCGGCATTGTATGTACTTTTCGAAGTGTTATCACTAATCAGAGTAAGACAACTATTAACTAATCTGCGGTAGATAACATAAATAAGAGTTAAGATTCGACCAGTTGTCCTAGTAGTACCAACTTTAAGCAATAGATAGCGACACCAACATCAGCTGTCATGGAAGTAAGTATTACATTCCGTTCACAATTATTTTGTCCCCCGACGTTTGTTTAACTACATTTTTTACGCAATTTATTGATTTCAAATTTTGAAATCTAAGTACTGTCTTTTTATACAACTGTTGTTTTGTGTTTTGTTTAAAAACTAATGTGTCCTTGGTAAGTAACGTGAACTACAATGTTTTTTTTCGAAAGTTGTTAGTTTTTACGATTTGTGTCGTCAGTTGGATGGTTTTATTTATTTAAGTATTAGGTACACCGGCAGAACACGTTATATCGAACGTTGATCAAAAACCTAAGACGACCCACTGACCAACTTATTCTAAAGAGTAAAGATATGTGTTCTATTTGGGGTGACACAATACCTGAAGGCCAATTCTCGTAATTTAAAACGTTCGAAATCTAGTCGCAGTCGCATCTCGGCGACAAACAAATGTCAAAAACTTGTCAAAATGAAGGGAAACTAGAGGTATTTTTGACGGATTGACACTGAGATCAGACTGTGAACTACAGTTGTTCGTATTAGTATCACCAATACACGAATTTTCGTCCATTAAAGAAAACACCTTAAAATGTACTTAGTCCTACATAAAACCTACAAGATTGGTAACCCTACTGCAGTGTTGATATGGGAAAATTTAAATGATCAATATCTTTGAAACTACGCAAAGTTTCTCCGTTACAAATTCAGGTTATCATTATCGTCCCCGGTACAAAATTTTGAACACATTTCGAAGGTCGTAGATCATCAGGCAGCGGAGATACATGTGTCCAGCCAGCTTGATTTCAGGTTGGCTGGACATTAAGTTTTTATTGATTTCTCGTAAACCCTTACATGTGACGCCATAAATCAAACGTAATTACCGTTACACATTGCGTTACTAAATGTTAGTAAAGTAACCAAATTCGAAAACGCTCCCGTTATTGAGATTCGGAAGTGCCAGCCAAAAGTTTTATACGTAAATTCAAGCTGGCTGGACACAGAATTTTGCATTTTTCTACTAAACCGCTGTACGTACCACAAAACTTTTAGCTCGATGCCTGTTACAAATTTATGTAACGCCCGTTGATATGCAAAAAGTCGTCAAAATTACTTCCGTTACCGAGATTGAGAGACCAGCGAAAAGTGGTTTTTCAAGCTGGCTGGACACGTTTTCGATCGATTATCTAAGATTCTGTAGCGTTACAAATTCTGAAATAAGGGTGTTTAGCCGTCACATAAAGTGCCCTATTGACCTAGTTAAATGCGAGCTATTTTGAAGATTTGTCCAGCCAGCCTGAGTCACATCCATAATCCACCACGCTGGCCCAGTGCGGGTTGGGGATGTCACGTCTTCGATTTCCTGTCATGCATGCCCGGAAGTTTGCGGTAGCATCAACCGCGCTATGCGCACTCACAACATAAATAGTAATCCATTCTAATAAATAAAAGGCAATTTTATAAAAAAAAAAAAGTATATTTTTATTGTACAATTAAGATCATACGTAAATTATTGGTAGTAAAACTTATACAAAATTAATATCAAAATTTAAAGCTAGCAGACTTAGTAAAAATAAAATACAAATTTCTTATACAAACGTGAGTCTTATTGTAGCTGCCAGGTGCATAACTTTCGCAGATCAACATTTAATACTAAATACATAGTAAAAAATTAAATGGCGGTCGTCATTAAAATATAGCCTCACAATAAAAACTGGTATCACAACCATATCTTGTACACAAGTTCTATAGACAAGCAACAGATTCTTATTGCTCAATTAATATTCGTAAAAAATTTAAACATTAAAAGTTTTCAACATTGCTTCATTTCATATTTTAATACAATAGATGTATAAGAAACTTGATTCTTACATGCTAAAAGTATTTCAGTCGATTCCAATGAATTATATCGAATAGCTATTTTTATGGCACATGTACTGTCGAGGTCATGGATATCACAAAAATGCATTGTCATGGATATTGTTAAATGTAGGAGAAATATAAAACATTACTCCTTAGAGATTCTGATCAGTCTTTGTTTCTTATCTTCAATGATAAATCACAAATTAATATGCCCCATAAAATTCAAACCCTATTACTAAAACAATAAAGGGCTAAAAGAGTGTGCTTCTTTCTTCGTTTTTCAGTCAGCAGTCCTTTGGGCATATGCGATTCTAATTTGAACTTTTATCCTTACATCTAGTTAGTGTAAATTACTATAAGTAAACAATTCACAGATACTTTGCATTATAAGTATCAATGTTTCCATACTGCTATGCATGAGTTGCAAATTTGGATATTTATCACGATATGGCTCGTATCAGTCGAAGCTGAATTTGACCTCCTCGCGGGACGGATCATTGTTGGCGGCTACTGCTTGCAGCCAGTAGCGGCTTATTTGGCTCTCGATGGAAGGGGTGCTCTCCTTGCGAGTGCTGGCGGCGCGCGCCTTGCGCTTGGCCTTGCTGTGCTTGGGGCGGCGGCGGCCTACCTTGGTCTTCATCTCGGCTATCTTGACGGACAGCTGGCTGTCGAGCGAGTTGCGGCGCGACTCCACAGACACGTGACGCAGACTGATACTGATCTGTGAGTCTTGTGAGTTGCGGCGGTCCGGCGTGGAGCTGAGCGAATGATGCGTGTGCGTCGGCAGCACGAGCGCGTCGCGGCGGCGCACGAAGCGAGGCAGGGTCGCCGCCCACGATGACGAAAGCTCTCCACTGTAATTAAATTTTTTTATTAGTCTATTTTTTCATTGAGAAAGTGAGTGTGAAACCCCACCAGTTTGAACAATAAATAATATGAAGAAATGTACCTAATATAGACTGGATGCGGAGGTCGGTATTGTGGCGTAACTTGGGAGGGACTTATGTCCAACAGCGGACTGCGACAGGTTGAATTGATTGAGCTGACTCAAGGGAAAATAAGGGACAATGAATTAACATTTGTAAAAGTAGAATGTAGTATAAAAATGTTCAGTGAAATTGTGGTATATTTTGGATATTAGTGCCTCACCTCTCATGTTTGGCATCATCCGGGTAGTCAGCAGGTGAGGTGGGGTCGATGCAGAGCCCTACAGGGTCCTGTCTGGAACCTCCCAGGGATATTGACAAGCGCCCTCTAGCGGCGAACTCCCCGCGGCGTCGGTAGGCGCGCGCGATGAGTTCGTGCTTGCGCGCGCGACGCGTCACCTCCGCTTCCACGGAACACCCGCATTTCCTGTATAGGAAAATAAGGGTTATTTTGCGATGATTTGGTAAGGGTGGACGGCGCTACACATGGTTCTCAGCTTACTCGATCTACTTCACAAATGGCTGAAATAATCATAACTCGACTAAGAGGTTGATTTTATGCCCAACCTAACTACCTACCATAGTACGTGGACAATAAGTTTACCTGTTTTAAGGTACACAATATACTGACATTAAATACGCAATGACAAAAAAAGAAATGGGGTGTGGCTGTGTCATGAACACGGCCGTGTGTTGTACACACGGCTACACATCAAGCTATACATTTCCAGTTTGAGTTGACCTCGCATTGTATAGGTTTTTCATACAATCATAAGTCAGCTTATACTGGTTATGTATAGCTTGATGTGTAGCCGTGTGTACGTGAATACGTTTACGTAACAGGGTTGATCCGCTCGGCCGTATTCATTCTTTAACGTTCTCGGCACTGCTTGACTCGGTCATTTACGGTGTTTCATTGGTAGCATTCGATTGCTCTTCAGAAGCAATTCGCAACCCTATACCGTATTTGGATTTTTAACGCGTATAAACCGACATTATATATTTTTCTTTTTATTTTAACGCATTATATTTACTGTTACCATTTTACACTAATGTTTTGTATACAATCGATAGATTTTGACGAGAGCTGACGATTGAACTTAAACGAACGTCGTAGCTTTACAGAGTCAAAAGTTATACTAAGTGGAAATCTCGAATTATCGATTCGGCTCAAAATGACCTCAAAATGGCGGCGCTTCCCACTTCACCACGTACGATGCGTCACAGCCCTCACTTGGCGTAATGATTCTTTGATCCTTTAGCTATCCAATGGTGTAATTACATTTAGGATGGATATGATAGATATGAAGCTGCAACACCAAACTGTATCCCCAGATTTTATTATCATTGTTTTTTTGACTTGCCTCCCACTATGGAAGCAATTTAAAAATGTATTCACGTCAAAAAAAAAAAACTCCCATTGTAGTGGACATTAAGATGACGGCTAACAGAGATGTAAGGAATAAAAAGACATGCTGCGCCGACCGCAAATAAATTAGGACGAAGGGCATAATTTATATTGTAGTTTAAGAAATTGGTATAAGAAAAAAGTAATTGCTATACAGCATATAACAAAAACCCAGTCCGATCAAAAAGGGGTAGTTAGATACTGCACAGTTATATAAAAATCCTATTATTATGGAATCAAAACATAATAGCCTATAATCGCCGAAGTGTTAGGCAGAGGTACCTATAGTACACCCACATTCGCCAGTTATGTTTTAGTCCCATTTCATAGAGGGCCAGCCTATTGCCATAAACAAGATACAAATCCCGACTCCGGGCTGCTACTGAAAATTCTTGATAGAAAAACCCCACTAACACTTTGCCCAACCTGGGAATCGAACCCTCGTGCTCAGCAGTAGCGCTCTATACCACTAGACTAACCTAGGCAGTAAAAAAAAACAAAACATTGGAAATTACCTCATAAATAGACCCATAGCACGATACCTAATACCTTCACGGATCGGAGAGGGTTTTTGTTACTTGTTGTATATTTGTACCACACCTTGCCAAGTAGCGCCTCCAGCCGGCGGCGGCGGCGGGCGTCCAGGTCCACGACGCCATGAGCGCGCCGGCCGCGAAGCAACACAACAAGCGCAACTGGAGCACCGACACGGACGGCCGGGCGCCTGTTGAACACTCCTTCTCCGTCGCTTTTAGAGCTTCCAGGCGACAGCTGTTAAAAAATAGTGATTTGTACCGACTACAGACGTAAAGCTTTGAGAAAATTCAAGGATAGTCACTCTAAGAACAAAAGGGCGCCAAAATCAAAATAATGTATTGTTTATGTAATAAAAAATAAATTAAAATAACTATCCTTGATAATCACCACGGCCTCTTCTGGTTTTGATACTAAATTGAACTAAGGCCGAGATTGATAAATGTTACATAGCACGTGCCTTGATATTGTTGTCTCTATCTTGCACTTGTTGTTTCAGTCTAAGTACCTTAGTGCTTCATTCATTTATTCATAGTGTCATTTGTAGGAGATTACTTTGCGTTGTCGATCACACCAATTGTTTAGAAATTCGTAGTGGAAGGGATATCTTATGTATTCAGGTAACTTACATAATATTCTTCTTAAAAGACTCCTTCCACAGGTCAGCGTTCCTAAACTCGTAGATATGGCAGGCGAAAGTGACGCAGATAAAGACGGCGACCAGCGCGGCAGTGAGCGAACATCGCGTTATGGTCTGACGGATCTTGTTGGCGGCTCGCGGAGAGATCACATCCTTACTTGAGACCCGCACCGCGATTAAGGAGAACACACCTAAGGGGAAAATACGGTTTCAGTTTTGGTATATGTTTTTGCAACATTTTTGACATATTACATAGGAAATGGCGAGCAAGCGGTCTTGAATTCAAGGTGTTATCATTGTTGTTACTAATTTATCTTCAAGATCAGATCGTTCTGATGTTGTAAAGTACTAAAATATCATAAACAACATTTAATAATAAATTAAATAGAAGAGGCTTTTTAAGTGTGTGTGTTGGTCCACTTTATCAACTCAACCACACTGCAGCATCTGTTAAGGCAAAAATCTAACCCCAACAAAGTTGGATAAGGGGCTTAGAATATTCATGTCATTTTCAATTATTATTTTATTATGAATAAGTAACAGTTAAACTAACCTCTAAGTAAGAAATACCCGCCCAACACCAGTACAACAGACAGCGGCGCAAGTAACAATGCAGCCCTCATCGGGTGGTTGACGTAGCCTACAAAGCAGATGCCGGTCACGCTGCTGCCGTCCACCTCGCCGAACGCCATCGTCGCTATAGTGAGGATGAGGGGCAGCGACCACGCGACTAAGTGGAAGTATGCTGCTTTCTTGTCTATGCGGTCTTGGATCTTTCCTTTAGGATAAGAAAATATTTTAGAATCGAGTTTATTTCAGTGGTTTAAAAAATAAACAAGACAAGACAAGGATACTTAATTTTTTTGCAATTCTTAATCAAGTTTTTAAAATTTTGTTTTTATTTAATAACTAGAAGTTTATGTATCTATAGATGTGTGTAAACTACAAGTGCGTTTTGTAGTTTGGTACTAGCAATAAGGCATTTTTATCTCAAGAAGCAACACGCGTTTTACATGTGTTTACCAAGTGTACAAACACGCTGTAATGTGTGCGTGAAAACGAATGACGTCAGCACATAACACACAACGCACAATTTGTATGGGACCACCCTATATATATACCCTTTCTAACAAAAGAAGAATGTTTCAAATCGGTTTATAAATTACAGTTCTAGAGGTAACAAACATAAAAAGCAACCAATGAGAACCACCTCCTTTTTGTAGTCTTTCAAAATACTATAAATCAAAGGAAATCTTGCCTGGCAATTGCGTGCACAAGCTATGCTCAGAAGTGGACGTCTATGGGTTTATTTTTGTATAAAGAAATATTACCATCATATTATAAGAATTATGAACTTACCTAAAGCCCGGAAGCTCATGTGCCATGCATATGTGAATATAACGAACCACACGCAAGCTGCCATCATGAAATAATACACCTGAAAATAAAAAATTTATAAGTTTAGTACCTACTCCATTTTTCATAATACACCATGGACATGATTGTTATAACAATGTTTCGTGTTTTTCTATTAGGAAATCTTTTGTAGTAGACAGAAATCCGGTTCGGGGCTCAAGTTTATGGTATGGTTATCCCCCCTATTACATGGGATTTAAACATAACTGGCAAAATTGGGGTTTACTTACTAATACACATAGTTACATTATTTTATAATAATGATTAAGTATATACCAATACGAAGACAACCACGCATGTCAGATTCTCCTCTGCAGAAGGTTCGCCCTGCCGCCGAGTGCCGTCCTTTGAACACACGATGTCATCTCTAGATCCCACGCCAAACTGAATGAGCCATCTGCAATAAGTTATCATAAGTCAGCAATATCAGTTACACATAGAAGACCAAAAAGCATTGTGTGTAAATGATAGATAAGTGTTTCCAGCATAATGCATGCATTTCATAACCTCCATGGGCACTTATAGAAGAAGCTAGGTGCACGGTTCCAATTTGTTATTTACTATGGAGAAGAGCCGGCAAGAAACTCCACTGTTACTCTTTTAAAAGGAATTGGCTTTTACAATGTTTTCAAATTACAGTATAGGTATGGGAGGGCAGCATAGGCCTATCAACAAGTACCAGGTACTTTTTGTAGCTATGTAATTACAAATTTACGGTTTTCGGATTTTTTCCTTTACTTGTGCTACATTACATTGCTTCTTGCCAACGTTCCTGAGAAAAAGGGTTCCGTTTTTCCTTTTGAGGTAGGGCTCAAGACCTACATTACCTACCTACTAATAAAGAGGTACATAAATTAGTATGCTTAAGGACGCTATCACATTTTGAACTCGCTCAAGTTTAGGTATCTGAATCGCAACACAGCAACATTACGCGCACGCACACATTGAAACCATTGTTCGCTCGATTTTTATACGTAACTGAACTAATCTTGGTACTTGAAGATATTTTTTTTTAATTTTGCTGGTATTTATTGAGTAAAGTTAGTTGTAAGTTCGCAATCGAATTTGGTAAGTGTTATTAGTACTTACTATCTGCGTGATAATCATGTTTTTAGTATTGTTGAAGTTCATCAGTCAATACGTTCATTACTAGGTACCCAAAAACGACCTTAACATTTTAGTATTACAAGGAACATCCACATTTATACCACAGTCTGCTGTTAGTTTGAAAAGATGTACCTAAGTACTTTTAAATATTATTTTTTATGTCAATTGTTGGAGTATTACATAATCAAATACTAGCATGGGAGTTTATCGTAGAGTTTCGTTGTGATATTTAAAAATAATCATTCCCTTATGAAAACAGTAAGTATTTTATTTACTTAAAAATTAAAACAAAGTAAATCACAAGTAATTTTTTCAAATTAGGCTGAGAATCAGCACTTTTCGAATGTCAAAATTACAAAAGACAGTCCCCCAAAACGCCCGCCCTTCACTTCTTAGTGCTTTCACTGGGAAGAAGTGGCGCAACAAACTCCCCAGCAGCACAGCTGTCTTTTCACATAGAAAATATTTCATTGTACTACTACTATACTCCATAGGTTTAGGTAGCTAAATAAAGGTAAACAAAAAAAACACGCGACTTTTTTAACCGACTAAACGTAATTACCAGTCTATTTAGTTGTCATGCTACGTCACAATTGTATTCTTCAATATAGCAACATTTGATTCACTAAAAAAATTACTGAATTGAAGAGTAAAACTGTGACGTAGCATGACAACTGGATATACTGGTATTATGAAGAAATTGGCCGTAAGTCGATTTGTCACAAACAAAAATCCGCCACCTTGAATAAAAAATGGATGTTATATTCGTAATCATCACCCCGAAAAACTCCAAAATCGACTATTAATATCGAATGTCTAAAAAAAATTTCCATCATTTTAATTTGATTATAAAATAATAAAATAAATATTTATACAAATTTTATCCGTCATCTACATCCACTAAATAAATAAATTGAAAGTAAAAAAGTTTTTTTCAGATTTCAGACTCGCATTTTTACTTAGTTTGAAAATTAAAAAAATTAAAATCAATCAGATCATTTGTTATTTACTTGTTTATCTACACAGGTAAATCTCGCAACAAGCTTTTATATCATATAACTTGTGTACTTAATGACGTTATAAGTTGATAGTAAAAGTTTTAAAGGAAAATTTTATTTTATTATTTTTAACGCATTTAACTAAAAGCTTGTTTTTAAAAAAAGTTTTTACTTTTAATTTGTTTTTTACTTTTTAGTTATCGCTGGACAGGTTTTTTTGTGGAGTTTAAATCGCATACGTATTCTGAGCAAGACCTTTCATTTGATACCCATGTTGTAGGAAAGCATAAAAAACTTAGTCCGCTATCTTTAGAAGTCCGCCATATTGCATTTAGAGTGACGTCACATTGTTTTTTGAGTTATTCTCAGCAAGCCCTTTCATTTGATACCCATATTGTAGAAGTGCATTAAAAATAACTAGTCCGTAATTTTTTGGTGTTCCGCCATATTGGATTTAGAATGCCGTCACTTTATTTTTCAAGTCATCCTCAGCAAGTAATTTAATTTGATACCCATATTGTTGCAGTGCATTAAAAATAACTAGTCCACCATCTTTAGAAAGATGACCGCCATTTTAGATTTATAGTGACGTCACTTTATTTTTCGAGTTATTCTCAGCAATCCCTTTCATTTGATACCCATATTGTAGGAGTGCATTAAAAATAACTAGTCCACCATCTTTAGAAGTCCGCCATATTGGATTTAGAGTGACGTCATTTTATTTTTCGAGTTATTCTCAGCAATCCCTTTCATTTGATATCCATATTGTAGGAGTGCCTTAAAAATAAGTAGTCCGCCATCTTGGGCGTTCCGCCATTTTGGATTTAGAATAACGTCACACAGCTAACCATGCATTGTCATCTAAACTAAACGTGCATACAAAATTTCAGCTCAATCGGTTGAAGATATCTGCTTCAAAATTTAGTTGCAAGAGTCCACCCGAACAAACATAGTTACATACATACATAAATACATTGCAAGTTAAATAAAAGCTTGTAAAAATTACAACTAAGTATTTGTTTCTGAAACAAATACCAATAATCGTACTTAATTTCATTTCGGTCCGAAAAAGTATCAACTTCGTCCGACCTCAGTACACAACTCGGAACTCACTTTTTTACGTAATTATTTTTTGCGAGAAAGCGACACAGACGTGCTTCCACGAGCGCCTCTGAGCGCGGAATGACGAACCGCAAGTGTCCGCGGGCAGAAAATGTATGGAGAAATTTGAGAGCGTTTCTTATTTGTCTCATAAATGAAAAAGTTATTTATTTATCTACAAAATATTTAGCTTGTCGTATAGAGGACTATATAAGCAACAATATCTTCTTATTTTTAAGTTAAAATATGCAGTGGATTTAGCTATATAGGTCCTTATTCAAACCCCTTTTTATTAAATTTTTTGCGATTACAGTGATGGTAAAAACGTATTTGTGTGAAAATTTTGTATGGGGCTATTTAATTGTTATGGAGCCATTCTGGAGATGAATATATTATCTTTAATTTGAAACCAAGATATCCTTGCAGTTGCGACTCCAAGTTCATTAAAATGGTACCTGAAAAGCACTGTTATTCGTGGAAAAATGTGATAGCGTCCTTAAGGCTGGTTTTATAGTCACGCCGCTAGCTAGACGCGCCGCTGGGCAGCGCGCGAGTTCGGATATGTATGGGGTAGTAGTTGCGTTTCAAAGTCGCGCGCTTGAGCAGCGCCGTTCAGTAACAGTGCACCGCTGTTCAAGCGCGCGCTGCCCAGCGGCGCGTCTAGCGGAGTGACTATAAAACCAGTCTAATATAAAACCCCCACTGATCAGAAACTAAGCAAAAAGCGTTTTGGCGCGACTTTTTGCAACAGTAATTTTTGATTCGGTGATTTGTTAGGCCGCCGGTCGTTACTATTGTTTCAAAGTATTGTTCTAATATTCATTGCAAACCTAATATGTGCTAGATATGACCGGTAGTTTCTAATTATGTTTTGAAAGCGATTTCAATGTTTGTATTCATCACATTCAACTAGAGCGTAATACCTATCTAATATTATAACAATGAGACAATAAAAGTATGGACCAAGTCTTTGTTGACACTTTTGTTCCTGTTCAAATAGTGCTCATGACATAATAACATCGAAATTATTAAAAAAAAAATGTTAACAATCGTAAAATTTTGTTTGAAAAAATTTTTCAGAAAAAAAATATCTTTCACGAGAACTTGGAACTTCGCGACTACGCACGTATGTTCGTAAAAAAGTTATAAATCTGTGAAGTGTGGTTTTTTTATATTGTCCTCTCTCAGTTCAACCTATGAGGTTGTCGTCTGCTTAACCTGGCTTGCCTGTGGATGCCTCAATAAATTAAGGCCTCCAACCAGGTCTTAAAAAACTGAAAAAAAAAAAACAGACCAAGTGCGAGTCGGATTCGCACACAAAGGGTTCCGTACCACCGTACGATATTTAACACTACATTATATAAAAAAATCACGTTTGTTGTATGGCCC
Organism: Hydraecia micacea; assembly: GCA_914767645.1. Taxonomy (NCBI): domain Eukaryota; kingdom Metazoa; phylum Arthropoda; class Insecta; order Lepidoptera; family Noctuidae; genus Hydraecia; species Hydraecia micacea. The sequence goes on from OU611794.1 coordinate 7,532,278, forward strand.
CCCTTCATTTATTTTATTTTAATTATTTATTTTTAAAGTGAATATACAACTAAGTACCTATTCTGTAAATATTTCAAGCGTCTACCTGTTGCCGTTATTAATATCGAGCAAATAACGGCAAAAAATCACGTTTGTATGGCGGCATTTTTTTTCTGTTTTTAGTATTTGTTGTTATAGCGGCAACAGAAATGCATCATCTGTGAAAATTTCAATTGTCTAGCTATCACGGTTCATAAGATACAGCCTGGTGACAGACAGACAGACGGACGGACAGTGCAGTGGAGCCTTAGTAATAGGGTCCCGTTTTAACCCTTTGGGTACGGAACCCTAAAAACAAAGCGACTACACGCTAAGGGCACCCCCTGTGGGGTACGGACTTCGGCTTAGGGCGTCGCTGGGAGAGGGCAGCAAGGGACAGGCTGGATCGGAATTATTTAGGGACGAATTTAAAACTAAAGGCTCAGCGGCGCGGGCTGGTTCGATCAAGGGTCGGGGCGGACGTGGTATGGGGCGTCGCGACGAGCCTCGACGGCGAGTACGGCTATCAGGACTTGTACTTTCTGAGAGTACTGGTGGCCTTACTGCTCTCCTGTAGGAGGGTCGTGGGGTCGTCGGGGATGGTAAGGATATACCTCGGTCGGCAAATCCTACTTAACCCACAACTACTGTACCGTTGCAAGCACCCACAAGCACATGTCTAGCGTGCGTTGAGGGGATTGGAGTGTTTTATATCCGTATCAAAGAAACGCTTGGAAAGGCGCTTCATGAACTGTTGGACGGTGTTTTCTTTCTTTCTTTCTTCCATGATGGGACGTATGACCGCGGTGTAGAGGCGCAGTATGAAATGGAGCCTACTGAGAGCGAAATAGGCGCACGAACGAGCCGTCTTTATGTGCTCACTGAAAGTAAGATGGTGGTGTAGGATAAAACCTAAGTATTTAGCTTGCTTCCCCCAAGGGATCGGCTTGCCATACAGTGATCGGACTGGGAAGGGGTATGAAGTGCGGGTTGGACTTCCACCTTATATAGGAGTTGTTAAACGTACCCCATAGAAGCGACGGCGAAGCATACGTTGATATAGAAGATGACAAGCGCAGGGTACTTGTTAGCGCTGCGCCAATCGATTAGGAACGTGGCAACCGTCAGTAGGTTGAGGGCCAGGCACACGCCCGCGCCCCACGCCACCAGACGGTGGATCTGCTGGTGCTCGTCTTCTGTATACAGCGGGTCACGGCATGGAAGACCGCACCCTGATATGCCTGAACAAGAGAAGCAAAATGTTAGTCCCACCCAAGAAAAGGTCCCAGGTCAAGAAAGTGCCAAGTGCTCCAAATTAACTCTCACAACTCACCTTCGTAAAAATGCAGAGGTTTGTCAGTATGTATAAGGGGCGGCAGACATTTCCCACTCGTATTAAACTTCAACTCTCTCACTGCGTTCTCGCATCTCGGAGGAAACAACGTTGCATTGCATTTCAGAAAGGACGGAAAATATGAGGTATTGTACAATATAGAACATGGCTCCATCGTAATCTTGCACATTTCATAAGAGGGCAAATAAACCATGTCATTGCCCAGAACTCGATCGCACTTGGGCATAAAAGTGGAGCAAAGCAAAGGCTGTATAACGGCCCAGCAGTTTGGCACGTTTATCAGTTCTCTATAGAGTTCCAGCTGTGTCTGGATTTGGTACTGATTATCATGAAACGTGAGATGAACGCTCGTATTGGCGTAGGGCAGCTTGGTCCCCAAGCAGCTCGTCCTGTTGAGTGGCTCACATCGAGCTCGCCGCACACAGCTGTCGAGCTTGATCTGCGGCTCCGGAAACCACTGTGTACTTTTGTCTGGTTTAATCAGTCTATAATTTGGCGTGCCGTTTATTATTTCAAGGCGTTCTGTAGCATTGTCGCTCATATCTGTTATAGCGTTTTTGTGGCCACCGTTGTCGAATTGGCTCGCTCGACATGCTAATATCAGTAACAGCCAACTCAACCATCGCCAAGGGTTCATCTGGAACAAAAGAAACTAACGTTGACTATGTGACTAGGAATCATCTCGGGGCAAAAAAGTAAAAAATAATAATTGAAACTACATTTCATTTCTCAACAATTCTTTATTAATGTAGGTTGACGATGGTATCAAATGAAACCCTTTCAATTTTCAAATTTTTATTCATTGAACATTGTTTTCATTCAAATCCTATGGTTACTTAGTTGAAATATAACTAATAACCCAAGTCCGACGATTGTCCAAGGGAAAAGGATGTCTGGTGGGTGGTTGCATGTGAGTCAGTACATTATGATCTATAAACATTTCCTGCCTTGGTAGTCCCTATACAAGTTGTAGGTAATTGGTAGCTCATTATTCTTCGAACAACGAACATAACAGAAGAATATTTCAAAAATGTTGAGGCACATTAGACAAGAGACTGAGTTTGTCACTTTGGAGATGGCTGTGCCTTAGTTGAGCCGAAGACTGCGGTAATCTGATGTAATTAACATGATTTGATGCACCAATAGATGTATTTGATTATGTATGCTAATGGTTTTGGGTTAGTTATAATTTTCGGGTATTAGGTTCATAATAATTTGAACATGATCTTGAACATGTTGCATGTGAATGATTAAACTTTATTATCTGCAAAGTGCTAAATCAAAAAAGAAACCAATATAAAGCGGCTTAATTATTTTGCAGCAACATTAACTTTCTCTCAATATTTTTTTAATATGTCAATCAAAATAGAAATTAAAGACCTTGTTCTACTAATAAAGTACTAAAGCCGGTAACCATCCATGTAAATAAAAATGCGTAAGCGCAACCCTTGAGAACGGCTGGACAGATTGGTTATTTTAAAATGTTCGTAATAGTCTGAATAAGTTTTTTACGTAATAAAAATTTGGAAGTTTACCGGTAAATTTTTCAAATTCGGGAAAACTGAACGTACTTTTTTCTATGAATTACTGTTTGGACAGGACAAAATCTGTCGGGTCAGGTAATAGAAAATAAAACAGCTTTTATTTAGCATTTAGGCACTACGTATTTGTCTACCACTACACGAACTTTACTGGTGCATTAAAAAAGGCCCGTTTTTTTATGAGAGTAAGAAAAATGGCTTCTGATTTTCATAACAGAAATGTCCATTGTGACCAAAAAAAATTTTTTGCTAATTTATCCATAAAATTATGTGATATTTCTGTGCATCAGGATAATCTTTATTCATAATTCATAAGAATTATAAATTGAGATGATCACAATTTAATTAGACGTTCTAAGTCATTGATAAATTCATCATAACTAGGTAATGTAAATGCTATTAAAAAATAAACAACAAAATATTTAACAGAAAGGGTTTTCCAAACAAAAAACTAGCACACACCTAACAATAACAATAATTGTAAACATGTACTGACAGGCACGAAAAGGACAGGATAGCCCTTGGACGGAGGGTGTTATTTAATTATTCATCATTTATTTCAACCCCATGTATTTCAAAATATATATTTTACAATTGGAAATCGGGTAAAACTTTATTCGTGATTCTTTATTTCTTTATTATTGACAAAACAAATTCAAAAAATACCAGGCTCTTACTATAAGAATGATGAAGATGTCGAGTTGATCGCACGACGAGTATCAGCCAGACGTAATGTGCAAGTTTCTACGACTTGCTTCTGCGCCCGACTCCGCTCTGGATGCGATTCTTGTCCAAATAATTACCTGATGCCATAACAAAAAAACATGTAAATGTTTTGAACAACAGTATTAACTTACAATGAAACTGAGTAACTTACCAATGGTTGCAGCAATTTGGGAGAAAACACCTGTACAGAAACCTTACATTTTGTGACATAATATACATTTTTATTATGTGTTTAGCTTATCAAAATAAAATACAAGGCGTAAATAAAAATTATGTACAACCTTTTGCATCAACATCACTGTATTGTCTTAACACTTTCGAAACACGTCTCAAAGTCTCGATTGTAACGTAAGAAATTCATAATAGTCTATTTATAATAATATTAAGAACAAGTTGAAGGCGGTGTGCTAGTTAGAGACAGATTTTCCGCCTCTTCTGAAGGTCCTGTTGCCGCCGCCGCCCCGCCGCCCTCGCGAGGTGCCGCGCGAGCCTGCGTTCCCTCTCCAGTTGTTCCGCCCGCCATGTCCGTTCATGCCGCGCCCTCTGCCACGTCCTTGACCACGTCCTCTATAACCGCCATCCCATCTCTGATTTCGCATGTTATTGTTATTGTATCCATCATCTCCATTATTGTCCTCATTGTTATAGTTTTCTTCATAGTTTTGATCATATGATGAATCTTCGTCATTGTAATCCTCATCATTCTGTGAGTATGGTTGATTATCATAACCAGAATCGAAATGAGGCTTATTAAATCCATTATCAGGAAAAGGTGGACGTGGTGGCATGTTACCCATTGGTGGCATGTTGCCCATGGGTGGCATGTTACCCAAGGGTGGCCTGTTGCCCATCATGCTGGCTATATGTGGTGGCGGAGGCATGTGCATCGGACCCATTGGACCAATTGGGCCCATTGGAGGCCGAGAACCCATTGGTAATGGTGGACGCATCATGTTAGGTGGAGGCATATTATTCATAGGACCCATATTATCCATGTCAGGCCCATTGTTAAAACCTTGTTCATCTTCTTGACTGTTTTGTTCATTAATATCCATGTCATTATCGTAATAATCATTATCTTGATCATAATTGTCATAATCCTCCTGTTCATTATTTTCATCATCAGGGCCATCATTATCATTTTCAGGATCAGGATATTCAAATGGTTGGAAGTTATCTTCATCTGCATCGTCTTCTAAGTGTGGCATGACATCATGTAACTCTTCTATTTCACCTGAAGCAATGTATTTTTTCAGTGCCAATGGTCCGTCTGATATAGCTTTCTCCAATTTTGACCCAGGTTCTACTCCAATCAGTTTACCATAAATGAAAATTGCTGATGGTGTTATTTGTTGAAGAGGTATAGCCCCTGGTACAGATTCAACTAGAGCTTGAGTCAAAGCTTCAGTTGCAGCATCATCAGTGTTTGGTCCATGGTTCCATTGAGCTTGGAAATTTCTGGGAATAGGTTTGCTGTATGGTACCTTTTTAACCTTTTTCTCAAAGTCCATTGGGATTAAAGTGGTATCCAAATCCAAACCTGGAATGACTTTGTCAGTATCTGAGGAAAATATTTCCACTTTATCTTCAGGACCCATACCAGGTATAACTGCTGGTTCTTCCAAATCATGGTCATCCTGAACACCTGGTGGCAATGTATTCAGGTTATACTTGTCTCTCATGAGATCTCCAGGACGGTTACGAGTCCAAAACTTTGATGTATGGTCATTGGAACCTGAACATAAGATGTGACCGAGAGGATGCCAAGCCATTGTCCAGACTATAGATTCATGAGCTCCTTCTATACAACCAACCTCTTTATCAGTACCAACATTCCAAAATAAGATGGCTCCATCAGAACCTCCAGAACAAAACAATCCCTCGTGAGTAGGATGCCAAACCACACTAGATGCTTCTTTCTTATGACCTCTAAATATTTGTAACTCTGTGCCTAACTTACGAATATCAAATAATTTGAGTAAATGGTCACGAGAGGCAGTGATGAGCCAGTTACCATTCTCATTCCATTTGAGATCCATTACAGTAGACTTGTGTGCATGAAGGGTAGACAAGGCTGTCCCGGATTTGGGATCCCATAACTTTATAGGTTGCTGATTATCTTTACTTCCTGACACAATGAGTGCTTTTGTAGGATGCCACTGGACACATTTGACATCTGCACCATGTCCCCTCAATATTCTCTCTTCTTGACATCTATAGAAATCAAATATTCTCAATGTACCATCATCAGAACATGTCACAATTTTAGAATCACTAGGACTAAAACTAATACCTCTAACAGCTTCTTTGTGAGCCTGGTACATCTTAACATTGTTCATATTACTTTGCCAATACTTTATAAATCCTGAATGATCCCCAGTGACCATCCAGCCTTCACCATGGGACCAAACCATAGACCTTACAGGGGAATCATGAGCTTGAAGAATTGTTTCAAAATTAAATGTCAGTCCATTCCATAATGTGAATTCTCCAGATGAAGCCCCGGTAATTAAACGACGGCCTTCCGGCGTCCAAGCCACGGCGAATATTGGACATCTCATTTTATTAGTAGCAGTTTTAACAAACCGAGTTGTGACGGCATTTATAGGATTATCAGGATACGAGGGTGGCGGTAACAAGTCAGGGGTATACATAGCATCGGGTTGCAGCGCGTGCCTGTCCCGCCAGTCCCTCTGCCAAACGCGACATTCTAAAGCTTTTATTATAGCAGCATTATAATCTACAGTTTTTCGCATAACGGATTTACGTAAACGTTTACCATCAAAATCATCTTGAGTCATGTTCAGTGGCCCTTGAGGTGGAAACCGCATCTGGTAGTTGAACGGCCTAAAATTATGGCGCATGTTGTTTCTACCGGGCGGACCCATAGGTGGTCCCATGCCCATGCCCATACCCATGCCCGGAGGAGGCATCCCCAAATTCGGTGGAGGGTGTCCGAAATCCATGGTTAATTACTTCGATACCTAATCAAAGAAATAAATTCATTACATTTTCGGCCATTGAGAATCTGCTAAAATGGCCAATCAGACACTCATGTTGTTATTCTTACCTTAGACTTATAAAATACACTATAACATTATATACGCCGCTCTTCACAATTACACAACACACAAATTTATTTATAAGTACCACCAAACAATGTATTATGTACAAACAGAAAAACTTAGAACACAACGTTAACCTCGTTAACCTATTTGGAATGCTAGGCCAAGCAGATCAGCCATGTTGCTAAATGATAGTGGTGAGACATGCACGACGCCACAGTCATGTTACTAAAACGAAATAAAATCGACTAAATTGACACAAAAAAAAGATAAACATTACGCTGCATGATCTGAGCCACGAAGAGACGTTAATTTTCTAGTAAATGGTCTAAGCACGGGTAGTGCTGGATTTGGATTGGTTGTTAATCTTTATTTTATACAAAGTCAATTGATTTAGGACCGACCGGGTAGGATTGTAATAATTTTCTCGTCACTGGACATACCTCACCTGAAAATATTCTTAGGATGTTTCAGATACAAATAAATAGCTAGTTCTATCCGCTATATTTTTGATTTTGATAGAAAAAATAAAAAAATATCTAGATCCGGTAAAAAAAACCGACCAAGTGCGTGTCTGACCACGCACAATGAAGGGTTTAGTAGTTGGGATTAATATTTATCCTAATAACAAACTTATCTTGTTGAAAAAATGTTCTCCCATACAGGGATTGGGCACCGGGGTGTGAAAACATCCTGCGGCCACCTTGCAACAAAAAAAAACTTAATTGTTGGGACTTATGAAAGATAATAGCCCGCGTAATTCAAAGGAGAATGGGCAAATCTGCCCTGAGGGTTACCGCTGCCTGCCCCGGAACATAAAGGGCTAAGGAAGGAACACGGGTGGGTTTTAGTCAGCAAGAGTCTGACACTCCCTTCCGCTCCACTCAGAGCGGGAGGAGTCATTAGATGGTTTCCCACCCAAAAAAAAAAAACCCAATAGCGTTAAGGGGACTAAATGACCTAAAGCGCGGTCACTTGTCGGACTGCATAGCAAAGAAAGAGAAGCGCGATGACAACGCTGGTAATTTATTGCAAAATATGAAGCAATTATCTACTTATTTACAAAAAATCTATTGTTTGGACTAAAAAATTAAAACACAAGTGCTTTAGTATTGTGCTTGTAGAATAATCTGACAAAAAATCATAATGATTATATGTACTTATATTAATATGGTTTTAACTGTAAAAAGAAAGTTTTTAGAGGTATCTTCATGATTTTTTTCTATCGTACCAAATTAGTTGTAAGTATTATATTTTCAACATTATATCCTGAAGAATATCATGTATTTTTCTGATTTTGTTTACTGTAGTCGATAATATACTGTTATTGTTTCTAAAACTTTTCGGTCACTAACTCCGAACTGACTAACAATTGTCTAAAATCGTGCTTGTAGCAAAAGTTCGCCTTGAAAAGTTATTTCCATTGGTGTATATATTATGGTTATTAGGCGCCAAGAATTCCTTAACTTCCTCTGGTGCCTAAGTTGTCACCTACTATTTAGGTCATAGCTCTGAACTGACTAATAATTGGCAAAAGTCGTGTTAGAAGCAAAGGTTCTCCTTGAAAAGCTGTTTCTATTGGTATATATATTATATTATCTTATGGCTATTGGGCTTTAGGGCAGAAACTCATAGTACGGTTCCCATTCTCCTTTTCTTAAGTTTTTTGCAATTCACAGGTCAGTGGACAGTGTCAGATTTTATGTTAAACAAAATATGATTCTTGATTGATGACCTGTTACAACTTACAACATCATCAATGATGTTGTAAGTTGTAAGTTTTTAAGAGTTTAATTATCTTCAAAGATAATTAAACTCTTAAAAACTAAAAACTCACATACATACTACCAAAGGACTCTCAAATATTGATAGTCAAATTGGTCCAGCGCGAATTTTGTGCAGAATTAATGTGAAACCGGTGTGGAATTATTAATTAATACAATTATTTTTTGTCCGAAAATTTTATTACAACAAAATTTCTATAAAGAAGATATCTACAAATGAATTTTGAGAATTTTCCGAGTAAGAGCGCATTGCAGGTAGGCAACTTAGAATATTAAATGGTTAAATAGTAGATTCATTACTGCAGCAGCCAGCAAAAGAGGCATCGATGGACGAACGTGTAAATGTGGGCCGAGGCAAAGCCGAAGCATACATAGGTATACGTAAGTCCATCAATGCCTAGTTGAGGCCGAGGCTTGTATCTGTACTTTTCTCAAATAATGCGCGGAAATTAATTATTTCCCGTTCAGTTCGAAATTTCAATAAAACCTTTGATAAGGTTACCTCCTTGGTTACCATGTTTCGGAATAAAAGATCGTACCATTTTTAAATTACACGACAGATATGAGTTTACTATGTAATTTATTTGGCCGCTAAACACGACAGATATGGATTTTCATACAACTTTTGCCGGCCGCTGCTCGCATGTATTTGTCCAGTACAGCAATTTTGTTTTATCTCGAAGAAGGTTGTCAAAATAATGCTCAAACCAAGCATGTTTGAGGAAAAAATATTGTCGACATTCCGAAACAGTACCTATCGACTGCCTACTTCAATATTTGAGTCACATAGAAAAATTACCTACATATGTATTAAAAAAAATGCAAGCTTCCCTGTATCACATTTCAAATCGTAAGAAATACATTGCACCTATACGAATAGATAGGTACCTATAAACCTAAAATAAAATTCATAAAAAGTTATAGAGTTAAACCCGAAATTGCCAAAAATTGTTTTTAATCCTGGATATCAATTTCGCTATAGATTTGATTTATTACATTTCGAATTTTGTTTGCGTGTTCCTTTTCTTCAGTCAATGAAGATGAGGCGGTGTGATCCTTCTCCTGCAGCTTGCCGGTGACAAATTCCAGGAGTTCGAGATTTCCATGATACGTTGATTCGATTTGAGCGAGTATGCCGTGTGCCTCTGGTTGCATCAAAAGTTTAGGGTCTGGAAAAAAAACATTTTTAACATAAACATAACATTACGCTTGTTATTCCCGAAGGGTTGGGCAATGAACCTAAAGGTATGATTCCGAACAACGGTCACTATTTACTGGTCGCCATAGATTTTCTATAGGTTTATATGAGATTATATTCCAAGCACAGCAGATGTGACGCAGCAATGTCGCGCGGCATTGCTGCCGTGCTCGGAATTGAATCTCATATAAACCTATAGAGAATATATGGGGACCAGTATTGCTGCGGTAGCACTGCTGCGTGCTGCCGAGATCGGAATCATGTTGCCCGACTTGGGATTTGAACCCAGGACTGCATTATCAGCAGTACCTAGCGCTTGCGACCACTAGACTAACGAGGCAGTCATAAAAAAAACATTTATTATTGCAGCCAGCCAGAGGCAGTTTCTGGGATTTAATTACATGGTTCCAATTTGTGGAACCTTATGCAGAAGAAATAAGCAGCTTAAACTTTTTAAATTTTGATAGGCCACCTCGCAATCTGTTGCGGTTACAGCGAGTGACATCACGTCCCTACCTTACTTACACACTAGAATTTCGTTATCATATCTGTTTAGTTACAGTTACGGCTCGCTAGTGAGTACCACTATAGTTACTTTACTCTTTGGTGAGTACCCGGCTGTCAAATAAATAGGTGTGCATATATAATTACATTTCTCGGTTAGATACAGAAGCTTCGTCAGGAGAATATCATTCATCAGCACCTGGAAAGTTACAAACAGTTTTAATTAAGTTAAGTTAATATTAATTAAGTAGGTATATTCATCTGCATTCCGACTGGAAGCCGACCCCAACGTAGTTGGGAAAAGGCTAGGCAGATGATGATGATGATGGTTCATCTGCAATCTATATCTACCAAAAGTGTGGAACTACCAGTCAGGCCAGTATTACTAGTTCTAAAAATAATGTAAGTACCCAGGATTTTGTAATAATATCTTGATTTAAAAATGTGTCCTTGAAATTTCTTTGAACGTTCTTCTCCATAGAGATAGCTACGTTTTGGGGCTTTCAACTTTTAGTGATGTAAAGAATTAAAATATGTATGATCTATGGTAATGGTATGTATCCTACAAACTTTCTAATTAACTGACCGTCTCTTTGATAATGCAAAAGGGCGAAGCTGCGGGCAAAAGCTATTGAAAATATATATCATCTAAGGTATATATAAAATTCAAAGTCCTGACTGACTGATATATCAACGCACAGCCTAAACCGCTGCCATGGTCCTAGTGACATGAAATTTGAAGGGTGTATTCTTTGTGAAGAGTACTTAGGTACCTATCCACTAAGAAAGGGTTTTTCGAAATTCCACCCCTAAGAGGGTGAAATTTCACGCGGACGCAGGCAGAAGCTAGTGAGTAATAAATAATTAACTTACAAATGAGGTAGTCTTATCCCACGCCTGCTTTGCGAACAGCATGGCTGATATTATGTAATCAATCCTTGTATCTGAAAAGCATATCATGTGACATGTCTAATAAAATACTTATTGGTAATTTTAATTATTTTTTTTTATTGCTAAATAGGCCCGCTCTTGACCTCGATCACGCCTGATGGAAAGCGATGGATGAGGTCTATGATAGATCGAGCGTGCCCACAAGATGCCTAAGACACTGGAACTCCCACGCATCGACGAAACACAGCAGGCTGCTTGACGCCCGACTCCGGTGGAAGGATGGTCGCAAACCAGGGCGTTAGCCATACCACGCCAGGGAAGAATTGGGCAGTCAAATAAGGTTATGGGTGTGACTGTCCAGGATGCGCCGAGCGAGCGCTCGGTTCAGTTGAGTTACTGGCGGAACAAACTGCGCTACACGAGAAGACTTTTTCATACATTCCAAAAATTATCTGCATCAAAGAAGAAAGCTTTCAATATAAGTACAAGTAAGTGTGTATCTTGAAAGCTAAAAAAAAAGCCATCCACATTCATACTCAAAATGTCCTTATTTCTCCGCATCTTATGCGCTATTAGCGCTTATTAATAAGTACTATTTGTCTGATTCGTTGTTTTAGGTAGGTAGGTATATGCATCATGTGGTGTTGGCCTATAAGTAACTGATGCGCTGCTATTTTACTTAAAAAAATGTGTTATGTGTTTGTATCAGTGCGGTGTAATCAATTGTTAATAAACCATTAAATTAAATCATCAAATCATAATAAAAATAATGATATTGATTGAAAAACTGCACATGCGCCTTGAAGATGCGACGACGGCTTCAACAAATGTGTAGGTCTAGGTACCTACCTATGGGACCATACCTAGTATTGCCTAGTAAGTATTACAATGGAAGTAAAAATACAAAAGATAGAAGTCTTCGAAACCAAAATATTATTAGTTTAGCAAAAAAAAAATGCTCTTACTTCGTAGAAAGTATTTAACCTAAACCAGATTCCTTTTTTGTGTTTATTTGTTTACTTACATCATTTTGATGTTAGCTTGTTAGTGAACAACTAACAATATCAACAACATCTTACAATACATAACACTAAGTAACATAACATTTAACAGTTGGCATGGTTCTTTAAAATTCCTGTTAAAAAAACGTCATCCTGTATACCTATCTATATAAAATTACCATCCCCAAAAATTCTATTTCAACTAAGATTTTTCCAATGAGAGTGCTTTTAATACCCAATACCTAAAGACTAATAAACACTTACCGTAAAATTTGAATTTTTCCAAGTTTTAATCGAAAGGACTTCCTACCGAAATGACTTGGGGCTAACTGCCGGGCCAGATGCTAGAATCTAGACCGAAAAGCTTACGCATGCGCGTTGTTGACACCCTCGTTAACCAATGAGTATTCATAAATTTAAGAGCGCCAGGTTGATGGTAAAGGGTCACTCTTGAGATGGGGGTACCTAATATACTACTTATATTACTGCCTGACCCTGCGGTGCAAAACTAGGGTAATGTTCAGTTATGTAAGAGCGCGGATGTGATCTAGGTACTAGAACCCGGGATTTAATATCTATGTCTCAATTTTTTAAACGAAGATCTTTAAAGCGGCTTCGCGGTAGCTAGGAATTTTGTAGAAATCGTCACGTTACGAAAAAGCGTTATGCAGGGGCACAAACATAGATATTTGAACGAAGGGCACAACGCTTTTTCTCTCTCTTCTTGCGCCTTTCTCTCTCTTTTGGTCTCTGAGATAGTTTTCGTGGTTTTCGAAGGTGCTGAAGCCAGTACTGAGTTCAAAATGAAAATCCAAGATGGCAGCTGCGAAAATTTTAAATTTTTTCATCTTGGGTGTCGTTTTCATGATTTTCGAGGGTGTTAAGGTGAATGCGCAGTGGTAGACCGCGAAATTCAAATTTTCTTACGTTTTTTGCAATTTGCAGGTCAGTGTCAGGTTGTATCTTGATCAAAATTTGATTCGCGACAATAACAGGTACGTATTTATAGAATTATAATCATTAGAATCATTAATACATCTTTCTAAGTTAGATTTGTACCACTAAGCAGTTTTCCATAAGAGATTTGTTGTCGTGGTACAAATCTAACTTAGAAAGATGTATTAATGATTCTAATGATTATCCAAACTAATATTATAAATGCGAAAGTAACTCTGTCTGTCTGTCTTTCTGTCTGTCTGTCTGTCTGTCTGTCTTTGCTTCACGCCTAAACTACTGAACCGATTTGTGTGAAATTTGGTACAGACATAGTTTGGAACTTGAGAAAGGACATAGGATAGTTTTTATTACAAAAAATAAGATAAAAAATAAAATTTATTCCGGACATACAGCGCCATCTATTGGTCAAGAGTCGGCATCAATTCAGTACTGAAAATTCATCGGAAAAATGTAAATAAATAGTAAAAAGGTATGAAAATATAATATAATACAACTTTTAGTACAAAGAAAATGCTCTAACGGAGTATAGATAATTCTATTAGTACTATATGTCGAGTTGGTGATCGCGCAATGGTGTCGATCGTTACACGAGTTCGGTTCATGTTATTGTTTTAATTCATCGGAAAAAAGTAAATAAATAGTAAAAAGGTATGAAAAAAATAATATCAATATAATAAAACTTTTAGTACAAAGAAAATGCCCGAACGGAGTATAGATAAATAATCCGAGTTGTCACAATGCTCGATAGATGGCGTTGGGATCGAAATAGATCGCGCTATGGTTTCGTTACACGCATTTGGTTGGGTATCGGCCGAGCGCTTCGGTACTGTTGTGGAATTGTGGATTGATCGTTTCGTAAATTTAAAATTTTTGAAGAGTTCCCTAGAATATCTTCCACATTTCATTTTTGAAGAGATCCCGCTTCCCGCGAGATCGGGAACTATGTGAGTAAAACCAAAAATCTGCCGGAAGTCACTATTCCACGCGAACGAAGTCGCGGGCAAAAGCTAGTAATTCTATAAATACGTACCTGTTATTGTCGCGAATCAAATTTTGATCAAGATACAACCTGACACTGACCTGCAAATTGCAAAAAACGTAAGAAAATTTGAATTTCGCGGTCTACCACTGCGCATTCACCTTAAAGCTTATGGCGAGGTCAAAATAAAAATCCAAGATGCGACAACTTTATGAAACTTTCTAAAAACTATCTAGACGGTCCTGTAATGCTATTCTTTGAAAATCTCACCGTGAAAACTTGGGTGAAGTGAGCTTAAAGTGAGCTGTCAATAGTATCAATCGCTAGCGTTAAGTGGAATGACAGCTCACTTGACACTTCACCTAAGCTATCACGGTGATCTTTTTACAGAATAGCACCGCTGATGCTAGAGATTGACACTATTGACAACTCACTTTAAGCTCACTTCACCTAAGTTATCACGGTGAGATTTTTACAGAATAGAGCGGCAGTAGCAAGCATTGAGGTACTTTTGTGTGTCAATGGTAGCAAGGTATTCAAAATGCGTAAGTATTACATTCACACTTTCTATCGCTGTCTCTTATATACGAGTATGTGTGGCACTCGTATACCTATAATAGAAAGAGACGTGCGAGTATCACGTAAGGAACATCGTTCCTGGCGGGGTTCCCCGACCACATATGTTTTTTTTTAATATAAACTTACTAGATGCGCGGTTTCACCCGCATACGTTTCGATCTCGTGGGAATATCGGGATAAAAAGTATCCTCTCTGTTAATCCTTTTTATAAACCATATTTATGTGTGCCAAATTTCATCCAAATCCGTTCAGTAGTTTGTGCGTGAAGATACTTCTTCTTTCGCCTTTAGGTATAATATTAGTGTGATCTTGATATGAAGCTACTGACTATGACCTATGTATCTACATAACATCACGGCGCCTGCAGTACAGTACTTACACCACTTTCATGCGATGTAACGGAGCTAGCATATTTACCGAACGCTTTCACTAGCCCCGATGCAGACAATTGTTAAACAACCGCCGTGAATCAGTAGATAATCATGGGACAAGGAAAGAGAAGATTGACGCTCTAAATGTTTACTAAGAAAGTTAAAATTACTTAAGTATTTGAATCTTCTTTGGATTTCAAAAATTAAAACAAGCCATATCAAAACTGGGATCCAACGAAAATAAATCTTGGTTTGTTTTAGTTTAGAGCAACTCGTTCGGACCCGTCTGTCCGCATACCTTACCTAATCTCAAATCAGGAAAATCAGAATATCGATACCTAATAAACGATATGCTTGATAAGAATTTATGCGTTTTGTTAACACCGCCATCCAGTTTTTTCAATGTAATAGATACCTAAGTAGCGTAATTTTCTGAGCAAGTCGGATCTAAGAGCTTTTCGGTCACGCATAGACGGTGGTTTTTGCCATGGATGCTATGTGAAAATACGCGGCCCACGAAAGCAGAGTATGCTACGTGAATTATAATTAGATGTTCATCTAATTTTATGAAGACTTTTTTGCAACACTGTAGAAGTAGCATTAATAAATTAAATAATAAAAACAAAAAAAAAAAAAGATACATTATTTAAATTCGCATTTACTTTAGATTTTGTTATTGAGTTGTTGACATCATGTCAAATAAATACTCTGGGAGATGAAACAGATTTATTGATTGCACACATGAAATGCAATCACGGGCGGAAGGGCGGGCGGGAGTAGGGATCTCGCTGGCCCTCGCCCGGGCCGACAGCTGATGTATGTACATTTGATGTAGGTATGTATATGTAGCTTAATTTTGACTGGCTGTGCGAGACAGTCTTTGATTCGTGTACCTACGGCCATGATGCCATCAGATCTTATCATTAGTTTTTAGAAAACAGGGTAGTCTCAAATCTAGTTTTTCAATGAAAAAGCCTGCATGATCAAGAAATGTTTGTATAATTTCTGCCCACCTGAGCCTAAAGTGAAGTAATAGGTATTTTGGTCGGTTTTGAGTTAAGGAAATATATATTCTGGGAATAGGAAAAAAAATTAAAAACCATTACTTCGTCAATAATTTATTTCATTGAAAATATCTTAAGGAGGTAAGTAATTAAATCTTACATAGGTAATTACCACAAAAGTTCATAGCATAAGCTTCTCATTCTCGCATAAAATCAGTCCGTGATATTTATCCAGATAGATTTGTCAATAATAACAAAATTCATAGACTTCCTAAAATAACTACAACATTATAGGTACCCGTTTTTCTAAAGTTATTTGATGTCCATGGACGGGGAACAGGAGTATTTCTATTTTGAGCCGATCGCATATTGTCGATGATACTTTGTAACTTCTAAGTACATTGGCGAGGATACTTTTCATTGCTAGCATCCCGAAGTGACGTCCTGTAAATGAAATAACAATGTTTCATTACGTGGGTATTGCATTTTTATTTGTAAGGATTATACGAGGTACCAGAGGGGCAATTCTCGTACCTAATTTTAAGAACGTTCACAGTCTGATCTCAGTCTCAATCTTTCAAAAAATACTTCTAATTTCCCTACATTTTGACATTTTTTTGTCGCCGAGATGAGACTGCGACTAGATTATGAACGTTTTAAATTACGAGAATTGACCTTCTGGTCAGCCCAGGCCTAATTCAACCTAGAATAAGAGTCAATTAATTTTAGTCGCTAAGATGAGATTACCTAGGTAGTACTAGGTAGGTACATCTACAATTAGTCATATGCGACACAGCTCACTTATTAAAAATCACTGCTACACCCTTGAATGACCCTATGTAATACTAGGTATGTATAGGTAAAACTGTTGGTAAGTATATTACTTTTTACAATTAACACCTATTGAAAGTGAAAAAGTCAACAACACACACATGTGCTAAGCCATACCTTGGCTTATACTTTGTAGCGTATCTTCAATACTCAATCATTTATTTATATTGCATTCCACAATGTGACTCGTGACTGTAACTATTTAGGTAGTTACTTAAAATTTTATGAGATCATTATATACCGTCGGGTACAGCAAAATAGTATGGAGGAGAGAAAACTTTAAAACTTAAAATGTCAGTTAGTCTACTTAATTACAGGGGTTTATTATCTGTGTTACAGGTTAGCAGGGACATCTACTCGCAAACTGAAGTTCCATGAATTCAGCACATGATTCTAGACTCCTTAGCGTAGTCGAAATTTTTCTTCAGTTAACAAAAAAAAAACAGCTTTTCTAAGGAAAGTGCAATACCTACGCGGTCAAAATGTATGGAACAGGTATTTTTTTTTGATAACTGACGGTTTAAAAAAAATCTTGTACGGAATCCATGGTAACAGGTTGTGCGTCAATGTTACTGCCATCCTGTACTTGTACCTAATATGGGTATCCATTAGATAGAATATGACATCACCTATACAATTCCTCGTCCCGTAACTGAAAGGTATGTAAGCACACGGATGTCTGGCCGAACAGTTCTCTGGAAGGAACCTGTCAGGGTTGAAGCTGTCAGCATCAGGACCCCACAGTCTCTTCGAGCGGTGCATCACCATCGGTATTACTGCACAGCCCACTCCAGCCGGGATCGTGAATGTAGCTAAAATGTTAATTAGAGAATTATCATTAGGTAATCTCATCATGTGCCTAGCCTTTTCCCAACTGAGTTGGGGTCGGCTTCCAGTCTAACCGGATGCAGCTGAAAACCAGTATTTTACATGGGAGCGACTGCCTATCTGACCTCCACATCCCAGTTACGGGGTAATACGATACCCCTTGGTGAGACTGGTTGTCAGACTTTCGGACTCATGACGACCCGTAACGACTGTCAAAGATCCACGAATGACGGCCGGGACCAACGGCTTAACGGGCTTTCCGAGGCACGGAGGGGTCTCGTTACGTAAAGATGGTCACCCGTCCACAGACCAACCGCGGCGATCGATCGACCTGTGCGGCTGTTATTATTTTAGCCACGGGCCCTGGGAGAATTATCATTATCTATCTATCTAAGGGTCAATCCTAATGAAATAGCAGCGGCGCGTATAGCGGCCTTTAGAGCAAGGGACTTTCATCTCTTGACAAAAGGTTACATGCTCTGTGCTTTTGAATAATCGCTAGAAGGCTCGTGCAGCCTCGCGGCGCCGTGCTGTCCCTCCCTCCTTTGCCTTCAAATGACTATGGATAATAGCCGTTGCCAGCCGCTGCTCTTTCAGTGGGCATTGACCCTAATTTTAAATACCTGTCGGTATATTCTGTAAAAATCTCACCACGTAAACGATAACATAAGTGAAGTGAGCTGTCATTCCACCTGATGATTAGTTTCCACGATGAGATTTATACAGAATAGATCAGCTGACTTTGTTTAACATAACATCCCTCCATCCATGCCTCTGAGAAATTCCTAATGGAAAAATCCAATGACATTTTGCCCGACCTGGGAATCGAACCCACTCTCAGCAGTAGGACTTGCGACCACTAGAGCAACGAGGCAGTCTTATAGATAGAACTTATATTTTTTAAGTTTAAAAATTGGTGCTGTGAGCAGTAATTTCTGGACAAATTACTTTTTAGAACTTGTGAATACTTACGTTGTTTACAAAGTTGAAGTGATAACAATGTTAAGAAATGTGTTTTATTGTTCATGAACATAAACTTGTACATAAATCTCACAAGTTGACTAGGTAGGTACTGATTCTATCGCAGCGCCTATTCGACATAAGACTGTTAACATTCGCAACAAATTATCTAAGGTCTGGCGTTTCTAAATTTGCCAAAGATGGAAACAATAATGGCAGTTCGAAATTGAATAAAATCATATACAAGAACATATATTTTTAAGCAATGTTTTGTTAGTAACTAGACGAAAACAAACCAATGTTGTTGTATATCGATTTTATTCAATTTCGAGCGGCCATTGTTGTTTACATCTTTGGTAAATTTAGAAACGCCGGGACTCTAGCTTGGTTTAACCACTGAAAATTAGTGCTCTGGCACATAGCACAGCATCACGCTGAGTGGACACCTTCTTGTCACAGTCACGAACGAGTTGCCGACTACTTTTTTCCTGTACTTTTAATTATTTATTTGTTTTGGTTTTACGTACTATTCAAGCTAACTTGTCTTTTTTATATGTATAGTTCTGTGACTATAAAACATTTTTCATTCTTTATTTTTTTCTAAAAAAAGCCGCGCACACGCCTTTGTTTATATTAATAGAAAAACATGTTTTTCGGATATGTGGTCACTAATGAAAACAAGAAAAAGAGAAGTTCCGGATAATAAAATCAAGGAGATATAAACATATAAAAAATCACATAAACTAATTACCATCAAGTTCAATATAGTTTTCTGTTTTGCAATTTTCGAAATAAAAAACGGTAGCAGATGGCAATTAGTGAATTTGGGGAACAAGGGTTACCACTTGGCAAGTTACACTTTTTTAGGACTATTTGCTCACAACAGCTAATATCTATAGAATTTTAGTTAATACATACACAGTTTCAATTCTTTTTTCGTTTTTCGACCAATTATAGGCACCACTGTGTACAACCGCATCGTCTCTTTGATTACTCTTTCTAAGTAGTCCATTTTTGATAAATCTTCTTTGGTGGGTGTTCTTTGAGAGTCTCCGAAAATTGTTTTTAATCTGAAAGGCCCAAAGATTTATTGAGTGAGCATCCTGTGTTCGTAACTACTTACTTCGCTTCGTGCCATAGGTACGATCAGCAACAAAAGTCGATTAACACTTCGGTTTTTTTAATCTTAGTTATTGAGCAAAATATTTGTTTAAAATTGCAGCAGATGAAAAATTTTTAGAATATAAACTGCTATTATGTGAAAAGTAAAAAGCAGTTTATTAAAAAAAAAAAATTTGTCAGTTTAATAACATGTAAAATGACAACGTGTTAATCGACTTTTGTTGCTGACTGTGCTATGTTCAAACTACATAATGTACTTACCTAAAGTAGAAACAGTACTTTTTTTTTTAATAAGAGTTTTAATATACGAGTCTCTGACGTCCAGCATTGCTGTTACGACAAGAGTTAAGGCTCGCCCCCACAGGCGCGTTATTATCGGTCGCTAATATCGGACGCGTTAATGCGATATGTTTTCAGTACATTTTGTATTAGCCATGTATTTACACACTGTTGCGATAATAATGACGCAATAGAAGTAGGACGCTTGCGTTCCTCCGTCCTGCGATATTCCGATATGAGTTCTTAGAACATTTTATATTAGGACGCATACGATCTTAAACACATAACTTTACTTTATTTATTTATTTCAGGCGACGCAGGCCCATATATAAATACCTTAACCTAAACATACAATAACAACGACAATAACGTAGTAACGCGTAGTCCGGGCGGGGGACCTGTACTGTAGATATCGGACGATAAAAACGCAGCTTTGTGGCAAGGAATTGGGACGCAGTATCGTAATAACTCATTCGATAAAACGCGCCTGTGGGGGACAGCCTTTATTCTCGAAAAGACGAAAAGATAGAAAAAAGACGACTTACTCTTTATATACTTGATCCTGAGCATCTCCATGACATCCCAGTAACAGTAACGCATATGATATTACAAGTGCCGTGGTATCGTTACCAGCGATAGTGATAGAATCGATGTGTTCCCGTAACTCCACGTTACTGAATGCTAACTTTCTTTCTAATAGTAATTGTAGTATGTCTTTTCGATCTGAAAACGATAGGGAAAGTTATCATTATAATATTTTTAAAGGCACTGACGAATGATTTGAATATTTTATTTAAATATTTATATTTTATTTATTTTCGGAAAACTTACTGCTAAACAGATACAGTAACCCCCTTACTAATAAATGTATTATATCAGATGAATAGTTACACACTGATTTCTCTCTTTCAGTCGTCAGTAATTTGACTTTCGAAAGAAGAAGACAAAGCGTTCTGTAACTATACAGACGCTGTACAACGTTTATTAGTAAGGGGGTAATAGTTTATACAAAATAAGGCCAATTACTAGTTTTCACGTTTAGTATTTAAATCATATGAAACAGAAAATTGATAATAGACTATAATTATATAAGACAAAACAGAAAAAATACTATTTATACTCGAAGAAGCAATTAGATAAAATTTTCCTATACAGGCTGTTCCAGAAATCAACGTCAAGCCGGAAACGGGTGATGGGCCAAGTCGTGACTCGTGACATTCATCAGAAAAATATATAAAATTATCTTGCTCATGTACTTTTCAAATTATAAGTATCAAAAAATAAATCAGAAAAACTGACAGCCTGTGGATGATCTTTCAAGTCCTGTGACTACAAATATTAAGTTTTCATCGATATTTTTTTTTTACAGTTTAAAATTAAATCATAACTGCCTCAGTTTTAAATAAAATGTTAGATTTTTGTCCAACATTGAAATCAGAAAAAAGAAACTTGGTCATGTAGAGCAAGATTTTTTTCTGATGACTGTCAAGACTTGGATTCTCTCTCGTTTCCGGCTTGACGTTGATTTCTGGGACATCCTGTATATGGTTAGTAAAGTGTTTTTCGTGAGGGGCTTGTGGCTAAATGATAACAGCCGCACAAGTCGATCAACGGGTAAACTAGCCTTGCCCGAGGCAAGCGTAGTTTGACCTTCGAGCGGTTCGTGTATGGGTGAGCAGCCTAATGGCTGGGCTGATGATACACATCGATACAATATACATACGGAGGGGTCTCGATATGATTACATATCGAGACCCCTCCGTGCCTCGGAAAGCACATTAAGTGGTTGGTCCCAGCCCAGCTGCCATTTGAAGATCGACAGTCATTACGGGTAGTCAGAAGCCCAAAAAGTCTCGGGTATCGTACTACCCAATAACTGGGTTGTGGAGGTCAAATAGGCAATCGCTCCCTGTAAAATATTGGTTTTCAACTGCACCCCGTAAGACTAGAAGCCAACCCCAACATATTTGGGTAAAGGCTAGGTAGATTGAGTAAAGTGTGATTCGTAATTACCACCATTGTAGCTTAATTTCTCAAAATCAGCTATCTTCTTTTGTATAACCTGTAAAAAGCAAATTAGGTAAAAATTATGGTATAATGTATATTAACTAATAAAGTAAGTACCTATGTATACCTACCGTTTGGTAAAACCAAATGGTTTTATGGGCCAAAGCGACTTGCGACCTCAAAATTGTTTATGAAAACATCATGAGACTGGTGACGTGTCTGGCAGACACAGTTTTTTTTTTGCAAGTTATTTGTGCGTAATATTGTTAATTTAACACACAAAAATGGAAAACTATTTACACACATAACTACAATATTTTCTTAAAAGCTATGCTTTGGTATAAGGTGACGAAGGTAGATCTTTAAGATGGTAATTTCAAATTAATGTAAGTTAAACACTTACATGAGTACGGTTTATAGGCATTTTAACTTAACAACATCATCTTATCATTACCTCATCAGTGAACTTATGCGTGGCGTCAATACTTTCTTTCTGCGCGGTGGCGTGTGACGTCAGACGAAAGAGCGCGTCGGGCTGCAGCCACGCTTTGAACAGACGCAAGTTGATGATCGACATGACGGTCTTGCGCGCGCGCAAGTATGGCGTGTCCGGGTTGTGCTGCACGTCCATCTTCTTGCCCATTGCTGTCTCTGTGTTCAACATAACATAACATCACACCTGTAATTCTCAATGGGTTCTGCAGAGGTGTACCTATAGAACACCCACATTTCGCCAGTTATTATAATTATTAGCTTCTATCAGCGACTTCATCCGCATGAAATTTCTTGTTCCCCCGACCCACCCCGTCGCATCGCATCGTGTGCTCGCGCTATTAATTCGTTTTTGCTTAGCGTTTTTAATGTTAGGTAACTAATAAAATACAAGGGTAGATATATACTAATTCAATAGAAATAACCAACATTCAATTTTAAATTCGGGCTCGCCCAAGGAAAAAGTGAACAGGGCGGGCAATGCTCTTGCGCTACAAACCGTATGATTGTGGCATACCCGTCGGTCGCTGGCAGGAGCTTGCTCGAAACCGAGGAAGGTGGCGCACTTCAATCCACAAACCAACTGAATGCTTTGAAACAAATCGTCTTGACGACGCAAAAATGGCCCAAAGTCTTTATATACATAGGTATAGGTACAGTAGGCTCCAAAAGTCCATAGGCAAAGTCACAAAGCAATAGCTTGACGTTTAGTTTGACTTACGACCTTCTTTTAATGAGTAATTAGACACACACACTCGCATATTACTCGAATATAGTTCCGTGTCATGTTCGTCTTGTTCACATAGTTCGTAAAACTTTATGATTATACCCACAGAAATCTAAATAAATAAAACATAAGGTAGACAGATGCTTAACTCATTCACCGCTAGTCCCCGACTAAATAGAATGTTGTTGCTTCTTGGTTGGTGGATAATTTGATATGTGAAGTGTGTTTAATCTATTAGCGGTGTTGTAGTTCATTTTGAAATACAAGCAAATTTAAATATCGAGATGAAAGCTGATATTATCGCGCTGCGTAAATATTTAAGAGTATTTATTTATTCAACACATATAAACTATAATAATATGTACATTTATATAAAAAAATAAGTAAAATAATCATAGGGCATCAAAGAATTCGTCCGCATCGCTGTCAACAGGAACAGTGCCCAAAAGGCTGGCAGCATTGCCACGTTGTATGGCAATGCTAATTCTTTGGCCAAGAAATAGGCCAGCCCTCTGGTCACGTGAAGAGTCGACTAACCGCTTGGCGATATCTCGAAAAACCAAGTGGGCACTCGGACCCCATGGCCCTAGTGTTTCAACTCCAAACGGCTCGAACATATAACTCCCAATTAGGTTGCAATATTTTCGCCGTTTGAGGTTTTCTGCACCTGCAGCAGCCGCCCCAGCACAGCCCACCGTGCTAGGAAGATGGGATGGCGCAAGGGTGTCGACACATGTTGCATCCCACACCAAAGGTCTGCCTAACTTCCAGGGCATTATGGTCATTCCGTCTGGTCTCTTTCCATCGTCGCGTAAATATGGACTTATTATTATATCACAAATATTTGTGAGTGGTTGACCAAAAAGGGACCTCAAGGGAAAATAATTGATTTCGAGTAAATCGCGTTTGAAATTTCGTGTAGAAACAAGTTGCGGCATGTTTTATGTCAGTATGCGACTTCGTTAGTGAGTGTCAACACGTGTTTGCGGTTACTACGTTATTGGCGACTTATTTAGTGTCAGTTTCTTGTCTTTATGTGCGTCTGACATCACAAAAATTAATTTTTGCAAAACTGCCTCGGCTCACAAAAAAAATCATAAAAAAAACACTACGGCACCTAAAAATATTCTGGTTAGACCAAAACAAAGCTAAAAGACCACAGAATAAAATATTCAAAAAAAAATAAATAACGGTTTCCAATCCCTCCAGGTCCCTTTTTGGTCAACCACTCACATTTGATGAAACCGGACTGACTGTGAGTATTATGATTTCATTATTTTATCGAACATTTGTCTAATTAAAGTATAAATGATGATCCTTGTAGTTATTTTTTTAAACGTTTTATATTTACCATAAGCCCTAAATAGAAAAAAAATAATAAGTAATATTTCCTAAAGTTTATTTATTTACTTTTGGAATGATGAATGAAAAATTAAGCATAATTATAATATAATAATCATTATAATCATTTTGTAACATTTCTATTTTCAAAATAGTAATTACACAGGCCAGATGGTCTAGTGGTTAGTGACCCTGACTGCCATGCCGGAGGTCGTGGGTTCGATTCCCACCCAGGACAAATGTTTGTGTGATGAGCACGATCATTTGTTCTGTGTCTGGTTGTAATTTATCTATAATATGTATGTATTTAGAAATATATAAGTATGTTTATCAGTTGTCTAGTACCCATAACACAAGCTCTGCTTAGCTTGGGACTAGATGGCGTTGTGTGATAGTTGTGGAATATTATTATTATTTCCTTTATTTCATTATTTACATATAAATTATATTTTTAAATATTAGAATATAAAAAATAATATATAAAAACATTTAAAAATATAAAAAATAGTAGCCCACCGGTATCGGGAACAGGGTCAGGTTATTATTATTATTATTATTTATTTTTGAATTTATATATCTCGGGACCATGGGGTCCCGGTCAAATTCAAATTTCAAATTCATTTATTTGTTTGTCACAGGTGGAAAGTTATTATCATAATTATATAAAGATCGCTGTAACATACCCATAGGGCGTACAATATTTAACAATTATTTAACTATTTAACATTAATATTATTCATGTCAAAATATACCTATTACACAGAAAATCTTCGTATTCTACCACATAGGCATCCAAATGTGAATTGGGTTGATACATTTTAATAATAATAATAGGTCAAAATAGAGATGTCAGACAGATAAATTAATATATAAATAACAATTGAATTAAATTACGATGTCAAAGTGTCATTTAGGTAGTCATTTAAATTATAGTAGCATTTATTACATAAAAAATCTTTAAATTGCTTCTTAAAACCAGCCAAATCTAAATCTCTAATTGACTTCTTAATTTTATTATAAATTTGCGGGGCTCTGCAGAATATGCTTTTCCGCATGAGAGCTGTCTTTGCTCTGCGTCCGCGTAGCATGTCATTTCGCCTGTTACGTTGTACAGTATCAGATAGGTATGGAAACAAGTTTGGGTTTAATCTTACAAATAAGGCTGTTTCATATATATACAAGGCTGGTAGCGTCAGAATTTTATGCTTTCTGAAATATGGTACACAACTGTCAGTTATCTGAAGTCCAAACATAGATCTTATGCAGCGCTTTTGCGCTTTAAACGCGGCTTCTCGATTAGTAGAGTTACCCCAAAATATGATGCCGTATCTTAACACAGATGCAACAAGACCATGATAGGCTGTGAGTAGTGCATCCGTGTTAACGGTTGGGGCAAGTTTATATAAGGCATAGGAT
This sequence comes from Hydraecia micacea, assembly GCA_914767645.1. NCBI lineage: Eukaryota > Metazoa > Arthropoda > Insecta > Lepidoptera > Noctuidae > Hydraecia > Hydraecia micacea. The sequence goes on from OU611794.1 coordinate 7,558,253, forward strand.
GAACAACTTATTTTCTTACATAATGTTTCTATATGATTCTTCCAGTTAAGCTGGCTATCTATTATAAGACCCAGGAACTTTGCACTGTCCACGTCATTAATTTCATTATGTTGGAATTTCCTTTCTTCGGAACTTCGGTCCTTTGGAAGGCGTACGAGGGGCCGAAGCCAACTCGCAGAGGCCCCTTAGGAAATTTTAAGGAAATGCGGCACCGTCCGACGATTATCCCTGTATGCACTATGCTTATTATTATTATTATTATATTTTATAATTTTGCTAGTAGCCTAACAGTACCTATTCCTTTTTTGTTTTAGAGAAATTACCTACTGTGAGTCGGAGGGTCAAAAGATATAAAGAAGAGGGTAGCCTTGCCAGTCGAAAGCGAAGTGGAAGGCCCAGCTGGTCAGTGAATATGAAACAAGTGGTTTCCGAGATATTTTGCCGAATTATTCAACAAGTGTTTACGAAGCGTTCGACGTTCGCCGTGCAAACGAAAACCAGCTCAAAAACATAATATTTGATTGGAAATAATAAACAAGAACATTTATACAAAGTATTAAGTTATAAATTGATTTTAGTAATATTAAAATAAAATTGTGTCATATCCGTAATAAGGATTATTTTGAGGTTTAGTTTCAATCTTCTTTTCGTAATGAAAATGAATACTTAAGCTATAACCGCAATAAGTCCTAATAAATATGACTGTTTATAACGAATAAACATTTTGAAATCACTTAAGTATAAAACATTTTTATTTTTAACCCCATATAACATAACCATAACAATATAATAATAAAAACATAAAAATTATTACATTATTATTCTCCTTTATTATCTCTATAGAATAACAAAAAAAAAAAGCGAAAAAGATAATTGTTGAAAAGAAAAATAATACTCTCATCTCGAGATTGGAACCCAGACTTTCACGTTTGCTAAACCATTAGGTTACGTTACCAGCTATCTATACTTGCTATGATAAAGTGAATTTGAGCAGTAGTATGAACCCACCAAGGTTATGTGTAATTACGTAGTACCGTGCGTAAAAGCGACGATATGTTTTGTTTCGTTCGACGCTAGCACAGTAGAAAGATATTTATACTGTGACGCTAGCCAATGCGTGTTCGACTTACACACACAGATGTGGCCTGGGCGCGAGGCGGCCGGTATTATCACAGCAATTTGAACTTTAATATGCTTATGCAAAATTGATGCCTGACTTGACTGTACACTGATCTCATCTCATCTCATAACTTGCAAAACCAATTTGGTCTTGAAAACCCACCGGTACAGAAGAGCTCACGAACCCAAACTAATTTTCATTCCTTTCGTCGGCTCTCTGGTTGCTGTAACCGGATACGGTGAAGAGACTACCTATCTATATAAATAACCTCTTCACAACACACGTAAGACGTGTCACGTCGTCCGTAACACATATATACTTACGTGTTAATATTTACTTTAATGCTTACTTTTTTGCTACGTAAATACTTTATTAATATACCTACTTACGTATTTTGTTAAAGATCAAAATGGCGAAACCGAGGTCATTTAGCACGCACTAACAAAAAAAGCATAAAAACTCTAGAATTTAATCTTACCCAAGGAGCATAAAATAATAAATAGTAGTCCTCCAGACTAAAGTTCAAACTGTCTCTCAGTGGAAACTAGCCACACTCAGCAGTCATGCTTGCGACTACGTGACGAACGGGGCAGTCAAAAAAACACTAGTGCATTGAAGAATTGAAGACACTGACTAGAAGAATCATCAAAACTCGCATAGAAATGCCGGAGATTAAGTACATTTATGCATATAACTTCGTACATAAGAATAATTACCCAATGTATTATATACAAAGAACCTTCTTTTTTGAATTCGGTTAAAAATAGTACTAAATCTAAGATCTTACCAAAAACAATGTCTAGCATGCAAGACGTAACGTATTCGTAAACGTCAAACGGAGACTTCTCGACTTGTTCTCGAAGTCTCTCCGCGAGTATGTTTCCTTGTTCTCCAAACACTTCTATGTAGTCATCTATGATACGATTGTGGAATATCGGCAGAAGTAAACGCCTGTGAGTCTTCCATAAATCAACTGTAAAAAAGCAATCACAAATATTAAAACATTAGGTATTAAAAAAACTAATCTCAGCCTTATTATCAATTTATGGCAAAATCGGATAAGTCGCTAATAGTTACACTACAATTTTGTTATTATTACTCTCCTATTACTATTACACATATTATTTTTCTAGTGGTACTACAATTATTTCCCGCTATGCAAGGGCTACACCAGAGCAGTGGTAGCCCAGTGGTATCGGCTGCGACATACGAGTTGTAGGTCGTAGGTTCGTACCTAGAGAGGCGCTTTACTTTGTGTAAATCATTTCATCACCACTGCTCTCAAAACGGTGAAGGAAAACATCGTGAGGAAACCGGCATGTCCTAGAACCGAAAATTCGAAGACATGTGACATCTACCAACCCGCACTGGGCCCGCGTGGTGGATTACGACCCACTCCCTCTCACAGAGAGGAGGCCTGTGTCCCAGCAGTGGGAACATTATAGGCTGATTATGATGATGAAGGGCTACACCAAAATTTTACCAGGTATTGACATTGACGAAGGGAGTGCTCCATAGCGTTCGTAACATGTTAGTTTGTAGCGCTACGGGATTTCACGCTTTAAGGTTACGTCAATCACTACTCAACCAAACTTTTTATTTTATGTGAGGAAGAAGAAGAAGAAGAAGAAGCCTGTTCACTCTCACTTTGAAGAGATTTGGGTTGTATGTGCTCGGAAAAACAGACGAAATGAAGCTTTCCCGTATCTTTTATTGATATTTTGATTGAAAAGGCGAAGTTTTCTTTGTGCAGCTGGCTGTTCAAATGTGAATATGAAGGAAATGCAGTTTTAATGACATAGAGAGAGACAGTATACTTTAGGAACCCACGTCTTATCTTGGTTTCTCACATCACCCTCAAAATAGGCTAAGTAACACAGTTTGATCAGGCCTGGAAGGGTTTTTTTTCGATTTTGGCGTAAATCTGCCACAATAGGACTGTTAACGCGCGTGACATTTTGAAGTTTACGAATCAAACTAACTTTTAAAGTATGTTTTGTTTTACAAACAATCCTATTTTCGAAATACCCGCATTTTAAAAATCAAATTTACGTCACAAAGTTAAAAGTCATATTTCTCCGCTTCTAGACGTGATATCAAAATAAAATGCCTACAGATATTTATTATTAGTCAACCTCAATAAAACCTATTCAGATATTTTTTTACTGTTGAGTAGTAATTTCCCAGCATGCTATTCGTAGCGTTCGCGCTACGAGCAACCTTGTAGCCCACGCAGTCCAGGGATGCTCGTAGCGATCGTATCGTAGCACGCTACGTAGGGCCTTCGGGACAGCTACTGGAGTACGCGCTACGCGAACGTTACGGCACCGGGGAATCGAATGCGTAGCACGCTACGAAAGGCGAGCGGGAGAACTGGGGGACTATTCTACAATCGATTTTAAGGGCTGAAGTCGGTATTCAAATATACCTACAAGGTTTTAATAGATCGTAATTACACATTGGTTGTATTGACATTCTCATTTAGCTACACAGTGTCATTAGGAAATACCAACATCAACACTTTACGACTTGTTTGTCTTTTGTTTTAAGTACGTATTACTTTGTTTAGCTTGAATTACAAAGAACTTGCACAGTGCCGTTGAGTATGTATCTAGGAGGCTGTTTACTTTTGCTCTCGGGACATGATATTTCACCCCACACACAAACATATAACTATATTATAAGATAGCAGAGCAGTTGTATGTCTGGGATGGCTTGCATTTTTTTTCATTAAAATACAAATTCTTTAAGTTATTTACCTGGAGCGACAAAAAGTCCATTTCCCAGCCAAGCTTGAAGAAACTTGTAACTGTAATCCTTTTCGAGGCAGTTTTCCAAAATCTTCTGCACGTCATCCGGATTTAACGTCACTGTAATTAAACAACTTCACTGTAGAACGCAGAGCAGTGGTGGCCCAGTGGTAACAGCCTCAGGTAACAGGCCCAGTGCGGGTTGATAACCCGCACTGGGCCCGCGTGGTGGATTACGGCCCACTACCTCTCACCCAAAGGAGGCCTAGTGTCCTAGCAGTGGGAACGTTATCGGCTGATTATGCTACTATATAAAGGTGTTTCAAAATTAACCCATCAAACTTTAAGAGGTGCTTTAGACCATCGAACTAAACAACTTTCACTATGGGACCAACTCTGAAATCAAGAAAAAAAAATCTGCTGTTTAATACAAACGTTCAAAACCTACTTGACCAAAATGTATGAAACAGCTGTTTTGTTTTTCGTGATTTCAAGTTGTTCAGTTCGATGGTCTAAAGCACCTCTTAAAGTTTGTTGAGTTAATTTTGAAACACCTTATATAACGCAGCCTTTAATCTATTTAAATTCATATACACTTTTCATAAATGTTATTATATTAATAAAACTAAAATCGCATTTACCTACGTAAAGAGAAGGCCCGATCCAGATGGTAGTAACAGTACCAGTTTCTTCTATCTTCTGAACCAATGTTCTTATATTATTAAATATTCCTGAAAATTAAAGCCAATGAATAGGGATGTGGTAACACAAACAGCGGACGCTGGCCGCACAGCTGCTGGACTAAAGTGGAACTGGGCTGGCCATATCTGTCGCATGTCGGAGCAGCAATATGCAAAAGCGACCACCCAGTGGATCCCCAATGGCAGGAAGCGACTGCGCGGCAGGCCCAGAAAGAGATGGCGGGATGAGCTGGACTCCTTCATAAAGGATTGGTCCACAATCGCAGTAGACCGGGAAAAGTGGAAAGAGGGAAGGAAGGCCTTTGACCTGCAGTGGGACAACACAGGCTAATAATAAAAGAGAAACAAATGAAATATCTTGACTTAGCGCACGAGGTTGTTGACATGTGGAATGTGAGCTCGGCTGTCATTGTGCCGATTGTCGTATCGGCCAATGGCCTTATGGCCGAAGGCCTCGATGAACATCTATCGAGGCTTTCGTTAGGCGGTTGGATCAAGAGCCTGATTCAGAAGGCAGTACTCCTCGATACGGCTCGCATTGTGAGGAGGTTCCTGTCTCTGGAGCCCTAACCACCGGTAGCTTGGACCCTGTTCCCGACACCGGCGGACTACTATTTTTTTATATTTTTAAATGTTTTTTTTACTTATTTTTTATACTTTAAGAAATATTTAAAAATGTAACTGAATATGTAAATAAACGAATAATAATAATAATAATAGGTATTTTCTAATATTAATGATATTATTATACTAAGGTATACTGTTACTTACTTTCAGGCCCTCCAATAAACCAATGGGTATGTCCTAAAATCGGAAGGTCACCCACACAAGGCAGAGTTTTAGAAAACTCATACAGGTAATTACGTGAGTATCTAAATTTAACATAATACAAAGCGGCTAGTAAAAACAGAAATAAAATGAAGAACATAATTATGAGGATTGGATAACTTAAAAAAAAGACACTTTTTCTAATTTAAGACCTTCACTTCATAATGTTTAATATTACACTGAAAGAAAAACGAATGAGGCTATGGTTATAACTATGGTTTCCGTCAAATCACTTCAACTGTATACGTAAATAACATCACATTGACACAATGAATTATACAATCGTGTGTATAGCTGACCACGTCACATACAATATACTACGACGTATTATGTAATTTTGTTGTGCTTATAATGGTATCATGCTTATCATCGATAATCACACACACTTTTTTCAAACTATTGCTTTATTTATGACTAGCTTTTGCCCGCGACTTCGTCCGCGTGGAATAATGACTTCCGGAAAAAAAACAATTTATCCCCCTTTTCTCCCCGTTGGGAGGGAATTTCCAAAAATCCTCTCTTAGTGGTAGCCTACTCCTCCCAACAAACACACATTCCAATTTTCAGCTCTCTACTGTCAGTAGTTTCGGCTGTGCGTTGTCTGTCAGTCACTCAGTAACGGAAGAGTTTTATATATATAGATATACCCCCCCCCCGCAACCCCGCAACTCCGTCAGTGTGTAATTCCTTATGTGTTATTAAGTTAATGTATTGGTAATATTGTTTAGATCACGTTCACATGAGGCTTAAGTACCTATACAACGAAATTACTACTTCACCTAAAAAGAAATAAAATGTAAACTATTAATAATTTGTAATTTGAACGAATATAATACACTACCAAAATAACTAATACCTATTTTATAAAATAACAACAAAAGAAAACTAAATAAACTAAATTAATTTAAAGACTAAAAGTCGCGCTGATAAACAATATTGTCTGTCAATAAGGTCGAATGCTCGGAACGTCTACTCGCATCAACAGCCAAATATTGTATGAAGTTCGCGTTTTTTTTTTTTTTATTAGAAATGGCATCTCGTAGTTGACCTTGAGAGGACGTGACTACTTAACTGGACTATCCTGTGGTTGCCTTAAGTAAACTCAAAGCCTCCAGCCAGGGGCAAATATCTTATGTACAGACGCCAGCACATCAACCTACTACAATCTGTCAGATTTCTGTAATAGATTTTCAACCTTACCGCTAAAGCATAAGGTTCAATGTTGATTGGGAAAATTTGACAGTTAGGTGTAGGTTGATGTGCTGACGTCTGTACTAAGCGACTACACGCTAAGGGCAACCCCTGTGGGGTACGAACCTCGGCTTAGGGCGTCGCTGGGGGGGGGGCAGCAAGATGGGACAGGCTGGATCTGGTTTTTATTATTTAAACTTGATGAGGCCGGCGTTTCCTAGCTGACTACTCTGAGAAGAAACGCCGAAACAAACTCAGAGGTCACGGTCGGGAATTTAGAACTACTGGCTCAGCTGCGGCGCGGGCTGGCACTTCTTGGAGCAAGGGTCGGGGGGGAGGCATTTAATTGAGGACGTCGCGAGGGACCTCGGCGGCGAGGTCGGAATGAGTTCTGTATTTGTGCACTGTACTGGTTGACTTATTGCTCTCCTGGAGGAGGGTTATGGGGTCGTCAGGGTCGGAGAGGACATGCCTTGGACGGCGGCATTTGCTGATTTTGGAGGGGGTATACCTGGCGGCCTCGACAACCAGAGGGTTGCGGTGCTTGGCGGCGGTATCGAAGAAGCGCTTGGAAAGGCGCTTCATGAATTGATGGATGGTGGGGATTTTGAGGTCAACATGGAGGATCTCATTTCGAACGAACCAGGGGGATCCCGTAGCCTTTCGGAGGAATCGGTTTTGGAGGGTCTGCATCCTATGGATGTGGTGGGGCTTTGCGTGGGCAAAGACTACACAGGCGTATGTCATTATTGGACGTATGTGCTAAATGCGCATTTTGCACCTAAGTGACAATTTTTCTGTATAATAGACTCAACAAGTTACTAAGCTTCTATAGTGTAAGCTATAAAAAATGTAGTACAATGTTATCAGAGTACTTAGCGACACTCAATTACACAGACACAGAAAAACTTCTAGAAATTTTGTCATGATCATAATTTTATTCCCTTGTAAGTATTTACTTTTGTATGTTTACAAGACATAGTATTAGGTATTAATGTACCAATGTGCTTTTTCTCAGAATTGTTAATGAATTATTTTTATATCAGTTACATTTAAAAAATAACGCTCTAATATAATTGTAAGGTAAAGTGATGGCCTGAAACACAGGTTTGAATAAACCTAGTTCGGGTGGGTCGCAACCTAACACTCCAAGTCAATGTAGCAATGTAGCTTACATTGCTACATTGCTGCTAAAATCTGATGTGGCTCCTCAATCCTTACGGACATAATTCCTTGAGGTCACTTTTCTTTACGATCTCTGGAAAAATGTGAGCTTTTTAAATAATGGTTTGGCGCCCATATATACTTCTAATATTTTCTTCATCGCTTGAATCACTTGACCACATAAAAAAATATTTAAAATTGATTGCGGCACTCGTAAACTTGTAAGATGGAATGGAGAGTCGCCAGACACTCTCAGGATTTGCCATGATTTTCTAATAGTTGTAACTTACAAGGATTTTTTAATGAACAAAATCACAAATACAAATGTAAAAACATACTTTTTAAATAAGTAAATAACGACACTTGTAACCCGTAATTTGCACGTGTAGTTTTAATAAAAACATATTTGTAGGTAATACTGACATTTTTAGAAGAAAAATTTTGATAAACAGGGCACAGGTGTAATTACTCGTTTTCATCTTCTCATTTATCGACTACAAGCCATGTGGGTGATGGGATTTCCCATCAGAAAACTACAAACTTTTATAAAAACTTAAATTTAACCCCTAGGGTATATATCACACTAATATTATACAGGCGAAAGTTTGTGAGTGAGTGTGTGTGTGTTTATATATGTTTGTTACTTCTTCATACTCAAACGGCTGGACCAATTTTGATAAAATTTTGTATGGAGGTAGCTGACACCCTGTGTTAACATATATGCTACTTTTTATCCCGATGTTCCCACGGGATCGACATTTACGCGGGTGACACTGTGGAGCGCAGCTAGTATAATATATTTTCAAAAATCCTAAGTGCTCATTTTCGTTATTACAAAAGTTCTTGCATGTGTGCCACGCTTCTAGACCCGGTGATTTAGGTTGTCCGTTGTCTATCAGCGGACAAATGTATTTTTTAAATATTGAAGGCGTGTCGCCTTTCATACGAGTACATAAAGAGTAGGTTGGCAGGTGTTGTATTTGCTCTTTTTGAAGGGCACATATTCATAAACCGGTAGAGGATTCATTTAAATCCGATCTCGAATTTGTACACTAGTACTACATATATATTACCTAATTGTTTACCAGCTGTTACGTGGGTAAATATAATCCCCTGTGGCGAGTTTCGTGCTTATATTATACCACAAGTTGGATTGTAATCGTGAGAGAGGAGACTCGCCCGCGATCGTGATCTCATGGATATCTAGGATCGACATAGTGTCGGCGGAATAACATACTTATTATAGATTTCATTTTGATTAATTGAAACGTAAGTAATACTTAATTGTTAAATTATGTAAGTAGTATGAGTTAATTAAAGGGGTGTATGGAGTAAATAAATTGATGCAGTGAATAGATAATTTGTTGCGTATTTTAACAGTCTTATGTCAAATAGGCTTATGTTTGCGAGTTTATGTTCACCAACAATAAAACACATTTCTCTAAAATTGTTAGTATCACTTCAACTTTGTATACAACGCATTTACAAATTCTAAAGTTATTTCTTTATAAATTACTGCTCCAATTTTAATCTTTATGAATGGGTGTAAAAATTTCTTAAATATTATATTACGATTATACTTTTATTTCTAAATGTATAACAGAGCCGTACTAGAAGCTAAGCAGTGAGATTCAATTACTAGCAGTAGGGCCACATTTTTAATTGGAACATATTGCAATCGATCGCAATATTTTTTTTTATTTCTAAGATAATAAATTTTATATTAATATAATTAATAAATGCAATAAGTTTTCATCGAAATTGTCTTGTGTCTGCTTTTGTATAAATAAGTTTTAGAAACGTCGCGTCGCTAGCCGCGTGGTCCCAATAGTTGCGGTTCGATTACAAGCTGACAGATTTTTACACCGCTGCTGCCGATTTTTCATTGTTTTTATTCCGGTTATTAAATATAATCATTAGGTAAACAAATAATAAAGACAAGATGTACTAACTACACTAACTTGGTAGGTCCAAGTAGGTACCAATGTCCACCAAACGAAACGAAACGATCGAAAAACGACGATGATTTATATCAAACGTCGATATTTAGGTTCTTATCGTCCTATCGGAGCCCTAGTTAATAACACATCATCGTCGATACATGTACAAGTATGTAGTAGTGTGGAATACGAGATGCATTCGTCGTTATTATTAAATCTAGAGTAGTAATCATCGCCTGAGGGTTCGCCTGCAGTCGTTTTTTTGGCTAATTTGAAATTCAAACGCATACGCTAGGTATATACCTAGAGGATAATTCCGCACCCGGCTAGCTTACACCGTTACCGTTACTTGTATAATTATAGACTATGTATGGTGAACTGTAGAATATTTTTTGAGCTAGAATCGCTATTTTTATGTATTCGATAGTTCACATCTGCATTATATTATAGCCTCTATAAAAATCAGTACTTTGAGACTTAAAGTAGGTATTTTTTTTTATAAAAGATTTTCGTAAGGCTGTGTCAGACACAGAAGGGAAAACGGTATGGTATAATTATGTAAGATTAATTTATATAGAGTAATCAGTTTCTCAGAAAAAAACCTTTTAAGTTTGTTAAAAAAAGTTTTTGAAAATTCCTGTTAGTTTGTACGTCACGTGTAAAAATAATTAAGATAATGGTATTACAACAAATTCGATCGTAGTAAAACATGTTCGATTATAATAATCTGAGCCCGCGACGCCGCCGCGCCGCTGTCTGTAATTATGCATACCTTTTCACTAATGGCGCCGACGCACCTAAATAGGTAGGTACATAAAATCGCTCATTTCTGCACCATCTAACAACGCATAACATAAAGGCTAGGCAGAGATGTACCCCACATTTCACACCATCTAATTAGGTGTCTGAAAAAAGGAAATGTGTGTGGAAAAGGAAAAGGGATGCCTTTCCCTTGCAGTGAGACGAATAAATGTTAGTTAGAATGGTCACTAGGGCCTCTTTATCATGTAAAATTAAGAGGACTCGTTAAGACACATTTAATAAGCTCCATGGAGTATTATTTGGTGTTCTGTGCTCGATGGGTTTAACGGTCGTGAAAAGGTTAGCTGGCCAGATCGATGGTTCCATAATATAGTATTGTCATCTGAAGTAGGTATTCTTATCATTGGCAAATAAAGACAAAGACCACTAAAAGTGGGTGAAATTTTGATTCCTAGATATTCTTACAAATACACACATTCAGATGAACAGACAATAAGTACTTACTTAATATAAACGTGTTAAAAATATACCCGGTGAAAAATATTACCATTTTTGTACTTCAACTATTACAATGTAAACATGTACTTATATCTAGATATGACGTCGACTATTTCTGCTTTGTGCTCATGAATATAGATATTCGACGCCCCCAAGCAATAAGTCGGTATTGTGCTATTATGGACTTTTTATTATTGTGTCAAATTCGGCACCTATGGGTTGGGATACATCTTAGTAATTTATTTCACATTTTACGTAGTGATATTTACGAAGATAGCATATAAGAGTACATTACTGCAGCGGCCAGCAAAAGAGGCATTGATGGACGAACGTGTGAACGTGGACCAAGGCTATGCCAAGGCACACATACGTAAGTCCATCAATATCAATACTTTTATTTTCAGGTCTTCGTCATGATTATCTTAGCGCTAGTATTCCTAGTGGTATGTCTCTTCTGGATATATTGGATGACTCAAGCGCACCGTATGGATCGCATGACAGCCTCACTGCCTGTACTGCCGACTCTACCGCTCATTGGAAATGGTTCGCTTTTCTTGGGAAATACCGAACGTGAGTTTTGATAATTATATTGTTTTTACTGCTGTTTAGATTTTCTTTGCTATAGGTATTTGCTTTTATCATAAATAACTGGACAAAGAAAGGGACATATTTACCCTGCAGAGAGACAATAGGTACTGAAAATAAGTTATAACCTGCAGAAATTATCTGTTGTATACGTGCCAAAATGTTCCGTTCCTGTGCACTTAGCCTAGTGTCCTACAGTTTTAACAACAAACTGTCCACGACTGTTCGCGGCTAGGTACTCTGCGACGCATTAATGGTCAAGGCAATGATAGTAATATATAAGTCAATGGGTCAAGGTAATTCCATCATAATGCAGGTACTTAATTAATTAATTATCCTTGTGGAACCATCAAGGTACGTCGTCTGTACAAATAGTTGAACTTGAATGTGACACTTGAACTATTTACACCGCCACTGCACCTATATTGACGAAAGTACTTACTTACCAGAGCAAGTACATAATATCTACCAACATAGATGCGCCTTCAACAAGTTTAAACAGTTTGACTAACTTAACTGTTTAAATAGATAAGTTCAAATAACTCTTTGTTACAGAAATACTTAAGAACCTTTGGACTTTAGCGGAGTTAGCGTTTAAGCATAAGCAGTCTGCGAAGATCTGGCTTGGCCCGAAATTATACGTGGGTAAGATATCACGTGTTTACTAAGTAAAAAGAATGTATTGTAATACACTGCCCATTGAGTCAACCTTAAAAGATCGACATAATTATGATGTCGCGGACTTTTTTTTGAAATTTTAAAGGGGAATAATTCCGTCATACATGATTTTTGCGTAACTTTAACCGTTTACGCAGCCTACGCAACGGAAGATCTCAAAAGGAATCAGTTTTCCCGTTTTTGCAACATTTTTCATTGATGCTTCGCTCCTATTGGTTGTAGCGTGATTTTATATAACCTTCCTCGGCCTTCATCGATAAATGGACTATCCAACACAAAAATAATTTTCCAAATCGAACCAGCAGTAGTTCCTGAGATTAGCGCGGTCAACCAAACAAACTCTTCAGCTTTATAATAATTAGTATTAGTATAGAAGTACAGATATCGATACCCATCACGGCTGTGGAGTTTTGCTGGCTTATTTAATTTGACCCTTTTTTAACAGACTTCAAAAAAGGAGGTTCTGTATTCGACCCGTATGTATGTATGTATGTTTGTATGTCCGCGATTTTCTCAAAAACTAATGAACGAATTTTGATAATTCTTTCACTAATGTGATCTACATACTTTCAGGAAGGTTTTAATATATAATACTTACATTATGTAATTATTCTTATGTACGATGTTATATGCATAAACGTACTGCATTTCCGGCATTTCTATATGCGAATTTTGATGATTCTTCTAGTCGGTGTCTTCAATTCTTCAATGCACAAGTGTTATTTGAATTTGTGTGGAGTACTTAGGTACAACTAAAAAGTGAAAAATAAAAACATTTTTACAAAAAAAAACAACCGACTTAAAAAAAAACTACAAAGTGATAAATAACTTTAATTTCGGAAGTCGGTGTCAAAAAACCAAAATGCGGAACGAACGATACCCTTTTTTTGAAGTCGGTTGTTTTTTTGTAAAAAAGTTTTATACAATATATTTATCTCAGCAAATAGCCTCTAAGCCAACTTTTTTTTAAATCAGTTTTATGATTCTCACTCAAACATCACGTTTTTGCGTCACCCACAAATAAGCAAGGTTTGCTTAACAAATATTATAGGACTGAGATATTAAACAGCCTAAAATTGAATGTGTTCATTGTGTTAATAACCTTCTGCTGATGTCAGAACGGTGTGTTTATTTCTTGATTAAACAAAACGCCCTAATTTAAGGTTAAGTTACTATGTCGTACACGCGCGTGCTAGTACGTGTTGCCAGTGATGACATAATGGCACTGAAACGTGGTCGCTCACAATGGGCCTTATTAGAAGGCTAAAAGTCACCCAAAGGGCAATGGAGACGGCTATACTTGTAGTTTCCCTGCGTGATCGAATAAGAAATGAGGAGATCCGCAGGAGAACCAAGGTAACTGACATAGCCCGAAGAATTGCCAAACTTAAGTGGCAGTGGGCAGGGCATATTGCTCGCAGAACAGATGGCCGATGGGGCCGAAAGGTTCTGGAGTGGCGTCCGCGTACCGGAAGACGTAGCATTAGAAGGCCTCCCACAAGGTGGTCCGACGCCCTTGTGAAGGCCGCAGGAACTCGTTGGATACGAGAAGCACAGAACCGGTCGAAGTGGAGGTGCTTGGGGGAGGCTTATGTCTAGCAGTGGACGTCTTTCGGCTGAAATGATGATGATGATGTCGTAAACGTAAAAAATGCAAAGACAAAATATATCCATTTAGGTAGGTCTGTAATTCCGTTAGTACCTTTTGGTAACTACCAGACCTACCTAAATAGTTATATCCAATACGTCATATTTTTCCGATCAGCTTATTCTAGCTGAAACGCCAGTTCTGTATATTTACTTCCTTTATTTAGGTGAGTTTAATTACTTTTAATGGTTACAGCAATCGGTGATCCTGAAGACGCACGAGTAGTGTTAGAGAACTGCCTTGATAAGGATGTTGTATATCGTTTCCTACGGCCTTGGCTGGGCCACGGGCTGTTTGTGGCTCCAGGTAAATATGGCGCGTTATTCAAACGTATTTGGTTCTAAATTCAAATGTGAAGTAAGCGCAAACAAATGTACAATGAATTTTTAATCTGTCACTTCGCAAATATTGTCTCTGATACAATATTTCTTTTGATAATCCGGCTTTAGGTACCTACTTCGTTTTATAATTTAAAGGTACTTTTAATTTGGGTAGATTTCGAAGTTTTGTTCTCTCAGTCATTTTTCAAAAAAGACACACATCATACATACTCGTACAATAGGCATATTTAGACAGTAGGTACCTAACTACCTATGTCATACATACATTCTGTGATCAAATCGAAAACAAATGTCACATTGTAGGTAGGTACTTACGAACTGAAAACACAATACATTACTGTGAACATTATCCTCAATACAACAGAGTAGTTGCTTGCTTACTTACCCAACCTCACATAAATACCTCAGCACATAATTTACTTTTATGTTACAGTCAATCTATGGAAAACGCATAGAAAAGTGTTACTACCAGTTTTCCATAACAAAATAGTTGAAGAATACTTGGATGTCATCGCTGAACAAGCTGATGTGCTCATCGAAAGACTAGATGAACAGGCAGAAGGGCAGAAGTTCGATGTTCTCAAATACGTCACTGCTTGCACCTTGGACATTGTTTTTGGTAAGTTGTAAGTAAGTTTGCAGGAATGTTCGTGATGAATGTTTATAAAAACATCTTTAAATCTTACTTATAGCAACTCTTGAGACTATATTAGTCTAATGTCGCAATGGCATGACTCTCATGGTTCAATCTTCCCAACGCGTAAGTAGGTACTTCGTCAAATTTATTTCGTCTTATACGCGAGGGAGGAAATTGCTCTTTAGAAAATCGGCCTATTTATTAAACTCAGGACTATTGTTTCTATATTTATGTCTGTAATTTATATGGTGTACATAATAAAGAGTATTCTATTCTATTCTGTTGCCTATACAAGTAGGTAAGTACCTGAACTACGTAACTTTAGAACTCAAACATTCGAAGTTTCATAAAGTGTCATCGATAAACTTAGCTTAAAAAAACATAAAGAAGCTTGTTACATGCGTATTTTTAACCGACTTCAAAAAAGGAGGAGGTTCTCAATTCGACTGTATGTTTTTTTTTTTCATGTTTGTTACGCGATATCTCCGGCAATTGTAAACAGATTTCAAAAATTACTTTATTTAAGGATAGGGTAGGTATGCCTCAGGGGTAGTCCCATATAAATTTTATTAATTTTGCTTGGGTAGTTATTGAGTTAGCTTCATTAATACGTATTTTTGCCACTTAGTTTATTTTGATGTTATAATAACACACATACCAGTCACTGATATTTACATAACATAAAAGTTAAATAAAAAATGTAAAAATCTCCCGACTCAAACAAAAACCTCTAAAAACTAAAAAATAATATATATTGGCTCTTTAAGTTTAATATAAGTTGCAGGAAATATTTTGATCCAAGCGTCCTCACGTCGGGGGACGGCTAATGAAAACGCGAAACAGATGAGGCTTAAACCCACCAGACACACACACACACACACAGACACGTCAAACTTATAACACCCCGTCGTTTTTGTGTCGGGGGTCAAAAAATACAGTCGAATTGAGAACCTCCTCCTTTTTTAAGTTAGTTAACTATGTAAAGATACGGCACTTATATACATATATCCACAATGCATCCCATGAAAATTCCACTAAGCCACCACTGAAAAGTCACAGGAAACCAAACGATTTCGTACTTGAATTTTTACCACTAATTTTGGTTTAAAAACCAAACTATTGATGAAATTTCTATGGGACCAATCTGAAAGTAATAAATAAAATAAAAAAAAGAATTTTGCATCGGCTTATAAATAACAGAGTTCTGAACTTTTGAGGTACCAAACAAAAAAGAAATCAACCGAATTAAGAACCTCCTCCTTTTTTTGAAGTCGGTTAAAAATAACTTTAATTTCGGAAGTCGGTGGCAAACAACGTAAGTAACAACGACACCGACTTCCTAAATTAAACTTATTTTCCTCTTTGTAGTGTCATATTTGGAAGTCTGTTGTTTTTTTTTCTAAAAAAAGTTTTTTAAATCTATAATCTCATCTTTAGAGACAGCTATGGGCGAGCGCATGGACGTGCAGCACTCCCCCGGCACGCCGTACTTGCGCGCGCGCAACATCGTGATGGAAATCCTCAACAAACGCCTCTTCAAGGTCTGGCTGCAACCAGACTGTCTCTTCAACCTCACCCGCTATGCCAAGCAGCAGAAGGATAACATCTATCTTACTCACAAGTTCACAGATGAGGTACGTCGGATGTTCAACAGAATGACAATTGAAAAAATAAGTACAGTGCTACAAGGATGTTTTGTCACCTGAATGACATTGACAGGGGGCGTTGTTGGTAAACATTTATGAAATTGGTACAGAAAATTGACGATTGAATTTAAAGATGGCGGCGTTAGTTCCAATTTTGGTCACGCGCCAAAATACCTCAGCTTGTAGCGTTCTTGTGTGCATTGCGTTTGGTCTATAAGTCGAGGGGACAAAGTTTTCAAACAAATGAAGCAATGAGTGTTGTGACCTACATGTCCCACTATTCATTATAATTACGAGTAAAGTACGGTACTGGTTTGATAGAACGTGGGTGGTAGTTTACAACGTTTGTCATCGGATTTTATTTTTGCAGGTAGTTCGAAAAAGACGTTTGGAATATGAAAAAAAGAAAATAAAGAATGGCGATGAAGAACAACCCGGTAAGATTATTTTATGATTTAGGAATTTCACAACCTCATTTTGTTCGGTATTGCCAGGACAAGGTTTGTATGAATGAATATTTAGGA
The DNA here is from genome assembly GCA_914767645.1 of Hydraecia micacea. Lineage (NCBI taxonomy): Eukaryota > Metazoa > Arthropoda > Insecta > Lepidoptera > Noctuidae > Hydraecia > Hydraecia micacea. Next base: position 7,575,266 of record OU611794.1, read on the forward strand.
AATTGGAAAAAAAAAATTGCACCCGTGTGAAGCTGGGGCGGACCACTAGTTTAATAAGTATTAGGCCGGCCGCATACGTCCGGTTTCCTGATTCGGTTCCCTGATCAGGAATTCAGATTCTGCGACCCTGAATGCACGCATTTCATACAAAATCGTCTCTAAGTGCATGCGTTCTTATATTTTCCGGACGGAAATATTCCTGATCAGGAAACCGAATCAGGAAACCGGACGTATAATGCGGCCGGCCTAAACCAGTCTCTAAATAATCTCGATTTACATAGTTAAACAAATATTTGGAACTGCCTTTTTGATTAAACTTGTGCTCGAACACACAATATTTGCATATTAAATTTATGCGTAGAAGGAATGTTGGATTTAGAAAAAAAAGCTTCGGTATCGACGTCATCGTCATTCATAGTTTAACATAATCTCTATTGCTTTATGCAAATTACTTACTACATAATAGTAATCATTTACTTTGGTAGGTATTTGATTTTAAGTGTTGTTTGATAGGATGTTTAAAAAAGTTTGTAAGAATAATTGGTACTTACTTACAGAAGAAAAAAAAATTTGTCCTGTTGTAGGTACCTACCTACATACGACGACATATCAAGGTATTTTCCAGTTTAAGCTGACTTCGCATTGTATAGGGTTTTAGTGCAATGGGAAGTCAGCTTATACACTGGAAATGTATAGTTTGATATGTCGTCGTGCGTACCATCGAAATATTCGGAAGTACTTGTATAACTCTACAATGATTAGGAGAAGTCACGAAACCTATTTATTTTATGATAATGCTGGATATAAAGTTAGTTTCGTATGTTTATCATATTTCCCTAATTTATTTTCAGAAGGCAAGTTCCGCGCCGTCCTTGACTTATTATTTGGTAGAGAGATCGAGTTCACGGACGTACAGCTTCGTGAGCACATCGACTCGATCACGATCGCTGGCAATGACACCACGGCCCTTGTCATTGCGTACACCCTCGTCCTCCTGGGAATACATCAGGATGCACAGGAGAAAGTACTGCTTGAGTAAGTTACTATTGCATTAACGAACAAATTTTAAAAGTGTTTACACCTAAGGTTCAGCTCACACCGCGACGCGACGCGGCGTGGTTTTCAAGATAGCAATACAATTATAGACCTTATCTACTACACAAAAAGGTACATAGGTAATTCAGTGAGGTGGTGTCTACTACGTCGAGCTACGCAGCGCGGCGCCGCGCGGACCTTCTCACTGAATTGTGTACCTTTATATGTAGTAGATAAGGTCTATAATTGTATTGCTATCTTAAAAACTGCGCGCCGCGTCGCGTCGCTGTGTGTACTGACCCTAAGGTCCGGCCGCGCCAAAGCCAAAGATGTAAACGACAATGGCCGCTCACAATTGAATAAAATACAATACTGCGTGTTCAAGTTCAGTAATCATGGAAAACCGCTGAAAAATGTTCAGTTGTTTTACATAACGGAGCTGTATTCTCTAGCGATTTTGTAAAACAGCGGGTTCTTTAATCCATCTGTGACATGGATACTACATGTTAGTGCTCGTGGCAGTACACACGATAAAGTTGCCAATTGATCACTGTTCACCGCTTCGCCGACTGTACGTACAGTACCCGGACGGTCTTATAGCAAAACAAGGTTTTCTTTAAACATAGCTAAAGGTTCCGATCACACGTAGCACAAGTACACCACATTGCAGCGACAAAATGTGGGCAAGCAGTGGTTACGTGTAAATAGTGTCGCTGCAGTTTCTTGTTGTTGCGTTGTGGCACAAAATTTCGATATGGTTGCGTTGTCGCTAGTACTTGCGATATGGTTACTCTGTGGCTAGTGTTTGCATACTGACAGATCCAAGAAGCTTATAGGTAAAAATAGAGACAACACTCTAAATACCTAAGTGAAACCGACTATGGACGGAAGCTCTCTTTCTAAATACTTACATATGACAAAGAAAACACATATAACTGTCTCGTTCTTATGTGTGTATATAATAATAATAATAATAATAATAATCCTTTATTTGCCAAAATGTAGGTGTACAAAGTCGTATGATCTTATTATAATTGTGGCCCATTTACATTCTACCATTACATGTGGTGTGCAAATATTTAATTACAGAATAAATTAAATTATTTAAATGTCATAATAATCCTTCAGTTATCAGTATCACTATAAACGTTACAAATGTCTGATTAAATTAATTGCAAATATTTAATTTCATAATAAGTAAGTATATTACATAATTAAAAAATGTCATAACAGTACAAGCTACCAATATGATTATTATAAAAATGACAGATTTTATATATTAATTGAAATGTTAATGTCAATGAATATTGTTATAATGTCAAAATAAAAATAATAATAGTAAGTAAATGTCAAATTAAGAAAAATAAATAAAATATAATATAAACCAAATTTATTGACATTACTTTCTTTCTTCGACATGTGACACAAATTCATTAACAGTGTAAAAACATTTTTCTTTAAGCCACTGAATCAGCTTTTTTTTAAACATAAGCAGAGGTAGTTCTTTAAATGCGTTTGGTAATTTATTGTATACCTTAATAGCCATTATAAACGAATTTCTTTTATATAAATCGATTTTATATATATAGAAAGAGAGTGTCCGACCACAGTCGTCTTCACTTACCTAGGTATTCAGTGTTGCCTCCACTTTTATCTATAAGCTTCTTGTGACAGATCGTTGTGAAAAGTTAAATCTTATTTCAGTCTATCAAAAAGTACTCTGTGATCTTATTGTGATACTGACATCCGGGTTTCTTTGATGATTTTTTTATTTTATATTAGGAAATTTTACTTATTTAAACATTCCGTGCAGGCAACAATCAATCTTCGGCACAGAAAAGCGAGGGCCTACTAAAGCAGACTTACAGAAGATGCACTATTTAGAGCGAGTTATCAAAGAGAGCATGAGGCTCTACACCGTGGTTCCGATCATCGCGAGGAATATAGATAAGGATATTTATTTACGTAAGTTATGTCGGAAAATATTCCACGTAGGTACTACCGGGATTAAAAGTACCCTGTGTTAATCCAGCGGGGTAATTGCGTAACACACTTACAGTAGCAATAGCTTTCATTTTGACAGTTCAAAAACATTAATTGCGTTATTTCCGCTGTCGAGCAGACCAATTTTTCGAACATATGAAGCAATGGATTAGCATTATCCTTCAAAATCATTCAGATTGTGATTGAAGTGTGTTAAGCAATTAGGGTGCAGGTTAGAAGCTATCTGTGTGCCAAATTTCATCCAAATCCGTTCAGCCGTTTTTGCGCCCATCCGTAACATACATCCAGAAAAACGGACAAAAAAGTTCGTTACAATTTTAAAAGTATGTAACGTAGGTATACCTAGATGAAATAAAATAAAATCGTTTTTTTACAGATACAGACAATAATTCTGTCCCGTTATCGGATGTATGTACTTTTGGTAATGTTAGTCCTGCATACCTATGTTCGAAAAAATTGTCTATTCAGCAATATGAAAGCCATTGCTACTAACCTACTGCTGTTACCTTCATCCAGAAAATGGAGAGTTATACGAAGAGAAACCTAAACAAACCCTCTTGTTCATAAACATCAAAAACGTATGGTTAAACAAACGCTAATCACTACCTACCTACTTATTTATAAATAAGGGGGAAAGTGTCAAAGTGTGCATTTCTCCAACTTGCCATGGGAATGATTCAAAATCTGCTTCGCGCTAGCTAAGCAATATACAGGTTTATTGGAAATTGTACTCATCATTATGAACAACTTTTACTATGGGACCAAACCTGAAATCGCGAAAAAAAAGTCAGCTGTTCCCTACATTTTGACGAGTTATACGAACATAAATGTAGGGAACAGCTGATTTCTTTTTTCGCGATTTCAGGTTTGGACTCATAGTCAAAGTTGTTGAAAATGATGAGTACAATTACCTCTAGAGAGGTTGTTGGTGTTTTTCCAATAACCGTGTATAAGTGCTTGGCTGGAGGATCCCCGTTTTATATTGGAACGAATTTATACACCAGCCCACAACGCTGAGCCTACGCCGACGTTAGCACAGACGTAAAAATATCTCGGCGGGATTTATCGCGCACTGGATATTCAACTCTCGGTGTTGTGCCAAGCATTGAGAGTCGAACAGAGCGTATCTCAGCTAGGGTGGCATCCGTCCGAATTTGTCCGGACATGTCCAGAATTTGTCCGAATTTTTTGGCTTAGATGGAATACGAGTAACAAAACTTATAAAAGTAATACCAAATAAGTCTTTAATATTTAGTAATTTCTCATTCATCTAAAAACAAAATATAACTTCTTTATCCAATAAATCTAGTATTGCTGCAAACAATCAACTAGTTCAAACGTAAAATGTTTTCTTCGAAATAAAAATAGTTTTACGTAAAATAATCAAACAACTTTAATTTCTGGTATATTCAGCGCCCTTTTTTTATCCCCGCACCCCGCTACCTCCCTCCCCTCGCAAGCGTCTGCTACCATGCCTAATTGCCTACCATACCACTGTTACTAAGTAGGTAATGTTTGAATTTTGTGCCTAAAATGTCCGGCCTTTTATTGAAATGTCAGGCTTATTTTCAGAATTTTTAAAATTTCTAAGTGGTTGAAAACCCTAATCCCACCAAAAGAAAAACACTGTTAGATTTTTTGCAGTGCGTTGAAAATACAGTGCGCGTAAAAAAATCGCCGCGGGACAAACGCGCCCGTGTAACCGGGGCATACTGTTACGAAACTGCATTTAGAGCTTTAAAAACATGTGATGTAATACATCAACATATTTTGCTCATTACAGCTACATGTGGAGTAACTTTGCCTGCGGGCTCTGGAGCCGTGATAGGAGCCTTCGCAATACATCGGTCCACAGCCGCATGGGGCCCCAGACCTCATGAGTTTGACCCCGACAGGTTCCTGCCCGAGCGATCACAGAGCAGACACCCTGCCGCCTTCCAGCCGTTCAGCTATGGCTCCAGAAACTGTATCGGTACTAAATATTCATTAACATATTATTATATACAGACGCCAGCACATAAAGCTACCACAAGCTACCCGAAACTGTCAAATTTTTCCAATCAACTTTGAAGTACTTTGAACCTTATGCATTTGCGATAAAGTTGAATAGAAATTTGACAGATTGTAGTAGCTTGATGTGCTGGCGTGTTTATTATAGCAGTAGGTATATGTATACTGTGTGGCAGGGACATCGAAGCGCAAACTGTTGCCATAAATTCAGCAAATGATTCCGAATTTTATCGTTAGTTAGTAAAAATAAAAATTTGCTGTTCCATACTTGACCCTACGCAGTCTAAGTATTGCACTTTTCTATGAAACAGCAATTTTTTTTTTTTAATAACCTTCGGATTTTAACGCAGGGGGTTCAGAATCATGTACATAAAATCCATAGTACTATCAGGTTACAGTTTGCGGGGATATGTCTCCCGCCACCCTGTACAGCACCATGCTTTAGTAAACCTACTAGTACCTATAGGTACAGCGTCTCCCTGGATAAAATGCAACACCAAAAGGACCCCCTTTCGGTGTTGATTTTTTTTTTCATCGACATTTGTTTATCTAGTTTCACCCAAAACTAGATAAAATATATCGATGAAAAAAAAATTATGAGAAATCGTCCGATCCTCTGCTGCATTTATGAAGGAGAACCTATTCTTTAAAAAATATTCGGTGTAATATTGTAGTTATCAAATATCTCGATGAATCATCTTCATGTCAGGGCTAGAGCCTCAATCATCTGCTAAGTTTTACCCAATCATGTTGGAGTCGGCTTCCAGTCTAACTGGATGCAGCTGAATACCAGCCGGTCTATTCTGTAAAAATCTCAACGTGAAAATGTAGGTGAAGTGAGCCTGAAGTCCCACCTAACGCTAGGGATTGACTCTATTGATAGCCGATGTATTCTGTAAGATTCTCACCGTGAAAACTTAGGTGAACTGAGCTTCTAGTGAACTTTCATTCCATCCGATGCTAGGGATTGACACCATTGGCAGCTCACTTCACCTAAGTTTTCACGGTGAGCTGTTTTACAGAATGCTATTCTGTAAAAATCTCACCGTGAAAACTTAGGTAAAGTGAGCTGTCAATAGTATCAATCCTAGCATCAGGTGGAATGACAGCTCACTTCACCTAAGTTATCACGGTGATCTTTTTACAGAATAACACCGCTCATTTCAAACTCACTTCACCTAAGTTTTCACGGTGAGATTTTTACAGAATAGCTCTACAGTATTTTTTACATATAGCGGCTGCCTGAACTTGCCACCCAGTTACTGGGTAACACGATGGCTAGAGCCTGACACGATTATATTATTTTTTAAACTAGTTTTAGCCCGCGGCTAAACCCGCGTGGGTTTCAAAAAATATCCCACAGAAATGTTCCACCTACCGGGATTAAAAGCACGCTATTTTATAGTCCAGGTTATAGACTATCTGAGTGCCTTTCATCCAAATCCGGTCAACCGTTTTGCGATAATACGCAACATTCATGACATACAAAATATTCAATGTACAGTTTTTGCTGCGTTACTATTATGTTATATGTTTTTAAAATGTTTTACAGGACGTAACTTCGGCATGCTTATAATGAAGAGTATACTATCAAGCGTGGCGCGATCATTCAAAATAGAAGCCGATGACATCGGCCCCCTTAAAATAGAAATGCTACTGTTTCCAATTAATGGACATCAAGTAAAAATCTCAAGAAGAACTAACCACATTAGCAATAAAACTATTTAAGTACCGAGAAAAAATACTTTACTTATTAAAAAAACGAAAACAAAACATAATTGTGACAGAAGTGATACCTAATTAATAAGATTATAAAATATTATTATACTTAATTAATTGTATATTTCTTATTTAGTAGACAAATGTGACGGATCTCCTACTGAAGTGTGATGGTTGACGCGAAAACTCGTAGTTTTTGTAACTTGTTTGTTTTCCAAATAAGACATCACAAGGAAAAATTGAATACTTACATAACAATTTTAGTATTATAATATTAGTACTGCATTTTATGTAGTAGGGGATGTCTTTGTCGTTTGCTTGGTTGTTGACTTTGTTACAATTTCTCCATCGGGATCGGCATCCTCTATTTTCTCTGCCTTCGGCGGTGGCTCTACGGATTCATCACTAGTGCTGTTTTCCGGTGGTAAGGTTAGCGTCTCAGGTGTCGGAGGGGCCTGACTAGCGAATTCCATGAGACCGTCGTCAACACTGCCGATAACGTCGCGAGAGTCATCCACTCCACAGGTCAGGAACTTAGAGTACTTGCCCAAGTCCAAGAAGCCTACACCACACGGCCGATCCACGAGACGAGAAGTCATAATTCCTCGTGCAAAGCCGGAGCAAACGATTACGGAGCCTATGTCGTCCTAAAAATGGAATGCCGCATGCCGTTAGACTCGGTACCTATTCAGAAGATTGATTTCAAAACACCAACAGTCCTTCGTTAGCAGACACGAGAGCGATACCTCTCTTAAATACACGTCGTTTCGTAAATGCCCATGTAGGTTAATGTGAAACCAGCTTCTTCCCTCGGATTCGCCCACGTGGAGGTAGGAAAAAAAACCCTATTAAAACCTACGTGAAAAATATACAAATATGTACCAGCATTCAGGCCCCGCATGCCAAGATACGGACCCGTCCAAATGCAGTTCGAAATTTGGAGTGAACCCTACATCCGATTAATTATGTTTTTGGGACTTGCAAACACATCGGGAGTAGGGAACACTGTCAAATCGTGTTGTCATTCTTTCTTAGTTCGGGCCTCTAATTGTTCTTTATGTCCTTAGGTGACATAGCAGAAACTGCGGATTTCGCGTTTTGATTGTTGGTTACAGAAATATACCCTTAGAAATCGAAAATTTTGTCCCTGAAGAACTCCCCTGGAACACATATTTTGCTCAATAACTAAGATTAAAAAAACTGAAGTGTTAATCGACTTTTGTTACGTGTTATTTAGAGATGTTCCATTTTCATGTTCGAGTTTCGAGTCAGTTTTATACATTTGCGCATGTCGCGTAAGTACTCTACTCGTATTACATTATTTGCATTGTAGGTTTATATTCAACATTGGACAATAAGCTATTTGTTTTAACGATGAACACAGCGACGGTGTACCGAAATACTTACCTACTCTTATAAGTAAGTTTACTCAAGAATATACCTAATATTCAATCTGTTTAAGAAGTATGTAGTAATGTACTTACTGGACACAAAGCTCCGAATTTCTCCGACTGAAAAAGTATTTAGGTACACATTAGCTAAGTATATTAGATCCAGAAATATCAGATATTTTCAAATCATGGAACAAAAAACTGAATGTCATACATTTTTTTTGTGTCGGTAATGTCGCACTGCTCGGCAAAGACCTTCCTACTCTCTTTCTGCCTATTTCTGTCCAGAGCTGCCAAGGACCATGAGCCGACTCCTTTCATAAAGAATTTCATACTTAATAAAGTTCAAATTCCATTGCAACCAATAACTTATTAGCACTTTTTTGTTACAAATGGTCACTCAAAAAACAACTTGCAATAGGTACATTTAATTAAGTACCCCCTTACTAATAAACGTTGTATAGCGTCTGTATAGTTACACAACGCTTTGTCTTCTTCTTTCGAAAGTCAAATTACTGACACTGAAAGACAAAAATTGGTGTGTAACTATTCATCTGATATAATACGTTTATTAGTAAGGGGAACCAATGATGATGGCGATAGAATGTACCTAAATTATCTGAGATTATGAACACGGCTAGTTATTTTTTCTAAATACTCGATCTACTTAGGTATACTTAATTAATTATTTTATTAAGTTGCATTAACAAAAATTAACTTGGGACTGCCACCGTGTGCATTTAGTCGGTAGATGTCTTCCAAGCTGAAGGTAGAGGTCAGAAATAAACCTTCGTCATTCAAAAAGGATGGCAGGTCAGGTACCAGAAGGCCAATTCTCGTAATTTAAAACGTTCAAAATCTAGTCGCAGTCTCATCTCGGCGACAAACAAATGTCAAACACTTGTCAACAATATAGGGAAATTAGAGGTATTTTTGACGGATTGAGACTGAGATCAGACTGTGAACGTTCGAGAAATTACGAGAATTGCCCCTCTGAAGGCTAATTCTCGTAATTAAAAACGTTCAAAATCTAGTCGCAATCTCATCTCGGCGACAATCAATGTCAAAACTTGTCAAAAATATAGGAAAATTAGAGATATTTTTAACAGATTGAGACTGAGATCAGACAGAACGTTCTTAAAATTACAAGAATTATTGCTCATCTGGTAGCTTTCTGCGTCCGCGCATCATACTTGCATCCTAGGGATCTACCACAGAACAGTTAAAGGAGGTCTGTTCTGTGGTATCTACCTCCCAACACTCACAGACTATAAGGGGCCTTCATAATCACTTGCTGTTCATGACTTTAAGGGACCTCGCGCACTAGGCAGCCACGACCACGACCAGTGGCTGCAACGACCAAATTAACTAGAAACCATGTTGCGGCCAAGTGCGCGACGTGTATATGGTTTCTATAGTTAGCTTGGTCGCTGCGGCCACTGGCCGGAGTCGTGATCGTCTAGTGCGCGAGGTCCCTAAAAGTTATTATTGTGTCTAATAAAATTAGCAACATTACCCGGCACTGTGATTGCTGAATACAAAGAAATTTTTCCTGGTAGTTAAACATCGCCAAACATTTGTTTCTGGGCAATATATTGACATCCATGCGCCGGAGTTCGATCAACAGCGGGATCAAGAAGCCCTGGAGATGATAATTATTAAGAGAACATTCCTACCTACTTAGCTTGAACTTGACAAAAATGTATTTATTTATTAGCGCTCTTGACTTTAGCTTTCACACAGACTTGCATAATTGCCTGCTTCAGGTACCTACCTACCTACTTACTTCGTTTTGGGACATCGGGATCAGCACCCTAATTGCATAATACACAATCAACGCTAGTGTTTACATTCTCTTTGCACAATCTGAATAATTTTAAAGGATATTGCTAATCCATTGCTTCATTCATATGTTGGAAAACTGTCCACTCAACCACGTAAATAACGCAATGAATGTTGTGGAGCTGTCAAAATGAAAGCCATTGCTAGTTTGTTACGCAATTACCCCGCAGAAGTCATTGAGATCGCGTAAAGGAGTATCGTACTGACTGTTGGTGGGATTCCCTTTCCTGAATGTTACCTACTTTTGAAAACAAAGACTAATCAAAGCACAATAAAACTTACATTCCTCCTACTGCCCCAACCGTAATACCTGCAAGTACGGTCCGAGTACACACTTTCGTCTTTCGGAGCAGAAAGGCCATAACGAACACGATTCAATATGTACTCGGCGCCTTCCTCCGGATTATGGAAAGAGAACTGTTCGCTTAGAATCAGTAACGCCAAGTTGTCTGTCAAACAATCTGCCCATCGCTTTGAAGAGTTGTAACCTACGATCAATTATAAGTAGGTATTATAGCCAAATTCGATTACTGGCTTCAGGATAATATCTAAAATTATAAATGCTAATCAATTTTCTGCTCTTCTTTTTAAATTATGATATTACTACTTATTAAATATCATAATTTTTTATCTCACTTTTTATCATAGTTTACTTGTGGTTACCATGTTAAAAACACGCTGCGAATGTGTGTTTAAGGGGGAAGTGCCAGGGTAGACCGCGAAATTCAAATTTACTTACGTTTTTCGCAATTTTCAGATCAGTGTCAGGTTGTATTTTGATCAAAATTTGATTCGCGACTATAACAGGTACGTATGTACAGAATTATAATCATTAGAATCATTAATACATCTTTCTAAGTTAGATTTGTACCACGACAACAAATCTCTTATGGAAAACTGCTTAGTGGTACAAATCTAACTTAGAAAGATGTATTAATGATTCTAATGATTATAATTCTATAAATACGTACCTGTTATTGTCGCGAATCAAATTTTGATCAAGATACAACCTGACACTGGCCTGCAAATTGCAAAAAACGTAAGAAAATTTGAATTTCGCGGTCTACCACTGCGCATTCACCTTAAGCGCAAGAGCTCTCGGTACCGTCCGAGACAATGGCGAACCCGGAAATATGCGTGTGTGAGTTCGGTGTGTTAAGCCCGGAATACACATGCCTGTAACTTGCACAAAAGTATGGCATTCACCAATCAGAAGTTGTTATGGCACACAGCTGACACAGCTTTTGTTCAAGTTAAAGGGATGCATTGTGTATTCCGGGCTTTATGTGCTGACGCCACTCGTCTTCACGTAAACATACACAGTGTGTTTGCACACTTACTCATGAAAAGCGCGCGTCACTTTGTGAGATAAAAATACTGTATCGGATTTCACACTACTTAAAGAGCAACTTCTCACTGCATAACCAACTTTCGGTTTAAATTTCTTGTGTTACGTGGTATTTAAACCGACTTAAAAAAAGGAGGGGTATGTAATGACACCGATTAATCCTTGATTGCTGGGCCGATTTACGTGAATTTCTGTGAATTCTTGCGTTTGGTAGCGGTAGCCTGTGCGGTGGTCGGTCCCATATTAATTTCACTAACTTGCTTGAGCAGTTTTGGAGTTAGCTTCAATAATATGGTCTACGACGCATTTAATCCGCCCATGTATGATGTTATAACTTCCTTTGTTTCACTGTTATTTAAATAGCAATTAGTGGTACTCGTAGGTAGGTACCTACGAATTTTTCTAGGGTAGGTTACTAACTTTTTACAAAAAACACTACAAATGGTCAAATAACCAATTTTGGAAGTCGGTGGCAAACACGAAAATACAAAATAAAAGACTCCGACTTCCGAAATAAGTTATTCTTCACTATGTAGGTTTTTTTATCTCTTTCTTTCTACATAGGATACCACATAGGAACCTTACCTGTGCCTTTTTTTCCGTGGGGAAATCTTCATGGATACCCTCCGTCTGGGAAAAACGGAGGGTTATGTCGGACTCCTACCGACTAAAACCCCACTGTTCCTTCTAGCACCATTTGTCGGGGGCCCGGGAGATACCTACTTGAGGCTACTTGTACATTCGCCGCACCCCCGACTTACCTAACCATTTTAAATATATTGACTACCTACTTTATCAAGTCAGCTAATCAATGAAAGCTGATTAAAAACGTTCAAAATCTAGTCGCAATCTTATCTCAGCGACAGTAACGTCAAACACCTGTCAAAAATGTATGTAACTTAGAGGTATTTTTTTAGTGATTAAGACTGAGCTTGAATGGGAATGTTCTTACAAATACGGGTATTGCCCCTCTGGTCCCGTTACCTACTTGCAAATACTTCATACCTCTATGAACACAAAGATGGTTCACCAGTCGCAAGGCGCCAGTGTTTTCCAGAAACCTGTGTGTGCCAGCCACCACATTGAACTTATATCTCTCACCATGCACACAACTGGCTGGTGTGAGTATCACGTGAGCTTCTATCAGAACGCCCACGCAAAACATCATCGCGTGTGACAAATAATGGACCTAAGTACAAAAAATCGTCGTCAGTTCTTCGTGTTTTTAGATTAAGCCTTCACCGCTGAACATGGATCTCCAGAATCTCGTAATAAGTACCTACTGAGACTGTTTTTTGTTTTATTCTTAGAAACCCGCTGTAAGGCTGCGTTTCCACCAGAAATGAGCGAGGATGCGTAGCGAGGGATGTGTGTGAAATTAATGAATAACATCGCTTCATTTTCACAGCTTGAGCTAAGCTAAGTGTTGTTATTGGTTAGTTTTACGCACATCCCTAGCTGCGCATCCTCGGTCATTGCTGGTGAAAACGCAGCTAGCTTTAGCGTGGCAACTGGTCTGATCCGCTGCGTTAGATGTTTCACATCAAAAAAACCTATACTTACAATGCGAGGCCAGCTAAAACTGGAAATTTTTAGCCTGATGTGTCGCCGTGTGTACCTACCTAAAATCGTGACGGTTGCCACGTCATTCTGCGCAGCAACAAGCAACAATTTCCATGATTGTGAAACCATGACCGATATAATTACATCTGCTGACCGAATTTTCGTCACAGCGGCCTACTAACTTTGCGCAAACACAGATGCACTCTCTATAGCCTTATCTACTGTTACTTTAGTGTATTGGAACGAGAATCCGATAGACCCGCATAGAGATAAGGCGCAGGCAGGGCTGAGCGGCTTTACGTGGAATTCAGGAATTCTTGACAGAAAAATCCATTAGCTATTTTAGACCCGATCTGGGATTCGAACCCCTGGACCTATAGAACTAGGTATAATTTTATAACTACACTGTGCGCAGATTTTTTAGGTCAAATCAAATCAAATCGCAATATTTTATTTCACATAACATGGGCACTTATGAAGGTAGGTGTGTACCGTGTAAATAGTTATTGTAAGTACTTATGTGGACTTGCTGAAAACATGAAACATTATGACTGAACACTTATTACAAGTTCGTAGATCCGATTGTTTCAGGGCAGTGTTGGTAATTTACTTTATGCCATCACAAATATATATAAAAAAAAACATTAAAAAAAATTAAAAACGTGATATTAAAAAAAAACAAAGACTTACAACAAACTGGGCTTCCGTGGATTCCGCTGTTCGGCCAAGAAATGAAGCAGCATTTTTAAAATCCATATCCACTGTAATAATTATTATATGATAAACTCGTTACAACGATCATTGTTATTAGTATTAAGGATGATTATTACAACATAGTCTAAAAGTGTAGTATTTACGCAAAGTGGCAATCCCTCCGATTTGGCCGGCACCCATTTCTAAGAACTTATTTATGTCAGCCGCTATAGGAATTGGTTCATACAGTTCCCGTAACAGTCAGCATTCTTTCAAACTGGAAATTATTTTCTAATTTAAGTTATGTGTTGTAATGTTTATTTTACTTGCAAGTAGGTAATCAAAACAAAAATTTATCGGGCGTTACAGTTTTAATTAAACGAACTGAGTACCTACACACTAAAGCATGCTATGTATTACCTAAAAACCTTCTTTCTACGCGATCATAGAAGTGTAGGTACTTTCATTTTATGCAACGTAGTAGCGATGACGCCACTGGGGGCTTAGACAAAGTAACAATTTAAAAACGATAACGTTTTTGATAGACTGAAAGATGACGCCATACAATCCTAAGGTGACACTGACAAGCAATAAAGCAGTAGGTATAACCGTAGAAGAAAGAACAATAAAATAATATAATATTCCCGATATTCGCCAAACTAATGTCGATCAAACTGTATGTTGGGATTGCTGGGAGAAAAAAAAATAAATAGGCGAAGGACAGGGACATATTTCGGCCAGCTAGCTAGTCACAGAGATCTCTGGACTTCACGGTCCACCACCCAGGTGGTCAGAGTCGTAATACGGGCAGGTATAATCATAAAACGCACCTGATGGGTCGCGCCATTACGAGTATACTACTACTTCGCTTGCTTAGGGCGCGTTTCCACTATGTGGGGACGATTAATTTATCGTTTGACGACTGCCATCCCAAGCTGTTCCTATTATATCGACTGTTTAACGTAACTGTGTCATCGAAATATTTTATCGTTGAACGATTGTCGTATCTAGCTGTTCCCATTGGATCGTGACGACATTTTTACTGTTCACGGCAGTCGCCTTGTCGTTTGCACATTAGTCGCCTCTACGTTTTCTTTTGAACATCAGTAGGTACGTGGCTACGACAGATAGTCGCAATAACGATACATGATTTGTCGCCACGATAATTCGTGACGTTTTTTTATCGATTTACTTACGACTGTCGTGCTAGCCGTTCCCATTGCCTTGACAACCTGTCGTCACTGCAAAAAAAAGTTGTGGACGACTGTTATCGTGTAGTCCTATATGTGAACACCTCCATTTAAATACACAAGCCACGACGCTTTTTTGCCAAGCGTACATATTACTCCAAAATATATATCGGTTTAGATCGTGCGCGCTGCCACTAGTTAAACGGACCGAAGTTATAAATATGGGTCGCACACAGCTGAGCGCTATTGTTGTGATCTATGGTTGTCATCATTACGGCCTGGCCACGAACTCGCCGCAGCGGCAGATTAGCGCGGGGCGGCGAGCGGTAAAAACAAATATACCAAAATGTATGAACCATGCCACGACGCACCGCTCGCAGCGTCAACGCTAGACAAAAAACCGCGCGGTTTGCCGCTAGGCCAAAACTCGTGGCCGAGCGGTTACAATTATCAGCCACCGCGCCCGCCATACCACACATACCACTTCTGTCAGAACAACGCACCAACACTGTGCATCAACAAGACTTTCGTACAAAGAAGACAATCAAATGGTTAAGATTTTGTCGATATATACCTACGGTCTTATTCATAAAAAAAGCTTATAGAAGGTTTAAACCATTCATTAGTTAAAATGCACGATAAGCCTTTAAAACGTTCGATAAAATTTTGTATTCATAAACGCTTCATAAACCTTCGATAACTAAAATGTACTATAACGTCATTATAAATCTAAATGTTGCCATTATAATGATGTCATCCAACAAATTGGCCAACATATTGAATCGTCAAACGAGAATATCTGTCTAATAACCGAATAATTGTGACCATAGACATTATTACGTATGGAAAACTAATATATTGTCTACAGTTTCGACAGTTTTGACGCGGTAACGTCATGGAAACAATATGTCATTGAATAATTGAGGAGCATCGGAACAAAGAACGATATATCCAAGTTACCGTAATTTACACAAATTAGAAAAAAGTTTGTAACTTTTTTAATGTTACAGCTCCTTAGATATGTATGTGTCGGGTTTTGATTGGACCACTGTTTTGTGATATTTTTTTAAAGCTGGAAATGTCTGTTTTTGAATAGATTTCTTTCCTGAAGGGTATGTAATACAACATTTTGCAACGGAAAAAAAATATAAAAAAATAATGGCATAAATGCGACATATCGGTTTTTGTTCCGACGCTCCTCAATTGTACTTGTAAAACTAAAAAACTTTTGAATATTTTTTTTTGTATTTAAAATAAATGGAATTAAGACCGGAGACTAGTTGCAATAAAGAGCAAAGAATTGAATATTGGTTGGAGGAGGATAAGGTGTGTACTGTTACAGCTAAAATGTATTCAAAGTAAGTTATGTTTTGTAAACATTCTCAATTTTATACTTATGCTTGCTTTTGCTTCTATTCCTTAGATTTTTTAGAAAGAATTTGGTCAGGGAGAGATTTTCATAATAGAAAATAAAAACACTGACACAAACATCAACGCTAAACAGGGGCGGCCTGCATGATTTACGAATTAGGTGCCTATCCAATTTACAATGTTACGAAGAACTTCGTTTGCCTGTACAAAACAATAATGACTCGTTATATTAGTTATTTTTATACCGCTGCTGATTTAATTATTTTAGTATAATATAAATAAGATAATGAAGAGAAAGAATTATAACATTAGTTTTCTATTTCAGGACAGTAGGACTAGTAAGGATGGCAAATTGCAGAAACTGAAACGGCCTACAGAAGAGAGCACAGATGGTAAATGAAAAGCAAACATTGTAAAAATGTTGTTCTGCTTGCACAAGTTTTAGAAGCCAAATTAGAGTTTAGAGTATTGTTCAACCGTGAACAGGCAAGAGTTACACGCGCCAGCAACAGCATCACAGCGTCAGCATCAAGAGCGACATACATTCGTTCCTCATACCGGCACACCATCAGCGCTAAGAAGTGACCTACTGAGATCTTCACTTCATCGGCTTGATACACACACAACACACAAATGTAAATAGGTATCAGTGTGTATTGACCACTAAAATTGTATATAATTAAGTTAATTACTGTAATAAATTAGTCATCAAGCTGGAGTCGAGTTTGATTCATCTTCCATAATTCCTCTCACTATGGCCAAGACACCTTTAGCCATCATCAGTTCTATGAGTCTGTGGGACCGGCATCGGCAGTGAGAAAACTATTTCCTGTGTACATTGCACTACGTACACAAACCCCTATTCCTACCCAAATTCCATCTGTTCCTGTAGGTCTCCTGGTAACAGACTTCCCACATGTAAAACCAACGTAACTCACATTTGGTGTGGTTTGTACTAAGCTGTAAGTCCCGGTGTGTACAAGTATTATAAAAATAAATTAAACTGATATTTGTATACAAGCTTTTTATTAACGAACTACTCGCTAAATGTCTCCTCTTTTTCTTCTTCGTGTCGCGGGCACGACTTTACTTTAGATCTTGTTGGCCCAAAACATTGCCACTTCCACGTCATCATCGGTGGCAATGCAGAAGTCACTTAGACTGCATGTTTTGGGTGGGACACATAGGGCAGGATAGGAGGTGGAGCATGTTTTGCGACATAGCTTCTCAACCACACCCTACTGGAGCATCTCCCTGCAGGGTGTAAACTCCCGTGGTCCACACGGAAGTCCCTGAACCATCTCCGGACACAAGTGGGAAGATGTAACTCCAACCTGGTAAAGTGGGGCTACCTCGGTGGAATGTTTCTTTAAAAGTTTGTAAAATAGCATTTGCATTTCCCCTTGCAACTTCTTGGGGTGACTTTGTATGATATTAATTGATATTGCTACCCCTAACTGCATCCATGCAACAACCAACCCATGGTCAATCCATGGTCAACTGCAATATTGTAAAGTACTGCTCTAGCCACTATGGATGTTTTCACATTTCCTAGTTTGCAGGTAAAAGGCATTGAAAGCATTGTTTCCATACTCCAAAATAGCAGCAAACCCACAGTATTTCTTGTTGCTGTACTTAATATGTGCTTTGTTATATTTTTCCTCGCTTATATTTTGCATCGTAGGTATATAATAATAAACTAAATTGGTTAAACAGAAGTGCAAAATAAATTAAATACAACTGCGGCTCCTCGAAGTACGATTGTTTACGAAACTAACTTTTCATTTTCACAATATTACATTTTGTACGTCAAATGTCATTTTTTTATTAATCATCTGATGCAGAGTCGGCCATTTTTTCATTATAACACTGTTATAGTAGGGTTCTGGGTTTCATAACTTTATAGTAGGTTTATAGAACGTTTTAGTGCTAAAATGCGTTTATGAATAGCAATTTTTGACAACGAGACTTTAGCAAGCCTTTAGATGTTCCATAACTTATTATGAATAAGACCGCTAGTATTTTTTGGATGATCTCCACCATGACCCTCTCTTAGTGATATGGAATTAGTATGTACTATATAGTACAACGAGGAGCGCAACCTTTTAGAAATACTCGTAGATGGACTCATGCCCATAAAGGGCGTCGTTTTTTCTTCATAATCCGGAAAATCGCATTTAAATCCGTCCAGTTCATATTAAGCGAACAGACAGGACAGACAATAGGATGTTGCATTTTATGAATGTAAGTAAATGGTGCTGGCGAATCGAAAAATTGTACTACGAGTGAAGCGAGCTCAAAAATTGTACCTAATACCTCCGATAGGTTCACTTTTCTTTTGATTCGTAATAGCCCAGCCCTAATTGCGTAACACAGTTTCAATCACAATCTGCGGGGTAATTGCTTAACACACACTATCAGTAGCAAGCGCTTTCGTTTTGACAGTTCATCAACATTCATACGTTGTTGAGCAGACAAAGTTTTCGAACATATAAGGTAATGAATTAGCAATATTTTCAAAATTATTCAGATGGTGATGGATAAGTGTGTTACGCAATTAGGGTACTGAATAATTTTGAAGGATAGTGCTTACCTATTGCTTCGCTGTCTGCTGAACAACGTAAATAACGCAATGAATGTTTGTTGTTAAACTGTCAAAATGAAAGCCATTGCTACTGTTTAGTGTGTTACGCAATTACCCCGCAAATAGGAGTTAGTTTGCTGACCTATGCAGAAAAGCTTTAGAATTAAGAAAATCCATGATGCAAAAGAGAGCGAAGCCACCCACTATTTGCTTCTCGTGGGTGTAGGAGCACCCACGGAGTGTCCACTCCAGGTACAACCGAGGTCCTTAATTAATTATCTATATAGTACAAACTAATTTCATGACTACAACTCTCCTTATTTGTTACTTTTTAATTATTTAATTAGTCGAACTGTTTAGGTGCATCACTATTCTGAATTTGACTGACAACGTCAAAACGTCAAGCATACAGCGCGTTTCATAGACTTTCATGCACTCAGTTCATGCAGTACTTATTTAAAACATGACCATTAATGTCAGATAGAGAAAACCAAAACCATTTTTGTGTGAAAGAGAGTGTTGCAACTAATTTTAAGTTGTACTTGCGTGATTCTGTCGTCGAATTGACTGACTGACGTTTACAATTTCACGATGAGGGATTTCGATTATTCGATTATATTTACATTAGTTCAGAATTTATAGAAAACAATATTAAATAAATCACTTTATCGCTACTCCCACGCAAATATTGTATATCTCTTACATTACATTTAGGTTTCTGTGATTGAGATAACTTAAACCGTGCAGTATTTGTCGACGAACTGATATTTTGTGCGACGAAACAAAACAACTATTTTATCGCAATTATAAATATTCCATAATGAACAGTATTACTAATATATGCCTGAGTTTATTTAGTTTAGTGGTTCTAATAAATGTAAGAGTATGCCTGTCGCAGTATAACAAACCATGGAGTGAAAAATACGAAAATAATAAATGCCCGAAGCTGTATCCCAAGAATTTTTTGAACTATATGCCAGTTGGTAAGTGTATATCACCCTTGTACTTGTATTTTATCAATTTTGCTTTCATATAGTAATTTTTACTATGTAGGTACAAACTGTTTGCCATCATAAACTAGTGGTTGAAGAAACAGCTGTTGACATTAATGCTAATGGAAAACAGTCACTGAACATCTAAAATGCTACTTACTACTCAAATAGGTACTACTAAAAGTTAGGAAGGCTAAATATTTGAAAGAAAAGAGATGTCTTTGCATGTGCTGAATCTTGTCTCAAAGTTTTAATACTGACACATGTAAAAGATTAAATTAAAGATATCCCCTAAGACGACCCACTGACCTATTTTACTTTTAAATTACAGCATGTACCAGAACTACAACAAGAAGTTTTACGCTTAAATCCCATAAATAGTTTACAAGTCAGTTTTTTCTCTTCTCAGGAAATCTTACAGCTGGGAACTATACAGAGAAGCCAGGTCTAAAAGGTTTGAAGCAGTGTGTGATGGAATGCTGCCTATCTGAGTCCTGCAACATAGTGTTCATCTATGACCTGAGGTGTTTCCACGTGGAATGTGTCAGCGATGAGCTGTGCCTGCCTCTGCAGAGGACTGGCAGCCGCAAGTGGGAGGCATCACACGTGTCCATGATACTGGTGAAACCAGTCCTGCCTAATGGTAATGCATGATCTTGTTGAATACCTTAACTCAAATCTAAAATGTTGTAGTCTATTGCTCTCTTATCTTGAACATAAAAATAACAAGGACAGGTAGAACTTATGAAGTTAGTATTGATTAACCACATTACTTTTCTAATGTTTAACATTTATTACAGTGCAACATTTTCATTTATTAACATGACTGTTATGCATGTTGCTTATTTAGTATAAATGTTTCTGTTTCCTATCAATGATTCATTATTAACACTTCCTTGATCCCTGATATTGATAAAAAATCATATAGTTTACAAAACATTTACATGATAACAAATAGGTAATTGCCCCTACTATATCTCTATGCTTAAGAGTCCCTATCAATTTCTGCGCGCTACTAGATTAGGTATTATAAGAGCGCAATATGTCTGTGTGCGTTCGAACTATAGCTGATAATCCTAGTGTGCGTTGAAGCGTACGATGAAACGGGAACAAATAATCTTGGTCCGGAACCGCTATTATTAGCACTCCATAGTTTTTACTTACTAAGATTCCGTAATACTGGATGGATTTTATTGTGATTATGACATGTTATGTTTAGGTCCCCTAAATACAAATATCGTTGAAATAAAAATATTTTAACCGTAGTATTCACTATAGTAAAAGCAAATTACAAAGTGTGACCAGCGTATACAAGGTATATATTTGATTTTTGTTAGATTTCTGCCCATGTAATTCTCTAAAATACAATTAAAATATTTTTAGACTATATAAATAATAGTAAATTATTACAATTTTCTTAATTAAGGTGATTGCAACAATTATTATTTACCTAAGAACTGCACGTGCCTTTCGTGTTTTTGCAACTTTATTCTTTTTACCATTAATTTTTCCATGATAATAAAGTTCACTTTTTCGACCCATTTTCTAAAAATATATTCACCATATTACTAATAGTACAATAAAAAACATTAATAAGTCACACTATTAAAATAAAAAAAATTAATTAAAATAAAAAAATAAATATACTTAGAGTCTCAAAAGTGGTCAGGCGTAGTACAAAATCACGCGCGATTCGCTAGTTACGTCGGGAGCGGCGAACGTCACAGGCGACACAGGTCCGTCGTCGAGAAGCCCTCGGGCGCGACTGAATGCATCGAGCGAGCGCATCGGTTTATAAGGCATTATTTAAATATTTTACTACAATTAAATAAGTAGTTTAAATTAAAATATAAAAATTGAGTTTGGTAGATAAACACTTCAACTTTTAAAATATTTAACACTTATTGTTATTTTCAATAAATTCTCACACATAGACGACGGTTTTGCACATGATTTTATTGGAGTTTTTCAGCTTAGTCAACATTTTTTTACAAGTACTAATTCATTAAACTTTAAAAAAATAAATTGTAGACTTACTAATATACTATGTGCCCAATATTTGGGTTTTTTTTTCAGATTGTTATTTGCTACCAGTAAGCTAAAAAAGCAATTGAAAAACATGGTGTTTCGTGTTTACGTAAAAACGTGTGTTAGATTTTTATTTTTGTTAATTTACATTAAGTAGGTATCAAAATTTTATTTTGTAGACTTACTAGATAAATAGGTGATAAATAACTGTGTATTTAAAAAAAAAGTAGATAACTTAAGGATACTGAGTAAATTGCGCTGAAAAAAATTGAATTTTCTGTTTTTAGACAGCGAAATTGATAGGGACTCTTAATTCATTTGATGAAAAATAATTATTTTATATTGTTGCAGAGAACTGGTCAGATATACTAGATCAGTCAAGCTACAGGCCAGTGAACAACAATTTTTCACCTGAAGAAGAAGCAATATATTCTCCATACACAAGCCACCGCAATGATCTGCTCAATGATGATGATGAATCCAGCTTTTTGTCACATTTCATCAACAACTTGCCTACGATGGATGATGATGAAGCAAGATCCTTTGATAAGTACCGAGACAATAATGACAGTGACATGATAATGGATGCTACGAATTTTCTAGAAAAAATACCATGTGAAGTAGGCGCTGGTGACTGTCCATTCAACTCTGAGTGTATACCACTGGGCTTAAAACTAAGGAATGGTATATGTAAATGTGTGCCCGGTACAGAAGAGAATGCACAAGGCGCATGTGTTCAGACATTGAGACCATTTTCCAAAGGGCCAACTGTAGATTCTATGAAGAAAAGTGATGATTCTGAAGCAAAAAGTGATGCCCTGAAAACTGAAACCTCTTCACCAAAAAGTGTTCAAACTTTGACAGTTTCCATTTTATCTAAACAGGTAATTGCTTCTCTATTATTTTAATCTGAAAAAAGCTAATATAACATGAGGATAAATGTTGTGTGTTCATTCATAATCAAATTAATTGATTATTTATTGATTATTTTATTTGAATAGGAAAATGTAACTAAAATTTATCAACCAAGGTTATGAATGGCAAAGTTGATTACAAATTCAACTCTATTGATGCTAGGCTAACTGGTTCTTTAATGTATGTGCTAGGTACAACTGCCGGACAATGAAGTGACCTTGGCAGCATACACAATTCCTGATGAGAAAGCGACAATGAGCCATTACAACTATGTATGGACACTAGTTGACCAACCAAAAGGGGGTTTTACAGGTAATAACAATGAATAACTTTTGCAGTTGTAAAAAACATTGTATGTGCTATAAATGGAATGGGAAATAAAATATAATAAAGCTTTATCTATACTAATAATAAAGCTGAAGAGTTTGTTTGTTTGTTTGTTTGAACGTTCTAATCTCTGGAACTACCAGTCGGATTTGAAAAATTATTTTTGCATTTGATAGCCCAATTTTTAAGGAAGGTTATACAGTATTTAACATCACGCTACGATCCTTACGAGTGGAGCAGAAAGGAAAAAAATCACAAAGAACGCTAAGCAAAAACGAAGTAATAGCGCGGACGGGCGATGGGGTGGGACAGGGGAGCAATAAATTTCACGCTAGTAAAATATAAAGCTTTATACGTAAATAAAATCTAAAGTAAACTTCTCATAACACCATAACAATAAGACATTTGCAAATATAGCATTAAGCATAATTTTATGTGCACAATAGAGTACAATAACTGAACAAATTGAAAGTTGCTTGAGTTTACATTATACTAAATGTTAACATATTTTTGTCTTCGTCATATTTAATGAAATATGCAAAGACATTTTTTTTTTTCTATTTTATCTACAATCGGCTGTTTAGCCATAATTAGATGTGGTATACTAGGGTGGAATTGTTTTGATGGCCATTCCAATGAATAGTTTCAAATCTACATGTGGGAACACTTCAGTTCCTTTGATCGAGTTCCAGTATGTGCCATGTTTTAAGGCGTTTTATATGGTCTTTGTCTTGGAGTAGATCTCTGGCTAGCGAGTTGCTGTGGTTGTTCAGTCTGTCTTTGTACTTTTTGCTATAGTTGTTTACTTTTTCTGTAATGGTCGGCATTTCTAGGTATTGGCGTATTTCCGAGTTTCTTACAAACCAGAAACTGACTGACAAACAAAAATATGACAAACATTTTAGTTAAAATTTCGCCCGCACGTCAGTAGTTACACATGAATTGCGAAAACCGCTCTTACGACTAAGAAATAAAGTCATTATCAAAGTCTAGTTGCCCATGGGCATTCAATGATTCTAACAAAACATTATCTTTATATTTATACCTACACATTTGTTTCTATCATCACAGGCAATATGAATCAAAACGGAGCAAAAGTGACACTAACCGATCTGACAGAAGGCCAGTACCGTTTCAAAGTGACGGTGAACGGCACCAACTCCTACGGGGAGGGGTTTGCCAACGTGACGGTACTACCACCCCATCGCGTTAACACACCGCCGCAAGTCGTCATCACGCCACAAACGCAGACTGTGAAGCTGCCGAACACTGTCGCTGTACTTGATGGCAGTGCTAGCAAGGTATGAAAACTATCGATAATTCTTCTGGCTGCCCTGGTTCCATGTCACTTGGTATCAGCGCAAAATGTTTTCCTGTTTGATTCTCCACTGTTACCCTTCGTATTATCATAATATAGGTACTCATTCATATCATTTAGTCAGTCTTTTGTATGGTCTATCGATTTTGATACTAAAATCCATGCTAACAACTGAAAAATTTGGATCCAACTAGCCCTGTTAAACCTTTGTTCAGAAAGCAACATGAGAGCATAAACTAACGCCTTCTTACGTGTTTTTGTCATGGAGATACGCAAAAACTATTGAACGCCAGGTACTAAAAAATGGTTTATAATAAATAATAATCTATATCTATATACATATAACAAAATTGTAGAAAAGTGGTGTCTGTACAATGGAAATATATAAAAAAAAAGTAGCAGGGGTTGTTATTATATCGATGCCGAACCCGAAAGTGTAATTAATTTTTTTTTTCTGTTTGTCTGTGTGTTTGTGCACGCTAATATCAGAAACGGCTTATTCGATTTAGATGCGGTTTTCACTAATATATTGTAGTAAGCTTCACTTAACATTTAGTGTTTATTTCATGTCAATCGGTTCATAAATAAAAAAGTTGTCAATTTAAAGAATCACGGCGAACGTTTGTTAAGGTAATACAGAGAAACATTACTGTAAAGTAAATTTTTAGCTACCCAAACGACGGTATGTGTAATTTAAAATGTGCTGCCCGAAAAGTCACTATTCCACGCGGACGAAGTCGCGGGCACAGCTAGTAATGAATAATTTCGAGGACCAACGCAAACTGTACCCTACTAATCAATGCAATTTATTGTGACTGTTTTTCAATGCCTTTCATTTCTTTGCCTTTCAATACAGGATGATGACGCTATCATCTCCTGGCATTGGGACTTGACATCGGGTCCTATTGGCTACCAGCCTCCATTACAAGACGGACCCACATTAGTACTGAATGACCTCAAACAGCCTGGCAACTATACATTTAAGCTGACAGTTGAGGACTCAGATCATGTGAAGAACTCTACTGCAGCTAATATTACTGTTTTGAATCATACAGATTACCCGCCCGAAGCAAATGCAGGTGAGTTTGATGCATATTTTATTTAGATACTAGTTTTTGCTCGCGTCTTCACCCGCATCGAGGTCGGAAAACGACAAAAATAACGATTAAATTATCCCACGGGAAACTACCACCAAGATTTTAAAATTATCCTATGTCCTTATTCAGATCCTGGTCTACCTTGGTGCCAAATTCCATCCAAATCCATTTAGCCGATTATTCACTCAGATATACTATTTTATCACCTCTATGGTACCGTAACGCAACATAAACGCATCGCTCCAGCTACGCTCACCTTGCCTTAATCCGGCCCTTATGTAGTTGTATTTTACAATGTGTAATGCTCTTCAGGTCAAGACGTAATAATATATTTGCCAAACAATAACTTGACGTTAAACGGAAGTCTTTCGACGGACGACCACGAGATCACTTCATGGGAATGGACGAAATCTGCTGAAGATGAAAACAAAGCGGTGGACATGCAAAATACACACTCGCCTTATTTACAAGTAAGATTTAAATCATCTATACAGTCCTACTGCTGGATAATCCATAGAATTTAAATACGTGAACGAATCCAAAACGTTACGCCAGCGCTTCCTAGGACTCGATGGAGACTGACCCCACTGAGTACCTAAGGACCCTGGTCCATCTGTCCTCACGCCAATTATTACCTCAGTAAAGGATTTTTTTATAAATTGGCGAGACTTCATAGACTAGATGGGCTTTTTGGCACCAAAAAGCAATAAAATATGCAGATGTCCAAAAATCACAATTTATTCATCATCACTTTCGCCAACCTACAAAATACGTTTATTTAAATAATCTGTAATCTTTAAACATCGTCTCATAACATGCTAGCTTGTGTAAAATTACTTATAAAAGCTATCCTGTTCGTATTCCAATTATTTCCGTTCAACGCTACGGTACTCGCCATTATTATAAACATAAAATAAATACCATAGATAACGCTTAATGAAAAAACGAGGTTTATAATTATATCCTTTCATTGTTATCGCCACTTATCAATCTAGCGCATGGTGTGTTTAACAATGTTTCCTCTTTTTATAAAAAAAATTGCCCCAATACAATTGTTTGTCAACGATTAATGTTTTAAACTTGTTTACGATTAGATATAACGCGATCATTTATCATAAATAACTATGTATTTCATTGCATGCAGGGAACTATTTGATCTAACTAGCCTGTATTATCCCACTGCAGGGCAAAGGCCTCCCTCTCCCTTTTCCACACATTTCTTTGTTTCAATTCTGTCTGGTCTTGATAGATGGTGTAGGTACTTAATCATTGTTTAATTTGAAAAATTGTATACTTGTTAGGCATACCCAGTCTGGCGCAACTGTCTAATAAAAAAGTAAACTATGAAACGTGCACTAAACATAATGGCGGCTA
Organism: Hydraecia micacea; assembly: GCA_914767645.1. Taxonomy (NCBI): domain Eukaryota; kingdom Metazoa; phylum Arthropoda; class Insecta; order Lepidoptera; family Noctuidae; genus Hydraecia; species Hydraecia micacea. The sequence goes on from OU611794.1 coordinate 7,602,067, forward strand.
TCGCTGTCTCGCTTTAACATCTGCAGTATGTGCATAGTCTGTGTCATTTTTGCTATGTTGGTATTCAGTTTTAGCGCAAGTTTCATACAAGCGCCGTTTTTCATCTTTTTCTATGGGACTCCCGTCTCTAATGAGGAACTTTACTTACTCTATCATACCTAGTATGTTTTATGTGTCATTTGAAAGGCATTTACCTACTACAAAGCTAAACATTTACTGGGATCTTGGGCTAATTACTTCTTGTTCACTGTCAAATGCCAAAGCTACGCGCCTTATGGTTTAGCACTATATGGTTTCCCTAGTTGTTGATCAAAATGCTCATAAAAGTTTATATCATACCACAAATATCTCGTCAACTATTTAAAAACAAACAAATTCATGAATTAACGCTATTATTCATACTATTCCAGTTGTCGAATCTATCGGAGGGCGTGTACACATTCGTGTTAAAAGTGACTGATTCTTCGGGCCAGTCCTCCACGGCTGATGTGCATGTCTTCGTTAAACCACCGACCAACACTCCGCCTGTAGCCGACGCACAGGCAGAAGCCGTAAGTACTACAAACTATTGTAATAACGCTAAATCTCAATTTCTGATCTACTAGTTCGATCATCAAGGATGTGAGAAGTTTAAAATTCGATATGATTTTTCAAACATGTCGCATATCTGTTCAAATCAATTCCATTCAGATTTGTTCAAAAACATGTTGTCTAATTATGTATTTAAATGTTTAAAACAACATTGTATCGTAGTGTTTATAATTTTGTAACCTGTTATCGGGTTAGTAAATCGTTATAATTATGAGCAAGATTTATTAAAACAAAAATAAGTTAAGTACACGAATTTTATTGTCTAAAAAAATATCTTAATTTAAACTAGGTAACCAGAATCAGATTGCTGATAAGCTTGTGAAAATCTTGCTGAAAAAAAAAAACAAGTACCTAACTGGAAAAAAGTAAAACTAACGAAGGCGCTACGATAAACGGGGGGCACAATTTAATTCAGCTGAAGTAGTTAAATAAATAGCAGGTACAAGCTACGAATAAGTAATTATTTATTCGTAGGGTACAAGGCAACAGTGGGTGACGGTGTAGGTTGCTGAATATAGTAAATTTTACTTGAAATTCGAACTAAATTGAACTAGTACAGACGCCAGCACATCAACCTACACCTAACTGTCAAATTTTCCCAATCAACATTGAACCTTATGCTTCAGCGATAAAGTTGAAAATCTATTACAGAAATCTGACAGATTGTAGTAGGTTGATGTGCTGGTGTCTGTACATTTGTAAAAATGTGAATACAGCCAATACAGGATTAATTTGCACGACGGTTCTAATAATTTTCTTACTAACTACTGTACACTTATCCAGAGGGCTATATATTTCTATCTTGTAAACATGCATGCTGATTGCATGGTGTATGATTACTAAAACAAATTATACTTATATTTAATGTTAAATTGAAGCCAGGGGAAGCGTATAATGCATGATAAAAAATCATTGCATGTCACTATCGACGATCTATGCAAGTTATCACAACGGATATCCGAAATAATGGTCCGTTGTAATAATGCACAGTAAAACTTTGATTAAATATGTATAAATTCCTTTATGAAGTGTTATTACTTGAATTATGTAATTCTTAAGCGGTTTTCGAATATACATAATTACTGTCTTTATTACAATGAACCATACTATAGTTGGCGCATATCTCGAGCGCCCGTCATGTGACTTTTATGTCCATTGTTGTAAGGTTTAAATTAGAACAATTGACGCGCGCTCAATAAATGCAGCAACTATAACTCCTGCCAATGACAGCTGCGATAGTTGTAATGAAATATACTTGCAGTTCATATCACTACCTCAAACGTGGATCATCCTGAACGGTTCGGCATCGCACGATGACCATAGGATAGTCGCGTACACCTGGCGTTGTCTCTCCGGTCCCACTAACTCTAACATTGTCAATTTTAACGAGTCCGTGGCCAACGCCACGGGGCTGACGAAGGGGCAATACGTGTTCTCGCTGACTGTACTCGACGATAACGGGAACTCTGCATCTGATAATGTCACCGTCACCGTTACCCAAAGTAAGTTTGTACATACATAGTTTTCTTGTAAAAATCACTGTTGAACTCATTGCACAAATGCACATTTTATTATTATAGGGTCGAGATTTCTGTACAGTTTTGTTGTTAATGTTAAATATAAAATATAAGTACGCAATACACACTCCCGAATCAACCTAATGAAAAATCTGCAATGTGCAATAACTTATAAATAATATATATCTCTGCATAAAATATTGCATGAGTTTGAAGGAACTTCGATGGGATGTACTAATAAAGTGCTTAAAATGTTGTGTCACTTTCTGGACATTATAGTTTTTAGAAGGTTTGTCCAATTTTATTACAGATATTGCATTACACGAACGCGCGTCAATCATTGCAATTTATACCTAATACAATGATATAAACGTCACATGATGCGCGTTCGTGAATTGCATTATTTATATCTTATATTACCTTTTAATAGTAGGGCGTACTTATGGGTAAATATCCCATACGATATCCATTTTTACCCGAATACGGCGAAGCAAAAAGGAGGGTTATGATTTTGACCGGTATGTATGTTATGTATGTATGTTCATCTGTTCCCTCATAACTTTTAAACTACTTGGCATAATTGTACAAATGAGGTATCGTCCGCTGGTTATGGGCTATGTGACGTCACATTAAATTGAATATGGCGTCATCTAGCGGACGTAAAGTCCGCTTGAGGGCGCAAAATCATGCCGTGTTGGGTATCAAATGAAAGGACTTAATTAGCACATTTCAAAAATATAAATATTACTGAAATAAGTGGTCGCATGTCGCTGTACTAACATAATTATTATAAGCTATGGTAGCTATGACCACGGGAAGGTACTTTCTTGTTTCATCCTTTTCAGTAGTCGGGTTTTAGTTTTTAAACTTATTTTTTATTGTTTTGTAGCTCTTCAAAAGACTACATTCTTCGTCAAAGAATTTTTATTCTATTAACCGTTCTACCTACAGACAAGAACAGTCCTCCAAAGGCTGACGCAGGTGGCGACCTAGTCCTGAACCTGCCTGTTTCCGTGTTGATACTGAACGGATCCAAGTCTTCGGACGACTTCCGCATTGTCGCGTGGAAATGGACTCGATCACCTTCGGGACTTGCCGCCGGCACTGTTATACTTAACTCTGATACGCAACCCGTGCTTATGGTAAGTAATTGGTGTTTTATTACGAATTTGGCCGCTGTATCAATCATTTACTCGCTTATTAGCAGTGTGCAAGTTTCAGGAAAAAGTAGGAAAGAAAGCGTTTGCCCTGCAGTCGGACAATACGGCCTACAATTAATTTTTTATGCTGGTAGGAGAAGGAGTCAAAAATAAAATCCCTTTCTTTTCTGTTGGGTCGGATAAAACATTGACGATTGCGTCGGGTAGAGTGCTTCAAGAATATTGTGACGCCTCAAATGACATTGGCAGGGGAGCGTGGGGAAACATTTGTGAAATTCAGTCGCAGAAATTGTATTGACAAAACAAGATGGCGACGCGCGACGGTCGTTCAAATTAGATATGGGTCGTACTTGCAAAATCGAGTACCAGGGCTTCCAAGTACCTTAAGAAACCAGGGCCTAAAACCAGGGCTTGAAATACTTTCAAGTATTTTCTATCTGCATCGAAAATTGATCCATGACTTCATACAAATAAGAAATACAATCGCGTATTCAAACAAAAGCCCTGTTGGAAGTAAAAATACTTGCATACGAAATTGTTCCGTAGATTCTTACCGATAAGGGGCATGATCGCATTTCAAAAACTAACGCGGTTGAGTAGTTGAGTTGAGCGAGTAGCCGTATAAAATACTTTGAAGCCTTGCAAGTATTTCGGGTTGGTACTTGGTGTGTGTACTTGGAAGCAAATACCTGGTGTAAAAACCTGGTCGCGTAAATACGTACCTTCCCTAGTTCAAATAACCTTGTAGCGTTGTAGATATACTGAAGATTCCATGGTGTTGATCCCGAGCTTTTTAAATTTTATGTATTGTTGTTTATGGCTAACATGGACCAAAGATATCAAAGTAAAGAAACATCGATCTTTGCAAAAAGAATACTGGTATGCCAAATCTAGACCTACTCACAATCCCATCAGTGTTTAGTGCAGAAACTAACACTATCTGCATACCTTTACTTTTACAGCTAACAAACATAGAAGCAGGACGCTACGTCTACGAACTCACAGTGACAGACGATCAAGGGGAGTCAGACAAAGACACAGTAAGCGTCCAAGTGAAGCCAGACCCCCTCGAAATGAACCTTATGGAGTTAACCCTGAACATTCAAATATCGACCTTCACGCAAAGCCAACTCGACTCCTTGGTGCAAAAGATGACGTTACTCCTCAAAGATGATATTAAAGTCAATGTTACTGAAGTCCACGGACAAATTGATTCAGGAAATACGCAGCTGATTTTCTACCTTTCTGAGCAGGTAAGGAATATTTGTAAATCTTTCCTAAATTCTAAAATTATAAGAGCGATTTTTTACCCACGACGGTACGGAAACGGTATACGCGTTTGGGGTGAGACGATGTGTATTTGTTTGTGCAAACCAATTGTTGCCATTTATCTCGAAAACTACTAGTCCGATTTTGATGCGGTTTTCAGTGATGGGTTTGGATTTGATTGGTGCATGTTCTTAGATATGTGTTACGGTGACAACTCACCAGGGGGCGCTGCAGTAAACATTTGTTTGTGCAAAATCAAAACCACTAGTCCGATTTGGATGCAGTTTTCATCATCAATAATGGGTTTGTGGTTGATTAGTGAGGATTCTTAAATAGGTGTATAATGAACCTATACTCTTTAAAAAGTTTGAAATAAAAAGCAAATTTAAAAATTTTGAAAAAACCCCCGACTTAAAGAATTTATGTAAAGACTCTAAAACAGATAAATTCATATGGCAGTCGGGGGACCTCTTAGAATAGAAGGTGTTCCACAGAACGGTCCCCCGACTTCCATATTATTTTATCTATTTTAGTCTCCTTACATAAATTCTGTAAGTCGGAGGTTTTTAAATGATTTTATCCTTTTCCAATTACATTTAGGTAACCGTCGTGGGTTTTTCAAAATTTTTAACCCCTAATATATATATTTTTTTTTCATAAGTATTCTGGCCAAGTGGAAAATCTTAATGGCAAAGGTTGTTATTTAACGGTAAACAACGTTTGCCAAACCTTGACAAGTTTTAAGTGTATTTTGTTCTTATGAAAAATACTATATTCCTCGGGGTTACCAACGAATAAGACATTTCATTCGAATAAATCACCCTTTTCATATCCTTAAAGGTTGAAAAAATAAACCCCTTCCTAGTGCTCGCCTACGTTTTAAAGGAGCTTTGTGCAAAATTTCATGTTCCTAGCCCCAGTAATTTCGGCTGTACGCTCATAATATGTCAGTCAGGTTTCTCCTATATTTTTATTGTATAATACCTTGTTTAAAGGACAAGGCAGTAGAGGGCGTGCGTGCACTATCTCTAGTGCGCGGCGCGAGCGGCGGGTGGGAGGCGTGGGGCGGCGGGCGCGTGCGCTCGCTGCGCTGTCTGAGCACGTGCTCGGGGCGCGGCGTGTGCGACCACGCCTCGCGCACGTGTCGCTGTGATGCCTTCTGGATGCAGAGCCTGCTGGCGATGTTAGACCCTGATGCGCAGCCCGACTGCGGTAAGTACGCTGTCTGAGCACGTGCTCGGGGTGCGGCGTATGTGATCACGCCTCGCGCACGTGTCTCTGCGACGCCTTCTAGATGCAAAGCCTGCTGGCGATGTTAGACTCTAACGCGTAGCCCGACTGTGGTAGTTAACATTATTTCATACTGTGGACACTACCAGAAAAAGTTTACAGATGGATTTGTACACACATTCTTTCAACGGTGCCTTCGCATTTGGCGTTTGGTTAGCGTAGGCTATAGCTGATCGCAAACGGGGCGTTAATTATAATAGTCCTCCGTACCGAATTCCGGCCATCGCGACCAATCTCAGCGGAGACTAGCCATCGGCGCAGCAGATATATAGTGCACAAGTGTGTGCGCAGACAGGTGCACTCTCTCTTCCCTCACTTTCAAAGTCTGATTGGACGGCAATCCGACAATTCCGACATGACCGGAGAAAGATCAGGCGGAAACAAGATGTTAACGCAGCATCAACACAATATCTACGCGGCGTCAATGCCTACGTTAGACACACGCTTAGTGCGCAGTCGCGCTAAACAATAAAATACAATGTTCGAATTAACATGAATTAATATAAATAACTTTTATACCAGAATGGTCGGTGGTATACGCGAGCCTGGGTGGTGTGGCAGCGCTGTGTGCGCTGGGCGCGTGTTGCTGGGCGAGTGCGCGCGCGCTTCGCAAGCTGTGTACGCCGCGCAAGCCGCGCGCGAGGCCCAAGTACCGCCTGCTGCCGCTCGCAGACAACGAGGAGAAACCATGTAAATATTGTACGACTGCCTGCCTGTATTATTTTTCCTTTTCAATGATTATAGATGATTAAATGCCCATATTGCCCTAGAGTAAGAGCAAGCAACTCTCTTATCGACAAGTTTTTATTTAAAGATTCAGCTTATCTCATCTCCGATTGGGCCTGACACGATGTCGGTTACCATTTTCAGGATTACTAAGGCTATTAATAGAGATCACTAAGGCTCCACTGTCCGTCCGTCCGCCCGTCTGTCAGAGGGCTGTATCTTTTGAACCGTAATAGGTAGCCACTTGAAATTTTCAGTGTCTACTACTGTATGGCCGCTGTGATTAACCTTTTCACCGCCAAGCACTTCTATAGAAGTTCGGGATTTTCGTGCCACCAGCGCCACAACTTCTATAGAAGTTGTTAATTTTAACTATCTTATTAAAATAAATTTACTGTGATTAAAAGCTTTGTTCCATTTTATTATTTAAGATAGCACTGTCTACTACCCTGTTTTTTATTTTTCTACACAAAATAAGCCCTAGTTTGTCCTAAAATCGGCAAAAACAGAAAATCCGAATTTTGTTACTTTCCTCAGAACGCCAATCACTTCATATCAAGTTGGCCAGTGATGTGCCGTGAAAGGTTGATTTCACCATTGAAATATTTACAAATACAGAAAGTTACGAATATCGAAAACAATTTGAGGTCAATAAAATATGAACTTAGTTATCTACTTCATTACAAAGGATAGTAGATGAATTTCGACCTTCAGGTAGATGCCGATACGTAATTATAAAGTTGTTACCAATTCTTGTCGATAGTTATTTTCCCATCTCTACAAAACAAGTGGTCGTCTATGCCCCTGTGCGCCACCGAGTGCCACGAACTACTATAGAAGTTGGTCAGTGACGTCATAGGCGTGCGGCTGTCAAGGTCACTTTGGCATAGTGCAGCACAAAATCGGATTCGCGCGCACGCATCTTTCTTTCTTTCACTTGATAACAAATAGAAAAATGAGTGAAGAACTTGATTCGGACGAACTTCTTAAAATTTTGCAAGGTGTGGAATCGGACTCGGAGTATTTTGTGGAGAACATTGAACCAGAAGATAATTCTGAGGTATGTCTAACTGGATGATAATAATAATGTTTATTCATCAAAGAGTAGGAATTCAATAAGTATGTAAAATGTTCGGTGAGCCCAGTATCTCCAGATGCACTGTAATTACAGTAGATTTAGGTACTGTTTTTGTACTCCATACACTATTATGGTAAATACAATACATGAGTTAAGAAAAGAACAGAAACAACACTTAAAAAACAATGCTTTGATAAGTACACGGCTACAAGCGTGATAGAATTTAAATATATAGTTACTTTCCATTTCAAAAAACACTTTAAAAACAATTAAAAATTCTGCCACTTAGATACCTACGGTAAAAAACGTTAACTGAAGTTATTAAAAAAACACAGGAATAAACAAAAATAGAAGAAAGAAAGACTATAGACCCCATCCCTGATCAGAATCGAATTCAACGTGCCCTCAGTGCCAATAACTTGATATGAAGTTAAAGAATGAGATCATGAAACAAATAGAGATGTACCCCATTCCTTATGGTTCTAATTGAGTTATGTATTAGTTTCTTTGATACTCATAATTTATACTGTTTTTTCTTAGTAAGGATACTGTGAAACAAAACAAATCTGGAAATATTTAATCAGTTTTTATTTATATTCGTAAAATCAACTTTAAATCTTAACCTTACGCGTACAAATCTTATTCATCGATATGACGATATCCCCATCACTACTGTTTACTATATATTTAGTTATACATTTATAGCTTGGCGCTCGGCGAGGCATTGCGTTTTGTGTACGTTGGCGGCGAAAAGGTTAAAAATGATACAAATTAAGTAAAGGGAAAAAAATATAAGGAGCCTTCATACAATAAACGAAAAATCCTATCTTTTTTAAAATGCTATTAATATCATCATGCTCAGATTTAAATAAGTAATACCAATTTAAGTGTTCCATTGGTTAGTCTATACCCATTAAAATATAGTAAAAAGATATCCTAAAAATAATTTTAAAAAATCAATGAAAACAACTAATTTCTTATTTTTATTTCACAGTCACAAGTAAAGACGTATCAGAAAGCGAGACAGATTCGGACGTGTTGTTCGAAACGAAAAGCAAGTCGACATCGTTCGCGACCCGCGCCATGAACGGTGAAGCGTCGCAGGGCAACGGGTGGAAGAAGAACGGACACTTCAAGACCTCACGCAAAGTGAAGACGTAGCTCATCGCAATACGCCTGAGCTGCCTACGTATTAAGTCAGCTTTTGGTCACTGTAAGTAAACAAAATAATCCTCCACACTAAAACGGACATTTCATTAGGACACATTGCCATTCAATGTATGTATAAACAAGACAAATAATGTGACTTCTGGTCGTTTAGAACAAATGCTAGTGTGAATAATTATAATCGCAAAATCATCGTTCATGTTTAGATGTAAGGAACCAGATGATTAGATATCGATATTCGTGATGGGTATCGTTAACTAAACACTCGTCTGCAGAGTTTCGCTAGCTAATTTATTTGACCCTGTATACTGCTAGTTTTTTGATTTAAATAGGCTCGAAAATTTGCCGCCAACATATTAATTTTAGTACTCGATTCCTTGATGATGAAATAGCAAATAATGAAATTTACGTTCGATTAAATACGACTTAATAAAATCGCCCATTATCATAAAAAAATGGCTATGAATAAATTGTATACATAACTCCATACTAGATTGTAGCATCTAGATTAGGATAGGTTTTTTTACTTATAAACTTTACATAAAGAGGGTTACTATATGCTAGGGAGTTAAAATAGTTTTATTTATTTGCGTATTTGTTCCCATATATTGGGCAATCTGAGAGATTTGAGCACATTGCAAGCACAAAACCTATATACGAGTAATTAAAGAATATATTTGGCAAGATAGAAACCCTGTTAATGTAAGTATTATATATTTTTTGTATTAAAATGGGATCGGATGCAAAATATCTAAAATTGTTATTAGTCAAATGTTACCTAAATCGTAGGTATCAAAACATTTGTAAATCTATAAAAGGTAGTGATGTATTCTATAGAAATTATGTAAAAAGATACTTTAGAAGTAGGCTTAAGGATAATTTGATTTACAAAATTCTGTTTGCGCGAATAAGGGACAGTCTTAAATCATTCCATGTATTTATTCCTCTTTTTTATTTATAATTAAATATAATATTAATCTACATGTTTATATTTGAAGGCGCTATTTTTCAACGATACTATCGCAAAAAGGCCGTACAGTCGCGATGCTGTCGCTGATCGTATACCTTCGCCCACGTCATCGTCACCACGGTTCTGCATCACTACTATCATGATTCTCATTGATACAACTGCGACTCAGCTTCGATACATTCGCAATGAATTCATACATAGTCGATGCCGTACAGATACAGTCGTACGCTGTTATGAATACTAGTGAATGAATGCCTGTAGACGCTACAGTTGCAAGAGGGACTCGGTGGAGACAACATTAATCGCGTTGTTGTGAATCGATACTATGCGATTGTATCGCTACTGAACCGTTTGTCGCCCGTTGTAAATGCAACAAACGGCCATAAGTAGCAATGCAGACAGCGCAAAAAGTCGCTGTGGGCGACAGGTATCCCGCGCAGTTTCTTGAGTTTTTTTTTTTCATCTTGCACATCAATCAGATTGTACTAATAATATAATACTAAGCTGGAAAAGCGTTAAACAACAAGAAAAATTGAATTTCGTGGGCTACTTTAGCGTATAAGCTATGGAACCGATTTTATTAATTTCATAATAAGACATGTTTTTTATGAATCGCGGCAGTAGTAAGTTTCACAGAATTTATACTGTGGTGTCCAAAGTCCAACATAACAATATTATTTTTTTAATAACAACATCACGCATTCACATCTGCATTTCTCGAAGGGTTAGTTAGGGAGTATAGATAAAATATAATTATCTCGAAATAACTTGTCTTATCCATAGTCTCGCCATAAAACAGATTTGCCTTATTTTAAGTATCTATTGTATTGTTAGTTATTGAATTCGTTGTATTGTATTAATTAAGCCGTCATTATATGGCAAGACGTTAAAGTGTGACCACTTTCTTAGTTAATATTTTCATAATTGAATAATCTAGTCGTGTTAAGTGATAATATTATAGATTTTAGTACACTATTGCGTTTGTATTGTTTATGTAAGTATCATATTTTTACTGTGATTCTGATTCTGATGAGTATTTTATAATTTGAGTGTAAGTACTTAAGTTGTTCGCAAATAAAATCGCATTTATGCTTTAAAGTCGTTTGTTATTGCATGATAATAATTTAATACCTCAATAATCCTAACTAATATTATAAATGCGAAAGTAAGTTTGTTTGTTACCTTTTCACGCCTAAACCACTGAACCGGTCATCCTGAAAATTTGCTTATACATTGTCAGGAGTACAGAAACGGACATAGGGTACCTTTCATCCCGAAAAAAGTGGCTGTTCCCGAGGAAAACAACAATAACGTTATTATGATAAATGGCGCCACGTGTATTGTTGTTTTCCTCGAGAACAGCACTTTTTTTCGGGATGAAAGGTACCCTATGTCCGTTTCTGTACACCTGACAACGTATATGCAAAATTTCAGGACGATCGGTTCAGTGGTTTAGGCGTGAAAAGGTAACAAACAAACAGTTACTTTCGCATTTAATACTTATTATTATTATTTCGTTTATTTATCTATATACTTATTATTATTAGTTAGGATAGGATTTCATGCGGACGAAGTCGCGGGCAGCAGCTAGTGGGTTATATTATAGAGGAAACTAATAATTATGATTGTGTAAGAAGCAACCTACAAGTAGGTAGTACCTATTTGCATTAGATGCCGTAATAAAACGCACAATACCGATATAAACAATTTATTTAATATAAAATTTTATTGCTTTCTTATCGATAGTGATCGGTCGCTAAAGTTCATTCGTATAATGTCTGTGATTGAACACTTCGTTGACTATTTTAGGCAAAATAGGCACTCGACCACAATAAGTAGTGCACCAAAGGGCAAACAAAAATGCACACGATACTATTTGACTGTCTACAAAACTGGTACTATTTTTATTTGGCTAGGTATGTAGATTGTAGGTAGGTACTTCATTACAACTTTGTGAGTTTCATTGCCAAAGCAATTCTGTAGACATTCGAAAATCGTATATTTTTCTCTCGTGAAATAATCAAATTAATGAACATGGAATCTTATTAAATGTTTGATTTCTCTGCACACCTCGCAATTAAGGCGTGACTGGTTCTAGAGAGAATGTGCGCATTGCCAATCCATTTCCTTTCTGGTCTACTATTATGAAAACTATGCACTCAATGATAAAGCCAGCACTCCTAATATTAGAATTTTGAGACTAGCCAATGCTAAAAGCTCTTATTACATTTACATAGACTTATACATGATCTATAAAATTATATAGAACTGTTTCAACGAAGTTTTTTATTTTACCAGAAATATAATTATTACAGTATTTGGTTTTTTGCATTAATTCAACATCTTTGCTTTCAATGATCAGCGACTCAAGTTGCAATCGCAACCTAGTACACACGGCTACACATCAAGCTATACATTTCCAGTTTGAGTTGACCTCGCATTGTATAGGTTTTTCATACAATCAGAAGTCAGCTTATACTGGTTATGTATAGCTTGATGTGTAGCCGTGTGTACCTAATTTGTTCCTCAAGGGTAATAAAACAAACAAAACAAATAAATATCAGATAAAAATAAAATAATAAGTTAAGAGACTTCTAATTAAGTCTTATCATATTGTTTTGGAATGCTTTGTACCAAAGAATTATCATATAAATTACATTGATAAAAGATTTTACTTAAAATTATTTTAACATTTTGTGAATACTACAGAGTATCCGAATTTCTCCTTACTTATTTAAAATATTTACGAATCTAGTTCAGCTTAAATCGATCAACATTCGAAAATTAAGAACGACTTGCGATTACATATTTAAGTTAACAAACGTTTACACAATACACATTCAATATTGGCCAATAAGCAATTCATACATACCTACATTTCGATTATATATATTTGTTTTTAAAGCCATCTTCACAAATAAATGCTTATGTAAGTAATAATTATCAAGAAACACGTAAGTAATTTTTATCGTCCGTAAAAAATCAAGTCACGCTAACAAGCAGGATTTGATCTTACGTAACAATTACGATACCTACTACTATTTAATTAATGAATTAACATGCAAAACCCTTATTTTTACGTTACATTACTTACAAAACGCCTTCATTAGCAACTACATAGATTAGTGCTACAGGCAATGAGTAAGTACTTTTTCGAACAAATTGTATATTAATTTATTGCTGAATTAATTCACAACCAATGTCTGTGTGTAACATTATCGGCAGCATCGGTTATCTCTATTAATTATTCTTATTACATTCAACAAGAAACAAGTAGCACTGAGAACAATTCTCGATTAAACGGTGCCTTGTTCTCATAACAGTATTTAATTACTTAGGTATTTCTGCATTGTAATTAAATTATAGGGAGAAATCATGTAATCAATAAAATGTCTGTGATTTTATGCGGAACACCTGAATTTGTATATGTTTATTTTTTACAATTAGGCCAAGAAAAGAAAAAGTTATAGGCACATAATTTAACACATCTACAAAGAGCAAAGTACACTGAATGATAAAATTGATAACAGAACAGCTGCATTGTACCAGTCATATCAATGTTTATAAAATTTCAAGATACACTTTTAATTGAGTTAATTATTTGGTACACAGTGCCTCTTTAATACCGCATAACAACCACACACTTCAAAACAATAATTTAAATCAATAATATCTTTTCAATTGTTATTAGATACAAGTCTAGTACTTGATTTAAAATGTATGAATGATATTTATTTATAAATCATAATCATCATAATCAGCCTATAATGTTCCCACCGGCTGGGACACAGGCCTCCTCTCGATGAGAGGGATTGGGCCGTAATCCACCACGCGGGCCCAGTGCAGGTTGGCAGATGTCACATGTCTTCGAACATTTGGTTCTAGGACATGCCGGTTTCCTTACAATGTTTTCCTTCACCATTTTTGAAAGCAGTGGTAATGAAATAATTTACACAAAGTAAAGCACCTGTCTGGGTTCGAACCTACGACCTACAACTCGTATTTCGCGGCCGTTACCACTTGGCCACCACTGCTCTATATTATCATAATATCTACCGATATAGGTAAAACGTAGGAACCAAATGTAGGTTTATCTTTTAATTTCAAGTAGTTAGGTAAGTATATATTTTTGATGGGGTTATTATATTATCACTTTCTTAAACATCAAACAAATGATAAAGGAAATTAATTAGGTCTAAAATTTCTCATCTGCTGATATTCACTGGCCAAAGTGTTGCCCCCTTCCTACAAATAATAATAATTTGTAGCCCCCTTCCCATTTTCAATTCCTAAATCTAAATTATTTTCTCCAAAAGCTTCATTGGTGCATCCTTACTCCTTAAACCATCCACCAATTAGAACAACTTAAAACTACTTACAAACCTCAAAACAAGAAGCGAGGTTAACTATTCTATGCTATCTAAATTGTAACTATCTCAGTTATTATTTAGCCTTTTTCTTCCCAGATCTTACCGTTTTTTCTACTTCAGAAGACCAAACAGCTTTGTTGACTGTTTCTCCTAGAGAATATGCACCACACGTTAATGCGAGGCAGAATATGTAGAAACATACTCTTACAGGCCAATTCAGAACATTCAAGATAGGGTACACCCAAACACCTGAATTGAAGTAGATAACATGTATCCAAACTAAATATGAAACCATAAACAAAGAAAGAATAGAAAGACCAACTTTTCTCATAGGATACATCCTGAAGGATGTAAGGAGTTCTACAACTATGAACACTACTATGTTTGTGTGCATCACATGGTTTAGCCACAGTGGGAAGTAAGCATCCATACTTCTAGGCAGAATCAATTCTCTATCAACAGCATATATGCCCCAAAATGATACCCCTACAAATATTGCTAATGGGAAAGCTAAAGCACTAAAGACTGTGTCCTTAACTTTTCTTATTAGTGGCTTCTCTGATGGTGATGGTTCATTGTTCCCAAAAATATCATTAAGCAATGCCAGTGTAAAGTATGCAGTTTGTATCATCTGAAACAAAGGGAATGATCAAATATTGAGGCAAACACTCGGTATCAGTTTGTCACATAAACAAAATTACATAAGACTTACCGCATCTAAATAAGTTAAGTATTTAAATTTGCCTCCATAAGGTGTTACTGTTGAAGTTATTGGTATATTGACGTAGACGTAGTCATAGTAACATCCATAGAAAAATTTTATGGCTCCAAAAAGATGAAATAATGTCCTCAACATGGTTGAAGTTACTGCAAGTAAAAGAACAGTTAGGCTATTGAATAACAAAACAATCTAAGATAATACAAACAAGCTAGTGACATTTAAAAATTAAATAGAATCCTGATATTTCAGAAAAAACCAGGAACTCTGAATGATATTTGAAATAGATACTAACCTGTTCCTCAGCTTTTTAACAATTCCAGTTGAAGACACAACAGTCAGAGATGATTTTTTAACATGTATTCTTGCTGTATATTTTTCTGATTATTCACATCGGCATTTTTTGCGTGTCGCGAATTTACAACCAACCATCGACTAC
This sequence comes from Hydraecia micacea, assembly GCA_914767645.1. Lineage (NCBI taxonomy): Eukaryota > Metazoa > Arthropoda > Insecta > Lepidoptera > Noctuidae > Hydraecia > Hydraecia micacea. The sequence continues at coordinate 7,617,362 of OU611794.1, forward strand.
GCCACCAGTGCTGCCAACTCTAAAAAATATTTTCTGCTAAATCTACACTCAGATAATGCCAAAAACATGCTAAAATTTTAGGATAATGCTAAAAAAAATGCCAACACAAAAAGAGAGAGCGTTTATTAAAAAAAATCTAGAACTAATTTTGTGACACAAATAACATAATGAAGACCTTCGTCTGTATCCCCTTCAATAGATGCAGCTGGAGCGGAAGATGTAGATTTATAGGCATCATTTGTCCCTATTTTTCACAAGATTAGGTCAGGAACCTCGTAGGAGTGACAGCATTTGTTGAAATTGATAAACTGTTCCTGAGTTTAGTTTTTACCAAATTAACTTGGCTAAATACACGCTCTACGTCTGCATTCGAATGAGGTAATGTTAATAACGTTGTTGCAAATGCTGCCAGTTCCTTGAAGGGATTATTTTCAGCAGCGTCCTTGTAGTCCGAGATTTCACACCAAAATTTAACAGTAGAGGAAGTACACTGCCATTGTATAAAAACAATGTTTCGCCATTGTGATATAAGCTTATCAATTCCTGTTGCATCTATATTAAATTCCCCAGGGATTTCCCCTGACCACTACGGTTGCGATCAGAAACATACCGCGTTTTTTAAGGGTTCATATGTTGCGTTCGAAAATTCAAGTGTAAATAAATCTTTCCGAGTTAAATGCTAAATAATATGCTATATGCTAAATTGAATTTTTGCATGCCAAATGACTAGGGAAAATGCTAAATTTAGCCATAAAAATGCTAAATTGGCAGCACTGTACGCCACAGAGTACTTTTTGATAGACTGAGATGAGACTCAGACTACGCGCCTACGCGGACTCTAGGAGTATATGTGTTCTGTGCGCGGACTACTCGGGAAGTCGGGACTACCCTACCGACTACCACTATCAAAAAGTAATCTATGGGGAGGGGGACTACAGCGAGTCGCCGACCGACAGAATCAAAGAGTACTTTTTATAAAAAAAAAAAAAAAAAAAAACATACAAACAGCCGAACATAGTACAGACGCCAGCACATCAACCTACTACAATCTGTCAGATTTCTGTAATAGATTTTCAACTTTATCGCTAAAGCATAAAGTTCAATGTTGATTGGGAAAATTTGACAGTTAGGTGTAGGTTGATGTGCTGGCGTCTGTACGTCCTCCTTTTTGTGAAGTCGGTAAAAATGACACTAATGAATGACAGAATTTTTTATTTTGGATGAATCCATCAATGACTAATAAAACTTATGGACTTGTCATACCTACAAAATTAGCGTGTATACGGTCTACAAAAATCGGGCAGTTAAGATGGCCGCCTTTCGTAGGGTTGTAACTGCGAGCAACATGTGCAGCTGATATCGACATTATGAATTTGTTTTCTACATGAATTTGTTTTCTATTATTTATTAAAAATTTTCGAATTAGCCTCGTAATGTAATGCAGCTGAAGTGACAAGAATTTTAGAAGTTGTGGGTGTTTTATCTTTCTTGGTTTTATAAGACGTTGTAACTTGTCACCTTTCTCAAGCTTCATTTAATATCAGAAGGCCAATATTCTCGTAATATATTTACCTACTTACTACAGGTGTAGAGTATTGTTCATACGAGCTTACATTACACACTAACCAGGACCAGGAGACTTATGATGTCGTGACTGGCAAAAAAAAAATATTATTTATCTCCTACCCCGTTGGTCTAATGGTCGCAAGACCGATTGCTAAGTGTGGGGTCCTAGGTTCAATACTCGGGTCGAACTTCGATTATTAATTATTACTTTTGTTATTACATTAATGGCATAAATAATACTAGATTGCTAAAAAAATAAATAGTTGCGGTCATCTATTCGACTATATTTAACAGAATATATACAAAAACCATTGAGATCGAGAATCGGCAAATGTATACCTTGTTTGTTTAGAAATTAAACAAACTTTGTTTATAGTATACTACTTGAAGATTATATTGAGATAAATTTATCGTTACAATCGTACGCGCGGTTGTCGTTTCGTTTGCGGAGTGTCGGTCGGCGCGGCGCGCGGCGTGGGCTGCGCTGGCGTTGCCGCCCCTCGTCCCTCTCTTTCCCCTCGCTCGCTCTAGTGCGGGGCGCGTACATCCTCCCGGGCGTTGAAAGCCTTGGCTTGAGACAAAGTATAAACAATCACCACAACCAAAACTAGGTGATGAAAAATTCGAAACACACACACAACTCCTCCTTATTACACAAGAAGATCATACAATTTTTGTCAAAATTATATGATCATATAATAGCAGGATTATATCTATTGCAAGGCTATTAATGGACACTTATGGATTATAATCGATAATAACTCAAAGCATCCGACTATTTACCCAACACTAGCAATCAACCGTTTGACAGCACATCTACCACAAAACACGGCAACATAGAGGAAAAACCCCGGCACTTAACATGGCGACCGACCACGCATAGAAATGATTTTGACGTCACACAAAAGTTTTGCCAAATTTAGTACTTGACAAACATTTTTGACGTCTCTCTTTTCATATGCAGCTCTTGATTAGTTAAAAAGAAACAAAACGCTTTTTGACATGTGTGTCGATATGACAGATATTTGTATAACTATTATTTCTATAGTAGAATATGCCGTCTCCATAGTTCTCCCAACTCAGTGATGTCAATGGATCATTGACATACAAAAGTATGGACTGGAAATACCTACAAAAAAAGGGTGCATACCTACAACTGGTATTGTCTCATAAAATGGCTGCCATTGCTAGTGTTGTGTCTATCAAGGAACATAGGTGTTACTATAACTAGTATCGATACTAAATACGAGTCTTACTAGTTATCACGTTTAGATCATACCTAATATTATGTATACAAAGTCCGTTGTAATTGTAACAGAAAAAGGTGAGTAGGTTATCTTACTTTCCGTTATCTATAAAAATAAATAAAATTGAAGTGTCTGTTGGTACTGTCAAAATAACAGCTTTTTACTAAATGCTTATAAAAGTCTAAACAGTACTATTAACAAAATGGATTTTTTTTTTATTTTTGTCTGTCTGTCTGTCTGTTTGTTCCGGCTAATCTGAAACGGCTGGACCAATTTTGACGGAACTTTCACTGACAGATATGTTACAAGGAGTAACTTAGGCTACCTTTATTTTAGAAAAATAATTAGGGTTCCGCGCAAAAAAAATGCCATGCATAAATTATTTTTGCGTTTGGTAGCCAGGATGGTTATAGGCTATTTAACATCACGTTGCGACCCTTAGGAGCCGGGAAAAACGAACGCTAAGCGAAAACGAAATAACAGCGCGGGCGGGCGATGCAATGCGGCCGGTCGGGGGACGAATGAGTTTTATTAGTGTGGCTGTTATTTTAGTATACTGTGTATCTTACGACTTCTATGCGAAGTCGCGGGGCATAGCTAGTCTGAGAATAAAATCCATGTCATGAAAAAAAAAACTTGCTTGCAGAAAATGTGCTTTCGCAAAAGCCAATTATTTTTAAAAGAGCAAACGTGGAGTTTCTTACCGTTTCTTCTCCATAGGAAACTACCAATTGGAACCGTGCACCTAGCTTCTGACGTTTCATAAAAGTGTCCATGTAGGTTTATGTGAAATATTTTGATTTTGGTGCTGTGAAGTGTGAACCACAGGCCGGACCTAGCAAGGTCACTCGGACTGAATAAGACGCAGGATTATTTATGTTAACATCGCAGAATATACCGGTATCGTTTCAGCGGAGGAACTAGTTTCGGAAACTATTACGCCAAGTCGGCAACGGTACAACACTATTCCATTATGACATATTATTGTAAACAAACGAACGAATTAACAAATATAATAGAAAGGCCTGTTATACGGAAATTAACCCAAATATCAATACTTTAGCCATAAATTCATGATCACGTTACAATTGCATCATCGAATGTGTATTATTGTATGTATTAATGCATGAAAACCGGCTACTAACCTGTGCAAAGACAATTGAGGTTGATTTTCATTCTTTCTTGCACCACACTTCACAATACAACACACAGGCATGTTGAATTTCTGTTTTCCAACATTTACATGCAGTTTTAACAGGTAAAATCCTCGTAATTTTCTCGCAATCCTCAATAATACAAAAAATAAACAACCATTTGACAGCAAAACTACCACGAAACTCATCGCATAAGATGGCTGCTATGGCACTTACCTACAACTGTCACTACGTCACGATAAAATATTGCCATAATGAGCAACAACTAAAATATTGTTGTCTCTTTTATCAAATAAAATTATCTCATTAGAAAGAATGAGACATAATGATATTTCACATTCTGAATCATATTTCACTCATATTTGTATAAGCAAATGTATTAGAATATCGCGGCATCTCCATGTTTTTTCTACCTCAATGCAATGGATGAATGAGCTGATAGCTGACATAATATTATGACATTTGTATTCACTTTTGTATTTGACGTGTTAGGGTTGTAACGTGTGCGTAACAGATAGTTTAAAATAACGACACAGAAGGCCGTGGAAAGGCAGTAAGTACGTTTGGTGTGGAAATAAGATATATTGGAAGGTGTGTCTACTAATAACCTGTTAGCCTTGTGTGGGATCACACGTCTCACATAATATTAGTAGACACACCTTCCAATATATAAATAAAAGGATAATAAACGTATTATTGAAATCCTTAGAACGGTATTTCCTTTGGTGTTCCACCATTAACCCTATCAGGGTTGGAAGCGGGCGGGACCCATTTGAATTTGAAAATATACTAAAAATGGTATGGGTCCCGCGGCGCCTGCTTCCAACTTTTGTGTGGGCTTGTTTTTAGCTTTTCAGTTTTTTTAACTAATGGTTTATACCGCAGTCGGGTTTTTGATTTTTTTAAATAACTTATTTTTTATTTCCAGCTTTTTAGTTTACAAATGTGAAAGATTTCGCAGGCGATTTAGTTCTTGGTACGTTTTTTACGATTTGTCACTTCAAATTACGTTTAACCATAAGTTGTATATATTTTTGTAATCACCTTTTAAAACGCTTTACAACGATATCCCACTTTTTTTTTTTTTTTTTTTTTGTGGATGGGAAATCATCTAATGACTCCTCCCGCTCTGGGTGGAGCGGAAGGGAGTGTCAGACTCTTACTGACTAAAACCCACCCGTGTTCCTTCCTTAGCCCTTTATGTTCCGGGGCAGCGGTAACCAGGGGGGGGACAGTTACATATATTTCGCTTGGATCAAAAGATGGTGGCTCCATCTACATTTTGTTTCTAAAACTTTAGGTTTAGTTTAATATAATATCTCAACAGATGTCACTGTAATAAAAAAAAAAACATTATTTTAAATTTTATGACAAATTTACCGTAAAAATATTTATTTCACATTTTATTATTTAATTGAGCATGTTTTAATATTTTTACAAACACGAAAATATATAAGACATTATTTATGTACTGTTATTTTTTTAACTGGTAACTGTCAAAAGAAGAATTGTCAATTCCGGTTCCGGCGAATTCCGCAAAATATCAAATAATAATATGGTAGCTACTCTCTGCGTATGCGCATGTTTGTAGATCTTTTCCATTTTTCGTTTGTATTTCGGTTGTGAAATCTTCCAAAAATTGCGTCGAGTTGAGCTTTAAGTTCCTCCGTCTTTCTTTGGTGACTCCGGCCCGTAATACGTGTTGAATTGTGTTCAACAAATTCGCGAAAGGACGCTTTGTGTTGTTAAGTTTTATCAACATTTCTTTTGAAAATGCCTAAGTTATGTTCATTTGGCTGTGCTCCCAGTGGTAAGTTTAATATATATCACAACATCATCACCATAATTATGTTTAATATCATAGGTTTTTTTTTTAATTCGAATTTTAAAAGGAAAAAAGAAAAAAGGCAACCATTATTGGCAGTATAGCTAATATAGATAATAATAGTTCTTGACTTGCACTGTACATGGTCTTTTCCTAATCGGGTTAGCTTCCAATGTAAAGATGCAGGTTGATTAATTGAATATTAGTAAAAAAAAATGCAAATATTGGGTTGCAGTGGTCAAATAGCAGATAAGGAACATGAATATTTTAGATTCTAAACAGAAGAAAAAGAATCTAACAGCTGTTTGATTTAATGTTTTAAGTATCCCATTTAATGGTAGGGGTTAACAATGATACATCTTAAGTATTCAAGGTTTGCATAGGTAATATATCACACATCCATGGATTTCCATAGAAGGCACAACAATTTGTTCAAAGCTAAAACAACAACTATTCAAATAGCCTACAGCTCTTTTATCTTTCCAATTTCAGGTGTCCCAATGCATCGTTTTCCAAATGCTGAGAAGTTCCCTGAGCGTTTTAAGGCTTGGGTCAATCTTGTTGGTGGAAAACTAGAAACAGCAGTTGATTATGAGTATTACCAAACAAAGTTGGTTTGTGACATTCATTTTACTGCGAGAGATCGAAACCGTAATAACCGGTTAAATGCATTGGCAGTTCCATCACTTCATTTACATGGTTAGTATGACAATTCTTTTAGACTTAGAATCTGAATACCTACTGAAACTTTTAGCTATTGCTACTATTATATTGAACTTATGTACCTAATAATATTATAATTATGGTCTCTTTGTCATACAGTAGGTACCCAAGCCTATGTAATTTATTGGAAATTAAATATGCATGGTCAACTGCTAGTCAGTGTAAACTTACATAAATCACCCTTACTATGAAATAAAAGGCTCTTTGAAAGTACCTACTTAATAATAATAATTGTAACCATACCAACCTATATATGTATCGTATTGTTATTGATGTATATATATGTTATATATACAACCTTCTCCGTCTGGGCCTGCCACGATGTCGTTTGCCATTAAGAGGGACCCATTGGGTCATTAGTTTGGCCCATTGTTCGTCTGACATGCGGCAGATGTGTCCAGCCCAGTTCCATTTTAGCGTGGCAGCTTTCCAAGTGACATCAGTTATCTTTGTGATGGAACGGATGGTCGCAATATTTAACTAGGGACCTGGCACTGCTTTGCTCGGATTCGATCTAGTGATGATGGCATCTCAAAACATAGGTATTTTTGTGCTATATCTAACTTAGATATAAATGTATTATACACATAAACCTTCTAGAATAAATTCTCTAAATTATGGCGAAAACCGCTTTAAAATCTGTTTTATACGAAAAACAATATTTTATTATTCTTAATTTATTTTTTGTTGTGATTTCAGGAACATCGGCCAGGGAACCTGATAATAGTCTTGTCAGTCAACCTTCTGATTTACATGCTACAAATACAGGTAAAGATCTTAAGTCAGTTTTGATAAAGCTTTTTTCTTTCCAAACATGAACTGTAGGTAGCTATATAATAATTTTGCAAGAGATGGGCTAAAATAAAAATAAAACAACATTGTAGAAGCCCTGCTCGTTTCGTATACATAGTTAATGCAATATTTAACTAGGGACCTGGCACTGCTTTGCTCGGATTCGATCTAGTGATGATGGCATCTCAAAACATAGGTATTTTTGTGCTATATCTAACTTAAATATAAATGTATTATACACATAAACCTTCTAGAATAAATTCTCTAAATTATGGCGAAAACCGCTTTAAAATCTGTTTTATACGAAAAACAATATTTTATTATTCTTAATTTATTTTTTGTTGTGATTTCAGGAACATCGGCCAGGGAACCTGATAATAGTCTTGTCAGTCAACCTTCTGATTTACATGCTACAAATACAGGTAAAGATCTTAAGTCAGTTTTGATAAAGCTTTTTTCTTTCCAAACATGAACTGTAGGTAGCTATATAATAATTTTGCAAGAGATGGGCTAAAATAAAAATAAAACAACATTGTAGAAGCCCTGCTCGTTTCGTATACATAGTTAATGCAATATTTAACTAGGGACCTGGCACTGCTTTGCTCGGATTCGATCTAGTGATGATGGCATCTCAAAACATAGGTATTTTTGTGCTATATCTAACTTAAATATAAATGTATTATACACATAAACCTTCTAGAATAAATTCTCTAAATTATGGCGAAAACCGCTTTAAAATCTGTTTTATACGAAAAACTATTTTTTATTGTTTTTAATTTATTTTTTATTGTGATTTCAGACACATCGGCCAGGGAACCTGATATTAGTCTTGTCAGTCAACCTTCCAATTTACATCCTACAAATACAGGTAAAATTTAGTCAGTTTTGCTAAAGCGTTTTCTTTCCAAATATAAACAGTAGCAGTGCTTCCCTTTGAAAAATGGTACAGTCAGTATTCTATAGACAAATAATATAATCATATTGAAGATATGTACTCCGGCTTACCTCTTACAAAAATTTACCCTTTGCTACTGAACAGTAGGTACCTATATAATAATTTTGGAACATTGTAGGCCTGCTGAAGTCAGTTCTTACACATATTGATAATATATACGTACTTAGTACAGTATAGTAGGTAAACCAAATTCGGTAGGGAATTTGCTTATGAAATTTCTATGAATTATCCATTACTATGTTTCAGCCACAATTCATGACACTGTCACTGCATCTGCAGTAATGATGGATCACAATTACAGCAAGGCTAGCGGATCTTTAAGAAAAACAATTAGAATGGGTAAATGTTATTTTCTTGTAGCAAGTTTCAAAACAATATTACTTATATTAGGTACTTACCTACTTATGAAATATTATAATTATCTAAGATGTTTTTTCCAGATTCTACTAAGAGTTCACTGACATATAATTATGTCGGAGTGAAAGCCCTTTCTACAAAAGTGAAACAATTGCGGTCCGAGATAAGTCGTTTGCGGAAGAGAGGCCTGTCTTTCAAGTCAAGACTGGCAAATGCTGCTAAATTATCCCAAGTTGCTGCATTCCAACAAGTTGTGAAAAATTTGAAAACGCCTGCCCAGCTATTTCTCCATATGCAACTGCAATCCGCAAAAAAATCCAAAGGTAGGCGGTTTACTATGGATGAAAAAATCCTTGCATTGTCTATGTATAAGAAAAGTCCAAAGGCCTATTCTTTACTTTATAAATACTTTACATTACCTTCGACAAAGGCAATGAAACGTTTGCTAAGTCAAATTAAACTGTGTCCTGGCATAAATAGTATTGTATTCAATAGAATTAAGAAAACTGTACTGGAAAAAGATACTGCTGATCGTTTGTGCAGTCTCATGTTTGACGAAATGTCTCTGACACCTCAAATATTTTATAATAAGCAGAAAGATGCATTTGAGGGTTTTGCCACCACCAAAGACACCAAATTTGCCGACCACGCTCTCGTTTTCATGGTGAAAGGTTTAAAACACAATTTTAAACAGCCAGTAGCATATTATTTTACCAATGCCCTACAAAAAGTAGAGCTTAAAACACTCATAAAATGTGTAGCATTAGAGGTGCAAAAATCGGGATTAATTATTATTAACACTGTTTGTGATCAGAGCTCCGTAAATGTAGGGGCAATAACAGATTTAATTAATGACACCAGAGCGAGGTATTTGCGGCTAGGCAAAGAGTGGCGCCATGATTTTTTCACGGTAAATGGTCAGAAGATTATACCGTTGTTCGATGCTCCCCATTTAATTAAAGGAATAAGAAATAATTTACTCACTAAGGATATGGCGTACACCTCTAATAATAAAAATAATATTGTTAAGTGGGACTATTATCAGCAGGTGTATGCTGCAGATAAATCCAAAGGGGAGCTACGACTGCTAAATAAAATAACAGAAGAGCACATTGTCCCTGAAAAAATTAATAAAATGAGGGTGAAGTCCGCAACGCAAATTTTTAGCCACAGTTTCGCTGTGGTAACAGACCACTTAATAGCTAGAGGAGATTTGCCCGAAGAATGCAAACAATTAATAGAGATAACTTTGTTACTAGACAATTTGTTTGATGCATTAAATGTTAGCAGTTTTGCAATACCCAATGGTAAAATTTATAAAGGGCCGATTAGAAGGCACTCACCTCACCACCAACTATGGCTAAAATCTAAGGAAATATTAAAAACTGTGAAATTTATTCAAAAAAAGGTTACTCTTAATAAAGTACAATTTGTGGAAACGACTATACCATCTGTAAAGAATTTAATTAAAACTATTGAAGGCATGGAAGCAATTTGCAAGGTGTTGTTTGATAAATATGGTTATGATGCAATATTAACACGTAATTTTAATCAGGACCCTGTAGAAAACTTTTTTGGGAACATCAGAAGCTATGGAGCAAGAAATAATGCCCCAAATACAATATCATTTGAAGGGGCATTTAAAGCACTTCTATTAAATAATTATAATACACCTCATTCCAAAAGGGCAAATTGCGAAGAGGACACCAACAAGTGCCTACAAACGCTTAGTTTTTACGTCACTGAAAAACCAGATGCGACTGATGTTCCCGAGGAAGACAAAATTAATTTTACTGCCGATGTATTAATTGATTACTCCAAAGAGCCCGATGCTGGTCAAAGAAACTATGTATGTGGTTGGGTCCTGACTAAGTGTTTAAAAAATGTTGTGAAATCGTGTAAACATTGCAGACAAGACCTTTTAGATAAGAACAATGAAAATATTACTAATAATAGTTTTATAAAAGCTAAAGAATATAATAATAAAAAATGGTTATGTTATCCAAATGAGCTATTACAAAATTATTTCCATGACCTGCAAAATATGACAGAATCTTTTTTAAAAAAAACTGTTCCTAAACAAAATGTACGTGGGACAATAAATTCGTTTGCAGATGTTTTAGTGGATACCCCTTTTAAGTGTACTATTCATAAAGAAAAGTTGAAAGAGTATTTCTTTAATTTAACAGTTAGTGTCATACTACATAGTTGGTGTAGATCCATTAATCGTATTTTAACGGGAAAGATTACCTATAATGGAGAAGATGAAACAAAATTATCAGCACAATTGTATTATGATAAGCATAAACATTATAAAAATAAAAAATGACTAAAACATTAGACTTTCATTTCTCGTCCTTTCTATGAAAGACTAGCCTGCATGTGTACCTATGTCAACTGCATATCAATGGTAAGAAAACTAGTAAAAGCAGATCCTGTCCTCTGGTTTTGTTACTTTTGATATGCGCTTACACCAACGAATATTCCGACCAGTACCTACACTGCCGTTTTATAATTAAAAAGGGCACAACTAACATTTTTCATGAAATTGAGTTATTGTATATATCCGGAATCAGGAAAAAAGGCCTATCCAGATATATATATAACTCAATTTCATGAAAAATGTTAGTTGTGCCCTTTTTAATTAAAACGGCAGTACAATATATTCACTATTTATAGCTAGCTATAGACTGGTTAGTTTGGATACAAATTGTAGATGGCGCCACTGCGCTGGATTGCATAAAAATTGCGTAAGAGGGCACTCTTTACCCGGTATCTTATAGTACTCTTTGGCGGTAACCCTTTCGGACGATCCCGCTACCCCGAACGATACCCCACTTGACATAGTTTGTTGACTTTCATTTTTTTTCATTTTCACAATATGGCGTCACAGTAGTCGCCATATTGAATTTTTGTAACGTCATGTCTTTAGTGACACTCGCCGGACTAACGCGGCGTCCAACGTGGGCGATTCAACGCGAACGCGATTGCGAAGCTATCCGATGCGGTTTAAGCGAATTCAACGCGACGCGGCGCGGCGGCTCTGTCCTACGTGCGGGCGAAGTCCGCCGCCGCTGAATCTCTTTTCAGTACTTACCCTGCATTTGTCATGGACCGACGGGAACAATTTTTAATAGAAAATTCGTTTCTGAAATATCTAATAATAAGGTGCTCAAGAAGTGCGAGTACGACAGAGGAGTGCAACTAATTTATGACATATTTTTGGTGAATTTCATAATTTGTACGAATAATTACGGGTTCAACCATGGTTCAACCTATTAGTTCATGGTTAATTAAACAACATTATAATTTTGGCTTTAATATATTTAAAACAAGCCATCACACCGCAAGAGTTCGCGTGAAAATATCAAACCAACTGATCGCGTCCGCTACGCTTCGCACCGCACCCACGTGCGGTTGGTCACGTAGGACACCGCAATAGAGTATCATTTGTTTGTTCCATTCGCGCCGCTTCGCTTCGCGATCGCGTTCGCGTTGAATCGCCCACGTAGGACACCGCGTAAGAGGAATCGATTGACGTGTGAATCATAAAAATCGCCCCAGGCGTTTGGTCTGTATAGTGCTTCAAAGGAACATACAAACATACATACATAGGCTGATAAACACATTACCACTCCTTTGCGTCGCGCAGTCGGGTCATTCAAAATCTAGTCGCAATCTCATCTCAGCGACAATCAATGTCAAAAATGTAAGGAAGTTAGGGGTATTTTTAACAGATTGAGACTGAGATCAGACTGAACGTTCTTCAAATTACGAGAATTGCCCCTCAGGTACTTAGACGTATTATTTTTTTGTCGTTGTCCGTAACTTACTATAGTAATTGTACAAGAATATTTTGGCGCGTGGCCCAAATCGGAACTAACGCCACCATCCAGTTTTCTTCTTCTTAGCCGAATTCTGTTACTTAATACTTGTTTGGCGCGATCATCAGCGCCCATCAGCTCCTGTAACGTGCAGCTGACAGGACACGCAGGACACAATATTATGTCCCATCGTTTGCGGAACAGCACCACATTTACAGTCCAAGGCGGAGTCGTCTATGAATCTCCACTGAACAGGTTCGGCCAACCTGGGTCCGGAAAAAGACTTCCAGGTTACCCAAGGTAACTCATGTCCAGGTGGGAGGTCTTTAGCGGGTGGAACGAACGGTTTGGGTAAGGAAGCACTGTCTCGCTACAGCTTCACTCTTTCTTGTTATGGTTCGCCAGTGAGTGGGACTACACACTTTAAAAAACTGTTTCGGCTTTTCAGCCTTTGTGGCACAAGGATGTTGTCGTAGAAAGGGTGTCGTGTGTCGGAGACCATTTTGGCTCTCGCTGGAGCTTGTCACCGCTCTGCGAACCACTGGTAGCGCTATTACTGCTAGTGGATACAGCATTTTTACCGGGGTCGGTCAGTGATGATCCGGCACGTTTCATTCAAAGCTGTATCCACTAGCTTTGCATGGGCAGAACGACTCCACACGGGGCATGCGAATTCTCCCGCAGAAAAAGATAGCGCCAGTCCAGTAGTCCGCATAACGTCAGGCGAAGCACCCCACTTCGATGAGACCAGTCGACGAAGATGACTTTTGCGAGTGTGCACCTTCTGCTTGATATTCTTGCAGTTTTCGCTGAATGTTAAAGACCTGTCCAGGGTAACACCAAGATGTTTAGGAGAGTTGCTGTGCTCGATGGACACCCCACCAGCGGCGGCCCTAGAAAAATATTTAGTTGGTGCAAAATTGGCGCCTCTATGTACCATGTTCCTATGATATTATGCATATGCAGTTGCTTACACGGATTAATCGGATATTACATAGACTAGCTGTGCCCGCGACTTCGTCTGCATGGACTGAGGCTAAATTTCGCCGCGTTTCAATGGCGCGGTCACGTTCAAACCCTTATAACTTTTTAACCATGGTTTTGACAAATTTATGGATTTGGGAATCAACTTCTACAAATTTTTACAAAATCTTGGCATAATTTTTTTTTATTTATTTTGTCATGGCCGCGCTATTGAAACGGACACAAAATATTAAATAGCAAAATCAAAATTTCACAAAATTTTACCTATATGTAGGTATAGGTAAAATTTTGTGATGATTTTGATTTGGCATAAAATTTTAAGGCATATGCCTTTATGTTCGTATAACTCGTCAAAATGTAGGGAACAGCTGATTTTTTTTTCGCGATTTCAGGTTTTGTCCCATAGTAAAAGTTGTTTGTTATCATGAGTACAATCACGTGTTTAAGTATCGGTCACTAATTATCAGTCACCCTATATATAACTACGCATTCCTCAGAAGTTGTTACGCGATTTCGTTTTTGGTTGACTGTCAGTAAACGCGGCACCTTTTATAGAAGGTAGAAAGCTTTTTCATATCCATTATTCGTATAAAAAAGCTAAAAATCTCGTCCAGTCGAGATGTGCCCAGCATCAACAATCTCGCGTATCTTCACTCGACGGTCTGCCAGATTTTATTAACCAAACCCTCAGTGGTGACCTCAATGGGCCTTGGGCGCTCGGCGTAATTGGTAGTACTTACGCCCAAAACTAAATTCAGTAAACCACTTTATACCATTCTATGAGTAATTTTGCTTTCGGTGACGTAAAAAATAGTGTTTAGTTAACATTCGAAACTTGGATTTCTCCATTTTCAAGGAATACTTAGAAGAAAATAATATTATTTTCTCGCCAATTTTGAAAAGAACGGCATTAACGTTCTACGAAGTTTCCCTAGTATGAAACAAAAATAAATTATGAAAAGTTTTTATTCAACCTTAAACTGATGGACTTATCAAACCGTTTAGTTTGGCGAATACTTACTTATTTAAAATATGAAAATACAATTTTGGATATCAATAAAATTTTATTCATTTATGTACATGTGTATTTATTATATAAATAGCTTATGTATGTACGCAAATATGCGCCTGGACGTGGAATTGCGGACACCAGCTCTATACAATACAATAGTTTATGTTGTGCGATTCAACGACATATCAATAACCCCAATACAAGTAGGTAGCAATAGTGTTTTTAGATAGCCACTCTTCGAAAAACTAGATTCAATAAAAACGGCGGGTTAACCGTAGGTATGCATAAGATTAATTTGAAAAATCGGCCCTTAGGACATAATAAAGTTAATGATAGGTAATATTATAAAATAATAATAAGTATGATCTCGCAATATAAAAAGAAAACTTTTCCTTTGAAACTTTACGATACAGTCTCAAATATAAAAATTGGACAAATATTTTAAAACTGTTTATATACATAGAACACACGCATTACTACAAACAGACTACATTTTAGGCCCTTAACCAAAAGTATGGCAGTTTGCGTTGCGCCTGTGCCGGCCACGAAATAGGATAGGTTCTGGTTCTGAACTTATGTTTAGTTTAGTGATCTGGCTCGGTGACGGCGGTGATGACCTTAACCAAAAATTCTCAATTTTCATGGTAATTTCGTTAGTTTCAATTAAAGACACCGAGCCAGAACAGCTTACTGCTCTATCAAATGTGCTTTGCAAGCACCCCGCGTCACCATGAAATGCAAATAATTATGTAGCTGTATTGCGAATTTTCATAGTAAATCTGCGCATATACAGGGTTATCGGAAAAACACCAACAACCTCTTAAGAGGTCATTGTACTCATCATTATGAACAACTTTTACTATGGGACCAAACATGAAATCGCGAAAAAAGTCAGCTGTTCCCTACATTTATCTACAGGGTGAATTTGAAAACATGCGACAAATCGAAATGGGAGATTTTACTCATCATTATTCAATTAACAACTGTTACTACAGGACCAAACCTGAAATCGCGAAAAAAAATCTATTCGCGATTTCAGGTTTGGTCCCATAGTAAAAGTTGTTCATAATGATGAGTACAATGACCTCTTAAGAGGTTGTTGGTGTTTTTCCAATAACCCTGTATTGGGCGGGCTAACTCAATGCAAGTGTTTATTGCTTAACGTTTCGACGCAAAAGCTTTGCGCAAACGTCCCATGTCTGCAAAGTATAGGAAATATATGTGTGATTTGAGTTTCATGAACATTTCCTCCACCTTAATTTTCTTTACCGGCTTATGTATCGTGGAGTCTGATGTTTAAATAGGTGGTAGTCGGGCATATCCCGGGGGTGCATCATCAGGAATGGGCGCAACGAATGCCTTCCGGTAGCCGCGCGCGAGCTTGGCCGTCGGTGCGGGCAGCTCGGGCAGAGCGCCACGCACTAACTGACGCAGCGCCACGTTCCGCCGGCGCAACTCTACCACCTCGTTGTGGATACGTTCGCGTTCTGCAAATAATAATTAACCTTTATTTTCCACCTTATCTTTGACCACAGAGAATCCATACTAATCCATGTTAGTAAAGAAACTTAAAACCAATGTTAATAGGTATCAAAAAATTTATATAAACTTACTTAAATAAAAAATAAAAATTAATATAAATTTTATTTACAACTAGCTGCGCCCCGCAGTTTCACGCGCATTAGTGTCGATCCCGTAAGAATATTGGGATAAAAAGAATCCTATGTGTTAATCCTGGTTACAAACTATCTGTGTGCCAAATTTCATCCAAATCCGTTCAGCCGTTTGTGCGTGAAGAATTAACAAACACACTCACAAACTTTCGTCTTTATAATATTAATTAATGGGATTTTAAAACTTTGTGATTTTATTAATCACTAGCTTCTGCCCGCGACTTCGTCCGCGTGAAATTTCACCCTCACCCATTCACCCTCGAGTGGAATTTCGAAAAACCCTTTCTTAGTGGATACCTACTCTTTACAAAGAACACACCCTCCAAATTTCATGTCCCTAGGACCAGCGGTGTAGGCTGTGCGTTGATATATCATATCAGTCAGTCAGGACTTTGAATTGTATATGTTACCAGCAATCTGTCTAATCCGGTATTCTATACAATACCTAGGCAATGTATAGAATACCTAAAACGTTTAGGTAATGTATGAAATATGATTTACTTTATACTTTGCCTAGGCATTCTATATAGTACCGAATGCGCAGCCGGCAATGTGTGAAAAAAACGAAAGCGGGGAAGGGGAAGACGTGCGAGTAGGCAGTTAACTCCACGCGACAATTAATAAATATTTTTGAGTAGGTATAATAATTCTTATTCTACTGCAAAAATAGTAGATTGTACAACCAGTGCATAAAAGAAGCCATTTTACCCCGAGACATTTATATCCAACCGAGCCGCAGGCGAGGGTGGATACTTAAGTCGAGGGGTAAAATGGCTCGTTTATGCCTGAGTTATACACTCTGCTTTTCACTTTGATTCGATTGCGAGAAAATGAAACAGGCATAAAGTACATACAGCAAAAAAAAAATAAGTATAAGTATGTTGCAAAGCATAGCTAATTCCCGCCAACAAAATAAAAAAAAATTATCATTTGTGTCATTCGACTTGGGTACTTCATACAGCCAAGTCTTAAAAACGTTTCTTTACGTTTTTAAATAATAAATGACAACTATTTTATGATTTTATTAAATTAACGATAGAAAACACGGTAGTGGTATAAATAAATAAAAAATGAAATAATTCACGACTTTAATCTACGAAGTTTTATTGTGCGTGTGGGCGGTGTGGGGGCTCTTGGGCCTAGATTATCTTAGTCTTAGAAAAAAAAAATACTTTTTGCACTAGACCATAAAAAGCGATTTTATCCCAAGTAACACAAAATCGATATAATGGAAAAAGTGGTGACCAGAAATTTTCTTCTAGCTTCATTAGAGAATTTGAAGGGTTTTAGCAATGTCTTGCTTCTGTATAGCAGCATTTTATTAACTTTCTAGTTCCTAAAGCTATATAATCCTCTTTTTCAATCTTTTGTGCAGCTAAAGGTTTTATTTTAGATATAATTTATGCCTCTGTACAGCTTCTCATACAGCTGTAAGCATTATACAAAAGTATAAGCCGTATGTAAGCATTAATTACGGCTTAGGCTATTATAAAGCATTTTAAAATTCTTTAAAACTGCTCCATGTTTTATAACGACCTTTCGCATGGGTCACAACTGTTTAACGGTATACATTGGTGCTGTTTTAATGCCAGCTGTTTAAGAGCATTTCATTGTAATATTTTATAACCTTTATCTATACAAACGTATACTGAGAAGAATTTTAACAAGCAATAAGTCGTATACCGGTATCAAATCCAGCCAATAACCAGCTTCTTACAGTTCGTGTACGGCGGCTCCGGCTTATGTCAAAGCCAAGTGTTATTGCCGAATAATAAGGTGGGTTCCGTAACTTTAAATATGACAGATGGACAAAATGAACTGGTTTTTAAAATCGATTGCCATGCAGAGCAATCCCAATCCCAATGCAGTTCTACAGATAACGAAGAGGAACATTGTAACGATTATATAAAAAATGTGATATTACAAAATAAAATAAGAAAATGGGCGGTTGAGAAAAACATCACACATATTGCGTTAAAAGAGCTTTAATTTATAATTGCAAGTTACTTCTTCGGCGTCTTTGTAAGATGAAAGTGCTGTTCTTTTTTTTTACTTTGCACGACATAACTGGTCATTCAGGCCGAGGTTTTGAATATTCGTCTCTGGCTAATTTATAATAGGTCCTTTTCTTGGGATACCGGAGATGACCTTTCCATTCCCAGTTACTGGGAATGACGAAAAGCTGTATTTTTCCTTTCTCAGTTGTTTCAACGATTTTAAAAGGCATTTTGATACTGAAATGAAACGTAATAATTAGTTACCTACTTACTTAGACGTAATAAATAAATAAGTATTGGTAAGATATTATTCTTAAATCGCTCATCATTTTAATTATTTTGTTGAATTAAGTACTTTTAATTATGTTCATAGCTTAATTGAAGTGCCAGCTACAATAACATTTTTTAATGGTACCCATTCGATATGTAGTTTTTTTTTTATTTGTAATTACATATATCAAAAAACCCTTAATATTCAAATATCTACGAAACTATTTAATTTCGGCCATATGTGGGATTCAATTTGTTGCATTTTGGCTCCCTATCAGCTCCTGACGGATATACGTCGAATTACAAGTAACCCTGTACCAAGTCAAACTAAAGCGGGAATTCATTTTGCGAAATTAACCCGTGTAACTTCTATGTTTTGTCAAACTACCTATGTTGGTACAGAGGTTTTACCAAATCTTAAAATGTTTATACCGAACCCTAAAATGTTTTAAAATATACATTAAAAACTCTATGAACGCTGCTCTAATCAAGCTCTGCTACAGCCTGAACATATTTAAAAATCCTTTTTAATGCTTTTACCAAGCCAAAAGAATTACAAGAAATGTAGCGAATGCCTAAAGTTTTTAATTATTCTTACGCCATTTTGCTTTCTATTTCGATAATATATACAATTTAATTTTATGGTAAATAATGCTTTAAAAATGACTTCAACCTATGGTATTGACCGGCCGGTTCAAGACAGGTATCATAATGACAAAACTAATGATTTCTTCGTAAGAGCTTAATTTTTTTTTAGAATTCCACATCTTTTTATAGTATTTTTGTAATAAATAACTATTTAAATCGAAGGCGCATGAATTATTTGATGCAAATATATACATACATTCACAGTAAACTGATACTCGCAACCTTAATTCACTCAAACAGAACAAAAAACAAGAGTTTAATTACTTACCCCGTAGCACTTATATTTTTTTGTTGAAAGTATCACACACCATGTTCTTTTTTACACAAGATTTTATTAATAACAGAAATTTGCAAAGTAACATTTGAAAATGTTTTTATTTTGCCTTTGTAATGGTACAAGCTGTATAAGAGCCGCATTTAAGATATGCGCACTGCTTTAACCTGTTTTCACAGCCCATTATAATGCGTTTATCATTCCGGTAGACAACCAATATAATGCTGCTAAAATGCCATTTTAATACTTAAGTCTGTATAATTTGGGGCCCAAATTAGCATTACAAGAGCTGTATAGCGGTTTATAATGCCCAAATTTAGACTTCTTATAAAGCTTTAAAAATATGCAAATTCTGTTATCCATCCATTATAAAGCTATTTTGTGTTACTTGGGATGTCGCCTAGGTAAGCACAACATAAAGACGAACTTTTAGAGCACGAGAAGTAAAAAAAGTATTATATTACCTACCTTTTTATAAAGATTATTTTTAATGAGTAATTGTTAATTTTAATAACGTTAATTTTGAGCAAACGAGCTGTTTTATTTCTCCGTAATTTTATAGGTAAGTACTATAGAGGAAACTTACATCTGACCAATTTGAAAACAAAATATAAGTACGGTTCGTATTAAGAACCTCCCCCTTTATTTTCGTCGGTTAAAAATCACGTACACACGATGAACACATCTGTTAGCAAGTATTACTATAGCGGCCATGTGTTGCAAGCAAGATAGTCCTTTTTTTGATGGGAAATCATCTAATGACTCCTCCCGCTCTGGGTGGAGCGGAAGGGAGTGTCAGACTCACTGACTAAAACCCATCCGTGTTCCTTCCTTAGCCTTTTATGTTCCGAGGCAGCGGTAACCCTTTCGGACGATCCCGCTACCCCGGAGCAAGATAGTCCTTACGGTGTATAGATGTTCGCTTCTCCCATAGTAGGTACTTACATAACATTGATAAATATAGACCAAATCTATTTACACATTGCCGGTGAACCAGCAGGTACTAGTTGGTTGGTGTAGGTATCTACATAATAAAGAGTATTCTATTCTATTCTATACAATCCCTGGGAAATGTATACATTACCTAGGCAAAGTATGTAACGGACAATAATATTCATAATATTTCATACATTGCCTGGACGCCTCAGGTATTCTATAGGGTGACTGGTAATTAGTGACCGATACCTAAACACGTGATTGTACTCATGATAACAAACAACTTTTACTATGGGATCAAACCTGAAATCGCGAAAAAAAAATCAGCTGTTCCCTACATTACATACATGTTCGTATAACTCATCAAAATGTAGGGAACAGCTGATTTTTTTTTTCGCGATTTCAGTTTTGGTCCCATAGTAAAAGTTGTTTGTTATCATGAGTACAATCACGTGTTTAAGTATCTGTCACTAATTACCAGCCACCCTATATACATTGCCTAGGTATTGTATAGAATACCTGAATTATACAGATTACCAGTAACATATACATATAATTATATAGATTTTAAAAATGTGTTTTACTGTTATGAGCCGTTACTTTAATTGATTGATTATAAAAATAATCAATGAGTCCTAACCTCCATAAGAAATAAAGACTTTGTGGTTATTAAATAATATGTCGTGTGTATGTATTTTAATTTTACACCAATGGCAAATCCCCATTATGTACTCTATGAGACATTGGGGGTACTCAATGGGGATTTGTGGAATTACCCAATACCTACCACCTACAGCACAAAGTGCACAGGAAGTGGCATGTATAAACATAAATAATGACTAGGTAAAATTTTTTTGTTTGTGCTTCCCATGATCGAAAGCGAATTAGGCAATTGACCGAGTTTTCTTTTACGTTGCCTGAATCTAGCGCAGTGAATATCCGCAACTATGTACTTACATTGGGGATTCAAATTATAATCGTATGACAGGATGGAAACCTTTATCCGCAATGACAGAGTGTGACACCAATGAGGCATGCGATTTTAGATGCTGTTAAACCACTCCATTTCGTAACCCACCTTGTAATATCGACAAATAATTGTTCAATCCAGTTAGCAGTCCATCCCAAAACTTATCTTTCTCTGATGGGAACACATTTTTCCATTGTAACCAATAGTTTTGGATTTCTTCATAAGTAAGTCTGCGAGATGGAGTTTCAAAATTCGGTGGTTTCAAGCTATCTCTGTAATTAATGATTAACGTAAGTAAGTATAAAAGTCTGGATCGAACATGATCGAGCACGTCGGATCGTTTATTATGTTAACTTGTTTCCTTCTCAAAGCTGGTCAAGCTGAAACACTACGAGAGCTAAGCGTGGCTAAGCGCCAAATACCTTCAGTATACTAACAGTATATTGTTAAGTTTCTTCTTCTCGGGTGGTACGAAAAATGCTATAAAATCGCTCAAAGCAGTCAAAACTTGCATTGGCTCTATTTCCAAAACGTGACCCACTGAAAAACAAACAATATAGTTAGCAAAAAATAAAGTGATTGCTATCTGATATAAAGCTGACCAGTTTGTTTGTAATCTCTACAATTTTATTACGAGTCGGATTATATCAGTGGAAACGCAATAATTAATTTAGTATGTTTAGTCAAAGTGCGAGAGAGTGGTGGCCCAGTGGGAACGGCCGGCCGCGACTAACGAGTTGTAGGTCGTAGGTTCGACCCTGACACGGGCTTTACTTTTTTTTAATTAATTCATCACCGCTGCTCTCAAAACGGTGAAGGAAAACATCGTAAGGAAACCGGCATGTCCTAGAACCAAAAATTCAAAGACATCTAACAACTCGCACTGGGCCCGCGTGGTGGACTATAGCCCACTCCCTCTCATCGAGAGGAGGCCTGTGTCCCAGCAGTGGAAACATTACCAGCTGATTATGCTAGTCGAAGCGCAGCAGAATAAGGACAAATGTGCTATATATAACTAACGTGGACAGAGAAAAGGATTGTTTTCTTTAAGAGTTTCTTCGTCGGCGCTTCCTTGTATGTGTGGTGCTACGGTGACGGCTCGCGGCCTGCGACTGGAGATGGAGCCGACCTCCGGCGTGCCCCCATTCACCATAACAGTCGCTGAAACAAATGAATACGCGTATTACTGCACGGTTACATAAAATTATACCAATAGGTCTACTTATCCATACTAATATTATAAATGCGAAAAGTGTATCTGTCTGTCTGTTACCTCTTCAGCTTCACGCTTAAACCGCTAAACTGATTTTGACGACGATTGACGTGTAAAAGTGTTTGTACCGTAGCGTTATCTACAAATGCCGCATGCGAACTACGCGTCATACTGGACGTCACACAAAATCCTGCATCTCGCAAGCAGAGTTTACCGCGCAACTAATAAGCATAGGTGTACACAACGGCCCGACATGCATCGTAGGGCAGTTGTCTGCGCCAGACACGACACCCGTCTGGTCGGAGGGTCCTCTCTTTTTTATGGAGGATGAGTGAACTTTACACCCTGTTCCGCATACCTCTATACTGGTGAACCCGAACATAACGTCAGCGCAGTCTTCGTGCAAATACTTCAGCGTGACGCTGACGTCATCATTATTATCACTCCGCAAGCTTTAGCAACGAGTCACCCAGCCAGCCAGCCAGCACCCACAACTTAAACGGGTATCCTGACCATCAGCATGCAGCGTCCGCGCATACCTGGTCATCACCCTCAGCCTCATCTGAAACCTCGGCACAGCACACTGAACTTTCGGCCGGTCCACAAGCAGAGCCTTTAAAACTTAAAAAACCCTCTCCTGGTCGACTAGTAGTCAGCCTCTACCCGGCGCTGTACGACATCCGACGCACTGGAGCATAACGCAGCGCCACCCCGACTCACTGGGGGCATCTTCACAGACAGTTCCAACTCACCGTAAACTATGCGGCAACCGGTTCCGACTCACTGGAACCTCAGCTGGCCTGGCAAGCATCGCAAGATACAAGACTCAGCCCACTATCGACATCCGGTCTCCGGAGGGGAGCGATATAGCGGTATCTACAAACGCCACATGCGAACTACGCGTCATAATGGACGTCACACAAAATCTGAGTATATGATATTAATTTCAACTTGATAACTCCACGCGTTCCTGGGGAAAAGGGTCTTGACAGACGGACAACAAAGAGATCTTATAAGGATTCCGTTTTTCCTTTTGAGGTACGGAACCCTAAAAATTAAATACTATTCGTTGGTAAGCGCATTACTTGAGAACGGCTGGTCCGATTTGGCTATTTTTTGTTTTGTAAAATGTTCGTAATCGCCCGAAATCGGTATTAATCATAGAAATGTAAAAAACAGGAGAAGTGGCAAGGGGGCGTGTCTGTGTCCACGCGCCATGAGCAAATTAAGCCTGTACTCGGCAAATGGCCGTCTCCGCGAACTAGTGCGATTTCGACCGTGATCGTGGTAAAATATAAAAATGCCGAGTTGTTCAGTGGTTTCCTGCAAAAACCGAAGTCAAAATAAAAACTTCGTATCTCACGGAATCACTTACCATATGTAAGTAAAAGTATTTTCCTGTATTTGTCATAAAAATCATAAAAAACAACAAATCGTAAAATATTCCTTGCTTATACTACGTTATTTTTGTTTTCAAATATCGCAGCGGCTGTACTATTTTTGCAGCAAATACATTGCTCCTTAACCACTACCTTAAGGATTTCGCTAAGCGACTCGACAAGCAATGTAAAAATAACAAAACGATAATTTATTTATGCGGAGCGTCGCATGGTACGGCCGCTGTGTCTTGCGGCGAGATAGTGATGTAATTGGTAATGTCCACTAACGTAGGCTATCGACAACAATGTCGATTGCCCAACGAATATATTGCTATTATAGTTAATTTTTCAATTTGTCAACCGTTTTAACCCGGTTTATAGAAGACCTGACAAGATGACGTTTAAATCCGGATGGTAGACCCTTGAGAAGATGTAAAATAATATTAACTTTTTTATTTACTTCAATTTTTTTTTTTAGCTACATTTTATTGATTTATAATATAATATGCTCTGGACATATCGTTTTTTATTTATTTTATTTTCATGACCGTACATTATTTTTAGTACAATAATGAATGGAAGAATCGATAATTTTCCGATTTAGTCAATCACTAGCGTATATATGTAAAATAAATTGCTTTTGCACAGCACAACGATAGCGACAGATGTTCTTGTGTGAGTAAGTTGTACGGTGCTTGGTAAATGCACGCTGTGTATGACGAGTTAAGGTTTATAATTGATTGTGTAGTACGTTCTGATTTATGAATTGCAAGTGTGTGCGCGACTTTGTATCTGGGCATTTTCATTTCCAAGTGCCACCCGTATTTAATATTGAGTGTTTCAATAAATTGTGATTTTCTTATTATTTTATTTTTCCATATAATAAAAAAACTATTAAGTTATTTAAAAATATGTTATATTATATTAAAATCCTGCGATTTCAGACTAAAAACATATGAAAAGTTAACTTGAGTCATAGAATAATATCCATTTCGTTACCAATTTGAAATGTGAAAAAGGAAATTAAAATACATTTGTTTGATGTCTTACTTATTTTTATCCAATAAAACAAATAACATTCTTCAAAAAATCAATTTTATTTGGTATGTTAGGCTTTAAATAATATTACAAAAAAGATTTGCAACCAATTTCGTTACCATTGTGTCTCAAACTAACATTCATTTTCTTATTTTTTATTAAAATAATTCAAATAACAAAAAACTAAAATATGCGTACAAAAGAAAATTTTGCGTACTTTCGCATACCAAATTATAAAAAACAGAACGTTTGGGAAATTATTTTAAAATGAAAATTATTATATGTGTGGTTTCGAGGACAGTAACGAAACCGAAACATAAGGCAGTGTCTACAAAGTCTCAATAATTTTTGAAAATTACCATATATGGTATAGTTTTATTTTATAATAAAAAAGTAGCTTTTTTTAAGTCTTCTTATTAATTAAGTCTTTGGTAAGTATCAGCTAAAAATTAATAACTACGACAGATGAAGTCGGCAAAATTTGTAATCAATAATTTTTTTAAGGTGAAAGCTTCAACCAGCTCGCGAAATTCAAATTTTCTTAGGTTTTCTGCAATTTGCAGGACAGTGCTAGGTTGTATGTTGATTCAAATATTGTTCACGACTGTGAGACGCACGTAGTTACAGAATTATGATCATCAAAATTATCAATACAACCCCCAAGTTCATGTAACTCCAGAAATGATTTTGACATTGAAAAACTCGTTCCTCCAGTTACATGAACTAGGAGGGTTATATTGATAATTTTTTATTATAATTCTGTAACTATATACGTCTTAAAGTCGCAAATCAAATTTTTATCTACATACAACCTATAACTAGCCTGCAAATTGCAAAAAATCGTAAGAAAATTTTAATTTCGCGAGCTACCCTGAAACATCAGCCTTAAAGTAAAATTATTATTTATTTTATACAAGACACAATCATCATAACCATTATTTATATCTTACCATCATTATTCACAATAAGGTATCCATAGAGATTACTAGAGAAGTTATTAATAAAGTGGTACCTATTTTAATCAGCCTCGTTAAATAAAACTTCAAATAATCAAATCTTTTAGATTAATGCACAATATTCGCATTCATCGCTTATGTAATGATCATACGCACAGTAATATGAACAATAAGGACACCAGAAAAAATTGGCGTCTAGTAATCCTACTATTTTATCCCTAGTAATTACAAAATGAAGTGGGTTGCCTAGGTCAAATAAAGGGAAACCGCAACCGTAACATTGGTTAAGAAGAACAAAATGAGTAATTTCCCAGGGCCACACCATTGTTTTCAGTTGGTTGAGGCAAGTTTTTGTCAAAAATAAATCAATATCCATTACAAGTTGTATCATTTTGACGATACGCTTTACCTGGAATAATAAAAAAAAAACTAAATGAGATTGTACTCGACCCCTAACTGGAATTTGGAAAAGGCTAGGCGGAATATATTTATATGTACATATTAAAGCTTAAATTATCATTTGGAATCCGAGCCCAATAAGCACGAGTCACATACGAAATCAAAATGAATATCACCATTAACACATTTTTCGCAGACCAATTTTTGACAAGCCATACATTTAGCCTTTCGGCTCGAGATTATTCCAACATTGCATTGATTGCATTGTAGAGATTTAGATTTCCCTGGAACACAATATACTGAGTCTTTAACCTTGGGAACCTTAGAGTTTTTTTTAGGGCTACATATGTTGTAGGGTTTGTTAATCTCTGTAAGGGGAGTCGAAGATAAAGAATCTGTATCATGAATTTCTATTACTATAGGCAACTCGTCTATGTCTATCAAATCGATGTTTTGGTCAGTAGAGTCTTCTTTAACGAGGTTCTGAATAAATTGTACATCTTCCGGATCGTATAATGAAAATGATATTGAATTATTTGAAATTTCTGTTAAAGGATCTCTAGTTGGTTTCTTAGATGACAGTTGCGAACATAAATCTTTCGTCTCACGATTTTCACACGAATGGTTTCGAATCACATTTCCTGATATAGATGGTTGGTTTGCAAAATTTTCGACGTCTGGTGCTATACAATGATATTGAGGACAGAAACATAAACAATCCCCTCGAACAGCCCCACAAAAGCAGCTAATATTCTTATATTTCAGCATATTATTATTAGTTGTCGTAATCTGATGTATTAGCATGGTACCTTTAAGGACAGGTACTTTGTTTGGTAACAAGGAAAACACTTCGGTAATTCTGTGTTCAGGGATATAAAAAACTTTTATGCATGTGTAGGATTCTGTCAGCGCTTTGTAGGCCTCGGTTGCGTTTCTTATATCTCTACCATAGCACACTTTCGTATCTAACATTCGCTTAACGCAACCTCCTATACCATCGGCAACACTTTTGCCGTGACCGCTCTCGAAATATGACCATGTACAATAATCAAAACCGTATGTATTTGTGTATTTCCAGAGTAAGTAAAAATTATTTTTCTGCCTGTATTGGCTGCTAGGCCCATCAGAATAAAAGTGTACAACAGACACATTTGGAGATGTCTCTTTAATTAAATCTAAAATTGGCGTCAAATGTGCCCATATTGCAGCTGGTTGGTGATTATTAGTGTCAGAAAGTGTACAAAAGGACTGTGAAGTGTCTCGCCAATAAACCATACCTGTATGTATAGTAATTTGCGATTTAGAAGCACCGAAATGCATAGCTTGAATTTCACTAGACATCTTTCCTGCATAATTTTCCGAAAAGTCACAAATTATCACAGCTTCATTATCTTTTAGTTCTGTAACTAGCTTTTGATACTGGGTTTGTTGGTGCACCATATTAAAATGATGTTTTTTAAATATTAAAATATCCTTATTGAAATTTGCCAGTAATTCATTGATAGAACCTTCCTTTAAAGATTTCATTGTTCTTTTGGTCTTAATTGTTTTGTAGTAGTCTCCATCTTTTTTTGTATATTCATGATTTTGCTGTTCCCACTGATTCCATGTAATACTTTCCGGTAAGTTATTGTTATCAATCTGCAGTTGAAGTTCTTTATCTTTACATTGTTGGCATTGATTGTACATACACTCATAATTTTTTGTATCACACACTATCCCGTTTAATATATCTTTTATGTTTCCTTTTACCAACCCATACTTCTTTAAGACAATGTGCTTCATTTCCAAGTTATTATGCTTTATACATAAACATGTGTCTCTTGAAGTAAGACCTGGTGAGAGTACAAAGTGTGGTTTATTTTTATAAAACGTTGTAAACCCGTATACTCCTCCCTCTGCTTTATACTTCTTATATGTATTAACTAATGTGTCTAATAAATAACGAATTTGCTGTTTGTTTTTGTTTTTGGTTCTAGTTTCCTTCCTGCCAGATGTGTTGCGGCTCACGTCATCCCTCATAAAAAATGATTTAATTTCAGCATTATGTACGATTCTATTTGTTTTCTTTCTATTTCGTGGTTTTTGGTTTAGTCCCAACATAGAAGTAAGATATGCTTTATTTTTAGAATTTTTAATTAATAATTTTAGTATATTTTTATCTCTTCGTGATTTTAATGTTTTATATGACTTATTCAATGTCAATTCTAAAATCTCTTCTCGCGCCTTTGATTTTAGTAAATTATTGTTTAATTGCGAAATTTTATGCTGAGAACTTTGCTTGAGTCTAGTAAGACGTTTTTTGTATTTTTGTAATTTCATTTTTAGAGTGACACTTTGCGATTCGTAAAACCTACATCTGCTTAGTAAATAGCTTGATTTTTTTCTTAGCCTTTTCATTATTTGTTCTTGGCTTTCTACGCTTACGGTTTTCTTCTTTTTCTTTTCTTCTACTATTTTTAACGCTTTAACTTCTTCTCTTTTCTTTTGCTTTTCGACTCTCCACTTTTCTCTCTGTATTTTTTTTTCAGCGTCTGTCATTTCAGAGATCTTTTTTTTATTTGATTTAATTTTTGCGAGGTGCCTTTTTCTTTGAGCCTCATATTCCTCAGGACGCTCAGTTTTTAACTTCTCCCTGTATCTTCTCATCTTTTCAGCGGCAGTGAGCGGCATTGTAATTAATAAATACCTTAAAAGCATATAAATATTGCTAAAAACCTTCCACCATCAATTTAATACGATCAGCAGCAAAGCACTCTCACATAAAATGGTCTTTGCTCAAGTCATGCTTTCAAAAAATTTAATAAATTAAATTGAAATTATGTGCAAGCCATTTATAAAAATAACGTTACCTTGTTTGATACTTACTTAGTTCTTCTACAATAACCTTTTGAAATCTTTTTTGACCTTTATACGGCCGGCACCTAAAAATACAGTTAATTTTTTTTTAACGATAATATTGTCGGGTACATTACAAAAATATTTAGTTATAACCGCCGCTTTATGATTCGGTTTCGTTACTTTTGATGTTCGGCATATACGTTACTGTTAGCAAAGTAACGAACCCGAAATGACGGACAATTACTTTCATAAATAATATGAATTCTTGTAATTTAACTAATTCTTAACTAGTACATATTTCTTTGCAAATCACTTCATAATCTAATTAAGAAAATATGAAAACGATCTGTTAGCTACAAATTTAGATTTATAAAGGTAAAATTGTAGTAACTCACCTGGACAAGTTTTAGCACACACTTGAACACACGGCTGATACAACCTCATTTGACGCTGTCTGGACGAAATGGCCGACACTCGAACACAGTTTTGACATTATACGAACAATGTTGTATTTAAAAAAATATTTCGTTACCATTCGGAAAATTTGGATAGGCAAAAATACGGTAACTAAACGGACACTGTCGGAATGCCGACAAAATGGGTGTTTCAATTTATTTTAAAAAAATGAATAAATTACTTAAAAAGCAGATTTTTTTTGCATAATTGTTAGTTTATATTGTAAGCTTCTAATTAAGTGAAAAAACATTACCCCAAGTCGAATAAAAATGTTAAAAAATATATAAATTTTAGTTGATAGTTGGTCGGGGACAGTAAAATATAGGGGGTAATTTCAAAAATGAATCTGTTTTATTATTATTTTCTTGACTAAGTGTTAAAATATTATGTTACTATCTTAAGCTAAGGATGTACTAGTATGCTTAGCATTAAAATAAATTTGATAATATCCTACCGAAATCATATAATAATTAATTTAATACGAGGGACAGTCAAAAAGCGGGGGTGGTCTTTAAAAATGAAAATGCCCATCTATTGCTTTTACTGAATTACATGTGTAGTAGTGGCGCGGTGGTGGGGCCAACCTAGCGACATCGGGTTCTGATACATTTTCAACTACCGGGCATATCTCCTTCTTTCATATATCTATGGTATTAATAGAGAGAAACTTGTAAAAAAGGTTCCAAGAAAATTTCTAATTCGGGAAAAAACGGAACGTCCTTTTTTTCTATGGGATTTTTGTATGAACTTTTGGATTGAGGACAACGTCTGTCGGGTCAGCTAGTCATTAGTAGGTAAATGTCGTGTACATACCTACAGTCAGCGGCCCCGAAACCATAACAAAAAGCGGGTGGTTCCAGAAATTAGTTCTATATTTGGTTCGCGCTCTGTTATGGCTTATGGGCCGCTGGGTGTAGGGACACATAATTTACATTTTGGGGCTACAATAACAAGCATTGATCTTACATTGGAGATCTCCACATTTCTGCATCATTTCTTCTGCCTCCGTCATCAAAAGCTGTTCCACCGGTGATAGTTCACTTACACTCCTGTAAGGTACAATAAAAAGACAGAAACAATAAAATTCCCAATCAATAACCTAATTAGGTACCTACAATTTTTCTTCAGTGAATTATATATAACAATTTTAAACAAAACAGATTTATTTATTTTGCTATCAAAATTAAAATGCCAGATAGTTGTACGCATTCGCGACGTGATGTTCGATAAACGACGAAAAAATTACAACACGGGTAGTTCAAAATAATGTACAGACGCCAGCACATCAACCTACACCTAACTGTCAAATTTTCCCAATCAACATTGAACCTTATGCTTTAGCGATAAAGTTGAAAATCTATTACAGAAATCTGACAGATTGTAGTAGGTTGATGTGCTGGCGTCTGTACTAAATCCATAGTTGTGCGTCGATGTTCCCTGCCACCCTTATATCAAGCTTCTGATTAACAATGTCGCGACATTTCATCATGCTGGCTCTTTCGAAAGGCCCATACCACTTAGCACTGAATGAATGATACAGGTAGTAGTGTGTAACAAATGTATTGACAATACGGATGACGGGATGAGTTACTGTAGTCTATGGCTATTGATCAACCCAGCCTATTGCAGTCTACAGTCGACACTGGTTTCAGTCTTTTGCATGCAATCTGTCCCTAGCAGTCCAGTGACTTGCCTATTATGCTGGGACATCACTTGGCGTATTAATGCAAATATTCACGTTGTATTGTCAATGCAATCAACTTAATTTCAATAATTATTATAATTAAAAGCCTGGAATGTCCCAACTGCAGGGCAAAGGCCTCACCCCTACACTCTTTCCTCATTTCTCACTACATAAAGTTGTAAAGGATCAGTTTTTGTTGAAGGAATCCAGCTCATGCCGCCATCTCCCTTTATTTCGATGATGATACAAAATATACCCTACCGAAGTAACGCTAACAGCTTGACACATACGCCAAGAATTGAATGATGTGCAAACCTGAATCCAATGTGTTGTGTACGCGACGTGCTAGCCGACACACTTCTGGCAGCGAGGCTTGTACGAACTCTGGCTATTGATCCCCTGTCTCCTCCTCCACCTAAGCCTATCGAAATAAGAATAACGGGTTTAAATGAAATTAAAAGTTTCAAGTTTATTTACAAGCTTCCATTATTTCTATAGGGACTTCAATTTATTATCTACTCAATAAAAAACTTAAATTCATTCATTCATTCACTGACAGACAACGCACAGCCTAAACCACCTCGGTTGACCTCGGTCTAGTAACATGAAATATTCCTTATTAACGAAGGTGGGCACTATGGAGGGATTTTAATAAATTCATCCTAAATGCGTTAAATAAAGGATGGAAGTTTTTCATTTTTGGCGATGGGGATGGGCAGTCCCATTGGGTACACGGCTTGTCTCAGATAATTTACATTCCTACGCCACTTAGGTACTCAATTATATACTTTAGCGTTATCTTGATTTCTGAGAGACGCATTTGTAATTAACTTTTTTACGACAATAAGTTTATTGCTCCAAAACTAGATTTATGAGATTATGAATTCAAATATAGTTTGCTTGCTTAAGCAATATAAGTCGTGTGGACGAGACGCAGGTTTGAGTCTTCTATATATAGGTACTTTATCAGCCGCATACAGTAATGACCTAGGTACCTACTGAGGTGGTCTCGGTAACGCTCACTGCAGATTCAAAATACTCCGACCAAAAAACCGACTTAATGTATTGTAAAATGTGTAATGGGCTTGGGGGCATCGAGAGCAAATAAATAAATAATATATCATACTCAAGACCAGTACGCTGACGCCAGCCGTCACCGGTAGTGAACAAATAGAAGACCCTAGCTATAAAAACTGCATGATTTACCCACCCCGTCTTATCATACCGCCTTGGGATTCTGCCTTTGACATAGCGCTTGACACAGCATCCGGTGATAGATGATCCTGCGCCGGCAACGGAGTATCCGACGCTATTTCCAAACCCACGCAAATAGGGCAAAACGCATAGTTCAAAAATGTGCCACACAAAAGATCTATATCCTCATCCGCTTGAATTTCTAGCGCCTAAAAATAGTAATATATTATGAGTATCTTCAGTAATAGAGGTAGCTGTAGGCAAGAAGTGTACCTACTCTGTAGCACTCATGGCACCCAGCTGGTAATTTTAAGTAGACACATCATCATCACTCCTGCCCTTATCCCAATTTATTTGGGGTCGGCGCAACATGTCTATGTCTTCTATACTTCTCTATTAGTCGTCATCTTATAAGTACAGAGAGCTTAAAATAATTACTAGTGCTAGACCTTAGCTGTCATTCTCAATCATGCATTACGAACCAATGTTGCTTTATACCATTACTAAAATTAACCAGTAATCTTAAATTAGTATGTCAACGACGCGCAACCCGTGCAGGAAAGGCGCTGTATATAACAAAGTCAAGGATTACTTACCATAAAAATTGCATCTAGCGTACACAAATTTCTGGAGCTCAATTGGTACTTTTCAAGAAGTTTGAGTAAACGATCTTCAACTAGAAAGCCCGTGTTATCCGCTACAAGCTGTAGTATGTGACGAACCTGCGGAGTAATCACATTTATCTTATAGTAAGACGCGAGCCATGCCTAAGACAGTCACGTTAATCCCGAAAAGAAGAGAAATAACGATGGATTTTAATTCCAAGACTGAAGAGACAAAGTATCCCTCTAATTAATTTTGTTTAAAAAACTGAAGCGTTCCACACTGCGCTCCGATACCTACAGAATACTGACGTTGCTTAAAAAACCACTAAGCTGAAGTGGGACTAGGCTGGCCAAGTCCGCCGTATGCCCAATGGTCTGTGGGCCAAAATAACCACGTAGTGACGTGGAGCCCTGACACAGCCACAGGCGTCGCGGCAGGCCTCGTAGAAGATGGCGGGACGAGCTGGAGAAAACAAACGACCAGTGGTTCAGTCCACTTTAGCCCTGGATCGAAAGAGCTGGAAGTCATGGGGAGACGCCTTTGTCCAGCAGTCGGATGATGCAGGCTAACAGTAACTGAAGCGTTAATCGAGTTTTGATACTGACTGTAGTTACAAAGTATGAAGCTTGACTATAGTGTGTACCACATAAAATTACCAATTTATCTTTTGCTTCCCCAAACTCGTTTTCGGGATCAATGCCTTCCTGCTCAATGGCAGTCGATGCAAGCTTGGCTTCCGTTTCTAAAAATAAAACAGGCATGCTTTTCTTTGAATCGGTTATTTTATATCGTTACATGTATTTTGTTCCAAGAGTATCAGCGGGGTAATTGCGTCGGAATCTGTTTCATTTTGAGAGTTCAACAACATTCATTGCGTTATTTACGTGTTGAGCAGACAAATTTTTCGAACTTATGAAGCAATGGATTAGCAATTTGCTTCAAAATGATTCAGATTCCGATTACGCAATTAGGGCGCTGATGTAAAACGTAAACAAAAAGATTCGATACGTGTCTGTGGGTGGATGTCAATTTGTAGTGCCACTCGCACGTTGATTGGGGTTAATTTGATAACAAAAATATTATGAAAACAATTTTCGTCGATGATTTTCAATTAGGTACAATTTAATAATGTTATTCAAACAATAAAATTATTCTTGGAAAAAGTTGAAAATTTTTAAATAACTGTAAATAAGTATAAATTGGTTATCTATACAGGGTGTCCCTGGAAGTATGGATCAAATCGAATAGGGGCGTGGGCAAGGTCATTTCCAAACTTTTTAGCCCTGAGAATGTCAGTGAATTTTATTACGGTTCAAAAGTTCATAACTTTTTATTTTTTCTCAATCATTTCGCAATAAAAAAAAACTAAGTACTATCAAGACTATCTAAAAAAATTAAATTGATAGCCCTGATAGTTTTTTTTTTCGATTTTTTTAAAACGATTCGATTTCTCGTCTTTTTTTCACATAGTACAAGTATTACGAATATTACCGTATTTAGCCAAAGGACTCTTGGGCGGTTTCTGCGGCGGCGGGGGAGCCGGCTCGGCTAGAATATGAGCATGTAGTGCTATTTCCCCTTGGCGTAAGTCTTTGCTCAACTCTAGACACCTCGCATTCGACATCCGCCACACTTGAGTGAACTTGTTATGATTCACCTGAGCGAAGTGATCAGACTTCTTCTCCAAGTCCTCCATTGTTTGCATCAACTTAATGATTTCAGCGTCCGCCTTTATTTCCTCTATAGCCCCATCCTCGGCCGCCTTCCGTATTTTCGCTCTTAATGAATTAGCTATATCAGACATTTTATTAAGTTTCCGTTTTTGTTGCGATCTTACAAAAACATTCTCCTCTTCGCGTTTTTTTAGAACCTGAAAATATTTTAAAGTAAAACAGTAGGAATAATAATCATACTAACGTATGAATCATCCATATTTTTACCTGATACGTATAACCAATTTTTTCGGTATTAATTATACACGTAGCCTTCAACTTTTCCAGTTCTTGTTGCAACTCCTGAATCAAAGATTCCAGTTCTATTTTGGCATCGCGATATTTTTCGTGATGCTCCCACATTATAGCCTCAATGTCTAATTTATGTTCGTCCAACTGAAATTGGTTACCAAATTAGTATGTTTTTATATTGTTGTTCAATCATTTTAACCACATTACACAATATTTCATCAACCTGCACAAATTTGTACTCCAAATGTGCAGTTTCTTCTTTATCGCATTGCTTATAGAGTGCTTCCCATCTCTTGTTGTTATGATCAATCATTGCTTCGCGTTCAATGTTCACGGCTGCTTCTATCAAACTTAGCTGCTTGCCGTAGGCTCTTTGCATCATTGTTATTTGCTTTTCAATTCTATCTGACAATTCTTTAATGTCATTATCCTGTAATAGTAAGAACAAAAATTAAATAGCTATCAGGCCCAGACGGAGATGACGGGATGAGCTTGACTCTTTTAATAAAGATTGGTCCTTGGCAGCTCTGGACAGAGAGAGATGGAAAGAGAGTAGGGTTACATTAATGGGTAATAAAAAAAAACAGGTCAAGTGCGAGTCGGACTCGCGCACCGAGGGTTCCGTACAAATTTGTAGGTTGTATGTAAATAGTTTATTACGGGTATTTTTTTTTGTTATGTAATTACAATTTTATGGTTTTCGGATTTTTTCCTTTACTTGTGCTACATGACTACTTCTTGCCAAATTTCATGATCCTAGGTCAATGGGAAGTATCCTACAGGTTTTGATTTCCTTGCGAGTGTCAAAATATGCGGCATAAATGGAACATAAACGCTCGTATCTTTTGATTTCGTTGACTTAGAGGTTTGATTTTTTCACTACCTACTTCAAGGAATTGCAGCCGGACAACGCTCCACGCGTTCCTGAGAAAAAGGGTCTTGACAAATGGACGGACAACGAAGTAATCTTATAAGGGTTCCGTTTTTCCTTTTGAGGTACGGAACCCTAAAAAAGAAGCTAATTTGTATAATTTAGGGATTTCATTCCTCATCAGATAAGTTACTAGGTACCTACTTGTTTCTCCAAATCTTTATAATAAGCTTCGTCCATTGTTTTTAGATCACCTTTAACTTCGGCAATAAGAGCATCTTTTTCAGCAAGCAAATCATCACATTTCATCTTTTGCTCCTTCATTTCAGCGTCAATATCTAAGGGATCTTTAATTGACAACATGTGGTCCCAATTTGCTGAAATAGCTTCATACTGGATCTGTGCATTATTTGCTTCTTCCTCTATCTTTTGCAGGGAACCTATTCAAATACATGTATTATTCATTTTTTTTAAGTAATGATTAGCTGTATAATATCTCCGTTTCCATATCCTACAATAGTCCTACACTAACCGGGGGTTTATCTTGGATGCACTTGACACAGGGATATCGTCGGTTGATGCCTCGTTTCATTAAAAACGCCTAACGGGCCCCTGCGATTTGGCTTCGGCCCTTCGTACGCCTTCCAAAGGTCCGGGACCCCAGGGTCCCGAGAAATATCAAAAGAGTAATACTACAATATAGTTAGATAATTGATTCCTTGTTTTAAGTTGCAGTTGCACACACCTACACAGCATACAATACGCCACTTAGTTGAAAGTGCTAAGGCTGGTTTTATGGTCACGCCGCTAGACGCGCCGCTGGGCAGCGCGCGCTCGAACAGCGGTGCACTATATTACTGAACGGGCGCTGCTCAAGCGCGCGACTTTGAAACGCAACTACTACTTACCCCATACATATCCGAACGCGCGCGCTGCCCAGCGGCGCGTCTAGCGGCGTGACCATCATTCTCCTGCCCTTATCCCAATTTATTTGGGGTCGGCGCAACATATCTTTTTCTTCCATACTTCTCTATTAGACGTCATCTCGGTAGTCACCCCCTTTCTAATCGTTTTTTTGGTCTTCCCTTACGCTTATAGCCATCGACATTAATACACAAAACTCTCCTCACGACATTTTCCTCATTCCTCCGCATCACATGCCCATACCATGACAACCGATTTCCACACAACTTTTCCCTTACCGGTGCCACTTTCAAACTTCCTCTTATGTACTCATTTCTTATTCTATCCATTCGTGTAACACCACACATCCCTCTTAGCATTCTCATCTCTGCTGCATGCAGTTGCCTTTCATTCATCCCTTTTGTGGCCCAACATTCTGATCCATACAAGACAGCAGGTCTAATCATTGTTTTATATATCTTCCCCTTAAGCTTAAGGGGAATGTGGGAGTCGCAGATTGTTCCCGTGACCTGCCGCCATTTCATCCATCCAGTGTTAATTATAATAATAATACGGGAGGGCGTGACTATATAACCAGCCTGAAGTGTACCTACTCGCGTCGCGCATACGCTTGATGATTGTTGACAACCGCAAATGAGAACCAACTCATACATATAGGGTGACTGGTAATTAGTGACCGATACTTAAGGACGCTATCACATTTTGAACTCGCTCAAGTTTAGGTATCTGAATCGCAACACAGCAACATTACGCGCACGCACACATTGAAACCATTGTTCGCTCGATTTTTATACGTAACTTAACTAATCTTGGTACTTGAAGATATTTTTTTTTAATTTTGCTGGTATTTATTTAGTAAAGTTAGTTGTAAGTTCGCAATCGAATTTGGTAAGTGTTATTAGTACTTACTATCTGCGTGATAATCATGTTTTTAGTATTGTTGAAGTTCATCAGTCAATATGTTCATTACTTACTAGGTACCCAAAAACGACCTTAACATTTTAGTATTACACGGAACATCCACATTTATACCACAGTCTGCTGTTAGTTTGAAAATATGTACCTAAGTACTTTTAAATATTATTTTTGATGTCAATTTTTGGAGTATTACATAATCAAATACTAGCCTGGGAGTTTATCGTAGAGTTTCGTTGTGATATTTAAAAATAATCATTCCCTTATGAAAACAGTAAGTATTTTATTTACTTAAAAATTAAAACAAAGTAAATCAAAAGTAATTTATTCAAATTAGGCTGAGAATCAGCACTTTTCGAATGTCAAAATTACAAAAGACAGTCCCCCAAAACGCCCGCCCTTCACTTCTTAGTGCTTTCGCTGGGAAGAAGTGGCGCAACAAACTCCCCAGCAGCACAGCTGTCTTTTCACATAGAAAATATTTCATTGTACTACTACTATACTCCATAGGTTTAGGTAGCTAAATAAAGGTAAACAAAAAAACCACGCGACTTTCTTAACCGACTAAACGTAATACCAGTCTATTCAGTTGTCATG
Source organism: Hydraecia micacea (assembly GCA_914767645.1). Taxonomy (NCBI): domain Eukaryota; kingdom Metazoa; phylum Arthropoda; class Insecta; order Lepidoptera; family Noctuidae; genus Hydraecia; species Hydraecia micacea. The sequence goes on from OU611794.1 coordinate 7,655,606, forward strand.
CTACGTCACAATTGTATTCTTCAATATAGCAACACTAGCTTCTTCCCGCGACTTCGTCCGCGTGAAATTTCACCCTCCCCATTCACTCCCTTAGGGTGTGAATTTTGAAAAATCCTTTCTTAGTGCACCCCTAGACCTCATAAGAAACCTACGTGCCAAATTTGGAATCTCTAGACCCAGCGGTTTGGGCTGTGCGTTGATATGTCAGTCAGTCAGTTTATATATATATATAGATTACTAGCTTCTTCCCGCGACTTCGTCCGCGTGAAATTTCTCCCCCCCCATTCACCCCCTTAGGGGATGAATTTTGAAAAATCCTTTCTTAGTGCACCCCTAGACCTCATAAGGAACGTACGTGCCAAATTTGGAATCTCTAGACCCAGCGGTTTGGGCTGTGCGTTGATATGTCAGTCAGTCAGTTCTCCTTTTATATATATAGATAATTCACTAAAAAAATTACTGAATTGAATAGTAAAACTATGACGTAGCATGACAACTGGATATACTGGTATTATGAAGAAATTGGCCGTAAGTCGATTTGTCACAAACAAAAATCCGCCACCTTGAATAAAAAATGGATGTTATATTCGTAATCATCACCCCGAAAAACCCCAAAATCGACTATTAATATCGAATGTCTAAAAAAAATATTTCCATCATTTTAATTTGATTATAAAATAAATATTTATACAATCTTTATCCGTCATCTACATCCACTAAATAAATAAATTAAAAGTAAAAAAGTTTTTTTCAGATTTAAGAACTCGTATTTACTTAGTTTGAAAATTAAAAAAATTAAAATCAATCAGATCATCTTATTTACTTGTTTATCTACACAGGTAAATCTCGCAACAAGCTTTTATATCATATAACTTGTGTACTTAATGACGTTATAAGTTGATAGTAAAAGTTTGAAAGGAAAATTTTATTTTATTCTTTTTAGCGCATTTAACTAAAAGCTTGTTTTAAAAAAAAGTTTTTACTTTTTAGTTATCGCTTGAAAGGTTTTTTTGTGGAGTTTAACTCGCATACGTATTCTGAGCAAGACCTTTCATTTGATACCCATGTTGTAGGAAAGCATAAAAAACTTAGTCCGCTATGTTTAGAAGTCCGCCATATTGCATTTAGAGTAACGTCACATTGTTTTTTGAGTTATTCTCAGCAAGCCCTTTCATTTGATACCCATATTGTTGCAGTGCATTAAAAGTAACTAGTCCACCATCTTTAGATGACCGCCATATTAGATTTATAGTGACGTCACTTTATTTTTCGAGTTATTCTCAGCAATCCCTTTCATTTGATACCCATATTGTAGGAGTGCATTAAAAATAACTAGTCCACCATCTTTAGAAGTCCGCCATATTGGATTTAGAGTGACGTCATTTTATTTTTCGAGTTATTCTCAGCAATCCCTTTCATTTGATATCCATATTGTAGGAGTGCCTTAAAAATAAGTAGTCCGCCATCTTGGGCGTTCCGCCATTTTGGATTTAGAATAACGTCACACAGCTAACCATGCATTGTCATCCAAACTAAACGTGCATACAAAATTTTAGCTCAATCGGTTGAAGATATCTGCTTCAAAATTTAGTTGCAAGAGTCCACTCGAACAAACATAGTTACATACATTGCAAGTTAAATAAAAGCTTGTAAAAATTACAACTAAGTATTTGTTTCTGAAACAAATACCAATAATCGTACTTAATTTTATTTCGGTCCGAAAAAGTATCAACTTCGTCCGACCTCAGTACACAACTCGGAACTCACTTTTTTACGTAATTATTTTTTGCGAGAAAGCGACACAGACGTGCTTCCACGAGCGCTTCTGAGCGCGGAATGACGAACCGCAAGTGTCCGCGGGTAGAAAATGTATGGAGAAATTTGAGAGCGTTTCTTATTTGTCTCATAAATGAAAAAGTTATTTATTTATCTACAAAATATTTAGCTTGTCGTATAGAGGACTATATAAGCAACAATATCTTCTTATTTTTAAGTTAAAATATGCAGTGGATTTAGCTATATAGGTCCTTATTCAAACCCCTTTTTATTAAATTTTTTGCGATTACTGTGATGGTAAAAACGTATTTGTGTGAAAATTTTGTATGGGGCTATTTAATTATTATGGAGCCATTCTGGAGATGAATATATTATCTTTAATTTGAAACCAAGATATCCTTGCAGTTGCGACTCCAAGTTCACTAAAATGGTACCTGAAAAGTACTGTTATTCGTGGAAAAATGTGATAGCGTCCTTAAACACGTGATTATAAGTACTCATGATAACAAACAACTTTTACTATGGGACCAAACCTGAAATCGCGAAAAAAAAAATCTGCTGTTCCCTACATTTTGACGAGTTATACGAACATAAATGTAGGGAACAGCAGATTTTTTTTTTCGCGAAATCAAAAAAAAAATCAATTTGAGAAAATAAAGTAATTAAATAAACATTTACTCTATTCTGCATAACGTTGTTCACAAACTACGCGCGATGTGTCGCTTCGTCACATTTTGCGAAATACGGTTTCATGCAACTAAATCAATTCAAATTTATAAGCACATTTTTTTGTATGAAAAAATTTATGACATAAGATCAATAATGTATCTTTACTATTGTAATCTATACACAGAATACTGTCTCCCATTGAAACCGTGGCAGATATTTTTATAGCACCTACTTATATATCCCAATGAACATAACACATCGGTTCTTTTGGAGGAAACGGAGTAAGTCTAGCTGTTTGAGATTCTAGAGGAGAATCAAGAATAATTCCAGAATCTCAAACCGCATATAAGTACCTACTTACTTAGGTACCTAAACCAAAGCTTCAAGTTTGATATAAATTATTTTAATTCCTAAGTTATTATAACAAAAGTAAAATAATGTTACAGGTAATTTTCCTGAAGAACTCATTGCGTCGAACGACCTCGCGCTCGTCCGTGGTGACCTTGACATTGGTGACTTTGGCAGCGCCATCTAGTGCCAATCGCTGTAGTTCCACCGCTGCGTTCGCCGTTGCTTTTTCTACGAGGCTCGGTTCTTCCTCCGCTGCCGCTTCCTCCGCAGGCTGGTCAGCTCTAAGGAGTAGCAGGTCAACAGACAAAAATAAAGCTTCGCCCATGACTCCCGCCGGAAAGCGGTTTTTGAATTATAAGCACAGTTGAGACAGAGACGTTGCATTTTATATGTTAGAAATTATCAAAGAAGACTAGTCAAGTTCCAGTGAATGTGTAAAATATTAAGTGATGTGCTCGTAGTTTAGACTATATGCGACACTAGGTAACTACTAAAAAAAGAGAACTCAAACAAGAGGCATATGCTTATAATCAAACACTATATTCTCTTTGCTTATAAATATCTATAATAAAGTGGATCATCCTACCTTTTAAGTGCATCCTGCCTTCTTTTAATGCGTAGACCCCGAGCTGCTTTCCGCTCTTCAGGATCCAAACTCGTGACCTGTGGTTCTTTAGGCGCCAAAACATCATCCTCCTCATCCCCGAATCTCGAAGCCATGCTTTGTACTTTACGATAAAAAATACGATTTAATACGCTACCTACACAAAAAACCTTCCAAATGAAATTTGATACCACAGAGTACTTTTTGATAGACTTTGATACGTACACGTTGCTATAACAACAAAACAATATTGTTGCTACTATAGTAACTGGTAATCTGCACAAATTATCGATGTCTGTTATCTGTAAGTAGGTAGCCACAAAGGAGTTCATAACCACTCAAGCAATGCCGCATCGCGTGTTGAATGTACCCAGCCCTTTCTATTATCGACGACCTACTGTTCTTCAAGAACAATTTTATTAAGGTTGATTTCCACCAAACGGCTCACATCGCATCGGATCGGAAAGGATACGAACGGATGCGGCGACAGCCGATCGCGTCCGGCAGGACGCATACATACTACGACCGGCTAAGTACCGTCTTTCAGTCTATCAAAAAGTACTCTGTGGTCAAATAGTTTCATTCCTACCGTGTTGAAGTGTTCTAATTTTTGAAAATATTTGAAGTTGACGTAGTAGGTACTATTGTTGACTTGCATTAGAAAAACTTAAAAAAAAAAAACAACCGACTTCAAAAAAAAAGCTACAGTGATAAATAACTTTAATTTCGGAACTCGGTGTCGTTGGTTCCGCATTTTCGTTTTTGACACAGACTTCCGAAATTAAAGTTATCACTATTTTTTTTTTGAAGTTGGTTGTTTTTTTTTGTAAAAAAGTTTATTTTTCACTTTTTAGTTGTACCTACTCCACACAAATTCAAATAACACTACTGCGTTGAAGAATTGAAGACACCGACTAGAAGAATCATCAAAATTCGCATAGAAATGCCGGAGATGCAGTACATTTATGCATATAACATCGTACAGACGCCAGCACATCAACCTACTACAATCTGTCAGATTTCTGTAATAGATTTTCAACTTTATCGCTAAAGCATAAGGTTCAATGTTGATTGGGAAAATTTGACAGTTAGGTGTAGGTTGATGTGCTGGCGTCTGTACATAAGAATAATTACATAATGTATTATATACTAAAACCTTCCTGAAAGTATGTAGATTACATTAGTGAATTATCAAAATTGGTTCATTAGTTTTTGAGAAAATCGCGGACATACAAACATACGGGTCGAATACAGAACCTCCTTTTTTGAAGTCGGTTAAAAATAATCATAAAATAAAACAAGAGGATAAGAAAAATTTGGACGACAGCCGAATGGATTCGATCGGATACGACGACAGGCACAGAGTACTTTTTGAGACTGACGACAGGCGAACGGAGCGGAGCCCCGATCGCGCGTCGAAGCATACTTTCGGCTACTATTACCCTGCATTACATATGGGGTGTCGCGGAAGACGCCCGCCCCGCGGTCAAGTTTCTGTGCGAATGTGTACACGATTTAATATCGTTTAAAGATTGCCCGTTCCGATCCGATGCGATGCGAGCCATTTGGTGGAAATCATCCTTTGCAAAACTTAATGCGCATAATGATAAGTTTTTAGAAAAACAAATCCACCTGGTATTTCATCATAAAAACACAGGGCGCTGTTGTGTTGGTACATCACTGTCCCGTCCCATTCTGAGAATCCTTTTAGTAGTCGCCATGGCCGAAATTCGGTCTGGAGGACTTTGGGAGCCACATTTCCCCAGTTACCTATAGTCCCACGTAATAATAACTCGACTTTTGTAACTTTTGAATATTTGTGTTGATACTGACAATACAGCTGAGTCGTATTCTACTTTGAGCGCCTACATGATTGTGTACCTACAATCTTGCGCTAACTTGTGAGTGTATTTGCGTGTACGGAATAAATAGGATTTTTCATAAATAAAACACGATAACCTTTATAAATTTTGTTTACTTAAGTTTACTTTGCTTTGCTGTTAAGGATGATACCATCGTATTTCTGTTGGAACCACTTCATGGCATCTTCCTTTGTCAAGCGATGGGGGAACCCAACCTTGCCAGTCTTGCGTCTTCTGTGGGCTACATTGAATCCTAGAACAACATAAAAAAAACATTAAGACTGCTCTAATAAAAAAAAAAAATATTCAGACTAAAGGTCGGTTCACATCTGACGGAAGATGCGTCGCGTATTATCGGTCGCGTAACGCCAGAACACACAATTATATGAAAAAACATTCAACCTTTCACACTTAACCGATGATGCGTTAGTGCATCGAGCGAATAAATAGACGCAATCGAAGTTACGCACGACGTATCTTCCGTCAGATGTGAACCGACCCTAAGTAGTTAATATTTTTATAAATGTGCACCATATTTTTGTGAATATAAGGTTTGAACTTACCATTCTTTAAAACATGGTTTTTATTATAGCACATTTTTTACAGAGTGAGGCTGTGTTGTTTTCATCACCCTTGAACAGATGTGCATTTCAAATAAAAAAATATTCCTTGTAAATTATAAAATACTTTCAAGAAAGCTTTTGACTAATATTACTTGAGTAATGCACACCAAATACCTGCAAGCTCTACTATTAAACGCCTCATGTAACCATATTGTATTTAAATTGAGAAATGAACACAAATTAAATAAAAAGTATAAAGAATCATAATATTTCTTACCAGGTCGGCCAAGTACGACGTAGAAGTCAAGACCATAGATACCAATGGAGGGATCATATTTGATACCCAAGTCAATGTGTTCTTGAATACCAAAACCGAAGTTGCCGGTGGCAGAGAAGTTGTCACGCCTCAACTCGTATTCTCTGACCTGGAAGCAGAATAGAAAAAAATATATATTTGTTAATTTATAGACTGAAAACCTAGTTTTTATAAGTAATAGATGATATTGTTTTGTATCTTCCAAGAATGCCTATAGACATTCAATGTGTTAGGAATTCCTTCTGGCATGAATTTCAAGCAATATGAACAATTTTACTCAAATACAGTAGAACTTTTTAGTTTGTATACATACTAACAAAGGGATAGTATACAGGATGAAATTGAAAACATGCGACAAATCGAAATGGGAGATTGTGTAAAAAAAAAATCAGCTGTTCCCTACATTTTGATGAGTTATGCAAACATAAATGTAGGGAACAGCTGATTTTTTTTCACAATTTCAGGATTGGTCCCATAGTAAAAGTTGTTCATAATGATGAGTACAATCTCCCATTTCGATTTGTCGCATGTTTTCAATTTCACCCTGTACATATAGAACCTAACTAATGTAAACTAAGAAACTTTAATCCAACAGGTTACACTTGCATGTAATAATTAACCTACACTAAGCAAATGTAAACCTAGATAAGGAGCACTACCTACTTAATTAATGAAATAATTATCAAATAGACCACCCTGGCCTCATAGAAAGTACTTGACGGGATGGTAAAAACCGAGAACATTAACATAGTCATCCCGGCTTTATGGAGTCTTGAGTTCCCAAAATACATAAATAAGTTGTGATGATAAATGTTTTTATAGAGGTATGAGGAACAGGGTGTAAAGTTCACTTAACCTCCATAGAAAAGGGAGAATCCTCCAACCTGACAGGGTCGTGTCTGGCAGGCAACTGCCCAATGATTCAGTTTGGGCAGTTGTATCTATGCCAGTTGCACAGTAAACTCTGCTTGCGAGATGCAGAATTTTGCGTGACATCAGTATGGTGTGTTGTTTATATGTGGTTTTGTAGATACCGCTACATTTTCATCAAACACAAGTAAAACTAATTAAGTTTACTATACTTATCTTGTTATTATTACTGCTTTAATCCAGAAAGTTAAGGCAGAATCAAAATGGTTTCATAAATAAAAATAACTACTATGTATAGAAAAGAAAGAAAATCAGTTTGATTATCTAGTACATTGACTTACTTTGAGACCTCTTTCGAGGATCTCCTCGGCCTTAGCACCACGGACAGTGCAGTGGACAGCGATCTTTTCATTACGACGGATACCGAAAGATCTGACGGTGTATCTGGCCTTTGAGAACACCGGCTGCTGGCCAGTAAGCTGTTCCAACACCTGAAATGATACAACAATAATGCTATAGCATTTATATTTAAAACACAAAGGAATAATACTATGTTTATACACACTAGATGTCAAATTGGAACATATAACATTGTAACAAAGCAGGACTAACTAATAAAGAACTTGTTTTGTAAATGTTATTTCCGTAAGTATTCTGAACAGTAAGTAGTTAGTGCTCAGAAGTTGCAAATTGGAAATATTGCTCTTGCATGAATTTACAAACAGCAACACAAGTTATGTTACTCTTGAACAAGTTCATGCTGCCCTATTGTAGGTCGTAGTTTATTTGGCAACTAAGTCCAACACTACAAGTTATTAAACCTAATCAAAGGGGAAATGTAGTAAAATATCAATCAACTTTTCACTCGGGCAATGATTAATACACATGCCCACTTAAAGTAGAGATATTGATGACAATGATTTTAGTACACCTTTATTGCAAGGTCCTCATCGATTTTGTACTGAGGCATGAAATTGTATGCAGTCAACATGGTGTGTATCCATGTTTTGAGGGTTATGTATGATTAAAACCACATACAAAACGTTATAAATAAGGTATGCTATATGAAACAATTACTAACCTTAGCAGCACGAGTCAGCCTGTCACCAGACTCTCCGACACAGATGTTCAGGCAGAGTTTCCTGATGTGAAGATTTCTCATAACATTCTTAGAGTTATCTTTAGGAGGTTTCTTCTCCTTCTTGTCTTTCTTCAACGCGGGCGGTGGTACACGCTGAAATGCATATTCTTAGTTTTACTTTTGGCACTTTCAACACATTTATTTTAAAAATAATCCCTGTGTTCAAACACAAGTACTAGGTTATGCCGAATCTAAGGCCAATTCACAGCGATAAAACTAAAATAGGATATCGGTAAGAAACAAATTTAAGTAACAAAGAAATTGAAACATATTTTTACGCATAATTTAAGAAAATATAACCGATTCAGATGGATAAATTAATACAAAAATCAAAAACACCCACCGCCATGGTTACGACTTATCAAAAAGAACCATAAACAATCTTGCTGCAAACGTCAATGTCAATTAAGAAACATAGACAAAAAAAAGTACTTTTATGTGACTCGAGAACTAGTTATTTAAGTTTAGTTTAAAAATCCATCATTCTTGTAAAAAAATTACAGTATTTTACATATTTTATATTTAATTATTACGATAATTTACAATTCCTGAACTGATGACTATTGCACAATTTATAACATCAAATTACGGATTTGTAAAAAAAAAAAAAAAAAACATCGCCTTGTATGCATGCGAATCCGGCTTTCCCATATAAAATTATATTTTATGCATATAAAGATAATATAATGCCATTCGGTATATATTAAACGGTAACATGACTTTGGAATCCATGCCATTACTTTGTTTTGTTAAAAATCTAAAAGAAGAAGACTCATTGTTAGCAACACTACTTTCTGTTTTTGGCCACATAATTTACTATAAATCTTGCTTTTTTTATCAAAATGCTGCCAATCCACTTAAACTATATTGACGAACAGCGCGAAAAAATAATAGTCCTAAATGAGCGTATACTTTGACTACTAGTCTACTATTGCTCACAGGAACCATAAAGTTCAGAACTTTATTATAATGGGTTTTTGTTTCTAACCTTGTTGCAGATTAGCTGGTGGGTCCAACTCTCCCTATAGTAAATAAATATATTCCTTGGTCCAACTTTATGGACCTATTTATGAAGAGAGTGAAATAATAATGTCTATTCTCATTCATATTACAACATGATCCTTTGTAACTTGGCATTTCGGCACAAATAGGTATTAGAGTAGCTTTGCAGTTATTACATACTAGCAGCGCCCCGCGGTTTCACCCGCATAAGTTTCGCTCCCGTGAAGTCCCGTGGGAAAATCGGAATATCACAAACTTTCGCCTTTTTATTATTAGTGTGATGTTCTTGTGTGGAATAATAATGAACCCTCAGTGGACCATGTTCTATTAAAATTGTATAATTATTTATGAATCATAAAAATTAATGATGATTTATTAAAATTGACGAACTTCCGGTGACATTATTTAAAAAATAGTAAAGCTACTTTCGCAGGATAATACGAACCAAACTATATTATACATAATGTATCAAGTGGTAGTTTATGAATTACAATTTTTAACTGTTATTCCTGTATTCAATAGTATAGCAATTTAAAATAAAATGGTTTTCTATTCCTACCTGCGGATCTAATAACAATCATACTATCGACAATAGAATAAGTAGGTACTTCCTTATTCACTAGATCGAGAATTCGAGATCCATTACTTATGTAGTATCGTTGTGGATTGTGGATATTGACTGACGAAGTGGCCTAGTTCTCCAATACAACCGAATAATCAATAAATTGCAATCATAAATAGATTTCTATCTATAGATACGGCGAATTATTTTAATATGGCAGAGGAAACGCGAAAATCTAAAGTTATTGCTAATAAAAAATATGAGAAATATTATTGCTCAATATGCCATATATACACAAACTCGGAGAATCAATTAAATCAGCATTTAGAAGGTATTCGCCATCAACAAAGGAAAATATTTTCTCCTCCGCTGAATACCGATAATTCAGATAATAAACATGAATGTAATAGTCTTGTGTATGTTCCTGCCTTCGCCGTTCTTTCCATAACATCATTTGTTTTTTGTTATACAATTGTTGTATACTGGAATTGACACCTAACGCTAATGATTATCATAAATAAAACATTAAAGTGTAGTTAACGACGCCTTAAATTTCGCGCCATAATTTTAATTGGCGGAGGAGTCGTCCCCAAGCGTTCACGGCTTCTATGCGCACGAACGAACGCGCAGAACAATGAGGTAGCAGCCATTTTATGTCGGTGTCTAAGAAAAACATAATTCGAATGGCCAATCTTACGAAATTGTGTAATTAGTGATATAATTTATGTGATTCTGTATACACTACTATATTTAGGTGTTTCTTTACTTATGTGAGTAGAATATAACTTTTGCTATACATAATATAATGATAAAATAACATAAGCGCGATGAAACCTAACATTTTGCATAAAAAAGAAATAATAATAAATTTGTATCTCATTCCCTCCATACGTTATGAAAGGTCGTTGTATTTCCAATAGCTACAAGTCTTTCGTTTGCAAACGATGTTTATGTTTACAGATAGTAACTAAAGAGTATTATCACAAAGTACTTTCTGTAGATTTAGCTCAGGATAATATGACATAACTTTCACCGAAACGTTGAATAAAGTATTATAAACCCGTTTTGTTTACATTAGTCTTGTATTGGTTACTAAATTACTTGTCGTATGACAACCGGCGTCGCGCAGCCTCGGCTTGAAAGTTGTGGACAAAATTCAATAACGAATTGGCCATTTTATTGATGGCCGGGGGGGAGGCTGGGTGGAGACAGTCGGTCGGTGAGCTTCCGCCATTTAATATTTTGTTAGACATTTTAGCTGTTTCCATTAATATGTTTTCTTGTTTACACTTTCGTAGAATTGCCGCTGATGTGAACAAGTTTACATACATATCCTACACAAATATGCTAAAGATAAGCGCCCTTGTGTGAGTGTACGCTATTATATTCTTATACATGCCTATATATACCTACCTATCTATTGCGTTTCGCATACATATCTCCGGCTTTTTATGCACATATATCTACTGTGTCAGTCAACGGCCTAACAATATAAATAAAACAGCAATGTAATGTAATTTCTAATCTCTTTTGTTATTGTTTGGAATTATCTGTTTAACCTTATTATAATTTTTGTTGTTTAACATAATAAGTAAGTACTTTGTTTGCCTAATATTTACTATGCGTTTATGTATTTGTTACTTAGCACTAATTTGTTTTTTTTTTGTTGCCATGTATCTGCCTCTGTGGATTTGTAACCACCTGATTTTGTAATCATTTTTTTTTTTGTTTTAATTATATTTTTATTTCACGCAAAACTAAGCTTTTTATTTCAAATTGTTAACTTTTTTGCTCAAATGGGTTTAATTTTATTGACAAAATAGGGAGGCACGTTTAGTTCCTACTTACCGACCGGCACTGATTATAATTGAGAAATTACCGTAATTTAATTCAGCATACTGCTTACCCTGTAGGTATTATAAAGGTATTATAGTACTAACCGTCGGTCCTACCCGCTTTGAATATTGTTCTTTCCAATCTGTTGCTAAACTTTAGCTATGAAGCATTGTCTCCCCTAGTAAATTTTTCGTAAGAAGCTAACCAAAGTGTCGTTCAGTTTAAGTAGGTTAACTTACATCTTAGATCTCTATCATATTTTTGTTATTCATAAAAACAATTGAACAGTGAACTAATTGCACAAGTAAAAGTTACTTAAAGGTACTTAATTGCGAAAAGAGCCTATTTATTTAAAGTAATAAAATCGGACTTTTAACTTAGCTGAAAAATGGCGCGTTTCGTGAGCCATTTTCCGAAAGTGGTTCGCATCAAACCGTGACAGTCCTAGCACTTTTGGTAGAACGGTCTTGTACAGGTCCACCGTCACCTGAATCTTTATTTCTGAATTTACCCTAGAAAAATGACAGTGCGTGCATTCACTCCTCTTTAACATAGTTTTTTCAGTCATTTTCATCACATCCTAGCATCTTTGACTTTTTGTGTTTATCTCTTAGGACTTAGCAAAGTCAAGCCTTTATTGAATTAGGATAACCCCGTCAGTTTTTTCTTTACTTTTAAGTGTCTTTCACACACGAAATAATAATAAAGTTATTGTCTTTTGCACCTGTCTCGATTTTCAATGAGAAAGGTGGTGGGAGCTGGAAGTGTCTTGCCACTTCTACAACCTCTAGTTGACCTTTTTTTAAAGTAAGGCATACCTATACCAATTCTTTGACCTAAGTTTTATCTCTTACCTTCAGGTAAGGTTGAAACCCACAGCTTGTTACTCAAAATTTAGCTGTAGGTATTGACAAACACGCAATTCTAGGTGTTCACTTTAATACTACTGACTGTAAACCTGAAACTACTCTTGTTCTTTACAAAAGGTAAATAAAGCTACTACGTAGTAATTTCCTATTCAGGTAGGCTAAGTGCAGTTTTGATAGCAATTTGACATGAAGTTCTTTTCAGGTGGCAGAAATTGAAAATGGGGGAGCAACGAGGTCGCCATTAGTTTCCCAGCACACTGGGGCGTAGGCGTCGGGGGAGTGGCACGGGGCGTGGGGGTCCCCGTGCCACCCCCTGGCGACCTACTCGCCACTATCTCCATGTTCGAACAGCAGATCAAGGCTGAACCCATGAGGTAAGGCTCCACCATAAGACAAGTTGAGCGGAACCTGGTGGACTCACCAATTATAATTGGGTTTAGTATCTCTTCGAGGTCTTTACAATCGCTGTTCTTCAACACTTGTAACGAGCATTTGACCCAATACAAGTTCGAAAAACAACAATAAGGTGTAGCCAAATGTACGAAAATAAAAGGCTCAACTCCAATCAAAATATAACTGAGATGCAATTGCGCAATGTTGGTGAACTGTGAATCCAAAAATTATTGGAAACTTTTAGGTTCACTCTAACATTAAGTTTTCATTACCAACATGTACTAAAAGAACAGAAATAACATGCAAAAATCTGCTGAACACGTAAGTTATTTGTGGGACGGATATTAAATGAAGCATTGTATTGCTTTGCAGTTTCTACACATCTCACCCACACGTACACTCCGGTCCCCCAACAATAATAAGGTCAGATTCAAGCCATGCATCCATCATCAACATGAACCAACATCACCAGACACACCAAGAGGATTCTAAAGACAGCCTCATAGTACAACAGCAAGTACAACATCAGCAAGATCTCATGGAACAACACCAACAACAACAAGAAATGCAACAACAAGACGACGAGGTGAGTGCACTAACTGAAGAAAAATATGCCTGGAAGGTAAACTCTCGTGTTAGGTAGATACTCCGCGTTGTCGGCCAAGTAACAGCGTTTGGTAGATAAGAGCAGGTAAAATGAGTGCTGAAGAACGTGCTTAGCAAACGGATAGTTCGCCAAACTTGTTTAAATTGAAAAGGCAACCAAGAAGCTCACCTCTGAACGTTCCTGTTTTTATTTTCAGCTGAGCTTCAAAGGGATGGAAGATGAAGGAGTTGACATGGATATGGACGGACGACAATGTTCTCAGGTTAGACTATATTCAATTTCACGACACTTTTTCGACATTCTAACCATTATTTTACAAATAAAACATCAATGCAACCGTTTTAACAGGGTATGGGAGTGGACATGGGATCCGTTCAAACTAAAATGGAAGTGTCAAATGGGGGTCAGTCGACGCCGCGATCTAAACCTCAGGCCTGTAAGGTGAGCTAGAATCGTTTAAAAATACTGGCTATTAACAGATTTTTCTCGTATCTCGTGATGTTGGACTGCTTTTTGTTCATTTTCGAATGGCCGTCCTATCATCTCTTCATTGGTTATTCATCATCAGCCCCATTCAAATAAATAAGCTCGTTCTCTTCTTCTAATCTTGAGAAGTCTTAATTAAATTCTTCATATATAACGCAATAATAATATTAATTCAGCCTGTGTTGTCCCACTGCAGAACAAAGGTATCCCTTTCCTTTTCCGCATATAACACAAATACTCGTAATATAAATTGAAACGATCCCAATAAATGTAAAACAGTTGACTGTATTAAAATTCAAAACACGATTAACTCAAGGTTCAGTCCCGAATTGGAGTACAGTGGACTGTGCTAATAGCCTAATAGTATTACTAAACCACGCGTTAATGGGTTACTGGAGAAAGTAAGTACGACGTGCTAGTGAGCAGTGCGTTTTTGAGAATGCGTAAAAACTTACCATTTTCAAAATATCTTCTTACAGGTCTGCGGCAAAGTTCTGTCGTCTGCATCCTCTTACTATGTCCACATGAAGCTTCACTCAGGAAACAAACCTTTTCAGTGCACTGTAAGTATATGTGTGTTAAAGATATACCTATAAATTGTCCCGAGCGATAGTTAGCTAGGACTATTTCTAAGATAAATAGGTTGATTTAAGACTAGATATAATGAGCCATTTTAGATACCGTGGAGTTTTTTGCGGCTCTTCTACATAGGAAATGTCCAATAAATTGGAACCGTGCACATAGCTTCTGACGTTTCATAAGTGCCCATGTAGTTATGTGAAATAAAATATTTTGATTTTGATAGGACCTATTTCAGCTAAAGAAGCAGAAAAAAGTGAGAAAAGCCACAGGTGCGCGTTACAAATATTTTAAAGACGAGGAAACAAAAGTATAAAGCTTTATAAGATAATTATTTAATAACATACCTGCAACCAGTACTAGACGATAAGTTTTACTACTTAGACAAAATTCACTAAGTTTAAAACTATTGCAACAATACTAACATTGCCCGAATGGGCGCGATTCTCCCAGTAAGACGTGAATGTGTAATGGACAGATTACAGACGCCAGCACATACCCAGCTATTACAATCTGTCAAATTTCTTTAATAGATTTTCAACTTTATCGCTAAAGCATAAGGTTCAAAGTTGATTGGGAAAATTTGACACTTTCGGGTAGCTTGATGTGCTCTGGCGTCTGTACATTGCACATACAGGTTTCATTTTATCAATACACGTATACGTATTAAGGGTGGACTGTTGGCTATTGTTTGCCTTGTCTGCTTTTCTGGTTACCCCAAAAAGTTTGATGTGATGGCGATATTGTTATTGTTGATCCCAGTAGAATAAAAAATTTGGTAAATCCAAATGTGCACGACTCATAATGCTCATTTGATCGTATAAAAAACCATAGATATAGATATTAAATTAGTCAGTTTTTTATTAATTATAATTAAACTACATAATTTGAATAAAAGGGCCCTTTTCAATAGGTTACCTACTATGGGTGTACCGAATCTATTTAAAAAAAATTGACTCAATTAATTGATTTTTTTCGCAAGCTACAATGTTTTCAGGTTTCACACTTGATTGACGGGAATTTTTTTAGAAATTAAGTATATTTTGATCTTTTTTTCGTTTCTACTGCATTAAATGAATTTTTGAAAAGGGCAGAATTAATCTCCATTAAATTATCTATACAATGGTATATAAATTAAGTAGGTTATATGTACTAGCAGGAGTATAACAATAGGAACAGTTGCAGAAAGGAGGCAAACAATTTTTTTCGATCGTAAAGCACTCTATGCTTTGCATTATGAGATACGGCTTTGTCAGGTAGCAAAGGGTATGCATTACCTACTAAGTAACGCATAGGTGATGATTGGATAGTGCATGAATTGTCGTTCAAAGAAGCAAAAACATAGCGTTGGCGTTAACTCTATGCACGTCCACGTCGCAGCGCTCAGCGTAGTGCACAGATTTGTACAAATAGTCAAGATTAATTTCATTAGTGGACGGTTGCATACCGTCCGACTGGTTATTTTCCGAAAGTATGGATTCAGGTCTATAAGGGAATACATTTAGATTTGCCTTTAGGTTAGCAAATCGTTAATAAGTACCTCAATTTGATGGTACTTATCTTTTTGGGTCAAGTCCAGCAATGGACTACGAAGGTTTCAGAAAGAGTAGGCTGGCGTTTTCTCGGAAAGATGTAAGTACTTACTATAGATTTTTTACGTTTTCTTTCCTTAGGTACTAGTCTTACTTGTAGCTGATAAGAGGTGCTTACATCTTTTGGCGAAACCGCCCGGTATTTCAGCCAGCAAATATGCCAAGGCACTGAACAGTTGTTTTCCTCGCTGACGTAGGTGTGCGACGCAGCTTTCTGCCGCAAACCGTACCTAGAGGTGCACATGCGCACACACACAGGGGAACGCCCCTTCCAGTGCGACCTCTGCCTCAAGCGATTCACGCAGAAGTCCAGTCTCAACACGCACAAACGTGTTCACACAGGTCAGTGTAAACTAACCCTAACATGGACTTGTTGCATTTGAAGCATCTCGGTGTTGTTTACAGGCATTCGGAAAACAGAATTTTGTAAAATATAAAGTTCTTCACACTAATGTTTAACTGTTCTGTTTTTCGTCCGCCTGCAAAAAATAATATTTTTCAACCACTAAATGTTTAATGCCAATGCTCAATGCCCGCATAAAAATATTAATTAATCGCATTAAATTTGTTGTGCAGTGAACAAATTGATCGCTTGAAAAATATTGATTTATCTGATAGCTGATATAATTGTTGTATCTTAAAACGATGACTGATAATTGCAGCATTATTGTTGAATGCAATTTAATGTAATTTCCATATTATTTTTTATCTGCCAGTAATTTAAAAGACTGCATTTTGCACTAAAAAAAGAACATTTAAATTTTTTGTATTTGCATTGTATTGTAATCACTGAAAAGATTCCCCCCAAACTCTGAGATTTTTTAATATTTATAGGGATGAATGTTTAAACACTGATTTTAGGATGGAGGTATTAGGAGATCTATATGGAAGTTACATTTTACATATACTGAACTGGAAAAACTCAATAATAAATTCCCATTTTAGATTTTACCATGAGGGGATTGTTCAAAAATTATTACAAACCATATTGGATTCTTATATTTTCAAGTTGACCTCCTCCTGTTTCCGCGAAACCGAAATATTTAAAATTATTTTGTATTATTGTTTTAAATTTTCCATTGGCTACCTGTTGTTGATTATGGCTTAAATATCCTGTTTTGACGCCCTGATAAACGAGCTATTTTGTATTTTATATGTATTGTCTTTTTCTTGTTTATACTCATACCTATTATTTTATTTACGCTAGATGTGCTACATATTTATCTATATACCTACGTTTTACTAGGAAAGCATACTTTTATATTTTCCACGCACAAATAATATTTCTTTGTTCATATATTATGTATGTAAGTAGATAGTGATTCCGCTCCTGATGAGAATTGGTCAAGTTCATATAACTATCCGGTCTCTCCCCCCACTGACCCTTATATACCTAGACCCATATTAGATGAAAATGTCGTCTCTCCCTTCTTCCATTATGTGTACTTCATTGGGTATTAAGTTACCTAAGTACTAAATTTTTCTTTTATTTCATGGTGCTTATTTATACTTAATTATAAGCACGCGGCCTCTGGACGGAGCTTTTTACAACTTTTATTCAAACACCTTTATTATACAATATTTTTTATATAAGTACTTGCCATCCATTATATTAATCATATTGAATCTAATGAACGACACGTACTAAAATACATATAGCCAAGTAGGACACTGGTGCGACACACAATTCGCTGAAATAGTTGACAATACATATGCTTAACATACCGACATGTGAATAGTTTTTGAGTTGTGCCAATAGAGCTAATAGTGTTTTCGCATAAAGATCAGGGCGTGAGGAAGGCTTCGTTGATGTGAGGTAAACAGGGGGAGGTAAAGAACTCACAATGGATACGATGCGGTACGCACATACCGCACTGTGTCGTTACTATCACAGGGAAATCGATTGTGTGTTCTTGTTAACGTGGTGTAGACAAACGAGCGTGTGTTGTTGGAATGTGGCCTGGGTTCTAGATGAGCACATGCGCGCGTTGATGGTGAAGGACCGGCCCTACAAGTGTGAGCTCTGTCAGATGCGGTTCACGCAGAGCTCCAGCCTCAACCGACACAAGAAAATTCACACGGGTGGGTTTATATCTTTAGCACCCGTGCCGACTGTATCACTGCAGTATCCGTACTGCCCACCTCCTCTCGGCTCCTCAAGCCCGACATCTCTAAGTCCGTTCACTTGAATGTAAGCCGTATTCTGACTCATTCGATGGTTTCGTTCAGAGGAACACAGACGTGCGCTGCTGGCTAAGGATCGGCCCTACCAATGCGGCGTCTGCTTTGTGAGATTCACCCAGAAATCAAGTTTGGGCCGGCACGGAAAAATACATACCGGTGGGTCCCTACCTGTAGCTCCTGCCTACTTGTGCGTGACGTTTTCCTTGAGGCAGAACGGTACTAACGTGTATTATGTTATAGAGATAGCCTACCTCCCCCTGAATGTGTGTGAATGGTTTCATTAATGTAAAATTATTAGGAAATGGTAATATAATGAAATAAATATTGTTTGAGAGGGTGCTGAGATGCTATATCGATACTCGTATAACTTATAGAGGAGCACAGACGAGCCCTGTTAGAGAAAGTGCGGCCGTACCAGTGCCACATCTGTTTTATGCGCTTCACTCAGAAGTCCAGCCTGGGACGACATGGGAAAATACACACTGGTAGGCATTTTCCCCTAAAATCCTTAAGTAGACAATGAATTTGATATTATTCGTTAGCTCACGTTACTAGGCAGTAACATTAGCAGTGCGTCGAGCTGGACCGTTGTTTTAGCTGAATTTTGTTGGTATTTCTAGAGGAGCACATCCAATCGCTGATCAACAAAGTGCGCCCCTATCAATGCGACATCTGTGACAAGCGGTTCACTCAGAAGTCCAGCCTTGGCACTCATAAACGTATACACACCGGTGGGTCCCTTGATATTTCATTTATTTTGGTTCGGTCTCGAAGCCACAATGCATAGCTTTTACAGATCATTGTTGTTCATTTTATAAAATTGTGGCTTGGATACCTATGTTTTGTGAATAGTTTTAAGGGCTCCCTGACCTAATATAATACATATGTACCTATAAATTTTTGTTTTGAATATCAAATCTGTTTACATGGTTAGCGATTTGGAAGTGATGCATTTGTTGGTTTCAGTCTGTATATAAAGCTTACATTAGGTTACACACGCTCAAAAACTATTCACAAACAGTTAAGTAAAGCATGTGTACGTTGTGATGATTTCCGTTAAGTTATAGGAGAGAGAATGTCTGATGGACAAATAAGGTGGTTAAAATTCCCTCATGGTAGTCAGTTGGAAGCAATCGGCATTCGGTTACTAAGCTCAGTAGAATTATTTGTCCATCGTGGTTTTGTTTTGTTTCTCTGTCCCCCCGTGTCCGTGTGTTGGCGGCGCAGGGGAGCGGCCGTTCCAGTGCACCGTCTGCCTCAAGTCCTTCACGCAGAAGTGCGCGCTCAATTTGCACGAAAAAATACATACGGGTTAGTAGCCCACATATATTATAATCCGCAGTATTATTCCTATCGGTACGACTAGCGTTAACTTGCGACTCGTCATGCAGTCATTTCATTTAGCGTCATGCTTCGCTCCTATTTTTCCGTTGCCCGCCTAACCCGTTGTTTTACTCTCCCTGTTTTTGATAGCTTCCATCTCGTTGCTTTCGACTAACATCTCGATTTCTTTAACTCATTCAAATGCGCGCTTTACGTACTTCTGCAATCACTGATAATTTCCCGCCTGTCATATTATTAATAATCTGCCGGTCATTCGCCCCTCTTATTCCTCTCATTCTGCATACAACTCGGTGTTTTAGCATTTATCATTTTTATCATTTCTTCATGGATATTAATTCATTCACAAAAGCGGTAATGCAATCGCCGCAATGACGCATTCTTGGCGCCCCAACATCGTATCTTAATACGGTGCTGGCTTTCAAAATTGGGTTTACAAAATTGGGGACGAATCGGTCGCCGCGTGCGACGCTCGATGCGGTCGAGATTGGCAGTGGGTGGGCGGCCAAAGGCACACGCCATGCGTCGGCGACGTGCGTTACTCGCTTTTGTGTGTGCACTGGGCGCAGTGCAAGGGCGTCCTTTCGCGTGCGGGCAATGCCCGGCAGCGTTCGCCCGCCGCCCCTACCTGGACATTCACATGCGCACGCATACAGGCGAGCGGCCCTATCAGTGCGACGCGTGTCTGAAGCGCTTCACGCAGAAGTCCAGCCTCAATATACATAAGAGGACGCACACAGGTGGGTGACCCCGCGGGCCGGACTGGCACCGCCCGCCCACGCCTCTCTCCACTCGCACTCCGCCTCTCCTCCGAATCTCTCCCGATATTAAGCGATCGCGAGCCTTTCTGTAATTAACGTAGTGAAAGATTTGGAGCGGAGTACGCGGCGAGCGGCGACCGGTCCGCGCCGCGATCTCCGTAGAGCGAGGGCGTCTAGCGTCCTTGCGGGCTCGCCGCCGCTATAATATATGTGTTGGGCACCAGTCCAGGGCAGACCGTTCCAGTGCCTGTCGTGCCCCGCCGCCTTCACCTGCAAGCAATACCTGGAGATACACACGCGCACGCACACCGGCGAGCGGCCCTATCAGTGCGACATCTGCCTGAAGCGCTTCACTCAGAAGTCCAGTCTCAACATCCACAAACGGACGCACTCAGGTACGTGGGCGGCCTGCGAGCCACCGGCGCTAGGGAGGAATGAACGTATGTGGGCTACTAGAGAGTGCGTGCACGCGGGGAGGCGGGGGGCCGCAGTGAGCTAACCGTGTCGCTCGTCCACAGTGCAGGGGCGGCCCTTCCAGTGCCTGCAGTGCCCGGCTGCCTTCACGTGCAAGCAGTACCTGGAGATCCACAATCGCACACACACCGGCGAGCGCCCCTACCAGTGTGACGTATGCCTCAAGAGATTCGCGCAAAAATCTACACTCAATATACACAAACGAACGCACACAGGTCAGTCGACAACGCTCTGCGCACGCTTTTGATATTTTTTTTATTTTTATTGAAACATTTATAATCACCTGCAATTATTCTGTAACATTTGTGCCATACTTCCTTAATGTATTTTCTTATGTTCGAATTCAAAGTTGTCGGTGCCACATAAGTAACTTATTAATCGTAAGTCCTATTGTGAGTATTTCCATATGATGTGTATCATGCAAAATAATCATGTATGAATAAAGACTAATATTGTGCGCGGGTGGTCAGTGCAAGGGCGTCCGTACCAATGCATGGAGTGCCCGGCGGCGTTCACTTGCAAGCCGTACCTGGAGATACACATGCGTACTCACACGGGGGAAAGGCCGTTCGAGTGCGATGTCTGTTACAAACGCTTCACGCAGAAATCCACGCTCAACATTCACAAGCGAATTCATACCGGTACGACTACATCGCGTTCCATCCATAACCGTGTTTTGGACATACAACCGGCTCCACACCAATTTTTGGTGTCGTTTTGAAACACACAAATATCGGTCGCCTATTAAGACCCCAATAACTTTCTCATTAGAATAGCTTCAGGCTGGTGTTGTGTGCGGTATTACCTCAATAGATACACAGCGACCGATATCTGTTTGTAGAAACAAAGAGACACGGCTGTGTGTACAAGCGCCTTAACAGTACTACGTGAATCATATGTTGTCTGTCAAAATGATTCATGGCAGGAGCTTAGTGTGTCTAACAGATAAAAAACATTGTAATACTAACATAATAAGGAATGTATTTATTAGGGTTGGGCGATTCTCTAACTTAACCATAGCGTTGCATGTTGGGCGGACGTTTAGAGGAATATAGCACGATATTGATAAAAAAAAATTGGTTGGAAATTACACAAGAAGGGTACATATATAAATACACGAAGCTTTAATATATTAATGCATGTTTAGTAAGTCAAATGCCTCTTGTGATGGCAATAAAGAGACGCATGTAATTATCATAATTGAATAATGTTTTTCGTCTGGTAGCTTACTATTAATAGAAAGTAGTGAATTATTCACGAGATTGGAAGATAGCTATGGTTCGTTTAGAAGACGGCAAATTGCTTTAACAGGCAGATACTTGTCATTCTGAACTTAATGATGTGGCACCGACAACTCATTGTAAGTTATAATTTTAATCATCCGCTGCATCATCACTCGAGTTTCAGTATTATTATTTATTATAATTTCTTGGCTTAAATTCATTAATTTCAGACTGCATCACTCTCTAATCGCATCTTGCCGTCTTTCTAACATCATTTGCCTTCATTCTCGCTTTCATCGATTTTGTAAAATTCATTGCTTTCATTTCATTTCTTTTGTTTTAGTATTTGTTTTACAGAAAAGTATGTGTTTCAGGTGAACGTCCCTATGCTTGTGATATTTGTCAGAAACGTTTTGCTGTGAAGAGCTACGTAACAGCGCACAGGTGGGTCGCCATTTAAGAATTTAACGCACTGCAGAATCTATGATAATTAAAAAAAAGAAATTGCCACTTGTTCAACTATCTATTTTAGCGTCATGTAGTCTTAAGTTAATTTTTAAGTAACGATTTTTAGTAATAAAACTGTCCTTAATTAGTTGCAATGGAATTAGACATTTGTCATGTACTTGAGTTTTTGAACCGCAAACTTTATATGCCTATAATTCTGAATTTAAGTTTAATAGTTAAAGTAATCATTTACTGAGATATTTCAAGGACATAATAAAATGCGCTACAAGGTTATTATAGCTCGTGGCCAAAATCGGAACTAACGTCGCCATCTTGTTTTGTCAATTCAATTTTTGTGACAAATTCACAAGTTTTTACCTAAAACGTCAATCAGGCGCCAAAATATCCTTGTAGCACTAAGTAAACCTGGTGTTTGTAATGACCTCCAGATGGTCGCACGTGGCCGACAAGCCGCTGAACTGCGACCGCTGCTCCATGTCGTTCACATCCAAGTCTCAGTTCGCGCTGCACATTCGCACGCACACCACCGGCTCCTGCTACGAGTGCAGCGTCTGCGGACGCTCCTTCGTAAGGGACAGCTATCTAATAAGGTAATTAAATTTTTCAAATTCAAATTATTTTACATGGACACTTATCAAACGTCAGAAACTAGGTGCACGGTTCCAGTTGGTCGTTTCCGATGGAGAAGAGCCGGCAAGAAATTCCATGATTACTCTTTTAAAAGTAATTGGCTTTTGAAATGTTTTCAAGTTAAGTTACATACTTAATAGCTATACGACAAAAGTGTAGGCCCGCCTACAAGTAGGTCCCAGCACAGAAATTCTATTAAATTCTGGATTTCCGAACACGTTTTTCCAGTTAATCAAATATCAACTTTACTCTTATGGAAATTAAGATTTTTTCAGAATGAGTAGCAATATTGAAAACTTTATAAAAAGATTGAAAGTTATTTTTCCGAAATCACAAATTGTAAATTAAATTATTGTGATCAGGATTATTCAGGATCACACTTAAATTTTTCTCAATTCACAAATTTGTGCATGAAATGCATTAGGTAACCTTTTTTTACATTTGGACGGTGCAGAGAGCCACAACCACTGAGCACTTCTACCAAGTATCGTGACACGTATGGCATATTTTTAGATTCTTCCGAATGCAGAAGGTTCGCAGTACTTGAGAGAAATTGTCTTTGCCACGCAATCCTGACTGGGCAGACTTCAGAGTTCTCCAGAGCACTAGACCCTTTTTTGTTTCTAAAAATATCTCTGTATTTACTTATTCCTCTTTTACACAGACACCACAACCGTGTCCACCGCGAGAACCACAGTAACGTGTCGGCGAACAGCATCGGCACCATCAACAGCGTTGCTACCAACACCAACAACAGCAACTTTGACTCGCCCGGCGTTTGTGACTTAAGGTATGGCATCGATGGTGTCGGATTTATAAGAAAACGCATAAGAATGAGGATATTCAAGGCATAAAAAGTAGCAAATACCTAAAATCTGACTATTTAGAGTACATTTAAATGGAAAAATAATATGCCTTATCCTTAATTTTTTTAAATTAAAATTAGTCCCATTCGCATTCCAAGTGAGGTACCAAGGTACGGCTTAGCAGTTAGCACCCCCATATATATTACTTGTGTATGATACTTATTGCTTACAATAGAACGCACATAAATATTATGCATTTAGAAAAAATTTATTGCACCCAGATCAGATCCATAGAAGCGATTGATAGACGCCAATTTCTTTCCAGCTTCGTTCCAATGGTGAATCGTTACATGACATCTCAAGGGACCCAAGTGTCCATGCAGGATACCAGCAAAATGTCTGCGATGTCGCCACAGTCTATTGCGTCTATTTGTAAGTATTACAGCATCATTTTATGTACAGTCGGGGGAATTATATTGTTTGTCTTAGCAGATAGACACTACGCTTTGTCGTGTTTTAGCATTTTTCGCGATATTTAAAGAATTACAGTTCTGATTTGAATATACGGACAATTTAAGTTGATTATCAATTTGCTAAACAATCCGGTTCCATGATTGTGTATTATTATGGATTAAATCGTATTTTATTGCTTATCGAAAATTATATTTTCAGCGTCGCCCCCTCCCTCGCATACCCCTACGCCCCAGCCCCAGATGTCTGGTCAGATGCATCTTGCAGACTGATCACCGGTTTAGGTATCTACGTGTTTGACTAATATTTTATTGTTTACTATGATAGTTGATTAAATACAAAGTTCTAATGGCTATCGATACGTTGTTACAGCTCTCGGTTGAGCAGCAAGCAGCCAGAGTGCAATATTATATATTTGGCAGCCATCAACAAGAGCAGCTATCCTTCACAATGATGTAAGCAGAGGAGACCGGCTCTTCTCGCTAGGATCGTCAGCATGGACTCATGCACTTTATTTGTTTATTATATTTCGAGTTATTTATTTATACATTGTTGATTTCGTCGGCCGTGGTGTGAGCGCGAGCAAGGCTGCGCTGTGCGTGGACTGTGGCAGTGTGCAGGAATCGAGTTGGTTTCGTTACGCTTGTGGAATCCCTCGAGAACACCAGGTGGACATCACATAGAGACGAGGATGTAGTGAGTAGTCACGTAGCGGTACCGCCTATGATAATATATGCATTGTGATTTATACCTACAACTGTGATTTATCTATACCATCACATGATTATATTAATTTCCGTGGTGGCGTTCATAAATCAATACTTAAAAGTCTCATCATGATAGATTGTAGGCCTAAAATTTTTGATCTCATATTCTAATTTGCTTAGTGATAAATTTTGGAATCGTAAATGGTAAATCTCCAACTTAAAAATTCTAAATTTTAATGTTCGTCATTCGCTTGTCATCGTCATACCCATCCTTCATTAGTCGTAGTGAAATGTAACAATATCTTATTGCGATGCTTTAACTTAGAACGTGTCAGTGTATATGGAAGTTCAGTAATTTTATATAGAACTGTTACCGATGAGTGGTGAAGTATTTTGATCGCTGAAGAATAGGAAGGACTCTAGATAATACTCCTCAAGATTAATCCATAAGAATACTTTAAATAAAAATCAGGTTTCATATAAAATAATAATAATAGTAAATAAGAAGTACAAATAATAATCCCATAAACTAGCAGAGTCCTGAGAGGCAATATGAAAGCTTCACAAAATTAATAACTTTTAATATGATGTTTATTGGAGAAATCCAGAGAAGTGCCTGTTGCAACATAAAATTGGCAATATTTTTTAAACGTATTACGTTCAGAATAAAGTTATGTTCAGTGTTCAATGTGTGGGGACATCGCCCGGAGTACGCTTTAGTGTGTCTTACAGTAAGTGAACGTTGTTAGTGGCGCTGATGTGGGCGGTTCATAACAGAGAGCATAATTTGTGAAGC
This sequence comes from Hydraecia micacea, assembly GCA_914767645.1. NCBI lineage: Eukaryota > Metazoa > Arthropoda > Insecta > Lepidoptera > Noctuidae > Hydraecia > Hydraecia micacea. The sequence goes on from OU611794.1 coordinate 7,681,545, forward strand.
TTCTTACTAAAACTTTGTGTGCCTTCTAGCGGTTAGCGACATTAGGCAATATCAACCATAACACCATTGATAAACTTCATTTTATATTTTTCCAATTTCTGATGAGATTGAATATTCATATAAAGTGTAGTCATCATAAACATTGTTACATAATTATTTACCCATTTAGGATATCGCAATATATATACATATATTATGTAACAAACGTATTTTGGCAAGAGGCAGAACTTATTTCATTACTGTTTTTCGAATAATAGTAATAATGAATAGTGTATAGTGCAGTAGTCTTCCAATACCTTGAGACAGTTCTTGCGCACGCGTCGTGTAGCTAAAGTGTCCGCTGCGGGGGTTCCTTATGGTTTGCCATTATTGATATCAAAGATAGATTGGTGCCATTTCTATGTAAATGATGTGGTAGTGTAAGTTTAGTTAAGTCTGCAGGTCAGGGTAGAACTGGAAATAAAATATTGTAAGAGCTATAATATGTAATACATAGTGTTAAACCGACATTTATACCCATTGTTTTACAACTTCCCGTGTTGTTATTTTGATACATTATTTTATTTCCATGATGTGTGTGTCCATGTGCTGGTTCAGCAAATGTAAATAAATATTGGTAGTGTTTATTTATGCAAGTATATCGAGGAGAAATCCATTCAAAATTATAATAAGTGTATGATTTGTAGGAATGTCTCATTCTACAGTCATACCAAATATCGAACTGAGAGTATAATTGGAATTAATGTTAGACTTAGCGCAGAACTATACTTTGGGTACTATAAAGATCAAAATTTCTTGTAGATGTACATAAGTATACATATAATAATAATATATACATATGAATGTTGTTTGATAGTCCTCAATATTTTTTTATATTTTGATAGTTCTGTATTTGAAAGAAACACGAAAAAAATAGGCCAATATCTCATTATCATTTTAAAATAAATGTGTACACCGTATGTTAAGATAAAGTAAAATAATATGAGGATGCATTTAGTTGCCCACAAATTTAAGAGTAACATCTAAACTTTTCCGTATATTAATAAAATCTTAAACGTTTTTAGTAAGTTTCTTACCAAGCCATTGATAACAGTATTATTTAGACAAACTAGAACTTGGGTTTAAAGAGTAGTATAAATCTTTCAGCTACCATTATAAAAAAATGATCACCATTGAAATTTAAAACCATAGTTATCAATAGTTTGTATGTAACAGCATTGGTAGGGACAACACGTATTAGGTGCCTTTCAATGCTGATTACCTTATATAATTATATTATCCATAGATATTATGAATGGAAATAGAAACACCAACATAGTGACCTAGGTACATAAATACATATATGAATATATTGATGTCGCTCAGCTTGCCGATCTCTCGCCGAGGGTGATTGTTTCTTTTTTAATTCTAGGATTAGTAATATATTTTTGTTATTATTATATTATGTTCACTTTCTTTATGATTGTTTTATCTTTATTATTACATTACCGTTGCTTCACCCTAGCCGAGCGAGTAGGCGAGCCGAGGACATGCGGCTCTCGTTCATTACGAGATGTACTCTGATTTCTTAATCCTTCACAGAGTATCATTCATATATTTATATTGATAAGAGGAAAACTTCTCGATGAATATGTCTCGTAATGTAAAAGGACCCAGAAAATCAGTGAAGGTCACAGGTTGCATCTTGATTTGTAAGAGCTGCTATGTATACGTTGGTCTCGCAACTTGTGTGCCTTCATTGTGCAACTATTTTACATACCGATGTTAGTTAACCTATATTATGAAGTGAATATTGAAACCCTTGAATTTACGTAATTACTAAAGTGGTGGTATGATCTTTTTCTCTTTGTCTACTTATTTTTTTGAACCGTAGAAAAGACTGAGGAATTCACAACGTTAAAAAGAATACTCACGCGAAATATTGGCAGTGTTAGATTGTGTTGTTGTTATTTTGTTGTTAACATCAGAGTGGTTGTGGCTGACGGACCAACCAGTTTCTTGTAGCAGTTATATTGAAGTTTGGTTAAAGAAATCGTACATATCCTTCCCCGTGAATGTATAACGTATACTTCCCTCGTCGAGGCAGACTACTAGTCTAGGGGGCCGCGTGCCGCCGACCAGTTACACTAAACTTGATGGTAGATTTATGAAATAACAGTGAGCCTTGTATAATCATAATGTCTAAGGTACATAAATATTTAGTTCTATTGTATCGTTAGATTTACGTGAACTTCCGCTTTGCCAACATATTGCGTTGCTTACATTATAATCATACAAGAGTACAGCCTAAGGATTTTAACTTTTTTTATATACTGAGAGCTATTTCTAAGTCACTGATTTTATACTATTTCTAATTATACGCTAAACAAAAAATAAATGGCTATGAGCCACTCTTTACCAAGTTTTGGAGTATTTTACATCCCTTTGAGTGCAATTTTTTATTAAAATTCAAACATCATGGCATGATGATAATTTGTAAGGTCATTTAGTTATAGCTCTTCAGAGTTTTGATGACCAATATTTTAACTACAACCGTTTTTTCTTTATTGTTAAAATTTTTAGGCTAGTTTATATTTTAATTAAGTTAGATTTGTTAACTGTGGTGTATTACATTTACATTGCACGTGATTATAGCTCTCACAGCCTCCTTTACAGGTGATTATTTAGTTATTTTTGTAGTCTGAAATGATTGTGATAAATTTATTATTATAATTATATTGGTTTGTTTTGTAGAACTGGAGTCTTTCATATTGTTTATTGTTGATACTTTGAGTATGCAATCTGCAACGTGGTAGCGGTAGGGAGAGGCTGTTAGAGCGGTTATGTAGTCAGCATTATATATATGCTTTAATGTGATTTTTTAAATGTACTCTTTATTATAGTCTCATCAATCAATATTATAATTAGAGAACTAACAAAAACTTTTAATTTTTTTCAGTTCATAGTGATTTATATTGAGATCAAAATAAAAATACAGAGTTTATATTTTAATTTTATGGAAAAATATACATTGTAAAATTATTCTTTAGTGCTCATTTGCAGAGCTCTAATAAAAAAATGAAACTATATGAATGCAAAATAACAAGTCACGATTCTTTTAGAAGTCGCCATGTAGTGGAAAAAAATAAACGTGCCATGATATTTGTGGCTATTTATTTGTTTATTTTCAATTCCCACCTTTTATGTTGATTTATTAGTAACAATAATACCTTTAATTTAAGATCAACAAATCGATAATAATGCCTAAATAGGAGGCCTCACATAGCACGATTTGTCGTATAATACCATTTAACACTCACGGACATTAGCTGAAGTTGATATTCTGAAAATGACACTAAAAATTTTCTTACAAAATAATACCACGCAAGTCTAGGTACCTGTAATACATAGATATCCGGAGATATGCCTTCATTGCGAAATAGTAAGGAGTCCTAGTGCCACCGCTTATCTCCCACCCAAATAATTACAACATTAACAAATAGTGTACTTACGACACACACTTAAAATTTGAACACGCACACTAAGAAGAAAGCAGCTACACTAAATCAATTTCTAATAGCACACATACATAGAATGGGCGGGGCATTCACTTGTAAACATTTGTTATTTGCGAACATTCAATGCACACACATGCAATTAGGGAGTCGAAAGCGATGGTCGATAATTTTTATCGATGTTTAATTTTCGGAATGGAGCCGAGAGGGTAATAATACAATGTTCACGTGAGTTATACGACATTTTTAACACATTTGTAAAGAAATAAAATAAAATGTGAAACCCTCAGTATTATAGACAAAGATTTGACAAAATAGCGACGGACCGCGAATTGAAATATAATATGTATTTATCATATTACTTATCATATTGTACTATAAATTAAAAACTGTTCACTTGTCAAAATCTTTAGGCATAATATTAATTTAAGTTTTTACACTTCACGTGTACTGCGTTGAAATAACAATGTCTTAAATTGGTTCAAACAACATTAAATTAATAACTAAAACTAAAAACTAAATTAATAATTAATTTAACTCTTTTACTATACACGTAATACGAGAATATCCATTGAGTTTTGTAAAAAAATATTCAACTGCAATAATACGCTTATCGATAAAATCAGCTGCACGCACTCGATTGCACCTCTCTAAATTCAAAACGCTCGTTGCGTTCGGGAAGATTCGGGCTAGTTCGTGTCGCTCCGGACGTAAGTTATTATAACATTTAAAAATTGATTTAAAATATAAAACAGTGACTTTTGTTTACTTAGCGGTGGTAGGATACGCCATTTGTCTTCAGGTTGATGGTATTTGACGTATTTTTACATTATAATGACTGCACAACTCGGCATTTTGGTTTTTTACGCATCAATAGTACACTGTACGCAGTCGCATAGCGACTGAATGAAGCGTACAGCCGCCGTTCGAGTATAAGACTAATTTTATAATATCGAGGCGCCACGTGACACGCCCCCAAGGCATATCCCTCGATATCCGTGCTGTAATATGATACTACATGACTGGCGGTATAGAGAACTAACGTCCGGAAGCACATCGTCGCACACGTCTTGTGTGGGAGGAGGGGGAGATTCGAAATATTGTTTTTTTTTTTCATTGACAATAAAGTCTTATTAAATACGTCCAATCGCTCGTCAGTGGTATCAACTTCAACAACGAAAACCGGCCTTACTGCTACTTCATAAAAGCGCGGTTAACTTAGTGTAAATTCATTATCATGGATGTGTGGTTAACTGTACATTGTCTGATATAAGGCAGTACGTGTTCATAAAGTTATGAGGTGTACTAAAAAATACAATATGTTACCTACCATGGCGATAAAGGTCGCATAATTTAGGTAGTTACTGTGAATCCTGGCGCTAGTCGGTAAAATCCCGACGTATGTCCGTAAAATAGCGGTGCACACGACGACACATCAAGCTATAAATTTCCAGTTTTAGCTGACCTCTCATTGTATAGGGTTTTCGTACAATGAGAAGTCAGATTATACTGGAAATCTTGATATGCCGTGCGTACAACATTCTAGCCTACAACGAGATTTGACTCTGTGACATCTAGTACTTGGCCGAAATGTACGAAAAAAAACTACAATTTTTACAAATAACTTTATTTACCTTGCGCATTTAAGAATCCACAACTATTTCTTCCTTCACAACGTTGGCGTCGATGGCCGGCGCGAGCGTGTTATCAATAATGGGTGCAGGGCTTTTATAATACTTGTTACTGGCATAATGTTCTTTCAAGTATTCAGCACCCATCTCGTAGTAGTCTTCTTTAGAAATACACCAGTTTTCGAACTCATTGCTACCCGCAAAGTCTCTGGCTCCGTACCAAGCATCGAGACTCGGGTTTTTGGCCAGAACGACCTTATGTGTAGACTGAAATGGTCTCATCTCGAGGAGTTCTCTATCAAGTCTTTCTTTTAGACCTGAAAGGCGAGAGGTATAGGAATTAATTTTTAGATTGTGTTTATGAGTTGAGATTGAGACATGACAGGGAACGCGAACCTGGGCTTACACAGGCGCCCTCTGTAAGTCCAGGTTCGCGTTTTTCCCGTGGCGATTTTTGTTCTCGCGCTGGATTTTCACCGCACTACTTAGCGCCGAGAGTTGAAAATCCAACAGTTTTTGACGCGCCGGGATGCGCTCTGTTGGATTCTCAATGCTTGGCTCAACACCGAGAGTTGCAAATCCAGTGCGCGATAAAATCCTGCCGAGATATTTTTACGTGGGCTGATACGAACAAGAACACTATACGTCGTGTACCGGTCACAAAACCTAGCAAAATTACGAACCTAACCTAACTAGCCTGTACTGTCCCACTGCTAGGCAAAGGCCTCCCTCTCCCTTTTCCACACAATTCTGTCTTGCGAGTGCCGGCCAAGTTCCTAGGAGTCAAGAGAGAGAGAATCGGATCTAATGTTAAGAAATAAAACGTTACGCTCCTTTTGGGCTTCGCTGACATAGAGTAAATAAAATACAATAAATAAATCATCATTAGATTCTGATAGTATAGTGTTGAAGTTATAAACTAACCTGGAAATTGTGAACTGCCCCCTGTGAGGAACACGTTGTTAGCTAACAACAGCTGGTCTTCAGGACTGAAGTGTTTGAACACGTATTCCATTGTTTCAGCCAACCCCGCTTCTAAGTTACCCATCATTGATGGCTGGAACATCAGTTCTGACGCCCTAGAATTCAGAAAAAGATTACTGATGATTTTCTACTAATGTTATTAAATAAACCCCGAAATAACGCGATGGGCGGGCTCGGTGGAAGCTGCAAGAATCGGGATGACTTAATTTACTTAGGGCGAATTTCACCAAATTTTTATACCTAGAATAAGTCTTATACTGAGGTTTTTTTTTATTTTTTGACAGTTTTTCCATACTAGAGGACGACGTCAATTTTATTTCACGAATAATAGTACATTATTGCAGCGGCCAGCAAAAGAGGCATTGATATTGATGGACGAACGTAAAGAGGCATTGTTGGACGAACGTACACATACGTAAGTCCACTAAGTCCGTCAATGCCTAGTTGTGGCCAAGGCTTGTATAGTACTTTTCTCATAATAAATAATGCGTGGAAATTAAAACTAAGTAGCACCTAGGCAGAACTTTTTTGTCAAATACAATTAATTTTCAAAATCAATGACGAACAACAATAATTTTTCCCGCGTTAGTGTTCATTTGTTTTTTTTTTCAATAAACAGCTTTCTATTTGCAAGCCAGTTCGAAATTTAAATAAAACCTTTGATAAGTTAAATACCTCGTTAGTTGCCATTTTTCGGAGTAAAATATCGTTCCATTTTTAAATTACACGACAGATATGAGTTTACTGTGTAATTTATTTGGCCGCTAAACCACAACAGATATTGATTTTCATATAACTTTTGTCGGCCGCTGCTCGCATGTATTTGGCCAGTACAGCAATGTAGATTTATCTCGAAGAAGTTTGTCAAAATAATGCTCAAATTTCCAAGCATGTTTGAGAAAAAGATCTTTCTGACCTGGCTTTGGTAAAATCAAACCTTAGTGGGAAAAACAATTGGAGGAATAAAAAAAAAATTAAATAAAGGTTGTCATGTAAATAAAACACGTTTTTATGTGTGTGCCTATCGGGAAAGGGGATGTGGGAATATGTTGTGGGCTCTTTAGGAAGATCAGCAACGGCGTTACTCAGAGTTCACATAAGTAGATGTTTTACTGTATTGCATTTTCATAATAAATAATAATAATAAACTCTATACCAACGCGTTAAGATAATAAATGACAATAAGTACCTACCTACTTATTGCTTTAGTTTTTTTATTTACCTCAACGGCTCTATAGCCAGATGCAGTTGATGATGCTGACTCGAATTAGCCGGCGGAGGTTCATACTCGCGAAGAGCTTCCTCCAATTCTAAAAGACGTTCGCCATCTGCTTCCGAATCAGAGTCCGCCTCGCGACTTATGCTGAAAAGGAATGAAAATAAATGATAAGATCGGAAGAAAGTAATAATTAATAGGGTGTAGGGTACGACGCACTCAGGCTAGCTGAAGCGACGGTCTTCGTTCCTACGAAGCTATCCTTAGCTGGATGAGAGCAGGCTTGTGTCCAGCATCATTTCACATCGCGCTGTTAGCGTATAGATTTGAGGCGTAACTATGATACATCCAGTGAGTAGTACAGTAAGAAATGTACAAGTATCAGCAAGAAGAAAGATGGAAAATAAATTGATTTACCCAGGTTATGGCATACAATATCTATTCTATAGGTACATATTAGATATATTATTCTTAGCGTTTCGATGACAAACTAACTACTATAATTATATTGTTGCGGCCTAGAACTTGGCCACTTTGACTTTGTAAGTTAATTTTAATATTTCTACACCGGCAACGGTAGTGTATGTGAACCTGTTTAATATTAAGATCTTAATGTACAGATGCCAGCGCATCAAGCTACCCGAAACTGTCAAATTTTCCCAATCAACTTTAAACCTTATGCTTTAGTGAAAAAGTTGAAAATCTATCAAAGAAATTTGACAGATTGTAGTAGCTTGATGTGCTGGCGTCTGTACCATATACTCAGAAATAAATAAATCTATTTATCTATCAAAAAAAATCTATCTATCTATCTATACTTAAATATAAGTTGCTTTTCGTGAATGTCTGTCTGACCGCGTTGCATTCCGGAAGATTTATGTGTCTAAAATACTAATATTAAACTTACATACTTAATTATATTAAAGATGTTTTGTTAAGGCGTAAGAACTTTTCAAATCAGGGGCGGGTCGCTAGGTACGCATAAAATAAAAACAGACAGGAGAATATACCTTTTATAAGCATCCCAATCAGAGTCTTGGTTTCCAAAGTCGTCTCCGGCCGCAGCGAGGCGCGAGATGACACGCATGCGCTCGGCGGCCGCGGCCGTGCGCCGCTTCACCATGGCGGCGCGGCGCGCGCGCCGGGCCTCGCGCCGCGCCACCAGCTCGCGGTACTGTGGGGAAACTGTGCTCACAACCGAGACTGTGCTATGAACGTCAGGCCGTCTACAAGGTGGCCAGAACCCTCACAATCAAGAGTTTTAAAGAAAATTCCTAATCCATTGCTTCATAGGTTTGAAAGCTAAGTGTGTTACGCAATTAACCTGCTGGATGGGATGGATCAAAGATCGTTATGGCGATGCTCGGGGGAGGCCTCCGTCCATCTGTCGTCTACGGTTTAAAAATATTTGTAAATATGTGAGCAGCCTGTGTCTCTCGACATAATTAATTTATCAGTTTGCTTCTTATGGATGATTTCCACCAAACGGCCCGCATCGCATCGGATCGGAACGGAATTTACAATCTTTAAACGATATTAAATCGAGTACACAGTATTTAAAGTCTATACCTATTACTAAGTCGCGCACAGCAGCTTGAACGCGGGCGTCTTCCGCGACACGCGATCGTAGCCGAAAGAATGCTGCGACACGCCACCGGCTCCGTTCGCCTCTCTTCGTATCTAATCGAATCCTTTCGGCTGTCGTCCAAATTTTGCTTTTCCTCTTCTGTGTTTTATGATTATTTTCTTCTTCTTATGCAATAGCCAACAATACTAAGTCAACTTCAACCATTTTCAAAAATTAGAACACGTCAACACGGTAGGAATGAAACTAAGTATTTGACTAGGCGCAGAAACGGATACGTTCGCAAGCGACGGTACGGAACCAATCGTATGCGTCGACATGCTGCCGGACGCGATCGGCTGTCGCCGCATCCGTTCGTATCCTTTCCGATCCGATGCGATGCGAGCCGTTTGGTGGATTTTGGTAAAGATTGTTAGCTCGTACCCGATTAGTGGTTTGTCGTAAACTTATACCCACTACTATTACCCAATCCAACTTACTTGTGGACGCAATTTTATGGCATAATGTTCATAAAAAAATAATATTTGACCATATTTACATAGAATTTCATCTTTACATACCAAGACCCCTCCGTGCCTCGGAGAGCACGTCAAGCCGTTGGTCCCAGCTGTCATTCATGGATCTTTGACAGTCGTTACGGGTCGTCAGAAGCCCGAAAATCTGACAGCCAGTCTTACCAAGGGGTATCGTATTAAAGTCAAAGTCAAATCATTTAATTCAAATAGGCACACTAAAGGCACTTTTGAACGTCAACGTATTACCCATTAACTGGGTTGTGGAGGTCAGATAGGCAGTCGCTTCATTTAAAATACTGGTATTCAGCTGCATCCGGTTAGACTGGAAGCCGACCCCAACATAGTTTGGAAAAGGCAAGGCAGATGATGATTTACATAGAATTTCAAGATACACAACCAAAAGCAAATATTTTGTAAGTTTCCACCTTAGTCCGTGTCTCATTGAGCCATGCCTGGAACGCTTCGGGTTCAGTAGGTGGGTTCATTCTGCCAGTCGGACGCGTCTCTAGGTTTTCTTCCGCCGTAGCCGCCGCGGCTATGCGTTGCTTATTCTTCTCTATGCGCATGTTTATGTTCGTCATTTGCCTCTGGAACAACAGCATTTATTCATTCATCAAGGAATTGGCAAGTTCTAGCATAGAATCGTAACTTATGACGCGAATGAAGAGCTAGTTTTAATAATTATTATTTTATAGCACTGTGTGACCTAAACCCGCACTTAAGTCCCGCTTTTCTGTTACTTAAGTAGTCCATTTTTACACAGAAAAGCGTGACTTAAGTGCGAGATTAGGTCACACGAGCTATAAAATAGTATACGATACATGTGACTCAGGCTGGCTGGACAAATCTTCAAAATTGCTCGCTTTTAACTAGGTCAATAGGGCACATTATGTGACGGCTAAACACCCTTATTTCAGAATTTGTAACGCTACAGAATCTTAGATAATCGATCGAAAACGTGTCCAGCCATCTTGAAAAACCACTTTTCGCTGGTCTCTCAATCTCGGTAACGGAAGTGATTTTGACGACTTTTTGCATATCAACGGGCGTTACATAAAATTGTAACAGGCATCGAGCTAAAAGCTTTGTGGTACGTACAGCGGTTTAGTAGAAAAATGCAAAAATCCGTGTCCAGCCAGCTTGATTTTACGTATAAAACTTTTGGCTGGCACTTCCGAATCTCAATAACGGGAGCGTTTTCGAATATGGTTACTTTACTAACATTTAGTAACGCAATGTGTAACAGTAATAACGTTTGATTTATGGCGTCACATGTAAGGGTTTACGAGAAATCAATAAAAACTTAATGTCCAGCCAGCCTGAAATCAAGCTGGCTGGACACATGTATCTCCGCTGCCTGATGATCTACGACCTTCGAAATGTGTTCAAAATTTTGTACCGGGGACGATAATGATAACCTGAATTTGTAACGGAGAAACTTTGCGTAGTTTCAAAGATATTGATCATTTAAATTTTCCCATACAAACTGCCATTAATATTGTGAGGTGACCATAATTTTTACATAAATAAAGGATTTCTTTTTAATCGACGAATCGGCCGGTAGCAGCCACGCCTGTTTTGTATTTGATTTTCCCGTGGGAATAAAAGGTTTTCCTGCAGTAAAAAGCGTAAGTATGTGTTAATTCAAAATAATTATTGACTACTTACCAGCGCTGCAAAAGAGAGCCCACTTGTATTTCGCGTTTAGTTCATTATCTTAGGTAACTGAAAATGAGAACTAAACTCTACAGTCGGCATTGTATGTACTTTTCGAAGTGTCATCACTAAACAGAGTAAGACAACTATTAATTAATCTGCGGTAGACAACATAAATAAGAGTTAAGATTCCACCAGTTGTCCTAGTAGTACCAACTTTAAGCAATAGATAGAGACACCAACATCAGCTATCATGGAAGTAAGTATTACATTCCGTTCACAGTTATTTTGTCCCCCGACGTACTACATTTTTTACGCAATTTATTGATTTCAAATTTTGAAATCGATATTGTTTATTTAATTATTATTCTGATAATTAAATAAACAATACCCAGCTGCAACTTCATAACATTCAATCACTACTAACCCATTTCTATGAATTACCAGCAAGAGCGATTTTAGCGCTCATGAGTGCGATTCGGAACGCGGCCATGATGAGACTTGCTTTGTGTGTAATCTGTGTGTGTGACTTGTGTGTAACTGACCGTTATAAACTTTCAGATAAGTACTGTCTTTTTATACAACTGTTGTTTTGTTAATAGGTAATGTGCCCTTGGTAACTAACGTGAATTACAATGTTTTTTTGCAAAAGTTGTTAGTTTTTACGATTTGTGTCGTCAGTTGGATGTATGCGCCCTGTTTTATTTATTTAAGTATTAGGTACACCGGCAGAACACGTTATTACGAACGTTGATCAAAACCTTATCCTAAAGAGTAAAGACATGTGGTCTATTTGGGGTGACACAATACCTGAAGGCCAATTCTCGTAATTTAAAACGTTCAAAATCTAGTCACAGTCTCATCTCGGCGACAAAAAAATGTCAAAAACTTGTCAAAATGAAGGGAAACTAGAGATATTTTTGACGGATTGACACTGAGATCAGACTGTGAACTACAGTTGTTCGTATTAGTATCACCAATACACGGATTTTCGTCCATTAAAGAAAACACCTTAAAATATACTTAGTCCTACATAAAACCTACAAGATTGGTAACCCTACTGCAGTGTTTATATGAAAACATTTTAATGATCAATATCTTTGAAACTACGCAAAGTTTCTCCGTTACAAATTCAGGTTATCATTATCGTCCCCGGTACAAAATTTTGAACACATTTCGAAGGTCGTAGATCATCAGGCAGCGGAGATACATGTGTCCAGCCAGCTTGATTTCAGGCTGGCTGGACATTAAGTTTTTATTGATTTCTCGTAAACACTTACATGTGACGCCATAAATCAAACGTTATTACTGTTACACATTGCGTTACTAAATGTTAGTAAAGTAACCATATTCGAAAACGCTCCCGTTATTGAGATTCGGAAGTGCCAGCAAAAAGTTTTATACGTAAAATCAAGCTGGCTGGACACAGATTTTTGCATTTTTCTACTAAACCGCTGTACGTACCACAAAGCTTTTAGCTCGATGCCTGTTACAATTTTATGTAACGCCCGTTGATATGCAAAAAGTCGTCAAAATCACTTCCGTTACCGAGATTGAGAGACCAGCGAAAAGTGGTTTTTCAAGATGGCTGGACACGTTTTCGATCGATTATCTAAGATTCTGTAGCGTTACAAATTCTGAAATAAGGGTGTTTAGCCGTCACATAAAGTGCCCTATTGACCTAGTTAAAAGCGAGCAATTTTGAAGATTTGTCCAGCCAGCCTGAGTCACATTACGATACGTGTGACTTAAGATCCGACCGCGGCAGATTTGCCAAAGATGTAAACAACAATGGCCGCTCGAAATTGAATAAAATCGATAAACAAGAGTATTTATTTTAAGTAATGTTAGTCTTCGTCTAAATCTCCGAGCTAACTAGACGAAAACTAACATTACTTAAAATAAATACTCTTGTTTATCGATTTTATTCAATTTCGAGCGGCCATTGTTGTTTACATCTTTGGCATATCTGCCGCGGTCGGACTTTAAGTAGATTATTAATGTACGGCGTCTAATTTCACGCCATGCAATGGACTATTTAAGTCACAGGTATCGTAATCCATACTAATATTATAAATGCGAATGTGTTTCTGTCTGTCTGTCTGTTACCTCTTCACGCTTAAACCGCTGAACCGATTTAGATGAAATTTGGTATAGAGATAGTTTGATTCCCGGGAAAGGACATAGGATAGTTTTTATCGCGATATTACCACGGCAAACTTATGCGGGTGAAACCACGGGGCGCTGCTAGTTTACTATAAAAACATCGTGGAACTAAGCTGGACAAGATATATAAAGTTTTACCTGAAGATCTTCGTAGCTTTTGATATCAAAGCCTTTTATAGCTTCATTGAATTCATCGGTATCACCATCTTCTATCATGTCCTGTAATTATAAGAAAACTATTTTTAGCTAGCACCAAGTTTGCATTCAGTTCTTGCTGCGCAAAAACTAATGAGGTGTGAACAATAGACTTCATTATAAGTGATTGAATAATCTTTATTATAAGTTCCATAAAGTTCAAAGTTGTACGAACATCGACACAGGCATCAAGAAGCACCTTGTACCTTTATAGCAAGAAGCTGATTTAACTGTTCCTCGTCCTCAGCTAATCTTTCCTCTCGTTTTCTTGCGTTTATTTCGAGCAATCGACGCGCCATCTCTTTCTTTCTCTCTTTTTGCTGCTCAGCTGCAAATAGTAATAACAGCCAAAAGGCCTAGCTTAGCCTAAGGCCCTTTGTACACGGCACGGTTTCTTTACAGTGCGGTGTACAAACCGCGCCGTAGAAAAAACGTATCTGTCAACAAGCTTCCATAGTGTTCCATACAACACTGACGAGTGACGACCGTGCCTACACACGGCGAATAAACCGTAGTTTTTTTTATGGCGAGAAAAACGTGTTCGTACCACCCTTTAACTAACGTCTATTCCAAAAGTACCTGATGAAGGTGCAAACAAACCCTGTTAAGGTTAAATTTTTACGCAATCACTCACTATAGGGAATTAGAAACACATTCATCTGCTAAGAAGGGTTCAACTGTATATCTCACCACTTTGTCTAACAATTATTAAATTTGTATTCCAGGCATTTTCGGGTTGAAATAACGCGGTACGGCGAGCGGCCGCAGGGTTAGCTAAGCTTCGGCTGAGCACCGCGCATGCGCGCTGCGCACGCGCCGCATGCGGCGTCCCTCCCGCGCTCCCGGTCAGTCGCGCGCCCGCTCCGACGAGTGCAAAGGACGAGTGCACGTAACGTTTTCACACTGTCCACGGCTCTCGTTCGCTCCCACCAAAAACTTATAAAACATATCTTTGTTGTGTGTTAAATAAAGCTGTTTTTCGTGGCATAAATCATCGTCTTTCACTGGTGTTAACACCTCGCCACCACGCCTTTATAATTGTAATTAAAAATCATCAAATGCGATTGTAAAATGAACCTCAACATTAATGAAAAAAATCTAAGGTCATTTAAAATTAGAATTTCTGCACCCTAATTGCTTAATATACTATCAGTCACAATCTGAATCATTTTGAAGGATATTACTAATCCATTGCTTCATGTTGGAAAAATTTGTCTGCTAAACCACGTAAATAAAGCAAAGAATATTGTTGAACTAGCACTATAAATTGGCATCCACAGGTAAATTTTATTACATTTTCATTAGATACTTTTGGAACAGACCATAGGTAATTTAAAGTTGTGTTGGCGCAGTTAACAAGGGTATTAGTTATCACACTTCACGCTAATATTATAAAGGCGAAAGATTGTGTCTTTGTATATTTGTTACTTCTTCACACACAAACGGCTGGGCCAATTTTGATAAAATTTGGTATGGTGGTAGCTGACTCCCCAGATTAACACATATGCTACTTTTTATCCCGATATTTTCACGGGATCAACACTTATGCGGGTAAAACCGCGGGGCACAGCTAGTCTAAACTAATATTATAAAGAGAAAAGATTTGATTTTTGTATGTTTGTTTGTTACGCTTTCACGCTAAAACGGCTGATCGGATTTGGATGCATGGGTAGATCATGACCTGGATTAGGACATAGGATACTTCTTATCCCGATATGGCCACGGGATCGAGACTTATGGGGGTGAAACCGCGGGGCGCAGCTAGTAGCTTATAGCACAATAGTACAAAAAAGTAGCTCACCGGTCAACCCAGTAGAAGTTGCAGCTTGGACATAAGGCAGCTGTACTCTCTTAACATTAGCTTCATAATAATCAGCATTAGCCCATTTCCTGATCTCCTCCTGGTAATCCAGTGCTATTGAGCTATGTTCCTGAAGAATTTCTTCCACTCTAGACATGGTGATTGCATTGACGTGTACCGGGTATTTCAGTTGCAGGAGCTTGTGTAAGTAGTATATCATTTCACTGCCTCCTGAAATACATATATACAGGGTGTAAATTTAATCACCGTTTTCCTCTTAAGGGGTCATTGTACTCATCATTATGATCAACTTTTACTATGAGACCAAACTTGAAATCGTAAAAAAAAAATCAGCTGTTCCCTACATTTAAGTTCGCATAACTCGTCAAAATGTAGGGAACAGCAGATTTTTTTTTTACGATTTCAGGTTTTGTCCCACAGTAAAAGTTGTTCATAATGATGAGTACAATGACCCCTTTAGAGGAAAACGGTGATTAAAATTACACCCTGTATAAGAGCTTTAACAGAATACTTTTCACAAATACTCTTCAAAGGATTGAACCAAATGCAAATGGAAAAATATGATGTTTTCTCATTCTTACCTAAATTAATTCTTCTAGCATGGTCCGCAATGACTTGTCCCCTAATTACAGGTATAATATGTATTGTGTGGTAACCACAGTTTATAATGAGTGCTGTATCCCCAATATCATTCTTATACATGCTGAACAAGGAATCAATGCCATAGCTCACCCCTGGGACACCATAGCCCTCGAATAGCAGCTCAGACATTACTGAAAATTCCAAAAATAAAAATTACTTGCCGAGCTGGTCATTTCACGCCATAGAAGCAACAATTAACAGGTTAGCTAGGACTTTAAAGTATTTTTTTTTCTTTTGAGGAAAATTACATGAGAATGGCTGATGCCGTGGTTTAAATTTGTATCTTATATTCTTTATTTAGACAAGCACAGCAATATATTTTTATGTTACAGAGTATGTGTATTGTACTATTAATAATTGGTTTTATGTAAAACTAGGATCAGCGTAAAACATGTGAACAGACTCCTAAGAATTATTTAAATTCAAAAGGTGCACCTTTAGGTCTATTACTCGGACTTAAGTTTAAATTTGAAAAGGTTGATTATTATGAAAAAAGTTTGAATATTAAGAGATGAGTTGCTTGTCTTTTGCTTTCATTTATGGTTTTCATTATTGATTTTAGTAAAATAACATAATGTAAATCAAGCCTGTAATTCCCCGAAGGGTTAGGCAGAGACGTACATCCACATTCCATCAGTTATGTTTATGTAATAGCAGGCAGGCCTATTACTGTCAACCAGGCATGAATCCAGACTCGACTGCTACTGAGAAATTTCTTATAGAAAAACATTTGCCATCTAAGCAGGTGGCCACGAAGCTGACTGCCGATCATGCAACAAGTGTGACGCCAGACATGAAGGCTTTTTAGTGAACTTCTCTGGTATGCTATTAGAAAATCTTGAGTACTTATAATATGTTCATACATACACTGCCTACAATAATTGGGTGTAACAAAGGCTTCAGTCATAGCAATAGGATGTGGGACACTGCCATCATTGTCTATGTCCAAATGAGAGAAGATGTAGTCAAACACTTGCTCCTGTGCTTCAAAATGTGTCACTACATTTTTATCAAACTGAGTCTTCAGTTGGAATCTGAAAATGAGATGATTATTTATTAACTTTCATCTCATTATTCTCATTATGGTAGCTAGTATAAGCCAACATGATTTATTATTTATAACACTTCAAATATATCTTTACAGGTTGCTGCAATGCAACAGTCTACAAATAAATGCCTACACTTTTTAGTTATTAACAGCGTGTAAGGGACATCTTCGCTTTCAATGTACGGGCGTCCAGAATCATGTATGGCAACAGGTTGCGCGTCAATGTCCCTGTCACCTGTTTATTACCTATTATAAACTAAATTTACAATAAACTAAACAAACATAAGTTTGTTTAGTTTATTGTAAATTTAGTTTCTATCATTATCATCCATATAAATTAAATTTATGTGTTATCACATAAATTTAATTTATATGGATGATAATGATGATAAGCCAATCGGTTTAGCAATTTACTAAGGAATGTTGTGTGCATGGTTAAGATCTAAGAAATAACTAGAAAAACAAAAAAGAAGGAAAGGTTGACTGGTTAAAAGTGCCTATGGCATTAAGTCCACCTCTGTACATTTATGTGCTTGAAGTATTAAATAAATAAATAAACTTAGTTGTATGCCGTAGCTCTGCTTAAGACGATAGAATCTATTGTCTTTTGTATGGAATTGGATTTCTGGTACTAACCTTACTGCTTCTATATTCACGATATCATTACCAATCTGTATTGGTGGAGTGGCCGGAGGCTCGGCATCTTTCTTACATCTATCCTTCCTAGGTCTGGCTATCAGGTTCTTGAATATGAGGTTAGGCTCATCATAAATAGACCACCCAACTCTGCATTGATACGAACCTTAAAATTAAACATTAGTATGAATAATTAAAATCAGGTTATTTTAATAGTGTTAATTTATCAAAAACAATATTTTGAGTGCTAACCGTTATCTATAACCAAAGGTATATGACCAAATTTAAGTGTAGGACTATACTCGTGAACAATATCTGGCACATTTTTGTAATCTTTGAGCACTAGGACGTTCTCCATTATTTATATTATTTTCAAAAACGCCGGTTTGTTGTGCAAGAAGAATGCCACTCTTTGATGCCACTGCCACTGACTGCCACCACAGAGCATGTAACACTTGACTCACAGAGTACTTTTTGATAGCTTGACTGCATTGACATACAAAAGTTTCTACCTCAATGGCTTGACTGCCACTGACGCCACTGTGCCACAACTTGTATTATAAGTCCATGGCCACAACCACAACCATAACCATCCCACAACGTGACCACCGTAGTATCTCTAAATAGTCTGTGGTGAGCACAACTGACAACAAGTCAACAACCAACCAAAAGTAATGAAAAGTAAACAGTTTTTTTGACACTGACAAACAGATCCAATGATTTTTTTTTTCTTCAATTTTTTTTTTCAGATCCAATGACTGTCCCACAGACATCATTGAGGTACATAAAACATGGAGATGCCGCGTTATTCTATACATACATTTGCTTATACAAATATGAGTGAAATATGATTCAGAATGTGAAATATCATTATGTCTCATTCTTTCTAATGAGATAATTTTATTTGATAAAAGAGACAACAATATTTAAGTTGTTGCTCATTATGGCAATATTTTATCGTGACGTAGTGACAGTTGTAGGTAAGTGCCATAGCAGCCATCTTATGCTATGAGTTTCGTGGTAGTTTTGCTGTCAAATAGTTGTTTATTTTTTGTATTATTGAGGATTGCGAGAAAATTACGAGGATTTTACCTGTTAAAACTGCACGTAAATGTTGGAAAACAGAAATTCAACATGCCTGTGTGTTGTATTGTGAAGTGTGGTGCAAGAAAGAATGAAAATCAGCCTCAATTGTCTTTGCACAGGTTAGTAGCCGGTTTTCATGCATTAATACATACAATAATACACATTCGATGATGCAATTGTAACGTGATCATGAATTTATGGCTAAAGTATTGATATTTGGGTTCATTTCCGTATAACAGGCCTTTCTATTATATTTGTTAATTCGTTCGTTTGTTTACAATAATATGTCATAATGGAATAGTGTTGTACCGTTGCCGACTTGGCGTAATAATTTCCGAAACTAGTTCCTCCGCTGAAACGATACCGGTATATTCTGCGATGTTAACATAAATAATCCTGCGTCTTATTCAGTCCGAGTGACCTTGCTAGGTCCGGCCTGTGGTTCACACTTCACAGCACCAAAATCAAAATATTCCACATAAACCTACATGGACACTTTTATGAAACGTCAGAAGCTAGGTGCACGGTTCCAATTGGTTGTTTCCTATGGAGAAGAAACGGTAAGAAACTCCACGTTTGCTCTTTTAAAAATAATTGGCTTTTGCGAAAGCACATTTTCTGCAAGCATGTTTTTTTTTTCATGACATGGATTTTATTCTCAGACTAGCTATGCCCCGCGACTTCGCATAGAAGTCGTAAGATACACAGTATACTAAAATAACAGCCACACTAATAAAACTCATTCGTCCCCCGACCGGCCGCATTGCATCGCCCGCCCGCGCTATTATTTCGTTTTCGCTTAGCGTTCGTTTTTCTCGGCTCCTAAGGGTCGTAACGTGATGTTAAATAGCCTATAACCATCCTGGCTACCAAACGCAAAAATAATTTATGCATGGCATTTTTTTTGCGCGGAACCCTAATTATTTTTCTAAAATAAAGGTAGCCTAAGTTACTCCTTGTAACATATCTGTCAGTGAAAGTCCCGTCAAAATTGGTCCAGCCGTTTCAGATTAGCCGGAAAAACAGACAGACAGACAGACAAAAATAAAAATACGTGTGGCACTCGGGGACTGCCGCGGTAAAGCTATTGCATAGCAACGCACACAAACACCGTGCCGAAGTCTGCCGAACTGATACGACGTTAGACGATGCTTAGGTTTATTTTCGTTACGGAATTTCTTCATTCGGTCGCCGCGCTCAAAGCCCAAGATAAAAGCTATGCAATAGTTTAAAAATGCCATTTTGTTAATAGTACTGTTTACACTTTTATAAGCATTTAGTAAAAAGCTGTTATTTTGACAGTACCAACAGACACTTCAATTTTATTTATTTTTATAGATAACGGAAAGTAAGATAACCTACTCATCTTTTTCTGTTACAATTACAACGGAATTTGTATACATAATATTAGGTATGATCTAAACGTGATAACTAGTAAGACTCGTATTTAGTATCGATACTAGTTATAGTAACACCTATGTTCCTTGATAGACGCAACACTAGCAATGGCAGCCATTTTATGCGACAATACCAGTTGTAGGTATGCACCCTTTTTTCGTAGGTATTTCCAGTCCATACTTTTGTATGTCAATGACAGACATATATATACGTCTGTGGACAGTCCTGTTTTCCAAAGATTACTTTTTACAGCTGTATATTGTTTTATGAGTGGTCCTTTGGGCACAGAACACATATACTCCTAGCGGTCAGGGTCTTTGGGGTAATAGTATTCTGTGCTTTGGGGTGTGGTGTCTTGTGGCCACAGACATATAAAGTTATACGTCTGTGCTTGTGGCTGCTGTAGTATAAAAATCCTTGTAAAAATCACATACGAGAGTTTGTAATCGCTAGCGACAAATCTGCTGTCAAAGTCTGTGTAGACGTGAGATTTTGAAATCGCCAGCAAACATGGCCAAGTTCAAGATGTCCCAAGTCCTTTTTCTTAGATTACAGAAATAGCGCCGGTAAAGTTTCAATTTGACTGAAACAACACCGAAATACTATTTATCGCGAATCTTGGTAAAAAAATATACTTAGATGTCTCTTTATATGAACGATGTAGGATTTAAATTCAATGAGAAGTAATAGAGTAAATCGATATAAATGGTTTAGCCTAAGTCCCTTACCGCCCGGCCACGAGTTTTGGCTTAGCGGCAAGCGGCGCGGTCTTTTGTCTAGCGTTGACGCTGCGAGCGGTGCGTCGTGGCATGGTTCATACATTTTGGTATATTTGGTTTTACCGCTCGCCGCCCCGCGCTAAGCTGCCGCTGCTAACGGCGAGGTCGTGGCCAGGTCGTTAGCCTATGGACTTAGGGATTTTTAAATTGGACTTAGGGACTAGCTGGACTTAGGGACTTTTGACTGGAATCACTGGACTTAGGCTAGGTATCTCCCGTATTATTATTATACTCTTTGCTAGGTATTATGTGAATAGAAAAAAAAACACCAGCTGTGTTGCTGGTGCATAAAATCCCTAAGTGGACTTAGGGACATCTTGAACTTGGCCATTCAGTTGTAATTTTTATTCATTCGGATTGTCTCACATTCTCAATATTTTTTAAACACATACCCTTTTGCCCATGCAAATGACGCCTAATGTTTAAAATTATACGGACTGCGCAGTGGCTTGAGTGGCACTGGCCGGGTGGAAAGAGTATAATAATATAGAGGAGTGGCCGGTGTGCGCCAACTTGACCATCATGGTCCATGGGGTGTGGTCTTCTTGATTTTCAGTCTATCAAAAAGTACTCTGTGGTCTTGATCTTTGATCACATGCTTCTGAAATGTTTTATTGTTATTTTCTCCATACATAACATCCAAGCCAAACTATTTGTTGTAAATTAGATCATGTTGAAAACTTGAGAGCAGCTTTGCTTTCTTAACTTGCTTTGCGTGGGCGGGGTTTATTTAGTAAATAGTCGATCTCTGGATCTCTTTTTGGATTTGTCGTAGTCGGGTAAAAAGTTTTCGAAAGTATAGGAAAAACGTTTACCCTAGCACAATTTTGTGCCGCATGAACAATACCAAGTACTTATTCCTTAGTTTACTATATTTACCGAAATCTTTGTATCTATACTGTTTTTTTTTTTATTTCTTTTTATGGTTTCTTCTGGACACTAAAATAAAACTCGTAATCAACATAATTATGACGAACTTTATTCACAATACTGATGTAGTTAGTTATCATATCACAAACCACTATAATTCTATTAGTTTCAAATGATTGAATATATAATATCTTTTTAAATAATCACATTCATATATGAAATTTGTTATGTAATACATAAGTCCTTAAAGGAATGTTTCCACTAAACGTTTTCATTTTGTGTTATTTTATTGTTTTACATAGCTACATAGATACACTCAAATTACATTTTTCATATTTTTTTTACAGAGTATACAGAGATACAGTATAAGTGTCAAAATGGAACGGAGGCACATTATTTAAATTATACTTTACGTAATGCAGCTACTGTATCTGTAATAAGCCTGGTATCCTTTAAGACAACAATATAACAACGAATTAAATATTTCATTTACTTTACAAATATAACATGTTTAAGCTTTAGCTCCGACGACAGTGCCCGCCTGCTTGTCGATTTGTTCTTTCTCCAGTTGCTTGCCAAGGTACTCCCTGAAAAACAAAAAAAAAATGTATTGTCAGTCAATGGTGATATAATACTCTTACAAGGTCTAAGCTGACAAGAACACAATGACGCTAAGTATATTATAGTTTACTTGTAGCGTTTACTAGACAAAGCCATTGACATAGTCATTATGTAATCAGCTTATCGCATTGATACGTCGTGATAAGCCCAAACAGTGGACCAATATGATATCATATTGGTTTACTGATGGACCAATATGATATCATATTGGGTACTTTCACTTTCAACATTTATGACCTCTACATGTCCCAAGCTCGACATGGTAACTTATCATCGCCTTAAGGTACACACACACACATATCAACTCTGAAAGGGATCGTCACCGTATCGCCTTTCGCCTCGGCGTCAAACAGGCATCAACCTAACGTAAGCATGTAACCAAAGCGGATCAGAAGCTCTGATACGTCGACTCGGCTACGGCTAGGCGACGCCGCGCTTACGGCTCGCCGATCGCTGGTTGATGATGCTGCAGGCAGGCCGCGGGAGGGGTGACAGGGGAAAGGGTGGGAGACGTAAGCGCGGGGACGACGAGCCGTAACGCACCGCTCCGCGGTTCGGGAGCTTGTCCCGAGGCGAGGCGATTACGTTACGATTCCGATTAGTGTGCTTTGCAGTAGGGAGTTTGATACAAAGAATACTGAATGGCTCGAGTTAATACGGTAACGATCACTTTCCGATTTGATACGTGTGCTATATGACCTTTATTCGTTTCAACAACAACAATCTACTCTCGACTGGTACACAAAAATAATCAACGTAACTTTGATCTATGAAGTATTAAATCACGCCTTATTTGCCGAAGGAATAGGCTAACGTGTATAACGACACGTCAAGCTAGGGTTGATGAGGATTCCTCATCCACATTCACATAATGTTATAATTCCTTATTTTTTTGTGATTCCACATCCCCAAAATTTGGTATAAAATATTCCTCTTCCTCATTAATTAAGAGAAATTCATTGAATAAGTGTTATGTGTTGTGAAGTCCAAGTTAATTTTCATTAAATTCATCCCTCCCCATTGTCAATTTTTATTATTAAAATTGTTTTTTTTTTTAATTAATTGCCATTTGCGGTTTTTCTTTTATTTATATTTTTAATTTGAAATCACAGGTTCAATATTCCTCATCCTTATCCTCTTCCTCATCCACCCTACATCAAGCTATACATTTCCAACAGGAGCTGACCACGCATTGGAAGACAACAATCTAATACAAATAAAAACTTTTTAAGAGTACATACCAGTTGTGAACCATCAGTTTCTGGACAGCGAGTAAAGCCTCATATCGCACATTAGGGTCATCATGGCTGAGGAGGAACATAACGCGTTGTTTGCCGCCCAGCTGTTCGATGATGCTGTTGACAATATTACGTTATAATAAACTGAATTACAATGGATCATTGTTCTTGGGGGATTTTAATATTTAATCTGAAATTGTTAAACACCATGCTTGCTCAAGACGGGTTGGCGATTTCAGACTTAGGTATATTTTTTTAAAGTTCTGTTTTCCTCACGATGTATTCCTTCACCGATGTCAGTGATGTCCACGGATATCGAGGAATATGGCATGGAGGCGTGGCGCATGTCGCCTCTATAATACCCTATGTTGACCATATGTTGGTACGCGTAACGGCGGTAAGCGCCGTAGTCATATGTTTGTATCGAAATGTGTAGTGTCATTTCGCATTTTTACAAAATGCCGAATTGTTCCGTCCTTATTTGCAAAAATAGAGCAATCACAACAAACCTTAAGACAAGTGGCGTGTCTTACCACCGGTAAGTAAAAAATCCAAAAGAAACTACTTATTTACTTAAATGTCATTTGCAAACACTATATTATATTTTTTCGTGATTTGGTTTTTAATATACCACATTGAAAGCAGAAAAAATAAACAATACAAAATACACCCAAAACCACTACTCTTTTTTGTAGTTGACATGTATCGATATTTTTATCGATCAAATATTTATATTAACCCATCTTCCCTAGTTGATGCTAGAGTTGCACGTGTGCATTCAGTGACTGTATCTATACTTTCTAGTGCCCGCCCCTTTTGAGCATATGTGCAATAAGATAGCAAAAAAGTGTTTCTTGTGTGAGTCCATACGGACTCACACATGAAAAAAAGAAAAGAAAGGAGAAAAGAAATAGATAGCTATTTCTTTTGTTTTTGTGTGAGTTTCCGGAGTGGGGAAAATGTGGCGACACTTGAACAAATATGCAGTGAAGGCATATCTCTCGGATATCTATGGTGATGTCAAAGATAAACTCAGTACATATGAATTGAAAGTCACACAAAAACCATAATAAAAATAAATAATTACGTACTGTTTGCCCCTGGGGTAGTGACGCACGTACTCGCCGACGTCGTAGCAGGCCACGGCCAGCACGACGGGGTCAGAGCTCTTCTCCAGCAGGTGAACCAATGTACGCAGCAACTCCTGACCGCGTTCGTTGAGGCGAGCCGCGTTCTCACGCCAGAACTTAGCCGACTTGTGCACCGGCGACCATTCCAGACTAGAAATGTTAACTTTAATAAGTAATTTGGACCTACCCTGATGATTAGTGATGATGTATTCGTTGCTACAATGCTGTTTTAGTTTGAAAATAAGGCAATGTATCCAAGAATCCATCGAATCCAAGATTGGGTATACGACAAATAACTGTAACGCAACTTTATGTGAAATGAATAAGTGTCATATCATCACGCATTTGTTCCCCGATCCCCGGTAAGGCAGAGGTACACCTCTGCCTTATCCTACAGGAGGTGGGGATAAATACATCAGCAGCCATTTACCACATTTACTGATTCCTCTTACCAATAACTCTTACTAATAATATAAATTCGAAAGTAACTCTGTCTGTCTGTATGTTACCTTTTCACCACAAAACCGATTTAGATGAAATTTGGTATAGAGATAGTTTGAGTCCCAGGAAAGGACATAGGCTAGTTTTTATCCCGATATTCCCACGGGATCGACACTTATGCGGGTGAAACCGCGGGGCGCAGCTAGTATAAAATAAGCAATTAACTGAATTAAGAATACCGCCTGAATCTTTTAGCAAACATCCAACAGCTGTAACATCTAAGAATGAAAAACAGAGGCGCCAACACACATACCGGCCACTCTTGACTTCGGTAGCGTACTGGTCGAAAGAGCTGAGGTCTTGCACCGAAGTCTGCAGGCGTTCGTTGAGGTAGTCCACGTCATTCATGATGTCTTCGTCATCAGAGCGCTTCTGCTCCAGGATGGACAACTGCTTCAGGACCTTGCACTGTACCATGGCGATGCAGTGTTCCTTGGAGACCTAGTAGCAGTAAATAGTTATAAATAAACTATGATTGTAGCTAACATTCTTCTTTGTTCTGTTACCAAGGTAGATTTAAAATGAAATATTTGGCTATAAAATAATATGACTGCAAGCTAAAATTGTTGAGGATGAGGACCTAAGATTATCAATTTAATTTAGGACGAATTCCATAATGTTATTGATGGTTAAGGGTTGGCATTGAAGATTTTTTGCGTGGTTATATTGCCTAATGCCAATAGTAATGCCATCAGTGAAACATTGGATTAAGATGGTACACAATGACCATATAAACATGCAATATAGGGTACATTGCATGTGTTTGTTGGTCCGATAGGCAGTCGCTCCATGTAAAATACTGGTATTCAGCTGCATCCGGTTAGACTGGAAGCCGACCCCAACATAGTTGGGAAAAGGCTAGGCAAATGATGATGATTTGTGTTGTGTGTTCCAATATCGTTTTATCATGAACCTATACTGTCTCACTGCTGCACTGCTGGGCTCCAGCTCAAATAGGGAATCATTTCATCACCCACCAATTCCCAAATATCCCTTCTCTTTATGCAGCCTAAAAATAAATGACCTGAGGGTCTTCTGGCTTCTCAATGAGGTTCCTGAAGACAGCCAGCACGATGCGTGTAACCTTCTCCTTCACGGAGTCGCTGAGGATGTCGGCCAGGATAGGGATAGCATTGAACTTGTTCATCTTCTCGGCCAACAGAGGGTTGAATGTCAGCACCCACAGGCAGAACACCAGCTGGTATTGAACCTAGGAAGTGAGGAATATTTATTAGTATCAATACCTAACATAACAAAGCACCAGTGGCCTTAGTCTGAGTTTTTATACCTACTCGATCGCGTCAACGTTAACTTCAATTTGTACTGAAACTAAATAACCGCATTCTGGTGACAATAATGGGAAACAAAGTTAGTGAACATTTACATAATCGAATAAGTATAAACACTCGCAGTAGAGCAGCACATTTCATCAGTAGTATTTATTACACCCAAAGGACATTGAGCAAAAATGTATGGGGCTTGGTCCAAATGTCGACCAAAATCGAGTCGAGATTGGCAACTCAAGATCTCGTGTGCTAATACTATGCATGGTGTGACCCGGCAATCAGGCGAGATCTCGATTTTTTTTAACGTACACGTTTCTTCTTATTTAATAGACTATTCAGTTACTTAGGTCTTGCTAGTGGTGGACATCTGGACTACTTTTGCTCATTTTCATTTACTAATATTTAATAGGACCCCATAAGTACTCGGCAGTCGCGCTTTGGACCACTAGACCAAAGAGGGCAGTAAATAACAATCATAATAATAATGTGTGTCATGTCTGTCTCTCAAAATGGATGTAAGAATGGGTCCCGGGGTACTAAGGAGCTGCTCCTCATTGATATGACCATTAACCAACAGGTTCGTCGTTCCCGAAAGGATCTGTCGACATGTTGGATAGATTATAAGAAGGCCTATGACTCCGTGCCACATACATGGCTCATGAGGGTGTTGGAGTTGTATAAAGTAGATACAACTCTGTGCACCTTCCTGATGTCGTGTATGGGGCAATGGAGGACGGTCCTTCGCTATCCAGGATGTCGAAATATCCAGAGGAATAGCGAGCCGATAAGGATCGAGCGAGGCATATTCCAGGGCGACAGTTTGAGTCCGCTTTGGTTCTGCTTGGCCTTGAATCCTCTAAGCACACTGCTGGAGGATTCAGGTCTAGGCTATCGGCTGAGGAGAGGTGGTCAGGTTATATCTCACCTCCTTTACATGGATGACCTAAAACTCTTTGCCCCCAACAATTTGCAACTGATGGAGCTACTGAAAATTACTGAAACTTTTAGTAGCGCCATCAGGATGGAATTTGGTGTGGACAAATGTGCGGTCATGCATGTTAAGCGAGGGGAGATTGTGGAATCCGTGGGAAACCAACTCTCGGATTCCACAAACCTTAGGGCCCTCTCCGCATCCGATACCTATAAGTATTTGGGTATGTCAGAAGCGTTGGGCATCAATGTTACTGACATGAAGCAATCGTTGAAGGAGCGCTTCTTTGGTCGCCTGAAAAAAGTATTTAATAGTCTTCTTTCAGGCGGAAACAAGGTGCGTGCCTTCAACGATTGGGTCATGCCGGTTTTGATGTACTCTTTTGGCATACTCAAATGGACTCAGACCGAACTCGACGCCCTGGATAGGAAGGTCCGTACGCTGCTGACTGCAAATCGAATGCATCACCCACGGTCATCGGTAATGAGGCTGTATATTCCGCGAAAGTGTGGAGGTCGAGGGTTTTTAAACGCTAAGACTCTCCACAATCGCGAGATATGCAGTCTCAGGGAATATTTCCTTGAAACCGACGTGGGGATGCACCGAGATGTAGTCGTGGTGGACAATGGCCTCACCCCGCTCTCCTTAGATAAAGAGAACTGGCGCAAACCAGTAGTGCTTGACACTAATGATCGCATGGAGGTATGGCAGAGTAAGGAGCTTCACGGACGCTTTTTCCGGGCCCTACATGGACCCGATGTAGATTTACTAGCGTCCGTAGCCTGGCTGCGTTTCGGTGATCTTTTTGGAGAAACCGAAGGTTTTGTCTGTGCAATTATGGACGAAGTTATGATACGAACAATTACCGGAGATTTATTGTGAAAGACGGCACGGTTGACATCTGTCGGGCATGCCACCGGCCGGGAGAATCAATCAGGCATATTATCTCCGGGTGTTCTCGTCTAGCTAACGGGGAGTACTTGCATAGACACAACCTTGTAGCCAGGATAATCCATCAGCAACTTGCTCTGAAATACAGCCTTGTGGAATCGGAGGTGCCGTACTATAGGTATGTGCCCGACCCAGTTCTCGAAAATGGAAATATCACATTGTACTGGGATCGATCCATCATCACTGACAGGACTATTGTTGCCAATAAGCCTGATATAGTGGTGATGGATCGATTAGAGCGGCGCGCAATGATTGTTGACATAACCGTCCCGCATGATGAGAACCTCGTGAAAGCCGAGAAAGATAAACAAATCAAGTATCTTGACTTGGCTCGCGAGGTTGTCGACATGTGGGATGTTGACTCAGCAATCATTGTGCCAATAGTCGTTACAGCCAATGGATTGATAGCCAAGAGCCTCGACCAACACCTGAGGAGGCTCTCGTTGGCCAGCTGGATCAAGGGCTTGATTCAGAAAGCAGTACTTCTGGACACGGCTCGCATTGTCAGGAGGTTCCTCTCTCTGGAGCCCTGACCACCGGTAGCTTGGACCCTGTTCCCGATACCGGTGGGCTACTATTTTTTATATTTTTGAATGTTTTTATATATATTTTTTATATTCTAATATTTAAAAATATAAATTATATGTATATAGACGAATAAAGGAAATAATATTCTTAGGGTTTTTAAACTCTAAGACCCTCCACAATCGCGAGATATGCAGTCTTAGGGAATATTTCCTAGAAACCGACGTGGGGATGCATCGAGATGTAGTCATGGTGGACAAGGGCCTCACCCCGCTCTCCTTGGCTAAAGAGAACTGGCGCAAACCAGTAGTGCTTGACACTAATGATCGCATGGAGGTATGGCAGAGTAAGGAGCTTCACGGACGCTTTTTCCGGGCCCTTCATGGACCCGATGTAGATTTACTAGCGTCCGTAGCCTGGCTGCGTTTCGGTGACCTCTTTGGAGAAACCGAAGGTTTTGTTTGTGCAATTATGGACGAAGTTATGATGACGAACAATTACCGGAGATTTATTGTGAAAGACGGCACGGTTGACATCTGTCGGGCATGCCACCGGCCGGGGGAATCAATCAGACATATCATCTCCGGGTGTTCTCGTCTAGCTAATGGAGAGTACTTGCATAGACACAACCTTGTAGCCAGGATAATTCATCAGCAACTTGCTTTGAAATACAGCCTTGTGGAATCGGAGGTGCCGTACTACAGGTATGTGCCCGACCCAGTTCTCGAAAATGGTAATATCACGTTGTACTGGGATCGATCCATCATCACTGACAGGACTATTATTGCCAATAAGCCTGATATAGTGGTGGTGGATCGATCAGAGCGGCGTGCAATGATTGTTGACATAACCGTCCCACATGACGAGAACCTCGTGAAAGCCGAAAAAGATAAACAAATCAAGTATCTTGACTTGGCTCGCGAGGTTGTCGACATGTGGGATGTGGACTCAGCGATCATTGTGCCGATAGTCGTGACTGCCAATGGGTTAATAGCCAAGAGTCTCGACCAACACCTAAGGAGGCTCTCGTTGGGCAGCTGGATCAAGGGCTTGATTCAGAAAGCGGTACTTCTGGACACGGCCCGCATTGTCCGGAGGTTCCTCTCTCTGGAGCCCTGACCGCCGGTAGCTTGGACCCTGTTCCCGATACCGGTGGGCTACTATTTTTTATATTTTTAAATGTTTTTCTATATTTTATATGCTAATATTTAAAAATATAATTTATATGTAAATAATGGAATAAAGGAAATAATATTCAAATCAAGTATCTTGACTTGGCTCGCGAGGTTGTCGACATGTGGGATGTGGACTCAGCGATCAGTGTGCCGATAGTCGTGACTGCCAATGGGTTAACAGCCAAGAGTCTCGACCAACACCTAAGGAGGCTCTCGTTGGGCAGCTGGATCAAGAGCTTGATTCAGAAAGCGGTACTTCTGGACACGGCCCGCATTGTCCGGAGGTTCCTCTCTCTGGAGCCCTGACCGCCGGTAGCTTGGACCCTGTTCCCGATACCGGTGGGCTACTATTTTTTATATTTTTAAATGTTTTTCTATATTTTATATGCTAATATTTAAAAATATAATTTATATGTAAATAATGAAATAAAGGAATAATATTCATAGAATTTCCAAGATGTTTCAATGCACTCTCTGAAAGGAATTAAAAAAAACATTGGCATGTTCCACAGGCTTTACCTTCCACCAGCTAAAGTATATCATGATCAACTTGACCTTACCTGGAAGTTGACCCTGGAGGCCAGGATAGACATCAGAGTGGAGATGCCGTCAACGGTCAGGAATGCGAAGCGGTACTCGTCGATGCGCAGCATCATTTGCAGGCAGCGGGCCACGGACTGGATGTAGTCATTGTCCTGTGTGCAAAATATAGTTTTATATTATGCTCATTTACCTTTAGCACTCTAGGTTTGCCCCAATTTTTACTCCATTTAAAGCTTACAAAATTACAGCAGAATTTAATTTTAAATAAAAAAAAAAATATTTTCGACATATCAACATGAAACCTACATTTTACTAGATAAAAACGAGAGGTTTCAGTTTGTCATCATCATCATTATCCTGCCCTGCCTTTATCCAAATTTGTTTAGGGTCGGCCCAACATGCCTTTTCCTTCCATACTTCTCTATTAGTCGTCACCTCGGTAGTCAACCCCCTTCCAGCCTTATCATCTTTTACACATGTCTTAGTTTATATACTTACAGAGTAAATCTATTAGTGAGTTACATCCCATAGAAATGTAAAGTTAAGCATCCACTGTATTTGTATTGACCCATTATTATAAATTGTTAAGTGACATTCACAAATAAAATAACCTAGGTTAAGCCTAGGTATAATATAATCAAAATTAAATACATTTGTTGACTGGAGAAAATAATTTATAATATAAATTAAACAAAATCATAATAAGTACTAAATAAAATACAATATTTTTTACAAATATAAGCTACATATTTTAAGCCTGCATGCACTTTGCACATACCTTCACATCCTCCTAGTTTTTGAGTGTAATGAACAAGATTAGTGTAAGCATGCAATATAATATCTATGGTTAAAACACATTCTGTTAGAAAGAACTCACATTCTGTTAGCAAACACCTAAATATTTATAAAAGAGAGTTAGTCATCACTGTTATAAGACAATAGTTTTGTTTGACACTCAGGTTGGTGTTGACATCTACATGTGACGAGGGTACCTTGTGCACACCGGGCGGCAAGTCCTCAAGCTCGAGCGGCTTCACCTCATCGAAAGAGCGGTAAAGGCTCGAGTATTTCTCTGGGCCAGCGTCGAAATTCACATTTTCTTTTTCCTTGTGGTGATGTTTCAGGTGTTTCTGAAGTTTATCAGCGGCGAAATGTTGTTTCTCGTGCAGCAACATAACCTGCTCAGCATGCTCTAACTCGGCAGACATTTTCTCCGCCTTACCAGAAAACAAACCGCTCAGTGATAATTCACCTGCGTCATCAAAGCCCCCAACGATGCGTGATGCTTGCACGTGATACTCACAACATTGTGTTATGTTTCAGTCAGTTTAGACACATTGATGGTACAGTTATACCAATCTGGTATAAGGCACTAAGCATTGCCACATAACTACTATTGAATTGTGGAGTTGATTTTGAAATATGTACATCTGTTTATTTAAGCAATCATGTCTTATTCATTACAGTTGTGTATTATAGTGATGCAGCTCTAATGCAAAGGCGATCTTGACAAATGCAAGTGCTTGTGGATGAAGTAGGTATCATGAAATTATAATGTGTGAATCTGAACATAATTAAATTATGTAAATGTGTTTCAGAAATATGGGACCTCTGTTGCTGGAGAGTTGCGAATTTTAATCGTACATGTATGTAGCTGGCTTCAATAAATATGAGCGGTACCTAACAGTCACAGTGAAGATTATGTGTGAATACTTATTTGTCCAGAATAATCTTCAATATAATGACAAAAACAAATAACAAATTTTACCTTATCATTATTGTCTCCACTCTAATAGGAATCTGAGAATTAACATCTCAAATATGGTGTATTTGAGATTTGAATTCTCAGATTCTAGTATATTCTAGTATATGCTTGCTACTTACTTGGCAAATTAATTATTTTTAAACACATAACATGCTTTATTTTTGGTTTTAATATTTGGTAAAGTTTGGTTTTCCTTTGTATATTTTAGTTGATATATTACATCTATACATATAATAAAATTGTAGAAAAGTGGTGTCTGTACAATGGAAATATATAAAAAAAAAGTAGCAGGGGTTGTTATTATATCGATGCCAAACCCGAAAGTGTAATTTTTTTTTTTTCTGTTTGTCTGTGTGTTTGTGCACGCTAATGTCAGAAACGGCTTATTCGATTTAGATGCGGTTTTCACTAATATATTGTAGTAAGCTTCACTTAACATTTTGTGTTTATTTCATGTCAATCGGTTCATAAATAAAAAAGTTATGTCAATATTTAAAGAATCACGGCGAACATTTGTTAAGGTAATACAGAGAAACATTACTGTAAAGTAAATTTTTAGCTACCCAAACGACGGTATTTGTAATTTAAAATGTGCTGCCCGAAAAGTCACTATTCCACGCGGACGAAGTCGCGGGCACAGCTAGTTTTTTAATAAATGTCTTAGGCTAGGTTTAGATTAGGACATTATACACCATACACTCAGTGTTTACAAAAGTATCACTAATAATTATGACTTGTCATGATAAACACAGTGTCAAAACAGCGGCAGTGTGAACACATTGTGTCCAAGTCTCTCTCGTGGGTTGACGAGTTTTTAAACAGGTTCGAAATTTTTCCATACACTCCCTAGAAGATACCCCTAAAACAATGAGTTTCGCGTGGAGCAGGGAAATTTAGTCAAAGTCAAATCATTTATTTCAAATAGGCCATTAAACAGCACTTTTGAACGTCAAGAGACTACCAAAAGTCTTATAGTAAGGACTACCAGAGCTTTGGAGCTTCACCTGGAGTGATAGGCAATCTCATTTGTATTCTTAGGAGTAACATTTTCTAATTTCTAATTCGAAAGCCTCATAATTCATTCGGCAGAAGTTAGAAGTTTAAGGATTTTCTTTGCACAATACATTAGATAATTTATGTTAGACTCCTAATTTATTATGTCTTTTTTTTATCCACAACCTAATTATGTCTTTTACGTTTACATTGTTGATTAATTACAATATATGCAGCAATCGTGGCCGCACAGTACTTATTCATGCACTAGCTGTTCAGTCTTTAAAATTATTTTGTGTATGAATAGCTCAGACACATGTTCCATACATTCAAATACAGATACTAAGAAATTTATGTCTGAAATTATTGTGTTGCAAATTCTGTCATAGTCTAAACTTAGCTTTAAACACAATCATCTATTAATTATTGGGAGTGCATATTGTTTTAAAATATTTTAAATCAAATAGGTACTGAAAAGGTGATTGTTAGTGATTATTAATCAGCGGCATTTTATTTGACAAGCTTAATGATTTCAGTTTTGATCTTTTTTTAAAATGAAAACCTGTCATGGTGTGTAAACTACCAGCAAAGCTTTAGTGATACATGCTTCATTGCCATAAATTCAATCAGTATCAAATACAAAATATTCATATCATTCATATTGCTGATACATGCATAAAGAATATTTTAAAAAATCATGCATTTTCACTTATTTATCTCATGTACAATGCATTATCATTGTACATGAGAAAAAAAAGTGAATTGTCATAAATAAGTGTATATAATTACAAGTGTTATATTACTTACATTTGATTTAAGTTGGTCCCTGAGCCAGGAGAGGTAGAAGAGCAGGTCATTCTTTTCCATCAGGCTAGGATGCCAGCAGGCCAGCTTGGCAATGATGCGGGCCGACATGTGCTGCACAAACTCATCCTGGCGGTTCAGCAAGTTCAGGAATGGCTGCCAAGGATTCCCAGATTTCCCTTCACGGAAGATCTTGACCCTAGACTTGTCTTCCTGTAATTTTTCATAATTAAAATATTTTATAACATTTAATTATTTGAAATTAGTTGGGTGGTCTTTGAAAAAACATTAAACTTATTTCAACATTACAGAATAGTATGAACCACAGTTTGTGAACAATTACTAATAGGAAGGTGACAGTTCGACATAAATTAAGATAACAAGTGGCACTTACAGAAAGGATGTCGTCAATCATAACAAGCAGGTACTGGATGGTGTTGTCCTTGCTGATGTGTGTTAGCAAGTTCATGAATGCGTCGCAACATAAGTCTGGGTTCTTGTCAGGTAAGTCCTTTTGACCACCCCGATCCAATTGCACAATAAAGTCATGGTCACGTTGCGTGATCATCTGTGACCTAACATATAATGATAATTTAGATTTGAACAAAATATGGGCATAAGAAAAACAATGACCTGTGCAATGGGAATCAATACGTACTGCAGATAAGACGCCCAGTTGATCTGTGTATGGCGAATATCACTGGCACGGATTTGCAAGACGCTGGTTGCCGCAATCATATCTGGAAAGTATTATATTGGTCATAACTCCGAATAGGAAACAGCGTTAATTTAGTTGAGGAATAATGCGTAAGTGAGTTACTTACCGACTTTTTCATCACCCAGCGACGGCATAAGCTGATTAACATTTGGATCCCCCATGTGAGCCATTTTGGCTATAAAATTGATAATCACTTCTGCTATAGCCAAAGAAGAATCGAAAAACTTTATATTTAGGCAAAACAGAAAAATGAAGACAGCCTCAGCTGAGAGGTCTTGTGACTATGGAGAGTGACGTTAGTGCTACTTACAACGATAATTATATTCTTACCTTCTCTGATAAACACTTTTCTGGCTAGAACGAAAAAGACAAAGTATGTAAGGAACGGTTGGCAACATTGTTTTTATGTCAAGATGGCAAACTTCAGAAAATATCACTTATATTCTTTTTTTTTTATTCCTGCTTACTAAAGTATACTCGTAGCAAAGTAAATTGCGGAACAGCCAAATATTTAAAAAAATCGAAAATAAAAAACTGTAAGATGCTAAAAAAAACTAAGCTAAGGGTAATAAACGAGACACGTCTCTTGAACAAGGCAAGCCTCGAGATTGGGCTTAGAATGAACATGTCAAAGACCAAACTCATGACTAACAGCATCAAAAGAAGACTATATATTGGGGGTGAGGAGATTGCATATGTCCAAGACTATTTGGCCGAAATATATATAATCTCGCCTGGAGGAGCTATTGGTCAATTAAAGATCTTCTAAAAGGAGATCTACTACTATCTCTCAAAAGTAGAATTATAAACATGTGTATTCTCTCCAGTCTCACATAGGTATGGTGCTCAAACCTGGTCTTTGACACTTCAGCAGAGGTCCAAGCTCGAGGTTTGCCAGCGAGCCGTGGAGCGCAGTAATCTGAGGGTTCGAATTTCTGACCGTATAAGGAACTCAATACTGCGTGCCAAAACCAAAATAACAGACGTTACCCAGAAAGCCGCTAAACTTAAGTGAGACTGGGCCTGACATATCTGCCGCATGTCAGATGACAATTGGGCTAAGAGAACCACCGATTGGGTCCCACTAAACGCACGACGCCATCGCGGCAGGCCAAGACGAAGATGGCGGAACGAGCTTGACTCCTACCGTAGGGACTGGCCGGCACTCGCAAAAAACAGAATTGTTTGGGAAAGGGAGAGGGAGGCCTTTGTCCTGCAGTGGACAATACAGACTAGTTAGATTAGATTAGATGTTCAAAGTATTCCCTAATGCTATAAAAATTATTATCATTTAGCCATAACAAGTGAATTTTAAACAGTCTGCTATTTAGTCATTTAACTTTACATGGTAATTTACATAGGACAGTCACAGCTAAACAGCTTTTATTATATTTCGTTAATCGAGGGATTTCATCTAAAACAAGTCTTTTGTGACGCCGATTCCTAGAACTTACATCTGTTGCTGTTCTGAATAGATCTTTATGTTTCCGTACAATGATACATGTTTCATTATACAGGTTGAAATTGAAAACATGCGACAAATCGAAATGGGAGATTGTACTCATCATTATGAACAACTTTTTCTGTGGGACCAAACCTGAAATCACGAAAAAAAAATCAGCTGTTCCCTACATTATGACGAGTTATGCGAACATAAATGTAGGGAAGAGCTGATTTTTTTTGGAGACCCTGAATTCCTGATCAGGAAACCTAATCAGGAAACCGTACGTATGCGGCCAGCCCAATGATTTCAAAAGTAAGGATACGCCCATCTGAACATTTTACATAGACCATCTTCATACAAGCAAAAGTAGCGCCATCTGTTATAACTCATACGAACTACGTGAGAACAGCGCTGCATTATCATAGGTCGACAACGTAACCTTGTACACACGGCTACACATCAAGCTATACATAACCAGTATAAGCTGACATCTGATTGTATGAAAAACCTATACAATGCGAGTTCAACTCAAACTGGTAATGTATAGCTTGATGTGTAGCCGTGTGTACGTGCGTAACTTACATTTTCATTTACTTTTTTTAAATCACATTTTGTCGTGAGTCAGTAAGTAGTCAGTTGCATGCCGATATCCTTTTAACTCAGAATACCAGACTCAAAATACCAGATTGTTAAAATATCACATTCTCAATAGGTATATCAGATTTCGGACAGTCGAAATCAACACAGGTCTTCTGGCCATCGCGAAAATTCCCAAACTTTGGAGAAAAACCAAAATCGTATCCTCTCATATTTGTCAATTATATCAGCTAATGAATATAATTATTCCTTATAAATAAATAAATAAAATAATGTCGACATCAATGTCACAAAAATGAGCAGAGAATCATTTGGAAATCTGTAATTTAAAAATTATTTGTATCATAATTCGCTATCGCATATTGTATAAACATCGTTTATATGTCTTCTCCTAATTTGCTACCAAAATTCAAAATTACTTACACTAAAATCTTAAGGTGAATACGCAGTGGTAGACCGCGAAATTCAAATTTTCTTAAGTTTTTCGCAATTTGCAGAACAGTGTCAGGTTGTATTTTGATCAAAATTTGATTCGCGACTATAACAGGTACGTATTTACTGAATTATAATCATTAGATTCATTAATACATCTTTCTAAGTTAGATTTGTACCACGACAACAAATCTCTTATGGAAAACTGCTTAGTGGAAATCAAAGCGGTATGAAACCATATCCTTATGGGTATTAGTGATAGTAACACATCTGTCTGCCGGCTAAGTATGACCATATCCTCGTCGTTATCCACTGCAGTGGAGGTCCTCTAATTCCTATAGATAGACTCTAATTTCTGAACAAGCATGTTATGCGAGACGGTCGAACGCCTTAGATAAATAAAAAAATAAGCCCGTCGTTAGTTGATTATTTATTGTTAATGTTAGTCAGTACTGCATCCAAGAGTGAAAACATAGCTAAAATTGTTGATTTATCTTTTTGGAAACCGAATTTGCTCTTTCTTTATAATATGAAAGGAGATGTTTCATAATGGGCCAGGTCTATGTACAGACGCCAGCACATCAACCTACACCTAACTGTCAAATTTTCCCAATCAACATTGAACCTTATGCTTTAGCGATAAAGTTGAAAATCTATTACAGAAATCTGACAGATTGTAGTAGGTTGATGTGCTGGCGTCTGTACATTAACTCAAAAAAAAGAGAAAAATCCGTAGAATTCGGGAAAAATACAGATAAATCAATTAAATGTATACTGTTGTGGTAGTGAATTGATATTTATCAATTATTTTTATCGACTTTCAACATGGCGTCTCACCGATTTAGTTACTCTGTGCTTAAAAACAATGACAGTAAACCATAGATCGACCATTGATCATAGAAACAGAACTGTCAGCTGTCACAACAGTGTCAATTCTTCAGAAATAAACATGTCAAACGTCATTAATCAATCAAAATGACAGCTTACCGCCATGACGGGTTTTTGTTGTGTGTTGCAATTTCAAGTGTAATTTCTTGCGTTTACCAGCAAACCAAGCCATTTCAAAGTAATTGGACAGTTGAGAACTATTTTGAATGAATTTCCCTATTTTTAAGTATAGTGTACAAGGACCTGGCCCAGGCTCCATACATTTTGAAACATCTCCTTTCTCGCAGTAATTAATACGCCTTTTAAACATGCATTTTTCGTAGATTTTTGACATAATTGGTATTAAAGTTATTAGGCGATAGTTATTGACATCATATTTATCACCGTTTTTAAAAAGTGGTTTATTTTTATTAATTACTTTTATTTTATTCACTACGTGCACCCTTCCACACACAGTTATCTGGGCACTCACTCCCTATTATTTATAAACAATATTCAAGTATAAAATAAATAGCTGTAGGTAGATCTATTTTTAAGCTACTTACACTCGTACTTACTTACGATTATATTTTTCTTGTTCTTGTTCTTCAACTTTTTTGCCGGGGCGGATACGTCCTTTGCGGTCGGTGGTTTCTTCTTCATCATCAGTTTCATCACTCTTACTTGGATGCCTAAATGTCGCCCAACCTTGCATGTTTAGTAAGTACTAGGTATTTAGTATTTAATCAAAAGGTAAGAGTTGTTTTTTAATCACCGAACGTTAGATATAATTATGTTTAATGATTCATAACAAATGGGTACAAAAATGAATACAAAAATTGACTTTTTAAATCGCAGTACTTAACCCTACAGTGCATAACATCTGATCATAAACACTAGAAATCCCGTATAAAATAAGTAAAAAAAAAGTCAGTTTTTTTTTGGTATGGCCCAGTACCCTAGTTGTGTAATACACGTCTTTCAATCACAATCTGAATCTTTTTGAAGAATATTGCTAATCCATTGCTTCATGTTTGAAAAATTTGTCGGCTCAACAACGTAAATAACGTAACGCAATGAATGTAGTTGAACTGTCAAAATAAAAGCCATTGCTGGTCGGTCAAGTCCATTGAGGTACATAAAACATGGAGATGCCGCGTTATTCTATACATACATTTGCTTATACAAATATGAGTGAAATATGATTCAGAATGTGAAATATCATTATGTCTCATTCTTTCTAATGAGATAATTTTATTTGATAAAAGAGACAACAATATTTAAGTTGTTGCTCATTATGGCAATATTTTATCGTGACGTAGTGACAGTTGTAGGTAAGTGCCATAGCAGCCATCTTATGCTATGAGTTTCGTGGTAGTTTTGCTGTCAAATGGTTGTTTATTTTTTGTATTATTGAGGATTGCGAGAAAATTACGAGGATTTTACCTGTTAAAACTGCATGTAAATGTTGGAAAACAGAAATTCAACATGCCTGTGTGTTGTATTGTGAAGTGTGGTGCAAGAAAGAATGAAAATCAACCTCAATTGTCTTTGCACAGGTTAGTAGCCGGTTTTCATGCATTAATACATACAATAATACACATTCGATGATGCAATTGTAACGTGATCATGAATTTATGGCTAAAGTATTGATATTTGGGTTCATTTCCGTATAACAGGCCTTTCTATTATATTTGTTAATTCGTTCGTTTGTTTACAATAATATGTCATAATGGAATAGTGTTGTACCGTTGCCGACTTGGCGTAATAGTTTCCGAAACTAGTTCCTCCGCTGAAACGATACCGGTATATTCTGCGATGTTAACATAAATAATCCTGCGTCTTATTCAGTCCGAGTGACCTTGCTAGGTCCGGCCTGTGGTTCACACTTCACAGCACCAAAATCAAAATATTCCACATAAACCTACATGGACACTTTTATGAAACGTCAGAAGCTAGGTGCACGGTTCCAATTGGTTGTTTCCTATGGAGAAGAAACGGTAAGAAACTCCACGTTTGCTCTTTTAAAAATAATTGGCTTTTGCGAAAGCACATTTTCTGCAAGCATGTTTTTTTTTTCATGACATGGATTTTATTCTCAGACTAGCTATGCCCCGCGACTTCGCATAGAAGTCGTAAGATACACAGTATACTAAAATAACAGCCACACTAATAAAACTCATTCGTCCCCCGACCGGCCGCATTGCATCGCCCGCCCGCGCTATTATTTCGTTTTCGCTTAGCGTTCGTTTTTCTCGGCTCCTAAGGGTCGTAACGTGATGTTAAATAGCCTATAACCATCCTGGCTACCAAACGCAAAAATAATTTATGCATGGCATTTTTTTTGCGCGGAACCCTAATTATTTTTCTAAAATAAAGGTAGCCTAAGTTACTCCTTGTAACATATCTGTCAGTGAAAGTCCCGTCAAAATTGGTCCAACCGTTTCAGATTAGCCGGAACAAACAGACAGACAGACAGACAAAAATAAAAATACGTGTGGCACTCGGGGACTGCCGCGGTAAAGCTATTGCATAGCAACGCACACAAACACCGTGCCGAAGTCTGCCGAACTGATACGACGTTAGACGATGCTTAGGTTTATTTTCGTTACGGAATTTCTTCATTCGGTCGCCGCGCTCAAAGCCCAAGATAAAAGCTATGCAATAGTTTAAAAATGCCATTTTGTTAATAGTACTGTTTACACTTTTATAAGCATTTAGTAAAAAGGTGTTATTTTGACAGTACCAACAGACACTTCAATTTTATTTATTTTTATAGATAACGGAAAGTAAGATAACCTACTCATCTTTTTCTGTTACAATTACAACGGAATTTGTATACATAATATTAGGTATGATCTAAACGTGATAACTAGTAAGACTCGTATTTAGTATCGATACTAGTTATAGTAACACCTATGTTCCTTGATAGACGCAACACTAGCAATGGCAGCCATTTTATGCGACAATACCAGTTGTAGGTATGCACCCTTTTTTCGTAGGTATTTCCAGTCCATATTTGTATGTCAATGGGTCAAGTCAACCATAAGTCAACAAATACGAAACTCAGCTGTCAGTTCAGTCAGTCCTCTATAGTTACGTTACTTTACTAGGAAGGAACGTTACTTACTCTATGACTTTACTCTTTGGCTCAGTCTCAAGCTCAACCAAAGAGTAGGTACTTTTTATATACCATAGAGCATGTAACCTTTTTATATACGGAAAATCAGCGACAGCGTCAGCGCTGCTGTAGGGTTAACATAGTTTGCGCTCTTGTTTTGTTTCTTGTCTTCACTTGAAACTGACACATTTTAAGGAACTAGCCAGTTCTTTTCATAGATTAACATACTCTAATAGTTCTTTTGTCATGATGACTACTATGCCATCAGAAGATTGTCAAACTCATGGACTTATTATATTGTTGTAGGTAATATAATTATAATAAGTCCATGGTCAATTCAAACTACTGCTACTGACCCAAACAATCAAAAAGTACTCTGTGGACCCAAATTACTCATTCCCCATGGCTATTGAATCGTTACGTTTTCCATTAGATAATTCTATGCGAATTGTGTTTACTGGATATTACAACGGGTTTAATGTGGAAGTAAGGTCTGTGGAGGAGATAGCACTGCTCTATCATATGGGATGTTTTGGAAAAGGATCAGCATCGCGATCGCAACCGAAAGCCGCTCAAAACGATGTTACACCTCGTATTATGCGAAAAAGACAGTTTCTAAAACGAAATTATTGGTTCAAGAAATTTGGTGGGTTCAGGGGAACAGCCGAAGCAGATGGTTTCATGAAGGATATTGATGTCCTAAATGCAAAAATAATTGGTGACAGTAAAAAAAGAACACAGAAGGATGTCATAGATTTGGTATCAAGCGATGAGGATGGTGCCGAAGAGACCAACTCAACTCAAAGTTCTGAAAGATTTCAGAGTCATGACAAAGAAGACATAGTAGTGATAGTACCTAATAGTGAATCTGAGGAAGAAAATTATTTTGCGAAAATGAAACCAAAGTGCTGTTTAAACAAAATTAAACTACAAGAAAAGCTTATGCTGACCCCACAGGAAGCATTCTTTCTACTTTATGGTTTGGGATGTTTACAAATAGTAAGCCTTGACAACACTTTGCTAAATATTGAAAAAAGTTGGGACCTCTTTACAACAGCAGATAAAAAATTTGTTACTGAATATATTGTATATCATTACTATAGGTCTAAAGGCTATGTTGTCAAACCAGGGATAAAGTTTGGTGGAGATTATCGTAAGAACTTTTCTGTTAACACTACTTTTTAGCCGTGCAATCAGTAGACCAATTCTCGTAATTAAAAATATTTATTATCTAGTCATAGTTGCATCTCAGCTACAAGCAATGTCAAAAATGTAGGGTAATTAAGGTATTTTTGACATTGAGACTGATATCAGACTGTAATGGTCTTAAAATTACACAACAAACAAAATTAAGATGGTTTTATCTTTTTTAGTACTATATAAAGAGGGTCCTGGGATATCCCATGCAGACTTCATAGTTGTTATAAAATTTGAAGACAGAAAGGATGATTGGATTGCTACACTTGGCCATGTTAGAATGGCAAATACTACAGTGAAGGTATGTTTTCAATTACTTGCGTTCCCATTGAGGGACCACATT
The DNA here is from genome assembly GCA_914767645.1 of Hydraecia micacea. NCBI lineage: Eukaryota > Metazoa > Arthropoda > Insecta > Lepidoptera > Noctuidae > Hydraecia > Hydraecia micacea. Next base: position 7,724,450 of record OU611794.1, read on the forward strand.
TGAATTTTGAGCTTTTGAATGTGTCAGCCTTTAGTAAAAGTTCTCAAACAATTGTAAATTCAGCCTTTAATTTGTAAAAGTAGGCACTAAAAAGTTACAATCGGTTAAAGGTGGTCCCTCAATCCCTATCTAAAGGGATTTATGCGACACATATTTCCGTGCCCCTACCGCTCGTGTCGTATTTATGCGACAGAGACATGCATGATTTTTTCGTTTTATTTTTGTCCTATTAACTGCGTGGTACAACTAAAACCATTATTAAATACTTAGAGAAAAAAACTTTTTGACTATTTCTTAATCAATATAACGATTTCTCCTCCTTATTTATTGTAGGTATTATTTTATCGATTTGTAGCAGGGCGCTAGGGGCACAGTTAAAGTTTAAAGTTTCACTTGAAAAGCTGATAGCTGCGCTTTTATCACTATTAGCCTATTACACGTTTTCCAAACATTGGCTACTTTTCATTTTATTCAAGTGTTCTCGGTAATTTGTTTTTTTTTTTTTTTAGGAAATATTGATTGCAGAAGTTATCAAACCTAGTGCAAGTCTGGTGAAACTACCCCAGGACCTGAAACTTTTCAGCATTCGGGAATTATTGTTAAGCAGGAATTTACCCGTAACAATAAATGAAGACGACTAAATTGATTTTTAATTATATTTACACAAATCTAATAACAGTACATTAAAAACATTTTGGTGTAAAAAGTTAAGCTCTCTTAATGGGTTTCCTAATCCCAGTTCTTCGGTATTCACTTCTCTGTGCTAAATACTCTTCAGTACACAGTTTCTTGAACTCTTCATTTTTGTACCAATCGCCTAAACAATCTTTTAGGATTGAATTCTGATTCCTGCACTTCACGACCATCAGAAGAGATGACTCCTTGCAGCAATTCTCAAAATCTGCTACTTCCTTGGTACATTTCTCTTTCTTAGCCTTGTCTCTAATAAGCTTCGGTATCATTACGTCTTTTTCGACTCTTCTCAAGCTTCTGTCATCAGGATCGCCTAGAAATATTATTTACACATACATAACACAAAATAATTTTAAGGGTACCGCGGTTACGACAATGATTTTATCAAAGAATAAGTGGTTGGAAATACGGTGTTATACCTAAGCCATGAGGACCTTCAGAGTGTTTATTTGGTAGTACTGATTTTTCTGTCATTTTGGTTCAAGTAATTTAGATAAAAAGGTACTGCAGCGATCCCCACATGAATGACCTGCTTGCTTTTTAGTTTTTACCACTGTTGCACTGATATTATTGACAAGTATCTGACAATTGACAAATACTGACAATACATCTGTCAATGGAAACTTCCTATGGAATTAATATGTACGCGATTATCTTTTGTGAATATTGACTTGATTATCATGTCAATCAGTCTTGATTTTGGAAATGACTTCATAATAAAATATATTTTCACTGGAATGGACAAATTGCTAATTTAATGATTTATACAGGGTGTTTGGTGCATCTTTCGTCAAATGGAATTGGCCGATAGGAGAGGTCATTTGCTATAACTCATTCCTTGTTACACCGGTTTTTTTTTTTATTATGACTTTATAATTTTTATTTAGAAAAATACAAGAACTCTGCATTTAAGCTTAAATAAAAAAAAAGTTATTAGTATAGCCTTCACATTTTAATTTTTATGTTTACTCTTGTATGTTTCTATGAAATTCAAAATTATTTGCTAATAACATCTAGGTCCTCACAAAGTTTTTGAAAAAAGGAAACATACATTTAAAACTCAACTTTAAATTGCTGTAACAAAAAAAGTAACTTTTAAAAAGTTCTGTTGTCTGTCCCCTTTCCAACGGTGTGCAATATACGAAAAATACTTATAATAACTTCACAAATTCGCTAAATGTGTAATCGAGACACATCCGCGGGGCAATTGCGTAACACATTATCAATCGGAATCGGTTTCATTTTGACAGTTCAACAACATTCATTGCGTTATTTACGTGTTGAGCAGACAAATTTTTCAATGTACGGACATGTTGTAACACTTGTAACTCATCAGTTTCATAGTTTCATGCTGTGGAGTTTATCGCGAATTTTAAATTACGAAAACATTATTCGATTTTGGGTATCGAATCTATCTATGTATATTTATACCTATATAAAATTCAGAGTCCTGACTGACTGATATATCAAAGCACAGCCTAAACCACTAGTCCTAGAGACATGCAATTTGGAGGGTGTGTTCTTTGTGAAGAGTAGGTATCCACTAAGTAAGGGTTTTTCAAAATTCCACCTCTAAGAGGGTGACATTCCGGAGACGCTCCAGGCGTCGCGTCGGGAGCCGCGTGACGACTCCCGGCCACCGTAGGCGCGGACCTGCGGACGGAGAGTAATGGGTAGCTCACCGTCCGATCAGGCCCGTGCCGGACGGTGCGTATGTGTTCCACGCGCGCCTCAAAGAGATGTCAGCATAAAGGAAGGGGCCCGCCAGGGCCGAAGCCTGCCGGGGTAGCGGGATCGTCCGAAAGGGTTACCCCGGAACATAAAGGGCTAAGGAAGGAACACGGGTGGGTTTTAGTCAGTAAGAATCTGATACTTTCTTCCGCTCCACCCAGAGCGGGAGGAGTCATTAGATGATGTCCCATCCAAAAAAAAAAAAGAGGGTGACATTTCATGCGGACGAAGTCGCGGGCAGAAGCTAGTATGTTATAAATTACTGTATAAGTACTGTGTGGTGGTAAGACCTTCGCTTGAGCGAATTCAAGCGCAATATGATTCGATTGACAATCAAATTGTATAGTGAACTTGCTTCCTGTCAATATATCAATGCCCATCTGCATTGTCACATAACTTGTTGATCCAAAACTTGTTTGACTATTCATGTTTCTTGACATGTTTTATAAACCAATGGGGTTCAAAACTGAAAATTCGTGATAGGTGGCAGCACTGCTGTTAGTCCAGAAACGGCTATTGTTTTGTATGTGTTTTCTGTAGTGTTGATCACAAATACGAAAACAGGATAAATATGTACGGTATGCGACTTGGAATGTAGCACTAAACAGACGAACTAAAGATTCTCAATTCTGAATTCATAAGTGTATAGTCTATGCTAAGGAAAAGGGAAGCGTCTATAAAAATAATGTGGCGGACCAGTTCAAATGTATAAGAGTACGCGTATGAATTAATATACAGAACTATACAGACAAAGGAAGCAACAGACAACATTGCAAAAGTGAAACGATTGGCAATGTTGAGATTAATGACACTAAATTAAGCACACGTTCATGAGGTTGCAATTTCGACGTGGGCTGTCATTTTCGTTTCCATTCCTTAGATTGAAATCATTCTTCATTCGTTCCTTGTTTCAAACCTTGTTCATTTTGGATTCTGGCCGGAGTTTTTCGGAAATTGTGTAAATGACTGTGATTTCTTTGTGTAAGTAACTTGATTTATGTAAATGCATTTATTTCTATCGAATAAAACTGAATAAATCACCGATGCTGTACACAGTTAGTTGTTGATGTATCATGGTGTCTGTGACAGTGTGATGCTAACTTGATGAGTTTGCTTTTTAGAGTGTAGAAGAAAAGTGTAAAATGGATCGTCTTCTACGTCTCGGAGGAGGTATGGCTGGCTTGTCACAAGCGCCGCCGCCAACCGACGCACCTGCTGTTGACACCGCCGAACAAGTGTACATCTCGTCTCTGGCATTGCTGAAGATGCTAAAACATGGTCGTGCTGGCGTACCCATGGAAGTCATGGGGCTCATGTTAGGTTAGTACATAAAAAAACTTGAATATAACAAAAATAAATTTTTCAAAAATGCTGTATCATGTTGGCTGTTTTGTTTATTGTTTCAGTAAAACTGACCATTGTTTCTAGGCTTTGTTTGAGCTAGATTTTGAGGCTCGTCTTTTGAAATAAGCACATTAATTATTTTATAAAATTGTGGTAATTTCCAGGGGAATTTGTGGATGACTATACTGTCCGTGTGATTGATGTGTTTGCCATGCCCCAGACTGGTACTGGCGTGTCAGTAGAAGCTGTGGACCCTGTCTTCCAGGCAAAAATGTTGGACATGTTAAAGCAGACTGGCAGGCCTGAGATGGTAGTTGGATGGTCAGTATAGAATTTTCTTTAATTATGTTTTTTTAAAATAGTTTTTATCACCTTAAAGTAAGTATTTGTATTCCATAAAAAAACCAGTCTTATGCAGATAGATAGACCATCATCTGCCTAGCCTTTTCCCAACTATGTTGGAGTCGGCTTCCAGTCTCACCAAATGCATCTGAATACCCATATTTTAAATGAAGCAACTATCAATCTGACCTCTACAATCCAGTTAATGTGTAATACGATAACCCTTGATAAGACTGGTTGTCAGACTCAGGCTTCTGACAACCCATAACAAATGCCAAAGATCCACAAATGACAGCCAGGACCAACGGCTTAGCATGCTTTCCAAGGCACAAAGGGGTTTCTATATGTATTCGATGGTCACCCATCCCAAACCAACAGCGGCATATGTAGCTTTATTTTCGATCAACCCACGCGGCTACTATTATTTGTGACCATCAAGATGGAGGAACCAAGTCTTGGATTTCAAATCAGCCTACATAAAAGTTTAATACTATAAATCTACTATTTGCTGCCTTTGCAATAATTTTAGCTATCTCAATGTATATATTGGATCAGGAGTAGGTTTTGTGTGTCTCGTTATTATCAGGCATATTTTAATTACTGTGGACATTCAGTGGGTAGTGTTGGTTATTGTGCAATAGAAAAACGGTTTGCAGTTTAAACCAGATTATAATTTCATGAACAAATTAATCACACTAGCAAATCACACACTGTAGGTACACAATACAACCAGATACACAGTAAAATAATTATGTACAGTAGCAAAATAATTGCAAACAAATTGTAGGATCAATTACTGTTCGTTTAGTGACAGAGTCACCCAAATGAACTTTAGTATATCAACATGTTTGTCGGGAACTAGTGCTCTGTCAAGAGTTGAGTCCATAGACCGACTGACTCTGCCAGCACAAACGAGTGCGATCAGTTATAAAGGCTTTGTCCCCACCATGCACTCACCCCACAACAACTCTGTCCAATGGCGTACGGAAATACGTCATCGTGTTTACTTGATACAAAACACTAAAATGTGCTAAATCTAATATGACTTACATTATAAAGTAATCGAATAATACAAGAATAATTGTCGTAAATTAACAACAGAGATTTCACAAAGTAAATCATTTTAAAATCAAAGAAGATGAAGAATCAGAGAAGATCATTGGTTACAATAAATCGAAATAAGTTACCAAAATCAATTAGTGTGTACATCAAGTACTCAATAAATTATGTTCCTATTTATTAGACAATATTATTGATAGTAAAATCTCTTAAATTAACAATAAGGAAACAAATCATAATAAATTCTGTTGACTACCCACAATTATTGTAATTGACAACCATCTCCTACATATTATACATAGTTATTTAACAAAATCCTTGGTCCCTACATTTTGAAGTCAAAATGGAGGGCCCATATGGATAGGCTGGTTGGATACTCCCTACCTATCTATTGTTACAATAGCTTGAAATATCGACCATAAAATGTTGGTCCCTCCATAATGATGATTCAACAATTTGGTGAGGCATGTTTTTTCTTGTTTTTTGAAGAGTTCATATTTAGTACCTATTTTTTACCTTTTTTTATATTTTAGATTACCTTAAAATAACCCTCCTTCTGGCGCAGTTGGGTAAAAGTATTAATTATTTTTAAAGTTTTTTGCAAACAAGGTGTAATTGACATAGCTGTAACCTAAAAGGATAATTGAACTGATAATTATGAACAGATTTCACAATGGAACCGTGACAAAAATCGCGGAAAAAAAATCAGTGGTTCCAAACATTATGTCCATGCCATGTGAAAATAAATGTATGGAACCGCTGATTTACGCGCGATTTGCTAAGTCAGAATCAGAATCAGAATCAGAATATTTATTTGTGAAACATAGGTATTTACATAAAGATCTTAGGTTAATAATATGGGCGCCATGTTTTGCCGTGAAGGCGTACAAATATTGCAGAAAATAAAAGCAAGTAATAAAACAAAAAATCTAACAGAAAAAAAAACAAAATTAAATACATACAAGAGAAAAAAAAAAAACAACTATTTTAAATTTAATTAAATATCTTAATAAAATCTACTATTAAAGATAACCTAAAAATAGAAACAGATTTCTAAAAGTATTGCACACGAAATATTAAAAATTATCATTTATAAAATCTTCTACAGTATAATAACATTTTTCAATTAATAGTGAGTAGAGACTTTTCTTAAATTTTAGTAGGGGTAAATTTTTTATGCTATCGGGTATTTTATTGTAAAATTGTAAGTGAATCCAAACTAATATTATAAATGCGAAAGTAACTCTGTCTGTCTGTCTTTCTGTCTGTCTGTCTGTCTTTGCTTCACGCCTAAACTACTGAACCGATTTGTGTGAAATTTGGTACAGACATAGTTTGAAACTTGAGAAAGGACATAGGATAGTTTTTATTACAAAAAATAAAATAAAAAATAAAATTTATTCCGGACATACAGCGCCATCTATTGGTCAAGAGTCAGCATCAATTCAGTACTGAAAATTCATTGGAAAAATGTAAATAAATAGTAAAAAGGTATGAAAATATAATATAATACAACTTTTAGTACAAAGAAAATGCTCTAACGGAGTATAGATAATTCTATTAGTACTATATGTCGAGTTGGTGATCGCGCAATGGTGTCGATCGTTACACGAGTTCGGTTCATGTTAGTTTTAATTCATCGGAAAAAAGTAAATAAATAGTAGAAAGGTATGAAAAAGATAATATCAAAATAATAAAACTTTTAGTAGCTACAAAGAAAATGCCCGAACGGAGTATAGATAAATAATCCGAGTTGTCACTATGCTCGATAGATGGCGTTATTTTGAAAATAAGGGAAAAATAACATTTTCGCCTTTTTCGATCGGCAATAACGGCTTTAATGCCCTAAGTGAGTATACATATCTTCAATTCAAACGCAGAGCTCATTATGTTGATTTTTGAAGAGTTCCCTAGAATATCTTCCACATTTCATTTTTGAAGAGATCCCGCGAGATCGGGAACTATGTGGGTAAAACCAAAAATCTGCCGGAAGTCACTATTCCACGCGAACGAAGTCGCGGGCAAAAGCTAGTTATTAATATTTGATATTAATTTGCTATCTTCAGATTCCTCGAAAATTAATACTAAACAAAAAAATCTGTTATTTATGTATTATTGGGAAGCAATCATTAGCCATTTCTGGTTTGCACGTTGGCTAGTGCGTTTTTTAGCAGGGCATACCACGTGCAGGTGAGTTGGACTGAGGTGGTAGTAGTAATGGTGTAGCGGTATCTACCGCTACAAAAAAAAAAAAATATATATATGGTGGAATTGAGAACCTCCGTTTTGAAATCTGTTAAAAATGTTTGAAACCGCTGATTATTTTTCGCGCATTTTGCTTTGGTTCCATTGAGAATGTTGTTCATAATGATGAGTTCAATTTATCCTTTTGGGTTACTTACAGTTATTTCAATTACTAACATCTTGTAAACAAATAAGGTAAACATAAATAATTTGCACACTTGCTTGCAGGCAGCATACAATGACTTTAAGGCTGTAAGATTTTCCCTTGTAAACTATGTATTTTCTTGCAAATTAACATTTTGAATTTTGAATCAGAATTTGATAAAAATAATTAGTACTTTTTTTAAGATACATTTTAACGTAATTTGCATAATCTAAAAGTAGAAAATATGTACTGAAAATTAACTCTTCGAAAAACAAGAAAAAACTATCCATTAACATGCCTGACCAAATTGTTGAATCTTCATTATGGAGGGATCAACATTATTATGGTCGATATTTCTCAAACGATTCATGTTAGAGATAAACAAATTAAGTACATATTTCTAAAATAGAATTAAGGTATTGTAACACTATGTAGGTAGGATACTCCTCCAACCAGCCTATCCATATGAGCTGGAGGGACCAAGGATTGTTAAATAACTATGTATACATTGAGGTAGCTAAAATTATTGCAAAGGTAGCAAATAGTAGATTTTTAGTATTAAACTTTCATGTAGGCTGATTTGAAATCCACGAATTGGTCCCTCCATGGACGGTCACTATTATTTAGTCACGAGCCCCTCATGCAGATAGATAAATAAAGCATTTTATTAGCGGGGACTGTCCTGTCCTGATAAAAGCATTGATTTCTGATAAGTTTCTCAGATTTCCCATGCACAACTATTTACAACTTTTTTTTATGAACCTTATCCATCATCATTCTCTTGCCCTTATCCTAATTTATTTGGGGTTGGCGCAACATATCTTTTGCAAAACTATTCTTTTTTATATACCTTAAGGGGGAAGTGCCAGGGTAGCCCGCGAAATTCAAACTTTCTTACGTTTTTCGCAATTTTCAGATCAGTGTCAGGTTGTATTTTGATCAAAAGTTGATTCGCGACTATAACTGGTACGTATTTACTGAATTATAATCATTCGAATCATTAATACATCTTTCTAAGTTAGATTTGTACCACGACAACAAATCTCTTATGGAAAACTGCTTAGTGGTACAAATCTAACTTAGAAAGATGTATTAATGATTCTAATGATTATAATTCTATAAATACGCACCTGTTATTGTCGCGAATCAAATTTTGATCAAGATACAACCTGACACTGGCCTGCAAATTGCAAAAAACGTAAGAAAATTTTAATTTCGCGGTCTACCACTGCGCATTCACCTTAATATAATATTATATACCTTAATATTAATACTTTTAATTTTTTTACCAGGAAAGGCTATAAAGCTTTTCTTAAAATAGTATGTTTTGTGTTCTGAGATTGTGTTTGTGTTGGCTATACTTATTTATTATTACTAACTTTCAGGTATCATTCTCATCCTGGCTTTGGTTGTTGGTTATCAGGTGTTGACATAAACACTCAGCAGTCATTTGAAGCTCTGTCAGAGAGGGCAGTTGCTGTGGTGGTGGACCCCATCCAGTCAGTAAAGGGCAAGGTAGTGATTGATGCATTCCGTCTCATCAACCCAAACATGATGGTGCTCGGCCAGGAGCCAAGGCAAACCACATCAAATTTGGGCCACCTTCAAAAACCATCCGTACAGGCCCTCATCCATGGACTCAACCGTCATTACTACTCCATCAGCATAAACTACAGGAAGAATGAACTAGAGCAGAAAATGCTGCTGAATCTGCACAAAAAGTCCTGGATGGATGGCCTCACCTTATCAGATTACAAGGAACACTGTTCAATCAATGAGACCACAGTTACAGATATGTTGGACTTAGCTAAAAATTACAATAAGGCTTTAGAAGATGAAGAGAAAATGACCCCAGAACAGCTAGCCATTAAGAATGTAGGTAAACAGGATCCCAAGAGGCATTTAGAGGAGAAAGTCGATGTCCTGATGTCCAACAACATAGTGCAGGGTCTAGGAGCGATGCTCGATACCATGGTGTTCAAATGATCGCCATGTGAGACTTTTGTACTATTACATATAGTAAAGCGGTAATAAATGAATCCAGTCTCACAATTTTATCTATTGAATGTATGATACTTATAATTTACTTATGTACTAGAACTAAAATAAAAACACTTTTTTCATAATTTTTTTATTATTATTTAGTAGAAGAGTTGCTGAGGCGCTATTTGTTTACGAATACTAATAAGTTTTTTCTCGACTGTGGGATAGTCACTTAAATGGGCAAAATCAATGTCAAACATAGGTCTTAATTGCTTTTGGGAGTTCACAATATTCCGAATTATTCTACGCACAATGATAAATGCTTCTTCAGGATCATCCATGGTGACCTGCCGTAAAGAATAGTAAAATGAAATTTCTCATGTGTACTAACAAAATTAAATTGAACAATGGTGATTTACCGTGTCCCAGAATAATCCAGGGTTTCGACGATGTATTTGTTCATAGTTATCTTTGCGGCCCATTGTCGGAGGGTAACATATATATTCCTTAAACAAATAGGTAGTGGGTATAATACTTTTTCCATACTTACTAAATTTAAGTTTTTATTAGTTAGTCTCGTCGTGTGGCCGTAGCCGCATCAGTGCGCGTTTAGCTTTAACCTTTTGACCGCTTGTGACACATATTTCCGTGCCCCTACCGCTCGTGTCGTATTTATGCGACAGAGACATGCATGATGTTTTCGTTTTATTTTTGTCCTATTAACTGCGTGGTACAACTAAAACCATTATTAAATAGATAAAAAAAACTTTTTGACTATTTTTAATCAATACAACGATTACTCCTTATTTATTGTAGGTATTATTTTATCGATTTGTAGCCGGGCGCTAGGGGCACGGCAATGAATATTTAGCCAAGCGCTTAAAAGGTTAAACATGCAGACATGTAATGCTGCTGAGGGGTTAGGGGAAGGAAAGCGTGACCTGCCCTCTTTATGGAAGTACAAAAAAAATGCCGATGAAGTTACGAGCTCTCGTTTAACATTCACTGTCCACAAAGTAGATACACTAGTTAAATTATCAACCTGAACCATAAAATGTGGTTCATGGGACAGGGAATGTGTTAAACATACTTTTTCAAAACGAGTGTGTCACGGCGGCGGCAAATCAGTCCGGCTATCAAACTTTGAATAGCTGAACCTCAACATCCTTTAAATATAGGGTCAAATTAAATTTGCTAACGAAACTCCGCAGACGTGATGTGTATCGATATCTAAACATGATAAATCAAAAAGAAATGAATTTGATGTTTTTTATTGTGCGCTGTTAGTGTATTTACTTGAAATATCAGTTTAAAAATCAGTTTTTTTTTATGTAAACTTCACAAATGTGATTGGTATCGATATCTAAACACGATAAAACATATTTTCTCAACTCCTGCTTTCAGTTACAACACTATCAGCGGTTGTTGACCAAAAAACATATTTTCTCAACTCGTGCTTCCAGTTACAACACTAGTCGCTACCAGCGGTCGTTGACCAAAAAAACATATTTTCACAACTCATGCTTTCAGTTACAACACTACCAGCGGGTGTTGACCAAAAAACATATTTTCTCAACTCGTGCTTCCAGTTACAACACTAGTCACTACCAGCGGTCATTGACCAAAAAAACATATTTTCACAACTCATGCTTTCAGTTACAACACTACCAGCGGTCGTTGACCAAAAAACATATTTTCTCAACTCGTGCTTCCAGTTACAACACTAGTTACTACCAGCGGTCGTTGACCACAAAAACATATTTTCACAACTCATGCTTTCAGTTACAACACTACCAGCGGTCGTTGACCAAAAAAACATCAAATCTTTTTTTTATTGTGTTTATATAGGGTTATTGGAAAAACATCAACAACCTCTTAAAAGGTCATTGTACTCATCATTATGAACAACTTTTAATATGGGACCAAACCTGAAATCGCGAAAAAAAATCAGCTGTTCCCTACTGCTGCTGTTATGTTCGTATAACTCGTAAACATGTAGGGAACAGCTGATTTTTTTTCGCGATTTCAGGTTTGGTCCCATATTAAAAGTTGTTCATAATGATGAGTACAATGACCTTTTAAGAGGTTGTTGATGTTTTTCCAATAACCCAGTATGTTGTTACCCATCACGTCTGCAATTCTGCATAGTTTTGCTAGCTAATTTAATTTGACCCTGTATGTAGTATCGCTATTACCGTTTCTATTGGAGGAATTAATTCATCCTCAAGTTTCATAGGATGTGCGTAGGCTTCCGCTGTGAATAGATAAAATACATAAAACACGATTTTCTAAATTAATGGAGCACACGTGGAAACGTGAAAATTTAGAAAATTCTGAAAGAAGGAAAGTGCTGTATGAGCACCCTGAGGTAAACTGACTTGTGTCAACCGGAGTTCCGAGCGGCTGCACAGAAGTTATTCGTGTTGGTTGATTCACGAAACTCTTGTACTAACTGGTTAGGTAGGTACTAATAAAATAATATTTTAATAATATATAATAAAATTTTACACTGGAACAGATTGGTATCGCTAGCTTCCAAGTATCCAGCTTCAGTGAGGAAGGCGAGCCAGAGATCCGACTCTTCCATGGGCACTTGCGAGTCCGGCCGCGTCTGCCAGCCGGCTAACGGCCATGGCATCTTCGAGCTGATTGAACGGAGCAGCGGCCTCGTCTGGGCTGTAGAATGTATTGAAGTATACGTTAATTAGCGTAAACGAAAGCGGTGAGCCATGACCACGACATGAGCTATTCTTGTAGGTCAATAATTGCAGATTGTGGTAGGCACCTTTGCCCAACCCTCTTCGGGCAGGTTGGGCAGAGACGCCCACCACAATCAGATTTTTTATGGTGCATTTTACGATCACATAGGACGCATTTAAATGCGTTTTAGTTCTGACGCGATTTCCATTTACGGCATTTGCAGTTATGAGATCATGATACGATCATGGATATTTGCACGTAGCGTTACCAACTTTTTTTTGCCCTATTGTACAATCGCCTAGTTTAGATGCATTAAAACACTTTCTACTTAGTTCTCGAAAATTGTTCATAAAAAGAACTGTTGTCATGTCGATCTTAATCAGTTTCCTCTCTGCACCTTCTAAGCTTAACTGCTCACTGTAAGAAAGTACCTAAAGTTTATGTCGTAGTGAAGAAAGTCTGTAAGCGTAATACTCACTATCCTGCGCAGGATCGATCATCAGCCCCGTCGTCGTGGTTTGATCCCCTTCTTGATAAGTGAAAGTAACAGACTTGGAGGTCGACTTGGAGCTGGCTTGGACAGGTGCAAGGCCTGAGGGTATTGCGATTCCAAATTTAATAATCAACACATTATAATAATAGATGTCTTGTTACGCGCAAACCTGTGTTTATCGAGCAAAAAGCTCGCAAGTGGACGCCTTGGTACGATCCTATTGAAAGATGGAATCTCATTGTGCTACATAACTAAATTATAGTATTTAATTACGGACAAAAGATATCTGACTGTAGTCCACTCAACGAATAACCCAAAGGGAGGTGTAGAGTGCGTGAGCTGGGACCTAAGTGATTTCTTCAGAAAGTTGTTCAGGGTGCTTAGGGAGTAAACATACTAAAAGTCCCCCGAGTCTAGGAGGTGAGCCGGAGTGGGGGGAAATAAAAGTTCCCACTTTTGAGTTTTTCGCTAATATTTTTAAAACGGTGCGTCGTAGAGAAAAAAATATTTTCTATGTAATGAAAGCTTATAATTATAAAATTTTCTACGACTTTTATCTTATACACTTTCGAATTCCTATCCATTTTCGAACTACACGTTCCGGAAAAAAGAAAATTTTCGAAAAAAAAGACTTATCAAACACTAGCTGTTGCCTGCTACCTACTTCGTTCGCGTTATTTCGGGATAAAAAGTAGCCTATATGTTAATCCAGCACCCTAATTGCGTAACACATTATCAATCGGAATCTGAATAGTTTTGAAGCAAATTGCTAATCTATCTATATATATAAAAGGAGAACTGACTGACTGACATATCAACGCACAGCCCAAACCGCTGGGTCTAGAGATTCCAAACTTGGCATGTAGGTTCCTTATGAGGTCTAGGGGTGCACTAAGAAAGGGTTTTTCGAAATTCCACCCCTAAGAGGGTGAATGGGGGGAGGGGAAATTTCACGCAGACGAAGTCGCGGGAAGAAGCTAGTTGCTTCATAAATTCGAAAAATTGGTCTGCTCAACACGTAAATAACGCAATGGATGTTGTTGAACTGTCAAAATGAAACTGATTCCGATTGATAATGTGTTACGCAATTGCCCCGCAGGTCCTAATCTATCCACCTACCAAATTTCATCAAAATCCGTGCAGCCGTTATCGAAACTTTTATCTATGTATATTATACTAGCTGCTGCCCGCGACTTCGTCCGCGTGAAATCCTATCCTAACTAAAAGTAAGTTTGTTTGTAACCTTTTCACGCCTAAACCACTGAACCGATCATCCTGAAATTTTGCATTTACGTTGTCAGGTGTACAGAAACGGACATAGGGTACTTTTCATCTCGAAAAAAGTGCTGTTCCCGAGGAAAACAACAATACACGTGGCGCCTTCTATTATCATCATAACGTTATTGTTGTTTTCCTTGGGAACAGCACTTTTTTTCGAGATGAAAAGTACCCTATGTCCGTTTCTGTACTCCTGACAGCGTAAGGATATGCAAATTTGCAGGATGACCGATTCAGTGGTTTGGCGTGAAAAGGTAACAAACAAACTTATTTTCACATGTACAATATTAGTTAGGATTTACCATTTAAGTCTTCATCCATTTAGGCCGAGAGGGTTCTGACTAGGGTTCTTTTTCCAAGGCACGCCTCATCCTCAGTGGCTGGTTCTTGCTGAAGGGGCTCTACGTCGTCTTCACCATCGTCTTCGTCAACAGACACGCCGTTGAGGCATTTCCCTTGGCAGTGGGGGCACGCCGCAGAAAGTTCAGCATTGCTTTCCGACATCCACATTTGTCACAATCCTTGGTGCAGCGGCAAAATATTGTTTTCAGTAGGACATCCGGTGCTGGCGAATCTTCGGTTGTTATTGGCACCAGGCTGCCTCCTACATGTTTCCATCCCCACTCTTGTGGAGGCAGCTCAGTCCCGAGCCACAGCTACACTTGGTGGTAGGTGCGCCGTGAGCTTACGACGCACCGTTTTAAAGATATTAGCGAAAACCTCAAAAGTGGGAACTTTTATCCCCCCCCCACTCCGGCTCACCTTCTAGACGCGCCACTTTTAGTATGTTTACTCCCTAAGCACCCTGAACAACTTTCTAAAGAAATCGCTTAGGTCCCAGCTCACGCACTCTACTACTTCTTTGTTATGTGGACTATTGGTCAAATCAGCCCTTAGACGTCAAAGTATTCCCCGCATCCATCGCTGTCATCCGGAAACGTGCCTGGGAGACTGGCAGCATTGCCACGTTGAATGGAAATGCTAATTCTTCGACCAAAGAACGAGCCAGCCCTCTGATCACGTAAAGCGTCAACCAGCCGGCGGGAAATTCAGCCAGACACCTTCACCGCAGTGACATCGATGCAGAGCAACACAAGGTGCATCTATACGGAGACACTTAGTGAGCTGAAACGAAGACTTATTCATCATAGTGCCTATGGTGATGACGGGAGCACCTAAAGCCACAAGCCTTCCCATTCACCAAGCAGCCAACCAAACGGGCACGCTCAACAGTATTAGTTAACGTGTTAAAGGGTCAGGATGTTCCGTATAATACTGCAGAGTGGTACGTCTCACCATCGCCGGGTAGACGGGTTGTCCAAGCCATTTTCGAAGCGTTCAACGCATCGGTCCAACGCGTTACAATCGACCAGTGAGGAAGATAAAATGTAAGAAATGTTCCTGGTTAATTTATATATTTTTTTAAAGTAAATACGCATTGTCATACATACATACACATATAATTAAGCATTGTCGTGGAAATATCAGTGAAACAAGTATTAGTAGGTGTTGAATAATGATACTTACGAGAATTATTAGAATGCTTATCAGTATATTTTGAACGCGAGTACCTATTGTCCCTGTAATAGAATGGTCAACGTCATCATCATTTAGTTAGCTTTTATCAGGTTTTTTTTAATCACCACCTGCTCTGAAAATCACGCCTGTATTCCGGATTAGGCAGACAGCTCTGCCTAACCCGGAATACAGGCGTGATACCTTTAAAGTACACCCATATATATTTCGCCAGTTATGTTAAGTCCCATGTAATAGGGGGTGCGCCTTTATTGCTATCATAATCAGCTTAGAATGTTCCCACTGCTGGGACATAGGCTTCGCAGTGAGGGGGACTGGGCTGAAATCCACCACGCGGGCTCAGTTCGGGTTGATAGATGTCACATGTCTTCCAATTTTTGGTTCTAGGACATGCTAGATTCCTCATGATGTTTTCCTTCACCGTTTTGAGAACAGTGATGATGAAATAATTTACACAAAGTAAAGCGCCTGTCTTGGTTCGAACCCACGACCTACAACTCGTAAGACTTAAATAACTTATTCGTAGGTCGCAGCAGTTACGAGTACCACTGGGCGACCACTGCTCTTATAGATATCAATCGGCCACAAATCCAGGGTGGCTGCTTCTGAGATTTTATTACGAAATCATAATATATAAGTAAGTATATAGTTAAGGGAACAGATATTATCTTTTGTTTTATCATCGATACCCATGACGTCTGTGAAGTTTAACCAATTAATTTGACCTTGTATAGGTCAACCCCTTTGAGCAAGCGTGGTGATAAATGAACTGACGTTCACTGTATGAGAAGAGGTCTTTGCTCTGCAGTAGGACAATAATAATAGGTTGGTATTATACCTAGTTCATGCTGATGCGAGAGAAAGAGAACCAGGTATATAGTTACTTCTTAGAGCCGCGTTCTTGATAATATGGTTGGTGCTGGCCGACATCGCTTGTAGCCGTGCCCTGCGACCCTTTGAATAAGGAGTATAGACTTCGTTCTTCCAAGTCTTGAGTGTGTTTTATTGCCTCGTCAAGAGAAGAGGAACTCTGAATAACAGAATCACATTGGGTTAGTTTGAGTCCTAGTTCACTTATAACATTAACAATAAAAAAAAGGAAAAGTCACGTAGAGATTGTCTGTAAAAAATTACACCAATACTCATATGCACTATATAATCTTGCAAAAATGGCAAACGAGTCTGTAGTTCTCATATCATACAAAGCATATGTGACATCTACATTACGTTTTGGAATTATATTTTGGGGAAATTCCACAGAAAGGTTAACTGTGTTCAAAGCTCAAAAGAGATGTGTGCGTTCTGTATTTAAACTTAAACCTACTGACAGCTGTATCCCATATTTAAAAAAATTTAAACTTCTAACATTTCCTTGTATGTAGGTACATTTTTGAAACAGCATTATTTGTTAATCCAACTTTCATATATTTAAAACACTGAAATCTAAACGTCGCAACAGAGAGATATGTACCATTCCACACAAAACTGCATTATTTTCGAAAAGTCTTCTTGGAATGGCACCTAAAATCTATAATAAGCTTCCTATAGAAATCAAAGAATTGAATGAATTACTTCATTTCAAAAAAGCTTTATTGAAACTATTATATAATAAGGTATATTACTCTGTTAATGAGTACCTCGATGACAGATTTTAATTAATTCATTCATTCCATCATCATTATTAGTCCGTTTTTTTTTTACTTTCTATTATAACACTATTATTATTATTTTTTTCATTTAGTTGAATAGCTGTTAGTAATCTCTATATTAAGTATTATTAAATTATTGCTTATTGTTTTAAATATTAATGAAGACTAACAATTACTATTAAATTACTGACTCATTTTTTATTTTTTTTAATAATTGATTATTATTATTACTAATATATTAATTAATACTAAATTATTGACTACCTATGTACTATAATGTTGGAAGTCTTTAATTATTGTATGCCTAAAGGCGGGTCATAGATGTACTTCACTTTATAAACTATAACACCATATTTTTACCTGTGTACCACAATAAATAATTTGAATTTGAATTTGAATAAATATAACATACAATTAAAACTTATGCTCATGGCTAAGTTAACAGCCGCTGCATCAATTTTAGCTGTATCCGGTTGGACTGGAAGTCGACCCGAACATAGTTGGAAAAAGGCTAGGGAGATGATGACGTCTATTTTGCGTAGTAAGTAAAGAGGTGGATGACCTACTGAATTCAAGAGAGCTAGTATGTTGAAGCTTCTGGCGTTATCCTGCTTTGCCTGGCGAATCTCGCTGTCCATCATGAGCGAACATTCAGATTCCATCGTGAAATCACTATGCTCTCTTTCTTCCGGTAAGCTCTGAAACATTGGTTACAATTAGTCAGTTAGGAGGCTGCCTTCTTGCATCATATTTATATAACAGCCACTAAAGCAAGAGTGCACTCTGTCCCAGTCTGCTCATAGCATCAAATTGCGAGAACTAATCCGTCTCTTAAGTTGGTTGTCTCAAAGTGATAATTATAGCAATTTCCCTTTTGACTAATCCTTTGGCGATTTCTGTCGCATTCTAGATCCCGTGCAGAAGTAGATGCCTACTTTATTTGTCAGTATATTCTATGTGCTATCGAAATTAGCAGCTAATCGAAGACATGGTCTATCTCTCTTTACTGAAATTAATACAAATCCATTGATGAGTGATAGATACAGTAATAAAAGTCTTCACCAAGTTTCTTATTTATAAAATAATTAATAATGTATTAGTGGGATGTTTTGTATGTACGTAAAAGAATGCATTAATTACCATAATAATTTCGTTAATAACGCCGGAAATGATAATCCGGCCGGAGAGCATGACCTGCAACGTAGAGCGCTCTGCGGGCGCCTCAAGGGACAAGCGGTCTCGGTAGCACGTACGGTGCCTGTATAAGAAATAACGTAAATTTGAAGTATTTTTTTCTTTAGTAGGTCTAGGGAGAAGGAGGAAGATTATGAAGCGATTTATTAATGAATGGTCCCTACATTTATGTTCGTATAACTCGTCAAAATGTAGGGAATAGCTGATTTTTTTTCGCGATTTCAGGTTTGGTCCCATAGTAAAAGTTGTTCATAATGATGAGTACAATGACCTCTTAAGAGGTTGTTGGTGTTTTTCCAATAACCCTGTATAGTTATTTGAAACAATTCTTGATCAGATGAAAATACTTTAAAAAATAATACCTTACCTACTTATTTATGTTTTGATTTCTAGTAACACGAGTATGCACGAAAGAGGTGAATTGATGTTTACTGAAGAAAATGTAGTGACTACTACCAAATATATTAACAAGTTATTTATCAAGATGTGATGAGAAAGGTGTTCATACGCTTTACGAAGTTCTTGTATTTTCGCTAGGCATTCTGTATTTAAGCGCCTTGTGAGAATCAAGTATGACCGGTAACCACGTAATTCCAGCATCAAAGCCGCGGGTAAATCCAAACACACGACCTTCACTTTCCCATCTGTTACGAAGGCTTCCTCGCGACCTACGGAATAAAAGTAGGACGTAAAACATACGCAACCCTGTCCATTTTTGTGGCTTACTTCGACCCATGTTTTAGCTTATTCTTTTGATTTTCTAGAGTGCTAACATATTTTTTTTGTGGTAGTGCCTACAGGTACAGTCAACAAAAGAGATAAGTATGCAGGATCGTCGGATATAGTTGAAGTTTAGTAAGAAACCGATGGAACTTGTCGACTGAAATTTAATTTGATAAATGAGCTGTTTGTTTTCTATTAATAAAATGAAATTTTATTCGAGAACATCCATCGGTTTCTTACTAAACTTCAACTATATCCGACGATCCTGCATACCTATTTCTTTTGTTGACGGTACCTACGCGAGGTTGCGTACTGCGCTCTACGTGCTACGGCCTACTACGGGCTTTAGCCGTAGCGCGTAGCGAGCCGTAGAACCGGTGCGCGTAGCAGTGCCGCGTGATATGATAGCTTGGAATGGAAAATATTTAAAAAAATGCACCATCTGCCACCCCCATCGGTGGGACGGTGGATGGTGTTTATGCTGGGGCATATTATTAAAACCACTTGATTCCGTCACACATTATAAATAGAACTAAGTATAAGTACTTAGTCCGTATGACTCTCCATCCATTTCAGAGTAAGTAAGGAAGTCCCCTGCGAGCAGCATATCATCAAACTTCTTTCTAGTGATTACTCTGTAGTGGTCTGAGAAGTGGTAGGTAGCGGTCGTGTGTTGTAGCGCGAGCTGTATGTTTGAGCTGCACTCTGCCGCGAGCCGGCGCGCCAAAGTTCCTGCAACAACATTAGATCTTATCTCACTCATCTCACTGACGTAGAAAGTCACTCATCTCACTGACGTAAATAGTCATCGCCTCTGGCAATACATACATTCAGGTACCTAGTTTCGTGGTATCTTGGGTATATTTGAATGAAGAATGAGATAATTTTCAAGTTATGGAACAACAAACTGAATGCCATACTTAAAAAAGAACAAATTCCGTTAAAGTCAAAATCAAACCATTTATTTCAAATAGACACTTTTGAACGTCAAACATTACAATAAAATAGAATTGATTCTAGTCGCCCCTTCCAAAAGGTAGTGTTCGTATGGAGAAGAATGGGCAAGAAACTCCACCGTTACTGTTTTAAAATGTTTTATAAGGTTTTGTATACATTCATTATATAATTATATGTGAAGAAGATGCACCTAGAATAAAATTAGTCTACCTACAAAAGGTAAAGAGAATTAAAAATAAAGCAATGACAGGTAAATCAATTATGTGATAGATCAGATAACTACTTACATGATGCTCACATATTTACAAATATTGTAAAAGTAGATGATTTTCTTAGAATTTTAACAAGTGTGTGAGGTACTGTAGTCACAGAATGTAAAAATTAGCAACCAGTTTGATTTTTTATAGACTCCAGATTGTCCTTTGTCCTATGGAGCAGGACCAGCATGTTTTCAAGCATTCTTATATTGGATATAGGTAATCCTCTATTTTGTAATATCCTTGCTTACAAAGTGTACTTTTAATACGAGTTTTAAATTTTCATTCATTTATTTCAATATGTCACAAGGTATTTTGTTGTGGCATTTGCAACCAAAAACTTATTAAGACTTAAGACCTTATTGTTACAAATGGTCTCTCAAAAATCAACTTAGAATAGATTGCACTAAAGTAGATAATTGGGTAAGTAAGTATGTAAAATTTTTTCAGGGATTTTTTTTTATATTTTAATTTATAGATTTAGATATTTTAAACAACTAATTTCAATATTTTGGTTTTCTAAGCACTTAAGCAGTTTTTTTTTTAATAAATATAAAAAAAAAAATTAAATAAATTTTCAAAATTCTACTTCTTTACTTCTGAAGAGTTCAATATCATTGTCACGTGTAACACAATAATAAAAATTCTAAAGACGTTTTCTGCTTGACATCAGAAACTTCGAGCATGACACTTAAGACAGTTTTAGAGGTGGGAATGAACGACATATGATAGGTAATCGAACATTTATTTATTACTTTAAATTGATCGATTATGAAATTAGTAACTCGATTATAGTTACTAATTTTGTATATTATTAATATGTCCTTATATCTAATATGCGAGTTTAGTAGGTACTAGGGATGGGCGATACAAATCGTATATAGATACAATATCTATGTATCGGCACAATATCCAATATCTATATATCGGACGCCACTGAATCTATATATCAGGTATCCGCGTATCTAAAGCGAATATAGCGCGATGAGTCACAGAACAACACACTATACCGATATCGTATCGCATGGTCTATGATATTCGGTACAAACTGATTCGGATACAGTACTTACGCGCGGGCGGGAGT
This sequence comes from Hydraecia micacea, assembly GCA_914767645.1. Taxonomy (NCBI): domain Eukaryota; kingdom Metazoa; phylum Arthropoda; class Insecta; order Lepidoptera; family Noctuidae; genus Hydraecia; species Hydraecia micacea. The sequence continues at coordinate 7,745,862 of OU611794.1, forward strand.
GATGTAGCTATAGATGAACGAGCGAGACAGTGCGAGACGCTAATGTCTAATACTAATTATTATAAACATTATTTACAGGAACATAGAGTTTAATACCGAATACATTATTTTCTAAACACTTGTAAACAGGAAACCATCAATAAACGTCAAAGGATTTTAAGAGGTATTCGTAGTAGAAAATAGTTTTGAATTAATTTTACGTGACCCTTGACCTTGATCGTGATTGCACTTTGCTGTTTTCAGTGTTTTGGTGTTAAAATATTTACATTTAAATAATTGATAAAAATATAAATCTAAAAAACCAAAACGACTGTACTAATATCATTTCAGAGTGCCATATTCATATTATCAACACTACCAAACAATACATTCACTGATTTCGAGTATACAGTTACAAATAAAATACAATGATGTACATGAATCGAACAAAACCGAAACCTAAAATCACAGTACTACTTTCGTTTGAGTTCCACACTGATTCAGCCAATATATAGGTATTGAAATATATAGATGCGATATCCGATATTTTAAACCGATATCTATATACGATTTGATATAGAGTAAAAGCGATATTACCCATCCCTAGTAGGTACTGAACAACCCGTTTTTAGGCGTCATAAAACACTTTCACAGAAAGACTTCTGCAGCACTCAATACTAGCAGCAAGGATGAAGATTATTCAAACAACTCGATTATTATTTAATAACCGTATTTGAGATTAAATTCACTTATCAAAATATTTGACCTAGCCAATTGTCGGAGACTCTTGACACCGCGATTCAGGAATCGCCGCTCAATTGACAACGCCATCTATTGGCACAAAAGTTAACAATTTGCTTTAACAGGTACTGTTGCCGAGTGAAGACGGATAGTTTCTAGGTATCTACAATGTACCTAGATGTGCATGACTGTGAGTGATTTCTTTCAAAACTATATTCGCGGGGAGAGGGATACGTGAGTGGCTAAAGGGTTTGCATTTTATTGAGGCTATCATTATATTGATTAATGATCATTCAGAACTCGGGATTTAGATTTTTTGTATGAATTGATTTTCACGTTTGATTTTAATCGATTCAAAGGTCGAAAGTTTCGCATGACTGCATTATAATTATTATTATGGTCATCCCACAACTTGATTTTTTTATCATAGAATGATAGCGGGGCACCGAAAGTATTCCCAATCTGCTTACCTCTGACGTCATTTGGAGGTCAAAGGAAATTCAATTTTTTTTTCAAAAATCTTAATTGCGAACTAAGTGTACAGAATTATGGAGATGTTAACAATATGTAGGTTCTTAGAACATAGAAGTTGCCTGTCAAGTGGTATTATGTGTTTATGTTAAAATAAACTCCATCTTATAACTTTAAGCGCTAAAAATAGAAAAATAAGGTTAAGAAACTTAAAAGCTCGGATTGTTTTTGGAATCAGCGTAGGATTTTTTTTTCTTGACATACCAAATTGATTCAGCGGCGATGGAATATAAATTGCCTGAGATTATGAACACTGCTATAGTACCTACGTTAGTACTATTAGTTATTTTGTGGCTATAGTCAGTATTTTTTATCTCGGGACATGAGCTTTTCTGACATTATGTATGTTAGGATAGTTCGTGCCGATACAAGATAAACTTTCAGAAAGACGAGATTAGCATCGGAGTCATTATGTTAATGTAATTGAAACTCGTAGTTGGCTAACTTCACGCAACCTACTTTCCTAATGTAGTTACCTCTTTACATGAATACGTACCTACTTTTCTATTCTAGGACATTAATATTTATGTAATCAATAAATTATAGATTAGTCACCACGAATACATTTTGTTCTAACTAACATGTGGGTAAACAATATATAAGGTGTTAAAAAATTAACCTTACAAACTTTAAGAGGTGCTTTAGAGTTTAGACCATCGAACTGAACAACTTTCACTATGGGACCAACTCTGAAATCACGAAAAAAAAAATCAGCTGTTTCATACATTTTGGTCAAGTATTGAACTTTTGTATGAAACAGCAGATTTTTTTTCGTGATTTCAGAGTTGGTCCCATAGTGAAAGTAGTTCAGTTCGATGGTCTAATCTAAAGCACCTCTTTAAAGTTTGTAAGGTTTATTTTTTAACACTTTGTATAGGTATTTTAGATAACCTCCTTTCGCTAATTCGGCTAGGTTGATGACAATACCGTTATTGAGAAGTGGAATTTTAAACTTCAACTTTAGAGTCTGTATTTATCTTCTGCCTGCTTATTGTCCATGGGATATTCTAAAACCCATTGGTTTTACCTACTACTTCGATTAAGATTACATTTACTCGAACATAAAGTTGAATTATATTTATGTTTAGGACTGTCACAGATATACACACATACATACCTACACATAGTTTAAAATTTACCATTTTAAAGGCAAAAATATTTAATCTAAAATATATATAAAAAAATAGGTTTAAAAAAAACCGGCCAAGTGCGAGTCGGCCTCGCACACGAAGGGTTCCGTACCACCGTACAATATTTAACATTACATTATATAAAAAAATCACGTCGGTGTATGGGAGCCCCCTTAATTTTTTAATTTTTTATTTAATTAATTTATTTTTAAAGTGAATATACAACTAAGTACCTATTCTGTAAATATTTCAAGCGTCTACCTGTTAAAAAGGGCAAAAAAATCGCGTTTGTTGTATGGGAGCCCCCCTTAAATATTTATTTTATTTTGTTTTTAGTATTTGATGTTATAGCGGCAACAGAAATACATAATTTGTGAAAATTTCAACTGTCTAGCTATCGCGGTTCTTGAGATACAGCCTGGTGACAGACAGACGGACGGACAGACAGCGAAGTCTTAGTAATAGGGTCCCGTTTTTACCCTTTGGATACGGAATCCTAAAAAGGATATTGGTAATTTCTGCTTTTTCTTGATCACACAACATAAGGCCGCGTTGCCTTATTTTTCGGGCCCTTTTTGAGGCACTAATCCTGAATCTAGTCTAATCTTGATCGAAGGCATATCTTATATTACCATAAGTTAAGTTATACTTTCCAAGTTTCTCTAGGCCTGTTCTTAGAAGCAAATAAAACTTATATTTACCTTTGCCGACCCCCTCATGGCCCACAAGCGCAACAATAGGTACGTCGGTGGTATCCGCCGGTGGTATGTAGAACGAGACCCGAGCCTTCGACAGTTGCTCGATGTAGAGCAGTCGCAGTAACTTGCGAGTCGTTTGCATATATACATCTGGGTTCGTATCCATCATCAAGGTGCGCTGAAAATACGTGAAGTTGAGAAGATATGTCGCACTGCTATCACATGACTGTTTCAACTCAAAAATTAATTTCTCACACAACACTGTATTAAATCCAAATTTGGAAATAACTTGATAACCTGCAATCTCTGAAATTACTCATAATTAAAGAAACCCCTTAATTTTATCACAAATTTTAAAACAGTGTTCACTTTTTACAATGGTTAACAGGAAACGAGTAATCAGTTTTCCATCATTTCTGAAAAAAGCTTCATTTTGAGTTGATACAGTCTTGTATTAGTAGTGCGATGTGAGCGATAAGTTAGGTGAAGGGTTTTGGGAAGGCTGGCCTTGCAATTAATTGCAATAGGTAACAAATTGAATTACTGCAATATAGGAAGAGGTAATTAGGCAATTTATGAAACTCAGATTTTTTCAGGGCTTTTAAAAATCTGAGTCGACTGTAGGCACGCGCCTAGTTGTTCGGTTGTTCTAGTCTCAAGTCTAGTGTCACAAACCTTCAAGTGCAGCACCATACCCTTGGTTGAAGGAAAGTACCTATACTGTCCTACTGCTGGAGGGCAAAGGCCTCCCCCAAATCCTTCCAGGAACTCTTTAACGCGTCCTAGGTCGTCTAGGCATCTCTTTCTGGGCCGGCGTCGGCGGCGTCCATCTTCGGGCATCCATTGTGTGGAGACTTATACCTATGTAAATAACGATATAAGCAAAGTAGTACCGAGGTGTTTTTATCTCGTTACCTGTTCAACCGGATCAACTTTCGCTGCATCTAAACTGAGTAGGATCTTAAATGTGTTGACGATGACAGTTTTGTAGGCGGGCATCGAACAGATAGGGTTGGCGCGAAGGTCGAGCACGATCAGCCGCCGCATCTGACGCATGTAGATCGGCACCTCCAGCATCACGCTCAGGCGATTGTTCCGGAGGTAGAGCTCGCGGAGTCTGTGCAAAAAACACCAAAGTTTTTAATAAAAAGAAAAAAAAAATACATGTATGAAAAAAAACGAGTTCGGGAAAATATGCGTCACGTCCACCCAAAAAAGACCAAAGACCGACTAATAAAGCTTCCTCTACCAGACCTCCGGGAAAGTGCTACCTTAACTATTTTTGTCGCCAAGTAGCATTGCTGTGTTTAGATTTGAATGGTTGGGTTCGATTCCACGCAGAAGAAGAAGAATGGTCTGTTGGCGGCGATAACCACTTTCCATCAGGATCATCGGTCTATTCGCCAACTTTTTCCGTGAAAGGCCTTGTAAAGGAACGTAAACTTTCTAACTTCTGTTCAACACGAGTTATTGTAGTTCAGGTTTCTCGTAAGTATATTATGAGGCAGTGAGGCGTTGAATACGTGAAATAAATAACACATTTCGAGGTTGGAAACCACATTTACTTGCGTCGAAATGGAATAAGCATGAGTATCTACGCCGGTTTAGGTTATTCATAAGTAGGTTCTATATAAATTTCATGCATAGATGCAAAATCGATTCCATACAAAAGTTAAGCTATTCATTTATAATTCCTTTTCAATACAAACTTGAGCGTAATTAATCATGCCAAAAACGTAATTTATTGGCGCTCCTATCTTTCCGGCTCTATAGTACTGAAACGTAATGTCAGCCTTTGTTTCATTCGTTAGCGCACCGGTCGAATCAGCGTAGATTGGACATTGTGGTGGACATGCGGCGAACTCATTAGTACCGGCACTACTTGCACTACTCACCTGGACACATAGGAGAACATTTTCAGGGAAGTCAAATTGTTTTCGTTTAAGTTAAGGTACTCGAGATGTAGCAATGTCCAGAGACCGGCTTCCGGGCTGATCTCACAGCTTGATATATTGTTGTAAGATACATCTAGCCAGAGCAGACGCAGGTGATTCAGATTCTCAAGACGCTGAATGTGATTAAAGGATAAGTCTAATCGCCGAAGATACCTGAGGGAACAGAATCTTAGATATATATTCTGTATAATAGCTACTATAAGTTTATATTGGAACGAAGTTCCTTAACACAGCTTGCGGTAGGAGTCGACTGGTAGAATTCGTCACGTTAGGAAAAAGAGTAATGCCTTGCCCCCTTCATGCAACTTCCTCTCTGTCTTTGTCTCTTTCTATTATATACGTACGAGTGTGTGTTGTGCGTGCGAGTATTGTGCGTAAGGAACTTCGTTCTTGACAAGGGGCCCCGACCTCACACGTTTTTTGTTTACGGTTCGCTTTAACATAAACCTACCCAATAGCTTACATTACAATAAAAGCAAGAAGAATACCTACTTCAAATTTTCCAGACCAGTAATACACTTGATATTATTATGCGACAGATCCAGTATAGTTAACGACCAAAACAGGCTCAAATCTCTAATTTTCTTCACCGAATTGTAATTGTAGTGCACTTGAGTAAGGAACCATTGAGCTGAAAAGTGAAAAGGGTAACATGTGCCAAGAGTGTACGTCTACATTTGCGCAAACAGTTGAAGTTTGTGTGGAATGTGAAACAGACTGTAGAATGGCTACAGGCAAACGTAAACATTGATCATGCTGTATATGAGTAACTACATTGAGTCGCAAGGGAATTTGTGCTGGTCCAACATTTAGGATACTTCTTATCCGGGTTTCTAGTTTGAACTGTGAATTAGTTCCCATAGGATGTGAACGATGGGATGAACGACGATTTTTTTGGGTGGTGTTGGGTAACCGGATGGAGGTTACATTTGGAGGTGACCGGATAGAGGTTGCCTTTTGTGGTCGTAACCGGATGGAGTTACATTATAGGCTGATTGTGTATGTTATGTAATGTTCCCACTGCTGGGACACAGGCCTCCTCTCTGTGAGAGGGAGTGGGCTGTAATCCACGCGGACCCAGTGCGGGTTGGTAGATGCAACATGTCTTCGAATTTTTAGTTCTAGGACGTGCCGGTTTCCTCACGATGTTTTCCTTCACCGTTTTGAGAGCAGCGGTGATGAAATAATTTACACAAAGTAAAGCGCCTGTCTGGATTCGAACCTACGACCAATACAACTCATAAGACGCGTCCGTTACCACTGGGTTACCACTGCTTCGTGTTAGCCATAAAAACTTAAATAAATAACTACTCGTAGTGTAAAAAATTTACGAGTTTCATATTCCAGAACTGTGCTGAGCCTGTTGAACGCCACCGACAAGAATTGCAAGTACGGAAGACTCGACAGGACCGTCAGCGATGTCAACAAGTTTGACGACAGATCCAGACACACCAAGAACTTGTAGTGCATTAGCACATCAATGTTCTGCAGATGCTGGAATAATAAAATGAAGGAGTTATACACTAAACGCGATGTGGAACGATGCTTATATACATCGAAATTGTATCCTTAAGTTTCGTAAACGGATGAAAAAACGACACAATATTTTTCAACAAATCAGTACCTACAAGTAACTCATTCCATTTTCTCAGAGACTTTGTAAATAAACACACGATTTTGGGGAAGACTTGACCACATAGGACTCCTATTAATATTCTTGGATAGATACTCGTAGATACATCAAAAATTACTTTTAATTTTAAGGGTAGGCGTAATTATTGACGGTCTATCGTTTGTACTCATAGGTATGTGTATATATATATCAGAAAAAGAAAACATTGATACGTATAGAAAGGCATAAAAGTTCAGGCATTCCTTATTCAAACAAAGTCGTGCGATTGTAGTGAAGTGAGGTTGCGCTCAAGGCGCAGACTTTTCCAAAAATAACAAACATTTTGGGCGTTCATCAAATCTTCAAGAAACTGAGGATTGGTCTTATCTGATGTGATTATGATTATTACCTTAGACGAAAGATCCAGTTTGATATAAACGAAGTCGCCCAGAATAGGAGTCCGTTTGAGGTAAGAGAGACAAGCGGTGACCATGTCTCTGGTCAGTACGCCGTCCACGAGCTCCGGCACGTCTTCCAAGTTACGAATGCGGACTACTGGCGAAAACTTATCTGAATAAAGCTCAGGAAAATTGTAGAAGCAACCCCAGTAATTACTTTCCTTCATAAGATTCGTCACGTGTAATGGAAACTGAAAATTTTATTACAAAAAATATACATAGTCGTAATACTTAATTTTCCACGAGGCAATTCGAATGAAAAATCGTGTATCGTCCAAAAATCACTGTGGCTCTTACCTCGCATAAAAAATAAAACAGGTCCGGTGAAATGTCTTTACCTGTGGGAAATATCTACCAAAGAGGTGTGACGAAATGTGACCCCTCTCCAGAGGACCATCATTCATTAAATTGTGCGGTCGTGTGAGCCTGGTTCACCGGCACTCTTTACCTTCCACCTACGTCATTACACAATATATATTGCATATGGCCCTTTAATAACTGCCTAAAATGTAACAAGGGCGCTTACTGACGAAAATATTTGCTATACACGTATAGGTAGGTACCTTTAAGTAGATTCATAAATATTTGCATCGAAATATAACGAATAACTTGGAGTTTGTAGTCCCTAAAGTTAGACGGAATTTAATATATCTTGTTCAACATCTTGTAAAAACAAATTGCTGTTTAATTATGGCACAAAATTTTCCGTTGTACATAATTACGACGTATTTGCTTGTAAGAAAGTATCTAAAGGTGAGTACTTATAGAATGGAGCATACAATTCATAATTGTAACAGAACATCGAGCATACGCCGTTTTTAATTTTATCAAACTGCACTTCGAACATGACACTCGGATGTTTTGTTACAACCTGATTTTAAAAACCAACGAGTGTAATGGTGTAACTTTTTATCGAGCAAAGGCATGAACGGTACCTGTAGGTCCGATATTTCAGCAAAGAATGCAAGGTAGAAAGAAATGTTACAGGTTACAGAAATGTTACTCACTCGCCATGGGCATTATGTCAAACGCAGCGTCGAGCATTCGCAGAAAGGTTACTTTACATGGAAATGCTTTTGGAAACAGAATTTGCCTGTATTGTAACATTCGTAAGAACGTTACATTACATAGAAATGCTCGAGAAAATGCTCTAGTGTATACTCACCTTAATAAAAGCCATGTTATAATAATGACTATTACATAATTATAATATAGGTAACATTAAATTAGAAAATAGATCCAGATACCTCCGCTTGAGGTAGCTCTTCGTCGATGTTTTTATCTAATTCTTCTTCTGAAGCTATAGTTGGCGCTATACTTCGCCCCAAACCATTTCCAACTGAAATATCAATAAGCGTATTAAATATTTATGTTACAATCGTGACAGACGCTTTCAAAATATAGGTATGTAATGAAACGTAGCGTTGTCGATACATACTCGTAAAAGTAAGCCTATTGGGTTTTCCTAACTTTTTCCTATTTTTATGGGAATTAATCTATGTATACTAATAATAAAGCTGAAGAGTTTGTTTGGACGCGCTAATCTCTGGAACTTCCAGTAGGATTTGAAAAAGTCTTTATGATAGATCATTTCTTGAGGAAATCTATAGGCTACTTAACATCTCGCTAGGACCCTTAGGAGCCGAGCAAAATCAAAAATAGTCAAATGGAACGCTCAGCAAAAACGAAGTAATAGCTCGGACGGGCAATGCAAAGCGACGGGTTCGGTCGAGGGCCGAAATTTTACGCGGATGAAGTCGCGGACAGAGGCTTGTAATATTATATTTGAAAAAACCCGACAATGAAATAACACAAACCTTTTTTATTGAAGTAGGTATAGTTTCGAGTTTTACGAAAACGGGCTATGTATCGAAAAAAATACAATGTATGTTGTACCTGTCCCTAAAGTCGGCATAGATTTAACTAGCAATACTGTCGTTCCATACGTCCTCACAATTATTATGTTCCATTTCTGCAACTCAGCGCATTCTCAACTTATTCCATACTCTTGTAAATACATCTTTATAAAAGTATAGTTACGTTCCGGTAGTATATTTAAAAAGTATAACTATACTTTTTAAATGCATATGTCTTTGGTTCTGGTACACTGTAGCACAAAAACATAGGAATATGTAATAGGTACCTGATTGTATATAATATGAACCCATAGTACTTAGAGCTTTGTTGAAATAGTTGATCTTGGAGTATTCCTCGCCCCACTCATGGACAAGGCTCCGTACGCTCGCCAGGCTTTGTCCGGTCAGGTACGCGCTATTTTTGGTGGTGAGCTCCGCTCCATGATGGCCTTCATTCGTCACCTCTGCTATAGACTCCATATGATTCACACTAAGTTTCGATTCCAAGAGCGACTGAAGCTTCGATGTAAACTTTGAGGTACTCATTTTGGTTTAATTCTAAATAACAAGGATCTTTAATTATTATTTTAAAATCAAAATAATACCAACTCCAAATTAGTTCTTGTCACTGCGATGTCAAAATACAATGTCTTTACAATATTTACTTTGTTAGTACGCAGTAACTGCTAAGTTTTTGGCCAGTGTTACTGTTGGTTTCGAAATCGATTATAACTTCAAACATTTTTCATTTATGTACTTCCCACCTCTCGGTTAGGTATTTCGTGCCGCCAACATAAAGTTGGCGATGCTTTCTCCACGACGAAATTTGATTTTCATAAAAGCCATTTTTATACTGAAGTGCTTACAATCTCGACGACGCGGACGCGTTGTGAAGCTATGAATATTGCTAGATACCTACGTGCTAAGAAATAGGTGTTTGGTTAGCATCTTACGTTAAATATCTTGGATGTAAGGAGAAACTGAGCACAGAAACGTCAAAAGCTAGGTGCAGGTCGTTTCCTATGAAGAAGAGCCGGCAAGAAACTCCACACTTTTAAAAATAATTGGCTTTTACAATATTTTCAAATTACAGTGTTAACAGGGGCAATTCCCGTAATTTTAAGAACGTTCAAAATCTGTGAACGTTCTTAAAATTACGAGAACTGTCCCCTCTGATCCCGGTCTCAATCTGTCAAACATACCTCTAATTTCCCTATACATTTTTCTAACCCTAGACATTGATTGTCGCTGAGATGAGATTGCGACTGGATTTTGAACGTTTTAGGCCTGTCAACAATATTATGTAATAAGGAGAACTTAACAGAAGTTGTTTACGTTTGTAACAGTGTTGTAACATATCTTAAAGTGTTGTTAAGTAAGCTCGGTAGACAGCACGGCACATAAGTATGGCGGTGGTTGGTAAAGGAGCGAGATAACGAACTGCAGCTTTTGTTTTGCAATCTCCTTTGACAGCACAAAAAGCTCTCGTTGATTTCCATGTTGCATTTTCCTTTTAAACAGCGCTTTTTGGAAGTGCAGTTGTGGTATTTAACGTTGTAGATACAGAAAATGTTTAAGATGTTTTTTTTTGTATAGGTACCTACTTGGTATTACTTACCTGAAAAGAATTGAGTAATTATCAGATGTTTGTGCTGTCATATAACTGATAGTGTTTATTCTGAAAATTGTTGGTGCCACGTCAATATTGTTATTATCAAACTACTACGTTTAATCAATCTCAGAAATAAAGCACAAATAAAGCAGTAAGTAGTAAGCAGTATTCAATATGTGTTTATTGTAAGTGTAACAATAATTGCACCAAAACTATTAGCTACCAAACTTATTCAAGAGATAATCATCCAATTTCAAAACTTATTGTGGCTTTTAAGACTAAAATTATTGTAGCAATTAAAACTAAACTTATTGCGAACCAAAATTTATCTTTTCCCACCGTTCGCTTCCCGCCATCTCCCAATGCCCACCAAAAACCCCGCTTACGTCATCCGTCCGGTCAGTGTAGCCACAGATAATATAATACTCTACGTAGTGTAGCCAACCTTTTAATTCCTTTTTATTATTTATGTTAAAACCTTACACTCGACCATCCTGATGATGCGCGTGTCCCCACGCGGGTACCCGGTGGAACCTTACATATTATTATGTATTTAACATGCAACCGTTTTGAGCAAGCGTGGTGATCAACGTTTATGCCTTTTCTATATAAGAAGAGCCCTTTGGGTTAGTATTATTAATATTTTGTTTTTAAATTTATTTTCTGTGGTTGATACTTCTATAAAAATACCTCTCTTCTGTTCAGAAGAGAGGTATTTTTTTAATCTCACGGGTGTAAACCCAGGTGAGATTATAAGTTTGACTTACTGTATTGAATTGTCTAAATCTAACTGCAGGAGTTTCCGAATTATACGATATACATTTGTTTAATATACATGCTTTATGTAGTGTATATTTCGAAAGAATGATTGCATTTAAACTGTTAAATAATCACTATTGAGACTATGGTTACTCTGTTAATTTTCCAGACTTATTATCTATTATTATGTGTTAAGGTGTTTCCTATCCGACTGCTTTTGAGAACAAACATCAAAACGAACTCTGAGATCACTCTTATAGTCTTGAATGACTCACTCACTCGTTCGAGTTGACAATTACGTGGTAGTTGTAAAATCTTTATAAGTAGAATAAAGAATCGTCTTTATTTATTTTAACTACCAAGTAATTCTCAACTTAAAAACAAAGAACATAAATCTCTAGATGCAGGTGCAGCTGTCAATCGAAGCGCTACAGTCTACACTGGTAGCAAGTTGTAACATTCGATCCAAGGCTTTGGGGATTTGTCTCCGGAGCAACTGACAGCTAAAGTTGGAACAACTCTCTTATTTGATCTGTACTTTAGCGATCAGCTCGCTCTGTAGTAACTTAAGTACGGTCAAGTTACGTTTTATTAATGCTCCGCTCTGGTTTGGAATAGTGGAGGGTTTTCAATCCAAGTTTTTTGTTTTAAAGAAGAGGAGAATTTGAAATGAGTATTTATGTACAGAAGCCAGCACATCAAGCTACTACATACTGTCAAATTTCTTTAATATATTTTCAACTTTATCGCTGCAGTATAAGGTTCAAGGTTGATTGGGAACATTTGACAGTTTCGGGTAGCTTGATGTGCTGGCGTGTATACAGCCTAGTGGCAAAAACATCGGGATTTTATGAATAATGTACAAAAGATTTTTCTCCTCCAAGACGATTGGAGCCAGGAAAAATATTAATTATAAGTGGATTCCAATATTACGAAGAAATTCGACGAAAACGAGGAAATTCAATTGTATTTGGTGACATTATTTAAAACTTTTGCTAATTAAGTTGGCCGGAACGAGAAGGGAGGAGAGGAGTGTGAATTACTCGCATTTTGTGAAGCACCAGGAAGGGACAATTGAATTGAGAGTTTTAGAATTGAAGTTGTTGCGTGTATTTACGTAGGGCCGTCAAACAACAACAAAGTGTCATAATTCAAAGTTATCTGCGGGGGCTCTGAAAATATGAAGAAGATCGTGGACGGCGCTCGTTTGAGATGAGAATGGAAAAGAAAAGTGTCGCGTTTCAGTGGCGGTCGACTTCAGACCCCTCTCCCTTGTCCCCCGCCAACACCCCGCCGTCGGCCACCGCGAAGTGCGACGAGTCGCGGCGAAATCTACAATTTGCTACGAATACTTATTTTAATAAAAATTAAAATGGTTTTCTGTTACGTTACAAAGTTTTAGCTCAAGTTTTCCAACTCCTTTTTATAAGCATATTGTGAAAAAGGAAGATGTAAGAAAAGAGGCAGGAAATAATGTGTGAAATGGAAATTAGTAACAGCTGTGAGTAAAAGTTGTCGATGAAAAATATTTTAAGGAAATTGAGGTTTCTAAAGCATGTTTTCGGCGAGTAGCAGAACGTCATTATCTTGAGTACCTTCGCAGGAAATAAGCTAAAATGTAGTAAGTATTTTTTGAGCTGCGCTAAGTGCAGTGGAGAACACTTAAATAAATTAGCATTCTTCTTTTTACGGCAGCGCCGTTAAAATGGAAATTACGTAACATCCCCGTTGTTTTACTACTGACAAAGTTTTGTTTTTAATTAAAGCAACAGAAGAACGTTTTAATAACGGTTACAGGAGCTCAATAATGAAATTACAACTTCTATCGACCGTTAACATTGTGAATGTTTATTTAGTAACTAGCTTTTGCCTGCGACTTCGTCCGCGTGGAATAATGACTTCCGGAAAAAAACAATTTATCCCCCTTTTCTCCCCGTTGGGAGGGAATTTCCAAAAATCCTCTCTTAGTGTTAGCCTAATCCTCCCAACAAACACACATGCCAAATTTCAGCTCTCTACTGCCAGTAGTTTCGGCTGTGCGTTGTCTGTCAGTCACTCAGTAACGGAAGAGTTTTATATATATATAGATATAGTATAGATAGCTATGCCCGCAACTCCGTCAGTGTGTAATTCCTTGTGTGTTGTTAAGTTAATGTATTGGTAATATTGTTTAGATCACGTTCACATGAGGCTTAAGTACCTATACAACGAAATTACTACTTCACCTAAAACGAAATAAAATGTAAACTATTAATAATTTGTAATTTGAACGAATATAATACACTACCAAAATAACTAATGCCTATTTTATAAAATAACAACAAAAGAAAACTAAATAAACTAAATTAATTTAAAGACTAAAAGTCGCGCTGATAAACAATATTGTCTGTCAATAAGGTCGAATTCTCGGAACGTCTACTCGCATCAACAGCCAAATATTGTATGAAGTTCGCGTTTTTTTTTTTGGGAATGGCATCTCGCAGTTCAATCTATGAGGTTGTCGTCTGCTTAACCGGGCTTGCCTGTGGATGCCTCAAAATTAAGGCCTCCAGCCAGGGCTTAAAAAAAACTTAAAAACTAAGCGACTACACGCTAAGGGCACCCCCTGTGGGGTACGGACCTCGGCTTAGGGCGTCGCTGGGGGGGGGCAGCAAGGGACAGGCTGGATCGGAATTATTTAGGGGCGAATTTAATACTACAGGCTCAGCGGCGCGGGCTGGCTCGAGCAAGGGTCGGGGAGGAGAATTTACGGGGCGTCGCGACGGGCGTCCTCGACGGCGAGGACGGAAGGACGGTTGTCGGGTCGTGTTTTTGTGTCTCTTAATGGTGCTGGTGGCTTTCCTGCTCTCCTGTAAGAGGGTAGTGGCGTCGTCGGGGATGGTGAGGGTATGCCTTGGTCGGCGAATCCTACTTATGCGGGGGGAGTATATTGGGAGGCCGCCGCAATCAGGGCAAGAAACGCTTGGCGAGGCGCTTCATGAACTGCTGGACGGTGTGAATTTCGCGTTTGGATCCCCCGCCCTTTTATACCTCCCGACGCGAGCCGCGTCGAGCTCGGCGACCGTTACACAAAAGTAATCCTTATAGCATGATTCAGTATTCACGCGCGATGGCTTATTAGCGTATTTCATGTATAACTTTGGTGTTTCTGTACCGATTTCTATGATTATTTTTTTATTAAATAGGTAATAATGTTAACATTTTTTAATTAGGGATGAGTGAGAGTGTTATAAACGTAAGAGTAGACAAATATAATCAGAAAGCTCCGAACTGCTAAGCTATCGGGAGTTACACGTATTATTGTGAGTCAACCATAAAAGATAGACATTTGCTGTCATGGAACATTTTTTATATAATTTTAAGGAAAACATTTCCGTCATACATGATTTCTGTGTAGCTTTAACCATTAAGGCTGCACACGCGACGGAAGCTTAAAAAATGGAGTAAGTTCTCCTGTTTTCCCAACATTTCCCTTCACTGCTCTGCTCCTATTGATCGTAGCGTGATGAAAAGTATACTATAACCTGCCCAGGAGTATGAAGAACAATTGTACCAAGTTTCGTTGAAATCCGTCGAGTAGTTTTTGTTTCTATAAAGAACATACAGACAGACAGACAGACAGACAAAAATTTTACTGATTGCATTTTTGGCGTCAGTATCGATCACTAATCACCCGCTGATAGTTATTTTGGAAATATATTTCATGTACAGAATTGACCTCTCTACAGATTTATTATAAGTATAGAAGAGGCATCTACGGAGTCAATTCATAACATTAACGGTACATATTGCTTCCATCCCCTTGGGTAGCCACGAGCAAGTTAAGAAGCTGACCTAGATTTTTCAAGCTCTATAAATATCTGTGTACTTATAAAGGTTAAGTCGTTTCCGAGTGGGTTTAAACCCTCAATTTGCTCACACACATTAAAAGGTCACTTAATTAGGGAAGGTCTGCAGTTAAATCTTGAAACTGGCCAAAGGGCCGTCGTTTCAAGTCGTCGTCGGTTCCGGTCCGCGGTGGCCGAGAACCAGAGAGCCTACCCGTAACCCGTTACTCGCGCTACCCCACCTGACTGTCCACATTTGTTGGGGCTATTAACTAAACATTTGAATGTACAGCCGCGGACAATGGCGGTCGACCACTTTTCACCCTTATGACCTTGGCAATAAGGTTGAAAAGTGGTTCACCGCTAGTGCCCGCAATGGTACCTACATATAATTATGTTACGTACATTGGACATAGCTTTGGCTTCAGCCGCAGCCTAGTTTCATGAATCTTCGGGAAAGGATGGCCGGTGTGGATGCAGTTTGATTCAAATCCGGTGTTCCATGAGTCCTGACTATAAAGTAACAGCAATATTGACGTTCACAATAGGCTCATCAAATGTCAAGGCAACACATCGTTCGCTGTGTAAAATAACTGGTAGTTACATAGGTACATGTAGGTTTTGTATTGTAGGCTTTCTGTTAATCGGATATGAAGTATGTATTGTGGAGAAATAAATAGGTATCCATTTGTGCGGCGGTCCGTCCACTTGACTTTACCGCAACAGAGTGCGTACCAGCAGGTCCTTCCGTAATGAATGTCGCCAGTATATTCACTTCGCACATTGTATCCAACGTTTCACAATTTAACAGTTACTTGCTGTTTTGGCCGACGATTATCGTAAAAGACTCTCGACAGCCCTTTTCTCCGCCATTATATATAATTTTTCCAAAAAGTCCGCGATGATATTGGGTTCTGTGTATATTATTCTCGAAGAGCTCTTTGTGTGGGTTATTGAGTCTTCATTAATCAAACTTGAGCAGCGACACTTAGGTATTGTCCGCCGTGAATTTGGGACGCTGCATTATTATTTACGGCGCGTGTACAACAAGCCTTACAAGATTAATGGTCTATCGGAAGCACTTAAACGGAGCAAGATAGAAGATTCTTATCTTTGCATCAAAGTTGACTTTTGTTTTGTTAATAAGCTTTTCGGTTACCTACTTTCATCAGTTTCATCTCAATTTATAGCTATAGATATGTCTTTTGCGGTTAAGTAATATTCGTTCGAATGGGTTTAGAGTTATATAATTTCGAACATCACAATTTCATAGTAATCAACATCACAATTTCGTAGTAATTGGATCAATCTACAGGCCAAGGGCATATTATACTGATAACTTCGTCTGAATGCTACGCCCGCTGCGTCCGCTACATTTGCTACGCCGTAGCAACAGCTACGGTATCTAAATGTGTTGCTTGGGGCTCATTTATTGATGTTATTTATTTAATGTTGTTTAAGTACATACATATAGGTACTCATGATTCTGTGTTCGTAAATTATATATTTATATGTCTCGTTATGTACATTTTTTCTCTCGAGGGGCTTTACTTTATCTGAATACATTTATTTCAGAAATATGTATGTACTCGTTTGTACGCCTTATTTTTAAGAAACTGTCCTATATTGTATTATTTTACGTGAACAAAAATAAACAACAACGGTAACTTTATCTAGCTAAACGATTCTTTAAAATATATTATTACATTACTTGTGTATATGCGATGTTCCGTGAGTATGAAGTTTAGTAAAAATCCTTGCGCGAGATTCCGCCAGCGGCATTCGTTCATCGCGCCACTGTCACGTTCTTTGGCAAACAGATCGCGTTTCTGGGGCAACACGACGCGGAAGAAATGCTTACTTATGTACTCGTTTACATACTTGTGCATATCGTATGCATAATATATGAGTCGCTGTTAAAACTCGCCTTTTGTGAGGATTCGACTGTGTGTGCGTGAAAGTTATCAAATACTCTTTTTAACCGACTTCAAAAAAGGAGGTTCTGTATTCGACCCGTATGTATGTATGTATGTTTGTATGCCTGCGATTTTCTCAAAGACTAATGAACCAATTTTGATAATTCTTCCCCTAATGTGATCTACATACTTTCAGGAAGGTTTTAGTATATATAATACATTATGTACCTAATTATTCTTATGTACGATATTGTATGCATAATTGTACTGCATCTCCGGCATTTCTATGCGAATTTTGATGATTCTTCTAGTCAAGTGTCTTCAATTCTTCAATGCACTAGTGTTATTTGAATTTGTGTGGAGTAGGTACAACTAAAAACTGAAAAATAAAAACTTTTTCACAAAAAAAAACAACCGACTTAAAAAAAAACTATAAAGAGATAAATAACTTTAATTTCGGAAGTCGGTGTCAAAAAACGAAAATGCGGAACCAACGACACCGACTTCCGAAATTAAAGTTATTTATCACTTTCTAGTTTTTTTTGAAGTCAGTTGTTTTTTTGTAAAAAAGTTTTTAGAAATTTCTTTAGTTGCTTTTAGACGGTCGTGGAGTGATTTTTTTTTCATTAACACGAATATCATTATGAAAATACTTTATTAAGTAGATTTTATATTGATACTTTGATTGAATATTCATGTCGTTGACTCGTGACAGCAAACTTCTGAGTAATCTAAATTTTTCGTAAGTCCGGCGGCGCAACTTATACTTACGAAGTTACCGAAACTTTATACTTACATTGGACTTATTGGTTTCTTTTTTGACGGCGGCTATCTTTATACCGCATGCCTGCCATTTCAATGCACGATACTGAATTTGAATATTTTTAACACTGAAAATCTGTACAGTGTTTAATTACGATTGTTTAATCATCATTTAATCAGCCAGTTCATGTTATGTAGACACTGAAATTACACTAGGTAAATTGCTGCGATTCATAAAAATCAAAAGTCATTTATTCAAATTAGGCTGAGAACGAGCACTTTTCGAACGTCAAAATTACATAAGACAGTCCCCCAAAATATCCGCCCCTCACACCTTACACAGTAGGTACCTTTTGTAATCAACAGCAGGCGTCAGCACGTGCTAACATCTATTTTGTGAAACATCTAGATGATGAGAAAATTGGAATTCATTCCCTCATTTGAAACAACTTTTGTTTCGCTCCAAACAGTTCGAAAGTAGATTCGGAAGAAGGAACCATCCGACCGAGTACTTCCTGATAATGGATGATCCTTTTCCTTCCCATAAGAGAAAGTCAAAAGTGTTGTTGATTGAAAGACGTCTGTGGTGTCACGTGTCGCCGCTCTCTGTTTGCGGAAAACATATTTACTTTGTACGACCGACATGTTATGTTTGGTAACGGAGGGTGGCAACATAAAATTTTTGTTACGGTTTCCAATTTCCACACTTTGCGATATTTATTTGCCGTTCCAATTTCCTTGGCTCAGCGCTGGGTCGCCGTCAGTATGAATACGGTTTCATAATACCCACATAATTGGACATCGATTTTTATTAAAGATAAATTTTATTGCGTCGCTTTCCATTTACCTGAACTCGAAGTGTTTATAAGTCAAGGCCATGTTTAGGCGAATTTCTGTTCGCATAATGGAGTTTTTGAATGGGAATTTTAACTGACTTTTTTCTCATAGCACAATACCAACACAAAGGGCACAATGAAATACAGTGCCGTATTCTTCTGTGGGAAACGTTTTCACGTGAAACGCGTGTTTGTAATATAGCTCGGGGTTTTTATGTCTTGGTTTACTTGGGTATAAACTCATCGGATAGTATCCTAAGCTCCCTTATCTTTGGGGTACATATTAAAGATTTTTGGCAGAAGAGCCTACCCTAAAATAACAATATGTACGAGTAAAAGGCCTTTAACCATAATTGTTACATTACTCAGAATCAAACCAAAACATAACATAGCCATTTGTTACAGTGGTAAAGTAATTAAATCCATATTGATTTCCCTCTGATTCTCGATTCATGATTCAGTATTAAATTCAGCAAAATGTTTTACATATTTCCGATATCTACCAGGAAGTGGGAACCCGCTCTAAATGTGCATCAATCACGAAACCAACGTCGATAAAGTGATTATGTTAAATGTACCTACGTATACGTATACGTATACCGACAGCTCTGGGTACGCATTGTATACTTGCTGTGTCAGGGAGCTTATCCGCGTTAGGAAATTACTTATTGTGTAACAAAATCATGACAAGATTTGTGACAAAATGAATATTGTAGATTTCTTCGGTTTTAGGTAACATAATATTCTTTATTATTATTTTACATTGTTATACGTAATGTAAAACCAATGTAAAAAACCTTTAGATTATAGTCTAGATCAGGAGTCACCAAATGGCGGACTACGGTCCGGATCCAAGACAAATAGTTAAAAGTAAAAAATTCGATTTTTCACGTTAATATGAATGACTTTGTTATTTTTGTTCATTATCTACGTAATATTATTTGTTTCTTACATATTCAGGTTTCTTTTCGTTTTATTTCTTATTTGATATTTTTAATCTTGTTTGCTAGTAATCATCTACCAAACGGACCGCAACAGTCATATTATTTAAAGAAACGGACCCCCAATGAAACTAATTGGTGATCCCTGTTATAAAACTAGTCTGAAACAATACCTTTCAGCTGGTAAGAAGAAACGTAGCAACATGTCTCTGTCTGCTTCCTTTACAAAATTATGACAAAATAATATTTTCTACGGAAGTTTATTCTTTATTATCGCAGTATTTTGTTGTGCACCGGGTATTACTAAAAACGGTGGAAATGACCACCACTTATCATGCCGAGCAAGCGAGCCAGCGACTGGTAGCATCTTCACCTCTTCTGACAACAAAGCAAAGGAGTTACTTGCCCGGTCTTCTCCATTGAGATCTAGGTTTTGGAATTGGGAACTAGCTCCAATTTTCTGGCTAACTGACCGACTTCTTGACATTTCAAAAGTGCCTGTAAATGGTTTAATTGTAATAAATGCTTTGAGTTTGAATTCATTAATATTTTTTAAAGTCATTACATTAGGTACCTATTTTATTAGTCCTATACCAAAATTCACAGAGAAGTTGAAGAGTTATATGAAAATTGAATGAATCTTCTATGAAACAAATAAAATGCACGAACCCATTAATTTATCAGTACAGCGTAAGTAATTATCTAGCGACAAATAGGTATTCTTTATAAATTAATTGAGTGTACCTTATCATCGGTAGTTATCCTACTAATAATATTATAAATGTGAACGTTTTTATGTTTGTTACTCAATCACGCAAAAGCGGCTGAATGGATTTGGATGAAATTTGGTATTAATTAGTACATTCCCGTGGGATAATTCCCTACCTTATTGCGGGTGAAGCCGTGAGCAAAAGCTAGTACGGAATAAAAGCTATAGATTCCGTGGCGTCACATGATTGATTAGGGCTGCGGACAGACGCGCTTGTTTCCCGTATTAAACGCCACAAAGATAGGAAACCGTCTATTTGTTACCGCGTTTAGTCGTATCGTATCATATATCATCATATTTCACTTGATTGCGTTACTATATTGCTCTGCTATATCTTGATTGGGTTCCCAGTAATCGGTTTTAGATGTAGATTTGATTGTTGTTTTGTTTGAATTTTGCTGTGATGTGGTTCTGTGTGAGTTCTCTCTTGTAATAAACTAGCTTATAATTTAGATGTTAAACACTAACTACGTGGACAGCGCCCCTTTCTCCCCGTTTTTGTTTTTCTAGATCTTATTTCTCTAATACAGCTGTAACCTAATCTATATTTTTAAGTTAAGTAGCACCCATCATTTGTCCTCGCCCTTGATATAGTCAGACACCGAGACAGACAGTCACTTACTTACTTTTCTATATACCTAATGTAGATAGAAGATAATTCAATAGTTATTAATTTAATCATGATCAAAGTGATCCCTTGCTCTGCCACCGACGACACCGTGGAAGTGGCGAAGTTTTGGGTTAACAAGATATAAAATACAGTCGTGCTAGCGACACGAAGAAGAAACTAATAAGCCTAAATGTAATTTGGCAACACAGTGTTTTTTTTAATATAAACTAGGGTTGTAACGGAGGCCTTCTTAGCGGAGGCGGAGGTGAATGTGGACGTGGAAAAAATAGTAATTTATGGTTTATTGAAAGTCAAAAATCTTTATATCAAATACGTACATTCATAGTACACTTAAATAAACATATAAACATTACCTTCTAATAATCAAAATTATGGGAGAAAAACCTTTATATTTAATGTTATTTCTCCTGCTCACGCGTTATTGTTCTATGATCATGAGTTTATGACGTAAATAAACCTCTCCGTTACAACTCCGCAATTAATTTACGGAGGTCGAGGCGGAGGCGAAGTTCCGTTACAACCTTAGTTGTCTCTCGGCCGGCCGGTTCGGCCTCTGTAAATTTTTAAGATAAAAACTGTCTGATCCAACTGACGTAGTCCTATTCATACAAAAAACCCAAAGAACAAAAGAACGTTCAGTTTTCCGCTAGGTATTTGTAACATTTTCAGAAAACTTTTGGACTAATACAAACATTTTTAAACAAAAAATAGCCAAATTGGTCCAGCCGTTCTCAAGTGACGCGCTTACCAACAAACAGAACTTCATTTCTATTTATACAGGCCGGCAGGGCCGGTCGACGTGCAAACTGTAACGATGAATTCAGCACGTGATTCTAGACCTAAAGTAGAAAGAAATGTTTCGTCGGTTATTAAAAAAAAAAACAGCCGTTTCCTACATAGATGCAATACTTACGCGGTCAAAATGTATGGAAAAGCAATTTTTAAGATAACCTATGAAAAATTTCAATCATGTACTAAGTCTCTGCCACCCTGTATAGTGAGAAATTGAATAGTTATAGGTAGGTAGGGTGCTGTTGTCTATGGCAGCTTATTTTCAATTTCAATTTCTGTTGATGTTCCGTGAGCCTACAAAATCATTGCAATGTACTTCCACCTCTGTTGTATGGCAACCTCATACATATTGTATGTCTATATCCAAGTTACCCAATTCACATGATTCATAATATTATTCTTGGCGTCTGTTTTAGATTTATGTAAATATAAGGTTCGCTGAAAATTCGAGTTGGTAAACATGGAGGTAAATAATAAATATGAATTATGTATTGGTAAACCACAGTGGTGTCTGTTGGTACATACAATAATCTGAGGAATGTCTGTCTGTGTTAGGAAAATGTTTCGTTTTTAATTTTATACTGTACTAACTTCTGCCCGCGGCTTCGCCCTTGTGGAAGACGAAATAACCCACGGAAACGTGCTACTGGGACAAAAAGTATGCCATCATGGCTTCCCCAGGATGCAGCTATCTCCTTGCCAAATTTTATCGAAATCCGTTCAGTTGTTTAGGCGTGAAAAGGTAACATACAGACAAAGTTACATTCGAATTTATATAATTATAGTATGGATGGATGTATCTACTATATAAGTGGACACTAGCTGCTTGCGACTGAATTCGTAAACAAACTTCTAATCCGCTGTTTTATTTGTTGTTTCAAAAATCCTTCTTCAGTGCACTTCTGTACCCTCTAAAATCGTGTTTTAAAAACAAAAATATATTTTAATAAAAAGAGTATAATGTTTGTAAACCTAGTAGGTGTGTGCTGTCTCAGACAATTACCGAACTCCTTTTTATGTAATTGCAGATTACAACTATATTAGTCCCCACATGATGTGAAAACGCAGCTAGCTCGTAAACGCCAGTGATAACAGGATCCCGCTAGCACAGACGAAGCCCGCATACTGTACTTATCATCAACCACACGTTAGGAGTTAAACTCGAACTGCGAAAACCGTTCTTACTGCTACGGAATAAAGAAGCTATCAATGTCAAATTGTTACCATGGGCGCGCGGTTGACGGTACAACAGCACTGTCTGACCTCTCCCTGCATCTATATTCGATCGTATAGTTTTAGATTTGCATGTAAAGCTTATAAATGGAGCTCATCTGTATGTATTCAGCCCCGTGGACCCGTGGAGTGCTCTAGGGCTGGCTCATATTTAATTTAAAACTCCGCTGTATCCGATCGGTTCACTGTAACTTACTTACGGCACAAACAGATCAGGTCTCAAAGTAAAAATGTAGGACTTCATATGCGGATACTCCACTGCTATTTGTTGCATTTACGTGTAGCGGTTGTTTTCTTTGAAATATGGGTTTCATAATGGCCACTATTTGCTAGCGCTTTTGATAAAAGGGTTCATATTTTCAGGGGACTGGAGAAATACAATTAGGTACGTGATATGTAACGAATTATATAGTTAGATGCTTTTCAAGGTAAACCCAAATCGAAGAAATCCATACTAATATTAAAATGCGAAAGTGTGTCTGTCTGTTACCTCTTCACGCTTAAACCGCTGAACCGATTTAGATGAAATTTGGTATAGAGATAGTTTGAGTTCCGGGAAAGGACTTAGGATAGTATTTATCCCGATATTCCCACGGGATCGAAACTTATGCGGGTGAAACCGCGGGGCGCTGCTAGTTATAAAATAAAAGTGCACATAAAAGCTAATTTCATCATCATCATCATTTCAGCCGAAAGACGTCCACTGCTGGACATAGGCCTCCCCCAAGCACCTCCACTTCGACCGGTTCTGTGCTTCTCGCATCCAAAGCTAATTTATGAAACCTAAAATAACACAAGAGTAAAAACAAAAGGAAAACGGAAACGGAAACATTTTGTTTTTGTTTAAAGAATGTAAACAGAGAATCAAAAGGAACATAGAAAATCTTACATATTTCGAGTACATAAACAATTTTCCCTTCCATTATTGTAGAAAGCGACATAATAAGTTTTCGGTGACAACGGGCGAGTTCACCCCATGGACAAACAAAGGCTTTTATAACTTTTTTGTAGTTAATTTGAAGTGGGGGACAAAGAGCTGGGTAGACGAGGACACTCTTTATATTCCTAATTATTATGAGAGTAGAGAGGACACAACATCATATTTTCTGACGCAAGGGGAAGAGTATAATCACATTTGTAAAGGGAGTGAACATTATGAGAAACAACTCTGACAAATAATACGACCGTGGAAATAAATAACAAAACAGGAAGAAAGGATTAAAGACATACATTTTGTAAGTTCAGAAATAAAGTCTGTATTTTTGCCACTTGCAGCAAAACAAGGTGAAAATGTACATTTTAATAAAAATATGAAAAACGAAGCTAACATCTAAAATGTACCTATGCTATTCCCAGATCAGAATTTAACGGTGATAAAGATAAAAAACAAAAGATTGACAATAGTTTGGCTCTTTGGTTTAAACTTAACCTTCTATTCAACGTAGGACCATAATTGAATGCCCGAAAAAATGTTCTAAACCGTGACATTTACAACTGTACATAGACATTACACGAGTTATTGTCTCAATTTTCTGTCTGAATTTAGGATCTTTTGCAAATGGGAAAAAAGGAAAAATAGCATCATTTCGAACGTGGAATTGTGCCACTTCAAACGAATGTTGCGTTTGTAGCAGCTTTATCAATTTCACAAACCTACTGAAACGCCGAACAATAAATACAATCAAGTTAATATTTCACGTAACGCAGTTCTTCTCCAATTGTTTTAACCATATTTTCCTATAGATAAATCAATATTTATTGACAGGTACTTTGGTAATATATGAACATTAATAACTACATCGATATATTGTGTAGAACAACATATCACTTGGTTAATCTAATGGCTTACCTATTGCGTCCGAATAATGTCATTCGAATTAGATTATTACCTGTCACCGAAGCGCCACGCAGTTTTATTGCCGTGTGCTCAAAGCTCATTTCTAGACCCGTCTAGTTGTCGACATGACGCCTCCGTCAGTTCTTGTGAACACTTACTTCAGCGGCAATGATAAGCCCTACATCGATCCTATATCAAAAGTCTTCATTATGAGTCAACTAGCTTTCGGTAATATTCGTCTTCCACTCTTCGGGGACATACACTTTGGTTACATAATTATTTCAGCTATGTACTCACTCCTACTGGCATGTTCCTATGGATACGTTGTGCATGATAACATAGACGCATATCCCTTGAATATTGTCATTTGCATATTCTGTATCCAGTGCATCTTCTTTATGACCTTCAATGTACTGTCAATCGGAAGAATGCAGCGTTATTACAATGAGTTGAATGTGTTTGACAAAGAAGTTGGGTGCAGGCCGAGGATTGGAAAAGCGTCGATAAGGAATTTGTTGTCAACAATTGTTATGATGCTATACATTGTGGTTCTGTTTGCGCTGCCTCATATCTATGTTAGCCTAGAGAACCTATATTTAGGGATGGTGCCTTTCCCAATAATTCATATTCTGGAAGTAAATTTTTGTGGCCATTTACTGAGTCTTCTCTTACCGCGGCTGCGTTTAATAAACTATTACATGGAGCTATCGTTGACAAACAGTAAGATAACGAAAACCATGAACATAGAACAGTTTGGATACTCGAAAGCTGACAGTAACAAGACTCTTTGTAAAATGGATAAGGTGATGAATCTGTACCACAACATGATAAAATCGTACAATTATTTGATTGAATCGGTTAAATGGCAGGTAAGAATATTGGTTAAGGATCTGGCTAAAAGCAACCAATTATTAGTGCTTTAACATTATATTTTTTTCAGTTGCTGGTCACCATCGTGTCGGCTTTCCTTAACATTTTATCTTGCTGCTACAGAGTGTCATTGACTATTATCAAGGAAGATGTAAGTTTAATAAAATCTATGTGTCAAATCTAGTGAACAACTGTACAATGTTTTGAGGAGTGTAGTATGCTAAGACAAGGCACTCGACCGATAGAACTGCGCTACCATAGAAATATTTGCGCTACTCTCTCTCGCCACTGTGCCTTCTCGTTACGTGTGATTACGGCATAAAGAAACAATCCTCTCCTGTTTAACTCCGGTTCTTTTCTGTTCTATTCACGTTTTTTCTTCCAGGTGCCGTTAACATTCATGATCACATATGTAGGACTACTGGCAGGCATCATGTTTCCTCTGTTCTCACCGTGCATGTTGGGAGACAAAGTTCACAACGAAGTTCGAAGACTTAGGGAGCTGCTTGCTTCAAGGCTTTACGAGAATCAACTGGGTATGTTGTCTTAAGTAACTCTTTATTTTCATCTCCACCTGTTCTCTATAATATGTACTTAATGGTGTATTAAAATCGCCGATTGTAACCTTGCTTATGGCAACACTCAGCTATACAATTTTCGCCTTCGTTCCGTACACGACACGCGACGTTGCCAATACGAACGTCAATAATACGTTCATAGTACGGTCATAGTATTGTACGGTGTGAACTATCATATAATTGCAACCACAGGTATGCGGAGCAGTCGTCGGACCGCTAAGCTATTTGCTTTGTTTGTTGAAAAAATATTAAAGTCGCCGTTCTCTTATATTTCGTAATTGACTGCTTAGCTGCAATATTTTAACATTTTGGCTCGTATTTTTACAAGTTGCGGTAAACTCGAACATAATGTAATATTGCTCATCCCCCATAGTAAATAGCGTGATAATTTATAGCCTATAGACAGACTGACCTTATATATATCTATGCAAAATTTTAACAAAATCTATCTGGTTGTGGAACACACATTCAGTCAGACAAAAATTCTAAAAACTATATTTTCGGTATTAGAATCGTTTCCAGACCTCGTAGCAAGTCCTTTCTCTTTTTTTAATGTTCAAAGTTCAGTTTTGATTTCTCTACGATTTTATTAATTAATGTAAGAGATTGCGTGGTAGAATTTCCTGTAAAAGAAGGACGTCTTAGTAAAGGGTGACGTTTTATAGAGTTATGCATAACAATAGTGCGTTTTTAATTTACCTTTTATTAAATTACCAGGAATCCTAGAAAGAGGATCTTACTCAAAATTGGTGAAAAAGCAATATTGTTTCATACTTTCAATTCTTTAGAAATTCAAATCTTCTCACTAAACAACAAAATTATAGGAGTCCTGCATATGTTTGTTGGTATTGCAGCAGGACCAATTTAGGGGCACTACAAATCTCTGTTTTCATGATCATTTAACACGCCACTGCATGCATATCTCATAATTACACAAGAAGTCTCAGTGCAATTAATTGCCTCTTAAAGTGTGTTTAGACTATAAGCGAATGTACATTCTATTCCCACTTTGTCAAATCTCTTTGTATAAACAGAGAAAGCAGTGGTGGCCCAGAGGGTTACCTCCTCGTAAGTCGCGGCCGTCAGGCCGCGACTTGCGAGTTGTTGGTCGTGGGGACTATCGGGGTTTGAAACCCTGACAGGCGCTTTACTTTGTGTAAATTATTTCATCGCCACTGCTCTCAGAACGGTAAAAAAAAAAACATCGTGAGGAAACCGGCATGTCCTAGAACCGAAAATTCGAAAACATGTGACTTCCATGTGACGGCCCATTCTCTCTCACGGAGAAGAGGCCTGTGTCTCAGCAGTGCGAACATTATAGGCTATTGAAACAGGGAAAGAGCATTGTTTCGTAGTTCTATCTCTACTATATCAAGAAAATCGAGTAAGAGTGCTCTGATTCTATGATTGTTTGGTCTAAATCGGCCTTAACGTGTCTGCTCACTCGGGGTTTAAACTGAACTCAAACTTATTATTCCCGATTTAACTTGCCAATGTGAGTTAGTCGCAATCTCTTTGTCTGTCTACCCACATGTCGGAACAGCTTCATCAAAATCAGCATAGGTTAGGTAGTGTATCCGGTAATGAGACAGAATACTAGAATGTAATACGGAGGGATTCCCCTATAATTTCTGCATGTATGCTTCTATACAAAGTCAAATAGATTAACTAGCGATGGTAACTTCTCAGATAAGGCCAGTCGCGGCATGGCGCGGGCGCTGCTGGCGTGGACGGAGACGAGGGACCTTTCGTTCTCACTCCTGCGCATGTTGAACATTGACATCTCGCTGCCGTTCAAGTTCGTCGGCCTCCTAGTTACCTACCTCATCATATTGCTGCAGTTCCAGAAAGTTATAAATCCTTGAACTATATTTTGAAGTATAGTCTGCCTTTTATCTCAATGGTCATTTCTGGCGACGTTTTTTTTATGGTAATGCAAAGATTGCACGTTTTTTGAGTGTAGTGAAAATACAGGCTGGCAGGGACATCCACTACATGATTCTGATACCCCAATGCGTTCAAAGGGATCTAGAATCATGTGCTGAATTCATGCAGTTTGCGCGTCGATGTCATGCCACCCCATATAGACGCAATATGAACATAGCTAGTGGTTTTGGATACAATGTTAATTTAATATGATTTGTGTGATTTATCTGTATACCTTTATATATTAAAGCTGTGTTTTTAATTACTAAGGCATTTTGTTACTGTTATCATAAAAAATGATGATCATTATTTTAAATCTGAGTGCGTCTCTTTAAAATAGATTAATTATAGAGAAACCATAAATGTTTATTATCTGGGTTGAAATAAACCAAAGTAACCATCAATTACAAATATATCTAACGTAATATCCCAATTATAAATTACTCACCCATTCTTATTTGGGACGTAACTTGCGAAATATGGATGACGTAAACACCTATGTCTAACCCTGTAACATAAACTTTGTTTTTTTTTTTTCTTTTGGAAATCCTCATGGATGTCCACCACCCTGGGGTGGGTGGAGCCCGTATTCCCGGTTACTGGCGTGATGTTAAGTTATGTCACGTGTGATGGATCTCATTTGGATGCGATTAAATGCAACCTAAGACCTGGATACTAACAGGCTGTTTTGGTACGATTGTCTCAATAATTTAAAAAAAAAGTAAGCCTGTGTCTGGGCTCTCCTAGAGAAAATAAAGGGCATTATTTCTAGTTTGAAATTGCGCCATGCTTAGCGGAATACAAATACCATATCTAACTACAATCATACACTAAATAAATCGATTCTATACCTATCCCGCACAGCACGGTTCCCTATTGTTTATTTAGCTTTATTTAGGCTGTGCAAGGACATTCTGACGGTATTATCATCCCTATTATTTCGTAATGCATTATATTAATTTATTACGTCGACGTGTGTCAAGTTACAAACCTTCTAATTAATTTAATGGTATATTCCGTCTGATATGAGCTATAGATAATATTGTCATTTGAATTAGATTATTACCTGTCACCGCTATGTTTTATAAAGTGGTGCTAAAAGCTCATTTGTATACGCGTCTTGAAGTCGACATGACGCCTCCAGCGCTTCTCGTGAATACTTATCTTAGCGCTAGTGATAAACCTTACATCGATCCTATATCAAAGATCTTCATAATCAGTAAACTGGCTTTTGGTATAATTCGACTGTCACTCCTCGAGGACGTACACGTTGGGTACATAATATTGTCTGCTATGTACTCACTCCTACTGGCGCTAATCTATGGGCTCGTCCTGGTCACGTTGCGCGATGTGGAGCTCTTGAGTATCATCGTTTACATATTCTATTTCCAGTGCATCTTCCTCATGATATTCAATGTAGTGTCAATCAAGAGAATGCAGCGGTATTTTAACGAGTTGAATGTGTTTGATAAAGAAGTTGGCTGCAGACCGAGGATTGGAAAAGCATCGATTTATAACTTGATATCAACAATTTGTATGATAATATATGTCGTGTTTGTGTTTGCGCTGCCTTTCATCTTTGTTACCCTGGAGGACCTGTACTTGGGGATAATACCGTTCCCAATCATTCATATTTTGGAAGTAAATTTTTGTGGCCACTTGCTGAGTCTTCTCTTACCGCGGCTGCGATTAATAAACTATTACATGGAGCTGTCGCTGTCAAACAGTAAAATTACAAAAAACCTGAACATAGAACAGTTCGGATACTCGAAAGCTGACAGTAACAAGACTCTTTGTAAAATGGATAAGGTGATGAATCTGTACCACAACATGATTAAATCGTACAATTATTTGATTGAATCGGTTAAATGGCAGGTAAGAATATTGATATTTGTCCAGAATCTGCATTATTATCAACTAATTAGTGCTTGAACCTGATAATTTATTTTCAGTTGCTGGTCACCATCGTCTCGGCTTTTCTTAACATTTTATCTTGCTGTTACAGAGTGTCTTTGACTATTATTAAGGAAGATGTAAGTTTAATAATATTTCTCAAAAACATACACATGTGTAATTCAATCGTATAGTTAACATGCGCTTTTGGTTCTTATCGCCTTCTTAAATTCTTCATACTATACAGTCCATGGCAGATAAGGCACAGGCCTTATCTGCCATGGACTAACCATGAATGGCATACATGGTTAGTTCTGTTTTTAGGTCTGATCTCACCAAAATCCATACCGTTACCGTGTGTGGATTAAGTTAAGATCTGCGCGCCTGTGAGGGCCGAAGCGATTACTATATTTAGGAAATTCTTCTATTCAGCCAGCTTTAAGGCCTCTTCTTTCTTTCTGTTCATGTCTTTTCTTCCAGGTGCCATTATCATTCATGGTCACATACGTGGGGCTACTGGCAGGCATCATGTTTCCTCTGTTCTCACCGTGCATGCTGGGAGACAAAGTTCACAACGAAGTTCGAAGACTTAGGGAGCTGCTTGCTTCAAGGCTTTACGAGAATCAACTGGGTACGTTGATTGGCTTTATTTATTTACAGCTTGTGCCAACAAGAAAGATTTTTTTTTCTCATTACCGTTTTCTTAAACTTTTTACGGGTAGTTGGAAGCCCGCGAGTCTGTAAACTAAAGGCACATTCCACGTACTTAAAAAATAAGTTTCTACTAATAGCGATGGTAACTTCTCAGATAAGGCGAGTCGCGGTATGGCGCGGGCGTTGCTGGCATGGACGGAGACGAGGGACCTCTCGTTCTCACTCCTGCGCATGTTGAACATTGACATCTCGCTGCCCTTCAAGTTCGTCGGCCTCCTTGTCACCTACCTCATCATATTGCTGCAGTTCCAGAAAGTTATTAACCCGTAAACTGTGACATGAAACATAGTATACATTTAACGCTAACCGCGTTTAGTGATTTGTGGTGCAAGCGAGCCCTAATCTATTTTGTTGTTATCAGTAGGTACTGCGATTTCCGGTGGCAACATTTATATCACAAGTGACATTTAATGCAAGTTGCACGTTTTCCGAGTGAAGTAAAAATATTACTTGAATACAACCAAGACACCGGTCCTGTGGTTTTGAATTTTAATATAATATATCTGTTAATGTGTTGTTCGGCGTTGATAAGAGTTGCATATGTTGCATGAGTTGAGTTGGTATGCAAAATTGATTTTAAAATTTCTTTGAAAATTAATAAAGGAACAAGCAAGGCATTTCTGCCATTTTTTGTATAATAGCTATAAAACGAATGTGAAATGTAGATTGTTTGTGGTGAATCAAACTATGTATATTGTTAAAGCAACATGTCATTTGGAATTAAATAAAACGTTCTTGACAAATACGATGTTGTGTTTTTTCAGACATAAATTATATTTAAGTAAAGAAATTTACAGCATGTATCAGAAAGGTGTGGTTATATATGGTACGTAGTGTACATAGTGGTACAGACCATAAACTAAATAACTTTTTTTTTTCGCGAAAATAATATCCTGTCCCATACAAAACATAAATATTGGCTGATATTTTTTTCGCGATGACGATGTTGGTTGGAGAAAGTTTTTCAGTTTGATTGTCTCTCCCTTAAATATGACCACACATTTCTAAAACACGCTGTATTATTTCGAAGTAGTTAAGAGGTAAACAAGTAAGGCTGCATAAAATATTACTGCCGATAAATCTTAGTTTACGAGTTAGTTTTAAAGTCTCCTTTTATTATTTAGTAATGGCGGACAGCGACAACAATCGTTATTAAAGTTTGAAGCTCGTTAATTAATTTCGGAATAAACTTAACGCCGGCAATGAAATATGAAAGAAATAATTTAAATGCCTTCGTTGACAGTTTTATTAACACAATTAGGGAATATCCAACAAGATTCGTACAGCGGTGCTATTCTGTAAAAATATCACCGTGATAACATAGGTGAAGTGAGCTCAAAGTGAGCTATCATTCCACCTGATGCTAGGGATTGACACTATTGACAGCTCACTTTAAGCTCACTTCACCTATGTTTTCACGGTGAGATTTTTACAGAATTGAGCGGCTGGTGCAATGTGTTACTCTTCTTTCTTTGTCGGTGAACTCTTGACAGAGCGGTCGTGTTCATCACGTTGCAGTGAGATTTCGGACAGCCGTGATTTGCCTCACGATGCGATACCATCCTTCTCTGTCGGCTGTAACATGTGTGCATTCGTGTAATGTGTTACTAGGTGACAAAAGACATGTGAAAATAATTCCTTGTCGTTTTGTAACCTTAGAAGATTACATGTTCTGCTGTCAAATCGATATCCCTGTCGCAGCCAACACGCTTAATCAGCATTTCAGTTAACTGTCTAGACTTTTAATTTAACGGCGCCATTCAACTAGCGGCCTGAATGATATTCAGCCATTCAATCAGCAGCTAGGCAAATGACTTGGATCGCTAATGTTTAAATATTTGCCTAGCCCAGACATTTAAATTGGCGATTCATTGATTGGTGATTGATTTAAAGCGGTAGTTGTTTATTTTAGTTTTGAAAATTACAAAATGCCAAGTTCGGCAGTAAAAATTTACACAAGTCATAACAAATATTTAAAAGCGTAAGTAAATAAATATTTAGCAGTAAAATGGTAATGTGGACTTAGTCGGTGATAAATCTAACTTGGAAGTAGCGTTTGGTAACAGTTCTAACCTAACCCATTTGGTCTGGGTGACCTGACTTAGTTACTGCGACCAATTTAGCTCGCGTGTGGTTATTCACAGTTCCAACCTAACCTATGAACTACCGAACTATTTATTTCTCACATTTTCACCCTATTATTTAAATGGCCTAAGCATCAATCAGCCAGTTAATTAAATGTTGTATTAGACGCATTGGCTGATTATATTATTGTTTAGTTAAAAGGCTAGGCAGTTAACTGAATGGCTAATTAAGCTAGGTAGTGGCGATATCCATATTATGTTCTGCATACTTTTTGAAAAACGATCACTCAAAAATGTTAGTTTTGTCCAGCGAGGAGGATGCGGAATAAAAGTAACCAGTAATACAATAATGTGCTAGCTTTTACAAAGTTTCTCCCATTTGCAGATAACCTGCTTTAGACAGTAATCTTTAATTTCAATCTGTGTTGTATAATATTTTCAGTCGTACGCGAGATCATTAGCATGCAAATTCAGTATAAGGGAGCTGGTACACGGAACTAGCTGCCACTGCAATACAAAATTGTATTTTGTACCCTGTGTGTAATATTTATTTATTATTTGTATATACTTTATTGTGAACCAGAAAATACATACCAAAAAATAGGATTATCACTAAAGAACATACAAAATATCTGCAATGAAATTGTTTATTCTGTAAATATGGTATCGGAATTTCTTTTACACGTCATATTACAAAAAAATAAGCAAGATGCGATTACGATATTGGTCCCATGGAGAAAGTTGTTCAGTTTGATGGTCTGTACCGCACCCTTAAATTTGGCTGGTCTTTGAAAAATAACCCTGTATAACACAATAATTGACCTATGAAAAGTAATAAGACCTAACCTAATTTTTCACTAAAACACTCCGTAAGCTGCTTAGCTATTTTTTGCTCAGATTTAGTGTCTGACAAAGGATAATTTCTACAGAGGCAAGAAGTACCTATCTATTGTCATCGGACAGAACGCTAAGGTTAGTCCTTTATATTCTGGAGAAAAAATTTCTACAATTTCCATTTTTTCGTTTTTTACAATGACGGATGAGGAGCATTCCGCAAAGAAATTTATTGCTACACAATTTGGAGAGTGCCTGTGACCATTGTCTGGCATGCGATGTATTTCTTTACGCTCTCATATTTGCTTATGAAAAAGGAGTACAGGAATGTTTAAATATAAGAAGATAGTAACTTCCCCGTTGGTCCAGTGGTCGTAAGCGCCATTGCTGAGCAAGAGGTACTGGGTTCTCGATTCCCGGGTCGGGCAAAGTATTAAGTATTGGGTTTTCCATCTCTCAGTAGCAGCCCGGAGTCTGGATTTGAGCCCGGTTGATGGCAATTGACTCGCCCACTGTTATATGGAACTTAAACATAACTGGCGAAATGTGGGTGTACTGTAGGTACATCTCTGACCAACCCTTCGGGGAATGTTATGTAGTCACCAAACATTTTGACGCCTCATAAAAACTTTTAACATGACCTAAAGCGTGGTCAGTGTCGGACTGCATAGAAAAGAAAGAGAAGCCCGATGACACAAGGCTCGTAATTTATTGCAAAAAATATGAAGCAATTATATATTTACAAAAATCTATTGTTTGGACTAAAAAATTAAAACACTAGTGCTTTAGTATGTTGCTTGTAGAATTATTGTATGTAAATTAGTATGATTTTTAACCGACTTCAAAAAAGGAGGTTCTTTATTGTAAAAAGAAAGCTTTTAGAGGTATCTTCATGTTTTTTTTCTATCGTATCAAATTAGTTGTATTATATTTTTAACACACTATCTACCTAGCATACATCCTGAAGAACATCATATATTTTTCTGATTTTATTTACTGTAGTCAATATCAGACCGGAATAACTCATCATATTATTTTCACTTTTAGTGCTTCTAAAACTTGCGTTTTTTGCGTTTAGGTCCTGTAGTCCCCATATCGGGCAGTGCCAAGGTTAACATAATGCCACAAACTGCACAAAAAAATCTGGGATCAGTGAGTATTTTTTACCAATGTGTAAGTAAATTACTAATTTAAAAAAAAAGGTCACAGACGTCTGTTATAAAATGTTCCACACTCGATGAATTTATCGAATGGCACTCTGTAATAACGTTCTTGACGTGTTACCAAATACAATGCTATATTTGCAATCAATTACTCTAATGTAAATAAATAAATAAATGTCCTACGCCTCCTGCCGTCTATGAACAGAAGCGATCGAATTACTTACACAAATTATACTGTTAACATATTATAAATTGTGGCGTTAGATGTCGAAAGTTTATTTTGTAGCTTGTATAGTTGTCACCATGACGCGCCCGTCGGTTCTCGTGAACACTTATGTTGAAGCAAATGATAAGCCCTTCATAGATTTTGTGTCTAAGGTCTTCATTATTGGTGGATTGTTTCTTGGTATCAATAGACTTCGTCTTTTCGGCAACATTCATATTGTATTCCTGATATTTTCACTCTTATCCACCTTTCTTTTCGTCTGTTATTATTCCTTTTACTTCTATAGTATTTTACATAATCCACACTTGTTATTCGTTATTGTTATACATTACGTCCAGTGGGCCTTCATCGTAACCTTAAATTTAGTTTCAAAGAGATTGAAACGTTATTACAATGAGTTGAATGTGTTTGATAAAGAAGTTGGTTGCAGACCTAGGATTGGAAAACCGTCGATAAGAAACTTGATAGAAACTGTTGTTACATTGCTATTTATGATGACAGCATTTGCTCTGCCTGAGATCACGAATACCATGCTAAGACTGTATTTAAGCGCAATGTCTTTTGCAATATGTACTATACAGGAAGTACATTACTATGGCCATCTGCTTAGCCTTCTCATACCGCGGATGCGTTTAATAAACTACTACATGGAACTGTCGTTGGCAAACAGTAACACAGCGAAAACTTTGAACGTAGAAGAGTTTGGATACTCGAAAGCTGACACTAAGAAGAGTCTTTGTGAAATGGAAAAGATGATGAATCTGTATCACAAGATGATAACAGCACACAATTATTTGGTGGAAGCAGTTAAATGGCAGGTAACAGAATACTACATTTTGATATATAGAGGTATGAGGAACAGGGTGTAAAGTTCACTCATACTCTATAGAAAAGGGAGGATCCTCCGACCAGACGGGTGTTGTGTCTGGCGGACAACTGCCCGATGATTCATGTCGGGCCGTAGTATCTATGCTAGTTGCGCGGTAAACTCTGCTTGCGAGATGCAGGCTTTGCGCGACGTCAGTATGACGCGTTGTTCGCATGTGTCGTTGTAGATACCGCTACAGATACAAGTATAAAAACTGAAATAAATTACCATCATGACATTTTGTAACAAATATTTGTGAAAAATGACTCGTGTATTTTTTTCATGCGCCGTTCCTTCGCATTTTGTAGGTTAGGCCAGTGCCTAACTCTGTACTGCAATGCACTGTAGGTACTCAAAGCCGCCAAATAGCCTAATTTAATATAAATGGAATAATTTGATGTATAGAATACAAATTAATGTTTATTTGTAGGTAAAAAATTTATTAAATCTCGGCAACTTTGTCGAGATTAAAAAAAACATAGTGTCTAGGCGCATATTCCCGTTAAATATACTGCATTGTGAACCTAAAAGCGATGCAATAAGAGCCACTTTATGAGCAAGTGAGTTGATTACTTTGATAATTTTTTCAACAAAAAAATAATAATTACTTACTTACTTAATTGTTTTCCAGTTGCTGGTCATCCTAATATGTACGTTTTTAGTTATGTTGGTGGGCACCTACACTCTTTCATTGTTGGTTATACATGAGGATGTAAGTGTTACTGTTATCTAGGTAAAGATGAGATTCTTTTGGGCAAGTTTCTGCTAGTGAAGAGGAGCAGGTTTAACCTCCATTATGTTTGTCCCCAGATCACCTGCTTGTTCTTTATGCTTACTATGCTTAGCTTTATGCTAATTTCGGGAGCCTTTACATTATCATTGTTCTCACCTTGCGTGCTCGGAGGTCAAGTTCGCTACGAAGTGGCAAGACTAAGAGAACTGTTGGCTGCAAGGATTTATGAGAATCAAATGGGTATGATTTAAAATTGTACTTTTACAAACTGGTAGAGGCGTCGGAGCGTATCCGAGTTGACATACGATCGTATGACAGCGAATGCTCTTCACCATACAGGGCAATTTCCTTGAAATTCCATGTTTTGTACATATTAACTTTGGTCTCATATACCCCAGCACAGTAATTGCTCTATCAACCAGAATCTGAATCAATTTGAAGGATATTGCTAATCTATTGCATCATGTGTTCGAAAAATGTGTCTGCTCAACAACTTAAATAACGCATTGAATATTATTGAACTGTCAAAATGAAACCCATTGGAACTATTACTATCTATTAGTGTGTAACAAAATTAACCGCAGGCAACTTCAAGCACATACATGTACGAAGGCGGACTTAATGCCATAGGCATTTTCTACCAGTCAACCTTTGGGTGACGCAGAGACAAACAGTGTAAAATTGTGAGAGTGAAACAGTGTAAATTGTCATTTATTACGAGTTTAATGACATAAGTAACTTTGCAGATAAGTGTAGTCGTGGCATGGCGCGGGCGCTGCTGGCGTGGACAGAGACAAGGGACCTCTCGTTCTCACTCCTGCGCATGTTGGACATCGATATCTCGCTGCCGTTCAAGTTTGTCGGCCTCCTTGTCACCTACCTCATCATATTGCTGCAGTTCCAGAAGATAATTGAACCTGACGCTTGAGCCTAAGATTTTGTTTTTTAGTTGTTTCGTTAACTACGATGTGTATACAGTAACAAATTGTAGCATCATCATCGTTGACATCATCAGACCTG
Organism: Hydraecia micacea; assembly: GCA_914767645.1. Taxonomy (NCBI): domain Eukaryota; kingdom Metazoa; phylum Arthropoda; class Insecta; order Lepidoptera; family Noctuidae; genus Hydraecia; species Hydraecia micacea. Next base: position 7,783,646 of record OU611794.1, read on the forward strand.
TCCTACGCAAATTGTATAAAAACAAAATATAAAAGGGCACTTCGGGCAAAACATGTTCTTTAATTGTACCTACTTACGAGTAACAATCGATGTCTCGATGATTCATTACCACGAAGTTCATTACATTAAAGTTTCTATTGACATCAATTGTTTTATTTCAAAGCATAACATATTCGTGTTATACTCGTATAGGTATGAAATATATATTTTATATTTTTTTATTCCTTGATGACATTTAACTTTTAGTTTTATATACCTAACTGTAACCTTAGTTGACGTTTGCCACTATTTTATTATTGTGAAATTACTGTAAATCTAACGATTTGGAAATTTGGATGGTGATAAAAAAATCATTCTGAATGGAAGTCACTGACCTAAGCAGCTATCGACAAGCTTATGTCAATCCTGTTGAAAGTCGCTTTAAAAGCGACTGCCACTTGCCTAGGATTTCAGATGGTATTTGCGCCCGAGGCTGTGGAGCATTCGTTACCTCTTGCTGTTTGATCGCACATTAATGTAAATCGATTCCAGTGATCATTCGATTACAAGCTGCAATTGCTTGTGAACTATCCCCTAAGCACTGTGTGGAAAGATAAACTAATAACTCTACAAGTATAATTACGATGTTTTGAAAATTTTCGATAATATTTCTTACCTACCTGCAATGAGCAATGTAATCACAAGTAGGTAGGTACACCAGTATCTACTAGTGATGCTATAAGTTGAGAGCTACACTGTATCATACATTGTCTTTAGGCGCAGTTGCGATGATGTGTTTTCCAACAGCATTGACGTTGTTTGCCACTCGGTCGTTGTAATTTACATAATACGGTGTGCCAATCTGTACAGTAAAGTTCGTTATTGTACCACACTCGAAAATAAGATTTGTGTGTGTATTATTCTTTTTATAATGAGCAAATCTACCCTAACTCCGGATAGTAACAATGTCTACCTATGAATGGATCATTTACAGTTAAAACGACTTAAATGTCGCTTAAATTTTTGGCGCAATAACAGTAACATCCTCTTATTTCGTCAACTAATTATCACATTTGGAAGTTTCCAAATATACCTAGATGTGGTGTTGTTACAGTTCCTATACAAATGTTACAACAACTTTTCACCTCGTTTTGAGCTTCATTCGTTTTCATTCAACCCGTGCCGACGTGGGAAAGAAAGTCTTAGTACATTTTAATTTCCTATTTTTGTTTGAGGAACGTCTTTTATTGTATCTACTCGGTTTTTCCTCAACAGATTGAATACAACTCGAATCCGGCTAAGCTGTGCCAACATCGTCTGTAACAAGGTACCGGTCCGCGGTGCAAAGCTTGTTAGTACAGAAACTTATTTCCTTCACTTCACCCTTTCAATTTGCAGGATAATAAAGAGAATCGAAGACCTGTAAGGACTTTTTTTTGTTTCAATCTCAAAGTTTTTTTTTAATCTGTTGCAGATAGTAGATACTAATTGGTTGTTAGCTTGTTTCTTTAAATTAATTAAAGTCAGTGACTATTTGTTTGCTTCATGAACTTTTAGACCTCATGTTTTGCCTGTAAACACAATAAAAATGACGCGATTCGGCAAATAAATCACAGAAAATGACTGTTTCGAGCGAGGGGAACAAAGATATCTCAATTATAACACTTTTCAACTCACGTAGGTTTATAATTATATACTTTCACGATGTCGAAGTTTTTGGAGAAAACCCATTCTGTGTTGAGTACCTACGTTATTAATGGAAATGTTGTTCGTATTAAATTAATTATTCCCATGTGCCAGTTTGGGAATTAAATGCAGATTTTGAGGCTGTTATATGAAATTATGTGGGCGAGGGTCCGGGATTCGGACTAGTGTCAATTATGCTTGATCCAATTGTAACCCTCGAGATTTTAAACATCTTCCTAAGAAATTGCTGGGACCGGCGGATGTCTGTGACAACTAATTGATTATACAGTATACTGTATTATTTGTAGTTAGGCATTTATGTATATGGGGAAAGTTTTGTCATAAATCCTTCCAATTGAATCCGGGGTCACATTGTCCAATTGAGGACATTTGTGAGGTCTTGTCTCTAACGAAATTACTTTGATTTATGATGTAAAACCATGGAAACCATGACAGCACATGGACGAGATGAAGATCCAGTTGTAATTATTATGAGTAGGTACTCAAATCGAAAGTCCTTACAAATTAATTAATATTAATGGTTATGTAAACCGTTAGGTGGATTAATCACAATTATTATGGATAGTGTTTTATGTGGTCGTGCACTTATATAATGATAACCTGCACCCTAATTGCGTAACACACTATCAATCACAATCTGGAACATTTTGAAGGATTTTGCTAATCCATTGCTTCATATGTTCGAAAAATGTGTCTGCTCAACAACGTAAACAACGCAATGAATGTTGTTAAACTGTCAAAATGAAACACATTGCTACTGATCGTGTGTTACGCAATTACCCCACTCACCACGATTGTCATAAAATATGACGGATATTTGCAATTTCAATTTTTTCAGCGAGGCGTGACTATTTAATTCAAATTAGAAAGACCTTTCTGGTAGGATATTCAATATTTTAACGTAATTTCTTGAAAATTTTCAGGCTCATCGCAGCACAATCATCAATTTACACCATTTTTCATAGAGTCCGCGCAGGTGTGAAGATGTAGAAACAGTTTTCCTTGATGAATGTCTGCTGTTGTCGGGATGAATGGTCCAGCGGCAGTTAACGAAGACGGATCGTGTCGCCGGTGACCGATGCGCAGGTAACGAAAAAATAACAAAATTAGCTCAAAACAAATTAGTTTCTTTCACTGGCTCCATCCCCTATGTTTTTTTGGAATTTTTACCTGTTGCACGAACCTTGCTTTTTATGTTAAGCTCGGTACAAAAGCTCTTCTTTCCATATACTTTACGCACACTAAAAATAAAACACCAAGAGCCATAACATTGATAAAGCAGGCACGTGCCACTTCTTAGCACTCGTAGCCGCGTAGGCCTACGACGTAGGCCTACGACGTAGGCGCTACGACGAAGAAGAATGCGAGGAAAAACAGTATTTGCATGTAACCCGTCAGCTAAGGCCTAAAAGCCGCGCGCGTCTACCGCATGTCGGATATAGCCATAAATCTGTATCGAAATAAAAACTGACATAAATAGAGCGTGTATGTACTCGGCCCAGCTGCGCAGTTCAGATAATATTTCCGTTATAATTCCCGTGAGGGTTAGTGTGGTTATTTGAATATTAATTAGAGGTTAAAATGCTAATTCGTTTGTGTTATATTATAAATAATCTAATAATAAGCCACTCAATTAATGTTTTTGGTGATTTAGGAAATACCCCTTGCCATTTTTATAAACACTTATCATTATCCGCCTAGCCTTTTCCCAACTATTTTGGGGTCGGCTTCTACTCTAACCGGATGCAGCTGAATACCAGTATTTTACACGGAGCGACTGCCTATCTAACCTCCACAACCTAGTTACTGGGTAATATGATACTTCTTGGAAAGACTGGTTGTCCGACTTTCGGGCTTCTGACGACCCGTAACGACTGTCAAAGATCCACGAATGATAGCCGGGACCAACGGCTTAACGTACTTTCCGAGGCATGGAGGGGTCTTGTTATGTAAAGATGGTCACCCATCCATGGACCAACCGCGGCAAGCGTAGCTTAACCTGATCGATCGACCCGTGCGGCTATTGCCGTGCATTATTACTTAACCTCTCATATTTATCAAAACTAGGCGAACCAAAAACGGAATGTTTGCTAGACAGCTCAGTGTCAGCTATATACGACATTCAATTACCTACATAGCAGTTGATGCGTGCACTTGCAAACACGATGCATGTACCCGTCGATATCGATGCCGTGTTGATATACCACGTGTCACAGGATCACCTGAAATGAAAGTAGTTCGACTACTGAAACAAGTTGAGAAGAATTAACTACTGAATCGATTTGAGAACAATCAACTACCTAACTACATATATAACATAACAACACGCCTGTATTACTTGCTGTCGTGAACAGAATACACGCATTACCAGTTCTGTTTAGAGCCATAAGCAGGAGCTTATAGCACCCCTGGAAGGTTTCAGGGGGTGACTAAACTGATTGACAATATAGCAATGAGAGTCATTGTTTAGGAAGATTATTCTGTAAACTGTTACAAGAAAGATGAAGCCTTTTCTTAAACATTTATTTTATAAATGCAGTACGAGTATCGCAGCTTTTTTGGGTACAATTGCAATAGTCCAATAAAAAGTCATTTTTATAACTTGAACTAGCTGTACCCCGCGGTTTCAATCAATCCCGTGGGAATATCGGGATCCTATGTCCTAATTCAAGTCATGGTCTACTCATTTGCCAAATTTCATCCAAATCTGTTCATCCGTTTTAGCGTGAAAGCGTAACAAACAAGCATACAAAAAATCAAATCCTTTCTCTTCGGCGATGGATTGTGCTTACTCGTATAACTAAGTCGAGAATGTATGTGCACGTATTATTGCAAACGAGATACTAGAAGTATACTAACAAAATCTAGTTTTCCCGAAATACACAATACATGATCTCGATTCTGCAAGCTGTACACGACATTCAATTACCTACAAAGCAGTCGGTGCGTACTTAATACCACGTGCATTGTGCGGTGAGCCGTCTTTGTCGATGTAATCACTGTGTCTGACTGGCTCCTATAGTCCTATCTCTCTTATTCATAGTTCAGGAAATTGTGTTAGAGGGTGTTAGTTAATTATTTGATGAAGTGATCGATATATTTGCGCGTTGTGCTTGTCTGTTGTGCATTGTTAGAAGCCTGGGGGCCTAGTCTCTAAGTCCGTTGACAAAGATACGGGCCCGCCCAAAGTTCGATACCTCGAAATGAACCCTACTCTCGATTAAAGGTATAGCACACGTATCAAACCGGAAAGGGATCGGCACCGTATCAACTCGAGCCGTTCAGTATTCTTTGTATGAAACTCCCTACTGCAACGCACACTAATCGGAATCGTAACGTAATCGCCTCGCCTCGGGACAAGCTCACGAACAGCGGTGCGGTGCGTTACGGATCGTCGTCCCCGCGCTTACGTCTCTCCGTACCCGAGCTTACGTCTCTTCGTCCACCCTTGTCCCTCTCACCCCTCCGGCCTGCCTGCTGCACCATCAACCAGCGGTCGGCGAGCTGTAAGCGCGGCGTCGCTTAGCCGTAGCCGAGTCGACGTGTCGGAGCTTCTGATCCTCTTTGGTTACGTGCTTACATTAGGTTGACGCCTGTTTGACGGCGAGGTTAAAGGCGATATGGTGCTTTCCGATTTGGTACGTGTGCCTTTATTACCCTTTTCGAACAGGCAAAAAAACATCGGTAGTAAGGACAATTGTCAAATCGTGTTGTCATACGTTCTTAGTTCGGGCTCCGAACTAATATTATGGGCAACGCCCGTAACTTCGGCCGACACGATGGACTTCGTGCTTATGCTTCATGCTCGTGTGGAGTAGACCCCCTGAAACTAGAAACATATTAGAATATTGCATCAAGTAACTTAATGGGTGGTCGAGGTCAATGACTCCGTGTTTGATATTAATCATTTAGCCGAATCTGGAAAGATCGAGAAACAAACTTTGAATTATTGAGGCACCATTCCTGCGTACGCCATTTGTAATCGGTCAGAGAAGCATCATGCAAGGAGAACTAATACAATGTGAAATCTCTATCTGAATTTCTAAAAAAAAAAGTCAAAATCTCAAGTGACATGAAATTCAGGAGCCTTCTAGTTTTCGAATGCTAGTGGACTATTTATAAATTATCAAAAACTACATTAAAATTACGATACCTCAGCTTCAATCTAGTTTTATATTCTATTTTTAAAATGTAAAGCTACTATCGTAATATCGTGTATCTGCCGCAGTCAATTGGTTGAATTAACCGTTTAGTTAACCGCCTGGCCTTTACAATAGAGCTCGTCTCGCTTCGCTCTCTTGGCTCGCACGCGGTTGATCACAGTTCTATGGTCGGGGTGCCCTGTCTCAGTTACTGCGACCAATTCGGCTCGCGCGTGATTGGTTATATAGTTCCAACCTAAACTATAGTTGAATATCATTCAGGCCGTTAGTTGAACGGCCGCTGTTTAGTTAAAAAGCTAGGCGGTTAACTAAACGGCTAATTAAACCAGTTGGCTGCGAGATATCTTCCATATTGGTCTTTATTGACAAAAGGAGTTCATAATCACGCGTGAATGGAAGTGTTGCGTATTCAAGGCTCTGTTAGCTGAAATTCAGCGGTAATTTTACATCTCATGTGGTTAATGAACAACGTATTAACTGTTAATTATAGGGAGGGTGGCGTGTTAACAACCGTGAGATGAGTAGGTACTTCGTGGAGTATAAGCTGTGGTGTGTGAACGGTGATCTTTTAGTGACATGCTGTATCACTCAGAGAGCTCTTGTCATCAAAGTATCTTTGTCTTTCTTGTTTTAGAAATAACTTGGAGAATATATAAAGTATAAGGTTATACTCGTATAAGATTATAGCCTTTAAGAGGACTACATGACCTAAAGCGCGGTCTTTGTCGGACTGCATAGAAAAGAAAGAGAAGCGCGATGCCACAACGCTGGTAATTTATTGCAAAATATGAAGCAATTATCGATTTTCGAAAAATCTAGTGTTTGGACGAAAAAACTAAAACACTATAGTTTTAGTATGTTGCTTGTAGAATAATCTGACAAAAAATCATAATGATTGTATGTATATTAGTATGAATTTTGTTGTAAAAAAAAAGTTTTTAGAGGTATCTTCATGATTTTTTTCTATCGTACCAAATAAGTTGTATTATATTTTCAACACACTATCTTCCTAGCATTTATCCTGAAGAATATCATATATTTTTTTGATTTTTTTTACTGTAGTCTATCATATACTTTTATTGTTTCTAAAACTTGCGTTTTTTGCGTTTAGGTCCTGTAAGCCCCTTAAAGTTGACTCACGAAATAATTGAACAGACAAAGGCCAATCACAAAGCTGGGGCTTATTTTATTACAATAAAGATGAAGGGCATCGCCATGAAATACGATACTGACATAAAGTAAAATCTGTGCAAAGTTCTTTTGTGTCGAGACTACAAAGGTTCCGTATCCCGTAACTACTTAATAAAATGTGTCAGAATAAGTCTTAGTCATTTCCTTAACAATTGTTCTTTGTTTACAGTCAATTCAGAAAATAATGATTGTATTCATTAAATTGTATCCGCTAGAATTCCCAGCTGCTTCTCGGTTCGTTTGTGCGACCACTTTGTCCCGAATACCCTTATTAATTAACGATTTGTATGTCGGCGAACAACTGATTCCACTAATTTACTCATTGCATGACAACGTAGTTTTAACGGGACACTAATTAAATTTCATTGTGGCTAACAGTTTCCATATTTCTTTAATACTCTTATAAATAATCAATTGAAGAAAATTAATGAAATTATATGTTTCGGTTTGATCGGTCATGTACCTATTTATTTTGTTGTGGGAGCGACATGTACATGAATCGATTAATTCGCTTAATGTGAGCCATAATTAATGATTGTTTAAGTTAAATACTATTGGGAAGTTACTGACACTAATAACACAATGTTTTCGGAAGGTATTTTCTTCATAATTATGATCTGACGAAGATTATGTCTGGACTTAAAAGAGACTGTGACCTCTGGGTTTGTTTCGGCCTTGCTTCTCAGACTAGTCCGATAGGAAACGCCGGCCTCATCTAGTTTTTAATTTATCATTTATCACTTCCCGTCAACTAAAAAACAAGTCGATATAGGAAGTTATATCTGAGTATTTTCGTCACACGTATTTTTAATCCAGGCCAACGATGAAATAGAAAAACGTGCGTAATAACCTTAAATTAAAGGAGTTTTAAGGAGCTAGGAGTGAGCAGTAACTGCGTAGCTTTACGAGCCGGCTATATTACCCGGCAAGTCCAAATGTGCGCGACCTGAGATCTTAGTCTGGCCGATTCGCACATTTTACGAGCTCAACGAGGTAATGCCATTCTCAAGCTTCGTTTCCCTCTATTATCTTTGCGAACAGACAGTAAATCTTGGAATGTACTCGCAGCGAACCTTATCACGTACTAGATGCGTAATTTATATATTTTTTATCTCTACGGATCCAGCATTCAGTTGTTTGGAGCGCTTTTGATTTAGTATCGCACTTAATTCTCAATTTGATCGTGAAAAAGGTTTTATTTTTAAATTTTATCTCGGTTGTTTGTTTTCCATACCGTAAAGTCGATCGTGGGAACAAAAAAAAAATTTAGGAGGTATGTTAAGGTTGCACGTAACCCTAATAGCGAGGCTGCGTGTAATGTACAAAAACCTAATAGCCTACGAAAAATAATTTACGGAGTAACACCTGTGAAGATAAATCACCCTCATGAAATAATTATCGCAGGCGTACTCGCAGGTACTAGACAAGGGAGTTCCAATAGGCACGAACCGATATTTTTCAGTGTAATCAATTAGACCTTGAAGCTAAATTGCTAATTTAGTTAATAGCTACAATTTGGAGACGATCGGGCTCTCAGGGGAATAAATGGAATGGCACCACCTGAATTGATAATATAATAAGAGCGTGAAGGCTTCAGGTTTGGCAATCAATAGAAGGGTGAACGTGGTACCTATAGGTACATTAGGTAGGTACCTACGTGTGCGATTTGTTTTTCACCTAGTACCTGTAAGTGGTTGAAAGGAACACTATTCGTACCTATTCAGGGATTGTGTTTCAGTTAGTAATTGGACATTATTTACCTTGTATATTTTATTTCATATACCGAATAAGATAATATTGAAATATAGGTATAAGGTAACAGTCTTAAAATAATATGTACAGTCAACAAAAGAGGTAAGTATGCAGGATTGGAGTTGAAGTTTAGTAAGAAACCGATGAATGTTCTCGAATAAAATTTAAGTTTATTAATAGAAAACAAACAGCTCATTTATCTGATTAAATTTCAGTTGACAACATCCATCGGTTTCCTAATAAACTTCAACTATATCCGACGATCCTGTATACTTATCTCTTTTGTTGACTGTACATATATACATATAAAAAAGAGAGAATCATAGGGCATCAAAATTCCTCCGCATCACTGTCGATAGGAAACGTGCCCAAAAGACTGGCATATAAGTAGTACATGAAACACAATATAAAATAAAATACTACATAGGTGCAGTTAAGTAGTTAATCCTAAATTCAATGCTCAGAAAGCCACGGACCTAAGTTTCAATCCACTCTGACACCATTATTGAAATAAACGGGCCATATTTCATGACATAGAATCGATTGCATTTAGCGGGAGAATTTATTTGCACGGTCTATTCTGATTCTACAGGAGATTCACAGTATCCTTTTAGTTTTTAAGAATATCTGGAAACAGGATAAGTCCCAAAAGTAGTTGTGACAGGACTTTTAAAAGGCTTTTGTGTGTGGAGTGTTTTGCTTGATTATTTAGTACGGACATGTTTTACATTTTAGACTAAATTATAGTATATGCTCGCTCGGCTCACTACACGTCGTGATATGTTGAGAGTTAATTTCTGTTACGAGTAGGGACCTATTAGGTAAATTAATGTATACTCATAGTATGTACTTAATTTCCTTAAATTTTTTTGTATGATTATTTGTATTGTCTGTACTCGGTACCTCACGAATAGGTTTGATTTTATTACTTGCGTAGACATATTTATGGCCAGTGAGACTGGTCTAACGTATGTATATGGCTGAGCCGTTACAGTGTAGTCTGGGCTAGGAACACACAAGATGAGTTGATTTGTAGTGTTGGTAGTAAGCAGTGCTGAAGAAATATCTGCACAAGCACTGAGCATCAGTCTCATATTTCAAGTAAGTATAGTATTTTTATCACACAAAGCGGTTTACTTGTGGTTACAACACTTGGTTACTATAAGTAAAGCACGTGTTAGCAAGTGCGTAAAAGTCTATCCTCCTTACTAATAAACGTATTATATCCGATGAAAGTTATACACCGATTTCTCTCTTTCAGTCGTCAGTAATTGGACTTTCGAAAGAAGAAGACAAAGCATTGTGTAACTATGCAGACGCTATACAACGTTTATTAGTAAGGGGTATATTTATAGATATTTACATCCACTTATTTAGAGAGCTTAGAGTGGCAGGATGGTACCTAGTTATTTAATATGTGTGAAAGTGTGAATACCTATGAATATGGTATGTAGGGTAAGGATTTTATGAAGAAAAGCACAGAAACAGAGACAAGACTAGGTATTTATTTCAATTAGGCTTGTCAATTAATAGGTAACGTTAATGAGAAAGCTAGGTATCCGTTCCAAAACTAGGTCTTCATTGAGAAGAAGGATAAAGAAACTCCATGGCAGCATGTTTTAAAGTATTTTATCAACACATTTAATACATTAGCATATTTTACAAAGGAAAGAAACAGAACATGAATATTCCATCATTCGATTTAATACAAAAGCAATATAAGCCATATAATAACATATACAGAACAACATAGTAATCAGCAATAATCAAGATAAGAATATCAATTAACTTACATGGACATTGAAGGTAGGTAGTCCGTCGATCTTTCACAAGAAGTGATCTGATTATCATATTTCAATCCATTTTACAATTTATGCAGGACTTCCGCTATGCAGCGTCTTTCCTTACATTAGCTTTTAGCAACTTAGTATTACGAACATGGGACACCACTCAGGGTCTGTCCTATATCGTCAAACAGTTGTAACTAAAGTCTTTCTTAAAATTGGCGGTAACCCCGTTTTAGGCCGGCGCATACGTCCGGTTTCCTGATTAGGAATATTTCCGTCCGGAAAATATATGGACGTATGCGCTTAGAGACGATTTTGTATGAAATGCGTGCATTCAGGGTCTCGGAATCTGAATTCCTGATCAGGAAACCGGACGTATGCGGCCGGCCTTATAGTCTTACCTCAAACATTGCCCCCCATTCTGCCGCCATTCGCAATCCGAAATGGTCATACATAATATTGCTAAATAACTTCTAACATGACTAAGTAATAATGAACAAATCTTATGTATTGGAACTATTTTAAACCTTAATAAGATAAGATTGTTTAGCAATTTAGTATGTATTTATTTGTAATCTGTAAGTAAAATCTTATAATATAATAACATCATATTAAAGATCTGAGAATCGTCAAAAACAACTTGTTACTTTAAAATTGCAATATTAAATAGTGAGACATATTATTAGTAGGTATCATATTAATTACCTACTACTTAATCATTTATATTGTAATTCTAAGATATTCGATATTTGTTTTGATTATTTCATGTATGTAAAACTACAATTAATAATGACTTGTTCGACAACTCTAGAATCATTGTTTGTGAAGCAACCTTTTAAGCCACAATAGAAACCAGTTTCATTAAATACATTGTGTATGAAATATCAATTAGAGAAATCATATAATATATATTTTAAATTGCAACCTTTCTATTTACAAAATAATAATTTACGTTTAATCAAATATTTTTGAAATGGAACGTTACCATACGTCAATGTCATTATCATCTGACAGCTGACGTTCTTTTTGTGATTTATTGTTTTACAACATCAATATTTGATCAATATTCAATGAGAATATATTCTCCTATAAATTTGAATAATCTCACACGCGCGTCGGTTCGTGAGATAAAAATACTGTTGAGCCAGGTTATTAGAATATTTGCAATTTGTGCTGCAAAAGGAATGTCAGTTTATCTCGTTATATAGCTCCAGTTTTAACTTTTCTCTCAAATACTCCACAGCATTTGAGTGAAAAGGTAAAACTGGAGTAACCAGTATTTGAGTTAGGTACTACAGTTGACATATGTATGTTGTTAAACATAATTATACATTTCGTGGGTTTGGCTTTGTTTTTCAATTCTATAATACAATCCAATTCTATAATAAAATATAATCTCATTTAAAATGTAGATAAGGCTACGTTTAGTTTGCAACTATACCAACTTTCCAAATTTTTTATTATATTTTTCTAAAGAATTCCTATGCCAGGCCACGGCAAGACTAACTTTTGTTCCGATGAGCCACCAAAACATTGAAAAAAAAAGAAAAAGAAAATTGCTACCACAGACTGTTTAACATTGAAACTGGTACGAGAGAATTTTACCTTCTTTTTTTTAAATGTAGTTGGTCGTAGATGCCAGCAAATTGCTTGCATGGAGGTTTTAAATTCAGCATGTTTCTCCTTGCGGCTTAGACCTGTGCTAACGACCGACATCCTGACGGTACCGCTTGGAAGTTTTGCTCTTTTAAAACGGGTGAAAATGGCCAGTCACAATATTTTAATAGATAAGCAAACTTTCCCAACAAACTTTAAATAACAACTAACGAGCAATATTATAGAAAGGAGCGAATAATATATAATAGGGCAACGAAGAAAATGAAAGCCAAATTCCGTGAAATCTAATTCGGCCTAGCGGGATTGTCCTCTTTTGAATTTACTGAACAAAAGGTCGTCAATCAGAAAGTAAATAATTTAGTTGACGAGATCAAAGCGATATCTTGCCGTGTACCTAATTGTTTAGGGGACTTTGTGGGTCGGGAAAGTTTGGGGGCCTACCGCACTGGGTTGATCATGCGTACAACAACTTCATTACTACACGGTCAGGTCGACCCTAAAAATTTCAGCCTCATTCTACTGTGCATAGTAAAATTGTTGTTACATTTAGCTTGTGTGGTGTTCCTCTCATGTTTAACGTTTTGGGATGTTAAGGTCTCTCTGTAGTATTTTTTTTGTTCCTAGTTGTTTCTGCTTGATGTAGAAGCGACACAGTTATAATTATGTTAGTAGATATATCTTTAATTTCTGTTTATAATTTTCTGCAAATATCTCTCTGTTAGTTTATTATAACGTCAAAGTTTCTTATAGTGATTTTTCCTTCCAGAGCAAGAATGTCAGCAATCTGTGTCATTGTCAATTGTTATTAACTGCCAGATTTGTCTGTTTTGCTTATTTTTGAGATCATTTTACGCTGAACCATTTTTGGGACAAGTCGTCAGATATTTAATTATTTTTCGATCTTAGTAATAATGCGTTGAATAATGACCGTAACTGAGATGAACCTTGAGTGGAGCGAACTTGGAAAAGTTGATAATTATGAAAATTTTAATTACGAATTTATGCTAATTCTTTGAGCAAGAGAGCCCCGCCTCCGCTTGGGATAAAAGCTCTTTCACAAAGGTAAAGATTGACTGAACTGAATTAAAGCTCAGTAAAACTGTTGACAAAGAACTAACAGATATTCTTTACAGTTACCTTTGGTAATGGACCGTTTATTTGTATGCATAGGAAATATAATCGCTGGCCAATGCAATCAGAAATAGTATTTCAAACCGATTCATTCTATAACTTAGGTATAGGGTGCTCGCTTTTGCATGTATCGTACGTAAAATTACGAAGTGCAGTTGGGCTAATTTGAAGATCGACTAATTAAGTAATTTTTCGCGAAGTCCACATTAAAGTTAGTTTATTGCCGAAAGTGCTGGAAGAATATTAGCAGAGGCTCAGTAGGTAAATATTTAACTTATTCCACTTCGTACACGTAATCACTCCGTGGTTGAGGTTTTATGGCTATGCATAAATTTAAATGAGGAACGTTGAAGAATCGCGCAGTTACGTCGGGAGGTCGTTTTGAATTCTGCCAAAATTGACTTCATAATATACCTCTTTTAATTTGAATAACGCGGTATTTAAGAGACGCGTCGCGGGGAACCTCCGGAGAGTAATCTGTTTAATTTAGTTATTAGACTTTCAGCTCGCCCGCATCTGCAGGCTCGTCATACAGGCGCCAACTTACACCGTTTTATGGTTTGAAGCCGTGCTGCGTGACAATGATAATGTCACACGAGTTTTGGATGTTGTATTTAATTAGGCCCAAACATACAATTTTTTATAAGCGACTATTTGACAGTTCCTTTGGCCTTTGAATAGGTAGGTATATTGTGAGTCACCTTGTGCCTCCCTGGGAAGAATTCGGGATCATCGATAGCCAGTGGACGTAGAACTTAAAGAAGGGTATGGATAACTTCTCTCTACTGGGTCGAACGTCTTCCGAATACTAATTCGTTACATTATCTTGGCACAGAAAGGAAGTGAAAGAAAATAAAGCTTAGTTTTGTTTGCTGGGCGTGCCTACCAGAGATTTTTTCATTGCTAATTAAAAGTGTTGGCATCTGGAACACTGGGATTGTTTCCTTTCTTTTTCGGCTAAGATTTCGTACAAATTGCAAAGAGCTTACGACGTTTCGTTTCAATTCGGCTTCTGTGTATCATCATTATTTTGAACTGATTTTCTAGCTTTCATTTTGTATTTTTTGTTTTATTGTTTTTAATCTGTGAGTTTATAATTGATTTTTATGTTATAAGAACCATATCCCTTTATATTTTCTAAATAACTGATTAAGTAAGTGCATATGTTGTAATACCGTGTGGTGGGACCTTGGTTAGGTATCTGCTTTACAGGTATTTTTAGTACTGGGGCTGGTGTCTACCAGCCCCTCACAAATTAGTAACAAGCAATTGATACTTAGTTAAACAAACACTAATAGTTTTTTTTAAGTTTTTGAAGAGAAAATAAATTATTTGAATTTGAACTTTGCACGAGATAACATTTCTCATTTTAATAAGGTTTCTGTTGGGTTGCTGCCACTGATAAGTCTGTCAAAATCATTGTGATCCTTATTCACGTAACAATAAGGTTGCTATTAGGATGCTGCTGTCAGAGGTAAAATAGCTGTAAACGGACTGTAAAATCACGTCCCTTCATTGGTCGCGTCCAATCTCCTCCGCGCCATCTGTGTGCGAGCAGAATAGAAGAAATTTCTCCGGCACGCCATACGTGCAATTCGTAATAAAATTAGGAACTTGAACTGGGTTATTAGTGTTCTTCAAAGACTTAAGACATTACAAGAAGGTGAATCGCCACTTGGTAAAACAGGATCAACTAGAACCAAGCAATTTAGAATTAAGTAACACCTCTGTATTATAATATCATTAAATAAAAAAAGCATGGGAGCTCCTTAACCGCCGCTGTACAAGACGTACCACCATGGTTTGGGGCCCGTTGTACACGGCTCGGTTTCTTTACGGTACGGCGTATAAGTCACGCCGTAGAAAAAACATATCCATCAACAAGCTTTCATAGTGATCCATACAACACTGACGACCGTGCCTACACACGGGGAATAAACCGCAGTTTTTCACGACAAGGGGTTTTTTGCTTTGGAGGCGGACGTTTTGAGCTTTGCGGCCCATTCGATTATTTTTCAACGAGGCTGCTCCCAAATGTGGAGGTACTTATCGTCATCCTTGCACAACATTAATTGCGTAGAAATCAATCCTACATTTGCCAACGACATTATCCCATAGCTATGGGATGTCGTTGGCAAATGTAGGATTGATTTCGTTCTCGTTGAAAAATAATCGAATGTGCATAGGTTCGATCAATCTAATTAACTTAACTAACTTAATTAATTAAATTAATTAACGATGTAACATAACAGATGTGATTTAGATCTTTTTCACGAAGGAGATCCCATTTGTTTGTTTGGATTCGAAACGTAGCGAGCGTTTCCTTTATTTTCGTAGGAATCTATTTCCAAATACTTATTTGACAAAAAAAACCGATGTGTATTTTTTGTAATTCTATATACTTACATCTATACCTATACTAGGTAATAACAATGCTGAAGAGTTTGTTTGTTTGAACTCGCTAATCATTAGAACTATCGGTCGGATGGGAAAAATAATTTTTGCATTTGTAGCCCAATTCTTGAGGAAGGCCATATACCCTCAGGAGCCGACCAAAAAGAAAAAAAGCCAAAAAGAACGCTAAGGGGCCGTCTCCACTAGCGAGAGAATCGCGGCGATATTATCGTCGTGCAAAATCGAAGTGATACCACAGGCAGGTGATACAATGCAATGGGGTGGGACGACGGAGGAACAAGAAATTTCACGCGGACGAAGTCGCGGGCAGAAGCTAGTATAATGTAAAATCCCTGAAAGGTAGGTAAACCTTTTATGGAATTAATAATTCCCTTAAGTCCTAAAGTCCTTAAGTAAGTAAATAAAGTATTTATAATTAGATTTTACCCATAGATATATTATGAACTATATGATATTTTGACAGATTTCATTATTTGTCAATGAAATAAGTATTAACTTAAATAGACAACTTTTTCGAAACAATAAACACCTAAGAAATCGGTCATTACATATTATTATTTAATTTATC
The DNA here is from genome assembly GCA_914767645.1 of Hydraecia micacea. Taxonomy (NCBI): domain Eukaryota; kingdom Metazoa; phylum Arthropoda; class Insecta; order Lepidoptera; family Noctuidae; genus Hydraecia; species Hydraecia micacea. Next base: position 7,799,956 of record OU611794.1, read on the forward strand.
AATTTTGACGAGTGTCGCGGCGGCTGCAGTTGGCTCTGCCGTTGACACGCGTCGCTCGCGTGTATGAGCACTTGCTTGTATCAAAAATAATTCATTAATATTTAATGACCGATTTCTTAGGTCTTTATTACAGTCTATCAAAAATTACTCTGTGAAGTAGTCGTACGGTGCTCCAATACACGAGCGCACGTTGTCGATGGTTTCAGTTGCCTCAGCTGTTGACACGTGCCGCTCGTATGTATGAACACGACGACCTGTGTCACGTAGGCCCAAGTTCCCTAATACCTAATGTCTAATAATAACTTAGCCTATCAGGTGTGCCTTTGTGTGCCAAACTATCAACGTGTGTTGTTGGGCTCAATGGCTAGTTGTAATTACTAGCCGAGCTTTCACCTTCAGGCTAATTGGTACCGGAACGGCCTTTTGAGGAAAGGTTTACGTTTATACGATATTCATAATTATACTTGTAAAACTTTAGTATGAGAGTAACTTGTAGGTATATCGCTCATTTGGAGAAAGATCGACATAGGTATACCAAAGCACTTAGAAAGTGTATTTACGTTAGGAAAGCAATGACATATAGCAGTTACGTCGATGTTTCTCCAAATGAGCGATATGTTGACATAAGCACGTCTTGAGGTTGCGTAATTTCATGATAAAAAATATTTATTATGAAGAAAACTCGCAAAATACGTGCAGAAAATCACTAAGCCTTTGATCAGTAGTGAAATGTTAAAGGCTATAAATAGCAGTGACGCGAATCATATTTTCGACTAATTGAAATATTTTGTATTCAGTTTTACTAGGAATTCAGTAACCAACTGTGGTATGTTATTGGTTCATTTCGTAGAATTTTGCGCGGATCTTTGTCACTAGCTTTATTGAAATTGTATTTCTGCGAAACATATGCCTGAAAATTGTAGGTATTGACATAATTTATCAGGTACAAGTTAATACATAATTTGTTGTTTGTTGTAATTTGTTGTTAATGTGTTGTGTTGTGTGTTTGTTTCGAAAATAATTTGTTGTTAAAGTGTTGGTAATATTTTATATATTTTTTAAAATTATTATGGTCACATAAAACACGGCGTAATCGTATACAAAATTTTATTACAGCAAGTAAAGGCTTATTGGTCCTTTGATATTGTTAACGTCGATATAGATTTGGCGACAAGCCAGACCGTTCCTATAAAAAGTTCATTAATCAAAGCCATAACGGAATCGGTGGAGGCTTCCCACTATAATTGATTTTTTATAAAACGTGCGTTACGACCCGTGGCACTGGATATTGATTGAAGAATTAAGGAATGACTTCTGGTTATTGGTATTCATCATGTTTATGGATAATGAATTTAATTCCGGTTGGGTATTGGTGAATTGGTTATTATGTGCTGGTTTTTAGAATTATAACGGCATTACCAGAAGGCACCATGCTTTCTGTACCTAAGTAATGAGAATTCTTTGTTTCTTATCTGTACGAGCAAATCCGTGCATATTAATAGTATCGATTTTATGTCGACGCGCAGCGAATCAATAAAAATACACATAATAATATTTCAGTTAGCAATCAGTAGTTGCATATCATTCGCCGCGGGTCGATAATTTACCAGTTTTCAATACTCAAGTTGAATTCAATCAGTTTATCATTTAAATGTACCTTACCTCATACATGATCAATAGACTTAGTAAATTAAGTATACGCTATTTTACATTAGGTTACCTACATTTCACACAACCTTAGAATTCGGCCGATGAGTCATTGCTGCCGCCGGTCTGAACATAGGCTCTCCGCGTATGTTCTCTCTCGCGTATGATCTCTCACTCACACTCGCCTCATGCCAACATTGGTTCCTAAAATATTGTCGCGTTTCTGTTTCGTTTTGACACATCTGACATACAAATACGCAGGGACTTGACTTAATTGTCATGGAAACGCTATTTATTAATGTGTGAGCTCACTCTTCTCAGTATGGACACTTTTTCACGTGACTAAGTACTTGTGAGAGTAAATCTAGCGATTTAAATCTTTGCTCAGCGGGGTTTGACATAATGTCAAATTTGGTGTAAATGACAGATTTTCATGACGACCGTTATAATAATATGACGGAACCGCTTTTCTAGGAAACCAAAGTTTCAGATCAATCGCTGCACTTTAGGTACGACAAAATCATAGAATCTGAATTTTTTACGTTTTTTGGGATTCCATCAGCCCCAATGACTGAGCGACAATCAGGCAGGCAGGATTAAATAGGTGGTAGAAATGCAATCAAAAAGGATTCACGACAACACCTAATTACTGAACTTGAACTTTGTAGGCATTCAGACGAAAACTCAGGCTCAGGAAACAGTTTGTTTTAACTTCAACAATGAATTTATTGAAACACAGATTCCCCGAAACATGTCAATGCTCACACATTGCGGTCGCACACACTGCAAATGCCGACATCAGCGAGTCATAGACTCCTAGGAGTGCTGCATTTGCGTAACGTAACGTATACAATGCACACTGGGGATTATTTGATAGCGAACACTTAATTAGTAGCGTATGATGTTGAGTAAGACGAGATGTATCCGTACGTGTGTGCCCGCCTTAGTTTCTCATTAGACGAGCGATGATTGTTCACTGTGCCACAGAATACTTAATAGTACTAAACAAATTATAGGTATTGTGCTAAGTTCCTTTGTGAGTCTTGTGATATTTATCGCCTAAGCTGATGTGTAATTAGAGTAGGTATTTAGATTTTGAATAGGTGTTTACTGTGTTATATTTTACTGGATTTCCAACATCCAATTCAATTGCGGATAAACTTATTCCTCTTTGCGTGAAAACATTTTTCTAATTGCTTTTGTCTACTCTTTAGACAAAAGCCTGTAGTTTCACAACATTTGAACAGTTCTGAAACACGCTACGCAGTGAAATGCGACGTCAGTTTTGAATAAATGCTGCCCCAATTTAAAATTATAAGGTCTATATTTTCAAATGTGTTTTTAAATTCCAAATATTTCACCCGTAGAATAATGGATGGAATAAAAAATATGGATTGTAGCTTAAAAAAAAGAAAATAAAACCGCGATTCGTTCTGCAATTTAAAACAATATGAAGAAGAGATCAAAGCAAATAAATTCTGGGCCGGCTGTCGAGAGGCGTGAACAAGTGTCCGCCGCATGGGAATGTGACGCTAACGAACAACACGACTCAAATATTGTAAAGGAATCCACTTTGTTCCCTATTTCTATATTCAATACCAATTATTTTTAATAAAAACTTAATTAAATTCTCTTTTGACGTGTTTTCCCGCCGCATTGCCGCTATTTTGAATACCCCGCATATCTGAATGAAAGTGTCTAATGAGAGATTGCTACGTTACACCATTTGATCTTCGGTCGAAATATTTTCTGGTGCTGGCTTCTCTTCCGCTGTCGTTATAGATTTATTTACTTTATTAAAGGAGTCGTTAGGGCCCATACCGCCGTCAGTGAAGACGAATAAATTACGAATGTTGACAAAGTTAAATTAAGGTACACATCCTTCAGGTTTGGGTTAACCACTGTATTAGGGGCGGGGGACTCGAGTGACATATTCACACCGCAATACAATTAAACAAGACGAACACTAATTTGTTTAGCATCCACGTAATTTCACGTGTAGATAAATGTGAAAAATATTCTGATACAAGGTTATTTTAATTTAAATGGGTAAACTGCGCAGACGCAATGGGTATCGATATCTAAACATGGTAAAACAAAATAATAAATTAATTTGATGATTATTTTTTGGGGTCATTGAACGCAGTTATTGTAGTCACTTGAAATATCAGTTTAAGAAAATCGTTTTTTTTTTGTGTAAACTGGGAGACGTCATGGGCGATACCCATCACGTCTCCCAGTTTATATTTAAACGCGATAAAACACAAGAAAACACTTTTTCTCAACTCGTACTTCAAATAAAAACACAAACCGCGTTCGTTGACCTCCCAAAAAAAAAAAACATAAGTAAATATTTTTATTTTATAGTGTTTATATAGGTAATCGATACCCATCGCGCCTGCGAAGTTTAGCTGGCCAATTAAAAACAACCCTGTAACTTTCACACTAGGACAATTTTCATGCTGCTTCGAAAAATGAAGAAGGTAAAATGTGTCTTTCATTTATTTTCCCGCGTCAAGTTATTAAGGCGAGTAGCTAAGTATGAGAAATAGGTTAGTAGGCGCTAACAAGTTATGAGAAGTTCTCCTTCACAATGTTTATACGCCTCAAGCGTCTGCAAACGGTGAAGACTTCTTTGCCTTAGCGAAAGTAAAGCCGTACTAAGTACGTGTGTAATGTAACACACCGTTTAATAAATTGTGGAATTAAGTACATACTTTACTAAGTCGTTCTTATGAATCATACAAAACAAACAGAGTACTTTCATATACTTAAATGATAAAATAATAAATAAATGATAAATGATTTATTTCTGTAAGTAGGTTTGTACAAACACTTTTACATGTCAATCATATTTTTTTTAAGCTAGATGAGGTCGGTGTTTCCTATCTGACTACTCTGAGAAGAAAGGCCGAAACAAACTCAGAGGTCACAGTCTCTTTTAAAGTCCAGACAAAATCTTGGTCAGATCAAGTGAAGACCATGTAGATTGGTGTCTGAAATGGTCTTTTGAGGAAAGAACCACACAGACTTATGTATGTATTATACATAAGTACATATGAAAGTACTCTGTAAAAACAGTAGCAGTTAAAAGGCCAATTCTCGTAACTAAAACACATGGAATGTCAGCGACAATCTATGCCAATAACTAAGTACATAGTCAAAAATTTAGGTAAATTACAGTTATTTTCGACAGATTGAGACTGTGAACGTTCTTGAAAATAACAAGAATTGCCCCTCTGAAGAGCTGACATTCCATGTGTCATTATGTAAAAACATAAAAGGATTCCCTAATATTTATTATTTTAATTCCAAAGAAATGTTTTTTTTAAATACCTCTACCACAGTAGGTACAGTGGGTTGCATGCATAGGGACCCACATCGTGAAGCTGACTGTACATACCTACCACATAAGTTAAAAACCGTCCGCCCGTCCGTAATTACATTACGGCCGCATACACGGATATTGAGCCGTACAATAGCATATTCTACTGTGCATTACAACTTCTTTTATTTTTTCTTTTCTTTAAAAAATCGCTTCATTATAGCTAGTTTTCATTCACCAATGAAAAAATATTTACTTCATTTTCCCTACTCCGCCAAGTACCTATCCATCAATTAATTTTTAATATAAATGTCCAAATTGTTTACGAACTGACACATACATTGCTACCTCCGTCAAAGTAATTAAATATATAATGTATTCTGACGTAGGTGGGCTTGGTTAGGGACAGCCCTAGAATTTGCTGGAATATTCATATTCGATATTATATAACACTCAATGAGTGTTGGAGAGCTAATGGAGAGTTTGATAAGGTTGTCAAATACGATATCAATAGTTTTTCTCCGTGAAAATGGCCCATTTGTCTCTTTTTGTGGGACTTTTTCATGGCAAGTGAGGGATTATGTCGGGAGAATGAGCATGGGGACGCTTTCCTCGACATAATCCTTTTTTGATCATAATAAAATACTGCGAACACCATTCCATCTGTCAAGCGTGGCGTTGACATGGGTTTGTCTTATTGCAGTAATTAAGAGGACGACTTACCTACCTACATAGCCTACACCCCGTTTCTAAAAATCTATAATCAACACGAAAATTAACTAAGTAGCTTACAAACTGTGCAACTCAATTGGAGCAATATGATTGGCTTTGTTATGTCAAACAGACAATCACAACAGTGAATGGTTAGTTAATTACATACTTACTTTATCAATTTTCTAACATGAAAGTTAAAAGATAGTAAAGAAAACCGAGAGGTGTCTTGGGACACTCGGTTGGAACAAAGTTCCTTTCGCTTTTGCACACTTTTGGTAACTTCACACACACACACTCACTAACACTCACTCACTCTTCACTTTTTTCGGACTAGCTCTCATTCGCCATGCTATTCTGTAAAAATCTCACCGTGAAAACTTAGGTGAAGTGAGCTTAAAGTGTCAATAGTGTCAATCCCTAGCATCAGGTGAAATGACAGCTCACTTTAAGCTCACTTCAGATAAGTTATCACGGTGATCTTTTCACAGAGTAGCACTGCAGTAAGGTATGTCGTTCCAAAACCATGCATAAGCCTTTTCTAAAATGGTAGAGGTGGTGGTGTGGGTACTATTCCATTCTGAAATAAATACGAAATATAATTCGTGTCGGACAGATTATTTTCATAAAAGCTGCTGCGTTATTTGCGAGGTATCAGATAACGTGCTCGCACAGCATGTGACGTTAGCCGTGCAGCGTGTTTTAATAAAAAAGCTTTTCGCCCCAAAATATTACGATCGTCGTTTCATAGGGACATGTAAATATGTAGTAACATTTTAGTTTGAATGAGGTTCCAAACGTATAATTTGAAATGTTTTGATTGGTTTCGAAACTAATTTTGTATTACTGAAATATAAACTTGTGAAACTAATAAAACAATCATACTGGTTGTAAGTCTAATGGTTGAGTAGATTATCTATCTACTCGTATACAATGGACATAAAAAAAACGAATTGGTGCAAAAGAGATTTAACTACCTTTGACAGGAAAACGCAGTGAACAAATGAACATTCTCAATGAAATTGCCTTGAAGAGAGAGAGATACAGAGAGAATTGATTATAGGAAAGAGAGATTGAGATTGATTTATTTTGATGAGTGTATATGATTTGAGATTTAGGAATTAATTTCTGAACGTCAAGGATTTCATTTTAATCACGTATAAACGGTTTCCTAGCAGCCCTAGTGCTAGTGCTACTTGACAATGTCGCCGGGTCGCAGTGGACGAGCCGCGTCAGCAGAAACCGACGCTGACTACACTCCACTCCTCTCACATGTAATCTCTTAACGACACCGTTTTATCTACATAATCGATAGCCTTCATATCTTCGCTAATCTAACTAATTGACGTATCTGACATTTCGGACTAAGCCGACCTAACGATAGTAATTTGATACATTTTCCAAGCCGAATCTGATATCTGATCATGTATTCCGAACAAAACAAAAACAAAGATCTCAAGAAGTGACATATCTGTTAAAATATTTATTATTAAAACGATAAAAATAGTAGTAATACTGTATTGTAAAATTTGCTTCGAATCAGTTACGTCACTTAGTTTGATTAGCGACGATATAGCCCTACAAGTACTCACAAGAAAATTAGTGCATCCATTCGCGACGAAAGTTGTAAACTTCAATTGAAAGAGCGTTTTAAAGGTTATATTTTTAACAAGAATTTTAATAAACATTTCCATTTACGTTGTTTTAGTTGGTGTATGTAAGAAAAAAGGTAAGCTTTTATCTAGTTTAAGGGCTTTCTTAAAATTAGGTACAATTAATTTGATTTAAGTCGGATTTCACCAAAGTATCTTTTATCCGTGGAATAAAATTGACGTCAGACAATTGGTATGGAAAAACTGTCAAAAATTAAAAATTTATTCTCAGGATAAGACTTTTTCTAGGTATAAAAGTTTGGTGAAATTCGCCTAGTCTAAAAAATTATTCATTCGATAAAAAGTTGTAAGAGGGATTATTTTAACCCATTTTCAGAAAAAAAAATGTGTGTCGCGCAATCATCACAAAAAAAAAAAACAAAAACGAATAGTCCTTCGTTGCATCACATAACAAATGACTCCACGTCACTCCACAAAGCTTTCCGTTTTCAGCAGAACGAATCTATCTACGTTTATATACGTAATCGTTAAGCGACTCGCGCCCGAAGGCCGAAGTGAAAAGAAATCATACAAATTATCTTAAAAGGAACGCTGAGGACTGGTCCAATGTCAATCTTTTTACGAATTTAGTTTTTCACTTTACGTAATTGGAGAAAATATCGGCGTAGGCGAATGTTTCGATTGCCTTTAAAATTGAAAACGTAAATTAAGAACGAGCCTATAAGTATTAGGAGTGGGGATTGGATTATTAGGAACACAGGAATACGAAGAGTAATCAATACATGCCCAGCTTTTATCCTGCCTGACAGGGGGCTTGGCAGAGGTATTTCCATCTACCACATAAGTTTAATAATGAAATTGTCCGTTGAGGGATGATACAGAGAGTAGTTTTGTATTATTTGTTAGTAATATTAACAATAAAACCGTCGACACGACAGTTCTACATCTAAATATACCAGTTATTAATAAAATTCGTTACACATCGTATTAATTTTCACATAATTAATTAAGAAGAGAAGTCTTAGAAGTAGAATTAACTGCAAAATATCCAGTTTATCACAAGGAAAATTAGTGTTATCAGCATAACAAGGAGATAACTATCATGTGTAGGAAGTGGCATTATGTTACTCGGATGGTTATACTAGTTATTCGGACAGGGCTGCCAACGTACGGGGGTCGTAATGCCAACCTCATTACAACGGCACAAAGCGAGCCAGTCGATAGATAAACTGGCACAGGTACATAATCAGTGTAATTACACGGGAATTTAATTAGCCACGAAAATGTACACTCGAGAGCAATGGAGGCCAATTCCCGTAATTAGAAACGTTCAAAATCTAGTCGCAATCTCATCTCAGCGACAATCAATGTCAAAAACTTGTCAAAAATGTAGGAAAGTTAGAGGTATCTTTGACAGATTAAGACTGAGATCAGACTGTGAACGTTCTTAAAATTACGAGAATTTTCTCCTCTGAGAGTCTCGGAAACTAAGAATGCTAGCTTAATGAAATAAATTGTGTTTAATGCGCTGCTCATCGCTATGCTCCTCGCGCTGCCGTGATTTGCCGCGATCTTGCCCTCTCTGCCCACACACTGCTCTACTCGCGCAATTAATCGCGACGCTCCTCACTTGTCATTTGCCTTGGTGAGACAATGGACGTTGAAACGGTGGCAGTGTGCGCGCTATGCATTTTTAGTATGGCTAATTATATTAATGTAGTAAAAAAAAATATACATCGTCGTCGTCGTCGACAAATCAATAAACATTAACACTTTTTCATTTGACCATTCCATGCTTGGCGACGACATAATTTCCAATTTTGCATACGCGTGCGTCTTGCGCGAGCGCTCGATGCGGACCACCACAGAACATTACTACTCCAAGAGATGCGGACTGCGACCGCGCGATTATGTGGCCAGCCACTCGCACTCGTATTGCCGGTCCTTTGACTCGCGCGCAAAAACCGACAAAATAGGGAGCAGTGGGCAGGACGAGGAGCATGACGTGTGGAATGACGAGTAATGTTGCCACACTATGTCTCTGCCTCCTTTCCTCGTTACTTCCCATGCCACTCGTCGAGTGTGTGGCAGGCGCATAATAGACAATCAAATGTACCTTAAATAAAAGTAATAAAATGTATATTGTGTCACTCAGTATTATTATATTCATAAAAAATACATAAACAAAATAATAAAAAAAAAGAAAAGCAATTTTTTTTCTACCACTTTAAAATTTTCTTGAGTTTTAGTACTTTTTATTACTCCCACGTGCTGTCATCACAGCGGTTATGCGGTTTGGCATGCTGTACACCAAGTTTCTTATACGATGTTGGGGAATATTCTCCCATTCCTTTACGAGCGCAACTTTGAGCTCTTGAAGCTTGATCGGGGAAGGGTTTCGGTGTCTCACACATCGTCCGAGTTCGTCCCAAGCATGCTCGATTGGGTTGAGGCCCGGGCTGCGTGCTGGCCACTCCATACAGTTAACGTTCACCTCTTGAAGGTAGTCATTCACAATTTCACCAGTATGAGGCCGGGCATTGTCATGCATAAAGTTAGCATCCTCTTCCAAATTGACCATAAATGGACCAACGTATTCGTTTAGGATTTCTTCCACGTATCTTTCGCTAGTTATAGTGCAGTTTTCTATAACCACCAGCTCTGTGCGACTCTCTGCAGAAATTCCGCCCATACAAGTACGGATCCACCGCCATAGGCCACTTTCTCTTCGATGCATGCTTGCTTGAATCGCTCCCTTGGTCTTCTATACACTCTTGTTCTTCCGTCATTCTTATAGAGCATAAATCTTGATTTATCTGACAACATAAATCTTGACCAATCTTCAATAGGTACTCCTATTGAAATGGTTGACTCCGGCCGATTTCCAGCATTGTGAGAATTCTGGTGCATTATAAATGATAAATGATTGCATTCTTCGGGTGTAAGCGACATTAGCTTCAATAATGAATATTGAACATCAGAAACGCTGTTTACATACCTTTTTATATGACAGAATAGTAACAAAAGCAAATGAAAATTCGTAATTCCATTTACAAAAGTCCCTTTTTTATTTTGTCATTGTTCATAGCATAACTTTACAGTAACTAAGAAGTTTTATTACTTTCATTTAAAAGGAACACTTAATTGTCTATTGAGCACGCTAGCATTTTTAGGTTCCAAGACTTTCAGGTATCTTTATGTGACCTTAATTCATTGCTCTCGAGAATAATACTAGTGGCAACTTTACCCAGCACGGTCAGGTAAATTGTTTATCAAACGTCGTTTTGAGACGCCAATTTGCCGTGTTTAGCAATAGAATAGTATACTCTTTATTATGTACACCATATAAATTCAATTCATTTTCTTTTTTTTTTAATTTTTTATTCCAATTTCATATAACTGTCAGTAATGACATTTGTGATTGGAATATACTGAGAGTTTAAGTTAGTATTTAATTTGATTATCAATCAATTTCCCTGACTTTATGTTTTCATAGCTAAAAGCGAGTCAATTTTATGAGCTTTGGTACCTGGAAAGGGACATAGAGTGGGTACTTTCCATACCGGAAAATTAAAAAACGAACCCGGTCCGCCCCGCCAATTCCGTCCGTTATGTATATGAGTCCCTGAGGTACCTACTCGTATTACGTCATGGACAGCCCTGACGTAAAGCGTCACTTGAAACGTATTATTAAGTTCTAGATATCCGGCTCGTACGTGGCTCTCTGTAAATTAGTACCGATGTTTATATTGTTTGATGCAGAGCCCGCTACAGTTGTACCAAATTATTGTTAGGTTACGATTGGTTTGCTCTGAAACCAAATATTAGGGAATACCATCACGTAAAGTCTCGAAACACAGGTTTGTCCTTTGTTTGCTTAGTTTTCTATATTCGCATCACGTACATAGAACAAAGATACCAATAAGACTACGTGTTTTGTTTCAAATGCATAATTTTCTGATCTGCACGCCGGATACCTTTTTCTAATGAAGTATTTTTTCTGAATTGATATCGAAGTCCGCTAAATTAATTCTGAGGAAGGACGCCTTTAGTTTCGCAAACTTTTCAAACAACATCTCATTAAAATGCTGGCGGTATGTTCTGACGTCTGCAGAATAAGAATGGGAGGCAAGGAAAAGCATAAAACGTGAACTGTGTGCAACTAGAACTTGTCCGTAGTGTGACCTGGCCGTGATCTTAATATCAATTGAACTTATTGTCAAAATCTAAAAATATCATTAATTCACCCTTTGTTTAATGACCCAGTACAGCAGACAAACAAAAATTATTTCTCCGTTTACTTCGGTTGTCTTGTCAACATTCTCCGAAACACAAAGGATCATATTTCTTGATGTTGCTTCTAAAATACAAAAAGAATGACATTTTAAAGAACAATATCGCAGAGAAAGACGCATTTTTTCTTACAGAAACGCCGTCATTATGTCTAGTCATTCTTTCCATTACACGCGTAACTGAAAACAAAATGGAAATGCGACAATTGATGCGAAGAATACTCGACCAACGATTATTAAGCACTCGAATGTTCTGCTGCTCTCATTTATAGCGGTGCCTTCAAAAGAATATCATTTAAAAGTCGAGATAGTATCGTCAGGTTAGGAAATTGCTTGTCGGTCGTACACTTTTCACTATTCGTAAACCTTTGAGAATCACCTCCCCACGTTATTAGGGCCATGCTGTAAATATCCAATACCACTCGTAAATATAACAAGTTTGGTGAATGATTTGTATGGAACGAGTTCTGAAGCACTCCCAACTTGGAAACCTCCATTTCTCAAACGCATTCACCCACAAATGTAAATCTTTGATGCAGCCTGCTGCTACGAGTAAGTCCGGGTGTGCCATTTCGTCAATCTTCGGGATTATATACGACGAAAATGTAAAAATTGCAGTTCCTAGTCTAAAGTGCCTACAAATATAAAATATTCCACCTGAAGTGGGTGCAGTAAGTACATGACTCACAAATCTAGGATTTTTCAAATATTTAAACCGACATCCGTGCTTGTAGTTTTCTGGTACCAAAACTTACATTTCACGAATAGAGAGTTTATTGGGTACTCCTAATATTTCGTCTAATTTCTTGGTGATAGGGGTAGCTTCATTAGTTTGTTCAAGTAGGATACAATATGGGTAATATAGGGGTAGACCTAAGTGTAATTAGTTGAATAAAGCTCGCAAAATATGGGTCTATCTGGCGGAGCTGTCAATTTAGGAGAGATGCGCCCACAATTGGCTTATCCTTGTCATTTCCGATCTGAACCCCAACTTATACAGACTCAACAGATACGTGACCCGTATATGGATTTTTTTCATTTAGGAGTTCATACGTTTTTAGAAATACATATTTGTTTACTTAAGACATAAAAAATCTTTGAAAGACATGATTGCTGACACAGGAACCTTCTTTTCGATGCACTAACACATTGAAAATAATAAAATCACAGAATAAAAATTCAGTTTAAGATAAGACAAGTAAACGGGGCACGGTCGCATAAAACGGAACATCCTAAGAAATTGCCGTTTTTTATAGCTCGGCCAATCACGTTCGAGAATCGATACTGATCACGAATAATATATGCCTACTTGGTATGTCGGGCACAAACGTTCAACATACGTAATTGAACACAATGTTTAGCCCCCTTGTAATTATCCTGTGCTTCCGGGAACATTGATTTACATAAATATTCATTGTGTGTCTATCATCACCATACTACATACTCTGGCGTACCATAATTGAGAAACAGATTATGATAATAGTTTGTGTTAACTAATGAATTTTAACAGGAGTGATGTGAAGTGTGAAATGATTTTAGAGTCACTGACACGTGGTTAAATTATGGCACATGAATATGGATTCTGAAAACCGCAACTCCTTTATAAAATAAATGGAACTGGATCTGTTATTAGAATTGTAGAAGCAAAAATGTTCAGTCATACGAAAGACATTTAAATTACGATTAGTATACCAACTAATTGCATCAATGTTGGCTTTTCCTAGACTGAAACGACTGAAAGGACGAGTAAATTAAATTTCCTGCCACAGTACCACCAAGGCTGGTTGACGTTCTTTACTTTTTATAGCCAGCCAGTCTTCTCCCGTTTTTCGTATTTACCCAAGTTCTTGCTCATTACTAGAACAAAAGACGGTAGACGTTAATTAAAGACATTCAACAAACGCACTTTATAGTACGAATATTTGCACTGCGTTAACTGGCAATATACTCGTAATCATAGTTTCAATATGTTCTTTTGATATCTGATGCTCTGTTTAAAATTTAATAACCTCGTGTTTGTTTTGAGCAGTGGTGGCCTAGTAGTAACGGCCGCGACTTACGAGTTGTAGGTCGTAGGTTCGAACCCAGACAGGCGCGTTACTTTGTGTAAATTATTTCGTCACCACTGCTCTCAAAACGGTGAAGGAAAACATCGAGAGGAAACCGGCATGTCCTAGAACCAAAAATTCGAAGACATGTGACATCTGCCAACCCGCACTGGGCCCGTGTGGTGGATTACGGCCCACTCCCCTTCATCGAGATTAGGCCTGTGGCCCAGCAGTGGGAACATTATAGGCTGATTATGAACCTCGCGTTTCTATTATTTTAAATGGAAACGCGTGGTATTTTAGTAGGAGTATACTTAGGGATGGAGGAAGATCCAAGTAACATATCTAATTCAAACATCAGCATCTGTGTCTTTCCCTAATACAGCGTTTTAACAAGTTACAAAATCGTACGGAACAGAGTCAATAACATTTATTTTTATCGAATACCAGTGTTTATATAGCCTATATAAGAGTAAGTTATACTGAAAGGCCTCGATTAGAGCGGCGCCGTGGGATTAGAGCGCGTTCACCTGGCCCGTTGGACTCGTTTATACAACGATCTATTTTATTTTTCCTCCCCTAACACCTATCTGCTCTTTGATGTTCAGAATCGTTTATTTTGTTGAGCCAATCCCGATTCTCCGATCCTTCAACATAATATTAATATTTTTATAAATGATTTACGTTATCCCGAGTGGAGTAATAACAGTAAAATTACGTAATAACACGAGTTGATAACTTATGAAGAATTTATGAGTTCATGCAAGTGTATAACTATGTAACATGAAAAGGATATGGAAGTATTCCTCTCGAGATGTGGTCGTAGTTCTTATTTGATGTGGATTAGCCCTCCGAGGTTTTGTATCTAAGTACAGATTGAGAAATAAGAAAAATAAAAGTTATAAAGGTGAGCTGAGTGGCTCCGTAATGTCCGAAACAAATGGCCAAATAATTAAATTTTCTTGTGAGCCGTTATACAAAGAGCATAATAAAGCTTTACGCGATGAACATTACGTACACATTCACATAAATTGAAATGGAGCCGGCACAAGAATTTACCTTTAATTCATTTTCTTGAAGAGAATGGTGCAGTTTTATGATTGAGTCGTAGACTATTTATTGATGACTGCGTTACGAGGGCGCTTACCATAAATTTAACGCTAATGCAAGCAGGGGGGGGGGGGGGGTAGTAAAATATTTGAGGCGGTATCAGTTGACAGAGGTCCGAGTTTACGACCCTGCGCATCCGTCGACCGTTCGCCGGAACAAGACCAACAGGAAAGTCACCACTGAAAGTGATTCACGCTGAGATATTGTGGACACTGTGTTCTTTTTAACGTACGTTTGTGATGGTTTTTTCGCTTTAATAGGTACGGCATGGATGAGGTGGTATGCTGATTTTATTTGGTTTTATGTCATGTTAGTATCATCACTTTTATCACAGCATCTTTAACTTTCAGTAGTATCTCTACCTCCGTCATAGTTTGATTTCGTGACTTTTAAAGTAGAAATGTTTTCCTGTTTCAGCGGAGTTACTGATCAGTTTTTCTCTAGATTCCATTTTCCACTGACTGGAGGTGCGTTTTCTATAATTAAATGTTGCTGGCTATGATTTGAATTTTCAGCAAATCATTTCCGATTTTATGAATGGGTAAATAATTTAATAAAGTCCAAAGGAATACTTAGTACCAAGCTTCAGTAAGTAAACCGTCATAAACTTGTCTTTAACTTTGTTTAAATTCGCTCGCGCTATTCTCTCTTAATCGGCACTCGAAGTTTGTTCGGAGCGATAAAACACGGCTTAAATCGGTACATCGATTAACTTGATCGTTGATATTTCCGAGTCTCTGTCCTATTTATTATTCAGTATTTGGTTCACGTTTGTGGCAGATGCTTCATGAATTTAGTTATTTAGTGTCGCTAAATGTAGCTTCTCTTATCAAATTATACTCATTTAATCCAAGTCCAGGGCCATTAATGTCTAGACGGTATTCGCTAAATTATTCGCATCTATTCGGGTAGTTATGACGTCATTGTGTTGACTATTCTTAGACGCGTGTATTATTATCGTAGCCTAATCGGTGCTAACTGAACTGTGAATGTTCAGAACGATTTTTCTGCGCGCGTGAGCAATCTGATCATGCGGCGTTGGCCTTTATGGTGTGTCTACGTACATAAGTACTACGTGATTTTCTTACAAATGGTTAACCAATAAATATATATCTGAATTCCTAGCGGGATACTTCGCGTCCAGATTTTAAATGGCACTTAATGATTTTGGTAACGTTTTAGACTTTTGGGTATCGCTAATACGACGTGGCGCCGTGACTTGTGTAGGAATTGTCGATAGAATTAGTATTTTACAGTTAACACATTATAAGTACCTATTATAATGTAAAATATAGGTATTCTCTAATTCAAAACTCACAATGGTGAAGGAAAACATTGTGAGGAATCCGGCATATCCTAGAACCAAAAATTCGAAGACAACATAACGGACGGAAACATAATAGTGTGATTATGCTATTCTTTAATTTGTAGATAAAATAGATTATAACAGACAATAATGCCTATTATTAATGCATTATAGTATCTCCGTAGGTAATCTTGGTAGTGACAATTTGGCCTTATGCCAAATACACTATACAATACAAGTTAAATACATATGCCTAATAGTTGAAAATCTTTTTTTTACAAAAGTAACAACACCCCAACAGATGGGTCAAACTTCCATACTTAGGCGTCCTAAGCCAATAAGTTAATATAATAATGTTAACGGAGTTACGGACAGCATTACGATGTTATTATTGGCTTCTAATTATACGATCGTCAGATATTATTTGGGATCGTTTTATCTGATTCTATTAACGTCTGCGCGCCTACGTTCATGGTGGAATTAAATCGGCATGGTGAAATATTTGTTGGGTTATATTTATCTTTCTCAGCATGGGAATAGGTAAAGAAAAAAAAACGTATTGTGATAGCTATTTATCTTTACGTGTTGGGTGACGAATCAGGAACTTGTGGCTTTTTGTTTTGGCTTGCAACATCCCAATATTGTGATTGTGATTATGTATCTACTTTTAATTATAAGATGCTAGCGACCCATCCCCGCTTCGCACGGCGTGTAATGGCTATATGACAATACATTGAGATTTCGGTGTTAAAACTTAGATAAACAATAATGGATTATACACATAAATCTTTCGAAATAAATGCTCTCCATGACAGTGAAAACCGCGTCAAAATAAATTGTGTGGTTTAGAAAATCTATGCGGTCACACAGCAGACACGACAAAATACTTTGTTTTATATCACGTGTAGATATTTAGGACCTGAGTGATTTTGTCTTTCAGTCTGCCTTTCTGACTCGCTATTGTATTGTGTAATGTAGTCTGAGATTGTTTCTTGTTTATTGGGATCCAAAATAGAACCCTATTCTATAGAGATGCGCCGAGTACTAGTTTTACCGAGTAACCGAGTACCGAGAATTGCTCGGTATTATGTTTACTGGTATTGGGAACGTACGAAAGTCTTCAAATGTTATAAAAGAGTGCCATGCAAGTTTTTGGCATTGCTACGAGGAATTAGCATTCCCCAGCACCGCAACAGCGTGAAGATCCGAAAAGTGCCATCGCTATAGAGTTAGACTAATATCTAAGCGAAAATTGATTACCACGAGAAGCATCTCAAAAAAAAAAGCTAATATATTTAAATAAATAATCAGTATAATTTTAATACTTTTTCATATAAATGCACCTATCTATTATTATAGTTTATATGTTAGCTTATATTAAAAGTAGGTACTTATGTCATAGAAAAAAAAATCTGTAGATTATTTAATGCTAAATGAACTTCATTCTTGAAGTTACTGCTAGCATAAGAAAGGCGCTTATAAATCAAACTCGAGTGTTCATTAATTGGACTTCCTGCCCAGTGAGGGACTTCACAATTGTGACCAGGTGCTTCAAATGTCAACAGTATGGACATGCTGCAAAGACTTGTCGGGAGGCTACCTATACGTGTGGACATTGTGGGGAACAGGGTCATCAGGCGAACGAGTGCACTAAACATGCTGAACCGTCACATTGTGCAACATGCTTGCGATTTAAAAAACCGAGCAACCACAAAACAGGCGATCAAGAATGCCCCGCAAAGAAAATAGCTGAGACAAGATACATCAATTCTATAGATTATAATGATGTCGCTTAAGACTGCCAATGTTTATCTATAAGCCTTTTTTTACTTTATGTTATATAATTATTGTTATTTTGTCGTTTACTAGTTATAATCCGTAAAATTTATTTTACCTAGTTTTTACAATTTAGGTATATTCTAAGTAAACATGTAATCTTAATATTTTGTTGACACGGCAAATTTTTCTGTATGACAAAGTAAACGCGACCTCATTAAAAATGTAACATTGCAAAACTCATAGCAGAATATTATTGCAAAAATGTGTTACGATGATGCAAAAAGTGGCATACTATTTTGCTCAATTTGAAAATAATCATAATTAAAGTAGACAAATTATTTACTATTTTTAGGAATTTCAGATATCCAATACATATGTATAAGCACTTGAGTGAGATACCTGAGATACAGGTTTATTCCTAGTTCAGGTAGAATCCGATTATTTCTTACCTACCTCTAGTTTAAGGCCCTATTTTGTAAATATTTATGTAAATCAATTATTTCAATAAACAATTTCAATGAAATATATTAGATTTTTTCACGTGATTTTTCTGACAATTACTAATCTAAATTAATTGTAAAGGGGCCAGGTTATAAGTTTATGAGTTCTTTTCGAGTACCTCGGCAGTCAAACCGAGTTGCTTGACCGATAACGAGTACTACCAAAATGGCTGAGTATGCCGAGTACCGAATAATAAACGAGTACTCGACGCATCTTTACTATTCTGTAGTGGGAAACTGGGAATTAACTGATTCGAGCTCTGACGATGCCTTCATCCTAAAGTCTGAAAAAGAGAATGTGCGCCTTCATGTCTTTATAATGCACAAGCATCGAGATGTGGTGTGGGGACGTTTGAAGCTCGAATTCTCATTCTATATAAAACTTACGCAGTGCGTACACTTATAGTCGCCGCGTCAAAGCCACAACCCCTCCAGTTTGTGGCATGGCAATAGCCAAGAGGTCGTAGAGAAGAATTTTATAAAAAGCGGCGACCACTAGACGCCGCGTAACCACATCTGAACTTGTAGTAGCCACGAGTTTTCACCGCCAGCCACTATCTACTAGGCCAGTGAATAAACACTAGAATAACTACCACGGACAAAAATACCATAATTCCACAGAAATGGCTATACTAAATTCAATATGGTATTTATTAAGAAAAACAATGTTTCAAGCGTCGTGACATCCTGTGTCGCCGAGAACATGACTGTCAGCTGTCGACACACAAACTCCGAGACGACAAGTATACAGTCAAGAGCAAAAATATGTCGACACTACACTCGCAAAATTCAAAAGCGAGCTTGTATTAGAGTCAAATGTAAAAATGTTTCAAGTATGTGTCCGATGATGTATATCAATATTTATTTTAATAAACAAATGCATGGAATGTGAATGAAATAAAATAAAACATATATTGTATAAAACTTGTAATAATGTGAGTAAATCACAATTTTTATTTCATAAATGATGCAAATTTAATTGCATGTAAGTACAGAATCAGAAAATTTGAATGTGTCTGATACTATCTCATAATTTCAATAAAAATTTTAGAAGGAAATTGTTGTCGAATTTTGCCGAGTCGTTTGGTAGGTTTTTGCCATTAGCCGTACGTATGTAGGTAGGTACATGTGTGTGACCCATAAGTACGAAACAACGGTATTTCACCGGCGACGTACTTAATTGAAAAGCGTTTTAATTACTACCCAACTAAATTATGTTGTTCATAAAATATGCACTTTGTGCGACTGACTGTTAATTGTGACTGCTCGACAATCCACTTATGAATACTATATAAATAGTGGCCTGTATTTACTGTTCGGAATATGTCGTTTCAGATTAATTAATACGAATCAAAATGTTAATATGGACAGAGTCTGTAATACTTAATTCAGAATAATGTATATTAATATCTATTTCTTGGAGGAGCTTGAGTCTAAGTAATGACAGCCGCACGGGTCGATCGATCAGGTTAAGCTACGCTTTCTACGGTTGGTCCGTGGATGGGTGATCAACTAAGACCCCTCCATGCCTCGGACAGCACGTTCAGCCTTTGGAGCCGGCAATCATTTTCAGATCTTTGACAGTTTGAAGCCCGAAAGTATGACAACCAGTCGTACCAAGGGGTATTTTGTCACCCAGTAAATGAGTTGTGGAGGTCCGATAGGTAGTTAAGAGGAACCGGCACCACCCCTATGTCGTGCTGATGGTGATCACCGGGTGGTTTTAGTGCGGTAAAAATCCCACACTCCCCGACCTCCCACCCCGGAGGTCGGGTGCCTTTTGAAGGTTTCCCTCCGACAACAAAAAAAAAAGGTAGTCGCTCCATGTAAAATAATGCGGTATTCAGCTGCGTCTGGTTAGACTGGCAGCCGACCCCAACATAGTTGATTGAATCATTTCTATTCTAATTCTCGATTCCATACAATTGTATCTTTGTTAACATTGAGTCGTAGTTTTCATAAGTTAGCATAGAAAACCCTGTCACCATTCAAAACTATTTTCAGGTTTCTGAATCTTTTTAAGCGACCCTGTTAGGCCGTGCCCTTGTATCTTTTTTAGGGTCGGAAGTAACTAATAAGGTAGTGCCTGCGTACATAAAGAGATACATAATCAGCCCATAATATTCCCACTGCTGGGACACAGGCCTCCTCTCTTCGAGAGGGCCATAATTCACCACACGGGCCTAGTGCGGGTTGGTGGATGTCAAATGTCTTTGAATTTTTGGTTCTAAGATATGCCGGTTTCCTCACGATGTATCCCTTCACCGTTTTGAGAGCAGTGGTGATGAAAATGATTTACACAAAGTAAAGCGCTTACGGCCTACAACTCGTAAATCGGCCGTTACTACTGGGCTACCACTGCTCATATAAAGAAATAAAACAGCCTTTTTTAGCATTTCTAGACTGCAAGAAATAACAAAATTGCGTCACACCTACCCTATCTCGAAAATCTAAAATCCTCGAAAACCTACTAAGCGAGCGCAACTGATGCAATTACTTTTGAAACGCAAAAGAAGAGTGATGGCTATCATGTGCGTGCGCTCGGAATAAAACGACGTATGTGCCAAAACTAATTTACTCCTTTTTTAACAAAACTTTTTTTAACTTTTAACAAAATAAATAAATTCATTTTAAAACTACTTAGAGTAAACTTTAATATGATAATTCTCTGTTTTAAAGTAAATTCCATTGAATAACCCTTAAGCGTTACGCCGTGATGTCGAAAAAAGTAAAAAAATAGATACCTATAATTTTGCAATTTTTTCAAAATCAATCAAAATCAAAAGTCATTTATTCAAACTAGGCTGAGAATCAGCACTTTTCGAACGTCAAAATTACATAAGACAGTCCCCCAAAACGCCCGCCCTTCGCCACTTCCTAGTGCTTTCGCTGGGAAGAAGAAATGGCGGAACAAACTCCCCAGCAGCACAGCTGTCTGTTCAGTTAGAAAATAATTTGATTTTATACAACACTATGTATGAAAAGTAATTAACGTTAACACAGGACATTAAATTACATTATTTGCCATAGGTTAGCTAGCCACGCCAATATACCAACAAATACAATAAACACTATATGTACTCAAGCAAAAAAAATAAAAATAAAAATACCTAATAATAATTAAAAATGTAAACAAGAAAAAAAAAACTTAGGTACTACCTAAATAATAGCCTCCAGGTATAAAGGGCGTGACAGCTTACATATTTATGCAATGCTGGGTTCTGTTTACATAGCTGTCACTTGAAGTCACAAATGATAAACTAGGACCATCTAAGCAAAATAAATAAAATAAATAAACAAGTTATTACTAATAACAACAATAAAACCATGGTCAGCAAGACGACCAGTCACCACAAGCAGCACCCGTTCACGAGCATAACGCAAAGATCAGCCATTACCCCTTTTGTATCGAAAAAAATTAATTGAATCGTGTATTCCATTTACATGAAGGCGCGGGCCCACCGCGGTGCACGGAGAGGCTACGCACGTGTATTAAGCTTCGCTTTGTAAGAAAATGTATGTGGTTGTATCCACTGCAACCCACGGAGAGGCTACGCATGAATTGACGTCATTGATACACGCGTGGCTTGCTCGAATAGGCGGTTACATAGCTCAACGCTGTCAACGTGGGTCTACGTTTCCACTGGAGTACACGAATAAGACCCACGACTATGTACAGCTCGGTTATCGCAGAGCAGTGGAACGGACGCGTTTCGTGTTTCTCGTATATATCGTATCGAGGTACTCATAGAATGGCATTGGTACTGACTTTGCTAGACAGTTCTTCTGACGATGAATCCGAAAGTGAGATTGATGATCTAATCTTGGGTGAATTGCAAAAGAAAAGAAAACACCGGTTCTGGATTGAAAATCATATTAAATTCAGAAATAAACATGGACAACATCACTTGCTTCCCCGCCCGTCCCACCTCCCGCAGTGAAGCCCGTGTCCGTAGATTGCAGTGGCATCTGTGTAGCCTCTCCGTGCGCCGTGCCACGCTAAACATAGTCGTGGGTCTTCGTGTAGGTACTCCAGTGGAAACGTAGACCCACGTTGTCAAACAAATGAATACACGCAGCTAAAATGCGCCGCGTGCCCGTGCACAGCATGCACCGCGGTGGGGCCGCGCCTTGATACTAGACCAAAGAGTCAAAAACATATACCAAAATGTTAAATCCCTATTTCACATACTTAACAAGTTACACGAAATAGAAAAACCACATTTTTTTTCAATATATCACCTTTTTTTGTTTGTTTTCGTTTGATAACGGTTCTTGTATTAACGCCCCAAAGCGCAATGTTGAGAGCAGTTTCAAGTTGGCACTACAAGAGCTTTCATAATTCTATCACGTTCGCCGGTCGCGAGATGGCTGTTCCTTCAATTTGTCAGTGATTATAACATTTCGCTAGAGTGTTTGTGAGTTGTTGTTTTTCTAAAGAAAATGAATTGACATTGGACATGACACACGTGACACGGTTTTGGTCGAGCGGTTTTTAGTTATTAGGAGGGGTGTCATGATAGTTAAAAGTTACTCATCATCTGCCGAGCCTTTTCCCAACTTTGTTGGGGTCGGCTTCCATTTTAGAATGGAAGCTGACCCCAACAGTGTGGAGGCTGCATCGGGTTAGCCCGATGCAGCCTCCACAAATAAAAAAAGAAATCAAGCCAATTGATAACCTCCTCCTTTTTTGAAGTCGGTTTTTAACTGCTGTACACTTTCGTTATATAAGAAAGAAACCGGAATTGGGTTATTAGCATAGAAAGACGTGTCGTTTCGTGTGTATAAGAAACTCTTATGCAAAGTTTCATGCTTCTAGATCCAGCGGTTTAGATTGTGCGTTATCTGTCAGTGAACGAATGAATTAATTTAAGATTTTATTTAGTAGATTGGGTACATACCACAAATTGATACAATTTTATGGAACAAAGATTATAGACAGTTAAATTCATTTTATTCCGTGTATAGGTATTTCTTTTTGAGGCTGCCTGTACCGACTGCCTACGTTTGATCTATCATGTTCATTCCTAGAATCTGTCGCCTCCAAATCAGTCTGAAAAAAATCAGTTGATATCCTATCCATGTAGGTATTTATAATGTAGGTAGATTATAAATGTTCACATCACACGACAAAATGTATGGAAAACTGCTTTTTTTCCCGATTTTAGAGTTGGTCCCATCATAAAATTGTTCATAATGACAATACAACTTCTTTTCAGGTCCAAGGCAAACAAAAACCAAGCTTGTTTAAGACAATTTATATACAATTTTCCCATATCATACAAAAGTTTATACCTAATTAATGCCTACAGTGCGGCAGACGGAAGAATGCATTTTTGACTCCTGTCAGTTTCATACAAACGAATACGTGTTTTGCGAAATTGATCTTTATTAGCTACTAGAATTGTCGCACTGACACCTGTCAGGAGCACATTCTTTCCACGGCCCGACTGTAACTACATACGTCGACTTACATGCTTACATGTTGCAAGTATACCTATGTATTATGTTATACGGAAAAACCCATAATAAAGCTTAAAAGCTTTGTATACAATCCGCTACTGTTTTGCGTGGCTTCAGGCGGTATTACCGAAAAATTGTGTCGTATCGTTTGGGCTTTGCTTAACACTTAAGGAGATTACAGGACCTAATCGCAAAAAAACACAACTACAGTAAACAAAATCAGAAAAATATATAATATTCTTCAGGATAAGAAGAATAAGATAGTGTGTTGAATGCAACTAATTTGATAAGATTAAAAAAAATCATGAAGATACCTCTAAAAACTTTCTTTTTTACAATAAAAACCATACTAATATCTTACATACAATTCTGATTTTTTGTCAGATTATTCTACAAGCAACATACTAAAGTACTAGTGTTTTAATTTTTTAGTCAAACAATAGATTTTTTGTAAATAGATACTTAATTGCTTCATATTTTGCAATAAATTAGCAGCGTTGTGTCATCGTGCTTATCTTTCTTTTCTATTCAGTCCGACAGTGACCGCGCTTTAGGTCATTAAGGGATCGATCTACGTACGAGTAAGAAAATAATTGTTAAGTAACGTTTTCCTTGAATACCTATATGACCAGTCGATCTAGTTTTTACTAAGTTTTCCCGATGAAATTATTGCAGAACAGATCGGCCGCAAACAATGGTAATTTACATTTCAAAATCTATTCGACGCTTAATCGCAAAATAAGTATACCTATCTTATAGATACCTAGGTAAAGATGAACTATAGTTTCGGCCTTCCCTCGCAGAAAGTATCTGAGAGTCATGTATTCATGTATTTTCTGAGAATACCTACATAGATTTAGTTCCACGTTATTCAAAGTATTTGTAATGTTATTCCGTCCAAGACGTTGATTTGGGATTGAAAGATAAATGTGAAGTTAAACGAAGTTAGGTACGACTAGTGATGCGCCGTTCCCGGGAATATTTACGAACATTCGGAATTTCAATAGTTGGAAGTTGCTAGGAATTTTGAGAAAATTGCTAATAAAATCCCATTTAAATGTCTTATGACAGTAATTCAAATTATATTCTTCGTTTAAGCTTGAATTCCAAAATGAGAAGACCAATGATTCAGGATTTTGGAATTTTCAATACGAAAACCAAGGTTTTTATTAATTGTGTAATGTCAAGGCCAAACTGTAAATTACTGCATCAATCAATCAATCCGGCCTTTTTCTGCCTTTTTCCCAATTATGTTGGTGTCGGCTTCCATTGCAGTCTAAACGGATGCTGATGAATACCAGTATTTTACATGAAGCGACTGCCTATCTGACCTCCACAACCCTGTTGTCAGACTTTTGGGCTTCTGACTACCAGTAACGACTGTCAAAGATCTACGAATAACAGCCGGGATCAACGGCTCAACGTGCTTTCCGAAGCACGAAGAGGTCTCGATATGGATGGTCACCCATCCACGAGCCGACCGTGGGAAGCGTAGCCTAACCTTCGATCGACCCGGCGGGCTGTTATCAGCCACGAGCCCTTTATGTAGAGAAATCCCGACAATGCTCAGCTAAACGCCCCGCACCGAGCCTACGAAGAAGAATCTACGTATTCACTGAGTCGTCCTAATTCCTTACAATATATCTTACTTCATTTGAATAGTCTCTCGCCTCATTGCTCTTCCGATTTTAAAGGCAAACTCTACTGAAGAAACGCTTATAACAAAAACGTACAGACGTTGATAAGCCGATCTGTATGAAACGAACAAACTCCGAAAACCTATAATATTATAACGTTTACAAAATAATCACTCAAAGATAAAAAGCAGAAAATTAACTTTGAATTAGCCCAGGTTGCACGGGAGCGTTTTTCCCGTGGCGATTTTTTTTCGCAGGCTGGATTTTCAATGCACTGTTTAGCGCCGAAAATTGAGAATCCATCAGTGTATTTTTTTGACGTGTTGGGATGCGCTCTGTGGGAATCTCAATGCTCGGCTCAAAACACAGAGTTGAAAATCCAGTGCGCGATTAACTCCCGCCGTGATATTCATCGTCCGTGCGTACGTTACAAAGAAATGAGCTTTTTTGTTTCATGAAGGAAAATTTGATTTTATACGATGTTTATGCTTTCATTTTATCGTTTTAAGCAGCGCTCATATTATTTCCTCCTTATTTCATTAGCCTAATTGAATAAATTGTAAAGGTATTTGTGCGGGATGAGTTGATTTTCCTTCCCGATTAATAATTACCTACGGTCCTTACGTACTAATTTGCCATGCTGTGCTTGGTAAATAAAAGTTTGGCACAGCGCTAATCAAAACTTAGGCGTAGCATGTTCGTCACTATAAATAGAGACATACGCAAATCTTACACCAAAATAGTGCACACCAAAGTAGTGCACAAAACTACACCTTTACTCGTGGTACATTGTCACAACATACTATAAGGTTTTAACCCTTAATACAAAAACTTTTTTCAAGCTACGATTGTGTTTGACAAATACACTGCAGTTCTAACAAAAGAATCGGAATCAGTGCTCCCCAATAAACATCGCTGTACAAACTGCTGGTCATGCTCCATTAGCAGCACTAACTCTTATCCCCTAGTGATTTCCACAGCTTCCGCAAAACGCATCAACAGCTTTATTTTCAGTACTTTTCTCTCTTCAGTGAGTTTTCCTCCAGAAATCGATACAAAAAAACCCTGTCATAGGAGTCATAATTCGACTATAAAAGTACAACCGTACCAATAATGAGGACAGGAAGCAATTTTGAGGGCAGGAAATGATTTTTCTTTACCGTAGTCCAGACATTCAGGGGCCTCCTTTGATAAATTATACTGGTATAGTCGTTGCAAATCACGAGCGCGCGTCATGTTACTTTTATATGATTGACATAAGGTGCGACTTTTATTCACCAACTAAAATTCTTTCGAGTTTTTTTACCTATGACAGCTACAACCCAAAAGCAACCTTATCATATCAACAATAAAGATCACTGTAATTTGACAGACTTGAAAGTTGCAGCAACCGAAAAGCAACCCTATTGTCATAAGATTAAAGATCACTGTGATATTGACGGTGATGCAAAATCAGATATAAAATAACTATGAATAGACTTATATACACCACATACTTACGTAGGCATCGACTATACCGACTTACCTAAGTATGTAGGTATGCAAGGTGTGATTCCTAAGGGCCCGTTTACATGTACTACAACCACACCACATCGCAGCGACACAATGTGGGCAAACAGTGGTTACGTGTAGATAGTGTTGCTGCAACTTCTTGTAGTTGCGTTGTCGCTAGTAGTTGCGATATGGTTAAGTTGTGGCTAATGTTTGCAGACAGATAGATCGTTGTGTTTGCGATGTGGCCGACGACCGCTGCTTTTGGTTGCGTTTTGGCTTAGACATGGCCTTGATGTGGTCGATATCGCCCACATAACAGTTTATTGCCCACACGGTTGATTTTGACGGAGAAATGGGGTCCGTGTGAATAAACTATTAATTTTAATAGAAATTAGCGCCCGTCCACGTGTGGTTGTTGTGGTGTGGTTATGGTACGTGTGATTGGGCCCTTAATATACAGTTTGCCAATATAAAAGAAGTAGGTAAATTTTGAACACACTTTGAATTCTAAGCTACATATTCAATGGAGAACTTTGTTAGACTTTGCCTGGTCTTAAAGGTATTCAGAATCTTTGAAAGTTTTGTACTATGAATGTTGCATGTTTGCATACCAATTCCGTGCATCTATAGTTCATCATGCTATGTATTTTAGCGTAACTCTATCTATGAGACCATCCTTAGTAAATTATTTTGTAGATAGCATTGTAAATTTGGCTAACCTCCAAACTCTGGTTTCATAATCTGGTCAGCAAAAATATTTCAAATCTTAAATGCAAAAACTGTATACAGTCATACTAGGTATACCAGCACCCTAATTGCGTAACACACTATTACTGTCAATTTGAATCATTTTGAAGTTTATTGCTAATCCATTGCTTCAAATGTTCGAAAAATGTGTTTGCTTAGCAACGTAAATAACGCAATGAATGTTGTTAAACTGTCAAAATGATACCCATTGCTACTGATAGTGTGTTACGCAATTGCCCTGCTGCTTATACTTAAGGGGATTACAGGACCTAAACGCAAGTTTTAGAAGCAATAAAAGTATATGATCGACTACAGTAAACAAAATCAGAAAAAATATATGATATTCTTCAGGATATATGCTAGGTAGATAGTGTGTTGAAAACAACTAATAATAATAATACAACTAATTTGATACTATAGAAAAAAATCATGAAGATACCTCTAAAAACTTTAATTTTACAATAAAAACCATACTAATATACATACAATCATTCTGATTTTTTGTCGGATTATTCTACAAGCAACATACTAAAGCAGTAGTGTTTTAATTTTTTAGTCCAAACAATAGATTTTTTGTAAATATATAATTGCTTCATATTTTGCAATAAATTACCAGCGTTGTGTCATCGCGCTTCTCTTTCTTTTCTATGCAGTCCGACAGTGGCCGCGCTTTAAGTCATGTAGTCCCCGTGTGTAGTCCCCTTATCAGGCGTATTTGCATATCAAAGCTATACAATAAAGTGTGGTTTGACCCAGGGATTACTGATAAATATGATGACTACCGCTAGGTCAGATAGGCAGTCGCTCCATGTAAAATACTGGTATTCAGCTGCATCCGGTTAGACTGGAAGCCGACCCCAACATAGTTGGGAAAAGGCTAGGCAGATGATGATGATGATGACTACTGCTAATCTAAACTAATATGATAAAGAGAATAGATTTGAATTTTTATATGTTTGTATGTTCGTTTGTAACGGTGACTATCGAGGTGACGATTAATAATAATAATAATAATAACCCCATCGCCGTATCTCTACGTTGACGTCGTGGTGGGGCTTGCGCGCTCCGTACTCTGGGCCTGCGCCGAAAGAGTTTACTCTCCGGAATGGGTCTAAGGTGAGGAGCCAGACCAAGAGAGAGATACAGAAACCCGCAGGGCAGCATGTGGCGAGCTGTTGGGCAGTAGCGACCCCACGGACCCTATCTCCCGGGAGAAGTCTTGTTCCTCACCTCTGGCTTGCCTTTATTGGCCGGCTGGAGTGAAAAATGACGAGGAACAGACCTCCCACCTCATTCTTGCCTTTATTGGCCGGCTTGAGTGGAGATTCGCAAGAGCAAACGTGCTCGGAGGAAGGAAGTATTCCAGTAAGATGCTGGTAGGGATCTTGACCGTACTTCCGGGATTGTCCTGATAGCCGTGGAATACCTCTCCACTCCTCATAAGCACCTCAGGACATGTTGCCCCCTTGTCGCTACGTCACTATGTGCTAGCGACCGTTTCCGGGGGCCCATTATTGAGTGTGCAAGTCACCCCCTGCCATTTTATCCGTGTATATATAAAACATTGATCAGGCAGGGGTCATAGTTCTTCCATAGTTCTTGGTAACCAGTCCACTTCAGCCACCCAAACCCATAGTCCAACTTTTTATTTTTCCTATCCTACAATAGTCCTACACCAACCGGGGGTTATCCTTGGGTGCATTTGCATAGTGCATACAGGGATAATCGTCGGACGGTGCCGCATTTCCTTAAAATTTCCTAAGGGGCCTCTGCGAGTTGGCTTCGGCCCCTCGTACGCCTTCCAAAGGACCGGGACCCCATGGTCCCGAGATATATAAATTCAAAAATAAATAATAATAATATAATAATAATAATGTTTTATTCAAATTAAAATTGGTAAAATTATTACATAAAAGTCTTAGAAACTATTTACAAAGGTATAATAATGTTAGATGCCTGTACTAGGATAAACCTGTATCACAGGCGGCATGAGCATACCTTATGGTGATTATAGGACAATAACATTCATAACAATATTTAGCATTAGAAGTCTAGAAATAATGTCAAAATTTTATTAATTAATTATTTTATACCTAGTTTACTTAAATTACCTATCTTAAAGATCAAAATAGCAACAAAAAGTCTTATACTAATACGTAATTATTTACTTAGTCAGCGTAGAATACTTTATTGCACTTTAAAATTTTTGTGTCAGCAGAAATTGGTAAGTGGGTTAAAGTCAATGTTGCAAATTAAATCACGTCCGAGACCATGTGTTTCATCAACAAAATCGAGGGTTTGTAGGCCAGCGCAATGTTTTGTTGAGTCAGCAGCAGGCAGTAAACACGGAAGTCTGGCTTTAAGTATGACGCTCTAGGCGCCCTCGTAGTCGATAGAGTTGATGTACCTGTATTCCGCTATTTTCCTAGCAGGGCACCCATCACTTCCCGTTTTGTGGTTATTGGGCTTTTTAAAGCGTGAGCAAGTTGCACATTTCGGTGTGTCAGCTTTCTTCGCGCACTCTGACATCGAGTGTCCTTCTTCACCGCAGTGACCACACGTTGATTTTAGCTCTCTGCATGTTTTTGCTGCATGACCATATTGCTGGCATTTGTAGCATCTGGTGACCAAGGTGAAGTCCCTGACAGGGCATGACGTCCAATTTATAAAAAGCCTTGATTGGGATAATAGGGCTTTACGTATGTTGGCTGTAACTTCAATAACGTAGTTACAGGTCGACGCATCTTTCTTCCCAGATTTGTGGCTCAATTTAACCACGCTCAAAAAGGACTCCATAGGCATTGCTGGAAACTTATCGGCTACGTTCTGTTCATAAATGCACCTGAAGACTTCAGTTTCAGCCAAAGTAGTCGGCACACCTACAACCACGATCCGAGGTTTGCGCTTGTTTGGTTCGTCTGCGGTAAGTCCGGATGTAGAGAGCTGGACTGCGTGCTTGAGTTTGTCAGCATCATGTTTCGTCTCTGTACTAATAATAACGCCTCCATTTTTGGTCTTTCGGACACCACGTACTTGCAGCTTCATTTGATCAGGGCGAATGATTTTTTGCATGAGGTCTTTTGTTTCGTCACTTGACTTTAACTTATCGTTGGGATAAATAGCTACACAGCTTAAATTGTTAGGTCGAATGAAATTATTTGCACCCTTCTTCACCATATCGGCAAACGAAACATTTCCCGCAGTACCTGAGTCCTTAATCGTCTGCTTGAGCTCCGAAATATGTTCCGCCAGGTCGCGCTTTTCCTGAAGGGCCTCAACAACATTGTACGCGTGAATGGCTTTCTGCTTCAGAGACTGGTATAGAACTGCCATTTGTGAGGTTCCAGATCCTACTTTGCGGCACAGGGTAGAGATTTTCAGTTTCTGCTCCGAGTTGAGTTTGCCATCCGCGGCAATAGAGCAAACTTCATTTAAGTGCTGTTCGATGGCTGACATCCATTTTTGAATCTCGGGCGTTGAAACAACATCATCAATCACCGACTCAAGGACTGGGTTCTGCGTCGTCGTCTTCGACGGCGAGGCGGAGGAGTGCACTGGCCCCCTTGGATTAAAGGGGCTGTTATCCATTTTGTGTTTTTAATACGAGTCCATTATACACTGAAACTATACACTAAGCAAAATTACAGCTGCATTACGTTGGTAATGCACTAAAGGAGGTCACTATTATTAAAGTAGGTAATTATTTAATATTGCTAACGAGCACGTCTGTACACTGCGAATAATATAGACCAAAATATAGACTAATAGAGAAGTATAGAAGAAAAAGACATGTTGCGCCGACCCCAAATAAATTGGGATAAGGCAGGAGATGGAGAGAGGTTTGGAAGGAAAAAGGGGAGGCCTTTGCCCAGTAGTGGGACATAATATAGGCTAACAGAAAAAAAAAGGCAGGAGAATGATGATGTTTTTTTTTCATGCTAAAACAGCTGAACGGATTTGGATGAAATTTGGCACATGGGTAGACCATGACCTGGATTAGGACACAGGATACTAATATACTTTTTATCCCGATATTATGCGAGTGAAACCGCGGGACGCAGCTAGTTAATTAATAATTGAAAAGCATCATATCAATGTTCCTGGTCGTATTGATTTCATTCGGGGACATGTCTCCGCTTTGCGATATGCGATGCTTTGTAATTAGAAGCTCTCTGAATTGATTTGAACAAATAGGTACGTATGTGATTGAGAATTAGCGTTATTAGCTTTGAGAATTAGTCCTCAATCAGGGGGTATTAGGCATCTATGTCCGTGTGGTCATCCATGATCAATGGTAAAGATCATTGATCATGGATGACCACGCCCTCGTCCATAAAAATAATACCGATGAAATGTCGCCGACCAAGGGGTAGGCGACATTTCATCGATATTATTATTATGGACGATAGGTACCTACATGACAATATCGATTCAAACCTACGATGCAATGGATTAGCAATATCCATCAAAACTCTCGGATTGTGACTTAAAGTGTGTGACGCAATCAGGGTGCTAGTCACTTTAGTTAAACTTTTACTAAGTAGCTTGCTATATATAATTTTGGAGAATAACATAAGACTGTTGTATGTTTACTTTTAATTAACCGGCAAACTTGGGAGAGGTCGTGAGTTTCAAGTTGGCTCCTACGCGTTGCAAAATTAACCTGAACACACTCTTATCTCTTATTACAAGAATATTTAGCTTCGTTTCAGGGGTTAACATCAGAAAAGTAGTATTGAAGGTGGATGACGAAAGGAAGAAAAATGAAGGTAAATTAAATAACATCGCGCCTGTATTCCCCAAAGGGTCAAGAAGAGGTGTATGTACTAGTTACAACTGGCGACACACCTCTAAGGTAGGTAGCATATACCTACATACAACCAACAAAAACATTACCGCCAAACGGGGTGAATACGGATACAGGAGTGAATCGGGACGAAACTTTAAAAGGGATTTTAACATTGAAATAATATTGTTTGTTGCCAAACAGGATTCTAATGTGTTTACTATAAGTAACGATTAAGTGCCCTTGTTGGCAACAAACTGTATTATTTCAACGTTAAAATATATTTTAGAGTTTCGTCCCGCTTCACCGCTTCATTCCTATTCACCCTGTTTGTAGGTAAGTACTTATAAGAAATCAACCAACGATATGATTTCTTTACGTTTATTCCAAGCGTAGGTACGTCTTTACATTACTTCAGCTAAATTGTTACTCTTTTCTTCCAAACAAAAACCTAATACGAAATAAATATTTGACACCTCATTCTAAACTCGCTTGACTGTTCGAATGCAACCAGTTATTTTATTTCCAGCTAGGGCCCAAAATTCTGTATTACCTATTCCCCGCGAAATCTTACCACGTGCAAACCACGTCAATATCGTGTCCTTTACGGCAAGGAATCGAAATGTCAACCGTACGGAAAACATGTATTTTGACAGTTCAAACCACGCCATTGTGTCCTTTAATGATGCCGTGATTAGCTAAGGAATTGACGTGGTTTCCACGTAAGGAATCGTTAACTGGTGTTAGTGAATTAGGGTCCTACACACATAAGGGCGACTTTAGCGGACAACCTTTACAGTACCAATAAAAATCCGCATCAATCAAATAATAAGACTATACAAGCACAAGTAGGCACGTTTATTATCCTTCCACCTAAAACACATAGCCCAACAAAAGCAAAGGAAAGCGCCAGTCCGTCCCATTACCATAATCCCGTACAAATATATGCGGCGCACGCGGCGTTGTCCGTTGTTCGTCTTAATTATGAGCGCTCCTGTGACGGACGGTGCCGCTCCGTGAATACTGAATCAAATTATTCAAAAGCCGATCACCTGGCTGGATTATCTGTTGCTGGCTTTATTTGTGTTTGGATATAAGACTGAATGGACTGTTAGATTTGATAAGTTTGGTGTTGGGAATGGTGTTGGGTGTTAAATAAAAGGGTATTTTTTAGTATGTATAATATTTTTTGTGGTTTAAATTAACGAACACTTTTATTTCCCAGTTGAATACTCCATATCCCTTATCCCGATTTATTTGAGGCCGTCATCTCAGATAATAATTAGTAATGATCTTTTTTTGGGCTGAGTATGATGGTATGTCTGTTTTATAATACTTATTCTTCGTGTCGCTGACACGACTGTATTTTAAATCTTGTTTTCCCAAAACCTTGCTACTTCCACGGCGTTG
The DNA here is from genome assembly GCA_914767645.1 of Hydraecia micacea. Classification (NCBI taxonomy): domain Eukaryota; kingdom Metazoa; phylum Arthropoda; class Insecta; order Lepidoptera; family Noctuidae; genus Hydraecia; species Hydraecia micacea. The sequence continues at coordinate 7,833,824 of OU611794.1, forward strand.
TTGGTGGCAGCGCAGAGGTCACTTTGACTGTATGTTTTGGGGCACAGAGGGCAGGTTAGGAGGTGGAGCATGGTTTGTGACATAGCTCCATAATCATATCCCACTGCTGTTCCGTCAAGGTACCCCCATTTTACCAGGTTGGACTTAGGTACATCTTCCCACTTGTGACTGGAGACGGTTCAGACAGTTCCAAGTGGACCACGGAAGGTTACACCCTGCAGGAAGATACTCCTTAAATAATAATAATACTCATATAGAATACTTACCTGTGTATTATTAGGACCTTTAACGAAACTTCATTTTTTGGGATCGGAATTTTGTTGAGATTGGCTGAAAACCTCCAAAATAAAAATACAGACACCATTAAAAAAAAGAAAAACTTTTTTCTTTGAATTAAAGGGCTGCGTCTTTAATTTTTATCAGCAATACCAGCCAGTTTTCAAGTGGTATTTTTGAAGACCTAAATAAATAAATGGTTGAAGAAGTATTTTTTAAGACCTAAATGAAAAAAACTCGTTCAGCTAAAGTCAGTGAAAGTAGTAATGCCGTTTGGTGACAGACGAAGAAAACTTTACAAAGATGCATTTACAAGATTTACAACTTTTCAAGCTGAATATGGCCACCGTGTGGTTTTTATTGATAGGAGTCAGTCATAACACTCCGCGACTTTCCCGTTCGGAGACGTTCTTTGAGGTCCCCAGAGTTTTTTATACTTACAGGAAAATCGAGTTTTAGTTTAGCTCTGTCAACTACACATAAATTGCATCCAAACTGCTATTTACTATTGTATTACTTTGCAAGATCCAGTTAAAGCAACCTATACATATTTCTACATAATTTGAGTTGAATCTCTCAGTAAAATTCAAACGCCAAGCAGGTCCTACGAGTTTATCTGTCCCCATTCCCCAGCATTTTATATTTTTTGGTTTTATTTTCACAAGTATTTATGTCGCCGTGACTAGTGTGAATCCTTTGTTCACGAAACGTGATTCACCCGACAATACACACAATATCGTAAAAGTCACGGAAAACGTGAGCTTTATTTTAAGTCGAGTCCATTGTTTAAAACATTTACTCCAGCTGCCGATGCCGTTAACTTGGAAGAAAAATTGCTGCTAAAGCTTTCAAAGGTCTTTACTTCTTTGGAAGTATTGGGAAGAAATATAAAATGTACAGGAGTGTCTGTATCTACAAAGTGCATTTGGGATTTAAAAATGTCAAATTTGGCACCGGTTACAATATAAATTGATTTTAAAATTTCAGCAGCTGTGGCCGTCGGACATAAAGTCAGCTCTCTATGACGCATGGAATGTGATTACGATACGGCGTCATTATTTGAAAATTCAGTTGAATTACTGAGTACAATTGGGAGCTCATTTTCGGGTTCCATCTTGATTCGAAGTAGGGATGAAATTAAGGGGATTAAATGGGATTTCTTTGATGATATTTTCTAAACAAAGTAAGTAGTGGAGGCTAATTTCACACATTCTCGTAAAAGGTAAAAACACGTCGTAGAATGGTCTGGAATTCGTAAACAAACAAACATAATGTAAGTAGTAAGGGTGAAATAAATATGAAATCTTATATTTTGAAAAGCCAATAGAAAAGATAGATATAAGTGTAGCAAAAGGATAGTAAATTGCTAAAAAGATGAGGAAAAGTCAGGAAATTGTGTGAACTAAATACCTACTTAGTTGAGAGGTCAAGGTATCGATATACCGCCGTCGGCCATTTTCCAACCTCTTGAAGCTTACAGTTGGAATCTCCGTGTGCAACCGACAGTTCCGACAGCGTCTTCAATCAGAGCTCCGAGCCAAGAAGCGCTTGTGTGGGCATAAACTGGCTGTAATTCAATTGTGCATAATCCTATCAAGCACAGTTCACATTGATATTGAGTGGTGTAAGTCCGTTTCAGTTACCAAGACAGTGGTAAGATCAAACTGAATAATTATACCTCCTGTATGTAGGTATACCTATACTACAGTCCTTTCACAATTACTACTGTCAAATCAACTGTCAAAATCAAAGTCATCTTTATTTTCGTCACAATAAGGTTGCTGTTGGGTTGTTACAATAAAGTTGCTATTGGATTGTTGACACTGACTAGTCTGTTAAAACCACAGTGATCTTTATTCACGTCATAATAAAGTAGTTGTTTTGTTGTTGCCACTGACTAGTCTGTCAAAACCACAGTGATCTTTATTCACTTCACAATAAGGTTGTTAGGTTGCCGCTGTCAGAGATAAAATAACTGTGAAAGGATTACTACAGCTTACTTATAACTACAAAAAAATTTTGTGAGTATCTTGACTCACAACATTGAACAGTTATTTACATCACTCTTTAAATGGATGTAAGCTTTAAAAGTAAATGATCATAATAAAAATGAATATTAGCAGTCTAGCTAGAGGAAAGATGAATATTTTTGCCGTCTGTCTAACTTTTCTGTTGATTGTACGTATTCAGCGTGCGACATCGACGCGCAAACTGAAACATATACACACATGCATCTCAGCACATGATTCTACCGTACAAAGGACATCATTCACGTTTCATACATTTTTGGGCCAAATCTGAAAGTAAAAACGTAATATTCGGATAGATCACCAAATTCCTATTATTTTTTACTATGGCACCAAACCTGTGCGCCCTATGGTTATGTTGTTACATGCTTTAAAAAAAAATGTGAAATAAAATGTTATAAGATGTGTGTTATTTTAATACATTTGGTCAAATATAGTAAATATGAAAAAAAAAAACAAGCAACAATACCAACAGTACCTCATTTAGATTCAGTACCTTTCATTTAGGTAAAAAAGAGCAAAATGAAACAACATTAAATTGTATAAATTCATTTATATTTGTCCTAATCTAACATATACATCATGTAATCCTATTGCAGGTGGGGTGAGGTATGGGTCATGTCTAGCATAACCCATGTACCAGACTATGGTCATGGTATGTGAGCAGCATCCAATGGTCCTCTTGCCGATATTGCATGTACAATAATAATGAGCTAATGCTCGACGACCATTTGCTGCCCGATCTAGTGCAATGTACACATGATATTTTTTGGCTTGGATGTGGCGGGATTGTATTCGTCCTCTTATAATCCACAAGTCTTCCCCTTCAAGTTCCCTGACTATTTCCAGAGGAATCCCACCACCGAGCTCAATGATAAAAACTCCGTCGGATTGAAGGTGCTCTCCGTAATAACTTTTTGCTTGTTTGAGCTGATATACACCAAGGCTGAATAATATTAAATCTTCTTCTGTCAATGTTGGAAAATCATTGAAATCTGTCATATCCGCAGCCATGGGTTGGAACTGTGATCGCCTTCGGTTTAAATTGGGTAAAACGGTTGGTGAAGCATGAGGTTCAGCGTTGACTTCTTCGTCTGCAACATCATGATCCACTTCACGTTGGTGTCGGAGATACCGACGCTCAGCCCGTTGCCAACAGGGTCGACAAATAACCTCTGTAGGTTCTTCCTGTAAAACAAGAAACATGTATTATTCGTTGCACATGTACATACATGAGCCGTGATATTCTAATCGTTTTGTTTCCTAAGCAAGAAGGGTTCTATTTCACGGTATATACATACAAGGTGATACAATGATTAGTTAAGTACAAAGGAGTACTTATATGTATATAGAAACAAAAACGTGTGAAATAAATAATTCTAATAAATGGTCAAAATGAATGAGTTGATGGCAAGTGACCAAATTATTTGGAAAAAGAAAACATACTGCGCCGACATCAGGTAAACTGGTATACAGACAAGGAAATGATGAAATAAAGACTTAGTCAAAATCATATAAAACTCTAGGTAGGTAAAGGTCTGTATATAAAATGAAATAAAATAATAATGATTCATACCTGTCGAACTAATAGATCTTCAATAACAAACTGTGCAACATCCGTATGCTGTGATTCTCGGGAAGTCCAAGTATAACTTCGACGATTACCGACAGGCGTACGACACGAAATACACAATTGTCCACTCATAACGTCAGTTAAAACAATAACAATAACAAAAAATAACTATAAACAAATAACAACAAACAAGAATAACAATATTAACTGAGGAGTGCAAGTCGCGATTTAGCCGTCCGATGTAACAAGAGTCGCATGGATAACTGAACAAAACAAAAGACGGGTGACGCGGGGTACAGTAGTTGCGGGCGGCGGGGAGGGACAAACCGGTGATTTTCCAGGTACCTGCTTAAAACAGCAGGGCAATTGCGTAACACACTATCAGTAGCAATGGGTTTCATTTTGACAGTTTAACAACATTCATTGCGTTATTTACGTTGCTAAGCAAACACATTTTTCGAACATTTGAAGCAATGGATTAGCAATAAACTTCAAAATGATTCAAATTGACAGTAATAGTGTGTTACGCAATTAGGGTGCAGGTTTGGACTTGTTGTGAATTGTGACGCTCTGTCTGTGCCTGTGCGGTGCGTGGAGTATCAATGATGAAAATACTCTCTTAATAGAGAATAGAATTCATTTTATTGCACATCAAAAGGACATACACAGTATGAATAATTAAATATACATGATCAAATGTATGAAAATAACAACTTCATAATAACATTTTTATTGTATTTTAAAAGTGTTTAACACCGTAACCAAAGGGCGCACAGATTTGGTGTCGTAGTAAAAAATGATAGGAATTGTGAGTTCTATCCGAATATTACACATTTTTATCCTGGCCGGCACTTTCAGTTTTTGGTCCAAAATGAATGATGTCCTTTATCGTTGGTTATTTAAAAAAAATAACTGATGTTCCATAGACAAGTGCATTACCTACGCGGTTAAAATGTATGGAACAGCATTTTTTTTTGTAACCGACGATTACGAAAAAATTAAAAATTAAACTCAGGCCGTCTTATTACAAAACAAAATCTAACTTTAGTTCTGCCAGCCTATTTAGAACTTTATTTCGATTTGGACAAAGGTTTTAATACTTAAATGACAACATAGCACCATAGCACCGAACTAAGCTGTAATTTTTGTATAAAGAACTGCATTTCTATAACAGTTAGGTTCTAAATTCAATAACTGGCTCGGTGGATAAACCCGATCTGAAGAAAAACCTTGTTTTGTAAAAGGGGGGAGTGGGTTTCAGAATGATGTACTGAATTGTAACAGGTTGCGCGCGGATGTCCCACCAACCTCGTACATTCTTGTAGCTATAAATAAAGTTAGTTTTATTACAAATCCCATAAGCATAAACAATCCATTTTGTTCAATAAAGGGCTGTGAAATGTCGACCTCAATGTAGTCTGCGCCTGTTCCCTGGAGCAGTAGAATAATATATCTTATTGAGTTCAATATAACTTTTTGTAGGCAAATATGTAAATGTTTGAAACACGGACACCTTTTAACCTTCCCGTTTAAACGGTATGAGGGGAGGTACAGACGCCAGCAAATCAAGCTACTACAATCTGTCAAATTTCTTTAATAGGTTTTCAAATTTATCGCTAAAGCATAAGGTCCAAGATTGATTGGGAAAATTTGACAGTTACTGGTAACTTGAGGTGCTGGCCTCTATACACTCTAGAACGGAATTCGTAATTAAAGTAGACAGTAGGTATGCTAAACTCTTAATTTTTTTATTTATCACCAAAACTGTAATCACACTTTGGTACAAAAACAACAAATCTTTTAACGACAAAATATAATTATTACCTCTAAACAATAGTCTTATCAATAATAGAACAAAACTATCTAACTCATCTCCTTAACACAGTTATATGATCGCTAAAATTGACTTTGTTTTTATCAAACAGACTATTGATTCATACAAACATACTCGTACATTACGTCTTGTTTCTTCACAGTACTATAATATTTCTGTTTTCAATTCATCATTTATTGAGAATAACACAAAGACAAATTCATTATTTTATATAGTCTCAGATAAGATAGGTAAATATGACACAAAGATTGAAGAATTTATGATTCAAAAGTCTTGGCTCTACATTATAAAATATGAATATTTAACTACGACAAAGGTCCCACGAGTACTTTAAGAAGTAGGAAAAATTAGCTATTTTATTTTATAGTAAACATCTACTCTCCAGCTTGACGTTGAAGGTATTATTTGGATTGTTGGTTAACAAGCAAACATGGTTACGTCCCAAGGTTGGGCGGCTATCGGGTTTTATACAGTTTGGTAAATAATAACAATGTTTTTATTGTACGCGATTTGAATAAAAAGACAAAGGAAAAGATCCAGTCCACTGGTTTGTGAAGATAATAGAAGGATAAATGTTATTTTATTTCAGTTTATTGCTTTCTCAATAAATCTATCACTTCAACTTTCACTTCAATTAGTAGATACATAATTTTCTACGGAAACAATTTTATTATATACACAATTCCTTCATTAGTCACTAATAAAACAAAATGTTCTTTGCGAGCTCTTCATCACGAGAACTGCGCACACTATCGCACTATCATACGGAAGTGGTGATCTGTTCTATGAGGTGATGCTCGCGGCGGCGGCAGGCGGGCCGGCACGAGCCGCCGCGCGTCCATGTGGCGCCGCGCGTCGCCAGCCCCTCGGGCACCGAGCGCGACGGGCGCAGCGGCGGCGCGCGCCGGTAGCAGTCGGGGCAGTGCGTGGCCGAGCAGCACGCGCGGTCTAGCGGCGCCGCGTATGAGAGCGACTTGGGCAGGCGTGTGCCGCAAGTAGGACCAGGCCAGGCACAGTACGCCGTGGCTCCGCCGGCGCTGCAGGCACACCACGTGGGCTCACAGCGTGGTGGGGGAGTAACACACGGACACGCCTCCACCAGTGTAGGAGCAGGCGCCGGTGGTGGCGGCTCCGGCTCCCGCTTAGAAAACCCAACAAAAAACAACAGCATAGCGCCTGCCAGCGTCGCCGCTGACGAGAAGTAGAAGCCTGCTCGTGGCACTTGTTGATTGATGTACCCTGTGACTGGCACACCAACCATGACTGGAATAGCTTCAGCACCTTGCACGAACCCTGTTTAATAAAAAATCTCTTAACCATCTTCTTTTAAAGCGAAACCTATAAACGATTAATGGTTTAAATATTCTTACCCCAAACTCTAGTAAAATGTCGTCCTCGGACACGTTCCATTGTGAGCATCTTTATAGAATATAAAAATCCTCCCAAACAAAGCCCGTACATCCAAGCAAACAGCACGTATCCGTGATAACCCTCCACGCTACTGAGCGCGAGCATTGAAATACCTGGAAACATTCTTCCTTATTACTTCTGAAATATATTACGTCTTCGTGGAAGTGAACGTAAGAAAAATGTTTATTAATTGTGTACCTATTCCCACCATAGCGGTTTGGCAAAGATATTGCTTAGAGACGAGGCACTGCGCTGACGGACGCACCAGCACGAGCCCAAAGCCAGCACACCCGAGCACCGCAGCGAACCCCAGAAACGTTTGCAACAACACCAGCGCACTCTCTTCTAAGCCTTCTTGAAAACCTTGCAAAGCCTATTAAAAAACAAATATTAAATATTAATCACGAAAACTTTTTGATTTCCCAAAACTTTAGCAATTAGACTTACCAAAAAAAACACGGGAGTGTAAAGTCCAAACGCAGCTAATCCGGCGGCTAGCAACAAAACTTTCGCCGGCCGGGATTGGAGAGGGCTTAAATCGAAGATTGGTCCTCCTCTCTTTAGGCCTTTCTTTTCTTTTACCTAACACAAATAGAAAAGAGTTAATTAAATTATAATCAATCAATTAAACTTGGGCGAAACATCTTCAAATTGGCAATTTATATTAACTAAAGTGAAACTTTGCTTCACTAAGTTGAGAAATGTTCCTTACATAAATTAGTGTCAGTTTCCGTTGGTTACAAATAATTTGTCTTAGATTTAAATCGGTGAGTTGATTGAATAATGTAAAAAGTTTCAATCTTACCGGCCTTACCTTTCGACGTTGGTTCTTGAGGTGAAGTATGGCGCGTCGTTGGGGGTGATAGAGAGATGCACTGCGGTATACGGCACTAAGGAAGAAAGCTAGGACGAGCACACCAGTTACTGCCTGTAAGCCCAAACGCCAACCTAGTTTCCTGTTAGAAAAAGTGAACATTTAATAAAAGATTTCTTTTTGTACCTAACGGCGTTAAATATTATTGTATCCAATATCAGATTGTATTCGTACTAAAATTAATTAAGAGCAATTTGGTAACAAATTTTTATTTTATTTCTCTATGTCCAGAAATGGCCTTCAATCTACCAAATTGATATCGATTTCCAAAGTTATCATCATCTGCCTAACCTTTTCCCGTCATAAGTCATATATAAAAGTATTATAAAAATTTGTTTGAGAATAAATTATTTGATACTTCAATTTAATTATTTTCTATGGCATACCCGACGGCTTCCTTATAGGCGACGCTGAAGAGTGCGATGCCCACGCCACCCCCAGCGTGGGCCACCAGCTCAACGAACTGCCTCCGTCTCCTGAAGTAGGCTCCCAGCACCAGACCGGCAGATTCTCTGACGAACCCACAGCCCACACCCAACACTACACCTGGGTTGGAGATACCAAAATTAAAATACATAGGTAAATGGACGCGTACCGTGAGGACTGGTTCGAGGTGGCGCGGGGAAAGAGTTCCTGGAAGGATTTGGGGGAGGCCATTGCCCAGCCGTGGGACAGTATAGGCTAACAAAAAAAAAAATAGGACTCGATGAGGGTATTTTTTTTTAAATAAAGAAAATCACGTGTAATAAATAAAATCCAGGATTACCATTTTGGGTCAAGTGTTGTGAAACTGTAATATTGTATGAAACCAAATGCAATGTTATTTGAGAGCCGAAAAAGGTTGAATTCCATTAGGGTTTTACATCCAATTACATCCCGCCTGAGTTTCCCGAAATGGCTAGCAGTGATGTATTCCACAGTAATTATACTCGTGAAGCCACAACGTTACCAGTTACAGTATTGAGCCCTATTCAATATGGCCACAGAATAACTAATAGTAGATACTATGGGGCAATTCCAACTTCTGAATTACTACTGAGAATTTGCTCTTACAACATCCCATTAATACTGTTCTGAAGTAAAACACGATCTTGCTAGATGATAATGACTAACACAACAACACAACACCACTAACAAAACTTTGATTTCGGCTAATTATTACTTCCGAAAGCGTAATTCGTATTTATCGCTGTCACCATGAAGTAAACCACGATCTTGCTAGATAATGTCTGATTTATTTATCCGTACGGTGCACGAACAAAACATTATTGTGAGGTTACCCTCAATGTTCATATACAACATGTTCAATCGGAAAATCGAACAACTAGAGCAACAAAGCAGCAAAATATAAAGTGTAAAGGTAGCAAGAATTTTCTTGACTCATATAAGAAAAATTGTTATGCATTTTTCCCTTTCTTTGCTTATCTGACGTTGTTACAACCAGTACCAGCTATAATTAGCAAGTCGGTCTGCCTCTAGGCAGCAGGGTATGTAGGTACCATAAAAGGTTTTTTAGAAATTCTAAAGAACCTTTAGAATCTTCCGCACTCTGAACATTTACATTTAGACAAAATAAAGAAAATACACCAAAAAAGAACACCAATTGTCACGATTATTTTTGTCTGGCATTTCTGAATACAAGTCCTTGCAAATAAAACGATGATTTTGGTAAAAATATATTTAACCCTCGCTACCTATGGTAACGATATCACGCTTAGCAAGCATCCTCGAATATTAAGTAAAACTAACAAGCGAGCATGATTCAATATCCCGAGAACCCGCACTGCGTGGAGAGGATAACTTAATGAACCGAACACGCGTTTTATACAAAACTGAGCTTTGCACCTTTGTTTTAGAAAGATAACATAAGGAATTTACTGCAGCTGAATTCGGACGCGAAGAGTTTTCTGCCGGTTCATTTATGGCTTAGCAAATGTTATCTGTTGAAGTAACGCTCTCGTAACTTCACAGACTCAAAAGCTTAACGTAGATCACATTACATCGTCAAGAGTTTTTAGAAGTACCATATCGTGTTCAGACTTTCTCAAGTAGTTAAGTATGTAGTATGTAACCAAAGTTTACGCCAAGTATTGGTATAAACAAAGCCATTTGATATCGAAAATTGTCAAGTAGGTAACCGTGCTTACCGTAACTAAGCAATGTCTGATGAAGCTGCGTGGCGAATGAAGTGAAGAGGCAAGCGAGGGGCAGTAGCAGTCCTCCAAGGAGTGCTACGAGGCGCGGAGATTTCCTGCGTGTCGCTGCAAAGGCTCCGGCGGCGCGAGATACTCCCACGCATATTGCTCCAGCCCAAACTGAGGGACATAATGTTGGTATAGTATTGAATAGACAGTAGTCAACCGAGAAGTGCCACAAGGCGTGGATACTCCCATGCATATCGCGTCATCAAACATTTTTGAAGTGTAAAATTTAAATATTGGTAAGATATTATTCTTAAATCGCTCATCATTTTAATTATTTTGTTGAAATAAGTACTTTTAATTATGTTCATAGCTTAATTGAAGTGCCAGCTACAATATCACCTTGTGATGGTACCTATTCAATATGCAGTTTTTTTTTATTTGGAATTATATCGAAAAACCCTTAAAATTCAAATATCTCGAAAACTATTGAATTTCGGCCATACATATGTGGGGTTCAATATGTTGCATTTTGGCCCCCCTATCTGCTCCTGAAGGATATACGTCGAAAGTCCTGACTGACTGATATAGCAACGCACAGCCTAAACCGCTGGTCCCGGAGACATGAAATTTGGAGGGTGTGTTCTTTGTGAAGAGTAGGTATTCAACTATTCACTAAGAAAGAGTTTTTCGAAATTCCACCCCTAAGAGCACTAAGAGGGTGAAATTTCACGCGGACGAAGTCGCGGGCAGAAGCTAGTGTACCTATACCATGCGCGCAGTTTAATATGGCGTGTTTAATTTAACTCTTTACATTTCCTGTTGACCTTTTCGTAGTTTAGCGAGCTTTTCAGCGCTCTCGTTGACGAGGGACCCACGTTTCAATTCAAATTCGCTGGATTAAAGTTTTGCGGGCCATGCTTACTATGTGAGGGAATTCGACAACTTTCAGGAATAGATTACTCTCACATATTCCATGTCGTGTTTTGCTTGATATTAACAGAGAAACACACACACGAATTGTTGATTCTACAAGTTTGTGGACTAGGTACATAATTTGCCAAAGCGTCAGTCTTTGAGCTCGGCACTCAGTGCCTTCGTTTATCCCAACAACTCAAAAACGATTTGATCAATTTTATCAAACAAGGTGTCAAATCACTTTTCAACAGGAGAATTAACGGCTCAGTGGATCATCCCGGTGATCCAACGAGGGAACTAGTCGGAAAAATAATTGTGTTGCCAACATTTTTTGCACGAAATTGAGAACACAACGTACTCTTAATTTTCGGGCTGAATTTCTGCTAATTGGAAGCTGTGTTTCAGTCAGATTATTTCGCATAATATCCATACATTTCAGATGACGTGTTATGATATGAAACATCTCGTTTTTGTAATGTTGAGAAGTTGAAGATGTGAATGAAATTTTAAAAATACAATTCAATATTTCGAGATTATGTTAATTTTTTTTTGTTTTGAAAATCTGTTTTCCATTGTAACTTTTGCACGGTATCTTGCTCGTATCTTACGAATATTTCACCAAGAGAAATAATCTTCTAAGGAAATATTTTTGCATTTTCTTCTATTTTATTAGAGTGGAATTGTTCTACATTCTGTGATCCTCCTTAGGGACATGACCGTCCTATCCCGACATAGACGGACGTACAATAAAATCTGAGCGATAAAACCCTACCAGTGTCACGAAAAACTCTTTACCTTTGAGTATCACGTCAACAAAAACACATTTAGATTATTGTTGATAGGAGACAAACAAATGAAATGTAACCCAAAAGGCCGAGCAAAGGGATCCAACTAAAATTTTATTTGCATATAGGTACAGACGCCAGCACATCAAGCTACTACAATCTGACTAATTTCTTTAATAGATTTTCAACTTTATCGGTCATAAGGTTCAAAGTTGATTGGCAAAATTTTACAGTTTCAGATAGCTTAGTGCTGGCGTCTGTACATAAGTGTAATTTACAGACAACAGACCAGAAGATAAGTACCTATGCATTATAGGCCTAGGACAATTGCAAATTAAGATAACACCATGACGAATCGTAAACATTGCCAACTGCAATGGATCATTAGATAATATCACTCACGTCATTTCGTCATCAGATACGCATTATGATAACAAACAATAGTGCCATTGTATGCCACACAATGTCATGTTCGATGCGAACGGAATTGCAGACACATTCTTATTTTAACCTTAATTAGTTTTGCTAAGATATTGCGGTCGATGTAAAACACATTAGTCGGATGTGATGTGAGACTGGTAATTTGGGAAATGCCGCCATACTCCCATCGTTCCGAGATTTCACTTAACGCCATTACCCGAATGGTCGTTCCCCTTTATAAATATTGTCGTACGCATTAGCGTTCCTTCAGAATGTACCAAGAAATCGTCGGACGAAGTTAAAGTCGACATTATTAAATTAGCCTTTAGGATATAAGGGATAATAAAATTGTGACGATTTTTATCTTGCAGCTTAAGAGTTATAATTATTTGGCCAGATTTTTCACTTTATTGCATTTTAATTATTGGCACCGTAAGACTGGATTAAAGTTAATTAACGTTTTTAATTTTGTTGGGATCATGCGGTATCGAGGACTGCAATCAGGCTGGGTAATATTGCCTGAGTTAAGGTATAATGCCAAATGGCCAAATGCCACAGAAAGGAGGCATGTGTCCCAGCAGCGAGAATAGGAATAGGCAGATTAGGTATAGGTAATAAGGTTCGGTATTAATTAGTGCAGTGTTCGGTATCGTCTTGTCCGTAGTCTACCTCAACTCGTTAACATCGCTAAATTCCAATTTGAAAGCGCCGCAAAATGGCGAACCTGACAGAGTTATGTCCCCCCGCCCAGCCCCTACCACTGACAACAAAGACCACGCTCATAACCGAAATTACTTTTGCCTCTTAATATTCAACCCCAGTCGTGAATCTTGGAAAATTAATTCAATAAATCAACCTGGTCCACAAATACCGGTGACTCGGAAAGTTCATTTACTTAATAAATAATATTAAATTGTAGTTGTCAAAACACAAGCTCTTGGCTTTGTTCACGTAAATTACGACTAAATAGAGACGTCAAGAAAAACGTTACAAATGCTAACAGCCGAACAAAGTTGTAACAAGTGAGCAGATGAGCCTCTTTATTAAATTGGAACTTTACAAAACGATAGTAATTAAAAGTTGTGAAGGTGAACTCGTTTATTTTGGCTGTAACGCTGTTACGCTTTCATTTTGCGTCGTAAATATTTTTTCGTCGTTGTCTGTTTATTTAAGTATTATATCCAGAGGGTTGCCGTTGATAGATTACTTTCCCTGAGTCCCTCGTCGACCTCGGCTACGCATTCAAAATTATTTTCTTCTTCAATCTTACGTTCAGTTATGACATTTATAAGTGCTATTGTCGTTTCGTCGTCCTTACTTTATTTATTATTTGTCATGTCTAATAATAATATACAATCCTAATGCAAGCTAAATTTCATCTTATTTTACGCATGATTGAATTTTATAGGATGCCAGCGCGCAGCGTATAGACAATAACAACGTAAATAACGCAAACTTTGTTCAGGCGATGGAAAAGTAGAGAGGCAGTATATTGGTATACATTACGTTAGATAAACTTGATCTACATTGTTTGGAAGCGTTTAAAGTTTGTAAGCTCTTACCAGCATGATCAGCGGATGGTCCAAGGTGTCTCAGGGCATACACATGAAGCGCTCCATAGGCTAGCTGCAGCCCAGTGGACAGCAGATGGGCTAGGAATGCGGCCCCGCACACGATCCATCTGGAAACAAACCCAAATTTAGACAACGGCCTTTTTCTATTAAATTACGAATCCTAACTCCTACCTTAGTAACACATGGCTGATTCACCCAGATTGTTCCGTCGTGCATGTAAATCACTTCTAAATTCTGGCGTATCACGGATCCATGACGCGAGGCGCGTGAAGCCCGCGACGTAATTAAATCGCAGCGATTATTTCGCCGCAGTATAATTCTCGCGGCGAAGCTCTGGTAAGTCGGCAGGAAGTTAACGCAGTAATCCTTATTTTAAGGCTTATCTCTATTACAGCAAATCGTAGTGTGAATTATTAATACAACGTTAAAGGTGGGAGGCTCTGGGGACACAAAGTGCCTTATTTACTTCACATCTATTATGTAAGGACACAAATAACGCTCAGAAATCATGAACATATTTCTCAGTAAAATATCTGAAACGTATCTTTTTTCGTAATTCTTATTTCATTCAATGTGAGACACTAGACAGTTTCAAAGAGCCATTCAACGACACCCAGATGGATGTGAAGATCGGGCAAAAAGATTTTTCAATGTAGCGTTCGTTCAAAAATTTCAGCATTCAATTTCCTCGTACGAAGACCTTTTTTTTGTCATGCCTTTGGATGTCCTGAAAGCGACATTCTGTGAAAATCCGTCAAATAACTGTGCATGTAGCAAAAGGTTGTGAATTGTATTCATAACCATTTACGAATGTTTAAACATAACTTCAGCTTCGGTACGGATTACAGGTAATTATAATGAAAAATTGGTTTTTCGAATTCATTATTTCAGCTGTTCGGACCAGTTGTGAAAAGAATAATACTTCTGAAAACCAATTATAAAATGGAATCATTATTAACATGTATGAGGAGGAGAGGTTCTGTCATCGCCAGAATACCTGCACATTAACAGCCGTGACACGCAGTCAATATCCGAAACATAAATTCGTTTATCGCCCGATGAGACCGTCGCATTACGAGTAAGTATGTCCGTATCAGATTCGCGAATTCCCTGCTGACTGTACCTCGCGTTCACATTAAATTCATCTCGTACCCGGAATAAAGTTGCTTCACGACTGATGATGATATTATATGTCTTCATCTTGTGTCTCGTCACGAACTCTAGGGAAATTCGAGAATCATGTTCATTGTGCCACATAGCTTGTCGGAACATTTATCTGCGACCGAAGACGGGTTATGACGTGTCATGTCGTATCTAGTGGTACATCAAATCTTATACGTAATGCGTATTGTATGAGAATAACATCCGTTGTTATTAAAGGGATGAGGTAAAACAATAGCAAGATACATGAATAAGAATGATTAGATTACATGAATAATTCATTCAACAATTTCACGATTCGTCAAAAGGAGTATATATGCCTATATATTGTGTTTATTTCAACCATATTATTTAGGGAAATAGTTACAACTGCAATACACAGAAGTAGTCTAGGATCCGTAATTAATGTGTGATATTGGATGTGCTTGCGTAATCCCAAAGGATTTAGCTTAATCTTAGCTCTGGATATCTTACTGCTACCATCTACCCGCTGCTACAGGTGAATGTTCTAGATCCTTAATTGCTTAACTTTTAACCAGGTAAGCATACAACTTCATTATTAGCACATTTACAATAGAATAGAATACTCTTTACTACGTCATATATATTACAGATATAAAATTTACAAAGAGTGATACAATGGGCGGTCTTATCGATAAGAGCGATCTTTTGAAGACAACCTTTGGATGGATTAAAAAGGGGAAAGAGAGACAATACTGTGGGTAGTCTGTCATGTGGTGTACCATTTACTTCATACAATAAATACATACATAAAGCATGTTATACTAATCTATAATAATAATTATGAAACAGGAGCAAAGAAAATATGATGTTTATGGAGAGAGGAAGTGCTTTTTTTAATGGCATATTTACCATTTTAGATTAAGTATTTGTTTTGTCTTCTAATACACATTTGAACATCAACTAAGTATGGCGCTCACACAAAAGAAAGGGGTTAAATATAATGACCACTAAAAAATATACTAAACACTAAAAAATTAAGTCTAAAATTACAATAGTTCTAGCTGGGCACCCCGAGGTTAGGTTTGGTTAGGTTACTTTAAACCCATTACACAGAAATAAAATAAAAAAAAAATAAAAATAGGAGCTTCGGGATGCAACAGCGAGCAAAAGAGAATACAAATACCTTTACCTAGGTATTCTACAACAAAATGGAGTTTTAATTTTGTTGATCATTTACTATTTTTGGCAGTGAAAAGCGTTTTTTTGATGTTATATTTTACTTTATCTGATAATAAGTTAAACATAAGCCCAATAGAAAGTTAAACATGGTAAATATCCTGTTCTATGTGTATGTATAATAACTTGTCATGTTACTTGTAAGCTGAAGTAAACAGACAGGTATAAATATACTATAAGTAATACACGAACGTCAAAATAAGCCAGTCCTGAATGACGATTATTTCGGTTTTTTTTATTGTTACTCGTCTGACTTCACAATTTATTTCGGTTTGAATATGATAAGAAATATTGATCGAAGCACTTTAATGGAGGGCTGAAAAAGTAATAAAACAGTAGGTACCTACTTAATCTTGATATTCCTAAAGTTTGTTTGATGGACATGGTTACCGGCAGTCGTAGAATTTTATAGCAGCGAGATTTCGACTTTCGTTTTGTACCGTATTCTTCGTCGAACAATTTTCAGATTTAGTGTTAGTTTTTGCTCGCGTATGCTTTATTTTTATGCTCCTGTTACGCGCTCCAAAATTCACGCTAATAGATTGTTTCTACGTCACTGGATGTCAAAGGCTGATTGTTAGAATAACTTTTATATTTTAACGTTAATACTAATCGTTGTACAGTATGGTATGGTAGACTTGCTGCCTTATACTTGGTTGGATATTCCATTTAGTGTGTGCAGAGTTACTCAAACCGAAGTTAATGAAGTTGACTACTAGCTGAACAGTCCAACTTTTCCCTAACCTAACTACAGCCAATGGAGAAAGCTCGAGAGCATTATCAACGCTAACTTTTAGCTGTTCCAGTTTATATGATGCTAATAAGCTGCTTACCAGGTAAATAGCAGTGGTTAATTGTTGAGGAGTTGTAGGTAACTGATATTTACTCTTGCACATTATGGGAGGAATTCTGCATGTTAGATTGTTAGCTTTTCCTTACAGGCTAGTCGACAACTCCTGTATTACTATTGATATTTTGATACATTTTGTTTGACTATTGTTATAAATGGACAGTTGATGTTGTGGGTACTCACCCCCATCCGCCCTCTGGGTAGAAGTGGTGCTTGATAGCGCGGGTGTCGAGCTCTCGGCGACGCAGTGCGGGCACGGTGCGGTGCAGTGAACGCAACTCGCGCTCCCGCAACGCACCGCCCGAGGATTCTTCCTCGCCGTCTGGCCATCCATCTGCGGATAAAGTACATTGTCAACAAAGTTCTTTAATGTTTCCGTATTTATTTGCATCTTCAGCAACCGCACAGGGGAACAAAGTAACATGATTTGGGAAGGTATTATTGTAGCTGAAGTTATTCTGGATAGTGTTTTTCACTTTATAGTAGTGCTTTTACTTTTGGGTATGGACTCAAAAAGCTCCGTAAACCGTAATATGACGTCATTTCTGCTGATTATTAAAAAAGAGCCAAAACCAAGAGAGCTCATAACTTTTCCCTACTGTTTTATTTACAAAGAAAGCTCCACATAAAAAAGAAATAAAAAAATGCGTAACACTATATGGCAGTCATTTCAGTATTTTTATACTGCGAATACCTCTAATTTCGGTTTACGTGAATTCGATACAAATTGCCGGAGGTTAGTGAAGGCGAGTGTAAACAATTGTTAACCTAATATTAAACATAAAAACGGAATTCGATAATACTGATATTGTTGAACAATGTCTTTATTCTCATTTTACGACTCAGAACAAGTCATTTGACGCCCCCTTATCAGAAAAGGTACTGTTCTTCAGATCTCAAAAAAAGTAAGTAAATAAGAAAATAATTCGATAAAAGAAACGTCCTCACGGAATTTTCCGGCAACATCTACAAATTGTACTTTTGTTTTATTATTTCCATTTGAATTAACTCAGAAACTCACAAGAGATAGACCTTCAATGATTGGCAGACAAAAGTTATTCAATTATCGATACCTACCCAAAGGAATTAGATTGAGTGCTCCGAATCGCTAAAACTGATTACACAGCAAACGTACGTGCAAAAGAGTACTGTAAATATTAGGTAAGTTTAACTGTGTCGATTCAGCTATATTTTCATTCAGCATAAATCTTTTTGGGAGACAAAACAACTCGAAAAGGATCTCTTAAATGTAAGGTTCGCATGAAAGCAGCCGAGCGGCTAAGTGCTTCGCATCCGGCGGAGGAACCATACATTCGTTAGAAAAAAATTGTGTTGACCGTTGTTGTCGAGAAATAAATTCGCGCTGAGTTCTTTCAACGTGTAGCCGTCACCATGTGTTTTTCCTTGCCTGGCGTAGACCGCGGAGATTGTGAATCTTTACAAAGCGATTCAAGATTTATTTGCGCGGAAGAATTACGGAGATGACGTTTTTAGGCCAGTAACTTTAATATGTTCTTATAAACATGAAGGTATTTAATGGGGTGGAATGAGGCACGGGAAATTGGACAACATATTGCGTCTCCAGGAGTTAAGTTAATTTCAACTGTCCGTGATGGCTCGGGAGGCCCCTTAGTCCAAGGGGACTTCTGATGGGACAGTCACAGCGTGATGACAATGGCCCATACCATGTTATTTGAAAGAGCTTGAATGATAAATTCATTGAATCACTGAACAGCGAACTCATGGCCGACTAAGACTAGATAGAATGTGATCTCGCCAGCGGACATCATCTCGGGTTCCGTCTTCTAGTCTCTTTAGATAATTGCTTAAAATGTTTAAGGATGACGTCATAACTGAAACTTGATTAATAATCGAACATATAAGTCATGTTCGTGTTTGTCTGTGTGACCACTTTGTTCTTCTAAACTACTCTTGACGATTTTGATCCGGGGTTTTCACCATAATTAAGAGAATTTATTCCGGACGGTTTATGTGTACCTATATTATAATAATATTATAACATAATAAAAAGAAATCTAGATGTTTTTTCAGGTCACAAAAACCATGCGGAGCAGAGGTGGGTTGCTATTAGGTAACTTAATCGGTTAGAAACAGCTAGTACGTACCATAGTGCGGCAAGCAGGTGTAGCTGGTAGAAAAGGGTTGTCGGCAACGGCAGCGCGGCGGCGGGGCGCGGGGCGGCGGCGGCGGCGAGGCCGACGGCGAGGGCGACCACCAGCCGGGCTCCATCAGCCGGCCATGGCACCCGCACCCGCACCCGCACCCGCGCCCGCGCTACCTGGGAACACAATAAACAAATATATGAACCACACGAAGACTAGAAAAGTGGCTACCTACTGGACCCAAGTAGCCGTATAGTTCCGAAGCGCCCCGATTGGACCAGAACACAGGAACCTCCGCCGGGTCGTTAGTGGCTCCCACTTGATCCCAGGATGATACTACACCCTAAACTGATTTTGTAAATATTTATTATGCTAGTTAAAAGAGTTGGATAAAAAGCTTATATTATGTCAACACCATTAAAGCTTTCATATTTAGCGCGCAAGTTCAATCCAAGTGATGTGTAAAAGCGATATTAATCGCCATTTTGATAAGAGCTTGAGCAATTCATCCATTGTTTAAGTTAAATTAGTAGTGGTAATGAAGTTTTTTGATATCTAAAGACGCGACAATCGTGCGTGTTTAATACTTTTATAAAATAATAGCAGCGCCCACGGATATCGACAGCACCCCATGGTTTCACCCGCATAAGTTTCGATCCCGTGGGAATATCAGGATAAAAAGTATCCTATGTGTTAATCCTGGCTATAAATTATCTATGTACCATATTTTTATCCAAAACTGTTCAGTAGTTTTTGCGTGAAGAAGTAACAAACATACAAATACACTCGCAAATTTTCGCCTTTATAATATTAATGTGACTAGCAGCGACCCGTGGTTTCACCAGCCATAAGTGTCGATCCCGTGGGAACATCAGGATAAATATTATCCTATGTGTTATTCTGATGTAAGCTATATAACTGTAAAATTTCATCAAAATCCGTCCAGTAGTTTTTGCATGAAAGAGTAACAAACCCATCCATCTATCCTCACAAACTTACGCATTTATAATTTAGCAGGATGCTTACTTATAAATATTTCAAACAAATTTGTTTTTGTGATATTGAACTACCTGTGTCACCACGGATATAACTATGTGTGTCACAGTTTCAAAAAAGAAAATTAGAAATTTTACCGTCTTTTAGGTAAGTCAGAGTTCTAATGAAAGTGTTTTCGTCATTATAAATGATTTAAGTTTTTCACAATAAGTACTTTATTTTAAAACAATATGTGTAGGTAAATGGAGTTTGCCTTGTTGGAGCTACCCACCAGGATTATAATAATGCTCTGTGAGCTACCCTGACTTCATCGAACGTTATATTCACACAAACAACCTGATTGGCTGCAGCCATAACTGTGGCGACACCGGAGCGCTAGCGCCGCGTGTAAAAATAAGGTAAAGCTACTCTTGAGTCCGCTGGATGTAAGAAGCATGGCACAGATCGAAGTGACGGTGCTTGGGGGAGGCCTATGTCCAGCAGTGGACGTCTTTCAGTAGTTGAAATAATGATGATGATGATGACTCTCGAGTCACCGACACGAGCGAACAAACAAACTTTCAATGTGATATTGTGTACCATTGAACAACGAACAGTACGACAAACAGTGCCTGTAGAAAATTCGTGTAGAAAGATAAAGTTGGGCTCCAGATGAACAAACGTCTCAAATCGTTTATAGAAGTCAAATTTCCTTTACCACGTGGAGCATTTGAACGTGAAGTTCTGATAAGGTTTTACGAGCCAATATACGAACTATTTCCAACATCGACTACCCACAATTGAAATCCACAGTAATATGTGAAAGGTGATGTACAGGATGTTGAAACGTGGATGTAACTCTGCTTTGTACCACAAAGCAAGAAGCATCATGAAGATGAAACTTTACCCTCATGTGGTTAGCACGCTAACTTACCCGCCATGAAACGTTATATACTGTTGCTCGGTTACTATTGTACAAACGGCTTTAGAGCCTCGCTGCCATGCGGAAGGGTATATACTTGGAGTCATGGGTTAACTCATACCCATCAAATAGACAAACGTAGGTCACATAGAGGTTAACTCGCAACGTTTATCAAACCGGATCAAATAAATAATAACAGAACATTACCTAAACAGAGCAAGTTTGAACCTTTGAAACATTTTAACCCTACGATACACTTTAGTAGTGGTAAGAAAAGCGATTAAGAATCCAATCATAACTAAGCGTTTTTCATTTGTTTAATTGGGGACTGGTGAACAAAATTCTAGCGATTACATCATACTAACACACTGACAAAAATCTATCGAAAACGTACTTGACCAATCAACACTTTGGAGAGCGACACTTCGTTATTTTAATGATCGCTGCATCGTTAGTAGGCGTTGATTTGTGAATACAATAGAATGATACATAATAAAATACAAGCTACATAGGAAAGTCTCTCCAAATGGAGCAGGAAACTCTGTTTTCTGACTGTAATTTAGCTCGTTGTGCGCTATGCTCGGAATGTTAATGAAATTAATTTGAATTCGCAATTTGCATTAATTACCTTTGTAATCTTTATAGCAACGTTATGATCTTTAATCAATGTTAATAAACAACAATAAGTCGGGTTTGTGATTTGAATACAAGTTGTGCTTATTTACGTCTGACCTTATTCGATTATAAGATTCTTCAGAAATGATTTTAAGTCAATTCAAAATGTCGTTTTGTTTATTTAGACGACTTTTTCTTTAATTTAAACTAGTAGGTAGTTGTAGAGCTAAGAAAAATAAATTAATAAGAGGTCACAAGCGTAACCAGCTTGTACAGTCATACAAAGTATAAAGTTTACCACGCACGTACGGAACCAAAGAAACTTGAGAATTTTCCTCACATACTGGAGGTCGCAGGACTCGCAAGAAAATGTCACACGTCGAGTTTAACCATAATTATATTTTCACAAATTTACGACATCATCGCTCATGAAAAAAAAAACAAGTGACGGAAATGACGTCGGTCACATCAATTGATCGACATGATATGACATGATGACGATGCGTCCAAATGGATGCGAAATGGCGAAATTAAATTCGGGACTGTCAGTAAGGCTGATTATTTATTTTCAGTAACAGGCTATATTGAATTCCTCACCTGACTGTGATTTTGTGTAGTGTTTCGAAGTGCAATGTTCGGTGATGTTTATTTTGAAAACTGTATGGAGATACGACACTGTCGCATGTGCTAACATCGTGATGTTGTTCAGGATCCCAGTCAAAGGTACGTTGTTGTTAAACGAATTTCGAACAGCAAATTCATTAGTGGAAGCTTTGAGAATGTTACCAGTGATACTAAAAACAGAAAATAAGCAATAATCCTAACTAAGTGATCCGTTCGTTTTCCTCATAGAAATAATATGTAGGTATTAGGCCTGTGTGATAAGGGTTTAGGATTACGACAGTCAGACGCAGAAATATAATATCTTTGCTAACCTAAATGAGGTATGGATGATAAAAATAAGTGCTGACTCCTGTAACTGTTATCAATTCATCTTTGTTAATATTGATACAAATGACTATTATTATAACGTAAATAAAGACAAACGATCCGCACTAATAAAACATGATATTTATAGCCTTTGAACATTTTATCCGAAACCATTACAAAAACCTTTTAAATGGCCACCACTTCCATTTAACTTGTATTGACGGTAGTTTAAATTTCATCGCCAGACGCCATTGATAAAACGTGCTCTTATTTTAATGAATCGTTACCAACTGAAGTGAGATTAAACGTTAAATAATTTTAAAACATGTCCGGACCGGATAATTAGAGCGTTCGCCAGGAATCCCGGATAACCTGACAATTAAGATACGGATAACTGCGTGCAACTTTCCAATGAAGCAAGCGATATAAGACCTTATACGTTGCGCTGTATGGCATAATAAAGACTAGCCACAAAACTAAAGCACCTTTAGGACGTGATTACATTGGGAGAGTTACTAGCTCAATATTTCTGGTCTAATGGAAATAGGCTAGCCCAGCTCTCGCACATATATACTACATACACTACCGATGTAAATTATAAGGCTTGTTAGCTTGTACCTACATTTTCTGTACTGAATAACTAGACTATTTACTCGACCTAACGTAAACGCGCCTTTACTAAAAGTTCACTGAACTTTCAACGATCTGACCTGATACGATAAAACGAGAAGTCAATTCGTTATCTTACAATGAAGAGCATTTAATGGCAGCACGTTTAATTGTAATGTGTTTAAATGGAAAGGTAAACATTTAAAATAAATACCGCTCGCTTCAGATGCAATTGCGGGATTGTTGTCTGATATACCGAAAATATTCGTATATTATGACAACGTATCGGAAAGTGAAAATGTGTATCATGGAATATGTATATTTTTGGCAAAAGCAATCAGCCATTTGGCGTCCTTAAAGCGAATGGAGCGATAGATTAAAATTGTTTTTTTGACCTAGAATTCTCAATCTCAATAGCACAGCTGGGAATGCGTAAGCCCTTTTGTTACCACTAAATATGTTGTAACTGTTTTCAAAATGACAGGCGCATGAAACTGCACCCTAATTGCATAACACACTATCAATCTCATTTTGATTCATTTTGAAGGATATTGCTAATCCATTGCTTCATATGTTCTAATAATGTGTCTGCTCAACAACGTTAATAACACAATGAATGTTGTTAAACTGTCAAAATTAAATCCATTGCTACTGATAGTGTGTTACGCAATTACCCTGGTGGCGTACCTACGCGCATACGCCTTCAATTCAAGAATTGTCTACCAACATGGGCGTATGCATGGAAATTACTTGTTTAAGGCGGGCCTGAACGCCTTTTTGTTTCTACGTAATTTTGGTACAGCAGACCTTGGCGTATAACTAACGCCTGTTTATTGTGCAAGTTTCTTTAAAATAAAGATAAACTAAATCAGCTGTTTAATACAAAAGCTCAATACCTTGAACAAAATGTGTGAAACAGCAGATTTTTCTTCGTGATTTCAGAGTTGGTCCCATAGGGAAAGTTGTTCAGTTCGATGGTCTAAAGCACCTCTTAAAGTTTGTTGGGTTAATTTTGAAACACCTTATATAATTATGTATAAGCGTAGGTAGGTACTCTAATGCCGTTTTGAGCAACATGTGGATTTGTTCACACATTGGCGTATCCCGCATGCGGGCCAATTCCGCGTGTGTGAAAAGCCCTTTCAAAATTGCACCATAATATATAGCAATATGTTTGTATACGAATGAACTCTATTGTAAAAGGATTGTCGTACCTAGCACAGGCGCACCGCTCCAGGCCCTCGCTCACACTGTACACGCTGGCGCGCCGCATCCGCCGCGGTGCCGCTAGCTGCCCGCGCGTCACACGCCACGCCTCCGCATCCCTTACAGCCGCTTTACCGCTTTATTCAAGCGCTCGACTGTTGCATGCTCTGTCCACACCATATACGACGCTCACTGTGCACTGTTCCGTCCCATACTACAAGTTTTTGTTTTTGGCATACTTTTTCACGATCTTAATATTGTTCAGTGTCGCTTTAACAAACACATTCACACACACATTTTAAAGCGTCCGCTCACTTTTCGGCATTCTCTGTGGTTTTGTTTAGAGATGATTATCAGATGTAACGGATGCTTCCGACATATCTGTAAAAGAAAGAAAAGCACTTAGATTATTATACTGTAGGTATCATAAAGCTTTGTTTTGTTGTATCACTTGAAAATATAATAATGCTGGCAATGCTTTATTCTCTTTAGAGATATGCGGGGATTGTGCATTTGGTTAGAAAGATAAACATAAAGGTGCAGAATAGCCACGGCCTTTACCGTAACCTTTCCCCAGGATCTTTGATCGCTGTTGAATTTTGTGAAATCCCATTTTATCCCTTGCATCCCAAAAGAGAGCGCCTGTGAAAAATTCCACACGGCTCGTGAGATACCGTGATGAATGAGTCAGTGGGTTTTGCCTTTTAGATTAAAATGAAAAACGTAAGAAGAACCTGTTTGCCGTCTAACACTTTATGAAGCAGAAAAAGGGGTGCTTTATTATTCAGAACGTTCTTTAACGTATGGGTTATTCACAGTTGCTTTGCCGCGAAATCGGAGTGTGTTGCGATCTACGAGTATATTACGTGTTTATTAGATGAGGCGTTTATTATATCACGTGTGCATCTAAAATTTGAATGTAATGGAAGGTGGTTGAACGTGCGGGCCGGAGCAGGCTTCGTTGTTGGTTGAAGTATAATTTGCATTGAATGTGCCGCGGCTCGCGAGGCGATTGAGTGTGACCGTAACCGCACCGAGTGCCACTAGTTGGGTTAGCGACACGGAAATTGGCTTGTAACCGTACTACAGTAGTGCTATATATGTACAGAAACACAGGTCAAATTCAATTAGATAGCGAAACTCTGCAGACGTGATGGGTATCGATATCTAAACGTGATAAAGAAAAACAAAGAAGATTTGAAGTTTTTTTGGGGGGTAAGTAAGTATAGAACAATTTTTTAAATTGAGTCACAAATAGATAGTCAATAATTGTAAAATGTAACTTATTTTTTATTTGATAATTCAACGGCTAACGAGAAAAACTTCTATGCTACACTTTATGTGGTTTTAACTAAGAAATGTTCCATCAATATTGCATAAAATATGGGCATAATGCATTAGGTATTTCGATATTGCATACTTCCCAACAATCGCCGGCATCGGTATGAGAAGATATTTTTAAGGAGAGTACACATCACTGGTGCGGTTCGCAGCCCATCGCAATGCTAAACTCTACGGACCGATTCATGAATACATTTTCGTCGGCTGCAACCGCTCTGTCTTGCCCAATAGTTCATCAAATGTATTCAAACTGTATGCTCAGACTTCTGGCTTGTATTAGATGCTTCAACAATGTTAAGAGCATTTTCAATGAGGATGTTTTTCTATCTATATCTAAACTATGTAATATTATAAAGAGAAAAGATTTGATTTTTTCTATATTTGTTTGTTACGCTTTCACTCTAAAACGGCTGAACATGAAACCGCAAGGCGCTGTAGACCTCTATAAATTAAAGTTGGGATACATGGTTACAAATTATTAAAACCCTGCTAAATATTTTCAAACCTTATTTAAGTCACAGTCCTATTCAGAATTGAAGGCACATGACATGCACCTAATAGCAAAAAAATATAAAAGAACAAGGAGCTGTCTTCTAAGAAAAATGAAACCTCATGAGTGCAACCAAGATTGGATCCTTCAGATTTCTATGAAGTTGGGAGAACTATAGATACGGGTTCCTTCCTAAAATAATAACTAGATATAACGAGATTAGATATCTATACCTACAGTAAGCAACAGATGCTCCAGTAAAGCACAAATGTAAAAGCATATTCATTCGTGCCGTATTCTATGAATACTCATTGCACGGAAGCATTCTTTAAGAGCTTATTTAAATATTCCACAGCTGCGGAATTCGTTCTAAAAGGAATAATTATCAAAGTCGTTTGCATTTTCTTGTTGTTTAACTGTACATAACAAGTTAATTCACTGTTTAAATATTTTAGCAAACATTTCGGACATTTATTGCTGGCGAGATTGTTCAGTAATTAAATGCGACGAGGAGCAGTGCAAGTTTCTGCAAATATTTTATAATATGTGCTGATTAAGGAATGAGTCACTTTGATGTTTTGTTTTGCATAAGCCTGCTGTTGATATAGTTCGATTATAAAGTTCGCAGATTTATTAATCATCTACGAGTTTGTACACAATGTAGTAACTATTAATCTGTAGCCTGCAGCCAGGTCGTTCTAAGACATCTGGACGCAAGGTTAATTTATCGAAGCCATTATTCACGTAGGGGGGCGGGGACGGCGCCGCGGTGACGTCACGCATGCCAATGTACGCTAAGCTTAGTTTTTTTCCGTAGCCCTCTTTAATAATTGGCCACCATGCTTCATTCAAATGCTTGCCTCGTTAACCTTAATAGTTTCTATGATTTGTGGACGCCATTCCGTCCAAGAGTAAGACGTTCCCTAATGGGACCACCGATTAACAAGAACAAGGGGTATCCCAGTTGTCAAATGTCTTGATGAAGTATTGCTTTTTATGAAAAAACTGGGACAGTTCTGTCGTTGTACGTGGACACTTTTTGCTCGACGATTTTTCCCCGAACGCTCGTCTTGTGGAAAGTTTTTCTGCACCATGAAAAGAGTTTCGTAAATAAAAGTTGGAGACGCGGGTACAACATTGGGTTAGCGAGTTCTTAACAAACTTATTAGATGTTGGAACAGTGATGTTTTCATTTTTACCCTGTTAGGCTAACAAAGAGTAGTTTGTATAGGAAAACTGTGTTTGTTAGTGCGATAGCTCAGTTCACGGATGAACGAGTTATCCAATTTTTCTAAAAATCCTTTGTTGAAACAATGCAATATTCTTTTAATTTCGGAAGAGAGCGTCGAACTTTGATAATTTCATTCCAGTTTTTGCGTGAAATTTTCGTTTTAGTTTCTAAAATATTTATCGAGTGTGCATTATTTGCATAAATCCCGGCTTAACCGCTATTTTTCTAATTTATGGGTTGTTTATTTTTATTGTTTCACAATTATACTATTTAGAGCGCGCAAAAATCACATTTAAACTCTGACAAGCTTTGAGATGTGTCTTGTTTTCATGAAATAAACTAACAAACAATCCTGAAATTCTAATGATTTCAAGGAACAGCTACAAATAACCTTAGCACCCTAATCCTAGGAATTATGTCATAATGTGAACATTTTATGTGACATAATTAAAGTCGTTTCCTGACGTAAAACAGATAAAGCTCAGTAATAATGTTCCGTAGTGCGTTTGCGCAGCCCCGTAATGAACGTATGAACCGCTAAGATATCTAATATTGCGCGTTATGACCGGGATTTATGATCATTAAACCTAACAGACGCAGTAAGCGATAGGGATAGCGGTTTAGTGTCGAATTACTGACCGATAACTTTATAACGGTCTTCATAAATAAATTATTATTATACACAGATATACTTAATTGTTTATGGCTTGCATTACATACTATGATACCTCAAATATTAAGCCGATTCCATTTCCACTCGGGAAAAGATCGAATAGTACTTAGACGAAAAGAATAATAATAGTAGACGGATGTTGTTGAAATCCATTGCTAACTTACTTTTTGACATGAGTATCTAATTATGATAAGGGCTGGCCTATTTTTAGCCCAAAGAATCAGCATTGCCATCCAACGTGGCAATGCTGCCAGCCTTTTAGGCACTTATCCCATTCACAGCGATGCGGATAAATTTTTGATATCCAAGGAGCTCTTCCCTTTTTTTTTTGTATATACTTGTACATAATTATATATATATATTTTAATGTTAACTTGTATATTTTAATAGTTTATTAGTTATATTTTAACTAAGCTTTGCCAAAATTACTATGACATAAATTAATTTGCTCAACTTCTTTCAATGACAAACAAGTCTCATTTACGTTAGATCTACCTATAAGTTAGATTGCAGTTCCGCACCAGAAAGCCATCTCGAGGAAAATGACAATGTAATCCAAGACATTTGCATAACGCGGGCAGGCATTATGACGTCATTTATGCCCCGTTTATCTTTGTTGTTGGATTACGATGAAGCCAAAAGAGGGTACGGTTTTTATTTCGTATGTAAGTGTATGTAAGAATTTTATTCTGGCGATAAAGGGTAGGCTCAGTGCGGATCATTTGAGGGAGCTACCAAAAAGCCTGCTGATAGATCCGTCAAAAGAGCAAGTGGTTTTTGACGTGAATTTCTTTGTGCCTTAAATAGATATTTGAGGGATCCCTTGTTTAAATGCAACCTCTTAATATCCTGATACCATAAGCATAAAGCATAACTAGCCTATACTGTTCCCACTGCTGGGACACGGGCCTCCATTCTTAGAGAGGGAGTGGGCCATACATTAATCCACCACGCGGGCCCAGTGCGCGTTGGTAGATGTCACATGTCTTTAAATTTTTGGTTTTAAGACCTGCTGGTTCCTCACGATGTATTCCTTCACTGTTTTGAGAGTAGTGGTGATGAAATTATTACACAAAGTAATGCGCACGCTTGGGTTCGAACCCACGACCTACAAGTCGTAAGTTGGGGCCGTTACCACTGGGCCACCAGTGCTCCGTATAATGAATGAAAAATTACTACGAATGTGCTACTGACACATTATTTAACTGAACACATACTATGGCCAGCAGTCCTCATTACAGATATACAGCGTTCCTAACTATGATTTGGACTAGTTTAGCATCTATTCTATTGGTATTCAACGCGCCTCTAAATGTAGCCACATTGTTGAACTGAAATTGAGTGGACATAACATCATAATCCATGGTTTTGAGGTTAGGCCAGGAAATTATGTGGCTTTTGCACAGTCGTTAGTGTTGATTAAATCCTATACGGTCGAGTTTTATTGTGATATTGGTAGAATAACGCACTTTCTTATTTCTGTATTTCTATCTTTCCCTGTATTACTTAGAATGGTTCTTCTATGTATGTAGTTTAGCTTTTGTTCATCCTATTTTATCCATGTAAGAATATTCTTTTTATGTATATTCTTATTTATTTATTCTTCAGAAAGCTTACAGTCTAATATTAAGATAATTTAATTAATGTACAATGAGTGCTTACAGTTACCATTTACAAGCTTATAGGTACACTATTGAGGTACCTTGTGTTGCAGAGAAACTTTTTTAACAATTTTTATCTACCATTCTATTTAATTGAAAACAGAGGACAAGACAATTTCGACACAAAAAATACTGGAAGACCAGACCTAATTTGGAACAAATTAGGTAATATGACAAAAAAGGAACAAGGATATGAGTCTGCAGTGGAATGGAAACGACTGAGACGATTATGACCACACATCCTAAGTAGATACTTTTACACAAGAACTATAGTATTTCATCACCAAACTTTCTTAATATAATTGTCAATGCTCACATGAGAGATGACCCTATTTCTCTAAATGTGCGTAATTTGTCAACAACAGCTAAAATGGAATTAAGGTCATAAAGTCAGTTTATGTTACAGTATCGACCGTTTATGTTAGTCACATATCTACAACATACCACGATTGATAAGTTATTATCCCTGAATGTAATGTGACTTTATGTCCTTTTAAATGTGAATTTACGAGTTTCTTTTAGCTCGGTAGACAAAAATATGCAGATAGTACTTTCGAATGGTTTTGTCAATCATCATTTTTAGTAATAATAAAGTCAGGTTTTCTTACGTGGGCTTGAAATACCGAAATAGGAAATAGGACCCATCGTTAATACCTAAAAAATGGGATCTAAAACTGGGATCCAACGAAAATAAATCGTATTTTTGCTTTTGCACAGGCATTAGAAAAATAACTACAAGGTTCAACTGTAAGAGGTAGGTTCAAATATGAGATTTCTGGTACACGCTGGGTACCTCAATTTGGTACCGGTATTTGTTAGATGGAGTACCGGAGTACCCTGCGTGAGGGGTAACTTGCAGTAGTTAGGTATTTTAGGGTGAACAAAATAACTTTGCTGATTCGTCAATCATAGTGAAAGTAATTGAAACAGATTTCTTGAGGAAAGTAATTCTCTTCAATGGGTTATCTATACCTAGACATGTCAAAGAAAACATAGGCTAGCCGCCATAAAAGTCAATTGTCCTATAAAAATCGAAGATTACGTGCAAAAGTTTCTTTGTTCGTGTCATAAAAACTTTATTCCTAAAGCCTATGTTTAGTACAGCAGGCACACACGGATATCTGAAAACTGTCCGAAACAGTTTAAAGTTTATGAGTTTCCACAAACTTACTAAACACTATTATGAACACTCACGTTAGTAAAGTTTGTTGCTACAGTAGTTAAAACCCAAGTTTACACTTTCAGTTGGCTGATTCCCGCAGTGTAACCGAATGTCTCTTATATTACTAAGGTTTTAAGCCCTTTGCAGCACAAATGTGCGCATTCAAGTAATATTCGTGCTTCAGAATTAGTTGCTAATATATTCTATGGTTTATTGAACCATTCAACCCTGTTCTATGAATAAATAAACTATTTAATGTTACGAGACAATCATTTTAACGAGTGTTTACGAGTTGGGATTATTTTGGATCGTTGGTCTCAGCTGTCATTTGTAGATATTTGACAGTCGTTACGGGTAGTCAGAAGTCCGTAAGTCTGACAACCAGTCTTACTAGGGGGTATGTATAGTCTTACCCAGTAACTGGGTTGTGGATGTCAGAAAGGCAGTCGCTCCATGTATTCAGCTGCATCCAGCAAGACTGGAAGCCGACCCCAATAAAGTTCAGAATAGGTGATGTTAGAGTAGTTGTGGTGCGGTGCCCGCATGCGGTGTGTCATTATGTATTTTTTATGAAGGGTTTTTTCTTTTTGTAATTTGTTTTATTTTGAAAACTAGGTTATCTTTTATTTAAGTTGTTTTTCGTTTTGATAAGTGCCGGGTGTGTTGTGACTGCATATGCTACGGGAGCAAATTGTGCCGTATGTTCTTTATGACTCAAACTTTACCTACATATTACAGTCCAGTGCAAATTACGATGCAGCTTCCGAAATATTTAGTAATTTACATGTTGATCTGCAGTTTCATGTTAAATATAAATATGTGTATTTTATCGTGCCATATTGAGTTCACAGACTGTTGGGTTAGGTCGTCCGCCATAATTTATGCTCGGCTACATTATGGCATCGGATTTTACGCTAGTTTAATATTATAGCACTAATTTTTTTAAAGTATTTTATGCTGATCTGGGTGTTATTTGTGGCACAAAACATGGCTATAATTTTTGGCGTAAAATTAAATATAGGATGCAGTTTCCTGCGGAACAGAGATAATTTTGTGAAAAATTGGGATACATTATAATAGATTGCAATATTCTTCATGTTACTAGACTATTTCAGTTCTAAAACCAGTTGAATCTTTAGGAACTTCATAATATACCTAAAGGCTTTATAATGCGCGTCAACAATGATATAGGTACAGGGTTATTGGAAAAACATTAACAACCTCTTAAAAGGTCATTGTACCTACTCATCATTATGAAGAACTTTTACTATGGGACCAAACATAAAATCGCGACAAAAAAACCTGCTGTTCCTTACATTTTAACGAGTTATACGAACTTAATGTAGGGAACAGCTGAATTTTTTTTCGCGATTTCAGGTTTGGTCCCATAGTAAAAGTTGTTCATAATGATGAGTACAATGACCTCTTAAGAGGTTGTTAATGTTTTTCCAATAACCCTGTATAATAATCCTGCCGACCGATTTCGGTCATGGTGGTTAATCGCAACGGCGACTAGGTACGCAATCCAGGAGATAAATAAATAAAGTCCTCCAGACCGTATTTAAGCCACGGCGGCCAATCTCAACGGAGACTAGCCTTCGGCGCGGGAGATATTATAGTGAACAAGTGTGGGCGCCAACACAGATGCAGTCTCTGTTCCTTTACTCTCATAGACTGATGGGACGGCAATCAGACACGACTGGGGAAAGATCAGGCGCAGGACCAAAGGCTTTACGTCTTTCCGAGGCACAGAAGCAGCTCGGAGTTTGGAAGTGGGTGGTGTGATAACACCACCAAATACCAAACTCCGCGCTGCTACTGAGAAATTCCCAATGGAAAAACCCAATATAATTTTGCCCGACCTGGGAATCGGACCCAGGACCCCACGCTAAGCAGTCGCACTTGCGACCACGGGACCAACGGGGCTCTCAAAATACAACAATGATAAACGTAATATGCTGGATCAAAATATTATTCTGTTTAGATGTTCTCTGTCTAAAAATATGAACCGGTCTTCAATCCTTAACTGCCCTTTTTGTGTTCCGCGTTCATTATATCCAGCAATGTATTTTAAACATTTTATACAGTGACACACGTAGGAAGCTTCCAAAATAACAACTCGAAGATTGCTCCTATAAAAGTGTACAATGGGTGTTATTTGAATGACGGGCGGAGCTAACCACGCCTCCGGAAGACAATGTCTCGCCGGCGACTCCTACGCAGCTATGTATGTCTACCCAGAATCTGTCCACTTAACCTTTAAGTCTTTTATTTGTATTGCTGAGAATCTGAGATGGATCTTTTTATATCTAACTTTGATTGTCTGATTTAGAACAAGAAAATCTATACTAATAATCATAAAGCTGAAGAGTTTGTTTGTTTGTTTGAATGCGCTAAACTCTGGAACTACAATACCATCTCGGATTTGATGAATTATTTTTACATTTGATAGCCCAATTCTTGAGGAAGGCTATAGGCTACTTAACATCACGCTAGGACCCTGAGGAACCGAGCAAAATAAAAAATAGTTAGAAAAAACGCTAAGCGAAAACGAAGTAATAGCTCATTGCCTACCCGACAATGCGATGCGACGGGGTGGGTCAGGGGAACAAGAAATTTCACGCGGACGAAGTCGCGGGCAGAAGGTAGTATTTTATATTTGGTTTGTTACTCAAACACAATTAATTCTTCTTCTCTATCCGGACTTAATAAAATTGTCTAAACTTTATTTTAATTACAGTAGCCACAATTTTAAAACGTCTCCCAGTGGTTTCAATTACGCTCAGACTTATGTTTAAAACTTACCCAACTGATTGCCACTTTCATTTTCACAAAGAAAGTTTTAATTTGATTGTTTCCTAAACTAACTTTGGGTTCCAATTTCAAATTCGAATAAAAAGTAAGATGATACAAAATAAAGCCAGCAGCAATATAAACGAAAGGAGTTTGGTTATTATGGTAACATCGTATATACTTCTTTGTGAAGGAAGTAGGCTGAACAGTGAACATACTGATAGTGATAACTAACAATAAACTAAGTAGAGGATTCAAGGTGCCATGAAGGAGTGTGGAATCCCGAGATTACATCACATCATACGACAACCCCTGATAATAGAGGACCCCATACTCCTATTTTTCTGTATAAATAACACCCGAGTCCTTAAAGCGAGGTTAGAGCTACGAAGGAAGTCGTTTATTTTTTTATTTTCTCCCGTCTTAAGTAGAGAAAATAGAACAAAACCGTATTATTCTCGAGAATGTATAGGCTGCGTGTCTTTTTAATATAGTAATGTTTCATTTTCGTTGACGTATATGGGCAAAGGTTATTTACTATGGGGTCTGTGTAATACATACGTACATCCAAATAATGGTATTTATAAATGCATAATAACGTGAAATATCTTTGTGTATCTTTTGCATTAAAAATTATCAAAATTGTTTTAAGCTCTTATAAAGATTAAGCAATATTAAGAAGATATTGTTTAAAACATTTGTTTCTCAAAAACAGAATAAGTACAATTATTCACTTAGAATGAGAAACACTGGTTACTTACCTATAAACATTCCTTGGAACAAGTATCAGACCGGTATCAAACGATCAAAGGATCAAACGATCATCATAGCTATACTTAGTTAATCACGAGTTGGCAAATAACGCATGACAAGAACGTGAAAACTACACAACAATAAAATCAACTTCTGCTTCACTCCAAAGACTGATGAAAAGAGAAATGATTCGCTTCAATTATCACAATTTACTTCAAACGAAACTTCGAAAATCAATTTACGAGAAAGGAAAATCGACTGAACACTTTCTAAGAAACTAATTACATTAATTTATAAATAAAATGCTTATTTAAGTTTGTAATTATTTAAATGAAAACAGTTCAGAGGTTAAATTGATAATCTAAAGTTTAAATTCTATAAACGGGACGGGCGCGGGGCGGTTTGCGGCGACGTGGCGATGGCGCGAGGTGTTCGTGCTATTAAACTTGGTCGCTAATGCACTGAAACTTCATTAACTCGTTATTTCTACAGGCTTCATTAAAGACTTCGTAAAATTATGATCAAAAGACATTTTCAAGATTATGTCCCTTTGTGTTATTAGGGATGCCACGAAGTTGTCTTAAACTTTGCGAACTGGATATCTAAACCCGGAATAAATATTCTTCTAAAAATTCTCTTTATTTAATAATATTATCATTAATTTAAGTTCACGACTTCAGAGAATATTTTTCAGCAAAGTCAAAGTCAAAGCATTTATTTGAAATAGGCACATAAAAGGCACCTTTGAAGTTTTGAACGTCAACATTTACAATATAAAATAGAATTGATTCTAGTCGCCCCTTCCAAAAGGTAGTTTTCGTATGAAGAAAAATGGGCAAGAAACTCCAACGTTTATAGTTACTCGTTTAACATGTTTTACAATATTTTGTATACATTAATTATAATATAAATAATGTTTTAATGGCTCTCTTAACCACGGTTAAGAACAAAGTAGCTGTTTAAAGCTAATCGTTGTTTGTTAACAGCGAGCCAACGCGGAACCCCACCATTAATAATTTGTAAGAAACTCTTAATGTCCACCAAAAGTTAAGGCCTGCTGCTAATGGACTTATAAAACTTACAATATTCTTTTGAAATTTACGTTCAAATGAGTATCGTAGCAACCCTGCATGCTAAGTGAACTCAAATGGAGCCGGTAACCCTAATTGCAGTTAAGTATCTACTGACGTAGCGAGTTCTTTGAACCCGTTAATTAACAAAAAGCTCCTCAGTGTAACTATCTAGTAAGAGTTTTTATTGCTTGTACTGTGTAACTTTTTCTTTTAATTAAGTTAAACGAGCGTTAGCGAAGAGATTAATTATGAAAGCATTTGTTTTTTTTCCTTATGATTGCGTGATTGCACACTTATCTGCGAGATGGCCAGTAATTATCGCGATGACATGAGATAATTACGGAGACGTGAAGAAAGGCGCGTCGGGAATTATACGTATTGTATCGAAGACCCTGTTTTTTGCCTGACATTTGGAATGATTGGAACTGATAATTATCTTGGCCTTACACAGTGAACGACGATTAACACTTTAATGTCAAAGACATAGTTAGCTGTAAATACAATAATTATGTAAAAACAAAATTCGGAGCGATTATCTCAACATAACCACACATGCCTTTGGTTAAATACTGATCTGTTACGGAGAGGCATGTCAAAGGACACGTCAAAATGATTATACCATTGTGCAATTAATTATGTACATTAGTACGGATAAGGACCATAACTAACGGATCTGGGTTTGGCAGATTAGAGGAATTTCCAACACACAATCTACATTCTGAATGAGGGCTCAGGGAATCATTGATTGGTTCGCGCTACGCTTTGAATATTGATGATAATTATAATCGTATTATTTATCATAATGAATTTAATCCGATGGGTGGGTGTTAGCCTGTCATTTGTTCGAAATGTGATAATTGTTTTCGTCTTGAAAGATAACATCATAGCTTTACAGAATGTAAGTAAACATGTGGAATATAAAAACATAACACAATTTCTCAAAGATAAGCCCTCAAGAATTCAGACCAAAAAAGAAAGCAAGAATTTACGAATGACAAACTGAGCACTGAAAACGGAAAATGAACCAATAAATATGAAAATTTAAATAATTTCGTGCCCGTTCTCGTAACACATGTTCAGGTGGAATGAGTCGACCGCATATTTGAGTGCACTAACATAAACAAGAGTCACGCGCCAGTCACGTTATCACGTAACGACTGCGACGCGACGTTGTCACGCGCGAAGACAAATACCTTCATATCCCACGTCATTTTCATTTACGTCCACAATTCCCCTAATATTCCAGTCTTATTATACCTACCTGAGCTTATCCCTGTTGCTACAACTGCTAATTCCTGTCGCAACACACACGTAAAGTGTTTACGTGTGTGCTGCGACCCTTTCCTGGTAACTTCTCGCCTCGTCACCGCGAACAGAATGTCTATTCAGTTTACGCCTGTCTCACTGCACTATAATTAGTTTCATTTGTGTTAATTATGGTATTCATATTTAGTATAAAATATTTTCACTAGCTATCCCGCGAGAGTTTGTTAAACCGGGGCTCATTATATTTGTATTCATCTAATTGGAGGATAAATAAATAATCTCATATTTTTGTAAGAGATTTCTCAGAATTTTTCAATAATGAGTGGAAACCGGAGAAATGAGATTGGAAAAGCGGAATTTGTGTATCAACAGTTACAATCACACTCGGTTCATTTGTATCCAAATGCTTGTTTGTCAGGAGCAAACTTCGGCTACAGCTGCGCGTATTTCACTCAACAAATTGCATTAAATGGTGTATGTTTACGAAGCATGCGGATGCATATTATCGTCGCTATGAGCTGAACAAGCAAATAAGTGACATAAGTAATGCAGTCTGCTGTGTTAGTCTGATTGGAACACGTTCCGGGATAGATGCGGTGTTCCGACGTGACGCCGAGGTGTCAGCGTGACGGATCGGGGAAACATGGCGCAATTGAACTAAATGCGGGCCGAACGCCATCCGTGCCGCAGGGAATTAGTGACTAAGTTATTATATAAATAGAAACATACCGAGTATTCTAACAATCCCGAGGGAGGCGGCAACGAAGGAGCAAATTCCTGTAATATTAAATCACTGAGTTTTAATGGAGTAGGTACTTTTAGTAGCAGCTTATTTAAAACTATTTCCTGCAGCTATCGTCTTGGGAACAACTCGTAACGATAAAACATTTTACAAAGTTTAAAGAAATGTCTGGACTAGCGTTTGGAGTGCTCCTTCGCGCACTTGTTGTGTTCTTGTTAAAGGTTAGTGGAACCGCGAACAATATTGCGCTATCTCCTTTTTTACACAATTCTCCAATACTGCCTCGTTTCGGGTACTGTTAGAGCAAATCCAGCTGTTTTCTCTGTTCGTTTAGTATTGTACAGATTCACTGATGCTTCAAAATAAACCTCTTTACAATG
This sequence comes from Hydraecia micacea, assembly GCA_914767645.1. Taxonomy (NCBI): domain Eukaryota; kingdom Metazoa; phylum Arthropoda; class Insecta; order Lepidoptera; family Noctuidae; genus Hydraecia; species Hydraecia micacea. The sequence goes on from OU611794.1 coordinate 7,871,812, forward strand.
CTCAATACATCGGGATTGGAGACAGTTTAGAAAAATGGCTCTTACCTACTTATCTTTATGCTTGTTTTACGGTTAAAAAAAAGCAGGATTTAAAGATTTACAATGTTTTTCTTTCTTGAACATTTAAATGGGGCCGAAGGGAATCTTCGATCTAGAAAAGTGAATAAATGATCATGAGTGAGATAGTCGATTAGAAAAAGGCTACTTTACTTAGTAAACACCAGGATACAATGTCAATAAAATAATATTATGCTATAATTATATTGGTGTGCCTGGACGGACGTGGTTACTAAGCAATCATCTTTTCCGCTTCGTCGAAATAGTTCCGAGTTACGAGTATGTCGAAGCGGACATAAATAAATATTTCTCTATTCCATATTTTTTACTCTAGGTAAGTACTTATTTTATCGTTCATTCGAAGCTCGTTAGATTGAATCATTTCAGCGCTGTCAAGTATAACGAAATTAGTTTGCTTTAGAAAGTTAACGAAATTCGATTTTATGTGCAATGTGTCTAAAGCAAACTAATTTTGCTTCAAATAAATCTCCATAGTTTCAAATAATAGAATTTAAGGGGCTTAGGTGAGTTGCTAAATCGCGTGTCAGTCATTGTGGTGGATGGCTGTAGCACCCGATATATCCCCGTCACGTCGATCTGCGCCCCACGTGATGGGTGACGATCCCATGCTCCATTACATTGTGGTAATAGTTTATTGATCCCATGAATTTAGTTTCAGTTTTCCCTGAGATTTTTCCTTTACAGGAGGTTCGGTGTCTAATATATTTCGTAACAAGAAATTCTATATAACAATGATACGATAATTCCATGTCACGTTAAAAATTCGTAATCAAATATCCGAATTTTTATTTTTTAATTAAAACGTAACAACATAAATAACAAAAATCTATAAAAACTTCCGACATTTAATGAATGATCCAGATCACGAACCCGCAATACGTGTTTTTTTCCCTAACAATCCAAATTACAGCCCAACAAATCAGCCTAAAAATTCCGTTTTCATAAATAAAACTCAGATATCAAGCTTTATTTTTGAGGCACAAAATTTTAGGATCGAGTTTCATCGGCCGTAGAATACTAATCCGGAACGAAATATTGCTCTCTAAAAAAGTTGTGTCGCGTTCCCAAACACCAGTTTGCGAACAGAAAGTATGAACATTAGATAAAAATAGGTATATAAAGTTTGTGTACACAAGGTAGTTGAATTTGGTTCAAACAGAACTTTTCAGTGTATTATTGTTAGTAGTAACTATCTACTTCTAAATTGGGCGTTAGAAAGCGCAGATAAAAGTTTAGTGTGAGGTTTTTCGGCACACAACATTGTTGCTAGTTCTTAATTCAGTTGCAATGTCGGGTTTTCCGAGAAAAATGCTTAGAAAAGCTGCCTCTTTAAGAATGGGAAAATCATGTCATTAATTCTCCTCATAAATATTTATATCAGAACAATGTGTTGATGACAATAACAAAGACAAACGGCCAATGTGATGTAGCTGTTCTACAAACGATGAGACTCTTCAGGATGTCTTGCGTGCCCTTCAAGTTAAAGGAAGTTCTATTAATATTTCATATTATTACCTACTCTTTCAACATCCTTTACAAAAATATCTCATTCTTATCCGAACGTAACATCTTGTAGGCACAGACACAAGCCTTACAAATCCTTGTTTGCCGTTCGATATGTAACGTGACGTCAGTTATAGCCCACAATCTGTATCAACATCGGATGCTGGGGTCGGACGCACGGAAGTATGTGTCATGGACGCAGAACACATATATGTATCAAATGGAATATATAGGTATATGTGCGTGGTCCCAGTCAGAAACATCCTTTTGATATCTGATTCTATCCTTGAATGGTCTAATGATGAATGTTGTTTTAATTTCGGGATGTGGTTCTTTTTTTCGGATTTACATGTTATAAAGTCCTTGTATGTTATCTTTTCGGTCTGTTGTGCCTAAATAGGGCGCAGAATGTCCTTTAACTAATATCATACTAAAGACATGTCATGAACGTAGTTAATCGCTTATTTAAATGGCTAAAGTCATTCAAGATAAAATTAGTACGCATAACGGTCAAAATTATTCGATGGAAAACCCGTCTAATTCGGGATAATCCCTTTTTTTTGTTCTAAAGTGTCTGCAACAAACAGCCACCCTAATTTTGCAAACCATTTTTCCCTTACAATGCTGTTTGCGAACATCACTTTGGATACGTAACAAGGGGAAATCGCCGCTCAACCGACCATCCAGAAAATTACCAAAACATATCATAAAAAATGTACGTAAGAAAAAACAGGCTTCGGACAAAAGTATGAAACTTGAAGTAAGTGAAAACCAACAGAATTTGATAGGTACAAGTTCCGATGTAAATAATTAAGTGTGGGAAAGTTTTTAGTTATTTTACTTGTGGAATATCTAATCAAGCAACTGTTTTGAGGTTGAATTTCCTGACGGAACGATCGTAATAATCAAAGACAGTTACAAACGCGAAACTTTTACTGAAGCAAATATTAGGTATAGTTACTTCTCTATAATTTAGTAGGTAATATAAAGGTAAATACGGACGACATGCCTCACGTTTCATCTATTTTAGTAAAGCCAAATTAAGCTGAAAATTGTAAAAGTGTATTCCCCTCACAAAGAGGAGGCCTGTGTCCCAGCAGTGGGAACATTATCTAGGCTGATTATGTAAGCTGAAAACTGTTCTGTTTTTGAGAACTGTAAACATCATCCGGCTCGCTGAAATGCTGTTATAAATAATTATATACAGTAATTATTTAATCTACAGTAATACCTGTGGTTATACTAAAATTTTAATACACCTACAACAATTTAACGCTTATGAAAATAACGGCGGTTGAATAAAATGAGGAACCGAGTACCTAAGTATCATGTAATAAATTAATTCATTTAGGTAGGTAAGTGGGTACTATATCCCCCTTATTTATAAACGTTGCTTAAAGTTCAGAGACATTTGAACATAAAAAAAAAGTACCATTTATATAGAGGTATATTGAATCCAGATTGCCAAAAAAAATTTTTCTACTAACCTTTTAAGGACTTTTTTACACAATATAATATATTTTAGGTACTTAAGCACTAGACGTCAGAATAAGAAATTGCCGGAAATAAGTACACTTAGGTACCGGAATAGCACGATTTTTACCTACACCGCGAGACGCAAACAAGACACTACCATTACCATCTATAAATATATACCCATACCAGCATAATTACTATCTACCATTCTAAACGTAACGTGTAAACTCGATCAACAGAACGTTATGTCACTGACATCAATTTTACGGTGCGATTGTGCCCGATATAATTAATGGCGTCCCAAAATTTATGGTCATGGGGTATTGACTGACTAATTACTTCCAAACTCACGTATTGACAGTGACAAGTGATTATTGTGTGAGTTTCACAAATCGCCTGACGTCGCGTCGCACACAATGCTAGGAACAGTTATTTCGCACTCGGGCACTGTTCCAATCTCTTGGACTATATAATCACAATTTTATCGCGTCTACTGTGTGACTATAAAGTAGTATGTCTGAAGAGTATTTACTATTTATTCTGTTCGCAATACATCTCATTTTGTCGCGTTTCGTCTCCATCTTGGAACGCCCCAGTCTTTGGCCGGCAATCCTATTTTCCGTGGGATGGAATTTTATAGCATTGGGGGCCATAAGGAAATTAAAATTTTGCGGAAATGATAACGGTTTCCATAAATGTTTTTTCTTTGTAAAGTGTCCTTCAGCGGGAAAGCGCGTTATTATTAATACCCGAGAGGTAAAGGACAGGCGTTGACGGGACGCTTGACCTCGGTGGAGCAGGTGAAGAGTGAAATAGCCGACCAATATCAACGAACATTTGCAATGTCGGGCTGTCGGCGACTCGAACCGTTCAGCTTAATCTTTCGCCACATAAATGGTGAGATAGAACAGAGATTCTATCTCACCATTTGTGTGAAATGGCAGTTTGATGGTGCGACATCGAGCATCAGAATCAGAGGATTCTGTTGCTCGATGCCGCACCATCGAACTGCGTTTCCACTTAATAAAGCACAAATGAACCGAGCGAAATGAATATTACCTATATCTGCGAGTAAGTTAAGTTCTCTGCAGTACGAAAATCTATATCGGAAATCGAAACGACTTGTTTATGTTCCAGTACACATTAGGGATTTCTTCGAGTACCGAATAAACTGGTAGATTGTGTAAATTTTATGGCACAACTGTTATTTGTGATACAATTTAGGTCACAAATACTTTATGAAAATTCCGTTTGCGCATATGAAAATGCGATAATTAAATTTTCATAAACTGTGACAAGAAAATTTATAGCAAAATGAGTAGCTAATTTCAACAACCTTTATCAAAAATCTGAAGGTGAAAAACATGATGTTGTAACCAAAATACGTGTCCTCCCTAGCGCAGTTATTTAATTCCACAAACGCTCGCGTTGCGGTGTTCCCTCTCAGTAGTACCCGCGAATAGTCTATAAAACTGCACGGGTGCATGGGTGTGAAATTATTTATTTATGAACGACGACGTATTCACTCGTTCCACTACATTTCGTTCACAGAGAACAGGTAATGCAACATTTTCCGTCCGCAGGGTGCATTGCAGACATTTTCCAGCGTCGACCCCTGTTCGGGAAGCCATTACTATCTCTTTTACTGCCTTGTTTCTTTTTTGCCAGCCTTTGATGCATTATCAAAGAGATTTATTATAGAACAGTAAGGAAGATCTCTACAATTTTGCATCGTGCGCGCTCAGGAGATTTATACTCGACGACTTATCAGATTTAATTCTTGGTTACACGGTTTGCTTCCTGTGTTCCCCTCCTCTTCAATGTTATTTCCTTTGCAGAGCTTTTTTGACGTTTGATAGCTGTAGACGTTATATGAAACGTTCGGTCACGGAAAAAATAAATATAAAATAAAGTTAAATGTGTGCTCTGTCTTTTGTCAGGAGTTTCATTAAAACTCTTGCAGTAAAAGTGGAAAACTATGGTCGTAAAATGCGATACTTCAAATTTTTTATGAAGGAAAATTAGGTTAGCCTCTGTATAAGTGCCCGGTATCAGCTGGGAGTGCAGTTTGGTGCCAAGTTCTCATAGCCGACAGTTTCAAGGCCTCATCACAAAAGCTTCTTTAGACATTCGGTTAAGTGCTTATTCTTAAGAAGGAGGTCGTCAGAGTGGTACTTAATCAACACGTCATTGGCTGTTTTATTAAATATCTTTATTGCTTTTTATCTGTGTATTTCAATACTCAATCAACGATTGGTTCAACGACAAATTGTTTATTTTTATTATTTTCCATTAAAATATAGAACAGACTAGCTGCTGCAAGCGGCTTCACCCGCGCGGATGTAGGAACTTTTCCCACAGGAATGTGCTACCGGGACACATGTCACGCTATCAGCTATCTGCCAGTGAAAGTCCCGTCAAAATCGGTTCAGTTGTTTCGGAGATTAGTCGGAATAAACAGGCAGACAGACATAAAATATAACAATTGTTTTTTTGTTCTATGTACCGTATAGGTACACTTTCATATGCATTAAGTAAAAATATGTTTTTTTAACATAGCATTAATTGTATAGATAAAACTGTTGGAATTTATGCTAATTGTTTCCAAATATAACAGAACAAACCACATGCCAATGAGTCATAGAACAGCCATCTATTTTTGACATGACAGCCTCATATTGAGAGGAGCAGATGTGCACACATAAGATTAATAACTATTGCAGTCATCGCATCTAGTATCCAGACAAGCGCATCATGATGATTGATACACGGACATACTTTATAGGTACTATATATCTCGAAATCTAAGATTAGGTCAAACTCTTGAAATTGGAACTAAATATCTCAAAGACTTTTATGAAAGGTATAATCAGCCTATAAGGTTCCCACTGCTGGGGCCCAGGTCTCCTCTCTGTGAGAGGAAGTGGGCCGTAATCTACCACGCGGGCCCAGTGCGGGTTGGTGGAAGGGACATGTTTTCGAATTTTTATTGTTTTTACCCGACTACGGCGAAGCAAAAAGGAGGGTTATGATTTTGACCGGTATGTATGTACGTATGTATGTACCCCACCACTGCTATCACACGACTTTTGAAAGGTGTATAAAAATAAAGGTAAAAAGGTGGGTTTAGGTATAAAGGTATAAATTAGCAATTTTAGCTACGATTAACAATGGACCTCGTATTACAAACATTAACGGTCCCCTTTCCAACCAATAAAACTGTAGAAAGGGACTAAAATACAACAGACTAATAAACAGCTAACATCATTTTATTATAGGTACTATTATTTGGAAACAAAACAGGCTTAGTAAAAACATTATTTGGTTGGGTGGTCACACAAATATTACACTTAATACAATGATAATGACGTGACTAAAGTGTTACCATAATATTGTCATAAAGAGAGTGCCTACTTAACTACTGACATAAAACAGATAGGTTCAGAAGGTAGATTCCAGACGATATGTGAAGACACACGCACACATAGACACGCACGTTTCACATACAGCGAGTGCAAGCGCACTTGCGGCTGGCTCGATAGCGGCATACGTACGCGTCTATATGTGCGTGCACTTACTTTTGCTGGTTGTACGCAGTCGACCTTCTGTACCTACCTATGTTGTGTTAATTTTATTTTTATTTTTATTTTTATTTTATTTATTTGGGAAAATAAACAGTTATACATTAAAATCTTATACTAAGTTATAAATAATCAAGAGTTACAAATGTATAACCTACGACATTTTCCACAGCATATTAACAGTTATATCTAACAGTGCGCTATTCTAAGCTATTAATACAGAAAAGTGGTTAGAAGTGAAATTAAACATTGACGGCATGCAAACAACAGAGAAAGAGAAAGAGAGAGGGAGAGAGAATGAGCAAATATTATACAAAACTAACCCTTAAAATCTAAACCATTTTGTGGATAAGACCTCTGAATTTCTGAGCAGAAACAGAGAAGAAATCAATATTCTCAAAGATCTCGTTATATTGATTTGTAAGGTGGCGTAGGGGCGCTCGCAAGCCCGCGTTTGTACGACAAGAACTTACTGCAAATAAAGGTCTTGCGCGCACCCCACGACATATCGTTGTTCTGGGTACTACATAGCCAATTTTGTTGCGAATATCGACACAATCATAAGTATTGCACAGATCAAACAAGAACATGGTTTCCAACACAATTCGTCTGGACTTCAAACTTTGCAGATTATATTTCTTCAATAGGTCATTGTAGGATGCATAAGTACGATAGCAACGAAAATGCATGGCCTTTAGAAATTTTCTTTGTACTTTTTCGATCATATCAGAATATTTACCATAGTGGGGACTCCATACAGAAACAGCATACTCTAGCTGAGATCGAACCAACGATTTATACAGATGCAAGTAGGTAAAAGATCGGGTAAATACTGTAGCCGTTCTCATAATAAAACCGAACATACGGAAGGCATTATTAACAATTTTGTTAATATGGGAATCTAAATGGAGTTTGTCGTCCAACAGAATTCCAAGATCACGGACCAGTGTTTCTCTTTTTAGTTTTTCGTTATTTAAGGCGTAGGGGTATAGTATGATGTTTTTATTTTTGGTAAAACTAATGACATGACACTTGGATACACTAAGTTGAAGTTTATTGCGTGTACAGTATGCCGAGAACGCATCCAAGTCTTCTTGTAGGAGAGAGCAATCACGGTGACTTTTGATACATCTAAATATTTTAATGTCGTCAGCATACAACAAAAATTTTGAATTTTTAAAACATGTATCGACGTCATTGATGAATAAAATGAATAAGAGTGGTCCCAAAATGGAACCCTGCGGTACTCCGGAAGTAACATCTACAGTAGCAGAGCAAAAACCATTTATTACAACTCTCTGAGTTCTATTGCAAACATATGAATAGAACCATCTTAAAAGGTCCCCACGTATCCCATTAAACGCAATTTTCTGCAAAAGCAGTTCATGGTCAACCTTGTCAAAGGCTTTCTTGAAATCAGTATATATGGTATCAGTTTGCACACGAGCGTCCAAGTTGTTAAACAAGTAATCTGCAAAAGTCACCAGGTTCGTCGTGGTTGATCTCCTTTTGACAAAACCATGTTGCTGTGGTAATAAAACGTTGTGAAGTAGAGGGTACACTTTATCGTGTACTAATCTCTCGAAAACCTTTGACAAAGCTGACAATATCGATATTGGTCGATAGTTCTCGACGTCATGCCTGGGTCCTGACTTGTAGACTGGAGTTATATTTGCAAGTTTCCAAGCTTGCGGAAATATCCCCTGTGAAACGGATAAATTAAATATGGTATGCAATGGTGTACAAAGATTAGTGGCAGTCCCCTTAATAAAGATTACTGGCAAACCATCCGGCCCAGGTCCTTTAGATGGGTCTAGTGACTTGAGCTCACTTAGTACATCAGCCACTGAAAATTTAATGCCACTTATCAGCGAGCAACTGGGGGAGCAATCAGTATGCGAGGACGGTACAGTTTTCAAGGTGGACGGTTCATAAACAGAATTAAAGAAGTTGGAAAAAATATTGCATATATCCTCTGGGTTATTAGATGGCTGATTTTTGTATTTCATAGTGGAAGGAATTCCAGTGGTGGATTTTTGCTTAGAAATGTACGTCCAGAAATGTTTAATGTTGTTTCGAATACCATCCTCTACCGAACTAATGTATTTTCTATATGATTCTTTGCACTCAGACTGAAATCTCGTGCGGAATAGTGAAAACTGCTCGTAGTCAGATAAGTTCTTGTACATTTTCCATCTAATCCACGCTTTGGTTTTGTTTTTATATATATGTATAAGAGATTTTGAGAACCACACAGGAAACTTTAAAGACCTATCACCAACCATAGGTACATGTTTCCTTATTATGCCAAAAATAGTGTTATAAAACGTGCTTAAATACTCATCAGGTGTTTGATCATTTAAAAACGTATCTTCCCAATTTATTTCTTTCAAATCTTGATTAATGTTGTCGTAATTTGCTTTAAAATAATTATATTTTTTAATTGTCTTACGGCCCATTGACTTATTGGGTAATGAAACAGATATTAGCACACAAAATGGGGGATGATGGTAATCTAACTGCAGTAAATAATCCGTGGGCGAGTATGTGGTGCAGTCGTCATTACTAATGACCAAATCCAATACTCTCCCATTCAAGTTCCTTGCACTATTAAATTGATGAGCGTCGAGAAAGGACATGAACTGACCTAAGTGAATACATATAGGAGAATTACCTCTACAAGTCTGAGCAGCTTGTGAGGTACCCGCGGTGCACGTGACCCAGTCAATTTCGGGTAAATTATAGTCTCCTAACAGATAAAAGTGTTCAGGATTATTACGACCAAGTAGGGATTGTAATAAATCGAAATATTCAACATATATACCTTCAGGTGTTTTGGGTGGCATATAAACTGCAGCGATAATTAAATTTCCACCTCGACCTGAGCATGGCAACTGTATTAGCATGTGCTCAATATGCGTATGTAAAGAGGAACATGGAAGTAATCTTACCGGGCGCAGGTCTTTTAACACAGCGACGAGGACGCCACCTCCGTCTTTCCTTTTGGTAGCAGCGCGATCTCTGTCACATCGGTGTACAGTATAACGTTCATCGATGAACTCGCTGTCAGCTATATCGGGCGTTAGCCAAGTCTCGGTTAAGATTATTACGTCATAAGAATTAGCAAGGATATTCATGTATAGTGTATGCAGTTTCGTACGGATTCCCCTACAATTTTGGTAATATATTATTAAATTATCTGTCATCGTAACGTTGAGCTATCCAGAATAAAATAGTGCCAGCATTTTCCAATGTGACTATTAAAATCAACAATAGTATTGCACTTATAAAATACTCATTTAATTTCAATACAAAATAATATAACTTACTATGAAACATGATAAGGACATGGTACAATACAAGTTTGCAGTTCAAAAACAATGTCACAGAGTCCAGGTAAATATGATTTGATATGCCACCAACGCCTAACGAAAAACACATTACAATTACACCAAACAGATTATTTACTATAAATTTAACTAATTCAATTCCAAAAGTTGACTTATTCAGTATCGATACAAAGCAATATGAAAGTACAAAAAACCTGAAAAACACATGACGGAATGTATATTTGCAGCCCAAGAACAATGAGGACATCATTACACAGTCCAGATAAACATAATGCGATATGCTATCAACGCCCAGCAAAAAGCGCATAGCAATCACAACAAAAAGATTTCTTACCACAAAACTAATCAATTCAATTCTAAAAGTTGACTTATTCAGTATTAATACAAATAATTAATGATTATTCATGAGGGTTGCCACTCGAGCACAATGCGTGAGAGCCTTCGGGTATGATTGATCATTGTGTCACAAGTCCCTTGAGGTAGTTACGATAGGGTTGAACGACGACAGATGCAAATAAATAGCTTATGAAGGTAGGCGTCTCAATAGTTTTGGTCACATGAAGATTTGGGTATGGGACTATGGGTATCGATTTTTGTTTCGAATTAGGTTTTGAATTATTTAGAAGGGTAAGTAACTAGGTATGATGTAACACGGGTTCTAAGTCAATGCATAAATTAACACTAAACAAAGCTCACTATAAACTTCTTCTTGGTATTCAATGCTTGAGATTATACAGGCTGTTTGGTAGAAGGATAGACAACATTTTCTTAGGGATAGGAAATGTCATATTAACCTCGTTTTCACCATAACACCTGTCTTAATACTCATAAGTGACACGGTAGATAATTGAGTATGTTTCTTTTTAATCACCCGCAATATCGTCACAACTTTTTTGTTTGTGGTTGTAATAGAGTGCAATCATTTTTGGTGTTATCTGCAATTTACATTTATGTACAATTGGTTCTAGAAAATGATTTGGGTGCTCCCAAAGTAGTAAACTTGTGTTAAGGATAGAAAAATATTAATAATTTAAATATTCATAATAAAAATGAAAAATAAAACAATTTTTTGCTAGCAAATGACATCCCCAATCTCTCAAAAAATTGTGTCGGTCCTTCTACCAAACACCCTGTATATTGAATTTGCTTGCCTTCGACATGGTGAAGTCTGATGTCCCTTCAGAAGCTTTTCAGAAATAATATAGGAAAATGTATGTATATAATCTCTAAAATTCTAATTAATAGTTAAGGTAAATTACAGTGTCTGCCAATAAAAACAAAATGCGATCATCAATCTATCTCCCAAGTGTGGTTATTTGAAATCCCTTTTGATCGATCTTCAATGTCGAGCTCATTACTGGGATGAGGAGGGAACGTTTACGGAATGATGAATATGATAAACACAAGTCCCATTGTTTTGATAGCGTGAGCACTTTTTGCATCCGGCAGGCCCCAGGATAGGGACAGGGAAGGTTTTTGGAGGCTTTTGTTCAGCAGTGGACGTTCTTTTTCTTAGACGATAATGATGAGTCTCAAACTCAAAGCATTTAATTAAACTGAACCAATTACAGACACTTTTGAGCTGTCGAGGATTCGGTTAGTCAGAAAGATGAAGCTAGTTGCCCATTCCAAAGCGTAGTGAGTTCTTATGAACAAGAATGGGCAAAAAAACTCCATGTACGACGTATATTTTAAATGCGCCGTTGGTCTTATGGTCGCAAGCGCGACTGCTGAGCGTGGGGTCCTCGGTTCAATTCCCGGGGCGGGCAAAGTGTAATTGAGTTTTTCCATTAGGATTTTTTTTGTAACAGCCCGGAGTTCGAAAGTTGGCGGCGTGATACCCCCGTGGCTCGGAAAGCACGTTAAGCCGTTGGTCCTACGCCTGATCTCTCTCCGGTCGTGTCGGATTGCCGTCCCATCGGACTATGATAGTGAGGGAAGAGTGAGTGCACCTGTGTCTGCGCGCACTCTTGTTCACTATAATATGTCCCGCGCCGAAGGCTAGTCTCCTTATAGTATCCTATCTCTAGTATCCTTCCATGAATCCCTTTCTAGAGCTACCTCGATCCAATCCTGGCGGTACGCGTCTAGGTCGGATACACATTACGACCACTAAACCCGTTAATAACTATTACCTCGTAAAACAATACTAATCATATCGATCGTCAACCAGTCCTCATAGAGTGTTCCGCTATATGTTAATATTAATTCCAGTCATAATTTACACGCGTGTACTAGAATTTCCATTGGCTTCCCGACTATTAATTACTGAGTAACAACAAATGGACGTTAATGGTACATAAATGGTTACGATCGAAGTTATTATTGTTACAGTGGTATAATGTGTAGGACAATATTAGAGTAGTCTGCTTCAAGAATGTTATGTCAGATACTGTTGTCGAACTATATACTTATCTAAAATAAAATACTTAACACCAATAATAATTAATTTTGTAGAATAAAATAATAATGTGAAGAACTTGACGTTGCCATAAATATTTGTTCTATTGTTTTTATTTTTTATTTCCAATAACCTGTGGGAACCATAAAATCATTGACGAACTTTGAGGAATACTACCAACATAAAAAGTTCTAAAATAAATTTAAAAAATCCTACCCATGTAATGCTACGCCGTAGCCGAAGTTACCTACGCCGTAGCAAATGATTATGCTAATGACGTTAAAATAGGACAGCGCGGTATATAATAAAAGCATCTCGTAGCACCGTAGCACTACATCGTTTTCTAGCGGCGGTGGTCCGCACAAGTCGCACAATAGGTGCCTAGTTGCTGCCTACATTTCGTTTTGCCGGGCGGCAGTCATATCGTGAGTGGATTTCCGCATCCACTGAGAACATTGTGCTCTAAATGGCTTCTATACTGTCTGTGAATAGGACATAATGTAACAAGTTACTTTGTGCAAGCTCATGTCAATATCTGAGTGGTGGATGAAAAATTCCTTTTTGTTTTATGTTTGATGTCGTAAGCTCATTCTGCTTGTATTGAGTCTGTAATATTTATATCATTAGGAGCCAGGTTTATAAAGGTATTTTCTTGTTCTTCTTGAAAGTTGAAATCCTAACAAAGTTTTTCAACGCCCAATCTATACTTAGCTCAGTCAAATTTTGTAGTTCTAATGAAAATGAAACTATAATCTCGTTTTATATCGGATATTCCAATGCATATAGATAAGAAAGTTACTTGAACTTCCTCCTACTTGCAAGTGAAAGTTCGTGAAAGGTCTTTATTGTGTTTGTGCGGAATTTCGTTTCCTTTCCATCTTTGTTCCAAACTCTTCTTGAAGGAAATTGTGCTACACTCGTCGCAAACTAAGTTGTGGGCTTAAAACACAATCCGTGTTGTGAACACCATTTGTGTTAAACGCCTCGACGGTGGGAATAAAAAAGGAAAGTAATTGCTTAGAGATACGAGTACCTACGTGCCAAGTATACAGCGCGGGCGATGGCGGGAGCGTATGATTCTGAATGATTCACAACAATTATTTCTTCGCGTTCCGGTGGTGGTTCATGTTCCTATAGAAGCATTAAGGCTCTCCCCCATAACATAACATACATAACATAATCAGCCTATAAAGTTCCTACTGCTGGGACACAGGCCTCCTCCCAGTGAGAGGGAGTGGGCCGTAATCCACCACGCGGGCCCAGTGCGGGTTGGCAGATGTCACATGTCTTCGAATGTTTGGTTCTAGGACATGTCGGTTTCCTTACGATGTTTTCCTTCACCGTTTTGAGAGCAGTGGTGATGAAATAATTTACACAAAGTAAAGCGCCTGTCTGGATTCGAACCTACGACCTACAACTCGTAAGTCGCGGCCGTTACCACTTGGCCACCACTGCTCTCTCTCCCATAGGCACGTTATTATCGGTCGATAATATCGGAAGCGCGTTATCTGTTTTCAGTACATTTTGCATCAGGATGGCCGCGAAGTTACACACTGTTGCGGTAATAACGCAATAGAAGTTGGATGCTTGCGTTCCTTCATCCTTTGATATTATATTTTGATATGAAGTCTTAGAACATTTTGTATACTTTAGAAATATCGGATGATAAAAACACAGCTGTGTGGCAATGAATCGGGACGCATTATAGCAATATCGCATCCGAGCCTTTATGTTCTAATCTCATATTTGAATAATGTGATACACACAGTTACAATTTTTGCGTAAAAATAAAAAGAAATCCTCGTACACTTCATGGGGATGATATCAACGATTTTTGGGCCAACAAAAAGTTTATTGACCCAAATAAAAGTTGTGATCTATTTATTTGAATTGAAAGTGTCGAACGCTGGGTTCCGTTGGATTGAAGTTCGAACTAACCTTGAAGCGAGGACTAGCAGAATCATTGTCTCCAGGCGTCTGTGGGTATTTGACACCTGATATGAAGAGTGCCATAGACACTCTCGTCATAGTCATTCCATTCGTTAACTTAGGAGTGAAAATAAACTGAAGAATAATAAAGGAAGGATGTGTGAGTGAACACTTACGGCAGATTTACTTTTACGGGTCCGTCTCGGAGCTTTGCTACCATTTAAATGGATACGTGCCTTCAAAGATTATTATCATTCTCCTTTTATTTCTCATCACCAACATTTAAACGTTTATGGCCAGTTTCTGCTTGACAGTTATTTAGATGTAAGAAAATAAAATCATCTTTTTATGTTATGTAAAGCTTGTGTCATGGCTGGTCACGGATACAGATAAAAGTTTATATTTAATTTAAAAAAAAAGTCATGTGTTTACATTTTTTTGACCGCGGAACCCTAATTCTTTTTCTAAAATAAAAGTAGCCGAAGTTACTCCCATAAAAAACTAAAGCTATCTAGTAAAAGTTAGGACTTTCACTTACTGGCACATAGCATTACTGGCAAATTCCTTCCAGCCGTTTCGGAGATTAGTCGGAACAAACAGACAGATTAACACAGTTTTCGAAAATTGTATTTTCGTTATAAGTACGTATATACTTTCATATGCATTTAGTAAGAGCTGTTTTTTTGACATAATAAACAGACCTCAATTTTATTTATTTGTATGTATAGATAATAATGTAAAGGGAGAGAGAGGACGTCACTTGAATAAGGTTGATAATAATTAGATTCCCAAACTTTAGTTAACAGGTGTCCGCGATGTTTAATATCGGAAGAGAAGGTTAGATAAAAGTGCTGTAGTCTCATAAATATTTAAATTATATTATGGAATCAGGCGTTACTTTACGGAAATCCATGACATTAAGATGTTATGTGTAATATCTAGTTTTAATTCCGTGTAATAAAAACCCAGGCTTGGATGCTGGAAGCAATCTCACCTTCCCACGCCCATGCATCAGCATATGCATGGGCGTGGGAAGGTGAGATTGCTTCCAGCATCCAAGCCTGGGTTTTTATTACACGGAATTAAAACTAGATATTACACATAACATCTTAATATTTAAATTAAAATACGTGGCCTTATCGCGTTTTTTTTATTTTTTACTTCGGTTCCGTTGGTTTACTGATTTATGCAAACTTAATTTGGGGGATTTATTATGAATTGGGCGTTCGGCCGACTACTGAATCGGTTATTTTATTTATGTATTTCGACGTACAGGGTTACTTGTAATTCGACGTATATCCGTCAGGAGCTGATAGGGGGGCCAAAATGCAACAAATTGAATCCCCCATAGGTATGTATGGCCGAAATTTAATAGTTTTCAAGATATTTGAATTTTAAGGGTTTTTCGATATACTTCCAAATAAAATAAAACTAAATATTGAATGGGTACCATTAAAAAATATATTGTTGTTTGCGCTTCAATTATTCAATTAAGCTGTGAATATAATTAAAAGTACTTAATTCAACAAAATAATTAAAATGATGAGCGATTTAAGAATAATATCTTACCAATATTTTCATTTTACGCTTCGAAAATGTTTCCAATAAATAAATCTAGTAGTAGGTACTTAGTTGTAGTACGAAATTCAATAATTTTCGAGATATTTGAAACATTTTCGAAGCGTAAAATTAATTAAGTACTTTAAATTATGTTCATAGCTCAATTGAAGTGCCAGCTACAATGTCATTTTTTATGGTACCCATTCAATATGTATTTTTTTTATTTGGAATTAAGTAGGTATATCGAAAAACCCTTAAAATTCAAATATCTCTAAAACTATTGAATTTCGGCCATACATATGGGGGGTTCAATTTGTTGCATTTTGGTCCCCCTATCAGCTCCTGACAGATATACGTCGAATTACAAGTAACCCTGTATAAATGTTCCAGTCTGATGACTGACTTACAGACTACCTACTAAAGATAAAAACATGAGAAAAGTCGACCCTAAAAAATTTATTATGTAGAAGTGATCTAAAAAGATCTTGTCTACGGTCTTAGCATTATGCTGAGCGATGGCCGTTTTGTGTGGATGAGACGCATCTTTTCTCTCAACTTGTTATTTTTTTTTTGTGTTTGTGTTCTTTTTATGCATCATGCATGTTTGCCGCAAATAAAGGTATTTTCTCTCTTTCTTTCAAAAGTATTTGGGTAACAGCTATAATATTGCCTTCTTACACATACTCGTAACATAATATCACGGTTATATACCCCGAAGGGTTAGGCAGAGATGTACAGACGCCAGCACATCAAGCTACTACTATCTGTCAAATTTATTCAATAGATTTTTAACTTGATCGTTAAAGCATAAGGTTCAAAGTTGATTGGGATAATTTGACAGTTTCGGGTAGGATGGTGTGCTAGCGTCTGTACCTACAATACACCGAAATTTTGCCATTTATGCCTACTTAAATAATATTAATAAGGAAGCGTTATATTATATTTACATGTACCTACGTTACATCAACAGCTATCTCTTCGCTTGAGTTGAAGACTAATCTAGGGCTAGAAGTTATCAGAGCGTGAAAGGAAGGATAACCACTAGTACATACATATCTACATAATGCATTGTTTGTATGGTCCAACAATATATGTACGTTCTTTGTTGAGCAGGTTGCTGCATATTATACTCCCTTATTCTTGCCTAAGTTGAAAGTCTGAACAGGAATTTATCTGTGTGTTGCTTAAATTACCTTCTTGAGTGTGTGTGTGACGATGTTATCGTCACGTTCCACGACATCGCGATAACACAGGGGAGTAAAACGTATGGAATATATTATGAAGACGCTTTTAAATTTCAGTCCACGATAACGTTGTAACGTGTACGTATTTCAATAAATCTTATGGATGTGGGCGTGGACGTCCACGAGATTATCGTAAGGTTACTAATTATAAAAGCGCATAACGCAGGCTCCATAACACCACTGTATTTTTTTTTTTGCTTCACACGGTTTGTGCATTCAGCCAATAGGTCGCGTTTTGTTCTTTATTACGAAGGAAGCAATGGTAGGGAAAGGAAAATATTATTATTCGAATTAATTATACCGGGATATAGGGATAATATCTATAGGATCAGTATTTATAACGGATCTGAGTGGAATACCTCGAATAATAAGCTAAATACAATGGTAAAACATATTATTTCTCCATTGTTTTTTTATTAAATACTGGCCATGTTTTTGATGAGCACTTGTTTTAGTTTCAGAACTGACAAGAAATCTAACCTCGTCTCGTAGCTACAGTCCACTCGTAGTTATTTTACCTCTGACAGCAGCAACCCAATAGCAACCATAGTACAACGAGAATAAAGGTCACTGTGATTTCGACAGACTTGTCAATGGCAGCAACCGAATAGCAACCTTATGGCATTGATTATAAATATCACTGTGATTTTGACAGTGATACAAAATCAAAGGTAAAATCATAGTGGAAGGAGTGTATATCACCTATTAACTATCGTTGTATATCTCTATATCTCAAAGAAACAAACAAAACGAGGACACCAAACATATCTATTTGACAAATGGATGTGAGTATCACCTTATCTCACATTGCCGGTCGACTACGTGGCTGAATTTGCTCAAAAAATGAATTTGGTAAACGACGTTCCCCATTTATTTTATAGAGCTGTTCGGATGTTTTTTAATCAAGTAAAAGTTCGTTTTCACTGAACAGAAATTGGAAGTTTACTATTAAATGACAGTAAACCTTTACTTACGTACATTTAAGTATATCTATCCATACTATCCATACTAATATTATAAATAGAAAGTGTTTCTGTCTGTTACTTACCTCTTCATGCTTAAACCGCTGAACAGATTTAGATGAAATTTGGTATAGAGGATAGTTTGAGTCCCGGGAAAGGACATAGGATAGTTTTGATCCCGATATTCCCACGGGAAACTTATGCGGGTGAAACCGGCATCGCGGGGCGCTGCTGGTATATTATAAATTGAAAAATAACTCTGTCTGTTTGTTACCTTTTCACGCCTAAACCACAAAAAACTGACAAGGAGATAGATATCATCCTGGGGAAGGACTGGAAGGCTACTTTTTGTCCCGGTAGCACTTTCTCTTGTGATAATTTCCCACATCCACGCGGGCGTCCGCTAGTTAGGTGTATTTTGTGATGAAGTACCGTTTAGTTTATATTTTAACCTTCACAGTGTTAACGTTTCATAATAGGTGACATTATTCTAGAAACATGTGGGCTTCGCTTGACATTAGGCTACATCATGGAGATAAAATTATCTGTAAGTTGTGTGGCCAACAATGTCCATTCATGTGGAATTATTACATACTACGCTCGCGAATTTTTCTTTGTGAATTTTGGATTTTCTCATACATAATTAACATCCCGTTGTGCAGTGCATCAGGTTATTGAGGATTATTTTCGAAAAAAATAATCCTTAGTGCACCTCCGAATCCTTTTAAAGAACGTACCTACTTATAGCTTCTAGAAATGGTTCTACATATATTATATTCAGTGTCAGTTCAGTCTTTGTCTGTTGGCTAATTAGTCAGTATTGATAGATTAGATGATCATATAATTATTGCATTCCATATTGTAAAAATGATGTTATAAAAAGCTCACTCCCTGATCCTAGCAAATCAAATCGAAGGTATGCTATATCTATATCTGTAGATTCTCCGAAATAAATAAATAATAATATTAAATATACATATATCTAATGACGACACAATAAACAAACACAAACATGACCCACAAAAAAGCTAAGTAATCGCTAAGACGAATAAAACACACATTTTTGAAAAAAGGTTACTTCAACAAGTCCACATAGTCACGTAGAGGAAGTAATTTCGAATTACGTGCCTTCACTGAAATTACCACCGCGGTAAACTTAGGTTTCCAGGGGACTGATCCCTGGAGACCGTATCCATCAAAGACAAGGATACCTACCAAATTAAATTTAATAGCGATAAGATGGGCTACAGTATCCCCTAGAGTAAAATCATCGAGTTATTTCGTATGTAAGTACCTAATAGTCTTCTAGATCGAATTTCGGCTATGGCGAACCATCTCAGCGGTGACCAGCTTTCGGTGCGGGAGATATTATAGTGCACAAGTGTGTGCGCAGACACAGGTGCACTCTCACTTCCCTCACTATATCATAGTCCGATGGGACGGCAATCCGACGCGACCGGAGAGAGATTAGTGGCAGGACCAACGGCTTAACGTGCTTTCCGAGGCAGGGAGTTATCACACCGCCAACTTCCAAACTCCGGGCTGATACTAATAAATTCCTAATGGAAAAACTCAATAAGACTGCGTGACCCGGGAATCGAACCCAGGCCCTCAGCTGCTCAGCAGTCGCACTTGCGACCACGAGACCAACGGGGCATGCAAGTATCAATTAGGTATGTCAAAGGGAGGAGGCCTATAGGTACTCAGAAGTAGGTGGAACGAGAATGCCAATGATACTGATGATCAAGATAGCAATAACTTCTCAAAGCCATGGATTTCACCATTGTAGGGTCACTAGGCGGGTGGAGGCATGATCGATATGCTTTTGTTTCTTGTGGAATCAATACAAACCGACGACGACGGCAGGTACCTACCACTGCTAGTGGAACCACGCGCTTGAACCAACCTGGGAGGCGACGCTGACGCGTGCACTCCGCACGCTCAACCTCAAACGGGGCCAAACACAACACAGATGCACAAAGACCCTACAGAACCTCGGCCAGTGTGTCGCCCTCCCAAAGGGGTTGGGTAATTACCTGATTCCCCCAAAGAAAACAATTCCTCCCTCTCGAAAAGTTTTAAGCAAAGGGATAATTTTTCATAAAAAAAGAAAATTAATTTCAGATGCCTGTACCAGAGAACCTGCAAAAAGGTCAATTCGTTACTTAATTAAAAAACAATTTGGAAAATTATTCTTCAGGAACATCTGATTGTTTGTGAGCACGTTTTTATGAAAAATATTCGTTTGTATTACGAGTATTTACCTTCTATTCTCGTATATAAACAAAGTATTTCCCGTTTCTATAACATAAATAAGGATCTAATTATGAAATATTTATTAAGTTTTCTTAGAAAATATAATTATTTACACGTAATTATTTTAGTGCATTCATTGCAGTGTTAACTACATAAAAAAGGTATACGAAAATAATGCAACACATAGGGCCGGTTATTTCACATACGTACATACTTACATCAAATAATAACGATTACGTACTCGTTATTATTTGACATATGGCTAGGGCCATAATTGTGTAATTGTAATTTGAAACAACGTTTTTTTTTTTGGTTTGACGATAGTTAGCGCCATTTTTGACGTATACACGTGCGTCAAGTGGACGTGAAACAACCCGCCCATAGAGCACACCAGCACCCTCATTAGGTCCTATCAGCAGCCTCCTGCTAAAATCAGCCTCCTGCTGTTTATTTTTTTGTTGTTTTTAATGTAACTTTGTTAGTTTTAAATGCTCCTTTTTTAATTATTTGTATTTCCTGTGTGTGTCCCAAATAAAATTCTTCTCTTAAAATTCTATTAAAATAAAAAATAGAAATAAAATAATAATAAATTCTATTAAAATTTTTCTCTTTGTTTCTTTTAATCATAATCTGAATCATTTTGTAGGATATTGCTAATCCGTTACTTCATATGTTCGAAATATGTGTCTCTTGAACAACGTAAATAACGCAATGAATGTTGTCGAACTGTCAAAATGAAAGCCATTGCTACTGTTAGTGTGTTACGCAATTACCCTGCTGTATATCTACTCGCTACGTGGACGTATCTGACAAAATATCGATAACAGTTATCGCAGGCAAAGCTATCAGACGGCCTACAAATATAATAATGCTTTCATGTAGACTCATTAAATTATAAAGGACATAGTACTGTTATACAAAGGGCGGTCTTATCGCTATCAGCCATCTCTCCCAGACAACCTTGACCGTCCTACCTAATGTGGAGGTTAGCGTAACTTCTGACAGCTCAAATTCTTACTTGAATAGGTTTAACATTATTAGAAATGAAAAGGAATATTAAATAGTGTCCAAAGGAGACTGTTTGAAGTGGTCTATGAACCAATAGCGATACTGTAGTGGTATTTCTGTGGGGATGCCACTTTGCACAAGGGTATAGTTGAGGTATCCGCACAGAAATACCACAACAGTATCGCTATTGTTCATAGACCACTTTTAATCAGTCTCCTTTGAGCAAAGACAAACTTTAACCCTTGTTGAAAACTCATAAAACACAACAGGCGAAATGTGTGTACTATTTAAATCCCTACCACTATCCTATGCTCCTAGTATATAATCCTACCTCTGCTTACCCCGAGGGGTATAACCTACAGGCATAATGTTGTGTGGTGTGTGTTGGGTGTGTTATGAATACGTTGGTGTGTATGTTGTATGAGAACCCTTTTTTTAAACCAATCGACGTCCAAATGTACTCGTAGGTATGAGTAACGAATCAAAGATGTGCGTACAATTCCAATGTTCCTTTTCTCTTCAAACACATCACCTTCATCCCATTAGCATTTTTATAGGCTCTTAAGGACGCCGACGTTATCTCGCCCCCGCGGCATACGCCGAAACCTTCAGTAATATACGTATGACTGTGCCCTTTCCTTTATTTCCACTTTCATTGAATATCTTTGCCCCTTTTTTTGGAAACTTACTTGTCATTCTCTATTTACTGTGTTTCTTTTGCCTCGGCTTAGGCATTTGAGGAAATTGGCTATGTGCTTACAGAAGAAAAGGTACGATATCTCTAAAGATAGAATATGTTATAGTGTTATAAAGTATGTTAACTAACAGAGGGCGTTCCCGTTAACCCGCAATAGTATAGCATCCATACATGCTAAAAAAAATATTACCATTCGAAAATAAAATGTTTTTTTTATATTAAAATATTCACTAAAAATGTTAAGTTGATACGTAAAAGAAACACTCTGTACACGCGTACTTGAAGGACGGCAACGTCGCAATTTATTTATGAATGACGGGCCGCGTGTGCCGCGATCTTAGTTAGTTAGTTGAAATCAACTAACTAAAATAACTCTGAAATCATGAAAAAAAAATTAGCTGTTATACAAAAGTTCAATACCTACTTGTAATAGTAACATTTTACATATTTAAGTCACATATTATGTTACTTTCGATTAATATACATACACCTATATACACACCAAGAAACAAAAACCAAGTTATTACAAACCAAGCCATTATGTAAAACTTTAATACTTTATTCATTGTTATTAAATTCCATATTATAACAATAATGTGATGTTTCGTAGTTACCATTCAGGACACCTATCCGCAACGGTTACTACGAAACGTTATATAAATTAGAAAAGCATCATGCTGCGGCCATTGTTTATCTCAAGGGGCTTACAGGACCCAAACGCAAAAAACGCAAGTTTTAGAAACAATAAAAGTATATGATCGACTACAGTAAACAAAATCAGAAAAATATATGATATTCTTCAAGATATATTGATAGTGTGTTGAAAACATAATACAAATAATTTGATACGATAGAAAAAAATCATGAAGATACCTCTAAAAACTTTCTTTTTACAATAAAAACCATACTAATATACCTCCTTACATACAATCATTATGATTTTTGTCAGATTATTCTACAAACTACATACTAAAGCACTAGTGTTTTAATTTTTTAGTCCAAACAATAGATTTTTTGTAAATAGATAATTGGTTCATATTTTGCAATAAATTACCAGCGTTGTGTCATCGCGTTTCTCTTTCTATTCTATGCTTTTCTATTTCTTTAGGTCATGTAGTCCCCTTGACTTACCTCGAGTTTATTATGATATTCATGGAATTTTTTAGAAGCACATCTCTCTTGCAAATTGTTTACAGTTCCGATTGCAATAAAACTGTTCCAGGAAATTGTGTATATGTGAGCTTCTGGTTTTACATTTACGTGGAATAACAATCAGTTCAAAAAATTCAGAGAAACCAACGTTAACTCAATACAGATTTTTCTGGCTTAGATAGAGCGGAAGTTGTAAAATTTTACCAAAAGACACGGCTTTATATGTCCTAAAAATAAGCTATAAGAATCCTATGGGCGCATAAAATAACTTCAACTTGATGTAGGTATAACCAAGAGTTTCCAAAATACATTTCCCCAGAGGGTCAAACTCCTATATAGCAAACGTCGGAATAAAGTAAATCTCCACAAGATGAGCGGTTATGTTAATACTATATTTCATATCCGAGCAGAAAAATGTTAAGTTCAAACGTGCCCGTGTCATGATATCCATGATTTGAAACGTGTCGGAATTGAGAATAAATTTTAAATTGAAACCGGGTAAGAGGATTACAGAACCCGGGGGAAATCTGAATAGCGCATCACTATGGAAGATTTCTAGATTTTTCTTCTTGCTGTAAATTTTATATAAGGATATTTACCTGCTGGTCTTTTTACCACATTGCCTGCGGATCCATAGGTACCCTGTGTGGTACCCGCCACAACATAAATATTTCTTTGTTCATCACATTATATCAAACATTACACCGAAAATTCCACTAGAATAAAAATTATTTCCATTTTAGTAGATTTTGCCGGTAAGCACAATGATATATAAGTAATACGTCATTGGGTAAGCATCAATATTTTTTGCCAGCATCTCCAATAAAACGACAGAGTTGAATTTTACACAACTGTCGCTGCTGTTGCATATTAAAATGCTGGATTTGACATTGTTTGCACAAGGCTACCCAAACCTTTTTTCTAGAGATAAGAACAGTCAAGTGCGTAGTTTCTAAGCTGTACAAAGTATTCGTTTATCTAACAACTTACAAATGTGGACAAATCTTCCTTCTGAAAAGTACTGTTTCCGAGTTGTGGTTTAAATCCAAAACAAGGAAACCAGGTGCGGTATGTGATGTGACTGACCCAAACATTAAAGACAAAAGTTGCACACATTCTTCGCATACCTCAATATGACCTCACCTCACCCTTTTGTTTATATTAACTCGAGCAATTTGTCTCTTGTTATTACATTTACAACAAACCGTGTCAGAAGACGCAGGAATTTAATCACTTATTTGTGAATTCAGATTGTCACTGGCTCCTATCTACCTACAATGTACATATAAATAACAGGACACGAGGTCATCATACGTCGTTAGTATAAAACCAATGTTGTATTGTGGGGAAGTAGAGCGAACGAAATACATAAGTACTTATAAGAAAACGACGTTGACGTGACTAATCAATGTAAATAATTGTAAAGCATTTGTTAGCGGTTGGTGACAAATTACATAGGCACTTACTTACGCAATTTCTTTGTGAACACAGTGTACCGTGACTCATTGACAGAACAGCAAAATTTAGGTATACCTATGTACTTACATGAAGTTAAAGAAGTTACTGTAAGAAAAACAACACGCGAAGGAGTGTTTTGTTTGCATAAGAAAATAGCAAGATGATAGCGAAAACAAAATTCTGCAACAAAATCGTGCGAAAGTTACTATCAAACACCAATAATGTATTCCAAACATTCGAAGTCCATATCAGAATACCAGTTCATAGTTACATTAAACTCGCAGCAGTGCAGTGGCACTTTGTTTGCGAACTGCAGTTTCCCAATCTGCTTATTTCAATATTAGATTTATGTGTTGGAATCCGGAATGACTTCCGATACCTAGTGGCTATTGTGTGAGCAGTAAATAGCTTTAGTCGTGTGTTTAAAATCAATTGATTCTATCGGACTTCGGTGCCCAGGTTGAAACTACTTCAACCCTTTCGACTGTTGAGTTCTTTGGGTCACAGAAAAGTTTAATCGGGATTCTTTGTTACAACATTCTCGTGGCCGGGATTGAAACTTCACATTGCTTGATGCGGAATTGGAAATGCAATTGTATTCTTAAAAATACATCAGGATGATGTGATACTGTGAACAGCCAGTCTATTTTATTACTAGCTGTACCCGCGATTTTGTTCGTGTGCATGTCGGAAAACAAACTGAATTTCATGGGTTTTAATTTTTTTGCGCAAAACCCTATTTTTTTTTCTAAAGTAAAAGTCGCTTAAGTTACTCCCAGCTATCTGCCAGTAAAGTCTAGTCAAAATCGGTCCGGTCGTTTCGGAGATTAGCCGAAACAAAAAGACAGAAGAAAAAAAAATGTAAGTACCGGATATATTTTCATATAATTATGCATTTACCCCCTTACTAATAAACGTTGTATAGCGTCTGTATAGTTACACAACGCTTTGTCTTCTTCTTTGAAAGTCAAATTACTGACGACTGAAAGAGAGAAATCGGTGTGTAACTATTCATCTTATATAATACGTTTATTAGTAAGGGGGTTAGTAAAAAGCTGTTATTTTTACATTACAGACACTTATCACAGTTTAATTTTATTTACAAATCAAAATATTTACAATATTTAAAAGCTGTCTTAAAATAATAATATGTACAAGTATATAAAAAGGGAGGGGAAATAATCAAAGGGCATCAAAAAATTCGTCCGCATCGCTGTCAATAGGAAACAATTTTTCAAAAATTCAATTTCATTTATTTGTATAAATAATTAATTTTGAAGTGAGCTGTCATCCCTTCTGACTTTATGGATTGACAGCTCACTTCAAAATTACTTCGCATATTTTTTCACACTGCTGTGTTCTGTTAGGGAACACACACGTGTTTTTTAGTTCCCTTCAAAATGGTTGAGCTAAATGGTGCTGATCATGTGCTGATCCATACGTCATGTTCGAGAACGGGCGCCGTCAGTAGGGACAGGTCATCTCTTAGCTGCAACGACTTATTTTAATTTCTGATTTGTCTTTTTTATCTTTTTTCTTTACGGATGCTTTTAAGTTTAACGTGCACATCTTTGTACAGCCGCCAGCACATCAAGCTACCCGAAACTGTCAAATTTTCCCAATCAACTTTGAACCTTATGCTTTAGCGATAAAGTTGAAAATCTATGTTTAATTTCAACATGAATGTTGTCCAATATTTATGATTTTGTGTCCGTGGAGTCATGCCCGTTCTTCTCCAAAGGTACCTACTACGCTTTGGTAAAGCTTCATCTTTCTGACTGACCGACCCTTGACAATTCAAAAATGCCTGTAATTGGCTTATTTGAAATAAATGCGTTAAAATTGAGTTTTATAAAGTTATAAAAAAAACCCCTACGTAAGTGTGATTAATATTCCTTTTTGGCCTCCACGTCCTCAACACGATTGATTAATATGGCAAAGTTTGAACTTACCACCTTTTGAACGTCACTCAACGCCTAAGCTATTGACGCTTGAATTTATGAAGGCATTAGAAATTCCTAGCCTCCCCATCTGTTGCCAAAATTCCGGGAGCGAAGAGGCTATTTTCTAAATGCGGGCAGTAAATAACTTTAATAGTATATTTAAATCAGGGGCTGGTCACCCTGTAATAGGATTCGCACGTGCCTGCGACTTTTTCGTTATCCCCTCCGTCGAATAGACTAATTATTTATCCTTTAGCTACGAAACTTTTCGAGCGTTTATAAAAGTTTTGGAATAATTGCCCATATATTTCAGAAAAATACGATTTTATTTTTTACCAAATAAGCCTACATAGTTGTTTAATTACTTTTATTACCTCTTGTTTAGAACACCCTAGTTCCGTAACACACTTTCAAGCACATCTGAATCATTTTGAAGAAAATTGCTAATTCATTGCTTCATATGTTCGAAAAATTTGTCTGTTTAACAACGTAAATAACGCAATGAATGTTGATGAACTGTCAAAAGGAAAGCCAAGGCTACTGTTGGTGTGTTACGCAATTACCCCGCAGGTCACCCTTTCTCTTCCCTTGAGAGTCGTAAGTAAGGTGGATGCATGTGACAGCTGAAACATAACCGCTATGATCTCTCAAAGTACCTACGAGAGGAAGGATGACCGTCCTACACGCAAGGTAAAGAAACTACATATAGACATCTCCCTAATGAGCGCGAGCTTTACCGCAAAGCTCGGGTAATGGAGCGAGAAAACTGCATGATTAGACGGAGAAAGAAAACTAATCTTTGCTGTCATGACCAGTATGTGGATAAGGAAAAAAATTAACTGAGTATTTCGTAGGTATTGTGCTCGAAATTGCGGCTGTTGTATCCAAGAGGTCCCCAGGGTTTGATCCTGGGTCAAGCAAAGTGTTATTGAGTTTTTAGTAGGACGATTTCAGCTGCAGCCCGGACTTCTGAAATTGGCCCTTGCCCTAACTACGACTATATGATACTGGGAAATAGTCAAAATTGTCATAGTCTTTGGCAATTACCGACCCCAAACCCTTCGGGAAATAAAGGCGTGTTGTGTTGTTATATCTACATAGTTTTCCAACAAACAGAAGCATACTGGCGAATGAATAGATATATATATGGAAAATATTGTAACTTTTGGAAACCAGAAAAAGGTCACCATAGATAAGGAGAAAGTCGTGTCTTCTTAAAGTCAAAGTTCAAATAGTCACATAAAATGCACTTTTGAACGTCAAAAATTACAATAAAATAGAATTGATGTGTCGCCCCTTCCAAAAGGTAGTGTTCGTATGGAGAAGAATGGGCACGAAACTTCACCGTTGTTACTCTTTTAAGAATGTTTTAAAAGATTTTGTATACATTCATTATATAATAATATGTGAAGATGATGCAACTAGAATAAAATTAGTCTACCACAAAAGGTAAAAAGAATTAAAAATAAAGCAACGACAGGCAAATCAATTATGTGATAGATACATGGTGCTCACATATTTACAAACATTGTAAAAGTAGATAATTTTCCAAGAATTTTAACAAGTGTGTGAGTTACAGTAGTCACAGAACGTAAAAATCAATGTCATGAAAATTAAAAAAAAAAAAAAATAATTTAGCAACCAGTTTGATTTTGTCTAGACTCTAGATTGTCCTGGAGCAGGACAAGCATGTTTCCAAGCATTCTTATCTTGGATATAATCCTCTAATTTGTATTGTTACAAAGTGTATTTTTATTGTTTACAAAGTGTACTTTTATTGTTTACAAAGTGTACTTTTATTGTTTACAAAGTGTACTTTTATTGTTTACAAAGTGTACTTTTAATATGAGTTTTACATTTTCTTTCATTTAATTGCAATTACAAGCTGATCTTACGGATATGAGTAATATTTACATTAAGAGATTTTTTTATCAGTCCTTTATATAAAAATGTCTAGAAATAAGTAAAAGATAGATAAAATACCGTTATATGATTAGGTAGAAATCTTTTTTATCTGTGTGTGTCAGTTGATTTGGCAAATGCGCCAGTTACCAATAAGAAGAATAAATGATCATAAAAACATAATTAATATTCCTAACTCTGAATATACTCAATAATTTATGTATTTTATTTATTTACAGCTTCTATGTATAAAACTACTTTATTGCATTTCTTTGTTTCAAATTGCTATGGTAAATACCAAGTTAAATTAATAAAATATAGTATTCAATTTGGCGCACAATCAAATATGGAAAGTGATTGCAATTATTCTACAGCAAACCACTGCCTGCAGCGCTACTCTTATTAAAAAAGAACAAATTGTAACAAAAGACGAATGCCAGCTCCGACAACCAGCGACAAAAATCTTGGCTTTAAAAATTATACCAGAGAGAAAAAAGAAATACAAAATAATTATTCGCGCCAATTTATTACCCGCCAAAAACTGTCAGATTGTACACAAGAACCTTCCGAACGTTGGCTTTTTACCGCCGCATTTAATGGAATGATTCATAGCAAAATTTTGTTTAAAAGCTTCGCAATATTGGGCTCGCGGTTTTAATAAATGAAGTTGAACAATTCATAGTAGGGCCTACAGATAACTTGCAAATAAGTTGAGAAGTAATTACGGCAGTAGAGATGGGGTTATCGCGGCCTGTTTGATGTTAGCTAGAGATGCCCATAAAATTATACATTTTAGTATAGAAGGTATACGTTTATTTGAATTTATTGGCTACAATTAAAACGAATGGTTATTGCAAGCCATAACTTTCATTTTAGTTAAACGTTTGATTTGTAGTTTCTATTGTTTTCGTTACCCCGTAACTATTGAGAAGTGGAATTTAATGCCTCTATTTTTACAACCGATATTACAGTACCACTTATGAACTACATAGATTAATAAAAAAATATAATTAAAAAAGTATCAATATAAGTCACAAATGTATGAGAGGCATAGTATCAATATGAGGGAGTCGCACTACGTCCGCTACGCTTTACGTCCGTTTATAGCCCTATATATGACATTATTAATGAAGGTTTAATAAAATAACCGAATAAACTGAGACCCTTTGTAACCAAGCGTAATAGAATTACGATGTGCCTTTGTAAGATTTCACAATTCAAAGAAATTAGAGAGGTTTATTCAATTCTACTAATTCATTTAATTAAAAATTTTTGACGTTTATAGAGCTGCGATATTACTTTAGTGAGTCCTATTTCACCGCAGCAAAATTACATTATTTTTTCATTCGCTCAGGACTTTGGTCCGCGAATTTGTGAAAATGTTTATAACAGTTTTCTTTTCACAAAGATTTTTTAGGAGATTGAATGGAAATTGCTATTTTCGAACAACATAATTTAGTTTATGCTGACGTAGGTTATCAAAATAAAATGATATTTATTATTAAAGCAACGTCTATATATAAATAAACAGACACATATCTACGACCTTCTAATTGAGAGTATCCAGTTCTCTGGACAATCAATTCGTTGAAATATTTATCGCAGGCAGATTTAGTTTTACACATTCAATTTGTTTACTCACCTTTTGTAGTTGGACGCGTGAAATGTATGTGCTTGTGCCCAATACATATGTATGTAACGTAGGTACCTAGCTACCTACATCAAGGGCTGCCAGATCCGCTAGGGAAAAATTGGACGGCTTCTTGCATTAAGGAGAATTCGGTGTAATTGTTTATTTTATTTATAAAGTAAACCGGCATTTCTTTTTATCCGGACAAGACACTGTACAGGGTGGCAGGGAGATCAACGCGCAACGTGTTACCTAAGAATCAGTACAGTCAACAAAAGAGATAAGTATGCAGGATCGTCGGATATAGTTGAAGTTTAGTAAGAAATCGATGGATATTGTTGACTGAAATGCAATTTGATAAATGAGCTGTTAGTTTTCTATTAATAAAATTAAATTTTATTCGAGAACATCTATCAGTTTCTTACTAAACTTCAACTATATCCGACGATCCTGCATACTTATCTCTTTTGTTGACTGTACATGGTTCTGAACCACCGTACGTGAATTTTTCGTCGGTTATTAAAAAAATCTAGTCTAGAATCATGTGCTGAATTCATAGTCACAGTTGTCGCATCGATGTCCCCTGCCACCCTGTCTGTAGTAAAGTAAAAGCAGGCTTTTCAACCCTTTTACATCTCAGATCTTAAATAATAAATGTAACCTTAATAAGTACACCCACTTTTCTTGAAACACAGAGACACCTTTTAAGCACTGTGAATTAAACATCTCCTCCTAACTGTGCGTTAATATTAGCTGCGTTACGAGATAAAAATGTATGTGAAAACATGCTGAAAATTTCAGCGCGAGGGCAGGATATTGCCGCTTACAGAGGGTGACGGCGTTCGCACTGCGTTCGCGGTACCACGGGATCTCGGCACGGATTTCACCGAAGTGACGGAGTTGTGAGATGTTCTAAAGGGTGTTGCTAAAAGTGATAGCAAAGAGTAGTGGTAATGAGGTGTCTTCAATTTCATTCAGCTCTCAGTAGTGCCTGTGTGAGTGTGTGCGAGACGTTGCCTGAGTGTTGACAGAGTGGTTCATTATCTTTTGTTAAATTATTCTCACTCCTTTTCTTCTCTTATGAGTCCTTTTATGGGCTATGCTCGGTACACTTGTGAGCAGTGGTGATGAAATGAAATGCTGGTGTAAAGAAATTAAATGGAAAATGTTGATTTAAATATCCTTTTGTGTTAAAACGCTCTTTAGTTAATCGCTCGTTTTTTTTTTTTTGGAAAGGTTGTTACGGTTATGTGGTATGACCTTTTTCTTTATGATATTTCAAAAGGTAGCATTACTTCCCTAGATACCAACGTAGGAATAGGTATTCTCAAAGGCTTACTTAGAAAGCCATTTTTAGAGACAAAAAACAGAAAGGAACATTCTTTTATGCAGTATTTTATAAAAACTGTAAATATGAGCAGAAGCCTCGGGTTACATTTATCTTCCAACATAAACCCTTTATCACCACCACCAAAATGTAAATATCAAAACAAAAGAAAAATACAAGCAATTCCAATTCCAATATTTAAAAACAAAACAACGTTAAAAAGTAATTTATTACTCACTAAACGTATTTATTCGCCAATAAAATTCACGAACGGTAATAAAGGCGGCACATAAAGGTTGTCACTCATTCACAACACGGTGGTGTCACAAACAATGCGGTGCATTACGCGGATCGCGGATATTTTCACATCACTAGCGTGCGTGGAAAAGTACGGGAAAGTTGCGGTCCGCGGCGTACGGAGTCTAGAGGCGGCGTTCGCAGCGGCGGCCGGCGCGGGACTAGAGTCGGCCCGGGTCGCTCCCGCCCCCGAGCGCGGGATCGCCGGGCCGCCTACGCGCACCACGACCCGTGCAACCTCGCCGTAGCGGTCTAGTTTACAGGCCTTGGAATGTAGACCTGATAAAACTCAAAAAAATATTATCTTATGGATAGCTTCAGTTTTTATTAGCAATATTTTTTCGTTATTTATTAACGTACATTCAAATAAATAAAGTAGAAAATTAATGGGTGTCACTTTGAGATCATAATAGCACTGTCGCAAGTCGTAGAAGAATAGTTATTCAAAGAAACTTTAAAAAAGCGGAACGAGGCTCGCTTAACAACCTTCAGCGTTCTAGATCAAGGATCTAGAAGATGCAACCGAAATAACTAAAAACAAATTCTTATTTCAGTCGTGCATTAGGAAAATTAAAGGCAAATACAGACGCTGAAACAACATTTTTACTATTTTATTTTCTTATATTTGAGTGCAGTTGAATGCTAATGGAACGATCTGAATTTTAAGCACGAATTGAAAAACTTGAGCTTCACAGCAAACTTGCACGGTGAAAATGTTCGGTAAGTCGAATCAAGACATGCTTTTTTAGTTACTTGCAACTTTTGTTGCTTAGGTAAGTATTGCTAGTATTTTTGTTAACACCACCAGCGACGTAATTGCGTGACACACTAACAGTAGCAATGGCTTTCATTTTGATAGTTCAACTACTTTCATTGCGTTGTTTACGTTGTTGAGCAGACAAATTCGAACATAAATGAAGCAGTGGTAATCATACATTTTTCGAACATTATGAAGTATCCATTACTTCATAATGTTCGAAAAATTTATGATTTGAAGATTGCTAATGCAATATCCTTTAAAATCATTCAGATTGTGATTGATCGTGTGTTTTAGGGTGATGGACCCTATTCAGTATAACTTTCAATGTGACATATAATAAAATAAAAAAAAAATCATGACAGGTGTTGTTTCTTATCGAAAAAAGAACTAGGAAAGAATCCTGTAAAATTATCGGATCGTCATCTGTCACCTGTCGGGTCGCCGGTCTCCGGTCGGTTTTCGGGTGTAACGGGTGAAGATTGAACTGAGGCCATGATGACTGTTAGTTTGCCGGCCAATTTTCGTACCTATAAGCTGCCGCAAGGGTTATTGCCGTTTATGAAAATTCTTGGTTTCTTTTATCGACTTTTATCATTTTGATTTAAAAGAGTGTCCATGTAGTTTCTTGCCCGTTCTTCTCCATAGGTACCGTAAAATGGGGTTACATTGATCAATTTTGATCAATTTTAAAATTCGAGGTTGAATATTTCTGTACTAAGAAGGCTGAAAATTTTACAAAAATAAATGTAACATCGGTTTTATGGGTTATATATGTTTACATTAAAAGTAATATTTTTGGACACTCCTTTATGAGAAAAAAAAAATTATAATCATCGTGATCAACTTCATACTGCATCGGGGATACTTTGATCGCACTAGTTTTTGGTACGTATTTTGATAGTAACCCCAAAAAACAAATTAACTTGTTTTTTAATTTGTTTTTTCTTTTCAGCCTTCTTAGTACAGAAATATTCAACCTCGAATTTTAAAATTGATCAAAATTTATCAATATAACCCCATTTTACCGTACCTACGCTTTGGAATGGGCAACTAGCTTCATCTTTCTGACTGACCAACCCCTTGACAATTCAAAAGTGCCTGTAATTGGTTTAATTGAAATAAATGTTTTGAGTTTAAAAAACTAGGCATTTACTTATTCATTACAGTATTGCTTTTTTAATATAATATTCTTACATACCTTATAACTATTCACTTGTAATAATCACAAAATACTGGATGATTCACACATGAAAATATAAACGGGTTAACAAGAATATTATGACATAATACGATTTCCTCTCTATAATTTCCTACTATCATAAGTACGATCTACGCATAAAAGCCTTTATAACTTTTATACCCTTTCGCTATCTGGAATTGGGTTTTCCCTTGCCAATGAGCTTAAGCCAATACCGTGGGTTTTCCATGGAACTACACCGTATACGCGTGTTATCTCCGGGGAAACTCACACATGCCCAAAATGAACACAAATTTATATCAGACAAGAGGTTGGTTTATAATATTCTTGAACAACTCGCTAACTCATACATTAGATTGGTAAACTTTGTATAATTATGTTACTTTATGAAATTTCACGCAAAGGATTAATTTTACTTCTAGAATATTTAATAGAAATAATGACATAAGTAATTGGTTATTAATTATTAATGGCTTGCCAAAATAAGCACAAAGTTATGTGACATTCACTAACATTTATACGAAAACATCAATGAATACTTTCTTCTTCTTTTAAGCTAAGTAATAACGGCCGCACTGGTCGGTCGATCAGGGGTTGGTCCGTTTCTGGGTGACCATCTTTACATGCCAAGACCCCTCCGTGCCTCGGAAAGCCGTTGATCCCGGCTGTCATTCATGGATCTTTGACAGTGGTTACGGGCCGTCAGAAGCCCGAAGTCTGACAACCAGTCTTACCGAGGGGTTTCGTATTACCCAGTAACTGGGTTGTGCAGGTCAGATAGGCAGTCGCTCCATGTAAAGTACTAGTACTCAGCTGCATCCGGTTAGACTGGAAGCCGACCCCAACATAATTGGGAAAAGGTTATGTAGATGATGTAGATGATGATGACCTTCTTCTTCTTTTCGTGTCGATGGTAGTCTTCCTTGTCGTTTTCTTTTTTATATAGTTTTAGCCCAGTAGGTGGCCACGTTGATTGCGGCAGTAGTAACATTCTTTAGCTCATCCGAGGTGCACGTGAACGGGCACTATGAATGAATAGGTACCCATGTTTGCGCAACTGGTTTCGTTATGTAAATCCGACTGTAAAGGTGCAATATTAAATTGTTACTCAAAAGTGGGTTTAAAAGAACAAGAACCACTCTCTTTTTTAATATAGACCAAATGATTAAAGGAGGTGAAGAATTACAATTCGCTTTCTGAATTTAAGTGAATTCAAAAAGCAAATTGTAATTCTGTATTCAGAAATTTCATCACGAATAGGCGGCATTAAGAGATTTAAAGAATAGAGAAATTCAATTTATAACGAAATCACGTTACATGGAAATCGCCAGTGGACTTAATTCAGAAAATGGATTCCGCACACTTTTGTGTGGGTACAAAAACGCTTGTTATAAAATCAACACAAATAGTATTTCCTTAACTAAATTCAGCTTTAAAGTTTTCCTGCTAAAATGCCCGTTTAAGTTTTATTGTTGTCAATTAAGAGTCCCTATCAATTTCGCTGTCTATTTTCTAAAAACAGAAAATTCCATTTTTTTCAGCGCAATTTTCTCAATATCCTTAAGTTATCTACTTTTTTTTTAAATGCACAGTTATTTATCATCTATTTATCTAGTAAGTCTACAAATTAAAAGTTTGATAACTACTTAATATAAATTAAGAAAAATAAAAATCTAACACACGTTTTTACGTAAACACGAAACACCATGTTTTTCAATTGCTTTTTTAGCTTACTGGTAGCAAATAACAATCTGAAAAAAATCCCAAATATTGGGAACATAGTATATTAGTAAGTCTACAATTTATTTTTTAAAAGTTTAATGAATTAGTACTTGTAAAAAAATGTTGACTACGCTGAAAAACTCCAATAAAATCATGTGAAAAACCGTCGTCTATGTGTAAGAATTGATTGAAAATAACAATAAGTGTTAAATATTTTAAAATTTGAGGTGTTTATCTACCAAACTCAATTTTTATATTTTAATTTAGACTACTTATTTAATTGTAGTAAAATATTTAAATAATGCCTTATAAACCGATGCGCTCGCTCGATGCATTCAGTCGCGCCCGAGGGCTTCTCGACGACGGACCTGTGTCGCCTGTGACGTTCGCCGCTCCCGACGTAACTAGCGAATCGCGCATGATTTTGTACTACGCCTGACCAGTTTTGAGACTAAGTATATTTATTTTTTTATTTTAATAGTGTGACTTATTAATGTTTTGTATTGTACTATTAGTAATATGGTGAATATATTTTTAGAAAATGGGTCGAAAAAGTGAACTTTATTATCATGGAAAAATCAAAGGTAAAAAGAATAAAGTTGAAAAAACACGAAAGGCACGTGCAGTTCTTAGGTAAATAATAATTTTTGCAATCACCTTAATTAAGAAAATTGTAATAATTTACTATTATTTATATAGTCTAAAAATATTTTAATTGTATTTGTAGAGAATTACATGGCAGAAATCTACCAAAAATCAAATTTTACTTGGAACATCATCAATGAGCAAAAACACAAATACAAACACACAAACAAGACAAATTATAAAGTAACAGTGTACTCATTGTTGAAAAGCCTAATAAATAAATAAAATAAATAAGACAAAATGGCTCGCTATACTATACTCATGGTATGCGGTCTTATAGCGAGGGAAATACTACAGACCCCTTCGTTCTGTATTAGGTAAACAATAACACGTGTAATTCGTTTCAGACATACCTTGTATACGCTGGTCACACTTTGTAATTTGCTTTTGCTATAGTGAATACTAGGTTAAGATGTTTTTATTTCAACGATATTTATTGTATTTAGGGGACCTAAACATAACATGTCATAATCACAATAAAATCCATCCAGTATTACGGAATCTTAGTAAAAACTATGGAGTACTAATAATAGCGGTTCCGGACCAAGATTATTTGTTCCCGCTTCATCGTACGCTTCAACGCACACTACGATTATCAGCTATAGTTCGAACGCACACAGACACATTGCGCTCCTATAATTACCTAATCTAGTAGCGCGCAGAAATTGATAGGGACTCTTAATACCTCGAGTTTCAATACCAAAATTCGTGAAATGTACGGGCTTTGATAGAAAATCACTCGACCCTTTTTTACTTGTACTTCATTTTACTCTAACTAAAAGCGAGAACTAAACAAAGGCTTTTTCCAGGAAATCGCGTGTACAGCGCCCCTAACAAGCTGGTGGTCCTATTCAATAAAATACTGCCGTGTTAAAATTCAATGCGTTCATATTGAACAAAGTTGGCACCGATTGCACGACTTATTTAAATGAAACTGTGGCGAAGGCCTCGCGTCCCCTCGACAATCAAAGTCTTGTACTACCTAACAAGAATCAGAACTACCCTCGCCCGGAGATTAGTATACTTTCGTAGTTTGTCCCCATGTCAACATAACGGACACATGTCGTGGTCCATGCCTCTGTAAACGACACCGAAATACAGATACATATTGACTTATTGAGTGGATTACCGTTTACATAATATATGTACACGAGTAGGTATAAAGATAGATACTTCCGCTAGGTACTTAGCTATGTAAATATTTAATTTAATTAGGCCCATCAAAGTTAGCACCAACATAAATAAAACTTGCTATTTACTCCGCGCTACGTAAAGTTGGAGTGGGAAAAGTTGAAATATTTTATTAAAATTCTCTCCGTCCGACGCGACGCGACGTTAGAAAGTTAACTTTGAATTTTTCAATACGCTTTGCCTGGCCTACATCTTAAGTAGAAATTAGAATATGGCTGTTTTCATACGTTTAGAGGTAACCAAGAATGCAATTTCAAGTTTGCATTTACTTACCTCACTCAAATGATAACTTGGGAGTGAAAACTTTTGCGCGGAGTCCAACTTTTTTAATTATGTTGCCTTTGGTCCAATATCGGTTTGCCGTTCCAGCTGGTTCAGCAACTCTGGAATCTCAATTTTTTCAAATTACACTTACTTTAATTTGGAACGTTTCCATAAAGTGGTAACGACGAGGAAGACAAAATGTAACTGTATTTGTGGAACATTGCAATCGAACATAAGAGCAATTATTCCAAGATAGCTTTAGCCGGGATCCCTCCGTGCTTCGAAAAGAAAATTAAGCGGTTGGTTCCAGCTGTCATTGCTGTCATTCGTAGATTTTTGTCACTCGTTACGGGTAGTC
Source organism: Hydraecia micacea (assembly GCA_914767645.1). Taxonomy (NCBI): domain Eukaryota; kingdom Metazoa; phylum Arthropoda; class Insecta; order Lepidoptera; family Noctuidae; genus Hydraecia; species Hydraecia micacea. The sequence goes on from OU611794.1 coordinate 7,909,704, forward strand.
AGAAGCCCGAAATTCTGACAACCAGTCTTGCCAAAAGGTATCGTGTGTAACTGGGTTGTGGAGGTCAGATAGGCAGTCGCTCAATGTAAAATAGTATGTATCCAGCTGCATACATAGTTGGGAAAAGGTTAGTCAAATTTTAAACTTTATAATCCGAGACAGCATTTTAACCGTCCAATTAGACCCAACAAAAGGTACTTTATCACTAATCCGATTACCTACCAATCAATTAAGTATAAAAACAAGTTGATGAAGCCACTAGAAATGCTACGTCATTGCAAGTAATTAAAATAAAACACCTCTAGCTCTGAATACCTTCCGACATAAGCAGGAACATAAACATTGAAGTGTCATTCAAACGTCTTGCTTCGACGCCTGCCACCGAATTCATTCTGCAATATAATTGTAGCGCAAGAAAATAAAAAAAAGCGTATTTTGAGGAGTATTTCAACTGAGATGATGACTAATTTATACATAGAGTAGTATGGAAGAAAAAGACATGTTGCGCCGACCCCAAATAAATTGGAATAAAGACAGGAGAATGATGATGATGATTTGAGGACATATTTCAATTCATAAAATTATTGTGATTTTAGTACGAGTAGGTACCTTTTTTTTTTGTTTTCGTGGGGAAACATTCAAACCTCCCCGACCTCCGGGGGTCGGGGAGTGTGGGATTTTTACTTCACTAAAGCCACCCCGGTGATCACCATCAGCACATAGGGGTGGTCCCGGTTCCTCTTAAAATACCAATTCCGGAACCCCCCGTGCAACGCCTGTCAGGCACACCCCTGGGGAGACTGTAAAGGGATTTTAGTACGTTAGGACCTATTTATTTATTGAGTTATCCCTATGTAAATGTAGAATTATTAGTTGCGTTAATTGTTCTTAAAGGTCACTAGCGTAGTACTCGCAACCGGCGTGCGTGTATGACCAAATGTATGAACGTAAACGAAGCTAAAAGAGTATTTGGATCGTAGCACGTGGCATTTTGTAGTTTCTGCCTACCCCCGTGAGGAAAAGGCGTTAATTTATGTAATAGTTGCGTCCTAACTGACAGGCAACGTATATTTTCATATTTCTATTTTCAGTGGTTAAGTCTAACCACAAAATAAAAATAAAGAAGGAAGATATTAGTTCCTTGATAGCGTAGAGAAGTGCATTAAGAAAGGAAACTCAACCCCTGAGCGGGTCAAATGAGGTATTTGTATGCGAACGAGTTGCGGACAGCAGCTAGTAAAATATACAATTTATGTATTACTAGCATTTTTGTCCAAGGCTTCGCCCGCGTGGAGGTCGGAAATTATCCCTCGGAAACGTACTACCGGGATAAAATAATTCTATATCCTAACCCAGTTAGGATATAGAATCATTTCCGTGTCATAGTCTACCCATGTGCCGAATTCAAAAACAAATAAACTCACTGGTGCATTTAACATCATACAGAGTTATTGGTAAAACACTAATAACCTTGCAAGACTGTATTACTAACATCACAACAACTTTTGTTCTAGGACTTTTTTAAACCTTCAAGATTTCGTTGTTATATCTAACCTCCGCTCCCTTACGTTGCATTTTGCACTATAACGGCAGTTTTTTTTACCTAACTAGCACTTTCTTTTGCTTCGTGTAGAGTTCCTAACATTTACAGCAATGCATTGAATTTTGTTTTTTCTGATGAATTAAAATCTGATGAATTATTAATAGTCATAGAACAAAAGTTAATATTTTTATATGATGTTAGTAATATAGTCCTGAGAAGTTGTTAGTGTTTTACCAATAACACTGAGACCGCACAGTAAAAGTTGATCATAATTACGACAAGAAAAATGTATTCAAAACCCGTAAGTACTTTCTACTTAAATATAAAGGCTTCGTAACTGAGAATTAAGTCATTAACATGCCCTAAACTAATAAACAGTATTCTAATTCGTTATTTGATACGTTGTTTGTTTTTATGCAAACACACGCACGCGTTCATACCTACAGGTTTAATTACGGTAAAAGGGTAGAAAGCCAATTATGGCTCGCCAGAAAAGATAATAAAATGTAAATTGCCAATCATATTGTCGGATGACATTCGGATACGAGTCGCGAGTCGCAGAGCTCCAAACGTTCGCATGCGGCTCATTGTTCAAAAGTTCAAAACGTATATAATTATTTATGAATTACCAGAATTACATGAACAAAGGACAATATTTCAATAACATACAATAACAACAATATTTCAATTTATATTACGGATTTATTTGACTCAATAAATATATTTACATTCCCACTTTGTGTTTGGTCTTATGTTTTCATACAAAATTATAAAATATAAATAAAACAGTTACAATATTCTTCTCTTCTATTTAGGTACCTATATAAAAATGGATGTTGGCATTTATAGGATTGAAAACCTCCTACACCTTTTGACCACTAAAGTTAACATATTATGTAGCGTATTTTTCCATGGAGATGGTTTTTATACAGGGTTACCTAATTTTAAAATGGCTAGCTAAACTATCTACAGACGCGATGGGTATCGTTAAATAAACAAGATATAATAAAAAAAATAAAAGATTTGATTTTTTTTCGGGACCGCTGTTATCGTTGTTACTTGAAGTACTTATATATAGAAAATAGAGAAAACCATTCAGGCGAAGCTGCGGGCTAAACCAAGTATATTATTGGTTAAATACCAAAAACCGCTCACTACATTCTAAGATGTATGAAAACATCCATTCATTATTATAATCTAAGATAATGCATAACACAACAACAAAGGGTCGTGTCTTTACATAAATATGGAAATTGAATTGAAAGGCTTACAGCACTCGTGATCCCGACCATATACGTTGTAATGTACGAGGACCCTTTGTACGGAACCATTGTCCATTAACAATTAGCTTAGACTCTGTTTAATTTGCAGAACCAGTCTACAGCTTCACTGCATCGTGTAGTTTCGCAATCCATACTAAGGCCCTTTGTACACACACGTTTTTCTTGCCGTAAAATACTACGGTTTATACGTCGTGTGTAGGCACGGTCGTCAGTGTTGTATGGATCACTATGGAAGCTTGTTGACATACACGTTTTTTCTACGGCGCGATTTAAACGCCGTACTTTAAAGAAACCGCGCCGTGTAGGTGTACAAATGGCGTAATATTCTCTGTCTGTATGTTACTTTTTCAGGCATCAAGCGCCATGCGGATTTCGATAAAATTTGGCAAGGAGATAGATGGCATCCTGGGGAAGGACATAGGCTACTTTTGTCCCGGTAGTACGTTCCTGGGGGTTAATGTTGTTTATGTGGCATATAGGTAGGAGGTCACCTTGATGGTAAGTGGTCACCATCACCTATGGCTATCAGCCAACCTATTTTTTTTTATATGAAGTGGGTTTGCTCTGGACTTTAGTCTGGGTCAGAGGTGACAGAGACAAAGTCGACGAAGGAGCGAGCTTACCTAGAAGAAGCCTGTTCGCTCTCATTTTGAAGAGATTCGGGTTTTATGCGCTCGGAAACATAGGCGGAGGTAGAGAGTTCCACTCTTTTGCTGTGCGCATTTTAAAGGACGTTTGAAAACATATTCTAAAACTCGCACCGTGAGAACTTAGGTGAAGTGAGTTGTCAATAGGGTCAGGTGGAATCATACCTCACTTCAAGCTCACTTCACCTAAGTTGTCACGACAAGAGTTTTACAGAAGGTCGGCTGTTATCCATAGGCCACTTAAAACCGTGAGATTTTTACCGAATAGCTCGGCTGTAATATCAGAGGCACTGCAGGTGAGTTATACCATCCCAGAGATAAAACTAAAATGTCCCATGTGCCTCATATAAGCAAACTGTAACGTAAGCAGGGTTACATTTAGTCCGTAGAAATAGCGATTTGTTGCTTCCTCGAACGACCTCCATAACAAAGAGCTCGAACGCAAACTTAGTTGGAGTATGAGCAAACTAAACTGTTCACTATAAAGTATCGGTTATGTTAACAATATGTTGGGCGCATTAAAATAGCCTTCACAAGTGGCGGTGCTAAAACATACGGTCGGCACGCCCAAGCCGGCTATCTTGCAGACTAGCTTATGCATTTTTATCGTAGGTATTGCATTTTGTAACGTAAGGAGAATTTTTTATCATATTTCATATCACTGGAGGGAGGACATCGCTTTCGAGGTAGACCGCGGCGAAGTAGGTGTGACGATCTGATCATGTTTGAAGGGCAAATGATCGCACAAAATACAGAGGTATGGAAGGAAAAGGGCCTTTGCCTGTGCACTGCCACTGTTTAACTGAGACTGCTGGCAGTGGGACTCATTGTAGGCTAACAAACAAAAAAAAAAACTTGAAATTTTCACAGAGTATGTACATACTACTATAGCCGCTATAACCAAACATATAATATAGTTAAAATCATACTAGACTATGTAGTGAATATGTATAGTAGAGTGCGCAGTGCTGCACACCCTCACCCTATTTCAAGTTAAACAAATATCAACGTTTTGTCAATGACAATTACGTTGATTTCAGTGACCAGCACTATTGAAAAAGTTATAAAAATTTTTGAAGCTGTAGCGTAAACTGAACTTCATTGTGTAGGAATTAAAGTTATTTTTCCATTAATTCACATTTGTTTACATTTTTGGCAAATAAATCGCGAACGCAGATTAGTGTTAAATATTGTACGGAACCCTTCGCGTGCGAGTCCGATACGACACTTGGCCGGTTTTTACCACGGCATGAGTTATTCTCATATAGTTCGTCTCGAAACGAGAGAGAACAATATGTTTTCCTTTATATTAGATACGTATCGTATAACTTAGTAGATAAAGCCAATGCCGAAGTCACAAATAAGTTTCTACTCTCAAATGCCATAAAAGTTTATTGCTTTTCAAGATGTAAGAAAGTTTTTCGATATACATTATTATCACTTTTTACATTGAAACTTGACAGCCAACGACTGATTGGATTTGAATACCTCTATCTGAAACAATTACCTATTCTATCAAACTAAATCTCTATATAGGAAACTAGGGATAAGTATACACTTATTTATGTATACATTGCCACAGCACGAATTATATGCAGTATTTGTAGTCCGTCCGTCGAGAGAATCCGTTCCTGACACCTGTCAGTGCGACAATAAACTCCAGTAGCTAATAAAGATCAAATTCGCAAAACACGTTGTATTCATTTGTATGAAACTGACAGGTCATGAACCTCTCGCCGGCCGCACTGTAGTAGAAATTTTAAAACAATTCCATTATTACTATATCAATTTCTATAAAAGTTAACGAGAACATGTACTTAGCACTAGGTACTAGTTTCCAATATCGAAGTTAACTTCTATCGTCGCGTCGCGCGTCGTTTGGATTGTTGCTTCCCTCACTTCTCCTCAGTTTCCTTGTTCAGCGTCCTCGAAGTAAATGATATTGTCGTCTGCACAAGATTTAATTGAAGTGATATTAATGTTGCGGTAACGTTCCGGTATTAAATCCCTATTATGTGTTAAAAGCGGTGTACATACGAGCGGTATGTTCCGTTTATTAAGGCTCTAGACAGACGGACCGCATTTCAACTGCAATCCAACCGCAAATTGCAGTTCGGATGCAGTTTGAATGCAGTTGACATGACTGCAATAGAACTCAACTCATTCAAACTCTGTCTAGAGCCTAAGGCGCTTGGCAATCTCAGCCACTTTCTTGCGACTATTATGTACAGCACCTTATTCTGGCCTGATTACACATCGTTTATGTGCAGTTTACAGCTTTAAGTTGAGTTTATTTTATGACATTATGGCAACGTTATGAATGCTATTCTTTGCCGTAAGCAAACTGGGCCATGCCAAGCTTTTATGAATACTTAAAGAAAAGAGTTACGTAGAACTATGAGAAATTTAAGCTTTAAAATGAAAAACCGAGGGAAAACAACCAACGAAGATGAATCTGAAATAGATACCTCAAGTTATTGCGGCTCCGTTCCGTGCCAAAAGTGGGAAATGATACGCTTTTTGTAAATCAGCCTTTGTTATTCTTTTATGTTTATTATCTCTTTTCCAAATTGAAATTTAAAAAGATTAAGAGAAAAACTGAATTTTCTTGTTACAGAAAAATAGCCTGGTCATTTTGCAGTTTGCAGAACTCCAAGCTACTTACTATAATAATGTAAGTTTGCTAAGCTGCAGCAGTTGCAGCTCCCGGCGAAGTCTCAAGCTTAGTAGATACACGAAATTAATTTGTGAAATGTACACACTGTTCCACTTTGACTGTGGCACGAAAAAAAGACAAAGTTCAAAGAAAGACGCGAATTACACTTGTACCTACTGTTAATTCTTATACTGAGCGATTGAACAGCGTTTTATCTGTCTACCCTACAATCCATTAATCCAAATGTCCGCGCCTGATCACGTCCAATGGCAATTGGATTTTTTTATTTTGTCCTGTTGAAGACGAACAGTACCAATCTTTCCTTCTGTAGATTTTTCATCCAATAAAACTAAACACTTTTAGAGATCCCTTCATTCTCATCGTTCTGTTGCATTTAGTTTACAATCGGTTGTTAACGACGAAGAAACTTTCTACATATTGTGGTATTGAAGTTTACAGTTGTGTCTGTCGAAAATGAAGAAATGGCGGAGAAGTTTTCTCTTTTTGAAGTCTTTTTGGAAAATTTCTTTCGTGTAATAATGTACCTAGAAGTTTTCATTTGTGAAAAATGATGATTCGAAGAGGAACCACTGAAGAGTGAGTTCATTCTTTATTTACTTAAAGTATCTGGATTGGGTGTGCTGAATCTCGATTTCCCGGGAAACTTATTGTATTTAAAAGAAACTTGTCTTCAGTTAATTGCACAAGAAAGTTCAAGATAGATTCTTTTATTTCTAGGGACGTTAATTACTTGTAGACTTGTACTTGTAAAAGGCGATAGTTAAACTCGACAAAATAAACTGAACACCGGTTATCCGATAAAGTAAATGAACCTACATTGGCTTTATCGGCTATTCAATAATTCCTTAATCATTATTTTATGGCTGTTTTCGTATTATTCAAAATAAGTAATTCAGTAAATAGTAAGTACCTATAGATATTCAGTTTGTAGTCAGTTTTAATCTTCCATAAATTGATTAAATAACTGAATAAACAATCCATGCATAATTTAAGAGTGAACCATGATTATTTCACTGTTTATTTTAAAACCGTTATTGCAGCGTTTCAATAGAAATACAATACCTATTCTACAACTCTAGTTTATGACTAAAGCCTACAAACAGATCTAAATCAAACAATACTAAAACAACAAGAATAGGATTACAAAAATAGTGAAAGATTAAATGCTGGATTACAAACACAATAGAGCACGAGACGAGTTCATGAACAAAATATCGCCATTCTACATCCAATGTGTTGCTTAGTTTTAGATTCCCGAAAGTCTTTTATGGGTTGATTTTTCCATCGCCAGATAACTTTTATTCAAGGAATAAAATTGACTTTTGACAGTTTTTGTACCTCAAATAAAGTTATCAGATGATTGATGATTGTTTCGGTCACGGTGGCCAATCTTCGCAATCTCAACGGAGATTCCGAATGGAAAACCCAATAACACTTTGTCCGACCCGGGAATCGAACCCAGGACCAACGCCAACCATCCACGCTCAGCAGTCGTGTTTGCATCCACGAGACCAACGGGGCACTCTACACATATGTCATAAATGTGTGTGCGAGTGTGTGTAAAACACTAACACACGTACCTAATTATGACATAGGTACCTACAAGTTTAATTATTTTTGTATTTTTACGTAACTCCGAATTAAAGGCTTAAACTTGGTGTTAGTCTTTAAAATGTTTGCGAATGAAAGTAAAAATTTGAACTCTAGTTGATCTTGTTTTTACATGGGGTGTCATGTGGAATAAATAAAAGGATTTTTGAAAGGCGCAGCTGTCACTTACATAAGTTGAATAGCCGTCGTTCTGCCTTCAAAAAACTGGAGAATAAACTTTCACAAACGTTTGTATCGTAAAATAACAATCCTAGTCAAATGAAAAAGCAGTAAATGTGTCGATGATGGTAAACTCGCCGTATAAATAATATCTATCGAGAATCGACAGCGGCAGATGGCACGTGGTGTCATAAATTACACAAAATAGTGAGTTCGCCGCACGGGGAGGCGCGTATTGTGAATTAAACAGGGTGTCAATACTGTCAATAGCTTAAACTATTATTAATTATGCTCCAATATTGTATATATTTTAATAATATTCGACCTTTGTATACCTACACAGTGTGACAGAGACATTGACGCACAACCTGTTATCCTGGACTCAGTACATGATTCTGAATCCCCTGCGTTGAAATCTTTCGTCGGTTACTAATAAAGAAAAAGCTGCCGTCCCATATATTTTGACCGCGTAGGTACTTTTATATGTGACCACAGATCTTATTTTTTATAATCGACGAAAAATTATCTACGCTAGGCGGTCTAGAATCATGTACTAAATTCATGGTTACACTTTTAGCGTCGATGTCCATACCTACCTATACAAAATTGGTAAAAACACAAATCAATAATATACGTAGAAAATAATTTACGAAACGCGATGTGATTTTTACAAACTTTCCTATATTTATATTAAGCACATGCAGAAAATGCGTAATAAAGGAGTACAGAAATACTGTAATAAAAGTACAAAGAATCGCCTGGTTTCTAGGAAATTTCTTCTAGCAGCCTTGTGAAAAGATAGCTTTGTAAATAAGTGGAACGAAGACACACAGAGACAACATAAAAACTAATATTTGATATAGCAAATACCTACTAGCGAACCAACCCTGCTTTGCACAAATGCAATGGCGACATGACATCCAGATTTCTGTTCAAAATCTAAGTTACATAAATTAATGTTTTATACCTACACATAAACCTTCCGGTATAAATGCTGTTAAGGGGGAAGTGCCAGGGTAGCCCGCGAAATTCAAATTTTCTTACGTTTTTCGCAATTTTCAGATCAGTGTCAGGTTGTATTTTGATCAAAAGTTGATTCGCGACTATAACAGGTACGTATTTACAGAATTATAATCATTAGAATCATTAATATATCTTTCTAAGTTAGATTTGTACCACGACAACAAATCTCTTATGGAAAACTGCTTAGTGGTACAAATCTAACTACAGCCTGCAAATTGCAAAAAACGTAAGAAAATTTGAATTTCGCGGTCTACCACTGCGCATTCACCTTAATAATGGTAAAAACCCCGCATCAAAATATATTGCGTAATTAAGAAAATCTAGGCGGTCACACAAACAGCCTCTGTTTTAATCTCCTGTCGCATTTTTTGATCGAAATAAACGAAGTGAACATAAGCTTGTAATCTCCTTAAAATAAAATTGAAAAGAAAAGCTTCCAGACAGTTCACTCTTTCAAAGCCTGTCTTCTTTCCCAACGAGCTCACTTCCTCAGAATTCTTAAATATCGTTAATCAAGTTTCATTGACGAAACAAACTTCGTTTTTGATTGAACGTATCTCCCGTATCTCCGCATTTCCCGGTTCCCTTTCACCCAAGTTTCAGTGCCGACCTGAAAGCATCGCTGATGCAGATCGCATTAAATAAATATCACTGAAATGGAACTTCATCAATTAGAGTGGCCGATGTTACCAACAAACTGAATACGTGAATAATGTCTATAATTAATAATACGTAATTGAACCATTGGGCCGTCGTATATTTTACCTTCGAGTAACTTAAGACTGACTTAATTTAAATAGATTTATTAAAAGCGATTTTGGGAACCGTTATTGTTTACATCTGCGTAATAGGTAGACGCCAGCACATCAACCTACCCGAAACTGTCAAATTTTCCCAATCAACTTTGAACCTTATGCTTTAGAGACAAAGTTGAAAATCTATTAAAGAAATTTGACAGATTGTAGTAGGTAGGTTGATGTGCTGGCGTCTGTACCTAAAAACAAAATGTGCTGCTGGAAATACCTTCTCTTTGTATTGAAACTTCATTTGGCTAAGGTTTATGTACCTATACGGGTACGTATCAAAATCCCGAATTTTAAAATACCGATGGACGAAATCCCAAAAATTGAAACGCCGAATGGTTGTTTGGTCTAAAGTTTAAAATCCCGAAAGTTCATTTGCCCGAAAGTTTAAAATCCCGAAGTTTAAAATCCCGAAAAATAATCTCTTTTTTTCTATTAGCGCAAGTCGTTTCTGGCGCCCATATTTTGTGTAAAAGTAATGTTTCTCTATATAATCCTGTCGTTTCTGGCGTAGGGGTCACAGTTTTAACCTAACCTAACCTAACAATTTAAAAAAAAATAATGAACCTAATCTTTCGTCCATTCGGGATTTCGTCCATTCGGGATTTCGTCCTTTCGAGCATTTGAACATCGGTATTTCGTGTTTCGATATATAACGACTATCGGCATTTAAAACTTTCGGTATTTTGAATTTCGGTGTTTTGGACGTCGGTATTTCAATCATAGGTATTATGAACTTTCGGGATTTTGATACGTACCCACCTATACAGGGTGTCCCAAGAAACCTGTACCAGCGAAGGTCTGTGGTCAGGGGACACTAATACCCAACGATTGGATCCCTAGTATGTTCCGCGATATTTTGTAGTTTTCGAGAAATTATAAATTTCTCTCCGACAGAAATTTTAACCTTGTGATCAAATTCTGAGCTACTAGTAAGTAGTTAGAATTTGGGTGTTTTGTGTTTTACAACATGTGAATACACATTCTAGCTATAAAACTGAGAAAAAAAATCCTAAAGAAACACTACTCAGACAAAGTTATGACTAAAACCGCCTACAATTTTAAAAATCTAGAAATAAAACAAAACATTTCTCGAAAACTACAAAATATCGCGGCACATACATAGGGGTTCAATCGATGAGTATTAGTGTCCCCTGACCACAGACCTTCGCTGGTACAGGTTTCCTGGGACAACCTGTATAAAAAAAATTTAATAGATTAGCTAAGTTGTTAATTTTATTATGCTTTCTCTGGTCTCCTGTAAGTGAAGGAGTGCACCTATTTAATACCTGATATTGCCACTTATTTTACATGTCATATATTGTATACATCTTTTGTTGGAGATCCTAAATAAATAACGAACAAATAAAAAGAGTGAATAACAACGTTCGAACATGTAGTTATCAATCAGACTTGTATTGCACCTAATTTGCTAATTCACACTCGCTAATTTGGTGTGTACAGCGGACGTGTAATGTAACTCGTGGATTGAATCTATTTACAACTTTTCAGCGTCATTTGGTATTGTATTCGTTCAATGACCAAAGCGTTTGCGACTTAGCATCACACTACTAAGTTGCATTACAAAAATGATATTTGTAGGTAGGTATACCTACTCACTAAGCGAACGTTGTTCGGACGTAAAAATATCGCGGAGGGATTTATTCTCGAACTGAATTTTCAACTCTCGGTTTTGAGCCAAGCATTCAGACTCCAACAGAGCGCATCCCAGCGCGTCAAAAAACCACACTGTTGGATTTTCAACTTTCGGCGCTAAGCAGTAAGTACTTTGAAAATCCAGTGCGCGAAAAAATCCCGCCGCGATATTTTAACGTCCAGGCGCACGTCGGCTAAAGGTCATAGCACACATATCAAATCGGGACGTAACCGTATCGTCTTTCGCCTCGCCGTCAAACAGGCGTCAACCTAACGTAAGCACGTAGCCAAAGCGTATCAGCAGCTCCGGATACGTCCACTCGGCTACGGCTAGGCGACGCCACGCTTAGGTACGGCTCGCCGACCGAGGGAGGGGTGAGAGGGGCAAGGGTGGACAAATAAACGTAAGCTAGGGTACGGAGAGACGTAGGCGCGGGGACGACGAGCCGTAACACACCCGCACCGCGGTTCGTGAGCTTGTCCCGAGGCGAGGCGATTACGTTACGATTCCGATTAGTGTGCGTTGCATTAGGAAGTTTCATACAAAGAATACTGAACGGCTCGAGTTGATACGGTAACGGATCTCTTTCCGCTTTGATACGTGTGCTATGACCTTTATGACCTTTGCCTAAGCAAACAAATGCTTCCTACATTTTCCAACGATATATTTTTATTGATAGTGGATCCAGCTGCTGTCCACAATGGTTTCCGTGAATGGGGTTTCAATATACACCAAAACTGATCGCACGAGCAAAAAAGTGTCGATAAATATACATATCGAGGATTTGAACCTCGAATCGAAAGTAGCTCTTGGTAGACAAACGACGTAGATGTCGTTCCTCGTACGACAATTTACGTGACAAAATAGGGACATTCGTTAGAACATTATTGCGGGAGGATGTGGCGCCATTATTGTTTTCATAAGTCACACGTCTGTTATAGCTACTAAGTACTGAGAGCAGGCAGACCGACATCATTCACATTAGGGGACTACTCAACAAACCATAAAAGTAAATCTAACCCTATCCATGACCGTTATGAAAAATCCCGTCACCTCTTAGACTATTAGAAGGCACGAGCCACCATCTGTCACCAGCACCACCCGTTTTATTGGCCACTCAAGTCGAAATATATACTAAGGGCGAGTTGTTTCACGTCCACTTGACGCACGCGTAAACGTTAGAAATGGCGCTAACTATCGTTAAACCAGAAAAAGCGTTGTTTCAAATTACAATTACAGAATTATGGCCTTGCCGTACGTCAAATAATAATGAGTACGTAATCGTTACTAGTTGAAGTACGTATGTTACCCGGCCCTTATTAGCTAGCACAGACGTGTGTAGTTATACTAATGCCAAAACATGTGTCCATGAGATGACTTATGAAAACGATAATGGTGCCACTATTATCGTCATTCTCCTGAGATAATGTTCTACCAGCAGCTAAATATCCCTATTTTGTCAAATAAATTGTCCTACGAGGGACTTCGATATGTCGTTTGTCTTCTAAGAGCTTCATTCGGGGTTCGAATTCTCAATGTTTATAAGTATTTATCAACACTTTTTTGCTAGTGCCATCAACCAAACCCCATTCACGGAAACCATCGAGGACAGCTAGAACCACTATCAATAAAAATATATCGTTGGAAAATGTAGAAAGCATTTGCTTGGTTAGGTTAGTGGGTACAAACATCAGTGTTCAAATGCAACATAGTAGTATGAACCTAAGTTGCAACATCTATGAACATTCAACGAACACAATACCCAATGACACTGAAAAAATGCATATTGATTCAATCCACGAGTCACAAGTTTGCTGAACACACCAAATTAGCGAGTACGAATTAGCAAATTAGGTGCAATACAACTATGATTATACATGCTGTATAAGTCTGTATCGAACCGAATACTATGCTGTAATAACAAATACATAGACACATAAGACATGAAATGTAGGTACATGATAGAGTTGAAAGGAATAGTTGTAAATTGTAACGAGCATACTTAGATTATGTGTTCGAGTATAATTACTCAATCCCTTTTCAAAATCTCATCTCGTAAGTATAACAATAACGCAAAGATTTAAGTTTAATTGTATCTCCGAACTTTACACTGAAGTTATAAATTATGGTAATATGATGATTCATGTCTGATATCTCAATTAGAAATGATAAATAAAAGAGTAACTTAATGTTGAATTACTGTATTCCTTATGATTGTCTGAAACGACGATTGCCGAGAGTTACTCAAAGCTCATCTATAAGTAGCAAACAAAGACAGAAAACTCGTATTTTATCAACAGTGTTTGTTTATTTGTTTGTTTGTCCAGTTTTCACGCCTCAACGCCTCTGCCGACTGTCGCTACGACAAAAATATGAACATAGCTACAAACTTTTTGTCAGATGGCGAATGCCTGTCGGGCCGCGAGAATAAGCTAGTTCATCATGTAAGAACGGATTAAGTCTGTCTGTCGCTTGTTTAGGACAATAAAACTTGCGTCTTTCGACAATCCTCACTTATATCCTCGCTTTGCACCAAATGCACTTAATTATGACTTAGAAGTTTTCCAGTTATTCTCGTAAAGTATGCGGGAAGAGGAAACGCAAACCGTGGCTTTCAAGTTTGAATGTATGTACATACGTAAGAACCGAACTTAGTTCATTGAAAACTTGACTTGTTTGACTAGAGAATAATATTGTTTTTCAATCATTCTTACTTGAGCCAATTCCACTGTATAGCGATGAAACTAAATTATGAATAATCCTACTCCTATCCTAGAAATAGACTAAAGAAAATTACGTATAACTGAAACTTCAGAATATTCGACCAATATTATTTGTGCTTAAGTAGATACAAATTTAGACAGGTGTGCTGGTTCTCTCAGATAAACAAAATATTGAAATACATTTTAGTTCAGTCGATACTCATCAAAATTGAGCCATTTCCATGTCCAGATCAATTTGATCACGAGTTGTATTTCTAACGTGCAGCCAGAGTAGCTCCAATAAGTGTCTCCTACAGGTATTCATTTCCATTTCAAATTGAAAGTTTTCACGATAAAGAACACGAAATAGGAACTTTTTCTTTTTTGTATTGGTACCACAATTTCCCCAGTAAGCCTTCAAAAAACTGGTTCCTGCTGTCTACAATTTAAACTCACAAAAAGGCGTAAAAATAATGTTGTCATTAAATTAATTAATTATTGACAGCTTTATCCGACATTATTTATTGCCATATTAAAAACCCATGGCATTTATCTTTTCGCGCCAATAACGGAATGATTTTTATAAATTCACTAAAAGGAGTTTTGGGCACGTTCATGTAAATGATGAATGGAAGGATTTCCGACAGTCCGCGGCCTCCGGTGCTTATCTTAGAGATAATCCATGATATTGCCGATCTCAGGTGTTTTGGGGATACAATACTTACTTAGTGATGTATTAGCATTATGGGAAGCGTATGTACTCTTAGGTAGGTACTACATTAGTATATGCAATGATACTCCGTTGCCTTTGTTGTCTTCTTTTTGTGTTCGTCCGATCACGAGTTCAGATACTCTAATTTCTAATGATTCCTTCAGACAAATGCGGTGTTTTATTAATTTTAAGTCAACTCTTGAAAAGGAAGATTAATTAACTCTTTTTTCAAACTAAGCTTTGTGTAATTTAAATAATCAAAACGTAAGATACAATGTGAAATCATAATATTTATAAGGTACTTAGTACTTACCTTATAATATTTTGATTTCACATTATTCGACTATTTTACTGTTCCTTTGCACAAATCTTAAATATAATGGACCTACTTTGTAGCTCATTTCACTTAATTTTCTTCAACAGCTGCCGGAGAAAATAAGCAGATGATGCATCATAGTAATATATTTTCCTTTCATTCCGAGATACCGAAGATTGCATAGAAAATATTAACGTTGAAATTTTCTCCTTTAGCAGTCTTAATAATATCAGAGTTTGAAGCTTGGTATAATATCTTTGACGTTATTCATCTCCACTGGTGCACTGTGGGTAGATATGTTTATTTCATTTATTGAAAATGGACAACGGAAATGTTGTATACTACATACAAACATACATGTTCGGTCTTTCAAAATCTATACTAATATAATAAAGCTGAAGGGTTTGTTTGTTTGAACGTGCTAATCTCTGGACCTACCAGTCGGATTCTTTTTGCATTTGATAGCCTCATTTTGAGGAAAGTTATAGGCTATTTAACATCAGGCTCCAACTCTTAGCAGCCAAGCAAAATTAAAAAAGTCAGAATGAACGCTATGCGAAAAGGAAGTAACCTAATCTATAACCGCGGGCGGGCGATGCAATGCGATGCAGTGGGTCGAGGGCTGAATTATCACGCCGTGAAAGTCGCGGGCAGAAGTTGGTAGGTAATACATGAAACAAAAATGACATAATGATCAAAATATTTTTAGAACCTATAGAGGTATGAGGAACGGAGTAAAGTTCACTCATACTCTATAGAAAAGGGAGGATCCTCCGACCAGACGGGTGTTGTGTCTGGCGGGCAACTGCCCGATGATTCATGTCGGGCCGTTGTATCTATGCTAGTTGCGCGATAAACTCTGCTTGCGAGATTCAGGATTTTGCGTGACGTCTGTATGACGCGTTGTGGCATGTGGCGTTGTAGATACCGCTACATCACTCCCCTCCAGAGACCGGAGGTCGATAGTGGGCCGAGTCTTGTATCTTGCAATGCTTGCCAGGCCAGCTGAGGTTCTAGTAAGTCGGAACCGGTTGCCGCATAGTTCACGGTGAGTCGCAACTGTCTGAAGATGCCACCAGGGAGTCGGGGTGGCGCTGCTTTATGCTCCTGTGCGTCGGATGTCGTACAGCGTCGGGTTGAGGCTGACTGCTGGCGTTAACTAGGAGGGGGTTTTTTTTTAAGAGCTGCTTGTGGACCGGCCGAAAGTGCAGTGTGCTGTGCTGAGGTTGCTGATGAAATCGAGGGTGATGACCAGGTATGCGCGGTCGCTGCATGCTGGTGGTCAGGATACCCGTTGAAGCCGTGGGCTGGCTGGGTGACTCGCCGCTAAAGCTTGCACGTCACGCTGAAGTGGTAAACTCTGCTTGCGAGATGCAGGATTTTTCGTGACGTCAGTATGATGCATTGTTCGCATGTGGTGTTGTAGATACCCCTACAAACCAAATACCCCATAAAACTATTTAGGAGTGTGTTCTATGTGATTAATTTAAACTGAGCCAAAACAATAAATCTAATAAGTTGTCAGAATATAAATCGATAGTGCAAGGTCTAAAGTTTACCCCAATTGGAATGGGTAACTAGCTTCAACTTTCTGACTAACTGACTGACTATTTAATTTTGACAATTCAAAAGTGTCTGTACATGGTTTAATTGAAATATAAATGCTTTGATTTGATTTGATTAGTCGGCTCCCTTCGGCGGCGACCGAACGGGCGGCGCGTGCAAAATAATAAATTTCAAAATCGATGGCTCTACTTATCCACATTAAAATCTTTCTGCTTTATCAAGTAAGTCCGCTTGATTTCCCCGTTATTGGACCTTCCCTTTTTGCTTCAATACTTCGCTCTTTGATGCAGACGGAATGGTTGGACGGTTGGCTACACTGTATAATTAATACGTGGATATTTATCAAATCCAATTACTTAATCAGTCGTGTGGAGACCTCTTTGCTTATGTTGCGATATATTTTCTTATAGGGTTGAGAATATTATTTTCCTTATATGCTTTATGTACGGTCAAGGAGCGATTTTGTTAAGCAATTTTCAAAAAAATTCCTTTCCCACATTGCATTTTACTTTTCGAACTGATTTTCACAAAAAATTTGGCAATGCTTATAAGTAAATATTAACTTTGAGTTGCTTAACATAATTTATTCCTTCACTGTACCTATATCTGGCCTTGTATCTGGCGTAGGGTTCGTTTTGGTTATTAGAATACAATGTTTGACCTGCTGATGTAATTTCTTGATGTTATTTTATCGGCACGTAGGTACCTAACTACCTAGTGACGGTAAAGGGAAAAAGATGTTTGCCATTAATATGATAGCATTTGAGATTAAACGTAGAAAAAGTAGGTAATAAACCGTTTATTAAATACCCAAAAAGATTGTTTTTAAATTATAAATTGGTCATCGGTTTGTATTTAATAGTTAAAACAGTGATTTGATCACATGCATAAATATTGCGTTTTCAATATAAATTCCTAATGAGCCACTAAAATGTTCCTCAATCCAATTAATATATTGTGACCATTAGTTTACCTATAAATTGTTACAGAACCGCAGTGCGTGCGATTTGGTTTGATTAAATTAACATATTAAATAGTTTGACATATTCGGAGCCAAACCAGTTGCAGCCACAATCCCTGTTTCGATTTAATATAGGTATTTATTGGCTTTAGGTATAGTTATAATGTCATAGGCTTACGACAAAGGTCTACTTTTATACTTGACTAGCTGCGCCCTGTGGTTTTACCCGCATAAATCTAGATCCCGTGGGAATACAGGATAAAATGTATCTACCCATGTGTCAAATTTCATCCAAATCCGTTCAGCCGTTTTAGCGTAAAAGCGTAACATACAAAACATAGAAAAAATCAAATCCTTTCTCTTTATAATATTATTTTAGATATTTACTTATAGGCAATTGTGAAGAGTCTAACTCACTACAGTTAACGATTAAACATAAGCGTAAAAGTTCTCTATGGTCAGCTATTCCCCTTGTAATGGTCCTATTGTGGTCTTGGCCTTTTTCATATACAAGCATTTCTAAAGTGTTATATATTCTATTATTATACTCTTTTCTCAGGAGCACTATAACAATATGTATTTTCATGGTGAAAAGATCTGCCAGTCAGCAACTCGGTATAGTAGGGGTTAATTGCCCAGGATGAGATTATCATGGAAATATAATTTAAATGTAGGCTCTCTTCGTGTTTCCTTTATCGAAAACCGTTAAATCAGCGGGTAACCCAATAACCACAATACTTAGATTTATTTTTCTTGGTGACCAATCTCCTTTACAGTTCGTAATTGGAACTTGATAACAGGGATAGGTTCACTCGTACTAATACCGGTAGGTAGGTACTCGGCTCGTATCAAACAATCTTAGTAATAGTATAAAAACTAGGTGCACCTAGGTATCCCCTAGGGGGATAGCAATCGGAAATTCCTGGTACTACGGATAAAAATTCTACATCTACATTTGTAATAGCGTTAATTCTAAAGTTTCCAGTTTCTAGATAATTTCCCATTTCTCCATTTACCTGCTGCTCGTTTTTAAAAGTCCAGTAAAGCGCGTTGCATTATTAATATTTAAATATTCTTGTGAACTAAACCCGAGGTAATATTTTCGCCAGTAGCGGTTCTCTGCCGTAGAAGTGAGATACTTGCACGTGTATCTTTTTATATTTAGGTGCTATCGAGCAAGACTTGAAACTCGCGTAAATGTATTGCTATGATGCCATGTATGTAAGTACTTTATATTAGGTTTTTAATTGAATGATGCTCGATTGACTTCGTGTTTAACTAATCATTACGATGATAGTTGTTCCGGGTTTGCGTGATTTTGCATTACATAAGATTTGCGACTGTACGGGAGAAGAGTAAGAACTCTTAAGGGAACGAAATTAATAGGTTTAACATGCAATTAATTAACCAAATGTTTAAACACGGATATACATAATTCTCTCATATCTCCCGGAAACAGATACAACCGTTCTTAAGCTATCACAATCTGGAGTGACTCATCCATTATAAGTAAAAGGTAATAAATCATAATTAGCCAGCGCGGGAGTCGTATCCCGAAACTTGAGGACATAAATTAACCCTCCACCCATTACTTACGTGCCTAAATATTAAATTGGCTAAGGATTAAGCTACCTTGTAAGTATTCATAATTCTAGCTTAGAGAATACTTAATGATTCCTTAGAATATGAAATAATTTGCAACATTTAGTTTTGTTCTTAGAAATTACCTTTTTTTATTAAAAAATACTAGTTGAACTGCCCTGGCTTCGCTGTAGTGGCCTGGGTTCACAACAACAAACTCATAATGTATTAAAATAATCAAACGTTTTTCGAGAGAAACTCGAATGTACGGTATTTTGAGATTAGCATTCTCAAAAACACGGTTTTCTAGGAGCGAGATTATACGACGTCAGCTTGTTCGCCTGTTTACGTGTACCGTTGAACATGGGGTTTTATAAACCCTTTTCACAAACAGTCATGAGGAAATATTGCCGCGATCATAATATGCATGACGGGGTTAAGCTGAAGTTGATATATAGAAGGATACTTTTTCCCATCCCCTGGGTGAAATCCCGACCTCGCCCTTTGCTATGCATGCTATGCTTTGCTATGCCATGCATGCTGTGCCATGCATGCTATGGCCATGCATGTGTTAGAAAATGGGTTAGAATTTATTAATAAGTCTATACCCAAATATAAAGCCTTTAATATCAGAATGGTTCCTAGTTATTTAATATGTGTAAAAGTAACATTGAATATGGTATGTAGGGAAAAGATTTTATGAAATAAAATCACAGAAAGATAAGCTAGACATTTATTTCATTTAGGCTCGTCAGTAAATAATCAGAAAGCTAGTTGTCCGTTCCAAATCTAGGTCATCATGGAAAAGAAGGACAAGAAACTCCATGGAAACAGTATTAAAGTATTCTATCAACAATCAACAAATTTCTTATATTGCCATAAATTATCACTATTTTAAAAATAATTAATTATATCTCTTGGACAATGGTCCAAGAGAACTCAGAATAATAGCAACATAATAACAATAGCTAGAAATATTCCATTATACAGTTTAAAACATTGGCAATATTGGCCATATTATAACATATACAGAACATCATAGTTATCAGCAATAATCAAGATAATAATATCAATTAACTTACATGATATCTGGTCGATCTTCGATCTATTCCACATAGTAACGTCACTAGTAATAATCAACTGACTGTAGGCAAGAGCTCCGTTCTGGTCGGTGTCTCGATCAAGAATGATTCCCGCCACTGGGAGCTCCCCCTTTTATACTCGTGAACAAACAACTTTGACGTTTCTATCTACCGTCATCCAAAATATCAACGACATAAAAGGTGGAGATCCGTTTGGAATATTTTCTATGTTTTGCTACATTATTCCTTAATATTTAGGCTATGCAAAACGTTACTATTTTATCAAGTTTTAACAGTAAAATGATAACAATAACAATACCTATAATTAGGATAATCTGTTACATGTTTTGTTATGCATGCTATGCCATACATGCTTTGCTATGCATGCTATGCCATGCATGCTTTGCTATGCATGCTATGCCATGCATTCTCAAAAAGATGGTTTTCTAGGAGCGAGATAAGACGACACCAGCTTGTTCGCCTGTTTACGTGTACCGTTGAATATGGGGTTTTATAAACCCTTTTCACAAACAGTCACGAGGAAATTTTACCGCGATCATATGCATGACCGGATTAAGCTGAAGTTGATTTATAGAAGGATATTTTTTCCCATCCTCTGGGTGAAATCCCGACCTCGCCCTTTGCTATGCATGTATTAGATTATCCTAATTATAGGTATAATTCATTGTTTTTAAAATAATGATAATTTATGGCAATATAAGAAATATAAATAAAATTCAAAAATCCTTTCCCTACATACCATATTCATAGTTACTTTTACACATATTAAATAACTAGTAACCATTCTCATATTCAAAGCTTTATATTTGGGTAATATATGTATACATATAGACTTGTACTTCATTTTCAAACACGTGCTATGTCTGCATGGACACTCTTTTAAATTATACATATTTTAAACATTGATATGTTGAATTTATAAATATATCAAATCAGGGGCGGGTCGCTAGTGTAATGTTGTATCGTTATTAATAAAATTAAGTCATATGTATTTCAGTGTCGTTCTATTTGTGTATACACACAAACGTTTATATAAAAAAATATATGGATATAACGAAACAGTTATTTTTTCATTTTCATTTTCATTTTTTCATTTCATAGAACTATAAAAAAAAAATGAACGGCGAGAGTTAGGCAATCGCCTGAGTAACGTAATCGCTGACTAATGCAGCGGATGCGCGCGTGCGTCATTAATAAACTGCACAATTGCAGATTTGCGGATTCTAGTAATAAGTTTAGTTTATAGAAAGATAATAATTGTAAATTAGTCTTGTAGAACATTTGAATCAATAAACATTGTTTTATTCAAATAAATATTTTTTTAATAATAATCTCGTTCGCCGTAACTTAACTGGCGCAGTCGGTAGGATCGCGACACTCTACTTCGAATACAACTCTTCGGTAAGAGTGAACGGTATCTATCGTTATCTTCGCGATCGCAAATTCGAATCTACAAAGGCGAGCAACCTGCGGTCCTGGAAAATTAGGAGCCCTGCTGTTCTACAAGGCCCGGCTAGAGATGCAGAAGATACTGTGGTGAGTGCTTGTTGTATACCCAGTTTCCCATGCTATATTTCCTGCCGTAATCTTATAAATTCTACCCGTGTGTTTGTCTATAGGCTAAAATCGCTATAGGCAAATTACGTTAAGTATATGAGTTTACCTATTACATTCATTTTAATTTAGGTGCTTATGTATACGTGCTAAAATCGCGGTATACATTTCACACCTCACAGCAATTCCTTCTGTAACAAGAGATATTTATTCGTTTACGTATTCGCTATAATCGTGATTCGTATAACATAATTCAAATAACTTCAAGCTAACTTCTTAGAGAGTAGGCAGTATTAGGTATTAGACATAATCCTAATAGTATTTTAAAGTGAATTAGAATTGATTCCTATTTTACAACTAAATCACGATGGCTATGGCAAGCATTGATCTAGCGACTTTCAAGTTCGTTTCAGAGCTATTGCCAAAATACGATGGCAATCCTAAAACATTAAATTATTTCATTAGAGAAGTTGAAAATGTGATGCTATTACTGGATCCACAAGTTAGGGCGAACCCTGCTATTGTTAGTTTAATTAAAAGCAAATTAAGCGGTTCGGCGATCAGTGCAATAGCATCCGAAGAAACAGTTGATAGCTGGCAGACAATTAAGGCTGCGCTGACGCGTAGACTAGGCGAACCGCGTAACGAGATACAGCTGATGCAAGAATTAACGCGTTTACGTCGTAATAAAAATGAAGACGCTGAGACGTTTGGTAAACGACTAAGGGAAATTCTAGACACCTTAAATGTAGTAGGTAGGCACACGGATAAGTCATACTATGAGAGTATGGTTATAGATCAATACGTTAACCAATTGGACTTTCACGTTTCCATTGGCGTGCGGATTGCGCAACCTACGACCCTCGAAGCAGCTATAGTAACGGCTAGGCAAGAAGAGGCAAGGTTGGTATTCAATAGATTCAATAATAGCTTCAATGCACTTTCTATTCAAAACAAACCGAAAGAAATACCCAAGCCAAACCAAACGGTACCCCAAAATAATAACTTTTCCCCGCGTAACAGCTGGAATATAGATCAGAGACAACAGAGGGGTCAAGGCATACCACAAGGAAGACCCGCTCCAGGTAACGTAAGACCTAGTGGTTCTGGTATTGTCAGAAACTCTGGTAATTTTAGATCTCAGCCGAATATACCTCGCCAGCAGGTGAACCCGCCACAAAAAGTGTCTGACGTCACCATGAGATCGGTAAGTAAACCCGAAGCACCGCGTTTTGCTCCCGAAGAAATGTTTTACACACAGCACAATCAAGACCAGTGTTACCCTGACTACAATGCCTACTATGAAGGTGAGTATAGTAATAATCTACAACCTGATGGTGAAGAATACAGCTACACGCAGGAGGTGCCTGTGAATGGACCAAACCATCAGGATTTTCCCCAGAACGAGGAACCATTAAACCAAGGCTAGTAAAGACTGTTCACCTCAATAACCAAGGTAAAGACCATCTTCCTTATATAGAGCTGCCGGAATTTCAAGGTAAATTTTTAGTGGATACTGGAGCTTCGCGCTGTATGATATCACCTGACGTAATAGCCGGTACCAATCTTGAACAACATGTTGAGCGCGAGCCATTCCAAGTAAAAACGGCGCATGCTGTTACTCGTCATGAGTATGTTGCTACTTTACCTTTACCACCACAGTTTAAGACAGACATATATCATAAATTTTTACTTTTCGATTTTGACCCAAAGTATAAAGGATTAATAGGGATGGACTTGTTAAAAGAATTAGGGTGTAACATAGATTTTAAAAATAAATTATTGAGAACTTATAATACTGAAATACCAATTTATTTTGATTATCCAGTAAACAGACTTAAAATTGAACCTAATTGCGAAAAGTTTATAACAGTAAAAACGAATTGTATGGACGGTAACTACATCCACGATGACTTTAATTGGTCTAAAGGACTCGAGTCACCTGCCGCGGTAGTAACGGTAAAAAATGGAATTTTTAAAACATCTATAATTAACTTAACCGATAAAGAACAAGTAATTAGTAACAATTGCCACCTACCTCTTGAGCCTTTACCATCACAATTGATAGATCAAAATAAAACACACAAAATTAACACCCTTCAAACTAAAGCTGACATTGACAAAGAACTTTATGAAAACTTAAAGAAAATTAGAACCAGCCATATGAATGAAGAAGAAAAACGTGAGGTTACCAAAATTTGTTATCAATATCGTGACGTATTTTACTCTGAGAACATACCGTTATCTTTCACACATACTGTAAAACATGAATTAAGACTAACTGACGACACACCCATCTTTGTTAGAAACTATAGACAAGCCCCTCAACAACGTATGGAAATTAAAAAACAAATAGATAATTTATTAAAACAGGGAATTATACGGGAAAGTATTTCACCCTGGTCTTGTCCTGTCCATATCGTCCCAAAAAAACCCGACGCTTCGGGGAAGGTCAAATGGAGACTTGTTATAGACTATAGACGGTTGAACGACAGAATTGTTGAAGACAAGTACCCGTTGCCAAACATCAACGATATACTCGATAGATTAGGGCGCGCACAATATTTCACAACCCTTGATCTAGCAAGTGGCTACCATCAGTTAGAGATGCACCCCAACGACATAGAAAAAACAGATTAAGCTCTTAGACGAGAACCAGAAAAAACTAACTCTAACGTTAAGAAATACCACTTTCAATAATAATATTATAATAAATAGGTTGCACTTTCTAGATTTATATATACAAATAGATCTCAGTCTGCAATTGCTGTTAGACAAGTTAGTAGTTTTAGAAGACGCCATGACTTTTGCTCAGTTAGAAGTCATGCACCCAAGCATTGTATCCCCACACATCCTTATAAACGAAATGTTAGCTATTCAGAAATCATACAATTTTAGACCAGTGGATAGCGTTACTATTAGCAATATACATAGCTTAGAGAAGTCTATTAGTGTAAAAGCTTATAGTACAGACCACACGTTAACGTTTATATTAGATATTCCTTCCATCGATACAAACCAATATGACCTAATCCATCTATACTCCATTCCCGACAAGCAAAACCTGGCAATCATTCCTAAATCCAAATACCTCGTACTGGGCATCAACGAGTACTCGTACCTAAAAGAAGACTGCAAACGGATCACACAAGATAGACAACTCTGCACGTCGTTGAACACCCAACCTGTTGATAAAGCAGAAGACTGCATAATATCCCTTGTGAAACACCAAAACACAAACTGCACACGAGCCAAGATAGACCTCAAACAAGGAAGAATCCAGAAACTCCAAGACAACAAGTGGCTTATCATCCTGAAGGAAGAAGAAGTTCTAAGAAGTAAATGTGGAACTAAATCTGAATACAAGAGGATATCAGGAATACACATCGCCAGTATTACCAGTGATTGCCAAATGCAAGTACTTAACCGAACACTAACGACAAACATAAATACTGTCGCAGTAGACGAAATCATACCACTTCCCAGTAAAGACGTGATTGCAGAGGAGAACATCCATTTCAACCTACAATTGGAAGATATATCACTGGACAACATTTACGAACTGATAGAACGAGCCGACAACTTACAAGAACCCATAATTGATTGGCAGACTATGATGGCTACGCCCAGTTGGTCAACACTAGGATTATACCTCATTCTGATGACAATCCTTCTATGGAAGCTTTGGCAGTGGAAACAGCGACGACCAATACAGAATCAACCTCGCACCGAGGACGCTGCGGGAAGCTGCGGGACGCGCTTCCAGCTTAAGGAGGGAGGAGTTAGGCAATCGCCTGAGTAACGTAATCGCTGACTAATGCAGCGGATGCGCGCGTGCGTCATTAATAAACTGCACAATTGCAGATTTGCGGATTCTAGTAATAAGTTTAGTTTATAGAAAGATAATAATTGTAAATTAGTCTTGTAGAACATTTGAATCAATAAACATTGTTTTATTCAAATAAATATTTTTTTAATAATAATCTCGTTCGCCGTAACTTAACTCGAGTGTTGCCAACGATAACAGAGCAATTAATTACTATTAGCAGCATATTGCACTTGTTTTTCTCTAGGCGTTATTACGACATGGCTCATATCAGGCCATGTTATTTATTAAAGCAGTGTTAATATTGTGTAAGCATTTTGCTACATGAAAAATAAAAAGGAAACATAATTATATCTTTAGAGTTCTCATTAAAACTGGTTGGCATAACAATCTCGTTTTAAAAATGTTGAATGTTGATTTTTATGAATACTCTTTGTGGATTTAATGTGATGAGCACATTAACAGATAGAATCAACACCTCTCAAACAGAACGGAACGTTGTAAATGCGTGTGGAAGCCCTTGACACGAACAATTGAACATTACATTACAAACGTTTAAGATTGATCAAAAACCATGACAAAAGAAAGATACATCTTGCTGCCTAATGGGCTGTACCGACATTCGTTTGTGTTTAATCGTGTCAATGACATTACTGTGACTGTGTCACTCACCTGTAATAAAGACAATTTTGTAAGGAGCTACCTATATGCCACTGACTATAGGTACAGACGCCAGCACATTAAGCTACTACAATCTGTCAAATTTCTTTAATAGAGTTTCAACTTTATTGCTAAAGCATAAGGTTCCAAATTGATTGGAAAAATTTGACAGTTTCGGGTAGCTTGATGTGCTGACTTCTGTACCTAACTACTTTTCTGTTTTCAAGTTTTCGATAGAACAGAGTTTGGCAGTTTGATTCACAAATCGACTTTGTTTTCAAATAAATGATTCGATTCAGTATTCAATAATGTTGGGAGTAAGCCAACAACCTGTAGTTTGAATAGCATATTTCATTATCGTATCCGTAAGGGGTATCGTGTCGTAGGGGTTGTGGAGGTCAGATAAGCAGTCGCTCCTCTATGTAAAATACTGGTATTCAGCTGTATCCGTTTAGACTGGAAGCCGACCCCAACATACTTGGGAAAAGGCTAGGCAGATGATTATGATTTCATTATAATCCTATACATAAATCACTGGTAGTTTTTTAAAGGTTTATGTAATAAATAAATCATATTGAAAAACGAGTGCAGCCGAAGCATAACTGGCTCCAACGATGATTAAAACATTTTACTGCTGCCGAGACCACGACTGCTGTAACAATTAAATTATAAAGCTAAATGCAGTGATTTCATTTAATTTTCCAATAATCAAACGAATATTCTTTTAACTACGAAAACCGAAAACAGCGGTAGGTATTATTGAGCAATAAGCCGTTTCCAATTCTTATCCAGCAGGTAAATACGTAAAATACACGTATGTAGTCAAATACTCGTCGAGGAAAAACCACTTCAGTGGCTATAACGACAAACAAAGGAAGATGTACTTCGTTAAAGGTAATATACGAGTATGTACGTATTGCGTGCGAAAATTACTGCCAATTCATACGTTTGGTACTGCGCCTAAACCACATTTAGGTTCCCACATGTGGCCACATTTTGAGGCCAGTGGGCCAGTAATTATTTGCTTACGCACATATTTGCGGCTAACGTTACACGGGCTAAGGGGATTCAGTCCCTT
This sequence comes from Hydraecia micacea, assembly GCA_914767645.1. Taxonomy (NCBI): domain Eukaryota; kingdom Metazoa; phylum Arthropoda; class Insecta; order Lepidoptera; family Noctuidae; genus Hydraecia; species Hydraecia micacea. The sequence continues at coordinate 7,937,166 of OU611794.1, forward strand.
ACATTTAACAAAGGTAACTTCGTATGAAAGTTGATAATTTCCAAAGCGAATTTTCCTCAAAGGGTAAGTTGAAAGGTTTCCTTGGGATTTGCCGATCAGCAATCTGGTCACCTAAATTTTTGTAAGCTAAATATTTTTCGTAGATGCCTCTTTCTAGTCATTGGTTCTATTCAGTTATTTGAAAATGGCTGACACACCATTACATCATGAGTGATTTGGCTTTTGGGACCATAAAGGCCACTCTTTTACTGTAAGTCTCTTAAAAGGCGAGGTTGGTGTTTCACCCAGAGGATGGGAAAAAGTATCCTTCTATAGACCAAATTCAACTCAATCCGTCGTGCTTATGATCGCGGTAATATTTCCTCATGACTGTTTGAGAAAAGGGTTTATAAAACCCCATATTCAACGGTACACGTAAACAGGCGAACATGCTGATGTCGTATAATCTCGCTCCTAGAAAACCGTTTCTTTGAGAATGCTGATCTCAAAATACCTTGAAAAAATTAATAAGTATTTTAATACTTTATGATTTTGTTATTCTAGCTGAACTGAGATCACAACAGCGAAGCCGAGGCAGGTCAACTTGTATTTTATAATAAAAAAAAACCTGAAAAGCTAAAAACAAGCCCATTTTAAAAGTTGGAAGCAGGCGGGATCCATTTGAGTTTGATAAAATAATTTAAAAAAAATGGAAAGCCTGCTTCAAACTTTTAAAATGGGCTTGTTTTTAGCTTTTCAGTTTTTTTAACTTAAGTTTTTACCGCAGTCGGGTTTTTAGTTTTTTTTAATTAGTTTTTTTTATTTCCAGCTTTTTAGTTTACAAATTTGAAAGGTTTTTTTTTATTTTTTTATTTAGTTTTTTACGTTTTGTCACTTCGAATTACTTTTAACCATATAAGTTGTGTATATTTTTGAAATCAACTTTTAAAACACTTCATTTTGATATCCCACTCGATGGTACTAGAAGAAAAAAAAAATTCAAACTCCTCAACATAGCACCCCAAATCCGCCATTTTACTTTGTTTTGATTTTCATGTAGCCAGTGACACTCGTGCTACCAAGACAAATCTAAAGACGTATAATTTATCAAAATTCGTTCATTCGTTTAGGAGTTATGAGGGAACAAAGAAACGGACATACATACATACATACAGGTCAAACACATAACCCTCCTATTGGGCTTCGGGTCGGGTAAAAAAGGTAATTTCTATGAACAAAACTAAATAAATATTGCAAATTATTTCATATTCTAAGGAATCATTAAGTATTTTTCTACGCTAGAATTATGAATACAACGTATAGCTTAATCCTTAGCTTATTTAATATTTAGGCACGTAAGTAATGGGTGGAGGGTTAATTTATGTCCTCAAGTTTCGGGATACGACTCCCGCGCCGGCTAATTATGATTATTACCTTTTACTTATAATGGCTAAGTTACTCCAGATTGTGATAGCTTTAGAACGTTTGTATCGTTTTCGGAAGATATGAGTGGACTATGTAGGTCTGTGTTTGAACATTTGGATAGTTAATTGCATGTTAAATACTCTTCTCCTGTAGGTACAGTCTCAAATCTTACATAATGCAAAATCTCTCAAACCCGGAACAATTGTGCGATATATTATTGGGAATTGACGAGCGATGCGTAGTGCATAACTGAATTAGTTAGACACGAAGTCAATCAAGCAACATTCAATTAGAAACATAATAGCAAGTACATACATGGTATCTTTATTACCAATATATTGTAGCGGTATCTACAACGCCACATGCGAACAACGCGTCATATTGACGTCACGCAAATCCTGCATCTCGCAAGCAGAGTTTACCGCGCAACTAGCATAGATACTACGGCCCGACATGAATCATCGGGCAGTTGCCCGCCCGACACAACACCGTCTGGTCGGAGGATCCTCCCTTTTCTATAGAGTGTGAGTGCACTTTACACCCTGTTCCTCATACCTCTATAAGATCAATAAATATCTTCCATTACCGTTATACATGTACATTCGCGTGCTTCATGTCCTGCGCTCGATAATCATAAAAAGATACACGTGGAAGAATCTCACTTCTACGGTAAAGAAACCATTACTGGCGAACATATTACTTCAGGTTTAGTTCATAAGAATATTTAAATATGAACAGTGTAACGGGCTTTACTGAGCTTTTATAAAAGGAGCAGCAGGTAAGTGATGAAATTGAAAATTATCTAGAAACTGGAAACTTTAGAACTAACGCTATTCCAAGTCCGTGTTTGAATATGAATATAGATGTACAATTTATATCCGTTGTACCAAGAATTTCCAATAGCCATCCCCCTAGGGGTAGACCCAGGTGCACCTAGTTTTCATACTACTACCGTGTTAGCAGTCAGTTCGCAGAAAGATTATTTAATACAAGCCGAGTAACTACCGGTATTAGTGCGAGTGAACTTATCCCCATTATCCAGTTCCATTTTCGAATTGTAAAGGACACTGTGCTCAAAGGAAATTAAATCTATTGTGGTTTTTGTGTTACCTGCTGATTTAACGGTCCGTCAGCGGTCGGTAGTCTGATTTATGGTTGAACACTAAAGGGACATTGAAATACTTTAAAAGTATGTTAAAACCAGTGCAGGTTTTAATTTCCTTTTGAGTATTTCAGGGTACGATTAACCTATAGCTATGGTAACAAGTAACTCTAGTAAATAACTTAAGAAACTTGAATGAACCCTGTAACGTCGCAAACGACCTAGAGGCAAATATGATATCATTATTAAGGTGTTATTTAGATATTCTTTGTATCTCATTTTAAGTGAACTTTTATTTAAGTTCTTATGAGAAATATAACCCCTTTCACCTAAATATTTTTTTGATAAAGGAAACACAAAAAGAACCTTCTATATCGTCATGATAAGCACATCGAGGGCAGTTAACCCCTCTACGGTCTACCACTTTGCTGACTGGCAAATCTTTTCACCATAAAAATACCCATTGTTATTGGTATTTAAGGCTTCTATCAACGCTAAGAAAAGAGTATGCCAATAGAATACATAACACTTTAAAAATGCCTGTTGATGAAAAGGGCAAGACTTTCACAACAGACTATATACAGAACTTGTAAGCTCGTTTTTTCACCAGTACCTTAATCAACGACTCCAGTCATCACGTGAGATTCTTTAGGCCACTTTTATACCCCCCTGCCTCCTCTTCCTTGCTAATACGTCATGAGGTTTTAGGCTCCTCCCAGCATCAAGTGTATTTTTTATTATTGAAAGAATTTTTTAAATTTAATTTTTAATTTTAAGAATTTTTTTGTTTTAATAAAAATCCATACTAATATTATAAATGCGAAAGTGTCTGTCTGTTACCTCTTCACGCTTAAACCGCAAAACCGATAGGATAGTTTTATCCCGATATTTCCACGGGAAACTTATGTGGGTGAAACCGCAGGGCGCTGCTAGTATATTATAAAATTGAATTCTGAAAAACCCATAAATATTAATCAAATTGAGTAGTTAGTTGGTATTTACTATCTACACTTGAAGCTTCAAGGACTATGATATAAAATCTTGTTCTTAGAATGTCGATAGCAATCTAAATGGACTCGGCCCAGCACTCGGCTACTTGTTTGAGGCCATCACCAACGTCCATCAGTTCCTGTAACGTGTATGATATAAAATGTTTATGATATACCTAAACATCTTCAAGCCTGCAACCCTTACATTATATTTTTAGTTCCACGAACCAAAAAATACACGTGAGTGTCACATTAGCCACACAATCGTGATTACTTACAAATTTTACAAGGGGAAGGGGGTCATCCCCTTTATCAATTACTTGCACCTTATTTTTCCGAATACGTCATTGTCAATTTTTTTTTTGTAAAAATCGCGTTTCTGAAAAGTACCTAACATGCGCCTGCTGTGGTAAAGGAATTTGTTTGAAGATTGCTTAACAATATCGCTCCTTGACCGTACATAAAGCCTATAAGAAGAAAATAATGTTCTCAGCCCTATAAGAAAATATATCACAACATAGACAAAGAGATCTCCACACGACTGATTTATTAATGGGATTTGATAAATATCCACGTATTAATTATAGGTACAGAGTGTAGCCAACCATCCAACCATTCCGTCTGCATCAAAGAGCGAAAATATTGAAGCAAAAAGGGAAGGTCCAATAACAGGGAACTCAGGCGGATTCGACTTACTTGATAAAGCAGAAAGATTTTAATGTGGATAAGTAGTAAGAACCCATCGATTTTGAAATTTATTGTTGCACGCGCCGCCCGCTCGGTCGCCGCCGACGGGAGCCGACTATTGAAATAAACTTTAGACCTTGCACCAACGACCATACAGTCGTTGCCTTGCACTATCAATTTATACTCTGACAACTTTATTAGATTTATTGTTTTTGCTCAGTTTAAATTAATCGCAACGAACAAACTCCTGAATAGTTTTATGGGGTTTTGTATTTGGTTTATAAATATTTTGATCATTATATTTCTCTTGTGTTTTTGGATTACTAGCTTCTGCCCGCGACTTCGTCCGCTTGAAAGTTCGGCCCCCGTCCCACCACGTCGCAACGCATCGCCCGCCCGCGCTATTGGGTACTTCTTTGTAATACACACACACACACAACATCTGTTAGATCCTTCATAATGTATACTAATACTAGCATTAGTATAGATTTTGTAAGACTAAACATGTATAAATGCATTAATACAACATTTCGGTTTTCCTATTTCAGTAATGGCTGATTTTTCAATCGATAATTTTTATTCGTGGAATAAAATTGACGTCTGACAGATTTTGTATGGAAGAACTTTATTCCTCGGATAAAATTATCTAGCGTTGGAAAAATCAGCCCTTAATGAAATACACAAAAAAACGACCGCACAGTGCACCAGTGGAGACGACTAACATCAAAGATATTATATTATACCAAGCTTCAAACTCTGATATTATTAAAACTGCTAAAGGAAAAAATTTCAACGTTAATATTTTCTATGCAATCTTCGGTATCTCGGAATGAAAGGAAAATATATTACTATGATGCATCATCTGCTTATTTTCTCCGGCAGCTGTTGAAGAAAATTAAGTGAAATGAAACATGAGCTACAAAGTAGGTCCATTACAGTTAAGATTTGTACAAATAAATAGTAAAATAGTCGAATAATGTTAAATCAAAATATTATAAGGGAAATACTAAGTACCTTATAATATTATGATTTCATATTATTTCTTGTGTTTTGATTGTTTAAATTACACAAAGCTTAGTTTGACAATGGAGTTAATTAATCTTCCTTTTCAAGAGTTGACTTAAAATTAATAAAGAACCGCCTTTGTCTGATGGAATCAATAGAAATTAGGTCAACTGAACTCATTTGTGATCGGACGAACTCAAAAAGAATTGTAGAACCTAAAGGCAATGGAGTATCATTGCAAAGACTAATGTAGTACCTACCTGCAAGTGCATACGCTTCCCATAATGCTAATACATCACTATTGTATCCCCAAAACACCTGAGATCGGTAATATCATGGATTATCTCTATGATAAGCACCGGAGGCCGGACGTCGGAAATCCTTCCATTTATCATTTAAGTACATGAACGTAGTGCCCAAAACTGCCTTCAGTGAATTTGTAAATATTATCCCGTTATTGGCGCGAAAAGATAAATGTTTAAGAGCCATCGCTTTTTGATTTTTTTTAATTTTTTGAGTCGGATAAAACTGACAATAATTAAAGAATTTAATGACAACATTATTTATACACCTTTTTGTGGGTTCACACACCCAATTAACAAGACCCTGTCTTTTGAAGACTTACTGGGGAAATTGTGGTACCAATACAAAAAGGATAAAGTTCCTTTTTCGTTGTTTTAAAGTGAAAACTTCTCAATTTGAAATGGAAAAGGACACCTGTAGGAGACACTTATCGGAGATACTCTTGCTGCACTTTAGAAATACAACTCGTGAATAAATTGATCTGGACATGGAAATGGCTCAATTTTGTTGAGTATCGACTGAACTAAAATGTATTTCAATATTTTGTTTACCTGAAAGAACCAGTACACCTGTCTAAATTATATTGGTCGAATATTCTGAAGTTTCAGTTATAATTTTCTTTAGTCTATTTCTAGGATAGGAGGAGGATTATTCATAATTTTTACTCATTAACTCAATATTATTCTCTAATACACGTATGTAAAACTGAATCATAGTCAAACTCATTCCCCATCTATGTCAAGTTTCAAACTTGAAAGCCACGGTTTACGTTTCCTGGTTCCCGCATACTTTACGAGAATCACTGGAAAACTTCTAAGTCATAAACCCATAATAATGTGCATTAGGTGCAAAGCGATGATATAAGTGAGGATTGTCGAAAGACTCAAGTTTTTTTGTTCTCCAGAAGCGACAGACAGACGTATTGTATAATAATCCGTTCTTATATGATGAACTAGCTTGTTCTCGCGGTCCAACAGGCATTCGCCATCTGAATACATGCTCGATCTGGACAAACAGTTTGTAACTATGTATATTTTTGTCGTATACTATTGGCCGGTCAAATACTTACGAACGACGGTCGGCAGAGGCGTTGAGGCGTGAAAACTAAACGAACAAACGAAGAAATAAACTCTCACGAAAGTGTTGATAACATACAAGTTTTCTATCTTCATATTTGCTATAGATAAACTTTGAGTACCTCTCTGCACTCGTTGGTTCAAGCAATCATAAAGAATAACAGTAATTCAACATTTAGTTAGTCTTTCATCATTTCAAACTGAGATTTCGAAACCGATATTTCATAATTTTAGGTTTAGGTTTAAATCATTTATTCTCATACCATAATTTATCCAACCATAATTTATAACGTCAGTGTAAGGTTCGGAGGACTTAAATCGTTGCGAATCATGTTATTGTTACGAGATGAGATTTTGAAAATAGATTGAGTAATTATACTCGAACACAATTCATGTATGCTTGTTACAATTACCTTTCAACTCTATCGCGCACCACCTTTCATGTTTAATATCATAAAATAAGGCATAGAATATCGCCTTTCTGATGTCTTATTTAAATAGATTACGCAGTATATTACTACGCATTAGCTTAGCTGATGCAGAGATCATCATCTGCCTAGCCTTTTCCCAACTATGTTGGGGTCTGCTTCCAGTCTAACCAGATGCAGCTGACTGCCAGTATTTTACATGGAGCGACTGCCTGTCCTCCTGTCTGATCTCCACAACCCAGCTGATATCAATATCAAGTATCTAATATTTATAGAAAGAAACACACAGAGAGAAAGTCGCATGGTGGGGCATAACGCTTTTTTCTTATGTGACGATTTGTACCAGTAAATTCCTACCGCAATCTGCGTTATGGAACTTCGTTCCAAAAACTAATGCACTTGCCAAAAAATATTGTTTTCTTTGAGCTCGACGAAGGAAAATAATTAAATTGTCGTATTTATTATGAGAGGGCAATTTAAATATTTGTCTTAAATAAAAATATTCTACCTCAGCATAAAGACAGCGGATAACGCAGACGGACTTTCCCAGTATAAGATGAGCGGCATCCTTCAGTGAGCTATTCACTCAGAGGGTCCGTCCTCAAATGATGTACTTTGCCGGCGGCGTATCATCTTCGGATTAGACTGTCGATAGCTGTATACGTTTCTTGGTCTTTTTATAACTTGGGTATATGTTTCTTGGTATTTTTATAACGTGGCTATACGTTTTTGGCCTTTATATTAAAATAGGACTTGTTGACAAATTCAGTTTTGATGTAGGTATGTAATTTTGATGGCGTTTGCGTAACTCGGTACATTTTTTTTTTTTAATTTTAGTAAAGTAGTTTTAAAACTTTAGTTTTGAATTTGTTAAACCTAGCCAACCCAGCTAACTTCCTACCGCCTCAGAATCAATAAGAACGAGTGAATGAGAAAATGAATGTATCATTATTATTCTTTTCGTGAATTTTAGTTATTCTGTTATTCAGGGCGGAATAGAACAGATCAAAGATCACATAAATCGGCCCAGCCGTACTTGAGTTATAAATGGTGTAGCTAACCCGACTTTGTTTTATTAATACAAGGTGTCTCAGAAGTCAACGTCAAGCCCGAATCGGGTAATAGGCCAACTGATAATAGTTATCAGAAAAATATTTGTAAAAATCTAAGTATTTTAAAAATTATTGAAATTTAAAAAAATATCGAGTTAATATGCACCCTGTGACAATCTTTCCACTACTGTTGCTACAAATCATAACTTTAAAAAAAATTATGGTATCCTGAATAATGTTTCTGTAAACTCTTGCCTAAAATGTAAAGACAACTGCTCCAGCTTGGAATAAAATGTCACTTTTTGCCCAACCAAAACTATTCAAAATGAATACTTCGCCCAACTTTGACTGACTGTACTGAAAAAAAATGTACTATGCGAGATTGACAAGTAAGTATTTTGAGTTCTTTTTTAATATTTTTCCGTCTTGACGTCGAATTCTGGAACATCCTGTATATATTATACTTCGCAGATATTGAATCCATTGATTTTAAATGAATAGTTAAGAGGGCAGGAAAGTTTATTTAACAGAGTAGCAGGTATGGAGCACTTTTCTTGTTCTTCTCCCTAGCTATTTAAGTGCTTTACATTAAAAAATACCTAAGTAAATAATCAGTGAATAATCTGTATTAGTCTTTAAAATATTCTTCATAAATTATTGTTAACTCTTCCCCTGTCCCACGAACCACATATTGTGTGATTGCTAAATAAATAATAAAAAATAACCAGCTCGATCGATCAGGTTAAGCTACGTTTGCCGCGGTTGGTCTGTGGATGGGTGACCATCTTTACATACCGAGACCCCTCCGTGCCTCGGAAAGCACGTTAAACTGTTGGTCCCGGTTGTCATTCGTGGATCTTTGACAGTCGTTACGAGGTAGTCAGAAGCCCGAAAGTCTGATAACCATTCCTAACAAGGGGTATCGTATTGCCCAGTAAAGGGTTGTGGAGGTCAGATAGGCAGTCGCTCCATGTAAAATACTGATATTCAGCTGCATCCGGTTAGACTGGAGGCAGACCCCAACATATTTGGGCAAAGGCAAGATGATGATGTTAAATATTATGTCTACTTCTCCGACAAAGAAAGTGTTAAATCGAACAGTATTATGTATAGGGCGCAGTTAGGTACAGACGCCAGCACATCAAGCTACCCCAATCTGTCAAATTTTCCCAATCAACTTTGAACCTTATGCTTCAGCGATAAAGTTGAAAATCTATTAAAGAAATTTGACAGATTGTAGTAACTTGATGTGCTGGCGTCTGTACCATTAATATTATCTCCTATATACACTAATAAACGCTCCATGTCCTAAGATAACACATCTAATTAATGCAAGCTTCCAAGCGCATGCAATTGAAATTGACCGCAGCCGAACTAAATAAAACATAAAGAGCACAGATTTCTCTTTGATTCAGGATTTGAACCAAAACGTAGAAAAGGAAAAACTAATTGAATTAGCTTATTACTCTTTACCTTTTCAGTGCGCGGTACAACAAAAAGATAATTAAATTAGAAATGTGAGTGTTATATGACTTTGTTGAAGCTGATTACTTGGTTTTTTGCTTTTAATTTAATTAATGATATGAAAGAGCTTATAATGTTGCGTGTTATTTCATTGCTGTTTGCTTTTTAGCGTTATACAATGTTAAAAGCTAACTACCTCATAAATCTCCTGCGCTTATCCCAATTTGTTTCGAGTCAACATGTAAGTACATAGTTTTCTTCCTTACTACTCTATTAGTCGTCGTGACAACCGATTTAACTACCTATATACAACATAACAATAAATACATTAGGTAGGGACTTCTAGAATGGTTTTATCATAATTAATTTTCTCATACATTTTGAATGGAAGGGCTTTTTTGATTATATCTCGCGAACGGATTGACTGATTTCGATGGCGATGCGAAGTTCACCGGGTCAGCTAGTTATACATATATAGAAGATGGCTAGACTAATATAAACTGTCCCTTTTATTCTAGTTTGGTATTTTTCATATCATCCATTCCATAAAATCTACGACAGTTAGATCGATCATCTCTAGGATTTAGTTTCCTACATACTATAAAACAAACTACATAATTATTATAAAACAAAGTCGCTTTTCATGCAAGTCTGTCTGTGTGACCGCGTTGTTCTACTAAACTACGCAACGGATTTTGATGCGGTTTTCACCATCATTAGGAAAATTTATTCCGGAACGTTTATATGTAATGTATTAATATTAAACATACATATAATAAAGAAATCTCGATGTTTTGCCAGGTCGTAAAAACTGTGCGGAGCAGGGGCGGGACGCTAGTATGGCGGGTAGAGGCATGAGGTTAGAAGAACTGTCTCTGTTGTGAAAAATTGTCCATCAAACTGCGTTAAATTAGGGTGGCGCCACAGTAGCAACAGGGCAAAAAAAGCGCCAAAAGTTATTAGAATAGGATAGAAAAATAAACAAGGACAGAAGAACTTTGGACTACGTAAATAGTTGAGGTTTGGTATACTGGGCTGTCACTAACTACTCTAATCACTAAAACTATTAATTTTTCTAACTCTGCATACTTCATTCCGCAAACAACTGTTACATTCATACCATACCCTTTCCCTACGTTAGCTCCATTTTGGAGGGTTTTTGAACTGTTATTTACTGCTTATACCTGGACAGTTTTTCAACATCCCCCATATGAGACGTTTCTCCTTACCTACGTACTATTATAAAAGAACGTTAGATGTCACTCAAATGTCAAAGTTCAGCATAACAAATGACTGTCCACCATGGAAATAGTATGTACTATATTCTTTCTACCTACACTGTTTTAGGTATTTTGTTATATATTATACTAGCTTTTGCCTGCGACTTTGTCCGCGTAAAATTTCTTGTTCCCCCGCATATTCCGTTTTCGCTTAACGTTCTGACTTTTTTTTCTTTTTGCTTGGCTCTTAAGGGCCGTGATGTTATATAGCCTTTAGCCTACCTCAAGAGCTGGGCTAAAAGCAAAAATAATTTATCAAAATACGACTGGCAGCTCCAGAGATTAGCGCGTTCAAACAAACAAAGTCTTCAGCTTTATTATTAGTAAGTTTATTAAACTATGTATGTACCTTGTTATTTATTCAAACATTGATGAACATTAAAAATCATTGGTACTGACTATTAAGTTTGAATTTATTATCGGAATGGAATTCTGTCATAACTCATATCAATTCTGGATATCATTTCACCGCACGTTGTAATTTACTTCGATATCGAATTTATCGATAATACCGATCTCGTGACATTATTTGATATTAAATGGTTATTCCATCTTCAGGAAGAGGATTTGTATCATTTATTGCTGAAATCCAATCTTTCCTGGGTTCTTTTTATTTGTAGTTACTCAAGGCTCATTATTTACAGTGACAACCTTTAGTAATCGAATTGGTATCGTTTACAGTCTTCACGAAATTCAAGGTATTCAAGACTACCCCGATCACAGCATACATAAAGTTCAGACCTAGGAAGACGCAATGAACCTCTAAAACTATTTAGCACCGGTAACCATCGAGATGAAAGCATACATCAGTCGATTGCTCACAGTAATCTAAGGAGAGTGCATGTAGTGGCTACGTAGCAGCGTAGCAGTTTCGTAGCCGTGGCGTAGACGCAGCGTAGCGTCCCGAATCTTGGCCTGCATTAACAACAGCATTGCGGATGACCGCTCAAACTCTCTGTTGAATTAGATTCTGTACAGTTCGCTTCTCCTCCATTATTATTTAAGATGTCGTTCTGATTCTGAGCTAGCATATTGAATTGTTTTCAATTCAGAAGCAACTTCTGTGCTAGTTACTGATAGTTTTGTTCGTATTAGTATAATTAGGAGTATAAGAATACAAACTTTAAGCCGGTTTGCACAGGCGCGTTTTACCCGCAGCGATTTTTTTCCGCGCACTGGATTTTCAACGGACTGCTTAGCGCCGAGAGTTGAAAATCCAACCGTGTGGTTTTTTAGCTCGCTGGGATGCCCTCTGTTGAATTCTGAACGCTCGGCTCAACACCGAGAGTTGAAAATCCAGTGCCATGATACAATCCCGACGCGATATTTTCATGTCCGTGCAAACGTGGGTTAAATGAAACTTAAAGAACTACATATTGGGTAGCGGGATCGTCCGAAAGGGTTACCGCTGCCCCGGAACATAAAGGGCTAAGGAAGGAACACGGGTCGGTTTTAGTCAGTAAGAGTCTGACACTCCCTTCCGCTCCACCCAGAGCGGGAGGAGTCATTAGATGATTTCCCATACAAAAAAAAAAAGAACTATAATTATATTAGTAGGCAGCAGTAGGTCATAATGGAGCAAATAGTGAAAAGTGTCCTCTAGGGAAATTCTATCAACAATTTTATTTCTGCCACCAATCGCCTCGGTTTGCATGCCGATGAAATTACGGTATTTTTCAACTTTGTCTGAAACATTCCATCGCCACATCGTTAGCGTTACAATTCGAAGGTATGACGAAGGTTAACCAATAAAGGCGGAAGGAGCCACTTTATATGCAAGTATTGGCTGGTCCATCGAGGCGTCGATTGTAAACCTGTAACATAAATATATAAAACTATTCAAGATTAATTAGATATGCAAAACATCGAAGCCATAAATTATTTCATAATGATTGACTATACAAATTAAATCTAGAAGGAGTTACAAAGTTTTTGAGGAGTTAAAAACTTAATATCGCCTGCTCAGCGAGATTCCAACTTTGTTGGGAACTGCTGGCAAACAATTTATAATATGAACAAAAAAGGGATTATTGTTTCATTCAGCGTCATTCATCTCCCTGAATTCATCTTTGACAATATAACCGATATGAAAGGTAAACACTTTGCCTTAAAGATTATGAGGCAAAAATAGGCCGTTTCATTATTTAAATGAAGGTTATCCTCGGTACCTTGACTACTGCTACTGGTAGTTTTTATGAAAATAATAAATAATCTTATATAAATATAACAAAGTCGGGTTAGTTACTGGATTTATAACTTAAAAACGGCCTGGACCGATTTTTATGATCTTTGGTTTGATGAATGTGTCTCCACCCCGAAAAGCAGAAAATACTAAAACATGGGAAAAACTTACGAAAAAATTCAGATAATTATTTTCAACATTTATTGATTCTGAGGTGGTACGAAGTTCGTCGGGTCCTAGTCATAAATAAAGTTTTATTTATGCTTCAGTTTACAAAAAAAGTGTCTGGAGCCTCCTTTTAAGCAACCAATGCCAGTGTTAGGAGACTCCACTCTTCCATAGTACAGCATTATTACTAAATCTAGTTACAAAGCCGTGTACATAAAATATCAAATAGGTAACGATATTAGTGAGAGTATGACTCAAGAGTGTATACCTGTACGTAGTGTGCCTGTGAGTGTAAGTAAGAGTGTATGCGAAAGTGTGTCTGCTTCTTTATGTGCTCCAAAAGTGCCTCCGTGTCATCATTTATATAAGTGTCTTTATCCAATTGTTTATTGTTTTCCTACATTCATAACATCTTTTGTGTACTTATAAGTTTTTTTTTTTAATGATAACGTTAAGTTCCGTATATCGGAACTCAAAACTCAAGCATTACTTAAAACTAGTTTCAACCAATCAAATGGCTCTAAACTAGTTTTAAGTAATGCATGAGTCTTGAGTGAGGTTCTGTAATACGGGCCCAAGATTAGCATATTAGGGTTCAACCAATGTTCTAGAATTGGCAAGCGCGTCTGCTAAAGGTGGGTTTAGACCTGCGGGGCAATTGCGTAACACATTATCAATAGGAATCGGTTTCATTTTGACGGTTCAACAACATTCATTGCGTTATTTACGTGTTCAGCAGACAAATTTTTCGAACTTATGAAGCAATGGATTAGCAATTTGCTTCAAAATTAATCAAAATCCGATTGATAGTGTGTTACGCAATTAGGGTGCAGATCGAGATTTAAAACATTCTCTTCTCGATAAATCTTACATTTAAATATCGAGATAACAAAGAAAGAATGGTCTGGTTACATAGAGAGAATTTACTAGGATGAGCATTCGTATGGTCTAAGACTACCTTAAGACTTAAATTACTTTTGAAAATTGCAAACTTTCTTTCTGTAGCAAACCCAAATATTGTAATAGTTGCCATTAGCTTTTCACTGCATTGTCGAAGACTAAAACCCATAACAAACGAAAGGATACTCTGTTTACCCCTTTATAAGAAGAAAGGGGTAATGCGTTATTTATTTAAAGCTAACGTTACCCAAATGCTATATACGGTCGTGAATCGTAAATACATAATGTATGACTGAAGGAGCGGCTCGTAACGCAAGTGTAGAGGAAACTCTTCCCCAATATTTGTATTGTCTCGGGTCGCACCTATACACGTCACCATTCAGGGTAGAAAAGGTACTGCGATCATGCTAAACTCGATCTTTGTTGGGAAAATGTATGTGGACTTATACAGAATGAAGGATGAATTTTTAACCAGTGCGCATCATCATAACTTTTCCATAAAAAAGTTGTTTTTTTTTTATAACTGACGAAAAACTTCTACGCTAGGGTGTCTAGAATCATATACTGAATCCATGGTTACAGTTTGCGCATTGGTTAAAAATTTATCCTGTTTATGAAATTTTGTAGATACTCGTATAAAGCTTTTCAATAAAAGTAAATTAGTGAACCATTTGGCTGGCTGCGGCTGGGCGCGATTGCTACCAAATCTATTTATTTCACGAAATAGGTACATTTATATCGACTCTGAGTTTTTATACCTTACATGTGACAATTTTTTATCTGCGATTGCACTTAATTCACATGTTTCAGGAAAAATCGCAATATGCGGCAGTAATGATGAAGAATAGCAAAAAAGGAGGGATAGAAACATAATATTTAAATCATGGAAAAATAAATGCAACTTCTTTGAATAACCGTGTTCATACATAATTATGTTCACATTATATTATATACATAATATATTCATTCATGTGTATTGAATTTTCAACCATTGTCTCATCATTAACAAGAGAGCGATGCTAAATGACAATATTAGTAATCCGATGATATGTGCCTTTCATAACAATGCCAATTAGTATATTAATCATTCAATTACTGGGGAATATTTATATTATAATACATATTTTGGACACGCAACATATAGCATAATTAGCCTATAATATTCCCACTGCTGGGACACAGACCTCCTCTCTTCAAGAGGGACTAGGCCTGGGCTATAATCTACCACACGAGCCCAGTGCGGGTTGGAGGATGCAATTATTTATATCATACTCACTAACATATTGTTAATAAATCTAAATGAAATACAAAATTTTTTGCAGTTACAACTGCAAACAATATCAAATACCTATAACTTTAGAGAATAACGGAATAATCTAGACAAAACTCTATTAATCACTATAGCAATAATTACAATTGTACATGAACGTTAAGTTAGTGGCAGCACGTAATTGGAGTTAGTCGATTAACCTACTATATACATACTCGTATATTAGTATATGTTGGAAGTACGTCAGTCATTCGTTTGATGATTCGGGACGCCAGCGCCAAGCGACACTCGACAGAGTCAGCCTGAGTTTGTAGGAGTCGACGAGAGTGCTACAGCGAGGTGCAGCAGTCTCTTGATCTTCGGACATCGTTCGGACAACATGTGCTCAGAAACTGTCTCGCATTCCGTATCTAGTTGTGTCGTGTATCTATAGTGTGCGATTCGCTAACATATGAAGCAATGGATTAGTAGATTGATAGTATTTTACGCAATTAGGGTGCTGATTTGGATGAAATTTAGTACACAGATAGTTTATAATCTAAATTAACACATAGAATACTTTTTATCCCGGTAGTACGTTCCCGTGGGATATTTTCCGACCTCCACGCGGGCGGAGACGCGGGCAAAGGGTAGTCTAAAATATAATTCCACATTCAAGGGAGATACATTTATTACAGGTAATTCCTACTGAAACTATACAATAGGTATATGTTCTTGGATCAACGGTAAGGTGCCTTCCTTTAGATAATGGTCTAAAATACTGTATTAATCATCCTTATCATGCAGTATCTTGGGGATGACAATGAAGGATGTTGACTGTCAACGAGAGCTTTCAGTAAACAGACCTTTTAGTCCACAGGAGTGACGATGTAAGTAGGTAAGGTCCGGCCGCGCTAAATTTGCCAAATATGTAAACAACAATGGCCGATTTATTTTAAGTAATGTTATTTTTCGTCTAAAACTAGACGAAAACAAACGTTACTTAAAATAAATGTTCTTATGTATATCGATTTTATTCAATTTCGAGCGGCCATTGTTGTTTACATCTTTGGCAAATTTAGCGCGGCCGGACTTTAGGTACAATGCGTTCAGCGCACTTTGCCGGTCAGTCTCGAGTCTCGCTACTAGAGTTGCTGACTGGCATTTTCGCACAGCTTGAACTGATACGAGAATAAGAGACAATTAAGTACCTACTGCGATTATTTTTTTTATGTTTCATAACAAATATAATTTTACTGAAAAGGATGCTTAAATACTGAAACAATCTTAATCCTAATTCGCAAAGAAAACTAAAACGGCGAGTTCCTTGTTTCGCATTTAAGCTGATTATGTGATTAAGTTTGCTGTAAATCCGCAGTAAAATAAAGAGATTAGGAATCTTGCGTTGAAATAGATGATAGGCACTTGTCCTTCCTCCGGGCATAATAGCCCACTTCGGCCGTTCCCGACCTTTTTTCCGAAGCAATGTTTCTTTTTCCAATCCGTAGAAATGAAATCTTGTTTAGGTACAGACGCCAGCACATCAAGCTACCCGAAACTGTAAAATTTTCCCAATCAACTTTGAACCTTATGTTTTAGATATAACGTTGAAAATCTATTAAAGAAATTTGACAGATTGTAGTAGCTTGATGTGCTGGCGTCTGTACTTGCGGGTTTGACTAATTACTGCTTTTTGGTAGATGCCATGTTCATATTATGTAAGGTAAAGAGCAAAGAGCTTGAATAATTACAAATATACATAAACTCGCGCCTTTTTCCCATGGCTTTTTATTTGGTAGGCAGAAACTACAGAACGGAATGCTATACGATCCTTACATACCCTACTGGTTTTGCTTCTTTTACGTTGATTCATCTGTTACGCCGCTATCCCACTGGCGTTTTACGAGCGTTGACGTCAACGTCGCGTCTGCGCAGCGTCGACGCCGCGCAGACGTGACGTTGACGTCGCGTCTGTGCAACGTTGACGCTGCGCAGACGTCCGAGAGACGCCGACGCTCAAAAACGTCAGTGGGATAGCGGCCTTATTAATAGATACACGCACGCCGGTTGCAAGTACTACTTACCCGACCTTTCTGAAGAAAATCACCAATAAGGTCAACTAATAAATAAGTTTAAAAACTAAAACCCGACTACTGAATAGGGTGAAACAAGAAAGTACCTTCCCGTGGTCGCATGCCGCTGTACAAACATATTATAAGCTATGATAGCATGCGACCACGGGAAGGTACTTTCTTGTTTCACCCTTTCCAGTGGTGGGGTTTTAGTTTTTAAACTTATTTTTTATTTAATTATTTTGAGGCTTATTTCAGTAATATTTATATTTTTGAAATGTGCTAATTAAGCCCTTTCATTTGATAACCAAAACGGCATGATGAACAAAAATTTTTTTTAGATCTTGACTTTATGTCCGCTAGACGGCGCCATATTCAATTTAATGTGACGTCACTAGCCTATAACCAGCAGACGATCAAGACGCTTCCAACGATACCTCATTTGTCCAATTATGACAAGTAGTTTACAAGTTATGAGGAAACAGATGAACATACATACATACCGGTCAAAATCATAACCCTCCTTTTTGCGTCGCGTATTCGGGTAATTACTAAATATATAATTTCTACAGACTCATTAACGTATTACCTATTATTGTATTATCCGCATCGCTGCCAATGCGGTGAAGGTGTCGACTGCCTCGGACACCATGGCTTATCCTGCAGTAAAAGCGCAGGCCGGATAGCACGGCATGCCAGCATCAATGACATCATCCGTCGTGCTCTTGTCACCGCCGGGGTGCCAGCTGTTTTAGAACCCAATGGCTTGGCACGCGACGATGGTAAGAGACCAGACGGAATGACCATAATGCCTTGGAAGGTAGGTAGGCCTTTGGTGTGGGATGCAACGTGTGTCGACACCCTTGCGCCATCCCATCTTCCAAGCACGGTTAGCTGTGCCGGGGCGGCTGCTGCAGGTGCGGAAAACCTCAAACGGCGCAAATACTCCAATCTCTTTGGAACTTATATATTTGAGCCGTTTGGGGTTGAAACACTAGGGCCATGGGGCCCGAGTGCCCACTTAGTATTTCGAGACATCGCCAAGCGGTTGGTCGACTCTTCACGTGACCATAGGGCTGGCCTATTTTTTGGCCAAAGAATCAGTATTGCCATACAACGTGGCAATGCTGCCAGCCTTTTGGGCACGTTTCCTATTGACAGCGATGCGGACGAATTTTTTGATGCCCTTTGATTATTTCCCCTCCCTTTTTATATACTTGTACATATTATTATTTTAAGACCGCTTTTAAATATTGTAAATATTTTGATTTGTAAATAAAAATTCCCTATTGCCTCGCTTGTGAAAAATAATCCACCTATGTAGTAGCACAATCAGCCTATAATGTTCCTACTACTGGGACACAAGCCTCCTCTCTGCGAGAGGGAGTGGGCCGTAATCCACCACGCGGGCCCAATGCGAGTTGGTAGGTACCAAATGTAGTAATTTCGACTAGGTAGTCGAAATTACTACATTTGGTAAACGTAGTCATAATAATTATAATATTATTTTACATACCACTGTCACACTCGAAATTATCGTTTATCGCTCTTCGAAATGAACATGAAGTATTGTAGATATTATCAGTATTGTTCTACATTATAATATCATTTTGTGATTCCAACAAAATGTTTGCAAATTAATGTGTTTCAAGATTCAAAGAACACAACCACGGATTGTACAATTTAATTATAAAACTTTTAAGCTGAAAATATATTTATAAAAAAATACGAACTCAAAGATTTCATTTTATTCAGTCAAACATTCCCAGAAGAGCCAAAAAACTGGTGCGAGAAAAAGAACCTAATGGTTCATTTGTTTGTTACATTTGTGTATGTGCCCTCTCGATTGTCTACCGCGATATATCCTGGCGAGGGCTCATTTCGAACACCATTAAATAGGGGGAAGCCATCATTGCTACCATTTTCCCGCTTAAGATGAACACAATGGAAACATTTCGAAGGTTAAACAGATGTACTAAACTGGATATGGGCTTGCGTTACAATACAAATGTTTTTATTATATTGCTCATCCTCCAATAATGGATCGCTGTAATATACAATGTACTAAACAAATTGGCAATCTTGTCTTTTCACTACTGATATGTTTTGTCGCAATCGTTAGATATATTTTTTCTAAGAAATAAATGTCAGACTAGTTTAGTTTAGGGAGCTAAATCTACTACAATAAATATGACGCTAAGGTAGAATTGACATTATCATTATAACAGTAGATACGCGATGTATTTCACCAGAAATTGTAATACGAATAACAAAGTGAATAATTATGGTTACTAACACAATTGATTTCGCAGCTGAATTGACAAAGCGTTAAGACTATTACTGCCTTAATTACTATAGTTTTGACGCTAAAGTTGTCACAGTAATAAACATAAATTCTGCGAATATTATTCAAGTAAGAAAACCATAATTCATAATGACAAAGCCATATAATCACATTCTACTAACTGATCACATAACTTACTCTAAAACATAGACATTAAAATGGGTGTTCCCACGAGATTGTTTACAGAATTCACAACGACATAGGTATAAGGGCGAGAGACACCCAAAAGGATACATTATACTTAATAAAAACTTTTTAGAAAAAAACAACCGACTTCTAAAAAAAAAACACTGCAAAGTGAACAATAACTTTATTTTTCACTTTATAGTGTTTTTTTTTTTTTTGGATTACGTTTGTTTTTTTTTTTCTAAAAATGTTTTTATTTTTCACTTTTTAGTTGTACCTACCCCAAACAAATTCATTTAGCACTACTTGATATGTATATATCAGTGACAGTAAGTTATTAAAACATCATCAATATAAACTAGTGGACATTTTTTTTATTATTGAAGCTAAGTCAAAAACTACCCAAGCAAAGTTAATAAAATTTATAAGGGACCACCCCAGAGGCATACCTTATCCATTAAAAAAATAATTTTGCAAATCCGTCCATATATGACGGAGTTATGTCCAAACATACATAAAAATATAAAAATCCGAATTGAAAACCTCCTTTTTTGAAGTCGGTTAAAATGCATTAAAACTAGATTAACATCAAAATGTAAATTTGGAACGAAATGAAAGCGAATAAGCATCCATGAAATCGTATAGTACCGACGCGTTGGTCAGATGGGAAAACACGATATGGCTTGCAATAGAGTCACCTTTATGCTACCCTAAACATTCAACATTATGTACCTAGGAGAGTAAACAAACAGGCCAGGTCATCGTGACCAATTATATTTTTCTCAAAGAAAATGTTACTCTCTATAACAAAGAGTTTTTATACTTACAATTGCTTCATGTAACCTCCCCTCCTAAGTTAGATTGGATTTTTTCTAGACAGATCGGATTTCCTCCCTTCTCTTTCCAGGGTAAGAAACTTTTACATTCAAATACGTATAAGAGAACTCGCGAGGCTTACCAGGATAACGCTACGGAAATATGAACACACCTCTTTCCTATAGGTACTGTGTTATGGAGTCGTTAAGACTTACGAAAAGAGGTCACAGGAGTGCGGGTGTGTCAAACTTTCGTTTTTCAGGCCTGAACATATACAGGGTGTCCGGTAATTAATGGACAACCTCTTAAGGGGTACATAATAATATCATTATGAACAACTTTTACTATGGGACCAAACCTGAAATTGCGAAAAAAAATCAGCTGTTCCCTACATTTATGTTCGCATAACTCGTCAAAATGTAGGGAACAGCCGATTCCTTTTTCACGATTTCAGGTTTGGTCCCATAGTAATAGTTGATCATAATGATAAGTACAATGGCCCCTTAAGAGGTTATCCATTAATTACCGGATACCCTGTACACATAGTACATACCACGTAAGTAAGCATCTAGGTGAGAATGGTGATGGGAAATTGGGAACTCAAAAATATTCATACTACACTCGAGAGCAATGTATTAGGGTCACATAAAGATACCTGAAAGTCTCGGAAACTAAGAATGCTAGCTTAATGAAATAATTTCCGAGACTTTCAGGTATCTTTATGTGACCCTAATTCATTGCTCTCCAGTGCATTCCTTGACACTGTCCATGTTAATTTTATCTATTTTTTAAAGTATACTCCAGTGATGTTTGCTAGTACTGCTCCCAGCTCAATCCGCGCTCGTGCAAAGGTTCTGTAAAACAACCATGTATATGTCGCAGGCAACTGGTCAAATTAGCCGTTAATTAAACGCCTAGCCTTTTAAATGAACGGCGGTCGTTCAACTAACGGCCTGAATGATATTCAATATTATAGTTTAGGTTGGAACTGTAACCAATCACGCGAGAGCCGAATTGGTCGCAGTAACTAAGCCAGGGCACCCTGACCAAATGGGTTAGGTTTGGTTAGAACTGTGATCAACCGCGTGCGAGCAAAGAGCGAAGCGAGGCGGGCTTCTTCCAAAAGTCTGGTGGTTAACTAAACGACTATTTTAACCAGTTGCCTGCGACATATACATGCAACAGTTTATTTTCTATTGAAATGATGGCACTTATCGATTGGTTAGTGATCGCAGAGCTCTTTGACTGGTTATACCTAATGTTTCCGACTTTGTCATCAAGTACGTATTTTGTCAGGAGCTGTGGTAGTGGTAACGGCCGCGACTTACGAGTAGTAGGTCGTAGGTTCGAACCCAGACAAGCGCTTTACTTTGTGTAAATTATTCATCACCACATACTCTCAAAACGGTGAAGGAAACAACGTGAGGAAACCGGCATGTCCTAGAACCAAAAATTCGAAGACATGTGACATCTACCAACTCCCTCTCACCGAGGGGAAGCCTAGATCCCAGCAGTGGGAACATTATAGGCTGATTATGTATTTGTCAAATAAGGCTCCTTTACGCTGTAATTAACACATAATATCTTCTGTGTAGTGTGTAGATAAGTAGCCTTAACGCCTAAGAATGTTTTATTTACTTAGTTTCACCACTAACCTCAACTAATGTACAATGTAGGCTCAGAATCAAATTAGTCTGTATAAATATAAACTAATTTGTAAAGACCCAAACAAAGTTCTATGAAGTTATCTAAGATTAAGATAGCCTACGCAAAATAAATAGCTTTGTATTGCTCCATCGCAATCCCGAGACCGTAAGATTAACAAAGTGAGTTGCTTATCTCTGATTCTCTGAATATCCCATTATGTTAATCTAGCGTAATTGTTTATAGGTCTAGCTGGCCCGTTTCTCCCCGTGGTGTGGGGAAGAGTGGGCCATAATAAATCACGGCTAAAAGGCTTCATTGTTGGCTCGACTGACAAAGGTTTTGCGCCTCATGGCAACGGCACGTGCGTGTGGAATTAAAAGGCGTCCAACCGCACTTCCCGTGACCCGACGCTCCCCGAGGCAGCCCGAGGCAGCCCGAGGCACGCCACGAAGGGTTGCACTCGATTCCGCTTAATGTCCTTTTAAGCATTATTTGTATCATTTTAATGGACAATCGCCTTTGTTTGTCTGATACAATGACTGGATTTACGTTCAAAATAACTCAATGTTTGACGGGTTGCGTACGGGAACTATTTCTGTTATACGCCTTTGAAAATTTTGTACGTCGTTTATAAAATGACTAGCTTTTGCCAGCGACTTCGTCCGCGTGGAATTTCTTGTTCCCCGACCCACCCCGTCGCATCGCATCGCCCGTTATTACTTCGTTTTCGTTTAGCGTTCTTTCTTTAGCGTGATATTTAATAGCCTATTATAGCCTTCCTCAATAATTGGGCTATCAAAAAGATTAGCGCGTTCAAACAAACAAACTCTTCAGCTTTATTATAAGTATAGATAAAGACAGAATAACTGACCGCCCTGCGCGCCAATTACCAATCTCACTAAGACAAAAAGGGGTCCAAGACGGCTATTAGTTTGAATAATTTCACGGACACGGTCGAAGATCTTCCATTTCATTCATTATTACTGAAGGACCCGAGCCTCTTCATTAGCCTATGAAGAGACCTTAATATATCCAACCTACATGTATTTGATGGTTTCTAGAAGCTTTTTACTGGCTTCGATTCGATTTTTTGTTTTTTTTTTTTTTTTCGAATGCAATGATCACTACAAATCATTAGCTGTATTCTTTCGCTAAATTAGGTTTTTCCACTTTCCAGTATGCAATGACAGAAACAACTTATGTACGAAGGTTCTTTGTTACAAAGTACATGGAAAGCTCTGAATAAAACAATTGATTTTTTTTTTCCATTTGTGAAATACTCAACGAGCTGCACCATGGCTGCAGCTGCAAAAATTAATCGCCACGTATAATAATTCCTGAAAATTCTATTTTTTAATAATTTGCTGCAACCGAAATGAAAATCAATAAGGAAAATATTCCTGAAAAAATTACTAACGGAATTTTTACCAACAAACTTGCCAGGGAAGAGTACTTGTGCAAGTAATATATAAGGCTCAATGTCGGCGCGTTTAACAATTTAACTTTACTTGTTAAGTTTTGTGACCTAAAGCCTTTTAGTTACGGTTATGTTAGGTGCTCCAACTTGTAGGATCCAGAACTTCTTAAACTACTGACACGACACCTGCGGGTCTCATACATTATTATAAATGCCAGAAATAGGTACTTTCATTAACGTCGGTAAAACTTGCTTAAATACTTGGAAATTGTGTTTTTAACCGACTTCAAAAAAGAGGAGGTTCTCAATTCGTCTGTATTTTTTTTTTTGTATACTTATACATATGTTACGCGATATCACTGGAAATTGTGGATCAATATCGATTTTTTTTTATGGGTCGCCTCAGTTATGGTCTCATATAAATTTTATTAACTATGCTTGGGTAGTTTTTGAGTATTTTATACTTACACTTTATTTATATATCAATATAATCATCAGATGTTGTCATAACTTTCTGTAACTGATATTTACATAGCAAGTAGTGTTATTCAGTCATTTTAATTTTTCAATAGCATCATTTTATTGGGAAATATTTAACTGATCCTCTAAAAACCCTTCTAATAATAAACGCTTTTTTAAATTAAAGAACCTGTACAAATGGGCATTTAATGTTGCTCCCTTTTTTAAATATATTAGCCTCTTTTTATTTTTCTGCCCTCCTCCAAATTGGTCGCAGTTATTTGGCCATTTAATATTTTTAGGACCCCAAATTAGAATTTATTTGAGGTTCACAAAAAGAAGCGCAATCATAATATTGGAGTATTCAATCATATTTTTAAGAATGCAAAATGGGCATTTTTTGAGGTTCGACTAAATACATACCCATTTTATTTGAAGTTTTTTTTTTTTGTAGCGTTTGTTATTTACGATTATGTTTCTATTTAAATAAACTAACACTGAATAAGTAAACACAAAACAAAAATATCTACTTAATCTTGTAGGTAAGTATATTGACAAATATTTATTAGTTCATCAAAATTCGTGAAACTCTCCATAAAAGATGTTTTGCAATGTTTTCTGTTTGAAACCCACATGTATACAATCAAATATTGATTTCCATGGAAACGTTTGTAGCGCACGAGCTTCAAATATTGAAACTGAAATATTGTATTGCGGATAGCCGGAAAAACGTTATACAACTCTATTAGTGTGCCAAAGCAACGCTCAAAAACTATGTTACCTATGAGGGAATTTCCACCAGAATTCACACATCTTTGCCTTACCTACAGTTACACAAAAAGAAAACCAAAAAACCGGTTTCGACATTATGCATACATGTACCGGGTTCGTTAGTCCACTATTTTGCTCGAGGTATTCACGGGATGAATTGCATCCATCAGCGAAAGCCCAACGAGTTTCACAATGACAATCACAAAAATCAAAATGAACGCTTTGATTTTATCCACTATAAATTAATATGCATACATGGATAAGCATCCATGTATTTTTAGGCAAATATATATTTCTGGTTTCAGTTTCAATGCAAGTCTGAATAAAAAATAAAACTAGAGCGCTTATCAGAGCATGTACATGATTGTAGATAAGGATTGTATAGTTAGCGACAAAATTCGATGATCATTGAAAGATTTTTATTATCATAGAACCTAATTATTGATTGATACTCCTAATCTTTTTAGTCTTCCAACTATTCTATCTTCTTAAATAATTATAACAACTAGGTAATTTTCATAATCAGCAAGTTGTGTTTATGGAATGTTTCTTGAATCTTAAGATAATGTTGTGGCTGACTATACTCAAGCACGTGACTGAGTGTTGCATAGCAGATAAAGGTCGGTTATCTCTTGCATTAAGCTCAAATCATATTGCACACTTCCTTAACAGTTATGTAGCCGCTTCAATCACATCGTATAGGTACGTCATACATCATACTGAGAACAGCTGTTGAGAATAGTAAAATAAACACAAGATAAGTCGAAACTGGAATGATAGCTCAGTAATTTACTTGTAAATAAGACTTTACGACTAATAAAACAATATAATAGTATCACAAGCACTTGTTCCCCAAACACTTGAACACTTTTACTGACGTCACAAAAGCCTTTAATTGTAAAGTAACAGAATTGGTTCAAAGTTAACCCTCAATTAAAAGTCGTAAGTCAGAAATTCACTCCTGAAAATTGTTAATAAAGCAAATTGTACAAAAGTACGAAAGTCTTTATTGACTTGTAATGATCGTTAACCGCTGGCTGAAAAGTACTTTCATGAATACAGCGCAAATAAAGGTCCCATTTAAGGCTGCTGAGTGCCGATTCAGTCATTAATAATTCATTTTCGACCTCCGGACATTCGATAATTGTGTCCCTAATTGTAGAACTCAACTGGCAACTTGAAAGAACAGGGTCCTGTTGAAACAACTATGGTGACACCTGGTTTAATAAATTGCGTGTTCATCTTATTAAATTGCGTGTTCATCAATATGTTCATCATAATCAGCCTATAATGTTCCCACTGCCGGGACACAGGCCTCCATTTTGTGAAATGTAGTGGGCCATAATCCACCACGCGAGCGTAGTGCGGGTTTGGTGGATGTCACATGTCTTCGAGTTTCACGATGTTTTCCTACACCGTTTTGGGAGCAGCGGTGCCTGCATGGGTTCGAACTCATGACCTACAACTAGTAAGTCGGGGGGCCAATACCACTGGGCCACCACTGCTCTATCAATATGTTAATTTCTGGCCAAATCTTAAAATTATGACAGTCAGTGGCAGGTAGTTCCTTTTCGACAAATAAAATGGCTTCTGAAATTTGAAATAAAATAGTAGATTGTTATACGAGGGTCGAAAGGAATGTACTCCCATACGAGGTATTTAGACGCCCGAGCGTAGCGAGGGCGGCTATAGACCGAGTACAAATTGATGACTTTCACCCGTGTTAAACACTCTACTTTTCATTTCGAATATAAGGAAAGTAAAAAATAGTGGTTTTTCTAAAATATTTAAGTATTGATAATAATAACATGAATAGTAGGTACCTACCTATTTAAAATTAATTGAGATGTTAGAACAGTTTGTGTACTATTTTAAATATGGAACACACCGCGTCACCGCCACGGGCCGTCCCGCTTAATAGGTAGTTTTTTTTTAATTCACACTGGCTGTCTATACACTCGCAAGACCGCAACATTTTTCTTAATTATGTAAAAAATTTCGTATCTGACTACCTAACCAATTTAGTTCTATTTTTAAAATTCATTCCCGCCCTAGAGAGGGAAGCAGTTACTATGAGTCTTTCCCGCCCTTAGGTGGGAAGCAGCGTCTTCCACCCGCTATTCGGAACAAACAAACACTACTTTCCGAGTATGAGAAATGAAAAATTACTTTATATCCACAAAAATATCACCTACGTTGCTGTAATTCACAGGGATTACTAAATTCCATTCGGTTTCAATATATCCTCACTTAACGTTATAGTGTAGGATCTACCTGATTTATATTCATAGCATAGGAAAAATATTCACTTTCAGTGCAAAATAAATGATCCCCACGAGTGGCCCAAATTGATAGATTACATTTGGGCCACATAAATTGTATAATATAATATTTTTGACCACTGCACGGACATAATGGACATTTCGGCCCCCGATTTTCTATGACCCATTAAAATGTAAAATGTTTTATTGTATGCTTAGGCATAAAATGTAACCGCCACAAGATCTATAAAAGAGGGGTTCTTTCATAAATATGTATCTTTGGGATATTGCTTCAGTTATAGCGTCGTTGGTCGCTTCCTGATCATTGCCAATATAAAATTGTGATTTGAAAACTTCAGTGGATTTATTGGGCGAATGCTTTTACGGCCGTTTTCATAGTGACTTCATGAAAAGTGACAGATAACAGCTGAGAGTTATAAATAATTTTATAAATTTTGTCCAGTTCGTATGAATATTAAAAAAAAAAACAAAACACGATGCTTTTATACGCAAGCCAGTGTAAGAGCCGAACAAAGAATGTCAAAAGCTTTTGCGGTCTTTGTAAAAACCTTTGAACAAAGCCCGCCACAAACCACTGAAAAACGTGTATATTCTACAATAAAATTAACAAAGTCTTCATGGAGGTAGTATTTGTTGACGAATTAAAATCGAATGGGTTAATTTGTCATCGTAACTAATGCACACAAGCGGTATAGACCGGGACATGTGACATGAGAAAAATGGCAGTGTGCTCAATAGTGATGGATGGGTGCAACATACTGCACTGTAGTGTAGCGCACACATTTCATACCAACTGATGTGCTTGTGTGTGAAAAATTTTCATATTATTTGAGAACACCTACGGTGCTATTCTGTAAACCGATCACCGTGATAACTTAGGTGAAAGTGAGTGAGTTCAATTCTCGTAATTTTAAGAACGTTCACAGTCTGATCTCAGTCTCAATCTGTCAAAAATACCTCTAATTTCCCTATATTTTGACAAGTTTATGACATTTGTTAGTCGCCGTGATGAGACTGCGACTTTTGGCAGAACCATTGGTAAAACGATGGAGCCATTACTATAAAATTTGAATTTTAAAATGCGAGAATTGAACTTCTGATGCTACGGATTGACACTATAGAGAGCTTATTTTAAGCTCACTTCACCTAAGTTTTCACAGTGAGATTTTTACAGATTTTTAAAGATAAACAAAATAACCTAAATATCTTTGAACATAAAGTCGAATTGTACCTGTTAATTAAATAAACGCGAACTGCGCTTGTAACGTATCCGCTAAACAATAAGAAAATGCATCGCAGTACTGAAACAAACACTTCACAGAAATGGCTTACAAAACTAAGCAAAACTAACAAACACTCTGTTTGCAAATCCCAATTAAACTAAGAGTTAAAGGTAAGTACAGGAGTTAGACGAGTACTGGAAGCACGCTCGATAACCGCACTCGTCCAACTTCATTTAAGTTAAGCTTTTGGCTAAGCAGTGCCTAGTGCCTCGCTGGCTGCCAATCAAATACACGGCGAGTTTGTAAACTTACCACCTCAGAATATAAACTTAAGTACATGAGAGCATGGGGGGTTTCAGGGGAAAGCGGGTCAGTTCAAACTTTAGTGTCACACTTTTCTTTTTGAAAATTGCTGCTGCCTAAAACAAGCTCTGTTTTCTGCACTGAGCTTCATGTTTACTTGTTGTAGAACTTTACAAGAAACTTTAATGTTGTTCCGTCTTTTCTTAAATATTCTCTCCTTCAAAGCGAAAAGCATTAATTTTTAGATCCTTCCTTTCAATAAAACTTTTATAATCCTCCCCAACTAACCGCCGCTCATTGGCTCAACAAGGGAGAACCAAAAAGAACCGACAACATAACTTCCGAACTTCCTTCTTTTATAAAGTTTTCCGTCGTTTGAAATAACTGCAAACACAATTCAACACCTGCGGGATTATTTAACTCGAACTCGGGCCTTAAAATTAAAGCGCTCTGGGGCTTAATTTGTCTGAACTGAATGTGATTACCGGTTAAGTTAGAACGACAAATATAACTTGCAGGGGTGTGAGAAAACAAACGACGACCTTAACAAGTTAACATTGTAATATTCTGGCCAAGTACCTCGAAGTTATAGATATTAACTCGGTAAGGGATAACAAGACTCGTCGAGTGTGAACTTGTTTGGATATAACTGTGAAATTAGATTGCGTGAGGATCGTCATCGTTAGTTTTGGATTTCTAATATAATATTAAATGTACGTCTTGAGTTTCGAGATCGCCGGTTTCTTGATTTTGCTAGGGCTTTAATCAAATATCAAGTTTATCGGGACGAGATGGAAAACTTAGTTTGTTACGTAAACATTTGCGCTATCTTTGGTATCAAGACAAGCAATACTTGAAATGTATTTCTGAATTAGCTTACATTATTTACCCTCCTCATTAGTACTATCAGAACTAGTTGGAACAAAGGCCTCTCAATGATCTTGCAAGAAACGGACATTAAAAATAATATTTGATACGGATTACTGATCTTATACTGGGTAGGTACCTACTTATGATATTTTTCTCATAATGTAACAAACTATATAAATGATAAATGATTTTATTTCTGTAAGTAGGTTTGTACAAACACTTTTACACGTCAATCATATTTTTTTAAAGCTAGATGAGGTCGGCGTTTCCTATCTGACTACTCTGAGAAGAAAGGCCGAAACAAACTCAGAGGTCACAGTCTCTTTTAAAGTCCAGACAAAATCTTGGTCAGATCATGTGAAGACCATGTAGATTGGTGTCTGAAATGGTCTTTTGAGGAAAGAACCACACATATAATATTCGCCCCAAATTCAGATTGGGGATTTAGCTTCCTAATCAATTTACATTCCGCTACAAGCACGGTACAGTGGCTAACAACATTTGGGTATCGTAAACACGGGGTATAACTTAGTAAAGCCAGAGGCCGCCAACACACGTAGCTAAGCGAGTAATCCCAATACGTTTGCTTGAAATAGTTCCTCTTGTAGCATAAAATACGGGTTGCCGCTTGACGTACACACTACTTGCCTAATTGATGGTTATCCCTTCCTTAATTTATCTTGGTCTGCCGAATCTTGAGAGAGCGGTCGGGTGCAAAAATCAACCAGGCATAATATGTCATATTATTATATTGTGGGAGGTTTTTGTATGTAGGTTACAGTAATGAGTAATAAAGCAATCGAGAAATAACAATTCATTTTGTTTGATGTATCAAACCCAGTTTTTTTATTCACTCATTTATGGAAAATAAAGTCTCTCGCGAAATTACTCGTAAACTAAGCTCATTGTGGTCATCATTCATCATCATCATTTCAGCCGAAAGACGTCCACTGCTGGACATAGGCCTAAACACCCAAGCACCTCCACTTCGACCGGTTTCGTGCTTCTCGCATCCAACGGGTTCCTGCGGCCTTCACAAGGTCGTCGGTCCACCTTGTGGGAGGCCTTCCAACGCTACGTCTTCCGGTACGCGGTCGCCACTCCAGAACCTTTCGGCTCCATCGGCCATCTGTTCTGCGAGCAATGTGCCCTGCCCACTGCCACTTAAGTTTGGCAATGCTCGTTGTGTTGCTCGTTATAAATGAGGTAGAATGTATCTGTAGATGAACTATTGTTATTTTTATTAAGTTACAGGGCCAACGTTCTTTTGTAAGGTATACTGTTTGATGTGGGATATTCGAAACAATTTGAAGACGCTCTTAGAAATTCTGAATATAAACAGATTTTATTTTAATCCTCAGTGGCAAACAGCCATTGCAAACTTTCCGCGCCCAGATTTCGTTAATAAAACAAAACCCAAATTGAACAAAATTTGGACTGAAAACAGAACAATGCAAATCGTAAGTAGAAGTATCAAGGAACACAAATAGCAGATCTTGGCAACTAGCCAACGGAATGCAATGCAGATGACTCGAATGTTGAACGAAAACAACAAACCATTTGACTTACAAAACTAGACAAAAACTAAAATAAGAATTATGAGACTTCTCTAGCTTTGACAGTCGTAGTGGTTCATTCAGAACCCAACACAAATCGGATAAAGCCTATTGTAAGGCTATCGGTTCTCTCATTAATTTGTTGGTTTAAGGTAACAAATAGAGTTACAAGAAAAAAAAAAAAGAAAGAAAGAAAAATAGTTTATTCTGCACAAACTAAACGCACATTACAAATAAAATAACATAAAATAATAATAAAAAAGACAAAATATACACATACAACGTAGTCAAAAGCCTCGTACTCCAGCTCGTCGCAGTTCGTCGCATCTGGTGAAATTGAAAGCCTTCCTATTGATACATCAAACAGAGTGTCATACATTTCATCGAGCGTCTAGCCCCTTATAAATGACCAAGAATGCATACCGAACAGATGGCGATGGAAAACTAGAGAAATGCAGTTCAAAATTGAGGCCAGAATTCAAGCTAGGCCAAGATTTTCATAAGAATAGTTGTAACTTACAGGAACATTAGGAGGAAAATACAATGAAATAGACTGATCGGGCGGCGTTGACGATACATAGGTACTCAATACTCATAGCCAATCAATCAATCAAACAAACAATTAAATGCTGAACATGGCTTCGGCACGAAAACGACATCAAAAATAGAATACCAACATTAAAGTATATAGGTAGACAGTACCTACCTTTAATTATAAGGACTCATGACGAAGGTTTTAAAATACTGTTTACCGTCCTCATTAGTCGAAAACACTGTCAAGGGTCCTCTGCATCACAGTCACTCGCGTTTTACGTCATCTCAGCAATAAAAGCACTTTATTCTTCTTACGTTTTTCCTTCACAACTTTTTATTTAGCAGTATCCTTTAAAAAATACTGTCGTATTCTTTTTAATCTGACGTTTTAATGAGGTTCCCTTCAGACAACTTGTAGCTAATTTTGGTAGGTATGTATATTTTTAAAAGGGTAGGGTAAATATGTACCTACCAGTGTTCACTCAAATTGCTTGTGGGTAACAAAGCTGTAAGTACCGGAGCTTCGGAACATGACCACCATATACACCACATAGTTTGGAAACCAGGGTTTCCCTCCGCTAATGAGACACAATTGATTTTCTATTGTTTCGTCGCCGATAGGCGACGCAAAGAGCTTGACCGGCTAACCCTTCGGGAATTACAGTCGTGATGTTTTGTTATGTAATTTAAGAGCAAAATGATTAGCAATGATAGCGAATTCTGAGCTTGGAACTGATGTTCCAAGCTCAGAATTCGCTATTATCAACTCCCAAAAATACCCACTGAATCAAGACAGATTATCACGAAAATGCGTAGGTGCTCGATCCAGTTGCAAAACCACATGACATACAACAAAGTGCCACGAATACACAAAAGCTAAACCTCCAAAAACTCACATCGGTACCTTCATCAACAGAAGTAGTTGTACGATTGCGATGCTTTCTCTTTCATGACTAAATGTCAGCCTCCTAATTGAATGGGTACGGCGAGTTGTCAAAAATTGCCAAGTTACTAAGCTCTGTAATAATAACTTGGCAAATTTTAAACAACGCGCCGTACCCATCCAATTCGGTTGAGTGGTCTCCTCGCACCTGCACCAGATCTCCCTTTGACAACGTTTAGTAGGTATTACCAACTACTTATTAACTTATTCCGGATATAATATAACGGTAATAAAAGAGCAAATAAAGGCGAAGTGAGGGGACAAGAGCAATTTGCGAGAATAGATAGACCTTCTCGAACATAAGGTGCCTCTTTCCGAAGTTTCGTGGCCAATAACGGTTAACAGTACATAAACATTATACCGGATAGTTTTCGACTTTTTGTTTTTTTTTTTTTGAGTAAGTAATTTTTAGTTTATTATAATATACTAGCTGCGCTCCACGGTTTAACCCGCATATGTGTCGATCCCGTGGGAATATCGGGATAAAAACTATCCTATGCCCTTCCCCGGGATGCAATCTAACTCTCTGCCAAATTTTATCGAAATCCGTTCAGTGGTTTAGGCGTGAAAAGGTAACATACATACAGACAGACAGACAGAGTTATTTTCGAATTTATAATATTAGTATGGATAGTGGCTCTTGTGGACTATAATAACTTTATTATAGCATCTCCAATATTATTCTTAAGTATTTCCATTTTTATTATTAGCCTGTGTTGTCCCACTACAGGGCAAAGGCTTCCCTTCCCTCTTTCCACTTTCCCGGTCTACTGCGATTGTGGGCCAATCCTTTAAGGAGTCCATTTATATTTCCAATTTTATTTTTTTCCTAGTCAAGATAAACTTTTAATTTGAGAAATTATATAAATATAAATTAAATAACAGACTATTTAAATAATACAAAAAATTACAATTTATTATTTTAACTTAATTAAAACTATTCACGAACTAAAATATGGCGTCGAAAAAAGGCCTCTGCATCGCTGTCGCCTGGTAATGTTCCCAATTTCCCAAGAGACTGGCGGCATTGCCACGTTGTATGTTCAATAATAGTAGCTATGGTCTCAAACCCTTAGTAGATAGCTGGAATCTTTAATTAATTGATTACTTTAAAAATTAAACAAATAAAACACACAAGTAACATCAACCTTCACATGACACATCGACCCACAATTGAATACAGAAATAATAGAAACAAGAAAGATTAAAAATCCAAGTGCGGTCGCCAAGAAAAATAAACAATAACATATTCGGTGTATTCCAACAGCGTTGCGAATTTTATTGAGCGGGCTCGATATTTTATGCAGGGACAAGCCCGCCGGCCGGCTGCCGGCTGCCGGCTGCCGGTGACAAGCGATCCTAGTGCTTCTCTCCACGATGTTTTTGTCACAAACCCTCAGGCTCTCTTGACAGTGATTGTAACGGAAATTGAAAGGGTAGCATTTATTTGAATTACAACTAAGAGTGTTTTTACGTGTTCTGTGACATTTATTTCCCATGTTAGTGTGGGACAATTTAAATATAAATATATATATAATAAATACTGGTATTCAGCTGCATCCGGTTAGACTGGAAGCCAACCCCAACATAGTTGGGAAAAGGCTAGGCAGATGAGTGTGGGACAATTTATGTTGACGACTGACAAAACCTATAAACAGGCAAAGTTAGTTGGTTTTAGTGTTTGCAGTATTTTAATTTTTTATTGAGTAAGAAGATATCTATATACATATATAATATGAAAATTCGAAGACATGTGACGTCTACCAACCCGCACTGGGCCCGCGTGGTGGATTACGGCCCACTGGGGTCACAGAGAGGCCTGTGTCTCAGCAGTGGGAACATTATAGGCTGATTATGCTGAGAAGATATCATTATTATAGACAAGATTGTTCATTACAATCAATATTTCATCATAATTAAACCTTCGCAATCGGTTTAGTGATAAAACCTAAGTTTCAAAGGACTAACATACTATGAAATGTGTTGAGAGGTTAATATAAGCGATAGACATCATTTTAATCTATTTTTCAGATTAGCCAAAGTACATACATCTTTTAAGGGGGGTACTGTGTTAAATGTTACAATAAAATACCTTGTGATATATTGCAATTAAATGAAAGAAAATTTAAAACTCACATTAAACGTACACTTTGTAAACAAGCATACTATAAATTAGAGGATTATATCCAAGATAAGAACGCTTGGAAACATGCTGGTCCTGCTCCATAAGACAATCTAGTCTAGAAAAAATCAAACTGGTTGCTAATTTAATTGTAAAAAATGTATTCTTATTTGACATTGATCTACATTCTGTATTTATTTTAACTCACACTCTGACTTATTACTTGTTGATTTTTTTTTAAATGAAAGTCTGTGAGCACCATGTATCTATCAGATAAAATTAATTTATATGTGATGCTTTCATTTTTAATTCTTTTACTTATTGTGGTATAGTAATTTTATTTTAGGAGCATCGTCTTCACATATTATTATATAAAGAATGAATGCAAAGTATTGTAAATCATTTAAAAGAGTAACGGTGGAGTTTCTTGCCCATTCTTCTCCA
Organism: Hydraecia micacea; assembly: GCA_914767645.1. NCBI lineage: Eukaryota > Metazoa > Arthropoda > Insecta > Lepidoptera > Noctuidae > Hydraecia > Hydraecia micacea. Next base: position 7,972,384 of record OU611794.1, read on the forward strand.
TACAAAAACTACCTTTTGGAAGGGGCGACTAGAATCAATTCTATTTTATTTTAATTATTGACGTTCAAAAGTGCCTTTTATGGGCCTATTTGAAATACATGCTTTGACTTTGACTTTTATATTAAAAATTATTACATACATACCCCACCCAAAGTGAACAAGAAATCGACGAGAATGTAGTTTGGAACAATGGAAACCGTTTTTGCGGAACATCTATTGTTTTCATTGAATATCTTTCCATCGAGCGCATATTCACAATAGACTGATATTGGTTTACAGCTTTTAACGATAAAATATCTTTGCTATCGTACAATATATTTAGGATGCTTCTACGTGAAGCCATTTAGTCTAGTTTCGAATTCCGGAAGGTGTAGTTTTCTCCGTGAGAAAATAAAAGACGGACTCATGAAATTTTTAATATTAACTATTTTTTGTAATCTGCTTTCATCAGGTTGGTAAAAGAAAATAAAATGTAGTTATTACTGTTATACTTAAGTCTTAATACTACATTTCTTTCAGGGCGCCTACAGGAGACAAATAATGTAGATGATTTGAACTTGATTCAGCCAGATGGCGGCAAAAGTGATTGGCCAGAACAAACCTTCCATACTGTTCAAGGTAACTTTGATGGCCAAGCCCAAAGAAGTGTTGTTCCAAAACCATGTTCAAGGCGTAGTCCCTCAGAGAGTGAACCAATTACTCAGCAACTAAGTCCTCCGCTTGCTTCAAAGGTTGAAACTTTAAATAGCGCTGCCGCTCCTCTCAAGCCACATGATTTAAGAAATGCAGAATATGATTCTAAAAAAACTGTCAACCAAGTATCCCTTTCGAACCCGCAGCATACAATTGATAGCAACAATAAGTTATTGAAAACTAGGAATTCCTTAACAATAAATAACCCTGTAATAGACTCTACTGAAGAAATGCACCATGAAATAATACCACCCATCAATAATGAAATACAGGAAGATAACCCTAAACAATCAGATCAAATGAGTTCAGCACCAACCAGTGATTCTCTTTCTTGGTTGGCTAGTGGAGTTAAATCTACAGCTGGAAGAAGAGACCAGTCGCTACCTATTGCACCAGACAATGAATATGGTGCTCAGCCAGAAAGTCATTATATTTCTGAGCCAAGTAACGCTATTGCTTCTGAACCTAATGGACTCCGTTCAACGCAAATAAATAAGCCTTCTACAGATAAAAGTGAATTCCCAGGATTCCCCGCTAATTTCGATCCTATAGAAACTCAAACATTACCGCCTGCTCTTATAGCTAAGCTTCTTTCGCAACACAACGAAGCAGCTGCATTGCCAAATAAGTGTTCCCATGACAAAGAACCTAATAACATGATAGGACACTCAAGGCGATCCATGTCTAGTTATAATAATGAAGACAATGCAAAAGACGTTTTGAGCAATGATAAAGAGTACATTCGACACAATAATGATCCGTACATGGAATCCCGCATTGAAAATGAAAACGCGTTGGCATCAGTTTTGAATGCAGAAAAAAACACTCCGAAGTCAAATAAAGATCAAAGCCCTAGAAGTTTGGATAAATCAAAGTTGCCTCCTCATGAAAAATCAGTGTCACGTGTACGGCCACAGTTCAATGAAGCTCGACGTGAAATGATGGAACCTACCAAGGGAGCCGGGATGATGGGGCAGTCAGCACTGATGTTGATGCAGAGTGAGAGAATTTGTTACGCATGTAGTACGGCCAACAACCCATCGTGCTGGGCTCCGGACAGAAGGACCACAGTGAAGTACTGTCGAAAAGGAAACAACGCTTGCTTGACAAAAACTTTTGGACAGGGAAGTAAGTTATATCACTATTTAAATCGACTTTTAACACAATCATTTTAAATATTTATGAACAACACATTATTCACTTGTTGCAGGTACATTTACACTGATCCGTGACTGCGGAAGGTCCTGCGATGACTCTGACACAGCAGGAATAATGCCAAGATACAAATCTTGCTCTATGTGCCACTCAGAGCTCTGCAACGGTGCTTTCTCCATCAATGGGCATAGCATAATATTTGCATTAATCTTAATAGCTGTGGTAAAATATTTGAATTAGACGTTTAGTCCAACATTGTTTTAGTCTTATAAACAGCTTGTTAACTGCAGTGAATTATTTATATATTCCCTCTGATTGAATGTTAAAGATAAGGGTGGCAGCTTTATTCACATTTCAAGTTCCCATTTTCTCGGCACAATGGCTCCGATACGGAAGCGAAGACATTCTTCCACTTTGTAGTTTGATTCGTTTCGTATTCAATAAAGCTGATAGTAACAAACATTTGTTTGTTTAATTACATTGTTTGCAAAACAAGAAGTATTTTACTGAAACATTTGTAAAGCAGTGAACTCGGCATTTGTGAAAGAGAGGTACCTACTTGTTTTGTTGATTTAAATATATGTTGTCAAACAGTATATAGCATTGGTTTCTTTGCCCCTCTGAATTATAAGTGGTGAAAACGTGCGGGTCAGTGCATTAAGCCTTTCAAAAGATCACGTTCCTTTTGTCCGGAATTACCCACGTAAATATGTGGCCGTCATGGGAATGTTGAATGTCGGAGGGGTGAGGTATGCCGTATGGCATTGTTATTCAAACCATTGCAATAACATTAAACATAACTCCAGGTTAACATAACATCGTTCACAGAGACATTTAATTAATTATTCAGTATGCATCGTGCTGCACTCCTGTGAAACTTGACCCATTATTTAAATATTCCGTTTTACATTTTTGTTTAATCCTGTGCTACTGTCGCGGCGTCTAATAAGGTAAATATTGTCTTGTTAAAATGCTTTTATGAAATTAGCTAGTTTTTGTGTGTCCAGCTTACGTAAAAATAAATTATTATGGAAGATAATAGCTTTTATAAATTTACGTATTCATGCCCTTTGTACAGACACGTTTTTCTTGCAGTCAAAAAATACGGTTTATTCCCCGTGTGTAGGCACGGTCGTCAGTGTTGTATGGATCACTATGGAAGCTTGTTGACGGACACGTTTTTTCTACGGCTCGGTTTATACACCGCACCGTAAAGAAACCGTGTACAAAGGGCTTCAGGCGTGCACTTCATTACACAAAATTATTTTCGGTTACTATGTGCAAATTATTATTTACAAAGCATTCATATTGGTACTTAAAACCTTACCTTAACCTTGGGTAAAACCTTTCAAGTAGGTACCTAGTTTCTCTCCCTAAGGTCAGTCTAAATCTTGATATTTTCAACTTAATTTCACAAAGGTCTACAAATTACTTGTATACTTTGAATAGGGTGCCCAATCCCGACACGTCAGCTTCTTCCAAGTGAATTGTTCGGCTTTTGATAGGTACTAAGATTGATTGCAGATTAAAAAGGGATGTTCAATTCAAGAGGTTTTATTGAGCACTTGGCTTCGAAATTAATGGCTGTTTTTCAGACAGGCACAAAAGTAAATGGAATATTAAGAAATTCCTATTATATATGTGTCTGTAGCGGTATCTACAATGCCACATGCGAACCACGCGTCATACTGATGTCATGCAAATCCTGCATCTCGCAAGCATATTTTACCGCACAACTAGCATAGATACAACGGCCCGACATGAATCATCGGGCAGTTGCCCGCCAGACACAATACCTGTCTGGTCGGAGGATCCTCCCTTTTCTATAGAGTATGAGTGAACTTTACACCCTGTTCCTCCACCACAGTACCTACCGGTTATTTTCGACATATAGAGGTCTATATGTCGAAAAATACCGGTACTGTGGTGGCCACTAACTTTATAGAGAGGGCAATGCACCAAAGAGGTTAAAATGGATTGGGTAAAATAGCTAGCTTAAGGTGAATGCGCAGTGGTAGACCGCGAAATTCAAATTTTCTTACGTTTTTTGCAATTTGCAGGCCAGTGTCAGGTTGTATCTTGGTCAAAATTTGATTCGCGACAATAACAGGTACGTATTTATAGAATTATAATCATTAGAATCATTAATACATCTTTCTAAGTTAGATTTGTACCACTAAGCAGTTTTCCATAAGAGATTTGTTGTCGTGGTACAAATCTAACTTAGAAAGATGTATTAATGATTCTAATGATTATAATTCTGTAAATACGTACTTGTTATAGTCGCGAATCAACTTTTGATCAAAATACAACCTGACACTGATCTGAAAATTGCGAAAAACGTAAGTAAATTTGAATTTCGCGGGCTACCCTGGCACTTCCCCCTTAAACTAAACAGTTATTTTTTAAACGCAAAAGCAATAAGTTGCCCTTTTTTTAGTACACCACAAGGAATTTCTTCACTGATTTGTTTAGGTGATAAAATGTTTACATAGGAATTCAATATGTGGCGAAAACAGGGCAATGTTGCGTTCGAGGTAGCCCTAGGGAGGAATATTGTTTATTCATGTATTCGGAAAACATTGGCGAGCACTCCAATCGGTGAATGGTTGCGAAATCTTATCTCTAGGGTCGTCGATACATCATTAGAAACGGTTTAAATTCGTTTGACGGATCGTACATTTTGGAGAGTGGTACTCCCTGGCCGCGCTACAGTGACGTATTCCAAGAACATGTTTCTAAAAAAATATGATGAAGGAATGTAAAAAATCCACCTACCTACTCGTAACTCAACGTATAATCAAATATGTAGCAATATCAGCCTATAATGTTCCCACTGCTGGGACACAAGCTTCCTCTCTTTGATAAAGAGTGCGCTGTAATTCACCGCCCAGTGCGGGTTGTTTGATGTCACAAGTCTTCGAATTTTTGGTTCTAGGTTTCTAGGACAAGCCGGTTTCCTCACGATGTTTTCCTTCACCGTTTTGAGAGCAGTGGTGATGAAATTATTTAAACAAAGTAAAGCGCTGGGTTGGAACTAACGACATACAACTCGTAAGTCGGGGCTGTTACCACTGGGCCATAATTGCTCTTGATTAAATATGTACCTAAATTTACTGAAATCTTGGTGACGTGGTAGGCAAACAATCCTCTGCAACCGCTCCACCAATTCTTGGATAAATTACAAGTCATGAAACATAAGGTACCTACATAAATATTACGATATTTTTATAAACACAAATTTTTGAAGTGCCTCTCTGTGGCGGTCGTCCTTGACTGGCGGTATCAGATCATTGTGGATAGTGTTCGTCCTGCTTCTGACGTCTGATCGTGAATCGTGTTGTCGATATTATTCTATATAATAAAATAAATCTAATAATATTTTAACAATACTTACATAATGTTTTGGTGCCCTGGAAAACATATTGGTTTCTTTGAAAACAGGTTAGTTAGCAGGCAGGTCAGTTTTCAATTTTAATTAGTATCTAATGATAGTGAGGAATCTTGACAAGGTCTGAACCCACCTACAGGCAGTAGGTCTATAGGTGGCTGTAGGTGGGTTGATCGCCATCTCATTCTGGGCCTGGCGCGTTGTTGTTGGTGGGGTGGGGACAAAGACTACTTAAAAACAACTGTTCTGCTGGGGGCGTTTACAGGCCCACTAATGATTTGATAAAAAAAAATATTTCATATACCTAGTTAATATAACTAACCAATCAATGATTTAACATTAGCCATTCAAAGTCTCATTCACCCCATATCACCACCTTCTAAAGCGTCCGTCTTAACCTGTATTGACTAAGTAATAGTTTGGGTTTGATCACGAGCCTTAGTAATCCTTTAACCAAGCTCTTCCTTGTCTTAAAGCAAATTCGATACCGTCCAAAAGATAGGACATTGTGGGCAGATCGAATTTCGCACCCGATATCGACGGCAGTGGTTAGCCCGAGTTTTTGATCTATTGTTAAACGGACAATGTGCACAGTGACCGACTATCCTTCGGTAAATTCTGCAATATCTTCTACATGAAATGGCAACAGGAATGAAGAATTACCGGGTTCTTTTGTTTGACTCAACCGTATATTCTGTATTCCGTATATTCTGTTTTAAACCATTTATGAGCTGCGTGTACTGTGTACTGTATAAACAACACGAAGAAAGAAACAGAAAAATACGTACAAATGTGATGCTTTTTTATAAAGAAATCTCTTACAGCCTCTTTATCTTTCTTTTCTTCGGTTGCTTTGCTTAATCATAATTATTAATTCCACAAAGAAAGAGTTCGGTAGTTACTCAAACTAAAAACAAAAGACTGTCTTCAACTATTGGTATTGGTCCCGTCACTTAAGAAGAACTCTGGCATTTACCTAAGCACTGAGCGATTTAACGATCAAATTGGTGGTATGAAGGGAGCGCGACGCTAGTAAAGTAACTACGAGTACAATAAAAAATATAAAAATTATATTTATACAACAATAGCCTAGTACTTTAGGACAAGACTGTACCCGTGCGCAGACACACCCCTCCACCGTCGCTCAGCGTTCTTTTTACGTGACGACAGCTGTACAACAAGACGGAAAAGAAATAAAAAAAAATATGATAATGAGAATACGCTTCAAATATACAAGATCAACGTATATTTGAATGACGAATTTGAGATAATTTTCAAGTTATGGAACAACAAACTGAATGTCTTAATAAACAAAGTTCAAATTGCATTGCAACCACAAACTTATTAGGACCTTTTTGTTGCAAATGGTCACTCAAAAATCAACTTAGAATACATTTCAACAAAGTAGATAACTGATTAAGTGGCGATGGAATGTAAATTATCCGGGATTATGAACACTGTTATAGTGACCTAGGGTTGCCCTACATGTAATTACTACCAAAAGATCCCTGTTCTCGCTCAATACGCGTTTCAATAAAACACTCGGAAGATTTAAAAACAATTAGGAGAAGGGCAGGAGCATCTTAGATTAAACAGATAGTGAAAGTGAATTTACTGCGGACAATTATCAAACGATCCAGATCGTAAAGCCTGAGTTAAAACCTCTTAATAGCTGCGTCTGCAACAATTTATTCAAATTCTTGCTCTGCTGATAAAGTACTTATTCACAGGCAAAAATATTTGATGTGCACTTCAAAGTAATTAACAGGAGAAATGCAATTACCTTAATAGGAGTATATTTTTTTAACACTGTAAATAAAATAACCCCAATATAATAATATTACTAAGAAGCTAAGTTTTCAAAGCTCTCCATTCATATTTCTCTCTTTTTTTTAATATTTCGCTCAATTTTGCTGTGCCCGACAGTCAACATTGATCATATTATTATATCATTGTGGATTGCAAATGAACTATTGAGTATTGAATTTTTGGTAGGCTAGGGATAATTACTTACTAGGCCAGGCATTTGCTTGCTGTAAAGTTAAAAAAAATATCTCTCAGTAATTTTACCTGTAAACGCAATGCACGAAAACCCTTCCCTGATATTGACTATGATAATGACAACGGTCGTGATAAATGAAGAGTTCCATTGATCAGGCTTGTCCAAAATATCTTCGGGAGTGACGTGCATATTATCACGATGGAGATAACGAGGCCTCCCTCCTCGTGATAATTCTATCGCTGAAAGAATCGCCATTGCGGAGCCATAATGTGAATTAATAAACATTTCCCTATATATCTCACTGAAAGGAGACTTGTTTACGGCCATTTATGTTATTAGAACTTGCGAGGGCAAACAATAAATTGTGCTTAAACCAGCTTTAGCTATGTATTTTTAATTTAATGGCCGGTGACTGAACATCAGGAGTTATTGTAATCGTTGCTCCTAATATATCTAGCTTAATGCCCCCTGTGATGACAGCCCGTATCTAAACGGCTGAAACAATGAATGGTTATAGACAAAAATGGCTAAATCTATTGATTTAGCCATTTTGAACGCTTGGCTGATGAAATGGAAAAATGGAAATGGAAATGGTTATTTATTAAAGAACACTAAAGCATTAAAGTACATTAAAGTACCTAAGTGTCCTATTTAGCCTTTTGTTTGACAGGCACACCAAACTTACAAACCACACAGAAATCAAGTTACATTAAACCTTTCAAAACTACTTCTTACAGAACACCGCCTATAAATACATAAAATCACAAAACGAAAACAACAGCCCGCCTGTCAATACTCAATAAAGAACGAATCCGTAGAGAGGCGTAAAGGAAAACCGGAAAATAAAATTCACAGTACACAAAATGGAATCAGCGCGCGGTGCATCAAAGTCGCAGGAACTTGTCAGCTCGCAATTTCTAGAAATGTTCATGAACATTCACGAGGTTGAACGCAAACCGCATACTCTCACAGCTCAGGTAGTTTCAACAGGATTCGTTCGCGTTGAAACTGGCTACTGTGGCAGCCAATGTGCCCGTCGCCAAATTGAACCAGCCAAGCGCAGACCGACTAAAATCAAAGCGCGGAATACGCAACCGACAGCATTTCAACGCCACTCTTTTATACAATATCCTTCGCGAAAATCCCAAAAATAAGCCCGTTGATTCCTAACGAAGTCTGTCCCTTACTTAAGAATAATAAAAACTTTTCATAAGCCGATTTAAATCAAAAATCCAAACAAAGCTGTCCCTTTATTTGAATGTTAAGGTTTCAGAGATTTATTTTAGAGACTATTTAACGTTTGCGGCGAACATTTGTTTAAGTGCCTAAGCCACTTGTTAATTTAAACCTCTAAAATAGAGGCAATATTTCTAACCTTCCAAACTACACATATCAAAGAGAATATAGCACAGCCACAACCAAAATATGTTAATTTACTTATTTATTTATACTAAATAAACATATTTTGTATTTAGTATAAATAAATAATAAGTCGGGGAAAAAGTTTGTTCGTGTTTTTATACAAATTCAAGACATTTTTTTTCATAGTTTATTTAAATTTGATTATAATATAAGTATATGTGCCATTTTGTTCGAAAACTTGTTGCCATTTTGTAGGTAGTGACATAAACCCATATGGGGACAGCGTCAATGGGGACAACGGGAATGGACCGAAATGTTGGGATTTCTGATCAAAAAACTGCGACAAGTAGTTTTGACAGTTCTCTCTTGATGTTAACCTAACACTACCTAAAGAATTCTGAAGAGACCGATATAGGTGGAAATCTGAGGGTGCAAAGTCAGGACTATATGGCGTATGCATTAACACTTCCCTACCAAGCTCTCTCAATTTTTTCTGAGTGGCCAAAGATGTGTGTGGTCGAACGATGCCCTTCCGATCCCACCGTACACTCAACATCACCTTATTGCGAGTTAATCCTGGATTCGCTATAGCCTGTGGAGCTTGACTGCCCTTTGACCATGATCTTTTTCGCGCGTTCTTGTCGTAGGTGATCCACTTTTCATCATCAGTGAGCAATCTTTTCAAAAATGGTTCGGTTTCATTACGTTTCAGTAGAGAATCGCAAATAAGTACACGATTCATTAGGTTTCTTTTAGTAAGCTTGTGTGCCACCCAAATATCGAGCCTTTTTGTATACCCAGACCTTTTCAAATGGGTCAAAACTGTTTTGTGGTCAAACCCTAACTCTTCAGCTATATCGTAACTACTAATATGCCGATTTTGTTCAACTTATTCAAAAATGGCTTCGACTTTTTCCGTAACAGGGCGACCAGAGCGAGCTGCATCTTTAACATCAAAATTCCCGGACTGAAAACGCTTGAACCAACTTTGTACTATTCTTGCTGACACTGAAGTCCATAAACATCACATATTTGTTTCGCGGCTTTTGCCGCAGTTTTCCCTTTTTTCTAATAAAACTTTAAAATGTATCGAATTTCCATTTTGGCGGAAAGAAAAACAATTGAAAAGTGGCGGGAAATCGTTTTTACTTTTTATTTTTTAAATGTCATCTATTTAATGGTATTAAAAACCAGCCAGATATAAACAGTACGTACAGCCAAAGAGATTTTACTACAACTATCACACTAATATTATAAAGGCGAAAGTTTGTGAGTGTGTGTATTAATTATATGCTTGTTACTTCTTCACGCTCAAACGGCTGAACCAATTTTGATAAAATTTTGTATGGAGGTAGCTGACACCCTGGATTAACATATAGGCTTTTTTATCTCGATATTCCCACGGGATCGACACTTATGCGGGTGAAACCGCGGGGCGCAGCTAGTATACCCATAAAATACGAAAAAACTTTTTCCCCGACCTAATGTATAATTATATACTTATATAGAACAGGGCCAAATACAAGTGTGCGCTTCCAATTATAGGTGACCAAATAATTTACTTATAATCTAGGCACAGCTAGTAAGTTTGATAAGGTAAATATATTATAATAAATCAAAAAAACATACTACGAAAACCATACAAAGGAAACATAGTGAAGTAATAATACAAATTAATAATGAATTAATGTTTCTTCTGCTCATTGCAGGATAGAATCTGCTGTACCGACTTAGCATTTATATATTTCGTCGTAATGTCAATGCCGCAGAATGACATTCAGCCATCATCTTTCTGAATTAAAAAGGTCAGAATTGATAGAAGCTGACAATTGTAATTAAAAAAAATATATATTAGAAATGACCAGGGCACTAAAAAGGTTTTGAATCGCTTAATGTGAACTCGACATAAGACGTTGGTCAAAAGTGTATGCTATTTTGATCAACAAAGATCAAAATAGCATACACTTTCGACCAATGTCGAGTCATCAATCAAGTAATTAAATATAGTTTTCTGTGCAATATTCTGTCTAATGCCGTAGCTTCAAAAGGCGTTATGTACCCGGATTTCATAAAGGAAAGAATTTTGAAAACTGATATAAAAGACTCGATTGTACCTACGATGACTACGCCGCCGTCGAAACAATACAGTGGTTACATAAAAATAAAATTGTCCACATCACAGAAACACATGCGTTTTGTAAAAATAACGGGGATAGCTTCCCCAGGGAAATCATAACGATTTAGAAGATTCGGCTTTGCTGAGCTTGCTTCCTACATTCTGTTGACAATATTGCGTAACAATTGGAAAAAATATGTACCGTACTTAGTAAGTAACTGTCAAATCATTCACTATTCAGACTTAGATTTTTATATTCGGTAGGTTCCTGAAATTATATGGAACAATTTTATTCGTCTCACTGCTATGTGCCAACTGGGTCAGCATGTAGTATTGAATTTGCTAGAACTCCAAAAACAAAAAATCTGTCAATTTTATATCTATTTATATTAATAGCTTCTGCCCGCGCTATTACTTCTTTTTTGCTTATCGCCTAGCTTCTTTCTGTTTTTGCTCGGCTCCGGGTCCTAGGTTTCTAGCGGAATGTTAAGGAACGTATAATCTTCCTCAAGAAATGGGCCATCAAATGCAAAAAGATTTTTCATATCCGACTGATAGTTTCAGAGATTAGCACGTTCAAACAAACAAACTCTTCAGCTTTGTTATTGAGGGGACTACAGGGCCTAAACGCAAAAAAACGCAAGTTTTATAACGCCTAAAAGTATATGATCGACTTACAGTAAACAAAATCAGAAAATTATATGATATTCTTCAGGATATAATTATGCTAGTTAGATAGTGTATTGACAACTAATTTGATACGATAGAAAAAAATCATGAAAATACCTCTAAAAACTTTCTTTTCACAATAAAAATCTTACTAATATACATATAATCATTTTGATTTTTGTCAGATTATTCTACAAGCAACATACTAAAGCAATTAATTCAGCAGTAATTTTTTTAGTTCAAATAATAGATTTTTTGTAAATAGATAATTGCTTCATATTTTGCAATAAATTACCAGCGTTATGTCATCGTGCTTCCCTTTTTCTATGCAGTCCGACAGTGACCGCGCTTTAGGTCATGTAGTCCCCTTAAAATATAAAGTCGCTTTTCGTGTCTGTCTGTGGCCAAAATTAACGTTGTTCTTCTATACTACGTAACGGATTTTGATGCAGTTTTCATCATCTATACAAAATTCTAAGTCCTGACTGACTGAGTGATATATCAACGCACAGCCTAAACCGCTGGTCCTAGAGACATGAAATTTGGAGGGCGTATTCTTTATGAAAAGTAGGTATCCACTAAGAATGTTTTTTTCGAACGAACCCTAAGAGGGTGAATGGGGGAGGGAGAAATTTCACGCGGACGAAGTAACATACAATTTAGTCCGGAAAGTTTATTTGTATTAAGCTGACAAATAATAAAGAAGTCTCGATGTTTTATCAAGCTACAAAAAACCGCTGGAAGCCGGGGCGGGTCGCTATCACAAAATAAATAGAATATTTAACATGATTAATACGACTGTTTAACAAAAACAAGTGAAAATTTTAACAAAGGCTGCTGAAGGACCATGACATTAAATCAATTTCCCACAGCTGAGACAAACCCTTGTCAAAATCGGAACAATCTGCAATTTACTGGTGAAGGATAACAAAGATAATAAATACTACATTGCATATCTAACGATTATCTTCAATGGGGTACTTAAGGATCCTATTGTTCTTTCTCGTCCACCATTTTGTTTTACATGGCCAAAATTATCGTTGTCAGCAACAGAGATCTTTAAATAATGCTTTTAACCGAAACAGCCCCATATTTAGAATTACCATACCTAGAAAGAGAAACTTCAATATTAAAATGATAATTTATTTAATATTAACTTGTTCTATAATTTATTTATTTATTGTGAACTCCAAAGAATACACATATACAATAGAAATCACAATAATAAAAATGGTTCTTTTACGTGTGCTGCTTCAATTACAGAAGACCATTGTATGCACATATAACTAGATGTAAATAGGATAAAAATAAAAACAGAGAAAACGAAAGATGAAATTTGAGAAAAAAGCATGACTAGATTGAGCATTCATATTACAATTGCTTATTATAATAATAATTCTTTCTGTTGACAATTACAGGGAAGAAATTTAGTTACATATTTGTTATTTTGCGGTGGTTAAATTATTTTATTAATTGCCTGGTTTTTATTATTCTTCCAAAAGAATATACTCAAACATCAAGTTATCAAGCAAACAAAGCATTTTCTTAAAGATACATAACAATTTTAATAGAAACGCATTGTTGATACTGGTGCTACGAAGGTGTCGCTACGCGGCTACGAATATCGTAGTCACGTAGCGATGCATTTGAGGGACTACGAGGTAACAATGTTTACGTAGCGCGTCTACGATAACTTTTTCATAGTCAAGTACGATGTATTGTTTTTATACAATTACTAGTCTATACAGCCGGAAAATACAGTATTTTTCAATGTTGTTTCACTGAAGAGTTAAAATTAACATGTAATTTCGGGTACCCGTTTTATTGCCAGCTAAACATTTCACTAATTTCTTAATTTTTGGCTACGTAATAAAAAACATTACATGTCGCTAGGCTAGCCAACAGACAGCTAGCCTTCACGTGAGTTACTAGACAAGGTGATAATTGCAAGACTATTTTGTTACTCATACACATACTAATTTCTTACGTACAACATACTATACTTATATACTATAGGTATTTTTATCTTACAGTTTTGTTTATCTTATCTCCATGTCTGCGTTTATTTATATCTGAAGCTGTATTTGTGAATACTAGAGCTGCCATCTAGTCGGTGCAAACATAATATTCTCAAAGCTCACTTTGACTGTGCTCGCCAGCTCGAATAACATCTACAGTTAAGTACTTACCTTTCCATAACATGACGTAGAAATCAATAGTAACGATGTTCATTTGTTACAAAGTAAATAAATTCTTTAAGCATGCTTATCATTTGATTATGACTTATCTGAAAATGAACGAAGTAATCCGGTTGTTCCGTTTCTCCACCCCAAAAAATCCACCCTAAGGTGGATACGCGGAAACGCATGTCCGAAAATCCACCCTAAGCCTATAAATTTCGTTTATCCAACTAGGCCTAAGGTGGATTCTCGGATATGCGTTTCCGCGTATCCACCTTAGGGTGGATTTTTAGGGGTGGATAAACGGAATAACCCAAGTAACCACACATTGGATTGAAATATTTTTATATGCGCGTAGTAGGTAAAGTCAGTATTTTGACAAGTTTTAAGGATTTTTGTAGCTAAGAAACAGCGTTAGGTTACAGATATAATATAGAAATTTTGCAAGGGTTGAGACAATGGGCGGTCATATCGCTAAAAGCGATCTTTTAAAGACAACCTTTGGATGGATTAAGGGGGAAGGAGAGACAATACTGCAGGTAGTCTGTGATGTACGAGTACCATCAACATTTAAACAAAAAATACATCCCTGTAGGCCCGTGGCTAAATAATAACAGCCGCACACGTTGATCGATCAGGTTAAGCTACGCTTGCCGCGGTTGGTCTGTAGATGGGTTACCATCTTTACATACCCTCGGAAAGCACGATAAGCGGCTGGTCCAGGATGTCGTTCGTGGATCTTTGACAGTAGTTACGGGTAGTCAGAAGCCCGAAACTCTGACAACCAGTCTTACCAAGGGATGACGTATTACCCAGTAACTGGGTCGTGGAGGTCAGATAGGCAGTCGCTCCATGTAAAATACTGGTATTCAGCTGCAGCCGGTTAGACTGGAAGCCGACCACAACATAGTTGGGAAAAGGCTAGGCAGATGATGATGACATACATACATAAAACATCTTATACTTACTTATCTATAAAAATATATAGAATAATAATCATGAAACAAGTCTAAAGAACAAGAAATAATAATTTAAAAACATTAATGGTGTTTAAGTAGCGAGATAGTAATTACTTAGTTTATATTATAGCGTTACTAAGATATATTTATTTTTATTTATTTATACTAGAATATTTACTTTTCCTACTGGAGAAAGACGAACGGAGCCACATCTACTGGATGATTCCGTAACAACCGAACGAAATGGCCGGTGGCGGACGGAGTTAGGTAAGTAAATTTAATAAATGTTGATTTGAAGCACCGCTAGAGAGCGCCTCTGTCGCCCAGTCAGTTGGCTCTCCACTTTGAATGAAATAAAATTGTAGCCGCAAGATGGAGGCATTAATAAAAACGATTGAATTCAAGCTAAGCTAACCTGGATCTATAATATTATAAATTAAGGTGCCACTAGTCGATATTTTTTCCATACAAATTTCGGGAGAGTATTATTCCACTATTTAACATTGTGCATCCAAAGTTAAACATGATATCGTTTTCTCTTATTATTAATTATTTTTGTCTGTACGGAAACAGAATACGTACCTAGTAAAATAAAAAGCCATTAAAAAATTATGAGCCAACATAAATTCATTTTTCTTGCTATTTTTAACGTAACTTTGGGTGTAAATAAGTAATAAAAGAACTGTAAAATCTTCAAAACAAAGTCGCTACCGACAAAGCTCAGTTAGGTAATTAGGTAATACGGGCTGGTGTCCGCAACTCCACGTCAATGCGCGTATTTTGCGTACGGGACAAAGCTCAGTTATCGAAGAGTTCAATAACCTCTATTTGTAAGTGTTTTTTTCATAAAACTCGATTTTCAAAGGCACTTTTCAATTTTGTTTAAGCGCCTTTCAGTTCAGAAAGATGTTTCTGTGCGTGAGAACTAGACGTTGTGCGTGTAGACTAGCGTCTCCCTGCTCATCACTGATACTATCTCTGTCGAACACGAAGCCAGGTGAGGCAGCGTGATTTTTGGGTATGATCACCAGTGAATTCGAGCTCGCGACTAGTCCCACCTTAATAATAAGTCTATTGTCGTGTCTGTCTGTGTGAACACGTTATTATTTTAAACTACGCAACGAATTTTGACGCAGTTTTCATCAACATTTAGAGACTTTATTCCGGAAGGTTATTATGTGTTAAAGCACGTTAAGCCGTTGGTCCCGGCTGCGTTCGTCATTCGTGGATCTTTGACAGTCGTTACGGGTCGTCAGAAATCCGAAAGTCTGACAACCAGTCTTACCAAGAGGTATTGTATTACCCAGTAACTGGGTTTTGGAGGTCAGATAGGCAGTTACTCCAAGTAAAATACTAGTATTCAGCTGCATTTGGTTAGACTGGAAGCCGACCCCAACATAGTTGGGAAAAGGCTAGGCAGATAATGACATTAATAATACACTTACGTATAACAAAGAAATCTCGATGTTCTATCGAGTCGTAGAAACCGTGCAAAGCAGGTGTGGGTCGCTAGTACAGACTAGCATATCAAGCTACCCGAAACTGTCAAATTTTCCCAGTCAACCTTGAACCTAATGCCTTAGTGATAAAGTTGAAAATCTATTAAAGACATTTGACAGATTGTAGTAGCATGATGTGCTGGCGTCAGTACATCAACAAAATGAAAATGGGTGCGGTTTTTTCGTGTTTTGCGTGGAATGTATCAATTAATGACGTATGACGATGGAACTTATTTCCGTTATCTTTCAATAGGTATTATCATAATTCTGTCAACACGAATCCATCAACTAAATGTAATGATAAAATGATAATAGTACCTATGTGGCTGTAATACATATTCTTAAGCCCTGTTCACACTGTGTGTGTGGTACAAGTTACTGACATACTTCGAACCATTTTTGATATTGTGACACTACACAACATCACGCCTGTAATATGTGAAGGGTTCGGCAGAGGTGTACCCATAGTACCTACACCTACATTTCGTCAGTTATGTTTAAGTCCCATGTAATAGAGAGCGAGCTTAATGCCATCAACCGTGCACAAATAGGTCGTAGGTTCCAATCCTGACAGGCGCTTTACTTTGTGTAAATTATTTCATCACCACTGCTCTCAAAACGGTGAAGGAAAACATCGTGAGGAAACTGGCACGTCCTAGAACCAAAAATTCGAAGACATGTGACATCCACCAACCCGCACTGGGCCCGCGTGGTGGATTACGACCCACTCCCTCTCACCGAGAGGAGGCCTGTGTCATAGCAGTGGGAACATTATAGGCTGATTATCTTGTGCACAAATCCAGACACCGAGCAGCTACTGAAAAACTCCTGATGGAAGAACACAATAACAACCAACCTGGGAATCGAACCCAGGTCCTCATGCTCATTAGTAGCGCTGGCAACTATTACATTATATAAAATACATAAAATCATGACCTTATTGCCGCGATTTGTGAGTGATCACGTCGTGATCAATCAGTATCCTTTCCCTGAATTACAGCTACAGCCGCAAGCATAGAATATAGTTTTCTACTCGTAATTATAAGAAAACGTTCATAAAACTAATGGACTAAATACTTACTAGTTGACTCACCTAAAGGTTTAAAGCTTTTAGCTGTTATTAAATTAAACAAAATAGTCATCAGCCAATTACGTTGTTATGTATAATAGGTACCTACAACAAGTTATTTGATGAAAAACCGTAGCAGAAATCAGGCAAGCGCGGAAAATATTCATATTTAAAAAGGAATTTAAAAAAAATGAATCAACTTTAAAAGGAAATTCACTCAAAATTATGAAATAACTTTAATTCCGGAAGTCGGTGTCTTAGGATCTGTATTTTAATTTTTTACCACCGACTTCCGGAATTAAATTTATTTCATAATTTTGAGTGAATTTCCTTTTCAAGTCGATTTAATTTTTTATAACTACTTTTTATTTCGTAATTTTTAGTTTTAAATAAAAACTAGAAGATTTGTTTGTAACATGTAGTTAATAGTTTTGGTGTATAAAATTGCACTAGAATTTGACCAAGATTTTGAGATGTTTTCCCTTTGACACTACACCCCTAGCTCGCATCAATAAGCCAGGCCGTCACACATACCCTTAAAGGAAGCCAATAAAAAAAATGGTCACGATCCGATTAATAGTTGCGGAGAAATGCGTGAACAAACATACATACATCTATAAAATTATGTATATTTGTTTGGAAGCCCTAATAGGTTGTCATACTTATGTGAATATATTGCAGTTCCAATAATATTACATACATACGTGTCAAATTGATAACCTCCTTTTTTTTGAAGTCGGTAAAAATCTGCTACGCGCTTTGAATGAGCCCTAAAATAAATGAGTGCTATCCAAATATTTGTTAAATAAATCAGTCATTTAAGTGGAGAGTAGTACCTAAAGGATAAGCTATCGGATACCTACGTACTTTATGTAATTATCAGATAAGCTCTTAGATAAATGTAATTATGTATTGTGTATAGGTTAGGTACACCAGAGATAAACTAATCAGGTTTTTGTGTTAAGTAGGTACTTATTTAGCAACTCCTCTTTACTAAGAGCTGATTTTTCAA
This sequence comes from Hydraecia micacea, assembly GCA_914767645.1. Classification (NCBI taxonomy): domain Eukaryota; kingdom Metazoa; phylum Arthropoda; class Insecta; order Lepidoptera; family Noctuidae; genus Hydraecia; species Hydraecia micacea. The sequence goes on from OU611794.1 coordinate 7,990,491, forward strand.
TAGTCGGATAACTTTTATCTGAAGAATAATTATGAAAATTTGACATTTTTATAGGAAAACTGTCAAACCGTAATGTTTATTTCTCAGATAAAAGCTATCTGACTAAAAAGAAAATAAAAATCGGGCCCTTAGTCAATCTCCATTTGTATCGACCCTATGTTTTTTTTAATACTGAGGTTTAGTTTAATTGAACAAAGTATGGATGGTGCAAGTACTTAAAGTAAAAAACAACCGACTTATAAAAAAATACTACAAACTGAGAAATAGCTTTAATTTCGGAAGTCTTTGGCAAGAAACGAAAATACAAAACCAAAAACTTCAGAAATTAAAGTAATTTGTCACTTTGTAATATTATTTTGGAAGTGGGTTTGTTTTTTATTACTTTTTAATGGGACCTACCCCACAAAAATTCATTCACTTGCTAAGTATTTTAACTAAGTGTAAAAAGTACGCATTATTGAACCTAACTCAAAAACCACTCAACAGAACTGGACGGACGGAGGGGACGGAGTTCTGAGGCACGTTTTAAAAAAAATCAACAGAATTGAGAACCTCCTCCTTTTTTAAGTCGGGTAAAAAGGGAGTGTGTGCTCATGCCATGACCACGCGATAGAATTGAAAACTGATTTTTTACCCGACTGCGCCAGAAGGAGGGTTATGTTTTTCGAGTGTATGTATATTTCTTTGGCACGCTCTGTAGCCTAAACGGCTTGATCGATTTCAGCTTGAGAGGAGCCGTTAGATTTGTCTCAATTGTGAGAGTAACACTGGGTATATCAAAATTAAAAAATTAAAATGGCTGATTTTTGGCGCTATATTATGTCTTCATCATTTTTTTTTCTGAAAACTATCGAGTGAGGAATCAAAATAAAGGGGTTTAAAAGGTGATTACAAAAATATATACAACTTATATGGTTAAAAGTAATTCGAAGTGACAAAACGTAAAAAACACGTACCAAGAACTAAATCGTCTGCGAAATCTTTCTTTGTAAACTAAAAACCTGTAAATAAAAAAAAGTAATTAAAAAACCCGACTGCGGTAGAAAACTTAAGTTAAAAAAAAACTGAAAAACTAAAAACAAGCCCATTTTAAATTAAATAAAAGTTGGAAGCGGGCGGGACCCATACCATTTTTATTATACTTATTTTCAAATTCAAATGGGTCCCGCCTACTTCCAATTTTTATTTCAATTTATAAATGGGCTTGTTTTTAGCTTTTCAGTTTTCTTTAAACCAGTCGGTTTTTTAGTTTTTTTTTATTACTTTTTTTAATTATAAAATCTGATATCGACGAGCCGAGTATACGTGATTCAGCGTTATTGACCCACCCAAGCGTGACGGTTCGGGAGGAGGGGGGGTCCTTAAATCTGTCAACGAAGATACGGCCCGGGCCCGTCGGAACGTTGTTCGAAACTTCGGAGTGAACACTACAAACGATTAATTAACTTTTTCGGACGGGTAAAAACACATCGGGATTAGGGACGACTGTCAAATTCATTAATTCTTAGGCCGGACCCCAAACTAATCTTAGGTATGTCCGTATGAATAGCCCATTAGGTATATAGGTACTTCGGTCGAAACTACGGATATCGTACTTCGGGAGTAGACCTTCAGTTTCTTACACTATTCAGAAAGAGAGCGAATAGTACGCCTCAGGAAGTTTTCACTTTAAAAATGATAGACCAAAATTAAATACAACACTTTAAAAATCCATTTTAGTTTTATCTGTGAAAATACTAAAATACCTACCTAGTAGTAGGTACCTAGTTGTTGTTATACAGCACACTTACGGCCTGACAGCGTAGTGGCTATTATTTTTAGCCGTACCAATTTAGATCATACTCGTAAACACCGCCGTTTTCATTGCCGAGTGAAACGCCGTGTGACTGTGTCACGTGGTTTTTCTTTCTAACTAATTATGAAGTGCTTGTATGTTATGCAACCAACACATATTAATTTCTAATATTGGAAGTAAACTTGTAGAAATCGTCACGCGACGAAAAAGCGTTATGACAGAGACAAAGACAGACAGAGAGAGAGAGAGAAAGAGAAAGTCGCATTGAGGGGGCTCCGTCGCTCCATGCGACTTTCTCTCTCTCTATCTCTCTTATCTGATATATTTTAATAGAATGAGAAAGATAGTTTTCCTGTTTTTCGAGTGTGCTGAAGCCAATAGTGTGGTCAAAATGAAAATCTAAGATAGCGGCTGGGAACATTTTCAAATGTTTCATCATGGGTGTAATTTTCACGGTTTTCGAGGGGGCTGAAGCCAACAGTGAAGTCAAAATGAAAATCCAACATGGTGGTTGCGAAAATTTTAGGTTCTTCCGTCATGGGTATCGTTTTTAATTAAAGGTTTACGAGGGTGCTAAAGCCGATAGTGAGGTAAAAATGAAAATCTAAGATGGCGGCTACGAACATTTTCAAATAATTCTTCATTTTGAAATTTTCTCAGCCATCTTGGATTTTCATTTTGAACTTCGTTCCCGCCGGGTGTCCCCCGACCCCACACGTTTTATTTTTTTCTATTAAAGGTATATACGAGTGTGTGTGCGTGCGAGTATCGCGTAAGGAACTTCGTTCTGACGGGGGTCCCCGACCACATAGGTTTTTTTTTAATGGCGGACTAAATGCCACAAGGCATTCTCTGCCAGTCCAACTTTGGGTTAAAAAAGACAGATACAAAAAAAAAATTAAAACAATTTTATCTTAAGAGAAATCAAATCAATGGACAACTTATGCTTAGGCAACTTTATAAGGATAGTAGTAAGTAGAAATAACTAAAAAATGACAAACTACCTTTAAGAGAGAGTTAGAATAAGCTAGGATTCCTAATAAATAGGTAGGTACTTATGTACAGCACATAAAAAGCACAATTTATTGGCTGAAACTGTACAGGACCTAAAAGATTTTATAGAGTTCTAACGCGCAAAACAGGAAAAGGACATTGAATTGCTCAAGTTGACCCTCCACATTAGGTAGTCCTAATAGGTAACTGTAATGTTGTCACATAAGGATGGAAAACCAGTAATCTGATATGAAGCAATGGATTTTGAATCCTCCTCAAAAGGAAAGGGAATCAAAAATGGATTGGACAGACGATAGATAAAAAAATATAGATTTTAAATTGAGGATTTGCATGACGCCTAACTCAGAATGAGAACCTCATTATAGGTAACTACCCCAAATAGGTACTTTTAAAAACCACCTGTCATCATGATGAAATTAAATATCATGACCGTGGACTTATAGTTTGTATTAGATATAAGTCCATGTTTATGACACAGAAAAAGACACACAAAACCATTGCATATTATCAATGCACAAAACCTAAACAGCGACAAGCGTAGACAGTAGCATTCTCTGTCTACGGCGACAAGGCGACAAGGGTGTTTTGACGCTCGAATGACGTCGACAGGACCGCTGTTGGTAAACATTTGTGAAATATATTGAAAAAACAAGATGGCGGCGTTAGTTCTGATTTGCGCCACGCGCCAAAAGATCCTACTGCTAGTAGATTTTGTTTAATTTTGACAGTAAAAGTACTCTGTGATTTTCACAGAGTACTTTTTGATAGACTGAAAGTGATTTTACTACTGACAAGACAGCAAGCGTCAGGCCACAGAGTACTTTTTGATAGACCGTCAGGCTTTTTTAATTGAGAAATACAAAATGTATAGTTGCTCTGATATATTCCCACATAATTGGGCTATGGGAAAAACTGAAAACTGTGTGATAGAGCACAATCATTCTGTTGGGACATTACATAATAATTTCGTTGAAAATAAGAATGTACAGCAACGCAGCAACGATTTGTTTTGTGAGACACCGCGACAGCCCGCGGCTGAAGAATTCAGAAGAATTGCTTTATTTGCTGGATAAATAACACAACTCGACCTACACACTGGTACGCAAGAATGATACAGTGCGACGAAATAAAGACAACGCGCTGCACGACGCAGGATGCAGCGCTAGGCTGGATTGTCCCGTTGGCGGTAGGTACACTACAACCCGCAAGAATTAACTTGGGTCAGACTTGAGACTTTGCTGGGATGGATGACGTAAGCACGCGGTACTGAGGCGAGAGCGGTAACAGCGCGAGGGTCGGGAGGGGCCACTAAGGTCTCAAGTTAACTTTTGCGAGTTGTAAGTAGATTTTCGAAATCGAAGCTGTCGTTCGCGCAACGGTTTACATAACTACATTGACAGTAGCTGATACGAATGGACGTCAAAAGTACAGAAACAGGCAGTTACATTTCTAACTTTATCTTGAGCAAAACATAACAGGTACCTACCACTGAAGATCTGGTGGTAATTATGACGCAAGGAAATGTAGATGTAGATACCGTCCCATGAGCATGACCCAGGCACGTCAATCATCGGTGTCATCATAAGAATTGGATAACGAACGTAATAGGTACCTACCTACGAGTAATAAAAACATCTTATCAAAAATTAAACAAATACGTATCATGTAGCAATTTCCGCTTAAAATACGCGTAGCATCAATCCTAACTAATATTATAAATGCGAAAGTATGTTTGTTTGTTACCTTTTCACGCCTAATCCACTGAACCGATCATTATGAAATTTTGCATATACGTTGTCTTGTCAGGAGTATATAATAGGACATTTGGTACCTTTCATCCAGAAAAAATAGTGTTCCCGAGGAAAACAACAATAACTTTCGACGGTCACAATTGCTTTAGGACGCTAGATGGCGCTATGTCTCTTTCGAATCATCTATAATACTAATATTAAAATACTAAAGAGTTTGATTGTTTGGTTGAACGCGCTAATCTCAGGAACTTCTGGTTCGAATTGAAAAATTATTTTTGTGTTGGATAGTCCATTTATTGAGGAAGGGTATAGGCTATATAACATCACGCTACGACCAATAACAGCGGCGCATCAATGAAAAATGTTGCAAAAACGGGAAAAATTATTACTTTTAAGAACTTCCGTTGCGTACGCTGCGTAAACTAAACGGTTAAAGTTACGCACAAATCATGTAAGATGGAATTGTTCCCCGTTAAAAGTTCTAAAAAAAAGTCCGCGACAGCATATGTCTATCTTAAGGTCACTATAACCTTTCTTTATGGTAAACTTTGTTCTAAAATAATGCATTATTTGCGAAGGTGTTTTTCTAAACATAATATTAATCCTTATCCAAATAAACACGTTATTCATCACAAGTATTTAATTTTGAACAAAATTGCCCTTGACATCATTTATTTGATTTCAATGAATATCTTAGGAGATATCATAGTTTTAAAATAATACTAATAATAAAGCTGAAGAGTTTGTTTGTTTGAAAGCTCTATTCTCTGGAACTATCGGTCGGATGTATTAAAATATTTTTGCATTTGATAGCCCAAATCTTGAGGAAGGCTATAGGCTATTACACATCACGCTAGGACCCTTAGGAGTTGAGCAAAAAGAAAAAAAATCAGAAGTTTTTGCTAAGCGAAAACGAAGTAATAGAGCAGGGAGGCGATGCGGTGCGACGGGGTGGGTCGAGGGAACAAAAAATATTTCACGCGAATGAAGTCGCGGGCAGAAGCTAGTGATTGAAATATAACCCGAGTTTCTGAGCAGTATTCTAACAAAAAGTACTAGGCTTGCATGAATTCACGATAGGTGGTATTTCAATCTTTAGTATTAGGCTTTTAATAGGATTTGGTTTACATAGATAGTTTATTATACCTGGATTAACACATACTTTTTATCCCGGTAATTTATACGTTTTCATGGGATAATTTCCGAGCTCCACGCGGGCGAAGCCGCGGGCAAAATCTAGTTTCTTATAAAACACACCATGAACTTTTGTTCAATATACCTAATTCAAAATAACCTTTATTTTTATTATCTTTAGTATGCATACTTTACCTTTTGGTAAAGTATGCATACTACAATTTATTTTGAATTAGGTATATTTTGTTGGTGAATGGACTTCCATGGTGGACCTAACCAATACACGTCATAGATTACGTAGGAATTTACTTACGGTACGATCGATCGGGGCGGACTGGCACATCGAGCCAACTGGCAACATTATTCGCGCAGTTCATTCATTCGTTGTCGTGTGAGTGTACACGCACGGTTCTGTCACGACTTACGAACGAATTCGTCATTGAAAAAGTCCGAATTGTGGTGAGCGAACGTCGCGATAAATTGTAAATTATTCAAAAACACAAAATCGTAAGTAGCTTCTTATTGTATTACAGACATTATTGTAGAATCTATTTTTTTTTTATTAACGTTTCCATGTAATGTTCGTATTGATTGCGTTAGACACCTTACAGTTAATTTTAACTTGGGACAAGTGTTTCGCGAATTTAGGTTGATAATGTGAATTTACTGACTGCATAAAAGTAATCAACGATTGTAACAAGAAGCACAAAGCATATCAATGACGTGATTTGCTCCAGATTACGTATTTCATGCACTTACGTAACATGACATTATGACACCTTGTGCCTTGGAACTCCCTGCTGACATTGATCCTGACCTAGTTCCTAATAGCAAATTCCAGAGCAATACTTATTAATAACCATCTTAATGATTTACTCGCTTTTTAACCATGTTTATTACAAAAACTATTATAGATGAGTATTTGCAAGATTCTGCACAAATGGTTAGGTACATAATTTCAGCCACATTTTTCCTTGTTATCACTGGTTTATCTAAAAGAATGTATTAGGTATCATACATTACTATAAATTAGGTAGTTACACTCTAAACTTATTACATTTTTATTCTAAATCACAATATAAGAATCATGATCTTGAAGTCATCATGATCTCAACATAACCTCACTGTTATAATTTATTCCACCAATTTTCCTTTAGCTTAAAATTTTAAATATATCTAACTTTACCTATTTATTCTTTTTAGTAAAATGGGAGTCCCTGCTGGTAATGCTGAAAACGGCAAGAAAATCTTTGTTCAAAGATGTGCCCAGTGCCACACCGTAAGTACCTTCACTCTTCATTCATTCTTATCTCTACCATCATTACTTTGTCAACAGCATTGATGACATTGTCTATTGTCACTCGTGCATGACATTGAAACTTTATTTCTAGCATGGCTGATAAATAAATTTTCCTAAGGAAAGATGTTATAAGATTCAACAAAGTAATGTGGATTTTCCTGTCAAACTGTTGATACATAAAACCCAATAACATTCCACATTTTACGTAACTATATGAAATTATGTAGCTAACATTTCATGATGAGTCATTGTAATTTGAACTTTACGTTAGTATCATAGAAGTTACACCATTTATCAAGCGTGCAACAACTGTAGCAATGAAAATCACATGGAAATTTAGATAACTATTATTTTGACACTTTAATTTTTCTATCACACAAAATCTTCTAACTACTTTGCATTAGGTATGCCAATTTATGAGTTTCTTTACCAAAGGCTCTTGTTTTCTATTAGTATCATGGTTTTAATGGTAAGCTTTTCCATGTTACAGGTTGAAGCTGGTGGCAAACACAAAGTAGGACCCAACCTACACGGGTTCTGGGGCCGTAAGACTGGCCAGGCAGCCGGCTTCTCATACTCAGATGCCAACAAGTCCAAAGGTTAGTTTCTTATTTTTAGTTTTTACATTCTAGCATCGATTTTACTATTTGCTGTATGGATTGATTTGAATTCTACCACATGAAAACATAAGGTATCGACGATGAAATGACAAGAACTCCTAACTGAATTTTTTTTCAATTTTACTTTTTTTACGTAGATACTTTAAATAATCGTTTGTAAAGTCTATCTATGTAAAAAAAGTAAAATTGAAAAAAATGTCAGTTAGGAGTTCTTGTCATTTCATCGTCGCGCGTCGGTATGAAATCAATAAATGTTAAGAAATCAATCACTGGTTCATTTGTGATAGACCTGCATATAAAATATAAATAGAATAAATGAATGAATGGAAGTACACAACAAGGAAAGTTAATAAAGCCCTCTTCCTTTCTCTACTTATTTAAAAATTTGCTGTGCCCGACAGGGTCCATAATTGTTTCTATTATTTTTTATTTACCACCTGTAATTGTACATTATGGATTGCAATAAACGATTTGAGATTTGATTTATGTTTCTTTAGTCAGCTGAACATTTGTACATGTATAGTATAGTAGTTGTGTAAGTTTCAAGGAAACTAATTGTATTTGATTATTTAGTTTCTAAAGTACTACAGTTGATGACATCATGTTCAAAGTCCCATTGTTAGTGTCCACTGTCTTTTATAATCGCGTGAATATCACGCCACGCGTGCACTGATTGCAATGCTCGTGGTGTCTTCACTTCCGACAAATGCCGATGTTTGATTAGCTATCGCTTATCATTCGCCTGTGGTACAACACGGACAGATATAAACTTGATATTTTACAAGGTGAAGAATTATGTAATGATAATAAATACTTTTTTTTTTATAGGTATCTCATGGGGTGAGGACACACTCTTTGAGTACCTGGAGAACCCCAAGAAATACATCCCTGGCACCAAGATGGTGTTTGCTGGTCTGAAGAAGCCCAATGACCGTGCGGACCTCATCGCTTACCTAAAAGAAGCCACAAAGTAGATTTATGAAGACATAGGAAAAATTATGTTCGAAATAAGAGGCATGTTCCATTTTATTTATGGAATTCACTTCTTATTTTTTAGCCCAATCAGTATCATCAATCGTATTTTGCAATGCTATGTTGCCTGATACACTTAGTATAGTTCACAATCATGTTCTTAGCTGTTATAATACAATTATGTGAGTACAAGTTACAGTGTGGAGTATACACACTGAGTATACTCTTTTGATAATGTTGTGAGTGAATTTACTGTTATTAAATTATTAACTAGACTACCCCTAAAGCTTTTCATTTGTGAATGTTCCACACAAATCACTATTTATTTTCTTCTTTATCACCTAAATTCCAGTATGTGATGACTATTAATTTCGGATAATTGTTACCAATTATTAATTAGTGGTTAATGAAATTATTTAATAAATAATTTTAATTATTAGTTTTGATTTTTTGTCACCTATTTCTCCTAAATTTGTTATTGTATTTATTGAAGTGAAAACTTCTTTAGGCGCGTTGGGCATTTTTTGAAATGGGAAAAAATCATTGAACTCGCGACACTGTTACTAAACTTCAACTATGTATATCCGACGATCCTGCATAGTTCTCTTTTGTTGACTGTACATACTTATAATACAGAGGTGTCGGTTACGGTAACAGTGTCGCGAGTTCAATGGTACGTACATGATTAAAAAAAATACACGTAATTGTTCAAGTTTTCACTTCTGTCGGCATTCCCGGAGTGCCACTGTTTTTTTTTGCTTTATATTCCTTTATTTCATTATTTACATTAAAAAAAACATGTGTATTAATAATACGGTGTATTAATAATTATTTATGCTGGACCGTAGTACCGTACCGTCAGCACATCAGTGGTAGGTAGTAGGTACCTACCACATGCACTACGAAAATCGCGTTTACTGCTACAGTGTTGTCAATATCAAATTATTACCACTCTTGAACAATTAGTTCATTTCTTAACTTAGATGAAGATTTTTTTTTGCCGTAACTAAATCCACAATATTTTTATGTAAGTGACCGAATCGAGACTGGTATTCATACTCGGTATACTCCACCTTTATAATTTTGCACTACCATTTTCGTCACTTTTTACGTCATGGTGACGTAAACTACTGCGACACTTACGTGACTGTCGCGTAAACTTTTGCGTCACTACTGCGACATTTGTGCCAAAATTCGCGGCCTGACCCTTGAGCATCACAAAATGCGCAACTCAATACCTAAGTATTCTGAATACAAGTTATTTTTTACAAACTTTGGGCCGGCCCGTTTGATGTGAGCCCTTTAGGCCTTGGTTAAAATAAACGCAATTGTCCCGTACTCCGCACAGAGCAAGGAATTGCCGTCCCAGCAGCAGCAGCAGCCGAGGCGTCTCCGTGCACACAACTCCGTTTAGCACATCCCACTTAATTGTGTAGGTACTTTACATTTTTTGTAAAGTTTAGACTTTACACAAAAAATGTAAAAGGGTTGCGACGCAAAACATGCAGATTAGATGGGACACAGGTACAAAGCTTTGTCGTCTGCCTGCACTCTATAGTTAGACATACACGACACAGGGAGCAACGAGGTTGAAAGCCAGAATTAAATGTATGAAAGGTGACTCTCGTTACATAGCGAGAGCCACCTTTTTCCTTTCTTTGATGGGTACATACCCATCGTTCCATGTGTGGAAAGTTAGGTCATTGTGGGCTTAGACCTTAACCTCGTGGTAGTGGCGTAACTTCAGATATGAGTATGACTCCCTAATGCAAAGGGAAAATTGGGTCCCCATCACGCATTGGGCTCCTCATTCGGCACACCGTCGTCTTTTCTTCAAACTCAAATTTTCAAATTAGTGTCAGTGAATTTACTACGAAACCGAACTACTGGGAACGCCCGGAGAACCCTGGGTGCTAAAGTGGGTTCTTTGTTTGCATTCTTAGGGAAATAGTGAGCTACCTACCTACTTTGACGACTTACGCAGAAAAGCTTAAAAAAATAAGAGAACCTAGGCTGCAAGAGCAAGCGAAGTATATCTTAAAGGTATCTTCGGTTCCCGCTGCGGATAGGTTAGACTTTTCGGCCATTCATGCCTAAAAAGGAGATACCTACATTGCCGACTTATGCAGAAAAGTTTAAAAATAATAATAATTTAAGTTTAATAACCTAGGCTGCTACACTAAGAGCGAGCGAAGCGAGTGCGAAAATTTTAGGACCATTCATTTATTATAAACTGGGGTCCCGTGCCTTTTTGGATTACCTTGTTCTTTCTTCTAAGCTTATCATGTTATTCTAAAACCCTAGACCTGCCTTGTTGATTTGACGGACCTCCCAGCCCGGACACTGAGTGGGCCCCCAAACACCGAGGGCCCTGGTGAGACGCATCAGTTTGCAACTTAGAAGTTACGCTACTGCCTCGTTGATCCACGAGGGTGTACCTATTGTATTTCTGTATTCTGTATTGACAACAAAACGAATCACTTGTATCTTGCTCAACTGAGTCTGTCAATGGAACTAAACGCATGAACTGTCACAGTGACGTCGATTTTCTTTTTATGTTTGAGTTTTGACAGATCACGATTCACGGACATCCAACAATTTGTCATTTCTCAATGAAATGAACGATTGCGAATGGTTGTAATATTTTATCGTTATTAAATTAACAAAACCCAGCATGGAAGTACAATAGTTTGAAAATATTAGTGATAATCCAAATTATTCAAAACGTGACTCAAATAAATGCTTTCGCACTTTATCAGCCTATGGTGAGTTCGTTTACTCTTTTGATCAAAAATCTATTAAAAATACATTAAATACTAGTGTACGTCAACCCCGTAATTATGACTGAAACGTAATTAATATTTATTGTTATTTTTCTTGAAATCGCTTAGAGGAAACAAGAAAGCATTTTGTGAAATTATGACCAAAATCAACTTGATGCAAAATTATTTTCTCGACCAAAATGTTTTTTTTAATACTTTCTATAAGTTGACGGACACTGGAATTTGTTAATATTTAAAAGTGCATATATTTTATTTTAGTTATATTTTTCTTGCTTACCAGATAATATCAGCATTAAATATTAAAGGCTTGAATGTTACTGGAGATCATTAAGTTAAAATAACTTGAAAATGGCCAAAGCTTCAGTTGTTTTAAGCTTCCATAGTATTATTATTCATCAGTCAGATATTCATCTTTTGTCTGGACCATACTGGCTGAATGATACTATCATATCATTTTATTTTGAATACTTAGAGAAAAAGATATTCAGAAATGCAAAAGAATTACTGTTCGTATCACCAGAGGTGACACAATGTATAAAATTGGTTCAAGAAGATGAAATAGCTACATTTCTAGAACCTCTTGGTGTAAGTAAGAGACAGTTTGTGTTCTTTGCACTAAATGACAATGACACACCAGACATGGCCGGCGGCTCACACTGGAGTCTTCTTGTTTATTCAAAACCTGAAAGCTGTTTTTACCATTTGGATTCTTCATATGTGAGCAATCACAAAGCTGCTTGGGAGTTTGCAAGCCATCTGATTCCGTACCTATCCAAGGGTAAGTAATCAATTTTTATAATCAGATTCAGTATAATATTTTTCAAAATTTAAATTGAATTTATTTGTAAAGGAATACTGTTATAATGGGTTTTAAAAGCGTATTTATTTATAAATGAGAGCACAAATTGCCAAAGAAACAGTCAGGATATTCATAACAATCCTGCCATTCAAAGGTGTCAACTTGATCATCATGTTAATGTTTGGAACTGTTTTCAGGTAAAATCAACTTTGTGAACAAGGATTGTTTACAACAGGGCAATGGCTATGACTGTGGGGTGTATGTCATATGTAATGCTGAAAGGCTGGCTGAACATGCCCATCAGACCGGAGAAATTGGCAGCTGCGAAATGCATGGCAAGATAAGCCCTTCTGCCAAGAGGAAAGAAATATTAAAAGTCATTTACAGCCTTGCTAGCTCAGAATAATTTGTTATGTTGATGTTGTAATAGTTACTGATGTGCTTTGTTAAAGTAATTTATTAATATAAAATTTTAAATCAATAACATTGATCAATTGGTTTTTTTTTTAACAAAATTTTTTGTGGCTTTTTTTTTGTCAGATTGGCTTTAAGTTTTATCTGAATAATCTCACTCTATCTGGTTGTATTTGTAAAGATAGCCCAGTGAATAGTGAGCAAGTCACTTTTAGTGATTCAATTACAAAATTGTAAACACCATAAATCTATATGCTCCACATGGGCAACTGTTCTGTCCAACGTTTATAATAAACAAAGTAGATGGCAAAATGGAGGTGTGACTTTGCCGCCAGGTAAGTATTGGACTCGTTTAGGGTTCTGAATCTATTTACAAAATGATTTTTAAGCTCTGATGATCTAAGTTGATCTTGAACGAAAAACGTGTTGAAATATGGATAAGAAATCCATATTGTTCAAGATCTAAAATTTTACACCTCTGCCTAGTGCCTAGGCCTACTCCTTCGGGATATCGCGAAAATCTGTGAAACTAACCGTAAGTAGGTATTTTTTATGCATTACGAATTCGCGTTTCAGTTTTGTCTAGATTTGACACTGTCGACCCGAAGCCCGCACACTAGTTCTATCTGGGTTATAATTAGCCTTTGCTTTCTATTTTCGTCAATATCTTTTGACGATCATTAATTTCGCTCGATATGCTGTGTTTTGACGATATATGAAGATTGTCAGCTTCTTACATATTTGCCTAATAGGTATCAAGGCTAAAATCTAACTCAAATGACAATAGGCAATTGTATTTCCGTTGAATAGGTCTTACCAAGAGGAAATATATTTACTTTCGCGACTTGTACCAAGTCCTTGTCCATTTACCATGAGACCGATCTCCCATTCTGTTATTTTGGGTTAGATGAGCTGTCATTCGGTTACCCTTATTAAAATGGTGTATAATGACCTTATAGAAAGCATGTTAGAGTGATGTCTAAGGGTCGGGCCACATTGATCGACGGCGTTCGACGGTTTGTCTATACAAAAAGAGAGCATGTGTGCTCCTTTTCAATCGGCAAAGTGCGAAAGGCCGTTGATCAATGTTACCCGACCCTTACGTAATCCTTTTTAACCCTATGAAGCGAAAACCCAATTATTACGATAACTCTTTGAATAATTATGTGTTAGCCTTATTTTTTAGTAACCGATGCGATGTAGTGTAGGCACCTACTTAGGTTCGCCTAATTTATATTGATTCTTTTGACAATCGACATTATTTGTTTATCGATCGACAAAAAATACGATGTCGATCGTCTGTTTTTTATCTACACATTTACTCGATTTTGTTTGATCACACGTACCTATCATAGAAATGTAAAAAATCTATGACACGTATCGATCGAACAACTCTATAGGCATATTATATGTATATTTATCTTATATTAATATGTAATTAGGTATATATTATACCTATTCATAGTTTTAATAGGTTTATGTGTATCTTTATATTTAAAATATTTATTCCTCAATTTTCATGATTGCACCTACCACTGTTTGTCTCTGCATCACCCAAAGGTTGACTGGTAGAAAATGCCTATGGCATTAAGTCCGCCTCTGTACTTTTTTGTGCTTGAAGTATTAAATAAATAAATAAATAGGCACCTTAAATATAACCTAGCATAACTTATTTGTACTTATCCATTTTCCACACTTGAAAGGCAGCTATCATGTTAATACAGCAGTCAGCCGTAGATTTTGTCGTCCTAAAAAAATACCCCGACTACCACTATACTCCATAGGTTTAGGTAGTTAAATAAAGGTAAACAAAAAAACCACGGAATGCTACGTCACAGTTATACTCTTCAATTTAGCAACTTTTTGAATGAATTATAACCATAGATATCCCTGATTATAACGTTGCTAAATTGAAGATTACAACAGTGACGTAGCATGACAACTGAATAGACTGGTAGGTATTACATTTAGTCGGTTAACTAAGTCACGTGGTTTTTTGGTTACCTTTATTTAACTACCCAAACCTATGGAGTATAGTAGGTAGGATAAACTATAAACTTTACATTAAGCTTTGTACCTACTTGCTAATAGGCTAAGCAAAACTGTACTCTATTATAATTTTATAAACGCTTACCTACCACCCCATGATTTGTCACTTACACGAATCACTAAATGAGGTCCTGTATATTGTTTCTGCTACTCTGGTTATGGTTAAATAACGTAGATAAGAATGCAGTCAATCACTTGAGAACCTTATTAGAACGTAGGTAGGTACTACCCTTAGTACAATACTCTAGGTAGACGCTTCAACAAGGAAAGAGGTGAAGGTGTGTTTGTTTTGTTACTTAAAAAAAAATACAATGCCAAAGTCGATTTAACAGATCTTTAGATTTTACTTACCTAGTTAGGTGATAGGTAATAAAATAATACGAATGAAAATTTAATAAAAAGTTTTAATAGATTTTTTCTTTTCCTGTTTAGTACTACACTATCGAGAACAGATATCGAGGAGAACATAACCAGTTAGCTACTATAATAATAAACATGAGAGGATTCTGTTTTTTAGCCACTCAATCGCAGCAATAACACATTGTTGGTAATTTGTTGTTCCCGTTCAAAGTAGGTAAGTAGTGTGGCGTAACAGGCAAATAATAATAATAATACATTAATTAAAAAATAAGTTGAACTTACTTTTTCTTACATTGATCGAATTTTCAAATGCTACTTTGATGTTTTTACTCGTATTGGAAAACGAATTGTTATTAAAACGTGTATTATGCGATAAGATTCTGAGTATTTATCTACATAACTAATAGTGTTTTATGAAAATAGGACAAAATTAATCATCGTAAGATGAAAGTTGTAACAACTGCGTCTAGTTGCCAGTATTATAACCAAATTAGATTACCTATTACTAAAATACCTACCGTTAACAAATATTTCTCACATATAAACATTTAAGGCATTGTACAAATATGTTAAAAATTACAAAATATATTGTGACACACTGCAGTATGCAACTATGCACCTATGCATGACTTAGGCTAGGCGCAAACGAGCCACCGACCACAGCCACCGGTAGCCCAGCGACAAGCTGTTCACATAATTTTTCATACGTTTTGCATGGATTCGTCGCACACGTGTGGCCGGTGGCGGCCACCTGCTACAGCAGTACTCAGCACCGCAGCACGGGGCGACAGCCACCAGTGGTTGTGGCCAGTGGCTCGTGTGCGCTTACCCTAAGTTGTAAATGTCATAGTAGAAAAATCTAAATTAAACATTTTGAAAAACCCACGACGGTTAAATGTAACTGGAAAAAATGATTTAAAAACCCCCGACTTAAAGAATTTATGTAACTAAAGGTAAATTGTTTTATCCTTTTTCAATTAGGTACATTTAACCGTCGCGCGTCGTGGGTTTTTTCAACATTTTTAATTTTGCTTTTTATTTCAAACTTTTTAAAGAGCATAGGTTCATTATACACAAAATCGTTATAGTTTATTTTAATACATTAATATATAATTATAATAAGTATTTACAACTAAACTTTGCCGGGGACTTTGTTGTAACTCAACCCAATATCATTACATCGAATGAAAATAATAATAAAATAATAATAATTTTGCTTTTGCACAAACAAATGTTTGTTTTCACCGTAACACCTATCTAAGAACATGCACCAATCAAATCCAAACCCATCAACCGCATCAAAATCGGACTAGTAGTTTTGGAGATAAATGGTAACATTGGTTTGCACAAATAAACAAACACACATCCTCTCACCCCAAACGCATATACCGTCTCCGTACCGTCTTGGGTAAAAAGACATAATTGAATTTGGGCTGAAATATAAAAGTGCCGGCTAAACAAAAAAAGTTATTTTCCGATTGAATATGTTATTATTTTCATTGTTAGGGTTCCGTACCTCAAAAGGAAAATACGAAACCCGCACTTTCACATTTAACCTAAAAAAATTTGGACGCTGAATGATGTCCTTTATGATTTTTGAGGTTCTACCCATCCTCCAAATGCTTTATTTAATTCTTCTGCTACTGCAAAACATAATCTATCCTGATTGTGGTTTGCAATCACTTGGATTCCAATCGGTAAACCTTCGCTACTTAACCCTAGTGGAACCGTCGTAGCAGGCAAACCTAAACAGTTGATAATAGCTGTGTAAGAGAAATTGAAAGGTCGAACTAGTGGTTCATTGTGATAGGGCGCCGTTGTAGGGTGTGAAGGGAAGAAGAACACACCGTCGTCCCCGAGCAACTCCGAGAAACTCCTCTCTAGATCTTCACGTAGTTTGAGGTAGTGTTTGTATTTTTCACTGCCAATTTTCACACCTCCGTAGTCAAATAGAGACGTAACCAAACCAATGAACGTGTTTCCAGAGAGCCCAAACATATTTTTCACGATTTCGAGTAAGATCTTTCCTATACTATCGTTCGACATTATTAATTGGCCAAACCTCTTGGTGGACTTCATGTTTGCGAACCAAATGGCCATCGCCTTGCGCATTAGTGGTACTTTCTTCTCTACAGCGTCAATTTGATATTGTTTCTTCAAAAATTCCGTCACCATTTTCATTGCTGTTATAATTTCCGGATCAACAGGGTCCACCAACGGCGCATCAGTGCTAAATTGATAGTAATACTTGAGTTTTTTGACATCGACGGGTTCATCTAAGTTGAGTTTATTGACGTTATGCGCTGCTAAAATTTTCATAAGAGGCTTCAAGTCCACCGCGTGTCTAGTCAGAGGACCGATACCTGTAAAGAAAATAATTATCTAAGTTTCCATTATACCTACTGAAACTGTAAATTACTTTAATATCTTTGTTGGGCTCTCGCACTAAAGATGCATTATTTATTATAAATGTAATGGAAGAAAAAGACATGTTTCCCCGAGCCCAAATAAATTGGGATAAGGGCAAGAGAATGATGATGATGATAAATATAATGGCAAATGAATGAATATACTTAAGATTCCTATAATTATTATGATAGTTGCTTACCTAAAAATGAATTCAGTAAATCCGTCTCAGGAATAGGGTACTGTCCAGTGTTTGAAACAATGTTACGTGACGGCTTGTGACCGAAAACCCCGTTGAAATAAGCTGGCATCCGTATCGACCCACCGATGTCGGAACCTTTACACACAAAACAATAATTGTAAATGAAAACGGAAATAAACGATCTCTTACAAATGATGAGTTGAAGTATCACATTAGCAAAATTGCTTGCGCAAAAACATGTAAATATCTATACTATATAATTATGATTATAATATAATAAATGCGTTAGTAACTCTTAAGTCCGTTTCCTTTTCGAGCCCAAACTAATGAACCGATTGTTATGAAATTTGACAGGTACGTAGCCTGGAGAAGAACATAGGCTACTTTTTGGTGACTTTTTATCCTGGATATTTGTATTAAATAAAAAATTATAACATTCAAAATACACGCTGAGGAATTCGCCGGCAGCATAGTGTGAAAAATTTGGAAAATCCAAAAGTGCAAAAGTCATAATGCTCATTTGATCGTATAAAAAACTATAATATTATAGATATTATATTAGGTAGTTTTTTATTTTATTCATTATAATTAAACTACTTTGAATATAAGAGCCATTTTCAATAGGGCTCCTCCTATGGGTGAAAAGAAACTATTAAAAAAAATGACTCAATTAATTGATTTTTTCGCAAGCTACTATGTTTTCAGGTTTTACGCTTGATTGACGGGAAATATTTTGATGTATTTTTCCTTTCTACTGCATTAAATCAATTTTTGAAAAGTACTGAATTAGTCTCCATTAAATAATCTATACAATGAATAAATTAAGCGTGTACTAGCAGGAGCTGCAGGATTATAACAATAGAAACAGTTGCAGAAAGGAGGCAAATCTTTTTTTTTCGATCGTAAAGCACTTCGCATTATGAGTCGTTGCAATAAACAGTTACCCTACGTTTTACCGCTGAAATTTAAAAAAATCTACTTATAGAGTAGTCACGCATTCGCGCAAATCTCAGTTCAATCCATTGAACAACTCAGTCCATCGCTATCCACTAATGAGCATAAGCCTCTTCCACGGCACATCACCAGGTTCCCGGTTTCCGGATCAAGTAGGTCTGTCCCAGTTCCCGATGGATCGTCACAAAATGTTAATCTTACGTTGTCTCCACTCAAGGAGTTGTCAGCTTCAACAACCATCGGTCCTTTGTGTGACATTGCCTAGTAGTAGCATCTTAGGTGCGAGTCTCAGTATGATTTGTCTGACCCAATATACCATTATATCAAGTATTTTCAAGAAGTGTACGGTGTACATACCTATGCCAAACACGCTCCCTGCAGCTGATTGGCAGCATCCCTCCCCGCCAGATGAACCTCCAACAATTCTTGTGGTGTTGTAAGCGTTTTTCGTTCTGCCATGGATGTGGTTGTGGGTTTCCCACCTGGAATATGGATATCATATGCATCAAATATCTTAGAAAACAAATATTTTGAATAGGTATAATTATGGGCTTTGCCCGTGATTTCGTCTTGGACTCAGATCAAATTATCTGAGGTTTTGGATTTCAAAGCGTAGATAAAGGTTGACCGATTTTGACAAACTTCAACAACCTTTGAGGGTTAAAAATAATGAGATGAAAAGACCTTTCTAATGCAACTTTACTCTCTCGTCTCTCCCTTTTCCTTTCAGGTTTGTTTCCAGTGGCTTAGGCTGCGTGTTGTATGTCTGTCAGTCACGATATTTTTTCAATGTATAGAAGATTGATCTAGACTAACCACATGCACAATTCAGGTACATTCGTGAGTCCAATTATAATGGCGCCCTTCTGTCTGAGCAACGCGACGACATCACTGTCTTTTTCAGCAATAACATCTTTACGGAGAACCACACCGGCTGTTTGATGTAAACCTGTAATGTGAAAGTAGAAAAACAGCCATATAGAAAAACAATTTACCTATGACCCTTTTACCGCCAGTGACGACTTAAGCGATTACATCACTTGCGATCGTGCGTATATACTTACTTTACCTACAGGCAAGAATGATCGGGACGGTCGGTCGTTGTGGTCAGTGAATAAATAAGTAAGTAATGAATCAGTTGAAATCACGCAGAAGGAAAATAATACTGACCATTTGTCTTTCCTTTCCAGTAGTAATGATTATAAATTATCGTTTTTTTTACATGATTGTACCTACTATGCTTCATTCATGAATTGTACTCCCTACCTATCAAACAATATTTAACGTATAATTACAATATATTGAGATCAATTGTATAAAATATTTAAAAAAATCGAATTAGGTAGGTATACCAAAAACATTCCATGCGTTTCGATTAGGTACTGTGTGATCGTAGAGCATAAAATACAGTAGTTAACTTCATAGGTACACTTAGGTAATTGGCAAAAAACCATAATGTACTGCCAATTAACTAATGCAATTAAGTTGAAATTAAAATTCACGACCGACCTTTATTAAAAAAATCGATTAGTGTGTACCTAAGTACCTACAACACATTGTTTCATCATCCGTACTTAGTCATCATAATCTTAGATCGCAGATCTGAACTAAACACGGACAATACAAGAAATCCCTGAACCGACCCTGTTAAAAGTAAAATCATCATTAAAAATTTACAGTGCTACAGACACTGCATGATGCAAAACAAAGGTCAGTTGTTCGTTAGCATGGCAGCCATTTTGTTATCTCGAACTGAATCCTTATACAACCATATAAATTAACTCTTCTCGTAGGTACCTTTAACTGCTATACAGTCTTTGGTCGTAAAAGGGACGCCGAGGAAAGGCTTCTCTTCTTCTAGCTGAGCGGCCGACTTCAAGTCGCTACGGACGAGGTCATCGGCCTCTCGTGCTTCCTTTAATGCGGCTTCAAATCGATCTTCCACGAAGCAATTGAGCGCGGAATTGACATCTTTGATCCGCCTGATGCACGCTTCTATTACTTCCACGCTGGTAATCTGTGAAATGAATGACAAAAATAGTTTTAAGCTTCTCACGTGATGTGATTACGGAATAACTTTATCATAACAAAAAAACGGCCTTGGATTATCCGAGTAGTTTATAAAATCAACACATAAAAATAATAGTTTTTAATAAAACTAGTATCTTGTGTTGTTGACCTTGTTGGTTAGCTTATCATGGAAACAGTACCAATGTTGGATACAATCACAGAACATAATTACCGTCAGTCACCCACACTATTATATCACTTACAAGTGCTGAATTATGCCGACCGCTATAATACAAAATAGCAACAACGGACGATAAATTACTGTTTCTCAAAAATGATTGGAAATTTGAGCATTATTTTGATAACCTTCTTTGAGATAAATCGAAATTGCTGTACTAGCCAAAATACATGCGAGCAGCGGCCGGCAAAAGTTGTATGAAAATACATATCTGTCGTGGTTTAGCGGGCAAATAAATTACATAGTAAACTCATATCTGTCGTGTAATTTAAAAATGGAACGATCTTTTACTCCGAAACATGGCAACCAAGGAGGTAACTTATCAAAAGTTTTATTTAAATTTCGAACTGGCTTGCAAATAGAAAGCTGTTTACTGAAACAAAAAAAAACAAATGAATACCTACCTTAACTCGGAACAAATTATTGTTGTTCGTCATTGATTTTCAAAACAAATTGTATTTGACAAAAAAGTTCTGCCTAAGTACTACTTAGTTTTAATTCCCGCGCATTATTTGAGAAAAGTACTATACAAGCCTTGGCCACAACTAGGCATTGATGGATTTACGTATACGTATGTGTGCCTCGGCAAGTTCAAACATCTTTGGACCAATATTCAGCTGCGCGAACTCCGCGATGTTATTTAAGCCACATGGAATGGGATTGACTTTACCGATAATCAATATTATTCATCATTGCCTCAATTTTATAACATAATTACCTAAGTCTTCACTAACGACCATTGTAATTGTAAGTTAAGAATTAAGACGAGCTGTCGCCACTTCGATCCAAAGCCTGGCAATAGTTACAAAATAATTACCAAGTTTAATGTTGAGTACTTAACCGCAATTATCTTTAGCTTACGTTCGAAGCTTCGTTTTCAATTTGCTGAAACTTTGCCCGTAGGCGTGTATTCGAACTGAATTAAAGCAATTTTTTAAAGATAATAAAACAACAGGTAATCTTTATCCAGCAGACTTGAACAAAAGGTTTAGATTAGTTACTATAGTTAGGATAGATTCTTGGTACGAATCACTTCAGATCAACAAACTGTCGTATGACAGTTCAAGCCGCAGACAGATTGCGCTTGTTGCCAGTACACATAAGCATAACTTCCCGTAAGTACCTTACTTTCAGGAACGCTATAAAACTCATTCATAACTTCAATGGACAAGTCTCTATCCTCAGAAGATTTTGTACAAAGCGAATCAACTCTTTCATGATATTTATTCATACTTTTTTTCAACAAAGCGAGTACCAGCTCGGACGGTTTCATTCGGTTCATGCTGCTTACAGCCAATTCGTGCCGCATTGTGAGTCCATTTAATCTGAGAATTACTAGTTATGTTACGTACCTAGTTGATCAATCAACATCGGGTGTTATGTTTCCTGCATGCTATTTTTTACGTCGAACTGAGAGAATAAGTTTGCGCCACTCTCTTAGGATTCCTTCATTCTAATTTTTAACCGACTTCAAAAAAGCAGGAGGTTCTCAATTCGATTGTATGTTTTTTGTATGTTTGTTACGCGATATCTCCGGCAATTGTAAATAGATTTCAAAAATGATTTTTTAATGGAAGGGTAGTTTTGAGTTAGATTCAAAAATACGTATTTTTGCCACTTAGTTTATACATATTGATGATGTTATAATAAATTCCTGTCACTGATATTTACATAGCAAGTACTTATTTTTGTGGGGTAAGTACAACAAGTCAAAAATAAAAACTTTTTCACAAAAAGAAACAACCGACTTCCAAATAAGACACTACAAAGAGAAAAATAAATTTAATTTCGGAAGTCGGTTTGATGATCTAATTCTCAATTGATAAGCTTTTAGAGAATTTAGTGTTCTACGGGAAATGATTTACCAGGCCCATTTCAGCCGAAAGGAGTCCACTGCTAGACAGAAGCTCATCATCAGGCTCTTAATCGTTTATAAATTTATATTTTTATTGATTCACTAATTCAACACTTACCTTCAAACGAAAGGCACGAGGCAACATTGTTTTCATTCCTTAATATTCTCTGAGCGTACAAATACACACAACATTCCAGATTCCCAGACAAAGCCAAATCTAATTTATTTTTTTATTTGACCCAATTATGGGCAGGAGAAACCTCTGCCCAAAAAATAGTACATAATACAACAAAGCATAAACAAAAAAATATGAATCTTGTCCTGCGGTTCAAGAATTACAATCAGTTTTTCCTCATAGGCATTAGACATTAGAACACTTTTGATGTTATTACGATCGTTCAGGATTCTAATGGAGATAATGGTAAGTAGTTTTATTCACAACATAACAAAAGCCTTTTGTAACGTCGTCTTTATAGTTTGAGTCATAACCAGTTTGTTGTCTTCTAAGTATTAAATATTTACCTACTTTATTTATATGACATCGTTAACGCGCACGACTAAAGAATTATAGATTTTTTTAATCCTGATACCGGCCTTATTATCATTTATATAAAAATTTACATGATTGCATGAGGCGTCAGATAATTGATTCCCAATGGTGCTAACGCTAATTCGGAACGGGTATATTCCGAATTAGCGTGAGCGCGATAACGTTGTCGCGTAAATCGTCATGGATGACGTCGCGACATGCGCCATCTTGCGTTAACGCTACCATTTCCTAAAATAATATCACCGTGAGTGCTGTCAAAAATGACAGTTGTGCTGTTTTGTTTTGAGTCGCATCATATCTACACTAACGTGGCATTTTCGGAATTGTGAGCGATTATGGCATAATTCGGAATGTAGCATATATATGCGTCACAGTCATGTTTAATGCCAAGGTTATAACTTGAACTTGAAGTTTGGGTACCTACCTACACGGGGCGATAAAATAAATTGATAAATGTGACATGTAGGCATCTAAGTAAAACGAATGTAATTATAGAAGCTACTACCATAGTACAAACAAAATAGGATCAGTTGAGGAGTAACTCAGTCAAACATAAAATGATAATTATGACGAAGCAGGGCAGAAAATTTAACCCGTTTTAAAAATTGAACAAGCAAATGCAAGCCTAGTGTCTTTTACAGGATTGAATTAACTAGTAAAGCTATTGCAGTGTAAAAGGGCAGAATAATTCGCAATAATCTAATGGTTTCGCCAGTTACAGATAAGATCGTGCACATAATGAGTCATTTTTATAGTTCGAACTTTGTTACCACTTTGTTACTGTGTATTACTGGAGATATAAACGTTCTGTTATTAAAGTGTATTTTTAAATGCATATAGTACTTATTCGATTCACACATGGATATTGTAAGTACTTATCAGTTTGTGTAAACATGGCATTGAACTACATATGGGTTCGGAAAATCAACATAGATAGGTATCAAGACGAATTGAAACCGTCTGGAAAAATTGTAGGAGCACAGTTTCCTTGTTACGTAGAAACGCGCACTGGTTAAGTACTTGCATCATGTGCTTCCTCTTTAAATATTACATCATTAGCTATTAAACTTGTACCTACGACCTCACCATATATTCATGTTTGTGTACATTTGTTTTTTTACATTAAAACTTCGTATACCTACTCCAGATGTTTCCAAGTTCAGCCTGTTTAGAAGTTCTTTCATAACGGGACCACCAAATATGTTTACTCTCTGTTCTAATTTTACAGTACTTATTATGAATTTATTATAACTCAAACTTACCTCTTTATTCCGAATTTTCTCTGCTACTGTAATAGCTGGCTGCTTTAGGATCTCATCGTGTATGGGTGGGATCTTCTCACCCTCAGCTCCATAATATAAACTAAAGAAAAACTTCCCGATACTCGCAAATATTAATCTCACTGCATTTAACACTCTCAGTTTTAGTCCCACAGGTCTGTCTATCACGGTGGTAGACATGTTTGCGTTTACTTTAAATCACTTCTATTATAAACTTTGCGCTTAGAAACTATCGCTGTTACCGCTATTGCACACTATTTGAAAACAATGTAGAAGTTTTGACGGCAAGCTGCGGCAACGCCTGTGTCGCTCATATACAACGAACTGTTCAACTCAATGAATGAGCGATATAAACCGAGGACACATCAGCTTGTATCTACGTCAGTGCTGCCGTCTCGCTCTGGCGCAGTAGTTCCGAGTGTAAGCCGACTGGCGCACAGTGGGCCCATACTGAAAATTAGTGGACTTAGGCAACAAAGTTCCAATATCGATGCGATTTTTTTTTATATGACGTGTTATGATATTCCTGACAACTTTTATTCTTATAACATTTCTTCTAAAGTTGATAGTTTGTCTTGAAAAAAATCAATTAGATTATTTTGTATGGAGCGAATCACGTTTAATTTTTTTTCTTCAATTGTACTAATATGTTGGGTGTGTGGCGTGAGTATATGATAGCTAGGGTCATTCTCTATCCACGAAAAAAAAAAACAGCGCCGGCCATCTGCGGCAGCGCGAGTAATCATTCGGTAAAAAAAAATGTTTTGTAAGATTTTTTTTTGCCATTTAAAATAAATTCAAAGTAATTTTTTTGTGTCATTAGGCTAATTCACCTTTTCTTTATTAAATATATAGTTTTAACAGCGCATAGGTACTTATAACTAATTATTCTGGTAGAAATTTAGTAATTATTGCTATGTTATCGGTAGCACCTGCATTGTGATTGATGACTCATTTGTTATTGCGCTCGTCTAAGCGTATAACTAATGAGTCGTCGAAAAATGCTTGTCTCTGATTGGCTGTGTTATTTTTTTAACTGCACGTTATCTATTGTTGAATAAATATCGTAATAAGTTTCAGGTTATACTAATTTTGTTAATGATAGGTGAAATAATTTAAATTTGTACGGGCAAGTCGTTGATAATTATCTACATAATCAAGCGTATGAAACTGTGAAGTAATTGTAGCCCTGAAAAGGGCTGTTTGTCATATACCTAGCCCTGATGGGCTTTTGTGAGGATAATCTAGAGCCGGATCACATTATTTCTTGTTCCAGAAGTGCTAGTGGGTCCGGCAAATTTTCGGACTCTGCTATGAGGCATTCTTCTTCCTCCATAATCTCACTGTCACAGGGAGGCTCAGTAGTCTGTAACAACTGAATTGCTTCAGGCAACAACTCATTATGACCCTGTTTCAATATTTTAGGCCTTATGTAGGATATGTGGGGATCAGAGCTTATTAGAAGTCCATGGAGGATGTCTTCGTTTGTTGCTATTCTCCCCGTTTTCCGAGTGTGCCACTCCCTGACGTTTCTGAAGTCCTTATTACGGGCTTCCGAAGCTTCTTCAGATAAGATACCTAAAACGAATAAGTACATACATTTTAATTTCAAAACGCAATTGAGTCAAATAATACATCAAACTATATTTATTTTTTACTTACCGATTGGCAAAACACCAAAGTGGTTACAGATGTCTGCACCGTGCATTAGAAGTTTATGTACACTAACTGGCATGTAGTACCACGAATAGTGTTGCACGTACACATCAGCTGTTTCTCTGCAGTATCTTCTAAATTTTTCACAGTCAATGTTTTTGCCTGATGATATGGCTTGTAGAATAACGGAAAATCTGAAAATCAGATTTTCGTCAATTCCCGTTATTCTGGATGATCTTTTGTAATCTTGGAAAAAGCGCCTCGCAGTATTCCCGTCATTTGTAGTTCCAAAACCCTAAAATGGGAAAACAATACTGTAATATACAATACATAGAGATATAATACACAAACAACATAAAAAGAGCCAAAATTAAATACATACCTGTTTGACTATATCAATCAGCATTCCAGTTTGCTCACGAAACTCTTGTTGCGTGGTATTTTTTTTAGCTTGTTTCAAAGCCTTATGTTCGCCTCGAGCAGTCCATCGTTGAAAATCCAGATTATAAGATATATGGAGAAGACATTCCATACACCGAATCTTCATATGCAGCGAAGAAATTCCTTGTTTGTAAATTTCTTCACGAAGTGGTTTGGAAGTCAAAGCGTCTAAATTATTCATCTCGCTCGGTTTTGCCAAGCAAATAGGACACGTTGCATATGATGGTACTTCAGCAATAATATTGGCCACTTTTCCATCAATCATGGTCATATGCAATTCATGTGATACAATAATATTTCCACACTGTGTAGATATTCGTTCATCAATTTGTTTTTTCATCTCAGACTCTTCAGACATTATAAAATCAGCTGTCTCCGAAGTGAAAGTGAACTTCACCGGTCGACAGTACAGAGTTGAGCAAGGTGTGGGGTTCTCCCAAACTATATTTTCATTCCCAGAAGATGGGCTAGTAGACACTAGCCGAAGAGGGACGATGCTTATCATGACTACTGATGAATCATCGAACTCTGTAGACGTTTTCTGTTTATAATTGCTCTGCGACGAAGAACCATCAAGTCCCCATTTCCAGGTCAACTTGAGTTCTTTATTTTGAGACCTATCAACAGAATTACTAATACCTAGTAAAATCCTTTCCACAGTGTGGTCCAATAGCGCTTGCAATTTAATTTGAGCTCCTTTTTCGGTAATCTCCATACTCTCTTGTGGTGGGTAACGTCTTTTCTTGGCATTTACAAGCTTTGGATAAGATGGAAAGGCAGCACAGTTTTCTTCTTTCAGAAATTGTCGAAGAGCTAAGTACTTCCATTTCGAGAGCGCAAGTGATGTATAAAGAGCTAAACAGTTATCTTCAGAGACAGTACTTAAGCTCTGCTTTTTGAATAGTCGCTCGTCTACTTCGGATAGGGCATCTGGATTACTGGAAAGGTATTCGATCACTTTTGCCAGATTCGTTTTGCCGTTGTCTTTCAATTTTGTTATGTACCAGGTCTGCAACTCTTCTTCGGAATTTTCTTCTACTATGGAAGTAGAACGTCTTTTTTTTTGCTTCTTACTTAACTCTTCGAATGGTTTTCTGTGCTCCTTTTCTGTAGATGTTCCCGCTTCCGCAGTACATACTGCAAGAGTAGGAACATGGGAATCTATATCCACAGGTTCAGATAAGACTGCGTCCGAAAAGCCCATCTCACTTCTCAGGTCAACACTGTCACAAACAGGCCAGTTGATGTTTTTTTCGAACCACTTGCGATTACTTACACGATTCATAAAAGTTTTTTGGTTTCTACTTGACTCTATCCACTTTTTATTTAGATTTACACAAAAAAGTCGACAGAACTCCTTGATTCGGTTCTTGTCTTCTTCAGAAACTTCGGTAGTCAAGACAGAAATGATACTTTCATATAGAAACATATGATTTTTCAGATCACCGCCACTTCTTAATTTCACAAAAAAATCTAGGTTGGTACAAAATCCAGCCATAGTTCTAATGTAAATATAAAAATAAAAGTATTTCACTGTGTTCACAAATAAGCGACAAGAGCGAAACTAGATGGACTTAATGAATGTCTTTATATTTATAGACAGTGTTAATTACTCAAGTAGTGGACACTGTTATCAGTGAGTGAAAATTATTCAGCCAATCAGAGACGAGCATTTTTCGATGACTCATTAGTTATGCGCTTAGCCGAGCGCAATAACAAATGAGTCATCAATCACAATGCAGGTGCTACCGATAACATAGCAATAATTACTAAATTTCTACCAGAATAATTAGTTATAAGTACCTATGCGCTGTTAAAACTATATATTTAATAAAGAGAAGGTGAATTAGCCTAATGACACAAAAAAATTACTTTGAATTTATTTTAAATGGCAAAAAAAAATCTTACATAACATTTTTTTTTTACCGAATGATTACTCGCGCTGCCGCAGATGGCCGGCGCTGTTTTTTTTTTTCGTGGATAGAGAATGACCCTAGCTATCATATACTCACGCCACACACCCAACATATTAGTACAATTGAAGAAAAAAAATTAAACGTGATTCGCTCCATACAAAATAATCTAATTAATTTTTTTCAAGACAAACTATCAACTTTAGAAGAAATGTTATAAGAATAAAAGTTGTCAGGAATATCATAACACGTCATATAAAAAAAAATCGCATCGATATTGGAACTTTGTTGCCTAAGTCCACTAATTTTCAGTATGGGCCCACTGTGTGGCGGCTTCGCGTCGGTCGTCCTCCTACGGCTCCTCACTGGCGATGGCGTGCCGGCCTCTATAGTTACTTTACTCTTTGCGTGCCGGGTTGCCGGCCAGCCAGTCCACTCGGTGCACGTGGTTTTCTTTATCACTTTTTTATAATTCAAAACGTAAATTGTGTGACGAAGAATTGATAAATGAAGGCATGCGCTGGACTAATCGCCACGATTATTTTTGTGGATTGTTTATTCGTTCGACATTTTTGTTGAATTCAAGGGAATAGAATCAAAACTGGTTGTGCCCACCAAATGTCTTTTTAATGGTAAAATTTTCATTTCAATTTAGTATGTGGCAGTAAAGTGTTGGGAATACAAATGAAAATGATACGTTTTTTTATATACTGTAATTTTTTTTCTAAGGACATAAGTAACAAGTTTTGTTTCTATACCCCTGAATTATCCAATTATTAGTGTGGAAGATGCAGAGAGCTTCCTGAAACATTCAACCGAAATTATAGGTATTTTAAAGTTAAGCAAATCAGCGAACTGATTTCAGTTGAACGAATAATGACTACGTTAAATTAATTAAGTTGCCTGTGAACACAGCAACACAGACGGCAGACGGCATACAGTATTGCTGTTTGTTGTTCTCTTGACTTGTCTGCCAAAACTTTCATTTTACATCATCAGCAGTAGCATCAGCTGATGTAGGTATGTACAGAATATTCGGTATATAAGGCAGTAGTCTTGTATAGCGAATAGGTATACGCCGAACCACTAAAGCTTCAACACTTGATTATTAGCTTTTGTAAAAGTCAACATAATTGTATTGATAATTTTACTTTGTTTCTTGGTCGAGCATGGGTCAAGCATTGTTTTCAGTTGACATTTAAATGTCTTTTGATTTTTTTGGTCTTAAATGAGGTTTTAAATGAGACCAAAAAAAGGCTTTGATGTCTGGATGTAGACAAATTAATATCCTGCGAAGCAAAAGGGAAGAAGCCTTTCAATAGGTAACGATGACAAATTATACTAGAAAATCTGGAACCCTTTTTACCAAAATAACGTCAGTTATTTATTTTGTATAATATTTAATAAGGCTACGACATTTTTTTTTGTGGGGGGACGTCTTGGTATAGAATATCTTCATTCTCTTCCTCTGCATTTCTCAGAAAGCTTGACAATCTTTCTGAAAAATGCAAAATCGTAAGACAAGCTGTTTTTGGAAAAATATCTACTACTTATTCATTTTTCGTTTAGGGATTAAACCCCCTCTTATCTTAATTTTCCGTACAAGGTTTCGATCAATACAAAATTTGAAAGTGGGCCAACATCTAAAAAACTGAAAACGTGTTAAATATTTACACCGCTTTGTTCTTTAGCGGGGTTAACAAAATTCGATAGTAAGTATGTAAACTGTTGTAAACATTAGAATAAATATATTTATTCTGAATTTTTAAAGAACAAAGAATCCATTGATAGGTTCCTACTGTTTGTTGTTTGGACTGACCGTTGTATTTCACTTAGGTACCTACTGCTTTCATATATCACTAATTAATCACAATAACATATATTTTCGCATCACGCTATGTTAATCGCCTCAAAATAGACCATGGTATGTTTAATTATACTCTGATTAGTAAAAAAATATAACGGGTGTAAAAATATCCTTAACGAAGCCGGGAGTCGCTTGTTCTTCCCGTTATTATGATTTTTTTTACTGAACCATAAGTACCTACCTGCTGGGAACCGTCTTCGTCGTATCGGTAGTTCCAATTTTTCTGACGTTTTTTTTTTTACGATTTTTTTTTTATTAAATGTCATAAGATAACTTTAAATACTCCCACGATCCCTGTACCGTTGCATGCATCTATATTAAGCACAATGTCTTGCGTGCGTTACATTGCGCACTACCGTAAACTGCGAATTTACACAGCAAACATAAAAGTCGTTTCCCAGCAATTATTTTTGCACAAAGTTACTTAGTTTGATGTACAGAATGCATAGATGACGGCTTCGTGAAGGCATAGATGACTACATCCTGTATACTAGACTCCGACTGTTCCACATCCCTACTTATCGCTTTCATACATGTAACACTTATTCGTTTCTTTGATTTCAGAGAAACATGGACGACTCTCCAGCAAGGGAGCAGAAATCAACAAGAAAAATATCGTTGCCCACAGTCCTCTGTACTTCAGAGCCTTCCGAAGACAAATCCGATATTTCTATCAAAGTGAATTCTTTCATTTCTTCGGATTCCAAGATGTCACTTCCGTCCAATTTGGGCACCCCTACATCACCGCTAAGATTGTCCTCTCCTATATCATTACCGACGTCGCCATGTGTGAAGACTTCTCCGACGTCGTCAGCCAACTCGTTACCGAACCCGAATCCAAAACCAGTCACGTCTAATGCTGCGACGAAGAACGTGGTGAACAGCGGCTCGGCTACCGGTAAGTGATAATATGTAACAAGTGCTGTAGCAATTAGCACGCTTATTCGTTGTTGGTTAGCGGTGGAGTGCAAATACTTACATATGTCTTACTTATGCAATTGCGAGAAAACTGGTGAATGAGACTTAATGATGATACGTTTTTTTTAACAACAAGGCTTTTCTACGTGTTTTCCTCTGACGTTGTCACATACTTATTTGAACTATTTTTATTTATTTTCCACTCTTAAGGACACGGGACACTTTTATTAACAGCGTTATTCAACGGATTATTTTAAAGCTACCGCTGTATAGAAAGTGTCATAGATAAATAAAATATAAAGCAAACAGTGCCTACATATATACCTACCTATACTGTTTGTAGCCGTATTGATGAAAGGATTGCATAAGTGCCTGCAGGCAACAAGATCGCGAGTAGGATTGTGAATATTGATGAATCGCGCGCTGCGATCTTCAGGCCAGCACAATTAAAATACCTACATGTAGTTTCGTGTAGTTAGACTGCCGATATTAATTTATATATAAGTTACAAAATAACAAGTTCATAGGAAATGATTCTTTATTAAAATATGAATGGGTAAAGGTATTTACCATATATCGTAGGTACCACAGTTATACCTAAGTAGATATATAAGGTCTCATTAAAATAGATGGACAAACTTTTAGAAATCATTCAGACCACCAAAATAAGGAGGAATGGTAAAAAAATATATGAGAAAAACGCATTAGATACTTACAAGAAAAATAATCAGCTAACGAAAATACACTAATGTGCCGGCAATTTATTATTTTAGGTCAAAATAAAATCACTTTTCAGTGTTTTTTTTTGCATGGATATCTTTGGTTAGACTAGAGATGTAAATTGAAAAAAAAACAAAATGTTTTTTTTCACAATCTTGAAAAAAAACATGAAAAAAAACTTGGCACCGTTGTTTTTTTTCTACATTTGGTTTTTTTTTTCAGAAAAAGTGAAACACTGTAACTAAAGTGGAATAAAACACAAAATTTGATTGTTTTGTTTTTATTCAAGTCAAATTATGTTTAAATCAATGGGTAACATTATTATGAACTTACTCATCTGTATCAGTATCAGTAGCTACGGCTACGCTTGTTTTATCAGCATCGGAATAACGTTCTGTGTCTGTATTTGTTTCATCTGATTCTGAATCAACGACTATACTATCAGGGACTCTATTACCTTCTGCTTGTGTTAATATTGTCGATGATTGTTCTGATTGCAATCTTAAATTGTGCGCAATGTACACTATTTTCCTAGCCCTGTCATTTGTCAGTCTATTACGTTTCTTGGTATGAATGTCGCTGTATGTACTAAATGTTCTTTCGCACGCAGCTGAGGTAATGGGAAGAGAGAGAAACTTGACGGCTACTTTAGACAAAGCAGTTGATTTGCAAAGTCCTGCCCACCAAGCAATGCGATTCAATTTGTTCACCGACGACCATAAAAAAGTCTTAGAAAAAAACTCTTGTTTTGCTATGTAATTTGCAAGCTCTGCCAGTACTATATCCTCTTCGATATCTGGTATCTTTATAGCAGCATTATAAATTTGTTCTACAGCAGCCGTTTCTTCTTCTGGAGTCAGATGAGGATCCAATAGGTTCGCGATTTTATGAACGTCATATATAGCGAATGCCTTTCTATTTTTGAGTATTCCTCTGACTTTTTTTTCCTCGGATTTTAGCAGGAGGCTCTTGTCCAACATGTCTTCCACATTGACTTAATTTTTTTTATATATATACGATAACCACCTTACCATATTTTTATTTTCCTACTCATGAAAAAAAACCTGCTCCAGAAAAAACACTGTTTTTTTTCATGTTTTTTTTAAACGTTTTTTTTCATCTCAGAAAAAAAACCGTTTTTTTACAACTCTAGGTTAGACGCACTGAGCGCTATGCTAAAATTGGTCCATTTATTTTAATGGGACCCTGTATATCAGTGGTATACCTTGGTGTAGTACCTGTGGTACCTACCCTACCTACTTAAAAAATATCGGTACCAAAGGACAAGGTTTTGTGCCGGTTACCTATTTTGAAAAATGTTTCCCACAAATATAACATTCTAGGCACGTTACTCACTAAATCACGTTTTGGATAAAAACTTAACAAAAGCTCGCATTTTGTATTCTATTCTCGCATTCTGTTACATGTATTCAAGTTATATTTACTAGAAATATTACATAACACCAACATAACTAGTTTAAAGGTATCATAGGGACTTACGTGAGCTCTCTCATTGTTAAGTAATAAGGCTGAAGCAATTGTGTACCTTGCCTCCAAATTGTATAATTAAAAAAGCCATCGGAAATTCGAAACCGACCCTTCCTGGGTTAGGCTTTATTAATCTAAATTTTGTTATTAATAATGATTATAAATTATAGTTCGTTACAGAAACTCTCATACAATGTTAATAAAGTGATTTTTTATACGAAAATAGTTAAGGTACAAAAGAATATTTATATTTATTTAACAAGGATAAATGTTGGAGATATCATCATCATCAGCCTAGCCTTTTCCCAACTATGTTGGGGTCAGCTTTCAGTCTAACCGGATGCAGCAAGTATTTTAAATGTTGGAGATAATATAATGTAATAATAGATCTTGACAAACTTAATGAATAATAATTAGAAGTCCGACCGAAGTCTAATGAATAATAATATAAGAATAAATAAATGTCTATATAAGATATAATTCTCTGTTAGATTAAAAACCCGGCGATTTTCGGTTAATCGTAAAACCTTGACATTTTAACTTTTTATATTAATAAATTAATCTAATTAATTTTTGTGTTATCAACTTATCAGTTATCAACTCTTGGACGTTTATTATAAAAGATTAGCGATGTTTCTGCAGAGACAAATTATGAGTGTTGCACTTTCCTACGAATAATTACGTACAATACAATAAATGTACCTAAGTGTACATGAAGTTAAATAGTATATGCCTAAGTATTTTATAACTTACGGTCGCTGTACACACGCATTAAATTCATGAGGTTGAATAAGATCCATCATGGGTCTGGCTCATGGGTCTTTTGAAAAAAAAAATCTCCATAGATCCATATCTTGAAATCAGGATCCAATGAGAAAACAATCGTCACTAGATCCATCATGGATCTGGCCAATGGATCTTCTGAGATTGAACAGAAAAAAATGACACCGTGTATAATCGAATAACATAACTTCAGAGCCATGCAAATGAAGTTAAGGTATTTAAAGGCTTTTAATCATCTCTACTGAAACCATAAAGGCTCCCGCAAACAGGCGAGACACGACGGCGCGACGCGGATCAACAGTAGAACAATTTAAATGAAAACTTCATGGAAATTATTGTTCTACCAGAATCGCGTCGCTCTTGTCTGCGGGCGCCTGAAAACGGTTTTCGTAAATGTTGGGGCACAATATGAACCGTATTAATTATTCTGTAATCCGTCCATACAATATGGCCGAATGAGACGAATGTTGTGAAGTACGCATCGGTTTTCTAACATTATACTGTTACGTGTATAATTAATAATTTACACACCATTGATATCCCTAATTAACGCTTATAATGAATGGTCGACTTATGTACCAGGTTTTCTTTTTTATTACAACGTGTAACGAGAAAAGTTCATGTTGCAACAAAATTAGGAACCACCCCAATTAAACAAGCCTTGTAATAAAAACCGCATTGAAATCGGACCTCTCGTTTGGGAGCTACCATGCCACAGACAGAGACATAGAACCACATATACGCAGTACGACAGAGGCGGCACCTTATAAGCCTCCCATATACTTTGAGGCTTTAGGCACAGCCGCAGTTGTCTGACCAGCCGTCTGTACGTTTATCCAGCATCTCATTCCAGCACAGGAATCCAGTGAAAATGCATCGATATTCAATCAATACAAACTATTCTGTTAAGCAGCCCAACATCTAGTATATGGCGCTGTAGGAATAAAGCAGGTGCTAATTGGCTCACGGCTTATCCAGCTTCATTGAATCAATGTAATTATTAGATTTTATTAAGTCCTCATCTTGATAGTCTTGCAGATACAAACCCAAACTCCAACAAGTTAGAATGCTCGCAGATAGCACTAACATAATTTTAAGACGTTTGACAATTTCCCTCACTTTCTTGGAAAGTTTCCGGAATTTAAACATATTTGAGAAAAGCTTTAAAGTTACCGGGGTGCCATTTTACTTCATTTGCAACGCAATCCTCGTAAATATACTCAATTTAAAATGGTCTCTGGTGCAGCGTCAGCTAGGCAGTCAAGAATTTGGAAACTTTACAAATATCTATTAGACTTTTCAAAATATTTCTATTTCATTTTAGAAACTTAAAATCTAGTCACGTTTGTTATAAGTAAAACCGGCTTTAGTTAGTAAATCATTGACCAAAACTGATCATAAAAGTTAACGCACATTAAACTATAGATCAAACTGAATAGCCTTTCAGGCTTTCATTTTAATTATGTATGGGAATGAAATGAAACCTACTGAAAAGTACAGCTACGGCTTACAGCGGCCACCAGGTTTGTTCAGCAGGTGGGTATAATTTTGCAGTGAATGGTGGTAAGGCTCACTGTGATACTATATCTACCTACTCGCGTAATTTTAAAACCTAATAAATCAAGAAACAACGACTATTATAAATAACATAGGTAATCCTCTGTAATCAAATAGGTAGATACCTACTACAAAAAACTCATCAACTCAACGTTTTATTGGCTTGATTTCGAGAGTAGGTATAAAACTGCCAGTGGGGGATGAAATATATTGTTTTTCGTTACCACCCCGAAGGAAACAAACAAATGTCGCTAACTTTGTGATTCATTCGTATTGTGACCTTATAAAGTTAACGATATTCGTGACTGTTTCCATCTAACTGATAAAACTTTAGCAATTAAAGTTACGTAACTGGTAAAAGATCGTTCGTCTACTAAAGTATTTATGTTTAAATTACGCTTGGAAAGTAGTACAATCGGTTGGAAGGTTCCCTAATAAACAAACTTGCCACATCGCTATATCTCCCCATTATTAAGACACGTTGAAGGCTCGACGCGATTAAGTCTGGTGTGAATTGGGTATCGCACACTATTTTTTCATTATGGTCCATATTCCGTGATATTGAAGTCTATTTTGGCAATTGAGTTGATACGCAATCCTGACGGGTACAAGTACCCTCGTTGAACCTTTTGGCCTTCACGGGACCCCAATAAACATGAGGATTTAGCTATTTTTTCAGGACGCTGAAAATGAGAAACCCTCATCGACTTCATTCATATTCCGCAGTTGAGCGCAGAACGCGGCGGAGGGCGGGCGCGTCCCGTGCCGCTTCCCTCGACAATGCCGATACTAATTCGCTTTAGTTTCCTTATCCGAGTGAAGTGAAGTGGCAATTAGTATGCCGTATGCCTGTCAGTTAGCGTGGTGCACATTAACTATTGACAGTCCCACACACGTGCAATAATAATCTCGCAGACAAAACAAAAACTTTGCGGTTAATAGAGCTGATAAATTAAAAACTTTCTGACGGAAAAGTTTTATCTCGTATGAAAATAATTACTTATGCATATTTAAGATAAACATAGAAATCCGTTTCCTAGTAGTTACAATGTAGAGTTGTGTTGAATAGAATAGTTATTGCAACGAACAATGTTTCAATAAGCTTTTGTTGGTAAACTCTGTTGTGTATCATAATGCAAAGACAAACAAGAGTGGTGGTGTGAGGCACCGGGATGCCTTGTTGTGGCTGCTGGTGGAATGGCAGACAGAGGCATCGACCCCCCGACCCCGACACTTCAGGTTATTTTCCACCTCATTTTCTTTATAAAATTGCTTGCTCTAAACCCAAATAGATATAAAACCAATGAATCGGGGGATGATGGATAAGCGGTTCTTTGTCCACTGAGCTTTTACCGCTCAACATTATTACTCCGATCTGTGTGGGTTGGAAATGTTGGTACTTACAATATGGAATTTCTCATAACTTGCAAAAAGTTAGATAGCAACTCTTCGTTATCGCTTATTATCCGAGTGTCGCGTTTCTATAATTTTATCTTATTTGCCTAATCATATCTTTACATGAACATTCACTATGAAACGTGGGTTTCTCATTATCTTTTATTACAATAACTAAAAGTCGCGCTGTAATATTGCCATAATTACCGAATTTGGCAAACATATACGTGGTCTACTATGTCCACCTATTTGATTGGGAAAAAAGAGGTGCATATTTTTATCATAGGTAAACCTTGTGTTATACTACGACGCCCATGGAAAATCTAGGCTAGTACATCATTAAAACCGATAAAAAATTATTAAGTTCTTCATTATTCTTACATAGATTTTATATTACTAGGAAATTGTCTCCAGTCTATGGGTAATCTAGGAACTACATAATGGTTGAATTGAATTATAACTAACCTTGTTCCATTAGCTACATCAAACGAGCAACTTCAAACTAAGGGTCTCTTTGAGCCAGATATAATTAATCAGCTAACATAACCATCAGTACGGGAGCACAATAGCACTTCGATGTTATCAAGAACCCTTCCTCCCAGACATACGAGGAATGGTTTTGGAATTACTCACCTACTTGACAATTTGACAAGAAAGGAGTTTCACAAGTTAATACTCTCGTACCATTTACGTAATTGTCTTAAACTTTTGACTTGCCAACTATAGGGATTTCCGGATGTGAACAATGGACCCCTTTTACCCCTAAACTTTAACGTGTTGTTGATTACTGAGAATATAACCGCCATTGTCCACGGATATAAAAATAAAACCATATCCGTGAAAGAGAAGTGTTTCTACAATGTTTTTTCATATCCTTGGGATCAAAAGGAAAAGCTTTCCAACATGATAATAAAATTATCTTTGTAATCTACAAAACTCTGGCACAAAAAGTGTTAAACGAGTAGGAAGTCAGGGTCGAGGGATCTAATGTGATCCTAAATTTCGTACGCATTGTAGCCTGAAGGCACAATGAAAACTTTACTTTCAGGGAACCGATTTATTACTTTAACTCAAAATGTAGATCTACATAAATGATTTTCATATAGGTAAAAAGAACATCTTTCGCTTGAAAAATACGAAATAATTTTCAGAAATTTATTAAAAAAAAAATATAACGCTCTAATGGTGAAACTTAATACCAGTCTTTAATTTCAGTCGCGCAAAGAGAATCGTAACAGCTCCGTGGCAAGAAAATAATGAAAAATTCTTTATTTACAAGACAATTACCGTAGGTAAAAAGAATAAAGGGAAAAGAATTTCCAAGGAACTTGCGACTAGAGAAATAATTGAGACGAATGATTGGGGCTCGATTTATTACCTACCCTCATGGTGCCAGGGACTGTGCTACGTGACAGGTGGCACTACGCACTTACCTGCACTGTCCTCCAGGCAATATCCGCGTACACTTTTATTGCGAGGTTGTGACTTACGGTATTTTCTTTTTCCGGTAGAAAAGGCTTTCGTAGCAGAACCGGGCGCTCACGTTTCTGTACGATAACAACCCTATAATGACTAGCATTTCACCGAAATATACATGATTGAGAAGGGATTAAATAAGGTTAGGTCTGTGTCCACTTCTGGACAGTTTTTACCGAGTAAACACCGAGTGTGGAAGGTGCTTAAGAACGTTTAGAGATGATTTCTTGACCTCTACTAAAGAAAATAGCTCAGTACAACGTACTCATTTCAAATAATTCAAATAATCCCTTTGTTTGCCTTAATAACACGAAACACAAACCCGATTACCGATAATTGTATTTGTGGATAGGCTTTTTTTATCTACTGCTTCACTGCCTGAAGTTAACGCATATATACGTAATGAAAGGCCTTTGCGCAAATCCGTGGGATCTCCGGCTACCTGTGTGTTTTCCAACTAAAAATAGACTAGACTGAGAGATTACTTCAATTAATTGAAGTGGTCTATAAGAGAGTACCACCGTAGGTACCACGGGTGTAATTCAACACACGCATTATATTTATCAAGTACATCAGAATACACGTAAAATTTCGCAAATTATCATACATACGTGATATTTTGGTATTAATAGATTTCATCTTCTGACAATTATTATAAGATTGTAATAGTGATTATAAGTGTTATCAAACAGACAAATGAATTTTGTGGTCGAAAAAAACTGATAGTAAGTATTATGTTTTGAAATGATGATTGCCTACAGATACAATGTAATAATCACAACATTTTATAGACTTTTAAATATTATTCCACACCTCATTAGGTAAACTAATATCTACGTACTTACAAGATATTTTCACAGCATTCAATATTACGCGGAAACCCTGCGGAAGGGTTATTTCAAACTTCATAATGTCACGTTCGCAGCCACGGGTTAATAATGTCGGCTTTGGAAATCAAATTCTAAAGGCGAAAACTAGAACGCTCCTATTAAAAAACGAATATCAGAACTATAAAAACGCCAGTGCAGTTAATAAAATGACTATGTACAACTTTATTAAAAATTATGTACAATATGTCAGAGAACTCAATTTGGTTGTTAGGTATTCAGTCAAAAAGACTTTGTTACAAAAAACACAAAGTGATAATAACTTTAATTTCGGAAGTCGGTGTCTTTGGTTCCGCATTTTCGTTTTTTGACACCGACTTCCGAAATTAAAGTTACCTATTTATCACTTTGTAGTGTTTTTTTTGAAGTCGGTTGTTTTTTTTGTAAAAAAACGTTTTTATTTTTCACTTTTTAGTTGTACCTACCCCACACAAATTCAATTAACACTAGTGCATTGAAGAATTGAAGACACCGACTAGAAGAATCATCAAAATTCGCATAGAAATGCCGGAGATGAAGAATAATTACGTAATACATATAATAATAATATACTAAAACCTTCCTTAGATCACATTAATGAAAGAATTATCGAAATTGCTTCATTCGTTTTTGAGAAAATCGCGGACATACAAACATACATACATACGGGTCGAATACAGAACCTCCTTTTTTGAAGTCGGTTAAATAGTATCGGGAATGGATGATTTGTTTATGATTCCAATTTTTTTTTTTATTGGGCACAACTGTTTTCCATTTTGGCGCGGAGTTTGAGTTGCATTTGTCATTTAGATTAAATACAGTGCTGTTTTTAGTTAGATATTGGTGCCGATTCTCTTGTATACCGAACTAAACTAACTAAACTAATCACTAAAATTCCTTACTTTTTGCTATGAGAATCTTACAGCTATTCTGCATGAAAAATTCTCTAAATTTAAAAATAATTTTGACACAACTAAAATCGAATTTGACAATTGCGACTCGTCGACACGTGGTACTTGTTTGCCCTACCCGTGATTTTTTTTTAGAGCCGCAGGCGGGCAGGGGGCAACCTTGGCGTGTTTTTTAAGGAATTTTTCACTTTTTGTATAGAAAATATGAAAAATTATTACCTACATGTTGAGTTTTAGGGGGTTTATAGGTTTTATAAAGGGGGTCGAAATTTTCATTATTTTTGCGATAGGACACACCATTTTCGAGATATAAGCAAAAGAAAAAAAAATACTACTGTTTTTGCATCTGAAGTCGAGGTGTTGGTGTGACTCTATTAATTTTTTTCTTCAACGACAACTAATTTTATTCCACACCTTTTTAATCGCGATTAAAAATAGTCAGATTTAGTTAAACAATCTAAATTTTAGGTGAAAAACGTGTAATTCAGAATAGCTAAATTGCCATGTTCAATAGATTAAATAATTCAGTGCCATCTTAGTGCTGTCAAACTAAATTATAGTTACGTTGTGTCACTTTAGTAAATTTCAGAATAGGAAATCGTCGTTTGACAGGAATAAACTAAATTTTAGTGATTTTTAGTCTAGTTTAGAGGCATTTGTGACAAGAGAATCGGCACCAATGTGTGTATTGCGAATTTCATAATGGACAAAAACATCGAACAAAGATTTTGTCTTAAATTTTGCATCGCATTCAGTCGTTAACACTGTGACTGACCATTGTGTCATAAATCTATGACGTCATAATATAGGCTATCACAGCCTTTTTGGACTAACGGATATCGCATTTTAATGAACTATTGATTGTTTGTTAATTTAGCTACAAATCAGTCAGCTTCGGTCGGTCGAGCGGCCACTTCGCACCGCTTGAAAATTAAAATGTTTTGTTGCATTTTCACCGAAAAACGCGCGAGTAAGTGCTCCCATACGAACTCGGATGAGAGATATTACAGTAAGTGAAAATATCTCGAAATAGAAATACGGAATGTGCAAATAATATCCAGCGAGACGACACATTAAGAAATTGTTTTCCTCGTTATCTTTTGATATTTGTTTGGGTGGAAATATATGAAATAAATCCACGTAGCAGGTGCGCGCAAGTAAAATATTCTCTTTAAGAAATTCTCGGCTTTAATTAAAATGAAGTAAGATAAAACACCACAACCTCTGTAGTGCAGTACCTAACTTATTACTTTCGGGAAAAGTTTTCTAATATCATCATGGGGCACTCGTTTATTTAGAAATTGTGATTTAGGTGCCTTTTCCTACTGAAGTTAATTTATTTTCTTAACAATTGTTGTGATTGTTGACTTCACAAACAATGGTTTGTTGTTAGAAACTTCTTGTTTTTACAAGTGTTTCTAGCAGCCTGTTATGTTGTTAGTGAATTTTCCGACGCTACTAACCAAACTCAAACTCAAAGCATTTATTTCAATTAAACCATTTACAGGCACTTTTGAATTGTCAAGAAGTCGGTCAGTCAGAATAAATTAAGCTAGTTGCCCATTCTAAAACGTCTACCTATGCAGAAGAACGGGCAAGAAACTCCACGGACACTTTTAAATTATATTTTTACAATAATATTAGTTACATCATTAATGTTGAATTTATAATAATATGTGAGAACGATGTAAAAAAGACGTACGCGTTAAAAGCGTCCAGAGTACAGCAAATAGTAAAAAAACAACAATCCAAAAATAAAATAATTAAAAATAAGCCGAGGCAGCAGCTAAGTGATGACCAGCCCCAATTGACGGCGCGGGCGCCCGTTCACGAACATGACGTATAACCTTGAAGAGATAACGTGTTCTGACTCTGACTGACCAAAAATATGCTCTAAAAGACATGGAAATGGTAAAACCAGTCTGAAACCATTAACTAAATTATGTATTTACTAGCTGCGCCCCGCGGTTTCACCCGTGTAAATGTCAATCCCGTGAGAATATCGGGAAAAAAGTATCCCGTGTGTTATTCTGATGTGTAAGCTATATTACTGTAAAGTTTCATCAAAATCCGTTCATTAGTTTTTGCGTGAAAGAGTAACAAACATCCTCACAAACTTTCGCATTTATAATATTAGTAGGATTTAATTATAATGTTATTTTATTGCATTATATGTATGTAGGTAAATTTTAGTGTGACGTCTTCAGTCACAAATCAAATTCTTCTCTTCTTGTTCTCATACACTATTTTGTCTACATTTCTTTTTCATTTCTCCTTTCGGAGGTCTGCTGGAAGATATTTCTTAAGCAAATAAATTAATAATTAAATTGTCCATCATCCATTTGCTTTAATTACAAGCTCCGATAGGTTTTTGTTCATTTTGTTAATGGATTGCGAATTTTAGTGAAATCTTCCGCGAAATATTTATTTAGGCACTCTTTGTTTTACTAATAGATCCGCTATTGATTGTAATAATACTAGGTATATATTTTATGTCTCACTTGGCTGATTCGCTCGTTGATATCAGAAACACGTATTTCATATCGTTGATGCGTATTGATATGGATACAGTATGTTGTAATAACATATTCGTAGCGAAACGAAGTTCGTTTTGTTATCGAACTAGTATACTTAGTTTGCGCGAAGTTTTCCGTGTAAAGGTCTTGGCGTTTTTCCGTTAACTTACATCTTCTACTTCTTCTTTTCTTTCATCTTCTTGTATATTTATTTGTATAGATAAGTATATGTTTTCTGTATCTAGTATGTATTGTATATATGTAAATGGTACACCACAGACTACCTGCAGTATTCTCTCCTTTATCTCTAAATCCATCCAAAGGTTGTCTATAAAAATCGCTATTAGCGATAAAACCGCCCATTATGTCACCCCTTTTAAAATGAAAATTAATATCTGTAATATTTATGGTATACATAATAAAGAATATTCTATTGATATGACCGGTTCGTTCGAGACAAAGTCTTGCGGTGAATGAAGCTCGATGACCGCTTGATCGGATATGGTTTGCTTTATTCACGGAGCAACTGTCGCGTCTCTGTGTCACGAGATAATATTAACAATATAGCCTTTCATAATGTTATGTCAGGATATTATTACTTGCTTTTTCATGTTAAGGAAATTGATGTTAGCTTTCAGGCGCTTTATTATTTCTTTTATAGGTTGTTTGTGTTTTATCTCGTAGTAATGTAAAGCGGTAAACATCACATTCTTCATAAATTCAATTGTGATAGGGACCTAAAGGTTAGCATAAGCAGCCTATAATGTGCCCACTGCAGGGACACAGGCCTCCTCTCAATGAGAGGGAGTGGGCCGTTATCTACCACGCGGGCCCAGTGCTGGTTGGTAGATGTCATATTTGATAAACGCCACACGTCTTCGAATTTTTTGGTTTTAGGACATTTCTCACTATGTTTTCGACAGCCGATTTTCTCACTATGTTTTCCTTCACCGTTTTGAGAGCAGTGGTGATGAAATAATTTAAAACACAAAGCAAAGCACCTGTCTACGGTCGAACCAACGACCTACAAGTTACAACTCGTGAGTCGTCCACCACTACTTGTAATGGTTACTCAAAAGATATAAATTATGGGATTTAGTAGTATGGCTCATGGTAACATTACTCATTCATAATATATTTTCCTGTATTGCCTTGAGTAGGTGCTAGCCTACTTACTGCCAGTAACAAACTTTGCTTGAGTGTTATCCCTGAAAATATAATAGGATTATAGTACTATTGTATAGTAATATTTCTATCGAATAGCAATATTATTGTAACGTTTGGGAGGGCTTCGAATATTACCGTACGTGCCGTCGATATAACGTTGATAGTTAAATCGATGTCACAATTTAATACAGATTAACTGAGTTACTCAGCGTTACTAGTTTCCGATAATGATAAATGGTTTACTATGTCGTGCCTACGATATGTACGGCCTTCATAGTGTTACTTACAAGTATTATTATATCGGAACAAAAATTACGTAAATAACTATGCATAAGACCAAGATATTGTTATATACCTATAGAAAAATCTAAAACGATAAAAACTTCAAAAATCTACGTCAAATTATTTCACATTCAGCCTTATTTACTGAGTTATGCAAATGAATAGATACACCGTGTATACA
This sequence comes from Hydraecia micacea, assembly GCA_914767645.1. Taxonomy (NCBI): domain Eukaryota; kingdom Metazoa; phylum Arthropoda; class Insecta; order Lepidoptera; family Noctuidae; genus Hydraecia; species Hydraecia micacea. Next base: position 8,035,114 of record OU611794.1, read on the forward strand.
TGTATCTAAAATTACGTCACTTTTAAATAAACAGTCTACTTTCATTCCTTTCCGGGCACTCAGGCTATATGGTCACTTGCCGCATCGTTTGTAGCAGCCAGGAATTGGGTCAGCACCGAGGTGGAACGTGGTGTTGCTCCTATTTCTACAAATAGTAGAAAGTAGTAGTCTAGTCTGGCTCTACAGCCAGACTCTTGAAATATGCAGCTCCAACTTGATTAGCCTTAGGCATGTCGAGATTGGTACCTTGTTTTGTTTGCTCTGCTGATGTTGGTATGCCTGTCTTCAATAGAGGATTTTTGGGTTCCACTATGTCAGACGTTTATCCTCAACGATTTGTTGTATTAGCTCTTCTTCTCCTGTGTCGTGTGCTATAGGAGTATTTATCATGCTGAGGTGCAAAGATAAGCCAGTCAGCAAAGTGTTATCACAACTTTACAAGTACTTATATCAGTGTACGCCACTCGAAATGTTATAATCACTGATTTCGTCCTGCTTGCATAGACTTCCGGAACAACAATTTGCCACTTATTTAGTATCAACTTGAGTTCAAACAAGATTTGTCGCTTTCAGAGTAATTTCGAAGATGATCTAACTAGAACAATTAAAGAAATTTCGTAAGAAAATTACCAACTTGCAGTTGGTAGTGCTTTGTGATCAATGCATCGTTCTTTTCTCCTTGAGTTTCCTCTTTGCCTGCACTTGGAAAATGCATAACCAGCCTAAAATGTTCCCACTGCTGGGACACAGGCCTCCTCTCTTCGAGAGGAAAGTAAAATTATTCCATGACTAACTTACAAATAACAAACTGAAATTAATATGCATAAACGTTTGCGGTTCTGACGTAGAAATGCAAATGTGATTCAAACTGGGTACAATACGGTTGCGACAATCAAATATGTCAGCTTGTTATGAACATATGGGTCATGCTAACAACCTGTAACCTATATGGGATAGTCTAGTGAGAATATAGGTATATGTCGTAGATATATACACGCTGTAACAGTTGTGTGGTTCAACTTGAGAGGCGAAATTGCTCGTTAGTTCTGTTTCCGACTACACTTGAGGGGTTCCCTCGCTACGCTTGCTTTTTTGTTTCGTTGTTTGATCGTCGAATATCAAATATACTCAATGTTGAAAGCTTTTTACAAAGGTATCTTTACGCAGAATACAATATAATACGATCCTTTTAATGTATCTTTATGATATTGCTCTCATTTATTTGTGACTCCCGAAGATAAAAGCCATGACAAAATGTTGAGCGTAAGCAATTAGTAAAAGGAACGTGTCAAGTATAAAAGATCTCGCTGTAATGATCTGGGTCATATTTCGTTCATTACGTAAATAATTTCAAGATCACTGACCTAGCTAAAAAAGAGATCAAAGTAAAGTAATTACATTTTATAGGTACATGATATTATTTTCAATGTGACTGTGTGTGTGAACTTTGGCGACACAATACATTTTGCAGAAACTATTTTAAAATATCTTACAATACAAGAATACTGCATCTTTGTATATCCCGTAGACCGTGGCGAAGATGATATTGGAATTGTGCCAAAACTTAATCACGATTGTAGAGCCTAGACTTGTACTGAATAAAATAACTGATCTTCATATTAATACACAAACTAGAGAAATGCAAATCACGCTACAAATATAACAAAAAGAGACCCCAAAAATGGCGAAAATGATACTATTTGGATTGCAAATTATGTTGTCCTACCAAATGAGAGTTATTATGACAGGTATAAAAATTGGGTCATTGTTATCTCGTAAACAAATTTCTATGACGGATGGCTGAAGGCGCCAAGTTTCCTGGAGCCAGATAAACACACTCTATCTTTGCCAAGCGCACCCCCCACTACCACAGCCTGTCGGACTTATAGTATAGGTAGTGAGGCTGTTTATGTAGTTATTAATACTTTAGGGACGGGCACGGCAGTAAAAATTAACGGACCATCACTTGGTGGTGTTATGTGAAACGTCCATTAAGTTTGTACAGGTTAATACGTTCTTGTTATGACTTCTAATAATAATGTTGTGAGTTATCTTACTACCCCCCATCCCGCTGTTATTTCGGCGAAGGCTTCACATGTTGAGGATGACATAAAAATAAAGGCACAATAACGGAAAAATCTTTCAGACATTTTTCATTCTAATATAATAGAAATACCGGTGCAACGTGTATTTCTGAAAATTGCTTTTAGAAAAGTTCTGCTTTCAGCGTTAAGCGAAAGTCTTGCTCACCGACGTAACAAAGGCTTTCTTTGTAAAATATATTACCATAAGAACAACGCACTTTAAACAGCAGTAGCGTCATCCATCTTGTTTAAACCGAAATGTTTTGATTACTAAGAAAAACAATGCCGGTAAAATACAAGAAATACGTACGAACTGCTTTTAAATAAAGTAAATGAATTATATAGTAGAGTAAATATATTAATGTTTCCTCTATTTATTAAGGTTAAGCAGGTATAAAACAGACAAACACAACAACCTTTTGTGCCGCAATCGAATACCAGCAACTAAGCGTTCTTTTGACTAAAATAATTATTTCCCGATGTTCATCTGTCTCCCAAAGAATTTGTCCTAAACAGGTTTCTTGCTGAATGTGTGGTGATGACACACATTGTCATCGTAGAAATTGTTATCGGATTTCCACATGAACGATTGGACGATTGCGAATTTTCTTTTGGCAAACAAGAGCACTCGTGTCTGTGGCATGTCATAAGTCGTATATTACAATTGAACGGAAGTCGAATTACTAAATGCCTTGTGTTCGCTGCCCTACATCTAATAGAACGATTTGTCAAAGGGAGGTTTTCGTTACACAATGGGATCAATCTGTTTCCTCGTGAAAAAATAATCTATAGGTAATGAAACCAGTAAGTAAATGCTCCTTTTGACGAAAATAATTATCTGCTGTTCATCTGTCTCCCAAAGGATTTGTCAAAAACAGTTTTTTCTTACACGTGCTGAATGTGCTGATGACACACATTGTCTTCGTACAAATTGTTATCGGATTTCCACATGAATGATTGGACGATTATTGCGAATTTTCTTTTGGCAAACAAGAGCACTCGGACACAATTGTGTCCGTGGGTTGCCGTAAGCCGGATATTACAATTGAATGGAAGTCGAATTACTACATTCCTCGTGTTCACTGCCCTCCATCTAATACAACGATTTGTCAAAGGGAGGTTTTCCATATTCAATGGGATCAATCTATTTGAGCGTATATTTCTGCTTGATAGATAAATAAACACATATAAATCTGTTGTCGTTGCTGTTCTTATAAGAGGAATAAAGACTGGAAATATTAATTACAGCCGGTATATTAAATTTACTACTTGTAGATAATAAAATGATAGCAATATGAATATTCCGACAAAAAATACGTTTCATTTTGTTCTGTACATAACCTTTATTTTACGTAGATACACAATGATGAAGTCTACAATTATGTGAGTCGTGACACTTACAGCTAATAACTGGTGTTCTTGTTTACCTCCATTTGTTGATCCCCCTCGGGGCTGAGCTCCCTTATTGCTATAGTTTACACCACCACCACCTCCCCTTCTTACCCAATGCCATCTATTTCCAACTGCCAGTATTTCCAGTTCATCATTATCCTCAGTTTAGTTTAGTTTTTGTCATGCCTCAGTTTAATTTTAACCATAGATATTTTTAACCAACAAAAAAGAAAATCTCTTGTTCGCAAAGATACATCATAACCAATTAATTACGCTAGTCGAATTTAGCATTTTTTTTTTGCATCATAAATCTCGTCTCTCACTCGGGCCCCCAAGGACGGTCCTATATATTTCATAATTAGGCTCTAAATTCTCTAATATTCTCTCTGAACAATAAACTTATTTAATAACGAAACTTATCTCTCGTTAAGGCTTTATTGTACCTCCTACGAGTTTGGCAAAGAGCTTAACAGGGAATGCCGCTACCTTAATAGAAAGGGGAGCCTTAGTTTATGCAGGCGTGCCTGCATTGTGACGGACTTGTTAAGATCTCAAGCACCCAACATACATACACACACAACACACATCCCTTTGTTTATATGAGAGAGCCAGCGGCTGCCACTGTTGGCTCTCCAGCAAATCTTCGCTTAATCGGTTTAAACGAGGGATCAGCGATGCCAAAATTGATTCGGAGATCACAACAATTAAGTCCTCGATGTATTATCTGTCCATCTGTCAATCGATATAGGCTTACCTCTTGAAATTCCAATTCCATCAGGATTTTCGCCATTAGTCATATGAGATCGAGTGCCAACGATATTCGTATTGTTAAACCAGTCGAACAAATATTGAGCCGCGTATTTTATGTCATAAATGAGTGATTAAAATTAATGCTCAGTACAGAACTAAATTCTCAGTGCCTACTACTAACATCTAATTTATAAATGTCGTCAAGCTACAATAGATCAGATATTATTGTGAACCACCCACATGGCGAGAGAGCAGTGGTGGCCGAGCGGTACCGGCCGCGACTTACGAGTAGGTTCGAACCCAGACAGGCGCTTTACTTTGTGTAAATTATTTCATCACCACTGCTCTCAAAATGGTGAAGGAAAACATCGTGAGGAAACCGGCCGGCATGTCCTAGAACCAAAAACTCGAAGACATGTGACATCTACCAACCCGCACTGGGCCCGCGTGGTGGTTTACGGCCTACTTCCCTCTCATAGAGAGGAGGCCTGTGTCCCAGCAGTGGGAACATTAAGTATAGGCTGATTTATCATTATGACCCACATGGCAATAATGGCGGGTAAGAGATGGAAATGGGTACGAGTTATACCTATTTACAAGAACTTATACCTAATATGTGTAACAGCCTCCCAACGGGACATCATTATGCCTCCAAAATAAGAATATGATGGCAATCTAAATTGTTCCGACCCAGACTTTGGCTACGAGAGAATACGAATGACCTTTAGGTCCTTAGGTATAGATACGAGTACTGCTATCAAATTTTTAACTCGAGTTATCTTCAGTTGTATTTCATTAAGAACATAATTATTATTTCAATAAAATATTCCATTTATTTTGATTGCAAAGCATTATGGAGAGACTACGACCTACTACGGTGCATCGACACGAGTGTCCGCCCTAGGTCGTTGAGCTCGTTGAGTTGCACGATTACTGACAGATGCGTGTACTGGCTGGACACGTCCACTGAATCTGTGCGATTCTTCCCTGAAAAGACCATTTCAGATACCAATCTACATGGTCATCACATGATCTGACCGAGATTATGTCTGGACTTTAAAAGAGACAGTGACCTCTGAGTATGTTTTGGCCTTACTTGTCAGAGTAGTCAGATAGGAAACGCCGACCTCATCTAGTTTTAAAAATATGATTGACGTGTAAAAGTGTTTTTACAAACCTACTTACAGAAATAAAATAATGTATCATTAGGTCAAGGACGATGGTTCGATCCCCGATTCAGGATAAATATTTGGGTGAGCTGTTTGTTTTCGAATCGAAGGATCGAAGTTTTTATTTATCATAACACAGGAATTTTGCGTAAATAAGCAAGCATTTAGTTAAGAATAATTAAATATTAATTAAAGATTCTCTACTATTGGTTAGGTCTTACACTCGCCATCGTTTTAATTTTTTTCGGTGACCAGTAAAAATAGAACTTTGTTAAGTATAAGTCCTCATATTTCATCCGAGGTAACGAATAAATAAAATTATACCTATTTTTATTTTACTCATAGTCCATTGTATATTCATAATGATGTTATCTTCTCAATATGTCGGTATAATAATAAATGAGTGTGTCACCGGAAGGTTATATTTAACACCCACGGGATTCTACACGTGGAAATATCTCGGTGATTGATGATAAAAAACAATATTAAATACTATGTTGTTCAAATGTTCGCCGTTATGAATAAATTATTATAGCTTTTATCTAATATGGGCAAATATGGCTAGCTTTTACATCCTTCTTTGACGTAATCTTTTTATTATTTGACATCATATACAGACAATTATTTATAATTTTTCACCTCTTTATTGGTGGTTGTAATGGCAACCATATCACTTGGTTTTAGTAGATTTTTATATTTTATTTATCCTGTTGATAGATTCTTATTTTGTAAATGTGAGGACTTTGTAGGCCTTGTAGACTTTAGATATGTAGACCATTGTATATTTTATCAAGTATCTGGTACTTGTTGACAGGCCTACGCTGTCCTCCCATACCTACTGTAATTTAAAAACATTGTAAAATCCAATTATTTTTTTAAAAGAGTAACCGTGGAGTTTCTTGCCGGTTCTTCTCCATAGGAAACGACCAATTGGAACCGTGCACCTAGCTTCTGACGTTTCATAAGTGCCCATGTTGGTTTATGTGAAATAAAATATTTTGAATTGAATTGAATAGGAAGGAACTGAACACTGAAATTAGAGCTGATAGAGATGTATAGAAGAAAAAGACGTAGGTACGCATTACGTGGATTCCAAATAGGGACGAGCGCAGGAGGATCATGATGATGATATGATCATTACATACAATTAGGACGATAAGGTTTTAATTTAATTAAATGAAGCTTCATTACATCCATTAATTCTGAAGATAAGCCATGCTCTAAATTCATTCAAGACTTTTATGTCTACCATTTATCAGATTAAAAACCAAGATGTACATTATATCATTATATCACATAACGCTCGAGCGTTATGTTTGAGCTTACATTGCGGCAACTTACGTGAAGTTGATTTTATTTACTTGACTCATTTAGTAAACAAATATGAGATCTCTATTTTGAGAAAACTTATTTCAGTTTTTGTCGAAATGTGTAATAGGTATGTACCTATATTGTCAAAAGCCCAAAATTCCGACAGCCAGTCTTACCAAGGAGTATCGTGTTACCCAGTAACTGGGTTGTGGAGGTCAGATAGGCAGTCGCTCCACGTAAAATATTGGTATTCAACTGCATCCGGACAGACTGGAAGCCGACTTCAAAAATAGCTGGAAAAAAGCTAGGTAGATGTTAATATACCTAATACATATCTATCTTATGTATTTATTACAAAACATTAGGATGTTTCAAACCTCTTTAAAAGTGTGTAAATGATGTGAAAAGTGATAATTTCCCTACCGTGCTTAAGGCGAGGTTGAAGTAGTTTTAAGTTTTTTGGAGCTATTTATTTCCAATTACTGTAAATGTTGCGCAAAATAAAAGTCGTTTTAACAAAATTGAATATACGGTCAAGCGCTGACTAAAGACGGAAACGTAATTACTAATAGTTGGCTCGATAAAAAAAATCGCAAAGATGACACATTTCGAACGTATTTCTTAGTAAAAAATTATGTTACGAAACCATCTAAGTCATCAAAAAATAAGGTTTTAATATTTTCTAGCGCTGGGTAAGGAATATTTTTATATAAGTAGTTATTTATTTTTGTAAGAACAAAAATTAGACGCTGCTCTATTGAGCAGTTCAAGCGCTCACGCCTGCCGGCCAGTGCCTGCGAGAGAGAGATGCCCCGATACGTATTATGCGGGTAGTGAGGAAACGTTATCATACCTACACACCGCACTACAAGAGGGCCTTAATTACTAAATAAGACATACGTGAAGGAAACACACTATAGTTAATTACCTAATTAGTGCTGTCCCTACTTGTCTCGGTCCTCGGTCGATGTTACTTAGTACTTACGTAGTCAGCTTGTTGCCTTCAGTGACGTTTCCACTTAATTAAGTCGAAATTGGGACTCAAATGGAAGTGCAATTGTTCTCCTCCATTGTCTTCTACGTGAAGACAATGAAGTCTTAAAACTTATATCTAAGTTTATTTCCAACATTAGCGTCAGAATTCTTGACCTTTTTCTATCGGTTTACCCCCTACTAATAAACGTTGTATAGCGTCTGTATAGTTACACAACGCTTTGTCTTCTTCTTTCGAAAGTCAAATTACTGACGACTGAAAGACAGAAATCGGTGTGTAACTATTCATCTGATATAATACGTTTATTAGTCTTTATGTGAACTTAATTGATGGTTTTTAAAATTAAAATCTTCATAAAGTATTGAAGATCGTTAAAAAAAATCCACTGAAACCTTTCAATTTACGCAGAATTCTTCGAATACGAAAGAAAATAAAATCTTACGCTAGAAAATTAATCGGAGGACATAACTTATCGTGAAATTTTCTTTATAACAAAACAGTTTCCATCAACACTATCCAAGGAAAATGAATTAATAAACGGCTGATGGCGACCGAGAGTAATTTGCTGACTGGCGCTTTCAAGCTCGCCATCGCTTTGACAATTTACCTTTTATAAATAACATTCCGGTGGGAAAGCATAACATAGCAAATTACTTTATTCTGCCGAAAGTGGCCAAAATAATCAAAGGAGAGGAAAGAATTTATATTCATGGAAATAAGCTTATATTTTACGTGCTGGTTAAATAATCAAAGATGCTTGGTAGACCAGTGCATAGTAATTTTTTACGTGTATAGCTAGCTAAGTTCATTGTGTCAGTTAACACCAGGTTAAGCAGCGAATCATTACTGCAAAAAAATATGATCAGTCCTTTAAAAAAAGTATGGCTAGTCAGAGAATCATTTCTGCAAAAAAAAGTATGGCTGCGCAGAGAATCAATACGTAACTCTAAGCATTGTTTATTATTAAACCTCCATAGATATCTTTGACGTGTTGCTTTTGTTTTCATAAAAAAAATCAAAGCTTTCTTAGATCATGAAAGGGACTTCTACACTCTACTCTACACTAGGGTACCAGAATCTTAGTGGCACACGAAATACGATTATTTTTATCGATGACTAGGCCTTCATAGAATGTCTGGGTTATAACCTACTAGGAGCGCCCCGCGGTTTCACCGGCGTATGTTTCTCGTGGGAATATTGGGATAAAAACTATCCTATGTCCTTTCCCGGGACTCAAACTATCTTTATACCTTTCGTCTAATACGGTTCAGCGGTTTAAGCGTGAAGAGGTAACACACAGACAGACCCACTTTCGCATTTATAATATTAGTATGGATTAGTAAATAAAAGTGTAAGCAATATATGCTCGTCTATTATCCGCCATCTTCGTCCTGGCCTGCCGCGATGGCGTCGTGCGTTTAGTGGGACCCAATCGGTGGTTTTCTTAGCCCAATTGTCATCTGGCATGCGGCAGACATGTCCGGTCCAGTCCCTCTTAAGTTTAGGGGTTTTCTGGGAAATGTCCGTTATCTTGGTTTTGGTGCGCAGTATTGAGTTCCTTATACGGTCAGAAATTCGAACCCTCAGATTACTGCGCTCCATGGCTAGCTGGCTAACCTGGAGCTCGGACCTCTGCTGAAGTGTCAAAGAGAGAGGTTTGAGCACCATATGTGAAAATGGGGAGAATGCACATGTCTAGTGGTAGATCTCATTTTAGAAGATCGTACATTGACTAATAGCTCCTCCAGGCGCTCTCGGTGCGTTGCGCAACTTCTTTCTCTTGTCGCGCCTGGAAAATAGTCTCACTATTTGGCCCAGATAGATATAGTCTTGAACATATGCAATCTCCTCACCCCCAATATCCTTTTGATGCTGTTAGCCATGAGTTTGGTCTTTGACATGCTCATCCTAAGCCCAATCTCGAGGCTTGCCTTGTTCAAGTCTGCGAGCATGTTACCCAACTCAGCTGCTGATGAGGAAAAAAGTATAATAATTTAATGAATTGTATTTTTCTTTTTCTCTTTATATTACTTTTAATATTATTTCTTTGATAGAGTGTACCAAACCTAAAAAATATCACGTGAAAATAATCCTAGGCTTACAAATATTAGTTTCAACGTTATTTCTTTGATCGAATATCTACCTGCGTCAAAATAAAGTTTTCTCAGTTAATATCAGTTGATGCTAAAGTGACTAAGCAACAAAAAATATAAAAAACAATTTATACGAGGATAACTTTCATTAAAGCCTAAAATGAACCCTCATTTTAGACTTTAATGAAAGTTATCCTATCGAAATCTTTATGCGTGAGACTACCCAGTCTCACGCATAAAGATTTCGATATAAATCACGCTGGAAGCATTTTATGGTGAAAACAACCATGAAAGCGACGTATCTACCTACAGATATATGTAGCTACTAGCTGACCCGTGCCCACTTCGTTGGGCGGTAAACATTTTAACTTGTGATGAAATTATGAGTGTGGTTCGGTCCTGCGATGTTCTCGCGCTTTGGCTAGCGAGCCTCTGCGAGCGTTCAGCGCTAGACTCCCTATCCGTTGTTGCAGAGACATGCTGCCTTAAATCACTGAGACGCTGCGCAAGTTCAGCGCTAGATTCCCGAGCACGGGCCTGCGATGTTCTCACAGTTTGGCTAGCGAGCCGCTGCGAGCGCTCAGCGCTAGACTCCGTATCCCTTGTTGCAGAGACATACTGCCTTAAATAACTGAGACGCTGCGCACGTTCAGCGCTAGATTCCCGAGCACGGGCCTGCGATGTTCTCACAGTTTGCCTAGCGAGCCGCTGCGAGTGCTCAGCGCTAGACTCCCTATCCCTTGTTACAGAGACATGCTGCCTTAAATCACTGAGACGCTAGATTCCCCAGCGCGTGCTTGCGAAATATTTTCTCTATTCCTCGAGAGGCGCTGATGTTTTTCAAGAGCAGACTCTTCCGTACGGCGTACTCGAGCTGCTCTTGTCTGGGATGTCTGACGGGAAAGTTGTGATTTCCTTTTAGGCATGATAAACAATCGCTGAAACTGTCCGATATCCCAAAAACAGAAATACCACAGCTTCGAACTCGAAGAATGAGAACGAAGTAGTATTTGTGTTTTAAGAAACCGAGCAACCAAAACAATTTTAAAGACCAGCAACATCCAACCAACTACTTAGTGCGTACAACTCACCTACCTAACGACGAAAGTTAAATAATAACTGGAGAGGGTCATTATGCACAACGCCATCTATGGGTAAATGGATAAAACGTCCGTACAAAGCATGTTCTAATGCGGTTCGTGAATGGACGGCGGCATTTTCCGATTTAGTAATTTTATATTATCTTGGAAACTATTTAACCAATTGACACACTGTTTTGGGCAAATCGTATCTCTACGATGTTCTTGTGATCATAATAATATTTTTTTCGATAAGGTTTAATATTTTGTTGTTTAAAAAATCGTCCAAAGGTAAGTACGTCGAAAAATACTTTTTTTAACACATAAAAGCTACTATATCTGCTAAAATATAAAAGATAGAAATATGGTGTCGCGGACTTTTTTGTAGAACTATTCAAAGCGGACCAGGTTGCCATACATTGTTTTCAATTATATACAACTGTTAAGGCAGCGCATGCAAATAACTCTGTTGTAAGAGCTATTTTTTTCCGCCTGGCTAGACAAAAATTGAGATAGTTCGGCTAATATGCATGATATCTTTATAATTTATAGCCTATAGCACTACCGAATAATGTAGCTTTCTACCAGTGAAACAATTTTTAAAATTGGTTCAATACTTCCGGAGATTACCCCCTACATACAAACTTACAAACTTACAAACTTACAAACAATTTTACCTCTTTATAATATTAGTATAGATGGAAACTATTTAACCAATTGACACACTGTTTTGGGCAAATCGTATCTCTACGATGTTCTTGTGATCATAATAATATTTTTTTCGATAAGGTTTAATATTTTGTTGTTTAAAAAATCGTCCAAAGGTAAGTACGTCGAAAAATACTTTTTTTAACACATAAAAGCTACTATATCTGCTAAAATATAAAAGATAGAAATATGGTGTCGCGGACTTTTTTGTAGAACTATTCAAAGCGGACCAGGTTGCCATACATTGTTTTCAATTATATACAACTGTTAAGGCAGCGCATGCAAATAACTCTGTTGTAAGAGCTATTTTTTTCCGCCTGGCTAGACAAAAATTGAGATAGTTCGGCTAATATGCATGATATCTTTATAATTTATAGCCTATAGCACTACCGAATAATGTAGCTTTCTACCAGTAAAACAATTTTTAAAATTGGTTCAATACTTCCGGAGATTACCCCCTACATACAAACTTACAAACTTACAAACTTACAAACTTACAAACAATTTTACCTCTTTATAATATTAGTATAGATAAAACATAGTGCCGTCAAGCGATCCGCCGTAGGTATGAATCATCTACTATATCGATCAGTTGCTGTTTGACATTTCACGTTATAGGTCGCTCAGTTCTTTTTTGTATTTGCTCAATTACTCGGCAAATACATAAAAGATTTTGTACCTTGTAAGGTGCCTTTTGTACCATGTGTAGACAAAGGAAGTACCTACGCTGTAGCAAATTACAACAAGAATTACCGTGGTTCGTGGGTTCACCTACGTTTCACAATCACGTATTTAACTTTTAAAACTTTAGAAAGTACCATGCATTATATTTTGAGGTTGAAGTTAAAAGGTTTACCTACTTATTGAAAATATGACTGATGCTACTGGCTAGTTTAAATGAAAAAATTTAAAACCCCTGAAATAAATGTGTCGATTAAATAATCGGTCAATAGTTTTGGCAGTAACTAGCCAGTGGCTACTTTATTAATTTTGAACATACATTATGTAAAAAGGCTGCAAGCTTTGTTCCAAGTAAAATAAAAATTAACTTCAAAGTTATCCTTGTCACTTAAAATGACTAAAAGTCGTCGAGAACTAAAATGCATAAATTAGCATACACAGACGAGCGCAGCTCTAGTATAATTTAATTCTTCATCGTGAAGTTTTGCATAGATAACGCTTCTCAGTCTCGGTGCCTCTCCATTATAACAAGGCACGCTATCGCATGTCGGTGATTGTCGCTAGTCCTATTGTAGCGACATGTAACTGCAATATCTTAGAAACAAGAAAAGAATTCAATTTAAACTTTCGTTTCTTTTTGAAACTTTCGTCCATTTATTAGTAGCGTTCCCAACAATGTTACTCTCGGTTTCAAAACCGAGAAAATGTGACAGAATTTATTTATTTATTTATATAGGTATACTTTATTGTACTCCACAAAAATACAAAAAAATAAAACGAATTATCGATCACTAAAAATATACAATGGGCGGCCTTATCGCTTTCTGCTATCTCTTCCAGGCAACCTTGGAATGGACAGTGATTTGCCTGGACATAAAATGGGGTTGTCGTTGGTGTAATAACATACTAAAATAGATACACAGATATATACATATCCTAAAATAATAGATACATAAATACATACATACTAAAAAGAATTTTAGTATTTTAAAGCTTTTAACTAACCGTAGTTGTTTTATGCGCTTACGAATTCCCTGATGGGTAAAGAATGTTCACCAACCCTTTTACCTGGACTGACCGCTGCAAGCGCAGATTTAACTCGCTTTGACCCGTGTGGCAGCCATTTGAGCCATTTAGCCACGAGCCCCAGATCCAAAGTTGTTTACCCGCATATATAAATAATTTATTCCTTTTTAACTCGTTAGAGCGGCGCCGCAGTTATTTCTGTTTTACGTCTAACACATTAGAGATAAAAGTTCAGAAGAAAATCATGTTTCATAAACCAGTTAAACGGGTGTATGGCTGGAAAACTCGACGTAAACAACTTACAGACGCCACAGAACTTATCGAAGATCTATTAACGTCTTTATTTGCTACACCTAGAATTACGTAACTGTTTGTTTGTGATAATAAACAATAGCTCAGAAAAGAGGACACTTGGAACCACAGAACAGATACTTGGAACCATAGTGCAAAAACAGTTGCGCCCAAAATATTTTCAAATCTGACGACAACCTGATCTTGTTATAAAGCCTTTAGCTTTCTAAAGGCATTATGAATATTGAAGTTCTAAATGGTCTGAAAGCCTATGTAGATATTACCAAAACGGTTTAAAACTGAATTATTTTACATTTCATATTAATTTGACATTTCGATAGCACCCACAACAAGAAGTGTTTAATAAAGCAACTTACCGCTTATTTATTTTATACTTTACCTCAGTTCTAATCGTCTCACAGGCACAATACACCTGTTTTATATAAAAACTGTACATAGTTATGTAGTGTGTGTCATGTGATGTGGCACACTCCATCCAATCAGTTCCACTAGAATCCTTTCGCGTGGGATTGAATCGGTTGAATTGAATTTGGGCTAAGCCTGGGCGAACAAACGCCTTGTACTATATTTTCGAATTGTTAAAGCTAAATATAGATCTTTATCTCTGCTTTACCGGGAAATAGGCTTCTTTACAATACTTTATTAGGGTTAAATAAAATGTACAAAAAGTAGTTTTGATGAGCCCGAGGCTGGACAAGAATTCAATTCTATTCTACATAGGGATATATATATATACTATATAATGCAAACAAAAATGTACCTATAGTTTTTATCACACATATGGTTTAAAGAAGTGCCTATCTGGATTACTCATCTACAAATCTATATATACTAGTAATAAAGCTGAAGAGTTTGTTTGTTTGTTTGAACGCGTATTGAAAAATCTTATTGCATTTGATAGTCCAATTCTTGAGAAAGGCTATTTAACATCACGCTATGACCCTTAGGAGCCGAGTAAAAATAAAAAAGTTACAAAGAACGGTAAGCGAAAACGATGTGACACGGACGAAATCGCGGGCAGAAGCTAGTATGTAGATAAATCAGTAAAGCATTTGTTTTAGCTGTTCCTAAAGATTATTCCTGATAAATTCACACCAAATCGACTCAACCAGCGGGGCAATTACGTAACACCGATTTCATTTTGACAGTTCAACAACATTCATTGCGTTAATTCCGTGTTGAGAAGACAAATTTTTCGAACATATAAAGCAATGGATTACCAATTTGCTTCAAAATTATTCAGATTCCGATTGATAGTGTGTTACGCAATTAGGGTGCTGTCTATAGATTTATTGCCGCATATTCGGATATTCCGAGCAGTAACACTCATACCACTGTTAATTTTCTTCCAAAGATAATCCGCATTCGCACGTGTTCTATGTAAATATATCTTATTACACATCGACTAACGATCATTTAACTTTGGCATCGCTATCTTCAGTAAGTATCCTTCGGACTTGGTAACTCGATAAACCTACATGTACGTACCTAGTCTTGTGCGACAGTTATGGATGGCGACGATACGACTAACTGTAAAACTATTAATTGGATTGTGTTTTATCGTTAAAACTTTACGGACAATGTTAAATGGGAACAGGTTTAAGTTGAAGACGGATTTATGTTACGACACTTTGTTGAGAATATTACAGCCTCACCTAAAGCTATACAACATTTGTATAGCTTAGAATCTGAATTCATAATCATAGAACTTAACAATAATAGTGACATCGCACAGGCTACTGCCTCTAACTAATTTACAAACAAATTCTGATGGAGATACCAACTTGGCCCTTGGTTGCAACTGCAAGGAAATTATATTATGCAACTAAAGTGTTTCCGAGAGTCGTAGTGGTTCCCAATCCGGCTTATAGTTAGACCTCCAACACTTCGAGTACGTAGTTGCCGACAAGAGTTTCATCCTTGCAGTTTTGTTGGTATTCCGCTGTGAAAACATCGGAGAGGAAAAGTTTTGGCAAATACTTTTCCGCGGAGGGCGGCGGGAAATCTAGCTCGGTGTGACCATCTTTACATACCGAGACCCATCCGTGCCTCGGAAAGCACGTTAAGCCGTTTGGTCCCGATTGTCATTCGTAGATCTTTGACAGTCATTACGGGTCGTCAGAAGCCCGAAAGTCAGACAACCAGTTACCAAGGGGTTTCGTATTAGGTACCCAGTAACTGGGTTGTGGGGGTCAGATAGGCAGTCGCTCCATGTAAAATACTGGTATTCAGCTGCATCCGGTTAGACTGGAAGCCGACCCCAACATGGTTGGGAAAAGGCTAGGCAGATGATGATGACATATATATATTGCTTCAATTTCCTAAAATCCCAGGCGGCCTTTGTATTGGGGTTAAGGCAGTTGGTACGTTGCTCTACTAGAGTTATGACCTCGTAACTTCAGTGCAGCGACTTGATGCATTATGTTCGCTTAAAAAATTTAACCAGATTTATAAATTGTATGGCTGGCTTGTCAAAGCTTTATGAACGGCGGAACAGAGAGTTTGGTAAACATTAATACGTATTATGAATGTACTAGCTTTTGCCCGCGACTTCGTTCGCGTGGAATAGTGACTTCCGGCAGATTTTTGGTTTTACCCACATAGTTCCCGATCTCGCGGGATCTCTTCAAAAATGTAATGTGGAAGATATTCATAAACCTTTTAATCGACAAATACAACGGAACCAATTTTGAAAACAACCACCAGACATATAATGTACTCTGTGCACCAGACAACCCAACAAATAAACTTTTTAATCTACTAATACAACGGAGCCAATTTTAAATTTACGAAACGATCAATCCGCAATTCCACGACAGTACCGAAGCGCTCGGCCGATACCCAACCAAATGCGTGTAACGAAACCATAGCGCGATCTATTTCGATCCCAACGCCATCTATCGAGCATAGTGACAACTCGGATTATTTATCTATACTCCGTTCGGGCATTTTCTTTGTACTAAAAGTTTTATTATATTGATATTATTTTTTTCATACCTTTTTACTATTTATTTACTTTTTTCCGATGAATTAAAACAATAACATGAACCGAACTCGTGTAACGATCGACACCATTGCGCGAGCACCAACTCGACATAATTATAGTACTAATAGAATTATCTATACTCCGTTAGAGCATTTTCTTTGTACTAAAAGTTGTATTATATTATATTTTCATACCTTTTTACTATTTATTTACATTTTTCCGATGAATTTTCAGTACTGAATTGATGCAGACTGTTGACCAATAGATGGCGCTGTATGTCCGGAATAAATTTTATTTTTTATTTAATTTTTTATTTTTTGTAATAAAAACTATCCTATGTCCTTTCTCAAGTTCCAAACTATGTCTGTACCAAATTTCACACAAATCGGTTCAGTAGTTTAGGCGTGAAGCAAAGACAGACAGACAGACAGAAAGACAGACAGACAGAGTTACTTTCGCATTTATAATATTAGTTAGGAATTTAGGATTAGGATTGCTGTATTTCATCAAGGCGTCAATGTTGTGTATTATTGGGAGTCATAACTTCTATAAATCAATGGTCGTATAAACGTCTCTGTAACGTATTTATGTAATCAAACTGTTGTTATATTTTACTCCGTGACCTAAAACTAATGTAATGATTCCTCCCACTAGTATGTATATCCGATAATAACAAAATATAGAGCTTGATATCTGATTCTCTATATTGCTATTGTAGATTGGCCAATTTGTGATTAGTCAGTGTTATTTATTTATTATTTATTTATTTATTTAATACTTTAAGCACAAATGTACAGAGGCGGACTTAATGCCATAGGCATTTTCTACCAGTCAACCTTTGGGTGATGCAGAGACAAACAGTGGTAGGTGCAATCCTGAACATTGAGGAATAAATATTTTAAATATAAAGATACGCATAATACATATAAACTTATTAAAACTATGAATATAATATATACCTACATACTACATATAAATATAAGCATAAATAAATAAACATAAATACACAAATATACTTACTAAAATAAAAAGAAATAAGACAAACAATGAGAAAATAATTACCGTTGTGATGATACTGCCAGCTTCTTGCGAATGTGCTCACGAACCTTAACTTTAAAGGATAATCGGTTGGTAGCCATCCTGATTTCCTGGGGGAGCGCATTCCACAGAGAGATAGACTGAACGAAGAAGGAAGAGTGAATGAAGTCTGTGCGGTGAGTGGGACATTGGAGAAGACGATTGTGTGATGAACGCAGATTTTTATTGTGGTTCGCGCAAATGTACTGAAAGTGAGGGGCTAGATAACCAGGGGAAGACGGAGAATCAAGAAAAGAGAACAAGGTGGTCAGCGCCCTTAGCTCTCTGCGCTGGCGTATGGGCAACCACTTTAGAAGCGACCGATGCGCAGAGACATGATCATATTTACGCAGATTGAAAACGAATCGAATGCAATTATTGAGAAGACGGTCAAGTTTGTTGAGGAGATCTGCATTCAGGTCATAGTAGCACACATCACCATAATCGATGATAGGGAAAATAAGGGACTGCACAAGCATTGCTTTCGTACTTAAAGGTAATAAATTTTTCAAACGGTATAGAGCCCGCAGCGTTCCAATAACCTTCTGGCTCACCCTAGCGACTTGAGTCCTCCAGTTCAGGGTACAATCAATGTGCAAGCCTAGGTCCTTCACGTCAGTACCAAAAGGAACGATCGTACCATTGAAGAGAACTGGCGGCAAGGTTGTACCATCTACCTTGCTAACACTACGAGAACTGCCAATGATGATCGCCTGACACTTCGTAGGTTTGTTACGCAGTCAAGCTTAAATGACCGGACCCACAATCTACATAGAGATGAGGGCTTTCCATCTTGTTAATGTTTAATTTACTCTGTAAATAAAGGCCCCGACATACGGTACAACGGGGACCGAACACAAATATTTTAGTATTTCACTCCATCATTGTTGTTTTCAATCTCTGCACCTTTTAGGTGTTCAATTATTCTCTTTGCCCATAAATTGGATATCGTGAATCCACTTTTTTTTGCTCCTGACAATGGAAGCAATTTGTAACATCAATCACTCTTTTCCAGAGTCACGTGACGATCTGAGATATTTAATTACCGCTCATGCTTGCCATTTTTCTGTTTTAAAATGATTTTTTCGCTGAGCCTGAGTTTTTGAAAAAGATTTCTACGCTGTTTGACAATTTATCCTGAATTGGATTTGTGATTGGCTTAATTGTTTCAAAGTAATAGCGAACCAAAATTGGTTTTCGTTTATTTTATTGGAACCGTGTAGGCGTCCATGCTGACAGCAATTTATTTTGTGTATCTACGAAAATAGTACTATTGAATATTGAATTCCTAGAGGACAGAATTTACGGTCCTATAATTGATCTGAAAATTGTACTAATTCTGATAAGTACCTGGTCGAGTTCAGAACAGATTTCTGCCAGATTCAATTTGTAAATGTTGAATGCTGCTAAATAATTTAGTTGCTAATCGAATAATAATAACCCTCATTGTACCGAGGTGTATTAAATACTAAATTATTCGACAGCGATGCGGTGTAGAATACTTTAACGTGAAACGAGCATTTCTATTTTCTTGATACAAATTCAAAGGTGAATAATACAATTAAAGCAACATCGTACTGTAGTTAATGTGGACATGGATAAGCCGGAAATGTAAAAACAAACATCAAACTCAAAGCATTTATTTCAATTAAACCAATTACAGGCACTTTTGAATTGTCAAGAGGTCGGTCAGTCAGAGAGATGAAGCTAGTTGCCCATTCCAAAGCTTAGGTACCTATGGAGAAGAACGGCCAAGAAACTTCATAGACACTCTTTTAAATCAAAATAAAGCACTCGGTAAAATGTCGAATCATTCTCGTGTGAGCTCTCCACACGACATAATGCCAAGAGCTTTGGACCATTTGCAAGAGAGCACAAAAAACATGCTCCGGTGACTCGAAAATTCAAGAGTCAAGAAACGAGGAAGGAATGACGCTAAATTACGCCAGTCTAGTCTCTAAGATGGATCTTTTAGAACAATGAAAGAAAAGGAAACGAAAAAATGTTCAAAGATTATGTCACTTCGTCAGCCTTGCTAACTTCCTGGCGAAGGATAAGTCGAAGTTAAACGCGAACGTATTCTACAATTGAAGTCTCTTTGGAGAATGTTGTCCATGTAAACACAACGCGATAATTCACGTTGTATACTTGTGTCCAACCTTCACATAGTTGTGAAGCGCAGCGCATTTTCATATTTCCAATTCGCTGGTCTCAGAATGTTTCAATAAAATCTTTAGATGTTACTTAGAAGAAACATCGCCAGCGCTTTATGTGCTTCAATCATGACTAACTGCTATATTGTATTGTATTGCACCATTCAGAAATTGTTTGTTAAAAGTTTCAGTATAATAGAAAACAGAGATTTGTTCAAAAGGACTTCAAATTACCTATGTAGTTCATTATACGAGCCGGATGCTCGATGTATAAATTGTTCATTCACTTCCTGGCGCTCTCATAATCTTAATCCGCTTATCTTAATTGCATTGTCCTCGTTAACCGTGAAGTGGCCAGCATCCTACTCCTAATTTAATAGGAAGATCGGAGCTGTTCAATTTCGGAGATAAACGCCCGAACCACGCCGATCGACGACGGTGCGACCATGCGTGTTGCGAACCTTTACGCTGGTGATTCTAACAACCCACCTCTAAAATTCCTAGGCAGCCATCAATTAAGTTTGTAGAAAACAACTCGATGGGAAAACTCCAAAGTAAGTTAATCGGAAGAAGAAGGAAAGGGTTGAGATAAAATTTAATCCCCAACGACAATACGGGTACCTACTACTCGCTGTCTTCAGGGGAATAAAGGGAAAAGTAAATAACGTTATATTAAATCATTGTGCGTCAAAAAATGCTCTCTTTTGTAGTTAAAAATGTTTTTTTATAAAACTCTAGCTTCTGCCCGCGACTTCATCCGCGTGAAATTCGCCCGCCCGCGCTGTTACTTCGCTTTCGGTTAGCGTTCTTTCTGACTTTTTTTCTTTTTGCTCGACTCGGGTCGTAGCGTGGTGTTAAGGAGACCTTATAACCTTCGTCAAGAATTGATGGGCTATCAAATGCAAAAAGATTTTACAAATCCGACTGGTAGTTTCAGATTCAGAGATGAGCGCATTCAAACAAAGAAATAAACTCTTCAGCTTTATTATCTATCCGAAAATATTGTACTTAGCTTTATCGCATTTAATTAAACGGAAGGAAATTCTTTCTAAGAACTGGTTACATAGAAGTATAAAAAAAGCCTTCGTGGAAATCCAGTTACGAAACCCCGGTTTACTTGACGGCCGAAGCGGGTTCGAATATCCCCTGAGACTTGATTCTAAGTTTTATTTAAGACAAAATAGTGCGAGAGTGTACCCTTAGAAGTGAAACGGATTTGGATCCGATCCAAATAAGATTTACAACTATGTCAGGAGTCCGATATTCCATAAAGTCGGAGATAAGCAACAAGTACTTACTTCTTTCTAGAACCTTTCTTTTGGTCGAGATAAGGCACAATATGTTTTTTTAACCTTTTTATACAAAATCCTATCGTTCTTAATCGAAAAGGGTTGAAAGGTTTATTTCTAGTTTGGAGGTCATTCTGTAAGACAAAGACCTTTATCTCATTTAGAGATCGTTACGGAATGCTAGCCAACACGTTATGAGCGGATTTAGAAATAAAATATACCGCGACGCAAACCCTTATTACAAAAGTTATCTAAAAATAACTACAAACCTATACCACCCACACCTATAAACCTAAAAGTTTGTATAAAGCTGAAAGCTGTGTATTTACATAAATATATTGGCTTCTAAACTTTTTATTAGTTTAAAAGTCAATGAGATTCTGTGTACACATTACTGGGTTATATTCTGAGTAATCTTTAGTAGACAAACAAATCTCGTTTACCGGTCCCGAACTTAAGTTTTAATGTATAAACTGATACCTTTTATATATTTATTACGTTCCATTTCTACATTAAGGCTTATAAAAATGTCTAGTGTTCTTTTACGTATTTTCGATGACAAATACTAAAAAGAATAAATGTGTTGTTATTTTAGGATGAAACCTCAAATGTTGGAAGGTAACTCTTCTCGGAAAAAGAAAATAATATTTTCGCGCTCGCTGGCGTCCTCGTTTATTTGGGCGCCGTGGGTTATTATCATTTGTGATATTCGGAAGATGAGTGGTATTAAGACCCGTAGTTTTATTCCATGTGCACATTCACTCACGTGTTTCTTTAACCCTTCAAGCATCCACTGTACACCAAGTGTACATAAGAGAAAGTGTTCGAAACGTCAATGGTACACCAAGTGTACCACGGTGTACACAACTATTGTCATTGTATGTTGCACGTCGAATAGTGAAATATGGCTGAGCTTTAATGTATTATAACACCATATTATATTTTATGTATTACCCATATTTGCAAAATAAATGTTCATTCTATTCTACTCTACTTATAAATATCTATCACTTACCACATAAGACGTAGATTAGTTACCTTACATCACACCTACTGCACACCCACATTCTTTACTAAGACACGTTTAATGTACACTACACAACTTAAACGCTACCCATAAACATAAAAACAGCCACCTTTATTTTCTTTGTCTATGCTAGAGCGGTCAATTACCGACATAAAACAGGCATGTCCTCACTAATAGAATTAAGAGCTTTCCAAGTGGATTGAACAGCGTCGTTACGAACTAAAGTACTTGTATATTTATAGATATAAGGGTTTGACACAATCAGTAGAAAATAATAAAGTAAAGGCACATTAATTGACAAAATGGGATCACTCAATTCGAAGCCCGTTCTATTGAATAGCTACAACCGCCCTCGAATATGGCTGCGTTCACTGGCTGTCTATATATTTTTCTATTCGCGGAAAACCCAATCACTGACATTGTTCGACACATGCTTTGAAAAGGCAATGAATTTGTACTTTGATTTTACTGGTTTTATATTGGCCGCTGGAGAGGAATAGAAAAGATGGATGAAAAGTGTGAGTGATGAAATTAATGAAAAGGGAGTAACGATTGATGGCGGAGAATGTAAGAGAAAAATATTTTGTAACATAGGATAAGGGAGGGGAGAAGATGTAACTGTGCTACTGAGTTGCAAAGGCCTCATCCGGAGGGTTCCCTTTTCACTGTATCTTGCCGATTTCAGGCTCTATAAGTCCAACTTGGACTCAAAGATGGTGCCATAAACCATATTTAAGACTCTTATGTCTTACGTACAGCTAGGAAAGCTATTGTTCCTCGACACCATTTTCTTTCTCTTTTTTTTTGTCTTTTCCTGTTTTGTTCTTATTTGCCCAAGCTTAATTGCATCATTAGATTAAAAAGTTTTCTGACTGACGGTCCATAAAAGATATCTTGACCTCTTACGTAAAGTCCTCAAGTTGCAGACTCCAGATGGCTTCAAGTTGACGTGTTAAATTAGATAAGAAACTTCTCACTCAAGACAAGATAGACACTACGAGTTACGATACGATGTCTCTAAAATAAACTTTTAGTTTTAAACTAAAACAAATTGACAAACCCCAGCTGCCGCATTAGGTCAAAGTCATCATTGGATTATCTTCTTTAAAAGTGTACCTACACTACAAACTAAACACAAAATAACTTTGTTGAAAATGCAGCTTCAATACTAAGCTCACACTTTCAGCGGGGAACAACGGGTGCAACTGATTTTCGTTGGGTATTCGCCGAAATTATATTTTGCTGCACTACACAGATACCCCCCTGGCAAGGGAGATGATTCCCGCCGCTCTTCCGCCCACCCCTAATCGTCCGTTGTAGCGTAATATGACGCGGTCCATTACAATTTACCTATTAGTGGACAGACGCTTATCATCTGACCACAACTGGTAACTGGTTGGACTGATTGCAGACCACAGATAGAGGAATGATGATAGAGAATGAAACATAAAAGTCCTTGTAGCAAAGTTGGTTATTTCGTAACACCTTTATAAGTTGGTAGAAGATTGGAATAGCGCGGGTAGTCCACATTTGCAAGCTCATCTTTTATTCACTGGCAGAAGGGTCGATCGGTCGGAGAGACTAAAAATAGGCTAATTTATTAGTCCCGGGACCCTGGCACATTGATTTGTTTCTCAAACCTAGTCTAGCAATATAAATGGAAAACTTAATTGTACTCGTATGATTATAAAGTTTGTTTTATTTTACTTTTTACTGAATCCGTAATTTTGAATTTGATTTGAATTGCGATCAAAGTTTTGTTCAATCACGGCAAAAGTTTTGCACAGTTCAATACTTCAGAAAATATAATTTTCTCTAGATATTGAGTCGGAATTCGGATTTTTTTAAGTTGATTGGGAGCAGTTTCGCAAATGGTAACGCTTGCAAATACTATTTATATGTAGGTATTGGTTAGTGAAATGGGCTATGCTACAGAGCAAAGCAATCTGGAGGTATCTAATGTCTAAACCTTTAATTCCACTCCACTTTACTTCATTTTACTTTATTTGTATTTTTATTTTATTTGCTACTAGTTGATATAAAAAATAACGAAATATGTATTTGTATATAATTAAAGCAAAAAACGTGTAAGCTTTTAAATGTATATTTTTAGTGAAGAGCGCTGTTGTCTGAGATACAGATATTTATTTATCTAGTTCAGACACAGATGTCTTGTCGAATTTCTGTTAGTATAAGCTCATCTATGTTTTTATTTATAATTTATATCTTACTTAAATTAGAATTTCAAATAAATTATTATTAAATTATTAAACCTTTAATTGAAATAAGTTGTAAAACTTGTTGATTGTTAAGAGGAAATGCGAGTGGTCGTTTCTCCATAGAAACGCTCTCATCTGTTTTCTTTCTGGTTAATGACCATAAAGCAATTATTTTTACAGAATAATAAATATTAACTACTTGTATGTCCCTATGTTTTCCTTTTTGATGATACATTATTTTTATAAGCACTAGAATCCTCGAAAAATGCTCAAAATTGCCGCTGTCAACAGAGGCCTAGTGTACAAAGACAACTATTATTGAAAAAATAAAAACATAGGGACAGAATATTATATCCTTCTTATTCAGTTTATGAAATATCTTTTAAATTGGTTCAATGTTGGAGGAGGAAATAGACGAGATCCAAACCTCGAATTATGACTTTTTACTTAGGCTTTTTCAAAAGTCTCTCCGACCGCATTTCCTCTTAATAAAGGCTAATTGAAATGTGATAATTGTTTAGTGCAAATTTTACCAGAAAACGTAGACACCTCAAAACTCATCATCTTCCTGCCCCTGTCCCACGTTATGTGGTTTCGGCGCAAAACGTTTTCTTCTTCTTCAAAAAAGTCACACACTCTCTGAAAACCCGAAAAAACCTAACTTAACTACAATTTTCAAACGTAACTGAAATAACCAATCCATTATTCCAAATTTCTGATACTCCTACGCGTTATTTCTTTCCCTTTGTTCGTTTGCTCCTTCAGCGGATTCTCACGAATAAAACGGTGGTATAAGCATTTCTTTCGGGCTGTCAGTCGCGATATCCTCATTAGAGGCCGCCCGGCGCTCAAAAGGGTACTTCTCCAATAAAGTGCTGATGGTTTTTGCTTGGCTACAGAAAGCTGCGACAGCAAAAACTACCTTCGTGGGATGAGGATAACTAGATCCGGTCTGAAACATTGTTATAGACGCTTTTTGCACCTTGTTCGCAATTACCACTTAACATAACAGGGTTATAGGTACTCGTAAACAAATACTGGCGTTTTCTGCTTACTTTTATCATTATTTTGTGATCTTGTTAGAAATGTCTAAGTAAATGTTGAAGTCGAAAGTTCTGTAAAGAGTACGGATATAAATCGCTCCTCCAAGTTATATTTTATTTCAAGTCGCAGAAGTTGATCGGGATCGTTAGCTTATAGTTTCAAACTTGTAATGAAGTTTCAGAACGTGGAACGGAATACATCGCAGAATAAACAAGCCCTTCCGAGGTATTTTTTTCCTCTTTCTTTTTGGCGCCCGAGGGAAAATGCTAAAATGTACACAAATCCATCTCCGGTAAATGCTCAATGAATATTTTATCGTTCTATAATTTCATTTCAGCAATCCATTAATATCCTGAACCATTCCACAAAAAATAAAAAGAAAAATATTCAAAAATGGCACTGTTCGAATTGACTGATTTGAATTATAGGTAATTTTTAGAACATTGGAAAGAGGTTCGCCTAGAAGTTGGACAGTATGGGCTATTAAAAAGTTAACGATGTTTCCCTTCACATAAAGTGAGTAATCCAAGAAAATGGTTTAGTGTTCACTGTTTAGTCATTAAAAACCCTTTCACGGTGCGTAATACCCAGAAACTCACCATTGTCTTTGCCTTTTATACGAACCGCGTTTTTCTTTTCACGATAAAAGGTTTTTCTTTTATTAGTTAAGCAAAGCGTGCACATGAGCCTTGTAAACAGGCATGTTAGGCGCTTTTCTGCGAATTTAACGGTCTTTAACTTCTTATATTCACTCTTCACTGCTTTATGTAAGGAAACGGAAATATAATTACCTCGGTTGGTACTCATACAACAGTGAAGATTTCGCTTCCGTAATCGTATTTTCAACTTACTTTCAGGAGTATATTTGAAATGAAAGCTCGCTTATAGAGAAAAATGACCAGAAAGTTTGTCGTTAAACAAAATTTACTTTCATAAAAGTTCAAAATATCTCTTGAGTAAGAGAAGTTAGCCATGACGTACGTGATTGACATAGTTAGGGAACAAACGATATATGGCTCATTTGGAGAAACATCGACGTAACTGCTACTTTACTTTTTTTTTACATCTTTGTTTCTCCTAACGTAAATACGCTTTCTAAGTGCTTTTTCATATTTAACTAATTTTTGAGAAAAAATACATTCAAATTCAAATTCAAATTCATTTATTTGTCCGAACATGGTAGTACATTACATGGTCTTAAATTAATAAATGGTCTCATCATATTCTGCCACGTGGGGCGCGCAAATATTAGGTACACAAATAAAATGATTGCAATACAAAAAATAAATTTGTGAGGTTAATATTAATACTATTTTATAAATAATTACAAAATAATATTACAATATGAGGCATGTCAGTTAAAAATATTATCTAGATTAATGTCAAGTATTATTCAATGTGAAACTATCAAAGAGAGATTTCAAAGTGTCAAAGTCGTATCGTCCAAAAATTCATTTAAATTATAATAACACTTCTTACATAGCAACTCTTTAAGTTCCTTTTTAAACCCATTTAAATTTAACTGTTTGATTTGTTTTGGGATTTTGTTAAAAACTTGCGGGGCTATACAGAATATGCTCTTCCACATTAATGCGGTTTTGGCCCTACGTCCGCGTAACATGTCATTCCGCCTGTTACGTTTAACTGTATCTGATAAGTTGGGAAACAGGTGTGGATTCAGCTTAACAAATAAGGCAGTTTCATAAATGTACAAGGACGGTAGTGTTAGAATATTGTATTTTTTTTAAAATGGTTTACAACTGTCCGTTATTTGAAGTCTGAACATAGCTCTGATGGATCGCTTTTGCGCTTTAAACGCGATTTCTCTATTTGTAGAGTTACCCCAGAATATAATACCGTATCTTAGTACAGATGCTACAAGACCATGATAAGCTGTAAGTAGTGCATCTGTGTAAACTGTTGGCGCAAGTTTATACAAGGCATAGGATGAACTACATTTACGTCGATGTTTCTCCAAATGAGCGATATGTCGTTTATTAGACTTGAAGAAGTTCTATTTCTTTTTGACTGATTATTTATGAATATTCAGGATACACTCGTAATAAAGCTTGGTGTAGTTAATGTATTGTTTAACGTTTAAACCACCAGTACACCGCATAACCTGGATTTACGCTGTTACAAGGCAAATGGCGTCATTAACAAAATACGTGCTTTGTGTTAGTATAATCTGTGGTACAATCATTTTACCAATTCACTTTAACCTTCACGCAAAGCCTTCAGCCACGGACAAAATTCTGTCATAATTTTCCAGTTGCAATTTCTCCAACAAATTGAACATCTGCACCGGATGATTATTTTCCATTTTCGTTTTTCTAGACAAAAAGTGAATTGAAAATCGACGTTCGTTACCTGCGACCGAGAGGTAAAAGTCGAGAGTACATTTTGTGCTGCAGGTTATTTACTGACGTTAAAAATCCGCCCTCGGTATTTTATTCAGAAACTTTGCAGAGCAACGCGTTTCAGTATTTTCAGTGTAACTTTATAGTCTATTGCGCTATTTCTTCAATCTCGTTGCTCTCAAGCTTTCTTTCAAATTGCAATGGAACCCGATCTTTAAAGAAATACCTCGTTTCTTTTGCCGTAGGTGGAACGCTTAGCTCTTAAGAAATAGGTTAGTAAATAAGATACTCCACTAGCTTTGTAGTTACTTGAACCGAATAAGGTCAGTTTCCATTGGTTCATAGATATACTAAAATGTGGCTTTAGAGACTACCATTAATAGCCCAATTTAGATGCCTCGTTTGGTATACAGGTAGTCTTAACACTATTTTACTGGCACAGATCCAGAGCTTTTACATTGGAGGACTAGTAATAGTATTTCAATACTCAACCTACCATCTGAACCTACTAGACTAGGTACCGACCCAATTTATATTGCCCTCGACACGCTATGAAGAAATATGTACTTATATTCTCTCGTGTCAGCGAGCTTTAGGACAATGTTAGTTCATACCGTAGTAAGAAGAATACGGTTGAGTATACGATTTATTCTTCGTTCGTCCCGAAGTTTTGTCCCACATTCCAAAAAATCCTGGTTCGTCCCAAACAATATGTTTCCTTCGTCCCAAAATATAATTTTTATTCCCGCTTTGTCCTATTTTATATTCCTTCTACGGCCCATATATTTTTTTGTATATGCCAAACTTACCCTAGATTACACTGAAAAAACTTAACTACCTAAGGGCTAACTTAACGGAAAATCACGGACTACTTCATGAGTGTAAACAAGACTTTAGAGACAACATCTTACTTCAAGTAGAAACGAAATTCCTTGTTCTCATACCGCCTTTTATCTTATCGCAGCTCGTTGGCTTGAACTTACCGACATGGCCTTTAATTTTCATACAACCAACATACATATTGTTTTTGACATAAAAAATTATACCTTACCTATCATAGATGCGAAAGTACCTACCTATCAAATCTGTTTGGAACACAGAACGTTTGGAAGGTATTTAAAAAGCTTGGTACCTGTACACTTGTACAGGATGGATACAATACCTATAGTGTACCTTAACAACTTTAGCATCATACCTTTTTTCGCAGTCATAATAATCCATACCAATATTATAAACTAGCAGCGCCCCGCGGTTTCACCCACATAAGTTTCGATCCCGTGGGAATATCACGATAAAAACTATCCTATGTAATTTCCCGGGACTCAAACTATCTCTCTACCAAATTTCATCTAAATCGGTTCAGTGGTTTAAGCGTGAAGAGGTAACAGACAGACAGACACACTTCCTCATTTTATAATATTATAAGTAAGTGTTACTTATAATATTATAAAATGAGGAAGTGAGGAAATGAGGAAGTGTGTCTGTCTGTCTGTTACCTCATCAACTTGTCAAAAATGTAGGTAAATTAGAGGTATTTTTGATAGATTGAGACTGAGATCAGACTGTGAACGTTTAAAATTACGAGAATTGCCCTTCTGATCGTTCATCGCCGTTCACCAAAATAAATAAAACAATTGTTTTATAGAAATAGCTATACCTAACTTACACAACATTCAAACTACAAAACCTATCCGAAAAACTTAGTAAGTACCAAGATCTTGCCATAGAAATAAAAACCCAATGGAAAGCACAACTCGTCCATATCGTCCCATAGTACCTACTCTCATCTACCGGTGTAGTACCGAAGGCTGTCACAAGTCTTAACAGTACACAATGTACACATGCCTCCTCACACACTTTACATGGTCCAAAAAGCCACCATATTCAACATATGTCGCATCACCCGAAAGTTCCCGACTTCTTATTTATTTATTTATTTATATATACTTTATTGTACACCAGAAAAAACATTACAATAAAAACGATGGTTCACATAAAACATACAATGGGCGGCCTTATCGCTTTCTGCGATCTCTTCCAGGCAACCTTGGAATGGACAGTGAGTGAGTGTTCTTCTACATTATCATCCACCTTTTATAATTTAAATTACCCTTAAACACTTAGTTCCGGCCCGTGTGTAAGGTCGTAAACTATCTTAAAGGAGAAGAAACATTAAAAAAAAAACAATATAATTTATGTCAAAAACAATAATTAGTGTGTATCTATATGTCGCAGCCAACTGGTTAAATTAGCCGTTTAGTTAACCGCCTGGCCTTTGGAAGTAGTGTTCGCCTCGCTTCGCTCTCTTTGCTCGCACGCGGTTGATCACAGTTCTGACTCTAACCTAACTTAACCCATGTGGTCGTCGCCGTCGCCCTGGCTTAGTTACTGCGACCAATTCGGGTCTCGCGTGATTGGTTACAGTTCCAAGCTAAACTATAATATTGAATATCATCCAGGCCGTTAGTTGAACGGCCGCCGTTTAGTTAAAAGTTAACTAAACGGCTAATTAAACCAGTTGGCTGCGACATATATAATATGTAGTATGTAGATAAGCTAATTAGTTATTCAACAAATTAAAATTACGGAACAATCCCTAACTTTTATTTGCATAATATTTTTCCAGATTTTTTTATAAAGTTGGGATATTTGAAATGAAACTACGCTAGAGTTGCATACCAAACTTTGTTGTAATTAACTTTTTACATTTCCGGCGCTTCGGGCTACTAGCCTTGCTCATGAGCACAGATGGTAGCTAACTTTAAATAATATCTATGTGGGAACTGGGAACCTATTTGATGATAAAATAAAGTTGAAATTAATTTATCGCTTCTGCAGTAAAAAAAACATGAGTCATCATCTGCCTAGCCTCTTCCCAACTTTGTTGGGGTCGGCTTCCAGTCTAACCGGATGCAGCTGAATACCAGTATTTTACATGGAGCGACTGCCATATCTGACCGACCTCCACAACCCAGTTACTGGGTAATACGATACCCCTTAGGTAATCAAAATCAAAATATTTTTATTTCACATAAACCAACATGGGCACTTATGAAACGTCAGAAGCTAGGTGCACGGTTCCAATTGGTCGACTATTGGTAAGACTGGTTGTCAGACTTTCGGGCTTCAGACTACCCGTAACGGCTGTCAAAGATCCACGAATGACAGCCGGGACCAACGCGGCGACGGCCTAACGTGCTGTCCGAGGCACGGAGGGGTCTCGGTATGTAAAGATGATCAAACATCCACAGACCAACCGCGGCAAGCGTAACTTAACCTGATCGATATCGACCTGTGCGGCTGTTATTATATAGCCACGGGCCCCTCAAAAAAAAGTCATAATAAAATCAAAGTCATCCATTCCGATAGAGATTTTGTTTCTCCTGTTTTATATTCCGAGTTATGATAATAAAAATAGCTATTAAAAGAGGGATCCAGAAAATAAGTGGTGCGGTCGAAGTAAATACCTACATAAAAATAAAAATACCTCAGTAAATAATTTAAATTATGTCTTGTCGTCGTCGGCCGGAAAATTACCATAGCCCCGCCTGAAGGTTAAGTAATCAAAGAAAATTTGTTCGCGCCATAACCACCAGGTTATATATATGTATTAAATAACTTTATAGAATTATTTTATATACCGTTATCACAATGACTGAGAGTTACCGCCCAAGGATTAAATTTGCATGAATAAATAATAATCTCTCATGAAAAATAGAATCGCATAAATATTCATTAAAAAATACAAAACATTATCACAGACGCCAGTTGTAATGAAACGCTTTTCTTCCATTCCCTTTTATGAATATTTATCTACAATTACGAGAACCTTTTCCGAGTTCGTTGTTGTATGAAATATTTAAAAAATATTTACGCTTTAGTATCAGTTCCCAAAGATACCTACATCATAGGTACTTTGATTCTGTAATACCCTAGACCGCCTTTGTTAGTATCAAAGATCCCTTTTGTGCACACCTGTGTACATTTTATACATCATCATAATCAGCCTGTAATGTTCCCACTGCTGGGACACAGGCCTCCTATCTGTGAGAGGGAGTGGGCCGTAATCCAACACGCGGGCCCAGTGCGGGTTGGTAGATGTCACATGTCATTGAATTTTTGGTGCTAGGACATGCCGTTTTCCTCACGATGTTTTCCTTCACCGTTTTGAGAGCAGTGGTGATGAAATAATTTACACAAAGTAAAGCATTTTATACATAGATGACTGAATTTCGCTATTTTGCAAGTGACTTGATACCTATATGTTTCGTCCTAGTCGTAATTTACTTCTGTCACCGACATTTAGACCCATTGCATTATTTTTTGATGGGATACAGCCCCAAGTGATTCTGACAGCTTCGGGAATTATTGCCCAAATATTTCCCATTAGGTAGTTATTCCCTTGACATTTTTATCCTTCACAAACCCTCCTTTCAACTTGTATCTAAAAACCAATATTTCGTAGATAGGTATACAAAAACAAAAAAGATTTCTCTTCTCAACAACTTTGAACCTCATAAATAAATTAAATATAGGTAAGAAAACCTTTTTATAAAATATATTTTCTTGCGACAATTCCTCAGGAGGCTATTAGAGCAGCCGAGGTCCCCAAGCTCTACTTTGCGCCAGAAATAAGGAAAATGGTGAAAAGAAACCGGTTCTCTCTCTTCCCTTACATGTTAAAATTAATTAATTCAAAATTAACGTTGACAGATGGCGAGTTAATATCGAAGTCTGACTGTTTGACTTCGTAACAAACATGAGATTCCCTGAAACTTGTCACGAATTTCGAACATTAATTAAACTTTACCTACGCTTTGGGTCAATGAAAATAAATTCTCTGACAACATATTTCACGTAATTGGGTATGTGTTGGCATATTTAAACACACAGTTTGTAGTGTGTGCATTGGATGAAACAATTAATATTGCTTGGAGCACTTAGTAAAGCGTGGATGGAGCTGAAACTGTGGGTTGAGCGGAAGGCTGTTGTGTAAACATGTACTAGGCACTGTGATGAATTAATTAAGTCAATATTGATTTAACAAAGGCCGTGGTACTGCCTGCTAAATAGGGCAGTCATGTACAGATGATTTTGACGTGTACCTACTCGTAACACGACTGACATGCTGGGAGGAAAATGAATTAGCGAAGTAAGAACGCATGGAATGGATATTTTCCGTTTCTTTTTTATAAACATGTACACTTGTACAGTGTTAGTAGGACATAATTCTTCATGTAGATACCATTCGTTGTATAAACCTAGGGTCGTAAAATATTATTCTAAGACTGCCACGTCTCGGTTCTGCAACTTTATGGGTGTAATTCTGCCACTATCTTGGTTTTACTATCATTTTAATGATATTTCATAATAAAAATATGTATGGTCTAACTAAGAAAGATTTTTATTGCTTTTTCTCGATTTGTTTGACCTTAACCTCAGACCAAATAAAAAAGTCAAGACACAGCGCTGCGAACAATACAGTGAAGCATGCCAAAACTACACCACCGCTCAGTGCATACACGCTCACACGCACACATTTACAACCAAACTACACCTCACTAAGTGCACACAAGTTTACGAAACCGGCTTCAGTTTACTGTTGAGAGCCCTCTATCTTGGTTTTTTATTTGTTCTGAGACCTTAACCTATATATCATTCTTGTTACGATAACGATGCCATACCATTAACAAAACAAAATGCAAAAGATGAGTAAAATTT
This sequence comes from Hydraecia micacea, assembly GCA_914767645.1. NCBI lineage: Eukaryota > Metazoa > Arthropoda > Insecta > Lepidoptera > Noctuidae > Hydraecia > Hydraecia micacea. The sequence continues at coordinate 8,068,589 of OU611794.1, forward strand.
TTCAGTTTGTAATTCAAACTGCGACAGCACCAACATTTCACCGGCCAGTTACTCGGTTACTCTGTCCAGTCAATCTCGATATTTAAAAATTCATTCTCGTTTTATTTTTTTTATTCAGACGGCAATGGAACGTAATCTCTGAAGCCTCAATTGGTTCAACTTAAAGACTTTTATTTGTGGAATCTGTTCGATCCTTTTTTGCTATGACAACACTGCGCCAATTTCGTCTTTTGTGCCAGCGTCATGTTGAGGTATTTTGCGAAAGGTACATTCTGCGACTGAACGATGTTGGGTAGTCCATTTCATTGATACGCAAGCAAATTGAAAGATGATTAGATTACTTTGGCCGGGAATTATGGATCGAACAGTTTCCGGATGCCAAAGTTTCAAAGCCTAGGGAGGCTTACCCACAAACTTTAGTTTGCAACTGGATTTCCCAGCGCTAATAGACCGCAGTGCACATATTGGCATGTCAACTACAAACTAATAAGCCTTTCTCGCCAAACTGTAATACTGCACGGATTTATACTTGGCTCATTAAAGCCTTGTATTTAGCGTTAATGACTCGTGCGGAGGGCGACGTCACTTATGTAACAGAAGATGACGATATTATACTTGCCTATATGGGTCATTATATATAGATACCTACATGGAATATGTAGGAAAGGTTACAATAATTATACTCGTATCCCTCTCATTAGAGTTGTGATTAAAGGGATCCTTTCGTAGGATAATTACAGTCATTTTTTAATTTACCAAAAGCTGTTTAGTGTTCGCAATTAAAGTCATCATCTGCCAAGCCTTTTCCCAAATATGTTGGGGACGGCTTCCGGTCTAACCGAATGCAGCTGAATACCAGTATTTTACATGGAACGACTGCCTATCTGACATCCACAACCCAGTTACTGGGTAATACGATACCCCATGGTAAGACTGATTGTCAGATTTTCAGGCTTCTGACTACCCGTAAGCGTAACGACTGTCAAAGATCCACGAATTACAGCCGGGACCAACCGCTTAAAGTGCTTTCCGAGGCACGAAGGGGTCTCGGTATGTAAAGATGGTCACCCATCCACATACCAACCGGGGAAAGCGTAGCTTATTCTAATCGATCGACCTGAGCTGGCTGTTATTATTTAATATATTTTATTTATTGTTGTTTTGTATTTTTCGCAATTAAAGTATCAACTGGACGTTTGAAACGTATTTAGGTATGAATGATAAAGTAAAAATGTTTTAGCAACAATTTAAATCAAACTTGAGACACGAAATAATCCGAGCTTCGTAATTTGTTCGTCCTACCAGACACGTATAATAGAACCCCTAAAACGAAATTAGGGATGACAATTGTTATCTTAAACTTAATTTCTCGTAACAGTTGTTAGAAATGCGAACTACCGAGCAAAAGTACTTAGTGAAGGTATTTTAGGAATTAGAGCTAGTCGGAGGGAATTAAGTCGTACCTAATTCTAACTTTAATATGAAAGTAGAACAACTAATTTAATCTATTTCGTTAGTTGTTCTTATTCAAACCAAATAGGTTCATACTTATTCACTAAACTCATTCTTGTGCTTTCCGTATTAAGTGTATGTTAAGTAAATAAATTACGGAATACGTAGCAATAACATATTACCTCTATTGCGTAACACACTTTTTTTCGCAATCCGAAGGATTTAAAAAAAATCCTAATCCATTGCTTCATATGTTTAAACAATTCGTCTGACGTAAATAACGCAATTAATGTTGTAGAATTGTCAAAACGAAAGGCATTGCAATTGTTCGTGTGTTACGTAATTACCCCGTTCGTATCATTATAATATCAGCGCGGAAATGGCCACTGTGTGTCCACTGTCTACGTCCATTGTTCACTAGTGCAAATGGGTTTCCTATAGGTATTATCGATTATTAATATTGTTACGAGCTTGGGGTTCGTGACAATAAAAACTGCCGATTTAATAACCAAAAATAAACACTTTAATTAAATAACACCAATAAAACACAAACACACTAATTATAATACACAATCGCACTACTGATCACTCTTAAGTCGCACTTGAAGATCGCTTTGAATGTTATCGCTTGTATCGCAGAACCAATACTCACTCGGTCGCGGCCCATACCGGCCTTATATAGGGCCTCAGATAGTTCCAGAACCTTCTACTGTAGAAACATCTAGAATGTTCGAGTACATACCGGTCCCGACTGACCCGATGTCGATAGTTCTAGAATGTTCTAGTATCGAAAGTTCTGGAAGCATCTCGACCTACTAGTTCTGCTACTCGATACTAGATGGCGCTAGTGGTAGCTAATGTCGCCATCAATCGTGGCGCGCAACACTGCCCCCTCCTAAGACATGCTCGTCCCGAGCATTATCGGCCCCATAATAACGCGCCAATCGATCCACATGGACGATCTTAGGAGTTCCTCTTGCACCTTTCTGTATCCGGTAGGTTACGTCATTGATCTTTGTCACAATCCGGTACGGTCCGTCCCATTTAGCTTGAAGCTTAGGAGATTTCCCTTTGCTGCGGACTGGATTGTGCAACCACACTAGTGAACCTTCGTCGAACCCTTTATTGTTAATTTTTCGGTCATAACGGGTTTTCATCTTTTCAGACATTTGCTGGCCTGATTGTCTGACGTGCTCATAAATGTCATTCATTTTGTTCCGCAAGTCATTCGCATAATCGGTTATACTGCGTGGGGCATCAGGTGGTATTCCGGTGATCAGGTCTGCAGGCAGCCTTAATTCCCTTCCAAAGTTTGCGAAAGCTGGCGTCACCGATGTACTTTCGTGAACAGCACTTCTATATGACAACAAAAACGGTTGTATGTGCTTGTCCCAATCTCGTTGCCGATTTTCCACAACTTTCGCCAGGTATCTCTCCAATGTCTGATTAAATCGTTCCACCATTCCATCCGATTGTGGGTGGTAAGAAGTTGTTCTCGTTTTATGAGTACCCATGACTCGGCAAGTTTCCTGGAATATTTGGGACTCAAAATTCCTTCCCTGGTCGCTGTGAATCTCCAAGGGTACTCCAAAACGGCAGAAGACTTCATGAACCAGTTTATCGGCAACTGTTGAAGCTTCCTGGTTTGGAATGGCGAAGACTTCCGGCCACTTAGTGAAGTAATCCATTACAACCATGAAATACTTGTTACCACTTTCACTTACCGGAAACGGCCCCGCAACGTCAAGGGCTATCCTCTCCCATGGTGCACCAACATTGTACAATTTCAATGCACCTCTACTACGAGTCTGAGGTCCCTTTACAGCTGCACAACTTGTGCATTTGCGACACCAGTCCTCGACATCGTCCCGACAGTGGACCCAGTAAAACCGTTCACGTACCTTCAGTAGAGTCCGTTTTACTCCCAGGTGACCCCCTGAACAACCATTATGGTACAGCTGTAGAACATCCTGTACTTGAGCCTTAGGGACAACCATTTGCAAATGACAGCTGTCCCCCCGAGCATTTTCCCATTTACGGCACAGGACTCCATCCTGAATCACCAAGCTGTCCCATTGGGCCCAATAGCTTTTTGTGATCGAACTCATCGCTGAGACGTCGCTCCATCTGGGCTTAGGTGCACTGGCCTTCATCCACTCTAGAATCGGCTTGAGGTCTGAATCTTCCTGCTGTGCACGTTGAAGCATTTCCTTCCACTCATCGCTGAGGTCTGTTCTGAGCATCCTCACAGGTACCACTTCCTTACCCTCTTGCCTAGTACAATGCTTGCAGTCTTCTGGACAAGGTCTTCTTGATAATGCATCTGCGTTGCCATGAGATTTCCCGCTGCGATGTTCGACCACAAAGTCGTATTCCTGCAGTAGCTCAATCCATCTCGCAACTTGTCCTTCTGGGTTTTTGAACTGCAATAGCCATTTCAATGCAGCATGGTCAGTTCGTAAATGGAATTTCCGCCCCAGAAGATATTTGCTAAAATGCTGCAATGACTTTACCACAGCAAGCAATTCCCGTCTCGTGACACAATAGTTCCTTTCCGGTTTTGACAAAGACTTGCTGAAGTACGCTATCACAACCTCTTGATCACCATTCCGTTGAGACAACACACCACCAAGTCCTATGTCACTTGCGCCTGTGTCAACTATAAATTCCTTGCCTGCATCAGGATACCCCAAAATAGGTGTTTTACACAGTCGGTCCTTTAACTCCTGGAACGCGATGTCGCAACTTTCATCCCAGCAGAAATGTCGCTTCTCCTCGGTTAGCTTGTGCAGGGGTTTGGCTATATCCGCAAAGTTCTTAACAAATCGCCGATAATAAGAGCACAAACCCAAAAATGCTCTAACCTGCGTCTTGTCTTTTGGAACTGGCCAATCCTTGACAGCGGCGATTTTCTCTGGATCCGTGCGGATACCTTCTTCCGACACTACATACCCCAAAAAGCTAACTTGCCGTTTGAATAGTGAACATTTCTTTGGACTCAACTTGAGGTTGGCACTCTGGATCTTCATGAGCACCCGTTCCAGGTTTTGAAGATGTTCTTCAAACGTACGGCCTACGATGATGATGTCATCCAAGTAGACCAGACAGGCATCACCAATTAACCCGGTTAGTACAAGTTCCATCAGCCTTTCAAACGTTGCCGGAGCGTTGCACAATCCGAACGGCATAACTTTAAATTGCCACAGACCCTTTCCTGTCGAGAATGCAGTTTTCTCCTTGTCCTTAGGATCAATTTCAACTTGCCAGTAGCCACTTTTCAGGTCCAGCGTGCTAAACCACTTTACTCCAGTAAGCATGTCCAGCGTGTCATCTATTCTTGGCAAAGGGTAGCTGTCCTTCTTCGTAACGTCATTCAGACGACGATAGTCAACACAAAACCGCATGCTGCCGTCCTTCTTTCTTACCAGCACTACAGGTGAACACCATGGACTAGATGAAGGTTCAATAACACCATCCTTCACCATTCCCTCAATCATGGTTTCCACTTCCTTTTCACGTGCTACCGGCAATCTCCTTGGCCGCTGACGGATAGGCAATTCTTCACCTGTGTGTATTTTGTGTTGAACTAAGCCAGTCTTCCCAATGTCACCGTCGTTTGACGAGAAAACATCGGCGTACTTGAGTAACATCTTCTTCGCCTTGACCATTTCATTTTGGGACAGAGCGCTGCGGCAGTCTTCTAAAAGTGTGGACACTTTTGTTTGTGCATCCTTGCTGAGGGTACCAGTCGATAGATATTGGCATCGACGCAACCAATCCACTTCCTCGCAAGTACCAACTAGTATGCCTTTTTCTATAATCTGTTCCTGATCACAAAGGTTCAGCACACGTACCCCTGAGATGTCGGTGGCTCTGACCAAAGTTCGTGCCACTTTCCATGGAAGGTCATTGTCTACCCTTTCCACGAGTACACAACGATGAGTTTGCCCAGGATTCCGAGGAAGACTAACCGGCACCATCGTTTCTGATCTCGGCGGAAGTACAATCTTCTTAAGGCTGTACACATTCCCTGGTAACGCCCCTTCCATAAAAAGTTCCTCTTGTCCACATTTCAAAACACCTTGCTTGACGTCAATTTCACAACAATTCTTCCTCATAAAGTCAAGGCCCAAGATGCAATCGTCCATTATATCAGCCACGATGACATTATGCAGGTAGAATCTGTTGCCTAGCCTCAACTCCATCTTCTTCTCTCCATGGACGGGTATGCGCTGACCGGTGGCTGTTACCAAATTAATGCGTTCTCGGTTGTATGCGGAGTCCCCAAGGAACCGACTTGTAAGTTGGGAACTAACGACCGTACGAGAGGCTCCTGTATCTATGGTCAGCTTACAAGGCGTTCCGTTGACCTCGCCCTTGATGATTAAACTGTTGCCGTCATGGGTTTGCGTGATCGAAATCCTTGGGGCTCTTTGAACACCAGCCAGCACCCGCCCCGCAGTCCTGGCTATTACTCGTTTCCCTGCTGCTGGTGCTGGGCGGTGCTGTTAGCCGCACTGCCCTCTGGAGATCGGCCGTCTTCTCTTTCTGCAGTCCGCTTAGGGCAACTGGATCTAAGGTGGCCCCTTTCCCCACAGCCGTAGCACCTAGGGCTGTATCCTTTATTGCGGTCGCGAACTGTAGCCGCTGCAACCTCCCTGACGCGATGGGAACGATGATCCTGCCGCACAGCTTCCAACTCCAGTGCATGGGCCAAGGCGTCCTTAAGTGTCCCGTGATGACCGAGCCTCACAGCAGCTCTAACTTCAAGGTCGCGGATGCCATCGATGAATACCTGCACCAGGTTTCCATGAATAAGCGCAGGTACAGACTGGTATGCTTTCCGAACCAGCTTCTCCACTTCAAGGGCCCACTGCTGCAGGTTTTCATTACTGCGTTGCACGCGATCCTTTAGCTGCGCACGAAACAAGTGTTCCAGGTGAGCGTCGCCATACCGAGCCTCCAATGCCTCAAGGAGCTGCTCGTAAGTCACTTCCTTACCGAGAGCTTCCAGGACAATTAAGGCCTGGTCACGCAGGCCTAGGGTGAGGGCAGTCATGGCCTGACTTTCATTCCACCCGTTCGCCTTCATGACAGCCTCAAACTGGATTTTATAGGCGGACCAGGAAGAAGTTCCGTCGAACGGTGGCACTTTGAACCCACGTAGCGTAGGTGTTGTAGCTACGGGAGCTGCGATTCCATCCTCAACTTTAAGGCAATTCAGCGTTTTCTTCACGTCAGCCATCACGTTGTCAACCCGATTATTCACTTGGTCGATTCGGGTTTCAGCTTCCAACAGGCGGTTGTCATGTTGGGCAACCTTATCCTTCACCTCCTTCATGTCTTTCCCGAAGGTAGCGTGAAGGTCCTTCATAAGGAGCATCTGTTCTTCCTGGCGGCGGGCCTGTTCCTCCTTATCACGCTGGAGCTGTTCTTCCAGCCGACGAGCCTGTTCCTCCTGACGGCGGGCCTGTTCCTCCTTGTCCCGCTGGAGCTGTTCTTCCAGCCGACGAGCCTGTTCCTCCTGACGGCGAGCCTGTTCCTCCTGTCGGCGAGCCTGTTCCTCCTGTCGGCGAGCCTGTTCCTCCTGTCGGCGGGCCTGCTCCTGCAGCATCATCATCAGAGCAGCAAAGTCTGGTGCTACTGATGCTGGAGCTGCTGCGGACGGGCCGGCCTCCGTGGTCGCTGGCCATCCGAGCTCTGTGGCATAGCTCCACCAAAACGTCTCTGGTCCGTCTCCTGTTGGCGTTGACTCCGGGTACGGATACCCTCCGTGTCGTCTTTGGGTAAAATCGGCATGATCTTAATCCTTGCTTCTGACACCAATTGTTACGAGCTTGGGGTTCGTGACAATAAAAACTGCCGATTTAATAACCAAAAATAAACACTTTAATTAAATAACACCAATAAAACACAAACACACTAATTATAATACACAATCGCACTACTGATCACTCTTAAGTCGCACTTGAAGATCGCTTTGAATGTTATCGCTTGTATCGCAGAACCAATACTCACTCGGTCGCGGCCCATACCGGCCTTATATAGGGCCTCAGATAGTTCCAGAACCTTCTACTGTAGAAACATCTAGAATGTTCGAGTACATACCGGTCCCGACTGACCCGATGTCGATAGTTCTAGAATGTTCTAGTATCGAAAGTTCTGGAAGCATCTCGACCTACTAGTTCTGCTACTCGATACTAGATGGCGCTAGTGGTAGCTAATGTCGCCATCAATCGTGGCGCGCAACAATATCAATGATCACGGCCATATTACCACTACCACGCTGGACAGAACAATTGATGATCGCAAATATCTCTTAACTGTCCATCTCCAAGTATTCTGTATCTGTTCGTAACATCACAGCGGTCCCTATCAGAATGCCAGCGCTGCGACACTTATTTTTAAATGTCGCAGCATCATGCTGAGAGAGAGCGTTTTAGCGTCGTTATTTTTTATGTTTCTATGAGTGTGCATGTGTAGTTTATTTTGTGAAATTCCTGTGCAACTCCCAATAAATACTTTTCTCTCTTTCTTGTCGCGTTTTACGACATTAGCCTACTATAAGATCTACAAAGTAAACGTAATGAATAACATAATTGAAACATTGATTACTAGGTAAACAACGTGTCTGGCTGCTGCTAACATAGTTTTGGAAGCATGTAGCATAGCCTACCCTAACATAACTACAGACATGTCGAATCCAAATTATTAGTATAATTTTCATGCATAATTTCATAAATTCCTGTACCAAAAGCTAAGGCTGTTCCGTAAAATAACATCGGCTCCCATTATTAGAAAACGAAAATTAGAAGGTTAAGGCGAAGTGAAGTTATTTGATTGGCATCGTGAAGAAAAAGGGAAAGCTCCCAACTTCGGGGGTCGTAACTTTAGCAAGCTTTGATTTATTGATCTGTCCCTGGGCGGAATTTGCGCTTGTTTTCCTTTAAGCGCTAGTTGCCACTATCTGTTTGTGTTCGACGGATAAGCTTTAGAGCTTTTGTCAACAAACTTGTATGTAGACGTTGATGATGGAGGTAGGCATTGTGGCATCTACGTAAACTGCTATGGACCCCTGAAATACTGGGATGGGGAAGTGGGAATATTGCCATAAACAAAACGTTTCTTGTTATATTGGCCCACAGAACCCCTTTATATTATTATCTGGTACTCGCATATTGATGATATCCACGGAAATGTGTAAAGTTGCCAATTCCTTGTCGAAAATCACACGGGCTTACAAACACAAAATAAATCGAAAATTCGTCCCCTCGATCTCAACGGTCTCGCTTGGGGTTAGATCTGTAGTTTCGCATAATTTATTCAATAAGTAGAATGCCGAGACTCTTGTTAACAAACAGGGAAAACGTTGGATGAAAAATGAATTTCGTAGTTATTACGAGATCATGCATAGGTGACTGAAAGTGGCAGTGAGCACTGGGCAGGGCACATTGCTCGCAGAACAGATGGCCGATGGGGCCGAAGGGTTCTGGAGTAGCGACCGCTTACCGGAAGTCGTAACGTTGGAAGGCCTCCACAGGCAACCGCAGGAATCCGCTGGATGCGAGAAGCGCAGAACCGGTCGAAGTGGCGGTACTTGGGGTAGGCCTATGTCCAGCAGAGGACGTCTTTCGGCTGAAATGATGATGATGATTAGGTGACCGAGTGCATCGCGCATATATGCTACCAACAAAGCTGTTAAATTTCAACATAAATACCATAAAACTGAAACTTTCAGTGAGATCCATGAATTATTTGTGTGAAAATGAGTATACGTAGCTATCTCGTACAAAAGTAGCGGTGGCCACTCACAGAACATCTCTCCACTATAAATAAGTTATAAGCTGCGCTGTTGTACGGATTTACCGTACAATTTATTCACCTGAAAAAAATGCTTTCATGTATTATTTTCAGATACAAAATATTATCTGCTTACAAGTGTATTGTGTTACATGTCCCCCCATGTCTCCGCAATAGCTTATATTCTTCTGTGTGAGACACATAAGCCAATGTAAGTCCCTTGAAACGTATCTCACTATTGCAAGAATGGAATTTATGCGGTGCTACGAATGTGGCGGAAATGTGAAATGTTATCTAGGAATATATGGGGCCAAGGGAACTGTGGTTTTGTATGATATCTTCTATATAATAAAAGTTAAATGCTGTTCGTTGGCAAGCGCATCACTTGATAACGGATGGACCGATTTGGCAATTTTTTGTTTTAAAATGGTTTAGGTTTAGGTGAATCAGGTTATGTATTGAAAGAAAAAATGTACAATGCGGGGAAAACTGGACGTTCCTTTTTTCTATGAGATTTTTATATGCCTTGTGACAGGAGAACTTTGTCGGGTCAGTTAGTTGATTATATTTTTGGAATCTCTTTTAGAAACTTGTCTCTTTCGAATAGTTATGTAGGTACTTGCTTACCGAGTTCGGAAATCTTACTTATGTTCATAGCACTAAATATTTTATATTATAATAATTTAAAATATATTTTGTCATGATTTTAAGAATAATACTAATTTGCAATAAGTATAGGTACATTACACTATTGACTAAGTTAACGTATCCATGAGACTATTTACCTACCGTGTTGTTTATGTATATTGTGGACGGATATCATTCTACTACTGAAACGTTAATAAAATATCAAAAAAATGAGATCAAGTTGTAGGCTTAAGGCTATTTGACAATGAAACAACAAATCAATGTTTACCGTTTGGGAACCTGATATTTGTTGACTTACTTATTTAGTGAAAGGAACGATAGAGTACGGAAAAAATAACATTCGACATCAGTGATTGAATTAATGAATGCTGCATAATTAGCCTATAATGTTTCCACTGCTGGGACACAGGCCTCCTCTCTGTGAGAGGCAGTAGGCCATAATCCGGAGCGGGAACGGGTGGAATGTCTTCGAATTTTTTGGAATAGGACATGCCGGTTACTCACGATGTTTTCTTTCACCGTTTTGAGAGCAGTGGTGATGAAATAAAACACACAAAGTGCCTGCCTAGGTGGTTAGAACTTACGTGGCACTATTCGATATTTTTTCCACACTCATTTCGGGAGAGTATTACTCCACCGTTTTATATTGTGCATCCAAAATTAAACATGATATCGTTTTGTCTTTTTATTAATTTTGTCTGTACGGAAACAGTATAATAAAATAAAAAGCCATTAAAAAGTTATGAGCCAACAAAGATTCGTTTTTCTTGCTATTGTTAACGTAACTTTGGGTGTAAATAAGTAAGAAAAAAACTGTAAAATCTGCAAAACAAATTCGGTACCGACAAAGCTCAGTTATCGAAGAGTTCAATAAACTTTATTTGTAATTGATTTATGCAGTGGTTTTTTCATAAAACTTGATTTTCCAAGGCACTTTTCGAATTTTTTTACGCGCCTTTCAGTTCGGAACGGTGTTTCTGTGCGTGAGAACTAGACGTTGTGCGTGTAGACTAGCGTCTAACTGCTCAGCACTGTTAATATCTCTGTCGGACACGAAGCCAGTTGAGACAGCGTGCTTTTTGACCATGACCACCTGTGAATTCGCGCTCGCGACTAGTTCCACCTTAAGATGGGGATCTTGATCGCAGCTTTCATGATTTGATCATAATTAATTGTAAAACTTGGCCCGAATTAATTACCTTCTACATAATTAAGTATTCAATCTCTTCCTTCGGTAAGTAGGACATAGTTAAGCACTGAAAATTCATATCATCAATAACATGCCTTTTTGTAGGTATGTACGAAATGTTTGTTTTAAACATAAACTTCGCATTCCCGTTATTATTGTTGCAATGTTTTTTAAAATGTCCCTAGTACAAACATTAATGTCAACTATGTGCATTATTGTATGTTACCTGCACTACTAACATTTACGAATGGTAAAAATAAAACATAGGTACCTACATTATTTGCGAGTATTGCCACGTCTACCTACTCACTACCCTCATCACAATTTTTTATTGTAGGTCTCCTTAGCGTCTTTTTTGTTACAGGCAACCCTCGCAACAAATGCGCTCTGCAGCCGGGTCACAGTTTGATGGACTGGATCCGTCTCGGCAACTCCGGGAAGGACCTAACAGGAGTCGGCGGGAGGATACGACCAGTCTCACCGGCTGAACTGTCGACACACAATACGCTAAGTTAGTTCTCAGTGCCCAGACGATAATACAGGGTGGCAGGGACATCGCCGCGCTACCTGTTAGCATGGATTCTTTAAATAATTCAGAAGCTTCAGCGTAAATATGTTTCGTCGGTTATTAAAAACAAAATGAGCTGTTCCATACATTTTAACCGCGTAGGTTTCGCACTTTTCTATGAAACAGCAGATTTTTTGTTTGATAACCTACTAAAATTTCTACGCTTGGGTGTCTAAGAGTCGTGCTGAATTCATGGTTACAGTTTTCGCGTCGATGTCCGTGCCACCATGTATATGTAAAACATCCCGCTTTAGAAGAAGTTCGGCTTTGTAGAGCGTTGTACTGTCACACATCTGTACAACAGCCTCTTTCTATACAGCTCGATGTGTCATATCAAGGACCTACCTTCCTTTAATTGGCTAAATAATCTGGCGTTAAAACACTATTGAGAAATAAATAAACCACAACATACACTCACATCTAGACAAAACCAAAGTTAATACAATAAAAGGTTGTATTATTTATTCACATTTTAAGTATTCTCAAAGATTAGCATCTAAAAAGGATGAATCTATGTTTGAACTCCAAAGCGCTCTATTAGGACTTTGGGATCTTCCCAAAGTCCCAATAGAGCGCTCTGGAGTTCAACATAGATTACCCTTAGAGAACACAATACAATATAGGTACACAAATAAAAGTCAGCGCCTCGATAAAATGTTTCATAAGGCACTCAACTTGAACTGAATGTTTCAGACGATGCCTGGCTGGCGATACGCGGCCGCGTCTACAATATAACGCATTATCTACCCTACCATCCCGGAGGTAAGAATATACGACCTTAGGGTTAAATGTTTCGAAATGTCTTAGACTCATATCAATCACAAGTTATGTTTGTATCTCAGGACCCGAGGAGCTAATGCGAGGCGCCGGCATGGACGCCACACAACTATTCGACAAAGTACATCCGTGGGTCAACTACGACTCTCTTCTGGCGAAGTGCCTCGTAGGACCGCTCCGGTTCGACCTCCCCGATGCAGAGGAACTCTTCGACACCTCGAACCCATCGCCGAAATCCGACCGTCTCAGAGAACCGTCTAAAGCACAAGAATTAGTTAGAAAGTCAATGGAGAACTTGGCAAATTGTATCACACCGGTTAGAAAGAAAATTACTAAGAGCGATGATAATGCAAAAGGGAGTCCGCCTAGCAAGATTATGCAGAGTTTAGTGCATTCAGCTGATTTACCTATGTCAATAAGTCGAAGAGCGGCATCGAGTCCTGTAAAGAAAACAGACAAAAGCCCAGATTCACCATTACCTCTCCGTTACGACTGGATACAGACTTCAACAAAACTAACGATATCCGTGTATACGGGACACCTGGCCAACCCAGGGGGATGTGCGAGGATTACTGAAGGATTTCTGTTGATTGAAGTAGCGACCAACGGCTGGTTGAGGACGCTCAAAATAAAGCCCGAGGCTAAATTAAAAGAACCTTTACAACTACGTGTGTTCGCTGAAAGTGGAAAAATAGAGGTTAGCTGGAAAAGCAAATTGCAATGAAACTATATCTTGCTTACTCGAAATAGCTATTCAAGAGAACGCCCACACGATTGAGTAACTGTTTTCATAAAATGTTCTGCAATCGTGTAGCGCCCTCCTAAAAATAATATGAAGGGGCGTGTGGTTAATTGTCTCTATTTTTGTAGATCACCGCACTTAAAGTGGATCCGAGTGTTTGGAAGGGTTGCGGGGATGTGAGCGTGGGGGCGGCGAGCCGCGTGTCTTCGCCGCGGTCCGTGGAGTGTCGAGTCATGGAGGTGGGCAGGGTGTCTCATGACACTTCCCTGCTGTCCGTGTGTCCGAGAGCGGGACCCGTTGTCGTGCCGTTGGGACACCACGTACGAGTTCATAGAAGAATTGAAGGTCGGAACCAACGAATTTTTTACCGTCGATATCGATCACTGAAAAGTCCTTATGAAAATAAATTTTCCAAGAATCTGTCAATAAGTAGTTTAGCTACGACCACTCGTCTTTTCCAGCATCTAACAACTTTTTTCCGTTCCGAGTAAAAATGTTTTCCGATAATTTTAACGGAAGTGCAAGAACTTTCCATTAACCCGGCGGATGTCTTTGATAAAAATACTTAGTTATTCTCAAAGTAATATATAAGCTTTTAATCGCTATCTAAGTTGTTGTTAAATATTTATCCGTGACTTAAGTCACGGATAAATATTTAACAACAACTTACTTACTTAAGTAAAGAAAAAATATAGAGTTAAGCTCGACGGATGATTAAGGAAATGAGTTTGTCTCCAATTTCTTTAAAAAAAGCCGGGGATTATTTACAAAATATATACTTAGTTATTCTCAAAGTAATAGATAAGCTTTTACTCGCTAACTTAGTTGTTGTTAAATATTTATCCGTGACCCAAGTAACTGGTCTCTAGAGAAAAAAATATAATTAAGCTCGATGGATGATTCATGAAATGAGTTTATGTGCTTATGCCTAATATCGTTGAGACTTGAGAGCTCATGTCTCAACTAGAGCGTATCACATCGCTACGACGCGGAATTATGAACGTAGCTAAACGAAATATTGCAGAATTTGAAATTCCATCAGATGAGTTTCCGTAATATGTTGATGACTTAATTTCTTGGAAAATGGAAAAATTCTCGTAAATCCTTATTGAAATATGTCCCCTATTGTATCTTGTGTGATAGGCAGACACCTGTCTCTCGTGTCATGCCAAGATCTTTTATGTATTCATAGTATTCATGTTATTCAAATATGTTCCTTTCATCCCGCACAGCGTGGGCACATGTCGTCTTCATATTTTTAACGAGTACAGTGAGTGGGTGATTACTTAGATACAATGTATCAAGTTAGTGTGTGTTTCTGACGATACTTTGGCCGGAAAACAGTTTTGTTGAGATAGTATCGTGGAAACATGAGTTTATAAAAATGTAAACAATTTCATATTTTCGTTACATTTTCCTTATTTTGTTACAATCTCATCTATGTATTTTTATATTAAATTTTCGTTTTCATCGTATAGTAAGACATTATCATAGTTCCGTACCTAGTCGAATTGCAAACACGGAAATCGACGGAATTTTTATTAGTGAGATTCCTAATAAGGTTTAATACGGAACCATAACGAAATACATAAGACAAGATTGAAATGAAAACGTAACGTACCTATCCCTATTAAAAACCGTAATTAATGAGGCGGGGTAGATGCTTATACCTTCATTAGTGCGATCTTGGCGGAAACTTATTAGTGGACGATGAGGTAAAGCCTTTTCTAAGTAGGTACCTACCTTTACCTACCATTAATACCTATTTGTATTGCAAATCACAGAATCGAAAAACAGCGTAATCGTAGCATGTAACTAAATTATTTATTTGTTGTTAATTAGAAAACTTTAATTTAATCTTCTCATTAATTGGTTTGTTGTTGTTTTGATCAAACAATTACGATACAATTTTAGCAAAATCTCATCAGATTTGCGATTTGTCAGGTGATTTAGTAATATTAAACTTAGTTTAGCCCTTCAGAAAACGACATTTTGGTAATTGGGTACTTAAATGCTTTTAGACGTGGCAACATGTCATCACCAGTCTTAGCCTTGCCTTGTCAGGCAACACGATAAGCTGGCACTCCCTGTTCCGGCTGTCTTGTTTACATTAACCTTCATTATGTGAAAATAATTTTAATGGTCGAGTCATATACCTACATAGTGAAATCCACGAAGACGCGCCCCGCTCTTCTTACTAATCGCTAGTTAATTCCGCTAGTGTTTTAGTTTTTTGATACACACTAATTACCTACTAATAAGTAATTACTGTGTATCGACAAAACTAAAACACTAGCGGAATGTTGCACACTTGTACTGTAAGCGATTAGGAAGAAGAGTGGGCCGCGTCTTCGTGGATTGCGCTATCTGGATAACGGTGTAAACATAAAGGTATCAGGGTGAAATTTTTCCACAACACCCCTAATTTTAATAACGAATTATGGATCTTCCCCGTTTCCAATCAAAAAGATATTACCTACATAATTATATACTCAGGATTTTGAAATCGATCCTGGTTTGGTTACCTACCTCTAGGCTCAGTGAGTGCCTAGAGCTCTTTGTGAAGGAGCTCGTTCGGGAAAGTACCTACTAAACACCTAGGTAACTGCCTACCATTAAACCTAAAAAATACCACTGACCTAATGCCTGTGCCATGACCTTAAAAATGCCACTGATGCCGCAATCAACGTGGCCACCTACTGGGCTCAAATTATATTTAAAAAAAAACAATGAGGAAGAGTACCATCGACAATTCGACACGAGAAGGAGAAGACCTACCATCATACTTACCTATTTTTAACGCTAAGCAGTGTTGCTATACTCCGGTTTGCCGGTGATATGACAGTTTTGTCTTTGGAGTGGCAATTTGATGCGCGTGCTCTGATATTGCAGATAGTCAATAACCACCACTTAGGTACCACCAGATAGGCTGATTACTACCACCAAATTACTTAATGGAAAATTGCTTGTTTCATCTAGGCTCAGAGTGCATCCGATCCTACACCCCCGTGGGCGAAGGCTGGGGCCCAGCAGACGGAACTGAAATCTTCTCAGCTCTGCGGTTGGCAGTGAAGCGCTACGACAGTGGCGCCCTCTCGCCACACCTCACGGCACTCAAAGTCGGAGATCTAATCACTCTCTCCGGTCCTTATGGCAACTTTCAATTGCAGAAGGTAAAGTTTTAATTATGTTTTACTTTTACGTAGGTATTCAACCTTTTTAACTTCTAGGGCGGACATTTCATTTTCTTTTTAAAAGTTGTACGTTGTTGATAAGTGGTCGTGACTTTTTATTGCTTCACGAGATTTTTTTGCTGTCGGAAAAATTAGTAGAAGTTTTGTTTACTTATTAATCTCGATTTTAAAGAAGCTTTAGAGGTGCTGTTATTAACTTTGACTATTTCTTTGAATTAATACATGCAGCACGCTTGAATACTTAGTTGTGGAAATCTGATGCTGATTATACTTATACCATCCATTATTGCAAACTCTGACATCAGTTTTTGTTTTATATCATATTTTTCCTCTTTAGAACATGAAGAAAATAGTAACATGTCATCAACATAATAATAGAATGTAAATATTAATAATTTTCCTTTGATAAGTTTAACATAAACGCAGGGCTCAGAAGTACATTTCATAAAATGTAACTTTTCAGTTAGAATTTGGTCAATCCTTACGATTTCGTAGACTACTTGAGGCCATAAATTGCTTTAAAAATATAAAGCAAATGTGCTAGTACTGTTACTTTAGGCAGTAGATTCCACACAATAGTTCGAAATAGTAAGGGCCGACCTCATGACCTTTCAAACGAAACTCCTTATCATTGGCCTGAACTTGTGGAACAAAGTACTCATAAATAAAATAAATGGCAACCTAAGCTCATAAAAATACGGTACTTCAGAACTTCCTTGACCATCATTTCTTTGTTTATCATCATAAATCATATTTATAGAGATAGAAAGACATGGGGGTAGACGTAAGTACCTACTCTATGATTTATTGTCTATTGTTCGTTTCAGTTGAAGACAGTGAAGACGTTGTATTTGATAGCAGCCGGTACTGGGGTCACGCCTATGCTCGGTCTGATCAAGTTTATGATATCGAGATCTAATCCAAGATGGTAAGTTTTTTTTTTTACTTACCTACTATATTAATAACTAGCTGAGCCCCGCGGTTTCACCCGCATAAGTCTCGATCCCGTAAGAATATCGGTATAACATGTATCCCATGTGCTAATCCAGGTCGTGGTCTACCCATAAACCAAATTTCATCTAAATCCGTTTAGCCGTTTTAGCGTGAAAGCGTAACAAACAAAGATACAAAAAATCAAATCTTTACTCTTTATAACATTAGTTTAGATCGATACTTAACTGCCGAAATATGGAAGTACTATGTCTACAGGTACCTATACTTCTGCCTACCCCTTCGGGGCAAAACAGGCGTGATGCTGTGTTATGTGTTAAATTAATAATTGATGATACCCAATTTTTCTCCAAAGTATACCTAATAACTTTGTGTACAATTTACAATCATAAATCCAAAATCAAAAGTCATTTATTCAAACTAGGCTGAGAATCAACACTTCGAACGTCAAAATTACAAAAGACAGTCCCCCAAAACGCCCGCCCTTCACCACTTCCTAGTGCTTTCGCTGGGAAGAAGCAGTGACGCAATAAACTCCCCAGCAGCACAGCTGTCTGTTCAGTTAGAAAATACCTACTTAATTGTATACAATAATAGGTATGCAAAGTAATTATGCTTATCCTATACGTACTTATTACTATTGGGGTGAATAATAATGTTATAGGTACATAAATAATATTACGTGTGAATCCCTGCAGCACGAAATATATCGGAAGTCGGCTTTAAGCAAGGTCGCAACATCAATCATTCTCGCCGAGTCGCTGCTCCGACATCATTAATCGATATTAGTCTCGACATTCGTTCATGGAAACTACTTCAAGTTCGTCACATTATTCTCTGAATTTCTTAGACCATTTCCTTTGATCTATCTAGATACTTGTCGTAATTACAATAGGATACTGAGTGGGCAAATTAATAGTTTGTTGACCTTTTAAGGAGTTTAGAATTTAATCTATTTATTATAATATAGTATTTACTTACATCTTATTTAATTTTGCGAAAATTTACGTTTCAGCGAACGGACCCACCTATTGTTCTTTAATAAAACCGAAGAAGACATTCTATTTCGTGAAAACTTCGAAGAAATTACGAAAGAGGATGACAGGTACTTAGTATTTTTCATTTTTATTTCTTCAAATATGTATCTTCTCGGGTACGAATATTTTTTTTGTAATGGTTTGATAATAAATTTATCAACTCGCCAATCCTTCTCTTATGGCTTCTTTGATAAAATCGACTCAATACCAAGTGTAGTGATTGAATTTGACTTATCATTCATGTAGGTATGAATGCATGCAATGAATTTGATGCAATGCGAATAAGAAGAGACGGGTTAGACCTATTTGTTGGAAAATAAGAAACCTAAAAAAATATTAACTATTTAGTACCTTATTTATGTATCTACTAGTGACCCGGCGAACTTCGTTCGTACCGCCTCAGAATCAATAAATGTTGTGTTTCTTTATTTTTTGTTTTTTCGTGAATTTTTCATGTTTTAATAGTTATTCTGCTATTCGGGGCGACAAATCCCACAAATCAAAAATCATAAAAGTCGGTCCAGCCGTTCTTGAGTTATAAATTTTGTAATAACCAGAGTTGGTTTTATTTATATATAAGTAATATACAATACATCATTAAATAAATAAACCCTCAAGGTAGATTTTAATTCAGTCCATTACATGAAGTGATAAACGTGGTGTATTTCCAGGCTAAAGATCACGCATGTCCTATCAGACGCCAGTCCATCCTGGTCGGGTCACAGAGGTCGCATCAGAGACGAACTCTTTACTGAAACGTTGGGCGACGTGAAGTGCGACGACAGATGCTCGCACTTCGCCTGCCTGTGCGGCCCGACGGAGTTCACGTATACTGGCCTCGATCTACTGAAGAAACACGGCTTCAAAGACGACTGTATCCACGCTTTTATGGGATAGGGATCAAGACAGACTGCGTTAAAATCGGTTTGCGCATTGATTATTAATAAAACATTATCTGTGCGCATGCGCATGATGCATAATCATAAGCCTCGGAAAATGAAGCCGTTACCTACCTACATTTTAATAGATCAATATTTCTCATAGAACTTCTCATATTATCAAGGCCAAAATCTCTACTGCGCAAGCGTAGGTATGTCACATGCGCAGCATAGCCGCCAGATAGTATGGCGCTAACAAAATCTAGCATCAATCCACGAATTATTCCACAATTACGATTGGAAATTCCGTCAATGGAATTTTATAAAGCACGTAAAATAGTAGGTACCTAGACTAAAGTACAGACGCCAGCACATCAACCTACACCTAACTGTCAAATTTTCCCAATCAACATTGAACCTTATGCTTTAGCGATAAAGTTGAAAATCTATTACAGAAATCTGACAGATTGTAGTAGGTTGATGTGCTGGCGTCTGTACAATCGATGTCGACACACTTTATAGATTTTATATTAATAAAATAAATATTTTATTCGAAAGAATATAACTGCCCAATATAAGAGCAATTGTAAAAAGTTTATGAACTGTATATAGCATACAAGAAAACGTCTTAAGATTTTTTTTTAAATTAAAGTTTAGTCAAAGAGTGAGAAATCTATTAATATTATAATAATTGTAGCTGTAATAACTAAATAAAACTACTTTGTAGAAACTGTAAAACAAGTTTCGGCCAAATTCTCCACTTACGATAACATTCTGGAACAAATTAAATGTGTATTAGTTTTAAAACCAAAGTGTGATAAACTAGCTTTTTTAGGTACGTCGAAGATTATTTTAGTAATTTGTGATTAGAATATTTGTGATTGGGTAGATTAGCTCAATGTACAGAAAGACAAAAATAATAGTCATAATTGTATGAAGTAAATCCTGGTGGTATTTATGTACCTATTCCATCCATAAAAAAATATAAATTATATTTATATTAAGTTTATATATTTTTTTACCCATCCTATTTTTATTATAATTACCTACGTTTTGGTGTTTAAGGCCAGTTTTATTAATAACATTGCTACCATTGAAATCGAGTAATATAGAAAATACATACACTTGCGTGCAAAAAAACTGACCCACCCCATGCTCTTCGATTTGAAACAATAATATAATTCAAGAAGTTTTACTAACAATAACCTAACATATTGTATATTAAAACCTTTCTGAAAGTATGTAGATTACATTAGTGAAAGAATTATCAAAACAGAATCAGTAGTTTTTGAGAAAATCTCGAACTTATAAATATGGGGTTGAATAAAGAAGCTCCATTTTTTTTGAAGCCCGTTAAAAAAATCAAGTTCAATTTTGATTAAACAAACAGAAATACACAAAATTTAACGTTTGTTAATTTCATTGACAAAAAAAGTCACACACTTTTTCCGAGCAAAAGTGAGTAATGGGGACATCTGAAGAATCGAGTCGATCTTATCAAGAATATTGCTTTGAACAAAATATAGTGTATGTTCAAATAAACTATACCTTACCTACCTTCACACAGTATAAAATAATAAATTATATTCATTACGATTTTTGTGATATCGTGTTTCAAATGGAGAGCATGGGGTGGGCCAATTTTTTTGCACGCAAGTGTAGGATTGTCTATAATATTCCAATTCTTGAAAATATATCTCCTAAACATGAATAAAACTTTCACATGCATTGTAACAATTAATGGTTTGGACCTTTTTATTTGAAAATGTTTTGTTAAATTGAAAACGTTTTCTCAAACAGATTTGTCTTCAGTTCATTAAACTATGTCATTATCTCATACTTACTATTTTCAAATAATGTACATAACAATATTTCGGACATCATGGTAATATTATAATTACAACATATCAAGTCCTTACATTTTGTAAAAGATACACCAAGGTTTTTATTTATTTGTAACAGAATAGTATTTTTTCACTAATAATAAATAATAAACGGGTACGACCATTGAAGTTTGCATTGAAATAATAGTGTTATATTAAAACTATGTATAGTCATAGGTGTGTGTGTTAGATATTTAACAAATGTTATTGATTGTATTATATCATTTTGTAATCTATGTATCTTTTCATTTAGACTTTTACTTATATAAGTGAAATTTGTGAATGTTTAAAAAGTGCCTACATTCCATATGGTGTTTTGTTTTTGGTGTGTTGTTGACTTATGGGTTTCTATTAAATAATGTAAAGAACAATAGAGATTTCATTTATGTAGGTGTCTGGAAATAAAAAGGGAGTCGTTAAAAGTAGATATTTAAATAAAAACATTTATTTAGGAAGAAACATGACTATAATACAACAAAACAATATAATACACAGTTCGTTTTTGAAATAAATGCATATAACCTTTGACCCAATGCGCGTCATCTTTGCACAAGAAAAAATCCATTCATAAACACCTTTTAGTACTAAATAGTTAACAAAAAACCTAGTTAAGTTACAGTTATGGAACGCTTTTAAATAGGATAATTTACTTTTAAAAAACAACTATACAATAAAAACAAAGGACACAAGTAGCAAGCGACATTTAACCAGAATTCCAAGAAAAAATAATAACATTATGTACCTTGATCTATTTAACGCTATCTTATAAAATATCAATCATAACTTACTAATTATAGATTTACATACTTTACCTAAATAAAATTAGTTTTGTTCCTCATCTTTCGCATTGTTAGTGGCGTTGACAAAAGCTTGTCATAACAGAAATTAAGTAAACCTATCCGCAAACTGGCAGCTATATGCTGTGGAGCCTTTTTAGTTTGCCGCAAAAAAAAAACTATTCTGAGCTTAGTCCCTCAGATCTGGAATCAGTTTGATAAAAAACAAAACTAATTTTAAATGGTTATGAATACACGACGGAAAATTTGTTCGAATCTAGGAGGATAGCCTCTTTGTCACACTGAAATTTGAAGTGTCCTCCATTACCACATTGTTATCACAGGTATTTACAACTACGGCATGTAACGACCGGTTTAGTATGAAACCTTAAACGTTTTCAAAATGATACCGTGGGTACTTGAATCTTTAAGAAACCAGCGAGTCAGGCTGACGAAACCTTTGCGCATGTGCTCTTTGAATGCACAGACGTCACCCAGATTAGGACAGAAACCATCGGGGCACCCCGATCTTACACAGATGTTCATAACAGACCGGGAGATGTAATCGACTTCTGGAGGGAGGTGGGCTGGTTGGAATAACCATAGACGGCCGCCATGGCCCACACACAATGGTCCACCTGAGGGCTAAGTGCGGAAACCAAACCCTCTAACATAGAATCACGACTCAAACAAATCTTCGCCGTGTTTAAGTAGGTAACATAGTGGACACAAAACCTTTGTCTTTACTAGCGCAAGAACAGTCCTTACTTAACTATAAAAAATAAAAGCAATATTCCAAAGTATAACAGAGTGTAAAAATGAAAATGTGATATGCAATTAATTCACGCATCTTCCAAATAATATTATGTCTTAATTCCAGTTTTGGTTTAGGATACCTACAGTAAAATATTTTAGCACATACATACATACAACACTCGAATATCACAATAAGAGGGAGACATTCACCCTTATAACTCCAAAATTTTCAAGTCAAAGAGTGTTCCTTTAAGTCATATAACATCGCCCAATATTGTACTAATACACTTACATTCTTTGAGCATCACAATATGAGAGATGTAAAAGTGCGATTTTATTTCATCATACGACCAACTTATTCGACATAAGATTTATGACATCATTACACATATACCTGGCTATTACAAATATTGTGTCTAGAAACATCAACTGCTAATTTTGCAAGTCGCACTACGTCCGCTACGCGTAGCGTCCGTTTATGGCCCTATTGTATTTGGAAGATTATTTTTTTCCAAATCGATCGCACTGCGGCCGTTGACCTTCATATTTTACGATTAGTCAGTTACAAGTACAACGCAGTGTTATTTGAAAATAATATTATTTTCGTATAATACAGGGTTACTTGTAATTCGACGTATATTCTTCACGAGCTGATAGGGGTCCAAAATGCAACAAATTGAACCCCCCATATGTATGGCCGAAATTCAATAGTTTTCGAGATATATGAATTTTAAAGGTTTTTCGATATATTTCCAAATAAAAAAAAACTACATATTGAATGGGTACCATTAAAAAATGATATTGTAGCTGGCACTTCAATTAAGCTATGAGCATAATTAAAATTACTTAATTCAACGAAATAATTAAAATGATGAGCGGTTTAAGAATAATATCTTACCAATATTTTCATTATGCTTAAAAAATGTTTCAAATACCTCGAATACTATTGAATTTCGGCTATACATAAGGGAGTTTAATTTGTTGCGAAATTAAAATTATCGAACAATCTGACTAAAGCCTAGCAATAATATTGCCAATACATAAAATATTGACAACATTATTGCGTGTGTGTGGGCGACAAAAAGAAAAGCATCTCATGATAATTCTGCTCGCCTAGTACGATGTTTCACAAAATGTTAATTTGGTATTGTGATATTTTTCTAATCACAAACACTTTTAACGTTGGGTGTACTTTAGGTAGAACAGATGTAATACGACTGATCCGAGAAAAAATGCATTTTTGAGAATACAATAGAGCCATAAACGGACGTAACGCGTAGCGGACGTAGACAGACTCCCTCGTCACATTAACTGGAGTGTAAAGAAGCTATCCCAAGTAAGAAGGCCATTAATATAGCGAGGCTATTCCTCAATGACCCTACTTGCATAGGATGGATATAGAAATTAGAAGACATTCAATTGACATGCATTGGCATAATTTCATTGAAATATTGACACAAGTTCAATCTCCTGACCTAAAATTAATTATTATTATTATTTCGTTAAATCTACGCAAACTACAGATCATTATTATAGTTTATATTGCGGGATATAAAAAAAAACAAATCTTGCAATCGTCCAGCGATCACAAACGCCGCCATATTGCAACACAAGTGAAAAGGGACGTTATTACATACTGTTACATTTAAGTACAAAATTAGTATTACCCTGTTTTGCAGGGTGTCCTAATCTCGATATGGGCAACATCCCAACTCCACAAACTAACCCCAAATATTGGACCAAACATTGGTTCCCATTGTACAGAAGGAAAAATGTTTGTGTGAATCAAGTGAATATTGACTCGGTTTGTTGGTGTCAGTGAGTGGTGCGGCGGTCCAAAAATACGTTTGGCATAACCAGTATAAATAACTCCACACAGTGGGTAATCATTTTGACTGACGGACTTTTCGCCATTTTATTAAATTCACAGGGTTATAACATTATATAAACAATAAATTAAAATGGTGACATAATGTCAATTAGTCCCGTGAGTCCCAACCATTTCGTACTGCATATAGTTGCTCTGACAAAAGGAATGCGATTGCCGACTGTGTAGAATTAAAATGGAGTATTCTTATGTTTATTTATTGAATGCCAATTCTGGTATTACTATAATCTGGTGTATCAATTGTTGTATTATTGAAATTAAGTGCCCTAAACCGACCTACGCGTGGCGTGTCGTAATAAATATACGCCTATCGCGTGAGCAGTTGTGTGGTTGGTCTGAATAAGATAACATTGGTCATGGAGTTAAATGAATGACACAACTTCACAAGTTGCCTGTTTATTATGTGTATCTTGTTCAGTGTATTATGTACATGTTCCACTACTGACCGGCCGATATTCGACGCGGTAGTTACAATTAACGTTGAAACGCTTATGACCACGAAGTAGTGAGCAAATGAAGTGTTCACACTGTCACACGCATACATATCATAATCAGCCTATAATGTTCCCACTGCTGGGACACAGGCCTCCTCTCTGTGAGAGGGAGTGGGCCGTGATCCACCACGCGAGCCCAGTGCGGGTTGGTAGATGTCACATATCTTCGAATTTTTGGTTCTAGGACATGCCAGTTTCCTCACGATGTTTTCCTTCACCGTTTTGAGAGCAGTGGTGATGAAATAATTTACACAAAGTAAAGCGCCTGTCTGGGTTCGAACCTACGACCTACAACTCGTAAGTCGCGGCCGTTACCACTTGGCCACCACTGCTCTACATAGTACAATCCCAATGTTTTTCACAGCCTGCCTCACATAGCTTCGAGATTTCTAATCCATCGCATAATAAGCCAGTAGCCAAACTAAACTAGTAATGATCGTGACTTGGTTACTCGCGATTCGAGCCCAAAGTATGCGAGAAGTGTGTGGCTTAGTATGCGGCGGCATTAAATTAACAACTTGGCGACACACACGCTCTGTTTCTCATCAGATGACTACCAAGCCAATTCCTTTCCCTCCATTTTCAGACCACTCCGTGGCAAACCCAACATGATGTTAAAACTACGCATAAGAAACCACTAACGCATTTTATGCGTTAACGTCGTTGACGAACAACACGTCCCTGTCCTTGAGACCGACGTCTATCAAGCTGCTGTCCCCGCGCCCTAGCACACGCTTCGGGAAGTTAGTCGTGATCTCGAACTCTTCGGGAGACTGCGGGTGACTGAACACGAAGTCGTATAGATCCTGAAAAAATATTAAAAGTCATTAAAGACAGGGTTAACTACTTATTGAAATAAAGACCAACGGTGGAATTAGGCTTCTCCCAAAATTGTGTAAAATTCTGTGGTAACTGTAGAGATGGGTGAAAACAGGCATTAATTTTCTTTAACACTGGTTTGTGGACAAGGAACAATGTTTTATTAAAAATGTAGATATGTATCAAAATTGATAAAAAGCGCTTTGCACGAAACAGTGAATTGAATTGACGTTACTTATATTGTTTCATAATCAAGATAATTAGAGCGACAATATTCGCAAGGTGACTGGTAGCAGCTGAATAAGAGGGGCCGAGAATCGAGTTGAATGGCGTGCGATTGAGAGTATGTCCAGCAGTAGACTGCGATAACCTGACGCTGATGAACTGTTTCTTAATTTTATTTATTACTTTTTACTGTGCCGCTTGTAACATCTTATTAACATTATGGAATGCAACTAAAGATATTTACTAACCTGTGTGGTATGCGTGAGCGTGAACCGGCGCGTGAGCCTCTCGCCGCCCGGCAGCCGTATGAGCAGCACGACGGTGTCGACGCCGGCCACGGGCTCGGGCGGCAGGCGCGCCGCCATAGCCGCGCGGGCCTCCACCAGCTGACGTATAGACTTCAGTACAATAGGAGAGCTGAACTTGCAGCTATTAGCTATTACACACTAGATAGGGGAGTGCGCCCCCTTTTTGTGGGAAAGTAGGGGAAAATATTGATTTAATGTATGTTCAATAAATATAAATATTAAATTAATTAATTTTTTTTTATACTTTTTTCATAATAATATTAGCAGCTCTGAAATTCTATTTAAATTTTACTTTAACGTCCCCGGAAGGTCGAAGTGGTCAAATCCCTCGCTTCGTGTGCCATTTGCATCGACTAAGTACAGGCAGAACTCATTCCTTGTGCGTGCAAGCAGAAGCTTTAAAAAAGTGTGTGAACAGCATGACTTCGATCCCTTCTCAACAGGTGTGTCCGTAGCCAGGAAGTGTTTGAGCCTTAACTTTTTCACCTGATGCTTGATATTGTTCAAATTATAGTTTTACCACCTATGTTGTATTGTTGTGGGTATATAATATTAATGTATAGTTTTTGGCTTTGGCGGTTTATTGTTTTTATTGGCAGTACTGTGTTGTTCAGAGATATATTTTATTATTATTCTGATAATTATATGTGAAGACTTGTAATTAGCTGTCAGTCTCATTTTCAATTTTTTAGACTGTTTTGTTTAGGTCTTCCAAAGGAAATAAAAATAAATAAGTTTCACTACAAACCTCTGATTTTGTTGTAAGTATGTATGTATAGTTCAATTTCTTTATTTAGCCTGGTCCATAATTGCTCTGTCTTCTATGTATTTGTCACCCAGCAAGAAGATTACAAGGGATTTCACTTCTCACAATATTGCGTTACTTTAGCATTATTACTTTAGCCAAATGGTGGAAATCCTCAGGTACGCGATTTTGTTAAATGCGGCGTACGGATAAGAAGTCCAAACTTTCACACAGGAGAGACTGGAGCTTATGACGGAACGGCGAGAAAACCCACCTATCACTTCGTCAGAACTACGGGCACTCAACCAAAATGTTAGAAAATTGGTGCTACGCGAGCTCTGACGCTCCAAAACACGCTCAATAGATAAAGCGATTGAGCAAAACCGGGGGTCGAAAGTGTTTGTCCAGTCACTTGCGAGGAAGAGGAGCCACCTGACGAAGTTTACCAAATCCAGTGGGGATATCGTAGTTACGAAGCTAGAGATCCTGTCGGAAGTCGGAAACTTCTACAGTCAATTGTACGCATCGCATGCATCTCGACCTGATCCCGAAAATGAGGGTCCCAGAGCCACCTTCCATTTCACGGAAGACCAGCCGAAGTCAGCCAAGACGAAATCGAGGTGGCTCTTTAACTGCTTAAAAATGGAAAGGCCCCTGGTGAGGACGAGATTATGATAGAGCTCCTAAAAGCGGGAGGAAGTCTTGTCTTGAAAGGCCATCGGGAGCTCTTCAACTACGTCCTGTTGTCTGGGCGAACTCTTGAAGCGAAGGCGAACTGTTTACCTGGGGCGAACTCTAAGTTTGGTAAGAACACCTTTGAGAGGGAAGCTAATAAGGATTCAGCTGGGCTGGGCAGCGTTTGGGAAGCCTCGTCGTCGAGTCTTCTCGTCACGTAATACTCGACGAACTGACACTGATTCAATCAGTGTGTCCTGCTTATTGTAAATCTATAATAATAATTATAATTTCTAAGACTTTTATGTAATAATTTTACCAATTTTAATACTGAATAAAACATTATTATTATTATATTTTGAATTTATATATCTCGGGACCATGGGGTCCCGGTCCTTTGGAAAACGTACGAGGGGCCGAAGCCAACTCGCAGAGGCCCCTTAGGAAATTTTAATGAAATGGGGCACCATCCGACGATTATCCCTGTATGCACTATGCAAGTGCTCCCAAAGATAACCTCCGGTTGGTGTAGGACTACTGTAGGATATGGAAAAATAAAAATTTTGACTATGGGTTTGGGTGGCTGAAGTGGACTGGTTACCAAGAACTATGGAAGAGCTATGACCCCTTGCCTGATCAATGTTTTATATATACACGGATAAAATGGCAGGGAGTGACTTGCACACTCAATAATGGGCTCCCGGAAACGGTCGCTAGCACACAGTGACGTAGCGACAAGGGGGCAACACGTCCTGAGGTGCTTATGAGGAGCGGAGAGGTATTCCACGGCTATCAGGAAAATCCCGGAAGTACGGTCAAGATCCTTACCAGCATCTTACTGGAATACTTCCTTCCTCCGAGCACGTTTGCTCTTGCGAATCTCCACTCAAGCCGGCCAATAAAGGCAAGAATGAGGTGGGAGCTCTGTTCCTCGTCATTTTTCACTCCAGCCGGTCAATAAAGGCAAGCCAGAGGTGAGGAACAAGACTTCTCCCGGGAGATAGGGTCCGTGGGGTCGCTACTGCCCAACAGCTCGCCACATGCTGCCCTGCGGGTTTCTGTATCTCTCTTGGTCTGGCTCCTCACCTTAGGCTCCTCACCCATTCCGGGAAGTAAACTCTTCCGGCACAGGCCCAGAGTTCGGAGCGCGCAAGCCCCACCACGACGTCAACGTAGATATACGGATTATTATAATTTACGGAGCCGAAACGTGGACACTTATGGTACAGCTGGTCCATAAATTCAAGGCCGTTCAGCGAGCTATGGAACAAGCTATGCTTGGAATCTCTCTGAGGGATAGAATCCGGAACAAAATGATCCGGTAGTGAACCAAAGCTGTCGACATAACTCTTAAAATAAACAAGCTGAAGTGGCAATGGGCCGGCCATATTAGTCTTAGAACCGATGATCGTTGGGGTAGACGTGGTCTTGGGTGGAGGCCGCGAATCGGCAAACGTAAGGTAAGACGCCCTCAGGCTAGGTGGAGCGACGCTCTTCGCAGGGTTGCTGGTAACAGTTGGATGA
Source organism: Hydraecia micacea (assembly GCA_914767645.1). Lineage (NCBI taxonomy): Eukaryota > Metazoa > Arthropoda > Insecta > Lepidoptera > Noctuidae > Hydraecia > Hydraecia micacea. The sequence continues at coordinate 8,097,918 of OU611794.1, forward strand.
GAGTAGCCAAGAACCAACCTGAATGACGTGTAATTGGAGAGGCCTATGTCCAGCAGCTGACTGCTGTAGGCTGATGATGATGAGCATTATGTAGTCTAAGTTGATTTTTGAGTGATAAAAAGGTCCTCAATAAGTTATGCTTTGCAATTAAGTAGAACCTTTACTTGTATGTCATTGTGTTTGTTGTTCCAAAACTTGATAAACGAAGGTTAAAGCTAGGATGTGAAACTTACATCCATCTTGTGCCTCTCCTCCTGCTGCCGCCGCTGCAGGTCCTCGTGCTCGCGCAGCTCGCGCGCGGCGCGGTCGGCGGCGCGGCGCCGCTCCTTCTCCTGGTCGGCCGCCAGGCTCTCCGCGTACGCCTCGTCCTGCGCCGCGCGCAGCCGGGCCGTCACTTCGCGCTCCACTCTACGGGGACATGATTATTACTGTATTTTCATTATCTTTAGTGTCCCGCCCAAAGATTCGGTTTCGGGCAAAAAGTAGCCGAACGTTAGTCGAATTACTTGTTACAAACCTACGAAAAACGCTGTCTCAGATCATAATGCCAACTTCAAACACTTTCAACTTAATGCGCGGAGCATGATCCCTCGGACTTCGCCACCAAGGTCGCATATGTATAGATGGAAATTATTTTCATTCCTAAAGTAATAACAGACAACATAATACCTGTCGGCCCTAGCCGCAGCTAGATGCGGCTCGTTATCCGATACGACGCGTCGCAGACGAGTGAGCAGCTGATGCGGTGAGCAGGAGCCCTCGGACCTCGCCACCACGGTCATGCGGTGCTCGCGCACGCACACGACGCACAGCAGCGGGTAGCGCCGCCCCCCCACCGACTGCGCAACCCGCCACCCCTCCGCTGTGTCCACTGCACAGCCCCAGAATAGCGCGTGCGTGTTTATGTACTGGATCACATCTTGATCGGTTAAGGTTTGCCTGTAAACACGTTAAATATTACAAAAACCAAATAGCTATGGGGTAATTCTGTGGAATCTGTGGACATTGCTAATTCCATTATTGTAGCACCTACTCTGTTATTTTTAATAATTATAATGATGGTGGAGTTTCCTGTTTTGATGAAAAACAATAATGCTGTTGATTAAAATGGGTATTGCACCTATTAAAATTCAAAGTCCTGACTGACTGATATATCAACACACAGCCTAAACCGCTGGTCCTAGAGACATGAAATTTGGAGGGTGTGTTATTTATGAAGAATAGGTATCCACTAAGAAAGGGTTTTTCGAAATTCCACCCCTAAGAGGATGAAATAGGGGTTGAATTTTATGTGAATAAGTTCCGATTTCCACGCGAGCGAAGCCGCGGGCAAAAGCAGTGCAACCTACTTTTAGTATAATTTCAAAAAAACCATTTTAGATCAAATGCAAAGATTTAATAAACATAAATGTAGAGTTGTATTGATGATTAAAATTCTCGAATACATATTAGTTACTGTCAATAATCATATTTTGATCGAGATAAAATCTCGAAAAAAAACTGTCCTGCAAACTTCATAAAACTTAACAAAATTTAAATGTTGCAGGCTACCTTAGCACATCCCCCTTAAGAGGAAATGCGGGTAGAGTTGTTTCTCCATAGAAACACTCTCGCCTGTTTTCTTTCTGGTTAATGACCATAAAGCAATGATTTTTTCAGAATAATAAATATTAACTACTTGCATGTCCCTATTTTTTCCTTTTTGATGATACATTATTTTTATAAGCACTAGCCCCCTCAAAAAATGCCGATTTAAACCGCTGTCAACAGAGGCCTAGTGTACAAACTTGACAACTATTAACGAAAAAAGAAAAACATAGGGGCCCAGTATATACGCTTCTTATTCAGTTTTTGAAATATCTTTTAAATTGGTCCAATATTGGTGGAGGAAATAGGCAAGAGCCAAACCTCGAATTACGACTTTTTACTTAGGATTTTTCAAGTCTCTCTGAACGCATTTCCTCTTAATCAGTATAATAATATCTTATCAGTCTAGCATACTAGCTTCTAGCCTAACCTAAATTGAAAATATTTTAATACCAATAATAGGGTGAATTATAGAGAAACGGCGTATTGTGTAGGTGCGGCGCAGGCGCACGTCGCCTTCGTACATTTTGTATGAATTTGAAAACATTTTGAAGCGGCATCATGCCTACGCAGCGCCTGCGCCTTCACCTTACGCCATCTCTGTATAATTCACGCCTTATGATTTATTGTAACAATAATTACAAGTGGGTAAACTTTGAGGATTATTTCAATACCTGCAGAAGTTTTGTGTCTCTGTGGCTGATTCGGAGTGTAAGTATACAACGAGGAACCGTAACTCGTTCTTAGCGTCATTAAGCGCCTGAGCATAGGTTCCCTGGTAGAACACCGGATGAGGGTTGTACCGTGATGTATAATTATTGATGAAGCCCATGACATCCCCCAGTGGGTCAGTCACCACTAGAAATAGAAATACATATACAATACTATGAAAAGTAAGGTGAATAAAGTTAATAGGTCATTCATACATTAACATAAATTATGAGACATTGAGACTCAATTTAGAAACCAGAACATTTTTGTACTTTGATTTACTATTTATGCACACACAAAATAAAATAAACCATGGAAAAGTAAAGTATTGCTTATTTTACAGAAATCTTTCAGCAGACCTTAAAATATGAGAACAATTACTCGGTAAATAATATATCTAGTTCACATCAAATACTTTGCTTTCACAAATCTGCTCTATTTAGGTCAAACATCAACATTGTTCTAACACAAAGAAATCATACATCATACATTTATTATAATTTATTGATATTTCAATAGGATAAAATAATTAATTATAATATAAGATACTTACATCTTCTATCTTCATTACGTACAAAACTTAGTAGTAAGTTTAGCACAGATGTAATTGTACTGTAGCACATAGATACTACGAGGTTGACTACATAGCGAAACAGGCCTCGCACACCGCCTGGCCCTTCTGGGGCCTCATCTGTGAACACTTGCTGTGCTATGTGGTCGTGTACCACGGGTGGTGCGCGGGCTTCTGTCGCAAACACCGACGGTCGACCCTCTCTTATATTCAGCTGTTCCTGGATCGCCACCTACAAAATATTGAGAGAAATGTGAAGCCAGTCATATTTGTAACTTATAAAATTAAAACAGTACAGTTTGTTATCAGTACTTTCTACTTTCGGGTGTTGCTTATCTTGAGCCTGACATACGAGAACGTCGTTTACCATATCAATATATTGAGATAGATTTTACCTCCAAATCCCATTGATGCCTTTGTAGAACGTCTCTACATATTGACATATCTTCTATTCCGGTTAAATCTTGAAATTGAAGTATTTTATCCGTCTGTTCGTGGGTTAGACCCATAGCATTGTCCTCAAGATCCATTGCCCTAGTTTTGATACCTAATTATTTATATATTAGAAAAACAGTCACGCCAACTAATACGTGTATAAGCTCATACAATCTTATTAATGCATATTAACACGAACTTGAACGAAAAAAAATGTTAAAATCAAAATGTTTTGCATCAAATTGCTACTCATTGCCTACAAGAACGTCATTTCTGATGTCATGTCATCCATGAACCCATGAACCGCAGACAAAGTAGAAGGAAGGATACAGATAAAAAATAATATAGATTTGTTTTGGGATTGATGAAGATAAACTCGTAAAGAATTCGCGCTCAATCGGTTCCTGGCGATCTATGTCAACAGTGGCGTAGGCCCTTTTTATCTGACTGGCGTAGCTCCAAAGGAGGGAATTGTTTTACAAAGTAAAAATAAAATATCACACTAACTTTTCTTTGTGATCTTACTATTGAAAATGAAAGAGCGAGCGAAGCAAGTTGGAATTTTGCAGCATCATGACTCAGATCAAGATTTTAATCAAACAATAAGCGAAGCGGGAGCTTTCTAGACTGGGATAGGTTAAGTCAAAAGGTTTTCGAGAGGACCCGTATCATATATAGGGTGGTCAAAAAGTCGTGGATCAAACGAAAAAGGGAGATAAAGGAGGTCATTTCCAACGCTTTGAGAAATTATTTTTGATAACGCTTCAAAATTTTTGGAAAAAATTAATTGCTCTTTGGTACCCAGAGCCGCAATAGAACTTTTGTAGTGCTGATACATTATCTAGTAATAATACTTATAAAACCTTTATCGCTGAGCGATAACGTCTCCCTGTAACATCAACACAATCAACTAAACCTAAAAACAGATAGCACTAAAGTTACTTTAAAACAAAGAATGCCAGTTTGTACAGTATCCTAGCTTGTTCCATATACAACACCGTTTGTTTTATTGTTTTATATCCCTTTTTTTTAATTAGTCTACATGTAATGCAACTCGGTATACAAAATATTCATTACCTACTTTTCGGGCAATTGAATTATGGCCATGCTGTAGAAAGATTTTTTGTTGGAAATGACCTCCTCTATTTCGTTTGATCCACGACTTTTTGACCAACCTGTATATTATGGCTAAAATGGCGGTAGCAATAAAAATGCAAAGGCAATGCAACGGCATAGTTAATTAGTAAGTACCAAAGGGGCCCTGTGTCAAAAAAATAGCGGAAAAAAAATTTGATACCTAGGTTAGATTTTCGGTGTGTAGCTTTAAGGCTTTTTCAAGGCTTTGTTAGCCATAAACAAATTAAATCCTTTACTATCTGTAGATACTGTAGCTCAGCCTGCTTTTGTCAAGCAGTTGTAATTTGAACTATAAGTAACAATAATATTTTTTTTCTCCACCTTCGTATCTCTACGTTGACGTCGTGGCCCACCACGTTTGTGGTTTGTTCCTCACCTCTGGCTTGCCTTTAGTGACCGGCTGGAGTGAACATTGACGAGGAACAAAGCTCCCACCTCATTCTTGCCTTTTTTGGCCGGCTTGAGTGGAGATTCGCAAGAGTACCTAAACGTGCTCGGAGGAAGGAAGTATTCCAGTAAGATGCTGGTAGGGATCTTGACCGTACTTCCGGGATTGTCCTGTTAGCCGTGGAATACCTCTCCACTCCTCATAAGCACCTCAGGACATGTCGCTACGACACTATGTGCTAGCGACGATTTTCGGGGGCACATTATTGAGTGTGCAAGTCACCCCCTGCCATTTTATCTGTGTAATTTATATAGAACATCGGTCAGGCAGGGGCTATAGTTTTTTCATAGTCCTAGATAACCAGTTCATTTTAGCCACCAAAACCCATAATCCAATATTTTTGTTCCCATATCTTGCAATAGTTCTACACCAACGGGGGTTGTCCTTGGGTTCACTTGTATAGTGCGAACAGGGATATAAGCGTCGGTTGGTGCCTCATTTCATTGAAAACGTCTAACGGGACTCAGCGAGTCGGCTTCGGCCCCTCGCACGCCTTCCAAAGGACCACCCCGTGGTCCCGAGAAACAAAAAAAACTATACATAAGCAGTTAAATGATTGATCCATGAGCTGGTCCTAGGGAGGAGTGTGGAGATATTCGCGACTTTGCCAGTCATTACTTCTGTCATACTCCCCCTAACTGTAACCCGCATCCTACCCAAAAAGATCGTTCACGCGAATGCGATCGTCGCGTTTGTGTCCAGCGAATCCGAACGCGTGGTCGCGATGGCAGAGGGTGCCTTCCGGTTTGTTCGGAAAACCACGACCACAACCTCGACCTCTGTCGGCATGACCATACAAAAAGTGACATATGAACGCGATGATCACGTATTCGCGCGACGATCCCTTTTGGTTAGGAGTTAGGACGCGGGGGCTTATTAAAGTCGTACAAGGATCTTTTGGCGCCTTGGCGATAGTTCTTGTGCACACAGAGGTCCACACTCCTCCCGCACCGCGCAGCTACCTCAGGTACCGTCTCATTTAAACGGTAGGATCGATACTGAACTAAACGGTATTAGTTTCGATCTATAAATGAGAAATTGTTGATTTGGGTCAGTGGTCTGAGTTTAGTCATCCACAGCTTCATCTTAGTACTGCTCGGCATAAGCCTCCCTCTGCTTGTGTCAATCTCATTCAAATTCTATCCGCAATGTTCGGTAATTGAGAAATTTGTAAAATATATACAATTCGGCGCATGAAACTAATGAAGACTCTTTCTCAGCCGACAAATGAAAAAACCACATTATTACCAATAATTTAGATATAATGTTGTAATGTATAAAAAACCAAATAAAATAATATTGTGCAGAATAAAATGCTGGTCACTTTGTCTTTTTACCACTACCACTTTTTCCTTTTTTTGGAGGCGGTGGCGGTGGTGGTGGTGGTGGTGGTGGTGGTGGTTCTTCTTCGATAACGGGTTCTGGAGGCACTGATGGATCTTCGTCGGCATTTTCATACAAAAAATCTGCCTACCAAAAAAAATTAAAATCCTTTTAAAATATCTTCACCCGACTACTGATCAACTGCAAGGCAAAGAGCTTAAAATAATGATTAGCCAAAAAGTACGCTCTTACTTACTTTAATGTCATATAATTCCGGGGCGATGCTAAATAGACTTTCGATGAAATCCGCATAAAATACATGTCCGTCCCCACGAACGTTAGCATCACGCATAATTTCGAGCGCCTCAGCTTCACTGTAGGGATCGTCACCGTATGACATCAAAATATCTTTGATTTCTTCAAGTTCCAGGGACTTTCTGTTTTCTGTATCGAAGACCTATTTGAAAAAGCTTAAAATCAGGTGAGATATTGGCTAAGGGCGAGCATTTCAAATATAAGAGAAAAATATTGGACTAAAAGCTGAGTAGGAGACTGTGTAATGACGTTATGAAAAAAAAAAGTGGGTAGGTAAATGTAGCCGAAAGGCAGAACTCGGAGTGCACACACAGCAGCTATAATATAATTATTAATATATACCATTACATCCCGCTATAATGTACGGTCACCAAAGGAGACAAAAGTAACTTAGGTCGTCGGTATTATAGTTGAAGTTTAGTAAGAAACCAATGGATGTTTTCGAATAAAATTTAAAAAACAAACAGTTCATTTATCAAATTATGTTTCATTCGAAATTAACCATCGGTTTCTACATAATAATATCCGACGACAGGGTTGCTTATCTCTTTTGGTGACTGTACCCACATATACATGATATAGCTGCTGTGTGTGAAGCGCTTCAGTCTAGCCTCTTCCCAACTAGGTATGTTGGGGTTGGCTTCCAGTATAACCGGATGCAGCTGAATACCAGTATTTTACATGGAGCGCCTGCCTATCTGACCTCCACAACCTTATAGTTACTGGGTAATACGATAACATTTTCGTAAGACTGGTTCTCAGACTTTCGGGCTTCGGATGACCGGTAACGACTGTCAAGGATCTGCGAATGACAGCCGGGACAGGAGCCGGGCAGAAATCAGAGTGACGTTGGAAAAACATGGAGTAGATCCATATTTGTGTTGAATCCAATCCAATTGTTGCGTTTTTGACTGCGTGTAGGTAACTGAATAAGCGCTTAGGCAAGCCTGCCTGGCTACCTGTTAGGTACGGTTCAAAATATACAGCTGTTAGAGTGCGGCCGGATGGCGTAGGTTTAGTAATATGGTTCCGTTGGCAACCTATGGGTACGCAACCAATACGCGACCCTGAAAGTAATCCTAAAAGTAAATACGTACTGCAAAAGCAAGTTCTAATTCATGTTTTATTTCTGCCTCCACTATCCAAAGATTTAACATATAAATAAATTGATCCTTTGTTAACATTCTGGTGACCCCTGCATTCAAAAGTTCCGCTTGAGTCATAATTTCGAAATAAGTAGGGTATTTGAAATGTCTCCTATGGAATCTGTAAGGTAAGTAGTCGAATTATAAAAGTACTAAGTAAGTCTACCCACAGTAGGTAGTATTATAAGAGTACAAAAGCTACACACATCATAGGTACTGAAATTAAAATCAAATTAACTTAGCCAAATTCATAGTGATATTTGGTACTGTACTTCTTTAACTCCAAATATGATATTAATTGTTCGATAGTTACTACATTTGTTGGTGCAGGACCATCATTTATTATCAACAAAGGCTTTGCGTGACCATCAAACCATTCAATTATTTCCGCTAACTGTTCTTCAGTAAAACGTGGTGTTATGTTTGCAAGAGGGTTTAAAACATCGAATACAGACATTTTAAAGAAAAATAATTTAAGATCCTATAAAAATAAATAATATTTAATTAAATTAACACAAAGTTTGAAAACACAAAAAAAATCTCTAAATTGACTTTGACAACATGTTGACAACAAACTGTTTATGTTTTTAATTTCGATCATTTCTCTCAGAAATCGGGAATACCAAGTTCCCTATGTGAATCTTTTATCAAATTCAAGACACGCATTTACGTATTTGCCACGTTTTTATGGTTCCGTACCTCAAAAGGAAAAACGGAACCCTTATAAGATCACTTCGTTATCCGTTTGTCTGTCCGTCAGTCTAGACCCTTTTCCCCAGGAACGCGTGGAGTTATCAAGTTAAAATTAATATCAAATACTCAAGGTTGCAATCCCTTGAAGCAGTGAAAAAATCAAACTAGGTACTAATGCAACGCAATCAAAAGATACGGGCGCATTTATGTTCCGAAATCAAAACCTATATGGTACTTTGTTGTCCTAGAATCATGGCAAGAAGCAATGTCATCTAGCACAGTCAAGGAAAAAATCCGAAAACCGTTTTGTAGTTACATTACAAAAAAAAAACTATTTACATAGGTAGGTACCTACTTTGTACAGAGCCCTAGGTGCGCGATTCCGACTCGCACTCGACTGGTTTTATTTTAATATTATACCTACACTTCCATGTTTCACTTTCTCCTATAAACTTTTGTATTGATAAGGTTGTTTTCGAAAATGATGTCCACGGGGTTGAATTTTGGGACGTTTTCTATGTTCCAATTTATAAGTTTATCAAGCCAAGCAGATCCTCCCCTAAAAACTTAATTAAGTACCTCTTCTTGTCCCATCGGGGACCGTTTTTTGAACACCCAGAAACTCTCTATTCTCTCTTTTTTGTAAGTAGTATCTCTCTGGGGGCTTACCATGACCTTTTACAGAAACGTTCAATTTCCAGTCAGTTCAAATGCAGGCCTACTTCTGCCCTGCTAATAATCGTACTATGAGAGTAATAAAAGTTAACGACTATTGAACGAAGTTCACCAAAGTTGAATGGTAAATTGTCTTTTTAATAGGCATCGTTCAAAAACTTAAATCTAAGTCTATTTTCATATTACCGGTTTTTTTATATATTTTATATTACCGGCTTTCCTAGGCACGGATTGAATGGTCACCCATCCAAGAAACGACGGCGGCAAGCGTAGCTTAACCTGATCGATCGACCCGTGCGGCTGTTATCTTATTACTTAGGGTGCGTTCCGAGTTAGGAATGTAATCGATGTAATCGATTTGAGCGTGCTAAACGCTAATTCAGTACGGGTCGGCACGGCACGCTCAAATCAATTATATCGATTACATTCCTAACTCGGAATACACCCTTAGTCAAGTGCCCCTCGTGACAGAGATGTAGTATGACAAGACTGGACAAGACTTAATAATCAGTATGTACCGTGTATGTACCTATCCTAAGTCCACGGTATGCACTAAAAACGTAGACCGAGAATACGACTACGACTAAGAACGTAACTAAAAACCATGGTTCTGTCAATCTACTTTTTTATTTTTATCAGGACTGCTAACTTTTTGACATTGACACGGCCACTTTGAGTTCCCAAAAAGTGACAGACTGTCAGTGTCAAAAAGTAAGCAAGCACTTTTTGGCAGTTTTGGCCATAGACTACTCTACGTTCCGAATTGCGTCAAAAGCGATAATATCGCGAATCCGACCAACGCGCAATGTCACAATTATTACTCAATAGCCCTTATATTTTGTGACTATTAAATTTGGTCGGATTCGCGATATAATCGCTTTTGACGCAATTCGGAACACGGGGTATTTGGTTTTGGCCTTTTGGCACTGCTGTTTCCGAGATTGGGTTTGCGTTGTTTCATACATTGTTTTGCACGATTTGCTTTCATTTTACTTTTGAATAGATTAACTTTGATAGTGGAGACAAGTTTTATTTAGTTCCGTCAACACCTTAATGTGTAATTATGTTTGAATCGGATGACTTCGACCAGGTATTATATGAGGCTGCAAAAGTGACTGGTGTTTGTTTTTGTTGCTGATCTTACTGATCTAGAAATCTTTTTCTGAAAATGAACATTACTGTGCCTAATAAAAGTTATCATTTTGTTTCCACATAGGTCCTATCTCAGTTTGAATTTCCAGAAGATACTGTAACAGAAAAGATAAATGTAGAAGATAAACATGGGTCAAACAAACCTAATTTGAAAACCAATGTAACTCTTCCAAAAATAATACAAGCAAGTGGCGTGAAAAGTATAGAATTAAATGAGAACAATGCTATGAAGAGTCACAATACTTTAAGGAATAATGAAAATAAGAAAATTGGAAACCACACTAGTGAGAATATGGCAGCAAATGTAAATAGTATTATGTCACCCAAGCACACAAAAAGAAAAATGATTAATTCATATTTCGATCATAAAAGCAAAAGAAAGTTCCCTGGCCCAGCTGGTCTACTCACTGGGGGGTTTGAAGAAAATAAAGATGAAACTATTTGTCAGATAGAATTACTTTCACAGGTAAAAGGATAATTTATGTAAATAATTGCATATTAGGTTCTATAATATGAAACAATGTAGTTTGTGTGTAATGTAGCGTCTTTCCATTCTATACAAGGCCAGAACGCAGGCATAGGCAACTGCTTGTGTATACTTTGAATTGCTATTTTCAAATCTGCAATTTCAATGTATACACGAATTTTGCGTACTGCTTGTATATAGTTTGTAACGTGTACGTGCGCATCCTGGTTCATACTACATTACTTACGGCTGACAAGAGTTGAGATATAGTTTAATAAAATAATATTTTGTTCTGGCTCCTCGCTCCGCTTGTCGCGCTCGCTTCGCTCTCAAATGATTGTCTCGTTTTCTGTCAGCCATCGCCGCTCGCGCTATTCTGCGCTCGCTCCTTTGTGTCAGCTAGGTTCTTGATACCCTGGGTGGCCCCTCGCTTATGCTCGGGGTTCATTTGCTGTGCAGCCAGTATTTATGATAATTATGTTTGTCATATTTTTGATGTATAAAAGTATATAAATGATGGAAACAAATTGATAGGTTATTATTCATTTGATGTGCAATTAATAATATCCTGTTTATTTTTACTGCAAAAAATACTAAGAAATTAGACTATATATATATAATATAATATTCCACAACTATCACATAACGCCATCTAGTCCCAAGCTAAGCAGAGCTTGTGTTATGGGTACTAGACAACTGATAAACATACTTATATATTTCTAAATACATACATATTATAGATAAATTACAACCAGACACAGAACAAATGATCGTGCTCATCACACAAACATTTGTCCTGGGTGGGAATCGAACCCACGACCTCCGGCATAGCAGTCAGGGTCACTAACCACTAGACCATCAGGCCTGTCATTTACTATGTTTGATAAAAGTGTATATAATATATACAAATGGCGAGCATGCAACTGCTGGCGTATATTATGGAATAAGATAGGTCACTACGAAGTATAAGCGAGTATTTGCGTACTATTCTTGTATAGATTGGAAGACCTTAGTAAAAAAGTGATTTTCAATCCATACGTGATTAGTTTCACACCCTTGCATTCTGGCCTTGTATAGAATGGAATATGCTGTGATGTACATTATATTTATTTCTTACAGGATGTTGATTTTACTCAAAATAATTTAAGAGGAGACTTATTTGAGTCACCACTATGGGCAAGATTGTTAGATGATTTAAAAAGTTGGAACCTAAATGACATAGATTCTATAAAAACAGTTAAACAGCAAGCCATATCTGGAAACTTGAGAAAAAGGAAAGCCCACACAATAACTGCATTTGTAGAGACAGTTGACAGATCTGCTACAGACCCTTTGATTATTATGAAGGATACAACTGGTGAGAGTCATTATATTTCATATTATAAGTCCTCATTTCAACAGAACTTATTACCTTATAAACTTTTTAAATACAAAGGTCTATTCTGTATAATTCGGTATGTAAAGTATTTTTTAGGTATTTTTTTAATATTTTTATTTTGTAAAACATTTAATTTTAAGCCACTAATTTGAAGCTTTTTTTTTTCCAAGTAATAGTTTTTTTTTAATTATTTTTTAAAGTATTTTTCGTGATGACGTCATTTCATAGACTGAATAGCTATAAGTCTTTGCCACGTTATCAGTACATACAAAAAACACAAACAGATAACTTCAAACTTGACATTGACAACAGTTGACACTTGACAGCTACGATTACGATTTTTTATTTTGTTGTGATTGTTGTGAATGCTGTGATCGTGGTTTCTTGTTTGAGTTACTTTTCCTATGATTTAATTTCTATCCATTATCCGCGCAATGAATCTGTCATCGACAACTGGTGCTAAATGCTTCGTACCGTCATGTAGAAACACTACAACAAATAGCCGACACAAATTGTTTGTTAATGTGAAAGAAACGCTTAAAAAGAAGTGGTGCGAGGAGGTAAATGTGGAATACAAGCCTGGGCGTCGTCTTTTTTGTTGCGAAGATCATTTGAACGTAAGTGTTACAAAGACAGTACTTATGTAAGGACGACGGCGAAAAGTAGGTAATAGAATCCTACAAAAAAAATTGAAATTGAGTTTTGGTGGTCAGGGCTCTCGAAATGAAAATCAAATGTCGTGAACTACTTTTAAATTAGAACAATTTCAGCTTTTAATTTACTTCAAGCCATGTTTGATGATGATGATGATGATGATGATGATGGGGCTCCCTTTTCCGCACTTAGACTCCCATTTGGTCCGTTGTGCGTAGGGATTCTGGCTAAGAAAGCCAGCCTAGCTCCGCCCAAAAGCACAGAAGCTTCCTGGGAGCTTCGCAGGCTTCACGGAGCGACCTCACTGTTCCGAGGATTTCTTTACGTTGAGAAGCCACGGCCTCGCATTCCAGGATGACGTGGGCGGCTGATTCCTCGGCGTCAAGGCAGCCCCTGCAGAGGGAGCTGTCCGTGGCGCCTATGTTAAAAAGATGTTTGTTGAGGTGGTTATGGCCCGTAATTGTACCTATTATTATTCTGAGGTTATTTCTACTTAAGCTAAGAAGTTTTTTGGTTAGTCGCGGGTGTACCATTGGTAAAGCCAATTTCGACTGTCTACAGTCTGTTACCCGTGACCATCTGTTGTTATGGAGTTCAGTCGATCTTTGGCGAATCCACGCACGAATTTGTGAGAAAGGCAGAGGGAGAAGTGGGTACGGGCCTAGCACCTCCAAATCAGAGCCTCTCTTCGCAAGTTCATCTGCAGCATCATTGCCCAAGGATCCACTGTGCCCTTTGATCCACTGGAGTGTGATGCGATTGCACGTCGATAAACTCTCCAGAGCTAAATGGCACTCAAAGATTAGTTTGTTGTTAGTTTGTTTGTTCTCTAAAGCTTTGAGCACAGATAGACTGTCGGATAAGAATTTAATGCCGTAATACCGGATGCCTAAGCGCTTTACTGCTATTGCGGCTTGTGTTAAGGCAACACATTCACATTGAAAGATCGAACTGTGTATGCCTAGTGGTATGTAGAAGTTAATATTAAGGTCAAGGGAGTGTACGCCGGCACCTGAACCGTTTTGTGTCTTTGAGCCGTCTGTGTAGATGCGCACTTCATTGGCTCCTGACTGATCCCTATCTTCCTGAGTTGTTTGTATGACGTAGTTTTTGTTAAACATCGGTTGGTTAGGTGTTCTATCACACGGTGCAGCGATGAGAGGCTGGTACACAATCGCCCGGTTCAGGATTTTAGCGTGTGGACTGTTAAGGTTATTGCCCCATATGCCCAGGTGCATTAGCCTGATGGCAGCTAGCGCCGCCTCCTGCTGTATGTACAGGTCAAGGGGAGTTAATTGAAGGGCTATCTCCATGGCTGCTGTTGGGGTGGTTCTCATGCAGCCAGTGGCAGCTGAACAGGCCAGTCGTTGGAAGCGTTGTAGTCTGGTAATAGTGGTCGAGAGTTCGGTTCTCGTCCACCAGACCAGAGCGCCATAAGCCACCATTGGCCTGACCAGCGCTTTGTATAACCACAGAGTAATCTTCGGAGAGAGCCCCCATGTTTTTCCTAACATTCTTTTACATTGATAGAATACAATTGTGCTTTTATTAAGTTTGTAGTCAAGATGCTTGTTCCAGAGCAGTTTGCTATCAAGAATCACCCCCAAGTACTTGACTTCATCTTTAAGTGTTAGTTCTGTGTTGAAAAGTTTTGGAAGCCTATGGGGTCCAATGGTTCTTTTGTTGGTGAACATTATTAATTCTGTCTTCAAGGGGTTAACCGATAGTTCGTGCTTCGAGCACCAACCCTCGATTATTTTGAAGGCCCTACGCATGAGATCGCATAGGATACCCTCAAACTTCCCTGAAATCAGAATTGCTATGTCATCCGCATATCCCACCGAGTACAGACTGCTGGCGTTGAGCTCTGCAATGAGCTCATTTACGACTAAATTCCACAGCAGTGGTGACAGCACCCCACCCTGTGGGCAGCCCCTACTCACGATACCTCGTGTGGTGGTATTCACGGTAAATTGAATAGCACGGTGTTTTAACATGTTATTTATCCATTCTATGAGTGTTCGCGCAACACCGTGCGTGGCAAGTGCCCGTTCGATGCTGGCGAAGTTAGTTTTGTCGAAAGCACCTTCTATGTCAATGAAAGCGCCTAATGTTGGGTTTTTGGCTTTAAGAGCATTTCCTATGCGTGACACTACGCTATGGAGTGCTGATTCAGTTGATTTGCCTGCACAGTAGGCGTGTTGATTAGGGTGTAGAGGTCTTTGTATCGAAATTTGGGATCTTATCTTCCTATCTCCCAGCCTCTCCAGTGTTTTCAAGAAGAACGAGGAGAGGCTTATAGGTCTAAAAGCTTTGGGCTGGGTATAGTCGCCCCTACCAGGTTTCGGTATAAAGATTATTTTTACTTCCCGCCATTTCAAGGGAATGTAGCGGTGTGCCAGGCAGGCCCGAAACACCTCAGCGAGGTAACTAGCCAGTAAGTCTCGGCTCCACCTGAGCAGAGCCGGGAAGATACCGTCTAGTCCTGCTGCCTTGAAGGGTAGGAAGGTGTTGATTGCCCACGTTATTTTGTCTTTATCGATTACCTCTGACGCCACTTCCCAATCTAGGATGCCCGTGGGCCTCTCCCTGTGCGGTTCCCAGCTTTGCTGGGTGGCAATCTGGCATCCTGGGAAGTGGGTGGTCAGGAGTAGTTCGCTTGTCTCAGCGTCGTTTGTTGTGTAGGTGTTGTCTGGTTTTTTCAGGCATCCTATTGAGTGGTCTGTCTCTTTAGCAAGACAGGTTTTGACTCTCATTGCCTGGTTGTTATTTTCAATGTTAGTACAGAAACGTCTCCAGCTATTCTTCCCTCTGAGGCGTATCAGTTTTTTATATATTTTACGAGCTGTTGTGTAGCGGTCCCAGTCAACTGGCGACCTTGTGTTCCTAGCTCTGTTGAACAGTCTTCTCAGCCTGCGTCGGTGTCTTTCCAGTTCAGGACTCCACCAGGAGCGGCGACCTCCCTGCCTAGGTACCGTGAGGGGACAAGACTGTTCAAAGCTAGATATAAGGATGGATGTGATCTTGTTGACATGTTCGTCTAAGTTGGTTACTGGTATTTCAGCCGGAAGGGCGGGTATTTTTCCTAGTTCAGCTTTAACGAGTTTAGTGAACTTGACTTGGTCTGTGTTGCGAGGAATCCTTCTTGGTTGTGGTTTGGTTAAGTTGAAGTTGATGGTATAGCGGATCCATCTGTGGTCTGAGCATGATATCTCGGTGGACACATGCCAGTCCTGTATGGAGTTGGATATACCTATGGTTGCTAAAGTAAGGTCTATTATTGTTTGCGATCTTGCGTTTATGAAGGTAGGTTCGGAGCCCTTGTTAAGTAGAACAAGGTTATTACTAAGAATAAAATCAAGCATTTCCTCACCTCGGTTGTTGGTTTTAACATTACCCCAGAGCGTGTGGTGCGCGTTGGAGTCAGTCGCGATGATTAGTTCCAGTTTCTCCTTTTCACAGTACTCAACCAGTGAGGCGAGCTCTGGCAGAGGCACGTCCTCATCGCCTGGCAGGTAAGCCGAGGCTAGTACAATGTCCGGGAGTTCCTGTTCGGTTCTGAAAAGCCTGACTGCTGTCAGGTCCCTTGAACAGAATTCGTTGATTAAAAGGTTAGGTACAAGTTTGGGAACAAGAATGCAGGTGCGTGGGTTACTGGCGGAGGTGTCTAGTAGCAACTTACCTCCGATGTTACCAAGACCGCATATTCTGCCACCCCTAATCCACGGCTCTTGGATAAGGGCGATGGTCTTTTCTTGTTGGTTCTCCAGCACTCTGCGCAAGGTGGCCGACGCAGATTGACTGTGCTGGAGGTTGGTCTGTAGGATCCTAGTCCCGCACAGGAGAGGAGCAGAGGCTGCTGTCCTCGCCCTCACTTCTCTCCTCTGGCGGAAAGCAATCCTCGTCCGAAGTCAGACCGGACGAGGGTGGATCCCTCATTGAGCCCGTTGTTGAGAGAACCTCCAGCGCTGCCATGGAGGTCGCCAACTCTACCGCCTCCCCAACAGTCTCCATCGCGAGAGGCGATGGTGAACGCTCCGGAAGCGGCAGACCAGGTTCCCTTTCTGGCGCACTCGAGGCTGTTTCCGTTGTTATCGCGGCGGCATCCTCCTTGGTACCACCCTCCTCCAGGAAGCGGATGTATATACTGCCCATAAGGTAGTATACTCGCCGTTGTTGGTCTTTTATAATTTTGACCATGGGTTCCGGCACACGAAAGAAGAGACAAGTTCCCGGGGGCTCCTGCCTAGCCCTTTCGTGTGTCAGTGTCCAGGTGTTTATTTTTAGGTTCGGGTTCTGCCTCGCCAACATCCTGAGCAGTTCTGTTGTGTCCTCGCTGTTCTCGGGGACAAACAGCATGCACACTACCTTCTTGGGTATGTCAGCTTGAGGCCGAACGGTGAGCTTGGTCCCCGGTAACGGAGACGGTATGTTATTTACGACCCCTTTGAGCCAGGCCATTGTGAAGTCGTCCTCACACCATGTCTTAAGGACGCCCTCAGCAAAGTGAGCCCGGCCTCTAAAATGGATCGCGGTATTGTGGTTTGTTTCTGTTGGTTCAGGTTCAGGAGCCTTTAACAGAGCCCGGAGCTGGTCCTCTATCACCTGACGGATCCCCTCCGCTTGCTCCTGCGTCATTTCCAGAAAAGGCTCTGTCATGACGGCAACACACAGCTCGTTGCTCCTGAATGACGCAGCCGCTTCAGCGTAACTCACCAAAGTTCCATCCACCATACGGGAGCGAGCAGGCTTGCTCTTCTTGCTGATCCCCGTTGGTGTGACGGAATCTTCGGGACGCGAACGCTTCTGCGCCCTTGCCATTGGTTCGGTGTTGGTCTTGTTTGGGTTTTTCTTCCCTCTTGGTCTCTCGCTGCGTTTGCGCTTAACGCTGGTGGCAGCCTCGCCTTTTGGCATCTCAGCCGTAGCCGGTACCGCCTTGAGGGACGTCTTTTTGTTTGTGGCTGTTTGCCATCTATTGGCGTTTGATACTCCTTCCAATGGGGCTTCGTTCAGACTCGTCAGGTCCCTCTCAGAGACCGCAGCCGTCGACGCAGCCCGTGTTTTGGGCGCATCTACATTTGCAGTACTCCTCGAGTCGCCATGAGCGAGTGCTGTCCTAGGCCTCTCAGTCAGAGTTATGTTAGGTGGCGCATCCGTGGACGCAGATGAGGTTGGGATTGCTCGGGACGCAGCCTGTTGTGGCGCATCCTTTGCGGTTGCCTTCCTCATCGCATCCTTGGACGCCGCCGAACGTTTGTGTTTGTTGGACACAGTCTTGGGCAGTTGCCTCTTAGGCGCATCTTGAGACGCAGCCTTTATGTTGGATGTGGATGGCGCATCTGAAGACGCAGCCTTTGGTGGGTTGGTTTTTGTAAGCGCATCCGACGAGCGGGACGCAGCTTGTGATTTTGTTGCTTTGGTCTCTTTATCCATATGTTAGGATGTTTTGATTCACCGTTGGAGCTCTCCACCCGCCACGGAGCCCTCAGTCGGGGACGTCGCCCGTTCAACGAGCGAACGCCAGAGCTACTCCTTCGGTATAGGATCAACCTAGTAGGAAATTGACGAGCCCGCACGTAACGGAAGATCAAGGAACTGTAAACGACACGAGACTATGCCGCAACTCATCCCAAGACCCCACGCCACGCCGGCTGTCCCCCCCCACTAAGCCGATCCTCGCTTGACATCCCGCTTATGGGATGCCTCAGCCGGTTGATAATGGGTAGCTACTCCATTACCTCCCGTGTAAGAGGAAATCCGGGCCAAAGTGGTGTGTTGTGTGCAACCTGCTCCACTCAACCACCAGGATTCCTTCATCCCTCCGTACGGGTCCCCGCGCACGGCACAAACACGCGGGAGGTCATTGCTGTCCATCATCTGCTCTTGTTCTATGGTGGACACCCAGGGGCATGACCTCGCCACCCCTGAGATAATCGCCCGGTGATTTCTGTTACGTCTAATTCTTAAGGAATTAGACCAATAACGGGGAGCAACCTCGAGAAGGAACATCACCAGACTTGCCTTGAGGATCTACACGACCGTTGCGCTCTCCCTCAAGACCCCGCCACCTCGCCACCTCTGAAGGAGGAGACAAGGTAGGTTTGCGTCTACAAAACCAAGCCAAGCAAGTAAGCAAGCGAAGCGTGTTGTTGGAAGCCAAAACATAAATTTGCAAACACAAACCCCCCCAAGCCATGTTTAACATTCAATCTTTTTGCAGTTGGAAGAAGATCTAGAAAACTACCAATATTACAAATTAATGAAAGGAAGACCTGTATTAAAAGCAACTGCTAAGCTACGTAGAACACATGATTTGCCATCATGTAGTAAATATGTAAGTATCCCACATGAAAAAGTTTAAGTAGGTACAATGTTATGCTTATGAGTTATGGTAATTCGGACATAAACATTTAATTACTGTTTTAGGAAACAAAAACTGTTGCGGGGGAACCATCTACCTTAAAATCTTTCCTACTGAAACCTATGGTGACCTCACAGATGCATACCGAGAACTATTTTACTGAGATGCCTACTCAGCCTACTGCTACATCATATGCCTCAACACATTCAATAAAAGTAAGATTGATTTATTTATACTATTATTAGTCCAGATTTTTTTTTTGAGAAATTATGTTTATTTTAGATGTATTATAATAATTATAATGTTTTTTAATTTTAGATTGATGCTTCTACTCAATGTCACATTGAAATGATGGACCGGAGTACCTCAAGTAGAAGGTTAATACAGAAAACAATGGATTTGCCTTCACTGGCATCTTCGGCATCCTCGGCATCTTGTGACATTACACCAGTGCCTTCACTTTATGGCTATACAACTGATACAGAAACCACTGCATCATTAAATAAAGATCACAGTTCCCGAAACCAGATGTTGAAATTTATTGCCAAAGACCCAAAGGCATACTTAGGTTTACCAAAACAATATTATTGGATGATTAAACACATTGCAACTGAAAGTGTCACAAAAATAAGTGAACTCTTTATCATTATAGTGTTATTTAAAATTAAAATAAATGATCCTGTAAATATAATTTGTGACCAATTCCAGATTTCAAGAGTAACATTTTCACAAGCACTTTATACGGGACTACAAGTTCTAGCAAACTTTTTCCAAAATTTAATTTATATACCTACTTTGTTACAAATTAAACAGAATCTTCCATTAGCATTTAAAATTAGATACTCAAATGTATGTATAATATTAGATGCATTTGAAATAGAAATTCAAAAACCACATAACCCCATACGTCAAGCACAGACTTGGTCCCAATACAAGAATGCTAACACGGTAAAATATTTGATTGGTAGTACCCCTAATGGGTTTGTATCTTATGTCTCAAAGGGTTATGCTGGTAGAATATCAGATAAAGCTTTAGTAGAAATAAGTGACTTAATTGAATGTTTACCTGACTGTGCAGTCATTATGGCTGATAGGGGTTTCAAAGAAATCGAATCTCATTTAATGGCGAAAGGCATAAAGCTTCTGCGCCCTCCAAGTGTTTATGCCTCTAGTAAACCAACGAAAGAAGAAGTTATTCTAAGTAAAGTTGTGGCAAGTTTAAGGGTGCACATAGAAAGAGTTATTAGAAGAGTTAGGGAGTTTCGATTTCTAAAACCTCATTCAGTAGTCAGCCACAAACATGTTGGATACCTAGACAGTGTAGTGTTAATTGCATGTGGTTTAACCTTTTAACCGCTTACGTCGGATTAATCCGACAAATATTTTCGTGTCCATTCCGCCAGGGTCGTATATATACGACCAAATAACACAGCTCGTTTAATCTGAATTATTATTACATCATCACAGCTCGTTTCATCGGCGTTTATTTTTCGTTTTTTTTTTTTTTTTGTTCGGGCGCTGGGGGCACGACAACTCATATAAAGTCGGGCGGTTAAAAGGTTAATAAATTTACAAAGTGAAATAATAAAGACTGATTAAGTAACATTAATGTTTTATTTGTATTAAGCACTAAACAGTAAATACTATTGAATTTACAAGAATCAAGCAGTTATAATTAATGGAGGAGAAAATTTGCAGAAAATAAAAATATTACCCTATGCTCAATACACTAGGGACCTGATTGATAAAGCGTTGATGTTTTAAGTTTTATGTCTTCGCACTAATAATAATCTTTTCGTATATAAACATTCTCCAAAACATCAACGCTTTATCAATCAGGTTCCTAGTGTATTGAGCATCGTAATTTAGCCAGTATATGGTAATCTTTTTATTTTCTTCAAATTTTGGATCAGCCACACAGAATACTGCTTTTTGTTTTTTTGCTGCATGCATTTGGGTTTGCATTTGAGCAACATATCTATTTTGGATTATACCATTATCAACATATGTTTTCAGAGTTTTTTCTGAAGATGGACATTTACATTCTATAATAAAATCCTCCCCTACTCCATCAGGTGAAGCACCTACTACTCCATTAATTAAAATAAAACCAGATTTTTCTATTTTGCAGTTTAATTTTTTTTCTGCCTCCTCAATAACACTTTGTTCCAAGATTTTGCCTCTTTTAATAAATTTTGTTTCTGGTACTTTGTAACCTCCCAAAATTTGTTGCACTAGTGTGCCATCAGTTTTGCACCTTGATGCTTCATATATTTTAGAGGCTGTTATTCTTCCTTGTCTAATATTATGCCACAGTTTTGAGTTTATTTGTGATTTTGTTTTAAGTTTAATTTCACTTATAACACTTGGGGTTACTTTATTGTTTAAAAATGACATGTATTTGTCAAAATCTTCATTTTCGTTTTTTAAATACTCCACAGTTAAATCAAATATATTAAAACTTGGCTTTTCATTTGAAAAACATGTTGCCAATGAATTTGATACCTTTTGCTTTCTACATTCTTGAATGAATTTTGTTAAAACACTTGGATCCTTCGGAGATAATTTAATCTTTTTAGATTTTGGAAATATATCTTCGCATTTTATTGGGTCTGATCGGATACCAGATAGGCTCGGTTTTTTCCAATAACATTGGACAGAAGTTGATGATGGTTCACTGCTCCTTTTTTCTAACCAAAATAAAAACACCAGTGTATGTTTGCATCCACCGGCAGAAGCAGCACAGCCATCACAAGTTGCTTGCAATATGACTTCATCCTTTTCGTTAAGAGTTACAGTTACCATATACTGCTTATTTGACACTCGGTGTTCTGGGACTACTTTGGCCCTTATAATGCACTTGACTTGGTCTCTTTTGACTTCAACATAGCCAACAGCAGAGTCCACATAGGAAGCGCGAGACGACCTGGATCACCAAAAATAAGTATATTAGTTATGTAATAACATTACTAATGTAAATGGGTGCAAGGTATAAATAGGTAGGTACATCAGTAGTAACATTGTTACTTACATTAGAGCTTTAGTTCCTCGGATTTCAGCGATGTTATATTTATCATCATTTTTCATGAACTCCAGGATCATAACATTATCCAATTTGGGCAAGTTAGTGGAGTCGCTGCGCACAAATTGATCCATATTTAACTAATCCAAACAATAGGCAGGCAGTTCCGTAAAGCGTGCAATGGTCGATCAATGTTGCAGTAAATATCAAAGTCCAACGGGAAAGCAAGGTCTGTCGTGTACAAAGAAATAATTATTAACGTAGAGAAAGAGAAATTAAGGCAGCGCGCGATCTATCCTTAATAACCTAAATAAAACTAGCATTAGCATTGACACTTGACACTGACGGTATGACAGACTAACAACAGATTTTTTTTATTTATCTTGAAAAGCACGAAGGACGTAGTCTTTTCAGGCTACGTTATGACGTCATTTAGAGGTCAAATGAAAGTCAAATCGTTACATGTATTATTGTGAAAATAAACACAATCTTGTAATATAGAGAGCTAAAAATAAAATAATAAGACATAAGACACTAAAATCTCCAAATGGTTTTGGAATCAGCGTAGGTTAATTTTTACTTTACATACCGAATTCTCCTGGTGTTCTAAAAAGTTTATTTTCGTTATATGTATTAGTATTTATTCTTTTTCGAGTTACCTATCCCAAGTTGCACCTGCCATGTTTTGTCTCTGCATCACCCTAAGGTTGACTGGTAGAAACTGCCTCAGGCAATAAGTCTGCTGTTGTACAGTATTTTTTTACTCTTACATAAAGTTTTGATAAATAAATAATAATCTTCTCTTAACAAAGAGGGAGTGGGCATAATAACTTGTTTCCAATATTGCTGATATGACTTGCTGCATAATCTGTCCACCTACACAAATAGTTCATCTGTAAAAATGCTGCATTTCTATAAGTTTTGTTTTCCTTAAATTATGAGATGAAACTGATATTGAATTCAATGTTTGTTTTCCAGGAAACATTAAGGGCACGCTTCACAGAGATGCATGGTCGACATTCTCCAAATACATTGCCTCTGAATACTGTGCCTTTATTCTTTGGAAACCTACTATACTCACAACAGGTAGTGCTTTCAAGAAGCACTATCTTAATATAACACTAAGCAATATACTGGCAGTCTATAGCTCAACAGTACTGAATGATGATGCAGATGCTAAACCATTACCTGATGGATATACCATAGTTTATGAAGAGGATTACACTGTGATAAAAACACAAAAGAATTTAAACAACATAGGTGAGCCAAGTAATTTTATTTGTATTTTAGGAATTAATTGTTTTTTTGTTTGTTCACTAAAATAATTTCCAGTAAAGTATTACTATCAAGTCAAATGTACTTATTTACAGTGATAATGTAAATTATATTTTAAATAATTAGTATAGCATTCATAATAATTATGATTCAAATACTTTACCAGTTTTCTGTGATCAATCAGCTTGATTAAGTAATAATTTTTCAAATGTTTCAGCTTTCTTCAAACTCAGCCTTCTCCTCTTTTCATAGTGAACAAGCAATCAAAGAAAAATTTTTTTTATCAAAAAAACTTATTGAACACATTGTAACTACTAATACATTACAGGCTGATTTTTCCATTGCTAGATAAATTTTATTAAAGGAATAAAATTAATGTTTAACAGCTTTTGTATGAAATAACTGTCAAAATTTCAAAATTATTCCTCAAATAAAGTTATCAGGTGATTGAAAAATCAATGCTAAGTATAAATATTTTTTTCTGTTTCAGGTACAGATGATACAATTACCAATGGAACTGATAATAATGCTAGTGATTTGTTTGATGAACTAGATACCATATTTTCTGATGATATATTTTAATGATATTTCATTGTCTACCTTACTACATGATTACAACATACATAAACTATCAAATGGGGGTATTCACGCCTTCAAATGGGGGTAAGCAGAAACTACAGAATGTCATACAACAGATAACAACATACCTCACAAACGTTTTGTAAAACTAAGTAGTTGTCTAATGTATAAATAATAAATACCTTGGGTACCTGAAAATATATACCAATGCTTTTAGAACCAGCATTTGAAAATGATTGGCAATATTTCTAGTGGTGCTATAACAATATTAACAATTCTATAGTGCTATTTCTATTCAAACAATACAAATTTAATTGCGGATCACATAGCTGTGATATGATTCTAAAATACAACAATAAAAACAATATTCTATTAAGGCGCGGTGAATAGACGACTTTTATGTATTTGAGGGGGTGAAGCAGATGAAGTGGGACACGAATAGTCCCGCCTACTGCGGGGAGCACCCCGCGAATTTCGTCGATGCGCGACTTCCATTATATTTAGAAGCGCAATTTCGCTATGCAGATAAAGTGCACGATTGGCCCAGCGCGTCGCTGTCCGGATTTGCAACGTGCTTCCGCAGTGATCACCAGGATCGAATCTCATTAGGCGTATACTTTTTGTTTTCTTATTTTTTAATTTTATGTACCTACATATTTTTGTGTTGTTATTTTAAAAAGTAATTCAATAGTTAATTGCTATTTTATAATAATAACAATCATTTTTATTTCTGTAGATATATTTTTCTTCAGAATCAAGAGTAATAAATAATACATTATACAAGGTGTTAAAAAATTAACCCAACAAACTTTAAGAGGTGCTTTAGACCATCGAACTGAACAACTTTCACTACAGGACCAACTCTGAAATCACGAAAAAAAATCAGCTGTTTAATACAAAAGTTAAAATACCTACTTGACCAAAATGTATGAAACAGCTGATTTTTTTTCGTGATTTCAGTTGGTCCTATAGTGAAAGTTGTTCAGTTCGATGGTTAATTTTTTAACACCTTATATAATAAAAATAAAATAAAAACGTCCACCAAGCTTGATGGTTGATTCTGAAGAAAATTAATATACAGTTTGTTACAAAAGAGTGTAAGTATTACCAAAGGAGATCATTGTAGTCATCATTATGAACAACTTTTACTATTGTGCCAGCCCTAAAATCACAAAAAAACAGCTGTTTCATACATTTTTTCCCGAGAGTGAATAATCTTTTTGTATAAAACAGCAGTTTTTTTTGCGAATTAGGGACCACTGACACTTGTTCAGCTCTGTTCAGCTTTTTTCCATAGAAAACAACAATTTTGTATGGAGTCCGTTCAGCTTTACGCGGTTGAACGGATGCGTACGCATCTCATACATAATCGTTGTTTTCTATGGACAAAAGCTGAACAGAGCTGAATAAGTGTGAGTAGTCCCCTACGGTGTATAAGAAATACAACGTGGACAGACGGATGCATGTAGACACGAATGAAAGGGTGGACATACGGACGGGGCGGATGGATGGACAGGTGAAGGATACATAAAATTTAAACAAGCTAATTATTTTTATTTTATTATTTTTGACGTATTTACGCATACGGAGCAAAATGTAAAGATATAAATTGTGGAAAGAAAAATTACTCAACTCACAATTCTTCAAAATTTAATCTTCTACTACAACAAGGGACGTTTTCTTTGTTGTCGTCACTTGATGTGACTACTAATGAAGATTCTTTTTCTCGCAGTGGCATCCCCCGAGCTCGCCGAGAATCGACTATTTCAGGCAAAATCCAGTCCATGAAAAACGACACCAGCTTTTCCTTCATCTTTTTTTCCCAAAAATCGTCATCTTTTTTTATAATTTCTGTTTTTAGTGGCTTGTTTTCACCACTCCACACAGCAAACAAGCACTTTACTCTACGTGTTACATGGAGCTGTCCTTGAATCTGATGGTACCAATTACTATTTTTGTTCACTTCAATCAGTTCACTTTTTTTATTGTATTTCCATATCTGTATCTTGTTTTCCTTTATACATTCTTCTAGATCCTTTTTGAATGCCACCAAAGGACATTTTACTTCCACTACTGTGTCTTGGCCTATCAAACCATCGGGCGTTGCTCCAATAAAGGGAAATTCGTGGTCCACGAACAACCCGCACGGCTCAATGGCGACATTTTCTTGGATGGCAAGTTGCTGTAAAGCGAGATGTTCATTTTCGACGCCATGTGCGATTGCCGCTATATTACTGAGATTACATTTATATAAAATATTTTCTACTAACTTGGCTTTGCTGGTATTCTCTCTTCTTTTCACTACTAATCCGAAATTTGATGCTGTTAGCATATTTTTTCTTAGTTCTACCCAGTCATCGCTATCTCTCTGATTTATAGTAGATATTAGTATTTTTTCTTTGTCAGAAGTTAGTTGCTTTAGATTTTGAAGGAATGATTCTTTAGCGGCATTTAATTCATCCGGTGTCAAATCTGGAGTAGTACTCTGAGCCCCATAATCATGTTGAACAGCATTGTCTTTCTTTAGCATCCGATTTTTTTTATGAGGTTTAGCTTTGTTTAATTTTCTTTTTATCAGTCTTCGTTCTTCAAACTTTTTCAGGATGCTTTTGGGACTATTCCCTAAATTTTTTTTATGTAGTAGATGCCTCGGGTGGGGGTTATTAAAAGAAACGACTGCAGCATTGCAACGCGCGCGGTAACCCCGACGAAGAGAGAAATTAATTCTCTTTCCCCCCACAACCTTTGCAATCACACTGTTGAAGCGCTCTACTGTATTGGTATCCACGTCTTCAAGCATGCTTCTTGATTTTGAAAGCAATGACTGGAGTATTGTCTGTATCCTGAACCAAAATGTAGTGTTTTTTATTTCCATATTACTCTGCTGTGTTTTTTCTTTGGAACAATAATAGTTCTTACAATTTTCATGATTACCGAAAGCATGTAGAATAGAATTTTGAATTTCGTTTCTAAAACCTGCTACTGCTTCCGTTTTGTCTTTTTCTAGCTTGTACTCTTTTATTGATGCAATAACAACCTTTCGGATACTCAGAATTCTTGGTTCAGTCAGCATTTTTCTGTGCACCAAGGCATATTTTGTGTCTTTGGCTACAGCCCTTAACTTATTGCACATATTGCGCAGCACATGGTTTCGGCATTCAACTTTTTGAACGGTATGATTCTGGTAAGGATTACGCGCCAAGATTTTTGCATAGGTAGCGGAGTCACCGTCAGCAATTAACCTGCCATAAATAACATTGTACATCAATACAGATGTTTCGAATCCTTGACAAATTATTTCGGACTCCATTCCGCTAGATGACCCAGTGTAGTTTTTGAAGCAAACATGTTCTGGTGCAGCAGTTTGTTTTTTCTCTGCACGAGCACATACAAGGCAGTATTTGTTTTTAATGCCTAAAAACAACACTTCACCATATCTGCGACCTACGATTGCTGCAGCGCCGGACAATGCCTTATAATTATTGCCGTAGGATCGCGATGACCAACAGGCATCGGCATATACGTCTATTAGAGGTATGCCATCTTTGCTCAATGTTCCTTTAGCTACTGCTGCATCACGCTCACGCATAGCTGCTGCTGCCATGGATTCGACAGATGTTGACTCCCATTTTTCATAAACTATGTTTTGAACTTGAGCATAAGTTGTTTTCGTAAATATGGGTACGTCCATACATGCTGTTATTTCTTCAAATTGCGAAAAACCGATACCAGCAGAAGTAATTCCTGTAACGGCACCCACGTTAGCATTAACATTATGTGTACTTGATAAATCTTCGCTTGTGATAATAAAGTCGTCTTTACACATATTGCATCTAAACTTGAATCTAGAGATCAAGCCGATCCTTTTTTCTCCTATGAGTGACATTTGTGAGAAATTGCAGTTGAACAAAGAACTATGGCCGGATATAGTTTGCAGCTGCTGGATAAAATGCATTATGTCAACGACTCTTCGACCATGAACTGGTGGGTATATATTACCTTCTTGAGATTCGGTCGACGGTTCATCGAATAGTACATCGTCAGTGATTTCTCTGTAATAAAAAACACGTAATTTTTTATTTTATTATAAACAAAAAGAAACAAAATAATTCCAAATCATGGCAATTACGCGATGTATACGAATACAATGCGTGGACAGACAGATGGGTCGACAGTTGTGGACAGTGATTCTGGCGAAGTTTGTCATGCCCCTTTGGAAGTCGACCGCGGAGTCATCGGTTATCCGTCGGCTCCCATTGTGTGACGATCTTCACCCATCTGTTGATACTTACTCATCATAATTTGATTTTGGATTGGTTCCTGGAGTTACAACTGTTGCAATTGAAAATGATGTCCCAGGGTTTTCGTGCTCAGAATCCTTTTGTAACCTAAAATTGAAAGAACATGATTATTTTTATATCATGTGATTTTTTTGAGAAAATGAGGAATATCCATTTGCCATTTTGAGAATTAGGCATTTTTAGAATTTTGCATTTTGAGACTCGTATGTCAATTTCAATTTATTCACTTTATATTGTTAGCCATGTTGAGAATTTATCATTTTGCGCATAAGCCCACTAAGTCATTTTGAGAAGTGGTCCTTATGCGCTTAGCCCGTTGTGTTATGTTATAAATAGTAGGTATTTATTTTAGTTGATAATTTACAAATTATTTACAAGGTCTTACAGAAGAGTGTAGAAATGCGAAAAGGAGTCATTGCAGTCATCATTATAGACAACTTTTACTGTGGCGCCAATCAACAAACTATGGTCTTTTTGTCGCAGGTGAATGTCCTTTTTCTTTTTCAAACGTTGTTCATAAAGATGAGTTCAATGACCTCCTGTCGCATTACTAGTTACTACAATATTCTGTAACACCATGTATACGCTTACTCATGAAAAGTTTTCTCCGATGGTTCATCTGGTGACGGATTGCTCGCCAACCGTTTCTTTTTACTATAAAGGAAAAACAATAAAATTGCATTATAATTGTTACAAAAATAATAAAATCAACAAAATTAATAATTACTGAAACAATTTTTCAAACAAGAAAATCGGCAAAAACTATAATAGTAATTAAAAAAAATATAATTCAAATAAGAAAACCAACAAAAAGAATATACAATGAATGGCGGGGTTTGAACCCGGGGCGTTAGTCACTGATGCAGAAAACTTCCCCAATGCACGAGACCGCTAAACCAATCGAGCTATGAAAGTGTACGTCGAAATTACGCATCTATAGATAATCTATACAAACAAAAAACTTTTTTACAAAAAATACAACCGACTTCCAAAAAAAAACACTACAAAGTGAAAAATAATCTATACAAACAAAATAAGGTGTGCACAAAAAGGTAGGTACTTACTTTACAACTTCCATCATGTGTTTTTGTTTCGTCGAATAACATCTCTTTATTGCCCGCCGTTTATTTTTCTTGTTGCCCATTTTTTATACACTGATGTTTATTAAAATTTATACAACTTATGACTAAAATCGAAATCGAACAAAAATTTACACCAACTTACAGCACAACTTAGAAAAAATGAATTGTTTATTTACACAACTTATGACTAGAACAGAAACCGAACACAAATTTACACCAAAAACAGAACTTAGAAAAACTAATCATAAAATAAAATATAATAAACAGCTTTCATCAACAAACAGATACGTAAATGATTATTTTTTTAGCGGCGCCGGCGAGCGGAACAAACTGACATAGGTCCATCAAGCAGCGCGACTCAGCGGTCACTGTCGCTCCGCGTAGAAATGAAAGAGAAGCGAAAAGACGCCGCGATGGCGCGACGTTTCGTTCGACTCGTTAGAGTTATTTATCATTAAATGCATTAATCCTTACAAATGTCTTATTTAAATCGATAAATAAAAACAACAGTTCCCTTTATTATTATATATTACATCACTGTTATTAATTTTATCAAGATTTGTTTATAAATAATACAGTTACAATTGCAACGATTTCAATTTTAATGGTTGTTTTATGATTTTTTTCTATCGAGAAAATTTACCGAAAACGTGTTTTAAAAACAATGGTCCACTCATAAATATGATCAAGATTAACATATTTTTTTTTTGCTGCTCTAAAATGTATACATTTGGCTAAAAAACTGTTTTGTGAAGTCTATTTTGACTAAGTACAGCGCCTTAAACAAGACTTTTATTAGATTTTATTTTAATATGGCTGGTGACTATGTGTTTCGAAAGGGATGCGGAATGATAATAAGTGCTGGGACACATTTTACACTTGAAGACTTTTGCAGATTGCTTTTTCAGTTGTGTTTCTTGATCTGGTACCCTGTTTGTTTGTAATATTTGTTGACTTGTACCCTGGTGCGTTTTCATGTGCCTCTGTACGTTGCTCAGTTTCGTGAATTTAACCTGAAAATAAACATTATTATTAAAGTCTGCAGCAAGACCCCATCTCTTTAGAAGACCATTTTTTTATTTACAGTTTAGTCAATTTAGGTGTATTAAAAGATGGAGGAAAAAAAAAATTGTTTCTAAGAATTTATAATACTTACATTGCATTGTGCACAAGAAAATATTGTTTCCTTGCCGGTTTTCATAATGATCACGTCATCATCATTATTTGATTGGTCAGATGATTCTTCTATTTTTATGATTTCGTCAGTGTCCATGCATGTTTTGTTCTAAAATAAATTGTGAATGTTTATTTATTACATCTATACAAATAAATAAAATTACAATGTCAAAAAACAGCTTTTTAATAAATGCATAATATGAAAGTTTAAACGGCAATTATAACATTTTATTTTTGTAAGTCTGTTTGATACGGCTATTCTCCGAAACGGTTGGTTCGAGTTTGACTGTTAGATAGCTGATGTTATAAGGAGTAACTTAAGTTACTTATTATTTTAGAAAAAGAATTAGTGGTCCGCGCAAAGTTAGAACCCATGAAATCCAATTTGTTTTCTGACATGCACACGAACGAAGTCGCGGGCACAGCTCGTAAAAAATAAAATGGAATGAATGGCCATTTCTGTGACTGTAAATAATAGGCCATGGTACCTATAAAAGAAGTTAACCAAGAGATGACTTCTCTTGGGGATATGGGTATTACCTCTTGGTGCTCCTTCAACGCCTCCTCAGATTTAAACAGCACCGCACAACTGCTACAACCAAACACCGTGGTCGGGTAACGTTTCTTCAGATCAAACACCAAGTTCACTGGAAGTTCTGGAAGTCATAAAAATTACAAGTTACCTACTACTAAAATTGGTTATTTTAATTTAACCAATCACTGCAAATTAAACATATTGAATTTCTTTTGTTTTTAATGTTGGGATGGTTTGTTGTTACAGCATGCACTAACACCCATACTCTGAAGAGATGTGTGTAGGCTAGGCTATGATGCATTTCAGATTTTTGCTGATGATTACAAAAATTACATCATGATAGTTGTGGCATATTTATGATATTTAATGCCTGCCTAAGACTTAGCCACTTCCCAGGACAATGGAAGATAGCTCAGGTAAGAATGTTACCTACACTCGGTAAACCACCAATACACTGCAAAAAACGGTTAACCTACTGGACAGAGTTTAAACGATGATAAGTCTTCTGCCCATAATAGAGAAACTCCTCGAGAAAATCGTACTGAAAAGGATGAAGGTACACCTAAGTGACATCACTCCAAATCACCAATTTTAACTTCCGGGGAACGATCGAGCAAGTTCACTGCATCGTCGCCGTTACAAGTAAATTGCTAGATGAAAAGAAATATTGTTCTACTGAAAAATATTAAAAGACCTTCGAAGGTTCTTTGAGGTCTTTTTGGATATTAGCCAGGCATTTGACAGTGTGGCATGAGGGTCTATTATACATATTGTTACGAGCTTGGGGTTCGTGACAATAAAAACTGCCGATTTAATAACCAAAAATAAACACTTTAATTAACAACACCAATAAAAACACAAATACACTAATTATAAAACACAATCGCACTAGACGCACTTGAAGATCGCTTCGAATGTTATCGCTTGTATCGCAGAACCAATACTGCTCCGGTCGTGGCCCATACCGGCCTTATATAGGGCCTCAGATAGTTCCAGAACTTTCTACTGTAGAAGCATCTAGAATGTTCGAGTACATACCGGTCCCGACTGACCCGATGTCGATAGTTCTAGAATGTTCTAGTATCGAAAGTTCTGGAAGCATCTCGACCTATTAGTTCTGCTACTCGATACTAGATGGCGCTAGTGGTAGCTAATGTCAGGCATTAATTGTGGCGCGTAACACTGCCCCCTCCTAAGACATGCTCGTCCCGAGCATTATCGGCCCCGTAATAACGCGCCAGTCGATCCACATGGACGATCTTAGGAGTACCTCTTGCACCTTTCTGTATCCGGTAGGTTACGTCGTTGATCCTTGTCACAATCCGGTACGGCCCGTCCCATTTAGCTTGAAGCTTAGGAGATTTCCCTTTGCTGCGGACTGGATTGTGCAACCACACTAGTGAACCTTCGTCAAACCCTTTATTGTTCATTTTGCGGTCATAACGGGTTTTCATCTTTTCAGACATTTGCTGGCCCGATTGTCTGACGTGCTCATAAATGTCATTCATTTTGTTCCGCAAGTCATTCGCATAATCAGTTATACTGCGTGGGGCATCAGGTGGTATTCCGGTGATCAGGTCTGCAGGCAGTCGTAATTCCCTTCCAAAGTTTGCGAAAGCTGGTGTCACCGATGTACTTTCGTGAACAGCACTTCGATATGACAACAAAAACGGTTGTATGTGCTTGTCCCAATCTCGTTGCCGATTTTCCACAACTTTTGCCAGGTATCTCTCCAATGTCTGATTAAATCGTTCCACCATTCCATCCGATTGTGGGTGGTAAGAAGTTGTTCTCGTTTTATGAGTACCCATTACTCGGCAAGTTTCCTGGAATATTTGGGACTCAAAATTCCTTCCCTGATCGCTGTGAATCTCCAAGGGTACTCCAAAACGGCAGAAGACTTCATGAACCAGTTTATCTGCAACTGTTGAAGCTTCTTGGTTTGGAATGGCGAAGACTTCCGGCCACTTAGTGAAGTAATCCATTACAACCATGAAATACTTGTTACCACTTTCACTTTCCGGAAACGGCCCCGCAACGTCAAGGGCTATCCTCTCCCATGGTGCACCAACATTGTACAATTTCAATGCACCTCTACTACGAGTCTGAGGTCCCTTTACAGCTGCACAACTCGTACATTTGCGACACCAGTCCTCGACATCGTCCCGACAGTGGACCCAGTAAAACCGTTCTCGTATCTTCAGTAGAGTCCGTTTTACTCCCAGATGGCCTCCTGAACAACCATTATGGTACAGCTGTAGAACATCCGGTACTTTAGCTTTAGGGACAACCATTTGCAAATGACAGCTGTCCCCCCGAGCATTTTCCCATTTACGGCACAGGACTCCATCCTGAATCACTAAGCTGTCCCATTGGGCCCAATAGCTTTTTGTGATCGAACTCATCGCTGAGACGTCGCTCCATCTGGGCTTAGGTGCGCTGGCCTTCATCCACTCTAGAATCGGCTTGAGGTCTGAATCTTCCTGCTGTGCACGTTGAAGCCTTTCCTTCCACTCATCGCTGAGGTCTGTTCTGAGCATCCTCACAGGTACCACTTCCTTACTCTCTTGCCTAGTACAATGCTTGCAGTCTTCTGGACAAGGTCTTCTTGATAATGCATCTGCGTTGCCATGAGATTTCCCGCTGCGATGTTCGACCACAAAGTCGTATTCCTGCAGTAGCTCAATCCATCTCGCAACTTGTCCTTCTGGATTTTTGAACTGCAATAGCCATTTCAGTGCAGCATGGTCAGTTCGTAAATGGAATTTCCGCCCCAAAAGATATTTGCTAAAATGCTGCAATGACTTTACCACAGCAAGCAATTCCCGTCTCGTGACACAATAGTTCCTTTCCGGTTTTGACAAAGACTTGCTGAAGTACGCTATCACAACCTCTTGATCACCATTCCGTTGAGACAACACACCACCAAGTCCTATGTCACTTGCATCTGTGTCAACTATAAATTCCTTACCTGCATCAGGATACCCCAAAATAGGTGTTTTACACAGTCGGTCCTTTAACTCCTGGAACGCGATGTCGCAACTTTCATCCCAGCAGAAATGTCGCTTCTCCTCGGTTAGCTTGTGCAGGGGTTTGGCTATATCCGCAAAGTTCTTAACAAATCGCCGATAATAAGAGCACAAACCCAAAAATGCTCTGACCTGCGTCTTGTCTTTCGGAACTGGCCAATCCTTGACAGCGGCGATTTTCTCTGGATCCGTGCGGATACCTTCTTCCGACACTACATACCCCAAAAAGCTAACTTGCCGTTTGAATAGTGAACATTTCTTTGGACTCAACTTGAGGTTGGCACTCTGGATCTTAATGAGCACGCGTTCCAGGTTTTGAAGATGTTCTTCAAACGTACGGCCTACGATGATGATGTCATCCAAGTAGACCAGACAGGCATCACCAATTAACCCGGTTAGTACAAGTTCCATCAGCCTTTCAAACGTTGCCGGAGCGTTGCACAATCCGAACGGCATAACTTTAAATTGCCACAGACCCTTTCCTGTCGAGAATGCAGTTTTCTCCTTGTCCTTAGGATCAATTTCAACTTGCCAGTAGCCACTTTTCAGGTCCAGCGTGCTAAACCACTTTACTCCAGTAAGCATGTCCAGCGTGTCATCTATTCTTGGCAAAGGGTAGCTGTCCTTCTTCGTAACATCATTCAGACGACGATAGTCAACACAAAACCGCATGCTGCCGTCCTTCTTCCTTACCAGCACTACAGGTGAACACCATGGACTAGATGAAGGTTCAATAACACCATCCTTCACCATTCCCTCAATCATGGTTTCCACTTCCTTTTCACGTGCTACCGGTAATCTCCTTGGCCGCTGACGGATAGGCAATTCTTCTCCTGTGTTTATTTTGTGTTGAACTAAGCCAGTCTTCCCGATGTCAGCATCGTTTGACGAGAAAACATCGGCATACTTGAGTAACATCTTCTTCGCCTTGACCATTTCATTTTGGGACAGAGCGCTGCGGCAATCTTCTAAAAGTGTGGACACTTTTGTTTGTGCATCCTTGCTGAGGGTACCAGTCGATAGATATTGGCATCGACGCAACCAATCCACTTCCTCGCAAGTACCAACTAGTGTGCCTTTTTCTATAATCTGTTCCTGATCACAAAGGTTCAGCACACGTACCCCTGAGATGTCGGTGGCTCTGACCAAAGTTCGTGCCACTTTCCATGGAAGGTCATTGTCTACCCTTTCCACGAGTACACAACGATGGGTTTGCCCAGGATTCCGAGGAAGACTAACCGGCACCATCGTTTCTGATCTCGGCGGAAGTACAATCTTCTTAAGGCTGTACACATTCCCTGGTAACGCCCCTTCCATAAAAAGTTCTTCTTGTCCACATTTCAAAACACCTTGCTTGACGTCAATCTCACAACAATTCTTCCTCATAAAGTCAAGGCCCAAGATGCAATCGTCCATTATATCAGCCACGATGACATTATGCAGGTAGAATCTGTTGCCTAGCTTCAACTCCATCTTCTTCTCTCCATGGACGGTTATGCGCTGACCGGTGGCTGTTACCAAATTAATGCGTTCTCGGTTGTATGCGGAGTCCCCAAGGAACCGACTTGTTAGTTGGGAACTAACGACCGTACGAGAGGCTCCTGTATCTATGGTCAGCTTACAAGGCGTTCCGTTGACCTCGCCCTTGATGATTAAACTATTCCCGTCATGGGTTTGCGTGATCGAAATCCTTGGGGCTCTTTGAACACCAGCCAGCACCCGCCCCGCAGTCCTGGCTATTACTCGTTTCCCTGCTGTTGGTGCTGGGCGGTGCTGTTAGCCGCACTGCCCTCTGGAGATCGGCCGTCTTCTCTTTCTGCAGTCCGCTTAGGGCAACTGGATCTAAGGTGGCCCCTTTCCCCACAGCCGTAGCACCTAGGGCTGTATCCTTTATTGCGGTCGCGAACTGTAGCCGCTGCAACCTCCCTAACGCGATGGGAACGATGATCCTGCCGCACAGCTTCCACCTCCAGTGCATGGGCCAAGGCGTCCTTAAGTGTCCCGTGATGACCGAGCCTCACAGCAGCTCTAACTTCAAGGTCGCGGATGCCATCGATGAATACCTGCACCAGGTTCCCATGAATAAGCGCAGGTACCGACTGGTATGCTTTCCGAACCAGCTTCTCCACTTCAAGGGCCCACTGCTGCAGGTTTTCATTACTGCGTTGCACGCGATCCTTTAGCTGCGCACGAAACACGTGTTCCAGGTGAGCGTCGCCATACCGAGCCTCCAATGCCTCAAGGAGCTGCTCGTAAGTCACTTCCTTACCGAGAGCTTCCAGGACAGTTAAGGCCTGGTCACGCAGGCCTAGGGTGAGGGCAGTCATGGCCTGACTTTCATTCCACCCGTTCGCCTTCATGACAGCCTCAAACTGGATTTTATAGGCGGACCAGGAAGAAGTTCCGTCGAACGGTGGCACTTTGAACCCACGTAGCGTAGGTGTTGTAGCTACGGGAGCTGTGATTCCATCCTCAAGTTTAAGGCAATTCAGCGTTTTCTTCACGTCAGCCATCACGTTGTCAACCCGATTATTCACTTGGTCGATTCGGGTTTCAGCTTCCAATAGGCGGTTGTCATGTTGGGCAACCTTATCCTTCACCTCCTTCATGTCTTTCCCGAAGGTAGCGTGAAGGTCCTTCATAAGGAGCATCTGTTCTTCCTGGCGGCGAGCCTGTTCCTCCTTATCACGCTGGAGCTGTTCTTCCAGCCGACGAGCCTGTTCCTCCTGACGGCGGGCCTGTTCCTCCTTGTCCCGCTGGAGCTGTTCTTCCAGCCGACGAGCCTGTTCCTCCTGACGGCGGGCCTGTTCCTCCTGTCGACGAGCCTGCTCCTCCTGACGGCGAGCCTGCTCCTGCAGCATCATCATCAGAGCAGCCAAATCTGGTGCTGATGATCCTGGAGCAGCTGCGGACGGCCCGGCCTCCGTGGTCGGCAGCTGGCCCTCCGACATCTGTGGCGCAGCTCCACCAAAACGTCTCTGGTCCGTCTCCTGTTGGCGTTGACTCCGGGTACGGATACCCTCCGTGTCGTCTTTGGGTAAAATCGGCATGATTTTAATCCTTGCTTCTGACACCAATTGTTACGAGCTTGGGGTTCGTGACAATAAAAACTGCCGATTTAATAACCAAAAATAAACACTTTAATTAACAACACCAATAAAAACACAAATACACTAATTATAAAACACAATCGCACTACTGATCACTCTTAAGTCGCACTTGAAGATCGCTTCGAATGTTATCGCTTGTATCGCAGAACCAATACTGCTCCGGTCGTGGCCCATACCGGCCTTATATAGGGCCTCAGATAGTTCCAGAACTTTCTACTGTAGAAGCATCTAGAATGTTCGAGTACATACCGGTCCCGACTGACCCGATGTCGATAGTTCTAGAATGTTCTAGTATCGAAAGTTCTGGAAGCATCTCGACCTATTAGTTCTGCTACTCGATACTAGATGGCGCTAGTGGTAGCTAATGTCAGGCATTAATTGTGGCGCGTAACAATATTATACAAAGTCAAAAAGATGCTACCATACTCGTTTTACCACATAATAAAGTCTTATTTCAGCAAGCAATGTTTTAAAGTAAAGTTTCATGTTGAACTTTCCAAAATGCATGAGATTAAATCAGGAGTACCATAGGGAAGTATACTGGGACCGGTATCTAGACCATATCATTACTATATACTGCTGAACTACCAACAATAGACAAGACAAGGTTGCAACATATGCAGACGATATAGCTTTACTATCTACACACAAGGATCCAGCAACCGCATCTGAACACCTACAACATCACATTGACAAAATTGAGGAATGGCTTAAAATCTGGCGAATTTAAAGTAAATCAACACACGTGACTTTTACTCTCAGAAGATACACGTGTCCGCCGGTTATACTTAACAAATCCAGAAATCTCGCAAGATGATAATGAAAAATACTTGGGCATGGGCTTGCATTTGGGCCGAAGGCTGACATGGCAAAAACACGTATGGAAAAGCGGAAGTAATCCAAACTAATATTATAAATGCGAAAGTAACTCTGTCTGTCTGTCTTTGCTTCACGCCTAAACTACTGAACCGATTTGTGTGAAATTTGGTACAGACATAGTTTGGAACTTGTTAGATATAAAGCTACGCAGTATGTACTGGTTAATAGGACGCCACTCACAAATGAGCCTACACAGCAAGTTGAAAGTCTATAAAGCCATCTTGAAACCAATATGGACCTATGGCATACAGCTTTGGGGTACGGCCAGCACCACATCAAATCAAAAGTCATTTATTCAAACTAGGCTGAGAATCAGCACTTTTCGAACGTCAAAATTACAAAAGACAGCCCCCCGAAACGTCGCCCTTCACCACTTCCTAGTGCTTTCGCTGGGGAGAAGAAGTGGCGCAACAAACTCCCCATCAGTACAGCTGTCTGTTCAGTTAGAAAATACTTGTTTGTATACAATACTAGGTATGCAAAGGACACAACATATTTATTTACACATATTGCAATCAACTCATTAGAAAACATTGAAATGAGTAGAATATGTCAATAACAGCAACATAAGAGATACTGGAAAGATTCCAAACCAAAACATGAGGACCATCTTTAACATGCCTCAATACATCACTAATAAGAACATATTATAATATCTTGACTTAAAGGTACCAACTGTCAAACAGGAGATAGCGAAATACAGCAGAAAACTCTCGAAACACAAAAATGAGCTTGCCCTCAGACTGAGTGGAGATCAAGGCCTTGAACATAGAAGATTAAAGAGAAATAGTGAATACCCAACTATCAGACAGAGAAGTAACTTATTGTTGTGTCCAACAGATTGCCGCCAGGCAGAAAGAGAGGAAAATAAAAAGTCTGTATTGATTGTCCAAAACATACATAAAATTGATGTATTTCATACTTACGCCGTTTATTCAATGTAACAGACACTCGGACCACATTATCAGTGCATTTCGTTTCTGCGATATGGACATGGTAAATAGTGAAATTCTCTTTGGCCTCTTTTTCCTCAATGCAGCTGAATACTTCATCGTTTTGTGACGCGTTTCGTTCTTCTGTAATTTACAATAGAACACGTTAGAGTGACTATGGTTCCGCTCGTAGACTATTATACAGGTTGAATTTTTGAGATTGTTCTCAGTAGAACAATCTCCCTGTATTCGCTCTTAGACAGTTCTAAGAGCGAATACAGGGTGAATTTTTCAAATGGGCGTGGCTGGCCAAATTCGTAGCAGAAGCAGTTTATTAAAATTCAACATTTTTCTTAAGTTTGCCGTATGTCATTACTTCCCAGAATTTGATCCTTATTAGGGACACTATCGAATGGTGTAATAATAGTGTTTTTTTTTTCAAAATCAACAGGGTCGTTTCCTGGTTAGAAATATTGATTTATCAAAAATCCAATGATGTAGTTTTAGTTTTCATCAAAATCGAGCCCAGTACTCCTTTGAGTACTTTTCGCTATTCCTCATAGTTTCGGATATGGCCATCCACGCCCACTTGAAAAATTCATCCTGTATAACATAACATGACATCACGCATGTATTCCCCGAGTGCTTAAGCAGAGGTGTACCTATAATACACCCACATTTCGCCAGTTATGTTTAAGTCTTGTAGTAGGGGGGCGAGCCTATTGCCATCAATCAGGCATAAATCCAGACTCCGGGTTGCTGCAAAGAGCGAATATGTTAAGTAATTTTCAAACAGTTTTTTTCCCTCATAGCCGGCACATGCCGCCACCTTTTCGAACTGTAATTTTCATTCAGTGTTAACAATAAAAAATAATAATAAGGTGCAAGTGCAAATTTAGCTCAAGGTGCTTAACATTTTGATTCCTGTACGTAATGCAAAACAGAGCACTGGGTATGTATAATAGTAATTTTATTTCCAAACTTCAGTACATGTTACATCAATGAGGTCTCGACCCCTGAACTAGAACATCCTGTATGACAGGGGTTGTAATCAAGGTTACGACATCCTGTATGACAGGGGTTGTAATCAAGGTTACGACATCCTGTATGACAGGAGTTGTAATCAAGGTTACACATACCAATTGCTCTGTCTTGGCAATGTTTCGCTGATTAGATGTATAGGTAATACCTGCTTGAAATTTAATGGTCTGTAATAAACTGGGTTTATGCTCGAAGCCGTATGTCCCCTCTTTTTCCTTCACCCGGCCGGTTAGAAGAGTAACTTTGCTTCTATTGTAAATTGTTCCAAATTCGTCCTTGTTACATGTTGCCTGTCAAAGATAAAATTAAACTATCAGATATAATAATGTTATAGTATCGGGTGCGATTTTTGGTATTTCCATAATCATATCAAATTATCCTGATTCGTCAATCAATCCATCATAGCTAGTTTCAAGTTGAGTTGTTCCACAAAAACCATATCTAATCAAATATTTTAGTTTTCTGGGGCGGACGCGTCATTTCGTATCGTCTTTACGTGATGCTGCATCGGTTCCTTGGGTCCGCCATGCTATCCAACCGCGTCCGATATGGCCAAGGGTTAAAGCCAAAGAAACCAAACAATATCTCATTCCATACCTTAGTCACAATCAAGTTGTGTCCAACAAACGATTGTTTCAAGTTGGGCACTTTAAGTAGCTGCGCGATGACCGTGTCTGCTGAAGCAATGTCTCCCTCGTTGAAGCTGCTTCCAGAACGCAACGTCGCTTGTATGAGGCTCACAAAATCCACTTCATGTAGGCCTGTCGTATCTGGAAATGTAATTATTTGTCATTAATTCAATTGAAAGTTCTTTAAAAAAATTTGGAGGGATAAATAATTCAAAGGTAAGTAATACTGAAATAGGTGCAATCGAAAATTCGTTTCTTTTGTTATATGCGAATACAAGCTATGGGATTGCAGTAAAAGTAATGTATAAAAAATATAAAAGTATCCTAATAGAAACCAATCATGACGCGAATACGCAATCATTTGTTTGGCAAGCCCCAACAAATGGTCACGTCCACGTATCCACGTGACAAACGCGCTCTCGTAGTCGCGCGAAGACCGCGTTTGCGTATTCGCGCGACGAATGCGTTCGCGTAATCACGCGAAAAACGCTTTCGCGTAATCGCGCGACGAACGCGCTCTCGTAGTCGCACGAAGATCACGAACGAACTGTCGTATTCGCGCGACGATCGCTTCCTATTAGGACAGTGGCTGAATCTTATTCCGCAGCATCCCAAACATACTTACTATAATGTTCGTTCCCCGCAATCTGTTTCAAAACAACATCCTCAGGTATTTTATTTATTACGACCTTGTTTTTATTTGATCGCAGTTTTACTACTTTAGCTACCAATCGCTTTCCGTTGGCACATTTTCCCAGTGTTATTTTTTCAGGAATATCTGGAAAGACAAAATAAGATTTAAAACATGTTAGGTTGATTTAATCCATGTTATATATAAGATGGCCACGGGAATCCGCTGGATGTGAGAAGTGGAGATGCCCAGCAATGGACGTCTTTCGGCTGAAATGATTATGATGATGAGATATAATGTATGTTTGGTCTTAAACAATTATTAAGTAATTGTTTAAGGCCAAACATTTATTACCTTTGAAATTGAATTTAGTCTTTATTTTAATGGAGCGTGTATCTTTATCATAATACGTCTCCTGTTTCGGCTGTTCCAGAGTTTCAGGTTCTACCAGCTCAGTTGGTGGTTCTAGTTTTTCACGATTTATCTCATTTTCGTTCGTGATTGTTGTAGCCGGCTGTGGTACAGTTTCTGCAAATATAAATATTATATTTGATTATTTTGGGGATCATTTACATTTCCGCGGAAAAAAAATCTCATGCAGCAAACTAGAACATTGCATTTTGAACTTCTTCTTCGTGTCGTTGACACTAGCACGACTGTATTTCAGATCTTGTTATCCCAAAACTTCGCCAACTCCACGGCGTCGTCGGTGGCAGTGCACAGGTCACTTTGACTGCCTGCTTTGGGACACCGAAGACAGGATAGGAGATCAAATCTCGAGTTTGCGACATAGCTCCACATCCACACCCTGCTGCCGTTCCGTCGAGGTAGCCCCAGTATGTTTATTTTGAACTTTATCTCCATTGTGTAAGACACAAACCAAAAACGGATTTGATAATAGGTACCCCTCTCCTACCATCCACAGCAATGTTTACATTTACAAACGGTCATTAATTCCCACGCAAGATTATTTTATATCAGGAATAACCCACGAAGTAATAACAATAGTAAGAAAATACCTTTATCATCATTAACAAAGAGTTGTACACATTTTACATTCTCATTTAGTTGGTTGTCAGCATTCATCACGAATTCCACTGTTTCTTGTTGATTGCTCAGCGGCTCCGAGACAATGTTCGGGAATTGACTTGAAACACTTTCTATTTTAAGAGATCTGTTGGATAGAAAAGATTTATTAAATTATGCGCTGGCATTGTTTAATATCTAGTTATTAATAATAAAGCTGAAGATTTTGTTTGTTTGATTGAACGCGCTAATCTCTGGAGCTACTGGTCGGATTTGAAAAAATATTTTTGCATTCGATAGCCCAATTCTTGAGGAAGGCTATAGGCTATTTAAAATCGTGAAAACGAAGTAACAGCGCGGGCAGGCGATGCGATACGACAGGGTGGGTCGGGGGAACAAGAAATTTCACGCGGACGAAGTCATGGGCAAAAGCTAGTAAGAGTTGTATTAAAAAACTATAAGTACCTACCCGCCATCATTTTCCGTAATGTTGTTGTCATTTTGAATCTCGTTTCTCAATTTCTGTATCAGTTCTAGAAGAAAAACAAATAAGCAAAAGTACATCCATAAAAAAATTGTCACACATCTCTTTTTTAGGGTTCCGTAGTCAACAAGGAACCCTTATAGTTTCGCCATGTCCGTCTGTCTGTCTGTCTGTCTGCGATTTAGCTCAAAAACTATTGGTACTAGAAAGTTGTAATTTGGCATGAGTGTACACGTTAATGACACCGAAAAAGTGGTAAAATAAAATTTTGAAAAAAACAATTATTTAGGGTACCTCCCCTACATGTAAAGTGGGGATGATAAATTTTTTTTTCGTCCTTCCCAAAGTGTGGGATATCGTTGGATAGGTATTTCAAAAATATTAAGGATTTGGGAAGACCGTTTTTTGATTAAGTAAACCGTTCGTGAGTTATCAAGCTTTAAAGTACCAATTTTCGTTAGAGTCCAAGTGTCCCCCCCTCTATCAGCTAAATGGTTGCTTTTGGATATGTGAAAAAAATTCACGACAGTAGTATATATAACGAAATTAAAAGGAAAACTATCACAGCTAAGTAGGTTTTACAAGTTTAAGAGTAATAGTCGACCAACTTAAATTTACAGTTGCAATGTATGGGAGAAGCATGATTTTCAACTACAATGTTAAGTTTGTACTTGGGATAAATTCATTACAACTACGGAACCCTTCATTGTGCGTGGTCCGACACACGCTTGGCCGGTTTTCTATTATAACTAAAATACATACTATCATTGTTAGTTATGTCGTGTAGACCTAAAGTGTTGAGCACAAATATTTTGTCATTCGACTCCAGCAAGATCCAGCCTTTCTGTTCCAATGTCTGGTACTGCTCATCACTTAAAGTTATCTACAAAATAAAATTAATAACATTACGTTCTACCAATCACCATGACAGTTCGCAAATGTGTTTATTCTTTAATGGAGAAGGTTTTTATAGGTTTTTGGTATTTTTCGATGTCAACGCAGGCGAAGCCGCGGGCTAAAGCTAGTAAAATATATAACTACACCTCAGTAAAATTATTCCCTTGTTTGCTATTGTGTGTCACTACGTCAATGTCAACATCTTGTGTATTTGGTTGTTTATACTGGTCAATGACAACATCTTGTTCCATCTGAAACCAAATGTTGAACATTTTTATTATTATTGCTTTAATTTCACATAAATAATTATTACATAAACCAGAATAACTCAGAATGATGGAAGCGAAAGTTGTTGAACACTATCGCTGTCTACAAATGCAAAAAAAATGGCCGTATCATTAATATGTTTATTGAAATATCCAAACTTAGAATTATTTAACATGTACCAGATGTACCTGTTCCGTTGTGGTGCTTGAACCAGGTTGTAAGAGGTAACTATTAGTGTACAGACTGCTATCTCCATCAGGAAGGATAAACTGATCTGAAATTATAATATTTATTGAAAAGTTAGCATAACACACTCTCTATTACATAGAAATTAAACAGAACTAGATTAAAATTTAAAATTACATGCATTACTGTTACGTTAGCCTGTATCATCCCACTGCTGGGCAAAGGCGTCTTCCCATGACTTCCACTGCTTATGAACCAGTGCTTATGTGGACCATGGGTATTAAATTATTTTTCTCAAACACACTTGGAAATTTAAGCATTATTTTGACAGCCTTCTTCGAAATAAATCGAAATTGCTGTCCTGGCCAAATACATGCAAGCAGCGGCCGGCAAAAGTTGTATGAAAATCCATATCTGTCGTGGTTTAGCAGCCAAATAAATTACATAGTAAACTCATATCTGTTGTGGTATTTAAAAGTGGAACAATCTTTTACTCCGAAACATGGCAACCAAAGAGGTAACTTATCAAAGGTTTTATTTAAATTTCGAACTGGCTTGCAAATAGAAAACTGTTTATTGAAAAAAACAAATGAACACTAATGCGGGAAAAATTGATTTAGAAAAGTAATTGTATTTGATAAAAAAGTTCTGCCTAGGTACTACTTAGTTTTAATTTCCGCGCATTATTTGAGAAAAGTAC
The DNA here is from genome assembly GCA_914767645.1 of Hydraecia micacea. Lineage (NCBI taxonomy): Eukaryota > Metazoa > Arthropoda > Insecta > Lepidoptera > Noctuidae > Hydraecia > Hydraecia micacea. The sequence continues at coordinate 8,142,750 of OU611794.1, forward strand.
TATACAAGCCTTGGCCACAACTAGGCATTGATGGAATTACATATCGACGATGAAATGACAAGAACTCCTAACTGACATTTTTTTCAATTTTACTTTTTTTACGTAGATACTTTAAATAATCGTTTGTAAAGTCTATCTACGTAAAAAAAGTAAAATTGAAAAAAATGTCAGTTAGGAGTTCTTGTCATTTCATCATCGATATATGTGTGCCTCGGTTTCGCCTCGGCCCGCATTTACACATTCGTTCATCATTGCCTCTTGCTGGCCGCTGCAGTAATGTACTATTAATCTATCATAGGTGGATCAAATTTTTCCCAAACCATGTCCAATTTTCCACTAAGGGTCCACTGAAGGATGGTTCACAGAAATCTCAAATTCAATTAAACAACTCACCTGCCACAGATATGAGTTCAGCAGAATTGTCAACATCAACAAAGAACTGTTGTGAAGAGACTCCATACACAGTGCATGGCTGAACATCTTCCAGTGCCTCCTTTACATCCTGCACCTGGGCTACATACTGGATCTGTCTGTTTACTGAAATGTTTTGGAAACAACTTCAAACATCCTATTTTGTGTATCCTGAGAAGATAAAGATTGACTTGTTCCCAAATGGTGTTTTATGTATTACTCTCTTTCACTTTTTAAAAGCATTTGTTTACAGTAATTATAGATTGTTTCAGATTACCCTACAGTTTATACAGAATGAGTATTTGTAGTGGAATTACTATGGCAGCTATATCAATTATTTGTAACAAACCAATATAGTTTTTCAAGCATATTAAAACAAAACTTGGCAGCACTATACTTTATTGGATTTTTCATAGTGGCTTTTTTTTGGTAGAATATACCCTTTTTAGTGTATTTTTGAAAACCCCAAGCCTAGCAGAACCACAGGTGCCGAGAAAAAAATTGCAAAGTTTCTACGCAAAAATACGCATAAAGATTTAAAGCTTCTCATGCACAGTCCATATAAAATACAGTAGAGCCCAGAACTGAATGAGGTTCCATTCAGTCCTGAAATTAACTGAATGTTAATGGTAGGACAGGTAGCATTCGTTATGTATGTCAATTAGGTACTTATTAGGGAATAGTGGAGAATAAAATTCAGATCAAAGAATTTAAAATCAAATTAACTGTCTTGACAACTTACAGAGAAAAGTGCCATCATCTTGAACCACAAAGAATTGGTCGTGTTCTGGCTCACTTCCATTCGCTGGTAGAAACTCGTATGTTTCGTACGTGTTTTTATCCATATTTCTAAAAAATAGGATGTAAATATTATTATTCTCTGACTTACTATAATAATAATTGAAAATGTACATGCGCAACACACTCAAAAGGTCTCTGATTATTACCTCTGTTATTTTCTTCTCTGTCCTTTAGAAAAGACAATTAACGGATAACATAGGTCTTCTTAAGGGCTTTTGAGTAAAATTTTAGTGCGACATTATAATACTTTTTGTAACAGTGACACATTTTTGTTTACTCTGTCATAATGACAGTGCCTGTCATGTTTTTTTTTTTAATTATGGATGCATTCATAATTGTTCAAAAGAAAACATCGAGTCATCAGCATGGTAATGTGAAATCAAAAACGTAATTCATCGTTGAAAATGCTTCAGTTGGCACAGTATTTCTCAAACCAAGAACGTAATCTTTCAATTCTATTGGTACATAAACTGGTGCTCTAAAGCTACCCGTTATCATTTGTTGAACAATTTTTTTGTACATAATGTCTTTTTCAACGCAGGTGGCAGAAGCTTCCCAATTATGAATATGGAATCTATAAAATTCGGCGTCGCAGCGGTAATACTTCTTCACCATCGGTAAATAATATGCACACCCATGATACACTATGGTTCCATTACGTTCAAGTAACTTTAACAAAATATCTTCAAATCTTCCGCCTAAACAGTTCAAGGCTAGCGTAGGTCTGGCTAAAGATGTATCGAAGGCTGTAAGTGCTTCAGCTTCCTCTAAAGTATGCACTTCAGTAGCTCCTATTTTAAGTAGATATTTCTTAACAGAGCCATAATCACAATGACTGGCAACAATATTAAAAGTGTTTATGCCCCTAGCTCTACATAACTGTATAACAGATTGACCACATGGGCTGTTGGCAGCATTTTGTATGACTGTATCACCAGGTTTCATTTTTCTAAAGTCTTTTAGCAATCTGTATGCTGAACAGGGGGCTATTGTTAGCATTGCTGCTTCTGGAAGTGTAAGGTTTTTTGCAATAACATGAACATCTCTTTCGTTATAAATACCATAGCCTCTCCAAGAACCTAGTAGTCTGGTTGATAGGACAATTCGGTCACCAACAGCTACTCTACAGACATGGCTTCCAATTTCTACTACATCTCCAACTCCTTCATCTCCAGGGACAGCTGGCAAGTTAGGCAGGCATATGTTCCTTCCTGGAATTTCAACAAATAAAATATTAGAAAAGTAAGAATGTCCATTATCACATAACATAAATAGGTATGATTAAAATGGTACTGGCAACGCAGGCAATTTGATATGCTAATAAAACAAAAGTTATTTTTTAACAATTTATTATTTTAAACAGTAACCCACACCACATATAAGTATACTTAACTAAAATCTAAAATATATTTACATCCTTGAAATCCCTTGGAGGTGAGAGTATTGCCAATGGCTTCTTTAAAGTTGACAAATTTCACCATCTTGTGTACAGGAGCTCTAAGTTTCTTTTCACACATCAATGAAATTACTTCTGACATCATTTCGTCTCTGGCAGAGTTACTGGCATTTTCATTCCAAGCAGTCATCCAGAATCCATAAAAGGCTAAATTTTTAAAAATAAATGCAGAAGTTGGAATAGTCACTGGCTCCCTTGACATTCCCCCATAGGTGACCATACACCCAGCAGGTCCTAAGTGTCTCAACATTTCCAATGAACTTTTCCCTCCAACACAGTTCAGGGCTAGAGAAGGTTTATCAATTTGTTTCTCTCTAAAAATAGTTGTCGATCGCAGTTCTTCTTCTGTTAGAACATAAGTAGCTCCCAAGGATTGTAAGTGACTTTTTAATTCATTTATTTCAGGTCTATTTCTCACTATGTTGATATTTTTAACACCCCATGCTTTGCAGATTTGTATGACATTTTGCCCACATGCACTGTTAGCACCATTCTGTATGACTACCATGTTACCGTTCCGTACTGGTTTAAAATCAGTTAGCATTCTAAAGGCAGTGCAAGGGTTAACAGTGAGTGTTGCAGCTTCTGCTAATCCCAAATCATCTGGGATAGCTTTCAACATAGTATTATTGAATGTGGCAATGTCCCTCCAAGTACCTTGAACTGGCTTTGTAACTATAACTTTATTGCCTGGCTTTACACCACACACTTCTTTTCCAATGTCTTCAACAACTCCTACGCCTTCATTACCGGGAATAGATGGCAGCATTACTTTGACTGGGTATTTTCCTAAAACAACAAATTATTTTTCCACAATAAGTTACATGTTTAATAGAAGAACCTTTTAGCAATTAGTAATTACAGTGAAATATGAGTGATAAAAAGTAAATTAAAAAAAAATACCTGCATTATCCTGAAATCTTGACTTCAAACAAAATAGAAATTAATATATTTATTATCCAGGTAATGCAATTTACAGGTACATAGGTTGAATACAAAAGTTTACACGCTGTACTTTAAAAGTACTACCTAAATCATCGTTAAACAAATATTTTGATTTTTTTTTTGTTATCAGTTTTCACAAGTAGGTTACCTACCTTGAATGGTGTTTATATCAGCCGGGTTTATTGGTGCAGCTAGCATGCGAACCAGAACATCCTGGGAGCCTAGACAAGGAACTTCGGTTTCCCTGAACTTTAAAACAGATAGAGGATCTCCAAATTCGGTGTAAACTAGCTGTTTTGACATTAAATGCCGCAGCGACCCAGTCAAGTTAATATAGTTTTTTGTATAACATTTTGCAGCCGCCAACAAAGTATTCGGGTGAGGTAAAAAGGCCATTGTGTATCTTTAGATAGATTTACAGAAATTATGTATATTTCATTACAGAGTAACTACTGATAATTTTTTCGTGTAATCAATCAGCAACTGTCAACGTCAAGCAAGACTGTCAAGCACCTGTTAAAAGTGTCAGGTCAGCAGCCAGTCGCTGATCAGTGTCAGTCGCCAAGTCGCCAACCCTTTTGTTTTAGAATGTTCATCCATAGATTATAGAGTATTTTTGTTTGACATTGTCAGTCGGATTGCCTCATTCTCGGTCTACGCCTCGTACTTTCCCTTGTACCCACGCTTGTATTCCTTGTACCGTGGAGGGAATATTCGGAGTCTCTACTTGCACCTATTCTCCGTCTGCGGTTTGGTACAGAAAAAATAAATAAATAAAAATAAATAATATTAAAACCCCGCCCCATCCGATCCGGCATCGGCAGCGACGACGTATAAAAAATGACATGACAGGCCTTGTCACTTTTCGTAGTCATTTCGAGCTATTGGGCCTTATCACAGAGCATGGGCAGTGGGGTTCAGTCCTTTTACTCTTCCACAGCAGCATACCTCTGACAGCAACTAAATAGCAACGATATTTATGACAACGAGAATAAAGATCACTGTCAACTGTGCATGCAAAATCATAGGTAAAATAACTGTGAAAGGATTCTCGCTGCTAGCTTGGCCACAGAAAATGTCATGAAAACCTAATAGACTTTGGCTCATAGATCCTGAAATAGCATGGCAAACTGCATGAGCATAGCATATGTTATCACTGAGTATAAGTAGGTAAGTAAGAATATATCATTTGGATACTTAGCAAAGATTACTAATTCCATGGGTGAAATTACATTACATGATACCTTTTTTAGTTTAGCCATGTAAAAAGTCCTTAAACATAGAGAATGGACTGAGCGTTCTGTATTCAACGCAAACAAACCATGTTTTTTTTTTACAGGCTTGCAGAAAAGAGACAGGTATTGACCGCACCTGAGGGCCGCACAGTAGCTTTCTTTCTTTCTAGAGAGTGGTCACTTTTTTGAGGCTAATCGCCCGGCCACGACCAGGGTCTGTCAAGAAAACAAGAAAGAGACAACTACATCAGTTAAAAGAGATGAATATAAAATGTTGCCACCAAAAATACAATTTCGTATTCTCCTTAATAATAAGTTTATTACTTAATTGATTTTTATTTAATTGATTATTACATAATAAAAAAAATATGGGGGATAATGTGTGGCAGCACTAACGTCCGCACGTCATATTGATTATGACCAGCGTTGCCAGAATGTTACTTTTGTAACATTTTACGTTACTTTTGGCCCTGTTATGTTACTTCCATGTTACACGACGCAAAATGTTACTTTTACGTTACATTTCGTAATTGAAAAATATTTCAAATATTAAGAACGACAATAACAGACTTAATGTTGGCAAACCTTGTTTAAACGATCATATGAAAATATCTCTACATGCACACGGCGACACATCGAGCTATACATTTCTAGTTTTAACAAAACTTGCATTGTATAGGTTTTTCGTACAATCAGAAGTTAGCTTTTACTGGTTATGTATAGCTTGATGTGTGGCCATGCGTACCGATGAATTTATCTCTTTCGCGCACTTGTAGAACCAGTATATTCTATTAAAAAAGTATATTCTAGGTTCTAGGTTTATATGACAGACTACGAAATAATTAGATATTCTATTTTAAAATGTATTTTTTTCAGTCGATCCAAAATTTTGGTACTTACAAAGAAGAAAAAACAGTTTATTGAGCTATTTAAAAAAAAATTAAATACTCCCTAAAAAATAAAATGTTACTTTTGTCATCAAAATGTTACTTTTTTACTTATGTTATGTTACTTTGACAAAAGGGCACTGGCAACACTGATTATGACATTGACGTCGCAAGAAAACTGTCTGCCGCCGCATGCGCAGTTGCTTGCGCACCATTTTATCTCTTATTTATTTGTAAAAAATAAACTAGTTCCATTTAATTCTACATACATTGATATCCTTGAGTCCAGCTTGCTCTTCCGTTGCTGTGTTTTGGTAAAATTGCTTATTTTGTTGTTGACGAAATTGCTTCTTTAACCTCTTAGTAATATTCATGCATTTGAAGTAAATCCATGCAGGACTTTTAGAGTTTATCCCGGACATACATACAGACAAACCGACAAAAATTCTAAAAACTATATTTTTGGCTTCGAAATCGATTGTAGATCACGCCCCAAGTATTCTTTTTTAAAAATATTCAATGTACAGTTTTGACTTTCCTACGATTTTTTTATATGTACCTATATAAATCACTACATACAAAATTTTCAATACCTACTCCTATAATAGCCTACACTATATGTACAGACGCCAGCACATCAAACTACTACAATCTGTCAGATTTCTGTAATAGATTTTCAACTTTATCGCTAAAGCATAAGGTTCAATGTAGATTGGGAAAATTTGACAGTTAGGTGTAGGTTGATGTGCTGGCGTCTGTACCTAACCTTACAAGCGTAAAGTGAGTTTTGCATTGTAGGTAGCTGCGCGCCCGCCGCGTCGTTATTGTGCGTTGCCAGGGCTGCCTCTTTAAAGATGTCAGTAGGTATTTGTAGTACACTATATGGGTCGTTCTTCTATTCCGTTGAATGGCAATGCAAAAAAAATGCTTTTTAATGTTTAAGCATGTTTTGTTAAAAATACTTCTGAAATAATAATACTCGTAAGTAAATAAAAAAATCTTATAGGTGTTTGATTTTTAAATGATTAATATTTTTTTAGTAGTCTACCTACTAGATTTTTTCTAAACATGTAAACAGGTCATCCATGGTCGTGGTGGAGTGGATCACACTATGTAAATAGTTTATCACGGGTTTTTTTTATGTAACTACAAATATACGGTTTTCGGATATTTTCCTTTACTTGTGCTACATGACCTTGCTTTTTTCCAAATTTCATGATTCTAGGTCAACGGGAAGTACCCTATAGATTTTGATACCCTTAAGAGTGACGAAATATAGGTACATTTTTTTGCGTCATAAACGGCCGTACCTTTTTTTTACGTTAACTTAGAAGTTTGATTTTTCACAGCTTCAGGGGACCGCAGACCTTAGTATATGGTTATAATTTCAACTCGATACCTCCCCGCGTTCTCGAGATAAAGGGTCTTGATAGATAGACAGACAGACAGACGGACAACAAAGTGATCGTATAAGGGTTCCGTTTCTTTGTGTTTTTAATTAGCTAAGTGATGTCAAATATTAATAAAAATTAATATCAACAAACGCTCACTAGTTTTTACTTACCTATTCAAAAAAATCCTGCAGTGTGGTCACCTCTATCTTAGTATTTCTTCCCAGGAATTTGATTATTATTTGAAATAAAACGGTACATTTTTTGATACTGTTTAGTAAAGTAATTGTTAGTAAAAAAAATTACTAAAGGATAGACTGTAGCATTCGTCTATTTAACTTATGAATGCTACGTAAATTGAGTTTTCTTATGATAAACGTTTCCATTGAGGGACCACCTTAAATCGATTGTAGGTAACTTTTGAATGGCTTGTTTTACTAACTAGAGGTTGAATTTACAATCGTTCAAGTACTTTTACTAACGCTAGACCCATATTATGTAAATTTCAAATTCCATTGTGGTCTCCACTCAAGGTGAACTTATGGTGATTGGTCGAGGGACCACCTTCCGCATGCTAGTTCTTTTTATTCTTTGAACAGATTCGGTTGATATTCAATAAATTAGTTTTACAAATCTTTTACTAAGAGTAGTCATTTATAGCAGTTGTAAATTTTAACTAGGTTTCGGGATTGGGATGCCTGTCAGTCACGACTGAGGGACCACCTTTAACCGATTGTAACATTTTAGTGGCTACTTTTACAAATTAAAGGCTGAATTTACAATTGTTTGAGAACTTTTACTAAAGGCTGACGCATTCAAAATCTCAAAATTCAAATGTGGTCCCTCAATGGGAACGCAAGTCGGTTATTGTGCACATTAATTACACACCAAAAATATGTGAAAATAAGGTGAATGCGCAGTGGTAGACCGCGAATTTCAAATTTTCTTACGTTTTTTGCAATTTGCAGGTCAGTGTTAAGGTTGTATCTTGATCAAAATTTGATTCGCGACTATAACAGGTACGTATTTATAGAATTATAATCATTAGAATCATTAATACATACTTCTAAGTTAGATTTGTTAAGCACTTTTCCATAAGACATTTGTTGTTATGATCGATCGATTTTATTCAATTTCGAGCGGCCATTGTTGTTTACATCTTTGGCAAATTTAGCGCGGCTGGACCTTAAGCCCACGTTACTCTAGGTAAGTACGACTTAAATGCAATGTTTATTAGTAAAATAAATAAAACGCAGTAACTAACAATTTATTATTTTAAGCCAGAACTAACTAAAATCTAAAATACATTTATATCCTTGAAATCCCTTCTGAGTTCTGCATAAGGCTTCAGCGAATTCGCCGAATTTCACCATCTTGTGTACAGGAGCTTCAAGTTTCCTGTGTACCATCAACGAAATTAATTCTGACAGCATTTCGTCTTTGGCAGAGTCGCAAGCCATTTGATTCCATGAAGTCATCCAGAACCCATAAACGCTTAAATTTTTAAAAATAATTGCTTTTGTTGGTATAGTTACTGGCTCTCTTGACATTCCCCCATAGGTGACCATACACCCGTAAGGATTTAGGAGGTTTAACATTTGCAATGCACTTTTCCCTCCAACACAGTTTATGGCTAGTGAAGGTTTATCAATTAGATCCTTTTTAAAAATAGTTGTTGATGGCACTTCTTCTTCTGTTAGAACATGAGTAGCTCCCAAGGATTGCAAGTAACATTTTAAAGCATCAATTTTACGCCTATTTCTCACTATGTTGATTGTTTGAACACCCCATGCATTGCAGATTTGTATGATATTTTGCCCACATGCACTGTTAGCTCCATTCTGTATTACAACACTGCCACATTCACGCACTGATTTGAAATCACTTAGAATTCTATAAGCAGTGCAAGGATTAACAGTGAGTGTTGCAGCTTCTACTAACCGCAAATAGTGTGGAACAACTTTCAACATACTTTCATGGAAAATAGCCATGTCCCTCCAAGTTCCTTGAGCAGGTGTCGTGACTACAACTTTATTCCCCGGACAAACACCAAACACATAGCCTCCAACCTGTTCAACAATTCCGACGCCTTCATTACCAGGTATACATGGCAGCTCCAACTTGACTGGGTATTTTCCTAAAATGAATATGTATGGTAAGTTGTATTTTCCAAAAAAAATAACATAACATAACGTCATACCTGTATCTACCTGTATCTATCAGTTTTATTAGGCACTATCCCCGAAAATCCGAACGAAATGTTATGATTTTCTCGTCAAGGTTGTTGCTGATATAGGTTATTTGATTTCTTTCATGTTTCCTTAAGTTACGTACCTACCTTGAATGGTGTTTATATCAACCGGGTTAACTGGTGCAGCCAGCATGCGAACCAGAACGTCCTGGGCGCCTAGAGGAGGAAGTTCACTTTCCCTCATCTGTACAACTTTTAGAGGATTTCCAAATTGGCAGAAAACCAGTTCTCTTGACATTAAATAGCGCACCGACTCTGTCAAGTTCAATACAGTTTTTGCTTGTTGTTGGAGGTTTTTTGCAAACATTTTGTGATTTTTGATCAGGGCTTGTACCACAATCATTTGCTGGGCAGTTTCAACTCCAACTTCAACTCTTCATTAATGGTATATTAGGTACTTTACTCTATGATTAATGGCTTTTGTCGAAGAGACCACAGAACACATATAAATATAATGTACTCTGTGCACATATACAAGAGACATCACGATCGCTTTAAACATACTTCTGTCTATCAAAAAGTATTCTGTGATACATGATCAAAAAGTACTCTGTGATACATGCTCTGTGGCTTTAAATTATTCTACTCTGCACATAGATAACTCTGCATTATAATCTCTATAATATTGTAATCTGTGTTCTACTCTGTGGATCGCTTCAAAATCGCTTAAGGGTCAGCGCAGACAGAAAGGAATAATCCCCGCGCGGTCTCGGGCATTTTCTTTACGGATCGTCGTATGCTCGAGCTTGCGAGCGAGGACGCGCGAGCATTTTTTGTCAGGTTCAAGCATTTATGCACTTTATTGTAATAATTTTAAAGTTTATTTTCAAGTGCGTTAATTAAATCCTCTACGCTGCGCTCCGTTCTGTCTGCGCTGAGCCTAACGGGCTACATCGAAAATTTAAAATCCTCTAAAACCTACTAAGCGAGCGAAAGTGATGCAATTACTTTTGAAACGCAAATGAAGAGATGGCTATAGTGTGCGTGCGCTCTGAATAAAACGACGTATGTGCCAAAACCAATTTAACTACGCCTTTTTAACGAAATAAATGAATTTTTTAAAACTACTTTGAGTAAACTGATACTTTGATATGATAATTCTCTATGTTTAAGTAAATTCCATTGAATAACTTACGGACTGGCTACGAACTCGCCGCTATCAGCGGCAGCTTAGCGCGGGGCAGCGAGCGGTAAAAACAAATATACCAAAATGTATGAACCATGCCACGACGCGACGCACCGCTCGCAGCGTCAACGCTAGACAAAAGAAACCGCGCCGCTTCCCGCTAAGCCAAAAGTCTTACGCCGCGCGCCGTGATGTCGAAAAAAGTAAAAAAAAATAGATATAACTTTGCTTGAATCTTGTATTCCTTTTACACGATACTAGATCAAAGAGTCAAAAAACATGTACCAAAATGTTAAATTCCTATTCCACATATAAGTTACATAAACGAAATAGAAAAACCACATTTTTTTCAACGTATCACCTTTATAATTTATAGTAGTCTATGACTGCATGGCAGAAGTTTTCTGTCAAAGTTATTATTCTGAGTGCTTAAGTGTGCGACCCACAGTACATCAAAAAGTACTCTGTGCACAGTACTTTTTGATGTGCGACCATGGCATAGATTTAATGGAGCTTTGTAGTATTCGATAATGTTTTTATGGAGGTTGAGTCCACCCTTAGGTGGATACGCGAAACAGATTCCTAGAATCAGGACCCTAATGCATGCAGGATCTGGGATGGACAATGGTAATTTGATATAAATTTTCATCCAGTTTCCCCCTGGGCAATGTAAAATTGTACAGTCAGTATAGTGTGACAAAGCAGAATAACAACAGGAAGTAAATTCCTTTCTATACTTTTAACCCAGGCTTTGGCTGGTTTCTAGGACATACATTTCCGCGAATCCACCTTTGGGTTGATATGGGGCGGATAAACGAAATTACTCGTTATTACTTTTTACTAGCTGACCCGACAGACATTGTCCTGACAAAATTTCAATAAGGTCTTGAGTTCATACAAAAATCCCATATAAAAGCGCTTTGTTTTTCCCCCAATTTTTCGGGCAAGGATTCCAATTTTTTTTTCGAAAACTTAACCACTAGGAAGATATAAAAAAAAAAAAAAAAAATTAATCGACTTCAAAAAGAAGTTAACTCAAAATTATTAAATAACTTTAATTTCGGTAGTCGGTGTCTTGGGATCTGTATTTTAGTTTTAGTTTTTTGCCATCGACTTCCGAAATTAAATTATTTCATAATTTTGAGTTAATTTCTTTTTGAAGTCGATTTAATTTTTGTTTTTCCTAATTTTTAGTTTTAAGGAAAATCTGGAATATTTGTTTGTAAGTATATTGTTTGAATATTAGTAGATAATAGTTTTTGTTGTCAAATATTGCACTAGAATTTGACCAAGGTTTTGAGATGTTTTCCCTTTGACACTACACCCGTAGCTCCTATCAATAAGCCAGGCCGTCACACGTAGGCCGGCCGGATACGTGTGACGGAATTCAGATTCGGAGACCCTGAATGCACGCATTTCATACAAAACATTCTTTTTAGCGCACACGTTCTTATATTTTCCGTTTGGAAACCCTGACGGAAAATATAAGAACATGTGCGGGAAAGAAAAGATTTTGTATGAAATACGTGCATTCCTGAATGCACGCAATTCAATGCAATTCCTGATTCGGAATTCAGATTCGGAGACCCTGGTCTTCGAATCTGAATTCCGAATCAGGAAAATGAATATATTGCAGTTCCAATAATATTACATGCATACGTGTCGAATTGATAACATCCTTTTTTTTGAAGTCGGTAAAAAAAATAATTGTCCAATGTGGTGCAGAGATTCGGAAGTTATGCGCGTACAGACATTTCGTCGACTTTGTTTTATACTATGTAAGGATATAAAAAAAATATCTACTATACAATATCTTTTTATCTTAATATCTTTTTATTATTGGTAAAGTTTTAACAATCGTCATTACAAGTTTGGTGATTTTGAAATTAAGTTATAGTTAAGTTTTTTGCCATTCCTCCGTCTCGTAGAAATCTGTTAACGCGAATATCCAAATCTTTCCGAGCCATTGGCGCGGTAGAACTGAGGGGAGCGATAGCTTCTGGGGATGGCATTTGGAGTTTTGGGATGCGGAAGCGACGAGCTCGAGTAAGCTGCCAGGCAGCACTTGAGTTTCGCATAGCTCGACCAATCCCTTTACTTTCATCCACGGTTGCCGGAAACGGGCGAGGCACACTGAAATAAACAATTATTATGTATTGTGTTTAATATACAATGTGGAGACAACAATACGACAATAAAAGGAAACACTGGCAATACTAATGCATTGCTAATAGTAGGTATTTTAGAACTATCAAATAAATCCTAGCACCGAAATTAAAACAGTATTTTTTTTTCAAACAAACTATACACCATTTGAAATAACATTAGTTACCGTCCGTTCAACGGATTTTGACTTCTATTTCGTAGACATAAGGATGACATTAAAAGCAAAAAAGAGGTTACAATACCAACTGTTTACTGCATCTGCCATTTTTATGCCACTAACACAAAATAAGTCAAAATCGGTTGAACGGACGGCAAAAAAGGTTTATTTAAACGTCTATATTAATCAGCTGTTTCATACAAAAGTTCAATACCTACTTGACCAAATTGCATGAAACAGCTGATTTTTTTCGTGATTTCAGAGTTGGTCCCATAGTGAAAGTTGTTCAGTTCGATGGTCTAAAATCCCCTTAGTGAATAATCTACTATTAATACAGACTCTGTAACGTTGAAAATTAAAGCGTTATGTTGTCGTATTCTAAGTTTAAAAGCCTGGCAAAATAATCATTTGTAATATTCGAAGAGCACAAACTCATTTTATATAAGTAATTTTTTAACACCTTATATAGTAGTGATGATGGGCCGAATCACTACAATTTAGTTTTTCTTTGACTACAGTGACTAAACTATTGGATAATTTTGAATGAATTTTCATAAGCAGACTGGGAACGTCATACTTATTAGATTTTAATTTACTGTCGTATTGTCGTCTCTGACGAAAAGTAAATTGTGGAGACGGTGGGGGACGACTCGTCTCCACCTTGTTGATTAGATGTGTAACTAATATCATTAGGTAATGAAAACATTGTCATTCCATTACTCGCAAGGGGCTTCAAACCGGCTGGTAATACAACACACATCGTAGTAATTAAGGTAATCCCCCACTTACTATGCCATTGTGATTGATGCGCGCAATCGAGCTGGAGCAATCACCGATGGTAATTCTGCTGAAGAGTTTCTTTTTAATCCTGGGAAGCAAGATAATGATTATGATAATTAAGTACCAGATTAATAAAAGGTCAGTAATAAAATAAAAAAAGGTTGAATACAAAATGAGCGCTATCGGACATTGATTTGATATACAATGATCGGAACAATTAATTAAAAGTCGTTCTAAAAAACCTTCAGGTGAAAAATAAGCACCGTGAAATACTGAAGGCCGTGTTCTAGTACCATGTCGTGTTATCTATTAAAACATTTAAAAGGAACCACAGTTCAATTCTTTTAGGATACGATGTACAGACGCCATCACATCAAGCTACTACAATCTGTCAAATTTATTTAATAGATTTTCAAATTTATCGCTAAAGCATAAGGTTCAAACTTGATTGGAAAAATTTTACAGTTTCGGGTAGCTTGATGTGCTGGCGTCTGTACCTAGTGTCGTCGCTACCTTAGAGATTAACTATTGATACTGGCGTTCAACCAAACTGAATAATACGAGATAGGGTGACTGGTAATTAGTGATCGATACCTAAACACGTGATTGTACTCATGATAACAAACAACTTTTACTATGGGACCAAACCTGAAATCGCGAAAAAAAAATCTGCTGTTCAGTACATTTTGACCAGTTAGGCGAACATAAACGACTAAACACCAGATTTTTTTTCGCAATTTCAGGTTTGGTCCCACAGTACCTAAAAGTTGTTTGTTATCATGAGTACAATCACGTGTTTAAGTATCGGTCACTAATTACCAGTCACCCTATATAACGGCAATCTTCTTAGCATATTGATTGCAAAAAGTTCATACACCTTTGGCCCAAAGGTCATCAAGTGAACAGGTGGTAGGGACAGGGACAGGGATGTATAGGAAATGCTAAATAGTAAAGGAATAACTACCAACCAGAATATTTCACATTGTTTATAGATGATTTATCTCTCCACTTTTGGGAGCAAACTGGGCAAATTGATCGACGTATTGACCATCGAGGAATATTTTCATTTGGAGAAGGATTGACTTTTCTCAGTCCAGGAATTTCGAGTGGTGCCTGCCAGTATAAAGGTATTAATTATTTTACAATGGTGTCTTGTGAATAAGTTATAAGTTTTTACGTAATTAAAGCGTAGTAAGTAATAAAATCAGTGAAATTGATTTTCTTTTAGATAATTTAATGTAGAACTAACCGGTGCAGGAGTAACTGGTATTTCGAATGCCAAAATGGAAGGAATGTCCATGTCACGGCGGGTAGATATCCGGGAGACTCGCGACCGGGAAACGCTGCGCTCAGTCATACGCATGCTTAGGCCATGCACGCACGCCTCACTTGATTGGCTGGCGAGGAAAATTTATTAACGAAACCTTTAGGTACTCACTAGTAAAAAAACTCATATTATCAGTTACACTACGATTCAACTAACAAAACACGGTGAATCGACCGATTGATTAGGACGATGGCAATAGGATCATGAGCAATGTTTATAAAAATGAGCTCACAGACAATAAGTGAGTTGCAGTCAGTTTAGTGACTTGAAAAATTAATTCGGGAGCAAATAAAAATCATCTTGACAAAAATTCATAACAGTGACTTATTCGCCAAAGAAAAGTGTGAGAAAGTCGTGGTTAATAGACGTAATTGAATCGAGCGTGAAAGTTTAGTGGGAAACCTAACTTTTTTTTAAAAAAATGCTTCTTTGTCTTCTTTGGTTTTTGTTACGCTATTGCAGACGTCAGGCGTATAGCACAGTTTATGATGACTTAATTGTTACGCATATCAAATTATGCTGCCTCTTTTAATTATTGTGTATAATATACCTACTTTGTGTGTATTATGATAAAAAAGCACTTCCTCTCTCCTTAAACATCATCATTATATTTTCTTTGCTCCTGTTTCATGTTTATTATCTATATATATAAAAGGAGAACCACAGACTAAGAAGTACCCTTCAGACAGGGCACTCTCATAGAGAAAAATCGACTCGCCTTATGGTTCACATATCATGTCTGACAGTTTTTTTTTTTTTAATGTAGCTTTAAACCTGGCGCGGAATTTTATGCAATGGCGTGGTACGGCTTCAGCCTAAAAGGTTTTTCTTGATATTGGTAGTTTCATTTTCTGAGCATTATAATAAAAAGAATAATATATTGATATTGTATCAATATATTATTCTTTTTATTATTACTTTTGCACCAATTAAATACTGCCAATCATATATTGCAATATGTTTGCAATAAAGTTTAGAAAGGGAATATTATGGAAAAAAAAAACTTTTCTTACTTTCATTTCTTTTTATTTTTTAATTTTGTTTTAAACTTATTATAAGCTTTTAATTGCATCAGGGGCAACAAAGGTCTACTTTCTAATCTGAAGACATCTATGCCTTTTAATATTTTATTAATAACATTGCACCAATTAAATACTGCCAATCTTAAAATGCCTCTTCTCGAAATGATTTCTACACAAACTGTTTGCGAAGTTTTTGGAAGCTCACGCTTCGCAGTCTTTCACAATTAATGCACTGTAACCATTTTTTGAGTCCTATCTCACTTTTTGCAAACATATGAAAACTGACGTCCTTTCGTCTACTAGCACAGGTCACAACACAGCACTTGTTGTATACATGTTACACGATAATATTTCAGCTACAGAAATTGAGAGGATAAGTTACGGAAATCAACGCAGAACTTCACTCGATCAATTTTGAAATTGAAACTAATAAACTTCAAAAGTTTAGACAGACAGATCAACAAAATGGTGGAATCATAAGACAGAAGTATGGAAGGCGGGAGGGGAGGGAACTGTCAAATGAGATATGTGAACCATAGATATAAGGTTTGGATATTTTACTTGAAGATTACCTGCCGTGACTGACTGACATATCAACGCACAGCCCAAACCGCTGGGTCTAGAGATTCCAAATTTGGCACGTACGTTCCTTATGAGGTCTAGGGGTGCACTAAGAAAGGATTTTTCAAAATTCATCCCCTAAGGGGGTGAAATTTCACGCGGACGAAGTCGCGGGAAGAAGCTAGTTATATATATATGTATATATTTATTTAGATTAGTATAATATACTTTCGGTCTTATTCATAAAAAAAGCTTATAGAAGGTTTTAACCATTCATTCGTTAAAATGCTCGATAAGCCTTTAAAACGTTCGATAAAATTTTGTATTCATAATGTATTTATTGTATTCTGTAAACGGAATTCTATATCTATGGTATAAATGGTACACCACAGACTACCTACAGTCTGCCCTTCCCCTTTTTAATCCATCCAAAGGTTGTTTTGCCCATTGTAGTTTCTATATTTATGTCTGTAATTTATTTGGTGTACATAATAAAGAGTATTCTGTTCTATTCTAGTCTACAAGGTATCCGTGCCACCACATCGACGCGCAACCAGTTACTATGAGTTCAGTACAAGATTCTGAAACTCCCGGAGGTGAAATTTTTCGTCGGTTTTCAAAAATCTAAATCTGTTCCATACATTTTGACCGCGAACCGCAACCGACGAAATATTTCAGCACTTGGGCGCCAGAATCATATTGTACTGAATCCATGGTAACAGGTTACGCGTCGATATCCCTGTCCTGTATATTATTCATAATATATAAAAAATAATATTTTTAGTACCTATTGTGTTATTGTCCAGGTGTGTAATAAATATAGAAAACTATTGTTTGTTTAATTAACCAACTCATCGGAAACATCCTCTCCTGGTAGTTCAAGCGTTTTGTCCTGAGCTTCCTCTTCAAGCTCCCGGCTTCGAGCTCGAACCATGTCTAGAAGTAATGTATCGATGCCACCTAAATCGTCTGACCTGGTGAAAAAATTTAAGAAAACGCCTTCGTAAATTAGATTGTTGAAAACATATCGCATATATTCCTTTCAGTCAGTACTGTAACGTTAAATCTATGGAAGTAGGTATATGGCCTCCGCAGGTGCGATTCTCTAAGGGAACTGTTTAATGTTATTAACATCATGACGGTACCTTGTCAATATATCTATAAAAAAAAACATAATGTAAAATAAGGAAAAATCTAAATCTTTTCAGTAAAAGAGGCGGAAGACACAACTAGGACTAGAAATAGGGATCAATTAGTTTACTCATCCTTCATGAGGTACTGTTTAAAATGCTACAATAAATTTAAATCTTGTATAAATCGCACACTATACAGCCAAGCATATTATAAATTGGGTCATTACATCGCTGACAAAAATGTTTGGCTCAACGCTAGTCCTGGTGGCCTACCATGATCTAATTAAAAACTATTCAAAAACAAGACATTTCAGTTTAAGTTCCTAAACTCCATCGCTTGAGCTGCTCTATGGACGTCATGGTACCAAACAAGTATGAATGAAACCAAAACTTGCGACTCAGTTTGGGACAATCGCTGTCAGCAGATGGCACGGCCTAAACTGAATCGTTAAACTGAGCTCATGGTACGAATTTGAAGAACAGTTCAGTTTGGGTCCTAAAATGGATCGCGTTAAGAGCTTGTGGTAGGCCTGCAGCTCTACAAGGGAGCATAAAGTAATTGATTAGCATTTGAAAATATTATTGGAGCTGCTGAAGATTGTAAAAACTATCTTTGTATTGTATAAAATTAATCTATTCGTAGGCGTAGCATGTAATGTGAGCACTATGCTGTGCACCTACTATAAAGCTACTAAGTATTTACTATGTACGTGTTTCCAATGAAAAACGTAGGTACCTAGTAAATGGTAGCTTTCAAGTCAATACTTGAATGTGCCCTGGCGGCTGAGAGTATGTCATGCTTACTCAAATGTCTCGTTGCGGTGGCGTGTGTAGGTATTGGATCATTAAGTTCCCTTCAAAATGGTTGAGCTGAGTGGTGCTGATCCATGCGTCATATTCCTGAACGGGCGCCGTCAGTAAGGACTGGTCATCTCTTAGCTGGCACGGCTTATTATTGTTTGAATCTTTTTATTACAGACACTTTTAAAGTGCATGTTTTTCTACATCGTTCTCACATATATAAAAATATCAGCCACGGTTTCAATGGGAGACAGATTCTTTATATAGATTACAATTGTAAATATAAATTATTGATCTTATGTCATACTTACATTTTTTCATACAAAACATTTTGATGCCCCTTTGCACAAGGTTGCACAAGGTATCCCCACAGAAATACCACTACAGTATCGCTATTGGTTCATAGACTACTTCCCATTCAAATTTAAGCAGTCTCCATCACCACCTCATGGGCTAGCGTGCATCTTCATCTGTTCGTAAATAATGTGACGTTACGTATGAACGAGAGCATTCTCGTGGTGGCGATGAAGACCTATGATTAAAATACATGGTGTACCAACCGCTCGGAATGTATTACGCTGGCGTAGAACTCGCTACGTTGCGACATCAGGGTGTTAACGTCGGAAGGGATGGCGGCGTCACGGCCGTAGATCAAGGAGTCTCGATTCATCGCGCGCATCCTCATCAGCAGCGACGTGTATGGAGTCGAATCATTGCCCATGAACGAAATGCGACGCGGCTTCTCTTCTTGTGTTCTTTAATGTAGAAATATTGTTTGTGTTCAGTTTGCAAGAGGTCAGGTGCTTTATCTTGTGAAAAAAGTAAATGGCGATGTTAAATTTTTATACTTCCAATATCTACTTTAAATCAAAAGCTTCTTTAAAATAACCTCCTTTTTTGAAATCGGTAACGAGCGAGATTTAAAAAAAGATAGAATGTTTTAGTTAAGCCAATACATCATTTAAAAAGTAATGCAAAAGGATAAAGCATTGAAATTGGAAAATAAATACAAAAACAATGTTGCTAGCTGTTTACGACGAAACAGTCAAGATGAACGAATCGGAGGCTGGCATTACTTTTTCACCGGTTACGTGAGTCATCTAGTGACTCAGTGTAACTATAAGTATAAAGAACGTTATGTTTAAAGCCAGGCCGTGGCCAGTAGCGGTTGAATAAATGCAACTTGACTCCTAACAGGCCTTGAGACCTATGTCGATGTAAAGAGCTCCGTTGCAACTACATAAATTTAGAATCTAAAGTCTGTGCACCATTTAAACACGGAAAATAAAAACTTAGGTAAGTCCTGTTTGTAATTTACGTAACTATCGATAAGAGGCTATAAAAAGTGGTGATTGATATACGGAGGAAACAGACTAATTCCAAAAATTTACTAAAGATATACACTTAGGTAGGTCTTCAAATTGAAATGGGTAAAGAGGATTTGGAAAAAAGAAATAGAAAACAAGTCCATTTTTCGCTATTATTGGAAGAGACAATGCGATCCTGTGGGTGAATATGTAACAAAATTTCAAACTACATAGAAAGTGTTTAAATGACGAGCTTGAAATACTGTTAATGGAGGATTACTAAAGTGTATTCAAAGGAGAGTAGATAACCGTCGCGGTACTAACCGGAACATGTGATGTGTAGAGTATAATTTCGAATAGCGATCTTTCCAGTCACTATTCGTTTTCGGGGCTATTTCAGATTTCCTGAAAATATGTTTGATGATTTTTGTGAATAATTATGGCATGGTTGTATATTGCTAATCCAAGAAGCTATAAAAGATTTTTATATCTTCTTATATTTCTTAAAAATATTACTAAAGACAATTTTCCTGTTAACATAAAATCAAGAGAATGGGCGATAACTTTATATTCTGTGTGGTTAGTTAGTCTCTTTGAAAACTCTTTCATTGTAGCTTTTTTTGTCACAATGTAACGAAAACCCGCCAACTGATACCATGCAAATAAACACGTAATGAGTTGAAGGCCATGTCTCTGCGGTGATGCCAATGGTCAACACAATAACAATCCAGGTGACGAGCCATAAAATAATTCTGTTGTATCTGCTTTTTTCTTGTGGTTATTAAACTTTTATAAAGAAGTTATAGAACAACCAAGTTACTTAAAAATCAATTAGGGCGATATAGTTTGGATTTACAGCAAACCTTCTTGGGGCTTCAGGTGAGGTTTCAACATCATCGCCAATGAAGATTCTATTCTGCCTTATATCTACCTAGTCTTATTTCTATCCAATTATAACTCTACTTACGGCATTATTCATTTATTTTCTGGTTACATTCACAAGTATCTAATAATTTGAAGAACTATTTGCATTAACTTAATAAAATATGTTTTAATTTGCTTGTTATGTTAAAATGTTTATCTACATAGTTTCCATTTTGACATTGACGTTTGTTTTGCTGCCGACTAGATTGGTTTTGATTGACTGATGTTTGCAGTTTCATTTCAGTTATTATAATAGGTTTTATTTTATTTTAAAATCATTGTGACTTTTCATTGTTCTTATATTTTGTCTGTAGTTAAGATTTTTTATATTTTTGTAATTTTTCATATTTTGCTTGAGGTGGATAACGAAGGTAATGTATACAATTTTCACTTTCATTGAAGTCTGCATTGACGTACGAAAGCCACAGTTCCTAATTATGTAAATTCTATGCAAACTGAGATATTTGAACTTTTTGAAATATCGTTTCTCATACGACCTACCTTGTGGTGTTTTGGTGACCTAGTAAAACACTTGAGAGTTGTTGTGAAATTTAAGACACTAATGTTTTATTTAATGTATAATAATATTTTCACTCGCAAACTATAACTTCATAAGACTCTCCAGCTACACCAGTCATCCACAATGGGTCTTATTCAGAAACACGATTACCTTGAGATCTATTGACCTGTAACGAGCGAGCTAGTCATGAGGCACCACTCATTAGTTTAGATATTTATCTCACATAAATAAAGAATGGCATCGGGTAACAAAGAAGTTTTGAAGGAGTTCAATAAGAACGTTTGTAACGAGAGCAAGTCCCGTTAAACAAATGTGAGCCTCGAGCCTGTCAGCGTCCCGATTAATAGTCGCACGTCTCGTGGGAGCGCTCCCCAGCTGAATGCGAACAGTGCCGAATGTTTGTTTTGTGTCAGAGCATTTTAATGCTACAATGCAATTCGAAAAGTAATTTGATTGAA
This sequence comes from Hydraecia micacea, assembly GCA_914767645.1. Taxonomy (NCBI): domain Eukaryota; kingdom Metazoa; phylum Arthropoda; class Insecta; order Lepidoptera; family Noctuidae; genus Hydraecia; species Hydraecia micacea. Next base: position 8,164,409 of record OU611794.1, read on the forward strand.
GCTGTTGTGACGCTGTAAGCGGCGGCGGGGCGCCTCGCCTGTCTCCTGGCCCGCGCTGCTGCGCTTGTCTCGCCTTCAGTTTAGTCGCTCCGACCGCGAACTGCCGCGCACACGTTGCGCCTCCGCGCACACCATCTCTTTGCAACACGCTCGCCGATAACGCGCTCTATTTGAACGTAGCTATCACTAACTGCATTATTGAACCCATTCACACTTACTACGGACCATTATCGAATTACGTTTTACGTCGTCCCAAATTCGTGGGAGCGGTAGTTCTCAAACCGGCTCCGTGACCATATGATCCGCACTACGGTGGAACTGTTGCCTGATTTCCGATATCAGTGGGCAGTCACGATGTGGATCTTAAGCTGAAGTGCACTCTGGATTTTTGTGTTTTAGTGGACGCAGATGGAGACTAAGTGACAGAAGACTTTGAAACAAGTGTCTGTGATTGTTTAGTGACCGAATGTGCTGGAGATGTGAATGTTGACGTTGATTTTAATGTATTAGTGTTGTTATTGAATAAGTGCAAATGGCTGGTGCTAGTGAGGAGGGTGGTGGTGTGGAGGAGACCACGCCGGGCTCCACGGTAGAGGCGCGCAGTAAGCGCGGGCTGAGCGGGTCCATGTCGCTGCGCACGCGCAAACTGGGCCGGCGCCTCTCGCGCAGCATGTCCATCGTGGCGCTGAAGCTGCCGGAGAAGGCACAGAGCATCACACGCTCGTCGTCGAAGCTCATGAGATCTGGCAACCGCGACAAGAAGAACAGATCATTCGAGCTCTCCATAATATTGCCAGATAAAACACAGAAACAGGTAAAATGCCGTTGGCGTTGTATTGTTATGAACTTATGTACGTGTTCTTGTTAGGTGATAATTGTTTGATAACGATATGACATGTATTGAGTATTAATACAAATATTGACGAAATCATGAATCTGATAAAAAAGTTATTACAATACTTACAACACAAATACAACATAGTAATGCTGTTTACTTTGCCAAGCATGTTTCAGAATAAAAATAACCATTTTCTTAAATTGCGAGTAAATGTTGTGGTTGTTTTTATTAATAGCACAGAATTGATAAAATCACAATAGTCTTACATAAGAATAATTAAGCATTTGATCATGATATTGGATAATAAGTTATTACTTTTAAAACACAAAAAGTAACAACGAGGTTGAGAGAGGCAAAAAGTAGAGCCCACCCATAGATTCCAGGATGTGCAAATATTGATATTTAAAATAGAACAGGTTCTGAAGTAACTAGTCGTCGTCTTTTTGAATTAAATGTTTACTGTTCGCTATACCTTCGATTTTACGGTTGTATTTTTTTTTAAACAAGTGCTTGTAAGCATAGATTTACGATTTAGGCTTCGTATTTGAAAGGTACACGTTTAACGCCATGCATTTGAATGTGCTGTTTATTGAGTCACTGCAGTTCTGTGTTCTGTTCTACCGTCGTTGGTGTTTCGCCACTGCCTCGCGTCGCCCACACCGCTGATTTCTCCATTGATATAATAATGAGGTGCAATTGCCTTCGCGTTCAAATCGGCAGCCATTGTTTGCTTTTGTCATTGAGCCGGAGAATGCTCTTTGAAGCTGGATTGTTGAACTACCGGATGAAGTTCCTCTGTTTTGTCCAAAGCAATGACTTTCCGTCGATACTGTTTACTTTATATTAGCATGATTATTATACTGGCTGACCAAGTTATTTTAAATTGCTAGGTTAAAATATACTGTCAGTTGCCTACGACTTGGCCTGATTGTAAGTAGAGGTGCGTGGTGTAACAGCTTATTTCAGTAACTGAGAATTGTCGTGGTTTGTGGTCTGAGTCTGAGCTCTCGCGGTTAAAGATCATGGCTGGGTAATTATACTTTTTGTAGTTCTACCTCTTTACTCTGAACTGAACTTCCTTAACTGTGAAGGATGGAATCGGTTCCGCTGGTAGGTTGCCTAATTAATTCGACAACTAATTACCGCTAACATTGAAAACTGCCGTTCGACATTTTCATACTGCGTGTTTTATTGCGAATCCACTTAAAAATTTATATTCAAATAGTTCACACAAAGGTATTTCAAAGTCGTTCTCATGTTTTTGTCGTTTCGTTACAGAGCGTGCGTGGCGGTGGTTTGTTTGTGCGGTGTTTTCGTATACGTATTTCAGGACGGTGAAAATATTCACATAAATATTTGTTGCGAAACTAATGCCATATTTACGTATGAGTCTCAGAGACATCCGAAGAATGTTTGCAACACATGTTATGTTTTTAGAACAATCTACTTACATGTCTGCGTTAAGATATATTGCCCTCATTCATTTATTAGATCTCTTATGACGATGTATCTATCTTTCCTTTGAGAAGATAATATTGTATTCTGCTGGACCTACGCACCCGAAGTTAAGTTTAGAATTTTTCTACTGAAATATTTCCCGTTCACTTAAGTACTATTTTTAAAATGAAATGGCATTATCATTTAACTTTTTTCATTCAGTTTGCGATTTAGCTATTTTGTGTCACTTTTTACAAGCAATATTAATTTGGCTTCTCGTTCAAAGAAATCAAATCAAAACAAATGGCAGTAGTTATAGACTGCAGACTGCAGTTCTGTAAGTCAGTTGCTCTAACTGCCCTACCTTTATCACTTTATAAATCCTTAACCCCTTAATGAATCTGGCTGTAATTGTGTTTGTTTATCAAAGAGATGAGTGGGTGTAGTGAATTGCAGTTTAACATAAAACATTGCAAAGGACACACAGTCTTTGTTTCTGTTTGTCTTTCTCGCCTTGAGAGAACAATACTGATTATAACGGAATTGTCACTTTAGGCGTTGCAGGAGAATAGTATTTGAATAAATATGCAGATAAGCTCCCGGCACTGTCGTGTGAGCATAATAATACCTTTACCTTGCCTCTAAGTGAGGGGGTAATAGATTCTAAAATTTGACAAAGTTCATTTATATAAAACCGTTAATATTCAGGGTTGGTAATGATGAATATGACAATGTATTAGTCTCCTTAACACTTGATTTTTACGATTTTACAGAACATGATTAGGATTAAATCAAGGAAACCAATTATGATACCGGTAAAATCATAATGATAAATAAACTGCTTGATATTTTAAAACGATAGCAGTAGATTTTAATTATTATTGACAAGATCTCTGCTGGATCATTCAAAATTAAAGGAACAATTAAATGATTTCATCTGTTCTATGAGCAGTATCTATTTTCTTTACAGTCATAATAGTAAACAATTCAGCAAGGATTTATATTAAGTGTCTCAGTACTCTCAGTGTGAATTTCTTTTGGAATTTTAATTATAGTAATGCCTAGCTAGACCGTATTAGGTATCTATATTTATAGTGACGGTATATTCTGTCTTTACATCATATAATAGAATAGCTGTTGCCCGCGACTTCATCTGCGATCCAGAATGAAAAGTAACCTAAATTCTTCTCTAGGTCATAGTCTACCCATGTGCCAAATTTCATCCATATCAGCAGTTCAGTCGCCAGTTCAGTTCGTCGTTCGTTTCAGCCGTTTTAGCATGAAAGCGTAACAAACAAACATACAAAAAATCAAATCTTTTTATTATATTAGTTTAGCGGACACCAGCCCGTCCCGTATTACCGATTACCTATATTAGTTTAGACAATAGAAATCTAGACTTCTAGAACTATGATAGTCTTGAACAATATCAGGAAACTAAGAGAAAAAAGATGTAAATGGTTCTATAAAAGAACCGATTTCATCAATGTGTAGCTTGTTCTTCAATTTTCTTACTTAACGTGCATGGGAATGCAGTTGCTCTCTGCAAGCATTCCGTCGCTGACACAGAATGAGATAACATTCATTGGTCCCTCTAATACGCTAATGATGTGAGGACAGACAATATTAACTGCAATGAGGATGAAGCCCACGTACTGCACCGACCAATGCAAGTAACGGAAGCGAGGATCAGACGGTTCATGTTCATGTATGAGGATGCTCTCAATTCATTAAGAGTTTCTTTTTGCACTTCGAGCACTGTATTAGATTCATCATCAGCCGTTTCTATTATTGTATTAAATACAGTGATACGTTGATTGATATAAAATATGGGATCTCGTGTTCTAGGAAGCTGGACCTAATGAGTATTTCATTCCAAACATGTTGGCAACCCTCAGTACATTTTACACTATTTTCTTATCTGGCGTGATCAACATTACCTTTTGCCAGAGTATTATCTAGTAGGTAATCAAGATTCTATTGATTTAAAAAGTCAACCGATTTACGATCACAGATAGATTAGATTGGTTAGATTGTCGCAGTACCTTTTTTGTCGGTTCTATCAACTACACATATCTTCAAATCCGTTTCCAAACAAGCATGCTAAGAGATAAATCACCTAGCCGGCTTCGAATAACTTCTAATTAAAATAATTGCATCAGAAAGTTAATCCGTACTCGTACACTACTTTTACGTCGTTAGTGACAAAGTGAATTATAAGACTTACTTATCTACGGAACCATAAAAACAAACATCAGCTACTAAGGCTCGTAATAGATAGAATGACAAATTGCGAGAGAAAGTGATGTCGCAACGATATGCGTTAGTAGGTGGACGATTAAGTGGCGTTCCATGCGGGTATCTTGCGGTACTCCAAATAATTGGATAAACTTTCGTGACGTGATACGTAAAATAAGTCGAAAACACGTGTATCCATATCATCAGTGACGGTTGGGTAATGATGACTTGTTGACAAACGATTTGGCACAAAACAATCAATGACTGAGATTGTACATGCGGTGTTATGAAGCAAATAATGATTGACACCCGGCTAGCGTGATTTAGGCCGAAGACAAATTGACTGGACTTGCTAATAGCGATAAAGAGGACAAGATTTATACAGGCTATTAAATCGAAATCACACTTTATTATGTAAAGCACTTACGAACTATATTTTAAAACTGTTATTTAATAGACATTCATGTTTTGACATTGCCCCGATTTTTTCTCTAGATCTCAGAAGCGTGTGCCAAAATTGTGGAGTTCTCTGTCTGAAGCCTGTCTGTTTCAAACCTGGCTATCTGGTTAGCATCACAGTTCATTTTTGTGGCATGTGCTATGATGTGATAATCACCTGAAAAATCATGATAGTCACTTGTTAAGAGCTGCGTGTCTTTAGTAATAATGCGTTAATTAAAAAGTTTTAATTGAAGTGATTCATTACGTTTGCTTCTAAGATTACCGTTTTAGTTTCAATGTAATATATAGCTTCAATAGTATATACAGATTTATAGTTCTGTTACTGCTTTGCGCCTTTTATTTTGTTCAGCAATATCAAGATAGCCGCATACGTTGCGCCTAATTTCCTACTTCAATTTTCAGTGTTTGTAAATAGCGGACTGGTGACTTGGATTGGTGCCATTTCATTGATTGATAGACAGATAGACGACATCATTGTCTGCGGATAATGTTTAAATAACATGGAGGACGTCAGATTATAAATGAGTAGTAGGTTGTGGAATACAGTAGATCATAATTGTGTAGTAGTTCTTATTCAATTATAGGATGGCTAAGATGTTAGGTTATGTAACAGCATTAAAACATTAATGTTTCTATTTCCATAAAAGGATGATTATCTTTGTCATTAGCGAGGTATCATTTAGCTGATGTTGGTTGATTAGGATTCTTGATTCAAACCTGAGTTTACCTGAAAATCTACGTTAGATTTGAGTTAATATAATCGTTTCTATACTAATATTAAAATTGTACAGAGATAACAGCCACAGAGCAAGTTACGTATGCCTTCAGACAGTCTACCTAATGCTATAAAATCAGCATATAAAACTAAGCTTTAATCAATATTTGTTATTTAAATTGTCTTTTACTGTGTAACTTCCGCTATTATGTAAAAGATGAATTTTTATCTTTTTTGGCAAAATATATATTATGTATTTACCTACGAGAAAATGCACATTAGGTATGTATTTCCTGACCGACGAGGGTTACGGCTGTATTAAATTGTTTAGAAAAATCATGAATGCATGATATTTAAAATGCAAAATTTTATTTGAATTTGAAACGGTTTTAATTTTAAAAGTGTTTTGAATGAGTTTTTTCTTATGAATAAAATAATATGAAATGTTCTAAATATCATGTTACGTAGATGAAAGAAACAGTCTCTACAATACATAAATTAAATCAGAATTTTATTTTCAGTAAAAATCTTTTGTGTGGCCGCATAATGTAGGTTTATGAATATGTCCGTTCAAATGGTCAAGACAAGACCATTACTTCAAAGGAACTACTAAAGGAACTAGTGAGCACAAACGTGGAAATATTCCATATTCCACGGATATATTTTGGTCGAGACTATGCTAAGTTATCATCGATATATCCCACATTATATCGATGTTAGATATTTATCTTGCCATACCTTACTATTTACCTTATTTCTAACGAGGTAAGTGTAGTAATTACAACTAGCTGCAATATAATTTCTGATCTAGTGAAGATAAATACAAGAACATATGTCATATGAACGTTATTGAAGAAAGCTGTGCCGATCGAGTTAAGGTCTCGGACCTACGATGACTATCACTTTTTGTATCTAAAGCAGCGGTTGAACCGGTCCGAAGGCCTATGAATGCCAACTGGACATGCGCATGCGCACTATGCAATACTTGGTTTGCGCACATCGGCCAGTACAATCTTTGAAGGTATCTTTTGTAAGAAATCTTTGCTGAACGCTAATAATGCATTGTCAGGTCTTAAGATATTTAAATGTCTTAAGAATATAAATTGGGTTATTAGCAAAAAAAAAAAACGAGTGCTTTTTAAAGATGGTGGAGACGCTAATAATGGTAGAGTTGTAAGTATTACATATAGTGACATATTTAAAAAAACCGGCCAAGTGCGAGTCGTACTCGCACACGAAGGCTTCCGTACTACCGTACAATATTTAACACTACATATATAAAAAAATCACGTTTGTTGTATGGGAGCCCCCCTTAAATATTTATTTTATTCTGTTTTTCGTATTTATTGTTATAGCGGCAACAGAAATACATAATCTGTGAAAATTTCAACTGTCTAGCTATCACGGTTCATGACATACAGTCTGGTGACAGACAGACAGACAGACGGACAGTGGAGTCTTAGTAATAGGGTACTGTTTTTACCCTTTGGGTACGGAACCGTAAAAATAGCAGGTAATTAAATAAATAAAAAATGGTGCTTTGCCTTGCTCACAGATTTCTCTAAAAACGTTCGTTTTACAGTCTAGTATCCAATTCAATTTTTCGCCAATCCAAAACTTTCTTGACAACGATTACAGAACGAATAAAGTAATTCTAAAAATAAATTAAAAACTGCTAGAATGTTTCCGCTTCATTGCTTTTTAGTTGTATGATGATTGGTTTGTTTTCATTCGCCAAAGTCTTTGCAATAACTTGAGTATCCTTAACGGGTATTGTAACTTTCAATTAGTTTCAATATATCACTGTACATTGTTTTGAATTTATAGATGGACACATTATGTGAGAAAAAATCGCTCGAAACAGTCACGATCACGAGTGCTAGATGCCACACATTAGTATCAGTATGCAAATGGAGTGAAAGGATGTGGACTTGCGATTTTCATGCCACCATCGAACGAGTGTGAAAGTGTATCTATAAAATTATCGATGTTCCACTTATATATTAATTTTATTTTTGTTTCTATTTTATAAACATAAATAAATCATTTTTGCGAGACGAAAACTTTCGTTGAGTTGAATGATTGAAATAGTCTTCATGTGCAATTAATTAAATTTTACTGGAGAGTTTTGGCGAATATCCATGTGTCTGAAATTGCAAGAAAGTAATATTCATACATCTATTAACAGTTATTTAGATAAAGGCTAGACATTTAAGGTCACTTTGCACATTTAATCAATATATTGTAATTTACTTGTTGTTGTGATAAGATTAAGAAATAATTCTAGGTCATTGCACACTTTTTATACAGATATTGTATGGATAATATCTAAGATAAATATGTATCTTTCTAAAGTACCTAAGTTTGACAAAACACTTTGTGAATTCACTCAGAGGAGAGAATAAAACTAATTCGAAGTAACTTCGCTGTTGGTGCATCTTATTCTAAATATAGCATTCATAGAGTAGCTAAATAAAGCTATAAGGTGGCAGCATAGCTTTACAGACACAGCATATTATCGTTCGTTATTATTATTACTTGGCGAGCGCCCAAACATCTTAGGACATGTCGTAAGATGAACTAAGAACATGTTTTCATTACACTTTAGCGGCAAAAAGATAGAATAGGAAATGTAGGCATGTATCAGGCGTCTCTATTGTTATTCTGTTATTAGTAATTATTAAGGCTTAGCTTAAATACTAGAAAGTAGCATACAATTATAATACAATACGTATATCAACTCATTCAAAACACAATGTGTAAGTCATATGGCATTGTTGTTTTAGCAACGTGAGTGCCGGATTAGAAATTTTGGCAACATTCATGATTATGACCGCTCTCAAATGGCTATTAAGTGCGGTTGACTTGGCACTTGAACCTGATTTGCGAATGTTTAGAACTAATAAGCCATAACAAGGTATCGCCGAACCACGTTCGTCTCAGAATGTCGTTAAAATTACGTTTAAAGGGGACTGGAAACTGACGACGGCTTACAGTGAATTTCCGAATAGTTTTCTTGGAATTTTCCACACAAAATATTGGGTACGCACGGCTACACATCAAGCCATACATAACCAGTATAAGCTGACTTATGATTGTACGAAAAACCTATAAAATGCGAGGTCAGCTAAAACTGGAAATGTATAGCTTGATGTGTAGCCTTGTGTACATTGTAGTATTTTGTACGCAAAAAATATTGATTTTGAAATAGGCTTCAGTTACATCTGCAGTGTGAACGTCACAATTTATGATCGTTTGCACGTAATGCGGGGGACAGATTGGAACCATTAATGGTTGTAGTGATTGTTTTATAGGGAACAATTTTGTGGCAACATCGCCTTAATTAACATCTGAAGCGAGGGCCTTCGCGTGACCATTGAACCGTGTAAAGTGTCTTTGTGAACTAGTGTGCTACGTGTTGGCGGCACACGTTCACAAGTTGTTTACCAAATGGAAAATTTGATTTCGCTAGTCCATTTAAATGAAATAATCATTTGATTTTCAAACAAGATTATATTAACATAATGTATACGCTAACAGACCTAAAATAATAAATAAGCACAAGTTTAAAAGGAGGGGAAAGAATGATAGGGCATCGAAAAATCCGTCCGCATCGCTGTCAACGGGAAAAGTGTACATAATAAAGAGTATTCTATTCTATTCTAAAGTGTGTGCCCAAAAGGCTGGCAAGATTTGCCACATTGTATATGGCGAAAAAATAGACCAGCCCTCTGGTCACGTGAAGAGTCGGCCAACCGCTTGGCGATGTCTTGAAAAACCAAGTGGGCACTCGACGGACCCCATGGCACTACTGTTTCAACTCCAAACGGTTCGAACATATAAGTCCCAATAAGATTGGAATGTTTACGGTTAATATTTATACTCCCAATAAGATTGGAATATTTATGGTTCATATTTAGGTACCTATACTCCTAATAAGATTGGATAATTATGGTTAATATTTATGTAGGTATGTGGTAAACGTCGATCTACTATAAGTAGTTATCAGTGGCTGAATTATTTTTACGATTTATTTATTAAATCGTAGAGTTTTATTCATTACGGAAAACAGAATTTATCATGAAAATCTCTTTATTTGGACACTTTAATAAAAGTTGTGACCAGTTTGTTAGCCTGTATAAAGTCATATAACGTTTCACCGGAGTTTTCCTGATCGCAATTAAGAGCCCTATGAGTACAAAAAAGCAATATGGTAAACCGGTAAAAGTTGTTATATTTACCGGAACATTTTTAAGCACATTTCCGTATGTTTTTCCCGCTCATGTAGGTATAGGTAGGTAGGAGCTGTCTTTATCAGTTTCTACGTGAATTAATTGCGATTTTTAAATTCGAAATTACATATTTGACAGAATAACCTTATGTTCGTTGAGAATGAATAAACCTGAATCACGTTAGTTTTTTGTTCAAGCTCTTGTTGGTAAATTATATTCATATACTTTTTTCAGGGCAATTTATTGCCCTTGTAGGCATGTTAATCTAGCTAATCATTTTATGATGCAATGCCCATATAAATAAGAATAGGCTTCAGTATAGGTACACAATCGATTACTAAGCTAATCGAGAGGAAACTCTTTGATGTTTAATAAAGCATGAAATCTGTTGTTAGCGACTGAACGGTTTTCAGGGACAAATGCGACATGATTTTAAATGTGTCTTAGCATATTATTCTGAAATAATAGGAAGTGATAGGTGACTGCCTGACATTGAACTAGATCCTAATCTTAGTGCTTGGCGGTTCTAATATTTCAAGTAAGTAAATGCTAGATCAAAATTGTTTTTTTTCATGAGCGTCTAGATACTTTTGTTCTATTTTATCATGAAGAATTCGTGCGGATCTACATAATTGATAGCATGTTATAATTTATAGCAATTTCGAGATAGTATAGTATGAGAAAAAGACATTAAAATTATAGATATTCGGCTTCTTATAAACTACTGGCAGGTTCGATATCGGAATAAATGAATCATATATTTTTTCGATTGCTTGTTACTTAAAGACAATTCTTTCATAAACAGTCGGAAATATCATAAACACCTGCATAAAATCGCAGTAGGTGTGTGTGGAGTGAGAGATATTTTAAGCAAACCGCGAATACCGAACACGATTCACATTCTCGAGCAAGGTGCATCATGTTTGTTTATCCTTTCCAATACCCAAGTGGATGATGGTTGGTGATTGTGTGAAAGTCGCTACCCGCACATTATTCTCTCATCATTCCGCCAGTCAATAAACTGCGTGCATTAGCGTTCGCGTTTTAACGACAATCAAATATTAAACATGTAAACATTCTGTGACTCCGCAGCATACGATAAAATCTATACAATGGTGTTATCCCAGATGTCCGCGCCCCGTTAACGGTATGATTAAAAAATTATGCCACCGGACTGAAATAGAACGCGCGGAGAAAGTTGACACGAGCGTCTGTTTCTCTCGTTTTGACATGATGAAAACTCACACAGGCAGTTTTGGGTCACACACGTAATAGTCCCGAATACCGAACAATAAATAAAGATACAACACCACAAGTATTTACGCGAAATGTTTCCTTGGAGTTGTCAAAATCTGTTACGAATCAACTCTTCAGCCTGGAAAATGTAAGTTGAAAGACGTGTTAATTTCGCATGGAATGTTGCTTTAATTTTAATGTCTTTCATCTACTGATTATTCTTAATGACCTACTTAAGTCAAGATTCTAAATTAAGTGTGTCACTTTGGTAAATCCATACATTACCATGTCTGTTGTCTAGCAAACTGTTCTATTATTCTCATCATGACATCGCGCATCGTAAAGTATCACGCAGATGTTCGCGTCAATACCAACACACCGTAAGGATGGTACTGTTATACAATTAAAGCCAAGAGAATGGCGTACACAGTAATGTCCTTCTCGGTCAACGGGTTGTGTTACTGCTATTAACATAAACCACGAATGTTGCAAAGCAAGGCAGCACTATGAACAATTCGAAGATTTAATGAGGAACTGTTTTGGCTACTGACATTGAGTTCGATTCTTGAATTCTCATGGAGATTCTTTGATCTGACAAGAGCATGAATAAATTCTCTTTTAAACATATTACAACTAATATACGATTAATTAATGTAATAATTATTTTTTTCGTTAATTATCGTATTTGAACGAAAACTGAGTGTAATTTAGCTGTCAAGGAAGTTTTATTACTAGAATTTCACTATATTTCGGTTTTTCTGAGTGCTGTGGTATCCGCGAGTGGTAATGGCCCTAAGACTTACCGAACCCAGACAGGCGCTTTACTTGTGTAAATCATTTCATCACCACTGCTTTCAAAACGGTGAAGGAAAACATCGTAAGGAAACCGGAATATTCTACAACCAAAAATTCGAAAACATGTGACTTCTACCAACCACTGGGCCCGCGTGATCGATTACGGCCAACTCCATAGATATAAGATAGAAGTTTCTTTGGCACACCCTCTCACCGAAAGGAGGCCTGTGTGACCTGTGTCCCAACAGTGGGAACATTATAAGCTGATTATACTTATGCTAAGTTTTTGTATAGCAATCTTTATACTCAAAATAGCAAAAAATTTCACCTCCCAGGGAGGTTGGCAAATAAAATATATTGTTTATTAGCATATCAACACATCTTCTCGTACCGTACATTATCACATAATAATAATTCAACTAAGTAACAATCTTGTTGACACGGCTACCAGTAACTGGAGACATGTAATCGTTAGCCGTCGACGAAGTAATTAGGCAGCTCGGCTTAATTGCAAGAAAGTGAAATGCGAGGCCGTTGCGAATGTGAGAATGTTTCCCATAGCTCTCCGCTGTTAGCTCGTAATCGTAACACGCGTCTACACGCTTCAGTTTGTTGATGTATCGGTAAATCACTATTTGTTTTGGCGAGTTTGTTGATCAGGAAGTTTTCAATGTTTTGGTACACAAGGCCTGAGCCGTAGTAAAGTCAAATATATCTCAGATGCACGTGGTTAGGATTGTGTAATATTTCTGCAAGACGTCTGTGTTGGTTATATCTACTCATATCTACTATAGACATTTCTATCTTAGTGTTTGTAGGAGTTAAAACACATTGTTCCTTGTCAGGGTCATCATTACCTATTACTTTTACTGTACATTTAATTATATCTTGTCAATAACTTTTAACCGTAGGTGTTATCTTAAGTGAATCACGAGATAGATGATATATTGGCTCGTTAAAAGTTTCCTAACCTTGATTAATATAACCAGACTGTTAGTGTTTAAGGTCCAGAATAACATACAAAACACCTTGATCGAGGTTCTAGCAATAAATTCACTCTATCGTCCTCCGCTCGATTAGTATCAAGTTGCGTAACAACGCTTGGTACGACGACTTCGGTACGACAAGAGACGCTTGCCATGTTTAATTTTTCCATCCACCGTTCCCAATCACTGCATCTCCTCAATTCTAGAATCTATACTTAGATATCGGATGCAAACGATACGGAGACATTGAAGCTCGACATTTACCAGGGAAATAAATGAAATAATCCAACTACATGTATTTGTATAATGGTATTTTTCATCGAGTCGTTCAGCTCTTCAAGTTTTGAATTGACCTACTCAATTAGGTACTGACAAATGCTTGTACTGACTGGACTGGTCCACTCAAAAGTGTGTGGTACTTTCTTCAAAAGACCATTTCAGACATCAATATAAATGGTCTTCACAATCATGATCTGACCAAGATTATGTCTGGACTTTAAAAGAGACTGTGTCCTCTGTGTTTGTTTTGGCCCTTCTTCTCAGAGTATATAGGAAACGCAGACCTCAACTAGCTTATTTTTATTTATAATATGACGTGTAAAAGTGATTCCGATATCCTATTTACAGAATAAACAATTTCATTTCATGGAAACCGCAAGAATTTTTTTCTGAAAAGAAAATTGGCTAAGTAGGTCTCTCGTCTCCCATTTCTTGTGAATCATTTTCTAATAATCTAGTTCCAGTTCCATCTTATATATTTAAATAGCTCAGCTTATATTATATCAATGTTTCTTCAACTACAACTGTGTTTACATTGTTGTTTGCACAACCTCAATTTCATGAATGAACTCACAGCGTGATATACGAGTAAATCATTTATTTTCGTCGGATTTAGACTACAGTTCATTTATAAACGATGTTATAATAATGTTCTGAAATAAAATTTATTTATTTCTACGTTGGCTTTATTAAGTAGGTAAGTAATGGCAGATGTACAGACAGAATTATGGCTTCTGTACCAAAGACCCCATTTACTTTAATTGAATTTAATTACCTTGTGTAATTCTAGTTACAGTGAAAGCACCTAAATGATTCACTGTATCGTTAACGTAATCACCAGATTTTTAATCCATGCCATAGTCTGAAATAAAATAATGTTATTAAATAGTTTAAACTTTTATCTTCGCTTTTGTAATTCTGTTAAGTAAAGTGCTGTTTTGTCCCGAAGGCTCAGATTTCGATACTCTTTGTACCTGTTTTCCTTGAGAACATTATACTACCTTTGTGCTAATAATATCGATATGCGATATCTTGTAGAATGTAGACTTAAGGTTAGCACAGTATAATAATTATGTGCCTATATTACACAGTAGGTATGTGCAGCCCTATTGTCCTATAGAAGGCAGACAATATCATGATATTAGTACATACACACTGAGTGTTACTATTTACATCACATAGTTCTAGAAAAGTCGATGGCTTGATGGCAAACGATTGCGGAAACAAACCATAGTGCGGCGTGAAAGAACTCTCTCTCTCTTCACACATGAATCATGTTGCGATTTCGCGTTATTCGTAAAGAATAACTATTTATGCTCGGTTCCTATAAACAAAAACGAATCGTTTTGCTTACCAATGGTAGCATTTTTTATTGCCAAACTGGGCATATAAATAGATTCGAAAGGAAATTTGACTTGTGATAGCTACTTCCATAATGGGAGGGTCTACTATGCAAAGCTATGAGGTCTTTGCTTCATTATTGTTAAAGATACAAGAGTCTTAATATTAAACAATAACGGGTCGTAAATTATAGGAATCGGCCATTAGTTAATAAAACAGTACGTACATACTTGCTGTATATCCTGAAACGATAGAATTCTATGAAAACAGTGTGTTAACAAAGTAGGCACACGGTAACGAATCACTTTTTCATACATTTTTACGTTTCATTCACGTCATTTCGGCATTGTATCAGTATTCCCCGAACGGAATGTAACAATGCAGCAATGTGGATATAGGCGAGCATACAATTCGCGTGTTTATCATGACGGAAATGGGCGAGCCGAATAGATTACTATTTGGACTGCGACGTCCAAGCCTGGACATAGGCCTTTGTAAGTGAGGGAAATAAAGCCCATACTTAGTCATTGCGTGGCAAACGGCTTGGTGACAAGCAAGTATGGTATTCCATCTGCTGTCATAAATACTGGCCGACTTTTTAAACGGTTTTATTTAGCTTGCCCTGTTTTACCGTCTGGACAAAAACAACGTATAAAAGGTGAACGGAGTAAAAGCACAGAAACCTGTTTTTTTTTCAAAGCCTAAAATAAAAAATAACCTATTTGAAGCAAACTTTTCATACCTACTAAAACAAACAAAAAAACAAATATATCGACACAGCCGGTATAATATTTAATTAATAGACAATATGCAACTGTGATTGTAGGTATCTCTAGCGAACTAGCCTCTATAAAGACAAACTACCAGTAAATATTCTTCATGATGCCATGATGGTGCGATAACATTTTTCTAAGCTATCTAGCACGTACCTACTGCCTTTACGTGAGTTTCACTTAAGAAGTTACTGATAGGTACTAATTATAGTTTATGCGCAAGAGAAATAAAAACCGTGAAGAACTTGTGGAATATTTAAGTACCAGGCTCGCATCACGTTTGAGGAGGTTTACAATTATTTTTAAAACCATGTTCTGTATTTGTAAACAATTTTCTGCGTTTACATTTTAGGAACTATGACGAATTGTATTAGACGGGCCGGACGCAGCCCGTAAATAATGTTAGACAAACATTAAAACAATCGTCGACTGTTGTTCTATTACTAGTAGTACAATACCTAGGTATTGTCTGATAGATGGAGGTTGTAAATTCGAGGTCAGTCCGTCATACTTAATTAATAGATCTGTTGATTGTCATGCAACTCCAACTGAAGCCTACGCTGTTCCAACGTTCTCAATTTTAATGAGAAATAAATACAAAAATATAGAACAGAATACTCTTTATTATGCACATATAAAATGTAGAAATTTTAAAAAGGGTGATACAATGGGCAGTCTTATTGCGTCTTAAATATTTCTAGATTTAAGCTGAGTTTGAGAAGTGAGTGTGGATGGTAAAGATGGGACCATTGTATTAGAATCTCGCCTAAGAGCTAAGCTGTAATCAAGTCGATTGGTACATTGCTTCCAAGTTACGGACGGTAGATGGTGACCTAATTGCCATAGTAGGAACCAGGAAGAACAACAAGGAAAAATATAGTGTGTTCATTAATTAGGAGCAGTATAGGTAATGAAACACCAATTAATCATCTTTTATTATTCTTCTACAACATAATGTAGAATTGTAGACAGATTTCGAAACAATGTTATCAATAATAATTAGCCTATAGGTAATGTTCCCACTGCTGGGACACAGGCCTCCTCTGTGAGAGGCCTTTGTACCAGGCCTCCTTTGTAAGAGGCCGTAATCCACCACGCGGGCCCAGTGCATGTATATTATCAAAAGATTTTTAAATAAGTATGCAAAAACTGAGAGATATTTATTTATTACATAATATTCTGCATCGTCATTGCTTACTTTCTGCATAGCTATCAGCACCACGAATTGTCAACGGATGTTTGCTATGTCAAGACATCTGCTGTGGTCACTCACTACGTGTAGGTACTCTTACTGGCTACAGTACTACGCATTACGAACACATGAATGGGAACCTCGTTGATCGTTGATTACACATTGCCGTGGCAAATAGCTTACAATCAACTCGATTCTAATCGTCATCGATACTATCATCGGTCATCGTCTTCAGTTACTCATAGAAACAGAAAACACGCACGTTTTTATTCCAATACTTCGCTTACTTGAGAGTATTGTCACATCCTTAGTCAATAAATCAAGGGGAAAGATTCTCAGTGACTAATCTGTGTGTCGTCAATCAGTCATCATAAAAGTTTATTGTATTTCTAATTTATTACTGCCCCCGATTCCGATAGTAAATGACCTCTTTAGAATTAATGGTTTTAGTAATTAATTTATAAGTAGGTACAATCAATTTCATCATATATGAATGCTTGCACTGAATTGAGTATAAATCGATGATATAATGTGTATTGCAGTTGCAGTTGAGTAAATGAAACCCAAATAAGTAGTTACAGTATCAGTAAATAAAACATTTTGAACTAAATATCGCAATGACAATTTTATTGCAATGTGCATTGCAAAAGTGAAGTGCAAAAGTGAAGGGTGGATTAATAACGACAAATATTCATGGACTGCGAATGCCAAAATTAATCTGTTCTTATCCAATACTTGCAGAACAGATTACCAGCTGATAGAGACAATATTTTTATTTTGTTATCAAGTAACATTATGGATTATAGCTAAAGAGATATGAATTATACCTAATTAGTATGAACGTAAATAACAAGTAATATTTTTAAAATTAATTAATTGCTGTTTTATTGTTGTTGTTATGATTTGATGTAATCTATTTTCTCTTTTACTCTAACGCACGCTGCGCTGTCTAAATTTCTTTGTCTATCTACTTTCTTGTCGCAGGTATGCTGGTAGAGCTTTAGAAATAAGCATCTCCTTTGTATCTATTTGTCAGTTGTTTTTTTCTTATCTATTTATATACTGTGTAAATAAATGGTTAAAAAAAATCCTAACTTAAATCTAAAACTATTTGTCGAAAAATTCATCCGCACAATAATTATGATGATGATTAGTATGATGCACATGTGAAGAAAGAAATTATTTAATTTTAGTTAAGCTCGTTCTAGAACCTGATATATCTTTAATGTAATTTATAAAATGGTACCTACAGCCATACCTTTAATCGAAAAATAATTGAGAGTTCAATATCACCAGACGAAAACCATTTTAGAGATCTTTCGCGGAGGACGCTTCATAGCAAGCAGTTATTACGTTCACTCGATATAAATTTGCTAGCCCCAGTCCATGTAACATCGGTAACATCATAATAATAACAGGTACAGTAGATATATCATCACGGTCTAAGCAAAAAACTCCAATGACAGGTAACAAAAAGCAGTGAATGCCCGGCCGTTGTTCGCACGTTGAACTTTTGAATGTTTCAGACAAAAACGTTCCCAGCAATCAAATATTTAATTACCGATTGTTTGACAGAAACTTTTCGCATAATTTCGAATTTGGCATTTTTGACGCCGCAGATGCAGACAGGCCATTAATGTTTCGCGAGTGAACTATGGATTCTGAATAATTTTGATGACCACTTTAATTTAGTTGAAGATATACGGTTTAAAGAAGATAGTATAATAAAAGGCGAGGTATAGAAGATGGCAACAAGCAAGAAGGCATGTCCGCTTCGTCATAACTTAAACTATTCTTAACGAAATCTACAACAAACACAATATAAATTATAAATGTCTAAACAAATCAGTGTAGGTTTGGTACTTGTCTCATGTGAAGGCTGCGCTAACACTTTAACATATGGATCAATATCATATTCACTAACTTTTACCATTCTCAGCAGTGTCTCTCTTTCTTTTTTAGTCTTAGTCTTAGTATACTCCATAAGTAGATGGTGAACATCTTCAACCATGAAGAGGGATACTTCATAATGGCATTAGGTAATGACATAATAAGAACTCCTGCTAATGTTATAATAGACACTGACTTAAAACTGGTTTTATTTCCGCCCATTGTGTACCTTGTGTAAAATTTCTATATTTATATCTGTAATTTTTATGGTGCACATAATATAGAGTATTCTATCTTTGTTTATTTCTCTCTTATAGTCTTTGCAATATGGATACACGAAGCGGAGAGGTACAGAATTCGACCTAGTATAAGACAACGATCTAATAAAAAGATAGAATTATCTACTATAGGCACAACAGCAAAATACACCGGCTGGTGATCCAGATTATTCTAAATGCGAGCTAATTTCCGTGACAGCTATTGCGTATAAAATCGGCTGACAACTCCTAGATGCAGTATTACAAAAAGTCTATAAACTACAGTTACTTTTGCCAGTGATATGACCTCTTTAAGTCTCTTTTTAACATTATTTACAATATTCTTTTTATTTTCTCGAATGAATTTAGCAACCGATAGACTATGTTAGGTAACGCTTACAAGTATTAATTTGTAATTTAATTCGCTATCAATCTTCGTCGATATCAGCCATGTCTCTATTTCCTCACCTATCGTTACATTATCTATTACACACGACTTATGTCATTCAGTAACGCCTATCATTTCTAAAATTATGTGTATCGAATGAATTTTCGTAGAATCTTCTCCAATTGCCTAATAAGGTAAATGTTTAGATTTGAAGATGTGAATTCTATGTGACCTCAAAACAATTGACTCAGAACAAATTAATATTAGTTAGTCGCACACGAGAACAATTAGCAACATTGGACATTGTTACAGTACACTCGAAATATTTTGATTGAATCATTTATTGCTAGATTTTTGGTCCAGGTTTAATTAAAGCTACTAAGACTAACGTATTGGATTTAATTCCTCAAATATGAGGAGAGCGACAAAAGTATTTTCGAGTTGTTTGGTGTAATTTCAAGTAATTTGTAAGATTTTTCGAGTAAGGTGTAATTTCGAGGTGTTATTTCCATTCTTATGTTTGCTGAATTTCATACTGTTCTCGGGTATCAATCCAGTAGTTCTTTGTTATACGAGTAGTGTGTTGTATAGTAGCACGTTCATAATGTTCGCGCTAAAACGTATTGTTGTGTTTGAGTGTGTAACCTAATTAACATATCACAACAAAGGAGTCTTGTGTTGCTCAGTTCTCATTAACTTACCCTTTCATTGGAGATAGATAAGGTATCATTGTTGATTTGATGTATACCTTTACAATTATGTTAATGAGTGGTGATAGATTGACACTCTCTGTGTCCACTTTCCGGTGATAGTTTATGTGCATCGTGGGTATGTGTGTGTCGACAGCGGTCAGCGGCTATCACCTGACATGTTCAGAGTTTCCGCATAGGCGTGCGAAGTGTCGAATTCTCGATACTTCTTCATCAATCGAAAGTGGTGATAAATTCTAATTGAAAAGATTCATAGGTCAGTTAGATTGTATCAGCAATTTCAGGTAATCCATTTTCTACGCGACATTAACGACTTGTGAAAGTAAACTATGTTGGGAATTTTTCTTTAATTTCCTTCAGCTTTCCATATTGCTTGTTTCCACATCCAAGTATGTGCAGTGCATACATTACGAGTACATTTCTGTCATTAGTTCTCACAAAGGTGTATAAACGTCATCTTATATTGGCAAATAGTGGCATTGTTGAAGTTTTTACACAGTTTCATAGGCGAGTATCAGTCACAATGACACGCCACGTTACATGCTCGCTCGTATGTGAACAATGGTGCCGCTTGTGCCAACTGCCGCCATGCAGCCACTAGCGACCGTTGCAATAGAACTTTCCATTTTCTTAACACTTTAAACGATTACTAGTTACTTCGATCGTATTGTTGATCGAAGACTAGTTAGCTGTTACGCCAGATTACAGAGTCATGTCAGGTGTCGGGTTTGTTTACTTACTTGCGGATATTCCTCGTGGGTATTTTCGCTCTCAATATGGTTTTACATTAGGTCTGAGGTGGACTTTACTGGAAGTGAAAATAGTGATATTTTGTTTCGAGTTGGTTCATAGTAAATACTAATATTAGATATCCGTTCTGCTTCTTTTGCTCTAATCTGGTTTAGATTTGGTATGAAATTGTTTTTCTGTATAAAAATACACATAATTATAACACAGGCACAAATCTTTTGAAAAAGGCATCTGCCTTATTCTTATGTTATATTCTTAGATTTCTAGATACGTCATGCAGCATTGCCTAAAGTTATTTTATGGAGCTTTAATTCCTAAAGTAATTGTACGTTAGGTTAGACATAAATAATTATATATTATGATAACCTATATTTACATAAATATGTACCTACTTCAGAAATATTCGTTAGTTGTAGCTTGCGGTAGTTTCTACTGTTTCGAATATTCGAGCTAGTCAAATTATGTTGAAACTTGAAAGTATCATGACCGTATATTTTGACCTAGCCGAATCTAGCTTTAGGTGAAAGTAATAATCTGTTTTGCTTCATATTTGTATGTTTATTGCTTTCACATCTTTTAAAGGTGGCTAATAATTGATTATTTATTTATTAGCGTAGCATGAATTAAGTACCTACTTATCAGTCCATAAACGCCCACTTGTTAAATATGGGTGTCATTTGAGACCGATGATGCAGTGATAAGTCGCATGGAAATTCCATTTTTGTCATTGACAAAGGGATTCATGATTGCAGTACTAGTACCCAGCATTAAATAGTTAATTGTAGGTACAATACACCTCTACCTAACACTTCGGCAGTAGTTATTTTATTTTACGTTAGTAGGTAAGTAATTGTTGATCTCTGAATTACAGTTATGTTAAAGTCAACCGGGCTCAAATCCAGAATTTCCAGATGGAAACCCATTAACACTTTGCCCGACACGGGAATCGAGACCTCAGTTCAGTTCTGCAGTAGCGCATGCGACCACTAGACCAAACTAAAGAGGCAGTTGTTTGAGTCACTGTTAGAAAATTATACACAGTAATAAAGTTTGCCGTCTAGCGCTTAGTGCTTACGTAGGACATTGATGATTTATAATATAGAGTGACATCAAAAATACTTCACTATCCGTCTTCATATTTCCAATGCTAATAAGTCTCTACAATTGGTTTTTCTTTCAGCATGTCGGAATTATTTGTCTGCATTATTTCCTCATTTTATATTTGCCTCTATTTTCCTTTATCTAAAGCTGGTAATAAACTTGTGTCTAATTAAATGAAGTTATGATTAGATATCATAACTTCCTATCCTTTTCTATATTTATAGTTTTATCTGTAGCGTAGTGAGCTACTTCATCAATATAGGTACTTGTATCTACCATTTATCGCACTGCATTATTGTAGACATTTCTTTCTATAAACATAATGTAATATTTTGTGTTTCGTCATCCTTTCTTATGTAAGCTAGAGAGCTGTCTAGTTTTGACTGAAATGAATATTAATATTGTGTCAACACCTTCAATCCTCGATACATATTATGACGGATTCTGGGTGAAATATGGTAATGACAATTTTTTTATTAAATTGTTGGATTCATTTGGTATTTCTAGGATTATTGGAATAAATAAATTAATAACTTCTACTGGTTGTCATGATCGAATTTCTAAGCATGAATATTTATTTTTCCGAAATTATTCAGAAAAAGAGTTCATCAAACTTTGTGATCGTTCTTATCAAGCGTTATGCAAGCATTTTCAATTAAACTTTTATAAATACTTGTACTGTCTGGGGCACAAGCTTTCGACAAATAAATGACGTTTATGGTATCATCAAAAATTCCTACAGAGCCTTTTTAAGGTACTAGTTAGGGTACACCTCTCCTACCTTTCGTCTTGGGGACAGTAGAGGGCTATGTCGGATACCGTTAAATTAAAACTAAACGACTTATAGGAATGTTGTTTTGAACAGTTTTCCGTTTGTAAAGAACATTAACCAAATGAAAACCAATTCAAAACCTTCTACTTACACTCAAATCATCAGCTTCCGTCGGAAAGTAAAATTCAATCGCGCACCGGATTATTTTCGATGAAATACGTAAACTACATCAACAATGTTAATGGCAAGGTCGTGGTCAGTCATTCCACGAGTATAAAATGAAAGATAATAGTTTGTGTTCAAATTGCTGTGTCCGTAATTTTGCACCGATGACGATAACGCCGAACCATTGCGCATTGTGTGGCTGTTCTATTATGGTCAGTAAGTACAGTCAACAAAAGAGATAAGTATGCAGGCTCGTCGGATATAGTTGAAGTTTAGTAAGAAACCGATGGATGTTGTCGACTGAAATTTAATTTGATAAATGAGCTGTTTGTTTTCTATTAATAAAATTAAATTTTATTCGAGAGCATCCATCGGTTTCTTACTAAACTTCAACTATATCCGATGATCCGGAATACTTATCTGTTTTGTTGACTGTACATGCAAATATATAGACATATACCGAACTAGACACAAAGGTATGTAGTAAAATGTTCTAGAAAACTCTGTTCTTTTGTTATTTACAATTAGCCGTGTTTTCTCCGACTTTCGAGAAAAGTTAACGAAAATGGGAAACATTTCAGAGAAATACTTAAACGTCTTTGGAATTTAAATCGATGTTTTACTAACTGAATCATTGTTCACTGTTCACGAAGTCTAGGATTTACTTATGTAGATCTGTTATTGTAGCGGGGCCTAAATATTTTGTCTACCTATTGGTCATCAATGTTTTTGTAGCTTTCTATGACTAGCCCTGCACAATCAAAGATCTACTTAAAAAGTAAACGTTCACTGATACCTTCACCGCGATTTCCTTTTTCCATTCTAGCAACATTATCACACACTATTGACCTTAAAAACGTACGCAATTAATGTTACCAGTATTATGTGGTGGAGCTGGCCTACTTACTGCAGACATTTGTAAATTCCAATATTATTGTGTATCAAAATATTACTCAGACTACAATTGTTTTGTTCTTTGTGTCGGTGACCTCTCAAAGGTATGTCTTATGTTTATTTACTTTCATGAGGTAATTCGAAACGCATTGATGTTTAAAAGTAGTTACGTTCAAGCACTCGTAATTCCAAGTAATTACATTATCTTTACCCCACTTCGTTAATATGTGTTGATTAAATTCAAATTAGACGACTTTCCAAGGAATTGCTTGTGCGAAATGTATAAGTATTTATTGTTATCATTATTTGACGCTTTTTATGGCCAAACTTAATTGACTGGTTTGTCAAGTGTCATCGCCCTCGTATAAAGACGAAGACGCTAAATTCCTATTTTATATAAAGTTATAGTATTAATTTAAAGTAGAGATATCTATAGTTGTATACACTTACTGAACAAAATAATGTAGGAAGCGAATACTTTATTTGCGATTGAAAAATCGCTGAAAATAACTTATATTACTTAATCAGGTAGGTATAACAAATGTTTACATAACAGGCCTGTAGGGTATTACATGTTTGTGACTTTCCCAATTAAACTGGTTAATACTTATTTCGTTATAATTATTTCGGTCGGTGGTTCACGGCCGCTTGTTGCCAATACACATATATATTTAATTATTATTCACTTGTACACTAAGTACACTTTCTTTCACGCAATATTACAACATGTACAGACGCCAGCACATCAACCTATCCGAAACTGTCAAATTTTCCCAATCAACTTTGAACCTTATGCTGTAGCAATAAAGTTGAAAATCTATTAAATAAATTTGTCAGATTGTAGTAGCTTGATGTGCTGGCGTCTGTACTAGGAATAAATTATACAGTGGTAGGGACACCGACGTGCAAACTGTAAATATGAATTCAGCAAATGGTTCTAGAACGAGTAGAAATTTTTCGTCGATTATCAAAAAAAAAAGTACTGTTTCATAGAAAAGTGCAATAATACCTACGCGGTCAAAATGTAGAAGCATGTATTATTATTTTTAATAACCGACTAAAAATTTCAACGCAGGAGGAGGGTTCAGAATCATATACTGAATCTATGGTAAAAGTTTGCAAGTGCCACTCTGTATTATTATATCATTTTGATATTTACAAATTACTGAGTTACAGGCTCTCACTATAATTGTGAAATTAGAAGCAATACCTTCTAGACATTTTAAAAAAGCTAGAGAAATTAACCAATTCAGAATTTATTATTTAGTGTAATTCAGTAAATAATTTGTAGGCATTTAAAAAGCATTACTTAGGTTTGAATTCATAAAGTAAAGAACAGGTTCCTATAATCTATGTAAGTAAAACTATTTAATCAACTATTTCTGGAGTGCTTATCACTATTTGTGTATATCAAAATCGTGTTTAATGTGTGTCCACATAATGTAATTATATTAGTGAACTAATATTTGTATTGACTTTATACAGAACAATAGTCATTAGATAATACTAAAGTATATTTAAACTGATCGCCTATCGCAGTCCATTGCTGGACTTAGGCCTTTCCCAACTAACGAGTCGATTATCGTCATAGTCATAAGTCGTAAGATGATATTCCACGAAATGTTCGATATACTTACCTTAAATACTCGAATTACCTCTCTATCAGAAATTCAGAACGAAGAACGCAATGACCTAGAAAGTATGTGATATAAGTAAGTACTTGATGTGGTTAAAATTATAGAGGTATGAGGAACAGGGTGTAAAGTTCATTCATACTTTATAGAAAAGGGAGGATCCTCCGACCAGACGGGTGTTGTGTCTGCCGGGCAACTGCCCGATGATTCATGTCGGGCCGTTGTATCTATGCTAGTTATGCTAGTTGCGCGGTAAACTCTGCTTGCGAGATGCAGGATTTCGTGACGTCAGTAACAGTATGACACGTTGTTTGCATGATACCGCTACAAAATAAATAATTAATTTGCACCAAGTGCTACGACCTCAGTGATGCTTATATAATATCACATATGATTATATGACATATTTATGCTGAATTTTGATAAATAACCCACCGCTATGTTTGTCTAGGTGTCTTTTCAATGAATAATATGCTTTATGCAATATTGTTCTTTTATATCATATTTTAAGTAGGTATAGTGAAGTAAGAGGGCTGTTTGCAAAAAATCTTGTTTTTGTGATGATGTCATTATATATGTACTTAAAATTCAGGAAGGCGCTAACTGCGCTGTCAGTTGCCTGTTGTCTGCATGGACTTATTATTATAAGTCCATAGTTGTCTGTTTGTCACCGACAGCACTTTTTGTAGTAGCCGGTGTATGACTAACCCTATACGATTGAAGTTTTATACTTAAAACCAGTTAGATGAAAATTCATAAAATACCTGAATATGAAATACATTCGCACAACTTAGACACCACAAGAAAAACAGAAAAGGAAGACAGGAAATTGGGAAGCTATTTTTATGTTTCCTCTGTAAGGGTTCACGTCTACGCCGTAGACCTTCAACGCTGCATGAGTCTACGAACGTCTACGACGAGTCAACGACTACGGTGGCCAAACGATTTATTTAAAGAAGGTGTACTACCTACTAAGGCCCGTATTACAGAACCTAATTCAAGACTCAAGCATTATTTAAAACTAGTTTAAAACGATCAAATGGCTTCAAAATTGTTGAGTGTTAAGTGAATATCTGTTTTTTGAGCCCAAGAAAGGATATTTTGAACTTATACCCTGGAGCGGCTCTAACAATGGTTAAAGTTAACGATGTGGTAGGAAACATACTTTTATATAGTTGTATTTTTTCTACCCCGAATTACGAAAAACTTAAGGGCTGATTTTTTCAATAGTAAGATAACTTTTATTTGAGGAATAAGTATTGTGGTTTGACAGCTTTTGTAGAGAAAATATGTCAAACTGTCAGATTTATTCTTATTATAAAAGTTATCTGATTATTGAAAAATCAGCCCTAAAACCTTCTCATTTTGCTACCGGTCATAAGCGATACGCAGAATGAAATGCATTAAAATATAAATGATTCCAATAACTGCTATAATGAAGTGATCAGATGTGCGTATTTTCGTCATGCTCTAAATTTCTCGATTGAGGTCAATACCGGTTTCGGCGATTATATGCTGTATCGAGGATGTTACGATGTAACTGCCTACGTACGTAACCGTTCATGCTAGCAAGAATTAGGTATTCGCTAGAGGTTATTTATAATTAATTACTCATTTATAAATCATGGCTGTGCTGCTTAGGCTTGGCACAGTGACACAGCAAGCAACACTTTCTTTAACTTAGCATGCAGAATATTTACAACATACGTTTTTAAATATAAGCATAATCATAATCAGCCTATAATGTTCCCACTGCTGGGACACAGGCCTCCTCTCTGTGGATGGGAGTGGGCCATAATCATAGATATCCGAATAATCCAACACGCGGGCCTAGTGCGGGTTAGCGGATATCACATGTCTTCGAATTTTTGTTTCTGGGGCATTTCGGTTTCCTCACGATGTTTCCTTTCACTGTTTTAACAGCAGTGGTCATGAAATAATTTACACAAAGAAAATTGCCTGCTTGGGTTCGAACCTATGACCTACTCGTAAGTCGCGGCCATTACCACTGGGCCAAGTTTTATGTTACAATTACTTTAACAATAGTTGTAAATATGTGAGCACCATGTATCTATCACATAATTGATTTACCTGTCATTGCTTTATTTTTACCTTTTGTTGGCAGACTAATTTTTATTCTAGATGCATCGTCTTCACATATAATTATATAATTAATGTACCTATACAGAACTTGTAAAACATTTTAAAAGAGTAACGGTGGAGTTTCTTGCCCATTCTTCTCCATACGAAAACTACCTTTTGGAATGGGCGACTAGAATCAATTGTTTTTACTATAATTTTTGACGTTCAAAAGTGCCTTTACTGTGCCTAATTGAAATAAATGATTTGATTTTGACTTTGACTTTGACTTATAGGTGCATTAGAATTGCCTCCATCTTGCGGAGTGGCTAATATCTAAACCAAGGCAAGATCTATTTTTATAAAATCGACAAAAAAGATTGAAAAATAGGTTTTAAATATTTGAAAACCTACACACTTAATATAAGTAATTGTTCGTACATATAAACAGCTGCAAGGATAGCAATGTTGTTTTACATTCTATTGGCGCGAATGTCAGTGTAGCTACCAGTGGGTTCACAAGAAAAGCGCAATGATGTCATTGTTGAACTAAGAATTCATATTTTTTCTGTGTTATCTTATATCTCAGCGCATTTATTTTCATATACTACAAAACAAAAAATTAAAAGTAGAACATTTCTTATTTTCTGGTGGCAATACAGTCATGTTTAAATGTAGATATTATACATATACAATACAGTGTCACATTTAAATAGCTAGCGAAACTCTGCAGACGTGATGATATCTACTAAACACGATAAAATAAAATACTTACATTTGTTTTTTTTTGGCATACGTCGTGTGGTTAACTGAAGAATGAGTTGAGAAAATCCGTTTTCTTTTATTTTATCATGTTAAGATATCGATACCAAATACTGGTATTCAGCTGCATCTGGTTAGATATCGATACCAAACTTGTCTGTGGAGTTTCGCTAGCTAATTTAAATTGACCCTGTATACTTAGGTAAGTGGGTTATTCCCAAAGTACTCCAAAAAGTACCTATTGGCTTTTAACAACTACATTTTATTGCGGCACCTACTGATTTTATAGCTCATTCGCTGTTACATTTTAAGGCATGACGATGTTTCCGAATTAAGTACAAGGATATCAATTAAGAATACTATAAAAATCTAAACCTTATTTTCTGAGATCGTTCAATTTTTTATTATTAGCTATTAATGTCCCACTGCAGGGTAAAGGTCCTATTGACAACTTAAACTCAAGCAAACAGACTAATCTATCAACAATGTTTGTATAACGCGATAAAATGTGGTTTACTTTATGACTAACATAGATAAATACTATACAAGTCAGTACTAACTTACTTAAAATTCAAAAGCCAGCCACATTTTGTCTGACACCTACACTCCTTTCATGTTGGTCACCTAAATGCAAATGTCCTCCGCCTTTTATGTGCACTCAGCAAGTCGGCACACGGAAAGTAGAACAACTTCTTTACTTGTCACTTGTGTAGGAGTGGGTAATGTGTAATGTCCTTTACAATATGCTCATTTGCAACGGATTAAGAAAAATCTAGAAGTTTCAATCTACGTATTTAAATTGGAAACTTGGAAGAAGAGATTGATTGTCTGAGTTGGCGATTAATTCAATCGATTTTGTATGTTGCAGATTGATTCTATTACTTGATTTTGACTGCATAATAATAACTTTTAAAGTCGCGAGAAGTTAGTACAATACGATACAATTTGTTAGTATTTTATACAGGGTGGCACGGATATCGACGCGTAAACTTTTACCATAGATTCAGTTATACATAATTTTGAAAAAGAGTAGAAATTATTCGGCGGTTATTAAAAAAAAAAAAAATTGCTGTTCCATACATTTTGACCGCGTAAGTATGATGGCACTTTCCTATGAAACAGCAGATTTTTTTTTTGATAACCGACTAAAACGCTAATGGCAACGCTAATGGGGGTTCTAGAATTGTGTGCTGAATTCATGGTTACAGTTTATGCGTCGATATCCCTGCGGCTACCCTGCGGGGTGATTGTGTAACGCACTATCAGTAGCAATCGCTTTCATTTTGACAGTTCAACAACATTCATTGCGTTATTTACGTTGTTGAGCAGACACATTTTTCGAACATATGAAGCAATGGATTAGCAATATCTTTCAAAATGATTCAGATCGAGATTGATAGTGTGTTACGCAATTAGGGTGCTGTACCTATATAGGACTAAGATTCGATTGAAAAATAAACAATAGCATACGTAAAAAGGGATTTACCATATATCAACGGAAATCCTCCATTGACAGATAAACAAAATAAAAACATAATATATTCTACTTCAATAAAAACCACTCGTCGTCGCTAATCGTTTCCGTTTCAAATGAAACATGTAAGTACTTAATATAGTTATTATTTTTAAGTATCAATAATTTTATTAGTTACACTACCTAGGGTATTTTAATTACAAGCAATTTGGTATTTACTGTATTTTTAATTGATACAATCTTTGTTGCAGGTAATATCTTCATTAAGTTTTCCACTGAGTTAATTGGGTATGTATTATTTTAATGAGGAGTACTGAAACCTTCAGTTCGAGTACTATGTACCCTTCGACCACGACCTCGTTATGAAAATGTTCTTTTACTAATTAGAGGAAGGCATTAAAGAGGAAGCATATATGGTAGCAGAAAGTAATTAAATAATTTTCCACGCTAAGTTACAAGCATATCTACCATCTAATGCTTAGTTTACCTTAAACGCACTTTCATACAACGCACAGCCTAAACCGCTGCTGGGTCTAGAATCGTGATTTTTGCATTTTTATCTATCTAGATACTAGCAGCGCCCCGCGGTTTCACCCGCATAACTCTCGATCCCGTAGGAATATCGGCATAAAAAGTATCCTATGTCCTTTCCCGGGACTCAAACTATCTCTATACAAAATTTTAACTAAATCGGTTCAGCGGTTTAAGCGTGAGGAGGTCAACAGATAGACAGACACACTTTAGCATTATTATAATTATTAGAATGGATAATTATCTATACTAATATAGTAGGCGCCACGAGAGATGAGACTTGACTTTTATCTTAAACTTTGTTATTTCGTAATAAATATTATAATATTGTTAAGAATTTTTATCTAAATGTCATCGATAAATCCTTGAATAGAATACTCATTATGGGTAACTATTTCGTACAAGACTTACCTGCGCAAACTCCCTAGTCCCTACTACTGAGCTTGTCAAGTCTCATCTTTCGTGGCGCTAAAGCTAAAGAGTTTGTTTGTTTGTTTGAACGCGCTAATCTCTGGAACTACCAGTCGGATTTGAAAAATTCTTTTTGCATTTGACAGCCCAATTCTTGAGGAAGGCAATAGGCTATAAGGCAAGGTAAATATCTCGCTACGAGTCGAGCAAAATAGTAAGAAAGAATGCTAAGCGAAAACGAAGTAATAGTGCGGGCAGGGGCGATGCGATGCGACGGGATGGGTCGGGGGATCATGAAATATTACGCGGACGAAGTCGCGGGCAGCTAGTACATACATTATAACGAAAGTGAGCTTAGGGAAGGATTTCTGAAAATTCATCCCTTAGGGCTTACATAGGGAATGAAAGTTTAAGCTTGTAATTTTTGCCGATGGAAAATCCTCCCATCCGACCAACGGCATGTTCTAGTATAGGTATAAACAACCTTAATTTTGTGGTTTTTGAAACATCAAAGACATAAGGAACTAGCTTTCTTCACACCACGAGTCACGATCACGACGATACGCATTCATATTTATTTTATATAATACTATATACTATTGTATTTGTGCTGTATAAGCACATAATCTAACAGTTTTCTCTTTACATTAGCTATAATTTAGCAAATAAACAGTTAATTACGTGTTACGTTATGTAAAACAAAAGTGATGCGGGCACTCGAATAATTCGAATAGAATGGAAAACGGAACGATGCTAATGCTATACGAGTTATGCGACTAACTTTCTTTTCCACATGTTGAGGATACATAATATTTAGTTTGTTGCGAAATCTTGGCAAACTGATAATGTACGTTATTTGTTGTGTCCCATATTCTGTAAGCAACAGATGTTTGCTTTGAAAGATATCAATATAATAGCTGTGCGATACGAAAATTGGTTTCATTGAGAAATGGTTCCTCGTGCACATGGCCAGATACTAGATACTGGCGCTTTTCAGATATGTTATTGTGCTAATTACACTCTAACTGTTAATTCTTTGCCCTATACTACGATTTCTAATAAAGGACGCTTTAGTTAAATCCTTGAGTTTTGATAATACAGTGCAAGTATAATACAGTGCAAACATAGGACAACCTCTTCAAGATAGCCTTTTCTAAATATGCAATACTTACTTAAACCCAAATTAAGAAAATAGATAATAACTAGCTGACCCCGCAAACGTCGTTTTGCAAAAAAAAAATAGATAGTAGCCGATTCTAAGACCTACCCGATATGCACACAAAATTTCATACAAATCGGTCCAGCCGTTTCGGAGGAGTATGGTAACTAACATTGTGACACGAGAGTTTTATATATAAGATTATACCCGTTTCTCCAATTCAGGGTCGCAATAATTGCTGATACGACAACATATTTCCATAAAAATAAAATATTGGTAAAGGTGGAGACCATTGTCCTTGATAGCAAGAACAAGAAACTGATATGACAAAATATTTCCTTATAAAGAGAAAAATCGGTAAAAGTGGAAAGAAAGTCCTTGAATGCAAGACCAACAACAAAGTAACAGCTTGATGTAACAACCGAGATCAATGGCCACATACTATATCGGACAAATGCAAATCAATTACGCGAATCGGATCAGCGTTGCTTGTCTACACACGTACACACGTACGATTGTACCTACTGTACATATGTTGATACCGTTGCTTTATTACTGACATGCACTTGTTCTGTATTAATAGCTTTTACGACGCTACGGTCACCGCGGTGCGCGTTCTCCAATGAATCTGATTGATGTATCTCGAGTTCTCTCGACTGACTTATGTTATTAAATGTTTCGGAACTTTCCTTAGTGAATGACCTGTTGTCTTAATGTTTAGTACTTCTGATAAGTTTTCTTAGTAGCAAAGTTTTTGTAGTGGTTTTTGAGATCTGTTGGAAAGATTTTCGAATAGATTGATGTTAATATGTAGTTCTTCTGAATCTGAATAATGTTTCGCGAATGTTACGTGTTATACAATATAATACTTAATCTATCCTGCGGGTAACGTTATCTACAATTTTGCAGTAAACCGAACCGTAAGTTATTAAAGCAGTTTTAGTTCTAGGGATCATCCCTATCCATCTTTTTCCCAAAATCATAATTATTAGAATCGACTTTACCAGGTCTGACAAAAATAACATGTTACTTATAGCAGCTGCTATTTGACCTCTGTAACCCATGCTGTGGGGCATTCCGGTATTCTAAGGTAAGACTTGTTACCAAGCGTTTTCAAGCCGCTGAGGGGCTGTCAACTCAAGATGACTGTCATACGAGTAGATATCCGTATGACAGCTGGACCCGTAAGCATAAAGTGGTATTTTAAAGGCATTAAAACTAGTTATGTAATCAATGCAGTAGTCTATTAATGACTAAGTATGGTAACGTTGCTTAACTTTTTAATCGGCTATAACGGTCAGTAATTTAATCTGTGCTTCGCAATTTAGCCATGAGTCTCCAAAATAAATAAATATCATTAATAACTATTTCAGTATTTTGCAATATCTATAATAAGCAAGTAATGTTGAAGGACAACAGCATTTCCATAAATTAATATGTCTGTCAGTAAAAGTGGCTATTTGCAAGGCAATTGTGCCATTTCTGGGCCCATGGCAACAAATCGTGATGCATTTCACGCGAATAAAGCCGCGGGACATTCGTAGTAATGGTGCTAAACAGAGCTAATGTATGTATTTCTGTCAAACACGATAGCAAGCACCCACTTTTCTAGTTACGTGATAACTATGGTTTGTAAAGCGGTGATTAACCTCTCTTGAACGACTGTGACAGAGTATCTGTGATATTTAGGTGTCGTTTTTTGCACTACAAGAATTAAGTTGAAACGCTGGAGCCACACTGCAATAATAAATCAAAACCAGATTACCAGACCAAAGGTGAAATGCATCGATGAAAACAAGTTATTATGAGGTGGGTCACATCATATCGTAAGCTGTAGATATCATGTATGCAATATGGTTGTGTTTAAAAGTCATCAAGCATGCCATGTTGTTGCTCCCACCTGCTCTCTATCTAACATAATACAAGATGTATCAATTACTACGTTATTTAAAGAATAAAGTCACATAACCTGCGCTACATAAAAATCCTGGCACGCAACGTATTCGTGTCATCCAACAATCATCCCAAAATCTTCTATGCAAATTCGAATAACCACCACACAAACGATTATTCGAAACACATCCGACACGGAATCGATGGTGTTTGATTCATTTAACCACCGAAAGTGATTGTGCAACGAGGAAATAATGTTGGCAGCACGTGTCGAAGATATCGGCTCGTTTACGTGATACGACGATGTTTGGAACACGCGAACATTGTTAACCGTAACTTAACTGTTGCATGTGATAGGATGGCTTCACGGTACTTCTGATTAAAAAAGTACCTGCTAATTATGTTTTGCGTTTCGTGGCCCCATTTATTGGTCTAGTGGGCGCATGCACAGCTGTCAAAAGATATATTTTCTCCACATTTCTTTTCCGTGGTAATTAGACATCCTGAGTGATACATATGCTTTAAGAAGTATGTCAGACTCTTCGTCTAAAATCAATTATCGCATCTAGTGATGCGATAATTGATTTTAGACACACGCACATAAATAATAACTTTGGTCTGAAGCATAATAGGTAGATATACTTTCAGTAGTTGCAGAGAGCTAAGTTTTTTTTCCAAATTAATGTCGATAGTCTCAATCTTACACCTTCCTGACGAACTAAGACGATACAAAGGTAGGCGCTGTAAAGATTGACTGCAAAATGGAACCTTATATCATGCAGGCTGGTAGAAAAATGACTGGTTGCATTCGATCACTCAAGCGAATTTAGAATTCATTTCAAAATTGAATATACTGCGACTGTTTTCATAAAACAAGAATTGTGTGATACGCGGGTAAAAGTGAGCGTATGCTCTTGAAATCATTATGGCTTCTTATTTTATTATGAAGCGGCTACCCCCATTTGATTCCGATTTATTTTCTTATATCAATAATCTCTGCCTTACCCAACATAGACTAAAGTGTGAGTTTGTTTGCGAATTGGCTCTTATCTCATAACATAGCATTGGCTATTGTAGTACGTCAGTGCGATTTATTCCGGTCTGATCGTATGATGTGAAATTATTATTTGTTTGTTTTGGTATGTATATACCAAAACAAACAAATAATAATTATTAGCTTGATGATATATACATATCATATACATATCATCAAGCTCTCTTCGCCAACAACATGAATGGAATGCCAATGATATCAACACAAGGTGCATTGATATCGTCTGGAGGCACGCACAGTAATGTATTGAGTTTCGCTACGTTGCATACGTTTAAATATTTTATGAGGTGGTCAACATTGTAAGTTGTATCTCTTTGTGTCCTACCATAGATCCCGATGATATATAAGGCTCGTCACAATTAGGTCCCTATTGTAGCACCGTATGTATGGCGTATATGATCTAAGTACAGCCATTTATCTATCAGGCGTGGTTTAAATCCCTGCCTATAGGTATCTGGTAAATCTTACATCAAATAGGTTGTGTTTTTTTTCTAGTTGCGTTTCAG
Organism: Hydraecia micacea; assembly: GCA_914767645.1. NCBI lineage: Eukaryota > Metazoa > Arthropoda > Insecta > Lepidoptera > Noctuidae > Hydraecia > Hydraecia micacea. The sequence continues at coordinate 8,199,363 of OU611794.1, forward strand.
TAGGTATGCATTTACTTTTCTTTTTGCTTACATAACTAGGCAATACAATCCATTCATAGTTACGAATGTTTCATTTCGTTTTTCACCTTGAAAAAAGTTCTTGACAAACTCTTTTGTCAAGTTTGCCAATTTCATAATTTCTTTGAATTAAAGCTATTGTTGTTACGTATAAATGTGGGAACTGATAATAATCACGTTCCTGCTTGCTGATGAATATAATTGCATAGTAGAGAGAGTATTTCATATCTCACTAGTCATTATCCTCGTTGCGTTGATCAGACATTGAGATGGATTTCGCTTTCGTAAGGATAGCTAATTCATTTCCTCTTCATATTTCAAGGTTTTTGTTTTTTAAATGAACTTCATAAGTACTTGTAATTTAATTATGGCAGATCAGACGGTTAAACAGGTTTGAGAGAAAAATTTAGACTGAATTAGATTTTTCCCTATTATAAATATGAGACTTAAACGGGTCCTCAGAAGCCCGAAAGTCTGACAACCAGTTTTACCAAGGGGTTTCGTATTACCGAGTAACTGGATTGTGGAGGTCAGATAGGCAGTCGCTCCATGTAAAATACTGATACTCAGCTGCATCCGGTTAGACTGGAAGCCGACCCCAACATAGTTGGGAAAAGGCTAGGCAGATGGTGATGATATGAGACGTAAACTGGCAAAATGTGGGTGCACTATAGAGATGATGAATATAACCATCAACCATTAAAAACTAATATTTAAAATTAACTATGATATTCAATAAACAAAATTAACATTATCGAATAAATATATCATATCAACTTCTTCGGCGCAAAATTGGCAACGTCGCACTAATAATTAAAAATATTCATTCCGTTACGTGCATTCAATTGTATATGTTCTGTTAGATATTCCGCTGGAACCATAGAAATGTAAAATATCTATGGCTGGAACTGTCCAGCAGTGCACAACACAATCCATCTTGGAAAACCAAGAAATTCTCAGAAAACAGAACAGTTTATTTATTAAAACTGAAAATATTGTAGAATTCACGACGCATTTGTCACTGGTTGTTTAACAAGCATCGAGTTACTCAACTCACCATTCAGACGAACTCAAGGTGAGATTATGCTTTGCATTTTTTATTAGCACTGCCTTGCCCTGAAATGCTTTGTGACGTGCCTCGATGCGTTATGACTTTCTATAGTTTCTATACCTTTATAGCGGACGTTATATAAATGGAATATACATTATTGTCATCAAATCCATGTTTGATCGCTCTGATCTGCCCACCCATGTGGGGTTTCCCGCTCGTTTATCTTTTATCCATAAGTCCATTCCCCATAACAATAGGATGTCAGTTTCCTTTTTAATATCACCAATCCCAATATGCACAAATTGAAAGATTTGTAAGTCCGCTTTTAACTGACATTTCGTAAGAGTCGACCTCGATCCGGTATTGTTATTTGCTACCTTTTATTCAAGGTGCCTAGAGCCTAGAGATCTAGGTAAAAGATTTTACTGTGAGCTAACTTTAAATTTCTGCATGACTAAATCGAGCGAAAGAAATATTTTAAAAACGTTCATTGCTTCTAGTTAAATAGTACTTAAATTATTTTTATTTCTAGTATTAATTCCTGTACACACATAATTACAATATAACTATACACTAGATACTAAAATAAAAGACTAAAATAATAGTACTTAGATTCTTCGCCAAGGGAGCAAACAACTATTTTGAAGGCAAGAGTGTTTCTTTGAATCTAGAGCGTAGCGAGGGATTCAAATTACGTACTCCCGAGGTGGATATTCTTCTTTTATCACCCTTTATGAAAAAATAAGTAACTGCAACTTATGAATAAGAATAGTACGTTTCTTTATTTACATACAAGTTTGAGTAAAATTACTAAAGAAGGCAGAATGCTTTCCGCGCGTTTTTTTTTATTTTTTCCCAAACTTTTTTTAATTCGCGCGCGTCTTACTTTATCGTACAGCCTGTTACTTGTTCATACAATGTTCGTGATTGATCTCTTTGGAGATTGGAACTTTTACTAAAAATATCCACATTCCAAATTCAAATCACTTTTAGTCCCTAGGGATTAAAGAGCTATTTTAGTCCCTGTTTACGAAGAATACACTAGGTCTTTTTGAATCGATGTGATAAAAATAATATATTAATTAGTTATTGGAGTTCTTTCACAGGTTCTTGTCTGCCACTGGTGAAGTTTTACATTCCGATAAAGTAATCCTGTTTACTTGCGTAATTATCAGACTTTTAAGTAAAGCAAGAGATAAGTTTATCTAGAACATACCAAGAAACTTGCATACTTGTTCTAAATTAACATCCTGCTCCTGCGATGCAATCATTTACGAGTCTCAAGAACGACAACATGACCGTGTCATAATAATATGTTCACGTACAAATGCTACAATAATATTATTTGCATCGCGTTTAATACAAGTTACACAGGTTATTATGTTTCCGAATGTACGCTACTGTTGGACGTACCTACGGAACGATTTTCCCACTGAAATGCCATCAGATAGGTATAACATTTGCACGCTCACTATGCAGCGACTCTATGAGATAATTGTGCTATTGTTGCTTCGTGTTGTATAATAATCACCTATAATAATATACCTCAGCGTCAATATACACCTAACACAAATTAGGTAACAAGTTACCAGTTAATGAAGCTCCCTTAATCGGCTCAGAGCCGGAGCGCTCGCGCGGATTCAGAGAAACCTCAAAAGCGAAAGGGACGGCTTGAGGATAAGTGGAGAATTTGGATTAATGCGTTAACCGCGTCATTTTATTTATGTAACCTGAGAAAATTAGAGCACATTGGTGCTAAATTACTGAACACATTTATTATCGCTGCATTTTTCGGGAAGTAATTAATCGAATCGTTAATGTGCGACTTATTGCGAATCAACTGACATTCAAATTGAATTAAAAACGATTATGAAGACTGGCTACAGGTTCATAACACTTCCCTTTGTTGTGTTTGCTGTCGGAATTGGTGATCAGGAAGTGCACAAACAAAAAATAATTAAAATAATGATATCGGGAGACTTTATTTGTGTGGGTTTTATCTTGCACGCTCCGTGCATTATGTACTCTGACGTCATTCGTATGTATTGTTCAGTAGATGTAGGCAGACATGGTCATGTAACTCTAGAACTAGGTATTATGTCCTTCAGCATTCTATTATATACCGGTGTCGGTGTAGGTACTTATTATTGTTGCTGTGAAAGGTGTCTACTGACTAGCACTTCAATTAATATTGCATCGAGAGATAAGTTTTGACAAGACAATGTAAGTATGCTGCATTGGTTAGCAGATGTCCAGTCGCAAAAATAAAAATGATAAACTGGACGAGAAGTAAAATAATAAAAAGAAAGAATGTGCAATAAAAAAGAAGACACCCAGGTACCTCCTAATAGTAAAATTTGACAACATTTTTTTAAACAAAAATTTACGTTAAAGCTTCGTGTCATTGGTCGGTTTTTGGAATTCGCCGGTTCGATACACTATAAGCTATTACTATCTAGAAACGACATTCGCAGAAACCGGTAAACTGGTTTCCGAAGTGGGCCCTGTGGAACAACATCTATCTAAACTGAGGCATCGCCTTCGACTGGCAACATCGGCAATCTCACAGATTTACATACTGATGCATTTATACAAGCTATTTGCTCGTATATCTAAGCTGAATTTTAATATTTCACTTATTTATCCCCTATTTATACATAGTCCCTAAGATACTCAATTACTGTGCTGAGAACTTAATAAAATTGTCGAGTTTATTAATTCGCAAGTTTTTAATTCACGATAGAGTTTTTCAATCCAACTTTTTTTTTATAAATTGAAAACTTAAAAACTTGTTGAACTGGAAGCTGGAACCTGGAAGTGTCTTTAGAATACTGTAGACTCTGTAGAGTGGGACGCACAATTTGCGACTTTAGAGGACATTTATGCAAATGATAATAACAAATCTAAACGGACATTACATCATTTGTTCAAGACATATTCATTGTAAACTGTCTTGTCCTGATTCTTATAAGCAAGGAAAAACCCGTGCTAGCCCTGAAAAATTAGTTTGAAGGTGGTAAAAGTACCTAAGTGCTATTGAAATTTTCTATTATAATTAGGTATAACACTCCTAGCATTTGGAACTGGACTTAGCAAGTGGCAGTTAAATGCAAAAGTGTCACCTGTATCACTCCGGTACCTATATTTTGCATCGGGCACACCGGGCATGCTATATTTTGCGTCAGTGGGAGATTCTGCCTCTTTGAAACTCGTATATAGGCATGTTATTAAAGGAAAAAATGTCGGCTCACTAGAAGGCCTGTGTATGTAGGCTGCTAGGATCAATTTGTACCTGTCAAGGAGCAAATTAACTATTCACCGTAGCATCTCACGAAAGCCTTGCCTCCTACTTAATTAACATGTTAAGAAACTACTATGCATTGTTTATTAGTACAGCTACTCATAAAATTACGAGTTTTAAATGAATAAGGTTTATTGAATGAAAAATGTTATAAAAATTCCCTGGTCACTACCAAATTTTTAATAAATCAAATGCAAAATGCAATAAACATTTCTTTAAGACCAATAATTTCGTTTCAAATATTATTTAGATCTGAAAGCCGTTTGATCATCATATTTACGATGTACTTTGCATAAAGTTAATTATACAAAGTACATCGTAAATATGTTGACTAATTTTCTCATAATAAATACGAGTGATATAACATAAAAATAAATATGAGAACCTTAGGTCCGTTTTAGATACACACGAGGCACGAAGAAAGCTGTTGCTGGAATAAAATAAGCGATAGGGTGACTACATTATTATTTATTTATTACATTATATTACACTTAGACACACATCCTCACACACACTACATTATTTACTTAATATAAACACTATGGAGTGGCGAATAGCTAATTGGGACTACGCACTAGACGTTTGCCCAGCGTAGCCCTCGCCTAGCTCCTGCGTAGCCGTAGCGTAGGCACGTCGGGTTGACGCTGCTTCGTCAGGGGAAAACATACTTCTTTTATCTGTTCTATGATGGCAGTAACGACAGAAGTCATTTTCTCTTGGCTTCGATGTCATTGTATGTACAAGTATAACCTACGATCAAGTTAACTTACACACCGCTTCATTACCGAGGATCTCACCTCTAATGAACATTATAAAGCAGAAGCCTTCGTCTAGCCAATAAGTGCGACAGTGCAAAAACTGGTACCTGTCGCCGCGTCGAGCTTTCGCCATCTCTGAACGTATTGTAGCGTACCTTCTATTTTGTAATTTTAAGTACCGTTTTCTTTTTTACAATCCGTCAATCCTAATCCTAACTAACTAAGTATAAATTATAAATGCGAAAGTGAGTTTGTTACGTTTGATTTGGATGAAATTTGGCACATGGGTAGTCCATGACCCGGGTTCGGAAATAGAATAATTTTTATCCCAATATTCTCACGGGATTGACACTAATGTGGGTGAAACAGCGGGTGCAGCTAGTCTACTCTTATTTTTACAGCAAATGTTTAAACTTGTCTACATCTTGTTTTGGTAGAATTATTCCGGTCTGATCCCCTGAACCCCCCCTCCTCCTCCCCTCCTCCTCCCCTCCTCGAACCCTTGCTAGTTCGGCGGTTTGAAATACCTACCTCAAAATCATATCAAATCTCTAGTCCCCCTAATACAGATCATGGCGTTGGCTAAAGGAATGATACATTTTTCAGGTTATTCCAGCAGAACTAAGTATGTATGTTGAGTTTCAACTTAGTTCGTAGCAATATTGTCCTTACCTAAAACAAGATCTCTACCTGTTGTGGGCTGGCTGTTGTAGAGACCAACCTTTCCCGGTTGATCTACAACAGGTAAAGATCAACCTTTCCGTTTAGATAAGTTCAAATATCTAAGGTCTTATCGAATTAACGGCTAAGGTGGCACCAGCTTAGGAAATCAAAGGTCAACCGAAGGTTCGAGGTTGAATTAAGAAATAAAACCAAAAGATATTAAAAATGGCGTAGTACCAACATTTCCGTATCAATTAATTGTTCCGCTCGTCAACGTAATTAGAGACTAATGTTTCTTAATTATTTCCAATTAGATGAAACGCCACAAACTGATTAGTTTCTGGCGTTTTATCTCACTACTTAGTACAGTTAGCACTGTTTTGTTTTAGTCGATGGTTTAAGAAGTTAATAATGTTGCCAAGGGCTTGGGCATGGCTTGGGTCAGGACTCAGGAGTCAAGTTACGTACATGGTCAGGTAACTCTATACGCACGTTTGTTTGTTTTGCTGGATCGTCTGAACGGGCTAAGTTATAAATTTAATTTTTTCAACTGTGAGGTATGTATTTCTTTAGAGCTAAAGAGTTACCGATATCTTGGATACTGCCAAGGAAACCATAAGTATGTTTATGTATGTAATGTACGTAATATTTGTGACGAGCGAGTCTAGTTTTAGTTTTTAAAGTGATTCTATAGTGTGAAAATCAGACAAAGTAAGTGCAGTATTCGTTTCAATAGGTACCTACTCAAAAAGGTAAACCTAAACCAACATTTATAAAAGATGCCTTGCTTGCTACTTTACTTTACTCTAAGAAGTTGTTGATTTAAATTTAGCAATAAAACAATATCAGAATCTTCGATTTATTTGGAATATAAATAACGGAGGAGGAAGATTCTAATAAATAGACAACGTAAAACTAACGTCTAATTATGCGTGTCGATTACGCGAGTTCACATGGCACATTATCCATGAAACATTGTTGACTAACATCAACAACCATAGCTAATTTGACATTAGTTGATTTCATATGTATACGTAACCAAATACCCGATGACCGATCACGGAACACACTCAACATAGGGTACTCGTTTACGAAACAAATATGAAACATTACTCAATTGTTATAAGTAAACTGATATATTACTCCGATATTGAGCAACAACTCCATACAATGCTTTTCTCTGTACTAAAGAATCTTTAACGAAATAAACTGCATGCATTTCTCTCTAAACTTCGCCATTATTGCAATCTTTCTTAATGCCTGTCGGAACTTTATGAAAAAGTTTAATTTCCTCTCCGTCCGTGTTTGGTTTTATGTTTATTTTTGTTGTTAACTTGTGTTCTGCACTGTTACTTCGCCTTTCATCTTTTGTTCTTCCATAATAATACCTATACACTGTTTTGTTCAATACTGAATGATGATAGTTTTTAACAATAATATCTTCACGTCTCGTCAATTTAGCTTATAAAGCCGAGTCTTCAAATAATAAAGATGTTGTACAACTTTAGTTTCTAAGTGAAGGAGATAAAATTCAAATTATTACGACAGTGTTCAAATGTTCCGTATGTATGTATGTATGGATGGACATTATATTGTGATTGATTTATGTGTGATTGTCATCTTTCTATTGTTCTATCAATACATATAGTTTGCGCATGTGTAACAAACAGCTGTATTTGTTTCTGCTTATTACAACATAGAAACAAACAATGAAAATGATTGAGCGTTATTTTAATAATGTTATAATGATCAATGGTATCTAATAACTTAAATAACGATTTTATAACAAGAAATTCACACCACATATTATATAGTGAGATAAGTTGGCAGGCTAATACATAGGAATCACACGGGAAAATAAATCGGGTACGTATCAAAATCCCGAAAGTTCATAATACCTATGATTGAAATACCGACGTCCAAAACACCGAAATTCAAAATACCGAAAGTTTTAAATGCCGATAGTCGTTATATCGAAACACAAAATACCGATGTTCAAATGCTCGAAAGGACGAAATCCCGAATGGACGAAAGATTAGGCTAATTTTTTTTTTTTAAATTGTTAGGTTAGGTTAGGTTAAAACTGTGACCAGAAACGACAGAATGATATAGAAAAAAATAGAAAAAAAGAGATTATTTTTAGTAGGCTACGAGTACCTGGAATCGAACTAGTTAGAATAGGTTAATTATTTAAAAAAAATTAGGCAACTTTTAAGTGTTTTGAGGTTAGGTTTACAAAAAATAGTTTTTCTCGGAAACGGTGACAATTTCGGGATTTTGAACTTCGGGATTTTAAACTTCGGGATTTTAAACTTTCGGGCAAATGAACTTTCGGGATTTTAAACTTTCGACCAAACAACCATTCGGCGTTTCAATTTTCGGGATTTCGTCCATCGGTATTTTAAAATTCGGTCTTTTAAAATTCGGGATTTTGATACGTACCCAATAAATCATATTATTTTGGATTTCAGAATAAGCCACCCCCAGCACATAATGTAACACTAACTAAACTGTAGCTAAACTTCTTACTCAATCAACTTCTGCTACATTCCGATATAACGTTTTTGCTACAAATCCAATCAGCATGAAAATCCGATAATTACACGTAAGAGTAACGTTAATGAATCCAATCCTAAGCTCATACATACGCGAGGTTTGCTTCCTACAATATAGTTAGACGAATGTAACAAGTTTAATTAGAATAATAACGATGTAGCAATCATGCATGAAGTCGTTCCGTACGGATGACTCAGCCTCGGTCCCGTTTCCTAGTATAACAAAACATAATATAAAACGTATTGGACACTCATCTGATTCGTCACTATTATTGTATGTACCTTTGTTTGATTGACCTTTATAATATTCCCTTATTTGTCATGCCCGTCACAACAATTCATCTAAATCTATGAGAATTGGTTTTAACATAGGCAGCTTCCTTAAAAAACAATTAATTGAATAGCATTAAGTATTTTTGTTGACCATACATGTGTATAGACTACACAATGCCTCTGGGCCTACTCCAGGCAAGAATAAGCAGTCGTTTAGATTGGTCTATCGCAAGTTGCCCTTACGCTTACGAGTCAGTGAAAAACAATGCGGTATCTAGATCGTATATCAGAAGGCGAAAGTGGGATGTGTTCAATGTGGCCAACGGGAGCGACCTGACGTGTAGTTGTTTATGATAATAGGATTATCCTAGTCGGGGATGCTAAAACTGAGAAAGAGTAATAAAATAACAATTCGAAAAAAATTAGATATCGACAATGTAGGTCGAGACATCTATCCTACAGAATACGAGATTAACCGTGACGATTATCAAACTCCTGTATCAGTCAACGCTATCATTATAGGTCATGTTAATTTTACTTACATCGATGATGAACGTTTTGCAGCAGATGTTGACAACACACAACGTACCCATTAAGCAGGTCTGGTAAATAGAACGAAATTTGTTACTGAAATACATATTAGTGGAGCAGTAGTGTGACAGACGGGTAAAGAGAGCGAGACACGTTCGTTGCCAAACATTGAGCATTCGGTAGAAAGTGACCCGTCGTGACAAAGGTCGGAAGTGATTTCCAATAGTAACGACCCTTGACGAGGCGCTCACCGAAACACGAGAGGTCGAGACAATTCGCATTCAGCGGTTTCTCTAATCTTTGTCGCATTTGTTATTGTGTTATGCAAGAATTCGGAACTTTGCGTATGTACACAAACATCATTTACTCGTTTCGAGGAGAGTCGACTCCAGCTGTGCAAATTTTAATAGTTACGAGGTGTTGAAACGCTTGAGCTAACAGTTTATCTTTTACAGATTTGCAAGTTGCAAGTGGTGGCTTGTTACTATCAGTGTAGGTACTTAGTCAAAATAAGTTTGCCTCCATTGACTGTCAAATTGTAATCACCTAGTGTTCCATTTTTTCATCCTCCGTTTTACTGGATTTAAATTATCTGCGACGATTCAATCAATATGTTCACTGCAGTTCTTTTTTAAGAAAACAAACATCAATTGATGAAGCTAAAAGAAAAGATCAACAGCAAACACCTTACAATTAATTATTTGTAGGTATATCCGTATCGCACGTCGAAAGTCCCGTAAATCTGTGTCAACGTGAATAAAAGTGAAAAGATATAATATGAAATGATTTAACGAAAATTTCTAAACGGTTGGAGCGTGTCGCGCTCACCATGTGTTTTAGTATTGATAATATGTAATTATAACACCGGCGACTGAAAAGTGTGTCAGTCCGCGACCCGGCGACATGTTTGTTTGGCCGAATGTATGTCCAACTCCGCGCGATATTCGAGAGAAATGCATTCAAAATTTTATTGCTTCTCGAAAATATTTAACCGGTAGTGTTGTTCCTATTAATAGAGTGTTTTTAATATTTTCTATAAGTATCACGGCTCCCACGTGTAAAGCAATTAGCGGTAGCGACCTAAAATACATGGAAGCCTCTCTCCGTGTTAATAATAGCTGCATTCATTAAGTTTTGTTTCGGCTATTTAGGAATTATGCAATTGTAATTAATTACGACCCGCTACTACTTCCTTACGTTTATCAATATACCTGCTAGGATATTTATAATCGTTGTTGGTACACTTTTAGAATCAATTTCAAATAACGAATTAGTAACTGCATACTTATTTCCATTTGTATTGGCATCGAATAAATCACGAATGTTTTAAAAATAGTTGCCTTCTGTTTTATGTTCTGTAACAATTTTTGCAATTCTTAACGTTTGTTTAAAGAAACCAAAATTCGCGCTTTTCCTGGCTTTGATGTTTTCGGTCGGCTGCCGTATGTTCCGTTGTATTACGTGAACGCACGCGAATGTCGATTGCGGTTTCTGAAATAATATTATCCGAAGTCCGAAACTCCGAACTCGTGAGTCGGGGAATCTTGACGGACATAAAAATCGGACATTCACCCTCGTAACAGCATCATTTCAAGTTTGTTATGAAAATTAATTATTCAGGAAACCTGTCCTCGAAACCCGTTTGTTTCTATTCCACGAAGAATGTAATTATGTAAGTTTAGTAGGTATACCTACTAAGTATAGTAGTGTAGTAGTTATATTGACAAAAAATATTTTTAAGGTTAAAAGTTAAGAGCGTTTACGATGTACGGCATTTCATACAAACTTTCAAGCCCTTGTTTTTCGAAATGAATGAACCGATTTTAATTAAACTTCGTACGCATAAGCAGGATACAAAGCTCTAAATAGTTAGTTAAAGAACATTTTCGAAATGTCTTATTTCGAATGGATATTATCATAATGTTTGACCAAATTCAACCCAAATATAATAATTTCTGTAGGTTGCACGTGTAGATGTTGCAAGCGTAAAAGGTCAGAGTATTGATAAACTCCAAATACGGACTCTTCCTTTCATACACGACATCAGATATTTCAATAATTAATCAGCCATTCCTTGTAATACTCATCAGATAAGATATTATTATAAGTAATGCATATTATAATAAGTATTAAAGATAAGGCTTAATAGAGCCAATGTCTTGCAGCTAAAGCTCGTAGCAAACACATAATGTAATCGATATGTGTCATACTTTAACATTTTAACTGAGCCTCCTACATAATGCCTCGACCTCAAACTAAATTCGCAATAGGATCTATAAACTGAGTACCTATTCCTTTATTCGCTTTCTAGCCTTAAATTCTAGACAAACATACTTATGTATTTTATATGTAGGTACTTATTTCGTGATGTGGTGAAAGGGGGACATCGATAAAGCAAATGCTTTAAATTTAATAACAAAATTGAGGATCCTCAAACAACGTTTCTAGTGTTTAAAATCACAAATAGGTAGGTACCTAGATATCATTATTGTTGAAAATTGGAAAATGGATAAAGAAAAACACTTTAAAAAGAAAGTTCTGACAAATCTATCAATGAATAAAACAAAGCTAATAATCAAGACCATATTTATTCAAATTCAACCGATTCAACAGATATAAAGGTAGAGTGCAACGTGGAATGGAGGAAGTAAAAGTGACCTGCGGGTCGGTAGACACTGCTGAATGAAGTGAATATTATGCGAACAATGGACCTGGCCACTAAACGACCTTAGAGAAGCTTAGAATGTCTTTTTGAATACAAGCTGGGGAAATGTATTGTGTCTTCTGTCGGACTAGAGAAACATTTCTTAAAATAACTAATGTTTTAACATTTTGGAAATATAATATAAGTTTAGTACTTAGGCGTAATTCCGAAGTGTTAAAACATTAGTTAGGAAATATTTCGCCACTTTCAGACAGAAGATTCAATCTTTGTACTAATGCTGAAATTATTCTTTCCCATTTTTGGACAATGCTTTCAGATATTCAGAGTAATTTTCCAAATCTTGATTTTCATCTAAAACAATAATTTGGAATATAACGTTTGACACATACATACTTGAATTTTCACCTTACCTTTTAATACCTTCCCAGGTTTAGTGTATCTGGAATTTTATAAAATTTTGATATGAGATCCTTCTAGAAAAGGACAGGAAAAAATCTGAAAACTCTAATTTAATTTTTAATTTTAAATAAAAACAAAATCTAGAGCTTAACTCTAGAAAATCATGTTTAGACAACAGACTACCCGCATAATCATGCAAGTTTATAATAACACAGTCATGTAACATAATGACAGGATCCTTGTCCTACTGGGTAGGTACGTACCTACTTGTAAACATACACGGTGGTCATTGAAGAGTATCGGATCGTGACAGACAAACCGATAGATTCTATAAACATATGTCTATATCGTACTCGCATTTATAGAAAACGCTGTGTATAACTGTATCACGGCTCAATGTAATCAAAAGCGGAGAAAAAAAGAACGGAAAAAATTGCAAAAGGATCTTCGTAGAGTACGCTAAGTTTAAGATCTTGATTACAGTTTAATTCTTTAGAGGTCGTCCACTTTCAACAGGATATAAAACTAATTTCTGTGCCAGCTACATTTATAATGAAAATTAAATTGTGCAACAGCGCCATCTATCCTCAGTTAATGAACTTTTACAAGCATTGGATACCTTGCAAGTATTTATTAACCACACGAGATGGCGCTACGAGTAAAGCGCGAGAATGATGTTGATGAAAACAACTAGATGGCGCTACTTGAATCATAACCGGATAGTCAACCGCTGCAGCAACAATAATATTGGCCTTTTTATTCAGTTAATTCAGTCAATTAGTAATGGAATGGTCATAAAACCAATGTATAAATAGGAACTATAGGTTTGGGCTACAATACAATTGCCTGTCCTTCTGAATAACGCGGCAGGAAGGTGGGAAGGGAACATTTTGCGATCCGTTCACAATTCCACATTTTATACTGTGTCGCTGATTCGTCTTCCTATTAGCAACTATATGTTATACGAGAATTCATGTCTTTCAAAACAATTATTTATGGGCACGAGATAAAAGCAACGGTGTTTGTTTAGTTAAGACACGTATTAATGCAGTAATGTAGGTACTTTTCTGCAAATCAATTCGTCACTTACCTACTTACTAGTAAGAATAATCGATCTGCTCTTAGGTAGTTAGGTATTTACTTTACGTCCTGCAACGCGAAACATTCGTAGGAGACAATTCTGAACATTTTCTGAGTCATCCGCATTGATAACGTTTGAATTCTTATTACGGTACTTACCTACTGGTCATTTAAGGATTCTGGGTTTATCCATCTGAAAAATTAACTACGCTAAAGTTGCCTGTCTTCCCCTTAGGTTACCTGTTCAGAACTATACGAATAATCAAGCAGATACCAAGATTTTATGTATTTTGGTTTCGGTAAGTATACCTGCCGAACAAATATTACCAATCTATCCAGATCTTTCACAAAACTCTTAAAACATGCAATACCTGTGTGACTTCTTAACCAGTTCTTCAAATCCACTTAAAAGTTGTAGAGCCTGCCTAGACGAACCAAGCTAGGTTCAACTTAAGCTTTTTACTTCCTTACTTTTATAAATCAAGTACAAACGCCATCATCGCAGTTGTTATACTAAATCCAATAAATATAATTTGCATAATATATTCAATTAAGACGAAGTGATGTCTGTCTACCTACATCAAGTGCAGACACATCCAGAAATAAATTATAATCAAGAACCATCCATCTTTCTGGTTTTGTAAGACCAAAAACGCGTTGGCCGTGTAAAATCGACTGCCTCTTGTTCGCTGGATCTTGTTTCAATTTTTTTTCCTCGTTGAAGATGTATCAGACGCATTATCCTGGAGGTTTGGTATCGGGTGCGCGGGCTGGGGAGGGGGGGACTGGTACGCTGCGCCCGACGCGTGCGCATAACTCGAGCGTGACGTCACACGAGGGCCCGGTAAAAAACGCCATGAACCCGGCCCGTCAAGGCCTCTTGAGACTCCAGCATTTACATGTTAATATACCTACATACTAATGCGATTTGCTCACGTTTCGGTATGCTACAAGGGCATAGTTGCATGCCTAGGAGACTCATTTGCATTTTTGCAGTTTATAAAGAACTGCGGGAATTCTAAGAGCACAAAACTTAAACAATAACATCGCTATTCGAAATATTAAACTTTAAATTAATATATCTCATGTAGCATTTTTCAAGACCTTTTATTTTTTGTGAAGATAGGATTTTAATTCTACACAATAAATGATCGATAACTGAGTTTCTCACAAATAAAAATCCAATATGATCTGAGGATAATGATGACCGACGACGTGTCCGTTAGCTGCACGAGATCAATTTCCTTATATCACGATCTGAGACAGTTACAGGCCCTATATAGATCACTATCAGTAAATTTAGATATCGATATGATAGTTAATATAGAAATAATGCACGTTTTTTAGTATCAGCCGTTAGATAAACGGCGCAGTGATTGAAACTCCCACGTTACTCGTAATTTTTACAAATTTTTCCTGGTCAAGTGTAGGAGTTGTTGGCTTCGCGGATAATTGTCGGTTTGATTCGATTTGGCTTCATCACGGAAGGCCCACCTAACCCACTTTTTAGACAACACGCAAGGGGTAAAGATTCCTCTACTGTTAAGGTAGCCATTCAATGACACGCAAAAACAACAAAGTAAGCAGGAGTTTTAAGATATTCAATCACAGTAATTCCGCCATTTATGAGAGCCCAGCATTCATGTTGAATTTTAATTTCCTTGACCCAGCGTTTAAAAACCGTTATACACTCCGTCAGTCATACACGAAATGCGTTGTGATGCTAAAGGTAATATTTGTCTTTGCAGGTGACAGTGTGGGGCAACAGTACGGTAGCAGAAATCGTTTGTGAGCCGCTGAATGACCTCGGAGCAGTACTAGCTGGTCTACCAAGTGGGCCACTGTCGGCACCTCAGGCCCTACCTCTCGGCGGATCTGTCCCACTTCCCGACTCGCCGCCTCCAGCTCCACCCGTAGCTCTGCTCTTCCTTGGAGGTTCCAAAGCTCCAGTAGAACCCAGAGCATCAGCAACGGTATTGGAAGGGGAAGTGCTTGTCGTGGAATACCAACCGCCGCAATGGGACGGCCGGGATCTGGAGACATTCATTGCTTGGGAAAAGATTTATGGTTAGTATCTACTTTGAATTTATAGGTTTATCGTTGTTTTCTAATGCCATGATAGCGGATGTCATAAAACCTGCGATATTCTATTCATAACCTTAAGTACTTCACGAAACAATGTGCTGCACGTTAACTTTCTTCAAGGAACCTCCCTGCTCGGTACATCAATAAGCTGCAAACGAAGCGTGATCATTCAGTATTCCGCGGGCAGACGCAGCGATGTTTGTAGAAAGCGGTTTGGCAATAAGACGCATACGCATGCTATTGTCCGGTAATCTTTCCTAGAAGGCGCTTTTATGCATTAGGTATGCAGCCGCCGTGACTACCATACTAGTCGGTATTAAATGATTAGAGAGGTGATATGCCCAATTATATTTTTAAAGATCAAATCTTTGCCAATACAATTGATGAAACTGGATTTTATTTTCAACTAGCTGCCCGGCGCGACTTCGTTCGCGTGGTGTCCTACTAATACCCCCTACCCTACTCCTACCAATCCTACCCCTGCCCTTCTCCTACCTTACTCCTACCCCTTCCCTACCCCTTACTCCTACCCTACTCCTAACCTACTCCTACCGTACCCCTACCCTACTCCTACCCTACCCCTTCCCTACTCCTACCGTACCCCTACCCTACTCCTACCCTAACCCTTCCCTACTCCTACTGTACCCCTACCCCTACCCTACTCCTACCGTACCCCTACCCTACTCCTACCCTACCCCTTCCCTACTCCTACCGTACCCCTACCCTACTCCTTCCCTACTCCTACTGTACCCCTACCCCTACCCTACTCCTACCGTACCCCTATCCTACTCCTACCCTAACCCTTCCCTACTCCTACTGTACCCCTACCCCTACCCTACTCCTACCGTACCCCTACTCCTACCCTACTCCTGCCCTACCCCGAGCCTACTCCTAGCCCTGTCATTTGCGTTTTGTTATTCAAAGTCAGATTTTTTTTTTTTTTTTTTTTCTGATTTTTTTTAGTATCTTATGTCCGTCTCCTGGCTCTAAGCTACCTCCCTACCAATTTTCACCCAAATCTGTTCTGCCGTTCTTGAGTTATAAGTGGTGTAACTAACACGACTTTCTTTTATATATATAGATGATAAGAAATAAGAAATGAACCTTAATAAATCTAAATATCTAATGAGGTTCAAGGAATCCAAAGTTCTCGGTCATTAAGATGAACTTTAAATACAAGGTGATTCATTTTACCGATGTGCAACGTGACCTCACTGACTCCCACGTAGGTACATTTTTGTAGCGACTCTATACTGTGTTATGCAGATGTTTCATAAAGTAACACGGTCAATAACCGTCAATTATATCAAACTGGTGCACATAAACGTAATACAATTTGCATGACAAGTACTTTCTCTTTTATTACAGCTTCAACACTGTTTTCGGCGGTGGAGTTGTACGGCAAGCCGCTACTACGCGCCGCAGTTATCACCAAAGAAGAGTACCATCTTCTATTCTACTTTTTGGAATCAGTATCAGAAGCCAGCGAAGCCCTTACAGAACGCATGAGAAAGTACATAGATTCTGGTTTACTCAAAAATGATTTCAAGCAAGAAGATGACGACACAGCTGACCTGTTAGAAAAATCTATAATCGAAGAAGAGCCCAAAAGCATACTAACTGAACTCATTCAGGAAGGCGTGATTACTCAGCATGATGTTGACACATCTTCAGTGATAACGAACTCGGAATTCAACGAGTCAAATGTGACTGACAATCGAAAAGTTGATGACGACAATCGATCTAGCGTTTCTTCTGTCAGTCTTCGTAAAATAATCGTCGACATACCAATAGAATGCGATGAATCAGTGGCCGACAGTTCTATTATAGAAACTAGCGATAATGTAACGACTGTCACTATCAGAAGCGGTGGACAATGTTGCGCTGATCACAGGATATCAGCTGATGTTAGCGAGAACGTGTGGGCAAATGTTCGGTGGGATTTTCTCAACCCAACAGATTTTGGCTATGATCAAATCCCGAGTGTTAAAAGAAGTCGTTCTGAGTCAGCCATTACACCTGTCTCTCAAAGGAAAAACGAAGACCTTTATGAGAGGCTTCACGAACATGATGTCGAAGCCGAATCATGTGGAAGCATCACACCTTACGAATCAATAGAAGATTTATATGACTGTATAAAGAATGCCCAGTACAGCAGCGCGGCCGCTGAGGAGTCCTCGCCGTCGACCGAAAGCCAGTCAGAGCCCCAATATCCGGACTACTATGAGAAAGCGAGCACCACCCGACAAAGTTCCGCGAGTAGCGAAAAAAGCGGAGCCTCATCCGCGTTTCCGTTTTCGAAATGCGGTTCGAGCGATACGGACGCGTTTACATCGTGTGAGTCGACTAGCGGGATAAGTACTTTTGCTACGAAAAGCATCCCGGAGTCTCTCAAGTGTCGTGAGTTACCTCCTCCGCCGGCGGAAGGAGTTTCTGGTGAGAGCGCGATCCTTCTGAAGCAGTTGTTCATGGGTGAGCTGATGGACGCGTACGGAGAGTTCCTGACGGCGTACCCATACGCGCGCGCGCTGCTGCGGCGGAAGGTGCGCCGTGACGAGCACTTCGCAGCCCTGGCTGACATCCGACGAGGCGCTGCCAAGTATACCATTAGCGACTACCTCGAATTACCGGTAAGTACATACAGCTATCAACGGTACATTACATACATTAGAATTAATGCCCTCACGTATTGTACTGTGACATGTGTTACGAAAGTTGGTAGGATAATGTTGCTTCATTGCACTTGACCTTACGGAGAGTTCGTATCGGAGCGAGGAGTGTAATGAACGTGTCAAATGAGCTCATTACGTTTAATCGGTGAAGAAAATGAGAACAATGCAGCGACTCGCTCTTTGCTTGAGGTAGATTGATTTAGATCGAGAGTAGGTTCAATCCGGGCGACAATGATCCGTGTGACATGCGCACGAGCCGACCATTCAATGCTAATGGAGCGGAAGAGCGCGCACGTGTAGCTCTCTCTCGTGATCATTACAGACATTGTTTCCCTGAACACTCGATGCCGCAATGCTTTCAGTTTCAAACCACCGAGTTGCCCACTGGAAAAAAAAACTAACATAGATTAAGCATCGATTAAATATATCTATCATTTTCCCATAAGCTCTAAAAGGTAGAACAGAAAGCGAAATACTTCGTAATCCTTTTGTAGACATAGGTACGTATGTGTAAAATGTATTCGTGATTCTGATTCTATCGACGCGACTCGCACATTCAATGATAGTTACAAAACGCCGGCCTAGGGTTGGCAGAACCTACATTTTATTCTTGTTGCATAACTTTTATTGCTTTTTGAAACTCTTCAGATTCTGTAGCGATTTATAACTGATTTTACGAACGGATGTTTCCGATTGATAGCTTTTTTGAATAGTTTGGTACCTCCTTGTGTTAGCAGCCCTATACATCGTGATGTTGCGATTTGCCCCTCGCCACGATGGTGGAGATATGACTTGGTACTAATACTAATACCCCTCGCCTTTGCACTCACATAGCGCTATCATCATAGCATAATGATGAAAACTATGATTTGGAACCTCCATAAAGCGTAGTGACCTGTTGATTTTAGCGAGGGTTTTCAAAAAGTATTTATATTTCGAGAAGTATTTAAACCTGTAAACTAAAATTATTTATATGTGGGAATATTGTAAACTTCCAAATTCGATCAAGGTCGATTAGTAAATCTGATGTCAAGTCTTATATTGTCTCTTGTGATTGAAAAAACATTAAGAAATCGTATAACTTGACGTGAGATTTAACAAGAGATTAAGTTCAATAGGTTTTCCAAGACACCCTTCTTTGAAAATAAAGCCAGGCCTGTTGGGTACAGTTCACACTTAGTTACGTGAAGTGTTACGACTGTAAATTAGCAATTAGAAAATCTACAACATTAAGTCATTCATGACAAATACTGTTCCTAAGAATAATGACTTCGATGCTAGCCAACAAATCAAGGTACACGATGTGAAGTTGGTAGAACTTAGCCAAGATGTAAATATTTAAA
Source organism: Hydraecia micacea (assembly GCA_914767645.1). NCBI lineage: Eukaryota > Metazoa > Arthropoda > Insecta > Lepidoptera > Noctuidae > Hydraecia > Hydraecia micacea. The sequence continues at coordinate 8,218,757 of OU611794.1, forward strand.
ATAAAGAACATTTACCGTACCAAAGAAGAGTTAAACAGATAACTTTATATTGTTATTAACGTACCTGTAGTCTAGGAAACATAAATGCTTACGTATAAATATACTAATCTAAAGGCGTCTAATAAATAGCAAACGGAGGCTTTATGTACTTTGTAAGAAACGTCATATCGCTGCGTAAGGTAGAGGGTTTACAAGCGGCGTAAGCGCTTCGTGCTGAGAGTATATCGACGGAATTATGAGAAAAATCTTATTTATTGAACGTTGCATCTCATCTGCATGAATTCTAATAACAGTCGCCGCGGTGTTGTATGCAGATTTAAAAAAGTAGGAGCTCAAAAGTGGTTTAACAAGGTTCTACGTCGAAATGCGGCGCGTACGCAGATTGACTTTAAGCTTAACTTATAGGTCGTTTTTGTCGGTAATGTCGGACTCTGTGGACGATGTGATCATGTAAGGGATCATGTACGAGTCTGGAATTACTCGTATGGCGAGGCGAAGGGCGTTAATGGGGAACCTGATTTTTCTAATTTAAATAGACATATACAATACACAAAGTATAGTGTGCAGCTGTGTCTGTGGAACAACCTTAATATATAGATATTAAGGTTGTTCTACATATAGATGTAGATTACAAGTTTGGAAACCTTGAATCAGTGAAACTGACTAATCAATGAAACTGGCGACTGAGGGAAACTGACCAGTGATACGCAGACTCATAAATAGATATCTTCTATCCATATGTATCCGACTTCTATCTATCTATATAAATAAAACAAAGTCGGTTTAGACCACACACCATTTATAACTCAAAAATGACTGGACCGATTTTTATGATCTTTGATATTATGTTGGATTTATCTCCGCCCCGAATAGCAGAATAAATATTAAAACATGGGAAAATTTCTCATACATTTTGTGTGGAATGGCTTTTTTAATGAATAACAAAAAAAGATTGATTCTGAGGTGGTACGAAGTTTGCCGGGTCAGCTAGTATACATTTACATACTCGTATTTTTCAAATTATTTGTTGATGCTCGTTTACTCGTAGCTGGTCAATATAACGTTAACTGTATCATACAAAATGTTGCTCTTCGTTAAAATTGATTGTAGCATGAATGCAGGCTAACCTTACCCGCCCACGCGCGCGTTTACAAATGACTGCACTTGGCCGTCCCTAGGAACAAACTTAATCCCATTGAATTTGATACCCCGCTGCAGAAGAAGCGAGAAATATTTTCATCATAAATATGTTGTTGCTAAAGTTATGTATGTTTCCTTATTCGCGTCATAGACATGGTTATGTAAAGATTGTTAATTTTATACAGGCAGGATTGTCTAACGATAAATATCGTGCCAATGATGTTGAGAATGCGGCAGGATGTGCGTTTTACGATAATGAGCAAATGTACACACCTTCCTCTCTCGTTTTAAAGGCAGATGAGATAAGTTATAACATGGATTTATTCAAAAGCATTGAGTATGAAATAGATAGCGGCCAATTAAAAATGGAAAATATGGAAGTCTCATTTGCCTCTTAAAACTATGAGATTTTCAGTGATGAGAATAATGTAGTTAGGATCTGCTTTATAGAGGAACTGGAAACAAGAGCATGATCAACACAAGCCTTGGAATATCAATGATAAATGGGTTTTCCATTAGTCTCCTCTTCCGCCTGGATTATGCAGTGTTAACTGTAGATAGATTATATGTGTCTGTCGACTTTATTAAATTTTGACATTGCCAACGGTGATAAACATTACTTCTAACACAAAAGATTGTCTGTTTTGGCGATTCTATATATTCATATAGTATAGGTATACACTGGCAAAAGTTTGAAAAAGAGCTCCACAAAAATCCGTCTCATCTAATTCTAAACTCGTGAACGTACAGTGGGTTATATGTGTTAGCTGACCCACCTAAAAGTTAGACGAATTTGAACCTTCTGCAATTAGCAGTACCTAGATAAATGTGTTATTCGATTTCGAGCTTCACGAACTACATAGAACGACTTGTTCAAGGTAGGTAAATATTATAGAATACAGTTATGCCAATTTGATCTTTAACACGTAACCTTAGGGTAGGTAAGCTTTTGAATACTGTTTTATCACATGATGGAGTTGTTAATTTCAACGATACTTGTTAAGTCGATTTGGTCTAGTGGTTGCAACAGTGAACCTATAGCAACATGGTTGCGAGTTCAAAACAAACTTTCCACTTCTTGTAGCTTTATGTTTACAATATTCAATTATGTTTTTTGAATCCAAAACATTATTTATATTAAATTAAAATAGTTAATTTAAATGAACTATTTAAAAACAAATACCTAACATGAGAAATAAAAAACAATAATGATTATGATAACGATTTTATTCAAAATAAATACAAAATAATCACTTACAAAATTAATTACTTGTTTTAAATATAAGGTATTCTATGATAAGCTTGAATTTTTGTTTCTTCGTTTCAACAATGCCTATAAAATACCCATTTTTATTTTTAAGTAGGTAAGTAATCAGTTACATGTAGTGAATCAACATGTTATATGTTTAGAAATATATATAGGTATTTCTATTTTATAACAATAACATCACCACATTAACTATCATACTTACCTACTTCTAAACTATAAGTGAAAATATTTTTTTAGAAAATAGTAATTACTAAAATATAAGTGAAAAAATAGCACTAAATACTTTGATGTTTTACCTACTTTATAATTTTTTTATACTTAAGTATTTTTAGTTTTAAATATGGTTATGATCGTAAAAAGGACCTGCTTATTCATTGTATGAAACACTTCCATAGAAATTATGATGACAACAGTTTATTTAACACACACACTGACACGTAAGTAAGTATTGTTGACTGCGGGCGGTGGTGATATCATAATAGCGAAATGGAGCTGGGAGCACCATGTCTTTCCACAATTTGTTGCAAGCGGCTTCGCATGCCGCACACCATGTTCCAGCAAGCATCACTTACTCTTCATGAGAACGTTGAAATCACAAGTTGCGCCAAATTCTCCTGACTTCTGATGAATCCCAATTTAAAATCATTTGACCCCACAAGTTTTCTATTGGGTTTACGTTTTAACCACAATCTGACTGTATTTCTGTGAAACAAAGAAATGAAACAGGTGTCACTATACGTTATAAAAAATATGTTTGCTTACGTCACGGCATAAGGAATAGTTAGGTATAAAAACAAAGTATAAAATTAGAAAAATACACTTACTGCTATAATATTATGTCTTCTAGCAATCTCTCTGATGCCAACATTCTCCTCGTGCAAATAGATTATTTTGTATTTTAAATAATCACTCAATTGAGACATGATAATAAAACTAAAAAATAAATTGAAAACTTGGAAAAAGACGTTGTTTTCGCAATTTAGTAAGGCAAGGTAAAACATATTCACGCGTAGTCACTGCAATTGTGCGTAGACTGGCTTTTAGCTTTATTATTGTGACGGTTCATTTTTATTTTCCTACCCGTATTTTTAGTAACATTTGAATACTAGTTTTATAATGAATACGCATATTTGTCTTTCAACTACCCACTTATTACAAGTTAGGCGAAAATATTACCGAGTAGCGCTAGTCTGATAAACTCATACAAATGAAATAACTCTTAATGTTACAGGCAGAGGGTTCAAATTCCTTCGGTTATAGGGTGGGTCAGGTAACTCATATAACCCAGTGTACGTGTAATAGCAGCCGTGGCCACTACAATCACGGGATTGGTATCTAAAGTGTGAACACATCGCGAGGCGACGGGACGCTTCGTGCAGGGAATGCTAAGCGATGCTGCGTGTGAGCACTGAAATCTAGATAGACATTAGATACTGTTATAGGGCCACAGCTTATTGTGTGGCGGGAGCGAAGTGTGGGATCATCATCTTCGTTGAGATATTCTTGTATTGTTAAATTATGCACAGCTTTGTCTTATCTGAATGCTTATTCATTCATAAACTACATGTGCGTTATTAGCATTATTTGCAATGATAGTGTTTATAAAAGCATCGTTTTTGTCATAAACTCTTCCTATACTTGCTGTGGGCTTCCTATTTTGTAATAACTTGATGGCCTTCAGACAGAAAATGTTGTTCATCATCATCATCATTTTATCCGAAAGACGTCCACTGCTGGACACATGCCTCCCACAAACACCGCCACTTCGACCGGTACTGTGCTTCTCGCATCCAGTGGATTCCTGCGGCCTTCACGAGGTCATCGGTCCACCTTGTCTTCCAACACAATGTCTTCCGGTACGCGGTCGCTATTCCAGAACCCTTCGGCCTCATCGGCCATCTAAAGTTTTGTTAGGAAATCTGCCTAATCCATACTAATATTATAAATGCGAAAGTGTATCTGTCTGTCTGATACCTCTTCACGCTTAAACCGCTGAACCGATTTAGATGAAATTTGGTATAAGAGATAGTTTTTGAGTCCCGGGAAAGGACGTAGGATAGTTTTTATCCCGATATTGCCACGGGATCAACACTTATGCGGGTGAAACCGCGGGGCGCTGCTCGTGATATACACATCATATATTTTCGAGATATATGATGTGTATTCTATTACTATGAAATATATTGTACGTTCAGAAAGACGCGGATTTTGTTCAAGCGTCAGATAGTTTTGTTCTAATCTCGGCTTTTATGATCACATCCTAATGATCTCGTAAAATGAGGCAAACATCAGATACGTTTAATTATTCCACACGCAATAAACTCGTAGGCCGATGGAATAGCCGAGGATAATTTTGTCTGGATTATAGGTGCATAAAACGCAGTAGGAATGGAAAATGGCAAACTGTATTTTAAGATTAACGATAGAGAATATAATCCTTCTTCATCTGCATTACTTACCGCTCGTAACAAGTTGCCAGTAAATAAATATGTTCCTGCACTATCAATCTATTACTCTTCTGTCAAAAAGACAAATCGGTTGGCTACTGCCCCCAGCACTCCCGGCACGCCCCCGCCGCCATCGCGAGGCCATGGCCTAACATTCCAAGGCCTCACTCCACCATCTACATACCATCTGAGATTGCGCTGATTACCTTAGAACTTGCAAACTGGTCGTATTGAGGACATTAGGATACGATCTCGATTCTACATTGGTTTTAAATACGCGTCAATGACATTTTAACGCTGTGCCCACTATTCAGAGATGCTATCTTACTATTATTGCTGCTATCAACAATGTATACAGCTAATAGATAGTAGATAATTTATTATTATGTAAATGTTATGACATGGAACTGCGTCTAATAGATTTTGTCCGTCATTTGCATCCATTTCGTATGTAGAATTGTCTCAAGGCTAAGTAAATAGTCGCCTACGTGGTTTTCGCACGAAATATATGGTTTGGGCAGGAGTTAGTGTTTTTTGAGCAAATAATACATTACCACTAGCTCGTCTGTCATATTTTTAAACTCGGAAAGTGGCGTCAGTCTATTTTAAAGTTGATAGCTACAATGATTTTGTTTTGGCGAGTCCATTTTTCTATGACGACATCCACTGACAAGGCCTACTAAATTAGTCATGTTATTAATTGTCTGCAACTGTATTAGACCGGATTTATCTTTGTCATATCAGACAGTTGAGATTGAGGTGCGTAAAGTTGTACATACTAGTATCTATACATAGAGCTGCACTTGCTTTCGACGTCTATGTATCTTATTGGATTCCAGTTTTTCCACAAACACACACAATTTACTATATTAGATAACAATCAGCATTATAAATAGAAAACTCAACACGTAGGTATTTTAATGGACACTAAAAGCTCAAGGAAAACAACGACGTTAAATACTTATGTAGAATCTAGAGATTTGCTTTTGAAATTCTTTCGTATGTCCGGAGCGGACGTTCCATACATACTGAAGGATCGAAATAAACTGTAAAGCAAGGCATTCAACTCTTAAAGCAAGGACAGAAGGTTCAATATCGAATAAAGAAAAGTAAATCAAAATACGTTCAAACGATGAGCAGAGAATAGCAATGATCAGTAAAGATCGGATTTTGAGACTAATAAGTTTATTTTGGGAAAAGCCAACAAGACAGTGAAACCTATCTTACAATAAAGAAAGTTCATCGGAATATTTTCTCTTACTGTTCGTGGTTTTTATAGGTTCCGTTTGACTGGAAGATTTAATAGCGATGTCCGATAAACAACAACAAGAAAACGGTTCACATCCACATTGCTGCTTCATTAGTCATACACCATCGTTGTTTGAAGAAAAAACCTTCTTGGTTAACACACCTTAACGAAAAATCTATATTATTATAAGTATTCAAGATACCAAAATAGGGATTACGTGGCAACAAATTGGTTTTTGTTGAAATTCGAATTGAACAACCAGTGTCAAGTTGCCAAAGACTCGTTGCCTTTTCTGGCCACATTTGCGATGCGACGTGCCAAGCCTAAAAACATGTTAATCTTTGAAACTTGATACAGAAAGTCTGTATTACACAATTAGACAGGTGAACTATGTATGTTTCTTCTTTCAACATAAACTTTTCGTAAGAGTACACAAGTTTCTTCAAGAAGATCAACATAAGCTTATTATTTAAATGTTAAATGCGTAACTTCGATAGTTGTTCACATTGAAGTCTCATCTTGGACACTGTGACTTATGTCTTGCGTAATAACTACTGAATGATAGTTAAACTGGTTGCTGATATTTAAATTGTGTTGATTGTTTTGGTCATTAGGCAATGACTTACAATGGGAGTAATGCATTTACAAGTGCGGTGATTAGCTGTTGTTGAGTTCGTTTGTTTTACTGCCCACACATACATCAACTACCATAAGAAGATCAACTGCATTTTTACCAGATATTTAATTTTTTTTGTAAACGGGTAGCAATATGTATGTGTATGTATTTATAGTATTTTTAAGTTATATTAATATTGTATTGTATGTGTTTTATATGGGCCTTGATGCCTGAAATAAATGGATAAATTAAATTAAAATTAAATATCCCATCGGGAGCATTTTCCTGTGTGGAATGCAGGAGCCAATACATGTCTTTACTCAAGGATTCTATTTCTATCGTTTTTACTATCTTACCCTTTTAGAATTATCTGGGACGTTAACGATGAATGACAAATCTTTCCTGTTTAGAAACTCATTTTTATCTGCTATTATCTTGGGCATTCGTCAGACTGGAGTGGTCTCATAAAAAGCTCGGTGCTAGTGCAATAAAATTCATACTGTCAATGGCGCCAATACTTGCTGGTCTACGTCCTATTTATGTGGTTTATCTAAGAGGTTCTTCGTTAGATAAAGGATGTAGATGCATCATGATTATGAATTGTAACCCTTATTTGTATAAAGACAAGGTTTTAGAATTGCGCATCTAAGAATCATCTTGAATTTTAAATTACCTTTTCAAACAGAAATCCTCCTGAGATACTAAATAGAAACTTAGTGTTTGGGTTATATTTGAATTGGATCACATAGGCACATATGTAGTTCAGTATTATTAAGCATTTGACGACAAAACACATCTACTTATTTGTTAGTTATGTTACACCATTATTCTACTTTGGAAGTTATTGCTACATCATTCACGTACTTGACGAAGGTTTAAATGCCATAAAACCATCGTTTAAATTAAGATTTAAATTGGAATGCCATCCAACATTTATAAAATACGCCGTATCATAAACATGCATTTAGTGGAGGTGTCAAAAGATGTTAATTAAAATTCATAAGCATACATACGAAATTTTTCTGACTTAATTTTATTGAATTTATTACAAAATTATGTTCGCTCGATGAAAATACATAAAAATAAACCAACCTTCGCCTTTTAAGGGGAGTGTGGCTCTAACGATCTTAGTTTGGATATACCAGCATATGATTTTCCAAGATAGGAAACATAAATATACTTTTAGGGACGACATATAAACCAATTGGTTACCGTAATAAAACGTGTCTTGACTGTACAGTAGATTTTTAGCAAAGGTTTGACCACGTCTCGAATACAAACGAACAATTCTGGAGTACAAGGTAGGTATACTGTTTTCTTCATCATGCATTTCACAAGCAGTGATCAGGATCAGGATCAGGAGAATCAGGATCGACATTAAAAAGATACACATTCGACGTTAAAAGGCACCTAAGAGAAGTTAACATTAACGGTAAAAAAGATAATTAACGTAAAACACAACCCGAGATGGTTTATTACATAATTGATGTTGTCAGCGGCCGAATGCTTAATTCGTTAATGGAGCCAGTTCCCCTATCCTCGGCCCTGGTAATGGCGAAACGTCTAACGGTACCGGAGTACATTTGTTGATTGATGAACTCTTAGTTGGTGACGCGGTATATTTACGACGGATGCCTTACGCCTCGGCAACAGATCGTATGTCATGTCACGTCTTAAAAACACCTTCAACGAAAACACTATATTTCTGGATAAGACTGCTATGGTATGTTAGTGGAATCAATATGCAAAGATCTTGATAGATCGCTTGAACCAACAATGTGAGTGAGCATAATTGCATATTTTATCAGTTCTTTGATCTGAATAAATAATTAATTGGAAATCTAGAAACAGTCTCCAATGTGGGAGACAGTAATTATAAATACTGTTTTCTGTCACATCTGTGCCGTGGTGGTAAGAAATTCATAAAAGTATCAATTGGCTGTATATTAGTAGTGGTGCGTGTGCGACTACCGACAGCCGCCCCTCCCAGTTCTGCTTTCTACACGCGCGATTTCACTGACGGCGCCCGCGCTGCCGCCGACGCTCCCAGCTGCTTTTTGTACTAAAACACGCGATTTTTAACAAATACTTACAGTATTCACACCTATGCTATATCAAGCATTGGAAACAGGTTTTGGATTTTACAACAGCAAATTCTCACTACAGAATTCTTTACTGTGGTATATGAAACCTCCACTTCGCATCGTAAATAGCTCTCAGTCACACAACTTTAGCAGAAATTCCAAAACAATGAACAACATTTTATCTCAATTCTCCCCCGGCTGTGCCCAGTAGTATCAATGTCTTAGATAATGCAATAAATTCTGCGGCCCTTACAATAAGATTCTTCGTACATTTGTTGCGCGTGCGCTTGCTCTGCACTATCAAGCTCGCCAGGGCTTTCTTTGAGACGCAGTGACTCATATCTGAGTCAGAACTCAGATGATCTGACTAACGCAAACCATTACTTATTGTTTCTTATTGTTTGTTTTCCTAGCGCTTCCATATTAATCAGGATATTATCTAAAGTGGTTTCATTTAATACAAACGGCGAGTGTAGACTAGACACACTGAACCTAAGAAAACTGCTAAATGAAGAAATCGCGGTCGGCTTTTAAATGTGTAGTCATAAGATTTGGAAATTCATATTAGACAAAATCAATATAGTAACTTCAAAGATAATAACGCACATCCTATAGACTTAATACGTAATAAAAAAAAACAAAAAACAATTCTTGTTTATCGGTAAATGTTTCTCTAAGCAGAGGTCTTAAAACAGGTTGAGCGCCAATGAGTCATGTGTTATAAAATGGCGCTTTTGCGTTACAGACAGAGCTGAATTCTATCGAATAAACAAGTAAACATGCCGTAAAGACAAAGACAGCAATATGTTATATAGTTAAACTTGGTGCTTAACATTTTCGTTGAAGGTTGATATTTAGTTACTACGAATTACGTTATTCAAGTAAACTACACAGCGGAAACTCACATATTCCGGTCGTGTTATGTCCAACATCCGTTCTATTGTGCTCATTCAATTCTATTGCCGAGGTAAATGCACGCGAGCCTCAACCAAATGCGATTCGTTTGATTCGAATGCCAGCATCTGAAATAACATTGATAGCATCATCAGTAATAGTGCAAAAACTAACAAATTTAGGAACTGGCCACATGTGCTTACTGTGGAAGATTTATGAAGTGTTGGAGAAAAAGAGATCGTAGAAAAAAAACTTGCCATCAAACAACCACATGTTTTTGTGCATACAGCGGGATCTTCAAAGTAAATCAAACAATTTGAATACACAGCGAATGAAGGACGACCGACACACGTGTCCGCAAACATTTTTGGGCTCTGTTTGTACAAAACTGAGGTCTTAATGATCTTTGTTGTTTGTTGATCTATGGCCTGCCCTTAAATGTTGTACCGAATTTACTTGATCGTGTCGTTCCGAACTAAATTTATGTAGTGATACTTTGTTGGAGGCCATTTTTTGACCAGTACTCGTAGCGTAGGCGGTTGATGCGTCAATGACCCGCAAAACTTGCGAATCCGCATTCAGCAGGTAGCACAACGGCTTTTTTAGTTTTGATTCAAAAAGCCATTTACTTACTGTTTGGCAAAATTATATCGAAGTTACAGCCACTGCCTTGAGTCATCGGTTACAATAGGCTAACTCCGGGCTTTTGCTAGCTACTTAGCTGTTTGCCTTGTTTGGTAAGACACTTTCGGAATGCCGTTCATTAACCAATGTGGCGGTGCTTGTCTCGGGAGGAATGAAGCCCTAATTAAATTTTTACTAACTGGGTTATAATCCGAGCAATTCTTGTATTGCTCGTCGGAAGGCTTGTCATTTACAACTAGTTCCGTGACCTCGCTCACGCATTCCCGCGCCTGCACCTAACTGTACTTTCCCGTTGACTTAATGCCGACTTTGGACAGAACCTGATCTTAGGCAAGTGTACATTATAGCGCTGAGATGGCGATCGGCTGTTGCAATTTAATTATATTTTGTGTATGCGAAGCGAAGCGGGCGTTGCGTAGATCCCAACGGACCAGCCGAAGCTGTAGCCTCTGGGCCCGCATGCCGCGCATTCCAGCCGAGTGCCGCCGAGGCCGGCCGAAGCGGCCCGAGCGAGCTGCTGCCCGCGGCCGACTTCACACCGGAGTATGCGCGAGCGCGGCGAGAACGTCTCGTCTGTCTGCACAAGCTATCTGTCAACAAACTTCTCCGTCGAAAATAGCTGGCAGCTCAACTTTCGAGTGATCCTTTCCAATATTGACTGGTTTATTGTGTAGTGTGAGATCTCATCAGAGAACTCGTATTGTAAGTTCGGCATTGACTCTGGAGGAACCGTGTTATTTTTTCTTTTGGATCGCGTGCAACGCTCGCCGTGAGCTGGAGCCGCGGACGTGTGTGAGTGACTGTTCCGTCTACCTACATGGAAAGTAGCCCTTGATGAAGCTAGTGCTCCGATCCTATCCATCGGATTTTGTGATGTCTTATGTTTTACGGTAAATAAATCTCTTATGATGTGAGAGTGTTATTTTGTGTTCATCTAGCGGGTGACGATTCTATGGCCTCGATACTTCGACTTTGGAGTATTCCGTTAACTTACGATTGTTTTTTGATTCATCTTCTGCGATTAAGTTTTTATAAATACAATGTCAAACGGTTGTTGAGTTTAGTCATTATAAACTCAAGATTGATCATCAGAACCCAAGCATGCGATCACAATAGCATCAGGTGTGGGCACAGAGTGAATGATGAAATAGCTTTGGAGAAAAAGATTATAACATTCAACACCTACCTCTCGAATTACTAAAACATACAACATAATATGGCAATCATTTGACAAATCAAATTATATATATACTTGTTTACTAAATTGGAGTTTTTTGGCATGTATAACAGGTTCAATCATTAGTTTAAAACAGTACATAGAAAAAATGTCTAGAATCGGTTCAGCAAGAATCCAACAAACCCTTTTTTACAGGTTTCTTATAATCAGTAAACTAGATCATGTTGTCATTGAAAAGTTCCAATTAACGGAACTACTCCACTCATAATTTTCGTGTTGCCGAAAGCCTTATTTTTGTTTTCACCAATAACATAAACAACTTTCTCTATAGTATATAAATTGCCACCATAACTTGAAAAATTAGCTCCAAGAACAATAACGTCATCGGCGGAACCACAATTTTCCTAGTAATCTCATTCAGACAGGTTTTAGCGCGCCAATCATCAGATGTAAAAACGTTCTCCAACGGAAATATTCGACAACGCACAGGCTCAGTCATGCTAAAAACCGGTAATACCATAAAGGTAAAAGGTTACTTAGCATTAACAATAAATCTCCAATACGCCTCAATGGTAGACACCGTCACGTTCTAGAAACACCTGCCGTTTCGGTTTTTTGAAATCACAAACTATTCCGTTTAATTTTAACCTTGTGTATATATCAGAATCTAATATTAAAACAAATACGAACGATTATCTGATGATTCTACCAACCGATCCCTTCAAACTTCTAAATATTAACTCATTTGTTTATCATCAACATGATACACTCATCTCGTTGATTTGAATTCAATAGTTGCTATAGTTGCTATTACTAATGCTGTGGCATTATTGTCACTCGTGATATCATTGGCTCAAATTGGTTTATTATTATATAAATCTGGTATATCTAGTCCAGTATCGAATTTAGTGTAATCTGAATGAATAATTAATTTTGTGCGCCATTCATGGTTTACTTTTTAGCTAACTTGTTACCAATCAAACAAACCCACGGATACTTTTGAACCTTCCAACACAAAGGCGGTAATAGAAACGCTTTGATACATTTGTAACTGCTTAAACCGTCGACATAACAAGCAGGACTAATAAGCGTTTGCATTGTCTGAACCACATATACGGTCAGCTCACATAGTTCAAACCCAAACAATCCTATCACGTCGGAAGTATTATTATATAAACCTGAATGTTGAAACTAAACTTTACAACATATTACTGCATTATAATTTTCAATTCTGGGAGTTATAGTGTCTTTTGTCTATAATTTGAACTTCCCCTAGTGCGGCAGTCGCATGAACATCATCATCTACATCGTCGTTAATGTTAACCACTTCTTGTTCGTAACCAGTTGCTGCCTCTGATTTCTATCCCTAGCGTAAACATCCGCGACCGCCTGCAGGGCTTGTTTGGCGACTAACGCTTTCTATTCCCGGACCAAACCGCCGGATCCGGAAGAACTCTGATTATAACCTCGTTACTGCCACACAACATACATGACTCTGTTTCAATTGTCTGCCTAGTCTCTTAGAATTTTATCATTACAAAATGTCATCATTATAATGTACTTAGTGCTTCTATCGCTGCATACGTAATAGGTATTCAGAATTTGTAGCGTGCACGTTTTCTTGCTATGCTTTCCATATTCGTAATTTTGCTTCTGTAAGCGATGTCGTGTTTCGATTTCTGAATATGCATTATTTCAATCTTAGTTCCAAGATTAGCTTAAAATGAATATAGGTACTTAGTTTATGATCAAATGTTTACAATATGGTTCTTGGAATATTGCAGTAATTTTTTCAAAGCCCTTTACAGGCTTCGCAAACATCCCAAAGGGTACGTCAAAAGCAGTATGAATGGAAATAGGTCGTAGTACCTGGTCTAGTAAATAGGGTTAGTGAAGTAGGGCTTCACAAGTGCACGTGTGTGGATGCCTCGACAACCGAGACTGGCCATGTTTACTCACGCGTGAACGTTGTAACCCATTACCAGATTATATAGGATTTCTTCTTAATCTATTTTATAGCATCGTATATTAAATTAGATTATGGTTGTTGTGGCTTTAAATTAGATTTTCGACACGTGTTTGTTGGCTCATAATAATCTCTGATTCAAATCTAGGAAGCCTTGTCACGGAAGTTACTATGCTTAGAGTAATAAATGATTTATTGACAAAAACGCCACACAACACAAATTACTTAATAAACAACGATACATACTGTTAAATAGGCCGAAATGAATAAAGCACGTTACATTAAAGCAGTAATTTAAATACAATCAGCCAATTAAAATCACATCATAAATTTGCGAGTTGTTTGACGTTTCGAAACTTTCTCTGCCCAATCCTTCCGTCAATAAAGTAAGTAACAAAGCTGAAGGGCAAAAGTTAAGTAATGAACCTACTTAAAAACATAGCCCACAGTTTGTATCCAATATTCCTTTTGAAATTAATGAGATCAAAGCAGTTTTTGTCACACTGATGCTCATTTTTATTGAAAATGATTAGCTTTTTTGTACTTTGTTCGTCATTGACACACTGATTTCTCTAATTAGCCCAGAGGTCATTTTCATTAACTGTGCTGCCAAATGTAATTTATGAACTTTGTTAATTATAACCTCATCTGTAGATGTTTCTTAATTTGCTCATGTTCATGAGTCTATTACTGGGTTTTAATCTTCATATCGCTTATTATACCTTGAATTGATTATTTTGAAAGCTTAAGAGATTCTTCGTTAATTTTCGATTAACACTCATCGGCATTAATTAGTAGAATCATTACAGTAACCGTGCAGCCGTCGCTGGATAACAGCTCTGACATACAGTTGCCAGTTAAAGCAATTATTCGAATTACTTTATTTTCATTTTGTCTAATTCACGCTTTAAATCGTAAGTAATGAGCGAACAGCTTCACTTGGCGAGTCATCGTTTTGACGCCTCTTTTGATACCACTTTTTATAGAAGAGCACTCAGAAGTAATCGATCGTTTCTAGAAGGAAGATTCCACGTTTTTGCTTGGTGACAGAGAGAAGCTGTTTTTATCAATTTTGGTTCCAACGACGTCGATGTATTACGGTAAATTATAGGTATTTGTAATGTTTTAAAAACTTTCACTTCTCAAAATTCTACTATTGGAAGTTAGAAAGGTTTATTTAATGAATTTTAGACAAAAACAGCACTTTAAACTTGGAAAAATAATCTAAACACTGTATGAGAGCGTAAGTGGGCGGAGTTAATGATGCAAGATAAGATATAAATTGGCCTCAGTAATTATCAAATTTCACGCGTCTCTCGCTATTTATCGGAGAATAAATATTGTTAGCCTGATTTTATCGTTTACGACACACGCTTGTTTCATAACTACTACACTCATGTACGTGGAAACCAGTGAGTGTGAATAGGCACAACTAAACATGGTATCATGGTATCAGTGTGTGACTATGTGTACAGATATCGACATTTGGAAAAAAGGTCACAAGTACATTGTTTATGGTGTTTTTGTGACTCCAAACGGATTAACATCTCGTGACAAACTTGGACTGCATTAGAACGTAGTTAAAAGCGGACAGAAAGAATTTTTATTGCTCTCCGAAAGAGGACATAAAATTTTATTATTTTTAGGAGAAAGACAAGATAATTAACGGCCATCTGGATATAAATACGGGAGACATTTGTTGGAAATATGGTTTATAACATTCAGTAACGGATTAATAGAACAAAGTGGACATAACATAAACTAACAAAGGAGAAGTAAATCGAAGATTAGCGAAAGGGATTTATGTAAAGTGCTGGTATAATAGAATGCTTTTTCCTTTAAGGGAGTTCATTTTAACAATCTAATCTAATGAGCACATAACAAAGTTTGTTTGACCTACAGAAGATGTTGTCCTCCCGTTACGAATAGACATGCTTGGTAAACAAGTGACCTAGAGAAAGCAAGCCAGCTTACGACGAGGAGCATAATTTAACTATTGATGCATAATAATTCCTTGACCTAGTGCTTAATAAGGCTAAAACTGGGGTCACTAGTACTGGTAATTGGTTTGTACTTAATTGGAAATAAATTGAACGCAGAAAATTATTCACAGGTTTGTAGCACACATATTCAAATGCGAACGAGTATTATTCAAGGCCCTTCCATGGAGAGAAATATGAACGAAGCAACAAATCGTTTCCTATAGAAGATGGCACAATGGCTCTTACAAATTACGTGATTGATTGCAACCTTTTACCTAATAACATTGTTACTCTGACTGTGTTCGTGGCCTTACATCCAATGTATGCAAGAAGTGGGAGCGATTTAGCTTAAGGCAGCAATACTGTTGCGTGTAGAACATACATAATGTTTATATTGCCTCCATAGAAAAGCAAAGAAATTAACTATAGACATTGGATGAGCGTATCAGAGCCAGCGACCGGGTTATAGCGCTCCCATCGGACGGAGGCAACAGTTAGAAACATTTAAATAACTCTGTCACGCTGCGGCTAATGTAAGTACCAAGTAACGGTCCCGCGCCCTTCATAACATCTTGAGGCTGTGGTGAAGTAACTCGACCACACTTCTATCACTGTTTGACACTCCGTAAATGAACACACAAACTGTTTACATAACTGAAGTTCCTCAAAAAATAAATATTCCTTAAAAAAACACGAAACCACACGCAACTTTGTGACAAATGCTAATGCCTAGAACAAATACAGAAATGTTCTTACTGTGAAGTAAATCAAAACGTATTTCGTTTTAGTAGCTTAAACTTTACGTTGCATAGATAACCATCAAATAAATTGGTGATAATCTTAAATCTGTGAGATTACTGAATATCGCTCCACGGAAAGCCTCACGTAGGCGGTAAATATCTACTGGGTTATACCTATATTATGTTTATTTTGAATATTTGAATGTAAAGTAAGCTCAAATAAACTTGAGGGTTTTGGCTTTCACTCACGTCTCGTTATTAGATTAAATGACTCCGTGTTCCGCTGTTACTCGTTTACTTTTAAGTGGCACGCTAAATAATTAAGTAGCAATAAGTCGTATTTTTAACAAAGTTTTTTTCCGTGGTAAATAATATCAACAGGTTTTGATTAGATTTCTAAATTATAAAATTCTTACACGCACTATAATCTGAGCTATGGTGTTCACTTAAAATAATTTCCCGATGATGTGGATAGCGAGTGATAGTGGTGTCGTGCGGATCAACGCGACGGGCAGCGAGATGGGCTGCGCAGTGAGCGTGACGTCTGCCACCCGATAGCCCATCTCACGAACGACCCACTTCCGACTCAAGGTCACCGCCTGACCCCCTAAACTTTGTAACATTTCCTCAACCTACACCTGAAATTGGAGCACAGTTATATAACCTCCACTGAAACACGCCAGCGGGCATTGAACTCACCCACTCACCCCTATAAGGCAATTGGTCGGGGCCATTCTCCGGCCGTCAAAATACTGACATGGCTTGACATGATGCAAAGAAATAAAAAAAGTCACGGAATGAGAAGAAATTTATTATTCTGAATGCGTCATCGATCATGCACAGATTCATGTGGGTCCGTTTCGGGATACCAGTGTTTTTTTTTTACTGGATTGTGCTCAGCTTAAGGGGCTTACATGACCTAAACGCAAAAAACGCAAGTTTTAGAAACAATAAAAGTATATGATCGACTACAGTAGGTACCTAAACAAAATCAGAAAAATATATGATATTCTTCAGGATATATTCTAGGTAGATAGTGTGTTGAAAACATAATACAACTACCTAATTTGATACGATAGAAAAAAATCATGAATATATCTCTAAAAACTTTCTTTTTGCAATAAAAACCATACTTAATATAGGTACACACGGCGACACATCAAGCTATACATTTCCAGTTTTAGCTGACCTCGCATTGTATAGGTTTTTCGTACATTCGGAAGTCAGCTTATACTGGTTTAGTATAGCTTGATGTCTAGCCGTGCGTACATACAATCATTATGATTTTTTGTCGGATTATTCTACAAGCAACATACTAAAGCGCTAGTGTTTTAATTTTTTTGTCCAAACAATAGATTTTATGTAAATAGATAATTCCTCCATATTTTGCAATAAATTACCAGCGTTGTGCCATCGCGCTTCTCTTTCTTTTCTATGCAGTCCGACAAAGACCACGCTTTAGGTCATGTAGTCGCCTTAAGGCAACAGAATATAAGGGAATTTTAAATTTCTGAAATTTACACTTTAACTTCGTTTTGGTATAGTAAATCAGTTAAAAAGGGTTTTTCCGCTTTGAGTAATTACTATTTGGGCGGGTGGATGTATAAACATGGTCGTGCGCCGGCTACGCGACAGATTTGTAGATAGGGCGCCAATCAGAGCGTGTGCGCGCGGTATCACGGGCTTTCTGATACACAACACAACACACTTTCTAATCTACGCCTTTGTCACTGCGCTCGACTATTGGCTAACTTGTCTTTATGCCAGACTTTCGCCAATTGTTTTCACGCTACATTTGATTTCTTCACGGTTTTCTTGGCTACGAAATCAAATGTATTATTTTGGGCGGTTACATCATACCTAGTATCAAATCATCTTCAATACTTTTTGGCAAGCATCTTTGACTGCACGTTTGCTCATCAAACAAGAATATGACAGTGATTCTGTTCGTCTTGAGAGTTTACGTTTAATCTAAACTGCGGTTAACCAGAATGGTGTCCAGATTATATTGCCAGCTTACGGGGAGTTAGTTTCCAACGACGAATTCGATCCGAGGTATCCTCGGTCCCAACGCTCCGTGAAATAGGAGAGCGGATTGACAAGAAGCTTAGCCGCAGTGGCTCTCTTGATAAGGTGACGTGTATGCGTGTATTTTAGAAGTGCGCGGGGATGTGGTGATGTGCGCGGGGGGGTGGTGTGCAGGACCGGTCCGCGTACCGGTTTGCGTCGACGTCGCCGACTTAGGACTAACCGTTTTATTAGCTGAGCCATGCTCCACAAACGATAGCTACTGAGTACCGACCGTGGCAAGCAGCCCTCGAGCGCGCGACCAAGCACCTTGTTCAAGCAGTTGCAATTCATTATCGACGTCCGCCGCATGTATGAACTTGAATTTAGACTTACCTAATACTCGAACATGTTTAGCTTTCGGTCACAATACCAGGTGGCCTACTTCGTTACCTTGTATAGGCGGCGCGTTCACAATCGTCATAAAAAGAAGTAAACAATCGTCTCTTGACACAAGTGATGTAAAAGTGAAAATAAAAGAATATTTCGTTTACGACTTGGCTGAGTGAAGTCGCGCGTGTTTTCGCAATTGCCTGTTCATAAGTCACAACATTTCAATCCCTTCGTAGAATACTGCCCGCTGGTAATCTCATTAGTGCTAGCAGCCAATAGTGGTTACGAACTGACCCACTTTGAATACTTACCTCTTCTACAGAAATATGCAAATACATATTACTTACTTACAAATGTTTCGAATTATTTTCATTCGAATATTTAATTAAACAGATGCTAATTGCGTGTAACATGACTATTGGATAGTTTCATGTTACTGTTTAGTCTAGATAATTAAGTAATTTGCAGCTAAGTGTAATGTTACGCATTAGAACAACTTGCAATTTCGTTTTTAACAAGTCTCTCCGAATCATTGTAATATACTATGGGACTAGTCGTTATAGAAAAGTAGACCGGAAAACTGTAGTAAAAATGAACTTGTAAATAAGAACGAAGTCTTCCTCAGTTTTGTTTCTATTTTCGCTTTCAGTTTTGGCCTTGTGTGTTTCTATTTGAGCGCGTCGTCGATGGCAACCTGCCACCACAATGTTTTGGACAGTGGCACACTTTCAAGTGTTTCCAACACGCCGCATCGTGTGATTAAGTCTCAGCTTTATTTAATTACAATATTAACTCGGTAACTGGGTTAACGAACTTAATAGAAGTATTCATAAACGTGTGAATAAAAACACTCAGCTGAACTTCTTTCGACACCTATTGTTTCCACATCACTAGTACTATGAGTAGGTATACATATTATAATATTATTGTGATGCACGCGTTTTGCTTTAGGAAGATATTAGTTGAATGCAAATGTGGACGCGTTTTGCCATTTCCGTCCGTCACGGTAGGCACACTGTGTGAATGAATCGCAAACAAAGCTATTTCGAGAGTCACTATCGTTCAGTCGAGTGACAATACCGAGGCAGATCGGTCAACGATCCAAATTACCCATACCCACACCTGAGCGCGTGCCGCTGTGCTCGCATGCTAGGCACCTGTGATTTGAGAGGCCATGGACACTCGCCCCCGCTGCGGCTGAAGAACAGCCATCACAGAAGTAATGTTTGGTTGTAGGCGTTCCATCGTACGGGATAAATCGAGCTGCACAAAATGGGTTTACATGGCTTAAGAGCTGGTGGTGACTGGTCGTCTCAGCAGTGCAGTGGGTGATATTGGGCGTGATGTTCGAGTCGTTGGTGTCTCGTCTGACGTCGCCGCCGGTGTCGCGGCGACGGCACACGGTGCACGCCGCGCGGGAGGTGTGCAGCGAGCCTGAGGAGGACGCGGCGCCGGTGCAGCGCCGCTCGCGCACGGCCAAGCAGCTTCTGGACAAGCGCAGGAAGGCGCGCCTGTCGTGCGCAGATCTCACCGCCACCGTCAATGCGGAGCCGGAGCGCTCGCGCATGGATGCGCTGAAGGCCTTCCTGCCACTGCGACAGTCCAAGTCTCTCGGACGTCTTGATGGTCTCAAAGAGGTGAGTCTTCTAGGATCTAAATTCTGTCTATTTATGTAAAGTTGCAGCTGATTGTAAAGGTGCTAAGTTTATGACGAAATGTTAGGTTGTCAAAATACGAGTAAGTGACACCAAACGCATTAGGTATGTCTATTATTTACTCCTTAAACTCGTGGAATGTTCTCATTGGTACATTTAGCATAACTTTTTCTTTGAAAACCACTTTACTTTAGAACGATGGAGTTACGGTAATCAACTTGCGACACTAGAGAACGCCACAAGTTGTGGTGACCTTCGCGTCGCTCCCATGCGCGTGCGCCGGCCTCATACACCTGTTACGACCCCCCTCCGGCCCCCCTCACCTCCAAACCTCATGCACTGCTTGCACAACCAATAACACCTAACATTACGTCTTGACCATTTTGTAAATAGCACAATAGACGCAGCCCGCTGAGTGCGACGCACCCAACTCTGTACAACTCATGGTAACATCTATCGGGTTGCGAAACTGACAGCTGAGGGCGTTCATATGAACTATGACATCACACTGCCTCGGATAAGACAATACAAACAATACAAGGGACTCGACATTTCACGGCATGACTCGATGAATTTCTAACATGAATCATAATGCAATATGAGATTCAAGGAGCATGGTTTCAAGTGTAATAAGCTGCTCTCAGATACCACTCTAGAGATTAGCTCAACCATGTTTTTATGTGGCCGTTATTGTACTCTGGAGTATATAAATTAAGCCGGTATCTACACGTTCTGCAATAATAATTCAGCGTGTTTTAAATTTTAAATAATTATGTAGATGACTCTCGCGAATCGCGCGAATAGATTTTATTTGTTAAACAAATTCGGAAACGATTCGTTTTGCAATGTTAATTTCTGCTAACCTGATCTGCATTTCCTTATAAAGGTTTTGAGGTTGATGGTCCATGACCTACAAACGTATTTATCGAGGACATCACTAAATACGTAATAATAAATCAATGTAAGCTTTGACACTTTGACACCTTCCTAAAACTACGGATGTAGTAAATAAATACTCAAATAATGTAGCAAATAAATACTCAATGAAATTCAGTTCGTTGATACATTTATTTCAAGTTCCATTCATAGTTTCAATTGCGTCTTGTAGCTGTTGTAGCCGCAGCCGTAGCGATCTGCGCTCTTCTCATAATTTAATAATAATTCCTAAAATATCTTGTTGACTTTAAAGGCTCATAAGATAAGATTTACTATTTCCTTGTTTGTTTTGACAGCCAAAAATAATACCGTGGATATGCGTACGCGTAGTCGTTAACATAATGATGAATTATTATATTATGGAATTAACCATCATAGCTTCGAATTACTTAGGTTTAATATATTCAAAATATGTCGAATGCTGAAGGTCTGACAAATTGTATTACCATATTCATAATTGCATTGTCAATCAGCTGTGAGAACTGCCAAGATTAGAATGATTTGGTGGCGAGGACAGCCATGCAAAGTTCAGTTTGAGCAGCAAGCACGCGGGCACCGTTACGACACACGCAAACCTTCCGATAGTTTGCAGATAGTACAAGAATGCGAGATAGGCAGGTAGGGGCAGGTATGCTCGAACGCAGCCTTGATGGCAGGTACACTCACACACCCACGCCGCTGTCACCACGTGCCTGCGCCCCGGTGGTGTGCGCGCTGTTTGTTCGTGTGATTTACAGACAAATACCACGACTCCACTCGCGCATCTGTTCGTCCGTCTCTTTGTGAGGGCATCTCTATTGCGTTAACGCCTTTTGTCTGCTGCTTCGAATAGGGAACATCTGTGTTTAAAAAGTTCTTATTAAATGATGATGTATGCCTACATACCTGGATCGAGTGATAATTACAGCGTACGCGCAGCTACGCTCGATGCTTTTGATTGCTTTGTTTGCGTTTCGATGTATATCGCAACTCGTATAGCGGCTATTAAGAGTACCATTTAAATAATAGTACACCATTAATTTTATTTCATTTTAGTAGGTACCCACTCATTTATCATATTTCCATTTGATATAAATTGTCATGCGAAACTGAATTAATAAATCAAACTGTGTACAAATGTAAGCGAATATTAAATGACTAATCTAAAGCAACTTAATTATAATTGCTAATTATATTTTTTAATAACCTTAATTTTCAGCCTTCAATTAAGCCAATGTAGTAAATGTCTGCTCATTTGAGGTTACCTGTAATTGCCTGTCTTATCTGCTAAGACAATACCTGCTATGATAGTCATATTATGTAAGAACTTCTTATGTATGCAAAACACCTTGTACATTTAATGTAAGGACAATATGTCGCGCAAATTCCTGCCACGCTTGCCAGATTTTTTGCAAGACAGTCTAATACCAGATTCTCGATGCTGATTGGTATTTTCTCGAAGCATAAGTAACGGAACTAATTAGGTACATACTTACTACTCGTCAACGACGAGATCAATTAAGCGATTATGAACGATAGACATAGCGATTGTATGAACCCATGAGTGAGGGACATTCACTCAACTCGCACGCCGCCGTAAATGGCGATAGAATAGTGCCAGTATGGTCATTTCTCAGGTCATTTATAAGTTGTAACTCGTTTTCATTCATTATATATGTCATTATTTATATTTCATAATTCCCAGGGGGGTCTAAGAACCATGTATAGGATAAAAAGTTGAAACACAAAATTATATTTAGCTTTTTGCAGTCCCACATGTAAATTGGAAACAAATGAAATATACAAGCTGTAAAATACAAATTATGAATTTTTATCACAGCGAACTATACAATGTCTTTTTTGCAGCATCCATTTTAATCATAAAGATACGGCGAAAGATTTTTTCTGTCATTATTGTAGTAACTAATGAGTAATGACCTATTCAGAACCTGTTTTAAATCTTTGCTTGGCAGTTTGGTTCTCTATTGACGTAAAATAATTCCGCACGTGTGCTGAATTGCTGATGGATATAATTAACGCGTATCGACGTCCTACTTTTCGTTACAATCAGTAATATTGTTAGAACACGAAAACTCATTACATAGATTAGGTAGAGCGTTTCAAAGAATAATAAATACAAAATATTGGACCTGCCATGTTTATAATAACGTCGAATATTAACATAGTAATTTGGTATTACAAAAAAAAAACTAAGAATCCTCCAAAATCAATCATATCCCATCTCAAATATGGTGTTTGATAAACACCGGTTGTGGAATGATTCATCTTTATGTTTGAAGGCAGTTTGTTCGAAAATTTGACGTTCATTAGCTTGACTTACTGCGGAATTAGATATTTGAATCAAATCATCAAAACATTTGATTTTTTTAAGGAATATTCAGTTAAATATGCAAGCGCTTTCATAGGAATCGACATCTAAACTTCAGTGATTTCAGGCTTAGATTCTGTAAAATCTGAACATTTTATTTCACTTGTGAACTTAATGTGACATGAATACCTGCTACTAATGCAGATTAGTATGCACCTTATCAGGTATCAGTATAAATAAATTATAATTTTGTGGTTGCTAGAGCGAGCGGAGGAGCGGACACATCGTCATTTGTTAGGTCCGGACAAAACATCGCCTTCGAAGAATTGCCTCATCTGCGATACGTGTCGTGTTTTATTTGCATGTTGTTCATTTTTATCTGTTACATCGTTAGCTCGTTGCTTTGTTTCTTAACATTATGCGCCAATATTATATTATGGCTTCGATATATCTTGTCGATTAGATTTATTTCCACCACACCTTTGTTACTCAGCGGCAAACCGGCAAACCGGATCAGAGTTATTATGGCGCTCAGTTTTACGAGAGTCTTTAACCAAAATTGACTGACCATGTTGGTCATATAGTTGATTTAATTGTGCAACTATTAGAAACCATAAGGATCAGATCGGAATCTACAACATTCTTGTCGGGTTACGTTTATGTCGGGTTATTGCTATTGAGTTATTGAACTTCTCTGTTTAAGAGCAAATGGCGTGTTCTTGGCATTGTTGTTGGGAAACAGCCAAACTTGAGATGTTATTTAGAGTGTAGATAAGCGCCTTGAGAGTGGATGTTTGATTTACGGCGGCCATTACACTTGCCAAAACGTTATACATTCATTTATAACATTTACGTCGTGGGAAGTGATTTTAGAATCATGTCTATGGTTACTGAGTTTTGTTGGTGCGCATAAAATTCGCGCGCCAACATAATTGTTTTATGAGAACTAATTGTTATGCTAGTAATGGAGCAATGCAAAGCTTTATTAGAGTTTTCACCTAGCTCGTTAAACTTATAGTTGTGTCGTATAAATTGCTAACTTTAGTCTTAAATTGTTTGTTTTAATTAAAATGCCTATAGTAAAAGTTCATTACTGAACTGGTTCTGTTTTCTCTAGAAATGCGACGTCGGTATAGGCAAAAAGTTAAGGAGCATGCAATTAAAAGGACTCGTACAAATAACAGATCTGTCTAGCCGAGTGGGGTACAGAGGAAGAGGGCACTGTTAAAGGTCTCATGCTTTTCCTTTTAGAGTTGCTGTTGACATTTATTTTCAAGTATAGTTATACCTACATTTGTATATCTATAACTTGTTACTCGTCCTCCTTGTTGATAAATTTCGTTCGAAATCCTCTTATAATGATGATGTATCCAATGTTATTGTCACTAATATACCTAAATACGCGCAGAATGTGTCTGGAATTCTATCGTCATTATAAACAATCACTTGCTGATCAATCTGAATGCCCTTCCAATGAATACAGTGGACTGACTTTAAATTACTACAATGGATTGTTGATCTTTGTAATTTGTCATCCCCTTGGTACTTATGTTGTCTTTGCAAAAGGGAGAACTTAATTTAATCTTTCTTTCCTTCATGTAGAAATTCCTTTCAACTAAATTAATTTCTGGTGGAACATTAGTGGTTTGTCTCTTCGTGTGTAAGTCTCAAACTTTTTTATTTTGTTCTCCTCAAATAAAATTTAAAAAATGTTTGACAGGCTTATGATAATTATAAATGCAATGCTCTCATCAACCTGTCAACATTTTAACTTGTGGCTTGGATGGAATTTTTTAATATTCATATTCCATGTTTATTAATAAATCACTTACAAAATTTTATAATATGGGTATAAATCATTAGTTAAGTCAATAATTTTAAATGTTGCTTTTCGAAATTCATTGATGATTGCGTCTCATAGGTACTGTAGAGGCTATCTATGAAGCCTTACCTCTTTTTGGGACAGGCTGGTTATAATTGAGGGCGTGTTCCATTCGAACGTTCAAGCGTGTGTCAAATATTCGGTTAGTGTTTTTTCTTGTCTTAGAAGCAGTGCACAGCCTACTTTTTGATAGACGTTATAATGAAAAGTCATCATAAAAATGTATGCTGGTTAAAGCTTAACGCTTTTTAATTATGTATCCAAAGCACACAGCTAGTCCCCCACAGGTACCTATAATGGAGCCTTCAGACCGCCCATTTAATATTAAAACCGGTTAAGAAACATCGTCGCATGTTATTCCAGTCAGATTTTTGGTGGACCACAACTGCTGGGTAATTGCGTAACACACTATCAGTAGCGATGGGTTTCATTTTGACACTTCAACAACATTCATTGCGTTATTTAGGTTGTTGAGCAAACACATTTTTCGAATCTATTAAGCAATGGATTAGCAATATTCTTCAAAATTATTCAGATTGAGATTGATAGTGTGTTACACAATTAGGGTGCAGGCTACCACACAGATCACCAAATGTTAGAACAGAGGGACTTTCCAAAAATATAATATCCATTCTTTTCTCTCTATCCAACTAAACTGAAAACGTGGTAAGCCACGTTTGTCTAGTTGGATAGACCCTTCCATGTCTGTAAGAGTACACAGATTATCATGTAAATCTCCATGAAAATCGTTACAGCCAGTGCTTAGGAACCGGTACTTCTTACTAGTTAAATTTAAAACCGATATCAACTCACCTCCACAATTCTTGCCACTCTTAATAACTGTACCGAATGGAATATATCTAAAGATTTTTAACTTTTTTGTCAGTTTGACTGGAGTATATTCGCTTCACAGCTGCGACACACATAGTTGGCTGTGACTAGCGAGGTTATTACTCTCGGCAGCCGCGATCCATCTCGCGCTGCGTCTGCGCAAGTTGAACGTTACTTACAAAGTTACGACTGCGTTACGCGTTACGTTCCATTGTGTGGCTAAGCATTGACATTATCTCGACGCGTCAAGTGATGTTGTATCAGTTACAGTGGAAGAAAGTACATTTGTAATCTGGAAAAGTAAATATTAAGTACTACTTGCCTAGGCTATTTGTACCTACAATGTTTTTTAATAGCTGTATCTCTAATTTATGTAATTTGAGTGTTATTTCTATTTTATAATTAAATTTAAAATCTAAATGAATAAATATACTTACTTCGTAAATTCTAGGACATTACATATAATATAACATAACAATAGACGTATAAAATAGGGTACTATTATCAAAGTAAACGTAGAGTGACCCGTCGATTCCACTAACGTTATATAACCACATAATTCGCGTACCTATATTTTATTCTCCGAGAGACAATAAATAATTCTGTAATCAACCAAAAAGCGTTGTCATTGCACCAATCACACAACTTTCTATTGTTTCGTATAATTCCTAAGTAATGATTTACTGCACCAAGGAGGCAATCGTCCACTTGAATGTAATTAAATAATGATAGGTGTTAAAATAATGGACGATCGAGATAGCTGGTGAATGGGTGATGTAACAATGAGTGTCAATCTGGGTGCATTGCGCGGGCGCAGTTCTGAAACGCCACAGATCGACACGCCCATTCTTACGTCGACGTAGCAGACAGGTGTGGGCAAGCGCACGTACACGATCCTTTTTATTTTACTTTTGCAACTGCAGTACGTGTCAAAATATACTGAAAAATATTTCTTTAAGACAAACACATTGCCTATCGCAGCTAACATGTTTTTGTATATTTCTTGCCATTAGAAACCTCGAGGCAACCAATGCATACACCTCAAGTAACTGTCATCATAAATCAATCTGACGTGTTTTAATTGGAAATTAAAGAAAATAAATTACTGCATTGTATCTTGCTACGATCATAGCTTAGAAAAGTCCAATGAACTGGGCAGATACCCTTAAGTTAGCTTTATATGGGATGCTTCCTAGCGTAAGGGCAAAGACACCATCGATCCACAGCACACCATGTGTTGATATCCCCTCATCCCATACATTATGGCCATCGTTATCTAACAACTTATATGGACATAAATTCCGAACAGTTCAATGTCCAGGTTACAAGGTATCAATAACGGCTACATATACATCTTATCACTGATCTTGTAATGTACATAATTGCTAATGTACGCAGAAAAAATTATACAGAGATCAGATTGTATCAGATGACATTTCATTTAATGTTAAGACCATCAATGTGAGCAGGGCTCCAAAATAAGCGGATTAACTAGCGATTGATTACGCACGCAGTTTTTAAAATAGCAGAGTATTTTCAACGGTTTATTGCTCGCTTATTTCAAAGCGCTAAACCGTCAAACGTTAATTCGTTTCCATCGTATATATATACTTGGACGAATCGTTTGGTTTCTCTCGGCGTCTGACTCATACATGCGTCGTTTTTCCCCATAATATACCTGTATATGTATATTTTATTATAATGAACATGGTTTTATTAAACAAGACTTCTGAGAACTGTCGAACACGTCGAACTTTCCTCTTGTGCAAAGTTGATGTTTATTTTGTAGGTACTTGCACAACTTTTCCGTTACGCAACTGACGGCGCGGCGATGGAAAAGCGGCGATTTTCATTTGTTACGTAAGGTGGTCGACACGTGACGTCGCATGTCATTACTAGACAAGTCAGTTGTATGGGAGTCACCTATGGTTACTGCTTTTATTGTGGTCTATTCAATATCAATAGGGTTGCTAGCAAACTTACACAAAGATATAATATTTACGGACTTTGTAATATTTACGGACTTTGTAATATTTGAGGACAAGCATCATAAATTATCTAATTGTATGTTGTTCTTATTCATGTCTTTCCTTTTTCCTCTTGTCTGGAAAAATGGATACTCAAATAAATAAATAATAACTTTATTACCAATTTTACAATTTACATAAAGGCGATACGTTAATACATACTATAGCAATATTGTTTTTAAAATGCATTTTAATCACTGACTATCTCCACTGGGACCCAAGCTAAGATTAAACTTGTGTTATGGGTGCCATTGCCCTGGGCTCTTTCCAATTTAGAAAAACTAGTACGGAGTTACATTGGGCAAGTAGCTATCGTTGAGTACAAAAAGACAATTAAGTTATTAAAAAAAAAACTTTTAAATAATAAATTCCGCTCTCTATTGAGTGCGTGTATAATTATGTCATGTGTCGTATGTATGTGTCGTGCGTATCTATCATGTGTGTGTGTTGTAGGTGTGTGATGTTGACCTATGTATGAGTTGTCTGTATATAATAAAACCATTTAACAATCATTTATAACAGTAAAAGTATACATTACAGTTACTGTACTGTTAAGTTAATTTCGCAATACTTTTTTTCTATTGTTTGGCTTTTATATGCGATAACAATAATGTACACAGTCGAGTCCTATGTTAGCTTATTCATTAACGCTCACGTGCCAGCCCTGCGCGTGGGCGCGTCACGTGCGCCCGCGCCGTTGCGCCACGCTCGGAAGTAGACTGTATCAACATGACGCTACACCCACTACTAGGTGCCTTGCCAATTATGGAACTACAACCCTTCCTTACGTCACTCAGTAGCTTCTAAAAGCACGTGGAGTCGATGTGACATAATGTTGTGAAGACTGCTTGCTTTCTTTTTTACAATGCCGTTTTTTAATATCAACTGATATCCCTGGCATTCTCTTCGTAGCAAATGATTTCCCAAGGGGCTAGTTAGCAACGGATACATTTTCTTCAGTAATTTCAAAGCAAAGTAAACATACCTATTTCAATCCATGCAACAGTGAGTCGCAGGCGCTATTATCTTGAGGCGACAGTAACTAACAATCAAGATTGTTGAACAACATTGTTATACTCAGGCATCCCGCAAACAATAGCAGTATGTGTTGACAAGAACTAAAATAACGTCTATGAACGTTCATCCATTGTGAAAAACGCATCTTCCCATCGGCCACACTTTTCCCGTACTTTCCGTAACTGTGCGAGTTTTTCTTACAACCTCTGTCTTACTTTCTAATGATTGACTCGCTGAGCCCTCACGCAGCTGTAAGTACGTTTCGGTACAAGTTTGTCGCCTTATTAGTGTTTACTGACAGCAATTACGCAGTGAAAGTGTTTTTAATTTCTTATCTCACGTCGATCTTGTCTTTATTACGCTTTACCGTCACCGTTGATATGTAATTACCGTTTATGGAGCTCTGAGACGTTCAGATTACTCATATTACTGTAACCGTCGTGTAAAACGTTATGAGTTAGATAGATATAGGATTACCTATTAGCCCGAGGGCACCGCGAACTGATTGCAGGCATTTTGTTATATCTCAACCATGATCGTTGCTCATTCAATTTGCTATTAAGCATTAATACAACGGCGCTTCCCTGTATCTTGCATTTAAGTGCGTCGTAATTGTAACAGTATTGTGGGGTTAATTCGAATTAGTTAGCCGATAGCGCAGGCGGGACGATCGCTGCGCAGGCGATCCTAGTGATTGGACTGGAAAATATAGGGAAGATATTATAACGCTGCGGGCTTCGCTCATCACTAAACGGGACTCACATTCCTAAGTTCGCTGACTGAACGACCCCTTTGCAGAGTCGCGTCGATATCCAACTATTATAATCGATACTAGCATATGGCGGGGACCAATCCACACATGTTTTATTAAAAACGAAAGTTGTGTTATTGGAGAAATGCATTTTTTTTGCGTTTGTTTTTAATTGCCGTTTAATCTGTTGGCTGCACGCACGGCTAAAACTAGTTTGTTAGTTAAATTTGTTTACTTTCATTTCTACTTCAAGTTAGTAGGCTGTGTAATCTTCGATCTTTATGTACCGAACAGAAGATGGCGGTGTCATTCGGAACTAGTTTAACTTCACTTTAATCAACATTCTATCGCGTACAGTATTTACGACTTATGTGTGCTGTAAACCGAGGTTTGCGTATTAACGTATACGTATTCATTTTTATGATAACATCCGACTGTAATTACTTTAGAATATTTTCTTATTAATCCAAAGCCTATAAGGTTTTTACATACGTTATAGTAGTGTACCTATAGGTAGGAGTCTATTTCGATATTAATAATAATATAAATAAAATAACGTCCGCAGCGACATCAGAACGTGATTGGTTTCATAATTTTATATTCTGTGTGGTTGCCCAACACAAACACAGCATAACAATCCGAGGTAGGTAATGTACTCGAATATATTACCATATATGAGTTGTCATTGTCACATTTTAGGGCTATAACATTAACACTTAAAAAACGGATTATTGTTATTAACGATGAATATTTACTATATTATTATGCCTATTTCAGTCATTTATGGACTGATGTGTGACATCATTGATGTTACCAAATTAGCGAAGAACATTATACCTACCCATGTCTACCTCTAGCCTACGTTATCTAAAACATTATATTATTCTAGAACAAGTTACGTTTGGTTTTTTAAGTAAATACTGGGACACGACTATCATAAGTTTAATTTCTTGATCTCTTTTTGAGTCCATCAGAGTCCTTTGTTGCTGTGAGCGTATACTTTATCATGCACGAAGTATCTCTGCAACTTATGAATTTACATGTTTACGAGTGGTCTCAGCTGGTGGGCCGCCGCGATTTGTCCTGCAAAATGGTAACCGCATGACAGCTGGTTAACCGACCACCATTAACCAAAGAAAGCCGGTTAACCATTAATACTGATGCCAATTCTTACGGAGCGTATTTTATCATCGATTTATCCTGCCCAGTGGGCACTGAGTTATCTCCCCTCCTTCAGAAACCTTTGAAACATAATAGTGTGGCGTGTTTTATTGGTGCCATGATATTAATGAACTGCTTTTTCAGTATCAATGTTTAATGCCAAGGGTGAGTTAGATTAGCGCAAGTGTGCATGCGCAGGAGCTGCAGCAAAATTATCGTAGGTAATGTTGACAAGATACATTAGTTGAAACTAAGAGGTGTTGTGCAAGTGTTCCTACTAAAAAGCTAGATGTTAGCATTTAATTAATGTTATTGTAGTAGATTATTTCATAAAATTGTATTTGAAGAAGAAGCATTAACACGTGATAGGACCTACGCCGCAACATAATACAACAAAGCCACATCCGTCAATCAAACGCGAGATACCTGCACATAAAGAAGCATACAAGAAACGTGATACCCAATCAAGATATCCACAAACTTCTGTAGATTTGATTGGAAACAACAATTATCATAAGTA
The DNA here is from genome assembly GCA_914767645.1 of Hydraecia micacea. NCBI lineage: Eukaryota > Metazoa > Arthropoda > Insecta > Lepidoptera > Noctuidae > Hydraecia > Hydraecia micacea. The sequence continues at coordinate 8,250,455 of OU611794.1, forward strand.
TCAATCTGATCAGATACAAAAGGCAGCATTGCGGCAGAGGTCGAGGGTCGCGTTGCATCAACGCTGCACTTTCGATATGCGCCAGTGAAAGGCTCATCCTCGGGGCTTGCGGCGCAGGTGCATCTACTCAATAGCCTGCAGCCAACCGTTATGTAGCCATGTTAGTGCAACAACATTGTGTTTGTTCGCTGGGGTTTTTCTGCCCACACAAATTGTTGAACGTTAGCTTTCGTGCATGGTATTGCCAAACAAGTTTTCTAGTGACATTAAAATAACGTTAATTAAGGATTCTCTCTCTGGGCTGCTGACTACTACAGTGTGGCCGACCACAAAATGCGTTTTTGACACCGTTTAGTTTCAGACAAACGAATACTGCATGTTTTGCGAATTTGATCTTTATTTGCTGCTAGAATTGTCACGATGACAGGTCTCAGGAAAGCATTCTCTCGACGGCTGGACTGTAATCTAGATGATATTAGTAGAAATTGTTATAGTAGAAACTGTCACCTCTTTTAAAAATAATGAAAGAATTAAAAAATGTCTGAAGTCGAAACGTATAGCAGCGGCTCGCTCTAATGTCGCTTACATTATTTTAATGACGGTAATTAGTCTACTTTCAGAGTCAGGGTAATGATTACACTTCGATATATGGATATACCTCTTACGGATTATAAGTATTTATTTTGTAATCTGAAGTCATCGTTTATTCGTAGGACAGTCAGACCTATTCCTCAGCTACAATTTGAATTATTTTAAAGCCACATACCTAGCAGAGTTTACACGGAACCACGCAAGCATATCAGGATATATTCCAATTATTCCGCCTCTTGATTTATACCTTCTTTGTGCTTACTTATCTGAATGGAGCATAATTTATAATACCTAGCTAAAAAGTATATTATAATGGTCGATTGTACCTTAGGCTGCGTTGCGGTTGGGCCTGCAGCCTGCCGCTCAATTGCTTCAGTAACCGTGTTCGTAGTTCGTGCCCGTTGTCTCTCATTACACAGGAAGTTTATTATTGGCTGTCTGTTGTTTCATTAGTGCCGTTCTGTCATTACGAGGCGTCTCCGAGGTGCAACATGGAAAATTGTCACGGCCGAATGCGGCGTACGTAACGGGAAATGCACCGCGCAAATTATAACGTCCGCATTGATGTTTCCACTTTCATACTCAGGGCCTCTATAAAAAGACGGCTTTTTGCAGCTGGTACTGCTATTCATTTGCAGTTTGCACGACTGCATCGCATTAGAGTCGTTTTCTCTCGACGGAATGCATTTTTGCTGCTAGCTTGATGATGGTCTGCCTTTACTTTTCAAGCACTTGATCGTTCACGTGCGATCATGAAATTGATATCGCCAACGAGATGCGATTCGTGAACGTCATGAATCATGATCTATAACCATGTAACTGTATTATCTGTTACCGACTTTTTTGTAAACTATTACACAATAACTTTTACTTCTTACACACTTTTGAAAATAAATACCGACATTGTTAGTTTAGCGATAGAAATCTCACGATAAAGTACCTAATGTAATAAGCGCGCGCTATTTTTTCTTGCTCGTTATATTTTATTGCAGTCCACTTTTTCTACTATCACTTTACAATATTGTGGTAATATCGTATGTGCACGTCTGCTGCCTTGCATGTACTTTTATTAGATTCATGAGGCTATTAGAGCGTACGACACTTAGGTTTTATATAAAAGTTCTGATAGTTAACCGCGCTATTAATTCCATTAAGCAAATAATTAGTCATTGAGACTGGCTGGATAAGATCTGTAATGTGTGGTTTCCTCAGTTGCGTGTTATCGTGAGTCAAGATGGTGTGAACTCGTGTAGACTGGTGTCGCGGCGTCGCGTCCACGTAGCATGAATAGTGAACAATGCTCGTCTGTCTGTACAAGGAGCCGCCACTGAAAGTTCAACTCACGAATGATGTATCACTGGAAATGACTGGTTCTTTTGTTTTATACGTTTTTAGAGTAAAAACATGAACACTAGAGATGCGCCTATTATGTTGTATGGTTTAGTTGACGCAGGTATTGGGAACTTACGAAACGCACCAAATATTATAGAAGAATGTTATGCAAGATTTGGAAATGCTACGAGGAATTAGCTTACAGTGCCGCAACAGTGTGAAAATCCGAAAAGTGTCTTCGCTGTAGAGTTAGATCAATACCTATCTAAGATTACCACGAGAGACTGATTATTGAATTAAATATGTTAATTTTTTTCACGGGATTTTTCTGACAATGGCTAATCTACATTAATACTGTAAAGAGGTTATAAGTTTATGAGTTATTTTCGAGTACCTCGGCAGTCAAACCGAGTTATTCGGCCGATAACGAGTACTATCGTTATCGAAATGGCCGAGTACAAACGAGTATTCGGCGCATCTCTAATGAAAACCTTCCAATCTTCAGTCCGGCTTTTCTTTCTTTTAATGTATGGACTTATAATCAGTAAAATTTTAATTAGGAATTAATAAGAAATGCTAGATAGGTATTATTGCTAGCGTTAAATTGCGATTTATTCTTCACTCATAATAAATTATTTTTTTCCACTTGCATGAATTTTATTTACTTGCAGCCATAACATAAACTGTACATATCGTATTGATTAGTTTTCTAGTAGTTAGCTTGCGGTGTAGTTGCAATAACAGTCAACATAAAATACTTTTATATATTTTTCTGTCTGACTCTGGATCTATGATATCTGTGTATGATACTCGTGGGGTATCGCGGAGGCGGTCGAATGATTTAAATAACCTGGCTATTTCAATACCGCGGCCGTCGCGTTTATGACTTTATTTTTCATCTATTTCTGAACGCAGCAAACGTAAATAAAACGCATTAAACCCAAGATCTGTGAATATTAAAACGAGAGACGCCATTAAGTACGAATTAAAATCAGTTTAGTTAGTTCGATTTCTAATCTGTTATAGGTACAGTTGTGATCGTTGTAAGCACAATGTGACTTAAATATAAAACTTTTATTAATAAAATTTCTAGGAAAAGTAATTTGCATGGTATTTTAGATCTTTACTACTAACAAGAAACCACACCTTAGAAGCGTTGTCGCCTTTTACGACTCTTCTAGTCGCGCCATCTTTAAGTCTCAAGTCTCAATATGTAAGCGGTGTAACAAAGGAAGTGTCTGCTTCATAGTTCGCGTGTGTAATCAGTTAGTCTTATACGAGTTAATCAGATATCCTCGTATATAGGTAAGGTGATAACCGTACATGTTGGTAGCAGAGGAATGCTAACAGGCAATTAACAAGTAAGCGATGAGTAGATAGTGATATGTATGTACTACTTGTCTTAGTATCGACTGTTTTGCAAGTTAAAACTTCTGTTTGCATTATGATTTGGAAAGTTTGTCAGATGGTTTATGTAATTATGCATGTAGAATGCGATTGAATTATTACGTACAGACGCCAGCACATCAAGCTACTTATTAACTACTACACATTTCTTTAATATATTTTCAACTTTATCGCTAAAGCATAAGGTTAAAGGTTGATTGGGAAAATTTGACAGTTTCGGGTAGCTTGATGTGCTGGTGTCTGTACCTATTACTAGTTAGATTTGCATAAACATCTTTGATTTCAATTTAACTGACAGCATTTCTATTGTTAATATAACCGTGGTCTCTTGGAAAACACTTATCGAATAATTGCGCGAATTGACAAGCAACCAACTCGTATCAAAATACTGAAATATAACGCCTATTACTCGATTCAAATGTCATGAGGCTCTCATATGTATCCATACGCAAGCATTACCGTCGTGTGCGATAGAAAGCGATCAACTTACAATTGAATATCGCGTAAAGCGTGAAGTCACAAGTGACACGTGTCGTGTGATCAAGCGATCAATCCGCTTTCACGCTTCACAACAGCGCTTGACGAATGCCCAAGGAAAGTCTATGATTGTTAGTATCCCGCGCGGACTGTAATTGGATCTAAACTGCCCGATAGACGGCCGCGCCAAGGGATTACTGACTGTCTACTTTCAAGATTCAAACAGATATTTCAATATTTGCCTAAGTATTTATATTATGAAGACTTAAACGCAAGATTATAATCCTGGGAAAACTTGTTCGAGAGAAAAATATGTTTTGCTCTTCGATTTTTTTCTCGTTAAGAATATGTAGATTGTAGGTTCCTTTAATCAGATTATAAGACAGGCGCATGTCCTGGCCGAGAAACTGCCGTAATAGTTATAATTTGATTATCAGTTCCTGTGATAAATACTTACTCTTCCATATTAATTGCAGTGTACTGAAATCCAGAGCGTTAAAATATGCTCGTCAGGGCTTTATATAGTCATTTGCCAATATATCATATATGTATAGAGCTATGTTTTTTTATTAACTGTCGTAGGGCCGAGATACAGTCGGCTTGCAATATTTCAGGAGGCCTTTGCACAGAGGCCAGTAATTAGTGGTAATCGATCTCTCAGTTTACGCCTGATCGTATATGGTATGGGCGGGGCGGCGACGGCGCGGGCGCAGCGTTCGAGTGCATTCACTCGCGCACTCCTGCGCAGCTAATTTCTCTATCTTTAGCACGGTGTAACTGACCGCCAGCCCTGCTACCGACTAAAGAGAAACTGCATTAGATGCGTCCGGTTTATGTGCACACGTCAAATACCCAATACTTCCTTTAGTTAAGCAGGAACTCTGAAATGAAAGGTACTTAGGTATTTGATGTTACTTACGATAGATAAGGTTCCCGTATTGAGTTAGCCGAGATCGAAAGTAGATCTGGTAATAACATACTTGTGATTATCTCGGTAACCGTTAGTAATAGGCGGAGAGAATTTCCTTTAAAACTAGATGTAGCAATTTCGCTGCAGCGTAACAGTTCCTCGAACCGGTGACGTACTTACGTTTACTCGGTTAATTTTGCCCTAGATGACATCCGCATCACTAGCAATCTACTAAGCAAGCTTGATATTTGAAAAAAACATTCGTGAAATTCAGGTTTCAAATTGAAATGGTTTTCTCTCCTCAATTATTTCAACTTGCGTTAAAGAACATTACGCCTTTTATATTAAAGTAATAGCCCACTCTTATTATAATTTCAACCGTCATAGCTCGTTATGAAAACAAAATTATCGTCCGCACGATTGGCATCTGTCACAGACACGTCTATTAAGTACATGGGAATTGTCAAACGTCGCATATCCACACATGTGGAACTTTCGCTTCGGCGAGAGTTTCCAGTAAACACAACTTGCAGTCGTAACACCACAGCGTAATTATAGACCTTAATATTTACCTGTTTAACGTCCAAAGTGCCGACACTTACGTTCATTAGCTCGGCAAATCGATTTTCTATTTATGGTCTGGCCTGATAGAAAACTCATTTCAATCAAGAGTGTTGGACGTAAAAGTGCTATTCAGGTTTCTTTTCACCTTTTTAGTGTTTAAACCATTAAGCCGGTTGAATAGCTGATTGTAAATTATAAATCCGTCGACTTAGTGTAATGTCTGGAATTTGTTCTGAGGTATTACCTATTAGGAAAATGACGAAATACTGAAAAGGCTCCGTGCTTATTATTTGGGTGTCGAAATTAAAGCAGTTTTCACGCATTTTCCAGTTTTAAGAGCCAGAACCGTCTTAAGAACAGTGTCAGCACCAAAATTAAAATTATTGTTATTGTTAGTGAAAGTCTAAGCTAAGTATTTACTTGAGAGTCGAGTGGCCGTGAGTGGGCGCATATGCCAGGTGGTTGTCGGGTTTAGTACAAACACGTAAAAAAGTTATTACATCACATAACGTTTCACGTTCTCTCTCATGTTATCTAGTCAGACGTATATCAAAATAGTACGCGTTTTATACACTATCCAGTGTTTTAGAAACTTATGCAGGTAAAGAAGCACTAGGCATATTATGTGCAATTACATCATAGGTTTCGTAAGCCAGACATAAATCGTCCTCAACTGCATACAACGAGTTTCAGACAGCTAGCAGGTTTAGTTAAACTAAGAAAAAGTTGTATGTTATATTATCAGGCGTTACGTTACAACAGCACAATGGACTTAGCCAATAGGAAAACTTCTTGTTGGGGCAGATTAACAAGCAATACAGGTGAAAACGAAATCTTTGTTGTAACGATGGTTATGGTGTGTGCAACAGAAATATTTCTAACACACACATAGTTGTGTTGTGTTACTACTACTAAAGGCTGATTTTACCAGAGTCAGATAACTTTTATCCATGGAATTAAATTGACGTCTGACAGTTCTAGTATGGAAAAACTGTCAAAAATTCAAAATTTATTCTCAGGATAAGACTTATTCTAGGTACAAAAGTTTGATGGAATTCGCCCTTAGCAGGATTAACTACGAGAAGTGTAAGCAGAGATAAATATCTAATCCGGACATCTATGACACACGTTGCACCAAGCAGTCAGAATCCCGAAAGTCTGAGACTTGGTCTAGCCTTATATTGCGAAGTAATTAGGTTCTGGAGGTCAGATGGCCGACGCTTCACATTAAACATTGATATTCAGCCGCATCTGGTTAGACTGGCAGCCGACCCTAACCTAGTTGATAAAAGGCTATGTTGATAATAAAGCGAGCAAAAAGATACTAACATATTGAGATAGATTGACATAATTAGGCTTGATTGTAAACGATAAGGGTAACATATTATGTTCCTTTGTAAATACAATGCATTTGTCTTATTTTATTTTATTTTTTCTTTTCGCTTCGCTCTGTTTGTACATTTAGTCAGTGTCACGTTTATTTTCTTCAAGTTCGAAGAAAATAAAGGTAGGGAAAAGGTTTTTTATTAAATTTTGTATCAATAATCTTCCATAAACAATCTTTGGGTGGACAGAAAAAAATAAAATCTAAATATATAAAATTCAAAGTCCTGACTGACTGATATATCAACGCACAGCCTAAACCGCTGGTCCTAGAGACATGAAATTTGGAGGGTGTGTTCTTTGTGAAGAGTGGGTATCCACTAAGATAGGGTTTTTCGAAATTGCACCCCTAAGAGGGTGAATGGAGGCGGGTGAAATTTCACGCGGACGAAGTCGCGGGCAGAAGCTAGTACGAAATAATCCTCGCTCAGAAACTCAAAGCTATATTTAGATAGCCCGTAACACCATCAAATGACATACTTCATCAGAAAGTAGTTTAAAAACTAAGTAGAAGCCTAGAAGCTAGTTTTTATATAATGATATTAATATAATTTCGAGTCATTGCACATGTCGGTGGGTCTATTAATTGTTGTAGGTTGTAAACAAATAGACAACGTCTCTATGTCCATGTGTCATAGGATACACCTGTCAAAAAAAAAAAAAAAAAAAGCTTGCTTGTCATTCCTTGTTAAAACTAATGTCGGAGAATTAAATCTAATAACATCTTATAATATATTCATTTTCTTTTCCTACCAATAATCCATCAGGTTATGGGCCCAGGACCCTATTAGGAAAATGAGTATTTTTTTTTTTTTCCGAAAATGCGCAATCCGCTAAATACAAAATAGCCGGCTGGTGACTGGTGTGACTGGTTTGACCCACACAATGGCGTCTTCAACTAATTCACCAGGTACGTCATTTTCACTGATTCAAAATGATAAATTACGTGGATTAGAGAACTATGGAAAATGGAAATTCATAATGAAAATGATTCTGATCCATGAAGACTTGTGGGATTGCGTCGAGAGCAATGGAAAATGTGACGAAAAGAAGTCGCAAAAGGCACTAGCAAGGATATGTCTGTCCGTAAATTCGAATATATTTCCGCAAATTCGCTATTGTAAGAACGCGCAAGAAGCGTGGTCTAACCTTGAAAAGGCTTTCGAGGATAAGGGGCTGTGTAGAAGATTATCATTACTACGAATGCTGTTTAGTACAAAACTCGGCGGTGATGGTATGGACAGTTACCTCAGTAAGATAGTTGAATTATCACAACAATTACAGGATATAAACTCTCCTCTTGATGATGATTTTGTGGCGGTAATTATGTTAAGCGGACTGACGGCTGACTACGATCCTCTGATAATGGCTCTGGAAAACTCTAATGTCAAGCTAACCAGTGATGTAGTAAAGGCAAAGTTGTTACAAGAATCTCAACGTCGTGATAACCCAGATGAGAGTGCAACCGCACTATCAGCGTCACGGAATACATCAAGAAAACCTCCAAAATGCTATAGATGTAAGAAGACCGGACATTTTATTGAGGATTGTCCGAAACAGAGTAAGAAAGTCAACAAGGAAAATTCAAAATTACTGTTGACAGCGCTGTCGGTCAGCATCAAGTCAAGTGAGTGGTATATAGATAGTGGAGCAACGGCTCACATGTGCAATGATAAAAGTATCCTAATTGATTTTGTGCATGGTAAGCCTATGAGTGTAACAGTAGCCAATGGTGAAAAATTAGAGACAGCAGGATGTGGCAATGTCAAGGTTCAGCTCAAAGACTGTCTTAGGATAATTAGTAATGTTTATTATGTACCTAAGCTGTCTGCCAATCTATTGTCTGTCAGTACCTTAGTTAGTAAAGGGTACAAAGTAGTTTTTAATGCTCAGAAATGTCATGTTTATGATGGAAATGATGTTTTAGCTTCAGGAACCTTAGATGCAGGGGTCTACAAGTTAGACATATGTCGGATTCCGTGCTCAGAGAGGGTTACTATTAAAACATCAGTAACGTCAGTGACATCAGCTCCAGAAGCAGTCGTTATGGCTGCTAGTTCGCCTCAATCGAAGGAAAAGGTTTCAGTAGCATCGCAAGAAACCTGGCATCGTCGTCTTGGACACTTGAACTCCAGAAGTATGGCGCTTCTTAAAAAAGGTATGGTCAAAGGTATTAATTATGACTCCACAGTTTTTCAGCCATGTATTGCGTGTATTGAGGGCAAGCAAAGTAGATTGCCGTTTCCCAAAAAGTCATACACAAGAGCTTCTGAAGTTTTAGGTTTGATACATACAGACCTGTGTGGTCCGTTACCTGTTGCGTCTTTTAGTGGTGCGAAGTATTTTCTTTGTTTCATCGATGACTATAGTAGGAAAACATTTGTGTATTTTCTTCGATCAAAAGATGAAGTGTTTGAGCATTTCAAACATTTTAAGGCTATGGTTGAAAATGAAACCAGCCAGAAAATAAAGGTTCTCCGTAGTGACAATGGTGGTGAATTTGTTAATTACAAATTACAGACTTTATTGAAGAATAATGGCATCAAGCATCACACCACGGTCCCTCACTCGCCACAGCAAAATGGAGTGGCTGAGCGTGCAAACAGGACCATTCTGGAGAAAGCGAGATGTATGCTGCGAGATGCTAAGCTTGACAATAAATTCTGGGCAGAAGCGGTCAACACTGCTGTCTACCTGAAAAACAGATCTCCAACCAAAGCTGTCACTGGATTAGTTCCAGAGGAGAAGTGGACCAATAAAAAGGTGAATCTTAATTATTTGCATATATTTGGCTGCATTGCATATGCTGTTTCTCATAATCGCAAGAAACTGGATTCCAAGTGCAAACGATACATCTTTGTAGGCTATTGCGAAGATACGAAAGGTTACAGGCTGTTAGAGCCTGATTCATTAAAGTGTATTAAGGCAAGAGATGTCAAATTCTTAGAAAATACATTTATTGCTGACTTAGCAGATAGGTCACATGATGATATTTATAAAAACATGAGCTCATTAAATCTCACTAGTTCAAGTGTTGGACAAACTGCTGAGGCTAATGTACAGCCTAATTCCCATGAAATATCAGGAACTGATGAGTCTCCTGAGCACTCTGAGACAAGTATTATCACAGTAAGTGACTCTGAGAGCGGGAACAGTTCTGATGCAAATAATGCTTTGGATTCAACATACATTCCAGGAGAATCATCAATAGAAGATGCTCTAGCATCATCAGACTATGAAGATTCAATGATGTTGAATGAGTCCGCACAACTAGTATGTAGATTAAGTAGACATGATGAAGAACCGGAGACAGTGCAGGAGGCACTGAATGGTCCAGATGCAGCTCAGTGGAAAGAAGCAATAACAGATGAGTATAAGTCTTTTATAAAAAACAATTGTTGGACCCTTACTAAAAAACCAAATGACCAGAAGCCAGTTAAATGCAAGTGGATTTTTAAGAAGAAAAGGGGTCTCAATGGCGAATTGTTAAAATATAAAGCACGGCTTGTGGCAAAGGGCTACACGCAACAATATGGAGTAGATTATGAAGAAACATTTTCTCCAGTTGTAAGATACTCTACAATTAGGACTCTCATTGCAATTGCTGCTCAATATAACTTAAATATTGATCATTTGGACGTGAAGACTGCTTTCTTAAATGGAGATTTAAAAGAAACAGTTTATATGGAGCAACCAGAAGGTTTTAAGATAAATGGCAAAGAGCAATTTGTTTACAAATTAAACAAGGCCATTTACGGATTGAAACAAGCATCCAGAATGTGGTATGAAAAAATTAATGATGTTTTAATGAATAAATTTGGATTTCGTAGAACATCATCAGAACCATGTGTTTATTTCAAAAGATTACAAAGCGAGTTTATAATAATTGCTTTGTACGTCGATGATATTCTTTTATTCTCGTCAAGTAATTCGTCTTTAAGGTCAACAGTCAAGAATGGCTTGATGAAGGAGTTTGAAATGCATGATCTGGGACCAGCCCATCAGATATTGGGGATGAGGATCTGTAGACAAGAAGATAAGATCACTCTGGATCAGTCAGGTTACATAACGAAAGTCTTAGAGAGATTTCACATGACAGAATGTAAACCTGCGAAAACTCCGATGGAGAAAGGATCGAAGTTAACTGCAAGTCAAGAAAAAAATACTAAATATGATTATAGGAATTTAATAGGCTGTCTTATGTATATTGCAGTTTGTAGCAGACCTGATATTTCTCATGCTGTGAGTGTGCTGAGCCAGTTCAACGAATGTCATTCCGAAACTCATTGGAAAGCAGCTAAGCGTGTGTTGCGCTATCTCAAAGGTACTAAAGATCATTGTTTAATTTTTCAAAAGAGCGAGCTGAATGTCACTGCATATGTAGATGCAGATTGGGCAGGTGACGAAAACGATCGTAAATCCTACACTGGTTTTGTTTTCAAGCTTGGTAGTAGCACAATATCATGGGAGAGTAAAAAGCAAAAAACAGTGGCTCTCTCTAGCACGGAGGCTGAATATATGGCCTTATCAGATGCCTGCAAAGAGGCTTTGTACGTTAGAAGTTTTTTGCATGAACTATTTGGAAAGTTTAGCAAAATATTGATTTATAATGATAATCAATCTGCTCAAAAATTAAGTTCTAATCATATACATCATAGTAGAACAAAACACATAGATGTAAGGCATCATTTTATAAGAGAAATTGTTAACAAAGACATTATTAAAATTGAGTATTTGTCAACTGATGTAATGATAGCCGATATCCTAACGAAACCCTTAACAAAGGAAAAACACGATTTGTTCTTGAAGGGTTTAGGTTTGGTTAAATGGTGTTAGTTGTAGACATTTATGTTTCTTTTTGTTGTTTGAATTACATATTTTTAATGAAATATTTAATATGTAATTTAAGAGTCAGTTAGTTGTCTGGGGAGACATCGTCTTTAGTTTAAGGGCAAGTGTTGTAGGTTGTAAACAAATAGACAACGTCTCTATGTCCATGTGTCATAGGATACACCTGTCAAAAAAAAAAAAAAAAAAAGCTTGCTTGTCATTCCTTGTTAAAACTAATGTCGGAGAATTAAATCTAATAACATCTTATAATATATTCATTTTCTTTTCCTACCAATAATCCATCATTAATGTCACGCGGCTGGCAATCAACGGCGGATGTTGTAGCAATGTCGCCACCGGCCACCGGCTTGCGAAACCGATCAGTATTAAGATTGCAAGCTGATGGCGATCGCGTTGATAGCCGAGATGAAATAATTATGTACCTGTAACACGTGTGTTGCCTTATCGAGATTAATAACGTACTCATTATGAGGTGGACATTAATTATTCATTTACTAATCGTGTTTGTTTTGTTCTTTTCAGGTAAGGATTTGGTTCTGCAGTTTGAGGATTTAGTTTTATGACGGAGTTATGGTAAGATTAAGTTTGCCGTTTGATTTTACTGTCGACGGATTTAAAAGCAAACAGCTTATCGTCGCCCAGCAGTGAAAACCACGTAAGTGTTTATAACAAAATTTTACAGGAGGAAGAAAAAACTGTAGGTACTGAAAAAAAATGTATGAGTGGGGAAGATATTACCTTTTTTTTAAATAATAATAGTAATCTGTGCTTACCGAGTTTATAAATCCAAAGAACATTTTTTTTTTTTTGAGGAAATGAGACATCCGAGGTTTTCACTGCTGGGCGACGTTATATGTTTTAAGGCTGGTTACGAAAGGCTTATTTGGCGGATATATTAAGGACTTTTGAGATTAATACGGACCGTGGTCATACTTACACCCGATTACTCCTTAAAAAATGCTAGTTTGATAAGTTCTCAACTTGACAAACCGGGTGATAGTATTTTATCGAATGTAGGAAGCTAAGTAGTTTGATTACGTCTATGTATGTAAATCTATATCAAAGTTACTTATAAAGCCTACAAATTTACCGCCTATCTATTCGACACGCAACGTCTCAATACAACTTGATACATTAATCAACCAACTCAAAGTAATTAGTAGCCACGTGGCTCATTAAGTTATCTAGCCTCACATAACAACGGGTGACTGCATCCATCCATCTGTGAGAATGCGTGTCGTGCTCTCATTACCGATCCTATTACAGAATAGGTACAGTCGAACAAGTTATTTGATACCTACTCTAGCTACCTTAATACTAGCTACATTATTGTCCCACTGCAGGGTAAAGGCCTCTTCTTATATAGAGAAGGGATGAGTACTGACAGACTGACAGGCAAAAATATTTATTTTTCCGTTTCGCTGCCAATATTCATTTTTATTGTCTGGGTTACCAACAGGGTACTCAACTCTGGTTACTATCTTATGTATCTATAAGAGTGTCATTTAAAACAATTGACAACTCAGCATACTCACCACATTATTTGAAAGTAGTTGCAAGTACCTGTGCCTGTATGCCCAGTAGCTTGTTCGACTGTACATAGGGATGTACAGGGAGAGGGGAGGGCCCCCCTCGCTCAACGTACCTTCGTACTCTAGGAGTTAGGACGTAATTAATATAGAGAGCGGTTATTATTTCGATACCGATGCCGCTCGCATCCACTTCAAAAGATATAATAGTAATTTCCAACTCGGGCTCCATGCATTATCAGAGAAAGTTCTCTTAAAGGAATGCTCGATAAGCGTTTTTTAGAGTTCAGGTTACGTGTTTATTTTCTAATTTAACAGCACTAAGGAATTTTATTTATTAGAGTGGATAAGAATAAAACTAAAGCTTTCTAGGAACATTTCAAAGGTCGTATAACTGACGTTAGATATCGAGGAATGTACTTTCGGTAACAAATAGTCCCGGAGCCAGGGTATCCATAGATTAGAACATGTTGCTCATCGCAGCTCGTGCATACAATGATTTCTTTTAATAAGATAACTACCTCTCCGGCGATGAAGTAGGACGAACGCATTAAGAATAACAATTTAAAAAATTAAAAGCGTAGTAATTACAAAGTTACGACTTACGAAATTACTGGAAATGCGCGTAGTTTTTGCGCCGAGCGAAAACATGTCGCCGGGTGGCATGCGCATGCGCTGCTGAGGTTTAGTAACACAAACATGCTGTTAATTACGTGAATTATCAACCAACTGTCCCCTTGAGTGATGAAATGTGAATAAAAAATACATTGCGTAACGCGCCATTTTAAACTCTTTTACGCTTTGTTTTTCTTGATTATTTTTAGTTTAATTAGCGTGAAGGTAGACATAATCGTTGCTCTAGTTTCTGATATATTACAATTTAACGTAACTAATTTCCGAAGACTTAACCTAATCGATTAGTCAAGCACTAACATCAGACCGCACATAACCATTGGAAAGAGGATAAGTCAAAAATGATGAATATTATTTTAAAAGCTCCATTCACGAATTAAGGCTCCTGGAGACAGGCGCTACGCGACTCTAGTAGAACAAATTATATGAAAACTTCATGGAAACTGATTACCAGAATCACATCGCAACTTCACGTTACGCCTGCCTGTCTGCGGGAGCCTTTACTATCTCAAAGATTATCTATGGATCTTCTGGATGCGGAGGTTCCGCGTAATCAAGACGCGGGCGCCCAGCGGCTTATTACGAAAAGATGCGTAGAATCGAAAAATAAATAATTGGGCCCTAAAAGTGAAAGCTGTGAGTTACGACCACTAATGCGCTTATCTAATTCGCCCCACTCAATCATGGAGCACTCGAGACAAAACGACGCGAGACACTGAGTACCTAATATATTTTAAATATCACTTGTCATTAGTATTATGCATTATCTATTACCGGCGTTATGTAACAATCGTGAGACTCATTATGCCCTCTGGCACTCACTTATACTTCACTATGTATACATACGTCAAACGTTTTATTCCTTTTAAATTAATTTCCACAGCCAATTTTATGCCCTATTGATAAATGAATAGTGCCTAGATCTCTGTATAGGATTTGTATATTGGTCTTTAAAGTGTTGTTGTGATGTACCTGTGGCGCTATTTAACATAATAACATGTGACTCGTGATTTTAGTGTTTCGTGAGCTATTGTTATGTAATTATTTGTAATTAATATACTTGCCGCAATTATTGGAGTGCCTACTTAGCAAATTAGCTGATAGTTTACTAATGCAGGCTCATTAGCTTGTATTTAGTCAAGATTTTTCAATAGAAGCAGGTGTAACTTTTAATGAGAGCTATCAATTCGAAACAGACGTACCAAAAGAGCGGATTTATTTTAATTTTAAAATGCAAATAAGTTCTTAGTCCTTTTATAATAAACCATTACTTTTTATATTTGCATTATTCATACTTTTAAGAACGCAATAATTTTTAATCACTTCCTTTTTTTTACAATAAATTACGAAAGTTAAATCGATTACTTATTACCGAATTAGAAAGTTAATATGGATAATATGTAAAAAGTGATTTATTTACTCAATGATTCATAAATAAGAATTTGAATCTCATCTCGATTCTCGAAGCATCATAGATAAAGTAATTTACTCGGACATTAGCTCCGAAACCACAATATTTCTTTGATATCAGAGAGATTGCTTGTACCATAATTTATTTTTCAAATATTCTAATGCAGTGCAATTGCGTCAGATGGAGATTGGTCCAGAAACAATTCGGTGGGTGGTGGGTACTTGTGACGTCAACTCGACCTATCTCTCACGATAGCCTGATGGCGGTTAACGAGGTACATTAATCTCGGTCCAGTCAAAGGGAATCACTTTCACTCTGTACTCGATACTTATATGAAACAAAAGTTCAACAACTTTTATAATTAAGTGAAACGATGCTTGGTGAGCAAACATATCCGATTTATATACTTGTTTGTGCCATGTTCTGATAAAGCGATTGTAGTTTTAAATACAATATCGATGGGTTATTTTGACTGACATTTTCACCAATTTATACCCTCAAATAATTGTATAAGAAATTTCTACAAAAAAAAAACTGATTGAAACTTTACAAAATTAGTCTGACTTATAAGATTGTGGTTAAATTGTTACCGCGAAAATAAATTGATCAAAATAGTTGTAAAAATCTATGTTAATGTCTTAATGATGACTCAAGACTAGTCTGTAAATCTTATTACATAAAAAGCGGCCAAGTGTGAGTCGGACTCGCACACGAAGGGTTCTGTACTTAAAAGGCACAAAACGGCGAAAAAAACACGTTTCTTGTATAGAGATGGAGACCCCCTTTAATTTTTAACCTTATTATAGCGGCAATAGAAATACATACATAGAAAATTTCAACTGTCTACCTATTACGGTTCATGAGATAGAACCCGCTGATAGAAACATGGACTGACGTACGGATGAACGGACGGACGGACAGCGGAGGCTTAGTAATAGGGTCCCGTTGGCACCCTTTGGGTTCGAAACCCAAAAGGGCAATGAAATAAGTTCTCACTTTTTCAGCAACTTGACAACATGTTTACAACATGTTCTCCTTTACGCTGTGAATCGTGTGAAAATTACATTACAGTACATTTTAAAAAGCGTTTAATATTGACCTTTATTCGCACAGAAATGTTTTAATGAATCATTCGTGCGTTGAAAACCTTATTGAAATTAAATATCTTTATTATATAATGTATTGCGGCATGATGATATCAGACGAAATGATCGGATTCACGGAATCCTTAATGAACTAGAGGTCGGAAATTATTTAACTACCTTTATCAGAAGCTAAATCATCATTCTTATGTAAGATGAGGCATTTCTATCTCACAGTTGCGTTCTTTGCTAATATAACTGTACTTACGTGCCTGCTTATAAATTATTCGTCATCATTTTAGTAATTCCCTAAGTATATTCACATTTGTTTATTGTCAGCTTGTTCGTGAAGTTGTCATCTGCTTTGACTTCTTGACTCACTGTTAATAAAGATATCTTTATTTTAACGTTAACGTATTCAGTTGTCCCTGGGTATAACTATTTCTTCTTCGTGTTGCTGGCACTGCTGTAATTCAGATGTCGTTGGCCCAAAACTTCGCCACTTCCACGGCGTCGTTCAGAGGTTACTTTGATTGCATGTTTTGGGATACCAGAGGACAGGGTAGGAAGTGGAGCATGGTTTGCGACATAGCTGCATATCTACACCCTATTGCCGTTGCGTCGAGGTAGCCCCACTTAGCCCCACTTATGTCCCGAGACGGTTCAGGGACTTCCAAGTGGACCACGAAATGTATGACTACATACGAAGACTAACCTTCACCAAAGAAAGCATCAGTCCGGTGGCCACTTCCCTTACTACTAATTGCATACGCATAATTATCTAATAGGTAAACAAATAAAATAATAACTTCCATATTAAACTTAACTCACATTCTTAATGATAAAATTGATTGTAATGAATTTGCGAATTTAATTTAAACATATGAGAGAAAGTTTGCATATAGCTCATGAATGCTGATGAAACATTACGTAAGAAAATTTCAAAGTTAAACTTCTTCTAAACAGCCAGGTAATGAAGTATCATTAATATTGCTGTAATGTTCATCTAAAATGCAAAAATATACCTTACAGTTTTACCTATGACTAAGCTGTTATAGTGATTCCGTGAAATTTCATCTTGTGTAGCGTTCGAACGGCGTCTTAGTAGCGGCTACGCCACGTAGGCCCTGCGTAGACGCCTACGAAGGGTCTAAGCGGCGTAGGGGCCTACGCGGGACAACGTCCAGAGTGTGATAATACTATCAAATTAAGAAGTTGTGGAAATCACTCTAGTAAAGATAGGGCTTATCCCTCACCCAGCTGGGAATTTAAACCCGACTCAAATAATTTGCCTAAGAATTCGGAACTTGATTGAAAATCGTTAGCAGTTAATCAAGGTCAAGAGCAGGCACATTAATTATCAAAAAAAATGTTCTGAAGCTACTTGTGTTACCACTGATAACAATCTCCGTTCAGTCAATTTGCATACAAGTAACTATAAATCATAAGCAAACTTTTAACATAACAAAAAAGCGCACTTACATGCGGATTAGGAACACGTGCTTATCATTATAGCAGTTGCCCGTCAGACTGGTACATTAGCTGAAACATTTGCCAATTAAGATGGCAACTTAGCGAGATGGATAGGATAACGGGCTATATCTAGAAAGTCATCGTCTAATGGCCCTAACGGCAATCATGACACGGCTTTAGCTCTACCAAGAGGTTATTGTTATTAAATATTATGTGAGGGTACCTCAAGTACCTACTGCCGAAAAAGGATACAACATTAAAACAGATAAGACTTATTTGGCGAAATTTTCTAGAATTTAATTAGTTATTTACTTTCTAAGCGCTGCGACTGTGACCCCAAAGTGGGTCTTGGCCTATGAAAACAAAAAGTGTGCGGTCTCTTGCAAATTCAAACCTGATCAGCCGAAACTCTTCTGCGTATAAATATGACGTGCATTTTTACAATAACTTCGCAACGTGTATGATTAAGCTACGCTGTAACAACAGTTATTTATAATAGCAAATATTCAATAGGTATAGTCGACAAAAGAGATAAGTATGCAGGATCGTCGGATATAGTTGAAGTTTAGTAAGAAACCGATGGATGTTCTCGAATAAAATTTAATTATATTAATAGAAAACAAACAGCTCATTTATCCAATTAAATTTCAGTCGACAACATCCATCGGTT
This sequence comes from Hydraecia micacea, assembly GCA_914767645.1. Classification (NCBI taxonomy): domain Eukaryota; kingdom Metazoa; phylum Arthropoda; class Insecta; order Lepidoptera; family Noctuidae; genus Hydraecia; species Hydraecia micacea. The sequence continues at coordinate 8,268,768 of OU611794.1, forward strand.
TCTTACTACAACTATATCCGACGATCCTGCATACTTATCTCTTTTGTTGACTGTACATTAGTTTTTGTTAACATCAGTGCATTAACCTTACATTGAAACGGTGATATGAAAACGTCACGTCTTCACTATGCATCACCTACTTAGGTAATAGCTACTCATAATTTAATTTCAATCTGACATTTACGAGTATAACTTGATCAGTTAAATCTTATCAGTTCGTAAAGACTTTATTTAATTAACAAACATAGTTTGAAGATAAATTAGATTTAAATGTTCAAATGATCTACGGCTTATCCATTGCAATCAGCGCACGCGCATTCAAGTTATTGTCAGCATCTTGATCGGCAGTCGTCACTTATGTAACTGACTTATTTAAGTCGCATTTCTAATCGTAACCACACAACATTTATTACAATGGAGCTGACAGATCGATAAAGAGCATAAAAGCGCTACTTGACTATATCTAAACATCTTATAACTTCTTCAATCAAGAAACTGATTAAATAACCAAACCAAAACTCAATTTAGTTTTTTGTTCATATTCACATTATAATACAATAAACAGTAAGCGGCTACATTCCTCAAGCAAACAATAGAATTAACTATTAATAATTTCTTCAGCGGAGTCTTATTCGCTTTGTGTATTCATGAGCTAATTACTCTATTCAAAGTTATTCCAACGTCATAACCATCGGTCAACGTCGATATCCCCTTCTAAAGTGTCGTGCTAGAGTGCGTAGGATCGTGACCAAACTCCTCAAATGGTCATATCGCTGTCCGTCGGTGTGGCCGCCGGCGGTATGCCATCGCGGCGCTGGTCACCACACCACTTCCCTATCGCGATGGCACTAGAGCATAATTTCGGGTGACAACTGACCTTGACGACGCTGATATATGCGTGTATGTGTAAACAATCGATAGTACAGATGCGGTCGGCGCGGGCGTTGACGATGCAACCCATCGCGCATGGCTAATGCGTGCGCGCAACCACACCGCATAGCGATGAGGGTGTGCTGTGCGCTAAGCTCCTCGACTATCAAATATTATTTGCCGCAGTATTTTATTTTATTGCCTCATTTGTATTCAATACTTCCTTTATTAAAACACCAAATCTGTTGAAACGAGTCGCGGTGTGTCGAAACTAAGCTGTATTAAGCAGCGCGGCTTACTAATAATTATGTTTCATTCCCAGACATTAAATCATATAACATCAAGCACTGGCATCAGGTAATTCGTATTTATAGGAGAAAGTCAAGTGTGTGCAATAGGTGTAACACGGAGTTTCAGTAAGTAAATCACTGACTTTTCTACGTGAGAACGATTGGAACTTGTTTATAAGACAAGAATATGCTTATATTGGTGCATTGCACCTGCTTTACATTGCATCATGAGTACGGATTCTGTAACTTAGCCAAAGTAACTCGATTTCACTCAATTTTTGGAGAGAATATAAATCTGAAAGTACAATAAAGCAATCAGTGTCAGCAGAATGTTGCTGTGCGGCAGTGGGACAGCCAAATGGTACAATAAACAAAAATACAAAAGAAAGACTATCATGAAAAGGTATTAACATCCAGAGGGCACGCCCCGCACATTGTAATTGTGAATCTCATCAAAGGCGGTATCATGACTTATTAAACTACATACTTGCAGACGTCGCTCTTTGTTCACAACAAAAGGAGCATTGCAAATATTCAGAGAGGTTACTGGAACAAGTACTTAAATAGTAAGATATTAATGATTCAGATTAAAGATAGTGACTCATCACTTAACTTTACAAGGAATGAACCGAAAATAGCACTAATTTTTAGCCGACTTTTAAACAATAGAAAGAAGATGATAGTAGCTGAGAGTGCCTGAGAATAGCGTGAGTTCGTCTGAGGCCGATCACGCATACTCGTCGGAATAGAAGCGGTTCATTCATATAATCGACGTGGAACGGAAAATTGGATAATGCCTCACAAATAACTGCACGGGACTCATTAGACCGACCGACCTATTTTCTGGAATCCTACCAGTAACACGCACTTGTAGACTGCAAGGGGCAAAGTATTAGCATAATATCAAAGAGGTTTGATGCATAAAATAATGTATTGTAAAAAGTTTCTAACTTATTAGTATTGTGTGTTAATGAAACCATATTCTAAATTATAATAAAAAATGTTGGCTAAAAGTCAGCGGTTTCATCGCACAATTTTCGTGATAGTAATATTTCTTAACGTATCGTGACACCGCGACGTTTCGCAGCTGCATTGCATTGTAAATTGTGATGTACTTACAACTATTTGGTTATGTCGAAAGTTTACTTTGCAAAGCAGATTTCATGCTTATTTATGAGAAACCAACTAACCAAGACATCAATTTCATGAACGAAGACTTGCTGAAAATTGCAGTTTCGGTTTATTTCAGTAACAGCGAGATCAACACGTGTAAGTCTTAAAATTGTATGTCCGTGATTTTAGTACCCAGAACTAAGTGTAGTACATATGGTAAAGTGTTATTCTTATTTATCGCATCCCGTAGTAAATCACACCTTTAGTGACGTAGCAGGACTAGCTCGCGAGACTACGGTTCTCCTCACTTTGTACAACCATATAATTTAATTCTCATACATGCTTATAACACTAAATATAGAGAGCGCATGTGCTGAATAACGTTGCGTTATTGTGACCTAAAAACAGTGTAATATCGTCTGCTACAGCGTTGTAAGCGTTTTGATTACAAACTATGTACGTGGCTACTCTAGGAAGAGCGGGGGTGACAAAATGTAAATGCTGCGAATTTGCATTAATAATCAATTGTCGATTCAGCGCGTTCTATACGCGAGTAGGCACTTCACCTGACGGGTTTGGATATGACACATGTTCGAGTACATGTATGTGAGTGAATATGCACGCGATTAGAATCTTAATAGAGCCGATGCGAAGATATGCGGACCATCATTAATATTGGAGCCGACGGTATAACACGATTTTATACCTTATTCAGGATATAAAATCTTAGGACTTCGACAGATTTTCCCTTTGGCGTCTAGTTTTCCCGTGGGAATTCTTGCCGGTCGATATAATCACAAGACCTACAAGGGAATTAAAAAATACTTGAAATGCACATATTAATTAAAAATAATTGAAATGCTATTGAATCTCATAAAACGCAACCGTTAGCTACATTTTTTCAGAATAGCCAACTTCTTTGTTATTGTTCCATATCATCAATTTATAAATAAAAACTTTCTTACAATTGCTATTGAATCGTATCCGATTCAAATTGCCTTTCTGATTGCTTGGAAAAATTAAAAACATCGGCTTTAAAATTACGATGAACAGTTTTTAAATGGGAAGAAGGAAAATACCAAACTATAAAAGGCAAACGATCGTCATGTTCCCCATCGGAGCGTGGTTACTGGCAGTTAATCGAATTACTGACGACAGACGGACGGCAATGATATAATTTAACTGGTTTAATTCAATCGGACACAGTCGGGGTCAATGAATTCGGGTTACTCTGTCAGAAACATGACTCCTTCACATTGTTGTTGTTTATTTAGGTCGAATGGCATAGAGCAAATTAAATAATTACAGTTGTAATACCACGGTTGTAAATGTTCATCATTTGATTAAACGCAACATTACATGTCCTCAATAAAAACTAATTATTCGTTATCGCAACACGAATTATAAAAGAGTGTAATATATCCGATGATTAGAGCTGTCATCTCACACATGACACTATTCGAAATATTCGAATTAGTATAAATCGATTACTCAACAATCGTTATCCAACTGGCTTAGGTGACAACCGAATAGCAATCGATACGTACGATCGTGTGGCGCAACACGACGGAAGTTTCGACACTGCGATTATTGGTGGTAGAATTATGATAGACATCACATTAATGTGGAATTGAAAAGTATAGGTTATAATTTCGCTAATTGGCACGCTAGGTAGTTTCTTTCCTGTTTTCCAATAAATCTTTGTGACCAGCCCCTACATGCAAAGTGAGCGTTGGAAATCACGAACGGATAAACTAATAGGAATATCCGATGTCTCGTTGATTTACTGTTCTGCAAGTGAAACACAGTTTACATTGGTACAGTAATTACCCAGTTAGTCATGATATAGATAGAGCAGGTATTGAGAATAGGTACCATTGCTAGCATATTTAACAATAATTGTATAAGCCCACTCCCCTTGATTTAGAACAATGAATTAGACAATTTCAGTATTAGCAAGTAAGTAGTCTCTATAATGATCACAGCGCACTTAGTAAAGGAGCAGTACTGTCCAAGTCGCGTATTCATCTGGTACTAGATCAGCGACGTGTGTACTGGGTTATGATTGACAAGTCGTGTGACATACTCCACTTCTGATCGCCGCGGGCGCAGCGTATCGGAGGCTGCGCGCGTGCCGGCCGGCGCACGAGCACGAAACTCTTTCATATGCTCTTACATTTACTATTACACTGATATGTTACACCGATGATTTATGCACTGTCTGTCACTCGTAAATTATTCTGACCTACACCATCTATTGCATTGCGTATAGTTTTAAAAATGACCCGAGTGGGCTGCCAGTTTCTGCAACTAAGTAACGGTTTGTAGGACAGCCAAATGTTTGATGAGTCGAAAGATATCAAAAGTCAACTGTGACATTAATATTCCTGTTATAAATTACGGCATTGTTGTAAAGATCGGGTATCTACTTTTACTTTTTTTATTGAGACGGTTTCTATAACCTATATCGGTTTTATGTTGAGATAAATCATAGCGTCCTCGTAAAATCGAACAAAGAGTAACTTGTTCTATTGTCGTTTCAATAATACGGGTAGTTTGGGCTATAAAAATGTTAACAATGAAATGAAACAACTGCATGATGAATTAAGCCTATCGAGTTCCGATCACATACATTTTTCAAATTCAGCATTGCATTGTATTTTATAGTAAACACAGAACAGTATAGGCATGAGAATTTATCCGCATATCAGAATTTGAAATATAAACACTATTGTCCACTGACTTAGATGACTTCATCGATGTCGCCAGACGGTCGTGTAACAAACGTCATGTTTTGTATTATTATCCTTGTTTTTCATATTCGTTTCCAAAATAATAAACTATTCTGTAAATTTATTGTCTACTTAAGCAGTTAATTTGTTAGTTTCTCTATTCAGTTTACTTCAGAACAGTGGTAACTAGTACTAATCTACGCGATTGGTACTGCATTTTGAGGCAATGCTCAACAAAAATGCCTCGGAAATACGAGGTAAAATTGTTTAACTATTTTATAAAAATAAAACAACTTGTACCACTTGCGAAATCCTTTACGTACAAAAAATAGATTTGTTAAAGTTTAAAAGAAATAAAGTTCAAAGCATTAACAGGCAATCATAAGGTATATTCAATACTAAAACAGCCTTATAATATATAAAACAAAAATCAATTAATAAAAATTGGGCGGGCGGGCGGTGCATCGCGCACGCACGTATAGGCGGGCGATGCGTACGCGCAGCGCGGGCGGCGTCACCGGCGCAGGCAGGAGACGCGCGCAGTATCACCCGCGCCGCGCCACGGGACGCACGCCCGTAGCCCTACCTCTAACATAGTATAGTGACAATTGTTCATAACATAAACAAGGGTCGAACGTGACCCGGCGTGTGATGTTCCCGTGTCAGTGACTACTACTTGCTTACACAAAGGACTTATGATGCATGTGAGTGCCCCTGCCGTTTGCTACCGTACATATATGGATTATACTTAGAAGATGCTTGTTATAACTTGAGTTTGTAAAAAGTTATACAGTGTTAATTTTTTGACGACTTGTTGCATGTACAGATTGTACAGGCAGCGGCAGGCAGGCAGGCTGTATTAAAATGTATGCTAATATATTTTAATACTTATTTTATTGTATGGTGTATTGTCAACTAAACAATAGCGGTTTGAATCAAACTCTATTATTTACGACAAGGCCGGTCACAATCGATTTCTTTTAGCTACAGTATGATTCAATAGTGTCGACAATGCGTCAAGTTTCTAAGCATCCTGTTTTTGTAATGCATCTGGCGACCTTAATTGCGCCAGGGTCCGACTTAATGCCAGCAATTAAGCCACCTGTCTGTCATGGTATTTTCCTTGACGTACTACGATCTACGATATGTATTATTATTTTCCTGTAATAGTTATCTCCTTGAATCAGAGAGGTTATTTTGATATGTTTGATATTCAAATAGTCAATAATATTGACAGATCAATGCTGCGTATCGTTCATATCTTGATCTTGTACTAATTTGTAGCCAAGGTATTTTACAAATCCAATCAAGTTTATGTCCTTAATAATTATGTTAACAACATATTATGTTTTTTATATTTTTGAATGTTTTTATATATTTTTTTTATATTCTAATATTTAAAAATATAAATTATATGTATATAGACGAATAAAGGAAATAATAATGTTAACAAAAATTCCAGCTCCAAAACTCGATGGTTTCGCATTTGTAAAGAAAGTGTTTGTTTGTTAAACACAGTCCTCAGTGCATGAGATACTGAGTACATAATGTATCGATGTGAATGAAAAAAGTCGAGTATATTTGCAATGTTGGCAGCCAGACAGACGATTAATAACATGTAACACAATGCCCAACAATGCATGCATAATTCACATGGAGTTATGAGTCTGATCAGATATGAATCAGATTAATTTGTGTGGCTGTACGGTATGCCAATATCTGCTTTATTGAACTGCCCAATTTGTATTTAATGATGCATGCAGGCACAACTTACATGTTGCTAATATAGTTAATAATTTTGTCTAGCATCTCAACGGGAATACAATTAGATTCTTAAAATACAACTAGCTTTGCTAACCTTCCAACTTTTGATCGACACTACTTATATTTTTGTAAAGCATAGTTTGAACTCATAACAACATTTATCTTACACATGACGCCAACCTATTAAACAGGGAGGTTTGGCTTACTTACTTACAATAATTAACATAATAGAATTAAGAAAAATGTTAACGAAAATGTGGGCTACACGGATAGTTCATATGTAAAAAACAGACCCAAAAAATAGATTGTAATCAATACATCGTATAGGCAACATGAAACAAATAATATTATAAAAACAATCTCGTCTAGACCATTTCTGAAAAACTAATAATTTCTAGATTGTTCCTTATCACAGCAATCTGTACTTTAAAAGAGAGTAACCAATTTCGTAGTAAAACAACGTTGTCCGAAACAGTAAACAAATGCCGGAGGATAACAACATAACAAAAGCTATTGATGTCTTCCTTGTTTAGAACAACGCTAATAAACAGAGCACCCATTCAAAGGAGCCCTCCATTCTTACCTGAGCCCCCGAAAACTTCATAATTATCCAATGAATAGAGCCGACCTCAGGCTCGAGGCAAATCGGTCCCGTTTCTTCGTGTTATACCATAATTTGAGAGCCTCATATTACATAAGTAATTGGAAAGGTCTCACCGTATGGGCCATCGAAGATACGATAGATTGAAACGTATTTCATAATTATTGTTCCGTAATTATCCAGTTTGAATCAGATTTATGGGTCCATAACCCAAAACTCCATTTAGTCGACTCGTAGTACGTAACTAGTGATTGATCGATACAGTTAATATAATTATCTCTGTTCATCGATTCGCTTTTTGTTTTACGGTAGTGAATAAAGCATTATTTATTTAATGCGAATTGCAGAACACGCTCTAAAATGCGTTTTATTCGTTTCGAGTTCCGGACGATGTAAAGTTTATGCTCCTAATGAATGGTTGTTTTTTCGCTTTTTCTAAATAAATAAGCATTTTCACTGTAAAATATCTAAGAGAATGACGCAGCATTTCTAGTCAATTCCTAGTCTGTCACGAGAGGCGTTCAACAAAGGTGAAATAGATGTAAACGAGGTTCACATGAATAATGCATTGTTTAGATGCATCTCATTAAACCGTTCATGACTCCACTTCGAAAGCGCATCTAATTGTAGCCTACATAAAGTACCTGGGATATTTAACAAATGCTACAATTATCATGATTAATATCAACTGTTTGAACGAGAACCTGTTATTAATAATTATACATTTTCATGATTAATTTTATACTGTTTTCTGACGGCGTTGTCACTGGTACCTATTGTCTAGTAATACGTCTTTATAAATATTAATAGGCTTAACTAGTTAGTGCACCTGTCAATTACAAACACACCTGATGGGCAGTAAACTTGAAAAAATTACCTGTCGTTGACAGACATAATGGCGTACGAAACAAAATTAACTTGACAAAACACGAACGAATTTATTTAAGTAGTCGCTTCTTATAAATGGCGACGCAGACAACGCGCAAGATGTCCCGGAGTTATTAGCAAATGGAGCAAAAACTCATCTGTGCAGTCTGCATACGCGCGTGCTCGCTGCTCTTGTAAGGGAAATATTAATTAAATATTTTGATAAAACATGTGCAAGACGGGATCTCCCAAACGACGCGAAGAAGATAAATATAGCACAGAACACACCTGTAGGCGTGTGTACCACTAATAAACCCGCAATTACAAGTTCTTTTGTTTCCCATACAACCTTAACAAATGAAAGTTAATTTTGTACGCTTAGTAGGTCCAAGACAATTTCAATTGTGACACAGTTTCCTTCCTACGTGAATTGCATTTTATGAGATCAGTAGAAAACGAAATAAATATATTTTTTTGTTGTAGGAAATGCAAACAACAATGTTCACTGAATTTCCTCGTTCGTCAAGGATTATTTAATTTAAAGAACTATGAAGTATTTATTTGCATTTGAAATGCAGGCATCGTAAATCGTAAGAATGAAATATAAAATAACCTATTGCATTGTATGAATAATAATTAATCATAGGAATACATGGGACGAGTATAAGAGAGTGCGTTGCGTCATGCATGGTAATAAGAAGACATTACAAAATTACCCACCATTGTTCTGGGTTCGCGGAACAGTGTTTGTTGGTGCGCCCGTGCTGATCGGCGGCTAATAGGGCTCGCATCATTGTGCATCTCCGTCGGTTCCCACAACACGAAACGCAAAACCGAACAACACCGTGGAAGCAACACTATGCGAACTTCTATGAAACAGTTTTGTAAAGGAAGTGCACGTCGTCACGTAATTCGACAGTGATTGCGTGCGCGTTTAAAAAATAGTCACGTACGGAACGCTCCCAAAGGACTCGCTCTAAAAATAATGTTCCCACTGCAATCTGTGCAGCATCTTCCAATCTAAAGATAACATTGCGCCAACACGTGTTGGAACAGTAAGTTGAGTGACCCCCCGACGTGACGTCAGGACCCGTCCGCATCATTAGTCGACGTCCTGCGGTGATCCGACTGTTCTTTGTACCCTCCACCGTAACATTCAACAAATTCTTGGGTAATTGTTTTGTAACGAGGACATTTACAAAGCCAGGAGTCATTTGAAAAATATTCATGAATACGGACCGAAGGAACAATGATCCTTGGTTACCATGAGGAAGCAATTATGAGGATTATTTTTTAGTTTTGCATTTTTGTAATAAAGTAAATTGCTTGTTAAATAACGAGGAGGGAGGAGGAACAAAGTTAATGACACGCTCGAGCTGGAATCTGCGCATAAGATGTGCGTCGAGATGCGACGTATGGATAGTGGTGAGGTGGTCGTGAATCAGGTGTGCGACGTGCCTGGCCGTCCGCAGGCGGCATAGGCAGGGCGCGGACGGAGGATGGTCAGTGATCTACATCGACGGGACACGTCCGCCGCCCGTGCCCGTTTCCATGGTAAAACGTGACTGAGAAAAAACCTCCACGACAAGTAGACTAGCTACGATACAAAAAAACATAGGAATCAGCCACTTCCTTGATCACAACAAAAAGTGACACTGAATTCTTTCGGGGTTAAATTAGAAGAAAAATGTAACGGTTTGGTATTTAGATGACTAATAAACAGTACGTTATTTAAAAATGCATTAACAAAACAAAACAACTTTACCACTATTTTCTTTACTTTACTTTTTCGTTTTGGAAATAACAGTTTTATATACTTGATATTAATCTTACAAGGTTGAAAAAAAATTGCATAAAAAGCGTATCTTTACATTTTTCAGGTGCTTACTATAACAAAATGTATGTGATTTTCCTTTACACCGTTCCTAGAACTCAATAGTTACATAGATATTTTTATCTAGTAAAATAGAATGATAAAAACGCTGACACATCATTATGTCGCCTCCTCGGGGAGTTAATTGGTAGTTTCGCGTTGGTTGCGTGTGCGCAGCGTTTAAATCATATTCCGGGAACCATGGAGCGGTGACCATGACGCGCTCCACTGCGTCCTTGGGGATATCCAGGGACAGGATACTAACTTTCAAAACTTTTTTATGGGAATACTTTTATTCAAAGATTTTTTTAATTAATGTTACCACAAAGTAATTTTAACCAACTTGGATCAGGTTCATATCGATTTTCTGTGAATTTTTAGCAAAAATTTCAAGACACTAAACAGTTTCGACCCTTGTTTTTTTAGATTAAAACGAAGAAACATTCACTGGAAAACACTTGAACAAATAGCTAAAAGTCCATAGAAAATCAATACGTACTTACGTACGTGACCTAAATTGGTTAATATTAGTGGTCATCCTCTGTCGTATACTAGCTGCGCCCCGCGGTTTCACCCGCATAAGCGTCGATCCCGTGGGAATATCGGGATAAAAACTATCCTATGTCCTTCCCCGGGATGCAATTTATCTCTCTGCCAAATTTTATCGAAATCCGTTCAGTGGTTTACGCGTGAAAGGGTAACATACAGACAGACAGACAGAGTTACTTTCGAATTTATAATATTAGTATGGATTAATTACTTTGCAATACAAGAACACGTAGCCCTCCACCTTTTTACAGTGCTACTAGTGTTTTGACATTTGGAACGCACGAATCTTTAGTCCAATCGAAGTATAACCAAACTTTTTATAGGTACGCTTACAAATTATACACTTACACATAGTAGTATGTACCGACCATGATTATACACAGATACGAAATCTATTAGTTCGCTCGTGATTGTTACATCTTGTAATTGAAAATAATTATTGGCATTTTTATTCAAGGCGATACTGTGTCCTTATTCAGTATCTATTCGCTTCGTGTGTTGGCACCATGTATAATTTGTAATTACGTAATAACGCAGCTGTTTCGCTTCACCACATTCAATAGTAAATCTTGTAAATACCAAGAGTCGAATGTAATGAAGATATTGCTTCTATTGTTTTGTAACTAAAAGATGAATGTCCGATAATATGGAGATACTGCAGTCCTCCATTCATCATGTTTGCCGACTAATCTAAATATAACTTAGCGTGGTTTACGTAACGTGCAAAGTGGCACATCGATTTTTATATTGACACGCCATGATTCTACTTCCTCGGAGAGTTCAATACTTTCTCGTGTTTTATGTAATTTCATTATCATGTGATACAACAATTATATTGTCTGTATGCAAATGGAATAGTGCTAAATCCAAAGTATACAATACTGTACTGTACAAGTATTTTGTTGGTGTTAACTCAGACAGATTTCAAAATTTCAATTTCACTATAAATTGTGTCCTCAATTCTATATTCGAAATAATAAATCAAAGAGGAGAACTTTTTTGGATTATTTTGTTGTATTGCTTAATTTAATTTAGTTTATTATTTATTGCTGTAACCAGTGGAATGAATGACGTAAGGTTTTAAAGCTTGTAAGTGGCTATTTAAGGCAAACACTAAATTCTACCACCAAAAGATATTTTGATGAACTCTGAATCTGTGTATAACTGATGCTAAATATGCTGGTAGGTCTAAATAACTTTCAAAGACTTCACAACCGAAGTGCAAATATCGATAATTCAATACCTCCATGTGTAAATTGGTGATGTAAATTGAAAAACAATGCAGCACGTTACGCAAAGAGAAAACGGGAACAAAGTTATCTGTACTTTGCCCAGTTTAGTGGACTACTACATATCTAGTCATCAACTCTTTGGAACCTAAAGATTAATTAGAAGTACGTGCCTGACCGATGATGTAACAGATTGCCCAAGCCATGTTGGTTTAATGCAAATAACTAATCTCTATCTCTATCTTGTTTAACCTCCACTTTTTATAGATTCGATAATAAAAGTTTAAGGTTACCAAAATAATAATATCGATACTTAAAAACTCGTAGAGGCAGGTAGCTGTCACCTCCGTCTTATGGCCTTACCCCATGTATCATAAGTTGACGTAAATCCGATCAAATATTTAACGGGATTCGGATTTCATTCTTAGCCCAATCGGATTTTTGGTAATAAATTTCTACCTGTCTAACACGATTATTACGTAAAATAATATTTTCCTACTTTTATCTTTTACGCTCGTAAACCCGGTTGTTTGGTAATAGATGCAGTAAGTAAACGTCATAGAAGAGAATATTAATAAATCTTCACTTTAACTGCTTTATCGTTGCGCTTTGGCCCTTTGAGGGTTATCTGATGTAATGATGCAACAGACTGAGACGCAGTCGTTATGATGAATTTGAATTTGAGAATGTTTGGGAAACTTTTTTCTATTAAGTAATCATTCCTGTCACTGTACAAGGCATTGCGTCATCGCTCGGAGTGGTCCCAATCAATAATCTTACCACATTAGGTGGGAAGGGGTCATGAAATGCGTTAAATTGTGCGGTCAGGCGGTGACCTGCGGGGGCAGTGCCGGGGCTCAATTAGCCGTCCTATGGTCCGTAACCTCCAGGTTCGAGGCGGTTCGAGGCACATCGTTACGACCACGCCCCGGGCGATGCACTTTCTCCCATGGACTTATTAAAATCGTCTCCAAGGCGCGATTGACGCCGAAGCCGCCGCACTATTGTTAACTATAGCATGACGTAACACATCTGATGTGCCGTCACTCAATTTACAAGAGGTTTTGTTAATATGTAATGATGCGTATTCTCTGTGCTTGCCATTTAATTGTTAGGCAATAGATCTTTCCGCTTAACACATGTCTATGTACGAATTATTGCTAAATAAGTGATGATTTTCACGCCTCGACCATGCTTAGAACTTATTGAAGCTGTCATTCTCTCTGCATCACAATACGATTGATAAGTTTGATATTTACTTTAGTACTTCGCAATAAATGTTTCAAAAGAAATTCCTTGTAATTTCTGAGAGTACATGGTTCGTTAAGTGATCCTTAATGATAATGAATAAAACATAAAGGATAACAAAACATTTCTTTTGTTTCAAGTCATCCTCCTCCTCCAAGTCGTATAGTTTTATAGTCCGCTATTATCTCAAGCTTTTCTCAACCACATGTACCTATACTTATTTTTATGTTCAGGAACTTTTGTATGTTAAAAGGCATTCCATTTAAATTGGTCAGAAGTCAGAGCGCGAGAATAATGTTTTATCGTTGCCATTAATTGTTGAGTTCTCGAACGCGATCCAAGTTGGCATCTTATTTGAAAGATTGTTTAACTTTCATGAGGATTTTTCCCCGTCCTTGTTTTCAAAATGAATGTTGTCGAGGAGGGCTCGGGGTGTGTAAGAAGGCCGTTGACCGCAATCTCCTGCGTGCCGTGATTCGGCCCAGAATGCATTATTCCGAATCACCGCGGCAGTCCTATATCATTCTCAATCGAAAATTCCACGCTTGATGTCTTCTTTGGTAACAACGCTGCTTTCGATATGATTTATGACCACTCGCCTTCAACTCGTAATTACTCGACATTATTTCATACATACCTTGTTTGTCGTTATGATAAGTGGCTCTGTTCTATTTTCGGTCAATATAACCAAAGATATACCTGATGATAAAATCATGAAGAATATAACAATATTGTTGTTATTATTTACCGTCCAAACTTATCTTCTTACAAAAGACATCAACGCGCTCCCCGTATCTCTTACGCATTGTGTTCCCAATATTCCGTAACCCGCGCTCCAGTAATAACTTAGCATCATAATTAACACAATTATCAGATTTCTGGTACAAACACAAGCTCTGTGTTCTAGTTACCACTTATTCTATTAACAGGAGGAAACGAGTACGTGTTTATTTAGGTCATTCGGATGGAATAATCGAATAAACAATACAGCACTCATTATTTTACGTTATCTTGAAATCGATACCGCGATGCAATTTTTGACAATAATAATATGCCCATTGTGTTGCTATTGACATGAATAATATACACATACTAACGTTTGACAGCAATTGATTACCTAACTGAATGAGAAATAACACTGACATCTCTAAGTAGGTGAGTAAATAGAACGTACTCATAGTTCAGTTTTCTATCGTTGACCTTTGATAAAGAAATCACTTTTACTGAACGGTATTTTGACCAAAAGTGAAACGTTATCTGAGATCTTAGGATTGTTTTCATCGAGGATGAGTAGGCGCTTGTCGTATGGCACAACAATAGAGAGATGTGTCGCGACGACCCGCGGCGACCCCGCCCGATGTCGCGAGATTACTTATACTCCTTATTCCATATGAACTTTCCGAGTATTTAGTTCAACGTGACCAGCATTGTATACTACAATAAACGATTTCCCTTTCAGTTGAAGACTGTACTGAACACGAATTTTACATTCCAAAATAATATTTTGAGTGAACATGCGTCATAACGTTTATTGTGAAGAAACGTTGAATTTGATCACACACAATTTGATTCAAGGTATCTCAAATGATTCCCATGTAATTGAATTCTTTAACGAGACCTCCAAAAAGCATTGCTAAACAAAATAACAGTGGAAACGAAATTGTAAATTCAAATAGATTCATCATAGAGTTAACCTTTGCTGCAATAAATGTTTAAGTAAATTATTCACGACCCTATTCGGCGGTATTGCACATCCTTGTTCCGATCTCGGCTCCCGAGTCTCGATGAATCACGCACACTGCATTCCGTGAATCGGTCCGCATGCCACATTACCGTTAATAACCTTTATGGCATTAACTTTGCTTTAAAAACCAATGTCAAGCGATAATTCTGTCGTAATTATGGCGCCCCGAGAGCTCATTGCGAGTGAAAATCGCTCGTTTGTTAATAATGTCTGCATTTTTGACGAAAATATCTTCTTAGCGGTAATGAAGAAAGTGCAGTAGCATGGTTTATTTAAAGCGACGGATTCTATAAATAATTCCTTAAACTACATTTTGATAAAAAAGGAATCGTTTTTTTTTAATGTTAGTGAAAGCTTTAATATTTAATTTACATAAAAATATAAGACAGAAAGCTGTATTCATAACGCATGTATCTGTAGCCTCGTTGTCTGTTGAACCATCTAATTTGTCTCATTAATTGCATACTGGTCGTGTTACATAAATCACAATACAACACACGATGACAACTTTCAACTTCCTTTGCGCAAGACAGATACGTTACGTTATGTAACGTAAACGTGTTCCGAGCAGACGGAAGACGAAGACCTCCTATCATAGCCCACTTCACTATTGACACTGATACCGACTAAGATTGTGGAGTGTGGAACATTAGGAGAATTTTATGACATGTTCAAAATAAAACTGGGACATTTTAAAATATTACGAAAATAAACTACTAATAGGTGTGTCCACTAAAACAGGAAACGTAAAAGTAAAGATAAAGAAAATTTGTAAAAAGCTGCGTGGGGAGGGGCGAAGGGCTCGGCGCACGCGCAGCTAGATTATCTCGGTTTAGGACAGTTCACTCGTTATCTAAAACTTACGCCCGAGCCCACTTACTGTAAAGTAAACATTTGAGTTAGAAAGTGCAGTTCCGTGTAACGCGTATAGATAACACTCGCGTGTTTGTAATGCTCTGGATGCGTGCCTTGAAATAATAAGCCGAGAAATGGTGTTCATTGAGAAGCAAACATGCTATCGCCAAACCCAAGAAAAGATTTATAATCTTTAAGAAATTCTGTTTTATCTTGAAAACAAAAACATTAGTTCTGTTTTTCAACAAAAACGGTTAATCCCTTTTTAAGTGCTTAATTGTCCAGTTGTAAAAAAGTGGAGTTTGTACGCGGCTCCATACCAGACATTTGTAGGGTTTTTTGTTGAAGAACATTTGAACGTTATTTTTTAAATCTGGTTCAGAAAATTTCTTAGAAGCATTCATAGTAAAAAAACGGAACCTTTCTCTATAAAAATTAGGCAATGGATTAGCATACGTAATTACATGAAACGTTTAAATGTTACTGATGCAAAATATAAAGCTAATTACGATTTGATTATTAAATTAGACATTCTCCTACACTCGTTATGTATCCTCTGGATGTTAATTACTTTAATTAAAACTATGCAACGTGTCTTTAGGCCTTCAAATTACAATACGTAAAAAGTACGTGCTTTTTTAGATTTTTTTTAAACTTTTGTTTAGCTTTACGGTGGGACAGGATTGGTCCCCACTAGCTCAAGACAGAGAGGAGTGGAAAGAAGAAAGAAAAGTCTTGTAGTGGGACAACATAGGCTAAAAATAAAACAAATAAATACATAAATTATATTTTCGAGCCGTTTGGGGTTGAAACCCTCGGGCCGTGGGGTCCGAGTGCTCATGGTCTTTTTAAAGAAATTTCAAAACGGCTGGTTGACACTTCCCGTGACCCAAGAGCTGGCTTTTACCTTGGCCAAAGGCTAAGCATTGCCATACAACGTGGCAATGCCGCCAGTCTCTTGGGAACATTACCAGTCGACAGCGATGCGGATGAATTTTTCGACGCTATATTTTAGTTTCTGTATAGCTTTAGTTAAGTTAGGATTTAATTTTGTTATTTTTAGTATTAGAAATACATAATAATAACTTCAGGGTAAATGTACGTGGGTAGGTTAGGTTCAATCTGTATACAAAGATCGAGTAACGGTGCCAGTGTCAAATTGTCTATTCAAATGAAAATCACTGTGATCGCGTCAGTTCGCGGTTGTGCGCACATTAATATGTAATTATTTACAGTACAATAACTCCGCGTCACCGCCATATTGTGTAGGCATCCTAATGGAGCCGTCAATAACGATCAACTCCATTTTTTTGTCATTCCATAATCAAAGCCACGTAACAAAAAGTTGGGCGTAGGTATGTGAAATCCCAAGAGAAGCTTATTGTTAATACGTCACTGTGGTCATTAAAAACATAATTCTTAATATAAAACCGATGTAAACTATAATACCACAGGATATTATGCCGCTAGTCCGTACTGCGTACCGTCGCAAGCGCATCCATTTCTCAGAAGGTAATGGAAGCGCAGCACGTAACAGTCTAATGTTGGTCATCGCGAGTCAAACGCATAATTTTACGAGCCACTGAACACGTCTACATACAAACAGAATCATTTGATGCGATTGTTAAGGGGAAATTCATGTCCGCTTTACGAACAAAACCATAGTACTCTATAGGGTTCCGTAGCAGCAAAGCATTCTATTCGTTTTGCATAAGGCTTACACAGAAATTAAATCATAACTAATGAGTTCTTGCATGGAAATGCCCGAAAATTGTGAATTTAGCTATAAGCGAGATGATTAAGTGAAATGAAATGTTTACAAAATTAACCAACAACTATTCCACAACCATTTCTAATGAGCATCGTTTATCGAGTAGTTTACTTAAGCAACGATTACCAATTCATTCCTGGCCTCGGATTTATAAAAGAATGTATGTGTGAATCTACACACATTATGGCATTACATACAATTTTGCTTAAGGCCTTATGATGTGAGCTGCTGACAATGGCTGGTAAATTCTCACGGTTCCTTCGCCCTGTCATAATAAGGTATCATTGTCGTGGACACGGTTCAGAGCTTCGTGAGGGAGCACCCTAAGGACTCTTGTTCGTCGCGATGAGAATTTAGATTACGTTTTGTTACAACTGATTGCTTTAATAAACTCTCGTGTACTCGTATGCTTGAATGGATACGAGCATACGCCTCAGGGTATACGGTATTAGGCATGGCTAGTTGTCACTAACTAACAGTTACCGTGAAACGGGACTGGGTATCAGTTTCGTTAATTAAAATTGCTTTTAGTGCGTGTCTTTGACTTTAAGGCGTAGCGAGCGATGCATAAGTATAAGGTGGTAACGGTGATATCAAACCAGCGAGGCTCTTGTTTCATAGTGTTGTGTTTATTTATTTTCTGAGGGCCTCCAACAAAAGATCCTCACAAATAAAAGTATAAAACAAATCGTGGTTCGTTCCCAACTAAATACAGCTCCATAGTAGGTACGATGGAAATGACCGACCAACAATATCCCTTTTTTACTTTTTTTCCTCCAAAGTCCAAAACTCATGATTTGTTTTTGTCTTCCAGATCGAGCGGTTAGCGCAATACGAGCGTCTGGTCGGCGGAGGATGCGCGCGCCGCCGGGCAGCGCGTCTGTCGGACCTGGAGCGCGTGCAGGACCTGTTCCCGCACGACTACCTCGCGCTGCACGACGCAGACGCGCCCGCTGCGCTGGCCTCGCATCATGCGCAGGTAAGGAGTCGTCAGAAGCCAACCGGTCTATTCTGGAAAAATTCCACCGTGAAAATTTTGGTGAAATGAGCTGTCAATAGTATCGATCCCTTTAGGCTTCAGATGGAAAGACAGCTCACTTTACCAATATCAGAGCAGAACATTATGGTGACGGTCAGCATTAGATCTGCCTTTTCCAAACAATTAATAGAGAGTTACTGGACTCATTTAGAGAGCCGCACGCTATTTAACTCGATACTCAACCACTCTAATGCAGCTGCTACCAGCCACCCAACGAAGATCAACGCTCCACCTAGCCTGAAGGCATCCTACCAAAATACTAGTATCTCGCAAAGTTCAAGAGCTACATATCCTTGATAATAAGTCTCCACAATTTGCTTTCAGAAACAGAAAAGCCTGCGCAAGCGACCGAGCTTGGACATCAGTGGGACTATCAGCGCGAGCAGCAGCTCCCTGTCTCCCCGCACCTTCATCATGGAAGCACCAGTGCAGCTCAGTCCACTTGGCACCACCTCCCCACCGCTCGACCGTCATCTGTTTCTGTTCAGCGACTTGCTCCTCATCGGCAAGGCCAGAGGAACCAACTGCTTCAAGCTAAAGGAGAGTGTAAGACTGGCTGAAGTCTGGATCGCCATGACTGATGGTGATGATACTGGATTTATACTCGGATGGCCGACAGTAACCGGTGTTGCTAATTACCTCGCCATCTACCCCACCCAAGCTGCAAGAGACACTTGGTATAGGTAAGGGATTATAAATTCAGTAATCTAATTTAATTGAGTTTGATGGAATGTTCAAAAGATCGTGGTTTGATTTTCTTTTGTCTCTTTACAGGAAAATTCAAAATGCTTTAACCGCTCAACTGGCCACTGAACCAAAATCCACGAATATCCAGATTTTCTACAAAGATGCGACGAGTTCGATAGAATTTGTAAGTATTTATTCTTTTAATAGGCGAGGCGGTCAAGATCAATCTGCATAGCCTTTATAGCTAGGTAATTTTAAGGGAAGGTTTAATTTTTAATTAATGAAAACCTTCAATATGATTCATTCATCTTAGTTTTGCAAAAAAGGCTGCCTAACAATCCGTATTTATTTCCAGTGTAAAACAGTCTCCGTAAGCCCAGAGATGAGCGCGCGTTGCGTGGTGCGTCAGGCGCTGCACGTGCTGCAGAGCGGCAGCGCCGAGCCCGAGCACGATGCCGAGCACGACGAGCACGAGGGGGAGGGACGGTGGGGCGCCGCCACCGAGTTCACGCTCTGTGTGCGCACGGCAAGGGACGCGCCACCCACCCCACTCCGGGGGATTGAACGACCTCATGCAGTACAGGTAAACTTATTATAACCGCCATTTATGAACGATAGGAACTGGTTTCAGGCCAGACCATAATTATGTCCATGTTGTTTCATGTCCCTCCTCACTTACTCAGAGATTTTTTTTTTACTTCAGATGTCAAGAATAAGGCAAACGTTGTCTAGTGAAGACGGATTTGACTTGGAACATGTTAACGCTAAAAATAATCCCTGCGGACTGGTCTTCGAATTGCGGAAGAAAAATCAGGGATTAAAAAAGTAAGTAGTCTAGCTTACGAATCTCATATTGTACCTACCATAATCGTGGCGAATAAATAATGGCAACGTTGCAATTTCTGTTGGCGGTTGTGGTTGTAAAAATGGCAACTGCACGCGGGCACAGTAAAGATTGTAAAGGTTAGTTTATAATGCAATTTATCTAACACGTTGTGTTTGTATGATTCATAGCGGCAACCCGACAGGCGGGCGCGGCTTGCGCCTGCTGCGTCGCGGCGGACGCTTGTTCGGCGTGGCACTGACGCGGCTGTGCGGCGGTGCGCCCCCGCCCGCTCTGCTCCTGGCACTCCGTCGCCTGCGCGCGCTCGCTCCGCTTACTCATGGCGTATTCCGCAGGAGTGCTAATGCGAAAGCGCTCAGACTGCTTAGAGATAAGGTGAGGATAGAGGTTCTTTTTTAAGACCAGAATAACAGCTGGATGTTTGTGAAAACTGTTTATGCCATATAATACAAATATTCAGTACTTACATTAAATTAAAATTATGTCAGTCTCAAGATACGGGTAAAGCGTTACGACGTTTTGTCAAAACTGGGATGTTTTTTTTTTATACAAAAGAGATTTAATTTTACCAATACATAATTATGTACCTATATCAAACGTCTTTTGAGGATTTTCTTTTCGTTTGATTTAGATATTGTATGTTGGAGTTATAAATTATGATTTCTTGTGTTTCTTCAGCTGGACACACTAGGCCCATGGGCGGAGGGCTGTCCCGAGCTGGAACGTGCGCCGGTGCTACTGCTGGCCGCGCTGGTCAAAGAGTTCTTCCGAGCACTGCCGCAACCCTTACTCTCTGCGGACCTCTATCCTGCTTGGCTGCATGTTCTAAGTAAGTATAACTTCACACTTCAATTGATAAATTTCACTTTACACTTGAATGATTTGCTTGTAGCGAGTTTGAAAACGCAGTGCTATGGGACAAGTCCGTTAGCTAACTATGGCCAACACTTTGTAAATTAACTTAAGATGTTATGGTGTTACTATAACCACCTTTTCTTTGTTACAGCTTTATCTCAAAACGAGAAAGTGGCCGCCGTACGTTCGTTGCTTCTAAAACTGCCCAAGGCTCACTATACCATGCTGACCTACTTCATATGTCTGCTGCAAGCCATCGCCAAGAAGTCCAACATCAACCTCATGTGCCCCATGAACCTCGGCGTGTGCGTCGGTCCCAGCCTTCTGTGGCCCAATACACCCTGTGACAAAGCTCCCAAAGCAGTGCCAATGGTCGTAGAACTACTTATAGTAAAAGCCGAAGCCCTGTTTGGGCCTCAAATTGCAGGTCTACTGGGCAATGGCAGCCCTGAAACCTCGAACGCATTACTAGATTCAGGAGCCGAAGAAAGCGATAGTCTTCATTCAGTTGGAATATCCTTGGATTCAATGGAACTGTCTACGCCACGCAAGGAGAAACTATCGCTAAGCCGAGACTCAGGGCTGACTCTCTCAGAAGACGATTCTAACAGCAATGGAGGAAACAGTCCTGCACCTCGTAATATCCTTCACAGTTTGTCAGCACCAACTTGCAATATGCAGCAGGAATCTAAATTAGTAGTGCGTTATAACATTGACAACCATAACGTAAGTGGTTTGCCTCAAATTGGCCAAAGGCAGAACATTTATTCCAATAAAGCAGAACTGTATGGTACTGTTAACGACGAATTATATACTACGCCATATATAGGAGAAAGATATGTACACAATTCTATAAACATTGGTATTTCAAATGGTATAGACGATAGGAATTATGTATCTAAAACAGCATTACAACGATCGACGGCTGATATCTACGAGCAGAGCCCAGCAAAGTATATAACCGGTTTAGAACCGCAAAAACCACCGAGAAGTAACGTTTCAAAAGCAGCTCGTACTTCAAAAGTCTACAGCATGTTTGCTGAGACGCAAGAAGCGACCAAAAATATCGCAAACAAAAACTTTAACAGAGCTAAGAGCTCAGACAATCTATTAGAATCAAAACAGGAAAATATCGATAGTAAACGCGACCTGGTTTCTAGTCAAGAAAATATTGTGTATAGCAACATACACGATCTAGCCATGTTTACAGAGAATATCCAACGACAGAATCAATATCAAACGCAGGCAGAAACAGTTTCAAATACGAATTATGCCCGAGTGTACACGGGATGGGAAAAGAAGAGTGTCAACTATACCAATAAAACGAACAACGCGGAAAATATCTACGGACAAATGACGAAGAAACAGGGAGAGACTTCTCAGTCCAAAACTGATGGGAATTTAACACCGGCAGCCACCATTTTTACACGAAATGACTGGACTCGTCAAGCAGCTAGAACAAAGAGCTTAGAAGTCAGCGAAGAAGTACTTGCGAACACGGAGAAAATGCGCAATGGCAGTTACGAAATGACAAATTGCTGCCGAAAAAGACGGTTTGATCCTGCTCACATGTGCACGAAGAACTGTAATGCTCCACCGGCCAATAGAGAACAAGACAAACATAACGCCAAACCTTTACAAAATTCATATTCTTACGTCGACAACATTCATAATAATAATTCAGAGGAGAACAAAAAAACAAGGCTACGAAATTACAACACCAATAAATTAAATCAATCAAAATCTTTGGCGAATATTATTCTACACAGTGACTCGAGTAGTAGTGACACGTTATACCAGCCGCAGAACTCGTTTAACAGTCGATCCACGGAGTCACCGGCCAGTGAGAATTCCTTTGAGAATAATTGTTACACCAATCAATACATCGATCCCTTATACACGTCAGTCTACAATCGGCGAAGGGATATTTACCACGACATGAAGTCGCCAAACATATTCCCTTCCGACATTTACAAAGCGACGCCGACGGCTGTCAAACCCGAGTACAACAACTCGGAGTACGAACATAACAATAACAATAAGAAGGCTCCCCACATGCCCCCGCCAGTACCGCCAAGGAAAATGGTGTATCAGAGAGTGCTGAAGAAGTTCCAACCGGTGCACGTGAACAAAGATGACAAGAACTCACGGTCGAAGTCTGTGCCGCGTCTGTACCGAGAACCATCCAAAGGCGCGGATGCGAAGGGACAAAACAACATTATAGCTTTAGAGGGCTCCGAGTCAGACACAGAGTCCGAGTCTTACGTGTAGACGCTGTGTCAGCACAAAACTGATGTACGATAAATGGAGATATATTTAAATTATTATTAATGCGTACCCTACGTGTCGAAGTAACCATGATCTGTGTTGAACAAATTTGTTATAAACGTTGAATTAATCTCGATGTTAGGACTATGTTTTGAACCAGTATGCTAACTACTTACTACGTTTTTAGGACGCTATGATTTCATAGTGATAATATAAGAAGTATCTTGTGAATCCCGCCTTGAAAATTATAATATGTGACCATAACCAGAGCTGTTTTGGTGATGTAATTCCAAAGACGTAAGAATAGTTTCAAACTTAATGGTAAATGTAGATGGATGTATCAATGGGATATAACTTTAATTATTTTGTCCTCAATTAATCCATTAATATAGGACGTGTTTATGCCAATCACTCGCTATTAAATTTTATTTTACGTTAGATATTTGTCATAGTGTCCTTAAGGGTCGGTGCACATGATCGTGGCAACGAGCTGAGCACGACTAACATTGCTAGCATGGTGGCAAACTGGCGCTGTTTGTGGGAGGATTTGCTGTCTTAGGTATCTGCACGTCAATGTGGGCCGCTCTATAAGGTCTATATAAGTATGTGACTAGCGCTGTATCAAATAGACGATGACTTTGTTTAGTCTTATATCTGGAAATATTAAAATATATTAATTATGTAATTAATGAATGCCTGCCGTGTATATAATGTAGATATATTGTACGTACATTTATAATAAAATATATTAAATGGTTTCAGTGATATTTCATTTACATAAATCATAATCTTCAGGTTATCGAAAAATTAATTAACTGAATTTACTGCCTCGGTCTGGGTGTTACCATGGATACTACTGACCAATTGACCTGGGTTCGATACCCATGTCGGGCTGTTTCCCCCAGATGGAAATGTATGTATACCTTAAGTTCTGGATGATGCTACCAATTTTTTTTTGTTACTTCTGCCCAAATAACTCGGGTACATGAATTAAAAATTATAAAATTTTCATCTCCCCTTTGCAGGACTACCCCTGGGATTTTACCTACACATTTATGGGCAACTATTAATTCAACTTGACCATGACCTTTGACAAAAAATATAAAGAACGTTTATTTATTGAGATATCTGCGAAGAAAACAAAAAGAGGATTACATGTTCCAATAATAATTTAGAATTTAAACACCAGTGAATCTTCTCAACATATACTGACTTACGGCGATATGACTGTTCATAATACTGAAAATACTGTTATTTTCAGAAAAATCAAAGTGCCAAGTAACGTGTCTTGACAGACGGACAACGAAGTGATCTTATAAGGGTTCCGTTTTTCCTTTTGAGGTACAGAACCCTAAAAAAAGTAAGAAAAAACGCTAAGCAAATACGAAGTTACAGCGGAGGCAGGCGATGCGATGCGACGGGGGAATAAGAAAATTCTCGCGGAAGAAGTCGCGGGCTAATAGTAAATAAAACGATTAATTTATGTAGAATAATTTAATTTCTTTTATGAAATTCACATAATTCACTCTTATTATCATCATCACAGTCACGAATAAAACAAAACCTAAATAATGCAAGTAAACTTATAAAACTTGTGTAAAGTTATTTGTTAAAATAATTATATAAAATAAATATAAAATTCGGCTATTTACAAATAATATTAAAAATTCGAAAGCATCCTAAGAACAAGTCATGATGAGCACGTTATTATTTAGATAAATCAATGAACAAAGTAAACCTACAAATACACAGGCCTGAAACTTGTTCAGACGCCAGCACATCAAGCTACTACAATCTGTCAAATTTCTTTAATAGATTTTCAACTTTATCGCAAGGTCTTTAAGGTTCAAAGTTGATTGGGAAAATTTTACAGTTTCGGGTAGCTTGATGTGCTGGCGTCTGTACAAAAGTACGCAAGTAGCTTGCTAAGACAGTTCCTATATTTTTTGTGCGATTAATTATATTTGATTACCTACTAAAGGCCGGCCGTTTAACTGTGACGTTACCTGAGGTAGAAGCGCGGCGTGGGAGGGGTGTGCTGGCATGATGCGAGAGCTCAGTGATTTGTCAATTGTGACAACTATCACCCCTCCCGCACCGCGCAGATACCTCAGGCAACGTCTCAGTTAAGCGGTCGGCCTATAGTTTATCTATTTCTAAGTATAGAAAATATGTATTAGGTATGTTGAAACTGTTTGTATACACGGCGACACATCAAGCTATACATTTCCAGTTTTAGCTGACCTCGCATTGTATAGGTTTTTCGTACAAGGAGAAATCAGCTTATACTGGAAATATATAGCTTGATAATATCATCGTGCGTTCTTAGGATCCGTCATTTGTCAGACAACTTCTGTCTAAATTTTTGGCGCAATCGTGCACGGTGAGTGAGGCACACGCGATTGTAGGTAACACATTATTTACACTTTTTATTTGTATTTTGTGTTTCACGAACTATATATGCGCAAATAAACGTTATTCTTTCTTCTTTACTGTTGTGCCACAATAACTTCTGGTTGGTGAATGTTACACTGGCATATAAGATACTTGCATACTTCTGGCCAAGTTACAGGCCTGTGTATTTCGTACTTACAACTAATGTTACAGGCACCATAGTTTTTGGATACCGGTATTTTTATTTCACAAAACATCTATCCTTTTAACAATTTATTGAGTACATTTGGATAACATAAAAAAACAAATATCGAAAAACCTTTTGATTGTAGACAGGAAATACTCAATCAACTACTATTGTATGAAAATCATAAGTTAACACGTCTTGATTTACCTCCTGCATCAGAGACATCAAAATTAATTTAATAGTCATGGTCTAGCAGTTAGTAGCAATAAACTAATATCAAATTACTGGTAATTTTACACAATTTCAACTAATCCTTGGCCAGTCTACATGATATAAGCTAAGCATATACCTACTTACAATGAAATGACAATCACACGGAATTTGGACACCCTTTTAAGTAAATCACTGTCAACATGCTAAAAAAGAGTACCTACCTAATAGCAGACAAAAGTAAAAAAATGTACTTGCGAGTTGCGTTGGTATCTAAACCAGGAAATTAAATACTTAATTATGGCGATTTAATACGAACTTAAAACTAGTTATCAATAAAATTAAAATACCTATTCAGCAGACTTGTCTATGCCCCATGCATCAGTGTGCACTAAGCTTTATGTGTCAGCCTATGTTTTGGGTGAGATCGTGAGGGTCGTGTCCGTAGAGTTTGCTGGTCTCTTGTTTTCTTCTTCTTCCTCCACGGGGGCTACGTAGTTCCATTCCTGCGTGTCTCCAGTGCCGAATAGAATGAAATAACAAGCGGACGCAATGTACAGTGAAGCGCCTGTTATGAATACTGGCCGCCATTCTGCGAATCCGTTCTGGAATCAAATAATTAGTGTTAGACACAAGAAAGTATAAACTCTTAAAAGTGACTATTCTCCGATAGTTACAACCGGTTTCTGTAAGGCAACATCTAGACTGACCAACTTTATATAGTTATCTGCTGACTAAAATAAAAAGCAAATTACTTGACAGTCACAGTTTTTGTGTTGAAATCATTTAAATTTAACTTTATGGGTTAAAAAACATGTGTCAAGATCTCATACTATTAACAAATTAGCATATTATTTTATAATTTGTTTAAAACTTGAGGCACTTACTCCGTTCTTGGTAAAGTGTGCGGTGACCAGGGGTGTGACAAAGCCTGCAGTGTTGCCTATCCCGTTAGCGATGCCATACAGCGTGCCAGCGAAGTTAGGGGCCAGATCCTGGTGATTAACAAGGTTGGTCAGCGTGGCCGCGCCGTTGGACCCCATGGAAAATGTGATCAGGGCCACGGAGAGGATGGGTGCGCAGCCGGTGTAGCCCAGACCGATGAGCAGAAGCCCAGGCACCACGTGGGAGAACAAGCAGAAGAACTTCCTCATAAACGTTGTTGATACTATGTTCTGTTTCACGATCCTGTAAAAGGGCAATAAACAATTATGATCGGTGAATCACTTTTATTTAATAATAATAATATTCCACAACTATCACACAACGCCATCTAGTCCCAAGCTAAGCAGAGCTTGTGTTATGGGTACTAGACAACTGATAAACATACTTATATATTTCTAAATACATACATATTATAGATAAATTACAACCAGACACAGAACAAATGATCGTGCTCATCACACAAACATTTGTCCTGGGTGGGAATCGAACCCACGACCTCCGGCATAGCAGTCAGGGTCACTAACCACTAGACCATGACAGGCCTGTCCTTCACTTTTTTTTTTCTGTTTTTCACTTTAGAGTTGCTCATATTATAGTGGAGGGCGACTAAATAGGATGAACATACAAAATAAATGTAAGTAGAATACGCCTTGATTAGCAATGCGTTCACAAAACGCGCTGTAAAATAATGATTTGAAGTTTTTAGCGCTCTCCTACTTGTAAGTAATTCAAATTAAAATGGCATCTGCAATAATTTAAGATATCCTTGTGTTTAGACTGCAGTGTCTATACTTCAAACCATCCACTGCTACCAACGATTCCGACCCGAACCAGTCGAGTGTTAGTAGGCCTTAGTAATTATTCAGTAAGGAAGTATATTATGTAAATGAGATCCAATTCCGTACCTGTCACCAATGGCTCCGAATATAAGTGAGAATATCATTCTAGCGAGATACGGCAATGAGGAGAGTGTGCCAGTAGACGTCAGGTTGAACCCGAGGGCGCTGGAGACGAACTTAGGCGCTGCCGTCATGACGAAGTACAGGCCCCAGTTGCTGCCGTAGTGCAATACCACCATAGCCAGGAATGGGAACGAGGTTAAAATCTTTCTGAATGGTGGAACAATCTGAAAACATGGAGAAATAGGTACATCATTAACCTGTTACACCGCATATAAATAAATGTAGTGCTGTAATTTGGTCTATACTGCGGTCCAAACAACATTTGACATGAGAATTAAGAACAATAACTCATATTTAATTATTACTACTGTATGTACAGAGGCCAGCACATCAAGCTACCCGAAACTGTCAAATTTTCCCAATCAACTTTGAACCTTATATTTTAGCGATAAACTCGAAAATCTATTAAAGAAATTTGACAGAGTGTAGTAGCTTGATGTGCTGGCGTCTGTATCTACAAGTAAAACTAACCTTACAAAGGCGCACTGCGTGCGAACACTACACTACATTACACTTAGCAATATTAATCTTTATACAAAAGGAGCGCATACAAAACTCCATCGCCGTGATTATAGAGGATCTATAGCTACTGCTATACCTTTACTGCTAACTGCTATGATGGCTATACATTCCAAGAATCGCAAAAAGTTGATAGCGAAGTCTATTAAATATCACCTTCAACCGTCTGATGACCTGTGGATTAATTGCTCTAGCCCATTTTTTAACGGAACTAAGAATAAGACTGTCCTCAATCTTAGATATTCCTAAATCACGATTTCTCCTTGTAGGGTGACGATCCTTGGCCAAAACCTCACGTTGAAAAAAACCTCACGTTTTTAGTTCGTTACATACAAAACACCACGCCGTACTTATAGATAGAGGTCAGAGCCGCAAACGTGTATCAGGTAATAATATATAAACATAATGCCATAAATAACTATTTTTGCATAAGCACCAAAATGTTTATTTTTTCGCACGACGCGGTGACGTTCATTTTTATTTTCGATTTTCCTAAATCACAGTATACGTTCTATGCTTTAGAGTTTGGACAAATATTTGGTGACCTCATTCCATTCTGATAAATGAACGGCTAGGTAATTAATTTTCGGTGCTCAAAAAGGTCATAAGCCAGGAAATGGAAACGAGGAAAACCAGCGTCGGGTCACGTCCTGGCTTAAGTTTAGAATATTATTAAGCAAAGGCATTACAGACAACTGAGCCTTGAAGATGTACACAAATGGAATTACTACTGTATAATTTATTGTGACATAAATTTTCTGCGAAAGAACTTACCTTGGAATCTTTAGAGCTCTGTTGAACTTTGTCACCAATAGCTTCGAGGATGTACTTTTTCTCGTTGTCTGAAATGCGAGGATGCTGCACAGGAGAGTCGTACACCAGATACCACCACAGCAAGCACCATACTAACGCGATCGCTCCTGAAATATGTACACAGTTTCGTTAGTTAAGTGGACTGTGTGTAAACATAGATAGAGCCTTTAAAACTCGGTGGGAGTTAAATGTATAAATAATCATCTTCGCATCACTTGGGGCCAACGGTCGACGTCGGTGCTCCTGCCAAACTACCCTATCCGCTCATCTGCTGGACAGCCCCAAATGTCCGTTCACCCGAAACCTTGGCAATCTGAGAAACGCTATTGACGCCGCGCCGCAATAAACGTGGCTAACTACTGGGCCCAAAAAATATTATATAGATGTACAGTCAACAAGAGAGATAAGTATGCAGGATCATCGGATATAGTTGAAGTTTAGTAAGAAACCGATGGATGTTGTCAACTGAAATTTAATTTGATAAATTATCTGTTTCTTTTCTATTAATAAAATTAAATTTTATTCGAGAACATCCATCGGTTTCTTACTAAACTTTAACTATATCGTACGATCTTGCATACTTATCTCTTTTGTTGACTGTACCTTTCTTCGATACGAAAAGAAAAAAACACTTAGGACCTTTAAAAACTGATACAATTTTGAACAGATTGGTTCGATTTTGCTCCACCCCATCATATAATTTCTTGTTCGTATTATTCGCCTATCCGACGGCCTATTTAGTTTCCTTACCTAAGTAATATTATATTACCGAGCTAATTCACAGAGCAATAACTATTTCAAAGACATCTACAAGCCCGTCACGGCTCAATTAGTTATGTAGAAATCAGCACCAACCGCCGCGGAATTTAAATAAAGGCAGGTAACAAGAAAGCCAATTTTGTAACACTCCGTTATGATCTGAGCTACTCTGTGCCTCTATTGAAATATTCTGGAAATATACTCTGTCTAAGTCCTTTTACATTGATAATTAGGTAATTAAATAAAAATTGGCGATTAGATATTGATAGATCCCACTTTCACAACTCTAGAACGGAAAACTCAATACCTAAGAATAAAATGTTAGGAAATGAATAGCAGTAGGTCAAGAATCCACTTGACCTACTGCTATTAATTTCCTGAAATTTTCTTCTTTTGGTCAGGGAGATGTGCTTTTGTTTAAAAATATAAACAAAAGAGCAAACATGTATTAGTTTATTAAAGCTGAACATTGCTTTCTTCTTCAGTCTACATGTCTTATTGCTGACGCATTTCTTACAGTTATGCTCTGAGTTCGCTCACCCCACAAAAGAAAAGAGCGTGATAATACATTCATGCATGTATTTTTAACCCACGCATCAGGCATGGCTAATTTATTATTATAAAACCTGCTCACTAAACGAAATGTACCGGTTTCAGGACGATTTAATACAGCTACAATAATTTGATCTGTTGTTAAGGGAAAGAACACCTCATTCCTCGTCAAAATTGTTTACAGGCCTAATTATAAACAAGAATCAAAATTTATTTATTTGTAAGAATATAGTATTAAATAATAGAATTTTAACAGAGATTTATAACCCAGAATTGACACAAGAAACGTTTACTAGAACTTGTCATAACTTTAGATTTTACGAAGCGTGCAAAATGAGATTAAAAATTAAGATCAAACTGAAGGAAATAAGAAGTCATGGATATCCTTAATTTTCATTCAAATATTTTTTCACAACTTTACAAAGATTAATCGAAGCATTTGCAACGTGATGACATGGGATATGTTGATGAAGGTGGTTTAGTAATTTATTTTACGCCACAAAGTAGTAACTTTAACTATTATGTAGTCTAGCCTCAAGACTATAAAGAAAATTGGTCTTGGTTTCGACCAAGTTACTTGTAATTAGCTGTTAAAGCATTAACTGTACATTCAAGATACACGTCGATCGTAAACAGAATACTTACCGGGTACATAAAACGCGTAGTCCCATCCGAAGTTTTCAATTAAAGGTCCTGTTAGAGACCATGTGACCACTGTGCCGATGGCGCCACCTAGCAACGCACTCACAAACTTGCCCTTCTCCGCTGGGGGAGCCCAGTGGGCCACTAACGCGTGTAACGCTGGAAACAGGAATCCCTGCAACAAATTTCAACGTCTTTATTATAATTTATGCACACAGTTCGTTCAAAATCATCATAAACTGAATTTGTCAACTTAGACTGTAGTTTTATGTGGCTCAGTGGATAACAAACATTTTTGTTATTATTATCTATCGGTTAAACGGTACTATAAAGCTACTGTTTAATGTGCTTCTCACGTAAATGTGCAAAAATATGTACAAACGACAATGATGATGACACAGATTACCGTAATAACACGTAACACACCATGACCTGACGACACAATATTTTGTAGTCTACACATAGCCTGTGGCCTGTGCACATGTACCTATTCTCGCCCCGTGGCGTATGTTTTCAGTCTATGCGACGCCTACGCGCCTGCTACGCACCTTCTACGCGCTGCTACGCACCTTCTACGCGTTGCTACGCACCTTCTGTTCGCTGCTACGCTACTTCTTCACGGTTGATACGCAGCGTACAGTGCGTATCATTATCACTATCGATTATTAACTTAAACGTATCTTACAAATATTTGTAATTTAATGGAGTCGAGTTGAACATCTATCTACTTAGACTTATTGCGAAATGTTCTGACCCTTGAAATTATGGTAAGTATTGACGTGAGACCATTCTAAAACACATTCCATGTGCATAAATAAATGATTATTATCTATCAACAGAACTACTACTTATGGTTTATTTAGATCACTACTCAGAATAAGTAGCTATAATTCTTACATTATGATCATGTCTTTGAGAATTAATATGACGTAGGTGTCATTTATTACTTGACATGCCATCGTTATAATTTAATTACTGTTACATACATACTACAAAGTCTTCCTAGGGCTTACTCAATTCCCTAGACATAAAGAACAAAGTTGTGCAAACGCATATATGTATGTAATAAGTTTACGCAAGTTGTCAGTCCTATCCATAAACGCCAGAACGTTCTGCGAACTTCTATGAACATGTATAAATAAATAACGATAATTATTATTATCGCAAAAAATGTTCTTGTGTCAACGGTTCTACATTGCTTGAACATAAAATATGCGAAAAACCTCCGTCGCTTCAAATAACTGAATAATGCTATTCTAGAGTATTCAGTTGGTAAAGCAGATATATTTTTGTAAGTATCATTCATGAACAGGTTCATTTACATTCTATAAATACAATTGACACCTTCATAAAAATATAATGGCCGTGGGAAAATAGGAGTCATCTTGTTTAGCGTGTTCCTGAGCTAGCTGAAGCGATATTTCGAAGCCTTTGTTGTATCTTAGATCAATTATAGTTTGTAAAATAAACCTACCCACGTATTTAGTACAAAAATATATAAAAGCAATATTTTAGACCAACCCGCATTGGGCCCGCGTGATGGTTTACGACCCACTCCTTCTCGCAGAAAGGAGGCCTGTGTCCCAGCATGGCAGTGGGAAATTATAGGCTGATTATGCTAATGCAATATTTTTATATATTTTATAATTTTCAACATTTCACTTTAAACGACAAAACGCGTGTTTTTTATTTTTTAAGTTATTCTTGACACTGTTAAATAGTGTAAATAATATATTTTAGAACCAAAATCTAGTTTTATACCTATTCTGAGTTAGTAGACAATCTAGATAAGAATAGAATTAATGTATTAATTCGTGGAATTTGTAATATTTTCTAGTATTACAAATACCGATACGTGGCGGCAATAAAACATGTTGACAAACGCAGTTATGTGCCCTATCTACTTTAGCAAATTAAACAAACTCGGATGCGCTGCGGTGACAAAGAAAAAGAACCATTCATACATACAGTTAATACTTTTCCTAGTTAGGTACACCATAGACGCTCTATAGATTTTACGACTATGACAAATTGCCTGAGGTTTTATTAGAGTCTAACTAATCGATAAGGTACAAAGAATATGTACTCGTTCTTCTGAGAAGCTATTTAATTATCATTCTTCAAGTAATGTAAGAATGATTGATTTTTAAAAGATTTATGTTAAAAAAAATAAAAAAATTAAGTATCATACCTCACGCCTTCTTCACATAATGAACGCCATCTGCTACGAACCTTTCTTAGGTACCTACTCCTTTTGCTTTTAGTACTTATTTGAAAATAAATTGGTTGGTCAATGTCCCATACATTTGTAAACCTGTCAAAACTGAATACCTATTTACTTATCTACCTATTTATAGAATAACTCATTGCAAATTCAATTATGCTAATGAACACCTTAATTATTCGCAATTAGCTTGCAAAATCGTGTGCAATCCAAGATAAATTAATTGTACAATAGAATATTTATTTGCAACCTGAAATGATTCAAAAATACGTGCCAAATTATCAGTAATTACGTAAGACAATGTCGGTGGAACTTTGAATTTTTAATACTAACTCTATAAATAATTAATTTAATAGGTAATGATTATATGTTTGTGGTAAATATGGACAAGGAAGAATTTGCTGTCTCTGAATTAAAATCAAGCAAGAATTAGATTATTATGGTCCTAAAATCCTTCATTATTATACAAATGCACGAGTATAGACATCAATAAATGATAAAAAAGACTGTATCACGTAGGTATTTTTTGTGTGTTTTGCGTTTATGATTGCGAAAGATACGAGAGAAAAAAAAGGAAATCTTACCGCTGCAAGACCGCTGACGAACCTCACTGCAACCAGCACCATATAATGTAACCTTGCCGCCTGCGGACTCAGTATGGTCAGGATGGCGCTGAGCAGCATGGTGACGAACACCAGCTTCCTCGGGCCCCAGAACTCAGCCGCTGTGCCTCCCACCAGGCAGGATATGGAGTACCCCCAGAAGTACCCCGATAACACGTATGCCTGTTGCTGAGCTGTCCATGTGAAGGTGACCACCCCATCCGGCTGAATAACAGAGTCATTAATATAGAACTTATTTCATCCAATATGTCGTTATTTAACAAAAGCTGTTGGGTATAACATCATAGTTATTTCTAGTATGAAAAGTATGCATAAGTAGATAGTAGATAGTGTGTGTTTTCATCCAATCTCGGTAATTTAAACCTTTTTATTATTATTTGCTTTGCTACCGTAGGCGTCTGCATGTTTGTAGTATTCATCTCTAAGTAATAAAATCTCGTATCTCTTTGTTGACACTGACTGTAACATGATATCTACAATTTGTATACCTACAAATTACTTTGCTTTACCTGTAAAGCTATTAGTTATGTGTCCGACGCGAATATATTATCAAAACACCGTAATTAATATTAGAATTATTGTAGTCACCATTTATCATCCAATAAATGTACTTAATTAAAATCTTAAATTCATTCATTCGTTCACTCATTGATAGACATGGCACATTTCCTTACACTGTGAAAGTTAGAGCACCAAAGGTATAGTTTAGACAGACAATCTTTCGCATTAAATTCGACCCTAAGCACGTTAAGCTTGCTTAACAGATGAGGGGTCAAATAACAAAGGTGAGCACTACGGAAGATTTTTTGAAAATTTGTCCTTTTAAGGAGTTAACTAGGGAATGAAAGTTTGTTTGTGAGTTCGCAATTTTTGTCGATGGGAAACCCCAACGGGCGTACAACTTGCATAAATGTATAATAATGTAATAGGGCATGAGGAAAACGGTGAAAATTACATTTATTCCGTATCTAAGGAAGACATTATTCCAATGAAGAATATCTCTCAAGTTGAGAATAACGTAATCAGCACCACTTATTGGGTTGAAGCCTAAGTTGAATGAAGGCTAAAAAAAAAAGGCTATAGCGTCTGGCGAAGCGGCTTGACTATCAAATGAAATGAAATTAAATTATTCTATCATCTAGCTGATACCTATGGGCTTACAGTACTTCTGCAAAGTGGTCGTAGCTTACTCCGGTGAGTACTGCATCCATACTATCCATAATAATATATTTATATTTTATGTAAATACGAAAGTAAGTCTGTCTGTCTGTACCTTTTCACGCCATAACGACTGAACGGATTTCGGCGAAATTTGGCAAACATGCAGATCATGACCTCAGTTAAGGCATGGATAATTTATTCAACAGGCTTTGCAAATTAAATAGGGCAAAACATTTATCATAAGCAAGAGCTAACACAAAGGTTTTCATTTTCAGGCCACACCTGCGTTACGGAAAATTCGCAAATGACGAAACTTGAATAAATACCTATTTGTGAATATTTTATACTTACCTACGTCACGCGAAACAGTTGAATAAAGATGTCAGTCAAAATGCATTTTTCATTAAACAAAGTAACTTTTTAATGAGCATATTCAGACACAAACAATGGACTACATTCCAGTGAACATTATTTCAACTGGGTTTCAGCCGTATCATCTTACACACAATTCATCTATCGTAGGTATCTTTGGTCTTTCCCTATAGCCCTCCACATTCATACTCAAAACTCACGAGTTTTTCATTCATAAGACATGAGTTTAAAAAATGTCCTACAGTTAGAAAGCAAGGTGTAAAGGGACGGTGTACCAGAAACTGAAAAAATGTAAGTATGCAGACCATTGTTTACGCTGGTTTTTAATTTTTTTTTTTAATTTCTAACGTTCCGGGTTTTTTTTTTCAAAGTTCCCTTAGTAAAATAGGTACCTTTACTAATCGGTACACCATCCCTTGAATAAGGCATGCTGTTATACCCTATAGTATATAAAATATCGTTAGGAAGTTAACAATTAGAGTATTATATTATCTGTGGATACAATAGGTGTGGTTAAAGTATTACCTGTCGCAGTTCTCGCTTGGTGACCACGGTACTGTTGTATAACGAAGTATCGTTTGTCGCTATGGCCTCGCACTCGCTTTTCACCCTGTCAATGATAATGAAATAACTATTGTGTAAGTAAGTACATAAATATCAATGTCAGATTTAACTACGGGTGTGATTATACAAACATGATCCTACTGCAAATATTGAGCTGGTGTGTGCCTGTGCAATTACCCCGCGTTATTACGTAAAACACTAACAGTAGCAATGGCTTTCATTTTGACAGTTCAACAACGTTCATTGCGTTATTTACATAGTTGAGGTGACAAATTTTTCGAACGTATGAAGCAATGGATTAATAATATCCTTCAAAATTATTCAGATTCAGATTGAAGGTGTGTTACACAATTAGGGTGTTGTTCAGATTGGTAAAAGACCTACCATGAACACAACATCCATACCAATATTATAAATGCGAAAGTGTATCTGTCTGTTACCTCTTCACGCTTAAACCGTTGAACCGATTTAGATGAAATTTGGTATAAAGATAGTTTGAGTCCCGGGAAAGGACATAGGATAGTTTTTATCTCGATATTCCCACAGGATCGAAACTTATGCGGGTGAAACCGCGGGGCGCTGCTAGTATAACATAAACGTAGCACCACGCCTGTATCCCCGGAAGGGTTAGGCAGAGGTATAAGGTTTTCCAACATTTCGCCAGCAGAACAAAATTCATATTGCAAAATTCATCGTTTATTTTCTAGTACATATTTTGAGTTTTACAAGTAGTATGTTTTGTTTGTATTTTTTCTGTCTTTTGTCCGCGTCCATTCACGCACGTCCTCTTGAAGTCATTACAGAAACCTCATGAAGATGAACAGCGTTATATTATGAAACACGCAACGTACAGAGACCTCCTCAAAAAAACGTAGGCTCAGCTACTAATTAATAATTGCATATACGGACAACTATGGACTCAACAAACACAAAAGTATTAAGTATAGATTTTCTAGTTAAGTAATATATAAACACAGTAGAGAGAGAGTAGTACATATATAAACAGGGTGAAATTTTAATCACCGTTTTCCTCTTAAGGGGTCATTGTACTCATCATTATAAACAACTTTTACTAAGGGACCAAACATGAAATCGCGAAAAAAAATTTACTGTTCCCTACATTTTGAAGAGTTATGCGAACATAAATGTTAGGATTTTTTTTCACGATTGCGTGTTTGGTCCCATAGTAAAAGTTGTTCATAATGATGCGTACAATGACCCCTTAAGAGGAAAACGGTGATTAAAATTTCACCCTGTATATAAGGTGTTAAAAAATTAACCTTACAAACTTTAAGAGGTGCTTTAGACCATCGAACTGAACAAATTTTCCCATGGGACCAACTCTGAAATCACGAAAAAAAAATCTGCTGTTTAATACAAAAGTTCAATACCTACTTGACCAAAATGTATGAAACAGCTGTTTTTTTTTTTTCGTGATTTCAGAGTTGGCTCCCATAGTGAATGTTGTTCAGTTCGATTGTCTAAAGCACCTCTTAAAGTTTGTAAGGTAAATTTTTAACATTTTGTATATAGACATACGTGCAGAGAGAGGTATAAACGGTTAATTACACGTATTATTAACAGAACGTGAATGAAAGGAGAATGAGTGAAATTAACCATGAAAGCTGTTAATTTTCTTTACGTCATGGCAGTGTTTGTAGACGAACAACCGTCACAATAAGCATTTCATGAAAAAAGCGTTTGTCTATTTCAGGTTTCATTGCACAATTACAATTACTCGGGGTTTATATTATGTACGTATAAGAAGCATCATCATCAAAAGTTTAGTAAAAACTGAACGTGTTTCAGTATCATGCCTAAGTATGTACCTACATAACGCCCGCAAATCCCTTCCCTTATTCAGAACAAACAAAAACTTTACCTTATAAAAATAAAAACATATACACTCTTGTAACACACATACAATTATACACACGGCAATTCAATTCAATTAAACTCATTAAATCATTGCGCATGCGTTACTTAACACTTCAAAGTCACGTGCAACGTGAACGTATTAACTAACGTTATGGCTTATTGACGGGTTAAAAACGTTACAAATATTGCGTTGCTTTCATTAGGAAAGTGTTAAAGTTCCAATTAAGTACCGTCATTGTACCGACGAGCAGTGGTGGCGAAGTGGTAGCGGCTGCGACTTATAGGTCGTAGGTTCGAATCCAGACAGGCGCTTTACTTTGTGTAAATTATTTCATCACCACTGCTCTCAAAACGGTGTAGGAAAACATCGTGAGGAAACCGGCATGTCCTAGAACCAAAAATTCGAAGACATGTGACATCTGCCAACCCGCACTGGGCTCGCGTGGTGGATTACGGCCCACTCCCTCTCACCAAGAGGAGGCCTGTGTCCCAGCAGTGGGAACATTATAGGCTGATTATTGTACCGATGGTCGTGAGAATATTAGCAGACTGATGCAGGCTGGCCGCACGTGGCCGGCCACGCGTGGCGAACTGATGCGATTTGAACCATTGGGTATCGGCCTCTCACGTGTTTAACGCATTTTTAATATGCATATTTCATTTCTATCAAGGCCTATGAATCATACGTGGAAGCAAATACCTACATTATGTCTGGTATAGGATCAATTAGGAAAAGGAAAAACTGAATTGAAATAAAACTTCCTTTTATTCACGATTTTAAAGGATTCATTGCGAATCATGTTGCAAACCAATCAAGACATCAATGCCTTAAGATGTATATAGACTATTTATTAAATATACCTAAAGGAAAACAAAAACGTTTTGGTTTGGACTTTATTGATAAGATTATTTGTTCGATTATTACCCTTAGGAATTTATTTAATAGGCACTTGGCAGGCAATAATTATTACAGATTGTGCCTTGAACATTTTAGAATGGATTTTTTGTGAGAAATTACTTCGATATCGCAATTATAGCAAACTGTAATAAGTTTGTTATTACGGGTACCGTAAAACAGGGTGGGATTGATTAAATACCAATGTATCTTTCACAATCTGTAAAATACAAAATCAGCGATACTTTACTAACAATATATTGATAGCATCGAAGCAAAAAATTTTATTGAAAACAGGAATGCATTGATTACACACAATTATTTCATTGCCGTTTAAAATAACTCCAACTTAGAACGCATTTAAATGAAAATTTTGTGTAAACTTTGCAAATATTATTTTTTCCACTCACGTATCGTTTGATCCACGATTTTTTACCCACCTGTATATGTATACATATATACCTACTGAGTATTGTTCTCTATTTCCAAGAACTTTGTATTCGTTCAACTTAACAGTAATAGTTACTACTCATCTAAGTATTTAGCCTTATTCCAACTATGTATTTTGGGGTCGGCTTCCAGTCTAACCGAATGGAGCTGAATACCAGTATTTTCCATGAAGCGACCGCCTATCTGACATCCACAGCCCAGTTCCCGGGTAATGCGATACCCCATAATAATGACAGCCGGGTTCAGCAGCTTAACGCGCTTTCCGATGCACGGAGGAGTCTTCAAATTTAAAGATGGTCACCCATCTATGGACCAACCGCGGCAAGCGTAGCTTAACCTGATCGATCAACCATGCGGCTGTTATTACTTAGTCACAAGCCCCTTTAGTAATAGTTACTACTATTAAAACAATTTATGAATAAAGGGTTGTTCCTGCTATACTAACTCATCAATCATTTGTATAGCCAGGGAAATTAATTTTTAAGCAAATTGACATCTCTTACAACTGTCAAAGAATGACAGTTGTGATTTTAATTTAAGTACGAACGGATTTAAGTTTGCAGTACATTTTTACCTGATTTTAACTAAGTGACGTGAATTGCTTAGAAATTATGAAATCTATTATGACAAAATTACTACTCTACAGTACAGTAGGTTCTTACCTAATGTTAACAAAACAGGAAAAGATAAAAGATCTCCAAATAAGCGTACCTAATAATTATACTAATTGCGGCAATTATGATATCATTTTATTACACTACATAGAGGATCCTACTTAGTCAAAGTCAGTAGACATAGTTAGACCTACCTATAATATACATATATTCTTACGCCGATTCCTCATAGGTAATGAAAATTGTAGTTTATTTTTAGATGTTAAAGTTGCAAAGAATTCGCAGCCATGTTATTTTAAAACAACAATGTAGAATGTAGGTAACTCTTCTGATCGTGAACTAGTATTTATCTAGAAATACCACAACATTATTTCGATCAGCATTGTCCGAAAATTCTATGAAAATCATCTTATTGAAAAAAGCAGTATCGATTTTATTTATCACTTGTGTCTAGTACAAAAGTTTAAAGATAACGATTATACTAGTATTAGTTGCTGACCGTACATGCTATTACAGCGTATTTCTGAAACGTGGGATCCTATTTAAGAGTGTGGTACAGAGTACACAGACCAAGGTGAACCAGTTCCTCCATGGGACCAACATTGTAATCGCGAAAAAATTATTAACTGTTTTACTGTTCCGTACAAATCTTCAATAGGTACACATAGCTACACATTAAGCTATACATTTCCATTTTTAGCTGATCACGCATTGTATAGGTTTTTCGTATAATTAAAAGTCAGCTTATACTGGTTTTGTATAGCTTGATGTGAAGCCGTGCGTACCTTCTCGACCCAAATGTATGGGACGGCTTATTATTTTTTCGTGATTACGATGTTGATCCCATGGAGAGGGTTGTTCAGTTTAATGGTCTATACCACGCCCTTAAATTTGACGACACCTTTCTAATACACGCTGTATAGCATGTACGGTCAGCAACTAATACTAGTAAAAACGTTTTCCTTAAACTTCTGTACTAGACACAAGTGATAAATTGATACTGCGTTTTAGCATTCCATGCTTCAAAAACTTGTGTTCATTTAATAAAATTATGCAACTAAATAAAATAGTAGGTACCGACTGGACTAACTTAACAATAGAATTAAAAACTAATTCAGTTTGAGTTCAGTTGTTAAATACCTTCCTTCCTGACTACACTATAGTGTATAGATGGTTGAGATTTCTTAGAATACGAATCGATAGAATTTTATAATTATTTTATATTTTATTTATTTGAGCAAAGTAAATAAAATATAAAAGAATTCTAAACTACCTAAATCACGTGTGACAAATTGTAAATAGAGCCAATATCACATGTAATAATTTTCGAGCCTGAATTATTTTTGGACTTGTATAAAACGAGAACCAGAGGCAATTCTCGTAATTTTAAGAACGACAGTCTGAAGGCCAATTCTGGTAATTTAAAACATTCAAAATCTAGTCGCAGTCTCATCTCAGCGACAAACAAATGTCAAAAACTTATCAAAATGTAGGGAAATTAGAGGTATTTTTTGTCAGATTGAGACTGAAATCAGACTGTGAACGTTCTTAAAATTACGAGAATTGATCCTCTGATCTCAGTCTCAATCTGCCAAAAATGCCTCTAATTTCCCTACATTTTTGACAAGTTTTTGACATTGATTGTCGCTGAGACGAGATTGCGATTAAATTTTGAAGGTTTTTAATCATGGGAATTGGCCTTCTGATCTGAAACAGATCGTGGAGTAGAAAAATAAAGCATTAAAATCGTGTCCAATCTACGGAGATATTATTAGGTAATTCTAAGAAAATGTTAAGTAAAGTATACAAGCAGGTACAATTGTGTCACGATACTAACATTACCAACACGTTGATTCCGCGGAAAGTCACGTATCCACAGATAACGTATTGGGTTTAAGGCCTGCTGTATACTTAACTACTAATTATGCTCTTAAGTCATTGCTACATTGTACACACGCTAACAACACATTACGTGTAGACTTTATGGAAACCGCTAATTTCATATTTTCTTTTTATAATAATTGTACACCATGTAATTATGTCTGTGTTTATGTTGAAACCGCTAAACTTCATAAAGATTTCAGTATTGAATATGATTTAATTAAGTTTTCTTTAGAGGCTGTAAGGTAGGTATAACACTTACGATGTGATTGTGGTATCATCAGGAACCATCGCTATGATGTTGACGCTCATGTTGACCCGCATCATGTAGTTGACCCAGCACGCGAAGAACATCATGATGGCCACGTTGAACCGCGCCGGAACCAAATCTGTAAAGAACAACCCCTTTTGATTAGCATATCGTTGCAAAGTAATTACATCAACTCGAAGGTATTCGAGGAACCCACACGTATTTTCACAAACGCAATACCGAAGGCATTTTCCTTATCGACTCCGAATGTTAATCTCCTAAATGTCATAACATACTGTGATGTAATAAGGTTGAACGCAGATATCAATAACCTCGCATTATAAATTAATTACTATTCGCCCAGCTACGTTCAATGTTTGACGCGAGATGAGATGATTTCGTCATCGTCCTTAGATGAATGCGGAAATAGACACGAGTTTTTGAGTTTGGTAAATAGTTGTAGACAAGAATGCACGACCTCGCAGAACCCGTAAGTGTGCAGAACATAAACTTTCGAATACATTGTCAATATCAGACGGACACGCGGTGACGAACGTGTGCGGTTCATTGCACCGTGCATAATGAGATACCTACCCGCTTATTAGAAATACTGAGATTATAAACAAAAAACAAGGCGAGGTGAAAGTTATGCTCGACACATTGAGCGCTTGAACTAGTTTCTTGCGCCGAAATTATTGACATGATGCAAGTGAAATTAATTGATCCTCTACTCAGAAAAATAAGCAACGCATTAAAATATGGCTACAACAAAATAAGTAGCAAACAAGATTCCAAACGAGTATTGGACATCACGTTTTCGTAAGCACGTTCTTTGAAAACGTAGTCTGACTCTGAGTCTGAACCGCCAATTTTTTTTGCGTTTTTATTAGTAATCAATAATTATAATCATTTAAAGAAGTGCTGTTTATTCTAATTTGACACAAAATATTCGCCAACCCGTGCTGGGCTCGCGTGGTGGATTACGGCCCACTCTCTCTCACAGAGTGGAGGCCTGTGTCCCAGCAGTGGGAATATTATAGGCTGATTATGTTATGTGTGTACTTACAAGTTTACAACATACTCATAAGTATTCCATCCATTGCAATATTCAAACCATTTTCATATACATTTCGAGCTGTTCATCCAGAAACAATTTCACGTCAAGCCATAACAAATACCTAGTAGAACTAATCAGTATTTGTTGCGAAAGATCGTGTTATTCTACGGCCATGGCCTCGTTGAATAACCCCGCGTGATGACAACAAAACAGCCTCACTCTGCCATTAACTACTATCGGCCATCGATTTGTGTTTTTTGGAGACGATCCCCAGCGACCTCCGAGGCCGACACTTAGGACACGCCTTCCTCACCTATCTGAATAGGTACATTATGATGATGTAATCGAAAAGTTTCCTGTCTATCAGCATTGCCCCTAGATTTTTTTTAGCTTTTGCTCGTTTTTTGGCAGACATTTTTTGTCAATCATACGTTATAATAATGTAGATATTCTTCTGAACTTTAAGATTAGGTAAATAACAATTGCTATTAGTGATTATTGGATTTTACAATACCTAGTTGCTGCTGAATTTAAGCTGCACATATTCTATTACTACTGATTGAATTGTCGGTAATTACGCCACAAGAATTTGATGATAATTTTCAGTATATTTTTCTCCAGTATATGTGGAGCATAGTAACAGGTCTATGTCATAATAAGAAATTGCCAGTCAGCAGCCTGGTAATTGTGTAAGACAAGACACTAACATTACAGTAGCAATGCCTTTCATATTGACAGTTCAACAACATTCATTGCGTTATTTACGTTGTTGAGCAGACACATTTTTCGAGCATGTGAAGCGATGGATTAGCAATATCCTTCAAAATGATTCAGATTGTGATTGAAAGTGTGTTATGCAATTAGGATGCAGGTTGGTAGCTGTTTTAGTGGCTAGGATGCGTCAGACATTCATTAATGTATATCGTCCCTCGTAAAGGGTCTTATAATTATTCTTATAGCTTCGTGTGTCCATGGAAGGTGGCGGATTGCTTCACCAACCTTAATCTATTATTCTGTGAGAATAACCGAATGATGCGTCACATTGGATTACCTACTATCAGGCTTCCTTCTTCGATGCTTTTTCCTCTTACCATTCTTGTTTTTTGCGACACACCTAGTATTATGTAAATAAGTGTCACAATAAAAACCTCGTAGTGACTCTTGGTACTTGAACTTCATCAGTACATCTTTGGTTTAACGATGGGCGTGAATGGTGACATTACATGTTAAGTAGTACCGAGGTTCGTAGAAACATGACAGGGCGGGGTGACCACATTGTCCCGACAAACCTATTGTTATTTGGTGGTCCTATTGTGTCGCCGTGAATAGCCTGTCGTTTACCTAATTGATATGTTTGCAAACGTAGTCATTACTG
Organism: Hydraecia micacea; assembly: GCA_914767645.1. Classification (NCBI taxonomy): domain Eukaryota; kingdom Metazoa; phylum Arthropoda; class Insecta; order Lepidoptera; family Noctuidae; genus Hydraecia; species Hydraecia micacea. The sequence goes on from OU611794.1 coordinate 8,313,294, forward strand.
CCCGTACCTCAGGCCGTACCAGGCGCAGTGATGAGATTCGCCATTATTTATTACGCAGTATGTAAAGTCGGTCCATGTAAAACACTCGTATTCAGTACCATCCGGTTAGACTGGAAGCTGACTCCAACGTAGTTAGGAAAAGGTCAGGCAGATGATCCAAAAGAACATTAACATAATTACATTTTCGTTTTTTTTCAGGAGAAGGATATGAAAGTTTGGAAGCAAAAATATTAATGTATGATTTAATCATTTTCATTTAATATTTAATTATTATTGACGTACGTAAAATGATGATTTAACAGAAGACGTTTTTATTGAAAACCGCGACGCGATCGAAGAAATTGAACTTTAGCGTTTAAGACTATTCAAAGAAAAACTTCAAACTTCATGGCGGCAACGCATTTGAAAATATTCACGCGCGTCCATGCATTTGCAATGGTGCGTCCACCGTGCGCCGGCGGGACACCAATAAATGAGCTTTAGATTTTAACAGTAATGCAAATGTGTGATTGAATGAGCTACTTAACCTCGCAAACGCATGCTTATTTTAATGAGTCGGTAGACGGCGTCAATCATTTGCGTAACGGTGAGCTCTTAGCTCGTGTTAGGCTTGCATTCTGGAAGAATCCGAATGGCTGCGTAGCGGTGAAAGTGCAAGAATGCAGGCTCTGGCTAGGCAGGCGCCGCGCCGCCGCCGCTGCCGCCGCGCTGCCGGCGCCAGCGCGCGCTAATGACTGACCATCCCGTTCCTGCCCCATAACACTTTATTAGGCTCACACGGAATACTTTTATTATTGCGTGCACATTAAATTACTTAAGTGGAAGGCCTAGTGCAAATTCTTCCTTGAGAATTTTCTTACAGTATTTTTTATTTAAGTATTTACAGTTCGCTGCACTGCAGTGTCATTTTATGACTGCTGACAACAATAAAAGAGATGGATACAAATCATTAACATTATTTCTATTGTTATGTACGATGTAGTGCATTAACCTACCCATAAACTGAAGTGGAGATAGGTCCACTAAACCTATTTTGAATAAAGATTTGGGCAGTCCCTAACTTTCACCTATCACTATGCATAAGCTAGAAGCGGTCAAGGTCTTTGAAAGTAAGTCAGAAGCTTTTTTCCACAAGCCAATCTTTTGTATTAATCTCGTCATCACAAAACCTAACGGAGCCGGGACCCAAACACTTATCAAAATAACAAAAGTGACAGATATCGAACACTGAACTTTCAAATTGATTAAGCACTCGCTGCGACTTGTTACAAGAATACACATACTCTAACGGTACAGCCTACTTATATTTAAGAAGGTTTATGATTCATTTCGCACGTCGCGTCGCTCGACATCGGGATGCAGAATTTCGTCTTCGAAGAACCGGTCAGTGTGTTTACATCCTTATTCCTTACATCAGGCGAAGCACGAAGCAGCGGAGAAAAATATGCATGTAATTATATTTAATGTTGCCATTTGTTATTTTCTATTGAAATTAATATTTTTAAATAACGTACAAGCAGTATTGTGTTTCAACCTTTGAAAGCAACGAATAAATAGAAGGTAGTTAATATTGCACAAAAGATGTCACAACTCTTGAGTAGGTAATGAGATCTGCAATGGATACAGCGAAACGAAATGAGCTGAATGTAAGTATACAAATAAAATCTTAGAATAAAATAATATTTTTCTAACCATGATTCGGGTGCGCAATACCCAAGCACGTGTAAGCGGTACTTAACCTTTTAACCGCTTACGTCGGATTAATCCGACAAATATTTTCGTGTCCATTCCGCCAGGGTCGTATATGTACGACAAAATAACACAGCTCGTTTAATCTGAATTATTATTACATCATCACAGCTCGTTTCATCGGCGTTTATTTTTCGTTTTTTTTTTTTTTTGTTCGGGCGCTGGGGGCACGACAACTCATATAAAGTCGGGCGGTTAAAAGGTTAATTGTATCGATTTCCTATTTATTCTGATAACCTCCAGGTAAGGCCGGCTCCACATTAATATACTATCACTTCTACCTTACTGCTAAACAAAGCGCGATATAGGTATAACCTTATAGCACAACCTTAATTTCACTTCTTTATATACAAATCAAAATATTTACAATAATTAAAAGCTGTCTTAAAATAATAATATGTACCTACAAGTATATAAAAAGGGAGGGGAAATAATCTAAGGGCATCAAAAACTTCGTCCGCATCGCTGTCAATAGGAAACGTGCCCAAAAGGCAACAACAACAAAACAAACAACAACACAACAGACAACCTTAATTAAGTTTTTTATAAAAAATTTAAGTATCAGCATTCCACCCATTTTCTTTTCGATTTTTCTTTAAAATTTTGCGCTTTCAGGCTGTGTAAAGATAAAATTAAACAATCATAACAACTTAATATTTTCTTTAATACTGGTTGTTGATATTAAAAATTCATCAAATCACGATTATGGGGTAACACTTCGAACAAAAAAGATTCGAGTGGAAACTCCGCTATTTCCTACCAGTAGGTAAGTACCGTCGACATAAAAACTAAGTGCTCATTGTTCCGTTTCAAAAGTGTTTTATGATGAACTTTTCATTTCAGTTTTATATTGCCTAAGTATAATAAATTATGCTAGAATAGAAAACACTGTAGAGAATTAAATAGTAATATGAAGTAGCTAGTTAGAGTCTGTGTACTTATAAGTTATAAATGGTTTGGTGTGCCTCTGTGAAATACGATTTAATGGTAATTGTATAATTGTATTTAGTTGTTTTTATCGTGTATTCCCGTTCGTCCCACTGCCGTCGTTTATTTTTAATTCCTATTACATAATTTGAGGCTGGTTGTTCAATGGTGAAAAAACATTTATTTATCGTAACTAATAAATAATTATAAATGCGAAAGTGAGTTTGTTTGTTTATTTGTTGGACATGGATACTTTTTATCTCGGTAGTACATTGCATGCATACAAGACGGTATTCTGTTCACGAAGTTCTGTAGTTATTTAGTCTATCGTGTATTCCCGAAATGTAATACTATTTATTAAATTCCTGTTCGTTCCACCAGTGGGACTACGGCAGTGAGACAAACGATAATACAAGATTTTTATTAGGACAATCTAGTCTATTATGCGTCGAGGTTATAATAAATAAACAATAGTATCATTTAATTTTATCATTAGTAAATGAAATAAGAGAGAGAGACTTATGATGTTGACTGTACCTATACATACCTACAATCATAATGAGTAGATATTAACTTTCCTCGTTTATGAATTTACATAAGTCTTAATACTTATGTTGTTATGGATATTATTTACATTTCAGATCCTGCTGCCAATGCCGTGAGAAAAACATTATCCGCAATCCATCTGTCAAACATTAGCTTAGGTATATGATAACGATATTAGGCGATATCGATAATTCAGACAAATAACCGGTTTTGTCAGGTGAAACCTGTTAAATAACTTGCGATGCTGCTATTTTTTATATAAATAACGATGTTGCGATCGTCCGGAACTAGGCAAAATCGCTGAACTGTGGCGCGCCGCGCGACGACGGAACCAAGCATGTTAGTCCGATCCCACCAAGGGCATCACCGTCGCGTCGTCAATGAACGCAACCCGTGCATAATGTTGTATTTTACAAAAAACATAAGTTTTCTGCGAACCAAGCTATTATAACGTTGTTTGTGAAGCCTCGCGAACATTAATCATGTATTCATTCCATTCGCTTTAGAGTCTTATTTTTGGTTTCAATGAAAACTTATAACTCGTTTTGATTGAGGATTTAGCTCTCTCTTTCTGACAACAGCTCTGTTGGATTTAATTTCGCATAACATCGCTGATATGAACGTTATTGCTACGTCGATTCAAAACGTGTTTGTTTAAACAGACAATTTAGGTATGATAGAATATTTAGGTACAAGTTCACACATCATCATTTAAGTGACTGCCTGTTAAGTTGTTAACGTTGATTGCACATGAATATTATGCTATAATAACATAGGTGCTCATAGGGAAGTACTTACAATTTACATTACAAGTAAATTAAAAGTAGGTAGGTGGCTACCTAGACCTACGCTTCTTTGATCAAACGAATAAACATGTAAAGGAATCGTCGCTCTATGTTTTCAGTGTGCTGAATCGCAACGTTGCAATCTTTCAGCAGGGTAGTTGCGAAACCCAGTATTCAGCATATATGAACTGTAGGTACTGTGAGTATGAACTGTGTGTGTCTGTTTGACAGTTCAACAACATTCATTGCGTTATTTACGTTGTTGAGCAGACACATTTTTCGAACATATGAAGCAATGAATTAGAAATATCCTTCAAAATGATTCAGAAAGGGAGCGATATTTTGTTACGCAAGTAGGATGCAGTCTAAGTAATCTTTATAATTGCACAGCACATTCATTCTAGATTTCTACGCCACAAGAAACCTTGCGCTGAGCGTAGTCATAACATTGTAGGTAGGTACTACTGCTTGTCTTATTATGATATGGAAAGAATTCAGTCAAAGATAGGGATACTGAAACGTTACTTGATTCTTACGTTAACTAAGTACTTGACAACGACCGGGATAGATTTTGTGGACGTTGAAAACTTCTATTCCCGTTGTCCCCGTGATCCGTGTCCCCGTTAACGGGGACAACGGGAATTTAATAAAATAATTAAAATTACTTCCCGTTACGGGGACAGCGTACGGGGACAACGGGAATAAATTATTTTGTCAATATATCATAGGAGAACCTACCTCATTTAAGTTTCTGAGGGGATTTACTACTAATCCAAAAATAAATAAAGGAATAATTATTTAACGCTTGGATTAGTTGGTGAGTTCGAAACACGTTCGAACATTTACTATCTAGTATTTAAGTATTTTCTTTGCGAGTTTTCCGCACCATGCGAATATCTCTTAAATTAATATTTTCATTTACCATATCGAAATCAACAATGTTTTTCCGATGTGCTGTTTCCACTCAATTATGACCACCAGAGTAACAAAGCAAGTTACGCTATTATTCAATTATCCTCGCTACATTTCGGTTTCAATAAACACAAAGAGAGAAATAAGTTTTCAATACTAAACGCTGTATTACTAATTCTACCTAATTAAAAATCTATGTTTTCTAAGGAAATGTTTAGATGAAATAATATTTAATATAAACACCACTTTTGGCACGAGCACGACTCTTGATAGTGGAGTTAAATAGGTACATAAAACACGACATACTTATTTGAATAAATATGTACAAGTAAACGCTTATTTTTGGCATGTTATTACAGCTGTGCATGATACCAGTCGGAGGTACAAAGGAGGGCAGTGTTTATGTTATTGATTCCTACTACTATAATACATATTTTCTATTACCTATAGATACGACGAAGACGACAGCAAATGTTTATTTCAGCTTGTATGAAAACCGAATTGTCAATTTTCAGGCTTTGGGCAACCTTTTCTTTGACCAACGGTTATTATAGAAGTAGGGTTTCTGCATCGAACTGATTTATGATTAAATTATTAGATGATCCTACCTATGATTTTAAATTAGAAATGACCAGATCATTTCTTTCACTCTGGTCTAACGAACGAAAAACATAACATGTCTTTGTTGTCACGCAATCGGATAAAAATGTTATTTCTTTAATATTAGTTTTTTTGAATATAATGTAAATTGCCAGGCTAACAGTCTAGCAACAATGCACATTTAGTAGCAATTTGATTTCATTATTCGAGAAAAACGCCGACCTTATAGCACTGCTGTACCTACGTACGCAAAACAAGCAAAAAGTTTCAGTATCTGACGGTCACTAACGTTAATTTAACAACACCTCTCGCTTGCGTTTACTTAATGGTAAAAAAACAGCAACTAAGTATTTATCACAATTACTAATCACTGCTAGCTAAAAACCTACTTAATAGGAATTTCCGGCATAAATCTGAAGTCATGGGCTCATGGACTATCTTGTCATTTGTATTGATGATGGTTTTAATTATAATTACTTCTTATTGTTTCACAGTTACCTTCGCTGCAGCGTCAATTAATTTTCTATTAAAAACCTTTGTTTTCTTTAACGCATTAGAACTTACCGAAAAATTTAATATGGAATTTCATTTTGTTGTATTATGCACGTAACATGGAGTGAACACAAAACAGCCGCACTGATGTAAGCACGCACGCGCGTCGGCGGAGGTTGCGAGTTGTACTAGCGAGTTGCGCGCACGCTTGTCTTTCTGCGACTGCCTTCCTTCACGGCGATGGTAGATCGGCGCTTGCTCCTAGATCCGCACACTGCATTTATCGAAGGCCTCACCTCGCGTGCCACTTCAAAACATCCGATCGTCAATGGGCATTAGCATCAACGTCAAAGTTACAACGTAACTTGAAACCTATGGCACATACTTGACTGCTAATACAGCCGCATCTAGATAGGTATGCTATCTAGTTTTGAAGACATGACCTGCTGAGTAAATAGACTGTATTAAAGTGCTTCACTTATATATCTGTTCATGCGGAAAAAACAGAGGTGCTAGAGTGTTGATTATACCCAACTGTCGAATGCTTCACATTCATCGTAACCTCATCTTAGTTGATCTTAGCTTAATAGTAGTTGACTTACACCAGTTGGTTTAAGGAACATCATGTTAATTGCATAAGATCCCTTATTACTTTTACACCTATGTATTGTTGACCTCAAGCTAAGTATCTTGGTAGTTTACCCTAGTCCTAGATAGTGCCCAGCCACAGTAGGTACCATAATAACAATAGAAAATCACAATGTGCAAGGTGGGCAAGTTAGATAAATTATTGTATATAATTACAAGCTTTGCAAATCAAATCGATCATTGTTAGCTAGTATCGTGACTGAAGGAATTTAGCAAAACACTATTGGATGGAGAAGTTAAATAAACAAAAGATGGTTGCATCTACCTAGCTACCTACTCGATCTGTCGAAGAGTCCTGCCTGCTGGTATCTATTTTCTAAAAGAAGGTTAAGTTTTAAAGTGATTGATGACCTCCTTGACGCGTCTGTCAACGATCATCCAAGTCAGCTTCGCACTTCAGAGCAGAGGTAGTTGGCAAACGGCCAACTCAACCGATTTGGTTTAGAAGTTCCTGAAATCCTGCTGCAAGGCGTACAGTGCAAATAACCTGAATACTTGTATATGTACCTGAAGAAGTAAGCCTTTAAGCCTACCTCGGGGTACTATCACGCATCTAGAGTAGTATGCAGGTCGTCAGACACAGCTTCCACGAATAGCGGAGTGTACTACCTACTTAGATAAGGTTGTAGCTTGTAGTCTAGCTAGACTCTAGTAGGTACCTAGTGGTTCGCATTCCTCATAGATTAACCCTCATTTCTAGGGATACTGTATAAAAAACAGTTTTCATGCAGATTTTTGATTGACGTGGCCATTAAATGGTTATTTAGATCAGCGAACTATCTTTATATATATAATTCTTCTGTACGTGTGTATGTCACTGGACTTCTCTTAAATGGCTTGCCCGATTTTGATAAAAGTTTTTATGTGTGTTTGAGTCCCCTGGATGGTTTAGATTCAGAATTGGACCGGTAGGTGGCACTACGATCTAATGCTAGGAAACAAGATAACGTCTATCAGGTCTGCTAGTTCTGTAAAAATGTTACCGTGAAAATTAAGGTGAAGTGAGCAGTCAACAATGGAAAACCCTCCCTAGCATCAAGTGAAATGACAGGTCACTTCATCTAAGTTTTGACGGTGAGACTTTGACGAAATATACTGGCTGTGGACTAACATCAAATCGAAAGTTGATTGATTCTTAGAACTAAGTAATAAATGGCCGATTTCACTTTAACGTTTTCAAAAAAATATGGATTAAGTGGTTTTGTTGGTTTGTGTCACACATATATGTAACATATAGCTATAGTCTCAAGTTGCAAGCGCAGGATCATACCCTGAGTTTGATGAATTATTCATTTACAGACAGGTAGGTATTACCTACTACTAGAAGTGAATATGGAAAACAAAACTACAAGGAATTCACTAAGTACTTTTATAAGGTCCTGTTCTATCTACCAACTTAGTTACCTGTAAGATTCACAGGTGCAGACATAAGTAGGTAATATCATATGTTTTGGAAATTATTGATATACCTACTTACCTTTAAATTCTAATGATTTAGGTATAGGTACTTATTTGGTAATAATTTTAACTTTATAGGTATTCAAATGTCTTGTAAAGTATGTTTGTATCAATTACATCTGTTTTTGCCATTCTTAACAAATTATGAATGCACGGTTGTTGAGTTTTAAGTACGTCACGTTCACGTTATGTTCATTCACATATGAAATTATTGTTATTTCCGATGTGCACACCTTCTTAAACTCTAATTTTTAATTTATCCGTCTAAAATGACAGCTGCGATTGACCTTTTTTGTCAACATGAAATAGGTAAAATGAATAAGTGGTGGTGTGGTGGTGGTGTGAATAGGTATAGTAAGAGGTCATATTGGCCTAGCAAATTAAAAATCAGAGTTTAAATAGGTTTCGTTTTTCAGAAGTTTTTGTAGCTAGGTATTTAATTGGCTTGCATTCTTTTGGTAGCACCTAACCCCAGATTTTCTCTACATTTCTAACCTACTTTATAGCGTTTCGATGGCAATCTATATGTGAACTATAGTAGAGTATAGAAGCATCGGCCTATAGGCCGACCGCTTAAATGAGACGTTGCCTGAGGTAAGTCCGCGGTGCGGGAGGAGTGATATTTGTTACAAGTTGACGAATCACTGAGCTCTCGTATCACGTCACCACACCCCTCCCGCACCGCACTACCTCAGGCAACGTCTCAGTTAAGCGGTCGGCCTGTAAATGGAGTCGGCCCAGAATTTGGCTACGAGTTCTGCTAACCTTGAACCAAGCAATTAACTCACCAAGTTCATCCTGCGAGAATACATAGAAATAGAAACCCTAGATCAGATCTTAAAAGGAAAAACGTAGCCACGATTAATTAGACAGTAGATATAAAACGCAAACCTGTTGGCTACACGGCTGTGCTACACAGTAGCAAGGAGAATAAAAAACTAGCCGTTTTATTGTGTTAGTGAGCATCTCGGCTTTTTATAGTGCATTGTCTCATCTAGAGTTGATAGATCTTATTAGATAAATAAAATTATAGGTAGGTTGGTACTAGAAAATAGCGAAGTGAAAGTACCTATATATTATAGTTGCAATTATCCTTCATCAATTTACTGGAATATAGGTAATGGTCTGTGGGCCTAGCACGAACGCGCGGACTAATACCTACGATTTTAAAATTGAAAATACTCGTTTTGCACGTAATATTTATTTAATTTTTAAATTTTATTCAATCTATGAGATTGTGCTTGCTCCATAATTTTACACTAAAATTGCTATAGGGTAGTTGAATGTTTGATTCAAAATTCGCTCAAAATTACGTTACGTTTGCTTCGCGGATTCGTGGCAGGACCTGTGATTTTACTAAAGCCTAGAGGTGACCTAATCGATGCCCACAACCTTCGATCAATAATTTATTGATCGAAGGCCACGACGCGCGACGCGACGCAGACCCCGTCAACTGCCTCTTACAAGTTTTTCAGTCGAAAAAAATCTATTGTACTATTAATATAATTAGATTTATAAGATGATTTAACATAAAGTTAACTTACGACCTAGCTACATACTTTCCATAATCTACCTATACTAATACTAATCTATACTACTTAATAATAAAAAAGCTGAAGTTTGTTTGAAATCTCTAGAATTACGTCGGATTTGAAAAAATCTTTTTTTATTTGATAGCTCTATTCTTGAGGAAGGTTATAGACTATTAACATCACGCTACGACCCTTAGGAGACGAGCAAAAAGAAAAAATGTGAGAGAGTACGCGAAAACGAAGAAGATAATAGCGCGAGCGGGCTAGATCACGCGAACGAAACGAAACGAAGTCGTGGACAGAAGCTAGTACTGAATCGGCAATGTCGTGTCTGTTAACTCGTCGAGCTCGAATGCTTACCATACTTATTTTGTAGTTAGGTACCTAGTTTACCTATTAGCAACCAAATTACGTAGAAATCACACGATTATAAATTAGCCAAGTAAATATGATTATCGAAGGATCGGAGGCAAGATCTAAATAAAAAGCCATTGCGCTCAAGTGGTTTGCAATGTTGCATAATTTTTGTTCGTTTTCTCAAGAACGGTGAAGACTTACATGCGTTGCAAGACCAGTTCTGGATGCGGGACAAGATCCCGGTATAAATTTATTCCATGACAGAATTATAAAAAATAAACAACCCACAGAAATATTACATGTCCGTGCGAACTTATCGCCAATTTCAACTAATAAATTTTTTATGTAACCCAAAACACCTTTAGGACGTTTTATTTGTAGGTACGGTTGGCAAAAAAGTTTAACTCATTAATGGGCGTAATAGGGTCACCTCTGATCTTCAGTATGTAACTACCTAAGTAGTAATGTACCTAACGTGGGTAAGTACCTAACTATCTAGATTTCAAGTTCGTCATGAGATGATAGCACTTTTATACCTACCTACAGCATGTTCCAAAATTTTCTGATAAAAATGTAAACAAACCCTCTTATACAATCACTCACTAAAGGGAACCGGAGTATCTAACACTATTCAGAGCAGACGAGACCTGGAGTGGAAACCGCGTAGCGTGGGACGCCCCCTTTAGCTAGATGGACCGACGACCTTAAGAAAGTGGCTGGGAAAAACTGGATGCGGAAGGCGGAGGATAGGGTGTTGTGGCGCAGCCTGGGAGAGGCCAATGTGCAGCAGTGGACTGCGATAGACTGAATTGATTGATTATGACATTCGTATTCGTACAGCTACCTACTTAATTTAGATGATTTCAACTTTATTACATTTTCATTAGATACTTTCGGAACAGACCATAGGTATATCCGGTGATCTTTGATGGGCGTGAATAATCATGTTGGCTAGTAGATAAGGATGATCTCTTAAAAGATCTTAGGTAGGTACTTTCAGGGTATGTGCACGTGTCTTTATAACGGTTTTTACAAGGCAGAAGCATGATTTGATCGCTATCAGCAACGTTTTTATCAATTGCGAATAGGTTGAAAAGTTAAAAGCATTAGGTAGATAGTATCTACCTACCTTCGCATTTAAGATCGAATCCAGAAAGTGATCCGACAGAGAATAAGAATAGACAAGTAGGTGAATTCCTAGTGGACAAAGCCAACTGAATACGCAAGCTAAAGTGGCAATGGGCAACTCAGTAAGTGGAAATAACATAATTTGAAAACGGATATAGATAGGCTTTATGTATTCATGATTATACGTACTATAAGGATGCTAGTAAAATGTTTTTAGAAAAACACCACGCAGATAAATATTTATGCCTTTATGAATCCTTTATTTAATTAAATACATATAAATTACCTATATTTTTAAATATTAGAATATAAAAAAATAGTAGCCCACCGGTATCGGGAACAGGGTCCAAGCAAGCAATGCATACCTATCTGATCGCACTCAAAGCAAATCAAACATGATAACGTTACACCTAAATATTTGGTTACCAACACAATCATGGAGTACCTAGGTAAGCAGCAGGCAGGCAACAGGGAGATTAAAATAAAACTCAAAAATAATTATAATTATAATATATTGCATGAAACCTCAAAGAAACGCAAACTAAAGGATGTTAACATGACTAGTTAATTATTTAATTAAACATAATGCCATTAAGTACACACAACGTAACATTACATAATTATGTTGTTTTATATCAGGTGGGGTATTAACATTAAACTATTTAAATTAATACTTACTGTTTTAAATGGCAAAGAGACGATTACATTCATCAAGAGTCCGGCTAACTGTTAACATAACGAATTTTGGATAATGAATGGCAATCGTAATATTTTGAAGACATAATATTCTAATTTAACGTTTTATTTTTTCAAAAAGGCATAATCAAACTAAAAGTTGTACTAATATTAATAAAATTGTAAATGTCTCATTCTTTTTAAACATATTTTACATATCTTTAAGTGTTTATTGATTTTCAAATGTTACAAAAGATGAGGTGCTAGGAAATATCCATTGAATAATGGAGTGAACGATTTAGTTCAAAAATCCGGTTTTTAACTCATACATTTACAAGGAAAATATTTTACTAAATTTAGCCTAATTTAAGTTCAATCAGGGCCTTTCATTCATCAGTATCTAGTATTTATCTTATACACTTATAAGAGACAAAAATATAATGGACAGACACATATTATACTGTATTTCTTTACAATCAGATTAAATTTAAACCATAACCTTATATACTTTGTCCACAGATCAAGCTGTCGCTACAGGGCGCTTTGTCACTTAATAAAATATTAATAAATAAATCTATTTACGTAAGTGGATAGTTCTATACGTACTTCACATGATCTTTGACGCGACCCGGTAGTGTGACAGCCATTCCCTTTACAAGGTCTATTACCAACTATTCGCCGTTCTTATGTTCCTAACAAAAGAGCGACATGTTCACTAATAAGGTGCCAAGATTCACGCTTCGTTAATTTACACATTAACTACGTATGTATTTAGAAATGTACAAAACATCAATTGGGTTTCCCAACTTCCAAAACCAAATATAATTAAAACCAAAATAATCATTATTGCATTTACAAGCTTTAGGTCGATTGGCGTTAAAATTCCGCTTATAACAGCAAGGACTTCGATACGTTATTAATGAAATGCTTTAAAGACTTCGCGACTTTAATAATAAATTGAAATAATACAACATTAGTTATTATAAGCTATTAGAGAAAATTATTTTACAGTTAATATTTACCGCACTAGAATTAAGCTCTTCGCAGATTTAGCACCAACCAAACGTGAGTACTCTATGAGCTCGCTTGTCTGGTTTCCGTTCTTCTTGCCGGCTGCATGCCTCTTGAACGCTTTGTACAGCATCACGGCTCCATTCATCCATATCGGTATGTAGTTCAAATCGCTTTCCTTTGGAAAATTCTCATCCACACTGTCGAGATCGGGGTCTAGTCTTGAGTACGGCGTTGCCTCTAACTTAGGAATACATTCCACTAACGGGAACCATTTGTACGTCTCTGGACACATCAAATCCGACGGAAAGAAGTTTCCTTTATACCTCATTTTGCAGCAGGAGTGAATATAGTACCCCATGTAGTAATACTCGATTTGCGGACATTCAGAATGCATGTGTCTTGTGAACTCGATCTCCCTAAAATATAACGAAAACTGCATGTAGGTAAAATACTACAATAAAATTATCACATAATATTTTTATTAAATTAGGTACTATTTAGGTTACGAGGTTATTATAACGGGTGTAAAAAGACACTTAACAAAGCCGAGAACTCAAACTCAAAGCATTTATTTCAATTAAACCATTTACAGGCACTTTTGAATTGTCAAGAAGTCGGGCAGTCAGAAAATATGAAGCTAACTTTGCCCATTCCAAAGCGTAATAACTCCATGGACAAAATTTTAAATTATATTTTTACAAAAATATTAGCTACCTACATCATTAATGTAGAATTTATAATTATAAGTGAGAATGATGTATAAAAAAAGACGTACGCGTTAAAAGCGTCCGGACTACAGCAAATAGTAACAAAACATCAATCCAAAAATAAAATAATTAGTCACTTGTACTCCTCGTCATTGTAATATTTTTTTATACTTGGGAACCTTCTGGTTACGGAGATATTGAAGGTCAATATTTCAATTTTCTTTGACGTTTTTTTACGAAAACAAGTTTTTAATGTGATATAACACAACTTTAAATACCCCACGACCCCTATGCCGTTGAATGCACTCATAAGCACAATGTTTGCGTTACATTGAGCACTACCACAAACAGCAATCACGCCAAAAATAAGTCGTTTCCCAGCAATTATTTTTATATAGTTTGTTGTACAGAATGCGTAGTTGACGGCTATGTGATGTGTCTTTTTAAACTTTGTATATTTACTTTATTAAGTGTATATTCCCTTATAAAAATAGGATGTAACATCATAGTCCCTCACCTCAAAGCTCCATAAGTTCCTAAGGCCAGGTACATATACTGCGGGTCGTAGAAGAAGTAAACAGAGGAGACACACTTGGGCAGGATGTCGATGACGCCGACGGCTATGATCTTGCCGTCCAGCCAGTACTGTTGGTGGAACGATCCGTAGCCGCAGTGAGGACCATTCTCTCTGTGCTCTTCCTATATAAAAAGAATAATATTAAAATGTTTATATTATCACCACAAATAAAATTCGCTTTTATAAAATTCTTAACTTTATCAATTAGTCGATATTCGACAGTCGTTACGGGTAGTCAGAAGGTTGAATGTCTGACAACCATTCTGAGTAAGGGATATAAGGTCAGCCAAGCAGTCACTAAATGATGCTATGCTAATAAGCTAGGCAGATGATGATGAACTTTATTCATCACATAACATACATAATCAGCCTATATGTTCCCACTGCTGGAACACAGGCCTCCTCTTTATGAGAGGGAGTGGACCGTAATCGACCACGCGGGCCCAGTGCGGGTTGGTAGATATCACATGTCTTCGAATTTTTGGTTCTAGGACATGCCGGTTTCCTCACGATGTTTTCCTTCACCGTTTTGAGAGCAGTGGTGATGAAATAATTTACACAAAGTAAAGCGCCTTCAGGGTTCGAACCTACGTCCTATATCTCGTAAATCGCGGTTGTTACCACTGGGCCACCACTGCTCTCAACTTTATTCATTACCTACTTCAATTTTTTTTTTTGAGGACTTAACAAGAATTTTATTTCCAATAACAATTATGCTCTAAAGTTATTTTAAAATATTTACACATACTACTTCAAATGAATATAATATACAAGATGTGCGCGCCAAATTTTTATCTGGCTTCTGTCATACTATAGACAAACACTACTAGCTAGCCCAGATAATAGACCTATCGGTCTGAATTCTCGGAAGCAGTAATATTATAAACTACACCAAAAAAAAACCATAGATATTTTTTATGTTAATGGTTAATTTAAGTATACTTAGCGACACCTACCGCGAACTTGTTTTTAACTACGAAGTCGTGTGACCACGCGATATCTATAATTGCCTATTTCAGGCATTTGGCTTTTCTGATTCGGAAGTTTACCCTTATCTAGCCACTAAACCATATACCTTTTATCTTAGAAGTACCATGTGACTCACCAACAATGGACTTTGTACTAAAAAGTCCTTAAACTTGGGTTCCGTACATTTGTCTGGCTTATCATTGTGTATTGTTGTTTGATACTTGACATACACTTCATGAGTTTCCTTAGCGGTTGCCAGCCATTCCGGACTCGGCGGTGATGTCCTGACCAGTTTTATCTAAAAATAAGTACTTAAATGAAAAAGAATTATGTAGACAGGGGAACATTCGAGATTCACCATGACGGCAGCAAATGATAAAAAACACAAGTCAAAACAATACAATTCGTATTTGGATGTTATCAATTGGAAAAACACGTCTAATGATTTACCTTAGCTAAGAGTAAGTACCAGCATTCAAATGGCCACTACAAAAAACTGACAATGGGAAACAAAAAAGTACATTGACTGAGCGAGTACCTCTAGTTTGTGTTTGACATCATCGGGCAACTCATTTATAAAATCCTCAATTTGTTTCTCCTTGTTTCTGCGTGTGCTTATAGAGGCTACATCAATTCCCTTCACTTTTAGTTTTTCTAACTTCCTCTCTCTCCTCAATTGTTTAGCTTTTTTACATGGCGCCTTATTAGGATCAGGACCCGGTTCTGAAAGTTTTTAGTAAATATTGAATGTTATGTTTTTTAGTTCACAAGATGCAAGTGGCTCATGTGTCTGGTCATGGCAAAATTGGTTCCTAATGTGGCCTGCGCCCACTGGCACTGGATTTTTATGCGACGAATAGAAATACAACTTAATAGCATGACAATAAAATAAATTTCAATGATAATTAATCATCGTAGGTACAAAACAAAGTTGTATGCTTAGACATGCAGACATGTGTGCAGCCTTCAGAATGCCTCGGCATTCCTCGGGATCCTTCGGCAGCCATTGGGATGCTTCGGCAGCTATTGGGATGCCGAGACAGCGTTACGGCTGTTTTGGTGTAGAGCTACTGTTCTGAAAAGAAGGCGCGAGGACGATGTCGCGACGGTACGCTGTGGCATGTCTCAGGGTGCCACGGCATGCCTTAGCACCCCACGGTATAGTCGCCGTCAGTAGGCACTTGCATATAGTGATGGCGAAGGATGCCCTGCCGTGCCGTGTCATGCCGCCAGAAGGTGCTGTAGGCCCTTTAAGGCCAGAATTTAATTTTGTGTTTATAATAGTTTATTGATTTGTTGCTCTTTAAAAGATCTCTCACATTTTTGTCTTTAACCCCTGAGCTATCTTTAAAAGGCTTTATTTTGTTGTTCATTTGGTCATTATATACTAAACTAGCTTCTGAAATTTCGGCCCCCTGAGCCACCGCGTCGCATCTCATCGCCCGCCTGCAGTGTTACTTTGTTTTCGCTTAGCGTTATTACCGCCATTTTTTCTTTTTGCGGGGCTCCTAAGGTCCACAGCATAATGTTAAATAGTCTATAGCCTTCCTCAAGAACTGGGCTATCAAATGCAAAAATAATTTTTCAAATCCAACAAGTAGTTCCAGAGATTAGCATGTTCAAAGAAACAAACAAACTCTTCAGCTTTATTATAGAAGAAAATAACACAAACCTGGTTTTACTACTTTTTCTTGAGGGACTATAGAATTAGGTTGTTCTGTTTTTATAGTATCCTTTTGTACCAAGCCATCTGAAAAAAACAGTTTAATCATATCAGAAATCCAATTCATTCTAATAACTTCTAAAGTGTATGGCAATATTTACCTTTAAACTTATAAATACAGAAATGTTTTACAAGTGAATCATTGCCTACTGGTGTTATCAGAATATTTTTTCACAATATTTATGTAACTTGCATAACATTGGTATGATTTTATTAAAGTAATGCGTGAAGTTACAAAACAAATCAGGCGCACTAAGTTTTATGAAGGTTTTATTCTTCCTGTTCAAAAAGTTTTGTAACTGTAGTCATATACAGGATGGCAGGGATATTGATGTGCAACCTCATTTCACTTCTTTGAAAAAGCAGTTTTTTTTTAATAACCAGTGAAAAAATTCTGTGGTAGGATCATGTGCTGAATTCATGGTTACAGTTTGTGCGTCTATGTCCCTGCCACCTTGTATATCAAACATAGGAAAATGTGAAGATTTTAAAAGGAGATATAAATAATGAAATATTACCTCCAATACCTTCCCCAGCATTACAGTCTAAGAGTTCACTATTGTTTGCAATATCAAAGTTGATATCCTGATGTTCCCTCATAGTTTCTACGAACTGCTCACCGCCCTCTTCAAACCCTTCAGCCAGTACCTCGCTACCACTGCTGCAGGTTGACATCTTCCTTCCACCATCTCCTGCTGGCTGGAACTCTTGACCGACCAACAACTTGTTGACCCGCTTCAATACCTTCTTCTGAGACTTTGTAGGTTTGAACTCTAGGGCCCTGCATCTAAGTGTCAAATAACAATATTAACAAATTACTTTGTACCCCAACACAAAGCATAATATTATAGCTAGCACCAAGCAGCCACATCACAAACATCCCAGCGATGAATCAGTTGTACTGTATATTCAATAATCAAAGCTTAGATTTTCTGGATCGATTCTGTTGCAATATTCAAGGAAAGCATGAAGTGATTCTACATCAAATATACAAACCGTATAGTGTACATAGGGCAACAAGTTACATCCATGGTTGGTTTATAGCAATATTTTCCTGATCGCCTCCATCCTCTATCAATTAAATCTTGATAATCACTCACAGTCATTGTATGAGCCCATATACCTGAATCAATATAATTACTTAATATTATGGTATTAACAGATCAATCTCAAAAAATGTTTATAAACTTACCATGGCTATAATTAGTATCAGGGCGCTTACAATAGCCACATCTATATTGTTCATGTTCGGCATAATACTCTACAATGCTGCGTAGCATTTTGAGACGCCGTTATCAGTTATTTCCACCAACTTATTTCGCGGAGTTAATTAACGTACTAGAATAAAATCCTGGTCCAAACAAAATCGAAGAGGAAAAGAAAAGATAACACTGATGATACTGACAGCAGTGACACTGACAGTGACAGACCAGGGTGCTGGGTGACATCAAATTTCAAGTCAAGACCACAGATTACTCTGTCAAGACCATAGATATAGAATTCCGTAGATTGGTAATGTCAACAATCAAACGAGACCAAAAACCATTGATCTAAGTATATTTTGTTTGTTACAATAAGTACTTAAATATAATCTATTTTTCTAAGATTATGCATTTGTATGAAGCTACCTATCTTAGCTGTCGATATCAACAAAAATTAGGCTATCGCATCACTAAAAAATGAGGTTATAACTCCTTCGTATTTCTCTATTTGTTATTTCTTAAATACGGTAGTTTTAGGCATGCTAATTCATCTAAATCGTAAGTATAATAATGTTCTCATCATATTTTGCTTATAGCCGGCTTATTAGTGCATTGTTAATGCAGAAATAACGATTAAAACACATTGTAAACTTACTGGTGAAACGAGTAATCCTGGGGGTTTTTCTTTTTGGAAGATTCACATCCTGGTACTGCACAAGAAACCCTCGTATTATGGTTATTTAATCACAGGTTATCACTCTAGTTCGCTTAAATAATTGCCGAAACGCTCACGTAAACAGTCACCGGGGCCGGTATGGGCCGGTAGCAAATACGTGTTTGGCCCTGTTAACAGCGTCACTTTCTCTCTCTTTCTAACACAGCAAAGTTCCGTTAAAGCGGGAGCTCTCATTCACTCTCATGCCCAATCTACGGAATTCTATATCTATGGTCAAGACAAACGAGACAAACACACTTCTCAGCATGGAATTAGTATACATGTACTATATAGAACAACTGCATAGCTATTTACAATTATTTGACAAAAAAATACACATTTTCAGTTACCTGACTGTGAATAAAGTGGCGGTCGTCTTTTTAAAATTAAGTCAGAACAATCATTATTTGTGTTATGTTTACTTTGACAGTCGTTTATAGACGGTTTCTATTTCCGAATCTTTACCTTGCCGTATTATACCTTCACAAATGACTGTGAATACTAACTGCTAAGTTATGACATTAATGAACAGTGCCACATTGTGTGAGAGGGACACACTAAAGATAGGTATTCTCTTTTTCAAGACCGTTCTCTCCGTACGTCCATTGGCGATGCAAAAGAAACTATAAGTCCAACGTACAGACGCCAGCACATCAACCTACACCTAACTGTCAAATTTTCCCAATCAACATTGAACCTTATGCTTTAGTGATAAAGTTGAAAATCTATTACAGAAATCTGACAGATTGTAGTAGGTTGATGTGCTGGCGTCTGTACATAGTTTGTTTCTATTTACAAATTAAAAGACAGAAAGTACTTAAATACTACTTATAGGCTCCTGATTGTCAGTGAGAAAAATGTATCTGCTCTTTTTTACACACAGAACCACACATCACAGAACCTAGTTTTTTTGCTTATGCTACGGTTTCCTAGAAGAGCGGTGGCCGCCACTAACGGCCGCAGTAACGGTAGTCATAAAAATGATGGCAGTGGCAAAGATTTAAATTGTTAGATTCGCCCTACCGCGTCAAAACATAGAAACATTTCTGATTCGTTTTGACACTCTGACATACAATGACGCAAAGGCTTCACTTGATTGTCATGGAAACGCTATTTTATAATGTTTAAGCTTCGTTCTGACTAAGTACGGTGAGGGCAAATCTAGCGATTTACATCTTTGGGCAGTGGGGTTTGACTTAATTTTAAATACATACTCGTGAAAATGACAGATTTTCATTACGGCCGTTATATTATGATGCAACCACTTTCCTAGGAAACAAAAACTTTAGTCAGATAAAAAATGAATTTACAAGGCGCCTAAAATAAAAGTGATTGAACAAAATCCTAGAGCAAATAGATGAAGTAGATGTCAGAGAGAAAACAAATAATTGCACATTCCTACATAAAGCAGTTTTTTATTGATTTTTGTAGTAATAGGTATATTCCACGATTGTCCTTCTTAATTCAAAATCAAATATAGCTATCAAAAATTATTTAATTGTTCGTTTTAGCCTAGCAGTCTTTTTTTTAACTCGGAGGCATTTTTGCCATTGACGACGCCAATGAAGTCCTGACACTCCCTTCTTCAACTTCGGAAATATTCGACATTATGGATGGCAAAGGATTAATCAACTTGCGCCGAGGGCTGAAAAACCGAAAACCTATGTTAAATAGATCCATTCATCCTGACTCCTGCCCAACGATTCTATAGACGTGAACAGAGGGTTTCTCCAAATAAATCTGCAGTTTTTACATTAAAGATTGCGATATCCCCCTATACTTATTACAATAGTGGGATATCTGCCAAGTGAGAAGTAAGCCCAAGATGTGAGAAATACATAATATTCAGGTTTCCTCGGTTTGCTGCGTATTAGATTCCAAACCTGCTAAAGTATTCTAAAGCATAAACTACAGGAAATTAACTTACAGTCTTTCTCGCCGCGTTTGGTTCCATGGTTGTACTTCAGTCTCTCCCCAAATAAGAAATACAAGTCCACTCATAAATAATATCAAAGCATGAAAGCACCAAATATGTTTCCATACAATCGGCAAATTCTAGAAGAGACGAATCCTTTAAAAACACCAAGTTTTTATTTTTTCTCTAACATTTTAGCAGTGGATTTTGAGGCAAAAGAAGACTAGAATTGTTTGTTTATGCATTTAGATTACCTATGTAGAACATTGGAAAAGATTCCCCCGTGACTAAGGAAGGACCATCCCATGTCCTTTTGTCACGTAACCATCATAGGCTACCGTAGCAAACCCACATTATATAAGAATTGCACATACAGGGCATTGTATTTAAATAATGATTGGAAATGTAAGCCTTGGACTCATACTAGGTCGCCAATTGCGACACGCACGCACGTCCTATAGCAAGTGGGGCGGGTCAAACCCGACACCAATGGACTTTTTGATGTCACCATAGGAGTAACAGGATGAATCGGTTTTATGGTAGGTAAAACGAGTCGATCAGAGCTCGTCTGGCTTTAGTCAATATTAAGTCGTTTAACCGATCTTGGGAAGAGTAGGATGTGGAAGTACCATTTTGAACACAGAAGGACACAACCACAGATTACTGAATAGACACAACTAAATATAAAGTTATAGTGATGAGCCCAATAGTGCGCCTTTTTGATCGAGATGGTCTAAGTAGTGGCCAAGTCACAAAGAACTTTGTGGATAAAGTCAGCAAGACTTGAAAAGCAAGACAGTAGAGTAGTAGACAGAATAGGGACAGCATGCAATTTTGTTTGCCAAAGTGTATTAAGCCATCTACATAATGTAGGTACGAACTCCTACTATATTTGAATTCTAGCTACTGAAACTGAAGAAACTCTTTTTCTAAGGTAACAGTACCTACGTTAGCTTATAACTAGGGTAGGTACCTTATACTTGTATGTTACTTGTCCAACGCAAAGTGATATTATTATACCCGACGTGTTTCCAATAATCTTAATAACTGTATTAATAGAATTCACGAATGTCGGCGTGAGGTCCTGAAAAATTACGATTTTTTGGATCACCTAGTTATACCCAAGTTATTCAAGTGTAGATACTTAATTCGAGCAAAACTTACATAGCAGAGGTCTAATGTAAGATCCATTCCAGCAGCGGTTAAAGCTACTGCTAATGTTAACAGAAGAGGTCCTGGAATAATAGGCAGCATCCACGAAATACACACCAACAGTCCTGGGATCACGTGCGCTAAGTCAAACCAAATGTGTCAATCAATAAAGGAAGGCTCATTTCGTCCACCATGATCATTTTGGGACAGACGTGATAGGTTGTTAGGCATCACGCGTCGTAGGCCTTGACAGGAGGGAAGACAATTTTCATTGCCCGACGAATTCAATTTTCCTATTAAAAACCTTGTTTTTCCCTAGACGTAGATAATACAGATGCCTTGTGGATTCCCTTTCGTAAAAGGTGGCTTCAGGTGTGACCACACATAGGGCATTACCTACACTGGACTCGGGTGGTAATCAGTGGTATTATGATTAGGTAGAGTCTGTAGATCTTTAGGTCACCCACCCAGGTTATCTAACCTTGGCGGCCTAAAGACCTTGTATCCCAAACTAAGAGCAGAGTAAATACCTTGAAGAATATACTTTACTCACACACGATAATAAAATATTTCCTTAGATGTTTAATCCGGCTGTCTTGGGAGTGGGACCTGTGTTTGTACTTGTGATAAGTTTGTATGAGGATTGTTCCGAAAACCAAACGCAAGAAAAATGGCAGCGCTGTAATTGCTGATGCCTGAAAAAGATGTAACACGTTGAAGTACTTTTATAGTTATTTTTTTCAGATTAACTGTATTTCGTAGGTACCTACACTACTAATGAAAGTTGGTTATATATAAGTAGTGGTAGTTAGACTATGATGGCTATGATAAAGATCTAGGTACGCAAAGGGATAGTTTAGATTTGAATTGTAAAAGACATAATAAAATTAGCATAATGTTTTTACTAACGCTATAGATACTGTATTTGGCGACCTTAGAGTAGTAGAGTGGGCCGTAGAGACAAAGGGAAATAATCATCCATGAATATCCAAAATTCAGGATACAAAGAGCCCAAACTGGGACAGATCTTATTATCAGTCGCCATGGAGCTTGAGCATTTGTCATCTAAAATATAAATACGTAGGGTTCATTTTTCATTAGTAAGAAACGGAGAAAAATAGATTGCTTTTGCTTTGAAAGCTTTTGTAAAGAAAAAGTCAAACTGTCATCATCATCACCCTATAGCAGTCCACTGCTGGACATAGGCCTCTCCTATTGCACGCCATTCAACTCGATTTTCGGCAACTCACATCCAGCTGCTACCAGCCATCCTGCGAAGATCGTCGCTCCACCCAGCTTGAGCGTAAACTGTCATATTATGTATTATTCTTCAGATAAAAATTATCTGACTATCAAAAAATCAGCCCTTAGTTAATTTCCAGGTTAATGAAGAAATAAGTAGGTTAAGGCAAACTAGAACTTGGCACCTGTACACATCACCACTTTCTCATGCTTGTTGAACATTACGACTGTTTTACGGATATGTAAAGAGGTCTGAAGACGCTATCAAAGCCCCTAATCAATAAATTCTGCTGTTTACGCCTACACAACCTTGATCTTAGTGGGTAAGAACCTAGTCCATACACCAGTAAATATTAAGTGCCGGTTTACCCTTGTTAAAACCATGTTGAAACTTCATTTGCATACTAAGTAGGACTCACTTTTATTGGAAAAATGTTACTAATAGTATTAAACAAATAAGCCAATTCCTCCTCAGATATACAAGGGTGTCTCCTCGGGTAATCGGTAACAACAAGGATCCAAACGATGGCCCACGTAATTTGCGTCCCACCGGTAACGTAGAACCCTACCGGCCATCGCGAATAGTAGTGCACCGCGGCACACACGAGGAACGTGGAGAAAGTCCCCGTGGTTATACCTGGTGACAAATATACATACATTTGTATACATCGTTATTAGTCATGCCGTTTTCCAATGCGACCCCGTCGATAGTGCGACTCGAAACAAAACCGACCAAATGCGATGCCCACCGGTAAAGTTTTTATACTGCGACACCGGTAAAATGTAGTGTCAAGTTTTTTATCTATCTAAATTTTTATCTATCTAAATTAGACAAATTTGTTAACTAGGTACCGTTTCAAGTTACAGTCATCAATTAATAAAAATATTATCCTGTTGAGAGCATAACGGGATAGCAACTTTCAATCTTATATTAGTCAGCCTTGCGAGAAATGTAGGTATCCTTCATCAATCGTCTTTTAATTTAGGTAACTTATCGCAAATTATTTTTCTCATTAAGTACTTAATTTCTATTAGGAACAAGCAAGACAAACTTACCACAATACGCCCACATGAAATGGTTCCTCTCTATCGGTGGCACCCAGTACCTTAACACCTGGACCATGCTTGGTTGCATGGCTCCCTGTTTGAGAAAGCATAAAGATTTACGAACTCTTAACTGGCAGCAGTAGGTGTACCTTGTGCACATAGAACGCCGCACTGAAATTCTGCTGACACGATTATTATATAGAATAAAAATATTAAGTAGTTGGTCTAAGGTCTAAGTACTCATTTTGAACCCATAAAATAACATGGGCTTCCTGACAATCATGTTAATAATTCAACAGTTTGTGAGGTTGTCGTCATAAATATTTAAGCCATGGTGCATCAGTAGATTCTGCTGCTAGGCATCCTGGCACTGTCACTAATGATTCACTAGTAAGATTTAAAGAACTTGGTAAAAACTAAAAATACTAACAGCACAAAATCCCTTAATGATTCGTACTAAAAACAGTGCCCAAAAGTGGTAATAAGCGGAGGCTGGTGTGAGTGACGTCAGTACTCCTGATATGATTCCAGCGATACCAACCACCCACGTTGGACCTAGCCTGAAAAGTTCACAGAACATTTATAATTTCGTTTTGCTAGCTTACAAAGTACAGAGGAGGAGCAGGCTTTCACAACATAGCTTGTAGGGTTGGCATGCTGAAATGGCATTGGGCTAGCCATGTTTTCAAAATACTGATAGCCGCTGGAGTAGGCGAGGCCAGGGAGTGGAGACCATGTACGTGCAAGCGTAGTATTAGGTGCCCTCCTGCTAGTACTAGCTGAACTGATGACCATGGTAAAGTTGTTAGGACAGACAGACTGGATGCTGAATGTATTGTTAACGCAGCTTTAGAGAGGCCTACATATATCCAGCCTATTAAGTAAGTATTATTATTTTGCACCTCCTAAATTAACTGTAGCCGCTTACCTATCTCCGACACTATGGAAAATCGGGAAGCAAATGCAATATCCTATGTGATAGGCAGAAAAAAGTTTCCCTACTTTCGTGTCATCCCAGTTTATTATGTCCACCATCTGAAAATTAATTTGGAAGACAAATGACAAATGTGAAGATTGGAGATCCTAAATGGAACCAACGTGCACATACTACACATGCACGTGACATTGCTTCGAGCCCAGATTCAAAGTTAGATTAATTTTTCACAAATTTTACCTTCCGGGGTCAGACTTGGTGATAGGAATAGGCATGCATGTCTCTATCTTGATATTATTATGTAGTTACCTATACTACTACCTAGTGCACAACGATCTCTGCTAGGTACTACTTGCTAACTCCAAATTCATATAACTATATACTGTTTTCGTTTATTTTAATGTCTTAGGTAATATTATTGTCGCAAGTCTTACATTGGCACTCAAACCTATTGATTTCTTGTTGTTATCATACATCTATATTCAAAGCTTAGGTATTCCTTTTAATCTTTACCATATTATGGCTTGGTGAAGTCAGGTGTTACAACAGCTATTACTTTTTAATCCAGTAATACGTGCCTACAATCTACATGTCTTTAAGCAAATGTTATTAATATCATTCTACTGTTTGCTACTCTTCTAATAGTATCTACACATCATTAAAGTTATTAGTAACGCATATAAGGATCATACCCCAGCTCTTTTGGCACAGCATTGTACGGCAAAAGTGTCGTTCTCACCAGTAAAGTCTTCTCTCTTAATTACTTGGGCCATATCGACTATATGAACACTTAGGTTATTTCGGACGACGTACATTAAAAAATACCCAAGAAATATCATTATTCCCACCTAAAACACAACATAATAAGAACAAAAGAAATCATTGACCAATTACATTTATGTCAGTATATGTTTTCGCTTACTATTGCACGTATCCTAATTTTAAACATAACCAATTCCCAAAAATATTTATAAAATGACAATGTTAAGTACCTACAGTACCTAAATATCCATGGCCATATTGAATGCATAACTATAAGTAACAGATCTTCTCAACAAAATAGAACTTATCTCCCAACCAGTAGACGGATACTGCAGACAGACTAATTGTATACATCCAGAAATATAAAAAAAAACTATGACGGTAGAAAAAATTGCAAGAAATATAAATAAAACAATAAAATCACAATCGACGTTTATTTTATGATTGGCGATGCTTTCAATAAAACAAATTAAAATTTTCATGTTAATTACAATATAAATTATCAAATACAATAACTGTCGTAATATAAACCTAGGTACAATGATTAATTAAACCGAATTGATAGCTTTACACGAATATAATCGGGTCTTATGTTAAAATTATCTCTAAAATGTATAACAGGTTTAATACCTACATAGACCATTTTAACGTCTTTAAGTCCTTTGTCATGTCATGTTACTCTGTAAATTTTATCTTAAATTATGGCAATAAGAACTTCATAAAAAGAGCAACCAATTCAAGTTTTATTAATTTTTCTCCCATTTTAAAACACCCAACGCCAAGTTGTAAGAATAATTTTAAAACAGTTAGTAGGTTTCAATACGTAACCTCTATAAAAATAGTAAGTATTTCTCATATTTATTTAGTTTAAAAACATTGTCTCTAAACTCCGATTAAAACGTCAGATATAGATTTTAATGAATATAGAAAAATAGATATAGATTTTAATGAATACAATTCTGTAGATAAGGTCATCGTCCCACAATATTCAAGATCAAAAACTAGTAGGTTGCCAGGTAGCAGAAAATTACTGCTTTGCAATTCATGTACGGCAAAACCAGTGCGAGGTTTCTTTAGCACTAATTAACTATAAATAAATTTAATAATACCACTGGGGTTGCCGACTATCTACCATACGAATAATTATCATTACATTTTCATAAAGATCACAGCGATTACAATGCATTTACATTATATAAGTTTTACGTCATCATATAATTTTAACAATAATTACTAAGTAGGTACACATAAACACAAAATAATATAGAAAATAAATAATCCATTCATTAAACTGCTCAAAATAGTCATAATTATTTCACAATTAAATTATAATAAAATGCACTTTCTTCTCAACAAAGAGCACTTATTACAGAAGCGTACCCCAAGGTTCTATCCTGGGCCCTAGTAAATCTACAAAGCACTTAACGCTGATAAGCACCAATGTCGCGAGAGTTTCCAATAATAGCAAACTAAATTTATCAGCGAGACAGTATCTATATCAATATGCATAATTCAAATAATTTCAAAATCGTACTGAAATTGGCGACTTTAAATTTTAAAAGTTCATGTTTCTATCTATGCCTCTGTAATAGAACCCTTGAAGCCTCAGTAGTCACTTAAGGCACATATATTTTATTTATAACCTTCCGTCATTTGTTAAGGTAATTATGAGATTTAATAATGAAATATATTTTCAATTCCGTCCACAGCCTAGTCTCTAATTCTTTTATCACATATTTGCAGTACACCTTTTGCATCGATATCATGCCGATGTTCGCAACTAAGATACGGTTATAATATTGCCAGTCTCACTCAATAATGTTAACAATCTCATTTACTTGGCAACGGTTAGGGGAGTTTCTTTCACTTCTTTCGTGTCACCGAGTTTGATAGACGAACCATTCATTTCCTTGAGGTCTCCATTTGTTTTGTCTTCCTTTGCATCCTTGTCTTCAGGAGGAAAGTTCCATGGTTGTATATTACCGGTTCCAAAGAATATGAAAAAGAGAGCCGAGACTATGTAAACTGATGCCCCCACGAAAAACACAGGACGCCAACTCTCGAAACTATTCTGTAAGTGGAAAGTTTACCA
The DNA here is from genome assembly GCA_914767645.1 of Hydraecia micacea. Lineage (NCBI taxonomy): Eukaryota > Metazoa > Arthropoda > Insecta > Lepidoptera > Noctuidae > Hydraecia > Hydraecia micacea. Next base: position 8,341,154 of record OU611794.1, read on the forward strand.
TTAGGTAATATCTAAACGGTTTTATCAAATATTATATTTCTAATTCGATTTGCCATTGTATTTTACATTTTTCTTATAAATAAAGATAAGTTCTTTAAAACATGCTTTAGTAATAATGTGAGACAGTTTCCGGTTTTAGTTATTTAGATTTAACTAAATATAATTGAAAAGTAAGAATGTGTTGGAAGTTTATAAGTGTGTATAAGTTATAGTAGAATTACTTAATTATTCTTTTGGGTTTAAGTAGATACTTACTCCTGAGCTCGTAAAGTATGCTGTAATCATGGGCGTGAAGAATCCAGCAGTGCTGCCAATACAATTAGCAATTCCATACAAGGTCCCCGCATAGTTCGGTGCCAGGTCTTGATGGTTCTGTAGGTTAGTCAATGTTGCCGCGCCGTTGAATCCCATTGACATTGTAATCAGCGATACTGATAGTGCTGTAGAGCATCCAGCGTACACCAACAACACTAACAAGACACCGGGGAGGACGTGGGAGAACAGACAGAAGAATTTCCTTATAACGGTCGTCGACATTAGTTTTCTTGCCAATATGAAGTCCCCGACCACTCCGAATATCGTCGCAAAGAACAATCTCGCAAGGTACGGAAGAGCAGATATTACTCCAGCGGCCGATAATTCAAAGCCTAAGACACTTGAAACAAACTTAGGTCCAACTGTCATGATAAAGTACAAGCCCCAAAGATTTCCGTAGTGCAGAATAACCATTGCCAAGAACGGGAATGAGGAAATAATGCTCTTGAACGGTGGCAATCCCTGGAAATAACAAAAGATAAATAAGTTATATTATGACATGTTATGTTTCAGTTCCAATTAGCATATTCAGAGTAAACCTACATAACAAACATTTAACTTCGCACATACACAAACATTATTATGGATGATGTAATGGGGTTTTCGCTCTATGTTCCATTAGTTCACTTTATTATTTGTCAAACTATAACTGGACAAAGATATTGACACAACGTTTACCCAGCCGAATATGTTTAACAATTAGCATTGTTACGAGCCAATCCGAACGATTCACTGTAAATCCTAATGTATCGTTTTGGCACGAATTACTTTACCTTAACATGACAACGAACGCCAATGCAAATATTATCTCACCTTTGATTTTTTGACCTTGTCTCCTAATGCGTCTAATATGTAATTCTTCTCCGCGTCTGTTATCCTGGGATGTTCAGCTGGTGAGTCGGCCACAAGGTACCACCAGAAGAAACACCAGACCAATGTTAGTGCAGCTGGCACGTAGAAAGCTGACGCCCATCCAAACTTTTCCATGAGGGGTCCGGTAAGAGACCACGTGAGGACCGTGCCCAGAGTTCCTCCCATCATAGCACTTACAAACTTGCCTTTTTCTGCCGGCGGGGCCCATCGCGCCACTAGCACGTGAAGTGCCGGATATATGAAACCCTGGAAAGTAGAACAAATTATTTACCGTATCCAAACGAGTTCAACAAAACAATCCGTTTTGACCATGGTGTGACATCTAATTTCTTACTACAAGTTTAAAAACATTACCCTCTTTTTGGGCTCTACCGCAATGGGGTAAAGGACGTAAGAAGGCATATAATTATATTCAACCGGTAAATTAGAAATTTACCGGTTTCTTACCATCCTATTTGATTTGCTAATGTGCATAATTTATAATATACATTTCGAAATATGAGGAAAAAAATATTTTCTTAGGCAAAACGCATATTTGGCAAATATAATATTTATTTCCTATGAATCACTTACTAAAATAAATTAAGTAGGTGACGAGATCGAACGCGTCACCTATTCCTTCATCATATTGTTTGAACCAAATTCAATTAAGATGGTTCAAACAATGCACACGGCTCATAATCCTGCTAGTGAATTCATGAAGGCATATACAAACAATATTTTTTAAGTTCTTTTTTTATCACAAATATTATGCATATATACATGAGTGCATATAGCACCAAGAGCTCTGAACCTATAAGATCTACGTGCGAGTTATTTGCGTCTGGAGAAGCTATCTTCATTGCATGCTCTTAATAAGGACGGAATCCTCAGCGCAACCTGCGCAACCTCACCCCAACACGCAACTGACTGGTTTTTTTTAAAGTAATTTTTCAAAACAAGTTTAGACATTAAATATTGCGGTTAAGTTTCTACGCCGTACGTTTTCACTCGTATTCATTAGAAGTCTCGAAGCGGTCACCAACCCGCTAGCCTAGCGTGTGACTGTGTCACTCAGGAAGAGTCCTGGAATTAACTCCCCTTTCGGGTGAAGCAACTGGACTGCGACAGGCTACTAGCTAAGTAGATTGTACATAGCGTTATAGGTTACTAAAATGTATACATATATTTCTCATGGAATTTTCTTCTCGGATCCTCAATGGAGTTACGACCATGGCTATGGGTGAACCTATAATTTCCCTAAAACTGAATTGTTAATCCGAGTCATTGAGCAATCATAATATAAATTAATTTTAATTATTAATCTAGGCATAGAATTTTGGCTTATCGTAACAAGAATAAACTAGTTAGGTAACTCCAGAACAATGCACACAACTGCAATAGCATAGGTATATGTAGACCAATGATCCGGAATTTAAATAGCTTCTGAAATGTCAACTTACCCCAGCACAACCTAAGAAGAATCTTATAACAACTAGAGCGATGTAGTCCATGTTCGCAGCAAGCGGACTCAATGCTGTCAGAATGGCGCTGGCGAAGGAGGTGACGAGCACCACGTAGCGCGGGCCCCATCGCTCGGCGGCCATGCCCCCTGCCAGTGACGTCAAAGGGTAGCACCAGAAGTACGACCCGAGGATCAGAGCCTGCTGCTCCCCGGACCAGTTGAAAGATGCTCCACCTGGGATCTGCTATGGATCGAGAAGAACAGTATTACTTACTACATTGTTACTTTGACTAACTTGACTTCCTCGAGATTCTTTTTTTTTAGGAAGGTCATCTCGCAGGTTATCCAGGTAGCCGGGCTATGCGCACCTCGAATTTTAAATTCTCCTCAACTTTTATACTGGGGGGCTCTAACTGCTTGTATAGTGGTTAAGTGAGTAGTAGTTTTATTTTTCTTGGGATACCAGTGTGTTTCAAAGAAAACTGCAAACGGGATCTATGTGTATAATTTTTCTCTACAAGGATCTTAAAAGGATTTATTACCAGTGGGACAAAATTAAATGTTCACAATTTGTCGTTTACTGTTTCCTACTATTTGCTTTTGGTGGGGTAAATTACACAATACACTAGCATAAACTGTAAGTTCAGTTTTTCCCACTAGGGCTGGCACTGTTGAATTTAATTAAATAGGTATTATGACAAAAAAAAACACGATTTACCTACATAAAACAAAAGTAGAAACTATTCGTACGAGATTAGGATGTCCAAAAATATGCAGTCTTACAATAAAAATATCATCATCATGTACTTAATAAGAAAATTCCATTTTTTTTTTTTAACATCTGCATGATATTATTATGCATGTTATAAACCGTACGTATCTACATAGTTTATTATGACTAAATTAATTAGCAGTCAATTTGTATTCTTTAGTCAACTATAGGGTATAGACCAGTGGCGAAGGTACCATACAACTAGATTCCCACCGGCTTCCCTTCGAAAATTCAGAACATAACGACTCTATAGTCAATTCATCATTGAAATTTTCTTTTGGATTTATTTTTTGCTCCGACCTACCTCTGTCATAAATTCACCCTTCGCCACTGGTATAGACACACTTGTTTGCAATTTATTCTATTTGTTTCTGCTTCTATTAGAAGAAAAGATGACAATGCTAGATGGCGCATTTATTTTTTATTTTTTTACTTTACCATTTAATTTTATTATAATTAAGCCATTTTCAATACCTACAGGCGGCATTATTTGTAATGGTTTAATTACTTAACATTAGTAAGCATGACCACACAATACAAAAAACGAATGAGATAAAAACAAACAATCATGTTTTGAGGCGCTCGTAGATGGTATTTATGTTAGACATTATTGGCATAAGAATGATGAGTTAGTTTTTATATACATAGTTACCTTGACATGAGCCGCGTGAATATCAACACCGTCTACTCGACGGAGAGTTTCATTTGTCACCACGTCGTCTTTCTTGTCACACTGAGATCGCGATCTGATAAAACAAATTAGGTACGCATTAGTAACACCAGTCGTTAGCAAGAAAATAATCAAATGGGTACAGAGAAGAAAACCTCATCATATTTGCCCCATCATATTCATGGCTACCTAAGTAATAAGTTAAGTAAAGATATAAGTTTTCCGGTTAGCTACGTACATGGAAATATCTCCCACAGATGGCTTTGAAAAAGCTCTAAGTATCAATAATATACGTAGACATTATTACGCATAGTATTATTAATAATACCTATTAATATCCTTCCACAACTAAGTATTGCGATGCGTGCGTTCTTATTATTTTTCATAAATTCTTCGCAGTGTCTAGCCTTGAACTTCATTTTTTTTAATATACTGTACTTACATAGAGTTGTCTTGAAAATCAAAAATAAGATGGATACATTGTGTGAGTTTGCAATCTACTAAGAAGACAGCTTATTAGCTGTTAGGCAGAAGATGCTGCCCCGACGTCAAATAAATTAAAATTGGGGCAGGAATACGATGAGCTGATGACTTACGTGGAGTTACTGGATGTCTGTGGGACCATGGCGATAAGATTGAGACTCATGTTCACGCGGAGCATGTACACCACCCAGCAACTTGTGAACAACATCACCCATAAGTTGAAACGGACGGGAACCACGTCTGTGGAAAAAAACATTTTCATTTTGTTAGCTGTATTGTCCACTAAATTAACGGACTGTCCATAAAGTAACAAGAGTAATGTCCTATGTCCGATTGTATTTAAATTATAACCATCGAGCGTTTCAAAAACGTAATTCAAAGCGATATGGAGTTACTGCGAACAAGTAAATAGTGTAATACGTATACAATATAATCAGAAGTTGTTTGCTACGTTAAACCTTTTGTATAATGGCAAACAAGCATAAAAATGTAATACAAACACCATACTCCCGTATTATAGACGAAAACATTGTTTGATTTTGATAACAGAAATAATAAAGATTTTTGAACATAATTATTTAGACAAGGGGTTTTGGTTATTAGATTATATTTTATTCAAACGACGGTCAAGAACCGAGTCCCAATCAAACATTATGCCTAGTTAAAGCTATTGTAAAGTAACTGTAACTAGCCGAGGTCAAACCAATGAAGACCATTGTTATCATCAGCCTGCAGACCTACTCTGAAGTGCGGGCTAGACTACTAGTAGCTAATACGTAGAAGGGAGGCACAGCAATCATCGTTTTATAGAACTTAGGTATATAGAACTATAGAAACCTACTAATGTTATGCCATACTTACGTATTTCTTTTACAGGCAGTATAAATTTCACATTTTCCACGACTTCGAAAAAGGTCATTTTATTTTATCTGATTTATCATAAGTATATAATTTAAGATCAATGCAAAAAAGCACCCAAATTATGCCTACTTAAAATACTAATACATAACCAAATATAACTTCTGCAAAGTAAACTTGTCAAAATCAAACATTTTACTGTCATATTGAACTCCTTGCTCCCCGTAAAGAGTTTGGAGAATCCCGATTTGAAGCGATGGAAAAATGTTTGAAAAGGTTGTGTTTTCGATTTGATAGGTACCTACAGTAAGGCACTAATTGTTCGGTGCCCCGTATGCGAAAGCCGTATTTATGTGTGTTTATGTATAGATTGACGAGTACAGAAGTCGTATCCAGAAACAAAACTATTATCATTAGATTGTTGTATTAACAACCGTAGAACAAACGTTTTCTGCTTAATTTTTTACAATCTATACACATCCACACTATTTAAAACCAAGTTTGTCTAACGCGTTATTCATTATTTAGCACCTAATTATAGCCGCTCCAATGTCGCGAAATCTCCTAGAGATCGGTAACAATAGAAAAAGTTTAGTAATGGAGTCTCATTAGTGACAGTTGAGCTAATATGGAAAAGTTTTTATGTGCTTAAGGTCAAAGACTTCGCAATTCCCATAACATAACATCACGCCTGTCCTACTACAAAGGTCAGGCAGAGGTATACATATAGTAGGTACACCCACATTTCGCCAGTTATATTTAGTCCCATGTAATAGGGGGCGAGCACAGATATAGATAGACCTAGATAACGCAAATATCACAATCTGTATGAAAACCAAGCGTGCTATTTTTTGACTACCTACTATGGCGTCACAATCACTATTTTGTGATGGGAAAATCAAAGCGATTCACAGACGCCGCCGCGTGCGGCACCCGTCTCGCCCCACACCCGGGGCACAGAATACTTAATAGTACTTATATAAAAAAGTACTCTATGATAGTACTCCCGGGGCCTAGCGCCAGCGGTCACGCTCACCCAGGCAGCAGGTGCGCACGTTCCGCAGTAGTAGAAGACGAGTCAAGTAAATTGTTCTGTATCACAGTCTGTACTACTCTGCAGAGCGGCTCATCCCACCGGGTCTGGGAAGATGGATTGGTGTTTCTATATCTGATCTGTGGGTACGAGCCTTTTGTCATCAACGACGGGGCAAAATATCGGTGAAAAGTAATAATATATTTAACCAAATTGGAATCATTAGTCGGATATATAGCTTAAAAAAATAAAAGTTCGGACATTATGACTTAAATGTTTCCTAGGATTGACTACGGACGTAGATATTCCTTCGCGGGACGTAGGTATATTCAGTAATGTTATGGTTATGTAGATAGCGTGTTAGGTTCATCATTAGATACCAATACAAAAACTCTGGTTATCTATAAGGCCGATACTTAAAATTAAACTAGTTTTGAAGACTTGACAGTTTGATCCTGAGATGAGCTAATTACCACCGCACTTCAAAAGCGTCGTCACTCCAATGAAGCCCATGCATACAACTAAGCTCAATTAAGGAAATCAATTTGACAGTATTATAATTACGAACGTTCAGTTCAGTGTCCCATGAAACGTAAGATAGGTACACATTACATGGATCATCCAACCATACCTAATAATACTGTGGTTAATAGGTGTCTGGCTACTTTGCACATGGTACCTAACGACAGATAAATTGTTCCTGCTAGAGATGACAAACAATTTTTAATCTTGATGGTCATAATAAATAACTTATGTGGCCGCGGCTTGGAGTTTTCAGTTTTTCGGAATAAACTGATTTGCTACTCGTACTTTTGGGATCTACGTGCCTTTTCTTAATGTACCTACAACATGACACCTTTCGCGTCATCATCACCATATCACCATGAAAGCCTTTCACTGCTGGATATAGGTATGTAAGCCTCCTTTAAGAATCGCCACAAGGAAACTTCAATATATATAAATAAACGAGCTTGACTCATACCGAAAGGACTGTCCGGCTCTAGCTAAAGACAGAATTGTGTGGAAAAGGGAGAGGGAGGTTTTGCCTGCAGTGGGACAATACAGGCTAGTTACATTAGATAGATAGATATTTTATAGGTACCATTTTAACAATTTTTCGTTATACTCGCTAATAGCAATATAAACCAAATGAACAAACAGCAAGTTTAACATTATTTAGCAGCCACAAAAGTAATTAAACTTAGATGTAACAATGATGACTGCGGTTTCTTTATAGTTACTTTAATTTAAAGTGCGACACTGGCGTAATCTGAGAATAAATAAATAGCCAGTACTTAAAGTAAATATTCGCAACTTCTCCTCGTTTTCGTAATAAAGAATGTGGAGTGAAATACCTAGATGTTATTTTTTAAAGCACTCATATCTTTGCATTTTAAATTCAGATTAATTCATTATTTGGTGTTGTCTATCGCATTAGAAGTTTAATATTAGAACAGGAATATGAATAAACGTCTCTTTGTCAATTACAGGAGCTGATAAAATCATATTGTTTAACAGATTCAGACAGGTGTTCCCCAAGGTTCAGTCATTGGACCAGTGCCCTTTGCTGTTACCGCTAGCTCGGATCGGACTTCAACATATAAACAACTAAAGAACAAGACTTCTATAACAACACAAGACTGCAAACGATTTGATTTACTACTTTTGAAATCTAATCTATAAGCAATGCACCATGACAATATATACATTTAATCACAAAGAAAATAAAACATAAATCAAAATTACAAACACTGATGGAAAAACTCTGCAATTTTGACAGTGAATAGCCAAAATATGCTCTAATACGCTCTAGTGTACTCTTATGTTGACAGTTACCAATTTGGCAGAAAATTACTAACTATATTAATTTTAGTTAACGTTCAATGTTATTCCGAAACAAGAGAACATGCCTGTCAAAGCCATTATAAGCAGCATTCAGCTGTGGCATCACCAGCCTATACGAGACGGTTCTAATGTACCCGTAACACGTACGTTACACATTTTTTGAGTACAGACCGTATCCAAGATGAGATTCATGTTGAAGTGACAATGAAGTTAACCAAGTTGTAAGCAAAATATTGATAAAACACAATGTAAGACAAAAGAAAAGATTTATTTATTGAAATATACTTCATCATCTGCCTAGCCTTTTCCCAACTATGTTGGGGTCAGCTTCCAGTCTAACCGGATACAGCTGAATAACAATATTTTACATGTAACGACCGCCTATCTGACCTCCACAACCCAGTTTTTAATAATAAGTTTTAATAATTTATTTATTTTCACTTCAAGACACAAACATCAATGAAGCCCTGGCTCTTGTACTAGGAGGTCCTGTATCACAAGAGCCAGCAGGTTACTGGATAATACGATACCCCATGGTAAGACTGATTGTCAGAGTTTCGGGCTTCTGCTATTTGATATTTAGCCACGGGCATTTGTATATATTTATATATAACAAAATTACAATAAACGATACTAACTTCTTTATTTAAAAAAAAATATGTTTATTTATTTATTTTATTATTTATGCACACACAGTAAAATACATAAATAAATATATTTTTATTTTAAAAGTAAAGAAAAAGATAACGTGATGACATAGTACATTATTTCGCGAACCCTAATCAAAAGAAACGGGCTACTTTGTCGCCTATTGGAAAATTTAATAATTAAGAAAAAACACAAAGTATTTTCAAAAGTTTTTCCGGAAATGTCATCAAGGACGTTAATGTTAATACCGAACCACCGTAACTCAATGTCAATGGCGTTTTATAGCATGACCTCGATTACGCACATGGTTGCATTTTATTCCGATTGTATACTAAACTACAAAAGTATTGTTAGTCACCTACAACATCACGTGAATGTCACATTAAAATCAATCAAGATCCTGTAGGCAGGCTCCAGGCATCTGAAATCGTTGCTGAAATATTGTTATGGGCAAAGCGACAGAAAATCAAGTTGTTAAAAAAAGGATTCAGACAGATTGATGCCTTATTGTTGGGCTTAAATAAATTGTTGGGCATTACAACTAAACAAAAAAAAAGTACAAGATAAGTAGAATTTGAGAAGATTGGCATGTGCGATGATGAAAAGATAACCGATTTAAGACTAAGTAACAAACGCAAAGCTGAACAAGATTAACCAGTTCCAGATTTAGAAGACATTTAAAACTGTACTTTGGAATGTTTCGTGGGGTCATTGTTCATTATTTGTACCAGTGTTTCCGAACCTGGGGGTAATTACCCCAGCGGGGGTAAATCAGCTATTCTGTGGGGGTAACAAAAACCTAATAATTAAGACCTAATCTAATAAAATACCTAGCTAAAAAGAAAAATAGATAGATCACCGCCCAAAAGGGGCCGCACATGGCATCTCTTTCTAGATGTCATCGCGGTCGCTTCTCCATGTCTGTTTTATCCTGTTAGAGCTAACATAACAGAGCTTTAAAAATGCTAATACCCTTTGCCACCACCTATAGATGTGAGAGTGGTTTTTCAACTTTAGTTACACTGAAAACAAAGGCCAGAAACCGTCTCAATGTGGAACATGCGCTTTAAGTGAAACTAAACCTAACATAAAAAAAATACGTGCGGCACTCGGGGACTGCCGCGGTAAAGCTATTGCATAGCAACGCACACAAACACCGTGCCGAAGTCTGCCGAACTGATACGACGTTAGACGATGCTTAGGTTTATTTTCGTTACGGAATTTCTTCATTCGGTCGCCGCGCTCAAAGCCCAAGATAAAAGCTATGCAATAGCTTAAAAACTTGTGAATGCAAAACAATACCACATCACACTAACTATTTGGACTTAATTCATTGTTTATATATATAAAATACGTTAAAATTGTAAGATTAATGTGCAATTTGTGATTAATAAAAATATTTGTATTTGCTTGTATTGTTTGTATTGATAACATTTTAAGGTCGGGGTAAAACCAGTTTTCCTAATAGGCAGCCTAATAGGCAGGCAGGGGTAACAATATTGAAAAGGTTAGGAACCACTGATTTAAACGCTTAGGTTTAGGTGTCTTCTTTCAGTGGACCAAGGGAAACAAAAAATGCCTTCCAAGGACACTGAACGAGACACATAGATGTTCGAAATGTCCTGCAAAGTGTTAATTTCTCCTGATTAATCGAGAATGGAGCATTATGAACAAACTTATTTACATCCAACGTTTTTACTTCCGTTGGCCAAAGCATGCATATCTTTACGTTGAGGCCAACCTGCAGACCTACTTCTAAACAAGACAAATTAATAAAAAAAATACCAAGTCAGTCTTAAAATAAAAAGCTAAAGCAAACAACTTTCTAAAGGTTAATTGATACGATGTCCTTAAACGACAAAACAAATACGTTAATGAAATGCTATCATTTACCTTTAGGACTCGCGTTTGTAAAGTTAAACATAGGCACTACCGTACTATGATGACGCAGTATCCATGATTCTAAGCAAAGCAAATTCAATCAAGAAAAATAACGTTTTGTTTGGCCTATTTAGAATTTTTTTGTTTCGCCACCGTTTTACATTTTACGTAAGACTAATCGATGTGGTACTTTTGTTTGTACCTAATATCATTGTTAATTTAATAAGTAAGACAATTTTAATCAGTTTCTGACTCCCCCTCCCCCTATGTAAGAAATAATAAGACTTGAATGAACACCCCCCCCCCCCCCCCTTTGAATCTTACTTAAGATCAGTATCTACCAAAATTGCAAAGAAAAAGTAGCAATTTTTTTTAAACTTATAATTATATAATTTTTGCTTACTTTTTTGATCTTACGTAAGAATAATCTAGACGCTCCAAGCCCCATGTAAGAAAAATAAAGACTTGTTTGGACCCCTCCCCCTCAAAACGTCTTACGTAATAAATGCCCCTGAGTAGGAATCCAGCTCATTATAATTTTTATGATTTGTAATATCATAATCATCCACAGCCCGACTTCACCCAATGCTGACCATAATTATACTATACCTACGAGTACATCATTTTTCAAATGCCATTCCCCAACCCTCTGTGCCAGCCTCATCCAGTACCCTAATTGCATAACACACTATCAATCTCAATCTGAATCATTTTGAAAGATATTGCTAATCCATTGCTTCGTATTGTATTCGTAAAATGTGTCTGCTGAACAACGTAAATAACGCAAAGAATATTGTTGAACTGTCAAAATTAAACCCATTGCTACTGATAGTGTGTAACGCAATGACTCCGCAGGTTCTACCCGCGATGGTAACAATGTCGTCCACCCATCTCGCCGCCGCCGGACGATATAATTAGGTACCTATTATTTGTAATATAATACTTGATAATTGCAACATTTCAACTCGGATTATGTTTAGATCTACAAACAATTTAGTTAACTTCATGTTTGTTTCCATGGCTGTATATGTTGTGCATGTGCAACGGCCGTGCAAGTATGTGCATCGGAATGCAAACTCATAAGTGTTCCGGCCATAATAAAATAACAACAAATCAATCGTTTTTACACGCAGCGAGATAAAAATCCTATAAAATCACGTTCATGCTGCTCGAATAAGCGAAAATTCTTTATCGTCAGCGCCCTTTCGATACCGTCAACATCGCCGAGTATTTGATAACACGCAGTCGACGGTCCGTCCAACCAATCCGACTGTTGACATAACTAGCCTGTCGGTCGATACGAATGAATCGCTCCGATTTCACAAACATCATTCTTTAATGTCTTTCGAATTTCCACAATTTTATAAGATCATCTTGTTATCGGAATTAAAATACACATTGTCACCTAACACTTAGCCTTTCCTGTGTGCGGCATGTGTAGCATGTATGACGTGTGACTTAATGATATGATGAGTCCTAGAAGTCAACAAATTAATGACTTACAAAACCTTGTAGCATCGTAGAACACGAAGAAACCTTCTAATGGAAGCGAATAGAAGCAAGTTCAAAATAGTATGAGTCAAGATTACCTATATCGTTGAAAGTAAGTAAGTATTATAACTACGGAATTTGTAATCAACTTAAAGCATTGATTCTAGAAATGGCTGTAGTTTCCATTACTACAGTATATTCTAGAATGACGCTATATTTCAACAAATAAGTGAAAGCTATAGCCCACGATGTAGGTAGCGTTGGTTTATTCCAGAATATAAATTTATAACTACGACAGTTGTTGCACACTAATGTTATCATATTATAAGTATGCTGTGCTAACGTTTGGGTAGCGTTTCTACTAGTCATTTCATGAAGAGGTATGCACAGAACCCTATTGTAAAATCAGAATTTGAGATTGTCAGACGAAGCACATATACCTATGTACACTAGTATCGATAGCAAAATCTAATCAATTTCGGTTGTTCAACAAATTGAAAATTACGTTTTGTGATAATACAATTAGAAATTAAACGCTCTATTATGAGAAATTAATTTCCGATTGTTTATTTTTTTCATTATAGGTGTGTAAAAACAAAAATCTAGTTTAAAAAAATCTTAAATTCATTCACTCACTGATAGGCAACGCATAGCCTAAACCGCTGGGTACCTATAGAACACTGTAAATATGAAATTTTACACGAGAATTTCTTATATTATAACGAAGGTGAGCAATAAGGAAGATTTTTTTAAACTTTCATCCCCTAAAGCTGTTAAATAGATGATGAAAGTTTGTATCGCAGTTCTTCATATTTCCCTGTAGCGTTGTAACGGATGGGAAATCCCATCGGGTACATGGCTTGTATTGTTGCCGATTGCATTATCGGTGATTAACCATTCATCTAACCGAAAAGTAATAATATTAGTCCGCGAGTTACCTATAAAATTGATTAATGACTAATTACCAGCAAAAGCACATATTTATTTAAAAAACAGGTATGTCAGGTTCAGGTTCCTTAACTATGTGTGGAGGCTTGTTATTAGCAATTTTTTTTATTACATTCTTTATGTTATTGGTTTGTTAGTCTGTAAGTCTTCTTAAAATAAAATAAATAAATAAATAAATTTACACGTCAAAATCATCGTAACAGGCAAAATAGACTTGGAATTTATAAAAGCACTTATTTTCACAGGCAGGGCAGCGGATATGGAGATGGTTCCTACATGACTAGTACCTATAAATAAGATTGAAGAGGCAGGCCTATATACAGTGAAACTCATGTAACCAGTGCTGCATGATATTTAAGTACCTACCGATGCACATCTCTCAGGTGTCCACTACTGAACAATAAACAGTTGTGAACCCTTGAATGCGGTGAGAACTCTCGTATTTTTTACAACACTAGCTTCACAATCCAACATACAACAACGTCGCCTTATTCCGGAAACTGATCATTCAGGATGCTGCCGGGCTGCAATTCTTAACGTACCTACAGTGCGTGTGTGGAGTATGTAGCAGAGGTGAACAGTTTCGGTGGTAGCATGAGAAGTGTCCAGCGCTTCTGGCACGTGAACGCAGCAGCTCCAACACTATAATATCCTGAGTAAAATACTCGCAGTGACAGGCGGGCGTTTTGGGGGACTGTCTTATGTAATTTTGACGTTCGAAAAGTGCTGACTCTCAGCCTAATTTGAATAAATGACTTTTTATTGATTAATTGATTTTTGAGTAGTTAGTACTTAGTAGGTACTAGTTCCGCTGTCGGCGTGAGAAAAATGTGTTTTTCTTCTGGCGCGAGTTGTTGGCACCACTAACTGCACTGTCCCATTGATTGATGGTTTCGATGACAGTATAAGGAAAATGCATTTTCCATACTCGTATATATCACGTTGTGCGTCTGCGGCAGCATTTGAACTTTATTTACTGAGTGTGCTCATTGATTGATAGGAGTTACTGCACGTTAACCTGCAGGCAGAGCCACACAACTTTGTATGTAGGAATTCTAACATAATTATGGTCCCTTTATCTGGACGCAATAGTCTAAAGTATCGACATAAACTTAAACTGTTTTTAACGAGGATTTGTAAGTTAGCCTGTTTAGTTTGGTAATTTTACCTCACATCTCCTATCTATTTCCAAATTAATGTTGGAACTGCCGAGTGAAACTGTTCAACTCTGATACATCCTCCAGCCACGCACTTACAGAGCTAACGATTGCAGCCACAGGAACATCCTAAATCGACAGTTTTCAGAATAAGGCCATATCGTTATTATTTGTAGGAGTTTGAAAGGGGAGGTGTGGAGGACTGAAACTATCTATAAAACATTCTATAATTACGGTTTTAGGTTTTTTCCTGAATTCCAAAAAAAAATTGGAATGCGCTCTATTGCTTATTCCTTCAAGCCCCAACGATTTGTTACCTAAAATATAGATATGTTCAGTATTCTAATATGCTCGGCCAGTTTTATAATGTTTACATAGCTGCGTATAATATTTAGATTATTTAATAGATACTCCTGGCAAGACGCATCACGCAGGTGATCGTCTTTTTTATACGATTCGAGAATTTAAGAATATTTTAACCAAAGTGCTTAGACAAGTTCAAGATAATAATTTAAACGTGTTTTTACATTAATTTAATTTAATATCTCATATTATCCATGACACAACGGAAACCGATACCTGTTATTTTATTAGTACCTACTTAGTGTAAAAGTCCGTTTTATTTCTAACAAATTATTTTTAATTGTTTGTCACTCACTTTTTGGCAAAAACTTTACAATTTTACAAACTAGACATTTCAGCACCAAAAACTTAAACTGATCATAGAAGCGAAAAAGCACTAAAAAGTTGTTTCATACATAAAACATACAAAGCTGTAAGTAATGCAAGGTACTTTATAAAGTACAGATAAAAATAGCTTTTTATTCGCGTCATTACTTGAGAATAGAAAACAAGCCTCAGGAAACAGGATCGACTTATTTCTGATGGCGCCTCTACGAGACTAGTCGCGTATAAACAACATGTGCAGGCTATGTTTATCCAATAACAGCTCCTACGAGATATAAATAGAAGATAGTTCACACTTTATTGTACCTAATTCCAATTACCGTCTCAGGTACTTGATGAAAGGGGAGAATTTTTACTACTTTTGCAATTATGCGTTAACCTTAATGTGATATCTATATATTGAAAAAAATGTGTTTGATCTTTATAGTGTAGGTAACTTTTACGCATTTGGAATAGGAATTTAACATTTAAGTTTAGTTTTTGACAGTTTTTTTTTTGTTTTTGACCAAATTGAAAGATAGAGTCAAAAGTTCACTGATAAGAAAAATAACAAAGGCGAGGGAT
The DNA here is from genome assembly GCA_914767645.1 of Hydraecia micacea. Classification (NCBI taxonomy): domain Eukaryota; kingdom Metazoa; phylum Arthropoda; class Insecta; order Lepidoptera; family Noctuidae; genus Hydraecia; species Hydraecia micacea. The sequence goes on from OU611794.1 coordinate 8,356,823, forward strand.
GCGGTGAAACAGGTCCTGACACTGAAATGGAAATGGTCAGGTCATATTCAGAGAGCTATGGATGAAAGATGGTCACAATAATTTCAAATTGATACCCAATATATAAAAAAGGAAGGGTAGACTTTTTAAAAGATGGAGTGACGACATTGCACAAATAGCCGGAAACTTATGAGGAGGCTTTCACCGCAAAAGGCGGCCCTTACACCTAACAATACTAACCTTATTTAAGTACAAAACTAAAATTACTAACAAGTAAATAAAAAGTACACAACACAAAACTACATATAAGGGATAAAACAAATCTAATAAATACAATTTTGACTATATGGACATACTATAAAACATACATACTATAAAAGGAATACACGATACCGTACAAGTACAATGAAATTTTATCGATAAAAAAAATTGGAAAATTCTATATATATACATATATTTTTTTTTTTTTTGTATCTTGGCGTATCCCTTGGGAGAAAGGGGAGAATTTTTACTGCTTTCGCAATTTTGTGTCAATCTTTAAATCAAATGTTTTCACTGAGTTCAGATGTTATTTAAATCGACACGGTTACAGTTATTTCTACAACGGTGTTTTAGGTATCTTGATTAACGTGACTGCTTGCAGATAGCTGTGACTTAGGATTACGTAGAACTCACAATACATATTTAGTTATGCTGGCATCCTAACAGATTAACGGCTGCTGATCGCGACATCAGTATTTTTCCTAGCAGAATTGTTAGTTTTATAAATTCTTGACAATCCATACGTATGTAATATTCATTCATAATTTGAACGATTTATACATATTATGTTGCTTTGCTCTAAGAGCCTCGGTAACGAACTTCTAATTGAACAATGATCTTTTCTGTTTCTCTGTTTAGCCCAGATATTGAATAATTTCCAACGATTTTGCATGTTTAATTAATGTAGAATTATCAACCCCGGAAACCTCAGGCAGTATTAACGTAGAGGAAAACATGATTATCCTCATCAAATATTTAATGAAGCTTAACTTCATAAACCCCACACATTATAGTGCAGATCTCAATTACTTCCAAGATCATCTCAGCTATATATACCTACTTAGATATATATCTACCTATAAGCAATTATACTTCATTTATCACTAAAATCATTATTAACATTTCTCATCTATCATGCAAAATTATCGTCTTTGTCTGTTTAATAATTGACTACCCCGTAGTGTGTTTATAAATTGTTTATACGCAGACGTCAAAACAATTTGTCGATATATAATGCAAATGCTGTAATTATTATGAAAAGTTGGAACTAAGTACCTTACCGTCATGTAAAATGTTTCATCATTGAAATGATTAACCTACACTTGTGAAGACAATAGCATGGTATGATTCAATTTTTAATAACATCTGTGCATATTACATGCATTCGAAGTAATAGGTATATGTAGCACTTATACGTATTGCCTGCACATGTAATTTTGTGTGTTTCTTTATGCGCGATGGAAATCCACGTCCGCCGGATTGATTGGTCCAAGAGTCCTATTAAGTCACAACGCTCCCGAGAGTCTGACCTCGAGGAACGTATTGTCACTGTCAAAGTCGAAGGCATGCGACCACCTTACGATGGCCTTTAATGATAGTGTGTGATCAGGTGTTGAAGCCAACGAAAATGTACAGCTCAAAATCGTTAAAAAGTCCACTATGTTTTGAAATGCCATGGAAATTATCAAAGACCGATAAACTGTAGGATAATTACAAAAATAACAATAAGTTAATGTTATAGTAGAAGTACTTCAGAAGGAATTAGAATGATGTTCGTGCTGCTAAGATGTAACGGAAAATGTTCAGGAAGCTGTCACGAACATTATGTGACCATCATTATGGAAAATTGACGTTAGGTTTAGGTATGCATTAACTACGTGTTAAACCCAGAACCATTTAATAAATATATTAATGATTATTATGTAGCATTTTAAATATTTCGGTGTAATTGTTTTTCTTTTGTTTTACTAATTAAACTCAAACTTTTAAGTACATCTTCATTTTGAGTATGATTAGATTTTTCGTCATATAAGTACTGGAGTTTACTTGAGTTATCTTATGTTATTAAGTGACTTTATAGATAATTATATCCTGATACTACAAAAGCACAAAAATTACTTGTTTATTTCCTAATAAACAATATTATCTCAAACTCTTCGACAACTGGAAAAATCGCAACAAAATTCTGAAGCAAATTTTCAAACGTTCGAAATTTTATTGCCAACAGTACCTATAATTGGGTGAACTAAAACAGGTAAAAAGTACTAAAATCAATAAACCTTTGATTACAATTTCACTTTTCTATTGCCCATTAAATTAATAAAAATACTTGAATATGGAATGCCTTGCGTAATGTTTATCTTGACTGCAGTAAATTATGCGTTTTATTTCTACTACTTTTGATTAAAAATCTTTGTTTTTTTTTAATAATTCCAAACCAATTTGAAAATCCAAATTGGCGGTAGATATCAAATAATTTCCGGTACTATGGATGATAATAAAACAGTGCATTTTAAACACAACTTAGAGTGTACTTACCAAAAAACTTTATAAAAATCACTGCCATTTTGATAATTAATTTTCTATTACTATAACTGCCAATGAATCACAATATTTAACCGTCACTCTAGAATACGACCATGTTGTCAATGAAACGGTACATGACAGTTTGGTAGCGGACAGCGGACAGAGCGCGGCGACTGCGTACTACGGAATAAACCTGTGGACAAGTGGCAACCGGCGGCGGGCGCGCGGTCTGCGGAGTACCCGCCGACGTGTTACATCAACAACCAGGGAGGCTTTGGCGACCGCTATCGCCGCACTTCCGCCCACTCATGAGTATTGTAAATACCAATTCATAGCGATTCTTTTGGGTGAACTGCTACATATCACGCGCTACGGTTGAGCGAACAATACAAGCAGCAATACAGGCAGAGGAATCAGTAATTATACTATTACTAGAGTCAGACACTTGCTCTAGTAATAGTATAGTTAGGTAGTGATTGAAGCAGACACTTGGGGGTTTATCTATAAACATGATTAAACGACTGTTTAAACATACATTTTTGACGTTAAAACGGCTCTTCACTCTAAGCAACTTTAAAATAAAAGGGTTACTAACTATACACCTGCTATTCAGCAGCATTCTCAAAAATACTTTCATATTTTTTATTCATCATGACTTGAATTGAGCCAGAGTCGCTTACCTAGGTACCACTGCGCGACTAATTCCTAAGTAAGAAGGAAATTGGAGTTAGGTACGCTTGGATTTAGTCACTAGGAATTCGACGCTTCCTTAGAGCAAAACAAATCATAATTTCATGCAATTCACAATGTCAGCTATAGTCATTAAAATTATATATATTACACTAGAGCAGCTGTACTCGCGACTTCGTTCGTGTGCATGTCAGAAAACAAATTGGTTTTATATTTTTTTGCGCGGAACCCTAATCTTTTTCTAAAATAAAAGTAACACATTATAAGCCTAAGTTACACCTTATGACACCAGCTATCTGTCAGTGAAAGTCCCGTCAAAATCGATGCAGCCGTTTCAGTGATTAGCCGGAATAAACAGACAGACAGACAAACGTTTAAAAAAATGATTTCCACAAAAAATATATACTTTCATATGCATTTAGTTAAAAACTGTTATTTTGACATTACAAACAGAAAAATAAAAGATAAATAAGACATAAGTATTTCATTGACTTTCGATTCCAGTAAAATATATGAATAAGGCCATAATTATCATTTTAATTATGGCCTTATTCAAGACAAATAAACGAGCGACAAAATTAAAATATTAGTTTTTAACTCAATAAACTCCTTTCACGCCATATAATATCAACATTTTTATCAGCAAAGCCTTTAAATAATTTATCGTTAAGGGCTTACTATTGAACAGATAGGAACTGTCACAATGTTTGTACATACTTTTATAAACCATAACAAAACATTAATGCTTCCAGGGAGTTGATGGGGCTGCCTCGCTTCTGTAGCGCATCAGTAAAGAATAAAATTTAATTTTATTAATAGAAAACATACAGCTAATTTATCAAATTAAATTACAGTCGACAACATCCATCGGTTTCTTACTAAACTTCAACTATATCCGATGATCCTGCACACTTATCTCTTTTGTTGACTGTACTACTAACACTAGTTATAAGATATTTTACTAACAAAATGGACTATATTGTCGTCCGAAGTGAATAAATAAATTAAATTAGGTAGACGCTACTTATCATTTCATATCTCTTACGTAGTTTGTTGAATTGTGAAGCTTTCAGTGTAAAATATTCTGAAAAGAACATGAAGTCACGCCTGTAATCACCTACGGGTAGGCAGAGGTGTACCTAATAGCACACCCACATTTCGCCAGTTATGTTTAAGTCCCGTGTAATAGAGGGCGAGTCTATTGACATCATCTGGGTGCAAACCCAAACTCCGAACTGTTACTGAGATAATTACTATCCTAACATGTTTTATTAATTCCTGTACACACATAATTACAATATAACTATATACTATACACTAGATACTAAAATAAAAGACTAACTAACCTACTATACAAATAAGTAAAAAATAAAAAAAATAAAAACCAAAGGACACTTAGGCGTCGAAGTACTCATCCGCATCGCTGTCATCCGGAAACGTGCCCAGAAGACTGGCAGCATTACCACGTTGAATGGCAATGCTAATTCTTTGACCAAAGAACGACCCAGCCCTCTGGTCACGTGAAGTATCGACCAGCCGGCGAGAAATTTCCTTAAAAAGGAGACGCGCGCTCGGGCCCCATGACCCGAGCGTTTCGACCCCAAACGGCTCACAGCTGTAGTTGCCCACAAGGTTACAGTATTTTAGTTGCCCACAAGGTTTCAGATTCTGTAGCGCATTAGGGATGTTCACCGAGTCGCAAGTAGACTGTTTGCATACAACCTTTTTCCTCATATCATCATCACTGACAATCTATCCATCTTTCCTTCGGTCTCCCTGTCCCCCTCCATCCAACAACATTTTTCATTCATCAGTGCTTTAGTCTGTAACCTATATTATTTTCATCCGTCCATTACACTTCATAGCAAGGACAAAGGATACATTTCTGCTAAAGCACTCATAACTCGTAATCAGCATATAATTTTCCCTCTGCTGGGACACAGCCCTCCTCTCTGTGAGAGGGAGTGGGCCACGTGTCATCCACCACGCGGGCCCAGTGCGTGTTGGTGAGTGTCACATGTCTTTGAATTTTTTGGTTCTAGGACATGACGGTTTCCTTAAGATGTTTTCCTTCGCAGTTTTGAGAGCAGTGGTGATGAAATTAAATACACAAAGTAAAGTGCCTGCCCGGGTTCGAACTCACGACAACTCGGCAACTCGGGGCTGATACCACTGGGCCACTACTGCTCAAAGCACTAAATAATAATTATTATCAGGCACCTTTTTTGTAAACCAAACTTCGTCTGAACGGCTAAACAAATATCTTTAGTGTTTTTGTCTAAGACAAGTATAGCTAATTTATATCGTGGGTAGGTACCTATCCATGGCGGATTTCAATAACAACAAAAAAAATATGGAAAATCCAAAATTGCACGACTCTTAATGCTCATTTGATCGTATAAAAAACCATAGATATAAGTAGACAGATAGTTATATTAGTTAGTTTTTTATTAATTATAATTAAACTACTTTGAATAAAAGAGCCATTTTCAATAGGATTCCTCCTATGGGTGAAACGAATCTATTAAAAAAACAAAAATTTACTCAATTAATTTATTTTTTCGCAAGCTATATATTATACTTTCAGGTTTCACACTTGATTGATGGGATTTTTTTTAATATTTGATATTTTTTTTGTTTCTACTGCATTAAATACATTTTTGAAGAGTACAATTTCCATTACGTAAATTATCAATACAATGGTAAGTATATAAACTAAGTGGGTTCTGTTTATTAGCAGGAGTATAACAATAGAAAAAGTTGCAGAAAGGAGGCAAAAAAAATTTTTGATCGTAAAGCACTCTCTAATGAGTCTAATACCTTATAATTATAACAAAACCAAGAAAGTCTTTGACCAGTGCGTGTTGCCAGTGATGACATATGGCACTGAAATGTGGTCGCTCACAATGGGCCTTATTAGAAGGCTGAAAGTCACCCAAAGGGCAATGGAGAGGGTTATGCTTGGAGTTTCTCTGCGTGATCGAATCAGAAATGAAGAGATCCGCAGGAGAGCCAAGGTAACCGACATAGCCCGAAGAATTGCCGAGCTTAAGTGGAAGTGGGCAGGGCACATTGCTCGCAGAACAGATGGCCGATGAGGCCGAAAGGTTCTGGAGTGGCGACCGCGTACCGGAAGACGTAGCGTTGGAAGGCCTCCCACAAGGTGGACCGACGACCTTGTGAAGGCCGCAGGAACTCGTTGGATGCGAGAAGCACAAAACCGGTCGAAGTGGAGGTGCTTGGGGGAGGCCTATGTCCAGCAGTGGACGTCTTTCGGCTGAAATGATGATGTTGATGATAATTATAATATCATTATGAGTCATGCAAACATTTAGAAACGTCATCTTCTTCATCTTTCTGTATCGGTCGCTACAGTATATAGTTTTTCATCTTTCCCTATGACTGTCTATTTCTTATAACATAACATATCTTGCACAAGCAGAAAGATTTCATAAATTGTATGGCTGAGTTTGATGTCTTTCTAAAGATAATTCCAGTTTATCGAAACCACTTATATGTAGGGTACCACTATCTTCACACCTTTTAACTTTTATTCTACTTTCGTCCATTTCTCACATCAATCTGCCAGTGCTGAAGATAACAGTGCAATATCTTAAACCCTTAGCCGGTTGTCCACCACCACGGCAACGGGTCGTCAACAAGAACGAGATGACGGCGCCGAAATGGCGTGACGTAACGTGACGCTCGGTTCTCGTTTCATGTTGACGTCTCGTTGACGGAGGCGGGTGGACAAACGGTGTTAGGCTCCTTATATACACACGTTTTTCTTGCCGTAAAAAACTACGGTTTAGTCGCCGTGTGTAGGCGGCACGGTCGTCAGTGTTGTATGGACCACTATGGCCGCTTGTTGGCAGACACGGCGGCACTGCGGCACAGCGCCATAGGCAGTGTAGGTGAGTCCACAAGGTGAGTCTGTCGACGACACCGGATGTTTTCACGACGGACAGCAATTATTGGCGTGACGGCATGTACGCTGATTTTGTTTTAAAATGGAGATTAATTCGATATCCGTGAGGTTAATCAAGAATGATTAATTACATTGCACTAATATCGATTACATTTGATTCATGAAAGGCCTGTAATGTCTGATAAGATGATCGGATGTATCAAAAACCTTCTTTTCCTTTTTTGAGCTTGCTATACACGTAATCAGATATGATAATCTTTATTCTATTGGATTCGTGACGCACGTCTGCTTGGCACAGAAAAATAACAACTGAGCCGTACCTAGCCGATGTCTCGTCCGGTTGTTTGCCGTGTCATATACTTACAAGCTCACAAGTTTTTCTGCGGCGCAGTTTATACGCTGTTAAAAATCCGTGTTACCGGGAGCATTCGCCAGTTATATAACCTTTAGTCGCGACCGAGCCGTGTTACTTTTATCTATTTAATTATATGTATTAACCTTTCCTGCTAGTTTCAGTTATCCCTCCACATTACCTAGCCGTTGTCGACCTGCGCAGTCTACTTGCAAAGCCCTAGCCGTTACAGTGGAATCTTCTTCTTTCTTGGATTGTTACATTACAGGCGAATGCTCCCGGTGAGATACGGCCTTTATAAATAGTCTTCTCAGTTATTAAGTTTTTCTACGAATTATTTGCTATAATTTAGCTACTAATTCATTTCCACTTTAGCGACAGTAGGTAGCCCCAATAAAGCAGCGACTGACTGAAAATCGTGATTTTAACCCTATGGCACCCGTTGCACTAGGCATGAGCCTGCACCTGCCTAGTGCAATGGCAAGCACAAACATACGACAAAAGACGGCATAATTTTAATTTTAATTACGCGGCGCACCAACATCTGTGTCCTTGTGCTTGCATCCAAAAGGACCTAAAGTAACTCTTCATCAAGCTGTGAAGTAAAAGACCATTCATGACGAAGTAAATAAAATAGTAATAATTTGAGCATTTTGTACCGGGATATGTTAAATTTTCAATGTCATTTTACTAAAATAATGCAAGACCGAATGAAGTAAGCTAGAAAATTGGAGCACCCTGACCCGGGTAGGCACTTAATTAAGCTGTGGCGTTGTGATTTTACTTAGAGAATGCAAGAACGAGCAAAGCGATCTCGAAAATTGGAGCATCGTGACTGTGCGAGCGACTAGAGATGAAAAAAAAAAGAAACCATGCTAATGCCGATCCTAAATAAATTTTGTAGGATGAGGACGAGGTGAATACAGTCGGAGGCGGCAGATAGACACTGTAGTGTTTTCATCCGTTTTACTTTTGTCATCTACATGTACCTACATGTATCGCAACATACCTACCCTCTTAATAAAACCCATAAGCGGAAGAAACTTCAAAAATAAAAAATAGTACCTAGGTAAATAATACCTACAGCTTGAATTAAAAAAAAACCTTTGTCTGTTGTAGTTTTGTTGGTAACTTTATTTTTCTTCCTAACTATACCTAGACGAATGTAAGTAATCTGTATTCGTAGAAATTAAAATTAACTTTGACGGTAACTATAACGGGAGCTATTGATGCATCGTCTTTTTTGGAGGACTTTTATAATCTCATAACAATATTGCATTCTATTTCTTTTATTATTTTGTTTTTTTTTTTTCGTGTAGTTTGTACGATAAAAATACAGAACGAAGTGTTACAACGAACACTTATTTATAAGAATACTACTTGAGATAGGGTTTTTAGTTAACCGAAAACTCCACAAAAAGTTTTTATTTCTAGTCTTTTAACCTGACAAAGGTAGTTATTGTTTTGTTTCTAGGAAAAAAGCCTATAGAAATAATTCGTCTTCGGAACGGCTTGTGTTCGCGCGGCGACACGTCTATGTAACATCTACACTACGTTACGCGATATTTATATCGTTCTATGCGGCCTCTATAGCCACGCTACGTGGACTCTACGCAATGATACGCGGCTTCTACGCCATGCTAAAAGGCCTCCACGCCACGCTACGTGGACTCTATGCAATGCAACGCGGCTTCTACGCCATGCTACAAGGCCTCTACGCCACGCTACGCGGACTCTACGCCAATTTACGCGCCCTCGACGGCATGCTACGCGGACTCGACGCGATGCTAAATGGCCTCTACACCATGCTACGAGACCTCTCTACGCCACGCTACGCGGCGTTGTGTCCGGCAAAATTATTTTTTATAAGTTAAGAAACTAAATTCCGACTACTGAAATGGATGAAACAAGAAAATATCTTCCCGTGGTCGCATGCTACCACTTATAAGTATGTTAGTACAGCGACATGCGACCACGGGAAGGTACTTCCTTGTTTCATACATAAATACCGATCAAAATCATAACCCTCCTTTTTGCTTCGTCGTAGTGGGGTAAAAATTGGCTTAGGTGTTTGAAAATGATAATAATAGTGTTTCAGGATTCATAGTTACATGCATTGATATCAATACAATGTCCAGACTCCTTCATTGTTATTTTTGGTAATTGAATTTGGCGATGCGGTCGCGGTAAAATTACGTTCATATCGATAAGTTCAACGGGTATGTGTATTTTTTTGCACACATCACGTCCGAACAATTTTAATCAGGTTAGCATCGGGTGACTAGTCTAAGACCTCGATGATTTCCGGTCCTGACTTTTTTTGAGTGTTTTCAATGTGTCACTCTCCGAGACACGGTGTCTTGATAATACTTCTACATTTGAGATCGGCTTCCACTATCTCCTGTTAGTATCTTGAGTAATATTAGGACCCTTTTTCATCAATAGTTCCTAGCCATAATGAATAGGTTCTGTATTTTCAAATAAAAAGTTCTGCCTAGGTACTCCTTAGTTTTAATTTCCGCGCATTATTTGAGAAAAGTACTATACAAGGCTTGGCCACAACTAAGCATTGATGGACGAACGTGTAAATGTGGGCCGAGGCAAAGCCGAGGCACACATTTACACGTTCGTCCATCAATGCCTCTTTTGCTGGCCGCTGCAGTAATGTACTATTATATCATATAAGTACCAATGTTTTTAGAGAGCTTTTTGTGATTTTATTCTCTGTAAGTAGTTATGATCGCATCACGTGTGTCTGACTGTGTGTTGTAGGTAAAGTACCTTGTATGGAGACTACAAAAAAGTCGTAAGTAGGTATTGATAGATGAAATAGTTTTTTCTGAAATTATAATGGCCGGCAAAAACGCTAGGTAATTTACCTAATGATTTGGTACCTATCACAGAGATGGACCAATACACAACAAGTCAACAACAACACTATCCTGTGGTATGGCAAAACTTCCTTTTAATTTAAGGTGAAACGTGGCCTCTTTTCATCGCGACCAATATCATATAGCTCGAACTCATTTTGTGTTTAGAAAAAAAAAACTTTTACAAAATAATCAAAGGTATCGAAGCCCAAATAAATAGTTAGATAATTAATTAGGTATCTATACTTAGTTGTAGTTCTCTCTTCGGCCTCTAACAGCTATTTTATAAATTTACTGTAGCTGTAGTTTCTGCCCGTTACTCTGTCTCATAGCTAAGCTACCTACTCTTAGGCTTTGATAAATAAGTTTGTGGGTCCTTTGCTAATCCCAAACAGGCTAAACTGCTTACTTAAGTTACGTGTCATCTCTTAATCCTTTAAGCTAGATACCAAATCCATTCAGCAGATGGGTATTTTAGTACTGAAGTTTATTGTTAAAGTACCTATGACTTAAATTCACTGGAAGGATGTGTCATAGAAAAGAAAATACATACCTATAGAAATCATCAAAATAATAGTAACCTTCATTACAAATAGCGTAGAGTCATCTCAAAATCTCTCTCCCTTGAATTTATATGTATTACCCAGTTACTGGGTTGTGGAGGTCAGATAGGCAGTCGCTCCATGTAAAATACTGGCATTCAGCTGCATCCGGTTAGACTGGAAGCCGACTCCAACATAGTTGGGAAAAGGCTAGGCAGATACAGGATGGAATTTTCGAAGCGTATCTGAAGGGAAAGTACCTACTCTAAATACTGAAGACAGAAAATTTTACTCAAAGGAAACATTCCTTTATTTTTAAAAAGAAACAAAACCACATATTTTAAAGATTTTTGAAAATACGCTTGCCACACCCGGGACTCGAACCGACTAAAATCCGAATAAATAGCATCCTGTACTTATATGGCACCAATCGATAGGGTCAATCATAAGGATCAAATCTCTCTAGCATAGTAAATAAGTAGTAAGTATGTGTATATAACCTATTTATGTATTTGTGTAAGACCTAGTTTAAATAGTTTTTTTTATCATTGTTCCTCTCAACCAAAGCACCTGCCATCTAATCTCTTCACCACCCTTTGTTGACTGGTAGAGAATGCCTAAGGCATTAAGTCCGCCTTTGTACCCTTTTTTGTGAAAAGTTAAAATAAATAAATAAAGCTATTATGGTCTAGCACAGTGGTTCTGAACCTCGGGGTAATTACCCCCACGGGGGTAAATCAGCAATTCTGTGGGGGTAACAAATAATTTAATAATTAAGACCTAATCTAATAAAATACCTAGCTGAAAAGAAAAAATTATACAGGGTGTAATTTTAATCACCGTTTTCCTCTTAAGGTGAATGCGCAGTGGTAGACCGCGAAATTCAAATTTTCTTAAATTTTTTGCAATTTGCAGGCCAGTGTCAGGTTGTATCTTGATCAAAATTTGATTCGCGACAATAACAGATACGTATTTATAGAATTATAATAATTAGAATCATTAATACATCTTTCTAAGTTAGATTTGTACCACTAAGCAGTTTTCCATAAGAGATTTGTTGTCGTGGTACAAATCTAACTTAGAAAGATGTATTAATGATTCTAATGATTATAATTCTGTAAATACGTACCTGTTATAGTCGCGAATCAACTTTTGATCAAAATACAACCTGACACTGATCTGAAAATTGCGAAAAACGTAAGTAAATTTGAATTTCGCGGGCTACCCTGGCATTTCCCCCTTAAGGGGTCATTGTACTCATCATTATGAACAACTTTTACTATGGGACAAAACCTGAAATCGTAAAATAAAAATCAGCTGTTCCCTACATTTTGACGAGTTATGCGAACATAAATGTAGGGAACAGCTGATTTTTTTTTATTTTTTTTTTATGTTATATTATAATTATACTAGCTTTATAGCCTCTGTCTACGCTTTATAAGATCCGTGAAATAGTTTATAAAGCTAGCATTATATATAGTAAACTGTGTTTTGTGTTAATTTTATAGTCAAAACTATGTTGACGAAGCTAACTTCATAAAACTATAATGAATGGACGTCATTATAAAAAGTCATCTGTCAAACAACAGCAATAATGTGACCAACGCTAAAAAATATTAAAATATTTATTAGTTTTCTGTTAGATCTTGGTGGATTTGATTGTGAGTTTGGTCAAGCCGACCCGTACCGACCCGTAACTACCGTCAAAGAGCCACGAATGACAGCCTGAACCAACGACTTCTCGATATATTATAATAGAACTAACAATTAGTGCTCGTGAACGTGAGCTTGTTGGGCTGAACCTTTAGTGCACCGTCTTCATATAATTTGTTTTTTTTTTTTTCAATTATGTAAATGTCGATTAGCCGTCTAAATGGGTACCCTTGGATTGTGGTAAGTTTTGAAAATATTTTGTGTGTACAGCCCTGTCAGGCAGACGGAGCGGCGGCTTATACTTAGTAGTACGATCCCGTTGGCAAATGGCACCCATTATGTCCAGGAATCCAAAAAATTCCGTCTGAAATTTTGCTGAAAGAAACGTATACAAGATCTCACAAATAATATTTATTCGCTAAGCATAATATATATATACATCATTCTATCTCTGCCATCTTCAAACAAGCGCAATATTATCAGTTTTGCTAAGAACGATAATAATGTGCTTTAGGGTGGAATCTCGCATCACTATAGTTAGCACACTGCTTAATAAACTGTCACTGTCATTGTATTGAGGTTGACTGTGTTTGTTTGTCATTGTCAGTTTGACGCGCTAAATCCGAAGTCCAAAGTTTATCTTTGTTTATCATCAAAATAATTATCTTATATTTAGGCCAAACTTCAGTGTGTTCATATATCAGATTATTTAGGAGTGGTAAGTAATCTTTTAGAGTTGTAAATTAAGCATTGGGTGTTTTTATTGGATGATAAGTAAAAGACTGGATATTAACTATTGTTTGGTAGATATATAGGTATGTTATTTATATTACTCCCCCCGAGTTACGTTTTATAAACTTTCAATCTTGATAAAAAGTGTTGCTATGAGTGTTTAAAGTTTATTTGTATTCTAGTTTCGGATCGTAACTCCGGAGATAACGTGTAATTAGAGATAATATTAAATTTCAATTGCTTAAAATGTTATTAGGGAGAGTTAGCCAGCTGATATTAAGACGTTCAATTCACGTATCGCCAAAATTAAGTCAAGCAATGGGTGTCGACGGTAATACTATTTTAGCAGAGAGTTTGAAGAAACAGGTGAGTTTTAACTGTAATAGTCTTAAAAGTAAAGTGAAACTTTTATCTGATTGTTTTTAAAAGTTATTTGTCCCATTTTGTGTCCTTTCGATTAATTACCTTTGATTAGGTACTTTTAAAATTATATTTTCAAAGGACCAAATAGGCAATAACATTGCATTTATGCAAATTTAACAGGTCATGACCTGGTTTTCTAATATTCAGCCTATGATTTTGTTATTAAAAGTTATTAATTACTAACAAATATGATTTATTCCAGGGTGTGGAATATGTCTTTGGCATAGTGGGTATCCCTGTCATTGAGACAGCTCTGGCATTCCAAATGGCCGGCCTCAAATATGTGGGCATGCGCAATGAGCAGGCGGCATGCTACGCTGCACAGGCTGTTGGGTACCTCACGGGTAAATAAATGACTTCATTTACTATTAAACTACATTAGCAAATGAAATTTTATATATCTTATTTTCAAGGAATCTTCCCAGATTTAATGAAATACAGTAAGGTAATACCACTTTATAAATCTGGGGACAGGAAAGACACCAATAATTCTATGACAGATGCCGGTGTAACCTTATTAAAACACATTTTTAACTCGTGGGAAGAGGCCCAAGACGCCATCGGAATCTTTTGTGACCTCTCCACGGAATTTTTATCTTATTTTCTGGTTAAAAAAATACTTCTCAAATGTAGATAGTGTCACCCAATTACTGTATGTTTAAAAGAATTACTGCAAGCCCATGCTTAGAAAAATTGATGTTAATGTCAACCGCTGGGTTCACTTTTTTCTTCTTTGCTATACTAATTTATATGGCATTCTAAAGCAACTAAACAACTATTCAAAAACTAATATTTTATTCTGGATAATGAAAAGTTAATCCTTAAAAGAGTCATGCAGGAATTCAAGTTTCATAATTTTACCCCAGAATATTCCCTTATACCCTTGTAATGCGGCAATGGTGGCCCAGTGGCAACGGCCGCGACATACGAGTTGTAGATCTAGGTTCGAACCCAGACAGGCGCTTTACTTTGTGTAAATTATTCCATCACCACTGCTCTCAAAACGGTGCGGTGAAGGAAAACATCGTGAGGAAACCGGCATGTTCTAGAACCAAAAATTCGAACACATGTGACATCTACCAACCCGCATTGGGCCCGCGTGGTGGATTACAACCCACTCTCTCACTGAGAGGAGGCCTGTGTCCCAGCAGTGGGAACGTTATAGGCTGATTAAGAGGTCATTGTACTCATCATTAGGAACAACTTTTACTATGGGACCAAACCGGAAATCGCGAACAAAAAAATCAGCTGTTCCCTACATTTCGACGAGTTATACGAACATAAATGTAGGGAACAGCTGATTTTTTTTCGCAATTTCAGCCTTGGTCCCATAGTAATAGTTGTTCATAATGATGAGTGTAATGACCTCTTAAGAGGTTGTTAATGTTTTTTCAATAACCCTGTATACATAGGTGCATAAACTCGCGCCTTCTTCCCGTGGGGGTAAACAAAACGCCACCTGCTACAAATCTACAATCCTTACATACACCGCTTGCCTTGTTTAAGTTCATACTATTATCAGCGGGGCAATTGCGTAACACATTATCAATCGGAATCGGTTTCATTTTGACAGTTCAACAACATTCATTGCGTTATTTACGTGTTGAGCTGACAAACTTTTCGAACTTATGAAGCAATGGATTAGCAATTTGCTTCAAAATGATTCAGATTCCAATTGATAGTCTGTTACGCAATTAGGGTGCTGGTCGTACACGCACGCCAGTTGCGACTACTATGCACCTGACTTCTCTGAAGAATATTGTAAAGAAGCTTGTACAGACGCCAGCACATCAAGCTACTACAATGTGTCAAATTTCTTTAATAGATTTTCAACTTTATCGCTAAAGCATAAGGTTCAAAGTTGATTGGGAAAATTTGACAGTTTCGGGTAGCTTGATGTGCTGCCGTCTGTACATTTTGTAAATAATTAATTTACATTCGTAAATATCTCAAAATTGTATGTGCTAAGAAATAGTGTGCTGTATCACTATCTGAAAACAAATTATGGATAATCACTTTTATTATGATATGATATAAGAGGCTTTACTTGATAAGTTAGATCATATTAAATTCTGTAAAATCTATCCTACTATGAAATTATTGGAATATAATCAATTAGCTATTCTAATGAATAGTTTGTCCAATAGGAAATAAATTAACACTTTGCGGGTCACTAAACGCCCCCAGACATAATAATACATTTAATTAAATATGTCTAACGGGCCTCTGCAAGTTGGCTTCGGCGGAGTTGGTTGCGTACGCCTTCCCCAGGGTCCCGAGAAATGTCAAAAGACGTAAAAATATTAACAACAAAACTACCTACTATTGTGCCTCTTTCAGTGTCCTTCAACAAATTAAATAGTAATGAGGTTAAAAATGTAATCAATCACTCATTTAAATACCGCAAGCATTTTTAAAATACATCTTGTACTTACACAAATAAATAAAATTAAGTGTATTGTCAAAATAACAGCTTTTTACTAAATGCATATGAATTTTAAAATTTTTCACTGCCAGTTTGTTCAGGCTAATCTCTGAAACGGCTGGACCGATTTTAACGGGACTTCACTGGCAGATAGCTGATAATTATAAGTAGGCTACATTTATTTAAAAAAATAATTAGTAAAGAGTCACACCATTGTTTTCCGATGTCCACGCAAACGAAGTCGCGGGCACAGCTAGTTTTATATAAATCTAAACCATCTTTCATGTCATCCAATCCACAGTCTACTACAATATTACTCCCACCTTGTAGTGACAACATAATTAAGTAGGTATTATTGGTTCAAATTCCAGGAAAGCCAGGAGTATGTCTTGCAGTATCAGGTCCTGGTCTGCTGCACTGCATCGGCGGCATGGCCAATGCACAGGTGAACTGCTGGCCGCTCATAGTCATCGCCGGTTCGTGTCCACAAGACCATGAAGGCATTGGAGGGTTCCAGGAATGGCCACAGGTACCTAAACAAATACCAAAAAACAAAACTTCCCTAAATATGTACCAGATCTCTGTACCCCTATTCACTTGATTATACAGATGGATTTCATAATTATAATTTTTGGTTTCCCCAACTGTAAAAATATTTGAAAAAACAATGCAGAAGATACTTATATCATTTTACAATAAAAATCAAAATTCTACATAATATTAAACACGCGCACACAAAAATGTAAATAAAACAAGTTTTTAATTATTTAATATATTCCCCATTTTCAAAACTTGGAAACAACAAAAACATAATCGCTGTCATAACTATCGCGATGCAAATTAAAATAAATAATAAATTGACTTTTTTGCCGCTCAACTGACGTCATCATAAGCCGTAAACGGAGTTTAAACAAAAATAATAATGTAATCAAAACTTGTAGTCAAGCAATTCTTAAATGATTAGATTAGATCCGATATTAAGTTTATCTAAGGATTAGGTTCATATTCCTACTTATAAAAATCATTCAACAAAGTATGCATTCCAGCAAATGTTAATATACTTAAATAGGTACTTACATAATTATAAAGAGTGTGTACCTATTTATAATTCACATTGCGCATGTGACGCAAATGAATTTAACTGAATATTCATCTCGCCTTTGAAAAGGTCGTTATAAAATCACACAGTCCCAGTATTGTTTCTTTTATTACTGTGTTATGAAATCTACTTAGATTGAGCCACAACTTCGCTTTGAAAAAAAGCGTTCTTTAAAACGAAATCAACAATAGCTCAATGGGTGGTGACTATGATGAGAAGTCTTGATAGTAATTTGTCTGGAGAGTGGAGGTTGTAAAACAGGCCAATACAGAAATAACCGGTTTCATAGCCTTATTGTTGTAGATAACAGAACCCCCATGTCATAGATTTGCTAGGAATTGCTCATGAAACAAGTTATATAATTAAGCTGCCTGTGATATCTCGCCCCTAGGTATTACCAATCTAAGATATCGAGTGATAAGCTACCCATTATCTTTAAAATATTTTATTCAGTAATAATCAACAATCCCGTCAATCATATCAACACGCATTTTATTGTTATAACAATGAACTTTGATCTTTCAGTTGAAGACTGCAACCTAACGTGTGAAATAAGTTGCATAGAAAATTATCTTCATATGTAATACATACTTTTTTCTCACAACAAACATCTACCAACGACTTTGATTACACAACAAACTACACAGGCATTTTTTAACACAAACTATAATACTACCTATAATATTTTGTAGTTTGTTAAAAAATACCTTGCAAATATGATTGACGCAAATTATTTTATTTTATGGACAGCAACTCCAGTAATATTTCTATGAAATAGCATAACTCTTCACCACCAAAACGACACCTAACAGATCCAACCATCATCAACGTCCTCCTGCCCTTAAAGTAGATTATTTATTTGGGGTCAGCACAGATTTTTATCTATACAACCTTAATAAGGTAATTGGGGCTCCATTATCCGCACTTAAACTCTCATTCGGTCCGTTGTGCGTGGTGGGTCCTAGCAAACAACGCCAGCCTAACTCCGCTCAGAAACACAGAAGCTTCGTGGGACTCCACATGATTTGCGGAGCGACTCACTGATTTATTTGGACAACCTTATAATAAAGTATTATATTTAGACACTTCACAAGGTTATGCAAATATTAATTGATTGTTATAACGTGCAGGTGGAGTCCAGTCGCCTGTACTGCAAGTACGCGGCGCGGCCTCCGTCCCCGCGCCTCATCCCGCTGCACGTAGAGAGGGCCGTGCGCCTCGCCGCCTCCGGCCGCCCGGGAGTCTCCTACCTCGACATGCCCGGAACACTGCTCATGGTAACACATTTCACTTGTAAAGCTATGGCCACGTTTGCACTAGAGCTTAAAGACATTTCCTGAACCTGAGGAAAGCCGCGCCATAGAGCAAAAGTCTCTTCAAGACGAGTCATATTTTTTCGATCGTATTTAGTCAAATGAGCTTAAACCTCATTTGGACAGCCTCATGACGAGCAATATCGAATCGACGCTGTCCAAGTGGTTATGCAGCCATCACAGATTTTATGCAGACATATATTTTATAATAATTATTATTACCTAAGTGTTCGGTAGCAACAAACCGATGAGAGGATAAAATGTTAATTAAATGAAGCCTGCCAGGGTAGCGGGTTTGTCCGAAAGGGTTACCGCTACCCCGGAACATAAAGGGCTAATGAAGGAACAGGGGTAGGTTTTAGACAGTAAGAGTCGACACTCCCTTCCGCTCCACCCAGAGCGGGAGGAGTCATTTGATGATTTACCATCCACAAAAAAAAGGTAATTACCTTGAAGCAACGCTATAAGCTTGATAAAACAGTATCCCAAACATTCAGTCTTCTTTAGTATGATCACTTTAATATTTTTTTATTAGACCTTCCACATTATTTGCCCCATATGAGCCTCCTGCCAAATCGTTGCAATGGGGAAGCGCCAGGGTAGCCCTCGAAATTCAAATTTTTTTACGCTTTTTGCAATTTGCAGTCAGTGTCAAGTTGTATGTTGAACAAAATATGATTCGCGACTGTAACAAGTATGTATTTACAGAATGATTATGATTAACATCATCAATACATTCCTGTAAGTTGATACTGACCTGCAAATTGCAAAAACGTAAAAAAAATTGAATTTCGCGGGCTACCCTGATGCTTTCGCCTCAAGCTAAGCCACAGCTAAGCGCACATTACAGCCGCAACGGGCAGCAACGCAATGCATTTTCACACAAAAAAGTTCAATGAGTGCCTGTAGTGTGCGTTGGTTCATAGAAAATGATGTGAGAATTTATCCAATCCTCACATTTTCGCGATGCGGCCCGCTTAAATTGCGCTTTACAAGGAAATATTTCCATAATTGCCACATAATAAATTATAAATATGTTATTAATTCTAATCAGGCCGAAGCAGACGAAGACAAAGTACCCATAGACTTCTACAACGCCCCGCTCGTGTCCCTGGCTCACCCCAACCCCGCGCTAGTGGCGCAGGCCGCCGACTTGTTGGCGAAGGCCGAGCGCCCGCTCGTCATCGTGGGCAAAGGCGCCGCCCACGCGCGGGCCGAGGAAGCCCTCACCAAGCTTGTGGAGAACACTAAGCTGCCGTTCTTACCTACGCCTATGGGTATGTGTGGAAAAGAACTTGTAAGGATACGTCAAAACTGGGAGGACGACGGGCGGGTTCGCGAAAGATGGAAGAAGTGGAGGGAGACTTTTACCCAGGAGTGGGACAGCGTAGGCTAGTAAAACAAAAAGAACGTAATGATTGACGACGCTCAAAAATGTCGAAATCTTTAGTAAATCAACAAATAAACTGTAGCAATATTTGAACCATCACCGTCGTTTTCCATCAGGAGAGATCGAGGTCAAGAGCTAAGGCCCATTTGGCAGTGAAAAACAAAAATCGTATAGGATCCATAAATGAACCCTAATATAAAAATGTCTACTAATAACTGCATAATTCTATCCAGGCAAAGGAGTGGTACCGGACGAGTCAGAATACTGCGTGTCAACTGCGCGCACGCAGGCCTTGCTCAAAGCTGACGTCATCCTCCTGCTGGGCGCCCGACTGAACTGGATGCTGCACTTCGGACAACAACCGCGGTTCGCGCCCGATGTCAAAGTTATACAGGTAATGGGAGAATCGCACAAAGAAAATAAGTTTATTCGACCCAGTAAAAGTTTAAGGGGTTGATTTTTCAATAGCCAGATAACTTATAAGTAAGCAATAAATATTGCGGTTTGACAGCTTTTGTATATAAAATATGTCAAATTGTCAGATTTATTCTTCAGATAAAAGTTATCTGCCTATGGAAAAATCAGTTATAAATTGATTTGGATGGCGACTTCAAATAAATTTTAATTAAATTCCTGTATATAACATGCATTTAATTAGCTAGCGAGGTTATTTTTATGTGTTTAGCTAGTTTTGAATATATCAAAACTAGCTGTGACTTTTGTTTTTTTTTTTTTTGCGCGGAAACCTAATTATTTTTCTAAAATAAAAGTTACCTTAAGTACTCCTTGTAACATCAGCTATCTGCCAGTGAAAGCCTCGTCAAAATCGGTCGAGCAGTTTCGGAGATTTATAGCCGGACCAAACAGACGGACAATTTTTTTTATTTTTTTTATATGTACCGTATATACTTTCATATGCATTTAGTTAAAAGCTGTTATTTTGACATTACTAACAAACCCTTCAATTTTATTTTATTTATTTGTATAGATTATAAATTTATAATACTTACACTATGCTATAGTTTCTGAAAGCCTGTTCAAGTTTTAGTAAATTTGTAAAATTTCAAGTTAGCTGTTATAATTGATTCACCAAAATAAGTGCAGCCATCTTTTCTCACCAGACTCCCAAAAGTCATAGACACTGTTACACAAAAATTGTAACAAACTTATTGTTATTTTTTTCCAGGTCGATATTAACCCTGAAGAGTTCCACAACAGTATTCAGTCTGAAGTGGCAGTACACTCAGACATCAAGCCATTTACTGAGGCCCTCGCACTCAAACTGGCAGAGAAGAAGTTCAGCCTGCAGCCCGCTAGCAACAAGTGGTGGCAAGCATTGCAACAGAAACAGAAGGCTAACACTGAGTTTGTTAAGGTATAACATCAACTAACAAAGTCAAAGATACAAAGGACCTCTGAATGTTCACAAAGACATGTTGAGGATGTTTATTTTTTATAGATCATTTGACTCAGCGGCCATGGACTTTGCTAGAAACTAATACACTCACGCACTCTTTATTTCTTGCCTTCCTATTGCCCTGCCACATGTTACTGTGCCTCATAGGATCTCTTAACCCCCAAAAATAATCTAAAGTATATTACCCAAGCGCTGAAAACCTCTTAAAAAGTTCAGCAACGATTATAGGAGTAACCTTACTTATTAGATCCTGACACTACTATTTTTCTTTACTAAACCTATTTTCTATCACCAGGCACAATCAAGCAACACAAAAACGCCGCTAAACTACTTCGCAGTATTTAAGGCGGTTCAGGCGAACATCCCGAAGGACTCCATCATTGTGAGCGAGGGCGCCAACACGATGGACATCGGCCGCGGCATGCTGCTGAACAACAAACCACGACACAGGCTCGATGCTGGTACCTTCGGCACTATGGGGGTAAATCTTATCACACTATATCAGTAAAACCGTTACTAAACGAAAATTTTCATGAATTAAGGTATCAATGCCATCTATCTAAAATAAACGTAAACTACAAGATAATTTTTTATATTATAAACAGAGATCTATCATAGAAACTCATTAAACATCTTAAAAAACCATGAGCTCAGATTTTATTTAGAAAAAACAGTGACTATTTTCTAATTTTGGCTCCCCTATAAAATTTCATAATTTCGTTTAGTAACGGTTTTACTTTAAAGGTGCGATATTATAAAGGCGAAACTTTGTGAGTGTGTGTGTGTTTATATGTTTGTTACTTCTTCACGCTCAAACGGATGGACCAATTTTGATAAAATTTGGTATGGAGGTAGCTGACACCCTGGATTAACATGTTTAGGTACTTTTATCCCGATATTCCCACGGCATCGACACTGATGCGGGTGAAACCGCGGGGCGCAGCTAGTCATACATAAAAAACACATAAATATTGTAGTCTAACTATTGTAACAACTGGTATTTTGAAATTCTACTATGTACATAACAAAAGTTTAAATGAAGAGTTTTGTTAACTATAAATTACCACAATCATTTTGTAATCAAAAATTCCCATAACATTGATGAATGTAAAACCACAATGATGATAACCATAAACGAAAAACGCATTTCTTTTAAAACATTTTCAGACAATGTATGCCTTGATCTTTAGTTATAACTAGAGATGTTATATCTAAAACAAACGTCGACAATGTTATAACTAAATGTATTTGAAGATCTATAGACCTTCATGTACTACATTAATAAGAATAGCATTATTCTAGATACTCCTCAAACCCTAGTTTTAAAAATAAATCTCTTCATTCAAGGTGGGCCCCGGATTCGCTGTAGCTGCAGCGATGTGGTGCCGCGACCACGCGCCCGGCAAACGCGTCATCTGTGTCGAAGGAGACTCGGCCTTCGGATTCTCTGGTATGTTATCATTTTACCAGTATAAATAATACAATACAATGAGTGTAAACTTGTTTCATATTTTAACACTAACAATAATTGTCAAGAAATGTCAATAATTTCATGATACAATATCAATCATTATGATTGCCTGAGCTGTTTTATTCTGAGTCATACAAATATTTTCGTATTATTGATGCTTTAATGTTTTGTAGGTATGGAGATCGAAACTATGGTCCGGTACAGATTGCCCGTGATTATCATCATAGTAAACAACAGCGGTATTTACAGTGGCTTCCCTAAAGACGTTATGGAAGATATACAGTCTGGTGGTGATATTGCTCAATGGTAAGTTATGGACTAACATTTAGAACCCTACTCAACTCAACAAGTCTCGGGACTGCAAATGCATTGATTATTTAGATAATGAGTACCTACTAGGCAACATTTTGTTTTGTTCATAAATTCAGTATAGTGAGCCATCAAGCTATCACACGCAAGCAAGTGATTTCGAAGGTTCGCCGTTACCGAAATCGATATTGAACAAAGCTATTTACTATCTTTATTTCAGCACTCCACCAACTGCTCTCGGTTGCGAAATTAGGTATGAGAAGATGATGGAAATGTTTGGCGAGACTGGACACCTCTGCCGCACCGTTGAAGAGATCGAAGCCGCCGTCAAAAAAGCCGTAGCAGTCACAGACAAGCCCAGCATCATCAACATACTTATTGACCCACAGTCCAACAGGAAACCACAAACATTCAACTGGTTGACTGAATCTAAACTGTGATATGGTTACTGTTGCATTTTATACCTAATTATTTAAATAATTTTGTATGAAAAATAACATGAACAGGGTGGTGGGCCCCGAGTGGTAAAACTGACTTCAAATACATTCTTATTGCATTTCTTGTGAAATACATGTATTGATATGTAAATAAAATGTATTTATAACTGTATATAATATTATACAAGCTGTTGCAATTACGTGTTAAGGTACTTAAAAATAAAACAAACATGGACTTTGATATTGTCTGTAATTGAGTCATATTTATGGTCACATTGCTGTAATTTGTATATAATGAACTTAAAAATATATATAAACTTTACATTATAAACTAAATCCCTGTATTTTCATTTAACTCCTGGAGGCAAATGAATCTGCTGTCTTGGTTGTCCAGAGCAACATAAGATGAGCAGTAGTTGTATAAGTAATATCCTTTACATTTTGCTGAGGCAACCAATCAAAAAGTTCTCTATCACAGTTTGTGCTGGAAAGAAAAAACAAACACCATTAAAAAAATATTACCGGACACTTATCCTATCTATACTGAATGAATAATACAAATAAATAATTACCCAGTTTGCAGTTATTGGTAGTGGTCAGTGTGTAAGCATCTTGGTCATAATCATTGGTAAGAGTGAGATCAGCTCCTCTGGCGAGAAGCTCATTGCAAGTATATGGGAAGTCAGCTGCTGCTGCATACATCAATGCTGTGCTACCAGACTGAAACAATTATCACATCATAATAAATAACTACCAATATAAAACTTTATCACAGGTCAAAGATAAGTGATACTTACATCATCTTGTATGTCAGCATCAGCTCCTTCACTCAGAAGAAACTTCACAACCTCATGGTGTCCTCCCGCAGCTGCCAAGTGTAGTGCCGTCTCACCCTCCGGACCCCGCATGTTAACATTGGCACCACACCTAGTTATAACAAAAGACAGTTTTTATTTATGGTAAAAACCATTTACTTAAAACAAATTTTACAATAAACTAAAAGCTGGTAAGAATAGATTCCTCCCTGTCCCTTTGCCATAGAATACCAAAATCAATCTCAAGTGCAGACAAAGAACAAAGGATCCCCTGCAGTGTACTCACCATACTAAGTCTTGGCAGCTGTTTAACTGTCCATAGCTGGCTGCCCAGTGCAGGGCAGTGAGTCCATGCTCATCAGTGATGTCAACATACTGCTCCAGTTTCACGTCTTCACGGGTTATTTCACCGCGGCCAGCCTTCGCGTGTAAGCTACAATCTGGCTGGGGTAACTCCGGGACTCGCGCCTGCGTATTACCTGCAAAAGCGACCTTGAACGTTATACTTACCTACTTCAAACCCACAAAGAAACTCCTAGAAATCAATAGATGTAGACGTCGTGCTAAGGAGAAATTACATTGAAAACGAAATTACCTCTTTGTAAATTGGTTAACGCGGTGCACTGGACAGATTTATACGGCGTAAATGCACTTTTTCTTACACCGTTTAAATTGGGCGCCCATCGTTGATAGCCTCCACTACCACTTTTACTGCTATCCTGACTTCCCGAATCATATTCATACTTGTAGGACTCCAAATTTTCTTGTTTTTCTTGCTTTATATCAATGTTTTTGCCCTCGTGCTTGACAGAAACAGCTTCTTCCATTTTTTCTGATTGTTTTTGTATATTTCAATGAATCAACAACACAAATCAAAGACAACAATAAATTGAATGAATCAAAGACTAAAGAGGAAGAGCAGAACGGAACACTAATAAATTGACAGTTCGTTTCGTTAAGTTGTCAGAAATTATTCACTGATATTCTCTAATACGCCAAAGATTAGGGTCGAGTTCTATTATTATGGTAGTTGTCGTGAGTCAGAGTAATCATACCCATCATTCCTATTCTTAATCATTAAACGCACCCTAGGTAAATCTGGAAGTCTGGCAACGTGCTGTGAGGTAGGGTCATTATGTTACTTATAACTGTAAATCGTCTTAAAGCGAGGCCACACGATGCGTTAACGGTGCGGTGCGGCACCGTACCGCAATTAATTCGAGCAATAGGGTATAGCCTGTGGTTCCATAATATAGGGCATGGACTTGTCTTATAATTTAGGGTTCCTACCCTCCATAAAAATAAATATATACTGTCGGGTCTCTTGCCAACGTCGCGTGCCAAACCCAAGAAGCTTATAGATAAAAGTGGAGCCAACACTCTGAATACCTATCTGAAGCCGACTGTGGGCTAACGCTCTCTTTCTAAATACATACATATGACAAAGAAAGCACATATCACTGTCTCGTTCTTATGTGTGTATTTAGAAAGAGAGCGTCAGCCCACAGTCGGCTTCAGATAGGTATTCAGAGTGTTGGCTCCACTTTTATCTATAAGCTTCTTGGCCAAACCATTGGTTGGGTCATAACAGTATTCTGTGCATTGGGTTCTAATGCTCGACACACGCAGCGACTTTTCGCCAGCGAAACGCCGCCCGGGTGCTAAAGTCGCTGCGTGTATAAAAGTAGCATAATACAGCAGGAAGTCGACGGCCTACTGTCAACTGGGGTATTAATATAGTTATCTGTGGTATTAATGTCAAATCTAAATCATCTGCCAATTTCAAAACAAACGTTCGGTTGGCGGCTTACTTTAAGTCTATAAAAAAGTACTCTGTGCGGCTTACTTTTGCTTATACATAATTTTGTTGTATCAAACTGTTGTCTCCCCGCTCGAATTGTTCTGTCCAAAAACAAAAATGTCAGCACTAGGAAACGAGAGTCAAGTAACCAAACAGTTGCAGCAAGACTTACAAAATGAATTAAACACTGCTAATCAACTGTTAAGACTAATGTAAGTAAAGTGTTATCTATTTACTGTACTCGTTGTGTACATCACTCTAATACTCACTATTACCTAAGTAGAGCATGTTTGTAGTAAGTTGGCTACTATTACTGTTTCTGCTCTGTAGGCTGAAAGTTGATATACTATACGTGCCAGTACTTAACATTCGATTTTTTTTTAAAGCCGGTTTTTGATTGTATGATTTGCAGATCAGTAGAACTACAACAAATCAAACAATTCACTAGGCCTGGGGGAGACTTTGAAGCCAATGTTTTGAAGGTAAATGTTAGGTTTATCTACCAATTTGATTAAAAAAAAATCCTAAATTGAGCAAGGTACAATGCTTTTTTTCTAAACATTATTATTTTCTTCTTTCATTTTCAGAACACAACACTAATCAAGGAATTAGCAAAGCTTCAACAAGTTGACTTACAGAACTTGCCTCCTTTCACTAGAAAACAAATAGATATGAGTATGCATGCAAACGAAAATGTGTCTTATGAAGGACAAATAAATACAAGTCTAAGAATTGACTCTGAAGTAGAAGAGAGCCAGTAAATGCATAAGACTAGAAACAACCCTATTTGTATAAGCAGAGAGACAAGACGGCCAGAAATAACGAACAGAAAGAAAATATAGAAGCCTTAAATACTGTAATGTGTCTGATTTGTTGATAGAATTGTTTTTTTTTTCATTTGTTTCACACTTGACCTTTATTTCATTATTTACATACAACATTATATTTTTAAATATTAGGATATAAAAAATATAAAAACATTTAAAAATATAAAAGATAGTAGCCCACCGGTATCGAGAATAGGGTCCAAGCTACCGGCAGTCAGGGCTCCAGAGAGAGGAACCTCCTAACAATGCGGGCCTTGTCCAGAAGTACCGCTTTCTGAATCAAGCCCTTGGTCCAGCTGCCCAACAAGAGTCTCCTTAGGTGTTGGTCGAGGCTCTTGGCTATTAGCCCATTGGGAGTCACGACTATCGTCACAATGATCCACATCCCACATGTCGACAACCTTGTGAGCCAAGTCAAGATACTTGATTTGTTTATCTTTCTCAGCTTATCTTTATCTATTTAATAAATAACACAACTATCCATATCTGTTTATTAAAAGAATCGAAAGTTCAAAGCTTTTTCAATTGATGGAAAGTTCTGTTAATTTATTGTCTAACTAGCTTCTGCCCTTGGCCTCTCCCGCATTGATGTCAGGAATTTTGTTATATTATGTCCCGTAACCCGTATATAGATTCATGTGCATTTAGAAAAAGCTGTTATTTTGTCATAACAAACAGGACACTTCAATTTTATTTATTTAAATAGAAGATATTTATAGAGAGTAAGGCAGGTTTTGAGGTGAATGATTATTGAATTCTCGTTATTTATAAGTTCTAGTGGTTAAGATTTAAGAATAAAAAGCACCTTTATACATAAATTCTTTATTTCTTTTGATTGTGACTAATTTATTAGTTAATCACAATATTATTAACTTAACTAAGGGCTGATTTTTCAATCATCTGATAACTATTGGCGGAATAATTTTGAAATTTTGACAGTTATTTCATACAAAAACTGTCAAACATCAATTTTATTCCTCAACTATAAGTTATGTGGCGATGGAAAAATCAGCCCTTAGTATAAAATCTTTATTAACAGAGTAACATATACAAGGCAACATGCATTTTATTTTTGAGCTTCATTAATTCTAGGCCATATACGCTTAGGTACAGTAAATAAAATTTATTGTTATACAATATTTTTCTAGTTGGCAGACTGTATAAAGAAATCTTTTATTACATTAGAAGCAACAAGTTTCGGCCCCTATATAGTTACATTATTATCCTAATAAAAACAGTTAAATGATTTAGATATGAGTAAATTATTAGTTCCTAATCATAAACAAGATAGACCTTCGTGAGATAGAAACATTCACATTTCCTTACATTCCTCATTCATTTCAATTCCATTCTCCAACCTTTTTTTGGAATTAATCTCTAAAGTATACTCTTATTTACAAGTTTTAGCTCCTCAAGCATTTAGATAAATATATACTAATCTGAAACATGTGAGAGGAAAGTATAAACGTAATTTATAAAATCCATAATATCCCCTCCTCCATAAAGCCATGGTAACAGCTTAAGACTAGATAAACTAAAAAATAACATTAAGAATTATTGAAATAAAGCTGCCTTTTCTTTGAACAATTGCCTCCTCATGGCCTTTTCTTCGGCCTCTCTGCGTTTCTCTTCTTGTTCTTGGATAATTTCGTTGTGGAATCTATTGCTCTTGGAGAGCTCTTCAATCTTAGCTTCGAAGAAAGTTTTCGCTCCGTTCACTCCGACTTGGTCGACGTTGATTTCTGTGAGTCGTGCAAATGCGTCCAGACCGGAGTCGGTCTCCAGTTCCCCGGCACGCGCTTTTCTGCGAAACAAGTACAGCTAACATTAGAATGAGAACAATGTGCATTTAGGTATTGAAGGGTGTGAAGCATTTAGATCGACGACGCGGCTTATCGGAGACTGGGTTCTTCAAACCTTATATGGTTTTTTATAATTTAAAATTAAAACACTGAGTCAACCACCTACATTGTGACATGTAGGTAAAGTTGTTTTTGTGAGTCAACTCGGAGTACCTACCTACCTACCTAATAGGTAGGTAATACATTGTGGTTTGGCTAAGTTTATGACGCAGGTATTGTACCTATCTGTAAAATGTTACTATTGTAATGGGGTCCCTAGGGTTCCCGGATAATACAAACAGGATAAAAAGTATATTCTAAACGGTCTACCGTATTTCCAACTCAAAACTATTGTGTTACAGATGTTAGGTAGGTATGCTGAATTTGATCGCAAAAAATAATTTAATGTTGTTAACTTGGACTAAATTTTCCGGGATAAACTAATAAAGTCCCAAATGAGGAAATCAGTAGGTAGGTATTTTGTTACAGTTGACTAAAACGAGACTGCCAAACCTTGCCACACCCACTGACTTATTTTAAACCAACCAAGGATATTATAACTTTAGTTAAACTGAATACTGCGGGTCTGACTCCAAATGTTAATGTGTACTTAGGTCATATAATTATGTTTCTTTTACAATATTATATTGTCGTGATGCGAAAATCGAACCCGCGACCCTGTCAACATATCCACTGCGCTATAGTTCGTACAGGGATCAATGACTTGTCTTCTCTTTGACAGGGACGAACCGGACGTGCGTGGTGAGTCCCATCCCACCCTACGCTAAGACTTACCTACCTTTCTTTCAATTTCAATTAGTGCTATTAAAAACAAAATTATTTTAGTTACCTGTAAATAAGTAAAAATTCCCGGAAACTAATTCTGTTGTCCCCATCTTCATCAACCTCTGAGATCATAGCCTTCAGTCCAAGATGAGTCTGTGGTGCTCCCAGTCGCTCCATCATTCGTTTCACTTCAGTCAAGTCTAGGTAACCGTCGCGACCTTCATCGAATCTAAAACAAAGAAAAGTATTGATTATAGTATATCCGTGATTATAGTACAAGTCTTGCGAAACTCTGTATCAAACTATCAATACGTGGTACGATGTTCGTAGGTAGATACTTTAAGTGAAACTCAAATAACTTTCGTCCCTTTTTAGGACTACGGGGATACGTATGTAGATATTACGTAAGTTATAAGTATTGTAGTAGGTACCCACGTAGTTTGCAAGCCTAGGCTAGGCATTACAACTATACTACTATCTATTAGTAGGTACTTACTACTAATTAGTAGTATAAGTTAATATGTAAAATAACCCGTGTGCACTGAGTAGGTAATGTTTTCAGCACGACTTTTATAAGGGTCTATATATCTATGTACTTAGTTACCTACTCGTATCGCTCGCGCTTAAGTAAGAGGAACTTCGTGAAGTCTAGATTATCCATAAAGCAGAATGTTAGTGTTGCCTTATTTATTGTTGGTCGTCGTCACAAATGGTTATGACAAGTGTTACATCATAAATATAGTAGGTAAACCTCGAAGATTCATAACCATACATGCTGGGGAACAATAATGACGCTAATAATATTTATGTCTAATAAAGGAAGTGAGTCAAAATAAATACAACAAGGAAAGTTCTCTGTACCTGTAGCATATTAGAAAGAAGACATACATTCTATGTCACATAATGGAACGAATGACCGTTACGTTATTCAGTGTCATGTACGGGGAATGCTAATTTATATACGTTTAAATATGCCACTTTCGCTCGGCTCCACTTGGTTTGATGAAAAAAATATTAATGTTTGCGTAAAGGCCGAAAATCACTATAATCAATCGATTGAACTGAACCTTATCAGCATAGCATTCGAATTTTAAGAAAGTTAGGCGACATTATTATGATATGATTATAATATCACTGACATAATTTCCTAGTAAACTTAAGTATTAATTATGTGATATACCTATGAGCAAATGCCGGCGTGATGTGATGACTAAGAAGACTTGACAAATTGGACCAGAGAAGGCACATAGGTAGGTAGCTGTAATAGATAGCTACTTACCTCCTTAGAGAGCCATGGTATATATAGGCATGATGCAAGCCTATAGGGCACAGAGTACTTTTTGATAGACTGAAACTATAGGGAACACCATTGCTCAGCAGTGGGACAGCAGAAGTTTAAATTAAAAAAATATATTGACAGGCAATTAGTCCAACTTTTTGCTGAGTCAATTTTGTGGTTGCTTCACATTTTGTTCTCTGCTAGGTAAGTAGCTACCTAGCGTGTGGAGTTGCTTTGTCAAGCAAACATGACTAAGAACTTGTTGATATGGGAAGCACGTCCCTGTTTCACGTAGTTCACCTAGTTACATTCGTTGCGTGAAATATTGTTGTTAGTAGGTAGGTACTAGGTGGTACCTACACCTACCATTAGGTAAGTATAGAAAAGAAGATTTTGCTCACAATAAACAAAGCAAAAGTGGAACTCTGGTTTTTTTACTTTGAATCTATACATATAATAAAATTGTAGAAAAGTGATGTCTGTACAATGGAAATATATAAAAAAAAGTAGCAGGGGTTGTTATTATATCGATGCCGAACCCGAAAATTGTAATTAAATTTTTTTTGTCTGTTTGTCGGTTTGTCTGTGTGTTTGTGCACGCTAATATCAGAAACGGCTTATTCGATTCGGATGTGGTTTTCACTAATATATTGTAGTAAGCTTCACTTAACATTTAATGTTTATTTCATGTCAATCGGTTCATAAATAAAAAAGTTATGTCAATTTAAAGAATCACGGCGAACATTTGTTAAGGTAATACAGAGAAGCATTACTTACTGTAAAGTAAATTTTTAGCTACCTAAACGACGGTATATGTAATTCAAAATATGCTGCCCGAAAAGTCACTATTCCACGCGGACGAAGTCGCGGGCACAGCTAGTATGGAATATTACAAAATTCTTATGTAATTTAACATAGAAGACTGATGGCATATAGTCTCCTCTGCCCACGTAGATATACGTAGATATTATCTATGGTAGGTAGGTACAAATCTAAAGTGAACCTTGTCACAGCATAATTAAGTGCCTTGTCTGTTATGAATATGATGGTAGTTATCTATATGATTTTATAACACATAGGTATCTACACGCATAGCCCTACACACCTTTTTTTTGTGTGTGTACCTACTACTATGTTTATTTTTCTGATTCGATAAAGATACATACCTACTTAAGTAAATAATTATAGGTAGATATAATCCTAGGTAAGTATTTATATCTATTACTTTTATTTAACACTGTTATCTAAACACATCTACCTACTGATACTTAATCAATAAGTGCCTACTTAGCGATATCTCCATTTTTACCATATTTTATGTAACCGAGCATATAGAGGCTAAATACTTAAATCAAATTAATACCCACCACCTGTTTTAAAACAACAATATTTGTGTTGTGTCTATGCTCGAAGTTACATACCTAGGCTAGTATATCTAAGCGGGTACCTATCTATGTATACCTACTTATGTACCTTGACCTGTCCGTCTAATGTGTAAAATAATGCTAATTTTCAATGTAAGCAAGTCATATATTATATACGTACTGTATACGTAGATGCCTATGTTCGTGGACTGACTACTGTGCAATAGAGTGGCACAAGCAAGGCCATGTGTCCCCTTATTTCATTAGCAAGCAACCGACTGCGATACAGATAGTACATGGTAAGGTACTTGTATGTTATATCACGGGAAGCGTAAAACTATGATTTATTGTATCCTTTCGAGATACGTTATTGTACCTCACCACCTCACCTACTCTACTAAATACCTACTTCTGGTGGTTTATGAGGAACAATACATTTTCCAGACACTAGTGGCTGCTGTTTCCAATCACGTAACTCCTTGAAGCTATACATGTTATACTTAGATAGTTTTATTTTCAACTACTTAGCAGTGCCCCCACCCGCATAAGTTTCCCGTGGGAATATCGGAATAAAAACAATCCTATGTCCTTTCCCGGGACTCAAACTATCTCTATACCAAATTTCATCTAAATCGGTTCAGCGGTTTAAGCGTGAAGGGGTAACAGACCTCCACAACCCAGTTACTGGGTAACACTCCTTGGGTTTAATTAAAAATAGAGACCATTGTATCCTGGCCAGCTATATTTTCTTAATCTACTGTTTCACATAGGTTCCTACGTACAGTACCTAACCTACACATATCTGTTGAAAGCCGGTGCCTGCATTCATAATCTTGTTAAACGTGTTTGTCACTAGTAAACACAGGCATTTAGATGCAATATTTTCTTGCTCAGTTCACTTTTACTTACTTACACGCTACAAAAGTCTTGTTTTCTAAGTTTAATATAGGTACCTACATACTTACGCACAAAAAAAAACTATTTATGGACACACAGTAAAATACATCATAGGGATACGACATAATGCAAACAAATTATATAAGTGCAGGTAGGTACCGTAAAATGCTGTAACATTGCCTTTATAGCTCAACATTGCCTAAATTCAAAAAAGTTAAATTATTCCCGCTGCGAAATGTTTTTTATTGTCTATGGTATTACTAAAAGCAAGTCGGCAATCTGTATGGCAACATTCGATCATACGTCACTCCAAATTTTAGTTAACAAACTGTCAGTGTCAGTGTCATTGTCAGTGCGGATACTCGCTTTTTACCGGCTCTCAGGAAAATTTCATTTTGTGAGTATTTATGCTTTATTTTCTAGCGTAATATGTTATATAGCAAAGAAAATATGCTCTTTTATGTAATTAAACTGTTTTTTCTGTATTATATCTTAATTTAAACCGTTAAATCATGGTCGGCAAAGTTGTGTCAGATTTTCGCAACTTTTTACTCAACATTATCTAGGGTTAGGGCTGCCACTTTTAATTTTTTCAACAAACTCTTAATCGACCGTGGTTTTGCTTGTGTAATTGTTTTTTTTGTAATTGATCTAAGAACGTTTTATAGAAGCTAGAACTATTGTTTCTTTATTTATCATCATCAGAAATTAAGGATGTCTAATGTAATTTTCTTTAAGTCATTTATAGTACCTACCTACCTATGTTATAATATTGTTCGACAGATTTTAAACATGAGCAACCCACCCAAGAGTAGAAGAAAACCAGGGGCTAGACAGTACTCCGATTATTGGCAGGAGATGCTGAATGTGGCGGTAGATTTAGTCACATGTAAGAAAATATCTTCATACGAGGCGGAGAAGAAATTGTTTTCTTAGAACTTAGATAGGTACTAAGATGTTTTCACATGTTTATGGAAAACTATTTGTTGATCTCACTAATGTAAAACTCTTTGTTGATTTTATGTAAAACTATGTGTTGATCTCTCTGCAGGCTGCTGTTGTAATTTTTATTATACATAATAGGTACAGACGCCAGCACATCAACCTACCCCTAACTGTCAAATTTTCCCAATCAACATTGAACCTTATTCTGTAGCGATAAAGTTGAAAATCTATTACAGAAATCTGACAGATTGTAGTAGGTTGATGTGCTGGCGTCTGTGCCAACATCATTATTTTTTAAATGTTATTACCTACCTACATATTTGTTTTCCTATGACAAAAAATGTTATTAGAATTTAAGTACAACAATTTGATTTCTTAAAAATATATTTGAATATTAAGAAAAATTGTTGCATTTCCTTTGGGGCAGCCCTACACCGAACTCACTTTTGTATGGGAGTTTTAGAGAAACCTGCACAACTTTGCCTAGCATTGTAAAAAAAAATTTCTTGTGCTATTCAAGATTCAGTGAAGTCTGACGTGGAAAAGAACTTCATGGCAATATGGGTGTCAAATCCGTTACCAAAATACCTATTCATTTAAAAAGATATTATGATAGGCAATGTTGTAGTTTTTACCTCAAGTTTGCCTACGTTTTCAAAGCAATTTTTTGGTGCTTTATAGGTGTTTTTTTTACTAGTAGCAAATGTATTCCTATAGCTTAAAGTCCAATATTGGACAGTAATTGAAAAAACATACGACTTTCTTAACGATTAAAGATTTATCGAAGAAAAACGTCAAAATCCGTGCAAAGTTGCAGCATTTTACGGTAGTTAAATAAACACATAATGCTAAAATATATAAACATATGTAAGTATATAATACAATAAACTCTCGATTCTGTCACAGCTTCAGTGTCTAATATACATACGGTCTACATAAGTATTTATCCTCTCATACCGAGTTCCCTGAACAGTCAGACTCGCTGCGGGGGATATTTTGACTCATGTGTTTTTACGATGTTTAGCTCAAACAACCAATGTTGTGGTTTCGAATAAATATTATACAATAATTATATCCCAATGACGTAGGTTAGTGATAACAAAGCCAAAGTATTAAGTCACTCTTTAATTGTTTGTTTAATAAAACGTGTTTTATTTTATAGGTGACGAAGAAATTAATGTAGGGCGACTCTATTGTCGAAACGATATTAGGGTACCTATGTGATGTAACTAATCAAATTATTAAATGTTTTGGAAATTCGCTCATGGCTGGTATCTGATACCATTATTAGAGTTACCCGATACAATAGCAGTAGGATTATGGCATAAGGGTTGCCCTTATACAATAAGTAACAGTTTGATTTAAAAGGGTTTACCTTCTAAGTTCTTACCCGTTCACAATTTGTTATGGGCCTTATGGGTTGAAGGGGTATCCGTTCGAGATAGTCGTTCATAGTGTTACAGATAGCGGACTTTTTAAATTCCTTTGCAAAAACCCTATCGAAACCTCTGTACGTATACGTCTAACTGAAATAGTCCCTCGTTATTCACGTAGATATTTATCTCTACTGTGAATGTTTGTTAATGAAAAAAAAAATGCTTTAGATATTATCTCATTATTACGAATTTATGATTTTTTAATACACTATGACAAAATAATCTGATAATTTCACTGAGCTATCTTGTGTTAAACCAACCTACAATAAATTGCTAAGGTATCGATAACCGAGAGACGCGTTATTTTCTTTACCTACTTAAAACACGATTATTTATGCCACGACCCAATAAAACATCATGTCTTGGAACTATCCTATAATAAACACCCACGGAAATGAGGCCAGTCATAATAAAATGCCATTACAGTGTCCCACTAAAGTCCAGACGCTTGTAATGAATTCTGTAACCTATGCGCCTCTATCTATCCATCAAATCTATTAGCCATGCCAGTATTCAAATGAATTAAGTAGGTAGGACCTAATTAATTCGACTTGTATGGTTCGATCTCATAATTGAAGGAAAGGAACTATAATAATGTAAATCAATAACAACCTTGATGTCAAAATATATTCATAAGCTACCTAGTTACATAATTTATTATGTTTGAAAACTTCCTACTCACAGTTCTACAGATAAAGGTGAACCATTGTATTTTTAAGAGGTTTTGGTTCCTTCCTACAGTAGGTACTTATAAGAATATAAGTACTCATGGTGAATTGTAAAGCTCACCCACCCTCTGCCCTATTTTTCTAGAGCGCTTTTGTTTTTTAGGGTTTCCATACCTTGAAAGGAAAAAACGGAACCCTTATAGGATCACTTTGTTGCCCGTCCGTCCGTCCGTCTGTCTGTCTGTCAAGACCCTTTTTCTCAGGAATGCGTGGAGGTATCAAGCTGGAATTTATATCAAATACTCAGGTCTACTGTCCCTTGGAGCTGTGAAAAAATCAAACTTCTAAGCCAACGCAATCAAAAGATACAGTCTGCTGCAAATTTTCGACACTTGCAAGGGAATCAAAACCTACAGGGTACTTACTTCCCGTGAACTCAGAATCTTGAAATTTGGTACGGAGCAGCGTCTTATAGCACAGATAAAGGAAAAATTGCGAAAACCGTAATTTTTTTGTAACATACCTACTTTATACGGAACCCTCGGTGCGCGAGTCCGACTCGCACTTGACCGGTTTTTTCTTTCAGACCCTACTTCAGCTTTCAGAATGAGGTCGCTCTTGTTATGTACGAAAATTATCGACGACAGCACCATGCTTGTTGTTGATATCGCAATTATTATAACAGCCAACCGTCGCTAACAGTTCTCTCTATTAATGTCATATGACATACTTTTTCGTATCTACTGTTAAGAAATTGTAGTTCGCAGACCATAAATATTTTTTGCCATTTAATGTCGACATTCATCATAATTATTACTGTTAGAAGCAATTGCATCTGATAATTTCTAAGAAACATTATGTGGGTACTTGTCTAGGCTTCATTTTCTGTGTCAGGACTGCATAAGATGAATGATTGCAGTTGTTACATGACCGTAGCGTCAATTAAATCTCGATTACGTAAACTCATTTCAATTTTGGCGAGTTTCCAACAAACAGCGCCGTACAGCGATGTTTGGAATACGTTAGCCTATGTTACCTACTCCTGTAAGTAATTTAGGCCGTATTTTTATTTCCATTACAAGATTTACAAGTATCTACATATAGGGAGAAACAGCACAGAATATGAAATTAAACAATGTTCTAACTATCCTGTAAGTACTTTAAACATCAGAATCTTAATTTTCCAGAAGGTCCATCTTCTTTTGATATCTCCAACAAACACCTTGTTAACACCTTGATGTAAGTTACGTAAGGTAGGTTTACATTTATTATAAACGTGATGGCCATCTTTAGCAGTGTCGTCTGTTAAAACAATAAGTAAGTAGTACAGCGCTAAAGGAATTTCGTTTCTGTTCTTCTAGTTAGTTCAAATTCAAATTCAAATTTTCAAATTCTTTATTGCGAACTAAGTGTACAGAATTATAGAGATGTTAACAATAGGTAGGTTCTTAGAACTTAGTTGCCTGTTAAGGCATTGCAATTTAAATAGTTATAAATATTTAAAAAAGTATAAGTACATACTTATACAGTTATACAATTTACATAGGTTTACAGTATATTATATTATATCATTAATCGTACATTTTATATTATATCATACTGTTCTTATAATTATATCACATTATAATAAGTATCACAATCATTTTAGTAGGTATTAAATATTTATTTTTCTTCAAGGAATTCTTTTACAGAGTAATATGCCTTGTTAATCAGGAAGTCTTTTAGCTTCCTTTTAAAAATATCAATTGAATGTAGGTTCTTAATATCTATGGGTAACTTATTATATATTTTTATACCCATACAAAAAATACTATTGCTATATAATGCAGTGTGGGATGTTATATTGCGTAATGTATTTTTAAGTCTACTGCTTGTTAACGTGTCATAGATATTGATGTTTGATTTAACTAAAATTGAGGCCGCGTAGATATACAGAGCAGGAAGGGTTAATATTTTGAGGTTTATGAAATGAGGTTTACATGAATCTGTTTGGTGAATCCCACATATTGATCTAATACACTTTTTTTGTGCCTTGAACGCAATTTCTTTATCAGTTGAGTATCCCCAATATAGTATCCCATAAGATAGAGTGGATCCCACATAGGCATGATAAGCACTAAGTAGTGTGATTTGGTTAGATACTTTTTTAAGCATGTAGAGGGCATAAGAGAATTGGTTTAATTTGCTACATACACTATTTACATGTGTTTTCCATGACATATTAGAATCTATATGGATACCTAGAAATTTTGTAGTTCTGGCAGTGAACCCAACATTTCTGGTGTAGTTCAGAGTTGCATTGCACTGCAACCTTCGATCATTAATAACAACTAATGATCGAAGACTGCAACCGCAAAATGCAATGTTGTTGCAACACAAATAGAATGTAAATTGTCTGTGAAACGAAACTCTGTCTCAACCATGTGCTCGTGTGATTGTTATTGTTTCTAACAAGTTTTTAGGAAGTATTCATGTAGAGGTGGCAACCGGCACGGGCGCAGTGGATACTTAGGTAGATGTTTACAGTGCAGAACGAAAACATAAGCCTTGATTCATGAATTGGCTATAAATATACATTTAAGAGCAGTCAACTCTAATAAATCTTAGAAGATACTATGTAATGAAGATTTCGGTGCGCAATCACCGAAGTAGGTATAATTTTTAGACGAACCTCACCAAAAACTGTCTACTTTATTAGGTATTTAACGCTCACATTAATTGAGAGCTTGGGGTCGTTGAAAAAAAGATGAATCTAGTGGCATAAATACATAATTAAAATTATGTAAGTAATAGACATTTAGAAATAATTTCGGTATTTGATTATAGCATCTCTACATGCAAATGTACGAATTCCGGACTTCAACGTATTTTTGAAATTCAAATACGTGATTAACTCGTCTCACTCGCATGATACATGTAGGTATTGTTACTGTGGTATTTAATGCC
The DNA here is from genome assembly GCA_914767645.1 of Hydraecia micacea. NCBI lineage: Eukaryota > Metazoa > Arthropoda > Insecta > Lepidoptera > Noctuidae > Hydraecia > Hydraecia micacea. Next base: position 8,396,026 of record OU611794.1, read on the forward strand.
ATATCGTATTACTATTACATTATATCCTGTAGCAGTATTGTCCCTATCAAAATATTGAAATGATACCCATCTAAATGGTAAGTTTGTGTTCAAATATCGTGCTAAAACTTGAGACAGTAGGTACCTTGTACTATTATGTATTCTGTGACAGTACATTTAGGTTATGGTGTTCCATAAAGGAACCATCTATATTAGGAATCTATGGGTAGTCCAGTACCTAAATTATTCTCTAACGAATCAAACGATAATGGTATCTATTCTATTGCTTACAATTAAAGGAAAGGAACTGAACTCTCTTTTTAAGGTAGCTTTTTTTTTCCTTCCCGCTAACTCCAATTATGAATTCTAGTCAAGGTTTTGTAGAAAGAATAAGATACAATCCGTGATACAATCTAATAGACTTCCGTCACGGTGATTAACAACCATTCAATTATTAAAATCTACACCTACTGACGAAATGTGTAATGGATAAAAAACACGAATGAGCTGTATTTCGTCAATGGGATTAGTTAACAGCCGATACGTGCTTTCCTTTAAAAATAGTAGCTTTGCACGTTAGCCGTAAACTACGAGGTAAACCGTGAAAACATAAAATTATTTATACGATTGCCTAGCCTACTACTACATCGCGAGGTTTCATGTACAGACAGACTAGTATGTTTACAAAAACTTATTTCTAAATTAGTGGGTACAAACTCATTCATCTAACGCTTACTTACCTACGCCTTTGTTCATGCCCAATAACAAAGTTATTCTAAGCATTTCTCTAAAAAATTTTGAATTTTGTAATTTACCAACGTACACTCAATTCTCATCAAACACACATTCACATTTCTAAGTATTTAAGATAACAAGACGTGCAGCTCAATCATTAACGTTTTAAAAGCGTCATCAAGGAAGCTATTAAGTGTTCGACTAAAGGTATTAAGTCATCGGATGTGTCCATTACGCGCAGTGATCGTATCTCAATATCAGCTGTTTACTCAATGTGATTCACTGCGTTAATGACCTATTACGTGTGGTTGATCAATAAGTAGGTACCTATGCTTGCGGAAACAGAGGGTAAGGTTAAATCAACGTCACAAAACAAGGAGTAAAGTGCAGTAAGGTGTGACTCATTGCGATCATTGATTTTGTCGCGTCGCACTTTATCAGCACCAGTTCCTGTCTCACTTCCTCCCGAATGCACTCTGATCAATTTTAATATATTATGCGCAGCCAGCCAACTCGACTCTTGAAAAAAAAAACTTTCATAATTGCCCAGTTTTTCAGAATGCTGCTGAAATTAGGGACAGCTGTTCCGGAATTACAAATGCTACTACGGAATTAGCACTACGAAAACGTACAGCTTGAAAGTTGTAGTTCCCTAGGCTAATCTGAAGGTTGATTGCCGAGGGCAAATTTCACAATGCACATTAACACATAATATTTAGCAGACTTCTGGTAACAACACGTGGCCATGTTATGATCAACAGCAGTGATTCATTTATTGTGTCGCACACGACACAGTATGACACCTTCGGTTTTGCTACTAAACATGACTAATTTAAGGTTTATTTTCTTGACTAATATACCTACTTCCGATTGCTGTCATCATCCGATTCCTAAAAAGGAAATAAAATAAACCAACTTTCTTGGTACGAACTCTAAATAACAGCTATCCACGATTTATCATCAATTAATCATGAGATAAATCACTTGTTTATTGTTGTCGCTATTAACCAGTAAGTAGTTCAATTTGTTTTTAAAAATAACGATGAGTAGGCACCTAGTTATTGTTTGAGTAATAAACAGAGTAGTCACATAGGGAGTTTGTTTGCATTATTTACAATGTTTGTTTAGTGATTATAGTAGCGAGGCGCAGATAAGTGGGCATGCGGGTGTTCCTGTGGCCCGCTTCTAACTTCATTGATTGTGTCCCTTTTATTGACTTCCGTACGTAGTACTATTGTGTATTCTGTGCTTCCGTTTCGGTGCCTTTTAAGAAATGTGAGATACGAGTATATACTTACCCCTACAGAATGTCTTAAAAATAATTATTTTGTAAGTTGGTACAACCGTTTGCCCTGAAGGCCCTGGTGGCCTACCACAAGCTCTTAACGCGATCCATTTTAGGACTTAAACTGAATTGTTCTTCTAATTCGTACCATGACGTCAGTTTAACGATTCAGTTTAGGCCGTGCCATCTGCTGACAGCAATTGTCCCAAACTGAGTCGCTAGTTTCGGTTTCATTCATACTTGTTTGGTACCATGACGTCCATAGAGCAGCTCAAGCGATGCAGTTTAGGAACCTAAACTGAAATGTCTTGTTTCTGAATCGTTTTTAATTAGATCATGGTAGGCCACCTGAACAAAATAACAGTGGCCAACTTTGTAAGTGTTATGCAAAGGGTTACCCCTTTGTAACTTTAACCCTTTCTTATCAACACAATTACAAAGCCTAAACGAAGTAGTTTATTATATGGTATATAGAAAGTTAGAAAATAATTTCCAGCTATAAAACCCAAGTTTGACGTAAATTCATTGAGGGAAAAATAACCATTTTTCACGTGGCAAATTGCAATTGAAAAGTTAACATTTTACTTTTGTTAATTAATAATGTTATGCGAATCGTGTAAATTTAGTACCGTATGTGGTGTTATCTCATTACCTAGTTGAATGAAAGTCGCGCGATGATGTAAATTATATTTCTCGTAAACATGGCGTGACTCTATTCATTTTTGTCTCCCACGACGATGCGATGTCATGTCATTTCACCTAATAAATTACTCTTTTAACTAATGTAACGTTTTATTATGAACTCACTTTATGTAATTTGTTAGTTACTATTACTTTCACTTTGACTTCTTTTTGTTAATAAAGTGCGGTAGGTACCTAGGTACTTAATTAAATATTTAAAATGCCGGTTAAGTTAACGACTCTCAATTTATTTTATTGAAAGGGTTCGTGCAAAGAAGAATGTATTCAATTATTATAATGATTATATCTCACTATAATAGGTACAGACGCCAGCACTTCAACCTACCCGAAACTGTCAAATTTTCCCAATCAACTTTGAACCTTATGCTTTAGTGACAAAGTTGAAAATCTATTAAAGAAATTTGACAGATTGTAGTAGGTTGATGTGCTGGCGTCTGTACATTACTCAAAGATATTAGTTTTCTAATGGGAGTCTGAAGACACGTGTATACCTAGGTAACCATTTTTAAACGACCTGTATGAAAAAAATAAGCAAAGGGTTTGCCTTTTACAGGGCAGTACCACAGAATAACTAAGCAGTACTTTGATGGGCTCTTGTTATGAGTTTAAGAAACCATCCAAATAAAATAAGGATGGAGTTGTGGGAACCACCCTTTTATATTGAAAATTTGAATCAACCTCTGACGGTAACTAACTGGCTGGATTAGTTAATTGTACGAATAAGGTAAATACTGATGCTGTTACGTCTACTTACCTAATGTATTAATCTGACGCCTAATATTTATAAAACATTTAGTAGAACAGTAACTTAATCTAGTAAGATGATAGGACTGCGCAATCTGACTTAGATTCTGCAAAAGTCGTGACCTATTGAAATGTCTAGTCGCATGAAAGTCAATACCTACCTAATTTATTTTATTAGAAATGAAGTTTATGAGACGGGCTTTGATATATTTTGAAAACAATTAGCTAATTTAATATTATAATAATTTGTACAAAGCTTTTGTATGTAAATAAAGGTCAGGAGAGATAGCGCAGAATCAGTTCGCCATATTGTATTGTATTTGTAAGGTTAACATCCTATCTCTATTGTGTTTATAAAAAACAAAAGCGATACTGCTTTGTTGTGGTTTATTTATTGCGTAGTTAGAAAAAATATAAGTAAGTACCTACTATCTTTCCATAAAAATTATATCAAGTAAGTAGGTAGGTATAGGTACCTAAAACTTAATGCTCTAACCCATTAATGCTATATCAAGTGACATTCCCTACCTACAAAATATGGAGTTCCTTTTATTTTTTGGTGTAGGTAAACAAACAACAATAAATTAAGTAAATTATCTACTTATTAGTTTACAAATACATACAACTACTATCTCTAACTGTTCTGCCAAAAGACCTAATTTATAAGATAAAAATATACTCGTATGTAGATAGAGGGTGAGTTAATTTTAAGTACACATGTTTTCCAAATTATTAACCCAATTAAATTCAACGGGTTACAAAATGTTAAACTTAGATTAACGTTGTACAGTTTTTTTTTTTTGTTAGCTTATTTTGTGTCCCACTTCTGGGCAAAGGCCTCCCCTTTTTTCTTATACAAAGTTATAGGGTTTTATTCTGTCGTAGTGAGACCATTTGTTGATAAATGGTCTAAGCTGTAGAATCTCATAAGCTATACATATAGGTACCTTTCAGATATTCATAGTTGGAGCCCTTATCTTAAAAAAACAACAGTGTATTTAATTTCAAGACTGGTAGATTACCTTCAGTAAATTAAGCCCGTTCGATTTTTTTCTTCACTTTCATTTATATTCTCTAAGTCATTAAAATTATATTTTCTATAATCATCACATAACACAACATTGGTATTTACATTAAAATTTAGATTTCCATCAGAGACTATCAGCGACACTATTTACACGTAATTATAAAAGCAATAAAGGTCAGGTGACGCCGGTGGTAATACGGCTTTCTGCGGAGATGCGGCTTTGCCGTGCCGATCTCCCAGAATCGAGTTTGATAAAATAAAAAGCCCACTTACTTGTTGAAGGTCTCCTCGTATTGTTTTATTTCCTTCCTGGAGAACTCATGAAATTCCGTATAAACGTTTACGAATTTATATTTCGGCTTAACCTCCAAACCCTCTTCAAGTTTGTCATTGATCTCCTGCCTCCTCGAGAGAATACCAGTGAGCTCGTCTGTGGCAGACATCGTGATTTTTCGCGCCAAAGAAAAGGTTGAAAAATGTTGTTTTTGAAACGGGTAAACGAGCGTCGGGCGCCGCGAGAGGCTGCCTGCGGCTACGACCTTACAAACACTGGTAGTGCGGGCCGGCGCGCCGCCAGTCAGTGCCTCGCACTCGCTCCCTCGTATAATCAAGTCGCGGGGGACGGACAGACGACGGATCGACGCACGTATGTGCCGCGCACCGCTCCATGATCTGCCTAATCTTGCTGCAATCGTTGTAACCCCACCGAGGAATAAGTAACTACTGTCCCAACCTGACCTATCAATATCAACATGCTGACATTCAATTACGTCTTACTACTTATAATGTTATGCTAAGAACTAGCTAGTCCTGTATTTTAACAACTGAACTTACTTCAATATAATTTGTTCAAATTGTTATTTTAAGCTTCACTATCGCGATCTGAAGAACAAATTCGTCCTTAGGTATACTGGCTTTTAGCAAGATTCTTTTTCTGCAATTTAGTTTGGGAATATGCCTCTATTTTTCTCTTGGGGTCTAGCTATTGTTCACTTACTCAATGCAAGTTACGTCAAATGTAAGTTTTGGCCAACGAAGACATAATAAATGAGGGTTTACAAAAATTTACCATCCGATCCTTTGGAGGTTTTCAGTTTTTGTCGTATGAACAGTCAAACTAAACGAAATTGAGAGCACTTTTGCCAATGATTTCAAAAGTAAATATATAAGTCAATGACTTTTGCCCTGGAAAATCCAGATTTCCCAGGGCACCACCAGAACCTGCAGTACCTACTCTGATCCTGGGATCAGAGATAGGTACTGCAGGTTAAACTAAACAGAGCAGAGCTAAACTAGCTTAGAATTAGATTATATAACCTTTAGGTAGCGTAAGTCTTTCCTATGAGAAAAAACAACCATTTTATCAAAGTTACGTTATTGTTCTCGTTTACCGTTAGTCTGTGATGTTACGGCTAGATCTAGATCTTGTAGATTATTCACTAAGGGGATAAAGTAGTGTCTTATTGTCGCGGGCGCTATTTTGAATCCTGAACGCACCGAAGCATTCTAGGGCTCCCGAGCGTAGCGAGGAAGCTCATCCAGTCTTTAATCCCTAGAGACTAAAAGTGATTTGAATTTGGAATGTGGATATTGTTAGTAAATGTTCCAATCATCAAAGAGAATCAATCACGAACATTGTATGAACAAGTAACCGGCTGCGGCTGTATGATAAAGTAAAACGCGCGGAAGCCAAATAAAAAAAAATACGAGGCACTTCCATAATTGTTCAAATATAAACATTAGCCTCTAATAAATATTTATTTATTTTCATAATATAGGCTATACAAATATAATATCTATGTATATCTAATACTAAAAATAACAAAATTAAATCCTAACTTAACTAAAACTATACAGAAACTAAAATATAGCGTCGAAAAATTCATCCGCATCGCTGTCGACTGGTAATGTTCCCAAGAGACTGGCGGCATTGCCACGTTGTATGGCAATGCTTAGCCTTTGGCCAAGGTAAAAGCCAGCCCTTGGGTCACGGGAAGTTATCCTCTAATTATTTCTATATATTGCTCCTAATAATTGTATGTAAATAAATAAACGTACTATACTTATTCATAAGTTGCACTTAGCTACTTATTTTTTCATAGAGGGTGATAAAAAGTAGAGTGTCCACCTCGGGAGCAACACTATTTTAAGCTCGAGTGACGTAAATTGAATCTCTCACTGCGCTCAGGATTCTACTTTAGAACCCCTCGCTGTGCTCAGGATTCTACTCTAGAATCCTTCGCTCCGCTCTGGATTCAAAGAAACACTCTCGCCTTCAGAATAGTTGTTTGCTCCCTTGGCAAACGATCTACTATTTTTGGTTAATGTTTCCATACGTTTTTCTCACTTGACGTTCCAAATTCACATGACCAGCGGGTCATAATAAAATTCAGTACAATATTAATGCCCGGCTAGAGCCTAGGGCTTAAATGACTTGTTTTAGGTTATGTTTGCATGACATATAATTTGACGGGTTGTTCCACTGCGCTCCAGAAATGCATTCCACTGCGCTCCAAAATAAAATAAGTAGAGTAAGCATAAAAGGCAAACCATAAGTTGTTTGTTATACACAAATATAAATATCGGTAGTATTTTTTTACCGTGGATTAATCTCGTGTGACAAAAATGCTCAATATGTCATTTCGCAAGCTATCACGGCTATCAATTTATTTTTTTTAGTAACCCTGATAGTTCTTTTTTTAATGATTTTTTACTTTGCGCACTATGCGAAGTGATTGAAAAAAAAACAAAAATTGGTCATTTACTTTTGAACCGTAAATAAATTCACCGCCATTCTCAGGGTTAAAAAGTTTGGAAATGACCTTGCCCACGTCCAGCTATTCGAATTGATCCATACTTCCAGGGACACCCTGTATAACGATAACACTTTGAATGGGTCAGTATTAATACCTATTCTGGTAAGTAACCGATTAAACGGCTCAATCATTTAAACCGGTAAAACCCTCATAAACCCCTTCGAGGCAAAGGGTTTATGATTGGGTTTACTACTAGCTCATTCAACTTATAAGGATTACCCCATATAATAACTAATTGATTGACTGCATTTTTTTAAAACTGGTTAAAAATTTTAATTGGTCCCTGTTAAATTAAGGCTGTGGCGGCAGTCACTTCCTCTGTCATAATAAGGCATATTGTGAGAAGACTTATAAGTGGTACCTACCTACTTAGTTTCCTTTCCATTTCTCGTTGTCTCTAGTTGATATGTGGTCTTCTCATTAGTTCGTCTTTAGTCCCTAACAATTTATGGAACTTTTAGTTGTCCGAAATAAAATTATTATATTTTATTTATTAAATACCTCCCTCTTTAGTTTGCTCCTTATTGCCACTTGGCAATTGCCAAAATAAAAGAAAGGTAGGTAAATCTAATACCAGGCGAGCAAGGCAAGAAAGGATAAGTAAAATAATTACCTAGAATAAGCGTTAGATTTAGGAGTTTCGATTTAGTTTTATACCTGGAGGCTTTTATTTAGGTAGTAAGTTTTTTGTTTACATTTTTAATTTTATAATTTTTTTGCTTGAGTACGTATAGATTTTATTGTACTTGTTGGTATATTGGCGTGGCTAGCTAACATATGCCAAATAATTTAATTTAATGTTCTGTGTCCTGTAATGTTAATTAAGGTACCTGGGTCGAATATGGCTAGCCGATAAATATGGCCACATAATTACTACTTATTTCTAAAAAGCAACACTTTATAAAACTAAACACGACGGTAAACGATTGCGGCCGAGCCGCCTATCCGAATGGAGCCCCCGCCACCCCTCTCGCACAGAAGCCAGTCGCTCAGATTTCGTCGAAGTGTGAGGCTGCGATGCCGTTATAAAAAAGGTATATACGGCTGCTAAACATTATAATGTACCAAGACGGACTTTAAAACGATATTTTGAAGAGAAAAAAAAATTAATGCTAGTTTCTACTTTTTTTTTACTCTATTCATGCCATTCTTAAATAAATATTTTTATAAAACAGACATCTTCTTTTACTTCATTTCGCTTTTAGAATAATTTTAAAGAGATACAGTAAATATGGCCACATCCATGGGCATATTCACCTACCCTGTCGGAAATATGGCCATTTCCTACATTTACAAAAAAGTAAAGGTTTTCAATACCTATTATAATATATAATATTAAATATTTTTATTATATTTTCGTCGGTTCCCGTTGTCCCCATTGACGCTGTCCCCATTATGGGGACAACGGGAAGTCATAAAATATCCTTCCCGTTGTTCCCATTGATGCTTTCACGTTATGGTGCTACAATATGAAAGTTTCTTAGGTACACTTTATAAATAAATACCGTGGCTTGCCCACTAATCTTAAAAACTATACACAAATAGACACGAAACCTTAGGGTGGCCATATTTGACCCAAGTACCTTACTTTGCATACCTAGTATTGTATAGAATCAAGTATTTTCTAACTGAACTGACAGCTGTGCTGCTGGGGAGTTTGTTGCGCCACTTCTTCTCCCCAGCGAAAGCACTAGGAAGTGGTGAAGGGTGGGCGTTTTGGGGGACTGTCTTTTGTAATTTTGACGTTCGAAAAGTGCTGATTCTCAGCCTAGTTTGAATAAATGAACTTTGATTTTGGTAAGAGCGTTCGGACGTTCCTGGACGGCCATTGAGGTGTATGTTAAATCTTGGGTAAAGGGTTATCATCTCTATGGGTTGGATTTTAAACCCACGAAAAAAAAAAAAAAAAAAGAAAGAGAAAAAGGAGGATGAGGTTCTCAAGTTTTTACTAATTCGTGTTACAGGTACCTAACTTCCACAACACATGCAATGACGTCGGCACCTATTGCCGCTTATAATACTAGCTTAACGATCGCATCGTAATCGCACGCCAGGTGGCCTATACCATGATCTAATTAAAAACGATTCAAAAACAAGACATTTAGGTTCCTAAACTGCATCGCTTGAGCTGCTCTATGGACGTCATGGTACCAAACAAGTATGAATGAAACCAAAACTTGCGACTCAGTTTGGGACAATCGCTGTCAGCAGATGGCACGGCCTAAACTGAATCGTTAAACTGATGTCATGGTACGAATTAGAAGAACGGTTCAGTTTAGGTCCTAAAATGAATCGCGTTAAGAGCTTGTGGTAGGCCTCCTGGTACCTAACTTCCACAACACATGCAATGTCGTCCGCACCTATTGCCGCTTACCTATAATAATATCATCGCACGCCCGCGCTATCACTTCGTTTTCGCTCACCGTTCTCTCTGACGGGGTCCTATCGTGATGGTAAGTAGCCATCCTAAAGGATTGGACTATCAAATGCAAAAATATTTTTTCAAATCCAACCCACAGAACAGATAATTTATCTGTTCTGTGATCCAACCGGTAGTTCCAGAGATTAGCGAGTTCAAAAAAACAAACAAACTCTTCAGCATTATTATTAGTATAGGTAGATAAACAAGCATTACGTTGCATAGCGTCATAATAATGATGACAATGAAAATGAAACAGCCTTTATAAACATTCGGTCATAACAACAATTTGAGAACAGTGTCCAACCTTCTTACATTCAGACCTCATGTGACAGTTCTACTTATCGTTATTTTAAATATAAGAGTGAGAACTGAGAAGCAATAGGTAAGTAGGTACGAAATGGGCCCGATATTATTAAAGTACACAAAGGAGCGCCAAGTTTGCAGTAAATGCAAAAAGGCCAGAACCAGTGCAAGAATCACATCATCTGGTTACAGGTTCGAAATCAACACTTCTGTCCATACTAGGTAATACTTATTATAAATGCGAAAGTGTGTCTGTCTGTCTGTCTATCTTTTACCTCTTCGCGTTTAAACCGCTGAACCGATTTAAATGAAATTTGATATAGAGATAGTTTGAGTCCCGGGAAAGGAGATAGGACAGTTTTTATGCCGATATTTCTACGGGATCGAAAATTATGCGGGTGAAACCACGGGGCACTGTTAGTTTCTTTACATAATCAGAACGATCAGCATCCTAATTTTGGAACACACTTTTAAACACAATGCGACCGATTTAGAAAGAAGTTGTAAACTCATTGCTTCATAAGTTTGAAAAATTCGTCTGCTCAACAACGTAAATAACGCTGAAAAAATATTAAAGGCATTTCCATTGTGCGTGTTTTAGGTAGGTACGCAATTCAGATCTAACAAACCTTTAAGATCTGAATAGGTGCTTTTAGCACTATACTTTTTACCTTTTGGTTGTAAATAACAGACTAATTAAGTAGGTATGTAATTAATCTCTAGTCTAGCATGGTCCACCATGTCCTGACCAAACAGTCTCGGAATTCATCTTTCATGACTTCTATGTCGACGATTTAATTACAAGCGCCGCTACTGAATCGGAACTTATAGACACATGTGATTGCACAGTTAGAGGGTGGTAAATTTTATCTAGTACCGGTAAATTTCATTCAAATACTTAGTGCTCACGTTGTCACTGAAATCGTCGGTGAAAATAGTAGCGACGAGTTACTTAACTTATGTAATAACGAATATTCTAAAACGTTAGGACTACTTTGGTCGTCTAAAGAAGATAATTTATTATTTTCAGTCAATATATATTATGACGAAGATAAAATTCTTACTAAACGGACGATATTATCGCTTATGTCACAAATATTCGCCCATAGATCGTTGAAACCGCCATATGCATACATATTTGTTTCTTTAAAGTCTAAATTCGGTTCTCACGACTTGCAAGAATCCTCGTTCTCTGCATTCTCTATTCTCTGCACACTGCTCATTGCGCTACTAGACGAGCAGTATATATGTATAAGTAGCAGTAACTAGTCCTTGATTAAGCTCTTTTATGTGGTTAGTAATTGATGATAGCGCTATCATCAATTACCATAGATATACATTTCTATGTCAATTACTAATCGAGATATAGGCTCCTTTGCGAGGCCATTACGTTTCTGCAAGGGAATGCCTTAATTACCTTTCTATAATAGCTTTAAAGGAAAAAATCCTGCTTAAATATATGTACTTAACTATTTTATATTTTGAAGTGGTGCATGCTTGAATTATCATTCTGTATACTGAAGCAATCGAGCTCTTGAATTCAGAGGACTGTCAAGACGCCTGGGTTAGGCTGCCTTTCTGCCAGACATGTGCTAAGCTTCGTAGCGATGGATGTGTATTGTATCAACCAATAGAGTCGTTTGATTTTCATAGCCGAGTCCTGGTAGAAAAGGGTTCAACGAAGCTAAGCTTTTTCTACACCACTTAGCACTGGCGGAAATAGACATAATGTAGTTTCGTACTTTCATAGCTTATCTTCACCGCGCTCGCACATCTCGGGTGGAAAAACAGCCTTAAATAGGTTTAACATATTATAAGAGATATCATAAAAATAAGAGCTCCGCAAAGCGACAACATTGTCATGAATCAGTCTCGCACAATCAAAAGAATTAATTCTTCAATTAGGTAGATGACTTAATGATTTTATTTTGTGACCACAATAACTATCTTGTGATAAGCGCCGTACCTACTTACGCTCTAAAATTCATTCAGTCAAACGTTCAGCGTGGTCCAGTTCATTCGAACAGATTTATAAAAATAATAATTTTATTTATTTATCCATTTATTTCAGGCATCAAGGCCCATATAATGCAAAGATGCCTATAGTTTTTCAGTCAGTTGCAGTATTGCGGGAGCATGAAGCTATTTGACACGTTTTTCACGATCGTATATTCGTATAACAAGCATAGTTCAACAACATAATTTATTTAATTTTGCAATGAAATTAATTGTAGTTAATTTGTTTTGAGACTTATATTTTACTCTGCTTATATATAATGGACACCATAAACACAGAAACAAGGAAATCCCAAATTAGCTGTTGTGATTGTGAATTGAGGAAGATCAACGCATCGTTCTCGACAGCTAATTTTAACAGGTTTGAAAATGCCAGAAGCGGGCATGGGCCATTATGTTATTTTTATCACTTTTCCTTACTTTGGTTTATATTATATCAACATCATTATATTAATGGCGTTTATTACTATTTATTGTGTGATGTTATGTTCTGTCACATTACATAGGAAAACATTTTGATCGGGTAACTTTTGTCCTTTCGTGTTAATTTTAATGTTAATGTCACTCTTAAAACTAATAAAAATAAGGTGTCCTTTAGGGAATTGGAGTGTGTGACAACTGACAACTGCGCCTATAACAAACAGCAATTGTGTATCTACAGTCACCATAGATAATTGCATAATTATTATAATTAATTAACATGAAGTTTAATTAAATTATAATTTGCGTATCTATTTGCGTCGCATAATCCCAACTCGATACCTCTCGTGGGAAATTCTAAACAATTATGTAAGTCATGCGATGTTATTGTACGAGAAGTATTTATAATCTAGAAAACACTCGACTTAGGTACCTACCTATTTATTTCGAAAATAGGTAGGTAAAGCAGTTCGGTCGCTACTTCGCTAGTACCGACTCGCTAGTCAATAGTCGTTTGGTCATAAAAATAGGTACCTAACCTAGGTACGTACCTACTTAGTTGCACACCTTCCTACAACTGCTGAACAGCACCCTAATTGCGTAACAAACTTTCAAATAACTGGATCATTTTGAAGGATATATTGCTAATCCATTACTTCATATGTTCGAAACATTTGTCTGCTCAACAAAGTAAATAACGCAATGAATGTTGTTGAACTGTCAATATAATAGCCATTGCTACTGATAGTGTGTTACGCAATTACCCCGTTGGTGGATCAGCAGCTGCAGGCATTAACATGCTGATCATCAACAATGATCTGAAAGAAATGATAACAAAATGTTGTTGTAGGTAATAGTATGGTAATAGGTAAGTAGGTACCTACTTCTTTTATCTCTAGCCTCTAGGTGTAGGTAGGTACCTATGTATGATGTTGATGACACCAATTATTATTCTAAATCTTAAATCTATAGGTATTTTTTTATGTTTTGTAGTAAAAAGTAGGTATGTACAAAGAAAAACAAAACACAGTCATTATCCATCACAACACAACATTATTTCACAAAACTCCCGAGTGACTTGAGGTAGGGCAATTCTGCAAACTTCAATATGTCATTGCAATGTCAATTATAATAGCACCTACGCATTAGGTACCTAACCATCACGTTTGCGAACCTTGTTACGATTTGAATATTCATTATTAAATAAATAATAACGTACAAATGTAACGAATTAGTCAGCATTCTACAAATTTTAATTTAGTAATTGGACCTCATGTTTCCCATGGGTTAACATTAACAGCTATGACGCCTTTCATACCAAGCCCAAATTAACAACACGTTTTGTTTTGAGCCCATTCGATGTAGTCTTTGCCAAGCATCATGAGGCGACACTCGAGGTATACTTTGAGCAATAAAATTCCCAAATCTATAAATGATGATTGTTCATAAAAACTAATTGTAAGTAATATTTTTATAGAGCTGAAAGCTTTGTGAAGACCACGGATGTCGTTGAAAATGACGGGCATCCTGAAAAGACCAAAAAGAGAGGGAAGCGTGGCATTATCAAAGATTATTTGATAGATTATACAGCTAATTCCAATCTTCATGGACTGAAATACATTGGAGAGAAAGAAAGAACATGTGTGGAGAAGTAAGAAAATTAACCTAATTTTGCTATTCATTTTTGATATTTGCTAAAATATTATGTGTTTTATGTTATTCCAGAGTATTCTGGCTCTTCATGTTTACTTGCTGTGTGGTACTTTGTTCCGGATTGATCAGAAAAGTTTGGATAAAGTGGAATGAAAGTCCCGTCATTGTTAGTTTTGCTGAAAACCCTACTCCTGTGTGGCAGGTAAGTTCAACTTAACATTGTGTTACTTTTTCCTCATGAGTACCTACTTACTACTTAATTGAGTTTAGTTTTATAAATTTTGTCTTTGTTGTAAGCGAGGGTGCTTTCAGGGGGTGTTCAATGGTTTCATTACTATCTAGGTTGGAAGTGATACCTACCTACTGTAAATGTGCTAGGTACTTCTTCATGGTGCATCGAGTTTCTTCGCGGCATATCTTTCTTGGTCTCTGCCACGGTGCTGTCCATGTTTGTACTATCATCATGACCTGATTTGTATTATTAAAAAACATTATAAGTATGATTATGTATTCTTGAGTTAAACACATAAGAGATTTTCTTCCTTTATCGTTTTGATTTCAGATTCCTTACCCTGCAGTAACGGTGTGTTTTGAAACTAAAGCAATGCAGAGAAAATTCAATTTTACCAAATATTATCACTTGTATCTTAACGACCGAGATAATCTCTCTATATCTGAGTGAGTTAAAAAAAATTAAGAGCTTATTTCATACTTTTATAGATCCTGGATGCGATAATTTTATAGGTAATGTTTACTACTCAGATGTTTAAAATGTTAATATATATTATTTATGTTTTAGACAAAACCTGTTTGAAGACTTAACGATGGTCTGTGACGACCACCTTGCTCCTCCGAATGGTCGAAAATTTTCATCTGCAGTCGACACAGTGGACAACATTAAATCGGTTTGTATTGAATATTTTCAAAACCCAATTCTATATTTTTCTGGTGCTTTATAATCTTATTATATTTTTCAGGTATCCCCAAATCTGACAGAAGTGTTCTTCGGATGTAAATGGAAAGATATACCAAGTGAAAATTGTTCAGAATTATTTTCCCCTATAATGACGGAAGAAGGGCTTTGCTACACATTTAACACTTTAGGGCCAGAAGAAATGTTTAGATTAGACAAGTAGGTCATATTTTTGTATAACTACTATTCAAGCTATATGTCCTTAAGTACAGTAAGTACAAGCCCACAGTACAGCAAATTAACTGTACCTACAAATTTTTTTGTTAGTTTACATCACCACTACCCATACTTGGAACATGAACAGCGAGCTGAATCGTGGAGTTTGGAAGAAGGATACGCAGCAGGAACGCCTATAGAAACATATCCGCACAGAGGCGCGGTGAGTCTCAGCATTCGTGTTTGTTTTTGTTTTGTTCTTTTTTTATGTAACTTTTATCCCAATAGACCGACACAAGCATGTAAATAATGCTTTGTAGTCCAAGCTGCTGTTGCTGAATAAGCTATTTTATCGGCCCTGTCTGGGAGCATCAACTGGCTAGCATTGGACGACTATATATCGTCTTATAAATTTCCAATAGCTACCAGTCATGAACTCATGACATATATTTAATATTTTATCATAAACTTAGTTTAGTTTATTTCATGCAATTGTTGGTTACAGGGATACGGCGTAAAATCTGGACTGACCTTCTTACTAAAAGCCAAAAAAATCGATTTGGACTATCTTTGCAGAGGTCCAGTGCAAGGTTTTAAGGTATTCATTGTCATACTATGCGTAAAAAAACCCAATCCGATCCGAAATGGCCACATAGGTACAGACGCCAGCACATCAACCTACACCTAACTGTCAAATTTTCCCAATCAACATTGAACCTTATGCTTTAGCGATAAAGTTGAAAATCTATTACAGAAATCTGACAGATTGTAGTAGGTTGATGTGCTGGCGTCTGTACTTCAATAACATAAACCAATAAAAAAGTTTTTTTTTAATGTACTTTTTCAGTAGGTATCTTCCAAAATTTCAAAGACGGTCGCCCACTCCCCAAGTCGGGCAAGGTAAAATTCCTCATTAAAAAAAACCTAAAAGTGACCACATGAATACACTCGTAGCACGAGACTTAACAACTGCTCACGGAGTAGACAGTTTTTTTTACATATTGCCTAAGTGCATATTAAGTTATTTCTCAGTACCAAACATAGGTAATAATACTTATAGTTTAAACACATTTCCTGTGACGTTCGTAGATACTGTTGCACAATCCGGCAGAGCTGCCGAGGCTTTCACAACAGTACTTCCGATCGCCTCTATCGCAAGAGGTAGTTGTTGCGGTGAAACCTAAAATGATGACCACTTCCTCAGGCCTTAAACCTTACGAACCTACCAGGTAAGAACATAAAGTAGAAAACATCTACTTGGAATAAAAAAATTTGTTTTAAATTAATCCTACAGACAATACTTACCTATAAAATCGTGTGTAAAAAAGTGTGTTAAAAAGAAAACCGATTTCTGCTTTCAGTTTGACAAAAATCAATTAAACTGGATTTTATTGTTCACTGACCAATAAAATGTTCTCATCTAATTAATTTATATAGCTCGTCTATGTCTATAAAATGAGCTCAAACAAAATATCTGTGAAACAATGAGTTGTTTTTAATTTGTTCACAGACGACAATGCTATTTTCCATCCGAGCGCTATCTCCAATACTTCAAAGTGTACACTCAAGCAAATTGCGAAATGGAGTGTTTGTCGAACTTTACATATACTCGATGTGGATGTGTGCATTTCGGAATGCCTTGTAAGTACTTACTTACTTATTTAAAATCCGGTAAATTCAAATTCGATTGATGTAAATAGGTACCTAACGGACCTGAGTATCTTAGAATTGCGTTATGTGCGCTTTAGGGTAATTTTCCAACGGATTTTATAAATCAGATACCATTAGCAACAATGTTTAGCGTCTGTTATTATTTCTTAGAAGAGCGTAAAAATTCACGATAATAATATGAACTTCAAACGTCAAAACACAAAATAAAAAAAAATGAGAATGACCCTGCTCTTTTATAGGTGTAGAATTACTTCTGTTTAGACGCCAAGTAGGTATAGCACGTTAGTTATTGAATTACTTACAGTTCTTTACCTATTTAGATTATAATTAAATGCTATGATAGTTTATTCATAGGTAGTTTTGTAACATTGCTTAAAAAATGCATTCTGCGTTTCAGATGGGCCAAATATGGAGGTCTGCAATGCTGGCAGCAGAGAATGTATAAAAAAAGCGCAAAGTAAGTCGGTCATCTTATGTTCTATCAGTAATTTATCCACCAATCAGCATGACAGCAAGCATAGTTCTGGGACCTATATTCAATTAAAACGATTTGTAGAAGTTACGTAAGAAATTAGCATAGCATGGCTTTACCTACATAGGTATGTACAGACGCCAGCACATCAACCTACTACAATCTTTCAGATTTCTGTAATAGATTTTCAACTTTATCGCTAAAACATAAGGTTCAATGTTGATTGGGAAAATTTGACAGTTAGGTGTAGGTTGATGTGCTGGCGTCTGTACATTATTAATTCAATTTTTATTCACTTTCACGCAGGTGCCTTATTGGATTTTTCCGTTTCTATCTAAAATATTGCGTAAGTTATAATCTCTATGAATAAGTATGTAGGCACCTATCTACCATGTAAGTACTTAAACCTCTATCAATTTATGTTGAAACCTATTATGTCCGACAGTGGACTGCACTAGAGGCTTATGATGATGGATAACGAACTTAATGATGATGGATATCTACTTAATCATCAGCTACTTAGGTAACTTTTAACCATATTTTCAGTGGAATTGGTGACTATTGAAATCCAGTCAGGGCTCGACAGTCATCTGAAAAATGAGACTGATTCACTGGGAGAGGCCCTGGCAGTCTCGTCCAGGTGCCGATGCCTACCAGCGTGCACGTCCATAGAGTACGAGGCAGAGACATCCCAGGCCGACTATGATTGGGCCGCCATTTTTAGAGCCTATAAACTGAATAACGTATCCGAAGAATTAAAGGAGTAAGTTACCTACTGGTTTACCGTTTACACATTGGATCAATTACACAACCATTTTTTTACAATTTATTGAACTGGTTTTTGCGAATAGCATAAACTTGGCTTCGTATTTTATTTAAACTTTTATTGTGGGGTCAGCAGGTTAATATGACGTAACTTTTCTAATAGTCTTACCAGCCTGTAGTCTATAGATACATAGGTAATTAACTAGGTAGGACCTAAACCAAGGATCTATCATTGCAAGCTTTATTGATAATATGGGGGAAACCATACAGGGTACCTACCTACTGGCAGGGACATCGACGCGTAAACTGCAACTGTAACCATGAATTCAACACATGATTTTAGACGTACTTAGCGTAAAAAGTTTTCGTCGGTTATCAAAAAAAAAAATCTGCTGTTTCATAGTAATTTTTTTAAACAGCAATTTTTTTTTCGTCGGGATTTAGTATCATGTGCTGAAGCCATAGTAATTCGTTCGGTTTATCTTATCCACAGAAATCTTTAAGATTTCTGTGATCTTATCCCTATTAATTTTGAAAGATCTATTGGATAAATAATGTGTTATAACGTCCCTAATCCGCTGCGCCGGACGATATTCCACAATATTCGAGTTATCTGCAAAAACAGCCAGACAGTATCCTGTCAATATCGCGGAGGGAAACAGCCGATTTGATAGAAAATCAAATACTGTACTCACGGATACTGTACTGCTATCGACCTTCGTTGTGCCTGTTAGTTGTGCTTGTGCATTAATGCAGTAGGTATTTGTTACAAATTTAATAAGTAATTTTTGACTAGCCTTCGCTGTCCCACTTCTGGGCAAAGGCCTCCCTCCACTCCTTCCATATTTTTGTCTTTTGTTATGGTAGTTTGCAAATAAACTAAATCATAATAAAAATAAATGCTTCTTTACGCTACAAGCATCTTAGTTTGACTACTTACTTTACTTTTTCATGTTTTATTTCATATTCATATCGCACACACGACTGATTTGAAGCCAACAACCTCTCTAAAATAAACCTCCCGGTCAAATACCTTCTTGTGAGGTGATCAAAACAAAAACAGCCGCACCTCGTAAAGAATTTCTGAATCACTGGCAGTTTTAATACTGTCGCATTAATTCATAAACACATCACGCCTGTCACTGCACGAAGGGGAAGGCAATAGTGTAGGTAAACCAGAGGTATTATACCTACCCACATTTCACTGTTTAAGTTGTCACCACATTTAAAAAAAAATAGGAACCTTTTCCAGACCTGAAAGAAATTTCTTACTGCTGCCATTGTAAACCACTCATCTTTTTTTTCAGCCTGACTTACTCCCGCGTCATGGTGTTTTTCAAAGAAGCACAGTTCATTACGTCTCGTCGCTCAGAGCTGTACGGTCAAACGGATTTCCTGGCCAACTGCGGTGGTTTACTTGGACTATTCATGGGCTTCTCAATTCTTAGCGTCGCTGAAATAGTCTATTTCCTAACTTTGAGGTGATGTTTAAGAAAATACATAATTTTCTAAAACATACATTTATTAGATTTTAGTATTCTTACACGGTATAAGTCTTAAAACAATACAGCCAAACACATCATGGATTTTAACACTTAATTAACTGTGCATAACATACTAACAGCAATAATAAAAAGCTAATGAAGGTACAAAAGCAATGAAGGTACGTAGTTACGTACCTACAAGCCTACAATTCCATGTGATATCTTGTTCTCACAGTAGGTACCTACCCAGATAACTGAGATTGACATGCCAAGAACACGCAATCAAAGTCCCAAGAGTCCCAACAACTTAGCGCGCCTCTTCCATTTGTATACCAAGGCCGACCAACTCACTACCATACCAATATACCATTCGATTCGAATTCCACCTATGCAATAAAAGGACCTTTTATAAGAGATCTGTCAATGCAGCCCGCGACATTCAAAATTCTTTGCAAATACTCGTAGGAGCACTGTTTTGCTCTGATCGGTGATCAAAATATTATTATGATAAAAATATAAATTACTAAATTTTATTCATTTAAAACGTAGACCGAGAATAGCGATTTAAAACAACAATACGTCTATTTTCACGAAATAGGCTATCAAAATACAACGTAAAACAACGTTTGAATTTCGCGGGCTACATTGAAGGAATCTCCTTAGGTGATGTGACCATAGATATAAGAAACATTTCTATGGATGTGACGCAACTTGGGATAGGCATTTATGCTCAGTTATTCTGAGCATTTATGTCCTTTTCCAACACTGGACCGAGATAGCATAGAGGAGCCGCTCTAGCCTCATCCACACAGCTCATCCAACAAGAGAATTATTTTCTTCCTATTACAAAACTACACTAATGACACCCCACGCCACCCGTAACTGATACGTGTTGCTTAGACGCGGAGCAGGGCGAAGAGCTGGACTATACAATTATTTCATGTGTCCTTTATTTACGTTAAGTTTTCAAAATTATGTTGCCCTGTCTCATTTATGTGTGTGATGTTATTTTTACAGATTATGCTGTCTTCTATGGCGTCGGCGTAGCAAGAAGCGACGTATTGATATTGCAGGAAGAAACTCCGTTCCCGGATCGAGTCCCAGCAAAGTTATTCATACGTTCAGTGATTAAATAAAACTATAAAAATACCTGTTAATCATTTATTTATATTCTCTTTCTTTTATTTGTTAGTAGTACTTTACAAAATGGTGTAATCATTTGTCGTAAATTTGAAGCACATAAAACTTTGCTAACTTTAATTCACCAATAAAATTTTAGAAATTTACTTAGTAAACTTAATCTTTTTTATTATAAACCACGTAGACGATCATTATACCTACTCTAAAAGTGTTTGAAATGCAAATAAAAATAAGTTTCACCATTCATTGTTTCATTAAATCCTTTTCTTCATTTAAATTATACAGTACTGGGCCCACTAGGTTTTTTCTTTGGGGCATAACCGATTCTGTTATGTATTTCTTCAATGGTTTTAACCGTTTGTAAGGGCTTTGGCGTGTCTTCTTGCATTTCAGTAGCTGAAGATGAATTATTCCTTTGATCTATTAGAAAAGCTTCATATTCTTTTAAATCGTCTAGTTTTAATGTAATTTCCGTTATAGGCCTTCGGATCATTATGACTGAAATAAAACATTACCAATTATTGATACACAGTACTAAAACATTCCTGAAAAAAAAAATGGTTTTGATCTTGATGACAGCAAATATTAAATTTTTGAACGTTCTCTAAACATATAAAAATTTTATGAACGCATTTTTATTTTTATTTGGTTGGCAAGACTGTAACTAAAATAGTGATGGCGTTCTAGAAGAAATCAATATTTATATCGAAAAGAGAGTGCAATACTTGTTTTTGTATCAAATAGAATCTAAGAAAAAACCATCAAATTAATTAGCAATAAGTTCGCAATAGTATTGCTACATACTACAGCTTAGTAGGCGCCGTCTGAGTGCAATAAAATCTAATAATAGTACAGTAGCCATACGTATTGGCATAAGTAGTGTGTTATATAAAAACCTAGAACGCCATTTTGTAGTAGTATTAATTATGGACATTTTTATAATAGTGGCAACCAGGCAACCCCGCCGTTACCAAGTTAGGTAGAAACAATAAGTATATTTATGGGTTTAGTGCCGATTTTTTAATCACCAGATAACTATTAGCTAAGGAATATAAACAGCTGTTCGACACATTTTCTAAGAAACTGTCAAAGCGTCATGTATTTTGCTCAGATAATCTGACGATTGAAATATTTTTAACAAAGTAAAGTAGTTATGTCCCGCTGCCGGTAGCTGCATTTACCCGGGCCACAAAAGCTGACAAAATAGTTCAAAAAGTATTGCAGCAATGCTTGCCGGATTGGGGCGGACCGGGCCATACTCAAAGTATTGTTGACAATTATGAAAATATTTCAAGTACTGCCTGATCGTACATTGCCAGCAATGTGTACCAGCCATACATTGCCGGGAAAATAAGGTTCTTTTGGGAGCATCTTTAGACTAATATTATATTTTTTTTTATACTTTCTGCAATCATGGTTTAGTTTTATCGATATTACTTGTTACGATAGTATTTCACATCACTAGTTTTAACAATTTTGTCTGCTTGACGTGACGTTGTATAGTGTACACGTCAATATTGCGTAGCTTTAATCGCGAATCTATCTTTTTGTGCTTTAGTTGCGTGAAGATCGAATTGATTTTACGTTTAAAAATATATTTAACGTTATTAAAACTCACCAAAATGCTGTATCTCGAAGATTACTTAGAAAGTAAGATGTTCTTTGTTCGCCTGCGATGACGTAATTTTCACTGCAAAGTGTTGGTAGCATTGAGGCGTGCCTTGCCAAAAGTAGCGCGAAAATTCAAAATGTTTTACAAGGTGTGACAAGGTGTTGACCGACTATTGTTTACTTTTAGTTAATTTATATTTTGTCAAATTTCAGTGATTGAGCATCTCCCGCAAGAGCTGAGGGACAGGTTCACTGAAATGCGTGAAATGGATTTGTCCGTTCAAAGTAAATAAATACTGTCTTACTCTTTCCTCTTAAAATGAAAATAATGAAATTTAATTCAGTACTAATAAATCAATTTTCTCACAGATAACATGGACACGTTAGAGAAAAGAGTTCGTACTCTTTTCGGTGGATGTAGACGAGGCGAGATGAATACTGACCAGGCTAATACGGAATTTTCTGACATCAAACGGGGATACAATAAGACTCTTGAAGAAGCTGATGAAAAAATGGCTTTAGCTAATCAGATGTATGATTTAGTTGATAGATACTTGCGCAGACTTGGTAAGGAAAAGAAAGATTACTATTTTTAGTAAACCCAAAAGAAAAATAGGTTACTCTTACTTACTTGTGCCAGTCACTTGTGTGACAGCAATAAAATTATTATGGTTTCCATGTTTACAATGTCTGAACAATAAGCAAACAGAACTTATTGTGCTAGCATTAATCGTTTGAATGTGGATCCATGCAAGACACAATGGCATTTTATTAATTGTTTCTGTAATTACCACATTCTCCTGGTTAAGTATTATGCTTCTGAAGTAGCACAACTTGTTATCGAAGATGTTAAATTAAAATTCTTTCACAGACACGGAGCTTCATAAGTTTAAATGTGAACTGGAGGCAGATAACAAGGGGATCACTGAATTATTGGAGAAACGGTCTCTAGAACTGGATGTGAATACCAACCACACTAGCACATCTAATAACAATCATTATAAGGAAAACAGGTACCTAATAAATAATGTGGGCAAAAGTGGAACTCTTATGATTTCGTCATCCGGGTGTCACATGGCCATTTTTTTTTAGACTATTTCTCTTTATTTATGAAAATGGGAAAGAAGGTGTATTCTGTGCACAGCTATACAATGGTGTAGTGAAATTGCGAAAGAAATAATTAGGGGTGGCACCCCTCATATATACAACTATTTCATCACCACTCCCAACATGGTGTAGGAAAACATTGTGAGGAAACTGGCATGTCCTAGAACCAAAACATCGAAGATGTGTGCTATCTTCCAACCCGCACTGGGCCCCCGTGTTCCCACTGCCTCTCATAGAGAGGAGGCCTGTGTCTCAGCAGTGGGAACATTGTAGGCCAGTAGGCTAAATATTCATCCCAACTATGGAACTCTATACTGTGCATGGTCTGACCTGACACGCGCTTGACTGGGTTTTTTTTTGTTTTCAATTTTCAACTGTTTAACATATACTTACTTCCAAAATTATTTCCATTGCAGGTATCGCATCCGGACCGAAAAGCGTCGCGACAGTTGGGGTAACCGCGAATCTCGAGGCCATGCATCTGGAAATCTTTCCAGAACTGATTCTGCTATACAGGTAACAGCTAAAATATTAGCAAGCTCTATAAATATGAATAACCATTGCCCACTTACTGGAGTGACCAGTGACACCTGGACTATAGGAACCCTGCTGATTAACAGGGCCCCAAGTAATCTAACAACACATCATCAAATGCCATCAATACGGAATAAGAAAATGGAAAAGGATGTAAAATGATGAATTTTGAATTGTATTCATTTACATGATAAATAACTTTATACTTTGTTCCCAGGCTGCATTGGGCCGAGACTCCTATTCACTGGGCCATGCTGGTAGTGCTATTGCTGCCGCTGCGAGCCAGGCTATCGCAGCAACACAGCAGGTAAGCTTTCTAGTTATAAAGAATTACTGGTTCAAATTAAATTTCATTGTTATAAATGATGGTCTTGTGGTCTCAAGTGTGCCTGTTATAAGTATTGGTTCGACTTCGAGGGTGTCTGGTTTGTACACCCTTCGGCCTAAGGAGTTTCTTGCCAGTTAATGTCCAAAGAAATTACAACTGCAGTTATAACTGTATGTTACTTTATAAACTAGCCGCCCACCCCATAAGATTTCCCATTGGAAAAAATGACGAACTGCCATACAAACTTCTATCCCCTATTTAAGCCCTATAGGGAATGTTCGGTTCCTTACTGCTCATCTTCGTTATAGAAGTACCTAACGCCTGTCCAACGTATCATGCCAAGCGGTTTAGGCTGTGTCCCAGAAATCGTGAAAAAAAAATTGGCTATTCCCTACATTTATGTTCGCTTATCTCGTCAAAATGTAGGGAACAGCTGATTTTTTTTTCGCGATTTCATGTTTGGTCCCATATTAAAAGTTCTTCATAATGATGAAAACAATGACCCCTTAAGAGGATAACGGTGATTACAATTTCATCCTGTATATTTAATTTGTATAGATGCAGCACGGTCGTCGCACGGCCTCGCTGAAAGCTTCTTATGAAGCTGTGGCTGGCGGTGAACTCGCACACCACGCGACGTTGCAGACTCACCACACACATCATGATCATGGTAACACCCTTAAATCTCTAGTAATGCATTTATGATATACTAGCTTTTGCCATCGGTTTCGCCCGCGTGGAGGGCGGAAATTATTCCACGGGATAACAAGTGTCCCATGTTCTAACTGAAGTCATGTTCTATCCGTGAGCCAATGTCATTCAAATGCGCTCAGCCGGAACGGTAATAGATAGACGATAGTTATGATAAAAGATTATGATGATAATGATATTTATTTCTGTAAATTGGTTCAAAAACACGTTCACACGTCAAACTTATATTATGTCTTTAAATCTAGATGAGTTCGGTGTTTTCTGACTATTCTGAGAAGAAAAACCGAAACAAACGAAGTCACGGTCTCTTTTAAAGTCTAGACAATTACCTACTTTCGTATTTGTAATATGAATACCTATGGAAGTACCTCAATACCTCAGAATATAGCGCTGTCAATTTCTGCGTACTTATGGTCGATGGCCTGTTATACATGTTTGTTTTATACTTTTTAACAGGACATGGCGCCATGTCGTCGAGCCACAGTCAAAGCAACACTGTTCATGGCCATCATACTACTTCTCATGGACACAATAATTCGTCTTCTTCTACTACTAAGAGGAACAAGCAGAAGTAAGTATCTATGGAATTTATGATATTGTTGGAATTTCCTCAAATACAATTCATTTAGAGCATAATACGAGTACCTATACACTTGATCCGTAGGTACTTGATGGAATAAGTCTTATTTTCTGGGTTTTTCGTTGGTTTCCAAAACTTTCTGTAAGGGCGGGTGTAGATTTTTTAAATTTCCAAACTGAAATATGAACCCTATAATTTACCTATGAATATTTTTTATTACAGGAAAAGCAACAGCTACAGCTCTACTGGCGTATCTGCTCACACTCAGCAGGCCGTGGCATCAGCTGCCAGCCGTTCATCTTCCCCTACTGTTGTGTGCGTATTTTGTACCCTCATATTTATTTTCTTATTATTTTTAAACCAATAATATAATATGTCATTGCATACATGCGTAACTAACTGTGACAAAACCACATGACCTTTCATAGTTTCCAAATGTGGATAGTTCCCCGGACTCGCAGTACCTATTGCTTGTGACCAGTATCCAATTCGTGTGCGTAACATAAAAAAAACCTTTTGTTTTCTTTAGGGCCATGAACACTGTGGTAAACAATGTCGCAATTGAGGAGCCGATGGAGGAGGAATGGACATACGACCCCAACGAGCCTCGCTACTGCATCTGCAACCAGGTTTCTTACGGAGACATGGTTGCTTGTGACAACCAGGATGTAAGTATAATCGTGCTCACATGTATTACCCAGAAAGAAATACCTTTTCTCTCAGAAATCTAGAATTATAATAATTTGATAAAGTAATAAAGTGTTTATTTTAATTTATTTATTATGATAATTCCAGTGTCCTTACGAGTGGTTCCACTACCCTTGCGTCGGCATCACTGCCCCACCGAAAGGAAAATGGTACTGCCCGCAATGCCAGACCAATATGCGTCGCAACCGTGCCCACCGAAAGAACTGAACTCTCTACGACGATGTTACTGCTTTTTGCTTAATCTCATATCGTCACTATGCCATTAATCTACCTGTATACCTTATTAAATAAATAATTCCATGTGCATTTAAGTGTATTTTTAATTATGTCATTAATTCCCCAAGTCAGAGCTCAAACACGGTACTTTTCAGGGTCGAAACGTTTGCAAAATTTATAATTCTGTCTATCATACTGCAGTGCTCTAAATCAGGGTTCTTTTCTGTCATACTTGGGACCGGAGTGGAGTTGTTGCTCAGGAATACCTACTCCAAAGAAATTGTCCAACGTTGTACACACTGCTACAAATCAAGCTATACATTTCCAGTTTTAGCTGACCCCGCATTGTATAGGTTTTTCTTACAATCAAAAGTCAGCTTATACTGATAACCAGTATAAGCTGACTTTTGATTGTAAGAAAAACCAACCTATACATAACGTATAACTTGATGTGTAGCCGTGTGTACACGATACGATATTTGGCCGTGGTGTTGCTAGCGTTATAGAATATGCTTGTTGTTGTGATCTTTACCCAGGGTTGCCAGACGAGTGCGAGTGCATTATCGTATTGATCAATATTCGAAAATTATCGTACCTACCCAATTAAAAATTATCGTACAACTGCCAAAATCGCTTTACCTATAACTCACAGAGTACTTTTTGATAGACTGAAACTATAACTCGTATGAGCCAAACGACGCGTGGCCTGTAATGCTTTATTCAGACATAATAATTACATAATAAAATAAACTTGTCACCACCATCTGAACAACGAATTTAGAAACCATGGCGGTTTTGGCAAAATGGAATATAGCTAATGCTTGAACATTATCCACTATGTGTGTCTATGTATTGCTCAAACTTTCAAAATCTCTTGGTCCAGTCATCTTGACACAGCCTAATTTTCATGTGCCAACCCTAAAATGTCCCAGAAGTTCTAGAACGAATATCTGAATCTTTCATTCAACCGCATAAATTTATTGTTATTCATTCATTGTCAATTTGTCATTCAAAAAGTTCTAATATTCCGTAATATTCCACGCATTGATTGCTGTTTTGCGGTGAATTTTAATCGAAAGGAAGCTAGTGACGAGTTGTGCATAACCATAAAAAATGTCTGAAGCTAAAATGAAGGAGGTTTGTACGCAAGATAAGGTGACTTCGAGAAAATATAATCTTGGTATAACCTGCATCGCTCATTATTATTTATTTATTTGTAGCTACGCAGCGATATCGACGAGCTCAACGAGCTATTAAAACAGGCAAAAAGAAAGAGGGCACAAGATTTACTGTCGCTAGAAATCAGGAAATTGGAAACGGAATGGATAAACTTGAGAGATACTGCACAAGCCATGCAGGCAGGATCGTCGCCGGCTCCATCCACCGCATCAGCGGCGCAAAACAAGAGATACCAAATAAAACTGAATGGATATGGTTAGTAGGCTTCTAATCCTGTAAAGGGTAATTAGCAAGTCATGCGCAACATTCGTTATAATAATTATGTTTTCTTGAAGTGGCGCATTATCATTCATAATCGCCATCATCATCCCTTTTCTCTAATTATTTGGGGTTGGCGCTACTTCTTTCATACAACTATGATTCTCAATTACTGTGAACTATTTGAAAAACATCAAGAAAACTCATCATCAACAAAACCCTACATTTTCACTTTTTACATAATATTTAATTTTGACTTACAAATCCAATCATATTTTCAGGTTGGGATCAATCAGATAAGTACATCAAAATTTTTGTAACCTTGAAGAATGTGCAATCCGTGCCAAAGGAGCAAGTGTACTGCAAGCTTACCGAAAAGTCTATGGAGCTCCATGTTGAAAACCTTGAGAATAAGGACTACCTGCTTATCATCAACAAACTATTGGACTCTATCAACATTGAAGAGAGCCATTGGAAACAGAAAACAGGTAATTAATCTACTTTATGCACAGTCTCTTTTTATTGTCTCTTTTTTGCTCCTTTCTAATAGGATCTACATTAATTTTTTGCATATTATGCTTATAGCTGTAATAATATGCACCTCAACTGTGGCATCAGACATGCAAATTGTTAAAAGAAAACCTTTTTTTGTTGTTGTTTGTTGTCTGTCCTGTAATATAGGCCATGTTGTGTAACTTCCCAAACATGGCTGTGAATTTTGGAATTTATAGCCTAATAGCTGCTGCCCGCGACTTCGTCCGCGTGAAATCCTATCCTAACTTAATCCTAACTAATATTATAAATGCGAAAGTAAGTATGTTCCCGTGTTGAAAAGTGCTGTTCCCGAGGAAAACAACAATACATGTGGCGTCATCTATTATCATAATAACGTTATTGTTGTTTTCCTCGGGAACAGCACTTTTTTTCGAGAGGAAAGGTACCCTATGCCTGTTTCTGTACTCCTGACAATGTATAAGGATTGAAACAAAAGTCATGAGTCATGACTTTTGTTTCAATCCTAAATAATATTATAAATGCGAAAGTAAGTTTGTTTGTTGCCTTTTCACGCCTAAACCACTGAACCGGTGATCCTCATTCATATGAAATATTAATCCAGGAATAGTTGTTTGTTAATTTATACTAAAATTTATTAATTAATTGTGAAACAAATCTTTTTATAAATTTTTTTTCACTTGTTAATATTGGGGTTGCATTACAGATATGGTGGTCATCTTCTTAGCCAAGTCTCATCCCAACATCAAATGGTCCCACATGACAGAGCTTGAGAAGAAGTTTGAAGATCAGCGCAATAGCAAGCTCAAACCAGCAGCTCCTGAGATGGACAAGTCAGCAGATCCACAGGAATCTATAATGGGCCTCATGAAAAACATGTAAGTTATGCTTTTTTTTAAATAATTCTATAAAGAACTAGAAGTGACAATTTGTGTTAACTGGAGAACAATCATAGCTATAGAAAGGCATTCTTATCTGTGTTTGACTTTTTTATTTATTTAAAATGTTGTAGTTGCAGGTACCCATTTAATTAATCAACTCTGTTTCAGATGTAAATGGTGCCTAAAAGCCATTAACATTTGTCAACGTGCCATACAAGTTAAATAAAAGCTTATAAAAATAAAGATTTTTACAAGCTATTATTTAACTTGTTAGTTATTTAGTATTGACTTTTCAAATTTTTAGTTTTGTCTCGGAGTGTTATAAACAATTAAGTGCACCCATTAGTCTAAAAACTGTATACCGCCTTGGTAGGCACACCCTTTTGATTATTGAATAGGTCAAGACATGGCTTCTCAAATATGCATTTTGAACATTGTTAATATAATGTTAATTTATTTTCAGGTACGAAACTGGGGATGATGAAATGAAGAGAATGATTTCTAAGGCCTGGTATGAAGGGCAGCACAAGAAAAAATCCGACACTTTAGATCTGTAAGACGCGTTAAGCTTATGAAAACCGGTTTTATGTGAAATTACATCTTAAGAATAAATGAGATCAGATTTATTAAATGATTTGGTTTTATTTATTTGTCTTGAGTTCTCTTTACTGGTGCTAATATTCTACTATACTATAAAATTATAAGATACTTATGTTAACTAATGAGTGATTAACCTTCACGTTATCTAAAGTGACTTGGGGGGCAAATAAATAAACAGCTGAAATGTATAACACACAATAATTATTTATTTTCTATGAATACATTAGATTAAGAGATCATAACATTGAATCGAAATTTTCTACAAGTGTAAATATAAGATACGTTGTGAAGTCCGTACAGGGCACAGGGGTCGTTTAATCCACCTTGATGGGGTTGTAATGAGAAGATACAGGCAACCAACGAAGACTCCTGAGAACAAAGAAACAAATTAAGTAAATAAAACATTGTATCTCAATAATGTAGGTAAGTACATACTTAGCATAATAAAATATTCAAAATACATACATCTTGTTTGTTTTTTCAGTGCGGCTTGGCGTCAGCATTTGCATGAAAAGAGCGCACAAATAGGCGGCCTGCAAAGTGTACAGAACATATTGCCAGTTAGCGACGGTATAATCTTCAGTTTCCATTTTTCCGACCATCACCGGGCTTATTCTCGCACGATTTCTGGACATCTCAACATTTCGAGAACGAGCGTCAATTGCTTCGCGTTCCTTGTTTTCAATCTTGTTGCTATGTTCAATGCGACTGTGGAAAACTTTGCTTCGGCGTTCTGAGTTGGTAGATAAGCTTAGTCTAGGTTCTGCCCTTATTTCTCGGAAGTTTCGACGGTCTGCAGAACGGGCACTTCGGTCTATTATCGCGCTGTCTCTTTCCTCTGTATCAACTCTGTCAGCTGACCTGGATTCTACTCGACGCTCTGGGGTAAACTGATCATTACGAAGTCCAGACAACCTCTCATTCTTCCTTATTTCTCGTCGATTTTCTGTGTCAGTGCTTCGCTCATTTCGAGTAGCAACACGATTTACTTTGGATTCGCGGATATTTCGCTTTTCTACTTGCCTACTTTCTCGAGCGAGTCTACGGTCGGGATTTTCCCTCAATTCTTCTCGGGTTTCCCTAGTTAACCTCTCGTTATAACTTATTTCCTGCCGACTGTTGGGGTCTAATACTCGTAGGGTATTCCTGATTCTAGATTCACGGTTATTTCGCCGATCCATTTGGATGCGTTCACGAGAAAGTCTGTGTTCGCGGTTTTCCCTGTTCTCCGAATGCAACCTCGCTTCAGTTCGATCCATCTGGATCCTCTCTCGAGAAATTCCCTGCGCAGGAATTAGCCTAGCTTCTTTCCTTAGCTCTGTAGACCTCTCGTTGAAAATAATTTCCCTTCGACTATCTATTTCTTTGTCATTCGGCGTACTCACGGTCCTAAATTCGCGAATATTTCTTTTCTTCATCTGAATCCTCTCGAATGAAATTCCGTGGTCAGGATTTACCCTATTTTCGTCCCGAGTCTCCCTGGTCAACTTCTCGTTATGTCTAATTTCACGTCGTCTATCAACTTCCCTCTTAATTTGGGCATTCATCATTCTAGATTCACGGATATTTCTGCGATCCATCTGGATTCTTTCGCGGGAAAGTCCTTCCTCCCGATTTTCCCTATTTTCGTCTCGAGTCTCCCTGGTCAACCTCTCGTTATGTTTAATTTCACGTCGACGATCAACTTCCTTTTTGTTTTGGGCATTTATCATTCTAGATTCACGAATATTTCTGCGATCCATCTGGATTCTTTCAAGGGTGTGGGTTTCCTCCCGATTTTCCTTATTTTCGTTCCGAGTCTCCCTGGTCAACCTCTCGTTTTGTCTGATTTCACGTCGATCAGCGACATCCCTCGTATTTTGGGCATTTATAATTCTAGATTCACGAATATTTCTGCGATCCATCTGTAGTCTTTCGCGGGAATGTGTTTCCTCCCGATTTTTCCTGTTTTCATCCCGAGTTTCCCTGGTCAACCTCTCATTACGTCTTATTTCACGTCGACTATCATCAACTTCCCTCTTAATTTGGGCATTAATAATTCTAGATTCACGAATGTTTATTCGATGCATCTGGATGCTCTCGCGAGAAAGTCTTTGCTCCAGATTGTCCCTAATTTCTTTCCGAGTCTCCCTAGATAACCTCTCAGTTTGCCTTAAATCACGTCGACTATTATCGTTCCTCTTATTTTGAGCATTCATGATTCCAGATTCACGAATATTTCTCCAATCCATTAGTATTCTTTCGCGGGAAAGCCTATGGGCCGGATTTTCTCGTATTTCGTCCTGAATCTCCCTTGACATCCTTTCGTTGTGTCTAATTTCCGGTCGAACATCTGCGTTCCAGTCATTTTGACTAGCCTTTACATTTATAATTCTGGATTCGCGTGTAATTCTTCGAGCCACCTGCATTCGTCGCTGGCTAGAAGCACTACGGTCAATGTTTTCTTTATTTTGCTGCCTGGATGAGCGGTCTTCCCTCTGTTCACGATGTCCCTCAAACCTTTCGGTCGAAAGTTGTTGATTCGAGCTATCGCGTTGTCGATTTTCCCGGTTATCCTCACGAGCGTTAAGACGAATGCGCATATCACGCATTAGATCTACTTGCCGAGTATTTTCTGTAAGTGACCGCCTTTGTTCGTTGTTTCGCTGCAGATCTCGGCGTTCATCGTTACGCTCACTGCTACGCCTCGTGTCTGGTCGAATTGTAGATTCACGTCGCACTGCACTCAATCTTTCCCTTGCAATACGCTGATTATTCATGTTGTTAGATGCTTCAATGCTGAGTACGTCGTCTTCAGTTCGGCTGAGTACAGGTCGTACATCTCTGTTCAGTGTAATCCTACGTTCAGCAGATCTGAATTGTTCTCTCTGCATTTCACGTTGAGAATCGAAGAAGTTTTTAGACCGACGCCCATTACCAAAGCGCTCGGTTCTGTAATCGTTCCTGAATAAATTCTCACGTGGAGATTCAATGTAGATCCTGACATTGCGTCGTTCTAAGGCATCCCTGGAGATGCCATCGACAACTCTGCTGCGGGTCAGATCTTGAGTTTGCAAATGTCGAGTAGATCGAGCGGTTTCTTCTCTTTGGTTTACATCCAGGAGCCGTTCGCGACTTTGAGGGATCGCAGGACGTTCAAGACGGAATTCAACTCGAGAGGACCTGGCTATTTCAGAGGGACTTTGCCTTGCAACCCTTCCTCTGATGTCCTCCAGCGGTCTTTCCGACGAAGGACGAATGGATACGGAGACACGTTGCCTTAGCTCATACCGTCGATCCTCACGGGTTTCATCCCGGTCGTTTAGACCTCGCAACGCAGATGTAGTTTTGCCGAGCCGGTATGTTCCATGAAGCAAAGACCTCGTGTCTTGGAGCGGAGCAGAAGAAAGACGGTCGCAACACTGTTGCCTGCCATCAATGAGGTTGCTATCGGTGAAGGATGCAATAGGTTGAAAAACCGCGACTACCGCAAGTAGTAGTAAACGCCAGTTATTCATAGTAACTGTGTGCTATTATGGTTTGGTTCTCTTCCTTTCGCGATGAATCTGTTGGAAGTGTACCGATGGCGGTCGCTTCCGAACTGAATTTTGAAGCGCTAGTCCCGGTTTATATACGGTTTCGGAGACTGTTTCTATTCAATGCTTATTAGGCGCTAGAACGCATTCAATTTTCAGCTTCCCACACGCCAAGTGAATGCGAAGTGGATTGCCTGATCTAGATCCTTGGCTTGAAAGCTATAGCTTTCTGCTAGTTTCAACGGCAGAACAAAATTGCAGGTTATTACGGCAACTTAGTGAGTACTAAATTAATAAATTACAATATTATTGATTTAATTCGTTAAATGATATTATGTGAATTACTGTTAATATCCTCTGTGGCAGTCTTCGGTAGGAAATTGGGTCAATAGGTAGTTAGCAACTAAGTTAAAAGATTATGTGTTGAAGAAAAGCTTAATCACTTGTGTCGCGTAGTTATCTAATCGCCCGTCATGATGGCCTGGATGCTAATGTCGATGCCATCGGAAAAAAGAAGGTAATAGGTAAGTAAGTGTACCTAGAAGACCTGCTCTCACAGAAAGACGTGCCTTAATTAAATAAAGAAAGAAAATGCGTTTATTTATACTTAAGTGAAAAATAAACGCTAAATCCCAAAGGATCAAGATGATTCAAGTTTATTATGTTGCGAGTATTATCGCAGGACACAGCTGCACAAGAAAATTTGTCCCTGCGCGTAAAATAATTATCTGATTGAACCCGTTGGAGCCATAAATGGGATCCATAAATTGATTTTCTATGACGTCAATACAGAATACTTATACCTAGGTAGGTAGGTATATTTTTGCGCTTGTCCAATGTTTTAAATACTGTAAGAAAATAAACTGTAAAAGTATCTAACTTATCATTACGTAATTCACGTCAAAGGGGTAGTAGAAGTCGAAGAAGTAGAGGGGTGGAAGAGTGGGGTAATACGTATGTATTTACCTGTACTTATTAAATACACCTTTAGCCGGTTTCGCACTACGTCCGTTCTGAATCCGAGAAATGCCGTTCCGATCTCCGAAGTGACCGTAGGTAGTCCTATTTGTATTAGGGGTTCCGCACAACATCCGAACTTTATCCGTCGGAATTTAGAACAATTTCCAATTCGAATTGATTTCTCGGGTTCGGATCGGACGTAGTGCAAAACCGCTCTTAATGATCATAATTTCTAATACCTCATCATCATCATCTGCCTAGCCTTTTCCCAACTATGTTGGGGTCGGCTTCCAGTCTAACCGGATGCAGCTGAATACCGGTATTTTACATGGAGCGACTGCCTATCTGACCTCCACAACCCAGTTACTGGGTAATACGATACCCCTTGGTAAGACTGGTTGTCAGATTTGCGGGATTTCTAATACCTACCCACAGCCCACAGGATACATTTTTAACCAGTGCGCAAACTGTAACCATGAATTCAGTAAATTCTGACCTTTTTTTTTAATATTAAAAATAAATAAATTAGCTCTGCCATACATTTTGACCGCGTAGGTTTTTTTTTTTGATAACCGACGAAAAATGTCTACTCTTAGGGGGTCTAGAATGTAGCTCACTGTCCGATCAGGACCAGGCCCGTGCCAGACGGCGCGTATGTGTTCCACGCGCGCCTCAAAGAGATGTCAGCATAAAGGAAGCGGCCCGTTAGGGCCTAAGCCTGCCGGGGTAGCGGGATTATTCGAAAGGGTAACCGCTGCCCCGGAACATAAAGGGCTAAGGAAGGAACACGAGTGGACTTTAGTCACTAAGAGTCTGACACTCCCTTCCGCTCCACCCAGAGCGGGAGGGGTCATTTGGTGTTTTCCCAAAAAAAAGGGGGTCTAGAATCATGTACAGACGCCAGCACATCAACCTACACCTAACTGTCAAATTTTCCCAATCAACATTGCACCTTATGCTTTAGCGATAAAGTTGAAAATCTATTACAGAAATCTGACAGATTGTAGTAGGTTGATGTGCTGGCGTCTGTACATACTGAACTTTAGTTTTGTTTGTGAACAACAGAATCTGCACCAATGGTGGCTGGGACAGACTGAATGCGGAAGGCGGAGGGCAGGGTGTTGTGGGAGAGGCCGCCTATGTCCAGCAGTGGCAGGCGCGGTCACAGCCCAAGATTTTTGTCATCGCCTCTGTACACATAAATAAATGTGGGTGTAAGTACTATATAAAGGTACATCCCTGCCTAACACTGGGGACTAAAGGCGTGATGATATTTTAAGGTTCATGTTCATCTTCAGCTCCACATTACCTATGCTGTCTATTCAGGGATGCAGCTTTTTTTTAAATACTTTCTGAGCTGAAATAGGAGTTACATTGTCGACTTATGCAAGCAAGCTCAGCGAGCGGAGCGAGCTCGAAATTTTTTTTTCATTCCCAAAGGACTAGGAATTACTGGTTTTGCCGACTTATGAAAAATAACTCAAGAATCAACAGAATGTAGATTGCAAGAGCGAGCGAAGCGAGCCTTAAAATTTTAGCACCCCACCTTGAATAGTCTGTTTTCTTTTAACCTTCGAAAAAGTATGTCTGTATGAAGACATACTTTTTCGAATTATGACAAAAACTTAAAACTCGTTTTACAGCAGTTAGTAATCTGGCCTTAAGCTAAGGCCCGGGAATGGGACGCAATGATCGACGGCGTTTGACGGTTTGTCCATACAAAAAGGGAGCAAAGTATGGAATCCGACGGCGACGAACGTGCTCCGGCGGCGATCGACGGTTTGTCCTGTTAGGTTCAGAACTTTTCGTCATAGGTACTTACTTACATACAAATATCCTACATGTAATTTAAATCACACTAATATTATAAATATAAAGGCGAAAGTTTGTGTGTGTGTGCTTATATGTTTGTTACTTCTGCACGCTCAAATGGCCGGACCAATTTTGATAAAATTTTATGGAGGTAGCCGACAACCTGGATCAACACATAGGCTACTTTTTATATCGATATTTCCAAAGGATCGACACTTATGCGGGTGAAACCGCGGGGCGCAGCTAGTAGTTTATAAATCGAGCATTTTTTGACTGGCATAATCAGCCTATAATGGTACTACTGCTGGGACACAGGCCCCACAGAGTACTTTTTGATAGACTGAAAACAGGTCCCGTCTCTTCGAGAGCTGTAATCTACCACGCTGTCGGTGTCACAGCACAGGTCTTCGAATTTTTGGTTCTAGGACATGCCGGTTTCCTCACGATGTTTTCAATCACCGTTTTGAGAGCAGTGGTGATGAAATTTTTCACTCTGGACCCACCATACCCCTGGGGGTAGGATGGGACTGAACCATACCACCTCAAAGCTTGTAAAAACAAACTTATTATTATATTAATCGTAACTACGGAACCCTTCACTGTGCGTGGTCCAACATGGGCTGGTTTTTTAGGGTCGGGCCACATTGATCGACCGGTTTTTCCATACAAAAAGAGAGAAGTATGGAACGACGTACGCTGTGGCGATCAATGACGTTCGGCGTTAGTACAGAGGCCAGCACATCAAGCTACCCAATCTGTCAAATTTTCCCAATTGAATAATTATGAACCTTATTCCTTTGCAGTAAAGTTGAAAATCTATCAAAGAAATTTGACAGAAATTTTCATTATTTTTGCGATAGGACACACCATTTTCGAGATAAGCAAATGAAAAAAGAAGATACAGTACTGTTTTTGCACTTGAAGTCGAGGTGTTGGTGTGAATTTCTGTTCTTGACAACTAATTTTATTCCACACCTTTTTAATCGCGATTAAAAATAGATTTAGTTCGATTAAATTTTAGGTGAAAAACGTGAAATTCAGAATAGCATAATTGCCATTTTCAATAGATTAATAACACAGTGCCATCTTAGTGCTGTCACTAAAATGTTGTTGTGTCACTTCACTAGTCAATTTCAGAATGGGAAATCGTCGTTTGACAGGAACAAACTAAATTTTAGTGATTTTTAGTTTTGTTTAGAGGATTATGACAAGAGAATCGGCACCAATGTCAATAAATAAAAATACTGTTTTGGGCAACCAAAGGTTTTTATATTTATATTCTCTTAATCCTAATTGTATCCATAGGATTGGATGACTGCGGTGAACGGCGCCGTCGTCTTCGCAACCTTCTCGCCGGATTCCTTTGTGATCCTCTGCAAAGATATTATAAAAGTTAGATATCTACCAAATTTACTTTTTGATGTAACATAATAATTCAAATCTGAATCAGTAAAGGGTTATTTTCATTTGTACTCAAATAATGTAGGTAAGAATGTAATCATCATTACAAAACCGTCAAAAACAGATAGGTCTAACAAAGACCTGTATTTTTCAAGCTTATAAATATTAGTGATATAGTAAACAAACCTTCAACTTCTTCTCGTAGGCCATCAGCTTGATAGACTTGACCTTCCTCTTGTTCTCTAGCTTGCGGACGACGTCGCGGTACTTCCAGCCGACTTCGTGGGACAGACGACCGACGTGACAGTACTGGAATAATAAACAATTTGTTAAAACCTCTTTGTTTTGTTTGATGTAGGGGTTAGACTAGTGAAATGGCCTCAGACATTTATAAAATTGCAACACGGTTGTTCAGTCGCAAATTACCCAAATGAAACATCATTGTAGAAAATCTTGTTGAATTATTCTATTTTACTGTCACAGGACAGGATTGTTTTCAACTTCATTATTATTACATGTTCCCAGTTTTGCATCCCAATTAGTAAGTTAACCTACTAGCTTCAGCATGTACTTTACACCATGTTGTTAAGACAATAAAAATAAATTACAAGATGATTGAACAGTCAACATACCTTACGGCCAGGTTTCAAGCAGAAGACGCGGAGAGCGGCGGGCACAACCACGCGACGGCGGTTGTCATAAGGTGGTGGGCAACCGTCGTACGCACGGAGCCTCCTCAGCGCGCTCTTTCCGCGCTCAGTCTTGTGTGGGATCATGCCTGAAACACAATGTTTCTTGTGAAAATCAGTGTGTTACAAATAAGTGGTTAATATTTGTGTTTGAAGGGCTTCATAAAAGAATTCATATCATAAATGTCAAATAATGTAGGTAAAATAGATAATAATCATTAGAAATGTTTTAAGTCTGACAAAGATAGTTAGGCAAATTAAAAGGAAAAAAAATTACACAAAACACTTGCACCATATGCCATATATTTAACCTTTTAACCGCTTACACCGGATTAATACGACAAATATTTTCGTATCCATTTCGCCAGGGTCGTATATTTACGACCAAATACCACAACTCGTTTAATCTGTTATGCTGTATTCCAGGTATTTATTTTTCGGGCGCTGGGGGCACGACAACTGATATGAAGTCGGGCGGTTAATAGGTTAACAACTTTTTTTAAGCAGTACAGCCCCAATTCCGATTTTATGGCGGCTCTGAAGTGCGATCCTCACTGCACAGTACTTCACCCTAGCTAACACATTAATTTGTTACAGCGCCAGGACTCACTTCATGTTTCGGGCCGCCATAAAGTTTGAATCATGCTGTAACATGAGTTTTTAACTCTGAACAAGTTACCCCTTGTAATGATGATGATATCAATATTGCATTAAATGTGCCTTCATGCAATAACTCAACATCTAATAATGTACACAGACAATGTACATAGTCTATGACTTTCAAACAAAAAGAACTTATTTGTTGACTCAATAACACACATATTATGTCTAGTCTGTAACTGAGAATACATACCTCTGACAGTCTTCCACAGGATCTTGGAAGGGGCTCTGAAGTGGAAAGGTCCACGAGCGGGGTTCACATTGCACCTCTTACGAAGGAATGACATGAACTTCAATTTGTTCCTGAAATACATCAAAATCTTGAGAAACATAATTCAGAAACATAATTTAAGATGAAAATATGGGATATTTATCAGATAACTTATGAGTAACAACATCTATTTTTCAATATTCAGTCGCAAATTACCCAAGTAAAACATCATTTAGAGTTTTAAAGACAAATCTGTAGAACCGTTATAAACGTGTTCTTATCACAAATTATTAACGTGACACTTGTTGGGTGACTTGGGTGTGCATCTTTTTATAAAAACACCATGAAACAATCTTACATTCTTAGGGTTGAATATCAAAAACTTACGCTATTCATAGAGATAATGTTCATGAAACTAACGCAAAGTAGTAAGAAATGTTCTTACCTAAAGAAGTTACCAGAGATGTTGATCTGCTCTGATCGCACGACCACGACTTTGTTACCTTCCAGCAGGACCTTAGCAATGACTGCGGCCAGGCGGCCGAGCAGATGGCCACGGCCATCGATTACTATGGCCTAGAACACAAGCATTCACACTGGTTAAAAACCGCCGCTGACGTACCGTATAACCTCAAAATTATTTACACTATTTTCAATTCTGACTATTCTAAAACACATTATTTGTAACTGGAATCTCGGAATTCCTTGTAGCAGCGAATATAGGAACAGTTTCATGTAATACTGTCCTGGAACAAATGCTAAACACAAGAAAGCACGTGTGATGTATGGACAGTGCATTTTGTTAAAACTTATCACATGGCAAAAACGGATCAAATTAAAGAATAGGAGGCACATTATAGTTTTAAGTTAATTATTATGTCCACTTGAAGGCATTTTACTTGATTTTCATATTTTTTCTTCTCACCTTATTGCTAAAGCCCGTCATTTTCACGACAACAAAACGGAAAAGGATAACTTTTTAAAACAATATGGCTACCGGACGTTCATAAAATGTTGATATGTTGCCATACTAAAATATACAATTCTGAATTAGTCGATCTTCTTCTTAACGAGTCGATGGCAAACTAGTCTAAAAAGAAGTAAATTTTTTGGCCCCATGCTCAGCAACTCTAATGACCATTCACTGACACCACTGACCTCTATCATACAAGTGCTTAAGAGGTCAGTGGTGACAGGGACATGTGGCGCAAGATGACAGCTGGGCCATGGTCTACGGAGAGACGCCGCCAGTGAAGATCGGACCTGTGGAGTTTGTCTTTGCTGCGGCCGACCTAACACACTATCAGTAGCAATAGCTTTCATTTTGACAGTTCAGGAACATTCATTGCGTTATTTACGTTATTGACCATAGCAGAGCATGGATTAGCAATATCCTTCGAAACGATTCAGATTGTGGTCGATAGTGTGTTACGCAATTAGGGTACTGGGTGCAAAGTCTGTTAGTTTTCCAAGTCGGCCATGGCAACGAGCTCCCAGGTCTAAGGCTCTCTGATGGCTCGATGAAAGAGAACTTCTCCCGCCAACGATCAAATCTTTCGTAGGTGATGCTACCATCTGCTGGAGTCACGCACCCAAGGCAACTTTTTTGGCTTTTAAGTCTCCGAGACACTGAGCTATAAATTGTGCATTGGATGGTGTGGGTCATTTTCTGATTTCGCCCTTATCCTGCTGGCCTTGCTGCTTGCTATATTCCGGCTACACGTTACAGGAACTGATGGACGCTAGTGATGGCGTCAAACAAGTAGCCGAATTCTGGGCCGAGTACATTTAGATTGCTATCGACACGCTAAGAAGAAGAAGATATTCCTGCGAATTTCTGTGGGCGCAGTGGATACAGCATTCGTACCGGGGTCGGTTTAAGGCAACGAGTAGAAATCCAGCACGTCTCATTTAGAGCGGTGTACACTAAGTTAGAGTAGGCACAGCGGCTCCATACTGACAGGCATATTCACTAGCCGAAAATCAGAGGGCCATGGATGAAGAAGAGGCTATTCCTTGTCTGCAGTTTTTGTTCGAAATTCTCGCAATTTGTTTACCCGTAGTTATGGAACCTACCCAAAGTGATGCCGCCGAGATACTTTGGATATGATGTAAGAGATCAATCTCCTCAAGTTCAGTGGCTTTTCAAGTTAATGTCAGGTCGTCTGTGCAAAGAAAGCGGGTTGTATTTGGGCTACCCGGTGGAACATTGGTGTAAATGTTAATCTTGAACTCATGAGATGTCACAATGTGGCTTGCGGGATAGTCCAGAAAGAATTTCTGCTTTATCGAGAGAGAACCCTCCGACGTTGATTGAGATTACAGACAAGGCTGGTTTTGTTAGTGGACTGTTTGGCCCTGAGAAGAGCCTATTGGAAGTTCCTTGGAACTTATATTTGCCATCGTGATGAAATGATTAGCCAATCGACAGAAGTCGATTGCCCAGTCTGTCGGATGTAACAGAAGGTCGGAGGGTACGTCGCTCGGAGAGGCTCCTTTCATTTTTCAGAATTAGTCGATTATCCAACCAAATATTGATTCTCAATTCGTTCACCAACAGTGACACACACTGACATATTATACGTCAGTGGTGACCAAGAAGCTTATAGAAGCTTCTTGGTGGTGACCTTTTATCTATAAGCTTCTTGGTGGTGACCAAGGTGGTGACCTGGTGACACACCAAAGAATGATTGAATGAATCAGTCAGCTGTACTTTGTCATCATTGACATCCATTCCTTATTCCATTCATTTATTATGACATTTTTGTTTTGGCTACAATCCAAGCCGAATTTAAAAAATTACGTGTACTTAGAGCACTGTATAAAAAGGGATAGTTGAAATTTAGCAGAGAATTTTAACATTTTTCAAAAGTCCATCAAGGTAATATTGTTCAACATGGAGATTCCCTACAGAAAGATTGCTATTTATGTATTAACTTTTGTGGCCTATGCATACACTGGCATGGGCTCTTCTATGCTAAGGAATCTAAAGGATGCAGTTCTATCAGCAGAATCAGTTTTTGGTGATATGTTTAAAAATGCCATAACAGTGGCTGAAAGGTTCAGATCACTGCATGAAGTTTTTGATGCGGCTGTGGAAGAAGAATGCATATTCAACTGCCCTGAAGGTATTTTGTGCTTTGATTGAACTAAATTACATTGATAATCGTATTGCTTAACAAATTGTAATGATTTACAAAATTATTTATTTACAGGATCACGACCAGTCCGCAATAGAAATCACATCCCATCATCGGATGGTTGTGGTTCTCTCGGCTTTGAGGTTGCCTCAGAATACTTGCCACTTGAAGAAATGACGAAATGTTGTGACACCCATGACATTTGCTATGATACATGTAATAGTGGAAAAGAAACTTGTGACTTGGACTTCAAAAGGTGCCTCTACAATTACTGCGACACTTATAAGTCAGTTAATGTAGCAGGAGACACAATCACAAAAGGTATTCACATTTTTTTTTACCAGTCTCCTTCCAGTTTTGACGAAACCTACTGTTGATTGGAAATGTTTTTCTTGGTCTGCTATGTGATCACACATTTAACTAACTTCTGCTTCATGTCTATTGTATTTTCTAAAATATTCTAATATGATTTCAGGTTGCAAAGCTGCAGCAAAATTATTATTTACTGGCACATTAACTCTTGGCTGTAAGTCATATTTGGATGCACAGAAAAATGCATGCTACTGTCCCCCAGCCAAAAATAGCAAGTATAAGAAATATCCAGGAAGTGGAGATTTATAATAAGCATCTCGTTTTTTTTGTACTTTTTTCCTTAGTGATCCAAAGAATGCTGTAATACCAGTTTTGTGATACTTGTGTAAGATTATTTATTCATAAAATTAGAGAATGGTAGTTTTTATTGGAGTTTTTATATAGGAATAGGGCTTAGGATAGAGTAATAAGATCAAGTGGAATTTGTGATTCAATAATTAAGTAGTTTTATGTTCTGAACAATGTAACTTTTGAAGAGATGTTCTCAAGTTTTGGCCCTATCTTTCTTTTCTGTTATGAATCAGCTTTAAGTTTGAAATATAAAGATATTTTTTCATGTAAGTATATTGTTCATACTTACCCATTTTATATAAAAATAAAAAGTTGGTTTGTTTATATCAGTTTATTATTTTAGCGATAAAAATTACATCTTATTTGTTGGAATTATACCTTAATATTAAATAATTTATTTGCTAAATTTAGATAATGGGGCTTCTTACAAATCTCATGCAAGCACTGGAAGGATGAGCTAGCCATCACATTTCAGGTGATTGCTGTATTGAACCTCCATAAGGGAGGTCAGGCCTTTATAAATAC
This sequence comes from Hydraecia micacea, assembly GCA_914767645.1. Lineage (NCBI taxonomy): Eukaryota > Metazoa > Arthropoda > Insecta > Lepidoptera > Noctuidae > Hydraecia > Hydraecia micacea. The sequence continues at coordinate 8,439,591 of OU611794.1, forward strand.
ACACACTACTAAATGGACGCATAATCAAATACATATTTTATAGTTCAATATGTTGAGCGTATAAAAATAATTCATTACAATGTAAATAAATGCTTGTAAAAATATTTTATAATGGATTAATTCATTTTTTGTTTGATCTTAGTGATTTTACCTTAGCATCAAAACATAAATCTGAGCGATTACTTGTTACAGTTCGAGTATAACAGATTTCTATGTAAGTAGTTCTTTGATTTCTTCTTTTTCTGCAGCTTCAATGTATGGTGTTCCATCTGGGGTTTTTCCATTTTTAGACGCACCCTGTAAGATATAATAGTTTGTTTACTTATGATAGGCTATATTTAGACAGTCATTCTGAGTATGAAGCATAAAAGATTATCATGGCTCATAGATATCATTACACTGGATTTCCCAAGTCATACATTGCAAATAAATTCCTCCAAATACTGTATAATAACTGATATTTAGTTACATGAGTTTAATGCATGAAATTAATTTCTTACTAGAACTGTGAAACTGCAAGTCATGCATATTAATATTTTGCAAAATAGCACCATGCACTAATGTGCTGTTACTTACATTTTTGAGTAATGTCTTAACACAGTCTGTATGACCTTCCCAAATAGCTGCTAGCAGTACAGAGATGCCATGTTTGTCCAACATCTGAAATATGCATTTTAATTAGACAAATATAAATTTTGTTAGTACAAAATATATTGTCTTGTATGTATACTTACATTTGGGTCTGCTCCCTTGTCCAGCAAATAGTTGAGAACAGTTGTTTGTCCATAATCAGCAGCATAGTGGAGAGGTACTCTTCCATCAATTAGAGCATTGACATCAATTTTCTAAAACAAATAATTACATTTTCCTTAAATTAATAATCATAATTAGGTATTCTAATTAGGGAAAACAACGAAAAACTATATTTATATGATCATTGTATCCGTTATACTTAAGAGACGTAGCAAGTGAGCGCCTGCATTGAGGACGTGCAACACCTCTTTGACAATAATAATTAATTAATAGGTAAGCACACAATTTTTCACCAGTTTTAATTAATTTAGGCACTGAAGTCATGACTATTTTAAAAGAGTGAATAGTACGCAATTTAGTTTTCACTTGTTGCTTTTCCCTAATTTTGAACTAAATTTAGCTTGAAATTAATGAGAAACATTGCTTTCTCTTGCCAACGACTAATGTTCAGGTAGAATGAAAACCGATTTACAGTACAGGCACTAAGTGAACTAGTTACCTTGTTTTCTACTATGTCTTTTACTTGGTCAATATCGCCGTTTTTAATTCCCCAAACTAATTCACTCATTGTTGCGTACTTTCTAAATCCTTTTATGAATAATATTTTCGAGACTTATTCCGGAATCGAAATAACAATGGATATGGCGTTCTTGACAAGACATCTGTCAAAATTAAGGATGTGCCACGCATGGATGATGAATGTACGGTTTTTAAAAGTAAACTAATCGCCAGATGATTGCGAATAATTTCAAGATAACTGCATCTGCAATTAATAGGTAAATTTAGTTGTTGTACGCACGGCTACACATCAAGCTATACATAACCAGTATAAGCTGACTTCTGTACGAAAAACATATACAATGTGAGGTCCACTAAAACTGGAAATGTATGGCTTGATGTGTAGCCGTGTGTACACACGGCTACACATCAAGCTATACATTTCCAGTTTTAGCTGAGCTCGCATTGTATAGGTTTTACTTACAATAAGAAGTCAGCTTAATATTGGTTATGTATAGCTTGATGTGTAGCCGTGTGTACAAGAGTCTTGCCACGTTACCAAAATATCCAACTTGTACTTTCAATACAAGTTCACGAAACAATTTAATTTCACAACAAGAGTCTTTTGGCGCATTGATATGGAGGCGTCCCTATCAATGCGCCAAAAGATTATTGGAGTACTGTAGGTGTTATAAATTTTACTAAAGCAACTTAACACGGTCCATCTAGCTATACGTCCCACCAAGGTCATGAACGATGCACGACGACAAACAACGTGAATAGGTTCGACTTACATAAGTCGATAATTATTATTATTTACTAGCTGGATTTGCACGACCAGTGAGTGCCCCCACCACCGCGAACGTCGCGCAGATAGACAGTTAATAACGCGGACGACCGGACGTACGTCCGAAGGACCGTGCGTCGTTCGTGCTTGATCGTGTGTAAACTCGCTCTCTATAGCAGCATTCACCATTTCGAACCTGGGTCGGAAGTCAAAATGGATCGTGAAACAATTTCACGGTTTATTGAAAGATATAAGTCTCACACTTGTCTGTGGAATGTATCAAATGCGGACTACATGAATAAACAAAAAATAATAAAATAATGCATTAAAAGATAAATGCATTACAAGATTTTTTCATCCAAAATGTCTTCCTATTTTTTTTTCTCTTCTACTGCAGCTGACAGCATCAGAGGAATTTCCATTTTTTGGCATCCAACATCGCGGCCTTGTGCGGACGTACAGCTGGAATGGACCGTGTATAAGAGGCTTAAGCTAGATACAGCCGTAGCGACTTTCCTCTCCAGCGTCATGATGGATTTTGAAATCACTACTAAACAAAACTGCTGTCAAAATGTGTGTGGGACGTGATATTCAGATTGATCGTCGAAGGTCCACCGTGTCTAACTGACAGTGCTAACCACAGAGTTTTCCCACTGACAGTTGAGTTGCGTTGCGTTTACTTTGTGGTTTACTTTGAAATGCAATACAATTTCTTCACTCGGTTTATCGTTTATTTTGAATTTTGAAAGTTAAATGAAAGTTAGAAGTTTCTGAGATAAAAATGGAAAACAGTATTGGGGATTTTGCTGTAATACCTCAAGCTGCACGCGCCGCCACTAAACATGTCTTGGTAAACATAATTTAGGTCGGGTTAGTTTTGTAAAAATGAAAAATGGTACACTAACACAAAACCTTTTTGAAACTTTCAGAGCCTGTTACTGGACAAAATTCAACCTTTAACTCTTCGTTTACGTCATAAACTATTGAGTTATGATAGCAATGAAGATAATATTTCAAAAATTCAAGATGTTTACACACTATGCTCGAGTCAAATAAATAAATGTTTGATTAATTTATTCGAAGTCTTCAAAGTGGAATTCCAGAACCACACTCTTTTACAGGTAAACGTGTGTTTTTTAAAAATCTCACCTTGTACCTAATGATAACAGAACTTAACTTTCTTCAACTTCGGAACAAAACTTCACAATGTGATTGAACAGATACCTGTTGTGATTGTGTGATCTCTTTGTGAAGTTGGTAGAGGAGACGCAATGTCAGAGACAAGTAAAATACCCACTGATACCCACAGAAATGTAGGTGTAGAAAGCAGGGTATTTAACTTTCGCCTCAGAATGCTGAGACATTCTGAGGCGAAAGTTAAATACTTGACTACTGATCAACTAGACCTGTTATAAAACAAATAAGAAATCCATAAACTCAACTTTTTGCATGGTCACATTTCAGGAAAGTCGTCAGTATAATCTGGAAAGATTATCATGGTGCATCAATAGATTAGTGTCAATTGAAAACTATTTGGAGAAACAATCAGCCTCATCAGACATGGATGAAAGTGCCAATGATTCTTTCAATGTAACCACTATGTATTTTGTCAACTGGATTGACCACACATTTGAAGTCCTTGGTAAACTTGCCGATGCCATCTATAAGACTGACTACAAGGAGTCTGAAGTACTTTATACTCAGTGGAAGGATTACGTAAGTTTTTTAGAATCTTGTATAAATAAAAATAATTTGCCGTGCTGTTAGTCTTGTAAAAACTCGAAACTGGCTAACCAATTGTGATGAAATCTTGGTAAATTATTGTGTGCGCACCGGAGAAGGTTTCTAACAAAAAAATATGAGAAAGGCATTGCAACTAGTAAACCCTGAAAAAATGGTGAGGAAAGTATAGTGATTCTAATTATCTCTTATTGTTTTTACAGATGGTTGAGTGTGTGAGTGAGCTGCATGTGTCAATTGATGAACTCCTTCTGTCAGCTATGACTCTATGCCGATACTGTCTGGCTGATGATCAACACATAGTGAAAGCACGCTGCCAAGTGGTATTTATGCAGCTAGCTAATTATTTATATAAATAATAAATGGAAAATCTATAATGCCTCAATAAATCTTCTTTTTTATTTACAGGTTTTGAGAGAAACAAAGGCATTACTAAGTGAATTGATAGAAGGAGACCTCAGTTCAACTGTCAAAGCTACACCAGAGTCATTGAAGCTGCCTATAATGCCTTCAAATGCCAATGTTCTCGTTGATGTGTTGAAAGATGTCCTGTATGCATTAGAGACAAACACTAATACTGCTCTACTAGCACTAGTAGGACACTGTTTTACTTATAACAGGTCTCCTATAGCCATTCTAAAGGACCATTTCAATATTGATACTAAAGGAACATGCTCCTGTTTAGTTAAGAGTGAAGATGAAGTGACGGAAAACTGCACATTTGTGAAGGATTTTGATTTGTACAATGAGAGATTGCTGCAGATCGGAAACTTTGCTGTTTCTTGCTCTTCTGATCAAAATAGTAAGCAAATAAATCAAGGAATACAACGAAGATAGTATAAAATAAAGAAAAAATTATATGTGTAATTTTTCAGGGATCCTGTCACTTCGCAGTGGGCTAGCCAGCTTGGAAGCCCTCGATCCTCATTTGGTGCCAGCATTATTGATGTCGCCAGACAGTCACCATGCGACATTACTGATCAACTCCTGGATGCGTGAAGTTCAGGAGATTCGAGATAATGTGTTCTTGATTGTGGATCCAAGTGCTTTTGCTGAGGTATGAAATAATATAATTTAGATAATGTTTTGATAGGTACTAAAAGTAAAGGACATGCCCAGACGATAAAAGGCATGAAAATGCTCAAACAAGTTTTACAGGCACGTTTTTGGCGTCAATTGGTGCCTGGTGTCTGGAAGCATCTGACATTGATTGCCGTAGATGTGCATGTGTAGCGAGTTTCCGCGTAACACATTCCTAGTCTGTAGGCGCCCTAAATAACATTAATGTGCTTGGGTGGTGTTTGGCAAACCAACATCCAACCAGCGAACAATAAAAAGATGTGAAGGCAACTACAAAGCAAGGGTATGGCCAGCAGCATTCTCTTGGGCTCTAAAGATATTTTTTATCACATAATATTATTTTTTAAATTTCTTAAGAATTAAATTTAGCAGAAGACACAAGACACTGTTGGCTGATGTTACAATATTTTGTGTTTCAGAAATCAAAACAAATGATTCATCAGAGACTGTTAGTAATATTGAATGTTAATTGCTACAACAATGTGGATGTGTGTGCAGCAATCAATATGGGATGCATGGTGTACGACTTCTTTCATGTGTACGACAAGTGTGAGCCTGATGCCTTGGGTCACCATGACAAACTGCTGCTATTGTTGGCTGACTTGGATAAAGGTATAAAGAATTAAAGATCATGACAATTAGACAAAAAACCATTGATTTGTTTCACTTTAATATGTTTTTTGGTATATTTAATGTTATAGTGCAAAAGGAATGCAAGATAGTAAGCAACCTTCTCAGCTCAAACGACGACTTTGTGTACGACGTTAAAATGCCGAAAAATAACAAAGAAGTGTCCTTAGATCAACTTATAAAACGGTTGAAACTTCTATATACATTGGTGACTAGAATTCACAGTTTATATCATCCCAAGGACAATGAGGACCAGTGGCTTGGTTGTGAAGGTGAAGAGGAACCTCAAATGGTTTATAAGAATGCAACACACACGGTGCTGAAGAATTCTGAAACGTACGTACATTCGCCTCAGAAGCCCGTCAATAATATGTCCAGAAGCGTATTCGGAAGGACCAATGTACGCTCGTCGACGAGAAACTTTCCCTTATCGAAATTAACAAAGCGCCTAAAGACCAAGATGTGTAGCGAACTAAGTTTTTCAGTTCAACTGGACCAACTGTTCAGCACTCCAGGTGCTGAAAAAAATGCTGCTTGTGATGAAACAGTGTTTGTTAATAAGCAGCTGGGCAAAGTGAGAGATTCCTCATTCTCAGTACTTTACAACTTTTCGCCAATCCGTAATAGACCGTCGTTGAGGAAGGCAGTCTTGAATAGACAGTGCAAGATACCTGCCTATAGAGATATAGAAGTCAATGATGATCACAATATGACTTATGATAAGGAAGACCTAATGGATGAAACTACAAGTCTACAAATAACAGGTACCTACACAGGTTTTAAAAATGCATTTCCCAACACTTTTCTTGTGGTCTTTATAAAAGTACTAAATACCTACTTTTTGTTACAGATATATTGAATCAAATGAATGAAATGACAAGTATGTTGTCTACTACGAAGCTTACTCACCCCAAAACAACAAACCAAGGGGTTGGTAAAAATGACAAAGAAACGAAAAACGTACTAAGAATAAATGTAAACAATCAGAATACTACAATAACCAAGCACATTTGGAATATACCAGTGAATGCTAGCGGTGTGGAGATGCCTTTAGAAGACAGTGCTTCAAACATGACTCAGCCGTCCAATGTGGATACTTTGGAAAGAATTCATGATCTGGAATATGTGGAAAGCAAACTAAACAGTTTGAAATCGCAGTTAGAAACTAGTTTGTAATTAAAAATGTAAAATAATGCTGAAATTTATATAATGTGCTGTTGTAATTAAGTCTAATATAATATAAAATTTAACCAACAACCATCCAATATGTTATTATTAAGTTGACAGTTTTGTTAAGGTTTTTATATTTTATGTCAGGAATAAACGTATATTTTCAGAGTATAATAATAAATTATATTTTTGTATACCTACCTAACGTTTTCTTTTTCGTTATTGTTTCAACATTACCCACCAGCTATCTTTATCTTATAATAATTATACTTGCTTAATATAACCAACTCATTGGCTAAATGGAAACAAACCCTCCACTAAAATAATTCAAAGTGGGGTTTCTTAATTAGATGCTATAAGGTTCCCTGAATACAGTATAATAACAATTTCTTCTAGAAAAATCTGTGTCCTTTCCCTTGCCAAAGATATAGCGTGCGTGACCGATTTGCATATACTTGCAGTTTTTCATGCTAATTGCTTTCTTATTAGGCATTCAGATTTTTTGCAACATAATAATTAGTAGAGTGTAACGGTAGGAAAGTGATAAGTTACTCCGTGCGTGTGTTTTTTACTTCTCCGACGTTTAGCCGGTCGACACCCTCCTTATTGCACGCGATGCTCTGTAGATCATATTCAATTAATCTTTAAGTAATCATAATTCAAGTTCTCTGACACTTTTGTTTGACTTTAGTTTGTTTGATTGATATTCAGATAACTTCCAGCTGGTCACTGTTACAAGACAATATTAGTTTTCCGAAGATTTTCGTGCAAGCACCATGCAACCCAATTTAGTAATCCATTTTTTAATATGGACTATAACAATCGTCGTAAATCTCCAGTTAATTACGCCTATTAATTAGACTTTTTCTAACTTATCTATTGTAAATCGCGAATATCTTCGGCGTGCATATTGGCACATTTACATAATTTATTCCACGGTATATAAGCGCGATCTATTTTACGTGGCTCACAAACTACTTGCTTCTGAGTTCGCGACAAACGTTCATTTGGGCTCTTTCTGTAGAAAATCAGAAGATGGCTTTGACAGTTATTTTCTCATTTTTGGTAAATACCTACCTAGCCAATTTTCTTTTGGTTTTGTTTAATCATTAAAATATCTCACAAGATTACCTACTGTTAACCCTCTTTGTTACTTTTTCAGATAAATCTGGTTCTTATCCAAGGAAGGACTGAAGTGGGTAAGTTGACGTTGCAGATACACAGAATTGTGCTTGTACATTGGTACTCATAGGTATCTACTTTTAAGCATTGATAAGAGCTCTATTGTTATAATAGCTGTGTAGAAACCGATTGTATTTCAGGACCGGGACCTGGTTTTCGACCAGACAATTACACCCACTTCGACGTCTACGCTAGCGCGCTCAGTAAAGCACATTACAATCCCTGGGCTTGCGATTACAGGAGTGAGGTAAAAAATAGTACAATTCTTTGTGTTCTAGAAATGCGGGCAAGTTCATAGGATACTGTTTGCATCGTCTAAGATGATCTTTCGAAGACATTTCATTGATCACAATAACCCGGTCGTTCTAAAGTAGGTATAGATAAATACTGAATATCTATACCTAGGTATTCTTCCGAGCTTGTTATGTCTTGTCTGTTTTAACAACAATAAAAGTACCTAACTAAATGTGAGATAGTATTTTTTAAGAGGCATACTCCAAGGTTCGATTCTAGGTCCATTACGAAATGTATGATATTCCTTATTAAATTTTGGATTATCTTTTGGCTCTTGCCTTGTATTGTTATTATATTGCGTATAAAGTATTTGTTTTTATTGTTTACAGCCTGGATATAAATGCCTCAGTTGCAGCAGCGCACTACATTGCTATCCCGCCAACTTTGCGCTCTTGGTTCAGTGCGCCGGCATTTTCCCGTTCTGCCGCAATGGTTATTGTTCAAGGTTTAAAACTGAAGGATGTACCGAGGAATCAGATCCTAGTATTGTCCACAGCACGTTGCCACCACTCGCGCAAGTGTTCAATACTATTATGGGTAACATGACTACATTAGTACCTGTTGCGTCAACCAACCATGAAATAACGGAACCCATACTAAATGACTCCGTTCCGCAAGATAGTGCTTCAAAACCAGTCGCCACTCAGTCAAATGATTCGAACAAAATTAGTGGAGGAATGGTCAAGCCAAGTAACGTAGCGCAAACAAACGATGATCAAGAAACCGAAAGATTTACCACAATCGCCGCAAATAAGCGAAGAAATTAACTCGTACCTAACACTTTAATTGTAGTTGGGACGTGAATGTTGTTAAAGTAGAAATTAATTTAAATAAACTATTTATTTTACTTAATTTGTGATATTTATTATTATATCTACTGTTTAGAGGAAATAATAGTTGCGATAGAAAAAATAAATGTATTGTATCCAAAATATTGGTTTTTGGTAGCTTTGGACATAGAACGGAGGTAGGAGGCCTTTGCCCAGCAGTGGGACAATACGCGTTAATAATAAAAAACGATACATTAACCCAGTTTACTGCGGTCATAAAAGGCAGTGGCAGTGTAAAGTGTTTTGAAGATAGGTTTGCAATCTAAGTAAGTATAACATGTTACATACTTATATCTAAATTGGTACTTAAATATCGACTGCAGCGGTCCTTGATCATTTAAATCATATAGCGAGCGACAGTAACTGGATATCGTCGGTCCCGAACTCCCAATGCAACCAATCAGTGTTTGATTTGTATCTTTGATCGCGTCGCTTTGGGAATGCCTCGGGAGTCCTGAGAAGCATCAATGCTGAAAGGTCGCATTTGACGCTTCCCTTACAAGTTGAGTTACGTACCCATGTACTTTTGTATATTATTGATTGGTATATCGCTCATTTGGAGAAACATCGACGTGGGTAACTGGTACTTTTTTTTACGTCTGCTTTCCTAACGTAATTATACGCTTTCTAAGTGCTTTGTCATATTTAACTAATTTTTGGGAAAAAATACGTTTACGTCGATATTTCTCCAAATGCGCGATATGTTACCTAACTTTTATCTATATACATAGGTAGGTACAAATAAATACAATTGAAGTGTGTTTGTAATATCAAAATAACAGCTTTTTACTAAATGCATATAAAAGTAGGTATATACCTACACTACTTAAGTATATCTAAAAAAAAACACTAAATGTTTGTCTGTCTGTTCCGGCTAATCTCTGAAACGGCTAGACCGATTTTGACGAAACTTTCACTCTCTCTGGCAGATAGCTTATGTTTTGGAGTAACATCAGCGTTTTAGCTCGGTCTTAGCTGTTGTTCGTCCTACTGAAAAATTCTGCTGAATCCGACTCAGCTTAGTCTATTTCAGTCCTGTGCTAGAAAAAGCTTTTAGACCAAAATTATACCACAAGCCTAGAAAAAGGTACTAATAGGTAGGCAACTACGCTGATTTTGTTTTTATTAAATTAGATAAGTTTTAACCGAAAGAAACTTTTTTCGGCTTCATCGCCGGAAAGTTCTGCCCTACACGTGACTCTCAACAAGTTCACAGTAGCAAGGTGTAGGTTCGCAATAAAACAATCAAGTTTGTACCAAATAATTAATTATGAATAGATTTTTCCTCCAAGTCAAACAACCCGCTCTTTAACAGTTGTTTCTCAATTTTTAAAGCGTAAGTAGGTAGTACCTACATTTTTAATACCTACCACGATTAGGTACCTGGTTTTTAGCGATCCAAGTTGGAGTAGAATAGAGTGATGGTTGATGGAGAACTGCAATTATTGCAGTTGTTAACTTTCTTTGCTACATGCCAAGGGGTGCCAGCTCATCCACAGGGACAGATAGAATATTTTAAGGCTTCAAAGTGCATTTTAATGGTTTAATTGAAATTACGGTTCGAATTCGAGGGCTCAGAACACGAATCTCTGTCCCTACCAGAAATATCTGAGTGCTAAACTCTTTTCTAACAAAGGCCCGGTCCAGTAAAACGTGCATTAAAGGCGTGGCCGGGTGGGTCCTAAACCCCTTTAATGAATTCGTTGCGTGAATTCAGATTATCCCTAGATTAGACCTACCTACCTACAGTACCTACCGTAACTTATTTTAAGACCTACGTAATTTTATGTGTCTAATTTTTGTTGGAATGATAGCGTCCTTATACAAAGCTAAAAATAAGAACTTTATTAAATGTGTTCGTCCTAACTTATAACGTCGTTAGTATTTTAGGATAATCCATTTGATAGGGAGAATATCAAATTGGTAAATGTAGGCGATGCGTTATCATCATCTGCCTAGCATTTTTCCAACAATGTTGGGGTTGGCTTCCAGTCTAACCGGATGCAGCTGAATACCAGTATTTTACATGGAGCGATTGTCTATCTGACCTCCACTACGATATTCCTTGGTAAGACTGCCTTGCTGACTTGCTGTGCGACTGTCGGGTTTCTGGCGACCGTCAAAGATCCACGCATGACAGCTGGGACCAACGGCTAAACGTGGTTTCCGAAGCACGGAGAGGTCTTGGTAGGTATATAAAGATGGCCACCCAACCACGGAATAACCGCTGCAAGCGTTGCTTAACCAGATCGATTGTCCCGTGCGGCTGTTTTACTTCTATTACCTACTAGCCACAAGCCCCACAAGTCGATGCGAAGGTCGTATCTATGCAACATTAAACAAGAGTAGTTTTTGTAGAAATGCCTGTTGGGATTTCCAAACATTTTACCTACTAGTTTTTCACACGCACCGTACGTACTCAGCTGAAAATTGACCTGTTGGCTAGGTTCAATAAAAAAGGTTCCATAAGAATAGTATTGAATGGGCTGAAGCTGGCCATTCCAGTGGAAAAAAAAAACGAATGACATTTACGTAAATTAAAAACCATCATAATATTTATTTTTTCTATATTTTTTTTGGCCAATGAAACGTTCGTTCTTATTAAAATAACAGCCTGATACTTACATTGGTAGTATTTCAAAACTTTTATTTGGGTCTTAAAGAAATAACCTGAATAAGGTCTTCCATGATGCTTTTACACCAGCTGTGCCCAAGTAGCCAGTAAAAATTGTGCTAAAACAAAACAATTTTTTTTTTCTACTTTTAATGGCATCAACAATTTAATTTTCATGCAGAATCTTTTTGTAGGCACAGTTCTATTTCCTCAAAAATGCGTTCACATTTAAAATATTTTATGATTCGTCAATTCTTCTGTAAATAGAAGACACATTTTCGTAGTGAAAATCGTGAAAACTCCATTAATTGATAAAGAAAGTAGCGTTTGAGACTGTTTTATTTTATTTTTGATGTAAATCTATACTTAGGTACACACCGTTTTCATAAAACGTCCTCTGGTTAATATGAGGCCTAAATCACTACGTTTGGTAAACAGATTGGCGATAGCAGAGGCAGGAATAAGAACTTACATAATCTGCTGCCATGCGAAGAAGTAATTACATTATGAGTAGGTACCTACTCTTAATGTAAGTATTCCCAGTTATAAGTTCTAAACGTCGATTAAATTTTATTCAGTTGACTTACCTACTTTAAGACATTCCACACAAGGCTTTCGAAGTTTCGAAACCATATTTGCTTTTTGAGATGTCGTCTGAAGGAGCCTTTGTGAACAACTGTGTTGTGCGCTATAATTAAACTTATTCATATTTGTTCGTAGACTGGCTATAGATTGTTTTAACCTATAAATTAATAAAGCAACATCTAAGTATTAGAAATGTGTACATGTATAATGAGCGAGCAGAACGAGAAAGCAGTGGTGGCACAGTGGTAACGGCCGCGACTTACCAACGAGTTGTAGGTCGTAGGTTCGAACCCAGACAGGCATTACCTACTTTGTGTAAATTATTTCATCACCACTGCTCTCAAAACGGTGAAAGAAAACATCGTGAGGAAACGAAAAAATGTTCTAGAACCAAAAATTCGAAGACATCAATACGAGAGATGTCCTCGAATTTACGAACGATAAACGTACGAGTTATGTACGGGTTGGTAGATATACCAACGTACTGGGCCCGCGTGGTGGATTACGGCCCACACCCTCTCACATAGAGGAGGCTTCTGTCGCAGCAGTGGGAACATTATAGGCTGATAATGCTACGTGTATCATGGAGGGGTGACATTGGTAATGAATGATTTACAACTCACATTCTTGATATCAATGCAGACAAGAGAAAAATAATTTCACAACTGAAAATTCGAATAATGGAACTGGTACTTAACCGAACTTTAGCTGGCAGCATCGCCTAACGATCACCAAACCATGCACCACGTATAGATCAGGTACAGATAGTACCTATGTTAAAAAGTGTTGATATGATTTTATATTGGCTGTACGGTAGGTACGTGATTCACGAAATCAGTAGGCAAGTAAAAAGCTTAATACCTAATAAAGTATACAGGAATTCCTTTGTAAAACTAATGTCGGTATGAAGCTAGTATCCATTAGCCTATTGTTCATGACTAACACAATTTCCTCTGAATAGACATTTAATTAAAACATAACCTTATGACCTTAGAGCTTATTAATTAAAGTGCATGTAGTACAGTTTCGAAGCAGGCTCCTCCCATCATGTAACGCGCATGCGCGAGACACATGTAGTTTTCTATAAAAGCTCAGCTAATGCCCACCAACAGCCATTCCCGCCAAGAACTTCAACTAACTAACTAAAATTAACAGAAAAGTGTCCCAAGTTTAAAGTTGCTCTAAAGTTTGAAAAAAGTGGGCTGTCCCTGGGACAGGAAACTTCAAAGGTAAGTCAGTAAAATATACCTTAGTATCAAAGTTCTGTGTTTACCAGGAAAATCTAGGAAAATAATTATAAAGTTTTAGGAAATAATATTTATAATGGATTTTTACTCGACAAAATATAATTTTATAGTAGGTACGATCTAGATTATGCATCGAGTTTATTTATGATTTAAATGTGTAAAGACAATAAGTTTTCTTTCAAGAAAGTTTAGTGAAAAACTTCTTGAACTCGCACTTTCTATCAAATAAAATCAAGTTAAGGTAGGTTAGACTCATTGACTCGTTTGATTTATTTATTTTACTGTGGATTTAAAAATAGAAAAACATACGGTATTTGCGTGGTATTGTAATTAAAACCAATATTATAATGTTAACGTACCTAGTTAGAATTTAACACGAAAATAACAGTTCTTGACAATTTTAAGTAGGTATACTGAAACTGCATAGGAGTTACTTTTTATATTAATGAATTTCTTTAAAGTCCGAAAATGAGTTTTTCGTGCGTAGCTAATTACTCAGGAAAATTAGTTAGTGTTCAGTAGAAAATAGAAAAAAAATAATTTGACGTTTTTACCCGACATGAGAATTAATGGGTCTTGCAAAGAAGTTCTAGTTAAAAAATAAGAAGAGTTATTTTTTTACCACGTTATTAAAAAAATGTCTGCAGCTGAAATTACCAGTCAGGAATTTAGGACTCCTATATTAACTACGCTCGTTGGTTTTCTAGCCATTTCGTGTTTAATATTACAAGAAATGAATAAATAGGTACACTGGGACCGAAATCATCATTTTGCTACGCGACATTGCAGTGATATTTTATTTATTTATGCACAATTGTAATTGCTTCATATATATTTTTTTATATTATGCTTCAAAAGGTTTTGAGATAGGTACATGGTGTAGTATCTTCTTCTGTACTTTATATACAAAGTGTTCAAAAATTAACCCGACAAACTTTGAGAGGTGCTTTAGACCATCGAACTGAACAACTTTCACTATGGGACTTAATGGGACTAACTCTGAAATCACGAAAAAAAAATCTGCTGTTTCATACATTTCGGTCAAGTAGGTATTGAACTTTTGTATTAAACAGCAGATTTTTTTTCGTGATTTCAGAGTTGGTCCCATAGTAAAAGTTGTTCAGTTCGATGGTCTAAAGCATCTCTTAAAGTTTTTCAGGTTATTTTTCTAACACCTTATATAAAATTCAAAGTCTTGACTGACTGACATATCAACGCACACCTTAAACCGCTGGTCCTAGAGACATGAAATTTGGAGGATGTGTTCTTTTTGAAGAGTAGGTAAGGTAAAGACTAAGAAAGGGTTTTTCGAAATTCCACCCCTAAGAGGGTGAAATTTCATGCGGATGAAGTTGCGGGCAGAATCTAGTATATTATATTGTGTAATTAACATAACATCACGCCTGTATTCCGCGAAGGGTTAGGCAGAGCTGTACCTATAGTACACCCACATTTCGCCAGTTTTGTTTTGGGTCCCATGTAATTGGGCTGTAATCACACTAATAGGTATTATAAAGGTGAAACTTTGTGAGTGTGTTTGTATGTTAAAAATAAAAAAAAGTATTTTGTTAAAATTAGTTATTTTCTTTAGTTTGCCGTATGTCATTACTTCCCAGAATTTGATCCTTATTAGGGACACTATCGAATGGTGTAATAATACAGTGTTTTTTTTTGTTCACAATCAACAGGTTCGATTCCTAGCTAGAAATATTGATTTTTCAAAAATCCAATGGTGCAGTTTTAGTTTTCATCAAAATCGAGCCCGGGACTCCTTTGAGTACTTTTCGCTATTCCTCATAGTTTCGAACTTGGCCATCCACGCCCACTTGAAAAATTCACCCTGTATCCTACTGTCTATCCTACTATAATAGGTATTATAAATGCGAAAGTTTGTGAGGATGTTTGTTACTCTTTCACGCAAAAACTAATGAACGGATTTTGATTAAACTTTACAGTAACATAGCTTATACATCAGAATAACACATAGGATACTTTTTATCCCGATATTCTCACGGGATCGACATTTACGCGGGTGAAACCGCGGGGCTCAGCTAGTAGTAAATAATTGGTATACCTACCGATCTACCGTTATTCAATTACGTAAAACCGTATACTTTACAAGCGTCGTAGCATTTAAAATTTTGCTACGAGACTTGTGAATTTTATTTACCTCCATGACGTCAATTACGAGTCCCTTGAGAGCTAAAATTCTGTCCATATTTTATTAATCGAAGATAATTTACACTTTATCGATATCGAAGTCCCAGTTCACAAGCTTTTCATATGAATTTCTTTGTAGTAGGTAATTTCTGGTACTTCAGGTAAAATTCTAAAGAAAATTTCAATAAGCTTTGAGACGCTGAAGAAGACGATTGCGAGAAAACCTTTTGCTTGCTGATCCAAGAACTATTTCAAAGAGACTCGGCACATAGGTCACAAACGAGTATTTCGTCTTAAGACGTTCTCTTTCCTTTTAATGGGAAGCTTTTTTTATCTACATTATTGCCGCTCTCTTTACAAACACTTCGCTTCTTCTTCGCCCTTTTCAAACGAAGTTTTTATCATTTAATTAACTTTCGACCATGTGACACATGAGTTAAAATTCAAAATTGGGGACAAAGAAAAATGCATTAAAAATGGGTTTAGTTTAAATGAGACTCATACTCGTAGTTTAATTGAATCAAGTACTTAGGTATGTATAATTAATTGCGTTTTCATACACACTTCATACATACTTTTAAATGAAAGCATCAACATGATTAAGCAATTGAAATGAATAAAGATAATGTTTAGGCCATCAAAGAGGAGTCATTTGGATATGCTGTGGAATATTTCAAGAGGACTGTAAATGTTTGGAGATAATTCTGATAAGTGGGATAATAATAATTCAATGTTTGACCCAATTATCACTGTACATACCCCGATAAGTAGTCGTAAAGCCGAGACTGAAGGGGATCGTTTCAACCTATGAGGTTATCACAGAGGATATTCCCTTAATCTTATATCTATAATGATAACATCAGGATTTAGATTTCCCTCGAGCCTTCGTAAAATAATTTGTGATTATTTCTTTGAAGGTGAAACGAAAACCGATTTGTTGGAGAAAATTTACTCGAAAAAATATAAATCATGTTGCAAAACAAAACTAAAATATTTATTTTTTATAGAAAAACAGTACCTATCTAAGTACCTATTGAAATAAAAAAGGTAAAAATAACATAGGTAGGTACTGTAGAGTAGTAGATACCTACAACATTTTTCTATTGTTCATCCACCCTTGACCCTTTATAATGCATGTTTAGGATGACACGGTACAAATCGGTGTGCACTGGTATTTACACGTAAATCGAAAACGGAATTTACGTAGTACAAACTCGCCCACATCCTTACCCGAGACTCTTCTCGAAGCTGGAGCTCAGGTGCTTCATAACAGACTTTCGTAATTGAATCTGCCAACTTCATATCCATTCCGGTGGCAGGAAGTCTATCATCCAAGTCATTCCGAGTTCCGTCCCCTAACGACGTTTTATTCGAGTCCTGGTACTGTTAAGTGATTTAGCCTGAAGTTATAACTTGTTTGACTGGGTGACAAGTATCCATTTATCAGTACAGTTCACACTAATTGAACAGTTGTTTGACTAATCTGCTTTGAATCTCGTTATACTGGGAGGGACAGTTTCTGTATTTTATCAACATCACTTACTGAATTGACGCATATTAATTGGTGCAGAATATCTTTTTCTCTCTTAGAAAATATAATTATTCTTCTGTATGAGACGATAATTGGTTTCAGAGTAGGATTTTCCTGTCATGTCTTGAGTGTATTGTATGTACCTACTTACGTATTTGAATGATTGTGACTTAGATGAACGACGCACGGACGAGCATCGGAAGGCATCGCGGCTGCCTTCTACTGTTCGCTGCTTTAGCAGTGGCATTCTCCACTTATGTTGAACAAGTAAGTCATTAAACATGGAAAGAAAATTTAGGAATACCAAGATACCTTGTCTACCTTATCATACGTATCATACTCAGTCTATTGGTAATGTTCCCACTGCTTGGATACAGGCCTTCTCTCTATTAGAGAGAGTGGGTAATCCACCACGCGGGCCCAGTATGGGTTGGCGGATGTCACAAATATCTTAGAATTTTTGGTTCGGTTTTCTCATCATAATTCTTATTCTTCGAATTCTTTGCAATAACTTTTGATCAGATTAGGTTTTGCAGCAAGCATTGATGATAAAGATAAAGAGTAATCAGTAGTATTTTACGTTTGTATGAAATAAAATTATTATTCTTAGGTGGAGAGTTTGCCAGCAGAACCAGTAAGTCAATGGCCCTCATTTCCCAGAAGAAATATTGCAGCATTAGCCAGAGATGGCTATCTGAGAAGTTCCGCTTCGAAAGCTTATAAACGGGGTATTTCTACACTTGCCAAAAATGGATTGCTTCCTACATATAGATCACCCTATGTCGAAGCGGACAAACAGGATCAAAATCAGGATGAATCGCAAGAGAAAAGGAACATGGCATCTATTGCACGGCTCCGAAGCTACGCGGCCATGAAGAGGAATATTCAAGCCCTTGCCAGAGATGGTTACCGTGTAGGCAGAGGCCAGTACAACCCCTCTAACGATAAACGCAATATTGCTGCATTGGCACGCAATGGACTGCTTCACAAAAAAGATGAGGCAACTGAAGACGAATACTATTTTCCCTTTTATCAAAACCCCATCGCACCGCTCTCTGAAATTGATCATCCATTAGATGCTAACGAAATGTATGATTTCCAACAATCTATGAATCCAGACATGTTTCCATCTATGTCCCAACTATACAAGCGCAGTCCATTTGAGCCGTACTACGACTATAACAGTCAAAGAGACAATGACAACTCGTATTTTAAAAGAAGTTTCGCAGGTAGTCCAGTTCATGGACTGTACAGACCGAACTACATTGAACCAACTACCAGAACTAAAAGATATGTGATGCCGTACCCTGAGCTTTTGGAAGGAGATGAAGTGATCGAGCAAAATGATATTGATGGAGAAAAGCGTTCAGTAGGTGAGTAAGATGATAGGAAAAAAGTATAACAGTTAAACACAACAATTTCAAAATGATATAATGAAATGCGAATTGCAGTGACTTACATAGTAATTGTGAGGCACATTCGCAAATATACTCAACTCAACTTGTGGAAAAACTCGTTCAGGAGTTGAGTTTGAGTAATAGCTTTGTTTTATTTACTTCTGTTACAGATGATGACGATGAAGTCCGCGAAAATTTTGAAAAGCGTCATATTGGCTCGCTCGCTCGATTAGGTTTATTGCCCTCGTTTAGGTACTCAGGAGGACGTTACAGTAGATCAGGAAGAGCCAGGTTGTTGTTACCTAGCCAGGAGTTATACAGGTCCCGAAATGTTTGAATATCATTGTGTGTAGAAGACAAAGAATCGTTTTGTGCTTTAGTGTATTAGGAGATCGCGTAGAAGAACTACAGAATAGCGGCATGATAAATGTTATTAGTGCATACTTGATGTTTAGAGCGAGTTTCGATTGATTGATAATCGTGAAGTCCAGAATGAGTAGAACGCTTCAGAGTAGGTTGTAAGGGCTCTGTGTTAGAAATAAAACGATGATATCTTCACGTCGCATGCTGTGTTTAGTGCCAAGAACTACATGATGACAAATGGCATGGATATCATAGTCGAATTGGTCAGACAAATACATGTTAGAATACAATTTGATGTTAAAATAAATTAGTGTTTTGAAAATCGAATATTAAAGATTTAATTTTAATGGAAACAATTTTTTTACAGGAAGCATTCCTCTGACGAGAATTTCGGAGTTAGGTGAGTGACTTGAATATATCAACCAGTATTATTAGTATTAATATACTTTATGTATGTATTTATTGTATTGTTAAATGGTACCCCACAGACTACCTACAGTATTTGTCTGTCCTTCCCCTTTTTAATCCATCCAAAGGTTGTCTTTAAAAGATCGTTCTTAGCGATAAGACCGCCCATTGTGTCACCCATTGTAAAGTTTCTATATTTATGTCTGTAATTTATATTATGTACATAATAAAGAGTATATTCTATTCTATTTTGTTTCCCCATCTTCCGTATAATAGCATTTTACCGGTAACGACTAACAATGTTACTGTGAAACATACACGGGGGAAATGTAAGCTTGCGTTGTCGTCGCCGCTAGTTCGCCGGAAGTTAGTCGTGTACTGTGCCACATATTACAGTGTCCTGGGAACAGGAACCATACCGGGCGGTGGGCACAGAATATCATACCAACTGCATAATTGAGTTCTGTTTGAAATTGTATTCCATTCCATATCATCTTAATATTATGTGTGATTTTGATATAGAAATTAATTTTGACAATAATTAGTCCAGTAAATACTATGCTCCTCCATGTTTACAAAATTAGAATTTATTTTTAAAATTAAAATTAATATATCGCGATCTTGTATGATAGTAATTAATTTATAAACTCTACCTTTTCAAGTAAAATGTTTTCAAATAATCTAGCATCCAAAGAAGTGGGATTAGGTATCGCTCCAATCATTTAACGTGTGATTTTGGTTGTCGACAGGGAATATCTCTCTAGTCCCGAAGCTGACGCACCAGTCGATTCAGACGACGCCGACATACCGCCGCCGCCAGTACTTGCTCACTCGCACCCGACCGGCCGGCTCCTCCACCGACCGCTAAACAACGACCTGCCGCATTCCAGCCCCCTGCCGCTACCCCCGATCACACCAACCAACTTCGCAGATACATTCACTAAGAATCGCTGGCAATCTTACACCAAGGAGACTCCCAAGTTTTACTATTTCAGATCATTGAAGGTTCCATACCACACGTCTGGAAAGAGATACCTGTTGCTGCCTGCAGTGGACAACATCTTGCTCCGAAAAGTTTACCGCAACAGCAGTCTGCCAAGTCGACGTAAGAACCAGTAGCTATGCCAGTGCCCGCTAGGCGATGCCACGCTCTACAGCTCAGCCTATCCTAGCGCATGAACTTTGAGGTGCATCGAGGGTGTCGGGCTCTTCTTTTATCATGTTTCATTCAATTCCAAGCACTTTCACCATATCTTGGAGCATACAAAATTAATTTAAAATATATACTATGAATCTATTGGCTATTGGAGCAGGGTGAAACATGAGCCTTGTTTCTTTTCTCATGTCGTTGTCAAGACGTAGGGAACACGGATCTATGATATAAATTAGACAATAACTTTAAACAGTATAATACATTTGTTCGTATTTCGTATGTGTTAAATGTTGTGATTATTAGTTTAATTAAATAATAAGTTATTTTTAAGGGATCTCATTTTTACAAAAAAACGACTTTGGCCAGCTTAAGACAGATATGCTCGTAATTGTAGATTAATTTAAGATGTCGATCGCAAATATATTAAAATATACTACCTAATGTAATTATTTATATTAACGACTATGGTTATATCAATATACTGAAAAATATACATACTCTTGTAAGTAAGGAAAAATATTTATGTGGAATGAAAGAGGAAGTAGTTAAGTATTAAAAATATAATTTGGAGAAGATTATAATTATTTTTGAAGGAATACGTCAGGAGTGTAATTTTATGGATTTTAAAGAAAGGCAGTCATATCTTTGATAACGTATCTTTCTATTGACTAGAATTAACTAGCTGTGTTTGACAAATAAATTGAAAATATTTTCATTTCTTAGAGATTATAATTTATCAAGCTTAAGCTTTAAAACGAAAGGATCAATGTTTTGAATATTTTAGCGTAAACTTATTTAATATTTACTTAAATATGTCAGTAGACGAGGAAAGAAATGTGTTGGAAAATCGACAATAAATGATGAATAAAGTGCGACCATAATTATGATGATAATAATTTTTAAAATATATCTGTAGCTAGTAGATTTTATTCTTCACTTTTTATGATATATCTGATATCAATCAAAATATTTTTAAAACGAATATTATTACTGATGATACTCATTGAATTTAGTATTGTTTTATTGTAAATAAATAAAACCGTGCCATATTATTGTTTAATTTGGAAACTCTCCAAGTAGAAACCCAGAAACCCTTAATAGGTTTTAGTTTACATTAAGTTGCGGTTTCATAAACGAATAACACTGCACACTTGCAATTTTAATCATTTGAACTACATCAAAATCATATGATAATATATTTTTTTAATTCGCAATTTTTAACAGCAATTAAAGGAAAACCAAACACAACATAATTTAATTCAAACGCATTTTTTATTTGATAAAGTAAGTAGGATATTTTCATAGATAAATAATATTATTTTCATTTCCATGTTGATTTGTAAGGCCAAAAACGGTGATATCTGGAAACAAAGACAAACATTAAAAAATAACAATCTACCGACAGTCAGGCAAAAACCTCAGATAAGGCAGTATTAAGTCAAAACTTTAATTTTATACTTTACAACTGAAAATAAAGCCGACATAGAGACTTCAATAATCATGAACAAAAAATACTATGTTGGTGCTGATGAATTATTTATAATGTGGGTAACCTACATGACTTACAGCTACATTGACCATGTTGCAAAACTACTAGATCAGATAAGTATAGGTACAAATCTTACCAGGAACTTCTCCAACTTATTATGTGGTGGTTTTCTCAGTCGTAGAGCTTGATGTGCTTGAGCTAGAAGAACTGGACGAGGAACTCGAGGAACTCGAGGAACTAGATGAAGTAGAAGTAGTATCCGAGCAGAGAGGGCCCCTATTAATAGAGCATTTACCGTCATCGCAGTATTGGAACAAACCACTGCAAGTGGAGTCTGTGCCGTAGTTGAAAGGATAGCAGCGGCGCACTGTGTTACAGCCCGTGCATTTAAATCTACGCTAGAATTACACACAATTATTAAAATGGAGTAAATAATGTTAGTGAATTTTTCTTTCAGGAAAGATTATAATCTGATATATTAGAATTGAATTCGTTCGGTTAGGTTTGGTAAGGCTGATTGGCTGTATAGTTTGAATGAGATATAATTTTTGATGATTTATGGTTTATTATTTACCTCGGTTGAGTAGTCACATTTGATCACAGTACGACCAACCGCCCTCTTGTGACGGGACTCGCTGTTAAAGAACCCAGCTCCAGGTATTTGGGGCCAGTCAAATTTAGGAGCTCTGAAGGGGAAATGGTCGAACATTCCAGGAGCCGACGATGGGAGCGGTGGTTCTTCGGAGCTTCCTCCACCATGGTGGGGAGGATTGGAAGGAGGCTCGTCCGAGCTTGAGTTATTCGAACCTGGACCTTGGGCCAAAATTACTGTCGAAGAGACCTGTAACAATAATAAATAGCATTTTCCAAACATGTACAATTGTAAAAAGAGGTAAATGTAAAAATTAACATCTTACCAGTATAGCGAACAGGAATAAAATATTCTTTATGGAAGCCATTTTGGTTTTCTTAGTTCCTCGTGTTCTCCAGATGAAGAAGTTGTTTGATTTTGTGAGTGCCCGAGTTTATATACGATTGATACATAAAGATTATGCTAATCAATCCATTTCTGTTAATAGGGCTGTCGGACACAGATTGCAGTCTGACGATTATAATTATTATTATTTCTGGGCTGGCGCGGCGCGGCGAGTGGGAGACCTGACCTTTTGAACGAGGAATTTTGGCTGACGGGTGTTGTGTGGCTTAGAGATATTGAATCTATAAAGTCTTTTATCTACACCCATGCTATAAATCCTCTATAAAAGTTTCTGAAACAGTTAGCTTATTGCCAAAATTAAAACAACCAGTGTCATAGTAACCATAATATCATCCAAACGAGTGTTATAATATTGTACTAAATTTCATTATAGAACTCCTTTTCAAATAAAGAACATTATCATACACGCGCGTTTCATTACTGTGGTAGTGAAACGCGCGTGTATGACAATGCCAAATTTAAAAAAGAACTCAGATGTTATTCGAATTCACGTCGTATCCCGCCGGCCGTCATTTTTGTTCGATATTAGTATTGCAAAAAACTGTTTCAGAACCTTCATATCATGTTTTCTATGCAACTGTACATAATTAGGTATTAAAACACTCTTGTGATACTATTATTACACGAGGCGAAGCCGAGTGTGATAAACCCACATTCGTGTTTTAATACCCCTTATTATACAACAGTTGCATAAATAACTATAGTTTGACTATTTCCCCTCCTTTTTAACCGACTTCTTATATAATTGAACATATTATTTTACGTCTGTTAATTATTTAAATTATATAAAGTAATAAAACAAATTAAATGAAACAAAATAGATAACTTAGTAGTTTTAATTTAAAAGTGCGTAGTACCTAATCGTTAGATGCAGCCCTAACGTCCGTCGACACAAGCCTAAAGCAAACAATGTAAAAGAGCCGTCTTCCTGTAAACAGTCATAGCGGAGCTACAGTGTAAAGACATGAATGGCGCTATTATTCCTTACACAACCGTCACTGCCTGTCCCACAACAATAGGGAATATAAGTATACGTAAGAACTGAACATAATATTATTATTGTTAGCGGAGTCGTGACATATAATTGATAGAAAACAAGCGTGATCAACGTGAAAGATTTGTACACAAATTGTGATAAGATAGCAGGTGTTGACATGTTTACGAGATATCTTTGTTTGGTTATTTTTCAGTCAGTTACTGTAGGTAAGAATTTACGGTGTGGGTAGATTTTCAAGTAGGCTATGTATATTGATTAAATTTTTATTATAATTAAATAATTATCAGAATTAATATAACTTATGCTGATGATGATTTTACAAAAACAAAAGAAAATCTAGTTAAATGTTTTATTTCCGATGTCTTTTTTAAATTCTGCTTACAGAATAATTGTTTATAGGTTTCTGATGAAATGGTAACCCATATTACCTCACCTAACTTTTATTAAACGAGAAAATCTCTGCGAAAACTATCCGCTACGAACATTTATAGTAACAGCAGCATTTCCTCGTAAATCACATAAAGTATATCGTTGGCTCTCAAAACCACATTCCCAGCTTTGCTCAAATACGGATAGTTTATTGTTTTCCACTTGTAACTGTATTGTAGCTCCTACGTCTGTCGGAGTAACTATGAACTAAGTTTTATCAGTTTTGTGCACTCGTATTGTTTTGTTATGTTTCGTTTTATCTGAGTAACACCTATATGCAAAACGGACTTGCGAGAAAAGTAGGATTTTATGTACAGTACCTAACTATGTTGGAATAGCTCCCCATAATAGGCTTTTCTCTTTTCCATTGGTTTAAATACCAGTACCTGTAATATCACGTGGGTAACGTACAGTGGGGTAATTGCGTAACACACTAACAGTAGCAAAATGGCTTTAAATTTGGCAGTAAGTTCAACAAATTCATTGTGTTATTTACGTTGTGAAGCAGACAAATTTTTCGAACATATTCGTATGAAGCCATGAATAAGCATTATCCTTCAAAATACGCAAATGCAATGCAATACGCAATTAGGGTGCTTGTATTTGTAGCAGACCCTGTCTATACCTTTTTCTCCTTCCCACTTCCCAAACCTTTTTGATAAGTGTTATAAGATTAGAAAAAGATTAAGTTTGTTGTAATTTGTTCGAGTGTGTGTAGTAAAACTATTGAACCATTTAACGAAGTAATTGAACTTTTACCCTGATCAAGTCCGATTGGGTACGTCGTTTAATAATCTTACCTACATAAGAGTCCCGTCCTTAGCACGTAACTTACGAGTATATAATGTATTTCCAGAAGCTGAAGGCCGAGATGTCACGCACACTCACATTTCGCCAGAGACGATCATTCATAAAATTCTCATTTAACGAAGGAACCTCTTCTACAATATTTCATTTGTCAGTCTTTCAATTCAATTGTAATATCACCTTCTTATACAATGCGCGTCGTGGGCTGACATATGTAGGTTGAAACATATTATTTCACCAGGCATCCCGGGGAAGGAATTTTCATTAAATCAGAAAATACTTTTTTGCAGAAATTCTCAACTCTCAATGTTAATTAGTCAAGGAGAATGTTACGAAGTCAGATATATTACTGCCAGTTTAATTACTTGGAGCTCACTTCAAAGGTAATAAGGCCCCTTTTATCATATTCTTTTCTAGAAAAGTCGTTGTTTTCTAGAGACGGGTATATTTCCAGATAGCATAAGCATAATTAGCCTATTATGTTCCCACTGCTGGGACACAGGCCTCTCTGTGAGAGGGGGGGGGTCCACGCGGGCCCAGTGCGGGTTGGTAGATGTCACATGTCTTCGAATTTTTGGTTCTAGGACATGCCGTTTCCTTCGCTGTTACCACCGTTACCTTCACGGTTTCCTCACGATGCTTTCCTTCATCGTTAATTCCAGATATTAACTATTTATAAAGTAATTCATAGCCGGTAGGTAGCTGTAAGTTTTAGAATTTTTTTTATTCTGCCTGTGTTGGTAATAGTAAGAACTTAAGAATACAGGAGTTTATTTATAAACGTTGGAGACGTTTAAACATCAAAAAGGTGTGGTTAAACAGTCGCTAATCATTAAGGCTCCCGCAGACTGACGCGACGCGGCTAGTAGAACAATTTATTTGAAAACTTCATGGAAATTGATCTACCAGAACTTTAAACAACGTTTTAAATAAAGCCTGTTTTGGGAATCTAATAACGCTTAAAATTAACTTTAACATCAGGCTGGATACGAGTATTATACAAAAAAGAGTTAGAAAGAAAGGTACAAGTGAGAGAGAGAAAGGTATAAACAAAAAAGAGTTTCACAATTTATCGGTTTTTATTACTGAAACAAAATATAAAACTGAACAAATTTTAAATAATCAAACTAACAACTGCCTTTATAGGTGATTCAACTGGTTCGTCTACGCACATTCAGCGCTGGGAACGGCGGAACATATACCATTATTACAGTGAGGTCTGAAGGGATTGTTACAGGCTTTCAGTATCCCACCGACTTGCTTGCAGATCATTCTAGTATTACAATCGTGGCAGGAGATCTTCGGAAAGACGGTGAAGTCACAGGTAGTCCAGTCAGCGTTTGATTCAGATATGTCGAAGGTGCCGAAGTCTGGGGCCTGTCGTCGGGCTCTGCCTTGGTTCTCATGAGGCCCGCCTTGAGAAGCCGGTGGCCCTCCTTGATTGGTGTGCGGTCCCCCTTGGGATGCTTGAGCCAGCGTGACAGCTAGGACGCACTGAAATAAATGGAAGAGTTATGAGGCGCTATATTAATATGGACTGGCTCTTAACGACCTTTGCTTAACGTGGCCACTCTAGCTCCTGTTGGGCTGTTGGGCCATTGTTACTGGTCTGAATGGTACCGCATCCTAGGGAGGTCAGCAGCCGTAGTTGTCACGTGCTTGTTCTCCACTAAGCGGTTGTAGGTATGAATGTTCAGGACGGACTAAGGCACAGCAAATGTAGTCTATGGAATAGAGCTGTATTATGTGTATGTCACCGGAGTTCCAGTAACCGTTCCAGATATGCGGGCAGCAAATGGATTCGTGGATACTGTTGCCATATTTGATTTATTATTGTCTTTTATAAAACCCACAGCCTGCCTATACGATTTAATAAGAAAAGATGTAATTTTCTCAATACTTACCAGCGCCGAGAAGATGAGTACGTTTTGGATGTGAGCCATTGTTGCTTTGCTTTCTATTTGGTTCATCTGTTGCTTACAATCCTTTTTATACGTCCTACTTATCTAATGTTTACTACGAGCTCTTTCTTCAAACAAATAGGGGACTCTCAGCAGGGTTTTTCTGTTGTTTAAAGTCAATAAAGATCTTTGTTGTTGTTTGCAAGTGGGAAATTTCTGTGGGAACAATAGTAAGTAGATAATCACTTAGTTAACAATAAAATAAGCCTAGGTAACAATGTTGTTCCATTAAATTATTGGTATGGCTGTATTGGTCCTTCAAACTAGGAAAATCCTGTATTTAAAAAACTAATATGGATTGACTTGAACGACAACAACAACCTAATGCATAAGCATAGCATTATCAGCCTATAATGTTCCCACTGCTGGGACACAGGCCTCCTCTCTGTGAGAGGGAGTGGGCTGTAATCCACCACGCGGGCCCAGTGCGGGTTGGTGGATGTCACATGTCTTCGAATTTTTGGTTTCCTCACGATGTTTTCCTAGCAGTGGTGATGAGATTATTATACACAAAGTAAAGTGCCTGGCTGGGTTTGAACTCACGACCTACATCTCGTATGGTGGGCCGGTACCACTAGGCCCCCACTGTCCGTTATGTTTTCTATAACAACTAATATTGTGTTTTAGTTAAGTAAATTAGTTTGCACCAGTTTCATGGATTCACGCTTGCTTGATATTGGGAATTTATATTATCCCAAGGAATATTCGAGACTTTTCTTACCTGCATTGGGAAATCTAGTCAAACAATCGTCATCTTATTAAAACACGAGCTGTGCCCGCGGTTTCGCTCACGTGATTGTGTAGGTATTATTTTGGCATAATACCTAAGCCGGTGTCATAGTATTTTCGTAAGAAATCAGTTTTGATCAAACTCTCTATTAATTAATACAGGTAAAAAAGAAGAAAAATAATGTTTAACTGATCCTCTAAAAAACTTATTGACTTTCTAATTATGTACGCTTTTCAAATTAATGAACCTATAAAATCTTTTGGGCTTTTAATGATGCACATTATTTTTAAATTAATGAGCCCCTGTAACTAAGCTAGGGTACTCCGACCAAGCGAAACGTCCGGTGCCGTGATAGTGACCGGCGGGCGCTACATCCAAGTTGGTTGCCGTTACTTTACTATTTAGTATTTTTAGGAAAAAGAAAGAAAATACGTTTATTTGCGGTGAACATGACGCAAAAATACACAGCAGTATAGCTTGATATGTCGTCGTGTGTACTACAGGGCTTTTGCATAATCTAGTGAAAAAAAGTCATCCTTATTCTATCAACTCATTTATTGGCGACAATTGTTTTCTTATACATTTTTCAGTAAGGTTACTAAGGCAAATAGTAATTTAAGCACATTCCAGACTAGGTACGGACGAACATAATCCATTGTTGCAGTAAGGAGCGTTGGGGTTTGGGCAGTCAAACAGCAGTCCACCAATTCGCTTGCAGATCAATCTTGTATTGCAGTCTTGGCAGCGCATCCTTGGAGTTATGGTGAAGTCACAGGAAACCCAGGTGGGTTCATAATCTTTGTTATGGTCGTGTTCGTTGTTGTGGTTATGTTCGTCATTGTGTTCGTGAGGCTTCTGTTGGGTGCCCGGTGACCAATCACTGTTGTTGTGGTTATGTTCGTGATTGTGTTCGTGAGGCTTCTGTTGGGTGCCCGGTGACCAATCACTGTTGTTGTGGTTATGTTCGTGATTGTGTTCGTGAGGCTTCTCTTGGGTGCCCGGTGACCAATCACTGTTGTTGTGGTTATGTTCGTGATTGTGTTCGTGAGGCTTCTCTTGGGTGCCCGGTGACCCATCACCGTGGTTGTGGTTATGTTCGTGATTGTGTTCGTGAGGCTTCTCTTGGGTGCCCGGCGACCCATCACCGTTGTTGTGGTTATGTTCGTGATTGTGTTCGTGAGGCTTCTCTTGGGTGCCCGGCGACCCATCACCGTTGTTGTGCTGACCCTGTTCAGCTGCTTGCGTGAGAGCCCCAGCAAGGACACACTGGAAAGATAAATTGATAAATTAGAGATAGGTACTTAGTAACACGTATTCGATGTTGCAAAAAAGTAATTGCTACTAGGCTAGTTGACAAACTCAAACTCAAAACTCAATAAGCATTGCCATCCAACGTGGTAATGCTGCCAGCCTTTTGGGCACTTATCCTATTGACAGCGATGCGGACGAATTTTTTGATGCCCTATGAGCTCTTGTATTTTTTTTTTTTCCTTTTTTTTATACACTTGTATATAATATGTATATATATATTTTAGATTGTAAAATACTTATTGAAAATAAAATTATTGAATGTATAACACTCATAATAGACAAATAATATAAAAAATAAACTCATTTATTTCAATTAATCCATTTATAGGCACTTTTAGTCAGTCAGAAAATAATTATGTAGACAGTTTTTCAGAAACCAGTCAGTAATGTTCCTTGTGGTTTATTCTCCCTAAAATAGTAATATTTCAGCGAAATATTAATATAAAGAACTATTTTTTCATTTATATGTATAACATAATTAATTTTGGTTGCCAGAACTGGGGCATACGAGCATTTTAGCTCAAAACAGAACCATTGAAAAAAAATTCATACCTATATGGTATTTTTCTTACTGTCAACTAGCCTATTCTTTTAGTCCTCTAAAAGGCCGAACCAACACCAAAGTAACGATGGATGGACTGTGTGAAAGATGATATGGCCAGAAAGGGGGTGACTGTCGAGATGACGATTAATAGAGAAGTATGGAAGAAGAAAAAATGTTGCGGCGACCCCAAATACATTGGAAGGGGGCAAGAGAATGATAATGGTGGTGGTCCAGTTCACTTGAAAATAAACCCTATTATGTAGTTAGGACATTCAAATATTATTTATACATACCAGCACTGCCAAGATCAGGACGTTTTGGATGAGAGCCATCGTGTGTTCGGATGTAGGTATTTTCTATTTGATTAAAATATCGGTTGCAATACCTTTTTATACACCTCACTTATCTTAAGTGGGTCTTTTTTGCATTACTCAATCTCTTTCGTTTTCTCAAGTGGAAAATCGATAAGGAATTGGGGAAAATTCTATGTGTAATACACAAAATATGCATATCGTAAATCATGTTTTGATACTATTTATGTAGGTTAAACAAGGCTATAAGGTACATCTACATACCTATCGATGTGACCCCCAAGAAATTCCAAAATAAGTGCTGAAGCTTTTTGAAAATTAGTACATAATATGCAATTTTAGACCTATTTTTGTAGTTCAACCTATGGTAAGGGTTTAGGGTAAAGTTATTTTACGTCATTGAACCAGCCATTGGAAGCAGATAATCCTGCTTCCGTTGATCCATACCAATAAGTTTATTGACTTAAAGAGGACTGACTAAACGAGGGAATAAAATATTCTCTCTTTAGGTGAGACATGTGTATAAGTTGACCTTATATTTAAGGATGGATCTTCTGGGATACCTAAGCCTAATCTAGAGAACACAATTATAGCAGATTATACACTAAGGGGATAAAGCAGTGCGGCGATAAGTCCCCTCTTTGAGGAGTGGCTGGAGAGGGGCCACGGCTTCCTCATCGGACACGGCTGCTTCGAGAGGTTCCTCATGGCGGCGATCGGCGGCGGCGATCGCTCGCGTCCGGCCTTGATCCAGGTCATGGTACGGAGCGAGAGTGCATGGGAAGCCGTCGCCTCCTTCTGCGAAGCAGTATGCTGGCGAAGAAGGAGGCGGAGCGCGTAAGGGAGAGGCAATCTTTGCGCCCTCGCGCCCCTAGTCGCCGCAGGAGACGCCCTGGGCGTCGGGAATCAATCGCCGATTCCCGGCCACCGTAGGCGCGGGCTTGCGGGCGGCGAGCAATGGGCAGCTCGCCGTTCGGTAAGGACCAGGCCCGGGTCGACGGCGCGATGTGTTCCACGCGCGCCTCAAAGAGATGTCAGCACTAACTGACGGGGTCCGATAGGGCCAATGCCTGCCGTGAGATACCGTGGCCCCTGTCACAGGCAACTGAAGGAACACGGGTTCTAGTCACGGGGGTTTTAGTCAGTAAAAGTCTGACAAGCCTTCTTGCTCCGCCCAGAGCAGGAGAAGTTATTTGATAATTTCCCACAAAAAAAAAACTGGGTAGTGTCGCGGGCGCGGTATTGAATCCCGAGCGTAATGAAGGATCCTAGAAAAGAATCCTGATTCCAGCGAGGGATTCAAGATTGCCCAAGACGAAGGCACCTTTATCCCCGAGGAGAATACTCTACTTTTCACACCATCTACGAGACAATAAAAAGCTATAGTACTAGAATCAAAGTATTTATTAAAATTAAAATTACACAGACCTATTCAAAACAATTAAAAGTTAAAGGTAAAAGAAGAAAGACAAAGTCATGTTTTTCTTCGGTACATTTATTGAAGTTGAGTTTATTTGAGTATTCCTGTTGAGAAAAGTTTCACAAAACTTGGGTCTACTGAGGACCAGTTTATATCGTGAAAGTTCGTGAAGGTGGTGCTTGAGGCCCCCCCCCGGTACCCTTGAAGCGGGGGGGCTCAGTAGCCGTGGCTTGGTCACCCACGGTGAAGCGAAGAAGAACCCGAAGAGGGGCTGCACGTCAGGGCTTTTGCCGATAAGCCGACGACGTAGCGCCAACAAGTAGGTTGCGGTGCCGCTTGGGCGACATCGCAACTGAGGCGGGCCGCGATGTCGTATGGGAGGCATCGCAGCTGAGGGTTGGAGGCCGCGGCGGGAGAGGAGTACCTTGAAAACAATAATCACCAGAACTGCTTTTGCCTACAAAAGTGTCTATGCAATGGCACCAAAACTGTACAACAAACTACCTTGTCATATTAGAAATTGTAAGAATAATAAAGAATTCAAAAGCGAGCTCTTTAAGCTACTAAATGACAAGGTATATTATTCAGTCAAGGAGTATATGGATGACAAATTTTGAAGATTTTTTAATTTTTTAGAATGTATAAACAATATCTGTGTTTTGATATCTATTGACATTATGTATT
This sequence comes from Hydraecia micacea, assembly GCA_914767645.1. Lineage (NCBI taxonomy): Eukaryota > Metazoa > Arthropoda > Insecta > Lepidoptera > Noctuidae > Hydraecia > Hydraecia micacea. The sequence continues at coordinate 8,471,693 of OU611794.1, forward strand.
TTTTTTTCTGTTTCGTGACATTCTCCTATGACATTTTTTACAACTTGACATGCCTAATAACATGTTTTTTTTTTTTTTTTGACATTGTTAATTCCTTTATAACTACTGCATGAATTTTTTTTTTTGTTTTAATTTTTTTAATAATTTTACAATAACTTTAACTCGGATTTTGTATGCCTATCGGCGGAACATGGTTTGTGCACTTGATATTTATATTAAAAACACCTGTAATCACCTATGTTCACAAAATAAATAAATGAAATGAAATGAAAAAGTATTAGAGGTATTGCGGTGCACCGCTCTCCCTACCTTCCGCGGACAGATGTGAATGGTTTTCGATATTTTCAGATCAGATTTCAATGTTTACGAGTTCATTTCCACGAAAAGCGCCATTCACTCTAAAAGTCAAGGCCATCTGTAACAAAAATAGGCCGGTTAGTTAGTAAGTAGGCAGGTAAGTTACGTACTTTAAGTGTATATTAATTCTTATGTATTATAAGTTATACACTTTCTTAGATTTTATTCACACATATAATTGTAATAGTATACACATACACCTAATGAAGGTTTACAATAATATTTAACTTGGATAGGGCGCAGAAATCTTGACGTTTTCACATGTCGAAACATCACATCAGTAGATCGCATACAAGCGATCGATGCATGAGCGGGTCGCTGGTACCAATAGTAAAGTAGTTTTATTTAGTTGTGTATTGTTTCTTCAATCATTAGGTAGGTACATACTTTCATGGCAAGAAAGCTGTGGTCAGGGGCATCATTTAGAAAAGATTCCACATTTTGAGCTGTGAAAACTTTTGATTTCTTAGCACGATGTACTTCCGATTTCCTATTTAAAAAATGCCAGTAATTTGTTGTATGTATAATTTTAGCATTGTTTCGTGCTTATTGTTGACCTGAGCATCGACTAGATGCACCATAGGCTACTTGGCTTCTTTGTACATGATAAATGCTGGAAGTCGACAAAGCATTGTATACAGACGCCTATAGTTTTCCATTCGTATAAATCGTCGTAAGCTTTCATGTACGATTCCTTGGACTTTTCTGGGAGTTGATTGTAGGTAATGCCATTGGCTTCGGATTTAATCTACTCCGGAATAAAATCACTATTTTCTCTCAACATTTTTGGGAGAATTTGTAAGTAATTTAATTTGTTTTTAAGTAAACGATTTACAGTATACCCGGCTTTTTTTTAAATTGTGTTTTATTTGTGTTTTACGCCAGTTCGATTTTCGAACAATCTATTTTTTGGTGCAGGTGTCAATGGTATTGACTGTCTTTTTTTAAACAAACAGGCAGGTATTAAGAGGAAATGCGGTCGGAGAGACTTTTGAAAAATCCTATGTAAAAAGTCGTAATTCGAGGTTTGGTTCTCGCCTATGTCCTCCTCCAATATTGGACCAATTTAAAAAAATATTTCATGAAGTGAATAAGAAGGATATAAACTGTGTCCCTATGTTTTTCGTTTTTTATTAATATTTGTCAAAATTGTACACTAGGCCTCTGTTGACAGCGGTTTAAATCGGCATTTTTTGAGGGTTCTAGTGCTTATAAAATAATGTGTCATCAAAAAAGACATAGTAGTTAATATATATTATTCTGTAAAAAATCATATTTTATTGTCATTAACCAGAGAGAAAACAGACGAGATCGTTTCTATGGAGAAACGATCACCCGCATTTCCTCGTAAACAAGTTAATACCTACATTACTCAGTAATTATGTCTGTGTGTGTTTAATTGTGGGAAAGGGTACCAAACCGTGTTTATCTATGTTGAAAATTTATTAGAATATAATATATGAATTAACTATTTAGGACCCTTCTTTCACAAACTCATTCAAAAAAGGCCCGTATTAATTGTTAGTTAGATCCAACGTAAAATGTATCGTTAAACTGACATTAGATACTGTTTACTCCCTTTTAATTTATCCTTTTTAATAAATGTGGGCTAGTATACGCCTATTAGCTAGTAGATTAATTAAAAAAAAAATGCGTACCGACGCCAGCACATCAAGCTACTACAATCTGTCAAATGTCTTTAATAGATTTTGAACTTTATCGCTGAAGTATAAGGTTCAAAGTTGATTGGGTAAAATTGACAGTTTCGGGTACCTTGATGTGCTGGCGTCTGTACCATCATATCGTATCATCAGCTTGTGTACGTGTGATCCAGGTATGTGGGGTAAAATAGGTAACTTAAATACCCATAATGATAGTACAAAAACTTTCATTACTTAATTAAAAATTTATTGAGTCATTTTAATAACTAGGAATTAATAAATAAGAAAAATACAAAATATGGTTTTTAACAGTGATTGAGAATAATTTAAATAAATACATACACAATTTTGAAAGACTGGGAATCAAAACAGTTTTATAACAGAAACTATTTAAAGTCGTAATCTTTTTTTTTGAGAAAGAAGTAACAGCTATTCGAGGTTGGAACTTGGAACACATGTCATAACATCGTATGATTAGACGGCGTCGTTGGCATTGACAGCGGGGACACCACAACCTTCAGAAGGGGTGGCGGAGCACTCTCCAGCGTTGCAGTAGGGTAGGGTGGGGTCAGTGCAGGCGCGTTGCAGGCCACCGACCTTAGTGCACACCACCTTAGTGTTACAGTCCACACAGGAGCTGCCGACGACGGTGCAAGGAACCCACTGGGGGTACCAGGGAGCGGCTGACACCCATGGTGGAATCCAAGGGTTGACGCCAGCGTTTGCCACACCTGCGCCTCCCCAGCCACCAGCAGCTCCCCAGCCACCAGCGCCACCCCAGGCGCCGATACCTGCACCGGCTTGGGCAGGAACTGATGACACTAAAGCGACCTGTTAAAATTTTTACAAATTATTATTACTTCGTCATCTTTTGTGATAGTTTATGGGATATTTTTCTTGTTTACGTAATTCACTACACTTGACTGCAAGGTTTGGTTTGACTACAGATTATAAATATTGAGATGATATTGTCAAAATATTAATAATATAATCGAGGCCCAAAATTTTCTTGGTCTTATCAGCAACTGCTGTTTCAGATTATGATAACTAACATACTTTCTTTAAATGAGTCATTATGCTTTGCTGTGACTATCTGTGAAAGATCTGATTAAAATTTGTATGAGTCACTTACCAATGCACAAATAACTAAAAAGATTTTCGCAGACATATTTGAAGTATTATATTGTTCGTTATATTTCGAGTTCGTAATACAAGTAGGTTCACTTCGTTTCTATTGTTAATGAGCGAAAATATCCCCTTTTATACGTGTATTGTTTGTCTATTGGATTACAAGTTACCACCTGTAGTGTATATTATATACACAGAGGTTTTCCCAAATGGAAAGAGTATGTAGTCATAAAGTAGATAAGATGTATACTGTCAACAACAGCACTTGTTTGTCTGAACAGCAGTAGGAGCGTAATAATGGGTAACATATTGTATCTAATCGTACGCACGGCTACACATCAAGCTATACATAACCAATATAAGATGACTTCTAATTGTACGAAAAACCTATACACAGCGAGGTCAGTTAAAACTGGAAATGTATAGCTTGATGTGTCGCCGTGTGTACATAATGTTTTTACAGGAAAGTTTTAATTTGCTTGTTTGTGTCTTATTCAGTTGCGATGAGAACTTGCAAAGGTGACGGTAAAATGAGATAGACAACACAATTAACTCTAAGTATTCTAGTTCTGTTGCTTTAAACCTCCGACTTAGCGTAACATAAATATAAATGTTAAATCAAGCATTATTAAAAAAAACTGTTATTTATTATTATGATAAATATATGTAGGTAATTTTTTTTGTTAAGATAAAAATGCCAATAGCAAAGGCCTCTTTTACTTTACCACTTTAAGTGCCACAGCGTATTATTACACTGTCACTCAGTAATTAAAAACAAAACTTGAATGAGCAGATTTGTTTAATAAGGTTTCCACAAATTATGTCTGTTATCGCTTCCCAGAAACCTTGATATACTCATACTTACCTACTTAGTTTCAGCTAACTGTAACAACGTTGTATGTACTCTCAAGAAATACGCAGTAAAATAAACAAATTAAGGATATTTGTACAATTCTTGTTCTTGGGTTTTTGCTTCTGCAGATTGTTCAGTCCTTAATAAAATCATACTGTGATTGATTTCCATTACCTATAAAAATGGTGGCTTGCTTTTAAACCACTAATTCTACTCAATAAAATCTTAAATTTACTGACAGATAACGCAATGCCCAAACCGCTGAGTCTAGAAATCTGATGCTCAAGAGTTCTCTACACACTCCCGGAGTTTTAAATCGAGCCACCCTCAGTGAGGTACTACTACTGCGTAGTTCAATGGCCACCCTGCAGTTTTTGTATAGTGCCAGTCTTTTAAATATTCGTGAATTCAAATTCGGAACAATTACGTCACTAAAATTATAAACAGCATAAAAACTTTTTCTTTGACTCATCATAACTTTGATATTTTAAGCCTTTATAGGTACCTCATATAGAAATGCACGGTGATTCGATTTTAGAAGTCCGGGAGTGTACTAAGGAAGGATTTTTGAAAATTCATCCCCTAAATTGATTAAATATGGGTTGAAAGTTTGTATGGAAGTTCGTCCTTTAAAAAATCACAAAAAATTACTTTGCTTCTATAATTCAAGGTTTTGAAGTTGAGTAGCTACCTACCTACATGGGTATATCTCAACCAATACAAAGGTCCATTCCGCATTCTCTCCACTCATATTTGGGAAGAAAACCGTCATAAAGATGTGTGACGGCTCTAACTTGGTCTTTGTAACCACAAAGTCCAAATTAGAGCCGTGTATGGGGCCAAATAAAATTATGAAATCCCAATTCTATGCAATAATTTATGTTTGGAGAAGAGTAGTATTCATGACCAACCTCCTAAGGTAAGAAGAGACTTGTGGGAAAAAACAGCACCAGCCACCACCCTACTTCGTTCAGCCCCAGGAGCATCTGCGACCCGGACATGACCTGCAGTGGCCTATATAGAAAATAATCAATCGACTGCGGATCCAAATAGGCCGCTGCAAGCACAATCCAGAAAAAAAGGGGGATTATACCGATAACCAGTACGTATGCTCTTGACCAAATCATGTCTCACATGTTGGAGTGTCTAAAGTGCCCATACACCTTTTTTCACTTCTGAGAATCTAAAACACGCCACTGAAGCCGCGATTGGCGTGGTCACCTACTGGGCCCAACGCATTTACCATAATACATTTATTCACCATCGACTCGAAAACAAAGAAGAAGGAGTAGAGTAGTTAAAAAGATAATAATATGCATTGTTTAATAAAATATTAAACACTTTGCTCTTACGCACTTGTTTTATAAAATAGTAGCTACCTCCTCTTATCCAACAATCAATACAGTTTACAAATATTAGTAAAGATTAGATATTCCTTAGATTAAGAGCCAGCACTCGTATCATCAAACAAATATATGAAAAATGTTCAGGGTAATCGAATAGTAATGTCTAGCGACAACGAACGTCGAACGGTTTCTCTATATTTGTTAGTGGAAAATAACAAAGATTACATTTGATCACTTCATACTGTAACTGACATGTTGTGTGGAAATAGTCTGTGTCGTAAGTTCGTTATCAAATAGTTGGTTTCATACAACCAACAGTCTGATTCATCTCGACGAGTTACAGAATTTTGTAGGCCATGTATCTCGCTGAAACCAAAATAGATTCAGTTAAAAATGGTAGAGCACTTAATAATAACAAAAAGTTAACCCCCTGAACGAACACGTAGGAAGCATTACAGGAACTAAAATATGACTGATTAATATTTTATTAATACACTATTCTAAGTATTTTTACTCAATATAAAATAAAAGTTCAATATTATTAACAATCCCTGGAACATCGACAAATCTTCTTAGAGTATCGATGGCAAAAAAATTCAAACATCTTTGGCCTTTTATTCAGCTGCGCGAACTCCGCTCACTAATCAAGTAAGTCATATGATCATCAAGACATTGCACAGGTGACAGGGTATGCGGGTGCAGGATGAAAGTTGGTTCATTGTCTGTCTGTGGGGAGATAAGGCATACGCTTTTGAGATAGCCGTCCGTGAACCTCAATCTTTGGAGATTGTCTTTGCTCCGGCCGTTTTGGGTTCGAAGTCTATTTAGAGATCTCCAGGCTGGCGGAAGACTCTCAGTCGAGTCTCGATAAAAATGTCAGGGGTTTATACAGTTCCCGCTATAGACATCAACAAATGAGTCATTCATCGATGCTATGAGGAAATTATTACGATTTTTAGATCAACCTACGCAATACACGTGGAGTTTTCATAAAAGGACTGTAATAGGTTTTAAATTTAAAATACGAATTTGAATAGGTGTATGCAAAGCTCATGGGGCAGGATGCAGGCAGCTAATTGAATTGCTTCGTTAGTCGGCAGTCTGCGTGGGTAGCGGATTACGTGCAAGTATTTCTGGAGCTGAGCTAATTTTTTAACAGGACCTATACAAAAGAATATTTTATTACAAATGCGATCCTTTTTAATCTGTTTCAGACTCACATCACATAGTCAACCTGTCTTTTGAAGTTTTAACCTATTGACTGCTTGGTTTTAAATATTAATTGCCGTGCCACCAACGACCAGCTCATAATTCGATAAATATCTATGACGAATAGGGTCGCACAATTAAATAAAAAACAAAAAACGAACCCTATGTATCGCTACGTTCCTATGTATTTTACTGTGAGTAGGTACTGTAAGAAATCAAACAACGTTATGATTTCTTTACGTTTATTCCAAGCGAACGTCTTTCCATCATTCCCGCTATAATATCAGTATTCTTCCAAACAAAAACCTAATACAAAAATTTTAAAGCTCATTCTGAACTACTTGTCCGAAAGGGTTACCGCTGCCCCGGAACATAAAGGGCTAAGGAAGGAACACGGGTGGGTTTTAGTCAGTAAGAGTCTGACACTCCCTTCCGCTCCACCCAGAGCGGGAGGAGTCATTACATGATTTCCCATCCACAAAAAAAAAAAAAAAGGCGGCACGGGCACGAAAACATTTTTCGTATTAAAATCCGACTGGGGCAGTCAATACGTTATTGAAAGCTTACCAGTGCAGTGGGTATTGAAATAAGTAGACCAATCATTGAAGAAAAGGTATTGAAATTTAAACAAACCTTTAAGTTCTAGGATTTTTTAAGTTAGTAAGAAAATAATGGGAACTTTTTCAAAGCAGCAGTTATTTAACAAAATAATTCGTTTTATCCTGAAAAACAAAGACACACTTTCACAGGCTGGACGCGTAATCAAAATACATAACTGTAAAGAAAATGAACGGCCTACGTCAAGAATACTGTATTTCATGATAGGCACTTTAAGAAGACGTTTATTTGTTTACGCATTAAACTCATGTGTTTCGTTAAGTAAATATTAGTTAGATATTAATGTATATTTAGCCCAACAATATTCGTGTTGCTTTGTTTGCAAAGGTATAATGAATTTGTATATGCCCTTGGAAAAAACTGTGAAAGGAAATCAAGTGCGAGTGGAATTTGAGAATCAAGGGTTCCACACATTTATTAAACTAGTTATTGTTGACCGATAGGTACACTTAGGGCAGGGCAAGGAATTAAAATTTATATAGAGACAGGGCGGATTTCCCATCGACAAAATGGACCATCTTTCATACAAACTTTCAAACCCAATTTAATAAAAAAAAAAAAATGTTTATATGCACTGTCAAGTAAAATAAAATATTTACAATAATAATATGTATTTTTATTGTAAATAATTTTAAGTATGCCTTAAGGTAAGTAAAGTTGTATGTTTGAGCTGCAGTCAATACCTAAGCTAAGATAACTTAAACAGTGGTTTAGGCTATGCCTTGTCTTGTCAGTGAATTTAAAATTATTATTATTATGAAGTTGGACTTTATGCATAAAGCTAGAAATACTAGGTGGTCTACCCCACAGAAATATAACTGTTCTGTGGTCTACCCTATCGGAAGATGCAATAATTTTACTACAAATGGCGGCAAATGTCAATTCTGCTTTGTCATTTGTGAAGCAAACAGAATCCATACTAAATACACGTCAACAAGACCTGAATAGGACGCTATCACATTTTGAACTCGCTCAAGTTTAGGTATCTGAATCGCAACACAGCAACATTACGCGCACGCACACATTGAAACCATTGTTCGCTCGATTTTTATACGTAACTTAACTAATCTTGGTACTTGAAGATATTTTTTTTTAATTTTGCTGGTATTTATTGAGTAAAGTTAGTTGTAAGTTCGCAATCGAATTTGGTAAGTGTTATTAGTACTTACTATCTGCGTGATAATCATGTTTTTAGTATTGTTGAAGTTCACCAGTCAACGTTCAACATCAGTTACGTTCATTACTAGGTACCCAAAAACGACCTTAACATTTTAGTATTACAAGGAACATCCACATTTATACCACAGTCTGCTGTTAGTTTGAAAAGATGTACCTAAGTACTTTTAAATATTATTTTTGATGTCAATTGTTGGAGTATTACATAATCAAATACTAGCCTGGGAGTTTATCGTAGTTTCGTTGTGATATTTAAAAATAATCATTCCCTTATGAAAACAGTAAGTATTTTATTTACTTAAAAATTAAAACAAAGTAAATCAAAAGTAATTTATTCAAATTAGAAAGTCCCCCAAAACGCCCGCCCTTCACTTCTTAGTGCTTTCGCTGGGAAGAAGTGGCGCAACAAACTCCCCAGCAGCACAGCTGTCTTTTCACATAGAAATATTTCATTGTACTACTACTATACTCCATAGGTTTAGGTAGCTAAATAAAGGTAAACAAAAAAACCACGCGACTTTGTTAACCGACTAAACGTAATACCAGTCTATTCAGTTGTCATGCTACGTCACAATTGTATTCTTCAATATAGCAACATTATAATTCACTAAAAAAATTACTGAATTGAAGAGTAAAACTGTGACGTAGCATGACAACTGGATATACTGGTATTATGAAGAAATTGGCCGTAAGTCGATTTGTCACAAACAAAAATCCGCCACCTTGAATAAAAAATGGATGTTATATTCGTAATCATCACCCCGAAAAACCCCAAAATCGACTATTAATATCGAATGTCTAAAAAAATATTTCTAATGTCAAATAATATAAAAGTCCGCCATATTGGATTTAGAGTGACGTCATTTTATTTTTCGAGTTATTCTCAGCAATCCCTTTCATTTGATATCCATATTGTAGGAGTGCCTTAAAAATAAGTAGTCCGCCATCTTGGGCGTTCCGCCATTTTGGATTTAGAATAACGTCACACAGCTAAACATGCATTGTCATCCAAACTAAACGTGCATACAAAATTTCAGCTCAATCGGTTGAAGATATCTGCTTCAAAATTTAGTTGCAAGAGTCCACCCGAACAAACATAGTTACATACATACATACATATATTGCAAGTTAAATAAAACCTTGTAAAAATTACAACTAAGTATTTGTTTCTGAAACAAATACCAATAATCGTACTTAATTTTATTTCGGTCCGAAAAAGTATCAACTTCGTCCGACCTCAGTACACAACTCGGAACTCACTTTTTTACGTAATTATTTTTTGCGAGAAAGCGACACAGACATGCTTCCACGAGCGCCTCTGAGCGCGGAATGACGAACCGCAAGTGTCCGCGGGTAGAAAATGTATGGAGAAATTTGAGAGCGTTTCTTATTTGTCTCATAAATGAAAAAGTTATTTATTTATCTACAAAATATTTAGCTTGTCGTATAGAAGACTATATAAGCAACAATATCTTCTTATTTTTAAGTTAAAATATGCATTGGATTTAGCTATATAGGTCCTTATTCAAACCCCTTTTTATTAATTTTTTTGCGATTACTGTGATGGTAAAAACGTATTTGTGTGAAAATTTTGTATGGGGCTATTTAATTGTTATGGAGCCATTCTGGAGATGAATATATTATCTTTAATTTGAAACCAAGATATCCTTGCAGTTGCGACTCCAAGTTCATTAAAATGGTACCTGAAAAGCACTGTTATTCGTGGAAAAATGTGATAGCGAGATCGCGGGATAATTGTTTCGGGTCGCCTAATCTCTCGCTTTGTCCATTTGCACTGGCCGGCAAGATCGCCTGATTTAACCGTTCCAGAATTCTTCTTTTTGTGAGGTTTTGTGAAGTCACGAGTCTATGTCAACAAGCCTCAGACTCTTGAAGCCCTCAAAGAGAATATCCGTCGAGAATGCGAGTACCTATCGCCGGAAGTTCTGACAAGACTGATGGAAAATGACATTAATCGGGCCCGAATGGTCATCAATTCTTAGCGTCGTCGGCCATTATGATTTTCTAGAATTAGTGGAAAAAAATTTAAAACCTCAAATAAACATAATATCTAATTCAAAAGCAGAACCAAAGTTTTTCATTCATACAAAAAAAATTGTGACAACTTTTGCGCCACCTTGTCGGTACCTACTATTTTTTTTTATTTCATTTTATGTTCCTAGCGGAACAGGCTAGGGTCAGGGACCATGCTGCCTAGTCATCAGTTTTCGGTAGACTATAAAGGCCTCCCCTTTTTCCTTCCAAACCTCCCTGTCTTGAGCGATCTCTGGCCATGATGCCACCTTGTATATAATTATATAATAATTTAAGTTGTTTCCAGCACTATGCCCTGAGGAGGGGCTGCTGTATATTTCTAAATCTATTAAGATGATGTTTATTCTCTGAAAGAAAAGCCCTAAAGCCGATTAAATTTAGGCTTTTAAATAATTAAGAACTTCAAAACTCTTTGTTCTTATGAGGAACCCCAAATACTTCACTAATATGTACGTGTTTAAAACGTGGTACCTATGTACTTAATGATACTTTATAGGGTTTTCTTGCTACGTACTTAAGTAGGTTTCTATCTACCTACTACATTTTTTTTATTGGTTTTAATCGTTTTTCTTTTATAATGTAGGTAGTTGTTATCTGCAATTTCGTTACCGGTATTTTGTTTTCTTAATCATGTGCCGTCGTTGGTGTGCGCACGACAACATACCAAAGTTTTATCGTTATCGGATGAATGGGTTAGGAACACGTACGGGACAAAAAGCATGCATTTTTATAAATATAAATCCATCAGCCTAGCCTTTCCCCAACTATGGAGGGGTCAGCTTCCAGTCTTGTCGGATGCAGCTGTATATCAGTATTTTACATGAAGTGATTGCCTGTCTGACTTCCACAACCAAGTTACTGGGTAACACGATACTTCTTGTTAAGACTGGCTATCAGACTTTCGGGCTTCTGACGTCCCGTACCAACTGTCAAAGATCCACGAATGCCAGCCGGGACCAACGGCGTAACGTGCTGTCCTTACAAAAAGTGCAATAACTCGGATTTTGGGCTTAATTAAAAGTTAAAGCCCAAAATCAAAAGAATTTGTTGATTACGGATATGTATGTAACTTTTTAAAGCCCAAAATCAGCGGAATTTGTTGATTGCGGATATGTATGTAACTTTTTAAAGCCTAAAATCCGAGTTATTGCACTTTTTGTAAGGACGGCGGCGTGCTTGCATGCATTGTTATATTTAGTACTTACTTGTCTAATTAAAATCAAAGCATCGTTTTTATGTTAAGCTACCAAATTGTCTTATAATAAATTACCTACGTAGGTATATTCATTTTTTATTGTCTGAGTAATGATGCCAGCAGGCATCTCGTAGGTACAATACAACTGCAACGTCAAAACATTACACTTACCATCTAAAAAGCGCGCCTACCAATTTTAGGATAGCATAAAATGGTTGACGCGTGTACCAGAATTAAATCGGCTGTAGGAACTTATGCAATAATTTTATATTTAGTATGAAGCAAAAAGAAATAAATGTGGATTTATGCTATAATTACTTTAGTTTTAGTTTAGTTTACATATGTACAGTCAACAAAAGAGATAAGTATGCAGGATCTTCGCTTTCTGTAAAATAAACATAAAGTTTGTTGCTATTAGCTTCATATGATACACCAAAATCTTGCAATTACTTATGCATCCTGAAATGAAATGTTTACATATGTACAGTCAACAAAAGAGATAAGTATGCAGGATCTTCGGATATAGTTAAGAAACCGATGGACGTTGTCGACTGAAATTTAATTTGATAAATGAGCTGTTTGTTTTCTATTAATACAATCAAATTTTATTCGAGAACATCCACCAGTTTCTTACTAAACTTCAACTATATCCGACGATCCTGCATATTTATCTCTTTTGTTGACTGTACCTTTAATGCACCTTTCTAACACCGTACCTATGTGAAGTATTAAGTTCTTATTAATATCATACTGATGCTGCTTACATCAACACATTTCTCTTTTCATTTTGGTATTGTAAAAGAGACTTAGAAGAAAATGATTAACATGAATAAAACGTTTCGATATGTACTTACTGTGCGTAGAGCGCTGTTCTATCTAATGCAGTCAGCAGGCTAATTGCGTAAGACACTATCAGTAGCAATGGGTTTAATTTTGACAGTTCAAATACATTCATTGCGTTATGTACGTTGTTGAGCAGACACATTTTTAGAACATAATATATGAAGCATGGATTAGCAATATCCTTCAAAATGATTCAGATAGAGATTGATAGTGTGTTACGCAATTAGGGTGCAGAATTGAATAGAATACTGTGCAGGTCTTCTCTCTATATACTAAATCCGTAGTTTCGACCAAAGTTACAGGTGTTTCCTACAATCCTACTCCGTATCACCTACGGACAATCTTTTGTTTTTGGGGGAATCATCCCCCCGTTCTTGTTTCCCCCCGAAAGTTATAATAAAAATATCGTTTAATTACATTCTCGATTCCCCACGAAATTAAAAAAATAAGTATGTACAGTGAAGCGAGAAAGTGCAACAACTGAAATATTATTTTTAAGAGCCAATTTTGATGAGTAAATGAAAGATCCTTGTAAGAAATCAGCTCAATAAAAACTATGCGCATCAAAATATAATTTAGCTAGTTTTTTTACTCAATTTTGTTGATTTTTAATAAGTATTTATTGATTTGTGTTTAAAATATGTAAATTAGGTAATCTTATATTGTAATTAAATAATAATAATACTTATTAATAATCGCTTAGTACTTTTTTCTTTGATTGTACCACCTTGATTTCGTCTGATAAAACGGGATTAATAAAATATATTATAACTTTTCGGGTGGAAACAAGAACGGGGGGAATCAGCATTATAACCCGGTTCATTAAAGAAAGGAATCTTAAATGGCGGCGCTTATCATGTTCTCTCGCTCGCACACTAGTGCCGTCTATACTCACTCTCGCGCGTACCGTAAGCAGAAATAAAATTAGTCTTGATTTGCTTCCACGCTGTCTTGAACTCTTGACGCGCTCAGTGATCCTTTTTACGAATTCCTTGTTATATATTCCGTTGTTACCTGTTTGTTATTGTTGTTCAGTTTTGTTTTATTGTTGTTTCGTTGTTTGGTCGTGTGTACTGTGCGGAGACAGTTATTATGACTCCTTTGAAAAAAAAAAACTTTGGCTTGAAATTTTACATGCTAACTGTACTATCTGTCAATGCAAGTACAAGCCGCCATTTAAGATTCCTTTCTTCAATGCATCGGCTTATAACAAAACATATTAGTTCGGAGCCCAAACTAAGAACGAATGACAACATGATTTGACAGTTGTCCTTACTCCCAATTAATTAAGTTTCAGAAAGGGTAAAAACCATTTCGAAAAGTTAATTAATCGGGAGTAAGGTTCATTTTGAAGTATCGAACTACGATGGGCCAGTATATTCCGTGAAAGAATTAGAGAATAGGCGCCAGTAACGATATAAGTAGAACCAAATGAGGTGCTCGTTAATACGTTTTTAAAACAAAACGTAGGTAACAGCAAACACAACAGTAAGTAGATTAGAAAAATATCTCAGTATCTATTCGAAAAATTCTGCGTATGGTCTTAGAATTTTAATACCCAATTACCGAGAGTCATTTGGTGTACAATAAGCGAAGCATGCAAACAATGTAATCTCACAGATAAGTATGGAGACACAGGCACGTGCACGACGTGCACGTTAGTTCATTGCGTAATTTTGTCTTAACTGACCCTGGCAATGAGGGCTTTTCATTAAACGAGGATTCAGCCTTCATTAATCGTAGATAAGCTTCGTGTAAATAGGTAAGGGCCCTACTTTGTAAGCCATGCGAAGTAATAGTTAGGTAACTAGTGCGGTAGTTGATTAATTATTTTTTCGACTGTTGTACCTTCTTCTCCTCCTTTCTGGTAACCCTGTTACGTACAATGGATAGCTTAGTATAAGATTCAGTATGTCAGATTCAGTATGTCAGATTCAGTACGTCAGATTCAGTATGTCAGATTCAGTAATCACAAATCTTTGTGATGACAAGTCTTAGTAGCATCATTCTCCAGCCCTTACCCTATTTCCATGTCAATATTTACTAACTTTCTAGCTATATCATCTTTTATCATGTTTGAGAATCTGGCGATATGCTTGTACCGAAATGTTGAAAGCGTTTGCGTCGTGAGACTGTCAGCATATACCTACACAAATAAAGTCTATTCAAACTTATGTTTCAAATTAATATTATTTCAAGTTAAACAAATATCAACTTTATTTTAATTGTAATAAAGTTGATTTCAGAGTGACTAGCACTATTAAAAAATTTATAAAAATGTTTGAAGTTGTAGCGTCAACTGAACTTTATTGTGTAGGATTTAAAGTAATTTTTCCATAAACTCATATTTGTTTGCATTTTTGGGAAATAAATCGTGAATGCAGATTACGTAGGTACATAAACTCACGCCTTTTCCCATGGGGGCAGGCGGAGACTACAGAACGCCGTCTGCTACGATCTTTACATACTCCTTTTGCTTCGTTTACGTTCATACATTTAGTCATACTCGCACGCCAGTTGCGAGTACTACGCATCTGAAGTTTCTGAATAACATCACCAATGACGTCAGCATAGAGGAACATTATAGGAACTGTATATGATGACATAAAATAGGAACGAAATTCAAATGAAACCATGTCGTTTATCACTGTGGCGAAATCTAAATTGCCACATGCGAACTACGCATCACACTGACGTCACGCAAAAATCCTGCATCGTGCAAGCAGAGTTTACTGCCCTGAAGATACGTTATGACAGTCGTAAACGATGGTCAGTAACTCGACCGACTGATAGGTCAGTCGAACTTTATAATATCAGTTTTACGATAGTAAACTGCAAGTAGGTACTGTATGTACTAAGGTACAGTCATCATCATCATCTGCCTAGCCTTTTCCCAACTATGTTGGGGTCGGCTTCCAGTCTAACCGGATGCAGCTGAATACCAGTAATAATAATAATACTAAGGTACAGTCATGAACATAAATATATTGCTATGGACAGCTCAGCAATATTATATGATTTGATGGTTTATCCATTAATATCTGTCGTCAAGAAGACGGTATATATATGTGATCAATTCTGGAAGGCATATACAAATGGTAGCAGACATATCTGAATTCGAAAACTATCTTAATTGTCATTTCTTCTTATATTTTTTTTGAAAACTATCTGACGAGACATGCGTGGATAAAATAATCCATGCTGCATCGGTTTCAAAAAGTATTTGTCATCTCTTAGAATGCAATAATATCGGACATGTCTTGCGTTATAAATATCTGCCAACTCAGTTAAATTCTGAAGAATGTGATATTTCATTCTGATAAAAAAATATCAGGACAATTCTCGTAATTTTAAGAACGTTCACTGTCTGATTTCAGTCTCAATTTGCAAAAAATACTTCTAATTTCCCTACATTTTGACAGGTTTTTGACATTTGTTTATCGCCGAGATGAGACTGCGACTAGATTTTGAACGTTTTAAATTACAAGAATCGGCCTATCACTTTGGCAGCATAACCTGACAATCGACTGAATAATGTATCGAGATTTCTTCATAACGCAATGAGTGCCGCTCAAGTTGCAAAAAAATGTGACATTCCTCTGGCAGGATAATTAATGTCTGACGGCGATGTTTGAAGGAATAAATGTCAATCATAAGCGATTTCTTTTCTTTTTTGCAACTGAGTCGATTTCGACTATTCTGCCAGTATCTTAAAGTAGGTAAGTATCAATTTCGTACTTAATACTGGACACAAGCTCAGTTGCCAAAAAGAGAAAAAAATGCTTATTATTGACATTTTATGCTCGTGATTACATTTTAGTATCTCTATATAGTTTTGAAGTTTTATTTTAAATTATATAAATATTAAGCTATTGTACCTATACCTAATAGGTACTAATAGTACTAATAGTACCTAATAGGTACTTAAAAGAAGAAGAAAGAAAGAAAGAAAGAAAAGGGAGAAAAAAAAAGAAAAGAAAGAGAAGGGAGTGAATGATAGCGTGACGGCTGATAGGGGAGAATGGAAGAAGAAAACGTGTTGCGCCGACCCCAAGTAACATGAGATAAGGGCAGGGAGATGATGATGAGTACCTAATAGGTACTTATTGAGACATACATCCAAACCCAAAAGAAATCTAAGTTTTACTGTAGGTCGTCACTAACTCGCAGTAGGTACCTACAGCAAGCGTAGGAAGGCTTTCAAGAGGCAAGTAAGACTGTAACCCCTCAGAATACAGAAAAGTGTATTCTGAGTGTAACCCCATGATCATACCAGGGCTGGTTTATTGAAAAGTCTTGATATCCCCGATGTGACAGAATGTGCTGAAAGTGCAAGAAAGCCCCAATAGGGCCAGCGTTTAAAGGGTCTTAAAAGGCCTAGGGTAGCTGTTCTCGTAGCCCCTCTATAGTGGCGCGAGCCCCAACCTAACCACCCCGTCAACTTGATAGGTGGTTTGCGAATATACATTTTATGTGCTTCAAAAAAAAGGTATGACTTTAAACCCATGCTGCAATTTGGATTTCGCAAATAGAAAAACCCAGTAAGAATTTCTAATCTAATGTACAAACACGGTGTCTTCAACGATTATAATTATATTATTTAATTTTCATCGGAGCAGTGTGCAACAAAATATTTTCTTAGGTATAATAACCATAATGTCTGCTTAGTAAGATTTCTATGAGTAGAAACTAGCAATAATAGGCGCCGTAATTATTCTGATGATTCTGTTACCTTTTCAGAAGAAAAGTTGTAGCAGAAGATTAATAACGGATGTCAGGCGTACAAAATTATTTATATATAAACCCATTTCCGTTCTGATTATTACGTTTTATTATACCAAACATCCGCTTGTTTGTTTATAACATTGAGTTAAGACTCTCTCCACTGCATTGATGAGATTGTCGCTATTAAAATTATAGCGTGTGTTTACTTTGAGTCAGACTGCGCGAAAACAGTTTGTTTGACCAAGGCTTTATTACGTACCAGTTACCTCAGTAGGAGCCATTATCTAACGTTATCTACGTTAATTGCTCTGCGAAGTATAAAAGGCCATGTCTACAAAATTCTAAACAAATTTAAACGAACGAGCTCATACGAAACACAAGTATACATACATTAAAGTGTGAAACGAACGAATTTCGCGGTAAATGAAAATTAATAATTTACAATAATAAACATCAATACCTGTTCAAAATGAGGATCATTTATTCACTACTCCTTGTAAGTATTATTATAAGATAAATATTTTAACCAAAATTTATTGATTATATATGCCAGCCAGCTCATGCCCTCGATCGCTCCTGGTGCAAAACAGTGGATGAGGTCTATGATAGAACGAGCAATCCCGTTAATAAGTTAACACGTGTAAATTTTAATTGTTTTAGGTGTCCTTGTTTTGTCTGGTGAGCGCGAAATATCTGCCCGATGAAAGCCCTTCCGGGATTTTGCTACGGAAGCAAAGATCTGTATCAGATGAATCAAATGTATCACCAGAAAGTACTGAAGAAGATGATTCCTTGGAGAGCAAATTTAATGAAGAGCAGTTGAAACTGCAAGAGAAAAGGGAAAAAGAGGAACGAAAACTTTTAGAAAAAGAACGGAAACTACGAGAAAAAGCAGAAAAAGAAGAGCGTAAGCTACAAGAACAACAGCGCAAATTAGAAGAAAAATTGGTAGAGCAGCAACGCAAATTGCAAGAAAAACTTGAAAAAGAAGAACGTAAGCGACAGGAGAAGTTGGCTAAAGAAGAACGCAAGCGTCAAGAACAAGAACTCAAAAGACAAGCAAAACTGGCTAAAGAAGAACGCAAACGACAAGAAGAAATCCAAGAAAATTTAGAGGAGATTGAAAAGAAAACTCTTGAAGAAAACAAACTCGTTATTGACAACTCCTCCGAATCAACGGAAGAAAATGATTCAATGGACCTTGAAGACATTTGGAAAAACTATGTGTATACTAAGTACGCTTTGCCTGCTAACAGCAGCAAATTAGACAAACAAACTGCAGTGAACAGATATTTAGGAGAAGAACTGGGCCTTAATGTTAATAGTACTAAGACTGAATATCGCCAAGCTGTTTTACAACTAGTACAAAACAAATTGTTAAATGACTCTGCGTCGCAAGATAGTTTTAGTAACTATTTGGTCAGTCATGTGAATGCTGTGTATATTCAGCGGCTTAGTGCAGAGCTAGAAACCAAAATTGCTGAATTGGATAACGAGACAGTCTTACTGCAAAATGTAAGTTTACCATGGGTGACCCAGGCGCAGCAGTCCATAGAACAACAGAAATCTATTCTTCAAAATGTTGCTCAATTTTTGTCGAACTTACTCCCTAATTGGATAACTGGAGGACAAGCCGCTGTTCCCGCTCCCGTTGACGCTGGTGTCTCAGTAGCTGTCCCAGCTGTTCCCACCCCCGCTGATGGTGGCGTCTCAGTTGCTGTCCAAGCTGTTCCTGCTCCCGCTGATGCCAGTGCCTCAGTAGATGTTTCCTCTGCCGTCGCCCCTGTTCCCGCTGATGCCAGTGCCTCAGTAGATGTTTCATCTGACGCTGCCTCAGCTCCTGCTGATGTCGGTGTCTCGGTAGATGTTTCCCCGGCGGCTGCCCCAGCTCCTGCTGATGTCGGTGTCTCGGTAGATATTTCCCCGGCGGCTGCCCCAGCTCCTGCTGATGTCGGTGTCTCGGTAGATGTTTCCCCGGCGGCTGCCCCAGCTCCTGCTGATGTCGGTGTCTCGGTAGATGTTTCCCCGGCGGCTGCCCCAGCTCCTGCTGATGTCGGTGTCTCGGTAGATGTTTCCCCGGCGGCTGCCCCAGCTCCTGCTGATGTCGGTGTCTCGGTAGATGTTTCCCCGGCGGCTGCCCCAGCTCCTGCTGATGTCGGTGTCTCGGTAGATGTTTCCCCGGCAGCTGCCCCAGCTCCTGCTGATGTCGGTGTCTCGGTAGACGTTTCCCCGGCGGCTGCCCCAGCTCCTGCTGATGTCGGTGTCTCGGTAGATGTTTCCCCGGCGGCTGCACCAGCTCCTGCTGATGTCGGTGTCTCGGTAGATATTTCCCCGGCGGCTGCCCCAGCTCCTGCTGATGTCGGTGTCTCGGTAGATGTTTCCCCGGCGGCTGCCCCAGCTCCTGCTGATGTCGGTGTCTCGGTAGATGTTTCCCCGGCGGCTGCCCCAGCTCCTGCTGATGTCGGTGTCTCAGTAGACGTTTCCCCGGCGGCTGCCCCAGCTCCTGCTGATGTCGGTGTCTCGGTAGATGTTTCTCCGGCGGCTGCCCCAGCTCCTGCTGATGCAAGTGCCTCTGTAGATGTTTCGCCTGCCATCGCCCCAGCTTCCGCTGATGCCAGTGCCTCAATAGACGTTTCATCCGTGGCTGCTCCCGCTGATGTAAGTGCCTCAGGAGACGTTTCATCCCTAGGTGCCCCCGCCGATGTCAGTGCCTCAGTTGATGTTTCCTCTACCAATGCCCTAGCTATTGCTGATGCCAGTACCACAGTAGACGTTTCCTCTGCCACCGCCTCATCTCCTGCTGATGCCACCGCTTCAGTAGATGTTTCTTCTGCCGCAGCCCAAGCTCGTGTCTCAGTAGATATTTCATCCGGCGCGGCCTCCATTGATGCTAGTGCCCCAGTAGATGTTCCATCCATCGTTGCCCCCGTTGAAGCTTCCAATGCAATCGCAGCTGAGCCCACTGCTGCTGATGCCAGTGTCCCAGTAGATGCTTCCTCTGTCGCAGTCCCTGCTGAAGCCAGTGCCTCAGTAGATGCTTCATCCGTCGCTGCCCCCGTTGATGCTTCCGATGCAGTCGCAGCTGAGCCCGCTGCTGCTGATGCCAGTGTCCCAGCAGATGCTTCGTCTGTCGCAGTCCCTGCTGAAGCCAGTGCCTCAGTAGATGCTTCATCCGTCGCTGCCCGCGTTGATGCTTCCGATGCAGTCGCAGCTGAGCCCGCTGCTGCTGATGCCAGTGTCCCAGCAGATGCTTCGTCTGTCGCAGTCCCTGCTGAAGCCAGTGCCTCAGTAGATGCTTCATCCGTCGCTGCCCCCGTTAATTCTTCCGATACAGTCGCAGCTGAGCCCGCTGCTGGTGATGCCATTGTCTCAGTAGATGCATCATCTGTCGCAGTCCCCATTGAAGCCAGTGCCTCAGTAGACATTCCATCCGTCGCAGTCCCTGCTGAAGCCAGTGCCTCAGTAGACGCTTCATCTGTCGCTGCCCCCGTTGATGTTTCTGATGCAGCCGCAGCTGAGCCCGCTGCTGGTGATGCCAATGTCTCAGCAGGCGCTTCGTCTGTCGCAGTCCCTGCTGAAGCCAGTCCCCCAGTAGACATTTCATCCGTCGCGGCCCCCGCTGAAGCCAGTGCCTCAGTAGACGTTCTATCCGTCGCGGCCCCCGCTGAAGTTAGTGTAGACGTTCCATCCGTCGCGGCCCCTGCTGATGCCAGTGCCTCAGTAGATGTTTCATCCGTCGCAGTCCCCGCTGAAGCCAGTGCCTCAGTAGACATTTCATCCGCCGCAGCCCCCACTGAAGCTAGTGCCTCAGTAGACGTTCTATCCGTCGCGGCTCCCGCTGAAGTCAGTGTAGACATTCAATCCATCGCGGCCCCTGCTGATGCCAGTGCCTCAGTAGATGTTTCTTCCGGCGCAGGCCCCGCTGAAGCCAGTGCCTCAGTAGATGCTTCATCCGTCGCTGCCCCCGTTGATGTTTCTGATGCAGTCGCAGCTGAGCCCGCTGCTGCTGATTCCAATGTCTCAGCAGACGCTTTGTCTGTCGCAGACCCCGCTGAAGCCAGTGCCTCAGTAGATGCTTCATCCGCCGCTGCTCCTGTTGATGGTTCCGATGCAGTCGCAGCTGAGCCCGCTGCTGCTGATGCCAGTGTCTCAGTAGATGTATCATCTGTCGCAGTCCCCGCTGAAGCCAGTGCCTCAGTAGATGCTTCATCTGTCGCTGCTCCCGTTGATGCTTCCGATGCAGTCGCAGCTGAGCCCGCTGCTGCTGATGCCAGTGTCTCAGTAGATGCATCATCTGTCGCAGTCCCTGCTGAAGCCAGTGCCTCAGTAGACATTTCATCCGTCGCGGCCCCCGCTGAAGCCAGTGCCTCAGTAGACGTTCTATCCGTCGCGGCCCCCGCTGAAGTTAGTGTAGACGTTCCATCCGTCGCGGCCTCTGCTGATGCCAGTGCCTCAGTAGATGTTTCATCTGTCGCAGTCCCCGCTGAAGCCAGTGCCTCAGTAGATGCTTTATCCGTTGCTGCCCCCGTTGATGCTTCCGATGCAGTCGCAGCTGAGCCCGCTGCTGCTGATGCCAGTGTCTTAGTAGATGCATCATCTGTCGCAGTCCCCGCTGAAGCCAGTGCCTCAGTAGACATTCCATCCGTCGCAGTCTCCGCTGAAGCCAGTGCCTCAGTAGATGCTTCATCCGTCACTGCCCCCGTTGATGCTTCCGATGCAGTCGCAGCTGAGACCACTGCTGCTGATGCCAGTGCCTCAGTAGATGCTTCATCTGTTGCTGCCCCCGTTGATGCTTCCGATGCAGTCGCAGCTGAGCCTGCTGCTGGTGATGCCAGTGTCTCAGTAGATGTATCATCTGTCGCAGTCCCCGCTGAAGCCAGTGCCTCAGTAGACGCTTCATCCGTCGCTGCCCCAGTTGATGCTTCCGATGCAGTCGCAGCTGAGCCTACTGCTGCTGATGCCAGTGTCTCAGCAGATGCTTCGTCTGTCGTAGTCCCTGCTGAAGCCAGTGCCTCAGTAGACGCTTCATCCATCGCTGTCCCTGTTGATGTTTCTGATGCAGTCGCAGCTGAGCCCGCTGCTGCCGATTCCAGTGTCTCAGCAGACGCTTTGTCTGTCGCAGTCCCCGCTGAAGCCAGTGCCTCAGTAGACGCTTCATCCGTCGCTGCCCCCGTTGATACTTCCGATGCAGTCGCAGCTGAGCCCGCTGCTGCTGTTGCCAGTATCCCAGCAGATGTTTCGTCTGCCGCAGTCCCTGCTGAAGCCAGTGCCTCAGTAGACGCTTCATCCATCGCTGTCCCTGTTGATGTTTCTGATGCAGTCGCAGCTGAGCCCACTGCTGCCGATTCCAGTGTCTCAGCAGACGCTTTGTCTGTCGCAGTCCCCGCTGAAGCCAGTGTCTCAGTAGACATTCCATCCGTCGCGGCCCCCGCTGAAGCTAGTGCCTCAGTAGACGTTCCATCCGTCGCGGCCCCCGCTGAAGTCAGTGCAGACGTTCCATCCGTCGCGGCCCCTGCTGATGCCAGTGCCCCAGTAGATGTTTCATCCGTTGCGGCCCTTGCTAATGCCAGTGCTTCAGTAGACGCTTCTTCTGTCACTGCCCCCGTTGATGCTTCCGATGCAGTCGCAGCTGAGCCTGCTCCTGCTGATGCCAGTGTCTCAGTAGATGCTTCATCTGTCGCGGTCTCTGCTGATGCTGGAGCCTCAGTAGCTGTCTCTGCTGACCCCGCTTCCCCTGACGCTGCCGCACCGGTTGCTACTCCATCTGAGGCAACACCCTCTGAAGGTATTCCAGCTGCTGTTAATACCGACGGACCTGTTGTAAATTCTATTGACGCTGTTCCCAACGACGTTATTAGCGCACCTGTAAATGAAGCACCTGTCGCTGAATCAGTCGTACCAAGTTCGATTGATGTGGCAAATATAAAAAATATTGAGACTGCAGTTGCACCTCAAGTTGCCCCAAAGAGTAAAAACACCGCTATACCTAGTGCATTATTTAGAGAAGCATTAGCTCCAGTACCCATTGAAGCCGGTGCATCATTATTAGAAGTAACAACACAGTGATGAGGAATTTTATATCTGTACAACGTTAATATTTAAGAATCGTTTTTTGATGTTTATTTAATTAAATAAGGTCTGGCATTTAATTTTATGTTTTAATTATAATTCACGTTTGTACTTGTACATACCAAAAACAGTTTAATAAATGAATATTTTTACACTATTAATAAAACGAGTAAATAATATTTAACCCTTTATTATCTAATGACTCTCTTAGTAACAATTTACAAATGTTTGGTTTTATAATAGGTATCATTAAATGGAATGCAAAATAGAGGTAATGTCTCACAAAAGTTCCTTAAAATTATAATTACACTATAATATAATTTAAATAAAGTTAACGTATTATTTACTAAAACAAAAGTTTATAGTAACTAACTATATCAAATCCAGTACTTGTTGGCAGTATTAGGTGGATTTGGATAGTTGTGTTGTGAGAGAGGATCAGAGACGTTCGGGAATGAATATGGATCATTCATATATTTATATTCACTGGACAGACCCGCGAGGCTCATGTTCAATGAGTTATGTGAAGGGCTCCAGTTGGAGGCAGCAGATGGATCTGCAGAAACTTTGGAGTAATCAGCAGGAACTTTTGGATATTCATTATTTGGTAACGCTTTGCTGTACTCATCTGCAGTAGGTTTTTCAAAAGTGTCTTCTCTTGGTTCGATCACTTCATCACTGTTTACTTTGTCTTCCACTTCAGCCTCTTTTGGTAAATAATTGATAGGTTTGTTATATATTTCGCTACTAGGATATCGAGCGTAATCATTTCTTGGTATGCCGCTATCCAATAATTGGCTGTGGGGTGGGCCATTGGCGCCGGGCACTAAATGTCCGAATGTGGACCCAGAAGTACTAGGGAAAGCGGCATTTTGGAAGGCTTGGTTCAAATGTTGGGATTGGGCCATGAGTTGGTTATAATTGGCATATTTTTGGTGGTGCCAAGCATCTGGGTGCTGCGGATGGTGTTGGGACAAAGAAGGTATCTCTCCAGCAGGATAAGGACATGGTATCTGTGGCATGGGTATGGAAGAATAGCCGCCTATACCAGGACTTGGATTTGATCCAGTATGCTTTCGTAGACGGGCGCGTCGGTTGGAGAACCAAACCTGGAAACCGAAAAGATAATCTTGTGATATGTCTCATTAAATATTTTTTTCATATAATTCTAATTGCTGTCATAACAATAAGTGACAACTGTTATCTCAAAAGATCTGTTGTGTGAATAATATTTACTATAATCACGAAAGAAGGGAAAACAGTATGAATTCTGTAAACACGTTAAACGTGACAGTGGTTACGTTTATCAATGTTGATGGTAGATAAAAACAATGTGTTCTTGCCGTCACAAATTATACATAAGTATTTGTTCCGTTGTGTAACTATTACCTGCAAATTCCATAGTATTGTCATTTCGTAAAATAATTAAAACATATCACGCCTGTAATCCCCAAACGGTTAGGCAGTTGCCTACCAAGTTGTACACCAACATTTCGCTAGGTATATTTAAGTCGCATGTAATATCTAGGGGGCGCGCTTATTGCCATCTGCCGGGCACTTATCCGGACTGCAGACTGCTACTGAGAAGTTCCTGATAGAATAACCGGGTTATACGAACCATGAACACTTAAAGGATATAAACTTCTCAATTGCCACTACTCTAAACCACCACCTTTTTGCAATAATCATCATGCTTGGAATATAATAGACATCATTGGCCAACAGGAGGCTGCTGCTGGCTGTCCTATAAGTTCGGACTTTGCCCCCCCCCCCTATTATGTGTATGGCGAAATGTATGTTGTGTTACCGGATCCTTCAGAGAACATAAACGTGCTGTTATCCATCAACAAACTTTGAACCATGTTTAGGGACTTCCTACATATTCCTTTCAATTACCAGAAAAACAGATCTATAAAAAAAATGTTGCAGCAGCTATTTAGAAAATACTCTAGAACGTAATGAAATATACATACTTGTATCCTAGCTTCAGTGAGTCCGGTCTGCAGGGCTAGCTCCTCACGAGTGTATACGTCAGGGTACTGCGTCCGGTGGAAGGCTCTCTCCAAGGCGTCCAGCTGTTCTCCTGTGAACGTGGTGCGGGACCTTCGCTGTTTCCTTTTTAGCGTCAGCCCTGGCTCAGAGTCTATGTCCGAAGAATCTGAACCTCGACCTGGAAAAATAAGTTTTCAAATCGTTAATTTGTTCATGGTTTACTATTAATTAGTTTTATGTTGTGGCCCAGAGGTTAAACGATAAGTAAGTTTTGCTTTGCTAAACAACATAGGACCTAGATAACTATTATGAACATACTTTTGTTAAAAATATGAAATATATTAATAAATATTGTAGAAGGAATTTAGATCAACACTGACTGGCTTTTGTATATCAGGATTTCTCTTGATGTTCTTAATGATTAAATAGAACATGATAAACAATCACGTTCCTCGGGCGATCCTATAATTTATATGACATTATATTACAGCAATTTGTCTTCATCTCTTTTTTCAAACACGCGTTATTTATTAACGGAACGTTTTTTGTGTAAACCCACATCATGTTTTAATTCGCCTAAATCAAGAACGGCGGGGCTCGCGGGTCGATCTCATTTATAAATCGGTAGCGGTATCCTACGGAAACTGATTAAAAAACACCCGCAACAATACACGGCTTTGGCCTTAAAACTGATTTTAAAAAATGCGGCTTATATTAATAGCCTTTTGAAAGAAGTCAAAATTGAATGAGATGAAAAAATAGGGGCTCAGCGTGGCGCGGAATAAGGAACACCCAGCGCGGCGGCCCCTTTGTCGGCGTCTTTGCTGTTCGGGTGACATTTTGGCACCATTCAATATTTTGGTGTCGCGAGCTGGATTTATGACATGGAAGGCGAAAGCACGGGTTTAATACGACACCCGCAGAATCAAATTGGTAGGTGCGCACAAACATACAAGCTAACAAGCAATTTATGTAGGCGTTGAGTAAGTAGGTTTACTGAATGTTTGAAGTAAGAATTAACATCAAGCTTCACATCATATTTGTTAGTATTGTCTCATAATCTAAGTACGTACTAGCAACATAATTTACTTCAGTTTGTAACATTATTACTTGTTTGGTCTTAGAATGAAAATTATTAGCGGAACAAACTTTTCTTATAAATAAGTACTTAGTTATGCATTATTTTTAGTACTTTTTCCAGGAGTAATTGCTAAAGTTTAAAAAATAACTTCAAAGTTGTATGCTTATAAGAAACTTTATTTCAAATGTTTTATTAGCAAACTTTAAAGTACACCTACCTGCTTGATATATTGTTTTATTTTACTAATTTGTTTCCTCATAATGATGCATTGGTATAATTAAACGCACGAGGCAACATCTCTAAGCACAAAGGCTGCGACAAATAAAAAACAACGCATTGTAATAAAATGATTTACATTGCTCAAATTCTCCGGCTGGCCGAGACAGGGACAGATTTATTTAGTCTTTTTTGTTACGAGTCCTGATCATAACGTATGAGGCTAAATACAAATCGAAAATACGAAATAATCGAGAGCGATTTAAAACTTTATGGCGTGGTCGTAAAGTCCACTCCGGTTGTTTTCATTGTGGAGAAGCACTAAAGCAAAACTATGAGGGATTTTATGTTCAAAGAAAGGCGAGAGGTTTATGGATGACTGGTACGTGGGAGAGGGCGAGAGAAACTTTGGCGATTGCCGAAATGTGACCCCGTGAAGAGGCGCGCGCGCGGCTCCGCTCAAAAGTCATAATTTGAGAGTTGAAAGAGCGGCGGCGAGGGTTTAACACCTTCATAATCTGGGTTCATTAAAACGGTCGGGTCGGCCTTTGTTTCAGCGGGTTGTTTCAATGTTAACAGATGGTCGGATTAGCACGTCTGCGTGTTGTGGGCGGCGATGCTTGTTCCTTCCCGCTTCCCGCAAGCTGGAGGGCTTCTTCATTTTGTTAGTGCTAAATTTTTTCTTCGCTATTAGTATATTTATCTTCTTTTTTGTCAAGTTATTCAAGCACTGTAAAGCTTCAGATAATATAGTTAATTATATACGAGTTGTTACTCTAACCTCTGCAGTTTTTTATTGAATGGACTTAGAATTTCAGTTCCTATCTTATTGATTTATCATAATCAGCCTATAATGTTCCCACTGCTGGGACACAGCCCTCCTCTCGGTGAGAGGGAGTGGGCCGTAATCCACCACGCGGGCCCAGTGCGAGTTGGCAGATGTCCTTTATTCCCAGTAGTTCCATGTAGCTAGTTCCACATGGAACTACTGCAACTCAAGTTACATGTCTTTGAATTTTTGGTTCTACGAAATGCCGGTTTCCTCACGATATTTTTCTTCACCGTTTTGAGAGCAGTGGTGATGAAATAGTTTACACAAAGTAAGAAGCCTGTTTGGGTTCGAACCTACGCGACCTACAACTCGTAAGTCGCGGCCGTTACCACTTGGCCACCACTGCTCTCATATAATTGATTAATGTTTCCTAATTATTTAACTTATCCAATAAACGCTAATAACTGCTATTGACCTTTCGGTTGCGGGTTATTCAGGATGTCCGAACTACTCTAACAAGGGCACTTTCACCGCTTTGTTGTGGAGTTGCGGTCTACTGTAATTTACGTCCACTTAGCACAAATTGTTTAACAAACATTTGTGAAAGGATTCCTCTATTTTGGGCACAAACGAATGGAGTGTGTGAAAATTAAAATGTTGACTGTGAGGTAGGTAGTTCAAATTCGGGTCCGTGGCTAATTAATAACAGCCGCACAGGTCGATCGATCAGGTTAAGCTACGCTTGCCGCGGTTGGTCTGTGGATGGATGACCATCTTTTCATACTGAGACCCCTCCGTGCCTCGGAAAGCACGTTAAGCCGTTGGTCCCGGCTGTCATTCGTGGATCTTTGACAGTCGTTACGGGTAGTCAGAAGCCCGAAAGTCTGACAACCAGTCTTACCAAGGGGTATCGTATTACCCAGTAACTGGGTTGTGGAGGTCAGATAGGCAGTCGCTCCATGTAAAATACTGGTATTCAGCTGCATCCGGTTAGACTGGAAGCCGACCCCAACATAGTTGGGAAAAGGCTAGGCAGATGATGAGGTAGTTCAAATTATTCGCGCTAACTGCTAAAATGCTTGTTTATACGCACTACATGACGCAAATTGTATGCCATATATCTATCATTACTAATACAAGTACAATAGATTTATTAAAATAAATTCTATAAGGTCGTAAAGGCACGCCATAAAGCTATGATGTAAGCTTGTTAATGCTCATTCAAAAGCACTCCGCCTCCTCTTTGTCGGCCGCTTTCGGCCACTTCCGGAGAGCTTCGTGTCTTTCTGGGAGGGCTCTCATTGAATAATGTGATGAGACAAAATTGTCTTGAATACAACGCGAGGTAATAAATGCCCACTAAATAATTGTGAGACGTGTTAGGCCTCGCGCGCGGTTTACATGGACGTCCTCAGTGAAAGTGCATGTCAACTGCTTCAGAATAAGACTAATTTAATGCTTCGAATTGCCTATAGAAATGCTGAATGTCATCAGTTCTCAATCTTGTCACAAATTGCGTTATACTTATGTGACAAGATTGAAAATCGTTGTACTGTTATTTGGCAGGCGTTTAAATGTCATTCGATGGACAAATCAATGTTCGTAATTTATTTTTAATGTCATCCATTGACTGTCATTTTAATCAATAATATCTAGATAATGAAATAAACGGTATAATACTTGAACAAACAAGGCATAGCAGTTTGGGTGTTTCATCCATCATGTACAAAATTGCCAAGAAGGTACTTACATGGGATAGTTCTTTTCTCTAATGATTCGAATATTTAATACTCTCTGAATCATTTAATATGTTATGGACACTATTCCTATTGAAGTAAAATATTTCCCCTGACCTTTCGGGTAGGTTAAACCTACAAAAACAACTCCATAGAAACCGAAGTTAACCCAGTACAGATATAGAGTGATTGCGTTAGTCTCAGTGGTGGTTCGATAATCGCCTCCGCGGCCGCAGCGACATTAGTTGATTCTAACGAGCGATGTTATTAAACAAATGCGAGATTTTATCGCCCTCCCGCACTCTTCTGTGTTAGCCTTGATGCTCTGATGCGGCTGTGAAAGTAGATTGCCAGTACTATGTCGGTAGTGTTGTACATCGAAGGTACTTCATCAGAAATGTCTCGTGACTAATTTATAATTTTGAAACTACAAAAATCGTAGTTGTTTTTCTCGAAACTTTTTTGTGGTATCTAGAAATAAAATGATTGAACCCTTCTATCTCCTTGTAAAAGTTGTAAACGGCTCGTAAGTTGATTTGCAATGCGGCAATATATTATGCACTAATGCAAATTAAGTGAATGCCATTGTGTGTGGCTCCATAATAATGATCTATCATCTTTAATACCGCTGTATGTATCTCTTGTTCCGTGGGAAAAGAATAAGTAGAGGCTTTAAGTTATATTTAAGCTGTATACTTAAGTTTATCGTACCATTACGAGTAAGTACGATTTATACTGAAAAGTTATATTTCAACATATTTTTACTTGTAAATTCTGATCACTAGCAGCTTTGTCTAAAATCTGATAAATTGCATTAGCTTACAAAGATTAATTTCTTTTTGCCTTTAATTTATTTTATTCAAAGTAAATGATTTGGAAATTTTGCTTCACTGAAAGCGTGAGAAATCTTAGATCCAGCTGCAACTGCTTTGAGCTGCGCCTGAGCTGCCTAGAGTTGTTGATTACATTTCAATGGGCCATAAATTTGTTATGAAAGCGTAATTATTGCTCTGATTGCATATTTCAACCGTTAAACTTTATCAAATACCTACTAACAGCACATAATCAAATGGTAAATAATAGTTTCACGCTTCTTTGTGAGCTTCAGGGTGAGCTGATTTGAGTTACAAATGCAATGCAAAAAGCACAACAATCTAAAATGTTTTCAAATGACATGTTGAGCTTCGATTCCTAAGACTGTCACATAAAACAGTTCATTTTGGATACAAATCAGGAATTCAAAAAACGTTCACACTGCAATTTTATTTTTATTCTTCGTGAGAAATAGTGGGTGTTTCATACACGTGGCAAGTACACACCCACTCTTGAAATAATAAAATTATAGCTGAAAATCTGTAACAATCTGTAATGGCTTCCGGGGAATTTTATAATCTTCATTATAGAAATGCAAAACACGTGTCTCCGCTCTGCATTTTTTCCTCTGAGCGTTTTTCAGGAACTGGTTTTACCTAGTTCTATTTATTGTCATAGTATCCGCATGTAACTGTATGTCTCATTTATTTCCTAAACCGCCTATCTACCCAATCTATTCAAATTGTAAACAGAATTAAGTGATGCAAATCGATCAATAAACTGAAAGTAGATACATTATGTTGGAATACCTACGTAATTGGAATTATTCTTTCAGTTAGCTTGATGCGATAGTGATGAGTTTTGTATGAGTAAATAGATTCGGTGAACTGATGTGCGCATTATTTTCAATGAAAAATGAAATAGAGATGGTCGCGGAAATCGATTCTGTATAAAAAGTTGCATAAGTAATATTGACATCGAGGTGGCCGGCACTTCTTTGGCCGGGAAGCCCCAAAGGCAACACAGGTACGTACGGCACATTCAAAGGACAATTAAAACTTGGCGACAAAATATGTGGTACAACAATGACACTAGAACCAAAACATGTTACGTAGATTGTTCGTATTTCAGCACTATCGAGACGCGCGGCAGGCGACCGCGGTGCACTTTGTCGGTCACCTTTTTCATCCATTTGGCTCATTCGCAAAACGCCGCCCTTTGAAGCGTTGAGAACAAACTTCAATATTTCAAATGGCAACAATGACGACGTAAGATTTGTGTGCGGAAATTGATTTTTTGAACTCAACTCGTGAGAAAGCTTTGACAGGTTGCGGCATTAAAGTCGCAGAGTAACCTTTTGTGGCCGTTGGGAAGTTGTGCAATGTTTGTTGGTCCGACAACATTTTGTATTTATAGGAAGTACAATATTATTATAAGCTAATTAGCGTTACGGAAAAGTTTGTGCTTTTGTCGCTGGATAGTTTGAGCGAACATGCGGCTGCATGTTTTCATTGAAAGCATTTAAAGTAGAGATTTATCTATTACAATAGAGAGGGGCTTGTGGCTAAGTAATATCAGCCGCACGGGTCGATCGATCAGGTCAAGCTACGCTTGCCGCGGTTGGTCCGTGGATGGGTGACCATCTTTATATACCAAGACCCCTCCGTGCCTCGGAAAGCACGTTAAGCCGTTAGCCCCGGCTGTCATTCGTGGATCTTTGACAGTCGTTACGGGTCGTCAGAAGCCCGAAAATCTGACAACCAGTCTTACCAAAGGGTATCGTATTACCCAGTAACTGGGTTGTGGAGGTCAGATAGGCAGTCGCTTCATGTAAAATACTGGTATTCAGCTGCATCCGGTTAGACTGGAAGCCGACCTCAACATAGTTGGGAAAAGGCTAGGCAGATGATGATTTATCTATTACAATAGAAAACAAATAACCAAAGCATTGGTGCCGATTCTCTTATACACCGAACTAAACTAACTAAACTATCACTAAAATTCCTTACTTTTTGCTATTAGAATCTTACAGCTATTCTGCATGAAAAATTCTCTAAAGGAGATGGATAACGCTCCCATACAAGTCTGGTCCAGCATGGACATAAATGAAACAATATATATCATGAAGGAATGTTTGTATTTAATAGTCCTGTTTATATTTTATTACTCCAGAAGTCGGTGGTGACGAGATATAAGACATTTTAGGTGAACATTCTGGTATGATATTTTGACGTTTAAATACAGTAGGCATGTACATCATTGTCGTGATGGTCCAGTGGTTAATGCTTCGCTTCTCATGCACGAGGTTGTGGGTTCAATTCCGGGAGTACCAGTGTGACTTTTTTCAATTCATATGTAGTTTCTGAGATTATCTTGGACATTACTGACATCGGTGAAGAAAAAACATCGTGAGGAAACCTGGACTTCTAGTTAAAATAATTCTGACATCGCCAACCTTGTCGTGAGCAAACGTGCAATGCTCGTGTCTCTTTTGTACGAGATGAGACAATAATAGGCTGGTATTATTATTATTTACTTTGAATCATATTTAACTACGTGTGTCACTTAGACCGCATAAAATTAATTCCAACGACTTCTACCAGGTCATATATGTTCAGCATCTGAGGCTTAGGTACCTATGAGTAGCAGTGGAATTCTTTAGATGAATGATGATGATGACTATTATTTTAAAGAAAACTCTTTCGTTTGTTAGAATGTTATATATGAATAATCGTGGTGATCAATGCTCGTTCTTTCTCTGTATGAGAAAATCAAATCAAAAGTCATTTACTTATTCAAATTAGGCTGAGAATCAGCACTTTACGAAATATTTCAACACGTGGAACTTCAGGGACTGGTGGAACTTCAGGGAACGGTAGAACCTCGGGGACTGGTGGAACATTTATATTTTCTTGTTGCTGACCGCCGTCAGTGACGCTGTTGGGCCGCCTAGGTACTGGAGATTGCGCTCTGTAAGCTTGTTGCCAGCATGGGTGGCAAATAGAGGTTGTCGGTCTCACCTAAGTATACGAAAAAGTTCATAATTTATCATTTCATAACATAATAATTGTATAAAAATATTTAAGCACAAACATTTTTCATACCAACTTGTTGAGGACAAATCCATTCAGATATAACATCATGAATGTGTCTATTGCTTTCAGAGTTACGTGTCAGTGTGTGAAAACGAACACGTATCAGGGATCTTTCACAGTTTACACACACATTACGATGGCCAACACTAGGGTTTGGTATTCCACTTGTATCAGACTGTGATAATGTTTGCCTAGCCAGTAACCAGCAAGAATGGCACACATTATCAGACGCAGTGACCTAAAAAGACAACCTACATAAGTATAAACAAATAGCTACACCCTTAAAAGACGTGCTGAAGCCGTTACTGAAAACTCACCAATCGCGGAGTAATCCACTGTCTTATACCTAATAGATTGAATTTCATCCGAATCCCAAAAATGCCTCGTTATGCGAAAACATTGCTATACCACAGTTAGTGCAGCGCTGGTTCTCCATCAGAAATAGGGCAAAATCAGTTGTCTGTGTCTGTGAAAGCCGGGGTTGGTCGAGAGAGCAGTAACAGAAACAAAGCCAAAGGTCGTCGTAAAACACCACAAGAAAATATTCAATATGCGAGCCACAAGAACCTACACATACGTATTAGTAATCTGTGACAGGAATGACTTAAATTGTCAAATCATTAATGAAAGACAAATATCTTGACTTTGTCATGACAATCGACATAAAACCCTTAACACACGTACCTAGCTATAATACCTATGTATACAAACATACATAAACTGCTGCACTGCTTTTGCCATGCGGGAAGGCAGAAACTATAAAACGCCCTCTACTATTACGACCCTTACCTACTTACTTCTTTTGCTTTGTCCACGTTCATACATCTAGTCATTTAGGCGCGTCACTATAATAGAAAGGATATATTGTGTTGTATACATAAGGTGCAGTCATAGGTATAGCTGTGTATGTGTTTATAATAACAGAAAGTATAATATCGTAAACGTCACAAAAATATGTCAAAATATATTTTAAATTACCTTACTATAATAATACAATAAGTAATATGTCCTGCACTAAATATCTGTTAGAAACGATCTGTTACTTACTTATGTTATGTTGTATTGAATTTCTCAGTACCTAGCAGCCCGGAGTCTGGATTTTTGCCCGGTTGATGGCAATAGGCTCGCCCTCTGTTTCATGGGACTTGAACATAACTGGTGAAATGGCGGTGTACTATAGGTACCTATACCTCTACCTGCCTAACCCTTCGAGGATTACAGGCGTGATGTTATGTGAATATTGGTTCAAACACTATATCGATTAAGATTTAGTTTGAAAACATATTTTATTGCTTCGTCTGTAACTGCCTTAACAGAAGAAGATAGTGTTTCCATTACTTTGAAGAACCAAATAATCTATTGATTTTTAATTAAAGAGATAAAATAAAATGTTTCTTTTTTACTTTTAGTTCCGTTATCACTAAACGCGCATAAAAATATATATTTTTCTTACTCTATTATCAAAAATACAGGTAAATACATGTCGTTTCGAACGATGAACATGTACTAATTACCATTTTATTTCAAATAATTGCAACATTTGAAACTCACGGATGCTAATCAAAATAAAACAAACAAATTATTACTCTTTTAAATTGATATTTTCCCACACACCTCTGCGGAGAAATGAAAGTCATGATAGAAATTCAAGTATTATAAGTTTTTTTTTTAACATTCTTAAGTCTTTGTCCGTGCAGGGCCACAAAATATCCATGTCCTTTAAAAATAATTTTGACACAACTAAAATCGAATTTGACAATTGCGACTCGTCGACCCGTGGTACTTGTTTGCCCTACCCGTGATTTTTTTTAGAGCCGCAGGCGGGCAGGGGGCAGCCTTGGCGTGTTTTTTTAGGGATTTTTCACTTTTTGTATGGAAAATATGAAAAATTATTACCTACATGTTGAGTTTTAGGGGGCTTATGAGTATTATAAAGGGGGTCGAAATTTTCATTATTTTTGCGATAGGACACACCGTTTTCGAGATATAAGCAAAAGAAAAAAAAATACTGTACTGTTTTTGCATCTGAAGTCGAGGTGTTGGTGTGACTTTCTGTTCATTTTTTTCTTCAACGACAACTAATTTTATTCCACACCTTTTTAATCGCGATTAAAAATAGTCAGATTTAGTTAAACAATCTAAATTTTAGGTGAAAAACGTGTAATTCAGAATAGCAAAATTGCAATGTTCAATAGATTAAATAATAACTCAGTGCCATCTTAGTGCTGTCAAACTAAAATATAGTTAAGTTGTGTCACTTTAGTCAATTTCAGAATAGGAAATCGTCGTCTGACAGGAATAAACTAAATTTTAGTGATTTTTAGTCTAGTTTAGAGGCATTTGTGACAAGAGAATCGGCACCATTGTCTATTTTCAGTCATTGCACTAGAGCACTTTACTATCATGAATGTCGAGCAGAAGATTTTGAAAGCATAGGTACTTTTTATTGCCTCGTCACTCTTACATAATCACAAAAATACCTCCAAGTATCCCATCGATGCTGTAGTCCTTCTTGCCGTCTGGGTCCCGCGCTCCGCCGCGCAGGAGCCGTGAGATGGACGA
Organism: Hydraecia micacea; assembly: GCA_914767645.1. Lineage (NCBI taxonomy): Eukaryota > Metazoa > Arthropoda > Insecta > Lepidoptera > Noctuidae > Hydraecia > Hydraecia micacea. The sequence continues at coordinate 8,507,195 of OU611794.1, forward strand.
GATGCTGGGTGGGTCCGACACGCCCTCCTGTAACCAACGCGTTTGTCTCTCACTGCCTTATTATCAGTATAACGTATGGGATGATGAGTGTTTGGGCGTAAGACAAAGACGAGGTAGAAGACAGGTTGTGATACTTTTGGGCCATGCCATGATTATTTGAAAGATATATTTCTGCAAGGGATTGATTTATTAGCTATTGTTGTATAGTTTAGTTTAATGTGAAGTTTTACAAATCGTAATTAAAAATTCTTGCTTGAACTAATGACGTAGAATTACCCTAGCAAAATAATAAAAATCACTGTGTTTAAAAAGCTAATTTTGCCATCGGTTTTGCTTCTGCCTGATCTAAGTAAAATCTGCTTTAGCTTTATGGATCACTTAGTATTTTAAAAAAAGGAAAAGTTTATCCCTCCATTACTGAAGTGGGATTACCAAGCAGAATTAAAATGTATTGGAATCGAATGATTCCTAGGAAACTAGAGTTAAAATTGAAAACTCACGTAGCGCGTGCACTACAAAAATAGATTGTTAATCCGTTTAGTGGGAAAGCATATTAATGGAATTTTAAATTTTCCAATGGAGTCCGCTTGCAGAGCGTTTTGTTGAAGCTTAATTTCAATATTGAATATTGCTGGAACCCTTTTAAAATGAATACATTAAATAAAAATAATTTGTAATAGACAAATAATAATAATTCACAATTCAAACAGTACATCAAAAAGTTCTTAATTAAAAATGACACGTAGGTACCTTAATGAGTTTTTCCCGTATTTCCCAGGAAAAGATTCCAGGGTTCTGCCTCTTGAGTTCTTCGATCCTGGCCTCCACCTCTGGAGTGGCGACTCTTGGCTTGGACCCGCCAATCACGCCTGGTCTTATGGAACCCGTCTCCTAGGCGAAAGTTATCGTTGTTTTATTATAGGTAAGCTTAATTTTATAGCAAGATTTTTAAATTTATTTTAGGAAATTTTTCTATCTTTCTGTATGGGAAACGGAATTTTGGTTTGTAACCATAAACATTTTAATATCAATAGAAGCAGAACCCTCGTTCTTATTCAAATATAGGGGACTGAAGTAGGTATCTAGCGGCTTGGGAACATTGCAGTTATTCGAAAGAGGCTTCGTAACCCAAGAAGGCTAGACAAATTGAATTGGTTTCTGTAAAGATTCGATAAGCACATAAAATAGTAAATTCATGATAAAACATAAACAGTAATAGTGCTGCCAATATTTACTCAACAAAAACGTCTCAATTGGTATTTTTATTTGTTGATGTAAATGTCACAATCGTTTATTTGCCAAACAGATTATTGCTAAACAGGGTTCGGTATCTAGGCGGTATTTTTGCAAATCGTGCAGTGAAAACCTCGTAAAGTAATATACAAATCACAATGTTTTTATATATATAACAATTCGTAGTTTTTTTTATTACTTATTTGTTGGGTAGAAAACCCGTAACGCATATTTAGAACAAACATGCATAGCTCTAAGATGGTGGTAATGTCTTCTATTGATGATAAGTAATAAGAACCTCGGGATGCATCAATGAGGGCCATTTTTTTGTCAATTTTTTATCATGCCCTGTAAAATAACATACATTGTAATTACGAGATTTTCACTGCATGGCTTTGAAATAGAAATAAAATTATGCTCAAATCTTGTATAAGTTAGTACCTACGGACATACCTACTTTGTTTTAGATGTATGCAAGCAGTAGTAGGTACATGAGGCCGTTCCCTATACTCGCGGAGCGTGGCGAAACGCTTCCTGGGCGAAACAATCGCTATTATGTACTATAGCGGTGTGCTATAGCGCCTATAGGAGCGGTGGTGAAAACGAACCTTCAGGCTCCGTTGCGCAGCAGATCAATGGCGATTGTTTGCCGCCTGACCAGTCGATATGCGTAGGCGGCGACTCGACCACCATTCATACTCGTATAATACTCTTATGTCTATAAAATGGGGAACGTTGTGTTTTGGACACAATCGTAAGTTATTGTTTCGATGTATTTTATGTATATTCTTGAGCAGAGATCTCGGTTTATTAATATACTTTGCTTGAGAGAGCTTACTTGTAGAATGGGTCGGTAGGTACAATAATATTTTAGGCACCGGAATTTCAGTTTTACGTAATGTATATTGGAGTAAATTATGTTAGTCTGATTTACAAATAATTATATAACGTGATTTAGTCGTTTGGATAATGTTGTTGTATTAAAAGTTGAAATTCTTAATCATCGTTAAGTTAAATCTCAGTTCCTAGCAAACTGCTTCAGTGTTATTGCGCTACAAACTTAACAGCTATTTTACATCCGACTTTATTTTCAAACAGTTACTTTAGGTGCTAATCTAGAACAATATTATTGAGAGTTCTTACACAATTTGTTTTGTAAGCAGGCTTCAAGTTTTCAGGCTGAAATGTATGAAATAAATGGAATACAATGGGTAGTTTTTTGGATGTTTGTTGTAAGTTGTCACTCACCTGGTATCTGTTGAGTATCTTGGAGACGCAGCCGTGCGAGACGCGCAGCTGGCGCGAGATGACGCAGGGCCGCACTCCCGCCGCCGCCATCTCCACGATCTTCAGGCGGATGTGGTTCGGCAGCGGACGACCGTTGATGAACAAGCCACCCAATTGGTTGACGCGGCCTTGCCCTATCAAGATGGACGATTTTGAGAAAGGAACACCATTGCCGCCGAAAAATGTAACGTATAGATATAAGTTCCGTATTTTCTTATAATTTTTCTTAAGATATTCATGGCTCCTGTTTGTGCTTGTCCCGACGGCTTTTTTGCATGCAAACGTTAGGTTTACTTCGAGTAAATATTTGCAAATAAATTGGATTTATTACATTGTCTTATTGGAAGAATAGTTGTGTACCATCAACAGTCAAATAAAATGATGGCTAAATTAACCTGTCTTATAAGATTTGTATGAAAAAGGATTTTATCCTTAAAGTTAAGTTAAACACAATTTGGTTTAGAAAATTCTAAAATAAATTAGGTATTGGTTCCCACAATTCGATGATTATTAGACAGATTATTAAAATCTAGGTTATTGAGAGTAAATAAATAAAATTTTCATTGTTTGTATGTACGAACCTAAAGCAAACTCCGCCGCAGCGATATTCGGCTCATCAACTTGACACATGAAATAGGTTTCGAGTTAGATTTTGACGACGGTCCGTGGGAAGTTATAATAGATTCAACACTTTCAATTAAAACTTTGTTAATATCGAGGACCGAGGATGATTAAACATATTAAGTTACAGTTATAGAAAATTTTGTTAATAAAAAAATTAAAAGCTTAATAGACCCTTACCTACCCACACATCCATACCATTCTGGTGTCGTTCCATAATGGTATGAGATTCAGTATGTTCCATGAACAAACGCGAACACAAAGTTTATTATCACTGAGTAAGTTCAAACATGTTACCGCCACATTAGTATCAGCTAGCTTCAACAAAAAACATCGCGCCGAGCTTTATATCATTTAAGCGTTAACACCGTAAAAACGCCACGAATAATGATAAATATCTGTTTACATTAAATTAAGCGAACGAGATCAAAACACATAATTTAAATTGATTATCACCCATTTGTATTTACATAATTAAAACGACATGTTTAATTAATTACGATGTCATAAATATTGTGATCGAAATAAATGTCTGGGGTTTAGCGACGCGTTCGATGTTAGGCGTCAGTTGTACCCAACTATATTCATGAAGGCTATCTGGCGACGTTGTTTTTTGGATTTGGAAAAAGATCGATAGATCGCGTTATCTTTTTTTACTGCGCGTGAGTGCAGTAGAGGAGGTTGTGTTGTGAACTGAGAGTGCCTGTGTTCGTACGGACACGGGTCGCGTGGTGGTGTGCGTGCCGCGAGGAGGCTGTGTTGAGGGCCCCGTCGCTGTGTTGGTGAGTGCATGGAACACTCCCACTACAATAGTGTGAGGTTGTAGAGGAGCCATGCGGTGGGGGACGATAGTTTTCAGGAAAAAATATACTTCAGATTTGCAGCGATGTCGTCGGAAAAACGAAACACTACGCACAGATAAAAGCTCTTCTAGCCGACCTATTTTAGACATAATAAAGAAAGAAAGCAACACGTTAAACATATAGAAACTAAACACTCAAAAACCGTTCTATCTATTTCGACAAATTGTTAACACAATATTTATTCAGTTTTCAAATGAGGTGAAAATGTTTGTCACCCGAGTGTGGTACCAAAACCGGCGCTTGCGTCGATGGAGGGGGCCGAGTTCTGCCCATTCACCGTAGAGTGACAGAAATATACTTGTCCTCTTCTAATAAACTATGCTCGGTATTTGAGCGGTTTTTTATTTCAGTATTGAATATTTGAGTGTAATGCTTATGGTTTCAGTTGGATTAGCTGTGTTGAACACTTGTCAAATGAAACATGGAAGCAGAACAATTTTATGTGGATTAAAAAGTTATGCTTAGTGTCAAAATATAATATAATATTTGTAATACCCAAGACAGTAAAACTATCTTAGCGAAGTTTTTACTTTTTAAAACAATGCAAAAAAATGGTAAATGATTTCACTCTAGATACCTACTTGAAAAATTCTGATAAATATGTAATTATTAATTTCCTAAACGATGTTCTAGACATACCCTGAAATATTTTCTTAGCGAAGACTTTTTGTTAAGTTTAAGTTATACCAATAGATGGCGCTATCTATCATCCTTCTGCAAGTTTTATATTGTATTGTTTTGTGTAATCAGAATAAATATTATAATAAAATTATAATAATATATTCATATATATTTTGTATTTGACATATTTCGGGACCCTGGGGCCCAGAGCTTTGGAAGGCGTACTAGGGGCCGAAGGCAACTCGCAGAGGCCCCATATACCTACAATCAATGATGAGGAGGCACCAACTGGCGATTGTCCCTGTATGCACTATGCAAGTGCACCCAAAGACCTAAATATATTATTATTATTAAATATATATATAGATATTGTTATAATATAATAAATATTATAATTGGAGGGGCTTGTGGTTAAGTAATAACAGCCGCACGGGTCGGTTGATCAGGTTAAGCTACGCTTGCCGTGGTTGGTCCGTGGATGGGTGACCATCTTCACATACCAACACACCTCCGTGCCTAGGAAAGCACGTTAAGCCGTTGGTCACGATTGTCATTCGTGGATCTTTGACAGTCGTTACGGGTCGGCAGTAGCCCGAAAGTCTTACCAGTCTTACCTAGGGGTATCGTATTAACGAGTAACTGGGTTGTGGAGGTCAGATAGGCAGTCGCTCCATGTAAAATACTCGGTTAGACTGGAAGCCGAACCCAACGTATTTGGGAAAAGGCTAGGCAGATGAATAAATATTATAATTTTTGGTTTTGATCAAGAACTAGTTTGCCGGGGTGTCATAGGAAGTGAATAAGAGTTTGTGCTGGAAGTATTATTACTAAACTAAAGGCAGGTATTATTTCCTGCCTTTAGTTTCCCCACAATAATGTTCATTTACCTTCAGCGTCTTCTTATACAGAGAAGGAACAGCCTTGCCCTTCCAAACCATCATCTTCAAATTTTCATAAGGGGTTATGAAGAGGTGGTCGGCAAAAGAAATGCTATATTATAGCAGGTGGCCAGTTCAATTGTGCATCAGCGCATAAAATTCTAAAGAAAAGTTCTTAGATTAAAAAATTGAAGTAGACTTGGAAACCAAGTGTAGGTCGAAACTAAGGTATTAAATTCACCAGAATAGGTGAGAATTTCGAAGTGGAATAGCTAAGCAACAGGTGTGGTGCACTTAAGACACATCGAAGATTCAAGTTATAATTAATTACTTCAGCTAAGAAACGCAAGTCAGATATCCCAGCAAAGTGCAAGTCAAACACTTACTTAACCGAGCTCTCTTTTAAATCACACTGTAGGATTCCATTATACAGGGTGGTCAAAAAGTCGTGGATCAAAAGAAATAGGAAGACAAAGGAAGTCATTTCCAACGCTAAAGTGAGAAATAATTTTTGGTAACGCTTCAAAATTTTTGAAAAAAAATTTATTTGCTCTTGAAATTTGGTACCCAGAGCCGCAACAGAACTTTTGTAGTGCTCATACATTATCTAGTAATAATACAACACCGTTTGTTTTATATCACTTTTTTTTAATTAGTCTAATTGTAAACTCGGTATACAAAAATATTCATAACTTTTAGGGCAATTGAATTATGGCCATGCTGTAGATAGATTTTTGTTGTAGATTACCTCCTTTATCTCCCTATTTGGCTTGATTCACGACTTTTTGATCACCCTGTATAGATAGGCATTGAGAGAAACCTATCTTACCTTTGCTTACCTTAAAAAAAACAGTGTTTATCAGTTGTTTGGGCTAAACACCTTTTGAGCATGCCATAAGTATATTATGTACTTTGACGTAACACTGACATTAGACACACGTCGAACAAGTGTTTCAGTTTTATTGGCACAGCCCTACAAAACCTTACGGTTAAAAATCATATCTGTAATTGAAAATGTGGTGACTATGTCTACCTGGCAACTTCACATGCTCCGAAAGAAAGAAAGAAAATACATTTATTTGCGGTAATCATGACGCAGATCAACTTGAGTGAAATATACGTCACATCCACGCAAAACGGCCATCGCTCAGCATAATGCTATGACCCAATGTGAGACTGAGACCCAGAGCTGGTTTTCAGCGACAGCCGGCGTTGACGTGATTACGTCAACCGGTGCAGTTTACGTAAGATATAAATAACACAATGAAAAATAAAATAAATACACAATACCTAATAACAACCAACCAATCAACATACAACTACTGTTACTGTTGCTTGATCCAACTAATAGAATCTTATCATTTTTATTGGCAACTAATACAAAGGAATCTATTTTTCGTTTCTTTTTTTGTTCTTTTGTACACTATGCGACAAATTATACGGAAGTTCAAAGAGTATAATCGGCTCCTATGTCTTTCTTGCCTTCGTGGACTATGAGAAAGCTGTTGACTCTATTGAGACATGGTCTGTTTTGGAGTCTCTGCAGCAATACCAAGTCGACTGGCGATACATCAAAGAGCTGAGATGTATTTATGAAAACGCGACAATGACCGTCTGTCCAAACTCAGGACCAGTGAACTAAACATATCCCCCTACGTCGAGGGGTGAGATATGGGGACGTAATTTCCCCGAATTTGTTCTCTAACGCATTGGAGGATGTGTTTAAGACGCTGAACTGGGAAGGACGCGGCATTAACATCAACGGCGAAACATCTCACACTTGAGATTTGTAGATGACATCGTCATACTGGCTGAATTGGTGTGGGACCTGCAGCAGATGCTGGACGGCCTAGTTGATTCTTCTGTACGCATTGGTCTCCGGATGAACTTGGACAAAACCCAGGTTATGTTCAACGAACACGTTACCCCGGGATCGATTGCTGTCAATGGTGGTGCTCTTAAGGTTGTTCAAGAATACGTTTACCTCAGGCAAACTCTGCAGTTTGGTAAGAACAACTTTGAGAGGGAGGCTAACAGACGAATTCAGCTGGGCTAGGCAGCGTTTGGGAAGCTTCGTCAAGTCTTCTCGTCGCGTATTCCAAAGAGCCTAAAGACTAAGGTCTTCAATCAGTGCGTCCTGCCAGTTATCACTTACGGAGCCGAAATGTGGCCACTCACGGTACGGCTGGTTCATAAATTTAAGGTCGCTCAGCGAGCTATGGAACGGGCTATGCTTGGAGTCTCTTTGAGGGATCGAATCCGCAACGAGTTGATCCGGCAGAGAACCAAAGTTGTAGATATAACTCACAGAATAAGCAAGCTGAAGTGGCAATGGGCCGGCCATATTAGCCGTAGAACCGATGACCGTTGGGGTAGACGTGTTCTTGAGTGGAGACCGCGAATCTTTAAACGTAAGGTGGGACGCCCTCAGACTAGGTGGAGCGACGATCTTCTCAGGATAGCTGGTTGCAGCTGGATGAGAGTTGCCAAAAATCGAGTTGAATGGCGTTCAATAGGGGAGGCCTATGTCCAGCAGTGGACTGCTATAGGCTGATGATGACGATGACAAAGAAATCCTGGGGGTCTACACCCTAACTAGGAAAACCGTAGTATAGGCCGAAATTACGGGTGTTTCCTGCTTCGTGACACTTACGGACATAAGATTAGTTCGAGGTCTGAACTAAGAATGAAGACAACACGACTTGACAGTTGTCCCTAATCACGATGTGTATTTGCCCATTAGAAAAAAATAATTTGTCACTTGTTTTGACGGATCAGTTAATTTCGGACGGACCCGTATCTTTGTTGACGGACTTAGAGACTCAGGCCATAATCATAATTACAGAATCACTGGTAACCCTTTGCATGGTATTCCGAAAACATAACAAGCTCCAAACAAAAGCTCGTTGGTCCATGTTAAGCCTATTCGTCTCAATAGTTTTCAAGGTTGATACGTTTTAAAATTCAGCGTATTTTGAATGTACGGAAGACCTATCTAATTAATCTCGCCTGACGTCAGGATTATCAGCACAGACAGCGCACCCAAAAGCGAACACATCGTGTAAAGCGCCCCTGATTGATTAATCCGATACGAGACTAATAACGTTGTGACATTATTATGTTCGTATCGTCCACACTGTTTGATAAACCTAGGTGAAATGATTTTGTCGGTTATTTGAGGACATTTCCGAAATTGCCTAAGTTTGGAATTTTTCATTTCATAATCAGACTATAATGTTCCCACGCACTGCTGGGACACAAGCCTCCTCTCTGTGAGAGGAAGTAGGCCGTAATGTACCACGCGGTCCTAATGCGGGATGATGATGTCTGGGTTTGAACCTACGACCTACAACTTGCAAGTCGGGGCTGTTACCACTGGGTGACCACTGCTCCTACATTCCTACACTACATTTGCTAAGGTTTTCTGTTTCAGAAAATTTTTCACACTCAATTTATACAAACACTAGCCGCGACTACTACTACTTCTTCTACTCTTCTTTTGCTTCTTCTACTTCGTCCGCGTAAAATTTCACCCTCCCCCCGTTCACCCTCTTAGGGGTGGAATTTCGAAAACCCCTTTCTTAGTGGACACCTACTCTTCACAAAGAACACACTCTCAAAATTTCATGGCTCTAGGACCAGCGGTTTAGGCTGTGCGTTGATATATCAGTCAGTCAGGACTTTGAATTTTATATATATAGATCAGAAAGAAGTAAACGAGAGAAGTTTACATTGTGATGTGTATTGGATAGTTGTATTTTAGCTTAGTAATTTGACTTATTTTTATTTGTATTTTTTTTTCAAGAATGGAAATTGACCAGATGTGTTTCCCGGGTAAGGCTTAGTCTGGTTAAGTCGGGCTCTTACCGGCTGAATGGTCCAACAAATACGGAATCCACAGTTCTCAGCTCATTAAGGAGTTTTGGCATCTTCTCTGAAACAGTACTTCTTGTGAGCTTCGCATTTTACAAGCATTTTACCTGCAAGAGGACGATTTTGTCGGAATTACAGCAACAGCAGATTTTGAAATAACCAAAAAAAATAGTTTGAAATCTGCTGCTAACTTGTACAAGTGTAAAGGAAAACTTTAAATTACTTTATAATTTCGCGCTAGTCGTAAACGTCAGCTGTCAGAAAAGTAGGTCGATGTTTTACTTCAGTTGGTGATCGGCGATCGAGCACTGTGTAATGTTGTTGGCTTATCAAATGATATCAAACTGTTAAAAAGTTCTATGTAGCATTTTTTAGGATTCTCAATTCGCTAAGACAAAAAAAGGCTAGGATGCAGAAAGTCTGTTGTCAAATCTGTTTACTCAAAAGTTATGATTATGTATCGTTGCATTACAGGTAAAAGTTATGGTGCAGTAGTGGGCCAGTGGTAACGGCCGCGACTTACGAGTTATAGGTCTTAGGTTCGAACCCAGACAGGCGCTTTACTTTGTTGTTGCACTGCTCTCAAAACGGTGAAGAAAAACATCGTGAGGAAACCGGCATGTCTTAGAACCAAAAATCCGAAGACATGTGACATGTACCAACCCGCACTGAGCCCGCATTGTGGCCTGATTACGGCCCACTCCCTCTCACCAAGAGGAGGCCTGTGTCCCAGCAGTGGGATCATTATAGGCTGATTATGCTTAAAAGTTATTACAATTGGGATATCGTTGCTATTTAATTGAAAAAGCATATATCTAATTAACAGGGGGAAAACTATTTATCGCTACGCCAGTTGTTAGCATCCGCTCCAAACGGAAATCGTGTTACGTGTCAGACATTCTATCCTGTTAGTATAACTTTATCTACTGCAATAGTTTTTATAAACGTAGCTATAAACTGTAGATCATTTCCTTTACCTTCACGCAAGGTGATAAAAAGGTTTTGTTAAAACTTGTGAAAATATATTTCCGAAAATGAATGCAATCTTACAAATAAATAACCTAAATATTCTTAGTTTAAGCTTCAGATGAATTTACATCGAAGAGTAAAAATTAAGGGTACCCGAGGACACCTCTTTAAGAACCAGCAATAAACAAACTGCTCGTGGTTGCTACAGGCAATAATTACCCTCAACGACATCTTATTATAGAATGTAGAAGATACCCTTCGATAATTATTATACAAGAACTTGGTTTTATTTGGTCAGGTCCGTTTTTAACCGACTTCAAAAAAGGAGGTTCTGTATTCGACCCGTATGTATGTATGTATGTATGTATGTATGTATGTATGTATGTATGTTTGTTTGTCCGCGATTTTCTCAAAAACTAATGAACCGATTTTGATGCATAAATGTACTGCATCTCCGGCATTTCTATGCGAATTTTGATGATTCTTCTAGTCGGTGTCTTCAATTCCTCAATGCACTAGTGCTATTTGAATTTGTGTGGAGTAGGTACAACTAAAAAGTGAAAAATAAAAACTTTTTTACAAAAAAAACAACCGACTTCAAAAAAAAACTACAAAGTGATAAATAACTTTAATTTCGGAAGTCGGTGTCAAAAAACGAAAATGCGGAACCAAAGACACCGAGTTCCGAAATTAAAGTTATTTATCACTTTGTAGTTTTTTTTGAAGTCGGTTGTTTTTTTTGTAAAAAAGTTTTTATTTTTTAATGCACAGGTCCGTGTATATATGGAGTATTGCAGCCACTTATGGACTGGCTTAACAAAATACCAGCTTGCTTTACTTGGCTCGGTGGACCGCAGAGAAAAAAGGCTTATAGGCGACGAGACGTTGGTGGCTAGGCTTCACAGCCTAGCTCATTGGCGTAATGCTGCTAGCCTGACAAGCAGGCAATATTACGCGGAGAGTGTGCGTAGGGGCTCCACAACCTGATCATACCATCGCCCTTTTACTACCGGATTGCCACACGTAGGTACAGCAGGGTACCATCTGCACTTGGTTGACATGCCGACCAGTCGTACTCAGCACTTGTCGTCGACAGTTATTATGCGCACAGCTAAAGTGTGGAATCCTCTGCCAGCGTGTGTGTTCCCTTCCACATTTAACCCGTCTGCTTTCAAAACAAGAGCAAACTGGCATCTTCTGTGTACGCTCGTTCCATCATAGACCTCATCCATTGCTTTCCATCAGGCGTCATCGAGATCAAGAGCAGGCCCATTCAGCAATAAAAATAATAAAATTATCTTTTTTGTTCTATTTCATAAAAAACCGTCAGTCATACTCCTCAGTATTCATACTCTTCCGTTCGTGATCTATTTTGTACGCAAATAGAAATCTTGTCGAGCTTTTTATTGAATAATTGAGTGCCCACTATAAATAACTCACTCTTTGTGATAAGCAAGGCTGCGTCACTAAACGCAAAGGTAAGATAGGTATCTTACCTTTACGTTTAGTGACGCATTAATAGATCTAAATTTACTCTGATTTGATTTGATTAATTTGCTAGACTAAAATGACAGCTGTGATCGACTTCATGACATTATTTAGTACCTATACATACATTAGCTGTGTCAGTCCAGTACTAACCCCACAAGATCTACATTAAGTTTAACTGTAGCATCGCATTTTTAATTTTTTTTATTTATCACACACTTGCTTTTCCAATTCACTTTTGACATTGGCAGAATAGTCGACATCGGCTTTACTTGCCATAATTAAAAATAGAATAGAATACATTAGCTGTCATTTCGGTCTAACAAATTAAAAATCAGAGTTTAGATTATTAAGACGTAAGCTAGATACATAAATAAATTAAAGGGAATGTGTGTACACTTTCGCTTTTAGTCCTCAAAAAAGTCTTGTCCTTGTATAAAGGTTTTCTGGTAGACAGCCACATTTGCGATAAGCCTAGTGCTTTTTTTAGAACGTTATAATTTTCTCTGAGTTCTGAGTTTATATATATAACAGAGTAGCAATTATATGATATTTGATTTCCGAGTCAATATTACAAATGAACCTTTGCATCCACAGTCAAATGTTGCTGTGACCTAAACAATGCCAAGCGACAGCAGTACAAAATTGTAATTTGAACGGTGTCGGCCGCTGGTAACGATGGAAAATCGACTTAAATTGCCATAATTAATTTATTCCAAACAGAATCCGCCTCACAAAGTGCCTTCAAAGCATTCAATTTTGCATTAAATTTGTAATTTTCACGGCACAATAATTTGTAACTGTAACACTTCGCTTTACTGTTTTTTTGCTTATAATCTAAGTACTTACTGAAAGTTCAGAGTAGAACGATTTTCTCACGGTTTTGGAAAGTAAATAGTTAATCTAGCTTTCTTTTTTAGAGTTAAGAAAATTCTTTATAGCGTTAGGTAGGTACCTATACAGTGCACTTTTTACATTTTCCGCTTCAATTACTCCGAATGAATCGGCCAGGCACATTATATTTTGTTAGTACAATTTACTATCTCTTTTTGCATTAATTTATATTCATTCCGATTACCGACGAGTGTAAATAAAACTGCCAATGGCGATATGAAACTGTCAGTGCAACTTTTTATTGCGCTTTCATTATCACAAGATTACGTTGTAACTTTTCCTTATGACTAGGTACATTTCTAAGTTATTCTCAGCTAGAAAAATTATGTTCCTTTTGAAGTTTGATGTTAAGACTTTTTAAATTATGGTTAGACCCGCGGGGTAATTGCGTAACACACTAACAGTAGCAATGGCTTTCATTTTGACAGTTCAACAGTTCGCTTCGTTGTGTACATTTCTCGGAAAAAAAAATCGGTCGGAACTGGTCGAAGGTTTGTTCAGCGGGGCAATTGCGTAACACATTGTCAATCGGAATCGGTGTCATTCTGACAGTTCAACAACATTCATTGCGTTATTTACGTTGTTGAGCAGACAAATTTTTCGAACATATGAAGCAATGGATCAGCAATATTCTTTAAAATGATTCAGATTGTGATTGATCCTGTGTTACTTAATTAGGGTGCAGGGTCAGAATTCATTTTCTAATAGGTATTCAACCTTATATAAATTAGCTCTCGACAATTTGACACTCTTTATAAAATAGGCACATAATTAAATTCTCTCTTAATTATATGCCTATTTCATCAACACTATTAGTAATAAGAAAATAAACTTTCATTTTTGTACAATGTTTGGCTTCTTGAAACGTTCTACCGGCACTATTCTGCTGTCGCTCGTGAGATAACCGTCCTGTAACACTGGTAGCATCAGACTTATCAATGGATTCCACGGAATGAAATGCTATTGTAAACGATCTTTCATTCCAAAACGAACCAGTGAATTCTTGGTCCAATGGAAAAATATCACTCTTAACTCATTACGTTAAGTGTGATGTTTGTGTGGCAGATGGATGGAGTTTTTGTGCAGTCCAACCTACGTCAGAGGCTATCAATGAAGTCCACTATGGTGTTTGTGTTAAGTCATCGCATTTTAATGAACCGTCGATGACATGCTATACGAGTAATAGACCCACGGTGTTATTCTTTTTAGCGCCGAATTTTTTAATCGTTCTTTTTGGGATGTGGAAACGAAAATAAAAAATGTCCGATCCGATGTTTTTTGGTGCACGTTCCTGGGTAGGTGTCCTGTTTCGTTTTATTAGCTTCCTCGTTTTGATTAGTTCGTGCAATCATTAGTCATCATTAAGTTTGGCGAGTTGATTGCATGGAATATTTTTGTCGTAAGTTACATAAGGTAGGTAATATTTTGCTAGATGTGGTTTCAGAGGTTATTGGGGTCCTACCAAGAAATAATATGAGTCTATTTCATCCTAATGTGCTATTTGATATCAAACTAATTAACAATTGAGCCACCCACAACTAATTTCTAAGAACTCTTCATACGTATTTCCTTGTAAAAATGATATCATTCGTCTGTCAAGTTGGTTAACCTCTGGGAGGTACGCATTAGGTATGCCACAGCAGGTGTAGTCCCTGCGATGTCCATTTCCCGGACCGGAAGTCCCACTATGATCACTGAAGCGAGTCGATCTCGTTACCGACCCTCATTCCACTCCTGACTCATTTCCTCAAAGTTTTTTCCCAAAAATTTAATCTTAACTGGAGTAGATGTTTCTCACAGTAACAAACTAAACGTAGATTTAAGTATTTGGTGATAATAGGCAGCTCTCTTGGGAACCAATTATTTGTTGTTCGAAACAGACAGACTTGGAGGCTGCAATTAAGCAAATTATTTTTTACGATGACTACACCGTAAACGTTTGCTTTCTGTAGGTTGTAGTGTATTTTGTTACCTATTAATTTACACCTTTGAACTGGAAAATATGGTCGTTACATACCCAAAGTAAGAAGAAAGTATGTTTTCCGTTAGTTTTTTTTAATCTACGTACTTTATCTTTTAAATATCAAAAATGATTCATCGCTTATCATGATTAGCTCATAATATTAAGCTTCTACAGACATGTTTTGTACGAGTATATCAGAGGTAAGAAGGACTATGTGAAAAATAGTCCTTCTTACCTCTTCATCTCTTACATAACTCTCATCTCTTCATCTTCTGAATAACTCATTTTCACTGTACTCATACAATCAGTACATAACATTACTCGTAATTTTATTTGTACTTATTCATTTATGACCCAAGTGACGATTAACTGTTATATTATTTGAGTACGTAGATGTGAAAGCAGTAACTGCCAACTGTTCAGTTAATCTCACGAAGGGCTGACGACAATCAAACTGCTGAGGCATTAATTGGATTTCATTCTTCCTTTATACGGAGAGTAGGTTTCGAAGACCGAATCGCACAAGTTCATTCAGAACCTGGCATACTTTTGAGCTAATGGAAAATTAGACTAGAGGATTTTACAATAGATATTGTTATGCTAGTCGTATATAGACGAATTTATTTCTG
The DNA here is from genome assembly GCA_914767645.1 of Hydraecia micacea. NCBI lineage: Eukaryota > Metazoa > Arthropoda > Insecta > Lepidoptera > Noctuidae > Hydraecia > Hydraecia micacea. The sequence continues at coordinate 8,522,514 of OU611794.1, forward strand.
TACGTAGGAAATTTAGTTGAAAATTTAAACAAAACTGCAGTGAATGTCATAATTAACTGTCATACTTATGTACAGTACAGACGCCAGCACATCAAGCTACTACAATCTGTCAAATTTCTTTAATAGGTTGGCAACTTTATCGCTAAAGCATAAGGTTCAAGGTTGATTGGGAAAATTTTACAGTTTCGGGTAGCTTGATGTGCTGGCGTCTGTACATTCAAACACTGTTTGACATAAACCACTTTTTAATCAATCTAATCATTCAAATGAAATGAAATTGAATTTAAATTTTTATCCTGTAAATACGATATCAGAATCACTTTTTCATGTCATATTATAAAAAAAAATGAGCTAGGTGAAGACGACATTTCCCTGAGAAGAAATGGAGAAAAAAACTCAAGGGTCAGTCTCCTTTAAATTCCATACATAATCTTGGTCAGATCATGTTATGTGATGTGATCATGATCATTATAGCGATGTATTGTGTATATATCAAGTAGTACTTACGTCATTTAGTAGTAGGTACTAACGGTAATACTAAACTACACAAATAATTGCATTAAAGCGCTGCTATAAAGCTAAGCAAGTACCATCTATTAGCTAGTAATAGCAACCAGGCATTAGTTAAGAACAGAGGATATTATGAAAGTAACTATTCAAATAAAAAACCAATAAAGCATTCATATCGACAGATTCTGAAGCGTCTGGCAACAAAATAAGCGTTCAGTGAGCAAATATTACATAAGGCAAATAAGAGATTATAGAACTTTTTGCTATTATACTGATCCAATTGTACTAGCATGAATAGTACCAGACGCTTATTAGATACAACGTTAAGTTTTTTTATAGATACTTATGTAACAATGGAAAAACGCTGATACCACTATTTTATACTTATTTTATTTTATGGCCTGAATGACTCCTCGACCGCCCCGAAGTGCGAAAAGACGAGTGTAGCAATTCAACACAGAATAGCTCATAGAGTAATACTGTATTCATACTGGGTAATAATATGTTTTCAGCGTGGACACCAAACACCACCGCGTAGAAGCCGCGTAGCCGTTGCGTAGCAGAATATAGACGCTGGGAAGCCTGTGTGTAGCAGATAATAAACGTCACGATCACGAACGCCGTAGCAAGTGCGTAGCATGTTCGTAGGAGATCATAAGCGCCGCGTAGACGCAGCGTAGTAGTCCGTAGCAGATGATAAACATCGTAATTTGTAAAGCCGCTACGTAGCGGGTTTGTATAATTATGATTGTAAACGCTGTGTAGCGGCTGCATAAACGCCTGCTCTGAGCATACGTTCATCAAACGCCAGTGGCTACGCCTCTAGGTATCTAAAAGTGCATGTGCAAACTGCAGAAAGTGCATGTCGTAAATGTTACTTTGTACTTACATAAAGGTACCGACCTACCTAAACTAGGTACTACCGTGGTCACAATACGGCAAAGAACTGATTCTACCATATTTGCTTGCAAGTCGTAACCGAATAATTTATAACGCAATAAGTAGATAAGAACTCAAATAAATATTTTATAATGTTTCAGATCATTATTTCTTTAATTCTTACATTTGTTATAACAAGCATCTAGTTAGCCAATTATAAAAATGCAGTTATACTGTAAAATATTTGCTTATTTTTATTTTAGAGCAATTTATTTCTGTACTTAATCGTGTCATGTTTATATTTTTATAGTATTTTCTATCGGTAACAAGCTAGAATGAACTATTATATACAAATATAATTATGAATTTGTGAGTCTATAAATATTTGTCCTGTAAATAACCAATGTTAATTTATGTTTTTCAATAACATCTAAATTGTTTTTTAAGATATTTTTGAAGCACATTGTTAGAAGTAAAACTCATGACTTTCCATAAAATTTAACCATCCACATCTCCAGAATTCGATCGCCGCTGTTATAATTTATGATTACCTGACATTTCAAACTTTTATCGGCTAATCTGACATTACAGTGACTTTTGACAGTGTGGTTATAAAAGTAAGCCATTAAAGATATAATTGTGTCAACAATAAAGGTGTAAACGTCTGAGGAATGTTTCTCACTTCTCGTGACATTATTTGTCATAAAAAAGATAACGTTTTTTTACGTCATCCGTCTCAGGAATTTCTAATTTCCGGTCAGGTTAATTGTTACGTTTCTTAGAATGATTTTGGTCACATCTTTAGTAAAGATTCATTAGATGCGTTACGATTTTTCTACAAACACCTTAACATATCAAAGTGATTTTGGTATATGACACAAATTTACAAAGATCGCGAAAAATTCATGTCAAAAAACAACATGAAAGACAAGTTAACATAATTATAAAAGAACGTAAATGACAATAAATGACAAAAAGTCGTAACTTATTCATGTGTCTAGAAGTTCAAAATAAAGCTGTTTTCCGTACTACGAGGACGTAAACACCCATCATAACATAACAGTGGAAGATATATATTCATAGCCGAGAACCGTAAGATTAAAACTACAAAGCAAAAAAAAAAAAAATTTTTGCCTGTAAATATTTCAGAGTAAATGATCTTTTATGAAAGGATATAGAAAGCCTTGCTTGGTACTGGAGCGACGGCAAAAGATCACAGTGTGTTACGAACTGAACCTAAAGATAGATACACATAGTGTAGTGTGTATATGTTTGGACGTAATAATATGTTTGTACACGCATAAAAAGTGCTCTATCGGTCGGTCCGTCCTTTGTTAAATAAATTAGTTTCGGTGTCTACCAAATTACGCCTCGAACCTATCTATATGTACAGCACATTGGATCTTGGCAGGAAAATATGCTCTACCTATTATATGACTGTGAATAAATTAACATACTTGAGGCTCTGTAACACAACGAGAGTTGAGACAATAGCAGATCATACATCATTGAAAAAAGCTTTTAGGAACACTAGTAGCCGAATACTATTTGTTTTCATTGATTTATTCATGGTCAGACTATAGATACAAGGCGCCGACAAACACGGTCCTTTTGAAATACAACTTTTTCGAATTGGTAATGAGAGTTTTTGTGAAACGTTACAAAATAACAAGTCACGTACTGCCTACTTCAAGTGAAACTGAACAATTGTTCAAAGGGATACAAGAATTTGGAAAACAAATAGGTCGCTAGGATTCCATTCGATTCTTTAATCTTGATGGAGTGCCCTGTGCACGTGTAGGTAGTTAGTTCGAATAATAGCTATTGTTTATTTAAGTTTCTTCTCATATAAAATTTATCAGTGCATTCTGTGATAAGGCCACATGTGATAAATTGCCTGTTTCATAAGGCGTTCATTAGAAGCGTGCAAAATGCGCTCCGTTGCGCAGCGATAACTTCACCGATAACGTTTTTATTGCCTCAAAATATTACCTATTTGCGTATCTAAAGTTGCTTTTTGTTTTCAAAATATCATAGTGACAATGGATAGATGAAGAAAATTTACGATTACAATTTTGCTACATTTGCTATTTTGATTTATATTCATGGGCACGAGTAGAATTGATTAATGCCTACATGTTTTTTGATTTCGATTATTCAATATAGGTAATAATCATAAAACATAATTCGATAACAGTTGGTTACGTGATTTATCTGGTTTGAGCGATGAGGTCAAGTTCTTGTGAGTAATTTAGATGTGTCAGAATGAATTAAAAGTTTGTAGAGCTAGTTTCCTATCGTACTGTTATGTCCTTTACATAGATCCATCTCGCAGTCACTGAGGCTGCACCGGCAACGTAGTGCAAAGCGTCGATGTAAAACATAGAGTGATTCACACCCCCAATAAATACTTTGTGTACTCAGACACTATTGACGAGTCACTGCACCAAGAGTTTTAAATAACCCTGACCTTTGTTTCTCAGAACATCAAACGAAACCTTTTGCACAATCTCAGCGGGTACAACATAAACAATCATTTTAACGGCTTCATCGGAATATCTACCTCTGAGCATATTAATTAATACACGTCGCACAATTTCCTTATACACTTTAATGATTAGCCATAAATGTTCATCACAAATGAATGATATATAAATAATTGCTTCAAGTTGATGTGGATTCAAATAACGTGTTCGGAGGGTATTATCCGCTCTGAGGACATCCCGTACAATGACGAAGATTGCAGCTGACTTGCATTGCCGCATGTTATTCACTTCTTTAATTAACTATCAAACCGGAGGCACTCTCGATTATAAGACGCGGCTACTCGGCTTTGTGCCCGCTGTGCCTACCTGCCACTGAACTCTGCATTATACAATTTCATCAAAACAAACGAAAAATGACTCTATTACATGGTAATAAGGTCAACCAAACAGATTTCGAGTTCCATTGGCGACTGGCTGTCTCGACTTTGATATTGTTTTTTGTATGTGGATATTAGGAGTTCGTTGTATGAGCATGATCATTAAAGTCAGATTTGGATGTGTAAAACGTTAAAATGTAGTTTGTCAGGTAAGTGCCTACATCCTCTCGCTTTTTAACATTGCAGACGGTTGGATGTGCGCAATTAGCCCAATAAAATGTTTGCAGTTGCTTACGAAGTTGTTCATTTTATGGTTGATGTGATGATGATATAATTGGTTGATGAAGTGTCAATTTCAAACTAGTAGCAAACCTAGTTACCTATAAGATTTATGCGTTATAACAATCGTATTGTATTATTTTAAGAGAAGAGTTCATAATAATGTTCTAAGACGCATGGGCTTACATAAAACGTCAAAAATCACAAATGATGGTTTTCCATAGCAAGCAAGCATCGTTAGGTAACGTTCCTCCAGTGACTATAAGCGGAACACCATTGAAGCGTGTTGCTGAGGTGAAGTAACTAGGACATGCGGTCACTGAGGAGAACTCCGGAACTGTGATGATGCAGATTTGGATAGGGAGCGTAGGGCGTTGGCGGTTCGGTGCAATATATTAGCTCGTAGGTTAGCACGCTGTAGTATATGGAGGTCTATCTTTTTAAGACCTACTGCCAAACCTTCTACACTTGCAGCTTATGGGTGAAGTATACGTAGAGGGCCTACAACGTCCTACGCGTTTAGCATAATAATGGATTTAGGATGTTGCTGGGTCTTCCGCGCTTTTGCAGCGCTTCGCAGATGTTCGCGGAAGCCCATGTAAATGATTTTCATGCCATAATGACAAAGAGGGCGACGTCAATAATGGGTAGGTTGCTCGGAAGCTCCAACAGTATCCTAAAGACATTGTTTGACAAGTTGGATATCCCCTTTATTAGGCTCTGAGTGCAGAGGAACGTACCAACGATCTATTTTATGTGTGATAAACGGAAAATATAATATTATAAGCAATAAAATATGGAACTTAGTAGCTAATTGCGCAGATACAGGAACTGATTCAAGTATCGACGAACCTGACAGTAAAGTGAGTCTTGTTATTATTACCATTTCACTTGAATGAATTTGTGAAAAGGAAGAACTTCATGTTTTCCGACAGAATGTTCAACAGTGTTCCTAGATATCTGAAACAATGGTTACGTTTTCTTTGAAATGTTTCAGCTTTTCAATAAATGAATATAAAGAATACCTATTGTTTATTGAGAATAAAGTAGAAGCTAGGTTTTCAAATATACATTTTATTATTACTATTAGTTTGTAAATTATGTGTTTAAAGCATAATGAGGCGTTAATGTTCCCACTGCTGGGACACAGATCCCCCTGTCTGTGAGAGGGAGTGGGCCATAATCCACCACGCGGGCCCAGTGCGGGTTGGTAGATATGTGTATATATAAATTTCATTGTAAATAAATAAAAGCTTCTGAATACTCTCCCAATCAACACTGTTAAATTATAGACAAAAAACAATAAGGGTCGCCTTCCAGTTAACCATAATAACGTATTCAGATAATAACAAAAAGTACCTATCCATATATCAAAGGTGACAAATCAAAATAAACAAGACACGCATTCCGGTTCACCGCGGGCAAGAAGCACAGATCTGAGATCGACATTCAGTGCCTAATGTATATTAAATATGAGTAGACGCCTTACTACATGGCATTCAAGTGAAAAACAGTGCAAAAACAGAATGGAATTGCCATTATAGCTTATAACTCAATCAGTTGTGTCCTGCGGCGGGACGGCGGCATGGCAACAACACCATGGCGGCATGGCTCGATAGGAATTTTATACTTTTTCATCCATTATCTGCATTCTTGTCGCGACAGATATGTCGCCGGGCAAACAGACACTTTGACAAGTGAGCGCTTTAGAAAATAGAGAAAATTGAACGCAATGAAGAAAATTCCGAGCATTCTTACACGGGATTTCTAATGGCGTTAAGATTTTATTGGTTCGTTCATGATGAGCCGTTTATCTGTTTGTAAAAATTGATGATGAGCTAATGAATGTTAGCCATCGTACGATATATTTTCGTTCTTCTCTTTTATTTAAATTAGGGACCATGCCCTAGCTAACCGTGATTTCATTTTTCATTTCATGAAATTTTTGATGACATTGTTTGACCGTAAGTGTGTACACGATGGCAATGACACAGAATTAAGACACAATGCTTACAAATAAAGTGAAAAATAAGATATTTTAACCTCTAGACGATTTTGAGTATAATGTGGACAAGTGAAGTGGACGAAAGGAGTGTGAAGAGCTCTACACTCAACAGACACCCAAAATCTGACAAGTATTAATTATGAAATATTACTTTAAAATTTTCGAAAACCACGAAATAAACGAAATAATAGGATAGTGGACGGCAATATAGGTTATCTACTATTTGCTGTAGGATAATGTTGCCCATTCGTAGGTATAGGTACAACAGGCCACGTCAAGTCATGAAACCTAAAGAAAACAAAATATTTCTCTGTATTTTTATACAGAGAAATATTTTGTTTTCTTTGAGAGTGAGAATTCCGTCGTTTTATTTATTTTACGCAAATTCCTGAAACGTTTGACAAAAATCCGATACGAGCTTATTAAACGGCATTTATTACTTACATCGCAACACATGTGCTGAGAAAAGAATATGTTCAAAGGACGAGAATTTAATACGAGACTGGTATGTCGCTAGCCATCTTGTAGTAATCTCCACACACACTACAAATAAACAACGAACACACAACACATATGTAATTAATCATACAAGCTTCTGCATTTCTCTGTGATTACCATTGTGTTTCTCTCAATGGAGTACGCGTGGTGATGAGACAGCTCCCGATTTAATTTCGAATCACAATCATTGCCTTCTTATTTTTATTTTCTTATTACGACCGATTTAATGAGTGTTTTAGTTTAATGGAGAGACCTGAATAGTTCATCGAGCCATATAGCATCCAGAATAATAAACCCGAGTAATCAAGTTTCAAATCGCTTTTTGCACACAGTAACTATCATTACGTAATTTAGTTCATTCTGAATGCTTCCTTAATTAGACTGCTTTATATCGCATTTTAAAAAGAGGACTGATTTCATATCTCATTTCTCATTGTCGTGAGCACAACACATCAGCGCGAATTTTATCAGATGCGGCAAAAAGTACTTTGGGTGAAAAAGGTATTACCGACACACGCATGTAATATGCATGCGCGTACGCTGAGACAGTTTTGACGGCGTTGTGAAATGATGGACGGTCATTACGATGTCATTGACATCATTTGTTTTTCATAGTCCTTTTACTTTGAGTTTCAAGTTTAAAAAAAAAATGCAAGGATATTGTTGTGGCTGACTACTGCAGTGCTTATGATTTCCGTAAATGTTGATCTAGATTTTAAGTTAATACTATAGAATTAGCTCAATTAGTAATAATCAAGCCTTCGAGACTTGAAGACTCAATTAATAATGATAAGATAATTTATGGTGAACTTAAGATTACAACAGTATTCCACTACGTGAGAGGATCATTCGCACTTATTACTATTGTCTGAAAATCCGTAAGGTATTCGTTGGATTACTTTTTGAGAGCATGCTGTCATGGATGAGGATACTCATTTTGTACTTCTAATTGAAGTACATTGTGTTACGATACATACCACCAGATAAGGCAGATTTCATCAGTTAATCCATGAGTAAAGCGTTAGATTCGTCCAATTTCAGATCAGTTACTCGGCTTTGCTGCATCATCGGTGATCTAATCATGTATCAGTGGAGATTAAAACAGGCCGGCCGGATCGCATCAAAGGCGGTATCACACTGTTATTTTGACTGATTGATCTCTTCCAACAAAAAAAGGTTGCATCGCTACCGAGATCGACAGTAGCCGAGAAAAAACAAATTAGTTGGCTAAACCTTTTCATAAAGCATTGTTATTATCACCACCTACCCCGTCCTGACCAGAACGTATTGTCGATAGAAAATGCGCTTCTTGTGCTAAGTATACTTTTTAAGGTTCAGAATTGTGCTGCGATCGATCCGTGACTTGTGATCGGCCCGCATGTAATCGCGGTTGTCGAAAGGCGAAAATCATGCTGCGTTTGCGACCTTGCGTTCGTTACAAAAAACGCGATTTATTTTTTGGAGAAATGTTTTTCGGTGTCAGATGTAGCGGCTCGAGCTTTGATTGTTGAGATTCTCATATTTAGTTTTAATTGGTGGCTTTATCGAGTTTACATTTTACGGTCGGAGTCGATGAGAGGTTAATAAGCGGCACTTTGAAAGGTATCTTCGTTTTTTAGAGTTCCGCGTTAATAGGTAGGTAATAGAAATATGACTGTGTCTGCATCGTCGTTGAAATTTTATTAGGGTTAGGCGAGTTTATAATATAATGATTATCTCCGGAAAAGTATTGCTATTAATATTTTGTAATCGATTGAGTGCTGTAGTTTGAGTCATATTTTAGCTTTGGTATTGCGTGCGTTAATGCCACGTCCAGCCACATAATTAAAAAATCAACATGCGGCATGGTAACAACGAGAGAGACATTAATTTACAGAATCACATGAGTCCGCGATAGGAATGTTATAACAATTCTTTACGGAACCGTTCATGGAAAATAAATGTAATGTGCTGTGCCCAATTTTTTATTGTTTAGGCAATAGTCGATATTGATTTCGGGTCTTTGATTCCGACGTATTATTGCTTGTTTTATTGGTACCTGGGAACATCGTAATTAACCATATCGGGCCTTTTTTCTCATCTTTCTGGATCCTTTCGTGTCTACGGACAATAATAATTCGATGCTCACCTTGAAAGGCGTACGCGCCGAAAATTGGTCTCATATTGTTCATCGAAGACGTAGTTCCTGTTGTGTAATCCATTTTGATGTTTTTAATTACGATTCTGTGTTCTTTCACTTCACTATCATATTTTTAGATGGACGGAATATTATCTTAAAGAAATAATTTTATGTTACAATCACAATGTCTATACATATACAGTTTTTCCTTGTACGTGACTTTCATATACACAACACTTTACGATCTTATTTATTTTAATATTGAAACTTTTATGGGACACTTTAAACACTGACTATGTTTGAATATTGCACGAGGGTACGAACTGAGGTGACGTATACATTTGTGCGAACGAACTTATGAAAGCTCGATGCGTGCGACATAAGTGAATCAATTACAAAGTCGATGGCGTTGTGTGCATTATCTTTCGGACCCTACTCATAGCGTGTATTACAATGGCATTTCGCTCCACCTCTTTGCTCCCCTACCACTTTTTATTTACTAGTAATAATAATAAATCACAAGGAACAGTCGTGTATGTGTTGCAGCGTCAAAGGGCGCGCATAAAAGGGTGTTTATGTATAAATTCTTTATTGCCGTTCAGTATGTTAATGACGATTGTATGTATAGTGATCTTTACAGTTACATCTCCTTCACTAATATCGGTTCTCATGTCCTTTTTAGTTAGCAATTGATGTCTATTTCATTGTTGCCTGTGTTGTACTTATTGAAGCTTTTAAGATCATTGCAGCTTTTCACGATGTTTATTGCTGAACTCAAATATTTCGCATTTAGAAGATATTTCTATATTATTTTATCTAGTTTCAAAGTTCTCTAGGAGAAATTGCTTAGAGACTGAAAGTTGATGTTTAAAGCACATTTCACGGTAGTAAACAGATAACACCTTTGAAGCCGGAGTAGCTACGCATCACGGTAAAATGTAAAGTAAGTCTTCAGAGTATTTTAGCACATTACTCCTTACCCTTACTTACGACCCTGGTAGGCAAAGATCACGTGAAACTTTCAGTTTTATCGACAAAACTTCTAATCAAAAATATATTCTGTCGTCAAGCGATCGTAGAACGTGCAGCTGCCAGCGGATTGTCGACAATAGTATCGATAAAAAGCCGTCATGCAAATTATCGACTATTGTATCGTGGTATTGTACGATGAGCGCTCAACGCATGCGACTGTCCTGCGGACGATGCGTGCGATTCGATTCGCGTTTAGTTTTTTGGGGAATCACAGTATTTCCAAAAGCAGCTGTAGGTCTTGCATGATGTAATGTTTCATAAATGTATGATTTCAAAAGGTGCTTATAAATATACCCGTCTGCATCAGAATATTCATTGAAGCTCTTCCTGTTCCAAACCGCCTAGATCTAGGCAAGTGGAATTCAAATGACTTGTTTATGCTCCTCCTGCTGCATAGCAAAAAAGTGATTTTAAACTTAAATTTTGTACCAATTACTACAAAATCAAAGTCTGTTTTTATTATGAAGAGTAATCAGTAGTTTGATTGCTATCGACACGCTAAGAAGAAGAAGTAGTTTATTAATAAGCTATTAGGAACTTGATTCTAGAGGTTAATCTTGTAATGAAAATTCTAAGGGTAATATTTTGAATTCCTCGACAGCTCAAAAACTGCTGACTCAGATTTAGTTATTATGAGCTTTCATTCACACTTCTGTATGAAAAAAAAAAAAACAATTTGAATGAGCACTTCGATTTGGTTTTTGTTAACGAAGTGATGTATCAGACATTATGAAGTTCCAGTGGCAGGACCACAGGATTCCTTGTGAGTGACACGAGCTAGTGTGTCAAAACAAAATCGAGTGGCGTCTAGGGATTAGTCGATTATTCGAACGCGGAATCACCGACTGTGTCGGACAAAAGCAAGAAGTTGTTACTTAACACCGTTTTTGTAAGTTTTCTATTTTAGTTCGAGTATTTTTATCGGAATTTGATTGTCAATTTGGTCAATGAGAGACCTTTTCTGGTTTTAAATATGTAAAGAAATTGTTTCTTTTCGATTCTTTGACAATGTGATTGAACTGACAGAATTTAAATTTTCGGACAATGTCCGTTAAATTAGCTGTAATTTGTAAATCAAGTAAACGTTAGTGGGTATAGAAAGATGGTCTGCTCGCTTTAGAGTTGGCGTCGCCATTTAGAAAGAGATCAAATCAACCGCTACAATGAACCTAACTGTACATAGGAATATTAGTATGTAGGTGCGCGCTATGGTGGGCTCTCTACAAACAACCAGTTTCCATTGTTCTTCTACGTGGTGCGTTTGTCAAGGCACTTGAAAGCTGAGGACCACTTTCACCGGCTCACATGCAAATCGCCTGGACGTCGCCTGTATTACAGCTATTAAGTCTCGACGGACGCAACTATGCACACGAGTCTATTGAAAAAGGGTGGAATGTGAGGGCTATTCCAAGTTGACGCTGTGTTATACATACATATAAAACTTAGGTGTTTTCTGTTTGACGTAATTGGTATTAGCGTGTCTAATTTTGAGTTGGTATATTGATTTGACCATTGATCTTTGATCGTCTTCCTTTTCTGTTCAGTTTATCGATGCTCTATGTTTTGTATCCTATTTATTAATAACATAAAAATAAGGAAATTAATCGTATAGTATAGCCGTCAAAACATATTTAATTGTTCATCTCGCGCGACCTTTCTCAGTTAAATGTCAGGTTTACAGAAAATTAATAAAATATGTGAATGTTAATTTTAGTCATTAGCCTTAGTCAAGTTGTGAGGACGCCGACGAATAAAAAATATGTTAAGAAATGTGTGATCGCGCCGCCGGCGCACGCCTCCGCCGCGACCGACTGTTTGTGGAAACAAGTCAAATGTGTTAAATATGGAACATCAGCTGCGCGGAACTGTTGTCGCCTGCGCTACTGGATGCGACAAGATGCGACACCTTATTGTCTGTGTCAATATAGGCGATCATACAGAACTTTTCTTACTTATCATCCTGAACGCAGGTTTTTGGTAGGTATATTAAAAAATAACATAAGGAAACATTGAATACACCAAAAAAGCTTTCAGAAACCATACACGAAGCTCTAAAATTGAGGAAGCCTTTAATTATGCAATACATCTGCCTAAAGATATAACCTGTTTGGCATAACAAAACGACGTGACTACGTCGTAAAACATATATTTTTGTATTATAAATAGTTTAAGAAATCGTTAATTGGTTTTGGTAAGTTTTTATTGACATTAGCCAATTATTCAATTACCTAAAGGCGTCGACGGAGTGTATGGAGAACAGGTAAGCTTGAAATTAACATTTATGTCGCTTCCATGGTTTTGTTTCTGGGTGTAGCCCATTAGCTTATTCAATTCACCCTGAGTGAGTTGGATTTTCCTTCCTATAATGGACTCTAATCCGTCGGCACATGTCTTCAAGGGCGGTCTAATGCCCCTGTTGCATGAGACACTATTACTGTTTTTCGTAACGGACCATTACAATATCTCATCCTGACGTAGAAAAATTTTACATGTCATTTGGACATATTTTTACGAGTGTTTGTTTTTCACGTGGGGCGGGCCCATTTCACACGGTGTGTTATAATGCCGCTCCACGTTTCACTACATTTACTGTGACGTAGATTTCGATCTTTTACACTTTTAATGTCGCTAGTTAGTTTGTTGTGTAGGCCGTTTAGCTTTATGTTTATTTTTTCAGAAAACATAAATGGCATGTTATGGACTTATAGTGGAATTTCCAGTCCTCAAATGGCAGTCCACTACAGGAACAACTTTTTCAGAAAAAATATGTAAAGCTCATTTCTTAGGAAATTGTTTACACAATTCTTGTTACAAATACTACCTAATGCGTTTCGAGTCCGGGCATTGTCGTAGTTATTAGAAAACAATAAATATACTTAAACACTTAAATCTTCAATTTATTTGATACTTGTAAAAGGCAACATTGATATCATTAGTGTGGCCTAATATGAAATATATTTGTAAGTCTATGAATTATATCCCCGGAACAGCGGTGGGCATGTCGAATGGAACTAATTACAGGCAGGCCACGGACCTGCTGTGACATGTGGCCTATATTACGACATACGACATATCATTCCGACTTATTAATGCGTTACGTTCATTTTGTACGACTATTTTTTATAAGGAAATAGTTAACTTTTTAAGGGGCGACTCATATCAATATAATTACATTATGCGTTATTATTATATAAGTTATCAAAAAGTGATAGTAATCTATTTGATTGACACCTATTTATTGGCTATCACATTAAAATGGACACAGCGCTGAAATCTTAATTAACCTTAGTCCCTGTAACGTATGTGTCGTGCACTTTTTTGTGAGCAATTAGCAGATCGTCGCGTGGCGGTCGTCGCGTCCGTGTGTTGTTAATTTATCGCCGACCGACCACCGACTGCCCCTCATTAGCGAACTGTACAAAAACAGGCCGAGTTTTATTTATGTAGGTACGCACCGCACCCATGACTCACTGCGAATCAAACACTCCCAGCCGCTAAACAATAGCCAACCAAATAATTTATCTGCACGTGTTCCCGCTTTGATAAGCTAAGACTGATTTGCTACACCAATTTGTAATTAGTGCTTTATGATCTCTGATTTCATGTGTATAAAAGCCATTTATCTAATCACTTTTGTTTCTCGTTCGGCTCGGAAATATCTCTAAGTGGATAATGCTGTGAAGTAAAACGAGCTTGTTGGGAACTCATGGGAAAGTGTTGGTTACTCGTAAAATGGAGATTCATCGATGCTGGCTGGCAATTACCTGAAAGAAAAATACACGCACGATCTTTAAAAAAATGGAATGGATCTTCTCTACTTAGAACTTTGTTTAAATTTTCCTACGTTTCGACTCGTGAAAGTGTCAATTTCAAACACATTTTCAGCATGTCATCTTGAATCTTACAGGAAAATCAACCTCTCAAAAACTTCCAAGTCATCTTATAAGACACTTATTTACAATAAAAAATATTTAGTACAAATAAACAGCACGCCTTCGTGGGCGGCCCATCAGCGCATAGTTTCAGCGGCATCTTTGGCGCGCAATGGGCCCTGAAGCGTATGCGCAACGATTTCAGCGCATTTCACGCCTTTTTTGTGCGCGCTGCGCAGGCGACGAGTCTCGTATGAAGATTGTTAATAACGCGTGAAGTGACAACTGTGGGTTTAATTGCGACTGTTAGTTATTAGTGTGAACTTATGTGCGCGAGAGATGGTGCTGAAGATTGTTTGTTGTGTGTCAACAGTTGACGACTGCCTTTGAATTTTATTAATGTTGTAGCTGTAGGTATTAGTCGCTGTGTGTTTTATAGTCGGGTACCTAAATTAGCAATACTAGCTCCATGGGTAGGTAAGTATATCGTTTATTTGCTAGGTACTAAAGCAGTAAATGAATCTATGATAAAACCATGATAAACTTTGTTATAAAAAATAAATTACACACTGAGCAAACCTTTCATCGACTCGGCATTCCAGCGTTTAACCTAAAATGTACCTATTTGGAACAAATTAGCTCTCCTTGAAGAGCACAAACATCCCAATTATTTAGCAATATTGGTGTTACCAGTTGGGAAAATAACATCAAAGTGAGTATTGTATCTGAAGTTAAACAGAGTAGCCTCTTGAAAGCTATTAATGTGCAAATAGGCCAGCCACAAATTAAGGGTTTTGTAAACCGCAAGCGCGATGAAGCGTTGGTTGGTTTTTAATTAAAGTTGGTAACTCTGCTCAAGGCTGTCGTGTTAATGAATCGACGATTTCTGTTCGTTTCGATATTGCATTGTTTCCTGTCTCATTTATTAAGGGCCTGTGTACATTTGCTTTGAGTTTTTACATTGTTCTGGTTTAAATTAGGTTCGGTTATTGTGCCGAAACGTTACACGACTTAATCTTGTTCAAAAATATTGAAGTATTTAATACAATTGGGTTACATATATATTATTTAAGTCGTCTTTTAGGTTCGTATAAAATGTTGATTGTTTTGGCTGCGTTAAACAAAGTTGTTACAATGGACAACTGAAAATAAACTCTTTTAAAACGTTAGTTAGTAGTCTAATGTTGAATTTAGTTTTCTGATAACTCATGATTAAAAAACAAAAGCTAAAAAACAGAAAACATAAGCTTGAAAAAGAAAACTGCGTCCTGTGGTGGGTGATCATAAAAATTACCCAGAACTGGTACAGCCCATTGTGAGAGAAATATTTTTCAACCAATGTTGTGTGATATGATGATGGCAAGTTCAACTCTAAATTTGATTACCTACTACTCAACGAAAATGTTTGCCTCTGAATAAGGGTTTGATTTAGTATCTAAGAATTAGGTACAGGCGCTTCAGGAGGTGCATTTTCATTTGTTCTGAGCTACTAGAAAAGGTCACTCCAATTTTGCCTGATTGATGAATGATTGATTGTTCCAAATTGAATGATTCAAGAACTATCTGATGGCTCCAGTAACATCTTTCTGTGTCACTTGGCTTCCTGCAAAGTTCAAAAGCTCAATTGCTTTTGAACTTTTGGGATTAAAGTTACAATATTATTTTGGTAGAGGGGTGTGTGAAGGAGATCTAATACCTAATGAGAAAACTTTAATGAGAAAATTATCTTAAGTATTTGAAACGGAGTTCCTTATCCGCACGTTATACTCTACTTGGCGAATGAGCAAACAACATTAACAAACATTTTGACCGTCATGACATTTTTGCTGTAGGCTGATTGTGTGTTTAGGTACAGACGCCAGCACATCTGTTAATTTTTTTTTTATAGATTTTCAACTTTATCGTTAAAGCATAAGGTTCAAAGTTGATTGGGAATATTTGACAGTTTCGGGTAGCTGGCGTCTGTACAAGCGTATTACCGTTATTTTATACATAATATACAATGAAAAGAAATTCTTTCCAACCGACCAAAGAGTCCCACGATACCTATCGACATTTTTTAAATTGTTATGACCATTTAAAAAAAGCATGTTACAAAAAGCCATCAGATTGAGTATCAAAAACCAAAACATACATATCCCATAAAAATATTTAAGCCATAATCCACACTGATTATATGAAGAAACATCTATATTTAACCGTCCAATAAAACTAAGTGGACTTAACAAATTATCTATGCGAGTTCGCCTTTAGCGAAGCTTTGTTATGCTAAGTCGCATAGTGTGGAGGAAGGTTTACGTCGAGGTGCTTACGAAACTGCGGCCTTGTTGGCGTGCTAAATACTTGAGACAATAGTGTTTACCTACCAATGACACGTTTACTTAATTACTAGTAAACTTGCTCGTAATTACTGCTTTTTAATTAGGTAGGTACCTACTAAGTCTTGATTTCTTGTCCTAGGTTTACTTATTTCGTAGGTTTATTAATTTTGCTTAAAAGGCTTTGTCGAAAAAAAAAAATATTTTTAAATGTAGGTACGTCAAAGACTTGTGAGATTTTTAAAATATTTTGGATTTATACGTCCTAAAAAAACACAAAGAAAATATTTTTTTTACAAATTAAACTATCTACCTTAAATAATTGAAATAACTGTTTCAGGATAAGTCTTAAGTAAGTATAAAGAGCTGTCTTTATCAAAATTTATCTGTGACCATAGAGATTTAAGTGATAAGCGCAGACGCATAACGAGGTATCTGTATTTTTCAGACAGCTATTTCAGACAAACCCAATAGGTATTGTTTTTAAGAAACATATTAAATAACAAGTGTGTAGGTACAAGTGTAATTTTGAAAATATGTGTAAGAGTTAAATGAACTTATGCGCCTATTATTTTATGTAAAAACATATATATTATATCTCTATAAATCATGTCTCTTAAATATCACCAATATTGCAATATCAAAGATATATTTTTTTTATGTCAATCTCATTATCTTAATGCCATCGAGACCGAGTGTTGTATTATAAAAAAATACTGAAAAATCATACACATTGAAACAAAATGTGTCCTGTACACGAACACAGATCGACATTGCAATTAACTCACACAAACGTGTAGTAACATTTTCTTGGTGTGCTTACAAACTCCGCCCCAAACAAAATTTGACCAATCCCCGATCGCTGTAGGCATAGATCGCTGTGGCAACACGCCTCGTATTTTTCGTCACGGAACAGCGACTCAGGCGCGACTCACACATTGTTAATGTAAGCGTTCTTCGCTTTGAAGATACCGGATCCGAGGCTTCGTGCTATCTCGTTTCCACACCGGTCTTTGCCTCAGTACGCTATCGATGGCTAAATCTTATCAAAAGCTGTAATAAAAGCTGGGATTTAGGTTTCAGGAAGTTTGGCTAATATAATATTTGGTGGACTATCAGTATTATAAGTGCTTACAGCAGGATCGATACTTTTATTTAAAAGTTTCGGGACCGGTGACACGTTCGGCGATGAAAACAGTCGGCTGACAGAAAGAGACAAACGATCAGGTGGAGTGGTTTCAAAGGCTGCGGAGGCGGCCAGTTTGACCATTTTTTGTTGGTCCGTTGATTGTGAAAGATTACACTTGAGAGTCGAAATACATCTTTACATCACACGTCAGTGGGCACTGAGCTGTCTTCAAAGTAACACGGATTAGACACACGCAGTTTCCTTTACGTAATTATGTCTGCGTTCATGCTGTGATAGTGAAAGACTGAAATAGTGATCTTCTGGGACTTTTGCATGTGTTCGGACTAATTTGGTGTTTAGAGCTACTCGTCTTCATCACTTAGCTCTGAAATTATTTGCGTCCATGGCGGTATCAACACTGAACATGACACCGTACTTCACCGGATACTCTTTTCAAGGTAAGCCTTCAGCTTCTATGTAATAACTTCCTATAATATCGTAATGTATAATTGCTTTCAAATACTTTTTAGCTTTTTTTTTAATTTTGGTAACTTTGCATAATTTGTTACGTTACGAGTTACTCATGTGCATCGTTTAGCGTTCGATTTTCCTCATGAAAAAGTTTTATAACCATTATTAATTAACTCTTTGATTTCATTTTTACTTACATTTCTATCAAATATGTTTTAGTCACCAAAGTACCTACACATATGAGCTTTATTAAGTACACAATTCATAATTTTACTGATTTATTTATTTTATTGCTTTATTTTAATGTATATAAATAGCTAATTTCTTAGACGCTTCTTCTTCTTCCTAAATAATTTTATGTTCTTAGATGCCTTGTATACCCATTTAACTTGTTTAAGAATTGTATCTTCTCTGATTACCTAAAAAACTGTTTCGTTCAAATCAATAATTATACCTCAAATTATGAATAAAACCACAACACGGCCAATAAATAAAACACGTTGCTTCACCCATGATTAGCTGACATTTAGCAGCTGATTATGTGTCGGTTATACCAGTTGGATTTAAATTATACCATAAACATTGACAACCACTTTTCAAACTAAAGGGCCCGAAACGATCATAAAACTATAAAATCACGTAGAAATTACAAAGTTCCTTTTACAGCTACCAATATAACAATATTTCATCTTCGCGCGTCGGGCACAAGACAGACGAATATTAAGAATAGCCTGCTTTTTTTTTTTCTTGTTTATAACAGAACCTTGTTTAGGCTACACTTTCTGGAATGGTCAAGGACCGTAAGCTATAGAAAGTGATTTGTCTCTGTTTCAATAAAGAATTTCTGTCACGATTAAGCTATTGTCATATTCGACTCTTTGTCCCAATGATCTTGATCTTAATTGAAGAAGAATAAAGCAGATATTTGATCATATTTTAGATATTACCTCATGCTACCATCTAGTGATGCTCTTTGTTTTGAGCTTAGGTCTAAAACAAGCTTTTAACTAACAAAATACTCAATAATAAAGACCTGCTTAACTTCATTCTGTCCAAAAAGTCGTTAGATGAAGGAAGTTCATGGCAAACACTTTCAATATAGATGTGATATTATAATATATTTTGTAAGGTTCTATAAATGTCACCGGGATGTACTGGTTTAGAAGTTTTTAAATTTAAGAGAAATTATTACCCGTCGTAAAATTACTGAACAACTTTTGTTTTCTAAGCATCCTGTCGTTTCTCTGTATCGGCGTTTTATTACTGGCGACAGTTTTTTATGAGTATCTAAAGTTTCACGGACAACCGTTCGTAAATAGTACTTCTATATACATTTCCATTTTTTGCTTCCACAACAACAGTTCCTTGTACTATTTTAGACGTCTTTTCTAATTTTAAACCGACAAAAACTTCGATATTACCTAGACAAAGTTGAGAGAGCTGGTGTTACTACACATTTATAATAAGAATCATATATTTTCCTAAATTATATTTCATAAGGTTTTAAATTTTAATATTTGATTGTTTCCCCTGCGGCTGAACTTTTAAGATCATTTCAAAGGCTTACCGTGTATAAATAACAACGAATACTGCTCCAAAAAGCTCTCGCACTGACGGTTTTACACATAAATCATTACCATACGAAAACATTTCGACGGCATTGTTAAAAATGTCACTTCGACTTATGACCTGTTTCGTCTAAGGCAAATTAAAAAGAAAGAGATAGGTACATATATTTGAAAAGGTTGAGAGAGGCGAGCAATAACATTAAAGAATGCCGACGACATTGGTATGGATACCCTGTCACATTTTATCTTATTATATGCTTATGAATATTACTGAATTATTATATTTATGAAACTCTTTTGAACAAATTCCCGTAGATTTTTTTTACAACAGACTCGTTTTTTTTTGGCAAAAAAACTGAAGTTATCATTTTTTTTGTTCAAGTTTGATGACCAAGTAGGAAATTATAATAAATACTGAGTCGTCTTCCTGCTTAATTGGCATCAATCAAGCAACTCAGCCTATTGCAGTCCACTGCTGGACATAGGACTCTCCCAGGCTGCGCCACAACACCCTGTCCTCCGCCTTCCGCTTGCTTATTCTGCAAGCTATGTCGGTAACTCCGATTCTTTTCCGGATAATTTAATTCCTGATTTTATCCTTCAAAGAGACTCCGAGCATAGCTCGCTCCAAAGCGCGCTGAACGACCTTGAATTTGTGGACCAGCCCGACCAGTGAGTGCCCAGTCAGTGTACACGTTTCGGCACCATATATCATATATTAATTGGCATACATACAATGAAATGTAATGGCAAGTAAGACGCTAGACAATAGCGAAGCAGCCTTCTAAAAATGTTCACTTATGTGCTTTTCTGGCATGAGTCACGTTCGCCGTACGTAAGCGAGGCGGCGGCGGGCGGCGCGAAGGCCTCTTTGAATTATTAAAAATGTCTCGATTTTTTAATTCGACTTCAAATTATATGAGTTTCTGAAGTACGAGTATAAATCGGGATTAGTGTCTGGTAAGTCCATCTGATGTGCCCGTGAACATCACAAAACGTTTGTTTAATGCTTTAAGAGGATGAAAGATTATTTACAAATATGCAGCCATTTGTAGAAATTAATTTTGTTTTTGTTTTGAATTATGCATCGCATGATTAATGTTATGCACCTTCCAGGATATAAAACATTGAAGTATCATACCACAGATTAATCTTATACAACATGTATTGGAATTTTCTAATGCCAAGAGTTAGTGCATAATAATGCATTTGCGTAGAGTTTAAGTATGGAAGTTAATGTCGATATTAGTTGGCATAATATCTGCGATGAGTGGTGTAGCGCGATCAGATGCGCCCGCGGCTAGGTGACGGCGATGAAGCGCGATACCGATCGCCAACGCGTTGCACCTTGTAATTTACTCTGCGAACGAGAGTGCATTTTTCATAATCCTTTATGCAATAACCATTTTATTGGTCTCCATACAAGATTTGCGACAGCAATAACGTTTGTTGTTAATTACTTGGATCAGTCAGTAAATTCTCCTCTCAATTAGAGTTAAAGAGTTTTCGATGGAGCCAATTATAAGAATGATACTACCTACATCACGGTGCATTGGATTTCTGACCTTTATGTGGAGTTCAGTACCATAATCAAGGTTTAGTCACATTCATATCACGGGCCGACAAGCGGTGCACATCTCGCGCACACGCACACATCTCGGCGGCGCGCCCGCGCAGATCAAAGGCACCGACAGGCTCTTTTAGCCGCATAATATGACGCGCCCCCCGCCTCCGCCCGCGGCCGGCGAAATGCCTCGCCGCCCGATCAACCTCCAGGGCGCTTACTTGCCATTACTTATGCTGATCTATTAATAAACAAATGGATATAACGGATATTTGAAGCGGGACCTTTGATTTAACGTCATTTTTATATTAATCAAAATCAGTTTATTAGATAATTTGCTTATGAAATACCTGCCTACTACATACTTATTCTCTTTAAATACGTCTGGTATCAATTAACTTTTGATGGCTAACGCACGACAATAATTATGACCAATTACCGACTCAAACAGTGTATGAATAATAAATTATTTGTATGATTTGGCTAAAATAATTTCTGAGCAGGCTAATCCAATCTGATTATCAAAACCTCGGTCATCGATACAGCGCGGGCGCACACTTGGGTGTTGAAACGTTTAAAGCGATTATCAGATTAACCGCGGCCCATGAGATGAGAATCTAAAGAGCCCAGGGCGAAGCTCGTCTTTGTCACAAAGGCAAAGGTAACACTACTTTTCTCTTGCACAATCATTCTTAGCTTTTAGTGATTACTTTCCAATTTCAATTTAACAAGTGTTTTTTTGATAATTTCAATGTCTCTCGGGTTGATAATTATAATCTATATAAATAAAAAGAAAAGTCCTGACTCATCAACGCCCATCCCAAACCCTACCTAGAAAGCTGAAATTTTGCACAGAGGTTTCCTTTATAATGTAACAAAGAATAAGGAAGGATTTTTCGAAATTCAACCCCTAAGGGAGTTAAATAGGGGATGTAAGTTTGTATGGAAAATCTTATGCCTTGAGTTAATAAACTTGAAACTTGGCACGAATATTTATCTAAGTAAATTATGATGTTTGGCATTTTTCGTTTTTCTAAACTACCCCCTAAAGGGGGATTGGGGGGTGTCAACATTAGTATGGAAGAATTTTAACGCGCTGTCCGATTAACTCGAAACTCGGTATTTACACTTAAGACCAAAAATAAAGAATAACGTGTATCAGTGTTTTTCGAAATTCGACCCCTAAGAGGGTGAATGGGGGGAGGGTGAAATTTCACGAGGACGAAATCATGGGCAGAAGCTAGTATCACATACAATCAAAATCTCTGGTCGAACTAAAGCTCACAAGAGCATAGCAAGCGTATCTTTCTTTGGTTTGTAACTGTGACACACCATTAGGTACTTGACCATCAGTAATAGTTGATAATTAACACACTATAAAATCATCACAATTAGGTAGGTACTTTCGGGTCCTATGAAACAAGCAAGTAAGAAACAAATCCCGAATTTTTACAACGTTTGTATGAAAGCTTCATGAATAAAATGCCATGCATATGTAGGTAATATATACCACAGCAAAGAGTTGATTGAGGCTCTAGGTTGGGTCACTGTAAACTAAGGAACCCTTGATATATTAACATATTTAGGACCACGTAAAACATCGTGAGGAAACCGACATGTCCTAGAATCAACAATTCGAAGATATGTGACATCTACCAACCCGTACTGGACCCGAGTAGTGGATTACGGCCCGTACCCTCTCACCGAGAGGAAGCCTGTAGGAACATTATAGGTTGATTATGCAATACAGGGGTAGATATGATTGACGATGATGTATATTCTAAACAGTAATTCTGAAGAAGATCATGTGCTAGCAGCTAAATAAATTACCGTATTTTGTTAAATGTTGCTTACAAATGAATTCTCATTTCACAAAATGTCCAATATTGATTTATGTATTTTAAAATAATAAACGTGACTCATTGCTGAAGTAATGTTTTAGGTATGTAGGTACTATGTAGAAGTTTTGTGTTTCTAAAAAGTTTGCCAGCAGCGACAATAGCAAGCAAACCTATTACTGCAACTGCAACTTAATACCTATTAACCGCCTATTTACTTTCGATACCTATCATCAAAAAAACTTTACAGTTTTGAATAAGGTTACCCTTATGTAATCACAATCAGGATTGAGTGAACAAAATAACGCAATCAATTTAAGGTAATATTTTAAGGCAGCAAACAACTGCGGGTACATTTATTAGTTTCTTGAACGAAATCCTTTGTCCAAGCGGCAAGTGACGACGTCAAAGAGTCCATTTCGTGCAAGAAAAGAAAAGAATCCGTCAAATTAGTACACAACGCGTTATGAATACGGAATGAGGTCAAACAGGGCACTCTCAAACATAGCCTATTATATTGAAATAAAATATTCAGTTCCATTCATTACCTAAGGTACGTACATTATATTCAGCTCTGACATGCCGAAAGGCGTTGCCTCAGTTTGAACAGTTGGCAACGCGCTCAATGAGGAGACTCGTGTTTTAACAAATTAGAAAGACTTTTTGTATTCCCTACAGCCGTGCTTCTTTCCGCTTACCGGGATATGGAATACCAAATGATTTACAAAATTAGTATTCTCAAAATCTAGATTCTAAACTAGACGACCTATTTCTATTGAAATCTGTTGTGACGATTTTTGCTGTCAAACTGGTGTGAGCAGGTAGCATGAATTGAATTTCATGCTATCAACATTCAAAGTAAATAATGGAATTTCCAAAAGCTATTACCCAAATGAGAATGCGCCGCCATCTAAGCTGCTATGTAACTCGTATGAAAGTATAATAGAATTGATTTGATATTCGATTGCTACATTTAGTGGCTGGCGGAGCGGCCACGCGACCACGGGCCACACAGAATACTTTGAAGACTTGAAGAAGGCTTAATGGAATGACACAGCCTTTGTGAACGCCGCCCAATTCTAATGCCTATTCAGTTGGCATTTCACCTCTCTTTGTTGCTTGATTTTGGATAGTAACAGGTTATTTTATTAGCGTATAGATGATTTTTTAACGAGCAAGGAAATCTTGTGTCGATATAAATTGATAGCACATTGTTATTTTAGTTGCAAGGCATTCAAATGGATTACCTACGTTTTAATGTGGAGCATGTATTGTTGGAAACTTTAACTTGTTGATCGAATTAGATTTTGTATGCTCTATACACGCTCCAGTGATAACTTTTTATAAATCGCTCTACATATTACTATTATTCAATTTATTTTGCACTAACTCCTTTCTGCGATGTTTCTTCCAATATATTTTGGAGCGACAATAGTAATTTTACTTCTACGGCTGTTTGTATAGCTTTAGTAAAACAATCTGGCTCGCCACCAGCGATGAAGGTGCCAGAAGGCTCCTCTTCGCCGCTAATTCACGACATTCCTTCAGCGCTTAGCTACAGCTACAATGCAAGGTATTTAGTCGTTTGTACCGTTCTCGAATTATTGTGTACAACCACGAAAACAGGTGCTCTCCAAGGTTAGACTAATGTGATGTGCTTGCTAAAATTATTTTGGTACAGTTAACAAAAGAGATAAGTATGCAGGGTCTTCGGATATAGTTGAAGTTTAGTAAGAAACCGATGGATGTTGTCGGCTGAAATTTAATTTGATAAATGAGCTGTTTGTTTTGTATTAATAAAATAAAATTTTATTCGAGAACATCCATCGGTTTCTTACTAAACTTCAACTATATCCGACGACCCTGCATACTTATCTCTTTTGTGGCCTGTACCAAACCTACGATAAAAAAAAAATGTCTACCTAAATACGCTATGTAATTATCTATACTTTTATATTGCAACCTTTGAATACCCGTAAAATATGATAATAATAATTAATCCATGAGATCTGAAATAAACGTTCAAAGTTGACAAAGTAAAATAAAAAGAATTAGTCGTAGACATGTTTGATAAGGCTGAAACCTATTTCTTTTAAAACTTTACATGTAAATTCAAACAATACTTATTGTCCATAGAATGATTTACAAAGTAATAACTTTTCATGCGTTAGAGTTATGATTGACTTCAAGATCTCTGAAGTAAACACGTATTACGTATATAAATAAAAATGTGCATGTATGTTCTTATACACATACCTATGTATGAACAGTTTCTAATGTTATTGATGCACAGAACGTAGTGGCGTAGAAATGCGTTTAATACAAGTTGTAGCTTCATAATTTGCAATGCGAAAGCAAAAACGCCACGAACATTAATTAGATTTCCTGAACTATGACCAGGTTTCGCAGAACCACTTGTCGTACAGTTATCGTTGGTACAACTCATGTGGAAGGAAAGCGGCATGGCGTGTGACGCAAAGCCCCATATAAATTTTACTATAGGCACATTAATGTCGCTACGTGAAATTGATTTGCAAGCAGAAACATATTATGATTGTGAAAACGGGGTTTACGATTTATTTACACAATACGATATCGACTTCAAACATTATAAACTATCACTGTACCGTTGTTATCAAGTAGGTACTCGTGGCTAGTTCGCCTAATGTTTTTATCTACCCGCAAGTAATATATATTCAAAGAATATTATGTGTCAGCAGTTGCTTTTCATTGATTTGTAATTTATATTGAAATAAATGAATAACTGACACGAAGAAAAAGAGTGATATTTTATGTCCTCCATGAACTTGTAAGAGTTATTTTAATTTGTAAATAATCCAGCTTGTCGTAAGTATTGTATGTGGCCCAGGTGTAGTAGTGTGTGTACAGGTATGAGGTCGGGATATCTTTACGCCTTTTGCGCTCATAAGTTTTATTGGCTGCCATTCCCGTGTAGAAACCACGGCTAGTGCAATAGTAATACTCCAACATATCAAACGTTTCAACAATATCAAGTGCAATACAGTGGAAACAAAATGCACCATTTCAGTTCATATCGATTAAAGCAAATCAAAGTGCAAAGTACTTTTTTCGCGGTCAGTTTAAATTAAGAAATTGAAGTTGTACAAACAGAAAATGAATTTCGTCATCGCAAAGATGGAAGGTTAAGAAATTCAATCTCTATCCGACAATGGAAGTGATAACCCGAAAGTACTACGAAGGTTGATGAAAATGTGATTGTTAATTAAAGTTGACACAGAAATGCGAATGGTGAATTCAGAATCTTCATTTATTCGGTCACGGTTTGCCTCTTACGTTTAGCATTAAATGATTGACTCTGTTTCAATTTCGTCTAACACGAACGCAACGGTTGAACGAATCGGAACACGATTATGTGATTGTGAGAAAATTTTATACTTCAACGGTGCAACGGTGTCTATGTCTAACTTTAGTGTGTGATTATGTTTCGAGCAGACGAGACTTGCTTGCTATGAATAAAACGCGTGAGTAAAAAATATTGACAGCTAGGGTATTGAAACATTCAGCTACTGAGTGCGCAATATCGACCTAGTGACTGATATTTTTTTGCCAATTCAACCTTACTTTCAGTGCTTCGCATTGACGTGCCACCCTCGTAGATGTTATTGTTGCGCTCTACTTGTGCATGCTCCGAAAGCACTTCCGGACGATTAGCTTCCAATGATTATTTGAATTTGTTGTTAACTTCACCGTCTTTTGCGTTAATAGCGTTACAATGTTTGCGAATTCTATTACGCATTGTGCACTCGAGATCCTCTTTGTGATTTTCATTGTGAAAACTTCATCAATTGCGTGTTTGACTGATCCTGTTAGTTCGGTTGGACGTAGAATAACGTTTACAATTTGTGTATATATGGCGATCGAATTTATTATTATAGATATCGATTCATTCACATAATTTGCGAATTCCAATATCTGGTTTCTATTCAAATTGTTATTTCAAGTTTCAAATGTGAAGTTTGATATTTTAATCGTCGTGAATTCCTACCTAATATATCACTTATAACAAAAAATCGTAGTAATAGAGCTATATATACGACGGTAATAAACTATCTCGCCAAATGAAAACTATATTATAATGAAGTGATACATTACCACAAAGCCACCCACATTTGTATAGCGGGGTTGTTATGGACACGTTATGCGTCATAAATATTTCGGGAACATAAAATTAACACTCAAAAACATGGGCTTTCGAGGCACCGCAACGTCTATGGCCTCCTACAAAAAATATGGGGATCGCTTGCAGAACCGCGGCGTGACTCCGGACACTACAAAAGCACTTCGGAACAAAAACAATAAGAAGTTTTATGTTCAACGAAAGAAGGTTCAATTTCCAAAATTTATGAAAGCTTTCCTGCTAGTTTGGGAGGTTGTATTGATGGATACAGTTGTTAACTCTAACTTGTTTGTGTTATGGTCCACTTTTGATTGTATGATTAATATCCGTCTCGGTTTCTTGTCTTATCAAAGGACATACTTGTTGACATGTTGTCTAATTGATTGGTGGTTCTCGGTAGGGGTCTAGGGCCATACATGAGGCGGAACCTTTGAGGAATTATTTGAAATTGATAAACTATGCCTCCACAAGTGGAACATGCCACTGTTATATATTTTTTACTAATAATATGCGGTCAAACTTTGATATGCGATGGGAGTTTAAGGTAATTACTTTTTTTTTCGTATTTTCGATGAAAATTTTAATTATTGCAATGAATTAGCAAATAAATTGCCAACAATTGCAAGTATTTTAAAAATACAAAATATTTTATTTTCGTTTGATTTGAATTCCTACCAAGATAAAGCAAAAGGTATTAAAAACCATATTATAACCGCTTGTTGTTGTTGTATAGGTAAGTAATATAGCTGCATTGGCTGCTGAATGTATTCTTTAATATCATCTCCTTCCCAATAGAAGTTAACAGGCATGCACAAAGGCGTTGCAAAAATCGACGACCGGCGGCTCCCTTTGACGTTAGGTGGTCTGCCAACCACCGGCCGCACGAATGATGTGATTATAATAGCGACACTTTACGCACACATAACCACATTAATATATATCCAGAAATAATACAATTTATATTCCAAGAGATTTTATTCGCAAACACCATTGATCCAGCCAACTTAATTACCGCTCACGATACTCATCGCTATAAAACATTAATTAAAATTTTGATGACTTTCTTTTCACTGTTGAACATCAAGAATGATTCATCAATCTCTCAGAATTCTCTACACAACAGCAAGATGGAGGCATTTAATTTAATCTAGGAATAACATATTTTTTTGTGAGAACAGAAGTCGATACTCGTAAAATGTAACAAGTCGATCCCAACAAAGGCTAGAAATAGTTTAAGTGTTATCGTTTCTGCTTGACCGCACTCGTGTAAAAGAAATTGGATACTCTTGCTTGAGAACACTGCCAATGAAACGTAAAATTACGAGGTGATCGAGGCCTACCGATGACGTAGGTACATATTATTGTAGAGCGTGTACGAGCGACCGACGTGCAACCGGGCCTCAGCTTTGTGATCATAATGTATTGTTGCTATTGATACTTTACGCATTATTTGAGTTTAATATAGCTACTGGTTGCCCTACTAATACAAATCCAATATATAGACGTGCCTCCTTTCGGGCGATAGGATCGCAAAACATTTCACAATACTCTAATGTATAGAAGAGTATATTTAGATCTATAGCAATACGATTGTGCTATAGAGAATCATGATCGTAAAGAATACTGGAACATATTCTTCACAAGTAGAATATACACAATCAGAGGGCTTAGCTTTTATAGCGAAGTCGATCCGCAACTGGTTTCCACACACGTACACGGCTTATGTTCACGTTTGTGAGTTAGAAATGGCGGTGTGGGAAAATCGTTTAATATTGAAGAAGTCTGTTGTTAAGAGTGTTTTATTTCTGCAGGTCAGGGTCGTATGAACCAGTTGGGCGGTGTGTTCATCAACGGTCGTCCGCTGCCGAACCACATCCGCCTGAAGATCGTGGAGATGGCGGCGGCGGGAGTGCGGCCCTGCGTCATCTCGCGCCAGCTGCGCGTCTCGCACGGCTGCGTCTCCAAGATACTCAACAGATACCAGGTGAGGATCTTCACATACTTTCACGTACTCCTTAAAACCTATTAGAACCAACTTTTTCATCCGATGAGAATATAACATTAAATTGTCGTTTTTTGTTATCAGGAAACGGGCTCCATACGTCCCGGTGTGATCGGAGGATCCAAGCCAAGAGTTGCGACTCCAGAAGTTGAGAACAGGATCGAAGAGCTGAAGAGACAAAACCCAGGTATATTTTCCTGGGAAATTAGAGATAAACTAATTAAAGAAGGCATTTGTGATAAAAACACAGCGCCGTCTGTGAGTTCGATTTCGAGACTAATAAGAGGAGGCAAAAGGGATGAATCAGATCCTAGAAGAAATCACAGCATTGATGGTATTCTAGGTAAGTAATATACTTACCTCGGATTATTAAAACATTGCATTGCATGGATCCAATTGATCCCTATTTGTAATACGTTTTCAATAATAAATTCACAATGAGAATAATAACGTAGAAGTGACCTTAGGCACTCACACTGCAGGCATTTGCGGTATCAGTTGGTAGCATAGTTTGTAGGAGCACTTTACCGCTTGAAAAGTTAAACCGCGTTGTGTGTTTGCATAAAACTTTATATTGCTCTAGTTTGTTGCTGTGCTCTTTTGATAAAGAATTAACTGTGCTGTGGTTTATTCTGAGTCTATTATTTTCCGCGTGCGAGGTCACCGGGTCGGCATTAAGAAGTATTTAGCAATATTTCAAAGTCCCTGACGGATTCAATTCAATTATTTAAAAAGTCTCTGACAAAACCTTCGACATAATGACGCGTATATAACCCGCCGTGTCATCGTAGTCCTTAACGCTGATTCGAGACCATAATCACTTAATTTAGTTCAAACCATACTATTATTATAAATTTATTCTTATAATGAGACTGTCGGAACGTTTGCAAACTTCACAAAATGGCGTATAAAGTTAATAATCCACGTAAAAGTGAAGCGGGCGCGGCGCGCGCGCACGCCACGGCAGCGCCCCTTGTGTCGGCTTCGAAATTGTAGGTTATAAAAATGAAATTAGTATCCAAAGGTGTTATTATCCCATCGCGTTTGGCCGCGGGGCTTGCATTACGACAATCTGTCCGTACTGCACGTCTTGTGCCGTATAGCTATCCAATATAAAATGGCGCTCCTAATATCCCGGTTCAGTGACGGAGCGCGGTTTTGCCGGCGAGATTCTGCGCACCGATAAGATTATGCATATTAAGTTGTGCGCGGCCAAAGTAATATCTACACTGGAAAAGCGGCCCCCTTTAGTGCTCGAGCTCGAGTATTGAAAATTTGCTGTTCGTGCCTGTCCTGTGACGGCGGGTAACGGTTCATTTTGGTCGCCAGTTTTTCGTGGAAATATTTGCATACGCGCGGACTATGGTAACATCGGCAGTTGATTATTATTTCAGAGTCCACACTCGAACAAGTTTGCATATTGAAAATTTGCATACTCGGACATTCGTTTATTTTTCGTCTGAACCGCTTCAACAAAGCATAATCAGTACAGAATAATTATATCGTTCTCAATCCTAAAAACCCAACAGCTTGGCTTACACAAGATAAGAACCCGTTCAACTTCTCTTTAATCTAATTCCATTTTATTATTAGCTAGCACAAAGTAATATTTATTAAGGCCCCGAAGAATTCATTTGAGGCTACTAGAGGCGTAGTGTAATGTGGTTACGTTTAATTTAATCGAGGCCGCGTGTGGTCCGCGCGGTAGTCTAATATAATCGACGTAAAACAAAAACAAATGATCTTAGAAAGTCGCAATAAAAATGACCTATTACGACGACAAAATTCATATTATTTGAAGACTGTGATCATTTGGAATATGGCCACTATAATTTAAATAGCTTATAGCTACAAAATAAAGCTTTAAGAACATAGTTTTAAGTAAATTACTTAGCACATAGCACATTGCACCAACGAAGATTTTCTTCATTTCTAAAGGTCCATCATCATGTGAAGACTCAGATACGGAGTCGGAGCCTGGTATCACCCTGAAAAGAAAACAAAGAAGGTCCAGGACTACGTTTTCCGGAGACCAGCTTGAAGCTTTGGAGCGAGCATTCACTAGGACCCAATACCCTGATGTTTACACGAGGGAAGAACTTGCGCAGAAAACTAAGCTCACTGAAGCTAGAGTTCAGGTAAGAACATCCGAAATCTTATCACATAATAATTACTCTTTTTGAACAGTAACCTCCTATTGACCTTGTCGAAATGTAAATAACGATTTGTCGCCTACAATTACCATAATTGATGATCGTCGAATATATATACAAAGTTGGACGTTACCACTTACGTTAAAACAGAGGGACTTTGCCAGCAACGATACCGCCAACGAGTATCGGTAGCCAAATCAAAACAGGTTGGGTGTATCAATGATAGATGAACGCAATCAAACAGTCCCATTGTTGGCCGCACTCACTTCCCGCCCCTACAAAAGCGTGGCACTAAAAAAACACAATTACCTTTATAATTAATTACAACAATAGTAAGAGCTACCATATGTTGTTCATCGCTACCGATGTTTTATCAGTTTTTGTTAAATTAGTAGCCCCTCGTAATTGTAGGCCTCAATAAGGCGGTATAATCGACTTACTTCTATTATTATGTATTGATGAGTTAGGTATTATTAATATTTATAGCAGTATCAATCGCAATGTCTGTCAAAAGTGTAGGTTTACATTAATTCGTATCAGAGTTTTTGTAGGACTTGCAAACTTAGCCTTATAAAGTGAAGACTTTGTAACAATAATAATTATAAACGCAATTAACTGATTGGATTCCCCGGTCAGATTACATTGAGCAATCAGAAATGTTTAATTATTCTTAACAAGGACTTAATTAAAGTTTGTTTTGTTTAGGTATGGTTTTCTAACCGAAGAGCTCGACTTCGCAAGCAACTGAACTCGCAGCAACTGAGCGCTTTCAATACCATGTCCCTGCAGTCGGCGTTCCCTTCGGTTCACCAACAATACGAGCCTCCGTCTTCCTTCAACGCACAATGTGCATCTTGGCAACAGTCGTACTCATCTGCGCTGGGCGGCAGCTCAGTTCTGAACTCTGCTCTAGCGCCTTCCCTCCATCAATCTGCGTTAAGTGCTCCTTCTGTATGCCAGTCAGCGCTTGCAGCATCCTCTCTACATCCCCCAACTTCAAGTTCCTTCTCATCCGGTAACCTAACACCTCTGTCCCATTCCTCAGAACTTGCTACTCCCTTGCAAGCACCCACTGACGCTCCCCCTCCGAGCTCGAGTCCCACTACGACGAGTCCTTCTGCGAACCAGAGCAGTGCACTCACTTACCAACATTCAACGTACGCGAATCCTAGTGAACCGCTCTCCCATCCGTACGGATACGGAGACTACTCGAAACAAGAGCACGCCATGTCCGCACACAACCACTGGACAACCAGGCAGTTGAGCGGACACGCGCAAAACAAACTCGCCGAAGTCAGCGCCTGGCCTGAAAACTATAGGTAAGTTTATTCCACGTTCATTTAATATTCAACTTTACATCATATAAAGCAAACATGGATTAAAACATCTCAATAATCCCCGACGGCAACTAAGTAGCTCTATGAATTATTGATGTCGAGCTACTCATCTGGCTTGGCTTATGCGGATGAATATGCAATTACAATAAAGTGACCTTTGCTGACGATCATTTAAATAACTATCTATTATGTGAATACCAGATGTGGCTGTTACACTAATAGTAGGTTTAGGGCGCACGATTGCAATGACATCATTTCGTGTTAGTCAATCGATATCAGTATGGCGTATGACGCGTCTCGTCATCTCGTGTCGTGTGATCGTGCAGAGTTCTCGAGCGTGTCTACATGGGATGCGTGTAATGCCGCGTCCGGTGGCTATCGATCGGGCGTGGGCTCGATCGCAAATCGGGGTGCGTACGTTTTATTTCTTTTCACCTTCCTTTATCATTAGCCGAAGCGGCCGCTAATCAATTAAGAGTGTAAGAAGTCGGCCATTATACGCCGCGCGGGTGGTTATTACAGCGCGCGCCTCGTAATACGCCGATCCGATCGTGAATGCAATAGGGCTGCGAATTTTATAGTGATTTTGGATCGATTTTTAATTAAAGTTTTTCTTAGTTATTTAAAATTCTCTTGTGATGTTCGATATATCGTCTTCGGGATCTAGGTTTTATATAACAGAAAGAAGGTCGTAGACAACGTTTCACTCGTGCCTGTGTCGATAGTATGTGTATGTAACTACCAAAGTGAATTTGTCCAATGACAATGTGACAAATACATTGTCGCTTTGTACTGTATACGGCGACGACATTTATCTGTGTTATCGAGACAAAGCAAGTCTATAAACCTCACATTGGACCACACACAATATCTCGCCATGCACAATGGAAGACAAACTAATAATATATGGGTTAGCTACGTTTATGTGTCGGTGTGTCTTATCTAGTCCTTTACGCGCGCTTGATTGACGTAACACTTGGTTTCAACTCTATTTGTTATGTTTGTCTGGCAAAAATATGGTATTGTGTGCCAAAAGTGTGGCTAATAGGCGTTTCATATCTGTTTGAAGATGAGGATAATAAAAGAAAATCCCCTTTGATTATATCTTGTGTCGGCTCTACGCAATGTTGGCGCAGCCGGAAAAGCTATATCTTGTACAATGTCCATGAGTCATAATAAATCAGTAAGCTGCCTATCTATTATAAGTGAGATACGTACGTATTGCTATAATTAACATGGACAGTCATTGGCCATAAATAGCGATTGTGATTGTCACCTCATACTTTATTTTATTTGCCGCACTGGTGATTCTACGACACTTGTATTTACGTGAAATTATTGTATTACTTAGTTAGAAATTGTTGTAGGTACTAGGCAGGTATTCACAAGGAAAATCAATTTTTAATTCAGCGATGTCAAAATGAGAAAAGCGACCCTATTTTAAAGACTTCCAGAAGTCGATAAATCTACATAATATCGTATCGATACTCCAATTATACCTGTAATTTCGACTCAGCACTGTGAACTATTTCAGTATTCGTCATGTTTATTATTCAAAATTATTCAATTTAGTCATCCTAATATTACCACAGACGGTTTCATGAAATTGCTGGTGTTCATCTCATGTTTTCTGCAACAGAATGTTTAATGACACGACATATTTCAGGGCTTGATTTATTTACCATCGCGTATAATTGACAAAAGTAAACACCAATCAATCTCTTCTGTTGTTCAATCAATTATTTTTCGCAATGCTTCAAGGTTCACTCTTGTATACTCGGAAACAGAAACAACAAACCAGCTTTTGTTTAGGTTAATAGCTCCCAAGTAATACGGCTGCCGATCATTTATTGATATTAGAAATCTACGCCGGCACAATACGTAGCGTATAACAGATAAACACACGTTGCTTTGTGGCCGGCTCGGCAATTAATGAGAGGCCGAACGTGACATTAGTGCAGTGAACCTAAGCATTATGCTAACGCGAACCCGGTATTAAAACTTATCTGCAGCTATTTGCATTCGACTTCCTAAACTGCAGTAAGCCTCGCGTGCGGTGCGCGGAGCAACCACCTTGCCTCGAACACTTTCCTCCACAGAAACGCTCGCTCGGTTATTGTTTTCGCACGTGTTTCATTCTCATGTTAAAATGTTTATGCACATATTTACCATAAGGGTAAAGTGTGGTATTTGGGATGAAGTTAAGTAATAACTAATAGCCAATCGGCATAACCTGTCTAGCTGGCTCTTGGAACTGGCTAGAATAATATACCTACTCGGAGAAGAAAATAAAAATATTTTGTATTGCCTTTCAAAGTAATTATGCATTATTCAGAGCAACAAAATGTAGGTTTTCATTGTGATCGTAATAGTTGAACCTGCGCAGCATTACATGCGCCTTCGTAGTTTATGAGCGATGTACGACACTAATGTACCTTAATCATGTATTAGCCACTGTATTAACTATAAATTAAAATTTTATTGCACGATCAGTCACGAAATGCTTCCGAAAATGCCTCGACTGCCTCAAGTGTGCATATAGAGACCTCAGCTAAATTATGTAGTTCGGTAGGCCGGTACAAGTCACAATTACAAGGCGGCATTAGAGCTTGCATACTGTGTTATTATTTAATTATTTTTAGTGTAATCGTTAGATTCTCGGTATAATGTTTAAAGACCGAACGGAGCCTATGAAGCGATTAAATTATGCAGTGGCCAGTATCCCACGCTTAGCCAAGTTATTGATAGTAAAATTCAATGTAACATTGCTTGGTACTAAGTACCTACATATATTGACAAGAGACAGGACGTGTCTTTGATATAAAAGTAATAGGCCTCGAGTTTTATGCAGCCTTCGGTCTTTGTTACACGACGCCGTTAGAAGCATCTATATATAGGTATTACCTATTGGAAATAGTGAGTTCCAATGTAAGAAGCTTAGATGCGCCCTTGCTATATACAATATAAGATTCTTATGTATTTTTTTCTTTGTTACAGCTCGTTCTTCGGCACTAATCCATCACACTACGCGTCGCACGCGCATTCTCCCACAGAGGCGAAGTCTGGCTATCCTTACTTAGGACAACTCGGCGGCATGGACATGGGCAGAGTACATTAGACCTAAGTGCCTTCTAATTAAGCAATAGAATGCTATATCATAACTGTTTTACGTATAATTAAGATTCACAATAGATCCAGGACATATCGTAACGTGCCTTCATGATACAGAGTGTTTTAAATATTTCTACAGACGACAATATTTTGTATATTTACAGTTTCGCAATAAAGTAGGTTGTAGTCAGTCCATTGGAGATAGATATTTTGAGAGCCTTCACTGTAATATAGAGCTTTATTGTATAGTTCATAGATTCATAGTATGTTTTATATTGTAATATTTACGGTTCCTGTACTCAGATGTGCGCACTAAATACAAATTTTCCCTTAGGTTTTTATCTTTTTAGATATAGATCGTTACTACATTTTATAAGTTGTTATATGTATATTGTATTTTAGATATAATCAATGTTAATAAGCAATGTTGTAATAATGTTTAAAAATCAATAAACATAATAACCTTCCTATAAAAAAATATAATAGTTACTAAAAGGTAGAAAACTTTTCTGTCAACATACTATCATGTGTACATACTTTAATTGAGAATTTGGTCTTTCTTTTTGTGATTATACCCTAAAAATTGATCCTAAAATTGCCTTGAATGAAGTTGTGATTTTATATAAATAATGTATTTATTTATAGGTATATTGTAACGTAGATTAATTAAGTATAGCAACTAAGCACTTTGTAAAATAACGGTTTACCCAGAATAAATGAATGCTAATGCAAATAATTCAAGGTTTTTAATTAAGAGCCCAACTATCTTCAGTTTATTTTCCGATATAAATCAGTATTTATACAATCGCCAAAGCAATTATCACTGAAGCTTTTTCCTAGATATTGTCTAGCCTGCGTGCATTGTTCTAGGCTTATCTAAGGCATGTCAACCACAGGTGGCATATCAATTGAATAGTTAGGCAGTACGTCGCTATGCCGATCAACATGGCTTCCATAGCTTTGACATTCGTTAGTCCGATTATGAACGTCGACTACAGACAATAGAATTTCTCTTTGCCGATATGCGGGGTATTCCCGTTAATGATGGAATAATTTGGACCGTCGCTCCATGTATTAAATGAATACTATTATTATATTGTATACTGGTATTAGGTGCATCCGGAATTCCGGATAGACGGGAACTCGAACTAACCGAGTTGGGAAAAGGCTAGGCATATCCTACCTTCCTCGAAATTATTCCATCAATCATGATGGAATAATTTCGAGGAAGGTAGGATGCTGATTAAAAAAATAAATGTCAGGGTGAACCTTCCTAGGTGTGTAACGCTAACGACAGAGAGAGTTTGTTATTTTTCGAGTCACTTCTCTCAATTTAAGCCAGCCAATTTGTCTTTCAGATTTCTTGTTACTGTACAAGGAATTTGAACGACAAATTGGTTGGCTTCAAATTTGTTCTGGTATTAATTGCGAACGTTTCCTTGTTTTCAAAGCTGTAGAATCAAGAAGAAGCAGTTCTATAGAACACCATATTATATTTGGATGGAGTATCTACTCGTAGAAACATAGATACACCATTTTGATTCTGTCTTCATTATGTATTTCTACATAGGAAGTAGGTCTTTATGGAAGTTGAAGTTATCAACATAGTTCTAGGTGATTATCGAAAAATTTCAGTATTACTAAAATTAAGTTACTTAAAGCGATAGCAAAAGTTTACCAAGTATGCCTTCAAAATGGGCCGAAGTTTTCGCATGCAAAGGAAAGTTTACAATCGGCTTAAATACTAAGATAAAGTCGTCGGAAAACTTACTAAGTGTGTAGGTATAAGTATAAAACAGCCGCTGGATTTCATTTAGTAGTTTATTCAGATTTACAGTTATTTTCCTGAAATTAATTCTACTGCTTTACACCTGAAACCATGTGACCATTTTACGGTTATGTAAAGTTACAATGACCGTCATGAATGACATGTTTTATGAACATGGCTTTATGTTCAGCACAAATTAAGCGGGTTAAAAAACGGGTTACAGAATAATGTAAATACTAATAACTTGCCTATCAAGAGGCATGTCTTCAGTTGGGAAACACAAGCAGTTAAGTAGATCAAACTCAGCCCCGCGGTTTCACCCGCATAAGTCTTGATCCCGGGGGAATATCGGAGGGGGGGGGGGATCTAGGTCATGGTTTACTCATGTGACTTTCATCCAAATCCGTTTACCAGTTTTAGCGTGTAAGCGTAACAAAGAAAAAATAAAATCGTTTCTCTTTATAATATTATTAGTTTAGATAAAGTCGGTAGACTAGACTTTCACAGTAGCGATAGCAGTTAAGATAGTTCCATAAGTCCTACCCTAAATATTTGGAATAATATAACCTAATATCACGCATATTTTCTCTGTAAGGCTTGGCAGAGGAGTATAATGCACTCATTTCGCCAGTTATAATGTTAGCTATGCGAGATGGCTTATGGAAAACTTCAATGCATCTAGGCTTTGTAGAACGAATGCCTGAGTTCTTTGAATATATTCCTACAACTAAACAAACAATCCTACACGTACTGTCCAAGTGCCCATGTGTACCTACCTACGGAAAACAGCGTTATCTCTAACTGAATTAAAGCTTGTGGATCTGAGCGGCTTACAATAAGTTCTTTTACAATGCTATTTTAAATTTTTATTCTTTATAGACACTCAAAAGTGAAAAAATGCAACACGAATATTCACAACACAACTAACTGGTAGTTAAAACAGGCTACGCTAAACGTTGCAGCGTGGTTACATAATAAATGTTTCAGTTACACATAGCATTTAACTAAGCCACAATAACGGGAATGCTACACATAGACAATGGCAGCGGCTGTCTTTCAGCACTGTATGGGCGTAATTAGGCAGTCAAATGCAAGCCCCACATGTAATTGGTGTAATTCTCTTGAGGATCCGTATCATAGCGCAGTTTGTGTGGGTGGATGAGCAGAGATAGAAATAACTTTAAAATATACTCAGCATTTATTTTTTTAGAGTTGCATGCGTGTTGCATTGATGTAAAAGCCTTGTGGATGTTTTCTATTTTACATTTCACTTTGAACTGAAGAAGAATTTTATAATAAAAATATGTCCTAGGCCACAAAATTGTTGGCATTTCAAGCATGTTTTAATGTATCGTTTTGATGTAAGTAGTTGCTAACGTTGTTACGTAAAATTAAAAAAAAAATATTGTGTAAAAATATTGTGTAAAAACTTCTTTGAAGATCACTAAAACCTGTTCCGTATTTTCTTAATTCTCTCAGAGTGCTTACTTATTCTTGCTATCGCTTACCTGTCTACTGTTTCTTGTGCTACCCTAATATTGTTAGTGAAAACTTTTAATTGGCCTTCATTCACTAAGTGTCAACTATCTGTATCCTAGCTGTAAGTTTTCTTAAGAAATAAAATAAAAAATAAAAATAAAATAAAATACAAAGTCATGCAACCAAGTTATTTTTAAACTATTTTTAATTTATAGACCATTTTTAAGTGCTCAATAATATAACACACAACACAAGTTGGGGCACAAAAGTAAAGCGCCTGTCGGGGTTCGAACCTACGACTTACACCTCGTAAGTCGCGGTCGTTACCACATGGCCACCACTGCTCTTCACATTTGAAGCAGGTAAGTAAAAATTAATTCTTAAACTGATAAACGGAACTTTTCTAATAATGTTGCCGCTTTTCATAAAGCATTTTCGTCTCAGTGATTCTCAACTAAAACCTTATTGGAACGATGAAATGTTGAGAATTATACGGCCTTGTCACTCTAATTTAGAGAGGAACGTTTTAGAGATTTAATGAAAAGGGTTTTCAGTAATAGCTTATACAGTTGCTTATTAGGACGTAGGTAAGTAACCTTAATTTGAGGAAAATAGTGAATACGATCATCATAATTACTCGTAGGTATATGAATGCCAGCTAACCCGTCTGAGACGGTCTTCTATACATAGATACAAATAAATAAAATTAAAGTGCATGTTTGTTTGCAGCTTTTTACTAAACGCATATGTAAGGTATATACACATACAGTCAGTATATATGAAAAAAAAATATTTTTAAAATTTTTTTGTTCCTGTCTGTTTGTTCCAGCTGATCTCCGATACGGCTGGACCGATTTTGACGGCACTTTCACTGGCAGATAACTGATGATAAAAGGAGTAACTTAGACTTTTTTTTTTATGGATGGGAAATCATCAAATGACCCCTCCCGCTCTGGGTAGAACGGAAGGGAGTGTCAGACTCTTACTGACTACAACCCACCCGTGTTCCTTCCTTAGCCCTTTATGTTCCGGGGCAGCGGTAACCCTTTCGGACAATCCCGCTACCCAGTAACTTAGGCTTACTTTTATTTTAGAAAAAAAAAGAATATCACAATACTAAACACAATATTGCGCTCCAAAACAAAGATAGCAGACGTGGCTCAAAAGTCTACCCAACTTAAATGGGACAGGGCAGGACATGTCAGAACATGTCTAAAGCAAAAAAAAGCACTTGTACGGGTTTTATCTTTTCTTGTATTCCAC
The DNA here is from genome assembly GCA_914767645.1 of Hydraecia micacea. Lineage (NCBI taxonomy): Eukaryota > Metazoa > Arthropoda > Insecta > Lepidoptera > Noctuidae > Hydraecia > Hydraecia micacea. The sequence goes on from OU611794.1 coordinate 8,562,731, forward strand.
TAAATTCCTGTCGGGATGTTTAAATTTCAATTCTCTAGAGTAAGACGGTCCCGCGATCAGATGACTGTAATATTTAATATTTTTAAAGGGATTATTGATGTTCCTGATCTGCATAATGAAATCTGCAATCTATTTGTCCCAGACAATTACTTTCGTGGCAGAAAACATCGCTTACTGGCTGTTGCAACTTGCCGTACCTACTGTCGCACACTCCAAGTCACCTATTCCTCGGACATTAGCCGCTATTAACGCTCTCCTGAACTTAAACACAGATCTTGATATGTTTGCAAATGAATGGAAGATGATACTTTCGGAATGTTTGAATTTTTAGGGTTCCGTACCTCAAAAGGAAAAAACAGAACCCTTATAGGATCACTTGTGTGTCTGTCCGTCCGTCTGTCACAGCCAATTTGCTCCGAATCTAATGGACCGATTAAGTTGAAATTTGGTATTCATATGAATCTCTGTGACCCAAATACCGACGTGTAACGCAATCTGTACCGTGTGACATATGAAATGAAAGGGTTTACTTACTGTGAGGATCTTAAATATATTTTTTTCATAATTTTAAAGTAAATTGTATTAAAGTTTTAAGAAAATAGACGAAAATTGAACATTCCCCCCTTCCAAACTACTGAGCCAAAAATTTTGAAAAAAATACAGATAATAGTTCTATACCTATATATTACAGGAAAACCTATAAGAAGTCTGTGGTCTTAAAACAACATGGTAAATTTGTCAATATTGTGGTTACAAACTTACATTTTCAGTTGGAATGTATGGGTGAACATGTTTTTCAACTACAATGTTAAGTTTGTTCTTGGGATAAATTCATTCCAACTACGGATCCCTTCATTGTGCGTGGTCCGATACGCACTTGGCCGGCTTTTTTGTGACAAGAATGCATGACTGACGTGTTAAATAAATTATGTTTAAATAGTCTACCTAATTGGCTTCGGCCGTTCTATTTAAAATAAATAAATACATAAATGTCTTTCGCATGCCGGACAAACTGTAGGCCCAAATAGCACAGAATTGGTGCTCTGAGACAGTGAGGCGGGTTCGCGTCAGACCACGTAGAAGATGGCGGGACCAGTTGGATAGGTTCCGTCAAAACTGGAAGGAGGACGCGCGGGCTCGCGAAAGATGGAAGGAATGGAGGGAGCCCTTTGCCCAGGAGTGGGACAGCGTAGGCTAGTAAAAAAAAGAAAAGAAAATCAAAAGGTGATTATGTACCGCGAGCGAAGTCGCGGGCAGCAGCTAGTATTTAATAATAAAGATATGTTTTGTTTACTCAAGCTGTGGGCAGGCCCAAAGCTTGAGTTAAAAAAATAGGCAGTTATTAGGCATAATACGGTTATCGTCGTTGTCAAACCAAAACCTGCTATGTGCAAAAAGTCATAAGCACATCAGTTCTTTTATATGAGAAATAAGGCAGTGACCTATAAGCTGTGGTCAAAATCTTGAAATCTCAAAAAACGGCACATAGCAGATTTTGGTTTGCCAACGACGTTATGTTATAATGATGATTGGGGGTGTGAGTTGCCCATAATAAGTCGTGAGCTCGTGATGTATTTATATTACAATACCTATATTTACCTACTTAATTGTAACACAACGTGTCATTAATTGTTATGATTCGACGTAAAAAGTGTGTGTGGTTTTTATAGCTTACTCTACAATTTAGGACAATACCAAATGAATAAAACCTTTCATGATTTTCAGTACCGGTTTACAGCAAGTCCTTGACAAAATGCCTACGATTAGACGTACAGTAACGAGCATAGATATCTTACAGTTACGGAAATATAAATAGCGTTTTGACATGGGCATTTTCTCAAAAAGACATGTCACAATAAATAGTCCTGCAGACCGAATTTTGGCTACGGTGGCTGAACTCGGAGGAGACCGGCTATCTAAGCGGGAGATATTATGGTGTACCAGTGTATGCGCAGATAGGAATGCACTCACTCTCAGACACGAACGGAAAGAGATGAGAAGACCAATTCTCGTAATTTAAAACATTCAAAATCTAGTCGCAGTCTCATCTCAGCGACAAACAAATGTCAAAAACTTGTCAAAATTTAGGCAAATTAGAGGTTGTTTTGACAGATTGAGACTGAGATCAGACTGTGAACGTTCTTAAAATTACGAGAATTGCCCCTCAGGAGCTGGATCAACGGCTTAAAGTGCTTTTCAAAGTACGGGAGTTTCATACCGCCAACTTTCAAACTTCAAACAGCCTCCGGGCTGTTACTGAGAAATTCCTAAAGGAAAACCCCAATAACACTTTGCCCGACCTGGGAATCGGACCCAGAACCCCACACTCAGCAGTCGCACTTGTGACCACGAGACCAACCGGTGTAGTATGTTATAAAAGTATAGTTTGATAATGCTATCAATGTTTTCAAATCTTGCGTACGTCTAAGGTATTATGCTCGTGACTATACTTAGCTGGTTGGACCGGAAGCCGATCCCGTAACCTTTCGGTATCGTGCTGGTCGGCGCAATGGAATTATCCACCTATACTATTAGAAAATAAATTGTTAACTTCCTTGCTTATTGTTCATTTTATTATTTCCTCTTTACCTTCGATCAACAGAGCTAGAAAACTACACATTTACGAACTTTAGGCGGATAGGTAACATTTTTCAGCACCTGCCTACAGGCGAAAGCGTCAGGCTGCCGTGAAATTACAATTTTCTTTCGTTTGCTTACAATTTGCAGGTCAGAATCAGGTTGTATGTTGATCTAAATATGATTCGCGAAAAATCATCAATACAACTCTCTAAGTTCATCATCATCTGCCTAGCCTTTTCCCAACTATGTTGGGGTCGGCTTCCAGTCCAGTAACTGGATGCAGCTAAATACCAGTATTTTACATGGAGCGATTGCCTATCTGACCTTCACAACCCAGTTACTGGGTAATACGGTACCCCTAGGTAAGACTGGTTGTCAGACTTTCGGGCTTCTGACGACCCGTAACGACTGTCACAGATCCACGAATGACAGCCGGGACCAACGTCTTAACGTGCTTTCCAAAGCACGGAGGGGTCTTCGTATGTAAAGATGGTTACCCATCCACGGACCAAACGCGGCAAGCGTAGCTTAACCTGATCGATCGACCTGTGCGTCTATTATTACTTAGCCACAAGCCCTTCAACTCTCTAAGTTCATATTACCCTATTGAATGACTGTTTCATGACTTAGCTTAAGTTGTTGTGTCGCTGATTGTAATTCTGTAAAGTCATATTTGTTACTGCTGCACTGCTCTCAAAACGGTGAAGGAAAACATCGTGAGGATACCGACATGTCCTCTAGGACTTATTGGTTCTAACCAATAATTCTAAATCTACCAACCCGCACTGGGCCCGCGTGGTGGATTACGGCCCACTCCCTCTCAAAGAGAGGAGGCCTGTGTCCCAGCAGTGGGAAAATTGTAGGCTGATTATATTGTGTGTTGTATATTTGTCACGATCGGGAACCAAATGTTAATTAAAATACAACCTAACACGGTCAGTGTTAGGTTGTATGTTAATTAAAATTCTTCGCATAGTCTTGAGAAGCTCACAAATTACAAACGAATTTGCAGGCTACCTTAGCGCATCCCCCTTAAGGAGAATACAGTAAACCAAGCTTTGAACTGAGAATATTATTTTATTTTAGCATATACCTACTGTCCCACTGCTGGGCAAAGGCCTCCCCCAAGTCCTTCCAGGAACTCCTTTCCCGCGCCACCTCAAACCAGCCCTCGCGGTACGCGTCCAGGTCATCTCGCCACCGCTTTCTGGGCCGACCTTGGCGGCGCCGTCCATCTTCAGGCACCCATTGTGTGGAAACTTTTGCCCAGCGGTCATCCTGCAAGATTATTCTTATGAAACTAAATAAAACGGGGTAAACAAAGGGGTTTCGAACAAAGACATACATAGGCTTACTAGGTGCTTCAGATACAAAAGCTCCAAATATTTGTTCATGTAATTTTGTTACCATCTAAACAAACCCCTGCCTGGTTATGAGTACCAATTGTTTGTCGAAAAGATTAGGTTGGTACATTTATCATAATGTAATTAAAATGGTTGAAAATAGGCGATGAAGAGATGAAATTCAAATAATGTGAAAGCACTTAGTGAAATAGGTCAACAGAGAAAAATAAATGTTATTCATATAATTATCTTATTTTTAAAATGGTGTCTTTTCCCTTGACATAAAGATGACAATAAGGACAGGGACTATTTATATCGCATTTTATTATAAATGGACACTTTTCTAGATACGGTGGTTAGAAAAGAGAATTAAAAAAAATAATTTCTGGAAAGCTGGCACTGGTGATTTCGGTAGCACATAATATTATATCAAAGGTGGTCAAATTGTCAAAGCGCTCGGCGTCGCGACGTCAACTTGGTTCAATCAACGCGGAAGGCGTACCTACTCGTACATAGTAAAGCTTTTGAATGGAAAACGTGATTTCAGTCAGGTTTTTACCACAAAAACGGATTGTTGAACGCAAAAAGTATTCGGTAAGGCACACGCGTGGGAACCGCGGTTGACTTGACGACGATATTCGTCTGTGTCGCGGAGTCAACAACGATGGATAAGAAGCTATGTGGCAGATTTTTTATAAAATTAACATTTCAGAAATATTTAGACCCGCTTTACAAGGAGGTTACAAAAATAATGATATTGATAGGTATGTGGTAGTTGCGCAGTATAAATTAGGTTTTACATTTGTAAATTAAGCTTTCAATCTATCATTTAATAAAGTAATTAGTACCTACGTTAAAGTTCTAAAACACCGATAGGTTCTACCTGCTGATCGAACAAAGTTTTTTTACGGCAATGGAACCTCTCAATATTAACGGGAAGTTTAGAGTAGAGAGCAACAAATTTCTATTTTATAATGTTGTTTACTTACCCAACTGAAGTTTACATGATATACCTACCTAACTACGTCCTATGTTGAATACTTAGTTATTTAATTTTGTAGGTACTGTGCTTGCATACATACTTACTGGTATTCTTCATAATATTTGTACACGTGTAACTAATGAGACGTTGCCAGGAAAACGTCTGTGTTTAAGTACGTTGAAGGTAGTCGTTTCGTTTATTTTATTTTACTTTCATGAGTTCCGAACTTAAGTGAGACGTTTTTCAGTCATGTTAAATTAATCATAGGTTTTTCCATTTTATTTTTATAATTTCAGTCGTAAATGCAATTTAGATTCAAAGGTCAATTCTAGTAATCAAAAACGTTCAAAATACTTGTCAAAAATGTAGGTAAATTAGAGGTATTTTTGACAGACTGGGACTGAGATAAGAATGCGAACTTTCTTAAAAATACGGAATTGATATGTGAAGCAAGTATTATTTTAATGTATTAGGTGAGGTCCTATTGATAAATGATTCAAAGTCTAACATGCTCACTTCCTTATCCAAATCACAAGCTAATCCAAAAATCTACGATCGCCGATGAGAAAAATCGTGGCTCAGTTTTAATTGGACATGACGAATCAAGTTTGTCGGAAAAACTGGGCGGGGACTCTTTGTGGAGGCGGATGTGGGTTTTTGTGGTCTAAGCCTTCTTAATACATTCACTACTGTATGACAATGGGGACATGAATCTAAATAAGGATTAAAATCTTCTACACATCTTCGCATAGTGTTGAGAAGCTCATAAATATAAAAGTCAGAATGAAGAAGCGTAACATTGAGCTCATTCTTATGGCAATTTCTTGATCACCATGCTCTAAAAGTAATGTCTAAGTGTTATTGAAGAGCGCTACATTCTGACAATGTCAGCTACTAACAATTCATTCTCAATATCTTCGAACTTTTAAAACAATTGGTATCAATAATCGAATTAGCACCGTGGTACATTATAATAGTTATTTGTACTGCGTTTAGTTTCCGGTATGTTATAAATACATACCAATCTTGTATTTGCGTATCGGACAGCGGTAATCGTATCTAACGACTACTAAAACATGTAAAACTCTCTAGATGATTGTTCTCACACTACAGCGCGTGAGAACGAAAAATCACAAAATTGAATTACGGGCTAACTGTTAAGGCAATTAAACATTCAAAAAATATCAGCGACAGTTATAGCGGGTCGGGTGTGTTCGCAGGTGGTTCGTGGGTCTCGGATTTGGGGGTGGTGGGGATCGTCACGTCACTAATCGGACGTCGGCTTTGCTTTTACGGAAAAATGTTATCGGTACTCGATCGATTTTCACAGCGGATAATTCACGCACGTGTCACGATCCGACCCGACAGGAATTGGACACACTGTCGCTACCTGATTGAGCTGTGTCCACTACCATCGCGACAGGTTGTTTGCTGAAAACTATCTCTTGAACCCAGGAGAATACGATAACTAATTAATTACATCGACGGTAATTAATTACATCGCGATTTTGTTGATGATTGCAAGTTTCCGTAGGTTTTAGATGTCTCAATCAGTAAAATAATTGGATTGATGTTCTAGAAGGGTCAAATAAATGCCAGTTACAAGTGTCATTTGACTTGAGGAAATATTTTTGGATATTATTCGAATCAAATTTTTATTAGACAGTTTTTTTTTATAGTTATAAAAGAAATTCAATCTATGCTTGACACAATTCTCAGGACTCTCAAATGTAGTGACATTTAACATTTGGTAGACATTTAAAATTGCTTCTCAAGAAAGCTATTTAGTAGCGTAACGAAAGCATTTGCTTAGCGAAAATTTACAATCACCCAAAAATATTTGTCGACGGCACTTGCCGCTGGTTGCCGTTCATCGGTTCTCACGAGAAATGATCTGGCGGCATTCCGCTGTCCACAGAGACTCGATCAAATGCGAAAGTCGTGCATGTCCACTGATCACTCGACCAAAAAAGTCAACACAGATTCCTAGTTTTTGTGGAATATTGACTAAAATAAAACATTTTTTTCACTTGCTAGCGCAACAAGGCGGAATTTTATTTAATTTTACAAACGAGCGATTGAGCAATGGGTGTACTAGATCTGTTGCTTTAGAAGTTTATAGAGTTCTAATCTAAATCATAATACATAGATTTTATATTTTTGTTATGTACTTAGCCTTTTTAATTTTGTTTCACTTTCTAAAAAACTATGCAAAACAGACAATATTTTTCTTGCGTCTCAATTTTGAGCATTGTAACGGGGAAACTTACAAGTAATAATATATAAATAACGGCCTTCATTATCGTTTTAAGGCTCGCATCACAAAGGGTGGCATTCGTTCCATGTTTTGTCTAACATTTTGACAGTACAGGAATTGAAACAGTACTAAATAATAGATGCGAGGGTGTCGACACGCCGTTTTGTTTTCTAATCAACAATGGAGTGAGTTTCGTGCGAGTTGGACGTCATACTGTGACCCTTTATCAAGAATATGGAACTATGGAGTCAAAGAGCGTGCCTTGTTTTGAACAAATTATGAGTCTGGTTTTAGCATAGAAGGGACAACAATCGCTCGTGATTCCTGTAAGCTCGGTAGAAGTCTTCGTAACAATGATATATTTATAGTTAGTGAGTCATCGGTAGCCATTAGGTGGGACATTGTCTTAGCTGGGCCATGCTGCTCCTCACAGCTGGAGCGCGTTGCGTGTTTACAAACATTTTATTGAGGTGTTGTATTTTATGGCTCCTTTAGAAGGTGATTTTGCTTTGTTTTCTTGACACTGATTGACTGATTGGAATAAAGTTTTACATACCTACTTAGCCTAGTGCCTTGTGTGTGCTTTCTGCCTTGTGTACGGTACGATCCGGTCCTTTGTGTGATCTTGTAGGAAAAATTACTAAGGATTAGAACACTTCAGTGGAAATTGAAACTTACTGCAGTTAACATACGAAATAACTTTGATCACTGAGATTACATTCATCCAATACGTCAGTGGGTCGTCTTACCTGTGTCAACATCATGCTTGTATAATACAAAATTTTCAGATGACATGTAATACAAGCAGCCAACCACCATAAACAAACAACACTTCACTCTTAACCACAGATTTAAAACCGACGCAACCCACGCACTCCATAAATAAAATAAAAAAAAAAAAACATTCATTCAAATCATTTGCAATTTATCGAAACGAGTTGTACACAGAAATTTAATTAATAATTATTATTGAAGCACTAATTAATGTTAAATATTCCCGTCCGTTTAAACAATGTGGCATTTCAGGGACATTTCACTGTAATTGTTAGCGAAATGAATTCCAGTCAATGCCACACAGCCAGCAGGTATTCAGGATTTTGCATTTTGGTTACCTCATTATTTGTTAATTATTCTGACTGTACATTATAAGTAGGTAGATTGAAATGCGTTAATTAAATATCATTTGAAATGTGAAATTGTTTCTTTTGACAATACCTAAGTGATGGCATAATTATGAATTCAAGGGAATTATTACGTAGAGTCGAATTTGTCAAAGTCAAAGTTAAATCATTTATTTCAAATAGGCACACTAAAGGCACTTTTGAACGTCAAAAATTATAATAAAACGAAATTGATTCTAGTCGCCCCTTCCTAAAGGTAGTTTTCGTATGGAGAAGAATGGGCAAGAAACTCCATCGTTTGTTTAACTTAATTAACGATACTGATTGAACAGTGCGTAAAATAAGAGAACATATTAAATCCGCAGTGGGTGATCCCTTGTATGAGTGCACAAAAAATACGAGAAATCGTGAGGCGAATCACATCAGCCCCTAGACAAGAAACTATATGAGGACCACGAGCGCTCTGACAAGAGTGCTACAAAGAAGAAGAAAACTAGAGAAAAATATTTCTTAGGTACATATAATGAGGACACTTTCAACCATAAATTCAGCACATTATTCTAGATCCCTAGCCTATTTCTCGTTGGTTATCAAATCAACCTGTATAAGTGGCAAATCAGGCAAGTACACGTATAGTATTAACAAAATTCAGTGTTGTCCAAAGTCTTCATTTGTCATTCAGAAACAATGGACGGCAGTTAGGGCCAATGTCGCCGATTGTGACTGAACACAAAGGGACTAACAGTACAACAGGACATTTTATTGTTTTACTGCGCAGCTCCTACCGCCCGCAGGAGGTAGCACCCAAAAATATTGTAGAAAAACGTTTAAAGCTTTAAATACTGGCAATTAAATAGATTTACAACTTGCCAAGTTCCCGGAAAGGTGACAGAATTTGAACAGAGATCGTCATTTGTTTCCTTGATTGTTGAAATCGTCATAATCACTGTTTTGTACAGTGAGATTTTGTGATCATTTCAGATAGTTTCTCTTATTTTTTTGCAAAGTTAACTTTATAAATCGTTATATCAGAATGTTAAAAATAAATCCGTACAAAATATGTATTGTTGCGTTCAGATTTTTTTTGTTAGTATACTTACTCACGTTTGTATTTCATAGTACTTATTTTGTGTTTTCTTGATAAAATAACTATGCCACATAGAACCCATCTAATGTAGCTAGCTAGCTACGTATAAGTAGGTAAGTGTCCATTAGCAAAGAGGATCTTGGCTATAAGCCCGGTGACAGTCAGGTGGAGAAGAAGAAAAGGCATTACGTTCAACAGTCTACAACACTATATATGTGTACCTAAGGAAAGACAGGGACTTCATAAAATAGTTTCTTCGAGACAAAATTAATAAGTCGATGTTAGCACAAAATATAAACCGTCCATCATATCCATCATAAATTAAGTAATCCTTCATAAGATATTTAAATTCTTCTTTTGTTTTCTTAAAGTTGTTTAGTTTATGTTTCTATGGCCTTTTCAATTCTATATAGTATGTCAAATAGTTGGTGTGTATTGACTATAGATTTCTACACAACGTGACTTTGCCTTTGATTTTGAAACCAAAATAAAGAATTAGAGTAAGTTTTATACCCCATAAGCGAGTACGAAAATAGTGTGCACATAAGATGATGATTCAGGTATTATGAACATGACATTATGGAGGAGTGGTAATTGAATGTTCCATATTTTATAATTGGTAAATGCCATAACATCTAGGTATGAGTGTGTCGATGACTCAATATTAGCTTTAGTTAAGGAAGTGTTTTCAGACTATACTTCAATAAATAGATAGAACAGTTTTATAGTTTCAACTTACTGTTTCCAATAAAACCGTGTGTCGATATCGTTAAAGAAACAATAAACCTTGTCTCCCAGTCAGTTTGCAGGCTCCTCGGGTTTTATTAACATTTACCGGTGCCACGATACCTCTTAATAAACCTAGTTCGAGAAATGCGTAAAACTAACCTATTGTCATCTCGAGAAAGCACGACAGTTTGAGCTCTATGCCATCGGGATAGGGATCGAAAAGTAAAATAACATTTTATTTAAAGATGGCGGTAAACATTTGATGACGCTGACTCCCTGCACGAAATTAAAACCTTACCAGTAAAACAACATCCATTCAATTTGCCGCACAATTGAGTCTTTATTTATCTCGGCTAGAGCCATCGTCAACACGAAATTGGTGTTGTTAATTACAACAAGTACTCCAATGTAAATTGTTTTGAGCACAAGGCTAGGCTACCCTTCTACGAACTGTTTAACAATCTGTATCGTTTGTATGTCTTAATTTGTGGTCCGTAACCAAATTCTTCATCCAACCGCACAATTATGGACCACATGTTGAGATAAGAACAAAGAGTGTGGTACTACTGTTCGGTAGCCAGAGGCGACCCCCATGATGCTCACTGTGTTCAATCAGAAACCACAAACAAGACTATTCAGGCCAAAAACATGCCTCCGAACGGCGAAGCTTTGTCTTCAGACGAAAGTGCATTTAAGTGAAGTTCATTGTTGCAAACCAAACTATGATGCTACCGGTGGGTGGTGGGCCATTCTACTGTGTAGAATTTAGTATTTACCTGATGACAGATCTACGGTGTTATTGATTGCTTCCTTGACAAATATGTGATTGTTAACTCTTGTGGTGTTTACGTGTTGAAGTTACTCGGAAAAACAATAGGTGTTTGGTTTCTGGTATTACTTTTGTATTACATTGCATTGTAAATTTTTCACTCTTACACACAATTAGAAAAGGAAAAGACCCATTCTTAAGCAAAAACTTATTTTATTAAATCGTTTAGCTAACGAGAGTTTTTAAAGTCTTACATTATTTGAACTTATCACATTAATCACGACTACAATACAAAATTTTCCAAGTCTGAAACATTAATGAATACATAGGAACCTTTAATCTTGAACAGTTCGACTTCCTACCTTGAACCACCCAAGTTCTGCCACACACAAGCATTGGGCGTAACTACTTTGTCACCTCATGAATGAGTTCAGATACCATCAAAGGTATTATGTATCTGTATAAAAGGACTGGCCGCCTAATTCGTGGCTAATACATCAAATACTGGCAGAAGAGAATGAAGGTTGTTCGATTTTTGAAAAAGCCGCTTCAGTTATTGACATTTATGCTGGTGTCATTGTGTGTGGCGTCAGGGATGTGAATGGAGCCGGGGTGCGTCGTAATAGGTGTGAAGTGTCGTACTATTGTTGTCTGTTTTTCAAGACAGGTATTCGAGATGCGCGAATAATGTGCGATGTGTGACGTTGGCTGTGGGATGTGAACGAAGCAAGTCGTAGTAAGCAATCATATCTCTTGTTTGTATTTGTGTATTGGGTTTATTATTCGACTTACATTAAGTAACTACCTATTCTATTTCTAGTATTCAATTAGATACTTTATAAGCTTAAACTATTGTAACAGTCGCATAAAAAGCAAGCCTTGACACATTAAAATACTATTTTCTGATTTCGTTTGTCTACAACTGATTTTCTATGATGGTTATAATAGTTTTGTTGATACTGGCAGCTACAATAATTCAACTAAGTATAGGTATTATTTTATTTGCTGGTACACGACGACATTACGGCTGAAACAAATGGCACGGAATTTTGTTCATGTTTGTATGGGTCGGAATGTTTTCGACACATTTCGCAATGTCACTAACGCCGAGTTCTTTGGATAGCAAGATATCCAATTTGTATCTCTAAGACCCTTATGTCGAGTACTGAGAATATTGAACAAATGTCATTGAAAACAGTTTTGTCACGAATTCCCAGCCTTCTTTATTTTCTAAAGGAATTTTCTAATAAGATGTCAGCAATTTTGTTATTTGATGACTTCATGTTATTCGTTGCACCGTGTAAAATGTTATTGAGCATCACATAATTTGGAGATATGTCCATAATATCGTCGCTGAAGACCGTTAAACTGTAATTGCTTTTCATGGAAATTTCTTTGGGAATAATTACCTCTAGCATTTCAGTCGTTGCTAGGATAGAGTATGTTTGTATGAGTAATAAAAGTGAAGTGACGACTACTATGCAAATGTTCGATGACCATGTAAAGGGCTCTGGGAGTTGAAAAGGGAATTGTTATTGAAATGTATTTATTTGTGGTCTCCCTTTAAACTTTTCTTACAATTTATACCGTTTGCTTTTGGTTTGGATGTGACGCGAGATGCTTTTTCTAAGTTATTCTAACAAAGAGGGAAGGTAGACCACACATATTCATCTGCTGACCTTTACTACAGATAATACGGGCTGGCAAGGACATCGACGCGCAACCTGTTACCATGGATTCAGTAGGTACATGTTTCTTAACACATTGACATTTTTTGTCAGTTACTAAAATAAAATTTTGCTGTTAACTTAGGTATTGCACTTTTCTAGTTTTTTTTTTGGTTCTAGCTTCTGCTCGTTCATGGTTACAGTTTTCGCATCTATTTCTTGCCATCCTGTATAACCTACAAGCCTTTAATAAAACACTTTGAAAGTTCCATATATTATTGTGTCTTGTTACAATTGCATACTAGAACGACTAATATTGTCAATCTAGGCATTCAAAAACCTTTCCTTCCTTTAGGAATTGCTCTAGTACCTACCATACGTGTGTTAAGGAACCTTCATGTCTCCAGTTAAAAGCTGACGAATACTTCTTTTTCCTGCAAACTAAAGTTTAATCCAAAACTAAATTATAAATAAACATAGAGCATATAAATTCGAGCTTCTCTATTTACAGTTAGGCACTTTGCACTCCGACTTAAATTTACAGGAAATGAGTTTCTGTCGCGCATGTTGAACGCTGAAACTTACATCTTTTCAAGTTTTTCATACAGATTGCAAATAGTAATTTCATTTGCAGTTTTGTGGTACAACCTAGCAATTGAATGTTTCTTAGAAAATGTTAAATAGAAACTGATGTTCTCCATTTCCTACTGGTATATTTATGTTGCTACTGGAATTGTGAGCAGCATTGTAAGTGGGACTAAGAGCGACGGTACACTAAGCCATGCATAATAAGTTTTGACCCACACTGAACATTTTTTATGTCACGTGACGCAGCTTTGAAGAGATACAGGCAGTTTAATCCGTAATTCTAATGTACTGAATGTAGATGGCATGTGTTATTTGTAATGGATACTTTACAATTATATTCTCCTACACCCAAGATTTTGAGGTGTAATGACGACATAAAGATGATCGTCGGATGGAAATGGTTCAATAAACTACGGGAAGAAGATAATTACGCATGGAATATTTTCAGTGTTACAGCCAGCTTTAAAATGATAATGATTATGAAGCCCCAAATTGTGTAAGTTATAACATCTTGTTATACCTACATAAAATGTAGTCATGTAACCAAACTCTATCAACGAAAGTTTCGATAGGTTATACTCGTGTCAATGTAGGTATACAGTGACACGTTTCCAAATTCATTTTACTATTCCACGAACTGTAGCTGAAAACTGTAGGTGCACAAAATGAAAATGTTTGCAATACTAAAAAAACTTCCACCTACGCCGCTGTATCCCAGTGAACTACTCCACACGCTCCGTTTAACTTTGTTTCATACACCATTGACGCGGTATCCGAACAACCATCGGGAACAATCGTCTTCTCACCCAATACCCTACTTTGCCAATGTCAATGCCAAGAGAGCTGTGTCGTCGGGAAAATCACTTAAACAACAAATTGGGGGAGGAAATTTACCCTCATCACATTGTTTGTGAGGGTAAAAGCTGCGGTAATTCAGTTGTCTGTCTAATGTTTGATGTTCAAGGCAATCAGCTTCGTCGAGTTTGAGATTTTGGAGGAGTTAATGTGTAATTGTCATTTAATTTTGTGTCTTGGGTTCTAACTGCAAATGAAAAGAGAACAATTTCTCTTTGAGTATTTATTTCTAAATACACCATTTTATTTTCATCCTCGATTAAATTCTGTAATCGAGTCTCGCTTTAAAACATTTAAAAGTTAGTCGATGTACAAACTCAATAAATCTTGCTTTGCAGTTTGTTGTGCAAAATGTTGGCAACAGTTTCAACTTTGTTGCATTAAATCCCCCGTTATTTTTGAATAACGTTCTTATTGTTATCGGTAGCACTAGTGAAAAAAATATAATGAAATCAAAATGGCGTCATCAGTAATATAGGGGTGTATAAAATAATCAGGGCAGTAATGGTAGTCGTTTATTTACTTTTTGCGATTTATATTTAGCTGGGGTGATGTCGGGGTGGTTGAGAATTTATTCGACGGGGTTTTGTAATGGTAACGTCGTTCGGTTATGCCTCGTTGAGTAGGGGATGTTATTGTTCAGGGATCCCAGTCTGGCTTTCACGCGGGGAATTTCACCCCGTTGTTTGTTGAGAAGTTTTAAATTATAAGAGCAATTTATCACTTGGCTTGGAGCTGCCGACCGTTAGAGCAACAAGAGGTTCAAAAAGTGTCAAAAAATATTAAATAGATATTTTTTAACTATTATTTTTAAATATATCTTTGAATTTTGAAGTAAAATCCTCAGATTCTTAGCAAACTTAAGTCTCATTTACATAAGCAATACTTGGCAGAAGAGTTTCGTGAAATATAACACTGGCTTAGCTGGCTCTGGTAACTTAGCTTGCCACGTTTTCATTATTTTCCAGGACATTGTTGCCAAGTCTTGGAAGTTTTGAAGTCCTAACTGTTTTGCTAAAGTTTGTTTAATATACATAACTACTGTAACTACCGTAGTTTATGTTTGTTAAGAACATTTCTCGTATTTCAAAAATAAGTAGGTACTTATTTTAAGTAATCCAGCTTTAGCCTGAAATGTTTATAAACTACTAGTATTACCTAATTAATGCATTATTTAAGTATTTGCCTATTTCGCCGATTTAATTTTAAAACTACAACGTGAATAACAAGCAAAAGTTTGTTAAAATTTAATTTAGTTAATTTTCCTTTGCACAATTAACAGTAACTTGGCCTTATTTAATTATACATTTTATGTTTGTGAATTCGCGCGTCGAGTCCTAAATTCAGGTGAAAAGCAATGACATTAACGTCAACAAAATGGCCGCGAGAGTACTGAAGGTTCCATTATTTTCGTTACGGAATTGTTAGTTGATCAAAATGCTGTCTTGGCACTAATTGATTCACATACAAAGTATGTGAAAATACTTGAGAAAGTTTTACTGATAGCGTTTTCGTCACGCAGAGCTCGACGTGAAAGAATTCGTTCGTTTACTTTTAGAATGAAACTTATATTGATTCAATAACGGCTAACGATAGTGGATGTAGTTAAATGAACGTTGTCAATAAAACAATACAATGGAATGGGCGGCCGGTGCATTCCCACAATCACACCACGCTATTAGGTATGGTTTAGCAACAGTGATAATAAAAATTGACATTAACGATGAACGCATACATAAATATGAATTATTCAACGTCTTCATGCTTGTATTTTATATGACTAAACGATGCATGAAATTATCGAAAGCTCCGATGTTTGTGTTACATTCTTTTAATTATAATCGTCACAAAAATGACGTGTTGCCCGTGAAACCTCTGTAAGACACTTAAAGAAAACTTTAGAGATTTCAGCTATAACAAAAGAAAGTTGTTTTATTTCAACTGGAAAGTTATCGCTTTCAATGTACTACTCATTAACGATTTACCAATAGCCTTTCTCTTAATAAGATTCGAATTAATTTAGGTTGCCAGACGTAATTTGAAATTAATAATAATAATAAAATTCTTTATTGCCATAAAAACAGGTTACAGAAAAATTTGAGACCCTGGCTCCAGAACTAAGTTAGAGTACCTACCTGTATACCTGTACTCGAACTTTTCAAAGATGTCAACATAATTAATATATTAAATTTCAATACAAATCACCGAATGGTAAGAGGAGCAATTTACGTAAACAGACTAAAGAAAAAGAGAAAGCACACTAAGAAAGGAATCCAACCAAATCAGTTCCCACTCCCTTTCGCAGAAAACTTGCTGGAAAATGAAGCCATGGCTATTTAGCATCTTGAACATATATACTTGATAAATACAACCTATTAGAAGAAACACTTCAGAAAGTGTCTGGACCACCAAAAAGACAAGATCGGAGACGAAGCAAGATACCTAATGAAAACCAGGAAAATCCTCTTAGAAAACAGAAAACAAAAGAGAAATCATATATCGCATATATCGACATATGTAAAAGCCAATGAGAAAAATAGAACACACAGAAAACAGTTGAGAACCAGAACCATTCAACACCATATTGAGAAATCAGGAGGAATCAGAAAAGCCTTAAAAGAGTTGAGGGAGAGCACTTGTAGGATTTCAAGCATTAAAAGTAAAAATCTGGAAGAAAAGCAACAAAGCGACCCCAAATCACAGAAATAGCAACATACTTCTACATCAACTTATATGATGACATATTCTACACAGGCACTCCATACCTATAGGAAGATAACGAAGAGACTACTCGCTCAATATTATAAACTGAAATAAGAAGGGAAATACTGTCCCAAAAAGACAACAAAGCTCCTGGAGATGATATAATATGAAACGAAATTCTTACGGCGACGCCGACCGCACAGTGGCGCCCTCATCGTTTGTTTGGTTATTTCTTTTATATTAGAATGAAAATGCACAAAATAAGCACGTTAATTTGTGCTCCACAAGATTATACATTAATACGTTAAAACGGTAGTTTTACATTGTTTAGTTTTATTATAATCACTAAAACGGATAAAAGTGGCCACTATGACCGGAACACAAAATACAAAGTTATGGAAATATTCAAATATGTATAATGTTAGCCCAATGGTGGTAACAGCCACGACTTACAAGTTGTAGGTCGTAAGTTCGAACCCAGACAGGCGCTTTACTTTGTGTAAATTATTTCATCATTATTCCTCTCAAAACGGTGAAGGAAAACTTCGTGAGGAAAGCAGCATGCCCTAGAACCAACAATTCGAAGACGTGTGACATGTACCAACCCGCACTGGGCCCGCGTGGTGGATTACGGCCCACACACATAGATGAGGCCTGTATGCCAGCAGTAGGAATATTATAGGCTGATTATGCTATAATGTTCATACAACATTGTAGTCCATTAAATATTTTATGTTGTTAGTAAATGCAAAATACATTTAGCTTCTGACGGTACCTACTTATGTTAGATGTAACTTAATTTGATGCTATCTAACAGTGAACTCGATTATGTGGAGCGTGTGCTGCATATCATATTACATAATATATGCCATCAAACATGTAGCTACTTATTTATTACCTACTAGCAAGCATATTAGTCTTAAATATGCAGTTTTGGTTACCTATGTAGTAATACCACGGTTGGCAAAAATAATGTTGATCGCCATCCCGGCGCGGGCTGATAGCTGCCCTTTACAATAGAAAATCATGCAATTGTGTCTCATTAGCGGTGATTAAGCGATTAGGACACCGACAGTAAAAATAATTTGCATAGGTAGGTAGGTACTTTTTTAAGAACGTCTTATTGTAAAGCTTGAATTTCCACGAAAAAATAACTTGTCGCACGTGTTAGTGGCGAAACCAAACCAAATTAAAAGTTTCCTCCACTTTAAACTGCGAAAAGTTTTCTTGTAAGTACCTAAAAACCATCCCTTCTTAATAGCACGTGTACATTTCTAAACTCCTCAGCGAGAGAGCGACCTCACGTTTTTACCCCTAACGTCCAAATTTTCCTTTACTTAACCCCTCTAAATTTAGAAACAATTTTCGTAAATTAACAATACACCCTTTTCACGTGGAGGGTTTGACAATAAACAGTCTCAAAAGTTTCTTCAAGTTTCAAACTCTTATAGGCATTCCCTTTATTGGCATTACCCTCAGAATTTGGGACAAGCTATTTCGAAATTGATATATTATCATTTGTCTTTGAGGGAGTTTCAGATAACTTCATTTTCAGTTTAATGCGAATTTCAGTCATTATTTAGTTAGGTGAGTGATGTGTCTCTGGAAAATCTACAATTTCAAGAACTTTTCCACAAATTGTAGACAAAAAATTAATCAAAAGAAAAACTAATAATCTACATTATGATTATATGTTACAGACATTTAAATAAAATTTTACATAAATATGTGATTACCAACAGTGCCTATTCAGGCTTACGTTTTAATTCAACTAGTGCAGGTAGCAGAGGATTTCCTCATAAGTCACGTAGAAAATCGAATCAATGCCTTGCTTCTAACTTAATTAACTACAGATTCTAGTCAACAAGAAAACTAAATTAATTAAGATGCATTGATTAAAAAATGTCCCTTTCATAATGAATATATCTGTTATGTTTATTTCTAAACATGGATTAACTTTATTAAAGATAAGAGGTTTTTTTTTTAGAAATGCCCGTAATAGTGACTTGATGCTTACCGTAATCGTATTTTATTTTAGATACGATAATCACTAGAAATAATTGTAGCAAGTTAACTACGAGTAAGTAAATATTTTTCAGATATTCCTTCTTAATGTAATATGAAAAATTCTTGCAAAGAAAAGAGAGAAAAATATAGTATTTGGGACATGCACAGGAAATACAAATAGACCTTTTAAAACTAACAAAGTTACATTAAAAACAACCAAAAAATAAATTAACTAAAAAAAGCCCTGAACGAGGCCAAAAAGGCTAGTATCTCAACATAATGCTACGATATTTAAAAAATAAATACATACGCGCTTGTATTCTGATTCTGGTATTGAAAAGTTAAACACATTATTTTTATAGGATTTGCTGAATAGAATTGTTTTGATTTAAAATTTTATTCAGTGTTCAGGATTTAATATAAGATAACCACCGAAAGCTAGGCTACTTACTGTTAATCTTGTTCGTTGCCAAAACCACAATCCAAACAATTCTAGAATAATAACGTAGCTCGTATGTTTTAAGTTATAACTTAAGCGTATGCTAGCTTATGCTAATATAGCTGTGACGGCTGCCAGTCCTGACTGACTTATTAACTATGGTATACTAAGTTATGACATATCTAAATATAAATCACACATAATGAGATTATTGTAACTGCAATAGAATTTAGCTGGTATTCCGCTCACGAAATTCATTTTGTGCATTATCTGAGTATGAATAGGAGATTACTTATATTAATCATGAAGTAGGTATATAATAACATTCCTCGCTCTTTGTAGTTCTACAGCCTTTACATACAGAAAACATTTAATTATGTCTGCTCATACGACGCTTCGAATCGTTTCGGTGATTTAAAATTGTACTTTCAAAAGGAAAGTATTAGGTACGCTATAATCGTTTTCCTCAACGATAATGAGGGGAGATGTGGAAGGTGACTTAGTATGTACATTCATAAAATACCTAATTATATTATACCTCACAAATATGTGAGATAATTTCCATACACTGTACTGGGAACGAAAACTCGATATAGCGTGGAAAAGCTGAACATAATTAAAATGAATAAACTTGACGGTAGTTCACAGTAAGTATTTTAAGCGTACGTTCCACCTGCTAATATGTTTCACAAACTTATGTTCCCTTTAAGCCGTGTCAAATTAACATAAGGGATGAATTTTCACGCAAATGTTACGCATACCGGCGTGTACGTACTTGAAGAACGTGGTACCAAGCGTGGTTACGGAAGCAAATTTCAAACGAATTTAATTTGTTACCTTACATTTGTTAATTTAAATCTTACAAACACGACAACTTGTAACTATGTACACTAACGGTAAAATACCGAATGTTAATAACTTGTTACCCAAATCAGGAAAATGTTGCTGAAATTATATTACCGCAACAAGTGCATTTTGTAATACTAAGTAAACAATTTGTAAGTATTAACATGCACGCGTTATTTCATTAGGCATACTTTCAGTCAGCGCGGCGTGCAGCTGCGCATAACATGATAGAACTACATACGGGCTACGCGTAAAATCAAATGTATAATGCTAAGATACGTGTAAAATTAAGTGTTAAAAATGAGTGTAGAAATGCTGATTAGATCCAGGTATTTAGTGGTTGTGGTGCACGATTGAGTGGTCACATCTCTTCATAGAGCACGGCCGACACGCATCTGCCACGCCGTCATATCACAATGCCATGCCTCGTTTGTTCCATTGTGATACCCGTTGAATTCATGTCATATGCCTAATTATATTACACTAATTTTAAGTGTGCTCAATCGATAGTCTCGCCTTTAACCGGATTGGATCAAACATCTTTATAAGGCGGTATACGACATTTTTTTTTGTAGATCCATGTTATTCGTCGAATATCTTTGTGTATTGTTCCGTGCGGGTGCGACCTTGTCTGGACAATGATGGATCTAGGTGCTCGCTGTGCTTCATTATAACTAAGAATTGACATTTAAAGAGGCCTCACGCCTTTGTTACTACAAGACTACTAGTATTACACATGGGAATCACCAATCAAACTTTGACGTTTCTGAGATCGTCGAAGTGGGAGCAATCAGTCTTTCTTCATTTGAGAACGCTCAATATATTGTGGCTCGTCAATCATGTGGACTGGCTCCTGATGTTGGCTATTTCTCTTTTTTATTTCAATACTGGAAATAAATTAAACTTCTGCATATTTTTCACTTTGAAGGATAACATTTGCAAAGTAGAAGTTATCGCTCAAATATTGTTCGATTTTAATTTTGGCAAAGTTTGTCAGGCACATGGATATTTATACTATGTTTTATATGTTCCAGTTTGAATGTAAATAACTTTGGTATCGGGTCGCTGACTTGGCTTAGCGAGTAATAGGTTAACATTTTTGTCTACAGAAGGGATTTCGCCATAGTTCGTGACGTTCATAAGAAGATAAAGCCTCATTTGTATAGGACTCGACAAAGGTCGTTGCCATTGATTCGCTTTGTTCTGGATATCCTTTTAGATCCAGGATTATACGGGAGACAACTTTTGTATAATATTATGTGTACAAGACCGACTAGGTAAAATTTCATTTTAGGTAAGTATTTATTCATAATTCTTTATTATATTTTGAAAAAATGCGATGATGATAGAATACATTTTTAAGGAAAATTACGTCAGTTATATTGGCAAACCTGTACGTATAATAAAGACCAACGCAACCAATATATCAGGATCATCAATGTCGTGACATAACAATAAAGAATTGAACGTAAAAATTAATTATTCGCTATCGGCACGCTATTCTAATAATCATAAATAACTACTGCAATCGGATCAAACGCGGTGGGTCCATTTTGCTGACGAACAATGTGCGAAACATTAAAAATATCAACAAAGGAACTTTTGACTTTCATAGTACATACACCGAGACAAATTAATGAGATGAATGAGAAACACCAGTTTACCCGACTGTCGACCCTAATTTATTACCAGTAAGGTACACAATTTTTGCCATAGAAAGCAAAGAGTACGTGGTTTATAGCTGTCGCTCGCGCCAGCTGGCGTACCGTGGAAAATCGATTTTCACGTGAGACCGACGGATGTCGCATCTGCGCGCGACTGTACGGCCGCCGCTTGTCTGCACCCAAAATACGCGGCGATCTGTGAAGGGAAATCATGTAAGAGCGACATTAAAAGCATACAGATATTTACGTACATACAATGGAGTAATTGGCATTAATCGATACACGCAGGGTGCTGGCAACTCCGGTTAGAGGTAAAATCGTGAAGCCGTATTGCGTGCCTAGAATTAGTCTAAAAGAACTTGCGACTTTAAAAAGTTAACCTGTGTACAAGATATCAATTACTTTTACATCTGTAGGTGTCTATTGTATCTAAAAATGTCAATTAAAATAGTTTAGTTTACAGTCGTATTTTCGATCGTGGGAAATAAGGAAGCCGTTCCGTTTGATCACTCAAACGTCAAATTATTGACGGGCGAACTAATAACAAAAAGCAAACAAGTAATTATCCAAAACGAGCGCGGGACCACACAGGGACAGAAACATGGGCGAAATTCACGAAAGCTATCACCGTTACAAATCGTTTTAACGCAAACGTATAATCGGTCGTGAGCCGTTCTATTTGTTTTAAGTTGGCCGTAACCGGGATTTGGAATAAAAACATCAAAGGGGGGTGCGTAAGAGCAAACCCGAAGGAGTAATTATGATTTGTCTCGGTTAAGCGGAAATAGTTTGTGTCGCTATTAATCGCGCTTGTATTCCGGGAACGTCGCGCAAGCGCGCGCCGGGCGCGGCGCGGAGGTCCTGCGCCCGCGCAGACTCACCGGCTGCTTGCCGACAAAACGCTGCTCTATGCTAACAATGTAGGATTACCGTTACATAATTATAATTACGTGTACCTATGTACAGTTTCGCAATAGTAGCCACCATTGAATTTGATTCACCGTCTTATGTAAACGGCACAGATTAATTTTATTTCAGTAAATACTCATGGAAGCAAAACGAATTTACCTTTACGTGATGAAATCAGCAGATATCTTATTGGTACCTATTCTTTTTGAGGATACCGGTACAGTGAGATGTCATAATATTTTTTAAGTTAATCAACTATGAGTAATTGCGTATGTACAAATAATGAAGCATCACCCTGAGCTTTCTACACAGCGATTTCTGAATATTCTTTTTTCTATTTGATTTATGAATAAATGAGTAATGATGTATGTCTTGTCATTTCATCGGGAATGAACATTCTACAAGACGTAAAAGCTCACATTTAAAACTTTAAGTTTATCGAAGAAAACAACAGGAAGGCTTCACTGAGTGTCCTAGAATCTAGATAAACTTCAGTTGCTTCTTAAACTAAGTTTCTCACAACTTTGTTCACTTCATGCAAACCTACATAAAGTTTGTAACAAGATCCTGGCAGAAGACAATGCAGTAAATCATGCCACGTTGGAGGCATTTTAAGCGTTAGAAGTCCCTTGATAATACTATTACTGTCATCAGCCTACAGTAGTCCACTGCTGGACATAAGCCTCTCCATGATAATACCATAGACTTACTAATTTACAATTTTCAAAGGAAGACAATTTGGACTCACAAGTAACTTGTAGAATGCAGACTTGCGGAGTCACCTCTACGAGTCCAATTTGTAAGAGCTGTTTGGACTTGAAACATTCGATTCACATGGTGCTAATCTACTGTTGTGGTCCTGGTATTACGAACAATAGTGTTGTTCAAGATGAATGAATTTGCTTGAATTTAAAGACGCTTCCAATAGACATCAACGCGGATATTTTTTTTTACAAATATTTAACTAAGTATACATATTATTATTATTATAAATTAAAGTCACTTTTTGTGCCTGTGTGACCGCGTTTTTCTTCTAAACTGCACAACAGATTTCGATGCAGTTTTCACCGTCATTTAGAGAATTTATTCCGGAAGGTTTAATAAAACATAATATTAAGCTTACTATTAAAACATCGAGATTTCTTTATTATATAAAGAAATCTAGATATTTTGTCAAGTCGTAAAAGCCGTGCGAAGCAGAGGCGGTCCCTAGTGATTATATAAATAAACTATCCCTTCTAAAAACAGATTTAACACAAAACAAAAACTTACCATTTACCTTTTATTTAGCTAGACTAGCGTTCGTCCCACGTAAGCGGGTGCGAGCGGGTACGGACAGCAGCGGCCGGTGCGTGGATCACCGTGTCGCATCGCGATTTCCACGCATCCATCCGACGAGCCGGGCCTTTGTCACAAAGGAAATTAACTAGTTATACGTACCGTGTGTGTGTGCGTCGGTACGGTTCGCAGGGAAACATTTTAAACATTATAATTTTTTATTCAAAATATTCTTGGTTATATTTACAATTTTCCTACACATTCCCTGACTACATAAGCTGAGTGTTGCGGGCAGATGCGCAGACCTTGTAGCTGTCATTTTGTGACTTGGCTTTTACTGTAGTTATCATAATTTTTATTGCTGGTGCTTGTCATCTAGTGTGATTATGCTTTAGGTGATAATCAGGTCGAAACCTATAATATAAGCCTTGTGAAATACAGACTGTGATTTTTATCTGTTGTAGTTGTCCTGTGAATAAATTAAACAATTTTGCATTTTTTTTTTTATGGATTGGAAATCATCTAATGACTCCTCCCGCTCTGGGTGGAGCGGAAGGGAGTGTCAGACTCTTACTGACTAAAACCCACCCGTGTTCCTTCCTTAGCCCTTTATGTTCCGGGCAGCGGTAACCCTTTCGGACAATCCCGCTACGAAAAAATTTTGCATTGGGTTCTCTATCAGTAAGTATTACGAGGGTAGTACAAAAACTGATGGATACTACTGAACGCACTATTTCGTAGCAAATTTCAGAACCGACTCAATTTAGATTAGAATTAGATTGCTAGACAAAGTGGTGTTGGTACTTTGGTAGTAATTATTAGGTCCTTGACCAGACAAAATGTTGGTTAATTTTAGCAAATTTTCTCAAGTAAGCGATTAATTTATTAAGATATACATTTTAACCAAAAGGTGCTTATAAATCAACGACCGATCAAAATAAATATAATAACCCTATATTAGAAGATAAACGATGTTTGCTAATTTTATGAAGATGTGACGCCCACGAATTGAATACATTAGCACCAATTAATGTATAATTTGTTGGTAGATATAACTTTATATTAATAGTGTCCAAGATATTTATTTTATTGATATACAATTGAAACTAAATAATATAGTAACGCCATTTTCTTGCTGTCGGTACCTAAGCAGTAATCAAACGTCAGTGTGCCAATGAAGGAAGGGCTATTGTTATACAGTTGAATGAAAACTTCTATTTAAGAAGACTGGGTGCTTTTTATATATTTTTTAAATTATTTTCAGCAGATGTTCTGGCTTGATGGATCACATCCACGATACTAAAGAGCATTATTTCTAGGGTACTGTGAAATTGTCTTTTATGGCGTCGATAAGAGCTGTCGGGTATGCCGTCAAAGTTTTATAATCACTCTTGTAATTATCACAGGTACTACGTGTCTATTCATTGGATGTGAAGTTCATTATGTCACGGAGTACCTACCTTTTAATTATTATTACTTTCATAAATTAATTAACTTACGTTTGTGATCAGCATTTAAATCTTTGATTCAATAACTATGTCAACGTTTAGCATTGTTTTTCTAAAAAATTTAATTGTAATGACTTAATTGGTAGTATTTAAACTAATTTAATATAACAGCTCTAGGCGGAAAACAAATATGTAGCCGTTGTTAGCAAAGTGGAAATAAATAGCAACTCTAATAATCTCTTTGTATAAGGTTCTGTACAACGCACATCCAGAATTATTCTTCCGTACATGCAACGATTTAATTGGAATCCATGTGATTTAAGCCAGATTAATTATGATATTTTATGAATCTACAAAAATCTTGAATTGCACCTAAATAGCAAAATCATGACGCGGAAATAGGTTTTATTTTCGCAATCAACGCGTGGACCCCTAAAGATGAACATAGGATTTCTTATTGGCCAAAAATGATTGTTAATAATATTCTATTCGGTATATCTATCGTTTTTCGAAACCGTGGGAAAGGTTCGTTGTTTATTTTTGTATGTTTCTGACAAATTACTGTTTTTTCTCTTTTGCAAATGACTGCCTCGGCTGACAGAGCAATCGGTTCTGCGATTCACGATCGTCGAAGATTATAAAATGGGTAGTAAAAAAATAATTACTAGCTTTGGATTTCGTATTTCGAGTAAGTAGTGCATATCATTTGCCAAATAGTTCTGTATGCAAAGATGAAACTTGCTCATTCACAGGCGACCCATAATATTTGGCAACATTTATTTAACGCTTGTTTGCGATAAACGAAATTTTAGAATTAAATATTGAAGCAATAATGGCGGATGCTAGCTATTTATTCTTTGTTGATAATGTTGACTTTTTTGGTCTAATAGTTGCCTTGTATTTCTGCTTTTCATTTGAATACGGGTCAATGAACTCGCGAACTGAAACCAAACTGTTTTGTAGAATTAGCATTATTTATCTCTGTTCAAAGTGCGATACATATTGGAAACAAATCCAATAAGAACTTTGCTAACATTCCTATTGGACTGCTATAAAAAATTTTATAAACTGCAAACTGAAATTCCTTTACTAATTAAATCAACGTTTTATTAATTGTTGAGCCAATCGTACAAACTGGATTTTATTGCCAAAGTTTCGACTCCAATAAAATGAAAACGAAACGTTGCTGCTGAAATATTTTTCCCGATAAAATTGTTAGCAAAGCTTCATCAAACCTGAAGCTTACTCGTATATTCGTATGAATCGGGAAAACTGTAACCTATTTTCAGTTTTAAAAATTGATATTCGTAGCACGCACGGGGTTGCTTACAATAAGTTTCCATGGATTCGATCCTTATACAATAATACGTAATAAAATGCATTGGCTTTTCCCCTAGATAATGACAATGATTGTTGATCTGCTTGGTCCTTTGATATTCGTACTGACAATTGAGGAGGTGTGTTGGTTAAGTTCTAACCGAATTTCATGTTTCGAGTTTCGACGAAATTAATTAAACGGTGTTAGGTTCTAATTTGTTTTTTTTTTACCGCTAAACTCAAAAAAACCCTTTATTTGCACTTGTTTCGTTAAATTAAATGTCGCAGTTCAGTAAATATGCTATTTTATTTCAGGCGTCGATTGCAAGTTGCAGTGTCATTGCACCCGTTTTTCTTAACAACCTTAACAAATGATGATCGCTGATCTTTTGTTTCCAAATAAACAAGTTGCTAGAAAAACTTTTGTCACTTGTTTTATTTTATATTAGCTGTGATCGCGACTCCGTCCGCGTGGAAGTCGAAAAAATACATAAAAATATTTCGTTAAAGAATTGTATTTGTATAAAGTCATTTTTAACCACTTAATTTACATTGTAGTTTATTTACGACCAGTTGCATATTGCCAATATTCAATACACGCAAAACCAATACCCCAGAACGGATAATGTCAATTACGAATAAATACCGCAATATGTTTCTAGGTTTTCTTTTCAATCTCAGCATTGAAAAATTTGAATAGACTGCATGCACGTATATTGGATAAATATTCAATAAAACTTTATTTATTGGACATCCAGTAACGTATTCAAGCTTCTCTGTAACGTGTATATTGCTTAGCTCTGCGAACTGCGGCTCCTAACAGACTTACTAATCATATGCAAAATACTCGCTTTCATTTCATCTCGACGTTTACTTTTAATATATTGGCGAGTTTATGCGTTGCTGGGGTGGTCTGACATGGATGTGCCCTTTGAAACGCGCCCAAATATCCACGAATAGGTGAAACAAATTTGTAAGCAGTCCCTCAATGTTTTATTGGGCACTGTTCGCTCGAAGTCAGTCAGGACATTGGCAAGAAAAGGTAACAATGCATCTATAAAACTTATCGCCTCTCCGCGCGCTTGTTTGTGCAGGAAGAATGTTGCGTCAGGAATTTATGTAAAGCGCCTTTGGGTGTTGATGTGTAAGAGCTCAAAGGGAGAAAGGATATAAGTGCCTTTGTGACTGATGTGTGTTTTCTGTAAGTAGGTAAACGTTTCTTTGTAGGTACTTAATGAGCTGTTCGTATAATTATTTGTTTTGTAGGTTTTAGGAATGTCTTCAGCCATTTTTCCTTAAATAAAAACATGAATCCTCAAAGTGGCGTGTCCGATACCGTGATGAATATTCACTTAAGCACCGGATCGTGTCATCGCGGGCCTCGTGACAAAGCTAAAGTGAATATAATAATGTAATTGAGGGTAATAAGCTGTTATTTACTCCACGCCCGCCTTTTACCGGTTACGTGATGTAGGTATCCTGGCGGCTCTTAACGGTACACCACACTTTCAACAAGTCTAAGCTATGTAGGTGTATCATTTATTATAATGAACATTAAGTGTTTCTGTTGATTACCTGGTTTCTCTTGTCATACATGTACGATGACATGGGTTATGTAAGTCACAATATAATTACTGAAAGTTGTTGTTTTCGGTGTGGTTTTAGGCCACGTCCACATCAATGCGTTTATTTGGCCACCAACTAAATGCATGAAAAAACAACTTTTGCTGCCGACTGTCCTTTTCATATTTTTTTTAATATACGCTTGGTGTGAACGCGGCTTTAAGAAGATATTTCAAGAATTGTTGTGTAATTAAGCAATAACTCCTTATTACTCTGCTCACTAAGTAAAGATACCTACCTTATAGACAGAGCAGCTACACCTACACTAAGCTTCGTCACCACATGACACGTTCGATAAATAATGAAGCAATACGAATATCATAACAAAAATAAGACATAGAAAAAGGACGAACAAAAAATACCCAGAACTCAATTAAAATCTCGAATACGCACACAGTAGGAACACCGAGAAACATTAGTCTCTCTCATGACTAATTTTTTCTGACCTCAACATTTCCCGATACATCCTCGG
Organism: Hydraecia micacea; assembly: GCA_914767645.1. Classification (NCBI taxonomy): domain Eukaryota; kingdom Metazoa; phylum Arthropoda; class Insecta; order Lepidoptera; family Noctuidae; genus Hydraecia; species Hydraecia micacea. Next base: position 8,591,415 of record OU611794.1, read on the forward strand.
TACATCCTCAGTAAAAAGATTGCTTCAATGTCTGTCGCTTGTCACTTGACGCTCTGAGACCTCGCTCCACAAGTGGGTCAAGGCACATCCTTCGCCTTTAAAAATAAGCGCCCTTCGAGTGAATTTAATTATAAAAAATGTCCTCCTATCATATTGACTAGTGACGGGCTTATTAAATACGGAGGAAAGGTAATAAGAAGATTATTGGAATTAAATTACTTTTTTTAGCTGTAGGTACTTTTTTGTAGTGATGAAGAAGAAAATTGGAAAACGAGTTGGAAATCCTTATAAAGTCGGTAATTTGAGGCTGGGGATAATAATGCATAAATGATAATCATTTCAAGATTAAACTCAAATTCAAAGCATTTATTTCAATTAAACAAAACTCAAATTCAAAGCATTTATTCAATTAAACTAATTACAGGCACTTATGAAGTGTCAAGAATTCGGTCAGTCAGAAATTGAAGCTAGTTGCCCATTCCAAAGCGTAGTAGGTTCCTGTGGAGAAGAACGGGCAAGGAACTCCACGGACACTCTTTTAAATTAAAATATTAGTTACATCGAGGATACTAATTAGTCTGTGGTTGCCTCATTCAAGGGAAATGGAAACATTACCTGTCGATGTCTAAAAGAAAAAGTGCTACAGAGGATGAAAATAGCAATTCTGTGGACATGTATTGCATTGTATTATTGCAGAAAACGTTACATGATAATTTTGCACCAGCTTACGAAGGTACTCGTCATTATAGTCTTGGGTTTTCTAGCTAACTACAATGTTATGGGTAAAGCTTTGAATGTCGTCATTTTCCGAGTATTTTGCGCTTTATATTTCTATTATGTATTTAAATTATACATAGTTGGAAGCTGATACGTTTATATCTCTATATCTTACTGATTGACTATCCTACTATTTTATTAGTCAGAGAAATAAGTTAGATGTCCAAGAACCACCAAAAAAATTTATAAAATTGTTATCAATATCAAACATGCAGCTCTATTGAATTATATACCTATTAGATTATTATGATTGTTGATGATTGTTGTGATTTGGTTATTAGATTTACCTCGTAACTTGAACACTGTTAACATATCCTTAAGATACTCTTCCCAAAAAATATAAGGCAAGATTAATAAAGAGGTACTTAATAAAAAAGATATCATGCCGACGCCTCTATCTCATAATCGGGAAGTGGTATCATAAGGGCGATTGTGACAAAGCCCGCCGAATGACTTGCGATATTCGTCATTAGAATTACGAACTAGGGTTAATATAGTTAATGACAGTCGCCCATTACAAGTTGTTAGGCAAACGACACATAACGAACCGACGCCGAAACGTATTTGCCACGCTGCGTTTACGGGACCTCTGCTGTGACGTCAAACGTTTGGACCATTAGCGATAATCGGTGAGCTTAGGACGAAGTGTACCTAAGTCACAATTTGCAATTTTTCGGGAAAGTAAACTAATCAGTTTCCGAAAAAAGTTGAAGACTTTATTAGACCTTTTTTCTGGATATTGGAGGAATGGGGTTATAGCGCAGTTTTTTTGTCAAGGCGCTATGAATTACGCGTCTTCTAATTTTTGTCTCAGATTTAAGCAAATAATTCTTCATTACATGCTCATTATGATGTAGGTAGCTAGGTACTTCTACACCATACCGATATGTGTTTGGATGTTTGAAAATTGCAATATTTTGACATAGGTGGTGTTACAAGCCAAACCTCGAATTGTATGTAACGGGTTGCGAACGTGTTTCAATAGACGTGGGTTAGGGATAAGTGGGTGATATAAATATCTGATACATAAAATTATATTTGACGATATAGGTTTGACAAAAAAATATGATACTTTCGGTCATTTTGGCTTATTCTGATGAAATTGAATGGAGATTTATGCTAACGATGCCGTTTAGTTAATAAGTTTCATTTTTTCTGAAGAAATTTTCCCAAATTACATTCATGCATGTACGAACTTTCCATATATAAGAGTACCTAATATAGTAGTGCGGAGTTTCAATTGAATAAAAGGTCAGGTTATATCTACAGCTATTGTTATCACTGACGTGCTTACCTATTGAACTAGGGTATTTTTAACATTTGACTCCAGTGTTCACGCCACACCAGTGTCTTCTTCTTTGTGTCGTTGGCACGACTGTATTTCAGATCTTGTTGACCCAAAACTTTGCAACTTCCACGGCGTCGTTGGTGGCAGCGCAGAGGTAACATTAACTGCATGTTTTGGGATACAGAGGGCAGGAAAGGAGGTGGAGCATAGTTTGCGACATAGCTACATATCCACACTTACTGATGTTCTGTCGAGGTAGCCTCACTTTACCACGTTGAATTTACATTTTCCTACTTGTATCCGCATCCGTATGCAAAGTACACATAGAGTGAAAACGCGAAATACCTACAGACCAAAAGACGTAGTTACCAACTTCGTTAACTGTGCTACTAACGCCATCTTTTGCAATTATCGCGAATTGAATGATGACTTTTCACTTCTTGGTCTAAATAGTATCAGGGATACGTTATGCCCCACTTTTTCTTACAGAGACCTGTGACCCAGTAGTGGGAACATTATAGGCTGATTATGCTTATGATATTCAGGTTTCCAGCGTCAGGCGCCAGAATACAACTTCGCAGTCGTTACCTAAATAAATTATATACAAGATGCATGTGTACAAGTACATAATCAATTAAGACCCACTTATATCACCCAAGCTCATCAGCGATGTACCTTCATTAGCATGCATGTAGGTAACAATCTACCTAATTAATTGGCCAGTCCTGGCTCCGCTGAGGACGTAGATATATTTCACAGACCTGACAAATGCGTCCGTTCCATCACATCGGATAAAATATTATTAAAACAAACAAATGAACAAAAAATATAGCTTTTCGAAAGAGCCGAAATCAATGTGCGAGCTCTGCTACATTGCTGGATCTCAATTATCGAGCCTCAAACGTCATATATTTGTTGGAATTGCGTTTTGAATTTAAGCTTTATGTTTTGGAAGTTACGGATGAATTTGATTTGCGGACTGTGGAGATAATAAGTACGAAAGGTCGATCGGTTTCGTGGCCGTAATTTAATGTAACAGTTAATATGACAGCGGGCATGAGCGTGCCAGCGGGTCGCCTGTGTATTATATTTATGCACTCACACCTGGAGGTCTGCCGCTCTCAAGGGTATTTTATTTTGAGTTGTTGTCTTGATACGATAGAGAACACGGTATTTATGTTGAGCCCAATAAACATGGACTATTAATTACTGATTGTGTTACAGTTCTGTTAATTCATAGTGATTAATAGCCGCGCCTTTCATGTTAACAGGTTCGGACATACTTTGGCGTGTAGCCTGAGGTGTATAATACGTTTCATGTTTATTCTTTTGTGTTGCTACTCAATACACTTGTTGTTTTGTGTTCAATTTGTTAGATACGGTGCTTAGTGTTGTTTAACTTCGATAAAAAAGTCAGCAGCTCTTACATCTGCTTCTTCAAGTCTTTACGTAAACCAGAAACAGATTAGCGTACCTACCTGTTTCGAATCGACACAAATGATTTTGTCACACGTTTATCGTTTAGGTCACTAATTCTTGACTCTATTTGACGAAATTAAATCAATAAGGAAATTGCAGCATTGATTGGAAATTGAATTGCGAAAGTTTAAATTAACAACAGTTGATGTTAATCTGTCAATCTAGTGTATACAAATTATTTGTACAAGTGCTTTTTGCGAGAGTTAATAAAGATTGTTCTATAGACTATACAAGATAAGGCATGTTTAAAGTAACAAACTGCATTAACGAACAATCAAACTCTAAATTGCAATTTAGCGTTGACAAATCAATATTGAGGTGAAAATAAAAACGGATGCAAAAACTGCAATAGACGGAAGGGGAAAGTACGCTGAACGATTTAACTTCTTTACAAATAGTCCGAATATATCTATTATTGAACTCATTCAATAACAGCCTATTATATATCGGTTATCGATTACGTTTTAAAGAGAGCTAATAAATTAAAATGCCAAATTGATTCTGAATTTCCACATAATGGTAACAATAAACGTTATCAATTACCTAGTACTTTCAGCATCGTCAAACTGTAAAGATATAAATGCAAAAGTTTTTTTAAAGTTGCGAATTAAAAAAATCAGCGAACTGAATTTTTAAACTGAAATTTGGTTAAAAAGCGTAAAAAAGCTATCCGCTTAAATTGTACCTAGGCAAGTAGCTCATTAGTAACACCTCTGGTTTTTTAAGAAATCTGCAGTGAGTATCTGGAGGAAAACGGTAAACCACCAACCTGTTGGTCGACCTCAGCGAAATGCTTGAATAATTGGTTGTCTACGGACGGCTAGTGCTGAATCCGCAGCTCCGACATCAGGGATCAGGTGTTAACATCCGTGGGGAAGTCGTGAGGAAAAAATTACGTTTTCCCCGCCATCTACCATACTTTCATGCAAAAAGAAAGTATTTGCCACTTTTTAATCATTTTAAAGGTAAAATATCGTGAGGTTATTAAGTCATCCACGGACAGAACAACGGAATATTCTGGTGGATTTTATGAGAACCATATTTTGACTTTTTGAGATATATTTTATTGATTGCCTAAAGCGAAGTTCGGAGAATACTAAATCCTGGTATTGCTTACTCGGCTGTGAATGTCCATCTGTTGCTGGAACTTTTAGCGAACGTTATGAGTAAACACGTGTAATTTGAGATGAAATGTGAACCGATTGATGTCTTTGTTCAGGTTCGCGAACGTTTTATGGTCTGCCGAAGGGCTGCTGACTAAACTTGCGACTTACATTGTTCTGGTTCAAACGATCGTACAAAGGTCGAACTTGGAAGTGTCGAAGTTACGAGTAGGTGCATACATATTTACACGTAATAATGGAAACCGGCGTCAAGGATTCTCATTGTGAATTGTATAATGTTACTATTATGATCGTTGACAAATCAACTGATTGGTATTAGTTATGTTGTTTACTTCAAAGGTTTGTTAAAAATCTGTGTATCAGAACAAGCATTATCATTTCAGCCGAAAGACGCCCACAGGCCTCCCCCAAGCACATCCACTTCGACCCGTATCAGAACAATACCTATAACATTCTTATCTATTTAAAGAAGCAAGTAGGTAGGTAGGTATGCTTGTAATCCATACTAATCCATACTTAATATCTTAAATGCGAAAGTGTGTCTGTCTGTCTGTTACGTCTTCACGCTTAAACCGCTGAACCGATTTAGATGAAATTTGGTATAGAGATAGTTTGAGTTCCGGGAAAGAACATAGGATAGTTTTTATCCCGATATTCCCACGGGAAACTTATGCGGGTGAAACCGCGGGGCGCTGCTGGTCTTTAATATCAAAGAATAAATAATATTACTACTACCTACGTCTCTGGGTCACCTAAGCCCCTGTAAATAGGTAACGCGTGTTCCTGTAAGAAGCTTATCTCCCTTTGTCGAAGAACCGTAAGATCTTCCCTGTGAACTAAAATAGATATTATGATATCAAAGTAGTATTTTACAAAGTTGCGGAAAATTCCCAGTAAGTATAAAAACTAAAACTATAATAAAAATAATATTGACTTAAAAATGTCATTGTAAACGTCGAAGAAATAAGAAACGAGCGAGAAAGCTTTCAAATTTAAAATAAATACAATATTGTATTTCATCCAACCTTTTCCGAACCTATTATGAAAGGCTTAAAATAAGTACCAACGAGGTTGCAAGCGCACGGCCGTTTCTTCAGTCATTATTTTACCTACCTTGTTACATAAAGTGACTTTTATAAGAAGTCATCTTTTGAGAGCGGTGGTGGCTCAGTGGTAACGGCCCCGGCAGTATTGTAGGTCGTGGGGTTGAACCCAGGTAGGCACTACTTTGCGTTACCTATCTAACTCATTAACGGTGCTCTCAAAACATTGAAGGAAACATCGTGAGGAAACATAATTATATACCTATGTCACGGCTAATGACCGAAGTGCGGCTACACCTAGCTTTAGCCGGCCAAAGTGCGGCTAAACCTAGTTTTAGCCGAGTACAACTAGGTGTAGCCGGCCACATGCGGTTCGTGTGTACTTCGGGTGATATCGGTTGCATGGTTGCGGTCGGTCGATAGGCGACGTAGGATGCAAGAGCGAGCGAAGGGCGCCCGGAGGTTAGGTTTGGTTAGGTTACTCTAAACCCTTTGCACAGAAATAGGAGCCCCGCGAAGCGGGGCTCCGTCGACGTTCCGGCTAATCTTAAGTTTATGTTCACCCCCACCTTTAGCCGTAACATATATACTAGAACTAAAAATATTAAAGACATATGACTCTACCAACGCGTCTGTTTCGATAGGTAATGACTTGAGTCTCAGCAGTGGGAATTTTGTAGGCTGATTATGAATATTTTCAGCAACCTTAACAAAACCATAAAACTCAAAACTCAAACTCAAAGCATTTATTTCAATTAACCCATGTACAGGCACTTTTGAATTGTCAAAATTAAATAGTCGGTCAGTTAGTCAGAAAATTGAAGCTAGTTGCCACAGGTGACATGGTAACAAAATATACAACATTGGGTTTGTCTATCTAATTTCACATGTAAAGGATTAGCAGGGAAAACGTCTAGTTTTCGGATTAGCGGTGGTTGATGTGTTTAGGTGGTAATTAATTTGTGGGTGAAATTCATAATTATTATAGCTCATTAATTCGGAATCACGCGGCATTATGTACAAAGGCGCCTGTCTACTGTATGATTAACCCTGGGGTACCACAGGGTAGGTAGGTGTGGGATTTAAATTTCGCTATTTTATGTTGTCCCATGTAACAGAGGGCTTCAAATTAACCTCAGACATCACGCTTGTACTGAGTGTTGTAACAGTATGTAAAACTCGATAACACTTTGCCAGACATACTTTATCGAACGGTCAGCAGTCACGCTTGTGTCTGCTAAACTAACAAAGCAGTCAAACCTTTCATCTTACATAACATCACGCCTGTTTCCTCCGAAAGGTTAGGCAGAAATGTACCCTAGTACATTTCACCAGTTATATTTAAGCCTCATGAAATAGGGGGCGAGCCTATTGCCATGAACCAGGCACAACCGGGCCCGGGCTGCTACTGAGAAATTCCAGACGAAGAAAATCAAATAACACTTTGCCCAACCTGGACCAGAACCCAGGACTAAACCAACGAAGCAGTCAACAACTGTTCATCTTATTGACTCGTAATTAACAGTATTCTTAAATTCTAGGCAAAGCTAAAGGGTTTTATAATGCGGTAACAATATAAACGAGCCGGGGTCGATTATAGTCGGTGTTTATATTTTTTATCCCATTATCGTAATAAAGACATCACACACATCATTAACATGCTGCGCGTACGATCGTTTACCATCCTTGTTTCATTACGATAATTACATAGTTTGCGAAACTTTGGAGATCATTACCTACAGTCTCATAACCCAAAATTAACAAAGTCTTAACGAGCAATAAAAATAATCTGCAAAAGAAAAGAGTTTTTTTTATTTTCTTATTCTTTCTTTTAAATGTACGCTTTCCCATTGCTAGACAAATGTCTAGCCTTTCACAACCCAATCTATGTTATTACAGGAGTCCTAACTGTCGACCCAGTTATTGTATTTTGAACTTTATGCCAAATGAAGTTAAGATCTAAGTACAAAATTCACAACTTAGTTTTGTAATTGGATCTTTAGTATTGTCGGAATAAAATTCGATATTCATGAACGGCTTATTTGTCTAATTATGACAAGCAGTTTAGAAATTATGAGGGAACAGTTGAACATTCTAACTAATATTATAAATGCGAAAACAATACACGTGGCGCCATCTATTATCATAGTAACGTTATTGTTGTTTTCCTCGGGAACAGCACTTTTTTTCTAGATGGAAGGTACCCTATGTTCGTTTCTGTACTCCTGACAACGTATATGCAAATTTTCAGGATAACCGGTTCAGTGGTTTAGGCGTGAAAAGGTAACAAACCAACAAACAAACTTACTTTTAGTTAGGCGGACGAAGTCGCGGGCAGCAGCTACTACATACATACCGGTCAAAATCATAACCCTCCTTTTTGCTTAGCCGTAGTGTGGTAAAAAATTCGAAGACATCATGTGACCTCTGACAACCCGCACTGGGCCCGAGTGGTGGATTAAGGCCCACTCCCTCTCACAGAGAGTAGGCCTGTGTCCCAACAGTGGGAACATTATAGGCTGATTATGCTTATGCTTGTTTCTTTCTTCTGAATTATGTATTATTTCAATACTTTCCGAAGTTGTCCTACTTGTGGGTAACACACATTTTATAGAAATCTAACTTTATTACTTACATAAACTAACAGCTGGTCTAAAAATAAATAGCGCTATGTGATAAATTGCTGTAGGATCGATCGGTCCGATAGGGGTATCGGATTGCATATTCATTGGCTAAATATATGGGCGCTTTGGGAATACCATAACATGCGTTAAAATAAATACCCTATCTATTTATTTAGATAGAGTAGTGACTTCACAATTTGGCTCACTAGTGGGGAATTTTAATAACGTCAGCAATGTCTGTATTCCCAAAAGGGTATAGTGATATGAGAGTTGATGTCGGGACGTTGTATATATGCTAGTTGCGCGGTAAACTCTGCTTGCGATGCAGGATTTTGCGTGACGTTAGTATGATGCGTAGTTCGCATGTGACGGTGTGAATGCCACTACAAGGGTAAGGCAGGCCACCATAGGGCACGGCACGATAGTGGCGATAAGACCCCTCTTTGAGGAGTGGCTAGAGAGGCGTCACGGCGTTCTCACCTACCGCCTGACGCAGGTCCTCACTGGACACGGATGTTTCGGGAGGTTCCTGCACATCATTAGGCGGGAGGAGACGCCCGGGTGTCACTATTGCGAGGATTGCCCAGAGGACACGGTGGAGCATACGGTGGAGGTCTGCCCCGCTTGGGCGGAGCACCGCCGTGTCCTCGTTGAGGCGATCGGCAGCGGCGGCGACCTCTCGCGTCCGGCCCTGGTTCAAGCCATGGTCCGGAGCGAGAGGGAGTGGGAGGCAGTCACCTCCTTCTGCGAAGCAGTCATGCTAGCGAAGGAGGTGGCGGGACGCCTCAGGGAGAGAGCCTCACGTCTCAGCCGCCGCGGGAGACGCTACAAACGTCGGGAGCCGCGTGACGACTCCCGGCCACCGTAGGCGCGGGCTTGCGGACGAAGAGTAATGGGTAGCTCACCATCCGATCAGGACCAGGCCCGTGCTGGACGGCGCGTATGTGTACCACGCGCGCCTCAAAGAGATGTCAGCATAAAGGAAGGGGCCCGCTAGGGCCGAAGCCTGCCGGGGTAGCGGGATCGTCCGAAAGGGTTACCGCTGCCCCGGAACATAAAGGGCTAAGGAAGGAACACGGGTGGGTTTTAGTCAGTAAGAGTCTGACACTCCCTTCCGCTCCACCCAGAGCGGGAGGAGTCATTAGATGATTTCCCACCCAAAAAAAAAAAAAGAAAAAAAGGCAGGCCACCATTTTCGAATGTATAAAGGATTAAACTTTCAGAAGTCTCTTAGGTACTTATATATTTTACTAGCGATAGCGACCCGCCCCTGCTTTGCACGGTTTTTATGACTTGACAAAACATTGAGTTTTCTTTATTATAAATAAGTTTAATATTAATCCATTATACACTTCAATCTTCGGGAATAAATTCCCAAAATGATGGTGAAAACCGTATCAAAACCTTTTGCGCAGTTTAGAACACTAACGTGGTCATACAGACAGAAACGAAAACCGACTTTATTTTATACTATGTATAGATTGATAGCAGTTTTTTGATTCACACCTATAAATAGAAAACCGTCACTATATATTTATAACTGCAGTACCTTGTAGGTCACGCACGTCTGCCTACGACGTGACCTCTGCGCCGTTGCATACTGCTCATGCAGCGATAAAGTTTGCAAATTCTGATGTGTCGGTAATATCAAGGACGTATCCCCTCAATTCAGAACAAGGCAACACTGCTTGTTGGAAGAATTTGTTGCTTCCCCTGATGCAATCTTTCTAAAGCAACTTTATCACGCGTTTCTTTGCCGTGAAAAACTACGGTTGATTCGCCGTATATTAGGTATGGTCGTCAGTGTTGTATAGATCACAATGGAAGTTTGTTGACAGACACAGCGGTACAACCGGCGGTTTGCCGTGTCATATACAAGCTCACACGATTATTCTACTGTAAAGAAACTGTGCCGTGTACAACGGGCCTTACTTATAAAAGACACGTTTTTCACTGTAGGTAGGTACTGTTTACACCTGAAAACGAAATGCACAATGTAAGAACGTCGCCTTCATCTAGACTTCCACACGACTGCGTTCCCAAAATCTCAAAGTATAGAATATTACGCAGATGCGACTACTGTTAATCCTGCGTCTACAACTCCTTACAAACTTCGGCCAAATATTTTCGCTCTTTGATGTTATTACAAAGAATGAGTCTATGAAGATAATCTTCATGCCGAGAGACTATGGCTGATTAAACTGTTCCCATATTTTATATAGGATGTCCTAAAATAAAAATAAAAAAGTGTAATTACCGAACTTGTTTTTAAAATAAACGTTTAATGGGTAAACCCACCATTTTGGTGCCCAAGATATAGGCTTGCCTAGTTTGGTGCCAATGAAAATCTCTGTAATTTCATTTTAGCAATAAAGTGTTTTTTTTGTGACCATTATTGTCCCACTGCTGGGCATAGGCCTCCCTGCTTTCTTTCCACCTCTCTCTGTCCAGAACTGCCAAGGATCAAATTTAATGTTGAGGCATCTTTATTATAATTAATGTAAGGGTGCCTATGCACAGTATTTGATGATTTTAAATAGTGTTCAAGCGGTCACCTACAAATTTTTCTCTCGGAACGAACTACATATTGAATGAAGAAAATAGCCAGCAAGGTGATAGCGAGGCTGATTGCATTAATAAAGTTAGGAAAGTAATTGTTCAACAAATTGACTACCTACTTAAATAATTGTCCGTATATTTAAATCATGACAGTCATTATTTGACAGTTTTATAAATTAGCTATAACACAGAAAATTGACATAGGGTATCTATTTGCTTAATAATTAATTTCTCCGAGTGTAGGTACCATCATTATTGCAAGTATCACTGAGTCAATTTTTGAATGCAGCCAAAATGTTGTCAAACGTTTAAATTGATAGTCAATTAGAATATTTATGTACAAGTAATATAGCTTTGTTTTATACATATGGTGGTACGGTGGTGCGTAAACGCAGTCATGCCTTGAGCAATTTATGCTAAGTGTCGTGAAATAACTAAGTGAGCCCCTAAATTCAGAGTAATATAAAAGGTAATTAGTTCCTTTAAATTGTGTTATTCCAGAAGCTGGTAGCAATTTCAAACTTTATCATAAACTAAATACGTGTTATTATTTTTGAACGATGTAGGTAGGTACTTATAAAGTACTTCGACGCTTTACATTAAAAGGGCAAAAATACCAAAACATACAATTACACATAAATTAGCTTGAAAGCTTAAAATCAGTCATATACAGTCGAGGTATTCCACTCAGAGCACTGATTTCAACAGCACCTGACCGAACGGCACCTGAGCTATTCCATCGAATCGCACTTATCAACATTTTGATTCAGTGCGGTTAGTGGAACAGCTTAGGTGCCGTTCGGTCAGGTGCCGTTGAAATTAGTGCTCTTAGTGGAATAGGTAACTTTACAGTCTGTTCTATATGTATGCATATTCACTGCTGAAAATAAGCTTTCTAAAGAAGATCGTCCATAATTATCTAGTATCTACCCTTGACATTCAGTGCGCTTCGCATGTTCTTTAGAAAATTAAGCTTTCCTGGGTTTAAGCACGTACGTTGCTTTGAGTCTGAGTTTTCTCGTTTATAAAGGTGCACAGCCGCTTGTCAAAGACTTGTTTGATCCCAAACGCAATCAGATTTTGAAATGATTGAAATCATTTCATTGCTCATAGCGCGTTCCTATAAATTACTGACCGTTAAAAGCTTTGACATAGGAATTTAAGAAGTGAAGTCTCCCGTGATGTAGTGGGCTTTTCTTATCCGTCCTTTATGAAGGGGTTTGTGGCTAAGTAATAACAGCCACACGGGTCGATCGATCAGCTTAAGCTACGTTTGCCGCGGTTGGTCCGTGGATTGGTGACCATCTTTACATACCAAGACCCCTCCGTGCCTCGGAAAGTACGTTAAGCCGTTGGTCCCCAGTCTTACCAAAGGAGTATTGTTTTACCCAGTAACTGGGTTGTGGAGGTTAGATAGGCAGTAGCTCCATGTATGTAAAATACTGGCAGTCAGCTGCATCCATATCCGGTTAGACAGGAAGGCGACATAGTTGGGAAAAGGTTAGGTAGATGATCACGTATTGCTTGTCTATACAATTTGGTATTATCAAGCTATCGAAGTAGTTATTTTGTCTATGAGCAAAAGAAAAACATGTTTGGATGCTAACAGTTTAAGTTATAATAATAAAGACTCATTAATGTATATTATTAACACATTCAGTCAAATAAATATAAGATTTCCATGTCAAGATGAAATTAGTTACATTTTGAGATTTGGACTATGAGCGACATCGTCAATTTACGATCCAATCATTCTGATTCCAACCCAGTTAGAGGGTAGTTAGTGGGATGGACGGGTATCAGAATGACTGGATCGCAAAGTGACCACGTCGCTCTTAGTCCATACCTATCTCAAAATGTCTAAATCTCAAAATACCTACCTTGAGTTTAGTTTTTTTTTAACAATTTCCTTTCACTCTGCAACTAAATCCAATAATCCACACATAACACGATGATTAACAAAATAATAAAAGACAAAAAGTTTAAGACAAGTAATGCCTATTACACACTAGTTATTAAATATCAACATTTTTTCTCACGAACTTACGTAACAAACTATTGTATTCCCACAGGACTTAATTAGGTGCCAAAACCCGGACACGCGTAAACGGCGTCAATTAATGGGCAATTAACTCAATTAATGCCTAGACAAGCGTCAGTAGGATCAACATAATACCAGCGAAGTATCGGTGGGCAATAAAGAAATCAATCAGCGGATTAGGTATTTCAAATCAATAAAATCAGAAAAGGCCATAATATTGGTTGGACATTCATAGCGATGTATAAGTGCTGGAAGCGGCTATAAAACTGTGTTGTTAACAACGCCTTGGTGTTGTTATGAGTTGAAGATAGATTTTAAACACTTAGGTACCTACCTACTTATTTCTGGGATTAAGAACAAGCTACAGTCACGTGTGGAGTTTATTCAGAGGTTAATGACGGTTGACTTTTTTCAGTTTAATGTAGGTAGGTAACATAAAAAAAAAAAACAAAAATTGTAAACCACGACCTATTTACGGTAAGACATTTTCATTTGATACAAATACAAATAAGTACAGGAAATAAATCAGCTATCTTAGTCGTTCCTGAACCCCGCTCCAAAGTCACACCAACCAAGCTCACAGCACATCTAGTAAGCTTATACAAAACTTCGGTCGTTTTTTTAGTTCTCATGGGAGTGTAATATGCGAGGCGGCTCGTATGATACAGAGTGGGGGGAGCGCGGGTGGAGGGGGCGGTGCGTTTGATGCCGACAGCACAGGTGTGATGCGCGCCCGATGCGGTCCCGCTGACCAAAGGCTGATAGCACCAAAGTGGTGACTATGGTTAGTTAATTAATCGTCAATTTTAATTGGGAGGTTGATGCTGTATGTGATATTGGAGTGGATGATAGCGTGACGGTTGATAGGTGACAATTGAGGAGGAAAACGTCCTGCGCCGACCCCAAGTAACACATGGGATTAGGGCAGGTGATGATGACGCTGTATGTGATATTAGAAGTCTGTTTAGAAAAAGTTTACCGAGTACTAAGCTTATATACTTGATATAGTTAACTTTACAATAATTATCGATCTCAACTTAAGTTTACGAGCGAATTACTGGTAGTGTAAATTCGAATATTATTCTTAACTTAAACTAAAACGGCAAGTTAACAGTTAAAGTTGCTTATAATATTAGTAGAGATCTTAGATGCGAATTCGGCGCGACATGGACTATGACCACTTGCTTTTTTTGCTGTATCTAGCATAACATGCTATAAAACTCCGAACTCATGTCAACAATATTTTTTCTTTTTATTATATAATTATCTGTCAAAGTACACACACACATAGTGTTATATTATTGCATCTAATGTTAAAATAAGGGATGACGTATTGAAAATTTGCCAGTTAAACTAAAGTTAACCAAAGCAACAAGGTGCAACCAACCCAATAAGGTTCACGCGGGTCAGATAATTATAATACCGAGCATTATTTTGCTGTAGTTAAGCTGATACGTAAACGAATTGTTATTTTAATACCTAGTTCTTATCATATCACTCTGACTGGGACGTTTTATTCTTTAAACAAAAGATAACTGAATTAGAGGTGACCGCGAAGGGTGATAAAAGAAATTATTATTTCTAGATAATTGTGAGATGCGATTATTCACTTAATTATTTAATTCGAGTAATAAACGAGGTTCGATTGTTATGGTCATATAGCACGAAATACGAACTTTGTGGCGTTCCATCGTTCGGAATGGTTCCCGTTAATTTAATGGGATAACTTAATGTGTGGTCGACACGACTGGATTTTGGAACAATTTATGTGTTAATAGAATTCTCAACGTTATCTGACATCTAACGATCTAGTGTTAAGAAGTTATGAATGAATGTTCCTTAAGGTGTTTGAGGATATTTCAGGAATAAGTTACGGGTTATTTTGTAAGAATTGAGTTATTAAAGTTGATTTACCTACACTGATACACAAAAATCCAGATTAATATAGTTAGGAACTAAGGGGTTTGTTTAAACGATGATTAAAGTTAAGTGACGTTTAAACAAACGTCAAAAAACTACTTAACTTTAAGTAACGTTTAAGAATAAAGGGGTCTGTGTTTAACTCCAAGAGAGAGAGAATGATACATTGTTACAGTAAAATCTCAAGATGATGTATTTTTTTGCGTGTCTATTTACGCCATCACCTGCTTACCTACCCTTTTCCCAACTATGTTGGGGTCGGCTATCAGTCTAACTGGATGCGGCCGAATACCGGTGTTTTTCATAAAGATAGTCTGAGTAATATGATACGCCTTGGTAAGACTGGTTGTCTGTCTTTCGGGCTTCTGACGACCCATAACGACAGCCACTACCATCATCCAGGAATGACAGCCGGGACCAACGGCTTCACGTGCTTTCCGAGGCACTGTGGGGTCTTGATATGTAAAGATGGTCACCCATCCACGGGCCGACCTCGGCAAGCGTTGCTTAACCTTGATGATAGACCCGTACGGCTGTTATTATTTAGCGATAAGCCTCTCTATCTGTCTCAAGCGTGTCTATTTATGTATCCTACCTAATTAAAGTGATATAAAAAAATATCAACAGACCTGTCAACTAAGAACGATGCTAAATAAAAAAAAAAAATAACTAAGCCTATTTTTTCCATAACATAAGACCTCTTAAGATTTGCGCGCTGTACCGGAACATGATCAAAAAAAAAAAAACAAGCGATCTCACAAATCCTATTCCGGACCACTCGAGTGAAAGCAAAACCCGTGAAAACAACATGTATTGTGACGCTAACAGGATAATCCGACTTCAAAGCGTCATGTTGACATTCAGATTTTCGCTTTAGGGTGGTAAAATAAGATATCCATAGAAAAAGAAAGTGTTAACAAAGATTATAGGGATGATAAGACCACCAATTGTGACACAAAATTGACAAAATATTTTGCAGATATTCCTGTTTGTTGTCAACTAATCTTTTCTTTCTTCATAAGGGATTAAACAGGTTTATTGTTGACATTGACAGTACTCAAAATCTCCAATGAAGGATTTGATTTTTTTATAGAAATGTTAGTGAGAGTTTCGAGTTCTACGAAATATTGTGTCCTTTGTAAAGGACCGTTTGATCCACTTGACGGTTTCTATATTTCGATCATGTTTGAGGCTTCAATTAATCAACTCAGCCTATTGCAGTTCACTGCTGGACATAGGCCTCTCCCAGGCTGCGCCACAACACCCTGTCCTCCGCCTTCCCCATCCAGTCCGTCCCAGCCACCTTCTTTAGGTCGTTCGTCTATCTAGCTGGAGGGCGTCCCACTCCAGTACTCGTCTGCTCCACCGGCCATCGGTCCTTCGACAAAAATGGCCAGCCCAGTTTGAGGCTTGGCAAACAATATTAGAGGAGATAGGTAAAGAGTATTAAGAAGTTATTGATAATCCACTTTTTTTTTAATAAACATACATATGTTATGGGCCAAGTGATTAATGCGGGCAGTATTCATAATGCCCGGGCAGTATGAATAATGCCCAGCCATATCGGGCCAAGTGATTAATTACAATCTAAACTCACCTATTTATCACATTGCCCGGGCATTATGAATATGGCTACATGATGATCGGGCAATGTGATTAATAGGTAAATTTTTACGTGGTGCGCTGCGGTGCGGGGCCGGAAACAAACACGTGACGCGCGCTAACCAATCAGAGACCGAAACGGGGCAGCGCGTGACCTTGCAATAGCCGCACGATGCCACTTCGGCTCATTGTTTTGATTTAGATTCGCATTTAAAATGAATACTTTATTTTAAACTTCATAATCACAGTTCAGTACTAATGTGATTTAATTAATTTTTTATGCTTATTTGATTTTATTAAGTTTCAAGCACTTAGTGAAAACTACTGGGCTCCACACCCACTACACACTAAACCAACATAATATACAAAATAACACATTAGTAATGACAACTTAGGATGCAAGAGCGAGCGAAGCGAGCTCGGGACTTGGGGCACCCCGACTCGGACAGTTTAGGTTAGAAGGGGATGGCGGGGTCTAGTGAGCGAGCGAAGCGAGCGAACAGACCCCGCCATCCCCTTCGTGGTTATTTTTTTTTTAGACCCTAGAGCCCCGCGAAGCGGGGCTCCTACTACGCCTTTTAAGCAACTTTTATGTTTTTTGAGGTTAGGTTACACAGAAATAGGGGCCCCGCAAACGAAAAAAAAAAACTTTGGGAATTTTTTTCTCGGCCCCTATGGTTTTTCAGAATTTGCGGTTTTCAAATTACACTAAAAATGTATGTAAAAATGTATGTACTAATATAATGTAGTATTAAACATGCTTTACATCACTCTGCCCAATAGGCACTGGGCATTATTCATAATGCCCGGGCAATGTGATAAATTGATTGGTTATAATCACATTGCCCGCTCTTATTGGGCATTATTCATATTGCCCGGGCATTATGAATACTGCACGATTAATCACTTGGCCCATAACACATACATACACACATACACGACCACAACCCCCCACGCCTTCTTCCCATAGGGCTAGGCAGAAATTCTTACATACTCGCCTCCCTCCTTATGTACCTCTTTTTTAAATAAAGTATAACAATAAAGCCCATTCAATTTTCATAGGCTTTTAACAAGAAAATAAACACAGTTCTGTAATTTAGGGTTGATTTTTCAATCATCTGATAACTTTATTTGGGGAATAATTTTGAAATTTTGACAGTTATTTCATACAAAAACTGTCAAACGTCAGTTTTATTCCTCGAATAAAGTTATCTGGCGATCGAAAAATCAGCCCTTAAACGAACTTCTATTGTGTACTTCGTCTGTTACAATACCTATAGGTACATATATTTTATTTGTTTTGTCTGCAATTTTATTCTTTTGGCATCAAAATGTATATCTTAGACTATTAATTAATTTTAATATAAATTATGACTCATGCTATAAATACGCAAATAGCATCTTAACGATAGGGATTAAATATTGTATTATTTTTGTTCGATTAGTTTATAGACTCATAATCTTATCTATAACTTCAGAGAGATGTCTCCATCCCCAGATAATACCTATATTTATTCGTATTTTATGATGACACTTAAGGAAATTGATGTGGTTATCGTAATCCTAATCAACGATGGAGTTAAGAAAATTGGCTTTCTATGACTAAGCAAGAACTGGTCCTTAGAAGCTTTGAATTAGAGAGAAGTGGAAAGAGAGTAGGGAGGCCTTTGCCCTGCAGTGGGACATCACAACAATCAACTATATAATATATAAAATTCAAAGTCCTGACTAACTGATATGTCAACGCACAGCCTAAACTGCAGGTCCTAGAGACATGATATTTGGACGGTGTGTTCTTTGTGAAGAGTAGGTATCCGCTAAGAAAGGGTTTTTCGAAATTCCACCCCTAAAAGGGTGAATGGGGGAGGGTGAAATTTCACGCGGACGAAGTCGCGGGCAGAAGCTAGTACCTATATAATATAATATTATGACTACACACATGTATATATCTACCTAAAGGTGTTTAAGTTATGTTTAAGTGTCATGTAGGGGAAGCTAACCTATTAAATTGCCATTAATTCCTCTATTGACTGCCTCGTTGGTCGAGTGGTCGCAAACGCTACTGTTGGGCGGAACCCAGGAGGGTTCGATTCCCAGGTTGAGCAAAGTGTTATTAGGTTTTTCTGTCTCGAATTTTTCAATAGGCTGGCCCACTACTCGTATTTTATGCGACTTCAACATAACTGCCGAAATATGGGTGTACTTATAGATACGGTGTACGTGCACTGACCTTCACAATGATCTGATCAAAATTATGTCTGGACTTTAACAGAGACTGTGACCTCTGAGTTTGTTTCGGCCTTTCTTCTCAGAGTAGTCAGATAGGAAACGCCGACCTCATCTAGTTTTTAAAATATGATGACCGACTTACAGAAATGAAATCATTTATCTATTCTGCATAATAACCCTAATGCAACTATGTACCCATCTGCTACGTTCTTGTAACTAATAATACGAGTATAGTAAAATATGAAAGAACAAGGCTCTCGTTATTTACAAAGACAGTGACGAGTGCAGGGTTCAATGAATGCGTGCTCATGCATGGAATAATTAATACATAGCCATCGGTAAAGTGTCAGGGCGAAACGGCGTCGAAAACAAATATATGAATATTAAATGAGACAATATATTTATCTCCACGTCGAGATACTGTTGTCGTTATGTGAGGAATTTATCAGTTTTTCGATATTAATATATCTATCGACTCGAACTTTTTGAAATCAAATAAATAACCTATGCAAAATTGTATACCTAGTTGTAATAATAGAGACACTAGAAGATAAAACGATATTTAAAACAACTAATTGGTCCTTGATATTTTATAACAAAGGTACCTACATCATTCCCTGAAAAAAAAAAAGCAGGTAAAGATGTGTAGAAAATTAAAATTAAAATATTCTACTACTTTTATATTCTCTTTATTAGTTGCCATTTCCTTGGAAACTGCAAAATGATTTTATGCTCCATTTGGCAGAGTGCTAATTCTTCACAGGTGTACTTGCAAGCGCTCGCAAATATTCCGCTTGTACAATGTCACTGCATATTTTAGTCCGCGCTGCAAGTATGGAACTTGCAGAACGTGTAGCCGACAGGAAAATGGAATTTTGGTAGCAGCTATCGCAATTTGTAACATTCATTTCGTCGTTAATGAATATTTCAGAAATTCATTTGTCGAAGTATACCTATCTATGTATATATTTTCAGTGAAGTATTTTAGTACACTAGCTATTGTTTGTACTGTCTACGTGACTTACTGCAAGCAATAAAATAATGTTGTAGCATTTTCTTTGTGATGAAGGCGCTTGATTCTAAGAGATATGTAAAAATTTTTTTTTTTCATGTTTTATTTTGGCTTTTGACGAGATGTAGTACTTTTTAATCTCTTATTTCTTACGAAAGTAATCATAAAAAGTAATCATTAAATTAGATTTGAGTAGGTAACAAAAATAATAAGATAAGTCTCATTCTTCTAATTATTATAAAGTTGTGGAAACTGCCTATGAAAAATACCCCACGGAATAATGATTATTATTTAATAAGTGCAAGTAAACTGTTTATTGCGTAAAGGTTATCTAGCGATATGAATAAGAATGTCAATGTAAAGTGATGCTGTTTCCATTAATTACGGTATGTAAGGTAGCTGTATTACAAAAGAATAAACAACAACTTATAAATTAACAATAGCGATTTGGTTCAAAAGCTCTCATCTCATGCCTCGTGTAGACATCAGAAAATACTCGTTTTAGGAGCTGTTTTAGGCGAGCAAGTAGCAAGTTAATATCGCGCCTCGGGCGTTGATCATTTTTTGCGGGAGCACCCGAATCAACCACCTTGGGCTCAACAAATGTGTGGGCAATCCGGTAATTTATTTTTTTAGCCAATAAATTACTCATACGTCAAAACTTCGGACGTGGCCGGGCGGCGCGAGCGCATCCGAGTGATATATTGGCCCTTGTCACAGCACTCTACCTTTTCCTAACTATTTTAATATGAGACTCGATTAATAAATTGCTCATTTCGGATGGGCCGTTTTACTAATGAGTCGGCGTAGACTTGAGGGTGAGACACCCGGCTCATTTGTTATTTTTGTGCCTATTTCAACAAAGGAATGTATACCACTACTCTATTCTTTCTATATTTTTGGCCAGTTATGGTATGCGCACCTGATTCTGGAAGCCTGATTGCTCGGATAAGTAAAACTGTTGTTTTCAACATTAACAGTTTTACCAGCCAACCTTTTTTGAATCTAAAGTTGGCTCTATTCATTGTTTGACAAAAACAACATCAACTAACCTTCAGAATCTGAAGGTTTGTCTCCCATTGACCTTTGTTTGGCACGATCCCAAACCTCGGGCTACTACTGTTGGACCTCGTTCACTTTATAAAGCTCTACTAACGCCATTCCGCACTTTCCAATCTTTTGCAACGAGTTCATGACACGTTGCAATATTTCACCGAGGCTTTTCTTCCGTTCTACACTTTATTGCATTTTCTGACGCTTTTAAACATTCTTCTTTTATGCAAAACTCATCAAGTGACGCGAGAAAAAAACGACAATGCGTTATATCTACTTTAAGAGAACTAACATGCCTGATTTATGAGATTTATTTTCGTTGGATCCCACTTTTGAAAGGTTAGACGGAGGTGAATCAATAGTAGATACCTGCACCGACATTTAACGGGTTTGTTACCTATAGGTGATCGACGAGCCTTTAATCAGCCAAACGTCCTCATGAAAAACCCCAATAACACTTTGCCTGGCCCGGGATCGTACCTTGGACCCAACGTTCAGCATTTGCGCTTGCTAACACTAAACCAACGAGGCAGTTACTTCTGAATTACCTATGAAGATTTTGAATAAAAACATAATCTCCCCAATGTATTGCATTTTTTTGAACATTGGAATTAAAACATTGAGATAAGAATTACTATCATTGTGTACGTGATGTCATTTACGAAACAATGTCATAATTATCTTCTCAATATTCTTGCGAAAATATGTGAAGGTACCGAAATATACTAGGTACCATCGGATAAAGCGTTTTTAATTATAGATCAAAAATACAGTCGCGCCAGCGACTCGTAGAAGAAGAAGTATTGTGAATTAGCAATGCCGAAACGTCCCCCAGGAGGAGAGGCCCAAAAGGGCATGTAGTGACCTTACTAGTGATGTTCTTCAAAAAGGTCAGGTCCGTAGTACACGCAACTGGCGTGCGTGTATGCAAAAGGAGTAATGGTCAAATCACACCGAGATGGCAGCGAAGCGGCGAGCAGTTTCAGTGTCATATAATTTTAAACTTTATCTTCATTACTATAATACATAGTATCGCTAAAGAAACTTGAATCGTTGGAGTGCTCGCGGCGCCGCGGGCGGCCGCGCAACCTTTTCAAGTTTCTCAAGCGATACTATGTATTAAGTAATGAAGATAAAGTTTAAAATTATATGATACTGAAACTGATCGCCGCTTCGCTGCCATCTCGGTGTGATCTGACCCTAAGGATCGTAGCGGGTGGTGTTCTGTCGTTTCTGTCTATCTCCATGAGAAGAAGGCGAGGGTTTATGTATGTGTATGTGTAAGAATTAGCTATGTTTGACTGCCTCCTTGGTCTAGTGGCCGCAACTGCGACTACTGAACATAAGGTCATAGGTTCGGATCCCAAGACGGCCTTTTTCTCGTCTATTCCATCAGGAATATTTCAGTAAAAGCTTGGATATTTACCCCGTAGATGACAATAGGCTCGCTCCCTGTTACATGGGCTTAAAATATAACTTGTGAAATATTCTGCAAAACACCTCTTCAAGTCAAATCAAAGAGCTATGTTCATTTGTGTAGGTATATGGTGTTACAACATTATAAAGTACGTAACACTGTCCAGCCACGATAAGCGGCATACAAATATTTAAAAAAATCTGAACAAAAAATAGTGAACAAAATAGTAGGTAAGTACATAGGTAGGTACACTTTCCTCTTGTACACACAGACTGTGAGAATAGAATAGAACAGAATATAATACTCTTTATCATGTACAGGAGGGGTCCGTGGCTAAATAATAACAGCCGCATAGGTCGATCGATCAGGTTAAGCTACGCTTGCCGCGGTTGGTCTGTGGATGGGTGACCATCTTTACATACTGAGACTCCTCCGTGCCTCGGAAAGCACGTTAAGCCGTTGGTCTCGGCTGTCATTCGTGGATCTTTGACAGTCGTTACGGGTAGTCAGAAGCCCGAAAGTCTGACAACCAGTCTTACCAAGGGGTATCGTATTACCCAGTAACTGGGTTGTGGAGGTCAGATCGGCAGTCGCTCCATGTAAAATACTGGTATTCAGCTGCATCCGGTTAGACTGGAAGCCGACCCCAACATAGTTGGGAAAAGGCTAGGCAGATGATGATGACTCTTTATCATGTACACCATATGAGTCTTTGATCTATGTATAAAAAATCAATTACCGCAAGTACCTATCACTTGAAAACGGCTCGACCGAATTGGCAGATTTTTCTTTGTCTTCGTAATTCTCTGGACACGGGTTGCATGGAAGATTTTTTGGAAAATCCAACGAATATAAAAATAATAGACCACGAATAGCTAGATAAAGATATTTTAGAAATAATAATAATTTTGGGCAACACATGCGGATTGTATCTGGTATTATTATTTGGTTAGACACACTAAGTAGTAGCTAATTAGTTGATGCATGTGTATCGTATAGCTTGGAGATATTAATCTGTCCAGTCAATTCTTGAAGCAGTTTAGTGT
Organism: Hydraecia micacea; assembly: GCA_914767645.1. Classification (NCBI taxonomy): domain Eukaryota; kingdom Metazoa; phylum Arthropoda; class Insecta; order Lepidoptera; family Noctuidae; genus Hydraecia; species Hydraecia micacea. The sequence continues at coordinate 8,614,629 of OU611794.1, forward strand.
GGGGGCCGTCACAACATTTTCCGGGAGCCTATTTCATGCTGTTACAACTCGGTTAGACAAGAATGACTTCAAGGGCTTTTTTAAGAATTTTCCCATAGCTAGGGAATGCCCACGCAAATGTGTATTCGCATTCAGTGTGTGAAGATCTTGAAGGATAGGCACTTCGTAGTGTTCGCGTCTCAATGAGCCTACCCCTTTGTCTGCGCTGTTCCAGTGTGATAAGGCTAAGGTCTTTGAGGCGCTGTTCGTAAGGTAGATTACGCATGGTGCGAATCATCTTGGTTGCCCTTCTTTGTAAATTATCAAGTAGAGTGATGTTATTTTTAAAATAAGGGTCCCCGATGACAATAGCGTACTCTAAGAGTGGTCTTATGTAGGTCTTGTACAACTTGACAAATGTCTTAGTGGTATGTGCAATATAGGCATGCATAATCCTGACTTAAGTAAGTATAGATGTAAGCAGGTACCTATGTATAGTCAGTAGACAACAATTGCTTCTAAACTGAAAGTTCAATAAGGTTTAAACTAACTGTCACATAGACAAATTAGACTTTTTTACTGTGCAAAAAATGACGCGGTCAACTATACGTATCTACGTTCAAAAGAAGACATAAAAAATGCAAAAAGAAACGTGCTGTTAATATAATTGTTTTCATAGACCCACAGATTAGTTTTCCGTTAACGTCATCCGACATAATAATATTACCTACTATTTAAATACAAATTACGATAATCCCAGAAAACCATTTATTAAAATTAATGTTTAAGCCAAATTGCAAAAACGTAGTGTTTTTTTTTTTAATTAATGCAATCTATTACTTAAGTATTATCTTCGCGATTTGGTGTTATTTCCTGACGGAGCAATCCTAAGCGACATGGTTATTCAAGTCTTTTGTTTCAATTTACACTATTACTTAAAAAAGTTTTATGTGAATTGGTAAAAAGATCAGAATACTACCTACTATTAGTTTTTTAATTGGTCAAACCGCCTAAGTTTTATATAATTTACGTGTAAACATATTTTGATTAGATTTCGATAAAAACTTATATAGGTAGGTTTATTTAAGAAAATAACAAATACCTACCTTATGTCAATTACAATATTATCTTTGAAACGGGTTGCTACGTTGGATCGAAGTATTGGATCCTGGGCCTTTTAAGGTACCTAAAGATATTATTCTGTTAAAGCTGAACTGGCGAAACTGCATCATGTCATTAGGTGACTAATTAAAGAAAAAGTGATAAAGCAATCAGCAGATGACTTATTGTGAAAATAAATTAAAAAATATGACATTTTATTTTTGTAATTTATCGAGTGACTAATTATAGTATCAATGACATTTACTTCATCTGGAATCAAAACAGCCATATTTATGATAAACAACATACGGTTTATATTGTGAAATCATTGTGTCCTATTATGACAAGTGAAATGAAAAAGCCACGGAATCGATGCTAACGGTGATTACACGGGTTTACAGCGGAAACATTAAGTAAATATCAAATCTATTAAAAGATTCACTCATGGAAATTATGCTTACTGCAACACCTTCTCTTGTTGGAGAAACGTCATAGAAGACGTAATAATAACCCTGAAAATGTATTTGTACGCCGGAAATGGCAGAATATTATGAACTTTTAAAACTATGTAACAACTCTGTAACAATATTCTGACAAATAAATGAACTATGAATATTATCCATCGGAACAGAAGTAGATAAATACATGCATACAAGAAACGTACTTACATGAATCTTACATGACTGAAGAAAGTCACCACATGGTTTTATAATTTATTAGAATTTGGTCTGAACATAATCTCGCCAGTTGGTTCTTCATCCAATTATGTTGGGGTCGACTTCCAGTCTTATCGGATGCACATGAACTCCACTATTTTACATGACGCGAGTGCCTAGGTCAGTACCTAACTGATTTGTGGAGGTCACCCAGTGGTAACATTGGTTTTAAGACTTTTGAGCTTCGGACTATCCATTCCGACTGTCAAAGATTTTCGAATGACAACTGGGACCAACTGCATAACGTGCTTTCTGAGGCACGGAGGGGTATCGGTATGTGATGGATGGTCACCTATCCACGGGCCGACCTCGCTACCGCTTACTGAATCCGGCTCACGATCTAAGTGCGTAACGAGAGCCTCTTCAGGTGATGGTCTAGGCTCTTGGCTATATTCATTTTATTTATGTAATTCATACCGAAAGAGTCACATAGTTCATTTAATACCTACTTAAGTATTTTCACACATACATATACAAACAGACAAGAAAATAACAGAAAAATAGGTACAAAGGAGATGCTTATTTCTAAAAAAATCAATAATTGGTACAGCAAAAACAAAAAAAAAATGTAACATCATGCTTGTATCTCATCTGAAACAGCCCATATTTTGCGTCCATATATTTTTTTGTATTTTAAGAAAGCTTACAGACTAACACGTAATGAAATAGTAAACAACTGACAATTGCTAATTACAAGCTTCCACATATATATTACAATGTTATAAAAGAAGATTAAAGAAAAAAAAAGAAAAAGGCATGGAAATATAGGTAGGTATGCCACGATAAACCAAAAACATTCACCCATTGAAATATTTCTTACTCAAGATTTTCCTGATTTTTAACGCACTCGTACAAAATAAATCAATTTCTAAATGTGATGGCAGGTTGTTGAATAATATTGCACTGCGTATACAAAAAGCGTTAAGCCTATAATTTGTAATTGTAAATGGTACCTACTTGTAATACATAACATAATCAGCCTATAATGTTCCCACTGCTGGGACACAGGCCTCCTCTCAGTGAGAGGGAGTGGGCCGTAATCCATAACGCGGGCCCAGTGCGGGTTGGCAGATGTCACATGTCTTCGAATTTTTGGTTCTAGGACATGCCGGTTTCCTCACGATGTTTTCCTTCACAGTTTTGAGAGCAGTGGTGATGAAATAATTTACACAAAGTAAAGCGCCTGTCTGGATTCGAACCTACGACCTACAACTTGTAAGTCGCGGCCGTTACAACTTGGCCACCACTGCTCTTACCTACTTGTAATAATGGTCGTAATCTTGGGTTATTTTGATTGGTGCGAAGATAAATTTTACTAAGTAAATCGGGACAATCGATTGTTCCATTAGCAATGTTGACAAGAAAATAAATATCGTTAATATTACGCCTTAAGTCTAATGGTAAGAACTGATAACGCTTACACCGGTGTGCATAGATAGCCGCCTGAAAACAGCTGCGCCTAGAAATGTAGGTATCTCATAAATTTTCTCAGAACTAGTTCAATACGAGATTTATACGTTTCATACTGGGGGTTCCACACTTGGGACGAATACTCAAGGGTACTGCGCACGTAAGAACAGTAATGTACCTTTACCGGTTTTAGAGAATGAAAGTCGGAATTCACATTATGAATCCCATAGCTTTGGAGGCTTTCTTTATGATGGATTCTAAATGTTCGTCAAAAATTAGTTTACTGTCGTGTATCACGCCAAGATCTCTAACACTATACAGTTTATTTATGTAGTGACCATCTAATTTATACGCAGAATCAATTAAACGTCTTTGCCGTGTAAACGGTACATGAAAACATTTTAACACATTGAGCTGCAGTTTATTACGAGCAATATACCACGAACTTGTCTAGATCGGACTGGAGTTGCTCCGCGTCAGATAATGTACGCACCAATTTAAGGATCTTCATATCGTCTGCGTATAAAAGGATGTGTGTGTTTCTAAAACAGGTTTTAATGTCTGAAATAAATATAATAAATAATAATGGACCCAAGATCGAACTTTGAGGGACTCCTGAAGAGATAGAATTCCATCGAGATGTAAATCCCCGTAACACGACTGCCTGTGATCTATTTTCTATATACGACGAAAACCATCGAAACAAATTAATAAGGACCAAGCCTATTACCAACCAAGCATAGATAAAGACTCCAGGCTGCCACAAACGAACAGACTTACACAAAACATAGGTACTTATTAGACAAAATGAAAAAGATATTGATCTCTTATCGGCATCGTAGGAGTTGAATGAAAGTCGTTTGTTCGTCACCAATTGTCTAATTATCGTACTTTTACTACAACGTGTTCATTGATAACTGTAGTAATTAAATGGTGACCTGTGATAAAGGTGCGTATAAATATGTGGTGCAGCAGATGCATTGGCACTTGTGGACATGGCTCGTTTGGTGTTATGTGTATTGGCTCTCCTAGTCGCCGGGATCCTCTCGGAACCCGTGAGGAAAAATGTGTCGCAGAAAGCTGGTAAGCCCACTATTCAATTGATTTATTATTTTATGGGTTCCATAACATGTATTTCCGTCCATAAAAGCAACAGTTTGCCATAAGTGTATGGTGAATAGGCAGCATTAATCTGGCTAGATAGAGAATTACTGCGAATAAATCTGGTAATTTTATGGAACCATGTGGCTAAGACTAAAAGCTTAGCTTAGTGGAATTAACGAACTTTTAATTCTTGGTCTGTTCTAATACGAAACATAATTTTACGTAAGAAATTAATATGTTTACTTATTGATAAACTCATTAGATTACAATCAATAAGTAATATTATTTTACCTATTACAATAATTATCCATAACGATCTCATTATCTCGGGAAGCTATGGTGTGAATGTTCTACCATTTATATGTGTGTTAAATTTTTCTAACCTGTACCTTACCTGTACCTTTATTACTTGTACCTAATTTACCCTAGCAATCGAAAAAAACATTGTGGGTGTTTTTAAGTTTGTTTCTAGGGAAATTGTCGATAGAATTTTCAACTGTGTAATATGTATGAAATATTTATTGTATGTGGATATTTTTAATGTTTACATAATTATTCAGTTCTATAGTTTTCTAATTAGAAGTAACATAACGCTTACGCTCGTGCAATGCAATCTTTCTGGGCTTGGAATCTAGAAAAGTGCATTCCAGGTCAAAGGCAATCCCGTAACGCAGCACATAACATGTATTTTTTTTACTTACAGCTGACCCAGTCTTCCTGCAACGCCAGTTGGATTTGATGCTCTTATACTTCCACCTACATGAGCCGAATCACTCTGAATCTACCAAGACCATCTCTAAGTCCTGGAGTCTCGAAAAGAATATTGAACACTTCAGTGTATGTACCTACAGATTATTTTTTAAAGTCTTAAACTAACAACGTAGCTCTAACACGACTAGTTTTGAAATCGACTGCTGCTGTAAATAAAATTGTTTTTTGGTTTCAGAATGTGAGTTCTGTGACAACCTTGATTGCGTTGCTGGAGCACCAGTGGATACTTCCTCGCGCTGTACCGTTCTCCATCCACGAATCTGAGCACTTACTTGAGGTAGAAACCCTATACAATGTGCTGTACTCTGCTAAGGACTACGACACATTCTACAAGACCGCCGTGTACGTGAGAGACCGCGTCAATGAAAACCTTTTCGCTTACGTGCTCAGTGTTGTCATTGTGAGTCGTCCAGATACGCAAGGAATCTATATCCCCCGTCTGTATGAGGTTTTCCCTTCATACTTCAACAATGGTGAAATTATGACAACCGCCCAGAGGATAAACACACACGGTTCCCGCATGCTTGAGCACTACCCATCTACCTACAAATGGGACGAGAATGTAGTCATTAGATGGAATGCTACGATCTGGCCTTACTACAACAGTCAGAGCACAGCCATCGCCTACTTCACGCATGACTACGCCCTAAACACCTTGTACTACAACATTCACCTGTCTCAACCCACCTGGCTGCACAGCGAAGCTCTTCCAGTGAACAAGCTCCGACGTGGAGAATGGTTCTGGTTCATGCACAAGCAGATTATTGCTCGTTACTACATGGAGAGACTGTCTAATGGTCTCGGTGAAATTCCAGAACTTGGTCACGAGATTGTTAAAGAAGGTTACAACTCTGGTCTTTTGTACCACAATGGCGTTGCTTTCCCTGTTAGGCCAAACTACTTCCACCTCGACCAGCCCCAGTTCGTTGATGAAATCCAAGAAATCTACGATTACGAACGTCGCATTCGTGACACCATTGACCAGGGTTACTTGGTTAACGTAAGTGTACATTTATTTAAATTAATAATTAGTATCATCATTTATTATCGACACTATTTGTAATATTTCTTATATTGTAGAATCTTGGTGAACGCATCGACATCAGCGCTCCAGAGGCTATTGAGATCTTGGGTCGTGCCATTGAAGCTAACGTCGACTCTCCAAATGCGCAGTATTATAAGGACTTCATCAGCGTTTGGAAGAAGGTTTTGGGCAATTCTCTTGTTCAAGAACACCAGTACTTCCACCAGTGAGTTAACAATCATTACATTGTGCTAAATAGTTGAACATGAAAGTGTTTGTCATATACTAATGTTCGTAACTATTTCCAGCTACATTCCTTTGGTTGTCCCCTCGGTCTTGGAACACTACCAGACTGCTCTGCGTGACCCCGCTTTCTACATGATTTGGAAGCGTGTCTTGGGACTGTTCCAAATGTGGCAGGAGAAACTTCCTCACCTCAAGCGTGCAGAGCTTCTCTTGCCCGAGGTGGCCATCCAGAAGGTTGATGTTGACAAATTGACGACATACTTCGAATACAGCTACCTGAACGTCTCTACTCATTTGCATATGAACAAGGAAGAAGGTATTATTCGATTAGTTAATTTTCTGCCTGAGTTTTCATAAAGTTCATTTCTGATTTTACTTTCTTGTTTTGTTTATAGCCAAGGAAATGTACGACCAAGTCAGTGTATTAGTCCAAAAACCGAGATTGAACCACAAGCAGTTCCAAATCCGCGTTAATGTCAAGAGCGAAATTGCCAAGAGTGTCGTTGTTAAGTTCTTCTTGGCACCCAAATACGATAGCCACGGCTATGAGATCCCTCTCCACGTCAACACCCAGAACTTTTTGCAGCTGGACGAGTTCCTCTATGACTGTAAGTTTGTATTGTTTACTTTTAACAATTTCTGCAAACTACTCCTCTTCAATATAAATATGAAAATAAAACAGAACTAAAGGGTGGAATTAATACAAGTGGGCGTTGTTTTAAGCCCTCCAATAAGAGCTTTCAAATATGTGAAGATTTTGTGGTGCTTTATGACTATGGCATTAAGTCCACCTTTGTACATTTGTGGGCTTGGAGTATTAAATAAATAAATAAATGTAAAGCGTATCGACAGCAAATTCAACAGCTCACATCAGAATAGCTGTGTAACAAAAGTGGTAGGTTACTAACCGCATACTAACTAATTCTATTTGCAGTGCCTAAGGGAGAATCCGTCATAATTCGAGACTCTGTTGTCAACACTGGCCAGGACTTGACTTCTGCCAACCAAGTCTTAAAGACCGTTGAGAAGGCGGTGCTCGGCAAGGAACCGCTCAACATCGAGCAGGACATGGAGAATATGATTCAACACCTTCTGCTGCCTAAGGGTACGCTTTTTCATTTTTTAAACAGATCTAGGAAAAAATGGAATGAAATTGAAGATGATGGAAAAATCAATCAAACAGCGATTAGCTTTTGAGTTTCAGAATCATATTAGTTCTACCATTAGTAAAAAAACTCATTACTTTTTTTTCATTCTCACAGGTCGCGTCGGCGGTATGCCTTTCGTCCTGATGGTCTACATCTCGGAGTACCACGCACCCAAGGTTGCCCAAGACATCACTTTATCTCTTGGTCTGGCTCCCATCACTCGCCAGCTAACGGACGAGCCGTTGGGATTCCCAGTCAATAGGCCTCTCTACCCGGTGCAGGTGGAGGATGTCAAGAACTTGTACTTCCAGGATGTTCTAATCCACCACAAGCACACCCCTGAAATCGAAGTTCCTCACACGGAATAAGCGATTCATGGAGTGTTTTTGACGTCAAGCGGAACAATATTGTTTCTCTATGAACAAATTACTGAATTTATAGAATCACTAGTTACTGTAGTTTAGTGCAAATATTCCTATGCGGGTGATTAGAACTTCCATCAAAATTTTCAAACCTGTATAATATCAAAGTAGACTTAAAAGTTTGCCTAGCTACTTTCAATATCTGTGCAACTTGGCGTCAATAAAGTAAGGTTCATTTATGTTATGTTTATATAGTATTTACTTATATAGTGTATGTATTAATTGTTGTTGTATAGTACCTAATTTTTATGTATTATGTATCAAAATATAGTATGATGATCAATGTAGTGATTGTTTATGTATTGCCCACCTAAGATGAAAACTGTTCATGTTTATAGAGCCTTATATAATTTTGTACTATTTACCAATCTATAATTTTGAAAATGTGACTCAGTTACTCTTTCAGTCAGCTATATAGATCTCAGATTCACATACATATATTTATAAATAAATAAAATATGTTTAAAAACATGGCCATTTTATTTTTAATTCTTACTCCCAATATTTTGTTATAATATGGTGTTCATTATCAGTTGCAACAAACAAAAGTCAGATTTACATGAAATTGGAATCACGAAAAGCAAACTGGCAGTTCTATCAGTGGCGAAGGCACCTTACAACTGGATTCCCACCGGCTTCCCTTCGAAAATTCAGAACATAACCACTCTATAGTCAATTCATCATTGAAATTTTCTTTTGGTATTTTTTTTTTGCTCCGGCGTACCTCTGTCATAAATTCACCCTTCGCACTGAGTTCTATAGTTGCTGAAACTAAAATAATATACAATATTTAACTACAGAAGGGTTATTAGAATTCCCTTACGTAATGGCATGAACATTCTCTAAACAGCACTTAGGTACGGTCGAACAAGCTATTTGGTATACAGGCAGCTAACTTGCAACTACTTTTAAACAATGGTGTGCTGATTTAGTCAATTCTTTTATACCACTCTATTTAATTAAGGATGCCATAAGCTGAAAAAGTTATAACGCACAAAATAAAACTAAATATTGGCAGTGTAGTGGAAAGATGAATATTTTTGCCTGTATACCAAATAGCTTCTTCGACCGTACTAACTACAGATGTAACGTACAATGTAAAATGATAAATTGGTAAAATTGTGCCAGGTGGAAAAGAAAAAGAATAAGTCCCGAATATTATAATAATGTGTGTTATCTAGTAATTCTAGTATCCAGTATTATATGTTAAGTAGCAATACGGTAAATGTTAGGTACTACTTGGTAATGCCGCCAGTCTCTTGGGTACAGACGCCAGCACATCAAGCTACTACAATCTGTCAAATTTCTTTAATAGATTTTAAACTTTATCGCTAAAGCATAAGGTTCAAAGTTGATTGGGAAAATTTGACAGTTTCGGGTAGCTTGATGTGCTGGCGTCTGTACATTACCAGTCGACAGGGATGCGGATGAATTTTTCGACGCTATATTTTAGTTATAATAGTATATTTTAGTTTCTGTATAGTTTTAGTTAAGTTAGGATTTAATTTTGTTATTTTTAGTATTCATTCAATATAATATACTACCTACATAATCAACCTATAACGTTCCCACTGCTGGGACACAGGCCTCCTCTCTGTGAGAGGGAGTGGGCTGTAATCCACCACTCGGCCCAGGGCGGGTTGGTAGATGTCACAAGTCTACGAATTTTTGGTTGTAGAATATGCCGGTTTCCTCATGATGTTTTGTATTGTAGGTACTACTTGCTACGCCCAAAACAGAGTCATGTACTCATAAGTTTAGCCTAGTCACAACTAGACATAGACTGTAACTGTGTGTTCATCTATACATAATATAAATTAAAGTCGCTTTTTGTCTGTCTGTGTGACCGCGTTGTTCTACTAAACTACGCAATAGATTTCGGTGCGGATTTCACCATCATTTAAATAACTTCTTCCAGAAGGTGTACAAATACATGTGACGTACCCACTGCAACAACTATAATTTATCGAATCTATTATTTTAGGACATTATAATAAAAAAAACAAAAGTGGCATACCTAGATGCAAGTATCAATATGTTGAAAGTTACAATCCAACAAAGATACAATAGGTCTCCGACGAACTTGCTATTTTAAACATACATATAAAAAAAAGTTTAAAAATTAAAACCCGACTACTGAAAAGGATGAAACAGGAAAGTACCTTCCCGTGGTCGCATGCCGCTGTACCGATATAATTATAAGCTATTGTTATGGTATTTGTGAAAACTAGCCCCATCCAACTGCTCAGGGGAGTGAGACAGGGGGATGGGATATGTGATATCTGACTGGACTGAACAGGGTAAAGACGTGAACGGCGAGTACATCTCACACCTTTGTTTTGCCGATGACATCGTCATAATGGCAGAGACGCTGGGACAGTTAGACCAGAGGGGCTAAGAACATTCACAGTATGATCTCAGTCTCAATCTGTCAAAAATGCCTCTAATTTCTCTACATTTTGACAAGTTTTTGACATTTGTTTGTCGCTGAGATGAGACTGCGACAAGATTTTGAACGTTTTAAATTACGAGAATGGGGTTCTGATGCTGTATTGCCTAAATGGAGCCTCTCGGCGGGTTAGCCTCGGCATGAATTTGGACAAGACGAAAGTCATGTACAATTCGCGCGTCTTGCCGAGTCCAAACCACAACGAAGAGTTGCTTCTCAAAGTTGTGAAAAAGTATGTCTAATTAGGGCAAACCGGCCGAAATATTCAATTGGGTTGGGCAACGTTTGGAAAACTTCGTCAAGTCTTCTCGTCGCCAATCCCGCAATGTTTGAAGATTAAGGTCTTCATTCAGTGCGTCCTACCCATTATAACATTCGGTGGCGGTGCTGAAACGTGGACACTGACAGTCTGGCTGGTACACAAATTTAAGGCCCCTCAGCGCGCTATAGAGCGGGCTATGCTCGGAGTTTCTTTGAAGGATAAAATCAGAAACGAAGTTATCCGGAAAAGAACCTGAGTTATCGACATAGCTTACAGAGCAAGCAAGCTCAATTGGCAGCGGGCTGGCCATGTTTGTCCAAGGAGTGATGGCCGTTGGAGCAGACGTGTTCTGGAGTGGAGACCGGATCGGCAAGCGTAGTGTGTGGCGCCACCCAGCTAGATGGACAGACGACCTCAAAAAGGTGGCTGGAATAAACGGGATGCGGAAGGCGGAGGATAGGGTGCTGTGGCGCAGCATGGGAGAGGCCTATGTCCAGCAGAGGACTGCGATAGGCTGAGTTGACTGAAACTATCACACAATATTATAAAGGCGAGTGAGTGTGTGTGTTTATATGTTTGTTACTTCTTCACGCTCAAACGGCTGGACCAATTTTGATAAAAAAAATATGGAGGTAGCTGACACCTTGGAATAACCTAAGCTACTTTTTATCTCGAATTTACCACGGGATCGAAACTTATGCGGGTGAAACCGCGGGGCGCAGCTACTTAATCAAAAAACTATTATACGAATGGTTAAAATATCGGAATACTACCTACCTACTGTTAGTTTATTTAATGGTCAAACCACCTAAGTTTTATATAACTTACGTAAATACATGTTTTGATTGGATATCGATAAGAAATCATATACCTAGGTAGAGAAAAACAAAAACCTACGTTACGTCAATTATTTACTCCTTTATTAAACGTTGATTAAAGTTAAGTAATGATTAGCGACTGGTTAACAAAGCATTTTTATCGTAAAACGTCTTTTTGAGCAACGTTTATAAATAAACTCCATTATCTTTAGGACAAGGGGTCGTCGCTAGATCTAAATACCTACTAGATCAATGTAAATCAGTTGGTACTATTCTGACAAGTGAAATGAAAAAGCCACAGAATCGATGCTAACGTTCATTGTCATGGGTTTGCAGCGGTAACAAAACTATTACTTAATAGATTTATTCATGTAAATTATGCTTACTGCAACACCTTATCTTGTTGGAGAAACGGCATAGATGACGTAATATGAAACATCGGAACAGAAGCAGATAAATAAGTAAACAGAAACGTACTTACATGAATCTTACATGACTGAAGAAACTCACCACGGTCACTGTGGTCTAAACACAATCTCGCCAGCTGGTTCTTTTTTCAACTATGTTGGGGTCGGCTTCCAATCTAATCGGATAGCTGCATCATCATCATCAGCTGTTCATACCAATATTTTACACGAAGCGACTGCCTTTCGGACCTCCACAACCCAGTTACTGGGTAACACCATGGTTACTGGTTTCAAGACTCTCAGGGTTCTGACTACCCATAACGACTGCCAAAGATTTTTGAAAGACCATTGGGACCAACTGCTTAACATGCTTTCTGAGGCACGGAGAGGTATCGGTATGTGATGGATGATCACCCATCCACGGGCTGACCTCGGCATGCGTTCCTTAAACTCGTTTATAGACCCACCCGTGCGGCTATTATTATTTAGCCACGAGCCCGAGTTGGTAACAACATTTGCGTCTTATTAGACCACTAGCTTCTGCCCGCGATTTCGTCCCCGTGAAATTCCACCCTCCCCCCATTTGCCCTCTTAGGGGTGGAATTTCGAAAACCCTTTCTTAGTGGATACTTACTCTTTACAAAGAATACACCCTCCAAATTTCATGTCTCTAGGACCAGCGCTTTAGGCTGTGCGTTGATATATCAGTCAGTCAGGACTTTGAATTTTAAATAATACTAGCTGTGCCCGCGACTTCGTCCGTGTGGAATAGTGACTTTTCGGGCAGCATATTTTGAATTACATATACCGTCGTTTGGGTAGCTAAAAATTTACTTTACAGTAATGCTTCTCTATATACGATATTTGACGTATGGCCATCGGGGATGAAAGCATAAAGGTTCCTAGGATTGCTAACCCGTGACAGAGCCACATACAACTGACCGTGCGAGAAACAGCTGATACTTAGAATCCGAGGAATGAAAACACTTTCACCTTTTCCACACCCTGTTAAAATTTCAATTTTTTGTAAATTGGTCACTTTTAACCTGGTGCCATTGCAAAGTTTTGGGGGGCTTACATTTCTAAGAAGCATTATGGGTACGCCTACTTTTAATTTTATTTTATGTGCTGGTAGTCCAGGAGCATTGAGGGATTCTAAAAATTCTACTGGGTAGCTTGTAGATTCTCCTTCTTCCATGACTCTGGCTTTATATAGCCACGGACGCGTAGGCGCGAGGCGTGTACGTACTCTAATAGAATACCTTAACAAATGTTCGCCGTGATTCTTTAAATTGACATAACTTTTTTATTTATGAACCGATTGACATGAAATAAACACTAAATGTTAAGTGAAGCTTACTACAATATATTAGTGAAAACCGCATCTAAATCGAATAAGCCGTTTCTGATATTAGCGTGCACAAACACACAGACAAACAGACAAACAGAAAAAAAAAAAAATTACACTTTCGGGTTCGGCATCGATATAATAACAACCCCTGCTACTTTTTTTTTATATATTTCCATTGTACAGACACCACTTTTCTACAATTTTATTATATGTATATAGATATAGATATAGATTGTGGGTCTCTCAGAAATAACTACAGTCAATCTTCAAAACTTATTTATTATTTCCACAACTTACTACGAGTATATCAAAACTTATTTCTTAAAATCAATAACACCCACCACCCACACCACCCACCCTAAGGCATCACCCTAAGGTTGACTGGTAGAAAATGCCTATGGCATTAAGTCCGCCTCTGTACATTTGTGCTTAAAGTATTAAATAAATAAATAAATAAATAAATAACCTCGGTACAACAGTACCACTACCGCTCGCTGTCAACTCCCATCCAAAAGTGCCCGATCTGTGCAAATTCCCCGCAACCGTCGCCACCAGTGTGCCCAGTGCAAAACAATTCAATCTCCCAATTTTATTTAAATAAATACGTATTTCTGCCGTCAGTATGGTCAGTCCAAAAAATTTAAACCGTAAATTGATTTGATTAGTCGATTTTAGACCATGTAGTTTACCGTTATATTAATAAAACCTTACAAGATAATAATGTACTAAATAGTGGTGTTGTATTAAGACTACTAGTCTCATTTAAAGGTTGTTGTGCGAGGATATTGTCACTATAGGAATAAGAATTGGTGGCATATTCTGAATAGGGCAGTGTCTTAAACGAGTCGAAATACAATTATTGTGGGTACGTGCCACAGCGAACAAGGATGGCATTCGAATAGTGTACAATTTAGGTTTTGGCGAACTGTGGGGAAAGAGTCGCCTGATTGCATAGTGTGGTAACTTTTGAACATTCAGGAGTCACTTGTTCAAAACGAATAGGGCCTAGCGCTATAGCTAATTTCGAAACTTGTTGAAAAACCTTGTTATGGACAATCATGGTAGTTCATAAGCACGTACCTTATCTTTATTTTAAATGTTATTTATTTATATTATTAATATAATTTATTGACCATCACAAATTCGTCTGCATCGCTGTCAACACGTAAAAGTGTCCAAAAAGATTGCAGCATTGCCACGTTGTATGGCAATGGTTATTGATTGGCCGAAAAGAGGCCAGCTCTCTGGTCACGTGAAGAGACGATCAACCGCTTGGCGAGGTCTCGAAAGAAATGTCTCTCTTTACTGACTTTGTTTAGTGGTGAGTTTACCCTAATATTTGTCTTGAATGTTTGAGTGTGGAATAAATTAGTTACAGGATATCTAGGTATTATGTAAGGAGTTTTTAGTTCAACACGGTCAACTGATTTATACAGAGTTATTGGAAAAACACCAACAACCTCTTAAGAGGTCATTGTACTCATCATTATGAACAACTTTTACTATGGGACCAAACCTAAAATCGCGAAAAAAAAAATCAGCTGTTCCCTACATTTTGACGAGTTATGCGAACATAAATGAAGGCAACAGCTGATTTTTTTTCGTGATTTCAGGTTTGGTCCCATAGTAAAAGTTGTTCATAATGATGAGTACAATCTCCCATTTCGATTTGTCGCATGTTTTCGATTTCACCCAGTATAAATAGACAAGAAGGAATAATAGAAAAAAATAGGTACAAAGGTAATGCTTATTTCTAAAAAAATCAGTAATAGGTACAGGAAAAAGAAAAAAACTGTAACATCATGCTTGTATCTCATCTGAAACAGCCTACATTTTGCGTCCCATATAAAAGGGACCAAGCCATTTGCCAACCAAACATAGATACTCGTAAAGACTCCTGGCTGCCACAACGAACAGACTCCGACAAAACATACTTATTAGACAGAATGAAAAACATATTGATCTCTTATCGGCATCGTAGGAGTTGAATGAAAGTCGTTTGTTCGTCACCTACTGTCTAATTAGCGTACTTTTACTACAACGTGTTCATTGATAACTGTAGTAATTAAATGGTGACCTGTGATAAAGGTGCGTATA
Source organism: Hydraecia micacea (assembly GCA_914767645.1). NCBI lineage: Eukaryota > Metazoa > Arthropoda > Insecta > Lepidoptera > Noctuidae > Hydraecia > Hydraecia micacea. Next base: position 8,629,934 of record OU611794.1, read on the forward strand.
AATAGCGGTGGAGTAGATGCATTGGCACTTGTGGACATGGCTCGTTTGGTGTTGTGTGTATTGGCTCTCCTAGTCGCCGGGATCCTCTCGGAACCCGTGAGGACAAATGTGTCGCAGAAAGCTGGTAAGCCCACTACTCCATTGATTTATTATTTTATGGGTTCCATACCTAACATGTATTTCCGTCTATAAAAGCAACAGTTTGCCATAGGCAAGTGTAAGGTGAATGGGCAGCATTAATCTGGCTAGATAGAGAGTTACTGCGAATAAATCTGGTATTTTTATGGAAACCATGGCCAAGACTAAAGGCTTAGCTTAGTGGACTTAACGATTGAAATCAATAAGTAATCTGATAAAAATCAATAAGATTCTTCGCAGGATAATGAGTTCGTTATGGTTAATTATTTTTAACCAGAACGATCTCACTATCCTGGGAAGGTATGCAGTGTACGTGTCTCAGATGGATTGTCGAATCCGCTGTTTTACAAAACCGCTAGTTGTTTTACGAATCTGCTCAGTTATATAAAATAACTGAAAAACGTTCAGCTTGGTTGTCATTGCATTACGTTTGACAAAACCAATTGGATTAGGTTAGGTTAGAACTGTCACCAACCTCGCGCGAGCTGAGCGAGCGTAGCGACCGGTGCCGCAGCAGCGGCTGGCTAGCGAGCCCTGCTTCCAAGTTGGTCGCAGTTACTTGGCTATTTAGCATTTTTAGGACCAACTTCCATAAAACTCTGATAACCTTATATTCAAATTGTCCTTAAAATCAATGTTTTTACTTAGGTTAGGGTCATTTTCACTCATAGGTAATACTCGTTTTAATTGTTTTTGTCTCGGACCCCATTATTGTTGTACACAGAGCCTTAAACGTCAAAATTTTGAACTAAAATCTACAATCCGACGTTTTATTTCACGCTAACATCATCATTATATTTTCTTTGTTGCTGTTCATGTTTACTATTATATTATATATATATATATATATAATATATGTATATATTTATTTAGATTAGTATAATATACTTTATGTATGTATTTATGGTATTGTGTAAATGGTACACCACAGACTACCTACAGTACTTGCCTGTTCTTCCTTTTTTTAATCCATCCAAAAGTTGTCTTTAAAAGATCGCTTTTAGCGATAAGACCGCCCATTGTGTCACCCATTGTAAAGTTTCTATATTTATGTCTGTAATTTATATGGTGTACATAATAAAGAGTATTCTATTCTATTCTATTTTGTTTTACAAAACCTCTAATTGATAAACGCAAAGGGTTAATGCAATCTTGCGTGTTACAGTTCAGTAATTATGGAAAATCGTTAAACGTTATTCAGCTGTTTTACACAACGGAGGCGTTTTGAAAAACGTAGTAATTATGTCATATCCCTATGTATTTTATTGTGTGTACATAAATAATAAAACAACTAATCCCGCACCGCAGTACAAAATATAAGTTTCTTTTTTACTTACAGCTGACCCAGTCACCCTGCAACGCCAGTTGGATTTGATGCTCTTATACTTCCACCTTCATGAGCCGAATCATACTGAATCTACCAAGACCATCTCTAAGTCATGGAGTCTCGAGAATAACATTGGACAATTCAGTGTATGTACCTATAGATTTTTTTTAAAGTCTTTAGAGGCCGGCGGAGCATGCGTAGTTCATACAAACGTAATGCCATAATAATTTGTAAATCAAACATATTCTTAACGTAGTATCTATTCCGATTGGATTACAGAATATCTAGGTTCCCAAATATATATTTTGAAAGAACTCAGATATAAAAACGAGTTATGAGAAAAATAAGTTTTCTTTAGAAATTAGAAATTCCTCATATCTCGTTTTTATATCTGAGTTCTTTCAAAATCTATATTTGGGAACCTAGATAATTTGTAATTCAATCAGAATAACTGCACACTACCTTAAGAATATGTTTGATTTACAAATTATTTTGGTATTACGTTTGTATGAATAACGCATTAGCATGCGTAGTTCGCCGGCCCCTTAAACTAACAACGTAGCTACATACACGACTAGTTTTGAATTCGGCTACTGCTGTAACCAAAATGCTTTTGGTTTCAGAATGTGAGTTCTGTGACAACCTTAATTGCGTTGCTGGAGCACCAGTGGATACTTCCTCGCGCTGTACCGTTCTCTATCCACGAACCTGAGCACTTGTCTGAGGTAGTCACCCTATACAATGTGCTGTACTCTGCTAAGGACTACGACACATTCTACAAGACCGCCGTGTACGTGAGAGACCGCGTCAACGAAAACCTCTTCGCTTACGTGCTCAGTGTTGTCATTGTGAGTCGTCCAGATACGCAAGGAATCTATATCCCCCGTCTGTATGAGGTTTTCCCTTCATTCTTCAACAATGGTGAAATTATGACAACCGCCCAGAGGATAAACACACACGGTTCCCGCATGGTTGAGCACTACCCATCTACCTACAAATGGGACGAGAATGTAGTCATTAGATGGAATGCTACGATCTGGCCTTACTACAACAGCCAGAGCACAGCCATCGCCTACTTCACGCATGACTACGCCCTAAACACCTTGTACTACAACATTCACCTGTCTCAACCCACCTGGCTGCACAGCGAAGCTCTTCCAGTGAACAAGCTCCGACGTGGAGAATGGTTCTGGTTCATGCACAAGCAGATTATTGCTCGTTACTACATGGAGAGACTGTCTAATGGTCTCGGTGAAATTCCAGAACTTGGTCACGAGATTGTTAAAGAAGGTTACAACTCTGGTCTTTTGTACCACAATGGCGTTGCTTTCCCTGTTAGGCCAAACTACTTCCACCTCGACCAGCCCCAGTTCGTTGATGAAATCCAAGAAATCTACGATTACGAACGTCGCATTCGTGACGCCATTGACCAGGGTTACTTGGTTAACGTAAGTGTACATTTATTTAAATTAATAATTAGTATCATCATTTATTATCGACACTATTTGTATATTTCTTATATTGTAGAATCTTGGTGAACGCATCGACATCAGCGCTCCAGAGGCTATTGAGATCTTGGGTCGTGCCATTGAAGCTAACGTCGACTCTCCAAATGCGCAGTATTATAAGGACTTCATCAGCGTTTGGAAGAAGGTTTTGGGCAATTCTCTTGTTCAAGAACACCAGTACTTCCATCAGTGAGTTAACAACCATTATAATATTGTGCTAAATAGTTGAACATGAAAGTGTTTGTCATATACTAATGTTCGTAACTATTTCCAGGTACATTCCTTTGGTTGTCCCCTCGGTCTTGGAACACTACCAGACTGCTCTGCGTGACCCCGCTTTCTACATGATTTGGAAGCGTGTATTGGGACTGTTCCAATTGTGGCAGGAGAAACTTCCTCACCTCAAGCGTGCAGAGCTTCTCTTGCCCGAGGTGGCCATCCAGAAGGTTGAAGTTGACAAACTGGTGACATACTTCAAATACAGCTATCTGAACGTGTCTTCTCATCTGCACATGAACGAGGAAGAAGGTATTACTTACTCGATAAGTTATTTTTCTGCCTGAGTTTTCATAAAGTTCATTTCTGATTTTACTTTATTGTTTTGTTAATAGCCAAGGAAGTGTATGACCAAGTCAATGTATTAGTCCAAAAACCGAGGCTGAACCACAAGCAGTTCCAAATCCGCGTTAATGTCAAGAGCGAAGGTGCTAAGACTGTTCTTGTCAAGTTCTTCTTGGCGCCCAAATACGATAGCCTCGGCTCTGAGATCCCTCTCCACGTCAACACCCAGAACTTCGTGCAGATGGATGAGTTCGTCTATGACTGTAAGTTTATATTATTTATTTATAACAATTTCTGCAAACTACTCCTCTTCAATATAAATATGTAAATACCAACAGAAACAGAACTAAAGAGCGGAATTTTGAACTATTTTTAAATGCAATAAGAACAAAATCAATGCCAGTGGGCGTTGTATTAAGCCCTGTGCTTTCAAATATGTGAAGCGTATCAAGGTACATGAAAATGCAATTTAACAGGCCACGTCCGAATAGCCACAGAACATATATATACGAATAGCTCTGTAACGAAAGTGGTAGTGTACTAAAAGCATACCAACAAATTCTATTTCCAGTGCCTGAGGGAGAATCCGTTATCACTCGAGACTCTCTTGCCAACATTGGCCAGAGCTGGGATTCTGCCAACCAAGTCTACGAGACCGTTGAGAAGGCAGTGCATGGCAAGGGACAGCTCTTCATCGAGCAGAATGATGGCATGGAGAAAATTGGTCAACACATTCTGCTGCCTAAGGGTACGTGTTTTCATTTTTTAAACAGATATATCCTTCCTTCTTAGAAGTAATTAAGTTCTGAATGATGATTTAAGATGATGGGAAAATTAATCAAATAGCGGTTAGCTTTGAGTTAGGGATAGGATGATATTCGTTACCATTAGTACCTACAACAAAATTCATTAACTTTTTTCATTTTCACAGGTCGCGTCGGCGGTATGCCTTTCGTCCTGATGGTCTACATCTCGGAGTACCGCGCACCCAAGGTGCCTTATAATGGTGCCTCAGACATCTCTTTAGCTCTTGGTCTAGGTCCCATCATTCGCCACCATACCGATCAGCCGTACGGCTTCCCAGTTAACAGGCCTCTTTACCCGTGGCAGGTGGAGGATGTCAAGAACTTGTACTTCCAGGATATTCTAATCCACCACAAACACACCCCTGAAATCGAAGTTCCTCACACGGAATAAGCTGTTCATGTTCATGGAGCCTTATATAATTTTGTATTAATCTATAATTCTGAAAATCTGACTCAGTTACTCTTTCAGTCAGCTAGATAGATAGATCTCAGATTCACATACAGATAATAATATGTATTTCGTGTTATGTATTATAAATTAATAAAATATGTTTAAAACATGGGCGTTTTATTATAAATTCCTACTCCAATATTTTGGTAGGTATAATGTATAATGTTTATAATCAGTTGAAAAAAACAAAAGTCAGATTTACTTGAAACTGAAACCACGAACACAAAATGATAGTTTTATTGTTGTTGAAACTAAAATCTTATATCATATTTATTTAAATCTTACATCAGGGTTATTTGTGGGGCTTGCTATGAATCAGTCTAACCCAACCCAACTAATGACCAGCACTAAGCGTAGTGTCGAAGTAGATGGGCAGGAAATAATTTATGTCGATGAGTATATCTACTTGGGCCAGTTAGTTTCTTTCGAAAACAGACAGGAAAGGAAGGTCAATCGTTGAATCGAGAACGCCTGGAAAAGCTACTGGTCCATGAAGATGCTAATGGAGATCTACCGTCTACCTGAAGCGCAAACTCATCGACATGTGTGTCCTGCCCGTCCTGACCTACGGTGCTCAGACCATCGAGTCGCTAAAGTTTCGCCATGGAGTTTGCCAAAGAGCGATGGAAAGCAGCATTCTGGGTGTTAATAGGCAGGATAGAATTCGGAACACCACGCTGCGTTCCAAAACGGGCATACTGGATATAGGAAAGAAGGCTCATGGCCGTCAGGCTCAAATGGGATCGGGCGGGTCACATCAGCCGTATGCACGATGACCGCTGGGCAAAAATCTCCACACAATGGGTGCCTGAAGATGGACGGCGCCGCCGAGGCCGGCGATGGCGAGATAACTTGGACGCGTACCACGAGGGCTGGTTCGAGGTGGCGCGGGAAAAGAGTTCCTGGAAGGATTTGGGGGACCCAGCAGTGGGACAGCATAGGCTAGCAAAAAAAAATGGTTAAGTACTAGAATTCCCTTGGGTAATTGCATGAACATTCTCTACACAGCACTCAGGTACTAAATACAGCTGCCTCTAACGTACGTACAATATACCCGTAATTTAAGTAGGTAAAATTGTGCCAGGTTGATCGCAAAAAAAGAACAAGTCCCTAATAAATGTGTGCTGTTATTTAAACTAGTATGCAATATTGAATGTTAAGTATAACTTAGCAGTACGGTAAATGTTAGGTACCTACCTACTACTTTCTGCGCCCTAACAGGGTCATGTACTCATAAGTTTAGCCCTACAGAGTACTTTTTGATAGACTGACCCAGACATAGCCTATATAGTTAGCGCCACGAAAGATGTTGACCCCCCCCGCGCTCTTTCCGCCGTCCCTATGACGCCCGGTTCCGTCCCCCGCTCAGACCTCATACCGCTAGAGACCTAAAATCGTGTACTGCGCGGCAAACCACGTGGTGTTTCAAGTCTCATCTTTCGTGGCACGCATTATAAGGAATAATTCCATTATAACTTTGTGTTAATTTACGTAAGCCTGACATGTCAGCAAAGCATCTCATGAAAGATCCAGATCCTGAGGCATAATATTGCACAGTTGCATTGCAGTACCTGGTCTATGGGTTTTACAGCCAAAATTCTGAAAATTGTTAACGTTTAAAGTTAAATTATGTATTAGGTATAAAGTACTTACCTATGTATATGATAACTGAGTACACGCTTATTTTTCTTTAGGTTTTATTTCATCTTCGATTTGACGTGTTATCACTAGAGCACTACTTTCTTTGAAACACAGTAGTCTTGTAATAAATTCCTGCTCGTCCCTAAGTTTAGGTTATTAATAATAGAGTTTTAAATACCTTTTTTCTTTCTTTCTACACTATTTGTATCGTTATCAGGTGAACTATTGTCGAACAAAGACGAATACAACAAAAGAGAGTCCATAACGTTTTATTTAGCTTAAATAAATAATAAAAATAATGTTTTCATTATTATGTATTATTATCTATTTAACCATTTATGAACACACATATAAACAGACAAGAAGAAACGAACATAAAAATAAATAGGTGCAAAGATAGGTTTGTCGCTGATGTTTTAGAATAAAATTACGTTAACCAGTGGGTATGGCACCGGTTACCATTATTTTCTAACGTACGTCAAGGCAAACTTTGTGAAACAACGATTTTTTTTGGTTTGACGATTAGTTAGCGCCATTTTTGACGTTTAGGTACGCGTGCGTCAAGTAGACGTGAAACAACCGGGATGGTTGTTTCACGTCACGTTGACTGGTGTCAATCAAATCATGAGTTTGACAATCTCTTAGCTAACTTTTGCGTGTTTTGTGACTTCCATAATTATTTATTTTTGTTTATTTATGTAATTTGAGCTAGATACTAAAATAAAGAATCAAAAAAATTTAATAAGAACATTTTGAATTATCTATTAAACTAACTACCTATAATCTGGTTTATTTCTGATAAACTGTTGAAGAAGGCAAAATAATCAACATTTAAAAAAAGTACAATAATAAAACTATTGTTTTCTTGCACGGCTGATAAACAAAAATGACTACTATACCAATGTACCTACATGCTTTGTCGAGTGTTTTTCTTAGGCCCACTTGCGCGATTAGTCGGGTCACAGATAATATACCTACGTAATATACGTAGTAACGTAGTCGGGTTGAATTAATAAATGTAGAGTTTGCAAACTCGGAGTTAATCATTTTAACTTATAAGACGTGTTGCGCCACTTAAAAGTAACACCGGGTTAGTTAATCAGATATTAGTGTATTTTGAGTTGGGAACATGTCAATCGACGAAACATAAAATCGAATTGCAATGTTTAAATTCAAAAAATGAACGAACGAACAATTAAAGGAAATTTTGTACCCATCTCTTTAAAACCACATTACGATACTTACATAATATTTTCTTGTCTTAGAATTTCATAACAAGACATTTAATTTTAATCGCATTGTTGGTAGGTATGTGGTTTCCATGGAGATTTAGTTTATTGATTGACGAAAACGTCAGGTGGTAAATATGTTATAAGTTTTTTTTATAATTTCTACTTATTTAATTAAATCAGTTTCATGAATAGGTATATTGCCTTCTGATATAGTAGGTACCTACCGAATTTTGACTTACAACTTCGAACAATATAGAATACAAAATAAGTTATCAGCGGTACCCAATGACGTATTATAAAGTTTATATTATATCATTGGCGGTACCTCATAACGTCAATTTATTTTGACATTACTAACACTAACCCAGCATCGGTAGGTTTAATATTTAAAAGTTTAACTCTAGGTTTAGCTCTAACTCTTGGTGGCGTAAGATTAATTATTTGTTAAACCCTGAGTTAGCTGTTAACTCGGAGTTATATAGGATAAGCCATGAACGCGCATGTGGGCCTTACTGTAGGTAGCCAATATCTACATGATTAATAAAATAATGTATGAAGTGTTTCTCTACTACGAGCAGGGTTGGCATGATTAAAACAAGTTGTTTTAAATCACATGTTTAATTAAAAACACAGATTAAAACAAGTTTTAAACAATGTATAAAACAATAAAAAAAAAAACAAGCCTTAAAAGTACTTTTCATGGCGAATGAATGGATATAAAATGAAAATATCTATATATTTAAGAGTCTAAATATTTAGCTTGAAATAAAAACTACAAAGTGATAAATAACTTTATAAATGATAAATGATAAATGATAAATGATTTTATTTCTGTAAGTAGGTTTGTACAAACACTTTTACATGTCAATCATATTTTTTTAAAGCTAGATGAGGTCGGCGTTTCCTATCTGACTACTCTGAGAAGAAAGGCCGAAACAAACTCAGAGGTCACAGTCTCTTTTAAAGTCCAGACAAAATCTTGGTCAGATCATGTGAAGACCATGTAGATCGGTGTCTGAAATGGTCTTTTGAGGAAAGAACCACACAGATTGAGCGGACCTGTCCAGTCAGTGCACGCATTTGTCAAAAATCGTGCAGCTCAACTCAGAACTTGAGGAGCTCAACGATTCGACGAACAATACCAGAGAAAGGACATTTGGGTAGGCCGCGTAAATTACTCAAACTGCCAGATCATGATTAAAACTAACTAAGAAGGAAAACAGAAAAAAGAAATGACCCACATAGTCTTCACATTCACAATAATTAAATAAAATAAAAATACTTTACAAAGTAAATATTCATGTCATTGTATATATAAAATGAATAAATGTCAATGTGTATATAAAAATCCAGACATAATCTTTGAGGACCATGTAGATTGGTGTCTGAAATGGTCTTTTGAGGAAAGAACCACACAGATTGAGTGAACCTGTCCAGTCAGTGCACGCATTTGTCAGTAACCGTGCAGCTCAACTCAGAACTTAAGGAGCTCAACGATTTGACGAACAATACCAAAGACCGGACATTCGGGTAGGCCGCATAAACTACTCAAACTGCCAAACCATGATTAAAACGGAAACAATGACCCACATAGTCCTCACATTCAAAATAATTAAAATATATAATATTTGATACAGTAAATGTACATGTCATTGTTTAAGTACATAGATATTAAGAAAAATAAAGTGTAAAATAGCAAAAAAATAAAAACTACATTCACTGTCTAAACATATTGGAGCAGCTCAATCCCAAGCCTTTTTGTCATCAATATAGTCTTTTACAGTATAATAAGCTTTCTGGCATAGTTTTCGCTTTATAAAAGATTTGAATTTATTAAGGCTTAGTTCTTGAATGTGGCTAGGAAGTTTATTATAAAAACGTATACATTGGCATCTAAACGAGCAACCTATTTTCTTGAGCCTTGTTGTAGGAACAACAAATTTGTGTTTGTTCCTAGTATTTATGTTATGGATATCACTGTATTTTTTAAACAGATTAATATTTTTATGTGCATACAAAAGATTATCATAAATGTACTGAGAAGGCACAGTCATTATATTAATCTCTTTAAATTTGTCTCTGAGGGAGTGTCTGGGACTTAACTTATAAATGAAACGAATTGCCCTTTTTTGTAAAATAAAAATTGTCTGAATATCGGCGGCATTTCCCCACAACAGAATACCGTACGACATCACACTATGAAAATAACTAAAGTAAACTAAACGGGCTGTCTCTAAATCAGTTAAATCACGAATTTTCCTAACGGCGTATGCTGCAGAGCTAAGCTTTTTTGACAATTTATCTATATGGGGGCCCCATTGAAGCTTGGCATCCAAAGTAATGCCTAAGAAAACTGTAGTATCTTCGGGTTTCAACTCTTCATCCTTTATGAGAACACTAGTTTCTACTTGTCTAACGTGGGGTATCGTAAACTTAATACATTTAGTTTTTTTTTCGTTAAGAAGTAGGTTATTGACATTAAACCAGTTAACTACTATTGCGAGGGCGCTATTTACATTGTCAGTAACCAGCTGCTGACGTTTGAGTTTAAATAAAAGTGAAGTGTCATCTGCAAACAACACTATATCATGATTATCCTTTATGAGGTACGGCAAGTCATTAATATAAATAAGGAACAAGAAAGGACCAAGAATTGAGCCCTGAGGGACTCCCATTGTTACTATAGATCCGGGTGATCTTTTTCCATTAACGTCAACGCTCTGAATCCTTTTACTCAAGTATGAAGCAAGAAGATCCAGAGCGGCGTTCCGGATTCCGTAGTGGTGTAGTTTCCTGATTAATGTTTCATGAAGAACACAATCGAATGCCTTGGACAAATCGCAAAAGACGCCCAAAGCATCGCATTTGTCCTCCCATGCATTATAAATATGTCCTAAAAGTTCAACTCCGGCATCGGTAGTCGAACGACCCCTTGTAAAACCAAACTGTTTGTTATGTAGTAAATTATTTTTATTAAAAAATCTTTGCATTTGATTTAAAATAAGTTTTTCAAAAATTTTACTAAAGGTAGGTAGTACTGAAATAGGTCTATAATTAGTAGGGTCTGATGTACTACCCGATTTAAACAACGGTATTATTTTACTGTTTTTCATAAGATCAGGAAATTTTTAATTTCGGAAGTCGGTGTCGTTGGTTCCGCATTTTCATTTTTTGACCATAAATGTTTATCCATAGATCGTTTTTTGTAAATATTTTATTTACTATGGCGAATTTGAAAAGATCTAGTCTAGAAATGAAACATCATAGGTCGAATTAATTTGAAATAGGTAATGCCCTAAACTAAAAAAAAAACACTTGTTTAAAACAATTTGTTTTATAAAAAAAAAACTGTTTTTTTTTCAACCCTGACTATACCTACCCAAACTTTGAACGCACGGATTTTGAAAAGGTATACATACGAGTCTTATTTATAAAATACATATTATTCTAACTCTTTACCTGCTTATATGAAAATAAATATACCTAAAGTAAGTAAGCATAGTACGTAGACGTAGTGTAGCCTTCGTACTCAATACTAATAGGTCGTATCTGTAACAATTTTACTGTGTAGTAAATAAATAATAAATAAATAAGCTTGGTCTTTTCTGACTGCCTTTTTTTTACGAAATCAATATTATTACCTATGAAAGATGATTTAAGTAAATACGAATGCGATTTTTATTCGACACCAAATATCACACACACACCTCCACCTGTATAAGTGTATAAATATTAGTATTGAAAAATTGTTAAATTACCAAATCACCTTTAACTTTTTACTGATGCCTCTCACATTTTGTCACAATGTGGGTGGCTCCATCTAAACGTACGACTCAAAAAGATGTTACCACTGCTGAAGACAGCGCCATCTGTGTTACAGTGGAGGTACAAATTGGAAGTATCAAACCAGACATCTCTAATATCAACAGAACAAGAAAGATGGCGCTTAAGTCTTGGGTTTTAATATTATAATATTATTATCTGTGGTGTCAAAGTAAAAGGGGATGAGTCAATAAACACAACGAATAAAGAAAACGCTCTTTGTTTTCAAAAGATAAATACCTTTTATATTCTTAATTAAAATACATTTATCTTTTGAAAACAAAGAGCGTTTTCTTTATTCGTTCCTGGTGAAAAGTTGTGTTTATTGACTCATCCCCATTTACTTTGACACCACAGATATTTAGGTTGACTTTTTTTAGGGTTCCATACCCAAAGGATAAAAACGGGACCCTATTACTAAGACTTCGCTGTCTGTCCGTCCGTCTGTCTGTCACCAGGCTGTATCTCAAGAACCGCGATAGCTAGACAGTTGAAATTTTCACATATTAGGTATTTCTGTTGCCGCTATAACAACAAATACAAAAACAAAATAAAATAAATATTTAACGGGGGCTCCCATAAAACAAACGCGATTTTTTTGCCCTTTATTGCTCGATATCAATAATGGCAACAGGTAGGCACTTGAAATATTCACAAAATACTCAGTTATATTTTGACTTTAAAAAACAAATAAATAAATTAAAATAAATTTAGGGGGGCTCCCATACAACAAACGTGATTTTTTTATAATGTAGTGTTAAATATTGTACGGTGGTACGGAACCCTTCGTGTGCGAGTCCGACTCGCACTTGGCCGGTTTTTATGATTATTGAGGAGCACGGGTAGTCATGTTATACATTATATCGTAAAAAAATATTTCGATAATTAACTAGGGAGAAAACAGGAATACGTTTATGGATCATAGTTATTATTACTCAGTTACTGGGTTGTGGAGGTCAAATAGGCAATCGCTCCATGTAAAATAAAAAAAGACTGAACTTAGAGCCGACCGACTCAATATACTTAGTTGGGAAAAGGTTATGCAGCTGATGGGTGACGTAACGACCACGTGACCGCGTTTCCTCATATAAGGTATTTATTTTACAGCTGAATTTATAGAAAGAACGAAAACAAAAAGAAGGCGTGTCATTGTCAAAAGGTGACTGTAAAAAGTTTCACTGACGTGGGGTTGTCTACGTAAATGATGCGAGTATTGCAATAATTACCGCGCGGCCGCGCAATCGTTATTGACAGTACTACCTATCACTCATTACTCACTCTACGGGCAGGAAGTCCAAACTTTCGGAAAAGACAAAAGATTAGAGCATTGGTACGACGCGACCCCCGACGCTCCAACACACGCTCTATAGAGAAAGCGATTGAGGAACATCGGGGGGTCGAAAGTGTTCGTCCGATCGATTGGGAGGAGCCACCTGACGAAGTTGACCAAATCTAGTGGGGCTATCGTCGTTTCGAAGCCAGAGATCCTTTCGGAAGTCGAAAACTTATAGAACTTATTGTTATTGTTAGTTATTGGCCATAGGGCCAATTGTACGCATAGCATGCATCTCGGCCTGATCCCAAAAATGAGGATTCAAGAGCCACCCTAACCCGCCACTTCACTGAAGACCTGTCGGAAGTCAGCCAAGACGAAATCGAGGCGGCTCTTAAACAGCTTAAAAATGGAAAAGCCCCGGGTGAGGACGGGATTACGAGCGAGCTCCTGAAAGCGGGAGGAAGCCCTGTGCTGAAAGAACGTCAGGAGCTCTTTAACTCTGTTCTGTTCTCTGGGAGAACTCCAGAAGCGTGGCGAAGGAGCGTGGTCGTTCTTTTCTTTAAGAAGGGTTTTAAGACCCTTCTGAAGAACTACAGACCCATTTCGCTCCTTAGCCACGTATATAAGTTGTTTACAATGGGGCGCACACATTAGAGCTCTTTCAGGTAGATTAAGTTCGGCTGCATATGCAGTAAGAAAAATAAGGCAGTTGACAGATATAGCCACAGCTAGGTTAGTATACTTTGCTTATTTCCACAGTATCATAATACTGGAAATAAGCCCCACAGCAAAACACCATAAGACATATCTTATGGTGTTCTGCTGTGGGGATCGGCAGCTGACGTAGATTTAATTTTCATTTTACAAAAGAGGGCAATCCGCGCAATATATAAAATGGGTCCTCGAGAGTCTCTTAGAAACAAATTCAAAGAAATTGATATCTTACTAACTCTGCCTTCTCTTTATATTTTAGAAAGTATTTTGTATGTTCGCAAAAACTTAGGACTTATCAAAATAAGAAGCGATTTCCATACTTATAAATACACGTAGTAAAAATGAAATTGTGATACCTAAATTTAGATTAACTAAGACTAGCAAGTCATTTCTTGTAATCAGCAGCAGCAGACTTTAGGCGGCCTGTCTTATCCGAAAGTCATATTTAATAAGGAATGTCAAAGTGTATATAGGTCTGCGTCGTCGATGGTTTAGTTGTTTGCAGGTACGACTGCTTCGACTGGGGTTTTTGAGTTCTATCCCGGATCGGGCATAGAAATGATGATTCCTTTATCACTCCAAAAACTGATCTAGGAGGTGACAATCTTGAAGTGGGTTGGTAATTAATTAGTGGCGGGTGTTATTTAATAAAACGAAAAGGAAATAAAACAAAGGCAAGAAAATAAGCATTGTCATATCCACCTACCGATAATATTTGCTTTCTGATTATTCCAAGTCTGAACTACAACCCCATCATAGTTGGAAAAAGGCTACGCAGATGTTCTATGTTATGGGTTTGGTTTCCGCACTTAGTCACTCAAATGGACCATTGTGCGTGGGCTGCTGCAGGCTACGCAGATGATTTTATTCCAAATCTGAAGTACACACATCGACATAAATATCAAGCTATACCTATATTTCCAGTTTTAGCTGACCTCGCATTGTATGGGCTTTTCGTACGATGAGAAGTCAGCTTATACTGGAAATGTATCGCTTGATATGTCGCCGTGCGTAGAGTACCTACCTAGATGGTGTATCAGAAACTAAAAAGTAAAAAAAAAAATGAGCATTCTTAGATAATTCATCAGACCACCACTGCTCGTGTTTATTTGCGGTTTAAGTCGAGATAAGGTCTGGAATTTTACACAAATATAATCTTAAACCAGATAGCTATACAGCCTTGAACTTTACGGATAAGTTTCGACAGCTATTGCAAAAGATAAATAATTATTCTCAGTTAATTACTTGTTTATCATGACAGTACAGGTTATCACGACGCGTTTGATAAGTAATCCGGCTAGGTATTATAGTTAAGACAAAACAAAACAATCATTCCGATTAAATGAGGATTCGTGTTTTTTACTGTACGAATTAAAAATGTAAGTAATTTTGTATACTTTATGCTTTCTTCGCAATATTTTCAGCTGAACTCCATGGTATCTAATATATGCAGGATTTTTACAACTATCATGGGGTCGGCTTTCAGTCAGATGCAGCTGAATATCAGTATTTTATATGGAGCGGCTGCCTATCCGACTTCCATAACCCAATCACTGGGAAAGACCAGGTAGACGGGCGATTTTTTCCTCGTCTACCATCACGCCCTTCCCCTCTTCCAGGTTAAGGGGATTACATGACCTAAAGCGCGGTCACTGTCGGACTGCATAGAAAAGAAAGAGAAGCGCGATGACACAACGCTGGTGATTTATTGCAAAATATGAAGCATTTGTCTATTTACAAAAAATCTATTGAATGGACTAAACAATTAAAACACTAGTACTTTAGTATGTTGCTTGTAGATTAATCTGACAAAAATCAGAATGATTGTATGTATATTAGTATGGTTTTTATTGTTTTAAGAAAGTTTTTAGTGAGAGATCAAATTAGTTGTATTATGTTTTCAACACACTACCTACCTAGGATATATCCTGAAGAATGCCATATATTTTTATGATTTTGTTTACTGTAGTCGATCATATAGTTTTGGGCATTATAATTATTAAATTATATTATTGCGTTTAGGGTCCTATAGTCCCCTTAAAGGGCGTTATAGTAACCGTGGAGTTTCCTGCCGGCTCTTCTCCATAGGAAACGACGAATTGGAACCGTGCACCTAGCTTCTGACGTTTCATAAGTACTCATGTTGGTTTATGTGAAATAAAATAATTCGATTTTGATTTCTTTGAAATCACAGTTACATTATGCACCTTCTTAATAAACGAATTGAAAGTTTTGTTTCTCTAGCTCGATTTTTTTTTTATCGTGTTGTAAGCTGGCAGGCAGCAAGCGGACTACCTGATGATATGTGGTCATAGTATTTCTTACACACACGTGTCACATTGCGTTCTTTTAAAGTTCATCTTTACATATTTTTTAAATAGGATTATTTCACCTCATCGTTGGCAACACAGGAATTACCCATATTTTAGAGATTCATATGATAATGAAATAGCTCTGTTTTCCTGAAAGAATAAATTAATTAAGTAGGTAGAATAATTATTGCAGCTTTGGGCCTGTTAGCTACCTAATCAAGACTTCGCACAGGTAAGCTCGTTTAATTCACCATTCTACTTCAAGATCTGAAATATAATTAATGCCTTCAGGGTGTTAGACGCAGGGTTAGCCAAACAATGGGGGTTCGTAGGTAGACCCATTTAGGAAATAATAATAATTGAATATATATTTTTTTACAATTTTTTTTAAAGTATCATGTTTTTTGAAGTTTTTGCAAGAATATCCAAAATTGTAGCTTTTAACTACGACGACTACATAGAAATCCGACAAAGGGGTCGCGCTTGTATCAGAAATAGGGGAGTCGTATTTGATCAAGGCATATCTTACCGCTGCATGTGTGCAGACTCAAATACTGATATCGCATACTTATTTAAAATCGGAAATGGTACTATAGATTGCCCTGAGCTGTTAGCCAGTTTAGAATTAGTTACACACTGCAAAATGTTTCACAAACCAAGCTTGTTGCGTGTCCCTCATTCCAAGTCTGCGTACAGGCAGAATTCGTATCTAATCCGTGCGAGCAGTTTTAATAAACTGACTAGTGAACATAGGTATAGTTGTGTATATGTTTCGTTATTAATTTTATTTTAAGTTTTCATTTTAGTGTCACTTTTATTTCGACATGTATGTTTTTCCTTTTGTTTTTATATCGGCACCTTGTTTTTATATTATGTTAATATGGGTAATTGTTTATCATCTAATATTGTGTTTTTGTGTGTTGTGCTGTCTTTTATGTGCGCCAAATAAATGGTTTATCTATCTATCTATAATTTGGACATTTTTAATACCAGTGTTGTTGTGCTTTTTTACGGAAAAGTAATGGTTTGCGTCTGAATGATTTTTAGTTTATATTTATCGATTGTGTTATTTTGTTTCCTAATTTATGTTATGGGTATTTTGTAGCGACCTGTTTTGTTATCTTTTTTGTTCCAAGTGTTAATCAGTGGAAACTTGTAAGTAAATAGCATTCAAATGCATATTTTTTAAGAACACTGTTTTTATTAGCTGTAAGTTATCCCGAATACAATAAAATAAATAAGGTGTTAGTGTAATGCGTGGCTATACCAGAGACACTACCACTCCTAAAATGAAACGCTGTTTCTATTGCTGAAAGCCGTTATGAATCCTTAGAAACTGAGTTGCTGAAATTGAACACTTTTCCTCGATTCATTTTTAGTTGCAATAGATCGACCAATTTAAAAGAAATAAAATATGGCAAAGAATACTGTAACTCGAGTCCTTTATTGTTTTTCGTTCGTTATACCTAACTCTGCGAATATCTAAAGGAGTCATTCGCTTGATAGCACAGGAACTCCTGATAACGGAATGCGCCGAGACGATCATATTATCAAACACTTTTATTGATAACTGACTGCCTCGTCGGTCTAGTGGTCGCAAGCACTACTACTGAGCATGAGGCCCTAGGTTCGATTCCCGGGTCGGGCAAAGTGTTATTGGGTTTTTCCGTCTAGAATTTCTCAGTAGCAGCCCGAAGTCTGGATAATTTCCCGGCTGATGGCAATAGGCTTGCCCCCTATTACATGGGACTATATTGCCCGAAGAATTAGGCTCTAACCCTTCGGCCAATACAGGCATGATGTCATTTTATGCTGAAAGCCATGATGTATCCTTGGCAATTGAAATTCAGAAATTGGATAATTTTTCTTGATTCAGTTATTTACAGCAAGCAATTCATCGGCCAGCTTAAAATAAATAAAATAATTATGGCAAAGAACTGCAACTCTCCTTCGCTCCTTATTGCAAACATGTAAGTAGACATTCGCTTGATAAAAGGATCTTCTGGTAACGAAATGCACTGTAAATAAGTATATTGACTTGATCTTGACTTGGCTCACGAGGTTGTCGACATGTGGGATGTGGACTCAGCGATCATTGTGGCGATAGTCGTGACAGCTAATGGTTTAATAACCAAGAGCCTCGACCAACACCTGAGGAGGCTCTTGTTGGGCAGCTGGATCAAGGGCTTGATTCAGAAAGCGGTACTTCTGGACACGACTCGCATTGTTAGGAGGTTCCTCTCTCTGGAGCCCTGACCGCCGCCGGTAGCTTGGACCCTGTTCCCGATACCGGTGGGCTACTATTTTTTATATTTTTTAATATTCTAATATTTATTTATTACTCTAAGATTTATAATAATATGTATTTCGTTGAATAAAGGAAATAATAATAATGTACTAATAATATAATCTGCATGATAATTCACGCTTGCTTGCAGGCAGAATACAATGACTTTAAGGCTGTAAGATTTTCCCTTGTAAAGTATGTATTTTCTAGCAAATAAACATTTTGAAGTTGAACATCACAAATTGATTACTAATTAATTTTATTATTATTGATAACGTTGATGATTGTTTATTGTTGTCGGCATTTATTTTGCGGTCAAAAGGATGTTTAATAAAAATAAATATTGTCTCTTTGTCTTTCTGAAAGAAGGGGTCTGTTAGAAGACTTGGTTCAATACTCCTGAGTGACTTTTGTGAATACAACAAGCTTACAACACAATCCTCTTATCATCATCTGCCTAGTACGATACTCCTTGGTAAGACTGATACACATACAACAACATAATTCTCTTAGTAAGTAACTCAGTGGTCCGAGCAATGACACGGTACGCTCGTTATCGCGGGTTCGAATCCCACACGTGTAAATTGTTTACCAAATTACATTAAAATAAAGTTTAACAAGGCCGTAACATGTTTAATCATATAATTATTATATAAATGTCGCAGCCAACTGGTTTAATTAGGCGTTTAGTTAACCACCTAGCCTTTTAACTAAACGGCGGCCTTTCAACTAACGGACTGCATGATATTCTATTGTAGTTTAGGTTGGAACTGTAACCAATCACGTCCGAGCCGAATTTGGTCGCAATAACTAAGCCAGGGCACCCCGACCAAATGGGTTAGGTTAGAACTGTGATCAATCGCATGCGAGCTGAGAGAGCGAAGCGAGGCGAGCACTACTTCCAAAGGCCAGGCGGTTAACAAAACGGCTAATTTAACCAGTTGGCTGCGACATAAATACTAACTTTCGAAAAGGCATGATGATACTGAAATAATAAAAAAAAAACCAGCTTATACCGCTACGATCCTTACGTACTCCATTAAGGATCATGTTTGATTAAATTGACTAAAGGTTAGTTTTACGATAAGATGAAACGAGTCCTTTACAGTATTTACCTCTTTGACTAAGTAATAACCGCTTGCCGCAGTCGGTCCGTGGATGACTGAGCTGTTTTTCCACCAGATATGTGCTATGCAGCTATGCTACGAGGATGTGGAAGCTAAGCTACGAAACTATGCGACCGTTTCCACTAATGCTAAGCTGTGTAGCGGAGCGAGTAAGATGTGCTATGAAGATGCGTCGCCGCGAGGTAGCTGCGCGACGAAGATGCGCAGCTCGAGCTATGCGATGCATCGATAGTAGGGAAGGCACGGGGAGTACACTGCTCTGCACATAGCTACACAACTCGCGCATCCATAGTACGCATCCTTCCATATAGAAAACATAGCTTAGTTGACCCCGTGACCAATGAATATGATTGGTGGATATCAAACGCATCCATAGCAACGTAGCATACCACATCTCTGGTGGAAAAGCAGCATTACATACCGAAATCCCTTCGTGGCTTGACGTCTTGTTGGTCCCAGCTCTCATTCGTGGATCTTTGACATCGTTATGGGTCGTCAGAAACCCGAAAGTCTAACAACCAGTCTTACCAGTAGGGTTGTGGAGGTCAGATAGGCAGTCGACCCCAAAAATTGTTGTGAAAAGGCTAGGCAGATGATGACCCACTGTATTACTGAAATGGTTTGGTATTGGCAACTAATTAGATCACAATCATCAATCGTAGTCACCTACTGCCTATAACCGGTTCAATAACACGGGTATTTAGTTATGATTAATTTATTTACATTTAATTAACAAGTAACAATGGACTGAAATATGTTATTAACAACCATGTTAGTAAACTTAACCTACACTTAAACTAACACTGCTATATACCTAGTTAATGAGTATCCCTGCTACAAGCTCAATACAGATAGAATAGAATAATTTTTATTCATAAGTTCACATATACATTACATAGAAATTACATAATTACAAAGTTACATATTAATATATTATTATGAAGAAAACATTAAACTATGCCTAAAATAAATCTAGTGTATAACTAATATATATTGGTTAAAGACCTAATGAATGCAATAGCGACATGCCTGATGTATGCTTATTCAAACCTGTGTTTCAGACGCTTAGTGGACTATTATGTTACTGTACATAGAGCTAGCAATGATACATAATAATTATATTTTTAAATAAAAATTTATTTAAGATAAATAAACTTATTGCATTACTTCTAGCAATTTTTCAGTGTCTGAGTAATTAAATGTCGCTAAGTATTCACTAGATGTGGAAAGCTTGTAGCAGCAATAGCACGCAGAGTCCAGTCTGCTCGTGACACTCCGCAGTATAATGTTGGGGCTGGCCCGCACCCGGCGCACCAGGCTCATCTTTTTCGCATCGAAGCGTAGAAGCAATCTACACGAGCTTCACCAAACTACAGCAGCTACAGAAGCGGAACAGCCACATCAGCACCCGGAACGCCTAAATTATATTACACGCGAAGGGCGCTTTACGATTGTTAAGTATTTTCATACTTAGCACATAGGTAATAATACCTATTAGGCCTATGTTTGCAAATAAAGTGTCAGATACTATATGTCTTCGTTATTTTGAAACTCTCGTGTATTTTTCCTGAATAATGAGCATGAATGAACCAAATGATTGTTGTTAAGTTTGCCATTAATATGATGGCCTCAACACATCGGCTATTTGAGAATAGTAATACGAATTCTCTACTTCAAACTGAAAGATTGATGGCATATCAAAGATCAGAGGAAATTGCGATTATTATCCATCTTTATTCGTAATTGACGTACCGTTGTTGTTATGTGTCAATCAAATATTCTGGTATGCATAAACAAAATTAGAGGGAAGAAGAATGGTTGATGGCTGTCGTGGCCTTTAATATGAAGACGAATCATTCATGAAACTGTATCTCAATCAAGCTGATGCCCTCATCAGCTTGTTGATTGCTCATGTATTTCCATTTTTTAAACAAGCTCTCTGCGTATTGGCAAATAAAAGAGATGTAAATCAGCCATTGACATGAGTAGCTACATAATGTAAGTTTACTTTTGATTCTGAAAGTGAAGTATAAACAGGTTCTGAATATCTATAATCTTCAGGTTTAGGATGGGTTGTTCCCAAAGTACTCCAAAAAGAGTTCCCAAACTACTCCATGTAAAAATATTTTGAATCAAGGCTCGGAACCGGTTTATTTCGGTTTTCCTCCGAACTTTTCGTAAGAACGTGAACATTTTAAGAACTTTATTTTAACCTAAATTAACCGGTTTATTCGACGAACGGCATATAAAACGTCCGAAACGAATCAAAAAATTTCTTACAACTGAATAAAAACTGAACAGTGCGCGACGTTTGTTTATCGTGCGTCCGTATTAACCGGTTTTTATTGCTCTAAACCGTTTAATCCGAAAAAACCTTTATGTAAATACTCTTCCAAATACCGGTTTAAATAAATCGGTTTATGCGAACGAAACCGAATGTAAAGGTTTTGCGTCAAGTACATAATATCGGTTTGAAAATTTAACCGGTATCCGAGCCTTGTTTTGAATTAGGTTTCATTCTACTCCATGATAATATTAATATGTTCTCAAAGGTACTCCACCCCATTTTGATCAAAAAGCTAATTTAAATAGGATTGGCTGCTTGGGCTTAATTATGCTGAAACAAGAAACCTTTTATTATTTAACTATTAAAGTATTCATCATCACATACATACATACACTCATCACACACACATATACTTTTGGTTACCTTTTAGTCCTAATTTTAACTGGAACAGTTGCATTTGTTAACTTATCTTTTATAATTCACATTATCTGTCGAAAGAGATTGGATCCTGCGACACAGGATATCCTAGTGTGGGATCGAGTGTCATGCCTAAATATTGTAACACTTGTATAAGAATAAATAAAAGAATAAATAAACTTTATTACTATTATCATTATCTGATTATTAGTAATCCGTTCTAACAGGTTCCTATGTTTATCAATCGATCGTTACACTAAGCAATAATTTGTGCATTTGAAATCGTTTTGAAGACAGTTTTACCTGTAAATAATTCTGAAAAATGGAAGAGTAGAATGCTCAGAAACGATGTGAGTGATAACGATAATGACACTTAGAAAAAGAACCACATGAAGTTAAAGTTCACGACTAACAATGATACAGAAACAAAGTAGGTACCTATTGCGATAAAGAAAGCAAAATATTGTTATACAGATATCGATGCGTTAAGGAACGGGGTGCGACGATAGTATATAAACCGGGCCGGCCAACAGAATGGCACAGTTGACAGCAGTTGTGGCAACCATGAAGACTGTCTTATTCCTTGCGGGGCTCGTCGCCCTGGCGTTGGGCAGTGCCGTCCCTCCGAAACATGAGATCAAACTGAAGACTGGTAAGAACTACTTGAGATTAACTATTACTTTATTTTTGAACGCTTTGTCGGTTAATTGTTTGTAATTTGACAAGTGAGCGTAGGGTTTGTCGTTCGATCCCCGGATAGCAGTGTTATAGGGTTTCCATTAGTAAATTCTCAATAGCAGCTGCCGTTGGACTCACCTTCAATGACATGGTACTGGCGAAATCTAACCATTACCGCGTTATATGTTTTGTAATGACCTCCAATTTGGTAACCCACACATTGATTAACAGATGGAAACTACTTATCCATATAGCTTAACCACAAGCCTCTGTTTCATAATAACAGCCAAAATGTGTTGACCGTTTCTTGAATTTTCAGCCAGGTACGTTCATGGTAAAGGAAATTACTCATGAGATGATTTGTTACAGTTGATGCTGATTTCGTTAAGTACCAGAAGAAAATTCTGGCGCTTTTCGAACACTCCGAACAACTGGACGCGCACTCCGAATACTACACACTTGGCAAGGAATACAACATCGAAGCTAACATCGACAACTACACAGTAAGTATTTTTGATAATGACTTCAACGTAGCTCCTGAAAATTCTTCAGAATGTTTTAAGTATTAACGCAATACATTTTTGCAGAACAAAAATGCTGTCGAGGAATTCTTGATACTGTACAGAACCGGATTCTTGCCGAAATATCACAAGTTTTCCATCTTCTACGAAAGGATGAGGGATGAAGCCATTGCTCTTTTCCACGTCATGTACTACGCTAAGGACTTCGACACCTTCTACAAAACCGCGGCTTGGGCCAAGGTTCACCTGAACGAAGAACAGTTCTTATATGCCTACTACATTGCCGTAGTCCAACGGGCTGATACTACCGGCATCGTTCTGCCAGCACCTTATGAAGTGTACCCTCAGTTCTTCTTCAACAAGGAGGCTCTGCTCAGGATGTACCGCACCAAGATGCAAAATGGTTTGTTGGACGCTAAACTTGGTACCCAATACGGTATCGTGAAAGAGAACGACTACTACGTATACTACGCCAACTACTCCAACTCCCTGACTTACCCCAACCAGGAACAGAAGCTGTCATACTTCACCGAAGATATTGGTCTGAACTCCTACTACTACTACTTCCACTCACACATGCCTTTCTGGTGGAAGTCCGAAAAACTTAATGTTATCAAAGAACGTCTGGGTGAACTTTTCTTCTACTACTACCAGCAACTTCTGGCTCGTTACTCTTTGGAGCGTATTTCCAACGGCTTGGGCGACATTCCTGAATTCTCTTGGTATTCTAACTTCAAGACTGGATACTATCCCCAACTAACTGGAAACTACTTGCCTTTCGCTCAAAGGAGCAACGACTACAATATTCACACTGAGCAGAACTACGAAAACATTCGCTTCCTGGACACCTTTGAGAAGACATTCTTCCAATTCTTGCAGAAGGGCGAATTCAAGACTGTAAGTATCAATAGATAAACCCTGTTGTTTCAGTTTCATGATCATCACTTTCATGAAAACTAACGCGTGAATGAATTATTTTCAGCCCGAGAAGGAAATGAACTACGTCGGCAACTACTGGCACAGTAACGAAGACCTGTACTCCGAGCACAGCAAGAAGGACTTACACCAGTACTCTTACGAAATCATCGCTCGCCAAGTACTCGGCGGGAGTCCCAAGGCTATTGACAAGTGAGTTTTACCATGAACCTGTCCTTAGCTACTCAAGTCTATTCTTATTAAAATTAGTAGTGCCAGAACTCTGCGACGAAAGACTATCTGTCATATTTCTGCCATTTGGGCTGGGTATTACTGAAATAAAAGGCCCATTAGAAAAGTTTGTTTCGAAAGTTTGGCTACAAATCACGAATCCAAGTAGTTGCCTTTCCTCAATTGGTCTGACTGACTGAAATATAATTATTAGTAAAGAAATTGATTGTCAAACTATAAAATCATTGCTTATTTTTTCAGATACACTTTCATGCCGACTGCTCTTGATTTCTACCAGACTTCTATGCGTGACCCCGCATTCTACCAGCTCTACCAGAGAGTCGTCGACTACATTATTGCCTACAAAGACTACGTAAAACCTTACACTCACGATGATCTTCATTTCGTCGGTGTTAAGATCAACGACGTGAAAGTCAGCGAACTGGCCACTTACTTCGATTACTTCGACTTCAATGCCACGAGCAGCGTGTTCTTTAGCCAAGAAGAGCTCAAGTCTTACCCTACTGGTTTCATGATCCGCCAACCTCGCTTGAACCACAAACCATTCACTGTCTCTGTTGACGTTAAGTCAGATGTTGCGTCGGATGCTGTCTTCAAGGTCTTTATCGGACCTAAGTACGATTCCAACGGATACCCAGTTTCTATTGAGGAGGATTGGATGAAATTCTACGAACTAGACTGGTTCGTGCAGAAACTTGTCCCCGGTGAGAACAAGATTGAGCGCAAATCCAGCGAGTTTGTGTTCTTCAAGGATGACTCCATCCCCATCAACCAGATCTACGAGTGGTTAGACCAAGGAAAGGTACCTTATGATATGTCAACTGTGCCCGACAACATGCCTAGGAGACTGATGCTGCCTAAGGGTACCCCCGGTGGATATCCATTCCAAATGTTCGTGTTCGTATACCCATACAACAGCGTTAAGAAGGGAGAAGATGTGTTCGAGAGCTACATTTTGGACAACAAGCCCTTCGGTTATCCATTCGACCGCCCCCTGCGTGAAGCTTTCTTCAGGCAACCCAACATGTACTTCGAGGATGTCGAAATTTACCACAAGGACGCATACTTCCCATACGAGCTTAACGTTCCTTCTTATTTCACCCAAAAGAAGCAGTAAGACGATAAGTAGTTCTTAATTGTATTTTAGAATTATTTATCATAGATCGAAATGTACAAAGAATACGAGTGAGATAAATATAAATGTTTTAACATTATCAATGATTTTAAATTAACAAATGAACCTCTTACGTCCTATCCTTCCTACCTCCTACTGTAATATGGTATTATAGAAGATTGGATATTTCTTAAATATTATGTGCTTAGCTACAAGTAAAGTAATGTTGACTTTCTAAAGAGGCCAACACTATTAGAAGACTACTAAAAGGTTTAGTACCTGACATATAGTTATTACACAACAATTTATTAAACTTAGTTGCATGCTTTTTGTAAACTGATTCGCCTTAAGGTTACTTTCTAATTAAATATTTCTGAGTAGGGAATTTATGTCCATTAGTCCAACCTTTGTTCATTTGTAGACCTATCTTCAAATGCTGAAATAATAATAATAAAAAAATGTTACATGAAAATTTTACTGCATGAAAGGTTCCTGCGTAAAGCAATGATATAGATTTTAAAGGTTTGCTTTCTCAAAACTTCTCAAAATGTATATTGTTTGTTGATCCAACTTCTAAATGGGAGGCACTGACAATTTTAGGATAACTACATCCACCAAAAACATTTTCATGTAAAGTTTGGCAAGATGAGACCACATATGGCTCGCACTGTCAAAAAGTTATAAGATCTCATGTAGAGCCAAGCTTCTGACTCTACAAGCCCTAACTTCACAAACTCTACACCTTAGTTAAAATGAGGCTTGGCCGTTTCGCTACCATCACATGGGCTAGGGGCCAGGAAATTATCAAGAAATGAAATTAAATTTATTTGCAAGAATTGTAGTATATTACAGATGGTCGGGTTTTTTTGAAAACAAAATGATTGATTACATGAATTAAATAAATGAAGCCAATAAAATCGGTACATAAATCATAGTTATTAAATTTGAATGTATTTGTCAAATTATAATAGTAACAGGCCAGTGTGAATCTTTAAAGTCTAAGTACTTCTTCACAAAATATAATGATTTTTCTATTTAATCCTATTTGAATAATGCTGTTTTAAATGATTGATTGGTAGTTCCCTATACGATTTTGGTAGTTTATTAAATATCCTTATAACCATTGGAAAGCCACTTAAAATCAATAAAATCAATAATTAATCTGTCAGGATATCTTGTCTTAAACTTAACAGTGTCTCCAAGACGTTGAAATAAGTCGGAGTGCATTTTAACAAATTTACAGCATTCAAATATATATACACACCGGGAACAGTTAATATTTTTAGATTTTTAAACAGAGGTTTACATGAAGTCAATGGTGGCACATCACAAAGAGCACAGATCAATTGTTTTTGGGCTATACATACCCTATTTATAAGAACAGAATTCCCCCAATCACAATTCCGAACCTAATGTTAGAAACTACGTAACCTTTTGCAAACCGTTTTAACCGTTTGCAAATTACTTATTTAGTTTACTTATCAAATATTAATATGTATTTCTGTAGTACTGATTTAATTATATATTGCTTGGCACCTATTTTTGTATTATAATACTCGAGGGGAATGGTGCTGATAGCCGAAATACAGGCTATGCCTGGTTTGGCTACAGACGCTAATCTCTTTACCTTAATTGAAATTGTTGCCACATTGCCATTGTAAAGTAGTACTAAGTTTTTGGAAATAAACATATCATTATTAAAAAAAAAACCATGATGCGCGTTTTGAGGTTGGGTATTTTACAAAGTCTCCACAAGGCAAAAGCGAAACGATTTATCTTATTTGTGTGTGTGTAGTGAGGTTTCCATGTGCAGCCATTGTCCACTGTTAGGTATACCAAAGAAATGGCTTCATGTGCTTCGTTAATTCTTTGATCGGAATAAGTGATCATAAGGTCAGAAACAGATTTTTTATTGTAGAATTGAACGAAGGAGGTTTTATCAGTGTTCACTTTTAGATTATTAATTACTTAGTCATTTTATAATAGCATTAACGGTTTCATTAATCTCAGTATTATAATTAAACATTTTCTTCTCCGCAATATCATCCGCAAACAGTGAGTAGAAATGATTAGTAACATTTGGGAGGTCGTTATTATATAACAGAAAGAATAACGACCCTGTTACACTACCTTGCGGCACTCCTGTATTGTTGCTCCTAATGTTAGACTTACATAATATTTCTTCTTTATTTGTGTATTGAGTCCTATTTGAAAGATAACTTTGCAGCCACTTTAATGCTAGGCCGCGAAAACCGTACATTTCACATTTAGTTAGCAGAATATCGTGGTCAACAAAGTCGAAAGCTTTGCTCATATCAAAAAACACAGTGCAGGTTCGTGTATGTTTATCAACATTTTCTGTAATTTTTGACAACAGTTTAAAAGCTGCTAAAGTTGTTGATTTGCCTTTTTGGATTCCATTTTGTTCGGTGTTCAGTATTTCATGTTTAGTCAAGAATTGAGTCATACGAGAATGCATTATCTTCTCAAATACCTTAGATAAAACTGACATTAACCTTTGGCTTATGTTAAACTTATCACCAGATAAAGTAAAATATAACATCAAAGAAACACTTTTTACAGGCAAAAATAGTAAATGATCACCAAAATTAAAACTCCATTTTGTTGTGAAATACCTAGGTAAAGGTATTTCTATTCTCATTTGCTCGCTCTTGCATCCTATGTTGACGGATCCCGCGAAGCGGGGCTCATATTTCTGTGTAAAGGGCAAACTGTCAAGCTCCGCTAATGAGACACAATTGTTTTTCCATTGTTTTGTCGCTGATAGGCGACGTGCGGAGCTTGACCGGTAACCTAACCAAACCTAACCTCGGTGTGCCCAGCTAGAATTATTGTAATTTTAGACTGAATTTTTTGGTGTTATTTATTTGGTGGTCATTATAATTATATAACCCCCGCTTACGCCGGATTAATCCGAAAAATATTTTCGTGTCCATTTCGCCAAGGTAGTATATTTGCGACCAAATGCCACAGGTCGTTTAATCTCCTTTTTTATTTAATTAGGCTGTATTCTATTCTAGGTATTTATTTTTTGATTCACCGTGCCGGGCGCTGGGGGCACGACAACTGATATGAAGTCTGGCGGTTAAAAGGTTAAGGCAATTGGCCTTTAATTGCTAATATCCGTTTCGTCACCTTTTTTAAAAATCGGTTTAATTAGGGATGTTTTTAATTTATCCTGGAATTTTCCCTGAGATAATGACGTATTAATAAAGTACGTTACTATTGGAGTAAGGTATTCTGTAAGTCATACCAGCCTTTGAAACGGCAAAGGAAGCTTCCTTAACTGTTTCAACCAGTATAGAACTGTAATGGGCGGAGAATAATATCAATTAAGATACCAAATCCTTAATTGCCATAAATCTGTGATCAACGAAACTGGCGAATTAAATAAACTGACGACTGAGGGAAACTGACCAGTGATACGCGGACTCAATTATTGTTGTGTCTGAAATGGCACAATGGCAAAACTTTAACTTAGAACTTTGTCGACATGGTCATAGACAAGCTGGATGGGTCACATTAACGCCCGGGAACTGTACCAGAGAAATATGTAAGTGATTTTTTACCTAAATAAATAACAACATAATAAATACTAATTTATAGACTTGTTTTCCTCTGGAAAATAGGTAAATAAGTTCCGTAATAAAATTTAAGAAAATAATATGAAATCTTAGAAAATAGGTGAAATGAGGTGTCATTCGTTATATAAAGATAGAAAAACTAAATCAGTACAACCAATTATCGTCCACTTCCGTGTGTATGCACAGTCAGTGTATAGAGATTGAGCAATCCAATGCATCCAGAGAAACACTCAGGTAACCTATAGGTCCCCGTACTCAACGAATCACTACGGCGTACCACAAGGGACTGTGCTAGCCCCGATATTGTTTTTAGCACATATAAACGAATTGCCAGAATCAACAGACCAGTACATTGTATTATACTCAGATGATACCACTGTTTTAACTAAAGAAGCTACTATTGATCAGGCGATAAACGTCACCAATGAAGCTCTAAAGGGTTTATATGAATTGTAAATAATTTAGAAATAAATACCGATAAAACTAAAGTCATGAGATATCTGATATGTAATAACAAAAGAAATAAAAAAGATACAATAGACTTGCCATTAAAATATAATATGCCTATAATATGCGTATTGACTGTGAGATAATTATAATCTAATAAACTACTTTAATATATTTTATAATGTAATGTGCCTAATTAATATTAAAGAAGCAAGACTGATCACTAATTAATATTATGATTTGTATGACTCATGACATTTATGTAATTTCATGATATTATTATGCATGTACTAGAAATATTTGCACGACTGATAAGTCGAATATAGTAAGACAAAAATTATTTTACCATGTTATTATGTAAGTACCTATATTCTGGCAAATAAATAAAATTTCATTTCATTTCATTATGGACCTACCAAAATTTCAAATACCTGGCACATATTAACGGCCCTCGCGAGGTGGCTGATGACCTTGTAAAAGCCGCAGGAATCCGCTGGATGAGAGGAGCACAGAACTGGTCGAAGTGGCGGTGCTTGGGGAAGGCCTACGTCCAGCAGTGGACGTCTTTCGGCTGAAATGACGATCATGATTATTAACGGTTAAAGATTCGCTTGCATACAAATTCAGAAGTCAGTAAGTGTGTAATATTTATTTATTTACATGCACAATATTACGGAATTGAATTCCAAAGCGTTGTACAGAGCAATTTACAAACTAAAAAATTACAGATATACATACTTTCGTAGGTTAGATAAAACACAATTAAAAAGAAAAAAAATGTAAATATTTTTATACAGATATCGATGCGTTCATTACGGGATGCGACGCCGGTAGTATATAAGCCGGGCCGGCCAACAGAGTGGCACAGTTGACAGCAGTTGTGGAAACCATGAAGACTGTCTTATTCCTTGCGGGGCTCGTCGCCCTGGCGTTGGGCAGTGCCGTCCATCCGAAACATGAGATCAAACTGAAGACTGGTAAGAATTACTTGAGATTAACTATTATTTAATTTTTGAACGCTTTTTCGGTTTAGCGTTTGCAATTGACAAGTGAGCATAGGGTGTTTCGTTCGATCCCCGGATGGCAAAGTGTTATTGGGTTTCCATTAGTAAATTCTCAATAGGATAGGTGCCGTTGGACTCACCTTCAATGATTGGTACTGGCGAAATATAAGTCATACTTCTGTCCCCTAACCGATATTCTGATAGGCATGAGACCAGTTGTCGGATACCACAGTTCTATAGGTACCAACCGTTACCGCGTTATGTGTTTTGCAATGACCTCCAATCTGATAACCCACACATGATTAACAGATGGAAACTACTTATCCATATAGTTTAACCAGAAGCCTCTGTTTCATAATAACAGCCAAAATGTGTTGACCGTTTCTTACATTTTCAGCCAGGTACGTTCATGGTAAAGGAAATTACTCATGAGATGATTTGTTACAGTTGATGCTGATTTCGTTAAGTACCAGAAGAAAATTCTGGCGCTTTTCGAACACTCCGAACAACTGGACGCGCACTCCGAATACTATACACTTGGCAAGGAATACAACATCGAAGCTAACATCGACAACTACACAGTAAGTATTTTTGATAATGACTTCAACGTAGCTCCTGAAAATTCTTCAGAATATTTTAAGTATTAACGCAATACATTTTTGCAGAACAAAAATGCTGTCGAGGAATTCTTGATACTGTACAGAACAGGATTCTTGCCGAAATATCACAAGTTTTCCATCTTCTACGAAAGGATGAGGGATGAAGCCATTGCTCTTTTCCACGTTATGTACTACGCTAAGGACTTCGACACCTTCTACAAAACCGCGGCTTGGGCCAAGGTTCACCTGAACGAAGAACAGTTCTTATATGCCTACTACATTGCCGTAGTCCAACGGGCTGATACTACCGGCATCGTTCTGCCAGCACCTTATGAAGTGTACCCCCAGTTCTTCTTCAACAAGGAGGCTCTGCTCAGGATGTACCGCACCAAGATGCAAAATGGTTTGTTGGACGCTAAAATTGCTGCCCAATACGGTATCGTGAAAGAGAACGACTACTACGTATACTACGCCAACTACTCCAACTCCCTGACTTACCCCAACCAGGAACACAAGCTGTCATACTTCACCGAAGATATTGGTTTGAACTCCTACTACTACTACTTCCACTCACAAATGCCTTTCTGGTGGAAGTCCGAAAAACTTAATGTAATCAAAGAACGTCTGGGTGAACTTTTCTTCTACTACTACCAGCAACTTCTGGCTCGTTACTCCTTGGAGCGTATTTCCAACGGCTTGGGCGACATTCCTGAATTCTCTTGGTATTCTAACTTCAAGACTGGATACTATCCCCAACTGACTGGAAACTACTTGCCTTTCGCTCAAAGGAGCAACGACTACAATATTCACACTGAGCAGAACTACGAAAACATTCGCTTCCTGGACACCTTTGAGAAGACATTCTTCCAATTCTTGCAGAAGGGCGAATTCAAGACTGTAAGTATCAATAGATAAACCCTGTTGTTTCAGTTTCATGATCATCAATTTCATGAAAACTAACGCGTGAATGAATTATTTTCAGCCCGAGAAGGAAATGAACTACGTCGGCAACTACTGGCACAGTAACGAAGACCTGTACTCCGAGCACAGCAAGAAGGACTTACACCAGTACTCTTACGAAATCATCGCTCGCCAAGTACTCGGCGGGAGTCCCAAGGCTATTGACAAGTGAGTTTTACCATGAACCTGTCCTTAGCTACTCAAGTCTATTCTTATTAAAATTAGTAGTTCCAGAACTCTGCGACGAAAGACTATCTGTCATATTTATTCCATTTGGGCTGGGTATTACTGAAATAAAAGGCCCATTAGAAAAGTTTGTTTCGAAAGTTTGGCTACAAATCACGAATCCAAGTAGTTGCATTTCTTCAATTGGTCAGATTGACTGAAATATAATTATTAGTAAAGAAATTGATTGTCAAACTATAAAATCATTGCTTATTTTTTCAGATACACTTTCATGCCGACCGCTCTTGATTTCTACCAGACTTCTATGCGTGACCCTGCATTCTACCAGCTCTACCAGAGAGTCGTCGACTACATTATTGCCTACAAAGACTACGTAAAACCTTACACTCACGATGATCTTCATTTCGTCGGTGTTAAGATCAACGATGTGAAAGTCAGCAAACTGGCCACTTACTTCGATTACTTCGACTTCAATGCCACGAGCAGCGTGTTCTTCAGCCAAGAAGAGCTCAAGTCTTACCCTACTGGTTTCATGGTCCGCCAACCTCGCTTGAACCACAAACCATTCACTGTCTCTGTTGACGTTAAGTCAGATGTTGCGTCGGATGCTGTCTTCAAGGTCTTCATCGGACCTAAGTACGATTCCAACGGATACCCAGTTTCTATTGAGGAGGATTGGATGAAATTCTACGAACTGGACTGGTTCGTGCAGAAACTTGTCCCCGGTGAGAACAAGATTGAGCGCAAATCCAGCGAGTTTGTGTTATTCAAGGATGACTCCATCCCCATCAACCAGATCTACGAGTGGTTAGACCAAGGAAAGGTACCTTATGATATGTCAACTGTGCCCGACAACATGCCTAGGAGACTGATGCTGCCTAAGGGTACCCCCGGTGGATATCCATTCCAAATGTTCGTGTTCGTATACCCATACAACAGCGTTAAGAAGGGAGAAGATGTGTTCGAGAGCTACATTTTGGACAACAAGCCCTTCGGTTATCCATTCGACCGCCCCGTGCGTGAGGCTTTCTTCAGGCAACCCAACATGTACTTCGAGGAAGTCGAAATTTACCACAAGGACGCATACTTGCCATACGAGCTTAACGTTCCTTCTTATTTCACCCAAAAGAACCAGTAAGACAATAAGTAGTTCTTAATTGTATTTTAGAATTATTTATCATAGATCGAAATGTACAAAGAATACGAGTGAGATAAATATAAATGTTTTAACATATCAATGATTTTAAATGAACAAATGAACCTCTTACATCCTATCCTCTTCTACCTCCTACTGTAATAATTATGGTATTATAGAAGTTTGGATATTTCTTAAATATTATGTGCTTAATTACATGCAAAGTAATGGAACTGAATTTTTCTTTCGTCAGTCATATTTTTTTAAACTATATGAGGTCGGCGTTTCCTATCTGAGTATTCTGAGAAGAAAGGCCGAAACAATCTCAGAGGTCACAGTCTCTTTTAAAGTCCAGACAAAATCTTGTTCCGATCATGTGAAGACCTTGTAGACTGGTGTCTGAAATGGTATCTTGGGGAAAGAACCACACAGATTGAGCGGACCTGTCCAGTCAGTGCACGCATTTGTTAAAAATCGTGCAGCTCAATTCAGAACTTGAGGAGCTCAACGATTCGACGAACAATACCAAAAAAAGGACATTTGGGTAGGCTGCGTAAATTACTCAAACTGCCAGATCATAATTAAAACTAACTAAGAAGGATAACAGAAAAAAGAATAGAGTAAGGGTTTGCTTTCTGAAAACTTCTCAAAATAAATGTATATTGTTTGTTGATCCAATATCGGCCGCACTTGGTTATAGGACCCGCCATGAATGACGGGATTATACCAGTCGGGATTGCGCACGAATTTACAAGTATCTCCCGGGTCCCCCACTCATGCCAATGTAAGGAGCCGGGGGTTTTAGTGAGTAGGAGTCCAACATCACCCTCCATTCTCCCCAGACCGAGGGTATAGGATTTCAACCAGAAATAAAAAAAGGATAACTACTAACCTACTAAGGGCACTATGCCAAAACGCAGCTTGGTACGCCCCCGGCCTTACGGACAAACTAGAACCGGCCATCCGAACGATGAATGACTAAGCGTTGTGGTGTAGGTAACTAGGGCCAGGAAATTATCAAGGTATTCTGTAGGTCATGCCAGCCTTCGAAACGGCAAAGGAAGCTTCCTTAACTGTTCAGTATAGAAATGTAATGGGCTGACAATAATATCAATCAAGATACCAAATCCTTAATTGCCATAAATCTGCATAGTAGTAATGTTGAGTTTGTTAAAAATCAATAGTATAAGAAGACTACTAAAAGGTACTTGACATTATAGATACTGCACAATATTTTTTTAACTTGCATGCTTTTTGTAAACTGATTCGCCTTAAGTTACCTTTAATGAAGTGTTTCTGAATAGAGAACATAATATTAGACCAACTTTTGTTCATTTGTAAATATCAAATTATCTTCAAATGCTGAAAATTAAAATGATAAAAAATGTGTCATGAGAAGCACCTTGGTTCCGTCGCAAAGTAATGATACAGATTTTCAGGTGTCTACCAGGGCCACAGATTGTAAAAATGTAAATGATAAATGATTTATATTCTGTAAGTAGGTTTGTACAAACACTTTTACACGTCAGTCAATTTTATTTATTATTTATTGAAATAATGACCTATTTATTTATTAACTATAATTACAATGTAATCTAATACACTAGATACTAAAATAAATGACTAACAAACTTACTATACAAATAAAAAAAAAAACAAAAAAAAAAAAAAAAAGAACACTTAGGCGTCGAAGTACTCGTCCGCATCGCTGTCATCCGGAAACGTGCCCAGAAAACTGGCAGCATTGCCACGTTGGATGGTAATGCTAATTCTTTGGTAATTCTTGGGGTTTGGGTTTTCAAGACCAAAAATAAATCTGGTTTTGCTAGTAATCAGAGAGCTCACTCTGATGATTAGCAAAACCAGATTTATTTATAAAAACACGTTTTTTGTATGGAGGCCCCCTTTAAATTTAACTTTGTTTTGGAAGTTGATGCAGCCCCGCTTCGCGGAGCTCCTATTTATGCGAAAAGGGTTTAAAGTAACCTAACCATTTTTTTTTATCGTGGAGACATGCTCATGCATTCTGCACTACCACGAAGAAACTCCACGGTGTCCTCCTCTGCCGGTTACGGCGGGAACACGGGCACGCGTTAGCACTCATCCGTGAATGGACCCTCCTCTGGGGAGTATTCCCCATCACCGGCGCACCTGAACATAGCACGCCGTGAACACTCCAGCGACCAAATCAGGACATCGGCGCCAGACGACCCCGTGTCTAGGCACCCTTGGTCCCCCTGCGACGGGTCAGGTCATTTGCCTACCGCCTGCCAATTTTCGGCCGCAGAGGATAGGGAGAGCGGCCAACGTCATACCAACACTCCTCCTCCCCTGCGGCCCCACCGCGTCCGCCATCAGGCGGTGGCGACCCCGTCAAAGCCGCGGAAGGTAGGGAGAGCGGCGCACCGCAATACCGCAACTCCTCTCCCGCCGCGGCCTCCAACCCTCAGCCGCGACGCCTCCCATACGACATCGCGGCCCGCCTCAGTTGCAATGTCGCCCAAGCGGCACCGCAACCTACTTGTTGGCCGCTATGTCGTCGGCTTACAGGCAAAAGCTCTGACGAGCGGCCCCTCCTCGGGTTCCTCTTCGCTTCACCGTGGGTGTCCAAGCCACGGCTACTAAGCCCCCCCGCCTCGACAATGCGGGAATCCACCGGGGGAGAAAGTAACCTAACCTCGGGGTGCTCTTCGCTCGCTCTTGCATCCTACGTCGCCTAAGAACTGGTTTGGCCTAGACGAAACTAGTTTATCCTAAAATCGGGTTTGGCCGGTAACATTAAGTACATTGATTATGATTTGCGACATAAAACAATGTTACAATAGTTTGTTATGTTTCAGAGAACAACTGTATATATTGACAAACAATGGTATATTGATTTTAGACAAAGTATTTTCAAATGCTCTACAGTTACCTACTTTTATTTCTCTTGACAACATCTACGAATATAACGTACCCTGATAAAGTTAATACCAAAATAAAGATTAGGTACGCAACAGATTTTGCTAAAACTATTTTGATATACGAAAAAGATTGAATCATGTCCAAGGTTAATACAGTGATAACGATAAATCAATGTTAACATTACGATATCCAACGATATCCAACTCGGTACCGGGAGACATTGATAGGTGGTGTAAAAAGTAGATCATCAAGCTATAGGTATTGTCATAGTTGACAGCGGTTCTGACAACGATGAAGACTGTCTTAATCCTAGCGGGGCTCGTCACCCTTGTGATGGGCAGTGCCCTCCCTTCCCACCAAAACATCAAGGTGAAAACTGGTAAGAACTAATTTGCATATTTAATTTGTGCTCCTATTTCTGGCGGGGTCATAATGGTCCCAATTTTTAAGGACCCGGATAGATCACAATATTGCGGGTTCAAAATGTTCAAACCTTGAAAATTATACTATATGGGGTGGAATAGTACTGCGTGGCAGTTACAATCCAACATTATTTTATGGTGGAAAAATCCAACAAGGTCGACTCAGCGAGACTTAACATTATGGTATGGCAAGAAGTTTCTGAATAACTTTTAATAATAATTCGCAACTTTGGTTTGGTTCATTGAAAACTCAGTTACTTATGATAATTATATTTGATTTACAGTGGAACCTGGCTTCGTTATGTACCAGAAGAAAATTTTGGCGCTTTTCGAGCACTGTGAACAACTGGACGCACACTCCGAGTACTACAAACTTGGCAAGGAATATAACATTAGAGCTAACATCGACAAATACACAGTGAGTATTTTTAATAATGACTTCAACGTAGCTCCTGAAAATTCTTTAGACTATTATATGTTTTAACACAATGCATTTTTACAGAACAAAAATGCAATTAAGGAATTCTTAATACTGTACAGAACCGGATTCCTGCCGAAATATCACAAGTTTTCCGTCTTCTACGAAAGGATGCGGAATGAAGCCATCGCTCTTTTCCGTGTTATGTACTACGCTAAGGACTTCAACACCTTCTACAAAACCGCGGCTTGGGCCAAAATTCACCTGAACGAAGAACAGTTCTTATACGCGTACTACATTGCCATTGTCCAAAGGACTGATACTGATGGCATCGTTCTGCCGGCGCCTTATGAAGCATACCCTCAGTTCTTCTTTAACAAGGAAACTTTGATCAGAATGTACCGCATCAAGATGCAAAATGGTTTGTTCGACGCTGAAGTTGGTGCCCAATACGGCATCGTGAAAGAAAACGACTACTACGTATACTACGCCAACTATTCCAACTCCCTGACTTACCCCAACCAGGAACAGAAGCTGTCATACTTCACCGAAGATATTGGTTTGAACTCCTATTACTACTACTTTCATTCACAAATGCCTTTCTGGTGGAAGTCCACCAAATTAAGTTCATTTCAAGATCGTCTGGGTGAATACTTCTTCTATTACTACCAGCAAATTCTGGCTCGTTACTATTTGGAGCGTCTAACTAACGGTTTGGGTGAAATTCCGGAGTTCTCTTGGTACTCTAAATTCAGGACTGGATACTATCCCCAACTAACAGGAAACTACTTACCTTTCGCTCAAAGAAGCAACGACTACGACATCCACACTGAGTGGAACTACGAAAACATTCGCTACCTGGACACCTATGAGAAGACATTCTTCCAGTTCTTGCAGAAGTCCGAATTTGAGACTGTAAGTATCAACAGATAAACCCTATTTTTTCAATATGTTTTAATAGGTACTTCACTAACATAAAACTAACGATTGAATTTTATACTTTCAGCCTGAGAAAGAAATGAACTACGTTGGCAATTACTGGCACATGAATCATGACCTGTACTCCGAACACAGCAAGAAGGACTTACACCAGTACTCTTATGAAATCATCGCTCGTCAAGTGCTCGGCGCGAGTCCCAAGCCTTATGACAAGTAATTGTTGTCTATACAAATACATATCACCACAAAATTAATAAGTACATAAATCCAGACAGAACAAAAAGCGTTTTTTTTTATAACTTTCAGATACGCCTTTATGCCGTCGGCTCTTGACTTCTACCAGACTTCTATGCGTGACCCTGCATTCTACCAGCTCTACCAGAGAATCGTCGACTACCTTATCGACTACAAGGAGTATGTGAAGCCTTACTCTTACAATGATCTTCACTTCGTCGGTGTTAAGATCAACGACGTGAAAGTCAGCGAACTGGTCACTTACTTCGATTACTTCGACTTCAATGCCACGAGCAGCGTATACTTCAGCCAGGAAGAGCTCAAGTCTTACCCTATTGGTTTCATTATCCGCCAACCTCGCTTAAACCACAAACCATTCACTGTCTCTGTTCACGTTAAGTCAGATGTTACGTCTAATGCCATCTTCAAGGTCTTCATCGGACCTAAGTACGATACCAATGGATACCCAATTGACTTTGAGGATGATTGGATGAAATTCTACGAACTGGACTGGTTCTTGCAGAAACTTGTTCCTGGTGAGAACAAGATCGAGCACAAATCCAGCGAGTTTATGTTCTTCAAAGATGACTCTATCCCCATTAACGAGATCTACCAATGGTTAGACCAAGGAAAGGTACCTTATGACATGTCTGTTAAGCCCGAAAGATTGCCTGGGAGACTGATGCTGCCTAAGGGTACCCCCGGTGGATATCCATTCCAGTTGTTCGTGTTCGTGTACCCATTCAACGGCGTTAAGAAGGGAGATGACGCGTACCAGAACTTCATCGTGGACGATAAACCCTTTGGATATCCATTCGACCGTCCCGTGCGTGAGGCATACTACAGACAACCTAACATGTTCTTCGAGGATATACAAATCTACCACAAGTCTGCATACTTCCCTTACGAGCTCAACGTTCCTTCTTACTTCCTAACTCATAAGAAATAGTAAGATGAAGATTAAATAGTTTAGCTTAATAGTATATGTAAAAATCACAATCTAAGTAAAATACCATAATAATTATTTAATTCAATGTTTTTATTCCTACGGGAGTAATTACAATAGATTAAAACCCTCACACAGCCACAAACCTCACAGTCATTCACATGCTGTATATTATTATATCCAAACACCAACCCAAATATGAATCCAACAAGTTTAACACCATACAGAATAACAGAATCTATCGCTGTTATTGAAGATCTCATATCACTGAACCAAAAATGATTGCTTAGCCATGTGTAGTCAGAAGACTTTAGAAAACTGAAAACTTTAGTATGATTTCTAACACATCAGGTTGACAAATATAAAATTCATTGACTTGGCGCACCCTCTTTACTTGAGCACCATGCAAATGAAACTAACATAAATAAAACGAAGTTTTATTATAACAAAAACCTAACAACTAGTTTACCTATTCTTAATATCTAAATATTAATATTAGATTAATCTAGCTCAGTCAAAAGACGAGATTTTCTTTGATATTATTTACTGCAAGTGGGGTGAAAAGTATCCATTCTTTGGAACATTATTTTTCTTATGATATACTGTAACATTGTAAAATTTATAATTTGGAGCATCATCATAGTAATCAACAGCTGGTCTATCGAAAGGAAAACCTATCGGTTTATTATCTATATCATTCATTATTTCTGAAAAGAACTTGTTGGCTGCATAGAAATCATCCAAAAACTCATCGCCAGGAGTAATCATAATAAATAAAGTAAGGTTCAACCCTTTCTCAGTGCCTCTAGGTATTATTAAGTTTTCTGGAAACTTAAACAAATTGAAATTATTTGTTCTATCTTTCTGTGCAGCCAATCCTTCCATATTATAATACTCATCACTTGAGAATCTATTTGAAGTCTCTGGTGACCACGTTATGACATTTAATCCTTCATCAAAGGTGTAAGTAAACTTATCAAGTTCAAAGAAATTGTTGTATTCTTCCCAGCAATTGTCAGAACACGGTGGTCCGAGGAACAACCTTACGATGCTATTTTTGATGCCGTCACAATCTACTGTAAAATTAAACTCAAACTTAGAATGTTTTAACCTCTTTTGGCGTGCTGTTACAGTCAGTGGTGGTTTTCTTTGTGGGTTACCCTCTTTAATGATAGCTCTGTTGATGTTAAACTGATAATAGCTAAAATAAGTCGTAATTTTTGGAATATCGGCTTCAATGATTTCGCAACGCTTTTGTGCATACTTTTGTAGATTAACTGGTTCAATGTACTCCTTGTATTCAGTAAAGTAGTTAAGAACATACTGAATCATGTACCAGTACAAGGGATCTCTTAATGATGTTTGTGGGTGGTGCATTACAGATGGCGCTGGATTGTATCTGTAACAAAACGATAGTATTTCAAATGAGATGATTAACATTAATATTTTCTTTAATCAACCTATACTTTTCAAGTAATACATAATTATAGCCATGATCATTATTATTATTATCCTTTTCCCGACAAGTTCGGGTCGGCTTCCAATCAACTAGATGCTATTGAATATCAGTATTTTATGTAGAGTAAATGCCCCACATAATAAGCTACATTTAAATCAGTACGGTAAAATGACCAGAAGTATTTTTGAAACATTTCTGATTCATATTTAAACTTTTCATGCACTCTTTCTCTTTGTACTAGTAAAAATTTGGCCTTACTGGTGAAAGGGATATCCATTTCCACCGTATCCAAACAACGACCTAACGATTTTGGATATCCTCCCAACTTCAAAATTGCCTCGGAATAATCTCGTTAATAATTTGACGTAGTTCTCTTCTGTCAGTCTTATTGGAGATTTATTTTCCTGCAACGAAGACATTGTATTATTTTGTGAATGATGTTTTTTAGTACCGCATTGGAAACTATGTATTTATACAGGAATACGTTGAGGAGTTCTAAAATAATAGTTTATTATGTCCAATTTTCTTGGTTTGGTAAGTTCAATAACGGAATAAACATAAAGAGCTTTTTCCTTACTTTGCACTAAAGTGTTATTAGTATCCCAAGTACAGACGCCAGCACATCAAGCTACTACAATCTGTCAAATTTCTTTAATAGATTTTCAACTTTATCGCTATAGCAAAGGTTCAAAGTTGATTGGGAATATTTTACAGTTTCGGGTAGCTTGATGTACTGGCGTCTGTACTTAGGTAGGAGCACTTACCATGACAATCAGTCCTCTAGACATACACTCTCTAATAGCGATGTCTATTGCTTTAATCTTAGCTCTATCCTCACTCCAATGTCCTAGTGTACCTGATCTGCTAGGGAAAGGCAATCCATTTTCATGAATAAGATACGGATGAAAATCACCAAAGTTATTTTTCTTTGTTGCATTTTCTTCACGTAAATGCTCTTTTTCAAGGCGAAGACGCGCCGCCAGCTGCTGATGAATGTAATAGTAATGCTCATCATGTCTAGAATTCAATGCGTACAATCTGTGGCGGAACATCCAATATGGGTGTCTCAGGTGTACACCGTAGTAATAACTGTTTAAAGCTATGTCTTCTCTAAAGTAATTTAAAAGCTCTTCACCTCCATTTTCAGGTAGATTCCAACCCGAATAGTTGGTATTAATTGTGAGGGTTTCATAGGTCTTGAAATACTGATCTGCATGAGCTTCTTCAGTAATGTCTATGTTATTGTTAATGTAATTACTAAGTTTCAAAGCTTTTACTAATGTTTCACCGTTGACGAAAAAGTTAGGTTTTGTAATAAAGGGTGGTGGGAATGCAGTAACGTCAACGTTTTTGTCTCTGTATAGCCTATTTAGTTGGGTAGCATAAGTTACTAAGTCATCATTTAATTCGTCAAAATTGAATAACTTCTCTGCATTATAGCCTGCATCTTCTGCGCCGTGGAGAAGCTCAAATAAACTGCTGGCTGCTTCTTGCATATTCTCGTCATATACGTTAAATGTAAGACCTTTCTCAGTGGCACCTTTCTTTACAGAATTCTTAAAGATTTTAAAATCATCATTGTACTGAAAATGTTAAGAATTCAATTAGTTTATAAAGATAAAATTCTATTTTTTATCATCACAATACAATAATAAGATGTAAATTATAATGATATCAATAAGAATACTAAGAGGAAGTAAGTAAGTTCTGAAGTAGAAATCTCATGTATAATTTTATTTACCTCCAGCAGCTCATAAAATTCATTCCCAGTTCTATGTGACCCTTGAGCTTGGTACCCTCCAGGGACGATGCCCATGAGTGGACCATCATCATTCATAGATAACTCTGGAGAAAGAATGTGTAGTAGTTGAGTAAAAACGTTAATATGGTTTAGATTCTAAGTAAGTACTATAAAATCAGACGACGTATTGAGTAAAATAACAGTTTAGGTCACTTTTTAAAAAGGGGGTTTTCATGTGTTAAGTAATGTTTCAGTTGAGAACTAAATCAAGCAAATCGGAATGCTTTAATTTTTTACTGCACATAAGTAGGAAGAGAGAATACTCGTATTCTATGCAGTATGTATGGGTAACAGGGACATCGACGTGCAACCTGTTACCAAGGATTCAGTACATGATTGTGTACCCTTGTGCGTTGAAAATTTTCGTCGGATATTTAAAAAAATATTTACTATTCCATACATTTTGACCGCGTCGGTGACTTTTCTATGAAACAATAGTTTCTTTTTGATAACCGAAAAAAAAATTGTAAGTTACTTGCTACGGGGGTCTAGAGTCTTGTGCTGAATTCCTGGTTTCAGTTTGCGCGTTGATGTCCCTGTCACCCTGTATATCTATTGGAATTTTCTT
Organism: Hydraecia micacea; assembly: GCA_914767645.1. Taxonomy (NCBI): domain Eukaryota; kingdom Metazoa; phylum Arthropoda; class Insecta; order Lepidoptera; family Noctuidae; genus Hydraecia; species Hydraecia micacea. The sequence goes on from OU611794.1 coordinate 8,672,947, forward strand.
CCATTGCGTTCTATATATGATTTCAATATTATGGCTCCCATTATGTAATTTTCCCCACTCCATTTATGATAATTATCTTGGAATCAACTCAAGTCGTTCAATGCTATGTACATAACACTACAAAATAGAGTTAGATCGGCCAATTTACTTCAAAATTCATTGCCAGCTGTGTACAAAGGCTATAAAACCATTACGCCAACCTTGGCACTAGAAACGTTAACTATATTTATAGGATCAGTTTATTTGCTATAAAACACAGTCACATACCTCCTTCGCTGACCAAGCCACGGAATTCGTCCGTGGGTACTGACATGGATATCCCCACAGAAAGTAGCCATAATAGGATGGCAGATCGAAACATCACAATAGCTAACACTGCAGCCAACTAGTGCCGTTAATAGTTAAACATGGCTTATATGCACGCGAGGATTCAAAACGGTATTTCTACTGATCCAATTGAGATCCTGAGGGTCGCTTTAATGGGTACAATTTTCATTGTACACTTGTGGTCACAGTGTTGAGGACTTCACGCCTTGTATTTGTAATTACAATACACAGAGAGAGAGAGAGTGTTCTGATTTGATCTTGAGGTACACATGTGACCGTCAAGGGCTTAGGACGAGCACTGATAATGTACATTACCTTACACTGACTGGCACTCATAGTTTGCCCATGCTTATAATGTTTTGGCCAGAATTTGACCTGGTATTAAGAATCCCAGATCATCACTGTTAAGCTAAAAATAAGTCACTTGCTTGATTCGTTTGCTAATTTTACCTACTCTGGCAGTTTAGTTTTCGACCCTGAAATTCATTAACCATTAACATTTACACAAAGCCAATACTGGCCGACCTATTGGTTGTGATAAGTCTTATATTTTTCTAATTAGATGATTTAAAGGCCTTTATTATGAAGATGATCAGCAGCTGTATCTAGTCTACTAGACTGGTTATAATAATATCATTCTGTGATCGCAAATCCATATATATGCCAGAAAACCAATTTACAGTAGTCGTAATCGTAAAGGGGCTTTCGGATAAACAATGTTGATACCCACCACATGCCACCAATGGTATTTAGTAAACAGTTTCATATTTATAAGTAGGTATAAGAAAATCAGCCGTGGGTTGTTATTCTGTCCTGAGTTGTACAGTACCCACAGGAAACAAAATGCAATTGGACAATTTTTCAATTGCGGGTCTTGGAACACGGCTAATTTTGGTCAAGAGGCAATTCTTCACTCTCGAACACAATTACCGTATAAAACAGAAATATAGAATGTGCCAGTGGAAATATTTATAACTATATGCTTATATAACAGCTGGTCGGGATGTATAAATCATAATAAATCACTAGACACTACCAGTAGTGTGGTATTTCTGTTCCTTTTGATCAACAAAGCTAGTGTGCCCACAACAACGAGTGGTCGCGAACTAACACAAGTTTAGAAGGAATAATTAGGTCAAGGACGATACAATACACCAATTAAAACAAGAGTAAAAGACTGTCGTTTTGTGTATTGATGTTATAATAATGAAGAAATTTAAAAAGAGTACTTTCAAAATAAAGTGCAATGCGTTATAAATATTAGCATATAATTGTTTGAGAACTCGTTAGGTGTGAATTATTCCGGAAATAATTCTTTGGAACGAACTCAATGATTCCTGGCCTACCCTTGTAGACGATTAATTATAATATTAAGTGCCTATCTATAAGATAGAGTAAAATGTGCAAATTAATTAAACAACCATGCTAATACCGCATTTGGTTTTGTACTAGTGTCAAAGTCTTAACTTTTTAAATACAATAAAAATAGCATCTAAATTTAATAATACTATAATATAATAATGTCAGACGAATTGCTTAGTCTCCAGTCATCATCTCCATGAATTCTGAAACAAAACAGATAATGGTTAGCAACTGGAAAAACATAAATACAGTAGACCAGTAAATGTTAAAGAATTATGAAAAAGCAGATAAATGTAAAAACGTCTGAATAAATCAATTTATGATTATTACAAAGATGCTTTAATCCATTATTAAAGCATCTTTGTGATTTAATGAATAAGTAAAAGAACTTTAATGTAAAATTACTTAAAAGATTTTTGTACAAAAGCCATTCCGTTAGATTCTTTGATCTCAATCCAAAACAAACGGAGGAGTACCAATGAATTAATATTGCAATAAGTGCGTGTACTAGACAACATAAATTTTGACCGTCGCATACCACCCGCCTTGTCGGAGCGCTTGTAATGTTTCGGCATTAGTTCGAGTGTTATGGGTTTATGTATGTATGTTGGTTTCTCGAAAATTTATGCTATAGTTTATCTTCAAAAGCAGCTGTTGCGCCAACCAGTTAGTAATCGACTTAAAACGGGATTCTGTTTTAGTCGAACAGACAATTTTAGTCGTTTTATAATATATTGCTGAAGTGACTAGCGTGGGTTGATACGTGGCCAAATTGTTATGTTCACGCTTTTGACACTTTGTCGTCTAAATGACATCAGGTAACTGCGTGTTAACTGCGGAAGCCTGTCTTGGCGTCGAGACAAAATGTGGGCAGACCTCCAGCCGATATTCCAATAACATTGTAATAATAATTTGGAACATTATAGTGATTTAGTCATGTTAAGAATGAATTTAGTTCAATAAAATCATAAATGCTAGAGTAAAAATATTTACCATCGAAGTCGACGGTTCCGGATCCGTCAGTGTCAATCTCAGCGATGATACCGTCCAAGTCGCTCGAGCTGAGCTTGTCATCAAGGGCACCCAGGATCTCCTTCAGGGTGGAAGTGGTGATGTATCCGTTGCCTTCACGATCGTACAACCTGGAGATTAATGAAATAATGACATTTAACAAATGTCAGGTAGCATGACAATGTATTTGGAATAATCAATGAGAGCCAACTGGCGTTCCATAATCAAACAAATGCTCACCTGAAAGCTTCTTTCAGTTCCTGTTGCATAGCCTCGGCGTCTTCCTCCTCCAAGAAGTGGGAAGCGATGTTGCAGAAGCCATCGAAGTTAATTTTGCCGGCTTCTAAAATGAAGTAAAAATAACAATTAATTCGAGACTAAAACCAGAACTGCTCTAAACCTTGAGCGCTCTATTTCTTTCATTGAAAACAGACTAGATAAATAAACTTTGGAAACAGAGACATGCATCTTTCAAAGGGACTGGAAGCTCGGAGAGAACTACCGTACGGAAATAGCCTCATTAGTTCTCGCGACGAGTAAAAATATTCGGGAATATATTCGAAAAGGTGTCGTAGCCTCGGTACGTGTGAGTTCTTGTTAGCGTATTCTGATGATGGATTACTTTTTAACAAGAGATGTTTGCAGCTGTTTATATGACTGCTGTTGTTGTTCTCATTTTTTTTTATCTCTCGCACATTTCTACTTGGCAACTAGGATTAAAAAAAAAACCGTATGTAACATCTTTTCTCCGAGTCGTAGAGCTAACATAATAACCAATAATATAGTACATCAATAAAATTTAAGTTCAGCTTAAAGTTTTTACATAAAATATCCATAAAATTGTTTATAATATGGTAAACAAATTCGATGCTGATATAAATATTTACTTTCTACGTAAGAATCCAGAAACAATGAAAATGTACACAATTTACGAGTAAGTGAGCAAACTCTTATTGATGAATATGACATGCGTGAAGATTTATGGGTAATATAAGATTGAGGCTTGACATCAGATTGAAATACGTTCAACAATATAATTTTGTTTTATAGATTTGAAGAATATTGTCTAGATTGATGAGATTCTTTTGAAAAAAATACCGTTTGGGTCGTTACTGGAAATGGAGATGGAATATTCGGAACGGATGACTTTGAATTTAAATAAGACCAAGCAACTGCTGTGGTTGCATAATTAGATTAATAAATGCATCTGGAGAAATACTTACTTTCTGGGTCGTTCTCATCAATCAGAGCGTTCAGCTCAGAGTCATCGAAAAGCTGGCCCATGGTGTTGAGGATGGTTGAGATCTTCAGGACATCGATGTATCCCGACTTGGTGGTGTCAAACATCTGGAAAGCCTTGCGGAGCATGGCCATCTTCTGATCATCGTCAGTGTCCTAAGAAGAGAAGACCAATGTAAGAAATATATCGTTTAGGTGTGTGGCAATTAGAAAGGAAAAGCGTTTAAAGCGTTTTATTCAACCATGTGCTTAATATTGTAGTGATAGTAAAAAAACGCACGTCTAACAAAAGTATTGGATATTGAACATGGCAGTAAAATCGTTGAAAACCGTGAAAATTGTATCCTTTTCATAAATATGCAAATATCACTGCTTCGAAATTATGTAAGAATTTTTCAATAGAACGTTCCATAATTATTTTAAATTTTTAAACACTTTCAGATTTGTCACAATTAACTGTCACATTCACGTCCAACGAACAGGAGATTTGAAATCCTTGGGATCCTCACCATGGTGTTTGTGTAGGGTTGGCAGTTGTAACAAGAACCGAATCCGAGTGCGAGTGTTGTTACACTAGATTTTACGTCGGTGTGGCACCCTTATTTATAGCATTCCTTCCTCCTCAGACTGGAATACAAAAATAAGTGAAAAAGCTTCTGTCTCTCTCTCCACCGTACCCGTTCAGAATAGTGACGTGGTTATTGAGTTCTTCGTCAGCGTGAATTATATCTACGTCAGATTGTGGGAATGTTCAGCAAAACCTGAATTCTGCAGGAAGCGAGCTGTCAGATTTATATAAACTAATTGACATCGACTCACACGTAGGAACATGGATGATGCGTTCCATTTATAGAAATATGATAGTTGTTGACGAAGCTTCCGAATAGCATTATACCAGCACCATTTTGCGTTTCAGAAACTATGACGTATTTGTTTATTACATTCATTTTAATTTATTAATGGAGGTTTACACGATTGTTATGTCTAAATTGAATAACATATATCCTGTTGCAGAAACAACATTGAAAGTGTGAAAATTGTGCTCAATAAGCTTAGTAGTTTTTTGGTTTATAGTATTGAGTAAACTGGCAGTCGTGTAAACTTCCTGATATTTTGCAAGCATTGCGCTGGCACTATCCGTTAACAAGTGCATTTTCTAAAGCACGTGTAGTATTTTATCAGCAGTACAAAGTTTACTAAATAATGTCAGCTCTAAAGAAGGTAAAAATGGATATCCTGTATAAGGAGGGATGTTTTGTACATGGATTAGTCGTTCGAGTTCTCGGTTGCAACATGTGAAACTGAACATCTTCAACACGTCCACTTTAAAACGTAGCAGAAACTCTTGCGCATATAAAGCTGTTCCTTGATTAAGAACAGGAAATTCCTTTGATGCGGCCGCCGATTCACAACAATCCGGACGAGAATATTACGCGTAACGACGTCACTGTCAGGTGTCATCAACTGTGTTTAATAGATTAGGGTTTATTTTTTATTAGTAATTGAGTTTTCGTCTGCTTATCATTCGATTTTTCATACTTTATATATAAAGACTAATAACAAATGACAACGCAATATTTGCTATGCGATTTTCAGTTTTATAGGTACTGGGTAGGTACGCCATATTGTATAAAATTTCAGAAAAATTGTATTACGTATTTTAATACAAAATGAGATAATGTTCAATATTTGTTCAAATGCCACATAGCATAAACACATCATATAAATAAAAAAAACACACAATATATAAATTCTTATGATCAGAATTAAAATGCATGATTGATTTATGATGTTACAGTTAAATAGAAAATGACGAAATAAGTACTATAATGATGTATAGTGCGGATGTAAATATTTGAATAATATTGTGAGTAAAATCCAACAGCTAATGTACGGCGTGCCGATGATTGGCGACCACTGGCGCGTGAAACGGGTTATACTGCGGCGCCGGGGCAGATATAGACTGCCGGTGATCGGCTATAATTTTTGTGTTCTCATGTGAATGCCACAATGAGAGAAACATCTAATCTGAGTCGCGCTTTACGAGTCGACCACGTGTAGTTTTAAAACAACAATACATGCCGAAATTAGGTCAGGTTACAAGTTTATTTTTAATCCACTTGGTATTATTGTGACGATATTTCTGGTCAACGCATTCCTTAGTAAGCTGTAAAATCAATCGTTGACATTTTTGTTGAAATATGGCTCAGAATGTATAAGGTAGTTTTTATGAACACCATCATCAAATTTGTCACGTCCGTTTTAAAGTTTTGTAAATATCCGTATTATTTTATTGAACTTTAATTGTTTACAAGTTTTACGTTAATATTTTTACTTCAATGAAATGAACCGTTCATTATTTTATTTTGTAAAACAATTATCCTCATAATGGCCAAAACAGTCACCGGTCTTCAATATTTTATGAAACACTACACTCAGGTTATTTTCGTACTCAATCAAGACGTGTGTCTTTGATACACTACGAAGTATTCGGAATAATGAAAACAAATGAGACAAGATAGTCATTGTGTTATGTGACGCGATTCATTTAATACATCGTTAAATAATTCACTCTGTCCGTACGTTAATTTCACGGTAATTTTATTATTTCCTACACAGTTTGTGACATTTTCCCTAGAATATTAACACAAGCCTAAATATAAAGTATGTTTTGTCTTCCTATTGTTTGTAAGTATAGAAATGGGGATAGAAACGATCAGGTCAACCTTGAATTCAGGCATCCTAAAACTATTTCTGAATTGTGAGAATTTATTTATATCGAGAGCTCATCCATCAATGTAATGATCATCTTGTTGGACTATACCATCATTTTCTAAAGTATTTGAGCGATTTTCTTCGTTATCAAATTATTATTTGTTAGTTAGAGTTCTTGTAAGAAATAATATTAGGTATTGAACACAGACAAGGATTTAAATAGGTAATTATTTGAAGTGTTTTCTTTCAAGAGCTAAAGCTTATTAAATGACACTTAAACTCACATAATGTTACAATTAAGACTATATTGACGTAAAGTAAAACGACAGTACCTACATAAAAGACGACAAAACACAGAACAGCAGGAAATGAGGTATCGTAAATAAATGCGCCAATAATTTTAATGCCGGCCGCAGTCAGATGCTGTGGCAGGGACTTATTAAATTTATTTGCCGATGCGTAACCGACATCTGACTAATTTACACTGACTTAACATTCCATAATCAAAATAATTGGTAATCATAGCCAAAAGTTGGGACAGAGTTGCCGGCACCGCACCCTGAATCATCAGCGTCAATGGAGTGGAAATATAACTTCATTTTGGCACAGAACACAGGATTTTCCTTGCAGAATTCACCGGCTGATATCTCAGAGCCAAATGTAAATAATTCTTGAAATAGTTCACAGGTAATGTGTCTTTGATTTGCATTTTTTGCGTTTTATTTGTCTTATGTTTTGGACGGTAGTTTTTCAGACGTTTAGCGACTTGCCTGCCAAGGTAAACACTTCATCGCAGATCATTATATCAATCATAGTATAATCCTTGAGGCTAAATAATTTTGTGATAGCCTCGCTGGCTTTAATAGTCCGGTCAAAACATAGTAGATCCCAATTGGTATGTTCTTAAGATAGATTCCAATAGTGTAAAATCAAGACCTGTGCTAACTGCGTGGTGCTCAAAAACAGCTTTTTGCTTATAACTTGTAAAAGGTGCACTCAGGGGAAAAAATCACTACTTTTAAAGACACAGAAAGAATCAGATACTTTTAGAGAGGCCATGGTGGAGCGAATGAATTTGACCTTAAATCTCGTTTCCCAGTGGGGCGCCGACAATCTGGTCAAATTCAATGCTCTGAAAACACAGGTGTGTCTTTTCTCTAAGAAATGGAGCCAGTTTCAGTTATCTCCTACTTTTCGAGGTGCATCTGTACCAGTTACCGACCGCCTAGAGCTTTTGGGCATGGAGTTGATCGTCTGATCTCAACTTTGGCTCAACCATCGAGTCAAAAGCACAGACTGCAGCCAAGAAGCTTGGTTATCCTAAATAAGGTGAGGTGATACTTCACATCTGGACAGCTTTTAAGTTTGTACAAAGCACAGGTTCGTTCCTATACCTATGGAGTATTACAGCCACTTATTGGATGGCTTAGCAAAATACTAGCTTGCTACACTTGACTCGATGGAACGCAGATTAAAAAGATCGGTCGGAGAAAGATCGGACACAACATATATTATGACCTGCTCGTACTCCTCGCTCTTCGCCAATGCTGTTCTCACAACTAGGCAGTATTAATACTACAAGGTTCCGCTTGTGCTTAACTTCAGCTGTCATTACATTCCTCGAAGAATGGGTACTTTAACCGATATCCTGTTCGGAAAAACTACAATTTTGAACTTTTTCTCGGGTTCTATTAGATCTACAGAGCTACTTGCAGCAATTTTGTAACGATGTTTTTTTTGTAGGATGCACTTTTTAGAAGTTATACGTCATAAACTGAAAGAAGTCCGAAAATTTCGAGGTTTTTCGAAGTTGCAAACTTGGTCTTACACTTGGTATTTGATCTATTCTAACAACATCCCAAAAAGTCAGTACAGTGCAATTTTTGGCGAATCTAACGCGATTTTTGTATCTACGGTGATTGGCCCATAATCAAATTATGACAAGTAAATCCATTCAGTTTTAGAACCCTACTTACGGTTTCTATAAACTGATCTACATAATTATTTTACTATAGATAATATTGCAGCTTCTTTGAACGCGAAATAGAAAACAGAATTAAGCTTAGCAATGTACTCATATAATTTTAATTTATGACAACAATTCTTCCAATGTAACGAGGAAATATGATTTGCATGAATTTATGTATTTGTGCGTCGAGAAAATGTATGTACACCGTTTGACTTTTACGATTTATCATAAAGTTTTGTTTGTGTTTACACCAAATGTAATCAATATTGTTTACCTGATGCTATCAAAATATTATAATACGATACAAGGTTCTGTGTTTCTATTTTTAAGTCAATGTCTGCCCAGATTTCAGTCTCAATACTTACCTGGAATTGAATATTCCAGGACTTATTATTGGTTTATTGGTTATTGTATCGTGTTCTGCAGAGACTTTGTAATCGACTGTAAAAGTATTTTCTGTTTGTATTCTAGCTGTTGTCACAGTAGTGACCGATGGTTTTTAAATTTTCCGCGATGAAAATAGGGAAAGCGTAACGTCGTTGTAAAATGTTTGGAACGTCTCCAAAAATAATGATAGAAAACCTCGCGAAATAGCAATAATGTGCATTTGTTCCCCTTGTTATATATACGTTTAGTCTGCTTTAATGATCAATGAAAATCAGCCACACGATGTGCCGCGATCAAAGAGTTTTATTGGTTTAATAGTAAATTTTATGTATTTTAATGTTATATATTTTAAAGTAACGTTCCCTCTTACAGGTGACTGTGTTTATTACACAATATTTTTTACTACAAAATTAACAATTTATTTGCTATTTGTTAATGCTTTTATAATTTAGGTTTTAGAATACATACCTATAATAGTTACGTTTCCGGCAAACAAGTGTTTTGCAAGGAATAAATAAAACGTTACAGTTAAAATAATTTGATTTATTTAATAAAAACAAAATAATAATGGTACACGTCTTTGATAATCACAGTAAATTATTAATCTTTAAACAATATTTAGATTTAATACATGCTATATTTGTTTTATTCATACACCTTAAGCTCAGGGCTATCCTCATACTCAAATGTGTGAAACAAAAAGTCATACACTGTAGGAGTGCGCTTCCTTCCATCAATAGAAAGTGGTTCTAAATCTATCAAATGACTTGCTACAATATCATCATTGAATTCAAATTCTTCGTTTCCATCTACGTTTACGTCATTATCTTTAATTTCCCTGAGTAAATCTAAATTATTAATATCCTTATCTAATTGAACCCTTGCTAATGCATCTTTAGATTTAGGCATTGATATTATATTAGCCGTGGTGGCTTCTTCTTCTTCTTTAGGTGTAACAGTGTATTTGGTGTAGTCTCCTCTTTTTGCAGAATAATCTTTTTTATCAAATTGCGTTTTTTTAGCTTTATAGTCAAATGGTTTTGTTTTTTTAGAGGAATAATCATACTTTGAAGATTTTAGTAGACGTGGCGTATTGACAATTAAATTATCTATATCGTCGTTGTCTACTGGGTATTCGTTCATCGGAGTTGTTATTATAGATGTCGTGGTGACTTCTTCTTCGGCTGGCGTTACGGTGCGATACTTACTATAATCTGCCTTTTTTGCAGAATAGTCTTTTTTATCAAACTGCCCTTTTTTTGCTTGGTAGTCAAATGGTTCTCTGCCTTTCGATTTAGACGAGTAATCATAATTCACTGCTTTTAGCAGACGAGGCGTATTCGCTATTAAGTTGTCTTGATTTTCAACATCAGAAGCAATTTCTTCGTATATAGTCATGGTAGGGATAGTGTCATCTTCTTTTGACGTTTTACGATATTTTGAGTAGTCATCCTTTTTAGCCCAATCATCTTTTTTCTGAAATTTTGCTTTATTCGCCTTGTAATCATAAGTTTCTTTATCAAATTTTATAGAATTTAATGAACGAACCGTTTGAACATCTGTGTTCTCGTCGAATACTGCAAAGTTTTCTTTTAGAGGCACCACCGAGTCATAATCGAAGTATTTTTCTGTTGCAGCCGGAGATTCATTAAAAATATCCACGTTATTACCGGAAGGTGCTTTGTTCGAGTTGTAATCAAAAGATTTCTTATTATTTTGTGAATAATTTGGCCGAGAAGATGGATCGTAACTATTAGTACCGTACCATTGTTTAGTTACTCCAGGACCACCATAATTTTCCACTTTACTGTCCCCTTTTTGCGTAACCGTGACATATTTGATCAACGCATTCGGTAACGCAAACAATTGTCTATCTTCTATCATCAAATCAAGTGGATAGCCAGGTGATAAAATTGCAGAATTAAATTCCATGTTATTTGTAGAATATACTGGACTAGCACTAGCTTTAGTAAATGGTGCAACAAAAACAAATATTTGAATAGGCAGACCTTGGGGTAAACCTTTTGGCAATATAAGTCTTGTGGGGTATCCAACTTGAGACTCCATCATTTTTAACGGCAAAGAATCCAACCCAAATTCAGCGTCTTCCATTTTCTTGCGAATAGTTTTGAGCGACATAAAGTCTGAAGCAAAGTGTTTCATATCGTCTGATGTTCTAGATATTATATTGGTTCCTAGTTTGAGATTAATCTCAAAAACATCAAGTAACGTGAAAAGATTCTTTTTATTAGCGAGTTCGCTAGGCATAAGCTTTGGTCCCAAATAAATCTTAACCAAACCTTTTTTCGCAACTAAAGACGAGATGTTAACTTTGACTGTAAACGGCTTATGGTTTAATCTAGGTTGGCCTATTTTAACGTTAAACGTCGACTTACTGTCGTCTAATTTTAGTGCGTCTGTAACATCGAACTCAAAGTAATCGTACGCTGTCATCATCTTTTTCACGTCAATATTTACGACCTCCACTCCAGGGAAGTACAGTTCATTTCTTGAGTATGTAGGTAACAATTTTAGAGCACTGTCCACTAGGTCAACTATCTTTTTGTTTATCTTCCAAAACATCGGATCACGAAGAGAAGTCATGTAATGCTCTAGTACCGAAACGTGCCTGAAATAGTTATATGTCATAAATAGTGTGCAATTATTTATAAAGCCATCATCAAATACAAATTAATCAATGTGTAAATTACCTGTTGTTGGTACGATCTCTGCCAAGGAGCTGGCGAGCCAATGTCTCATAACTCCTCTCTCCCGTGACAAGGATTTCCATTAAATGATTCAATATTTCTGTTTTATTATATCCACTCTGGCGCTGAAAAAATTGTTTCTTCAATGATTTATTTTACAAGCTTATTTATTGTCCAAGACAATTATTACAATTTGATTAATTTAAAAAACTAATTATATATTTTAGTAAAATACATACCATGTGACTGACGACTGTTGCAACGTTATTTTCTATAGTTTGTAGTAATGCTATCTCATCATTTACTGGAATTTCTAAAGGCACAGTTCTGTGACTGAATTCATTTCCATCAGAGTAAACTAACTCAGGATCATATGGTATATCAGCTAAAGAATTCCAGTTGAAGCTATCTAACTCCGGCAAGCCATTAGCGTATCTTTCTAAATTATATCTTGCCATAAATTGTTTCATCATCTGATACATATTTTCTCCGTATCTGCTATTAATGTCGTCGTTAAACCATGGCGACAATCTTAGCTTTCTTAAGAAATAATAGGCATTCAAGCCAATATCTTCACGGAAATAGGCTAATTTTGAGTCATCGTCATTGTCGTAAAACATTGCAGTGTAATTGGCATCTAGATAGTAAGCATTTCCTTCATCGCGAATGCCATCTGTGGGAGTGATTTCTTGCCCAGCAAGAATAGACGAAGCTTTGACTAAAACCTCTTTGCGAATAAAGTAATTTGGTAATACCTCATACGGCGCTGGAATAGATAATCTCTCTGTGTCTCTCCTATTTTGAATGGCCATGTAGATGGCATTCACGTATAGTCCGCAGTTTAAGTTTAGACGCGCCCATACAGCTGCATGATAAAACGCTTCAAAGTTTCTAGCGGAGGACAATAGTTCGTAGATTATTTTCAACTCCTTCATGTGTTCAGGATTATATTCACTGAAAATTTCTCCCTTGGGCAGCAAGCCAGCTGCGATGAGCTTTTCCAAATTAGTAACTGCGTCTGGTTTCTGTAATTGAAGCATAATGTTTGAAAACGGATTGAAACATTTTGTCAAACGATTAAATTAAAAGTGGAAATAAATATTTACTTACCAAGAAATCTCCTGATTTTATGGTAATTCCTTGAGATATTAGTAGATCTTTGTTTTCTTCGCAAACGTTTTCAAATAACGGAGTCAACAGTTTTTGGACCTGCAGCCATTGTACTGAAACTAAAACGAAATATTAATGTACTAGCTGCGCCCCGCGGTTTCACCCGCGTAAATGTCGATCCCGTGAGAATATCGGGATAAAAAGTATCCTATGTGTTATTCTGATGTATAAGCTATATTACTGTAAAGTTTCATCAAAATCCGTTCATTAGTTTTTGCGTGAAGGAGTAACAAACATCCAAACAAACTTTCGCGTTTATAATATTAGTAGGATTATTGGGTACCTATAGTAAATACTATTTTACGTTTAAATATGAAGCTGAATCTCTGAATAGTTTGGCATTCGATACCGTATCATACAAATGAAGGAGAAGATTAATGTGTAACATGGCATTGTAACTAAATGTGATGTCCGTATGAGCTAGCGATTGATATGATTCAATAAAATACTTTGCCAACATAGACTGTCTTGTTACGGCTTTCACATACATTATTGCAGTTACGCGTAACATAACTCACGCCATCTTCCCATGGGGTTAGACAGAAACCACAGAACGCCACCTGCTACGATCCATACATACTCCTTTTGCCTCGTTTACGTTCATTCATCTGGTCATGCACGCACGCCGTGAGTACTAAGCACCTGACCTTTCTGGGGAACATCACCAATAAGGTTGCTATGTCCACAGAGGTTAGAAGAACACTTTGCCAAGCTAGACTGTCTTGTTACAGCTTTCACATAAATATGCATTTACACAAAATATTATGGTGACTAACAAAATATATAATATATCAATACTAGCTTCTGCCCACGGTCCGCGTGAAATTTCACCTTCCTCTTAGGGACGGAATTTCGAAATACCCTTTCTTAGTGGATACCTACTCTTCATAAAAAACGCACCCTCCGAATTTCATGTCTCTAGAACCAGTGGTTTAGGCTGTGCGTTAATATATCAGTCAGTCAGGACTTTGAATCCACACTAATATTATAAATGCGAAAGTGTGTCTGTCAGTCTGTCTGTCGGTCTGTTACCCCTTCACGTTTAAACCGCTGAACCGATTTAGATGAAATTTGGTATAGACATAGTTTGGGTCCCGAGAAAGGACATAGGATAGTTTTTATCCCGATATTCCCACGAGATCGACACTTATGCGGATGAAACAGTGGGGCGCTGCTAGTTTTATATATATAGATACTACCTATCGTGAGTAGTAAAGTGGTTCGTTTTAGGGCTAAACGAATGCGAACGGTGGCTGAAACACAATTGGTTTAAGTCTCATGTAATAGGAGGTGAGCCTATGTCCATTAACCGGGTTAATACTAGCAGTTTCCAAATGGAAAAGCCCAATAAAACTTTGCCATAACCGAACCCAGAACCCACCATTACACCATCAAGGCTGAACAATTTAATATTGTTATTTATATTAAAACTAAATAAAGCTCGAGATCCTGGGTTCGTTTCCCATGTCGGGCGAAATGATATTGGGTTTATTCATAGATAATTTTCAGTAGCAGCCCGGGGTCGGAATTTATGCTCGGTTGATGGCAACAGGCTCGCCCTCTCTTACATGGGACACAAATATTATTCGCAAAATGTCGGTGTACTATTGGTACCTACATCTCTGCCTAACCTAACCCTTGAGAAATACAGGCGTAAGATTATTTTATGTTTAAACTACAATCATAATGAGCTGTAGATATAACATTTAAGATGCTAAGATAACAGTTAGCCACCTATTATAATTGTCATGAGCCATTAACGTTGTACGTTCTCTATGTTAATGGCTTAAACATTATTTACGAAATGTACGGTCACCAAAAGAGATAAGTAACCAGGGTCGTCGGATATAGTTGAAGTTTAGTAAGAAACCGATAGATGTTTTGGAATGACATTTAATTTGATAAATGAAGTTTGTTTTCTATTAATTAAATAACATTTTATTCGAAAACATCCATGGGGTTCTTACTAAACTTCAACTAAGTACGAGTATATCCGACTACACTGGTTACTTATCTCGTTTGGTGACTAGGTGTACTATATGTATTGAGATGGTGGGATGAGCTAAATAATAACAGCCGCACGGGTCGATCGATCAGGTTAAGCTACGCTTGCCGCGGTTGGTCCGTGGATGGGTGACCATCTTTACATACCAAGACCCCTCCGTGCCTCGGAAAGCACGTTAAGCCGTTGGTCCCGGCTGTCATTCGTGGATCTTTGACAGTCGTTACGGGTCGTCAGAAGCCCGAAAATCTGACAACCAGTCTTACCAAGGGGTATCGTATTACCCAGTAACTGGGTTGTGGAGGTCAGATAGGCAGTCGCTCCATGTAAAATACTGGTATTCAGCTGCATCCGGTTAGACTGGAAGCCGACCCCAACATAGTTGGGAAAAGGCTAGGCAGATGATGATGGTGGGATGAGCTGGATTCCTTCAACAAGAACTAGTCCTTAGTAGCTTTGAACAGAGAGAAGTGGAAAGAGAGTAGGGAGGTATTTGCCCTGCAGTGGGACATCACAGGCTAATAATAATAAAGTGTACTATAAATTGGGACACCTTTGCTTAACCCTTCGAGAAATACAGGCATAAAATTATATTATATTTAAACTATAATCATAATGAGCTGTAAAACATTTGAGATGCTAAGATAACAGTTAGCCACCTATTACTTTTGACGTGAGCCATTAACGTTGAGGATGTATCGAGTGCCAAACATTTATCATAATGACTATTTTAACTATCTCTGATTGCTCCGGACGAACACGAGATTAGTCATAATATTTTATACTAAATGGCTACCGTAAATTAAACTAAATCTTTTACATGATTATAATCTTTGTTTTTATTCGTACGAAAACTAGTAATGCACTGAAAACATTCGCATGTTTAGAGAATTCTATGATTGCCAGTGGATTGCTATGGGCTATTTGGTAGATTATTACCACTAAAATATAAGTTATAGAAGTAACAAAATGGTGTACCCTACTAACAGCTAGCATGAATGAGCTATAGTAGCGATCGGATGGGGCAGAGGCTTCATACCGTGCAAGATCAGGAACCATCCATCATCTACCTATTGCTGAATGTCTCAGGACAGATTGCAATAAAAAGAATGAGAAAAAATAGTCCCTATTGGTCACGCTACGGACTACACGGACAACCCTGACTTTAGAAACACGACTCTATCAACAAGCTCCCATTGGTTCTAACACTACTTATGATGATTATGTAATACATGAGGTCCATATTTGACTACTACTCTCATAAAAGCCCAAGCAAAAACAGTAAATGACTGCTCTTGATGCACCACATCCTTTCAAGTCTAGTCCCTCCTAGAAACATTTGAATGCACCCCTCTAGTAGGTACCCTCGGTTAAATAGAAAAAAAATCTTCATTTATACGATGGAAGTTTCTAGCCGAGGCATATTATTATAATAAAATCAGCTCGCCGTCCGGTAAGGACCAGCCGTGCTATTCTGTAAAAATCTCACCATGAAAACTTAGGTGAAGTGAGGTTAACGTGAGCTGTCATTGCACCTGATGCTAGGGATTGACACAATTGACAACTCACTTTAAGCTCACTTCACCTAAGTTATCACGGTGAGATTTTTACAGAATAGAGCGGCAGGCCCGGGTCGACGGCGCGTTGTGTTCCACGCGCGCCTCTAAGAGATGTCAGCACTAACTGACGGGGTCCGCTAGGGCCGATGCCTGCCAGGGTCGCGGGTTATTCGAAAGAGATACCGTGGCCCCTGGCACAGGCAACTGAAGGAACATGGGTGGGTTTAAGTCACTAAAAGTCTGACACGCCCTCCCGCTCCGCTCAGAGCGGGAGAGGTTATTTGATGAATTGCCACCCAAAAAAAAAGGCATACATTAAAATTGAAGCAACAATGAACGTATCATCTCAACACTGTTTTTAGACGGCGCAATTTTTATTGTAGCTTCTACTTGTTGTATTCAACAGGAAATTAAATTGCACCGTGTGAATCAGTCTTTTATCTTACCAATTTCATTAGGCCGTTCTGAAGGTTCAGTTGGTACTTGTATCAAGTACCCCGAAATATGTATTACGAGCACAGTAATCACTAACACTGCTGTTAACGTCTTCATTTTGTTAAGCTGACTGTGGTTTTGAGTACAAATCTCACAAATTTATAGTGAAAGAATTTTCAAAGTTCATAGACATTTTGTTCGGAGTTCTGATAAGAGTAGTTGAATGCACTAACAGTTATGACTGTTAATGCAATATGTTAATAACAAGTTCACAGGTCATTGGCCTAATGCCCTAAGTGAATGATTCACTGTATTCTTGTGCAATATGCAATTGTTGACGGCACAAAGCCCGGCGGGTGTCATTGACATTTTACGTTATTTTGTAATGTTACGGGTACATTTTCGCGATAACGCGAGCTACCTTTTGCTCGCTCTCTGGTTGTACAGCGAGGCGTCGAGCAGTGTGTGAGAGAGAGCGCGCGAAGTGTAGGTCGCATTATCGCGACAATGTAGCCGTAGCATAAAGCGGGAACCTACCTTCTACCTTTTTCTTTCTTTCTATTTTTTTAGGATTCCATACCTCAAAAGAAAAACGGGACCCTTATAAGATCATTTCGTTGTCCGTCTGTCTGTCCGTCAGTCAAGACCCTTTTTCTCAGGAATGCGTGGAGTTATCAAGTTCAAATTAATATCAAATACACAGAGCTGCAATACCTTGAAGCAGTGAAAAAATCAAACTTCTAAGTCTACGCAGTCAATAGATACAGGCGTTTATGTTCCGAAATCCCAAATGCAGCTTTCAAGGTCTTTGATTAGCAACATAAGAAATAATATTATGTAAGCATAGTATAGCATCACGTCTGTAGTCTACAAAGGGTTCGGCAGAGGTGAATCTCCGGACTCCGAGCTGCTACTGAGTAAAGTCTTAATGGTAGAGCCCAAAAACGACCGGGGAATCGAACCCAGGACGTCACGCTGCGCGAGGCGAGTATTATGTAAGGTTTGATAATGATGCTATCAAACGGTCTGCTTATTTTGTTTATCAACTCAATGTTATTGTGTTCTTATTAAATCATCTACACACAAATAATTTAGTCACTAGGCATTCAAAATTGAAACTTGGTAACTTTGAAACAAACCTTAATTTTACATGATTTCGAGAAAACACAAAGATGCTATAGTCTTTGTAAGCGTATGATCTGGGGTTCGAACCCACACTTGGTAGTCGAAGCTAGTCTAGTAGCTTCGACGACGAAAATCCATCGTTAATCATAAAGTCAACATTGTTACGTTGTTAAAAAGGGGATGATGCAAATGTCACCGTGAAAACTTAGTTGAAAGTGAGCTTGAAGTGTGCTGTCAATAGTGTCAATCCCTAGCATCAGGTGGAATGACAGCACACTCCACCTAAGTTTTTACAGTGAGTTTTTTACAGAATAGCTCGGCAGTATAGTTGTCTCTCTCTTGCGCTGGAACAATGATGGCTGTAACACGATATAATCGCCCTCGTCACGACTGTAATACGGACGCTGATCATTACGGATACGTTTCAAGTCATGTGAGTTTTACGAGCAACAAAGTTGCATAAACACAGTAGGTACCTATCTACATTCCAAAGAGATAAGTCTTCGACAGTTAATTGGCCAGTTTCAATAGATCAGCTCAGTTTTGGCAGCTGCACCATGCGTTGGCTCTGCATACCGACGTCATAGCCTGATGTGTGAAAATGATCTTTGGGAAATGTTTTGTTTATACATTGTCGGCTCTTTACAGTAGTCAATTGTTCAATGAGAATAGAAATAGAGAAGAAACATGAAAAGTGTGCTACATCTTGTAGACACCTGAAGGCCAATTCTCGTAATTTAAAACGTTCAAAATCTAGTCGCAGTCTCATCTTAGCGAGAAACAAATGTCAAAACTTGTCAAAAATGTATGGAAATTAGAGGTATTTTTGACAGATTGAGACTGAGAAAAGACTGAGCGGTCTTAAAATTACGAAAATTCCCCCTCAGGTTTCCTACTGCAAGGCAAGACTTATAAGCAGGCAACTTATTTCTACATCTTTCATAATTACTTTTTATGACTTTGGGAATTGTCCCAATGCTGCAGTATAGCTTTAAAAACAGTATGGATAGTCATACTGTTTTTAAAGCTATACCTACCTACTCGCCCCCATTATGTGACTTATAATACTAGTAAATTGCTGTCAATGTGTGTGTGTGAGTAGTGGTGGCCTTACTTTGTAGATCGTGGGTTCGAACCCACGCAGCGCTTTATTCTGTATAAATAATTTAATCACCACTGCTCTCAAAACGGAGAAGGAAAACATCTTTAGGAAACCGGCATGTCCTAGAACCAAAAAATCGGAGACATGTGACATCCACCCACCCGCACTGGGCCAGCGTGGTACCCCACCCCCTTTCAAAGAGAGGAGGCCTGATAGTGGACTGTGTGTGCATTGTAGACTGATTATGTACGTGTGTGTACTAAAACCTGACACACTGCCAACTCCTTCAAGGAATACAAGTAAGAATATCTCAGGATAGGCAGTTACAAAATAAAAACACGTGAATAACACGTGATGTAATATTGTTTATACCTCAAGTATTATAAATAAAAAACAGCGTAGTCTGTGCCCCCGATGGTTCGCTGAACTGACCTAAGTCAAAGTCAAGTGATCACGTTTTAATCCACAGAATATTGTGTTCCAATTAGTTACGGAGCTTATCTATACATGGAGACACAATATCATTAAAAGAAATGGAATTTTAAAGTTACATAATATCGCGCCTGTAATCACTGAAGAATTAGACAGAGGTGTACCTATAATACCCTCACATTTCGCCAGTTCTGTATATAAGGGGACTACATGACCTAAAGCGCGGTCACTGTCGGACTGCATAGAAAAGAAAGAGAAACGCGATGACACAACGCTGGTAATTTATTGCAAAATGTGATGCAATTATCTATTTACAAAAAATCTATTGTTTGAAAACAAAAATGAAAACACTAGTAGTAGGTATGTTGCTTGTAGAATAATATGACAAAAAATCAGAATTATTGTATGTATCTTAGTTAGTATGGTTTTTATTGTAAAAATAAAGTGTTTAGAGGTATCTTCATGTTTTTTTTTCTATCGTATCAATTTAGTTGTATTATGTTTTCGACACACTATATGTTACTAGCATATATCCTGAAGAATATCATGTATTTTTCTGATTTTGTTTACTGTATTCGATCATATTATACACACATCAAAAGTGTCTAGGGATCAACATATATTTTTGCAATAACTTTTCTCCTGATTGATATTAATTAAAATTTTCTTTAAGGATTCATCAAATAAAGTGTTTTCGTTTGTCACAGTAACGATAAACCAAGTCACCTTTGCATTAATAAAGAAATTTGCCATTTTCCTAATAAAGGGATTTTTGACATTTGAACCACTAACACAAAAGTTCGAAAAAAAGACTGAAATAACAGTTTTCTTTAAAATTTTATTGGGTAACTTAAACAATTAATAATCCGTGTTTCTACCGCGAACACTAACAACACAAGAACATCGGTTTGGCATACTCAAAATGAGTTCATCCAAATCACGCTGTGGAATGGCAGCTCATGTTCGTTGCAACAACAAAAAAAGGTCTTCTTGCGACTGGATACCCTCCATATTCGGCAGAGCTCTTCTCTGTAGCATATCCCATGCATGCTCAATCGGGTTCAAGTCTGGCGACTGAGCAGGCCAGGGCAGGACATTGATGTTAGCTGCGGCGAGAGTCTGTCTTACAACTCTTGCGGTGTGCGGTCGTGCATTATCATGCATTAACTGAAATAAGGGACCGATTTGCACTTGTAGAGGAACGATGACGTCTGATACAATCGTCTCAGCATAAATTTGAGCGTTGAGGTTGCCTCTGATCCAAATCAACTCAGTTCTTCCGCCGATCCAAATACCCGCCCATACCATGATGGTTCCACCACTATAAGGATGGACTTCCTGGCAGGATTTTAATCGCTGTTGGCGTCCAGGGGTTCTCCAGTGTCGTATACGTCTTGTATCCGGTCTCATACCAAAACGAGACTCATCAGAAAAGCACACGAAACGCCATTGTTCTTCTGCCCAATTTCTGTGTTCAAGAGCCCATTGATATCGAATCCTACGATTGTGCATTGCTATAGGTGGTACCCGTAGCGGTCTTCGGGAATGAAGGTTCACTTCATGCAAGCGGTTTCTGACTGTTTGGTCGCTAATTAAGTTCCCTGAAGAGTGATGAAGCCTCACGGCTAACATCATGGCGGTTATTGTTGGAGCTCTTCGAGTTAAGATTTGAATGTATCGGTCTTGTCTCCGTGTGGTGCAGCGATACCGTCCTCCATGGCGCTCAGCCACGGTACCAGTGCTTCGGTAACGTGTCCAAAGTCGACTGATAACACTCTGACTTGTATTCAGAGCTAAAGCCACAGTACGTTGCCGGGAACCAGCTTCTATCATTCCCACGGCTCTGAGCATTTCTTCCCTGCTTAAATGACGTCGCCGCTCCATAATAACGTTGGTTTTAATCAGTTGTAGGGAAACAGTAGCACTAATAATGTCTTCAATGCGTTGTATGTTTTTATAGGGAAAATATTGACAGCTGATTTTCATCTTTTACTCGAATTTGATTCACAGTTCCTGATTCAAATTATGAAATGCACCAAAAAGGATCCATATAAATTTATAAAATCATAAATTTATTACAAAGCCACATCTCAATCTCAAGAAATCCGCATAAAAATGCTTGATCCCTAGACACTTTTGATGTGTGTACTTTTAGGCATTAAGTATAAAACTTGCGTTTTTAGCGTTTAGGTCATGTAGTCCTCTTAAGTCTCATATTATAATAGGTGACGATCCTACTGCCATCAACCGGGTACTAATCCAGACTCCGGGCTGCTACTGAGAAATTCCTAATGGGAAAGTCCAATATCCCGTAAATTTGCTCGACCTAGGAATCGAATCCATGAAACAGGAACCTCATGATCAGCAGTAGCTTCAGCGACCACTAGACTAGGTTAGACGCTAGAGGGAGTTAGTCATCATCACCTGCCTAGCCTTTTCCCAACTATGTTGGGGTTGGCTTCCAGTCTAACCGGATGCAGCTGAATACCAGTATTTTACATGGAGCGACAGCCTATCTGACCTCCACAACCCAGTATACTGGATAATAAGATACCCCTTGGTAAGACTGTTTGTCAGACTTACGTCGGAAGGGAGTTACTATTACGATAATAATTACGTACTTATAATGTTGTATCTCGTATTAGAGATTTTTTTATGTGACTGCTGATCGTGGGTCTTTGTTTCGAGCACATTACAGTCAACAGCACATCAGTGGTAACACTTGCATTACGAAAATCACTTTTACACATATCATAATCAATCTTTAATGTCTCCACTGCAGGACACAGGCCTGCTCTCATTGAAAGGGCCGTAATCCACCACGCACACACATGTGGCATTTCTTCGAATGTTTTGGTTGTAGGACAAGCCGGTTTCCTCACGATGTTTCCTTTCACCATTTTGAGAGCAGTGTTGATCAAATGAAATAAAGAAAGTAAAGTATTTGCCTGGGTTCGTACTTACGACCTACATAGCTCTCCACCCTTACTGTTACGCGCTGTCGATTCGGTTGACTGTACCTAATATTGAACTTTTTAGTTAGGAACTTATCAGTAGCATACGTACAAGAGTTTTCTTCGTTGGCAGGCTCATCTCCTTGAGGGTACAGTACGGGCGGTAGGTATATTGTTATTTTATGTTTTACTAAAAGAGAAGATACTTTACTAAGTTAAAATGTCTCTCATGCGTTTGTTTAT
The DNA here is from genome assembly GCA_914767645.1 of Hydraecia micacea. Classification (NCBI taxonomy): domain Eukaryota; kingdom Metazoa; phylum Arthropoda; class Insecta; order Lepidoptera; family Noctuidae; genus Hydraecia; species Hydraecia micacea. The sequence continues at coordinate 8,695,687 of OU611794.1, forward strand.
TCTCCGGCACCCATAACCTCGGAAGAAAAGAGGTAGTCGTGAATCGCAAAAACAAGAAGTCTTACTAACTGTCGTTAATTCTGCAGGTCAAAAAAATACTCGTGGGTATTGAACCCGCAACATAGTAGCACAGCCGTTAACCACTAAGCCACTGTCCCATCAGCGTGTTTCTGTGGAGACACGTATCGCAAAAGTCATAAGTAGACAAGACAAAAATGTGAGGTCAGACGGAGTTAAAATAACAGTGATAACGTTTCTTGTTTATTTTTTAATATTTTTACATAAGTTATTGCTGTATGAACTTTCTAGAAAATCTTTCTCGGTCTTTATAAATTCACTAGCTTCGGCCCGCCACTTCGTCCGCGTGAAATTTCTCGTTTTCCCAACCCGATTACATACCACTAATTACTAACTACAGTGCGATCGACGAGAGATTGCGTTTCTGGCACCTGTCACTGCGACAATTCTAGTAGCTAATAAAGATCAAATTCGCAAAACTCGTATTCGTTTGTATGAAACTGACAGGTGTCAAGAACATATTCTTTCCACGGCTGGACTGTAGTTAATTCTACAGGTCAAAAAATACTCGTGGGGATCGAACCCGCAACACGTAGCACAGCCGTCAGTCAACCACTAAGCCACTGTGCCAATAACAGTGTGTTTCTGTGGAGACACGTATCACGAAAGTAAACATGACCTAAGACAAAAATGTGAGGTCAGTCGGAGTTAAAATAACAGTGATATCGTTTCTCGTTTAGTTTTTAATCTGTTTACTTACGTAAGTTAATGCTGTATGACCTTTCTAGAAAATCTTTTCTTACAATGTAATACCTTTACTTACAATGTAAGTGTGAGAAGTGTAGTATTTTAGTAAGTAACTTACGTAAGTAAACAGATTAAAAACTAAACGAGAAACGATATCACTGTTATTTTCTCACTCACACACACATATTGACAGCTATTTACTAGTATTATAAGTCACGTAATGGGGGCGAGTAGGTAGGTATAGCTTTAGAAACAGTATGGATAGTCCTAGTCATAAAAAGTCATTAAAAAAGATGTAGTTAAGACTAGAGTCAAGAGCAAGTCCATTTCAAATAATAAAAAAAAAATTTAGAAATACGTTGCCTGCTAGTAGGAAACCTGAGGGGCAATTCTCGTAATTTTAAGAACGTTCACAGTCTGATCTCAGTCTCGACCTGTCAAAAATACGTCTAATTTCCATACATTTTTGACAAGTTTTGACATTTGTTTCACGCTAAGATGAGACTGCGACTAGATTTTGAACGTTTTAAATTACGAGAATTGGCCTTCAGGTGTCTACAAGATGTAGCACACTTCTCATGTTTCTTCTCTATTTCTATTCTCATTGAACAATTGACTACTGTAAAGAGTCGACAATGTATAAACAAAACATTTCCCAAAGATCATTTTCACACATTAGGCTATGACGTCGGTATGCAGAGCCAACGCATGGTACAGCTCCCGAAACCGAGCTGATCTATTGAAACTGGCCAAACTTATCTCTTTGGAATGTAGATACTGTACCTACTGTGTTTAGGCGACTTCGTTGCTGGTAAAACTCACATGACATTAAACGTGTCCGTAATGATCAGCGTCCGTATTACGGTCGTTACGAGGGCGATTATGTCGTGTTACAACCATCATTGTTCCAGTGCAAGAGAGAGACAACTATACTGCCAAGCTTTTCTGTAAAAATCTCACTGTGAACTAACTAAGGTGAAGTGAGCTGTTATTCCACCTGATGCTAGGGATTGACACTATTGACAGCACACTTCAAGTTCACTTCACCTAAGTTTTCACGGTCACATTTGCACCATCCCCTTTTTAGCAACGGAACAATGTTGACTTTATGATTGACGATGGACTTTTATTGTTGGTCTAGTGGCTTAGACTGCTAAGTGTGGATTCGAACCCCAAATCATACGCTTACAAAGACTCGCATTTTTGTGTTTTCTCGAAATCATGTAAAAATAAGGTTTGTTTCAGAGTTACCAAGTTTCAATTTTGAATGTGTAATGACTAAATTATTTGTGTTTAGATGATTTAATAAGAATATAATTACACTGAGTTGATAAACAAAATAAGCAGACCTTTTGATAGCATCATTATCAAAGCTTACATAATATTCGCCTCGCGCAGCATGACGTACCTGGGTTTGATTCCCCGGTCGTTTTTGGGCTCTACCATTAAAACTTTTCTCAGTAGTAGTAGTCAAAATCATTGTGATCTTTACTTTCGTTACGATAAGGTTACTGTTACGTAGCTGTTGTCAGAGGTAAAAAAAACTGTGATTGAACGGACTGTTTTCACCCTTGTTCTTTCTGTACACAGAACATAATATTAAGTACTGCCATCTAGTTAGCATTTACTGAAACCGTGCAAACTGAGTTACGAGTCCTACTACTAAGTCAAGATTCGTCGAAAATGAATGAAGTACTAGTTCGGTTTTCCTTAAACCGATGCGCTAAAATAATTAGAAGGGACTACGACACTGTTATTTATAGTTTCCAGTGGTCCTATTTGAAAAGTCTCGAACTCTTCCATTCAGTGCCACCTAGTGGCGCGTGCCTGAACCAACACCTGTTTGGAAACTGCAAGTAATTACGGTGTAGATGTCGTTACTTAACCAGTTAACTATGATTTATTAATTTAGTAATAGTAGAAGTAGTAACAACTTAGATTATTTACCCCTTTATTCATAAACGTTGCTTAAAGTTATGTAGTGCTTAGCGACTATTTAACCATACATTTTTGACTTTTGAACGTCATTTAACTTTAATTATTGTTTATAAAACCGTTTCGAAACCGGCGAGATCTTCACAGGCAGCCAAGACTAGCTAAATATAGTAAAAGCTGTTTAGCCATGTGTGTTCGGATATATGTAGAATAGAATAGAATACTCTTTATTATGTACACCATATAAATTACAGACATAAATATAGAAATTAAAAAAAAAAGAAAAAGAAGACCTACTTACTAATAATTTTTACAGCTTACAAGAATTTGTTGACGGGAAACATTTTGTTTATTATAATTATTGTTTATTATAATATTTGCATGCTATGATAGAAGCAAAATATGTAGGTATGCTCTATAATGTACCTATTAAAAAAAACTTTAAATACCATGTTTTATGCCAATACATATTATAAACACGTTCACCAGTTATCAACTTAATCAACTCAATCATGATCTGGCTCACTTAGCTCTCAATTTTGTTATTTGAGACTTCTGCCAAAACTTTTGCTACTTAGAAGGATTGATGACTCCAATTTATTCCAATTTTTTCCAGATGGTTGAATCTTGATATCGTATTAGAGGCCTCAGAATACCTACTATTCAGTCTTACAGATAACTAGGTATACTTACCTAGGTAGCTTTGTTTGAGACATCTGAAAAAAGATGATGACCAAAATAAAAAAGTAGGTAGGTTTTTCTAGTACAGATAACTAATACCTAGATACATTGACCAAGATAAGCGTCCCAAAATTAGTCAGGTTTCTTTTTTTATACAGGCTACCTAATTAATTATTATGTATTTTTCTCGGCCAGGGACAGGTTATCGCATTTCTCTTCGTGGGTACTAAAAAGGAGTAGTGATTATGGGACTTTATTCATTAGGTACAAATCGGATCTTGAATGGCCTCCTTATATGAAAGTGTTATGCTTCCGATGAAAGCTGCAGACCAGGATCAGGTAAGGACCATCCTGCGTGGAGACGAAGGCAGGCAATCGCCACGGTGTTGTTGGGAAAAACAGCGTTTTCCTTTCCTTTTACAGGAGGAACACCAGCGCCCTAACTGCGTAACACACTATCGATCTCCATCTGAATCATTATGAAGGATATTGCTTCATTTTGTTCGAACAATTTGTATGTTAAACAATGTAGGTAATGTAAAGAATGTTGTTGAGACCCATTGCTTTATATAAAGGTAAAAAGCCAACTAAATATATACACAGCAATTCACCGATTGATTCATGAGCTGCCCGGAGTAGTGACTCCGGGCAGCTCATTAATCAATCAATCGGTACTATGCATACACCTGCATAACTCACAGTCCTATGTTACTTAAAAGTGATTTGTTTTTTAAAATTAATTATATATGTGTTGCAATTTTCAGTCTCTATGAAAGTTAACCCATTAATCATGTATTCAATGTAATAAATAATCTCTCTGTAGACAGTAGTAGGTTTTTAGTTTGCAGATATAAAACTGGAGCTGCACATGGTTGCATAATGGCATGATTTGATTGCTGTGGACAATCCTTTTTTCAGAAAATCTTTGTTAATATATTAGTTCTGTAGTTTCTGCCTACCATCATGGGAAGGAGGCGTGAGTTTATGTATGTATAGAGGTGTGAGGAACAGGTTGTAAAGTTCACTCATACTCTATAGAAAAGGGAGGATCCTCCGACCAGACCATTGTTTTGTCTGGCGACCAACTGCCCGATGACTCATGTCGGGCCGTTGTATCTATGCTAGTTGCGCGGTAAACTCTGCTTGCGAGATGCAGGATTTGCGTGACGTCAGTAGGACGCGTTGTTCGCATGTGGCCTTGTAGATACCGCTACATATGTATTAAGGTATATTCAAATGTATGTTTCTAATTGTTGTTATTTCAAGTTAAACAAATATAAACTTTATTTTAGTGGTAATTAAGTTGATTTCAGAGTGATTACACTATTTAAAACGTTATAAAAATGTTTGAAGTTGTAGCGTAAACTGAACTTTTTTGTGTGGGTATTAAAGTAATTTTTCCAAATACTCATATTTGTCTACACGTTTACAACTAAATCGCGAACGGTGATTAGTTAAATAGATACCCTATCCTTTTGATTGTCGCCGCAGTTGGGTAAAACTAAAAACCATTCGCGATAGGCGTTTTTTTTTTATCTTTACCCGAACAGAGCCTCTAAACAAGTTTCTGGTAGGCTTCAGCTAATAGTGGCTGTTAGTAGCTGACTAAGCCATATTTATTAAGTTGTAGTTTACAATTACTGATCAATATAACAAATATACGTAAATAACAACATCAAATGTTTAGTAAAGAGAACATTGGTGGCTCTTTTAGTCACTCAAACTAGATGAATAAGAAGAGCCATTAATTGTTTGCCTAAACCATAAATATAAGTGTATTTAAAAAAAAAATAAGAGAACAACCTGTAATTAAAAATAGTTCAGTTTATTTTTTTAATGATTTTTTAAAATTGCTTCATAACAGTCGTTGTCATTGTTTAGTTCAGTCTTCATTCTGCAGTTATACATTTAAATATCAATAATGTTTCGATCGCGGTTAACTTTAAGGTCAAGGTCTGTGTCCACGAAGTACGTCGAATCGATGGGCGTCCTGTCCACCAAGTTATAGTTCTTGAGCACCCAGCGATTCCACCTGGTCTTCATGTCGCACGTTGTATTCTTGTGGAAAATCTTTACATCCACAAACTTCATGTTAGGTGTGAAGAAGTTTTCAACATCAATGCGACGATCGAGGGGGAAGCCAAGAGGCATCTTGTCCAGAAGGACGGTTGACCTGAAGTCGACCACGAGATCTTTGCGGTTCACGTCCAAGATATTAATATCTACGTTATCAACCAGTTTCAATGGTGTCACAATGACGTAGACCACCATATCCATACCTCCAGTGAAACCCTTAGGGAGAAGAAGTCTGGTAGGAAAACCGGTGTGGTAGTTTCTCAAGTCTTTGATCAAGAGGTCGCGTATGTCGGTGATGGACTCAACCTTCTTCACCAAATCGCGGGTCATCATGCGGTCGCGGACAAGGTTGTGCATGTCATGTGAGTCCCTAACGATTGTATTCTTGCCAGTGGTCAGCTTGTATAGGAAGGTATCTAATTCAACGAAGTTAAGTCGGTTGATGTTAATGTCAATGAGACGGTTCCAGTTGTCCTTTTTCGGTCCAAGGAATATCCTTACGACACTGTCAACTGACTTGTCAGACAATACATCGAGGGTGACCTTAAACGGTTGGTGGTTGAGGCGGCGCTTGCGAACAACGAATTTCATATCAGATTTGGTCTTCTTCATCTCCTCTTCGGTCAAGGAAACGGCGTTGGTCATGTCCATTAGATAGTCATCAAAGTAAGTGACGAGCTTATCAACCACTACATTGTCGATCTTCACTCCGGGGAAGTGGAGGTCCTCCTTAGTGTACATAGGCAGACGCAGCTTGAACAAGCGCACCAAATCAATGATACGTTTCTGCAGCATGTAGAAAACTGGGTCACGGAGAGCCGTCTGGTATGTGTCCAGGATAGAAGGAACGACGAAGTACCTGTAACAAAAGGATGTGATTAATTTTCACAAGTGTAAAGTATTATAGAACAATCCTGTCCGATCAATGATTTATTGACTGACAGCACAAAGCTTAATTAACCACTCAGGATACCAAAAAGAAAAGGCTACAAGCCTAGGGCAAAAGCTTATAAAATTAAAAATCTCTGACATACTTTATTTCTGAACTATACTCTACTAGTACTCTTTTAATTTTTAAAATACTCTAAGCGCTTTGGGGAAAACAGAGTCTTTAGCGATACTTACTTGTCAGAATGTAAAGTGTTAAGACCAAGAGCAGCCTTCATGACGATCAGCAGGTAGCGGTAAGAGTCAACGACGGTCTTGTCAATGTCAAGTTTGTCGATTTTACCGAAGATCAGTTTTCCTAGAACTTCTATATCTTCAGTCTTGGTCAGTTCAAGTCTTATGCCGTTAATCTGAAAAAAGTATTTTTATTTTTTTTTAATGTTCGGCCAATATTTCACTATTAGTTTTAGTAGTTGTAAAAGGATTGTTATTTAATTTCCGAGAAAGAGACATTATTGGCATAGTAAGAATACTTACTTCGATAAATCCTTTGATAATAGCCTCCCTAATGATCTTCTCATACTCTTCGCACAAACGGATCACGTCAAGGTTGGTGTCGCGAGTAATAACGTAGTTGTTGAGTCTAACAGGTAATTCAATACCATTGTGCAGTTTCAGCCAAGGCCAGTATCCCTTCTTGATGGGCTTGTACCAAGATAAGTCCTTAATCGGGCCTAATCCATTGGACAAACGCTCCAGGTAGTATCTAGCAAGGATCTGTTGGTACGTATACACTGTCAGCTCAAAACGCCTCGTCTTCAGTTTGTCCATAACTTGGTCCTTCATCCAGAATGGATAGTCAATGTGGAAGTAGTAATAGTAAGTGTTAAGGTCGATATCCTCTGTGAAGTAGCGGAGTTTGTCTTCGTCGCTGAGGAACACACGTTTGTCATATATGTTCTCGTCGATTATGTAAACATCCTTGTCTGTCTTCTTGATTCCGTAGAAGTCGCACAGTTTTGAGTCCAGAAGCCCCTTCTTTATTTTCAGTAGGTATGCCTTTTGGATAACATCAGCGCGTACGAAGTAGTATGGGTAGATCTCATAGGGAGGAGGCAGGATGATTCCCTTGCAGTCTTCGCGATGTCTGACTGCCACAGTGAGAGCGTAGACGAACATGCCTTCATTAAGGTAAAGACGCATCGAGGAGGCGGTCTTGATGAAGGTGGTGAAGTCCTTGGCATAGAGCAGCATGTGGAATATGGTGACTACTTCCTTGAGCTGACGGTCAATGTGCAGGGTGAAGATCTCACCGCGTGGCAGAACTCCTACCTTGACCATTTTAATAAAGTCCTTTACAACATCGGTTTTCTGAAAAAAGAAGTCACGTTTTAATAGAAGCACCGAATATGGGAAGCATAAAATAGATTAAAAATTAACATGTTTTGTTGATACAAATTAAAACAAATTAACATGTTTTGTTGCACTTACGGTGAAAAGCTCTTTGTTGTCTTCGATTTTGAAGTTCTTGCCAATGTCTTCAAGGTCCTTGTACATCAAGGGATCCGTCACATGGTTCAGTAATTTCAAGATGACCATTTGCCGTTGCTTGATGTCCATTGTCACTAGAAGTTAAATACAATGTGTAGTACGTGAAACACTATAACATTATTATAAACTGGAGTGTAGTACATTCTATTCCTGTTAGAAAGCTGCCGATAGAGAATGGGTGAAGGGTATAATATGGAATTTATCTACCATAATATTCTAAGACGATAGTAGATAGCAAAGAAAAACTTACCTATAGTGGTATCGTCAACCTCAGGCCTAGCCATGGCCACGGTGGCCAGGCTCACAATCACTAATAAGACAGCCCTCATCGTGGAGTCGACTCGGTGTGAGTTCAACTGTGCTTCTATTTAAACTGCATCCCCTTTTATACTAAAATCGGATGACAATATTATCTTCCAATGTGTTATTCTTTAGTTCTTAATATCTACTAAAGGGCATTACAATGTAAGGAAAGTGTAGGTTATCAACAGCAATATTATTTTTTATGTTCGATACTTAGGTTCAATTACTTTAATGTGTTTTTGTATCGGGTCAAGATAGTGTATGATGCCAACAGACTTAAACAATTTATTCATAGTCAATCTATTCTTTGTTTCCAATTGATGTTATTTCAAGTTAAGCATATCATCATCATCATCTGCCTAGCCTTTTCCCAACTATGTTGGGGTCGGCTTCCACTCTAACCGGATGCAGCTGAAACCAACAAATATATATAATAATAATATAATATAGCCTCGACCAACACCTGAGGAGGCTCTCGTTGGGCAGCTGGATCAAGGGCTTGATTCAGAAAGCAGTACTTCTGGACACGGCTCGCATTGTCAGGAGGTTCCTCTCTCTGGAGCCCTGACCGCCGGTAGCTTGGACCCTGTTCCCGATACCGGTGGGCTACTATTTTTAAATGTTTTTATATATTTTTTTTTTATATTCTAATATTTAAAAATATAATTGATATGTATTTAGATGAATAAAAGAGATAATACATAAAAGTAATAATTTAATACACAATAATCTATATATATAATATATGATACACAGAGCCTTCCGGTTTTCCGAACAAAATGTGACATATGGACGTGACGCGACATATGATTAGGCCGCGGCTTTGCTGTTAGCCTTTATTATTCCATTGCCGGGAAAAGGCCTCACTGCATAACTTCCAGCTCTAACAACCCAGGGCTCACGTAGACCACTGGTCTTTTGTTTTGCCCAAACGTCGTTTGTATTGTTTTGTTTTAAGGACACTAGAAAAAATTGTCTCGCAGACAGCTATCAGGGCTTTTTTTTGCTTTAATTAGGTAACTATTTTTAGCTCTAAAATCATGACCAACATTAAACTTAAAATTATTAAGATTGATTCTGGGAAAGTTTTACGAAAAGGTATCTCTCACCTTCAAGAATATAAAGTCGGAAAGATTTTTCTAAGAAATCTGATTACCTAATTCTATTTTTAGGATAAAAGTAAAATGTTTCGTTAGCGTTATTTATAAAGACCACATAAACTAAATGACGGTTAAGAAGGAAACGGTAATCTATGTTTCTTTATTTCCTTTTAGAAGCCCTACAGCTTTTAATCGTTACCCTTGGGAGTTAAATGAGAGTGCTCTGGAATATCAAAACAGGGATTACTTTCATACATATATATAGCTATTACCTACTACATAGCTACATACATGTTTTTTTTTATTTCATTTCAATTAGGTTTGCTCTTGACGCTAGTCTAGGTCAGAGGTGACAGAGACAAAGTCGACGATGACGACGATGGAGTGAGCTTACTCGTTCACTCTCACTTGAAGAGAAGAAGAGATTCGGGTTGTATGCGCTCGGAAACACAGACGCAGTAGAGAGTTCTACTCTTTTGCTGTGCGCATTATAAAAGAGAGTTGAAAACGCTTTGTGCGAATTGGTGGAATAGCAACTAGGCAGGGATGGTAACTTGCAGTGCGTCTGGATGTTAAAAGGTAGAAGGGGGCAGGTGGAATGAGGTCGTGGAGTTCTTGAGCACACTCACCGAAGTACAATTTGTAGAAGACCGACAAGCAGGCAACCTTACGGCGATGAGCCAAGCTGTGAAGCTTGGCATCCACCAGTTTTACGTCGCCAATGAGCCTTTTAGCTCTGCGTTCCAATGAGTCAAGCGCGGCAAGTTGGTATGTATGAAAGTAATCCTTCCAAGTTTTGATTAAGGCTGCGTCCCACTGTCCCTATTTACACTATTACCTAAGCTGGAAAGCATTCGCCCAGCTTTGCCTTTTGGCAAGACTTCTTAGAGTTTTCCTTAGATCGTGGTCGTCAAAGTTTGTAGGTAATGAGTTATTTTCTAATTATCCAAATTAAATTAGTTAGAATGAAGGGTTTTATGGTCTATGAATCTATTTTCCGTTTAAGAAGACTTGACCAGTTTATGTTAATGATTTAAGTTAGGCAAAATGTTTGTGACTTGGTCCGTCTGTACATACCTACCAATGGTAGGTTAGGTAGGTAGGTAGTATACCTACTATGTACAAACGGACCAAGCCACCACATCATATACCTTGTTCATAAGGTATACATAAATACATAGGTACTCATACTGTTGTATCTTTAATAAAACATCTATTATGAGTTCGACTTGTTGTGTTGTGTTTTTGTCTAACAATTCGTGAGGCATTCAGTGGATTTGGTACTTCGAAAAAAAAAAGTAATTTAATGATTGTGTAAATGACAGCAAGTTGATTATAACAGACAACTGAATTGCGTTTTGGAAAAATATACTTTTATTTTTATCTCATTACTAGCTTCTTCCCGCGACTTCGTCCGCGTGAAATTTCACCCCCCCCATTCACCCCCCTAGGGGATGAATTTTGAAAAATCCTTTCTTAGTGCACCCCTAGACCTCATAAGGAACGTACGTGCCAAATTTGGAATCTCTAGACCCAGCGGTTTGGGCTGTGCGTTGATATGTCAGTCAGTCAGTTCTCCTTTTATATATATAGATATTAATTTGTCGTCGGCGGCGACACTGGCTCTGAAGTTATTTAGATAACAAGTTAACAAAGGATTACGTTTTATATTACACATAATTAATTTTGCTAGCTTTTTTATTTTTTTCTAAAATAACATTCTAATAGTTAACTCAATTGCCTTTTCTTAAAAATGTTCGCAAATTAATTTGCGTAGAATCGCAAGCGTAGAATCACCAGCGTGAAATTATCTAAACCCACGTCATACTTAAAAAACCGGCCAAGTGCGAGTCGGACTCGCACACGAAGGGTTCCGCACCACCGTACAATATTTAACACTACATATATAAAAAAATCACGATGGTGTATTGGAGCCCCCCTTAATTTTTTTATTTTATTTATTTATTTTTAAATTGAATATTAATAATAATAATAATTTATTTATTTATAAGACAACAAACAAGGTCGACTGTGTTAGTAACAATATTATTTAGCCTATGTTAGTACTTAATAACTAAAACTGATTTGGTTCGATTGACCAACGCCCAGACAAGCGAGCTATCTGCCCGGGCGGCTATCGGCTATCGGCTATCGGCTATTACTTAGTACCTATTCTGTAAATATTCGTCTACCTGTTGCCGTTATTAATATCGAGCAAAAAAGGGCAAAAAAAAATATTTTATTAAGTTTTTAGTATTTTTTGTTATAGCGGCAACAGACATACATAATTTGTGAAAATTTCAACTGTCTAACTATCGCGGTTCTTGAGATACAGTCTGGTGACAGACAGACGTACGGACAGACAGCGAAGTCTTAGTAATAGGGTCCCGTTTTTATCCTTTGGGTACGGGACCCTAAAAAGGTCGAGATAAAAATTACTGTTGAATACATTGCATCCATTCAGAAATTCAAGTATAGCATCTCACACTATTATTATCAAAGAGAAGGCGCAAAGCGATTCCTGAAATCTTCATTAGTTGCACTAATCACTGCGGTTAGTATGCAGATTGCTAGTTTAGTGTGTGTAGAGGGTGTTAGTCGAGCTTCTAATATAATCCTAGTGTCTTCGACACTAATTTGTAGCAAACACGAACAGTAATGAATCGCAAAGCAGTGTAAAGTTGTAATACAGTATAGTTAGCGGGCTATGCTCGGAGTTTCTTTGAAGGATAAAATCAGAAATAAAATGATCCGGAAAAGAAGAGTAACAAACTGAAGTGGCATTGTCCTGGCTATATGTGTTGAAGGACCGATGGCCGATGGAGAACATGAGTCCTGGAGTGGAGACCACGTATAGGCTAGCATTGCGTAGGACGCCCCCCGACTAGATGGACCGATGACTTTATGAAAGTGGCTAGGACAGACTGGATGCGAAGGGCGGAGGAGAGGGAGAGGCCTATGTCCAGCAGTGGACTGCGACAGGCTGAGTTGATTCATTGTTTGTTTGATAGTTCTACCAAGCACCATGGTAGAGTTATGTTGCAATTTACAAACGTGCATTTTTGACTTTTATGTCATTGACATGTGGTTTAAATTGCAATGAGCACGTGCTCTGTCGTGCGCTTGTTACATGCAAATACTAGCTTTCAAAATTATTTACGTTCGTGTAAAGGTTATGCGAGACACTGTGTTCACAACCTATAACACAAGACTAGGCGCTTGACGCTTGCAGCATACTTGAGTTGATAGTTAGTGAACTAGTGCAAACGTAGAAAATCACGTCCATGCTTAATTTAGAAATACTTGGTAAACTTTAAAGACGTTATCGCAGCTACAATAACCTCGCAACCTTTTCTGACTGTCTTGTTAGTATCATGGTTTCAACGCAGCTTATGGGGTCCGGAGTTCGATTCCCAGGTTGGGCAAAGTTTTATTGACAAATTTCATCAGTTTTCTCAGTTACCAGCCCGAGGTCTGTATTTGTACCCGCTTAATGGCTATAAACTTGCCCTCTGTTACTTACATCGGACTTGAACGCAAGTGGCTAAATGTGTTTGTACCTACTATACAGCTTTTCCCACCTCTTGCTCTCGCTTTGTTATTGGGTTTTTCAATTAGGAATTTCTTAGTAACAGCCCGGAGTCTAGTTAGTTGGCGGTGTGATACCCCCGTGCCTCGGAAGGCACGTTTAGACGTTGGTCCTGATCTCTCTCCGGACGTGTCCCATCTAGACTTTTTAGACTAGTAATTTTTTTGGTAGTATTCGAATATTTCGAATATATATTTATTTGCTATTCGAATATAAATTTGGAAAGCAAATTCGAATAATTCGAATATTCGAATATTCGATTGCAACCTCTAGTCCCATCACAGTATGAGAGCGAGGTAAGAGAGACCTGTGTCTGCGCAAACACTTGTGCACTATAATATCTCCCGCGCTGAAGGCTAGTCTCTGCTGGAATTGGTCACCAGGGCCGACATTCGGTCTGGAGGACTATTATTATTACCTCATTGTAGAATACAGACGCAAGGTTACATAAGATCTACACAACGTGCGTACATTCCTCTGACCTATCTAGAAACACTATGACATTCAATTACGTACGACGATCCTGCCTTCGACTGGATGGCTGCCCGGACCGCACTAGGAATGACTAATTGATTCCATACATTTCATCAGGATTGAATTGCTTCTAAGACCACTGGAGCACGATGCTGCACTTCCTTTATGTAACATAGAGACATGGAAGTAGATATTAGCCCGTTGCTGCAGAGTTGAATCATTTTCAAGAAGATTCGCTTGCGTCGTTTAGAAAAGTCTTACGTTTTTAATATCTCGAAAACATGTTAGTGAATTTTAGCCACGGGCAATTGATAGAGGAAGTAAATATTGCGGTTTTTATACACAGTAGATACACCTACAAACTACAATTGCATTAACTAGAGTGGATTTTGGGTGCATATGTTTTGCTAGGATTAATCTTGCGAATCGGGTATCTATTTGTTACTTCGTTTTTCTTCTCGTTGTCTCTCTCTCTCTCTCGGAGTCTGGATTTGTGCCCCCATAGCAATTGAATTGCCCCCTATTACGTCGTACTTAACCTTTCATCATTGTATCTTAGCTATTCCAATTAAAACTTTCCTTTTGCGAGACATGACCTTTCATTATTTACCCTCAGTTATCCCAACTAAAACATTGTTTTCATTCAACAACATTCTAAATGACTAACAATGTAATTTAGACTTTAATAAGCTTTTGCTTATACACGCCATTGCAAGGAGGATTTGCAAATGTCTCGTCTTCATTAAAATTGTTTGTCCGTCCGTAGGGATAGTACATAGTTTTATTTAAATACTAGCAGCGCCCCGCGATTTTACCCGCATAAATTTCAATTCCGTGGGAATATCGGGATAAAAACTATCCTATGTCCTTTCCCGGGACTCAAACTATCTCTATACAAAATTTCATCTAAATCGGTTCAGTGGTTTAAGCGTGAAGAGGTAACAGACAGACAGACACACTTTCGCATTTTATAATATTAACTAGCTGCGCCCCGCGGTTTCTCCCGCGTAAATGTCGATCCCGTGGGAATATCGGGATAAAAAGTAGCTTATATGTTAATGCAGAGTGTCAGCTATAACGGCGCGTATGTGTTCCACGCGAGCCTCAAAGTTATATCAGCTCCAGGGAAGGGGCCCGTTAGGGCCGAAGCCTGCCGGGTCAGCGGGATGGTCCGAAAGGGTTACCGCTACCCCGGAACATAAAGGGCTAAGGAAGGAACACAGGTGGGTTTTAGTCAGTAAGAGTCTGACACTCGATTCCACTCCACCCAGAGCGGGAGTGGTCATATATTATGATGATTACCCACCCTCAAAAAAAAAAAAAAAGGGTGTCAGCTACCTCCATGCAAAATTTTATCAAAATTGGTAACGCCGTTTGAGCGTGAACAAGTAACAAACATATAAACACACACACTCACAAACTTTCGCCTTTATAATATTAGTGTGATATTAGTATGGATTATTTGAAATACGCTGTTGGTGAGGGTGCATACATAAATAAAGTATTAGGATGTCTCGTGGGCTGGCTAATATGATTTAACGGGTTAATATGAAGGGTCAAGGTCATTTCACACGTATCAAATCGGAAAAGGATCGGCCCTTAGCGTAGAAATTTTTCGTCAAATATAAAAAAAAAATCTGCTGTTTCATAGAAAAGTGCAATACCTACGCGGTCAAAATTTATATGGATAGGTAGCTGTTTTTTTTTATAACCGACCATAAATTTCTACGCTAGGGGTTCAGAATCATGTAGGTACTGTATCTATGTTTGGTTGCGCGTCGATATCCCTGCCACCCTGTGTAACTTTTGACAAACTTTCACGAATCCTAGCGTTTGAATAATAGAATAGAATACTCTTTATTATGTACACCATATAAATTACAGACATAAATATAGAAACTTTACAATGGCTGACACAATAGGCGGTCTTATCGCTAAGAGCGATCTTTTAAAGACAAACTTTGGATGGATTAAAATGGGGAAGGACAGACAAATACTGTAGGTAGTCTGTGGTGTACCATTTACACAATACAATAAATACATACATAAAGTATATTATACTAATCTAAATAAATATATACACATATAAACAAACAAACAATAGCAAACATGAAACAGGAGCAAAGAAAATATAATGATGATGTTTAAGGAGAGAGGAAGTGCTTTTTTATCATAATTTTAAAAGTGGACAAAGATTGCGCACGCCTTACCAACACGGGCAAGTCATTCCATAACCGTACTGCTTGAACAGTGAAAGATTTCTCATAGAAACGGCATCTCTAGTCTCAGGTTAATAATGTTTATTAACATTATTTTATTTAGAATAACACACTAGGATTCATGTTTAAATATCTATATTATAGGTAAAACATCCTTCTAATCTTTACTTTTCGTTTCTTCTCAGTAATCCCTGTTTTAATATTCCATGGCATTCTCAGGTAACACCGAAGAGAGATGAGTAAAAGCAGATTTTCTGATAACATTTGAGATCCCTACGATGCTGTAACTTTATCTGATCTTTCAAATCCGAGCGACAATAACCAAAGTGCTGGGGCGTAGGACTTAAGTTCCAACCCTGCCTACCCACTCACATTTGACTTAGCTGTAGGTTCATACATCGTTGGAATGCTATACAATATTAGAAAGTGTGTGTGTGTACTCGTAAGTGTATTACACATATTCTAACGTTTGGAAATAAATCTTGTACTGGGAGCTGAAGAAGTAACTTAAAATGTGGTATTTATTAGACAGATTTATTATTAGAAATATGCTCAACTACCTCATTGTACCTAATAGGGTCAAAAACCATGAATTTTTTTCGGGGAAACAAAAATATTTTAATAAGATCAAGTATGATCATGAAATAAAACGATTTAGTCCAAACTTTTATTTTTGTCTGCTCTTTCATTTAGGATTTCTCATCTCAATGTTTTGTAATTTCTATAAGACCTTAGGAAGATTATATTGCTACAATACAAAAATCTTTGCTTATCTGGGGCTTACTGATCTTATAGAGAATTTCCTCGAATGGGTTGGCTACCGGTTCTTATCTGAACTTACCTACTCAATTTTATTTTCTTGTGTTTGGGGCCACGCTTTCAATTCTTCTGTACAGTGGTTTGCTAAGAAAATAAAGCTATGAGACTGCTCTAGTGTTCATCCAGTTTCATCCTTCTTTAGCGTGGACTTATGCCATATATAATATCAAGTAAAATGCTACCAATGTTTTCATAAACTGTGCTTTCTTCATTACCAAGTTCAAATACATAAGATAAAGTTATAAAAATAGTGAATGCAGTGATTAGCGCAGATAATATTAATGTCCTAGAGAGTTGACACAAACACTGTTTTGCCTATACGGTCATTACATTGTAACGCCCTTTATTGAAAAAATAACAATGAACGTATTCTTCCAGATTACTGTAATCAGTTCGTATAAAAGGGGATGCAGTTTTAGTAGGAGGACAGTTGATCTCACACCGAGTCGACTCCACGATGAGGGCTGTCTTATTAGTGATTGTGAGCCTGGCCACAGTGGCCATGGCTAAGACGGAGGAAGACGACACCACTATTTGTAAATACTTTTACCTATTTATGCGATGCTGTCTCTGATCATTTTCTGTTAACAATCCTGGCTAAACTGATGGTCAAATAGGAACTTTTTTAGTCGTTCTGAAGAGTTAAATTTGTACGTCGCCCCTTTTATCACCATTATAATATTATTTTAACATAGACAGCAATTTTATTTGGCCCAACATCTCTCAAAATGATTTTGTGAAATATGGTGGTCTGATTCTTAACTTTGAAAGTCTTTTTTGTTTACTTTAAAAAAACTGACGTAGAAGGTGGCTTTCATGCCTTAAGTGTTTTCAGAGTTCTCTTTTGGATTTCCAATTTTCAGGAACCCCATCATCATGCCCATGGTAGATTTTAATTATCGGTGCAATATGATGGGTTCAACAAAAAACGAACTGCGTTGTTTGAAATGTTCACTTATTATTATTATTCATTTTTCTATTTTAGTGACAATGGACATCAAGCAACGGCAACTCGTCATCTTGAAATTACTGAACCACGTGATGGAACCTCTGATATACAAGGACCTTGAGGACCTTGGCAAGAACTTCAAAATTGAAGAAAACACAGACCTGTTCATCGTAAGTAGAAAATAAGTAATTTTCGGATAATACATAAAATCA
The DNA here is from genome assembly GCA_914767645.1 of Hydraecia micacea. Lineage (NCBI taxonomy): Eukaryota > Metazoa > Arthropoda > Insecta > Lepidoptera > Noctuidae > Hydraecia > Hydraecia micacea. The sequence goes on from OU611794.1 coordinate 8,713,248, forward strand.
AGCTAGTTCTATTTATTTATTTATTTCTATTTATTAACCGTATAATTTTTAAGTCCTTCACTGTTTTTATTTAGTTTCACGATTAGTTAAACTTGGTATACTGTAAAATGTCAAAATTTGTTCCAGAAAACCGATGTTGTCAAGACATGTGTCAAGATGCTCAAGGTAGGAGTTCTGCCACGCGGTGAGATCTTTACCCTACACGTTGACCGTCAGCTCAAAGAAGTAGTCACCATGTTCCACGTGCTGTACTACGCCAAGGACTTCACAACATTCATCAAGACTGCCTGCTGGATGCGCCTTTACCTTAACGAAGGCATGTTCGTCTACGCTCTCACTGTGGCAGTCAGACATCGCGAAGACTGCAAGGGAATCATCCTGCCTCCTCCCTATGAGATCTACCCATACTACTTCGTACGCGCTGATGTTATCCAAAAGGCATACCTACTGAAAATGAAGAAGGGGCTTCTGGACTCGAAACTGTGCGACTTCTATGGAATCAAGAAGACAGACAAGGATGTTTACATAATCGATGAGAACATCTACGACAAACGTGTCTACCTCAACGATGAAGACAAACTCCGCTACTTCACAGAGGATATCGACCTTAACACTTACTTCTACTACTTCCACATTGACTATCCATTCTGGATGAAGGGCAGATTAATGGACAAACTGAAGACGAGGCGTTTTGAGCTGACAGTGTATATGTACCAACAGATCCTTGCCAGGTACTACATGGAGCGTTTATCCAATGGATTAGGTAAGATTAAGGACTTCTCGTGGAACAAAACTATTAAGAAGGGATACTGGCCTTGGATGAAACTGCACAACGGTGTAGAGTTCCCAGTAAGGTTCGACAACTACGTTATTACTCGCGACACCAACCTTGACGTCATCCGTTTGTGCGACGAGTATGAGAAGATCATCAGAACGGCTATCATCAAGGGATTTATCGAAGTGAGTATTTTCAACAACTGAAAATGGGATATAATATTTATAAAAGTAAAAAAAAATTGAGACTAATCAAAATAACTTTGATTTTTAGATTAACGGATTAAGGTTTGAACTGACCAAGACTGAAGATATAGAAGTTCTAGGAAAACTCATTTTCGGTAAAATCGATAAGCTGGATGTGGACAAGATCGTCGTTGACTCTTACCGCTACCTGCTGATCGTCATGAAGGCCGCTCTTGGTCTTGACACTATGTATTCTGACAAGTAAGTATCGACTTTTCTTTACAAAATAGAGTGAAATTTTTCTAGATAAAAAAAAAATGTAAAACTTTTTATTAATTTTTACAGGTACTTCGTTGTTCCTTCCATCCTGGACCAATACCAGACGGCACTTCGTGATCCAGTATTCTACATGCTGCAGAAACGCATCATCGACTTGGTGTGCCTGTTCAAGCTGCGTCTGCCTGTGTACACTAAAGAGGACCTTTACTTCACCGGTGTGAAGATCGACAATGTAGTGGTTGACAAGCTCGTCACTTACTTTGATGACTATCTGATGGACATGACCAATGCCGTTTCTTTGACCGAAGAGGAGTTGAAGAGGACCAAATCTGACATGAAATTCGTGGTTCGGAAGCGCCGCCTCAATCACCAGCCGTTCAAGGTCACCGTCGACGTGATATCTGACAAGACAGTCGACTGTGTCGTAAGGGTGTTCCTCGGACCGAAGAAGGACAAGGTGGGCCGTCTTATTGATATCAACATCAACCGCCTTAACTTCGTTGAATTAGATACATTCCTATACAAACTGACAACTGGCAAGAATACAATCGTTAGGGACTCACATGACATGCACAACCTTGTCCGCGACCGGATGATGACCCGCGATTTGATGAAGAAGGTTGAGTCCATCACTGATGTGCGTGATTTATTAATCAAAGACTTGAGAAACTACCACACCGGTTTCCCCACCAGGCTTTTGCTTCCCAAGGGTTGGGTTGGAGGTATGGACATGATAGTCTACGTCATTGTGACACCATTGAAACTGGTCGACAACGTTGACATCAACATCTTAGACGTTAACCGCAAAGATCTCGTGGTCGACTTCAGATCAACCGTCCTTCTGGACAAGATGCCTCTTGGCTTCCCCTTCGATCGTCGCATTGATGTAGGAAACTTCTTCACACCTAACATGAAGTTTGTGGATGTAAAGATTTTCCACGAGAAGACGACGTGCGACATGAAGACCAGGTGGAACCGCTGGGTGCTGAAGAACTACAACTGGATTGAGCGGACTCCCATCGAGGCGGATACGTACTTCGTGGACACCGACCTTAACACGAAAGTTGACCGCGACATTAACCTGATTGATGTTTAAATGTGTAATTGACAACGTAGGCAAGATTCGCTGTAATTAATGCAATCTAAAAACAAAAAAAATATAACGTTCAAGTATTTAAAATTTAATCTGTCTGTTATTTCTAACAATCCTGTTTCGACGATTCATACCACTCTCTAAAACTAAAATTCTACCAGTTACTGTTAGTTTACCTAAATAGTTTATAAACTAAAAACAATACAATAGTCGCCTATGCCTCTGTGGGGTCCGTGGCTAATAAATAATAACAGCCGCACAGGTCGATCGATCAGGTTAAGCTACGCTTGCCACGGTTGGTCTGTGGATGGGTGACCATCGTTACATACTGAGACCCCTCCGTGCCTCGGAAAGCACGTTAAGCCGTTGGTCCCGGCTGTAATTCGTGGATCTTTGACAGTCGTTACGGGTAGTCAGAAGCCCGAAAGTCTGACAACCAGTCTTACCAAGGGGTATCGTATTACCCAGTAACTGGGTTGTGGAGGTCAGATAGGCAGTCGCTCCATGTAAAATACTGGTATTCAGCTGCATCCGGTTAGACTGGAAGCCGACCCCAACATAGTTGGGAAAAGGCTAGGCAGATGATGATGAGTCGCCTATGCCTCTGGAAAAAAACTAGCACCCCTGTTTAGTGGAAAATCAACAATCATGCTTCTATAATAAATGTGCTATCTTGGTTTATAAATAAACCCAGGAACATCTTGTTTTCATAAACAAAAAAAAACATCTAGGTATTCTGGACAAATGTTAATGTGAAATCTCTACATTGCCTACTTTGCGATAATCTATGGGGACCCAGTAAGTACCTACCCTTATTTAATTTCGAGATCTTAATAAGGCAAAATGTTAAAATAGGACTCCCAAAAGCTCAAGACAATTATAGGGTTTTTATTTGTTTTTTGCCTCAAAAAATAAACTCTGTGTCTCGAGTTAAGCTGCTATTGTCAAGGGAAAAAATTTCGAGAGATAAATGGGAATACCTTTGGTGCTCTAAAAATAGGTGCTCAAACGGGAATACTCCATCTATACTATAATAAAGTTGAAGAGTTTGTTTGATTTTGTTGTTTTGTTTGTTTGAAAGCATCTCTGACCAAAGACTCTTACCAGTCGGATTTGAAAAAATAGTTTTGCATTTGATACGCCAATTTTTGAGAAAGGCTAATAGGCTATTTGACAACACGCAAGGGTCCTACCCTTAGGAGCCGAGCAATAAGAAAAAAAGTCAGAAAAAATGCTAAGCGACAACGAAGTAATAGTGCTGACAAGCGATGCGAGGGGTCGGATTGGAGGAACAAGCAGTATCACGCGGACGAAGTCGTGGTCCGAAGCTTGTTTTACAACTTCACAATTACATAGCCTATCACTACTGACTACTATCCGATTTTAACTTTAGTGTGGATCTTAATAGAGTTTTATTACCTACAGTAAAAATGTATTTAAATGAATTAAAACGAACAATCAGAGTGTGTTATTGTAATGTTGCATACTATTTCATACTGAGCAGTGGTGGCCTAATGGTAACGGCCGCGACTTACGAGTTGTAGGTCGTAGGTTCGAACCCATACACACCCATACAGGTGCTTTACTTTGTGTAAATTATTTCATGACCACTATTCTCAATACGGTGAAGGAAAACATCGTGAGGAAACCGGCATGTCCTAGAACCAAAAGCTCGGAGACATGCGACATCTACCGACCAAGACTGGGCCCGCGTAGTGGATTACGGCCTACCTCTCACAGAGAGGAGGCCTGTTTCCCAGCAGTGGGAACATTATAGGCTGATCATGTATACTATTTCATAAACGCCATCTTTTTTAAGCAGCAAACATACACGTTTAATTTTACAAAATGTTGGCGCTAAAACAAATTCTGTTAAAAAGCTTGAAATCTTAAATGTTTATAAACATGAGTTCAAACAGAATCGTTAGAGATAACGTAATGAAGTGAAGTCTACTCAGCTTCGATACAATTTACCTGGAAACCATAAGGCCACGTCCTAACCAAAGCAATCGTCACCGTCACGCCACAGTCCGATTCTCTTTGTTTGTTGACCGCGTGGTCACGCTGACAGACGAAGCCTTTTCGGTTTTCCGAACAAATGAGTGACATATAAACGCGCCGATTACGATTTATTCCGATCTGATCCCCTGAGCCCCCCTTCCACCCCCCCATCCTCGATCCCCTGATAGTTCGTCTTCTGTTTTAAACTCTGGCTTATCCACTTTATGTAGGTACGCATTCGCGCGACCGATTGCTTTAGTTAGGACGCAGGGTAACGCTTTCGCTTTAAAAAAGTTTGTTTGAATTAAATAATTAAAACAAAAGGTTTAAATAAATGTTTTGTTAAGATTTTGTAAAAAGATCGTGACTTAGAAGATTCAATTTAAAAATTCTGAGACACTGATTTTAACTTAATAATGAATAACACTAAGTAGGTAATCCAACACTTTAACTTTCTCACAGAAAGCTTTCTATGAAAATAAAGCTATTTTCCTGTTCTAAGCTATTTCCTTTGATGAATATTAAATACTACCATTACTTACTTGAAATGGGATTTTAATATTTTAGCCGTATTTAATACAGCCAGGCTGAAGTGGGAGTGGACCGGACATACCTCACGAATACACCCGGACAGATGGGCAAAAACCACTCACTGGATACTTGAGGGAGGACATCGCCGTCGAGGGAGACCACGACGAAGGTGGTGTAACGATCTGATAACGTTTGCTGGGCCAATATGGCCAGAGATCGCACTAGACGAGTGTATTACGTGAACTCGAAAAATGGATGTGGGATTTGGTAGAAAAAAAGGCCTTTTGCCAGCAGTGGGACACAATATAGGCTAACAAAAAAAAAAAGCGTATTTATACATTGATTAACAGCGTACACATTTTTTTTTCTGAATTGGCCCGTTCTTGACCTCGATCACGCCTGATGGAAAGCGATGGATGAGGTCTATGATGGAACGAGCGTGCCCAGAATATGCCTAAGGCACTGGAACTCCCACGCATCGACGAAACACAGCAGGCTGCTTGACGCCGGACTCCGGTGGAAGGGTGGTCGCAAACCAGGCGGGCGTTAGCCCTACCACCGCAAGGGAAGAATTAGCCAGTCAAATAAGGTGTTGGGCGCACCCAACACCTTATTTGACTGGCCAGGATACGCCGAGCGCCCGGTTCAGTTGAGTAACTGGCGGAACAAACTGCGCTACACGAGGAGGCTTCTTCATGCATCCCAAAATGAATAATGACTTCTATAAAATAGTTAAACTCTGCTACAATCTGTTATTGATGTGTCTAAATCGTTCAACTTAGTACCTAATTTATTAGGTATTTTTTTTATTTTTATAATATCTACGTAAGTGATGAAACTATAACCTCATAATGGCTATCTGAACGTTTTTAAACATTGTAGTTATCATTAGGTATCAGTACCTATAAATCAAAGGTTATAAGTGAACGCACTCTCAGGTTTATATCTAAAGAATGACCGACTATGTATTGCAGTATTAATACTAGGTATAATCAGCCGTGCTCAAAAACAAATCACGTTTGGATTTGTTATGACTACTCGTAATGCATCAAAACAAAAATGTTAAAAAGGAAAAATTAACTTTTTTTTTTTTTTTTTGTTAGCCTGTAGTGTCCCACTGCTGGGCAAAGGCCTCCCCCAAATCCTTCCAGGAACTCTTTTCCCGCGCCACCTCGAACCAAAAATTATCTAAAACACCAAAAATGGAAATAGTTGATAAATCTATTAAATTCGTGCAACGTATTAGTAGTAATATTTGGGGGTGCGGTAGTGCCAAGACAAGCCAAAAACAAAAATCAGGGGCACTACCTACATTTTCTAGAAGCACTTCGTCGTATTTTCAAACTCTCATAGCTAAGTCTTGGATAATGCTAGAGAGCTCAAATTCTCAAGATAAGATTTAAGACACACTAAGTTTCGTTTATCTAGCTTTTATATTTTGGATTTTATTTATACCTAAAATAAGTCGACTTCATCACTGACTGATTGGCTCACGCACTCATCAAAACCTCTAGGGCACTTCCCAAAGTCCTATAAAGCTAAAATTTTGTATGCAAACGAGAAAAAATAAGGAATCTGTAACTTTCACCCTCCTACTCCCGTAATAGGGCGAGTAGGTCTGTATATAAAGTAAATCCACTAAGGTACTTTCCGAAGTCCTTTCAAAGCTACAATTTCGAATACAGCCTAGGATTTCCACACAAACAACAAAAATGATACATTTTGACCAAGATGAAATTACTCTACAAGGCCTAACTCTACACACTAAGTTTTGTAGAGTTAAGACTTGTGGAGTTGGGGACTTGGCTTTACATTAGCTGATAACTTTTTAACAGTGAAAGCGTTAAGTCTTGGCAACCTACTTTACTTGAAATGTTTTTGGTGGGTTAATTCTTACTATAAGCGCCCCTGTTTCCCCGTACGAAGCAGGTGCGCTAGTATTATTAGTATTATTTATAGTATTTTACATGGAACGACTGCCTATCTGACCTCCACAACTCAGTTACTGGGTAACACGATACCCCTTGGTAAGACTGGTTGTCAGACTTTCGGGCTTCTGACGACCCGTAATAACTGTCAAAGATCCAAGAACGACAGCCGGGACCAATCGTTTAACGTGCTTTCCGAGGCAAGGAGGGGTCTCGGTATGTAAATATGGTCACCCATCCGCGGACTGACCGCAGCAAGCTTATCTTAACCTGATCGATCGACCCGTGCGGCTGTTATTAATTTTCCACGAGCTCATCTGTTCTATACTTACTAAGTATGTATAGAATTCATTGAAAAACTGATGTCACAAACCTAACCTGTCTAAATGTAATTAAATTAGTATTGTATTAGTCCCTACTAGCTCATTAATGATTCCAATTCTAAACGTCCGTAATTTCAGGTTGAAAGCGTCTGTTCTTCTCTTCTCTCTAATCTTCTCGAAACAACATTATCATAATCATAATCGTTCACCATAATCATACTAATGAGAAAGTAAGAAGAGAGTAATAATTAGTATCAGAATATACTGTCTTGGGAAGAGGATAGAGTGCTCCCATATAACAAGTAAGTTTATTCTGTTTACAAAACAGCACTTACCTACCTATTTGGTTTCATTTTTACAATATTTTCTTAAAAGCTTGCACACGATGGTGCAGCAGCACTCGCAATCACTAGACTTCACCAAGTTTTTACCCGGGTTGAGTTTACAGAACAGTATCTATTGTTTATTTTACATAATAGCCAACATCACCTTATAAAAGCTACTATTTCAGCAACTTTTACAAGCTATGAAGTTGCACTACAGTCTCTCCAACGCTGTTCTGTGAGATTTAATAAAAGTCTTTGCATGATAAACGAAATAACCAAAAACCAGTTGTTAATCCTATTGAAACACTAGAATTCAATTAATAGAATTATATATGAACTGAGAGGGTTGTATTTCACGATGCTAGAACCAGAGTGATCTAAGTGACATTTTTGGCAAAAGTGTTTTTTTTACACAATGGCATGAAAGAATTATGATTTTTCCATGCAATTGTGTAAAAAAACCATTTTTGCCAAAAATGTCACTTAGATCACTCTGGTTCTAGCATCGTCATTTATGATTTTAATCATTATAATTCTGTAAATACATACTTGTTACGGTCGCGAATCATATTTTGTTCGACATAATACCTGACACTGACCTGCAAATTGAATTGAAAAAATAATTAAATTTCACGGACTTCCCTGGCGCTTCCCTCTTAATGACAGTAAAGAGCTTTCATATTTTATAAAAATTATTTTAGGTGAACTCATTAAAAGTTAATGTACACTAAAAAAAGAGATAAGTATGCAGGATCGTAGGATATAGTTGAAGTTTAGTAAGAAACCGCTGGATGTTCTCGAATAAAATTTAATTTAATTAATAGAAAACAAACAGCTCATTTATCAAATTAAATTTCAGTCGACAACATCCATCGGTTTCTTACTAAACTTCAACTATATCCGACGATCCTGCATACTTATCTCTTTTGTTGACTGCACACGGAAATGAGAATAATTAAGCATTAATTACGTTCACCAGGTCATGTAACAAGAGTTATTTACATAAAGGATAATTATGTGGCATAATTACGGCAGCCATTAAAGTACGACACTGGATCCGTTTCGCGTCTTTTGCCCGCGTAATAGAATAACTTTTTAATTTTATCCAATGTAATGGCCTAGTTATTTTCAGACTTGTCTGGCAACTGGAAAATGTAAAGGAATCATGAGTCTCATTGCAATTCTATAGAAAAAGAGATTTGAAACGGAATTTTAAGGTACAGACGCCAGCACATCAAGCTACCCAAAACTGTCAAATTTTCCCAATCAACTTTGAACCTTATTCTCTAGCGATAAAATTGAAAAAATATTAAAGAAATTTGACAGATTGTAGTAGCTTGATGTATTGGCGTCTGTACCTATTATGAAATAAAATGTTTTATTTTTAACTCCAAGATCGCTACAAGAAACCGCTGTAGCTAAAAACATTACCCTCCAGGGCCACAATTCTGTATATTCCCCGCGAAATCTTACCACATGCAAACCACGTCAGTATCGTGAAGGAATCGAAATTTCAACCGTACGGACAATAAGTATTTTGACAATTCAAACCACGCCATTCTGCCATAGAGAATACGTTAATAGCAGATGTCGTGATTAACTAAGGTAATGACGTGGTTTCGAAGTAAGGAATCGTTAAGTCGTCATAGTGAAATATGACCCAGGGGTAATTGGATACAAATTCCGGAAATATCAGATAGTTAAACAGACTTTTGTGGTTTTTTTTTAAATAAACAGAAGGTTTCATGACCTCTTACTCTATCTTCAAACCTTAGTTCTGAATATACGGCATAATACAACTACTGATTTGTATTGCTATAAGCATCTGGAAAAATATCGAGAAAAGACCTGTTTAACTCTTGCCTATTGTTGTGGTTGCCCATATTTTGTCTAACACGCGACTAATGTGAGTTCTTAGTTGTTAATCTCACAAGTTTTATTACAAGCCCTGTTCCAAGAAGGAGGGTAGTTTTCAACAAGTAGCACCCTTATTTATTTTATTGGCCCTGGGGAAATCGGAATATGTCCTGGTAATAAAAATAAGATGGGAAAAGTCTAACGGAGTGAGCACTGAAACATTTCAAGTTTTAATTAAATTGAGTGTTTTTTTTATTACTTTAACGAATTTATTAAAAAGTCAGCCAGTGCTGAATCCAGGCCTCTCCTTAGTAATTTTGGATAGTTCTAAGCTTTATGCACGTAATAAGTACTAACTAACTTAACCAAATAGCACTCTAATAGTGGACATAAAAATTATAGGCACCACTACACCATATTAGCCGTAGACCGTGTTCTTGAATGGGGCGCGCGAACCGGCAATCGTTAGGTTGAACCCTCAGGCTAGGTGAAGCGATGATCAAACTGAATGGCGTGCAATTGGAGGGAGCTATGTCCAGCAGTGGACTACTGTATGCTGATGATGATGAGGCACCACTAAGGAAATAAAAAAAAACAAGTTAAAGAGCACCACTTCACGGCTACATTTCACCCAAGGTGAAGACGATTTTATAATTTTCGATAAGCATTAAAATAATAATGGAGATTATATGAAATATTGAATATCATTATCGACAACACGAAACGCAAACCTACTATAGGCCGACCGCTTAACTGAGACGTTGCCTGAGGTAGCTGCGCGGTGCGGGAGGGGTGGTAGTTGTGACGAATCACTGAGCTCTCGCATCACGTCACCACACCCCTCCCTCACCGCGCTGCTATTTTAGGCAACGTCTCAATTTAGTGCTCGGCCTACAACATACGCCCTTGTGACGTCAATGCTTCAAACTGGCTACTGTCAATTGCAATAAACTGTAGGGATGGGAGAAATAAAACGTTTCATGAAACGTTCTTTAGAATTTGTTTGTTATCATTTCATTGTTGAGGCAATGGCGTGCTCGTGACAGTTAAAGGAATGAGAAAAAGTTGGGTACTTGAGTACGACATCGCAATTTAAACTACGAGAATATTCAACGACTCGGTATTGCACGACTCATAATGCGAAGCATTAGAGTGCTTTACGATCGCATTTTTTTATGCCTCCTTTCTGCAATTGTTTCTATTCTTATACTCCTGCTAGTACACAGAACCTACTTAATTTATATACCATTGTATAGATAATTTAATGGCGATTAATTCTGTACTTTTCAAAAATTTATTTAATGCAGTAGAAAAGAAAAAAACATCAAAATATTTCTAAAAAAATTCCCGTCAATCAAGTTTGAAACCTAGTAGCATGTAGTGTGAAACATTTTTTCGCAAGCTATACATGCGAAAAAACCAATTAATTGAGTCAATTATAATAATTATAATTAATAAAAAAGTAACTGATCTATGGTTTTTTATGAGTTATGCACTTTTGGATTTTCCAAATTTTTGTTTTAAGTACTTTTATTATTATGTGCCTTTTTTCGAATTTTATTTAAATAAAAAAAAAACAAAAGATAGGTATTTGTGTGATAGGTTCTATTTATAGAAAATACTTTTCAATTCTAAAATATTATTCTCTCAAAGTTATTTTTCGTGCGTAAAGCAGCGTAATGCATGTCGTAAGGACACCAATTTATCAAATAACTTCTCGAAGCTCATTGAATTATATTACGAGATGTACTTCGTTCTAGTAGTCATGGTGACTAATTGAGATCTTAATTTGACGCAACCACACTTAAGTCTATCGTTTATCGCTCGTTTTCGAGTGAATTATTTCAATTCAAGAAATTGTGCATAGTTCGTTTTCGAATATTCAGTAGGGAATATTTTTTTGGGAAATCGTAAACGGTTTTTCCCTAAGCACTTCAAACTTTAAGTTAGCCCTATTTTGAAAGGAAGGAAAACTTTATTAATTTGTTGAACCCAAACAGGAGGCCTACCACAAGCTCTTAACGCGATCCATTTTAGGACCTAAACTGAATTGTTCTTCTAATTCGTACCATGACGTCAGTTTAACGATTCAGTTTAGGCCATGCCACATGCTGACAGCAATTGTCCCAAACTGAGTCGCAAGTTTTGATTTCATTCATACTTGTTTGGTACCATGACGTCCATAGAGCAGCTCATGCGGTGCAATTTAGGAACCTAAACTGAAATGTCTTGTTCTTGAATCGTTTTTAAATAGATCATGGTAGGCCACCAGAACGTAATTGTACGTCATGATTTGAAATTTTGATACGGCACAACGTATGATGGATGACGTTCAAAAACAGAATATTATTTACGGCAGGTCGTTGATGTCCGTTGAATTTTAAAGCAAAAATTCGTTATATTGTACCTTGTGTCACATATCGAAAACTCAAAACTTTACTGTCACGTGAACTTTGTTTTTAACCGTTTCAAAAATGTGCTGTTGATAATGTGCGGCGACACTACACACATACGCACAACGTGATTGTACGTCCCCCGCGCCTCTCGCGTGCCTACACTCAGTGCGGCATCGTCGGCAGTGTCACGGTAGCGAGGTGCGCGCGTTCCATCAGCGCGGGAGTGGCCAATCGTAATATTTGCAGACAAATAAACATCGTAAGTATTTAGATTATGCTATTAAAACTAGGTTGTAAACTAATTCAATTATATCTGTATTGTATGTCATGAGTTATTTTGTTTGTTTTAGATGGATAAGCGCAAGAGAAATCTGATGAGAATTTTTGAGGATTCCGATGAATCAACCGAGGCGGACCCGTTCCAGGATCTGCTGAGGAGTTTGTTGCGCCACTTCTTCTTTCCAGCGAGAGCACTAGAAAGTGGTGAAGGGCGGCATTTTGGGGGACTGTCTTGTGTAATTTTGACATTCAAAAAGCACTGATTCTCAGCTTAATTAGAATAAATGACTTTTGTTTTTTTTAAATCATGATGGATAATTTGGATCTGACTAAGATTTTGACCCTCAAGGAGATACATCAGGTAGTTTTCTCGTATTTGTTACCGCCAGAAATCGTCAAAAATCTCTGCTAAAGTACATTCAAACGATGACGTGATAAAAAGTTTCTGTCATATTGACTTTTAAACATCTAATATCATACAACAGAAAGTATATAAACGCCAAATATTTTTGTATGGCAATTTATTGTGTCATTCTAGAACTCAATTTAAAATGTCCACGAACGTGTGAGTTACTTTCGAGGGTTTTCTAAGAAACAACGAAATTAACAAATAAGGAAATAAAACGAATGAAATTACCAAAATACCAAGTAAATTATCATATAACATCATCGGTTTAGGAGGTATGAACTAAGAAAAGGACATTGGTAAACACTGGACGGAGATAGAATGGCTTAATAAGTGGTCGGATAGCCTGTAATTACCTTGTTTAATTGAACCTAGATTTCAACATAAGGGTTCATTAATGCTCAAGAGAATTTACTTGACTATTATCGAGTGGAACTTATCTTTGCATTTTTCGAATAACTTAAGAGTATAAAAAGTAAAATGGAAGATTAAATAATTAACGGTAAGTGTACATGCTTTTAAAAGGTGGTATACTCTCACACGTTTCATGGGTTTTTTATAGGCCGATAATGTATTGAATATTGCGATGGGCGTGGTAAAAAGGACCGAATCCTTTTATAAGATTAGCCTCGCTCGTTTCATTTTGTGTGATAATAAATACCTACGAGGTTCCTCTTTCTGGATTCCTGACCGTCGGTAGCTTGGACCCTGTTACCGACACCGGTGGGCTACTAAGTTTTTTTTTATAGTTTTTTGTTTTTGTTTAGAAAAATATTTAAAAGTGTAATTTATAAGTATTTAAATTAATTAAATACCTACTTAGGTCAAATACGTTATTATATCTGCATCTTATCTTAGCGTTGATATACCTTACACAAAAGGTGTACTAAAACTACCCACGGTGTCAACATTTGAAAATTCCCTGGCAGTGCAAAATTAAATGGCGCGCAAAATCCTTCAAGTTTGCAGCAAATTTACCTATTTGTACAACTTATACAAACTTGGGTAATGGTATGAACGCCTACGCTTGGGGAAATATTTGGGCATTAGACTCATAATGTTTCCGGATATAAAACAACGTTTAATGTTGTGTGAAATTGTGCGGGTTGGGTTCTACTGACCGTAAATGTTCCGCCTGCGGTGAAGTATAAACATTCCCGTTAATAAAAAAACAAACAGATTAGGTACTTTTACAAAAAGCAATGTGTAAAGGATGACTTCATCCATCTGTTGGAGCATAGATAAAGTAATGATGGAGCATAGATAAAGTGTGCTTCTATGCTCACTGCCTGTCATTGTCATAGGTATTGGTAATTCCCATTAGTATTTTTGGCCACTAACGGAAACGATATCCTTTCTCGTATACCAAAAGGTAATTCACACCCTCGCCTCGTATTGAAACTTTGATGTAAATTGTAAATACCTACGCATAACCATTATAACCATGTTTCATCTACCAGGTTATAATATATCGTGACTTCAAGTAGGTAGGTATTCTGTACTAAGCACTAACAGGTTCTAAGTTACACCATCTTTGTTTAACTTTGTATCCACGTTGCACGAGTATTTTATACTTAGCGTCTCAGATGGAATCTAATGCTCTAATTTTTCTTCCTACATGATTAAGTTTAGAAAAAGTGCTAAAAGGCTGGAGACAGTAATAAAGACCCGCTATTTAAGCTTCGGGTTGAGAATTTGAAACCTTACCAAGAATTGGACAAACTATGTCATCATCAATCATGCCATGCCATATCTTACAAAAATCATGACCTATGCGTCCTGAGGGAGTCGCTTTATGCGTAACGTCCGTTTATGGCCCTATTGTATTCTTGAAGGTGATTTTTTCTCGGATCAGTCGCGTTACAGCCGTTCTACCCAAAAGTACACTCAACGCTAGAATAAAATAACACACATAACAAATTAACATTTTATGAAGCATTGTACTATTAGGCGAGCACACTTATCAGGAGATACTTTTTGTCAGCAACACAAACATGCACATTTTTAAAGGTAGGTATATGTTTATCGACGCATTACTCTGAAACTATTAATCGGATCGGACGTAATGCGACTCCGTCGAAATTCTGAATGTATTGGGTTTGGAGTTCCCTTGACACCGTAATGTTTGTTCCTTCTTTACTTTTAAACTACGTATTTTTTATTTGTTTGATGAAAACGATACCCACGAAGAAAAATTTTGAATATTTTGCAGCCACCATCTTATCTTCTTTTATGACCTGACTATTGGCTTCAGCATCCTCTAAAACCATGAAAACTAACTCTCTCGCTCTCTCTCTCTCTCTCTCTCTTTCTATTACAAAAATTCGCATGAAGGGGGCATAATGCTTTTTCGTTACGTGACGATTTCTACCAGTTTACTCCTACCGCAAGCTGCATAAAAGAACCAAAAACATCAACAAACAAAAACTTCAATACATCAGAGTGCCAACGTAAAACTCCCTAACATTGAAAGTATCAAATGACTACGGAATAAAAACGCGAGTCGTTCTCCACAAAGGGATCGTTTGCAAAGATTGGTAGGCCGATAAATGAGAGAACTGGATAAAGGTCGCTCTCAGTGAGACAACTGTAATTCTTTCAGATACAGATGTTGCGTAGGCCCTTAATCGCTGCCATAAAATATTATGATGAATATCATGTTATGTCACGAAGAGAATTTTTTCAAAAGTTATACCTATTAGTAAGAAGAATTTGTAGGTATAATAATTATGTACTTAAACACTATATTGGTTGGACCTACTATTTAAAACCTAGTTATGTAATTTCCTACGTTTTGCATTGCTGCGTAGGTTTAAAATGTTGAAATCCGACTTTTCTAATAGGTTAGTACGTCCTTACTTCTTTTAGAATCATTCATTTCGTTTCGTGATACCTAAGTACTACATCCTACAAGCCATCTGAAAAAGGCCAGGATATACTAACTACCAGGTATCTATGATAATATTACGATATAAGAGGTTACATTATATAATCAAGAACAGCACTCGTGCTTTTAAAGATTAAAAAAAATAAATGAGTAAAGTCGTCTGTAAAGGGAATTTCTTGACTATATTAACAAGTTCCCGTTGCTTGATGTAAGTGATGCTCTTGAGCGTTTCATTATTCTTTGTAGACTTTTCGTTTTAAGATTTTGTTTCTACTAAGTTTTATTTAGGTAGCAATATAATTTGCTGTAACATTGAAAGTCAAATAACCGTACAAAAATTGTAGTTAATAAAACTTACATAATAGTATTACACGATTGTTTAATACATAATTATGTACAGTTTCATACAGTACACACACATGTAAACAGACAGTAATTTTATTAAAACATTATAAAATAATAACGTTAATGTGGCGTCCAAACCCAAAATTACACCGCGGGGATAGGCCGCCACAGTAGCATCCACCGCACATAACACTAAGGGCTTTAGCACACCTCCACCGCGAAAATAATGATGGGAACCTGCTTATTTATAACCCTTAGGATGCAGTTATTGTAGATAAATTGACCATACCATCAATCAATCAATCAACTCAGCCTATCGCAGTCCACTGCAGGACATAGGCCTCTCCCAGACTGCGCCACAAAACACCCTGTCCTCCGCCTTCCGCAACCAGTCTACCCCAGCCACCTTCTTTAGGTCGTCCGTCCATCTAGCCATACCATACCATTCCATGGCCAAGTGCTGAAAGTAAACTAGATAAAAGT
Source organism: Hydraecia micacea (assembly GCA_914767645.1). Taxonomy (NCBI): domain Eukaryota; kingdom Metazoa; phylum Arthropoda; class Insecta; order Lepidoptera; family Noctuidae; genus Hydraecia; species Hydraecia micacea. The sequence continues at coordinate 8,729,342 of OU611794.1, forward strand.
AACACTATAAAGTATACTTAGTATCAGTATCACGATAAAATAATCAGCTGTTTCATACAAAAGTTTAATACCTACTTAACCAAAATGTATGAAACAGCAGATTTTTTTTTTCGTGATTTCAGAGTTGGTCCCATAGTGAAAGTTGTTCAGTACGATGGTCTAAAGCACCTCTTAAAGTAAAGGTTATTTTTTTAACACTTTGTATACATGTAGCAATTTTTTCTACCCACATTTTCCTTAAAATAGATATGCTGATACTAAGTATACTTTTATAGTGTTACTTTTATCTAGCTTACTTTCAGCACTTGACCATACCTACAATCATACATAGGTAGATATATGTCTAGCTATCTCCTCTGCAACGAAGGTCGAGGATTACGAAGAAGACATAACGTTTCTCTTTAGCCGGCTAGCTTATTATCTCTAATCTCGTGAAAGCATATTCTTAACTAACTGAGCGTTATGCAAAACTAGAAGTAAGCGTTGACTTTGTATTAATTTAAATTCCATTCTGCAAGCAGTGCATGTTGGAAAATATGGATATTAAAGTCCGTTTTCAGCGCAAGAGTGCTGTAACTACATACTTAAGTTTCGTCTTTGGATAAGATCAGCTTTTATGTGGAAAAGGAATATGTACAAAAGGTTGTAGGTAGGTAATGTCGGGGGAGTGAATTGTTAAGAAATTTACTACCAACTTAACATGCAAACCACAACTATCAATCTTTAACAGCTGTATAAAATTACTATACCAAGGCGAATTTACGTCAGGAATCAATTTGCTAAACAATTAATTCCCCTGACCGTACATAGGATTATGATGCCAATGTTTGCCATGTTGACTGGTTGAAAATGCCTATGGGATTAAGTCCGCCTCTGTACATTTATGTACTTGAAGTATTAAATAAATAAATGTGCTCATCTTGGGTGGAAATAAAAAAAAAACTATTAATAACCTTTTCATTGCATAACACTACAGGAAGCACTAGTCGACTTCTTAAGTGGCACTCAAAGGATACTGCAATGAATGTGATTAGCCTTTTATTTAAACGCGGAAATGAGAAAGCCGTTTTAAGTCAGATACTACCACACGTAAGTCGTAGGGATTAATTAACTGTACCGAATCGAGTTACAGTTGACGTTATTAAACGTAGACGAGAAAGGAATTGTGTCCTGTTTTTTCTATACGTACGTGACTACAAGTTGTGCCATCTATTTTTAGGTTAATTATTTGCCTGATGGTGTCAAGTAGAGTACTTTTTCCAACATGTCTTATTAGGTAAACAATCATGATACGAAAATCACAAGTTTCCGAATCAATCATGCAAAAGAAACACGGGGAACAGTATTATTTACCTACAACAAACACGGCTTTGAATTATCCATTTACACATAATTTCCTCTTGTAATCTCAGTATACTTAATTTGTTTACCAAATATCAAAGTAGGTACCTCCCACAGACCTACCAAAATAAGACTACATTTTATAAATAGATTACCCTCCTTTGTGTCGCGCTGTCGGGTAATAAATAGATCATAATCGACGTTCAGGTGGGTAGTACTCGCAACCCGACGTGGGTGAATGACCAGATGTATGAACGTAAACGAGGCAAAAGGAGTATTATAAGGATTGTAGCAGGTGCCGTTCTGTAGTTTCTGCCTGCTTATGAGATGTAGGTGTGGGTTTATGTATGTGTGTATGTATAATTGACGTTCGATGACCTGTCAAAACTTTCCGACAATAATCAAAAGCTTTTTCCAATTTAGGTATTTTCCTTTGATTTGTATTGTACTCTTCGAAGTAATTAATTGATCGACGCAATTCGAGCAAATCGGCAGTCACCAAATAACATTAGGGTGCTACTTTTGTATTTAATTACTGTCCTCTCTAAGGGGTCATTTTATTTACTTGGTAGATATACTGCGGGTAGCTCTTGATATTCGTTTTACCGACTTTCGCCTCAGTAGCTTTAAAAAGAGGTTCATTTGATTTCGTATAATTGTATTTTCTCGTACAACTTAAATTTTAGAGCTCATTAAATGCTCGTAGTCTCATTCTCGTGTTCCCAAGGAGGTCGGGTATTAATTGATTTTATGAACGTCATTTAATTACTTTTGTTTATTCACAGCTATTAAACGGATTTTATTAGTGTTGCTATGTAGGTAGGACCCATTTTAATGAAGGTTTGATCTGTCTTGTAAGTGGAATCTGTAACTTGGAACACGGCAACTAACTTCTTGAAAATTCATAAACAATTATTTACTTGTTTGTTTAGTATAATTTGAAATAAGTTTTTTGACTTTGATATTTTATCTCGGTTCAAATTTATTTTAGCCTCCTAGTTCACTTTCATAAGTTGCTACGTTATCGTAACTACTAACTATTCTCATTATTCTGATGTTTAAAAAGTTGTATATGGAGACGTTGTACTTACAAGTACCTATGTTATCTTAGGAAAACGAACATTAAAGCTAAGTTTAAGCAAACATGATTAAAAACACCTATCGCCTCCCGCCACAGAGTAGGTTAGATGTATCTAAGGGAGTTAAGTTACTATAATAGTGCTTAAGGCGATAGCTTAGCCTTCTCTACTTAAGTACTTATGCATCAAAGCGGCGTTTAATCCAACAAAGGTGGCTTGAGGCGAATGTGCGGAACAGTATCCTTGAGCAACACAATATATGCAACAGCAGTATGTATCCACGGTTTCTTTGGAAACTAGATGAAGTAGGTACCTATCTATATTATTTTTAATCGTGATTATCTATCTAAAGTTATCTACATATATAAAAGAAGAAACTGACTGACTAACATATATATCAACGCACAGCCCAAACCGCTGGGTCTAGAGATTCCAAATTTGGCACGTAGGTTCCTTATGAGGTCTAGGGGTGCACTAAGAAAGGATTTTTCGAAATTCCACCCTAAGAGGGTGAATGGGGGGAGGGTGAAATTTCACGCGGACGAAGTCGCGGGCAGAAGCTAGTTATATTATACAGAGAAAAGATTGGATTTTTTGTTTGTTACGTGTTCACGCTAAAATGGCGGAACGGATTTGGATGAAATTTGGTAAATGGAGAGACCATGACCTGGACTAGGACATAGGATGTTTTTATCCCGATATGCCCACGGGATCGAGACTTATGCGGGTGAAACCGTAGGGCGCAGCTAGTTGTCTATAAGTAAAGTAGTGAAACCCAAAGTAATCATTTCTAGTGCCATAATGTAGAGCTTAAAGTTCCACGTTCATAGAATTTTCTATCAAATAGGTGGTACTTAGTTCTGAGAAGTTTTTAAATAAGTAATCATTCAAGTATTTATTTAACATTTTTCTCAGTTAATAAGAGTCAGATTTTACACCCATCATCTACCTATCCTTTTCCCAACTAAGTATGTTGGGGTCGGCTTCCAGTCTATCCGGATGCAGCTGAATACCAGTGTTTTACATCACAACCCAGTTACTGGGTAATACGATACCCCTTGGTAAGACTGGTTGTCAGACTTTCGGGCTTCTGACTACCCGTAAGGACTGTCATAAGATCCACGAATGACAGCCGGGACCAATGGCTTAACGTGCTTTCCGAGGAACGGAGGGGTCTTCGGTATGTAAACATGGTCACCCATCCATAGAGCAACCGCGGCAAGAGTAGCTTACCCTGATCGATCGACTTGTGCGGCTGTTATTATTTAGCCACGGGCCCCTCTCAAATTTTACACCCATGAGAATCAAATTACACGTACCTGTAAATCAAAATAACGGTCCATTTAATGTTGGTCGTACAGTTCACAAACAAGCATCCATTAAAAGAATACCTGTAAGAAACGTGATCGGCTTTTTCGCCGGTCCGGCTACGCTTCGGGTGTGGGCAATTATGTCAATTACCGTCGGATTTCAGAGGGTAAAGGCATTGACCCATTGCCCGTCAGTGGCAAGTTAATAGGCTTACATTGCGCCGTTTTCCTAATTGAGAATAATTATTGGTTGTGTCACCCGGTCAGTCGTTTCCAAACAATGTACCTACCGTGCGCCGCCGCCGTCACTGAAATGTATGTGAAAATGTAAAGGAAAATGTATTCATGGATTGAATAAGATAAGCACCTCAAGGTTTATTTTAACTTGCACCTTATTGCTTTCCTGACTAAGTATTGTCAATATATTACAATTCGAAAAGGTGATATGTTTGTGGGAAAGGAATTTGTTTGAAAATCACTTATCATTTTACGCATCTACGGTACTAGATTGACATTTTATTAGGTGTTTCAGGCGGACTATGGCCCATAACATGTTTCAGGATGGACTTTAAGTACGGGACCTTTAACTGTGGTAAAATATTGCTTGTGATTTTAGACAAAATTGCACTAGCGCGAACTTTGTCTTTGTTGTGACAAAGGCAGGTGGAGGAGTCTTAAAACGTGATAAAAGTGCAGTAGCGTCCATAAAAATTGGCGCTCAATATTATGACTACCTAGTAACAGTATTAAGAAAAACTAACTAAAGGCATGCAATGGAAACTGGTTTCTTCTTCTTCAATCTATTTTCAGTCACCTACGACTGGCTATGGTTTATCGTGTAAATAAACGTGTAGGTACTATAGCATGCATACCTACAATGTTCCCACTGCTGCTCCTCTCGGGAGGGAGTGGGCTGATAATCTATCACGCGGGCCCAGTGGGGGGTTAGTTGTTCGCAGATGTTTGTGGAAGCCCGTATGGATGATTTTCATGCCATAATAAGAAAGAGGGCGGCGTCAATTATGGGTAGCTTGCGTGGAAGCCCCAACAGCATCCTGAAGACATTGGTTGACATGGTGCACAGCCCCTTTATTAGGCACTGGGTGCAGAGGCACGTGCCGACATGTGTTGAGCCACGTAGTTATTAGTTGTTGTTAGGTTAGTTTGTAAGGTACTAATTCTTTATGGATTGTGTGTTTTTTATACCTATGTGATTCGCAATAAACGATATTATTATTATTAGTGCTCGTAGATGTCACATGTCTTCGAATTTATGGTTCTATAAAATATGTTGATTCTTTCATTGTTATAGAGCTCCATAGGTACGGGGTAGCGTTAACTTTGACGAAGATTCAATTATAACGGTACAAACTAAAATAAGTAAGGCTGCTAAAAACAAACTTATATTGAGTTGTGTTACGTCCTTAAATTACGGGTACCTAAATAAGTTATTACAAGAGGAGGCATTTTAACTTAGGTTTCAAATTTCCTTGTTAACTTAATTAAAGTGCTAATTAGTCTCATTAGATACTTATGCAGATTACTACGTACTAAAGACTAAGAGAATGCTTGAATTTCGTGTAATAATTTATAACAAGCTTCTACTTAATAATAATAAAAAAACTGTACAGACAACGCACCGCCTAAACCTAAACATTTTGACACTGATAACGAGGGTGAACACTTATAAGGACGGATTTTTGAAAACTCAGCCCCTAAGCCCCTTTAATAGGGGATTAAAGTATTTATGGAAGTTCGTTACTTTTGCCGATGCGAAACCCAATTGGGCACACGGCTTGGAGATATAGAAATGGAATACTAAACGGGCGTGCGTCAGTGAGGTCAGCTAATCTTTCTCAGGATTGAATTGCGTAAGGATAATAGTCATAAGACGGGCATAGTACAGCTGTTGTTATGCTCGGAAAATGTACAGTGAAGGTTTTTGTCCTTGACTGGTCATCTTAACTCCTAAAAATAAAAGACGGGTGGATTTGATATTCTGGTTAAACGGAGACAATCCTAACTATGTTGAGGAGGTTCTAGGCGGGTTATAGATATGAATTATTTTTTTAAGGGATTTTTTTATAGGAATGTCAATACAATCTTAAACGATTAACCTTTTTCTGTCTTCAACTTGATTGAAACAAAAGAATATTATATTAATATTTTAATCTACTTAGGGCTGAATTTTCAATCGACAGATAATTTTTATTTGTGGAATAAAATTGACATCTGACAGTTATTGTATGGAAGAATTGTCAAAAATTCAAAGTTCTGCCTCCGATAAAATTAACTGGCGTTGGAAAAATCAGCCGTTAATAAAAATGTTAAATTCATTCACTGATAGATAACGCATGTGACTAAAAAAGAGATGAAGAGGTATTCCACTCAGCGCACTGATTTGAACCGCACGAGGATGCGGATGAAAAGGGAGCGGAGTGTCAAAGAAAAGATTGTGCGAGGAATGATATGAAAGAAAAGGGAGTGAATGATAACGTAATGGGAAGGAGAAAACGTGTTGCGCCAACCCCAAATAACATGGGTCAAGGGTAGGAAGATGATCACCTACCGCCTGACGCAGGTCCTCACCGGACACGGATGTTTCGGGAGGTACCTGCACATCATCAGGCGGGAGGAGACGCCCGGGTGTCACCATTGCGAGGATCGCCCAGAGGACACGGTGGAGCATACGGTGGAGGTCTGCCCCGCTTGGGCGGAGCACCGCCGTGTCCTCGTGGAGGCGATCGGCAGCGGCGGCGACCTCTCGCGTCCGGCCCTGGTTCAAGCCATGGTCCGGGGCGAGGGGGAGTGGGAGGCAGTCACCTCCTTCTGCGAAGCAGTCATGCTAGCGAAGGAGGTGGCGGGACGGCTCAGGGAGAGAGCCTCTCGCCTCAGCCGCCGCGGGAGACGCTACGGGCGTCGGGAGCCGCGTGACGACTCCCGGCCACCGTAGGCGCGGGCCTGCGGACGGAGAGTAATGGGTAGCTCTCCGTCCGATCAGGACCAGGCCCGTGCCGGACGGCGCGTATGTGTTCCACGCGCGCCTCAAAGAGATGTCAGCATAAAGGAAGGGGCCCGCCAGGGCCGAAGCCTGCCGGGGTAGCGGGATCGTCCGAAAGGGTTACCGCTGCCCCGGAACATAAAGGGCTAAGGAAGGAACACGGGTGGGTTTTAGTCAGTAAGAGTCTGACACTCCCTTCCGCTCCACCCAGAGCGGGAGGAGTCATTAGATGATTACCCATCCAAAAAAAAAAAAAAAAGGGTAGGAAGATGATGACGATGATGACTGGTGGACAACGTACAACCTAAACCGCTGAGTCTAGAAGTATGAAATTTTACACAAGTTCCTAATATAACAAAGGTACTAAGTACTAATGGGAGTTCCAATGCCGTAGGCATCTTCTGGGCACGCTCGTGAGCGGGCCCAGTCCGCAATAAAAAAAAATATAAATTAGACAACCCGAATAAAGGGAATTTAAATAAAAAGTCGATGACAATGTATGTAGTTTACAGGAAATGGTGGGAGGTAGCGGAATTACTACATAGATTTACACTATACACACAGTCACATACTGCGCACTGGGTGTTTTTTTTTTTTGTGGATTTGAAATCATCATATGACCCCTCCCACTGTGGGTGGAGCAGAAGGGAGTGTCAGACTCTTACTGACTAAAACCCACCCGTGTTCCTTCCTTAGCCCTTTATGTTCCGGGGCAGCGGTAACCCTTTCGGACAATCCGGCTACCCCGGCAGGCTTCGGCCCTGACGGACCCCTTCCTTTAATCACTATTCATGTTTATATCGCCCACAACAATGTGTTGAAAACCACGCAACTGTGACTAAACTTGTTAGGTATACCAACTTTCTGCTGGAACAAATGCCTTTCTATGGCATTAAGCTCTGTAACTCAAACATGGGACTAATTTGACCCTCCCCAACAGTTTGTATTTGGACTATTTACATTCATCCCCTTTCGCCGAAGCTTATCCCATCCGCAGATGTTCTATAGAAATCCCACAATTTTGCTAAGCCGGGCCTATATACCGTAAATGTAATCGTAAAAAAACAGCTTTTAGTGCACGTACAGACGATGCCACTTCTATGTTCGTACATTACAGTTTTCTGACAGTATATCTGAAGTTGGCAGAGTCTGTACGAGCCCTAACTTAACTTAATGAAAGGAACATGCGCAGTACGAACTTGGAGCAACTTTGGCGGTGGGAATTCGTCCAGTGGCTTGTCGGTACTTTTGACCACCGTACGTATACTGAGCTGAGCGGAATCACGCTCGCACTTATTACCCCAAGTAAAACCATCCGGTGTTTTATGTAAGCATTATTAAAAACAGTAGAAAAGCATGTCTATGTGTGTTTAGAAAGTTCGAAATTCCCCTTGAAAATTAGGTGTACCTGTGATTTATTTGTAAAAGGGTAAGTAATTGATTCCTGTAGTTTCCCTGTGATTTATTAATCACGCTTAATGAATGAATAGTTTGTTATTTGCATGACAAATAATTAACCTTCTCTACTATCTAACTTTGTCGTGTTAGAATTAGAATTGGTTTGTGTTGAAATCACATGAAAATAACTTTCTTGTTATGTGTGTTATAGTTTAAAACCGTTACGAAATAATCAAAAGTTATAAGTTGGTGGAGGTAAGTACGATGACACTATTTATTATTACTTTTAATGTTATTCTATGGGAACAAAATCTGTTTTTTATAATTCTTCTAAGTTTGGATCACATTTTAATTTCAATTGAAGGATTTTAATACCAATACGTTTTTGGATGCGTGAAAGTTGTTTTTTAGAGTAACTGTTTATGGTTTAAGATTTTTTTATTAATAACCATGTCACAACAACTTCTTAAATAATTATTTTTAACAAATAAATTATAGTCACAATACTTTACGCTTTAAAGTATATTTATTTTGAACTTTTTACATTTTTCGATTCCGAATTCTAATAAATTATACTGACTGTAGAACAATAGGGTATCCTATTGTCTACGATTACAACTTCATTTTGGGCGGGTTGCGTTTTTGTGACGCAAACCCAGCACAGGCATTAACGTGGGCGTCATTGGAAAATAGAATTTATCGACAACTGTCAAACATTAATTACTAGCGCTAAAACCTAAATACAATAATTATGATATGTCATCCTTTAATAAACATCTATACTTAGCGACTTTTATGCAAAACGAGAAACTGGGTTCGATTTTCAGGTCTGGCATTGTGTTCTTGGGTTTTTCTATTAGGAACTTCTCAGTAGCAGCCCGGAGTTTGGAATTGTACACGATTGATGGCAATAGGCTCGTACCATATTACATGGGACTTAAGGGGACTAAAGGACCTAAACGCAAGTTTTATAATGCCTAAAAGTATGATCGACAACAGTAAACAAAGTCAGAAAAATATATGATATTCTTCAGGATATATGCTAGGTAGAAAAGTGTGTTGAAAACATATTACAACTAATTTGATAAGATAGAAAAAAAAACATGAAAATACCTCTAAAAACTTCCTTTTTACAATCAGTGTAAGCGGACGCCTGTCGAAGCCAATTTGCGTCATGACGTCTTGTAAATGAATCGGTTGCCAAGTGGAAACTAACGAACCGACATCTTGAATACGATGCAACGGTCTGTAAATTAATATAGGCTGAATGTCGTTGAATGAAATCATTTCAGGGTTCCGTACCCAAAAGGTGCCAAAGAACCCTATTTGTTACTAAGGCTCCGCTGTCCGTCCGTCTGTCTGTCAGTGGGTTGTCTCATGAACTGTAATAGGTAACTGTAAAATTTCAACAAGTGTGTATTAGCCAATATAATAAAAAACAAACGTGTATTTTTATATGTAGTGTTAAATATTGTTCGGTAGTAAAGAACCCTTCGCGTGCGAGTGACTCGCACTTGGCAGGTTTTTTTTAGGATTGAAACTGATTTTCTAGGAACATGTTAACTGGTTTGCTACCAAAATAATAGCACCACTATTATTTTGGTAGCAAACCAGTATGAAGTGATTCGTGTTTTCAGAAATTGTCTAGGTATTAACTATTTGTTTCAGATGCATAATTGGGTGATACATCTATTCTTTTTATTTCTATAAAAACATACTTAAATCATTTAGTTTTTTTTTCTTGTATTTTATCGAATTAGGTACTTAATAATAGTAATCAGCCTGTATTGTCCCACTGTTGGGTAAAGGCCTCCTTTTCCTTTTTCCAATCGATCCTGAGCTAATATGGACCAATCTCTCAAAATGGCGTCAAGTTCGTCCCGCCATCTACACTTGGGTCTTTAGCGATGCCTTTAGACGTTTTCAAGGACTCATGCTGCTGTGGTCTTGGCCCACAATGCATCCGACATGCCGCAAACGTGTCAGTTTCAGTTCCATTCAATTAGGTACTAAGGTATTAATAATAAAAAAAAAATCTAAACTATGACTGGGTTTTTGATGAAAACGTCACCGTTTAGAGACATTAACATTTTTGTAATTACTAAACATCGATTGACGTATTTTTAACTCCGATAACCTTACCTTGAACCTAATTAAGACCAAATAACGATAATCATCGACCGGTTCTGTGCTTCTCGCATCCAACGGGTTCCTGCGGCCTTCACAAGGTTGTCGGTCCACCTTGGTCCACCTTGGTCCTTGTGGAGGTGCTTGGGGAGGCCTATGTCCAGCAGTGGACGTCTTTCGGCTGAAATGATGAACGATAATCATAATAAGTATCTAGACTACGTTTCATAAATAATGTATGCGTCATCATACTTTTAAAACAAACAAACGTCGAATTTAAACAAATGCGACGTTTTTTATGAAGAAAAACAAATAAAGGGTCGGTTGCCATAAAAGGGAGTGTCGTTTACAAAGGGAGACTTCTATGAACTACCTCTTTGCCCTCAGAGGAAAAAGGGCACGTCTACAGAATTTTTAAAGATGAGCCTTTTTTATAATAATCTACCAATCCGCACAGGGCCCGCGTGGTGGATTACGGCCCACTCCCTCTCATAGAGAGGAGGCCTGTGTCTCAGCCGTGGGTCATATTATAGGTTGATTATGCTGTGCCTTTTCTAGCAGTACTGGCGGTAGAGGTTGTACTTGTAGGTCGTAGGTTGGAACCCAGACAGGCGCTTAACTTTGTTGTATTATTAAACAAAGTAAAGCACATAATATTATATTATTTAAGCACAATGCTTATGCTATGTGATACCTTTTTTACAATCATCCGGCCCATAATGTTCCCACTGCTGGGACGCAGGCTACGCGGTTCCAGTGCGGGTTGATATATGTCACATGTTTTCGAATTATTAGTTCTAGGACATGCCAGTTTAAATAATAATTTAACATAGCATAACCATTATGCTTATTTCTCAAGCTTATTTCTTGATAGGTACTCGCTAAAGTTCTTAGAAGTCTGTTGTCTATGATTGCCTCTTTATGTTAATTTTGTTCTGTAAACAGTGTTCGGTCTTATTAATTGGAAGTAATGATGATTAAATAATCGGTGAGACCGTTCTCATTTAAAATTAAAATAAGTACTATCATAGGATAGTACTTAATTTTAATTGTATTTATGTAAATACATATTTGTATAGATAAATACATACATAATTAACTATTTATTTTAACATTGGAATATAGAAAATCCTTTTAGAGTTTATTTATTATTTTGTTTCATTCAAATATATTTTTTACTACTATGCTCCATTCTTATTGAGACTAAAGTTAAGTCTTTTATTTTTTTTATTAACGTTTGCAACGTCCGCGTCATCTGGAGACTTGAAGGACATAAATAAAATGAGATTTATGTGGGACCTTTTGTTTCCTCAATTACATTTTCAACATGAAGTCTTGAATATTATGCTGAAAAAAATAACTTATTCAGTTATTCACGGTGGAATGATAAAGCTGCGCTACGATCGCGCCATGGTGTACACAGATACGCCATATTACATGAAAAACAATATATCACGATATGACATCACGCAATGCGTGAAGGGATAGCAAAATTTTCTTTTGAAATGGAATTTATACAATATTCATGAAAAAAAAATTGAGATCGGCGGTAATTCGATTTCTGAAATAACAAAGACAAACATACATAACTCACGCATTCATCCCATGGGACCCTACAGAACGCCACCGACGATTCTTCAATACTAAGGAGTATTGCTTCCTTTACGTTCATACGAGTACATCTGCGGGTCAATCGCGTAACACATTCGGTTTCATTTTGACAGTTCAACATCATTTATTGCGTTATTTACGTGTTGAGCAGACTTATGAAGCAATGGATTAGCAATTTGCTTCAAAATGATTCAGATTCCGATTGATAGTGTGTTACCCAATTTGGGTGCTGGTCATATCACGCACTTCGATTGCGAGTACTAAGCACCTGACCTTTCCAAAGACCATCACCAATAAAGTCACTATATGTCCTGTCATGTTAATAAAAAAGATGCCTAATAAAACTGCACATAACGTTGTTAGTTAGAATTTTCGCAATTTCCTTTGACGTTTCCCCTTCACTGAAGTACTTATTTAATTAAGTGAGGCTTTGTCCGTTTCAAGATGCCTGAAGTGTTTTTATTTGCCTTTAAATATTATATGAATATAATAATAATAACTGTTGTCATATTAAAGCCAGGATTTTTTTTATGGTGTATTAAAGACGATGCTGCTGTCAGATTGCTTCCTCTGGATTTCACGCATAATAACGTCGACGATATATATAAACACGTCCGTCTTCCATTAATTATTTCGCTATTACGATGTTGATTCAATGGAGAAAGTTATAGCTTGATGGCCTGTTCTACACCCTTAAATTTTACTAGGTACACCTTTCTGATACATGATGTACAGACGCCAGCACATCAAGCTACTACAATTTTTCAAATATCTTTAGTTGATTTTCAACATTATCGCTAAAGAATAAAGTTCAAAGTTGATTGGGAAAATTTGACAAAAAAAAGTTTCGTGTAGCTTGATGTGCTGGCGTCTATACACACCTAGAAGAGGAAGGGATGTTTTTAAGCTTTTTAACGCAATCAAAGCATCAGCAAGTTAGTATGATAGTTAAATTGAGCAAATTCGTAATATTAATATAGTTACATCAATGTTATCATACATTGTTTTCTCTAAATAAACATGATGAAAACTAAGAAAGCGTTAGGATGAAAATGTTTAGTTTTCATATTCTAATTTATTTATAACTAGCTGACAAAAAAGAGGCATGCGTTGCAATACCTTTTCTTTTTTGTTTGTAACCTTTTTCGGCGCGCACACAACAACTTACCAAAGTTTCATCACAATCGATCGAGCCATTTTAGAGTTTTTGCACGACTAACGAACGGCAATTGATTTTTATAAAAGACGATTTTATAGAACCGTTCTGAAGAAAACTTGTAAGAGGGCTGCCTTTCTTCTTCAATTAGGAAACTTATAGTGCGGAACATGTATAGAACTTGCATCCGCTGCTATCAGTTTCAATCTTTATTAAACAATATATTACACTTTGTCCATTTTTATTAGGAATGTTTTGTTTTGCTTGAATAGTTTGTAGCAAATGTAATAGTTGATCTATCTGCCTTCATCGACATAAAAATGCGTTTCTTATCCCACGTAATTAATTACTGCTACTGACAATTATTATCATTTTATTGATTATTAGTGTAGACAAACAAATAGACCGTACTAAAAATAAATGAAAACAATTGAATAACAAAATTTTCTTCACGTTAAATATAAGTCTTTTTTATATCCTTTACATACAAAAGTATCTCGTACTAGCTGACCCGTGCCCACTTCGTTGGGCGGTAAACATTTTAACTTGTGATGAAATTATGAGTGTGGTTCGGTCCTGCGATGTTCTCGCGCTTTGGCTAGCGAGCCTCTGCGAGCGCTCAGCGCTAGACTCCCTATCCTTTGTTGCAGAGACATGCTGCCTTAAATCACTGAGACGCTGCGCAAGTTCAGCGCTAGATTCCCGAGCACGGGCCTGCGATGTTCTCACAGTTTGGCTAGCGAGCCGCTGCGAGTGCTCAGCGCTAGACTCCCTATCCCTTGTTGCAGAGACATGCTGCCTTAAATCACTGAGACGCTAGATTCCCCAGCGCGTGCTTGCGAAATATTTTCTCTATTCCTCGAGAGGCGCTGATGATTTTCAAGAGCAGACTTCCGTACGGCGTACTCGAGCTGCTCTTGTCTGGGATGTCTGACGGGAAAGTTGTGATTTCTTTTTAGGCATGATAAACAATCGCTGAAACTGTCCGATATCCCAAAAACAGAAATACCACAGCTTCGAACTCGAAGAATGAGAACGAAGTAGTATTTGTGTTTTAAGAAACCGAGCAACCAAAACAATTTTAAAGACCAACAACATCCAACCTTTGATTATATAATGTCTAGATAGAGCGTCGCCCTACAATCAAAACAAAGAAAACGAGGCAACAATTTCAAACATGTGTGCGTGCGGGCGGTGTTTTACACTGTGCATCTATGTCTCTGTGTGCGTGAATAATGATACCAGCTACTACAATTCTCCCATAAATCACATATTAAAAAAAATGACTATACAAATAATATAAGTAAGTTTTAGGTGTATGTTTGTAGTATTATTCAGTTTTAGTAGTGACTTTATTTACTTGTATTTATAAATAAAAAACACTATTTAATTGAATTAGAGTTGTGTGTGTGAATGTTGTGTTATATTAAATCAGCTAAGTTAATTCAATTAGAATATTTAACTTTTTAGGCAGTTTGTATTTGGAAATTTCAAATGAAAGATCACAAATGATAATACGAATGGAATAAATTAATCTTATTAAAATTACTCTTGGCACCTTTGAAATCAGTTTATTGGACCCAATGCAACAATAATCATTAAAATGGGCTCATAAACAAAAAAGTTATACGCGAACATTATATTATTATAAAAAAGTACAGACGAATTGAAAAACTTCACCATTTTTGAAATCGAATAATAAAAGTACATCAACTAAATAAAATAAACGTAACCATAAAGCAACGAATATACCCACAAAAAAAGGACGTTAAGTTGGGAGAATGGAAAAAAGAAACTGGCAACACTGATAAAATATGGCGTAATAGGGCGTAATTTGGTAAATATAAAAACAAAAAACAAATACGTAGTCTTTTTGGTTACTTACTGATGATATGTGATGTGTTTGGTGTTTTTTACCCTTCCTTTATAATTTCGGCACAGTTTAATAGCACATACCGTCATTTTATCGCTGTTATTTGTTTATTACTTAGCGCGCGTAATACGTTGTGACACCAAAGCGGTACGATCGGCACTAATCGGCGGGTAAGTACTTACAGTCCAACAGTTGGCTGGTATTTTTTGACACGTTTGCGCGCAATTGATGCTCTATCTAGACATTATATAATCAAAGCATCCAACCAACAGTAACTACTTAGTGCGTACAACCTCACCTACCTAACTACGAAAGTTAAATAATAACTGGAGAGCGTCATTATGCACAACGCCATCTATGGGTAAATGGATAAAACGTCCGTACAAAGCATGTTCTAATGCGGTTCGTGAATGGACGGCGGCATTTTCCGATTTAGTAATTTTATATTATCTTCGAAACTATTTAACCAATTGACATACTGTTTTGGGCAAATCGCATCTCTACGATGTTCTTGTGATCATAATAATATTTTTTTCGATAAGGTTTAATATTTTGTTGTTTAAAAAATCGTCCAAAGGTAAGTACGTCGAAAAATACTTTTTTTAACACATAAAAGCTACTATATCTGCTAAAATATAAAAGATAGAAATATGGTGTCGCGGACTTTTTTGTAGAACTATTCAAAGCGGACCAGGTTGCCATACATTGTTTTCAATTATATACAACTGTTAAGGCAGCGCATGCAAATAACTCTGTTGTAAGAGCAATTTTTTTCCGCCTGGCTAGACAAAAATTGAGATAGTTCAGCTAATATGCATGATATCTTTATAATTTATAGCCTATAGCACTCCCGAATAATGTAGCTTTCTACCAGTGAAACAATTTTTAAAATTGGTTCATTACTTCCGGAGATTACCCCCTACATACAAACTTACAAACTTACAAACTTACAAACAATTTTACCTCTTTATAATATTAGTATAGATGAGCATCTGAACTTTGTGTTAAGTAAGATTAGAGATAAAATGATTGCACTGTCGCTACGGCGTAGCCGACATGATAATATCACTGCTACGCCAACTGCTCTGTCGTAGCAGATAATCGGTTCGCTACGCAGTTATTCTTGGAACATTATTGTTGAGCGTAGCCCGTGTATGTTCTCTTCTTTGTATTCTAAAAGCCAGGAGGCCTCCTACCACAAGCTCTTAACGCGATCCATTTTAGGACCTAATCTGAACTGTTCTTCTAATTCGTACCATGACGTCAGTTTAACGATTCAGTTTAGGCCGTGCCATCTGCTGACAGCGATTGTCCCAAACTGAGTCGCAAGTTTTGGTTTCATTCATACTTGTTTGGTACCATGACGTCCATAGAGCAGCTCAAGCGATGCAGTTTAGGAACCTAAACTGAAATGTCTTGTTTTTGAATCGTTTTTAGTTAGATCATGGTAGGCCACCTGACCTGTAAACTAACATTATGTTAGCTAGCTGATGTGATTGGGTGATCTAAATTCAATCTGACTATACATAGATCAAAATCAATAAGCTTTCAGTGTACTACAAGCTCATCCTATTGATTAGGCTGTTTTAAGACAATGACAGAGTGCTATCCAACGTTAAAATCAATTATTTATAGACAAACTCCTCTTCTAACAGGTATGCACTACATAAGATAAAGTCACTCACATCCTCGCTAATTCAATTAACCCTTCCATCAACGATACAGCTACTTAAGTTTACAAGTTTAATGCCTTCTACAATATGTTTGCCTGGTAGCTCATTAGCTGTAATGTGAAGCTGAAGTGGTTAATAATACATCACTCAGCAGCATAAGTACGTACGAAGGTACAGTCAACAAAAGAGATAAGTATTTATTTATTTATTGATCCTCACACTGAAACGCCATTCAGCAATTACACCAACGGAGTAAAAAATCACTACATCTGCTGCTTTCCATCCATGCTGTGCGCGGTGGACATCGAACGAGTGGCAAGTATGCAGGATCGTCGGATATAGTTGAAGTTTAGTAAGAAACCGATGGATGTTGTCGACTGAAATTTAATTTGATAAATGAGCTGTTTGTTTTCTATTATAAAATTAAATTTTATTCGAGAACATCCATCGGTTTCTTACTAAACTTCAACTATATCCTACGATCCTGCATACTTATCTCTTGAGCTGTTTGTATTCTATTAATTAAATAGAATTTTATTCGATGATCCTGCATACTTATCTCTTTCGTTGATTGTACATTAATGAGGGACGGGTACATGTATATATTAGTTGATTCACGGTCGAAATGTTTCGTTTAGAATTCGTAATATTTCGGATAGTAGAGGGGTAACTGGAACTTTGGTGTGATATTGATATGACGAAAGACTTGTTTTAAAAAATCATGTTTTTTTAAGACTAAGTATATGTAGGTTAACTTCAATAAATCTGCCTATCCTTTTCCCAACTATGTTGGGGTCAGATGCAGCTGAATACCGGTATTTTCGATGGAGCGACTGCCTGAGGTGCTGCCTGAGGTGACCTCCATAACCCAGTTACTGGGTAACACGATACCTCTTGGTAAGACTGGTTGTCAGACTTACGGGCTTCTGACGACCCGTAACGACTGTCAAATATCCAAGAATGACAGCCGGGACTAACGGCTCAACGTGCTTTCAGATGAAAGCACGTTAAGGTCACTCATCCACGGACCGACCGTGGCAAGCGTAGCTTAACCTGATCAATCGACCCGTGGGGCTGTTATTACTGTGCCACGAGCCCCTCTCAAATTTTACACCCATGAGAATCAAATTACACGTACCTGTAAATAAAAATAACGATCCATTTAATGTTGGTCATACAGTTCACAAACAAGCATCCATTAAAAGAATTCCTGAAAGAAACGCTTTAAATTTTTTTTTTTTCAAGTTTTACTTTATTTTTTTTTTTTATTTGGCCTGCAATAAAACTCGATTTATGTATTTTATTTATTATGTCGATTTTGCGGTTTAATTTTTATGTTTATGTTTATTTCACATTGTAGGACGCTATATGTAGGTATGTATGCTGCTAAATGAACGAAACAACATCAACATTATTAAAAACACAATAATTCAAATGTAACGCGTGATTGAATCAATTATTCATTCTAAAAAAAGAACGTAAATGCGTTTAAAATAAATTTTGTGTCGGGTTCCGAATTTTGTATTTTATTTTACCTCAAACGTGATTTAATTTATGTTCCAGCTGGTAATGAAAATTTATGATACTGTCTTGTTAATTAAATATTGAAGAATAATGAGTTCGTTCTTTGTTGCATGAGGTTCAGCTCGGCGAATAAATATATATTTTTAAATGCTTGTTATGATGAGATGAGACAGACAGTACGAACCTACTAGGAGTATTAGGCTACTTTACCAGAGAGGGAAGGTACCTCATCATCATTCTCCCATCGTTCCTTTGATCTTGCCCCAAGGGTAAATAGGATTTAAGATAATTATTGTTTGAGTATTTAATGAACAATAATAATTAACTAGAGTAAAACTTAGGGGATCTTCCTAATCGCAGATTATGTTCTATCTAACCTAATAAATTGCCTTCACTAAGCGTTTGACCTGAATAGTGTTATGAGAGCTGTGCTAACAAGCAGTGACGTAGGAAAACGGGGTTACCGTAAATATGAAGGATTTCATAGAACGCATGTGTTCCCGGAAGGGATTGGCTAAGGTGTGTTTCTGTACACCCTCATATCACCTATAACGATTGCAGAGTTCAAGAAAGAGTTCATTGTACTTTCCAGAGTAAATGTTATTTATGAAAAAAACACCTGTAACGCTTGCACTAAATTTGAATTTAATACTAGACCGTACGGAAGTTTTAGTTGTAAAAAATAGGCCAATAAACAAACTTTGCTGAAGGGAAATTAACTAAGTTCTTCAACTTAGGTTAATTTTAGTAAACCTATGTCGTCCATTTCCGGGAAATGGTTTTCCTAAATTCTTCCTCACTTCTGTTTGATATGAATAATTCAAACTCCAACGATGCTTGAAATAGAAGGCCACCATAGCGGTACGATAACAGCATGATAATGAGGACCATGACGTATCCTGAATGTGACAAAAAAGACGAACGTCACTAATTGAGTGTGGGAATTCTGGGAATGCAAATTTTCGGAATTTGATTAGGCCAATTAATGTCCTTTAAGAGGAAGTTGAAATTATATTAGGAAGGTATGTGCTGTGTTGTCCACAGTAATGGCTGACGCACAATTTGGCAGTCCGTGCCGCGTTTCAACTCCTACATCGTGCATCGCTTTCGTGCATTTTGTATGAACCAACCCACTCAACAAAATGAAACGTCATTTATTCAAATTAGGCTGAGAATCGGTACTTTTCGAACGTCACAATTCGACTGAATTGTACACACACACACACTACACAGTCCCCCGAAACGCCCGCCCTTCACCACTTCCTAGCGCTTTCTCTGGGAAGAAGAAGAAGTGGCGCAACAAACTCCCCAGCAGCACAGGCGGGCAGCACCACGCAATTTTGGGCTACAGCCAGATGTAGCTATAATATGCGTTTACCTTAACCCTGTGTTTTCTTAGTAGCAACATCATTTGCAATAATAATAATACCTACTTCTTTCAGTCTCTCATAATCTCCTTTTCAAAGCGTGATTTTGTGATTCTGGGTATCAGCGGGGCAAAAACAAATGACTCTCAGTAACTTCGACCCAGATTAATTGGAGACCATTACTTGTTTGCTGACACTCTGGCTGAGAGTAATTTAGCCAATAAAGTAGACACAGATATCTATCTATGACTTGGTATTTAAGTCTGAAATAGTCTAGGATTTCCATGTTCCACGGTGACAAAAAGCACGATTCGTAACATGGGCTCCATTTTCTGTTGTAAGTACACAATGTGGAACTAAATTAATGCACATTATGAAAATAGTTTGTTCAGAATCGGTTACCGTCTCGATTTCTGTCATTTTTAATATCGGTAATTTTTTTACCCAAAAATTATTAAAACTACGTAAATTACAGTCACACTTCCACTGTACAGTAAAAATAAACCAAAATGGATATAGTACCTACAACGCAAGACCCTTATACGTGTGCGACTGTGTGCGTACGTAGGTTTATAATGTGACCACAATTTTCTCCACCAATCAGTATAACTAATTCAATAAATAAACAATGTTTTATACACAATAGTAAAAATTCTGTGTATGTATTATGATTAATATAATTCTAATTGGGGTGCTTGGAGGTATGCGTTAATCTGTCAAGCTCCGCTAATGAGACAATTGATTTTCTATTGTTTCGTCGCCGATTGGCGACGCGCGGAGCTTGACTTGGATATGTTGTATAAGAATTTTGCCAAACTTTATTGAAATTGTGCCCCTAATGCAGAATGATTGTGCACGTCTTGAAAAGGTAAAAGTTCTTCACTTCAAAAGGATAAACTGAAAGCAAGAATACGAGTCGATCTCTATGCACGATGTATTTAATTCGACAATTATATACTCGTACATACCAATTTGTTTGTGCTCATAATAATAAAGCAGGGACGTGGAAAGATTTCGTAAGCCACCCGCATCTTCATAAATTTTCTAGCAGTTTACTCCGTTCAAGCAAACGTTCGCTTTTGTTGATGTTTTTCTTCGTATTCCTTGTTTTATAAACGGCTTTGCTTGAGATGCTTGTAATTAAACTGCTACAATAGATACCGATCGTATCTTGCGATTAACATAACATATCATTACGCTTGTAATCGCCGAAGGATAAGGCAGAGGTGTATTTATATACATATACACCCACATTTCGCCAGTCATGTTAGGTCTCATTTAATTGGGCAGCCTAATCCACCGGGCACAAATCCAGAATCCGGGCTGCAACTGAAAAAATCCAGGTGGAAAAACCCGATACCGTTTTACCCGGCTTGGGAATAGAACCCAGGACCTCATGTTCAGCAGTAGCACATGCGTGTTGCGACCACTAGAGCAACGAGGCAGTCTATCTTGCGGTTACTTTTGAATATTTAGGTACATTGTGCGCTTTTATAATTTCTAACGTGACGATATTATTGTGACGTCCACGACCACGTCACGGTATAATGATAACACAGGGAAGTAAAATCTATAGAAAAATTAAGACATTCCATAAATTTTAAGGACGTCGACGTCTGCGATAATATCGTCTTGTTAGAAATGATAAAAAAATAATGGTACTTTGTGAATATTGTTTGACAACTGAGGGGTAATACTCGTAATTTTAAGAACGTTCACAGTCTGATGTCAGTCTCAATCTGTCAAAAATACATCTAATTTCCCTACATTTTGACATTTGTTTGTCGCTGAGATGAGACTGTGACTAGATTTTGAACGTTTTAAATTACGAGAATTGGCCTACTGGTCTGACCCTTGTTTTATAATTCTTTTAAATTATTTATTTGAGCAATGTAAATAAAGAATTATAAAATTCTATCGACTCGTATTCTAAAAAATCTCAACGATTTATGCAAAGGTGGGTCAGCTAATTGCTGTAACTGACTGTACTTTAGGATACTTTGTTATTCAATTGAGTCATGATCTTATCTCGTTCGTGAATAATTTATAACCTAAGGTCGGAAAGCGAGCTACGAGCTTTAAAAAAATATGATTATAGCCAAGCAATTTTCTTTCACTAAACTTATAAAACAAAAAAACAATTGGCTGCTCTCAAAACGGTGAAGGAAAACATCGTGAGGAAACCGGCATCTCCTAGAACCAAAAATTCAAAGACATGTGACATCTGCCAACCCGCACTGGGCCCGCGTGGTGGATTACGGCACACTCCCTTTCACTGTGAGTAGGTCTGTGTCCCAGCAGTGGGGCCATTATAGGCTGATTATGTTATGTAAACTTATAAAAATAAATGTAATTTTCATTTAATTTTTTTGCAATTTTAGAGGTTCACTAAGCTGTACTCGTGTAAAATATTTTGTCGAGTGCAGAGGTGTAGGTTCCGTTTTTCACTACTCGATAATTGGTGCCAGTACCCAGTGAGGAACGTATAGGTAAACCGGGCGAAGTGTCGAGGAATGTGTTTGAAAGCTTTCATACTTACTTACTCTACACTTTCATACTATCCCAAGCACGAATCGGAGTTTTCGTGACGCCTTTATAGAATTATTTGAGGAAATTCTAATAACGTCGTGTGTTTGGCTCTTAATTGATTTCGACGCTAAGGTAAAGTAAATGTATGGGAAGGAGCTCCTGGCTAAATCATAACAACCGCAAGATTGGCTCAAAGGTTAAGATACGTTTGGCGCGGTCGGTTTGTTGGTCCTGCCTGTCATTCGTATGTCTTTGATACTCGTTACGGGTAGTCAGAAGCCCAAAAAAGTCTGACAACTGGGAAATGGTTTCATGAACTTGTATTTACCTTCCCGACTAGCTTCGAGTTGTACGAAAGCTGACTATCGAAATACACCAAGCACACCCATTTGTTCATACTAGAGGCATTGTAAATGTACACCTCTCTATATGATATTCAAATAAAACAAACTTATGTACAGACGCCAGCACTTCAAGCTACCCGAAACTGTAAAAAATTCCCAATCAACTTTGAATCTTATGCTTTAGAGATAAAGTTGAAAATTTATTAATGAACTTTGACAGATTGTAGTAGCTTGATGTGCTGTCTGTACATAGAAATAAATAAAATTCAAGTGTCTGTTTGTAATGTCAAAATAACAGCTTTTTACTAAATGCATATGAATATATATGAATATACGGTACTTCTAACAAAAAACAATTTGTAAATTTTTGTCTGTCTGTCTCTTTGTTCCGGCTAATCTCCAAAACCGATTTTGATGTTTGGTATGGGGGTACTTTGTACTCTGGGGAAGGACATAGGCTACTTTTTATCGACATAACACGCGAGCGAAGCCGCGGGCGGCCGCTAGTACAATAATAAAGTAACAATACCAACCTATTATTGTTCCACTGCAGGGTAAAGGCCAAAATACAAATACCAAAAATCCACATACAAAACTAGGGATCCCTTCTTTTCGCATAACGTTCTTTTTCCTAATATACTTTGGCATAACTATTTTGGCATAATTTGTTTTGCCATAATAGTTCTTTTGCCATTTTCTTTTTGGCATAGGGTTTATGTTGGCATAATTATCTTGAAGGCTAATTATTTGTTTTGGCATAAATTTAATTTGAATGATACTAAACGACGTCAGGGGCATCCTGAGGTTTGGTTTGGTTAGGTGCCTTTAAACCCTGCAGACAGAAATAGGAGACCCGCGCAGCGGGGCTCCGTTAACCTAACGTCGTTATAAAAAAAACGAGCATGCTAAATTTATGCTTTAGAATGTTATGCTTAATCATTATTATGATTATAGAAATGATGCTTAAATAAATTATGCTAAACTGTTTTGCGAAAATATAATTAGGAGAAACAAAAGTATGCCAAGTTATATTAGGTCTTAAAATTTTACGCAAATGTATAGGGAACCACAAAACTACAATACGTAACAGAAATACCTCTAGTTTCGAGAAAAATAGCAGCATTTCCATAGGAAAATCGAACGCCTACTCAACAAAAAAGTATTTTCGGATTCCAGAGTTCATACTGAAAATTGTTTATATTTATGGATGCTTCCACACCCTAAAGAATTGCTTCACGGGGCGCCGATTGGGTGAAAAGGCAAACCTTTTATCGGGTAAACCATTCCAAACTCCGAGCGGGTAAGGAGTTTCGTGAAACTGAAAAATTCAATAACACCTTTTGCTTGAACTAGGAAATGAAGGCGGCCTTATGTCCAGCAGTTGACGTCTTTCGGCTGAAATGATGAGGATAGGAAGGTAAGAACTTACCTGAATGAAACCTATTCAGAAATCTTGGACGAAAATCGATGAATTTCAATACTACGTAAGTATTAATTAAGTGTTTTATGTTATTACAAAAAAAAACTCCATGCGACATCTAACAACCCGCACTGGGACCGCGTGATAGATTACGGCCCCCTTCCTCTCTCAGAGAGGAGGCCTGTGTCCCAGCTGTGTGAATATTATAGACTGATTATGCTTATGCTTTATTTTATTTATGTAAGGGAAAACAAACAGAAGTAGGTATATTAAAAATAAACAGAAATAACTTAACAAATATACTATCCACTAAATTTTCCACAGATTACAACTTAAATATTTACAAACTGATTTCAAACGTAACTGTAGTCAAAGCAAAATGAATTATATGAACAAAATAAACTAAAAAAAACATTGGTTGTCTGTAAAGTCGGTTTAGGGATGATAATTTTACGTGATAACGTCATAAGAAAACACCCGATCGTGCCTCGCTATCGCTTGTTCCGCGCTCTCGCTTGCACACTCGGCTCAGGCGGAACGTGACAATGATTCATGCTTTTTCGTGCATGCAGCCGGCGTTCATCGATTTATAAGACGTTATCACGTCAAAATAACAAAACAAAACTTGTTTGTTATCTATATACTTAGGACCCGCAGGATACAGTATACTGTATCCTGCGGGTCCTAAGTATATAGATAGGTAATGATAATTTGCTCGTGGCTAAAGCATACGGAATCTACTGCTGATCATTCACATTTTTTTTAAACTATTATATTTCGGGGTATAAACTATCTGGTAATAAGGGTTTCTTGATATAGCAGCTTACGTCAATCCCTTTCTTTAGAAATTGTGAGTAATGCACATTTCTTGGTAGTCTGTAAGCTTCGCAGTATTAGCACTGGATAATAAATAATACATATTCTTCTATACTTAAAAGGCAGTTATAAGAGGTAGTAATAGACTTATTTTTATAAGGCTTCGATTGCACGGATTATCTCGTAGTAGTAGATATTTATGATTTGTGCCATAATCTGGATTGAATATTCTTAACAGCCGCACAGGTCGATCGATCAGATTAAGCTACTCTTGCCGCGGTTGGTCTGTGGACGGGTGACCATCTTTACATACCGAGACCCCTCCGTGCCTCAGAAAGCACGTAAAGCCGTTGATCTCGGCTGTCAATCGTGGATCTTTGACAGTTGTTACGGGTAGTCAGAAGCCTGAAAGTCTGTCAACCAGTCTCACCAAGGGGTATCCTATTACTGGTGTAACTGGGTTGTGGCAGTCGCTCCATGTAAAATACAGGTATTCAGCTGCATTCAGTTAGACTGGAAGCTGAGCCCAAAAAAGTTTTATTTTGTTATGGTAGTATTTAAAAAAGATGCGTTAAGTTAGCCCGCGAAATTCAAAAGTTTTTTGCAATTAGCAGGTCAGTACCAGGTCGTATATTGATTAAATTATGATTCGCTACCGTAACAGTGAAACAAATACAAACAAACTACAAAAAATATAACAAACACAAACAACAAACATGGCTATATAGAATTATAATCATTACAATCAGCATCCTTAAGCTAGAATTGGCCTCCAATGTCATGGTTTCATGAAATTGTCATTCAATAGGGTAAAACGAACTAAGAGAGATGTATTGACGATTTTTATGATTATAATGCTTTAAATAAATATTTGATACGGCCGCGAATCTTATTTAGATCAACCCTGACGCGTTCGCTTTTACTTAAGTAATAACATAAAAATTCAAATGGCAAAATACGAATCCTTAGGCCTCTTGTAGACATCTGACCGGTGTCCTTTGCGCCAAGTGAAGGCGGCGGTGCATCCGGCGTAATTTGTTCGCTGGACCTATGTCCGATGTATGTGTACACATTCATTATAAACCATACACCACCGCGAATCCGGCGAAGAAAAACGGCCCGTTGTCCGGTGAAAAATCGGACGTATACAAGCTTACTATACCTTACCTTATTTTTACCAGCTTTTACTTATAGGTCCATTAAACACAGTCTTAGAAGCAAAGTTACAATGGAGATGTAAAATGGATTCTCGCCGTTTTCTTTTCCGTAGGGAAATGCAAATTGGAACTGAGCACCTAAACCTTGACATTTTATAAACACTTGCGGTATGATTTTCATGGAAATAAAAATCTTTTTAAGTTTAAAAAGGCCAAAGTTTAAAATACATCTTTCTTATACATAAAAATCAAGTGCCGTTCGTTAGTCTCGCAAAAACTCGAAAATGGCTCGACCGATTGTGATGAAACTTTGGTAAGTTTTTTGTTGTTTGCGCGCCGGAGAAGGCCACTATAAAAAACTTTTTTACAAAAAAAAACAACCGACTTCCAAAAAAAACACTACAAAGTGAAAAATAACTTTAATTTTGGAAGTCGGTGTCGTTGGTTCCACATTTTCGTTTTTTTGACACCGACTTCCGAAATTAAAGTTATTTTTCACTTTGTAGTGTTTTTTTTGGAAGTCGGTTGTTTTTTTTTGTAAAAAAGTTTTTATTTTTCGCTTTTTAGTTGTACCTACCCCATAATACAAATTCATATATCACTAATTGCTATGTGAATATTAGTGACAGGAAGATAAACATCATCAATATAAACTAAGTGGAAAACAAACGTATTGTTGAATCTAATTCCAAAACTACCCAAGCAAAGTTCATAAAATTTATATGGGACCACCTCTGAAGCATACCTTATTCATTAATTAGACTAGATGCTGATAATCCTGGCTGCAGCATCAGGCCAGACTTATGTCAACATTGCATTGAACTTATAATTTAGTCCTGTTTAAAATGAGCCCAAACACGACTATGGTGCTGTAATTTCAAGGTTTGTACTTTTTCTGATGCTCCTGGCTTCAGCATCAGGTCTCTCTCGTGTTCCTCATTAACAGTACATTTATCCACACATCGAGCCCTTTTCAATGAGCCTAAACACGATATATCTGCTGTTAGTTGTCGAGGAGTTAGGCACTCTACAGACTATCCTGATGCAGCATCAGGTCATGACATGATGATCATGAGACCAAATGTGGCAAATGCCCTATCCATACCAAACATCAAAATAATTTACTAAAACGGGACCCTTGCCTGTTCGAGTAACTTCTTACTGTTAAGAAGTTGTACCTTCCATCATCAGCTCAGCTACCTGAGATGGTGACAACCATACGCAAATACACAAGATACTTAATAAAATATGCGAAAAACAATAAGTGAGCCTATAAAATTTGAGGGTTGCCCTCGATTTCTCTAAGATCCCATCATCAGATCCCGACTTGTTGACTATGGGACCATTTGGAAAGTATACCCTTTCCAACAAAAAAAGAAATTTTCAAATCGGTTGGCAAGCGACGGAGTTATGCGCGAACAAACCTAAAAAAAAAAAAAAAAAAAAAAAAATACAAACATTCGAATTGAGAACCTCCTCCTTTTTTAGAAGTCGGTTAAAAAAGGGTATTGTGTCTAGTAGTGTATGTATCTAGTGTATTGTGTGTCTTTTAGTCTGTGCTAAATAAATGTATTTTCTTTCTTTCTTTTAACAAATAAATAATTATTTGTCAATTTTTATCCATAAAACAAAAGTTTGTTTGTCATCATATTTTAATGAACAGTAGGTATTCTAAATATACCTACCCTGCTCTACGATATTTGATAAGCAACAGAAGCAACCTATGTGGACATACGCTGTTTATCTTTCATTTGAACATCGCCTCCAGAATATTCTGTACCTCATCTGAACTCCTCTTATAAAAGCATAAATAATAATTCAATACTTCAAACGTCTATCGACACCGGGCTTAGGTAAAGCCTATAAATACCACTTTAGATGGGACCGCAAGATAAATAGATTACATAGGCAAAGCAAACTATTGAGGTTGGTTCCTATAGGTTGAACACCCTTCGTAACCGCACGACCCGTGGGCAGATAATTGATTTAGAGGCCAATCAAAATGTTCCTTTGTCAATAAAAAGATAATTACGTAAACGAACCCTTCGGTTTCATCAACGTCTTGGTACAGACGAAGTTTGGTGGTAGGTCCCGCAAAGAATTTCAGCGGAAAGGTTAATTGTATAGATTCGGAATGGTATGGAATAGTAGATTGTTATGCAAGGGTCGAAAGGAATAAATTCCTATACGAGGCATTTAGACGCCCGAGCGCAGCGAGGGCGGCTATAGTCCGAGTAGGAATTGATGACTTTCACCCGTGTTAAACACTCTACTTTTCATTTCGAATATAAGGAAAGTAAAAAATAGTAGTTTTTCTTAAATATTTATTGATAACAATAACATGCATAGTACCTATTTAAAATTAATGGAGAAGTTAGAACAATTTGTGAAATTTAAAGTTACATTCTTGTTTGGAATATTTACGGTGTTTGATATATTATGACTTTGGCTATGCTGGATGTCTGTAAAAGTAGGAGACTCTGGTATTTGATTAGACGGTGGAATCCATGGCAGAGACTCCCTTGAAGTAGTTGCTTGAGGTGAACTGGGGCGTAAATTTATAGTCTCAATTAATTTGCTTGAAATTTTGGTTTTATTTTGGACAGAATCCTCAATGTAGCCTTCCGCGACTGTGCTGGATTTCCATCCTCCATGTCTTTTTAACATTGTCAAGTTCGCCCCAGAATCGGCTAACATTGTCGCTGACGTTCTTCTATAACAATGCCCGGTATACTGCTCACAGTTTGGTAAATTCAAATATGTTGCTATCTGCTTCGGCATACCTGATATTTTATTTTTACCGATCACTTGTTTGTAGCATTTTCCCTTTTGGTAGTTGAGAAAAAAGCGATCTGTTTTTATGTCATTAGGTCTGATTATTTGATATTTTTTTACTATTTGTGTAAACTCTTCTCGTACTACAAACGTCCGCTCAATATTTGTTTTTGTTTTAGTTAATTTTACGAGTAATAACTGGCCTTGATTTTCAACGTCGTTAATTGTTAGATTTGTGAGCTCACTGCTTCTGCAGGCGCCGCTTATACCGAGTATCAATACCACCTGTGAAAAACATTTAATTTTGTCAGTATTCATCTTTTAGGTATGTAGGCATGGACGTATAGTTTTATAAGTCCATGTATGTAGGTAAAATAAACAAGTAGAGATCTTTTACTCTAAAAATGCACGTCGTTCCACCCACCGTCTTTACTCTCAATATACGCAATCTGGTCAGTGTAATTTCCACTTTTTATGCAAACCTTTCCATAATACATAATCAGAGTAAAGCTAAGACGTTGGGGACGAAGTTAATTTTTAGAGTAAAAGACCTCTTTCTACCTAGATAATCACTTATAGCTTACCTTTACTGCCAAATATATCTCGTTAGGGGCTTTGTTTAAAAATGTTTCCACTTCGTAAGAGGTGAAAACCTTAGATTTTTTGCTCTTGAACCCCTGAGACTGTCTTTTCAAAAACGATGTTACATTATGGAATTTTTTCAAATCTACATTATGTTTTACACTTAGTGTACTCTTGAGCATTGAATATCTGCTCCATAGCGTAGAAGGCTGTATTTTGCTAGATAGTACATTGAAGTATGTAAGAAACACACTTTCGGAAAATGATTTTATTTTCTTGTCTGCTCGCCACTTCATAAAATCACTGTATGTATTTAGATATCTTTCTTTTGAAATTTCTGGCAAAAGATTTTCAATTACTGCATTTGCCTCGTCTTTAACCGAATCTGGGGTCAACATTTCAGAATCACTTGAACTCATTTTTATTAAATAAATATAATATAAAATCAATGTTTTGAATTTCGGTACAGCTTACAGGGTTAGTATCCCGCCAAATAATACTATTGTCTTTTTTTTTATTTTAAATATGGAACACACCGCGTCATCGCCGCAGGCTGTCCCGCTTAATAGGTTTTTTTTTTTAATTCACACTGGCTGTTTATATACACTCACAAGACTGCATTTTTCTTAGTATGTAAAAATTTCGTAGCTGACTACAGTTCTATTTTTAAAATTCATTCCCACCCTAAAGAGGGAAGTAATTACTATGAGTCTTTCCCGCCCTGTGGTGGGAAGCAGCGTCTTCCACCCGCTGTTCGGATCAAACAAACACTACTTTCCGAGTATGAGAAATGAAAATAAATATTTCAATACTAAGCTTGAGGAACAGTATGCAATATAGCAATGTTACGTTGTCGATCTGAAAGCCAATTCTCGTAATTAAAAACGTTCAAAATCTAGTCGCAATCATCGCAGCGACAATCAATACCAAAAAATTGTCAAAAATGTAGGGAAATTAGAGGTATTTTTGACAGATTGAGACTGAGATTAAACTGTACAATTGCCCCTCAAACGTATTGTTTTATTCGAATAGCATAACTACTTTCTTTACAACAACGTGGTTTGTTCCTAACTTATACCCAGCTTTAGTCAGCTGCAAGCGTGTGTGTTAAGGATTATACTCACCGCGAGCGTTCCCTTTGCGAATTGGCTTTGCAAACATTCGTTGCGCCAGCGTTTTCTGTTAGCTTTGTTCACGCGGTAAATGAAAACAATGTTTTAATTTTTATAACACCTTGTTTTTATATTATGTTCATGTAATTTGTTATCATTTAATTGTGCTTTTGTGTGCACTAAATAAATGGTTTATCTATCTACAAGCATCTAAAGATCCAGCAATGAATTTATCAATAAGCAACTATTACCTACTAACATTGTTTTGAGAAATTATTTAGACCGAAGAAACGTTCAGTCGTAACCATATTTCCATGAGTAGCCTGCGGATATTTTGTACAACATCTGCAGCTTTGTTTTTGATTCGCGTTTGTAATAGCACCTGCACCGTGGGGAGTTACAGTGTACTGTGTAGAGCCAAAACTGTGTAACGTTCTACCGAGCCAATTAATTCACTCGTGTGTTATGTGTAGTCTATAGTTTTGTTGACTATTAGGTGCTAGGAAAGATCCTAGCACATAATAGTCAACAAAACTCTACAGTTTTACTAAAGATAAAGATATTTCCGTCTAAAACAGCGTGAATGCAAAAAAAAATCACATTGAATTTAAATTAGTTACATTTCTGTGGGTTTGGCAAAAAAAAGGTGGTATGAAAACGTCAAATAGCAGAAAAGCTAATCGGATGTCTTTAAAAATTTTTTTCTTACACACATGCGAAGATTTAGTTTAGTTTTCGTTTCTCAAGAAAAACTTTGAATTATAGTCTTTCTACACTTTCTAACTGCCTTAAAAGGCCTTCAACTAACACGAAAAGAAAAATCTTTCGTAAAGAAAACTTGTTTTTTTGGTAGAAAGTTTTTATTTGATCGGTAGAAAGTTTGCGTTAAGTAACTCGTATTGAGTTCGAAGTTTCAATCAATATCAAGTAGGATTTTTTTGAGACAGTATAATGATCATATATGTTTGTATTTAAAAGTAATAGTAGTTATAGTAATAATGATATACCGACTATGTATTAAGAAATATTATTTGATAAAGTCGAGAGATGTCGTCAGATATCCGGTCGGAATTCGCTGTATATTATGTATTTGTAGCGGTATATACAACGCCGCATGCAAACTACGTTTCATACTGTCGTCACGCAAAATCCTGCATCTTGCAAGCAGAGTTTACCGCGCAACTAGCAAATATACAACGGCCCGACATGAATAATTGTGCAGTTGCCCGCCAGACACAACACCCGTCTGGTCGGAGGATCCTCCCTTTTCTATAGAGGATGAGTGAACTTTACACCCTGTTCCTATATACATAATAAATAACAAGCACAATCAAAGAAATTAACAACGTTTGAGAGTAACTAAGTGAAAAAGAAAATGACGGTCAATATGTTACCTACACGTTTTCGGTCTATCTCTCATTCGCCAAGTGTATAGAGAAACGTACTTACGATAAGGAACTTCATTAAACTACAAATAGGCACCAGAACTTAATAATGATGTCCTATATAAGTATTGCTACTATGTTCCTGAGTTAGACAAAATAATTATAGGTAACTAAGATAAAAACTAGAATAGGCAATGTTTACAACACTACGGTCAGGAATAATAATTTTCATTCTGTACAAAATAAACCAAAATAGTAAAGTAATTAATTTAGATCTAGAGTCGACAAACCTGCGTTTAATTAAAAATAATACCGTTTGTTTCCACAAGTTTCCATTAATGAAATGAATTCATTCACTAATGAATGTTAAATTAACATAAATGATCGTTTCATAATTAAATATATACCTACTTACTTACAAACAGAAAAACGTAACAATGAATAATTTTCTATCTATTACCCGCATTTTTATTCGCATAGGTACAGACGCCAGCACATCCTACCCGAAGCTGTCAAATTTTCCCAATCAAGTTTAAACCTTATGCTTTAGCGATAAAGTAGAAAATCTATTAAAGAAATTTGACAGATTGTAGTAGCTTGATGTCCTGGCATCTGTACTACTTTCATTAGATTAGCTCAGCTTTGCCCCTGCTATGAAACATGATATCGTCGTTCCTCATTATATACTTACCTCATCATCTGCCTAGCCTTTTCCCAACTATGTTAGGGTCGGCTTCCAGTCTAACCGGATGCAGCTAAATACCAGTATTTTACAAGGAGCGACTGCCTATCTGACCTCCACAATCCAGTTACTGGGTAATACGATACCCCTTGGTAAGACTGGTTGTCAGACTTTCAGGCTTCTGACTACGCGCGCTCTCCCATTTCATTTGGCGTAGGTACTATGTTGATACATAGGAATAGACAAACGTGTGTGCAACAAAATACAATTTTAAAAGAATTAAAAACAAAATAAATAAAATACAATAACAGAAATGAAAAGTATGAAAAAATATAAAAAAAATATTAAACATCATCAGCCTACATCACCTTCAACCTATTGGTCAGCCTTTTTTTAGTTGCTAGCGGTGGGATAGTTGCCTTAGACATCTGGATCTGCTTCATTTAAAGTAATTATATTTATAATTATAGACCCTATGCTGAGCTGTAGACAGCTCAGCGGGATCTACAGCTGGTTTTATAACACCGATCAGAATCAAAACTAGCAGGGGATTGAGGAGGGGGGTGGAGGGGGGGGGGGTGGTTCAGGGGATCAGACCGGAATAACTCGAGAAGTTATGTCGGAACCCTTTGAAATCTTTTCCGAAATTATTGTGCGACCTTAATTTTAAATTCGATATAAATAAAATGTAATTTATGGAAGTGCAAAAATGTAAAATATTCTTTTATAAAGACTGGGTTCAAAATAACTATTTATTTTTATGTACATTTAGTAGATATTATTATTTATGAAGAAATAATATATTAATAGTGTCAAAGTATAAAAGTATTGTATTGTTTATTAATTAAACTCAATATAGGTAATTGCAATGATATCTCTCCAATTAATTGTTATGGCAACAAACTAAATCATTGAACTTTTTATATCTTACATTATTATTTTTTATAACATTGTTTTATCTGTTGCAATGGATATATTTTTATAGACATAAAGATATTTTTTATATATTTAGTCATTGGAACCATTTAACACCGATTTAATTCTTTAATCCGATATACCTCGTTTTGATTCCTTTGACAAAATATCGAGGTTATTCCTTTTTTATGAAATATCTGCTCTAAACTGCGAAATACCCAATTATCCTAAAAGATTACCTCGTAGGTACTATTGGTAGGGGAAGATGCGAAATGTGGGTTACTATAGCTACACCTCTCTACTGCCTTACACTTCGGGGTATATAGGCGTGATATTATATTATTAAGGAAGGTTCCACAGCACCCTAATTGCGTAACACACTATCAGTCTTAATATGAATCATTTTGAAGGATATTGCTCATCCATTGCTTCATATGTTGGAAAAATGTGTCTGCTCAACAACGTAAATAACGCAATGAATGCTGTTGAACTGTCAAAATGAAACCCATTGCTACTGATAGTGTGTAACGCAATTATAAAAAAAAAAATAATGACTCGTCCCTATGGTCATTTATTTTTGTAATATAAGTAAACACATACCTACCTAGACAGTTGAAAGCGTTTTATGGAAATATTTTAATCACCAAATCTTTTACAGTATTTTTATGTTAAAAAGCGACGCACGCTTTACATGTGGTAACCAAGTGTAAAAACACGCTGTGTACCTGGTACTTGTTGATAGGCGTACACTGTCCTCCCATACCTATGTCACTGTAATTTGAATACATTGCGAAAGCCAATTTTTTTTTAAATAACCTTTTATTGCCGGCTGTTCTCCATAGGAAACGACCAATTGGAACCGTGCATCTAGCTTCTGACGTTTCTAGGTTTATGTGAAATAAAATATTTTTATTTTGTTTTTTACTGCGTACTCAGCTGCATACGGTTAGACTGGAAGCCGACCGCAACATAGTTGGGAAAAGGCTAGGCTGATGATGATAACCGTTTTTGACTGCTGGCAGTCAACCCCGCTTATAACCGTGCTGACTAACTACAGCGCGAGATTTTTCAATAAGCGTCAACCGGATTACGTAAACCGATTTTTTCTAGAGACTTTGTTACTTTACGCATTGATGGATTGATTTTTATAGCTGCGGTCTCATTTCCCATTTGAATTACCTCATAAATATTGAACTACATTCAATAAACACGACGAATCTGTTACCCTCATATTATGTAGGTATATTCAATCACTTTGGCAAAAGATTCGTCGTCCAAATAGTTTCTCGTAGAATTCAGATTACAATATATTTTCGAATATTCTATCTCTCTCCTTTGAATAGAAAATCAAATCAAATACGCATAGAAATATTTTAGCCCAAGGTACAATATTTCGCCGCAACGCTTAGGAATGAAATTTGAGTACATATAATTAATTTTGGTTCACAATATCTTGTCTACACAAAACAGAAAACCGAAACAAAAGTAAAATGTAGTAATTCGATTTTGTTGACTTCAAAAGGATTCCTTTTCTGGCTTGTTATGCATATTAGGAACAATGTTTCGTTCATTTCGGTCTAAGTAAAATAAGTAAGTAATAATAAGGTAAAGTAAATAAGTAAGTAATAAGAGCAGTGGTGGCCAAGTGGTAACGGCCGCGACTTACGAGGTGTAGGTCGTAGGTTCGAACCCAGACAGGCGCTTTACTTTGTGTAAATTATTTCATCACCACTGCTCTCAAAACGGTGAAGGAAAACATCGTGAGGAAACCGGCATGTCCTAGAACCAAAAATTCGAAGACATGTGACATCTGCCCAGCCGCATTGGGGCCGGCACGCGGGCCCAATGCGGGTTGAGGGAGAGGGAGAGGGAGTGGGCCGTAATCCATTACGGCCCACTTCCTCTCACCGAGAGGAGCCCTGTGCCCCAGCAGTGGGAACATTATAGGCTGATTATGTTATGTTATGTAAGGTAAAGTCAGACGGAAGGAAAGGTTGTCTTTAAAATATTGCTTTTATCGATAAGACCGCCCATTATGTTACCCCTTGTGAAATTTTTACATCTATTATCTGTAATTATTATGGTGTACATAATAAAGAGTTTTCTATCTATCTATTTATTTAATCTACTTTCCAAGATTCGAATCCGATATCCTGATATCCGGTTGTTGTATAGGCCGCCCGTTTAACTGAGAAATTTCTTGAGGTAGCTGCGCGGTGCGGAAGGGTGATAGTTCAAAGTTAACGAATCACTGAGCTCCCGCATTACGTCACCACTGTCACACATCTCCCGCACCGCGCTGCTACCTCAGGCAACGTATCAGTCCATCAGTTCGGAATGTTCGGATACATATCCGAACATTCCGAACTGATGGAATGTGGCTACACAGGAATCAAAGGAGAAAACAATTGAACGGTAAAAAGAAAAGACCCCAATAATTGCGTAACATACTTTCAATCACGATCTAAATCATTTTGGAGGATATTGCTAATACATTGCTTCATAACATAGAAAATATAAATATATTAAAATAAAGGGCAGAGGAGTCGCAAGAAACACACACTTCACATGGCAACTGTCAACCCACATAGCTTTTCTAGCATAGAAATTTCATATATCTATGTTTCCTAGCAAAATTCCTACCTATAATAACAACTTTATTGCTTGTTTATTTTAATCGAATCCATACATTACATTATCTTACAAACATCAAATTCTTACTTTACTGAACTTTAATCTGTGAACATAACACACATAAAGTCATTTATCTACACCCATGCTTATAAATCCTCTATAAGTTTCTGAAACACTTAGCTTATTGCCAACATTAAAACAACCATGTGTCATAGTAACCATAATTTAACATCCAAACGAGTGTTATAATGTTGTACTAAATTTCATTATGCAACTCGTTTTCAAAAAACGAACATTGTCATACACGCGCGTTTCGACTACCACAGCATCATCATCATCATCATCATCTGCCTAGCCTTTTTCCCAACTATGTTGGGGTCGGCTTTCGACTACCACAGCGCCGTAAAAAAAAAGAACTTATTCGAATTTACGTCGTATCCCGTCGGCCGCCATTTTTATTCGATATTAGTATGGCAACAAACTGTTTCAGAACCTTTATAGAGGATTCATATCATGGGTGTGGATAAAGTCTTTATGCAACTGTACCTAATTAGGTATTAAAACACTCATGTGATAAACCTACATTCGTGTTTTAATACCCCTTATTATACAACAGTTGCATAAATAACTATTATATTTAATAATGGAACAATAAAAACAAATGAGAATCTCAGTCACGTCCTTTGAGAAAACGTAGCGTTTCCAGTCGGCGTTGTGCACATTGCAACTAAATAACTAACATTGTTTGTACTCGATAGAATTTTAAACGGTTTCCTTCTGTCACACGCAAACTGGGAATTGCGTTAGTCTCTCAAATTGTTTATTTTTTCAGTAAATAGACAGAAGTTTCTTGGACAGGATGCGTTGTATTTTCATGTTGTCGTTTTGCTTTGCGGAAAAATTAAGAATACCTTGTCGGCGCGTCTATAGAATTGGTTCGGTGATGCCAACCTCTTTGGTTAATGTTGTTTTTTTTTAGAAGATAATCTGTCAACTGTCTATTTGACGTAACACCATGTACTGGGGAGGCGGCCCGCCATTAGAGAATAACAAAAAGGACGTGAGGGATAGATTCACATGGATCGATCGAAAAAGACGATATTGATTGGAGGAACTGTGCTGTGATATCCAATTGTGTGTAAATTGATTGCGCTCGCGCCCCACGTACTTGGTGGAACGTCGTTTTCGCATTATAGTTAATTAAATAATTGGATTAGACATTTTGTGATTGTTCATAAAGGCGTTCATATACTTTCAACTCCTCGCCCGCAAACCCACGCAACATTACCTCTTCTGATAAAGATGATCCATTGCCTTTATCAGAAGTGGGATACAGAGGGCTAGATATTGAGGAGATTTGTGAGATTCCATTAGAAGAACCTGTGATCAATGAAGTTTCGAAGGGAAAACATGATGAAAGTCTCCTTGGGAACAAGGATACTCTTTTATCACGCCTGCAGACTGCAACTCAAGCTACTCCAAAGAAAAGCATCACCTTAATGAAACTCGGTTTGGGGGAACTTGCTTCTATCGTGGATGTAGAGAACACAAGCTAGAAGAATGGCGCAACCGACGCGATACAGATAATCAAAAGTCAAGACTATCGGAGAAGGAAAACTGTTACCTGTTTTAGGAAGCCTGGACACATTAGTACAACCTGCCCAGAAGAGAAGTCTGGAACTGAACAGCATGCAGCACGCAGATAAGTACAGATTTGCAAACATAAAATAACAGGAGGTACCCTGTCAACATCAAATGGTGAGGTCATTTTGTTTCTTTTTGATAGTGGCGGTATTACAAAAATATAGAAAGTTCTTCATAGATTGTGTGCCTTATACGTGGCGTGACTATGACCACAGGTGAGTTACCTTATAGACCCATGTAAGACTGTTCAGAGGCGTCTTTATCGGTTATCAATTGATGAAAAAGAAATCGTTAGAGATAAAGCGCTGGCTTTAATAAATTCTGCCTCAAACATAACATTGAATTGCACCTGGTTGCTACAGGGCTAATGGACAGGTTGAACGCTTAATGCGTACACTTAAGAGCCCTTGAAACGTAGTAGAAAATGATTCTAATAAAGTTTGGTGCGACGAACTTGATGATGTTCATCTTGCTCTTAATAGTACTCGATCTAGGATAACGGGATACACACCCACTGAACTCATGTTAGGTATTCAAGCCCAGTCGTTGGGTATCTCTAAAATTTCATCCAATATCAGTACGAATACTCCCACCCGCGCAAATTTAGAATCTATCGAAACGTCGCATGCATCCAGCGAAATTAAACAGGCTGCAGCAGCCGATACTCAAAGATTAACCACGGTAGGGCACAAGTACGGCCTTTATGTAAGATTTGTTTTTATCAAAGGTTGAGAACGCAACCAAACCAAACTATCGTGTAAAAATTCCGGGGTCCGTTTGTTATAACTCGTGTGCTTGAAATCTTTTGTGACGAACTGAAATCCATGACTGGTACGAACCGCATAAGCAAATACATGCGTCTAGTACCCAGAGGGTTTGAAGGATTAGTAGAATTAGCATCAAATATGATTAATGATAAGGAGGCCGAGACGGCGCGTAATTTGAAACAACTTGAAGAAATTATAATTATCACCTATTGATAGCGATAGTGATACTCTCTCGGTGTCCAGTGAGGGCGCACTCTGACC
Source organism: Hydraecia micacea (assembly GCA_914767645.1). Taxonomy (NCBI): domain Eukaryota; kingdom Metazoa; phylum Arthropoda; class Insecta; order Lepidoptera; family Noctuidae; genus Hydraecia; species Hydraecia micacea. The sequence goes on from OU611794.1 coordinate 8,767,825, forward strand.
GCTAGTTCAGGAACCCTTACAGCTTCGCACTCTAAATCACATTCGTTCATTCATCAAGCGGATGTACATTAAAATGAAAGTACGGTGTATAGATTCTTCATAAACACGCAAACACAGTAGAATTTGCTAAGCGTAGACGGAAGGGCCCAGTACGCCCGGTCTACGCCGCGTAGTGAGTTGGTGGCTAGTCGTAAGGGCCCAGTACGCCCGGTCTACGCCGCGTAGTGAGTTGGTGGCTAGTCGTAAGGGCCCAGTACGCCCGGTCTACGCCGCATAGTGAGTTGGTTGTTGGTCGAAGGGGCCTAGTACGCCCGGTCCATACAACATGGTATGTTGGTGGTTGGTCGAAGGGGCCCAGTACGCCCGGTCCACACCGCATGGTACATTAGTGGTTGGTCGAAGGGGCCCAGTACGCCCGGTCCACACCGCATGGTACGTTAGTGGTTGGTCGAAGGGGCCCAGTACGCCCGGTCCACACCGCATGGTACGTTAGTGGTTGGTCGAAGGGGCCCAGTACGCCCGGTCCACACCACGTAGCAATTTGGTGGCTAGGTAAAGGTGCATAGTACGCCAGCCTACGCCGCATGGCGATTTAGTGATTTGACGAGAGGGCCAAGCACGCCCAGCACACGTTATGTTTTATTGATGGGGTTGAGGCTGTGCTGATATTCTTAGTGAGAGACCTTAAATGTTAGTCTATACGTGTGCATGTCAGGAATGGACGAGCTGACTAATGGAATGTTATTTCCTCTGGTAATTCAGATGCGCAATATCATTATGCGCACGAGGACGTGCGATAGTCAGGGTGGCCGTGTCGGCGCGTCTATAGAATTGGTTCGGTGATGCCAACCTCTTTGGTTAATGTTGTTTTTTTTTAGAAGATAATCTGTCAACTGTCTATTTGACGTAACACCATGTACTGGGGAGGCGGCCCGCCATTAGAGAATAACAAAAAGGACGTGAGGGATAGATTCACATGGATCGATCGAAAAAGACGATATTGATTGGAGGAACTGTGCTGTGATATCCAATTGTGTGTAAATTGATTGCGCTCGCGCCCCACGTACTTGGTGGAACGTCGTTTTCGCATTATAGTTAATTAAATAATTGGATTAGACATTTTGTGATTGTTCATAAAGGCGTTCATATACTTTCAACTCCTCGCCCGCAAACCCACGCAACATTACCTCTTCTGATAAAGATGATCCATTGCCTTTAACCTTATAAAAAAATATAGGTTTATTTATTTATTAGTAGACAGTCTTGACATGTTATAACAAAAATAGACTGCGATCACCTAAACTCAAATTCGTTAAACAAACGATCGTGCTTCACTGTTTATTGTAGGTAAACTAAACATCGACATTGTTCAACTTTGACCTCCAAATACCTAACCATTATAACACCGCCACTTTAGTCAATGTTTAGCATGAGCAGGTTAATAGCGAGCTCCTTAGTGATAAAAGTAAAAATTTGTATCAGTATTTATCTAATAAATCGCATAAAATCAAGGCTTTTTTATTTTTTTTTATTTTTTTTTTGTGTTTCTGACATTACGATCTCAATGTTAATTTTTATTTTTTATTCAATCAAGTTTAATTTGTTTAATACATGAATACTAAACACCTTTTGCTGTTTGGTAGTAAACAATTTTAATCATCTTTTAAATAAATTGCAATCTATAGTTATGTATAATTTAGATGCATTTTTTTTCAATTTTGTAAATGTAAGAACCATGGATCCGTTTATTATGATTTTTTGATGTTGACTTGAAAGAGCATGGCAGTTGAGAATGTGTCATGCTCACTTAAATGTCTCACTGATGGTGGCGCGTGTGTTGGATCGTTCGGTTCCCTACAAAATGGTTGAGCTGGACGGTGCTGATCCACGCGTCATGTTCGTGAACGGGCGCCGTCGGTTGAGACTGGTCATCTCTTAACTGCCAAGGCTTATTTTTAATCTTATATTTTGAATTGTTTCTTCACTTGTGTTTTTTTTTTTTTACATTGTTCTCACATATAGAAGCATCAAGAATAATGTACACAGGATTTTGTAATATCTTGATTTAAAAGAGTGTCCATGGAGTTTCTTGCCCGTTCTTCTCCATAGAGATCTACGTTTTGGAATGGGCAACTAGCTTCAACTTTCTGACTAACTGACTGACTATTTAATTTTGACAATTCAAAAGTGCCTGTACATGGTTTAATTGAAATAAATGATTTTAGGGACTTACTTGCAAAGCAGAGAAAAACGAATTGATGGACGTAGAATGTGAATTCTAATGATGAAATAATACTTGCCCTCTTTATGATATTTTCGTTTTCTTTAACCCCTGGAGATACTAGGAATACAGAAACAATTATGTTCCACGATGATGAATGGATCTCTGAGTTTGTTCTGGCAGTGACACGGTTTTGATAGCTATCTAGATGGTGGAAGCGTTTCATATATTATATACTTACCTAACTAAAATATAGCGTCGAAAAATTCATCCGCATCGCTGTGGACTGGTAATGTACCCAAGAGACTGGCGGCATTACCACGTTGTATGGCAATGCTTAGCCTCTGGCCATAGTAAAAGCCAGCCCTTGGGTCACGGGAAATGTCAACCAGCCGTTTCGAAATTTCCTTAAAAAGACACTCAACTTTGGCATTTTTATATGGGACAAGCTTTTGCCATTTAGTACTTATCGAACAGAAATTGTTCCAAAAAAAAAAAACTGCAAAATATTAAAAGCTATAAAATTAAATCAAAAGCAGATGTTATAAGGTGCAAAATATCTTGGATTTTTTTATAAGCACAATATAATATCATCTTTCTGTTTAATTTTTCTTTTTATTACTTTTTTTTATATAACTTGGTTTTTTTTTTTACTGTGTTTAGTTTAGTTTGTGATCTTCCTACACGAGTCGCAATAAATACTTTTTCTGTCTTTCTTTCTATATATTTATCTAGTTTTAGTTTTCATCTCAAATGTGAGTAATGTAATCATTTGTAGAGTATTTAATACTCAGGGCAAGGCTGTATTTTATGCTAATTCGCCTAGGTATAGTCCGTCTTCGTCCAATTTGATGTGGTTTTCCATGTGGTCGACAGAAAGTGCCCTGTGGTTTCCACTCAGGACAAACCACACAACACACGTGTTTGTTTTAAGGAACTTTGGCATTTAATAAACTATGACATTAAAAACTGTTGCCCAATGTGGGCAGCAATTTTTAATGTATTTTAAAATATATCTACGCTTTTAAAACGCACTCTGTTTAAAAAACGTAGGTATATTATTGAGAGTCACTCGTTTATTGATAAGTATAGAAAATTCATTCATAGTTTATGCACATTGATACAAAAAAACAAACAGACATGCAAGTTAAATAAAAAAATATAACTTGTAAAACTATGAATTTTAGGATTCCATGCTTGGAAATTCCTTGTAAAAAATCATTAATATTTATTATTTATATATTGTCTACTCCGTTCTCATCTGTCTGCATATCCATTTCTCTGTCTATATTTTTATCAAATTAGCAATGGGAGAGATTTCACTCAGTTCATACAAGGGTAGCAGAGACATCGACGGGTAAAATGTAACCATGAATTCAGCACACATGATACTAGACTAAAAAATAAATCAGCTGTTTCATAGAAAATCGCAATACTTACGCGGTCAAAATGTATGAAACAGTATTTTTAGGGCTCCGTACCTCAAAAGGAAAAACGGAACCATTATAAGATCACTTTGTTGTCTGTCTGTCTGTCCGTCGGTCAAGACCCTTTTTCTCAGGAACGCGTGGAGTTAGCAAGTTGAAATTAATATCAAATACTCGAGGGCTGCAATCCCTAGAAGCAGTGAAAAAATCAAACTTCTATGTCAACCCAATCAAAAGATACGGGCGCGGGCGTTTATGTTCCAGAATCAAAACTTCCCGTTGACCTAGAATTATGAAATTTGGCAAGAAGCAATGTCATGTATAGGAAAAAATCCGAAAACCGTAAATTTGCAGTTACATTACAATCTTTAAAAAAATCTATTTACATACTTAGAAAATTTGTACGGAACCCTCAGTGTGCGAGTCTGACTCGCACTTGACTGGTTTTTTTTAATAACCCGACGAAAAATTACTGAATCCATGGTACTTAATACACGTCGGACACGTCGATATCTTATGCCATCCTGTATACTCGTATTTATGAGTCATCCAGTTCAAACTGCCACACAATGTGTGATATCAAAACGTACATGTAGTTAATACAAAAACATAAAGACCACACAGACATTCTCCCACAGTCTCTTAGTTACCACTGGTACCCTTATTACGTATTCTAAATTAGTTGACGAGCCCGCCTTCTATGCTATAAGGCTAATGCACATAGTAATAGGAGTACTTTATAGAATTGCACTCGGTCCGACGACTGTCCTTATTATTCCTCTACGGAACTACTTCCACGCTCCATAAAATTCTTAATGATAGTCTGGAGACACGCAGTGAATTGAGTTTTTTTTTTTCCTTGCTGCAGTTTACGCATTAATTGCTTGAGATTATTTAGGGAATGAGTAATTTGCAATTACCTACTTCAGATAAATTAAAATATAGATGGATAAAATTGATGTACTGTGAAACATTTTTAACAATAAACATAGACCAAAATCTATCTATAGTGAAGAGTTTGTTTGTATGTTTGGACCGCTAATCCCTGGAACTACCAGATGGATTTGAAACATTCCTTTTGCATTTGAAAAAATTAAAATATTTTATTTCACATAAACCGACATGGGCACTTATGAAACGTCAGAAGCTAGGTGCACGGTTCGAATTGGTGGTTTCCTATGGAGAAGAACCGGCAAGAAACTCCACGGTTAGACTTTTAAAAGTCCAACTCTTGAGGAAGACTCTAGGCTATTTCACAGCACACTAAGACTCTTAGGAGCCGAGCGAAAAAGAAAAAAGTAAGATAGAACGCTAAGCAGAAACGAAGTTATAGCGAGGGTAGGCAATGCGATGCGACGGGGTGGGTCGGGGAAACAAGAAATTTTGCGGGCAGAAGTAAGTAATATTGAAATTCATTCGTTTTCAAATAATGACAAACCGGGACTTCTTGTATGGATAACAATTTGGTCACCTATCGGAAAAGTAGGTACAAAAAAGCCATATTTGATTGCGCGGGAACCGCAAAAGCAAAGTGAGGTCGGCGCTATACCCGAGTGGCATCAATTCATTACTTTTAAAAAGGTCTCGCTATTAAAATGCACTTTACTCTTTCGGTCCGTGAATATTCCTTGATGAAAATGGATTTTATAAACGGAACAACGCGGGACGACTAAAAACGTATTATTTTAATTCGTCAAAGATAGTTAGATAGTTGGCAGGAGCACGGTCGGCAAGAAAAGCACAACCCACAAGAGTTAACTTGAGACTTCGCTCGGATGACGCTTGGGAGGGGCTGCACGGGTCTTTTTTTTTTGGGTGGGAAATTATCAAATAGACTTTTACTGACTAAAACCCACCCGTGTTCCTTCAGTTGCCAATGCCAGAGGCCACGGTAACTCTTTCGAACAACCCGCGACTGGCAGGCATCGGCCCTAGCGGACCCCGTCAGTTAGTGCTGACATCTCTTTGAGGCGCGCGTGGAAACACAACGCGCCGTCGACCTGAGCCTGGTTCTTACCGGACAGCGAGCAGCCCATTAACTCTTGCGGGTTGCAGAGTTAATCAACTTTTATCGCCTTCTTTTTCACATCATCTAAATTGACACAAAATTATACACATTGTATTTCTAGCGATTTATAAATTATATGTAGTTAAGAGTTAGTGTTCATTTTATAATTTTAATCTTGAAAATAATTACGTCAATAATTAAGATTTACGTTGCCAACGAAGTTGCGATCGTAGCAGGTGGCGTTCGCCTTCTTCCCAGCAGGAAACAACTATAACTACTATCCGAAAAATATGTGTGATAGTAATTTTTAATACAATGTTGGGCCACAAAGAGGATATAATGTACTAATTGCATGCACCTAAGATGATAAATATAAGAGGGAGGTGTGATTTTAATCCAAGAATGACAGAAAAATACATGTTTCAAACAATAGGAATATAATAAAAAGTCCGAATTAAAACTTATTCCCAAGGCCATTCTAATAACGGAGAGCACCTGTAGAAGGCGTAGTGAAACTAATGCTTATTTACCGCCTCACGGGGTGGAAGGGCAGAAAATATACCGGGGGCTATTCTTTGCCTTTCGTTAGGTATAGAAAAGGTATCACAATATTGTTGTTGTTGTTGTTGCACAAAATTGGGTGGGGATTTAAAATCAAGTTCAGAAAAAAATTATCGTGATAGAAAAGAGGACATATCGTGCCTGCTAATTTGGTGAGCGGTTAAATAGTCGTTTGTTCAGATAAACTACACAATTCTAGAAATTAAAACGTAGGCAAAGTTTAAAAGCATTTACTATGTTCCCTTTTACCTAGTCATGTAAGATACTGCCGGCCCAGCCAAATGGTCATCGTAACTCTTTCGAAGCAACTCAAATAGAAATACAAAAAACGCTGTGTCCCCGGGCCTTTCAGAAATTGGCAGCTCATGGCGACTATCTGAATAATGTTTTGGCAAAGATATTTGAACACCTTTTTTTTTTTTTTTTGTGGATGGGAAATCATCTAATGACTCCTCCCGCTCTGGGTGGAGCGGAAGGGAGTGTCAGACTCTTACTGACTAAAACCCACCCGTGTTCCTTCCTTAGCCCTTTATGTTCCGGGGCAGCGGTAACCCTTTCGGACGATCTCGCTACCCCGGCAGGCTTCGGCCCTGGTGGGGCCCTTCCTTAATGCTGACATCTCTTTGAGGCGCGCGTGGAACACATACGCGCCGTCCGGCACGGGCCTGGGCCTGGTCCTGATCGGACGGAGAGCTACCCATTACTCTCCGTCCGCAGGCCCGCGCCTACAGTGGCCGGGAGTCGTCACGCGGCTCCCGACGCCCGTAGCGTCTCCCGCGGCGGCTGAGGCGTGAGGCTCTCTCCCTGAGCCGCCCCGCCACCTCCTTCGCTAGCATGACTGCTTCGCAGAAGGAGGTGACCGCCTCCCACTCCCTCTCGCCCCGGACCATGGCTTGAACCAGGGCCGGACGCGAGAGGTCGCCGCCGTTGCCGATCGCCTCTACGAGGACACGGCGGTGCTCCGCCCAAGCGGGGCAGACCTCCACCGTATGCTCCACCGTGTCCTCTGGGCGATCCTCGCAATGGTGACAACCGGGCGTCTCCTCCCGCCTGATGATGTGTAGAATTACCTCTCAGGTAGGTAGATTTGACCACCTTACGTGGGTATGATTAATTTTACATGTGGGTTGCGTACTATAAGGGTTAACTAAGCTACAGATGGGAACAATTATTAAACCAAACTCCGATATGATTTAGTCAGCTATAATTTTTTTACTTTTTTCATATCAACTTAAAATTAGCACTTTCTATCTCACACGTCAAACCTCAACTCGTTTCTTTGACATAGGTACGCTTGAACGGTCGAAATGCAGATGCCATCAATTATGACCGGCCTGCATTTTAAAAGAGGTCTAGTACTTACTAAAGAGGTGAAAACTAAATTCTGGCCATGCCACTTTTCGAAATTAGTTTGATTAATTTATCTTTACAGGTAGGTACCTCCCTACTAAATAAGAAAATGATTTAAATACTATATCAGTGGGTAGGCTTATTATAATAATAGCAGAATAACTCTCGAGAGTATTTTTTCCCAAAAACTAACAATGATGATTTAGGAAGTTTCTTTTTGTTATTTAATTCCAGTTTCAATTGGGTAAAATAACAGTAGGATACAATTAAATAAAATGTTCAGTTTAACTGGCAGAGCTTATACTCATACGGCTCACGCACGATAAACACGACTTAGAAATTCATTCCCAGTTCTTCCTTTTCAGTTTGCTTCTTATTTAGTTAAAAAAACAGTTTTAACCCTTTCACCCCGAAACTAAATTTTTAGTGGAAACTTTAAGGTCGATTTTTTGGATTAAAAGTTAACATTAAAGTTAGACTAGTCGGGTTACAGGTGCTGTAAAAATTTCGTATCTGCCCTGTACCATTTAAAAGTCATCGAGATACATAAAATTAAAGTTGGTGAATATTTTAATGAATGAACACTCAATTAATCTATTGGCTAATCTGTTGGTTTCGGTGCAACTTTTTTTACCCTGTTTTCTCCAGCTGCTGTCCGTAAAAACATCCTTGTTGTAGAAAGATTGCCTCGTAAGAAACAAAGTATTTTAAAGCAATACAATCCCAAGGCTGATAGCAAGTGGTCTGAAAGCAATAATTACGTAGCACCTACAGTAAAATAAACGTTGCGTTTTTATCTGCTACTTGGAAACTGCAGACATCCCAGAGCATTTATTTGTAGTGTGATAAAATGCAAAAAAAAGACAAAAGTAATGTTCGAAATGTTGTAGCGAAACTGTTGGTATATGTACTGGGAAACTGTTCAAGAAAAATAGTAAATTAATAAAAAAATAGTAATAGGTACCAAATAGACATTTACTAAAGAGATATTTAAGTGGAATTGTTAATTCTTTTATTGTGTTTTGTTTGCCGGATCAGTGAAGATTTTAAGTATTTCACTCCTTATTTTGAATTCGGTATTTTTATGAACAGTGAACCCATTCTTTTATTTGAAACCGCGATGTTAATATTTCATTAGTAAACAAGACGCAACAAGAAAAAACAAATACCTTCCTATATACATACTCGTAAATAAATGTCGTTTACATTAATATTACAATTACCGCTGCATTTTCAGGGCTTCAGTTTTGCGGTTACAATAAAAAAAAATCGACAAACATGAAGCGGTATAAAATTCTATAGCAAAAGTTTTTACAAAAAATATATAAAACCTTTATGTAAATACTGCGTAAACGAGGTTTTGTTTTCATTGAAAGATTTCCTGAATTCCGAGAAAGCCCGTGTGTGACGCAATTCAATACACGCAATAAAGTAACGTCCAAACCTTTTCTTTTTGCAAAGATGTTATACGAAGTATCCGATAAATGATTCTTGAGACAGATGCGTAATTTGAATAATATTTCGGAATGGATTCAGTCGCATTGCCGCACATGTTATTACACTGTTGGGCTAATAGTTAAGCCCTTTGTACACGGTACAGATTCTTTACGGTATGGTACGGTAGAAAAAACGTGTCCGTCAACAAGCTTCCATAGTGATCCATATAACAACACTGACGACTGTGCCTACGAATAAACCGTAGTTTTTCACGTCAAGAAAAACGTGAGTGTATAAAGGGCCTTAAGTGATTTGGCAGGACTCGGAACATTGTGATTTTAACGTGATTTTTGTGAAATAAGTTCGTAAATTCTGTGCGTCATTAGTTTTTATTACTCAACTTCCTTGTGAATTGTGATATTGTACAAACTTTTTACGACAAGTCACGATCTAATTTTTCGTGATTGCTGTATTTAATTCTTATACGAAAAGTGTTCCAGTGTGGACGCTGCTTTAGGCGGTAAGGCCGTCCTTGTACTTTCTTTGTCATTTCTTTTCAATGTTTTTTTTTTTTATTAAGATAAAGAATATTGTAGCGACAATGCTTTGTATAACGGAAAGGCATACTTATTATGTAAACATAATATAAAACACAAACAATAAACATTGAACAAACAAGCCTTTTTACCTCTTCGAAGTATATATATCGGTCTTATAAAATATGTTAGGATTTTACTTTGTACCACAACAAAAAATAACATACAGACGAACACAGAACCTTCGCATAGAACCTCCTCTTTTTTTGAAGTCTGTCAAAAATACAAAATCTTTGGAATTAGGAATTATCTATGTGAGCCTAAGTCACGTGAGAAGATTGTGTACAGAGGCTTTTTATAGTCTTATATACTCGAAAACTTCAACAGCTGGTTTGGTATGTACCTAATAGCTCAGTACTATGATTCATTCTTAATCGTAATCAGCCTATAATGTTCCCACAGCTGGGACACAGGCCTCCTCTCGGTGAGAGGAAGTGGGCCGTAACCCACCCCACGCGGGCCCAGTGCAGGTTGGCAGATGTCACATGTCTTCAAATTTTTGGTTCTAGGACATGCCGGTTTCCTCACGATGCTTTCCTTTACCGTTTTGAGAGCAGGGGGCCGAGTCTGCTATTACAATTGTGTCAGAATGGTATAACACTGATCTCATAGTGGTCGATTTTGACAAGTTTGGTAATCTACTAACACAATGGCGTCGTTATGACTTTCCTAAGGTCGACCACTGACACTTCATTGAAAAAAATGGCATAAAATGGTAATCTCGTACATAATGACACATGAATGACTGACGTATGCGGTAATCTGCTAAAATTTTGACAGATCCTTTGAACAGTGACGTACCATACCAAATACAACAAACAAAATAAATAGTTATCAAACAACAATGAAACACCGGCCGAATTACAACAAAATAGCTATATAAACATCAATAAAAGATGTGAAACTGTCAAGTGACATTCTCACATTCTGTCAAATTGTCAATGTCAGAGTCAAAGACTGACATTGACGGTTTCACATTTATACTTGTTACACGAATATTTAATGTTTTTTGGTATTTACGAACTTCTTACTACTTCAGACTGCTTATGACACTGATTAATAATATGGAAAATGAAATGTAAATAAAATCTGCCATGAATAAATGGTTAAATGTAGTAGTAGTTTTTCGAGAACCATTTCTACCAACAGGTTTCATAATAATGGCAATACCCGCAATGTCATTCTGGCACAATTCTTTATTGAGACCATTGACCGACCATTATGAATTAGCAGATTACGAACTTTTAGCAAAATGACAATGACATCGTGTTGGGATGACCGATTTTATAAAATTAGCAGACTTGGGGCCCTGTGGTGATGAAATAATTACTACACAAAGTAAAGCGCCTGTCTGGGTTCGAAGCTACGATCTACAACTCGTAAGTCGCGGCCGTTACCACTGGGCCACCACTGCTCTATGATTAATTGCGAATACCAAAATGTTTTACTTAAACAGCAAAATAAAAACAATATTTATGGAATATTACAAACAGAAAAAATACAAGTAGCGTATACAATGTAATATGTAATGTAAGCGGTATAAAACTTTTAAGTCTCTAGGACGTGAACGACGGTTACAATATTGTTGGGAATGAACCTCTGTGGAATGAACAGTAGCGAGTAGTATCACCATAGATAAATTACGCATAGATTATCACGCCTATAAAAGAAGTGTCAAACAGATGACAAGGCCTTTTTTTGTTTTCCCGCCAAACTCGAAAGGTCGGAGCGTTCACACTCTCAGCTGTGTTATATAGTTTTTAGTTTTCTCATAATTATTTTTGTTCTACTTATTAATATTTTTCGATTGTATTAAAATAGTTCATAGCCGTTATTTCTTTTTTTAATAAAATCCACTTCTGGTTCCTAAAAATATTATAAAAACAAAAAAAAAGTTTAAAAACTAAAACAACTGAAAAGGATGAAACAAGAAAGTACCTTCCCGTGGTCGCATGCCGCTGCAGTTACATACCTACATATAAGCTATGGTTGCATGCGACCACGGGAAGGTACTTTCTTGTTTCATCCTTTTCAGTAGTCGGGTTTTAGTTTTTAAACTTATTTTTATTTATTTATTTTGGGGCTTATTTCAGTAATATTTATATTTTTGAAATGTGCTAATTAAAAAAAATAAAATAAATAAATTAAATCATTTTAATTCAAGTATCTCTGACTCATAATAGAAAAAATACACTCATACAGTCACATTACATACACAACACTACAAATTCCATTCAATTCATAAACAAAACAATAATAAAAAATAATCACAATTAAATTAACAATTTACTCAAAAAATGAGGTTTGGTAGTTGCTTCAGCCGCCACATGTCGCTTACAACAGTGGGAGATGATGGAGCAATGAAGCCTTACCGCAAGCGCGGCCAGCATGCTGGTAGCGCTCCTCCGCATGCGCCGCACCAGCGACGTGCCTCTCTTGCGCATAGTGGCGTGGAAGCAACCCACGCGCGCTTCATTTGATACCACAAGGCACCATCCCAAAATATTTATTTTTAAATTCATTACTTTATGTCCTCTAGAAGGCGCCATGTTGAATCTAGTGTGACGTCACAGACGCTTCTAACGATACCTCATTTGTCAAATTATTACAAGTACTTTTGAAGTTATGAGGGAACAGATGAACATACATACATGCATACATACCGGTCAAAATCATAACCCTCCTTTTGCTATGCCGTAGTCGGGTAAATATAAAAGTAATTACTTAAGTCTTTTAAAAACAACAACAAACAAATTAGTCTGAGAGCTCAAGTGTCTCAAACAAAAGCTCAAGGTCAAAAGTTTTTAATAATTATTCGTGTTTTCACTAGTAACAAAATTCCTTATAAGAATAATATATATAGGTCAAAGGTTTATTTTGTTTTCATTTCTCACTTTGCGACCGCGTGTGGTCGCATTTCACTCAATATGTAAAACATTTCAAAGAGAATTCACCTTCGTGGATCGTATCTGGTTTCTATTTTCTGGTTTATTTTAAAAAGGTCTGACGGTGCGTGGTAGTAATGAGAATTCTTCTACTAGGGATAAGTACAAAAGGGGCTAGACTTTATTTAAGGATAAATTAATAACCTACGTTGTGTTAGTCAATATAAGGTATTAGTATATAAGTTCGCCGATAAGTAATAATACGTAATAGGGTATGAAAAAGGAGTGTGAATTTTAATGGTTCTAGTTTTTTTTTGTATTGAAAAAATACAAAAGGTGCGACGTAGTATCTATCAACGCTAGTGAAAATGAAATGAAAAATGAAAATGTGCATGTTCGTGGAACAGACATAAAAGCCTTTTTATGTATGTTCCACGAACATGCACATTTACTACTACACCATCATTTAGAACTACACAATGCTACATGAACATAAGCTGAAAGCGTTTTCAGCTTATGTTCATGTAGCATTGTGTAGTTTCAATCATGTTTTAAATTAAATGACGTGAAATCACCATAGATCATTATCATCATCAAAATTACTTGTCCTATGACATGGCATGATTTAACCAATGTATCTCAGACATACGATTAAAGATATCATGGTTTTTATAATGTTGTTTTGCCCCGTGATTATGTATATGGCCTACATTTAGGTACATCCCGTGTATACCTACGAATAATTTAATTTCTTCCAGAAAAGCCGTTGTTGTGTGTCTAAGCTTAGGTCCCGCCGTATATGCTTCAGTTAACCTCTTGGTCTACAAATAGACTTGGCCCACTATTCAGATGGCTGCATTTTCGGTATAACCGGTTCTAGTATTATTATAGCTATTGTTTTAGACTAGGGTCAGGTTAAAGTATCATATACTACCTACTTCAACCCTAAAATGTTAAAATGCGGTTAAATTGCGGTTCTTACAACTTAGCGCGTTAAACTAAATTGTTTGTTTTAATGATATTTGTCATTTAAACGTCAACTGACAGCTGTCAAAACTGACATGTGTGTCGTATTATGTCTTACTCCCTCTCTGTATGTAATTTTATGAATAAATTATTGGTTCAATGTAAAGCCGTGTCTCCTGCGCATGTTTTTCTAAACATTACACAAAAACATCGAAACAAAAAGGCAAGGTCGTACACCGCAAACACGATGTTTTTGTTTTCCGAGCTGCATGGACAACATTCCCCGCGCGGATGAAGTGATTGTTTCATTTTCAACCGCGGCGCGCATCACGTACATCTAATCACATCACACATCTGCACATGAGATCGTATAAGTAAAACCTATTCTTCAAAATCGGTTTCAGAAACACGAAAGAAGTTGCCCAATCCAAACCGGTCATCAATCCTTAGCTCTTGGTAAATGTAAATGTTTCGAAGTCGTTAATACAGTCCGACTTGAAATCTGTCTTCTACTTGATATTGAGTCTATAGTTGCTTAAACTGATAGCAGGTCTTCCTCGTCGAAATTCGACATCTACACAAAATGTGTTATTAATCTGAAAATATTTGAATACGCAGGAGACAGCTTGTGTATGAAAACAAATGTTTATGTGTAAGGTTTTTTGTGTAATGTTTTGAAAAAACATGCGCATGGCTTTAGTCAAAAAAGATTTGCTAGATGTTGTCAAAATAAATATTCTTTGTAATGTCCGAGGAATCTTTTATATTTCACAATTTCTTTCATTCCGTTTAGTTTTGTTATCGAAACCGAAATTTAACGAAGTTTTATTTTCCACAGGTATCATCAGATGTTTAGAGATGTTAAACCTGTCACCATCGAGTTACCGCAACGTTGACGCGAGCGAACGGACGGTTAATACCAAGAAAGTGTACTCGCGGAGGCCTTGGTACGCTCCGCCGATAGATCCGGCGGAGATATTGAGATATACGCCAGGTAACATTCCTTTTTATTTTGTTAGCCCATACTGCCTCACTGTTGGGCAAAGATCTCCCCCAAATCCTTCCAGGACTTTTTTCCCGCGCTATCTAGACCAGCCCTCGCAGTACGCGTCCGTCGTCTCGCCATCTAGTAAAATTCTCTATTAAATATTACCTAAATTATTATAGTAATTATGTACTGGTTTTGTGCTCCCCGTTGGATGCGAGAAGCAAAAAACCTGTCGAAGTGGAGGTGCTTGGGGGAGGCCTATGTCCAACAGTGGACGTCTTTCAGCTGAAATTATGTAGTATAAGGACTTATTTCAACACCTACAATTAACTTTCAGTTAACTGACTTGACAGCTGATTTCAAGCAAGCCCTATTCTATTTTATTTTTAATGTATCACTTGAGTAGTTGCCTATTCGGATATCGTGAAAAAAGCAAAGACAAAAGAATTAATTTTGATATTGAACGAAAAAGTACGTGCAATATTACGTATTAAATCATTCCTATTTTTCCTAATTTCCAAAGAACTTCTAACTCACACATTGGCGTCATGTTTATCGCTAAAAACGTATTATTTTTAATTACTCATTTATGGACACACCCTGTCTGTTGAAAAAGTTTTATTTTGTAATGTCTCATCAGCCAGTATTTTTAACGGCAACCAATTATTGAACCCGAAATAAGCAATCCTCTTGGTCCCAAAAATAAATACGGTAGTAATTATTTCCCACATGACCTATTTTACTAGTAGCACTACTTCATTACATTTCGTTTTTGGTAAAGCCTTTCCTTTAAAAAGAAGAAAAAACGTTACAGTTTAATTTTTCTATAGTTGTAATAATCCCGGCTTTAAATCTCATCTCTAGGGCCCCAGGTTCTAATCCTAGTAGGATAAAAATGTGATTGGTTTTAAAATTAAATTATCGAGGGAAGAGTGGTAAAAAACTATGTCTGTTTCTTTGATTGCTTTTTGCGGGCTCTTATTTAGTTCCACCCCGGTTTAATTATAAAATAGTTACATTGTATTTAGGTCCCTATACCTAAGCAGGTTTGAAGTAATATTTAATTCTACTATATTCAGGATTATTGTTGCCAGTGATGACCTATTTTTTTTTTATTAGCAATGGGTTGCTATCGACTCCTAGTCTAGGTCAGAGGTGACAGAGACAAAGTCGACGATGGAGGCACGAACGTGGTCTGAGCGACCACGTTCGTGCGTCCATCGTCAAAAATGGGCCTTATTAGAAGGCTAAAAGTCAGCCAAAGGGCAATGGAGAGAGCTATGCATGGACTTTCACTACGTGATCGAATCAGAACTGAGGAGATCCGCAGGAGAACTAAGGTAGCCGACATATAGGCCGAGGAATTGCCAAACTTAAGTGGCAGTGGCCAGAGCACATTGCTTGCAGAATAGATGGCCGATGGGGCCGAAAGGTTCTGGAGTGGCGACCGCGTACCGGAATATGTAACGTTGGAAGGCCTCCCACAAGATGGACCGATGACCTGATGAAGGCCGCAGGAATCCATTGGATGCAAGAAACACAGAACTGGTCGAAGTGGCGGTGCGTCGGGGAGGCCTATGTCCAGCAATGGACGTCTGTTAGCAGAAATAATGATGATGATGACAATAATATCTATATTAAATTACGAGTATGTAAATAATTAGACATACAACTACCTTCAGAATGTAAAAGTCTTTCGTAGGAATCATTATGTAAAATAAACAATAGCTATGTGGGAATGGAATAATTAGGACCGTCAAAAACATGCATTAGCTAGACTCAGACAGGTGTTGTAAGCGACATAGACAACCGACTGACGTAATCCCTAATACATACATTTGGAATTATTTATTACAATTTTGTACAGACTGCACATAAATTACCTATGAACAACAAATTCAAGCCCGCACAACGTAAAGGCGGAAACGAACTTATAACACCACGTTACGCGACATCAATGAAGCTTACTCATTGGCCACATTTTTCATCTCGTTGAGCTATTTTCGTCATTTGGCCAATAAGTAAGCGTGGGATGGCGTCGGGTCTTACAAGTGTGCTGCGGCCTTAAAATCGTTATGTTTGCGCCACTCCTACCTTATTACCTACACTTAAGGCTAAAATCGGTGAAATTAGGGATTACAAGTAAATGTACAAGTACTTAAACAAATGACAGGCTGTTAATACATCGCCTACAGGCTAATTTAGAACCTTAGCCTGTTTGTGACGTCACTATTTTGGTACACCTACTGAAATTGTTACGTACCTACGTTGGTAGGCGCGTCATAAACTTGTGTATTCAAAAGGGCTTATGTGAAATCAATTTTAGACAAACGAAGCTATTGTTCGCAGCGATGGAGTTGGTAATTGAGTGAAGCACTAAATATGCAAGGGCGTTAATTTGTGAATATTGTCATCATCGAATGTGGGCTTGATAGTTGTGGCTATTTTAGACTAGTTGTTGTGTGATGGATAGTTCTAAATTACTTTTTGTTAGGTCTCACAAGTGTGGGCGTTTCAATAAAACTCTACAGTTTCTGTTATTATGGCACGTGTTTGCCGATGAGTGTCATGCGAATATCATATTTATTAAATGGCTATACCTATTCATCACGCTTTTTATGGTCTTCAGAAAAGGTCAATCAACCTAATCTAGCGTAGTACACTGCCGGACATAGGCCTCTCTGAACTTAAGCCAACACTCCTGAAGACCAATTCTCGTAATTTAAAACGTTCAAAATCTAGTTCCAGTCTCATCTCGGCGACAAACAAATGTCAAAAACTTGTCGAAATGTAGGGAAATTAGAGGTATTTTTCGACAGATTTAGATTGAGATCAGACTGAACGTTTTTAAAATTACGAGAATTGCCCCTCTGGCCCCTGCCTCCTCTGGCCTTGCCTTCTGGTTGTTGACCCATGCACCTTTTTATGGTCGTGGATCCATTTAGCTACTTATTACATCGTTATTAGCATTAACCTTTCTTTCAATTATCAGTAGCGTAGCTCACTGTTATTTAAAGAAAACAGTAACTTACGGTAAGGGATATCGAAGTGAGCCTTGTATGGCGGTCTTCAATTCTTGTTCTTCAAGTTGTTCTTTCTCTGAACACGGTCTGATATGGGTCTTTGAACGCCAGATATTATAAGTATTCAATTTATTATCATCTTTTGGTATTGTTTTGTCTAAACTAATATTATAAAGTGAAAGATTAGATTTTTTGTATTTTTGTTTGTTACGGTATCACGCTAAAATGGCTGAACGGATTTGAATGAAAGGCATATAGGGAAGACTATGATCTGGATTAGCACATAGGTTATTTTTATCCCGATATTCCCACAGTAGGTATCGAGAATTATGCTCGAGAAACCGCGGGGCGCAGCTAGTAAGTAAATAAGGTGGATCATTTACTTTTTTTAAATTACCTAGGTTTCATTTAGTTGAAAGCTTCAATATTGAATACCTAATAGAAAGAGGCATGTCTATAAATGTTTGGTATTCTACTTACCCGGCGGTGGTAGCTACAATATTGATACAATATTTGCCATTTAACTTATTGATTACTTATATCAAAGTAGAATTTTATCAAATGTAATACTAACATAGTGGTAAGGAATATTGTTAATAACACAACTGAGTCATTATGTTACTTTTTTAATAAAGAAATAATAATTCTTGCCTTTATTGGCCGGCTTGAGTGGAGATTCGCAAGAGCAAATGTGCTCGGAGGAAGGAAGTATTCCAGTAAGATGCTGGTAGGGATCTTGACCGTACTTCCGGGATTGTCCTGATAGCCGTGGAATACCTCTCCACTCCTCATAAGCACCTCAGGACATGTTGCCCCCTTGTCGCTACGTCACTATGTGCTAGCGACCGTTTCCGGGGGCCCATTATTGAGTGTGCAAGTCACCCCCTGCCATTTTATCCGTGTATATATAAAACATTGATCAGGCAGGGGTCATAGTTCTTCCATAGTTCTTGGTAACCAGTCCACTTCAGCCACCCAAACCCATAGTCCAACTTTTTATTTTTCCTATCCTACAATAGTCCTACACCAACCGGGGGTTATCCTTGGGTGCACTTGCATAGTGCATACAGGGATAATCGTCGGACGGTGCCGCATTTCATTAAAATTTCCTAAGGGGCCTCTGCGAGTTGGCTTCGGCCCCTTGTACGCCTTCCAAAGGACCGGGACCCCATGGTCCCGAGATATATAAATTATAATAATAATTCCCGCATTGTCCGGAGGTTCCTCTCTCTGGAGCCCTGACCGCCGGTAGCTTGGACCCTGTTCCCGATACCGGTGGGCTAGGTACTATTTTTTATATTTTTAAATGTTTTTCTATATTTTATATGCTAATATTTAAAAATATAATTTATATGTAAATAATGAAATAAATGATAATAATAATTTATTAATATGAGAAATCGAGGGTTATTCATATTTTAACGATGTATATATCGCAGCCAACTGGTTAAATTAGCCATTTAGTTAACCGCCTGGCCTTCGCTCGCCTCGCTTTGCTCTCTCGGCTCGCACGCGGTTGATCACAGTTCAAGTTAACCTAACCCATTTGGTCGGGGCGCTCTGGCTCTACGACCATTTCGGCTCGCGCGTGATTGGTTACAGTTTGAACGTAAACTTTATTATACATAACTCTAATAGAATATAAAGTTTCTCTAAGCTGTAGCACATGTACGTACTCTTTAGAGAATTGACTAACGAACACAAGTGTTCTCCTAGAATAATACACGACTTATATTGAACACCAAACTCTCTTGGCAGTGTTAATTGTATGCTTCTGAATTGAGTTAGAAATTGAACTAAAAGTTGTTTGAAAAGGCGGCCTGAAAGCTTCGTAATTTCGTGTCGAGTTTGTTTACACCTAATCTCCACACAGTACTAACGTTTAATGAATAGGGTAGACTGTTCAGAGTTTACGATCACAGAACCTTTTTTACTCAACCTCGTTTTTCTTGTGTTTCCCAGACCAATATTGACCTCTTTTCAAGAGCGATCCATCTTCTACCGAAATGAGAGACTTTCACACGACTCCCGTGTTCAAAATTGAATCGAATTCATTATCAATAATCTAGCATCCAGTGACTTGCAAAAATAAAAAAATGAAATAGTGATTTAATACAAACGTAACCAAACATCACACCTGTACCACCCCATGGGTTAGGCAGAAGTGTACCTATAGTACACCTACATTTTAAGGTCCCATGTAATAGGGACGAGCCAATTGCCAACAACCGGCCATATATTCAGACTCCGGGCTACAACTGAAAAAATCCTGTTGCAAAACCCAATTTAATAACATATTGCAGACCTGAGAATCTAACCTAGGACCTCATGCTCGGCAGTGGTGCTTGTGCCCTTTAGACCAACCAGGCAATAGTGGTTTATATAGGACAAGACCATATAAATCTACAATTTCGGAAAATACAGGATGACCCCCAAATTGCCGATGAGACAACGTTAATCATTAGCAGATATTATTAATATCCTACCGCAAATCACGAAGCATATTGCTGCAAGAAATTAGTTTACTAAATTAGTTTAGTTTCCCAAAGAGTTGTGAAGGGCAAACTGTAACTTCGAACTTTCCTCCTGTCCCAAGTCATATGGTTGACACGTGAAAAGTTTCTAAAGGCGAAGGCAATTTTATTTTCGATTGAATCTTTTCTAAATGAGGTTTCTTTCAAAATCCACACATACACATGAGATATTAAGCGAGATTCAATATTTTCTTCTGGCTGAGTTCGCAATTAAAAAAGTACTGCCTTAGTTACCAGTGAACACGAATCAGCTGCTTAAAAAACAAAACCAGAAGAACGAACAACACCATATACAATCACAAATTTTGCAAAAAATACATCCAGGAGTAAAATTGCTTCAACGTAAACTCAAGGCCAAGAGAATGTCAGAGTTAAAAGTTAATCACTACCATTAGTTACTTACAATTTCAACCGGATTCGTTTTGACCTTTCTTTATCGAATATAAATGAATTGTATTAGCAGATACGTCCACACATTCCAATATTATTAATAGACATACTTAGTCCTTTATTAATGGCTATAAATAATTAATAAACAGTATGATGGGGGTAAAGATGTGCTATCAAACTTTTCCCGTTGACAATCGTACTTAGATAAGTTAACAGCGTTTAAGTTATCACTGAGAATGTTTAAAAACAAGAAACCTTATAAGCACGACCTGGTAAATAGATACATTTATCATACATTAATACATTTATCTTAGTAACTTATCATAAATTTTGTCATGCCTCATCATTCTCCCGCCCTTTTCCCAAATTAGTTGGAATCGGCGCAAAATGTCTTTTTCTTCCATATTTCTCTACTAGCAGCGCCCCGCGGTTTCACCCGCGTAAGTGTCGATCCCGTGGGTATATCGGGATAAAATCTATCCTATGTCCTTTCCTGGGACTCAAACTATCTCTATACTAAATTACATCTAAATCGGTTCAGCGGTGTAAGCGTGAGCAGACAGACACTTTTGATTTATAATATTAGTATGGATTAGTCTTCATCTCGGTAGTCACTCCCTTGCTAGCCATATCAATCATCAGACATTTTTCATGTCTATTAATTTTTAATCCTAACTTCCTAACTAATATTATAAATGCGAAAGTAAGTTTATTTGTTACGCTTTCACGCTAAAACGGCTTAATAGATTCGGATGACACTTGGCACACAGATAGTCTATGACCTGGGTAAGGACATACTAATCACATTATTTAAAGACGAAAGCCTACATCATAATGAAAAACAAATGTTATCTGTGGTCCAGTAGTTGGCGCGCTCTCCTGACATCTGTCAATCATGTAGGCTTCTTGTCATCCTGGATCGCAGACGAAGTCGCGGGTGTTAGAAAATAGGGTAGAATGTATTTATAAGTATATTTATATTACTCAAATATAAAGCTTTGAATATTTAATATGTGTAAAAGTAACTATGAATATGGTATGTAGGGAAAAGATTTTATGAAATAAAGCACAGAAAGACAAGCTAGACATTTATTTCAATTTAGGCTTGTCAGAAATTAATCTGAAAGCTAGTTGCCCGTTCCAAATCTAGGTCATCATGGAGAAGAAAGACAAGAAACTCCAAGGAAACAGTATTAAAGTATTCCATCAACAAATTTCTTATATTGCCATAAATTATAATTATTTTAAAAACAATCAATTATATCTCTTGGACCATTGTCCAAGAGAACTCAGAATAATAGCAACATAATAACAATAGCTAGGAATATTCCATTATACATTTTAAAATATTAGCAATATAGCCCATATTACAAAATATACAGAACACTATATTATCAGCAATAATCAAGATAATAGTATCAATTAATTTACGTGACATGTGGTCGATCTATTCCACATAATAACTTCACTAGTACTAATCAACTGAACATCTGTAGGCCGGAGCTCCGTTCTGGTCGGTGTCTCGAACAAGAATAATCCCCGCCACTCGGGGCTCCCCCTTTTATAGTCGCGAACAAACAACTTTGACGTTTCTATCTACCGTCACGTCATCCAAAATATCAACGACATAAAAGGTGGATATCCGTTTGGAATATTTTCTATGTTTTGCTATATTATTCCTTAATATTTTAACTAGTCTACTTTTACAGACATGTTGTAGGTTATGCAAAACATTACTATTTTATCAAGTTTTAACAGTAAAATGATGACAATAACAATACCTATAATTTAGGATAATCTATTACGGGCAACAGCTAGTCCTCTATAACATCAGTAATTATGCGTGCCTGATTGGCCTATAGCGCCACATACATAGGTTGCTCTACAAACAGTAATTAATTAAATGACCCGATCAACTTGACCCGACTACCTCGACATTGATTTAATGAAGGGTAAAGTAATTAATGACTTTGTTCTCTTCATGTTAACGGGGTAATGAGTTAGTCAAAAGCAGAAAGTAGAATTCATGAAATGGAATTTGATTTTCAATTAATTGAGTACACAACTCAATTAATTGAAAATCAACTTCCACTTCAGGAATTCTTCTTTTGTTCTGTTAAATTCTTAAGTCTATGATCAAACACTCAAATATAAGGTTTACAATACAAATAAGGACAACAATACAATACAATATAAGGACTACAATAGTATACTGGCTAATATCGACGCAGATTGGCGACTGAGAGGTCATGAACTCGATGCCTATAATATTTATATGACGACAGCCATGTTGTTTAGCAGCTGCGAGAGACGGCGACTAGATGGCGCTAGTGGGACGTGCACCGGACGTATCATAGACAAATCGTTCACTCTATCGATCATTTGGCCTACATAATCAGCCTATAATGCTCCCACTGCTGGGACACAGGCCTCCTCTTTGTGAGAGGGAGTAGGCCGTAATCCACCACGCGGGCCCAGTGCGGGTTGGTAGATGTCATATGTCTTCGAATTTTTGGTTCTTGGACATGCCGGTTTCCTCACGATGTTTTCCTTCACCGTTTTGAGAGCAGTGGTGATGAAATAATTTACACAAAGGAAAGCGCCTGTCAGAGATGTCAGCACTAACTGATGGGGTCCGCTAGGGCCGATGCCTGCCGGGGTCGCGGGTTGTTCGTAAGAGATACCGTGGCCCCTGGCACAGGCAACTGAAGGAACACGGGTGGGTTTTAGTCAGTAAGAGTCTGACACGCCCTCTCGCTCCGCCCAGAGCGGGAGAAGTTATTTGATAATTTCCCAACCCAAAAAAAAAAAAAAGGGTTCGAACCTACGACCTATATCTCGTAAGTCGCGGTCGTTACCACTGGGCCACCATTGCTCTCATTTGGCCTAAAGGACTTGGCAGCAAAATATTGTAACGTTTTCCCCCCACTAGCGATCGCCTTTATAAGGAGCTGCGCCGTTGAGTCTGCACGCATTTCTAACGGATGCGTCTTGGTGCACGGACCACTGTCTCTTGACAGTCAGTACTGCCCGATTATTGGATGCGGAACGCTGTCTCTGACAATTAGTACTGTCCTTATTGCGTTGGGTGCATGGACCACTGTCCGTGACAGCCAGTACTGCCCTATGTGACCGCCCTCAATGCCATTATTAGTTATTTAATTAATTTATTTATTATATTTCTGTATTTACAAGATTTAAGATAACTGATTGTTCGATTGAAATAAATTTTGTGTATTAGTTTTTTCAATCCGACATATATTCTCCATTAAACGATTACCCAAATATATTTGGCATATTTTGAGGGATTAACATAAATATTATTTATAGGAATGCACCACTTCTCTCACATAGCTACCTATCTGAAATTCGGTTATTTTAAGATACAAGTGCTATGTTGGTCAACGCTTTCACGTTTCTAGACCTACTGTGTCTTGCATATTTAGCGTTAATAACAAGAAACTGAAATCCTACGAAATAGCAAGTAGGTACACCCGGTCAGAGCAAACTGCTATAATTAAATTCTATGCATATCCGGATAAGTGTATTATGTAAGCCGAGAATATACAATGGCGTGCATGTTTGTCATTTTACTTGCTGATTAGTGGCAATGACATGTCACCTAGTTGAATGACATTGTTTACGCAGGCATATGTATTCGCGGCTTTAAGCTTAAATTCGTCGATTGAGGTCGTGAACATGGAGGTTCCATTTATAATCACTGGAAATTAAAATATTGCCAAAGCCGCAAGAACTTTTCCGTATCTAATATTACCAAAATAACTTAACAGCGAAGGTTGTTTTATCTTTGAATATATTATGTGGTTTTTGCGAGCCGATTTGCGTGTAGACAAACATACAGACGGCTTTCCCAACAAATCCGGCTGGATATATGGGTATCCAGCCGGATTTGTTTAGATGTATACAGAGGCTGATATTATTTTTGTTGGGAAAGCCGTTTGTATGTTTGCAAAAATATGGATTTTACATGATGGGACCTCTAAAACCAGCAGATAGCGGTACTACAATTATACATAGAATATATCATTTTTTAACATAACATAACATCACGCCTGTAATCCCCGAAGGGTTAGGCAGAATTGTACCAATACTACACCCACATTTAGACAGCTACTATTTTTAGGTCGCTTGTAATAGAGGGCGAGCCTTCTGCCATCAACTGGGCACAAATTCAGTCTCCGGGCTGCTACACAGAAACTTCTGATGGAAAACCCCAATAATACTTTACCCGATCTAAGAATCTAAATTAGAACCTTACGATCAGCAGTAGCGCTTTCGACCACTAGACCAACTAGGAAACGAGGCATAGGAGATTCATAAACACTTTTACGTATCTCCGAAGTATTCGTACCAATAACAAATTAAACTAACAATTTATCATATTAATATGGTTGAGAATGACATCTTACTTCTCATCAACAGATTACGACTCGGACTACGACCCGGACACAGTCGAGGAGCCGCAAGAGAAACAGAACGGTGACTATTATGACCGGCCAAGGGAGTATGAGGATCCAGTGACGTCACGCCACATCGAAGGTCTGAGCCAGATCGAGACTGCTCCCCCGAAATCGAACAGCTTCGAACAGTCGCCAACCTCTGCTTCGGTATCGGAGTTCTCTATTGCGAATGCTGTGAATTTGAGAGGTTTGTGTTCAATTTAAATAATTATGAGAGTTATTTTGTGTTATTGTTATTATATGTTATTATTCTTTTCACATTAATTAATTACATTTAAGTAAAAAAATATAGTTTATATGCAACTACATTATTCGATACTACGCTAATATATGCACCAGCTATACAAAGACACATGATAAAAATATTGTGGAATAGAATGTGAAATGAATTTAAATGGCGTCAACCTGAACTTATTTCAAAGTACACTTAACAATTCAGTTTAGTTCCTCATAATTATGTACTCAACTATTTGAAAATCATCTAAACATAGTTTGAAGTTGTACTAAACAATAATAATTCTTACGTCGAAAACTCGAAACTTGGGATTGCCTTAGCAAATTGGTAGTATCGTATGGCAAATGTTTGACTAGACGAAAACGTATACCTACATAATATCCCATTTCTGGACAATGTCTATTGAAAATATTGGTAACCCGATACTACTACGCCAAGGTCAAAGCGGAATCTAGTGTAAACTGAATGCGGATACAAAATTTATCTTATGCGAGAGGAAAACACAGTAACACCCTCTATAAATCTTCCGACGTAAATCGGATCAGGGAAATCGGACTGCAACCTACTTAGGTAGTGGGTCCGAAGGGCACCGGTAACTTTTCACTGTTCACTTTATTGCAACCTTTAAACCGGATGGTGATCTATTTTGTTGTTAACAAGGTGTTGAGGTTTTTTGTATATGCCTTGAGCGTCTGCCATTTGACCTCGTTTTAAACTGTTACCGTTAATTATTGACTTTAAATTTCAAGTTCAAGTTCAGGTCAGTTTCTTTGTGTAGGTTGTTGAATCAAGCGAGGCAAAATTAGAAAATGTTACTGTACTACGTAGTTTGTGTGTCTTAATATAATTTAGACATTAAGTTTTGGAGAGTACACAAAAATGTAGATACCTCAAGACAAAGGAAAGGTACACCCAAAATTCTTGTGTCGTTGTCAAACATTTGATTGGATTTAATAAGACAATGGCGTTTTCTCACGGCTTTTAATTAAACTCTGTACTTCGTGCTCTGCACTTGAGGTTAAATCAAGCAATTACAAAACACTGGATTTATTATTCACGCTTCAATTTCTAAAAAGCCGAACGCTTGATGTGTATTTATTTTACCTATTTTATCCTTGCATTGGATTTTGGACCAAGCGAAAGCGTTAACCAAAGATCTAGAAATAGTTATGTTCGTTTATATTTTTATGATTAATCCAGTTGAATCGTCTATCATGCCCTCATGAGCGATTAAAGAGTAGATCGTGTCACGCGATGATGAAAAAATTTGCCAGTCTGCAAGGTGGAGGAGATAATTGCCCATAGTATGCCGGACATACCTACTTAATTATCGTCATTCGAGCTTCTTTGATTGCACTCCAAGCAATCTATTAACATACGTTAATAAATCGCAGAGGTTAAATGTAAAGTAGCACTTTAGAGTACTTACTTTAATGAGTTGACTACTAAAATAAAATTGTCTTGGATTAACTATAAGCCTATGTCGAGTAATTAAGGCCTAAATGATGATCAATATAAACAAAATAAACACCGTTTTACTTTAATGTCTCCATCAACTTTATTACCTTTTTAATTAACTTACCTAAAAGTAGCAAATTTATGTTCCACAAAATTACCGTTCATTTTTATGTAGCACGTCTATTTCTAACATTAACGACAGTATTATGTCCTTTTCATTGTTGGCACAGTTTATGTACCAACGTAATATACAACATAATGCTTACTTTAATGAGCCTCGTAAAATTATTCATGGTTTCATATCATATTTTCTGGTGTACGCTGTAATCTGCCCGAGTTCAACACCCACAGTCGCACGTATTATGTTGGTATAATTATGGAACAAAATATAGAAGAGCTGTCGTTACGTGTTACTGTTGTGTTTCTTCAATAAATGCTAGCTTTAGACCCTTGAGATATTGAAAACGTAAAAGTTCACGACTGACGTCAGGTATAAACCTTTTAGATTTTTATTCTGATTATCTTTCTGTACAGACATAACCTTAGGCTATACAATTATGTTTCAGAATTCAGTTTGTAAGGAACAAGACGACCAATTTGTGTTTTACAAAATAATGTTAATATTTTCAACACACTTTTTAGAACAACAATTTTTAAGTCTTTCGGACATTTCTGTGGATAATACATCTATTATTAATTAAACTTACCCTGAAGGCATTCTACTTTGGAAAAAGCATTCTAGGAACATTGAAAGTATTTTTTTATTAAGGAAATACATGACCTAAAGCGCGGTCGTTGTCGGACATAGAAAAGAAAGAGAAGCGCGATGCGATGACACAACGCTGGTAATTTATTGCAAAATATGAAGTAATTATCTATTTACTAAAACATTAAAACACTAGAGTTTTAGTATGTTGTTTGTAGAATAATCTGACAAAAAAGCATAATGATTATATTATGTATATTAGTATGGTTTTTATTGTAAAAAGAAAGTTTTTAGAGGTCTTCATGATTTTTTTCTATAGTACCAAATAAATCAACACACTATTTACCTAGCATATATCCTGAAGAATATCATATATTTTTTTGACTTTGTTTACTGTAGTCGATCATATACTTTTATTGTTTCTAAAACTTGCGTTTTTTTTGCGTTTAGGTCCTGTAAGCCCCTTAAATGTATTGTCTAAACAATTGTCGGCTAACCTAAATAAATAAATAAAACTAGTAACATTTTTAACGCTGCTATGTAATACTATTACAGTCAAATTATTGTTGTTGTTATTTTATTCAAATTTACGTTCTGTGCGCCCTGGGCAGCCATTACTGCTACCACCTGACTAACTAGCCAATATTTTTCCTACGACATAAGCTATGTTTACGTACGAAAGGCTGAATCGGATTTTGATTATTTAGGGAAGAATTTAATACTACTACTACCAATATAAGAGAAGTGGAGTAGGTAATATGATATCTATGGTAATATGTTTATCCTAATACTGTGTTTTATCCACAGAGGCAGCGTTGGTAGCGTTGGGCGGCGCGAGCGCAGCTCTAGTGTTGTTGATCGTGATGGCAGGCGTGTTCGTGGCGCGCAGACGCAAGAACAGCCCCTCCCCCGTGCCGTCCCCCCCGATCCTTGTGTACCCCCCTCATGATATCTCCGCGCCGTGCTATATGTAAGTACCTATTGTAAAAATGATTTCAGCTTAATAAGATTTATTTATTTAGTTTTACTTTAACAGAAAACGGCAATCTGTCAGTTAAATTAGCTAAAGATAAAATTAGACGAAAAATTCAAATACTCGTCTCACAGAAGTCCAGTCATACTGACATGATTGTCTTCTTACAAATATAGACATTTTTAGTAAGTTAGGGTCAGGTCACATTGATCGACGGCGTTCGACGGTTTGTCCATACAAAAAGAGAGCAAAGTATGGAACCACGTACGCATCTTTTCGCATCGACGCGACGAACGCGCTCCGGCGTAGTGTACAATCGGCAAAGTGCGAAAGACCGTCGATCAATGTATCCTGACCCTTAAACGGTATGTTACAGTCGGCCAGTATATTTCTGGTGATTCCGTTTCTTTAGTCTATTATGTGAATATAAGTCGCCACGAACGTGTACGAAGCAAAAGGAGTATTTGAGTATCGTAGCAGGTAACGTTCCGTAGTTTCTGCCTATCCCCATGGGAGGAAGGCGTGAATTTACATATGTGTATAAATGGCAAATTAATTATTAGGTCAATAATAATTAGTTAATTATTAGGTTAAATAGTGCCTGTTGGCACACTCATACCGAAAATAATAACTGATCTATAAAAACAACGCTTTATGTGAAGCATAACGGTAAAATCATGAAATGATAATTACACATCCACCAACGTGTTATAAATACCTGTTTCCAAAAACTGAATTAGATTTAAATATAACTGGTGTTAGTTCTACAATAAACTTTTAAACAGGACACATGTGCATCATGGCGTTTTATCGCATTTCCCGGACACGGTTTAGAGACTTCTAAGTGGACCACCAGGACCTGCAGGGAGATGCTCCTATGGTGGTAGGTAGTAAGTAGGAGATGAAGTGGGAAGATGTAAGTCCATCCTGGTAAAGTGGGGCTACCTTGACGAAAGGGCAGAAGGGTGTGATTCTGGAGCTATGTCACAAAACATGCTCTATCTCCTATCCTGTCCTCTGTGTCCCAAAACATGCAGTCAAGGTGACCTCTGCGCTGCCACCGACAACGCCGTGGAAATGGCAAAGTTTTGGGAAAATAAGTTTTAAAATACAGTCGCGCCAGCGACACGAAAAGAAGAAGAAGAAAATCGCATTTTCAAGACTGCATTAAATCATTAAACCATTGACCGTATACAAGATATTTCATCGTAAACTAGAATCAATGACATAAAGCGTATTCAAGTGATGCAATGTGACATTAAACTTGTTTTTAAATCTCCTAGAATTTGTGCTGGCTAGTCATAAATACGTGACGTTAATCTGTACCTAAACTACCTAGCACTTTTGTTTGTGATGGTCCTTACACTCCCTCATCATCATCAGCCTACAGTTGTCCACTGCTGGACACAGGTCTCTCTAACTGCACGCCATTCAGCTCGATTCTCGGCAACTCTCACCCAGCTACCAACCACCCTGCGAAGACCATCGCTCTACCCAGGGCGTTCTACCTTACGTTTGCCGATTTGCGATTACACTCCTTACCTTCATCTATATAAAATTGAAAGTCCTGACTGACTGATATATCAACGCACAGCCTAAACCGCTGGTCCTAGAGACATGAAATTTGGAGGGTGTGTTCTTTGTGAAGAGTAGGTATAGACTAAGAAAGGGTTTTTAGAAATACCACCCCTAATGTGAATGGGGGAGAGTGAAATTTCACGCGTACGAAGTCGCGGGCAGAAGCTAGTAATATTATAATAAAGCACAAGGTTTTTTTTTAAAAGCATCTTAAATCGCAACATGTCACCGACAAATGGATAAACAGGAAACTTAAATTTTCTTACTAAGAAGTTATGGAGGACACTAACGTAATGCTATTATTCCCATGCGATAGTTCTTTCTGAAAAGTTTTGCAGGGAAAATCTGTTGCTACAAAAATCCACTCGCGTATAATCCTTTTGAGAGTTCCATTGCTTATCCATATCCATGCTATAAATATTATAAATGCGAAAGTGTGTCTGTCTGTTACCTCTTCACGCTTAAACCGCTGAATCGATTTAGATGAAATTTGGTATAGATATAGTTTGAGTCCCAGGAAAGGACATAGGATAGTTTTTATCCTGATATTCCCACGTGATCGAAACTTATGCGGAAACCGCGGGGCGCTGCTAGCCATAGAATAAAAACATGACCGACAATGCTATTGATACAAATACGTCCAAATAAAATAAATAAATTATAAAACAGATTATTGTGGTTTCCGTTGCCGACAGGCTATCAATCGTGATTTTGTCACCCGATACGCAACACGTGGTTTTGGATGATACCGATCTACTGTTGATTGATTGCTTCTCGTTTTACTAGAAAAATGAGGGAAAACAATATAAAATTGCCCGAAATAAACCTACCAATTTTGATAAATTTATTTTTAATTGAAGGCAATATCCGAATCGAGGTTTAAAATAGAATAATCGAAGCGCATACGTAAATCCTATCAAGGGTATTTTTAGTTTGCTCCCACACACAGAAGCATTAACTCACTTTTTCCTAAACTAAACCTTGTGGTAGGTAGGGTAGGTAGAAATTAGAAAAACACAACACAAAAATGGATTATAATGTACTAGCTGACCCGGCGAACTTCGTACCGCCTCAGAATTAATTAATGTGACAAAGTTCAATAGACATGTGGCGCCATCTATTATCATAATAACGTTATTGTTGTTTTCTTCGGGAACAGCACTGTTTTTCGGGATGAAAGGTACCCTATGTCCATTTCTGCAGGTATACCTGACAACGTATATGCAAAATTTCAGGATGATCGGTTCAGGAGTGAAAAGGTACCTATCTAACAAACAAACAAACTTACTTCTAAATTTTTCTGATCTTGTGTTTTATGATTATTTTCTTCTTCTTCTAATGAAATAGCCAACAATACTACGTCAATTTCAACCATTTTCAAAAATTAAAACACGTCAACAAGGTAGCAATGAAACTATATTTTCACAAGGCGCAGAAACGGATAAATGGCAAGCGACGGTACGGAGCCGATCGTATGCGTCGACATGCTGCCGGACGCGATCGGCTGTCGCCGCATCCGTTCGTATCCTTTCCGATCCGTTGCGATGCGAGCCGTTTGGTGGAAATCATCCTTAAATCTCCTGTCTTACTTGATAACAACACCGTACTTATTAGGACGAATTAATGAGTATGTAGTATAATTACAGGCATAACACGGATCATTATAATATTTAGAGTGCTATACAGAAAGGTCGAGGGATTAAAATGAAAATTTAGCATAATTTTGTAACATAATACGTTATATAGATGGTTACACTCGAGGACCGAAAAGGCAAATTTTGTAAGTAAAAATTGTGCCAGCGGAACTCAACCCTCTCATTTCTCGACTGTACATAATTTAAAAAGAACACAATATTATCATAAAAATATCACAAAAAACAAAAGCTAAATTATTTCATAAAAATATTCCATTCTGCTAGTACAACAAAATAAAGTTACTACTGCAAAGCGCTTTTGGAAACAACAATAATAAACATTCAAAACTGTGAAATGTCAATCAAGCGGAACAAACCGACTGACAATAGAATTGTGGAGGTACATAGACAATGGATGTCATTCATGTTCGGTTTTGATTTTCAACGTAGAGCCTTTATATAGTGCGATTGACTGACAGGCTGATTGTAGATAAGTTGTTGGAAACTGTTGACATAATTTTCCATTGTAAAATTATAACGTCAATCAAAACTTTATTGCACCACAATATCAATCGGCCTACCCTTTTTCAAACAATGTTGAGATGGGCTTCCAGTCTGACCGGATGCATCTGAATACCAGAGTTTTACATGAAGCGACTGCCATACCTGACTTCCACAACCCAGTTACTGTCTAACACACAGATATAGATAGACCTAGATAACGCAAGTATCACGATCCATTCGCGTGCCATTTTTTGACTACCTATTATGACGTCAAAAGAAATATTTAGTGATGGGAAAATCAAATCGATTTAAAGACGCTGCCGCGTGCGGCACCCGCATAGAAATGTAAATATATCTATGGGCACCCGTCTCGCCCCTACCCCCTGTGCCCCGGGGCCTACACCAGCCACCAGCAGTACATTCGACTGAGCGCGAAAGTGGCGGCTTACGATTTTTGTACGTAAGCTGGGCACGCGAAGTAGTTGCTCTTGCGTTATCTAGGTGTATCTATATCTGTGGTCTAACACGATACCCCTTGGTAAGACTGGTTGTCAGACTTTTGGGCTTCTTACTACCCGTAACGACTGTCAAAGATCTACGAATGACCAACGGCTAAAAGTGCTTTCCGAGTCATGGAGGGGTCTCGATGTGTAATGAATGGTCATGTCCACGAACCGACCGCGACAAGCGTAGCTTAACCTCTGATCGGCCCCTGAGGCTGTTATCATTTAGCCACGACTCCCTACACTGTACAGACGCCAGCACATCAAGCTAACCGAAACTGTAAAATTTTCCTAATCAACTTTAAACCTTAAGCTTTAGCGATAAAGTTCACAATCTATTAAAGAAATTTGACAGATTGTAGTAGCTTGATGTGCTGGCGTCTGTACATCACCACTGCCAAAATCACAGGAACACTCCTGGAGTGAATTAGGCCTCAAAGAAAAGTTCAAGCCAAGAACCAAGTAATTGCTTCTTGTTCTATTTCGCTATTATTCCTGAGATTTTAATACCAAAAAAAGTCATCAATTACTAAAATCCTTGTAATATCCAATTACCGTCAGATCCATAACAAAGGAAAATAGCAAGTTATAATTTTACTAGTAGAACATTGCCTATTCCAACCGCGAAATGAAACAATAAAAATGAGAAACATATTTTTCGCCGTCGGCTATTAAGTTACACGAATGGAATCTACACAATATTGCTCATTTTCATGTGTTAATCAGGTACCTACACAAAAATAGTTTGCGTGTCAAAATTATTGGCCTGTCAGCAAGATCGTAGTATTTAATTTAAAAGCAAAACAAGCTTGTTACTCTCTCTTTCCTGGCAAACAATGTGTAGACGTTTATCAGTTCATGCAAAAGAATCTTCTCGGATAAAATATTCCTGCAACGAAGTTATCTTTCGTTGAATTTTAAAATATAATTAATGTAAATTAATGCAAATCCGACTAAGATTAATGCTTTGTACACTGTGAAGGTTTGTTTTGGGATGGCTAGAGATAAAGACGTGCCTCCTTTTGATGGGGCAGCGGAGGAAGCCCGAAATATAACACATTTATCTTATACTTGTTGTGTACAGACGCCAGCACATCAAGCTACCCGGAACTGTAAAATTTTCCCAATCAACTTTGAACCTTACGCTTTAGCGTTAAAGCTGAAAATCTATTAAAGAAATTTGACAGATTATAGTAGCTTGATGTACTGGCGTCTGTACAATCATGAAAACAACCATCGACGAGTTTACGAGTCTACGAGTTTTCATGGAATATGTTTCGTTTCTTTTTCGTATCTTGTCCTCAATATGGCGCCACTTCCTTAAAAACACAAAGACTGAAGGCAAAGACATATTTCAACCTACCCGCAAAAAACAAATGACAGCACATCTATTATGTATAAATAATAATTAAATGAGCTTCGTGGGTTTGGTGGCGCATTACTTTGGATCGGCTGAACCGATTTGGCTATTTGATGTGTTAAAATGTTCGTAATAGTCCGAATTAGGTTTTTATAAAGAGAACACTTGGAAAAAAATCCCAGAAAATGCTTTTTTCTGAATGAACTATTGGGATAGGACAACGTCTGTCGGGTCAGCTAATAGTAAATAAAAAACTTAAGTACCTACTTCCAAATCCAAACGGGATCCCTTCTTTTCGCATAACATTCTTTTTCCTAATATACTTCGGCACAACTACTTTGGCATAATTTGTTTCGGCATAATAATACTTTGCCATATTTTTTTGCCATACAGTTTATGTTGGCATAATTATCTTTAAGGCTAATTTGTTTTGGCATAAATTTAATTCGCATATTTAATACTAAACGACGTCAGGGGCACCTCGAGGTTCGGTTTGGTTAGGTTCCTTTAAACCCTGCAGACAGAAATAGGAGACCCGCGCAGCGGGGCTCCGTCGAACTGACGTCGTTAGAAATAAAACGAGCATGCTAAATTTATGCTTTAGAATGTTATGCTTAATCATTATTATGATTAGAGAAATTAAAATATGCTTATAAAAAATATGCGGAAGCTGTTATGCGTAAATAATGTTATGCGAAAATATAATTAGGAGAACCAAAAGTATACCAACTACCAAGTTATATTAGGTCTTAAAATTTTATGCAAATGGATAGGGAACCAATGTAAACATGTTCTAGCGTAGTTGTTAAGTACATATTATGCAAAACAATATTTCACATGCCTCAAAACTTTTGTCCTATCGTGTCGACGGTACTTAATTTAAATATGTCGCCAAATGGGTGACTTTGATTCATTAGACTAAATTATGTATGAATTTTAACTAGTTGGTGCCCGGCAATTGCAAACATTTTGTACCTACATAGGTACCACCCTATATATGTATATAGGGTGACTGGTAATTAGTGACCGATACCTAAACAGGTGATTGTACTCATGATAACAAACAACTTTTACTATGGGATCAAACCTGAAATCGCGAAAAAAAACAGCCGTTCCCTACATTTATGTTCGTATAACTCGTCAAAATGTAGCGAACAGCTGATTTTTTTTCGCGATTTTAGGTTTGGTCCCATAGTAAAAGTTGTTTGTTATCATGAGTACAATCACGTGTTTAAGTATCGGTCACTAATTACCAGTCACCCTATAGATTCATATATCTGCCTAGCCTTTTCCCAACTATGTTGGGGTCGGCTTCCAGTCTAACCGGATGCAGCTGAATATATTTTACATGGAGCGACTGCCTATCTGACCTGCCTATAGATTCGTATATGTAGGTACAAAATGTTTGCAATTGTACGCACACCAATGAAAGAGTGCCAATTGCGCTCTGTTTGTTACAAAGCAGTTGGTAATATTATTAAAAAAAACCGGTCAAGTGCGAGTCGGACTCGCGCACCGAGGGTTCCGTACAAAGTAGGTATGTAACTACAAATTTTTGGAGTTTTTCCTTTACTTGTGCTACATGACATTGCTTCTTGCTAAATTTCATGATTCTAGGTCAACGGGAAGTACCCTATAAATTTTGATTCCCTTGAGAGTGTCGATATATACGTTTTTTGCTTCATAAACGGCCGTATATTTTTGTTACGTTAACTTAGAAGTTTGATTTTTTCACAGCTTCAAGGGACTATAGACCTGAGTATATAGTTTTAATTTCAACTCGATACCTCCACGTGTTCCCGAGATAAAGGGTAATGACAGACAGACGGACAACAAAGTGATCCTATAAGGGTTCCGTTTTTTCCTTTTGAGGTACGCAACCTTAAAAATAAACAAGCTCAAGATCGTATCAATTTATTTTATTTATTTATATATTTTATTTATCTAGTTTCATCCTCCCTTTTGTGCAATACTTCCCAGGTCCGTGCGAGTCTCATCCAGCGATCTTTTGAAGGTCGTCGACCCACCTGGCTATTCGTCTGCCACCGCTCCTTCCCCGTTTCTCGGCAACCATTCCGTTAATCTTCAGCTGCTACTGCCATCACCACGTCTAGCCAAATGTCATGCTCACCTCAAATTCAGAGACGCTAATGTTATTATTTCATCTAAAAACAATATAGAAGTTATATAAAAAGCTCTAACACCATAACACGATTGTTTTCAAATTGAATGTCTAGACTATCCACAATGTAATAATGACGCAATGAAACTTACTATAATATCTAAAAATACGCGCATTGACGTGGAGTTGCGGACACCAGCCCGTATTGCCTAATATCTAAATGGTATTATGTAAAGCTCATTAAAGTTCATTGAAAAATAAAAACGCTTGCTGTGTACATAACACAACATCACGCCTGCAATCTCCGACGGGTTAGGCATAAGTGTACCTGTACCTACATTTCGCCGGTCATGTCTAAAATCCCATGTAAAAGGGAGCGAGTCTATTGCTAGGTATATTAACCGGGCACAAATCCAGACACCGGGCTGCTACTGAAAAATGTGTGATGGAAAAACCACACAAACAAAACAAAACACTTTGCCCGACTTGGGAATCGAACCCAAGACCTCATGCTTATCAGTAGCACTTGTGACCATTAGACCAACGAGGCCGTCAAATTATGAACTCGTACATCTATCTGCCTAGCCTTTTTCCAACTATGTTAGAGTCGGCTTCCAGGCTAAACGGGTGCAGCTGAATACCAGTATTTTACATGGGGTGACTGCCTATCTGACCTCCACAACCCAGTTACTAGGTAATATGATACCCGTTGGTAAGACTGGTTGTCAGACTTTCCGGCTTCTGACGACCCGTAACTACTGTCAAAGATCCACGAATGACAGCCGGGACCAACGGCTTAACGTGCTTTCCGAGGCACGGAGGGGTTTTGGTATGTGAATATGGTCACCCATCCACGGACCAACCACGGCAAGCATAACTTAACCTGATCGATCGACTCGTGCGGCTGTTATTACTTAGCAACAAACCCCTCAGTCAAATTCTGAACTGGCTGTTTTATTATTGATATTGAATTACTTACATTAACACATTGAGTTTAGGGCCATCCCATCCCTTCCCATCCATTCGTCCCATCGGACTATGAGAGTGAGGGTCGAGGGAAGAGGGAGTGCACCTGTGTCTGCGCACACTTGTGCACTATTATTATAACATCTCCCGCGCCGAAGGCTAGTCTCCGTTGAGATTGGCCGCCGCCGTGGCCGAAATACGGTCTGGAGGACTTTTAAGTTTAGGGACTGAACAAAGTTACTGGTTACTGGCAGAACTTACAAATAAAAACAATCTTAGCAACTACCAGTAACAAGTTTAGAAAACGAAATCCATTATGTAGGTAGCTTTGTTATTATGTTACTAGGTATGTTGAATCGTTGTTGTTGGTTTTGTATATCTAATTAGGAATGTGACTAAAGATTCAAATATTTACAAAATAGATTAATAATTATGTTTACCATAGGATGACAGTCAAACGTACACCTTTATTATACCTACTTACCGAAATTAAAAAGTTCATAAACATGTATTTTTTTCTGCTTGATCCCATCATATTTGGAACGCACGAAAAATTTCAATTACGTAATGTATGAACAAACTTCACAGGCATAAATAATTATCACAAAATCTATAGGCGCTTAACATAAAAGTGATTACAGTCTCGTCACTCAAAGGCCTCACTAACACTACTACGGAAATTGATAGTTAATTAAAAAATAATTTGCTTTAGTCAGGCGATAATCCAGTTTAACTTTTACCGATATTAGATCCCTGGAAGGTCTTAACTCAAAGGCATAATTAACTTAAATCTAGAGTTATAGAAACTACAGAAAGGTACGAGTCCTTTTTAAACTTTTCTTTTACTACATTTCTTATTTACTGTGAAAAAGAAAAAACTTTTTTCCTTCAGTGATCCTCGTATATACAGGTGCTGTTTTCTTTTCATTTCATTGCTCATATTGTTATGATTTCCCGGATTTTCAATCTAAAAATCTCACTATGTTTGTTTTATAAGTGTACATAAACAGAGGGGCCCGGCGCCGCACAGGTTGATCGATCAGGTTACGCTTGCCGCGGTTGGTCTGTGGATGGGTGATCATATTTACATACCGAGACCCCTCCGTGCCTCGGAAAGCACGTTAAGCCGATGGTCCTGGTTGTCATTCGTGGATCTTTGACAGTTTACGGGTAGTCAGAAGCCCGAAAGTCTGACAACCAGTCTGACTAAGGGGTATCGTATTACCCAGTAACTGGGTTGTGGAGCTCAGATAGGCAGTCGCTCCATGTAAAATAGGTTAGACTGGAAGCTGACCCCAACAAAGTTGGGAAAAGGCTAGGCAGGTGACATAAACACAAGTCTTACTTAATTAAAAAATAAATAAAAAAGGATTTTTTATTATTGGTAGAGAGATTTTGGTAGTCGGTCTAGAATCTTAAATCTTAAAGTGGTCCGGTCAAGGGCTTCTGACACCCTTATCGATTGTCTTCGGCAGTTGACTCTTATGTATTACGGGCTCCGTAATTATTGTCAACATAAATACCAGTTGAACTATCGTAACGCCTCAAGGTAGTAAATTGATATACGTATATATATAACGTTCTAGAACATTTCAAATTAGGTACGTCATTTATAAATGCGGGAAAATTCGCAGAAGACCGCCGTTACACAGTCATTTGTATTTCGAACGTTCCACCTTTATTTTTATGTCTTAATTCACGAGCGAATCGCTCTCTACGTATATGTGCGAAATGGCAACTTCTGCTCGAATAAAAAAGGTTCCTTTGATACTAGACGCAATTCCACTCCACTCGTCAAAATTCTGGAGAATTTTCAAGCTGGTTTATTCTTTTGTTTGCGATTGTTTTGTTATAGGACGAAAGAGGTGAATTTTTCGCTTCCTACGCTCCGTTCGTCATCGCTCGGTGAACTTCGGGATGTCGTCAGTGTCAGCAGCCTTGGCAGTGACGTGCTATGCCCACCTGTGCCCACGCAACTGCGATCAAACTCATTCAGTAAGTAACCTTTACTTTTTTCTAGAAAGTTATTAGTTAACTGTAGTGATTTGTATAATTCTGATTTAAATTAAGTGGATTTAGATTGTATTTTTATTTATGGGATTACTTTAAGATATTGCGCCTCCAAGAGAATTGCGTGATTGGACGAGTGACGTCATATAATTTTGGCTATTTTAACCGGCCTTTAGGCTATTAAGTTTTGTTATGCAACTTTCATTTCTAAACTTACGTGTTAGCGATGTTTTTCAATAAGTTACAGTAGTTTTGCATTACGTGTTTTTAAGATAGTATACGGTATTTGGTTTTATTATGTGCACATTTTGGGTTTGACCCTACTAGTGTGGAGTTCGATCCCTTGGAGCCTTATTTGGCAGTTTAAGTAGGACCTTTTTGATCTCTCTGAAGCTACGTATATCTAATATAAATGTGAGAAATGCCGCACCAATCCTTTATTTTATACACATTTATGAAGCTGAAGATTTTCACGGGAAGATATTTTAAGTAAGCTCATCGGATATAAAATTTTAATATTACCCCACATGTGAGGAAATATTTTCATTTCACAGTTCAATATCTGCAATACGCATACCTACATGTATTTTAAAGGTGCCTTACGCCTACGCCCAATCCTTACGTATCTAATTCAGTTAAGAAATGTTTGAAATTTCTAGAAATTTCGGGTCAATTTCACGTATACTCAAAACTTACCTTATGG
The DNA here is from genome assembly GCA_914767645.1 of Hydraecia micacea. Classification (NCBI taxonomy): domain Eukaryota; kingdom Metazoa; phylum Arthropoda; class Insecta; order Lepidoptera; family Noctuidae; genus Hydraecia; species Hydraecia micacea. Next base: position 8,807,444 of record OU611794.1, read on the forward strand.
GTACTTAACTATGTCGACGCCGACGGTAAGAGAGATCGAGACCGTCGAGAACCTAAATTTGTTGTACTGAATTGTTGATCTTGTTAACTCAGCCCCAGATGTCGGTCAGCTGTTTTCGAAATGGCTTTTCACGTCTGTATAAACAGGCTATAAAGTTGGACTTGACATTTAGGATTAAGTGTTAACTTGAATTAAGTGTTACTTGGGCCTATCAAGCAATATAATTGTAGCGGTATCTACAACGCCACATGCTAACTACGCATCATACTGACGTCACGCAAAATCCTACATCTCGCAAGCAGAGTCTACCGCGCAACTAGCGTATATACAACGGCCTGACATGAAACATTCGCCGTTCTCCAACTATGTTGGGGTCGGTTTCCAGTCTTGCCAGCTGCAGCTGAATACCAGTATTTTACATGGAGCGACTGCCTATCTGATACCACAACCGAGTTACTCGGTAACACGATACCCCTTGGTAATACTGATTGTCAGACTTTTGGGATTCAGCTGCAACAGCTGCTATGCAGAAGTAACATTAGAGAGTATAAAAGGTAATGCGGTCGAAAAAGTTTCATGACCAACTAAAATTAAAACTGCAGTGAGTTAAGCTCACAATGAAATAATAATTTTGGTTATGAAACTTTTGATTGTGTAAACTACAAAGTCAGTTTATTTCAAACACATTTGGAAGTTCAGACTTGGCAATTTGTACATGAATTGCAGATTACACATTTTGCAGAGGCGAGCAGAAGTTGCATGCTTGTTCTATTTTGGCGAGATCGTAGAATGTTTACTGAAGGTTCCAAATGGAAATTAGATTCCTTTGCTTTCTTTCTCTTTTGCTTTCTTTCTCTTTTGCTTTCTTTCTCTTTTGCTTTCTTTCTCTTTGATAAAAAAAAATGCTTCTCTCGTATTTTGCAAAGATTTTCTAGGCTTTCAAATGACAAAAACGCCTTAAATGATACGCTGTCTTGCTTACGAATACGAAAAGTTGGTACGAACAGAAATCTTTATCCATCGCTCAGGCCGTTGTAAAAATATAAGCCAGCCAATGAGGTGTAACCAGTCTGATCATCCAATGCCCCGTGTGGCTTTGCGTAGCTTTAAAAAAATAAGCTTTAATATATACAAACATAAATGAGTGTTACTTTTAACCATTTTTTTTTATTAATACATACATTTATTTCACTCTTAAAGTACAACAAAAACTTAATCTATGAAGTTCTCGAACAATTTATAAAGATGTTTGATGGTTGAGTAGCACATAAGAGATGATCTATCAACTCCCAAACTAAGTCAAGCTTGTATTTTGGGGTTATTTAGAGTTGTCGGTAGGTTACAGGAATAGTTCAGACGGGCAATTCTCGTAATTTAAAAAATGTTCAGTCTGATCTGTCAAAGATACCTCTAGTCTAAAATCCCTACATTTTTTACAAGTTTTTGACACTAATTGTCGCTGAGATAAGACTACGATTTTGATTTTTAACGTTTTTAATTACGGTAATTGACCTTCACAACTGCATTAATAAGATTACAATTATTAATAATACACTCCCGACCAATTAATTTCACCCGCATCAAATGAAAGCGGTGAGACAAAAATGATTATCAGCCGCCCTCGATTATTGCCCGGTATTGTGTGTAAGGAAAATAGGTCTGGCGGGAATTGAAATATGAATAGATAGTGTCGGTCGATAGGATAACTATTGGACAGTTCCGTGTTAACATTTCCATTGAGGCCTATATTCGTACACCAATAAATTGCGTTTAGCCTGAAGCATAAATTAATATACCTAATTATAATAGAACGGTGTTAGTCATTGTTTCAGTGTTTATTTTAAAATACCTACATAGAACCGTTTACATTGGCCTATATATCTCCAAGCTATTTTAAACACACGTATCAGATAATTAGCTGCTAATGTGTCTTACTAGGAGCAGCGGTGGCCCAGTAGTAACGGCCGCGACGCCCGCGACTTACGAGTTGTAGGTCGTAGGTTCGAACCCAGCCAGGTGCTTTACTTTGTGTAAATTATAATAATAATAAAAAGTTTATTTCGTTACAATAACTCAAGACTAAGTACAACAAGTAAAACGATGATAGCTGCAAAAGTATAAACTGTAGCGCAGCTAACGACGCCCTTCTCCAGATACAGAATGGAATTATGTTGCATGCAAAAAGTGCTTAAAAGGTAATAGAATAGAATACTCTTTATTATATACACCATATAAATTACAGACATAAATATACTTTACAATGGGTAATTTAATTAATTTAGTTAATAAGAAAAACAAAAAATAAAACAAGGTTAAACAGTACAGTACAGGATATAATAATATGATTTGGGATGTATTTCGACGTTTAGTTAATGTGGTGAGTGTAGGGTGAATGGGTATGTGGGTGAGTGTAAATGAGGTGTATGTGTGGTGTTTGTGGCATGTGTGTAGTTATATATATAATTATTTCATTACCACTGCTTTCAAAACCATTAAGGAAAACATCGTGAGGAAACCGGCATGTCCTACTTGAACCAAAAATTCGAAGACATGACACATCTACCAACCCGCATTGGGCCTGCGTGGTGGATTACGCCCCACTCCCTCTCACCGAGAGGAGGCCTGTGTCCCAGCTGTGAGAACGCTATAGGCTGATTATGCCTATGTCTTATCAAATAAATAACAATTATTTGTTTCCTGTGACAATCGAAAATGGTTAGAAACGGATCATTAAAAGAGGATTAGCTACATGACCTGAACGTTATTAGAAAGTATTATGCTAACACCTCACTCTGTGTTTAATCATCCTAGCTGAAAATCAGGATCTCTCGTTAATTGTTTAATTCAAATATACCTTCTTATCATTACAGTGCTTTGAAAACGAAGACTCACTTACTATGCTATAGCTATGTAGGTATTAGATTCAAGCTTTAGTCCTGAACGATCACGTAACACTGTACTAAGCGAACTGTCTGGGTAAATTAAGAAAAGCTGTAACAAAAAGGCTCATTTGCAATAAGATTACGCGCCTTTTATTCTGGCATTTTACCCTACTGTCTTTGGAAACCGTTTAGTGGACGATCTTTATCAACACGAAAATAAGAATTTTGCTATCCTTTGGAACCCTTTGAGGTGTCCTCATGATTCCTCAGGGCTGCTACATCAATGTTCGGGTCGACCTAGATTTTAGCCGGGCGGCAATATCGAATATAATTAAGGTAAATGTTCGGGAATAAGCCGCTCGGTTTACCTCGAGTTGCGCGGAGCCGACCAGAAAATTATTAAGTGAGAGTAGATGCCGAACGAAGTGAGTCGAATGAAAATCGAATACATATATTGTATAGTTATACATAGATTCGGGTCGGCTTTGTTGTTCAACTGAAAACTGCTTATAGCATGTGCTGACTCACCGAATTGTCACACCTCTAAGCCCACGTTTAACGCTCTTATCATACATTGCCGGAAGCGAGAAGGTCATAGGTCATAACTATACATGTTTAAAGACACGACCTTTTGGTTATAGTGAAGCGGTTGCATATAACTCCGAAATTCCCTGCAGAGAACTCTGTGCTAAAGTAGTGTTTACCGCAGTGGTTGGAATTCCCCTTTCGGTTCAGACTGTTTTTGTTAATGGTCTAATAGGTTGAGTTTCTGTGCTTTCAGAGAAGTCTTCCACTGCTTTTGATATTATACTTAGGGCCGATTGTTTCAAACGGTTGGTTTACGTAACATATCTACGTACCTACGTCAAATAATAACGGTTACGTAATCATTATTATTTTACGTACGGCAAGGCCATAATTTTGTAATTGTAATTTGAATCAACGCTTTTTTTGGTTTGGCGATAGTTAGCGCCATTTTTCACGCATACGCGTGTGTCAATGCGCTTTTATACCGTGACGATACTATAGTGGACCTTCGTCCCACGATCACGCCATAGCATCTCGATTACACAGGGAGGTAAAATGTTTGGTAATATGAAGACGCTTTTAAATTTTCGTCCACGATAACGTCAGCTATAACGTGCATGTCCCCGATAAAATCATCAAGTTAGAAATTATAAAAGCGCATAATATACTTAAGTGACCATACGTCTTTTTCACTTCTGTCATTTATACCAAGCTGTATAGTGTGTATGCGTGTTGTTGACCGTTTTACTTCGACTTCGTTTTAAGTACTGCTATATTGCAGTGCAGTTTAGTATCGTCGAAGTAAAACGTTTTTTTTTCTCAAAACCCTCTTTTTTCTCGAGGGGAAATCTGTCCGTTTGGGGATATTGGAGGTTATGACAGTCTCCGACCGAGTAGAAACCTCGCGGTAAGAGATTCAGTCGCGTGTTTTCTTTATACCCAGGACTGGTTATCAAAAAAGATGTTTGAAGTTTTTCTTGTGTTTGTGTTGTTTAGTCTATTAAAAAGATTTCGCCATTTATATTTTTTTAAGTTAACAAAGTACCTAAGCTTACGTACTTTTACTTGCTCGTAGGGATTTAAGTTTATGTCGAGCTTTTACTGAGGCAACGTTTCTACAATGTTCCTAAGTAATTTAACGGCAGTAAAACAGCCTTACACGAGAAACTTGTTAATGTTTTTAATGGATACAAAATGAGATTTTAAGGAGACAGGTCAACTCGTTTTCTTGGCGTTGGCTGCGTTGTAAATACAAGTTAAGGGAGATGCGCTGAGGTAGCCCGTTAAATTCGAATTTACTTACATTTTTGCAATTTGCAGGACAGTATCGGGTTGTTGATTAGAATATGATTGGCGACCGTAACAAATATGGATTTACAGAATTATAATAATTAGAATGAGCAATACAAAGCTCCGCGCGTTACTCTATGCAGTACGATACAATAGAAAATCAATTGTTTCTCATTAGCAGAGCTTTAGAGGTCATGTTAGAATTGGCCTCATATCAAATGTCATGAATTCATGAAATCATGATAATTATGTACTTAGAGAATTGTACCTAGTCCTGATTTTTATGATTATAATTATATGAATAAATATTTGTTACGTTCATTAATCATATTACGATCAACATACAACCTGAAAGATAGGTACTAACCTGCAAATTGCAAAAAACGTAAGATTTGAATTTTCATAGGCTAACCTGACGATTTCGCTTATCGTACCTATACGGTTACAATTTACAGATTAAGTTGTGTTTCATGTCTTTTTATAAGTTAGTATGTTTGTTTACCAAACTTAGGGCTTCATTAAAACAATAATTGGCCTCACTTCCTGTACCTCTATCTTATACTTTTAGCGGATGAGTTGGAGGTACAAATCTTCCGATAAACGTATAAACTGAACGCGACAAAAAAAAACACTAAGCTATCAAAAAACCGATCTCTTACATAATCCATTTAAGTGGTTTTTAGTCTCTTTCATCATGTTGTAATGTTTGTTCTGTTATGAATGGCTGTGGTAAGCGCGAACGATTTGTACCGATCACGGGTACCATTCAAGGGCTGCCAAGTGTACAAGAATAGAAAACCGCTTTTTCATTGTTTTACACTGGCTTTTGTTTTACCGTATCTTTCCGGGAAAGTAGACAATTAACAGCTGCTAGAGAATAATATTTTAACAATGTTGAGATATCTGAATCTTTTTTAATTAACTCTCCGAGATTATGCCGTGATATTCTTTAGTAAACTCAGAAGGATACTTATCTTGGTTTTTGTTGAAGACTCTAAACAAACTACGTTTTCGGGTTACGTAATTTATTTCATTTCCAAGAAACATTGAAAATCTTTATGAGTATATTTTGCTAAGCTCATCATCATCATCTGCCAAGCCTATTCCCAACTATGTTGGAGTCGGCTTCCAGTGTAACCGGAAGCAGCTGAATACCAGTATTTACATAAAGCGACTGCCTATCTGACCTCCACAACCCAGTTCATCATCATCATAATTTCTGCTGGACATAGGCCTCCCCCAAGCACCTCCACTTCGACCGGTTTTGTGCTTCTCGCATCCAACGAGTTCCTGCGGCGTTCACAAGGTCGTCGGTCCACCTTGTGGGAGGCCTTCCAACGCTACGTCTTCCGGTAAGCTGTCGCCAGTCCAAAATCTTTCGGCCCCATCGGCCATCTGTTCTGCGAGCAACCCAGTTACTGGGTTATAATATGATACCCTTGGTTAGACTGGTACATTTAGCTAAACTGTTATAATCTATCTTCGCATGAGTAATTTATATTTCATGACAGTTAAGTCATGTGTGAGTTCACCCCTAAAAATACTTCATAATTATTCTGATTAAAGATATTATCAATTGTACTGGTTTGACCTTTAAATATTAAACTCTTCGCTTTATTAACCTATAAACCGATCATTTTATATGACCTACATAAATGTTTATTCAACATTATATAATTTGTGTTATCGATAATTTTAGGCTCATGAATAAATATAGATGTTAGGTATAGCCCTAGAAGAAGTGAATGCTTTGAACTGCGATCAAATCGATTTATCTCAACAGATAAAGTCCCCTTTTGTTTCTTGTTGAGCCTAAGCCGTTATTATCTTATCGTAAGTACCTATTATTACATCTGTCAAGTAAAATTATCCTCTGATATTTGGGTTAATTAATATGAATATAATATGTATTGTTATGTCTTACAATCGTTGTCAGTATAATTCAGATACTTTTCTTTTTCTTTTGACCTATTTAATCCCACTGCTGGGCAAATGTCAATAACGATCCCCATCAGTCAATAACTAGTCTAGGTCGTCGCGCCAGTATATCTTTGTCCTGCCTAGGTGACGACGCCCGTCTTCAGGCAGCCACCCACACAATTTTTAAGTTAAATAAATGTTAAATAAACAAAAAATGTAAGGTTCCCCTAGGACTAATGTCTCTCTGCTTATAAGGCAAATAGGAACATAAATCGTGACCCTACAAACTTATCTCACAATTTTCTGACCCTTGCCCTACCTAAGGGTGAATTTCAAGTGAAAAATTACAGAACCCGCAGGCCTCCGTCTGCAAAAACACATTCTATGTGAAAAAACCTTAGGCACACGTAAAAAAATCGTTACCATCAATTAGGTAACTTTACTAGTGGTAATTCTATGACCATTATTTCTAGGAAATAGCATGTTTTCGAATGGCTCAAAGCCTCTGGGAGTCTGTGGCAATATGTCACGCCTAATTCATTATAGTTTTCCTACATAATGAGAAAGAATCCTACTATAATACACACATCAAAAGTGTCTAGGGATCAACATATATTTTTGCAATAACTTTTCTCCTGATTGATATTAATTAAAATTTTCTTTAAGGATTCATCAAATAAAGTGTTTTCGTTTGTCACAGTAACGATAAACCAAGTCACCTTTGCATTAATAAAGAAATTTGCCATTTTCCTAATAAAGGGATTTTTGACATTTGAACCACTAACACAAAAGTTCGAAAAAAAGACTGAAATAACAGCTTTCTTTAAAATTTTATTGGGTAACTTAAACAATTAATAATCCGTGTTTCTACCGCGAACACTAACAACACAAGAACATCGGTTTGGCATACTCAAAATGAGTTCATCCAAATCACGCTGTGGAATGGCAGCCCATGTTCGTTGCAACAACAAAAAAAGGTCTTCTTGCGACTGGATACCCTCCATATTCGGCAGAGCTCTTCTCTGTAGCATATCCCATGCATGCTCAATCGGGTTCAAGTCTGGCGACTGAGCAGGCCAGGGCAGGACATTGATGTTAGCTGCGGCGAGAGTCTGTCTTACAACTCTTGCGGTGTGCGGTCGTGCATTATCATGCATTAACTGAAATAAGGGACCGATTTGCACTTTTAGAGGAACGATGACGTCTGATACAATCGTCTCAGCATAAATTTGAGCGTTGAGGTTGCCTCTGATCCAAATCAACTCAGTTCTTCCGCCGATCCAAATACCCGCCCATACCATGATGGTTCCACCACTATAAGGATGGACTTCCTGGCAGGATTTTAATCGCTGTTGGCGTCCAGGGGTTCTCCAGTGTCGTATACGTCTTGTATCCGGTCTCATACCAAAACGAGACTCATCAGAAAAGCACACGAAACGCCATTGTTCTTCTGCCCAATTTCTGTGTTCAAGAGCCCATTGATATCGAATCCTACGACTGTGCATTGCTATAGGTGGTACCCGTAGCGGTCTTCGGGAATGAAGGTTCACTTCATGCAAGCGGTTTCTGACTGTTTGGTCGCTAATTAAGTTCCCTGAAGAGTGATGAAGCCTCACGGCTAACATCATGGCGGTTATTGTTGGAGCTCTTCGAGTTAAGATTTGAATGTATCGGTCTTGTCTCCGTGTGGTGCAGCGATACCGTCCTCCATGGCGCTCAGCCACGGTACCAGTGCTTCGGTAACGTGTCCAAAGTCGACTGATAACACTCTGACTTGTATTCAGAGCTAAAGCCACAGTACGTTGCCGGGAACCAGCTTCTATCATTCCCACGGCTCTGAGCATTTCTTCCCTGCTTAAATGACGTCGCCGCTCCATAATAACGTTGGTTTTAATCAGTAGTAGGGAAACAGTAGCACTAATAATGTCTTCAATGCGTTGTATGTTTTTATAGGGAAAATATTGACAGCTGATTTTCATCTTTTACTCGAATTTGATTCACAGTTCCCGATTCAAATTATGAAATGCACCAAAAAGGATCCATATAAATTTATAAAATCATAAATTTATTACAAAGCCACATCTCAATCTCAAGAAATCCGCATAAAAATGCTTGATCCCTAGACACTTTTGATGTGTGTATTATAAATGTGAAAGTTTGTGAAGATGTTTGGATGTTTGTTAGTCAATCACGCAAAAACTACTAAACGGATTTAGATGAAATTTGGCACACATAGATTATAGCCGGGATTAACACATAGGATACTTTTTATCCCGATATTCCTACGGGATCAAAACTTACGCGGGTGAAACCGCGGGGCACTGCTAGTAACTCATAAAAAGATAGTTAAACTATTCACTTCGACGAATATCATTAATGTAGTAATTAATGTAAACGGCTAAATGTTTTACACACGATTCTTGTGTACATTATTGCGGCATAAAAAATACTAAAATGTATTCTTAAAGCATTATACCACGTTTATACGCTCTACTCGTTTTACGTCAGTAAGCGTTTTACAAAGTGATGTATTCTTCGTTGTTACAAAAGACATAAATAACGTCGATGAGCTTGAAATATTCTTCAATTTATGGTGAGAAAAATCGGAGCGGAAAAATGATACATGTATTTTTTTAAGAGCGAAGAAAGGAACTACATTTTTTTAGCTTACGGACGGCTGGATAATTTAAACAGACAGACAGAGTTTCTTACAAATAGGTAAACTTTTTTTTGTTTACCAAAATATAATTTTGGTGCGTCATTTCATGTATTTAAAGTACTTTTCGCTTTCGTTTCGTCGAAAATCTCACGCGATTACGTTTAGATCGATACACAATACTTGATGACATAGTTTTTTATTTTTAAATAAATACTCGTATAGTACCCAACCATTAAGAATATAAAATATCTAATACACAGAACTTTTTGAAAGTTATTTACGTTGTTGAGCAGACCAATTTTTTTATAATCTATAAAGCAATGAATGACAAAATTAAAGGCATTGCGATCGGTTGCCATTTTATGTAATTTACGCAATTGCCCCGAAAGTTAAGTAGGTATTTTTGCATGGAATAAGTGCTGAAAGCATTTCTAGCATTGTTGTCTTCGTAGCAACGTACATCCCTACTGTATTTAAGTAAGGTATTACTTTGCTTCTTTACGTTTAGTAAAAGAAAAGCGAATGTAGTTGGAGTTCAATTGTTTCAGTACATAAGTTAGACGCGCGAATAGTCTGGAATCTAGCGTAGTTCTAGCCAGCGCTAATTGGCCTTGGCGTATAAAGTTTACTCATTATGTTCGTAGATTGAGGAGTACGTCGAAATGAGGCTAGAGGCATTTTATTGTCAAAATTTTGATTGGATTATTATAGTTGGATAATTAGAAGCATTTACTAAAGATATTTAGGTACAATAAGATTCTATCTATCTTTTGCGTATCCCTTTGTAATAAGTGAAATAATTATCACGGAAATGTTATAATTTCTCTACTTTTATCGCTATACCTACAAGACGTATTCATACTATCTATACTATAATTATAATATTATAAATGCGAAAATAATTCTCTTTCTCTGTAACCTTTTCACGACTTAACGGCAGAACCGATTTGGATGAAATTTGGAAAACGGATAGATCATGACCTAGACTAGAGTATTATGAACTTTTTATTCCGGCAGTACGATCCCGTTGGATAATTTCCGGCCTCCACGCGGGTGAAGCCGCCAGCAAAAGCTAGTAAGTAATCTCGTAAATGTTTGTGAATAAATTCGGCATCAATATTACGAGTATCGTAATATACTACAGTGAAAAAAATATGCAAACATTTTCGTTTTAAACTTCAATTTAGTAGATATTTTTAAACTAAATCGAAGTTTAAAACGAAAATGTGTCTACAAAAACTTCGCAATTTGATCACTGAGACACGTGCGCATCAGCTTATTTTTAAACAAATAGAATATTGTAGGTAAGTAATAAACGGCGTTAAGCCCACGCAGTTCAAACCATTAAAAAAATATAATTTTTCTATCGTTTCTTTCACAATTGTGTAAAATCAACTTAACATTAATTTTCAAATTTAATAATAAAAAAATGCTTGCTTTTTATGCACTGTATACCATAAATATCAATCGATCGTCCTTTGTCTAGATAGATAGAATGAATGTGCTATTTTAGAAGACCCAGAATAAACTGAACAACATACGTCAACGGATGCTTAAATAAAGCCTAGATTCGGTCTAGGTTTTATTTAAGCAGCCGTCGTGTTCTATTGTTATAAGTACTTGTATCTGAATACTATTTTCATTCCGTCTTACCAAAATTATAGGTAAAGACTAGGAAATTCATTGTTTATCAAACTGACAAGCAACTAAACTTACTTAAATTGTCTATTTATTCAAATCACTGTCATTCTTTGACATTTGTTTGAAATGGCTAAACACGGTAAATTGACGTAGTGTGTCAGCTTGATTAACAATTAATTTCCCTGACCGTACCTATCCTATACGAATTCGTGACAGACGATAATTGTAGGGAATATTAATTTCGATTGCACATAGACGGTAATATATATTACGAGGTTCATTGCATGTTACGGAACTCTTTACATATAATACGGAAATTACTAAACTTATACGGCTAGATTAATTATTTTTGGAGTTTAATCCACCATAACTCTTAATAACTACTAAGTTTCAATGAACGCAGATCGCACATAGAACATAGAAAGCAGATAGAAATGCCATACAGTGAATGCAGATATAGAAAATCAAGACAGTAAAGCTATTTCAAAGGATTAGTAACACAAACAAAAATATTATAGTTGATATTTAATAATAAATAATACAGAATGCTGTGCACGTCTGTAATTGACGTAAACACTAGTCCATGTCTCTGTTCTCTGTTATTTGTAAATGTTTGTGTTGTTGATGTGCCTTAATAATAAATAAATCATCTCATCATCTGCCTAGCCTTTTCCCAACAATGTTGGGGTCGGCTTCCAGTCTAAACGGATGCAGCTGAATACCAGTATTTTACATGGAGCGACTGCCTATCTGACCTCCACAACCCAGTTACTGGGTAATACGATACCCCTTGGTAAGACTGGTTGTCAGACTTTCGGGCTTCTGACTACCCGTAACGACTGTCAAAGATCCACGAATGACAGCCGGGACCAACGGCTTAACTTAATAATAAATAAATTAATTAATTAAATAAATGTCTCGACGTAAGCTTCTGTTGCAAATTAATAATCTTCACTCGTCCGTTTTTATTACAATATAGGACTTCTAATCATTTACTAGCACAAAGCTGTTTGCAGCGGTAATACTGGCTGTCGTGCGAATTTTATAAGAAATTACGTTTCGCTTCGTAGTAATTCTCGGCTTGTATTATATTCCCGCGTCATATTATGTGCCTATTCTACAATGCAGGCGTTCTCGCCATTTCACATGCATTGTTATGTTCTCCTAGTATTATGGCGTATGCCTTGTCAGCTAAGTCACGGTTAATTAAGTTTTTACTCACGTTATAATGTGCAGTTAGTTAGCCCACGTTTGCACGGACTTAAAAATATCGCGGTGGGATTTTATCGCGTACAGGATTTTCAACTGTCGGTGTTAAGCCGAGCATTGAGAATCCAATAGAGCAGACCCCAAGCGTCAAAAAAAAAACACACTGTTGGAATTTAAACTCTCGGCACTAAGCAGTACCTACGTTGAAAATCTAGTGCGCGAAAAAAAATCGCGAACCTGCGAGTTTAGAGTTAGTGGCGTAATGAACTAGAATTTTATTGTTACCTTAAGGTTACTTTGTTGGTTGTTTTACAATTTACCGTATAAAAAAGTCTTTGAAAATTATTATTGTAGCAAGATTTTATTAAAGTCATGAGTCGCGCCTCAGGATAAGTAAATAAATGATCCAGAATGTTTCAAAAGAATGGCAGTAATGTTTTGTTAGATTTTATCAGCCTTATTCACCCTAAGGGCGGTTTCACACTACGTCCGATCCGAATCCGAGAAATAGTCCATAGTCCTATTTGTTCGGATCTAGTGCGCAACCCCTCATACAAATAGAACAATGGTCACTTCGGACCGGCATTTCTCGAATTCGGATCGGATGTAGTGCGAAACCGCTCTAAGTGTGTTTGATCGTTTTAGATTTTCTTTTACCAAGCTTGAGAATGGCATCAAATAAAAGTAGGTACCTATTAGAGATGAAAAGCCTAAAAAATAAAGTTCAAAATCCACTGAAGTTGGTACTTTTGGTGCTTCACGATCTTCTTTTACGTTTCCCCAACATACTGAAGTTCGAAATCGTTTTATTGGAATCAAGCGTCTGTAATAAGAGAGGTTTAATCGTCAGATGCTACTCACTGATTCGGAAATTGAATTTTACTGAAGGAACGGAGGGAACTCCAATGTTTTCTTTATGAAAAAACTGACTTTCTTTGGCGAACTTGCTTACGGGCGTCAGCGGGTTTGACTTGTCACATAACATAACATCTCACTTATAGCATTGTCGAGGGTTCCGTAGAGATGTACCTATAGTACACCCATATTTCACCAGTTATGTTTATGTCCCATGTAATAGGGGACGAGCCTATTGCCAGCAACCAGGCACAAGTCCAGTCTCCGGGTCAACTGAGAAATTCTAGATGAAAAATTCAAACCCGGGAATTAAAACCAGGAACTCATACAGTAGCACTAGCGGCCAGTAACCAACGACGCAGTCATTTACTGTAGGTATTTGTAAGTTTATAGTAATATCAGATAGGCATTCGCTCTAGCTTTTTTCCACTCACTAGCTGGAAAAATACCACCTCATTACACTCAATACCAATACCGTCGTTAGTGTGATTTTGCAATATGAACATTCTACAGTCAGTTTAAAAGCAGTCGGCTTCAATGATCCCCTACACTTTTCACATTTCTAACTATTCAGGAGAACTTTATTCCGTTCATTGACTGTGTTACACCTGCTCCTAACATTAATTAAAAAGCAATCCGTACGTTTTCAACATCGGTACTGATACCAACCTGTAATTACCCTACTTCTGAACAAAAGCCTCTTTCCCTCTCTCTCTTTCTTTCTTTCTCTTTCTACAGACAATTAAAGAGCATTGATCACAAGTCCTGCTTATTGCGTGTTAGGGCGCTCAACGATCAGTCAGTGATAGAATAGATTATCTTAGATAGTACGTAATTCATTTTCATCTTGCCCTTTATTAATTATCATACTTCCTGGCAACGCCAGTCTTAATTTTAATTAGTCCAATTTATTTGTGGGAGGAGCAGTGGTGGCCCAGTGGTAACGGCCGCGACTTACGAGTTGTAGGTAGTAGGTTCGAACCCAGACAGGCGCTTTACTTTGTGTAAATTACTTCATCACCACTGCTCTCAAAACGGTGAAGGAAAACATCGTAAGGAAACCGGCATGTCCTAGAACCAAAAATTCGAAGCCAACATCTACCAACCTTCCCTATGCCCGTATGGTAGATTACAGCCACCCCTCTTGAATAGAGAATTCCTGTGTCCCAGCAGGTACTTTGTTTGCATGTGTGTGTACATTCGAAGACATTTTCACATGTCTTCGAATGTTCACGCCGGTTCACGCGTTCGGCACGCGGGCTCAGTGTGGGTTGGTAGATGTCAATCTACCAACCTGCACTAAGCCTGCGAGGTGGATTACGGCCCACTCCCTCTCACGCAAGGAGGCCTGTGTCCCAACAGTGAGAACATTATAGGCCGATTATGTTATGTATTTGTGGGATCGGTGCAACTCAATATAATTTTTTCTTCCATACATCTCTTTAAACCGCCATCTTGGTACCTATACATTCCCGTTTCTAGCCATATATTGATAATCTTTTAAACACACTTAGAAAGTACATTAAAAATAGATAGAAGAATAACACATTGAAAACCTTTTATCTTGTAAATAAGTGCATCCCTAAATCTACGCTGCCTTGGCTTCGCCTGTATTCTTGAAAAATAAAGAAGGTTTAAGCTAAAAAGTTCAGCTATGCAGTCTTATTTTGCAAGATAATATACGAGTACATATTTCCCGGCGTTAAGCGATAATATAAAACTGAAGAGCTTTTTACCTGCGCTATGTATCTAGGACATTGTTTGAACTTTTACGGACAAAATAGCATAACGGCTTGTTACCTCGAAAGGTTGGGTAGAGGTTTACTTAGAGTACACCTCTAACCTACATTTCGCCAGTCATGTATAAATCCTATGTACTGAGGGGCAAGCCTATTGTCATAAACCAGGCACAAATCCAGACTCCGGACTGCTACTGCGAAAATCCATATAGAAAACCCCAAAAACACTGCCCGACCAGGGAATTGAACCTAGAACCTCAGGCTGAAGGCAAGGCTCGAGGCAGTCTTTTACGCACAAGTACTTACATAATATCGTCTTCAAGATAAGAGTGATGGGAATATGACTTACCAAAAGGATGGAGAAGATTAGCTCGTGATATAGATGAGTGAAAGAAACTAGGGGAGGCCTATGTCGAAGGATAACCTGACCAACAAACAGAGGAGCAATTTCTCGTAATGTTAAGAACGTTCACAGTCTGATCTCAGACTTTATCTGTCAAAAATACCAGCGAATAAAAGCTTTTTATTATGATTACTTACATAATATCATAACTCGGTTTATACAAACCGATTATTTCACGCGATGGCGCGTAAACCGTGGGTAATGTGATTTCAACGAATTTAAAATGAAACCTTTTGAGCTGTGAATCTGTTTAAATAACATTATTTTAATCTGTGTACTATAAATAATACGTCAGAAATCTTTAAATAAATTATTGTATCGAATGTCAAAGTATGTTATATTGGGGAACCACAATGTTGAACTGAATTCTTAAGAGGCCGGCGGAGCACGCGTAGTTCATACAAACGTATAGTACCAAAATAATTTGTAAATCAAACATTTATTCTTAATGTAGCGTGTATTTGTTCCGATTGGATTACAGAATATCTAGGTTCCCAAATATATATTTTGAATGGACACTGATTTAAAGATGAGTTATGAGAAAAATAAGTTTTCAATAGAAATTTGAAATTCCTCATATCTCGTCTTTATATCAGAGTCCTTTCAAAATATATATATCTCGTAGATATTCTGTAATCCAATCGGAATAAAGCTAGTTGGCTGCAAAATACACATAACATAAACAATTAATCATAGATGACTCTTATCAACACAAATAATTTGAATACCTAAAGTATAAAAGAAAATGGTACCTAACAACGGTACGTAAATAAATAATATGTATTTATTCTTCAGAAGGTTTACAGTCTAAAATCTAGGTAAATAATGTACAGACGCCAGCACATCAAGCCACCCGAAACTCAAATTTTCCCAATCAACTTTGAACTTTATACTTTCCCGACAAAGTTGAAAATCTTTTAAAGAAAGGCAGATTGTAGTAGCTTGATGTGCTGGCGTCTGTACAATTAGCGGTTACAGTTGCCATTTTTAAGCTTCTACAAATTAAAAACTATGTACCTAAAGTTAAAAAACACAAAATAAAATTTAAGTCTGCTTAAATAAATAAAACAAGATAAAAATTAAATAATCTAGAAGATAATAGTTATAACAAAACAGAGAGTAAAAATGTATGTATAAATACAAAAACCGACACCTGACGACAGAGAAAATAGGGCAACGTTGTTCTAGAATACTAGAAGTAACGAGCAAATACCTAAAGACAATAACCTAGGTGTCACCTTATTAAGCTGTCAGTCCGTTCTTTAATCTAGGTGTCACCTTGTTATATAAGCTATCGTCCTTCGATTTACTGTATACAGAAAATCGCTATTTCTCGCACTATCGGTGCTACATCTGGAACAAACTGATCCTGACATAAGACGAATTGGGACAGGAATTTATTGAGATGGGGTACTTGTAGGTGAGACGTCATTCTCAGGGTTTAACTTCTTATCTAACTTGACATTGAAGTATTTTTAGCAAACACCTGAGTGGTAATTCTCGTAATTTTAAGAACGTTCACAGTCTGTTCTCAGTCTCACTCTGTCAAAAATACGTCTAATTTCCCTATATTTTGACAAGTTTTTGACATTTGTTTGTCTCCGAGATGAGACTGCGACTAGATTTTGAACGTATTAAATTACGAGAATTGGTCTTCAGGAGGTTGCTAAAAAAATCATAATGGAAACCAGTTATCCTCATAATTATCTGTTACGTAACATAACGATACGCCTGTACCTAATCCCCGAAGGGTTAGGCAGAGTTGAACTTATAGTATACCCACATTTCGCCAGTAAGGTCCCAAGTAATATGGCCTATCTGCAGCAAAATTTCTCGAGCAGTAGACGTCTTTCGGCTGAAATGATGATGATGTTGATGATATTTTTAAATCAAACATTCATAAAAATCACTTTGTGAAATGGTGAAATCCGGAAACACATTTACACACATAGGATACTATGTGTGTAAAATGTGTTTCCGGATTTATAGGATGTGTGTAAATGTGTTTCCGGATTTCACCATTTCACAAAGTGATTTTTATGAATGTTTGATTTAAAAATATCATCAACATCATCATCATTTCAGCCGAAAGACGTCTACTGCTCGAGAAATTTTGCTTTTTTAGGTTCTCCGAATAGGCAGTACATTTTTTTTCATTGTAACATAGTACGTATGTTTGGTTAACTAGAAAAAAATAAACCGACCAAATGCGTGTCGGACTACGCACAATGAAGAGTTCCGTGTAGTTGGAATGCATTTATCCCAAGAACTTTGTAGTTGAAGAAATGTTCTCCCATACATCGATATACGTCACGGTCAATTCTCTAACTGCAAATGTAAGTTTTTAATCGCATTTTTTATGTGATAAAACTACAATTAACGATTCTCGGACGTTTTCCGTTAATTATGCTGTGAGGCCTTGCTTCTTGGCTTTCATGACTCTAAATCAACGGTAAGTGCTCTATAGGTTTCGATTTATTTGCCAGTATCAGAATTTGTCGCATAAATGGCCGTTTTTATTTATTACACACTACACAATTTACATGCCAATCTTGACACTAGCTCCTGTACTACAATGACATATTTCCACTAATACTCCGCGGTGTCCTAACTCTGACAAATTAGTCGCGCCATCCGACCCTAGTAACATGACGAACAGTCCCTGCATAGACACGAAGATTGATGGTCTCTGAAAATGAAAAGAGAGTTTTAGATGGAGAAAAATGGAACATCATTTATTCATACTTGGAAAAGGAAGGGTAAATGATAGTGATAGTACCCTTCTTAGAAAAAAAGCGGAAGATAAAGGAAGTAAAAGAGGGATGCAGCTCCTCGCCTACGTTGTTACAATTTAGCCATTTCATGATAATAATAATAATAAATAATGACATAACCGTCCCACATGATGAGAACCTCGTGAAAGCCGAGAAAGATAAACAAATCAAGTATCTTGACTTGGCTCGGGAGGTTGTCGACATGTGGGATGTGAACTCAGCGATCATTGTGCCGATAGTCGTGACTGCCAATGGGTTAAGAGCCTCGACCAACACCTAAGGAGGCTCTCGTTGGGCAGCTGGATCAAGGGCTTGATTCAGAAAGCGGTACTTCTCGACACGGCCCGCATTGTTAGGAGGTTCCTCTCTCTGGAGCCCTGACCGCCGGTAGCTTGGACCCTGTTCCCGATACCGGTGGGCTACTATTTTTTTATATTTTTAAATGTTTTATATGCTAATATTTAAAAATATAATTTATATGTAAATAATGAAATACAATTTCTATATTTATGTCTGTAATTTATATGGTGTACATAATAAAGAGTATTCTATTCTATTCTATTCTAAAGGAAATAAATAATAATAATAAATTTTTATTTGTACACTTTGAAAAACATACATAAGTACACACACACAGGATTAGGTATATTGTACAATAGAGACACATTAAAGGACGAACTGCTGCCTCCTAAACTAGGCCAAAAGCCTGTGATTTAGGAGAAAAAGTTCTTATAAAAACACAACACAAATTAAACAAAACAATGCCTCAATTTAAATACAGTATTAGTTCATTAAGAGACAATTGTAATAAGATTCTCAGTTTTGTCATAATTATGTTAAGTTCTGCAACCAATTGGTAAGTTTGATTTTAACTTCGTGTTTAGTTAGGGAGTATGTTGGTATAATTTTATGTATTCTATTATACAGGCGAGAGCTAGTTGCCGCATACTGTCGGCTGGCAAACTCGAACGGCATTGGACTACATCGCACACGGGGGGAGTGCCTTCCCGTCTTTTCAGCTTAGCATGGTCTAGATGTAGCGTAGAGTGTTTACGCAGCATAGCGCGGGGCACAAAAAGCTGTCTCACGGTCAATACTTTGGCTTCTGAATAAAGTTGATTGGTCGAAAAGTCCCTACGCTTAAAGTGCATGACTTTCAAGATCGCCTTATGAGCTCTTTCAACTTTTAGTACGGAGGTTTTGTAGGTTCCGCCCTAAACCGGGATACAGTATAAAATAATGGACTGGCAAAGACTCTGATAAACCATCAAAGCTAGATTGGGATCAGCAGAGTGCTTAAGTTCCTTAAATATATAAATTAATTTTCTGATCCTTCATAGCTCTTCGATATGGGGTTACCAGCTAAGTTTGTAGTCAATGTGGACTCCTAAATATTTTATGTAACCAAGGACAGAAATGGGCAGCTGCAATTGCGTGCCTCACCTGAGCAAATGTGGGCTTTAATTTGAAAATAAATTTAGATTATAATAGTGGGTAGAATAGTAGTTCTATCATCGTACCCACTTTTATATAATACAATATGATTATTCAATTATAATAATTAAGAACTAACTTTCCTTATCCTTTAAATAATATCGAAAAATAATATGATTATTGTGATATGCAACGGAAACGTAAAAAACAAAAACAAAAGAAAATCGTCATCCCATACGTCATTGTCGCGGGAATGTTTACCTCTACACATTATTTTTTTTTTTAATAAAGAATGTCACCTGATACAATCACAAAGCAGTAAATACGGTTACAGTGTTACGTGATATTGACATTATTTATAACTGAAACTAGGTCAAAATGTGCTTGCAAGATTTCATTACCAATAAGTGAACGGGCAATGATCTCATAAATTCGATGTCTTCTGCGTTTTAATCTTGTTTAAAAGAATATACATGAGTATGTGTAACCACACCATTTCCACAGGTATTTTAAAAACCCAAATACCATCACCATTCCGATTGCAAATGAAATTACTATTTAGTACATTGTAACGGCTACAGATTTACCAACAAATATTTCAGTGGTGCTGTGTGGTAAGCAGTAAAAGTTCCAGTGATAATCTGGAGTTCGTGCAAGTGCACCAAGTTATAATGGGTGTCAGTCATTAATTACCCACAGCCAGCCCACGCTCTGGCAACTTTTAATTCATTTTACTTCGTAATGAGGAAAATAACTGATCTAATTTGTTGGAAAAAAGTTTTTATTGCACTTGTTTGTTATCGTACGTACAAAGTACGTTGGGTTAAGCTCGGCTTTTACTTTTTTCGTTTTTATCAGTGCAGAATTACCAACCGCTCTGAGAGCTCCTTTGATACTCGCCGCTAGGTTTATCCACGTTTTTTTGCTTTTAGGTAAATCCGTTGTTTCAACGTTTTTGAAGAGCTATCCACCAAGGGCAATCTATCTTGCAAATACTCGGTGAACTTTATTTGTTTTCAAAGTTTTGAATATGTTTTAGACTGAAGATACGTGTTTTCGATGTCGTATACGTATTTAATAAGTTTTATGTGAAAATTCTTTGTATTTAATCAAAAGTCCAACATAGGTGAAAGAAAATAAATAAAAATCTATCTATATAGGTACCAATAATAAAACTGAAGAGTTTATTTATTTTAACGCGCTAATCTTTGGAAGTAGGTACCCGTCAGAGTTCTTGAGGTAGGATATAATTATAATATCACACGGCAAAAACAAAAAAGTCGTAAAGAACGTTAAACGAATACGAATGAATAGTGTGGGTGGGTGATGCAATGCCACGGGGTGGGTCGGGGGAACAAGATATTTAGAAAGAAAAAGAAAGAAAGAAAATACGTTTATTTGCGGTGAACATGACGTAAAAATGACAAAAAATAAAATAAAAAAGAAGGTAAGGGAAACACACGCGAACGAAGTCGCGGGCAGGACCTAATCTATGATGAATAGGTGGCAATGCTCCTTTAGCATTGCCACCAACTTGATGCTGGATTTCACAAATTAAGGTATTTATTCAATTATAGACAGATTAACCAATTAATCAAGAGGGGCTTGTGGCTAAGTAATAACAGCCGCACGGGTCGATCGATCAGGTTAAGCTACGCTTGCCGCGGTTGGCCCGTGGATGGGTGACCATCTTTACATACCAAGACCTCTCCGTGTCTCGGAAAGCACGTTAAGCCGTTGGTCCCGGCTGTCATTCGTGGATCTTTGACAGTTGTTACGGGTAGTCAGAAGCCTGAAATTCTGACAACCAGTCTTACCAAGGGGTATCGTATTACCCAGTAACTGGGTTGTGGAGGTCAGATGGGCAGTCGCTCCATGTAAAATACTGGTATTCAGCTGCATCCGGTTAGACTGGAAGCTGACCCCAACATAGTTGAGAAAAGGTTGGGCAGATGATGATACAGATTAATCAATTTAGACCTCATACAGTCCTTTTTGAACCCTAAATGGATCATCCCAATAACGTCTGAGTACCGGATAATAAACATAAATGCCAGGGGTCCTGAATGTTTAATTAAAATAATCAACGCCAACCCGTTCCCACGTAGAAACCGCAATAGGTTTACCAAAAGATCCAATTTAAAGATTTATCCACAATCCACCCACATTTGATTCTAGTAAACAGGTATTTAACCTTCTTGCTACCTGAAAGATTAACAGAGATTATGTCTTTATAATCTGTAATAAAGGTATAACAGAAAATTGTGATGTGAAGTCTATTTGTTTATGGATAGTTGTAGTATGTTGATTTATTTATTACCGACTTTGTTCTATATGATTGAATAATTTCAATCATATAGAACAAAGTCGGGTTAGTTACACCATTTATAACTCAAGAACGGCTGGACCGATTTTAATTATCTTTTATTTGTTGGATTTGTCTTCGCCCCGAATAGCAAAACAACTATTACAACATGGGAAAAATTCACGAAAAAAATAATGAAGATACCTAGGTAATTCATTTTCTCATAAATTCGTTCGGAAAGTCCTGCACGTGACCAAAAGCCCTATCTCAGCGTGATGCTGCGACATTTAAAAATAAGTGTCGCAGCTCTGAAGATAGGGCCCGCTCACCCACTGTGATGGTATGGACATAAATAATAATTTAATTAAAATGAAATTTTGATAAAGATGTGTAAAGTAAAAGTTGTGTCGTCAAGCCTGTTATCATGCTATTGTTTTTGTTTATTTAAGAGATTTTTACCAATTACGTATTTTCCTGGCATGGAGCCTGTTTTTCAATGTGCATATAAAAATACCATTAATAGTCGATATTTAAAAGTTGTTCAGTGTTTAAATAAATGGGTCAAAGGTAAATCGTACGAAGAATTAATGCTACACGTCTGATTTAGTTCGAAGCCTGCTCGACAGTGGATTGAGTTTAAATTAAATGTCAAAACTATCGAATATTGGTGTCCATTCAACCAAGTACTGGCATGTTACTGGGTGGAAGGATATTACTTTCACATTGCTACGTTTACACGATCTATATCTCTGTTTTCACACAACATATGGCTTCAAAAATCTAGGTACCTATATACATGTTTTCATTATAAACCATCTTGTGTTCAATTAGTGGATACTTATCTTTTTACCAAGTGGATGAGTTTAATAAAGTTACTTAAATATTTATATTACTGAACAAAGTGTTACAGCTCATTGCAGCGTCCGTCTAAGCCAAATAATAAAAATCTATGTACTAATAACAAATAAAGAGCATGTTTGTTTGAACGCACTAATCGCTGGAGCTATCGGTCGAATTTCAAAAACTCATTTTGCATTTGATAGCCCAATGAGGAAGGATATAGGCCATTTAACATCACGCTAGGACCTTTAAGACCCAATCAAAAAGAATATGTCACAAAAAACGTTAAGCAACGACCAAGTGATAGCACGGGCAGGCGATGCGATGCCACGGGGTGGGTCAGGGTAACAAGAAATTTCACGCGGACAAAATCGCAGGCATAAGCTATTATTACTAGCAGTGCCCCGCGGTTTCACCCGCATACGTTACGATTCCGTCGGAATATCGGGGTAAAAACTATCTTCTATCCTTTCCCGGGACTCAAACTATCTCTATACCAAATTTCATCTAAATCGGTTCAGAAGTTTAAGAGTGAAGAGAGAGACAGACAGAGACACTTTCATATTTTATAATATTAGTATGGAAAACAAACAAAATTTTTATTTTTATTAATCTGAAGGGTATTTGACGGAAAGCACAAGAAACGCTCACATACTTATTCAAAAAACCATTCACAAACATAACTCAATACGCTTAACTTTAAAAATAAGGTTTCCAACAGTTGGTTGTTTGGTGATGTCGAAAACAAAAGACTGTCCGCTCGTCAAAGTCAATAACGTTGTTTATAATGAAGATGGATAGCTTACGAAAATTAATATGTATGTACTACAAACTGGTTATGTATTCAGTGGAATTACGTCGTCCTCACTAATGGGACCTGGCATGTTATCAACTATGATGTAGTTTAGTTAGTAATATAATATTTAGGAGGAACCTAATTGATTGTCGGCGAAGCAATGGGAATTATAAAGATCAAACACGTGGGGACTTATTAATATTACCAGGTACCAGTTTAATGTACTGTGTGTTATATATATATATTTTTATTGCTGAATGGCGCTCTTGACCTCGATCACGCCTGATGGAAAGTGATGGATGAGGTCTATGATGGAACGAGCGTGCCTAGAAGGTGCCTAAGGCATTGGAACTCCCACAAAATCAGGCGGGCGTCAGCCCTACCACCGCAAGAGAAGAATTGGCCAGTCAAATAAGGTGTTGGGTGTGACTGTCCAGGATGCGCCGTACGTTCGGTTCAGTTGAGTAACTGGCAGAACAAACTGCGCTACACGAGGAGGCTTCTTAGTGCATCCTAAAAATGGTTACAAAGGGAGAGACTACCGAGATGACGACTAATAGAGAAGTATGGAAGAAAAAGACATGTTGCGCCGACCCCAAATAAATTGGGATAAGGGCAGGAGAAAATTATGTTCCTGTTTATGTTAACAACTTGATATGACATCTTTGTCAAGAAATGACAATATTGTCACATTTTCACGACAAATCCCGTTTCAAAAATCACTAAAACTACCCATTAAATGAACTTCGGTTCGTCGGTTTTATTAAATAGACCATTGATTCTTATACTTCTAATTATAGTTTATACTAACGAACTATACAAAAATAGGTAATTCCTCGTTAAAAATGCTATCCAGTCTGGTCTGTGTTGATAGCGTAGCTGCTTGCTCAACCCACGCCGGGCTCATTTTTAAGAGTAGGCATTCTTGGAGGCTATTTTAAAAGCACTAACTGTAACAAAATCCGATTCAGTCTTACGAAAATAAAAGATTCCTTCGATCTCTATTTTAGTTTAAGCCAATTATTTCTAAATTAACAGTAATTTCGATTTATATCCACAGTTCAATGAAATGTAGACCTAAATGCATTACAATGATTCCTAATCACCTATTTAATACTTCCCCCGCCCCCCTTTTCTCCTATCTAAGTAACTTCAAGGCATAATGAATTGCTCTTTATCTAATACACTTAAGAAGAGACACGAGACTTTGAAGAAGCATTAAGAATTGATGTTGCTAATGTATTTTCAGTGATACCCGCCTTGCGAATAGACTTCGGTTTGCTTTCTCAAGTTATTACCTATACATCATTTACAGGCATATACGACAGTACCTAAATTAATTTATGTTCTCTGTATTAGTTTAGTATACCTACCTAAAAATACTTAACAAAAAATGTGTTAACTAACACAATTATTACTAAAGTGACTTTTGATGTGATCGATCGATTTATTTTTTGTTCACAGAACTTCTACTAAAAGTGCTGAAAAATTTAGATTAAGCTCTGAATATTACACACAAAAAATGTTTTCACAACTTATTAATAAAACAAAACAAAAAAATCTTGTTACACATCGAATATAAAATGAAATTCGCCACGTGCCGAAATTCGCTTTTTTCTGTTTTATAAGAACTGAGGTTTTTAGTAATTGATTATAATCTAGTCTAATAGACTTTTAAGCAATTTAATTCTAACTTAGTGTTTTGACGGGACTTTCACTGGCAGATAGCTGATGTAATAAGGAGTAACTTAGGCTATTTTATTTTAGAAAAACAAAAAAATAGGGTCCCACGAACAATAACTTTTTTGTTAAATTCCACGCGGACGAAGTCGCGGGTAACAGCTAATTATAAATAAGAATAGCGTCAATTTACACTTTCTTAGGAGCGTGCTGATGTCACAGACTTTAAATCTCTAATTCCGAGATTCGATTATCTACGTCATAAAGGTATCGTTCCACGTGTCTATCGATACTAAGAATGACAATACCGCTCAAAGCTTATATTAGTAGGCTTTTTCTTTTATATATTTATACCACTTAGACTTTCTATCCTCAACCATTCGTTCATAAATGATAAAACTTGCCGTTTTTATTTCTTTTGCAAATAAAAATAGATCATCATCATCTGCCTAGCCTTTTCTTGGGAAAAGGCTAGGCAGATGATGATGATCTATTTGGCATAGTTGGCTATGTTGGGGTCGGCTTGCAGTCTAGCCGGATGCAGCTGAATACCAGTATTTTACATGAAGCGACTGCCTATCTGACCTCCACAACCCAGTTACTGGATACGATACGATACGATACCCCTTGGTAAGACTGGTTGTCAGACTTTCGGGCTTCTGACTACCCGTAATGACTGTCAGTTACTGGGTAAAAGGATACCCATTTCAAAGACTGGTTGTCAGACGACCGTCAACCAACATTTTAACGCGCTTTCCGAGGCACTGAGGAGTCTCGGTATGTAATGGAAGGGCAACCATCCACGGACTGACCTTGGCAAGTGTAGCTTAACTTTTGATCGACCCGTGTGGCTGTTATTACTTAGCCGCGAGCTCATCTGCAAATAAAAATAGATAATAGAATAAATAAAGAGTCTTTATTGAAGTTTATGTACAGACGCCAGCACATCAACCTACTACAATCTGTCATTTTTCTGTAATAGATTTTCAACTTTATCGCTAAAGCATAAGGTTCAATGTTGATTGGGAAAATTTGACAGTTAGGTGTAGGTTGATGTGCTGGCGTCTGTACAAAGGTTGATTTGATAAGTGTTTGTGTGGGTGTAGAGCCAACGAAAGCCTTTTGGCTTTCGTTGGCTCTTGATAACATAAATTATATAGATTAAACAGTTTCATTGACACAGCATGAATTATCAAGAGGTTTCATACAACCACCTAAGTTGTTTTAAATCCTTGTGAAGTTATTCGAACACAGCGATGCTATTCTGTAAAAAGATCACCGTGATAACTCAGGTGAAGTGAGTTTAAAGTGAGCTGTCATTCCACAGGAACCAACATACTTACCTACTTTCAATTAATTAAATATTACCATTATCTGTGAAAAACATTTAAAAGCTTTGTCTTATTGTCCTCCATTTATAATTGGCAGCGAAAAAAGTGGCATCCTCATTCAAAATGAGAAGTTGAAACCAACATAAACTTTCGCTCTGTAATAGAAAGAGCATAAATATTAAGGAACTTTCTTCTCGTATATTTCAGAGTTTTTTTTTGGCTTTCAGTAGACATTTTTGTTTTCTAAAAAGGGCTTAGGCTATTAAAATGCGAATAAGCAATTTCGAGTTGAATAAATGATGCTAAAAATTGTTTGAATCAAAATAAATAAATTATCAAACGATGAACGTTAAAATAAACCTTGAACGCTATATTATTATTTTTGTATAGAGGTAACCTTAGTACAAAATAAAATTCAATAAATGTATTTGAATAAAATGATTGAATTGCTTTAAAGAAAATATGTTATACCTTTTTTGATATAAAAATGGAACATGTAAATGACCACGAAGCAACACACTATTCCTATTTTATTTTATTTATCGTTTATGTTTACTACAAAAACTTTTTTTTTAATTTATTTTGGGACAATAAACAGCTACAATATAAAATTTTTACAAATAACAATAATATAGGCTCATAAGTTGTGTTTTAGGCCGGCCGCTTAACTGAGACGTTGCCTGAGGTAGCAGCGCGGTGCGGGAGGGGTGACCTGACGGGGGTGACGGGATGCGAGAGCTCAGTGATTCGTCAACTTGTGACAACTATCACCCCTTTCGCACCGCGTAGCTACCTCAGGCAACGTCTCAATTAAACGGTCGGCATATAACAATATTGCAGCATTATTGTATTGTATTATTTTTTATTGTTTTTTTTTGTATTTTTATTGTTGTTTTATTTTTTTTAATGTTCATTTCTCTATTATAACAGTGAATACATATTTATGTTCCTAAGCCCAGATTAAGTTTTTAGTGCTGGCTGAACAGATAATATTTCTCTCGTATAATATTTATCCGCAAAACGTTTAGCGGCATTCTCAAAATCCCTGGCTTTCCGTATAATATTAAGTGTCACTTGCCAAAGCAAAAACATACTAAAATATTGTTCACACAATATAAATGACTCGTTCAGTATAGTGTCATTTTATCAAATTGCTTTTCCAAAAGCGATATTGTAAATCGAGAGCTCTTAGAAAAATCGTAGACGTCGCCTACGCGCTACGCCGTAGTCTACACGCGCTACGCCGTAGACTGCGTCTACGTAATGAGAAATACACAAACTCGTGGCGCTAAAAGATAAACCATTTCCCGCTACTGTGGTATGTGGGTTGATTGGTATTCATTAGGATTGGGATAAAAATATTGTGGGACCGGAATTTGACAAGCACAAAGGGCAGTTTTATTTAAATAACATTAGGTACCTGTTACAAAAAAAATACGGTTATTACGATCGTTTGTAGGGCCAGACGCACACAAAAAAGGTACTTGGTACATGTTAAATTATATTCATGGTTTTATTGACAAATTATCTCGTTGATTATAAATCGAAAAATTATGAATCGGAGTCCCGTCAAGTCTCATAATTAAAAACAATGAAAGCTTGTTGTAAATTCAGTCACGATGTATTATAAAATATAACCTAAGGTAGGTATTAACCTTGGTTTAGATATAATATGTACATAAAGCTAAACTAGAACTGAATATAAATGGTTAATTAATACGTTAAGAAGATTATTCGAGGTGATCTTAATTAATGATTCTTGTCTGTTTAAACAAAGATAACATCTGGCTTTTAAATCAGAATGAGATTGGTAGTTCATAATTCCAAGTTGGTAGTTCCTTCTCATAATGAAGTTAACAAAATTAGCGACTTATCAAAATTAATAAAACCACCTGAGGGGCAATTCACGTAATTTTAAGAACGTTTACAGTCTGATCTCAGTCTGGATCTGTCAAAAATACCTATAATTTCTTTACATTTTTGACATTTTTTTTATATTGATTGTCACTGAGATGAGATTGCGACTTCATTTTTAACGTTTTTAATTAGAGGAATTGGACTAGAAGTGGTTTTTATTCATTTTGTAAAGTCCGGGAAATTAATTGTTTATCAAATTGAGTACCAACTTAAATTGTCCGTTTATTCAAATCGCAATTTTCATTCTTTCTTTGACAGTTAGTGCGTCAATGTGAAGAACAATTATGACCCCTGACCGTACTCAATAGTCACCAACTTATGATATTATTTGCACTACATAGCATATCACCAATTTTCAATATTTTACTAAAACTTGAGTAAAAAGGTAAATTCTAAGAAACATTTTTTCTCATGTTTTAATATAGTACTTTAACATAAAATTATAATTATGAACTGATCTGGCACTTTGTACCCAAATTACTATCACCTAACTTCTGTACCAAAAGCTCGCTTCAATAATCAAAATATTGGCATTTTGTGACGTCCTAGCCTTTGATGTCTATGCAAATGTTTCCGGGAAGAATTGAATGAATGGCCCTGTATTGTAAACTTGTAAATGCCAATCATGTGAAAGCAGAGTTGAATTGTTTTGGAATGTTTGTGAATATAGCCGTTATTTCGATTTATTCCGTTATAATACCAACAACTAATACCACTGGTATTTGTTTCAACTCATATTTATTTTCTATTCCGAACGGATACCACTCTTTAAATAATTACATTTTATGTGCAAACGAATACTGACAACTTTTCCTGTTGATGGTTTACGACAGATAAATTAAAAGAGAAAATCTGGTTTTGCAAAATTAGAATTTTAGAGTTATAATTGCGTCGATCGATCAG
This sequence comes from Hydraecia micacea, assembly GCA_914767645.1. Taxonomy (NCBI): domain Eukaryota; kingdom Metazoa; phylum Arthropoda; class Insecta; order Lepidoptera; family Noctuidae; genus Hydraecia; species Hydraecia micacea. The sequence goes on from OU611794.1 coordinate 8,836,550, forward strand.
GTTAAGCTACGCTTGCCGTGGTTGGTCTGTGGATGGGTGACCATCTTTACATGCCGAGACCCCTCCATGCTACGGGAATCACGTTAAGCCGCGTTGGTCCCGGCTGGCATTCGTGGATCTTAGACAATCGTTACGCGTAGTCAGAAGCCCGAATGTCTGACAACCAGTCTTACCAAGAGGTATCGTAATACCCAGTAAATGGGTTGTGAAGGTCAGATAGGAAGTCGCTTCATGTAAAATACTGGTATTCAGCTGCATCTGGTTAGACTGGAAGCCGACCCCAACATAGTTGGGAAAAGGCTAGGCAGATGATGAAATTAAAAGAGAAAATCTGGTTTTGCCAAATTATATTTTTATAGTTATCATTGCCTAGGTACTATACGGTAACAGAACAGACCTTTTGATTCCTTAAGTTGATTCAATAAACCACAGTTATCTTTATATTCATTCATAGTTCGTTACTTTTAATTAATTTTCGTAAAACTCTGTTAAAGGAGACTGGGCCAAAGTGCTCTATGGTCCAGATTTTAATGCTCCTTTGCACATATAGATGAGGTTACACAAATATCAAGATTACACCGCTTTTGCTCCATAAACCACTTCCCATACACATTTGCCCAGTCTCCTTTAAATACGATTTGTTTCTAGCCATCTAAATGATAAAAATGATAAAAGATTTTATTTCTGTAAGTAGGTTTGTACAAATACTTCAATCATATTTTTTTAAACTAGGTGAGGTTGTCGTTTCCTATCTGACTGCTCTGAGAAGAAAGGCCGAAAAAAACTCAGAGGACATAATGGTCAGATCATGTGAAGACCATGTAGATCGGTGTATGAAATGGTCTTTTGAGGAAAAATCCACACAGATTGAGTGGACTTGTCCAGTGAGTGCACGTATTTATCAGTAATCATGCAGCTCAACTCAAAACTTAAGGAGCTCAACGATTCGACGAACAACACCAAAGAAAGGACATTTGGGTAGGCCGCATAAATTACTCAAACTGCCAGACCAGACTTACTAAGGAAAAAAAAACAAAAGATAAAAGAAAATTAACCCACATCTAGTATTCCTTAATATTTTTTTATTGTTATTAATTGGTTTTTGTCAAAGAAAAATTATGTTCTGTGAGTCATTCTATATTCTCTAATTGACATTTGTTTGCTAATAGAAGCTTTTTCAATTCAATTTCTCAAAACAAAAGCAAAATAATTTTTCATTATAATTTTCTGTAGAAAATGGTCTGTTGTTGATAAATGTTGGAATTTCTCATTTGTTGGTTATCGAACTAATAAAATGTACCTCCATAAGAATTCTCTTTTCTGCATTTATTTATCTATTTATACTAATATTGACGAATTAAATTTGAGGGACTTGTGGCTAAGTAATATCAGCCGCACGGGTCGATCGATCAGGTTAAGCTACGTTTGCCGTGGTTGGTCCGTGGATGCGTGACCACCTTTACATCCGTGCCTCGGAAAGCACGTTAAGCCGTTGGTCCCGGCTGTCATTCGTGGATCTTTGGCAGTCGTTACGGGTCGTCAGAAGCCCGAAAGTCTGACAACCAGTCTTATCAAGGGGTATCGTATTATCCAGTAATTGGGTTGTGGAGCTCAGATAGGCAGTCGCTTCATGTAAAATACTGTTATTTAGCTGCATTCGGTTAGACAGGAAGCTGACCTCAACATAGTTAGGAAAAGGCTAGGCGGAAGATGTAGGTATACTAATATTATAAAGAAGTAAAACTGAGTTTGTATGTAGTAGGGTGTAATCTTCAGAACTCCTGATCCGATTCCGAAAATTCTTTCACTGATGGTAAGCTACAGTATTACCAAAGGTAAAAGAAAAAAAAAAACCGGCCAAGTGCGAGTAAGACTTGCACACGAAGGGTTCCGTGCCACCGTATAATATTTAACACTACATATATAAAAAAATCACGTCTGTTGTATGGGAGCCCCCTTAAATATTTATTTTATTTTAATTTAATTATTTATTTTTTAAGTGAATATACAAGTAAATGTTCTGTGAATATTTCAAGCGTCTACCTGTTGTAAAATCACGTTTGTTGTATGGAAGCCCCTTAAATATTTATTTTATTCTGTTTTTAGTATTTTTTCTTACAGCGGCAACAGAAATACATCATCTGTAAAAATTTCAACTGTCTAGCTATCACGGTTCATGAGATACAGCCTGGTGCCAGACAGACAGACGGACAGTGCAGTCTTAGTAATAGGGTCCCGTTTTTACTCTTTGGGTACGGAACCCTAAAATTGTTTAACCTGCACAAACAACGCATAATATACAAAAAAGAAAAAACATAAAATACACACATAAAAAGTAGCCAAAAACCTCGTACTCAAGCAATTAAGAAATTAATACGAAAGAAAGAAATAAAACGTTTATTTGTGGTAAACATGACTCGGAAAAAGAACCCAAACACGCAAAAAAATAAAAACTAACAAAAGACGTAGGTGGTAGTAGTAATAAAAGGTTAACAATTTTGTTCATTGCTTAATGTGTGGGCCAGGGACCAAAGACAATACACATCAGCGTTGCCAGAATTTAACTTAACGGGAGAAGTTATTTGATAATTTCCCACCCAAAAAAAAAAGGCGAAAAGGCCAGCGTAGCCCGCGAAATTATTTTTTTTTACGTTTTTTGCAATTTGCTGGTCAGTAATAAGTTGTAAGTTGATTAAAGTATGAATCGCGACCGTAACAAATATCTATTTACAGAATTATAATCATTAAAGTCATCAACACAACTCTCTAAGACCAAGTAATCCTACTGAATGACTATTTAATGAAATCTTGACATTTTACGATTATAATAACTTAAAAAGTTGTATTACTGATTCTAATGATTATAATTCTGTAAATACATATTTGTTACGGTCGGAATCATATTTTAATCAACGTAGAACTTAATACTGACCAGCAAATTGCAAAAAACGTAAGAAAATTTGAATTTCGCGAGCTACCTTAGCGCTTCCCACTTAAAGGAGGAAGGAAAAGGAAAGATAAATAAGAAAATGAAGAAAGAAAGGATATATTTTATGTTCAAACAAGAAATTTCACGCGGTCGAAGAAGCTAATATCCAAATAAATTTACAAACTCAACTTATATTTACCAGCCACAGTACAATTTTCTGTGATTGTATTTGTATTTGATTTATCTGATTCCGTAATCGATCTGATATTCCTTCAGAAATTTAAATTATGTTTACTCTCCATGAAATGTGTAAACGCTCGTGTTTTGCCGGCGTTCGTTCAATTTTGTGAATTCTCGTTACACGGGTATTTGAAGGCATGTCAACGGTATTCAACCTTCTTCAATTTGGGAGAAGCAACGAGTTAAGGTATGTTTCAATTCAGTAAATACCTACCTTTACTCTGTTGTAATAAATATTTTTAGAAAATAATTTGTAGGATTTTGTTACCCTTGTTTGAAGCAAAAATCTTTTTTTTTTATTTATTTTTGCGTTGTCTTCTTAAAATTAGCGTATCTTATTAATGCGAGCTTCACAAGGATAATATTCTATGCTATTTCGAATGTAATGGCTGCATAATAAAAATTATCTGTGTAAAGTTGTTTTTTCTATAGAATAGTATTTTGGTACATCAACGGTTGACAACTTCAAAGGTTCGATGAGAGACTGTGCATATATGTTATTTATGACCACTAAAATTACAACTTGTTTTCACTTATCCACTTACATGACCGGCGACCGAAAACCACAAATGCCTGTGTGACCGCGTTGTTCTTCTAAACTACGCAACGGATTTTACATTATCATTTAGAGAATCAATTTCTTCTATCATAGATGCATGTGATTTTTTTTTTCTTTTAATCTATGCTGTTCTACTGCTGGGCAAAGGTCACTCCCATATTTTTCCACTATTTTTGTAGTTACTGTTTTTGTCAAGTCATATAAACGGTGGGATGCAGGGGCGGGTCGCTAGTACTTAATAAATCCGGACCCAGGTTGGCCGAAGCAAGGAAAACCTGTTCAGCTGGAGATTCATAGACGACTCCGCCTTGGAGTGTAAATGTGGTGCTGTTTCACAAAAGATGGGACACTTAATATCGTGTCCTGAGTGTCCTGTCAGCTGCACGTTACAGGAACTGATGGACGCTGGTGATGGCGCAAAACAAGTAGCTGAATTCTGGGGCGAGTCCATTTAGATTGCTATCGACACGCTAAGAAGAAGAAGAATAAACAAAATAATATTATGCTTTGCAACATGATCACATGACACAATTTATGTAAAAATACAATCTAACATGAAACGACCGACAACCAGTGTAAAATGAAAGGGCTTATTATAAATTATGTTGCGTGGGTTATTATAAGCTTGCTTTAATAATTAGAATTTCTAAGGAAAATAAAGTGAAGTGGAATGCAATTTTCTCTCTATAAATATATACGGTGTAATTACAGTCTGATGTACGACCACTGAACTTTACTACACCACACGTCGTGCACTTTATAGATGAATATAATAGAACTTCTCTACTCGACAAATAGAAGCAGACTCATGAAACTTTCATAAATTATTATGTTCGTACGAAGTTGAACTTAATTTATTTTCTTTGAATTTGTACACACACATACAAACAAAGAACCTGCTGGGACACAGGAATTCTCTATTCATGAGGGAGTGGCTGTAATCTACCACAAGGGCATAGTGATGGTTGGTAGATATTGGCTTCGAATTTTTGGTTCTAGAACATGCCGGTTCCCTGACGATGTTTTCCTTCACCGTTTTGAGAGCAGTGGTAATGGAATTATTTACACAAAGTAAAGCGCCTGTCTAGGTTCGAACCCCTGGCCTACACTTGTAAGTCGGGGCCGTTACAAAACAAAGAACAATAATAACTGTACTGTATGCTGCTCAGTTACAATAATAATTTAGCAAATTATTTAACTTTTTATCCATTTCCTCAATATTTAAATCACACAAGGTGATTTGGGAGTACTTTGTTAAAAAATTAATCTGTTTCCACAGTACGACACTGAATCATTCAATCGCTCATTCTCGTGTGTAAATGAATGGCTTCCCCGAATCGTCACATTGAATATTTGATTAATCGTTATCACAACATCCGATATAAGCAAAATAATGTATATGCTAACGAACTTATAAGCTTTAGTTAATTAGAAGCTTTTGGAAAAGCTCATTACTGAACATTTAAATAACAGCCAGGTGAATCAATATCTTACCGCGGCCTGTCCATGGATGGGTTCAGAAAGTTTTTTTAAATCTTGGGTTATCTGTCATTGATCAATGTATGTATTGGGATCATAATAATTTACACTGTGAACTGATTAGGTAGTATTAAGTGCGTCAGAGAGCACAAAAATCAGTTGTTTGTGTTTCTTATTATCTACTAGCTGTGCCCGCGACTTTGTTCGCGTGCATGTCGATGAAATTTTTTGCACGGAACTCTAACTCTTTTTCTGAAATAAAAGCCTAAGTTACTCTTGATAAAATCCACTATCTAGTGAAAGTCCCGTCTAAATCAGTCCAGCCGTTTCGGAGATTAGGCGGACCAAACAGACAGAAAACATTTTTTTTATTTATCCCGTATAATTAATACTGTACGGTATCTTGTCATTTCAAAGACACTTCAATTTTATTTATTTGTATAATAGAGGGCAATAGTTACGGGCATTCTGAAGCCGGAAAGTTTGACAATGAGTTTCAGCGAAGTACAGACGCCAGCACATTAAGCTACTCGAAACTGTCAAATTTTCCCAATCAACTTTGAACCTTATGTACTAGCGATAAAGTTGAAAATCTATTAAAGAAATTTGATAGATTGTAGTAGCTTGATGTGCTGTCGTCTGTACATTCAATAGATATAGCTGTGATGACAGTATCCCATGTAAAATATTGATACTCAACTGTATCTTGAAAATAGTCAACCTAGTTAGAATAAATATAGCGATTTATGGAACAATATTAATTTCTTTGTTACAGCAAACACGGCAGATCTAGGAGTACTGGACCCGTCCCTGTACAAATCTGACTGTCTTGATGAAGATCTTATGTGGCCAGAAGGACACGTGGTAAGTATTAATGAGGTTTATTTACAAACGTTGCTTTAAGTTAAGAGACATTTAAATGTCAAAAATGTATGGTTAAGAGCGTTTACGACGTACGGCATTTCATACAAACTTTCAAGCCCTGGTTTTTTGAAATGAAAGAACCAATTTAATGAAACTTCGTAAGCATAAGCAGGATACAAAGGTCTAAAAAGTTACATACGAACATTTTCGAAAAATAGTGTTACAGCCAAATTAGACCGATTTTAAATTTTCCATAGAAACAGAGATTTCCAGTTATCTTTTTTAAATAAGACATTTCGAAAATGTTCTTTACTAGTAATTATTAGTAGTAATTTTCTTTGTATTACCTACATAGTAACTGGGTTGTGGAAGTCAGGAAGTCGCTCCATGTAAAATAATGGTACTCAGCTGCATCCGGTTAGACTGGAAGCCGACCCCAACATAGTTGGGAAAAGGTTAGGCAGATGATACAGGATAGAAATAAACCTTTTCAATGCAGTGCTGTGCACCAAAATAAAATAAAAAGTCAATATTTTCGAGTTTTTTAAATTTTGCTCAGACTTGGTGCAGTGCAGATTATAAGGAAAATCGTTCTCATATTTTAGATGGAAAGCATTTTGATCTCACATAAAAGTAGATTGAACGGTACGTTAACCTTTTGATTTTAATGCGGAAACGTGGATCATTTGATGAAAATCTTTCTGTGATGTTGGGTAATAGGTAAAATAGGATGGTGTCCGCAACTCCACGTCAATGCACGTATTTTGCGTACGGGTGGGAAAGTCAATTATTCGATCCACCCCAGCTCCTCAAGGAAGGCCAGCAACGCCTTGATATTACTGACCGTCTCACGTAGATGTTATGACATGTGATGTTACTTTAATGATATTGACGTTGAGCGAATTCAGAATAATCTGGATCTCAAACCAAATACGCTACATAGGTACAGTCAACAGAAGAGATAAGTATGCAGGGTCGTCGGATATAGTTGAAGTTTAGTAAGAAACCGATGTTGTCGACTGAAATTTAATTTGATAAAAGAGCTGTTTGTTTTCTATTAATAAAATTAAATTTTATTCGAGAACATCCATCGGTTTCTTACTAAACTTCAACTATATCTGAGGATCCTGCATGCTTATCTCTTTTGTTGACTGTACATGGCAGAGCTTTTTTTATGACAAAGACGTGAACGCAAAAGCTAAGAATCGTGACTTAATACTCGTACAAACATACATTCACACCTTCTTCTCATGGGGGTAGGCAAAAACTGCCCACAACGATCCTTACATACTCCTTTTGCGTTTCTACTTTTCTAGTCTCATCTACCTTGTAAAATTTTTTTGGTAGTCGCCTTTCACTCGCCTTCTCAACATGACCAAACCATCTAAGCATACTCTTTTCAATTTTTGTAACTTCATTCACTTCAGCTATTTCCGTAAAAAAAAACCAGGGACATTTACGAAAACAATAGCAAGAATCAGCTTAGGTTGTATGCAACAAAACGCCAAAATGAAAGCAGGATTCTTCTAAAGCTTCTAATCCAATTCAATATTCAGTCTGCAACCCTAACAAGCGCTTCATTATAATCCCCTTTTCTCCGAGCCCTGTAATAAAAGCGTAATTTAAGTTTACTTACTGCATTATGCATTAATTTAGTATATTCAAGCCGGTCAGAAACGGGCGTCATATGGCCCATTGTCCTCTATTAATCTCTTATAACCTCAACTAAACTACAAACATTGAACAGTCTGTGTTTACATTCGAGCCGTGAAATGAGACGTGTTGGTTGAATCAATGTTAAAATTATGTCGACAGCGAGGACAGTAAATAAAAGCCTTTTAAAAACATTTTTTTGAAAACGAGTTGCATAATTAAATTTAGTACAACATTATAACACTCGTTTGGATGAAATTATGGTTACTATGACACTGGTTGTTTTAATGTTGGCAATAATCTAACTGTTTCAGAAACTTTTATAGAGGATTTATAGCATGGGTGTAGATAAAAGACCATATAGTCTTCTTTATAACTCGGTATAACTCCGCGGGGTGCCGCAGTCGCTAACTTTGTGAAATGCCGATTAGTTCGCCGCTAAATTATATTACCTACGTTATGCCTGGATTGCGAATACCGTGAATGAGGTAAATGAAAATAACAATCTCACCGCTTTCACTGATTTACTACTTTTTGTTCACAGTTAATTTGAAAATACTTGCACGAAATTGCATTTATAATAAGCCCATGCTTAGTGGTTAGGTATACACGCGAAGCTATGTACCCAGACTAGAAAATAGAGGATGGTTATAGAGTAGGTACCTGTTTTATCAATGTATTATAAAACATTTTAATAGAGTAACGGCGGGGTCCTTGCCCATTCTTCTCCATTCGAAAATACTTCTTGGAAGGGGCAACTAGAATAAATTCAAATGTGCCTTTAATTTATTGGCATATTTGAAATAAATGCTATGACTTTGACTTTATTAGAGTGCAATCAAATTAGATCTGCAAAGCACATCTTCAAATTACAACATTTGCTTCAAATCTACAGTAAGAAAAATAGGTGGTGTCACTGAAGGTTTCCCTATAAAAAAACCCTGCGGGTCCACCGTTCCGTCTTTTACTAGATGGTTCCATAAACCACAAATACCTACGTGGTAAATGTCAACGCCCCTGTAGCGGTATCTACCACGCCACATGCGAAAAACGCGTCATACTGACGTCACGCAAATCCTGCATCTCGCAAGCAGAGTTTACCGCGCAACTAGCATAGATACAACGGCCCGACATGAATCATCGGGCCGTTGCCCCGCCAGACACAACACCCGTCTGGTCGGAGGATCCTCCCTTTTCCATAGAGTATGAGTGAACTTTACGCCCTGTTCCTCATACTTCTATATCCCTATCAGTTACTCGTGTATCATGAAAACTGATAATGTCATCAGTAAACGAAACCTCCGACATAATGCTATTCATAGAAAATTGCCATTTAAAACTTACTTATGGAAATTGCGGAAGTATAAGTCCGGTACAAACGCATAAAAATGTTAAAAAATACAGAATAACTTACAAATGACCTTTTAAGTAAACGTCTAACTTTGGACTTGGCATAAAGTGTTCATAATAAGCGATCCATAATATTAGCAGTGCAAACGTTCCCCCGACCGTAGACGAAATCACAAATTTGCATGAATATTTATCTACTTCGCGCTCAACTTTTACTGTTGTTTTCGCCCCATTCTTATAGGAATAACATTAAAATTTATAACCTTGGGCTATAAAGATTTACTACCTTTAAACGAGACAAGGGCTATAACGAAGTGATTATTGTTCAACAAGAGGGATTTTACGTCAAATCTTATTATTTCACTTGTATATAGCTTTAACATCTCGATTAAGCCGTCGGCTGAGCATGATTGTATCTAATATTATTATTATTGACCTCTACACATATTACATTAGGTCTATAAACAGACTAAACTAACAGATAAACTTAACCTAAAAAGTGTTCTATTTGTGCAACAAGACGAACCAACATTAATAATTAAACCTACTCAAATCATTTCTGCAAATAAACCAACCTCGAAAATCAAGGATTAGGCCATATTCTCTCAATTGCTCAATTGAGTAGTGTTTCGTTCAACGGCATCTCGTAGTTTGGTGGCACAACGTAAAGGATTATTTCGAAAGTGCTCTAAATAATCCTTAATGTTAAAACTAAATATACCTATTGCCAGCTTTTCTAAGGCTCTTCCCACACGTTCAGGCTACTGGCTAGCCAGATAAGTAGGTACCTATGACCGCTTTTATACGTACGGGCAGATTTGAATTGATTTGAAATTTGCCCGTACAGTTACCCATTATATGTTGCGTAGGATGTGACAGCCTATACATGTCATGTGAGTCTTAAAGAATAGAATCAATTCTTTTTATTACAATTTTTGACGTTCAAAAGTGCCTTTAGTGTGCCTAATTGAAATAAATGATTTGACTTTGACTTTGAAAGTAACATCTAATAAATAATTGAAATGTAGTTCAACGTTGGTCGATAAGTTTACGCCCACACGATTTAATTTCGCGTAAAAGTGACACGTTTTTACGACGACCCGTATTTGATAGCTTCGCGTGGAAAGCGAAAATTGTATGTTACATACGGGTTCAGTCGTCGGTAAACTTTTCTCATACGCCGCTCCGAATAACTCGTCTCAATCCGAATGAAAGTTATTTCTTATCTTGTACAAAGTTTTGTTTGATTTGAAAACAATATAATTTCATCAAAGAGAAAGGCTCTTCCATGTCGGTGAAAAAGTTAATTCAATTAAGGCTCTTCAAATATTTTCAATAATGAATTAAATAAATTCAATCCCGACATGAACACGTATTATCGCTTTCGATTAGTGCGTATTGAAAGTGTAGGGACAGTCGAACAAGACATTCGGTATACAGGCAACTACTTTGCAACCACGTAATAAAATAAAACAAACAAAAATGAATATTGGCAGAATAGTGGAAAGATTTTTTTTCCAAATGGCTTATTCGACTGAACATCATAAAATAAAAAACGTTAATCGACACGACACTGAATGTCGCGTAAATCGCGAGACTCATAGATATGACGTGCTGCCATAACTGACCACCTATTTTAATTTCCCTAGGGTCGAGTGTGGTTCACTCTGAAATACGAGGCGGGGACTGAAAGGCTACAGGTGCATATTATAAAAGCGAAGCACCTGCCTTCACGCACCCCCGCGTTGGCCAACGCATGCGACCCTTACATCAAGTAAGTGATTGTTACTAATGTAATTAATGTTACGCCCCGCCAATGTTTTTAAACAACGCTGACATAAATGTATGGAGCTGATTTGTCAGGCTTTAGTAAACAAGAAAGCCTACATTTAAGGGTACCCTAAAAATAGAAACTCCTACACAAATAGAGTCACACTGAAGTAAATTGCGACTGAATAATAAATTGATTAAACTCTGTAATAAAATCATTCAAATCACGTATCAGAAAGAATAACCGAACCAATATTTCAGCGTGGAAGTTTTTTCAGCACCCATTCAGTTTCAGAATTCATGAATTATTTATTTTTTGTATTTGAAGTCGACACTTAGAAATTGTCGTGTATGAGTTTGTCAACTTAGTTTAGGTCCTTGGTTTAAGTCAACAAGCTAACTAAAACTTGTTTAGCCGTTTGTTTGGACGGAGTTTATTGTTCTGGCGTTAATGCAAGTTAAACTCCTCAGGATCCAATTGATGCCAGACGAGAGGCGAGTGCTTCAGACCAAACAAAAGAAGAAGACTTGCAACCCCTTCTTTGATGAAACCTTTGTTTACCAAGTAAGTACTTACACCTACGTGTTATTGTGATCAACTTTACTTACCTGAGTAAGTAAATTTTTTAAAGGCTTTCTTTTTACCCAACTGCTTTTTTACACAATGTTTTGTTTTCAATTCACCTTTCATTAAATTGAGGTTGAAAAGAAACGAAACAAAAGGCTCTTTATTTTAAAACAATGTGAAATAAAACTTTTTTTTTATTATTCTACCTGTTATTTTTTAAATACAGGTAAATTAAAGTAACGTAACTTGTAGGTACTAAAATTAAATACAATTTCCTATTCAAAGAACTCTTTCATTAATCTGCAAAACTGAAATATGAAGTTAATTCATTGTTATAAAACAAACCACTAGGGTACTCAGTAAAGTTACTTTATTTACTTTTTTTTTCAAACACTGCTGGGTTCTACAATATGTACTGTTACTGATAGCCTGCATCATCCCACTGCTGGGCAAACCACGTCTCCCCACGTCTTCCAACTCCTTCGATCCAGGACTAAAGTGGACCACTGGTCGTTTGTTTTCTCCAGCTCGTCTCGTCATCTTCTACGGGGTCTGCCGGTTCTGCCGCTACGCCTTCTGGCTGTGTATGGCTCCACGTAGTATCAGGGGTCCACAATACATAGTTTTACATAAAAGGGTATATTGTGTAACTCAACTCCTGGATTATTTTATTCAAAACACGGTACGGTACTTCTGTACGGTATTTATTTAGGTTTCTGTGACCTTTTCAAATTACACCCAAATGCCAGCAGACATCAATTATGTTACCGTATTGATACATACAATCTGCTATTTGTGAAAGGATTGACTCCACATTTAATATCGGACATACAGAGTAGAATTTCAAGCTCGAAATATATCGAATATCGCCTCACTTTGATGAGGATTTAATTACGTTAATGGAAATTTTAGCGATCGCTAGCTGGGAACGGCAATGTGGGGGACAGGGAGCTTTTAACATGGGTTATAGGTTAGCTATGATATGGAAACACAATTATCTCTGCCGCTTTAGAAGCCAATGTAATTTCTCCTGTAAGAAAATCTCTATGCGTAGGTATATCTTTACATCTATTCCATTAATATTGGTATTAAAAAAAGTTTAAAGCTGTTTGACAAGGTACCTAATCTCTATAAATAGTGATCAGATTACAAAAAATCTTCCACCGAGAGAAACCTACACTATTATCAAGTAACATAGGATATGTTTTATTGTGAAAAACTTGGATGAAACCGCGGGGCATAGACTAGTGTTACTATTGTGTCATTCGTTGTCATTTAATTCATTATCTAAAATTCTACGTTCTTATGAGTATTCTTTACAAACATTGAAGTTACAATAAATTGCCAAACAAAGCTGTCAGAAGGCCAATTCTCGTAATTAAAAATGTTCAAAATCTAGTCGCAATATCATTTCAACGACTATCAATGTCAAAAATTTGTAAAAATTGTAGGGAAATTAGTATTTTTGACAGAGTGAGATCAGACTGTGAACGTTCCGAGCGAGGCCAAACTTTGAAAAGTAGTAAAGTACCATAATTACTGGCGGCGTAAAATAATAAATAATTTACGGCAACACGTTTTCAGCTTAAACCAACGACAAACCAAACCCATCCGGTTCTCATGCGAACTTATGAATTTCATCGAATACTCGAAACTTTCTTCATTAAGATTAAATTGTTGAAGAAGACGATGCGCTTTCTTGTTTCCGGATTGCTACAAATATACCTACACACACACCACACGTACGGCGTGATAATTATTATAATTGTAAGAATCTTTGACATATTTTGGGACCCTGTAGTCCCGGACCTTTGGAAGGCGTACGAGGGACCGAAGCCAACTCGCAGAGGCCCATTAGACGTTTTCAATTAAATGAGGCACCAACCGGCGCTTATCCCTGTTCGTACTACGCAAGTGCACCCAAGGACAACCCCCGGTTGGTGTAGGACTATTGCAAGACATGGAAACAAAACTATTGGATTATGAGTTTTGGTGGCTAAAGTGAACTGGTTATCTAGGACTGTAGAAAAACTATAGCCCATGCCTGACCGATGTTCTATATAAATTACAAAGATATGGCAGGGTGTGACTTGCACATTCAATAATGGGCCCCCAAAAACGGTCGCTAGCACATAGTGTCGTAGCAACAAGGGGGCAACATGTCCTGAGGTGCTTATGTGGAGTGCAGAGGTATTCCACGGCTATCAGGACAAGCCCTTCTAATTATTATTATGTCTACGTAATAGCCTCGCGTTAGCTTGACGGGTCATGGCTGAGTAATAAGAGCCGCACGGGTCGATCGATCAGGTTAAGCTACGCTTGCCGCAGTCGGTCCGTAAACGGGTGACCATCGAACGAGACCCCATCGTGCCTCGGAAAGCACGTTAACCCATTGGTCCCAGCTGCCGTTCTTTGACAAAAGTCCGAAAGTCTGGCAACCGAATTTACCAAGGGTATTATGTTACTCTTTTCGGTAACTGGGTTACGGAGGTTAGATAGGCAGTCGCTCCATGTAAAGTACTGGTATTCAGCTGCATCCGTGTTTCATTTCTCATTTAATACAGAAGCAAGCAAAAAGTATCTTTGTAAATGAAACTTCTATATCTATACTTAGTCTAAAACGAAGTCGCTGTTTATGTTTGTCTGTGTGACCGCATAGATCCTCGCTCCAAACTATACAATTGATATTGATGCGGTTTCCACCATCATTTAATTTACAATTTTAGAACATTTTTCGAGTGTATAAATCACACAGCGATGCGGTGTGAGGGTGTGTGTGTGTGTGTGTAGGAGTGTGTGTATCAATAATTTATCTAAAATATAGCATAGAAACCCAGATATTTTGACATGTTACCACGTCATGCAACCATGTGAAACCAGGATAAGAACACCGAAGGGTAAGATGTATGGGTAGCGGGATCGTCCGAAGGGTAGCGGGATCGTCCGAAAGGGTTACCGCGGCCCCGGAACATAAAGGGCTAAGGAAGGAACACGGATGGGTTTTAGTCAGTAAGAGTCTGACACTCCCTTCCGCTCCACCCAGAGCGGGAGGAGTCATTAGATGATTTCCCAACCAAAAAAAAAAAAAAAAAGGGTAAGATGTAACGTAATAGGTTTTAACTGGTCTTTTTTTCTGACAGATCCCGCCTGGTAAGATCGAGAGCCTAACACTGAAACTGTCACTCCTGGACATAGGCAGGGTTGGAAAGGGAAAGCAGCTGATTGGCCACATCATTCTGCCTCTGACTGAGCTGGATGGTGTTGCCCCTGATGAGGAGCCACAGTTGTATAAGCTTGACATTGAGAAGGTCAGTACTATTAATTCTTATAATACAATGAACAGCTGCAAAATTGTTAACATTACTGTTAACCAAGTAGCAAAATTGTCTTATAATAAAATCTTTATCTCAAAAACATCCCGTAAGACTTGTATTATATACAAGTGTTATCGATGACCTCCTGTTATATAAAAGTTAAGCATGATGTTTTAGCTCTATAGTCTAATAGAACAGTCAAATCAAATATCCTTTAGTAAATTGAATTGTCACTTCTATTGTACGCTATTGAACGATAGTAGTTTTCAAATACCTGCTGCTACACATGTTTTCAAATAACTACTGAAGCTAAATAATTAAAACTTGCTAGTGGATTAGGCGTCTTAGCCAATGTATGTACGTTACTCTTAAGTAACAAGACAAGTAATCCTAAACCCGCGTTCGCACGGAAAAATATTGCGGTGGGGTTATATCGTGTACTGGATTTTCAACTCTTGGTGTTGAGCCGAGCATTCAGAATCCAACAAAAAAATACACTGTTGGATTTTCAAATCTCGGCGCTAACCAGTGCGCGAAAAAAAATCGCCGCGGGATAAACTCACCCGTGCGAACTTTGGCTAGGGGTATCACAGAGTGTTAATAATATTAATAAAGACTAGTGAATATAGGATTGCATTCTTATCTATATGGGCACAAAAGCCTAAGGCCCTGCGCAGACGGCACACTTTTTGTGCGATCGAGTCTGCGGCGCACAAAAAGTCTGCATGGCGCGCAAAAAGTCGGTCGCGGATTTTTCACAGATTCGCAATAAGAAAATGGAACGTGGACTAGGGACGTGACACGTACGTCTGTCTATTGTTTTTTTTTTCCTTTTACAATATTTCTCAGAAATAGTACAGTCAGTACAGTAATATTATAGTCTATTATTCACGTGCGATCTTCTTTATATTAAACGTGCCTTATTAATGGTGCAATTTTATTAACAAGGATGAAACGGATGATAGCACTTTATCTTTTTTAATCGAACATGCTTGTTAATTAATTATTTCATAAGACTTTTATTATGGACATTGACATAAATATGTTAGCTGCGTGGTGTTGTGAAATACTTGTTTTTTCCATAGCGGCGGCGTTCAAACTAATTGAATACTCCGGTATAAAAAAATTCTAGCGATGTATTTTAAATACAAATTCCTGTCATCCAATATGAATACCGGAGTATAGAATATACGTTTTATGATTGTATCTAATTAATCAAAAAATGTGTATTTTATCAACAAATGTGTTTGTAGGTAGATAAGACCTTTTGGACGTGAAACTCAACCACAGTATAATATAATATTTTATTAAAATTTAGAGTACCCAATTTGCGCAGTATGACCAAGGAGGTGTACTAAATATTCTGCACTAACGAAACGGGCTCTGTATAACTCACAAGGGACAGACATTAGCAAACAGAATAAGAACGACCGAGGCGAAATGTTAGCAAAATTTTTATTTAAATATTCCAGGCTGGTTATTTTTTTAGTTTACCTCGTTTGCGCTCTAAATTTTAAAATATGAAGTGGGTCAATATTTTTGAACTCAAGATTTGAAAATGACATTACAGTATTTATAGTTAACTGCTACACCAGCTGATGGCCCCTAAATAGGCATCGATTTGAAGCAATTTTTGGCCTCTAAATTGGCATCGATTTGAAGCAATTTTTGGCCTCTAAATAGGCATCGATTTGAAGCACATTTTTGGGCTCTAAATAGTCATCGATTTGGAAGTCCAGATTACATTGAAAAGTTACTTACCTACTCTACAGTCCTAAATGTCTACTAACTTTCATCCATTTACCCAAAGAGCTTACATTGGGCAAACAAATGCCTACCACAGGCTAGATTTAATACCGTTTATATCATCACCATTACCTTGCACTTATCCCATTTTATTTGGGATCAGCAGCATCATGTATTTCTTCATACTTCTCTACGAGTATTTAATACCGTTAACGAAATCACAAATTCTTAATATTTTTCGCAGGATCTACAAGAGCCAACATCAGATCTAGGCGAGATCCTGGTCTCGTTACTATACAATGAAAATCTACACAGACTTACAGTCACCGTTATAGAAGCTCGAGGACTGAAGGTAAGCCTGTCTATAACTAAATAATGTAAAACACAGTTATTTTTCGAGTATGTTTGTTTGATAACTAATCACACATTGGATTTTGATGATTTTCACCATCATTTAGTTGGAGCATTTATTTCGGAAGGTTTATTTATTTATTTTATTATACACCGTGTTCTTCACGTTATCCATAAACTTTGTCAAACGCTTCTATAGCTTTTACAAATTAAATCTAACAAAGGAAGTAGTACTTAAAAAGGCTTCGTTACAAAGATATTTGTAATTTCGTTTAATGAAATTTAACTGAGCTATGCAGTAAGAAAGGGTCTTAACTTAGTTTTGACAACTTTCAGCCCGCCAAATCATATGAATAAAAATTACGTCGTTGCCAATTCGGATAAAGGGGCATGCATATCGGGTGATTTACGTCAAGGTATTTAGTTAGTATGAAAATTAACAAAAAATAAAAAATAAGAATTCGTGAATGAGTCCATAATGAAAAATGCTTATTTCCATGGTCTGAACATCAAGTCGAAGTTTATGTATATCGTCCGGAACACGGTGTATATGTACACACAGTAAAATGGATAAAGATACGACATATAGTATTGAGTACATAAGTACTGCTTATTTCTTCCAGCATACCTGCGAAAGGAAAGGTTATAATAAAAAAAAAATCGTTATTTCATTTAGTAAAACATGAAAAGTTTATTTTCTCTTGACTGTACTTACCTGTCAAAAAGAGTAAGGGGATCAGACCCTAGATCAAGTGGA
This sequence comes from Hydraecia micacea, assembly GCA_914767645.1. Classification (NCBI taxonomy): domain Eukaryota; kingdom Metazoa; phylum Arthropoda; class Insecta; order Lepidoptera; family Noctuidae; genus Hydraecia; species Hydraecia micacea. The sequence goes on from OU611794.1 coordinate 8,854,130, forward strand.
TAACACAGAGATTAAAACAGAAGAATAACTACCAGGGGATCAGACTGGAATAAATCTTTATGTGATATATTAACTGACATTTAACTGAGATATAGCACGGAAACTCGATGTTTTGATATACTCGTATCGTCATCGCACTCACGCAAAGCAGATGTGAGTCGCTAGTACATGCTAAACTCACTCCCTTACTAAGAAACTAGGTCTGGTAGGTATATGCAAAACAGTTAGAACTACTCGTAGAATATGCAATTTTCAATAGGTATTCGAGCGTAGTTGAATAAGATAGCACTGCTCTACGGACGGAAATACCAATTTGAATTTGAATTGAACTGAAGTCCGGTTTTCAAATGTGTAACGTGTTTACAATATTCTATTTGAGTGTTAGACTTTAGAGGTACGTGTCATCGTTAAATCGAATTTATTTTTAGCTCCTTCATTCCCAGTTCAAATTATGATAGCGTTCTGGACGTAAATATACAGGGTCAAATTAAATTATCTAGAGAAACTGTGGATACGTGATGGGTGTCGATACCTATATAATATGTGTATGAGCCATTGTAGCCTGAAATAAGTGTTTTATATAATTATTATTATATTCTATTTAGTACTTACCTTGTGCCAATTCAACACTAAAATCTTTTAGCTTGTTTTTAATTTTTAGTTAAATATTTAATTCACTTTTTGAGAAGGCAGGCGTGTTATTTTTTTTTTAATAAAGCTTTATTCCTTAGGTAATAATAGGTAGTTAGGTAGTAATAGGTAGCCTAGAACTTATGTCAAACTTAAATGCAAGAATTCATCAGATCTTTTATTTCCAGTTGGATCCAACATCAAGCAAGAAAGAGATGGTGGTAAGAGTGACGCAAGAGCGTGCCTGTCGCGGAGTGCGCGCGCGCCGCACGGCCGCAGTCGACGTGGCTGATGACGGCAGTGCCTTCGTCTCAGAGTGCTTCCACTTCAGGCTGAGGGCTGATGAGCTGCACACCACCAGCGTCACGATACAGGCCTTGCAGCCTCACTCCGTTTATGCCAAAGGTGAGGGATGTTTTTGGTATATCATAGGTAATCATTTATTTGCAATAGGTAATTGGTACAGTGTTGGCCTTAAAGTCAATGATTAAGATCCTAATACATAGTCAGCCATATTGACATGCAAAACATTAGAATGTACTTAGTGCTAGAGTATAATATTTATGTCCAATGCTATGCTTTAAATGCTAGTGTGTATTATTCATTAATTTTACAAAACATTCAATATTGACTATCGTCACATTAATTTAAAAGTTAAAATACATTATTTGATATTATTTATAAATTAATTTTCCAGCAACCATAATTTTAAGGTAGCGTAGCAACTCGAAAATAGTTACGCGACAGTAGTTCTGCGTGCCCATATTTTGTATGCAAATTATTTTGGCTTTAGGTCATCAGTAATTTAAAAATCATTGCAGGCGTAAACACGCCGAGCTTTCCGTCGGGTAATTTCGGCTGGTGTGTTGTCATGTTGTTACGATGAATATAAGACGATTAACACGATTAATTCACAGATGTTAATGGTAACACCGTAAGAGGCGCCTAAGAAAGCCATACACTGGCCTAACTGAACTAAAACCTAACTAAAGGTCAGTGCCTTCTCGGTGATGTCCTTCAAAAAGTTGGAATAGGTCAGCTTTGTGCTCAGTTTCAGGCTAATTTTGATTTTGCTGGTGTAAAATAATCTTTATTAAAATTTCAATGAAATCCATTCAATCTTTTAGACTTATCTTAGACGATGGCACTAGACTTTATTAAAAAGGCAATCGTGTGTCATCAATAATTCAAGTGACCTTCTTTTTGTGGAATATCAATAGTCATGAAAAACCCCGTCACAAGTATTTTATGGTATTTTTATTTTGGGGGCGAATACGTAATCTATAAGAGGAAATAAAGAAGATGTCTTATTATAGGTCGTATACAACTTACGAAAAATCAATAAAATATTAATAAAGATAAGTGGATATGACTTCAAATAACCATTCATGACCCAGACTTCGCTTAAGTGCCTTCGTCGGCTATCTGATGAATTCATTAAAACTCCGTTTAATGTTACACTCGCAGAATTTTAAGATTTGCAGTGGCGCGTCAGACCGAACACCTCAAGTGTCAACGGTACGCCATATGTACATAAGAAAAAATGCTCGAACTGTCAACGGCGCACCGTATGTACACAACAGTGTCATTGTTCTATTGTCATTGTCATTGTTAAAACAATGACTTTACTGCGCCCATTCAACTACTCCGACGTGGGGTGTTTCGACGTTTAGGCGGGCAAACGTGTGAGAGGTTAAAAGAAAATACGTGTGGCACTCGGGGACTGCCGCGGTAAAGCTATTGCATAGCAACGCACACAAACACCGTGCCGAAGTCTGCCGAACTGATACGACGTTAGACGATGCTTAGGTTTATTTTCGTTACGGAATTTCTTCATTCGGTCGCCGCGCTCAAAGCCCAAGATAAAAGCTATGCAATAGCTTAAAAAGACAAAATAAAAAACAAAAGACTGACGCACCGCGTATACATTTACAGGAACCATCTCAGATTGATTATACGACTATCTTAATAGAATGATATTATACGTGGAAGAAACAATTATAACTCGTTTCTTGTTACAGACCGACTGCTCGGCAAGTTCGTGTTAGGATCATACATGTTCGCAAGGGGACGCGCCTTACAACACTGGAATTCATCCCTCGCCGCGCCCATGGAACAAGTCAAACAATGGCACCCGCTGACCAATTAATGACAACCCGGCCAAACTGCGAACACCCGACGACCACCGACCCCACCTTGCTGTGAGTGTATCTCAATTCGGACGTATTATATCCCATAGGAACGTATTTATCAAGAACCCGTTCCTGACAACTGATTTATCCGTAATCTCGTTTTTATTCCCACAACGTAAGAATCGTACCTATTTGTGTATAAACTTAGGTTAGATATAATATTAGAAAATTATGAAATATTCTATTTGTATTGAATATCATGAAAGTAATTTCGAAATATTATCTAAAATGAATTTAATCATATTTTTGTAACTCCAATTTACACTATCTTCCAAATATTATATAGGAAAGTTCTTTTTTCTTGTCACGCCGAGTTACATAGTAATGTTTATTTGCAACAATATTAATAAATGGAGTTCAAATTATCATATTGCCTCTTTAAATCAATGATAATGTCTTTTCAAATTTTCCCAAATTCGTGTCTCAAATACTTTCATTCTACCTAGATACTTACTGAAAACAATTTATTGCTCTGAATAGATAATAATTTTATAAAATAAGTGTATTGCATATTCAGCATATTTCAATATAAGCTACACCTTGTACTATCAATATACTTATTTATAAATGTTTAATAATATAAAATATTGCCAATATACACGTATTGTAGTAAGATATAATTTAACAAATGTGCAAAATCAATTAAATAAAATGATGTAACGCCAAATTGGCGAAAATGGTTGTATTTAATTTCTTAAATCCAATTTTTACATTCCCGTTGCCTACATACAACATACATGCAGGCATACATTCACGCCTTTTTTCATGGGGCATAGGCAGAAACTACACAAAGGCACCCGCTACGATCCCTAAATACTCCCAACTATCAAAAAATATTGTAAAAACGTTGACCTACATAATATTTAATTTTGTATTACACCTCACAAAAAAATATTGAATGTTTAAAAATGTTTTGTGTAAATAATTATACAAAGTACTAAGTAAACAAGTACCTACTGTAATCATAATATGATTCATAATAATATATTCATATACATATTTACTACACGCTAGGTAAAGGTGGGAGCGCTGACAGCACTCGTCACAACATAACTCTTCCATTTTCATTATGTTGCAGCAGGTAAGAACGTAAGTACTAGTACAATTTAAACTTCAGTGCCAAGTCCCACCGGAGCTAAAGTGTTCTGACTGCAATAAACTGTAACAATTTCTGATGCACTGGGGCCATCGTAAAAGCACAAACTTATGATCATGAAACCGAGAATCCGACACTCGTATTTCAAAGCCGTAAGTTTTAGAAACTATGTAGGTATGCTTACACCGATAATATTATTTTACAACCCGTTTGAGTTCACTAGACATCTGGCGCTGTGACGTCACTCGTACAATTCTATGATGGGGCCACATTCCAGCGACGTGCCTAATTAATTCGCACGGTGCAGTGTTACCTCTGCGGTTAAAACCTCACCTCTTAGGTTAAAACCTTTTTTATCCAAATAATGACTGGTCATTAATGTTTTTTAAACGGAATTCGTATTCGGTCGAAATGACAAGCAAATATATTTGACTGATCAAAATTTTCTTTAGTTACTTGACAATTATTTTACATCTGGTTTTACCTGAAATAATATTCCTGGTAAACTATTCCCAAATTGCTGATATTGTATAAGCATGCACGGATCGGCCAGCGTGCGATGTCGAAAGCCTTGATGTTGAGCTTCGCATATTAGGTTGACCACACTGACTGGTATATTAATTTTTTTAAATCTGAAGGCCAATTTTCGTAATTTAAAACGTTCAAAATCTAGTCGCAGTCTCATTTCAGCGACAAACAAATGTCAAAACTTGTCAAAATGTAGGAAAATTAGAGGTATTTTTGACAGATTGAGACCGAGATCAGACTGTACGAGAATTGCCCCTCTGGTTAGTATTTCTATAGAAGAAATACTATATCAGCGAACCTTTCCCCTTTTTCTCTGGTGTGACACCTTATTTTATTTGTCGTAGGTAGAGCCAGTCAAAAAGGGCGCTTACTTGACTCTTCTGCCGTCATAAGGAAAAAGGGCATAACTAACATTTTTTCCGAAATTGTACAAATAAATATTGTGTATTAGCAGATGGGCCTTTTTTTTCTGATTCCGAATATGTATAGAACTCAATTTAGGAAAAAAATTTAGTTATGCCCTTTTTCCTTATGACGGCAGTCTTTTCCTCGGATACGGATCATCTAACAGGCTTGCGAGTCCTTGCATTCATCAATCCAGCTGCAGGGTGTTCCTGTGCTTGGAGTCCCGCATTCTAGGTATTCCACGTCACTAACTGCTGAGCTTCGTGGCCACCTTCAACTATATCCAGGAAACTGCGATCTCAAACTATTCTTATGAACACTTAAGGACAACTTACCTAATTTTAGATTGAATTCCTTTTAAAATCTGTGCAAAATAGTTCTTACGAGCCTAAAAACGATAGCAATCGATTCGATAGTTCGTAAAATTCGTTATAAAATTGTATCCTAAAAGATACTCTGAAATTGATACACTCTTCCGATTTCTCGTCTTCTTAGTAGTAGGGTAGTATATAAGTCTGAAATCGCCAACCCGTCTTGAACAAGCGTGGTGATCAATGCTCGTGTCTTCTCTCTATGAAAAGATGCTTTTGCCCTGCAGTGGGACAGTAATAGGCTGGTATTATTATTATAAACCAATATTTCAGGTTTTTACGCAAAACAGAAATCAATATGATTTCGTGAGCTGACTGAACATCGAATTCAAAAACATGGAATAACTATTCTACACGCATATTCAGCCAAAAAAAAGATGCCTAAACTCGATACCAGTCTAAAACTAGACAAACAAAACGGTAGGATTGGCTGAAAAATATAACAAGTATCTGGTGATATTCAAATAAAAACTAGTGTCGAAATAGGCTCTGAATATTTTTTGAGCCTTTCCAATTGAAAAGGTTTCGAATGAAAAAAGCTTAGCATCTCGTTTTTCATGTCGGTTGACAAAACAAAACGTATGGTAGATGTCTAAGTAAATTTGTAGCTTGACCTTGATAGTGTACTAAAATAAATATGATACTTAAACATACGTCATATGTCTGTCATACCTATACTGGGCAGTCAGCCCCTGTATGCTGTCTAAACTTTTATCACGGTCAAGGTAAGAGCAGTTTTTTTACAACAAGGGAAGTAGAAATAAAAGAGTAAGCTCAATCTATGGTCTATTCCAAAAGTATCTGATGAAAGTATATTATAAACACGCTGACTTTTAAAGGGAATTAGTAACATATTCATCTGTATGAATGGAGGGTTTCAGGTTGTTCCATGAAAGTTTTCCAAACATGAAACAGCAAAGTAAACTTAGCCAGTGCCTTTGGGAAAAGTGCCATATAATTATTTGCTAATTACTACAACCTACTACCTATGTAATTCTAGTGAATTAATTTGTGACGTCAAATTGTCGTCTACAATTACTAATGGCTGTTTCATGTTTCTATAGGCCGACCGCTTAACTGAGACGTTGCCTGAGGTAGCTGCGCGGTGCGGGAGAGGTGTGGTGACATGATGCGAGAGCTCAGTGATTCGTCAACTTGTGACAACTATAAGCCCTCCCGCACCGCGCAGCTACCTCAGGCAACGTCTCAGTTAAGCAGTCGGCATACAATTATTACGATCTGTTATTTAATCAAGAAGACTACCCATTAGTACTTACCTAATGTTGTTGCGGAATTCTGCCGTCCTTTAACTAGAAGGCCGTTAAGCCCAAAAAGTTGTTTCGGAGTAAATGGCAAAAAACGTGGGAATCGTTGTTTCTTAAAAACTATGATACTTAGGATAATGATTGTTGGACACATCAATTGATATTTATTTCTGTTTATCGTAGATAACCCTTTTTGACCAATAACTATTATTAATTAATTTTAAAATTCATTTTTCTCATTTTGTTAAGCATGTAACCTAGTTATTGCATCTTATTACTGTACTAAAAGGCCGTTATCCATACCTTAGCGGCTTTTTAGTCAAGTAATTTATTTAAAATGTTAAGCTTCATAATGTTTGTTATATTTTGTTTAGAAATACTTAACTAAAAAGTTGTTAAGTGACATAACTGCTTTATAGTCATGACATTCGCTTTAATTTCAATTTCAATAACTTTCCTAATGAGCAGTTACGGGGCTTTAGATGCTTTTTAGCTAATTGTTGGCAATGTTATATGGAATTTTTGTAAACTCTTAACTACTTTACTTAACTAAAAGGTGGCTAAAAATATTTCGCTTGTGGTTAACTTCTGTATAGTGTAGCATTCATATGGAAATATGTGAGTAATTAATTAAATACTAACATCATGTTCTTTTAAAAATCAAAAATATAATTCAACATTTAAAAGATAAAAGAATTACTTATAATTTTAATACGCAATAATAATCAACTTATAACTAATTATGATCTAACAGGTCATGAGCTCATTATTTGGCATGGACAATATTCTTAATCCATGTTCTTTATTCCATTGATTCAACCATTGATTTAATAGAAAACTTCTAACCCAGTTATTGTAATAAACTAAAGGCTACATTATATCAGACATGAGGCAACTTCAGTCCTAAATTATTTAAATATTATAACAAATAAAAGTACCTAATAAAATATGTAGTAAAATTGCACACTAAATAAATAATAAAACATAAGCAGCACTTTCAAGTGTAGTTAGATACATTTGGCACACTGGTAGACCATGACCTGGAATAAAACATTGAATACTTTTTATACCAGTAGTTCATTCCCGTGGGTTAATTATTCGAAATGATATCGTTTACCAACCTCTACGCGGACGGATCCATAAGTAAAAGCTTGTAGTTTTAAGTATTTAGGAACATAACAATATCTAAATTAAACACAGTCATCAATATACTCAGCCTATCGCAGTCCACTGCTAGACAAAGGTCTCTCCCAAGCTGCGCCATAACACCCTGTCCTCTACCTTCCGCATCCTGTTTGTCCTAGCCACCTTATGTAGGCCGTCGATCCATCTAGTTGGTGGGAGGCTCACTCGACACTTGCCGATACGCGGTCTCCACTCCAGGAGTCGTCTGCTCCACCGGCCATCGGTCCTTCGACAAACATGGCCAGCCCACTGCCACTTCAGTTTGCTTACTCTGCAAGCTATGTCGGTAACTGCGGTTCTTTTCCTGATATTTTCATTCCTGATTTTATACTTCAAAGAGACTGAGCATAGCTCGCTCTATAGCGCGCTAAGCGGCCTTGAATTGTGGACCAGCCCGACCGTCAATGTCTTCGTTTCGGCAACGTATATCATGACAGACAGGACGCACTGGTTAAGACCTTAGTCTTCAAACACTGCGGGATAGGCGACAAGACGAAGTTTTCCAAATACTGCCCAGCCCAACTGGATCCTTCAGTCGGCTTCTTTCTCAAAGTTGTGTCTACTGAGCTGGTTGACTTGCCCTAGGTAGACATAATCCTTCAAAACTTTGGTTGGACTCGTTAAGATGTGCGAATTGTACATGAATTTTGTCTTGTCCAAATTTAAGCTGAAGCCAACCCACCGAGAGGCTCCATTTCGGCTGGAGAGACTTAGTCAATATGGCGATGTCATCGGCAAATCGAACAAGATGAACAGACGCTGAAACAGTTAGACCAGATGTTGCACAACCTAAATGGAGCCTCCATTTTTTGGATGAGGTTGTTTTCTGATCCTGGATCTGAAAAGTCATTGTGGCAGCGACGTACAAACATCTCACCGCACGCGCGCGCGCGCTCTCTCTGTCTTTCTCTCTCTCTCTCGTCTCTTCGATGTAGCGTCAGTCAATTCGACATCGTTGCAGAAAGGCCAGAACTGCCCATATTTTGATGGAGTCGCATCGTTTCTCGTAGTCCACAAATGCTATACACAAGGACTGGTTATACTCCGCGGTATTCTGTATAATTTGCCGAACATAGATGTGGTCTATGGTACTGAATCCTTTTCGAAAACCGGCTTGATTTGGCGGCTGGAACTCGACATGTCTCTTCGCGAGACGGTCCGTGACGACCCTCGGGAGCAGCTTAAGTGTTTCAGCAGTGAGATGGGTCTATAGTTCTTCAGCGAGGATTTGTCACCTTTTTTGAAGAACAGAACCACCGCATCTCTGCTCCACGCCTCGGGCGTTGTACCCTCTTAGATGACGGAATTAAAGAGACTCGCTAGCTCTTTGATTTTATTGTATTTATTTTTTTGGATCGTAAGTAAGCACTAGGAAGTGGTGAAGGGCGGGCGTTTTGGGGACTGTCTTTTGTAATTTTGACGTTCGAAAAGTGCTGATTCTCAGCCTAGTCTGAATAAATGACTTTTGATTTTGTTTTCTTGTCGTTTTGGGTTTTTCTGTTTCAATATCTTCATCTGTATCGTCACTTCTTCGATCTTAGTTAGATCTCGTAGTTCATAATATCTTTGACAGAGTCAGTGTCAGTGCCCTCCGGGTGGAAAGATTTAGTCCGACGGGATGGCGGATGGCTTGAGCAGGGCACCCGCACCCCACTCAACCCCGGAGTGAAAGCGGCGCGAGAGTCGGCTAACTGCCTTTTAGCTAAGTAATGAGGCTTAGTTGCTTTTTAGCTAAGTATTCTGGGAAATGTGCAGAATTACATGCTTAACTAAAACAGCGTTAAGGGCTGGTAACTGCAAATAAGTAAATTTTTTCACATAAACTGTTCTTTAAATGCTAACTAGAAAGAAGTTATAGTCCGTTAGCGTCTTTATAGTCAAGAAAAATCAGATAACGTGCTTGTAGTTAAGTAGAAGGCTAGAAAATAATCATCACATCGGGCAGTTAAGGTATTTTAAAGTACATTAAGCTAAGAAGTGTGGGTTAGACGCTTTCAAGTGATGGAATCATCAAAAATTATGTTACTTAACGGCCTATAAGATGTCCATATCTTTGGAACTATTTATGTTATAAAAATGTTTCTTAGACAGAAAGATAGAGAATTTAAAACTCTATCACTTTCTATTAAAAAGTCAAAATTGACCATTTGAGGGTTAACGGCTTTTTAGTTAAAGGACGGCAGAATTGTGAATATTTCATATGAGTTTTTTTATACTTATAGGTACCCATTAATTTTCACTATAATGAGTAGAAAACTAAAATTCCTTGATCCTATAATATGTGCTTAGACATTACTACACTTAATTATTTTGATTTTTGTTCGAAATAAATATTATGAATAGAATAGAATACTTTTATTTTGCATTAAATCATGGTACAATAATAATAAGACCTACACCAACCGGGGGCTGTCCTTGGGTGCACATATATGCGTACAGGAACAGAAATAATCGTCTAACGTCTAAAAGCGTCTAACGAGCCTGTGCGAGTTGGCTTCGGCCCCGCGTACGCCTTCCAAAGGTCCGGGATCCCATGGACCCACGATATGTTAACATAAAAAAATAATAAGACTGTACAACAATAATAGGACTTATGATTTACCATGTCTCTTGGAGTCAAATTATTTTGTCTTTGAACAAAACTAAGCATCGGCTCTTCATAGGAATCGACCGCCCACAGGGCTTTACAAGTCTTGGGTCGATTCCTTTTTGGAATTTGATTCGTAAATCAAATAATAGGTAATCTTGATTACTATTCAGTGAAGGCTTAGGTTTTTGATAGCATTTCAATTGTCTTTCTTGTCTTATCATTGATGTCAGTTATAAGTTGGGTCGGCCTTTCTTGAAAATAGGTCAAGCTGCTAGGTTTAAAATTTGCCAAAATGTTCATTGTCATTTTCTTACAAAGGCAGAAACAATTGAATTTGAACATTAAAAGAAATAAGTGCTTAGCCCGCGTTGGTTAAAGTGTTTCGTGAATTGTGTAGTTTAGTTGAAATTGGTGCTTCCCACCTGTGGAAGATTGTAGAGAAAAACACTTTTTTCTTGCTAATACTTTTATACCGCACAACTCTATTGTTTCACAAACAAACGACGACTGGCTTTGCACTACATTTCAACATTTTAAAATGACTTTTGCCCCACCCAGAAATAACGATAATATACTGTTATTTGTAAGCGTTGCCAAAGTAGAATAATACATTCAGCTGTCATGAAAATACATCTAAAAGATTGTTACGATATTAATAATTAAATTTGTACTTTGACAGCGTTGCCACTGTGAATATTGTAAATCGGTATTAAAATACTTATATAAAAAAAAAACAACGAAATCACGACCAAGTGATTAATACAAAACAATTAAAATAGGTACGCAAGCATATGGATTATTACTAATTTTGCTATCAATACAGCAAACAAATGGTAAAATCAATCAACAGTTCAACAGTCATAAAAAACAACGCGGGTCGTTAACAGGTTTTTTTTTTTATATCTATGACATGTGGGTATATTTTCTACTTTTCCACGAACCCTTTTTTTATGACAAGTAGTAATTTTTAGTGTTTTACGATTGAACATAAAATTATGACAGCATATTATTTTTTTATGAAAAAAATATATGGGTTATTTTATTATTATTACTGTCTGGTTAGGATTATCAAATAAAATATATTTAATTAGCTTCTGCCCGCGACTTGGTCCGCGTGAAATGTCACCCTCCCCCCATTCACCCTCTTAGAGGTGGAATCTCGAAAAACCCTTACTTAGTGGATACCTACTCTTCACAAAGAACACACCCTCCAAATTTCATGTCTCTAGGACCAGCGGTTTAGACTGTGCGTCTTTGGTTACGTACTGAGCGCTGTGTTAAAATTTGTCCATCTATTTTAATAGAACCCTGCATAGATGATATTTTATTGCATACCTTTTATCGGTTTTTTAGAAGTTTAATGATTTAGGATACCTACAATGATGTATCTATAATGATGTAGGCTCTGTTCAGTTGTCGTGTCAACTGAACCTACTTTGGCATAAGTCTACACAAAATGTGCAAATCGAACATAGTCTTCAGGATTCTGTAAAATATGTTTAATGATGCCGACTCTGCTTCGGTGATCTCCGTGGTGAACAACGGTTCCGCAAAATAATAATTTAAATAAGGATTCAAATGAAACATAAATTTTTATTACTGTCATTTTTACGCGACGGGTCGCTCGCGGATATGGCCCGGAAAACGGTTTGGTGTTTATTATGCAAATTAGCTAAAGGAGCAAAAAATAAAATATTTGCATTTGACATTATTGTTCCTTGTGCGTCTAATTTGTGCATAATAAACATTTTTTCTTTCCTTTGCTTAAAAATAATTATCAAACAGTACTTTTGTAAGGGCTGATTTTTCAATCATCTGATAACTTTATTCGAGGAATAATTTTGAAATTTTGACAGTTATTATTTCATTTCATAAAAAAACTGTCAAATGTCAATTTTATTCCTCAAATAATAGTTATCTGGCGATGGAAAACTAGACCTAAATGTAGTAAGTATTTTTATTTTGAAGTCAGTAAAAAACTATGCTATCGAAATTGGGATCTAAGCACAGGTATGAACAGGCGCGTGTGTGACTTTTATTAACAAACTTGGAATGTGTGAGCCATTAAAAATAATAAAACCGGAGTTTCTTGCCCATTCTTCTCCATACGAAAACTATCTTTTGGAAGGGGGCGACTAGAATCGATTTCGTTTTATTGTAATTTTTGACGTTCAAAAGTGCCTTTAGTGTGCCTATTTGAAATAAATGATTTGACTTTGACTTAGGATAAAAATATATACACTTGATAAAATTCTAATTTAAGTATATAAATAAATAAAATTGTATTAAATAAACTAATAACCTTTTCAAATAAAAATATAATATCCTTACCTAACCAAAATATGGCTTCGAAAAATTCATCCGCAACGCTGTCGACTGGTAATGTACTCAAGAGACCGGCGGTATTGCCACGTTTTACGGCAATACTTAGCCTTTGGGCAAGGTAAAAACCAGCCCTTGGGTCACGGTTACATATTCTGTCAATATAATATCATTATGTTCACAGAATCTGTTATTGGCAAACACGTTAGAAAAATCTGGATCAATGAACAATGTAAGTAACTCCTTTTGAAGTGTAAATAAAATCCTTTTGTACACCACGTCGCAAAGCAGCATTTCAAAATGCTACTACACTGAAATGTTACCGCAGGGTTCGCTACGTAAGACTGAAGATAATGTTTTAAAATCACGAGACTCCCCGACATACGATGCGAGACCCTAGCTCTTGTCCTATAAAATAAAATAGACTTATATAGAGAGATTTAATCCTGACATTTACGTTAAAATTGATCGTCTCTCAGACCAAACTTTTAATAGGTACAAAAGATAAACTTTCAAAATCACAAGACTCTAAGACATACGATGCCAGATCTAGGTCTCGTATCCTTTTCACATCCATATCTTCTATACATATAATAAATAGTAACGAAGATTTTTTTTTTCGTTTGGCACAAAAATGACTGAACGGATTTGGCTGAAATTTGACACACAGATACCTTTAGATTAATATAACACACAGGGCACTTTTACTCCCGGTTGTATGTTCCCGTTGATATTTTTTGAACTCCATGCGGCCGAAGATGCGGGGAAAAGCTAGTAGAAAATAAACTACCTAGACTACTGAGTCAACATAGAAACGATATTAGGCATACCTATTGGTAAGGCAGTCTGACATTTACTTTAAAATGTTTCACCTCTGAGAACAAACTTTATCATCCTCAGAGCGAACTTTATATTTTCTTTAGAAGGAAACTGACATAAAATAAAAATATACCTGCCTATTTATTAGACCGCATTATGGAAGGTCCCTATTTTGGTTTTTTGTTAAAGGTAAAGATAATTTTATTTGTCAAAACATGCGTATAGGTACGTGCAAATTAAACATGCAGGATGTCACAATATTAATATTTCGTACGTATGTACATGTTTCACCGTAAGGCATGCAAATTTATAGTATTTACAAAAAAATAAAAAAGTAAATGTCCGCCCACCGTTCCTCGCCACTCGGTTCTAGCCTGCAAGCTTAGAGTAAGCCCTTTGTTATAAAAAGGAAATACATATATGAGAATTTGGACCCGAATGAATAACATCACGTAACCGATTTGTTACGCTGTTATCATTCCTATTTATCCCAAGTTTTGCCATTTATCTACTTATCCGATACAGATACAATATGTTTCTTTATCTATCCAAATATCTATTAAAATATATAGCTGCAATAGACAAAGTCTGTTTGAAAACTTTGGATGTTATTTATCCGAATGGGTCCGAATACCCTTTTTTGTTTGCGAAAATGTTTAATATCTTAGTTCTTTTTCAAAGAAAAATCTTTATCACCATTCTTTCTTGCCTCCAAAGGACGCTTTCAATGCTTTTGTTTCGTAAAGGTTTACACCATAGAGAACTCAAAAATGTGATGATACATAGTTTATGCTAATAGTTGATGCAAAACTATGTAATTAAATAAATACATTTCTTTGTTAAATGTAGCTATCTAAATGTATCCTAACTATCCTAACTAATATTATAAATGCGAAAGTAACTCTGTCTGTCTGTCTTTCTGTCTGTCTGTCTGCCTGTCTGTCTTTGCTTCACGCCTAAACTACTGAACCGATTTGTGTGAAATTTGGTACAGACATAGTTTGGAACTTGAGAAAGGACATAGGGTAGTTTTTATTACAAAAAATAAAATAAAAAATAAAATTTATTCCGGACATACAGCGCCATCTATTGGTCAAGAGTCGGCATCAATTCAGTACTGAAAATTCATCGGAAAAATGTAAATAAATAGTAAAAAGGTATGAAAATATAATATAATACAACTTTTAGTACAAAGAAAATGCTCTAACGGAGTATAGATAATTCTATTAGTACCTACTATATGTCGAGTTGGTGATCGCGCAATGGTGTCGATCGTTACACGAGTTCGGTTCATGTTATTGTTTTAATTCATCGGAAAAAAGTAAATAAATAGTAAAAAGGTATGAAAAAAATAATATCAATATAATAAAACTTTTAGTACAAAGAAAATGCCCGAACGGAGTATAGATAAATAATCCGAGTTGTCACTATGCTCGATAGATGGCGTTGGGATCGAAATAGATCGCGCTATGGTTTCGTTACACGCATTTGGTTGGGTTCCACATTTCATTTTTGAAGAGATCCCGCGAGATCGGGAACTATGTGGGTAAAACCAAAAATCTGCCGGAAGTCACTATTCCACGCGAACGAAGTCGCGGGCAAAAGCTAGTAATATTATAAATGCGAAAGTAACTCTGTCTGTCTGTCTGTCTGTCTTTTCTTCACGCCTAAACTACTGAACCGATTTGTGTGAAATTTGGTACAGGGTAAGTGTGAACCCCAACAAAGGACATAGGCTACTTTTTATTCGACTTCGACTATGTCTGCGTCCGCGATAACCGACATATACGCGGACGAAGTCGCGGGCAAAAGCTAGTAATTTATAAAGTATTCCCGTGATATACACAACTCTGTCAAACTATAAGTCAAAGATAGAGACGAGAATATGTCTAAGTCTAAAATCTGGGCCTGAGTGATTGACTGACTGACTGACAATGCCCATTGGTGAAGGCAATAACGGATGTTCAATAACTATAGAAGTTACTTAGAATCTGCAAGCTCATAGCAGGATCGAAAAACCACGAAATGAGCAGATATATACATCATAATCAAATATCAAAATCGTAGACAATTGCCTGAACAAAACAGCAGTTGTGTCCATGTCCCTATCTAATCTCTAATATGTATACTTGCAATAATACTAAATATTTATGAGATCATAATAGTACAAACTTTATAAAAATAAAATTTTAAATACCGTTTGCATAAGTAGCAATTCCAGTGTGTTTGAAATCCACAGATGTTGGCAAAATTGATTGAAAATATGTAAAATGGCTTTGCTACGTGGAGAGAATATATGAATATCCCTAGTTAGGTGTAGCAACTCATGATTCCTTTGAATAGAACCGATGAGGTAGTAGAATTATAATAATTTTAACATTTAAAAGTAAAACTTTATTGAAATTGGCATCGGTGATATTTAACGCAATAGACAACACGTCAGTGGTAACTGTTTGACCTTGAACTGGCCTAGCGTGGTACGGAGTTTCAACAGAATAAGGCCCGGCGCACATTGGCGGCACGGCACGGCAGGGGATCCTTCGGCATCCCTACATGTGCACTGCCAAAGCGTTCCAAGGGATGCCGAAGCGTTCCGAAGGCTGCCGACACGGCATACCTAAGCATACCACGGTATTGCTTTTGTACTTACGACCGTTAACATTGAAATTTCAACTTTATTTCCATACCATTAAGTTATATTTTTATTCGTCGCCTAAAAATACCTTACCATGCCGTGCCGCCAATGGGCGCCAGCCCTAAGAGGCCAGCATATGAAACTGCACCTTAATTGCGTAACACACTTTCAATCACAATCTGAATCATTTTGAAGGATATTGCTAATCCATTGCTTCATATATTCGAAAAATTTGTCTGCTCAACAACGTAAACAATGCAATAAATGTTGTTGTACTGCCAAAACTAAAGCCATTGCTACTGCCCCGCTTTTTGTGTTTTTATAACACCACGTTCCGTTTCCATCCCTTCTAAGTTAGGACTTGGAAGGAAAGATTAAAGGACGCTGTATACTGTGCGGTGTTAGGACACCGTCCTGTATACAGAGACTTTTAATCTCCTTATTGTAACACAATGGAGTGTAATGCGACATCAGCTTATCTTCTGCCAGCAACTGCGTAGGTAATCCTTGCATTTGACGATAAGCGTCTTATATACTCTTACGTTTATTTGATCCCTCTAAGAGTATTGTCATGTGATTTCCAATTGAGTCTCAGAATAAAATAATTAAAGTAACGCAACGCGCACACATTTGCGATTTCGTTTGCGCGCGCACGTTTGTGACGCTGCATAGTGTTTAGATAAGTGTTTTTGTACAACTGAAGGTAATTTTTTTTTAACTTAAAGAAATGGCAATGACGTCTTCAAAAAAAAATATTTTGCAGATATTAATGACTTAAAAACCCCCTACACAATCAAAACCTCTAAATAGTAAAATAATATAGTCGACTCTTCACGTGACCAGAGGGCTGGCCTATTTCTTGGCCAAAGAATTAGCATTGCCATACAACGTGGCAATGCTGCCAGCCTTTTGGGCACTGTTCCTGTTGACAGCGATGCGGACGAATATAAATGTACATATTACTATATAGTTTATATGTTTTCTTAAATTAAATAAAAAATATATGTTGTAGGTAATATTTTGATCAAAGTATCGCGCGCCGTTGCTCGTCGCTTCGTCTGTTTGTCGTTTTCATTAGCTGCGATGCTATACAATGCCGCAGACAGACACACAGATGCACACAGACACGTTAAACTTACAACACCTCTCTTTTCCGTCGGGGGTTAAAAAAAGCCAGTCCTAAGTGCCAGATAACACCCAGTTCACTTTATCTATCACTTTCAACCGAAACCAATTAGATTTAAATAGTAGATTGTACAATAAGTGCATAAAAGAAGCCATTTTGCGGCTCGGGTAGGTATAGCTGTTAAGTCGAGGGGTAAAATGGCTCGTTTATGCCCGAGTTGTACACTCTGCTTTTCACTTGGAAAATGAAACATACATATTATAGTATATTAATAATAATAATATAATAATAATATTCCACAACTATCACACAACGCCATCTAGTCCCAAGCTAAGCAGAGCTTGTGTTATGGGTACTAGACAACTGATAAACATACTTATATAATATTTCTAAATACATACATATTATAGATAAATTACAACCAGACACAGAACAAATGATCGTGCTCATCACACAAACATTTGTCCTGGGTGGGAATCGAACCCACGACCTCCGGCATAGCAGTCAGGGTCACTAACCACTAGACCATCAGGCCTGTCAATATTGTCGTACGCGTTGAGATAAAGTACGTTACTTTGATTTCGGCGGTAATATTTCATCAACCACGTTTTTCGCATTCTGCTCCATTAGCGTGTTATGTTAGGCGAGAGTGTAATTTCTTCGTCATTTGAATATTCCATTGTTTTAGTTAAAACACTTTTCATTTTCAAAAATGTTGCAAAATTGAAGAAAAGAATCTGATTCCCGCCACGAAACTTATTAAAAGTGTTTTTTTTTTATTTTCTACATATTGTGTCATTCGACGGGGTACTTCATGCTGCCCAGTCATAAAAACGTTAACTGTTATAACCAGTTTTATTAAATTAACGATAGAAGCACGGAAGTGTTATAAATGAAAGCAAATTAAATAAAATAATGATTTCAACCTGCGACTTTTTATTGTGCGTGTGGCTGTTGGGACTGACTGACACTAGAGCATGAGAAATATATTATCAACCTGTTATATTTTTATGGTATGTATTTAATCGAATCTCAGATAATTCCCATTTTTCTGTTATAAAAATATTATTTAACACTTTAATATAATTATTTCACCTCTTTTTGTGAACCTCAAATAATTTCTTTAGGGTCCTAAAATACTAAATAGCCAAGTTTCTGTTTTGTTTCAGCATCGTTGGTCACAGTTTTAACCTATTTGGCCGGGGTACCCTAGCTTAATCACTGCGACCTGCGACCAACTAAGGAAAAGCGGCTCAATTATTAAAAAAGTGTTATTCATCAGATATCAATCAGTTTTCAGAGGATCAGTTAAATATTTTCCCTAATTTATAACATTATTTATTTATTTAATTCGGTAAAACACAAACATCGTAATAAGCAGGTAGTGAGAAAAGAAAGACATTACATTAATATGTGTAGCTCACGACGTTATCGACATCTTAAATATGTACTACAAAATTATTATGGAACTGTTTGCACGCAAGTAAAACTTAATAGATATTTTTTAAATGAAAAGAAAAGATAAACACAAAGACTTAAAGCCTTATAAATTATGGTAACACGAGTAATATGGCGTAGATACGTTTTGTTTATTTAATAAAGGAATAATAGCCCACCACCACCACCAATACCACTCTAAACCCAACTACCCGAAAAGGTCTTCAATTATTACCCTCCCAAGATAGAACAAAGATAAAGTTCCATTAGAAAGACATTATTCCATATAATTCCCACGCACACAGAAAATCGTAAAATCAATCTTGTCTAGAACCCAGTTTTATTCGTTGTGTAAAAGAACCATTTATTTCACGCCAGCTTTTTGTTGAATAAACCTTTATTAAAATTCCAAATATTTCTGTGTATTGGTGTTTAATGTTCTAAAAATAAAATGAGAAGGGTAACACCGTATGTGCAAATTATTCCTTTTGTATTAAATTTCTTGTGTACCTTTTTGTGAGATAGGTCTTTTATTTTAGAAAGAACATTAGAAATACCTTAATTATTTATTCTCTCTCTCTCTCTCTCTCTCCCTTCAAACCGTGTCCATTCGGTCTCCTCCATTTCAGTCCACTTTATCCACGGGGTAATTGCGTAACACACTAACAGTAGGAATGGCTTTCATTTTGGCAGTTCAACAACATTCATTATGTTATTTTCTTTGTTGAACAGGCAAATTTTTTAAACATATGAAGCAATGGATTAACAATATACTTCAAAATGATTCAGATTGTGAAGGTGTAATCTTGTAACGTGCCATTTTTTTATCACACTAATATCATAAAGGCGAAAGTTTTGTAAAAAAAAATTTGTATGGAAATAGCAGACACCCTAGATTAACATATATAGGCTACTTTTTATCCCGATATTCCCACGGAATCGTCATTTATGCGGGTGAAACCGCGGGGCGCAGCTAGTTCTTAATATACCTATAACATAGAATAACGATTAAAATATTAATTTAAGCTTCTTTTAAACATTTTGTTTACTTTTTTAATACCAAATTGCTAACGCCTATTCAACGCAATGCGCGTGGCCATGGGGTCGCCATGGGATCCCCTGCAGTGCTATTCAGTAAAAAACTCACCGTGAAAACTTAGGTGAAGTGAGTTTAAAGTGAGCTGCCAATACTGTCAATCCGTAGCATCAGGTGGATTGACAGCTCACTTCACCTATGTTTTCACGGTGAAATTTTTACAGAATAGATGTGCTGTTCCCTCTCCCCTGTCACGCCCCGCGGCAGACCTGCTGGAGCCCTGTACGGCGTCGCACACGCCAGAGACAAGGCACACCTCACGGCTCACACCTTCCTACGCTGGCATGATGGGCACACGTACATATTCGCGACATTCATATAATATATTACGTGTGTCCCGGCCCTCAACCACGGTTCTCGCTATGCATGCTATGCTATGCATGCAATACTGTGCACGCTATGCTATGCATGCTATGCTATGTACGTTACGCTATGCAGGCTATGCTATACATGCTGTGCTATGCATGCTATGCTATGCGTGCAAAACAAGTAACTATCTAATCGCGAAAAGAATCGATGCTCTAATCGCGAAAAGAAGCAACCATCTAATCGCGGAAAGAAGCGACTACCTAATCGCCAAAACAGTGACTATCAAATCGCCAAAAACAGCTACCATCTATTCGCCAAAAGAAGCGACCTTGTAATCGTAAAACGAAGCGACCATTAATCGTCAAAAGAAGCGACCTTGTAATCGTTCGTTTTGTATTCATCTTATCCTGATCAGGATCAGGACACTGACTTTCTGCCGCCGTAAAATTTTGGCGTCCGATCCACTGCATCGCATCGCCTTCCCGCGCTGTTACTGTTTTTTTGCTTAGCGTATTTCTGACTTCTTTTCTTTTTCTTCTGCTTCTAATGATCACATGTTATAAAACCTTCTTCAAGAATTCGGTTATCAAATGCAAAAGGATGTTTTTAAATCCGTCTGGTACCTACATAGTCCCAGAGCGCGTTCAAACAAAAAGACAAACTCTTCAGATATCGTTTTTATGGTCATAATCATGCCCCTATATGTAGGTAGCTAGCTATATCTTCCTTTAATATCCGCATTGTGTATTTGTTTCTCTATTCTTTCCTCTGCATTCTATAAGACGTCACGTATGACATGTCCAAGCCATTTCGAAAGTTCAAATACTTTTATATCTCATACTGGCTTTTATGAAAGAACGAGCACAGCTTCACCAAGGCGTAAAGGTGCTTCCTTCGATAATGGATTTACGTTATTTGGAAAATATGTGGGGCTATATTTTATCTGAAGTGTAATATGAATGAAATGGGGGTAATATTTTTAGTAGATAATCCAGCACCCTAATTTTGTAGGTAACACACTTTTTATCACACTTTTTATCCGTGGGGGTTTGAAGGAAATTCCTAATCCATTGCTTTATAGGTTTGAAAAATTAATCTGCTCAACAACGTAAATAACGCAATGAACTATCAAAATGAAATACAGCGGAATCGATTGCCATTGTATGTATTACGCAATTACCCCGTTCATCACGTAGCGCGTTCTTTTAGCATATTATCACTCAGAAAGTATTGCGAAAAAAGTGTTTATGTATGAGAGACTGGCCAGTTATAATCTATTTTGAAAATAGGTACATTCCAATTTCGAAATTTCCCTCCACATTGTGTTTGCGAGCTAATTTAAATTATCGTGTCTCATTAAAAAATGGATCTGCGCCAGGAACATTTTCGCGCAATGATTTTTTACGATTTCAAGTGTCGCCTGAAACCGGACGAATCGTACGATAGACTTCAAATGGCATTCATGGATGAAGGCCTTTTTAAGGCAACCGTGCAAGTTGGTATAACTAATTCAAGCGCAGTCGACTAACTTTGGGGGATGAAGAAAGAAGTGGTCGCCCTTTAACGGCTGTTACGGAAGAAAACATGCTAGCAGTGAAAAATTTAATCCAAGACAATACGCGAGTTACATAATAAGAGATTCAGCACATACTGCAGGTTGGATCGGGAAGTCTTCATGAAATCTACACGTGCATTTCGCGTGAGGAGGATAGTTTCACGCTGGGTGCCGCACAACCTCACCGATGCTCAGAAGCAGGCCCGGGTGGAATAGTCACAATGGTGCCTTGATATACTGATATATGATAAATAAATTTGAAGCAGGCTCGTCTCGGCGTGTTTACGACATCATTACAGGTGATGAGTCCTGGATGTATCAATACTATGCAGAAACGAAGCGTCAGTCGACGGTTTGGCTGTTTCAAAACGAATCAAAGCCTACCAAAGTGAAGCGATCTAGAAGCGGGGGGAAGATTTTGATCGCGAGCTTTTTCAATTTGACAAGCTATTTGGTGTCAATTCCTTTACGGATCCAAAGAAGCATCAACGCTGAATGGTATACTACCAAATGCTTGGCAGAAGTTTTCTCTGTTGTGAGCAACAAGCGACCAAACACAAGGCGCCGCACGTTACTGCTCCACCGTGACAACGCGCCTTCGCACACCGCGCTCATAACGAGGGACTTCCTGGACAGTACGCCGGTCAAACTCCTGGGTCACCCTGCTTACAGCCCTGACCTAGCACCGTGTGACTTCTTTTTATTCCCGAATATAAAAAATCAGCTCAAAGGGATACAATTTTCGTCGCCGGGAGATGCGCTGTCAGCGTTCGAGCAGGCTGTAAACGAGGTGTCTCCGGCGGACTGGAAAAAGTGTTTCGAAAACTGGTTCAGACGCATGAAACTTTGTATAGAGGCTAGTGGAGTGTACTTTGAAAAGATTTAATAAAAAATATTTACCTATAGAACATTTTTTTTATTTTCGCATAACTTTCTGAGTGTCCAACTTTCTCTATCTATTGATGATAAACAAGGTTATGAAAATTCTGAAAATGGCTTTTCTAAACATCCTCAAACCCAAATGTACCACTTAGCAGGCCTCAGCTTTGGAGGTTCATTTATATTTAAATATGACTGAAACACTTACGGAGCAAAATGCAATTAAATTATACCAAATTTTCTGTAGATAAATCCGGCAATGAATGCTTAAGTGCCTTAATTATAATAGCCTCTCTTGGTGGTACAATTTTAACTTAATATCGTACTATTTTTATACGTATCAAGCCATTTACTTGCATTTAATTAATGATTTCAGCGTTATTATTATATGGGCCGTTGAAAACAAAGAATTCATAATTCAAAATATTATTTTAGACATAAGCCTACTCGTACATGAGCACTTATGAAACGTCAGAAGCTAGGTGCACGGTTCCAATTGGCTTCACGAAAATCGAGGTAGTAAAATACTTTGAATGTCGTAAAACACATACCAGTAGGGTATTGCGTAATACACTAACAGTAGCAATGGCTTTCATTTTGACAGTTCAACAACATTCATCGCGCTATTTACGTTGTTGAGCAGACAAATTTTTCGAAAATATAAAGCAATGTATTAGCAATATCCTTCAAAATCATTCAGATTGTAATTGATCGTGTGTTCCGTAATTAGGAGACAAACCTGGTATAGTAAAAGTACGCAGTGCTGCATACCCCTACCCTATTCCAAGTTAAACAAATATCAACTTTATTTCAATGAAAATTAAGTTGATTTCAGAGTGACTAGCACTACTGAAAAAGTTATAAAAATGTTTGAAGTTGTAGCGTAAACTGAACTTTGTTATGTAGGAATTAAAGTTATATTTCCATTAATTCATATTTGTTTACATCTTTGGCAAATAAATCGCGAACGCAGATTAGAAATAATATTGTTCTGGATCATACCGTGTTTTATTATACGATACCGTTAAGTTTCACAACCTTCCAACAAACTTCATTACTACTTAGTTAACTAATTGTTCACTGCTTAACTGACAGAACTTATGATCGATTTGCACACATTTCTCGGAAACTGATTAGTGTTCGACTCGTGTAGCTGAGAATAAATTATTACATAACATAACATCACGCATGTATTCTCCCAAGGGTTATGCAGAGGTGTAGGTAAGTACCTATAGAACACCCACATTTCGCCAGCTTTGTTTAACTCCCGCGAAATAGGGGGGCGAGATTTTTGTCATCAACCGCGCACAAATTCAGACTCTGGGCTGCTACTGAGAAATTCCAGACAGAAAAATCCAATAACACTTTCCCCGACTCGGGAATCGAATCCAGGACCGGCTCAGCAGTAGCGCTTGAGACCACTGGACTTACTCGGCAGTAAACGAGGAGATAAAATTATTATATTGTTAACTAAACTGATAATTTAGACGGAAAGTCCGCGTAAAATGATTTACAACAACAACACACCAACAATGATACAACGTGGCAATGCTGCCAGCCGTTTGGGCACTTTTCCAGTGTCAACTCTTCACGTGACCAGAGGGCTGGCTTATGTTTTGGCCAAAGAATCAGCATTACTATAAAACGTGGCAATTCTGCCAGCCGTTTGGGCTTTTTTCCTGTTGACAGCGATGCGGACGAATTTTTTTATACCCTTTGAATATTTCCCCTCTGGTGAAGCGTCAATGCCTTTTTTAATATTTAAAAAAAACCTTCTAGAATCTTTTCCTATAATATAATAATGTTAGTATTTCAAATTAAACATTTTAACTTCTCAATTGATGAATCCTCACACCAATATTTGTTGCCGCAGCGCCCATGTATCGAAACTTTCTTGAGTTTGATTGAGATGGCCGATAGATGGCATTAGCGGCAGTTCTTTTCCCGCGGCCGTTTGGGGATATTGCGAGTGCTCATCACTCCGCCTTTCAAAAATTCCTTTTTGGTAAAACCTTGATGATATATACTCGTAAAATAAATGGACTTGCATCTGTGCTTCATTGAGAACTTATAGTGCAGTGTTGATTTTAGGAGTTTTAACGATTCCACCGGTGGATTTAAGAAGATTTTGCTCGCCGGCCGGCAGGCATTACCTACAAGCCATCACGCGCGCATGAACGAGGTATCTTCCCATCTCCCTGGGTCTGAGTGGGATCTCTGGATTGCCAAGGTACGTGGGCATGTTTTGCTGCTAATAATTCTTTGGTATTGGTTTCTCGAGGATTTATCAATAGGGAAATTGGTTTTATTTTTTGAGGTCCGCCATTACACTTTTAACATAGGTTCTTAATTCAAATTTTTCTCACAACTTCTACAAAGGTGCAGGCTATTTACACGCCTCACCACCCTCCTTTTTATATAGGTACTTGTACATGTAGGTACATATTATTATTTTAAGCCTTCTAGCTTTTTAAACTATGTATGTAATATAACTATGTAATGGAATAGATTCCGTTAAAAAAATCATATTACAATTTCGCTCCACTTTAATACGGTTCGGGAAATTAATTGGTTATTAAATTGACACAGTACGGGAATTTGCAGTGTTATAGCCATTCCATACAATTGTCAAAGAATGACTGGTGTGATTGATGGTCAATTTAAGTTGGTAGTCTATTTGATTAACAATTAATTTCCTTAACGAAATACCTTTAATATCAAGAAACTCTACGATCAGTTTCAGAGCACTGAAAACTGAACTGTTGAGCTCTTTTAAATTATTACCCTTGCAGAGAAAGTCAAGAGTCGTGGACCTGTTGCTTCAAAACGAATAGTCTAATTGTCGCTCTCAAAACGAAATATTTCAATTAAAGAAAATATATTTTCCTAATACCTACATTTAGTAAGTAAGTACTGGAAAAATCTATTTCGTTTTGTAAATGAGGTTGGAATCGAGAATGTAGTTACAGTCGTTTTGTAGATTATTTGTGTTGGTAGACATGACTCGAATATTTTCACGGTCAGTTTCTTCATCAACAACTAAAGTAATCAGTCAAACTGACTTTTACTGTTGACTTGACCTTTACTGATACTACGGCACGCGTGTTTCTTCATTCAAGTAACAGCTAAAATAGTGAGGAAACCGTTATTTTGACTTTTGTGACGTTAGAAAATATTTTGCTTTGATTAGTAACTTTACAACTAAGTAGGATTATCTATGCTCCATTGGTTTTAACTAAATAGGTAATTAACTAAAGGTAAACAAATCGTAAAAAGGGTTTAAGTATAAAGATGACACTTTCTTGTTTAAAAAACGATTTAAACAAATTAAATTTATTTTATATTTTTACTATAGTTTTCATCTTTTATTAGTGTGTTAAAACTTCATCATTTATTCTTAAATTACTCTCCGTAGATGTAAATGTTTTTTTTTTTAGATTTATAATAATAATATCATATTTTATAATCTGTATAGACAGACTTGACTTGACTTGTTGGTTTAAAGAACCCATGTTTATGGGATTTTTACAATAGTGTAAAGAGCCCAAAAACATAGGTTCTCTGTGTTACGTTGTACAAAATAAAATTGCAGTTGAAAACTTTGTAGATACCTTTCAGATAACTCCGACACTTCGTCTTTGTGATAGCAACTTTCCTACATACCACTTTGGTAACCTGATTTTATCACTCAGTGGATTCTGCTAAATGAAACATGAATATTTTTCGAATACCTACTTATGGTACCGTACTCTCATTTGAAATATTAATCTAAGTACCATGCCCTTTTATTTGACAGTATACATATAAATACGAGCACATGTATCAAATAAACAAAGGAGACTACGTACATACGCCAGCACATCAAGTTACTACAATCTGTCAAATTTCTTTAATAGATTTTCAACTTTATCGCTAAAGTATAAGGTTCAAAGTTGATTAGGAAAATTTGACAGTTTCGGGTAGCTTGATGTGCTGACGTACATTATTTCTAAGCGAGTCCTAACATAATTTTAGATAAAAGCAAAAATTGGTATGACTATGTCAATGTAAGTGTCGTGTGTGTGTGTGAATTAGTCAATATTATTTAGTTTAGTCAAATAGAACTGTAATTACGTTGAAAGCTCAATATAGGTAATTACCTGAGTGGGCTTACATACATATTAAAGGTAACGTTACGTTTTTTAACGCGGACGGGACCGGATGAGAATTTTTGGTAACATCGTTTCATCGAAAATGTATACGAAACAGCATACGTTACGGATGCTCGGAGGGGAAGGCGACGTAGCTCCAGAGGGACGGGAAAAATATCTTCGGTGACAATGTTAAGCACGTCTTGTCCCGCGCGCATCAGGTCCCAGTTGTGGTTCCGCCGCGTTTGAACAGTCGCTCTAGTCGCAGTCCAGTCCATCTTTTCCTGTTTTGCACTCTAGCTCGTTAGTATCGCGTCACTGTCGCGGTGCGTATGCATTAAACACCCGTCCGTGTTTTCATAATACCACCTTCTGTCTCCGCTCTGTCCATATCCAAACCAGTATCAGCGTCCTTTATTTTTTTTTCGTCTTTTTTTTATGTGTAATTACATACTTAATTAATTAGCAGAGTGTGTTACTTTGCCTAACTTATGTTATGTTATGTTATTTTATGTTCTACTCTATATATATTCTACAGGTACATCTATAAAATATTATAGTCGTTATACTTGTCTGTATGTGTGACCGCGTTGTTCTTGTAAACTATGCAACGGAGTTTAATGAGGGTTTCACCATCATTAAGTGAATTGATTCCAGATTTAGATAACTTACTCAAAAAAATAAATAATCTTGATATATTGTCAAGTCGTAAAAACCATGCGAAGCATTGGCGGCTGTGTAGTTATTAACTTGCAAAGTATAAAATTGAAAATAATGAAAAGTGAGGCTGTATATTAACCTGCGTAAAATGCGAAACGATTTTACTCCTTTTAGGAAATTCAAACGTGAGTTTTAAACAAAATGACCGATAACGGATAATATCGCTGTGAGATTTTAGTCATCAGCGTCATTAGTATAAAAACTCTTCTTCCTCTTCTTTTTCTCCTTACTTCTTTGAAGAAAAACTCTGAAGCGCGCCCGAGGTGGTATGGCCATATATTGAGAAGGCCAGAAGAACATGACTTAGCAAGTCCTCAACATGAATTCAGGTCCAAAGAAGCGAGGTAGACCCCTTTCCGCTTGGATGTCTGTAGTCAACGACGACCTGAAGCAAGCCCAAGTGAATGACTCGACAACCCAGAACCGAAACATCTGGCGAAGAATGACAAGGAGAGCCGACCCCAAATGAAATGGGATAAGGCTAGGCAAATAGAGAGAGCGTCAATGGTAAAATACAGAAAAAAACATCAACAACGTTTTTACGTTGTGGTTGTTTATTGCAACAAAAATATTTCGCAAACAAAAACAACCTACAATTTAGTTTTCCCGCCTGTAAACTGAAAAATTTGGGAGGACATTTTCAGCGCGCCAATGTCACTTGCACGAGGTAATTGTGTGCAAATACGTCGGAAGCAGGCTGGCTGGTAGCAGCTGGATGAGAGTTGCCGAAAATCGAGTTGAATGGCGTGCAATAGGAGAGGCCTATGTCCAGCAGTGGACTGCTATAGGCTGATGATGAATGATGATGATGAACGTCGGAAGCTGTCAAGCGCTCATTTGCCGCTGAATTACGCTAGTTTACGCTGAAATAGGCTCTTATTCGACGGACTTATGCCCGTGACTGTACACCACCGGACGGCACGTACTGACGTGTGCACAGACAAATAACATGGTCGCCATTCACGGAATATGTCTGAATTTTCAAATATTATTTCGCAATACCCTTGAAGTTCGTTCAACTTTATGATTTGAAAATGGTTGGAAGTTCAGTGTGGTTGATGGAATATTCAGAAACAGGCGTTGCTTTTAGATTATACCTTTGAGTTCCGTGACCTTTGCATGCTTAAAGCGAGTGTTAATTATATTTAACATGCAGAATAGAGGATGATTGGCTTATATTCATGGTTAAATTGCAGAACTGTTTTGGTGAAATATTGTTGTTTCGAAAAGGGAAATTGTGGGTAGGTAACTACAGAATAGTTCGGAATACCGAAATAGCAGCATTTTGGAATTGACTTCGGCATCTCCTCTTTGATGTTACTAAGCCGTTTATACACTTTCAATGTGTTCGGATCCTTTGTATGGACATATCTACCTATATTATAGCAAATAGTAGATATGCGGACATAGTTCAATCAGTATTCGTGAACAGTCGATTTATTACTGTAAGTGGCCAAACTAGCCATAGCCAGCCGTTAGAAGTGATTTGTTCGAACAGTTTTCAAAATTCTGCGAACACAACAAAACGAAAAGATAGCCGGAATAATTTCGATGAACAGTGCTTTATAAGACAATAAAATAATGCACAGCCCACTTTCGAAATTGCGTACGCAGTCTGTACCAAGCTTTAGCTACTTACATACAAACCTGACCTTTGTATGTCTCTGTCGCATATCGCTTCGAGCGAATGCAATATACTTTATCTTTGTAGCAAAAAGAATTGTGTTCAATATGTAAGAGCAACGGAACCCGGTATGTAATGCACTATCAAAGCAAAGATTTTAAAGAATCTTGGCGAAAAATCCCCGTTTGTTTTCTTTGCGCACTCACAATGGTTGGTCTTTCAAAGGAATAATCGTAAAGAAAGGTGCGTATATACTTCTTTCGATAACTTCTTTAAACTCACTTCAAAAGAACTGCCTTCATTTTTAAAGCGCAAGGATTATCTTATATATGTTGCAGTCAAAACTCTTAACCAGTCAAAAGTACTATTGACTAGCAAAATCAGTCAAAAGTACTTTTGACCGTATGCTTTAGTCAATAATACTTTTGACTGAAAATTATTGGTTATTAGTACTTTTGACTGCAAATTTGCGGTTAAAAGTACTTTTGACTGATGCTCTTGGTCAAAAGTAGTTTTAACTGCAATAAAGCATCAGTACTTTTTTGCCGTTTCATTCTTTAGTCTATCGCGACCACCATGCCCTATAGAAATATGAGCAGCATCAATAATGTCTTGGATTTCCTCAGCCGGCAAAAAATATTTGACAGGTTCTGTGTTTGTAACAAATTTTTTGATACCACAAACTTCAATGATGTTATAGCATTTTAGTCTACTGTACTGTAATGGTGTTTTCTTTTCATCAAATTCCGCGTCTACCACATCCATTGCAAACTTTTCAAATTTTTCTTTTGTCATCACATTGAAATGACTATCTTTCATATCTTCTATCGCTAAAATTCTTTGCAAAAAGCGTTCTTTCTTTTCGTAGTCACTCATTTTTGTTCTAATATCAGCACGTTCTCCACTATAAAAATTTATATGTGCGTTTGTCGTTATTTTTATCGACCACCTTAACTTTTAAGAGTTTTGACTGATACAACCAGTCAAAACCACTTTTGACGGAATCTCTTAGTCAAAAGTACTTTTAACCAGCTCCATTGGGCAAAAGTACTTTTAACTGTTATTTCAGTCAAAAGTATTATTGACTAAAGCATACGGTCAAAAGTACTTTTGACTGATTTTGCTAGTCAATAGTACTTTTGACTGGTTAAGAGTTTTGACTGCAACATATACATATATATAAAATTCTCGTGTCACAATGTTAGTTACCATACTCCTCCGAAACGGCTGGACCGATTTGTATGAAATTTTGTGTGCATATCGGGTAGGTCTCGGAGAATCGGCTACTATATAGTTTTTTTTTTTGCAAAACGACGTTTGCGGGGTCAGCTAGTTCCCTATATAATGCAATAGAATCTTTGAGTCTGTGAAATCTAGAGGAAATTTTGATCAAGATGTCATTGTGTAACTTTTTCCGAATCTAAATATTTTCAAATGTGACAAAAGAGTGGACTGAAAAGCTAACTACGTACATATATGAACTCACACCTTTTTCCCATAGAAAGCAACTCTTCTAAATTAAATAACATTAATGCTGTCGGGGTGGGTCTGGTTATTGAACAGGCTTCCATAGAGGGTTAAACCTTTATATTTTTTGCTACACATTTCACGCAATACATTTTATATAAATCTTGATTGTTTTAGTTTTAGATTATATTTTACCGTTTTGCGCGGTACCTACCTACAATAGCCTGCCTGTGGTATGACATTTTAAATTACTTACTGTATTTTTAAACGGAAATACAGTTGCTGCATCTGTACCAAATTACAAAAATAAAGAACAGACCTCGAGTGTCCTCTGAGGCGGCCATTACAAACAATGCAACGTTGCCGTTATTACGTCGGATGATACAAGGGTATCCAATTTCACCAAAGACGTCATTACGTCCGCTCCAGCAAGACGACACGTGCAGCAGTAGGTCGAGGATAAATAAGTCACTAAGTACGTGTACGTATCATAATTATAATAATTTACCTACATATAAAATTATAGTACTCACAACCGGCGTGCGTGTATGATCATAATTATGTATGAACGTAAACAATGTAAAAAGAGCCTACTCCCCATTGGAATAAGGCGTGAATTTATATATGCTTGTATGTATCATTATTATGGCATATGAACTGCAGCACTTAGAAAGTATGATAAAAGTTCTGTGTCTTTGAATTTTAAAAAAATATCAAAAATTGTCACTACAGGGCGTGGTAGATTTTAGCTATTTTAAACAAGTTCGAACCCCGACCCGACCCGACCCGAGTGAAGTCCCTGAACCGTCTCTGGACACAAGTGGAAAGATGTAACTCCAACCCGATAAAGGGCTACCACAATGGAACGGCAGTAGGGTGTGGTTGTGGAGCTATGTCGCAAACCATGCTCCGTCTCCTATCCTGCCGTCTGTGTCCCAAAACATGCAGTCAAAGTGACATCTGCACTGCCACCGACGTCGCCGTGGTAGTGGCGAAGTTTTGGGCCAAAAAGATCTAAAATACAGTCGTGCCAGCGATATGAAGAAGAAGTTAAACATAGCGTTATAATTATATACATCATACACAAAATCACACCTTCTTCCCATGGGGTTAGGCAGAAACTACAGAATGTCTCCTGCTACGATTCTTAAGGTGGTTTTACACCGGCGAGGCGCAAAATTTCTATCCACGCCCTGTCCAAGGGCGAAAAAAAAGAAGAAATGTTTGCCATACAGAATTCTCGCCCATCCCATCTACGCCTCACCTCGCCGCCCACATATATATATAGCGTGGCAGTTTAGTCACCTGTATGGGGTGATTCTGCCCTTCATTTTAACAACTTTCGCTAAGAAACCGTTACCTGATTCGTGAAAAAAAAACAAATTCCTATACAACATTAGACAGACTATTTTGAAGCATGTATGGTTTTTTTAATTTTACAATTCGGGTAGGTTTATATTTAATTGCGAAAGTTGTTTCGAATGACGTGAAGAAACACTCCCTTGACGGATCCAGGTGACTAAATCGCCAACCTGTATATCGTTGTGTTGCTATTTTATAAAGTTGGGAATATAATGTGTTTATAATTAATTTTACCATATGAACCAAAACCAATTAGTTATTCTGTGTCAAAACTACGAGTAACAACTTAGATTGACGTTCTGTGAGAGTCTAAAAAGGTAAGAATCATTTGCTAGGATATTGAAGTCCCAACAAGAAAGCGAAATGCTTCAAATGCGATTTTCCTTTCCCCTTTTATATGAGCCAAACATTTAGGATGCTTGCTTGTTTGCTTTTTGGAATTTATATTTAAGACATGTTATTTTTTAAAGAATTAGTGTCACCAATTATTTAAGTTTTAGTTATAAGTACACATTTTTGACGAATGGTAGAAAGTATCAGACACCAAACATTTTAATGCCTTTATTCTATGCAAATAAATATTTTCTATTCTATTCAATATTCTATTCCATAATAATATATATATAGAATAGAAAATGTTTATTAGATTACTAGGTTACTAAGCACAAGCAGTAGGTTAATAAGTACTTGAAAATATTTTGTGAACCTACTAATCTGATAAACATTTTCTGATATAACATCTGATAACAATAATAAAGCTAGAAACTCTTAAAACTTTTAGTTTGACATCTTATCATAATATAGAAAAACTACCATTCATCTTTATCCATCCTCGAAGTGTTCGCGATAAACTTTTGCCATTACCTACTGAAGAAACTTGGGTTATTTACGATATTGGCCACGAAACAAACATAGAGGATGCTTTTCGCTCGATGACCTTTTTGACCTCCCAAACTGTTAAACTTTCCGCGGATTTTTACCAACACAAGTCTACATTTGGGACTTTGAAAAGTGAGTGGGTTTGTTTTTATTAAAATACTAGCTTCTGCCCGCGAGATCATTCGCGTGGAAATCGTAAGACACAATATACTAAAATAATTGCCACATTTTTATAAAATTGCTCTGTATACTACGTTTGTAGTTTTGATCTCAGCAGCCAAAATATGAAAATAGTCAGGACTGGCCACGCGGGAGCAAGCAACGCGTACAGTTGGCCGTGTGAGAAGCAGCTCGTCCGCGTCCTGAGGTAGATAATTAACCACAGCCTTCAGCAGCAGTTTCCCATTGTTTGCGAAGTCTTTCGTATTAATGAATTAATGAACGCCTGCGTTTCAGCATGTACATCCAAATGGCACAACACTGATGCATTCTTTCAGATTATTCCTAACGAACAGCTATCACAAATATAATAAAAGAGAAGATGGTAAACAGTAGAAATCCCGTGTGTTAACAACACACGGGATTTCTCATTAACATTCATCTAACCATAGATGTTTATTTTTATTATGACCAAAGATGACAGAAGAGGCAATATCGAACTTAAGTTTGCAAAGCAGTCGTCGAACCATTAACTATTATTATATTTGCTTTGTTGAAAGTTGACTAAAATAACCGTTCTTATAGTTATTACGTCGTGCCCTATTCAGCCTAGTGAAGTGACGGAATAATTCGACTGTTGGCATACACTTCTTCTTCTTAGTGTGTCGATAGCAATCTAAGTGTACTCGGCCCAGAATTCGGCGACTTGTTTGGCGCCATCACTAGCGTCCATCAGTTCCTGTAACGTGCAGCTGACAAGACACGCAGGGCACGATATTAAGTGTCCCATTGTTATACATTGGTATATTGTGTTCTCTCTCATCTCAGTCAAATTTTCTTACGAAATTTATGGGAAGTTTTTTGCAATTTCTGTCTTGCGAGATTTTTTTAACGCCCTTATTGCCCCATCTCAAAAAACCACCTTGAATATGTCATGATTGACTGGCTCGACTTTATACAATTTGCGGTAAACTAAAGAAGAATACTAAGAAATCGCAATATTGCTCATCCCCCATAGCAAATAGTGTTACAATGCCAAAGCCTATAGACTGACCAGACCTATAGGAAATAATGTATGCAAAAATTTAACATAATTTGACAAACAGATAAACAATAAAAATTCTAAAAACTATATTTTTGGCATTGGAATCGTTTCCAGACCTCGTACCAATTATTTTTTTCCAAAGTACAGTTTTAACTTCGCTACGATTTTATTGTATGTATAGACTGCGGATGATAACAGCAATAAACCATCTTAAAAACTCCAAAAGTTGTCAAACATTTTGCCATTACACGCTGGGCAAAAGCTTTTCTCTGAACTAAACCAGGGTTTACTTATATACTTACCTGTAATTAGACAAAGCGCTATATATCCTCATTCGGAACACACCTCTACCATCAACCCGCACTGGGCCCGCGTGGTAGATTATAGCCCACTTTCTCTCACAGAAAGAGGAGGCCTGTGTCCCAGCAGTGGAAACATTATAATATGCTGATTATACACACCTCTGATCTCTCGACCCGAACTGTCTTATTCTACGAAATTATTCACCTCGGGTACAGCACTTTTGACTCAGCGGAGACGTATCAATTACCCGGAACTAACCCTTGCATCAATATTCATGATGACACATCGTTGGGACGTAATTCTGAATGATGCGAGACCATTACTTGCAGTAGGTAGCACCTACCTAACTTAATGGGGGTTTGGCCTGTTGTTACAGGACTTAGAACTCAGCAAGCTTTATTGGTTCGGTGACTTTAGTAGTTGGCTGCCACTGTAGTTGAAGCTTATAGGAGTTGCAATGGTTGGGCGGTATGACGAGGTATATACACTTTTTTCTAGTTTAACCAGCCTTTACTATTCCCACTGCTGGGACACAGGCCTCCTCTCTGTGAGAGGGAGCAGACCATAATCCACCACGCGGGCCCAGCGCGAATTTTTGGTTCTAGAACATGCCGGTTTCCTCACGATATTTTTCTTCACCGTTTTGAGAGCAGTGGTGATGAAATTAAATACACAAAGTAAAGTGCCTGCCTGTGTTCGAACTCACGACCTACAACTCGCATGACGAGGCCACCATCTCTCCGACTATCTTGAGTTTTAGACTAACGAAAAGCCATCAATAGAATACACGTATGTTTACGAATTGCATTGCACTAAAGTCGGAAACGCGGTTATCAACTTTATACCTTACTACTAAGGGCATTGGGGTGAAAAAAGATCAACCGTGAACTTTGTCGAGGGTATCTACGAGTATGTGTAACGTGTTTCCTTGTTGTGTTTCAGGTATACCCACCTACAATTGATGATAATGGTGTGAGATAGTGGGCTCATAAACAAAAACGCAAGATGTAAGAGCGAGAATGGTTACCGATATATCTTTGGCATATGTGTGTGACTATTCACACATAGATGGTGAAGTATATCAAAGATACATGAAGGGCGGTTTTTTTTTTTAATTGTCTTATGTAATTTTGACGTCCAAAAAGTGCTAATTCTCAACCTAATTTTAACAAATGACTTTTTGTAGCTATTGTACACCGTTTCCAATCATTTATTCCACTAATAGTATACCCAATTTTTTTATTTTTCATGTTGCTTTAATTTCTTAGCCATTAGTGGCTAGGTACATAGTATAGTAGACCTCGTAATTTATTTACCACTTTTGACAGCAATTCACAGTAATTTGAAACTTCAATAAGGTTGTAACTATCTAGCTCTCACACAGACAAATCAACCTTGTCGTATTAAGTTGTGCAAGTGAAATTCAACCTTAGGATCACCCTGAGGTTGAATGGCAATTGCAAAGCTATTACGAGGTTGACTATGTGATCTACCTACTAGCAATTTATAACCCGTACCTACCAAAGTTTCAACTCCAGGAAATTTCAGTTCGACCCTGTTATCCGGTAGATATAACTTATGTATTACCCTGGAGATTAAGCATAGCCGACGGCTAATAACAACGCTGCATATTCTTGAGCTTGACGTATGTAATTACAAGTGTAAAGTTTGCGAGTACTTATCTTTATGAATATATTCTTAATGTCAAGGTAGACGCAACGCTATTCTTTTGAAACAAACCTTCTCAAACTTTTATGAACATTAAAATAATTTACGAATGAACATAAAAATAATAATTAAGTGAATTATTTGAAAATATTTCGCACCAAATATTCGATTTATGTTCAATATTGTATACCGAAGATTCGTATTCGGCCAATTATTCGGCAAACATGCCGAACATTTTGCCGAATAATATCGTATTAAAAAGTTGTATCTATAAGTCTGTAAGCATATATGAAGTTGCACAATTACATAATTGTATTGTATCCATATCAAGTGTGTATTATTATTTATTCTGCCTATACAAAGAGATACATAGTAATAATCTTACATTGCTTCAATTATAAGCAGTCTTGATCTAATAGAAGAAATAAAATTTTTAGATTTGTATTGTTGGAAAAATTCGACTCATTGGCGCGCCAAATCCTGCCGAATATTCGTAATTTTTTTACCGAACATTCAGCCGATTATTTGTATTCGGTAAAACCCGTATTTGACCCATCACTACTTTCCATCGCCTATGAAACTTTAATTACCAAGTAATTATATAATTCTGTATTGTACGTACTCTCAGCTCAGTTCAGACATTTTTCTTTCTTTCTGTGTTGTAGGTACTTTAAGGTAAAATTTGAAAACTTCCCACAGATTTTCTAGCATATCGTTTCGCACGTTCAGTAATAACTGTGACAAATTGCTCGCCTACCCGATTTAAAAATTAATGCGTTTTAAAATTGAGAGCTCACTGAATATTGCTACATACCTAAACACAGCGCATGAATTGTAGGGATGTTTGGCACATGACATACATACGCATAAACTACGTGATATACGCGCAGTGTGCTATCACCTAATCACAACCCTCTGTTTCTGTACCAAATAGTTAGCTAGAATACTCCAGATCAATTTATATATTTTCACGCGTGGCCACTATTTTGAAAAAAAAAAAACAAAATGGCGGGCAGGTAGGTAGGTATGCCAGGCTTCATATAAAAAATTTCCAATCCCTTTTCCAAGTAATTATGAACATCCTGATGATAGCTTCTTTGAAGTCTGAAAAATGTCTTTGGAGATCTGAAAAAGTTGGCAAATAACAGAGAATTTATTAGCAAGGACATTTCAGTAGTTAATAACTTTGGATTGATTTTTATATAAATAAGCACTCATTTATAAATAATACATAATTAATCAAGTTATAGTAAAAAATAGTAACCAGTTTGATACAAACATTTAGTAGCTACTAATGACAATATCATGACCTCTAACTTAAAACATAACCAAACTTAAAATTATATTTACGTAAATAACAATTAATACCTAATTAATGAATAAGAATAACAAAATCATATCCCAACTGAAATCTAAAAATATTCACAAACTAAAATATAGCGTCGAACAGACAGGTGCTTCACTTTGTGTAAATTATTTCATCACCACTGCTCTCAAAACGGTGAAGGAAAACGTCGTGTGGAAACCGACATGTCCTAGCACCAAAAATTTGAAGACATGTGATATCTGCCAACTCGCAGTGGGCCCACGTGGTATCTGCAACGCGAATTCGAATTTTACGGCCCACTCCCTCTCACCGAGAGGTGGCCTATGTTTCAGCAGTGGGAATATAATAGGCTGATTATGAGGTGACATGTGGTTATATAAGCACATGTAACCCGTTCCAGACTGTATGACCACGCATTAAGAGAGCCCCCTTAGCGTGAAATCGCTTAGTTAATAAGTTTCATACCCTTTCTAAAGGCTTTATTTATAAGGCACCCACGGAATAGCTCGGTTAAGCAGCCGACAACCTCATAGGTTGACCTACGAGATGCCGCTCCCAAAATAATAATAATAATACATAAGCACCTTCATGATGATAGGGGTCCGTGGCTAAATAGTAACAGCCGCACAGGTCGATCGATCAGGTTAAGCCATTCTTGCCGCGGTTGGTCTGTGGAGGGGTGACCATCTTTACATACTGAGACCCCTTCGTGCCTCGGAAAGCACGTTAAGCCGTTGGTCCTGGCGGTCATTCGTGGATCTTTGACAGTCGTTACGGGTAGTCAGAAGCTCGAAAGTCTAACAACCAGTCTTACCAAGCGGTATCGTATTACCCAGTAACTCGGTTGTGGAGGTCAGATAGGCAGTCGCTCCATGTAAAATACTGGTATTCAGCTGCATCCGGTTAGACTGGAAGCCGACCCCAACATAGTTGGGAAAAGGCTAGGCACCTTCATGATGATATGGCTAGAAAGGGGGACATGTTGCGCCATCCCCATATAAATTGTGATAAGGGCGGAGAATGATGATGCCCTTTGTAAATTACCTACTTAGCTCACAATATTTTTCCCAGCATCATACATACTCATCGTTCAGACAAAAGCACTTTGTGTCAATTACTCCCTGCATCGATAAAATCGCGTTAAACCTGCAACATGCTATAACTTCGTTACGCTGCAAATTGAGGGGATGTTTATACCGAGTTTTTTTTTAATAAATATTTTTTTATAAATGGTTTTGCGGCTATATTTTCATTTACAGTACAGTATTTATTACTTGAATGTAAACTAGAACCAGCCTCAACTTCATTTGCTTTGAAAATTATGTTAAATATAATATGAAAACTATGACAGTACAGTAGGTACTAGGGATAATGACTTTCTTATAAAAACTTTTTTACAAAAAAAAACAACCGACTTCCAAAAAAAAACACTACAAAGTGAAAAATAACTTTAATTTCGGAAGTCGGTGTCGTTGGTTCCACATTTTCGTTTTTTTGACACCGACTTCCGAAATTAAAGTTATTTTTCACTTTGTAGTGTTTTTTTTTGGAAGTCGGTTGTTTTTTTTTTGTAAAAAAGTTTTTATTTTTCGCTTTTTAGTTGTACCTACCCCATAATACAAATTCATATAACACTACTTGCTATGTGAATATTAGTGGAAGGAAGATAAACATCATCAATATAAACTAAGTGGAAAACAAACGTATTGTTGAAGCTAATTCCAAAACTACCCAAGCAAAGTTCATAAAATTTATATGGGACCACCTCTGAAGCATACCTTATTCATTAATTAGACTAGATGCTGATAATCCTGGCTGCAGCATCAGGCCAGACTTATGTCAACATTGCATTGAACTTAAAATTTAGTCCCGTTTAAAATGATCCCAAAAACGACTACGGTGCTGTAATTTCAAGGTTTGTACTTTTTCTGATGCTCCTGGCTTCAGCATCAGGTCTCTCTCGTGTTCTTCATTAACAGTACGTTTATCCACACATCGAGCCCTTTTCAATGAGCCTAAACACGATATATCTGCTGTTAGTTGTCGAGGAGTTAGGCACTCTGCAGACTATCCTGACTGCAGCATCAGGTCATGACTTGATGATCATGAGAACAAATGTGGCAAATGCCCTATCAAACATCAAAACAATTTACTAAAACAGTCCTTGCCTGTTCGAGTAACTTCTTACTGTTAAGGAGTTGTACCTTCCATCATCAGCCCAGCTACCTGAGATGGTGACAACCATACGCAAATACACAAGATCCTTCATAAAATATGCGAAAAACAATAAGTGAGCCTATAAAATTTGAGGGTTGCCCTCGATTTCTCTAAGATCCCATCATCAGATCCCGACTTGTTGACTATGGGACCATTTGGGAAGTATACCCTTTCCAACAAAAAAAGAATTTTTCAAATCAGTTGGCAAGCGACGGAGTTATGCGCGAACAAACCTAAAAAAAAAAAAAAAAAAAAAAAAAAATACAAACATTCGAATTGAGAACCTCCTCCTTTTTTAGAAGTCGGTTAAAAAAGCAGAAAACCGGAAATTATCCGGAAAAGAACCAGAGTTACTGGCACAGCAGACAAGTCCTGGAGTTATCGACAAGCGTAGTGTGGTATGCCCTCCAGCTAAGTGGACCGACGATTTTAAAAAAGGTGGCGGGTACAGACTAAATGCATAAGACGGAGGACAGAGTGTTATGGCGCAACCTGGGTGAGGCCTATGTCCAACTGTGGAATGCGTTAGGCTGAGTTTATTGAAACATTCTTATAAAAACAAAGTATCTACGGGTGTTTGCCAAACAACCGTAGATAATACTACTCTTGACGTTATTCTTGTATTGATCAGTCGAGCCGTTAGCAACAGTGCGCCGTCTGTTGCAATTATTGCACGCTTGTGTCACTACAAGTTGCACATTCACGTTACACGTGGCACGTTCGGACGATCCTGTCCACCAAAACAGGAAACGGCCAGTAAAAATAATATCCGGCAACAAATCAAGTAATTATTTATTTTCCTCATTCATTACGAAGAAGTGACAAAAGAAATTTCTTCCTTATACTTATTTAGTTTCTTTGTATTGACATAGAAAGAGGGATAAAACTTCTGATCGCTCAGTGAAAGCCGACGGACACTTAATGTCCCCAAGTTATTTAATTAGAAGTTTTGTTTGAAATACTTCCCCAGTGGTGGCACGTTCTCTAGGTGATGTTTATGTCGCAGCGTCAACACTGATCAGTCTTTATTTTTGTTGATTATTAGTAACGTAATCGGAAATGTGAAGTAGTGAGGAGGTGAGGTCGATATAGGAAAAAAAAACGCAACAAACTAAATAGTAATGGGCCTCAATGGATTTTGCCACGGATATCGACAATCTTTGACTGGCTATAGTGACTATATTTGGTTGAATTCTTGTATGCAGAATGGGAATGTCATTCGAACGATGTTTAATTATTTCGTACTAGCTTCTTCCCGCGACTTCGTCCGCGTGAAATTTCACCCCCCCATTCACCCCCTTAGGGGATGAATTTTGAAAAATCCTTTCATAGTGCACCCCTAGACCTCATAAGGAACCTACATGCCAAATTTGGAATCTCTAGACCCAGCGGTTTGGGCTGTGCGTTGATATGTCAGTCAGTCAGTTTTCCTTTTATATATATAGATTGACACTGGGTTGACGGCTGACTTGTCAGTGGATATTTTTGAGGTTTGTGAACGTTAATGTTTGGTTAGAGCTGACGGAGCTCATTTTTGGTGTCGAGACACATTAACAAAAGGTTGTCTTGCAATCCTATGTTGAATTCACTGCGTTTCCATATTGTAATGTGAATGCATCTGCCTAATCTAGTGATATTTTTATAATAAGTGAAGTTTAGTACATATAAATAAAGACGTCGGTACTTAGTGTTTTGACTATTATTTCGGTTACCTATCATATCCGACCATTCTGATAACGAAAAAATCTAAAACACCTTCGTTATAATAATATATATATAACTAGCTGCGCCCTGCGGTTTCACCCGCATAAATTTCGATCCCGTGGGAATATCGGGATAAAAACTATCCTATGTCCTTACTCGGGACTCAAATTATCTCTATACCCAATTATAAATCGGTTCAGCGGTTTAAGCGTGAAGAGGTAACAGACAGACAGATAGACACACTTTTGCATGTAGCGGTTTATAATATTAGTATGGATTGTATGGTTTCTAAACATTTTAAAAGGGTCAATCGTATAATAGGATCAGTGAGATTTGTTTTTAAATTATACAGATAACATCAAAGTACCTAATGAATATGGGTTATCACGTATGTGTCCAGAATCTAATTCATTTTCTATATCGGGTTAAATCAATAACCATCTAATGTACCTAATCTCGAAAAAAATAAAATGGTAATTCATAGGTTATGTTTTGCTTTCGTTATTTTCACTTCTTCTTCCTTGGTTGGTCTTTTCTAAAATATACCTTCTAAAT
Source organism: Hydraecia micacea (assembly GCA_914767645.1). Lineage (NCBI taxonomy): Eukaryota > Metazoa > Arthropoda > Insecta > Lepidoptera > Noctuidae > Hydraecia > Hydraecia micacea. Next base: position 8,895,730 of record OU611794.1, read on the forward strand.
TCGGCTTCTTGCAGCATAGTTTATTGATGAGTTAATTAATTACTAACAATATTGTACCTAATTGGCCATTAATTCGGCTTGTGTGTATGGCCAGATGTATGAACGTAAACAGTAAATGAATTATGTAAGTATCGAAGCAAGTGGTGTTCTGTAGTTTCTGTCCAACCCCACGGGAAGAAGGTGTGAACTGTGAGTTTCTGTATGTAGGTATGTAATATTGTACCTACTTCGAACTTCAAACATACCGTTCCGATACTCGTTCTTTAAGGAACGTTTATGTGTATGCAACCAGCGGGGTAATTGCGTAGCACACTAACAGTAGCAATGGCTTTCATTTTGACAGTTCAACAACATTCATTGTGTTATTTACGTTTTTGAGCAGACAAATTTTTCGAACATATGAAGCAATGCATTAGCAATATAATTCAAAATGATTCAGATTGTAATTGATAGTGTGTTACACAATTAGGGTGCAATGTTTCTCATTCTGAATGAATAATTGTATTCTGTTTTTGAAAAATAAATGTCTTATACCATATAATTATACCCCCTTACCAATTAACGTATTATATCAGATGAATAGTTACACACCGATTTCTCTCTTTCTTTCGTCAGTAATTTGACTTTCGTAAGAAGAAGACAAAGCGTTGGGTAACTATACAACGTTTATTAGTAAGGGGGAAATATTATATCTATCACTAAACATTACTACATAAATAACCCATACATTCACATCCCATTTCTCGCTCCGTTGCTCCTCGGCCTATGAATTAACATCACGTGCGAGACATACCTTGACTGTTCATAAAGCTATTAGTCACAATTATGTAAGCAATAACCGCCTTTATCAACACCGAATAACGGTCATTGTAGTATGTGCGTACCTATGTTATAATATTATTGCATAAATGTTTGGACGTATTTCTACCGAATTCCCTAGCATCACTTCGGTTTACCAATTCCATTTGTAATACGAGTTTTCCAATATCAGCATCCTTTGATGTGCTTACATTTATCACTTTCTATTTTCAATATTCACACAACATTTTGGTAACAAAAATTTCGTGAGCGGATTTGCACGAAAAAAATCCGGTTAAAATAAAACTTACCGAATAGCGCTGATTGTTTTTTTATTCGAAGAAACGGAGCGATGCCATTTGAAAAAAAAACTTCAGTAATAAAGTAAAACTAAACTTTTTACTCAAATTACTGAATATATGAAGTTACTCGTCGGTTTGCTCATCTAACAGAAAATCAGATTATTAGCTAAGAATAGTAAAACTTAACCACAGAATATAACACATGTGCACATAAGAAATGAGATACTAAATCCAATTTGTATCGCGAGGATGGTTCTAACGAGAGAAATATTTCTCACAGAGATAATGCAATAACATATAGAAGATATTGCACCTAACTGAGATACAACAGCTTCAGCCATATTAATGGTTTTCTTTTTTTAGCATTGGAAATGCTTTTTCATTGGCTCCGGATATAGGCCCTCATTTTACGAAATAGTGAGATTTGGCTAGGGCTTCGTCAGTTTTAGGGCTACGTGAATGATTGAGGTTTCAAAAAGTGCGTATTGACAAGAGCTACAATATAGAAAAAAAAATGCAAAAGACAAAAACTTTTTTTGGAAAATGTAAAAAAGAATCGCATTTTCATGTCTTTTGTGATAAAATCGTCTAGGTATATCTCTAAAACTAAATGCGATATCAAAAAAAATGAAAAAAAACCCTCGGGGTATTGGGTCTAGGTGTTAAGGTACCCTTTGTGTAGCCGTATTTTGGGCAACGCGCGGAAGGCGCTAGGCGCGTAAGGGCGAGTCGGCCCGCGGGCTGAGGAGCAGAAGGCTGCGAGCGAGCCGCCGCGGCTGAGGCTGACCAGCGAAGCCAGCCAGCAAGCCGAAGCTGCGGTGGTGAGTGAGGCATTTTTTAAATCTTGAACACAACCATCTCTCGACGGTTACTTTGGGGTAGATTTCGGATGATGGCCGTGGTCTTGTGGGTGTTGTTATTTCGCTAATTTTTGAGAATTTGTTTATTAAAATAATTTTAAATTTATTGCTTGATTGATTTTTAATTTTTCAAGGTCTTTATGACTACGAAGGTTATTACAATAGTATGTACAAATTATCTTATTCTATTTGTACACAGATCGTGATTATTTTTTGTTATATAGGCTATGCTTCGCCTTTACAAAAAACTTTACTTAAAACATGTTTTTATTGACATAAATATATTTTGAGTTGACATGTATTGACTTATAATAAACATCGTTTAACTACTAGGTATGTTCAAGTCTTAGTATGGACCCATATAATATTTAGTTTAATCAAATTCATTTTCCTGACATTTTCATTTTATAAAAAAAAAACTGAAAACTAGGTAATCCCGCGACTAGGATGCTATCACAATATTTTTAAATATTATGACTTATGACTGACCTTTATATTTAAAAATATTGTTACCACGCTGGCTTCGAGCGATGCAAACCTGGCGAGTTCCGTACTAATCAAATATCAAAATGCAGTATTAGGTAGATGTACGTATTTATTCTTATATTTTACTAGCTAAGTTGAATATAGATAACTTTATAACTAGGGGCCCGTGGCTAAGTAATAAAAGGTCGGCTACGCTTGCCGCAATTGGTCTGTGGATGGGTGACCATCTTTAAATACCTTGACCCCTATGTGCTTCGGAAAGCACGTTAAGCCGTTGGTCCCGGCTGTCATTCGTGGATCTTTGACAGTCGTTACGGGTAGTCAAAAGCTCGAAAGACTGACAACCAGTCTTACCAAGGGGTATCGTATTACCCAGTAACTGGGTTGTGAAGGTCAGATAGGCAGTCGCTCTATGTAAAATACTGGTATTCAGCTGCATCCGGTTAGACTTGAAGCCGACCCCAACATAGTTGGGAAAAGGCTAGGCAGATGATGTACTAGTAGGACGAAGGTAGTTTTTAAGAAATATTATTTTCATATCTTTCAAATTATTAAATCAGAACAAAAACGAAACAATTTTAAAACAAACATAGAATGTAAATACCCGCGAAGCCGTATTGATATTTTTTAAATTCGGCTAGCTAGAGTAAATATTGAGCTAGTTAGTACGGACTAACTAGCTCAATATTTACTTATAATCTCTCTTAATCTCTCTCTACCTCTTTATTTATTTAATTATAGCACGTTTAAACGTGCTATTATTCTAGCTAATTAATGAACTGCTTTGCTTGTATTCTACCGAAATATATGAAAATCATCTCTAACGGTATAAGGTTAGAGGTTTCTTTCATTCTTATCTTTAGGTACACTGTTTCTGTACTAAGGATGTTTATATATTTAATGAACCAAATCAACAACATATACATCCTTTGTCCTGCCCACGACTGGTGTTGAAAATACCACGCATTTGTAAAGTCAAAAGTCACAAGTGTAAAGTCGCGTGACCTAGTTCGTGGATTTAGTTTTGTACGTTCTGAAATCAAAAGTCATCTCCACAGAGACACTTTCCTGGTGTACAGGGAACGTATTAAACATTTGCTCAAATACTAGTTTTTTCGATTCATTTATTGATTTGAACAATAGCTGACCGATAACTGGTGTAGAAAGCTATGTAAACAATAATAATACCTCTTTGTCTGTGCAATTATGGACGAAGTTATGCTGACGAACAACTACCGGGGATTTATTGTGAAAGACGGCACGATTGACATCTGTCGGGCGGATCAAACCGGAATAAATCCACCGGCCGGGAGAATGGAGTATTCCCGTTTGAAAAATCAATCGGGCATATTATCTCCGGGTGTTCACGTCTAGCTAATGGATACTTGCATAGACACAACCTTGTAGCCAGGATAATCCATTAGCAACTGGCTCTGAAATACAGCCTGTTGGAGTCGGAGGTGCCGTACTACAGGTATGTGCCCGACCCAGTTCTCGAAAATGGAAATATCACCTTGTATAATAATAATAATATCACACTGACAGGACTATTGGTTGCAATAAGCCTGATATAGTGGTGATGGATCGATTACAGCGGCGTGCAATGATTGTTGACATAACCATCCCGCATGATGAAAATCGTGAAAGCCGAGGAAGGTAAACAAATCAAGTATCTTGACTTGGCTTGCAAGGTTGTCGACATGTTCATGTGGACTCAGCAATCATTGTGCCGATAGTCGTGACAGCCAATGGATTAATAGCCAAGAGCCTCGACCAACACCTGAGGAGGCTTTCGTTGAGCAGCTGGATCAAAGGCTTGATTCAGGCAGCAGTACTTTTGGACACGGCACGCATTGTCAGGAGGTTCCTCTCTCTGGAGCCCTGACCGCCGGTAGCTTGGACCCTGCTCCCGATACCGGTGAGCTACTATTTTTTATATTTCCAAATATTTTTATATTTTTATTCTAATATTTAAAAATATAATTTATATGTATTTACTGAAATAAAGGAGATAATACCTCTAAACTAATTAGATTTTCCATTGTTTTATTAGAAGGTACCTATTATATCTCGGATTCAGCACAATATTACCTACCTTTGTCTTATTTCTATCATGTAAGTCTTTATGAGCTAATCAACACCACGGGTAGTCCCAAAAGTTATATTCATAGGATTATTACATTAGGCAGTAACCCCAGGGCTCAACGTAACATTTCTCGCGTAACTTCTAAGTAATATTGCATTGGGTATAATAAAGAAATTACTTTTAATTATAACATACACCATGTATTAGAAATATGTGGGTGTTACACGGACTATCAAATTGAACAACTTTCTCTTTGGTACTAACATCTTAATCACGAAAAATTAATCTCAAGTAGTTGATCGTATTTATCTTATTCCAAATAGTTAGTACCTACAAACTATTGTTTGAGGAGTGTGATAAAAGTTATGTAGGTATCAAAATTTTGTGATCTAGGCAACCAAACCAAAAGGTTTATATTTTTAAGTTAGATTGTACTGAAAATAAATAGGTACTATTAACGAAGAATATCAATAAATTCCCGAGTCGAAATAAAACCTGTTTGTTGTGTTGGAGAACATTGTATAAATAGTAAAAACACTTTTTTTTTGTTTCCGATCCGCTGGTTATATGTAAACTGTTGGCTCCCATTTGTCTTATGTCAAAAATATTAGACTCCAAGGAGGTTGGTAGTATTAACCTCCTCGGAGTCTAATATTTTTGACATACTAATTTCATGTAAGGCGTAACCTACAATAAGTTTGCGCGATATTTATATTGCGCAAAATGATTGTATCAGCCCTTGCACTTAGACGATCAATTATTTTCAAACAATAACATTGACGGCCTATAAGTTGCAATGCTTTCGCGTTAGCAAGGCCTGCCAACAGTTTAGTAAAATACTGCGTAAAACTATCTACACGGTGCAATGGAAAAAATATGGTACATTAAAAATTAAACTCACTCAAACTTTTGTTCAATCATTGCGCAATCTTCAATACGGACCCTAAACAGTCAAAAAAAAACGTTGCACAATTCGTGATATTGTGCAATATATTTGAACGTTTAGGGTCTGCCTTACACTCCAACCAGCGATCACTTTCAGATTCATTCGTTCCGGCATTTGGCGTAAAATACTTTTTTACAGATAGTGCAATCCACGAAGACGCGCCCCACTCTTTTTCCTAATCGTAATATCGCCAGCTAATTCCGCTACTATTTTGTTTTTTTTGATACACGCTAATTACCCGCTAAGTAATAAGTAATTAGTGTGTATCGAAAAAACTAAAACACTAGCGGAATGTTGCACACTTGTACTGTAAGAGATTAGGAAGAAGAGTGGGGCGCGTCTTCGTGGATTGTACTATGTGTAGATTATAAAGTTTTTCCTAACTATATGGGAACTACTCAATGAACTTATAGAGGTATGAGGAACAGGGTGTAAAGTTCACTCATACTCTATAGAAAGGGGAGGATCCTCCGACCAGACGGGTATTGTGTCTGGCGGGCAACTGCCCGATGATTCATGTCGGGCCATTATGTATGCTAGTTGCGCGGTAAACTCTGCTTGTGAGATGCAGGATTTGCGTGACGTCAGTACGACGCTTTGTTCGCATGTGGCGTGTAGATACCGCTACAAACTGAAGTCCCGTGTGTAAAATATCTACTTCAAAAACAGCTCTCCGCACCAACTGAATGCAAAGCTAATCACAAAGTGTAGCAGCAGCACTATTTCCTGCTAGAGGAAGCCCGCCCGGAACGTACGGAACTACCGACAAACTATTTAAGTTTTATGTCACGGAAATTGACGTAGCAACAGCGAAAATTCTCACGCGAATACCCGAGTGGGAAGTGCTCTATGTGTTATATTGGATATATTTGTGATATTGAAACAGGTTTTATGCTTCTGTGGTTCTAGACAAGGGAGCTATTCGACAGACGAGACGTGGTTATCGAAATATTTTAACGGTTTCTGCCTTGAATTTTTTTACTTGACGTAGCGGTTGCTACGTCAGTGCTACGCCGTAGCGGCCTGTGTAGTAAAATGTTGGATGGACTAAACAGATAGATGTGCTTGTGTATTTTTCACTATTAAATGCTGATGTTACATTTTGCATTAGTTAAGTACTGTTATTACTTTCTCGTGGACGGAATTTTAAAAGCGTCTTCATATATATTACAGTTTACTTCCCTGTGTTATCATGATGCCCATGCCGTGACATGGACGTGGACGGACACGATAATATCTTTAAGTAAGGAATTATAAAAGCGCACAGTTTTTGAAGATATCTTAAATGTCGTTTATGTACAGGCTAAACAAGTTCAGCGTTTAGCCTCACGTTACTCAATTATGCGTAAATTTTAAATTAATTCGCGCGTGTAGCGTCACTGCAGGCAGTATTTAATATTTTTACGAAATATTAGCTCTTCTGCACGTCGCATCGCCCTCGTGGATATAGAAAATTATTCCGCGAAAACGTAGTACCAGGATAAAGTATCCTATTTCCTAACCTACCTTTGTGCCAAATAAAGAAATCCGTTCAGCCGTCGAGGCGTGACAGGGAACAAATAGATAATCGGACTTCACATTTATAACATTTGTTCAGCTGTGTTTACGGAAAAAACGCGCGTAACTTGGTGCTCAAAGACTCATACTGTCCTGGAAACCGAAATAAAAAGTATTAATTTCGTTTTCTCATTTCTATTAATTCATCTTCATCACATAATTTAGTTATTCTAAAACTAAATTATGCGTTGCTTGTAAGTGGACCAAAATGTTTATTAGTCATGTTCAAAAGTACTACATAATAAGCACTAAAACCGCGCTTATCATTTTTATGAGCTCATCACACAAAACCATATTTTAAATTTCCAGCTAAACATAGATTCGTTACATTATTACTCACTGGTTTATTTATGAGCCGTTAAAAGCCCCATTAACGCATACCATCGTAAAGTTGTACGTACCATCTGGGAATAATTTTATTTAGACTAACTAAATAAAGGTTGTTCAGTATTGAATCTCTTAAGTAGGTCAGAGATACAATATTTTTCCAAATCAAGAAATAAAACTGTGATCAGAAATTTTTATCGAGATATTGTGATCGTGAAAACGTTGAACTAAGTACCTGTAAGTATGTACTTCATAAACCACCTTAGTTTTTACGTTTTCAAGTAGACTACATGAAAACGTATAAGACTAAGCAGCTTTATTATATTGCTCTCAATTTACCTAATAAAGATTTATACTGTCAGTTTTCTATTTGGTTAAAGAACGTTATTGGAGAATTTTCTTTATATTTAGCATTGTCCCAGTCACTAATTCTCTAAGTCATAAAGAGACGTATGTGAACCATAATAACGACTTTCTCATTTTGTCCTGCGTTAGGTACCTATATTTTATGCACGCAACATAGCCAACGTGTTACAGTAGCACAAAATAAAACAGGCGCTTTTGCATACCAAACAGACAAGCAATCGTAAAAGATTAATATGTACTTACTTAAATATTAAACTTATATCCTCTTCCCAAGACCATTTGAAATATTCAAAGAGACTTTGACGTACATAATTTAATATTTCTTCTGAAAAGTGATCCCATAAAACAGTTGAATACATTTACCATAAAAAAAGAGTCTCATTTCATAAGCATGTATACTTGTCCGTTATATTTTTATGAGCAGACATTTGTATGCATAAGGAGACGACTGTTATTGCCCAAAATAGACCTCTTATGAAAAGGTCAACAATATTTCTTGATACAAACACTGTCACGAGAGAGGTATAATAATTTATGTTCAGTTGTAAATCAAAAGTTTTGTACACAAATCTCTTTGACACATAAATATTTGGGAGACATTACTTTACACGAAGCAACAAGTTGTAATAATAAAAAATAAGAAACTCAAAATAATGTTGTGGAAAAATATATATAAATAAAAATAAATGTTTTATGTTTGTCCTCTATGCGTTCCGAAACGGTCAGATTGTGATGAAACTTTGGTAGGGTGTTCTGGGGACGCCCGTGAGGGTTCCTAATTATTAAAACATGGGAAAAAATAACAAAAAAAAATCTGAGGCTGTACGAAGTTCGCCGGGTCAGCTATTGTTTTATAATAGTACCTAATCATTAGAATCATTAATATATATCTTTAAGTTAAATTTCTTCCCTAAGAACTTTTCCATAAGAGATTTGTTCTTATGGAACAAATCTATCTTAGAAAGATGTATTAATGATTCTAATGATTATAATTCTGTAAATACGTACCTGTTATAGCCGCGAATCATATATTGATCAAGATACAACCTGACACTGACCTGAAAATTGCAAAAAACGTAAGAAAATTTGAATTTCGCGGGCTACAACTGCGCATTCACCTTAAGATAAATAAATTTTAGTTCATTTTGGGACCTCTATTTAACAAAGCAACAAAAACTAAAGATAATTCATTCGTATAAAAAAAGTACAATGATATTTCTTGAATTTTCTCTGTATGCATCTTCCACAAAGCTACATGAAATTTTGTACAAGGAACCCTTATGAATTATTCAATTATTTCGTTACAAAAATGAACTAATCTAGGTAATTAGTAAGGTAGAAAAGTTTCCTTATTTCAAGGATCATCTTAATTAACTACGCAGGAATCTTCATACATTTTTCTCAAGCAAGTATATATCACGACGACGACGATGATGACGTCACGAATTAATGTGCGTGCGAACGGAAAATTAAATACTGTTATCATAACAAAATCAAGAATAATAATGTAGAATCAAATATTGTAAACTCATTTAAATTAATTTTAAATAATAACAGTCACAACAACACGTCAAACAACTAGTCAAATAACCCGCCCCTAACAAATCAAGTAATCATCATCATTTCAGCCGAAATACGACCACTGCTGGACATAGGCCTCCCCCAAGCACCTCCACTTCGACCGGTTCTGTGCTTCTCGCATCCCATGGGTACCTGCGGCCTTCAAAAGGTTGTCGGTCCACCTTGTGGGACGCCTTCCAACGCTACGTCTTCCGGTACGCGGTCGCCACTACAGAACCTTTCGGCCCCATCGGCCATTTGTTCTGTGAACAATGTGCCCTGCCCACCGCCACTTAAGTTTGGCAATTCTTCGGGCTATGTCGGTTACCTTGGTTCTCCTGCGGATCTCCTCATTTCTGATTCGATCACGCAGGGAAACTCCAAGCATAGCCCTCTCCATTGCCCTTTGGGTGACTTTTAGCCTTCTAATAAGGCCCATTTTGAGCGACCACGTTTCGGTGCCATATGTCATCACTGGCAACACGTACTAGTCAAAGACTTTCGTCTTGAGACACTGCGGTATGTGGGACGAGAAGATATCAAATAATATTTTCGGTAAAATACCATTCCATAAGATGCCGCGATTAATGTTAGTAATCAATCAACTTTCGAGCATGTCATCTAATTCTTTAATTACCAGTCACGCATATAATTATTCCCCTCAGGCTGATTTGTTGTAATAAATAATCAGATATTTTTCTGAAGATGGTGTCCCAGTAGTGGGAACACTATAGGCTGATTATGTGGTGTTCCAGTGCCTTGTAGGTAATATAAGTGAGCCTATTGTTTTATCGGGCACAAACCCATATCTCGGACTGTTATTAGGAATCTCGTATTAGAACAGACCAAATTTCTGTTCCATCTAAATATTAATTTATTAGACAATTTTGTTTCATTAGACAAATTAACTCACAGACAGAGACGGAGCTATCTTTGAGTTAATTTGTTTCATTATTATTATGATGATGAAACAAATTAACTCACAGATAGCTCGGAAAGATAGTGGTCCCATAAAGTTTCCATTTAATTTTATTTCGACATACGGAACCCAAAGAATCATTAACAAAATAACATATTCGCTGTAATTCGTATTACGAAACATCGTTCTCAACATTTAAATGTCACGTTAAATTATTAGGGACTGCTTTCAACTCTGGAGAATTCGTATACATTAGTGATACATTCTCCATTGAGTTCGTTTGATATGTAAATACAAAGATAATGCAATTAGGCTCCTGTTAAAAGTTACGCCAAATTACTATAACATTTCTGAATAACCAATATCTCATATTTGTTGTATATACAGGGTCAAATTAAATTAGCTAGGGAAACTCCACAGACATGCTGGGTATCGATATCTAAACATGATAAAACAAAAAAGAAATTAATTTTATGTGTTTTTTGTGGGGTCATCGAGCGCAAGTAGTGTAGCACTTGAAATATCACTTAAAAAAACAAAAAATTGGTTGTCTGTGAAGTCGGTTTAAAGACGATAATTTTACGTGATAACGTCATAACAAAACATCAGATAGATGCGTCACAAGCCGAACACTTAGGCCGATCGTGCCTCTCTATCGCTTGTTCCTCGCTCTTGCTTGCACGCTCGGCTCAGGCGGAACGTGACAATGAGTCATGCTTTTTCATGCGTGCAGCCGGCGTTCATCGATTTATAAGACATTATCACGTCAAAAACATGTTTTTCGTATAAAATTCAATGTCTAAACACGACAACACATAAGAAAACAGATTTTCTCAACTCATGCTTCAAGTATCTAACAACACTAAATGCGGTCGCTGACCCCCCAAAATAGACCAATTTCTTTATTTTATTTTATTTACATAATCGTGTTTAGATCTCGATGCCCATCACGTCCGCAGAGTTTTGCTAGCTAATTTAATTTGACCCTGGTATATATCCTTTGCCCAACAGTGCGGTTACAGAAACTGTAGAATTGAACCACAAGTCAAAAGCAAGCAGTAATTTCTGCACAGAATGTTACAAACTTACTAAACCTTGTTGGTCACGTCCAGTGTACGTGCCCTACCATTGCATTATGCTCATCGCCCAGAGACAATTGTTCAAAAGTCTGAGGAGCTTCTTTTGTTGGAACATAGCACAGCTGGTAAACTGTAGAAATAGGATTTGTCAATGCTTAGCGTGCCAGAAGAATTACTTCGTCGAAGCAATCGTTAAGGATTCTACGACGTAATTCTGTAGAAATCTCACCAATAGGCTTATCGAATAATAAACTCCGCTTTGAAATACCTTGGAAATGAGCATCCGGGAAAAGTTCGAAACAACCTAATTTTATCTGGCAGTAGTTGCCAATAAGCTAAAATTATTTGCGCAAATATTCCTGTACAATTTTATCTTCGGCTTCCCTCACCTCATCTGTTTTATGTAACGAACAAATAAAAGGTTTCCACTATCTCCGCGTTTATTGTTCTTTCCCTTATTATGTAACGGTTTATCTCCAGTGTTAGTCGATATTTTATTCTCTGCGTTAGTCCCTGGATACTGATACATGTGCGTGATACCATAGTATTCCTAAATTAGACATAAAGGAATCCTAAGCAGTTGAGATAGACTTACGAGTACGTAGGGGGTTATATATTGGTGCCGGAGGAATACAGATCTTTTAAGAGGCTCGGAACACGCTAGATTGTCCCTAATACTAAGATTAATGTCAGATAGAGGCAGTGTTTCTGTAAGTAGATATGGATTACCACTTAATTCTTCGGGCTTTGTCGGTTCCCTGGGTTTTCCTACGTATCTTTTTATTTCTGATTCGATCATGTAGGGAAACTTCCAGCATTCTCCATTGATCTTTAGGTGACTCAACTTTCTACCGACGACCACGTTTCAGTGCCATAGTTCATCACTGGCAACACGCACTGGACAAAGATTTTCGTCTTGAAACACTGTGGTATATAAGACGATAAGATAAACATTGCCCGCAGAACAGATGGCCGATGGAGCCGAAATGTTCTGTAGTGGCAACCGCGTAGCGTATCGGAAGACGTAGCATTGGAAGGCCTCCCACAAGGTGGAACGATGACTTTGTACAGGCTGCAGGAATCCGCTGAATACGAGAAGTACATAACCTGTTGAAGTGGCGGTTCTTGGGAAGGCCTATGTCCAGCAGTGGACGGGTTTCGGCTAAAATGATGATATGAGGAATAGATTTAAATATTTGTACTTCAATCTATACCTCTCTCTCTCTCTCTTATATCTATATCTGTTTTTGTTTCTCTTCGGTTCACATTAATTTTATTCATATTATTTAAAATCATTAATTTTATTCATATTATTTAAAATGTTACTGCAGAAGAATATTTCTCCGGACCCGTAAGTGTATTTATAGACACTAAAAACACAGGGCTTTCTTGCAAATTGCATTGCACTTTCATACCTCCACTTTCAGCGAATCCAATTTAAAATTCACTTTTCGCACAAGATCTTCCTTTGACGGATACGATACGGAGAACCACAAACTTTGACTTGCATTTTACCGGTTTTCTAGAGTTCCGTACTAAGATATAAAACCCTTTTGGTGTGCTTTTAGAAGAAGTAAACAAACAAGAACGTTGTTCAATGTAGGGATCAATTTGCACTTTAAAAGCTAAACTTGGATCAAGTTAAGGTGCCCGATATTTTCAAACAAAGTTTCTTAACCGATTTTAGATTTTCCATCAAGCCTTAGAAACATTTTAACTACATTTAAATAGAATTTCAATTTTCCGAGTAATCTCAGGCAAATTGATTGTACAAATAATTACATCGCTAAGTGGCGCGGAAGAGAAGGTTTGACGTCGAGACAGTCCCATCCCGGAAGAGACAAGAACTTATAAGTTAGATAATTATGTTCGTTGACAATAAATAAAGCAGCATTTTATGCAGAAAAGTGTTTTTTTAGATACTTTTATTCTTCTCGAGAATAAGCTCGTAAATAATACCAGCCTCTTACTGCCCCACTGCAGGGCAAAGGCCTCTCCTGATATAGAGAAGGCACAACTATTGATTACCACTCTTGCTCAAGACGGGTTAGTGATTTCAGACTTATATTAACTCATGCTGTAGCAATAAAAAAGTAGGCAATCACTAAGCTGGCAGTGGAGTCCAGGGTGCTCCAGACCCATTAAGTATCGTATCGCCACTTTTAGAAATGTGAAGGCTACTTCAATACACCCCTACTTTAATTCATATAATGTACCCTACTTTTAACCCTTGAATACATGTTAATTAAAATTAATAGCTGTGTTTACGCCAATTACTGGACTTATTTGCATAAAACGGTACTTTAAAAATATAGGTTGGTATTTATTTTGTCTCTTGGGTCAACGGGCTTTTATAAATGGTTGTTTTGATCCAAAATAGACAGCAGACGGGCGACACAAACTCTAAATTAACCGTATAAAGTTTTTGCAAGCAAAAATCTTTGATGTAATTTGAAAAATAATCTAGTTCGTACCCTATGAGTTGTACCTACGTCGTAAGTTTATTAAAATAAAGTTATTATAATATCATAATTTTATAATTATAAATTATAATAGCTCCGTACCGTAAGTACCGACTGTCAAGAAATACTCGTATATAAAAATTATAGTTATTTTTTGTATGAAAATAGACCCTCCCGTGGCGGAAAGTTTTCTGACAGCGTGCCGTAGCACATTTTAAATTTATCGCAGCAGAAAGCTGAACATAAAACCTACTTTACATTTATTTTCTGACACAAATAAAAGAACAATTCAAAGTGGCACACTTCGCGGCTAGTTCCCTCATACAAGTTTTACTAAGCGGATCGTTTCTCACCATCGAGAAACTGTTCGCAACAATACGTTTAAACTATGCACCGTGCATCGCTGCAATTCATCATGAAACTATTTAAGTATGCTTTGTTGATTTCTACCGGGACTAACAACTACTCGAAGTTTATTAAATATTTTATCACTGTTCGTTATTACTTAACTAGAATAGTTAACACAGCAGAAGATTGTACCAATTCTAAAATAATTTTGTGAATTCTAAATAAGTTTAGGCTTAGTGTTTCCAATCTTTATTAAGACTAACAAAGATTAGTACAGCCAGTCTTAAGTATGTTTGTGAAAGGCTACGTGAGAAACGGCGATAATAAATTATTAACAAAGTTAAAATCCACAGCCAAATTAAATGCTCTCAAGTTAGTTGCCAGTTTGTTAGAGAGACACTTGCGTAAATGTCGCTCACAGCTTTGCTAGCTTTCTGTTTATTGTTCAGAATACGGCGCCTGGTGTAAGGTAAGAATATAATATATATAATATCTGAAATATGAGCTGTAGCTATCTTCACTTGCGTTCTGCTGCAACATTTTACACTATAAACAAGTATGTACATACAAATCATAATTCTCATGAACATAATACAGTAGTTTCTTAAGCTGTTTACAGAATAAATTTAATCTTAAAAACTCAAAAAACAACCTTGTAACAACAAAAGGTTCTAAACAAACGTGTTTTTCTCGAACACTTCAATCATGAAAACGTCTTAGCAATTTTAGTTGCCCGTGTAAGCGCACCTGCCATCCATAACAATAACAATGAAAAAATAACGCCCTCTACGCGGTATTTTTATGAATATGACATAGTCGCTCAATCAATCAAGTCGCGAACGCGTACTCGCGTGACGATTGCATTTGGTTAGGACGAGGATAGGCCCGCTTGCACCATAAAACACTAAATACGAGTACGTATACCGCTAAACAACTTTATATCATCTTTCTATTTCTGTCAGTCATTCGAAGACCACAAAGACGGACAGATATTTATTTTAAATTATGTTATAAACCAGAAAATTTTATCTGTCTGTGCCAGTGATTAAACAACCTCTTGACTGCTCATACGGGCCACACAGGCTGACTACACATAAATGAAATTGCACTGATGTTAGATGAAACTATGAGTGGCTATTTTAGTTTCTACCAGTTACTGCAATAAAGCAGATCAAACAAAGCCCTTATTCCACGAATCGCTTACAAGCAGAATTTTCTTTTTATCTATTTACAATAATTGCTATAATAACTAGCTAGCTTGTCTGCTTCTTAGGTACAAACCGTAACAAAAAATTAAAAAATAGTTATAACAACATTAGCTCGTTCTTTAAAAAATAACGGCGAAGTGAAGCTTAGCAAAGACGACGGAGCTAATTGGACTTTTTAATCAAAAAAGAAATTGTTTGATATTTTTCTTTCCCTTGACTGATCCAATTAACTGCGAATACAAATTTTGCGTAATGTTTTCAATATCTACTGCCATTTTGTCTTGTCTGCGTTCTATGCATTTGTTAATAAGTACCTACTCTGTATCTGTTAGTTTTTTTTTTTTTTTATCCTTTATTAAAAAGAACCAGGTTCTTAATAATTAATTACAATCTAGCCTATAAGACTAATAAGCAATTTTAATCTAACTTAATTTTTTACGTGATAATTATATCTGTTAGTTGTCGCATTTTAGCATGGCAATAGCGGTCCTTGAACCACCTACATTTTCAAGCATTTTTTATTTCTAATATAGAAATCAAGTCCGTTAACGTCCGGAATCAAACTCGAGCACAAATTCAAAGCATTTATCTTATAATTATATACTCGTATGTCGCATCCGATCATTCGTTTGACTATTCGGAACGCAACCGCCATCTGGTGGCGCTGACAGATCTAGCCTGAGTTTGTGGGGGGTCGACGACAGCGCGACAGAACGATGTGGAGCTCTCTTGACCATTGGACTCTCAGTTTATAAGTGTATAGTCTATGCATTGGACATCATACGAACAACATGTGCTCAGAAACTGTCCCGCGTTCCGTATCTGGTTGTATCGTGTACCTACCTATAGTGTGTGATTTGCTAGTGTGATTAAATTGTTCGTGAAATTATAATCTGATTTGAACTGCAAACCGTTTTTCTATTGCGCAATAAACAACACTATACCCATAGTTCACCCATAGTAGTTAAAATATGGCTGATGATAACGAGACACACATATCTTCTCCGTTATCAGAAGTGTGATTCGTGTTGGTTCATGCGCAAAATCAGAACGCTTAGTGAAAGTAACCGTAGACATTTGAAAAACAAAGTGCAAACATGCGTACCTACGCTTATTAAATAATCGTGTGGATCTGTTCGAGTTGAACCCAGAGAAGCCAGATACGGATGCGCGATCGTAGTGTATGTTGTTTTGGGCATAGGCTGTATGCAGAAATACCTTTGCCGAATGACGCGTCAGTTTCACCTACCGCCATGTTTGAAAAAAAAAAAGTTGGTTTCTAACCAGCGTTTGAGTTCGTCGTATCCCGTTCCCGTTCTTAGAACGAACACGCGGTAGGACGCGTGTGCAAAACGTACCTAACAGCACACAGCACGACAGCTGATTTTTGTTTTGCTGAAAATTCACTGCAAGGTGGATAAAGGAGCAGCATCAACGTGGTTATCGTAAATAGCATACCAAGGACGTGGCGTGGAGCTACAAGTGACTTGGAGTGACTTCAAGAATCGAGCCAAGCAGGGAGCAGCCGTCAGCGAAGCCCTTCGAGTGCTGCAAGTGGGAAACCAGGACATGTCGCGGCCCTGCATGAGCAATGGCGGCCTGGCGAATGGTGGAGGTGGGTTGCGTGCTGCAGGCAGCAACGGCGAGTGGATGTTTGCGTCATACACCTACCCTCAGACACGTAGAACATAAAGGTGAGCTGTATTGTTTTGTTTACGATTCTGGTGCTGAATGCTTGTTAGCAGAGGTTAAGTGGCAAACGAGTTAATAACGTTGTTGTGTTGACTGGTCAAACACGTGTATTCAGCACAGAACATGTTTAAGCAATTATGTAGCGTTGCGATTGGCGAGCAAAAATTTGAGATTTTATTACGTTTCTACCCGACCTATACACTATAGACACTATAGGCTAACAAAAAAAAAAAAAACTTTAAGCACATAAATGTACAGAGCGGACTTAATGCCATAGGCATTTTCTACCAGTCAACCTTTGGGTGATGCAGAGACAAACAGTGGTAGGTGCAATCATGAACATTGAGGAATAAATATTTTAAATATAAAGATAGGTATGCATAGACGTATAAAAACTATGAATATAATATATACCTAATTACATATAAATATAAGCATAAATACACAAATACACATACTAAAAAGAAATAAGACAAACAATGAGAAAATATTACCGTTGCGATGATACTGCCAGTATTTAATTGCAAAGTAATATTTTGATAGTATGTGATCTACTCGTACTCGTAAGTTGATACAGTTCCTGACCAATTATTACTAAGGCTTAGAGGAATCTCTTGTTATCGATGATTGTTATTGTTTTTATTAAATTTTTGTTAAGTAATGCGTTTCGATAACAATGTGGTCAGAATTGGCCGAGTGGAACAGGCACTGCTGTTGGTTTTTTTGGTTACAGGTTTAACACACAAGGACGGATACAAGCGGTATGGCAGCGTCGGACGGCGCTGCACTCTTTGGATCTCCTGTGCGAGTAATCGCTGATCAAGGACGTGTCGCATCCGGTCATTCGTTTGACTATTCGGAACGCAAGCGCCATCTGGTAAGTCGGTACTTACAGATTTGAAGTCTTATCCATAATAATCCGTATTTGAAAACTGATAGGTCGTTAATAATTTATCAACGTAACAACACTTAGGATCCATTATTAATTAACTACCTAAAAGCGGCTTTCAATAGAATAGTAAAATATAGCTATATTCTACAGTTAGATACTGTTTTACGCAAAAAGATTTCAGTGCAATTTTTTTTTTAGTAAGTGGTCTATCACGCGATAAATATTTGTTTATTTATACGATGGATAAAGTTAACAAACACAGTCATTTATTGTTATGGCTATTCACGGTAAACATAATTTAAATACACATCAGTCTTCCATACATATGTTTTACATACATAATTATATATTTAGTGACTGTTCACGTTGATAAAGTACGCAAATGTTTTGCAAATCTCACATTATTAGTTTTATTTTACTTATTGCTTATTTTATGAATCTCATTCCAACACATATTTCATCAATTTTGTTCACTAAAAGGTCTGAAATAAATCACAGGGTGCCCTGTCAGTTGACCAAAAATTTATTTACAAATTTTTACTTGACAAGCAACGATTGGCAAAAACATGATTTGTCATTTCATCATTATACAACAACAAGTTTGCCAAATAATTCACTTTACAAAATAATTACCCGATAAACTTTTCTTTAATAACGTGTTATTTGACAAACAATTCATTATATCTTATAAAAAAAACGTTTGGGATAAAAACGTTTTACATATTGACTTATTATTACGCAATTTCCTAAAAATTAAACTCATTCTTTCATCGACTTGCACTAATAGAAAAAAGAGGCTATTTTTAGTGGGCTACCCGGAACCGCAATAGTTAGATTAGGTTAATTATTTAAAACAAAATTGTTAGGTTAGGTTAGGTGAAAACTGTGACACCCTACGCACGAGCCGAGCGAGCGAAGCGAGCGGTGCCGCGGCAGCGGCCGGCGAGTGCCAGAAACGACTAGATTATATAGAAAAAAATACTTGCCTGTAAATTATTTGACCCAAATGGAAAATATCGTCATGATCACTTTATGTCTGGTTTAGAAAGTCTTTACATAGTATAAAACAAAGTAGGTCCCGCTGTCTGTAAGCTGAGATCTTTTAAACTACGCAACGGATTTTAATGCAGTCGCTAGTGTGTTATAAAATGATAGTTTGTAAAAACGTGATTTTTTCAAAAGAAACGTATAAATGATTAAATATCATCCGAAACATTTGTAAAGAGAAGCATTTGCCAAATAAATGTTTGTAAAGCGAGTGTTTATAAAATAAAATATTTGCGTAATGAGTTGTTTTTGAAATAAATAGAATACAAAACGTTGGTTGTAAACTAAAAATTTGTCAATGGAGTTTTGGTAAAACATTAGTGAACCAAATCACAGTTTATGAATTTAATAGAGTTATACAAATATGTTATATAAGTACATAATAGGATAAGTACTATACTTTATTCTAAGCTTTTTTTTCACACATAATTTCTAATACTTACGTACCTATATTTATTATAGTTTTGAGTTGAAAATATTAATTACGTCTCGGTTTAGAACTGCCTCGCATTGACGTATATACTCGTATAGTCCTTTTATAAAAAGTAAACGTTACATCCAACATCGGGATATATCAGCTATGAGAGTGAATGAGAGTAAACAGAATTTGGCGAAATAGATTCAATTTATACAACACTAGCTGACCCGTGCCCACTTCGTTGGGCGGTAAACATTTTAACTTGTGATGAAATTATGAGTGTGGTCCTGCGATGTTCTCGCGCTTTGGCTAGCGAGCCTCTGCGAGCGCTCAGCGCTAGACTCCCTATCCATTGTTGCAGAGACATGCTGCCTTAAATCACTGAGACGCTGCGCAAGTTCAGCGCTAGATTCCCGAGCACGGGCCTGCGATGTTCTCACAGTTTGCCTAGCGAGCCGCTGCGAGTGCTCAGCGCTCGCTAGACTCCCTATCCCTTGTTGCAGAGACATGCTGCCTTAAATCACTGAGACGCTAGATTCCCCAGCGCGTGCTTGCGAAATATTTTCTCTATTCCTCGAGAGGCGCTGATGATTTTCAAGAGCAGACTCTTCCGTACGGCGTACTCGAGCTGCTCTTGTCTGGGATGTCTGACGGGAAAGTTGTGATTTCTTTTTAGGCATGATAAACAATTGCTGAAACTGTCCGATATCCCAAAAACAGAAATACCACAGCTTCGAACTCGAAGAATGAGAACGAAGTAGTATTTGTGTTTTAAGAAACCGAGCAACCAAAACAATTTTCAAGACCAACAACATCCAACCAACAGCAACTACTTAGTGCGTACAACTCACCTACCTAACGACGAAAGTTAAATAATAACTGGAGAGCGTCATTATGCACAACGCCATCTATGGGTAAATGGATAAAACGTCCGTACAAAGCATGTTCTAATGCGGTTCGTGAATGGACGGCGGCATTTTCCGATTTAGTAATTTTATATTATCTTCGAAACTATTTAACCAATTGACATACTGTTTTGGGCAAATCGCATCTCTACGATGTTCTTGTGATCATAATAATATTTTTTTCGATAAGGTTTAATATTTTGTTGTTTAAAAAATCGTCCAAAGGTAAGTACGTCGAAAAATACTTTTTTTAACACATAAAAGCTACTATATCTTCTAAAATATAAAAGATAGAAATATGGTGTCGCGGACTTTTTTGTAGAACTATTCAAAGCGGACCAGGTTGCCATACATTGTTTTCAATTATATACAACTGTTAAGGCAGCGCATGCAAATAACTCTGTTGTAAGAGCAATTTTTTTCCGCCTGGCTAGACAAAAATTGAGATAGTTCAGCTAATATGCATGATATCTTTATAATTTATAGCCTATAGCACTCCCGAATAATGTAGCTTTCTACCAGTGAAACAATTTTTAAAATTGGTTCATTACTTCCGGAGATTACCCCCTACATACAAACTTACAAACTTACAAACTTACAAACAATTTTACCTCTTTATAATATTAGTATAGATTACTTGAAAGCTTTTATGAAAGTAAATAGGTACATACAAAATGGGATTGGAATTTGGGATTTCCTAAAAAAATGTTATTCATACAGTAAACAAATATGTTCTGTGTACGTTGATTTAGGGTTAAATTAATGGGTTTTATTATTCATATTACTATGTTATGGTAGGATGTTATGGTGTGGTTTTAGCAGGATTATCTAAACTTTTGTTTGTGTTAGCTGGGATGGATTTTCTTATGTTTTCCCTGTTATATTCTCGCTCGAATGGACTGGACAAGATATCAATGTGAACGACGAATACATCTCAGACCTTCGCTTTGCTGATGATGGCAGAGACGCTGGAAAAGTTAGACCAGCCTAAATGATGCTGCACAGCCTAAATGGAGCAGCTCGGCGTATTGGCCCTCGGCATGAATTTGGACAAGACGAAAGTTATATACAATTCACACGTTTTGCCGTGTCCTGGAGTGGAGGTCACGTATCGGCGAACGTAGTGTGGGACGCCCTCCAGCTAGATGGACAGACGACCGACGAAAGGTGTCTGGGACAGACTAGATGCGGAAGGCGGAGGACAGGGTGTTGTTGCGCAGCCTGGGAGAGCACTATGCCCAACAGTGGACTGCGATAGGCTAATTTGATTTATTCTCCCTGGGATTTCATGACAATATACAGTAGAAAAACGAAAATTTAATTCTGCTGAGTTTTAAATTCGGTAGAAATATTCGAGAGAATTGTGGTTTTTGGTACCCTTGTTAGTGTTTGCGCTTTAATAATAATGGGTTTATAAATACCTAATTATTACATTGTTTTTTATAAAGGCTGACTCTTAAAGGTTAATCAGTGTATCGAACCTCAAGAATTTATTTCTATAATGAGTACCTACGTAGGTATAACTCAGAATCCTTCCATATAATAGGATCTCGAAAACGGCTTCCAGATTCTAAAACGTTTCCTCAATCTCATTATTTATTAAATATTCCTTCAAAGACGTTGAACAAGTAGGTATACCAAGAACATGTATACAAAGGTATACCTACTTATCTAAGTCAAGTATTAGACAGTCTTATATAAGAGTTCTAGGTATCCTATTCAGCTATTCAGGTACCTAAAGAAAATGTTACGTCTAATTTGAAATGAAAAACTGTACCTATTACTTACCTTGGCTGGAAATCATGCATCTCTAGGTATTCTTCAACGTATACTTTACTTATGTAGAGAACCGCTGACGCACACAATTTGTAGTTGGTTAAAGTTACATAAGGAGCGAGCCTCGGTTGAATAATTTATTTTGATAAGGGTTAATATTTAAAAATTATATTTTCATCCAAACGTAAGTTTGTACGTCGAAAAAATACTTTTTAAAACATAAAAGAGATATTAAAAAAAAAATATGGTGTACCTATAGAACTCAGGAATAATGAAGCTTGCTTCCAGAAAAAAAATTGAATTGGTTCAATAGCTCCGGAGATTAGGTACCCCCTACATACATACCTATAAACAAACTAACCAATTTTACAATATTAAGTATAGAAGATATACTTAGATATACACTACTCAACAAAGTCTAGGGAACAAGGGTATTCATAGAAATTATTTTAATTTTAACACTTCTTATGTACTTAAATTTTATATCAAAAAAAGCGTAAACGTATATTTTAATTGTTTGATTAAACAAAACTGTTAGAAGTTATTTTTTTAATGGAAGTCTAAAATGGTACGAATTACTATTACGTACCTACGTATTAAATTATACGTATTTTCATGATTGCGCCTACCACTGTTTGTCTCTGCATCACCCAAAGCTTGACTGGTAGAAAATGCCTATGGCATTTAGTCCACCTCTGTACATTTAAGTACATATAACATTAAATTAAAAAAAAACATGCCTAGCTAATTTTTAATAATCAGTTAGACCTCCTAAGGCAATTCGCGTGTTGCGTACCTTCCCGCATTCAATGACGACATGACATAACACATAACGCTCCAGAGTCACAAAAGTTACAAGAAAGCAGCGAAAATAAAACGCAGTACGCTGCGAACAAATGAGGTTTTGCCTCCTTATTCAAAAATGCTTTTGATTTTAGAATTTGAAAGAAAAGAAAGAAAGAAAGAAAGAAAAAGTATTTATTGCGACTCGTACAGGAGGATCACAAACTAAACCAAACAAAGTAAAAAATAAAAAATCAAGTTATACAATAAAAAAAAAGTAACAAAAAGAAAAATGAAACAGAAAATCCTATACGAGGCCAAAAGGCAAGGAATTTAATTTTTAAATTTCGAACAATTATTTAATGCAATTATTTAAAGTAGAAACTTATTAAGTAGTACCTATGTCTATTTTCAGGTAGAAAGAACGTAGGTACTGTATATTACTACAATCAATAACATCTTTCACGATTCGTTATCTTTATACGTATAACTTTACCTATTAGGTACCCTTGTTTGCAAAATAAAACCAGTAAGTTTCGCAAGCAACCCGTTACTTTGGGAAGTATCTCAGATGAGCTAACAACTTAGCTCAATAACCTTTAAATTTAAGGTCTTGACTGTATGCAAAGTGGTTCAACAAGGTGGAGTGCCTATTCGGAGCTGTCTGACCTCCAAGAATGTATTTTAGAAATGGGGCACTGTTTCAGCATTTAGGTGGTTACCTATAATAGTAGTTACGTAACATTTCATGTTTAGATGGCAATTTTTAGTTACCTTTTGATTTTGATGTGTGTGAAGTTAAGCTACGCTTGCCGCGGCCGGATGAGTGACCATCCATTAAATATCGAGACCCCTCCGTGCCTCGGAAAGCACGTTAAGGTGAATGCGCAGTGGTAGATCGCGAAATTCAAAATTTCTTACGTTTTTTGCAATTTGCAGGCCAGTGTCAGGTTGTAGGTATCTTGATCAAAATTTGATTCGCAACAATAACAGGTACGTATTTATAGAATTATAATCATTAGAATCATTAATACATCTTTCTAAGTTAGATTTGTACCACTAAGCAGTTTTCCATAAGAGATTTGTTGTCGTGGTACAAATCTAACTTAGAAAGATGTATTAATGATTCTAATGATTATAATTCTGTAAATACGTACCTGTTATAGTCGCGAATCAAATTTTGATCAAAATACAACCTGACACTGATCTGAAAATTGCGAAAAACGTAAGTAAATTTGAATTTCGCGGGCTACCCTGGCACTTCCCCCTTAAGCCGTTAGTCCCGGCTGTCATTCGTAGATCTTTGACAGTCGTTACGAGTACCTAGTCAGAAGCCCAAAAGTTTAACAACCAATATTACCAAAGGGATCGTGTTTTCCAGAATCTATTCCAAAATCTATTACAGAAATCTGACAGATTGTAGTAGGTTGATGTGCTGGCGTCTGTACCTATGTGTTTAAAAATGTGTTGGTAATATTTTCATATTGTCAGTGTGCAAAAAACTGAATGAGCATTTCAGACTGTAAGATTATCCTCTACCCATCCTACCAAAACTTCCATTGGCGCTCCGGCTGTAAACTACGTTTAACTGTCATTATTACATTAACAAAACACAGATGGCGCTATTTAACAGTATATTATTGCTGAAATAGCGCCATCTGTAATACCATCCATCGTATCGTGGAAACTTCGGGACGAACGAAGAATAAATCGAATTTTGATGTGGAAAACAATGCGAAGTGCGTAAACAGGTAGACATCTCAGTACTCAGTTGGGTATTTTCATAAAATCGGCAGAGATGTCGTTGTTACAAACTTATCGGAACTGTAACTCTGCTTCCTAATACGGGTTGCAGACGACGAGCTAAGCTAAGTTAGTCTAGCTTAGCTCGCATAGCTGAGGTAATTTTTCATACTTCTACATAGTTTGCGGTCTGTACGCAAGTATGAAAAACTACATCAGCTATGCGAGCTAAGCTAGACTAACTTAGCTTAGCTCTTGGTCTGCAACCCGCATAACTGAAATCACAGATAATATAATACTACGTACTGAAAGCGACTCTCGCGAATACGAGCGGTAGTATTGAGTATTAGGTACATGATTACGCGATCGTTTACCTGAAAAATTACGAAGGTACATCAGCATAATCAGCCTATAATGTTCCCACTGCTGGGACACAGGCCTCTCCTCTATGATAGAGGGAGTGGGCCGTTATCCACCATACGTGCCCAGTGCGGGTTGGTAGATGTCACATGTCATGTCTTTAAATTTGGTTCTAGGACATGCCGGTTTCCTCACGATGTTTTCCTTACACCTTTTTGAGAGAAATGGTGAAGAAATTATTTACACAAAGTAAAGCGCCTGCCCGAGTTCGAACCGGCGAACCCACAACCTACAACGCGTAAGTCGGGCCGTTACCACTAAGCCACCACTGCTCCGAAGACTAAGAAAGACGGCGAAGGTACAGTCAACAAAAGAGATAAGAATGCAGGATCGTCGGATATAGTTGAAGTTTAGTAAGAAACCGATGGATGTTGTCGACTGAAATTTAATGTGATAAATGAGCCGTTTGTTTTCTATTAATAAAATCAAATTTTATTCGAGAACATCCATCGGTTTCTTACTAAACTTCAACTATATCCGACGATCCTGCATACTTATCTCTTTTGTTGACTGTACATACGTTACTTTATTGATCACGCGAGTATTTCATAACACGCGTGCTAATCAAAATGATTATCCGCGCGAATATTAGTTTTTGTTCAGAAAACTGAAAGGCTCTCTCGGTGCGAACACGCGTTAGGGTTCGCCGAAAAAATTTAACGCGACGGTCGCGAGTTCGCGGGACGATCGCTTTAGTTAGGACGCGGCCATATTTATGTAAACGGGCGTGACGACTATTGCTTCCGGTTAGGACGCAACCTCACGTAAGCAACAAAGCAACTTATAATAATTATATCATTTGTCTGTCTAGTTTTCCTAGACACCCCTATATTTATTATATCATCACTTAGGTTAACTTGATTTTTTGTTTTGTTTTCTTGTGAAAATGTTTGCTTAGATACCTACCTGTGTTTTCGATTCCATTTTTCATCCAGTCCCTGTAAGAAAGGTCCTTCAGAGGATTTTAGAATAAAACAACACTATTTATTTAGTATTAACTATTCATATATTTCAATAGGTATCTTTTATAATTATAATCTATTTCCTCTAACGCTCCGCGCTCAATATTTGGTTTAAGTCTAAGTGAAGACGAATCAACAGTTGGTTTCAATCAACTTATAATAATCAACAGTCGAACAAAAATCTAAATGATTACATTTAATAGAAAAGTTTAAATGTAAACTTAGAAGTATGTTAGCGTGCTCCGTCAGTTGAAACGTTACAAATACTGGTTCACTTTAAGGTAATAATTATATAAAAAAACGCTAAACTATTTAGTGGGGAATGTTAACTTTGGTATAAAATATTAATTATAAACAACAAAACATTATTCAACCTCAATGCACTCGAGAAACGAAACTTATATCGAAGCATAAATTAAAAGAAATACTGTTTAATCAAATAGCCTAAGACCAGTTTAGAATATATTTACATTAACTGGCGAACTTAAATTTGTAAACTAATAAAGAATAGCCTTATTTACATCGCTCATACAGTAAGTAAAGTTACAGAAATATATTTGTCTCTTTCTACAATTCTAGATCGAACTGAGTAGACAAGGATGGCAGATTAGCAAACAGTTCTTATTTGAGTGATGAGTATAGTAAGGCTATCGATGTTATAAAGCGGAACGGAACAAGATACATAAAATTGCACTGTGCAGTAGAAACGCTACATACAAAATCAAACTGTACTGGGATATTTTTATACAAATTCAAATATCGAACGTATTATAAGAATCGTTTCAGTTAGGTATATTTT
Source organism: Hydraecia micacea (assembly GCA_914767645.1). NCBI lineage: Eukaryota > Metazoa > Arthropoda > Insecta > Lepidoptera > Noctuidae > Hydraecia > Hydraecia micacea. The sequence goes on from OU611794.1 coordinate 8,922,471, forward strand.
TTCTCTAATGCACCATAATTATGTATAGGCTTTCTACTAGATAATTCAAGGCTTAATTTAGTAGGTACCGTTATTTTTTCATCTAATTCCTAGTACGTAGAATTCCGTTTAATGTTGCTAAGAACATTGAAGAAATAATATTATATCATGATCAGTCTATGAATGCTCCTCAACTTAAATCAAAGTCGTTAGATTAATTTTTTTTTTATACAATAATCCCTTTGACTATGCATTCATTTATTAATCAAATGTGATGTAATTTAATCACATTAACTTATGATTTAAAATTAACTATACTTAATTGTAACTTTTATTTAATCAAAGGGATTTTTTAAGGGATTCAAAAAGAAGCACTCAAGACTGTGAACAAGGATTCTAAGAGATATATCTCTACAACTATTATTTACTAATGGAAAAGTAAATAATGATTTTGCGCGAGAAACAATTCTCTAAAGAACACAAGCGGTATGCTCTACCCGAAATAAATACAGTCAGGGAAATTCATTGGTTATCAAATTGACACACTACGTCAATTTAACATGTTATAGCAATTCTATACAACAGTCAAAGAATGATAGTTATGATTTGAACACTCTTTCGGACAATTTGAGTTGGTAGTCAAATCGAGTTGGTAGCCAATTTGAGTTTGTATTCAATTTGAGTTGGTATTCAATTTGAGTTGGTATTCCATTTGAGTTGATAGACAATTTGATAAATAATGAATTTCCCTGACTTTACATACATTTGTGTGAAACACAATAATATAAAATGGTTTTAGAACTCGAATGAGCGAATGAGATGTCTCGAATAAGCTAGGTTATCACAACATTTACAAAAAGCGAGTAGCCTAACATTAGACATTAACAATTCAGTTTTGGTATAACAACATATAAAAAGATTCGAATCATATTCTCTCTAATTAACTATAGAATCGTTATATTATGTCGAAGTTTTAGCATTTCTCATTAATAGTCAGTCAAGCCACGACCTAAGAAGTAATTTAATATTACTAATATTTATGAAACTGGGACATCTATACGTAAATAAATATAAGGAATCGTTTTGCTAATATACATAATCAATATCTGTATTGCAAAGGACTGTTCAACTCCAAAACTGGGTAAGTAGCATTTTTTAATACGAAGAATTGTCTACAGTAAAAATTTAACAATTAAACAATGCCGTTTACCGTATTTGAGATTGCACAGTCGTTTATATTAAGAACACAATATTGCACATAAATGGTTCTCGCTACAATGTTTATAGAAAAGAGAGCAACATACATAAATATTGAGTAGCGACATTGAGTAACTACTACTAAAACATTCGTTTAGCAAAACCTCCTAATCCCAGATTACCTTACTTGGTCATTTCTAAAAATCAGATCTCTTCCACAGCAGTCATCAAACAGTTGCGTACACAAGTACAGGACCTTATTAAAAGGCCATAAAGTTCAAGATACGTTAAAGCGGTGGAGTCATGTGAATGTCGTACGTGTGTACTTTAAATAGGACCTTATTACAATCCGATAGGATTTATTTTTAAGCGGTGGAATCATGTGTTGACGGGTTGGGGATGGTGGTGACCTGTTGCTCCCGAAGCCTCCGCATTTCTCTGGACATAGAGTTCAGTTCTGCTTGTAGCGACATTTCCTTTTCACGTAGACATTTGATCTCGTTTTGCCATGTCTGTAAAATAAGAATAATATGATCAGAAATATTTTACATTTTTATCTGACTACAAGGTAAGTATAATTATTTGCAAAGCATAAATAAAGAAGGTGAAAAAAAAATACTTTGAAAATCCAGTTACTAATTAGATAGTTTTAACCGGTTGAATGCCGTAATTACAGAAACAATTAAAAATCTATTGTGTCTCGCGTGGATCCACGTTCCTCCACGAAAGATCTAGAGCAATCATCATAGATGACCTCAAGATTGAATGTTAAGTGTTAAGATAGTGAAAATTAATTAAGCTTTAGTTTAAAACAGGCCTCTTGTATTTTAGCACTTAAATTCCAAGCGGTCCGACGAAGCCAGCTGGACCGACTGATATTGGTTACTAAAGCTCCGTATTTTTGGTAAAAATAAGAGTTTCGCAAAATTGTTTCAGCAACATCATTTTGTGTTGCCGGCAGCATGTTTTACACTCAACCCGAGACGTGCTTCCCGCAACACAAAAAATGTGGCTGGAACAATGTTGTGCAACGTTTGTTTCCCATGAATACGGGGATTAAATGTGAAGCACATATAATAGCAAAAACCAAGAGAACCAGATTACCCACATTACTAGATAAGATTGAGATCAAGTCTATGGATCCTTACAATATTCTGCTTGAGCAGGTCGAGCTTGTCGTTCTTGAGCCGGCACACTTCCTGCCGCAGCATCTCCGCATCGCGCGGCGTCACCTCGCCGCGCCCCCCGCCGGCCGCGCACCCGCCGCACGCGGCCGCCTCGGCCGACGACATGGACTCCAGCCCCGTGTCACTGTCCACGTACACTCCGCCTGGACACACAAAGGCTATTGTTAGTATTGTACTACACTGCTCGTCCTTACGCGTGTCAAAGTTAATTATAAACTTATAAATAAATTTGTAGATACTGTGTTTTTATTTATAGTAAAAAAAAGTGCTTGAAAAATGTATGTGACGATACTTTTTATTTTATTTATTTATAGTTTAGCCTGTATTGATTGTTATGGAGATTATTAATTATTATATATATTTTTGCGAAACGAAATAATGTGCAAGAATATAATTTTAAAAAATAAGCAGTCTCGTATTTTACAGCATTTTCATAAAATAACCATAAAAGTAAAAACAAAAAAAAACTACAAACGCAGGTAACGAACTATAACCAAATAACATTCATTTTATAATATAAGACATCCATTTACTATAAAATATTTAAAAAAATACGCATAATATTTACTAACAAAAACCTATGAAAACAATAACATGCCTCTATAATGACGACGAGGGAAATAAAAAACACCGACGTACAGAGTGCTACACTACAGGACTAACCTGTTGCACTTTTACCACAACTCAGCCAGTCCTTGTCGTCTAATTGGAAGAAATCACACTATTACTTCACCAAAACTATACCATAACTATAGACTATAGTATGTCGATATGAGATGATGACGTAACCAACATGCTTTGTTGTAGCATTTCATTGAAGGGACCTGGGGTTGCTTGTGACGAGCGACTAATGGTTGTATGTATTTTATGTAAATTCTAAATGAACAACGATAGTTAAATATGATAACTTCCTACATGATATCACATCATTACTGACAGTCTGGTCCGAATGTTCGATCAATGATAAACGCTATATAAAGGTGATTAATAAAATGCCTATTCTGAGGGTTTAACTTTACTGAAATGAAAATAATGTGCCAATTTCATACAAAAATGTTGCGGTCTCAATCAAAAACAGAATCACCACTGAATATTAATAAGAAGATTTTCACAGAAATTACATTTTACTTTTCTAAACTCGCAATAGCGACTCTTAAACTCACTAGAATAAAAAAGCTAGTCGAACATCTCTATGTATCACTCAAGTTCCAAAACAGACAAGGATACTCACACCCATCAAATTACAAAAGATAAAAAAAAAAAAACCTAATTTGGCCATCAGTCATTATCATCATCTGCCTAGCCTTTTCCCAACTATGTTGAGTGTTGAGGTCGGTTTCCAGACTAACCGGATGCAACTGAATACCAGTATTTTACATGGTGCGATTGCCTATCTGACCTCCACAACCCAGTTACTGGGTAATACGAAAAGACTTGGTAAGACTGGTTGTCAGACTTTCGGACTTTTTTTTATTAATTTGGCCATCAGTACCAACTCAAATTGGCAACATATTCAATTAAATAACTTCTAAAATTAACCTGTCAAGCGTTGAATAATGAAGAAAATTCATTATCTGTGACGGGACATCAGAGGGCTAACGCGCATCAACGGATAAATAAGCTTCTAATAAAATAAATACTAACCTAGCGGATCCAAATCCACAGAGTTCAAACTGGAGTCATCACTGTGGTCGGTGAGCGGCGGGCGCGGCGGCGCGGCGCGTGACGTCACGTCGGGGCTGGACTCGCCCGACGCGTGCGACGCGCCCGAGCCGCCCGCCGACCGCACCGACACTGCTGAGGCGGAGGACGACGCCACGGATGACTTGGAGCGGGCGCTCTGGAAGCGACAAGGTGACATACAATTAGTAAAGATCCTATTGACAGTTTCTTTGGTCCAATGCTTCGTTGGTCCCGTAACAGTCTCGTTTTGCTAGATGTCTGCTGGAGTCGACTGCTGGAATGGATCCCAAGATGGTTATATAATATAATTTTTTTGCATAGCGTAGCAAGTTACCAGACAAAATTTATATTTCAGGGATCACCCTGAAATCTAAATTTGTAACTATTCCATGAACTCCATTTGTATATGGTGTCTGAATTTCATCAGCAGTTTTAATTTAGGTCTATCGATCACACACAACAGTTAATATGAGATTCAACAATACATAAATTCACTGATCAGCAGCTGGCTTCGTAGTTTTAATAGATATTTATTTTGACTATTACTTCATTTTGAAGGTTTTCTTATATGAGAGTGTACTCTTATATACGAATACCTTTCTTGAAGGCCACTTTGAAAATAATTATCCAAAAAATTACAACTTTGATCCCAATCTCGGGACCTTATTTTCTGCGCAGTCAATCCTATGAGATCAACATGATGGGTGGCTATCATAAAATGTTTCCTAGTTCCTTTTAATTTCATAACTTTATTGTTGTATGCATAGATAACAGTTGCCATAACCGGTGAACACAGGTGGAAGTCCATTTAAGAACAGCCATTCTGCGTGATGCGTAGAATTTTAAGCAGCACTTATGCGAAGCACATTGTCACGCAATCATTATAATAATAATCAATGTTTTGATAGAAATATCAGCTTTCTTTGTGATGTCATCGGATGTAAGCAAAATATTATTGTAATGGATATGAGGACTTACATTAGGAGTATGAGTTTCATTCGGAACAAACTTATTCTTATTTAGAGGATTCTTGTTGCTATCGCCCGAGAGATTCGTGTCTACACTTGGTGATCTGAAAAGGTAAGAAAATGAAACATTAGCAATTTGTTTCGAAGGCGGCTACCTACAGCTGCATTTTGTTTAACTTGAATTTTAATATCTGTTTGCAAAACTGTGTTTGCTTGACGTCGCTGCATGAAGTATGTAATCTAACTACTATGACTGTTTAGCTAGGAAAAAAATAATATAGCATTAAATTTAATCCTGTGGCAACAACGTACCTGACTTTAGAGATAAGGGCCTTCTTCACAGTATCAATAAACCGTGCCCCAGGTCCATCTTGCTTCGGCGTACCATCAGGTTGCGGGGACACCGCACCAGGTTCCAATCTGACACCCGCTCCTAAGAACTCAGTAGTCTTCGTCTTCAAGTCATTCACCAAGTTCTGTAGCAATGACGCTCTGGTTCTTAACTCCAGTTGAGCAAACTTCTCTGCTTTGTAGCACGCGTTTTCGGCGTTTATGAGCTTCGTAAGGAGGAATTCTTTGAACTCTCGCCCCTTGCGGAACACGGACGGCTGAGGGAGAGTCGGCCCGAAGAATGGTACGTCATCACGAGCGGTGACGGCCACTTTGTACCTGGAAAAGGAATGGAAATAAGGATTAATTTATTTATTTGATCCGTATGTACAGCAGTCATCGTCATCATTTCAGCCGAAAGACGTCCACTGCTGGACATAGGCCTCCCCCAAGCTTTGCCACATCGACAAGTCCTGCGCTACTCGCATCCAGCGGATTCCTGCGGCCTTCACAAGGTCATCGGTCCAACGATTGTGTTTAGTACACACACATAATACAATGAAAACCACACATACACCTGTAAGATATTCTTTTGTGATCTTGAATGACATAAAAAAAATAGGTACTAAAACGAATTCACTGCTACTTGATACCTATCATCAAACAAGTAATTAAATCTAGTGTGGTTGAAAATAGATTAACCGCAATGAAGACACTTCTGAAGAAACTAGTACATTCATTTGAATACTTACCGTGGGTACCTAGGTACCTGCGAATATCAACTTAAGTGTGCTTCAATCAATCAATCTTTGATTAATCAAAGCAATCAATCTATTTTCATCCAATCTATAAAATCACTACTTGATTAAACTCCCACAAAAGATTTCGGATGGCCTTTATCAAAGGCAACGACATCTGTGCCTGACAGCTCCTTACCTACCCACAAGGTTTTATACTACTTACCTTAATGAAGCTATTTCTAAGATTACATTACATTTAACCTTTAACAAATCTGAGAAACATTAAGACGTTCACTGACTCGTCCAGCTAGTGTTTGTTCACATAAAAAGCTTCTAATTACAGAGTCTGGATTCGTTTGCATATAAATTACTGTGAAAATTTCCATTCTACTTTCCGAGCCATTTTCTCGACTTGCTATGCAAATAATGCCACTGTGCGTTGTCGAGAAACAACACAAACATTATGTTAAACAAGTCACTTGACAAGTAGGAAAAAAGTTACAGAAACTGAAGTTGGATTAAAAATAGAAGACATTCGACGGCATTAATAAAATAGAAATAAAGTGCTATAGACATTCGAGTGAATTTATACAACATGTTTGAATTTTATTTCTCAAAGGAACTGGCGCGTAGCTCTGAGACGAGAATAGAACCTTTGAGAGTGATACATGTCATGACGGTGGTCGATAAAATGCATAGACGTCTCGTAAATGTTATGTTCATAGCCTTAATTGTCTCACATCATCGTAAAGAAACTAAAATAATGATTTCCTACGAAGGGAAATATCTAAGATTTATAGAACAAAATAATTGTTAGTAAAAGAATTTATAATTACCTGGTCTCCCCACCGACAGATTCCAAATGTGTGACCACGATGAACGCGTGGAGGAAGTGTGATGCTATCATGTCAGGCGTGAAAGGTGTTGCCTTCTCCTGTAAATGGAAGCAATGGGAACTTGTTAACTGCCACACTAAGTTTAGTTTCGTAGAGTAGACCACATAAGCCGGCTTCCCAGTCTATTGAAACTCCATACCACGCTTGGCCAGCTCAAGATGAAACTGTTCCAACCGACGTGCAGTCTACTCTACTAAAGAAGAATAAAAAGAATTTATTCATAAATAGAACATAATCAGAACTATCTAACCAAATGTAAACAAATATGAATTAATGGAAAAATAACTTTAATTCCTACATGATAAAGTTCAGTTTACGCTACAACTTCAAACATTTTTATAACTTTTTAATAGTGCTAGTCACTCTGAAATTAACTTAATTGCCATTGAAATAAAGTTGATATTTGTTTAACTTGAAATAAAGTAGGGGTGTGCAGCACTGTGCACTTTCACTATAGGTAATAATCGATACTAACTGCGGAAAGTTTTGGACTCTGTTTTCGGGTTACACCTTGGTAATCTTCGAATTTCAATAACATCGGCTTGGCAATGTAAACATAAACAAATTGCAAATATACTGACAGACAAACAACGTTTATCGGGCTATATTCATAGAGATTATTGAAATGGAATAGATCTCAATGCATTGTGCAATAAAAGATTTAGCATTCGGCCGTTTGTTAGTTTCTTGTAACTACTTACGCAAACTGTACCATAAAGTCGTTAAGTTATTGCAGTACTTCGCATAATACAGTCATAAACAATCCACAATGAAAAGCATTTCGGCATTTCTGTTATGTGGCTGAGTCCTGACTTCACAATAGAATAACATATTTCGTATCCACGCAACTTACATTATAAAATATGATACTTAAAGATATTATTTAGAAAAGAGGCATAACACAGATAAGATAATAAATAATAGGCATAAAACAGATAGAGTGAGAGATGAAAAAGAGATAGAAACTGACAAAACGGCTGATAGATATATCGAAGAAACAGACGTGCAGAAAACAAATAAGTTGGAGTAAGAACACCTTCCTGTTCTTCAACTGTTACTTTCAAGGCAATAGCCTTGAAAGTAATCATGACAGCTGGCAGTAAGCAGCAGTGTTCATAATCTCAGAAAATTAATAATAATAAGTTAATTTTTGAGTGACCAGTGAAAAAGGTCCTATTAAGTTTTTGGTTGCAATGGAATTTGAACTTTGTTCAGTACTTATGACATTAATTTCTTCCATACTCCTCTATTAGTCGCCATTTCGGTAGTCACCGCTTTTCTAACCATATCATCATTCACACATTTTACAATATTCTTACCTGAAAAACAATCGCCACGATATCATTGCCGACGTGTCTCTTCCTCTGCAGTTGCTGAGCGTCGCCGGCAGTGTGCGGCAGTAAGGGCGCCACGTGGAACATGATCTCACGGTTATGGTATGTTTCGTAGACGGCTTCTGTTCCCGTGTGGCCGTTTATTATGTCCAGACCGCCCCGGTAGCCTGGTTAAGAGATTTTTACTTAAGGAATCTGGGTGTTGAAAGAAGTAGACTATTAGATAGGACCTTTGCTTTTACTATCGATGAGGAAGGGCCATTAGACCTAATCATAGTTTAGGTCCTAGCTACGCTATGACATGGTAAAGCAAAAATATTCAGTCCGACACATAATAAATTTAGCCTAAATTACAATATTTTTTCATTCAGATGTAACATATTTCAAAATAACCAAATTAGGTTAAACTTGAAACAACGCGCAATGCAGCTAGCTCCTACATTTAAATATATGCATCCTCGAAATTCATATTATTTCCATCCAACTGGTATGGCCGCTCTTGGCATGGAATTAAGTCTGGAGCGCCGAAATCCTAGGGTTAGGATGTAGGCACGATGCCAGCGGATATACGCTAGGTCCAAGAATGCATTGCCAAAGAAAACTAACCTTTATGGTCCTTCAACTTGATCTTCTGTCCAAGCATGTCTAGGAACTCCTCGAAGGCTGGTGATATTTCGTTGTTGCCGAACAGCTGTTCCTCTGTCGTCTGCCCATGAGTCTGGTATAAAACTCCAAACTTGAAGCAGTTCACTAAAACATGTTCGTCGTACGCCGCTATCAGGGATGACGCGTTGAGACACATGACCGCCGTGAAGTTGTCGATGTTTACTTGTTCGTTCAGCATTTTTGCCATTTTGAGAGGCGGTGGCATTAGTCCTGATCCTGGAAAAAATGATGTTCAATTGTTTATTCTGCGTAATTCAACTTTTCCTGACCAGACGAAAAAGTGGCAAACTCAGCAAAAATATACCTTTTTGAAGTGAAACTTCTTTACGCACGCTTGACTTGGGTAGTAAGCTGGCGAACGCGTGACGTAAGCGTTACGAAAAGTGTGATCGGGCGAGGCGAACGGGAGTTTCACTTCAGTCGTGTGGTCATAAGCACACTCGTTTTTTTTTGCTTTTATAAGATTCTGGGTACCTACTTAAATCCAGTCACCTTCTGCCATCCAATCATTCCCAGTTGTAATATTATATCGTAAAATGTTAACTCACTAGTGGTGGGTATAAGTCCGTGCATGGTTTCCGTGCGAAGCCTCAACAATATCCTAGTGTGGTCCTGACTAGCCATGTGCTCGTTCTTGAGGGACATCACTACTGGGCCGAGATTCTCGTCAGATCCAACCAAATTGATGTGTTCCTGTGAATAAACGAAATCAATGTTTTAATATTGTAAAAGAGTTTCGTATAATAAAATTATCATGTCATGTTTCGAGTGATGTGCATTTATAAAAGTGGAATATAATTGCATTGAATGGAATATAATATTCATCGGAACCCTCGAAGATAATCTTTCGTAGAATAACAGACATCATTGTGGCTTTACGTAAACACATACCAGGCATCGTTTGAAGCGAAATTAATTCAGACCATGAATACGAATTATTGCGTGTTTCTGGTAAATATCAAATAATGTGGGATTCAAACAAAGCCAACGTAGTAATAGGATTAAAACGAGTTTTGACAAACAAACGGAGTGAGTATAATTGACGATGCTAGAACCAGAGTGATCTAAGTGACATTTTTGGCAAAAGTGGTTTTTTTACACAATGGCATGAAAGAATTATGATTTTTCCATGCAATTGTGTAAAAAAACCATTTTTGCCAAAAATGTCACTTAGATCACTCTGGTTCTAGCATCGTCAATTATGATACATATGATAATGCAACTGGGATAATGTATCAGGAAAAGTATAGTTCATTAGGATAATATATATTCCATCACGCCTATATTTTCAAAAAGGGATAGGCAGATAATGTTTTTTTGTTGGTAACCAATACCTAACGGTAAGTTTACAATAGGCGACAGAGCTAGCCATGACGTGCAGAAAATTGGATGTAACTAAGAATATTCTAAACCTAAAAACATTGTGTCTGATCGACAGATTCTGAACTTCACCTTCCGAAACAACGCTAGTTATTGACAATGATAGTTTAATCAACGGGGTAGTTAAAAACTAATGTAATAACAAAACCAATAGCGGCCTTCAAAGCATTACTAAATTAGCCATCAGTCACAACCGCACCCCATGGAATACCATAGAAAGGGAATGTTTATAGTAGTTATTTTAGGGGTAATGATTCGGCTCGTTAATGGATTTTTTATGTCCCTTTGTCAATAAGTGATCAGCAGAACTCAGAATGTTATTACATCTATTATCTTGAGCGTAAACTTTATCGAAGAAGTGCTAATGGACGTCTAGATTTAGCTCTAGTCTAGAAACTAAAGTAATAAATTACTTTAGTGGTTCAGAATGATCTTGAGTATCTTGACAACTGTTGAGACTGTTACTGTAGAGTAGAGAGATGCATTTCTTCATGTACACTAGGTATCCGATCACAAATGTTTGAAAGATAGATTACATAATTATGACAAAAAATAAAAATACGTACGCAAAATACGCGCATTGACGTGGAGTTGCGGACATCAGCCCGTATTACCTATTACATATGAGAAAAAGACATTCTCAAAGGTTTGAAAAGCAGCCACGAGGCAAACTATATACAAAACAAACTATTCCTGTAATACGATGTGCCACAATAATATACCATACTAGAAATGAATGAGTGTATGAGGTGTAGGTGATATAAACAGTGTTTATAAATGCAGGGCCCTAGTGACCTAATATACTCTTGATTGAGACGACACCGAAGACGAAGTTGATCTAATGACATCTGACTTGATGGTGCTCTCCGCAATTATTGGCTGAATCAGAGCATTTAGCGATGATGTCATGATGAACATGCTATGAACTGATTTTCCACACCCACAAGGAAAGAAGAATGAGGTAGTTACACAAACAACGCATATATTAATAATTTTATAACCAGATTCCATGTAATATAGGTAAACAAATAGGTTTAAATTCAAAACAGACGATAACAGGTTATTGTAGGTAGCGTAATTAGTTCATGTTATTTGTTTGAATATTTTCGAATATAGGAAAATTTATAATAATATCGTTTAATTAGTCCATGTCTGGTTACAGAACTTTTAATTAAGATAACACTAGAGCGAATTGTAATGTAAACATCACACAACAATACTTTATAATGAAACTGAGAACTATAACAATGTAACCATAGAATTACAAAAGTTCACGCAACAAAAAACACTATATTTAAACAGACTCAAGGTCTGAACTAAAGCTTCTTGTTCCATGGGAGATGTTAATTAAACTACAATACAGTGTCACCATTAACCTTGTCAGACCCTATTTTTTATTCCCAAGCATACAACCTTTACGAAGGATAAACACCATTGTCAATAAAACAATGCTATGTCTCAATGAAAACAGTGAAAAGTACACAGTACTTTGTATAAATTACGACATAGACTGTATTAATTAAAGAAAAACAAGGCTACATTATAAGATTTAAAGAAAATATTCTCATCGTGCAGTGTCCTTTGTTAAGTAATTATTTACGTTATCAACGTTCTAAGTTTGGGCCAGACTATAAATATGTTTCCAAATCCAATGGAAGATTTACGATAGCTCGATTAATCTTCTGAAACTAATTTTGGATTAAAAATAACTCCTAATTACCAGCAGTCGCACATACTGCAAAAGTTCAATGTAACACGTAAACAGCAGTTAAGGGACACAGATCATTGCCTGGATCAACCGCTAGAAAGAAGTCTTCAATCATATTATACTTTTAGCACGCGATTTTGAATACACTTTTGGTAACATTTTCAAATAAAAATGCAAAACGTTGTTTGATTACACGCTTCTGTGTGATTATAATAATCATTAAGCTCCCATCGTTCAAATACGCGTTCGTCCATTTTTTGAAATATCTCGAATTTATTGCATGGCCTTTTTCACGTTGCCACAAAGAAGCAAATTGAAAGCTAAAGATGGTAATTGAAGGGACGAGGGGTTAATGCCCCTTTTCGAACTCGCTGATGGATCACGTCATCTGAGATGGAATCTAACAGTTTTTTTTTTACTTCAATTTGTTGGAAAGTGTGCCTATTCACGGTTCGATTTTGCAGAAAAAAAAATCTTAAATTGCAAGAGAACTAGCACAGTGATGAAAGGTTTGAAATAAATTACTTAATTTGAACTCTTGGCTCTTTTTGCCCTCACTTTTGAGCTTAGATTGACTTTAGCGTAAAGTTCTATTAAACTATTTGTCATTATTCTTCGAATGCAGTGTATTCTTGGCAAAATAGACTCTATTTCTAACTAATTGAGTCTACACACGTACTCAAATCCACATGTAAATAACTACATAACATGAACTTAGTTCGTTCATTTAAAAGTTTGAATCATCAATGATTCAATCAAAAATCATCATAAATAGGACTATTATGATGGGGGCTATTTATGATCTACCAACGAGTGTACCAAAATATTTACCAAGAAAGTATTTTTTAAAAGCTCACAACGAAATCTCTTCGTCTAGGAACCTATTATGCTCGCTCACTGAATCAATTTCACATAACCGATTTTCCCCCAAAATTTCCGAATCAATAAAACGAGCCAATATCCCGTTGGAGTCCAGCTGTTCACCTCAACCGTACTAAAACAGATCTTATATTTTTCATTTTCACCGTCTTTCAGTTCGCATAGGGTACCTAACCTAAAACCGTAATAATTTTTGTGCCCCATCATTTCTTCCCAGAATGAATTGTCCCCAAACCAATTTTGCGTTATGAAAGAAGACATTTGCTTATTGCTTCCATTTTTCTTTTGTCACGGGCATCTGTCATTTGCACTGATTTGAACGAATGGACTGGCGAGCAAATTATCATTTACTTAACGATAATTATGTTATTAACGATTTCTTTTCCATTTTCTACTACTGTATTGGTAGTTAATATTAATAAAACATTTTACGTTAAACGTTCTACGCTAACATAATTCTCCGAATTTTAAATCTGGCTTGTCATTGCCAAACTATGAATGTAAATATAATAAATCGTTCAATTAAATGAAAAGATGAATGAAAGTGTTTTCCTGATTGATTTAAATTGTCTCTTCTTCCAGGACTTCTGTTTTTTTATATCTTTTATTAGGGTGGTTTAGCCATATAGATAAAAATCTTTAAAATGATTTTGAAGCGTGTTTGTCGATTACGTTTTGACGATGGGCATAACATTTTTTATATTGCCGGTGTTAACCCTCTATAGGTTTTATGGCAGGACATGATGGTCCCTGGCAGGACGTATTTACACGTCAGCGTGGTACTGGTATGGGCTTAGTTATCGGAGCATCGCATTCATCTAGCCTAACCCTTGCGGTGTCACAATGGCCCATCAGCTTTGCCGGGTTGACGTGTAACGATTGCAATATTTTATGCAAATTGTACGAGATACGCACTTTGGCCCTAAGCTAAATTATGTTTAAGCGTATGTATTTAATACGTGTTGTAAATATTTTGATGTTTTAGCATCTAATGTAACTTTAAATATCTTAAATGTCACCGTGAGAGGCAGCGATTTCATTGCAAAATACAACTTTTAACGATACTGTTGCGTACCTGTGTTGGGAGTTACAGTCGTCACAATTGGGTTAGTTAGGTCTTTATCTATTTCGACTGTTAGTGACAATGAAAGCTGATTCAAATTGTGGGAACCAAGTAATTTGCAAGTTGCGTTATGTCCATTTTCTTTTGTATAACAAAAGTAACTCTAGCATTAACCAGAGCGCAATCTTATAAAAATCCTTAACCTGAATGTAAAGTATTACATTAACGCTCCTTCCCTAAGGCTACCAAGCAATAACTCAAGAAAGAATTCAAATCACTACATGGTAAAATAACAAAACTGAGTTGGTGTCAGTACCTACATAATTAAATTTAAATTAGGCATGTATAAAAGATAAGTCAAACGAATATTTTCAAAATTCTGTAACGAGACGTCTGTTAAGATTCGTACGCACGATAAGGCCGCGTATACACGCGGCTTGGGACTTAAATTGCTCTACAATGCCGTAATCGGCGCAATCTACATGTAGCTGAGAACTTGGCTCACTGGGCGTGAAGCCAAACCGTTCCGCGTTGGTGAGCCCAGACGCTTTTTCCCACTATCGTTCGCAGGTTTTTTTAATGTAATGAGTGTGGTTGGACCCTTAATCGGTGGTTGGCGATGCATTTGTTTTTAATTGGTGGACACAGTTTTTTACTCTCATTTGCAGCATATTTTCTGTCACACATATATATCATGGCTTCACCAGTTCCTACGGATGAATGAAAAACTTTTTATATTGAACAGCCAAGCGTTTCCACTTAGCTGGTATAAACTTCATTGTAGTCTAGAAAGTTACATGCTTGACCAGTTGGTAATAGCAAGAGCACGTCTTATATTTTATTAGACGAACTGTTTTTAGTTTTATGAAGGTACTCGCATTGAAACATAAAATGTAGACCGTATTACGTCTAATATATTTTGCAATTTCTAAATGCACTACGTCTGCGATAAACTATCTCAGTAAAAATAAAACTTACTTAGTTCACTTAGGGCGAGATAATTTAGCAAAATGCTGAAGTAACTGCATAGCTATCAAACAATTTTAAGAAAATTTTATGCGAAAAGTTTCGAATCAATAAAAATACGTCAAAACGCACCGAGCTCCGCCATTTTTATTGTTTACATTCTTTGCAAAATTACGTGGCACCTACTATAGGCGCTATTAGTCATGTAACTCCATGAGTAGACAAAGTGTCGCCTGTACCCATATCGGCTGTGATCACCAACTTTCCCGACTAACATTATGCACTTACACGATTTGCACTCTAATGTACTGCGTTGTTCTATCATACATTTATGTAAGTACATACTTATAGAGGCAGCCAATATTACTTCGACATCAACGTCGGTTAGGCTCTTGCGGTTTCGTTTTTGCATGATTTTACTAGCAGAAAGTACCGACAAAATGTCGCCACATGTCAACTACCTTGGTTCGGTTGCGTGTATTTATTTCCCATGCTGTTTACTAATGTCATCGTCCTATTCATGTACCTACTGACTATTGGGTAAGCTGTAGGGCCTGTAGGTACTGTGGTTTTACTAAGATGTTGCAATTAGTCTTTTTGCATGTTCTGCCCAATCAAAATTAATTGCACTTGTCATGACAGTAACTATAAGACTTGTTTCATCTCTTCAAGGCCAATGAGGAGTCGAAAAAATATGTTTGATGGCCATTATGGTATTCAAGTGTGGGAAAAATACAGAAATAGATATGAAAGCCAGGGACACATTATTGCGAAAAAAACTTGACAATGAAGGCAAGATATCCATGGGAGAACTATAAAAGAGTAGGTATTGAAAAGACACAAAGACTAATAATTATTTTATTGATCAAAAGAATATAAAACGAAAAGTGTCGCATGTTCGAAAGATAGCAATTATGAAGATTCGAAATGTTACAAAAAACAGTACAAAAAGTAAGCCTATGGGCGTGGGTATGGGAAAGTTCACACGTGGCAGTAACTGTACCGATGTGGTACGCGCTATGGTTTAGACTGCGGGTAGAGAGTGAAGAAGAGCGGATGAAGATATTAGCGAGTTTGATGAAGTTAGTATTTTAATATCAGAAATGGACAGCAAAAATGTGGTCAAGGGTGCAATATAAGAAAATTTAATTATAAATACTTGCGCTGAAATATTATCTAGGTAATACTCGAAAGCAACTAAAGCTGTAACTAATTAATTCGATAAACGCACTAGAGTTTTTGAAAAACGGAAAAGTGTGTGTGTATTTAATCCTAGAGAGTAAATACAAGCTTGATTGCATGTAATAAGACATTATTTACATAATTGGTAAGGTGTTACTTATTTTTGTTTTATTTTAATACATACATACATACATAAAATCACGCCTGCAATTCCCGTAGGGTTAGGCAGTGGTGTACGTGTACCCTATAGTTTGTTTGTTTTTGTATTTGTTTTAATAATAACGCATATTACGCTTTTCTAAATAATACGATACTTTTTACAAAAATGTCAATTTAAAAAAAAACCACTTGCGATCAAAAGGGCACAAGCTTTTTTATATCAAAACATGTCCGCAGCCTTAGCTGACATTGTACAGTCGTGCTGTGAAATATAGATCGTATGCTCGGCACGATGTAAAGCCTTTGATAACATTAGTACAGACTGAGAATGATTACAGCCGTGTGAAATAAAACTATTCAAACAATGGGGTAATTCGCTAAATGCATGAAGGGTATCTTGGAAAAAGGGCTCTATAGCTTGTTTCATTCAAATCCGATTACAACACTTAATCAATATTAAATCGACAAAAACTCAAAAAAGATATTAATAACTTTAGTAACAAACATTTTATGCTTGAACTAGCTTTTGCCCGCGACTTCGTCCGCGTGGAATAATGACTTCCGGAAAAAAAACAATTTATCCCCCTTTTCTCCCCGTTGGGAGGGAATTTCCAAAAATCCTCTCTTAGTGGTAGCCTACTCCTCCCAACAAACACACATGCCAAATTTCAGCTCTCTACTGCCAGTAGTTTCGGCTGTGCGTTGTCTGTCAGTCACTCAGTAACGGAAGAGTTTTATATATATAGATATAGATAGCTGTGCCCGCAACTCCGTCAGTGTGTAATTCCTTGTGTGTTATTAAGTTAATGTATTGGTAATATTGTTTAGATCACGTTCACATGAGGCTTAAGTACCTATACAACGAAATTACTACTTCACCTAAAAAGAAATAAAATGTAAACTATTAATAATTTGTAATTTGAACGAATATAATACACTACCAAAATAACTAATAAGTACCTATTTTATAAAATAACAACAAAAGAAAACTAAATAAACTAAATTAATTTAAAGACTAAAAGTCGCGCTGATAAACAATATTGTACACACACACATATCTATCAATAAGGTCGAATGCTCGGAACGTCTACTCGCATCAACAGCCAAATATTGTATGAAGTTCGCGTTTTTTTTTTTTTTTTAGAATATGGCATCTCGTAGTTGACCTTGAGAGGTCGTGACTACTTAACCGGACTATCGTGTGGTTGCCTTAAGTAAACTCAAAGCCTCCAGCCAGGAGCAAATATCTTATATACTAAGCGACTACACGCTAAGGGCACCCCCTGTGGGGTACGAACCTCGGCTTAGGGCGTCGCTGGGGGAGGGCAGCAAGATGGGACAGGCTGGATCTGGTTTTTATTATTTAAGCTTGATGAGGCCGGCGTTTCCTAGCTGACTACTCTGAGAAGAAACGCCGAAACAAACTCAGAGGTCACGGTCGGGAATTTAGATCTACTGGCTCAGCTGCGGCGCGGGCTGGCACTTCTTCGAGCAAGGGTCGGGGGGAGGCATTTAATTGGGGACGTCGCGAGGGACCTCGGCGGCGAGGTCGGAATGTCGGTGTTCTGTATTTGTGCACTGTACCTACTGGTTGACTTATTTCTCTCCTGGAGGAGGGTTATGGGGTCGTCAGGGTCGGAGAGGACATGCCTTGGACGGCGGCATTTGCTGATTTAGAAGTTCGCGTTTGGATCCCCCGCCCTTTTATACCTCCCGCCGCGAGCCGTGTCGAGCGCGGCGACCGTTACACAAAAATAATCCTTATAGCATGATTCAGTATTCACGCGCGATGGCTTATTAGCGTATTTCATGTATAGCTTTGGTGTTTCTGTACCGATTTCTATGATTCTTTTTTTATTAAATAGGTAATAATGTTAAAAAAAAATAATTAGGGATGAGTGAGAGTGTTATAAACGTGAGAGTAGAAAAATATAATCAGAAAGCTCCGAACTGCTAAGCTATCGGGAGTTACACGTGTTATTGTGAGTCAACCATAAAAGATAGACATTTGCTGTCGTGGAATATTTTTTATATAATTTTACGGAGAACATTTCCGTCATACATGATTTCTGTGTAGCTTTAACCATTAAGGCTGCACACGCGACGGAAGCTTAAAAAATGGAGTAAGTTCTCCTGTTTTCCCAACATTTCCCTTCACTGCTCTGCTCCTATTGATCGTAGCGTGATGAAAAGTATACTATAACCTGACCAGGAGTATGAAGAACATTTGTACCAAGTTTCGTTGAAATCCGTCGAGTGGTTTTTGTTTCTATAAAGAACATACAGACAGACAGACAGACAGACAGACAAAAATTTTACTGATTGCATTTTTGGCGTCAGTATCGATCACTAATCACCCGCTGCTAGTTATTTTGGAAATATATTTCATGTACAGAATTGACCTCTCTACAGATTTATTATAAGTATAGAAGATAATTCCGCGTTATTTCCTCGTAGGTAGTACGTAATTACTGAGAGAGAAATTATAATTAATATTTTGTTCCTGTCCGCACAATGACCTTTCGAGAAAGGTCAAGGCTTAAAAGGACATCGACATTGACGTGACAACAGCAATACTTATTTCATTTCATTTTCGATGTCAAGGGAAACGTGATCAAGTGGAAGCCAAGCGATGTTTTTAACAAACTATTTTTAACTTAAGTGCACTCGAATCGCGTTACACATGGTCCTTATACACGCCCCGGGAATTACAACAAAGTTCGCAGTGTCGAAATTGAAGTAGTTGCGAAAATTTATCTTTTTGGGGGATCTTAACGTCAAGAAGTCGTGATTACAAGCTTAAAATTGCTACCGATCCTAATCTAGTCCAGTTTTAGACGGAGATTGGGTCGAATATCGATGAGTTCGGTTCCATTTTAATAAATAGTTGAGCCAAAGTATGTATAGCACTCGTCCAATTGGCACACACCAGTTGGCAACACGCGCTGGTTTTATTTTCCTGGCCGCAGACAGCGTGGCGCGCAAATGTCAGATGGTCTGAATACACGTTTTGTAATGCCACTTTTATTTTCGTCCATTTGAACCACTCGAAGAAAGTACGCTCTGGTCACGAAAGCAATTAAATCGTGATTTGATTTGTGTATTTTTTACGTTGTATTGCAGCTTCTCGTCATGCCGTAACCTTTGGAACGTGACTTTGTGCACGAAGATCCCAGAGGTTGATGTGAGCATTCGTTTCAACTCAATGATATCCGATGCTCTTTACTTCTTGTTGTCATATAAATTCAAAGCCCATTACGAGTCTTCTATAATTTTACAAGTGAATCGTGATGTTTTTAAATAATCTTCTCATATGAGATCAGTGCTATATATGTAAACACTTCTAGCAAAAGCTTTTAGCTCATAGAAATTGAAGATGTAAGTGGACCAGAGCTTCCTTAACTTAATAATACGCTATTTTCTACAACAGCACTTAAGGAGATCGCCTTTTCTTAGTGTTGGCGTGAAGTGAAAAGTTCTTTAGGGACATAAGATAAGGTTCCAATTACCTTGCCAAGGAAGAATCGCCTGTAGTACTTGGCGGTGTCGTCGGTGTCGATGTTATGCCGCCTCGTGGCTTGTCGAGGGGTGCCTGGTTGCGCTCGAGGTTCGGCATCTTCTCCTTCGGGGGGTGTATCCTCCATTCCATCCACCCAGTAACCGACCGGTGGTAAAACTATCGTAGGTGGAGTTCCTGTAAAGATACAAAGATGGATTAATTTTATGGAATCAACATGTGAAAGAAGGCTTGCCTGCAGAAGACTTCAGCGATTTAGGTAGGATATGTTTAGTAAACGGAACGCCCTATTCTTTTTTTGCAACTTTTGACGCAGTCGATTGTATACTTTTAGCTGGAATATTTCTTCGTACGTTAAGGAAGTCACGACAATGCCAATTATTTTTTTAGATTACGATCAGACGATTTGAAAACTTTAAGAGGCCTTCAAGATCCAAATAGTGCTTATCCAAGGTTACAACTGTCACTGAATGCAAAGTATTTTAGTGTAACAAATTGTTCTAATTACCTCAACAGCTAATTCATATTTTTTAGCACAAAGCCTTACATTGTTCGTGAGCATAAGTGAGGAATTGAGGATGTTTTCATATTTTTTGCTCGATACAAAACCAGTATTCGTTAGTCATCGCGTCCGTTGTCCGTTGAATGTATTTCATCCGTATCTACAGCCGTAAAATTAAGAATTTTTTAAGAAGTAATTGTATTTAGGTCCTTATAACCTTTCCATATAGTACCCGTAAAGTAAAGCTTATTTGCTAACCATTTATTTGTTTTATAAAATATCTATTCAAAAAATGTTTTAAGCCAATATGAAAGACCGTGTACCACCCCTACATCAAAGATCTACACAAAATAAAAAGTGCAAACTACTACAGAGAATAAAAAGTGGGTATCTACAAATCATGCCAAATTGATACGACCATAACTAACGCAGAAATCACAAAAGATTGAACAAAACCTCAGCTATAAAGAGTTGTCAATATCCATGATTAGCTGCCTCGCAAATAAGAAAGGGTGGATTCCCCTCCAGTCCTAAGGACCGCATCTAATTTCAAACAAGCCATTCTGGTCTAGACCGCCTTTTGTCCAGCAGATTTTTTTTACATGACTCTCAATATAGTCCTGCGGGGCCTCATTGTTCCCACTGTCCTCTTTCAAAGGACGTCCCTATTACTGAGTTGTATGCGAAAACCTTCAGTTCTTACGGCATGGAATGATGTAAGGAAAAGTTTTTGAAAAGGATTTTTTAGGTTTTCAAAAGGAGATAAAATAAACACTGCAACTGGATACAGTTTTTATTTTATCTGTTGGTTAATTAGCAAAACTACCTAGTGAAAATTAATTTTATATAATTACAAAACTAAAACAAACTTCTCTTTAAAAACGTATCCCAGTTTCTAATTGAATACGAAGTCGCATTACATTTATCAGCGGAAATTACAGTCGTCACTGGAGCCGATTTTGAGTCGAGAGGCGAAACCGCAATTGGCCTGATTTCCCAAGATATAGCCCGTGCAGCACACTGCGCCATTTAATTAAATTAATGTTTTAATCAGCTAACTAGCGCTGGGAAACTATTTTTAAATTCAACGGAATTACGGCTTACCTTTGTCACTGTCGAAAAACAAAAGAGTTCTACTAAAACGTGTTCGACGAAAATATCTCAAAAGCTTTTTGTTGGCACTCCATTATTGGAATTCATTAATTGACAAATATTTTCTATATAGAACTGGGAGAGATAAATGGTTTCCGATGTTCGTAAAGTAAAAACCTCCCAAATTAGAACAGACACTGGAACATTGTTAAAACTTCAGATTATGTTTTAACAAAGCAGAATTTTGGCAGAATAAACTCTATTGAAACAAAACGTGTAATACTCGTACTTAATCCTGTAACGAGACGACATAAGCATTAGCACGTCTTGCCTTTAAATAATCAAGCAGTTAATCTTAAGCAGAATACTTTACTTTCACACCTCTGTTCTCAACATTTCCTTCACTTTCTCCAAACGGTTTGTAACAATGATGAAAGTTATTCTGTGTTACAAAAGGTTACATTGTAAATGCTCTTGTATTCTATAGCTTTTGGAAATGTCTTTGGAAATTAGAAACGGAACATCAATCAATTTGTACGAGTATCTTGCAGAACAGTCGTCAAATACTTATGTAACCGAACGATTCTAGCAATTTCTTCATCATAAATATATTTTCAACAACCACTCAAGTCGCCGTGAAACATCGTAACTGCATACAAATGCATCTGTGTTGTTGACTTTCCAAAACTTATTTGTATTCGTGAACGTAACCGCTTCCTACAACTTTGTTGTATCACAAACTAGTGCTTTGAATCAACTTTCTTTGATGTCTGTAGCACCGGCTGATAAGAACACCAACTAATTAAAAGTTTTGACGTACTTCATTATATTTTAAAGCTTTTTAACTTAATACTCATTTTAATGGCGCCGCACAAAACGGGGTATCTGCAAGACGAAATTGCTGGAATTAAGGGGCTTACAGGACCTAAACGCAAAAAACGCAAGTTTTAGAAACAATAAAAGTAAATGATCGCCTACAGTAAAAAAAACCAAAAAAATATATGATATTCTTCAGGATAAATGCTAGGATGATAGTGTGTTGAAAACATAATACAACTTATTTGGTACGATAGAAAAAAATCATGAAGATACCTCTAAAAACTTTTTATTTACAACAAAATTCATACTAATATACATACAATCATTATGATTTTTTGTCAGATTATTCTACAAGCAACATACTAAAACTATAGTGTTTTAGTTTTTTTGTCCAAAGACTAGATTTTTCGTAAATCGATAATTGCTTCATATTTTGCAATAAATTACCAGCGTTGTGGCATCGCGCTTCTCTTTCTTTTCTATGCAGACCGACAAAGACCGCGCTTTAGGTCATGTAGTCCTCTTAACAGTGTGTTTTTAGAGCAATTTTACACAGAAGACCTCAAGTCGTGTAGCTAATTGTGTTATGACCGGGTCAACAGACCTTTTATATGCATTATGTTCTTGAGAGAATTTTAATAATCGTCAAGAACCCAGATAAATGAAAGAGATGCGCTAATTCCCTTAATTACAATGTTATTTAGAGGGTTGTTTCAAGTTACTTGTTGTTTCAACTTAGCACTTGCAAGCTTAGCTAGGTACTAAATACTTCGAGAGGTAGGTACCTACTTATGGATAATAGTTATTTTCATTACTTACAAAGATATAACAAGTCTGGTGAGGTTATTTATAATTTCTACTCCTAGTTTTTGCAATGCATAGCTAATTTCTTTACTTTCATACTTTATTAACGTAAAAAGCTTACAAGCCTAAGTGCGTGGGAAAATCTTCGATCGGATCTTGTAAAACGAACGTTCTAGTAGGTACCTACATTGTGGCATTTAGTTAAATCGGCCAGTAACTATCGGTCCAGCGAACGGAGCATTCAGTTTGAGAGAAAATCACTATGGTTAAGACACTTCAATGGTCAGTGTTCAGATGATCAGCTATTTAAAGGTCAGACCTATAGACTATTAGAAGGTCAGACCTTTAGACTATTCTAATAGTCTAAAGGTCAGACCTTTTGCTTTGTCTGTATGTAGGTAATCAGAGGAGCGATTCCTAAATTGAAGGCTATTAATGGTTTCTACTTTGATGTGTAACGGCAATTTATAGTAAGTACATACTTAGTGTAATACGTGCAGCAATTAAATCAAGTTCAAAAAATATTTCTTTACAAGAGATAAATCAGATCCGCATTAACAGTATCGTATCATGTTTTGAGTGAGGAGAACCGACGGCCATGTTTGAAAATTCCTTTGAAAAATGACCAAAAGCTCTGCATAGCCATATTTAGCAAGAGTTCTCTAAATAACTGGCGAGCCAGGAAGTGGCTATAAATGTCGGCATTAGAGCAAGACACCGTCCTTTGTGTGACATAATTTGAAAGAAGATTTATAATTAACAAGGTGCCAGCAAGTTTATGATAGGCGGTGGAGGCGTGAAGGCCTGTGTCTGTAAGTATATTAAACTTTTTGCTTCAAGCGGAAAGCCTTATAGGGCTAATCTAGTCTTTGTAATAAGTAACTATTCGTGACGTTGTAGGAATCTTGGTTGTTGCTGATTGTTGACAAATATTCAGGCATGTCTAGTTAAAATTTTAAGCAATACTTACTTAAATTGTGTAGTTCGTCTTTAAAGACTGGTAGGTACATCGTTCGATGAAATTGAGCATGTAAAGTTGTAGTCTACATGCGCGGGTTACCTGGTCATTTTTTTACTCGGTAATTTTACACAAAGCATGTAACCCGCGCAGATGCTGAACTTACACGCAAGTAGCATATACCGTGCACTACATACCTAGGTAAAGTCCAGAAAACTAATTGTTAAGCGAATTGACTACCACTTCAAAATAATTATCCGTGTATTCAAATCACAACTGTCAGTGG
Organism: Hydraecia micacea; assembly: GCA_914767645.1. Classification (NCBI taxonomy): domain Eukaryota; kingdom Metazoa; phylum Arthropoda; class Insecta; order Lepidoptera; family Noctuidae; genus Hydraecia; species Hydraecia micacea. The sequence goes on from OU611794.1 coordinate 8,946,766, forward strand.
TATGAAGTGGCAATAACTTAAAAATTGATGTAGTGTTTTAATTTACTTAACAATTAATATGCTTAACTGTACCTACGTCAGGTAGCTAGTTAATTATGTAGCTATAAGTAGGTAAGAACACTTACCATTTTTAGCAAGAGTATCCTCCAAAAGGCGCCGGCTAGCGAGGCAGGCAGCAGCTACTTTCCGCTGCGCTGCCGCCGCGCCGGGAGAGGGGGGAGGCCCATGGGGCGCTGGGACTCGGCCTTCGGCGTAGGAGTGCCGGTCGGCGAGGGTGGCAGTTCCAGCGCCACCAGCTGACACCGAGCGACATTTCTCTGGCCGCCCAACCTGTAAATAAATCAACAATTAGTGCCTCGAGTTAAGATCGAACATAATTGTATTACACCCTCAATTTCCATGAGAACTTTTTCAATAGCAGCCTGGTAGTCTCGATTTGTCGATCGTCTACGTTCACCTTAAGAGGAGTAGTCTATTTATTTACTTAGATGTATTTCCTTCATATAATTCTCCGAATCCTCACTTTTATAACCATGGAAAGAAAGAAAGAAAGAAAAGAAAGAAAAATGTGTTTATTGGCATTACAGCAAAATAAATAGGTACACCTTAAAACTATAAAAACAAAGATTATAATGCCAAAAGGGCCTCAGCTCAGCATAATGTCAGATGACAACACCAGGTGTATCATCTGACGCTGATTTTCAGCCATTATCCAGTATCCACTATATAAATAATTACCTAACTAAATAAAATCACATTTATAGTCAAGCTCATTCGCGGACAAGTAATTACGCATGGAATTTCTATTTGCGAGCATTAACTTCTATCGACCAGCATCAGATTTTCAACGAACTCTGGTAATCAAACGAAGCATTTACCACCCGTATGTAGTTCAAAGGCATTTAATTGACTAGTTTGTTGAAAACGTAATGTAAAACGGTAAATTGATTTAGAATCGTGATTTCTGTTCACTGTTTAGATGAAGTAGTAAAGGCAGCGATAATTCTAATCTTGACGCTACGCAAGTAAGCGTGACGAACGCATCGTCCAATGAACTCACACCGTGGGATCCCGTCATTGTAGCTTTTCACGATAACTGTTACGATCCGCATAATTTGCTTCGTGGTAGACCCATCCCAACTATTTGGGAACGCAGTGAGATCCCAGCGAGACCTACAATTTGTGAAACCACAAATTGATAAGATCAAAACGTGACTATCAAAACAGTTTCCAGAGCGGTTAATAAATAAAAGAAACAGGTGTCTTTAGTGAACCGAATCGCACTCGTTCACGAAGTGTTCGAATTGATTCTGTAATATTGACGGGGGCATAAATTGTGCCGCGCCCGTAAACACCATCAAAAGTTTAAAATTGGAAGCCGACGGAAGCATTAGCTGAGCCGTTGACAGCAACTCGAAACAAGTAGCGTGGAAAATGCTCGGGCCATTTCCACTTTTGATCAAATTAATCTGACGTCACTGACGCCATGTTTCTCCCGCACGCAACCGCGAGAATCAAATATCACAACTATTCTAACACCATAAATCTAAAAGTATAAACAATTTCCGTGCGAAAAACAAGTTTCGAAACCCGGGAATGTAGTGGAAATCGTTGAAAAATTCAGTCTCTTACGTGTCGATCGAACTCAACTGAATTTCCATGCATTCTAATACCTACCACTTTTTATGTTCTTGGAAAACTCTATATCGTTCTAAGCTTTGTTAAAAGAGAGTTACAGAACCTAGTTATCGCAGAAATACTGCAATACTAGCACGTTTTATTATTCATTCATATTTATTCAAAACGGAAACATGATATTTCGGTCTATTTCAATATTCTAGGCGACCTATAAACAGCGTTCTGCAAATAGTACCTATTTATTTTAGTTTTCATGCTGTGCTGTATGAATGAACTTTTACATTTATCTGTAAAAATAAACATAATATCTACAATGAAAACGTACAGCAGTTATTTGGCCTAAATAATTTCGTAAAACTGAATTTATATGAAATTGATTGATTTAACTAGCTTATTAGGTACTATTTACTTAAACTATCCATCATTTTAAGCTAACGTAAGCCGTATCCAATTTCGATTGACGGTTAATTGCAATTAAAACTGTTTTTTTATGTTAATTGTTACAGTACAATGTCAGTCAATGTGGAACGGAAAGAAAACTAATGAAATCAAGTAAAAAATGGAATAATTACCTATTGGTGAAGACATGTACTGTACTAGTGCGGATTTTGTGTATCAGATATCCGCATTTGTTAGGTTTCTTTGTACCTTGGCTGGCGTAAAATCCTTTATAATTTTATGTCATTTAATTCTTTACGTAATATTTACTTGACTGTGGTTACTTTCGCAAAGTCATAAATAATAGGTAGAAGAAGAGAAAATAAATTATTCTATCATCGATTAAAAAGTAATATCGCAATCTGTATGACAGATTACTTTATAAAAAGCTCTCAAACATTTCTGATTGAAGATAACTTTTCGCTCGACTTATTAAAAACGTCATTGAAGTGTTTCAGTTTCAACAAATGCAACAATAACACTATGTATCTTCTGTTATAGGATCATTAGGCACCGCCACACTTAATTACAGCATCTAATACTGAACAAATGACACGAATAATTCTCTCTTGCGGCTCATTTAAACCGAGAGACGAACAGTACCCGCAGTGGAAGATTATTTGGTAGCACAACATTAACGAACTAAAGTTAGAATTTGGGGTGATTCTGTAAAGAAAAGCATTAAGACTTTAGATGCCTTACATTGTGTAACGCTTGAGTATTTCTTTCTGTTTGTAGAAAGTTCATTCCTACTTAAAAATTATTTTATGGTGTAGGAAACAATTTAATTTATATTCCTGTTCCACATTACCCCAAGAATTCCGTGCATAAAATGTTATGTCATACTGTAACAGCACAAACATCCGTATACCATAATTACATTAAGTAGATGTTCCAAGAAACATTTATTCGTTCTAATTACAGTCAAAATTCTGCGGAATAACCGTAAAACACCGTATTCACTCGAGTATGTGAATCCATTACCTCAGGAAGCTTCATAAAACAACCGAAATGTTTTCACACCTGAAACACATTTGAACATCGTTTTCTCGTAATTATTTTGTGTAGGGAGACAGGGGTAAATGTACATTTAATTATGTTATCATTAACACCAGTGTTACAGAAAACTCGTAAGAAATGAGGCAACCGAAGTGCGGCCTGCCCGGCCGGTTGAAAAAATATTCATTGCGCGATGTGGAGACAAAAAATCTAATTACGTTAGCAAAAAGAAACTTGCTCTTACCGACTATACATATTTAGTGCTGTATATTTAAGTTTACGCGTTCCGTGAAATGTGTAAATACAGGGGTGTATAACATTTTGAAGTAAAATTATGTGGGCGAGGTGCTAATTCACTGGCGAGTGAATAGCATCCATGTTGAAAGAAGAGTGGCGTACAAAAAGATAAGCTGATTTAAATATCGTGCCTGCGCTTCTGGCTTTTGAAAAGCGTAGTTTATTTACTTGTGTTGGCAATCCGTACATAAAATGCCTACAAGTATTTCTCGGATATTTATTTGTGTAGCGTGGAACAACAAAGATAATCTTCTGATACTGAAATGCTTCGCGCTAAATCCGTCCATCTAACCCGGGCGGACTGCATCCACAAGTTTAGATCGCTCGTAACATTTCGGTAAAGTATATTTAGAAATCGGTTCTACATATTGGTTTATTTTTAAAATAACGGTCTTCGGTTTTCTTTAGTTTTGCGTTGCATTAAAAATGTTTTACCTACTGTATTGCATAGTATAATTATTAGGCTTTACGCAAACCCTATAAAAATAAATTTATTGTTTGGCACTTAGGAATAATAAATTATATGTTTATATTTAAAATAATACTTTAATTGCAGTTTTCTTTTATTTTAGCACAGCGATAAATAATCTTTATTTCAGTACCACGTCAAGTTTCACTTCGGTACAAAAACTATGTGGCATGAAATGTGTTTAGAAACGCTATTTCTATGACGTCATAAGAATGTCGTCCGCGAAAGGTGTGAAACCATAAAGAAAAATTGTTACCTATTGGTTTTAGGAGCGACTCTTGCAACAAATATTTTCGTTTTTCCATTATGGGTGAAATAGCTAAGACTCTAATATCTATTTTCTTTATAACATTGCTTTATAAATATCTAATTAGGGCACTACCAGTTACTTTAGCATCATAAGGATTTTCTTAAAAGAAAATACTTTTCCTTGATAAACATTTTTTGTACATAATCTTATTAAACTAAGTAGTTAGCGAATCAGTAGGTACGGTTAAATTTCAGTACTGGGAAAAATAAATTAAAATTAGACGTACCCTTTGAGTATTACGAACTAATGCGGTAGGTATACCTACTTGCAAGTTTAATACTTTCGTTCGATCTATAGAACCGTAAAAGCAACACCTTCCCATCATCACCCGTCACAAAATCTCCTGACCTATATTAAAGACTAAACAAACTCGAAATTCGGCACATGTTTCCCGTGGCTGGTGGATACTCATTAAGAATTAACTCCTAAGGGAAATATCTGGTAATTTAAGTTCCATACGAGCAAAGTAGCGGGTGGCTGACATAACGATGTCCAAGTGAGATTGTCTGATTCATATGCTTTTATGATGAAACTACTGAATTCTTTTTATGAAATTGAGCAGAAAAGTAGCTCAGAACCTCGTGAAGACAAAAATATGGCAATGGTTGTTTTACAGCTCAAATAATTGAGATAGCTTTTCACGCGAGCAAAGACATGGGAAAGCTATTAAAGTAGTAATCTATGAAATACTCAAAATAAATGTTTTTCTACGAAGCCTATAGGTGATATGTGTTAAGCCCATTTTCACTAACACTAGGCGAAAGCTTAAAACTCGCTGTTGAACTTTCAACCCTCGGTTTAACGCTAAAAGTTGAAAATCCCACAGCACGATTAAATTTAGGAAATCATTTATGGTGTTGCCTATTTTTTGTGAATTGATGCTAAACTAAATCACCGAAACGAAACATTGCACAAAGTAAGTACTTACCAAATTATAATACAGTTGAGCAAAACGTAACAGTTATGTTAGTAAAATCGTATTCACCGTTACCCATTATGTAGTAACATTAAACATTCGTGCTTTTTATTTAGATATTACTTCCTTATATCACTGTAAATTACTTTAAAATATCATTCACCTAGTGGTCGGTATTGCGGCTACCGAGTGTACCATGGTTCTGAATTGACACCTTGACACCCTTATTACTTATAGCTACGGTTTCCTAGAAAAGTGGTGGCCGCCATATAACGGCCGCTGTCATGTCATGGCTGTCATGAAAATTATGGCAGCGGGGTTGACTTTACGGTGTCGAAAAACGCTCTCTAGGAAAACACACATAAGTATTTAGGTACTTTCATAAATAACGTTCGACTCTTTCAGTAACGTCATCTGATGGTAAATTGCGGACGCTATGTGGCGGCTACCGCTCTTCTGGGAAACGTTTAAGTTTATTAGTTGAATTGCTGTGACAGTTCAATTCAATTATATTCATTACGCTTACAGAGTCATCGAGGAGATGGAGATAAGGAGAATATTGTTTTACTAGATTATTGAGTAAGTATGTATGGTTGATTTCTTAAAAAAAATACGGCGCCGACATGAAAATGAAATCCCATCATAGAAGAAAATTTTTTGCTCTGCTATTTAGACTGAAAAATTAGTTTTTTTTTTGTTTGATTTTGTTTGTGTGATTTGAAAAATTATTTTTGCATTTGATAGCCCATTCTTGAGAAAGGCTATAGGCTACCTATAGCTATAAGCTTAACATCACGAACTTTGGGAGGCAAGCAAATACAAAAAAGGCAGAAAGAATGCCTATGGCATTAAGTCCGCCTCTGTACTTACATTTATGTGCTTGAAGTATTAAATAAATAAATAATAAAGAACGCTGAGCGAAAACGAATTAATAGCGCAGACAGGCGATGCGATGCGACGGGGTGGGCCGGGGGAGCTAGTACATGTTATACCTAAGTTAACGGACGTCTGTCTGTGTGACTGACCGCGAGATTCTTTTATAACTACGCAACGCATTATGATGCGGTTTTCTTCTCCATTCAGAGAATTTATACCGGATAATTCACTATTAAAAAATTACACAATTATAATAAAGAAATCTTCATGTTTTTCAAGTCGTAAAAACCGTGGGAAGCCGGGGCGGTTCACTAATTTAATATAAAGTAAGCATAACATATAAGCATCATCAGCCTGCAATGTTCCCACAGCTGGGACACAGGCCTCCTCTCGCTGAGAGGGAGGAGGCCATAATCCACCACGCGGGCCCAGTGTGGGTTGGTAACATAAAGTTGGTAGTATTAAGAGTAAATAGTATTTAAAATACTGCTTTTATCTTAGCTACAATATTAAATAGATAGGTACAGAACAAACATCGGATTACAAAATTTCATTTGGTAAATGCAGCCTCCATTTAGTTATTGGAAAACTTTATGTAGTTGTGTTCTAGTCACATAAATATTACGCTTTATTACTATCTATTCGTGAAATGGAAATATTGAATGACATCACCCGTGACGTGACAGTGTTAATTTAGTTGGTTCGCTCTAATGGTTGTTTTATGGTAGGTACTTTTGTTATTATCTACTTACATAAGTGATTAAATCATTATAGTCTGATCATAATTTTATGACCACTTCAATCAGCTGTTTAAATAACAATGTTGTTGCGGCTGTTATTAGTTAGCCACGAGCCCCAAAACAATGACAACGTAAGTGAAAAAGTTATCAGAAACTTATTAGTCGCCATTGGTTCATTACAAAAACAATAACAAACTTATTTATCACAATAACAAAAGACAAATAAACCACGCCTATCGATAGAGTAAGGTACTGATACGAAAAAGCTTTAGATGGAGAAAGAAAAAGGATGTTTACCTTTTAAAAGCCAACTGCGTATTTGTTGTGGCGCATGGGAGCACTATTTGAGTGTGTCGCTATAGCCCATGATTGGTTTGCGTTGGAAAGTAAATTGCTTCGATGTGGTCCTTGTTCACACTACATTGTCGGAGCATGACATGACGGCAACAGCGAAAATTCTATTGAAGCAAGCCTACAGCACAGCTTTATTGAAATGCTGACTAAATTGTGATGGAAAATCTGCCCGTATTTAATCCCGTGAAAGCACGAAAACAAAAGACGCAACCAACTGACAGCTATTTGAAAATAGAACGCGTTGAATTCAAAACTCACCAGCAATATTTTTTAATTTCACAAAAGAGGTTTGGTATTATGTGATTTACTTATATTGTTTACTAGCTGTGCCCGCGACTTCGTCCGCGTGGAATAGTGACTTTTCGGGCAGCACATTTTAAATTACACATACCGTCGTTTGGGTAGCTAAAAATTTACTTTAGAGTAATGTTTCTCTGTAGGTATTACCTTAACAAATGTTCGCCGTGATTCTTTAAATTGACATAACTTTTTTATTTATGAATCGATTGACATGAAATAAACACTAAATGTTAAGTGTAGCTTACTACAATATATTTTAAGCCGTTTCTGATATTAGCGTGCACAAACACACAGACAAACAGAAAAAAAAATTAATTACACTTTCGGGTTCGGCATCGATATAATAACAACCCCTGCTACTTTTTTTTTATATATTTCCATTGTAGAGACACCACTTTTCTACAATTTTATTATATGTATAGAAGATTTATTAGAATGACTCAATAGGTTTTAATAAAATGCTGAGATAATATTTTATTGATGTATTTTCGTGGGTACCTACTTAAGAGAAGTTTATTGTCCTTCCTTACGTTCGTAATACGTCTTCATAAAACTAAGCTTAGACTGTATGTTTACTTGATAGGTACCTACTGCCCTGTCTTTTGGTGAAGTGAAAACAAACAAAGAAAGAAAAAGTGATGACGCGCAGTTCATTGAACATTTCAATATTTTCAAAACAATGGTGACGTGCTAATGAGAGAATCATGTAACTGTTTCACCTGTTAACACGTGTCAGCACTAAAGCTGAACAGCATTATCTCATTTCAAACAATGATAACCAGATAAGCTTAACTGCATTCTCGAGCATTATTGTCGAGACTCACTCCAATTCTAAGCGATATTATACGTCACAATAGCATTGTGGTTCTATCCTTGTGACGTGACGTCAGCAAATGATTATCGAAGGTTAACAACTTTATAAACTGACCAGTCATTGTTTTATCTTTTTGATTTAGGCGTATTAAGATATTATGCAAATTGTTTTATTTAGTTTAATTCCGATTCCGGTATCATGACGTCATAAATCTTATGCCTCGTTGTCATAATCTATACAAATAAATAAAATTGGAGTGTCTGTTTGTAATATTAAAATAACCGCTTTCTACTAAATGCATATGGATGTATACACGGCCACGGTACATATACCAAAATATTTTTTTTTTACAATTTTTGTCTGTCTGTTTGTTCCGGCTAATCTCTGAAACGGCGGGACCGATTTTGACGGGACTTTCACTGGCAGGCAGTGGCAGTGGCAGATAGCTGATGTAATAAGAAGTACCTAACCTTTTTTTGATAAATTCCACGCGGACGAAGTCGCGGGTAACAGTAGATAATATTTAAATAATTTGGTTTTTATTTAAAATATTGAAATGCAAAATATAAATGCGAGTTCCTATCCTAATACCTGTAATTGTATGGATTTAATTAATTAATAAATATTAGTGTCCGACCGAAGGTGCAATTCTGGCCGAAGCCGATTAATCGGTATTCACCAAAACCTTCGGCCGAAGCCGAAGCCGAAGGTGTCATTGACCTTGAGAAATACGATAGTTACTTTGATCTCAGAATATACTAGATACATATTGTGAGAGCTTTAGAGATTTAGCCCAATAACGAGCCGAGTGACCAACATATACATGTCGTTTGGTCCGGTGCGGCGGCGCGGCGAAACTCTGCTGCTCTGCACACTCTCCGTCTCGCTCTAGCATCGTTCAGTAAATTTCAAATTTTGACAACTAGCAAACCTTCGGCTTCGGCCAAACCTTCGGCAAATTTTTGGCCGAAGCCGAAGATTTGGCCGAAGGTGCTTTTTTGGCCGAAGGTGGCCGAAGCCGAAGCCGAAGCCGAAGCTTCGGTCGGACACTAATAAATATAAATACAAAAGCACGCAGGTAAAACTTTCATCTGTCGTCTGCCCTTTGGAATTACTTACCACCCTTGTGAAGTAAGAGGTCGTTGACAACACTGTTCTATGCGTAGCAAGCAATATTTGAAAATGGATCGTTGACACTTGACATGTTATTTGAAAGGCAAAGGTTTGTTTCTCGTACAGCCTGTCAACAAAAACATCATTCAAAGAACCAAAGAGTTTGAAAGGGAGGCGTTATCAACCTAGACAATGTAACGGGGATATCTCGTGTTCATTAAATAGCGAGGGGATGTCTACTGGTACCATTGTTCAGCGCCTGATACTAACGATATTGCTGTGCCATTTACTCGTTTCCGAGATAAAGGTGCCTCACACGGTTCCTACAATATCAAATGGAAACATTATTTAAACATTACGTTCACAGAGAATGACGGTTGCGGTGGTTTGAGAGACTGCAGTGTGTCTGAAGCCTTAAAGAGGTTCTATTCAGAATTTCATGAAAAGATAAAGGAGTACTGTCTTGTCGGAGTAGCATTGTTTTGTTAACACGAGATTTTAAGCTTTGGTGTTAAAGAGACAGGCAACTTGTAATTGTTTGTTTTCCATTAACGTTGAGTACGTAACTTTTTGTAAAAACAATTTTACGCTGTATTTTTAACAAAATACAGATCAACAGAATATTTGAGGAGGCTAAAAAGTAAAAAGTCGATGTATGAGTCAATAATTCGGCAATTACATACTAATATGAATAACCCTATCAGTACCCAATGATTTTCTCAGAAACTCGGAAATGCGGCGGGTTCGTTCAGACCAATATGACCTCTATTAGGTATTCAGCAAACTTCACCTAACTAGGTACTATTTTCGTGAAAAGCAATCGTGACTATCATATTTATATCGGAAGTTTGATTACATTCTCTTATGTGCGGATACACGTTCCGATAGCATGAGTTTATGGTTATTGGTTATTTGGCTTCGCTACTTTATGTAATAAAATTATTTAACGACTCACTGAGAATTTGCTAAATCATATTGTGTAAGAATTCTTGATAAATCCATAAACACAATTTGCGTAGAAACGATATTTCAATTAGAATTTTCTATGCATTGTAAGAGAAAAGGAAAATTGATATTGCGTGTGTAACAAAAACGCCAAAAATACTCATACACTGGTACAGATTGGTGAAATTTAACACAAATGATTCGTTTAAACTTATGCATACCTACATGAAATGTAACATAATAACTATGCAAATGTGTTACATTTCACGTTACGTTTCACTAATCTGTACCTGGGCATTACCTAGTATCTTGGCTAAACTGACTTCCATTTTTTAAGACAAAATAAAGTTGTCGACTTCTGCATCGCTGTTTGTTCCACATACAAAATGGGGTAATGAACTAGCCAAGAATATTCGGAAAATCAGATTTAAAAATTTCAAGTCACAGAAGGTAGCATTAAAAATGTGAATGAGAGCGAAAAGAGCTCTTCCTAGATCCCCAGCGAGTAATTGCGTTTATCGGAGCGTTAAATGAGCGTTGCAATCTTTAATCAGTTCGGTCCCCATTTTTTTTTATAAATTTCGTTTGACAGCACGAGCCTGGCTGTTTGTTTGACAGTTGTTTTTTTTTTCTTAGTCTAAGGTTTGCTGATGCAATAAGGCTTGTTGTCAACACTGTTGTCATAACAAAACGCGGGATTTTTTTTTCTCTAGCTCTAAAGTTTTCGTCAATTACGAAAACTTTCAGGGCCGTAATCTAGAATGATATTGAATCCAAAATAGTCATTAAAACTGTATATTTTTAATCGAGATTCATACTATGAACATGGTTCTACGTATAATACAGGCATAGAAGAATCATTCTTATGATTATAATTTTCTCATCAGTATGCTGCTATGTACGTAGTTTCGAAATTCACAATACGAATGGCGTGTGCTATCTTTATGTGTAACAGATATTTCACGTTGCTCTATTATTAACATTGTTTACAAACCGGGCTAATAACGCGTTATTTGAAGATTGGCTATTGTTTTCAATTCAAAGTGTAAGAAATACGCCCCATTCTGTCCCAGGGTAAGTAGGTGAAGCTCTGATACCATCAATGAAACTTTGTATCGTCTTTTAAATGCATATTTCATATGTGAATGGGATGCTTTGATAGCTTTGTATAGAATTGGCTGGCAGGAAAACTATCCAGATGAAAAAATATTTTTCTGGCAATGAGAATCGACTGAGTCAGAGAGACTAAAAAATACTAGACTATAATATTTTTTCACTTCTCATGCTCTATAGTTCGTCTTTATGTTGTGCGCAGGCGACATAAAGTCGCTTTTTATGCTCTAGTGCATAAAGTATTTTTTTTTCTAAGACTAAGATAATCAGGCCCAACAGCCAATAAAACGTCGCAGAGTAGTCGTTATTTTATTTGCTTTAATTTATATCACTTCCGTGTTTTCTATCGTTAATTTAATAAAACCAGTTAAAATAGTTGTCATTTATCATTTAAAAACGCAAAGAAGCGTTTTTATGACTTGGCAGTATGAAGTACCTAGTTACCTACCCAAATCGAATGACAGATGATGAAAATAAAAAAAAAATAAAAAAAGTTTCGTGGCGGGAATTAGCTATTCTCTTCTTCAATATTGTAACATTTTTGAACAGTGAAAATACTGTTATACTTAATGCCTGTTTTATTTTCTCGCAATCGAAGTGAATAGCAATGTATAACTAGGGCATAAACGAGCCATTTTACCCCTCGACTTAACTATCTACCCTCGCCTGTGGCTCGGTGGACATAAACGTCACGGGGTAAATGGCTTATTTTATGCACTAGTTGTACAATCTACTATTTTCAATTTCTTTGCAAATCGCTAGCCATTTTTTTACACAGCTTCAACAAGGTCTTCATAGTTTTTTGACAGCCAAGTAGGACAAAAATATCGACCTCCAAATTAATCATACTCGTTAACTTCATTCAAAATTCGAATGCTACAAAGTACTTAAATATTAACGTCTGCAGTGACGCAAGTGCGTACCTCGAATGCGCTTGTTATTTTTGCATTGTGTAACTTCTCGTGCGTACTGAATGGCACGTTAGTGACATATGAATAATAGATTACTGCTATTGTGATCGATACAGCTCTCAGTTTGCTGCTCGGCCTTCACTCTCCAATTATTGACACCGACACAGCTTTACCGTATGGATGTCATGTTCAGAAGCAGAAAAACAAAGCAGAAAATCTAGTGGAATGTATATCATTAAAGCGAACGTCACGTAATGAACCACTTCCACGGAAGTACACATGTCTACCAGCGAATATGGCTTTATTCAAAAAGTTCACAATCGTGAATGAGAGTATTTCCCTCACAAAGCGAATGCTGAGCTCTGGGATTGCATCATTGTGCTGCACAAAAATGCTGCAGTGCTAATTTCGCATGCACCGCGCTACTCGTGAATGCCATTATGAGCTTACGAAGCTCTAGACCTACTGTAATGAGTACCCAAATATAATCTGCATTACATAGGTACACGCAAACAAAAAACAACGACAACAAATACGTATTCCACGCTAAACTTTTTAAAGAAATTAAAAAGTGCAAGGTAGTAAAATCACTGGAACAAGCCACGCGACGTTGTAAAAATCAGAATGGAGAATTAAAAAGTTTGTAAATGGAATAGAGCGTGTTCGAAATTCGAATTTTGTTGAATCGAAATAGAATTCCTGCAACTACTTCGGGAATTAGTTTTCGTTCTCTCGAGCTCGGCATTTAATTTTATAAAGTAGGACGAATCTATGCGGATATCTATTTTAAAAGTTTGAATCACAACTGTCAATAAAGTCATTATCAATTTGTGCTAAATGCTAACGTTTATCGTTTACTAAAACAGTGTGTAATTTGCATACACGCACAAAAAGCAAACAAAAAAAAAAACATGGCTCGAGACACTAACAGGTTGTCCACGACAGGTACAGTTACACGACACACATTGTTAGCCCAAAAGCTTTGTTTGTGAGAGACTAATGTTTAAATAATCGTCCGAGATGAATGCTTTGGACTGACACTCAAGACTGCTTCTATAACGATGTACCTACCAGTACTATGTAATATAACTGTAACAGTAAAGCGATACCCCAAGTATGACAATGCAGTAGGTACACGGTTGGTTAGCGTGTTAAAACGGAACAGGGTCCGGCAGGAGAAAGCGTGCAAGAAATGATGCGGCAAAACTCATCCAAGGTGTGCGGATGCGAGTAAACAGTACATCAACGGATAATTACGAAATAATAAGCACTCTCTGTGAGCAAACGCGTGGGTCGTCAGCCTAACTCATAATTAGCCGTTTAATCCGTGTGCAATGCGTGTTAAATAGGGATGCTACAGGCTCGCCCCTATTACATGGGACCTAAACATAACCGGCGAAATGTGGGTGTACTATAGATGCACCTCTGCGTAACCCTCCGGGAAATACAGGCATATTGTTATTTGTTAAGTACTGTCCTATAGAGCTTGCTACCCTGTTCGCTATTCAAATTTTTTTAAATATATTTTTTCTCTTTTAAAAAACAAACAATAAACTGCCAGTTTCTCGTTATTGAAAAAGTTCTTTCATATTGGCCGCGTGTTGGATTTGACATTCAATATGTGCCCAGGGATTAAAAAAATACATACGTTTGCTATGAAAATTAATATTCACAGACTGAGCTCGTTGCTCATTGAAACTTCCTGTCTGTAATACATAATGGGTATCTCAATAACACTTCCATTTTAATAACGAAAAGGAACGTTCGTAATCATCTAAGTATAGGTAATTAAAATAATTTGATAGGAAGACAATTAAAAACTAAAAACCACTTTACATGATGAAAGAAAGAAATAATTAGTAACTACAGGGTCAAATGAAATTAGTTAGCGAAACTCCGTAGGTATCGACATCTAAAGGTAGGCACACGTATCGGATAGGAAAGGGTTCGTCACTCGAGCCGTTCAGTATTCTTTGTATGAAACTCCCTACTGCAACGCACACTAATCGGAATCGTAACGCAATAGTATTTTCTGAATCAACGACTGTTGTTAATTTAGGTAGGTACTTGAAGTATGAGTTACGAAAATAATTTTATTTTTGTTTTATCGTATTTAGATATCGAGACCCATCACGCCTGTTAATTTACACAAAAAAAAAACTAATTTTTAAACTGATAGGTATATAAAGTAACTACACAAGTTACGGTCGCTGACCCTAAAAATAATGTATCACTAAATAATTTTATTTTTCGTGTTTAGATATCGATAGTTCGATCTCCATCACGTCTGCGGCGTTTCGCTAACTAATTTCATTTGACCCTGTATAAGCCTTCGTCTATTCTCATCGATTTGGCGAAATTGGTAGTTCCTATTGGTTTTTTTCTATCTGCAACTTCTCATTAGTAGTTCGGAGTCTGGATTTATTCCCGGTTGATGGTAAAAGGCTTACTGGGGGCCTTAAATATAACTGGCGAAATGCGGGTGTACTATAGATACACCTCTGCCAAACCCAGGAAACAAGGCGTGATGATATCGCTCATTTAGAGAAACATCGACTTAAGTGCTATTTTTTTTTATCTTTGCTTTCCTAACGTAAATACGCTTTCTAAGTGCTTTGTCATTTTTGGGAAAAAGTACATTTACGTCGATGTTTCTCCAAATGAGCCATATGTGTTATATTCAGTGTCAAAATGTCGCGTATTCGGGTTAATAGCAAAGTAAGGCTGTAATGTAACAAGTAAGAAGCTCGATCATTTGTCACGGTTCGCGAAGCACGTATAAGTTACGAGTAGCTAGGGAATTTAATATATTCTAAAGACTGCTCCACCTTCACGCTACGCAACCACGCTATACGTCACTGCTTAACTTCTTAACGTACCAGTATTTATCTACCAAGATATTTAAGAGACATATCGCGGTATCAATAAATAAAAAATCCCCGTGAAATCCTATCCTAACCAAAAGTAAGTTTGTTTGTTCCCTTTTCACGCCTAAATCACTGAACCGATCATCCTGAAATTTTGCATATACGTTGTCAGGTGCACAGAAACGGACATAGGGTACCTACCTTTCATCTCGAAAAAAAGTGCTGTTCCCGAGGAAAACAACAATACACGTGGCGCCATCTATTATCATAATAACGTTAACGTGTGCAAGCATCGCCACTTCGACCGGTTCTGTGCTTCTCGAATCCAGCGAAGATCATCATCTGCCTAGCTTTTTCCCAACTATGTTGGGGTCGGCTTCCAGTCTAACCTGATGCAGCTGAATACCAATATTTTACATGGAGCGACTGCCTATCTGACCTCCACAACCCAGTTACTGGGTAATACGATACCCCTTGGTAAGACTGGTTGTCAGACTTTCGGGCTTGTGACTACCCGTAACGACTGTCAAAGATCCACGAATGACAGCCTTTCCGAGGCTTGCGAAGATAATAAGGTAATATTATCAAGGCTTGTTAGTAGGTCAATACGGTTAAAAATAAATCATGTTGGTATTCTCAGTAAACACAACACTAAACTGCAATATACTGCCTTGATCGCAAATTGGTATTCTGTCAATTGCACACGTTCCGGCAACGTGGACTTCTATTTACCTAGCAGTCGAATTATAAGCATATTAACGAAACGTTTGTGTTAATTAATTAGCACAGTCAACTGCAGCAGCACCTCAGTGATAAGACTTACACTACGAAAATCGCCCTTACTGCTAAAATAAAAAAAGATATAAAGGCGCTGTCAAATTGAATGATGTGCGGTTGACGAGAGTAGGTACGAGAAAGGTGAATTTTGTCGCATTAAATCTATAGAAATCTATGGTTTTTTATCTTAAATTACGAGCAAGTAGTACCATTGCAAAATCTATAAAAGTGGTGTTCCAGATTCAATTTTAGTTTATGGTCGTTCTGTGTTATTGTTATTGTGATTTAAATGTCGGAAGTGAATAAAGTGTAGGTATATCGATGTTGCATTGCAAATTATCATAAATCTCGGATAAAGACTATTGGACACTTGAAATGAAATGTGATAATTTAGAGTTAGGCTGAAATATCTACTAATTAATCTTTTTTTTTTGTTGCGCGGTGGAAATCCTAATGGACTTCCTCCGTCGTGGGGGGGACAGAGGGGCATGCCGGACTCTTACCGGCTAAAACCACCGCGGTGTTCCACCTCTACCTATGGCCGGGGGTGCGGGATTCGCATAAGCATTCACCGCTCCCCCGACAGGCCTCGACCCGCTGTTCCTCAGCGGGTCCCACCTACCCGTGCGCCCATTCCTATAATGGCCGCACCCACTCTCGAGTGGCGCGCGTGGAACACTGCGACGCCAACTCGGGCCTGTCTGGTCGGACGACGGACGCCCCTATTCCGCCGCCCGCAGGCCACCTTTCATGGAGGTCGCAGATCGTTTTGCGCCCTTCTCGGGCGCGCGGTGCGTCTCCTGCGGGAGGGGAGAGAGGATGCGGCTTCTCTCTCCCGCTCAGCTGCCTCCTTTGCAGACATGACATCCTCGCAAAAGGAGGCAACTCCGATCTACTAATTAATCTGAGATACTAGACAGCGAACGCTTTACAATTTAACTCAAAGAGCATAGCTTAGTTAAATTCGCTAAAACTATACCGTTTGAACCAAACAACAGTGGAAAATCCAGATCAAATGGAATAATTGTAAAGCCACTGTATCCATTCAAAACCATATCATATTTGTGTAGGACTAGTAAGCCTAGCAAATATTGACAGACGACCGCGAAAAAAATAGAGCGATGCAGCTGTTGAAATTGAGTTTTTTTTTTGTTCAATCAATCAATTGATAAAATTCCGCGGTGTGTTCCAAACAAACCTAGCAAATGGATTCGCTATCAATCTGCTGTGAATTGTCCAAATCCAATCTAACGCCTGCGCCGCGTACACCTCGCTTTGTGAATAAAATATCATTGAAAATATGAAAGGTCCAGTTCGATAAAAGTGATTGTGACCACTCTTTTTTCTTTAAATTTCAATTGGAATGGAATTGAACATGAGATAGATGCTGATGTAAACACTTTCTTGTAAAAAGCTTTTGGTTTTGAAATTAATGCAGGGGAACATATTCATTATCAATTACATTTACCACCACGATGCATCATAATTACAAAGTAAATTTAAAGAAATGTAGAAACTGCATTGTTTTCAAAGAATAGTATTCCTAACGAACTTGCATACTTTAGCGATAATCATAAACTCCCAGAAACACTGAATCATTCTGTTTCAGTGAAAGAAATTATGTTAGAAACTGTAAATATTAGTATAATCGTAAATATCGAGCATAGAATCAGATTTACTAACCGTGACGTAGTTTTCGTGAGAAACAATTTTATTATTCACGGCAAGTGTGAAAATTGCTTCCATTCGCTAAATTCATTTACATTTTGGAATTATGCATGTAAAATACTTCGCTGTTGCGTTCCAAACGAATTTCCCATAGTTTTCTTTTCTTTGTTATTGAATTTTGTTCCAATTAAAACGTCGTTTTATACTGTGTCGTGTTAAAAGTTGCTCATGTTGTTTGGCATGTTTATCATAGAATCGCTTGCTCCTGTATGTTGAACGAAACATTTGAATTGTATCTAAAATGTGCTCCTAAGTTTTACAGATAGTATCAACAACTCTCCGTAATAAACATCGCTCCGGTATTTGTATTACTGGCCCAAAACAACTCCAATATTGCAGTAACTCGTCCAAACTTTGAAACTCCGAAATTAATCCAAACCAAGCCATTACTGCATTCAATAACATCTCCTTCGAGGTACGCCACCAATGTAAATACACTATGTAATTCTAATCTTTAATAACATCGGTGTAATAGCTAATATTGCGTGTTCTCGGGGTAAATAATCTGCATTGCATTGCTCCCGGCGATGCGCAAGTATTGGAATCGTATTGCGGTCGGATCTAGGTCGTGGGATTGAACTTAGTCTTGGGACGACAATGGATTCAATCAAACGCCCGTTTCATTATGCGGGTATAGTGTTCTGATCTCCTCAATAACAAATTGGTTTCGTACTGTAAACAATTGAAAAGCGAAAATTTCGAACGCTCTAATTCACACCTTAAATTCTGATGTTCTATTGTTTGGTAGTAACTAGGCTTAAAATGGAGAAAGCATTTCAGCGATAAACTATGTCAATTACAAACAGGCAACTTAGACAATCTATCATTGATTGTTATCGTCGAAGTTTTAGCTATATAGTTTTGTTGGAAAGTCTGTGTTACAGCTTTATTACCATTCTACATTTACCCATCTATTATGATAATATTTCTATTCGCAAAGCTTTCAAACCCACAAAGTCTATTTTTCCTATCGTTCTTTGCCCTCAAGGGTTACCTTCACTACTCTGTCAACGAAACGTCAATTGTCTCAACCAGGGAACGAGTTAGCCGTTCGAGAGGATGCACAAAGCTTTGCGGGATATTGTCTAGCCGCCAGCGAATCTTTGATCAAATCCACCAAGTTTCAACGAACAATGACAGGTGAAGTTTCAGCTTTCAGTCATTGACAGTTAAGGCTTTATACACGGGCGATTTGCGAGCGTGTTTTCAGCGAGGCGATTGTTCAACGCACTCGCTGCGTGTGCGTAGCGAATACGCCACGTGTGCACAGCAACAGCGATTGACGTGAATGTACAAAAAAGATAGAGACAAGCTAGTGAACAATTTTGTGAAAACGCGGAGAACACGTCGCGTAGTCGCGGCGAGCTCGCTTCGCACCTGTACGTTCACAAATCGCCTCGCTGGAATCACGGTGGCAAATTTTCAGTGTGATAACGCTCTTACTAGCTTAAATACCGCCTCAAATACGCTTTTGTATTCGAATATCTTTGTGGATTAGTCTAGTGGCCTTTGGTGAATAAGATATTAGCATGTGCCTGGTTGGTAACATAGAAGTGTTCGTGGAAATAATGACTGTTTGTGTGGAAGTCGTTTAACGTGGATAAATGAATTTTCATGGTTTATATTTTAACTAATTAACGTTGACGTCTGTCTTTCAAAATAACGTAGGTATTTATTTAATTGGTGCTATTTAAAAATAAATTGTCTTTCAGGAATGTTCCAAATAGTACAACATATCCATACATATCAGTCCATTGCACGGCGTGAAATTAGCTTTGCTAAACGCCGTGTGTTAATAGACTTACTAAAGTCACACGTATATAATATTTTACAGCTTGTGTGACCTAAGCTTGTTCTGTGTAAAATTGGACTATTTAAGTCACAGAAAGGAGTGACTTAAGCGCGGGTTCAGGTCACACAGTGCTATAAATTAATTTTAAAAAGTATTTCATGAAATATATGGTTTACTTATTAAATTTTATATAATTATTTCTTATTTGAAAACTAAGCTAAATATTACACAACACCAATAGAGAAAGTCGTTCACGCAACCATTACCAAACTTAACGATGACTTTTAAAAGTTTTTTGAATAGTACAAGTGACAAAACAAAATCTGTAACTAAACCTCGCTCTTCAATGTTAAACATCATACTGGCAATGTTTTGATCCGGACTTTCTTTTTCATTACTTGCATAAAAGCATCCTTTGTCATCGCAGCCTAAAGTCTGGGCTAACGACTAGGGTTGCAGGTAAGCGGAAGTTATTAGCGGGGTCTTTGACCTTACTGGGCGGCGCGCGCCCGCCCAAACATAGTCGATGTCTATTAAGTTTTTTAAAGTTAAACTCGGAAAACTATTATGGTTTTGTAGTAAAATAAAAATATGATGAATATAAATTTTGGTTTATTTATACATTGTATGAATAAATTTCTTGCTAGTCTCGTTACTTAAAAGATTAAAATCTTCCATTTATATTAGTAATATAAATGGAAGATTCTAATCTTTCTCTTTAGCAGCTTATTTATTTTTGTCAGAATAATATATTTTTCTCTGACATTGTTATTAATAGCCGTCGGTCAGTTTCCATTTCTAAATAAAACGTTTTGTAAAGTCCGAACAAAATTTTCCAAGCATCTAACTAAAAATAAAAAGGAAAGCATATGAAGTTTTAATGTGAGCAACAAATAGCTAACATTACAAGGAAATAAACTGCACGTCTGAAACCGAGCAATTGAGGCATGATTGTACAATAATTGCCCGTACGGAACCCACCAACGTCTCATTACAACTGCATACACGATTACAAAGATTTAATGTTCCGACCAACTAAGCACGTAGATTATTTCGTCTGTAAGTACCTAAAGCACATCAGTAAGGCTGGCCCTGCAGTAATTAGATGGCATTTTAATAACTTTTTATTTAAATTAAGCACTTAAAACGATGTTCCAGATGGTAAAATGGGTACCCTAAACTCTTGAATAGGTCTATACGGAATAAATTTTCTGATCTGTGGCTGTATGCTTTCAAATTCAGTCCTTGATTTAGTTTATCTTTGTAAGCTGGATCAGTCCTCATAGGCAATCAAGATAGAAATTCTAGTCTTAAGGTTGCAATGTCTTTCATAATATACAAAATTAATTAGCTAAGTGAAGTGGAAACACAAGATACAAAACTTAGCATGAAGAAGCCCAACCCTAGCTCCGAGCTAGTAAACTTAGGCACTAGCGGGTTCGAGCGAGTGCTCGACTGCTCGACGTCGAGCCACGAGCCACGACGCACTAATTGACGACGTTATCGAGCACTCCAAGTTTTGAGCTCGAGCGAACTTCGGGCTTTCAAATTCCAATTTTAAACTAGAAATGAGCACGATAGGCACCGAAGTAAAGTTTTATAACTTCGAGTTTTATGTACGCCTTAAGGGTATTATTTATTTTGCACAATAGTGCATTATTGCGCTTTTTGTTTGTTCTCGTAACTTTGCAACTGGGGGCTAGGAAGAGCCGCGCAGATTAGTATAATACCTCAACCTCACGTTACAAACAGCTTTCAACAAAGTCTATGTATAAAAATAGGTAATTAAGTTCGTAGTAGGTAATAGTCATCATATTTATTTAGTTGGTAAAACCCTCATTATGTATATATTTAATAATTTCTGATTTCAAACCCTCAAGAAACTTCATTAAGTTTTCAAAACTAGGGGAGACTCTAATACCCCGAAATTAAGCAAATGGGCTCGAATGATGGTGCAATTACAAAGCCATGGATTTACACGACAATTCAGGTCAAGCCATTACACTTTTAGTGAAGCTAACTTTAACGGCCCAGTTATGCCGGCGGCGACCTGTGACATTAACGGAAGCTTTGGAGGGAGCTAATATCGAGGCTATTTGCTACTGTTTCTAGCACAATGTATAATGGCACAGCAGTGCCAGAAAATAACACAAAAGCTTGGAAAACAATGCGGGACCTTGATATTTATTTGCCAATATATTATATCGAGTGCAGTTGTGGCCAAGTGGTAACGGCCGCGACTTACGAGTTGTAGGTCGTAGGTTCGAACCCTGACAGGCGCTTTACTTTGTGTAAATTATTTCATCACTCCTGCTCTCAAAACGGTGAAGGAAAACATCGTGAGGAAACCGGCATGTCCTAGAACCAAATATTCGAAGACATGTGACATCTGCCAACCCGCACTGGGCCCGCATGGTGGATTACGGCCCACTCCCTCTCACCGAGAGGAGACTTGTGTCCCAGCAGTGGGAACATTATAGGCTGATTATGTGTGATGTGTGATATTATATCTGCTGCCTTTATTATAACAACTTTACATAAACGTGCAGTTTGAGGATTGTTATCAAACATGAAGCATTTACTAATTGAATCATTTACTTAATTGATTCTGATCTAAGGTCATATTTTATACGATTTATGATTTGAAGTTCCCAAGGCTCTTCGAGTGCGATTTTATATTAGCATAGTTCAGACAGAATGTCCCTCAACATTTTACGAAAATTGCACAGTATATCAAGCGGTAGTAAAAGCGATACGCTATGAAATATCTACGGAATTGCTATTTCCCATTTCATTTCACGCGACACCCGAGGATATTCAGACGAGTGAGTAAAGTGAACCAAAATATTCGAGTATGGAAAAACGCGAATCAATCGATGCGGTCACAGCGGTTGTGGTGCAGTATTGAGGATATAAATTATTATTTTACACAAAGTGGTGGTTTTAAGTCACCACATATTCGATTCATGATTCGATATACTATGCCTAGACGATTGCCTCATTACCTGAGTACAAGATCTACTCAAGACCAACCCTTAACGGTCTAAGATATACGTGTCCTTGGTCAGGAACATCGGCTAGATAATATAATGTATATGCCGAGCACGATTTCAGGTTGCGAATGAAAAATGCAGTGCGGAGCGTCGAGGCACTGAATGAGAGAACGCTGCGCATAGCGTTTTTTTTTTTTACAGAGCGTACAGGAAAGCGGTTACTTTGTCAAACAGAAAGAAACGCTTTTCCATAAAGCGGCGGTTTTGTTAAATATTTTTAATGTATTTTTTACAAACAACACGCCTGTCATACGTCCGGACGCCTTTGAAATATTGAAATCGACCGCGTCACCAACAAAGCGAAATGCAGCTATTGAGAGATTATAAAATAAGATCTGTAGTATTAAAAGCTACAGTTTCAAGTAACAAATGACGAGCTACGCGCCTGCTAGTTTTCTTTCAAAAACGACTTGAAAGTTCTCGAGCACGGTCGGCTCAAGTTTTGCGCTTTTATTACTTGTTCTAAAAGAATGTTAACCAGATATCGGGCAATTCGGAAAAACTGTGACGATTTCATCCGGGCTCGGCTACTATTTGAATTTCAATGGCTGTTTGAAATTCAACGAGACTTTTATGATAATACGCCTCACGGTTTAAGTTTTCCTCACCACATCCCCTTACCGGTTTTTGACTGTCCCAAAATACCTGTAACAAAATGAGATCACTGGTTAGAAACATAATATTTACAGTTTTTATAAAATTGTAGAAATAAAAATACAATTGCAGGTTGTTAAGAACTAGGAATATTTCCTGCTCTTACTTTGTCGTTATTACAACGTGTAATCCCACAAGTAAAAATTTCATTCAACACAAAAAGAAAAAAAAGTTAAAAGATGAAAAAAAGGAATACTAGGTACATCTCGGAAAAAAGAATATTCACGAGTTATCGCGCGTGAAGAATTAAAGCGGTACCAGAAGCGCAAAATAAAGGAGGATATTCAACAGTAATATTTTAATCTCAGACTCAAAGCAATAGACAGTGCGAGACGATAAGCTGGGTCTATGCATATTACTGAAACCGCGAACGCAGACTATCTCAATACCTGCAACGGCAAGATTGTTTGCCTATTGCATGGTATGTCTTATGGATACATAAAGACGTACGCGAGTCAGAAACTTTACGTTATAATTTGAATGTGTTGTTAATAAAATCCATACTAATATTAATGCGAAAGTGTGTCTGTATGTATGTTACCTCTTCACGCTTAAACCGCTGAACCGATTTAGATGAAATTTGGTATAGATATAGTTTTAGTCCCGGGAAAGGTCATAGGATACTTTTTATCCCGATATTCCCACGGCATCGAAAGTTATGCGGGTGAAACCGCGGGGCGCAGCTAGCATTTAATATGATCTCTTATACAACTCAACAACAAACATTTATTTTGCTAGCAATGCAATAATCTTAAATTATAAGTACTTTTTATTTCAAAGCACTTTTTTAATAAATCTCTACAATCTCAGTATCTCCGTCGAGAAAAATTTATGCGGGGACATGAATAAATCGAAGATATGAAGGTAAGGTAGCTTATCTCAGGAGATATTGCCACTATAAAATATCTAAGGCGAGAAATGCTCGCTATACGAGTACTGTTTCAGAAGATAAACAAGAAAATATTTATAAAACTATATTTATAGCTTTACGCGAGAGAAATAAAAGGGTCTAGATGGGTGGTCTCGGAATACGATCCGCTTTTTTGCGCAGGAAGTAGTTATGGATAGCCATTAAAATTACTTATTCGTTTTATCAAGGAACATAAACACTTCAAAACTGACGCCTGACATAACCATCGCATTAATTGTGAAAGTAATAAATAGGTGTTGTTGAACATAAACAACAATTTAAAATAAGAATCGTCATAAAACATACACATTTTCCTATCTTCTCCAACTTATGTTATAACTTTCCTGGCAGTGATTTCATGAAAATATACTGTTATGCAAGTCTAAAATAGGACAATAAATATCGGAAATACGAAAGAGTATATTTGGAACTCGTTCAAAACCTTGTATGACGGTAAAATAGATTTAGAATGCTTTGGAAAGTTCGCCATTGGGACCCACAGGTGCAAGGCTAAGTTTTACGAAGCAATTTTCGCTGTGAAATTAGAAATTCATATTTTATAGACAGGAGTCGTTGAAGCAGCACTGGAGAACCGATATAGATTACACTTGAAAGCGTATGAGGGGCACATTCGTTATTCCGTGAGGTAATAACCAAAGTTTGCCATTCCATGCATCTTGAATCAAAGTTTCCACGAAACGTAACTAGTGTAACTACGTTATCGATCAAGTAAGTAGAATCCGGAGGCTTTCTTAATTTATTATTTTAATAAATGGAAGGCGCTAAGAGCTAAGATATCGATCTCCGTCTTTGAAGTTTTCGTCTTGGAACTTGAATCTGAGACTCCTGAGTAATTACTCCGCGCATTAAGTCTATAAATAATCTCTTGGCTTAACAGTGTAAACTAATTATAGAACCAGTTTTTATACTGACTTCATGATAGTCTTTAACTCGACATCTATGTACAGGATTCCTAGTCTAGACTATTTTATAAACTGTCACAATAATGTTTGCTAAGAAATATTGGTTTTAATATCGTAATTAAACAACACAACATAGTGAATCAAATATTACGATACATGTTACTGATACGTGACCGAATGCATTAATTTCTTCGAAGACAACAAGATAAGTAGTGAATAAACATGGTGTACTATCATTTCTGTGTTAATGTATGTATTTGTATTGTACTACGATTCTGAACTGTTTGGCTTTCTGATATAATGAACTGAATTCATTACCTGCTCATAAAGTCATCAGTGCCATATATACAATTTTACAGCACTTGTTACTTCAGTAATTGCTTAGACTCAGTCACGATTTTACGATCTAGCTAATCATTATATTACGTTTATTGCTCGTACCTAGCTTGTGCAAATAGTTTCAGTGAATGTTAGAGCAACAAGTCAGCTGATAAACCATTGTCAGGTCAGACCGTACATGTAGTTCGAGAATTTATAGACTGAAAGTGAAATGCAAACAAACAATGCTTACATATCGATTAGTGATAGTGAAAGTTACAACAAAATAAATTATACACATGTTTCTTCTTTTAATCTAGACATAAACACAAACAAACACAAAGTGTCACACCACCCCCGTCGTCTTTTGTCAAAGATAAAACTCAGTTACTGATATAATCGATTATTGGCATAAGAATCGCCCCTTGAGGCAAATCAGAGGCTAATCTTTCTGAATACGTTGAAAATGGGACTCCCAATTACCATGATAACATCGCGGAACCTTTTAATATAAATGGAGGGAAAAGATTTCGTTTCAACCAAATAGAAAGAGAAAAATCTTTTATGGCTTTTAATTCAATAGTTGATAAAGAAAATATTAAAAGTAAAGATGGAAAGAATTAAATATTAATAGGCATTTCTAATAGTGATGATGACCAGAGAGTGAAAGCTTAGCAAAGAAGAATAGATAAAGAAAGCGATTTATTATTAGCCACGTTTGTGTTACGACACGATCATTGCAGACCGAATGGCGCTTGCTATCCTTTTACGCATAATAAAAACAATTGAAGGCATGTGCCGCGCGATATCAAACGGCAAGCGACCGCCAAATCCGATGACAATGGTCGTGTCGAATAGAATAACTGAATGAAACACTGCAAAGTTATTGTTTTATTTTACCACTATATGCAAACTATTGACTTTCATTACTGTTGTTTAGTTTGAAAACGTTTTCGTTTATTCTAGCTAAGTATAATATGTTTATTTTTTACATTGAAGTTCTGTTTGGATACGTTCATGTTGCGTTTGATTTGAATCAAAACGGTGATTTTATAACAACAATCCTTAAACTTTTGCTTCTTTATAATAGTAATGAACACTCATCTAATAAATCAGAACATAAAACGAACAAGAACATAACCACAGTTATTACGATGAAAGAGACCTTTGAACTGTTACGATGTAAAGAGTTGAGACCTAGAAACGAGCGAATTTACGAGCATAATAAAACAAGTTCAGGCAAAAGGTGGCGTGAGCATTGATAAGCATAGTGCTGCACGGCAGACGCAGAGGCGCATTCATTAAAGAGTATGACTGTACTACAGACCAATTTGTAGATCCACAAGCGATAAACGGCTAAGAAAATGAATTTCGTTTCAGTACTCGGGCCTAATTAGCTAATGAAGACCGTAATGACTAGAACTTTTACACAGTAATATACTGATGTCTCTTTTGATTCATTACATGGCATGAGCGTGTTAAAGAAGATGGTTCCACTAGTTTGGCAACGAATCAAATTTAAAAATATTGTGTCAGAAATTAACATTTATTGCTGTTACTATGATGTTGTAATAGGTTCCTTCAAACATCCCAAAATTCATTATACATGGAGTATGCAATCAATACCGAAATCGATGTCTTCATAATATTCTAGATGGTCTCGTTCGCCAAGATGTCACAACTTAGAACATAGTTTACCACGACAAGGCCGGTAACGGTCGCCAGAAAAATGAAATCCTATTTTCACAGCGAGTGCACCTGACGACGGCAAATAGGAAAATTCTTTGCGGGTTTTACAATAAGCCGACTTATATCCGAACTGTCGTTAGATAAGAATTTTATTAGTTGCGAATCAATAGCATGGATTTTTTGGAAATCTTATCACTGTATCTTGGAAACCAAGTAGGTATAGGGACTTTTGAAGCCAATGTTTCACTGAGGATAATAAATATAAAATTTAATAGGGGACATGTTTACGGCCGTTTTTAATTTCGTCGTGCTCCTGTGGTGTAAACTGTATCCATAACTTTGGATTAAAGCGTACCAGTTTTTCGTATACATTAAAGATCAACTTGGAAATTTTCTTCATTTCGGTGTAAGACTACACGTTGTACTGGGCAGTGTCATATTGTAGCGCAGATATTACAAAAGTTTAATCATCTGCGGAACCTTAAAAAGTGTTTCATAGAGAATACTTTCGTGTTCGTGAAATATTTGCACATACAGCAATTACCGGCGTGCCGTGCCAACATTAAGAGGGCGTAAAACGTTCGGTAGCAGAGGTAAAGGTAGGGAATGCGGAGCATAGGCACACGAGAGCATTCATTAAGGTCGGTGCAATCCCAGCGAACTGTACATTTACTAGTGAAAAACTGCCGGGGACTCGAAATAAAACATAATTTATTTTTGCACTTCTCTGCGAAGCGTTTGTTGCTACTGCAACTTTAATGTTGATAAGAATTTCTATTCAGTTGACGCTTTTCATCTGTTTTGTTTGAAGCACATTTTTGACTGCAACGAATAAAACAAAAGACAGCTACTTATCGTATTAAAAATGAATGATACAATCATTATGTTTTACACAAAAGGTATTTTATTTATGTAAGTATCTACTTACTCCAAAGTAAGTACGACGTTTGAGATCCAATTAGTTCCAATCTGTCTATTGAACCATTTTGTTTTAAAAATACCACTCACTGGTCTGGTAAAATAAACTTTTCAGACCTACACACTACCATCCTAGGATTCAATTTACTTACGAGTAGATTCTTGGTAGCTGTGAACTATGCATATTTACCGACCGATATTCAGATCTATTTGATTTGTAACTATAGTTAACTGTACTGTCTAAAAACCACTTGTTACTTTTATCTATCATTTAAAGTTACAGCATTTTTCATTTACTTACAGAAACATTACACCATTTAGTATCCAGTCCACTCTGTAACGAAAGCAAGTCGTAACTTACTACGTCGCAGTCGAACGATCTCAAATACGCACGTAATTGCTGCAAGACACCGTTTTTACTGCCTTGTTACATACTTGTTAGGTGTTGTATTGATGGAAAGCCACTAGAACCGCAAACTTTGCATTCGATTAGAAACTTGTGCAAGAAAGTGGTAAAAAGATGGACGCTAACTAAAGTGGAGGACTGTAAAACTTATGTGGATGGTTTGTAGGTAATTTTTTCGTTTTCGGTTATGGTCGAACTCCAAATGCAACTTAATTTTAAGACACTTTTAAGTGTTTTGTAGCAACCGAAAGGCTCTTAAATGTTAAGTGTCGTCTAAGTATTTGAGGGTAACTTTATTGCTTACGTTGAAGTCCGACAGACGTTGAAATAAAGTCATGTAAGTACAGACGCCAGCACATCAACCTACCCCAAACTGTCAAATTTTCCCAATCAATTTTGTACCTTATGCTTTAGCAATAAAGTTGAAAATTTGTAAAGAAATTTGACAGATTGTAGTAGGTTGATGTGCCGGCGTCTGTACAAAATGTCTGCGTAAAGTAGTCACGTATCACTTAGTGTCACGTTTAAAGAGATGCCGAGTGTAGCCTGCGTAGCTATTTAAACGCCAACGATATCCGACTTGTAGGTACCTACTTAACACGTTCAACGCGGCCCCCGGTATCAAATATACCATGGTTGCCGTGGGTAAAGTACGTACGGATGCATCTTGCGCTCATGGACTACCTTATACACAAAAAAAAAGAGAAAAAAAAAGAAACCCCCGCAGCACCGTAGTGCGGCGGGGGTTTCTTTTTTTTTCTCTTTTTTAAAATCGCAGTTCTCGCCGTAGCGCGTACGCTACGGCGAGAACTGCGATTTTAGGCGCCGCACCCAAGTCCAAAAGAGCAGTGGCCCAGTGGTAACGGTCGCGACTTACGAGTTGTAGGGTTGTGTGGGTTGTGGGTTCGAACCCAGACAGGCGCTTTACTTTGTGTAAATTATTTCATCACCACTGCTCTCAAAATGGTGTAGGAAAACGTGAGGAAACAGCATGTCCTAGAACCAAAAATTCGAAGACATGTGACATCTACCAAATCGCACTGGGCGCGCGTGGTGGATTACGGCCCACTCCCTCTTGAAGAGAGGAGGCCTGTGTCCCAGCAGTGGGGACATTATAGGCTAATTATGCTACCCAAGTTCAACCTAAGAGTCGAGTATGGCCCTACTGTTCTTGACGCAGGGAAAGTGTTAAACGAAGGCTGAATATTTACGAGTCTGTAGGCAGTTGAAAAAGACGTATACACCGTTATTCATTCAGCCATTCCATTAATCATGCCATTCAACACAATCCAACATTATCCGGATAACGAGGTGATCAAAAAAGTTAATTTACTAAAGTATTCTGTTCGAATGCCTCTCAATGGCCATGTGATATGTAACTTTAAATAGACTTGGATTGGAAACTGAACGGACACGTCATTCATGTTCACTCATCCGTAACTTGATTTACAACGTTTTAATCCTATTATGTATTTGAATACAAATCCTGATTAAATCTATGGAAATTGCCACTCGACTGTGGTCCCAAAACTCTCGATTTGGACCATATCTTGGGTCCTGAATAGCAAGGGCTGGCTGTGGCTCGGAGTTAGATAAAGCATTGCTTTGTATTCTCTCTGAAGCCATGACACCATTTTCAGCACGGAAGTTACTGACTAGTAGGTACACTAGAGTTCATATGTAATTATGAGTTTCGGTTAGATATTACATAGCTACCTTAATATGATTACTTATAATATTTAATAACTAAGAATAATTAATATCCTCAAATTATTATCATTGAGGTTTCAAATGTAAATTGAATAGAATAACATATTCCTTTCCTTATATGTTAATACTTCGTGGTATCAAAGTGCGTATGTAACCTTATGCGGAGCTATTGTATAGGTATATTAACGTTAAATGGATGAATCAAATAATGAAAACCTTCAACAGACAAATGGAATGAAAATTATTTTACAGTAATTACTTTCTTCGGTCATAGATCTCATCTCGTTTCATTTTAAGAAACTCGGCAATTATTTATCAATTCATCGCTCGAATGATCGCAGATTGCATGTAGTGATGTCAATTTACTGTACAATGACCGGAATCTTCTGTTCAAAAACTTTTCTAGGAATACCTACCCACAATATAACCAATGGAAAAAATAAATGAGTGTTTTCAAGATATTCACGTATTAAATATAACGCAACAGTTTAAAATTGTTTCTTGATAGTAAAAAGATTTCCGATATTTTTCCTTGGTATTATTCTTGGTACAAGGGCGGTATACAAAAATTTGGCAGCAGTGCAGGTAATGATGGAAAGGTAGAGAGACACGTTAATAGCGTTCCCTTTTCATCTTGTTAGAATACCAATAAATTATTAATTAAATATTGAATTATATATAATTATATATTTTTATAAATACGATAAGTACTCGTACTGCTTTCTCCGCCATTACCTACCTCGAAGTAAATTATGCAAAACATCATTAAATTATTATCAAGATCAATTTCGCATAACTCGTGAATGCACTGGAAAGTTTTATGTAGAAGGAAAGCAGATTTCACAATAATAGACACGTTTCGTAATAATTACGATCTATAATCGATATCTATGTATTTCATTTCTATACTTTCATTTCGTAACCCAAAGACACTGAAACAAACCGCAAACGCAAACTTTATTGGTTTATAACAACATAACATCACGCCTGTAGAGTAGACGAGTTAGGCAGAGGTGCATAGCTAGTACAGTCAACAGCAAAAGTAGATGATGAAAATCAGAAATTCAATACTAATGCACGGAGTTCGCGTCAGAACTGTGTGGCGTCGAAGTGATTCAAAGTATGTGATTGTAAATTATACCAAACATTTACTACTAGTACAGCTGCCATAGTGACTCCAAAATTTCATCATCTACTTACTTTTTTTTGCTGTTGACTGTAGACTCACATTTCCCGTTATGTTTAAGTCCCATGTAATAGGGGCCGGGCTTGTTGCCATTAACCGGGCACAAATCCAAGCTCCGGGCTGCTACTTAGAAATTCCTGATGGAAAAACCAAATAACACTTTGCCCGACCTGGGAATCAAATCCAGGACCTCATGCTCAGCAATAGCGCTTCCGACCACTAGACCAACGAGGTTTTTAACAACTTGATCATAAATGCCTAATAACCTTTTAATTAAAATTATAAAAAAAACAAGACATGGAATAAAAATAAGGAAATCGTGTAAGCCACAAGAGACTTAAAAAATATTACAACAATCATCCAACTCTTTTATAACGCAGCTAAACTTAAAAACAACGGCTGTATAAGGTTTTCCTTGTTGAGAATTAAAGTCCTCGTTCAAACTCCTCCAGTATCGGGTGAATGCAATTCCAAAAAATATACAGGGTGATATAATAGTAGATGGAAGTTTAATAACTGTACAGTCATGTATTTGAAAACTACTGTAATTTTATAACCTATAAATTGAAGTTATATAACCTTTCATAACAAATATAAATTAACAAGAAAAACTTTTTCAAAAATCTATAATTTATGGTTTACATATTAAAATCGCAGATCGATAAAACAAAATACACTTACTTACATTTGGAACTTCCAGTTTATCCATTTTATTATTAAAAGTTTTATAACAATAACATCTAATTATAAACACGTTCGCACATAATACACACGAATCATGACTGCTATAATACAAGGAAATGTCGAAAATATAGCGTGTTA
Organism: Hydraecia micacea; assembly: GCA_914767645.1. Classification (NCBI taxonomy): domain Eukaryota; kingdom Metazoa; phylum Arthropoda; class Insecta; order Lepidoptera; family Noctuidae; genus Hydraecia; species Hydraecia micacea. The sequence continues at coordinate 8,978,752 of OU611794.1, forward strand.
AGTTTATTTTAAACGTTATTATATCATTAATAACTCAAATTATAGCAAATGTATTAGAGAAGTTTACTTTGTAACATTTTTTTAAGGTAAATATTACATTTAACACTGGTAATAATGTTATAACTTATAACAATACAAAAATATGTCTGCACTGCGCGAACGTTGATTGTACTGTTATGCCGATTGCCTCAATCAATCTGATATACTGACGTCGACTGTCAGACAAAAGCCTGTTCGAGGGTCTACATCATTGTATTCGAATTTTTTTGTCGATGACGTATTTTATCATAATCATCATTGATATCTATAATTACTAAATTAATTTATACCTCAACTTCTATATTGGTAGCTTAATATATAAGGCGATTGGCACACTGCATCGCATTACGCAGCGGGACGCAGATAACGTGCCCCCGCGCGTGATCTTTTACATACAAATTCATTAAAAACGCGCTTCCGTGCGGGGAATTTGGCTCCGTTTCACGCACCCCGCTGCGTAATGCGGTGCAGTGTGCCAATTGCCTAAGTCTTAATAATAAAAGTAGGTATTTTGTAACTGATTTTGTAAATTACGTCACACTAATTATATTATAATTATAATTGGAGCTAAACACTTGCTCGGCTGCCACGCGGCTTGTTAGGCCGGGGACGGCAAAATCGAATGTATACAGAATGGCAGGGACTTCCGACGCATATGCTGCATTCATGGTTAGTCTGAACTAACCATGAATGCAGCATATGAATGTAGACAGACCCCTAGCTTTATTTATCAGTTTTTTTTTCAATAACGGATGAAAAATTTTCAGAATCATGTTCAGAATCACGAACTAAATTCATGGTTACAGTCTGGCGTCTAAGTCCCTGCCAACCTGTATTTTGCCAAATCAGCCGATCCTAAAAGTGTGTAGCACGCCTTAAAGATACCAATATTTTTATGATGTATAAAAATATAAAGTGTTGATACCACGTTGACATATGTCTGCGGCTAGGAGGCATAATAATATTACACATAGGTACTTAGTTTAGTCAGCTGGATTTACACAGGTGCATATTTTTAAAACGTGTTTACGTGAACTTTCATTCACGGCTACTACATAATTTTAAAATTAATCCACTTAATATTTTCTAGAAAGAATTTAGTTTAACGTAAATATTGTTATGTAGAGGATACTAGACGATATTGAACAGATGTGAAGTTTTTCAAGAGCAGATATAGGTATGTAGATACTTATGTAAGCTCCACTTTTCTCGGTTAAAAGTATCAACAAAACAATGGAAAATTCTCATAAAACATGTTCTTCAACAAGTTTTTCAACCATAAATAGTAAAAAGAAAATATAATAACAACTCCTTCAAAATAACAACTTCGTAGCGTTGAAGAAAACAAAAGGCACTTAATTAATTTGCAAACAATATGAAATAAGACTTCAAAATAATGAGAAGGTGTCGAGCAGAAACTAACATTATGTCGAAATGGTTTATTTTGACAAAACAATCTCACAGTACCTACTAGAAAAATCTGACACTTCATACACAAGACAAATGAACACTTAATTTGCTTACTGATGGGAACAGGAACCAAAGCATTTGTCTAAACTGCAGTCGAATCAACGTGACAAGAAAACTGACAAAGCACTTTAGGCTCACAATATTTTAAACTGACAATTCTCTCAAATATAAGGAAGCCTATTAAAACGTGCTTAGAAAATGCCAGTAGAAAAAGTATTGCAGTCTCATTGCATATTCTATTTGCAAACGCCACTGTCTCAGAGTATTACACCATCGTGCGCCGATTTATTCAGACTGCAAGACTATTACGTGGGCTACAAACTTATTAGGCGTTAGATAAATGGTGGACAAACAAATCTGAACCTAATATCTTTGTAATAAGATTGTGGGTGAGCTGTGTGATCGGTAAGATGATTGGTTTGGCCTCTTGGCAATGATACAATGAGACACCTATGAGTCAGAGCCGTGACTGGGGCAGACTTTAACTGCCCCTCGGGCCTCCTGTCATGTTAACGTTTGTTCTTTACTGATCTCATTGATTGTAATAAACTAAATATTAAATTTTCGGTAAATTCGTAATTTTAAAAATGTTGGTCTTATGTTGCTTTCGTTATCATTAATTTTTTTACAAAAATACAAAGTTCAGTTCAGAAACTTTGAAACAACAGATTTTTTTATTTAAAAATCTTATATTTTTTTTGACAAAGCAAAGTTGGTTCAAAGTCTGCACAACGAAAAATTAATGAAAAGAACGGCCTGAAACCAATGGCCCAATAAAGAGCAAAGTTTCTATCGTCTTAACCGCAAAGATCATTTACGTCAAAACTGGACGAGACAGGACTGTTTTAACGAAGGGAAACTTCGTTGAGTCATTATTGACTCACTCCTTTTAATATACAAATGAAATGGGTAAATACAAATAGAAAAGTGCCAATTTATTTAGTTCCGTGTTTCATAAATTCCGTCGGTGCTCCATGGACCAACTGAAATTTTAATGTCTTAGAAATGCGTGAAGAACCGAAAGATAAAATGTGACGCATTCATAGACACATTCATCGAATAGGTACTATAATATTGTAATGTATTGTTAAAGGAGAGAAAGACAAATTCTTTATTAAAAAAAAGTGGCACATCATACAAAATCAGATTAGATTACAGCAATGAACTGCAGTGCACTCAAAATGATACCACCAATGCCAATGAAATCACACATTACGTCAATACATAAAAAATATAAATAAATAAATAAAAATACAGCGTCAAAAGCGCGTCAATCGCTCATTAAATATATAGCGCTTTACAAAGCTGCCATTATAGAATCAAATCAACACACTGATTGGCAGTTGCTGCCCTGATTAGTACATTGACACCGAATTAATCGGTCCCATTTACGTGCAATGAAAGACTTGCGTTATTTATGATGCGTGGTTTTGCGTGCACGGCTCTGATTATTTATTGATTTATATGGAGATGATGGAAAAACAAAGGTGATGTGCTAGAGTGCAACAACTATAGAGGAATAAAGTTAATGTCACATAGTATGAAGGCTTGGGAGAAAGTTATTGAAAGGCGACTAAGAGAGGAGAGTGAAATTTCGCAAAACCAATTCGGTTTTATGCCTGGTCGAGGAACAACAGATGCCATCTTTGCTATCCGCCAGCTGTGCGAGAAATACAGAGGTGCGCATAAAAACTTGCACATGGTATTTGTTGACCTCGAAAAGGCATACGACAGAGTGCCTCGTGAAGTTTTGTGGTGGGCGCTGAAGGAGAAAGGTGTGCCAGGGAAGTATGTGTGCAGTTGATTAGAGCGATGTACAGTCGATGCAGTACCCAAGTCCGGTCTACAGTGGGCACTACTGGCAGCTTCGATGTGGCTGTCGGCTTGCACCAGGGTTCAGCACTCAGTCCGTACCTCTTCGTGCTGATAATGGATGCACTTACATCGGATATCCAAGAAGAGGCTCCCTGGTGTATGCTGTTCGCCGATGACATTGTGCTGGTTGCCGAGAACGGCTTAGAGGTCCAGAGTAGATTGGAGGTGTGGTGGGAAAGACTCGAGACCGTTGGCCTGAGAGTAAGTCGGACCAAAACAGAATATCTGTTTTGTGATTTTGGCGGTCTCTCCAGTGCTGTGCCCATATCTCTCGCCGGAACGCCCTTATCGATCTGCTCCGACTTTCGGTACCTCGGGTCGCTTGTCCAAGGAGATGGCGAAGTAGACCGAGACGTAATGCACCGGATCAATTCAGGATGGATGAAATGGCGACAGGTCACAGGAACAACTTGCGACCCACGGATGCCCCTCAAGTAAAAGGGCAAAATTTATAAGTCCGTGATAAGGCATGTCGTACCCTATGGGTCTGAATGCTGGGCCGTGAAGAAGACGGATGAAAAAAGATTGCATGCAGCGGAGATGAGAATGTTGAGATGGATGTGTGGAGTGACGAGAATGGATAAAATAAGAAATGAGTATATACGAGGAAGTTTGAAAGTGGCGCCAATGACAGAAAAGTTGAAAGGAAATCGTTTGGCTTGGTATGGGCATGTGATGAGAAGGGACGAAACGCATGTGACTAAAAGAGTGATGAATGTACACGTTGATGGATGGAGAGGGAGAGGAAGGCCGAAGAAAAGATGGATGGATTGTGTGAGGAATGATATGAAAGAGAAGGGAGTGAATGATAGCGTGACGGTTGACAGGGGAGAATGGAAGAAGAAAACGTGTTGCGCCGACCCCAAGTAACATGGGATAAGGGCAGGAAGATGATGATGGAGATGATGGCTAATAGAGAAGTATGGAAGAAAAAGACATGTTATGTCGGCCCCAAATAAATTAGGATTTCAGGGCAGGAGGAAGATGATGATGATATGATAAATTAGCTAGCCTATATATAGCACCTCTCCCCTGGCTTAGTTGTAAAATTCGACTATGAGATTGTGTCAAGGTAAGACTAACTAATGTGCTATGCTGCTTCTATTTGGTAATGCCAACAAAGGTACTATGGCCACTAATACGTTTGCCAAACGTGTCGATTAGAAGTGTCTTATGACCTTCTAAACGGTAAAGAATGATAATGCCTATGAAAGGCACAAAAGGCAAAATGATGCTTGCTATTGTAAAACTGCTGTGCGATTATTCAAGAATTTAAAGTGTTGGTAATTGAGACTTTATAACCAGTAATATTAAGTCCACGTTTGCCATTTTGTGCTATGATATCATTCATATTTGCACATATTAAGACGTAAAGCATGACCTTCTGAGGTAATCTGAAACGCGGTCGCAAAGTAAATAGAGACGGAAAAGAACATAATATTATTGTGTGTTCAGTGCATCGTGGAGATGCTTTTATGTACTTTGTAATAAATATTCATACATGACCATTTTATACAGGCTTATTTTACATTGGTTAGCTAAACGCCGCAGACACGATGGGATATCGATACACGATAAAATAAAAAGATTTGATGTTTTGCTTTGGGAGGTCAACACTGTAAGTCATGTTACTTGCAGAATAAAATAATATTATTTGTATTTTTTTTAGGAGGTCAACGGCTGCTGTTAGTGATGTTACTTGAAGTAGGTACCCTATGCGTTGAGAAAAACTGTTTTCATATGTTTTATCATGTTTAGATTTGGATAGGTACCCATCACTTTTGTGAACTTCACACAAAAAGTACAGATTCACTAAACTGCTTTCAAAGTGACTACAATAACTGCGGTCGATGACCCCACAAAAAATAAATCATAACATTTATTAATTTTTTGTTTTATCATGTTAAGATATCGACACCCATCGCGTTTGCGGACTTTAGCTCAGCCAATATAAAATAACCCAGTGGCAATAATCAGCTGCAAGCCGTCAACAGAAACAGGAAAAATACTATGTAAAGTGCGACCGCGCCAAATTTGCCAAAGATGTAAACAACAATGGCCGTTCGAAATTGAATAAAATCGATAAAGAAGAGTATTTATTTTAAGTAATGTTGTTTTCGTCTAGTTAGCTCGGAGATTTAGACAAAAACAAACATTACTTACTTGTTTTCGTCTAGTTAGCTCGGAGATTTAGACGAAAACTAACATTACTTAAAATAAAACATCCTTAATGAAATAAATGAATAGATGAATAAATGAAATAGCTAAAATGAAATATAGACATGACAGAATCTGCAGTTAGGTACTGACATTTTTGATTCATGTCACTAAACCGCAGTCAAAACTATCTGAAACAGTAAGTAGTCACTTCCCTTAAAAACCCGACTGAGCAGTTCTAGAAATAGGCATCTCAAACCAACGACTGTTCAAAGAATAGAGCTCAAAAACAACCCTTTGTAGGTCACTCAAGTGAACAAAACATGGCTGTACAATTCAATAAGACGGAAACGTAATACACAGAATTTCTCTTAAATTCCTCTCTCAGACAGAATTCCCTTGGATGCTTAACATCGGCACTGAGAATGCGATAAGCTTGTTGGAAATATCCTTAGCAGAGCGCGATATATTCAGATATACTCCGGCTTAAATGTACTCACATGCAGCATGGAAAGAAAATCGACTCTTCCGATCCCGTATGAGGCTCAATGTCATTTCTTGTAGTTAGAAATGGGGAATAAAAATGCATTGGATATGGAACCTATAACAAATAGAACAAAATAATGGTATTGAAACGAAAAACATTTTCTGTTAGCTTCGGGGAGAATATGCAGAAAAATACTGTTAAACCAAATCCCCTGTAAAAATCATAACATGCATTAAACAGGGTAAAATGTTCGCAGAATCACAGAATTATTTTTATATTCTGTGAGTATTTTCCTACCTATTGTTTCATACCTTTGTATACCACAACACAATACGAACGTAGTCCATATGGAAAACCCTGGACACAACATCGTTTATTGCTGAAATCGGTACAATTGTTCTTGTTAGGTTAATTCCGAAAATAAATTTTGTATGGTATTGAAACCATAATTCAGTATGAAAAATATTGTCCGTGAATGTGCGTGCCTCGGTAGGGAAAAAGTCATTTAATTACAAATTTAATTTTAGCAGTGTAAATATTTATTTAAACGAATTTCAGACGCTGAGGTGGGTTTCAGTTAATTAAACTATTCCGAGATTAACTGAATATAGTTTAGTTCCAGAAAGTAGTAGGTAGGTACTTTATTATTTTATCGTATCCATAAATACAGTCAGGAAAAATCAATACGGAAAAATCTCGAAGTTTTCACTGACTCATTATTTTCGTATCTATACCGGAAATCTCTAAGCTGACCCCAATGTAGAAATGTATGTACCTATCTAACTGCCCAACCCTTCCAAAACATGGCTTCAATTACCACGATGAGTCAGGCCCTGACAGCAAATGCCTCATATTGTACTTATAGATAGACAATAAGCTTAAGGGGGAAGTGCCAGGGTAGCCCGCGAAATTCAAATTTACTTACGTTTTTCGCAATTTTCAGATCAGTGTCAGGTTGTATTTTGATCAAAAGTTGATTCGCGACTATAACAGGTACGTATTTACAGAATTATAATCATTAGAATCATTAATACATCTTTCTAAGTTAGATTTGTACCACGACAACAAATCTCTTATGGAAAACTGCTTAGTGGTACAAATCTAACTTAGAAAGATGTATTAATGATTCTAATGATTATAATTCTATAAATACGTACCTGTTATTGTCGCGAATCAAATTTTGATCAAGATACAACCTGACACTGGCCTGCAAATTGCAAAAAACGTAAGAAAATTTGAATTTCGCGGTCTACCACTGCGCATTCACCTTAAGCAGCAACAGTCCGGCCCTTTGCGAGACTTCCCATTGTGTCCCTTGCTCGTGAAATAGCCTACCTTAAGAAAAACCACAGACCCTATTTAAATTCCATTCAATGTAAATACTTTGAATTGTTTATCAACCAACTATTAATATTTCTCACATAAAATTTGCTCACAATAAGTCGCCGATAATGTCATTGATTTATTTTATTTAATCATTTCAACAACTTTGCATGGGAATAATCGATTTGGTTAATTTGAATGATCGTGATGATATTTCAGGGATATTTAATGAGATGTTTTTATTATGACTGACGAGTTCTTAACACGTAAGAAGTAGAAGGAACGATGGTGGAATAAAAACGTCGAAGATTTTTATTTATTATTTCCTTATTGTTTACATTTAGGCCAAATGTCATGAGACTGTGGTGAAAAAGACAATTATAATATAGTTTTCTTAAAATTATTTGCTGGCAGTATTGACGGCAAGACTTTGAGTATATATTGAATAGGTACAGTTGCGAGCCTAAATACCTTACATTTACGCAAGATTGGTAGATATTCTATGGTGTTACGAACATGGTATTCTCGTCGAAACCATACTATTATGAAATAACAAATTTATTTATACTAATAATCATATTGTACAAGAATAGATAGCACGGTGCCCCCAAACTAGGCGTTTGCCTGTATCTTGGCTTGGGGGTCGGAATTGCGACATTTTCAGAGTGAGGTATAAGTACCTAAAATGATTATTGGTTGACAGGAAAACATAAACTAAACGTGAAATGCGATTGTGCATAAAAAAGGATCGAAATTGTTTCGTAAGTTTTCATAGCAGGGAATCAATGGAATAACCAGAGGACTATTTTTTTTGTGTAACTGAAACTATTACATTTAGTACTATTATTAACAACTAGGTATGTTACTTTTGGATACCTACGGACAATTGTTTTGATATATTTTATTAATTGTAAGAAGTTTATATTGTTTGGTTATATAATTATTAAGTACATATATTTTATTTTCAACTAAACTAAACCAATTAAATATATCTTTGCTGAAAGTTTCTATGTTTATTTCACGAGAAAAGCGTTTTGAATTTTGCGTAAATGCAAGGCATTGATGCTTGCGTTTGTATACCTATGTATAAAAATAATGTCTGGTACAGAATCAAGGTTAGGTTCGTGTATTTTTTATACGTCAGTTAATCGTAAAAGTGCCTATCGATAAAACTGGTAGTAATTTGTATTATAATGACTCATTATCGTCACGAACACTTTGTCTTGTCTGTTTTAGGTCGATGTCGACTTCCACGACATGCTTATTTTTTTACATTAGCTGTACCTACATATTTATTACCTGTAGATTATTGTTTGAATTATGATAATTTTACGTAGTGTACGGTCGCCAAAGCAGATAAGTAACCAGGGTCGTTGGATATAGTTGACGTTTTGTAAGAAACTGATAAGTAGATATTTTCGAATAAAATTTAATTTAATTAATAGAAAACGAACAGTTGATTTATCAAATTAAATTTCATTCGAAGACATTTATTGGTTTCTTACTAAACTACAAATATATCCGACGATCCGGGTTACTTATTTCCTTTGGTGACCGTAAACTACGTAAAATTATCATAATTCTAGTAGGTACACTACGTAAAATTCTATTGGTGACTGCACAATGGCTTTCATTAAAATATCTTTTAGATAAGTACCTACATTGTATGGATGTTATGTCAATACAAATTAATTTATTTGTTTTGAATAACATAGTCAACAAGAAAAATAAATAAGTTGATAGGTCACGTTTTCTCACTTCCGTTCATAACAACCCAGGTAGTCTTCATTAATTAACGAGTTGAATATTTTGCAAGGTCCCATTATGCCTTGTGGTTCATTAAATTGCAAATGCTAATTAATAAATCATTAATATGTTGTTTACGGTCCGTTAGTGTGATAAGAAAACAATGTTTTAACTACCTACCATTAATTGACGTCATTTAATGTGCTCTAGCAGGATAATATCATAAAAATTCTAAACATAGGCTTTCCGATGATCTAATTTCGGTGCAGGAATATTTTGATGTCTTTACAATTAAATATAATACGGTAGTCAAGCCAAAATTCAATCAAATTATACTTGTATGGATAATATATTAATACAATTATTAATTATTATTGTAATAATTTCCATTCAAAATAATAATTTGGATTGATTAATTTCTAATTTAATGTTATGTACAGTCAGCAACAAACGTCGATTAACACTGTCATTTTTACATGTTATTAAATTAGTAACAATTTTTTTCAATAAACTGCTTTTTAGCTTAGCTTTACATAATAGCAAAGAGTTTATATTCTTAAAATTTTTCTTCTGCTGCAATTTTGAACAAATATTTTGCTCAATAACTAAGATTAAAAAAACTGAAGTGTTAATCGACTTTTGTTGCTGACCGTACATACGAGGACATATCAAGTACATTTCCAGTTTTACCTGAACTCGTATTGCAGCTTATACTGGATATGCATGGCTTGATATGTCGTCGTGCGTACATGCAAATTACGCCCCTTGAACTGATGAAATCAACATTATATCCAAAAAAAGTCTGCTAATTAATATAAAATAAGTATCCTAAAACAACTCAAACATAAAACACGAGTTCGAATCTTATCGGTCGCAACAACACGAAACCAAAAAACTTAAATGGGGTGATACCGTATTATAGCCAATAACAGCTGTCGGCTGGCACCTGCGCGTGGGCAACTGTCGTTGTCGTTATAGCAACAATGACCAAGCCATATGGCCGGAACGTTATAGAGAAAGTAAAACGACTACGGTAAAGCCAGGAGCATACTCGTGTGTCAAACTGTTGCATTGTAAGAGGAGAATACACTGAGTGGAAGAAAGTACAAATACGTAGAAGAAAACTATCATGACTTACGTAGTTGTTCATTGGTTAACGAGGCTAGCATAAAAATGCGGATTTAAAACTAGACTTGAGGACAGATACGCATGTCGCATAATCATAATCAGTTTATAATGATCCCACTGTTGGGACACAGGCCCCCTCTCTGAAACAAGCAATTCGAAGACATGATTGTGACATCTACCACCCCGCACTGGGCCCGCGTGGCGGCCCACTCTCTCTCAGATAAGCATGAACTCCGCCAATTATGAACAGCGGGGTAATTGCAAAATACACCAACAGTAGCGGCTTTTTGACAGTTCAACAGCATTCATTGCGTTATTTACGTTGTTGAGCAGACAATTTTTTCGAGCGCATGGAGCAATGGATTAGCAATATCCTCCAAAATCATCCAGATGGTTATTGACTGTGCGTTACGCAATATGGTGCAGACTTTGATTATATAATCAAAGGGTGCAGAGACAATTGCTTGGGCATGGGCATCGTTCTCAGTATTAAGTATCAATACTGCCTCAGACTTCTGAATCTGTCTTCAGCTCAAAAAGTTCCTAAATCGTGCACCGCGAAAATGAGCACCTAATAATTCTTATCTCCCATAATCAAAACAATGTCAACGGTTGATTATCTTGATAAAGTAATCAATCAGTAATTGTTGCTGTTGTTAATTGTCATAATTTTTCAAAATAAACAATTCATTCAGTCAACGTCAGGGCTGCCTCACAATAGAAATGAGTCAATATGAATTCTGACGCGCCGTTGTGTCTAGTTCAAGACCCGAGAGGATTTGTAATGGTAATAAAATGTCGCTGCTTGGAGTCAAGGTTACATCAATTCATTTTCAACCATATTAATGTAGGTAGCTCCTTTTTTTTAGACTTAAAATGCTTTGCACGCCATCTGAAATACTGAAGCCGAAATCTACATTTTATTCAATTTATTTATCAATTTTCAATGCCTAAAAGACTTAATCAATTTTAATTTTTTATTGACTAGTTTGGAGGGCGAACAAGGCCAGAGATCGCACAAGACGCCTTTGCCCAGCAGTGGGACACAATATAGGCTATAAAAAAAAAAACTTTTTAATGACGCCGTCGAGTCGTCTAGTTTTTCATTTAGGTAATTGCCACCATATATCTAGTCCATGGCAAGGTGAACACACATTTTCATTCACATGATGTCATCGTAACAGTTGTTGTGTTGACAATACCAATAGACATGTAAACGCAAAAGGATTAGAACTCCGGCACCCTTTATCGTACTTCGGTACAATCAACAAAATAAATAAGTCTACAGGCAGCTAACTTGTGAAGCTACTTGTATTCAAGAGGGTGTGTGGGCTAATACGTCTAGAATTTGTCATTGTTCTTCTGAGAATCTTAAGTTAAAAAGTGTGTATGCCCTTATCACCATAATCATCCTCCAGCTATTACACTTACCTATCCTATGCAAAAAGAATAAATGCTGCCCTAATATCGGCTCATACAGATGTGTCTCTATGAGTCCTAATCCCAGTATTTCCCTCCTATTTAGCCACATCATCCCTAATCTCAGTATTTACCCCCTTTTAGCCATATTATCCTTTCATCAATACACGGTTCATGGTTCTTCCCCTGATCTTATACAGTTACTACCTACTGCACACCCAATGACAATGAAAATTTACTGCAATATGGTTCTTGCCTGTACAGTGTACTATGTGCACCTAACTCTTGAGTCGAGTGTACATTGAAAGCGCGAAGGTTGCCTGACCTTGTAATACATCAGCCGTATCGTATGGCGATGAACTCGACATTTTGACTCAGTGTATATCGATCGCACCTTAGGATATAAATGCGTGTTCCATCACAGGTACTTTGATAGCTTCGGAAACTTTTTATTATTATTATTATCATGTACTTCTCTAGATTATTGTACACTGAAAATTTGTTCTATTTTTATCTGTAGCCAATATTTGAAACAGGAACGTTTCTGTGGGTGATGTAAAAAGGCTTATCGGTTGCCAATCCAATGTATGGCGTGTGGAAAGGCTCCCGCAGACAGGCGTTACGCGAGTCTAGTAGAACAATTTTTATAAAAATTGAATGGAAATTTTTGTCTGCGGAAGCCTTAAATGTATCTACTACCTCCTATTACGCTATTGAAAGGGAGAGTCATCGTGTGTATTGCTTATTAATTTGATAGGATAGATATTAGATAATAAAATTAATTATTTCAACCTATTAGATAACCGTGAAATGAATGAACCCAAATAATATGTTAGCTATGATAGTGGCTTGAAAAGACAAGTTTTTCATCTAACGTAACGGAACGCAACTGCAACACACAATACGTAGGTACCTATGTGCGTCAATAATTAAAATATTATGGAGTATTGTATTGCCATAGAGAGGCAGGTAAACAGCCTTGTACCAAAAAGTATTACGATTGTCTAAACTTACCTATTGTGACCATAATTACATCACATTAAAGCTAACAAAAACCTTAATTCCTTTCCTAATATTAATACTTATGACAAGTTATGTTAAGAAGAAGAAGTACAGTACACAAAATATTCGTTAATTAACAATCTCGAAGTTTCATAATACTGTGAGCGAGTCGGCAGTATTTTAACCTAATTTACGACAGTTTAAAAACGTATTGAGAATGCGATAAGCGTCGGAACCTTACTCGTTTTCGCAAGAGTTTGCATACAAATACGAACAAGTATCCGGTGTTTAGGAGTTACCTAATTAGATATACTCAAGCATAGGTATGTACTTTACAAGACGCGACTGAACATCGCAAAAAAATTATAGATTCTTAATCAAATTTGACAGCCCTGACGCAGTCTAACAGCCAAATTTTCGATGCGCGGGCGCCGCCAGTAAATAATGCTCTTGGCAGGTGGCCTCAACATCTGCCAAACCACTTATTGATAAAGCGACATCTTAATTTAGTCGAGTAGTAGTTACAAAACAAACGTAAAACTGTTAGTGCTCTAGATACCTTATTAAATACCAATAACAAATTAATTTTATCTCATAAATGCCAATGCAGACTATTGCGTAACGTGATACTCCAAAGCCCAAATCATGACTGTAATCAGGCGTCGATAACATTGGCGATTTTCAAGGCCAAACGAACGTTTTTACGCATTATTATATTGATTATTAAAAACAAAAATAATAAAAAATAAATACCTCGTCGGACAGAGGTGAAGCGAGTGGAGAATCCTTTGAGTCCCTTCTTTTTGATAGAACTTTCTCTACCAAAGTATTTAACGAAAGTCTTCTGTGCGTTGAAAACATTTTTCTCACAAAAACAGAATAAAAAAACTATTTAAGTCCCATTGCTTTTTAAAGTTCAGTCAAATCACTTTCCTAAAAAAGTTCCAAACACACTGATTAAATAATCGCACTACAGAATTAAAATGTTCCTGAAACAATGCGTACGTTCAGACTGAATTGACACAGGAAAATGGTGGCACGAAAACTGTGGCATAGTGTTGACGAGTATATAACTCGACCGATAGCAAATGCGCACCAGGAAAATAGGTGTGATAACGGGAACATTTACATATACTAGTCACCTAGGTTGCTTCAGATATGTTTTCATTTAATTGTTCTATGAAATAATAGAAACTGGTGGTTTTATTAAGCGCAAAAAAGTGTAATGCATATGCAAGCATACACGAATGAGGTTTGTACGGATCTCAAATTCCGGCTAAGACTGCAATTTATTATTATTTAATATACAAAACACAATAATTGCTTAGCTTTGTACGTAATTAACTTCGTCCCGCTCTTCTTTCGTAAGCAAAAGAAAACACTCGAAAAATTACTTCGAATAAATCTTGTTCATAATAAACTTAAAACAATCTGGTGCCATCTAAATACAACCAGAGTACAATCACAAACATCGTAAAAAGAAAGTCCCTCATTATCTGTCCAATTTAAACCATCCTGGAACCGCTTTGAGAACGATCTCGTTGCAAAATAAACCACAGCCGAGTAAAAATTGAGTTCAGATTCAATCTAGGAATTTCGAGTGGAAAAGCTACACATGGATTTCCACTTGTCTCCAGAAAAGTTAATGAATGAAGGAAAGTCCGACCACGAGGTTATTTGAAACAAAAGACAAACGTTTCAAGTTGAGAAATAAACAATGGTTGAGTGGTTCGTTTTGTACCAAATGACCTGTTTGGTGGAATGCGAACAAAAAATGTAAAGAGCGAACTGTTTGTGAAGAAGAAAGTCTCGGATTTTAAGTAGTAGGCAGTATGTGAAAAAAAATGCGGACAACGCATTTGTAAACAGTAACATTTTTACACTTTACAACATAGCAACAACAACGTTTCAAATCTTTCACTGTGAGAAAATTGCTTTGAAAGCGTTTCTTAATCTGTTTGAGTTTAAGGAGCATAAATGAAAGTGATGATATAAACGCATAAATATGCGTTGAAATGTGGAAATGCTTTTTAATGTGTTCTCATTTGGTCGAAGATACATGAGCTGCGAATGAAAAACTTTAGCACTGAGCAATATGAAACTGTTACGAAAATTCCATTCATATTTTATGCCGTCCTTGTAATAAATGTGCCTTCACAAACTATGCCTGGAGACTCACAAAACCATGCATACTTAAGTCCTATAAAGATCTCATGTTTATAAGGGTCTACGTACAGAATATGAAATAAAGAGGCACATACGGTGGAGTAATTCTATTTTACACCTTTCCCTTTCAATATTACAGGAAAAGTGATGAATAATACATAGGCGCCAAACTTATAGCATTTCATTATTTCCGTCCACATTATAGTCCCACAGGATCTTGCGGAGATAGATCGCAGTTACCGTATGTTGCTGCATATTATATTAGCCACAATACACAACACATGTGGGAATTCTATAAATTGTATTATGTGTTACTGGCATTCTCGATACAAAAGACGTTAATTATTACTGGAATATTGCTCATTCTTTGAAACAGAAGTAAAGATTAAACTATAACACTGCTGAACAAAGTTTTTTGTGAATACCTTTGCGAAATAATTGTGCATTTGAATAATAATTATACTCGTACGATTCAAAATGGATTTCAAAGCATTGCATTGCACAAGTGTAAGAGGTCACTGTCTCCCAGACATATAAGTATCTATTATGTTTCATTTTTAATAATCTATATGAGTACCTAATGAAAAGGCACATTTCGAAATTCATAAAGTAAATTCTTTTACAAAATATTAATAAATCAGCATCAAAATTCAGACTATCGAGGGTCATTGGAACTACGTGTCTGAAACTCCGAAATAGTCCATCAGGCGCACCTACTTAAATGTAAATTTTAATAATAAAGGTACACCAGCAAGATTTGATTTCAACATGCTTAATTGGTCTGTAAATAGAGGCGAATTTACATGGAATTTTATCGAAATTACAATATCATGTGTAGAAATATGTATACAGTTTTGCGAAAAGTTTCGCAAAAACATTTCAGGTCAAAGCTTTGTTTCTACATAGTCTGTTATTCGTGCAATTTGGTTACCAAAATAGGGGAGGGAGGGAGTACAAAGTCTCAAAGGATAAACTTGCCCCACTGTAAAGTGGTCCGATTGAAAAGTTTGCCAAGCGGAAGCCCTTAGCCCAAGTGCTCCGATGCACTTGTTTTTTTTTTACATTTTATAGGTACTTATTACACTCTTGGGACGAAATAGAATGAAGAGGACTGAGGCCAGTTTAAGTTTATTAATTTAGACATCTTTGTGAGCGAACTCTGCTTAAGTTACTTTGAAAGTATTTTCGTAAACGTTTTTTGCAATATCAATTTCTTTTAGGTACTACAGTTTGTACAGGTTTAAGTTTTTTATTAGATTAATAATGAAGAGTGTTTCGTGGTACAAGAACTACAAGAATTATAATTATAAAGAACGGTTTGAGGTGAATGGTAATTTTCCAAAAGGTTGTGACAACATTAGTAATTTGTTGATTCTAACCAAGAAGTGGCGCCAGTAATATGTCCTGTTCTAGTGATTACAATAACTCAATTTGTTTGTTTAAATAACAAGCGAGCCGACTGTGTACACTAACAGAAAATAATAAATATCTCTGGAATTATTTATTTATCCTATTTACCATTGGTTACCAGTTTGGTTGGGTTAACGTTACTGTTATTTAAGGCAACATTGAATTATATTGCTTTCTCAGCGTTATGTTAAATACAAATCAATTCGGTAGCCATGCGAATTTATGGAGTATTCCCGATTGAGAACCTATTTTTAGAGCACCTATGCATGGAGCACCAACGGTATTCCCATTTGTGCACCAATCAAAATTTTACCGTGGTGCTCAAAGGGGAACAATAAAAAATGTTCAAATATTCCCTTTTGAGAACCTACGGTGCGGTAGCTTCTAGTGATGGGGTGTATAATAAAACATATAATGAAGTACTTATACTTATATTGTTTATAATGATAAAAAAGAATGCGTGCCCTTAAAAAAAATCGTAAAATAATGATAAGTAATCAATTAGTTTGTGTCGTGTTTCAAACAAGATAATTATGATAAGTGATTGCATCTTATCTAAGAGGAAATTAAACAATTGCCAGACGAATTGCGGTGGGGAAAGAACCTTCGAAAATTACTCCTTAGCAAATAATCAGACTCGTAAGACTATATTAGTTTTTACTGAAACATTATCGGTTTTATTTTATTGAATAGTTTTATAAGAAAATCACCTACATTATTATTGACCTTTCAAATCATAGCGACGTGAATAAAATTACGTGGGTGGTAGTCTGGTTCACTAATTTACTAACCCTCATAAGCGAAATGAACCAAGACCTTTTTAATAGAGCGAAGTTCAACCATGTAGATCTAATATAATCATAGACCAACATAGTAGAAACTTATCGACCTTTTCATAGTATTCATAAACCCTGTCCATAATTTGCTTCAACGATTATAATATTGGTGAAAGATTCAAATTAATAAGAGAAAAGTATTCCAAGTTAGGTACCAGATTCAAGTGATGAGGCTTTTTTTTTATGGATGGGAAATCATCTAATGACTCCTCCCGCTCTGGGTGGAGCGGAAGGGAGTGTCAGACTCTTACTGACTAAAACCCACCCGTGTTCCTTCCTTAGCCCTTTATGTTCCGGGGCAGCGGTAACCCTTTCGGACAATCCCGCTACCCAAATGATGAGGCTTAGGCCAAAGTTGGCCCGCATTCAAAAACTGATCTCAATTTGCGCAGTCTTTACACCCCTTCCCTGAAATATTGGATCGAACGTGCGTCGGTCCATATTTAGATACTAGCTCATAAACAGTCGCCGTTTAGGGTTAAATTATTAGACATCCTTACACGTACCTATATAGTACTTACACATAGTAATTAACTGAGTTATATCTCATACATAATGTTCCCACTGCTGGGACACAGGCAGTGAGAGGGAGTGGGCCGTAATCCACCACGCGGGCCCAGTGCGGATTGGCAGATCTCACATGTCTTCGAATTTTTGTTTCTAGGACATGCCGGTTTCCTCACAATGTATTCCTTCACCGTTTTGAGAGCAGTGGTGATGAAATAATTTACACAAAGTAAGGCGCCTGTCTGGATTCGAACCTACGACCGACAACTCGTAAGTCGCGGCCGTTACCACTTGGCCACCACTGCTCTCTTATATCTCATAGCACGTAGTTATTGAATGGTTATTTTTTTTCAATAAATGTATAGATATTTACTATACGCTTATGATACACCCATATTAGATAGAGTCCCATGTAACAGGGGGCGAGCCTATTGCCATCAACCGGACACAAATACAGACTCGGGGCTGCGAAATGTTGGTGTACTAGGGGTGCACGTCTGCCTAAACCTCCGGGATTTTATGTTACAGACATGATTTTATGTTATACTAGCTGCGCCCCGCGGTTTCACCCGCATATAAGTCTCGATCCCTGGGAATATCGGGATTAAAAGTATCCTATGTCCTTTCCCGGGACTCAAGCTCTCTCTATACCAAATTTCATCTAAATCGGTTCATTGGTTTAGGCGTGAAAAGGTAACATACAGACAGACAGACAGACAAACAGAGTTACTTTCGAATTTATAATATTAGTATGGATTTAGTACACATACTTACTGTTCAGTGTGAAAATAAAGGAAAAAACTGGCTGACACTAGCTCAATTTTGCCTCACAAGTACAAGTTTCATTTTGTCGTGCTCATCATTGATGACTGTTAACGCGTAACAAAAAAGTTGACGTATCTATTCAACATTGTGTCATCTTAACTGATGTTTGAAGGTTATGTAAACGACGATGCCCAAGGTCAACAATACATTTAATTTTTTACAAGACATGTTTAAATTTTATTCACATCAAACCTTTAGAAATTGGCATACCTAGTTGTTGACAACATGAACAAGTGATTTTAGAATCTAGTTATAAATAAATCAATTAACCTTTTAACCGCCCGACTTTATATGAGTTGTCGTGCCCCCAGCGCCCGAACAAAAAAAAAAAAAAAACGAAAAATAAACGCCGATGAAACGAGCTGTGATGATGTAATAATAATTCAGATTAAACGAGCTGTGTTATTTTGTCGTATATATACGACCCTGGCGGAATGGACACGAAAATATTTGTCGGATTAATCCGACGTAAGCGGTTAAAAGGTTAAACTTATTTCTGTTGTCTATTTGCCACTGACACTCATAAATAAATGGGACCGGGGTGCCTCTACCATGTTTATACCTCAAGAGACGTATGAGGGACTCCAAGATTTATGTAAGGTCTGATGCAAGCTAAAAATGAGTACAACACCATCTATTTTTCTACGGAACCCATTTGCTGACAAGGGTCAGTCATGTTATTGCCATCGGATCGCGCTCTGGTCCGAATTTCTGCACAATCTTTACTCAAGTCTCATACATATTAATGAGGGTCCAAGAACACAGAAGAATAGGATTGAACATTCCCAGATTTACTAAGATTATCCGAAAGTTACGCACCTTTCGGTATCGGGACGGTTGTGACGATTGGGGATTTATGTTTATTCTTGTCGGGTTCCATGTCTTTGATTCGATTAGACGCCCTATGTAATTTTTTTATTTTGCTTGAAACCATTTTTTTGCTGTAGCAGTACCTAAGAATGTCTCAATAAGACTTATTAAAAAATACTAATTATTTGTCTAAGCAAAAAAATATACTAAGTAGAAAGTGTTTTCTTAATGAGCTACGTACTTCAATAAGAAATGAGTTCGCTGTAAATAGCGGGATGTTATCCGCTTTTTTCTAACATTATTATGAGATCAGACGTTTGTAACAGAGCATGGCTAGCGGCCGACATACAGTTCATTATAAAGTCAATATTATTACTAATAGATACAGTTTAATGGTATCTAATGTAACGATAACTTGGCTGTTCAGTAATCAAGTATCGTAAAATATAATCGATTATGGAACCGGTATTGACAACTCGACTTTAAATTATTAGGCGCTAATAGAACTATATTTTATAATAAATCTGTCAGAAGATTTTAATTGTATCTCCATGTTATTAATTAACATCGGCATCCAAAACAAAGTACCTACCCTTTCCTTCAAATTCAATCACGCAGAAGTACAACGCTTGAATGAACTTTTATCGAGCGAGGGGCAGAAAGAAAGATCTCTTTCGCAGCCGACCCAGTCTTTCGGACAACTGACTTCGTAAAATGAAACCGTGTACTTAAATGTATTAATTCAAATAACTGATTTATTTATAGATGCTTCATTTAGAATAAGGTTCGAATGAATTGGGGTATTAAAATGTATTCAAAGTCGGAGAGTTTCAAAACTACAGTTGAAGAGTACACTTGAAGAGTTTGGAAATGAAGCAAAGATTCAGCAGCAATTCTCTTTGTTCTACTCTCCCCTTTGACAGAATCGGTTCCAAGGATTTTATTTGTATGCATGTAGATAGGTGACCTTTTCATCGTCACAGACTTTATGGATGTCAAAGGCCGAAATGTCATTCAGCCAGCGATGCTCGCAAAGTCATCCATTGATGGAGATACGAATCTATGAAGTGTCATATTGTTTATTTTTGCGTGTCCAAAAGTTCAACTTAGATAGAATATAAATAGGCTCTCTTTAGCCGACAACATGTTGACATTAATAAAATTATGAAGCTTCCCGACACTTACATTTTATTCTCCTAAATGCTTCTGGCATAGGTAGGTAGGTACTTCTTAATTTTGAAATAATGATTACACTTCTAAACAATCTTCTGTGTTACAGTCTACAAATCGGTAGCAATACTTGTAAATCATGGTGAAGTCATTGCAAGCCAATAATTTTATAAGCAGATAACAATCCACTTGCTTCGATATTTACCAAGTATGCTTTCTAATAACTATTTAAATTGCACTTTCGCTGTTACCAACTGAGAAGAGAAAACATAGAAAATGGCGCGTTTTTGTTTGAAAATGCTACGTGACCGTACACATTACGTGTGATTATGTTAGAATGTGACCATGAAGAACGGTCAGACTATAAAGCTTTCTAGTTATTATAATTACAGTAAGCGGAGTCGTTATTAAACAAATATAATTAACATTTTTTACATTTTCCTTTTATCCCGCCATTTAATTAGATTGTTTGGCAGCCATGTTGTTTCCCTGATACCTGAGCTGAGTTTTACAACTTACACAAGATGATACAATACAGCTGACACGATGTTTACCTGTCTCTCATCTCATCCCAATATCAATATAGGCAGGATGGAGAAATGTTGTTGCCTCGTAAAAACAAAGTGCTCAATGGATGACGTATTATGTAAGACGAGACGTAAGTACCTATACTCTAGAATAGGGCGTGGGACTGTCCACGCGAAAATGTCTTCCAGAATTTTATCATTATTCGGAAATTTTTGGGTTTCATTTTCAATTCGTCTGCCATGTTTAGGAAAAACAGGAGCAGGAACAGGAGTTTGGTCTTGGTGGCATAACAAGCAGATAAACAATTTTAAACTTTTTATTTTGAATCTATTTATGTATCAAATTTGTTTGTATTGTACTTCCTTGCATTATCTTTCTGTAGACCTCCCATTTAAAATATTATATAAACCTAATTACCTTTGTCATTAATAAGAAATAAAATCTCTTACAATCCAACTCAAATAATTAAACATAATTGACATTGACATCGGAGGCTTTGAAGACATTTTCATAAAACCTGCCTATAATTAGCTGTCATGTGAAAATGAAATGTTTTAATTAATGAAATGAATAGCGAAATTGAACGAAAACGACTTGTAGCTCAAACAATATGCTTCACAACGTTCAGCACTAAATATTTGCGTGAAAGAGAATTTATTACTGCAATAAATCAGTGCAGTGATTTCATAATGGTTCAAACAGAAATCTATATCATTAGGAAGTGAAATATTGGGTTTCGTCTTTCGTAGAGGTTGTGTATTTGTGTGTAATGTTGTTATGAAATGTCTGTCTGTAGGTTAAATTATATTATAAATATAAATATTTCCTTTGCCAATAGGTATTAGGTGCTGCAGTTAAATATTATGGAACGCGCTATTTAAATAGAAAATGGGTGCCTTCAGAAGTTTATTCTTTCAATAGCATTATTGAAAGAATAAAGGTTTAGTTTTAAGTATTATAACTAAACCTTTCACTCTGTGAACTTTCAATAATTTCTATCAGTCTATTACCAAAATTTTAAAACAATTAGGTAAGTAAGTAAGTATTATGTTTTTTTTTTAAGTTACTTAAGTACCTAGCTAAAGATTCACTCTCTAAATATTCGAAGGACGAGATTATGCACTACTTACCTACATGAAAACTTTTTTTTTTTTTTTTTTAAGTAGATAGGCACCTATTGGATCAAATGCTATAAGTATTTATATTTTACATCAACCTTCCGGATTTTAATTCATAATATGACGAATAGATGGTAAATCTATACATATTATAAATTAAAGTCCGTCTTGTACCACAAAAGTGTACTGTACGTGCCCAATGGGTTTACGAAAGGTGAGATGAGAACAGAGAGAATAGAATAGTACATAAATAAAGTCATTCAGCAGATTAATTTGTTAGACAAAGGGGACAGTTTTATGCACCCGTCAGTTAAAATAAGACATAAAACCTACAGACAGACAGACACATCAAGTTGACGTAATAGCATCGACCTTCACCCAGCGAAGCTACATGACGGAAATAATCGCACGAACGTGGCACCATTTTTAGTTTTTTTTTTTTCGTAAGTTTTTGTTAACTTAGTCCAGTAGTTTTTTTTATTGTAGGTATGCTCTATCAACACGATCTTCAGGAAATATCTTTCTTTCCTATAGTTATGCAAATAATTATGAAGAAATAAATCACAATAAAACGGAATTTACTGTAGCAATTTATAGTGTTATCTTTATAAAGACACGCACGGAACTTGTAACCATTCAAAACAATTTGGTATTTTTACTCGTTTTTTGCAGCAATTTATCAAAAAACTTATGTGTTTAACAACACTAATAAAGCATAGTTGCCATGAAAATTGCTCAGTAATTTCTAGATTGTAGCAAGTAATATGGCTACTGAAGAAATTGCGTGTTTTTATGTGTGCACGTTATATCGCGTGTCTTACTGACCGGAATATTGGTGTGTTCAGTCTTCGACAATACATATAACAGCATCTGAAGAGAAGCCATACAATTTTCAACTTTCCTACCATCGTTATAAAACCTATAATTGTAAACAAGAAATAAACTACACTGGAATTTTTATATTTTAATAATTTTGAAAGCAAGTTGTAAGGAAATTTTATCAAAGAAATTATAAAAAATAAGGTTAATAATATTAAGGACTAACTGTGCCCACGACTTCGTTCGCGTGCATGTCAAAACACGTGGAAAACAAATTGGATTTCATGGATTTAAATTTTTTTGCGTGGAACCCTCATTGTTTTTCCTAAAATGTAAGTAGCTTAAGTCAAATCGATCCAGCCGTTTCGGAGATTAGCCGGAACAAACAGACAGACAAAAATTATTAAAAAAAAATATTTTGTTAAGTATAAATTACCGTATATATAGCTTCATATATATATTTAGTAAAAAACTGTTTTTGACATTAAAAACAGATACTTAAATTATATTTAGTTGTATATATATTAATGTATAGATTAACTTGTGTTGCATAAAACGGTCCCCTGAACTCACGCTTTTACAAGAGGATAAAGGGAAACTAGAAGAGATATAAGTTCGTTTTCCCCCTTTACAATCTTTATGATCATAATTTTTTATGGAAATATTTCTTATCAGTGAAAAGGGGAGACGATATCTTTTGGCTTGAAATGGGTTACGACTTCGTAGGAGTAATCGAGATAAATGAAATATTGCTTGAATGTATGGAAATATTCGGAAAAAACGAGTTGACATACCCTTGAAGTCTTCAATTTTGACGTTTGTTAAAAAATGAAAGAAACATACCTGAAACAAAAAAACGTTCAAATTACAATTTTGTTGACGTTACAACGTTATTAGTAATAACTTATTTCAATGCTGGATTTGAACGCTAACCTACTTTTTAGTATGACGTCATGACATGCCCATTTTAGAAATATCTCTCTCTGTATATTCAGGTAAACCACAATAACCTATTTGCTAATACGGAAAGAGCCATAATACATATAATAATAGATAGAAATAAACTACAGCTATACTAAGAGAATCGACTCAGTCCGCAATATAAAATTACGAGAATTATTGCAAATATTATCCTGTGTAAATCCCAAACGACATTCCTGGAACTTAGAAAGATTTCCTGTGAGAATCAACTTTTATGAAAATACTGTTCACAAATGCAGTTTCAGAATTATTCTAACTGTACCTACAATAACGAAACATCTGTATCGTTGTTTGAAATAAAAGAAATGCTGGAACAGCTACCGAAAGATATGTTTAAACATGAGTACATTTTTATGTAGGCAATGTAATCCTAAAATTCTCTGCATCCATAATATGGTACTGTGAATAAAGAGAAATGGTTAAGCTTTTTCGTTATTTATATGGAAATACGTTTAAAACAAACAGTAAAGTAAATCCGAGAATAAAACACGAAGTAGAACGACTGTAACAACAGTAATTTTTGTTTAGGCTCACTTAGTTACAATTGAAGGATTTACTGATAAACAAGAACAAACGGGTATTACTGAAGTTTTATTACTTTTTACGACGGCTTCGACAATGTTAAATTAAAATGGAGCAGTATATCGATATTGTTAACGTTCAATTTCAAATGGATCATTCCCAAAATTACATAAAAACTAATATTATAAGAAAGTTTGTATGTTTGTTAGTCAATCACACAAAAACAGCTTTGGATTCCTCCAAAGCCGTTTTTGCTTGATTGAGTAAGTACGTATAATAATTCGTGGTGATGGTTTACTAATTCACAATCGACAGCTTTATTCTAACTAATATTATAAATGCAAAAGTGAGTGTTTGTTTGTTACTTATTCACGCAAATAGGGCTGGACGGATTTGGATAAAATTTGGCACACATATAGACCATGACCTGGCTTAGGACATGGATACTTTTTATCCTGGTAGAATATTTCTGTTGGATAATTTCAACCACGACGCGGGCGAAGCCGTGAGTGAAGCCGCGGGCAAAAGCTAGTAATTTTATAAATCATAAATTTGTTTTCGACACAAACTAAAGATCCCATAGATGAAACATTTAAGTTTCCCACCATAAAACTAACACTTGTACGCAAGCCTCATAATCTCGAGTCGTCCCACTTTCGTCATAAAAACAAACACACATCGTAAAGTTACCATAACAATATTATGGGACAATGTGGTGCCGTTGCGAAAGTGGAACTGAACCTACGGAACCACGTTTTGTTTGGAGATGCATGACGACAGTACATCTGTATTGCACTTGTCTATTTTGTACGGCAGAATGTATTGTATGGAGCATATGGGAGTGAGCACTGGGTTATATTTTTATTAAATTGTTTAGTGGAAATGTAGGATGCTTTTCTGTGTTAAATAATTATGGTAGCTGTAACTCTATATGTAGGCAAGGAAGGGAAACTAAAGAGACTTTGGCCTACTTATTTGTCAAACATAATCTCTACTAAAGCTATGAATCAAAATGTGATTACTAATGTTGAGCAGGTCTCTTGAGACTACATGCCTCAAAGCTGCAGCTAACGACAACATAAAAGTATGTGCTGTTCGAAATAGATAATGTGTTTTTTTCTTCTTGTGTGTCATAATAATTATGTGTTCCAAATAATTATGATGCAGGTCACACAACTTCCTCCACATTTTAAACAAAAGACGGTTGATTAAAACGTCATCTTGTTCGATATAGTAGTCTATCCATTGATTTCATAGGTTACCAAGAACGTAAGTAGGTACCTAGAACAGGAGGTACAAGATTGATTCAAGACACGTCCTCAAGATCAACAGAACACACTATTGGCTATCATATTTCTGCGTAGTGACGTTTAATTCCGTTTCCACTTGTATTTTCCTAAACAAGTATGGCTTACCCCGCACAGGTATGTGTCTCGCATCAGTGAACACCCCTGGCGCACTTTTATTAGCATTAGCTGACTATGCATGTTTTACTGAGTTCGATGTAAGGTAAGAAGGCAGTGATGTTGGATCTTCAGTTTATTTGAAAAAGTGCGTGTTTTGTAATGATCACTGCAATGAAAAGTTTCAAGGTATGCGATAGCGCTCAATATTTCAAAATATGTATCTACATTGTACAGGAAAACGTACATTGTTCAGTGTGTACATTTTACAGGTACCTACAGTAGGTACTATAAATTAAATAGGAAGTGTCCAATGATTAATCAAAGTCCAGCCTATTAATACAACAGCTGGTCCTTAGGTCTCTCTCAAAAGCAGACTTCCTACCTCATTAAAATAAGTGGTATCACCTTGAATTCCAACAAGTATGATGATCATTAAGGTTGTAGATTCTACACTTTACAAGAAAATATTGATGATAAATTGTCTATTTTTAACAATGACTAACCTAATCACGACTACGTAACAGATTCGCTAAGACAAGTCCTCAATCAACTACAGCTGTAGCAGCTAATGGAGTAATGAATTTATTGTGAAACAGAATTGCAAATATCCATACACCTAGTCAATGAAATGTACTGATCAATAAAACCAAAGTATTTATATTTACCAGTCCATATAATATAGCCCCACATATTCACAAGTTATTCGCTCGTCGTTCAATTGAAGTTAGTTTCGAAATACAAGTAATTTTGAACACTGCACCAAACCAAGTGTTTAACCACCGAACACTGTTAAATTGGACGTTTTCCAAAAGGTTTTTGAAGTGAATAGAGAGAGCTGTCAAACTTATAATGAGCAACTTCAAACTATGAATTCTGACCCTGGCTTTCGTGACCTTTTCTGAAGTCAAACACCACGTTGATAGCAGAGTCGTTAGGATCATATTTATTATAATGCCAAAAACTGAAGATGCACTGACTTTGCAAGAAAGATATAAACCCTGGATTTAAGTGCTCGGTTAGCGACCAGGCGTTATGACCTATTGAATCCTTTAAGCTGTATTAGGCTCAGTTTAATTTATAATGTTAGAAGATGCTCTACAGATCTTAGTGTTCAGAGTTCAATGTTCAGATAAATTTCTTGGATATTATTAGCAATTTTGAAGGGCGACGTTTCTTGAACTCAGATAATAATAATATAAATAGACTACAAATGATATACCACATAAATTCATATATACTGTTGCTAAAGGGATTCAATTATAAATATTGAACTTGACTGGTCTTCATTCTATTATTTGGTATGATAGTATTGCAAAAGATAAATAGGGCCATCGCAATATCAAATAAAATTCAATCAATGATTGATACACAATGATTGAATTTTCTTTTTGTGTATGTTGGTTTTCATGACCTCATGATGAAGTTTATTTATAAACTGGAAAATATCGTTTATTTAAAAACATGATAAATGGATACTTTCTGCTGCAATATCACAGACACACAGTGCAGTAATGCAAAACGAATCAAGTCCA
Source organism: Hydraecia micacea (assembly GCA_914767645.1). NCBI lineage: Eukaryota > Metazoa > Arthropoda > Insecta > Lepidoptera > Noctuidae > Hydraecia > Hydraecia micacea. Next base: position 9,006,028 of record OU611794.1, read on the forward strand.
ATTTTTAACAATACGTCATGTACAGCACGCCCAGTTAAGTTTATGACGGCCAATTAAAATAGCTCATAAATCTTATACATATTGCGCATGACAGTGTAATTACTCAATCAATACAACTTCTAATAAGTATTTTTACGATTTAACAATACTGCATAACAATACTTTTCAGAGCGTATCATAAAACATAAGCATAACATACAAAAATAAAGCACGCGGTGAATTCTGTCATGACAAGAGACGATCGCTTCTAAACCCAATTGTTATTTGAACAAAAAGCAAAAGAACTACTCGTAGTGGAAAACTGAATCCCACGTCGTTTTTCTTTGTCGTGGCAAGACGTTAGCTCTCTAATTAGTTTTGCATGACTAAGGCGGCTATATAAAAACCACTGGGTTTCACATTCGAAAGCGCTGCATATGAAATAGCCGCTACAAAGGAAAAACTTATAAAAATAACATAACATCACGCTTGTTTTATCCGAAGGGTTAAGCAGGAGTGTACTCACATAGTACCTACTCCCACATAGCGACTGTTATATTTAAGTCCCATGTAATAGCCGGCGAGCCTATTGCTATCAACCGGGCACAAATACAGTGCTACTGGGAAATTCCTGACAGAAATTTTTTTGGTAGACCTGATAATCGAACCCAGGGCCTCATGCTCAGCAGTAGCGCTGGCGACCACTAGACTAACGCGACAGTCAGAGGAATAAATTATATTGAGATTATATTTATATATTTATTATTTATATGACCTACATTATTACCACATAATGTTTTTTTTTTTTATACTTCTATTATAGGTGTTCTGATATCGAATGAGTATACTTTGTAATCATTTTTATCGTTCATTGACCTTTTAATCAACGACCCTTTCGATACGCGTATTTGAATAAAAATATTGGAAAAGCAATGGGTTATTGCTGGGAGGGAAAGTTTTCACAGCAATTATTTTATAATAAAACATTTAACGGTAGAATAACAATAAAACGTAATTCTCTCGTTTTTATAAAACTTTTCCTTCAAGTCCGGCAGACAGTACATAGTTTTATATTGTAGCGGTATCTACAACGTAACAGGGTATAAAGTTCACTCAATTACTACAGCCTTAAAAATCCAAAGATAAAGTTATTAATATTTGGGATTGGGTATAAACAACACGTGGTTCTGCACATTACTTATCGAGAATATTAACAAAAGAAAAAAATGGTATTGAAACCTTAATTGGGGAGACCATTAAATTCTCAAAGGCTTTTTCTACTTGCGTAACCGTTAACAAGATTTATGGAACATTATAAACTGAAGAGTTTTCACACCCAATTTTGATAAAAAATGGCCGCTCTGCATTTCTTTTTATTAAATTCTTGCTCATAATAACAGGGATTTAAGCTTTGTAACTCACAGAATGAAGATTAAAAGAAATTTGTTAATGCTTCTAAAAATTTGTGTTTCTGTTTACAAAGAAAATACATGGAATTATCATCTGTTGAATTATTTTGATACTGTAGCTCAGAGACAACCTAGAGTTAGAGACATCCATAGAAATGTAATATCTATAGAGACATCCGTAATTACCTGAATCTAGTTCTCGTAAAAATCAAAACTATGAAATACGTTAAAATAAAGCTTACTTCGAATAAAATTAATCACGAACGAATAACAATTTTCTCCCCATTCAAGTAATCAATGAAAACATGGCCTTCAAACGCCTGTCCGCAAACGTTACCAAAGCTTTTCAAACAATCAGGGAACATCAAAAGTTGTGTAATACCATCTGAAAGCGTTGCCTTGTGACAGTACAAAGGAGGGCAAACTCGAGTACAAGGTAGGCTTTTAGTTCAAAGTTTCAGCAAAATATCTTCGATAAGAGTGCTCAGCAACTTTGAGAGGTCCAAACGTCTATTAGCTTACTTTAGACATTTTGTTGTTAGTTTATTTGGTATATGGTTGCGCTTTGAGGAATAGTCCTTTTTTTCAGGGTTTTTTTGATGTGGCTCTTTTTACTATTGTTATTTGTTAACGTTAAACCAAAGCTGTTGACAGAATACGCAAGCTGAAGTAGCAATGGGCCGGAGATATTAGCCATAGAACCGATGACCATTGGGGCCAACGTGGTCTTGAGTGTAGACCGAGAATCCGCAAACGTAAGGTATGACACCCTCGGGCTAGGTGGAGCTAAGTACGATCTTCGCGCGGTGGCTGGTAACAGCTGGATGAGAGTTACCGAGAATCGAGCTGGATGGCGTGCAATTGGAGAGGCCTATGTCCAGCATTGGACTGCTGCAGGATGATAATGATGATTTGTTGTTGGAAGTTTATTGGAAGATGGTAAGGGAATTAGGTCAACATGTTATATGTAGTTATCATGATATAGTGCAAAATAAGAAAGACATCGATAGGATAAACCACAATCACTGTTCTAATCTGCTACATACAAACACCATTAATATTATATACAGGGTCCCAATAACATTGATGGACACACAGTGCTCAGTACGTCTAACCAAAGATATCCAAGCAAAAATAAAAAAACACTGATTAAAGTGATTTTATTTTCATCTACAATAATAAATTGCCGGCACATTACTGTATTTTCGTTAGCTGATTATTTTTCTTGTAAGTATCTAATGAGTTTTTCTTATATATTTTTTACCATCGTCCTTATCTTGATGATCTGAATGATTTCTAAAAGTTTGTCCATCTATTTTAATGGGACGTTATATGCCTAGTCTAGACATAACTAGAATTAGTTACGTGACTGATAAAACTTAACAAAACACAAATATTTTGCTCTATTGAGAGGAAAACCATCAGGTGATTGATAAAGTGCAAAGCATCAAAACGGAAAACAAACAATTACTTAGTGGATAACCAACCAAAACTAACTTTAACACCAGGAAAATAATCTCATGAGTTAATTAATATCAAGTATTTACTTTAAAATTACATCATTAAATAATTCAAAATGTAGGAATTTAATTGAAAACAACTTTATCAGTTCACAAGTCCTAATTTTAATATTAATATTTGTAGTCTTAAATTCAAAACTTATTATGAATTTTGTTGGAAATTCTAACAGAGATCACACAAAAGCCTTTATATTAAAACTCATAATAAAACAAGACATCAAACCAAAATTAACAAATGTGTATCATCTGAAGCAATACATGTAAAGAGGGCACATTATAAAGAACAGGATACACGTGGTGCCTTACAAGTACAGTTAAGCCGACACGACATGTCCGTATTCAATGATTCAGTGTACACTCTGCACATAGCACGAAAGTCGTGACGACCAATAAATGCTTTCAGACTATCACATCCAACACATCGTTACAGAATAGATAGGTTACAGAAAACCAGCTCCATACAACGAACGAAAACTGGCGCACGCACACACAGACGCGCACGTACAGATATCTCAAACGAATGCCAGTCGCGAGTGCGTTTGCACTCGCTGTCCGCTGTACATGAAGCGTGTCTATGCATGCGTGCGTTTTCGTTCGTTCTATGAAACCGAAACTTCTGCAACTACCTGTTTTGTGACACCGATGTTGGTACACTCGTTATGGACCATTTATTTGATATCAAGTGTATGTATGGTTTTACATACATTTTAATACGTAACGGATTTTAATTGTGCGTAGACAATAAAATTTGATTAATTGTAAGGAAGTACACAATTAGAAGTTAAAATTGGATAGGTGCCTCAAATTCAGTGGTAATGGGAAATTAATTGGCATAGCTGATTCTACGTTTGCGGTCTTTAGGGGCTAGTTAGTTAGTAACTTCACTGTGTTCTTAGTTTTGTAAAGGAAACGGAATATCATCATCCTGAACAGCATTGTTAGTTTTGTTTTGTTTTATAATTTCTTTTATTTCAATATTCTTTAATTGCAGCCCGGATGTTCAGACACGTGCCAAAATACCAATCAATATTTTTCTTCACTTAAGTATAACTATTGTTCGATTTTTATTCAGAAACTATTTTTGGATTAACACCGACAATCATTATACATTATTACACCACGTGATTTTCAACCTTATTCACAAAAGTAAGAGCACCCACGACTCGTAAAACAAAATGGCTGGGAAACGCGCTTGGTTTACTGCCGAAAGATCGTAAAACTGCGTCGTCAACTAAGAACCATTCATCATCTTACTGTCAATGCTATCTAAGAGTTTTTATTCCATTAAACGCCCGTTCGTTAACCTCCTTGCATGAACTCCGATACGGATGACCGACCACACGTGCGGTAGGTACGTGAGGGTCTTCTAAAGTTAAGGAATATACTTCCATGACCTCATTATTTACATTGCATGCCAAATGGAGGAGCCGTGACAAATCCAAAAGAAATTCTCCACATTAACGCACCGTGAAAATACGTACAAACTGTGTCGAAAGCTATTACGATTGTGAGAAACACTTCGATAACATTTTTCTGGTTTGTTAATATCTAACGTAATTTTGTTAGTATTACGAGAATGTGCTGCTAAAATATCCGGGGTCTCTTTATTGAGGAAACGTAACTCACCAGAAATCGGTAGGTATATAAAATTAATCGGCACAAACGCAGCGACTATAAACGTAGCTACGTTTAGCGGAATCGTTCTGTTTTGAACTAATTTCTTCCTAGTTATAAACTTGATGAGTGGAATAAAGCTACTGACCGGGTCGACAACACAGGACAAATGCCGCAGAATAGTTGTCAACGTGCCAACTAAGGGTTTGGTCACATTACGCAACGATGCGCGGGCGCCGCTCCCTACAATAAACAGAGTTAAATGGACGGTAACGATAAGTGCTAGAGTACACGTACGAGGTAAACGTCATAATGATAATGGTTCTCTTTTGAAGAGCAGTACGTACCTACTCATGAAAATTGCCTACTTCAAAATACATAGCCAATTTACGGAATTTGCAACCCTAATCGATCCATTTGCCAAAAGAAAAAAGCCTTACCCATCCTTTCCCGTGGGTACACTCCTGTAGTCTAGCAATCAAGCTTGCAATTGTGGATATCATCTGCACGTTATACATTCGTGAACTCGTGAGTTACACTGAAGCCTAGATCTTCAAAATTATATCTGTAAAATTGGAACCCACGATTTGACCCACTTTAAAACTGCAGTCGTCATAATGCAGTGTCGGGGCAGTCGGGGCAATAATAAAACGGCCATTAAGCTGGCGTCGTGAACTAACTGAAAATGTCAGACTACCCTCTAACCAACTGACCTGGAGAGATACCAAGAATATGTTTCATATATCGTTCTTTTGTATCCGTTATGACTTATAATAGGCACATATTTCATAGACTTGGCAATAACGAGCGGTAAATTACAATAGAATGTAGTTAAAAGTTATGTACTTGACTTTATTGTTGTTGTGGTTGCAAACTATATTGTTATGAGGTAATGTCGTTACTTATTTGTGTAATTCTTAATGAAGTAGTCCGACTCGTTTATATTGAAGTTAAGCTAAGTATAATGTCAAAATTGTGCAAGTTTTATATGATATCAGAATATAAATGACTTTAATCTTGGTTTATAACGTCATAACGTGAACAAGTACAGTCAAAACTAGTCCTAATAATAAATGACAGACAAATGGAATTGTTACTCTAATTTTCTAAATATACAGCTGTATTCATGTACCTGTAACATAACGCTATTTCCTAAGCGGATGAAACAGCACGCACACAAAATAAATAAATGCGACAAGACTGCAGTTTATATAGGAACTGAAAGCATGCAATTTTTGTAAGAGGACGGAATGGAACGGTGAAAGACATTAGAGAGACATTTTTTTAACCAAACTACTATCACATGCACATGATATACCAATAGACTTAATCAGTATTGAAGAGAAAACAAAGACAAAGCAAGAGCCAATTGCATAAATCGCACACGATATTATAATTATCGTTGGATACAATCGAACGCACACAAAATATTTACCAAGGACTAGACAAAATTACATCAGGATTTACCCCCTCACTAAATATCATGGTGTTTCTGAGAGAAATACACCATAAACGTCAGGCTTACTAATAAAAGAGACACTTTGTATTATGCAAGCAAATCGTGGCGTGTGCTAAAGGATTTTGTGGAGAAAATCTCAGCTTGTGCTAACATAATTTCGTCTCGAATGTGTCAGTCGAGCCTCGTCACATCTATGGTAATAACTTGAGGGTTGACAGGTTTAGAGAAACTAGACAACATAAAATATTGTTCGAACAAAATACAAGAAAGTTCAATGGTTCTCTGATAAGAGAAACTGTCGGTCATGTTGACAATATCAGTTTCGCTTTACCGAAAACTCAGCTCGAAGAAAAATTGGCATTTCCTCACGAGTTTATTGTTTTATGGTGTGCGTACAGCATTTTTTTTTTGATAAAACAGTGATTTTTAAGGCTATGAACGAATTTTAATTATACATTGCAAATTTGCGTACCTACATAAACCTTATAAAAATTCTACTGAGACTAACACGTGCAAAATGGTAAGCGAAAACTAATAATTTATACTACAACAGTTATCTTTGATTCATCAATGGAACAGTAAATTATTATCTATGACGCAATCGCATTGTAATAGAAAGTGATGCCTTTATCTAACAAGAAAGTTATCTTGTTAATACAGAAGCGACACTCATTTGTTATCAGACATCGTTACACTTGATTATACATGTCCCGACGAATATTGATTGGAGATTATTAGGTACATACTTTTTTGTTTATCAGGTTCATGTCTGCGTGTCTGACCTACTAGTGTATGACAAACAGTTGCCAGAAAAAAATATACTAAATAAAAATTTGCCTTGTTTTCTAATTAAGAAAATACTTAACATAAAACAAATTATTCCTCAGATACTCTAATTCTAAGTTAAGACACACCACACGTACACTTGAATGGGCAATACATATTAATTGCAAGCGGCATGAATGTACTTCTTTAATTAGAATCTTTTTTGTCTCTAGATGTACGTGATGACCCTAGTAATATCCTCAGTTGGAGTAATTGGAGTGAGCAGTGAGATATACTTAAAGAAATATACTATCATATATTTGACAGGATATGCGATGAAGTTGGCGCGATTTTTCTTGCGGCCTTTAATGCTGTGATGTCATGAGACTTTGATGTCTCAGGATCTGCATATTATATTAAGAAGGTATGTCATGTTTTATCTTATTACCTCAGAAATGGGTCGGACGAATTGTTTCCGAAAATTTGGTTTCGTGCGAAAATGTTTTGTAGGTTATTTATTTGTAGTAAAGTGGAGTAATGACAAAATCATTTTTAGATAATGTATGCGTATTAAGGTCATCAAATTCTCGTGCATATATTTGCAGAAATAGGAGCATATACATATTTAACCCATTTCCACGCAAACCAACGACGGCTTCTTCTAGTAAATCTTTCCGCTATTCAACAATCATTCCTATATTCCAAGAAAATCCTATTCCACGGCTCTCAATAATATATTTTTTCAGCGCTTCATTCGACGAAGTATCGAAGATTCGCGATTGCATATGTATAGAACTTAATCCGTAGCCCATACATATACATAGTGAGATAAATGACACATATGTCGGCAGCATTGATTTCGCTCAATGGGTACTTGGAATCCAGTATTTGACTTGCATACTCAACTGAAGGCCAGTCAATGAATTGAAAGACGTGTGGATAAACAAATGAAGTTTTAATATACCCACCTACTCTTTTCCAAGGCAAGTTATCTCTCTCTATTAGTGATTAGTTACGACTATATTAAAGATTCTAAGAAAAGAAACGATAAGGATCATCGTTTTGTCACGATTAGTTTCGACTGTCATTAAATTTGTTTGAATTTTTTGAGTAATGTTTGACTTTCTCATTAGTTTGCGACGCTGATGTGTTAGTTTTAGAACATTTTTGTGGTGTTTTGCGTCTTTAAATTGCATAGGATTTAGATGCGTAAGCACCTACCTACCTAGGTATTTAGATACTATTTAGGTTATCGCAGTGTATGTCAATTTTTTTTTATACTAAGACACTTTGTGTAGGTACCTACCTAGTCACTAATTAAAAAGCAAACAGCGGTTTCTTTATACATTAAAAACTAGAGTTATTTTGAAACTAATGAAAAGGGAGGGACAGTTTTAGAAAAGAGTGTCCCTCCCTTCCACAATCAACTCAAATTAAATCCTTAATTTCCCCTCGATTAGCTCCCGAACGTAACGCAATTTCCCAAAAAAGCAAATTGTTACAAGCAAAGTGGTTGTTCCGCTCAATAAATCTTCCCGCGGCCCATTCGCTTATTAAGTCTCAAGGAAGGCTGTAATGTTTCATTAGAAAACCCCTTTTGAGCCGACATCGGGGAAAATGAGGTACCCATACCTGGCAAGCGGTGCGATGTGGGGTCCTACAGACCATATGTTGGTAAGTATGCGCTTTAATAATAAATACTTCTATTACCGGGTTAACTTAGCGTCCAGTCTGTTGGAATTAGCCATAGTGGAATGGGAGATAGTTCTATTTGAAATCAACCCTAAAATAGTTCTGTTGTTCCTGGATATACTTACAGTGTTAAAAAATTAACCCGACAAACTTTAAGAGGTGCTTTGGACCATCGAACTGAACAACTTTCACCATGGGACCAACTAAAAATCAGCCGTTTCATAAATTTTGGTCAAGTAGGTATTTAACTTTTGTATTAAACAGCTGATTTTTTTTTCGTGATTTCAGAGTTGGTCTCATAGTGAAAGTTGTTCAATTCGATGGTCTAAAGCACCTCTTAAAGTTTTTCGGGTTAATTTTTTAACTCCTTATAGAAAATGTATTTGGACACTAGTATTTATGTATTTTCATATTTTTTTAGAACTTGATTACATATTTGCCGGTAAAACCATTGTATAATTATAAACATACCATACCAACGAGGCTTTATCTAAGCATATTGCATATAAGGTGTCTGTCACTCTGTCCTCAATTGTCGCGAAAACAATAAATCATATTAAATAAACACTAATTAACGTAAAGGACACTGCGTATTATTAACAAATGAGGAAACATGCTGCAAATTAAAATTGGATTAAAGGATTTACCCGTAGTCTACCAGACTACACCATACATAAGTACATATTCTATATTTGCTATAGGTGACAAGATTAATTAATTTATAATAAGCATTGATCGGAAAATGTGCATAACATATTTACTGAATAAGGTAATTAATTTAAAATGGATGACAACGAAATCTAAACAAAAAACTGTCACGGATCTAAAAATAGGTTTAGGATAACCACAAACGTAAGTATAAGAATACCATTCCCTCAAAAAAAAAAAACAATTCATCATTCAAAATCTGTTAAACATTAACCTAGTATACTTTGGATTGCGCAACGACACAACCGTTGGCCAAAAAAGAGTGATGACACAAAAATACAAAATGGACACTTTTCACTAAGCCGATAATTTGGCATAAAGACTTTTCGGACGTGACCTAGACTATGTATTTTCACTATTCGTCACCTGTTTACATAATGTATGAGTGATTCACAAGACAACTTGCTTAACCAGTTAATTCAGTGTTAGTAATGTTTATTATCTTGTAAAAAATAACGTCATCAGCTGTCCGCGGAAAATAAATTGCAATATGGGAATACACTGTGTATTACGGCCTCATTAGTCACCTGATTTAATATAAATGGGGTTAAATAAAACCTAGAATGTAGTTATGTGGGTATAATGGCTGATGATACAGCACCCTAGTTACGCAACTAGAGTGCTGTATCATCATACACACTATCAATCAATCACAATCTGAGTCATTTTGAAGGATATTGCTAATCCATGACTTTATATGTTCGAAAAATTTGTCTGCTCAACAACGTAAATAACGCAATGAATGTCGTTAAACTGTCAAAATAAAAGCCATTGCTACTAACAGTGTGTTATGCAATTACCCCGCAGGTCAATACATTTTTTTTTTGTTTTGTTATAATATATGACGAGTCCTCAGATGTCTTCGCGAGTATTGAACTGAGTTCCTTGAACACTGCCACTCGATACCTGGAGTCCATTGCCACTCCCAGTACAATCTCCTTGGAGTAGGTAAATTTAAATAAAATAGGTACCTGTTATTAATAATTCTATTCCAATTTATCCTAATGCTATCTAATTTTATCGAATACTATCTAATTTTGACCAATTTTGTTTTACTTTATTTATTTCGTCTTTTTATTATGTGATTTAACCTAATTTTATGTTTGTATGACATGTATAATTACCAATATTGACTAATAACTTGTATGTATGGTGCAAACTGTCAATATAAGTCGGTTATTAATAAATAAATAAATCTATTACCATAACAAAATAAACAGCATGAATTAAACAATGTAATACTCAAGCAACCAATTGATTTGTATGTTCGAAAAATTTGTCTGCTCAACAACGTAAATAACGCAATGAATGTTGCTCGTTGCAAGCAACTAATCCTGCTCAAGTACCTCCTCATTCTATCTAACAACAAAGTTGCTGGATTCAAACACAAGTACCTTCGTTATCATAATTGTCTAGTTTCGTTACGGAGCCTAATCAAAGCAACTCCATGTAAAGTTATCAACGCAACAAGGGGCCAATTACCTCAGAATCAACGATTGAAGTGATTTATTCGTGTAACAATCGTGTTTTACGACCAACATATACACTGAAAATAGCACCAAAGCCTATACAAAGATATAGTCGTTATCGAAACCCCTCAATCGAATAATTTATTATTTGATTACAGGTACGAGTATAATGATACAACTATAATTTACAAAATGTTAGCCAGCCCAAGATAACATCGCCAATGACGCAATGGTGTGTTTTAACTGCTTATGTGTAATGTATTCACCTCTTTTTGTTCAGTAGGTGTGGCGGTCCTGACCCCTGTCAGGTCCTTCCACCGAAGCACCCCCATGACGGCGTGACGAACCCACGAGCCGCGTCTGCCAGTCCTCCCGTTAGATAGTTCATCCACCACACCGCACAACACTGAGTTCACCACCAACTTCCCAGTTCCATCCTTATCACTCTTAAGCGCCACTTCGCTACTTATCGGCAACGACCTTCTTTCCCTCATAAAGCTAGAGAAATAAATCGCCGCCAGCTCTCTATTCAGGTTTCCCAAAACGCATCCTCACAAGACACTCACTATTAATCATCCTAAGATATCGTACTTTAAAGACGATATAAATCTTCCAGTAAATCGTTTATTTTTATTACAGTTTTCGGGTCACCCAGCTGCGATCTTTCCCATAAGCGCCCGGAAGTTTTTCAATTATTCCTTTAGCTATAAAAGAAAACTCTTAAACGATCTTCTGCTGAACGAAATTGTCCCCTAAATGGCTTTGAGAGTCCAAACACAGCAGTCATGCACGAAAACAGTAGGCTTTAACTTTCACTTCGGATGCTTCTTCGTCGCCCTGGATGTAGGTTAGACGTCTTTCGCTGCTGGTTATCCACGAAAACGTCAACACTGTCGCAGTTTAATAAATTCATTCACAAATTCCTCGAGATGCAGTTCTTAAACTTTTTTTTACACTTAGTACACAGTCCACACTTTTTATATCACGTCCGGTAACAAATACAATAAATCAAACACTATTCCAAAATATTAGAAGTTCCGAATTTCGGAGTTGTCAAAACACGATCGTAGCGCGATTATTCAAATATCGAAGACAGCACAACGTCCACACCGGTTTACGTTCGGAAACCGAATGGAGCGGCGCGTGCCACATGCTTGTGCTGACAAAGGCGCGATGAAGAATTTCTCGTCTCTTTCTTCGCTGCATAATTGCTATATTGTAGACAGGGACAAGTAGCGAAACCAACCTTCACACTCGATGCAATGGAGACAAAACAGGTGAATGTAACAGCCGGAGAAGACAACAAAAACTTTTCAAACGTTTCTAGTGCGATTTTCTATTGTGCCAATGCGACATTCAACTCGTAGAAAAATGGTACAGCACTAACAGCACAAGATTAATGTGACGATAGAAAGTTACATAATTATATGATTTTTACACGAATATTTGAGATCGGAATGTATTGTCAAAGATTTTCAGTTTGAAAATGGATTGGAAACTACTACGATTATCTGAGGAATGTTAAATAACTAGGAAACATTTGACTCACCCTAAATACACATTGATACGTTATGAAGAAATTATCATCAATTATAAACAAACAATTATTATTATTAATCAATTTATTTCAGATAAAATCAATCCATACAATTACAAATTATAAATACAGTAAATTAAATAAAACACAGAGAAATAAATTATGTAAGTACTCCTGGTTTTCCCATTCCCATGAAAGTGCACGTTGCAAAAGTCCCATCGAATTTAGGCGTGGATGCGTTTGCGTGGGAACATCCGGCACCAACGGTCCACATCGAAGCTCCCTCTTCAAACAAAGGACCAACAGGTGCTCCTTACACTTGGTGCTTCGTCACTTGCTTCCGAAGCCAAAGGCGAGGGCTTTCGAGACGGAAGCCGATGCGATGCCTTATTAATAGCATCGGAAATATGTGGTTTTGTTAGTAGTATCAAATTTGAGTTTTTAAAAATGTTTAAGGGAATATAAATGTTGCGAATTTTGAAATGCTGTATTTGCCTATGTATTTGCCTATAGCTTTTATTGACGTGCTATTATTTTAATATTTGCAATTCTGGTCCTTATAAGCCAAGGACTTTGAGGCGGAAGCAGATACCATATAAATAAAGGAAGGATGTGGTGTTGTCAGTCGAGTGATAGAAGCTCCCAAAATGTATGAATATTGGTTCTAGCTACATGTAACTATTGCAAAGGAAGGGGACTTTTTGAACTTCTTTCCTCCGGTAAGTTCACTTAGACAAAAAAAAATAATTCGATACCTTTGTAACACAACAGGACAGATGTTAGTTTGATCAATCGAAATCTCTATAAGTCGCTCCAAAAAAAGGTCTATTTACTGTGTTGTAAGTTGTGTGACTTTTAATAGGTAAACTCCTTGCATTTATTATTAAAAATTAAGAATAAAATAAAGGAAACAATATTGGTCAATCAAATCCCTTAAGCAGTTCTAGAATTCTATGAAAAATATCCGCATAAACAATGTTTTATCGGTCCAATTAAATCGCACATTTTTGCAACGTAAATTATTTTTTCGTGTAACAAAATTTCCACTTTCCGACATGAAAAAATATAGACGCAACATAAATAACCCAGTATTTTATAATTCATAGATGTAGATTCGTTACATCACATAATTAATGTATGCAGTGCATGTCCGCATATATGTAGCGCAGTGGCAGACTCGATCATACGAGTATATCAATCAGTAGAAAAAAAAAGGTGAAACAGTAACACTTACTATCAGTAACTCCAGTGGAACACAATAAATCTGTCTAGAGTTAATAATTAGGTACCTCAAATCAAACTGCATTTGTGTAAAAATTGCGTTTTCATGTCACGTCATGTGGTCCTGTTTTAAATGTTTGGCTAACCGCAGGCCGTCCCAATGGATATACAAATATATTTGTCACAGAAAAAAGGTCAAATTACTGTAGCGGGACATGAAAATAAAGTTTTTTTTGGTAAATACGGAACAAAGTGGGAGGTCGTGACTGGGATCAACCACTTCATTTGATATTGATAAAACAATAGTCCCTGGGATAGCGTACTTGAACGTTGTGGCACAATTGATAACAGTGGTGGCCAAACAAGTGGTGGACATCGAGAATAATCGGTCTATAAATACTCATAATAAACAAATACAAATAGTGTTTCGTTGTTTACGATTCGATGCTCAATAGAAACAAAATAATACTAATTTAGTAATTACAGAAGCTAAACCCCATAAGAGAATTTAACGAGTTGACTTACCTAAATATCCAATTAAATAATTCTAGCACCCTAACGATTTAATCAAACTAACTCCGTAGCGAAATCATTAGTGGCCAAACTGCGGCCGTACATAGTGTAGGTATATCTTCAAACATCAGTTATCATTAGGCGTGTTTTTCGACCATAAACATCATGCGAATATTCCATATCAGAATATTTTGTAAGAGAACCTAAAGTACTATGAATAGACGTGACTGATTGGGCCAGGGGAATCGGCTAGGGATGCGATTCTGCATACCCATACCGAAGATCACGTTTGAATAGTGCTGAGCTGCAATTTTATCGATGAAAAATTTTAAGCGGTTGAAGTGTTACGTTTTACTCTACGTTGTCTTTATCTTTGTTAGCTAATTGCAGTAGCGATAAGACTATATTGAAATAAGAGGTAGTGACCTTCCAATAAATATGTAAAATGCAATCTTTATCAGGCTATGCAATACCATGGTATAACACTGAAGTAATGTTATGTCATGGTGTTACGAAACAATTTACATGAAACTACGTAGCTTGTTGAAGAGAAAAAACTAATATAATAACGAAGGAATCATAACAGGATCTTATGTCACCTATTTCATCCTCATAACTTACACAATGCCGTCATAAAGCCAGCTACAGAATAACTCTCAGAAGTCCATAACGCTTTTCATAAGTCGACTAAAAATAAACGCAGCTAACATACGTCCATCACTACGCTGTAGTGATTACGTAAGATGCGCATCACTTATGCAAGTGCATGCGCCTCATTTGACGGTCGTTAGAGCATAGCCCACGCAGACCTGAAATGTAGCCAGCCCGAAGGCACGGCTAAAACACTTCGATTTGATACACCTCGCGATACTAAGGTACTGTGAAATCGACAAATATCGTGTGAAGTTTAGTCAAGAATATTGTATCGAGGGAAGGTAATTCTAAGTGCTTTACTACGACAGTAATAATATTAGGCTTGGTATATCGGAATAATAGCTGCTACGGTATGGTAAACCATAGCGCACGTAAAAATATTACGGTGGCATCAAAATCTTTGACGACTCCTTTGACAAGACCATCAATTCTGCCAATATATGCAAGTTGGCGTCAGTGCCTAATATAGAAAAAAAAAACAATCACAGAGATCAAAAAAATCGTTAGCAAAGACTTTTTCAATTTCAGTTACTTTAGGTCTCAATGAACTCTGTTTTTTATCTACAAGCTCCTTTAGTTAAGAGGACTACATGACCTAAAGCGCGGTCTTTGTCGGACTGCATAGAAAAGAAAGAGAAGCGCGATGCCACAACGCTGGTAATTTATTGCAAAATATGAAGCAATTATCGATTTACGAAAAATCTAGTCTTTGGACAAAAAAACTAAAACACTATAGTTTTAGTATGTTGCTTGTAGAATAATCTGACAAAAAATCATAATGATTGTATGTATATTAGTATGAATTTTGTTGTAAAAAAAAAGTTTTTAGAGGTATCTTCATGATTTTTTTCTATCGTACCAAATAAGTTGTATTATGTTTTCAACACACTATCATCCTCGCATTTATCCTGAAAAATATCATATATTTTTTTGATATTTTTTACTGTAGTTTATCATATACTTTTATTGTTTCTAAAACCTGCGTTTTTTGCGTTTAGGTCTTCTAAGCCCCTTAAGTAGAAAGCTCTTGAATGAGCTTAAGGGGCCGGCGGAGGCCGCTCGCAAATGCAATTCGAAGCGACGGCAAAAATTCGTCCGGAATACTGCTATCTCTGTTTCGCAAAAGTAGGCGAGTGAGGGACACGGTGCGCAGCCGTGTGTGAGTGTATTCATTCATAACGACCCGAAGGCACTGCAAAGCATTTCTATTTATTAGTAGGTAGGTAATTATAATTAGGTGTGTTCATTGTTTGCTTTATTTTTGTTGCCTAATTTGGGGAATCGTTAGTGAATGTACATACTAGTAATGCGTTTTTTGGAAATTTCTTTACAATGCCAATATCTCAACATATTGGAATAAATGGAATAATTATCTCGAAATCTAGGGCTTGTAGAGAAAATGTAGTAGATACGTCATACACAAGGTATTTGTCAGGTTTTTCAATTATCCTATATAGTATAAATACTAGCTGACTCGGCGAACTTCGTACCGCCCCGCCGCGCCAGCCGCTCTGCCCCCGCTTTTTAAATCTCTGATATCTTCTAAGATATTCATTGTAATGATATGCTGTAAAGGGCAATTTTGATCTACATGAAATGCACAACGTATCTAATGTATTTAATTGGATAAGGAATAATACTGTATTGTTTAAAATAGCTTGGTAAATAACCCATATTTTTTCTGTAATATGTAAAAGATAAAAATGGTTACAGTGGGTTATCCTTAGGAGATAAACATATACCATTGCCGACTTTTTTGTAGACCTTTTTAAGGTGTACAATACTGTAGTACATTATTTTGATCTATCTCGTAGGGTTCAGCCAGCGTATGCAATGTAAGCGCAAAAAAATGTGTTTATTTACGACATCACATTAAAAACCTCTAAAATTATCAGTGTTTCTCTACTATATTATGCATGTATTATAAATATCAACCTTTCTCTTGAATCACTTTATCTATTTAAAAAAACCGCATCAAAATCCGTTGCGTAGTTTTAAAGATCTAAGCATACATAGGGACAGACAGACAGCGGGAAGCGACTTTGTTTTATACTATGTAGTGATAATCTTTATACTAAGAGCACATTGACTACTTCAGTGGTATCAATAATGTACCTACATGTAACTGATAAGGAATGTATGGTCCAATTGGCAATATATCGTTATTGCGCGTGGTCTCAAAGGCAAACCGCGACCGACCGACGCGAGCGCGATGAAGGCCATACGGTGCGGTGCAGATCCGGCGCGGCGCCTGAGCGGTGCCGCAACGGTTTCCTACATATAAAAATGTATGGTATGCTCCGGCGGCGGCGCCGCACCACAGGCGCACCGGACAACGGCGCGAGGCAGACGAGGCGGGGAGGGGTGCAAGCAGAGCAGTGTGGTGTCGCAGCGGCGCCGCTCAGTTGTTTATACGGCATAGGGCGTCAACTCGGCAAGCCAAGCCAAGCATGTTGCGGTGCCGCAGCGGCGCGGGCGCCGTAAGAACATTGCGACGCCGCACTGCTCGTGTGGCCGCCAAAGCGGTGCGGAGTAATGCGATGCGGTGCGATGCCGCACCGTGTGGCCTGGCCCCTAGAGTTGTCACACGCTGCACGCATGTCGCGTAAACATAAATTATTGGCATACTTATTTATTATTTTCCTTTATTTCATTATTTACATATAAATTATATTTTTAAATATTAGCATATAAAATATAGAAAAACATTTAAAAATATAAAAAATAGTAGCCCACCGGTATCGGGAACAGGGTCATATTTATTATTATTACCTATTGTCTTTATTTATTTAGAACCGGTTTATTTTTTCGTGGTCTCAACTTTAAAAAAAAAAATTCAAAGACGACATCTGCCAACCCGCACTGGACCCGCGTGGTGTATTACGGCCCACTCCCTCTCACTGAGAGGAGGCCTGTGTCCCAAGAATATATAAAAAATAAATAAGAATGTAGGTTACTCGATACCAAATCACAAGGCAAATCTAAATCCAAGTCCGTAGCATAGGTCAATAGTGTCAGAAATATTACAATACAATTATTATTTGGCAAACAAATAAAGTAAAGTAATAGTCTAACGCTGCGCTGCTGACAACAAAGTCCCGATTCGAACGAACCCCACCGCCCGCGCCCGCGCGGGGTGTCGCGTGTCGTCGTGTATATGCACACACACTAGCGCATCGTGAGTGAGCAGTGCCACCCCGCCTACTCACAATTGCTTGACGCGATAGCACTCAATCCGTAATCCTAAAAATGTTGAATGAAAACTTAATATTTTTAAATTTTTTTTTTTACAATTTGGAACTTGACAATGTTAGCTATGTTTCCGCTCGAATAATATTACAAATATTGTTGTTTTTAATACCGCAAAAATATGATGAAAACATGTAATTTACGCTGTCAATATGTGCGAAATGCAATTCGTTTAAATTTCATTTTGGGCAAGTATTTTGGAAAAAAAAATAGACATGAACCTAGATAAATACTGTGTAAATCCGAATATCAGCATAATATGGTGGAAATATGCTCGAGTTGCAAATGATTTAAGAACTACGTTTGTATGGAGAATTCATCCTCCGCCGGCCTCTTAATCTCGATATGTAATAAAGATATGACGAACATGAGTGCTACTAGTTATTTAAGGGGCTTACAGGACCTAAACGCAAAAAACGCAAGTTTTAGAAACAATAAAAGTAAATGATCGCCTACAGTAAAAAAAAACAAAAAAATATATGATATTCTTCAGGATAAATGCTAGGATGATAGTGAGTTGAAAACATAATACAACTTATTTGGTACGATAGAAAAAAATCATAAAGATACCTCTAAAAACTTTTTATTTACAACAAAATTCATACTAATATACATACAATCATTATGATTTTTTGTCAGATTATTCTACAAGCAACATACTAAAACTATAGTGTTTTAGTTTTTTTGTCCAAAGACTAGATTTTTCGTAAATCGATAATTGCTTCATATTTTGCAATAAATTACCAGCGTTGTGGCATCGCGCTTCTCTTTCTTTTCTATGCAGACCGACAAAGACCGCGCTTTAGGTCATGTAGTCCTCTTAATCTAATCGTCCGAATCTTGGGAATGTGAATGAATTTCTGACAAATACATGTTAAATTGTACATTCTTTACTTTTGATATGGCCCAACTTAATTATTCTACAATTTTATCTAATCTCCCATCATCGGCTGGAAAACATAACATTGTTTAAAATGTGCGTAACATTGTTTAAAAAGTTTTTTGGAGATTAGTTGTCAACATTGTCACCAGCAACTATGACTAAATAAATGGATATATTGATAATTGCAGTATGTTTCTTTTTTCTGGAGGTAACTACTTTCAGTCTTTACATATTCGCCTGTTACGACACCCAAAGGGTAGCAAAGACAGCCTATTTCAGCAGAATTCACGGAGTAAGAATACAGTAATCAGATTTATGACATAATATTTCATTTTTATATCGAATGCATTCGAAATAGCTGGAAACCTTACTGGCTTTAGCATTTGTATTTGACGCACGTACGCCACAAACTAGTTTGCTCACATAACCTTTTTAATCTGATAAACAGATCGGTAGTGGTTGCCAGCAGATAATTCACTACCTTCGTGCAAAAAATTCGAGTTGCTTCTGCCAAAAATTTAACGCATAATGTTGGTGGATTTGGGTAAGCCGCATTGTGTTACAATAACTGCTGTTAGACTAGATTTAGCATGTATTTAGAACATTTATTTATTTATGTAAAATGTTCCAAGCTGCTGCAGCCTCCCGATGGATATGTTATGCAGGCAGGCCTAATCCCTTTTGGAGAAGAAAATATCTTGATTACATAGACCAAAACCAGAAATAGAAAAATATTGAGAGGCTTTTAAGTAGTTGAAAGAATATCATTGGACAGAGTCAGACTAGAATAAAAACTGCAACACCGACATGTAGGATAGTTTTGGATGGATAAATAATGTCTTTTGGGGAAATTGTTTGAAGCCTGATAATTTTTTCATAACAAGAATCTATTTTCATAGACATTGTGGGCGGTAAAAACGACAATAATCATCTATTTCTAAACTTATAACTCCAACATAATTTACCACCTACGAGCATCCATTTTAATTGCAACGTTAGACCGAAAATTCTCTAAACGATACAGCCTCATGTCCATTATGAGGTACCCTTAACCGCGCCGAAAGTAAACATTGCCCCATCGAAATTCACGATTCTTCCATTAGGTGTATCAGGTCGGCTATAAAGCGGTTTGTTCATTGCTCCAGCATCCAAGGTCACTCTTTATGTGACCGCAGCCGCTCACAAAGCGTAGCCTTGTTACGACAAAGCTCTATGGACCGGTCAAATAATACATGGAAATTCGGCCGAGACGCATTGTATAGAAGGAATAATGGATAAAAAATTTGAATTGGACCTCTTTTTAGGAAGTCTTTAAAGGGATCTGGAGAGATGTTACGAGAGTTTTCAAATTATAAACAAAAAGTATCGAAAATGGAAATGCGTAGTTTCGCTGGTCTTCGGGTTGGCCGTCTGAAACCCTAATATTTTGAACATTTTAAGACGGTGCTTTTGTAAGTTTCACTATTGGAGCACTTTGTCTCAATCTGCCTAGTCTATTCCAAACTATGTAATGGTGGGCTTCCAATCTAACCGGATGCAGCTGAATACTAGTACAGTATATAGCAGTATTGGAGCAGATTGTATATTCATAAAATATTAAAACTTAAATATCCACAACTTCTGAATCTATTTCGGGATGTAAAACATTTGAGTTAACCAAATTAATATTGTTGCTAGTCAACCCATTTCAAAATGTCAACAAGGAGTGTATATTATGTAACTTTGTTACTCAGTACTCACGTTATAGAAATTCTACGCTACATTCGTTATACAGGCCAAATAAATGTCAAAGCAATTTGGGTTAGATATAAAACTGATATTCAGTAATGTTCTAATTTCATAGTTATAAAGTCATGTGCGTCATTGGTGAGGCATAATTATGATACCTACAATCTACATTTAATATAACCCAACAATTTGAAAATAATCGATAAATCTATTTCCGAAAGAATCGTTAATCGAAAGTAAAATCGAATGAGTTTATTTATGGCTTCCTTTTAACTTGAATAACTACAATCGACAATGCTATATATTTGAAACGTGATAGTAGGCAGGCGACGGAAATAGCCCCGACGAAAATAGAACAGCCTACTAAGTTTAGTATGCGGATTTGATAGAAAAAATATCAAAGAACTAACATTCGTGTCCAAACGTAAGAATATTTAATTTAAAAAAAGCAAAAAAAAAATAATCTCTTTTCTATTTTTCTTTTATTTTCATTGAAAATAAAAGCTGGAACTGAAAGAAAGTTAACTATCAGCAATGCAAAGCACAATCTTGGATATATTGCTCTAATCAGCATATTGAGCAATTAGTCAGATTGACCACCGCAGTTAGATGTAATCAGGCTACAGTTGAATGCTGCTGACTGTGCACAAAGGAATATACTATCGTCTCTGACAGTACCACGTACATAGATGGTGGTGCACGGAACCTCTTCAAAAGTCATATCACTGAAATACCATTCAAATCTGATGATAGCCAATATATTTAATTGAAATAAAAGTAAAACAACAAATTTCAATTCTGAGTCATCTGTTCGTAATGTCCGTTCCAGTAAAAAAGGATTCGGAGAGTATAATCCTTTCATTACATGAATATAAGCAGTGAAAAGACTTTCAAAATCACAGCGTCGTCCGTTTATATTAAATTTAATACTCTGAAGTTTGTATTTTACCTTAAAATAATATGTGCTTTTCTTCTGAACTGTATACATATTCTTGTGAGGATTTTTACCTACCAGTTTGGACGATCAATTATTCAACTTTTGATTCGATCGTCAGTGCAATATAGTAATGAGGTCTAACTATACTAGTTTCAAACGTTGACTAAGCTATTGTTCTATTAAACTGTAGTTCCGAATCAAGCTTGCCCATGAGTCCCTGACATAATTTAACTATTGCATTGAGGTTGCACTACGATCCTAAGAAGTTTTCAATTTAACATGCATGCCTATTTCTGTGGGTAGTACGAGTAACGGAGACATTGAATGTAAATGATCTTCAATGACTTCTACATTATGAAATTTGATTCTGAGTGAAAAATTTTTAGACTACTTCGGCTGGAAAGTTAGAAGAAACCAAAACCAATCACTGCAATAACGAATTTTAATGGAACTCATGTTGTTAGTATGCCAAAGAATACTTAAGCAATGCATTAGTTTTCTTTATAGAAGTCCTGCTGTGAATTTGTCCTGTGAAGAAATTGATGGAAATTGTATGTTTCTTAAAGATGTTGGCGTAAAAGTTTCAGTTGTCTATCACATTACGCAAGTAGAAATAATGAAGACATTATGACGTTGGTATTTTAAGAGCCACTATTGTACTCGTAAACGATCTGTTTGCAGTAGTCACTGCAACACTGCAATATTTCAACCGCTATTGTTGTTCTAAGCCACGCTAAGAAGTCGATATTTTACAAATGAGTATATCCTCTTGCCTATTGTCGGCAAGCAGTCTAGAACGCTTATTCATTTCTATAGGTTTTTCTTACTGCTACAAGTTGTCTGCTTGCGTAATGGTTAAGAAATGTTTTATTTATGTATCGCTTTCCTTTACATCTCGCACATCCTGCATTATATTAGCATGTTTTCTTAATTGAATGTAGTGCATTTGTTGTATGTATGCCAGGTTACGAGTCAAGTTAACGTTTATTTCCGTCATACCTACGTCATTGACCACGCCATTGATTGGAAATTTCTCGGAACTTAGAAGTTTATATCCTAGTCATTTGTATTATTAGTAATTTATGGACTACAATATCCTCTTGCCTATTGTCGGCAAGCAGTCTAGAACGCTTATTCATTTCTATAGGTTTTTCTTACTGCTACAAGTTGTCTGCTTGCGTAATGGTTAAGAAATGTTTTATTTATGTATCGCTTTCCTTTACATCTCGCACATCCTGCATTATATTAGCATGTTTTCTTAATTGAATGTAGTGCATTTGTTGTATGTATGCCAGGTTACGAGTCAAGTTAACGTTTATTTCCGTCATACCTACGTCATTGACCACGCCACTGATTGGAAATTTCTCGGAACTTAGAAGTTTATATCCTAGTCATTTGTATTATTAGTAATTTATGGACTACAAAGTATTTGAATCGATGATAACTTCAACTGCGTAATAAATTTAAGTCTTACAGTAAATACAGGCAACTCAACAGAAAAAAACTCAAAATTTAGAAGTTACGGTTGTCAAACTAAGTGAATGGCGGCTTGTAGAATATAAGAATTAAATTTTTGCTAAAAAGTTTTGCTGAGAACACTGAACTGACTTTGCAAAAATGATGACCATCGCATCAAAATAAGAATAGCCTATATTGTTATTTTATGACAATGCTAGTTTAAAACGAGTAGATAAGTTTTTCGAAAGCGTTGAATAGTTCTGCAGTCAGTGCTTCAAGGTAGACTAGAACTTCTACATTTACTCTGTTAAGTTGAAATAATTACCTATGTATGCTGTGCAAAGAAATAAATAAATTGAAGCCTTGACCAATCATTTGCTAATTTTGTAGGCACTATCAATAACAACATTTTGTCAGGTATTAATTAATTTACAGACGCCAGCACATCAAGCTACCCGAAACAGTCAAATTTTTCCAATCAACTTTGAACCTTACACTTTAGCGATAAAGTTGAAAATCTATTACAAAAATTTGTCGGATTGTAGTAACTTGATGTGTTGGCGTCTGTACCATTACCATTCACCCTCATCCAAACTCCGGGCTGCTACTGAGAATCCTCATCGAAAAAATATTATAGCGCCTTGCCCGACCTAGGTCACCATGCTCGGGAGTCGCGCTTGTGACCAACGTCGCAGTCAATTAAATCGACATTCTAATTATTTGTATTAATAGAATCTACAATCTAGCACGTACCTATGACTAATGACTATATCAATTAGTAAACAACTGCTACTCGAATAAATGTTTACTTCTCAATTATATCCTCACCGTTCACCAGCCTTCCGTTACAATAAGAAATCAAGTCGTAAATATGACCAATTGAAACAATACCTACGTCATAAGTACAGACGCCAGCACATCAAGATACCCGAAACTGAATTTTTTTCCCAATCAACGTTGAACGTTATGCTTTAGTGATAAAGTTGAAAATCTATTAAATTTGACAGATTGTAGTAGCTTGATGTGCTGGCGTCTGTATATTAGATTGGTGTGATATTTTAAGATTTATTTAGTTATTCCATATCTTGAGCAGAGGCTTTACAAAAACGAACGATACTAATACATATTATATCCAAGTAAGAAAAATGAGGTTAAACTAGATATTATTTGGGAATAACTAAATCTGTAACAGATATACATATACATACTTACAAAAATATTTATAGGTAAATCTTCCCTATAAATATTTTTGTATATCTCTGTCTCTGTTTTACTATATTTATGTCTGTAATTTATATGGTGTACATAATAAAGAGTATTCTATATCTTCGTTCAATCAGGAAATTGAAAAGCATCATCGCAACAAAAAGCTTGTTGTCGCTTCATAAACAATCTCAGTTTATTTTATAACTCGATGTTAACACCATGTTCTCGGAACTAAAGACAAAGGATAGAAACTAATTTCTAAGCTAATGCGCATTTCCGCCCCGAAGACATTTATTGAAAGAAACAAACGTAAATACAATATACTAATAATAACACACGAGAATTACCATTACTCAAAATAGAAATGTTGACTGAAAATGCTTTATGGAACTTACATTCATTGCCTTTGAAAGAGTGTAGTAATTACAGCAAATGAGTTTTAATAGAAAAATTGTGCGAAAATAATTATAATTCTGTAAATACGGACCTGTTATAATCGCGAATCAAATTTTGATCAAGATAAAACCTGGCACTGACCTGAAAATTGCGGAAAACCTAAGAAAAATTGAATTTCGCGATCTACCACTGCGCATTCACCTTAAGTACGTAGTGACATCTCTTCCGTTGTCTAACATCACCTAACAATCAACTTACGACACTTCAGCCTGTGGTAAGTCTTTCTCCTAAAATATGTCTGTTAAAAGGGTTTATGTAATGTGTAAGTAGAAACAGAATCAAATCTCAGTATTCATACTTGCGTAAAATATTACATTGAAAATTCAGACAAGATATTTTTAAAAGTATAATTACCAGAAAATATTCAATATAATAGCGAACAGAAACGTTTGTTTTTCATGAATATGCAGTAGATGTTAATGTGAGGGGAAGAAAAATATTGAGACCGCTTTTGTTTTAATATTACTTGGTTAATTAAAATGTCGTAACAGATTAGCCTGGCGGCCATGTTGACTGAAACATTTCAGATAAAGATTAGAATGTTTTGAATAATAATATGTAAATGTGATGGGGTAAGTGAAAAAGCTGTGAAAGCTACATTTATTTTATTCTAACCTTGTGGGCTGGGTGTTTGGTTACGCAAAGCGGTTGTCAGTTGACTCAAATATTTGGGGGAAGAGCACCAACGATAAAAATAAGAATTCTACCTATACTTAAATATCTAGTGCGCCAAAACCAAAGACATGCCCACCGAAATCAATCACAAGGCTACACGCGTTTGTCTATAAAGCGTTAAGTTCATCCCTATCAAATAGGTAATCGAGGTAGGTATCCATACTATAATATTATAAATTCGAAAGTGTGTCTGTCTGTCTGTCTGTATGTTACCTCTTCACGCTTAAACCGCTGAACCGATTTAGATGAAATTTGGTACCTATAGAGGTAGTTTGAGTCCCGGGAAAGGACATAGGATACTTTTTATCCCGACATTCCCACGGGATCGAAACGTATGCGGATGAAACCACGAGGCGCAGCTAGTTCTATATAAATTCTACATTTATTATACTCGTTAAAAAAATATATATGATTCAGTGTATTGGATTCAATCTAAAACCCTCTTTCGAGAACTCTACCAGTTCGATAAATAACGTTGGTATGGCTAGAAGAAGAATCATTATCATCTATTTAGCCTTTTCCCAACTATTAAAATAGTTTGGAAAAGGCTAAGCAGATGAAGCCGACGCAGACTTCCAGTCTAACCGGATGCAGCTGAGTACCAGTATTTTACATCAAAATGATAAATATTTTATTTCTGTAAGTAGGTTTGCACAAACACTTTTACACGTCAATCATATTTTTAAAAACTAGATGAGGTCGGCGTTTCCTATCTGACTACTCTGAGAAGAAAGGCCGAAACGAACTCAGAGGTCGCAGTCTCTTTTAAAGTCCAGACATAATCTCGGTCAGGTTATAAGTATGAAGACCATGTAGATCGATGTCTGAGATGGTCTTTTGAGGAAAGAACCATACAGATTGATGGGACCTGTCCAGTCAGTGCACGCATTTGTCAGAAATCGTGCAGCTCAACTCAAAACTTAAAGAGCTCAACGATTCGACGAACAATACCATAGAAAGGAAAGGACCTCCACAGCCCAGTTACTGGTTAATATTTATTACTCCTTGGTGGTGACTGGTTGTCAGACTTTCGGGCTTCTGAACTCGTAACCTTTCTAAAAAACTTAAAAGTAACTCACTTTTGGATTTCCAAATTGGGTGCTTTATTTATTTATTAAGGTATACACCAACAGCTTCTATGTACACATTATCTTAAGTACTATAATCACAAAAGTCTCGGTCTTACACAGCGCCAATTACAGGTTTACAAGCAATCTCGGAAATAAGTGATCACACATAATAATAACAAAACTAAAGGCTAGAACTGCTTTACAGTATTATTGAATTTCATTTGAGCTTGTAACATAAAATAGCTAGCTTTTAGTCACGCAATACAGTTTCCACTATTTTTTCATAGTGGGATTATTATTGTACAACCCAACCATTTTTATATCACACGAGTAGGTTATAAAATTAGACCCTTAAAATAGTTTTCTATGTTTTCAATTTTTTATGTTAATTACGATTACGCAATAGGTACTATTAAAATAATTATGAATTATGCAACAGATTTATGATTCGTTTCATGATTTTCCGAAGTTTTTATGACGTCTATAAAAATCCAAGACTGTACTTATGTTCCAACATTTATGCTCAACATCATAATTAACACGCTATTCTAAAACCAAAGAACTCCACTTCCTTCCATACCAAAATCGCTATATCACCTGTCTGTTATCTGTCTAGTTTGAACTCTGTTGGCCCATCTACCGGTCTATTCTATAAAATTATCAAGGAGAGAAAACTTAGGTGAAGTGAGCTTGAAGTGAGCTGATATTCCACATGATGCTAGGAATTGAGACTATTTTAACAGCTCACTTCACCTAAGTTCTCACGGTGAAATTTTTACAGAATAGACCTGCTGTACAACAAAGTCTTTTGGATCCCTTCGTGTATATTTATTTATCTGAAACTAGCGACCCGCCCTTCGCACGGTTTTTAGGATTTGACAAAACATAATCTTCTTTATTATAATTATATAATTTCAATAATAATACCTGTATTATAACCATTGATGTATAAAATTTATACATCAATGATTATACCTAACATGTTAACCTTCCGGAATGAATTCTCAAAATGAGTCTGAAACCGCATCTAAGTCTGTACGCAGCAGGCATGTATATGTGTTGCTTAATTTCTTGTTTTTTTTTTCGTCAGACATTTTATGTTTGGGTACACTTCCCCACGGTTATCATCTGTTTGAGTAGGTACCACCTACAGAAAACCGTTTTTTTCATGGCAGCTGTTTTTATAAAATTATCGCTTTCGCCCAAACGCTTGTAAAAGGCATCCCTGACAAATGGGTTCACGCTCCCCGTAAATTAATAAAAAAAAATATATTTATGTTTTCATGCGAATCTTTTTTTGGTCAGGATCTAGTGTGCGTTATGTTTGAGTGGCCTTGTCGTGTATTTCCATTAAAGATGCCATACCTATAAGATGATCTCTTGAGATATGTTCTCATTTGCCAATATTCTCTGAAAATAGCTTGTCTATCGTTCAAAGATACGCTCCATGCATTTAATTCGACACATCCCTAGCTCTTTCATTGTTCTGCTGGAAACAACTTTACCTTTTAATGTTTTATAAGATTGACCTGTGTTGCGTTTTATTTTCTTATCCTGTTTCGTAATGCGTATACTTTTTTTTAGAGATGTTCCGACCGCATATGGCGGCGCGGCGTGTCGGCTCTTCGGTCAGTATCCGGATGAGTCGATATATCACTGGACGTCGACGAATCTGGGAGTTCAAAATGTGGATCCAGGACAGAATAATCAGTTGAGAAATCCATTTCTCGATTAGTAAACATAATGCCAGTGTGGCCTGATGATGTGGAAGGCATTTGTTCTTCTTCCGCCATTGTGCCTATAGAGTGCTGTTAATTTTTTTCACCTAAAAATAAAAATATACTATAAAGGCTAATAAAATAATCGTTTCAATGATTTATGTATAGATGCTATAATGGACAAATTAACTGGTGATTTTTACTAAAACTGCAATGAAAGATGAATATACTTAATTTCTAATTTAAATGAAACGTTCAAATGGCAAACTTACCTTCAACATTTGAGTTTCTCCTCGTCACCATCTCAACTAATATTTTCTCGCTGACAATCCATAGTAATTTTAAATATTTTAACTAAAATATCACACACCACACAACAGTTCTTTTAATAAATCAGAGCAAAACTAACTTGACTAGTGACCGCACTTAACGTTCCTAATAACATAAGTCACGTTCTGTATCCATGAAGTCTGAGAGCTTCAAGACTTATCTTTTTATAACGTCGCAAGATTCATGCGAATCAAGAGGATGCACAGAACCTCCTTTTTTGAAGTCGGTTAAAAAAGGACGCCACTTAGATTCGAGCCCGAACAAGCGAACATATGCTGCATGCTTTAGTCTGCCGATGCGATGTATTGATTTAAATCATTGATTTTGGTACAGAAAATAAAGCAATTTTTTGACTTAGGTATGTGCTTTAGTCCGCCGACCCGTAGTTATTCTGCTATTCGGGGCGGAGACAAATCCAATAAATCAAAGATCTTAAAAATCGGTCCGGCTGTTGGAGTTTTAAATGGTGTAACTAACCCAACTTTGTTTTATTTATACAGATATTTATAGATATAGATGACCACCAAGTCCACCTAAGCATTTTAAGCTGTCCGAGTTCCAAAATTAAACTGTTAAAGGTTTTAACTTTTAAGGCAGAAGGACCAAAAAAAAAGAGAAAAGTTTTCGAAAAAACAGAAACATTATTTCGACAAGTGTAGCTCATATCTTGGAGTCACGATCCGTGACCCAGTGGTTTTTCTCCGACATGGTCTGCTTGCCACCCCAGCAAGGCATCCGGCTGCCCGCCTTCTCTTTATCGCTTCATAGTCTTGCTTCCGTCGATTATTTTCTTCGGTGTACGGAGGTAACGAACTGAGTGTCCACTGACCCCCTTAACATGTAATGGATCTACGCTTTTTTGAAGTGAAAACTTCTTTAGCGGCGTTGTACACTTTTTTTGTAATAGGTAAAAAATGTTAAACTCGCGTCAGG
This sequence comes from Hydraecia micacea, assembly GCA_914767645.1. Taxonomy (NCBI): domain Eukaryota; kingdom Metazoa; phylum Arthropoda; class Insecta; order Lepidoptera; family Noctuidae; genus Hydraecia; species Hydraecia micacea. The sequence goes on from OU611794.1 coordinate 9,035,211, forward strand.
ACACGTGACCCTGATCGAAAATTCGTAATACAAAAGTTAAAAATCGAAATCGTCGAAATTCATCATCTGCCTAGCCTTTTCCCAACAATGTTGGGGTCGGCTTCCAATCTAACCGGATGCAGCTGAATACCAGTATTTTACATGGAGCGACTGCCTATCTGACCTCCACAACCCAGTTACTGGGTAATACGATACCCCTTGGTAAGACTGGTTGTCAGACTTTCGGGCTTCTGACTACCCGTAACGACTGTCAAAGATCCACGAATGACAGCCGGGACCAACGGCTTAACGTGCTTTCCGAGGCACGGAGGGGTCTCAGTATGTAAAGATGGTCACCCATCCACAGACCAACCGCGGCAAGCGTAGTTTAACCTGATTGATCGACCTGTGCGGCTGTTATTATTTAGCCATGGTCGAAATTATTTTAAAAATATTATTTTAAAAATTTTTCACTTCTGCCGGCACTCCCGGAGTGCAACCAGTCGTTTTTTTTTTTAAGAAATCTTTGAACTAAGTTTTATGAAGTGTCTTTCTTTAAGTACCTATATCCTGAAATGCCTTTAATAGAAAGAAATCTAGGCACCAAACTACCTAGCACATAATAATATACGAGATCTTATAATGTAGCAACGTTGACAGTCTTCAGGCTAATTAAAAAAATAGGTAGACTAGGTACATAGCCGGTACATATTAACTTAGGTAGGTATTCGTATCTAATTAAATTATAACATCCCGCCAGAAAATGTAATATCTGCCAATCAGAATTGCAATAAAAGAAGTGATGAATAATCTAAACTTCAGCAGGTAAGTAGGCTCAGACCTACCTGGAAAACACGTATTTAATAGGCAAGTACGCACATTGTATACCCAAATACCTATGACATAATTTTCATGATATAAAAACCAAACCTTCCATGTAAAGTTATTGTTTTGCGCAATGGCTCATCAACTCGATGAGGATAAAGCATGCCACTTACCTGAGAAAAATACGGCGGCAGTACTGCCCTCTGGTCGTCTAACCGAGAACATTGTACTCGTTCCAGCAACTCGAACAACTCGTGTTGAGCGCGAGTGCCCCCTGTCGAAGTTGCTGTGGAGCTCCATGGCGCCGACACGTGCTGCCGCCTGTTGGACAAACGGGGAACTATTACATCAAGTTGACTTTGAATTTATTCAACTCGTTTGGATAGATGGCGTTGTAATCGTTTGAAGCATTTGAACATAGATGGCGCTGTATGTTATGTGGAGTTAGGACCGATAATTTTATTTCTGGTATCTGTGAGGTAACTGCGAAAAGGCAATAATTTATTAGAAAAAAAGTTTTGCTACTAATGCATACTTCAAAAATACCTCATTTGTAGCGGAAATTATTTTTTTAATACTAATTAAAAAATAAAATACTCAAAATACATTTTTTTTTTTCATTTGAAGTAGGTAGGTACCTGTTTAAGCATCATAATAGACTAGGTTATGAATATAATATTTTAATTAAAATTAATGAACTCGCGAGTATTTCAAACAGGCAAAACTTTTATCAAATTTTAATGTTGTTTTTATATTTACTTAGCATGTTAAATATCAGTATTTAAAAAAAGGATACTTAATTAAAAATACGGTATTTATTTATGCATTTTTATTTTCTGTAAAGCTGGGTTTTTTATAAGTACTTTATGTAAGTATAAAATGGTCAAGTCGCTCTGTCTAACATTAGGTAGGATTCCGTTTTGCGACATTTTAATTAATATATTGGCAATTAACATACGAGTAGGTACTAAGTATTAATAAAGAGAAGTCGTTGCTAAGGCAATGACCTACCGACCAAGATTTAACACAGTAGGTAATTGAGTAAACGAGCTAATATTAAAGTTAAGTAGTAATTATACTTTATTTTAAACTCAATAATGCTGATAATGATCGTTCACGTCAAGCGGCTCTTGAAGCTGATTGCTACAATTACTTCGTGTGAAGTGTCAAAAAAAACTTGAGTGCTGCCAATTTGAGTGGAACTCGTAGATAATTGTAGTATATGTTGGGGTAAGTTCGGCGCTGGGACAAGAGTGATAAAACCGTAGAGTACAAATTGCCGGATAATTAAGCAATTTTTTTTAATGCTGACCGATTCGTACGGTATTATACCAGCGCATAAATAGACAAGAAGGGAGTCAATATTAATCCCAATAATTTTATACATATAAGACGCTATAAACTTAAAAAATAATCAAGCTTCCCTTTTTAAAAGCTTTCATGTTGTTGTCCTCAATCAACATCAATCACTACCAGCCTTTTTAATTTTTTTGCGACGTTCTTATATGTTTGACTGCAATAAAGCCTATACGTACGCTATAATAGACTGCTCGACAATAGAGCTCGTTACTGCGGCCTCCCAACTCAAGATTAAGTTATGCAAAGATTTTCCTTTTTCTTTTTACAGAATAAACTTTGCTGAAGCGTGACGGGAAGGTATCATAAATCGCTACACTGAGAACGATGCTCAAATTCTTTTGCTTTTGTGAATAAGAAATGGAACAAATTTGATTACGTTGTCGTGATGTTCATGAATACATTTTGTCTTTTCATAATAAGATTACCAAAAGTCACTGTGTAACACTTTGTTCTCTGTTTACCTACTGTATTTTTTAATCTTGTAATAAAAATTTCATCCATAATTTAGCCGACATAGGCTTCCCCCAAGCACCGCGACTTCTAACGTTTCTAGGCTTCTCGCATCCAGCGATTCCTGCGGCCTGCACCAGGTCAAAAATGTAGGTATTACAAAGATGATAAATCATGCTTGGCTATCTGCCCCTGTTATTTAAATTGAATAGTACTCTGATTACAGTCTTTTAATGGCACGAGACCGAGAGGAATTTTATTTAAAAAATTCAATAGCGTGTAATATACGATGACAGCAAAAGTTAAATTTTCGAGAGAACCGGTTATGCACAATTTACTGCTATCAAAATAATATAAACAAAAGTGCACGCGACAATGACCCCATCTGTTGTCCGACAACGGAACTCTGTGCAAGTAATAATGGATCGTGTCTGTGATTTATGCGTCAATTAACTGACCATTCTCTGCGCCCTTCTCGCGGCCCTCGCGTAGCGTTATGACCAAGATAATGGTTTTCCAAATTAAATCTCCCCCTACATTAAATCGTTGGTATAACCGGTATTCAGCGACTCAATCAAGGAATGTTTGTTTTTCGACTTAGCCTAATTTCGCTGCGTTGAAGGGTGGCATTGTTCGCACATATAATAAATTTGATTGGCAGATGTTTCCGACTGATAATAAATGTTTGTTGTTTTTCGATTTGCTGTCATAAGTGAATATTTTTATGGTGCTGTAAGGGGTACGGCATATGATAATACTTTTGGTCCTAAGTCCGCATCGGGTAGAAGTTCCATTCGGCTATTATTTTGTCAAGGTATGAAAGAGGGAGAACAATCAAGCAAATGCGACCGTTGGGATAATTACAGTAATCTTTACTGATCTTCCGGATTAAAAGTTCTTAACTAAAATGACTAGATTAGCAGGCTAAAGACAACATAAACCTCAAGGTATATTTACTGTAAAATTCAACTGTAGGATTACCATAATTTAATTACCTACTAGCCTGCATACAACTTGATACAACAGTCCTTGCAAAATATTCAATAGGAACAGGCATATTTTTGTCTGTATGATTCATCCCATGGAAACACGTGTTCGCAAACAGCAATTGTATTCAGTCAGGAATATTTTATGCGCGCCCGTTGCAGACATGTCGCTTATAAATACAATATTATGTATGTACCTATGGTGATCTCGGGGGCGCGTCGGAATACCACCATAAATATACATGATATTGCATGTTTTTATAATAATTGCAATTGATTTTTGTAAGTGCCTTATTTCTTACCAACTGCGGTGAAGCCCTAGAGTTGTTTCATGTGTTTTTATGTAGGTAAATTTGTGTCTCCCATTGCTATCAATAAAGGCCCTCTGATAGTATAATGGATACCTATATCAAAAACATTATACCCCATATTTACAATTGTTGCTTAAAGTTAAGGTGAACGCGCAGTTGTAGCCCGCGAAATTCAATTTTTCGTACGTTTCTTGAAATTTTCAGGTCAGTGTCAGGTTGGATCTTGATCAAAATATGATTCGCGACTATAAAAGGTACGTATATACAGAATTATAATCACTAAGTTAAAGAGATATTTTAATGATTATAACTCTGTAAATACATAGGTATCTATTACCTATAGTCGCGAATCATATTTTGATCAAGATATAACCTGACACTGACCTGCAAATTGCAAAAAACGTAAGAAAATTTGAATTTCGCTGTCTACCACTGCGCATTTAGCGTCTGCTTAATAAATAATTTTTTGACGTTTAAGCGTCTCTTAGCTTTAGCCAACATCTATATAAACAAGGGGGTATAATATCTGCAGCATGTTTCTTCTTTGCTAATATAATATAATCAACTGCACCGTTAACACACTTTCAATCACAATCTGAATAATTTTGAAGGATTTGCTAATCCATTGCTTCATAATTATGTTCGAAAAATTTGGCTGCACAACAACGTACGAGTAAATAATGCGATGGATGTTATTGAACTGTCAAAATGAACGCCATTGCTCTTGTTTGTGTGTTACGCAATTACCCCGCAGGTCTTTGGGTCCAAACTATGATACTTAATACCTAATATAATAAATCAGTAAGCGTGTAGTCGCTCCGTCAGCCATTCGTCACTCACACTATTGAAACCGACATTAACTGTTTACTCGGAATCGCGCCTAGACATCCGCAACAATTAGGGTAACCAGGATTTTGCTGTCAGATCATCTTTATCGCAGTAATTTCTATCTTTCGTCGGCACAGAAACTATCACGCGAAAACAATAAATAACCTAATGGCCGACACGTTGCGTGTTTATAACGACGAGGTTATTGATGTTACTCTACAAACGGTGCAATACACTGTAAACAACTAAAACAACGCGAGACTGCCGTAATTTAGCGTTCGGTTCCTTCCGAGTCGGAGTTTATGAATCCAGGTACTGCGGCGCTGCCCAGCTGGTGGTAAAACGTTTGATAATACGGTTTACTTTACAATGGCAAGAAACATTGCTGTTGTTACTTTCATGTAGTTCACAGTATTTTAATATGTAGTTATAAAAAATATTTTTTTTAAATTGTTATAGAAGAATAAGCCAAGATCTTATTGATCAGTAGGTAGTTTATTTTCCGGGGTTTAAATGCATATGGTACATAATATTGTTCCCTAGGATATATTTATCAAACAGTCAGTCTGATCTAGTTAAAATAAACGAAACTTTCTCATGCGTGTAAAATAAAAAGTAGCAAAAGCAACGAGCGGGGACCGTGAAATAAGCAATATGTCATATCCGCAGTATAAATCAAGTTAATTGTATCAGAGCATACATCTGCCTCCTATGGGACGTGTGAATAATTGTTTGTATGTCTTATTGTTTCTTTCAATCGGAAGAATCTATATACATAGATAGTATATATGGCACTGAACTTTATGGGAACTTCAAATCGAAAACAATTATTACGATGTGAATGTATGTAAATGCTCATAATACAAGAGCGGCCGGCGTCAATAGCAGAGGCATCTGCACTGCAGCCGTCCATAGTCGTCGACGACCCTCCCCGACACGTCCACGGCGGATGCCAACGTGCCGATCGTGTATTTTTGAGCACTGTTGACGCGTGCAGCTCATGCTGTGTATCAGCACTTACATGTTTGTAAAATAAACAGCGTATAGTTGGGCCCATTTTAAAATTAATATCGGAATCATGTGAATAAGTCATCGCTTTAAGTGCCTCTCTGCAGATTATTACTTGTAGAATCTAAGATATTTAATCTAGTTTTCTGACAATACCCATCAAAAGAAAAAAACTCATTTCCTTTCTTTTCTTCACAAGAAAACAAAAATAACTTTACTGGTGTTACTACTTTGCTAGACAACTTCAATCTTGAGCTCAAAGGAGCAGATTCCAAGAAAATTAATCTACAAAATACAACTTCCACGTTGAAACTTGAGAAAGGTCCTTTCCTTTCCAATCATCGGGGGAAGTTTTTGTGACATGACAGTGGAGAGATGAACACATGTTTCATGACACCGATGAGTCACAAATGTTTAAACACGTATAATGTTATCACTATCACCCAAGGGGATTTCTGTGTAAATGAATGCTAATCTAACTAAGAGAGCAGTGGTGGCCAAGTGGTAACGGGCGTGACTTTACGAGTTGTAAGTCGTAGGTTCGAATTCAGACAGGCGGTTTACTTTGTGTAAATTATTTCATCACCACTGCTCTCAAAACGGTGAAGGAAAACATCGTGAGGAAACCGGCATGTCCTGAAACCAAAAATTCGAAGACATGTGACATCTACCAACCCGCACTGGGCCCGCGTGGTGGATTACGTCCCACTCCCTCTCACAGAGTGGAGGCATGTGTCCCAGCAGTGGGAACATTATTGGCTGATTATGTTATGTGATTGCTAATCATGTTCGCTGAATCAATTATACTGGTAAAATAAAAGTAGGTACAACAAACCTACAATGTAGGTTTTTCCGGACACAAAAAAAAGAAAAGCCTCGGAAAGTACGTTAAGCCGTTGATTTCAACTGTAATTCGTAGATCTTTGACAGTTGTTACGGGTAGTCTGAAGCCCAAAAATCTGACAACTAGTCTTACCAAGGAGCATGTTGTTATACCCAGTAACGGGTTTTGGAGGCCAGATAGGCAGTCGCTCTATGTACAGACGCCAGCACATCAACCTACCCGAAACTGTCAAACTTTCCCAATCAACTTTGAACCTTATGCTTTAGTGATAAAGTTAAAAATCTATTAAAGAAATTTGACAGATTGTAGTAGGTTGATGTGCTGGCGTCTGTACAATACCACAGATTACTGAATAGTTATGACAATACTGGTGTTTAGCTGCATCCAGTTTAGACTGGAAACCGACACCAAAATAGTTGGGAAAAGACTAAGCAGATTGATTAAACAGGAAGCATTCGTTAATTTTATACAGAAGTAATGAAGAACTTTCTGCCACCAAATAAATGAATTTTAAGGTGACAATAGTCAGGAACCTAATTACTTTTTGTAATGATACCAACGAAGTGTAACATACAAGTTGCCAATCAATATTGTATTCAAAGTTAAAATGTATCTACCTATACAAATCCATATAATAAGGTATTCTAAATGCGAAAGACAAGTGTGCCTGTCTGTTACCTCTTCACGCTTAAACCGCTGAACCGATTTAGATGGGTATAGAGATAGTTTGAGTCCCGGGAAAGGACATAGGAAAGTTTTTATCCCGATATTCCCACGGGATCGAAACTTATGCGGGTGAAACCGCGGGGCGCTGCTAGTAATGTATACTAACTTTACTATGTATGCCACTGACACGGATTCAAGAATCGCAAAACCTAGACCAAATGACAGTGGGAATATTTAACATGCGTGGGAAGTGACAGAAGCCTTATCTCTTGCTATCTTTACAAAGAGGTTTAATATTAGTGACTGCATCGTTGGTCGCTAGTGGTCGCAAGCGCGAGTCTGGATTTGTGCCCGGTTGATGGCAATTGGCTCGCCCTCTAATACATTGAACTTAGGAGCAGTGGTGGCCCAGTGGTAACAGCCGCGACTTACGAGTTGTATAGGTTCGAACCCAGACAAGCGCTTTATTTTGTGTCAATTATTCATCGCCACTGCTCTCAAAACGGTAAACGATCGTGAGAAAACCGGCGTATCCTCACGACCAGAACTAAAAATTCGAAGTCATGTGATGTGACATCTACCAACCCGCATTGGGCTTGCTGCGTGGTGGATTAAACCACACTCTCTCCCACCGAGCGAAGGCCTGTAACCCAGCAGTGGGAATATTATATGCTGATTATGCTATTACATGGGACTTAAACATAACTGGCGATATGTGGATGTCCCTACTAAGGTACACCTCTGTCTAACACTGCGAGGAAAAAAGGCATAATGGTATGTTTATGTAGGTTTAATATAAATGAAAATTAATACATTCACCACCCAACCATCCACCCAAGTACCCAACCATCTAATCAGATATCTTTACCACCCTTGGTTAACTGGTAGAGAATACCTAAGGCTAAGGCATTAAGTCCGCCTTTGTACAGACGCCAGCACATCAACCTACTACAATCTGTCAGATTTCTGTAATAGATTTTCAACTTTATCGCTAAAGTATAAGGTTCAATGTTGATTGTGAAAATTTGACAGTTAGGGGTAGGTTGATGTGCTGGCGTCTGTACCTTTTTGTGCGAAAAGATTAAATAAATAAATTTATAATATATTCTGAAAGTAACTTAAAAATATTATTTGGTGACTTCAAAGGCACGTACAAACGACCTTTGACCTTGAGATGGCCCAGCTTAGTACGGAGATTCAACAGAATACGAGGCCAGCTGATACTGGTTTGGTTACCACGGACTTGCGGCGTACTGAGCATTCTGTAAGTAACCTGAAAACATTATTTAGTGACTTTGAAAGCACGTATGTATACATAAATGTTAATTCATATTCATAGGCCAACGTGTATTTCTTTAACGTTTTGAAGCAGTAGGCACTAGAATCGCGTTGCCAACTTTCAGAATGGTTAAATTACAGTCTCGGAGACTCGGAAAAAATACTGTAAATACATCCCTAATTATATTCTGAGAGCTTGTTGGTTGAATAGTCTATAAACATAGTCTTTTGCGTTGACCTTGAGGTCATCGAAGCGTTACTGACCTTGTGGGTCGTATGTAAAATACTGTGTCTTATATTACTTCATTGTTATGTACGATGTTTATCGAGGTTAACAGAATTGTCTCATCTTAGACTGTTATTACATTGTAACTTCCTAATAATTATGCTGTACCTAATTTGAAAGCTCGCTCGGCTGTGTAGGTTTATTTTCTGGCTTTCACAGTATTGCAAAAGTATCAAAGTAATTAGATTTTATTCGATTACTATTCATTCATTATCATAGCAATCTTTTGCAAAGATAAAACTCAAGGAGTCAGAATGTTAATCGAAATAGATAAAGTCATCAAGACACTTCACTTCAGATTAGTTAAGAATAATGAATCCTTAATTTTAAACAAGATTAACAACAGTGCTTGTGTAAATAAATTAAAGACGCAGATAGTTTTAATTGGTGTCAATTCTGCGTCTTAAAGCGAGATAAAACTGCCAAGGTGGCATCGGAAACGGATATGTTGACCTAGTATTCTCTTGAGACCAGTTTATGAAGCCATAGAGGCATTGGAAGTGCCATAAAAGCTGATGCCTGCAGCAAATATACTTCAAATAAGTCGGGATATAGGTTAAGTATCGGAACACGAATGTAAGGCTCTACAGGTATTACCACTTTTTAGCGACCGTTTAACCATAGTATATGTTTTTGAAGTTTAAATGTCTCTCAAAGGAAAATGCCCATTTCTCTATTGACCGCGGTTGCGCATCAAAAAATTTTGTATGATACCAAAAATTGGATATAAAAGAGGGGTGATGTCGTACTTTCATAGGAAATAAAAATTATCCATTTATTTTGTGGGGTTTTGTTGTTCTTTGATTTTCTGTTCAGTTTTGAGGTTAGTTACCATCCACCAAAAAAAACAGTATTTTACAACAATACGATTTGAATTCACATAAAACAACAGAAAATAGTTCCAATAAATCAATGAATGATGCCAAATAAATAATATTTCATAGGTAGGTAAAAAAAACCTGCATGCAAAATGTAGGTTTTTATAGGAAATAGAAAATGCTTGAACATAGGAATGCAATAGTTTTATTCATCATATTCATAAAATATGTTGCCTAAAAACGGAGCCGACGTGGCGGCTCAACAGACCTAAATCAGCTACTGAGTTACTCGTAGCCCTATTAACTAAAATGTAGGCGTAATACACCTTGCTGCTGACATATCGAGATTTAATTCTTCCCCTTACTAAATACTTGTCCGTTCCCAGTACCAACGGCATATCAACCTCAATGTCGTTTGCTAGTTCAGTTTCGTATTTTCCGTTCCTACGGACATGCTAACCATAATACGACTCATCATCTGCCTAGCCTTTTCCCAACTAGGTATGTTGGGGTCGGCTTCCAGTCTAAACGGATGCAGCTGAATACCAGTATTTTACATGGAGCGACTGCCTATCTGACCTCCACAACCCAGTTACTGGGTAATACGATACCTCTTGGTAAGACAGGTTATCAGACTTTCGGGCTTCTGACTACCCGTAACGACTGTCAAAGATCCATGAATGGCAGCCGGGACCAACGGCTTAACGTGCTTTCTGATCCACGGATGGTTCTCGGTATGTAAACATGGTCATCCATCCACAGACCAACCGTGGCAAGCGTAGCTTAACCTGATCGATCGACCTGTGTGGGACATATAAAAATAAATAGGTATATCATATTCTGTTAAGAAATTGATCTTAGCATTAGTTTAATTATACATATTGTCACAGACAGGCAAAAGCCACAAACAAAATCAAATCAAACTAAGAAAAGTATAGCTGGTGGTTCTTATCGCATCATCTTCTTCTTGGCGTGTCGATAGCAATCTAAATGGACTGGGCCCAGAATTCAGGTACTTGTTTGCCGCCATCACCAACGTCCATCAGTTCCTGTAACGTGCAGCTGACAGGACACGCAGGACACGATATTAAGTGTCCCATCGTTTGTAGAACAGCACCACATTTACACTCCAAGGCAGAGTCGTCTATGAATCTCCATCTCAGCAGGTTTACCCAAGGTAACTCATATCCAGGTAGGAGCTCTTCAGCGGGTAGAACGAATGGTTTGGGTAAGGAAGCACTGTCTCGCCACAGCTTCAGTCTTTTTTTGTGATCGTTCGACAGTGAGTGGGACAACACACTTCACCACTTTTCTCATCATGATGCATTTAAATGTATATTTTGAACATAGTTAAACAGCTTCTAGTATTATCTGTAAAACTTAACTGTAAACAACGAAATACAAATAGTGCTGAAAGTCTTCCATTATATCCGTTGCCTCCCCAACTTGACGACGGGGTAGACACAGCTCCCGCAGCGTGACAGTTTTAACGAAATCGTTAGTGATTTACTGCACAGAAGACACGGACCGTAGTCGTGAAAATGTTCTACACAATCCACACCACCCGCACAGAAACAGTACAATCTTGACTGTGCAGGAATCTGAAGATTCAACTGGACACGATGTCAACGCAATGATAAGTTATTTATTAGCACAGCAAACTCAACAACTAACAATACATAAGTAAAAACAAAGATCACTGCGGAGTGCTGGTCGGCCGACATGAGATGTTTGTTTGACAAATTGACAGTGTCTGAGTGACACTTCCCGTGATAGTGTTACCAACAGTTAATCTTAATCCCCCTGACCATATGTGATTTGTCAACTAAAGAAAGATATTTTAATTAGTAATATATGGACAAATAATTAGTCTGAAATAAATGGATTTAATTTAATATTAGTTTAAAGATGTTAATTAAAAAGATATATTACTTTGATTATGTTAATGAAAAATTAATAACGAGGAAACATTATAGAAAAAAAAAACACTTTTACACATCAAACATATTTTTTTAAACTAGATGAGAAGGGCGTTTTCTATCTGACAACTCTGAGAAGAAAAGCCAAAAGAAACTCAAAGATCACAGTCTCTTTTAAAGCCCAGACATACTTAATCTTGGTTAGATCATACATGTAAAGACCATGTTAGATAAATGTCTGAAATATTCTTTTGAGAAAAGAACCACACAGATTGAGTGGACCTGTCCAATCAGTGCACCAGTTGTCAGTAATTGTGCAGCTCAACTCAGAACTTAAGGAGCTCAACGATTTGACGACACCAGAGAAAGGACATTTGGGTAGGCCGTATAAATTACTCCAACTGCCAGATCATGATTAAAACGGAATCAATAACCCAGGAAGAATGTCATAGATGAAATTATTTTTAAAACTCAGCGTCTGTCCTCATACTATCCGGACCGATTATGGGGAGGTTCTTAAAATTGGCCACACTGCTTTTACTAAAATACGCCATTTAAAAAAGTATGCAACAAAATCCAATAAATAACTAATTAAATACAAAATATTAACCCCACATACGATTTCGATCAAGTGAACTCAGAAATGTTAATAAATTATTTTATAATTTATGAGTATATTTTGAAGGCCATACTCTATTGCTTTAAAGCGGTTTTGATCACGGGCAATCTCCTTTAATCAACGTTTATGTTTATAAATAAACCCTCAAATCTTTATCAAGTTTAACTATTTGCTTCTATCACATAATTTTGGGAATACGTTTTTGGAATGACATCGTTTCGTATTTTTACGTGCATAATGTAGGACACATGTATTATTAAGAAGATAAGAACATTGGTATACACGCCATCCTGGCAGATTCAGTTACGAGATCGATGTCGGTCACATGCGTTTGCACATGACAGATACATGACACTGATGTCCTCGACTGTACAGACGCGTAATAAGATGTCCCAGAAGTGTCACTCTTGTTTCATAAAGTTTTTAAAAACAAAACACAAACGTACATTGATTTTCGTCTTGCGTCCGAAACTGTGCTTTCGATAAGGGTATTCAGAAGCTGACAAGCAGTCCTACCAAGGGGTATCGTGTTATCCAGTTACTGGGTTGTGGAAGTCAGATAGGCAGTCGCTCCATGTAAAATACTGTTATTCAGCTGCATCCGGTTATACTGGTAGGCGACCTCAACATAGTTGGGAAAAGATAGGAAACTGTGCTGTATTCTTTTGTTTCTCAAGAAGTTTGTTTCAAGTGACCCTTTTGCATAACTTCATTGATTGATCAATTATCAATCCCTAACTACTTCAAAATATAAGTACTTCTAGCCCCTGATGTGTAAATGATTGCGTGAGAAATGTCGCTCGCAAACAATTGAATAATCAATTACCCATAATCGATTTAAATACAAAATTAATAGAGATGAATATAAGTTTGTGATCAGTAAGCAATTAGTGAGGTATGAATGCGTGCGATATTGAAGCCGATTATCGATTTGGGTCCAAGGAAAATCGATTTCTCGCAGATTTTCTTGTTATATGGTGATCGTTCAGATGTTTGACGCAGGATGGTCGGTGTTTAACGTTATTTACACATTAACTAAGGAAGCTGAATTACGAAAACCTACTCATGTTTTAGATGAAATAATGACGGTAGTTAATTATGAAAAATCCTCTCTAAAACTGACCAAAATCTTGATTGAAACTTGAAAAACCTTACGAATTCGACCTTACGATTTTTTTCCAAACCGAAGACGTTTTGATAAAAACTTACCTAAAAGCACGAAGCTATCTAGATGCCAACAACGACCCACCACAAAGAGGAGGTGTGAAGTAAAAAAAGTATCTACTTGGCACTGAAATAAAACGTCTGCCTACCTTCCGTACGCACTATATGCCACAAGTGACAGTAACACTTAAAAGCCTGACAAAAGCCTTTTAAAAAGTGTCTGGCGAACGTGTGAATCACAACAAAGAGCGGTTTCCTGATGCACACACTCCCCTTCACCCCCGGGGAGAGGCTGTGGGGTATTTTAGGGGAGACGTCTCCGTACATGAGATAATTTACCATGAAATGCTTTTGAAAGTATTTTCTGTCGTGAAATACCGTGAATTTTCAGTTCGGAGAGGTGGAGCTAAGTCTAACTTAAGTTGGGCTTAAGAATATTTTGTACTGCGAAATTGGGGTTAAAAGACGGCTCAATAAAGGCCCTAAAGCCTGAAGGATTGCCTTCAGTTTTCAAAGGCGAGAGATCAGCCGATGCGCCGTGTTTGTTTTATTTTTGTGATTCCCGTTCGAGAACTAATTGTCTGATTTTCAGAATAAAATCTAGTATATAAATAATACATATAATTTAAATAAAAGGAAAATTAAATACCTATAGCGTTGACAACAAAGTTTATCAACCTAAAGAAAACCCCCAAACAGAAGCTATATTATCGAATTCACAAAGAAAGACACAATCATAAAACATGGTCATTAGAATCCAAGCCTTAAACTTTTAATTAAAATAATTACACATCAAATGACTGAATAATTTTCGTCACACTTGTCCTCTTTGATGTATTCCGAGTTGAGTTGGAACCAATCGTATCTCGATTCTCGACTCAATAAGAACTTGGGGCCTATTTTCGTCGATGACACGAGATGACTGCTCAAGATTTCTTGTACGAATTCTTTGAACGACGTGCCTATTATTAAGTAGAGACCTTTATCTCTGCAGATAATAAATCCAGTATGTTTCTTAGGTGGTATTGCAAGGCCAAAAGACAGAAAATATATCATAGGAGTTATAATAATAATTCCAGCATTAATAGCCTGCCTTCTCTGAATAAGAAGTGGCATAATTATGGATATCTTCTCATACCGAGAAGGCACGAGCATAGATCATCTTGCTTGCTCAAGACGAGTTGGTGATTTCAGACTTATATTACTTGAAATATAATTCCACGATTCATTAGTAAAAAGCTAGTTATCCGTGACTACAAGCTATCTCCGAGCTGTAATTTCGTACTACATTGCATTAAGCGATATGTAATGTCATTGATGCCAAAGATAGTTCATGAAAACAAATGACAGTACATTTACTTCTCGTCACAACGCCATAAAACAAAAGAGGTCCTTCAGAACAGACCTAGACAGATAGATAGTAGAATTATAACTAGACGTCACGTAAACTAGGTCTAATTTGAGACCGGTTCTAACTTTCCTGTTGTGTTCAAACTTTGCCGCAGTATTGGGTTAAGTTTCGTCTGCATGTAAATGATGCTTATTGGGGTAGCACTCGATATTACTAGCAATACGTTCAGCAAGTTACGAGTACCGAAATGCATTATTATCCTGAGCAATAATTCCTTTGATAATAATTATTGTTAATGCATTACTATCCTTAGCACTACTTGCTTTGATAATGATCCACGAGTTAGTAATCAGAATGTGATTGTATATGCAAGTATAGACCGGATGATATTTGAGGATTGCATTGTAAGGTTTTGAATTTCACCTGTTCTTTAGTTTTGATGAAGAACTTATAAAAATTGTGAATAAAAAGCAAAATTTTAGGTCTGCCTGACCCAATAGGGATGACGACGGGGTAAAGTAAACGAAATTCTATTTAGTCCGTCAGTTAGATTATCAAAAAATAATGGACACATATTTTTTCTTGTGTCAATCAACCAAAAAATTACAAAGATAAAGCGTGTCAAAGTTTGGGAGTGGGGGCTCGTGACGTCACTTGTAGGTAAAAATTGTACCAACACGTGACGTCATGCGATATTTCAAATCAATATATCTCTGTAATGTTTCGATTATGTGAAAAAAGGAAACGAAGAAAAAAAAGTTAGTCCTCATCCCTATTATAATGTCAACCCAGTTCTCTGCAAAGACAAATTAACTTATTCGAATTCAACTTTCAAAACGAAAACTAACTGCATCGAGACAACCTAGTTATATGCAGACACTGCTATATACTGCTACTATTCTGTGTATACTCAGAAACGAGATTTTATCGAAGACTTGAACAATAAGTCCCAAGCACGAAAGTTAACTGAAACATTACCAGGCAAGTCAATAAGCTATATGCGGTTTACCTGGGGAAACTTTGTGATGTCGGAAACTAGATTAAACTGCGATATCAGGTGTTTGAGTATCATGATGAAACAAGGAAATGTGAAGGCGATAATAGGTACTCAATTTCAAATGCATTATCGGGGTTTTAAAATGTTTTAATTCTTTTTTAAGGAGTGCTATGTGAAAGCACGAAAGGCTAAGGTTAATCATATGACAACAGCTCACTATATAAGTACCACAAATATTGTGACTATTCCTAAAATACCATAAGTACGTTGATAAAAACAAAGTTTTTCCTGATATAAAAACACAAAAAAGCTTTGTTGAACAGAAACAATGTGTACTTCGAAATAATTCTACAAATTCTTATATCTCAAAATAAACCGGCACCGGGCGAAATACAGCTAAAACCGTATCCCATCTAGAGTCAGTTTAATCCGGAAGTGTGAAAACCGTAAGTAGAAAACAAACGAGTTCAACAAAGAGGCCTTTGAGCAAAATGTACATCGAAATACGGCTTTACCCGGCACACATTTACCCCTTTGATCCCAAAAGCAACCATGGCCCCGTAACCGAGTTACCTACATTGTCCCACCTTCATGAGACCACACATACGCTAAAATTCTCGTTTCAGACTTTCGGACGGTCGAGAATTTTCCGAAAGCCTAATCCGTAAACTTTTTTTTTTGTGGATGAGAAATCATCAAATGACCCCCTCCCGTCTGGGTGGAGCGGAGGAAGTGTCACTCTTACTGACTAAAACGACTAAAACCCACCCGTGTTCCTTCCTTAGCCCTTTATGTTCCGGGGCAGCGGTAACCCTTTCGGACAATCCCGCTACCCAATCCGTAAGCTTGTTTGAGAATTATTTTATGAAAAATCCCTTTTGTTTTTATAAATGATTCCATAAAAGGGAAATATGTGCAAGTTATTTTTCATAAGGCAATATTCAACCGTGTAGGTTTAAAATAAATGAATATAAAATATATTACATTATTAATATTTTTCCCGTATGGGTAAAGTTATATGGTTTGGGGCAAAACCCTAGAACGATTTGGCATGAGACTAAGGCTAAGTCAAACATAGAGTAGCTAATAGAGTACCTAATGTGATCTGAAATTCCTCCAGCCTCATTTTGACTTTAAAACTGAAAGAGATAAGGCTATAGACACACATAACGTAACATTGTGACATGGGTGATCCTACTATACCCGTAGGGATCACCCACACTTCGTTAGTCATATTAAAGCCCCATGTAATAGGGGGCGAGCCTATTGCCATCAACCGAGCACAAAAAATCCAGATTAGTAAGTAGGTACTCATTAAAATACCTACGCAAGCAAGTTATCATTAATTTCGCACTTAAATCGTACAAGTGTGAGTACCTAGCCATTCTAAACATAAGTAGATACTCCATTTGAAAAGCGTTGAAAGCAATATTAAAACATCTTAACACTTTTTCGACGATTCGACGAGTATTTTAGTTGAGAATGTTTGAAAAATTGCCACGACTTGATCCCTTGGCCTTAGAGATATTTTTAAAGGATAATACTGAGCTCGCAATATCGTTTTATTTTCACACTTTATTTTTTCTTGAATTCCATCTCCGACAAGTTCTTTGAACAATATTATTATCAAAATGTGTTGGAGAGAAAAAAAATGACTTTTATTGAACATCTTAACACAAACGAAGGGATGATCAATTCGGTTAATTAACGAAGGTGTAAAATGGGGCTACCTCGATGGAACGCAGTAGGGTGTGGATGTCGCAAAGTATGCTCCACATCCTTTCTGCCATCTGTGTCCCAAAACATGCAGTGAGACGACGTCGTCGAAGTAGCGAAGTTTTGGGCCAACAAGATCTAAAATGCAGTTGTGCCAGCGACACGAAGAATAAGAAGACGGGAGGTGTAGGATGGAAGAAAATCACGCTGCGTCGACCCCAAATATTTCAAATTGATATTATAGACAGAAGGATGATGAATGTGATCAAATAGGACATAAATTAAATAGGTATTTTAGTAATGTTTATAATTTAACCATGTTTGTTTATAGCTCGTTCCAGTTTCTTCTTTTCTTCATCCTTTAGAGATCGCAAAACAAAACAAAATGTCTGACATATCCTAGAAACTAAAATCCTCCGGTATCAGGATCTTAACCCGTACATTTCAAAGTTCACTAACAAGAGAGAAACGGTTCGTGACCGGATCATAACATAAGTCACCCAGGGCTTGTCATGGTGAAATTTAGTGTAATAGCCCCCTAGATTCCGTACACAGTTCGACAACGGGGTAATGGAAATGGAGAACGAATTGAGAATTGACCCCATATTTATTGTTATTTATTTTTTTGCAAAGGAACAAGTTCACAATTCAAGGGAGTGATCAAGAGAGCCTACGGAGGGATAGAAAAAAAATTGATTGGTAAATTGTTTCCTACAGATAAAAGTCCGACAGACTTTATCCAGATTGTCGCTTAGCAACATAAAAATTATATTAAGTTACCGTGAGGGGGGCAAAGGACGGGCGTTTTGGGGGACTGTCTTTTGTAATTTTGACGTTCGAAAAGTGCTGATTCTCAGCCTAGTTTGAATAAATTACTTTTAATTTTATTGATCGTCAACATAAGAAATCGGCTTAAAAATCTTCAGACACAGATACGACAAATACTTACATAAAATATTACTAAGATATATTTCAATTTGTAGCCCTTGTGTAATATAAAATATTGTATTTCAAATTATTGGGTTCATAACGTCAATTTAGCAGTAAAATCTAATAATGTATTAAAATTATAGCAGATAAAATTATGCATCTGAATAAAATGTCGATTTAAATCGGAATAAGACTGCATTTAAGTTTACATTACCTGTTCATTCGGAATGTAATTATGGAAAATGTGTATTGCACAATAGAAATCATTTACAATAGAGATGTTATTGGCCTACAGATTTCTAATTCCTATAAAATATGAATACCTGCTTATATTAATATTTCAAACTATCATTGTTCAATTGTTCAACGATTTACTACTAAATCATAATCCATAATAGCTATTATTAAGCCCCCTATCTTCATTATTCGCTCTAAATACCTCGGCTTATATTAAAGACTAATTACGCATGCGTTAGAAAAAGCATAATAAAAATTGATCTTAATAACAGGCAAGAGAGCATACAAAACATTCTATACTGTGAGAGCTATAATCATAATATTTCTAACACCATGTATTATGTGTATAATCGGCTATTATCGGATATAATCGGCTGTACGTAATCGCAGGTGCGCCGACGCCGTTACTCGATGGCATTTTGATGTGTGCACGCGCCAGCAACACATTGCAAATTGACGGTTTAAGTCTATCTACACAGAAATGGGGATCACGTTTGTTTGTTTGTTTGGGATAACCTATGAAACCGCTAGATTTATTGCTATGCGGTTTTCGGTAGGATCCCGTTGATTAAAATATTAATTTGTAATATTAGTGAAGTAGTACTTATCTATAACTGGAATGAATATTGCAGTCTGACATACGAGTGAGGGTGCTCTTACAATATTATCTTAAATAGTGGGTGTAGATGGGTAGTTAAATAACATAGGAGTGCAATAAAAACTTTTTGATAATAATATAAAATAATTTTTACAATTATAGACAGCTGTTTCTAAGTTCTAGTAAGGTCAGGAATAATGCCATTTTTAATAACATAGTGCAAAACAAAGGACGCAATAATTATACAACCATTCAAGACCACAAGATCACGACACCGAATACCAAAGAGATCTTTGTTGAAATTGATTGATTTATTATCCACAAATTGAGATGTATTTATTTTGGATGCTGCAATAATAGTATTGCTAACAAGGTCATTGTTATCAGAATTGATGAAATTAATCAGCTTTGTCACACACAACAACGACATACACGTATAAAAAAAAGTTGTTAAAATCTTTATAAAAATAAATGTCTATTTAGAAATTTTATATTGGAATTGGCAAGTGTTAACTACTTTGTCGACCACTTTTTTTTTTTGGATGGGAAATCATCTAATGGCTCCTGGAGCTCTGGGTGGAGCGGAAGGGAGTGTCAGACTCTTACTGACTAAAACCCACCCGTGTACCTTCCTTAGCCCTTTATGTTGTTCCGGGGAATCTTGATAAAAATAAATGTCTATTTAGAGTTTTTATATTGGAATTGGCAAATGTTGACCATAATATACCTTATAAGGTGTCGGACCTTGAGAATGTGTGAAGCCTTAACTATTTACTGTGTTTACCAACAAAGCTATTTCTTCACCACTATTAACCACACCTGAATGCTTACGCAATTCATTATTTTAATTAGGCTATCCAATGTCTACATGTTTACTTCATTAGTAATAAATAATAATGTTATTTAGAACAATAACATTATGACACTCATTTTTCCTGGTTGCGCCGCCATCATTGTACGCAAATGAAGTGATTTTAAGTGCGATGTGCGTCATCGGAAACAAGTTAATTTTGATGATGATGAGGGCATAAAAGCCACAGATGCACCAGCCTGTAACTTGCACAAAATATGCAAGTAACTTGCATGTTGACTACCTCGCAGGTCTAGTGGTCGCAAACGCTACCGTTGAGCATGAGGACCTGGGTTCGATTACCAGGTCCAGTAAAGTGTTATTGGGCTTTTCTATCAAGAATTTCTCAGAAGCAGCCCGGATACTTGATTTGTGTCCGGTTGATGGCAATAGACTCGTCTTCTATTATATGGGACTTAAACAAAAAAACATGGGACTTAGACAAAATTTGGGTACACTTCTGCCTAACCCTTGTGGGATCAAGGCGTGATGTTATAATGTTATGGACATAACTTTCATGTCAGATGCCGTAACTAATTCTGATTAGTAAATTTGTCAAATCAAATCTCTCAAAACGGTGAAGGAAAACATCGTGAGGAAACCGGCATGTCCTAGAACCAAAAATTCGAAGACATGTGACATCTGTCAACCCGCATTGGGCCCGCGTGGTGGATTACGGCCCACTTCCTCGCACTGAGAGGAGGCCTGTGTCCCAGCAGTGGCAACATTATAGGCTGATTATGTTATGTTATGTTTATGTTAAATGTCACAAATTCACAATGCCATGCAAGCTACTTGCAAGCTACAGGTAAACAGATATAAAGGCTTCATCTATCATGATGGAGTATCCAAACATAACGGGAGCCTAGCAATACTTGTTGAACCACATTACTGTCATTGTGAAAGCGTGCTTCATAATGTTCAGGAATTTATTGAACATCATATCTCATAGACGGGTAAAATGTGTTCCGTTTGATGAGTACTTCCAATTTGATGAGGAAATGGTTAAAATTGTAACAGGCAAGAAGGTAAAAAATAATAAACGGTTTGTAGGTCAACCTATCAAAAAGCTTTAAATAACGACTTAATAAAGAACGAACGGGGAACAAGGTGAGAGAGAACACAATTGTTTGATATGTAAGTACTTCAAATAACATTGTTTAAGAGAGAGATAAAATATAGTTACAACAATATAAATTTTATTTGAAAAATTAAACGACCGAAGTTATGAATATGTATGCTTTAAAGTTTGTTATTAAATTCCACCACCGAAAATATTGAGTAAATTGAAATGATTTACGTGCTCGAAGTACACACACAGTGTCTGCATTTGCTATAATTAAAAGTAAAATATATAAGCAGTCGTCATACGTACATTAGCTTCTTCATGTATCTTCTTCTCGCTGAGAGCAACGTGTAAGTTTCTTTCTGCCCGCCCGTGGGCCAATACTTTCCAACCTTCGACTTCATTCGACAAATTCCCACTCACAGTTCTAAACTATCGTAAAAATCTAATCGACGATATGTTCACAATTTTCTTTTCACGTGTTTTTCTCGTCTTCGCCAAACCAAACTGCTCCTAAAATAGAGAAAGATGTTTGAAGGAATATTATGTACAGTACAGGGAAGCGACTACTTCGAATTACAGCAAGCAACTAACAGGGAAGCCAACCAACAAAACACAGTTCAACTGGTTAACGAATGAATCATGCAATTAATAATTCACGTGCTAAAGTAAAGAAAAATAAGCTTGTCGATAGACCCAAATAAGCATTATTAAACCACAGAACAAACAACATTGTTATGATAATATTATAATATAATGCAAAAGAAATAGTAACGAACGTTGATAAACTAGAATATATAACTAAGCGTGATAATATTACAATAGAATATTTTTCCTAGTTTAATGTCATACATGCTTCCTTCTCACTTCCTTTACTACAAACAGTTTATAGCATTATATCGTCATTCACAATAGCAATTGAAAACTACAGCGAATTTGATAAAATCCTGAACATAATATATAGAATCTAATGGCCAAGCAAGGAATAAGGAGAAATTGCAAATCAAATGAGCAGATAACACATTTCGCTTTCCTTCATCGTAGCAAACCGTGCTTGTAGCGGATATAATACAGACGGTAACTTCCTTCAAAGAAGTATTGGTGCTTATGAAGTATTAATGAACGGTAAATCGATGCTATAATTAACTATCATTACAAAGCACAATTCTCGTACTCGTAACGGTATGACTTTGATAATCTTAATCTAATCTAACTTCGTAGTTTTGGTTTCATACAAAGATTTCTGATTCGATCTCTGTTGCGAAGTGATTGTTTTTGTAGCTTTAGTTACTTCGTGTTAATCAAGATTTTATTACTGGTTATTCTTTACAACCATTGAACCTTATCAAAAATTTGGATATTTTAATTTCGATCAAATTAATAATTATGGATGTTTTTGTCGGAAGCTTTAATCGTGGAGCTAACACAATAAAGTTCAGATTTATTATCATTCTGCTGTAATAAAACATGATATGAAAAGATAATCTCGTTCAAACAACGGAAGCCTAGGAGCGTTCATTATCCGTAGATACTTATTTTAATGTCCGTGAAAGATAACAATTAGAGTTAAATCATAAAGTTTGACTTGACTGCATCAAAACTAAAAACTTTTAAACATTACATTTAATTCAGTTGTGTCTAATGTCAAAGAATAATTTAATTAAATATTTTCCCAAAATGACAATAAACTCATTGTTTTAATTTTAACGGTCGTAAAAAATCGAGTTGATATAGTTAGAAAATAAAACGAGTGCAGAAGTGTAATATGAAGAGAAAATATGAATAATCTTACCACAGATTTGAATGAATGGGATCAAAACAAAGACGTAGAGTTAATTTGTATGAGAATAACGCGTGGTCGTAAAATAAAACCGTTAGTACATACACAAAAAGAAAACAATATAAAAAGTATATTAAAGCCGTGAGAGGGGAAGCTAGTTGATGTACTTGTTAACTAGATTGATAAAGATTTTGATGAGGTAGGTATTTAGAGTAATTTCATATTTCAATGTCATCAGCTGAATGACACCTATGTCACAATAGTAACACTTACATCAATCTCTACAGGGTAATTCTAGTAATGAGTGCCAAGCAGAATTAACAATAGAAACAGTAATTACTAAGTATATTCGTTATCAAAATATAAAAATTGTGAATGCAAAAACTTAACAACACTACAAGGATACAAAAAATGTGACTATAATTAAGCAAAGTGATTGACAGGGGTTTTAATTATCATTTTAATAATAAAGCAGTCCTCTATAGAGATAATGCAACAATCCGAGCAGTATTTCTAATCACATTATGAATAGATAGCAAAAACTGTTGCAACTGCTAATGCCATTTTGCTTCAGGCTACCGATGCAATGTGTTCTCCTAACGACTTTATCGAAAATGGTAGCTATTGTTAAGCTTTCGTTAACACCTACACACAACTAAAAACGTGATTAATGGCAGATCAAATGTTGACTATTTGATAGACATTTTGAATTGAGATGTGGGTTATACAATTTAATATGAGGTCATCGACTACTCTGTTGTTAACAATGGAGCTAAAACCGAGATAAAAATCAACAGAAATGCTTGATTCAATAACATTACAAATGATGAAAGTAATTTCTTCATTTGTAATGCCAGTAATGGCATTGGCCAACAAAAACCGAATAAAACAAAGATGTTTATTCAATTCTTCTTGTTTGTGACGAAAGCAAACAAAGCAACGGTCGAATCTAATAATATTTTGAAAGAAACGTTGATGTTAACAACATCAATAAGGAAGTTATTGTCTTTAATATAGCATTATAAAATCATTAGACTACCGAAAATGAGACGTCAAGTTCAGTGTAACTGTAACAATAAAACGTGGGTAGATCATCCGTAAAGGCAAGATTAATTTGACTTTACAACATAACTATAAAAGGACATGCTTGCTGATCTGTTACGAAACTCTCTTGTTAGCCTTTTGTAACGATAAAATCTAGCAGATTGAGTCAACGAATGTTGTCATAGTCATGATAGCTTTACATTCTTGTGCAGATTTCTGTGTCGACATCTACACTTGTTGTTTAAATACACATACTCCACGATGTTAGGGTGATGAAATTGTGGCGTACATTTAGCACCATAGAAATGTAAAAAACAGTTCCAGAACCAAATATTGTGTCACTAAGGGGACTGGGCCGCGATTGGTTCGGTGGACATTGGTCTTGTTCCTTATATGTATTTCATGATTTTATTTGCTTGTTTCTATGCAGAATTGAATATGATTAATAGTAGAGGTCTGACCAAATTAAAAATAACTAATTCTGGGAACTTTTTAGTAGACAAATTGTATTCCTATGATATGGGCAGAAAGTTGAATTCTTTAATTTTTAGACATTAAAAGTCGATAAAAATGTACAAAATCAAATGAAAGACATGACAATGAGTCCTTGTACATTTTAAAGGTTAAAGTATTTTTTTACTTTCAAGTAATTAAAAGCTCCCAGTCTCGTCGGAATACGTTGCATATTTCATAAGCACATTTCGTGCAGGCGTTCAGTGCTCACAGAAACTTTAAACACAACAAACACCGCTGATGCAAATTCTGCTCAAACGTCAGCTAAGTGCAACGACTAGGGACTACCTACTTTTAGGTACTGTTTACTTTTACCTCTTAAGTATTTTCTCCTACTTTAGTCTGAAATATGTTACGTGTCGGATTACACACTCCTATTGTTTAAAAAAGCTTTGAAATAGTTTCAGTATCTGCTTTGGCTTTGAAAGATCAATTCGGAAAACCAAGCACTGATTTTCTAATATAATAATTACGGAACTAGAAGTTGTTAAATGACCACCGTAGGCCACTAACTACCGGCTGCAAATTAACAATATGGATAGGCGCATTATATTTATTTATTGCGTTTCCCTACGTCAATTATTCAACAAATGACGCCTGCACAGCTCTCCGTTGGTAATCGGCCCTGTAACCATAACTTAGCTAGTTGTTCTAGTCTGACACACTTCTTGACGCCTCCAGGATTAGGTCATTAGAAAGCCCACGCCAAGGGTAGCGTAAAGTGGAAATGCTGTTTATGAGTTTTACAACGTAATCAGTTATAATTGGCCAAGCACAATCTACGGCATCTCGCCAACATAAATAGTTCTGAACAATATTCGCAATGGGAAATAATTCTCGTTTCGTAAATCCGTGGATTCGCATTTCTGAAATATATTGCTCCATTCGGTGGAGTAAATAGATTATATTTTCTGAGATAAAACATTCCCTATTCCAAAGTACCTTTTTGTCAGAAATAAAACTTGCTCGGTAATAAAGGTTTGTCTTCTAGGGAATAGTTTCATGAAAGAGCATTATTATGTTAATCGACATGAAGAATTACGTCGTAACAACACAGCCGATTGCAAATACTGCTGTTAAGTGCATCGTAATTCACACAAAGACATCGCTTCGGCGAAAGTTACGATTTAGAGCCAAGAACGTCTACTTTGCATTTTATTTGTTACTTTCTTTTCATACTTTCTTAATAACTACTCTACAAAAATTAACTTTATTATAATTGGAGCAGTTTTGAAGTAATTAACCCATCAAAATAATAGTATGTTTATTGCCCAACTCGACATTCATAATATCATAATCTAACTCGGGCGTACGAAAACACATGTTTCATTATATAAGTATTCATAGAAATATGCACATAAAATTAGCATGCATGAACCCGAGATGAGATCAGAATAATTAAAATATTTATTAATTATTATAATTAATGCCTAAACAGTAATTTTAACTGCGTCGGTTATAAATTGGATTCATTAAAAAAAAAACTATTTTCACTCAAGAGTGAACACACACACACTAGAAGGTCACTGAATAATCTAGAAAAACGACATTAAATTAGCGCCATCACAAAATGATGCCAAATATTTAACGGCATCCATAAACAAACTTAGAACTTCATTACAGTCTACAATATTTAACCGGAGGAATAAATCTATCCCCTTCAAAGTAACGCCCAAGGGTTTGGCCTATAGAAAATTTATATTCAAAATGCTATCCATTATAATTTTCAATATGCCATTCGGTATTGATTACGATAAAAGAGGTAAGCTTACACCTTGTTGAAATTTATTGACAGCATAAATTGAATAACTTAATGTGTTATGAGCTGTTTGACACTTACCTCATAAAATACAATTTGGTATGTATATTCAATTTATATAGGTAGACAGTATAAATATTTATAAATTTGTTAATATGAACACGATTCGACTTGGTATTCGAAGATCAGAGAAACATGCATAAAACGGGTATCGTTGAATGGAAAAAAGCGTGTAGCGATTGCGTTGATAATTCAGAAGAACAATTTATACAGAAAGAAAAATGTAATTAAATGCACTAATCATATGTACACAATCGAACACCTAAAGCTACAAGAATAAGTAGTTATCTTTCAGACAGCTACAAGCTAATTCTGAATCAGCAGATATTTCATAAGGTACGTAGGATAACTACAATTGTTATAAATTGTTTGTCAAACGTGTCGGTTCATGGTTTTATTGACTAATTTATTATCCAAGTGGAATATATACAGGCACAAGGCTAACGGCTCCTACGCGAAGCGACCATCGTAAATCTAGGACTTGTCTAGACAGTATTCAACGACCGAACTTAGATAACCGTATTAAGTGCCAAAAACGACCCGTGGGTGCAGCGGCCAAGGATTATGAAACAGCCCAGCTATAAAAAGGATCGTATGACTTTGACCTAGGACATAAAAAAGGTAAACTTGGAACTTAAACAATGACGATGTCCATTCTGAAGGCAATTACTATCTAAAATCGAAAAGCTTCGTGCCACTTATTACAAAGCTTAATAAGAAGCGCCAGCTTCTCGATTTTAAGATAGCTGATAGCTGAAACTTACATACTTTGCAATGCCAATCTTGGAATACACAAGAAACATATCAACAAGATTACTGTTAATGTTTAACGACACCACTTCACTTCACTTCACACTTCGTGTGTGTGCAATACTCGTAGATCGTATTTTGGTAACACTGTAATTACGATCATCGTACCACCAAATCTAATTAGGTTATCTTTGATATCATGTTTGCGGTTATGATTTTTCGAAGCCACCTTAGTCGTCCTTGAAATCAACCATCAGATATTGCTCTCACTTCTGGCCATTGCCCAATCTTCCGGGCCAATGCATCTGAAGCAAATGGTGCAAATCAAAATCACACGAAATTGGACAAGACAACGTAACCAAATCAGTATCACGTTTAGCATCGTTCAGAGCTAGTTTAGTCACAATCACAAACAGGTAATATAGAAGTCCCACTATTAGCGTAGCGACTGTTTAGTACCTACTGTCGCTTCAACATCACTCGTGAGTTACAACATAGTCTGAGGAAGGAAAGGTTTACGCTATAATTTTATAATCAGTTATCGCCTTATTTGCAAGAACTTAGGACTATTTGAAGACATTATTTATTTAGTGATTCCTGGGCAGATTATAGCCTGGAGCCAGCAATCTGATAGCATCATGATAGGTGTTTCCTTTCCGGCTATAGAATATCATTGAAACGCATTTGCTGGCTATACCAGAGCCATTAACGTTTTAATTAAACACAAATGAATGATATAGTGACGCTTTTATCCGTTTCTTAAGGCAATCAGATCACACTGAAACCTGTTCAACGAAACTAGTTGTTCATGTTACCAATTAGCGTCAATCAGATTTAATGTATGCTTATCAGGTGCGAATTCAATGTGATTTCTGTGGCGCACACGACGCGCTTCTAAATCGTTATTCTGTTTTAGATTCCTCGTGAATATTTAAATTTATAATCAGGACCGAATTATCAACAAAGTAAAAGGTCACATAACCCCTGATGGAAATGCCGTGTACGGCGATGTTAATGTAAGTGAAGACAGACAGAACATGGCAACCGTACAAACTAATTAATGAAACGCACATCAGATGTTCATACATGTGGACTTATTAAAGCTCAAAAACAATTAATAATGCTTTGCTTTCACAGTAATTAAAACATAATTGCAATTTAGAGAGTTTGCGATTTCTACGGAAATAATATCACGTTAGTAATAAATTATTCAATTCCAATAAACTTTATCGTTTGTGGACTGAGGTTTTATAAATGAGTTGCGTCACTGAAACCACAATTATGACGAGTCCTAATAATACAATTAAATAATTAGTGAATCCAGCAATTTTACAGATTGGAATAGTAAGTAAAATGTGGGTAGTATTAGTAACTAAAATGAGGAAAAAAAATAACTCATTTCATGGAACTTCAAAATTAAGTGTGTGGGAAATAAAATCTCCAATACTATGTTAAAATATTAAATTGATGTCTTTTATATATTATTAAACGTAGCGTTGGGCTACGACGTAACTGCTCATCAAAACTACACATACCTACACCTAAAGTATTTCAGACTCCCGTACCTCTAAGATGCTGCACTTACACAGTTCCCAACTTGTAAGTCCAAGTTCTCAATGGGAAACGAGTCAAGTGAAACATTTCTAACTTGAATAGTTTCACTGTAAATAATAACACTTGTAAATAGTTCCGCCGCATACTCGGACCGACTATTACCTGCCACCATTACGGCTTTTATGTTGGCTATTTAATATTTTCGAAGAACCTCCCAGAACGTGCAACTAAAGACTGCAAATTTTAAGGCCATTTGGCTACACTTTTCTTATTGCATGGTTAAGAATTCATAGACAACAACGGAACATTATTTCTAGAATTATTCAATGTAGTAAATGAAAGTAGCCATTAGCAAATTGTTGTAATGAGACATTAAACTGCGGTGTCCCTCAAGGGCCTGACGTTGGCAACCGAAATCCTTTATTCTTTATATTTTTTAAATCAATACTAGTTTCAAGTCTATCTAAAAGAAAATTTCTTTTGAAAACAACTTTCCTTGTCCGTTGCCAACAATTTTCTCTACCTATAAATCTCACTAAGCACCGACATCTAATCTATAGCCCACCGGTAGAATAAAATCTATTGCTGGTGTTTATGTAGGACCAGGCAATTACTTCTTGGTTAAGCTACATTTAATTACTATTACACAACTATTTGTAGTTTTAACGGCAATTAGTTTGAACCGTGTTGCCAGGGACGGTTTTCGGAATTGGATACAAATTACTAAAACATAATCACGGGCGAAATTGAATCAACTTTGATATTGGGTATGGTTTGAAACAAGGAAATCATCAATTTAATTGTATGATTTACGAGTGAAATAGGTGCTACCATTTATTTATTAAAGATTAACAAAAAAGACAAATCCACCACTTAAACACGACTAATTTATAATTATTAAAAATCGCATCCAAAATTAAGTAAAAATTATACGTGTTTAAGTGGTTAATTTTTGTTTTATTACGCAACAATAAATTGCGATTTGATGCTACAAATATACTTAGAAGTGAAACTACAATACATATAAGACTAGACTTTTCTCATCACTTTCTAATTAAAAGAGAAAAGAACTCATTTTAAAGGAGTGATGATAAATCGTAATTTATTTGCATTACACATGGCAATAAAGCAAAACCAATTTAAAGCTTAAATGGAATTTATTTCCATTTAAGTAAGATTTACAACTAATAAACCCCGTTTAAACGCGTAGGATACACATTAATTGTATGACAAACGATTATATGTAAATTTTATTTAGATCATGATGCGGAACTTAGGCGCCTCTGATAAACCGGTCCAGTTCAAATCAGACCATACATATGTCATACATGCACCATACATGGACATCAACCATTAGTAATCACAAGTAATTGTTTTGACTAAAGATGAATGATCACAATTAACTTGATTGAGACTTCCTGATCTGATTTTATCAACCAATTTGATTGCTTGACGTAACCGATATAAATATTTAATAGATCTTGCAAAAAATACTGATTGAGACATTTGACTACTAACAAGTAGGTAACACATATTAAAATGAATGGTAGTGATACTTTTGAGATAGTTAATAAAACTATTGACACGAATGATTTGTGTTGCAAGCTTATTGATTTGACATTCAAAGATGTTTAAAGTGAAGAAGAAGACAATGAATCCGTTGCTATGGTCAAAGGTGACGGTGTGGCGAAACTTGAAAGAAATTAAGGTCTAGAATTGAACTGCGATTTACTGAGTTGAGTAGATCATAACAACATTGTAACGGCGGTCACTTAGGTAATGAATGACGTATCATGTAATGAGGAATAGTTTTTTTCGAGAATTGAGAACGAAAGGAGCGAATCGTATGAATATGTATGCGTTCCGCAGTTCACTTTCGTACAATTGCATGTATTTGCCTTGCTGGTGCACGCTACTTCTACTGTCAATATCTTAGATGAAATTATGAATGCTGTTTTATTGTTCACGACTCTAACCGATGTGGTGTAAACACAAAAGTGGGATCTAAGATAAGTAAAGAGAGAGTTGATTAAAAAATTTGGTCATAACAAGCCTTGTTTGTGTTTGAATTAAGCTAAATTATTATTCGCTAACAACCATAACTTGTTGATATCCCCATAACTTTACAAAAATGGCGATACGAATCAGACATTCAATATTTACATTTATATTTACTTAGATTTTATTAACTTTAAGAACCGCAGAGTTCGGTGGTGGTTCGTGAAATTCTATATCCGATTATCCAAATATAAACGATCCACACTGTAAACAGTGTCTGTAAAGTCATAAATTCAAATCGATGAATCGATTAGAAAACACATCGATGACTCATAACGAAATATCGATTAATCGCGTGGACCATGCTGTGAAATTGCAAAACTGCTTTAGTTAAACCCCGGAACTAATCACTTGTTCTGTACTAAAATGACGGATTTGTGGGCTGCTTAATGAACCGTAAAGGTATTACTTATTTATTTCTATGAAATACAACATGGAATCTGTACAAAAAGTCGTTACTAAATACAAATGTCTCTACACGTAATAACCTCATTAAGAATACATTTAAACGTTCTAATAGGTCTCGTGTCCGAACTGTTTGCGTCAGAAAGTACAGTTGGACAAAGAAAAAGTAATATTATGAACACATTTCCTAAGTACATTTCTTGTGACCAATCGAGTTTCGTCTATAATGCTGGTTACATTACAATATTTATTGCAGACAAATAAGGGAAGAGAAATAGGTTGTCTTTGAGCTCCTGCGACCACTATGATACAAGGTAGAACCAATGAATATTGAATGAGCATATTTGTCTGCGAAGTATGACGGTACTTTAGCCGCATGATATTTAAGGTTCCTATAAATCCCATATCAATAAATTACGTTACAGTGTTCTAGGCAAGTTGCTGTCAACGAAGATTTTATCTGAAATCCATTCAAATTCGCGGTTTTGAAACAATAAAACTTCTATTGTGCTCCTTAAGGGGAGGTGGAATAGTTGAAGTGCCAACTGCTGGCTTCAGATACAATGGTTGATGCTTCGGTAAAATTCTTTGCGATCGAGGATGGTATTTGATATTTCATGCTTCTCTTACGCCTCTAATAGGCATAGCCGAGAACTAAAATGAGGATTTCAAAGAATTCTGCATTGCTTTCATTGTAATAGAATGTTGCTATATTTATGGAACATAATCATTGTCTACCTAGTCAATAGCCTTGAGAGTGAATCAACAGGTATTCGACTATCCAAATAAAGATACGAGAACAAATATTCCAATGTCCTCATTTTGATATCAGCTTTTACGCATATTACAATCTATCGAAATATAAGGAAATGTATGGAAACAAAACAAGATTGTTAAATAAAAGTTTTATCTACAAATTGTCTATTTCGATATAAACTTATAGTAGACAAACAGCACAAAATGCAACAGGCTTTCGTATTAATAACGATAATTTTCTATGAAAATATATGGGCTAACATCGACTATTACTCGCCCACGTATACGTATCTCACTATAACTAAGGCCGCTATATTGTTTCGTTTGTAAACAGAAGGTATGACCAACCGACACAAACGTAGTCGGTCATTCATCCAACCAACTTACTGTACCTAAATCCGGCCTTTTTGTCGACATTGAAAAACTTTTCTATTTCAAATCCAATTCCGATGGTTATTTTTTTACTCGAAAACTTTTTACTCGAAACAACGGTATGAATATGAACGTTGTTTTTCTAAACTTTTGCTACTTTTCTGAAATTCATCTAACTCGTCTAATATTGTGTCTAAAATATAAATAAAAACTTGTATCTGACAGCACCGCACCCCTTTTCAAAACGTTTCCTTTTTTACCAGATTTCTAAAAAAAAAAACGAAACAGAAATTCCTGTTTCAAGTTTGTTTTGAAAGGAAGAACATAAATCATGGGGTAATAATAGTGGCTGATTAGCGATATAAAACCACGGGAAACGCCCGTGGGGCGCAGTGTTAGTTACCGATATGTCATTGGGGCCGTAAAACGGTAATACAGCAGAGTTATAGGAGTGCAGATGGTCATCTTGTTTTATTAGATAGATTAATGTCGTTAAATGAGTGGCCATTTATTAGATGCGCATGCCAGCTATTGCAAGCTTTCCATCTTATACTTACCTACATGATATTGTCTTCGATTTACGATATGAATACAGATACTTTATCTAATGCCTCAAGCTTGTTGTGATTAACTTCAATGGTTAGGCAATTGTTTCAACTCAGTTTTCATATGCTATTATTTTGTTCGATTAAGCGTGTCTTTTGTTTTCGAAACGAATCTGTCAATGCTTTTGTCAGAATGATAATGGAAAGACATATTGAAACTAAAGAAAACATTTTTATCACTTTCTTTGTTAATAGTACTTGCTTTAATTTTACGGAGAGCGAGACTGTCCAGGTTTCGACTCTCTTTCTTTATAAAATTAAACCTATGATGATACCTAGCAAGAATATTGTACAGGTGAGCCACATTCCGCCTTCATAGTCATCCATTTGTATTTTACTGGCCTACCGCAGTTCTACTACAACAATCTAGACTAAAATGTCCATTGCACTGTTGTGCATGAAAATATTATTATAAATCAGAATATTTTACGAGGGACACAATAAAGGTAAGAACAGAAATGTCACTACCACCAATGCACTTGAAGATGCGTGACCACTTCCAAACAAACTTGCTTCGTAGTTCTCGGCGAAAATACGATTGCTGAATTATACACTTGGTCTAAGAAACGCTCAATAATGTCAGATGTCCTCTGTCACTTTCCGTTACTGGGCTTGCGAGGTCTTTAATCATTCTAAAAGGCTTTCCAACGTCCCGTTTAAGCCTGTGCGACATCTTTCAATCTAGAGAGTGAACCTTCGTTGTTTTCTTTTGTATATGGTAAGCCCACGCGCTGTACCGCTGTAGGACCGAACTTCACAGGTCGTTCAGATGTCTAATGGATGGGAGTGGGACCATACGCAAAGGGCCTATAATACAAAGCTGTTGTACTTCTCTAAATGTCATATTGCTGTGCAGGGTAACCCACACGGTTCTGATGCAAAAGCAAGGTTAATAGGGCACAACTTTCCGGGTCATACCTATGCGGGATGGACAATAAAATTATAGACACATTGCAGGGACAAAATAAAGAGGTTCAGGTGTTGTGCTTCTGTAAAATTTTCAACAGCGGTTCAGTCAAACCCACACGGTTAAGCAGGCGGTTCCCATACAAAAGCACGGTGGGTAGGGCCCAACTTCCCGGGTCGTGGTCAGGGGGTCACCGATGCCTGATGGATGGGACCGTAACTACGCATTACAGATTGTGGAATTTGTGAAGCTGATTTTGTAATAGATAGGTTACTGTGAACGAAACGTTATTGAATTACAGGTTTTTATATTTTAAGAAG
This sequence comes from Hydraecia micacea, assembly GCA_914767645.1. Classification (NCBI taxonomy): domain Eukaryota; kingdom Metazoa; phylum Arthropoda; class Insecta; order Lepidoptera; family Noctuidae; genus Hydraecia; species Hydraecia micacea. The sequence continues at coordinate 9,069,179 of OU611794.1, forward strand.
GCGAATGTGAAGGTTTGATCAAATCAAAAGGCAAAAAACATACATCCTCGATCTTGTAGCTCATTCGAATGTTTTATGTTCCAATGCTTTATTTCACGAAAAAACTATGATAAATCCATTCAAATCCTTGCTCTACGATAGCAAGATCGAGTCATTTCGTGTGTATCGTCATGGTAACAACAATCTACATTGTATCTTCCCATTTAGATTTAGATTTGTTTTGTAGACATATCGTTAGGAATTGTTACCACTTGCATTAAGCACGAGTCGTCCGAAGGAGCTTGATCATTATAAGATTGAAGCCAGAAACCATTCTAAAGGTGTTCAACTTCCTGTACCTCATTAGGTAGGTACCACTCTTTGATTAAGCTCACCAAGCGCCTAGTCAGACTGATTCATTTCCGAATTGACAGGAGTATCATTGGAATTCCTCCCTGCATATCTTTGAAGCCTTAGGTACTTAAGATTACTGGCTGAAATTTATCATAGATACATTTAACGATTTACCGTTGGGCTAGATACTGAGTGCCAGACATTCTAACTGACTGACACGACCAGGAATTTCTCCGCAGACATAAACTGGTCTCAGGAAAGCTTGACGGAACCTTCAAAGGAATTTCTTGTATTATCTTAACGGCGATTTAAGCATTTAAAACATAATTAAAGGACACATGAAAGTCGTTGTTTAGACAGAGTAACTTCAAATCATTATTTATTGTTCGGAAGCTTGACACCCGATTCGCGCTGACCTTTCCGTTTCGATAAGATAGTAGCGTTACACAATTGTTACTTATAAATAAAATAGGTTAGGCAAAGTGAAAGAAAATAATTGATAACATGATAGTTTTATGTTGTTGTTCTACATTTCGTTGGTCCAGATGAAAAAGCGATTTGAAGTTTTCAAATCAATATATTTCCATTTCTATAACGATAATTGGTTAAACTCACCTATATATTTTTTAAACTTCAACGTTTTTATTGTCATTATCGTTATGCAATCACGTTCATTAGAAATATGTTTTTATAAGTAAATTTATGTCAAAAATCGTTCATCCAAATGAACGATTTGTTATGTAAGTTTCAACGGGTCTCTGTGATAATTTGAATGATCCCTGTATAACATCAACCTTTGACCTTGTTCCACATTTGCCGTATAAATTTTATAAAAATAATAAAAACCTAATGCAATCAAGCGTGTGAGCTATTGTGATTTCCAAATAAAATCTAGTTCGGCACACAATGGATTGTTAATCCGAAAGTAAATAAGAATTTTAGGGAATTACGTGACTCGTTTAGCACCAGGCAGGGTTGATTGCGAATCAATTAAATATCATTAGAGCACAAATAGCTGCGTCCGTATACATTACAATAAGGTTGAATTAGTATTTAGTGATGCGTAAACCGCTCGTGGCCCATCGCGCGGACAACAAACAAACTCCACGCGAAACACGATTACTTCCGATTAACTTGATTTGAATCGAATGAGACCGACAGTGTTTTTTTTTTTTTTCAAATTGATTTATAGCAATCCGATCATTTACCGTTAAAAAGATACCGTAAGCCCGAGGAATTCCGATTTATCGAAAATCTATAATTAGGGATGTTACTGTAAACAATTGCTTCGATCAACGTGCATCATGGGCAAATTGTTTCTTTCGCTAGCAGAATTCCGATATGCTTACTTTCTTAAAAAGTCTACGGTGATGTCCAAGTAGATAACTAGCATAAAAAACCATGAATTTCACATACTTAAATATTTTTATATTAAGATATTACTGATTTATGCTGAATATTATTATGCAGCATAAATAGCTAGAATATTTATGAAAGCCGACCCCCGTATAGTTGGAGAAGACTAGGCAGATGATGATGTTGCTGCATTGATGTATAAAATAATATAATGTGTTGCTGTATATTATTATACCTACTTTAGTAGGTGGATAATTGGTTCAATAACAGTAGTTAGTCACTGTTACTGTTATGGAACCAATTTGACTTAGGTCAACAAAAAATATGAAGAAGAAAAAACAAACAAGCGACAACCCTACAGAGCTATTACAACAACGCATCGATCTAATCCATAGAAATGTAAAAATCATATATCTATGATCTTATCACAACAATAGGGCTGGCTGTTATTCCACATCGCATCTCTCAATATCGGCCTAAAAACTTACGATATACAATCAGTATGATTTTTGTTATTCAGTCATGCACCACGCGACTTACATCAATTAAAAATGGAGTGGCTAATTAACGTCTAAAAAAAAACTTTGGTAGTAGCACGCTAAGATCAGAAACCACTTCGTTAGTTTAAGTATCTCTCATCGATGTTTTTTTGTTTCAAATAATTAATTCGCCGAGTCATTCGGGTACGCTCGGGTTTTAAACGATCGATTGCGATTGGAACAGAATATTTCGATAATTTTTAATAGATTTGAAAGTTTTTAATCATTTTTGTTTACTTGAATGAATTGCACCGATCCCAGCATGGTTAAACCAGACTCGATTAATCGAATGAACCCCAAGATTCGCACTAGCTCCTGTAGCCTCATGTTCATGGTGCTACAGCTACCATTGCATATCAAGGAATAGACCGGGGGGCGCGGTAATGGTAGGGTAGACGTGCCCGAAGGATAGGTAAGGATTTAAGAGCCTACCGGATATGCATCCTAGAGCAAGCATTGGACTAGTGGAGAGATGGGTAATTATATCTATGGATGGGCATCTTTTAGTGACCTTGCCGCCAGGTTGGTTAAGGTCGAGCTTCATTGTTGAGCTTTTGGCGGGGTTCTAGTGCTTTCTCGGTTCTCTTGTATGTCGTCGCTCTGCTGTGTTGTGTTAGATGTTTCTGTTTTCAATGTCATCTTCGGAAGTTTCGCTACTATCCGTTTCCGGTTTTTCGTAAACCTCGCTAGCGGCGATCTTGATCTTACTTCTGTCTTCAGCTGTATCCATCCAAAAATTGATATCCTTGTCAAAGTACTTCATGTCCTGTTTTAAATTGTCGTTCCATGTGTAAATAGGTCGGCCGACCTTCTTGGATTTGGCCTTGTACTGCATTGCTGCATGCAGCAGGTGTGGTTTGCGCCGCCTGTAGACATGTGCGAGGTAGCACATCCTGTGGTTCTTGATGCGTTTGGTTACTGTTTTTCCGTCTAAGATTTCATGCATTTTCTTTTGTCTTGGTTTATTCCTAGAGTGGTTAATCAAGTCTCTCATGATAACTCGCTCATATCTTCTGAGTCTTGATCTGTTGGCTTTGGTAAGTGCGGATACTTTCAAACCATGTATCATGCACGGTACGATCACCATTCGATACATGAGTCTGGCTAATTTCCAGTCCATATTTGTTTTAATCATTTTTGTTTACTTAGCGAAAAATTAACAATTTTGTTGGAGCTTTCAACATATTTTTAGCAAAAACATTGTTTGTCGCATGGGTTTATCTCTGCACGTGTATTATTATTAAAAAGGGATCCAAATCCACCCTAACACCAAAAAAATACTAAAACGGCCATTATAAAAACGAATGTTACTTTTTGTACAAAAAAAAAAATACGAAGCGTCCGCGTCGTAAAAAGACACGATATACTCGATAATATTGTAATAATGTCCCTTTAGCTTCCGATGCGTCACAAAGAGGTTGGCTCGGTCTATCGAGTCCAGATGACCGGAATGATCCGGTAACTACGGGTGACCACGGTACCCCACGTTATCACGAACAATGACCGCGTCCACAAAATAGCGGATTTCTTAAAAATATTCATAATTTTCCCCACAATGAAGTAATACGAGTCCCCTTACCTAATGAATAACAATAATATGATTGGTTTTGTTCATAGCAACCACCCCATAAAAATGTGTGTTCTATTATGCACGGGTCCTTATGTTTAATATTAATAATTGTATGCATAACTTATTGTGCTATCGACTGGACAGTTTGAATGAGCATAAAATGTGCATTTTTGTTGTGCCTTTGAAAATAAATATCTTATTTAACGTTATATTTGTTTAAGGTTAAACAAATAACATTAAATAAGATATTGGTTGGTTATTATTTTATACACCTGGTATATTTAGATGTTCCTTAATATCATTGTTTACATTTAAAAAGTAATAAAAAAAAGAATTACAATGGTCCAAAAGCGATAATAGTAAGTTGTTTGACAAACGGCGGAAAATAAATTCAAAAAGATGGACGTCAGTTTATACTTAGGTACTTATATAAATTTTGAATTTATTTATTTCAGATTAAATGAAGCGGAAGATACTATACTCCATAACGGTTCTATTTTCGTGCCGAAGAATTAGAAGCCTTAAAAATTAAGTTCGTCAACAAGGAAACTCTATGTTGCGTTATATCTAAAATTAGTTGCTTAGAATTCTTACAAAATATAAAAGTTCAATTGTTATTTTCAAATATGTAGGTTTTTGAAAATTCAATGTATCTTTTTCTATACTAAATATCGCAACGTAGGTAAGTTAAGCCAGTGAACATGCATGGTTGTTCTCTGCTCGTTATATCTCTGTATAAGATGAGCACCTTAATCTGCAGAGAATATAGGCTCATATCTTTATATTAAAATTAAAAATACATCTCCATTAACAATTTAAATAATTATTACAGATCAGAAACTGGTTAAATATAGGTACTGATATTTTCTGATCAGAATCATCTAGTTGTTTTTTGTAATTATACAGGTAGACACTATATACATAAATTGCATATTTAAATTCAGTATTACCAACTATTAACGAGCACCGAGATTTTATAGTTTTACATCAGGTTCGTTGCACTAATAGCAATACTTATACAGGTTAAACACAGTCATGTAAGGAAGTAACTAGTAATTAATTGCAAATGCTATTCCTATATGTATCATCATCATTAATTAAAAGGAAGTTTCCGTCTGTCTGTCTGTCTGTATGCTAATCTGGACCAGCGAAGTAATTGAATCTAATTCCTACAGAATATTGCTTTAAATTAAAAGCTAGCTTTAAACGGTAAAACTTTAAGGTCGTCTGGGTGTAGTTATAAAACAAAAGAATGGGTAAAATGTAGTTTAAAAAATGAATAGCGTTGTTAAAACTTTCTTGCATAAAGTTTCTTGTAGACTATAAAAAAATCTATATAGGCCCCACGAGATGGTTGAAACTTTAAATGTAGATTTGCCCGCTTAAAGCCTTGTGCTGTACAAGAATTTCCCAACACTGAACAGAACACCAGCAATGTTTGTGTATTAAATAATACAACTACTACTAATGAGAGCAAATTGCGCCTGTAAAGCTGCAAGCCGCTAAAATAACGTTTCTGTAATATCTAAAACTCTTATCAAAGACTTAAAGTTGATCTTCCAATGAGAATCTAGCAACAATCAATCATAAAATTGAATCAAAAACGCTCATTAAAAGCGAAGTATAAAAGTTTAAAATAACTAACCAATCTCACAACACAAATAATATAAAAATAGAGCAATCAATATTTTGAAGCGAACAAAGTGTAGTTTTTTTCAAAGCCAAGCAAAAACTCTCTGCTATTAATGTTATCTCGTGCCAGTCATCTTTAGAGCAAAAACGTAACCAAAATACAAATCGCTCGATACTTGTAATAAAAACGAAACACGTGGCCATTGTTATGTTATTACATATTTTGGATTAATGGTAAGTATAAAAGGACATCAGGCGATATGGCACGTTATTGAACCAAGTTTACCAAAAGATAGATGTGGGCTGATGATAGTGACCTTGACAAATATGGCCCAGAAATGACAAGTGACATTTGCACGCTAAAAACAAATTGTTTCGTCTATAAACGCGTTCTTTTGTTTCCTGTTTTTGTATACGGTAGCGATCTAGAAATTATATCAGACCAGGGCCCTAATTCACTATGACCATGTAACGATTCCTTACTTCGAAACTCCGTCATTTCCTTAATTAATAACGACATCTGCTATTAACGTAGTCTCTATGACACAATGGCGTGGTTTGAACTGTCAAAATACATGTTATCTAAGACACGATATTGGTGTGGTTAGCACGTTGTAAGATTTTGCGGGGAATAAGAGAGTATTGGGGCCCTGCACGTTCTTGGTTTTATGGCAAATCCTTATTTCATTAGCTGACTTCTATCTACCAACGATTGTAAAATAACTTGAGTTCCAATCTATCCCTATCTATCTCTAAGTATTTATTTATTTTTTCTTAAACTTCCATTCAACTTTAATAATTAGTAACTTTTATTGCACCCACTTCACGATCTTGGGATGTTCTGGTGTACCTAGTATTGAAGCATTGAAAATGATGCATGGTCGCCGCATCCGGACGTAGCAATGAATCACATGTGTGATGTGATATATGGCCAGTGGACGTGTTTGGCGACTTTGTCGTCATATTAGACAGCACTTGCACCATATTGAAAATGGTTACGAAACAATTTGAAAGATTTCCGTTACAACCTTAACTTTTCAATTATCATTTCTTTCAGAAATATTACCAAAACGACCAGTTATTCATGCACGGTATATAATAGCCATTCTTCTAATATTATTTAGAATCTATGGTAACAAAAATACAAGGGAATGCAAATTGAAAGTGTCAAAATGTTCATAATGCATTTAATTAACGCAACGAAATTGCTTTCTTTGTATAACTCCATCGACGTATTAAAACTTCGGCAACCCTAAGATTAACGAGCAACTAACAAAGGATACATTGACTGACAACCCGGGGACAGATCCCCTCTCATGACAAAATAAACTTACGTCGTAAACCGAACCCCTTATGCCGATTTTAGTGCTCGACTAATAAATAAACTTATAGGATTGTGGGGAGAAATGTCCAACAAAAAAACGCTTTCAATAATAACTATATTACCATCGCGCGTGCGCAAAAATACTATTTATCGGTTCATATTTCCAATAATAATAGGAGATGTTTGTGCAATTGTGTACGGGAATACCAACGAGGCTAACCTACGATTATTGAGTGTAAATGATTGAATCCCTCAATGACAGATGGTAACACAATGGGCCTGTAGAATGCCTTATTGTTGGGACAATTTCGATTGATCCTCGTATTCGGGGCATTTTTGCGTATTCATGTGGCGTTTGCGGAAATTCATAATATTTCATCACACAACGATGACAGTTCCGGATTTATGTTGAATAGTGTTGGTTATGACATGATTAATAAGGGTGTTGACAAAAATCCTAATGAACATGTAGTAGTTAGTAAAGGGATCGCTAAACAAATAGACATTCAAATGGATACAAATAAAAACCAAACAAACGAGGATGCAAAAGCTAACAGTTGTTATAATTTATCACGTGCATTCGAAACAAGACTATAACTAATGAATGTATCAAATAGCAAATTAATTTAATTGCCACGTCTCACTTTACCGCCGCACAAAGTATAACAGAGACGGCGTAGAAAGCATAACTATCTATTCTTAAGGTGAAATCAATGAGAATGAAGAAAATACAGACTCCACGGCAGCAGTGTTGCGTGATGGTCTGGTCTAAATGATGGGTTGTAGAGATAAATTGTTGATTAATTGTTCTACTTATAACAATGTAATGAAAAACAGTTAAACTTTGAGTGAAAAGAAGTAATAAAGAAATTTTCGCTTAATAATTACAGGGATAGCGAACAATTATCGTACGGTATCGGTTTCGCCTGGCAATAGACGCAATTAACGGTTCTGATTGTAATAACAATCAATCCTGTAGACATTATCACTATGTACACACGGCTACACATCAAGCTATACATTTCCAGTTTTAGTTGACCTCGCATTGTATAGGTTTTTCTTTCAATCAGAAGTCAGCTTATACTGGTTATGTATAGCTTGATGTGTAGCCGTGTGTACATCGATATAATTATCTATTGCTTAGTATTTGATGTTTGAAGAGCAACTGTTACTAAATTCACACGTAATGGAAACGACCATGCAAAACTGATACAATTTAACCAGAACATGTCCTTGTGATAAAATAATGATACATTGATAACAAAAATTAAAACAATTACTACGCCCGAAGCTGCTGTTTAAATATCACCAATTTCTCAGGCTTACTGTAAGCAAAATCACTTCTAATGCCATGTATTGCATGAAAAGGTGATGTCAATAGCTCTTGGATTACAAAATCGTTACGACCATTTAGTCACGATCATTCTTCGTTCACAGATCAAATAGCAAAACACTAATTTCCATACAGTTAGCGTGATGACGATGCGTTACTTTCCCTTTAACTTTATGTTGGTTGAATAGTTATTGCATGCGGGACTAATATTTTACAAATATCTATTTTCAATGCTTATTCAGGTATAATTTATTTTATGTTTTGAATTGGGTTTTTTATGAACTTATGTATGCTACATTGCATATTATGATCAATAAAAACTATTGGAATTAAAAATAAGCCTGAATTTTCCCACTGCAGAGCAAAGGCCAATTGAAATTACCGAATTAACGTTAGAATTTTAATGTCAACAAGAATATTAAAAGAAGCTATTTGCTGAATTGCTGCAGCCGCAGCCACATATGAAAAAGTTATATCCTAGCAGGGAGATAAGCTGGTGTTAACTAAACAATTTAACCAGGAGTGCTGCTGAGAATACATACAATCATGATGACAATATAACGACCTACATAACATAACCTAATGTTCCCACTGCTGGCAAACAGGCCTCCTCTCTGAGAGTGTGAGTGGGCCATAATCCACCACGCACACGGGCTCAGTGTGGGTTGGCGGATGTCGAATTTTTGGTTCTAGAACAGCGGCTAGGATAGCGGCCTATTTTTATAAATTTAAATGCCGCCGGCTTTTACTAGAATAGATACCGCATAAACTACCGCATAAAACTAACAAGATTCATGAAGAAAATAAAAACAAAAATGATCTCATCAAAAATGATTGATAAATGGCGGAAATACGTTTCAACACAAATTAAGGCGATGACAATCACTATAGTCTTAATGTTGTGGTACGTAAATAAGTATGAGTGACGGTAAAGCGAGTTTCTAAGTATCTTGCGGTAGACCGTGTTAAATTGTCGAAACAACGTCGATTCACTATGAAAGTGAAACCGGTACTTTCATCAGAATCCACTAGTGCGAGAATCTAATTTCGCTCATGTGCGAATTCTCAGATTATAGTCAAACCGTTTTTAATTGGAATAGTCATTACAGCGTGCAAGAGAGAAAACGTAATATTGTAAAACCTCTCTTTATTCATTAACAGACACCTTTTCAGCACTTAGCATAAAAAGGATCAAATAGAAACAGAAATGTTACACAAGGGACCTAGGATAGTGCAAGGTAATGACGGGTTACGAAATGTAAATTACTTATGCTAATTGGCGACAATTCTCAAAGTAGGACAGGCAACTTTCACTGGTGCAAATCCCTAAGGATGTTGAGTGAGAAACTCATTACGCGTGTGTGACCCAATTCTCGACAATTTTCTAATGCTAAACAGGATAGAGGAACCGGTATCCGTGCTAGTTGCAAACCTGTTGCACGAAGCGGTACCTCTTCCTTCTTTATACCATCTTGATGACATGGATGTCAGTACATTTTAACTGTTAAGGTGATAGTAAGAGTTGTTAGAATTGTCACATAATTTGTCAACTTGATTTGTGGAGTGATGTTGTCAGTATGAATCACAAACTAACAAGATTTCATCTCAAATATGCAAATACGAGGACGGTAGAAGATTAATGTCGGGTTGAATCTAGTATCGTTTGGCAGGAGTTAGGAGGTAAAAGGCGTTAAAGTTGGTAGTAGGGGTTGGGTCCCCGATTATAACGCTACCACTCTTGTTAAATGGTAATGCATATTTTTCGAGAAATTAATAAAATAGGCGACTGACAACCAAATCTGTCCTAGTATATTGTCCGTGGTGTAAAATGTCGTGCAAAATCGATAAAAGGAAACGAAAAAAAATATGAGTGTTTTGTTGTTTTTATAACAACCTACAAATTATGCTCAGAAAATTACAAAAGGCAATGTTACTACTGTTACTAGGAGAACTTACGAGGATGCAGAACGAGCGAAGCGAGCTCGGGGCATCCCGACTCGGACAGGTTAGGTTCGAAGGGGCTAGTGAGCGAGCCCAGCGAGCGAACTCAGACGGTCAGACCCCGCCCGCGCCATTCCCTTCGCGCCACCGACTACGCCTTTAACTTTAAAGTGTTTTGAGGTTAGGGTACAATAATTGGTTTTTCTCAAGAACGGTGCGTTACCTTCCTTCGTAAAGGGGGCACCCTCCCTCACTCACCTCCCCCCTCCCGCCCCCTTCCTCCTGCCAAACGATTCTACGTGGCAAAACATGCGGGATGAATTTGTTTCTCAATTTAATCAAGTCAAAATTCATCTCAAGTCAAGTAGTTGCAGTGAATGACCTCGGGGTTGAAGACATTCAGCAAAGACGAAATGATTCTTATACTCGTGATGATAAGGTCTATAAGGCCAGAAGTCATTTATCGGTAAATGAGTTAGGAGCACTTTGAGAGGTAAATATGCCCGTGGGCGAGGACATGCTACGTGATTCATTGCACACTGACGTCCCACTCTCGAATATCAGTAGGGACAAAAAGCGCAATGATTTATTATTTTCTTAAAGTGGTAATTTTTCTTTGATCACTTTCGTCGCCTGAGAACAAGATTTTGGCTTGATTACAGTCCAGGAAAAAAATAATGTTATGGGAATTTTGACAAATTATACTCCATTTGCTTAAGCTTCAGAAGTTATGGATGCTCATGGCATTATTTCAATGCAAGCAGTCATTATGGGTTCGTTTCTAGAAAAAGTAAGACAAGACAACCATAAACAGAAGTTTAAAAAATTAAATGCGATGTTTTTGATGAGTAATTTTACTGTTTTCAGGTTAATGTTCAAACTTGAGAATGTTTTAATGGGCATTTATTTTATGTGTTCGCATTTCGCCTTGTTGGGTTGTACTGTTTTGTTTTTTTCCGTTCTCTACTCTTGTTATATATACCCACTTTTACTAAATTCTGCATTTCGCATATTTAATTAATTTGATATGTTAATAGCCTTATTGTTCTAGACTTTCGCTGTGAGTTAATTGGTTGGTTTGATTTTAACCAATGTAAAGCTAACGACGTACTTTAACAACAGGCTGTTAACGATTGGTTCAGTTATCTACTGCTGAGCATTCAAGTACTTTCATAAACATTATATAGAATCGACTAAGTGTTGTCAAAATCATTACTTATCCATTGCTTAACGCCATAGGATTAACTAAATTACAACTTAAATTAATTTTAATTCTTATCTTCAAAGTTATTGCCAAAGTCGTGGCTTCTAAATGAGCAAAGACATTAGACGAAATCCTACACCGGTTCAGGCCAGCTACGAGTCACGAGTGCCTTATCAATCATCCACTTATTAATGTTTATATTGGCACACTAATGGCTGATATCTATAGTATGTCGTCGATACATCGCCCGATAGGCAAACACTCGGTGACGAGAGGGAACCGCGATTATGCGTGGAAGTGCACAGCTGGCCGGACCATGCACATACATATTCAAAGATCAGTCAGTTTCCATTTTGCGTGCGTAATCGGAAACGCATCGGAACGTTTGTTTCTCGTCTGCCAATCAAATTGAAGCTTTAAATTCGAACGGTGAACTTTTCAAATTGTTTAACAACAAAACATTGATAATGGTTTATTCATTTCTAAATTACTCTGGTGAGGAAGAGGTAGACCGCAGTGTGGGGAGAAAAAATGCGCAAATTGAACATAGCGCAGTATTGCAGGCGTCAGAGTATGACGGTGATAGTGATACGGATTCGCTTTGCGGAAGAGCGTGATGGATGCATGTCACACGACTCACACGACACGATACTGTCAGGTGCGCTTACGTAAATGTTGGTTACTGAGCTACCGTGTCGAATCGGGGAACGTTGATGACCCTTGGGAATAACGGGGTAGGTTCGTGTACGTGATATTATACCACGGAGTATTATACCTATTTACTTACTTACGAATCTTACGATATCTACTTGCGACAAGATAGTTTGTTTTCTTGGAAGACAACTTTAAATTAGACGCGTACAGAATTTGGAAATATCAAATGAATCATTATTTAATAGGTAGGTACCGGGTTCGTGTGTGAGGTCATGGTCGTGATTACCAATATTTGGAATTCCAAAAAACCAGTTACGCATGACTGTCATAAAAAGTAAGAAAGGAACAAGGTCAACGCATTCGCATCGGTTCACTTAATTAACTATTATTGTGATTGTTCTCAAAATATCGATTTAACAGCTAATTAAGATTCGAATATTAGTGTGCATCGTTAAAATAAAACCTATTCGTTAACACAAATCTATCGATAGTAGGTACTTACAATAATCATAATGTATTGTAAGTACTTATCTACAGTAATTCTAGGGTATCTACCTATGCGTGGGAGTGGAGAATCGAATTCATTCCACACAACAAAGTGGGTGGGTAGTCGTGACTTAATGTTTCTATCAAATTGTTAGCTATTGCAGAGTACATACCAATCAATACATAATAAGATTACAGAGCTGATTGAGCGTGACGAAAAATGCATCGTCTTCCGGTACACATTGCCCATATTAAAACATAGGTAACTACCTAACTTATTAGCGTAATTTGTTGCACTTGACTAGAATCAAGACACCCAACACAACCACAGCGCTAAGATTTGTTATCAAGCAGACAGGTACGAACTTGCCTCTCGATATTAAAAACACACAAATTTAGGTAAAAAAACAAAACCATGCCACACATTATTTTATCATAATGAAATCAAAACTTGAACTAACCTGTTAAAAACACTGACGATCACCATAGTAAACAATCCAGCAAACTTATATTTTCAACCGCAAATACTGTTAACAGTATTATCGTTTAAATCCATTAACACAAGACAGTCGCAATAGAAATCGAGCACATTTTCACTAAAATGCACAAATTATTTTCGAGTCAACATTCGGAATTTATAATTTTAATAAAATTTAGTTCGATGTTCGAACGGTCACATCACGAGCACCGACACTACCACACACGACGGGTGACGAATAGCAACTGAGGCGCTGATTGGTCGGCGGCCGTCGCATCAAACACTCGGCTGCGTTCGGCTCGTCGGAGATGCAGCGCAGCGCGTGCGCATGCACCGAACCAAATGAAAATGAACACGAACGACCAACAAATATTTAATTTATCAAAATGTCTCGTTTGTTTTACCTCAATACGGATGTGATTTTTTAGCTATTTTCTTTTTTATTTTGTTGTAAATTTTTGGGATAGATCAAGGATCATTAATTGTTTGATAAACTTATATTTTCTGAAGTTTTTGGGAAGTTAGTTAAGTAGGTACTGGCTAATGAGTAAATTGAGGTCTGATTACGTAGTTTTAAAACCATTTAATTTATACCTTATACTAACAGACGGAACACAACCAATTTTAAGAAGACACTTAGCTTTTCTTTGCAAATATCGCAGCAGTAGATTACACCCTCAGTATTCGTACAAATGCGACAAACACGAAAAGCTTTTATCCAGCCTTACTAAATAATGTAGGTATTCCAACTGTTCACAAGGGCATCATTTTTCAGTGTGTTAGTCACCTGTGTCTTCTACAAGCCTCTTCACTCACGGACTGCGACGCATACAAATGTAGCTTATCATCTACTTATAGTCTGTTCCAAAACTATCTGATGAAAATGTAAACAAATGGATCAGAAAACTTACCTGTGGATGACAATTTCTTGTAGTGCCACTTATGCTGCTTTGATATGTTTACTTAAATACTTAAACCCGAAATTATAATTTTAAAACACGTTTAAAAGTTTTTCATGTGGCAATTGAAGTTAATTTTACAACCTCAATTTTAGATTGTGATGAGATGTAAAGTTGAACCTAAACGCAAAAAAACGCAAGTTTTAGAAACAATAAAAGTATTATGATCGACAACAGTAAACAACATCAGAAAAATATATGATATTCTTCAGGATATGCACATGTAGGTAGATAGTGTGTTGAAAACATAATACAACTAATTTGATACGATAGAAAAAAATCATGAAGATACCTCTAAAAACTTTCTTTTTACAATAAAAACCATAATTATATACATACATACAATCATTATGATTTTTTGACAGATTATTCTACAAGCAACATACTAAAGCAGTAGCGGTTTAATTTTTTAATCCAAACAATATATTTTTGTAAATAGATAATTGTTTCATATTTTGTCATTAAATAACAGCGTTGTGTCATCGCGCTTCTCTTTCTTTTCTATGTAGTCCGGCAAAGACCGCGCTTTAGGTCATGTAGTCGCCTTAATACAGATCAATGAGTTAGTAATTCCCTTTAGTCGAGTGGAATTTAACCTGAACTGGGTTTGTTTACACTTTTATCAGATACTTTTGGAACTTACCATACCTACGAGACGCATACATCACAGTGCATTTAGACATACAGCAATACAAATTGCAGGCAATATGTTTAGGTAATGCAAGGGCTTATGACAAAACGTTTGTAATTATTGCCAGAGTGGAAACGTGGTTGGAGTATCTAACTATTAATGTTGCCTAAACTGCTGTTACATTCGTGGCTTTATCATTATTCGTCATTGTGAGTAGATGGTTTAAACAAATCAGCAACGACTTTTCAATAACGGTCTTTATCTTGTCCTATTTCATCTAAACGACAGATTAGATTACCCACTGAAAAGATCTAATACCTAAATCTCGAGGATCATCTGTCATAGTCCCGTAGGCATCGACATCTCAATCACTCGTTCACTGGCCTGCAGTTCATTTTAATGTGAGATTAAGTTTTAACAGATTTTACGACTCACTCAAGAAATGTTGGGATGCTGGTGGTCTTTACATCTGCAAGATCACTCGGGTTACTTGCAGTGAAGTACAGTTTAATTGCAAAACGTAATGTTCACCCATGTCCCTTACTACATTAGATTGTATTTATATAAGTACCGATAGTATTAAAGGATACTTAGCATTTAGTCGTAAGTATTTAGCATGGTATCAAGTTTGCCTGATAAATTAACTTTAAGAGTGGGCTCACTATGTAAATCATCGCAATTTTTAAGCCCTGGCTGGCGGCCTTAATTTTTTGAGGCACCCACAGGTAAGTCCGGTTAAGCAGACGACAACCTCCTGACACCTGCGAGATGCCATTACCAAAAAAAAAAAAAACAACCGATTTTACACTCTATTAGCAACAAAATATTTATCGTTTAAAAAGCCAGTAGAACAATCCTATCCCTTTCATTCTTTTGTTCTATGCAATTCTCGCTATGCTTGACAAAAGCTCACGCAACATTTTACTGCAGCAAGGCTTGTTCACGCCTTTATCTCGATCTCAGCTTCCTAATTTAGGAGAGAGATGGAGAGATTATCGACAATGAACGGGAGGGGACCCCGCAGTGGGAGAAACGGGGTCACTGTGCTAGTATGCAACCACCTGTAATAAACTAGGGAGTGGTTCGGGAACAAGTATTGCTCCACGAGATAATTAAGCCATTAGTAGGTACTCTAAACCTTTGATTACACAAAATAAGAGAGCTTCCACGAGACCACGAGTGACGCATATGTATAATGTTAATGATTGTCTAGCTCGCCCTGGACAGTCAGTCCCGCTTCCAACTTACTGACCACAGAACAGTAAAAGAGTTCTTTTATCTGTTCTGTGTTACTGACTGACTCATTTAATCAGTAGCTTAAGTAGACAAGATAAACGACCAAATCCTAATAAATAGTAGAACTATCATTGCAACCGGTGTCGAAATTAGTCTTGACATGGTTAAATGCAGATGTCATAATGCAGTTGATGTAAGCAGCGCAAAATCAAACAAGATTTTCTACTAAACAAAGAAAAGAAAACGTCTTGATAAAAATTAATTTTAAAATAGAAATTAAATGTCCACCACCATCTGAATTTCTTTAAATAGTATTCGTCATCGATGCACCTATAAAATGCATAAAACTTAACACGTAAAGTTGTAACAGACTGACATGATACGATGCCATGCGCGTACGCAAGGCTGACTCAGACGTCATCAGACATGCAACAGCGCGCGTGTCCGTGGAACAAGCCCTATGGGCTAGCTCCGGAAGATCACAAACTATGATAAACATGATGATCCATATATATCCGAAGATAATATCGAACGTGACGGACTTGTATATCAGATCAAAACAATAAAGACAGCCGATAAATACTTTGTATTGTTTGGTAGGCAAGTGATTGTTACGCAAGTGTCCATAGAAGAAGGTTCGAGCCAATAGTGTTGCAAACTTTACTTTGACGTTGGTTGTTGTATATGTATTTCCTAGTTCAATTGCAAATTTCATAAAGTTTAAAAGTTTTATTGCATTTATTATCTTTACTGTAATGCACAAACAAAAATAAAGTGATTCGATAAAGTGTAATGAAGATAAGTGATAAAACTATAAAAGTTAACTACCATGTATCACTTCAAGTTCATAAACCTAAAAAGCAAATAATAAAAGTATGCACTCAAAGACCATAAAATATGACGGTACTTACTTCTCGCGACACAAAATCCTCCTGTGAATAAGTTTAATATTCTTTGCCTGTCATTAGCAGGAGCCATCGACCTCGCTATGTTTCTTAAATAACCATTTAAAGTCCCTTTACAAAAGGTCCATTTCAAAGGGGCATGGTCCAGTCCAACCCATAATTAACTCACCATGGAACTTCTATCGTTTTCAAATACCCATTCGGATGTCGGCAACCGTTTAAAAGTACCGTTACGGGTCCTCTTGACGTTCTGATATTTGTAAGGTTATGCCCATAACGTAAAGGGCCAATTTCAAGTCAATTATTGTGTACTTACTGACATGAAGTAAGGGGATCTCAATAACAGCTTACCTGAAACGAGAAATGACAATTAGAACGAATGAAGAAAAACTAGATTTGGCAATCTAGATGAAATGCTTATTTGAGCGTGACTGTTCCTAATTCATTCATTCGGCGTGGTGACCTTAAGTAAGATGGGGCTTGTAAAATTGAATGTGCAACAGCTAGCTCGTATTTTACTATTTGTGAAGTAACACACCTACAAATATGTAAATCTAATCCATAGAATTGTGTATAACAAACTACTTAACTGTTGCCATAAAAATAATGACCGACTCATTTTAAAATGACCCTGGTATTAGTTATGTATTCAAGTAAAATACATAAATTCGTATAAAATCTTGTAAAATTTTGTACTATCTGCAAATGTACAAATTATTAGAATCTTCTAAACATTTTACGACCGTCCTGGGTTTGTGAACCTGAATCTCCATAAATCTTCGTTTTATGTGGTATTAAACTAGTAAATGCAAGCATCAACAAGTAATAAAATGATCTCAAAAATTACTATCTCGTACAGCCAAGCCATATGCAAGGGCATGACAAAGTTCCCAGTCCTTTGAGTTTCTAATGCAGCCGCCAGCATGACAATAATCATAAGAAATTATTCATACAGTATCAAGGTAGGTATGCATCAAGTTGCACAGCCGGTTTTTGCAAGAGGTCATCTCTCTAACACCTGTGATCTTCAATTGTTATCTCTGCAACTAGTTCCAAAATCTCGTTTCGGTTCATGATTCCGATGAGAGCGTGATCGAGTTTGACCTGAACGATTTTAATTTGCATCTGATTGCCATTTGGCGTTCGGAAAGTGGATTAAAAATTTCGGAGCAGGTCTGAGAAATTGAATAAATTTAACGACTGTGTGAATTACTTTTGTTGACATTACAATATTTACGTATTATGATGGTACAAATAACATTCTCCGTGTACAAATTGGAACTCTTCATATAACTTAGCCGAAAGCTCCTTCTCGTGCGTGTTGTTACAGTAGTAATTTTGATAATGTGTTTATTTCAAATAAGTGGTTGGCATGATTCAAAAACGCAAGTTTACAGTTCAACATACCACATACCGTACAAATAACCACCGAAGCTAATAACAATAAATCACATGATAAACTCTTGCATCGAACTTTCTAAAACCAATTTACGAAGTCACGTAAGTGGGCAATAATTTGGTGTAAGCCCTAAGCTGCCCTGAAGCTAAACAGCAATTTTGTATACGCCTCTCATAGAATGGAATGAGCCAATAAACGCAATAATTATACATTTAAGAAATGCGCAATGGACGATACAGGAGAAAGTAAATGGTAGATCATACTGGCCGCAAGTAAGATTGGTAACAAAGAACTAGGAACTGAAGTAACAGATTGTATGGTTGATGCTTTTGGTTTTCGGTCAAATTCTAGGGGTAAAGTAGGGCAAACATGGTTCGTTAACAATAGCTTATTGATGGTGAATGAACTCGACGAACTATTGATTTGTATCTATTTTCCGACTTCCCATGGGACAGTACAGTGGATGATATAAGTGGTAATAAATGATTCAGGTTCAGGAGCATTATGTCGTTGTATAGTCACGTCGCGAATAATTTGGATTTCTACAATTTGTTTACTCAACAGTTTCTAGCTTACCCATTATTATAGACAACATTATACGTACGTATACATACAAGGATTTTATAACCAGAATTTCAGATTTCGTGTTAAGTTAATTTGCTATTATAAAGTCAATTTCCATTTAAACCACTAACCCGAAATTTTGCACCTACATTTCAGGTATAACAACAGTTTCAGCGATTTCCACAGTGTCTCGGCCTACATTTATACGGGATATGGGACTAACGTTCCTTCTAACGGCTCCTGGGCTACCTCAGGGCTTTGTGGCGGCTCTTAGTGCTATCTACTGACGTTGATTAAAACTAATCTCATTTAGCTGAAGCTCTAGTTCGGTTGGTGATTATACTGATTATTTGACTGCAGATAATCTTTAGTAGATCGAGAACACTAATTACGGTTAAGTAATTTGATGGAGAAAATGGTCTGCCGGTTGGCAGATGATATTTTTCGGTTGAGAAATGATGTAAAGAAAATGGAATTTATTTGAATACATGATGGTTTCATGTTAAGCATAACTGCATGACATTAAACTTTTCTGTTCAAGTTTATTTCTCTAAGAAAAAGAGAAAGAAAAAGTCTAGCGGAATAAAAACAGAATTGTTCGAAGCGTTGCATACGGATTGAGAAAGTTTACGACTTTACGCATACGATTAGGGACAAAAGAATAAATATTCAGAGAGAAACTGACCGTTTACCTTTTACGATGCAATTCATACTCGTCTAATAAAAAGGGGTGCTTATTTGACTGCTTAATACGTTTTGGACAATATGGCCAACAATAGATCTTTTATTTTCTTATGGTGACCCAGTGGCATCAAGAATATATTCTCACAAAACGACAATGGAGTACAAAAGGATGCTGTTATTCACACAGTTAATTCTTTATATTAGAGATTAGACTATTTTACTGGTTAATGTGAGGACGACTAAGCTTTGAAATTTGGGTACAGTGTGATGTTTTTCTAAAATCATTTTGATTCCGTTACTGAGAGTTCGAATGGTTGACAAAGTGTTAGATATTTGTGTATCCGACCATACTTTTTAGTCTGTGGTAACTTTTTGATATCTATGAAAAATGTGTGAGAACGGAGTCTTTTGTAGAGAGAACGTTAAGTAATAAAACAATGGTGAAAAAAAAAATGTAAGGTGTTTGTTCTTTAATCTAAAACCTGCAATGCAAAAGGACTCAACATAAAATTACCTATCGAAAACAATCTTCGATATATGGCGACCGTGATCGAGAAACAAAAAAGATGGAACAACACCAAAGATTACGTGCGGCGCTCCGAACACAGTTCACAAAAAACGCGAACAAATTGAGCGAGCAAATGGACCAAGGGGAAAATAAACAGATCATAGTGGAGAACCTTGGAAAGATTTACCAAAAATTGGAGGAAGTAAATGTACAAGTTCAGTCAGAAATTTTGAAAAAAGATGATTTCAAAGAATCCATGATTTTAACGGATTTAGAAGAATGCGAAAAATACACGCTAAGATGGCTGAAAATAAAAAGCGAAATGGTGTCACTAACGGGCTCAGAAAATAAAGGAAGCACTCATATGAAATTGCCAAAAATAGACATTCCAAAATTCGACGGGCAATTAAAAAGCTGGATGCCATTTTGGAGCCAATTCAGAAAAATACACGAAGGGAATATAACTACCGGAGACAAGTTTGTGTACTTGGTGCAAGCAATGACCATCGACTCAGAGGCTAAATCACTGGTAGAAAGTTACCCTATTACTGCTGAAAATTATCCAAAGTGTATAGAGCACCTGAAATCTAGATATGGGCGAGAAGACTTGCAAATTCAAGTTTATGTAAGGGAGCTTTTGGCACTGGTGTTACAAAAAGTGAGTGGTGATGGAATTGAATTGGCCATATTATATGACAAATTAAGTGCACATTTAAGAGCATTGGAGACACTTGGAGTCACAAAAAACCATGCTGCTTTCCTATTACCACTAGTAGAGTCGTCGCTTCCCCAGGAAATATTAAAGACATGGCAAAGAACAAAAGGTAATGCCAATATAGACGAAGAATTGAACAATCTATTGGCATTCATACAAAAAGAGGTTGAAAATGAACAAAGGATTAAAATGGCTAATACATTTTCGGAAAACCATGCAACAAACAATAAGAAAGAAACACCTACTGCGAATTGCCTTGCTGCAACGGTGAAAGAAGAACCAAAAAATATTTGTTTATGGTGTGATAAAGAAGGACATAGCAGTATTGAGTGCTACAAATTACAAAAGTTATCAGTAGATCAGCGCAAAGAGACAATAATGAAGAAAAAGGCTTGCACAATCTGTCTGAGGAAAGGACATTTTTGGAAAAATTGCAGAGCTTCAATAAAATGTCTGATCTGTAATAAAAGGCATTCAACAGTGTTGTGTATGGCAAATAAACCAACATCAAACAATAACAACAATGAGTCACCGGTATCAGAAAAGAAAACAACGGCAGCATCATCTACTATACAAGGAACCACACTTCTTCAGACTGTAATAGTTGAGATAAAATACAAGAACAAAAATCTTCATGTTCGTGCACTTTATGACAGTGGTTCACAGAGGACCTACATTAAGCAGGACATCATTGAGAAACTACAAATACCAGCAATGAAAGAAGAATTACTTATCCACAACCTGTTTGGTGGAGTGCAGACAAATTCTCTGCTTCATAAAGTATATAACCTAGAAATAAGTAGTTTAGATAATAGTTTCAAAATTAATCTGGAAGCGCTAGGGCGCTCATGTGTTTGTACTAATGTTCCTAGATTTAATTTTAATGACACTGTTATTTGTAATTTGCTAAAGTCACACCAAATATCTCTGACTGACAAAGGTGATACTACTGATATTGGGTTATTAATTGGAGCAGATTTCTCAGGTCTTCTGATGACAGGCACAATAATTCAATTACAAAATGGACTTGTAGCCATAGAGACAAAGCTGGGCTGGACACTACAAGGCAGACAAGTAGGTGCTTTAAGTAATATGACGATCTCTATGTTTTGTTCTGAGTTGACAGGTTATTGGGATTTAGAGACATTGGGTATCCAGGATCCAGCGGAGACAAAATCAAAGGCCACAGTCGCAGAGGAAGTGTTTGCAGCGTTCAAAGAAACAGTGAGGATTAATGAAGAAAACAGGTATGAAGTTCAACTTCCCTTTAAAGTAGGACATGAAGATTTATTATCTAACTATGAAAGAGCAAAACAAAGGCTTGATTCAACCACTCAAAAGCTAATATCAGGAGGTAAATTCAAAGAGTATCATGATGTTTTTCAGGAGTGGCATCAGGAAGGTATTATAGAAAAGGTGCCACTATCACAAGTAGATCACGATACAGGTCATTACCTACCACATAGGGCAGTTATTAAGGAGTCTAGCCTGACCAGTTCAATCAGACCAGTATTTGACGCATCGAACAAAGATAAAAATGGACTGTGTCTGAATTCTTGCTTGGAAAAAGGTACCAATTTAATTGATCTTATTCCCAACTTACTTATCGGCTTTAGAACGGGGGCAATTGGTATTACAGCAGATATACAGAAAGCATTCCTTCAAATTAGCATTCCTACATCTGATAGAGACTATTTAAAGTTTTTATGGTGGGAAAATGAGGATTGCAACAGCAGGGTGGTATATAGACACTGTAGGGTAGTATTTGGATTGACATGTAGCCCATTTTTATTGTCCGCTACACTTATACATTACCTTAACAATGTAACGGGAGAACATCAACAGACTGCACAGCTTCTGAAAAAAATCGTGGTATGTAGATAATTGTATAACAAGTTTAAACACTGAAAAAGAAACAACAAAATTTATAGAAGACTCCAAGCGGATCATGAGTGAAGCGAAATTCAATCTACGCATGTGGGTGACATCACCACTGAAAATAAATGATTCAGGTAAGGATATAATACCAGTATTAGGTCTCAATTGGGATACCTTATCTGACCAACTGTATTGTAGCATGGGAAACTTGCCTGCCCCGGAAGATGTAAAACATCTTACAAAAAGAGATTTGTTGTCACTTACACAAAAAATTTTTGACCCGATTGGATATACTTCACCAATAATGTTGACACCAAAACTTATATTACAAGAAGCATGGAAACAAGATCTGTCATGGGACACTCAGCTTGACGTTGATCTGATGAAAAGATTCCATGATTGGTATCAACACATTAATTGTCTAAAGGAATGTAAAATACCACGAAGATTAACTGAAAATATCATGAAACACTGTGAGGTAAGTTTACATTTATTTTGTGATGCTAGTAAGGATGGGTATGCTGCAGGTGTGTTATTACGGGCTGCTGGAAAAGGTAAAGTAACCATACAACTAGTGTCAGCTAAATCACGTGTCACACCACCAAAAAAGATAAGTATTCCCAGATTGGAACTATTAGCTGCATTGATAGGCGCAAGATTACTCAGACAGGCCAGAGAAAATCTAAATTTAGAAATTTGTCCAGAATACTGCTGGACGGATTCTGCTGTTACTCTGTGCTGGATAAAACGGGAATTACCCCTAAACACATTTGTAGGTAATAGAATAAAAGAAATTAGGCAACATACTAATATAATAAATTGGCGACACATTTCTGGTGAACACAACTGGTCTGACCTAGCGTCCAGAGGCTGCAACGCGAGAACCCTACTTGAGACCCGCTGGTGGGAGGGACCGGCGTGGCTGCGTCTGGAACCCGAACAGTGGCCGCAGTCTGACTTCACAGTAGATGAGCTGGAAGTACAGCTGGAAACCAAGAAAACTGTATGTAATGCACAAGTATGTTGTGATCAAAGTCTGCTAAATAAAATACAGTATTTCTCTAAATATTCAAAAATCATTAGGATGGTAGCATGGATGTTAAGATTTACACACAATACACAGCATTCACAAAATAAAAGAAAAGGGGAAATAACTTATAGTGAGTACAGTAAGGCAGAAAAAACCGTGATCAAATTAATACAAAATGAAAACAGTGAAATTAATGGAAAAAGGAGTAAACATTTGACTCAGTACATAGACAAAGATGGACTATTAAGAATAAAAACGAAACTTACAGTATCAGATTTCCCAGAAACCACCAGGGCACCTTATCTTTTGTGGGCAAAAAATCCACTTGTTACGACCATGGTGAGACAGCGACATGAGCATCTACAGCATGTAGGGGCTAATCAACTCATCATAGATATACGGGCGAGGTTCTGGATCATCGGCATACGTCGATTAGTAAAATCGGTAATCTCTGCATGTGTTATTTGTAGACGTTATAGAGCTAAAGCTACACAGGCACCGACAGCGCCATTACCACCAGAACGCACTAACTGCTCCGCGCCTTTTCAAACGACTGGTGTCGATCTAGCGGGCCCATTATTTCTGCGTAACGGCGAGAAGTGTTGGATTGTATTATACACTTGTGCAGTGTATCGTGCAGTGCACTTAGAATTAACGAGATCACTTTCTACGGAGGCCTTTATTATGACATTGAGACGATTCGTAGCGCGTAGAGGACGCGCTGATTTAATTATGTCTGATCAAGGCACAAATTTTTGTGGCACTAAAAATTTGATTTCTTCTCTAGATTGGGAGGAGGTTCAGCGTAACTCCACCATTCGACGCATGTCATGGAAGATGAACGCACCGACTGCAGCTTGGTGGGGCGGCTATTGGGAGCGACTGATTCGGATTATGAAAGATCTTCTGCGGCGTATCTTAGGTAAAGCGTCAGTGTCATATGAGGAACTTGAAACTATATTATGTGAATGTGAAGCAATTATGAATGGCCGGCCCCTTACATATATAAATGAAGACGAGGGTGAATCTCTAGAGCCACTTACTCCTGCACATTTCATCCAGCCCACATATAACACTGACATGACTGATTTTGATTGCATAGATGTTAACAGTTTGAATAAACGCCACAAATATATACAAGAACTTCGAGAACAATTCAAAATTCGTTTCAAAAATGAATATCTCACTTTATTGGTCCAAAAAGGAAAAGAAACAAGAGATATTATAAACATAGGCGACATTGTCTTGATAGAAACAGATGAGAAGAGAATAAGATGGCCATTAGGCATTGTTTTAGATTTGTTTACAGGAAAAGACGGAATCGAAAGAACAGCTCAAGTAAGGACTGCCACTGGCACCAAGATTCGTCCAATACAGAGGCTGTATAAACTGGAAGTCTCCAATCAGATTGGTGACGAAGTACCAGTGGTAAATGAGGCCAGTCAAGGTCCAATTTGTTCTGTGGAAAATAATTCAGAGCAACAAAAAAACGACGAACATTCGTTGTCTGAACTGCGGGAGAGACCTCAGAAATCTACTCGTTCCGGTAGAATGGTAAAAATGCCTAGTAAATACGAGATTTACACGTAATTTTTGTTTTGTGTGCTTTCATGAAACAACTAATAACTGCTAGTTATTATATACATACATAATTGTTTAATTTTATCATTTGTATCTTTGTAAGTCGAGATGTTTGGTAATAATTTTGTGTGACATAAACCTAGTAATAAATATTATTGTGTAAAACACCCTTCAGACGCATGTAGCAATAACTGTTTATATTTCGGATACATCCTGTTTTTTATTAATACATTTTGGCGCTGGAGGATGTTAGATATTTGTGTATCCGACCATACTTTTTAGTCTGTGGTAACTTTTTGATATCTATGAAAAATGTGTGAGAACGGAGTCTTTTGTAGAGAGAACGTTAAGTAATAAAACAATGGTGAAAAAAAAAATGTAAGGTGTTTGTTCTTTAATCTAAAACCTGCAATGCAAAAGGACTCAACATAAAATTACCTATCGAAAACAATCTTCGATACAAAGTCTCTAACTCAATCAAAATAAATAGCAAAGATAAAAATGCAGTAGGTCAAGGTAATCCAATATTCAGCCGATTTGATTGCGAAAGCACTCGGGGATTGAGTTGGTTTATCCAATAAGAGAAAACAGACCTTGACATTGCGCGGATTTTTCCGCATTTGTAATACATATTGCATTAGTCATCAGACGGTAGGTTCTTTTAGAGTTTGCGAGAATATAATAGGGCCACATCTCAAGTCTATGAATGCATTCCACCGTGACATGACATAACCGTCACATATAGAACAGGTATTCTCTTTCACATATAGGAAAGGTATTCTCCTGGGAAGTTGCAGTGGCTTCATCGATCAGTAATTCAGTGTACTTAGTCAATGTACCAACCTTCTATTAGACTATGAGCGTAGTTCATCAAATATTTGTAGGGTAGGTATAGGAATATATACATATAGGTATTCTACTAAATAAGCAACTGAGAAACAATTTTTAACTCTGTGGAATTGCTGAAATTGTTTCGACTCACACGCAAGGTAACAGCAAGACAACACTGCACACTGGTTACTAGATCATCCTGTAGATAATAAAATTTAGTTCACAAAGCAAGGTGGAACGACTTACAAGTGTGTAACAAAGCTTATAAAGGGACAAAGAGCTAAACAACGACGTGTGGAAATCACCCTTACGTCTCAGGTAGGTCAGTGACCCCGCTCTTATTCACCCCGTTGCTTAGCTTCAGATTCTTTTCAGAACAATACCGCTGTGGTTTGAATATTGATGTTGGGACATCAATCTTGGCTATAATTTGGTTTAAGATAGTATTAGAATATTTTATCAACGCTTTTTATTTTTTATGGTAAGAAGGAATTTTTATACCTATTTATTGCTTTTTATGATGACTACGTTTCTGTGTCGTTGACGTTTTCTACATCGATTATAAAAACGTCTTTGAACAGTTGTGAGAAAAATAAGTAGTTATTATAATCACGAGTTTGTTTTTAGTGCCTTTGACTAGGAATATTGTTTACTAGACTTTCAATAACATTATTTTTACCTAGTGCATTCTTCTATCGCCTTGCCTTATGGAATCAGAATAATATATCGGACATTCTATTGCCAAAGGAAAGAGTTATTTTTACTGAAGGAATCTTGTTTCTCAACTCCTTCGTTAGTAATCATATCGGTTGCTTCATTCTTTGTCGTGGTTGCCGTTAAATAGGTCTTATGCACAAATAAATTTGACCCGAAGACACGGCCCTAACATCTGTAAGCCATACAAATGTTTATCCTGATGCGTATGGAATCGGCAACGCAAGCACACAAGGCGGACACTTGGAGCTGCGTCAATTGGGTTATCAAAACAGTATACTCTACCCATAATAGAAAATCGCCTACGTAAAAGTGAGCAATTTACAAAGAATAAGTATATTGTTTATCCTTTCGTGTTTCTGGCATACGACAGGAGCCTGGACTTTTAGAAAATTTGGTTTGCTATAAATAAGCAGTTTTTTCTTCGAATGCTTTACTTTTTCAGACCGACTCAATTTTGATACTTACGTTTCGTTGGCAATATTCGTATTTTACAGAAATGTGCAGTTGTTAATAACTGGTTTTCAATGTCGTCTAAATCACCTACTTAGTCACAATAGCCAACCAAAAAAGCTTACAAGTTCACACAAAGATACAAGAGCCATCATAACTAAATCAATTACCTATAGCTTCATCTATCTGGTCCAAAGACTCTTGAAAGACATTCCTCGACCACAAAGAGAGGTGAAAATGGAAGGTATTAAACCAGACCAGACACGCTCCGACAATAGATCTTTTAAAGCCTTTGTCTGATCTGACTGCGCTGAGATGAATACGGATCTCTTAGGCCACGATATTTATTCGTTTTTCAATGATTTATGGTCATCCTGTTAAGAAATCCTATGTATTAACTCTCGTCTGCGAATGAATTAGAATAAATCTGAAATTGACGTAACGAAGGATACCTCTCTGAGACTTGGATGAGCTCTCGGATTAATGAATGAAATGAAAACGAGACGAGTATTTTCTGTAGGTATTAAAAATAAACCTTAAAGCTTCGAAGTAAATATGTACAAATATTCTTGTTTCCTTCTGAAAATGTAAGCAAACAAAGTTCTAAGCGATTAGCGAAGAGGAGTTTGTTGATGCCACTTAAATATTCGTGGAAAGATATAAGGATGATATCATCTTGATATTCAGGAATAAAAAACATTTCAGCGGAAAAATACAGAAACGAAATTATTTTATGGCTGATAATCAAAACAACTTACGGGAAGTGATATTCTGAAAATGTTGTCAAAGGTTTCAAACGCACATCAACCCCTCATTTCAAACCTCTTTTGTTCGCAATTCGAATCAATCTCGACAATGTTACGCGAGTTTGACGCCTATAATCAAATTCTGTTTCAATTCTGATCGGTCAGGTTATTCTTGTTAGTCTCACCCAAAAAATGCATTGACAATCTACAGTAAGTAGGTACTTTAGCTAACCAAAAAAGCTTAGCTTTAGTGGTCAAAAGACGCTGCTTATTTACTACCGTTACGCCAATGAGACCGTTATAAAACTGGGTGATACCTCATCATTATCATCATTTCAGCCGAAAGACATCCACTGCTGGACATAGGCCTCCCCCAAGCCCCTCCACTTCGACCGGTTCTGTTCTTCTCGCATCCAACGGGTTCCTGCGGCATTCACAAAGTAGTCGGTCCACCAGGCCTTCCAACGCTACGTCTACCGGTAGGTACGCGATTGCCACTCCAGAACCTTTCGGCTCCATCGGCCATCTGTTCTGCGAGCAATGTGCCCTGCCCACTGCCATTTAAGTTTGGCAATTCTTCGGGATACGTCGGTTACGTTGGTTCTCCTGCGGATCTCCTCATTTTTGATTCGATCACGCGGGGTGATAACTATTGCAAAATTTTATTTTTAAGTAAAGTATTTCACTTATTGAAATATGTTCTGTAGACATTGTTAGTATATTCAACTAACAGAAAGGTGATTGAATCTTTTCCCTCGAGGGAATGTGCACCGGTTTGATTCGATTCCCAAATGCAGGTCAGGCCAAATTGTGCTGCCAAGCCAACTGAATTTCTTGAAACGAATTTGGTGCAAGGATCTACATTCAAGTTTAGAAGTAACTTTTAATTGGAGCCGTTAATTTTTTAAATTTATTTATTTATCCATTTATTTTAGACATCAAGGCCCATATAAAACACATACAATCCAATATTAATATAACTTTAAAAAACTAAATACATAGGTACTACATTATAATTACACTAAAAAACTAACTAACGCACACGAAGTGTCTTTTCGTGTTTCGCTGACTGGTGTCATGTAGCCGGCCACGAAACCGGCGGTACACAACACCCTTCGGCCAGAACTCTTCCTTGGGGAACTTCTCCAGATGATGTGTCGGAACACGCACCACGAATATTTTAATTAATTAATACTACAATCGGACGGTTAAACAACACAGTAAAATTTTGCAGGTGTTAAATATATTTTATTTCCTCATTCAATTCGAAGAAGCAATATTATAAAGCTGAATATCTGTCAAATACAGAGGAAAAGCTACCAACAATAATTTAAGTACTGTCAGATTTTTACTAAACTACCCGTAAATAGATAGATCGAGATGTAAAATACTATATTGTACAGCAAAATTGAAACAGTTCGTACCATCTATACTTCTAAGGGCAGGCTAAATTCGCAAAAAAACGTTCCAAAGGGTTATTAAGTCACTGATTCCAACCGCTAATATCATCAGAGAATTACATATCATACGTTTTATACGGTATATTCTTGATAAAGTATTAAGTTACACTGACCATCGCCAGTATCTACCTACCTTTCGAGGGCTCTTCAATCACAATAAGCATTAGAATTAGGGTTGCGCCCTATACCGTCCTTCGGTTCCAAACAATGTACCACGTCGCATTATTATAAGTTAAAACCCGGATTACATGGGTTTAAGTGTAAACTTAAAAAAACCTTTGGTGAAATTATGCAACATGCAGAAATAGTATTTGCATTTGTAATGAGGTTTTAAAGTTATTCTATTGCGTTATTTCGATCCTCGCGTTACATTTTGTAGTGCTGGGGAGCAGGGCGTGATAAGTAAGGATAGGAATCTCGATGAAATAGATACTTAATCAATATTAAAATAAGGTTTGTCTTTCTAGATATCGGTCGAATCAATTATTATCACCTAAATTAAAATATTGATTTAATTACATATCAACCACTCAAGTTTCCACCTGTATAAGAATTTAGACGGATTACCCTTCATTCTTCAGCAAAGACTTCAAAACCCGGGATTGGCGTCAAGAAGAGTCCAGTATGGTTAAGTTTTATAAAATCCAATTGTGATTCTAATGATTGACTAGCGAATGAAGCAATAACGGATGATCCAAGCAAACACTATGAAAGCTTAATTACTTAATATGCAATAAATCACGCGAAGTAATTAAAATGCTGATTCATAGGGGAGATAACGTTGATTTCCTAATGAAATTAGCATGTTGTTAGTAGGGTACAACCGAGAATTTATTATGCGCATCTCTGTTGAAAACACATTTGAATTTGGTGGCATCTCGAAAGCATATTTGACCGGCTAGCTTCCTTTAAGAGTTATAAAATGCATATGATGTGATTTAAAAGTTTTATGGCATATTTAAGTATTTGAATATTGGTAAATATTGTTTGCTAGACCAACCCGCACTGGGCCCGCGTGGTGGATTAAGGCCCACTCGCTCTCACCGAGAGGAGGCCTGTGCCCCAGTAGTGGGAACATTATATGCTGAATATTTTTTGTTACAGATGTGATAGATCGTCATCTAATATCAATGAAACAAAATCGCTTTTATATCCTTCTGTACAGTTTCACCAACATTTAATAAGGCTATGTATGCTTTCAAAAGGTATTTAGTAGTTGTTTTCTGCGCTTACAAAACCATTAAGCGATCACTATGGCAGCTGACAAAACAATAGGTACGCCTTATAACCCTTTAGTGCCTTCTAATGCTTCAATAGTCAATTGCAAACCGTCAACGGCAATTTTGCAATATACTATTGTCCGAATTGGAAACATTTGTTAATTCGAGATGTTATTACAAAAATTACCATAATCGAAGCAACCAGCCGTAAAGACATTGTGAATGGCCCAAGGGTGGCCGGCAATCAACAATCAGGGTGTTTAGACGAAAACGAAAGTAGAAACCAATTTTCTAACTTATCATAAAGCTGTAAAGTTCAGTTTTCTGTGTAGTATTTCCCGTGATATGTTGGTATTTTCGGGTTTTGTAAATATGCAGAATTTAAAGGGTTAGTTCAATGACCCGATTGAAGTGTCGAGATAACGTTTTAAGGTGTTAATTTGTGTTAGTTGCTTTATCAGAAGGTTTGATCAATTTTTTTAAAGTTCAAACAGTTCCCCTACCTTCACGTAGGCCTCGTTAGGCTTGTTTAATGGTTTAATGTTAGAGAGCCAAGGTACCGGATGTTCAAAATGATTTTCTTAAAATTGAGTTAGTAAACTTGATACTTGTAGACGTTTTAGGATTTAAGTGGTCCCGTGATTTCAAATGATCACAAATAAAAATAAACGAGCGAAAAAGATTCTGAGCTAACTTTGATTTGGTTATTTTTAGCCACGATGTACTTAGAATGTTTACCATACTATCATTGCTACACCTAGTTTGTATAACCGTATTTATTTTATGGGTCATAAAATAGTTTTAACATAAGCATCGTCCTCAACCATGAACAATTTCCCCTTTTGAGTACACTGACATTGCAAAAAACACACTTCTTCCTCATCGTAAAATAGCGTCCGAAAGTGTGTGTGCTCTAGCAATAAAAATGGCAATAATTTTCCTGTACATATAATAAAACAACCGAGTCCAAATTGAAAGAGGGCGAGATTTTTATACAGCGATAAAATATGGTCGAAGTACTTACATCATAGGGATTCGAGAGCCATGCCATTAAGCTTAGCAGTTTTAACTTTTCAACAATCCATATCATATTGTCAGACAGAATACTCGAATGAATTAGTGCAGAAATAGGTACTTTTACTTAATTGGTGAAACTTCATATTCATACTCGTGATGGGTATGGATATGGATATCCAATAAATGACGAAGCGATGAAACAAAAAAAAAAGAAGTTCTACTTATCATATCTGTGAAGTTTTGCCAGTTATATAATAATTTGATATCGTAGGCAGAACATATCGGCGTAAAGAAAACTTTCCGGGAACAAGAATCAGCTACACCAAGTGGTTTGAAATAAAGGCATGATGGAAATAAACGTTTTAAAAATAAAAACAGAGAAATGCATATAAAACCTCTCACGAAAGGAAAAGATATGAAAGGTGTCAAGAGAAATGAAAGTAAAGAAGATAAAACAAACAACTGAAATGGATTTACCGATAAATATGCAAAGAACACTATTTATTCTCAGATGATATTCAAATAACGAGACCCGGTAACAAAAGATGTCAGGCGCGTTATGAAATGAAAAAAGCTCATACAAACACAATAAATACTCCTCATCTCGCTAATTTTATTAAAAAAGCAAACCATTCATTGTGCATAATGTCAACAAAATATTCGCGTTTATTTGTGTTATAGGTGACTGGTTTTATGGTTGTCCATGTCCAGGAATACCAGTTTTGCACAGAATCTGTTTGCACAATTCTTCATGTTTATTTTGTGTGCCTACTTAAAAAATATTTTATTCAAGGGGTTCGTTAAAGTAACATGAGTGTCCCACTTCAAATTGCGATTCATTATTTCATTGTCATCATGGCTTTTATTATCTGCGACCTTTTTTGCGATGTTAGAAAAACAAACTTTTTGTTTGTCTATCGTTAGCAAACTTGTCTGTTACACTTCTGTTGCAGCACCACTTTTATTGAGTTATTAAATTGTCTACCTTATGCCTTACACAATAGAGTTTAAAATTTAATGTTGCAGATGAACTTTGACATCGTTAGTAATTCAATATCTTTTGAAACAAAAAATACAGTCGCATTAACACACGCTTTGGGATCATTGGGAACAGATGGTAGTTTTACCATAAGTGGTTTATCTTATCGACTCGACGATTATATCATCGATGTACTAAAGCGCTAATTGATTCATTCATTAATGACCAATTTATTTAACACCAGTAATACCCTAAGCCCCCATCTGCTTCTTATCTGGGGACAGTTTACAAAATTTTATTTGGGAACATATTTCTTCCATTAACCCGGTGGCTTCTTTTTTCTTATTTTAGAGATCTGGGTCGTAATAGAAAAACATTCATTGTATCAGCTGTATCCCTGCATGTCGTTAAATCAATAGAAAAGGGTAGGTTGGTATAATATTAATCCTTTGCTAGTACCAGTAAGGCAGTAACTTTAAATATATGAAAGAATGAAAGAAAACAAAGAAAATTATTTACTGTGACTCGCACAGGAAGATCACAAACTAAACTATAAATACAAACATAAATAAAAAACAACACCACCTCCACCACCCGTTTCACATCATCGTATCTTTACATTTCTATGTATGGCACCATATTATTATTGTAAAATAATTAAAAAAAAAACATAATATATAAAATACCATACCCTACAAATGCAACCAAAAACAAAATAATAGTCCACTGAAATTACTCTGAAAATAAACTTCAAGCAAAATTGACCTGAAACTGTCAGTAGATATTCAGTAATGCATTTTTTAGCAGTGGGTCGCCACTGGACAGCTTATCGATAGCTTTAAATTGAATTTCTCCCTATCAGTCAATATTCCTTGAATTTCTCTACTGGAGATTAATGTTTGTTATCGTTTTTATAATTATTACTAAGTTCCCCTTTTCATGTCTTTTCATGTTTTAAGATTTTTAGTTACGAAGGAATGACTCGTATTGCAATTTTTTTTTTAATTTACACATTTCTGCATCTTAATTCCGTAACACACTAACAGTAGCAATGGCTTTAAAATTGACAGTTCAACAACATTCATTGCGTAATTTACGTTCTAGGACAGACAAATTTTTCGAACATTCATGAAGAAATGGATTAGCATTATCCTTAAAAATTATTCAGATTGTGATTGCAAGTGTCTTACGCCACTAGGGTGTTGGATTTGAATGAAAGCAATAAAATAATCTATTATTAAGTTAAATATTGCATTTGATTGTATGACTAAAATTACCGGATGTCCATTCCTATTATCCATCAAAGCTCTACCTTTTCTACGATACGAATTTCTTATAATATACTAATGTGGATCGATTATCACCAAAACTAGTTGAACCAACTCCATTATAAAAAAATAGACCATAAAATTGTTACGATTCTTTCTTGGATTTGGCATAGCCATAAAAACTCTGAACATTTTTCTCAATTACATTGGTAACGAAAAAGTGAATTTACTCATAAGTTTTTTTAGCCTCATAAATAATGCTTTAGTTAGAGCTATAATAAACTTGAGGTCCGCTCTTATTTTCTTAAGATAAATGGGCCGTTTTTCATATTTTAACACTTAACTTTAAAGTGGTACAGAGAAGGCAATAAAACTTTTTCATAAATCCATATTTATAATTTTTCCTCGTTATAAATTATAATGAGAATAATTAATGTGGCGTATAAAATTAATCTTGGAGTTCTAGCGTATTTATCAAGGAACTTGATACAATTTACGACCTAAAACATTACACAAAAAATATGACACAATTTAAAAGACCTATCTACCTAACAAGCACTCCAAAGTCCGAACAAGGCAAAATGATAATAAAAGGGAGAATGATAAAAAGATAAAAGAAAAAAAAAGAGCTTTTTCGGACGGAAACAATTAAGAAATGTTGAAAAATTCGTTACTGTTTAATTAAATCAGAACAAGAGTCAAACGTAACGAAGCGGAAAGTCACGCGCGGCGCTCAAACGTACCTTACTTTGGAGCGTTATGTCTATAAGTATAAACTAATCAGTTTTGTGACCCATTTGGTTAAACTACATCATTATAATCAAGCCGTAGATTCTTTTACTTAAGCAGACATGCGAGACGGGTTCAAAACAAATGAGCTAAGTAATAAATAATTATGTGATGTGATTTGAAGGGTGATTTTGGGAAATACGCATACATTATTCTGCGCATACTAGATGACATAGTTTTCAAAGTTTAAAATTCGATCATAACCGATAGCTGCCGACTAAAGTTGGCCTATACAAGAGCGAAAAGCCTAATTATAGAAAAAACTAAAAAACATGCAAATAAATCAAAAGGGCTTGTTGCTTGTAACGATAGAATATGTATCATCAATGCAAAAAAAGCACAACAAAGTCTAGATTGTTGACCTATTTTATAAAGGTACAGCTAAAAATATCTTAGACGCAGTAACTGACCTTCTATCTAAATCAAGGTGCCACACAGATGATCATATCACCCCTGCTAATCGATAGAAAAATGGAAATGAACTGTAAAATAGAGGTGGGACAATAAGTCTAATGAATGACGGTGGAAGAATAGAATATTCCTATGATAGTATACATTTTTCTGTGGGCGGGAATATAATTATAGATGGGAGTGGATAACATGATAAAGGTTTCTTTAGTAGGTTACTTACTACTATCTATTTATTTACTCTCGTCAACTGTGCTTTATATACTAACAACATCCCGTGGGGATATCCTAGGTGT
The DNA here is from genome assembly GCA_914767645.1 of Hydraecia micacea. Classification (NCBI taxonomy): domain Eukaryota; kingdom Metazoa; phylum Arthropoda; class Insecta; order Lepidoptera; family Noctuidae; genus Hydraecia; species Hydraecia micacea. The sequence continues at coordinate 9,104,300 of OU611794.1, forward strand.
CAGCTACCATACAAAATTTTATCAAAATTGGTGCAGCCGTTTGAGCGTTAAGAAGTAACAAACATATAAACACACACACACTCACAAACTTTCGCCTTTATAATATTAGTGTGATGTTTCTAAGTTTTATAATTTTCGCTTTTTAGAGTTCTGTACTTCAATAAGAAAAATTATAGGATCACTTCGTTGTCCGGCTGTCCGTCTGTCTGTCACGAGTCACGACCCTTTTTCCCGTCGTAGAGGTATCAAGTTCAAATTAATCCCCTATATTTTGCCAAGCAAAGTTTAATAAAATCGTCGGAAATTACATTCCCTGCTTTTCTCACCGTCACTCAGTCAACATCTTCTTAACGAAAAATTAAGACACTTTATTCACGCACGGATAACCTTGAACCTACTTTAAAAATAAGCACTTTCATTCGCTTCCCTCTAAAGATCAAAGTCAAGGTAACGAGGTCGCCGAGTCCGTGAACAGAGTTCAGAGCTTTCAGTGTCGGTTTCATTAAGCCATTCAGAAATAACTTTACCCATAGAATTGACTACGGGGAGGCAAACATTTTAAATCTATAGATATACAACTATACCTAGGTACATACAAATAAATAAAATTGATGTGTCTGTTTGTTTCAAAATAACACCTTTTTACTAAATGCATACTTATTAACATTAACATATACGACAGTATATAGCTAAGGTATTTATGACAAAAAAACAATTAGTTAAATATTCGTCTGTCTGTCTGATTTGATCCGGCTAATGTCCGAAACGGCTGAACCGACTTTGATGAAATTTGGTATGGAGATAGGTACTTTGAACGAGCAGTGCATGGTGGCCCAGTGGTAACGACCGCGACTTACGAGATATAGGTCGTAGGGTCGAACCCTGACAGGCGCATTACATTGTGTAAATTATTTCATCACCACTGCTCTCAAAACGGTGAAGGAAAACATCGTGAGGAAACCGGCATGTCCTAGAACCAAAAATTCGAAGACATGTGAGATCTAACAACCCGCACTGGGCCCGCGTGGTGGATTACGGCCCACTCCCTCCCACAGAGAGGAGGCCTGTGTCCCAGCAGTGGGAACATTATAGGCTGATTATTATTATTATTCATTTATTCACTCGAGTTACAAAGACTCATAGACAATATAAAAAATTCAATAGGCACGTCACACATACTTACATCCAACGACCATACAGCGTTGCTTACATCAAACAAAAATACAATACAAAACAAAAACCACCGTACCTTCAAACCTTACAAAAATGGCCGACGACTATAGGTGACGTGCAAGTCACTGCAGCGGCGCATGTATGGACAGTCGAGCCTGTCCGCTATCATCATCAGCTCGCTGTTGGGGCTGCCACGCACCCTGCGCACCAGAGAAGCGCTCCGCTTACGCATCATTGCATAGGAGTAGTCGACGCTAGCTTCGGCAAACATGCCCGAGGCACTACAGACAATAAGGAGCGAAAATATCGATATTTTAATTAAAACAAGCAACAAAAGAAAATGGTTGCCTATTACGTTCTGCATGGATATGGAAATAAAATTGTAAAACTTCATCCATTGCACCAACGTAGTGTACAATCAGGACGGTTGTATATTGACATCACTAGAGCGTTCCTAATGCATGTTTTCCAGCAACAAACACTGCAATATTTTGAACGTGATTCTAGCTCTGATGTTGCACAGTGCGACAACTGAGCCGAACGTGTATGCACTTCAAAACGGCCACTAACAAAGCTACGCGACACTGCGGTCGACATGTCGCAATTTACGCTGTAGCGGAGTGTAGCGTCCCGTTCACTTTGTGAAAAATATGGATGTATTTTTTGCAGAGTGTACGATAAACTGCAAACGATGTAAATTGACGCCTTTGACGGTGTGAAGTGACTGCTATTGCTATCAGAGTTTCGGTACTTTAGAGAACGACCGACATTTCCCACAGACCATTTAATTATTACTGCATGCATACGCGTACGTGTGCCGAAAATCATTAAAAAATCACGACACTAACGAATGCAGCATCCGTACCAAATGGGCATCCGATACGAGTATTCGTATCGGATGCCCATTTAAACACGATGTGATGTTAATTTCAAATCAGTCACAACCCGACATTTTAAAGATAATACAATTTATTGTATTGCAGATTTGAACACGCGTCCCGTAAAAAAGGTTCTAAATTAAAATGAAAACTCAGACCCTTTGTATTCATTACAATGGAGGTAAAAATTTCGAATTCAAGTATCTAAGTTCATTGACAAACACGCGTACGACAAAATTAATTAGTTCCATCAATCACTGGTTGAATGGTGTCAGTCTAACACCGGCCCACTGGTTTGAAAAAGACCAACTACCTATTGAAAAAAAATTTAACGTGATTCGACCATTGTGTGAATAACCCTTCTATTGCTGGGTTGATAAAAAGTTGTGACTTGTGTGGGGCTCGCTAGCGCCTGGGCGGAGATATACTGGGACAATATTTTGAATGCGTTGGAGATATGATAAGTGAAGATTTATTTTGGGACAACGTGCTATGCGACGCGTGTGATTTGGAATGCCGGTCGTCTAGTTACATAATATTGATACGACTAAGTAATTACGGGAAATGTGAACTTAAAGATTAGAGGTTTATTTACTACTATTGATGTTGCTAAGTAATTAAATGTGTAGTAACAGATATTTTGTTCATATTTGGAAATAATTTATTATTATTATTTGTCTTCCTGTATGCTGGCGTCGCCAATCGCCATCGTTGAGCTAAGTGAATTTTCTGTGTGTGTTTTTGTAACTTTATTACGATTACGAAGATATCATGTGGATTTTCAGTCTATAACTTAACAGATTTAACATTCCTATTAATCATCATTAATAAAGTATTATTTTAGATCCATAGCTGATGAAAGCACAGCTAACGCCTTCACGGAATGACGTCCGAAGTCATATTTGCTCATTATTTACTAACCATTGAATAGCCATTTTAGATATCGATCAGTCATCAATCACCGAGCGAGGGGAGATGTTACATGACAATCAACCGAGTCTTTGTGATCTATTTATTGTTAAAACTACAATATGATATGATACCGGAATTGATAAATAAACTCATATTCTGCAAAAAATATCGGTAGAAATTCCATTTGGATATGACAAATTGTGTCTAAATAAAACGTTATTTTTTATTATTATTTCGTCAGGTTCGTGCCCTCTGAAATATATTTGTGACAATACGATACGAGACCGTCGGGAAGATAATTTACATATCTATAGGTGATACTTTGAATATGACAGCAATCTATCATGCATGGTGACAATGTGCGCGCGCCCTCTGTCGACCTTTCGACGTATTTCGGAACAGTTCGGCGAAAACTTCAGGGTTGTCACGCAAGTATTATTATTTGCGAAATAATGATTTAAAATAATTTGTAACTGACACCTGAGTTTGATATTTTTGTGGATTTACATTATTCATCTTGATATTATCTGATTGTGCCAGTGATTATTATTACCATATATTATTACCATTTTATTTATACTTACCATGTTTTGAAAAATAATAAAAAAGGTATCTAAGTCCTTACTGTAGAGATTATGATCTACATGGTTCGTGGCATGCAACCTTTTTGGTAATTAAGTATAAGGTAAATGGTAATGGCATAACATTATAAGATAAACGCCAATACGAATTGAGAAGGCAAAAAACAGCACCGTCAGATTTGGCTGACAAGCCAAGTGAGAAGGAAAAAGATGAAACGATTCCGTTATAATTAGGTATTTTAACTGAAATATATCGTTTTATTGATGTAGGTACAGACGCCAGCACATCAAGCTACTACAATAAGTCAAATTGCTTTAATTGATTTTTCAACTTTATCGCTACAGCATAAGGTTCAAGGTTGATTGGGAAAATGTTTGTACCTCTACGTATTACCTAGTGATAGCAGAGACAGGTGAGTGAGACTCGTCTCTACCAATTATTTAGCCATAAACAAAAATAATCAAAATGAGGTACCTAAGTACATAATAACCGTCACACACATTGAGAGAAGTTTTTCTACAGAAATATTCACCTAAACGCAATTGTTTTGGTAGTACACATTGACTTCTTTTGAAATCATTGGTAGTAAATGAGTAATAGTGCCCTAACGTAGGAATAACACAAACATTTTGTGGGCTCGACGTTCATTATCATTGTCATTTGGTGCCACACGGGAACGCAATTGGCATAACAATGCTGAGTCGGCGCATCTTTTTCTAATAAAAAAACCTGATTTGCATTATGACATTTGTTGTTGTCAGTGACTGACAGCTAGTGTCAAAGTCAAAAGTATTATTTTTGTGTTTAATAATTTTACAATATAAAAGATTCAACGAAGGGTTGAATATTGATTGGGTATGGTATTATTTTATTTTAAGTTTGACTACTAGGGTGCAGAAAAATCTGTTTACATGGAAGTACAAATCAAAGCTAGATTATATAATTTTATTACAGATTTATAACTACACATAAACATTGTCATGTGACTTGTTACTTTAAAAGTCAAGGTACTCTTTCATTAATGGGGTAGCGATTAAGACAAAACGTAATTTCTTTATTCTTTAATAAGTACAAGTTTCAACCAACACAAGCAAAAGAATAACTTACCTACAGTCTTACAAATTCGCTCATTATTATTCAGCCTTTATTCGTTCCACGTAAAATAAGTGATAAACAAAAGGCAAGAAACCCTTACTTACTAACTTTTGTTTAGATTGTGAGAAAAAAATACCCCTAACTAAAGGCCCTTAATTAATTTGTCCTCATTTGCATTTTGAGGTGAAGGTTTTTTAACACTATTTGTAATAGAAAGAAAAGTGTTACATGTTTTGTAATTATAAGCTGTGTGTGTTTTTAAAGCATCATGCTGTGTTTTTTGAGCAAACAATGCAGTGAAACTGGTATTTATCAAGCTTTTATAGTTTGCATTTTGTTACACTGGCGTGGCGCCGATTCCCTTATTCACAAACTAAACTAAATTTAAGTTCAGTGCATCTTATTCTTCAGAACATAAGTGTCGAAACACACTATGCCGAAGGTACGCGGCCGAAGTTCCGCGGCTGATTTTACTGTATGATATAACGCAACGTAATTTCGGCATACATGTGTCGTCAGTAATTCAAATAGCATTGCAGGCGTAATCATGCCGAACTTCGGTCGCGTAACTGCGGCATAGTGTGTTTAGACACTAAATATTAGTTTAGTCCTTCAGCGCCTGACATTTAAATTGACGTATTTTTAGTAGCCAATTTCGTCTAAACTAACTCTATGGAGTATCTTGATTTGACAGGACTGAAATGAATCCTTATGAATCGGAAATAATTAAGTACCTAATGCTAGCTATCACAGAGCTAAGATAGTTTTGTTTAAATCCAAAACTCATCCCAGAGCTTCTGTTAGGTAATGGAAATATGGGTATTATACAGCCTAGAAACGTAAATAACAAACCTGTGCAGATAAATAAAAACTATTAAAACCGTACGGGACACTTTAGCCCCAGGTAAAATCCAACAGAAAACAATTCAATTGTCTGCGGTCGCTAAATCTATTGATGTTCGCAAAAAACTTGTAAATTCTTTTTTTTTATCGCCGCCATCGAAAACTAGCCCCTTTTATGGATGGAGTACGTGAGCCGGCAAATCAAACAGAGCTCGGTTTAGCATTTATTTGTATTGTATTGTTACGGTCCAAGTATTCCGCGAACGGTTCGGATCGGAAAGGAGTTTATTGAAAAGAAAAAAATGGCCGCGCAAAAGTTAGAACATTACCTACTTCTACCAAAACATATGTATTGTGTACACCTATCTACAATTTTATACTGTAGAACTAGAGAGTGTATTTGGATACGGTGCTCAATTTGGTACCCAATTGAGGACCGTATCCAAATACATGAGCGTTGTCGACAGCAACCGCCGACGTCTCGACGGCTAAAACATTAGTCACCCTGTTTCAAATTTTCAGACTACGTAACATGTTACATGTGACTCTGAAAGTCTGAAATTGCTCTATGAAAGGCTACGCTTGAAATTAATTTTGTACTTACATACAATATAAACATATTTTACACATCGTTCATACCTACTCAAAAATCATAAAACCAATTCTGTTAGTGTTACTATAAATAGAGCTTCACATTCATTAAGTATTCTCAATTTCTCAACCATAAACAAGGATAAAGAAAGAAAAACTACCTACCTCGAGTTACGCTAAGTAACTTAATACCATAAACCCTAGTCCTTTGTTAATCTCAGCCTCAACCCTCTTTGTTCATGTGTGGGTCCACTAATTAAAAACTCTATGCAAAACATCTCCCTGTTATTTAGAGTCCAAAATAATGTTTGCTGTTTCTTGTTTGGACCGCACCCATGCATCTAATGAATAAATTGGGTTCATCCAATTTGCATACATTGTTACAATGCTTGTTACGATTTTTTTAAATAAAAATTGCTTATGTAATATTTGTAATAACCACACAACTTTTTGTTATACCTTTGTGTTTTTTACGTAGGTACCGTACTTACCCATAAAACGAGCACGTAGCGAAATTAACGCTAAATATGTTAGGTTATGCATCGCTAGCTGAGGCCACGCCGTGGATGGGCTATCCCTACACATTGACATACACTGGTCTGGTACCCCATTTAAAAAAGTTCCTCAGGTTTTGGTGGTCAGATTATTTTGACTATGTCATTCGTTCCATGTGAAATACTGATCTGACATCTAACCAGTTTAACTAGAAGTCTACTCACATCATCACATGGCAATTGGCATATAATAATCATTGTTTCCAGCGGGGTAATTGCGTAACACACTAACAGGATTCAGTGTAGGCCTTGCCATCTGGTGACAGCGATTGTCGCAAACTGAGTCGCAATTTTTGGTTTCATTCATACTTATTTGGTACCATGACGTCCATAGAGCAGCTCAAGCGATGCAGTTTAGGAACCTAAACTGAAATGTCTTGTTTTTGAATCGTTTTTAATTAGATCATGGTAGGCCACCAGTACACTGAATCGACTGCTTCCTAGGTAACCCAACAAACAAAGCACCAATTATGTATGTGTATGTGCTGGAAGCGAGAATCACAGAACCAATCTAAGTGGCGGTGCTTGGTGGCCATGTCCAGCAGTAGACGTACATTCTGTTGAAATGATGATGATGAACATTACGATGATGAATTATGTAAGTACTTACTTACTATCGGAAAGTAGGTACGGTAAGGTACTACCTATGTATAAAGTTAAGTAAAGGTAGGTACTGGACTCGGTACTCGGAAAGATTTTTTGATCAAGATTATAATAATAAATAATAATAATAAATTTATTGAACCAATGTTACAAATCAATGTTACAAATATTACCTTATAATTAACTTAACTTAACGTCGATTTGTAGCTGTTAGCGATCATCATTTGGATCTTTACGGTGGTCCCCAAACTAGGCGGCTAGATTTGTACTGACAATTCATAAATTAATTACCTACCAGAAGAAAAATACAAAAGTTAAAAATAAAATTAAGTACTTTATTCTTTTTAAACATCCAAATTTTAATTTTCGAACACAATGCGCAGGAGCAGTTACGCTAACGCGATAAACCGATAGTAAAATATAAATGGTGCGTGAAAATTGTGCATTATCGTAAATAAAGAAACGGAATTGACAACAAAGGAGCTCTTCATATAACAATAACATCGTGTTTTTTCAACCCTTTTGCGCTCTGAATTAAATGCAATAAATCTTGTTTCCAATCTGACGTGATTCTGCGGCTCTTCGGATGTTAAAACGATAAAAAGTTTCATCGTTAAAGTTGCGATAAAGTTTAATAAAAAAAAAATATATATAAAAAGTTAACTAAACGCGTTGCGCATGCTCCATATAATTTTCCAGTTATGGTGCAATTTCTATGGCTGCTCGGAACTTTTTTATGGTTTTCTATTATGCTGAGAAATTCTGCTTTTGAAACACGGTTTTAAAAATTTTAACTGTATCTCAAACAACTGCTTCCAATCCAACTTTTGTATGATTGGAAATGGTAATAACTTTTTTTTCAACACGTCTATTTTTTATTCTTTTCAATTCATTTCTGTAGGTACAGAAAAGTAGAATCTGGACTCCAATTTTTTTTCCGCTTTAAATCTTTATTCATTGCTTAGATATTGGCCGTTACATTTTTACAATAACATTACTAAAACGGTTCTTATTTTTTGGCAATTGTCAAAACTGGTTCGCATTTCCGTTCCAATAAAAATCATAAGAAATTGGATGCAATTATGAAAACGCGTTACTTATGAAACTTTAAACATCTGGCAACCAGTTCCTTCTAACTTAAACATAATTCACCGTCGCGGCGTACAATATTATTTAAAACAACAAAAACTTGTTATAACTACGTCACAGTACCTGAACACACACAATTGGACATCCGACACGCGCCTCCTTATTAAATTATAAAGAAAATAAACCGGTAAACTTGACAACCCCTACCATTTTGAAGAGTCCGTCTTTATCTGTAGTATCTTGTTTTATTGAAGTATTTTAAAATTGGTCGATTTATAGCTAGGGGAACCTACCGGAAAGGAGAAGGACCCGCCACGCGCCTAACCAGGTGGGTGTGATTTTTTTTCTTCGCCCATATTGAAAAAGGAAATGACTTTTTAAGCCAATTTTTGTTAAGGGTCTTGGGAATGAGTAAATACTGGCGTTCATTTGAAAAATTAGGCATGAGATAATGAGGTTCTTTTTTTAAATTGTTTTGTAATATAACTGGCCAGTAATGTAGGTACTACTTATTGACACAATTTCTGGATTGGTTCAAATTGTCACTTAGGTACTCGTATCTAGCTAATTTCATAATGTAAGGAATAATTAATTTGCAAACGCTTGGGTTGTTGACTGGAGCAATAATAATTTTAATTACAGAACATAGAACGTAATTATCATTACTCATGAAGAAAAAAAAATGGAAACAACTTTCACTAGTAAGTTGTACTTATTATTCCGTAAATCTAATTTCACGAAACAAATATCATTTAGGTTGAAATAAATCAGAAATATTTACGATGCCTGTTTAAATTTTGAATTGGGTTCCGACGTTGGTACTTATAAATAATGTTTGAGTCAAGTAATGAACAACGCCCCTGGCTGGATGCTTTGAGTTTACTTAAGGCAACCACAGGATAGTCTGGTTAAGTAGTCGCGACCTCTCAAGGTCAACTACGAGATGCCATATATGGCATCTCTCCATTAGGAAAAAAAAAGTAATGAACATATCCCAAACGATTTTTCGAAATTCTACCCCTGTGGGGGTGAAAAGCGTTACTTAAGTTAGTAAAACAAAGATATTTGGAGGAAAGAGAGTTTGTTCATTCAACCCTTTTTGTATCTATAATTGCATTTATGAAAAATTGAAGGGTGCTATCGGTACCACCGAGCCATCAATAATATTATTATAAGAAATTATAAGAAACAGTCGCGCAGATGTCAAGCTTCCTTAACAACCCGAAACCGTATCCATTCTCGTAACTAAATGAGCCATAACGTGTGAATTTCTTCGTTCCGTTACGTTGAAGTTAACGACTTGAGAATATTACACTCGGTCAGTAGGTACTTACTTCAATGAAGCTAAAGTACCTTATAATTATCTATAATAAAATTACAGTTGGGACCTTCTCCAGAAATAGATGTTAGAAGGAGGGTTGCATTCTAAGAAAGCATCTATAGGCCGCCCGCTTAACTGAGACGTTGCCTGAGGTAGCTGCGCGGTGCGGGAGAGGTGATAGTTGTCACAAGTTAGAATCACTGAGCTCTCGCATCACGTCACCACAGACACCCCTCCCGAACTGCGCTGCTATCTCAGGTAACGTCTCAGTTAAGCGGTCGGCCTACCTATAAGTAATTAATCTATCGACGCAGGATAGCCTTTACCAGAAGTGGTCTTAGTATTATTGGTTCAGCAGCTTGGATACCATCAGGATTGAGCCGGAATATAGCAGTTCGTCGTGGACGTGGTACGACAGCGGCTCCCATGTCCTCATCTATTCTATCAGAACAGCGGGGTAATTGTGTAACACGCTTACTGTAGCAATGGCTTTCATTTTGACAGTTCAAACGAAAATTCGAAGACATGTGACATCTACCAACACGCACTGGGCCCGCGTGGTGGATTAAGTACGGCCCACTCCCTCTCGCCGAGAGATGGCCTGAGTCCCAGCAGTGGGAACATTATACGCTGATTATGATTATGCTGTCCACCCGTTTTTACGTGCACAACAAACAATAAACAAACTCAGTTTACATTTATAATAATCCTTATAGTTGTATAAAGGTGTCGGTTGTGAATTAGTAAACAATCACAATGAATAAGTACTAGGTATAAGTACTTACTTAATTAATAAAAACATTATGTGGCTCATACAACTTCGTTAATTGAAACATGTTCTGTCATCAAGTTTTGGAATCAAATTGTTAACTAAGATAATTAAAAAACCCTTTAACAAAATTCTGAGTTTCATGGGTACCTATGGGCAAAGCGTAGGTAAGGAGTAAATTAACGTACTTTCTTCGTCTGCTTCAGAGCCTTTTCCCATCCCCTCACAATCTAAACCATATACGTTAAGGTTAAAGCTTCATACAATGTACGAGAAACGAATAAGGTTCAAGTCAGGGATGTACTTAGTAGAACAGAGGGAAGTCACGTTAATTAATTAAAACGTTTCCCTCAGTTGACTTTTACGCTTGGGAGACAATACAGAGACGAAGCGTTGAAGAGTTTTTGTGTCTATGTTAAATAATATAGCATGTACATATTTACTTTGTTTCTTGAATGAAACGAGTACCTTCGTACGGCTATCTAAAAGAGTAAAATTGAAAGGGAACAATTTTTTCTACAAAAAAGTTGCCGTTTTAGCCGACTTCGGAAAGGTTCCCTACAACTTCTGATGCTATTAAGTCCACGGTAAGTACCTAAGTAGGTACTTAGATTTTGAAAGTTAAACCCTGTTAAAGTGCTAGACGATTTTATCTAACTATCGCAAGGTAAATTACTAAGCCGTTGGATTTCAAAGCAGCCAAGTACCTACCTAATGTCGCATAAATAACTCCCAAGTAACCGCGAGCATAATCGTTTCACGAAAATCCACAAAACTCCGAGACAGAAACAACCTTTTGAGCATTATCCAAGTCCCCATGTTGGTAATTAATCCAATGTTAATACGTGGTTAAAACGCATTAACACTATACGGCTTGGTTAAAGTGGGTTTAAGTTCAGTTTGACGAAGGTAGCCTTATTTACACGAGCAATTACTTCGGAAGTGAATAAATTAACAATCTTTCATTATAATAATAAATGCCTATGGCGATGGCGCCTACCCACTAATTATGAAATAACTCCAATAACCTAATATTAATTTTATAATAGCGCCATCTAGCGAAACCTATTCAAACTTTATGCTCCAACATCGATTCTTTTGTAACTTTTACTAAACACGCTACTAGATGTTACACTATTTTAGTGTACTTTAATTACCGGTAGATGGCATTGACTGAATATTGCTGGTGCTAAAAATGAGAACTAATTTTTTTTTCTAATTATTGTACTTAGGTGAATGCGCAGTGGTAGACCCGAGACCGCGAAATTCAAATTTTCTTACGTTTTTTTGCAATTTGCCAGGTCAGTGTCGGTTTTATCTTGATAAAAATTTAATTCGCGACTATAACAGGTACGTATTTACAGAATTAAAATCATTAGAATCATCATTAATACATCTTTCTAAATTAGATTTGTTTTCCATAAGAGATTTGTTGTTACGAATTTATTCTGGTGGCTTATTCCAATTGGGATTTGACAGGCACTAATTTTAGCTAGAAACTCCAACGGGCGCTTACGGGGGCTAATCTTCGGGGTTATCATGTAATTCATCCGGGAGGTTTTATAATAACTAGGCCAGGCACTGTTATTAGATGGCTGCACCTATTTCGGCGCCCGCCAAGCTGAGCTTATAACATGCTAATTTCATTTGTAACTATTTAATTTTTGAGGCAAATCCATTTAGATTTAGCTGTCTCTAAAATTAGCTACGGCTACTTTCGGACTAATTCTCCTTTGTTTCAAACATTGGACAACGCAAATGAGGTCTTCTATGTGATTCCGAGTAAAAGTACTAAGTGTTTTCTGTGTAAAAGGATCGATGATTTTGAGAATTATGTTGAACGTAGCATTATAGTAGGTATTGGGTTATGGTTCGTATAGGTATCTAAATACAGATAACCAATAACGTTCCCAGTCAATCAAATACAAAGTACTTATCAATATTAGTCGCTTTAGCTAGCGATTGGCAAAACTCATAGTCAGCGTATCAATAGCTACTATTTGGATAGTTTGAATTTATTTATTTCGTATTTATTTATTTTGAATTTAGGTATTTGATGGTTTCCTGTGATGGTTTCAAAATACTCCTATGCGCTAGTAGGTATTGCCAGTGTTTTCATTAATTATCGTATTATTGGAATCGATTTGTGTAGGTTACATTCCTAGATTAATAGATAGGTGCGACTATTTATCCACTAATAGTAGTCAAAAGCTAGCTATTATACTACGCGATATTTAGGGCCCGATATTTAGGTGACGTGTTTTTTAATAGGGACCCTTACTCCTTTATTCTTATTATTACGGTTGTTAGTGCTGCATGGATCACTATGGAAGCTTGTTGACAAACACGTTTTTTCTACGCCGTTGTTGATACGCCGTACCGTAAAGAAACAGTGCCGTGTACAAAGGGCTTAACTGCCTGGCCCAGGACATAGTTAGGTGTTCCTAGAACTCCGGCCATGACGTTCATTAGAGACTAATCTACTGACAAACTGAGCTTTATCCAATAATTGAATTATCGTTGACTTCTATCTAAGCTAACGTAAAGCGAACATTATGAAGATAGAAGTTAATTCAATAAACTCTTCAGAACTATTTGAAAGGGTGGAGTGTGCAGTATACCTAGGTAAGTATGTCATCATCCACAGCCCGAATTCACCCAATGCTGAGCATATTATAGGCCTCTCTTTTCACGTACAAACCTCAAGTTCCAGTGTCAGCCTATCCAGGTTCTATCCGCGAAGGAAACCCATCTCTCATGCAAGTATGTAGGTATGTACTTGGTAGCTCATCGTCCGATCAGGACCAGGCCCGTGCCGGACGGCGCGTATGTGTTCCACGCGCGCCTCAAAGAGATGTCAGCACAAGGGAAGGGGCCCGTTAACGCCGAAGCCTGCTGGGTCAGCGGGATTGTCCGAAAGGGTTACCGCTGCCCCGGAACATAAAGGGAACACGGGTGGGTTTTAGTCAGTAAGTCTGACACTTCCTTCCGCTCCACCCAGAGCGGGAGGAGTCATTAGATGATTTCCCATCATAAAAAAAAAGTATGTATGTACTAGATACCTACTTATATTTTTTTCTAAATATGTACATATATGGCATCTCGCAGATCAACCTAGAAGGTTGGCTGCTTAGCCGGGCTTGCCTGTAGGTGCTTCAATAAATTAAGGCCTCCAGCCAGGGCCTAAAAAAATTAAAAACTAAGCGACTACATGCTAAGGTCACCCCCTGTGGGATGTGTACCTCAGCTTAGGGCGTCGCTAGGAGAAGGCAGCAAGTGACGGGCTGGATTGGATTAATACCTAGTTTACTATAGGTTCCTAGAATTGCTAGGCAGATTGATTTCGTTACGAAATTTTCCTCTGATCTTTTACCTCTCTACAGAGAGTTTCGTCTGTACCTTCCTAGGCTTTCGACCTATATCTAAGACTAAGACTCAATACCTAAAATTGAAGCGGTCAATTCGTAAACGCGTCCTTAATACCCGAGTATTGCGGTCGACTAAATTTTTCCCAGTGCCTACATTTGTTTTTATCGTCGATAGATTTGTGACCCTTGACCCTTACCTCTGAGGTTACGAGTGATCCAAATTAATGAAATTACGTGGGTCGTGTCTAATGTAAAGTCGACCTCGTAATTGCTTTTCCACTTTTAACAACAATTCCCAGCAAATTTACACTTCAATAAGGTTGTAGTTATCTAACTGTCGATGTCGCATTGACAAATAGACCTTGTTGTTTTATCACGTGCTAGTGATTTTCAACCTTAGGGTGGTAAGCCAATGTCGAGGGCGACCACACCTACATACCTTTATAAGTAGGTTTTGGTATGTACTGCACATAAGTACGGGTAGGATTTTGTGATATTATGAAATCCGAACCTCTCGCCTTCATATTCTGATATTGGAGCAATAATACGTTTTGACAGTGTTTGTAATATCCATGACATGGATATCCTTTTCCTGGTTTTATTAATCATACAAAATGGTACTGACAGGATAATGTCGGGCGCATTCGCGAATCTACGCAGTGGGGGATGAAGATATCAAGATGGTTTCTGGGTAAGCATTGTTTTTTTTTATATTAAGCTAAAATAAAAATAATTCTGCATCTGAGGGATCGAATGCGGAACGAGGTGATCCGGCAGAGAATCAAAGTTGTCGACGTAGCTAACAGACTAAGTAAGCTGAAATGGCAATGGGCTATAATTAGCCGTAGAAGTGGGTAGATAGAACCGATGACCGTTGGGACAGACGACTGTTCTTGAGTGGAGACGCAAATCGGCAAACGTAAATTGGGACGCCCTCAGGCTAGGTGGAGTGACGTTCTTCGTAGGGTAGCAGCTGGATGAGAGTAGCCGAGAATCGAACTATATGGCGTAGTTACAATTGGAGAGGCTTATGTCCAGCAGTGGCCAGCTGTAGACTAATGATGAAACAATTCTGGTAAAAAGGAACCTTAGTAATCTCAATAGCAGTTACTTTTGACCTTACTTAATGAGACCATTAAGTTCAGTGAAAGTAAAGTATTCTTATTTCTTATCTCTGTAGTACTTAAACTGACTGCTCCGTTGATCTTCGTGGTCGCAAGCGCGACTGCTGGGCGTGGGGTTCTGGGTTCTATTCCCATGGGTTTTTCCATTGTGAATGTCTTTGTAACAGCCCGGAGTTTGGAGGTTGGCGGTGTGATACCCCCGAGCCTCTTGTTTCTGCGCCTGGTCTCTTTCCGGTCGTCAGATCGTGTCGGATTGCGTGCCATCGCATCGGACTATGAGAGTGAGGGAAGAGGGTGTCTGCGCACACACTTGTGCACTATAATATCTCCCGCGCCGAAGGCTAGTCTCGGTTGAGATTGGCCGCTATGACCGAAATACGGTCTGGTACCTAAAAGAGTTTTAAAAATCTCTTTAAAAAGTATTTTATTAGCGGCTTCTGCAATCTGCAGTTTCATACAAATCGTAATGAAACGAAGCTATTACTAGGGTTGCGCAAATCGCACTTTTGTGTTTCATCAGTGAACATAACAAAATACAATTAAGCCCATTTATTAAGAAGCTTAACGAAGGACACTTTGCAATTATGTTTTGTAACAGCTATTACATTGGTACTTGCCAGGATTTGAACCCAAAACATCGTGCATGACAGGCGAGGTCTTAATAACTTAGGTGATACACATCCGCAAAATATTTCATCCGCGGATGAAACGTTACCCTTTTAAAATTGTAAGGCGACGAATCATCCAATTTTTCAGAACCTCTTTCAGTCCCTGTTGCAAAAAAATATACTTTCTTTTTTTTTTTTAGTTGCAAAATAGTTAGGCAAACGTCATCTAAAACTATTCCAAATTTCAAGTTGATAGCATTAGTAGTTCTTGAGATATTCAGCTGTGACAGACATACAGGCTGAGTCGCGCCATAAGGGTTCCTTTTTACCATTTTGGTACGGAACCCTAAAAAGGTCCAATTCGATACTTCAGGTCCTTGAAAAGTATTCGATATAGGTTAGGGGCTGTCTTTTGTAAGAACTTTTAATTAAAACTCCAAGTGCTGTAGACTTTTATCGAACTTGCGGCCAACTGCAACGTTGCTATTATTCACCAACGAGAAGTAGCCGATAGTTTTTCAACTCAAAATTTTTGTTAAAAGGTAAAGTGAAAATTTTATACACCCTGGTTTGTATATGGGTTCGTTTTATAAGGAGATTTTTCTTTTGATAGATTAATTTTCAGAAGGAAAATGGACGAACAAAATTAGCATAGGTGGCCCAGAAACATTGAATAGCACAATTAGGGTTACCTGTGGTAGGCTTTTCAACAAATCTGAATATCATAACTCAGAGGCTTAAGCCCTTTGGATTTTTTTGGGCAAGGTTCCCTCGCACATACCACCTTAATTTTATTTAATAGCACACCTGTTTTAAGAACAAGCCCTCTAAGTTATATCATGATATCCAATAGATTGATAAACTTATTTTGGTATAATAGGACCAGTATTACTTGAGCCATGCTGTCCCTGGAGGATTCATAAACTGCTAGGAATCCAAGTCCTATTCAGTTCAGAGAGGTCTAGTAAAAGTGGTTGATTTAGGATATATTTTCTTGTAAGCGATATTTTCGACCTCCATAGGGGGATAAAGTGACGCTGTAACGAGACGTTGGCTTTGACAGGTTATACCTTTGTCACAGGTGACAAAGCAAATTACAAGCGAGACGTAAAATATGGCGTTATGTCACTGCATAGTAAGATATAAATGGAATGATCGGTTACTTGACTTTAGAGATCATAATTTTGTTGATACTCTTCCAGACATAACTTTGGTCGCGTATTTACAAGTCAATCCAATTTACTTTACCCCGCCCATAATCTAGCCATGATTAATCATTACCTAAGGACCCACTTTTCTTTGAGTTTGTTACTGTGGTAAGGTTTACTGAGGCAATTACGATAGTGGGTATATTCCGTTGGATGATAATTTCTACCAAACGCAGTGGCATTTTTATACTTATGATTATGAATGTATGTGCTCTATTGGCTAAATATTGTAAGCTAACTCAGCTAGCATTATTAAGTCTCCCAAAGCGATGAACTGAGTGATACCTATTACACAGTTTGCCTTGCCAAAGATCTACACACTAAACACCATCAACAAAGGATTATAGCGAAGTACTTCTACCTTGACCCCTCGTCATAGTTATTAAAACTTTCCCTTAACTAAGGCTTACTTTCGACATCGTCGACACACACGTTTGCATCATTTCGAAAGGATTAAGGCCTGATATCTCTCTAAGGTGTACCTTAGGGAGTACCCAACTTAAAATGAAAATTCAGGAGGGCCACCTGTGCCTCCCCATGTTTGTTTTATATATTTTGTTCCTGTATGATCTATCCACTCGTATAAAGGTACGCAGTGGTTTTTACGGTTCCGTACCCAAAGGGTAAAAACGGGACCCTATTACTAAGATTTCGCTGTCTGTCCGTCCGTCTGTCTGTCACCAGGCTGTATCTCAAGAACCGCGACAGCTAGACAGTTGAAATTTTCACAAATTATGTATTTCTCTTGCCGCTATAACAACACACACTAAAAACAAAATAAAATAAATATTTATGGGGGGCAGCCATACAACAAACGTGATTTTTTGCCCTTTTTTGCTCTATATCAATAATGGCAACAGGTAGGCACTTGAAATATTCACAAAATACTCAGTTGTATTTTCACTTTAATAATAAATAATTAAAATAAAATAAATATTTAAGGGGGGCTCCCATATAACAAACATGATTTTTTTATATAATATTTAAGTAGTGTTAAATATTGTACGGTGGTACGGAACCCTTCGTGTGCGAGTCTAACTCGCATTTGGCCGGTTTTTTATTAAGCTCTTGCTTTTGGTTTTTACATGGGAAAACAAAAGATAGGGTTGAGTATTTTCCACCGTGGATTTATGGAATTGTTTTCCTGGAAACTGGACTACAAAAATTCATGGACACTATTCATAAGGGCTCTTATGAATAGTGTTCATGAATTTTTGTAGACACATTCGGTAACATGGTGATGAACAAAAATGGATTGAATACTACTTTAAAAAAGGTATTTTGAAGACCTGAAGGATTGATTAATCTCAATAATTAATAAGCAACTATACGGCGAATAGAACTTTATTAAACCAGTTACAAAAGTAGTCAAATAAATAAAAATATAGATTAATATTGATGTTATATGAACTTTTTTCGTAAAGAGGAATACCGCTGGTCGCAGATGGTCTTACTCAGCGGAAGGAGAGCACTTGGGAGCTCTGCAGAGCAATAGGGATACAACTGGGTCAAGGGCCGAGGCAGGTACGCTCGTCCGTTTAACTCGTTAACTCTGTATTGAAACGACGAGATTCGGAAAAATAGCTTGGAAATAAACATTGAATAGAAAATGAAGGCATGTATTGTAGCCAACAATGAATCTAATAAGGGCACAGTCCTGAAAGAATACAAAGTGGCTGTTGTCTACTGTCCAAAAGCACGGTCTACGAGACAAATTAAAAAAATTTACTTATCTAACCGAATTTGCATGAGACAGATAAGTTAAATAGAACTAATCATAAGTTGTGAAACAGGCTATATTCATATAGGTTAGGGGCTGTCTGTGTTCAAAACTTATAATGGTCTACCTACATAACATAATCAGCCTATACTGTTCCCACTGCTGGGACACAGGCCTCCTCTCTGTGAGAGGGAGTGGGCCGTAGTGGCCAAACCACGCGGGCCCAGTGCGGGTTGGTAGATGTCACATGTCTTCGAATTTTTGGTTCTAGGATATGCCGGTTTAATCACGAGGTTTTCCTTCACCGTTTTGAGGGCAGTGGTAGGTTACAACATTTAACAAGTTAAGTTAACAAAATAAAATCACACATTTTTGACTGCGATTTTGCCAATCTATGAACAAGCTACATCGTTTCCCTACGACAAATGCACTATTGACTACGACAGTCAATCCATACTAATATTATAAATGCGAAAGTGTGTCTGTCTGTATCTTCACGCTTAAACCGCTGAACCGATTTAGATGAAATTTGGTACAGAGATAGTTTGAGTTCCGGGAAAGGACACAGGATACTTTTTATCCCGATATTCCCACGGGATCGAAACTTATGCGGGTGAAACCGCGGGGCGCAGCTAGTCAACCATAAATCCGTATATTATCTATTAATTTATATCAAGCCAACGCCATCTGTCGAGTTAGGTGTTAACTATCACTCACATGTTCAAGCTTAGTGTACATTCGAGATTCTCCGAGATGATTGGCACTGAATTGACAATCTCTGCTTGAATTTGAAATGCAATATGGGGAGTTACGATAGGGCTGTATGACCTACATCTGCAAGCAATCCTGATTTATGTGCAATGTGCATACGTGCTGTGCTCGAGAAATACGCAAGTCAATCGACTTTTCAATGTGTGCTCATTTACCTATTTACTTTTTACTATGTATTTAGTCATGCTTCAAACGTACTAAATAGCAACTTCGACCTCCAATCTACTTTAGTCACAATATTTGCGTGGATCAAATAATGAAATATATAATATTATAATTAATTATATTATAAATATTTAATACTTACATAATAAATAGTTCTGAAATCTTTTAACTTTAATGGAAGGTATCGCATGAACTCGGATCAACATTTATATTGTTTGCTATGGGTTATTTGCATTTCTGCAACTGTACTTCGTTCAAACTTCGGTTTAGGCTCGGATCAGCTTCAGCATGCTGTATCATCTATTGTACAGACGCCAGCACATCAAGCTACTACAATCTGTCAAATTTCTTTATTAGATTTTCAACTTTATCGCTAAAATATAAGGTTCAAAGTTGTTTGGGAAAATTTGCCAGTTTCGTTTAACTTGACGTGCTGGCGTCTGTACAAGTCAGTGCAGTGGAGAGAAACATTGCCCATCCCAGTGTTTGCAGAGGACAGGTTAGCATACGGTCATTATTTGCATGCTATTGCAAACATGTGTATTGTGCATTCTATGTTGAACCAGTATTTTGACTCTGTTTTACTATCAAATCGTGCGTTGATAACGTGTAGATTGGTTGAATTGTCTAGCGTCACTATAAATGTACCTACTCATTATCATTTTTATAATAATTAAATACTATAATGATTTGATCAAGGTTTTGATTTGTTTAAGACATCCTTGCATTGATTGCGACTTTTTAACCAACGAAAAAACGGAAGAGGTTCTCAAGTCGACGCGTATATTTTTTTTTTCCGTACCACGATCATAGTGGCAACCTCAGATGATATATTATTTGAGCTGGGAACACTCAAGTAGTCAGAATACTAAATCAAGCAATGTTCAACGGTTTAACCAAGAAATCAAAATTGCAATTCATGCAATTTATATGCGTGACATTCTCGCATGCTTCCCATCAACTTTCCTACACCAATTTATCAAACCACCTGTCTTAAAGAAAATTCTGATCGCAACAAAAATACTTATATATGACAGTGCCCACTATCTAACAATTTATTATTCTACAGTAATAGTTACAATATTACACCGTGTGAGAGAAAATGAAATAAAGCTAGAACCATCAAGACTACGGCTTTTCCTTTCTCAGTTTCTCACCATTAGAAAACAGATTTCCCTCTATATTTACTTTGTGGAAATCATTATGAAGCTTGTGTTGCTCACCGTTATTATTTAATGTCCCTAACAGTATATTTCGGGGTACAGCTGTACCCCGGGGTTCTGTTTCCAAGGGTCCATGTTTGGGATTAGTGTGGTAGTTTTCAACGTTCATAAGCGCTCGGGCTGAGTAAATGAGTTCAGTTATGTTTGAACTTTGTGTGGTATGTGTTTAGTGTTAGTTACTTGGTTGTATCTTTTGGGAAGATATTGTGTATGACTCAACAAATTTGTATAGTACGAGTAGCAATATGTTTACCCTTTAATATACTATATACACGGGGTATATATGATTAATGGCTATTGTGTCTCTTTCGCGGCCAGTGAAACCATTGGGATCCTGTTTTAATTGGAGCCAGTACCAGTGTCGGTATCAGTCTCCATGTAAAATAGTGGTACTACTACATATCGGTTAGACTAGAAGCCGACCCCAAAAAACTTGGGAAAAGACTACGCAAATGATGACCAGTGTCCAGTAACCGGTGTCTCAGTAGATATCAAGCGATGAAATAACAATATAACAACGCCTACTACAATAAAACAAATATTCGTGATCTCATATTGATACAATCATTGATCTCAATGTTACCGTACGTTTTGTTTACACAATATCACCTATTTCTTTTATTTCACCGACATGACACGAGTAACTTTGCTGACGTGCAATGGCAATGAAGTAATGTAAATAACAACATTGTGGTGTGCTTGACTTAGTCTATTATTTAATGATCGCAGCAAAGTATTGAAAAAACCTATTAAAATTAACAACAGTAGTAAAGACAAACTCCTAATTACCAGACATTGTTCCTTTTTCATTTTAAATGCGTGTTCGCCTGTACAAAACATGAATTAAGGCTGAGTACACAATACACATCATGATCGCTTTTTCTAGCGTCATATTTCACAGCTCGTTGCCCTGAACGGAATATCGGTGGCACACCGTTGTGTAACAGCGGTAACTGTGAGCTAATTGCACACTGGTGTACAATCGACTTAATTGTGTGAATGGTATGCCTGGTTTAATGAATCATTCGTCGATAGAAAATTAAAATCAATAGCCTTCGGCCTGAGTTCGACGTAACTGATATTGTGGTTGAGTGTTTCGCTTTACTTATAATGAGACTTTGCAAGGTTGGAGGGAGGATGAATCTTGAAGGTTGGAATAATGTTGTGCGCGTTATTCAGTTTAAATATTGGTAAAATTGGCACTCTAAGCTCTTTATTTTTGTATTGGATAACCTAATTCTTGAGGCAGGCTATATGCTACTATACACAGAACAGATAAAAAACCTCTTTTAACTGTTCTGTGCTAATATACATCACGCTCGGACCCGAAAAGTCAGAAAGAACGCTGAGCGAAAACGAAGTAATAGCGAAAACGGTGGCCGAAATTTTACGCGGAAGAAGTTGCGGGCAGAAACTAGTATGGAATATCAATACACTCACAACCAAAGCACATAACACACGCCTAACAAAAAACTAAATTTAGCAAGAATATTGACGAAACGACATAGCAATCAAAGATTTAGTGGTTCTTTATATTTTAATTTAAACAGACTTCAAATTATAATGCCAATTAATTCTAGATCATCATCATCATTCTCCTGCCCTTATCCCAATATATTTGGGTTCGGCGCAACATGTCTTTTTCTTCCATACTTCTCTATTAGCCATCATCTCGGTAGTCACTCCCTTTCTTGCCATATCATCTTTCACACAGTCCATCCATAGTTTCTTTGGTATTTCCCTACTCGTGTCCACATTCATACTCAAAATTTTCCTGACGACATTTTCCTCATTCCCCCGCATCACATTCAGGGAGAATTCTCGCTATTACAAGAACGTTCACAGTCTGATGTAAGTCTCAATTATGTCAAAAATACCTCTAATTTCCCTACATTTTTGATAAGTTTTTGACATTGATTGTCGCTGAGATGAGATTGCGACTAGATTTTGAACGTTTTTAATTACGGGAATTGGCCCTCAGATTTCCACACAAATTTTCAAAATAGAATTCTATGCACTTATTATTAAGCATTATCACATCCTACATAGATAATGTGAGTTTAAATAAAAAAAAATTCACTAACCTTTCAATTTGAATTGCCAAACATATCCTTTTTTTGTCCGCATCTTGCACATTTGTTTACAACGCACTCAACACGAAACAGTCAATACAGAGTCAGAACAGAATTAATGGACTTTTCTAAAACTTGTATAAATTCACTTAAACATAGTTATCGTCCACAATAATCAACAATAAAATTACTGAACTGTCAAATGATTCATTAATACTCGTATCAAATGAAATGTCCATTCTACCCGCAACTAATATTTTGTCAATATTTTTTTATAAATTAGTTCTAAATCTCGCAATCAAAGTTTTCTTCCGATTTGGATACATGAGCAACTTTTTTATTAATTTCACCAAGTGTCCGTGTATACTCAGGAAGCCAGTAAGGGGAACTGGTTAGAGTTTCTCCTGTACTATGTCAATGGGCTTCTTTAGAAAGGCATTACTTATTAGTAAAAGGTATTCTAAAGGACATCCCGTTCATAGTACTCTCTTACACTGCGAAAGTCTGGCAATATTTATATTATATTTGTGCTGTGCGATAGCTGGACGCCTTACTGAGTATATGATTTGACACTTTTGAATTTAATTTTGTATTATTATTTATGTAAATAAACTAAAACAACATTTAATCCCTTATGTTATTTTTTTAAATAAGTATATAATTTGTAATTGTTAGTTTTTCCGAATAAATACAGTAAAACAGTTTTATTTTAGGAAAAAAAAAACAAAAACTATGTACAATGAAAAAATAAACCAAAAACTAAAACACATCCTGAGATCCGAATCCAAGACTGCTTGTTTACGCATTCACACAAGTAATTTGGCACTTGCATCAAGATCTAATTTGTAGTAAAAAACCAGGCATGGTTCGAATCCCAGCACTGATGATACATTTTGTTTTTTAGATAAACCTTCACCATTTGATAAACCCATCAAATCCTTACATTTTTTTGTTAGGATCCATCTCCGGCGTGCAAACAATAATTTACCAGTTTCATCACAATCGGTCGAGCCATTAATTTTTGCGAGACTAACGAAGGGCAATTGATTTTTACATAAGTATAAAAGAAGATAGAAAGGAACCTTTTGCCACAACAAACTGCTACAGGTATAGTTCTTCCGCTAAATATTAATATTCGTCTCCTGAAAGTATTTCGGCCTCTCACCATGCCTATGGCTTTCCTTTTGTAGGAAAACACGGTACCAGTGTTTAGTCGAGTGCGTTATAGCTTATAATCCCGAGGCCTTTCCCTCATGGTGGGGCCATAAAACATGATATTGAATTTGTTTTGTCCGACCGACGCGCGACGCGGGCGACACGGCGACGTCGCGTCGTCCTGTCGCCCGCCGCTATGTTTTCATTTAGTTTTTACGAGCGCAAACAATGTTTCCGCTCGCTTCTTGCTGTGAGGGCGTGGTTGAATTGAAAATGTATGGAGTGGAAGCTTCGGTTTCATATTTTGTGGCACTTGAAAATGGACTGTGTATCGCTTTTCAGACATTTCGTTTTGTTCGTGGCAGTGAAGTTCAACCAAAAAAAATGGGCGATATATTTTGTTGTACTTAAACATTAACTGAAAATAAAATTGTAATAGAAGCAATAAGAAAGGCGGACTTGAATCGGTGTGGTGACCAAGAGGAAAACGCTGATAATCTTGCTAAGAAAACGCTATGGTTAGATGACATCATGGATTTGGACTGGCAAACAACCAGTTAAAGTAGGCAGTGTTTAGCAGTTACTTAATGTAGGCTGAATAGAATAAGAAGCACGCTAGAGATTTTTATAGATCAAAAGAACATCAGCTTTATACTTGAAATTTATTGAACCCAAAGACGATAAATTAAGTGCTATAGCCTTGCGGACAAACCAACCAACTCCCCAGAATCAAATCACTGTCCATGTACCTAATAAGGAATCACCAACTATATTTTACCGTTACTACGAAAACGCCTCTATTAAAAATGTCCTCCTATTTATAGTAAGTAGCTATACAGTTTATTAATTTGTTTGTCGTGTCCGCGACAAATTGTCGTCACAACCTGTCGGATGACTCGGTAGAAAACAACGATCTGTGATGTCCCAATAAAAAGTTATTTGCGAAATTATACCGGCGCCACCGGGACGCTTATTTAGCTGGAAATCGATATCTTGATACCGTAGAAATAGAATGTAGGTGAATTGTACTGAACGGTTAAGTTACTGAAATTATTTAGTAGCTGGTTTGGGGTTGCTTGCGGTTTGACGGAGTATTTAATTTGCCAAGGTTCATCAGAAATATTTGAGAAGTATACTATTATACTAACTGGCAATTCACGAATAAGCTGTTCTGTATCATCTTGGTTATCGTTGATGGTGATTAAACTTTTAGGTTGACTATGACTGCTATGAGTATTTCTGGGGTCGCGTGGTGGATTGGAGGACGCCTGTGTCCCAGCAGTGGGAACATATAGGCTGATTATGAAAGACTATACCCAGAAGTCAGTATGAAATTCAGGCATTTATTACTATCAAGTAACAAAACCCCTCTTGTATTGTTCATCCTGATATCAACTTTACTGTTCTGTAGATTTTGGATTACTACCTAATCTTAAATTTTGAGCTGGCGCCAATGTTAACTTAGTACCATAATTGAATATTAATATTATAATCTACAGATTATATTGTGACGTTAAGCTATTGTTTCAAATTGGATAATGTTCTTATCGCAATTTCGTCCCTGTATAGACTGGTTTCTTCGTTTTAGTAGAACTCTTCTTTAAACTTACCCTCTGTACCTATCTGTATAACGGTTGTGATAACGTACACGTACTAAATTGTACGTAGATATAATTAAACGCCAGGTAGGCGTTCATCCCATTTTCAGAAGCATAATTTATTTCGGGTTAAATTTAATCTCGCTTATATGGGTTATTGAATTACTTACACCTGACAGTATAATATTGATAAATCAGAGAGTCACAGTACACAGGTAGGCAGTATACACACTTACACAGGCATGGAATCCACTGATTTGCGAAAATAAACAGCATCACAAATCGAGACCCGAGACAGACACGTTAAATTTTTTGTCCAGATAGCCGTAAGAATATCTGTGACGACGTTTACAGGGACTTGACGAAAGCCTGAAAGTCTTTTAGTCTTGTCCAGTAAACGTGGAGGTCAGATGGCAGTTACTGAAACCAACTGGTCCATGTCATGTGATAACGAATTCAGCGGAATCCCGTGACCTGCACTAAGTCATCCTGGAGAGACACACGCTGTAGGTTTTTTAATGCTAGTCAAATAGAATAATAGGTAGGTACTAATAAAACTCACCCATTCTGCTGCGACTCCTGACTCTCATCAGCATCATTACTGACGATGGACTCTAACATTTGTATCTTCAACATTGTAGTGCGTCACATGACAGTGAACTCACTCTTTGGCACTTAAAACACTTAACAGCACTTTGTAACATTCACTGATTTACTTGAATGACATTTAACACTGACTGGATCTCTTCTGGAGTTGTTTGTTGATGACCTGAAGCAAATTAAAAATATTTGTTAATTTTGCAATGAGTGGTGCTGAGATAATCGATATGCTTGTAAAGGTAATCGAAGAGTTATTGGTTATACCTACTTACTGGCACAACAAACATTAAA
Source organism: Hydraecia micacea (assembly GCA_914767645.1). Lineage (NCBI taxonomy): Eukaryota > Metazoa > Arthropoda > Insecta > Lepidoptera > Noctuidae > Hydraecia > Hydraecia micacea. The sequence goes on from OU611794.1 coordinate 9,130,613, forward strand.
AAGAAACAGCAACCAAAGATGTATGGAAGAAGAAGATATGCTGTGCCGACCCCAAATACGGTGAAGTAAAGGTAGGAGCATGATCATAGCATAATCAGCCTATAATGTTCCCACTACTGGACACAGGCCTCCTCTATGTGAGAGGGAGTGTAAAGTGTTAAGGCTAGATCAAGTGCTATTCTTTCAGGCCCCTTTCAGTGTACAGTCTCAACGTCATAACGCTATCCTTTGAGCCAAGGGCCTCTTCAGCCTAAGGTTCCTACATTATGTGAGACAGGAGACTGACAAAGCTCGTAGGGACCTTACATAACTAACCTTCTACAATATAAATAGTTTGAATACCTGGTGTAAGTGACAGCTTTCATTATAGTCTACAAATTATCGCAATTACTTACACCGGTAAATAGAGCACGTCAAACGGACGATATTATGCGGAAGCCAACAATTATTTTTGTGACGGTAAAAGTTGATATTAATAACACGTCTTTGTAACTGTATCACGTGTTGAAAGTGACAATGTAATTGTCTTTAAATGCATTCAAGTGAGCAAATTATTGGTCTGAACTTAGCTGATTTCAAGAAAATTATTGTGGAGAAATCTGCACCTCACTTTCAATCACAAAATTCAAGAAAATTCCTAAACCTTTGCTTCATAGATTTGAAAAATTCGTCTGCTCAAAGAATGTTGTTGAATTGACAAAATGAAAGGCATTGCAATTAGGGCGTTGCAATTGTTAGTGTCTTTCGAACTACCCCGTTGATCTAATTTACCGAAATCATCAAAATACACTGAGCAAACGAGGTGATCAATGTTTATTCTTTTTGTGAGGAGAAGCATCTTCGGCAGGAAAAGCTTAGTAAAATCAGCATTTAAAAGCATTATTTAATATCTAATAATTGTACCTACACCTAGCCAATATTATAAAACAACTCAATGGTAGAAAAGTGATTGCATATCGTTGTGACCTCCTATAATTTACAAAAGCTTGATGAGTCCCTCGAAAAACTAGCTTGTGCGTATTAGATTAAACCTACTTACTTTAAATAGCTGAAGTAAAGAAGATAAAAACAACAACTTTATTAGTTAACAACGTTACCGACACGCTCTGCTGTAACTGCTACTTAAAAAAAGGCTTAGCAATAAAACAAATGATAAAAAAAACAAATGAACATATATCTACGTCACAGCGTGATTACTTGTGACGTGTGCATTGTATTTAGCGTGTATCAGTGGCGAAGGGTGAATTTATGACAGAGGTAGGCCGGAGCAAAAAAAAAATACCAAAAGAAAATTACAAATATGAATTGTCTATAGAGTGGTTATGTTCTGAATTTTCGAAGGGAAGCCGGCGGGAATCGAGTTGTATGGTACCTTCGCCACTGGCGTGTATGCCAATCAAGCTAAAACGTTGCAAAGGCAATTAGTACAAACGCCAGCACATAAAGCTACCCGAAACTGTAAAATTTTCCCAATTACTTTGAACCTTATGCTTTAGCGATAAAGTTGAAAATCTATTAAAGAAATTTGACAGATTGTAGTAGCTTGATGTGCTGGCGTCTGTACCTCACTCAGGATCCAGTTCTACCTGTATTAGCATTTTTTGCCACTAGAAAATTCTTATACAGGGATAAATTTTCTATTGCGTAAAAGGTAAAGTACCTAGACATAATTTCATCATTTAAAACGTGGTATTTTTCTGTTTAAAATATATTTATATTGATTCTTCAATACCACTGAAACTGTTATGTTCTTGTTATGTTACTGAAATAATACCAACTCTAGTTTCTTCAGAAGATTTACCTGATGAACCTTTTTTTGGTAGACTAATTTTTATTCTAGATGCATCGTCTTCACATATAATGAATGTATACAAAACCTTGTAAAACATTTTAAAAGAGTAACGTAAAAGTTTCTTGCCCATTCTTCTCCATACGAAAACTACGTTTTGGAAGGGGCGACTAGAATCAATTTCGTTTTATATAATAATGTTTGACGTTCAAAAGTGCCTTTAGTGTGCCTATTTGAAATAAATGATTTGATTTTGACTTCATTTTTGTCAGTAACATAGAATGTAGCTAATTTATGTTTAGCCTTACAGTATTTCCAGGGAAGTGCACTAACAGGCGTTGCACAGAGGGGGTACCGAATCTGCTTTTTGAGAAGTAACGGTACCCCCTTCCATGTGTAGATGGTGATCACCAGGGTGGATTTAGTAAGTTCAAAATCTCATACTCCCCGTTCTTCTCGCCAAAACCCGGGTGCCGGTTTAAAAGAAAATAATCTATGCGCATATTTTCCTTTTTTTCCATTCTAAACATTAGCAATTACTGTTATAGTGATGTGCCTAATCGATTTAACAGGCGTGTTAGTTGCGTTTGATCTTTAAGTTAACTTGTTAGTACGTTGTTACTTTTAAGACTTTAATTCTACTTTTTGTGTGTCAGTATGATCTCAGTCAAAACAAAACATCAATCCATATAAAGAGAAAAGTCCTCACTTAGGTACTCATTGATTGGATCATCAGCCTAAACCTTAAAAAGGCCTACTGGCTGGTGGCACGGTATGGAAAGGGATTTTTAAGCGAAGAATAGAAATATATATCTTAATGGTATGATAATAAAATTGAAATTTCAATGATGATTCCTAAGGACGTCGCGGCATCGTTCCGTCGTCGGGTCAGACTGCGTTTGATGTAGTGATTTCGAAGGATGGGGTGCCGTGTCGGACCGCCTGTGGGCGCAAACCCTAGAGTTGAAAAGCTGAAATTTTGCACAGAAATGTAGACGAGGAATAAAGATGGAAGGGGACAGACGAAATCGCTGGTAAAGTGCTAGTAGTGAGAAGAAAAACAAAAAAATAGTTATTGTTAGTTTAATGTAGGACATTTTTTTTTCTTTTTTTTTCAAAAATGTCTTCGTTAAACATTAGCTTCGAATAATGATCGAGGAATTTCATTAATAATTGCTTTAAAACTTTATTTCTTTTCGTCAGAAGAGTTTTAGAAAAGGTTTTATAACTTTTAATTAGAGCCCGAATTTACGCTTTATTTTAGCAATAAGTAGTTTGGTAGTACCTAACGCAATATTTTGTAAATTTTACGATTGTTGTGTTGAATACACAACAATAGTAAAATTTAAGAGGTTTTATCATTAATTATAACCTTTATTCCATTATTTACATATAAATTATATTTTTAAATATTAGGATATAAAATATAGAAAAACATTTATAAATATAAAAAATAGTAGCCCACCGGTATCGGGAACAGGGTCCATGCTACCGGCGGTCAGGGCTCCAGAGAGAGGAACCTCCGGACAATGCGGGCCGTGTCCAGAAGTACCGCTTTCTGAATCAAGCACTTGATCCAGCTGCCCAACGAGAGCCTCCTTAGGTGTTGGTCGAGACTCTTGGCTATAATATTATTTATAATAATATTTTTTTTTTTTTTATTATAATATTATTATTGTTGCCACTCCATTCGCATACAGTGTTCAGGTTTCTTCTCATGTTTGTATTATCTTTGTATTGGATTGGTTTGTGCGTTGTCTTGTCTGCCAGTCAAACTATCAATCAACTTACTTATCAATCAGTAACGGAACTACTTTTAACAATTTGAAAAAAATCCAACAGATAGCATGAGAAATGTGACGTCAGCGTCATCCCGTTTGGCGAACATGGTTGCGTCCATTTTTTTGGTCCCAAGTACCTGCTCCCGCGCCGTCCTTTGTACACAATATTACTCTGAACATTAGAAATTCTTAGAAATAGATTTTTTTTCTATGAAATCCTACAACTCGCAAGCATAGTTTTTGGGGATTTGTGGATGGATAGAAATTTTGGCTGTAACATGCAGAGGAGTCCGTTTCTACGCGGTAAGTGTGTCCTTGGAAAAGGCACACAACGCATTGGAATGACGTGAAATACTAGAGTATGGAGCGGTAGCATCTAACGCTGAGCGGCTGTGGCTGATGGGCTGTGGCTGATTGTCAAGGGTTCGAAGCTTGTGATTCACAGCCTCCATGAGGCTTTGAGTCAGTACGTAGCTCCAAGCTTGTGATTCAAAGCCTCCATGAGGCTTTGAGTCCGTGGCTCGAAGCTTGTGCTGCAAAGCCTCCATGAGGCTTTGAGTCCGTGGCTTTAAACCAGCGGCAAAAGGGCCGTGGAACAACAGCTGTAGCCGGGAAGCTTTGGATGTAGAAAGGGATGTGCGTAGCACTCAACACCACCGATGTAGACAATTTGACTTCTCTTTTAGATTAGGGATAGTTCGACTTGATAACGAGTAAAGCTACATAATAAGAATAAAATTGTTTTTTTTTTTTTTTGTTGGTTCCTTAGAACTTTCATGGAAGAAAATTACATAGTCGTACAGTCATGAAACATTTTTTTCAAGTAAGTAGGTATATGTTTCCGACCACAGAACGGTTAAAGAGGTCTTCTTCTTCTTTCTGTTCTGTGTTTTCGATGATAAAAACTCAGCTGATTTCAAGTAACTAGATTTCAATAAAGTTAAATACATAGTCTGTCAAAATCATAAGTTCATTTGGCATAACATAGTTATATTTTTTATTTACTAGGAGTATAAGAAATAGAAGACTCGAAATATTCGACTATTACAAAAATGAAATACGTACCTACGTACCTACCTACATACCTACGGAAATATTGAATGCTGTGATAATACTTGCAATATAAATTCTAATTTAATTTAATTGGTTTTTGTAATACTATTTGACAAAAGTTCATCAAACATCTGAATAAATCATAACATTAAATGCATGCCTACTACATTAAAAAAAACTACGTCACCGATTTCATAAAAAAACATAATGTAAAATTATTTGTCTAAGGTCTGATTTTTCAATAGTCAAGTAACTTTTATCTGAGTAATAAATATTGTGGTTTGACAGCTTTTTTATAGAAAATTATGTCAAACTGCCATATTATTATTTTTTTCTGAAAAAAAAATATCGGGCTATTGCATAGAAATCTATTGAAAAATCAGCCCTAAAAAACTTAGATTACATTTTAACTTAATAGTAGATACTTTTAAAGCGTTCCCAATATTAAGTTTCTTTAGCTACCTATATAATACAAAGAGACTGTCAATAGTTTTGAGAAATCATCCCCATTCTCAGAATTTTGTAAAAAAGTACAGTCAGCAAGAACATGGGCCATTTTTCCAAAAAAAAAAAAAACTCTATTGGACTATTTCCACCCTGTAGGTATACATTGATGTAGCTAACTTGAAGCTTACTTAAAGAAAAGTAAAAGATAAACTTTAGACGTTTGTTTGCCGCAGGTGCGCACTTTAATAACACTTGAATAATACAACCACTCTTATCTGCCAAAAGTACGAACAAGATAAGGAATGTTTTACAAGAAATATCTTTGTTACGGTCCAGACTACAAAACAAAACAGAGACTATAATATAAAGGTACTTTATATACCAAATGATTCGTTGATCTAGTGGTAGCAAGCGCTACTGCTACTGCAAGTATGAGGGGGAACCTGAGGTCCTGGGTTCGATTCCCGGGTAGGGCAATGTGTTACTTGGGTTTTTTCATCAGGAGTTTCTCAGTAGCAGCCCGGGGTCTGTATTTGATGTTGTTGACAATAGGCTCGCCCTCTATTTTACGGGACTTAAACATAACTGGCGAAATGTGGATGTACTATAAGTACAGACGCCAGCACATCAAGCTACCCGAAACTGTAAAATTTTCCCAATCAACTTTGAACCTTATTCTTCAGTGATAAAGTTGAAAATCTATTAAATAAATTTGACAGTTTGTAGTAGCTTGATGTGCTGGCGTCTGTACACTTCTGCCTAACCCTTCGCGTAATACAGGCGTGATGATATGTTATATACCAATTATACAAGTTGTCATATCTTGAACTTGCCGACTTTTTAGGGATCTTGACAGCGTGTGGTTTTTTTGTACAGACAACTTTGAACCTCATGCTCTAGCGATAAAGTAGAAAATCTATTAAAGAAATTTGACAGATTGTAGTAGCTTGTTGTGCTGGCGTCTGTTCCTACATAGGTAAGTACTTCTGTAATCAACATATTATGTAAAGTTGCAATAATTCAAATAACGTCTGAAACACGTAAGAAATTAAGAATTCTGAAAATATTTTGGAAATATTTTTAGCTACTTCATCAAAGAGAACAAAAATATAATAATAGTATAAAAATTTACCTACACCTTGTATAGGTACCTACTGTACCAAAATAGTGTATTATCCGTTCAGGCAATACATTACATAACTTGCACAATGTACCACGGCCGTATTCTACGGTAAAGCTTACAAATCTATATAAAAGGAGAACTGACTGACTGACATATCAACGCACAGCCCAAACCGCTGGGTCTAGAGATTCCAAATTTGGCACGTACGTTCCTTATGAGGTCTAGGGGTGCACTAAGAAAGGATTTTTCAAAATTCATCCCCTAAGGGGGTGAATGGGGGGGGTGAAATTTCACGCGGACGAAGTCGCGGGAAGAAGCTAGTCATTGATAAAAATTTTGCGTCCTACAGCGGGGTAATTTGCGTAACACACTATCAGTAGCAAATAGCAATGGCTCTCATTTTGACAGTTCAACAACATTAATTGCATTATTTACGTTGTTGAGCAGATACATTTGTCGAACATAAGAAGCAATGGATTAGCAATAACCTTCACAATGATTCAGATTGTGATTGATAGTGTGTTACGCAATCAGGGTGCAGGTTTTGGCTGAGTGCTTGTGTGGCAATGAAAATAAGCGTGTGAGTGTCTAGTTCGCTCGGAGATACTCAAACTCAAACTCAAAGCATTTATTTAAATTAAACCATTTACAGGCACTTTTGAATTGTCAAGAAGTCGGTCAGTCAAAAATAAAATGAAGCTAGTTATTGCCCATTCCAAAGCGTAGGTACCTATGGAGAAGAACGGGCAAGAAACTCCATGGACACTCTTTTAAATTATATTTTTACAAACATATTAGTTACATCATTAATGTTGAATTTATAATAATATGTGAGAACGATGTAAAAAAAAGACGTATGCGTTAAAAGCGTCCAGAGTACTGCAAATATTAAATAATAAAAAAAACAACAATCCAAAAATAAAATAATTAAAAATAAAAATAAGCCGATTTAGACGAAAACAAACATTACTTAAAATAAATGTTCTTGTATATCGATTTTATTCAATTTCGAGCGGCCATTGCTGTTTACATCTTTGGCAAATTTAGCGCGGCCGGACCTTACGTTAGTAAAAGGTTTTATTAATACGAACCGACAATAGAATAAATTCATCATGTGCCTAGCCTTTTCCCAACCATGTTTGAGTCGGCTTCTAGTCTAACTGGATGCAGCTGAATGCTAGGTTGTTACATGGCGTGACAGACTTTGTGACCAACCCAGCTACTGGGTAACACGCAACCCTTGGCAAGACTGTTTTCAAAGTTTTGGGTTTCTGACTAGACGTAGCTGCTGTTACAGGTCTACACTAAGGGTTCTCGGTACGTAATGGATGGTCATCCATACACGGACCGACCTCGGCAAATGGTTTGCCTTGAAGATCGACCCGAGCAGCTGTTATAGTTTAACCACGAGCCCCACGAACAAAGAATAAAATAAAAAAAATGATAACCGAAAGTACTTATGTAGCTTTATCAAAAAGGTGTCAATGTCACTCTTCTGCGGTGGAGTAGAGAACAGAACACTGAACTCTGACCACTGGGATCATGGGAGAAAGTCCGGCGCGTAACCTCTCCCACGGCCCCAAACTGCCGAGGCAGGAAACCACTTGAAGTAAAGAACTGTGCGCAGGCACAGTTTTGGTTTGGGAGTTTTTACATATTATTGTCTTAAATTGCATTAAATGCAACTTCCCGAGAAGAGCTGGACACCCAACATACTTAATTATTATTATTTATTTAAGTTACAAAGCATCGAAAATGTTGATACCGCGATTTAAAACTTAACAAATGTATACAATTTTTATTAATGGTTGGATCCCATTCATGGTTGATTTGATATTCAATGAAAGTTTTGTTCCTAATTTACATCGATAAATATGGTTTCCAAAGAACCGTTATGTGCGATAATGGTAAAATTAATCAAAAATAGAACGTAAACGAGTCATGGCGACATCTATTATAAAACGTTTGAAATCAATTTTATATTAAATCTATTTGCGGGTAGTTGCAGATTTGTTGAGAGTTTGACATCTGGTACTTATCTTGTTTACGTTGTCCATAGAACACGATACATTAGGAAACTAATCAAGTTAAATGTTGAAATATTTTCGCTTTCACTCTTTGCAAACAGTGCCACAGTGGACAGCTAAGAAATTATGTACTTACGACAGAAAAGTACTTATGAAAATTGCCTGGAAGTATCTAATATTGTGTTACAAAGTGATATCCTTCTCTAAAGTGAAGTAGACAGTGTTTAATTCGTTAATAGCTTCTCTTCCCCGGTAATTTTGTTGGTGTTTAATGAGAAATATACTCGCATTCGTACAGGAGCTTAATGTAACTAGAATTAGCTTTATTGTGTAAGGCTTTTAGTATAATCCTTCGTAGAAAAGGTTGATGTTTGGTGGCTGATATAATTTATCACTGATGCAAATTGAATTGTACTATTGCCTTATTTAATGTAAAAATGTCAACTGAAATGTTATTTGGAATGTTGTTTTACAGATAAGTTTAAAAGTTACCGGTGTTTCAGTATTGGATAAATACATACGAGCATGTACAAAGAAGTGGTAAAATTCTGCCAAAAGGAAAAAACTTTGACAAAGTTTAAACATTTTATTACAATACTTTTTTGCTGAAGTATGAGGTTATGCTAGTCAGGAGGTAAATCTATATCTATATGTATAATTATTCTGATAAAGCTGAAAAGTTTGTTTGAACGCGCTAATGTCTGGAACTGCCGATCCGACTGGATAAAACCTTTTTGTGTTTGATAATCAAATTCATGAGGACATCACAATAGGACCCTTAGGAGTAGGAGCCGAGTAAAAAAAAAAACAGAAAAGACGCTAAGAGAGATCGAAGTAATAGCGCGTGCAGGCGATGCGATGCGGCGGGGTCGTCGGAACAAGAAATTTCACACGGACGAAGTCACAGGCAGAAGCTAGTTAAAGTTATAAATGCTTTGTAAAATCCAAGTTACGACTAGTCGTCAATTGGCAGTTTTTGTATTTCATTGAAATTTTGTATTCCATAGGCATTCAATTCTTATGATGAATCATTTTTAATTTGTTTAATTTCAGTTACAAGCCTGGCTCCAACAGCAGGGAACTGGATACCTAAGTAATCTCTAACCGATATTATACAATAGATAAGAAATAAACCAGGATAAGAGAACAGTCTTTATAATTCAATAAATCTCAAAAATGGCGATTATAAGGCAATGTACAGACGCCAGGACATCAAGCTACTACAATCTGTCAAGTTTATTATCTAATAGATTTTCAACTTTATCGCTAAAGCATAAGGTTCAAAGTTGATTGGGAAAATTTTACAGTTTCGAGTAGTCTGATATCTGTACAACCTACAAATACGTATGTATACGTATTTGTAGGTTGTAAGAATTGTATACAATTCTTGAGATAGGTATAAACAAGGTCTTTTGTATCTGAAGAGAAAGGGTAATTACATTTTATATTATGACATGTATAAAATATAATAACCCTTTTACTCCTAATTACCTAAATTAATAATGTTTCTAAAAGATTACCTATGCAAATACAACAAGCCCCGAAACCCAGTTTAGTCCCGGCGGCGGTGGCGGTGGCGGCGGCTCGTGCCTAGTCCCATTATTATTATAATGAGATTTATGCCAAGGTACTTAGTTTTACCTAGATAGGTACTAAAATAACAACTGCCGGGTCTATTCTGTAAAAATCTCATTGTGAAAACTTAGGTGAAGTGAGCTTATGAAGGCAGCTGTCATTTCACCTGATGCTAGAGGTTGACACTATTGACAGCTGAATACAACGAAGCCTAAGCATGTTGACAGGCAAATAATCATAACGAAGCTATTCCGAATAAATATTAGTAGCTAGCTTTTGTCCGCGGCTTCGCCTGCATGGAGATGGAGGTCAGAAATTATCCCACGGTAACGTACTCACTTACTACCGGGTTAAAAAGTATCCTATGTCCTAACCCAGGACATGGTCTACCCATGTGCCAAACATCCAAATCCGTTCTGCTGTTTTAGTGTGAAAGCGTAACAAACAAACTCACTTTCAATTAGAAAGAATAAAAATACCTATATATAAATAAGTAATTAATCAATTTTCAGATTGTTTGCAAAGAAAGAGAATTTCGTGCGTTAGTCTAGTGGACCGTGGACGCAAGCACACGATGGCCTGTGGGGTAATTGCGTAACACACTATCAGTAGCAATGGGTCTCATTTTGACAGTTCAACAACGTCCATTGCGTTTTTTACGTTGTTGAGCAGACACATTTTTCGAAAATATGAAGCAATGGATTAGCACTATCCTTCAAAATGATTCAGATTGAGATCGATAGTGTTTCGCAATTAGGGCGCTGTGCTCAATTGCTGGGTAGGGCACAGTATTATTGGGATTTTCCATTAGTTCTCAGTCCCGGAGTCTGGATTTATGCCCGGATGGTGGCAATAGGTTTGCCCAATTACATGGGACTTAAATAACTGGCAAATTGCGGGGGAACTATAATAGGTAGGAACACCTCTACCTAACCCTTTGACATACAGTCGTCATGTTATGTATGTATGAAATCCATACTTAATATTATAAATGCGAAAGTGTGTCTGTCTGTCTATCACTTCACGCTTAAACCGCTGAACCGATTTAGATGAAATTTGGTATAGAGATAGTTTGAGTCCCGGAAAAGGACATGAGATAGTTTTTATCCCGATATTTCCACGGGATCGAAACTTATGCGGGTGAAACCGCGGGGCGCTGCTAGTCTAAAATAAATGCGAAATGTGTACCAATTTATTCTGAAAGGTCTATTAATTGGTACGCACGGCTACACATCAAGCTGTACATAACCAGTATAAGCTGACTTCTGATTGGACGAAAAACCTAAACAATGCGAGGTCAGCTATACACTGGAAATGTAGAACTTGATGTGCAGCCGTGCCTACTAATCAATTAGAGACTTCAGTAGAATTTAGGAAATTGCCTTAGTACCAGTTTTGATATTGATATACTCACAAAAGCTCACATAAATAAGACAGACAATAAACCAACAACACAAAATAATCTTAAACACTTTTATAATTCAATTTAGGGTGATCCTAAAGAAGACCTTGTTCCTAACAAAGAATAGGGACACCCCTACCTACCGTTGGGTGACGGGATTAAGGCCAGCGCTCACCAGCACCCTAATTCCGAAACACACTATCAATCACAATCTGAATCATTTTGAAGGATATTGTTAGTCCATTGCTTCATGTTCGAAAAATGTGTCTGCTTAACAACGTAAATAACGCAATGAATGTTGTTAAACTGTCAAAATGAAAGCAATTCCTACTGTTAGTGTGCTACGCGTAATTACTCCGCTGGTGGAACGGCGCGGGGGCGGCATGGCATGGCAAAGGATTTTCGTAAGCGGAAATTATTTTAAATCTTATTTTTATGCTCTTAGCACTTACATTTAATTGATATCGCTACGAGGGCCTTGAGCATATCGAGACAGGTTTCGGCATCGGCCGGCGGCAGCTCCCGGCGGGCCATACAAATGTTTATGGCTTGCCGTGCAGCCGTGCCGCATCATGCCGCCTAGTGAGCGCCCGCCTTTATAGTAAGAGGTAGGGGCAGAGCCCGGCAGAGGCGTCTTCCTGTCTGCTAATAACAACATTATCGTGATCGATAAAACGTCTGACAAGCAGCTTGATTAGGATAGCGTCTGCTTACAGACCAATCATACTTTGTAAGCGGGTCTTAGTTTAGTAAAATTATCAACGTGTGATCTACGCTGATCTTACTAAAATAAAATGACTTTAAAATCATTAAACTGCTTTCCTGTAATGTTGTGCTTTTGCTCTTGGAGCAAAAGTAGGACCTATCTGTAAGACAAGACCACTTATAGACAGCCTTTACGATGTAATTTATTTCATTACATATTATATGGCTGTCAATATTCTTCCTGCTTACATTTAATTAAATTAATATTAAGTAATTAACTGCTAAATATTCTAAATGGTACTTATTTTGTTTTTGAATATTATTTGAATTTCAAGGGTATACTTATACTTGCTTGAAACATTTTTTTTTTCAAGTAATACTTAAGTTCAAAAAAGGAGGTCATATCGTCTACCTTGGTGAACAATGGTCAGGGATTTTTTTGTACATAGGTCCTATTCGTATATACTAACTAGCAGGCCGTGCAATGTAGGCGGGTAGATTACTGTAGTAAACTTGGTCCCCTCTATTATGTTCCCAAACCGCGCATTTTTGTGAATGAATGAATGGTTTCGAGTGAAGGTGAGTTCCGACCGACTCGAGTCGGTGCGGTTCCCCAGGTAAACACGGACCTCCGATGTAGTGACAAAGGTCCCTGTATTTATACAACTGTGCGCAAAAACTTTAATTGCGCGATTCAGGACTTTTTTGTGTGATCTGGCAGTTGCGATATATAGCGTCTTACTCTTATAGTTTCGGAAGGACCAATAATAATAGGTAAACGTTATTAATATATTGATTTTAAATTCTAAAATCTTTGTGTTTTTGAGAATAATCTATATTCCAGTAGGTTTTTATTTGCATCAAAAGCACAAATTTCTATAAAGTAAACGATAGTTATAAAAATTATTTTACTAAAATTGCCAGCGGTGCTTTTTGTCGACGAAAATTTTCAATGGTAAAAAACCTGACTTATTTTCATTAATCAATAATAGTTATGCAAAAATAATAAAACTATTAACTCTGGTTGTTATTGTGCAGAGATTCCATTGCAGATAGTTTATAGATAAATTGTGATAAATGCAAAAAGGATTGCGCGTCGTCGGAATCGAACCGGAGACCCCTTGCAAAAGCTCTCGGCATAATATTTGCGGAGAGCTTTTACGCAGGGTGTACTTAGTCAATGATTTTTTGAGTATTATCTAACGAATGTGTATTAGTTTTATGTTAAGTGTTATCTCTGAAGTGTTGTTGATTAAAAATATGGTCTTTCTAAATTTTAAATCAGAGTAGGTACTGTTTGTTTGAATACCTATTGGTACTTACGTAATATTATAAGAAAAAATGCAAAAAGTTTTGCTGGTCCTGAGAATCGATCCCTGTCACATAGAATCGAAGTTGCCCGTCCTGTAGCACGAGTTACGCAAACCGAAAATTCTGATGAAGTAACTTAGATAAACCGCTCACACTTCATTACCTAATTGTTATTGTAGTAAAGTAAGTAACTATTTATTTAAAGTATTTATATATATACATGACGATTAGAAATTTTAATATTTTTTTCTGTGCAACAAGAATCGCTGGGAAGTATCTACACTGAGCTGATATTAACGCAACACATCAGATGTTGACTGTAGTCAGTTCGTTTGACAAGCGTTTCTTTTATCACTGCTTGATGAGCGTTTGTTTTATCACTCCTATTGCACTGACAAGTCAGAAAACTAGCTAGAGCATACTTGACAAAGCTTTGCTGTCCTGAATATCAATCTTTACCTACCTCTGAAGTCTAAAGCAAAAGCTTGCTGTTTTACAAATTCTTTTTGCTGTTTTATAACTCTCACTCCATAGGCTGAATATATTATTTAAATGTTTATCCTGTTGATTGATGAACCCTTAGTCTTTGCCTTTTTACGACCAAAAAGGCAAAGTTCCCATATTGAATAAAAAACATAAGTTATTGCACCAAACTTGAGTAAGAAAACTTGATTGTAACTTTTGCTTCGAACGCGTAGATTCTATGCCTTAAAGAAAACACAAAAAAAAAATCTGGCCACGATTTCTAAGACCAAAAAGGCGTCAAAAATTCTTCGTCATTGGTTTTAAGATCGTCTCGTACGCACTTAGTGCCAAGTACTAGACTGACATCTAAGAGGTAGTTCACTGGGAATTAAGCAGGATGGTTTAATAGCAGGACTTAGATCAGTTCCTGTCAACTGATTTAATGCGGAGAAACGGACGCCCATAGAACGAGCTTTAAAATTTGTATCTATCCAAAAACGTTAGAAAATGTTACTTGTGCGATGCAGTTCTATTACCTGCTAGTTTTTGGGACAATAGAATAGTTTTTGGGTTCACTATTGTGTTCAAATCGGTATCGATCCCTAACGGTATCTAACGGTGTTGTCATCCATCACTTGCATTGTCGTTGTGACGTCAGAAACTTTTTTAAAACGGAACCACAAAAGTAGTTAACACTTTCAAGTGATGATTCTGTGTATTTAGTTTTATTCGATTTTAACTGAAACAAAGGCAGTTAGTTTCAATTAAAATCGCAAATTAAACATGAAATCAAACATATTATTCGTCACTAGCTCTTGTGTTTTACACAAGAGCCAGTGACTATGTAAATACATGTGTACTTAAATAGTAAACAGGACTTTAAATTACAAAATATTAAACGCTTCTTACAGTTGCAATATAATTTAGTTTCTACACAAAGTAAGAATTCTCGCGTTGAAAAATTTATAACCATCATAACCGGGGTTATTGCCGACGTCAACATTATTTTACCCGCAAATAAAGGCCGCAAATAAAGGCCCAAATAAAGGCCTTTATGGTCAGAGCTAGTAATAACAAGGATAAGAGGTAAATTTCTTATTGACTCTTTTTAATTAGGTGATAATCATGATTCTTTAAGGCGCTGAGTAGACGATGGACAATTATTTATAGAACGTATAGAAATGTACGCAATAACGTACACGTAGGACAAAAAGACTCCTTGGATTTCCATACGATTCCAAATTGTCCGCCGACAAAGTGTCTATCGTCTACTCAGCGCTTAGTAGACTAGGACGCTAACGTTTACATGAAATGTATGAATTTCGTATAATTTTACATTTCTTTGGAATTATGTATTTACAAAGTAGAAATATACTCGAGCCCAGGTACACTTTCGATTAATTTTATGTTCAGACGTTTCACTTGGAGTGAAATATGCCCAATGGAAGGCAAAAAAGAAGATAAAGTGAAGCGTCCGATATCGGATTTACCGCCACTCGGTACTAAACGTTAACATTTTTACCTATACAATATCCTGTACAGTACGGTGTCATTTACCCGAGCAAAACAGCTATAAGTAATAGCAGAGCCAAATATTTAGAAAAAATCTTGCGTTTAGTACCGAGTGGTTTTTGCCTTCCATTGGGTATATTTTACTCCAAGTTAAACGTCTGAACATAAAATTAATCGAAAGTGAAAAAGAAATTCATTAGCGAACCGATCCAACCATGCTTGCCGAATAATCGAAAAATGAAATGAAAGGAGCAGATTATGAACGTTCAATGCGATATATTTTTTTCAGTGTCTTGTGAACCTGCACCCTAATTGCGTAACGCACTATCAATCGGAATCTGCATCATTTTGAAGCAAATTGCTAATCCATTGCTTCATAAGTTCGAAAAATGTGTCTCCTCAGCACGTAAATAACGCAATGAATGTTTTTGAACTGTCAAAATGAAACCGATTCCGATTGATAATGTTTTACGCAATTGCCCCGCTGGATTGAAACATAAACGAACCTTTACTCGAATAAAATGTCTGTCTGCGGTCGTTGGACAAACTGCATTACTTAGTTGTCAATATGTCATGACCTTTCTCGACGGTTATAAAATAACCGTCGCAAACTCCTCAAAATACAAGACAGCTTACAATAACAAACATTACGTGTCATAATCACAGTTATGTATTGGTCATGGCGAATATATTCACACCCACAAGCAAATCTGTTCCGGGATGAATAGAATTACACATGACATCATCAGAACTAATTAGGATGGAATTGCTTTAGTCTGCTGCTAATAAATTGTTTGTTTTGAGTCTGTATTGTCTCAATCTTGTGTCTTAGACTAATCACAAACCTGGACTTCATTTTAATGTTCGGGGTTTCATGATTCTAAGATGAATCGAGATGAATTATTTTGTCCCCCCCCTATCGAGTTATGGACAGTTACGTCTTTCTGTCACATTATTTTGCTTTAAAATAGGGACGTGTCCTAAACATAAGCTAGTGATCTAATCTAAAAACCAATGACAGCCCGGACGTTGGTGGCAAAATACTCCCATACCACGGAAAGCACATTCGTCCTGCGCCTGATCTCTCTCCGGTGGTGTCAGATTGCAGGCCGTCCCATCGGATTATGAGAGTGAGGAAAGAGTGAGAGCACCTGTATCTGCGCACACGCTTTTGCTCTATAATATCTTTCGCGCCGAAGTTTAAGTCTCCGTTGAGATTGGCCGCCATGACCGAAATACGATCTGAAGGACATATTTTTAAGCTATTGCATAGCTTTTATCTTGGGCTTTGAGCGCGGCGACCGAATGAAGAAATTCCGTAACGAAAATAAACCTAAGCATCGTCTAACGTCGTATCAGTTCGGCAGACTTCGGCACGGTGTTTGTGTGCGTTGCTATGCAATAGCTTTACCGCGGCAGTCCCCGAGTGCCACACGTATTTTTATTTAGCAAAGGTGGCAAGGCCAAGGTTTACCGACGGATTTTTTTTAAGCTTGCGGTTTTCATGTTGAATTTCTCACCAATCGCGATGGAAGAAAAAATTGTTACAAAATTGAGTTCAAAATACAATGTATTTACTGCGGCGACGAAGTTGACGGGGGAAGCAATTTTTTTGCTTTCACTTGAAAATAAATTTTAATTTTAATTTCGCTTCACCGTTATGTGAAGTTGTATGAAAGGACTTTGTTTACCTGAGTTATCGAAATTCGTGGTAGCATGTAGCATTTAATTTTTCTTTGTGCTTAGTTTTAGCGTGAAGGTGGGATAAATGTGCCACCTGCTCTGCCTACTCTACTGGGCCAAAATAGTATAGCAACATAGATGTACAGACGAGACGCCAGCACATCAAGCTACTACAATCTGTAAAATTTCTTTAATAGATTTTCAACTTTATGGCTAAAATATAAGGTTCAAAGTTGATTGGCAAAATTTGACAGTTTCGGGTAGCTTGATGTGCTGGCGTCTGTACCTTGGTAGTGTTATTACTCTCGGTACACTTAATTAGGTATTGTACGTACTTAATCAATCAGCAATCAGATATAACGCTATTAATTATGTTAGTGCGGCTTTAATTATATCCAGAACAAATTGAGCATGATTTCCCTTAGGCCGCTTGTGCACTGTACGGATTGTTTCTGTTCGGATGTGTAATCTTTATACATTTGCCGGTTGATCACGTGACATTTGTACGAAAATCGAACTGCCCGCGCACGAACCGTAAAATGCCGGAAAACATCGTGAGGAAACCGCTATGATCTAGAAGCAAAAAATCAAGACATGTGAATGTGACATTTACCAACCCGCACTGACCCGCGTGGTGGATTACGGCTCATTCCTTCTCACTGAGAGGAGGCCGCCCTTAGGGTGCATAATACCTTACTAATATCCGTATCCATACTTCCATACTAATATTATAAATGCGAAAGTGTGTCTGTCTGTTACCTCTTCACGCTTAAACTGCTGAACCGATTTAGATGAAATTTGGTATAGAGATAGTTTGAGTCCCGGGAAAGGACATAGCATAGTTTTTATCCAGATATTCCCACGGGATCGATACATGTGCGAGTGAAACCGCGGGGCGCTGCTAGTAAAATACACATATACTAGTTACGCCAAATACAAAATGTCGTATCTATTAATTTGGAAGTACTACAAAGTATTTGCTGAAAACTATTACGAAAGCGATTATACTCAATGTCTAAGGAAGGTAACAAAGGTTCTCCAGCACAGAAGGACGCCATTTACGTCACGGAATACGGCAATTAATTCAAGGTAAATTACACCTTTGCACAAGACAGGTTTCACAAAAGACGGTTCGGTATTATTTTTAGGTTAAATCCTTAGTCCCTGACTAAGGTTAACGAGTGGTTAACGGCTGTTAACTACGTAAGTTCTCTTTACTAGTTTAAATATTGGGGCCTGCAGCAAAATAATGTGTCTAATAGAATTATATCCATCATAACCCATGCTTGTCCTTATATCTTAAACTAATTACAACTCATCATCTGCCTAGCCTTTTCCCAACTATGTTGGGGTCGGCTTCCAGTCTAACCGGATGCAGTTGAATACCAGTATTTTACATGGAGCGACTGCCTATCTGACCTCCACAACCCAGTTACTGGGTAATACGATACCCCCTCGGTAAGAACGGTTTTCAGACTTTTGGGCTTCTGACGACCCGTAACGACTGTCAAAGATCCACGAATGACAGCCGGGAGCCTAATTACAACTATGTAATAGTACAGTCATGAGCATAATTTTATTCTTATGTATTGATAAATATTTTATGGTGTTGCGACGCCAAATCTATACTCTATACAAATAAATAAAATTGGAGTGTCTGTTTGCAATATTAAAATAACCGCTTTTTACTAAATGCATATGGATGTATAGGTACACGCTACATATACCAAAATAACATTTTTCACAATTTTTGTCTGTCTGTCTGTCTGTTTGTTTCGGCTAATCTCTGAAACTGCTGGACCGATTTTGACGGGAGTTTCACTGGCAGATAGCTGATTTAATAAGGAGTAACTTCGGCTACTTTTATTTTAGATAAAGAATTAGAGTTCCGCGCAAAAAATTCAAACGTTTTCCGTCATG
The DNA here is from genome assembly GCA_914767645.1 of Hydraecia micacea. Taxonomy (NCBI): domain Eukaryota; kingdom Metazoa; phylum Arthropoda; class Insecta; order Lepidoptera; family Noctuidae; genus Hydraecia; species Hydraecia micacea. The sequence continues at coordinate 9,149,406 of OU611794.1, forward strand.
CACGCGAACGAAGTCGCGGGCACAGCTAGTATGAAATAGGTCTTTTCTCACATGCCATTTTTCATTTCACAAGAAGAAAGTTTTTGAATTTTGTGTGACTGTAAGGTGTAATATTATCTCGAGTCTCGAGCATAATTGTGAGTAGTGGTGGCCCAGTGGTAACGGCCCTGACATACGAGTTGTAAGTCGTGGGTTCGAACCCAGACAGACGCTTCACTTTGTGTAAATAATTTTGACACCACCATTGCTCTCAAAACGGCGAAGGAAAACATCGTGAGGAAACCAGTATGTCCTAAAACCGAAAATTCAAAGACATGTGACTTTTACAAACCCGCACGGGGCCCGCGTGGTAGTTTACAACCCACTCCTTCTCACAGAGAGGAGGCCTGTGTCCCAGCAGTGGGAAAATTATAGGCCGATTATGCCTACAGTAGAATATCATCATTATGTAACTTTTAGTAACAAGTTCGGCCATGTCGCCGTAATAAATCAATCAACAAACAATCAGTCTAATTGCTTCACCATCTGTGTACATAGTTTCTTTAGCACCAAGCTCTTAACTAGGGCTCTTTAGTTTACTTTCATAACTGAAATAAGCAGATTTATTTACATTGAGAGCGCCTTTGACGTATCTTTTATGTTTTTTTTTTCACACGGTTTTTTAAGGTATAATATGGAGAGAATCTTTAAATAGTGATGTTGTCTGGAACTAGAACTATTGGATTGAAAATAATGTAGCTAATGATCAAGATAATGGGGGCAAAAGGAACTAAGTATTTTTACTTTACTCGCGGGATAATTGCGTATAACACATAGCATGGCAATCGTTTGTAATGCCTTTCAATTTGACATCCATCGCTTCATTGATTTGAAAAATTGGTCTCCTAAAAAAATTTGTAAAACAATTAAGATAAAAATAAATGTTTTAACAACAATAGCCGAGTATACATTATATTCTTGTAGGGCGTAGGTACACAGAAACTCAATAAACCACCCATGCTCAATTTTACAGAGCCAATCATGTACCTACTTTAAGCAGATAATGGGCAGTTTGTCAAGTTGTAACCACGGGAGCTGTTTAGTACAAGTAAAGTCCATTTAGTATGTTTTATAGCTGTTTTAATAAAGCTACTTTTATATTGCACAACTATGTTGCGGCCAGGACCACACAAGTTGAGGATTAGTTTCAATCGACCGTGGGATTTTTAATTATCATTGGGGACAGAATACTTATTAGCAATTGTATTAGGTATTATGTAAACACGTCATATTCATTCACGAATAACCCGTCGACCTATCCGATAATGTGAACGTAGCATTAGAAATATTGAAAACCCTTTTAGGATTTTGAAGGCAATTCATAATCCATTGCTTCATATTATATTTAAACAATTCGTTAAATAAGACAATACATAATTAACCTAAAATGTTCCCACTGCTGGGACAGGCCTCCTCTCAGTGAGAGGGAGTGGACCGTTATCCCCCACGCGGACCCAGTGCGGGTTGGTAGATGTCACATGTCTTCGAATTTTTGGTTAAAGCCTTCTAGGATATGCCGGTTTCCTCGCAATGTTTTCCTTCACCGTTTTGAGAGCATTTGTGATGAAATGATACACAAAGTAAAGCGCCTGTCTGGGTTTGAACCTACAACTCGGAAGTCGCGGCCGGCCGGTACCACTGGGCCACCACAGCTCGAAAATAAGGCTATGAATATTCTTAGATTGTCAAAATTAATGGCTTTGGAATAAAATTGTGAGTGTGTTACATAATAAAATACAGTCGGCAGTCGGCAGTCGGCACGTCGTCGGTGGTAAAACTTTGACTTTGAGCTGGCTCATGGTGGTATGGAGTTTCAATAGAGCGAGAGGCCAGCTTATACTGGTTTTATGTACCACTTTTGTTACCTCTGACTTGCGGTTGCCCACTGTACCAAATTGTCAACCTAAGTACAGACGCCAGCACATCAAGCTACTACAATCTGTCATTTTTTTTATAGATGATCTACTTTATCGCTAAAGCATAAGGTTCTAAGTTGATTGGGAAATTTTTACAGTTTCGGGCAGCTTGATGTGCTGGCGTCTGTACTTAAAGTTGTTTTATAACTGAGCAAAGTTCACGCTTGGCTACTGTCAGTGATTAAAAATTAAAACTTGATGCACCGGTGGTACACTGTACCGTTGTATACCTAGCGATCGGAACGGCCATGCGAGGTTACTTCATAGATCATTCATAAATCACACGTGAATGATAGGTACACGGTTCGGTTTGATAATAATGTAAATATATTCGGTTCTTAGTTAGGTTCTAGAAAATCGAGGCTGTAATATCATGAATTATGTGATTGGTCGTGTTATACAAGGTGGAGACAATTATGTGACAATACAGGGTCATATTAAATTAGCTAGCAAAACTCCGCAGATGTGATGGGTATCAATGTCTAATCATGAAAAAGTAGTAGTGTCTAGTAAAGTAGTAGTTTATGTAAGTTTGTTACTACTTTAATAATGGCAACATCAAAAGCAATGCATACACATATTTTGGCAATTACTTAAAACGATCACTAAAGTTATGACACAGTCGTCGATGCGTAATGCTTAGACAACTATTGATAGCTCACGTCACCTACGTTTTCGGGGTGAGATTTTACAGAATTGACCGGCCGATGTTAGGGATTGACATTATTGACAGCTAGCTCACTTCACCTACGTTTTGAAATATTTAATTTATTGAACCTCGATAAACTTACCAAGTTAGGATACTAAAATTGGAATAATTTGTGGCTCATAAAAAGAGGCAGTTTCATAATATTATATTACTATACTAGCTGTCCCGGCGAACTCCGTACCGCCTCAGAATCAATATTTATGTTGTATAAATATTAAATTTAATTAAGTAAATCAGTGAATTTGTGTATCTTCAGATAAAAAATAGCACATTCATAAGTTTGATTATAATTTAATACTTGTAACGTTCGATTATAACTATTTTTAGTTTGGCTATTTCAGAAGCAACACCCGGTTATCAGGTTTGGCAGTGCTTTACGTCGAACTGTTCACAATATACTTTTATTTGAAATTGTATCAAACTTGAGAGCAGCGGTGGCCCTGTGGTATCGGCCGCGACTTACGAGTTGTAGGTCGTAGGTTCGAACCCAGACGGGTGCTTTACTTTGTGTAAATTATTTCATCACCGCTGCTCTCAAAACGGTGAAGTAAAACATCTTGAGGAAACCGGCATGTCCTAGAACCAAAAATTCGAAGACATGTGACATCTACCAACCCGCACTGGGTATGCGTGGTGGATGACGGCCCACTCCCTCTCACAGAGAGACAGTGGGAACGTTATAGGCTGATTATGATGATGATGATGATGATGTATGAAACTAAAAGTGATTCAAATAAAACTGTGCAAGAGACGTTCGCCATGACAAATGATACAAGTGAACGGGCTTACTACTTGTATGACAATACAGAAAGTGATAATGATGCCATCGAACAGTATAACTGTACTCAGAGCTATGGTGACACTTGGGATTGGGACTTATCATTCACTCAAGAATTGGCTATCAAGTACATTGAGCATGTGCTGACACTAGCTACATTGATGTATGGTGTGACGTCATGGTGCATCATGATCATGAAGGAGTTCCCAAATTACAGAAACTATGTGTTTCTTAACGCAATTTTATAAAATTCTTACTGATTTTAACAGAGCATAATAATTTTGATACTTACTTATATATTCAATTTCATACAGAGGTTATTCTATTTCAGAGTAGCAGTGGCGAAGGCACCATACAACTCGATTCCCACCGGCTTCCCTTCGAAAATTCAGAACATAACCACTCCTAGTCAATTCATCATTGAAATTTTCTTTTGGCATTTTTTTTGCTCCGGCCTACCTCTGTCATAAATTCACCCTTCGCCACTGTAGAGTAGTATCGTTTTTTGTAAAGTTATTAATTTCATTAAAACCGCTAATATTGGGCGTGTTTTTATCGTTTTAAGGAGTAATCAAAAAGTATGATACGACTTTTATGTAAATAAATTATATCAAAGGCATAGAGATATTAACTTACACAGACAAAAATTACTCAAAATGAATAACTGATACTTAAAATAATTTGAAATTGAAACCATACGACACTACTGTAGCGTATAACATACGATATAAAACTTATCTTTCAAGGTCTTTGTAAAGCCCTTTGGAAAACAAGGCGAAACTTTGCTTTTATTATCAAGTTGCAAGCTCGAAAATCTTTTATCAGTTTTCGTTCAAAGTATTCTTATGTGGTTGTTTGGGTTTTACCAAATCTATTTCAGGAGAAATAGTAGGTAGCTACATTACTGTAGCGGCCTGCAAAAGAGGTATTGATGGACGAACGTGAAAGTGAGTCCATTAATATCTGGTTGCGGCCAAGGCTTGTATAGTACTTTTCTCAAATAATGCGCGGAAATTCAAACTAAGTAAATTAATTATAAATTCCAGAATCAATGACGAACATCAATAATTTTTCACGCTCCCATAATGTTCATTTGTTTGCAAACCAGTTCCAAATATAAATATGTACCTACCTACAATCTTTTATAAGTTACCTCCTTGGTAGAGAAGTAAAAAGTTCGTTCCATTTTTAAATTACACGATTCAATTTTCATAGTAATTTATTTTGCAGCTAAACACGACAGTTATTGATTTTCATAAACATTTCCGGCCGCTGCTCGCATGTACCAGTACAACATTTTCGATGTATCACGAAGAAAGCTGTTAAAATAATGCTCGAATTTCCAAGCATGTTTGAGAAAACGTATACTACTGTTCTATGTTATGCACAAAAAGCTATAGTTCATTTAAACCAAAACGAATCGTTTTACTTAAGGTGGCAAAGTTTAAACTGGTTGCTGTCATCCTGCATCATCCCATTACTGTGTAAAGGCCTTCCCTTATAAATTCAAGCTATTTTGGTCCAGGGCTAGCGGGAACTATTTTTTTTTAAATATTTTATTATTGTTTTGTCTAACTCATCCTGCGACCTGCTATGTGGTCTGCTGCGACACCTTCTGGCTGTGTCAGGGTTCCACATTGTTGTTGGTTTGACCCACGGCTCATTGGTTATGCGGCAGACATGGATGACAAACTTACCTTACCTATATATAAGCTTAAACTAGTGGTAGGTTGGTACTGGTCCATATGCCTTCATATTCTTGTTCAAAAGACGCTTACGAGGCTTAACTTCGTCAATCAATAAATAACGTTTCGTAAGATCCACGTATCTGTCTTGATCAATTTTGGTAGAAATAAGTAGCAAACCGTGCAGGCAAGATTAATATGAATAATGTTCATCCGATTACAGTACCTAAATCAAATAGAGTATCTACCTATAGATTTTCGTTTGCATATTAAGAGATGTATTACTTTATTACCACAAACATGCCAGTCTACGTTACTTCATCAACGTCTTAATATAAACTTGGTGTCGTTTTGACTGATTGTCACTTATTATTCTTTATCATACATTATATCCATTGTCATATCAATGACAATGGGTATATTATTATTATTGATTTTATATACACGAATAAAAATTATTTGACATTATTAGGTATCATATATTACGTATTATAATGTACTAGCTTCTGCCTGCGACTTCGTCCGCGTGAAATTTCACCCTCCCCCTATTCACCCTCTTAGGGGTGGAAAATCGAAAAACCCTTTCTTAGTGGATACCTACTCTTCACAAAGAACACACCTTCCAAATTTCATGTCTCTAGGACCAGCAGTTTAGGCTGTGCGTCTATATATCAGTCAGGACTTTGAATTTTATATATGTACTAGCTTTTGTCCGCGACTTCGTTCGCGTGGAATAGTGACTTCCGGCAGATTTTTGGTTTTACCCACATAGTTCCCGATCTCGCGGGATCTCTTCAAAAATGAAATGTGGAAGATATTCTAGGGAACTCTTCAAAAATCAACATAATGAGCCAATTTTAAATTTACGAAACGATCAATCCACAATTCCACGACAGTACCGAAGCGCTCGGCCGATACCCAACCAAATGCGTGTAACGAAACCATAGCGCGATCTATTTCGATCCCAACGCCATCTATCGAGCATAGTGACAACTCGGATTATTTATCTATACTCCGTTCGGGCATTTCCTTTTTACTAAAAGTTTTATTATATTGATATTATTTTTTTCATACCTTTTTACTATTTATTTACTTTTTTCCGATGAATTAAAACAATAACATGAACCGAACTCGTGTAACGATCGACACCATTGCGCGATCACCAACTCGACATATAGTACTAATAGAATTATCTATACTCCGTTAGAGCATTTTCTTTGTACTAAAAGTTGTATTATATTATATTTTCATACCTTTTTACTATTTATTTACATTTTTCCGATGAATTTTCAGTACTGAATTGATGCCGACTCTTGACCAATAGATGGCGCTGTATGTCCGGAATAAATTTTATTTTATTTTTTGTAATAAAAACTATCCTATGTCCTTTTTCAAGTTCCAAACTATGTCTGTACCAAATTTCACACAAATCGGTTCAGTAGTTTAGGCGTGAAGCAAAGACAGACAGACAGAAAGACAGACAGACAGAGTTACTTTCGCATTTATAATATTAGTTTGGATTTGGATACAGATTCTGGCATGCATGCGCGTGTATCATTTGTGTCAATAGGGAATCTATTAAATATCTATCATGAGTATATTCCCCTATGGACAGAGTGGTTGATATAATTATGTACATTTGTAGGTACAATCTCCTTTGTGCAGTAGGTTGATTAGGACCCTGAGTTGAACTAAGGCAATTTCAAAGTCTCAATAATAGAAAAACCCCAAAATTACAATCGAAATGTGGTCTGTACTTGAGAATCAAAACGAAGTAAAACCTTTTTATTCTATTATATCAACCGAGGAATGAAAATTATTTCCTTCGAACGCCGGACGTGGACGGTTATAAAGCTAATAATGGAAATGACACGAAACGAGTTCTGCTTATTCCATAAGCGTAAAGTAGCTCAAAGATAAAGAAGAAACATAATATTTAACTCGACAAACTAAGTTAGCCTAGTTTCAAAGAAAAAAACACGGACCATCTGTTAGTAGCCGCGGCACGTATACAACTAAGTGCTTCGCAAGTCTATGGGCTAGTTTTTAATCATAGCCTTCGCTTGGTTGTTTCAAATTCAATTAAGATGCACTGTTATTATTTTTCTAATCGATTAGGCGTTGGGCTTACGTGTTTATTTATTGATTAATATGGTGTTAAGGTGACACTACGTACATCATTATTTATCTTTTCTCTTAGTGTTGTTCCACAGTGTATTTTCACTTGCAAGTCTAATTTAGTAAATAACATATTAACATATCATTATACGAAATCACATATTTTTGCACCGATTTAATAGAAACCGCGGGGCGCAGCTAGTAATAAGTATTATAAAGGCGAAAGTTTGTGAGTGTGTTTGTATGTTTGTTACTTCTTCACGCACAAATGGCTGAACGGATTTGGATGAAATTTGGCACACAGATAGTTCATAACCAGGATTAACACATAGGATACTTTATCCCGATATTCCCACGGGATCGACACTTATGCGGGTGAAACCGCGGGGCGCAGCTAGTAGTTGATATACCTACATAAGTATGAAATCGTCAATCTGTCTTGAGCAAGCGCAATGATCAACGCTCGTGCCTTCTCTGTGTGAGAAGAAGTCTTTGACCTGCAGTGGGACAATAATAGGCTGGTATTAACATATTTTCATCATCTACATACCACCATACGTCTGAATTCAATAAATAACCACGTGGCTGGTCCATGTTAAAACTACTCGAAGCTCAAATTGGTATTTTATGAAAGTTGAGCCGTAAATTCTACAGTCATTATGAACTTATATGAAGCTACTAATTTAATTATCAACTTTAAATACCGCATGGTTGATGCTCAAAAAGTTAACAAAGGTAAAACTAATTTGAATTTTATAATTCATTAAAAAATAATGATTGTTTTATGTAGACGGTGAGACCATGAACTTGGAGCATAACACTGCCCCTGAAGGAATAATTTATCACGGTGTTACAAAAGTTGTAAAATTGTTACGGGATGATCATAAAGAATTCATGGTTGGAACTTCTGCAGGAGTTTCTGATTCAATGTTGTATGATAAATCCATTTTGGAAAACAACTTTTGTTCATATTTTTCTTGAAAAACTTTTAGCATAATTTTCCTATATCTTTGCTTAGTATTCTAATGATACCGAAACGTTATTAATTGCTTCCTTATTTAGGTTTATTTGTACAGTCTGTTTGTTGTTTGCTTGTGCTCGTTATACTAAACGTAGTTCCTTCGTTCGTAAACTGATTGCCGCCTGACCTCTGCAAGGGAAACATGATTTTCTCCAAAGTAGGGTAATAAAATGTACCGGCGAACCTTGCTACTCAACTGTCTAATGCTTTTGTTTTCTTTCCCCCCCCTCCCTAACCCTATAGCAAACCACGTAAGTCAATCAATGGGAAATCTTATTTGTCTAGTGTAAATCTAATAGGATTTTAGTCCCTTTGACCAAATTCCAACAAGCCATAAATCGAATACCAACAGTATTTCCTGAACATTTTTATTTACTTAGATAAAAAAAATATTTCCATTTTATTAACTTCGAAACTGGAAGGCCCCCGCAGACAGGCGCGATGCGACAGCGTGACCCAACTCTAATAGAACAATTTCTATGAAAACTTAATGGAAATTGTTCGACCAGAGTCGCGTGGTACCGTCGCGTCGCACCTGTCTGCGAGAGCCTTATTTATAAATTGTATACCTATATGTACGCACCCTAAGGCCCATGTATGGTACCTTCAAGTAACTGAGAATTATTAAGTTCGTGCTTAGAGCTTAGATTACGTGCTAAAAGGTACGGGAAGAATTCTCTCAGTTATTTTAGTCATTCCTGTGTCGCGCATCGTGAGGAAAGTTTTGAGTACTTATGTACGCATAATATGTGTGAAGAGTAGAAGGAAGAAAGGTAGGAGAAAGTAGTATTGAAGAAGACATGCTGCGCCGACCCCAAATAAATTGGAGGAAGGACAGGACATGATGAGTATCATTCCTACAAGGATGAAATACCAGTGCATTTTACAGTTATCTGTGCGTGCACGCGAGCATACGTGCGTATTTGCGAGTTTACCTGAGTAGTCATGAGGATACACGGAACACGAGCGCCAAATTCCGAATAAACTATTTAACTAAGACTAAGATACACTATGAAGATACTTTGTCTCAGGAATAACAGTAGTAGGACAGCCTACTATGAAAACGAAAATTATCATAAAAAAATACAAAAACATGACCATGTTGGAAGGAAGCGAAACCTTTTTAATATGTATGCGGACCCACGCAGTCGTTCCATCCTTTTGTAGCTTCCTCGAAGTGAAAGTTGTCCTCGAAATTTTCTTCCAGGTCAAGGTCGTCAGACGTGAAAATGTTTGACTCATAATTTTTACCCGACTGTGGCGAAGCCCAAAAGGAGAGTCATGTTTTAAGCCCCTATGTATGCATTCCCGTTTTAATGGATCTCATCTCAAGGAGGGCTAAGAATGTAAACGTATGAGGCATTATGTGGTTCTTAAAAAAATTGTGGAATTTAGTCGCCATTGTTTATAATTTATAACGGGACGGTATTATCGTGGACATCGACGTCCACGTCAAGGCATCACGATAACACAGGGAAATAAAATGTATGGAAATATATGAAGACGCTTTTAAATTTCCGTCCACGATGACGTTGTGTTATAACGTATGTGAGGTACTTATTTCCATATATGCACGTGGATGTGGACGTTCGCGGTTATATCGTCACGTTCGAAATTATAAAAGAGCACAATAGCTAATGCAGTCGATTTTTTTTTTGTTGAAAATTTGTAAGATTCCAACTTTCAGTGATGTAATAAAAAAAATGTATTCAACCAAATAACCTCCTCCTTTTTTTGAAGTCGGTTAGTAAAATATCTATGATACAGGTACAGGTATTTCAGGGGTTTTAAAAATTCTTCTCCATAAGTGGTAGGGATAAAGTCTGTATTGGAAAAGTCCAAAATCTACGCAGATAAAAGTTGCTGGTAAAGTGTTGGGAACTTGTGTATATTTTTGTTTTGGTTCCTTATCGAACAGCACCCCTAATTGCGTAACAAACTTTCAATCACAATCAGAATTATTTTGAAGAATATTGCTAATACATTGCTTCATATTATTATGTTCGAATAAATTGTCTTCGTCTTCGTCTCGTAAATAACGCAATGAATGTTGTAGAACTGACAAAATGAAAGTCATTCCTACTGTTAGTATGTAACGCAATTACCCCACAGATCTCAGTAGTCTAATAATATTAAACTTTAGATGGGTATCAAACAAAAACAAACCACGATTGAAAATAATGGTAATTTATTACTTTTGAATTAACAAAACGAATACATTATTACGTAGATAAATCTTACTGTTAAATAAATAACAAATAAAAAATAAGTGCTTGATAGGCATAAGTTGCAGTTTTCGTCAAATCTTTTTACAAAAAAAACAACCGACTTCCAAAAAAACACTCCACAACTTTAATTAAAAAGTTTTTTTTAAGGTGGTTTATTTTTTTATTGTTTTTACTTTTTTAGTACCTACCCTACACAAATTCGCATAACACTACTTGCTATGTATATATCAGTGACAGGAAGTTATTATAACACCGTCAATATAAACTAAGTGGGAAAAACAACGTATTTTTGAAGCTAACTCAAAAACTACTCAAGCAAAATTTATAAAATAAATATGATTTATAAAATTTTCGAAATCGATTCACAAATGCCGGAGTGAAGGAAAATGTTATAAGACATCGGTATGCCTTAGAACCAAAAATTCGAAGGCATGTAACATCCACCGACCCGCACTGGGCCCGCATGATGATGGATTATGGTCCAATCCATCTCACATTAGACGATGCCTGTGTCTCAGCAGTGGGATCATTATAAGCTGATTAAGCTTATGCTCACAGTCGGCGGCCGACTATACGATTTGGTGTGAACATGCGTATTTAAAAAACAAAGGCTAATAGAAAGAGTGTAGAAAAAAATACTCTAAAGTAAAAAAAAAAACTAGAAAAATTATTTCTTTTTCGCTATATCGGCGCGTTCGCTGTCCTGTGAGTCCTGTGACACCTTACATTTTTTATTAAGCCACGAGTTTCGTGATTGCTATGAAATAGGCAATGAATTCCCAAATAGTCTCTTGTTTATTCAAAGCGTTAGGTATTTGGTGTTCGACAAGGTAACCCACCCTTGTTGATGTAAAAAAATATAAAACAAACGTTGAAAGTTTTATTTTATACAGGGACAGATCTTATGTTGAACGTTGAATATAAGGTACCTCGATGACGCCAATAAGTACCTACCTACTTTCTTTTTTTCTAATACTTATACAAACAGGCGCCGAGACATTTCGGGGCCGCTTCTGGTAGTACTTATACAAAAACAGAACACGCGTTAATTTTCGCGGGTCGTGGAAAGAAGTAAATAGGTTTGGTGTATTTGTTAGTAGGTATATGTAGCGGTATCTACATCAACGCCACATGCGAACAACGCGTCATATTGACGTCACGCAAAATCCTGTATCTTGCAAGCAGAGTTTACCGCGCAACTAGCATGATACAACGGCTCGACATGTATCATAGGGCAGTTGCCCGCCAGACACAACACCCGTCTGGTCGGAGGATCCTCCCTTTTCTATAGATAGAGTATGAGTGAACTTTACACCCTGTTCCTCTCATACCTTCTATAAGGTGCTATAAAAATATCTGCCACGGCTTCAATGGGAGACAGTATTTTGTATATATATTACAGTAGTGAAGACATTTTGTACCCCGGAATAGTTAAATCAATTTGAGAAAATAAAGTTATTAAATAAACATTTACTCTATTCTGCATAATGTGGTTCACAAACTACGCGAGATGTGTCGCTTCGTCACATTTTGCGAAATGAAATGACGGTGCAGCAACAGCTAATTACTGTGGGACGGTTTCATGCAACTAAATCAATTCAAATTTATACGCATATTTTTTTGTATGAAAAAAATTATGACAATAATGTGTCTTTACTATTGTAATCTATATACAGAATACTGTCTCCCATTGAAGCCGTGGCAAATATTTTTATAGCATCTTATATGTATATACTATATATATCTTCAAACCTCGCAAGATACTGCATGTTTTACTTTAGAAATTTATATTTTATTTATCTTTTAAGTAAAGGATTTAGTACAGTAGAAAAGAAATTATAAACCATTTTTTTTATTTCGTATGGTTTCTAATTTATTGTTTTTTTTTGTTATTTATTTACCGGTTCTTTCCAACAAGTACAAAAAATTATGTAGTTAATTCAATGGATTTTAAAGGTTGGTTTAAGTTCACCCTTTTTCTATAAATTACTTTTTGAAAAGGTAAATAAAATAATTTATTAATACATTTTCCTTTGCTCACACAGCCTTAATCCAGAAACGGGTAGCCATTGAAAATATTGTATTAATAAACTTAAGTATAGCTTATTTCAAACTTCGAACACCAAAGCACGTGCGCCTCTACACGTGAATTAATTATTCTTGAAGGCTGAACCTAATTCCGGGTGAATGGCTCTCTGGGGTGCTATGCGAATTGGCTCTTTGATCGTCAGTCATAAGGTGCCACATGCGTGGTTTTAAAGGGGATAAAACGTAATAACCAACCTAATTTTGTGTGCGTTAATTTATGCCCCGGATGGGAAAATGATTATTCTTTTGTATTTTTTTATATTTGTAAGATCTTAGGATGGTACACGCCGAAGATGCCTCACTGCGATGCGATACCTCGCGATCGCGGTTAAGCTCACTACCTCGACGTCACCTTCATGTAAAACAAATGCACACTCGAAAGTCGCGGCCGTTACCACTTGGCCACCACTGCTCTCTATTCAATTCTTTTTATTTAATATTTATTTAGAAAATAAAGTGGTACTGTAGATAAATAAAATGCTTTTAATCGTATTTCTGAGCACTCCTCGGTTGTTGTTTATTTTTTGAGGTTATTAAACAAAACAAATCTTTGTTAATGAAAATGAAAACAAAAAGTCTTGAACCAAAATAGATATCGCTTCATCTTATTCAAATTCTGTAAAGAGCATTTTGCCTAATTGAAAAATATTTTAACTCCATGCTTTTATAAAGGTACAAAGTAAATAGGCGTTAGAGAATACTCTTCTAATTTTAAAAGTTCTAAGAAAACCAGATATATGACTTTACTTAGCTAAGTTAGGAATAAGTATCGAGACCATAGATATCGAGACCTTTAGCTTTTAGCAGGTTGGTCTGACGGAATTCATCTTACATAGTCTCTTAAGTTTACGTTGGGGATGTTCTAAGATATTAGCCGTGATTTCCCAAAAGGTGCTTTTGTTCTCCGTCAAAGTAGGTACTTACCGTTTACATTTACCGAGGAAACTAATTTTCGTTGTACTATTAATTCCACTTAGTTCTGTGTACAGAGATGGTTTACTTAAGATCCCTGTACTGTTAATGTAGTTTCTGGGCGTTTCTTTTATCTAAGATATTTTATTCTCTTTCAGAAATGCTTTTAGTGGGTAAATAGGTAGCTACATTAATTTCTTAAAAGGACCGTTTTATGTACACACGCTGAACTCATTTTTAGACGGTAATCGCCCTAAAAGTTTTGGTGTGATTAGGTTCCCAGTTACGTCACGAATAACTCATATATCCAAGACCGCCGATAAAGTTTACCGTACCGTGCTACGCCAAAACATCATAATCAACAGAACATCACGCCTTATTTCTCCGAAGAGTTGGGCAGGGGTGTACTTTAAGTACCCCTACATAAGACCAGAAGGCCAATTCTCGTAATCTAAAACTTTCAAAATCTAGTCGCAGTCTCATCTCGGCGACAAACAAATGTCAAAAACATGTCAAAATGTAGGGAAATTAGAGGTATTTTTGACAGACCGAGACTGAGATCAGACTGTGAACGTTCTTAAAATTACGAGAATTGCCCCTCTGTTATATTTAAGTCCCATGTGATAGAGGGCGAGCCTATTATTATGAACCGGGCACAAATCCAGACTCCGGGCTGCTACTGAGAAATTCTAGATAGAAAAACCCAATAACACGTTGCCCAACCTGGGAATCGAACTCAAAACCTTCTGCTCAGCAGTAGCGCTTATGACCACTTGACCTCTTCTTACAAAATATCTCGAAAAAGGATTCTCCAGATACCATGGTATTGGATAGCATCAAAGTTGTGCATATCATATACCCTAAAATGCCCCAAATAACGTTAAGTGCCTCTGGGTCATTTGCACAAACCCCCAAATGTTTCTTGGTTGGGCCTTAAGTGGAACCTTGCTTGAAGCCCTCGGGCTTTTACCCCCGGGTATGAGTGAAGAGCGAATAAATATACGCATGTATTTAGGTATCATGTAGGTATGTCTGAAACTTTTATGTGTATTCATTCGAGTAGATACGATTCAAAGGAATTATTTGTCTATAATGTATAGTGATATGATATGTGGAAGAAAAAGGCAGGATTTATGAGTATTTAAATAGGCGAAAATGCCCAGCTTTCCTTCTATAGAGTACGTACATGTACTGAAAAGTTATATGTTCATGTTAGTTATCTACTTCCGAAGCTAGGTATGCTATCGGTACAGATTCAAATGAAATTAATGAGTAAAACTTCCCAGACGTAAGTATCGATATCAAACTGCGGTTACGTAACTGTTAACTATGGTACCGCTGCTACAAAAATATATTTGGGGCTGAGAAAAATCCTAAGTCATCTATTCAAATTAGGATCCGCATCAACACTTTTTGAACGTCGCAATTACATATGACAACATCATCTGCTTAGCCTTTTTCCAACTATGTTGGGGTCGGCTTCCATTGTAGCCGGATGCAGCTGAATACCAGTATTTTACATGGAGCGACTGCCTATCTGACCTCCACAAACCAGTTACTGGGTAATACGATACCCCTTGGTAAATGACAATTACATATGACAATGAAAAAAAAAAACGACCGTCCTAGTGTTTTAGCTGGGAAGTAGAAGTGGCGCAACCAACTCCCCAGCCAGCAACCAATCAGGCGCCGGGTGAGATACTCAACCAATCATCATCATTCTCCTGACCTTATCCCAATTTATTTCGGGTCAGCGCAACATGTGTTTTTCTACCATACTCCTCTATTAGTCGTCATCTCGGTAGTCACCCCGTTTCTAACCATATCATCTTTTACACAGTCCAGTACATCGTTTCTCATTCTTCCTTATCGTGGATTCGGTACCATCCACACGATGAAAAAGAAGACTAAGATTTTTGGAGCAGTATCAACACTGGCTAAGTAGATATCGAGCCTTTTCAGGAAGAAGATCGTAACCGCCATTTTGCATATTTTACAGGAGAAGGTGATGCAAAATGCAAAATCAGTTGATCTGGCGATTGATATTAAAACAGTTTTTTGGGATTTTTGGCGCTTACGATGTTCTTCCTGAAAAGGCTCGATATGTAAGTTAACGTAAAGCAAATGTGTGCAAAACAAAGATCGTGTAGGATGAAAAATGGATAGAAAGGGATTCTAGCCATTACATTATACACATAGTTCATTCGGCGTTTCTTTGGTCTTCCCCTACTCAACGTTTCATTTTCATCTATATTCGTACTCAAAGCTTTACTCACGACATTTTCCTCATTCCTCCGCATCACGTGCCGATTTCCACGCAACTTTTCAATCGCCGGTGCCCCTTTCAGACTTCCTCTTATACATGTTGTAATTTTAATCACCGTTTTCCTCTTAAGGGGTCATTGTACTCATCATTATGAACAACTTTTACTATGAGACAAAACCTGAAATCGTAAAAAAAAAATAAAAAATCAGCTGTTCTCTGTGCAAAATGTAGGGAACAGCTGATTTTTTTTTCCAAAGTTGTTCATAATGATGAGTATAATGACCCCTTAAGAGGAAAACGGTGATTAAAATTACACCCTGTATACCTACTCATTTTTTGTGCTATCCATCCATTTCTCGGATTCGGATCGGATGTAGTGCGAACCCGCTGTCAGATGAAAAGTATCTACTGACAAGTCCAAGGCGTTAGCCAATGCTTTGTCAACTATATGAGATGTGTAGCCTGTATAATATGCAATATGTTATCATATTATCGGTCACAGCAATGTCACCCAGTAACTGGGTTGTGAAGGTGAGATAAGCAGTCGCTCCGTGTAAAATATTCGTATATCTAATAGACTTAGCCTGCGCACAGCCTTAAATTTTTGTACAATATGAGATCAAGCTACGATTTCAATATAAATGTATTATAAAAAGTTGTTTGAAACATGATAAATCTTCTTGGGCAAGTTTATATTTACTTCATTATTTACCGTTATGTAAACAGATTGTCTGGATAAGGAAAACAGCTGGAAAATTGGTCAGAAATATTCAGAATGATTGATGAGGTACAAATTGATGATTCATTATGCATTTGGACTAAATCGAATTAATGAAACGTCGTTTGAATATTTTCTCTTTTCTTATAAGGACATCTGAAATAAATTCATTAATAACGATTTTATTTTTTCTTTAAAAGAAATTAATGTTGTTTGTTTATGTATAAGTTTTAAAGTATTTAATTTTGATCATTAATTACATATATGGGCCCGATCACAGGTACCACAACCACACAACATGTCAGGGACAAAATGTCAATGGGCTAGTAGTGGTTTCGTGTGAATAATATTGCTGCAGTTTTTTTACAGATGCCTTGTCGCTAATAGTTGCGATGTGGTTACGTTGTGGCTACCACAACGCAGAATGAATGAGGGGCCCACAGCGTCGTCGCGTCGACACAACGTTGTGTTTGCGATGTGGCCGGACGCTAGTGCGTGTCTCGCTGGTGGTTGACTGGTGGCTACGACGTGGCTTTGATGTAGTCGGTATCACCCACACGGTTGATGTTTTAAAGGTCAAATGTGATCCTTGTAAATGAACTATTCATTTTCGTACTAATAAGCACTCGTCTACGTGACATCACAGTATTGTAACGTGATGATTATGAATCGTGTATGTCGTCCCTAATTTTGGATGTAAATAATAATATTGCGTTCCATTCTGTTTGGCATAAAAATGAGATCTGCTTTTATTTCAAACTGTCTAAAACTTATCATACAGTTTTTAACTCTCGGCGCTAAGCCGAATGTTGAAAATCCAACAGTGCGCTTTACTGAAAATGGGCATAAGTTTATTTTCCGAATAAATATTACAACTTAAATAAGTTTAGGATGTGTTTTCTGCATTTTATAGCTACATAAAATATCCTATCGTTTAAATTGACAAGTCACTTGCCATTAATTTCGGTTGCTTTATTATGGATAGTAATAAAAGCTCCGACAAAAAAATAAGAACTGTCCTTACTTAAAATATTAAATCTACTGCCTAAAATACTAACTTTCCGACTACTTTTGTCTGAATAAAAATGACGTAACGACCGAATGAGATACTGAAATCTTCGAAAAATAAACATGACTGTTTATTGCTATAATACTTTTCTACCAGCTTAAATTACGTTTTAATATATACCTAGGTAAAGTTATTTGTATACTCATTAGCTCGCTCGTGCATCCTATGTCGACGGAGCCCCATTTCGCGGGGCTCCTATTTCTATGTAAAGGGTTTAAAGTAACCTAACCAAACCGAACCTCGGGGTGCCCTTCACTCACTCTTGCATCCTAAATCGACGTAGCCCCCGCCTATATTATTTAATATTATTTTGACAAAACCTCTGTTGTCGGTAACTTAGTAATTTTGTCGGAGGTTCAGTATTTTATTCGGAAGTTTAGTTTTGTTATTCGAAGATCCATTTTTTTTGTCGGCCACAGATTGCTGGAGATTAATTTGTTTTTCGGAACCATTATTATTTCCCCTTTATTATTTCCATTATTTCATTGTCAATGATAATACTTAATTCGAGAGGGATTTTATAGGATGTCCCCATTGTAGGACGGTCATTATTCAATTGTATACAAGGTTAAATCATAAAGGTAAAGGTTATTCATTGACTGTATTAATTTAGAGTTACGAGTGGCGATATTTATTTTATTGTTTCATTACGGGTGGTCGGAAGGAAATAGAGAAAAACATACGGAATACTTGGGCCTTTTATTGGTTCCTAAATTTTATGTTTAATGGTGACTCGGGCACTTTTATTGGCAGCTCCATAAATAATTGTAATTAGTTTTTGCAGGCAGTAAGAGTAGTTTGACAGGATCACGGGACTTAGTGTGTTATTCTATCCGATTCAGTACCATTTCACAGACGGCATAGGCATTGCAATCACATTATAAAAAATAAAATCTTTTGCACTTTTTTTTACACGTAGTTTATAACCAAGTAAATCTCGGAACTTAAATAAGGACTAGTAGTTAGTACCTATTAAAAAGTTTAACAAAATCGGCCGACCAAACAAAAACGGTATCATAAAAGAATATGGAGCTCACATGAAACAAATGAAGCAAGGAAACCGTCACCGTAAAGCGATTTCGTAAAAATATACCTAAAAAAAATAAAACCGGCCAAGTGCGAGTCGGACTCGAAGGGTTCCGTACCACCGTACAATATTTAACACTACATATATAAAAAAATCACGTTTGTTGTATGGGAGCCCCCCCCTAAATATTTATTTTATTTTAATTTTATGATTTATTATTAAAGAAAAAATATAACTGAGTATTTTGTGAATATTTCAAGTGCCTACCTGTTGCCATTATTGATATCGAGCAAAAAAGGGCAAAAAAATCGCGTTTGTACCCCCTTAAATATTTATTTTATTTTGTTTTTAGTAGGTATTTGTTGTTATAGCGGCAACCGTGGCGACAACAGAAATCATAATTTGTGAAAATTTAAACTGTCTAGCTATCGCGGTTCTTGAGATACAGCCTGGTGACAGACAGACGGACGGACAGACAGCGAAGTCTTAGTAATAGGGTCCCGTTTTTCCCTTTGGGTACGGAACCCTAAAAAGGTTTTAGGATGCGATAAAAACACTTTAAGCGAAAGATTATCGTTTTCAGGAATCGACAATAACTTTTGAGAAGATATTTTTGTCACTGAATATTTTCTTGTGCCCTTAGGTAACGCGGATTGGGTAATATCATAGATATATGAAAGATTTCTATGGGTAGTATGTACCCGAAAATTCCTTTTATGACCTTTCTCAAAAGGAAGCTGAAACCATGCTGTTTTATTTCGTTGTTTTGGCGTAGGATTTATCGAATGATGAGAACATTTTGTTCTTAATCCCGGAACAAATGGTTTGTGAGTAGAACTAGTGATAACATTTTCCATAAAGGTCTGAACGTGAAAAAATAACATATTTATTGAACAGCTGGAACATAAATATAAGGTTACATGTGAGGCGTAAGTTGTTGATAAAAAAAAATTTTTTCCAGTGTACATACTCTGGATACACAACTGGTAACTGTTTATATCAGCTGGTAGATAATAAATTAACCTGCACATTTACACAATACCTCATTACCACCTACAAACACTAGCTCACCATGACATTTTTCAATTATAAGTTTCAAATGAGCGCTTGTTTATTCGTTGACCTAGAAATTTACCATCGATACGTTTATAAAGGCTTCTTATACATGAACACTAGCCGTACCTGTGAATGTCTCTCGGGCGCAAAATAGATGACCTCAGAATCGAGGCTCCATATAATAAACGAAATTGGGCAAACGCACACAGACACGTGCTTAGAGCGATCATCTGATGCGATCTGTAGAGGAATATACGATGAACTGTAAAATTCAAAAGTGCATCGTAGTAATGGGAATGGATCGCATTTAGGTGTGCAGAACCTCTTACGGAGAGCTTACACTATCTTAAGGCGACTACATGACCTAAAGCGCGGTCACTGTCGGACTGCATAGAAAAGAAAGAGAAGCGCGATGACACAACGGTGGTAATTTATTGCAAATATAAAGCAATTATCTATTTACAAAAACTATTTAATAATAAATAATCCATCACTGAATGCAGTTTGGCATTAGACATTTAATGGTATATTTTTAATTGTAATTAAAATTGTTAATGAAGGGATAAACTGCTTTTAAAGAAAATTAAGAGGTGTATTTGAACATTATTTTGATGCATTAATGTATATTTATTTACGATTTCAGTTCCATCACTGTATTAAAGATAGACTTGAAAATATCATATTTTTTTCTTTGGTCAAAAGTATTTACGGTTTAAGAGATACACTGCTTTAAAAAACCAACTTTTTGACCGTTTTCGGGAACCTCCGCCTTAAACGAATGCCAGTTACCTACGGGTGTGTTTGCACTCGTTCACTGTACGTGAAGAGTGTCTTTGCGTGCTTGCGTTTTAGTTCTTTGTATGGAGTCGGCTTTCTGGATCTATCTATTTTGTGTCCCGGGTCTAAGTGTCTATTGAAGGTACGGTGAGAGGAGATTTTGCAATTTTCTAGCGTCCTCAAGGCGTCGCCGTCCCTGGCTGGCAAAAGATTGGCTCTGCTATGAGGGATGAATTTTTTACCGGTCCTATCTGAGAATTTATTCATATAAATTCATTGAATGTTCTTATATTTTGGATTGCACTGCCACCTGTAATGCGACACATTGCTCAACAAATAGTTACTTCAAAGTATTGTATTGAATTTCTTTGGCAGATAATAACAGACAAAACTTTGAATTGACCATTAGTTATGGCCATTGTCGATGGTAACTTTTTTGTTAATTCAAATAAAATCTTTATGAAGGTCGTTCCTTTTTCTAGTAAGAACAGGTGCAATATTATCGACCCGTTGTGTGCACTGAACATAAAATGTACACTTACACGTTCAAATTAGAAAACAATAAAATGTCTTATATGCCCTTTTATTGGCACCAGCTACCACATGCTATCTTTATTGGCGAATTTATTTTATTTCGCGATTGTTGCAATCTGATTTGAACTCCTGGCTGCTATTAGTGCTGTTTTATGGTCATCGTAAAGGGCTTCAATAAATTTCTGACAATCAATTTGGATTTAACTTTCGAACGGAATTTCACTTTTCACTCAACTTCGGAACGTAGGTTATAGTACTGAGTTTTACTGCTAAGTAAGTGTCTGCGAAAAACAAATGGCTGTTTGGTGTCATATAAAAATAGAGTACACTATGTGTAAAAGCAGCTTTTGTTTTTACACCTTGGCTATTTGAACTCTGAAAACACGACAGTATTTTTGTGTTTTGAAGTAGGGTTAAATTAAACTGGCTAACTAAACTTCACAGACGAGATGGGTATCGATATCTAAGCCCGATAAAATAAAAAGATTTGTTGTTTTTTTTTTCACTAATGTTGTAACTTGAAGTAAGAAATGAGAAAAACTTATCTTTAACTTATCTTGTATCGTGTTTGATATCGATGCCCATGACGTTTTTGAAGTTAACACAGAAAATAAACGATTTTTTAAACTAATATTTCAAGTTACTACAATAACTGTGGTTGGTGACCCAACAAAAAGCATCAAATTAATTTCTTTTGATTTAACATGTTCAGCTATCGATTGTACCCATCGCGTCTGGGGAGTTTAGCTAGCCTATTTCATTTAACCCTGTTGGCTTATTCGCCTTGATTCAGAATCTCTACAATTAACAGCTATGATTAAGTTTAAATACCCAAGAATCTAAATTCGTCCATACTAATAATATAATAAATTCGAAAGTAACCCTGTCTGTCTGTCTGTATGTTACCTTTTCACGCCTAAACCACTGAACGGATTTAGATGAAATTTGGCAGAGAGATAGATTGCATCCCGGGGAAGGACATAGGATAGTTTTTATCCCAGAAATCATCCCTTAAGGGGTGAAAAGGGGGGTGGAAGTTTGTATGGGGAATCAATAACCGCTGAACCGATTTAGATGAAATTTGGTATGGAGATAGTTTGAGTTGTTACGAAGGATATAGAATAGTTTTTATCCCCGAAATTATCCCTTAATGGTGTAAAAAGGGGGGTGGAGATTTATAAAGGGTATCAATCAAAAAGGACTATATATTTTTATCGCGGGTGAAATCGCGGGGCACAGCTAGTAAATATTTAAATGATTGGAAATATTTTGAAAATTCTATCTCTCAGATTCAAACGAACAAATATTGCTTACAGATTTATTGAACGTAATCACTGAAGCGTAAAACATTATTGGAAAAGATTGGTACCTATCGGCATTCAGCATAAAGTCTTATTGTCTCCTTTATCATGCCTTCAAGGGACATTGACGAAGAAGATACTAATAAAAAGTTCCTAGTATAGGTATTTTTCTTCGACCTTTCTCGTCCATTTCCATTATTACGAAATTCCTCAGGCCAAGTCCCCTTTTGAAATGTTCGGAATCCTGATCGGCGCATAGGGTTTTATCATTTTAAAATTTTGTATAATGTTATAAAGGTAAAATTGCTGAAACGATAACTATAGGAAATGTGTATTTAGGTTTTATGTGTATTTGCGGTTTTCGTAGACATAAAAAGTTTATCAGTTTATATAGGACCCGGAATTTCTGCAGAATCTTGTTGGTACCTACAGGATCCAAAAAGAATTCTGTGTCAGGACAATAAACAATCTATATTCCATCAACGTGATACACTACATAATGGTAATGATTGTCAACACAACAACGTACTGCTCCTAAAATTATAGCCGATCACCGCCATTGTTGACACCGATGAATATTCTAACCGCGTGCGCATGACGTGTTAAAAGTTAAAATATTTCGATAGAAAGTCGCCAGGGTATTCTGTGTTCCATTCACGGTGTCAGAGATAGTGGCCTTCACCATTATAGGTTCATTTGTTTTTGAGGTGAGAACTATGATTTGGTAGTAAAATGACGCATTGATGATTCGGACCGCGTACGCAAGTCTCGCTATTACGGGGAAGATTCTGACCGGTATTTTTTTGTCAGGTCAGATGTTTTTATTTAATGGGATTTTTATTACTGTGATTAAGGTTTATTCCGTGACACATTATAAAATACTTTTAGAATTACAGATAGTTACAGACAGACCTTTTTATAACAATGGGTTTGGCCCATAAAATAATTTATTCTACCACAGTTTCATCGAATCTGAATTACGAGAATAATAAGCGGCTCTTTGTTCCATCAAACGCCGTTTGGCTGAACTCCAGCACTGAGGACGAGCTTGCAATAAAGACAGCCTTTAATATGCCTAATAGATTGTTATTGTCTGGTTTTGAAGGAGAATTCAAATGTAAGGCAGTTTCAATCGCCTTCGACGTTCGAAGCGGTTTCCCCGAAATATTGTCGGTCTTTGCTTGTCTCTAGAAACTAGTTAACAGTACTAAGTATCAGCTTCTGTACTGTCAAGAACATCTACATAGATTAAACGATAAGTTTCAAGGACATTCGAGAGTAGTTTTATTCTGCCCGAAGGAGACCTGATAAAATGTTCTATTGCTTTCCTTGGATGCTCTCTATCCTGCGATGGAACGGAGTGGAAGAGAGGTTTTTTTTATTAAATGTTAGTGTCTGTGATCGCATATTGCATGTTCATAATAAACCTGACGACGATCAGACATAACAGGTCCTTGCAGGTGTCCTGACGCCAGATAATTTAACCATAGAATTACGCAATAAAAAATCTGCACGGCCTAGATCTTGCTCTAGACAATTTGTTTGGAGTCATCCGACAGTTACACAAGCGATACAGTAACATTAACGTTTTGTTAACAAAACACCAGTCGTTAGTTGTTTTTTCACAATTCTCCCCATTGTTTTGTTTAAAAGTTGATTGAAATAATCGTTCTCACGTTCCACTAGATATGAGCCATTGTTGGAGTTCCAATCTTTCTGATATGTTGTGACGTGGCTGTGATATTAATTGATATACGAGTACCTACCTGTAGATACTTGTGAATTAACCTTATTAATTACTAGCAGCGCCCCGTGGTTCCACCCGCATAAGTTTCCCGTGGGAGTATCGGGATAAAAACTATCTTATGTCCTTTCGTGGGACTCAAACTATCTCTATAACAAATTTCATCTAAATCGGTTCAGCGGTTTAAGCGTGAAGAGGTAACAGACAGACAAACACACTTTCGCATTTATAATATTATAGTATGGATGAGATTCTGGTAAAGTGGAGCTATTTCACAAAATGGTTACAGGGTGCGATGTGTGGGTGTGTGTGTGTGGGGTGGGAGGAGTCCGTGGCTAAATAATAACAGCCGCACAGGTCGATCGATCAGGTTAAGCTACGCATGCCGCGGTTGGTCCGTGGATGGGTGACCATCTTTATATACCAAGACCCCTCCGTGCCTCGGAAAGCACGTTAAGCCGTTGGTCCCGGCTGTCATTCGTTGATCTTTGACAGTCGTTACGGGTCGTCAGAAGCCCGAAAATCTGACAACCAGTCTTACCAAGGGGTATCGTATTACCCAGTATCTGGGTTGTGGAGGTCAGATAGGCAGTCGCTCCATGTAAAATACTGGTATTCAGCTGCATCCGGTTAGATTGGAAGCCGACCCCAACATAGTTGGGAAAAGGCTAGGCAGATGATGGTGCGATGTGAACAATGTGCCTTCTGTCTTGCCCTTCGTACCCCAAACCCTGCAATCAAAGCGACTTCTGTCCTGCCACTGACGACGCAGTAGAAGTGGCAAAGGATTCGGTACCATCCATCATCATCATTCTCCTGCTCTTATCCCAATTTATTTGGGGTTGGCGCAACATGTCTTTTTCTTTCATAGTTCTCTATTAGTAGTCATCTCGGTAGTCACCCCCTTTCTAACCATATCATCTTTTACACAGTCCAGTACATTGTTTCTCATTATTCCTTATCGTGGATTCAGTACCATCCACACGATGAAAAAGAAGACTAAGAAGTTGGGAGCAGTATCAACATTGGCTAAGTAGATGTGTAAGTTAACGTAAGGCAAATGTGACACTGAACTGAGTAACTGGAAAAGAGCTACGGGCTTTCTAAGCGTTGCAAAATAAAATAAGAACTTATTTGAATTAAAGGAGCAGATGATGAGAACAATGTGAGCCAGTAGTACCTCTAGAAACGATTCTTGTAAGTAAATAAATCCTCTCATCAATGATTTTATTTCTCCTTCCCAGTTTCTCTCTCTTCATTATTTATCATCTTGATCCTTATAATCTTCTAATATTTTGATCTTTCTTATATTGATCCATTATTTTTATCTTATTCATTATCCTCAGGTACTTACTAGATCATTAAATTTGTTTTCATCACAAACACGCGTATGTTTATTGAAACAAAACTGTGGCGGAAAGGTTTGTAAACATACAAAAACATATTTAGTAACATCAAAGAGAGAAATCGTTAAATTGATGGTGTAATCTCTGTTCATTTGCCTATTGTTTTCATCGATGAGAATTTCCATGACATCACGTTGTAAATGTCCGTATAATTTACATTCCTAAGGACACTTTTTTTATTATATTCACGTGAAAGCAATTTCCTCTTAATGTGGGTATTGTTTCATTATAATCATCATCGTCATTATTGACATTGAAAGTATATTATTTTTAAATCCTGCTAATGTTTTGATTGTAATAATAATAAGATATTTTTTATATTTTTAAATGTTATAAATTTTTTATAGTCTTATATTTAAAAATATAATTTATAGGTATGTATTTACTGAAATAAAGGGAATAATAATAATTTCATTTATTTCAGGTAGGTACCACATAACCCATATTAGAAAACATCTTTAAATTCAATTAAATTAAATTGTTCAATATTAAATACAAAAACACATATCAATAAATACGAATGAATAAATACAATATCAACAAAACTTAGATAAATCAAATTAAAAAATAATACAAATAATCTACTCATATTTACTACAGTAGTCTCTTACGAGCGACACTATATGTCACTTGTCTGTCACAGCAATGCAGCTGTGACTGCAGAACCGCACATAAGGACAGTCCAACATATTTGCTATCATACTCAGAACGGTATTGGAGCTGGCCCGCACTCTGCGCACAAGAGACGCGCACAATGTCTCTCTATCTATTTTTTCATTTGTATGCTCAATAATCTAAACTTCACATACTGATATACATAAACTCACGTCTTCTTCCCTACTTACAAACAATACTAAATTTTTGATTAATTCTTAGAAATGAATGTCCTCTGCGCAAATATTACTTCCAACAGTATTAGTCCACGCGAGCGAAGCCAGGGACACAGCTCACACTTTATAAAATACCTCGATTTCATCTTCTTATACTTATTTTGTACTTCAAAATAAATTAGGATCTCCAAATATATTTAAGTACTTACATGTAAAATACTCCAGAGCCCTAACACTCCGAGCATACTCTATTATTGAATCAAAATGAATATGTCAGGAGCAGGGCTTGCCTGCGACGCCTATTAAAACAACTGAATATGTTGGTTACACAACATTCGCTGACGTACATAGAATGTGTTCCAAACTAGAAAGCACATTATAGGTTCGAGCAGTTCTTTACAATTCTACTACAACAGCAACCGATGACGAAAATCAATAAGAACATTTCCAAAAAATACCGTCATAAATCTTCACCTGATTAAAATCCACCTTTTCCATGTGTAAATAAACAGATTTGCCCCTCGCGATGCGCCATTCGTTTGCATTGAAATATTCCTCGACCTACTTCCTTTATAGCCTCGTGTCCAGAATGATGGTAACTCATTGAAATCTCTCTTCAAACATCCTACCTTTCCTTTGAACATACATTTTTTGATGCGAATATTTTGACTTTTGTACATTTCCTGCCAAATAGACATAAAATATTTAATATTTCCGTTATTTATTGTAATGTGCTATAATAAGAATATCAAGGGATGTTGAAAGGGGAAAAAGTCTGGTGATTGTCTCTCTAATAGCTGTACAGAAAAGTCTGGCCCATGAAAGTGTCAAGCGAAAACTAGAACAGCAAACTCTCTTTGTGGAAACTCTCTATCGTAAGAGGAAATTGAAGGACCCTGTTGTAGACAGCAATACCTACACGTAGCGAAATTATCCTGCATAGATCTGCCTAGAAAATAAATTTAGACATTCTGGAGTATTGACACAAGAGACTCAAATAAATTTTGTAAAGGAAAACAAACAAAAAGTACTTATATATTCTATAATAGAACTAGATAATCTTATTGGACACTCGACTGTAGAAATAAACAAAGCTTATTTGGACGAAAACAGATTCTTCACAAAGACCAAACTAGATCAATTGGGACAAACACATTGAAGACCCTAAATACAAATAAAAAGTAGGTTTATATGGGGATAATGAAACCTCTTTGAAGTACCGAGTTTAGGTTCGAAATTCAAACACCAAGTAGTTCCAAGAATTTTATTTGTATAAGAAAAACTTACTGGAATTCAAATAATGCTCGATTCCATCTTTAAATAATATTGATCGAGTAATAACTTACATGAATAAAAAAAAACTCGATTTTCTTTTCATTCCCTTGCGAAATGATTAATGAAGGCAGTTCATTAAAATATTGTCATCAACGTAATGAACTCGACAAATGTATTCTGAATTATTTTTTCTTAAAAATGACAATGTATTGAGCAATAAATTAAAAATATTATTATTTTATAACTACGTTGGCGAATAATTTACTCCTGATTTTATCGACGCAGCGCTTATTAAAATGAATGAACATTATAACATCATTGCGATATCGAAGTCACCGTTTAGTGTCAGTTAGGTATAGATCTTCGTCTCAACAAGGCCCTTGCAATTTCGTCAATCTCTAACGACTTCTTTTCTATACGTACTACGTTTCATTACCTCTCTGAGGACTGTGTAAGTGGGTTCAATTAAAACTCGCAGAGGACGCCATTCTTCATTCGTTTACCATGTAAAATTTCAGTAACCAACATTATAGAGAGACCATCGCATTTATAAAATAACTAGATTCGCCGCGACTTCGTCCACCGTGTAATTTTTTGCTCCTCGACCCACCGCGTCGCGTCGCATCTCCCCCCCGCGCTGTAACTTAATTTTCTCTTTGCGTTCTTTCTGACTTTTTTCAATTTGCCCGGCTCCTAAGAGTCGTAGATCCTACAAACATCCTCAAGAATCAAATGCAAAAAGATTTTTTTAAATCCGACTGGTAATTCCAGAGATTAGCACATTCAAACAAACAAACTCTTCAGTTTTATTATATTAGTATAGATTTATAAAGTGTGGATGTCCCAGTACAATAAACAGTAGAAACCGAAAGAAAATGAAGCAGAAAGAAAGAAAAACACGCAGGTACTACGGATATTTACATAACTTGTATGTCCTTTCGAGAACAACGCCCAATTTTAATTCCCCGAGAACAACAGTTTTTTGTTTATTCACGATACATTTTGGAAGCGATGTTGTACCACATTTACAATCTACATGTTGGATGTTTCAATAAATTAATTTTATTTATTTTAATTTAACATTTTTGGTTTAAACAATTAAAAGCTATACAAATATAATATCTATGTATATCTAATACTAAAAATTACAAAATTAAATCCTAACTTAACTAAAACTATACAGAAACTAAAATATAGCGTCGAAAAATTCATCCGCATCGCTGTCGACTGGTAATGTTCCCAAGAGACTGGCGGCATTGCCACGTTGTATGGCAATGCTTAGCCTTTGGCCAAGGTAAAAGCCAGCCCTTGGGTCACGGGAAGTGTCAACCAGCCGTTTTGAAATTTACATTTTTGGTTGGTGTATAATTACACCAACAGAGTTGATACATCAAAGCGGAGGACAGGTCTCGCGCAGACCAGGGACGCATGGCACAAAAGGGAGGAGGCCTATAAGTTGTAGGTACTTTTTCCTTCATCTATCGTATCGACACGAACAAAAATAAGGTAAATGAACCAATACTCGTCGAGTTTTGAAATTCACTGACTTTGAAGAACTGCTGCGTGAAACAGTGGTTAGAATAACGCTGCCAATGATGATGATGATGATGATGAACCGTACAGATCATGTGTACGGTTCATCGGGGAAGGTAGAAGAGCAAAGGTTAGCCAGCAAAGGGTAGTTACAACTAAGGAGAATGATGTTTAACGTAAAGGTATATTAGGGAGACATCAATTTAAACTGAGAAATGAGCACCAGTTGGATCTGGTTGGAAAGGTAAGTAGGTACCTGCACAAACGAAACGATGTGACCGATTAGCATTAATGCTCCCGCAGACAGGCGCGACGCGACGTGCGACGCGATTCTAGTAGAACAATTTTCATGAAGTTTTCATTTAAAAAAAATCTACTATAGTCTAATTATTAATTCACTGGAGTAATCTGACGTTTACGGTGTTACCACTTTTTGATGAAAAGAAAATAGTGTTGTGACAAGAAGATTGACATCAATCACTCGCTCATTCATTCTTTACGTTCTAAATCAAATCACATTATTTTATTAAGAAATCTCCCAGCTTAGTTTTGTTTAATCGATATAAAAATATTAGTAGTTAATACCTTTATAGGCCGATTCTTTCAAAAAGCGAATTTTAAATGAAACAAAAATACATTGGATATATTTCTATTCGTCGTAGTCAGACATAATATCAGCACTATCACTGTCGCTATCAGTAACACTTATTATAAAACGGTCCATAACATTTTATATTATACGGTCGAGATTGCACATTTTATATAAACAACAATACCAACAAACACAACGTAAAACAACTTAACAATGAACAGCGCGTGGGCAAAAGAAACATTCGTGCACTCAGGCCAGAAGAGTTTAGAAGCCGAATGAAAGACAAGCAAAACAAGATCGCCGCGCGGGTGGCGTCCCGCGTCCGTCACGTAGGGAGGCAATAATGCCCGACCCAATAATGTCCAGCCCAATAATTCGTGTACATCGTCTCTGATAGAATTTATGATTATAATTATTTAGGTACTTTCTATAATAAATATTCCTATTGACTTTGTGTGAATGAGCTGAATCACAACGAACGGAACGCATCACTATTACAATAAATATGGCAACATTATTTTACAAAGTGACATTAGCATCTGTCAGTTTACTCCAGTGAATTAATAATTATACTTTAGAGTAGCGTCGCGCCTGTGTCCGGGAGCCTTTAACAGTTTGCTTCAAGCAGTAATCGCTACTCGCGGATTTTGATCCTTAACCCTTTGAGCCTTAACAACCATCGTCTTCACTTTGATATCAATAGATTTTATATTTTATACAGGTACCTATGCTTTAAAACCTAAATTAGAATAGCAACATCTTCATCGTCTTCGTCTTAAGTATTTTGAAGCAAAGTTACTGAACTGTGGAAAACCTAATTACGAAAATCAACTAAGACCGTATTAAAGAAACAAGTAGGTAGTATATAAATAATTTCGTGTTGGATACTGCAGTCGCATAGTGAACTGGCTGTAGATTATTTTCATTGCGGAGAAGGCTTAGTAGGTCGGGAGTCGCGTACACTTAACATCGAGAAGGGTTGAGTTCATGATGGCTTCAACCTATTTGCTATGTAGTCTCCTTCTTCTTCATAATACGTGTCTATGGGCTGGTGTGATTCGCCTCACGATTTTTACTATTTAGTAGTCAACTAGAATATCTTCCCTTTTTGATGGAGGAACACCTTATTTCATTTGCATGGCATTACAAAGTATGTTTAATTTCCTATTTATAATGGTCTACATTAACTTAAAGGTAATAACCCGAATGATGAGTTTTTACCAGCGTCTGTATGTTAAGTACCTTTGTAGTACTTACATAACAGACGCTGGTAAAAACTCATTATTCGGGTTACTCCATTTAAGTTTATTACAGTAGTGTATTACAGCAGTGTAGTTATCAAACAAGGCTCTTCATGTCATTGTGTAACGCACTAACAAAGCTATCATCATCAGTCATTCTGACAATTTGACAAAATTCATTGCGTTATTTACGTTGTCGAGCAGACGAACTTTTCAAACATGTGAAGCAATGGATTATGAATTTCCTTCAAATTCTTCCGGATTATGGTAGAAAGTGTGTTTCGCAATTGCGGTGCTTGACTACATGGAAAGAATTGTGACCTTACTTAATGCAGCTGACTACAAGTTGGATTCAGTACAAATTTTCTAAAAAAAAAATATATAAGTACTCCTTGACTTTTCAGCAACGAAAAACGAGTAGGTAAACAAATATACCCACGTACGAAGAGGTAGGCTTATATGCCTTTACAGCGTTAAAATTGCAATGTGCCTTACAATCTCCGTGTCGTGTGCGATGAACATGGCATTTCCATCCAAGTTGGTTCGTTATGACTGTTTATAGGGCAGCCTGCTACAGTAATGGACGTTTTCCAGCTGTCAGGGAAATAATTACTTGTGTTGCACGCTATATCTTCTTACAGATAGTCTAGTTTTAAAATGTTGTCAAGACTTAGGTATTCTTTGGTTTAAGGTGAATTTTGTTTGTCGCTGCAGCACCTAGCTAGGCTGATACTTTTTTTTAAATAAATGTCCACGTCCATGTTGCGAATTTAGATAATAATTCCATTAATAAAGTCCACCATTAGTGAATTACAAGAAAAATTACTCCTCTCCACCTCCTCTCCCGCTCTCCTCCTCTCCTGAAAATATAGAACATGTCGCATCATTGCAGCAAAGCCATGAAAACAGCCCGGGAAAATAAGTTCAAGAAAAAGATTCACCTCAGGTAGGAAATATTTTTATAAGCCACTGAATGAATTTCTTATTGCACTCGGGTCCAAACCGAATGCGGCTTTATAAAAATACGAGTGGGCTTACGAGCGAATTGCCAGTAATACCAAGCATGGTGGGTGTTGGAAATTACTAGTCTACGGGTATCTTCGGTTTGATTCCTTGCTTAGTTAATAATGTAGAGAGTGGACAATAAACATAGTTTTCGCAGTAGGTATGGCGACTAAATCACGATCACATTATTTGTTAAATTGTGTTTTTTTAGCAGCCTAGTCTAGATTTGTGCCCGGTTGAAAGCAATAAGCTCGCTCCTTTACACATGGGACTTTAACACAACTACCCTTTCTGGGAAAACGAACGTGAAAAAATAGTAATATCATTTCTGTCTATTTTTTCAAGGGGTATCGTGTTCCCAGTAACTGGGTTGTGGCCAGTCGCTCCATGTTAAATATTCGTGTTCAGTTGCAACACTGGAATTCGGCTCCAACAAAGTTGGGAAAATGTAAGGCAGATGATGAAATTATTTAAACTCAGACTGAGATGTGCTTAGTTCATATTAAAAAGAACTTAAATACTTAAATCATCGCTGAATCACAGCTGATTTTAGACAATCATAAGAGATAACTCATATTTCATTCTACCACATAAATAGGTTAAGAGTCATTTTTGTTGTTCTTGTGGGCGCGGGTGAAATATGAATGGTTAGGATTGTTTATTGAAAACTAAACACAAAACGTATGTAGGGTAATAGGTAATACGGGCTGGTATCCGCAACTCCACGTCAATGCGCGTATTTTGCGTACGGAAAAAATTAATATAACGAGCAATTATGAAAAAGTGTATTTAATAATTAAAAATGTACTCATTACGGATAGGGATTAACTTTAATCGGTAATTCATTTCAAAAATGTTTTCAGCTGTATCTACTATTATTATAAATATAAATAATTATGTAGTTAAACAGTATACTTTACTGAAAGTAACTAAACAATTTATGTTAAGCGCCTATACGTTTAAGGGAACCTTCCCTTACAATACTATACAATGACAACCCATGAAGGAAACTTAAAAAAAAAATCCCCTTATTTACAATACCTATTTACAGATTAGATAATATCTAACGTAAAACCTAAAAAAAAGAATAAAGTGAAATTCACGAGAGTCGTGTAAAATGAAAAAGTTTTCAACACACTTTCAATTAAGCGATGCTACATTATTAAAGCATAGTAGTGACCTTCCATATTTTTATTAAAAATTCATAGAGCAGCGAAAAGGTTCTCATTTATTAATCATCTACTAAAAGTATTTCAAAAGCCGAAAGCTTGGGTTTTTAACACCTCTGGTTTATGAATTTGAAAGTAAATTCTATGAGGGATTATTTTTTAAATCGCCTTCGACGTCGAAAGCCTTACAGACTTACCGTATGTAATTCACGTAACGTCATCTCAGGTTATATTCTTGGTAAAAAATTGTAGTTCAAATCAGACCTACTTTTCCTATCTATGAACATCTACTACCACCACAACCACTACCACTATCTACTATCTACTCACTCCACACACGTGCACGTAGCATAGAAATATTAGATAATATAAATTTTTCAGTAGTTATTCCGAGCTGGACTCTTTTAATAAAGATTGGTCCTTGGCAGCAATGAACAGAGAGAGGTGGAAAGATAGTACGGTGGCCTTTGCCCAGCAGTAAAAGGTATTCCTAATCTATAAAAAATCTATACTGATCGTTTGGTAAACATACCTATCACATGAGAATGGCTAGACCGATTTGGTTAATGTCTTTTTTAAAGTAATCATAATTGATTGACCTAATAAGGTTTTAGAGAAAAAAAAATTAAAAAGTTGCCTAGCAACTTGTAAGTTCGGAAAAAAACTGAGTCCTTTTTTCTATAGGATTTTTGTACGAATTATAAAAATTTGACCTGAACGTTCGAACGTCTTTCGAGTTAGCTAATGTCAAATATATAGAGCAGTGATGGCCCAGTGGTAAAAACCGCGACTTACGAGTTGGGTCGTAGGTTCGAACCTACACAGGCGCTTTACTTTGTGTAAATTATTTCATCACCACTGCTCTCAAAACGGTGAAGGAAAACATCGTGAGGAAACCGGCATGTCCTAGAACCAAAAATTCGAAGACATGTGACATCTACCAACCCGCACTAGGCCCGCGTGGTGGATTACGGCCCACTCCCTCTCACAGAGAGGAGGCCTATGTCCCAGCAGTGGGAACATTATAGGCTGATTATGTATGTATGTTATGTAATGTCAAATAAAAAACAATATTTCAGAGAGTAGGTAGTAGATTACATTTCACACAATATAAGCGTTCTAATCCCAAAGTTTATCCCTAGAATGTATTAAAAAGTTAATGAATGAGCACAGCGGGTAAACTAAAAACGCTGATGAACTTTCGTTGCGGGTGCGGGGCACATGTCATCGTCTCCTGTCGTGTATGAACTCAACTTATGACACTTATCCAACGCCACCGAGCGTAATAAAAATATTAAAACCGTTTCAAAGCTTGATTAAAACGAATAAAAGCGATGAATGCGAATATTGCAAATATGGTATACGGAATAAATTGGTATTGTTGAAGCTTCAAATATAAAATGAAATTCTTGGGTGAATTAATAATATTATTTTTTTACAATGACCGTAGGTAAATCAAAACCACACCATTTCTTTAACGTTCTTTTCTACATTTGTACCTTCTTGCCTAAAACATTTTAGATATGATTGGGAATCTGTGGGGCCTAGGACCCTAAAACATCAGTACTTAGGTAGATGCTACAACCTGTAAGCTTTACAGTCACTATTCTTGAAATCATAGGTCTCATACCGAAGCATGATTTTCTTTGCAGCAGCTTAGGTACAGCACCGTTAAATTTTCGGAGTAACATCCGTCATCATTGGCAAATATCATTGGCTTTATTGCCTAAAACTTCAACGTAATCACACGTCACTAAGGGTCAATTTCACCATTGAAGCTGAACACGATCAGCACATCTAAACCGCGTTCAAGAGCTATCACTGTCATTATTGTTGTGGAATATTGAGACTGACTGTGCTGATCGCGTTCAGTTTCAATGGCGAAATTGGGCCTAAGTGCTCAAAGCCAATGGCATTATCGTCGCTTACCGTCAAATACCATCACAAACAGTTACATTAGCGCTTACTACCGTAACGCACACAATATAATACAACACAACATACGGTTCATATTGTTTCCACTTCCACGAATGTATTCCGTATAAAACGGAAACGTAATTATATTTCTGTTAATTTACTTTCATGTCGTGAACATTAGGTACGCTATTTAATTTAATACTTAATTAATATTTTAATTAGGTAAATAGTTTCTTTGATTAAGAGAAAACTTTTAATAGGGATGATGGATCAATATTCCAATGAAAGTTATAAGAGATAATTTTAATATTTTAGTAATAAATAATACTTACCGACATTTTATTTGATTATAGGTTTCATAATTATTATTACCAGTGGGTAACCTCCGTGAGACGGTCAGTAACATCAAGGCGTTGCTGGTCTTCCTTGAGGAGCTGGGGTGGATCGACAGGATCGAACAATCGATTTTCCCACCCGTACGCAAATTTGAAGACGTGGTGACATCTGCCAACTCGCACTGGACCCGCGTGGTAGATTATAGCCCACTCCCGCTTGAAGAGCGGAGGCCAGGGTTCCAGCAGTGGGAACATTATAGGCTGATTAGATTATGCTTCGAAAAATATGTGCATGGAGTTGCGAACACCAGCCCGTATTCCCCATTACCTATTAAGTAGGTATTAGGTACAGGTGGTAAAAATAAAATTACTGATCTGATTTATAAGTCCTCGTTGTTATTATAATTGCTACCAACATAAACGGAAAATGTTCGGGAAATTGTCAATCGAACATAAAATAATTATATTCATGTAATTTATTATAGCTTTGATTAAAACATTACCTTTTAATGTAGGAAAAATAATCAGGGTTCTGTTCATATAATTTAATTAACTTTAATTAATATCTTACTAACGGATCAGCTTTAATTACCATAGGGTACATAATATAACATCTACGTTACTCTTCGAATACAGACTCTTTGGGTATTGCGTGCGTCATATCAAGAGGAACCATGAACATAATATTATTTATTCAATGAATATTCGAGAATACTGAGCCCACGGAAATGTTATAATATTACACATTTATCTCTGATGTGAAACTAAATTCATATTCCAAAGCTAACTAAAACCTCTTCTTAATTAACCAAATTGATTAACAGTCTCTTTGCTTTAAAATACGTTTGTGATTGGTAGTGAAATTAAAACTAATTGGGTTCATGTGGATAGTTAATCTTTTCAAGTGTTTATTTAATAATAGATATTACTTACTATAAAGGCTTTCAGTTAAAGAGTAGGTACCAATCGAGTAGGACGTTTCTTTTTTTTGTGGTTGAGGGCAAACTTTTATCCAATTATTTATCCACTACGGAGATTACGGGCCTCGTCGTGGGATTGTCTTGAAATATCGTAATTTGTTTTTCATTTTTATTTTCGAAGTACCAAGAAGTTTCAACTAGAGAATGACCCTGGACCGACCCGCGACTATAAATCGAGCCGAAAACATACCAACTGCACGGCACTAACGAAACAGATGGCCCCAATCTTCTTAATTGCCTACCTGTACTTACCTACGGCTTAGAGTAAGTGTACCTCCATAAATTAGGCTACCTACTGGCCTAAACGTGGCCCTATCTTGGCCTTGGCTACTAATATTAAAGTTTCGAGATCGTACTGAACGATTTGAAGTTTGAACTTAATATTTTTTGGTAGAAAACTTGCTGGAATGATCATGGCCTGAATTAAAGAAACAAAATTATGACAACCTCTCAAATATTTTGTTCGTCTCTATTGTAGAACGACTAATTTCCTTATTGTATGTAAGAAACGTGGTGTTCTATAATTTTTTCTTACCTGCATGGGAAAAAGACATGACTTTATATGTGTAGGTATGTATGATGTCGAGTGCTGGACTTAAAGCACTTATAAGGGAATGTGTAAATACATTAACAAAGTAAGAGTCTGACACTCCCTTCCGCTCCACTTAGAGTGGGAGAAGTCATTAGATGATTTCGCATACAAAAAAAAAGGGGTGTGGTTCGGCAAACCATTACATTATAGAAACTTGTTCCGTTGACAGTAGTTTAGAAGTAGTAAGGCCCTAGCACAACATTTCGATTTCAAAATTAAAAATACATTGTACAGATGCCAGCACAGCAAGCTACCTGAGACTGCCTTTTCCCAATCAACTTTGAATCTTATACTTAAGCGATAAAGTTGAAAATCTATTAAAGAAATTTGACAGATCATAGTAGCTTGATGTGCTGGCGTCTGTACATTATATTTATTTAGTTTTTAAACTTTATTCATATCTGTGGGCCTGTTACCATGGATTCAGCACATGATTCTAGACTTCCCTGCGTTGAAAGTTTAAGTCGGTTATTGGTCCCTGCCACCCTGTAAAATACTAATTGAGTTTGCCGCATACATTCAAACCAAAATGCTAAAGGATAGTTGTATTGTCGTCCAAGCTTGCCTGGAAGAGATCGCAGAAAGCTATAAGGCCGCTCATTGTATATTTTGAAGTGTTCGATATATTTTTTGTTATTTATTTTTGTGGTGTATAATAAAGTACATATAAATAAATAAATAAGTTTATCTACACCCATGCCATATAAATCCTAACTAATATTATAAATGCGAAAGTAACTCTGTCTGTCTGTCTTTCTGTCTGTCTGTCTGTCTGTCTGTCTTTGCTTCACGCCTAAACTACTGAACCGATTTGTGTGAAATTTGGTACAGACATAGTTT
Organism: Hydraecia micacea; assembly: GCA_914767645.1. Classification (NCBI taxonomy): domain Eukaryota; kingdom Metazoa; phylum Arthropoda; class Insecta; order Lepidoptera; family Noctuidae; genus Hydraecia; species Hydraecia micacea. Next base: position 9,187,107 of record OU611794.1, read on the forward strand.
GGAACTTGAGAAAGGACATAGGATAGTTTTTATTACAAAAAATAAAATAAAAAATAAAATTTATTCCGGACATATAGCGCCATCTATTGGTCAAGAGTCGGCATCAATTCAGTACTGAAAATTCATCGGAAAAATGTAAATAAATAGTAAAAAGGTATGAAAATATAATATAATACAACTTTTAGTACAAAGAAAATGCTCTAACGGAGTATAGATAATTCTATTAGTACTATATGTCGAGTTGGTGATCGCGCAATGGTGTCGATCGTTACACGAGTTCGGTTCATGTTATTGTTTTAATTCATCGGAAAAAAGTAAATAAATAGTAAAAAGGTATGAAAAAAATAATATCAATATAATAAAACTTTTAGTACAAAGAAAATGCCCAAACGGAGTATAGATAAATAATCCGAGTTGTCACTATGCTCGATAGATGGCGTTGGGATCGAAATAGATCGCGCTATGGTTTCGTTACACGCATTTGGTTGGGTATCGGCCGAGCGCTTCGGTACTGTCGTGGAATTGTGGATTGATCGTTTCGTAAATTTAAAATTGGCTCATTATGTTGATTTTTGAAGAGTTCCCTAGAATATCTTCCACATTTCATTTTTGAAGAGATCCCGCGAGATCGGGAACTATGTGGATAAAACCAAAAATCTGCCGGAAGTCACTATTCCACGCGAACGAAGTCGCGGGCAAAAGCTAGTCCTCTATAAAAGTTTCTGAAACAGTTAGCTTATTGCCAACATAAAAACAACCTGTGTCAGTAGTAACCATAATATCATCCAAACGGGTGTTATAATGTTGTACTAAATTTCATTATACAACTCGTTTTCAAAAATAGAACTTATTGGTTATTCGAATTTACGTCGTATCCCGCTGGCCGCCATTTTTTTCGATATTAGTGATGCAGAAAACTGTTCCAGAACCTTTTATAGAGGATTCATATCATGGGTGTACATTATGGGTGTGGTGTACACTCGTGTTTTAATACCCCTTATTATACAACAGTTGCTTAAATAACTATTACTTCGCGCTTTTGTACTTGCCTCACTTTTCATGTAACGTGTCTGTTTTTATCAAAGGATATTCTTGTAAATATACTTACTTGTTTCTAACTTTAGACAACACCGAACAGGGTAATATTGATTTAGGCAGGTAAAGTACAAATCTTTCAATCAAGCAAGGTCTAATGAAATGGGATTAATGGGTGGATGAATGGTGGGTGAATGGGTTAAATGAAATATGCGCATGAGCAAAATTTAAGTAATACTAAAGAAATAAGGTTTTAAAAGCAAAGAATTCTGTATTAGTTAAGTTTTGTAATTTAAAAGCTATCGATTTCAAGATAATGTCAACTTTGATCTTTATCTGAAATTGAATTAAATTGAGTTTGTTTTCATTCTGATTAAAATTGGAATCTTTTATTCAGATCAGATAAAATAATGGAGCCATTTTTGCGAATCCGAAGGGCGTCCATCGCTTTTCAATACTCTTCAAGTAAATAGGTACAAAACAAAGATTGTAAATATCGAGCTAGTAGTATTATATCAAAGCCCACTTCAAGACATTTAATTTCCATTCTAATTCCGAGATAAGTCATCATTGTTCAGTACTTATAATTGAAATATCTATTTCGGGAGACCAAAACGTCCCGCTAATATTAAAATGTGAAGGCCAAAGGGACCTAGCAGACATCTGACGATCACTGAACTGTAAATCTGAACAAGCTTTGTTCGCGTTTCAAGGGAAAGCCACTCATTGAATACTCACTACGAATCTTACTCGTCTACTGGGCTCGCTGAACTTGGCAACATGCCCGTTCTCTAAAGTGCCTGTGATCACGACTCCAGGGGTCACCCAACGACAAACTAACAACCAATCAGAACGCATTCTGAAGGGTCCTCACTATCTGAATGGGTCCAACTGGTCTCGGCAAACATCGGGACGCAATCAATTCGAGACTTGGCAAAGCAGTAAACATCATTAATTCGACAGGGCAACGTCGTTAATCGCAAATAAGGGTTACTTTATAACAAGCAATATTTGGTCAATACCTGTATATACATTTCGACTAATGTGCTTGTAATCTGAAATATTTGGAACATTACATTAGGTAACTACATAAAGTCGCAGTTTATTTATGTATCTACGTTGTTGAACTGAAGTTTAAAATGAAACTGAATATTTGAAAAAAAAATTACTTACGATTTCTTCATAGATAAGTAGATATCATTTACCTGAAAAAGAAAACAAATCATTGGTATGGAAAAAAGAAAAACAAATAAACATGTTTTGGAGCACATTTTCAATACAATCGGTAATATTAAGTCTCTACTTAACGAAACAAAATATTTATTCGTACGTTCAAACAAATATTTGAAAAGATTCATTGGATTATAGGTAGCTCCCGTGGAATTTTCTCCACCATTTTTCACACAAGCTTATGGACGGTATTTTGCTATATAAAATGTTGTAAGATCCGAGATGTTGTCCTCGATTTTCATGGGATCCCTTCATCAGATTCTGACTTGGTGACAATGGGACCACTTCGAGAGCATACTCAATCAAACCCTGATGTCAACTGCTCATCACATATTACAAAATATTGCTTTTCCAGATGCTGGGACGTTAATTGCTCACCATCCGCATTGTGACGAGCATAAATTGCTTAGCAACAATATTAAAGTAATCGAATCTCAACTCGTGAAATATTTATCATTGAGTAGTTCCGATGGTCATTTGTGGTCCTCATCCTCAGCTCCACTTTACCAAATCATGATTTCCGAGAGCAAATGCTCAAGTTACTTTAAAGAATACCCAAATCACTACAGGTTTGCCTATTTGAGGGTTTCCCTCGATTTCCATGTGATCCTCTCATCAGTTTCCAACTTGATGACAATGGGACCACCTCGAGAGTACACCCTTTCAAAAAAAAAATAGGTCCACAATTGACGGAGAAATCGGTGAAAATAAAAAAAAACATGCATAATAAAGTTGAACATATAACCTCCTCTTTTTTGGAAGTCGGTTAAAAAGAACATAAACCGACAACATTTTGCAATTACGTGTAAGAGTTCTCCCAATAGGACACAATACCATCCAATACAGTAATTCCTTCCCAAAGTACTCCCCGGAGAGCCATCGACCATGACATATGAAGACGATACTGAGACATCGATATACAAGGCATCTTGCATAAGTTACTATCATTTGAATTCAGAATCTGAAATAATTATCAAGTTTTGGAACAACAAAATCGATGTCGTTTACGTTCAAATTCTAATGCGACCAAAATTTCGTAACATTTTTAATCCAAAATTTCGTGAGGAGCAAGTCTGAAGATTGATGATCGTGCCTTCTCTGTATGAGATGAGGCCTTTGCACGCCATTGGGACAATAAATGCTGGTATTATTTATTACAAATGGTCACTCAAAAATCAACTAAGACTACATAACACTAACCGCTAAGCCTATGTAGACAGTAGAGTGGGTGATGATGGAATGTAAATTATCTGAGATTATGAAATCTCAAGGGCTGTATAAGGTACTCCTCGGCATAGCGCGTGAACAGTTAATCTTCACCTGGCTGTCTTAATATTTTAGATGTATGTTTTTTTAATCCACGCTGAAATATTTTCGAGGATCATTTTGGGAGATTCTTGCGAGTTGTTTATAGGGATTAGACTGAGACATTACGTGAGATTACATTGGGGAATACCTACCTGTTGGATAAAATTTGAAGAATAATTACATTACATTATTTATTACATTAGTACATTCTCTGATAACATTATTAGCATCAAACAAGGTAGGGTTAAAAGTCCAAGTCTTAGGCTCTTGATCAACTTCAATCACCTTCAAATGTCAGTTGTATAACTGTGAGCAATTAGGAGCAGAGGGCCACTTCCTGTAATTAAAAACGTTCAAAATCTAGTTGCAATCTCTTCTCAGCGACAATTCATTAATGTCAAAAATTCTATTAGTAACATTTTTGACAGATTAAAACAGATAAATCGTTTAAAAATTACAGGAATTGCTCTTCTGGAAGTTTAGACTGTCACCAAACTTTGACTATAGTGACTGTGGAACACGACTGATAAAAATACCACTAAACTATCTATATATGTATCTCGTTTTATTATTATTTGATTTTATAGTTTTTTTTTGTATTAATATGTTCTTGTACGCTAATTATTGATAGTGCCGTGATTTCCTATCATTTAGATACATACGATATCTATATTATGACAAAGATTTTGACTTAATGCTTTGTATGTGTTTAGAAAACAAAGCGGCGAAAGAAAACATCGTGAGGAAACCGGCATGTTCTAGAACCAAAGATTCGAAGACATGTGACATCTAGCAACCCGCACTAAGCCCGCATGGTAGATTACAACACACTCCCTCTCACAGAGAGGAGACCTGTGTCCCAGCAGTGGGAACATTATAGGCTGATTATGGCTGTAGTTGGTCATGGTATGTGTTTAGTTGGCAAGCTTTTATATAAATAAATAATCAAATATCCCTACTTAGATGTTTATAATACATAAAACTGCCTGTTTAATTTCTTCCAAACCACAGACTTCTTTTAAAAGTTTTCAGAATAATTTGTAACCAGTCATGTTCATATGCAAAAATTCTCTCCGTGTTGCGGCGTAGTAAACTTATTAATCTATTCTCCAGCTTTATAACCGACGAAATTCTTGGCAACAAACCCGCGCACTCCATATTAACAAATCTTGCGTATTATTTAAATATTACACAGACGCGTTGGTTTTAATATGAATACTACTTCAAAGAAATTCCTTTAGGTAGCGCAATATGTTTGTCGGAAAAAGATTTCTAGAAGGAAAACATCGTGAGGAAACCGGCATGTCCTAGAACCAATCATTCGAAGACACGTGACATCTACCAACCCGCACTGGGCCCGCGTGGTGGATTACAGCCCACTCCCTCTCACTTAGAGGAGGCCTGTGGTGTCCCAGCAGTGGGAACGTTATAGGCTGATTATGTATGTATGTTATGTAAGGGCAGGAGAATGATGATGACAGTCTGCTTTACTGTAAAAACCATAGATATATCTATGGTAAAAACGAAACCTTTATTTCAATGACTTACAAATAAAAAAAAATTTGGAAAATCCAAAAGTGCACGACTCATAATGCTGATTTGATCGTATAAAAAACCATAGATACACACATCAAAAGTGTCTAGGGATCAACATATATTTTTGCAATAACTTTTCTCCTGATTGATATTAATTAAAATTTTCTTTAAGGATTCATCAAATAAAGTGTTTTCGTTTGTCACAGTAACGATAAACCAAGTCACCTTTGCATTAATAAAGAAATTTGCCATTTTCCTAATAAAGGGATTTTTGACATTTGAACCACTAACACAAAAGTTCGAAAAAAAGACTGAAATAACAGTTTTCTTTAAAATTTTATTGGGTAACTTAAACAATTAATAATCCGTGTTTCTACCGCGAACACTAACAACACAAGAACATCGGTTTGGCATACTCAAAATGAGTTCATCCAAATCACGCTGTGGAATGGCAGCCCATGTTCGTTGCAATAACAAAAAAAGGTCTTCTTGCGACTGGATACCCTCCATATTCGGCAGAGCTCTTCTCTGTAGCATATCCCATGCATGCTCAATCGGGTTCAAGTCTGGCGACTGAGCAGGCCAGGGCAGGACATTGATGTTAGCTGCGGCGAGAGTCTGTCTTACAACTCTTGCGGTGTGCGGTCGTGCATTATCATGCATTAACTGAAATAAGGGACCGATTTGCACTTGTAGAGGAACGATGACGTCTGATACAATCGTCTCAGCATAAATTTGAGCGTTGAGGTTGCCTCTGATCCAAATCAACTCAGTTCTTCCGCCGATCCAAATACCCGCCCATACCATAATGGCTCCACCACTATAAGGATGGACTTCCTGGCAGGATTTTAATCGCTGTTGGCGTCCAGGGGTTCTCCAGTGTCGTATACGTCTTGTATCCGGTCTCATACCAAAACGAGACTCATCAGAAAAGCACACGAAACGCCATTGTTCTTCTGCCCAATTTCTGTGTTCAAGAGCCCATTGATATCGAATCCTACGATTGTGCATTGCTATAGGTGGTACCCGTAGCGGTCTTCGGGAATGAAGGTTCACTTCATGCAAGCGGTTTCTGACTATTTGGTCGCTAATTAAGTTCCCTGAAGAGTGATGAAGCCTCACGGCTAACATCATGGCGGTTATTGTTGGAGCTCTTCGAGTAAAGATTTGAATGTATCGGTCTTGTCTCCGTGTGGTGCAGCGATACCGTCCTCCATGGCGCTCAGCCACGGTACCAGTGCTTCGGTAACGTGTCCAAAGTCGACTGATAACACTCTGACTTGTATTCAGAGCTAAAGCCACAGTACGTTGCCGGGAACCAGCTTCTATTATTCCCACGGCTCTGAGCATTTCTTCCCTGCTTAAATGACGTCGCCGCTCCATAATAACGTTGGTTTTAATCAGTAGTAGGGAAACAGTAGCACTAATAATGTCTTCAATGCGTTGTATGTTTTTATAGGGAAAATATTGACAGCTGATTTTCATCTTTTACTCGAATTTGATTCACAGTTCCTGATTCAAATTATGAAATGCACCAAAAAGGATCCATATAAATTTATAAAATCATAAATTTATTACAAAGCCACATCTCAATCTCAAGAAATCCGCATAAAAATGCTTGATCCCTAGACACTTTTGATGTGTGTATTATATTAGTTAGTTTTTTATTAATTAAAATTAAACTACTTTGAATAAATGAGCCATTTTCAATAGGGTTCCTCCTATGGGTGAAACGAATCTATCAAAAAATTATTTTACTCAATCAACTGATTTTTTCGCAATCTACAATGTTTTCAGGTTTCACACTTGATTGACGGATTTTTTTTTTAGAAATATTTTAATGTTTTTTTCATTTCTACCGCATTAAATCTATTTTTGAAGTAGGTACAGAATTTATCTCCATTAAATTATCTATACAATGTTATATAAATAACATTGTACTAGCAGAAGTATAACAATAGAAACAGTTGCAGGAAGGAGACAAAAAAAAAATTTCGATCGTAAAGCACTCTCTAATGCTTCGCATTATGAGTTGTCCAAAACAACAGCACTCACATTATAATAATACCTATACATTAACAATAGACGCAATATCGCAAAAACTTCCGAGGCGGAAAGGATTCAAAAAGGATTTAAACAATATAAACTTTTTCCATCTCGGTCAAAATATAATTTCCTCTTTTAAACCGAGCTGAGGCGGTAACGCCGTGGCAGTAAATAAATTATTTAGAAAAAGTTATCTCGCGAAGATAGGATTATGTAAATTTGGGACGTCGACGAGGTCACCGGATCAAGAGAAAAGCTTAAGACGTATTTGAAAATCTTACAATTTCTTTTGATATCAAATACACGTGTCTAATAATTGTTATTGTATAATTTTGAAGGTTGTATCTTTTTTTAGGTGTACAAAATCTTTTTTATTGCCAACTGAATTTCAAGCGTTACATTTATTGGAGATTACGAAGATGAAAGGGCTCTATGACCTACTTACATTTTTGCTAAAAATATAAAGTATAAATACATATACTTAAGTGACGGGTTGGTGACGGAAGGTACAGTGATAGGCACGAATCTTGAGCGCTCGATGAAATAGTGGGGACCCTTTTTAATCGACTTCAAAAAAGGAGGTTCTGTATTCGACCCGTATGTATGTAAATATGTATATATGTTTGTATGTCCGCGATTTTCTCAAAAACTAATGAACCAATTTTAATCATTTTTTCACTAATATGATGTAAATATTTTCAGGAAGGTTTTAGTATATAATACATTATGTAATTATTCTTATGTACGATGTTATATGCATAAATGTACTGCATCTCCGGCATTTCTATGCGAATTTTGATGATTCTTCTAGTTGGTGTCTTTAATTCTTCAATGCACTAGTGATATTTGAATTTGTGTGGAGTAGGTACAACTAAAAAGTGAAAAATAAAAACTTTTTTACAAAAGAAACAACCGTCTTCAAAAAAAAACTACAAAGTGAATAATAACTTCTGAAATTAAAGTTATTTATTACTTTGTAGTTTTTTTTTGAAGTCGGTTGTTTTTTTTGTAAAAAAGTTTTTTTTTACCATAGGTTCTCAATGCGTAAACCGATCCCCACTCTTAAACCAAGCGCTCCAGTTTCGAAATTAAAGTTATTTATTACTTTGTAGTTTTTTTTTGAAGTCGGTTGTTTTTTTTGTAAAAAAGTTTTTTTTTACCATAGGTTCTCAATGCGTAAACCGATCCCCACTCTTAAACCAAGCGCTCCAGTTTCGTGCTCTCACTGTACTTGCCTTGAGAAACCACCATCAAATTACAGACACCACCTACTCGTAGTTACAAAATTACGTGTAAAAGTGTTTCTTTAACCAATTTACGAAGATAAAATCATTTAATCTAAATAAATCATTACTCGGAATTTTTTACGCCAATTTTTAATCCACTGTTATAATACCCCTTCCCCGTCCTACTCCGAATGTGGCATTAAAGAAACAAACCACTATCTAAGAAATCACAATTATAATGTTTTCCCATTGTTTGTCTTATTTGTTTTAGTCTCGTGTATTGTTTTATTTTGTATTTATTTTTCTTATAAAGGGTTATTGATAAAACATTAACAACTTCTCAGGACTATATTATTACTAACACCATAAACAATAACTTTTGTTGTACGACTTTTATTAATCATCAGATTTTTATTCATAAAATTCAGCGGAGGGGAGCGGGGGCTAGATAGAACAACGAAATCTTAAAGGTTTGTTTTTGGTAAGTGTATTATGCTTTGTAAAAAGTCATAGAACAAAATTTGTTGATTATGATATTAGTAATCCAGTCCTGCAAGGTTGTAAGTATTTAGCACCGTGCTAAATAAGTACACGAGCGGCACGTTGTCGAAGACGGGCGTAGACGGGTGTCGACGGCTGCAATTGCCTCTGCCGTTGACGTGAATCGCTCGTGTGTATGCACTCTAAGAAAAACATTAACTATAGAAAATATTCTAGTACACATAGTAAGGAAAATATTTATTTCTAAGGTAATTGCTGCGGCAGAATGCAAAGGCCTGCGTTTGTAGCACCTTTGAACCTCATAGCTACCTAATTGCCGATGCAATATGGCATGAACGGTGAAGTTGTAGTATTAGTTTTGGTCATAAAACCTTGATAACTTCGAAACAATGTCTGTTTTATTACAAATAACACATTTACGGTTCAAGAACTCTAGATTGAGAATACAATGTAGCACTTCACATGCTTAATTCCAATACATATTTCCTTTACCATAATTTTCAATACAATTAATGTCGGCATTAGTTGAAGTGAAATGAAAATAGTGGCCAAGTGCGAGTCGAACTCGCACACGAGGAGTTCCGTACCAGTGTACGTACATACAATATTTGACATTACTACTATTTTTTTGTTATAGCGGCCATAGTAGTACACACACTGTGAAAATTTATAATCAAAATCAAATCAAAATATTTTTATTTCACATAAACCAACATGGGCACTTATGAAACGTCAGAAGCTAGGTGCACGGTTCCAATTGGTCGTTTCCTATGGAGAAGAACCGGCAAGAAACTCCATGGTTACTCTTTTAAAAAATAATTGGCTTTTACAATGTTTTCAAGTTACAGTAGGTATGGGAGGACAACGTAGGCCTGTCAACAAGTACCAGGTACTTGATACAATAAAAAATGGTCTACAGATCTAAAGTCTACAAGGCTTACAAAGTCCTCACATTTACAAAATAAGAATGTATCAAAAGAATAAATAAAATATGAAAAACTACTAAAACCAAGAGATATGATTGCTATTTCAACTAATAAATATGTGAAAAATTAAAATTGTCTGTAAATAATGTCAAATAATAAAAAGATTATGTCAAAGAAGTATGTACAAATAAAAAATAAACATCGTAATTTGAGAACAGTTAATAGACATTTACGTAGTTATGCCGTTAATGAGGTGCCAGGGAAGCCACATGTGCAGAAGGAATTATTGCCAAACTACCTTGTCTTCAACGTAGTCTTTAATCTTATAAGTGTCTGCCTAGTACGGTTCTAAAGATATAGCCCTGTGACAAACGGACAGTTGAGCCTTAGTAATAACCCTATTACTAAGGCTCAACTGTCTGTCTGTCCGATCGTATCTAAACGAACCCTCCTTTAGGTACGAAATCCTAAAAATACGGTAACATCATCATAAAAAAGCTGTCGCGCCACCTTGCCAACAAATATTAAATTAGTCCTAACATTGCTAGATATCTTATTCCTTAAGGCCACTTTCATACCACAAAACGTCCGTTCCACTGACTAAGCCCGTTCAAATAATGCAGTAATATTGTTTTAGATTGCATCAAGGAATGTTTATTAATATTGTGCGTCATCGTAAAGTGGTTTTACTGCATCTGTATAATACATAAAGTAGGCAATATCCCTTACAAAGAAGCCATTCAGCTACTATCTGGTCATTTATAGCAAGAGATGAAACAAGGCGCTGTAGTGAGGGGCACGCACTCGATCTATCGATAAATGAGATTAGAAATAATTAAGCCGATAAGAGAATTATGTGAATTATTTGCGTTGATCGAGGATTTTAATTGCATATTATGTATTCAGAACGGGTAAAAGCTATCGAAGTTTTATTGAATGGAGCTTAAGGTTATTTATACATTAGATAAATTAGAAGTAAGTAATGTTTCATAAAATACCAAATTATAAATAACGTTGTTATGAATTTTAATGAAAATAACCTTGTAAATACGTAACATATCAGTAGCCAAGCTTGTACAGATTTCCCAATTCTAATTTACCACTCCCAGACAAATAACTGGTTATTTATTAATATCGTTTGCTTATTTATGGCTTATCAAGCTGTAACTACGTTAATTTTTAGTCGAAGTTCTTAAACACAAAGTTTTAAACCACGGCTTGCAAGAAGTTCCACATTGAAGATTCAAAAAAGTTTATAAGCATAAAAAAGACGCAATAATTTATGTCGTTACATTTTTCCACATTCACACATCCACGCGCCGCTAACCACGTTAAGTCTTAATATGACTGGCGACGTGCTTACAACAAAATAAATCCGTTTTATCGATACCTAACGACATTATTCATCGATAAAACGTGCCTAGCGACATCACTCGTCGGTGCCGCAGTGTCGAAAGGGTGCAGTGCTTCAGCAGGCGACGAGCTGACATCTGACTCGAGAGGGGTCAACGACTTTCTTTTACATGTCCGTCAGCTTTAACACTGTGTCTTAAGTCTGTTATCAGATTTGAATGAAGTGTGAATCGAACAGACTGAACCGACTGTCAAAACTTTATGTAACGATTTTTGTTGTTCAGGATTGGAGCGCTCGCGCTCTAGGGAAAACCTTTCCTAATTTGGTCTGAAGTTTTTTATAAAATGACAATCTGGACACTAATGTAGTTTCTTATATTCTTTAAATAATAATATTAATAAATTTATTTCAGACCATAAGTCCATAAACAACACACATTAAAATTGTATACACAAAACATACATACATACATAAATGCATTTTTGTTATTGATTCACTAAGAACATAAATTAAATACGTTGATCAGATTATAATGCATCTCAATTCCCCTCAACCTCAAACCTAGGTACCTCTTATTGATTTCGGTCATGAGTTTCATCATCTTGTTCGTTTCAGGTTTCAGTCTTCGGTTTCAGTTTCAAAGTAATATTTTTATAATTACTTCAGACCTGTTTGTCCATCCGTCTCTGTCAGTCGTTGAACGTCATCGCGTCATGGTTTTAATTATACACTGGCTTCCAGGAAATTTCATAAGATATTTTGTGCATACTCAAAGATAAAAGTTTATAATAAAAAAAGTTGAGAGCTTCATGCATTAATCATTAAATCTACAAGCCATATTGTCTGCGATCTCTTTCCCATACTTTGAGAGACGGGAAGGGAAGAAAAATGGTTTTAATAGTTTAAAATTTGGTGGACATTGTAGACGAAAATGGAAATTTATACGTTGTTACCCAACGTGACGAGCCCAATGGAATCTTGAGCACCAAAGCAAGATTGATCTATTTAAAATTCACAACTGTATTTGCATTATTCTAATTGTATTAGCTTTATTATGCCTGATCCGTCTTTGAATATTACTTAATCTTGTCACGTAAAATGGGTCAAGTGATTCCCGTAATGTAAATTTAATTTTCATCACAAAAGCTTTCGGTCCTTTGTATAGAGGCCAGCACATCAAGCTACCCCAATCTGTCAAATTGATTTGATGGATTTTCAACTTTACTACAAAGGAATAAGATTCATATTAAATTGCGAAAATTTGACAAATTGGGGTAGCTTGATGTGCTGGCCTCTGTACATATTATTAAGTTGGAAGTGTATACAAATTGTATTTCTCAATTGTTTTGTGTTCATTTGTTTTTTAAACTTGCGTTATTAAAATGTCATAAACTGAAATTGGTTGCGGGACCTCCGTTAATGTTCTTCTTCCTCGATTTAATTAGAATTTCTTTTGCTTCGAATAGGAACATACACTAACCGGAGGGGCTCGTAAGTAATAACAGCCGCACGGGTTCATCGATCAGGTTAAGCTACGCTTGCCGCGGTCGGTCCGTGGATGGGTGACCATCTTTACATACCAAGACCCGCCTATGCCTCGGAAAGCACGTTAAGCCGTTGGTCCTGCTGTCGTTCTTGGTTCTTTGACAGCAGTTACTGGTCGTCAGAAGCCCGAAAGTCTGACAACCAGTCTTACCAAGAGGTATCGTATTACCCAGTGGCTGGGTTGTGGAGGTCAGAAAGGCACAAACCATTTCAAACCCCAACTCTAATACCAGTCCGCAGTATTATATTGAGGTGACAATATTATAAACAAAAAACAAACAGATCATCATCCAAAATATCACACATAAACAAACCTTTAGTGTACATAAATTACATAAATAGATATATTTATAGAACATCAGTCATCGGTACCCACTAGAATATTATCCACTTTAATGATGGATAGGTTAAACAAATATGCTATTGTAATAAACCATAGATTCAAGGAAATAGATCGCTTGTGCATGTTCATGTCACAACGAAAGGGAATGCACAATCAGAAAGTTATAAAACTTCCCCTCTGTAGGTAATATTTTGTTCAGAAGGAAATCGAGTTTGTTTGAAAGACAAAAGTTTGGTCTATTATGTTGATAGAGGAAACACGATCTCCAATTCTAATACCTAATAACTTTAAGTATTAATGGTTCTCTATAAGAGGTACCTAATTGGCCTTAATGAATTTCAAATAAAAATTGTTAAAGTGCCATATAAATAACATTAGGTTTAGAGCCACACGACCGTTTCTGCTCATTATAAGTCGATTAATATTTGTTGTTCCGATTCAAATCGATTCGTAGCCTGAACCGTAGTACTTAATGTAGGTATCAATCGAATTATACTCGTAACATCAACGCAAATGCAACGTAATAAAATTTCTTTGACTCACTTTAAGCGGCGTAAATTACGCGTCATCCTAAGCTACACTGTTTCTTGAAACTCTATGTGGACGTAACATTTAACCAAAATCGTGGCGGGTTAACCACCAACAAAAGCATTCCCAAGGAGGGTTGGCGTCAGGCTGGCGGCCGGCTGTTAAACTTTGCCAAAACCTAAAGCAACATGAATACAAAAGATATGATGCGCGATAGGGCTAGGGCGTACCCCACAGGCGACGCGCAGGGGCAGCACCCGGCTTCTGTGGGAAATGGACAAGGGTTGTCGCACCAGAACGGGCGTGTGCGACGTAAGACGCAAGCTCGGAGTGTGAGGGAAGTTAGATTGAGGTGTGCGAGCTGGAATGTAGGTACGATGACTGGAAGAGGAAGGGAACTAGCAGGTGTTTTAAAAAGGCGACGACTGAACATTGCTTGTCTGCAAGAGACGAAGTGGAAGGGTGCAAAGGCTAGAGAGATAGGAGAAGGATATAAGTTTTATTACTGTGGAAGCGATAGCAAGCGAAATGGTGTGGGTATAGTTCTGGATAGTCAGTTAAAAGAATGTGTGGTGGATGTTAAAAGAGTGAGTGATAGAGTGATAGCTGTTAAAGTGATTGTGGAAAGTTTGGTGCTTAATATAGTTAGTGTATACGCATCCCAGTCAGGGTGTGAGGATAGTTTAAAAGAGAAGTTCTGGAAGGACTTCGATTGTGTGATGATGGATGTGCAAGATAGTGAAGAAGTGTATGTGGGGGGTGATTTTAACGGGCATGTAGGAAGACAGAAGGATGGGTATGAAAGAGTGCATGGCGGTTGGGGATACGGAGATCGTAACACTGATGGCGAGGCACTGCTGCAAGCTGCCACGGCCTTCGACCTGGCAATAACAAATACGTGGTTCGAAAAACGAAATGAGCATCTGATAAGTTACAAAAGTGGCCGCCACGCGACACAAATCGACTACTTCCTAGTAAGACGGAACAGCCTTAAATGTGTCAAAAACTGTAAAGTGCTCCCAGGTGAAGACCTAGTCTCACAACATAGACTAATGATAATGGAGGTAAAAGTCAGTGTCTCGTCCAGTAGGAACAAGGAACGGCCCCCGCCCAAAACCAGATGGCGTATGATAGAAAAAGAGGAATGTGCCAGTATGTTTAAGAGTCAAGTGATAGATAAAATGATTGAAATGAAGGATATGGAAGGAAAATCTGTGAATGAATGTTGGAAAGAGATGGCGGATTGTATAAGGAGAGTAGCAAAAGATGTGTTTGGAGAATCGAAAGGGAAAGGTATGATAGAAAAGGATACATGGTGGTGGAACGAAGACGTGCAAAAGATGCTTAAAGAAAAGAAAATTGCGTTTAAAGAATGGCAGGGTGTAGGAAACGGGAATGATAGTCTGAAAGAAGGTAAGAAGAAGATTTATAAAGAATGGAAGAGAAAGGCAAAAAAGGCGGTAGCAGTTTCGAGGGCTAAGGCGCAGGAGAAGTTGTATGACTCACTGGACAGCCCTAGAGGCCAGAAGGAGCTCTACCGGATTACAAAAGCAAGAGAAAGGAGAACGAGAGATATAATTCACATCAAATGTATGAAAGATGACGCAGGTAAGGTTCTGTCCAAAGATGACGAAATAAAAGAAAGATGGAAGGTTTATTTTGAAAAACTAATGAACGAAGAGAATAAATGGAATGGTGTGCTCAAAGAGGTACAAGTAAATATGGGTTTGGTGAGGGAAATTAGCGTGGATGAAGTAAGAAAGGCAGTCCAAGGTATGAAAAATGGAAAGGCTATGGGCCCAGATGATATACCAGTAGAAGTATGGAAGTGTTTAAAAGAAGATGGATGTATGTGGCTGACTTTATTCTTCAATAAATTGTTGCATGAAGGAGGGATCCCACAAGAATGGTGCAATAGTTCGCTAGTGCCCATCTTCAAGAATAAAGGTGATGTACAGGACTGCAACAACTACCGAGGGATAAAGCTCATGTCACATAGTATGAAGGTATGGGAGAAAGTAATAGAGAAAAGATTGCGAGAGGAGAGTGAGATTACCCCAAACCAGTTTGGGTTTATGCCAGGTCGAGGAACAATGGACGCCACTTTTGCACTCCGCCAATTGTGCGAGAAGTACAGACGTGCACACAAGAACTTGCACATGGTGTTCATTGATCTGGAGAAAGCGTATGATAGAGTACCTCGGGATGTGCTGTGGTGGGCCTTGAAAGAGAAAGGTTTGCCCGGGAAGTATGTAGAGTTAATTCGTGCTATGTACAGTCAATCTTGTACCTACGTCCGGTCGGCTGCTGGCAATACCGACAAGTTCAGTGTGGCTGTAGGCTTGCACCAGGGATCGGCTTTAAGTCCTTACCTCTTCCTGTTGATTATGGACGCTCTTACGTCGGAAATCCAGGAGGAGGCACCCTGGTGCATGTTGTTTGCCGATGACATTGTCCTTGTCGGTGAAGATGGACCTGAGATCCAGAGCAGATTGGAGAAATGGCAACAGAAGCTGGAGAATGTTGGCTTGAAAATCAGCAGAACCAAAACCGAACATATGTTCTGCGATTTCGGCGGTCTCTCCAGTTTTGGAGCCATAGCGCTTGATGGCGCACTTCTCCCAGTCTGCTCCGACTTTCGGTATCTCGGTTCACTTGTGCAAAGCGATGGCGAAGTAGATCGGACGGTTAAGCACAGAATTAACACTGGATGGATGAAATGGCGGCAGGTCACGGGAACAATCTGCGACTCCCGCATTCCCCTTAAGCTTAAGGGGAAGATATATAAAACAATGATTAGACCTGCTGTCTTGTATGGATCAGAATGTTGGGCCACAAAAGGGATGAATGAAAGGCAACTGCATGTAGCAGAGATGAGAATGCTAAGAGGGATGTGTGGTGTTACACGAATGGATAGAATAAGAAATGAGTACATAAGAGGAAGTTTGAAAGTGGCACCGGTAACGGAAAAGTTGTGTGGAAATCGGTTGTCATGGTATGGGCATGTGATGCGGAGGAATGAGGAAAATGTCGTGAGGAGAGTTTTGAGTATGAATGTCGATGGCTATAAGGGTAGGGGAAGACCAAAAAAACGATGGATGGAATGTGTGAATGATGATATGATTAGAAAGGGGGTGACTACCGAGATGACGTCTAATAGAGAAGTATGGAAGAAAAAGATATGTTGCGCCGACCCCAAATAAATTGGGATAAGGGCAGGAGAATGATGATGAGCTAAAATAACCAACATTTACCGAACAGCGTATGAAAATAACCCCTTCCGGTGATTTCCCGGGGGAAGCGCTTGCTGCTGACGGCAGCGACAGGTTGATTTTAGCTAAGCGTTAAGACCTGAGCTACAATACTGAGGTGACATCTCGTTGGCTCGTATAAACCTCTCCCGAGGCGATAATTTTGTAGTTTCGCAGGTAAGTGTAAGACGGTGAATTTACATTTTAGCTTATATATTTAGGTTTCGTCAACGATTTTCGGACCCTATTTTATACTGAGTGTATGCTTTGATAAATTTTTTAAGTACTACTTATGAGTTGCTTACTTACTACATTACATGATTCGACATATGAAAATAAAAACTTAAACATAAAATAACTCAGTCACTAGTAATCATTTTTATACATTTTTAAGGTAAAATTTCAAAAACTTGCATGTGTTTTTTAAATTTTATTGCTGCTATTTTATAGCTAGGATTGAATAAAAAAAAGACTCGCTCTGATACCCAAATTCAATTTACAAAAGCTTTATAAAAATTAGCAAGTGTTCACACATAAAATAGACTACGAAAGTACTCAAATTTTCAGAAACTTTTTTTGGCGAAGTGTTAACCCGTGTCGTGTATCCATCTTAATAAGCAAATTCGATATTTTACATGATTCAGCATAAATGTTACGAATTTTTGCTGAAAATAAAAATTGATTGACAAGTTCAAGGTGAACTTGTCTGCGGTAAAATTATTTTAGCAACACGAGCTATTTGATAGGCAGCCTTAAAAAACCTAGTCTGCTTTAGTAAGCAAGCTGCCATGTATAGAATGTGTCGGGAACATGCATCTCAAAAAATGTTTCTAAAACATGTTCCGGGTACAAGTTGTGAAACATGTACCGTGACCCGTGCGAGTTCAAAAATATAATTTTTTGAGTTTAGTTGCATAAAGTATAAGTCTTATATCAAGACATTAGTAAGTTCTGGGAACACACTAGGTACTGCAAGATGTTTTCGAAGCTTCGATGTACTTGAAATACTTGCAGCAATGAGCAACCTTAAGGTTAAGGCTTACAAACAGGTCCAGTAAAACATGTATGGCTTCAGCAAACATAGTTCAAGTTCCTAGCTAATTAGTTAAGTACCTACAAGGTACTTTAGCAAATAATTTATTGACCTAGGAAAGGTGCTGTGCAATTATGCGATTTACTGTGGCAAGTAAAAAAGAACTTGTTAAGAAATTGTAAAGATTTTTCTTTTTCAAATAGGTCGCTAAAATACATTAAAAATATACTTCTTCAAAAAAAAAGTAACAGTAGGTATTTTTATTTTATTTTATTTTATTTGGGAAACAAACAGATGCAATAACAAACATAAGTATAAAAATTAGTTTCACACAATCCAGAAACAGTTTCCACAGATTACTATGACAAGTACAGTATATGTAACTAAGTGTAACAACTACCAGAAGTTCACACCTGCAAAGTTTACAGAAATTACAATTTAATATTATATAACATATAACACTATTATTCTTATTTAAATTTCGATGCCAAAATATTTCTTATACTAAATTTGAATTTGGGTAGAGAAAGGTGAAAAATATCTAAATCCTGATTTGCTTTTAATGAAATCGTATCGTTGTACAGACGACATGCTCTTTTAATAAAAGTATTCTTGCCATAATTGGTTCGGGAGAAACCAATTTGGAAGAGAGTTCTTTTGCGTGCATTTAAGCGTGGACATCCAAAACTTATTTTGCTGAGAAGATAAGGGGAGTCCAATTGGCCTCTAATAATTTTATATAAATAAACTAGATCTCGCTCTGCACGACGTTCCTCCAATTTCTGAAGTCTAGGTGTATAATCAGTTCCAAAGTTAAATCGCCAATTCAAGTGCTTAGTAAATTTATTTTGCAATTTTTGGATTTGTTCAATATAAACTGCATACTGGGGATTCCACGCCGCTGAAGCATATTTAAGAATCGGCCTTACAAGTGTCTTATAAAGAAGTATCAATGTTGATTTATGTATATATATATATTAGGTATGTAGTGATAAAACACAGTAAACTCGTCCATGAAGTTTAGCACTATTCAACAATATTAAAACACGAAAATGCACGATATTTTCCTGCAAGCACCGAAATTGCACGATAAAAACAGTGGAACGAATACTGGCAGTTATATCACCACCGTTTTGAGTTGCGTACTAAAGGAAAAGTGTGAACGGTACTCACCGTTCCACTCACGCAGGTTTTATTTCGCAGTTTCTGAAAATGCATAAAAAATCCTGGCATTTTCCTTGCTTTTTATGTCCGGTAGTAAACATTATTTATTCGAAACAGGTTCCAAAGCTTCGGAGATGCTGGCAGTGTTCAATGCACGTTTAAGAATATTATTATGTTTTCTAAATTTTGGAAAAGGAATGCATTTCTTCCTCCACTGAAAGATGTATTAGATTTTCTAGGTCTTGTGGAAGAACCCGGATTTCATATTGTACCTATTGTTCTTATATCATGAAAAAAGACGTTTGCTGTAGGTACCTACGTATTTTTCTGTCAATTTACATATAAGTATATTTCGAATCTGCCAATCACGATCAATCATTTTGAAAGTACCTTTCAGCTTCTTCGATAAACAGCAACGTCGGTTATGTCAATCACGTTGTTTGCTAAAACGCAAGTTATTTTAGCGTGAGACTAACAAAATGCGATGTAAAAGTTCGTGTAGTGACAAAATGATGAAATTTTATTCAGCTTTTACTCAGAGGACGCGTATTGCGATTATTTTTCTTTGAAGGAATTATTAACGCGTTTATTTCGGCCTCCGAGAGAATATGCTATTGTTGTTTTTTTTCTTTGATACAAACGAATACGTGTTTTGCGAATTTGATCTTTTGACTAGAATTGTCGCACTGACAGGTGTCCGGAACGCATTCTCTCAACGGCCGGACTGTAGTGCGGTAATTGAACCCGTTAATGGCATCATCTGCCTAGCCTTTTCCCAACTAAGTTAGGGTCGGCTTCCAGTCTAACCGGATGCAGCTGAATACCAGTATTTTACATGGAGCGACTGCCTATCTGACGTCCACAACCCAGCCACTGGGTAATACGATACCCCTTGGTAAGACTGGTTGTCAGACTTTCGGGCTTCTGACGTCCCGTAACGACTGTCAAAGATCCAAGAATGAAATGCTTTATGCTTGGTATGTAAAGATGGTCACCCATCCACGGTCCAACCGCGGCAAGCGTAGCTTAACCTGATCAATCGACCCGTGCGGCTGTTATTACTTAGCCACAAGCCCCCCGATAATGTCATTTATAGTTTTTAAATGTAATTGAAATTCTTTTAAACGGTTAATAATTTATTAATGCTTTACCAGTTTCCGTTTGTTGTCAAGACCTATTCTTAATTTTTATACTTTTCTTAATTTTCCAAATTATAAACATATCCTCCGTCACTTAGAATACACATAAACATACATAACATCACCGAAAGGTTAGGCAGAGGTGTAACTATAGTACACCCACTTAGAAAATATTTATTCGAAAATATTTACTGGTTTTGTTTTTCTCGATTGACGTGTTCACTGTTGCTTATGATGATACCCACTTACACGAACTCATCTGTTTACTAATTATAGCTACAGCCTAAAATATAATATTTATGATTTTACATATCTCGGGACCATGGGGTCCCGGTCCTTTGGAAGTACGAGGGGCCGAAGCCAACTCGCAGAGGCCCCTTAGGAAATTTTAACATTTATTATTATTATTAATATATTGATCTAATCTATTTTTCGCAATCTGACCTTTCATGAAATAGTAGGTACAATACGCTTACACGAAACATCGGATACCAACTGACTACCTTTTTTGGTATTCTTCCATCGTTCTTCTCAAATAGATAAATTCCCTTTAAGTATTCTCTGTTATTATTGTCGTCCGCGACAATATGTTTTATTTAATTATCTGCATTAAGAAATCCTGCACGTATTTCATTCGTAATGTGTCGCCTCTTTCAAAAACATTCTATATTGTTCATAATGAAATGTTGGACACTAATTAATTTCGACCGGACGCGAAATTGACCTATGTCAACTACGGAATCGCGTGATTCAACCCTAAGGACTACCATTCCACAATTGAATTTGAACTTTTCACTCTTGTAATAACGTTTATTATTGTGTAAGCTCGTTCTTATATTAATGTAGTTTATATTAGGGATGTGAAACAATAGTTACATTAAGTGAGTGTACAATAAGGTCGGCACGTCCGGTGCGGGAACTGTCAGACTATAAATTAACGGCGGGAGATGATTTTATTACTCGAAGGAAATTTTAGCAAAGAGGGATAAAGTCCAGTATTCACAGTCTACATTTTTTCATTTTGGAATAGTATGTCTGTTAAATGATTAGAAAAATTATTATAAATGAAGAAATTAAGATGAGAGGTAAGTGCCAGCACAAACTGTACGCCTTTGTCGGTGTAGCAAGACGCAGAGCTGTCGTTTGCGTCTGCGACTAGTCATAACGAAAATCCTGCAGGAAACGACCATTTTCCTTGAGTAGGTATTCGACGCGCTTCGACGTCCGATTTGAAAAAAAACGATATCGAATGTATTCAAGTTGAGATTCGCAATACAAACACACGGACATCTTCCTCAGCAATCACAGCGAGACTGACACTGACCTGTCGCATGCGACTGTCGTCATGTGTGCACGAGCACCGTGCGTCAAGTAGCGTGTTGCATGCGACTCCCCTAGCCTGTCGTTGCGAACTTGCGACTCTGCAACTCGACGCCAAGTGTGCGGAGCTTTGAACAAAATGTAGGTATATGAGATTGTCGGCCGCAGCCTGTCGATGCGTCTAGGGTCGTTGCAGTCACATGTCTGTCGCATTGTGTGGGCCATATCTAAAGGTAACTAATATAATGTAAGTACCGACCTCAACAACTATGTATTTATTTGTTTGATACCGTAGCGAATTAAATCATGAATTTGACGTAAGTACTTCGTAATGTGCCAAAGAAAAATGGGTAGTTCTTTGTAACTCGACAATGGACAAACGTAAATAGCATTTTAATGTCCAAGCTCGTTTGTACTTTCAAAACAGGTCTCAAATTCACGACCAGCATTACATTCGAAACAGCAGATAGAAGCTCATTAATTTCGAGGCTAACCCCAATAAAAGCTAAGTTAATCCTACTAAGTTTACTGCTCATTATTTATTCCACCTTCGTAAACAATTCGAAATGTAGAGCCTATCCTTACCCATTCTTGTATATAGAATAGTGACGTTGATAAACTGTCATCGAGTGAGTCAGCACTCAGCATGTACAGTCAGAGAAATTAATTGTTAAGTAAATTGACACCCAACTTCAATGTACCGTGTTATAGCCATTTCACATAACTGTCAAAGAATGACAATTAATAGTTGTGAGTTGAATATACGGGCAATTTTTAAGTTGATAGCAAAAAAAAAAAAAGCTTTTTAATTAACTAACAATAAATTGCTTTCACATATACAATTATTACACAACTAACTATACAATTAAATACAGCAACACAAAAAAAGGCGTTGAATACTTGTCCACATCGCTGTCATACGGAAACGTGCCCAGCATTGCCACGTCGAATGGCAATGCTAATTCTTTAGCCAAAGAATAAGCCAGCTCTCTGGTCACGTGAAGTGGCGAGAAATTTCCGCGCATTCGGGCCTATAACGCGGACGTTTCGACCCTAAACGGCTCCAACTGTAGTCAATTTGCTTAACGATTAATTTTTCTGACTGTACGTGGTAACCATGACCTTTGACTGGTGCCCTTTGTAGTGTATCAGATTTGTGGCGAATTCATGGCTGATATATATCTTTGAAGACGGATTGAGGCCGACCCTTGCGCTTTTTACGACTGATAAGCTGGTGATAAACCAAAACTTGTAACATCACGTTTGTTTGTTGGTCGTCGTAAAAGGAAAGTTGTGTGATAGCCTATCAGGGATGTTACGTAATGACACATATTCGAGTCAACAACGCTGACTGTACTATGTTAGTTCAGCTAAAACAAACAGATCGGTTGTACATATAACATTGTGGGCTCGTACAGACGCCAGCACATGAAGCTACTACAATCTGTCAAATTTCTATAATAGATTTTCAACTTTATCACTAAAGCATAAGGTTCAAAGTTGATTGGGAAAATTTGTCAGTTTTGGGTAGCTTGATGTGCTGGCGTCTGTACCTAAATAATTCTAACTTTGGTTATTCAATCCCCAAACAAAATTTTGCACGTCTCTCTAGTAAATTTCAAAACCAACTTATTTTCATGAATCTTTGAAACCGTCAAAAAACTGAAAAAGTTATATCTCTTCAAAATTCTTCTTGTTGCAATTTTTTTCCTTTATCTTGAATATTATGTAATAATTTTTTACCAGAAAATATTATGTTCATTAGAATGGAGATTTCAATTAAAGTTGTTGTAGGTATAATAATTATTGTTATGAATACCAATATAGCTCTAATAATGACGCCCATGACGGTGTGGGTCCTTGGTCAATCCGTAACCAGTCTTATGACGTCAGACAAAACCGCAAACGATTTCATGATTCTTTCTCAGATGTCTAGCCTGGTTTGCGTTACAATAAAGAGTTCCAGAAACCTGAACCTGCAGTCCGTTGGAGGTTAGCCTTTAGGGAAATGGTTTTGTGACTCGCAAGTTTGAACGGAAATATCAGGATTACCCCGGGAGTAGTTACCTTGACCTTCCATTGTGGAGGGGTCTTACGACGACTTAGGACCGCCAATCTACGCTAATCTATTAAGGGTACAGCAGTAAAATAAATTCTGTAGGATAAGACTGAATGTTTGGATAAGCTTTCTGTGCCTGGATGACTTTCAAGTTTCATTAATTCCGGATCGGTTTCTTTAAAAAAACGCAAGTTAATCTCGTACGTTGGAAATGCTTCCAAAAATTTAATGCAGTTATTACTTACATAAATAGTTTAGTAGAAACATTTCATGAACGCCTGTTAGAAAATTTTTCTTTTCGTCACGATATTTTGTCCATATTATTTTCAGAAGTACCAGGTATTATTTTGTGAGCCGGTGTGCTATTTCTACTACGTGTCTAATATTACTGCATGTTCTTATTGTACAGACGCCAGCCGCCAGCACATCAAGCTACTACAATCTGTCAAATTTCTTTAATAGATTCTCAACTTTATCGCTAAAGCATAAGGTTAAAAGTTGATTGGAAAAAATTGATTGTCTGTACAACTCCACAAGTCCACATATCACCTACCGTCATGCCTTTATATATAGCGTGTCAATAATGTGGCGACACTCCTCTATAAAAAATGCTGTCTTGTCTTAACAGATCCCATGACTGAACACTGAGCCCCAAATTGTAAGATTGTGACTTTGAGTGTCTGTCATATTTTTAATGTATGTATTTTTTCTACACAAATAAACTTTTTTATTTTATTTTTTATAGTTATTATGACTAAGAAGAATCTTAAATCAAATAGGTCTTCTTTCAAGAAAAAAAGGCTTTTAACCTAATAGATTCACAAATTAGGTACAAGATCCTTGTAAAACTACGCAGCGAAACTTTTCACTGCGAAAACCTTAGTAATTATTATTCATGAGATTACGCTTTAATAATTAACACCCTACGTATTGCAGCGTTAACTCTGCGGGTAAAACCTCACCTCTTAGATTAAAACCTTTTTTCCAAATAATGACTTTTTTTTTCAAACGGAGTTCGTTTTTTTGGCATGACAAGAAATAAGTATAGGTATAGAAAATTTAGTTACTTGATAATTGTTGACCTAGTTTCACCTGATAGGTATAAATTGAAGATTTCTGGTAATCTGCTCCCAAATAGCTGATATTAGACATCCATGCACTGATTCCTGCCAGCGTGCAATGGTTAAAGTCTTGATGTCGAGCTTCACATCATACGCTGACCACATTATCTGGTCTAACCTATTCTCCAAACCTGGTATGTATTTTTCTTCTAATTTCCGGCCTTCTTCTCCCTCAGCGAACTTTTCTCCTTTTCCTCAGGTCTGACACTTTATTTTATTTACTGTAGGTGTAGAGCCAGTGAAAAAGGGCGATTTTTAAACAATTCCGTCATACATGATTTTTGCGTAACTTTAACCGCTTACGCTGCGTATGCTACGGAAGCTCTCAAAAGGAATATTTTTTTCCGTTTTTGCAACATTTTTCATTGATGCTCCGCTCCTATTGATCGTAACGTGATGTTATATAGCCTATAGCCTTCCTCGATAAATGGATTATCTAACATAAAAATATTTTTTCAATTCGAACCAGTAGTTCCTGAGATTAGCGCGTTCAACCAAACAAACAAGCGAACAAACAAACTCTTCAGCTTTATAATATTATTATAGTATAGCTTTCTTTTATTAACCCCCGACGCAAAAACGACGGGGTGTTATAAGTTTGACGTGTCTGTGTGTGTGTGTGTGTGTGTGTGTGTGTGTGTGTCTGTCTGTGGCATCGTAGCTCCCAAACGGATGAACCGATTTTGATTTTGTTTTTTTTGTTTGAAAGGTGAATTAGTCGGGAGTGTTCTTAGCTATGTTTGATGAAAATCGGTCCAAGATGGCCGCTGCCACAAAATGGCGGATTACATAATTTTTCACAACTCCCTCAATATGGGTATCAAATGAAAGGGCTTGACTAGTAGAATACTATACACTATGATAAATTTCAAATCCAAGATGGCCGCCACCAGAAAATGGCGAATTACATTTTTTTTTCACAACTCCTTTAATATGGGTATCAAATGAAAGGGCTTGACAAGTAGAATAATGTACACTATATTGAATGGGAATGAGGAATATTAACTACTTAACGAAATGAAAACTAATAACTTGAAATTTATTTTTTTAGTCTAACAATGCCCTAGCTAGATTGATGAGGAAAGTGGAGTGATGACTGGTACCTAGGGCCTAACGAATTATTTAGCTTTTAATACATTATTTACTACATTATCATTACCTTTATTTTTTCAATAAAATCGTATAAAAAAAATATTAAGCCAAAGTATTCGGACTAGTATCATTATCCAAGGAGAAAACAGAGGAATACGTTATATGGAATGAACGCCAACGACCACGAGTACCTACCTAACTAGCTTCACTGTGGTAAAAATACGTACAGCTTTGCAAATTTCGGCGAGTCACGTGTCGATCGTATAGCATGCTTACTAGTAATATAATATTATAAAGTTTAAAAAGCAAAAAATAAAAGTTAAATTAAAAATTTTAAAAACCCCCGACTCAAACAAAAACCTCTAAAAACTAAAAAATAATATATATTGGCCCTTTAAGTTTAATATAAGTTGCATGAAATATTTTGATCCAAGCGTCCTCACGTCGGGGGACGGCTAATGAAAACGCCAAACAGATGAGGCTTAAACCCAGCAATAATGAATGCATGCTATTGTAGAAAACATAGCTGCTGTTAACTTCTAATTTTCATTAGCCGTCCCGCGACGTGAGGACGCTTGGATCAAAATATTTCCTGCAACTTACCTATATTAAACTTAAAGGGCCAATATATATAATTTTTTAGTTTTTAGAGGTTTTTGTTTGAGTCGGGGGTTTTTAAAATTTTTAATATATACATGTTATATTTGAATTTGATTTACAAAAAATATACGTTTTTATCTTCCATTAAAAACAAAACGTATAATTTATAAACGCCAATAAAAAAAAACGATATGTAAGCTTGATGGCTTTAGCAGTTTTATTTACAGTTTGGTCACATGGTGGCATTTCTAGTGCTCACGTTTAGCTCCCGATGCGACTGTGACCTATTAAAAGATTGGATAGCAGCCGTCAGAAAATAGATTGTCACTCCAACGGCTTTTATGGTAGGTCTTCCTATTATTTTGTTGGGTTCTGCTTTGAACCGAAAACAAAAAGAAAAAGCCCAATAACGCAATATATAAGCAAATATATACCAATGAAAAGAGCTTTTCAAGGTGGAAATTTGCTATACGCAGGTCTTTTGCCAATTGTTAGTCGGTTCGGAGTTAATGACCTAAATAAGTGACTACTTGAGCACCGAAGTTAAGGAAATCTTGGCGCCCAAAAGCCATAATACGTACACCAATGAAAAGAGCTTTTCAAGGAGAACCTTTGCCACTAACACGACTTTTGCAAATTATTAGTCAGTTCGGAGTTAATGACCTAAATAGTGACTACTTGGGCACAGAAGTTTAGGAATTATTAGAGCCCAATAGCCATAAGATATACACCACTGGAAAGAGCTTTTCAAGGAGAACCTTTGCTAATAACACAAAAAGAAAAAGATGTTTAAAAAGATTGAAAACAATATTTTTAAATATAACAGGAAATTGTGAATATTATTTTGTGAAATACTAGGATGATTGCTCGACCATTCAGTAATTACGCGTAGTTAGTAGTGATAAATATATTTTTGACATCATTGCGTTGCGTTTCAGCTACCAATTGCATGAAATTGAAACAGACAGAATGACATTTTAATTATGTTTAGCGCTATTTGTATTTAGTTAGTCGTTGTGCAAGCAAGCTTTATGTATTTATTGTGTGTTCGTTACCTATTTATTTTATCACGCACTGTTTTTTTTAAATTATATTTTTTGATAATAATTATATAACTAGAGAACAGTGGCGGAGAAGGCAAAGCATAAAGAAAATAAAAAAAATGGGTGAGTCCTTTGCCCAGCGCTGGGACAATATACATAGGTTACCTAAAAAAAATGTCTATAACAGATAAAAATAATTCAGGTAAATAAACTCAAAGAATCCGATCATAAAAATGTAAACCAGCTAAAAATACGTATTAGTTCCGTTGTTTCACAACACCGTAAAATATTAGAAATCTACTTATTTCTTTTTTGTAAAATAACATGCATAACACACATCTGTCTTCAACAATGTAATTGTGTGCAACGGAACAATAAAAAACCCGATTTAATTGCACGTCTCGTCTTGAAAAGCCAATATGAAGTAGTTGTACAATAACACGCTCATGCCACTGAAATATTTGATTATGTTCCGAGGTTTTGGCATTGTTCCTCATTCTTTATAAGGCATTACGTGTGTTGAACTCGGATACATATTTCAAAAGAGATATCGTTTTTAGTAGTTAAATACATAACAGTTAGTATAATAGATTAGATTTTCTATTTGATTAAATAACTATTCATATTTCTGAATTAGCACAGTTAAATTATTTAATTTAAATTGATAATTATTCATTCTGGCAGCAACCTAAACCTTTGTGCAATATACTTATTTTTGTTATTTGAGCGTTGCTTTTTCAAAAATAAGTAAAGTTCTGGTTTAATCGAATCGAACAGTATAATCAGTATGAGATACGTTATGATAAAATACTTACAAACTTCTTAAAAAGAGCGAGCGTCATCTCAAAGTCACTAAGTGGAATAAACCAGACTCCGCGCCGCCGGAGACACGGCTGATCTTAGCCCGATGTAATAACAGGGGCAATATCGACATAACACTACTGATATAGTTACACAGTCTCTCCCTTGAAGTCCCGAGTAATCATATTGGTTTGTACTCAGTCGAGTGGCTTGGATTGTGGACGCTCATATTCACAGATAGAGTGCGCGTGGCAAGATTTCATTCGCTATTTAGATCTTACTCGTTCGATGAAGTTTTATTTAATGTGTTTGGTCTTCAAACTTCAAAGTTCATTTACGTACATCATTCTATAACACTATTTACGCAAATTAGCCATGGAAAATACATTAAACTGTCGGTACCGGTTGTCATACAAATATGTATGAAAGTCAGATTCAAAATAGTAAAGCCCAGCCCTTAAGTTGTAAAGGTCAGATGATAGTGGTTTCATTTAAATTATTGATAGTTAGCTGCAGCTTGTTTAACTTGAAGCAGACCCCGACATTGTAGGTGAGTTAGGAAAAAGCTAGGCAAATGTCAAAAAGAGTTCTGATATAAGTAGCACTTTTGTGTATTTTCAGTCAGAAGAACACTAGGAATATTTCCCGTGGGTAACACTGCGGATGTACAGATAATAACTGCAGCGTCAAATACCGCTTGTTTATAGTTAACAGCTATTTTAGTTTAGAGATAGATTTATGATGACAGGATGAGTGACGTGGTAATCGTGAGTTATGACTTGAATAGTTAACGGCTCACTGTTCAAAATTAAACATCAAACAAAGCAAGGAATGATTAAATAGCAAAAGGTTGACTAGTAGAATGCCTCAGACATTAATTCGTAGATACTAAATACTGTACTTTGAACAGTATTTATTTTTACTTGTGAATGAAGTTCATATACAAATAAATATGTGAATTCTATGTGTGAACGGGCTATGCTCGTAGTTTTTTTGAAGGA
The DNA here is from genome assembly GCA_914767645.1 of Hydraecia micacea. NCBI lineage: Eukaryota > Metazoa > Arthropoda > Insecta > Lepidoptera > Noctuidae > Hydraecia > Hydraecia micacea. The sequence goes on from OU611794.1 coordinate 9,216,309, forward strand.
TAAAATCGGAAACGAAGTTATCCGGAAAAGAACCTGCTGACGCTGAAAGCTGAAGTGGCAGTGGGCTGGCCATGTTTGTCGAAGGACCGATGGCCTCAAAAAGGAGGCGATGGCGCAGTCTTGTACATCCTTGAAGTAGCCCTATTTGTTAAGATGAACAGTCAATTGTTTATATCAATGGTGGATATAAGAATACGCAAAGGACCAATGAGGTCTCAATATAAAAGCCAACTTTATACAGGTGGCTACAAAACGTCCTTACTTAAAAAAAATATTTTTTCTATGGGTCCTCTCATATATAATAGATTACCAATACATTTACAAGACTTACCCATCACCGAATTTAAAAAACAGCTAACAAAATTGTTGTTAGACAAATGCTACTACTCCCTTAAATATTTTTTTGATGATAAAAGTTTCTGCTAATCAGATTCTTGATGTAAAATTATAATTATTTTTATGACATTTCTATAGTAGATAAGTGCCTAATTCCGAAACATATTTTATGTGTGGTAATATTTTTATTTTTTATTAATTGTTTATTATTAGTTTTGTTAGTTTTATTAGTTTTATCAATAACATTGTAATTTTTATTTTATATAAATTTTTTAAATACCATTAAATGTTGATTATTTTATGCTATAAGTAAGCGAAATATGTTACATCTAATTCTAAGTCATTATGTTGTCTCAAATGTATAATTATGTTATTTAAATGTCAACGTAGCAATTATTAAATTAATTAAATAATTTTACATGCCGTAAGGCAAAATGTATCGGGACTTTCCACAAATTAACACCATATCTGTTACCTACATTATTGGCAAATAAATGAATTCTATTTCTATTTCAGCATTTGTGAGGCCTATATCAAGCAGTGGACTGTGACAGGCTGAGTGGATTGATTGATTAACACGTGAATTCTGGAAAACGGAAACACATTACAGGCACAGTCACCTGCATGTCCATGGTAACAAACAATGCCTTAATTTCGACAGACGCACAGTTAACTGTATCAACCAATTAGTCAAAAACTCTTATCACGAGATCGAGATCTCGAAAAAAAGATCGATCGAGCCCTTTTCTTCAATGAAAATAATTTTACTATCCGTATCAAAAGACATACGAAGGCATTTGATCCCACGAGAAGCGATCGTCGAGATATTACTATTCATATTCCTACATCTAAATGTAGGCTATGCATATAAGTACGGTATTCTGTAACTTTATCGGGTATTGTTCACCTGAATGTATGATTTATTATGAGTAATGTTCTCCTATCTATACATATATACGAGTACATACATATGAATAAAATTGGAGTGTCTGTTTGTAATATTAAAATAACCGCTTTTTACTAAATGCATATGGATGTATACACGGTACATATACCAAAATATTTTTATTTTTATTTTTTATTTTTGTCTGTCTGTTTGTTCCGGCTAATCTCTGAAACGACTGGACTAATTTTAACAGGGCTTCCACTGGCAGATAGCTGGTGTAATAAGGAGTAAGTTAGGCTACTTTTATTTTCGAAAAAAAATAGGGTCCTACGAAAAAAAAAACCAATGAATTGAAATATCACGCGTACGAAGTCGCGGGTAACAGCTAGCCTGTAATAAATTTTGTTTCGTTGGTAATACAAAACATATTATTTCGAAATGGCAAGGATGTAATGTATGTAGGTATTGGCGATATTCAGATACTAGGTGGAGTCTAAACATATTATTTTGTTATTTTGGAGGAGCTACAATTTTAGCAATCCGTTATAGTTATTATCTGAAATTTCTACTTATTTACGCTTTTCGTGTGTAATCATAGTACGAGACTTCCATGCTGTGAGGTATTATTTTTTCTGTTAGGATTTTTTATTTTAGTATACCTACTATTATCTAATAATTTAACCACTATGAAAACCACATCTGCGTCATCTGCATGGTTATCATATTATCTGATTAAGATTATGTCTGCACTTTAAAAGAGACTGTGACTTCTGGGTTTGTTTCGGTCTTTCTTCTTAGAGTAGTCAGTCGGATAGGAAACACTGAACTCATCTAGTTTTATAAAACATAAGATATTTTTGACAGAAATTAATATAATTTCATCATATCATTTAATTTCATTTAAAACGCAATCGGTAACTAGATACCTACGTAGAACTTACGATCAGACCACCTAAAATTCTTATCCAGTCAAACTCAACTTCGATCAAACTTAAGTCATTATAACGAAACTATTCTGAACAGTTCTCAAGGAAGTGATAGCACCAAGTTTATATCTTCGCTTCAGCGCATCTCATTGAACGTCTTTCAGTTCCCAAATGCCCGATAAGAATTGAAAAGCGGGCAAATATTTTCCATGGGTCGTGCTGGAATAGGCCTCATTATTGCTATTGGAAAACGCCAGTAATCTCATTTATTTCTTCTAGATAGTACTTATTGTGGGTGGAAAGAGAAATGGTGTAGTTTATTCTTTTGATTATTTACTTAGTTCTTAGTTAAAAAAAAAGTCTGAAATAAATTTAAATAAACGTTGAGTTTTATATTGTTAAAGCTTTTTTTACCCGACCGCTCCAGAAGTATAGGGTTATGTTTTTCGAGAGTATGTATGTATACTTGTTTGGCACGCTCTACAGCCTGAACGGTTGTTAGATTCGTATTTACTGTGAGAGTGACACTGGGTATATCAAATTAAAAAAAAAAAAACAAAATGGCGGATTTTTGGCGCAATAATGTCTTCAAAAAATTTTTTTTTCTCGAGTGTTGTATCAAAATAAAGGGTTTTAAAAGGTGATTACAAAAATATACACAACTTATATGGTTAAAAGTAATTCGAAGTGACAAATCGTAAAAAAACACGTACCAAGAACTAAATCGCCCGCGAAATCTTTCACATTTGTAAACTAAAAAGCTGGAAATAAAAAAAAAAGTAATTAAAAAATTAATAAAACCCGACCGCGGTAAAAGAAACTTAAGTTAAAAAAGTGAAAAGCTAAAAAAGATACCATTTTTATTATGTTTTCAAATTAAAATGGGTCCCGCCTGCTTCCGACATTTATTTAATTTAAAATGGGCTTGTTTTTAGCTCTTCAGTTTTTTAACTTAATTTTTTTACTGCAGTTGGGTTTTTAATTACTGTTTTTTCTGCAACTATTTTTTAATCTGACTTCGTTTTTAACCTTTTGCTTTGAAAAAAAAGAAAAATGTTTGATGAAAAATGAAAAAAAAAAATCTTGCGTTTTTCCTGCTTGATCGTTAATTTTAAATACTTACATGATTTTATTCCCTTTTCCGCCCTTCTAACTGAATTTTATTCCCTTTTCCGCCCTTCTAACTGACTACCCTATAACCTTAGCTACGAACAGTCGAATCATAATATGATCGATTAGAGATGACCCATTTCTTGTTAGCCGAAATCCGATGGAGCTGAAATTTTGCACACACGTGTACACACGATGACAATACAATGCTATTGTGACAAAGCTGTTCTGATGGTAAATGGACGGATGGTAAATTATTCGTAATCCATGATAATATCCAGTAAATTAACCTTATTATTAATAATTTACGGCTGTCGTCAAATACGTGACGGGTATCATACGATTTTTAGTCATACGATAGGTAGGTACGCCTGTACTTTGGGAGTTAGTGCTTTTAAAAAAATACATAATTTGATCGGGTAATCCAGATCAAATTATTTATCTAATTTTTGACCAATTTTGTTTCACTTTATTTCATTTCATCTTTTATTATGTGATTTAACCTAATTTTATGATTGCATGACATGTATAATTACTAATATTGACTAATAACTTGTAGGTATGTGTGGTGCAAACTGCCAATACATATAAGTTAATTATTAATAAATATTTTTTTGTTTTTTTTTTTTAAGATTTGTTAATTATTTATTATTTTCTGTTATGTATTTTTGTGGTGTGCCTGTGCAATAAATTATAAATAAATAAATTAAAGTCGCTTTTCGTGTCTGTGTGTAATTGTAATGTATTTCTATTTAAGAATCAGTCTACCATTAAGGTAAATAGTTACCTAACTTAGTTAAATTCTCTCTGTGTCTGTGTGAGCGTGTTGTTCTTCTAAACTGCACTACGGATTTTGATGCTGTTTTCGTTTTCACCATGATTTAGAGAAATTATTCCAGGTGGTGTATGCCTACAATACATTCATACTTAACTTACAGAAATAATAAAGAAATTTCGATGTTTTGTCAAGTCGTAAAAACAGTGTGAAGGAGGAGCGGGTTTGTTCGGATATGAAGTTGATAGGTTAGTTCTTAGATACTTGATACTATTTTTTGTTACAAAGTACATACCACAAAACGTTACGAGAGCAATAAAAGTTATTACCTAGTTATTACCCAATGTTATGCCCAATAAAACTTTATTTGCGTATTTTTGTTCTTCTTTTAATGGTTTATTTTATTTGTCCAAGGAATATAGTACTTAGTATTTTTAATTTTTGTAAACAAAAAACGTACTGAGTATCTTCCGTTTATGATCTACATATTTTCTATATACAGTCCACTGTTTAATATATAATTTTTAATATTAATGTATACCCCTTATATTTTTCTATTACTGTTCTGTTGTTTTTATTCTGTGATTTTCTCAAGTATATTTGAAGTATTCCACTCAGAGCACTGATTTGAACCGCACTTGGACGAACAGCACCTGAGCACTTCCACTAACCGCACTTAAACAAAATTTCGTAACGTGCGGTTCAGTGGAACAATTTATCGTTATTGTTTTCAGTCTCCGAACGGCACTTGTTGCTGACGATCTTTCAGGAATAAAAACAAAAGAAAAACTGGATCAGACCGGAATGAGAAAGTTTATAGTGGATAAGACAGAGATTAAAACAGAAGAAGAACTAGCAGGGGATCGAGGAGGGCACGGGGGTGGAGGGGGAGGGGGAGGTTCAGGGGATCAGACCGGAATAACTCAAAAAAAGAAGGGCCTGAGACCCAGCAGTGGGAACATTATAGGCTGATGTGATTATGTTATGTTTGTTTTATGTACTGTTCAGGAACTTTAGCCGTAGGTATATTGTACTCGTAGTTGACTATCATTCATGAATGTCAGCCAAATTTTGAACATATTTTCACTCGTAAATAGCTATAGAGCGTATAGAAGATACAGCTAGTTAAAAAAAAATTAATAGGAAAAAAACTTTTTTTTAAAACAAGCTTTTAGTTAAATGCGCTAAAAAGAATAAAATAAACTTTTCCTTTAAAACTTTTACTGTCAACGTATAACGTCATTATACAATTTATATGATATAAAAGCTTGTTGAGTTGCAAGAGTCCACCCGAAAAAACATAGTTACATACATACATACATTGCAAGATAAATAAAAGCTTGTAATAAAAAATTACATACACCAAAAACCATAGGTACGTTATTTATTTTATATAGTTATATTTTTTTCGGAGAAAACACGATATCAATAACGATTCATTTTTTATGAAGGTTCCGAAAAAATATATGAAAGCAACCACAGGTATCGGCTAGATGCCCATAGTGTGAATTGACGTCAGTCATTCATCCTTTTCAATACTTGGTCCTTATACCTATATAATAATATTGTCTACTCAATATATCACCATCTCGTCAATATTTTATACCCAACATGACAGGGGACGTTTTGTATTCCCCTGCTCAAGGTATTACATGCGTAAGAGTTTATTATAAACGGATTTGCTTTTGAAAACTCCTAAACGAAGGTAGGACATAGGTCTGTGCCTTGTTATATTGGTGTTACTGACATATTTAAATACCTATAGGGCGACTGGGTGAGTTTATTTAAAAGGGTATTTCGTTAAATTGGATTATCTACCGCTAGAACATTTTTTGAAGTGAAAACTTTTGAAGTGGAAACTTCTTTAGGCGCGTTGGGCATTTTTTGAGATGGGAAAAATCCATTGAATTCGCGCCACTGTTACCGTAAGCGACACCGCTTCGGATGTGTTCGGCTGTCCTCGGGATGTACTCGGTTTTAATGTATATCCGATATGTCAGTGAGTGATGGCAAATTATTCTGTAGGTATGTGTTTTGTTTTCACTTGTGTCGGCACTCCCGGAGTGCCACAGTTTTTTTTCCAACACACATTGAAAAGCAATTTTTAAACAAAATATAACGTGAAACATGACAAATAGCTTAAAGATTCCACCACAACATTATTTTTAAAATTGAATGAGGCACCTGTCTATAGTTATTGAAATATGAAATACCGTAATGTAACTAGAGCTAGGTAGATAAATTAAAACAACATAGTTTTAGTTAAGTATAATTAAATATTTAAGTAGTGTTTTCAGTGCCACTACAATCATCATTATACAAATTACCCCAAAATTTAATTTCAGATAAAAGAGTTGATATTATTTTCTCACTTTACTATGAAAATAATAATAAAATCGTGGTATTAATTTCCGCGGTCCTAATTTAAGTTAGCGTCCCTTCCATTAGGGTTAACTCCTCAGGGCAACTCCCCCAATAAGATTACCAAGATTGTTATGACTAAGTTAGTACCAAGAACTTGGACCGGTCTACCCACAGATAATATTTTATCTATGTAGGTATTATATAACGTAAGTCTGGCAAATTACATAATTGTCAAGCAAATTGACCGGATATTCAAATTTACAACAGCTGTCAATCTTTGCATGTCGATGCGACATGCAAAGATTGACAGCTGTAGAAAGGCACGGCAAAATGACGTAGGGTGTAATTTTGTGACTGTAACTACCTATTTTTGATGCCGATAATCTGTAAACACCAATAAAAATAATAAAAAGAGGGTTTTACAATGAACATGAACAATGAACATAATATTCTTAAATTCACTGACTGATAACGCATAGCCTAACCCGCTGGACACAAGAGTTCCTTTTGTAACGAACTTACGAAGGATTTTTAAAATTCATCCTCTAAAAGGGTTTAATGGGGGACGAAACTTTCTATGGAAGTTCGACATTTTGTCGGTGAGAAATACTATCGGACACATGAAGATAAATTCTCCAAGGAATTTATGATACGCAAGCCATGTGAAAAAATGAAATATCAACGAATTTAAAGTCAGCCCGTATGTGTTGTCTTGGAAGAAACTAGGGGTTCAATTTAGATAAGTGAGCTTGCAAAATCAATCTAATCAACCCCTTGCTTAATAACTACTTTCAGTATATTATGCTCGGGAAAGTGGTCAACTGAGAGTCTACATAACGTGAAAAAAAAAATCATTAAAATCTGCCTACCCTTTTCCCAATTATGTAGGGGTTGGTTTCCAGTCCGGACAACCGGATGCAGCTGAATACCAGTATTTGACATGCAGCGACTGCCTATCTGACCTCCACAACCCAGTTATTGGGTAAAACGATATCTCTTGGTAAGGCTGGTTGTCAGACTTTCGTTCTTCTGATGTCATAGATCCACGAATGACAGTCAGGACCAACGGTTAAAGTGCTTCCGAGGCACGGACGGGTATTGGTATGTAAAGATGGTCACCCATCCACAAACCAACCGCGGCAAGCGTAGTTTAACCGGATCGATTGAACCGTGCGGCTGTTATAAGCCACTCAATGTGAAAAAATTACATGTGAAAAGAATAAGACACGAAATGATATTTTAAGTTTTTCAAATACCAACATGAATGAAAAAATTCAAAGTCAAATAGTAGCAATATCCTAAACTAAATTTTAACACTATTTCTTTCAACTATTCACAATTTCTTCACGGCTAGGCGTCACGTTCCGCGTTCGTGAATTGCGTCGAAAGTGAACGTTGTATACTACTCGTACAATTAAGATCTTGCATCTATTGTTTAGTTACGCCACTACAATTAGTCTCATTGAATGAAGTGATAACTTGCTAAACGTTACCGGAATTAGGTAATGGTATAAGGTAAATGGACCTTATTAGAAGGCTGAAAGTCACACAAAGGGCAATGGCTATGCTTGGAGTTCCCCTGCGTGATCGAATCAGAAATGAAGAGATCTGCATGAGAACCAAGGTAACCGACATAACCCGAAGAATTGCCAAACTTAAGTGACAGTGGGCAGGACACATTGCTCGCAGAACAGATTGTTGATGGGGCCGAAAGTTTCTGGAGAGGCGACCGCTTACCGGAAGACGTAGCGTTGAAAGGCCTCCCATAAGGTGGACCGACGACCTTGTGAAGGCCGCAGGAACTCGTTGGATGCGATAAGCACAAAACCGGTCGAAGTGGAGGTGCTTGGGGAGGCCTATGTCCAGCAGTGGACGACTTGCGGCTAAAATGATGATGATGATGTAAGGTAAATGAACATTGACCTATGCTTAGAGGCACAAAAATGAAAATGCTAGTAAAGTTTCAGAGAATGTTTTTTTACGATCAAATGAGCACTATGAGTCGTGCACTTTTGGATTTTCCAAATTTTTAATTTTCCTTTCAAAATATGATAACATAACATCACGGCTGTATGTTATCCCCGAAGGTTTAGGCAGAGGTGGTCTATTAGGTAACACACCCACATTTCGCCAGTTATGTTTAAGTCCCATGTCATAGCGGGCGAGCCGATTACCATCAACCGGGCACGAATCAATCACCATTCATCATCAATTGATTCTATTTAGTAGTTAATTATTTATTAGGAACCTAGGACAATCGCACTTAAAAAAATTATTAGCCTTAATTGGATATTCTTGGAAGCTAGCTCTTTTTTCTTTGTAAACAGTTAAGTAATTTTTAATTAAATAGTATTCTTAAGTTGGATCCCCAGAAGGCAAGCTGATTCTTAGAAATTGCTTGGCTATTGTCAATATGCATAGATCGATTTAAACTGTTTATGTTCGAGAACATTCAGTACTAAACCTACCTACATAGTTATAGGTGCATTCATGTTAAGGCAGGTTCGGTTGATTCCCTCTCACATATTTCAATTAAGAAAATTAGCACGTACGTCCGTACGTTTAAATAGAGTAAATCGTGCGATTTAAAACGTTAGTCAGGCATCCACTAACGTTTAACGTAAAATGCTTGTTCGTGAATTAAACTGCACGCCTTTCGTGTCAGGTAGTGCAAATTACCGTATTATCATTTTGTAAATCATATTTTAATGGTCCTTATGTATTAGTATAGTTAGTATTTTCATTTCTCCTTTTAGTTCCTCGCAGGAGAGGACACAGCCTCTTGTAATACACGTTAACCACCTAGCACGGTTTCAGGGACTTCACACAATTTGTAACCATTTCCTTATGTAATAAAGATTATTATTATAGATTATTATGTACGGCAGCTACGGCATTATATGTATGAAATCTTAGACCATTAGGTACAGGAATAGCCTTTGTACAATTGATTGGCTTCGATGTACACATGTGGAATGATCGTATATTGTTTGACGTAGGTAATCGCACGTGTGCGCCATTTACAACTCTTGAATGAATATGATTACTGTCCATTGAATAATTTAATGACGATGCAATAAAGGTGAACTAGTGGCTGGTGGCTGGTGTCGCTGGTGAACTGTAAACATGATCGCTGTCGTCGCAATAGGTGGTCAAGAATGTGTAGGTCAAAGATTTAAATCGTTAAATTCGGCCTATCGAGTCAAAACATGGTCGCGTTTCTGTTTCGTATTGACACCTCAGATGCAAACAATAACGTAGTGACTTGATTATCATGGTAACGCCATTATTATTGAGTGAGCTCACTCTTCTCTAACTAACTCTAACACTCTTCGACTAATATAACATGGATACAACTAATAAATAAAAGCTATGAAAATATTTGATTTATACTAAGCAGCACCAAAATAACAAATATCTATATTAGAAACTGTAGATTTCTCTGCATTTTGCGGTTAATAATGTACCAACCTAACAGCGCGAAGGTTATGAAGATTACATAAACACTAATAAAATGAATAGGTATGCATCTACACTCAAAATCAGTTCCTTTGTTCGTATGTATGTTCATTATTCCCCCAGAGGCCGACAATTAACATACTACTCCTAAAAGTTCATTGTGAGTTTGTAAACAGTTCAAGCTGATTGAGATTTGCAGTGGGGCCTTAATGGAGTCCCATTACAATTTAAACTTTTAAATTACGTCATTCAATTTAATTATTTAAACATTGGCAGCACCTTCAGAAGTAATGAGTATTCTCAGGATCACCAATTTGAAGGGAAAATGACAGAAATTTATATTATGAAAGAGAAAGAACGACGTATAAAAGACAAAAAAGTAGATTATGTTTTATGAAGTCTCACGAAATATTAATGTTAAAAAATCGCTTAAAAAAAGAACAGGAATGCGGAAAGTGCAGCAAAGAGAAATTACCGCACATAATTTTTTTTAACTTGACGAATATGAAATTGAGTAATTTTGCACACGACATAAATAACGTGCTAATTCTTAAAGTACCTATAAAGACAAAAACTAGCCAGAGACATGAACTAGTGTTACAAATGTGTGCCGAGAACGGACCGTGACGGACGAATTATTTTATACATATAGCTACGGTATAAGTAGATGCCTGTAATGAGAGGTGAGTAAACTTACGCAGATTACTCAATGTTGTACTAGAATGCCGTTGGAGAATGAAACAATTCATTTTGATTAGGTACATCGACTCCGAGTTATGCCCAGAAGTACCGAAGATGATGATCCAAGCAGAATACTGATCTAAAACTTAAAGACATTACAAAACCGGCATAGTCAAAGCAAATTATAACAAAAGTCGAAGTAAGGCATTACCTAAGTTCGAATTTGTACCTATGTGTGTGTGCGAAAAGATTAAATAAATAAATAAGTCATTAGAAGACATTATAAATTCATGTTATTTAACTAACATAACCAAACGAAATTATAACAGAAGTCTAAGCTCACAACGGCAGCGCAGCGTGCTAACAGCAAAAGCAATAATGTGATACAAAACAAATAAATAATAATGTAACTGACCTATCCTACAAAAGCTTCCAAGCGGCTAAGTGGAATAAATTGAATTGAATTGGTTCACTCAAATACGGCTAATATCTGACACCCTATAAATCTTCAGATGGCATCATAAATTGCAAACAAACCTACGCCACGGTAAAAAGGTAATAGGTAATACGGGCTGGGGCGTAATGCCCATGAACCGAACATGTCAACGAACCGTACCACAATTATCTAAGTTATAACTGTTACATCTAAACACACAACATTGTACGACGCGCCGTGAGGCTCGCTCATTCATACACAAATGTAACAAGAGAACTGTTCAACTGGAATACGTGTGGTGAGTGGTCACGACCTGACGTGAAAATGGCAATGGCAATTCGGTCATAATATTATGTTCCAACAATTCGCTTGTTTACCTCCGCAACCAAATCTATTTGTTCCGACTCTCTGCTTAGTATGCATTCCCCATTACCATAACTGTTAAAGTTACTACTTCGCCTTTAAACCAATATGAGAACTAAATTGCTATTATTTCACAAAGGCACGGCTACAATCGATCGTGTTCAATACGACACAATGGAGCGACAAAATTGACAAAGGAGAATACAATCGTGTTCGATTAAAAATAAAAATGGCAACATGCGAAATGACTTTATGGCGGCAATGCGGGGTCTGTGGTGCATTCACAATTTGTGGCAAGTGAAACACAAACGAAATGCTCAGGTTGATTTGATTATCCCGACCTGTTCGACGTTGTTTGCTGTCAACTTGTTTGTTTTCGTGCTCAGTCGTGTTTATTCTAATTTCAAAAGTTAACTCGATAATGCACCTGCGCTGCTAATCGATTCTATCGTCGCAATAGTGCAAAAATCTTATTCAAAATTCTTACTTAGTGGATTCTATTTTAATAGTGACTCATTTAGAAAGAAAATCATATCAAAACGTAATTTGATACTATCAGGATTTCAGGAAAATGAAACGGTACATAATGATCTACAGAAAGACATTTCGTTAACAAAGGTATGCCATAATGTCACAGCGCAACAATTAGCACCTGCACAACAAAACTCAAAACTGAAAATGCCTACATATGACATTTAAATGTAAAACTTTATTTAAACATTGTCATCACTGAGCATTGTAATGTTAACAAGCAAAACTTGTTAAAACGGAACTGCGCAAACTAAAATAGCTCAAAATAACACGTGTTTTGCTGAAACTTATGCAAGTTTCAGCAAAACACGTGTTATTCTGAGCTGAAACCTGAAGGACAGTAGAAATTGTGTGCGAGGACGAAATGCATGACGCAAACAATGGAAACAGGTATAACAAGGATGTGGAAAACGTTCGCACAGCATTGTGTGCTCAGATAAATATTTTTATTGTTTACTCTGTGTATCGTGTAGCCTGGCCAGGTGGAAAAGAAAAGAGATTTTCCTCTATTAACGGTGTTATAGCGAGGTGTGTTTCGTTCTGCGTTTTATGGTTTCCTTCTGTCATCAAAGCCATGGCTTCATTGAATTGTTCTTATAGATAGGTACGGTAAGTTTTCGATACTCCTAATTTTGTCGGTGTTTGACGCTGTTTCTTTTGGTTTCAGTTTTCTTTGTCAGGTTAATTTTGTCGGAGTGAAACTTCCGTTTTCATTCACAATAGGCATTCATTTATTTCGTTTTTAGTTAGTTTGTTTAGTCTTGTGTAAGTGAGACGGGCATAAAACTTTTAAAGGTGAAGTCTTTCATTAAAATTAAAAACCGAAGTAGATATTTATACTAATTATGCAGGATATCTACATCAAGAGGTACAGCAGTATCCTTCCGCAGTTGATAAAAGCGCTGAAAATACGAGCTTAGCGCGATGAGTACGGCAATTTCCCCTTTGACGACTTCTTGCAGCGATCATAGTCGGGCTTATGTTTGTCAGTGGATATTATGAAACTGAAGCATTAAGTAAAATGTCACAGTTTAGACCTTCGATTTCTTCTCAGACTATAAAAGAGCGTCATATTGTTGCCCTGTTTACAGTCCCCGGCACGTAACTTGCCAAGAGTCGTTAGATGTGTGTTTCCTTTCATTAGCTTTCTTGAAAACAGACATGTTTAAAAATAATCTACGGCAATAACCATAGTATAATGACAAAAAATAAAAGTGGCCATTTTCTTGTTTGTACATGCGCTAACTTACTCCCAATACGCCAAAACCTTGCCAAGTTACGTGCCGGCGACTATACCCAGAACCTATTACGTTTAGGGACGGCAAACCTTAAAGTTATATCGATATTTTGCCATCAAAAGAAATTGGCACGCACGTGTAAGATATCTGAGTATTCAGATCACGTGTTGTGTTAAGGTTAAGAAAAATGATTTTATTGTCTTTCTGTCGGCAAATTGATTTCTTGTTGTTTACAACTGAGAATTAAATTGGGATAAGAAATTATAATTAGTCCTAGTTTTTCAAAAACTTATATTTTTGCCTTTTTCTGTTTTGTTCGTTACTTACGAACTAGGTGTGATAAATAATTTTAATTCTGTTAGTAGGTTTGTACAAACACTTTTACACGTCAATCATAAATTAAGGACTAGGTGAGGTGGAATGCTGATTCTAATAATTATAATTCTGTAAAGCCATACCTGTTACGGTCGCGAATCATATTATAATCAACATGTCACTGACCTTCAAAATGCAAAAAACGTAAGTAAATTTTAATTTTGCGGACTACCTACTTTAGGGCATTCCCCATAAGATAGATATTTTAATTAGAAATTTAGATTTCCTTTTCCCTTATAAAATTGTCGTCGTTTAATATACCTACTTACCAGCATAAATACTTAATGACTAATAAATTTTAATCACCGTTCATTATCTCTCACGAGTTTAGAGAACGGAAGCCCTTCAGCTTCAGATTCAAGGAGCAATTTTCATTTGAATAGCTCACGAATATTGCAAGCCATTTTTGTCCTAATCAAGTACTTAGTGCCTGTGATAAGACACGCTCCGACAATTTAAGGGACGCAAATTTTTCGAGAGCCCTTAAGCGTACTAAGTGATTGTTGATAGGTACTTCATGATACTGCCTTTTTATTTATAAAAGAATCTTTAAAGAATTTTTCTTTTTGTTAAAGGTTTTTGTGTACAGTCATCAAAAGTGAGTAACCAGGATCGTCGGATATATTTGAAGGTTAGTAAGAAACCGATGGATGTTCTCGTATAAGATTAATTTAATTAATAGAAAACAAACAGTTCATTTATCCAATTCTTCATTCGAAGACATCCATCGGTTTCTTACTAAACTTCAGTTGAAGTTTAGTTTAAAGATAAGATACTTATCTTTTAGTGACCGTAACTGTGTGTTTTTTTATATTTATTTTCATAAATACCGACAGCTTAACAATAATAATAAATTATATATTTTTAAATGTTTTATATTATAATACATAATAAAAAAAATGTATTTATATACATATTTCATTATTGAAATAAAGGAAATGAATAATAAAACATAGTTATTTCCACGTCCCAATATAAAAATCACAAATACCTACATCATTTAATTATTTCATCGATATCGGTAGTTACAATAAAATAACAACATTAAAGCATTGAACAACCATCACTGTACTATATTTATTTAAAATTATCATAAAATTCTCTAAAAACCACAATTTGCGCAAAATAATAAACAAGCAATTTGTTAGTTTTGTTCGCACTGTTTTAATCATACCAACATTATTAATTGCAGCGTCGTCAAAATAGTAGGTAGGTATAATGACATCAAACTATTATCAGTTTCGCTCAAGAATAAACAGAAATAGAGTCCATAGATAGGTAAAGTCGGTGAAATTCATTGTTTATCAAATTGACTACCGACGACTGATAATCTTGATTGTGCGTAAATTCAAATCACAATTGTCATTCTTTGACAGTTTTGTGAAATTCATCAATCAACAGGCAAATTGACGTATTGTGTCAATTTCATAAACAATTGTTTTTTTCTGACTTTATAGTTAAAACATGTTCAGGGTGTATTTCTATAAGTACTATTTACATAAATTATATTTGCTAACAGACTTAAAATAATAATTATGTATGTACAAGAAAACCTATATCTGTAATTTGTTTACTTCTGTAAATATTTACATAATATAAGCTAACATTTAAAATATTATAATATGTACATTTATATGAAAAAATAAGCAAAAGAATCATAGGGCGCCGCTTTTAATGAAATATGGAGATAATTAATTTTTAACCGTTCTTTTGTTTGTACACAGTTACTGGGTTGTGGAGTTTAGATAGGTAGTCGTTCCATTTAAAATACTGGTATTCAGCTGCATCCGGTTATACTGGAACCCGAACCCAACATAGTTGGTAAAAGGCTCGGCAGACTGAAACAGTTAGTCTTGTCCAATACTTTGGTAAAACAATAAGTCTAAGTGGGTAAAGACTAAGCGATGTATGAGTAGGCATACATCACTTCGCACCTTATCACTCATGACAATAATTAAATTATTCTACGTCCCACTTTCTCACCTGATATATTATGGACCTATATTTCGATCTCCTTAATCCGTCCGGCCCTCGAGAGAATGCTTCGTCAGTGCGAAAATTCTAGTAGCTAATAAAGATAAATTCACAAAACTCGTATTCATTTGTATGAAGCTGACAGGTGTCACGAACGAGTCTACCCTTTATAACAGAACTTTTTATGTCATAATATTATTTTGCATAACAGCGGATAGCATAAACTTCATTTCACGGAAAATCGTTTGGCAAACACTCATTTATCATACATTCAAAACTCATAATAGGCATACATTTCATATTAGTCATTAAAAGGCAGAACTATCATATCTCAGAAAGTTTACAGTTAGAATCATCTTTTGGCATACATTTCATATTACACCATACATGCAGCAAGCATACAGCATGCAAATATGCAAACAAGCATACACCATGCATGCAGCAAGCATGCAGCATGCAAGCAAGCATGCAGCATAGCCACCTGCTCCTCAGCTCGCGGGCCGCCTCGCCCCTCCGCGCCTACGCGGGCTTAAATTACACTCTAGGGTGGTGCAGACAAGACTACGTGGAGTCGGTTTTGCAGCGATTCGTTTCTGTCAATAACTTTTGTAGCACATCCTATTGACTTTTAAAGATAATGCATAAGCATAATCAGTCTATATAATGTTCCCACTGCTGGGACACAGGCCTCCTCTCTGTGACAGGGAGTTGGCCGTAATCCACCACGAGGGCCCAGTGCGAGTTGTTAGATGTTACAGTCATGTTTTCGAATTTTTGGTTCTAGGACATACCGGTTTCCTCACGATGTTTTCCATCACCGTTTTAAGACAATATTTTAATTTTAATTTAAGGTTAAAAATGCCATTTTATAGAAATGGCAATATCTCTAATAAAATTATTCCAAATAAAATTCTGCCATCTTAAAAGTATGCCATTGTAAATTCGGACATATAAACATTCCGCCAAACAATAATTATATTAAACAATTTTTATGCCTTAAAAATGTTCGTTTAAAGAAGATTATGCCAGGTGTGTTATGCCAAATTCGGAGCATCAAGATTCTGCCAGATAGAGGGAACCCGTTGAGAACGCATTCTCTTGTCGGCCGCACTGTATTTAGCCCCTTACCTATTTATAATCGCTGTTTTTAGTGAACCATATATTTTCTGACGTTTAAACCTATCTTAACTTTAAGCAACGTTTATAAATAAGGACGATAGTGCATTTTCGTCTGAAATTGATTTAAGCTCACAGCTTTATTAATAGCAGAGCTCGACTAGGCAATTTTAGTTGTGTCGTTATATACCCATTATCAGAAGTTGTGTTGGTGCAACAGCGGCATATAAAATGAAAATTGCGGTTAGTACAGACGCCAGCACATCAAGCTACTACAATCTGTCAAATTTCTTTAATAGATTTTCAACTTTATCGCTAAAGCATAAGGTTCAAAGTTGATTGGGAAAATTTAACAGTTTCGGGTAGCTTGATGTGCTGGCGTCTGTACGTGACTGGGTAGTTTGATATTGAAATTACTTTTTGTTTTATATTCAGAATGTTTTGTTGGTTGCAGTTTTTAATGCGGTTATATTGTTTTGAGTTTAAGAACAGTTTTGACGGTGGTTTTGCTCAAAATTAAATTAAGCATATCAAGATATCTGTAATTTCCATTTAAGAATACAGATTGTGTACGACAGCTGAAGGGAATCGACAAACGGAAGGTAGGACAACCTCAGGCTAGGTGGAGCGACGATCTTCGTAGGGTGGCTGGTAGCAGCTGGGTAAGAGTTACTGAAAATCGAGTTGAATGGCATACAATAGGAGAGGCCTATGTCCAGCAGTGGACTGCTGTAAGCTGATAGTGAAGATATTCAATGAGATACTTAGTCACAGTTCATCCCTTTATGGATGACTGAATTGATTCCCCGCACATACCGGGGACTTGAATTGAGAATTTGAAGTTGAAAACTTGTCAAATTCTACTTTAGCATTACCTAAGGTGATTGTCGCAAAATATAGCAAAAACGTATATTTGATTTTTGTGGGTTATGTCTTCTTGGGACCGACTACCTATCGCTCTATGAAAACAATGATGGCGCGCACTCTTGCAATAAAACTGTTTTGTTTTGGTAGACCAATCTATTATGACTATAACAAACAAAAATGTTTTGACTGTGCCCACATTGTCACAAAGTCTATCTTTTATGTCTGCGTCTCCCTCAAGCTGGACATGGAACTGTAATAGAGAGCGTAAATCTATTAGCATAAGCATAATTAGCCTATTATGTTCTCACTGCTAGGAGCTGTGGCCTTCTCTCTTCAAGAGGGAGTGGGCTGTAATCTACCACGCGGGCCCAGTGCGGGTTGGTAGATGTCACATGACTGTCTTCGAATTTTTGATTTTAGGACATGCCGATTTCCTCACGATGTTTTCAAAAAATCAAAGCAGTGGTGATGAAATTAACTACAACAAGTAAAGCGCCTGACTGAGGTAGAACCCATGACCTAAGTCGTACTCGTAAGTCGGGGTCGACTCGAAACTAAATTTATTAACACCTTTTAAAATATGTACAGTAAAAATTACTAGTTGCAGCACATCGTCCTATTTAACAAAGTAACGTACCTATCTTGATTGATTACTTCGCTTATTATGTTAGATAAACATGCCGTAGAAACTGCCAAGCCACACAGAAATCAAAGGATTTACCAACCAATTAACTAGATCGTAATTACCAAATTAAACTGAGATTTGGGCGCTCATTTGGAGAGAAACGTTTCTCAAGTTGTAATAAAACCTTTCTGTAGGGATTTCCTGAGAGAAATTTTAACTAGACGAGCTTTGGAACGGTCGTTTGGATATTCTGGGACAGGGAAATGTCAAAATGCTTCAGTGCGAAAAAGATGGCGTTATGCATCCTTGGTGTATCTCTTTCTTGCACTGGAAGTGGAAACATGATGATATTGATACTTCCCTAAACTTATACTCTTAGGGCTGACTTTTCAATCGACTGATAATTTTTGTTCATGGAATAAAATTGACGTCTGACTGTTTGTATCGAAGAACTGTCAAAAATTCTAAATTACTCTTCCGATAAAGTTATCTGGCGTTGGAAAAATCAGCCCTTAGTGAACTATAGCAGAATATAATAAGAAGCCATTTTCTTCAATTCTTTTATGAGGTACCTACTCGTCATTGGAACTAATAATGTTTGCTGTTAAAAGTACGACATCATATACGGCCTAAGCTTTTTCCAATATGTTGAGTTTCCCTTCTAGTGTAACCAGATGTGACTGAATATTAGTATTTTACACGCAACGACTGCCATCGAACCTCCGACCTAGATACTGGACAATTTCGAAATACTAAGACCTAAAGTATTAATCTGGCAAACTCCGCTAATGAGACACAATTGATTTTCTATTGTTTCGTCGCCGAAAGGCGTCGCGCGGAGCTTGACCGGAATATCTAAGTACCATAATTATCTTTAGTCATCCGCAGTTTTATGTCTAGTAGCTATACATAAAACATTTGTCATAATTTTAAGCTATTGTATTCAGCTACATCCAGTTAGATTACAAGCTGATCTTTACCCATAGTTGGATAGCCTAAGCCTTTAGGCTAGGTCAAATTTACATGATTATGATGATGATAATGAATTTAAACATCTTTGCTGTATCTCTACTATACAACAATATCACACATTGTGACCTCTGAGTTGGTTTCAGTCTTTCTTCTCAGAGTAGTGGAATAGGAAACCCCGAACAGAATAGCTATTCACAACCACTCGATACGATTTCGTATCGAACATCAATCAAAGTTCGTAGGAGTCCTCTAAACGCTGTTCACAAGTCCATGACCCGAAAATTGTGACAGTTTAACAAACTCTTCCGAAAGCTATTTGCTGTCGGGAGCAAGGCAAATCAGTATATCGAAATGTGTCACAAGACACTAATACACACACCCTCACACGCGTCACCACACCCTCACACACACATAAATTATATTGTAAAATTAGTTTTTCATATAGTTTTAGAATATCTATAATTTATTTTCCCGTGTAATAGTGTTTTTTTGAACCAATTTACAGAAATACATATAAGTTATCACACATTAACATAAACAACCCTCTGTATAAAACTAGACATACGAATAACTATAAACGGTACACCTCTAGAGAACTAGATATACAAAATGTTCCGTACCATATAAAGGTAATTGATGAGCGGGCGCCCTCAGTCTCATGAAATTTAGATGAGGTCCAACCCGCACCTCTTGCCGTGACAAATCGGGTACGGTCCACGATGCATTACAGGTATAATTTAACTTGATCTCCGGCCACCATAAGAAGGAGCTTGTGGGCGGCGAATTTGGGGCCGTGTCGTCGCTCGAGTAGTCAGGCTCAAAGAGGTGGCACGCAGTATGCTCGCCTTAATGGAAGGATGTGCGGTCGTGAGATCGGCCGTACTTGGTGATGGGGCACGCTAGGCATGGCGGGCTGTTACCAGTCGGGGGTGCGGCGTATGTACAAGTATCTTCCGGGTCTCCGACTCATAGTGATAAAAGGAACAGTGGGGTTTTAGTAGGTGGAGTCCGACATAACTCTCCGTTCTTCTCAGACGGAGGGTATCCACAAGGATTTCCCCACGGAAAAAAAATAAAAAAAGGTATAATTTAACATAAGCAGGTTGACTGGTAGAAAATGCCTATGGCATTAAGTCCGCCTCTGTACATTTTTGTGCTTAAAGTATTAAATAAATAAATAAGCCTGGAACTGTCGCAAAAGCCTATTCTCATAAAGAGAAAAAACAACTATTCGTCTCTATTTGTGCGCTCAATGCGTGATTACAGTTACAAATCATTTAGGTTTCCTCTCGATAATTTTCGTGAAGTGAGTCAATGATGCCTTAAGCTAATCAAGCAGTCATCATCTGTAGCCTTTTCCCATCTGTTTTGGGGTCGGCTTCCAGTCTAACCGGATGCAGCTGAATACCAGTATTTTACATGGAGCGATTGCCTATCTGACCTCCAAAACCCAGTTACTGGGTAATACGATACCCCTTGGTAAGACTGGTTGTCAGACTTTCGGGCTTCTGATGACCCGTAACGACTGTCAATGATCCACGAATGACAGCCGGGACCAACGGCTTAACGTGCTATCCGAGGCACGTAGGGATCTTGGTATATGAAGATTGTCACCCATCCGCGGACCAACCGCGGCAAGCGTAGCTTAACCTGATCGATCGACCCGTGCGGCTGTTATTACTTAGCCACGAGCCCCTCCAGAAGTTAATCAAGCAGTGCAGTTAAATAATATTCTACTACTGGTAAATAATAATAATAATAATAAGACATGTTGCCCCCTTGTCGCTACGTCACTATGTGCTAGCGACCGTTTCCGGGGGCCCATTATTGAGTGTGCAAGTCACCCCCTGCCATTTTATCCGTGTATATATAAAACATTGATCAGGCAGGGGTCATAGTTCTTCCATAGTTCTTGGTAACCAGTCCACTTCAGCCACCCAAACCCATAGTCCAACTTTTTATTTTTCCATATCCTACAATAGTCCTACACCAACCGGGGGTTATCCTTGGGTGCACTTGCATAGTGCATACAGGGATAATCGTCGGATGGTGCCGCATTTCATTAAAATTTCCTAAGGGGCCTCTGCGAGTTGGCTTCGGCCCCTCGTACGCCTTCCAAAGGACCGGGACCCCATGGTCCCGAGATATGTAAAATCATAAAAAAATAATAATAAAATTTTATTGAAATAATAAGTTTACAAAAAGTGTACATTTGGTTCAGTAGTGTATATTAATCTAGGCCTATAATAGGATTGGAATAATTTGGATATAAACTATGGTATGACAAATATGAGATTACAGTCAAAAATTTTTACTCTGAAGGTAATGTAGTGCGTTGCCTGATCTAGGTTTATTTAAACCTGTGTTTCAGGCCATCTCTCTACGAAAGAACTTGTTAAATAGGACAGTCAATGAATTAAATTAACATATTATATTTTCATTATCTAAGCAGATACAATATTTTGCGTAACCTTATTACAAACTAGGCTTATGGGATGTATTTATATCTATAACTAAAATTATTCTAAAATAATATTATAATATTAGGTTAGGTAACTACAGTTAATCTGCTTTAGTTCAGCACCTCTAATAGTTTTTCCGTGTCCGAGTAATTTAGTTTAGCTAAATAATCGAATAACATTATACTACACCTATTATAACTTACATTATAAATCTTAAGCAATTTGTTAAATTTAAATGTCAAGAATAAGTAAATATGTCGTGATACGTGTGCTTTCATCATAACGTAACATCACGCCTGTAATTGCCTAAGGGTTAGGCAGAGGTTTACCTATTAGTACACCCACATTTCGTCAGTTATTTTTAAGTCCCATGCAATAGGGGACGAGCACGAGCCTATTGCCATCAACCGGGCACAAATCCAGACTCCGGATTGCTACTAAGAAATTCCAGACGGAAAAAAAGCGGAAACACTTTGCTCGACCTGGGAATCGAGGACCTCATGCTTAGCAGTATTGCTTACAGCCACTAGACCGACGAGGCAGATAGCAGAGCGTCCTTTCAAATGGAAATGAAAACGACTGTTGAGGAAATTAAGGGAATTAATCATACGTACAAAATGTTATATCAGTTACTGATGGTTTTATGGCGAAAAGTAAACTCAATAGTTTGATTAAATAAGATTTAATCCAGAGAGCGCAGATTCAATGGTTTCACATCGACATACCTTGACAGAGAGAGTATGTCACAAGCTTCAAACTCAAATGACAGAATTGTATTCGTTTACTAAGAACGCTCCAATACTAGGCCTTAAACTAATACAATATTAAACAACAAATACTAGGCCTCAAAACAAAAATATAACTGTATCTGAAAATACACATAACAAACATAAGTATAGTCAATGCACAAAGTTAACATTTTAATATTTGAGACACAAACTTTAAATGTTTTTCGGCAGTTAGAGGCTTTGTTAAAACATCAGCCAACATTTCATCAGTACAAAGATATTCTAAATCAACCTGTTTCTTTGTTACCAAATCTTTTACAAAGTGATGTCTTATATCAATATGCTTTGACCTCGCATGAAATACAGAATTATTACAAAGTTTATGTGCTGACTGATTGTCATTTAACATTAAAACTTTACAAACAATGCCAGTACATTCGGAAATAAATGTTTTCAAAAACATAGCTTCTTTACAAGAATCAGAGATTGCCATGTACTCAGCTTCTGTACTAGAGAGTGCCACTGTACGTTGCTTACGACTTTCCCATGAAACTATAGACTTTCCAATACGAAATATGTAACCAGTGTAAGACCGACGATCCACCTGATTGGCACCCCAGTCTGCATCAGTGAAACCCACAATATTCATTTCACCTTTCTGAAAAATAAGACTATAATCTACTGTTCCTTTCAAATACCTTAAAACCCTTTTTGCTGCCTTGCAGTGACTTTCACCGTAACAGTTGTTGAACTGGCTAAGAAAACTGACACTGTGAGAGATATCAGGCCTGGAACATACAGATAAATACATTAAATAACCAATAAGGCTTCTATAATCAAAGTTACATTTTGAATTATTTTCCTTCTGTAGCTTTATTCCAACCTCCATAGGAGTTTTCATTGGTTTGCAATCTGACATATTGAATTTTTCTAATATTTTCTTTATATAACTTGACTGATCCAAGGTGAAGCTCCCATCAGCTTTTTTTTCTATTTTCATCATGTGACACATTTATACTACTAAGAAACATATTTTCTATGAAAGTGACATGCCTCGCCTTATGGATCTTCCTAGGATAAGATGGATCTACGAGTCTGTAGCCTTTAGTTTCTTCACAGTATCCTACAACGATAAATCTCCTACTTCTAGGATCCAACTTCCTGGCATTTTCATCAACTGCGTATGCTATGCATCCAAAAATACGTAAGTGTGCAACATTCACCTTTTTAGATGTCCATTTTTCTTCAGGTGTTGTACTCATGACTGCCTTGGTGGGAGAACGGTTTTTTAGGTAAACCGCTGTGTTAGCCGCTTCAGCCCAATACTGTTTTCCCAGTCCAGCATCTTGCAGCATACAGCGGGTTTTATCCATAATTGTCCGGTTAGCCCTCTCCGCTACACCATTCTGTTCACTGCAGTGTGGGACCGTAGTTTCATGCCTAATCCCACAGGTTCTTAAGTACTCCTGAAAAGACAAATTAATGTACTCACCGCCATTGTCACTTCTTAAAGTTTTTATTTTCTTGTTAGTAAAATTTTCAACTAGTGCTTTAAATATTTTAAATTTTTCAAACACTTCATCCTTTTTCTTTATGAAATAAATAAATGTTTTTCTACTGAAGTCATCAATGAATGTTACAAAATAACGTGATCCACTGTGTGATGGAACCTGCATAGGACCACACACATCAGTATGCACCAACCCTAATATTTTGGTTGACCTACTGTGACTTTTCTTAGGAAATGGCAGTCTGGTTTGCTTTCCTTCTATGCAAGCTACACAAGGACTAAACAAAGAATTATCAAAATTCATACCTTCAACCAATCCATTTTTCATAACATTCATGCTCCTCGAGTTGAGGTGACCCAACCTCTTATGCCAAACCTCATGCGAAACAGAACCGCCGACAGACACTAAAGCATTCATGCCTTCACTGTGCACTGGCAACTCAGGTTGAACCTGCTCACAGACTGAGTTCATGGCACTCTCTGATCTTACCTTACAACTCACATTTTGTACAGTGTCTAGTTGATAAACACCGCTATAGCATGTACCCGTAGCTATAACCTCATTACCATCCAAGATTTTGCAACCTTGTTCATTAAAAACTACACTAAAACCTTTCCTAATCAATTCACTAACTGATAATAAATTTGCAGAAAGTTTAGGAATATAGTATACATTACTTATTGTCTTTAAACTCTTTTTCAACTGTACTTGCACACTACCGAGTCCTTCAGTCTTGACTTTTTCTCCATTTGCCACGTTAACTTCAAGCGGTTTAGTATACTGAAAATCCTGCATGATCTCCTTATTATTGGTCATGTGGTTGGTCGCCCCACTATCCACATACCAGATATCACTCTGCAGCTTCACAGATAACGCTGTTAACAATGTCTTCTCTGCCTTGGGAGTCGCCTTCGGTTTACTTTCAGCTTTCTTTGGGCAATCTTTCATTATATGACCACTTTTCTTGCAGCGAAAACACTTTGGAGGTTTCTTTGCCGCCAACGCATTCAGCTCTTGATGATCATCACGCTTACCATCGCGTCGCTGTTGCTCCTGTAAAAGCTTAGACTTCACCATATCACTTGTCAACTTTGTATTAGCATTCTCCAAAGCCATGATAAGGGGGTCAAAGTCCGGGGTCAAACCGCTCAACATGATTACAGCTAAAAACTCATCATCAAATGCATTCCCAATGTCTGTAAGCTGCTGCCCAAGCTCAGTTATTTTATTTAGGTAGCTCTGCATGCTCTCCGCCTCACTCAGCCTCAGACCAAACAGCGCTCTTAGCAATCCTAGTCTCCTGCACAAACCTTTATCCTCGTAAGCGCGTTGCAAGCTATTCCATGCTTCATATGCCGTCTTCGCATTACGAATATGTGGCAACGCGGACGGACCAACCGATAAGCAAATTTTAGCCAACGCCTTTTGATTCTTCTTAGGGTCTTCGTTCCCTTTTTCGGTTTGTATGCAATCGTATAGATCTTCGTGCATAAGAACGTTCTTCAGCATGAACTTCCACTGGTTGTAGTCTTCGATGCCTCGCAGCTTGTCAATCTGCAGTCCCATAGCAGCCATAGTCATTGTGCCGGACGATGTCGTCATGACATGAAAAAACTAATTCACGGTGAATTCTTGTTTTTTTTTCTTGCGAAATAATTACTTTGCAGTGTGCAACAATCGCTCTGGGCCCATAACCTGATGGTTTTATGGCGAAAAGTAAACTCAATAGTTTGATTAAATAAGATTTAATCCAGAGAGCGCAGATTCAATGGTTTCACATCGACATACCTTGACAGAGAGAGTATGTCACAAGCTTCAAACTCAAATGACAGAATTGTATTCGTTTACTAAGAACGCTCCAATAGTTACAACCAAGAATATAGTACACTAGCTTCTGCCCGCAACTTCGTCCGCGTGATATTTCACCCTCCCCCCATTCACCCTCTTAGGGGTGGAATTTCGAAAAAGCCTTTCTTAGTGGACACCTACTCTTCACAAAGAATACACCTTCCAAATTTCATGTCTCTAGGACCAGCGGTTTAGGCTGTGCGTTGATATATCAGTCAGTTAGGACTTTGAATTTTATAAATATTTTAATTTATTCATTGTTAGATTCAGGCATTTCCTTCATTTTCCTTGACTGACAGCATAACGTAATTTGCATAGTAGGTACGACTGTCCACCCATTGATTGGCAGAAGTAACAGGTGGGTGGTTATACTGCAAAACAAACAACCATGACTAATCTGTGACATCTTTACCGATAGAATTTGTGTGTGTACCTACCTATTTTCTTTTTCATTAATGGTTCAACAGATAAATAGGTACTACCAGTTCGATTTTAATAATTTGAAGATAGAGTAATTTGTTTTCTACAAGTAAATAAAAATGATTGATACAAAAAATTTGGGATTTCAATAGACAAAAAAAGTTAGAAAGAAAAATGCCTAGTTCGATGAATGCCTTTAAAACTTTAATTAATGAACTAACTTTTTAAGAAATAAAAAAAATCTAAACTGTTTCAATAAAGAATTTAAAAAATTCCTGTTAAGTACTTGGTCTTAAAAAGTTTCATTAGCGATGATGTTGAATTCGAGACTTGATCCTTGAAACTCGCACAATTATTTTTATTGATTCCTGAACAACTGTGGCCCCTTACTTCCAAATCCTATTTCAACATCATTAACAAGGAAAAAGTTCGCTAACAATCTAATTATAAATACACGTAAAAGTCAAAATTGTAACCCAAAAGTTTAAGATGAAATGGTCCCAGTTATGCCAAACATACCAACTCACAATCTCCAATTATAAGGCAAATAACTTTACTCTTATCCAATTTTCCAATATTATCTGGCAAAATCTATTTGATACAGGAATAATTGGAAAATCTATGCTAAGAAAAGATATAAATCATTATTATCTGCTACCCTTTTCAACCAAGTATGTCAACAACTATGTTGGGGTCGGCTTGCAGTTTAAAAACGAATGCAGCTGAATACCAGTATTTTACATGGAGTGACTGCCTATCTCCCCTCCGCAACCCAGTTACTGGGTAATACGATACCCCTTAGCAATACTGATTGTCAGACTGTTGGGCTTCGACTAACCGTAGCGACTGTCAAAGATTTACAAAAGACAGCCGGGACCAACGGTTTTTACGTGCTTTCGGAGGTAAGGAAGGGTCTCGACATGTAATGGATGGTCACCCATCCACGTATCGGCCTCGGCAAGTATAGCTTCACCTTCGACCGACCTGTGCAGCTGCTATTATTTCGCCAAAAACCCCTATATTTAATCACCTGTAACAATCCAAAAGCGTTAAAATTACTTTTTTAAAGTTTGTTATGTGTTGGTATATTTTAGCATAACTTATGCCCGTTTTCACCATCGTTCCCTCAAACACACCTTAACTAAGAGTGACTCCTTAAATCAGCCCCTTACCCATATGTTTTAGGACCATAAGTGTCCCTTAGGTGATGGTGAAAACGAAACTAACTTAAAATTTCTTAAGGTCTCCCTAAATTTAAGGAACGATGGTGAAAACGGGCATTAGTCCATTATTCCTGACCTTGAATGTGTCTGTATAATGTTATTATGGAGAGTTAGCTCACTTCTAGCTCTCATAGCATGTGTTATTATCACGTGCGTGAGCGCATACAGGTCGTGTGAAGTTGAGCAGTTTTTAGTCTCCTCTTGCAACAACATGACGTATTGCATTATTGTGTGAGCCTCTGAGGCGATGTTTTTATACAATATGTGGGACAATGTAAACAGCAACATAGCGTGCAATCGAGCATCTCACGGTCTTAACTATTAGGAGACAGAGTTCTTTCACGAAGGGATGCCTTGGATAAATATTGCATGCTAATAACGGTCATCATTTATTGAGAATTTATTAAGAGGCCACTGTTTAGTGACTATTAACAGATCTATTGTTACCTATTTCTATACGGAAGGTGTTTAAAACACGTATTAGCTATTTATGCAAACATATATTAATCCGAAAATAATAACAATCCACAAAATCAAACGTTTCGTGGCATGAGAAAAATAATAATGGCACGAAGTTTCCTATACTCTGTGGAAGTTCAAATTCCTTCATAAGACTTCACCGCCAGCCAGCACTTGAAGCTTCACTCGGTGTTGCCAACACTATAATAATATATATCACGGAAAAACACCAACATCAAAAAGTAGGTACAAAACGTAATAGTGTCAGATTGATGAAGCAATCAATCAATCTAAAGAGACTTTTGCCCTTTACTTTAGCACTAAATGACTGCCATCCTGACAGGCTCATGAAATGATAATGAAAGGGAAACTACTCACTGTATTCCGAATTGATTACCCTTTAAGTTTGGCTGAATAGTTACGAAAATTAGCTAGTACGGCGCCTTTCGTAGAATTTAGAGCTATAAAATTGACAGGAAGGGGCGTGAAATCGTTGACAAGGACCGTATAAACGTCAAAGGGTTTTGCAAGATTGATGCCCAAATTCCATTGTGGCTTTCTGCGCCGGCTTGGCTGTCAATTTATTAGTTTGACTTTATGGGGTATTGTTGACTGACGTTTATTTATTTATATTTACCAACAGGTACAGGTACAGGTACTACTACTACTAGGAAAATTCTTAAGTAGAGCATAGGAGATGATGGTGGCAGTTTGTTTAAAAGATATGTATTTATGTATCCATACTTAATATTATAAATGCGAAAGTGTGTCTGTCTGTTACCTCTTCACGCTTAAACCGCTGAACCGATTTAGATGAAATTTGGTATAGACATAGTTTGATTCCCGAGAAAGGACATAGGATAGTTTTTATCCCAATATTCCCACGGGATCGAAACTTATGCGGGTGAAACCGCGGGGCGCTACTAGTATACAATACATGTGAATGTGTGTATAAGAACTTCTGTGAATAAGAAACAAAACGGAAATATCACTTAGACACCGAGTATATTTTTTTTTTCAAGATATTATGTCGGAGATTTATTCTATCACATTTTAGATAGCAAAGTAAAGAAAATATGGCTCCTGATCTAAGCTACAGCTACAGTAGATATGTTATGAACGTAAGCACAAGACCGATACCTATGACTCAGCTACGAACAATTTTCTAAAATAAACAAACTCTTTGCAGAAATCACTCAGTGTAAAATATGAGCTCTTTAACTCGTTTCCCATTAGCTTCGTTCGTGTACTGCTTATTTAAAACAAATTGACGTGCAAATTGATAATTATTACGAAGCGTCGAATCGAATCTGAATATTTAATCAAACTTTCGTATTCATAATTACCTATTTCAAGTTCATTACTGTTTTGGTTTCGGAAAATAAATTATGATTTTATTCATTTTCAGCACTTTATTTTGAAACAAGATGATATTTACATAATAATAAGCTGACACACTTAAAATAATAATATGTACATGTATATAAAAAAATAAAAGGGGAAATAATCAAAAAAAGTGTCCGCATCGCTGTCAACGGTAAAAGTGCCCAAAGGACTGGTAGCATTGCCACGTTGTATGGCTATGCAGATTCTTAGCCAAGAAAAAAATTAACACTTTAGTAATTTATACAAAGTGTCAAAGTTGTTTCTTGCGTTCATGTAGTTAAGGATAAATTCGGTACAAAGCTACGTTGGAGATTGATGGCTAAACTAAATTGCTTACAAGTTTAGATTTTGAGTTCATAGTAAATTGTACCCGGTATCTGAACTAAGTTTCCTGAAGTAGTTTAAAGTTGTGTAGTAGGTATGGATTAAGACGCAAAAGCTTGGTTAGAAGTCTATTTGGAGGTATTTGGGATCTGAAATTGACCAAGTTTTAAGTTTATACCTACTTATGACCGACAGGGTCCATAATTGTGACTAATATTATTATTTCCCTACCAACTATATACATTATGGTACGCAATAAAGAATTGAGAATACTTCATATAGAATGTGGTTGACCTCTCAACTTCAATAAATTATAAAGTACACAGATATTAAATTATTTTATTATTGAATTACCTGCTTGAATACTTTATCCCTACGTAGACCAATTACATACTAAATCGAGCTAGACCCTGTTAGTGTAGACCATTATTTAGTTATTCTACTCGTAGCCTCTTGAAATTGCACTCTCTTTTGGTCCTATCCAACTATGGGATATGTCTACGAAAAACACACGTCATAATAAAGCGACTTACGAGTTGTAGGTCGTAGGTTACAACTCAGACAGGCGGTTTACTTTGTATAAATTATTTCATCACCACTGTTCTCAAAACGGTGAAGGATAACATCCAGTCCCTCTCACAGAGAGGAGGCCTGTGTCCCAGCAGTGGGAACATTATAGGCTGATTATGATGACTGCCTACTGTGAGGTAAGCAGTCATCATAATCAGCCTATTTTATTCACAAACCAGTTACTCGGTAAAACCAAAACCATACCTATTGGTAAGCCTGGTTATCACAGACTTTTGGGCTCCTGACTACCCGTAATGACTGTCAAAGATCTCAAATGACAGCCGGGACTAACAGTATCACGTGCTTTCCGAGGCTTAGAGGGAGATGATATATAATGGATCGCCACCATCCCCTGACTGACCTCGGCTAGCGTAGCTTAACCTTTGATCCACCCGTGCGGATATTATTTAGCCACTAGCATCTCATTTTGTGCCAACATAAGTCTAAATAAGTAGCCGGTAGCTATTTTACTAATACATCTAAAGTGGAACCAAATAACTGTTAACTCTCCATAATAGGATTTAACGAGCTACTTACGAACATCTACTGGTTAACGAGCCGTTATAAAATCGATATTTTTGGAATCTCCACCTTTTATACGCTCATTAGGTCCAAAATAAAATAAGAAAGAATTTTGTTCTAAATATCACTATAAAATTTAAAGTAACGTCTTAGACTGTTATTTATGTGAAAAGAGGCAAATAGAAACGTTATAATAAGCGGGGCCGGCAAACACGATTTATGGGTTTCAGTGAGCAAATATGAAACTCTTCGTTGAACGAAATATGTATAAAAAAAAAACAAAAGGAAAACGAATGAAGGTATTGATAAATAATATGCCTCTATTCTAAAACGTTTTCGGATAATGTCTATTTAATAATGTCAGATGTATTACTAACTAGCTGCGCCCCGCGGTTTACCCGCATAAGATTCGAAGCCGTGGGAATATCTGGATAAAAAGTATCCTATGTGTTAATCCTGGTTATAAACTGTTTGCCAAGTTTCATTCAAATCCGTTCAGTAATTTTTGCGTGAAGAAGTAACAAATATATAAACACACAAACTTTCGTCTTTATAATATTAGTGTGATTTAAACTCAAAGCTAGTTTTAAGTACAGTTTCATGACTGAATCATATTGTAGAATACGGGCTTAAGCAAATTAATTTTTAATCACGGTCTGACAAATGATGATGTTCATTTCATGACGAGCCTAAAAAGGTTTTATTCGTCCTTTTTTTCGTCTCTGACTCTCGTTATAAGTAGATACCTTCCTAACTAGTATGTTTACTAAATACGGTGAAGGAAAACATCGCGGCATCGTGAGAAAACCGGCATATCCTAGAACCAAAAATTCGAAGACATGTGACACCTACCAACCCGCACTGGGCCCGCTTGGTAAATAACAGCTCATTCCCTCTCGAAGAGAAGAGGCCTGCGTCCCAGTAGTGGGAACATTATAGACTGATTATGTATGTCTACTAAATATAATTAAATTCATTAACCAGTATTACGTAAAAGCAATGCATGATACATAATTATGTAGTATTAATTTACACAGCCAACACTAGTCGCGTTAGAAATAATAATGAGCTAAGAAACTCGAAGCAATCCTTCATCGCAGGATTACAGTACCTTCGACCTTCATTAAAGCTTCCATATTAAGTACTTTATTATAATTAATGAAATGGTGTTCCCGTTTAAAGAATTGTTCGATATTACCATGCTTGGAAGTCCATAAAAAATGGTGTCAACGTTAGCGCGTAGGCATTTAAATCTGATTATATGGATAAACGTAAAAAAATAATAGATGGTTGAGTAATTGCCGAGCTCAATCTACTTTAGTCATTAGTTGATACGGTAATAAAATCTAACGAGTGTATTTAAAGCCTTTGTAAGGTAATAAAAAGCTACAGTTGATAACTAGAACGGATGATAGGAACCGACATAGATTTATTTATATAGGTATACTTTATTGTACAACAGAAAATACATAACAAAAAATACAATTATCACTACAAAACATACAATGGGCGGACGTTTATCTTCTCACCGAAGGTCACAAGTTTCAATCTAGATGAACAGACGACATTTTTGAAAATGTGCCTTAAATACGAGAAATTAGATTGTGGGGTGAGCTTAAACCAGCAACTAATATTAATCATTATTCGCCTGCCCTAACTTATCCCAAACCATTTGGGAACTTACTTTCTGGCCATATTATCATATTTGAAACAACCCATTCAACGTGTCAGTCGTCACGTCAAATGATGCACATACCTACAAGTACTTAGTACAATTATACAAATCCAGTTGTGTCCAACAGAAACCAATTTGTATTACGAAAACCAACGTTTGCAATTTTACAATTCTGCAATTTTACGGTTAGCAGATACGGACATCAATCCCTTGGGATTGGACGACAAATTGGGCAGCACGAACTTATTTATTGCGTTCCATATGATAAATAGATCGGCTTTATCGAATGCACTAGAATCGAATCAAAACTGTTGATGAAATATCGAATTATCGAGTACATTCGGCGAGTTGCGATAAAATATATCGCTTTTGATATATCGCTCGAGGGGATGTGGTGAAAATTATAGCAACGTAGATATGTAATGTTGCTCACAATTATAATTATCATGTTATTAAATACATATTGACTTAAATTAGTGCGTGTTAATTATGCAATATGAATAGGTAGGTATGTAAAGGTTCCAATATGTGTTACTGGTACTACAGTTATAATGATTTAAAGACCTTCATTTAAAAATAAATAGATAGGTCACGTAAATCCACGACATTCCGATCAAACAGGCTGCTCTATGGCACTATTTTGATAATAGCAAAGGGACTAAAACAAAAAGGTGATGCCACGCGGGAATATCACTGATACTATAAGTATCTACTTACTCAGTAGCCTAAAAGTCTGACAACGAGATTTACCAAGGAGTATCTTGTTACCTAGTAACTGGATTGTAGAGGTCTGATAGGAGGTCGCTCCATGTAAAATACTATTTCAGCTACATCCGGCAAGGCAGATATCGCTCATTTGGAGAAACATTGACGTACATGTATTTTGCCCCAAAAATGAGTTAAATAATGCCAAAGCACTTAGAAAGCGTATTTATGTACGTTAGGATAGTAAAGACTTAAAAAAATAAAGGAGCAGTTACGTCGATGCGATATGATGACTATACTATACTTGCTTACTACTTAAATAAATCCGAAAACGCTTTTCAATGCACACCCATATTTAATTTTGTTAAATTATACATTATCCCCCTTACTAATAAACGTATTACGTATTATATCAGACGAATAGTTACACACCGATTTATCTCTTTCAGTCGTCTGTAATTTTACTTTCGAAAGAAGTACAGACGCTATACAACGTTTATTAGTAAGGAAGTGAGTCTACTTTATCCCTAAAGTCAATCAATAAAAACTCACTGACTACAAAACGGAAAGAAAAATATTTAAATTCAATCATTTATTCAACAGCTTCGATACAAAAAGTAATTGTTAATTCAACAACCCCGCTGAATAAGCAATTCAAGTTTGTATATTCATTTAATTATGTATCTCCAAAGAAAGTATTAGGAAATGTCCTTGTTAGAAGAATACCCGTAAAAGCGTAATTACTTTAGGTGGTTAGGACAAACCGTTTACGTAGAGTAATGTCTGAAATAACAGTAGCATTATTTGAATATTGTAGCATAATTTAATTTCTTTTCTACGTTAATTGATAACGACTTGTGACAGCGTTTCCTATGTAAATGGTTGCAGAAGCCAAGGCCATAAAATTTATAATTAGTCGAAACGGTATCTGCGTAAAAGCTTTACTTAGGTATTCTAAACGAAATATATCGTATTTTCTAAAAATCCATCTTCTAAGCTTTATTAACCCTTCGTATGAACGTGGAACTACGCAAGATACAATTTTTAATTGTTTCTGCGGCTTTCAACTGGTTACGGTAAATCTTTCGCTTACGTTAAAACACTTATAAATAATAACTGTCAAAAGAAAAAGCCAAATTAATTGATATTACTGCATAGCAGCTGTTAATTCGGTTCGCCACAAAAGTACAAAAAATAGGTAACCATAACAAAAACGTGAACCTAAAATAAAGGATCATAAAATAATCTACATCGCCATGAAAACGAATCAAATTCATAGCATTTCCTTAACAAAAACATTTCTATCCCTTCGAAAGCTCTCTCCACGAAATGTACTATCTCGTAGCTTAAATAGCAGTAGATAAACCATAAAAAGAAGAGTATATTCGTTTACCTTAACTCTGTATTCGAAGCACACGCTCTGCATAACCGTGAAAGGTTCGCAGGGTGTGAAAGAAATTCCTTACCTATAGTTATAAAAATATAAGGAATCCCCATACCTAATGTACGGTTGAGAACAAGAAATTCTTAAAGGAAAATACTTTTCCTCGTCAACATTAACTCGTTATGATTAAAATAATGTTATATATATCTGAAGAGCAAAATTAACACTTGGCTTATGTTTAACTTATCACCAGATAAAGTAAAATATAACATCAAAAAACACTTTTTACTGCCAAAAATAGTAAATGATCACCAAAATTAAAACTCCATTTTATTGTAAAATACCTAGGAAACTGGTATTTGTGTTCTCATTTGCTCGCTCTTGCATCCTATGTCGACGGAGCCCCCTTTCGCGGGCCTCCTATTTCTGTGTAAAGGGTTTAAAGTAACCTAACCAAACCTAACCTCGGGGTGCTCAGCT
Source organism: Hydraecia micacea (assembly GCA_914767645.1). NCBI lineage: Eukaryota > Metazoa > Arthropoda > Insecta > Lepidoptera > Noctuidae > Hydraecia > Hydraecia micacea. Next base: position 9,251,040 of record OU611794.1, read on the forward strand.
AGAACTATTGTAATTTTACACTTATTTTTTTGGTGGTAATTTTATTTAACCCCTTAAACCTTTATGAAAACGCTATGATCAAAAACGTGTCTTACCTACTTTCTCATAATATTTGAACGACAAAACTGTGCCACGTTGTGATCTATTCTTAAATATATGACTGATCTATGAACAGAATTTATACTCCCACTCAGGCACGAGCAACCAATCATTGCTCAAAGTTTTTATTTGAATTTCGAACATCTCTATGCCAGAGATGCCGAACAAGGATTTGCCCAACTAGGCATGTTTTGTCACGTCGTATATTCACGACATTCGGCATAAACAGACATGTTTGCGAATCGATCGATACGTATCTTCGCATCGGTACTTTTGCTACTCGATTATGTTTGCTTTGGTACTCGCAATCGAGAACGCAATCGCAGTTGCGGGGCTTGCCTTAGTATTACGGAATACTACTTAGCGTGTGCCTGTATGAGGTATTAACATAGATGTCATCATGTCAATTAGGGATCAGAGCGCCTATAATACGTACAGTAAAGAAGTTATTCCCAAAATAGCTAATAAGAGAGCAAACTATACGAATAGAATACTCTTTATTAAATACACCATATAAATTACAGATATAAATGAAGAAACTTCGGGCGGTCTCATCGCTAACAGCTATCTTTTAAATACATCCTTTGGATGGATTAAAAAGGGGAAGGAGAGACAAAACTATAGGTAGTCTGTGGTGTACCATTTATATAATACATTTAATACATACATAAAGCATAGGTATTATACTAATCTTAATTCGCGAAAATTCTACTTACTTCCATGTCATAATACATTCTCATCGTTTTATAATGGAAGCAAACATTTTAACAGCTGCGATGAGACATCCTTTAAATTCAAAACAAAATTGAATTTATAAGCATTGTAATCTTAAACATTGAATAAAGCTTAATAATTATGTTATATAAATATCATACATGTTTAACAAAGCCTTATATAACTTTGTGAATTGATGAATTTATAACGACACATTTTGCTTCGTCTCATGAGTTTTCTGTGTCTGAATATTTGAAAGGGATAATAATTCAGCAGCCTTTCTTATACGTTATCCAAGACTATGTATGACTTTTGTGATTTTATATCTTGGGATGTGGTTGTGATTTCTGAGTGTAGACGCCGCCTTAAGTGCTCGTATTCCTAGGTATTTCTTATGTTTCTTACGTTTTATGTATATGTCGAGGTTATTTCACACAGTATTGTTCTGTTATATCTGAAGTTATTATAACAAAACTAGGTCGAGTAAAATATTAACCACTAGAAAAACTATATTATGACAACTAGCGGGGTTGCATAACACTTTAACAGTAGGAATGGCTTTCATTTTGACAGTTCAACAACATTCATTGCGCTATTGACGTTGTAGGGCAGACAACATTTCGAACATATGAAGCAATGGATTAGCAATATCCTTCAAAATTATTCAGGTTGAGATTGATAGAGTGTTACGCAATAAGGGTGCCGTTCTGTAGTATCCCGTAATAAGTTTGTTTAAATTTTGATCCAAATCAGTAGTGATTTGGATCAAAATTCTACATACAACATTGAGGATACACAAATATTAGCTAATGTTATAAAATTGCATGTGAATTGATTATTACTTCTTAATGCAGTGTGTGGTCCGACAAACTGGTTATATCAGGAGATTTGATGGCCAAGAATCAGCTCTGATTCGATCTTCTACATTGGAATGTAAAATTACGTCCAGCAAGCATTAAGCCGGTCATAAAAACGGTACTGCAAATTTTTGAATGGCTGTGCATATACATGACTTTTTTGTACAATATTTTTCACTCTTCGTTCACATTTTATTTCAAATAAGCGGGATTACAAACCAAGTACCAGAATTTACAAAGTATTTGAAATGTTTTTGACGGTGAATTCTGATATAAAAGTTCACAACATTCTGACGCGATACAAACACGGAAAAATGCTCGAACAATTTACAAAAAAAAAATAGTATACCTATATCTTACTTAGCAACATGAAAAAGTAATGAATAAAAATTATAATTATAACCGTAGTTCAATAACGTTGTTACGTAAGACGAGGTGAATGCTACAAAAATTTACAACTGTAATAAAAAATATTATGTAGTATGCTTTGTTTCAGGTGGTACACGAGTAGGTCGAATTACGTATCGAAATACAAACAAAACTCGATGAGAGCTCATTGATGTTAGTTAAAAGAGTATAATAAAATGAACGGACAGACACTAAAAGTTGTTTATGGTTCAGGAAGTGGATCTAGATTTGTAACAGCTGTTATTTCCTCAGAAGTATTGAGACTAGAAACATTTGCTTTGTTTATACTTCTTGTTTTAACACTTTCTTCTAAATTAGCTTCCACGAATCTAGATGTAGTAGGATTTTCCAAAATAGTTTCGAAATTATCTCTGAAGTCGGTTGATAAATCCTTAACAACACAGAAACTAACATAACTTTTATTATTATATAGATAAAGGCTTTAAGATCCTTTTAAATCTACATTAATATTCCGAGAATTGGTTCTATAATGAATTCTCTTGCTCATTTTACGCTGAAACCTAGCAATGTTAGCTTTGTGATAATATACCCGCGTCTTATTAATATTAAGAACAATAACTAATAAAAACATCCAATATCCGACGAACTAGAGCAATCTCAAAGAATTAGGAAAATGGACTTCGGCTGTAACTACGTAACAAAAATCGAAAAGTTAGATAACTACACACAATTTTCTTCTGTAAGGTATCATAAAGGGAATAAATTTATAAAGTTGGAATGGCAAAAAGGCGAAATATGTAGTAAGAAAAACGAAGTCTGGAACACGATAAATATTTAATTTCATTAGGTACATATTTATAAGTTTTAGGTTTTTCTATTGGAAAGATGTTTTTAATCACCCTTAGTGAAGTCAGCTTATTGAAGTTACACTACTAGGTATCCTTTGATATAGACATAGAACCAGTAGATACTAACGATATAGTTACTAGAGCGGCAGTAATTAAGGAGTAAGTTTGGAACTCGGTTACGCGAGCACATGAAACCGATCGCAACTTAATTGTGGATGAGAAGACAATGGATGTCTAGTCCTTTGATTATATAATGTCTAGATAGAGCGTCGCCCTACAATTAAAACAAAGAAAACGAGGCAACAATTTCAAACATGTGTGCGTGCGGGCGGTGTTTTACACTGTGCATCTATGTCTCTGTGTGCGTGAATAATGATACCAGCTACTACAATTATTCTCCCATAAATCACATATTAAAAAAATTGACTATACAAATAATATAAGTAAGTTTTAGGTGTATGTTTGTAGTATTATTCAGTTTTAGTAGTGTCTTTATTTACTTGTATTTATAAATAAAAAACACTATTTAATTGAATTAGAGTTGTGTGTGTGAATGTTGTGTTATATTAAATCTGCTAAGTTAATTCAATTAGAATATTTAACTTTTTAGGCAGTTTGTATTTGGAAATTTCAAATGAAATATCACAGATAATACGAATGGAATAAATTAATCTTATTAAAATTACTCTTGGCACCTTTGAAATCAGTTTATTGGACCCAATGCAACAATAATCATTAAAATGGGCTCATAAACAAAAAAGTTATACGCGAACATTATATTATTATAAAAAAGTACAGACGAATTGAAAAACTTCACCATTTTTGAAATCGAATAATAAAAGTACATCAACTAAATAATATAAACGTAACCATAAAGCAACGAATATACCCACAAAAAAAGGACGTTAAGTTGGGAGAATGGAAAAAGAAACTGGCAACACTGATAAAATATGGCGTAATTTGGTAAATATAAAAACAAAAAACAAATACGTAGTTTTTTGGTTACTTACTGATGATATGTGATGTGTTTGGTGTTTTTTACCCTTCCTTTATAATTTCGGCACTGTTTAATAGCACATACCGTCATTTTATCGCTGTTATTTGTTTATTACTTAGCGCGCGTAATACGTAGTGACACCATAGCGGTACGATCGGCACTAATCGGCGGGTAAGTACTTACAGTCCAACAGTTGGCTGGTATTTTTTGACACGTTTGCGCGCAATTGATGCTCTATCTAGACATTATATAATCAAAGGTCTAGTCTAATGCCCTAATAAATTGCCACTCCATAGCAAACACCATGGTAAATAGAGCCTTCCTCTCAATCGACTTACAATTGCACGGGAGAATAATGCCACGGGGACGCATTCGCTCTTTAAGCATGGAAATGATTGCGAGTTGGCGACCATTGTTTCCTTTTTAACCGACAACGACGGATGACACCGTGTATGATAGGTTAGTAAAATTGTGTATTTGCATAGATTTGTGTAAATAATAATAAAACTGGTAGGTTAGTCTTATAAAGATCCTTCAGTCGTAAATAAAAAATCACAAGTATATATTACAATATTAAGATATAAATATTTTTTATTGCTATGGGAAAAAAGGTCTAAATGTAATGACAATTTTAATCAAAGTTATGAAATTTATTTCATATTCATAACGAAAGTTCGAGGAAGTTACGTTGACTAAATTATAATTATTTATGTATTTGTCAAACGATGTAGAATATCCTTAATTATAAACAAAATCTATTCGAGCGGGTGAAATTAATTCCTTAATCGGGAGTTCGTTATTTAGAACTTTTGAGTGGAATCGTCCAATTTTAATTCAGGTAGAGGCTCCTAAATATTTTTGGTTCCATTATTATTAAATTTGTACAATAAATAAATAGATTCTGTTATCGCACACTTGAATGAATAATTTTAACTAGGTCGCTAGGGCAGCGGTACCAAGAAAAATATCTTCTATTTGCCCTCTTTGCCCCTGATCCTCCAATATCGAAAATTCTTGTGGATTTTCTTATTTGACGGTTAAAGTGCTCATAAATTGCGGTTTTGCGTTTTTCCTTCAGTACTTTGTACATATCAACGTCAAGCGTCGCCGTCGGATATATTATGATAAGTGCTGATTACTAGAATGATCAGTTGGCTTTAGAAAAATATGTAGTACCTATTCAAAACAGGCTAATCATTTCCTTTTCGGAATAAATTAAATGTAGCGTTATTATTGAACGTAATAAATGCTCGTGGCATCAACGCGCAAACTGTACTAACTAACTGACTTCAGCACATGAAAAATATAAATTTTTCGAAGGTTATTAAAAAAAAGCTGCTGTTTCATAGAAAGTACAATACCTACAAAATGTATGGAACATCGATTTTTTTTATTAATAACCGACGAAAAATTTCAACTATAATTAAATAAACTAATTATTTCAGAATCATAGAACTGAATTCGTGATAACTGGTTGCACGTTGATGTCCCTGCCACCCTATATATAGAAAAAGGTCTAAAGGTCACTGGTGAAATATAATATTGTTAATTTTCATGGCTTTAGTGTTCCATACAACTGCCCACGTGATACAGACGAATGAAAAAATGTTTAAATTCTTATAAAGAGTTTCAACTTTATTTTTTTCAGGTCGTGCCGAGGATTGTTGTCAGTGGATCAATGAAACTCTTCGAATGCATCAATACCTATACATTTATAGACTAAGTACAACATTCTTCAGCAGAGGATCATGCAGATGGAGATGGATTGGATCTCTGCACGCGTAGTATGACTTCCGTTGAAACGGAACAAACGAAACACAAAATGACAAATTGTTGAATGATTTATACGGCATCATAAATGTAGGAAAAAAATTTAGTCTATTCTTCGTAAATTAGAAATTAAATTGGTCATGTAGTGCCTGCTGAAAACGTGATCAAGCTATATTATTGGAAGTATTGGTAGATTTAATTACTTATAATATAGGAATCGAAAGTTAATTGGCAGTCTACTCGAAGAGGACATCGCAAACAGGAGTGTAAACTATCTAAATACCAATATTTTACATCGAGCGACTGCCTATCTGAACTCCTCAACCCAGTTACTGGATAACACGATGCCCCTTTGTAAGACTGGTTGTCGAACTTTTGGGCTTCTGACTATCCGTAACGACTGTCAAAGATCTACGAATGACAGCCGGGCTCAACGGTTTAACGTGCTTTCCGAAGCACAAAGGGATATCGATATGTAATAGATGGTCACCCATCCACGGACCGACCGCGGCAAGCGTAACTTAACCTTCGACCGCCCGGAAAAAGCGGAACAATATGTTTCGTCATTGATTAACAATCATTGGCAATTTGGTAGCAACAATAGAACTGAGCGTCTATTTATTGACTTTGATTGCTGTTCTTATTTTCGTTTGACACGAATGCTATTGTTAGAAGTGTCACGGCATGACTGTTTGTTCTAGACCTAAATAAATAGTCGCCTTATGATTCCAAGGACTTAGTTCTGCTAGCCTAAAGTTCTAATTTATTCATGCTAAACCTAAAATAGCTTAGAAACGGAATACCTATTGACGTAAGAAAATATGTGGTGACTGTTGTGAGGAAAACAATATTGTTAAGTAACAAGTAATAATGAGGGCTTTTTTTACTAACGCTGCTTAAAGAGACGTTTAACGTTATAAAATGTATGGTTAAGCAGACGTTAATCATTACTTAACTCTATGCAACGCTTACATACATATATACCGAGCAGTGTTCAGTGATACTACCAAGCTCCTCCCTATGATTTTGCCGGCGTTTTTGATTAGCGCGACAATGGAAAACATTTCATATCATCCATCAACATCCATGTTTTTCTTGAGCGATAAATGAGCGGAAAGAATTCATTAAAATGTTGACAAATCAGCAGGTTGTACTCGTGACATAGCCTGCACCCTAATTGCGTAACACAAAACACACTAAACTTACAATCACAATCCGAAGGATTTTGAAGGAAATTCCTTATCCATTGCTTCATATGTTTGAAAAATTCGTCGGCTTGACAAAGTAAAAAACGCAATGAATGTTGTTGAACTGTCAATAAGAACTGTCATTGCTATATAGGTGTGTTACACAGTTACCCCGCTGGCTGAATGTAAAGCCACCCCCTAAGTATTGTTTTAGAAGAGATTTTCAACAGAACCAATCATCAAATCATTTATTTTTAATAGAAAAAAGAAGATGAACGAGAAGATTCTGAGAAATTAAATTAATCGTGTATAACCCAAAAAGTTTGGTAAAAGACTTTGATGGCGTCAATGGCATTACGTCAGCGTCGACAAGATTTTTATTTCCCTTGGTTTCCGTGCTTTCCTGTCCAGAACTAGTAGTACTATATTCTAGTTAACAACTGGTACTTTCATCGTCGTATTTGGGGAGTGACTCATCTCTGATCCCGACTCAGTCGCTTCCGCTCGCGGACTCGTCAAGCAATTTCCGTCGCCAACATACGTACAAACATACGAACGTAAGTACGAATAAATACGGACGGAATGGCAGTGCGTTGTGTGCGTTCTGTGTTTGAATGCATGTTTTGACACACATAGGAAAATATTAGAGAATTTAAAAAAATAATGGTAAGTCTAAGGGCTGATTTTTCAATCGTCAGATAACTGTTATCTTAAGAATAAATATAGTGGCTGGACAGCTTTTGTATATAAAATGTGTCAAATGGCCATTTTTATTCTTAAATTAAAAGTTATATGACAGTTGAAAAATCGGAAGTATTCCACTCAGAGCACTGATTTGAACCGCACTTGGACGAACAGCACCTGAGCACTTCCACTAACCGCACTTAAACAAAATTTCGTAACGTGCGGTTCAGTGGAATAATTTATCGTTATTGTTTTCAGTCTCCGAACGGCACTTGCATACAGTTTGTAGTGACGGGTGTGTATTCTTTGTTCAGGACTTTACCAACGTATCGATACGGTAAGTGCGTGTAGAACCACGCACAATATAAATGTCTAATAGATAGAATAAAGACATATTGTCTATAATAAATACTGGAGGGGCTTGTGGCTAAGTAATAACAGCCGCACGGGTCGATCGATCAGGTTAAGCTACGCTTACCGCGGTTGGTCCGTGGATGGGTGACCATCTTTACATACCAAGACCCCTCCGTGCCTCGGAAAGCACGTTAAGCCGTTGGTCCCGGCTGTCATTCGTGGATCTTTGACCGTCGTTACGGGTAGTCAGAAGCCCGAAAGTCTGACGGCCAGTCTTACCAAGGGGTTTCGTATTACCCAGTGACTGGGTTGTGGAGGTCAGATAGGCAGTCGCTCCATGTAAAATACTGGTACTCAGCTGCATCCGGCTAGACTGAAAGCCGACCCCAACATAGTTGGGAAAAGGCTAGGCAGATGATGTCTATAATAAATACATTATTGATTGATCTTTAATAAAATTTGTATATATGAGTACTTTTTTTTTTTAAACTTATTAAGTATTTTTGTTATTTGTTGCAGACGAAGAATAAACAAGTTTTTCTACTTAGTGAAGAACCACACGAATTGCAATTAGTTAAAGCATTGGCTAATTCATATTTTAACGGAAATGGGTTTTTTGGCATTACTAATTTTGGAAAGCTACAGAATTCAAAGCTATTTAAAATAAAAAAGCGCTTATTTTTATGTATTGATAGCCAGATTATCTTTATTATTGACAATGGGGTTAAAATCTCGTTATTTATATAAGTAGTTAACTTGATTTGATTTAACACAGAGCAGCCGGATCATAGAAATATTTCTTTCATATATCTATGGGCCGGATACAAGGCTTTTTGGCCTTGTCATACTATATCATAGTACTGTCATTGAAAAATATAAAACAAAAAAAAAAAATTACATAATGTTTTGATTGTTAGTGCATAATTAGTAAAAAAAAATCATAAAAGTCAAAATATGTATACAGTTTACGAGGACTTGACCTAGCTAAGAAATCAAATGTATTTTTTTTAAACCTACTAACCATAAACATGTTCGAACACCTACTAAAACCCATAAACATGACTCTTTAGAAGATGACATTTCACGTCACGCGTTATTTATTTTATTTCGATTCGATTTTTCAAGGCGCCCTTAACATGGTAGGTTTTGCTGTCAGTTTTACCACAGTCAAGGATTGTGACTGATCGTCTAATACAGTGACTGATGGTTGCATGATAGTGCAACGCGTAACGTGCTACAGCCAGAGAAAGATTTTGTTTTGACATTTGAGACGCTCCATCAGTTGTGGGATACCACGAATCCTCAATACAAAAATAAATACAAAAGGTGTTTGTTTTTTTAAATGGTGTTATAGTTAGGGGCCCGTGGCTAAATAATATAACAGCCGCACAGGTCGATCGATCAGGTTAAGCTACGCTTACCGCGGTTGGTTTGTGGATGGGTGACCATCTTTACATACCGAGACCCCCCCGTGGCTCGGAAAGCACATTAAGCTCCGGCTGTCATTCGTGGATATTTGACAGTCGTTACGGGTAGTCAGAAGCCCGAAAGTCTGACAACGAAGTTTACCAAGAGAGGTATTGTATTGTATTACCCAGTCACTGTGTTGTGGAGGTCAGATAGGCTCCATGTAAACGAACAAGAAAACCAACCCCATCCAACTGCTCAGAGTGGTGAGCCAGGGGTGTAATATCCCCGAAACTGTTCACCAACGCGTTGGAGTACGTCTTTAAGATTCTGGACTGGAAACGCAATCATCATCATCTGCCTAGCCTTTTCCCAACTATGTTGGGGTCGGCTTCCAGTCTAACCGGATGCAGCTGAATACCAGTATTTTACATGGAGCGACTGCCTTTCTGACCTCCACAACCCAGTTACTGGGTAATACGATACCCCTTGGTAAGACTGGACTGGAAACGCAATATAGGAAGGAATGTTACAGATAAATGCTCACTTGCCGGGAGCCATTTACAGGAACGTTACTTTACATTATGAAGCTTACAATAATTGAGCCTTTGCTTGTACCATTCATAAGAACGACAAATTACATGGAAATTGCTCGAAAAAATGATCTAGTGACGTAGTGTCTTAACGCTGATGTACCGCTTTCATTTCGCTACTGCGGTCCTCGGCGTTGGTGTGTAACCGGCGTTACATATTCAAAAGTCTTTGAAATAGTTTTTAGGCCAGAGGTTGCTTTACAAATTAAAAGAAGGATATTTTTTACTATCCGGTAGCATTTGTATTTGAATAAGACAAACACATAATTACGTAGTCTTACGCAGTCGCTAAGGTAAACTCTATAGATCGTGTCGTCTACCTAACTACACTCCGTAGTTTTGTTTCTTTCTTTCTCAGTAATAAGAAGAGACAACGGCATATAATGCTTAAAATGTAGTACCTACTATCGCCTATGCTAAAAATGTTGTGACACTCAATAATCCGACTAAATAGAAAGGTTGGCGGTTAGTGAACTACTTGAGGTATTTAGTAGTTGTTCCATTTTTATTCCTTATTTATGTCACTGTTGCCATAGAAACTCTGCTGTTGTGTCATCGAGTGTCGTTTTCTATTTGTAATTTTATTTACGTTGTGTCGTCGTTCTCTGCATATTTAAAATTTAGTGAAATAAGTTTACCACAAGATAATAATACAATGAGGACCAGTGTGGCAAAATTTCCCGAAACTGCACCAATCTAGTCGCTTCTGCGTTAAGAATCGCGGGTTCATGCCGCATGAAGAAAAAAATTTGTGTGATCCATTCTTCCACATAATACCTAGTTCTTCCGGGTCTGGGTGTTTGTGTATGTGAGATTTGTGTTTGTAAATGCACCCACGGTACAGGGGAAATCCTAATGTGGGCAATGTTTAAAGAAATAATTGTGTAGAAGTACGTGTTTTTATGTAAATTTTTGTGTTCCTTATTTTGTTATAAATGTTGTATGTTTCCCATATATAATACAATAAATAAAAAGGTTGTTTATGTAAAATGTCTTTTATTTAAATTTTAGTTAATATTCATCACAGAAAGCCTCCTAGCTAGCTGCGTAATGCCCTGCCCATTGGTAAGCTAGAAGTTTCATTTTCCTGTAATATTGGCTTGAAATTCACGTTGTTTACGTCGTTGGTCTTCATATTCAGTGGCCGCTAACATATTCCATGCTAAATAAGCTGTTCCAGACATTATTTTGACTCAAAATTCTCAAAAACATATATAATTTTAATGTAAACATATGTTTCACACGTCAAAATGCTAGTGAGCTACGTAACTACTATAGTAAGCGTATTTTTCGATAGCGTCTGTCAAATTTGTGACTCATGGTGCCGTTTCAACTAATGTCTCTCACATCAAGTCTAGGGGTTTGTACGAAAGTGCGCGCATGTAGCGACGCAACAAAGAGAGGAATAATAATCCCAACCCCCACCCCCCACCGCCGTAGGTATCTCTACGTTGACGTCGTGGTGGGGCTTGCGCGCTCCCGAACTCTAGGTCTGTGCCGGAAGAGTTTACTTTGCCGGAACATATCTATCACATATCTATCTACGTATCTATCCTCAGGACATGTTGCCCCTTCGTCGCTACGACACTATGTGCTAACGACCGTTTTCGGGGGCCCATTATTGAGTATGCAAGTCACCCCCTGCCATGTTATCTGTGTTATTTATATAAAACATTGTTCAGGCAGGGGATATAGAATGTCCATAGTCCTAAATAACCAGTTCACTTTAGCCACCCAAACCCATAATCCAATATCTTTGTTTCCATATCCTGTAATAGTCCTACACCAACCGGGGGTTGTCCTTGGGTGCACTTGCATAGTCTGAAGAACAGGGATAAACGTCGGTTGGTGCCTTGTCTAACGGGACTCTGCCAGTTGGCTTCGGTCCCTCATACGCCTTCCAAAGGTTCGGGTGGGACCCTAGGGTCCCGAGAAATATCAAAAGACGTATAAATAATAATACTACAATGGCGGTGACTGAATATATAAATACATTTTTTTTTTATACATAATGCTATATCTCCTACGCGTGTTTTTTCGAAACATTACACAAAAACATCGAAACAAAGATGCGAGGTCATACACATTTGTGTACGCAAACACGATGGGTTTGTTTTCCGAGCTGCATGGAAAACATACCCCGCGGGGGTGGAGGAGTTTGTTTAATTTTCAACCGCTCGCTGCGCGCACCATGCACATCTAATCACAGCACATCTGCAGATCGGCTCGTATAAGTAAAAACAATTCTTTGAAATCGGTTTCAGAAACACGAACGAAATTGCCCAATTCAAACCGGTCATCAATCCGGGGCTCTTGATAAATGTCAAAATAACGTAGTCGAAAAAACGGTCTGGCTTGAAATCTGTCTCTTCCTTGATATTGCTCGTCGGAACTCATTACGACATCTAAACAAAATGTGTTATTAACCTAAAAATATTTTAATACGCAGGAGACAGCTTGTGTATGAAAACAAATGTTATGTGTAAGGTTTTTTGTGTAATGTTTCGAAAATACACGCGCAGGAGACACGCATTACGAGTAAGATACATGAACAAAAGACTTAACTTCTGTTGACTTGTATCGATATATTTTGCTTGATAATGCTTTGAACAAAAAAGTATATCCCATCACTAAAAAAATAACGATAAAAAATAACGATAACAATAACGATAAATTGTTCCACTGAACCGCACGTTACGAAATTTTGTTTAAGTGCGGTTAGTGGAAGTGCTCAAGTGCTGTTCGTCCAAGTGCGGTTCAAATCAGTGCTCTGAGTGGAATACCTCAAAAATCGGCCCGTAGTCTTCAGAATCATCGTGTTTTGTTTTTATTTTTGGTTAGATTATAATTTGGATAGTTTTGGGGTGAAATGATTTCAGTTAAGGTGTTGTTATTTTTATAGAGTTAATGTGTAGTGCAACTATTTTAGTCGATATCTAACTACAATTTTTCAAAACAATAACTGCTTATGGTGTTAATTATGAACTATTTGATACCTCTACGCACGCCAAAAATTCCAAGTTAAAGTGAACGCGCACCTAAATCCGAAAATTGCGCATTGGTTGGGGTTGTGAGGATGAGCATTATAGCTACACTTAGAAAAATACCGTTTAGACAATCGTAGTTATATACATACCACCTTTGGGTATCCATCATTCCAACAATCACGTAAATGGGAATGGGGAATGGGAAAAAGAGGCAGTAAAATACTAGTGGTATTTTACTGGCTCTTTTTCCTATTTTCAAACTTGGGCAAAGCTCTAGGATCCGTCTCATAGTTTCTATAAACGCCAGACCAGATAAGGCTCTTAGGACCGAGTGAAATCACCATTCGAATCATGCTTTGGAATACCGTTGGCTAGTAAAACATGCTTGCCCTTACAAATACTGATCACTCAATACAATTTAAAAACCTTAGAAAAGCACAACATGGATATCTGTTAATCTATCAGTAAGAGAAAATGTATAGCCTGTTATCATGGGTACTGATTAATAAATATTTACATAATGGACACTAGGTCGATGTGTGACGTAGCTCTCTAGCTGAAGCGTGAAGCGTGAATTGATCACAAGTGCAGTTTTGGAAAACAAATGAGAATCGCAATGAATATGATTGAAATCTCGGTTATAAGTAACCTAGTATAATCGTCTGCAATGAAATATTTATTCAACAGTTACCCTCGTTATTTTTTATATGATAGAAAATAATTTAATTAATCTCGTTTCGTAAGCTCATTAATTATTACAGTAACATAATATAATAAATCGTTAAGTGAAACTGTCGAGCATGTCGATCGAAACAATCACGTGAATTCACGTGTGGGAACAAACATTACCGGTTAAAACAATATTTTTTACAACGAAAACGAACAATTAAAATTAAAACATGGTACATTACCTGAAAAACTGAAGTCAATGAACGCAAACAATTTTCACCAGTTTAAAAATCCCACTGAAAACACACACAACAAAAACAATAACTGAAAAATACGTTTTTCAAAACCACTTTTGCTTGCACTACGTCAACGAACACTAGGAATCCATAATTTGAGTCATTCAATTTGTTTAATGTTTCCAAATTTTTATTTTTATTGCGTTCCGTTTTGTTTACATTTGATTCGTAAATCGAGTGCGAGTGGAGATGGCGCGCGCGTGCGGCCTCTCTGCATGTACGTTCGGAACTGGCGTAGCAGTAGGTAACCCACCCGGAACGATGAAAATTGTACTGTGGAAAATGCTTTCGTTATGTCCATAGACACGCCGCGTTTAGGAGCTAGGACTCTTTTTTGTCTCGATCTCCTTATTGTTAAAAGAGTAATGACCAGACAAGGAATATGTATTTTGCGTAGTTAATGATTGCGTGTTTGTTATAATTATGATCTGAATCTGGCAGCTAACTGAACCGACACTTCTTTATGGAGCATCGATTGATTCATCTCAGCAGTACCCACTTGAATTTAATTAAACACTGCAATATAGACAGACAGATAATAAAAACGATACAGTTTTAGTGTTCTATAAAATTTTTAGTTTTTACCGTTTTATTCTACCTAATCTCTGCTTTTATTTTCGTGACAAAAGCTCGTGATAAAAGTAATGATATTATTATCGAAGTTTAATAATCCGTGTAATAAGTCTTGGTAACGGTTAAGCGTTTACGAGAAACTTAATTATCATACGACTAAAGAGAAAGAAGGAAAATCTATGAAAACAAAAGATGTCTTTAGAGAATTAAGTTAGTGTCTTATCCAGTGGACAGTTTTATTGAGTTAATAATTGAATTCAATAGTGAAAATTGGTATCACAATCATTCAATTTGATCTCTGCGCATTTGACTAAGTGACTTTCTATCCTCAGCATAAATCACTTATCAAAAACTATGAACATTGCTAGATTAATCAATATTTTGCTTTCATCGAATTTAGACCCTTTAGGGCCGATTTTTCAACCGTCATATAACTTTTATATGAGAATTAAATAGATATAACGGTTTGACAGCTTAAGGCAGTAAGTATGTCAAACCGCCATATTTATTCTCCAAATAAAAGTTACCTGTAAAATCGGCCCTTTATCATGCTAGCCCAACTAAATGTGGACTTAATCGGATTAATTACAGTGTACCTTCTTAAGTACTTACTGCCTAAGTACCTTCGCATTTCGGCGGTATTATTAAGGCACAGTCTGATAAGAATAGGGGCTCTCTAAGGCTTCTTTGAAGAAACTCTACCCGTCTAAGTAAGTATCAGCTGATAGCAACGTGTCAGCCTTTAATGAGGCTTCGATGCGAAGGAAAATTACGTTTCAAGAAATTGAATAGAGCAACAAGTAGGTTATCATTTTGTTGACTCGTGGATTGCGTTGATTGTATGCAGTGTGGAGGGAAATGTATGCACAATGTCTAGTAAGGGAAATCAAAAAAGGAAAGTTACAGCGGCGCTGGAAAGTTCAAGGAAAATGCCTTTTACTGCATGTTAGGCTAACAACGAGAGCGGTTATGGCCCAGTGGTAATGGCCGGACTGACGAGTTGTGGGTCGTAGGTTCGAACCCAGACTGGCGCTTTACTTTGTGTAAATTATTTCATCACCACTGCTCTCAAAAGTGAAGGAAAACATCGTGAGGAAACCAGTATCTCTTAGAACCAAAAATACGAAGACATGTGACATCTACCAACCCGCACTGGGCCCGCGTGGTGGATTACGGCCCACTCCCTCTCACAGAGAGGAGGCCTGTGTCCCAGCAGTGGGAACATTCTAGGCTGATTATGTGTGCTAACAACGTATGATAATGCAGCCTCAATGTTTGCATGCCAAAATGGTAGAATGTACAAGGATTCTTTAATATTATTGTAACTACCTTATTGTAAATACCTACATTCTGAGCAAATAAATGAATATTCTATTCTATTCTTAATTGATGCGTTTAACAAACGGCTATCAAATAAAAATATGTTTTCGAAATGTTACGAAAAAATGTTGACATATTTGTAAAAAACGTCGAACGAAAATTGTTGTTTTTTTTTTTTTAATTAATTTTTTTTAAGGCTATATTATTTCGTGCCCCGTAGTAAGGTAAATTAACCAAAGAATAAATTGAATGAAAGTCTTACTTTTGAAATATAGTAAACCGCGAGGTTTGCTTGCTAGAGAGGGCAACGAACGAGTCGGTTGCCAAAAGACAGTTTAATGTTTTGACTAACATGGTACCTACTAGGCATTGTTATAAACTGTTTAGTGGCACTTTATTTATAGCCCGCAAGTGCAGCAGTCTTTTATTATGGTTCGAGAGCATGCCTTTAAGATGGTAATTGCTTAACCACTAAAACGTTTAATGCTCCTAATAACTTAACTTGCTGCATTAAAGCCCTTATTCGTGGAGGTTTTATTAGAAGTCTCAACCAAACTGTGCTATAGAAAACACTCTATTTATTGTCATGAAAGTTAAAGGGCACGTTTAGGCCATTACGTCTGTATTCTTCGATGGGACAGGCTGAGGTGAACAAGCACAGACGCACACGCACATCAATTTCACATATTCATTCATTTTTTCATTTCACTCGCACATTTTGTCAGTTATGTAAGCTGTTGCCTATATTATATATTTTAATGTGCATGTTATTTACTTAAGTTTTTTTTTTTTTTTACATATTGCTTCGTATTTAAGTATTTTTTTATCAAAAACTATTTTAATTTTTTGTACCATTCGTTGGAATTCCTTCAATAAAAAAAATTAAAAAAAAATGTTTTACTGCTATGTAAGTAATAGGGGGCCAGCCTATAGCCATTGACCGGCCGCAAATCCAAATTTTAAGCTACTTCTTGGAATTACCTTTTGAAAAATGCTAATGGCACTTTGTAATTTTTTATGTTATAATAAATTATTATGCTTTGGTTTTACGTTACACTTCGCCTGACCAGGGAATCAATCCAACACCCCTTGCTTGAGTGCGCACATGGTGTCATGCGAGCGCATGCCAACACAAGACCAACGACGCAGTCACCAGGAAGTCAGTCTTTTATATCCCTCTAGTTTTATTTACTGACTTACACCATAGTAATAAAACAGTCCTGTTGAACTGTTGTATAGATAGATACAGACATTTGGAATCATGGTGATGTCTTGGGAAAAGGCTAGCTAAATGATTCTGGCTAGCCTTTTCCTATTATGTTGGGGTCGGCTTCCAGTCTTACCAGATGCAGCTGAACACCAGTATTTACATAACAGTTACAGTATTAAATAAAATAATTCATAGTAATTACTTAACAATTATGTTTATTTTTTAATCTTATCTGCGCGCTCGTGCTTGCCGCTTACGGTATCGACGTGAGTCGGTTACGGTAGCGGTAACAGTGTTTGAATAGGAGGAATATGATTATATCGTCTGATCGACGATATGGTATAGTCTATTCCAAAAGTTTCTGATGAAAATGTAAACAAATGAATAAGAAAATGGACCTGTGGATGTCCATTTTTTGTGCCACTTAGGTATAAATTAACGCTTTGATTTGATTATTTGAATATACCATATTTACCCGAAATTGTAATTTTAAATCACCTTAATGATGTTTTTCATTTGACAATTATTGTGGTAATTTTTACAAACATAACTTTTTGTCAAGGTTATTTCATAATTGAATAATGTTATTCAAACAATAATTGTTGAGAGAAGTGGTGAGATAAAGCTGCAACCTTCTTAATACAGATGAATGTGTTACCAATCTCTTTAGTGAGTGATTTCTTAAGAATTTAACCTGAACATGGTTTGTTTACACTTTTATCAGATACTTTTGGAGGAGACTGTTATTAGGAGTAAGAGGATTTGTCTCAGGACATTCGTCATTCGATACAAATTGGTAAAGGCTTTTACTTATTGACTTTAGCTAATTTTGTGATAAAAATATTAGCTATACTCGTAGCAATGTCATATTGTACTATCCCACAATTATAGTAAGTATAGCAGTCTTCAGCTCAGGACCTTTTTATATACTTAGTAAAGTCAACCTTAAACAGCAGGAATACATCAACAAGAATTAATTTGATTGTCTACAATTTGTGTTCCATAATACTGTATCTATGTATAGCTACAATTAAGTACCCAATTTAGAATATGTTTGGTTACACATGGATACAATAATGGAACAAATATTGTAGACAATTAAATGAATTCGTTTCGATGATCTTTTTCAGGCTGACTACTATGCCTATGTCAATCAATCTATCAATTCAGCCTATCGCAGTCCACTGCATAGGCCTCTCCCAGGCAGCGCCACAACACCCTGTCATCCACCTTCCACATCCAGTCTGTCCCAGCCACCTTCTTTAGGTCGTCGGTCCATCTAGCTGGGGGGCCTCCCACGCTACGCTTGCCGATACGTGGTCTCCACTCCAGGTCTCGTGTGTTCAACCGGCCATCGGTCCTTCCATAAACATGGCCAGCCCACTGTCACTTCAGCGTGCTCTCTCTCTCTTATGCATGTGTATGTACGTAGAACCTATACCTACCTATACCTCGTCTACCCTACACCAGTGTTTCTGCTATCATAAACAAACCTAACTTAAAATAATGATTAAGTAGAGCTGCATTATTACTTCACCCTCAAAACCACGTTACAAGAGACGCGTACTCACGAATTTTGTTTTAATTATTAATAATTAATTAGAAAAGCATCAAGAGGTCTCTCTGTGAAATGTAAATAACCTGTCACCCTCGCATGCATACGTGAGCCGAGGAGTTCACGCTATGAAAATTAAATTACCGGGTCGCGTGGCTTTACTGTCACAGAGATAGGGTTACCCCACGCTTTAGTGGAAATGTACGAGTCTCTCCTGACTTTAAGTAGGTATTTATTTTATCTGGAAATGGAACTATTTTTGAACTTGCCTCTTTTATTTACAGAAGTGTGCTGAAAATATGCTCTTCAGAAGCCCAATGTAGGTTATCATAGCGACACAACTAGCGAAAATTAAGCGCTGGAAATTCCGCGCGCTTTTGTTTTCGCTGGTGTCATTGTAATTACAATTAAAATCATAAATGCTAACTCTGTTATCACCTGTCTAGCCTTTTCCCAACTATTTTTGGGGTCTGCTTCCAGTCTAACTGGATGCAGCTGAATACCAGTATTTTACATGGAGTGACTGCCTATCTGACGTCTATAACCCAGTAACTGGGTAACACGATACCCCTTGGTAGGACTGGTTCAACTGGTTGTCAGACTTTTAGGCTTCTGACGACTCGTAACGATGTCAAAGATCCACAAATGACAGCCGGGACCAACAGCTTAATTTGCTTTTTGAAGCACGGAGGAGTCTCAATATGTAAAGCCCCATCCACGGACTGACCGCGGCAAGCGTAGCCTGCTCACTGATCAATCGACCCGTGCGGCAGTTATTACTTAGTTACGAGCCCCTCAATGCTGACAACTGCTCTAAATACTAAAAATCGTAAGTCTGTAGATACACGTAATACTGGTGAATGCGACGAAGTATTCTTTTTCATCGAAATTAAATTACTAGTAGTCTGCTCAGTGAGCCTTGGCTATCTTGGAGAACTTGTTCTCCGAAGTTGGATTGTTTAATGTCTTGTCGTTCAAGAGCAAGATTCAACTGAATGGATTTCTTTGTGTCACTAAATAGTGGGACTTTCTTAGTCATACTTTGCAGGTTTTTTACAGATGTGTAAATTTATCCACCCATATCAACACACTGCTGAAAATGAGTCTCTTAATGACCGCTTTATGAAAGATCGGTCAAAGGGAATTTGAAATATCAGTGATATCTAAAGGTGGATCCACACATTGCGAGCATGCGCTCCGCACGGCGCACAACGCATGCCTCGGCTTGAGGCGTGCGTGTTGACAAATTATACCAACATATGCTCGGGTCGAGCCATCGCGTGCGAAGCAGATGCTCGAGGCAAGTAGGCGCGCAGACTTGGCAAGGCATGCGCTCCGCACGGCGCACAACGCACAGCGCGTGTGCGCCGCACACGCGCTATTCGCTGTGCGCCCTGTGGCGGCCGGCTCATTGCGAGCAGTGCGTTGCGTTTGGATGGTTGTGTCCGCCTCGCTGCGGATGTACGCGCGCATTATGAACGACAAAGAAATGTTAAGAAAAGCAGTTTTATTATACGAAAGTAATAGATTATTATGGGATCCTAAACATAATCATTATTTTAATAAAAATAAAAAAGAAGACGTATGGCGTTTTCTTTCCTTTTCTTTTCAATAATTGAATTAATAATTATAAAAGCAGCAGCGGATACGCGCACGCGATGCAAAGGCGCCATCTTGACTGCTGCTGTGTGGGTTGGATCGGCCCGAGCATGCGCTGCGCGCTGTTTGGCCCGAGCAAACGCAGTTTCATTTTCGCAGTCGAGGCGTGCGTTGATATTCTACGCGGCGCACGCCTCGAACGTGCATGCGCGGCTACGTCCACACCTAACGTAATGCTCGCACTGAGGCACTTTGATCTTGAAGCATTTGCCGACATACGTTGGCTCGCCCTCGCGCGTGCGGAGCGCATGCCTCGCCACGAATATACAGGTCCACACTTGGCGAGGCATGCGTTGTGCGCCGTGCGGAGCGCATGCCTCGCAATGTGTGGATCCACCTTAAGCCGGCTGCGCGGTGCGATAGTGATAGCAATTTGTATGAAATTAGAAGATACGATTGTAAGTCGTTGTTTCTCTTTCTATTGACGTGAATATCGCCTTTCTGGACACCCAGCACTGTCTACTTCTCTTGTGAAGCCACGCCCACACGTTATATTTGTATAAGAATATCTCAGGACCTGGTAAAAATCAGTTAGCAAGGTGTAGAGCGGAGCTGTCTAGATAGCTTCAGCTTTATTTAAATATTGTAAAAGTCGTATAGTCTATAAATTTAAAGGAATGTTGATCAAGACACCTGCCCTACACTACATAGGTCACAATAAGAACTACTGAAGGCATAGCATCAAATAAATAGGCTCATTTATTTATTTGATTTACACGGCTTAAGAAACCAATTACATAAATCAAAATCATGATTGTCGGCCTGTTCACCTGGACGGATCAATTGGATTTTAGTCGAGAATTTCTTTCTGATTCCAAGGAAAAGGGCAATAAAGTACATTCCAATATTTTTTGTTCCTTTATTCAGAATCAATTTAAAAAACAATTAATTGATTTCAATGGTCCATTTTACTTTTGCAGTAGCTATAGTAGAATTATATTACAATGATATTAAATTTTGTGAATAGCTAAGGTCGTTTGAATTTAAATTGAATTGACCTAGATATAGGTAATTATTGTGATAGTAATTTTGTAAAGCACTGTTTTTATAAAATAAGTTTTACAATTCATAACATCTATAATTATTATAAATTTTGTCTGTGTGACCGCGTTGTTCGTCTAAGCTACGCAAAGGATTTCGATGCAATTTTCACCACCATTTATAGAATTTATTCCGGAAGGTTTATGTGGTCATGTGTTCAACAATGAAACACTAAAAATTCAAAGTCTCATACACCTTTTGTTTTTACAGATAGAAGTCTAATTTTTTACAGGTATATAGGCAATTTTATTGGTTATAGGATGTCATTTATGGTTTTTTAAATTGATGTGTAATCAATCAGCAAAAAAATGAAAACAAAAAAATTGGAAATGTTTCATTGTGTCCACAGTGGTGTACACAATGAAACACCACAAATTCAACAATGAAACATAATAATTAATAGTGTGTTCAACAATGAAACACTAAAAATTCAATGTCTCGTACACCTTTTGTTTTTACAGATATAAGTCTAATTTTTTGAAGGTATATAGGCAATTTTATTGGGTAGGTATCGGATGTCATTTATGTTTTTTTTTAATTAATGTGTAATCAATCAGCAAAAAAATAAAAACGAAAAAATTGGAAATGTTTCGTTGTGTCCACAGTGGTGTACACAATGGAACACCATTAATTCAACAATGAGACATAATAATTAAGTGTTTGTCTCATGTTTTATGAAATTTATGGAGTAGGTGAATGATAAAAAATGCTTGAGTTGAATCAAAAAAGGTTTTATTACTAATTTCACTTTAATCAGACTCTTCAGGTTACCTTTAATAGGTAATAACGAATTAAGATAACGCCTTACAATTTATAATAAACTAGGTAGCACATTGCTAGTGTTTCATTGTGTCCATTGTGCAACTGTTTCATTGTTGACTAAATAGGGTTTATTTTACTAACCTCAAAAAAAAAACACTAAATTGTAACACTTTTAACATAATGATCTATTCCATTTAATCTACGAAATATGTTTAATGCTAGGTAATCATGAAAAATATGAATTTTTCAACCATAATTTAATAAAAAATCTTTAAAGAATGACGAAAATACTTAAATTTTTGTCAAAAAACTTTAAAATGCTCCACAGACACGTCTACTCCCACGTGGCGCCGACGCAAACTGGGGTGGGGCGGGGGGTTCTCGAGAGTGTCCTTACGCGATATAATGCACGATCTGGCAACGCAGCATTTTAGAAATATTACAGTGTTTTATTGTGTACCACTGTTTCATTGTTGAACATCTGACCTATAACACATTTATATTAAACTTATATGTAATACAGACATTTCGGTTTATTGTCAAGTCGTAAAAACCGTGCGAAATAAGGGTGGGTCGCTTGTTTTAACAACGGGTGTAAAAAGACACTTAACGAAGCCGAGAGTCACTTGTATTTCCCGTAATTGTATTTTTTTTTAATACTGCACCATATCTGGGAACCTTCTGGTTACGAAGATATTGAAGGTCAAAATTCCAACTTTTATTGACGTTTTTTCACGAAAAAAAGTTTTAAATGTTATAACACAACGTTAAATATCCCCACGACCCCTGTACGTTGCATGCACAGTGGAATCTGCCCCACTATTTCGATTTAGTAGGGCAGATTTCACTGCAAAATTGTAGGCATTCCACTTTGCCCCACCAGTGGGGCGGCTGGTGGGGCAAAGTGGAATAATCCATCCATAAGCACAATTTTTTGCGAGTGTTACATTGCGCACCTCACTCTCACACCAAAATTAAAAGTCGTTTCCCAGCAATTATTTTAATGCAATGTTACTTAGTTTAATGTACAGAATGCGTAGTTGACGGCTATGTAATGGGTCTATTTACACCTCGTATAAATGATTAATCTTCTGTGTCGTAATTGTTATAAAATGGTACCTTTACCAAATAATTTTGAGTATGACTACTACAACACATTATATTTTTTATTTCAACCCAAAAAAACCTTTACTTAAGTTAAATAAACCAGACCCTTGTAAGGCTTCCGTTGGGGTTGATTATATTCGTAAGAGGTGTCCCTAAGACAAAACAATATTATGTTTAAGTTTTTAGGTATACCTACTTCTCACTCTTGGTAACCAGGCATACACTATACCTACATATACATATTATATATCATTTACATACATTACTTATTATTAATGGAAAGGCAAAAACATTAATTGCTTTCTCGCTCCAAAGACTTGAATCGCTCTTTCTGATATCATAACGAATACGTATGTATAGTATAATCAGCCTATAAGATTCCCACTGCTGGGACATAGGCCTCCTATCTGTGAGAGGGAATGGGCCGTAAACTACCACTCGTGCTCAGTGTGGGTGGGTAGATGTCACATGTCTTTGAATTATTGTTCCTAGGACATTTTAGTTTCCTCACGATGTTTTCTTTCACCGTTTTTGAGAGCATTGGTGATGAAATAAATTACACAATGTAAAGCGAGTCGCCTTGGTTCGAACCCACGATGTACAAGTCGCAAGTCGGGGCCGTTACCACTGGGCCACCACTCTGCTCTCAACTATGTATACCTACTTCTAAAATATATGTATAGGAACATACCAACGTACCAACCCACCACCTACAACGCCATATTCGTAGAAATTGCAATTGCAATGATTACAAAATAATTTCACGATTATCGCTGGCTGCAAATTGGTCATTATCACTTTTAGTTCCCGTTTTCTACATGTTATGCTGGTTTTTATCTCTTGTATCTAAGAGTGGTGCTTATTATATCATTATCTAAACTGCCAACGGACAGGCTATACGGCATCCCTGACCATTGACATAGCATCCTGGAGACGGAGTTTCATCGTAGGTAAAAAACAGTAAGGCTAACAATAAACTTGTATTTTTTAAAGGTACTAGCGAACCGCCCCTAATTCGGAGGCTTGTGTCGCAGCAGTGGGAACATATTATAATATTATGTTAATTAGTATATAAAGATATCTCACCGTTGTAGGTATATGTTTTAACTTATAAGGCCGTTTACACATTAGCTGCAGCGGCGCCGCTGCATCAGTCACCCTTGGATTTGTATGAACCTCCCACACACGGCGCCGTGACGAAGCAATTGATTAGCAATTTGCTTCAAAATGATTCAGATTCCGATAGATAGTGTGTTACGCAATTAGGGTGCAGGTCAAGGACAACTAAGAAGAAGATTCGCTTCGAAAACTGACAAGACCTTCGTCTCATAAACGCCTGAAGCTACAGTTTCCTACCCAAGATTCACCTAAGCGCGATGGAACGTAGCATGCTAAGTGAGTTAACCCTCCACGAATCAAAGGCGTCACAGATATGCGAGTATACGGTTATCCACCCCAGTTGGGTTGGTAAACTTACCTACACAGTAATGGCGGAAACACAGAATACCTATATTAAACAGATTGTAGGGAGTTTTCTCCGACTGTCGGAAAAGTAATAGCCTTGGTCGTATTTAACTTATATAAATATAGTCAAGAAAATTTTCTTTTTCCAATTTGAAGAGTTATGTATGTATTTTGGACCAAGGATCAGTAGGTATCACTTTTTGTTTGAAATTAAGTCATTAATCATTCGAGTTTTACGTCAAAATTCTAAAGTGTAAATTGATGTCTGTGTTTGTGGTTCACATTGTAAATTACTTTAAAATAAATTGTATTGTTTGGTACCTTACGTATATACATATATTTACCCCTCCTAAGTCGGCTTTGGAGTACTTATACAGGGAAAACGGATCATACTCCCCGAGTTATATAACCCAAGAAAAAAGAAAAGTAATTCAGCGGTTGCGTCGCTTACGTAAACAAAGGTCCCTTGTTCTCTCCCAATTACGTAGGCCTGCGTTAATTACTACCTACAGGAAAGTTGACCGAGCTATTTCAATCTTGTCTATGAAGAACATGTTATCGGAAAGAAAAGGAGGAACGTTACATGAAGTTTGTTTTAAAGCCATGACTAAAATATAAAGTGAGTCCGTTGCTATGAGTTTTTCCAAAAACAACGAGATAGCCTGAAAATGTGATTTACACATACATAAATACATGCCTTCTTTTGGATAGGCAAAAACACCACGCCGCCTGCTAAGATCCTTATATACCCCTTTTGCTTCGTTTACGTTCATACATCTGGTCATACACGACGCCGATGTCTGATGGCGATTACTACTACTCGCCATCGGCGTGAGTATATGACCTTTTTGATAGTCAGGTGCGTAGGCACCTCTTTTAGCAGACGCCAAAGGCACCTTAAAATGCCTAGATGGTCAGTTCTAACATCAAATCAGCGGGGTTGTTGAATTTTGACAATTCGACAACATTCATTGCTTTATTTACGTTGTTGAACAGGCCCATTTTTCTAACATAAGAAGTAATGGATTAGCAATATCCTTCAAGAATGATACAGATTGAGATTGATAGTGTGATAGTGTTACGCAATTAGGGAGCCGAATGATTTGACCAAAAGCCGTAAACCTTCACCATATGGGCTCCAAATTAATCGCCTACAACGATGTCGATAAGCGACGGCCGGAGCAATTACTTACTACTTAGAATCGGTAATCGTATTTATTACGTACTTAACAGTTTCATAGTTATGTGCGGTCAGATTGAACTGGTGCAAATAGTTTTTTTTTAAATGCTGAATTTAACACAAAGAATTAGCATTGCCGTTCAACCTGGCAATGCTGCCAGTCTTCTGGGCACGTTTGCGGATGACAGCGATGCGGACGAGTACCTCGACGCCTAATTGTCCGTTGGTTTTTGTAATTATTTGTATAGTTAGTCAAAAATAATGAAGCATGAATATTTTAGAATTAATTATGACCACTATTAACTAGTTTTCTCAAGTAATAAGCTCAATTTGGCCAAGGACACGTATCAACTTAACTTAACAATTCCTGAAGTAATAGGCAAAGTTTTATTACTTATTAGAAGTTAGGAACAAAAATATATGACGATAGGCTTACTAAATGGAAACTATAGGCCATAAACGGTTAAATAATAATTGTTCTTACAGAAAAGCTTGGACTATTAATTAAAGTAAAAGCTCTTGTAAAACTAACTTAAAAATAACCATATATTCTTAACATTCTAGTTTAAACTTTTTAGTTTAATGATGTATGGTTTTTTCTGGTCTTCTCTTAAAGATTTTTATAAGACCTGACCAGGCTGGACTTCAGCACGTGCGTGTAATGGAAGCCTCAATGTGAATAATCAGTTTCTCCTCTTACCGATAATGCACCATGACCAGATAATTGTACCTACTTTAAAAATGCTTACTAAAATGTGATGTGTTTGCGGATGAATGGAGTAAAGTTATGCCTATAGTTTTAATTTATTTTGTATTTTTTTTAGCTAGAAAACTGGAGAATCCTGACTTGGATAGGTTAAGCTGTTAATGTGATTTTACTACGAGGATTCAAGAGCTTGATAATTAGGCAGTGCCTATAGCTTGAAACCTTAGTAAGCTATAAACAAATGAAGTTATCATATTTTCACGAATTTCGGGCCTTTTTATTATCAATAAGAGCTTGAGGTTGTGGATAACATTTTACAAATTCTCGTTCAGGGGCCTAACGGGAGTAGGTACCTATAGCCCGGGGGCCCCATATCATTTATAAGGCTGATACGGCAGTAGCTATGTCCCGGCCAAAAGTCATGAGAACCACATATTTATTAAAAAAACAAAGGGCTCTAGACTCCATAGATTTGTTTCAAACGCAATAGCTAGTAACTTCAACTATGCGATCAACCAGCCACGCACTACTAGGGTTTTAGTTTAAAACCTGTTCTTCTATAGTTGCCAAAAAATTTTGCAATGTAAATGCCACCGGGTGAAATGTTGATGTAGGTACTGGACATGCAATATTTCTCCTATTCCTTCGAGGAATTTAGGTTTTATATTATGTTTACTGCACCCACTGCAACGTGCCTGAAGAATACAAAAAGCAATTTGAAGTAAACCCTCAATAATTCATAATTACCATGATTGTCTGTTCATTTTTCAATACACTCAATCATTCGTATGGAATTGCCAATACCCGGGGGTCGGGCCCCTGCACTGCGGAACCAAATTATCCTATTAACCACAGGAATGGAGTGATCAACGCGCGAAAATGTGTTGCTTCCTCGCTACACGGTTGCTAACAGACAACCATTGTGCGGTAGGTCGCAATTAGCAACTGTTAATAGCGTTTTGTACGGAAACTATAGTGATTTTCATAGAATTATGTGGTAGGTAGCGATAAGGTACACAAACTTAGCTGGTAAAAAGTAAAAGTTTACAAGGTTCGATCGATCAACCAGTAATATTACTATCAATCAAAATAATTTATTCAAACTAGGCTGAGAATCAGCACTTTTTGACCTTCAAAATTACACAAGACAGTCCCCCAAAACGTCCGCCCTTCACCACTTCTTAATGCGGTGGAAGAAGTTAGGAAGAAATGGCGCAACAAACTCCCCAGCAGCACAGCTGTCTGTTCAGTTATATTAATTTTACCTAAAGTGCCTAAAGATTTCTTTGATAGATCCAAACTACAGGGTCAATTTAAATTAGCTAGCGATACTTTGCAGACATGATAGCTTTCAATATCTAATCTAAACGTCATTAAAAGAAAAAGATATGATTTGATGATTTTTTTTTGGGTTCTACCTAAGACTGCAGTTTTTGTACTGACAGAGTTTGGAAAATCAGTTTTTTTTTTGTTTACTTCCCATACATACAGGATGGGTTTCAATCTCTAAATACGATAAAACATGAATGAAAACCAGATTTTCTAAACTCATCCTAACTACCACTAAAGCAGTAGTTGACTCAAAAAACAAATCAATTCATAATATATTTTTTTTCCTTTTATACCCACGTCTGCGAAGTTTTGCCAACTAATTTAATTTGACCCTGTGTGTCATAAAAAAAACAGTACCTATTCAGTATTTTTCACTCCAACAAACTACTAATTTCAAGTATTTTGACTCAGTTAACGAGAGTCAACAACTGAAACAGAAATTCTTTTAAAACTCCCATTTACCCGCTTTAACCTTCAAAGCACTTTGATCCTAATTACATTTGTATAAAATAGTTGAGCCTGCAAGCTATTTATGGAACCCCTATGTCCGGTCAGAAGTGTGCCGGCCACAACTTTATTGCGCCGCAGTTGCGGACAGGACAGGGCAGGACAACTTGCAGATAGCGGACCCTCGCTGCGGAATTCCGGATCGGGATGCAATTGGCGTATGCCGCAACATACAGACTTATTAGATTTTGTGAAACTTATATTTGTTGCCTGTGGGGAATCCATCCCACAAGGCAGCACGACTGTTGTAGAGAAAATCATTTTTTGATAAAATATAATATTCTTGGTACGCACGGCTACACATCAAGTTATACATAACCAGTATAAGCTGACTTCTGATTATACGAAAAACCTATACAATGCGAGGTCAGCTAAAAGTGGAAATTTATAGCTTGATGTGTCGCCGTGTGTACTGCGAACCTGACCTTTCTAAAGAACGACACCAAAAGGTACTATATACCCCTTCTGTATAGGGCGTCCTCTCCCAGCCTCCCAGCTCTCCTCTTCGTTTTCGTTCGGAAATAGCGTGTGTCAAAATAGCCATCAAATCTACAAAGGGCTTTTGGGGGACTTAAGAATTCGACCGACAATGGCAATCTTGTCGGTAACAAATCCCTTAACCCAACCCTCTATAAGTCAATAAAACCTTGCATAAATTCCACTAACTTACACCATACCCTAACAGAAAATGCAGGAGCCAACTTAGAAATGCCAAATGTAATCTCGAATTCTGTTCGCAGTATAAAATTATTTCAAGCAGTTGGTCCTATCTGATTCAATTAATCGCAGATTTGGAGATTGGAACTATCTCAAGAGTGGTACCTATCTGGAGACGTGTCTAGGTACAAATACATGTTTGTAACAAAGTAACGTTAGGCTATGCGATAATAATGACCTTTTCGAACCCAAGCAGGCTCTTTACTTTGTGTTTTTATCATCACTACTACTCTCAAAACGACGAAGGAAAACATCGTGAGGAGACCGGCATGTCCTAGAACCAAAACTTCGAAAACATGTTACATCCTCCAACCTGAACTGGGCCCGCGTGGTGGATTATGGCCCGCTCCCTCTCACAGAAAGAGGCCTGCGTCCCAGCAGTAGGAACATTCTAGGCTGATTATGCAATCTTGCATCATGTTAGGCAAGGAATGTCCTGAGATTGACAGTTCAATGAGAAGTTAAGGCCAGTCCTATTCCTGTCCTCTTATTGGCCTTATACTGTTCCAAAATATGTAGTTCTGTAGGTCGCAAAGCAGATCAGTGTTTTGTGTTACTTTGTTGGCTTTCCGAACTAAAGTAGAAAGAAGTTCAATCTTTCATGGGTGTGCTATAACACCTCTGCCTAACCCTTTGGGACAGCACAGGTGCGATGTTATGTAATGTAAATTCTTGTCGTCTCACATCAATATGCTGCATTCGTTTTGTGTTTTATTGTTTTCACCTTATCTTGTTATCCCCGCTCGTCCTTATGACCATTAGGTAGTCCTAGTGTACATTATTAATTATTTATTTCCGTTAATTTCTAAATTATATCAATAAAACAGGAGTTCTTCTGTTGAAATAATGTATTTTTACAGTTTCAAAAAATCAATAAAATATCTATTTAATTAATTGTTTTAATCCTAAGGATTACAAAAATAAGTATTCTTATCATAACAATTTAAAAAAATATTTTTTTAATTACATAGCTTCAATTGCATCACCCAAACTTTAAAATGTTATTCATACTTACACAGTTGAATATTTACGTTTAATTTTACTACAAGAATATTTACAATGACGTTTATATGTCTATAAATGGAAGACTTAAAATTAAATTGACTATTATAAATGAATTAAATGATAAGTCTTAAATTATGTCATGTTTAGAGAAAGCTACCGATTAAGCCGTAACGTTTAGTACATGACAAACTAAACATACTAAAGTAACTATTAGTGGACTCTTGAATACATTTATTTTTACAATTACACTTAATAAATACAATTCAAATAAGAATTAAAATTTACATATATTTCGGTTTACTTATAAATGTCACTTAATTAGGTAACTACTATGAGAACCAAAATTATTACGATGTTAAATTTTCAATTTGTTCATTATTCCTACAGATTTTCTAAAATGCTGCCGAGCTTATTATTAAGTGTCCCGCTTCATACAAAAGCTGGTGATATTAAAACAACATAAAAGCAAGTTGTATTTGAATATTACTGTAGTCCGCCGCAAACCGGATTGCAATCATCCCGAAAATATTGTAATCTGATTCAAGATGATCACGATAAATTAAGGCAACATTCACGAATTATAAAAGGGATGTCAATTTCTTCTGTTAGATATAAGATTTTTATTTATTAATTATCTGCTTTTGCAAACTATCCCAAAAAGAAATAAATTACGTACCTATTTCATTTTAGTCGATACTTTCAAGCTTAGAGTTGAATGGTCATTCTGCTTCGACGGAGAAGCCTTGTATCACAAATGGGGCAGGAAATTAGCATATTTTAGTGTTTGTTTATAATAAAACTGAAAATGATTAAATATCATGATCCAAACCAAAGAAAATAATCGTCGAAATTAATCTGGTAACACAATATTTTGGCATTCCGGTCACCCTGACGTATACTATAATAATGGTAATACTAAAGAAAAGATATTCGTATGACTTATATAAAGGAGACCAGTAAGATTGGCACAACATGTAGTCAACATAAATAAATATAGATTCAACCTTTTCTTAGTATAAAGGGTTATATAGTAGATATTTCACAATAGAAGATCGAATTAGAAGCGCACTTTGCATGAAAAAAAATCTTACGACCATCTAAAGTGATAATCATGATTAATTCAATGAATTGCATATTACCGTTTTAGCACAAATTCTCGGCTTTATTATACTTAACTATTTATTTCCTATAAATGTTCCGAGGTTTTCTAACGTTTCTGCACCATTCAGCACACGAATAAAACTTATACCATTTGTAATATAGACGTAATAGGCAAAAATAAGTACAAAAGTGATAGAACCAAAACTTGCTATTGATATTGCACAACTATTGAAATGAATTAATAAGCAACGATGTACTAAAAATAAAATAAGAATAAATGTAATAGTTGAGAATTTAAAATAGATTATAATTTACGCTATTTACAGTTCATAGTGCTATTCAGAGCATTCATAAAAATAGTTTAACTAATTTTGATAACGAAATCATTTTTACAATGAGCTTCTTATTTATCGACTCCGTAAATCACTATCAGTTGACGAGCAACTGGCAAGAGCTAACTACTAAATAATTAATGGCATTATTAACTTTCAACTGTCGTGGAACTAACGTAGCGAAGTGAGAAAACAGTTTACTTGTCACAATATACTAGCATGATGGAAACGCCATATTATCTATTATTTATAATATTAAGTAAAATAATGGTTACGTACTGAATAATATTGACTTTTCTAAGAACCTCTAATAAATCTCTCTTCTATATCTTTACGCATATACTGAAACCTATATAAAAATAAAGGTTTGCGTGCCTCGATTTGATCATGCAAAAGTTACTGTAGTCGAGGCAATGATTACAAATGGAATTAAATCTAGTTTGGATTCTGTACAGATAAGTCTGGTGTTTGTTACACATGTCCTCATACTAGTAAGGTTTTCTCCTGTATTTGTTAACTCGACTAATTTAGAAGTTATTGTCCCATCCGGAGAGGTCGTCTGGTGGTGGTTCGTCGCCATCGGGAGGATATTGGTCGAAGTTGTGAGTGTCGACTGGAGACTTCACTACAGGGGTGATAGGAGGTTCCAGAGAACGTTGTGCCAGGCCCTCCCAGTTGAATCCGTCGAACCACCTGAAAAGTGCATAGAAAAGATAAATAATTGGTAGTTAAAAAAAAAAGAAACATGATCATTAGCCTATAGCAGCCCACTGCTGGATAAAAGTCTCTTCAATTAAATGGTAACAAAATTAAACAAAATAATGGTAGGATTATTGTCATTCGGTTTCAATGCCAGATTTATTGGACCACTATTTTATTCCTTCTTTTTACCGCGTAGTTGTTGAAGTTTCTCACTAATAACTCTACTCCTTTTTCTACCTTCTTCTTTATTATATCTCTCATCTACTTAGACTTAAGATTCAAACTTACTTGTGTTTCTGTATCTCCGTGATGCCACCTCGTTGGTAGCCAAGTCGCTCAGCAGGATTATCTCTGCACAGCTTCTTGATGAGGTTAGCAGCATTCCTGGTGATGCAGCGAGGGAACTCCACGGCATCGATACCCTTGAGGATCTTGTTGTAGGTTTTCATAGGATCGGTTCCGGTGAAGGGCGGAGAGCCGGTAAGCAACTCAAACATAAGAACTCCTGGAAAAGTAAATATGTTGATGTTAGCAATGAAGTAATGAAGATGATGGTAAAATTAACAATTCGAAACGGATTTGAGCATTTGATGATGATAATGTAATTAAAGGAAACGATGAAGCAATAGGTTATGGGGTAGCGAATTCTTACAACAAACAAAATGTTAGAATAATTAATGAATCGTTCATCAAAATTCGGCAGCACCAGTTCGTCTAAAGTGTAAAGTTAATTTAAAATAGTTATAGAATGTTTTGAATTATAAGTAAAAACAAAATCATTCAAACCGTGCAATCGATATTTCCAAGAATATAACAAAATATCTTACCTAATGACCAATAGTCTGCGCTAATATCATGACCTCGGTTCATGATAACTTCAGGAGCCACATACTCTGGCGTGCCGCAGAAGGTCCAGGTCTTACGGCTAGCTTGCAGCTTCTTAGAGAAACCGAAGTCAACTAGTTTCACGTAGCCTTTACCATCTAATAGTAAATTCTCAGGTTTGAGATCCCTGGAAACAAAAAAAAAGAAAATCATCTTAGATGTTCAACGAAATTGCTGAATATTCATGTTTAACAAAGATGTCACAGCTTTTCTTGTTGAATAACTTGTTTTTCATAGATAAGGTCTTACCTGTAAATAATATTCCGCGAGTGAAGATAATGAAAGGCTTCAACCACACAAGCCGTGTAGAATCTCGTTGTGGCATCATCGAATTGGCCTGAAATCAAGCTAGTATTATAGCCGGGCTGTTCGGAAATGTTTATAACTTTTAAAAGATCCTTTACAAGTTTTAGATTATTTGTTTACCTCTATCTCTTAAAATAGTCCACAACTCTCCTCCCAGGCAAGTTTCCATCAGCATGTACAAGTATTTACGGTCCTTGAACGTCTTATACAACTTGACGATGAACTCGCAGTTCATCTCGGACATAATCTCCTTTTCTGACATGATATGCTGCTGCTGCCTGGTTTCAACGATCTGGGCTTTCTTCATCTGCTTCAAGGCAAAGCTCCTGCTTGAGTCGCTCTGGATCTGGACCAGTTCCACTCTGCCAAAGCCTCCAATACCCAGGGTCGCGATGATGCGGAGGTCTGAGAGACGCAAATTGGCGAATTCCTCGTTTAATCTGGAAAAGTAGATGGTCTATTAGAAATCTGACCTCGAACTCCATTTTCAAAGGCCGCGGAACAAATTTGGAGCTTATGACAATGAATAGCCACGAACAACGCGCGGTAAAGAATGGATTCAGGAGGTGGTCTTGGCCCAACAATAACACGACAATATCTAAGTTGACAATATAATCGAAATTGAATAAGTACAAAAACATACACTTTTGAATAACTTTGATTTATTTTTAAATTGTTAATAAAATGGACAACTAGCTACTTCCTCACTCACAATTTTCATAGCAAAACGATACGTTATACAAGAGACGAAATCAAAACCTGTAAACCAGGAGGCTTATTGATACCGATTATGTCAACATAAACACGTGTTGATAAAAGAGACAGAAACGATTTGTCATATCAAAATCTTCATCTGTTTTCTTCAAACTACAAAGTATTGGCCCCAAAATGTCAGTTCATCAACACAATAACTTTCCTCTAGAGTTAATTGATATATCTTTTGTTTTTACAGCGATTCCATTACTAAGTCATCCAGATGCGCTCGCGCCTATTGTTTTCATTCGCACCTCACAATCTGTGCAACAAAAACGCGGGAAGCGTAATTGTTATCGCTCAATGCCGTGGTAGACACATTTTCTACGTCAAAGAGGAAAGTTAATAACCGATTTGCTTCCACTCTTTAATTAAATTCGACATTGATGAGTAGAAAGTTTTAGAATTACTTCAAAATTTTTATAACTTACCGTTCTTTCAAAATCCGCATTGTTTGCATCAAACAAAAAATGAAAGTGATTATAGACGGTGAAATCAAGATACAAATCGTTATCATTTCTAGTCATATTCCAGTACCTATTGTTCGAGAGTCAAAAAAATACTAATAGCCACACAATGGTTTATGCTGCATCTGTGTGGAATATTTTGTGATGTTATCGTAGTCGGCTCAGTTTCGGATCGGTGTGAACTTGACATAGGAAGAATTAATGGCTCCCAGACATTAATGACTTCTTAATTAATGTTTAAATTTAAACACTCCATCAAAATACAATTTATTTTGTATACTTATACATATTATCTTTACTGACACGTGAAAAAAAATCCTACTCATTAATTTATCTACAAACAACTTTACTGTAACATTGACAGGATCTTAAGAATAGCTCAGATTGTTAATATATGTTATAAAAAATACTTAAGCCGACAGTAACAATTTGTATGGGAACGGACTAGAACTAACATTGTAACAAACAGGACATGACGTGTATCATGTGAATTGTACTAATTATAACAATGACTCATTTGAAAGGGTGACAAGATCAAACTAGCAGAAGATTTAGATCACGAACGAACAAATGAAGGTAAAAGTGACGACTTACCGCTGTCTGCTGTCTCCTTCATCCTTGTACTTAGTACGGATCTCGTCGAGAGCCGAGATGAGTTGGTTGAAGGTCTCCCGGTCGATGACGAGGCAAGTCGTGCCCTCCGGCGAGTCGCAGATAATGTTGGCCGTTCGAAGATCGTC
Organism: Hydraecia micacea; assembly: GCA_914767645.1. Lineage (NCBI taxonomy): Eukaryota > Metazoa > Arthropoda > Insecta > Lepidoptera > Noctuidae > Hydraecia > Hydraecia micacea. Next base: position 9,286,295 of record OU611794.1, read on the forward strand.
GCTGGAATTTCAGAAAACAATGTTGCAATATTTGTCGCGTATCTAAAAAGAACAAATAAAAGGTTGTCCTACAAGACATTAATGTCTGTTTAAAAGTCATGATTCATGGCTATGTACTAAACAATGACAATGAAGGTAAATAACATTGTCTTCAACAGAAATAACATCATGTTAAACAATCATTCATTCATAGTTAGCACACACCCACCCAGCACTATAATAAATTATTGTCAAGTATTTACAATGAAAACGTGCTTAAATTCTAATTATCAAGTAAAGCCTACCCTTGTAATGCCTTCTCTCCGAAGAAATCGCCTTTCGTGAGAGTTCTTATAAACTTCTCATCGTTACTGTTTGGTGGTTTCTGAGTCACTTTCACCTGAAAAAAAAACATAATGACATAAGCATCATTCAGCATTTAAAAAATATAAGTAGTCCAGTCTGTAATTTCTTAATCTTCCCATTGTTGAAAAATTGCATAATTAGTTTGACGTCAAAATTTCCTGACGTTTTTGTAATAGCGTGGAAGCTGAACATAATAACAGGTTAGGTGAGCTTATAACCGTTATTATAAAAACGTGAAACGGACGTTTAGACAACATCGAAAGTTGTCATTAAACTCCGGTCCGGATGGACATGAAGTAAGGCACGCAGGGCTAACGGGCATTTATGTTCAGGCATCATAATATGCTCTGCAATTTAGTCACGAGCATGTAATTACCGGTTCCGCTATGTAAATTAGCAATTAGCCTCTGCTACTGATAAGGGACACGATAAATTCTTTATGTTTCTCAGACAAGCTAAGTCAGTAAAAATTGGCTCAACCAACCGTTACAAACAATGTGGAATCAGGCTGTATCGAAAAACTAAATCATATATCTAACTGTTCATACAGATAATAGAACATAAATCATAAAATAAAACAGGAAATAAGCTAGTTTACAATAGAGCGAAACGTGGTGAATGATCAATGGTGCATCAAAACAGTAATAGCCGAAACGTTCACACCTCACGACGAATTAAAAACTTAAATATAGACCGTTCTATTTTAGGAACAGCTATTTCCACCTTTTGTTATGCTAGTCGTAGATGCATTTACACATGGCACGTTAATGTTATCTTTACCAACAGTACAAGACCCTATAAACTGTTTGACGAAAGACAGGAGAGTAAACACTGCCCTATCTATACAACTTCCATCTATGTACACCGGAAACTGTTTTACGACCCAGTTAAATCAAATAAGAACGAAATTTGGAAAAAGAGTGTAAAAACTAAAAAGCATACAAACATTGATGAGATAACAACGGAAATAGAAGAGATAATGTAACTTTGAGTAACAGACGACGACGATGAAGTCATCCGAATAATTTTAAAAGATCAACAAAACGGGAACTGCTGTCACACCTCACTGGTTTAAGAGGTGCTCGCTATAAAAGTGTTTATTTCTTCGAAGTGTAACAACTGATCTAACCAATCATTTGGTGTAACGAATGGTCTGTGGTCATTCAATCTTTTGGTTTGAAACAATCATAACTGGGTGGTATTCAATTTAATTCTTCTTTTTCTTGGCAATCTAATGTCGCCACTTTTTAGGACTAGCGTTCAGGTAAGGTGCAGTGCAAGTATCAAAGCAAACAAGATTTAAGATATTATCACTATCCATTTTTATTTTCGCAGGTTCACTCAAACGTATACCAATTTAGAAAGTTGAAGAATATACTCCTTAAGTCCTTAGTAGTAGGAATCTTTTGCTCGCGCTTTACAATTATCTAAGCCATCATGCATGTTAATTTAAGTTGACCTAATCAGTGTTTACATTCAGTTGCTTTAATGTTCATCTAACTAACCGGTAAGTAATGCTTTAGCAACACAAATAATCGCCGATCCGTAATGTTTGTTCTAAATAACATAATTTGCATATTGGTACAGACATAGGTACTTTAATCACGTAATGTAACTCTTTCACTCGACTAAGTTACTGAGTTGTAAGACCCTATTGACTATGTGAATATTCAACAGGTTACCAAATAAGATTACTTCAGAAATTGGGAACATTTCGGTCGTAATAATGAAACCATCAAAGTTTGAGAAGAATAAGGACATTACTTCATTCTTACGACTTTATTGTTAACTTTGGTATTTCGCAGATTTTAGAACAATGCTCTCAATGCTGAGACAACCTTGCGGATTTGCAACGCAGTGATAAATAATTTTTGTTCGAAAAAAAGAAAATGTTACTGGTTTTATTTTCCTTGTAAAATTATTCTGTTTGGTTTTAAGTATAGAAAATAATTTTAGAAGAACTGTAACGGTGTATTTTTTCTGCAAATATCTAGAAGTATCTTTCACATAATATTGTCTTTTTATTTATATCTTAAAAAAACTATGTAACGAAAATCTAAACGAGTTCCATAGACAACTAATAGAGTGTTTCCGCAATCAAATGTATTCACAGTTTATATATAAATATTTGTTAATTGAGTTGCGGTAAATTGCTTCATTCGCTACGATTTTTTTATGTAAATAAACTTATGCACAGAAACGGAACAAGAGTTATTATAAAATACATTTGCACGAGGCAGTACATGTATGTATTTGCACTCACTACTCGTTTATGGAAATAACTTTCTCTCATCAAGTCGGATGTAAAATGAATGTACCTTCCTAATAAATATCTACAACGTAATATTTAAAATTTATATAATCCGGTACTCATTACCATGTACGGAAAACAAAGACCGAGATTATCCAAACAATAAGTTTGGAGTGCCCAAATATTTCCCACAAAGCGTTCAAAAATCTGGCCTCAAAATGCCATACAATCCTCTCGCTTGTCCACAGTGCGCTGACCTTGGGGCCACACTGCCACAATAGCCGGGCTTTTGGCCTTTACCACCTCCGTGTTATATAAAAATTGAGTCACACTGGTGATTGTTTAATGTCCAATGTTGCGATCGCAATGATTAGTCCTTTATAGATTAAAACAACATCATTACATGCCGATTACAATCTAATTCAGGCAGCTTTTATACGTTACTTGGTAAACTTAGCATTACTGATTTCATAATAAGGTTCCTGTTCCGGTTATCCGTTCACTTCTATATGCACCTTTTTCAGTTGTGCATCTAATTTTGCATTTTCCTGTGCATTTATACTTTCATTATTAACAGTCGCTAGTGCTACAGCTACATCTCTGAATAATGTTTATCTGCACTGTATCCAATATCTTTAACTCTCTGAGCAAAGATATAGATAATGTGTGAAATCAAAATATTCCTGCATTTGCACCGGTCAGAAATAACAATCAGTGTTTGCAGAGACGTAATTCTAAATGCCAAGGTGAACCTCTTGCACAGTCACCGTGTCGACTGCACGAAGCTTATACAATTTAGTGTCATGACAACATAAAGGAAATATTATTATTATGACTATCGAAACTTTGCCTTTTACAAACAAGTCTCAAAATGAAAATCATTAGGTAGTGTTTCACTATAACAGCGTGTAATTGTTAGATGCCATTTTTGGTTCAACGTGCAATAAATCTGTTGACGATTACACTACTGGCGAAAAAGCGATATCAAACATGGCTTCTGTTGACATTATTATTATATGTGCTTAATAAACACTAATGTTTTTAAGATAGAAAGAAAAATATGACTAACAAAGATCAAGGTACAAAAACATAATAATATTATAATTAAGCCAGTGTTATGTCATCAGAAGTAATATTTAGAAAGCGAAACGATCATTACAGATAATCGAATTACGTAGTGCCGAAGACGGATATGTTTACAAAACACGGAGGCGTGGTCAAAGGTAAAAAAGTCACGTCGCTCCGGGCAGACGCTCGAAAGTTGGTCCAAACAACGAAAGTGAAATTTTCAAGCTTATTGGACATCTTCATTTTATGTATGGAACAGATTTCTTTCCATGTCATCGTAATAAATGACCACAACATGACAAATACCCACTTACTCGAAAATATATTAGTAGATGACAAAGTGATTATCAAACTAATGGTCTTTCTGTGGTATGATGATAAACATCGAATTAGAAAGTCGTTAACACGTCACGTCAATAGCTGAAGAAGAACATTTAAGTAATAGCGTCATAATTTCCATAAGTGCATTTTTGGTAGATTAGAACAAAAAATCGATAAGTTTTGCAAAAACCAGTATTATTCATCGATGTTATAACTATGACTAATCGTGTCTATTTATAAACACATGTAACGACAAATAAATGATAATGCGTCTGCAAAATTAATTCTTGATTATAAATGGTTATAATTATTCTAATTAACATTCTGTCAAGATTATTCTAGTTTTCTTCAAGTTGCATTTGATATAAACATAACTATGTATTAATGATTAGTTACAATGCTATGAAATTCTTTAACTATCTGTAGAGTAGTTATGCCAATAGCAATAACGCAATATAAAATACTGTGCTAATCCGAAACATCAAAATATTAATTGGATAATCGAAGTTCCGGGATAACAGAATTAAATAAACTCCAAAAATGGTGTGAACGTAGTTACTCGGCCACGCCTATCTATGTATCCGAATAACGCTTAGGAACTACTTGATGGATTTGAAGCGATTGCCTCCATAGCTCAGACATTTATTGAAAAGGAAATGCTACAAGCCAACTTATATCTAAAACAGCCCGAGTTAAGCCGAGAAGACTCACTAATGTAGTAATAAAACGAAATGAAGAAGACTCTTACCTGTCCTTTAGAAATGATGAAGAAGGTGTCACCACGGGCACCCTGCCTAATGATATAATCGCCATTCTGGTAGTGAGTCTCTTCCAGTACATCAGAGATCTTGATCAGTGTGTCTTCAGGCAAGTCTTTGAAGATCGGCACGCTGTTGAAAAAGAAGCAAATCCGTTAAAAACTGGACCACAGATTATGTCACCAGAAAAAGTAGGCTTACAGTTACGTTTGAAAGGAGAAAGTGTTCTGCCGATGGCGTATTATGGAATTTGTACGCTACAAAATAAACAAGTATGGTTTCAATGTTATTATGGTGTATAACTTGTTTCTATAAAAACTATTTATGCTGTTTCTTAGTTTTTTGCTGTCTATATTTTTCACAATACCAAGATGCTTGTTAGACAAATCTTACATTTACGAAACTGGTCGTTTACTATCGATATTTTTAATAATTATTAGTTGAATTGTATGCTTATATAACTTTACCAATCATGTTGTCAACTTACTTCTACCTAGTTGTGTGCATACTAAATCAATTCAACAACCTATTCGGTTGAAAGTGAACGCTAAAAGGTTGCTGGTCAACTTTTGTGAGGTTTCCTAGAGTGAGTCATGAATGCAAACCTATAAGTTAAGTAGATAAACCAAATATGGATTTGAAAATTTGATTTTGGTACTACTTATTTGCATAACGACGTGTGCAAGAAATATAATTATCTTGGCGATTATACCTTTGACATTTTCTTTAATATTATGTTGACCTAGCTAGATAATTATACAGATGTGTATTATCTCCTACCTACTTTATAGTTATTTTTAAGCAATAGTAATTTATCAGCTGCTTCAGATATTATTAATTGTTCAAATTTCTCTACAGTATTTTTATCATGAACGGGTTATTGCAATAGAATAAAGATCTCAAACAATTTTATTGATTGCAATTTAATGTATTTCTATACAGCTGCGCAGTGGCAGTGCACCATTTATCACACAATTAAACCCACATAAAAGAGTAGTCAGCAGAACAGTACAATGTTATTGTAACTGTGCGTCACAGTGAGTGCGAGTGAAAATTGCTTCAATCATATCATTTTTCACGGTCAATACTCTTTGGTCCAAAAGTACACTATGTCAATATTTATTATGCTGCCTGGTAAAACCAAATACAGTTGCGTAACATCGAGCTACATTCTAACATTAAGAATTATTTATCATAGACAACATGGTTCTTGGAACATAATACATAAATGAATAAATAAGTTTGTAGGAATTTATAAATCAAAAAAAAGTTCATAAATAAGTCTTATGTAATAGCACTGAAAATAAATACGTAAAAACAGAAATACAGATTTTTCTTTTAGTTGGCAGTTCGACCTCAATGCAAGGTCTGACAGTGACCTCGCTCAATTTGACAGTGGTTTGTTCTGCAATGTTAGGCTATATCAAATCAAATTATACCATATTTGATCTGGTTGGACTTTTTGTTAAGCGTCTGCAGATATTTATTTCCTTATTTATTGCAAAAAAATTAAGGAATATTCAATATTAACTTGGACAGAAATAAGAAGTCGTCGAGACAGCTACTGACAATTGTTCAGAGGTTCCCAAAACAATGAGTAACAATAACATGAATTAAATTGATATCTTGTTGCGTTGTTATATTGCAACATCGTGTAACTTGATGCTAATGCACAAGCGGGTAATTAACTAAAGTATGTCGAGGCAGAAGCTACTACTCCACGATCAGTATCTTGGACAGAGGAAAACTCAGTATCATCATTAATGATTATCTACACGTATTACAAGATTAACGGAGCATTCAATATTTCATCAAAACGGTTTTCATCGCATTCTTGGGGTAACGTTTCTAAAACTATTTACATAATTATGTAATGATCGCTAATGTGCGCAACAATGAAAGTTTAGTGATAGAAGACATCACTTAAAAATGTGAAACAAACTAAACTAACTAACCGTGAGTTATTATAAATGTGTTTGTACATAAAATCCATACTAAATATTTGAGTACTACACGAACAAATAAACACGGTGAACGTTATCGACAATGTTTACTAAAGATCGTCGCAAAAATCGTACAAATGACTGGTAAATAACAATGATATCAAACTGATGGCAAACGATACAGTTACATGTTATCGTCACTCTGAAAGAACAACTGAGTACATACCTATCCCTCGAATTTAATTTTCTGGAAAGATAAACAGGAAATAATCGTTTTAATGTGGCGTTGCAAGATGTTTATAAAGCAGCTGGGGTCCGAATATAAGAGTATTTCGTCAAATAGAAAAAGGGACTTTAAAATCTGAAATTTAGATTTAGAAATCAGAGGTTATGAACCTCTGATTTCTAAATCAAAGCCTGCATAGGCACACATTGTCATAAAAATACGATAAGCGATGCATTTGAAACCATAGATCCGCCATCCGCCATATTAGATTTTCAACATTCCTACTTAGTCAATGACAATGCATGGTGCAACAAAGATAATAAATCAGTCTACGAGGTTCAGACTAAAATATTACGTGCCTTTTGGTCGCGTCCCTGTTGGGCAAAAATTAGACATGTCTCATGTACCGGCTAGTTCTGCTTTCTTAGAATAGATTACTACGTCTGAACAGTGAAAGGATTGCAGTCTCAAAATGTCAACTTGCAAACGTGACGGCTAGTGAGTATTTCGTAAAGTGCGCGCGAGTGCTTGGGCAATGTTGCGTTGACACTGGTTTCGCCAACAATGGCTTTGTTTTATTGCCGGTTGATAGCTAGATGAATATAAACAGTCTGTGCTTAGATACTGAATTGCTTTCGTGCGTTCAATGCAAGCTAATCGTTGCGTGTTAGTTTGGCATAGCATCGGACGAAAGAATTGGATCAAATGCTAATAGCAAAAAAAATCGTTACAAAAATGTGACCCAAAACACTTGTTCCAAAATAAAACTAGACTATGTCGAACCGGTTGCATCCCAAATTGACAGTAGTGATAATATTTCATGTATTCTTTTTTCTTATTAGTCGAGAGAAATCAACCATATTCTTAACATCAACCTGACAAGTTCTAAAATAAAGCAGCAAGCAACAACTTAGATTAACATCGGGATAGAGACATTAATCTTGAAGATGATGGCTGCAACTAAGATGGATCACCGTGCTAAGAGCATGTACGGGTACTTCGTAGGATATAAAGCAACTGATGCTAAGCATTCTACAACACGATACCCTTGATTGTAAATGGAAGGCTGTCTAGAGTTACACGATACCCGAGCCGAATAAAAATAAAACTTTATTATGGCCATAGGGCACAGAAATGTTTTAATATTTCAATGCGTATATGTCGTCGCTGTAAAATTTTTACGATGTTTTCTATCTATGCATTTCTTAATTTTAAATTCACATAACATACTTTAATTGGGTTTTCTACAACGATTCAAGCATTTGTATCTCGGCTACCAATCAACGAGAATGTATTGATGTTTTTAATTTTAGCGAAGATCGTTCCAATAACATCGTTCACGTTATTAATAAATTAACATTCGTGCGTTGCAATCTGTTCACATACACAGCTCGTGTCAAGGCCCGCTCTGCAGACGGCATTGTAAGAGTGTGAGCCCGTCGAAAGCAGAAGAATGGGCCATTGCACGCCCATTGCATTTGCATAAGTGTCCTGAGGTCAATATCCTTCTCTGTCATCGGTAATGCTCTCAGAGGCAAGCCTGTATTGTTGTGCTCGGCTAATACAGATATATGGAAACCATTCAAAAGGTATAATGAAGACTTCCGTGTTGTATGGTATCAGTAGTCTCGAGAACATGAATAATACATCATTGTTAGTCGATTTCAGGCAAGTGAACGTAGAAACATACATAAAATTATTGTCCCTTTTCTCTGTTATTCTTTACGTATGAACTAAGGTGAATGTTTACCGATTCTAATTATTATACATAATATCACAGCACGTTTTGTTAGAAACATACTTTTTATACGATACAAAGATATACATAATTTGAAATGTACACGTTATGTAACAAAGAACAAATGAAAGTAAGAGGAGTTAAAGAATGGACTAAAATAAAAAGATGCAGTAAACGTAGATTGGAAGTTTCACTACGATTTAATAATTGAAATCAGTTGCTTTAAATGAAATCGTGATTACAGAACATAACTTTGAAGTTAGATTTACAAACAACATGTGTTTAAATGGGAATTAGGGCGAGTGCTCGTTATTGAATCGTTGTTAGAACAAAATAATGTGAACATATTAAACATTTCGTTTGTCAGTGAAGTCAACACACCGCGGGGTTACTGGCCCCGATATCGTAAACAATAAGTCTTTTTAGGAAGGATAAACCGAAATAGCTCATCTAAATAAAGCTGAAGCTCTTATAAAAAAAAGTGAATATTAATATACAGACTTTTGTGCCAAAGCCAAGTGTCAATGATCCGCAATTTTATTTAAAGATATAGCTCAGACCATTCACACAATTTCTTCGTAAGTCATAGATATATTGATGTCGCCATAAAACGAACATCATGGCAATTTTATTGCAATTTATGAAGTGAACACGTATATCTAGGTTCTATCTAAATTAAAAACAAATACACTGTAAAGTGAGCTATTTCTATCCCAAGATTTCTACCTACGTCTGATGTTGTTATAAGTTATCTGTATAGTAAAATGATACAGACAGAAGTATGTGTTCTTTCTATGTTTGAAATAAATGATTGCGATTCCAAAGAAAAATTTTAGTTCTGTTTCCAAAGCATTAAAGTCAAGATAAAGTGAACATGGCGACATAAATATTTCGTTGTAAAATGATGTCAATTTAGAAACCTGAAGACAGAGACTTGTGAGGCCAATAATGAGTAAGTAACGGCTTACTCGATGCCACCCACAGCTGTACGTCCACATAAAGATGATTAAACTATTGTGCAGTTTCAGGATGGAATATTAAAGCTATTTATGACACCTATTATATAATTGAAGCATATAAGGGGCAATGAAGATGGCTGTTACTGATAAGCAGAAAAAGATATTTGGTGCTTACCTCTTAAGGAAGTCAGTGTATTCGGCTTGGCGTATGAGCCCAGTGCGCATCATGATGGTCTGGAAGCACTGGCGTTCGATGGCCCATAGTCTGCAGTCCGTGGCCGCCTTGATAGTAGCCGTACGTTTGCAGTTGTAGAGGATGGCCAGCTCGCCGAACACCTTGCCAGGTGCCATCGTGCTGAGGTATTTGTTCTCCCGGGATACTTCCACGCGGCCCTCTGTAGGAGAAACGGACATTTTGAAAATCGATCGAGAAAATACTACATCATATCACTAGTTTATGATATGTATGATTGCTATTAGAATTTATGAAGATACCTATTTTCTGAGCCTCGTCTTGTGTAGCCGACTTTCATGGCATAGGTAATATACTAGAGGTTCAAACCAAAAACCCTGATTTGCAGGTAAAAATCATAAAACAAACTAACATGGGTAAGTCGCTGGACAGAATAAATCGACGAGTTGTGATAAAGAACTAGTCCAGAAATTATACCAATAAAGCCGAATAATTAGGTCTTTTCAATAAAATTCATGTCAGTAGATTTGCAAATGCAATTAAATTGTTTGCTAAAACATAAATATGTAAACATAAAGCTGGATAAATATGAGTTATTGAGGCTAATGGCTTTAGACCTTAGGGTTAGTCGCCACACGATATACCCCGGTTAACAGTCGAATACTCTTTTGATACTCGATTTTCTGCTTTTTTTGGTTGACCAATCGATAAATTACTTATTAGTAAAGTCGAACGTGTATGCATATTTGAATATTTAACTGCAGTTTTTTTCCATCATAAAAAAAACTGTGTTTGCGCAAATATACAAAATTATGTCCGAGCCCTAGTTTAACTTGTTTGAGTACAAAATTTATTCCAATTGGAATATATTTAATTTCGATATCAAACAAATTAATAAATACTGTCAAGATTGAAATTGTCGGTGGACATTGGTGACTCATTGCAGTGAACGGACTTCTTAATACTAAAATAATTTGTGTAGTGGTAAAAACGAACAATCGATTTTCATGACTCTTATCGTGAAGTGTGAAAGATTACAATTGTAAGCACCTGTTGTTATCGACCATGAGGATAAGTGTGAGAATAAATAGAGAGGCATGTGAAAATGCAGCTTGTTTAATGAATAAACGCGAGTGCATGTATGCCCGAAGTATTTTAACAAGATACGAAGACAAACGAAGAGGAATATCACATTAAAGAGGTAGATACTAATTTGAGAATGTGAAACGTTAATCACAGCATTCTGTTGTTTTTAGAACATACTCGTAACTATACTGCTTTTTCCAAATAGCATTATTCTTAGAATTAGTGTTTGATTTTTCGATGTTTTACTGCATTAGTATGTATACATAGATTCGCGAATAACTGTATTTAGGTTTTTTGTGTCCGTTTATTTTAACTTGAATTTTCTTGAAAATCCAGAAATACCTGTTTCCGATATTCATAGTCAATCTCACTCATATTGTTTTCCGTGTTCTTGTTACAGTCATAATTCATTTCTTATGTTTAATTCTGTCTATTATTATGAGGATAGGTATTGGTTTTGATTTATAAATTGGTATTTCTATCTATTGTTGGCTCAAAGCGTACTGTCGCATAGTACAAAACTTTAACAGTTACCTATTGACTGATGGATAGTCGTACAATTGTTCATATATACTCGGTGTGTGTTGTTGAACAGTTGTTCTGCGTGACGTTGCCTATTGTCTATTTAAATGTTAGTCCCGTTATAATCGTTCACTAAACTGAAGTTAATTCTGAACACAATTTCCCATTAAGCCTTTTATTTGTATTCGATTAATCATATTAACAATACATGGGATAAGTTAATAATTAAGATGATACAGAATAGCTACACACTGTAATTTAAATGAAGTATAATTTAAGTGTGAATCAAACTCGGAAGCATTTATTTCAAATAAACTAATTAATTGAACTATTACTATACTATTATTTACTTTTGAATTGTCAAGGGGTCGGTCAGTCAGAAAGATGACGCTGTTGCCCATTCCAAAGCGTAGTAGGTACCCATGGAGAAGAACAACCAAGAAACTCCACGGACAATCTTTTAAATAAACGGCTCAACTCTTTTGAATAACAGACGACCGAATAAATGTTAGATGGATTATGTAGAAGATGATATAGCATGAAAGGGGGTGATTATCGAGGTGACGGTTGATAGAGACGTAGCCATGAAAAAAGAAAACACGCTGTGGATCCCAGATCAATTGGGGAGAGAAAAAAAGGTAGTTATTTAAATATAATCAATATTTATTTTAATCTGCGGGGTAATTGCGTAATACACTATCAGTAGCAATGGATTTCATTTTGACAGTTCAACAACATTCACTGCGTTATTTACGTTGTTGAGCAAACACATTTATTCAACATATGGAGCAATGGATTAGCAATATACTTCAAAATGATTCAAATTGAGAGTAATAGTGTGTTACGCAATTAGGATGCTGGTTGAAAGTCATCAAGTAGCAAAAGCTACAAATATTTTTAGCTGTTGTACTATCATAATTATTATCATAAACGAATATTTACAAAGAGCTAACAAAGTCACGCGGCAAGGACATCAAGATTTTAACATCAATTTTATTACAGTCATGATCAAATCTTTTTATGTAATCGTGATTTTGTAACACTATCTAGTTTAATGAGCTAATATTTGAAATAACATTCAAAAAATCATAATTACGAGCATTAGTCTTTATTTTAAACATAAGTATTTGAATTTTTATTTGACTTTGATCGCAAGAAACGGTTTTGTATAATGATGTTCATTGTTGTTTTCTAGAAACCAATCGAAATCAGATATTCAATAAAAAAGTGCGTATACCACGAATTTAGCGAAACAATGCTACTTAGCAACTTATCTACAACTTTCTTTGGTAAAAATTACAAGTTTCTACATCATGTGTGAAATGATTACAATGTAAAATGCTTCGGAAGTAATGTGCGATAGATTGGGAAGAACATTTTATTACACTGATTTAAACTTTCTACATGTAATTGAATATTTTTAACTCCCAACGTAAGAACTACACATTTATTCATATACATAACAGCACATTGTTTTGCTTGTACCAATAAAGCCACGTTAGATGTTTATAAACACCTTAAATCTAGACTAGACTAGATCAACAACAGGCTATCTTGAACAAAGTAAATGTAATGTATTTACTTGCCAAAAAATCATGTGTCTTGACAAAAGATCATGTTGAGAGGGCATGTTGCACAGTGCCCTCAATATTAGTGAAAAATACACTCAAAATGATTTTGTTCTAAGTCAAAACTTAGATTTTACAGTGCTAATGGAGTTTTGACAAACTAGAACAGATACAAAATGGAACCCAAACGACGACAATTACAAATAAGCTGCAGAACATTTTGCAAATGTTATAATTATCGCTCAAATGCAAAATACTAGTTCACCAATCGGACATGCGAAATGCTGGTCAAGTCTTAGATGACGTAAATTAAATACTCAAAGAACGAAAGTGTTTCAAGGCGACTAGCAACATAATGCTTGGAATATAATGCCGGGGTCAGGAGTTCGGATACGTGTCCAGGCTTATGGCCGTTTTATTGTTCAACTATCTTACTTTGGTACATTAAGATTACCACACTGATACCGGCTTTCGAATAAGAGATGTGGTATTATTTTCAGACAAGGATCTTGTTTTTGCAAACATATTGTTCTTATTTGGTAGTTCTTAGTTGTAATGAACATTATGTTGTATTACTATTATATTTTCTTTGGTTGTTTAAGTTTTATGCTTGGGAGCACCTTGAAAACTTGAGTTATTTTAAAATTACATACGTTCACAATCGTGTCATTCAATGCCAGGCTTGATTCACAAGAAAAAGCTAGGGGCACTCCTCCCTATTATGCATACGAATAGTCTTAATGAGAACCTATGAGCAATTGCCAGTTTCCTGTTATTTCTATTGTCCTTCAACTGCCATTATTGTATTTATGCTGAAATGTCTTTACCATAACCGTTAAACAAGGTCGATTTAAAATTTACAACCACAGTACAACGGTGGGCCATTGTCTTTTCAAGCAGTTAATATATTTAAACTCGAATACGTTAGTAACAATGTTTGAGACGGCTGTAATGTTTCTTGCTAACAATAAATTCAACAGAAATCGCCGAAATATTACTCTTCTCAGAATCATATATTAAAATACCTACTGACAAGACGTACGTCTTCCAAAAATATGAAATAATGTGCCGACGTAAGCGTGATAAATCGATTCACGTGGAATCGCCTGTTCTTTAATCAAAACAAGCTGCTTTCAAGTTATAAACTCAACCTGTGTATGTATGAAAAAATAATATTAGCAGCAATAATACAACACAGCATTACAATGGAATTACCGTTACTAATAACATTTTACACTTATACCTGAGGAGATTACCTCTAATATTTTTTGCCGTAGAACTATACCTACTTTTCAATCAATCATTCAACTTGCTGTATCGTAAGTAGCTATGTTAATTCTCATATTCGTGCCTGACTTTAACCAAAAGTAGGGCAATACGTAGCCAAGTTTAATTGATATGCCAGTCTCGGTGCGTTTAGCAAACTACTTATACATACGTCAAGGCACTCAAAACCTCGATCGTAAATGGACTAAGCGTGGCGCAATGTCCTGTCCTCTTTAGATTTTGGCTTCATTTAATGTCACTTTTATAATCATAGGACGTCATGATTAAACAGAAAACCCGCGGAAGTCATAATAAAAGAAAAGTATTAATCAATTTGCCGTGTTGTCTCCGCTACTGATATAGACCGTCATTTCCCGTGTGTGCTGTAAGAGTCAGCTTAGAGATTGTATCAAGAGAGTGGGCAGCATCCAAGTACTTACATACATCATTGCACTTTGACCAGTAATCCGCTTGTTAAGCGTGATTAACGCAATAGACTATAAAGTCGTCTTATTTTGCAACAGTGTTCAGAATACAACATTTAATTCATAGTGAGTTCTTGCGATTGATTACAAGGATGATTTCTATATCTTTGAAGTTATTGCTACATAAACAACTACTAATACAAACAAAGCGTAGGCAACTTATACACAAGGAGGCAACAGATCCTTATAATGAAACACTGAGTCATGTGCGTAGGTATTTCACGGTTCTTATTACGTCATCAAAATTGTCATTCGTGGTACCTCGAAGTTGTCCCGTCGCCATAACACGTTCATACATCGATCAACATCAGCACACATGAGATCAAAATAACTTTCCGATAACAACTACGATAACCGTTCGTAGTGAAGATAGATACTTACGTAACATAAAACTAAATTATATTATGTAAGTGTGTACTTATTTTATTGAAATTTACCTGTGTCTCCATTTCGGGGGTATTTGTCAACGGACTTGTTGTTCGGCTCCAGACGCGTCACGTCTAACAATATACCCGCATCCAATGACGATTCAGTAGCAGTACTGTCCCGCTGGCAGAGATTGCCCGTCCTCCTCTTTCTGGTTCCGTAAGTGTGCACCGGCACTATTAACTTAGGTCTAGGTATCGAGAAATCGGAGTCTGACCCACTAGACGAACTTTTCGCACTTCTAGAAAACACACTATTACTACTTGTGACACGTTCTTCACTAATACGATCTTTTTGTGTCCCGAAAGACATAATGTCATTGTATCTGTCATACCTATCATCACTTTTCACTCTCACTGTATTATATAGCTTTCCATACTTATCACGTTTGATTTGTTTTGCAACACCGTTTATAGTCCGATAGTCACTTTCTTTACTCAGATCAGTAGAGTGTAACCCATTAGCAATCGGCGGGATGGGTTGACTTTGACTTCCGTTAAACATTTCGTACTGCATTAACGTCAGCTGTTCGCTAGGTGACAAATTTCTTTTCGGTTGAGTGACAGTGACTCCATTATAAACCTCCTCAGGCTGGGCCGCGTCGAGATAAGCTCGAAGAGGCGCTCTTCCTTCGCTTTTTACTCTTAATGATTTAGAACGAAAGCTAGGTTTATTATCTTCGATGCGTCCGTTTCGTTCGTTTACCGGTTGCGTTGTGTGCTTAGGAAGTTGATCGCATGTAGATAACGACTGGTTAATAGGCTGCATGTACAAACCCAAATCTTCCGCTTCGCAATCCATATCGTGGTTCGGTTTTCCGTTCCTGGACTTTATTGGACTTAAGTCCAAAGTTGCCATAGAATTGATCAATTGATACATAGTATTCCCATTTTGTTTTATAGGATCACTATGAGTAGGTTTATCTTTTTTCGTGTCCTTCTGCATCTGTTTTATCTTATCACTGTCGGTGTCATTATTCTGTTGACTTACTCTGGAGTAGTACTCGTAGTATGATTCAGACGAGGGATCTGGTGGGACCGCTCCGGGATCAGGTAACGGATAATAACTTTTTTTAGAGTCAGCTTTTCTTTGTCGATGTGCATATTTTAAAGAATCCTTACGTTGCGGGGGCACAGGTGGCTGTTTACTGTTAGATGCAAAGGCTTCAATATCCCATTCAGTAAAATTCCTACGTTTAACTCTTCTTAATGTCGACGGTTTATATCCATTTGGCATATCCTTAAAACTAAAACTATGTTTTAATTTATTCTGTGCGAGTAGATTATTATTCGCTCTCGCCTTCTCCTCTATATTTTGTTGGTACTTAGCTAATTGAGATATATTTTCATTAGGAACATTATTAGAATAACTATATTCATTATCTTCCAATGAATATGTTTTGCTATCATAATCTTTGTCATTAGTACGACCAACGTCTCTGCACGACTTGCTTCTTGATATTGAATTGAATTTAACGCTGTTTGAATGGTCATCGTTTTCATTATATGAACTGAGATTCTTTGCACCAACCCAGTTAGCCGCGTACACAAGGTCCATAGTCCTGTCCGTGATGGACAGCCACGGGTCCTCCATGACCGCTTTTCCTGGATAATGCTTGATTTTCATAGTGTTGTTGATTTGCTTAGTGTCGCTTCATTTACATCATTGTGGAGCCAAAACGTTTGCCTGTGAGGAGTCGTTCTTAATAATGCTAATTCCATTTTCCCGTTGGATGGATGTTATCGACCAGCTGTTAAAGGTTACGACGGTCGGATGTCATTAGACGGGAGATTAATGTGACGCACTCGCTGTTTTTGTTACTTCGTAATAATCAGGAACGTAAATTACTCGAGTCAATCTGTGGAAGTTCAGATTTGATGCTGCAGCAAAATTTTCAATATATCAAGGCATAATTAAGTTTTTGCTAAAGTATAGCTAATTGGCTGAGTGAAAATTTCTCAATTTTCCTACTAAATGATTGCGTTAAGAATGGCGCGTTCGATTGATAAATGTATAACAATGGAAGGATTTTGCAAGCACTATTATACTTATCCGTGTCTAGAACTCGATTATTTTTCTTGAGATACAAAGCGAGTGCACCTTCTCGACAGCTGCACAGTTAACCGCATTGCTAACGAAGTACCCACCTACCCACCAATCATTTGAAATTGAAATACATGAGAAAGAACTTTGAATGTTTTAAACTTTACTGCGTGTTGGTAACTGTTTTTTCTTTTATGAATATTGCTACTAATTTAAAGTTAAACTATGAAAATAAATCAACAGCTGTGAGCTACACTATGGATGCGCACAGGCCACTGTTTCATAACTCTTTACGTATATATCTTTATTCATAAAACATATAAAACGCACCTGCATGGATCTCAGATCTTAATAAGGAATTAATAGCAATGAAAAGTTTGTATTCTACATACGTACAATCTACAATCTGTCCAATTCGACCTTTGCTTAAACTACATACATATAATATAATGAATGCGTTGTTTTCCGGTTAAGAGAGGGCTGAAATTATACGACCTTCAAGTCTGTGCTTCATAGGTAATTTGGCAAAAAATATCACCGACCAGTAAAGTTCGCAAGAGCGGACGCGTCACGGGATGCAAGCACGATTATTGCACATAAGGTAGTTTGCTCCAATGCATCAACGAGGAAGTGCTAACTAGGCCTCAAGACCCCATAAGGCGAATGCAAATGGAATTACATTACGTAATAATTAGATAATGGAGACTGAGTGAGTGCGAGTGGCAGCTAGCGAAGCAACTGCTACATACGGCCAGTTTATTGTTATTAATACTGTTGCACTTTCACTGGGGACCTTAACAACACTATATAAATTTAAAGCAGATGTACACATCGAGATATGGAATCGAAAGTCAGCCCTGAACTAGAAATACAATTAGCATATTATAAAGATAAAGTAATCAATAAAAACAGTGTAGGTGAAGAAAACAATAACAAACGATACGTGTAAAATTAGCAGCAATCATTAAACGCCTGATCGAGTTAGTAGGAAACGATTTCTAAGACATCAGCCGATAGACGAGTTGAAACAAGTTCATTGGTCCACATATCCAGTCGGCTGGTCAGCGATGATACGTGAGAAACATATCCAGGAACTTGAGAAATTGTGGCCGATGCATGGTTAGCTACTTTTCTATTAATAGATCAAATATTGCCAAGAGAAGTCACTACACTACCTTCAGTAGTAAAACTATCAAAAATCAAAATAAGGGCAAAAATATTCTTAACAGAAGCTTATGAAACATGACGTTGTGACCAGAAAATTTGCAAAGATTTTTCATAACAAATTCTTAGGCCATTTTGCGATTAAACTCTTTACAACGCCGCTTGCAAGGTTTCCTAGAATATCTTTGTGTACTACTGACAGTGCAATGACCAGTCATCCACCTAAAATCTTTAAGATTTTTACGGTTTTATTTATTCAATGTCTGTGACTGTATTTAGCTATCCAATTGCTGTTATCAGCACAACCGTTTACAATAGATAATGGTCAATACAATGCAAATGACTCGTCATTCTATATTCAGTGCAATCTGCTTTTGCATTGGCAAAAACTACATCGAAAGCAGTAAAAACCATTGATGCATCAATGAAGTACAAAGTCATTGATAGAATTACAATATGTTAGTCAGATACGTATATAGCACGCGCTGAATTTATTTAGAACTAACGGTAGGTTACTCGAATCATAAACAATGGTAGCCCTTTCTCCTATTCAGCTGACTTTACTATTCCAGTGTGACATTCGCAGCGGATTGGTCTATAAGGATTATACTCGTATTAAATATTATACAAACAAGAGCAATCTGGACTCACACATTCAGCAATCAATCAAGCACTTTGTCTTGCTTCAGTTAAGCAATTATTATAATCATATATATTTGTATACGTAATTCTATGTCGTAAAATACTACAACGGTGTTATAATCACCAACTGACGTTTCTATTTCGAAATATTTGTATTGTACCTACAAACACTTTTTACGGTCTGATGATAATTTTAATAATCGGATGAGTTATTATTATGATAAAATCATTTATGTGCACTATTGTTAACACGCAAGGGAGACAATTCTCTATATGGTATGTGGATACTATTTATCTGTACTTTCTAATCTTTGTATGAATACAAAAACGTGACAATGATTCGTACACGCATATTAAATCGATTCATATTACTCGATAAACAAGTTCCAAAGTGTGTTAGTGCAACAATGATTTTAATAAGTTAACGAGGCGTGAACTGATTCGTATTGCAATACTTGCAAGGTATATCATTAATTATGAAACCGGTACATGATTGATTTAGTTCACAACAGCAAACTTCACCAATTTATTATTCAACGAGGACGACTCTAAAGTGAATTAATGGTCAATGTTGCTATAGCATTAAAAAGACGAGGTCTAACGAGACAGTGATGTCATACTATTTAGCCAAACGCAGGCATAGAAAGCTCGAGGCTGCTCGTACATTAATATGCTAAAGTATCTTCACTGTGAAGACAACGTTCCAAAATACTTTCACGCCACACGGGTAGTGCACGCAAATACGAGAGGCTTGCAATAACCTTGTAGTGCATGAGAGCCTCCAAAACGTTACTTTCAAATTGTGAATCGGACTAAAGGACACGATGTTTATAAAAATATGCTCATAAAATCCAATGACTTCGAAGTCTATAACTTTAATAAAGCTGTTTTTGCAATATTCTCGAACATATAAAATTTTGCTGCAGCATCATGTGAGTAACATGTTAATTTTACATCCTTTTTGGTGGATTTGAGTTTATCCGCCGAAATCTCTACTGCAGCGACAGCTGCTGCTTCCGCGAAAATACACTTTATTTTAACACAACAACACTTCACACTATTTACCATAGTTCAATGGAATAAGTCTCCTCAATTCTGCTTAATTGAAAAACAAAAACTATACACAAATCACATCACTTGTCTCACAGTGAAGTCGATCGCGACTATTTTAAATTCGGAACGCGAGACATTGGGGACACAGCGACCAATCACGTCAGCGCCGCTCCGCTTACTGCTCTACTCCGATCCGATCAACTCCTGCGCAAACGCAGCCGGCTGACTGCGCGTGCGGTTGAGACAGACTATGCGGCAGACAAAGACAAAACATATACTTACCTGAATAATAAAAGCTCCAAGCTCACAAAAGGTGGACGAGGTGGTGAACCTTTTAATTTTGATCCTAGAGATATTGGCGCCGATTTCCTTGTTCACAAACTAAACTAAATTTAAGTTCAGTGCATCTTATTCTTTCTATTTCATTAAGAAAAGGAACATAAATATTAGTTTAGTCCTGTCAAATTAGTCAGCTCCTGACATGAATTGACGTATTTTTAGTAAACAATTTTTTAATCACGTCTAAACTTGTCTATGGAGTATCTTGATTTCACAGGACTAAACTAATATTTATATTCTGTCCTTTTCTTAATGAAATAGAAAGAAAAAGATGCACTGAACTTAAATTTAGTTTAGTTTGTGAACAAGGAAATCGGCGCCACGGTAGAGCAGTTTAAGCTGCGACTAAAAATTGTTCCTATGTGATGAACGCACTTTTCGGATTACTACTTACAAACAGCACGTGTTTTCGCATATAACGCTAAACACTTGTTAAAACATTGAAACAGTCGAAGGTGATCACAATAATGGTGAAAGAACCTATGATATTGCAAATGTTGACACATATTCACATTTATGTGACCATACTTTGAGCAGTAGCAAATTGTATGGATATCAAAAGTTGGAGCAATTACACGTCAGAATCAGAACCTAAGAATATAATAATATTAATAATGAGTGAATGCAAACGGTTATAATGAGTTGAATCGGCAAGGTATCGCCCATGACCGGATAGTTATCAAATGTTATTCGTTGAAGGTAGACCTTCAGATAGACACCGAAAAAGTCATTAGTCTATTTTAATAGTGCCTTTAGCAACGTATAATTAATATCAACGAGTGCAGCAGTATTTCTGTTAAAAACACTGGTACCATCATGGATTTAAAATATAAACTAAAGTAAACGGGCAGCTTTGGTACATTGAGAGATGGTTTAGCAACTTTTTGCACATTTGTGAAGTCAGTGACACTTATTGCGAGAAGCTTCATAGTGGACTTTGCTGATACCTCAACCAAAAACATTTTGGACGAAAATACTAAATAAATTGAGAAATAAGGTTAAGAAATAAGGTTCTTCTGATAAAGACAAATAATAAGCATATAATGTCAATATCAATACAATTACACAACTAAGTTTCTGAATGACTGCAAATAGTGTTGCAAAAGAGAAAGAAAAGTTTAATCAATATTAATAGCGAACAAATAAAATCGAAAAGAAAGCGGTTAATAGATTAAATTGGTGAAACAAACAGGGAAAATTTACAATTACGATCCAGCCATTGTGCCAATCAACGAAGCGTAAGAGAGCATGAAAATTTTGCAATATAACAAGACAGAATAATTTATGAACTAAAATCTTTAAAAACCGACAAAACTACAGTAAGATGAAAGCTATCGCTGGATATACATCACGTAACTCATCTTCAAAACCTGTTATTATGATCTAAGATTTCAGAAGAGCAATATTTTTTTAAAGAAATGAATTCTACGGTTAAATTTTCTTAGTATAACGTGCACTAATGGGTGCAGAACATAACCGCTCCGTTGGTCATCACAAAGATATCATCATAAAAGTATTATACATGTGAATTCGTGATCATAAAACCCGTTCTACAAGACATGTTGAAGTTATAAATTAGGTTTATGCTTTATAATTTGTCTAGTTTATCCGTTTCTTTTGTACCATGTACAACCATTGCTGATTTATCCACCATCCACTTTTCATATCGGAAAAGTTCATAATAATATGTTGTGTTACTGAATGATTACTTAACGGTAAAACACCATGTAATTATGGTCGGCGTCGGCGAATCGAAAGTTCAAGTAAAAGTAGAAATGCTAATCGTGAAGATGTTCAGTCGGATTTCATTTGTGACGCAATTACTCCACGGTCAAGGCTGTGGGCTGTGGATAATGTTATGGTTTCACTTTTAGGTACTGCTGTTACCTTAACAGTTTTATAGGGGCACTTTAGACATTGTATGGAATATTTTAAACTTATACCCCTTTATTCATAAACGTTGCTTAAAGTCAAGTACTGATTACCGATTATTGTTTAACTATACATTTTTGCCGTTTAAATGTCACTTAACTTTAATCATCGTTTAAATAAACCTGATGTATAATGCTATAGACCTCTACTTTATTTAAAGTTGTTGTTTTTAATGAAAATAATATTTCAGGGAATCCCGTATCCCTCTCGAAATTAGGAGACTTAACGTCTAACCCATTTAATGAATATCTCCTAGACAATTTCTAAGAATTCCTTGTTAAATTCAAAAGAAATTCTGATGGATTTTAAGCCCAGTTCTTGCCTTGTTCATTTACAGTCATCCAAATGGAACGAGTGAATACATGCTCGTAGCACTACCTCCATTTGTTGCCTTGTCTAATTGAACAATGAAGACAGGCATGCAGCCAATTCTTTCCCCTCGTTTAAATACGTAACGTACTTTCAATGAGTGACGTCATCGACCCGTATCTTATTTCATAGGGTGTCCTTAAGGGCACCTCAATGAATACGTTCACATTTTTTTACATTAGGTATCAGAACGAAATGAATGGCGTTCAATGTTAGCTGTGTAATGTTTGACATTCTTAAATACTAGTAATAACATAGATATGTTCTAAGGATTGATATAATAATTTAATCATACCTTTAGTGGCATAGCTATCCCATCGTCTGAGGTTTGTAATTTAGCAAGAAACTGGTATGATGTATAGTCCTCAGAGAACACCATTGAACTTTACAATATGTGTAAATAATTTCACATATAAATTCTTATAAGTGTGACTGCATTAAAATTGAATATTGAGAGCAAATTAAGAATCTTGAAATTGTTAAAACTGAACTAGATCCAATATTATTAAAGCAACCACTAACAGTTAACAGTGATGCATATCTGATATCTCAAGCAAACTGAACTTATTACGCAACTAAATTATGTGTTAAGTAACAAAAGACAGTTCTAACAACTTTTAATAGAGCTAATATCAGAATTGGGTCACAACAACGAGCCAAAGCAAATGTTTATAACGAGAACTATTCAGATCGTTAAGAGAAATCGTCTGATACGGATGGTCACCCAGCTAGAATGCATGCGTAGAGACAAATGACTGGACCCGACAATGCACTTCTTGCTAATTAAATCTTGGAGAGTTTTGTACGAGATCTTATTATCTTATGCAACTAAGATTTTTTTATAAAGATATTGGAATCAGAATAAGTGTAAAATGTTTTGGGATTACCACTTATTGGGAAATCCCAAAACGATAAAATATAAACAATTATAATATGTAAATAAAATATAAGTCTCTTGCAAGATAGACATAGACTATGCTTTATTATTGTGAATCTTATCATACTTTAGATAACGTATTCATTTTTCTTCTTAGAGTTTTTTCTTTATTTTATGTAAGTGTCAGTAAGCTCTATTTAGAGGTGCTTTGTGGTTTGTTTTAATATGAGTATTAATTGGGACTATAGAGACGGCATTGGGAAACTGTTTTAAAGCAGTTGGCAATTCAATATTTACCAACATCACGGATGTTACAAAATGTTCTATACGCCATTTTATTACGTTGCCTCACAGAATGGTAACAACAGATAATTTGTCACATCCCAGTGTAATTTAGGGTCAATATTACTAGGTGCGTGATTCTGAAGTTATTCGCACAATAGGCTCAAATGTTTCGAGGCATTAAGGTCGTGTTGGTCAACGACCAGGCCTAAGCGAGTGGAACTTAAAGGAAAATTGCTTGTTGCGTCAGTTTGATGCGACTGGTGTCGTAAAATTTCGGAATAAGGCAATTTTAAACGCACTCAATGTAAGCACATTTGTGATTGCAATTGAACGTGACAAGTTTTTAACTAAAAGTATTTCTACATTGTCGCAGATTAGATCAACGTCTTGATCCTGCATTTGGTCATCGGGTTAGATATTTATATTGGCTTCTTTTCTTGTTTCTTTGTTCATCTCCTTGACTTCTTTAACTAAAGGCATTCAAACCAAAGGTCAAACCGTTATATAAGTTATGACAAACTTGTTTTAAAATAACAATTTATTTAGTTCGGAATAAAATCAAATGCAGTAAGTTGCATCAATCGTTTTGTAAAATTAAATGTGTTCCTTTTTACCAATTTCAGCACGGAATAAAAAAGAAGTGTAATAAACCATTATTTCGTAACTAATAGACGTAACCGCAGGTAGGCGAAATTTTAAGTGAAACTTAAATTTATTATCACAGAAAATAGTTCCGACGGAAAAATTTCGTGATGCAATTACTTATAAGTAACTTATTACTTATTTCCTCTGAAGTTAGGCGTTCACTTTTCGACCACTTGCCTAACATATATTTTACCCCCTTACTAATAAACGTATTATATCAGATGAATAGTTACACACCGATTTTTCTCTTTCAGTCGACAGTACTTTGACGTTTGAAAGAAGAAGACAAAGCGTTGTGTAACTATACAGGCGCTATACAACGTTTATTAGTAAGGGGGTTAGAATATAAATATAATAAGTCAAGACACGGAATAGTTTGATAACATTAATGAACTATAATAATATAAGAAGGTCACATGGTTTGTTATCAGTTCAAAAGCTGTAGTTTAATTATTTAAGATGTATTAACTCAATACGCATTAGTTACGAATTATCGTAACTAATCAAAAGTCTAAAAGAAAAGGTCAGTGCCATTGAGAAATATATGTTTTAGGTCGAATGGGTTGATAACAAATTTAATTTTGACCATTTTTTTTTCGCACATAAAAAGGTACAAAGGCGGACTTAATGCCTTAGGCATTCTCTACAAGTCAACCAGAGGTGGTGAAGAGATTACCATTATCCTTTTCCCATTTGAAAGAAATACTCTTTGAATTACTTGACCCAATTTTATTAATGTTACCGATAAGAATAACTTTAACATATTAATTACATGGTGCAATTATTATTGTATGACGCTTTTAAAGTTGGTATAAATAAATATCAAGTTTCGATTTCGTCAGAATATTCATCGTTATCATGCTATCTCTGTATGAGAAGAGCCTTTGCCCTCCACAGTGGGACAATAATGGTCTGGTATTATTGTTATTATCTGGTCAGGCACTGCATAGACGCATCAGTAGACTAGGTACTGTACCAGGTACCAGCTGCATTGTTGTTTTTACACAAGTGTTCGACGATTGGGCAATAGAAGCAAACGTGCTCTATATGCATAAATGATCTCTGGCTATTATAGCACGTAGGTACAGCTCATATTGATATTACTAGAAAGGGAATCAATTAATTGGTTGCTTTTATTCCTTTGTGACAGATGCTGCTACTGAAGAATCTCACAGGTCAAGTTTTTTTTTCTTTAACAATATTATTATTCTCTCGGATAAATCAATCGATGTGTATGAACCGTGGTATGAACAGAACACAATAGTCTGTGATGTTTTATTTTCATAAATATTTTTACTAAGATGATGCTAGGGCTATCGTTATTTTCTTCTTGAATAAGACCGTCTATTCTAGTACTGTCGTACTTGAATCTCGATGTAAGTATGTCGGTTTAAATTGAGTTGAAAGTTAAAAGTCATTCTGTATTCGAGTCGAGATTTATTAAGTCTTGAGCATCGTTCTAGAATATGGACCTTAGACAGTAATAAGATTGCCAGTGTCTTCAATATTGTATGTTAACATCAATTCAACTTAAGTGCCTACAAGTACTGGTACAACTTGTCTACAAATACTTGCCAAGTCTCACTACTTCATTTATGGTAAATCATACACGTTACTCGCTCTGTAATTCAGGGCTGTCACATATTGTCGTCAATAAAGCTTTCATTAGGTTCATCAGTTCCAATAATTTAACATGTAAAGATTTTTATGTTTATCTTGAGCTCAAAGGTTGTGTGGTAAAATTTTCTTGCGTAGTGCACACTGCACAGCCACACCATCTACCTATTTGGAGCATGTTTTTTTTTTTCTTGTTTTAGCCAGCCAGTGAAGGCAGCGTTTTCTGCGATAGTACAATGTTGGAAGCAACAACCTACAATTCTAGACCACTATTCATGTCAACGGGAAATTACGTTTCCAATCAGGAACTTAGGAAATCGTTATAACACTATACAATTGAAACTATCCAACGCAACACTGATTGTGAACCCTGCAATCCAGCTATCACCGTCGAGTTCTATCAACATCGCACAGCAAATAACACACGGACGCTCTTTACTTTCACTTAGAACACGACCAGTAGCCGGGGGGCTACAACGTCACCTATTAAGTCTTACAAAAAGTCGACAAGGTCTCGAATGTCGATCTCCGCCTCCCAAGGCCGTGGTCCGATCACGCATTGTCTGCACTGACAGAACTTTTTGTACATTTCGTAATAGTACCAAGAGTCTGTTTGCCCTCTTTATCTAGTTTCCGTTCTGGAGCGTTTTCTTTTGTTATTATTCTTGGAATAGTGACATTTATTTTAAAATTGACCTTTCTTAGTTTAGTGTGCTTTATTTTTATCTTTACATTATTGAATGTATAATGATTGTGTTGTTTATTCATTTGGCATTTCAAAAGTCTACCTCGCTAGTTTTGTAACTTGGAACGTGTATTTCCTATTTTTTTATATTTCCTTCGTGTTCCGTCAACAATAAAATATTATAACAAAGTCAATGTTGTAATAAAATCTTATTTTATTATGAAACTAATAAAGTTATAAACTCATTACGTATTCGGTGACATTAATTACCCCAAATCTAATGAATATTTATTACAAGTTACCTTGTTTCGTCCGGCTTTCAATAAGATTTAGGCACAAGTAACATTTAAGAGACTCCATCTTTAAAATGAAGTTAGCCTTAGTTTGTCATACAATCATTTTCTGAAATTACAAGTATGGTCAAAAAACTTGGTACCTACTTAATCAAGAGCATTATCTCCGAGCACGTAGGTGTTAATAGTGACTACGGTATTTCCCAAGAATTACATTATGACGCATTTAACTTAGTTTGAATTCATCACAGTGTGAAAACTTAGTAGTACAGACGCCAGCACATCAACCTACACCTAACTGTCAAATTTTCCCAATCAACATTGAACCTTATGCTTTAGCGATAAAGTTGAAAATCTATTACAGAAATCTGACAGATTGTAGTAGGTTGATGTGCTGGCGTCTGTACATCTTGAATAGATTTTTTCAGCGTACAAACACGATTAAATATTTAATTATATTTAATTGTTGGATGTTTATTTGTGAAGCCATCTAGGTGTGACTACAAACTCAATGGGAGGAAAATATTTAGAAAACTTTATTACCTTCATCATAATAAACAAGGTTTTATCATAACTATACATGAACCGGATCTGCTCAACCTTTTCAAAGGTACCTAACTTCCTAAGTTACATTAGTATTGACAGTTAAAATTGACTACGGGTTGTCTGACACTTTCCCTCTCCTTAAAAACCGCAAAAGTGTCAGACTCAGAACCATTCAGAAATGATTTAAAATTATAGAAAGACGTTGAATACACCGCAATCCGCAGTATCTGATGCACGGTTGCACACTCTGAGTGGTTTTCTGGTTAGGGGGCCTTCACATTTAGCGTTAGTTGACGTCGCGGTGACGCCGCGTAGACGCCGTGCAAGCATCGCTCGTGTAGATGTACCTAGTCCTTTCACATTCATTATATACTTCTGATATTGCATCATTATCTCTTATTGTCGTTAAAATAGGGTTACTGTTGAGTTGCTGCTCTTAGAGGTAAAATAACTGTAAAGGACCACGGAAAGGACTGTATGACGTGTGCTTTGACGTGGCTTTAGCGTTGCGTTTGCGCAGTGTAGTTCGAACGCATTATAAACGGTGCCTTCGATGTCAATATTCGTGTGGATGTCGCGTTGTTGTGTTCTCTCTCGGAAGTGATAATTATGATAAATACCCAGGTTTTTTTGCTTGAAAAGACGCATTTATTGCGTAATTGTCAATGATTTCAAAAGCGTAATATATAAGTCAATGGTAATTGTTTATCGATGCATCGCCTCGAGCAAGGTACCCGTATAATAGAATGAAAAAAAAAAACGCTTGAAGTATTCAAAACATACAGAATTTAAAATAACATTTTTCCTCTAGAATTGTTACTAAGGCTTAGTTAGTTCTTTTATCTAATAAAAGCTGCACTTCCTACCTACATTTTCGTATACGTGCAGGATATATCGCAAGCAAAATACCTACCTAGCTATAGCTATCGAAATGATAATTAATTGATTAATTTACATAACAAACCAAGAAATATTTACATAAATATAATGAAATGTCGTTGTTACGTGTTGATATCCGCCCTCATTAGTTTGACCTTATGCTCCTGTTTATTAAGTTTCACTACGTTACCTACAGAAACGCGTTCCATTTATTTGACGAAAAATTTTTTGCTCATAAATCATCTAAAAAAAGTTTATTGTGTCTATTTATAAAAATTTTTTGTTCCTCTCACGTTTTGCGCCGAACGAGTAACAATAAAAAAATGTACCAACAGTAGTTTATATTATTTATCTTATAATTAATGTTATATTTCGGTACAGTTACGTACAGATAATTACCGTTATTAAATTTATGTAACGTAATTGCCAACATTATATTTCGATTATATAAAAATGTTACATATTAACATACGTATTTAATTATGAGATCGCATAAGCTGTTATTGAAACTTCATCATAATTAAAGGTAAAATGAACTGAAATATTTAGCAAGGCTAAAAAATAACTACGTTTTTTGCTATTTGTCGGGGGATATGATGTGAATTGTGAATTGCTTGACCGCCAACAGCGTGACAAAGACGTCACGTTGCAAAGTCATTGGTCACCAAAAAACTTGCTGCAATTTTGCATGCTTTTTATGATTTCGATTAAGTTCCTAATGAAAAAAATATGTAAATGCGAAAGGAATGAATAATAGAATGTTTATCGTAAATGTGTGAGTTTAATACTGAATATTTTTTTTTATGAATTATCAATATGGTTTGAGTTTTTCACGTTAGAAAACCGAGTAACTAAGGATAAAATATTTTTATTGACAAAACAATAATATGAAAGTTCAGCTAGTAGGTAAAGTCAGGGAAACTTGTCCGTATAAACGAATCATAACACATTGTCATTCTATGGCAGGTGTATGACAATAATACCATGTCAAATTGTGACGTACGATAAAAACGAAGTGTCCATTTGCTTAACAATTAATTTTCTTGACTGTACGTAGTTAAATACTTATATCAAAGGTCTGGGTCTTTGTTACCTGATAATAAATGGTTTATTATTTATTATTTTTATTTTATATTTAAAGGTGAGGACTTTGAAGTCAGGTCAAACTTCTAAAGTAGGTACCTAAGTATGCTTTAAATTTATCAATCGGCAATAAACAATAAATTACAGATGATGCAATAACATAATTATTTTCAGGAAGGAAAAACGTTTGATTGTTTTCAAAACCGCGTTAAATAGAAATAATAAGGAAAACTCAATTGCTTAGTAACTTCAGGTAATAACTATTTCAGATGTTTTCCTCATATTTTATTAATAACCAGGTAAGTAATTCATTTGTATTTTATTTTATACTTAAAAAAACAATGAGGTACCATTTTTTAATTTCAATTCTTCTTCTTCGTGTCGATGGCACAACAGTTATTTTTTTTGTAAAATGCAAATAAATTAATATCCACCCAAAGTAATCTCTATGAGATGTTATGTCTAGAAATACATACAGAGAAAATGCATACGTAAGGTGGGGGGTATATTTTATAGTCTACCTAACTTGTCTAGTTTTTCTATCCTGTTAGTCCACAGACGTATGTAGTCCTAAGAGTAGGTAAGGTTAACTACTACTATTGAACTAAGAAAACATCCCTTATTGCAATGAAGTAAAGGCTCTGTCAAAGTTATCATGGATGTGCGCTTGACTTTACTTGGCAGGAAAAGTCGCGGGTGTCACGGCAGCTGCTTTTCCGCTTTCTCGAACGCGCTTAGGGAAAGTATCCACTTCGCTTGAGCATAGTATCTCTATGAATATGACTATGTTTGTTTCTAAACACTATGAGAGGTTGCTATTTAGCAGATATCGCCGGATACTTGTTATAAACGAAGGATACGCGCGAATTAGACACATGCAAGGAAAATTATGTTTTGGAAAATTGCCTTGTGGTGAAATCTGTTGGTTGAAGATATCACTCAGATGTGTATTACTTTTGTTACTTGTTTGAGTTTATTATGGAAACTTTCGTGTTTATTTTTTTTATTTTTTGTAGGTTAGACAGTCCAAGTAGACCTACGTTTGATTAGGTATTAATGATAAATAGCTTTGTATATTTATAACAATCATGCAATTGCCACCTATAGTGCATATATCAGTAGCGTATAACGTAAGAAACTAGAAGTATATTATTTAATAATGTTTTTATATTAGATATGAGAATTTGTGTCACTAACTGTAATAGATATTTTATAGACAGCCAATCTACAAATTTGATTCGAAACATTACATTAAATAATTATAATAAATGGATCATAGTCCTATTGCTTAATTATGATTACAAAAACAAGAATGTTTAGGTTTAACTTTTATCGCCGTGAGTAGAAACAATAATGAGCGCCATCTAGTGTGTAATTGAATAACTATATAGCGCCACCTGTTGTCGAATAGACAAACCATACGTACAGCGCCATCTGTTATCGATAAGACAAACCATACAAACAGCGCCATCTATCTTCATTTCTTAGAACCAATGAACAGATAAAAGTGCTTTAGCTATTCGTCGCTAGATGGCGAAAACAATTCGTTCCTACTTTAATAGTTGCTACTCGACACAAGATGGCAGTAATCACTTGAAAGTGTTTGCAATACATAATATTTGAACGGTATTCTGATATGCAAAGGGGCAGATGGTAAAGTTAATAAAGTATGAACTTACCTTCCATAACATATACGATGCTGCCCACATCTCCTTCCTTGATGATGAGGCTGCCAGCTGCATATTCGACAGGATACATGCAGTCCACGATTTCGCGGATCTGCGTCATCTCAAGATTCTTCATGAAGTCATTGTCCAGTATTGCACCTTTGATCAGCTCCCGTGATCTGTAATGAGAAAATCACAATTTCGTAAGAATGGATTGAAAATTAAACACGTTTCTGAGGTTTTCGTGAGGGTGAAAGCATTACCACGATCAGTACAGTACCGTACGTACCTACTAAATGTATCGTGTACTGTGTTTTTGTGGTAGGCATTTGAATTTAAAGGATATTTTTTTTGGTGTTTTTTGTTAATAATATCGTTCGCCTCAACCTCTTGCTTGAAAGGCTGGTATTTTCATGATATGGTTAGTATGATAACGTATCTAATTTTAATTGGCTGGATAGACTATAGTAGAAAATAATAGATTCTCACGAGCATAAAACATAAAAACTACACGCCCCAAAGGGTTAGGCAGAGGTGTACCTTGGGGTTGTAAATAGATGTTCCTACACATAAAATAACAACACATACCTACCAGCCCATTCCGATATTCATTTTTATATTTTTTTTTACAAGTTTTTACGTATAAACTATACATCCTTTTGAGGAACTGTTAAACTAACAGGAATTCATTTAATTGTCGCCAATGTTTGTTTCATAATATTGTATCAATGTGTAGCCATACATTGCGTATCTACTTACTATTGTAGCCACACATATCTAGGTAAGTAGGTAGCTAGAATTTTGTAGAACCCGATTGTATACAATCAAATGAATTCTTGTCGATGTTTAAGTAAGTACATCTTTTTCAATCTGCCTATACCTACCTAATATCCAATGTTAGGTATTTTATTGTCACATGACTTAGATCATACATAGGCAGTATAACCACATAAGAAAAGTCAAAATACCTACTAAGTACTAGCACGTGCTTATTTTAATTTTTCTCATATTGTGATAAAGGTCATTGGGCGTTTTTGATGTATACTTGGATCAAAACAATATCTTAATTTTCTATAAATCATTAAAGATATCAACTACTTCCCGTACCTATACCTACACAAGGCAATTTCAAAGTGCCCTATCAACTTTAATGACAATAACCTTTAAATTATTACAGTAAATTAGTGTCATAAACCACGGCTTAGGACCTGTCTATGATGAAACTAATGCCATTACTAGAGGAAGGAAGGACATGCATATTATCATTGTTTATGGTCTTATGCTGAAAGGCACTTCCATAGTAGGTAATAATCTATGGTAGGTAAAAATCTTCTACATGATAGGAACATTATAGTCACCTACTGTCACTAACATATCGCTCATTTGGAAAAACATCGACGTGACTGGTGCTTTAATTTTTTTACGGCTATGCTTTTCTTAAGTAAATACGCTTTCTAAGTGCTTTGGCATATTTAACTCATTTTAGAGAAAAAATACATTTATGTAGGTAAGTACCTACATTAAAATACATTTTTGATGCCCTTTGATTATTTCTCCTCCCTTTTTATATACTTGTACATATTATTATTTTTAAGACCGTTAGCTTTTTAAATTATGTAAATATTTAAATCGATTATATGAATTGTTTTGTCAAGGTAAAACTGTTTACGTCGATGTTTCTCCAAATGAGCGATATCATCATGTTTGTTTACCCTAAAGACAGTGAACCCACATTTCACATCTTAACCCCCTTACAAACTTATTCTATCAGATGAATAGTTACACACCGATTTCTTTCAGTCGTCAGTAGTTGGACTTTCGAAAGAAGAAAACAAAGCCTTGTGCAACTATACAGCCCCGTACGCCAAATACGCGCATTGACGTGGAGTTGCGGACACCTGCCCGTATTAACTTAATACCTAACTATACAGACGCTATACAACGTTTATTAGTAAGGGGGTAAGTATAAATCCTAGGTCGAGAGCGAGCTTTGTACAAAAAACCGGGAAGAAACTTAGGATTTCACGCTAAATAGCTGTGCTTGAAACCACCAGTCCACCACATACATAAGATCACGCCTGTAATTCCCTTGGGGTTAGGCAGAGGTGTAGGTACCTATAGTACACTCCCATTTCGCCAGTTATTGTCAAGTCCCAATTAGACGAGCCTATTGCCATCAACCGAGCACAAATCCAGACTCTGGGCTGCTATTGAGAAATTCCAGATGTAAGCGTAGCGTCAACAACGCGTCATACTGACGTCACGCAAAATCCTGCATCTCGCAAGCAGGGTTTACCGCGCATCTAGCATAGATAGAACAGCCCGACATGAATCATCAGGCAGTTGCCCGCCAGACACAACACCCGTCTGGTCGGAGGATTCTCCCTTTTCTATAGAGTATGAGTGAACTTTACAGCCTGTTCCTTCACACCTTTATATAAGAATCCAATAACGGTTTTTCCGACCTGGGTATGGAACCTTGGACCTCAAACTCAGCGGTAGCGCTTGCGACAACTAGACCAACGCAAAAGAAAAAGAAACAATATTTTGTTTGTGAATCACGTGTTTACATATTATGTCCTACAAGTACCTATGTAGTTACCTATGATATGACCCGCATAGCGGTTCAACGAATGGTGAAATATGTTCATTTTGAACAGACATTTATTCAAATTGCGTAAAAACCTCTTTCACAAGTTTCTACTTGTTTTTATTTAAATACAAACTAATTAACCTAACTACCTAACAATAATATGTGGTTTGTTAGTAAATAATAGAATCACCTCGGCATCCAAATAGTTACTCGTGAATAATAATAGGTGCCAACCTATTACTGTCCCATTGCAGCCACTGCAGGATAAAGGTCTATTCTCATAGAACAAAACAGACGTTTATTTTGCAAATATGGGTAATACATAGGTAATGTGTTAAAATACATTAAACCTCAGCTATATTTCACCATTCGGCATGCTACATTTATATTATTAACACTAGCAGCGCCCCGCGGTTTCACGCATAAGTGTCGATCCCATGGGAATATCGCGATAAAAAGTAGCCTATATGTTAATCCAGGGTGTCAGCTACCTCCACACAAAATTTTATCAAAATTGTTCCAGCCGTTTGATCGTAAAGAAGTAACAAATATATAAACATACACACACACAAACTTTCGCCTTTATAATATTAGTGTGATGTGATTCACTTAAGTTTCACAATTCACAAAAGCCAGTAGGCCCTGGGGGCCTAAAAAGGCCACTTTGGCAGAATCATAAAAGGATAACATTATGAATCGTAATAAAAGTCTTAAAATGGTCACAAACTGACAATTCATAATATTATTTGCGTACAATTTCATATCACGCAATTCATCTGTTTGACAGTTTTGTACGGAGATTCGTAAAATGGTCCACAAAATATGAATATTGTGAATTGTCAGTTTGTGACCATTTTACGACGTTTATTATGATTCATAATGTTATCCTTTTATGATTCTGCGAAAGTGGCCTTTTTAGGCCCCCTGATCTATCAATCCAGAGCTATTCAGGCAATTCATTCCTCTGATAAAAATTCAGTCACTTTGTAGCACGTTTTATCTATCAAAAACTCACGTAATCTACTCTTAAACAGCACTGTTGTCAAGTCTTTCCAACCACTTGGCAATTTATCTATTTAGATAAAATTCAAAGTCCTGACTGACTGATATAACAACGCACAGCCTAAACCGCTGGTCCTAGAGACATGAAATTTGGAGGGTGTGTTCTTTGTGAAGAGTAGGTATCGACTAAGAAAGGGTTTTTAGAAATTCCACCCCTAAGAGGGTGAATGGGGGAGAGTGAAATTTCACGCAGACGAAGTCGCGGGCAGAAGCTAGTTGTAAATAAGAGCACGCACGATTTGTGTAACACACTAACAGTAGCAAGGGCTTTCATTTTGAGAGCCCAACAACATTCATTACGTTATTTACGTAGTTGAGTAGACAATTTTTTCGAACATATGAAGCAATGAATTAGCAATATCCTTCAAAATTATTCAGATTGTGATTGATATTGTGTTAAGCAATTAGGGTGCTGGATTCCTCACGATGTTTTTTTGACTACTGTCAGTAACATCTAAGATAGATTCAGAAAATACATAATTATGAATTTAAAAGTCACATTGATACTTCAAATAGATATTTTACCTAAGTGCTATATTATAAATGCGAAAGTGTGTATATGTGTCTGTCGGTTACCTCTTCTATCATCCTTGTGTGTGGCTGTTTGTATGGGGAATCAATAACCGCTGAATCGATTTAGATGCAACTTGGTATGGAGATAGTTTGAGTTGTGGGGAAGGATAAAGAATAGGTTTTATCCCCGATTTTTTTTATTTCTTTTTAATTTATTAATAATCAACTTATATTAACAGTTAGCACCACACATACAAGTTACCCCTTAATTATCCCTCAAGGGTTTAAAAAGGGGGAGGGGTGGTGTAAAGGGAATCAATAAAAAAGGACTATAAGACTTTTATCATTTAACTTTTCATTAGAAATAAAGAATTATTGGCCAATTAGTCATCCCATTAGGAGGTGAAATGAGAGGTGGAAGTTTCTATGGGGAATCTCAAAAATACCGCTATAGTCCGAGATTGATGAAAAAGCAGTTTGGATAAAAAATAAGCTACCCAAATTATTAATACCATGCGGACGAAATCGCGGGCAAAAACTAGTTTATTATAAATTATTTATCGCTGTTATAAATTAGTAGCGTGTTAATATTTTCGCTATTAGGCGTATCGATATGGTTACAAGCCAATAAAAATAATTGTATATAAGTTAATTATTGACCTATTTTAGTAAAACGCCTGTTTTATTTATAATTTAAAGATAATTTATTTATTTTCCCATCAATCGACAGAAATTATTTAAATTAATATAACAATATAATTTAATTGTGTTTTATAATGGAACTAATAGACCACTTATAAAACATATTAATCGTCTTTAGAATGCATTTAAGCATAGCTCACACACGCTGTGTGCCGACATCTCACGCAGAATCTTAGCATAGACGTCATAATACCAAGTGCCCAGTCCATGTAGTTGTAGGAAACACTTTATTATTACACAACTTTACGACTTACAAGAAAGCCAGGTATAGCTACTGACGAAATGTTTTCATCTACTTTATAACCATCAAAAGTTTGCGAAACGCGAACATTCCTTGAAATGGCGCGTGTCGAACTTTCACAGTACCCACCCAAAAACCAAACCAGTGCTATAAATTTAATTCTCAAAAGATCTAATGTTGACAGAGCCGTCGGCGAGGACAGTTGTCACATAAAGTTCGAACGTAATTATACCAAATGGGATCAACGAAGGCACACGAGCTAACACACGTCGACCTCGCCACGGTGCCTTGCGATGCCTGTACTGAGAAGAAATTCAATCACTACCTTGAATGATTGATCGATGACGTTAAGTGTCGATATGCCCCTAAAAATTGATCGAAGTATCGATTTAAAGAATGATCAGCTGGTAGATCATTATTTCGAAGCACATTTCCATGATAAGATCGAACCAGTACAAAAATTCAAACATGAAAGCTCCCGTATCCATAAATCGTATAAAATTCTATGAAACAGTGTGCGCGTATACAAATAAGAAACGATATCTCGCATTGATGAAATCAAAGTTTAAGTAGACGAGTTATATGAAAAAGAATTACATTAAAACATTGAAGCAGATTCAGATCCTAAAACTAAGTAAGGTCACAATGTCACGGTCTATAGTTAGACAAATGAGATTTGTCGACACAAAACGTGAGAGCATGGTAAGAAGGATGAAGAAACATTGATGTTACGACGTAGTCGTTAAGTACTTATTCGTGACCGATAAACGGACTTAAATTAAAAAGGCAAATAGTATTTACAAAAGAAAACATGAAAACGTGCGATTAGTATTCATGAGACGACGTTTGTTACCTAAAAATGATGACGGTGATGCGAAGACGTTCTGAAAGTCTATGTTATTTTTTGTTCAAAAGTAAAGTCCCACAAAAGTTTCTAGATTCAAAAGACGACATGACTGTGTACTTGTTTTATGTAAATCAGTTCTGTAGTTGGTGCGACTGACCTGTTAGTATTATTATCTTGGGATTTTTTGCTAGTCTGAAGGCCAAGAACAATTTTTGTATCAGTAATATCGATCTTTGCAACAGGGTTCCTACAGTAGCGATAAGAAAAAAAATTTAATCTGAACTATCATTGACATTGCCAGTACACTCATTAGTATTATTACTATAATATCTATAACAAGTTATTTATTCTAGCAGTATAAATGAGCAGCGTTGGAAACAGTATTTTACTGGTACGAGTAACTGTATGAAATTCCATAAAAACGCTCGAACGAGCTTTTTGCAAGAGCACAAAATACAGGCTGCTGATAATTTTCCAGCTAATGAAAAAACCTTCAAAACTGCACTTGCAACCACTAAACTTGTTTTTCTTTATAACATTGTTATTTATTTCAAGAAAATGAATAACAAATTGTAAGCATTAGTCACACTAATAGAATAACATTTCATTTTATTGTGCAGTTTGAAAATTAAACTGCTAACGATGACATTGTTTTACAATTTTACACGGCGCAATACTCACTTATGAAGTTTCGGTATTTTCACTAATTTCATTTCATAACCCTGTGACAGCGAAGACAGCGGCTCCGCGGAGATAGCTGTCCTCTTCAGCCTCGGTTCACCAACATGGTAGACTCTGGTATTCTCGATGCCCGGTGTCTTCATCACGAAGCATTCTTCCTCGTTCTCTGTGCCATTCCTGCGACTGTCTATCAACTGTCTCGTCAGAGGCTTCACGACTTGTCTAAACTTGTCTATTTCATTTTTGAGGTATCTTATGGTCCCATCTTTTTCGTCGATCTCATGTTCCAGCAACGCTATTATTTTATCTCTTCGTTTCAATTCTTCTGTCTTCTCCAACACCAAGCGTTTCATTTCCAAATACTTCTTCTCCAGTTTGTAGTTGTGATCCAGTTGGCATTGTTTCGTGTGTGTTTGCGACATTTTTGACGCTGTTTTTTTCACTTTAACACTAAACTCTCTAAAAAGTTACTTTATAAAATTCCACATTGTATTATCGAATATTTATAATTTCCTATCGCGCTACTTTTAACGGAACTGTTTAACTGCATTGACGTATTATCAATACCTATATCATTGGAAAGATAAAACATTTTATTTAGTAGATCTACGACTTGTTTGAATCCACCTTTGTCATTTATTTGATATCGTATTGCTAGCCAGCGTCAAACATAAAAACTTTACAACTACTATTAGTGACGTCGATGTCAAGCGTTGCCATATAAATTGTAGCGACGACTGATTGTCCGATTCCCAAGTGTGTCAGTCTGTCGGTGAGTCAACCCCTCAATGACTTGCACCACACATATTGAAATATGTTTCAGTATAATTATGTGCATGCTGCCCGTCAGGCAGACTTAGCTTTGATTGGTTTTCATTAAACAAGGTTAATGATGCAGATTAATAAGCATAAAGACCAAACACACACACTGCCTCAAGCAAGGACATGGTGTAGTAAAAATTTGTGACATATAATCGTTATCTCCTTGAATGAAATTTATTGTTTCATTGGTGAAAGAGAAACAAGTTTTATGAATTGAGGTCTGACGCGAATTTCAATTATTCTTATCACGTAATTGAGCTTAATTTTCTTACGCTTAGCATAGATAACATTTGTATTCACAGCAGCTATATAGACACGAAAGTAATTGGAATTTTATTTATAAATACAAAGCTACATTTCATAGCTACACGCATGGAATATTAAATTCACACTTCTATCTAACTTCAACAAATATCCCACGAATTGTACTACACAATTTGCAAAACATACTGAATATCTTTTGTAAGAAACATATTATAATAGAAGTCCAAAATATTTTCGACCATTCACCACTAATTGTAGTAAGACCACATGATAAATATTGACAAGTTGCTTAGACATGTGTTCGTGCATCTATTAATTTTAATGCTTGACATTTCTCACTCAGCCATTGTGTCGGCCTACTCATTAACACTTGAATGACCGAATGATTGAGCAACACAAGTGCACAATGAGGCAGTTGTAACATTGCAACAGTTGCTGTGTGTAGGTGATATATATCATGTATATTTTCGTAGGTAAAGGTCGTTCAACTAATCACGCCTTTCTAAGTACACATAAGGTCAATGCAGCAGCAGTGGTACTCCTGACTTCAAGTATTTGGACCATGACATCATTGTAACCATGTAAAGTTCTAATCGTGTTACACCTATTAGTATTTTGCCAAATGTTGTTAACTAACTCATCGATCAGTGTCTCAGGTCATATGGAGCGTGAGTTTATTTCAAGCTTACTTCATTGAATAAAGAATTCGGAAGTGTTGAACAACTAGGGGTTAAAGAACGAACGTGTAAGAAATAGTTTTTTTGGTCTTGGCATCGTTTGTCATCAACTGAGATTCTATTGCCAAACACCTAATAAACTAATATTGGCCGCAAATGAGTTGAAAAAAAAAATGAAGTAATGCTGAAAGCCTGAAAGCAGGAACAAAGAAAACTGATAAGTAACACCATCTTTATCTGTCGGACATATCTACAGTTTTCATCGAACAGAAATCGCAATTCCATTCTTAACGAAACATTTCAACAATTTACTTTTATCTACCTATATATTACTTTAACATCTTTATTGACTGATAAGATATCGTTATATCACCAATAACATTACTTGTCACACATCAATTTGTGTATTCTACTACTTAGTTTGTGTAAACGTGCCACAGTATATAATTGTGGACTACAAAAGTTGACCTAGACCCGTTTTCTTTGATTTTGGACGAAAGCCCAGTGCGTTCTGCTACATTAAGCCTAATATCAATAAATATTTTTGTAGCTACTCTTCATTTTAATTGTCCCTTATCATAATAACGTAAGTGGAACGAATACACCTGTTAATAACTTTATTATCATTCGTTTTATTAATAGATTCTGAACTTGTT
Organism: Hydraecia micacea; assembly: GCA_914767645.1. Lineage (NCBI taxonomy): Eukaryota > Metazoa > Arthropoda > Insecta > Lepidoptera > Noctuidae > Hydraecia > Hydraecia micacea. The sequence goes on from OU611794.1 coordinate 9,326,627, forward strand.
GAGTATATTTTTAGAAGTTTGGTAGTGAGATCTTAGTTACGTATAATATTATGATCCATTTGTTAATCCACAAACGGATTTCATATAAATTCAGGCACTTTATGGTAATCAGTGCGTAACCCTGGAACGAAGACATTTATACATAAAGATCTGCCTCAGCTATGCTCGAATAAATAAATTACCTTATAACATTCTTGGCCAAGACTTTTAACATCAATCACTAGTAAAAGCTTGACTGAATGATAAATAAAGTAATATTTCAGGTTGCTTAGCAAAACACACACTGCGCATGTAATCATAATATCATGATACACATTTCTTATAATGAATGAGCTGTTTATACTGATTTGCTTCTCAATCAATTTAATGTACATCAAATGCTTCGTTTCTTTGACTGACAGAGCGATAAGCACAGCCCACACATAAAACTGGAAACGGGAAAAACATAAAGTATTCAAAACATAAATCAAGCATCGATTCTGTTTTTGCATACATTTTCCTTGGTCTAATAATAACTAACTTTACTATTAACAAAAATATCACCGTTAATATAGTAACTGAAATAATAATAAACAGCGAAAATGCATGATCTCATGTACCTATTGTAAAAACGGAATTTGAAAAACTTGACCTCAGAATCGCAATACTAAACTTAGTATTCAAAGCAGATGGAAGGTTGTCTAGATAAGAAGGACCATTACAAGAAGCAGATGTACTACAGTTTTGATTTCAGCTATCACGAACAAGAATTATTGTTATTGATGCGAATGAGGTAACTATTCATATACTTAATGGAAATTCTGTAACGAGCGTCATTAGGTAAGAGTTATTTAATTTTATCTAAAGGCCGATAATCTTCATCAGAGCATTTACGTCACTACAGTCGGTTAGGGTTACCTATATTCAGATGAACCGCTGCGCTGGAAGCGCATTTGTGATAAAAGATGAAACGATTACTAAAAACAAGATCAAAGCAATGAGTTTGATAAAAATATGGTAATTGGAAAAACCTGAATGCAGATATCAGAATGTATAAGTAGCTTGAAAAACACGTTCAATAAAATACGTCCGTTGGGTTGAACGTCTTCAGGTGACCCAATGTGTAGGTACGAATTCTTGCTTTCGCCCAAACAGTTTTTCCACCGAAAATCTATAGTGTGCCAAAACCCTTACGCATGTTCAGCTAAAGTTGACAAACTACAGGCTAATGCTATTTACGGTGGTTGACGTTATCGCGACAGAGTTGAAACTACCGAAAGCATTAGATTAAGCGTGGCCTGATGGCGTAATTGCATAATGTTTATGGCATAACATCATGCGACATGGCGAACGATTCCTTTGTTGATTTTATGTTCATCATAATCTCGTCTAAACTCCTGCAAAATATTTTAAACTTGTTGACATTTACGTCAGTGCAGCAGTGGTCAAATGCGTAAGAGTCGTTTGGAAAAATGAACTTCAATTTATGCAGTTTATGAAAAGTTGACAAAATACATAGTAGCGGATTTGTTCATCGAGCACTTAAGGCCTGCGTTTGAAATTGACTCTATAGTCAATTCTGAGATATCTTATATACCGCGGAAATGAACACCTAATTATTCTTGAATTTACGTTTTCTTTGGTTCTTGGTGTGATAATGACTATCATTAATTAATTTTGTCAACAAGGGAAGAGAAATATTGGCAATTCTGTGTTTATGACAGATAATTAATAATTTTCCTGACCGGTCTCGTTTCATCTTTGACCAAAGACTAAATCTCTGAATGAAATATGGACTAACGTCAAAACTCAAGTTGAATTTAGACAACAAAATATTTCCACGTACAGATCTCGACTAAATCATCAATCATGAGCAAACTCAGCTAAATTTCCAAAGAAAACACTAACAAATCTTTACGCTTCCTATATTTGGTTCAGTCTAAACAAATATTTATGAGAGCGATCTAGATGGAGGATCTGTGTCCGAAATAATCTAAGGTCAAACATGCAGTGTTTTAGTCACAAATATTGTGAAGTTTTAAAATAATATCTCTTAGTTGTCCTCTCATTTAGTCGAGCCCAATTAAAAGAAATTGTAGAAGGAATTTGCGGGTCCTTGACACACATTATGCTTTGAGAACTTTTGCATGTGTCCCAATCGTTAAAAATTACCAGCTTTCAGGTTGGTGTCACGACGGTGAAAAAATAGATGTGGGTTATTTTCGTATTCCAGACGCATCGATTTCAATGTTGATAGACACCTGTCATGGGACGCTTGGAGATGTCCATTTTTCAATCACGGTAGCTAAAAATACCCTGTGACAAGGCATTTCAACTTTCTCTGTCGGTGCAAGTTTGGTCAGTGTTAATTATTATACTGTAAAACTATATTTTCATTGCCTTTGGTAATAGGTTAGCTTTGCAAAAGATAGTTCAGATCTTACATAGAAAACGGAAGCTAGTCAAAACTCAAAAGCAGCGTTATCAATTGTGTGTGTAAAATTTCAGTAAGTATTAATTAATTTTCAATATCGCCGATAGTTGGAAAACATAATGACGAACTGCGTTCTTTAGCTGGAACATTTTTAGAAACACCTATAGGTGGATTTGTAGTAGCAACCATTTGTATTGTTGATTCTCAGATCGGTTTCACTTGAGAGACTATTATTATCGCCACAATACTATTGAATGCAAATGAACCGGAAACCTTTGTGATTATCCTGTGCTCTTTGGATGGACACGTCTACTGCTTTTTAATGACGTATACTAAAATTTTACAACGCGATAAAATATAATAGAAATGGCAATAAAAGGACTCGGAATAGCCGTGAGAGTACTTCAGTGTTTATTAATAAGAATGATGTCTTTGGAAAAGTCGTAAAACTTGAACAAAAGGACGGATTTAGAGGAAAATCTTTGCGATCAGGAAGACGACATCGAAGGTTGGTCTCGTTGCAAATCGACCATGCATAAACGTACTACTCTACTAGATAAAGTAAACATTAAAACAAGTACTGAAATAGAAGTGATCATAGTAACAATAGGTGATAATTGGTCAATTGTATAGCATCATAGAATGGTCTTCAACTCGGCGCCTTTGCCTTTGATTTGACGTCAAACGAAATATTATTTTCAAGTCTGTCTCTACAAAAAAGCTTTTATTGGAAATGTATCTCACTTTAGTTATTTATTTTCGCTCACTACCATTATTATACTTGGGTAAGATTTCTATCGCTGTGAATGCTAAAACTAGAGTGTGAAGTATTTATGTAAGAGCCCGAATTTTCTAGAAATTCACCATGACCAAATTGTAAATGTAACAGAACAACATTTATATTCTTGTTTAACTTCTGTTGCCTTCACTTCAACAAGATAACATACAGCTATTTAGACTGACTTCGCGTTCTGAATAGTTTTAGCAACATTTCAAGCTGAAACCTTTCCTTGTTTATTGCAGCTTTAACAGAATTCCTAAAAACTATTTGAATGTTACTCTTAGTCATTACTATTGCAAATATATTATATTTTTCGTTTTTCATCTCTAGATAGAAATACTTAGTTTATTTTCATGAATTTTGATTGAAGACCAATGTTAGAATCGTTTACGTTTTATAACACAGCTATCGTATCACACACAATATATTTTGTTGTACACGATCAAGAATATGACCATAAATACCCCGCGCCTTATTAGTCGTTACTGGTTTGTTATTGGGTGTCACTAAGATTTTCCAAACAAATATGGTCGTTTCGCGTGAATATTAATCACATTTGAATTAAACTTGACTTTGTTTACACTTTTAAAATTAGACTCATTTAGTCTTAAAACTGGAATGACACTGGCTAGCGTTTCGTAGAAATTTTAAACTAATGTCATAGAAAATATTTAAAATACGAAAATAAAATTCAAATAACATTTGATGTTCGATCAGCGTTCGATTTACGAAAATCGCAGGCGCGTACTAACAGCTGGTAACGTTATACCGGCTTGAACGTCGCGTGGGTACTAGAGTTGAGATCGACGCGTATTTCCACTTCAGCTTCGCAAAACGTTCACAATCGGTCTTTGCTCACTACATTATCATTTTAAACTTGATTGTCGCTGATGAATTCATTGACATAGAATTTGACCAGCTGTTTCGGACAATTAGGCTATGTGTTTGTGTATCTGTAATGTACATGTTAAGGACGAATATATTCAAGTTCGACTAAGGGATGATTCATATTAGACCGGGCCGCGCAAGGGGCGTGTCGTGTGCGTGGCCCGGACGGGGCACGGATTCATACAAAATGTATGTAACGTTTAAAATCCGTGCCCCGTCCGGGCCACGTACACGGCACGCCCCGTGCACGGCCCGGTCTAATATGAATCATCCCTTAGTGTGAACGAAGACGGCCGCTTTTTCTCGGTAATAATAGATTTTTTTGCGTTGTTTTTTGTAGGACTGATTTTTGTGGGAAGTCTATGTCGAAGTATTAGATATCATAATGTGTTCCATTTCCACCGACTTTTTACGGACCGATTCTCTTCGGTCGTGGGTATGCTCCCTTATTTGCAGATACAAGAAAAACAAATGAATGAACGATATATTTGAGCTTTTAGTCGGTATTTTTTTGTTAATTGTAAGCACGTTGAAGCAAAAAATTTGTCTATCTTGATGGTTACGCAATATGATTCAGAGGCTATTCAACTCTAACTTGGCAAAAGATTCATATTAAAAGATTCTTACTGATTTATGCTATCATCAGTTGTTATATATAATATAAAGTTTTCCTTTTAGGTACTCATAACACAAAAGCCCCGTTTTCGATACTTTTTGGTAAGAGAGAACCTAACATACTATACCTATCATTAGTTCCAGTTCATGTACATATTCGCATGCTAAGAATCATCATGTGAATAAGAGTAGAGTCAACCGACACTGACAACAGTCATGGACAATTGGACATGGCTGTAATTTATTATAGTTCCACCAATGTGTACAATGAAACAATGTGCTTTGATGTTATCTTTGACATCATCATGAGGGCAAATTGATACACTACACTGTGCCGTGTTCAAATGTAGTTCTAAAAATAACTATAGCGCCAGATTTAATTATGTAATGAAAGTTACAAAAAAAAAAATTGGATACATTATGATTGTGACAAGTTCAAATTACATAACTCTTTGTTTCATCGTAAATTAAGAAAAAATAATTTTTGAAATGGATTGTATACTTTGGTTGGAGTACTTATTTTTTCATGTGAATTATTAATACGGTGAAAATCTTTCGGCTGTGTGAACTTTGTTTAGGCTCAAATTCTTACATGATACCTACATACATATTTCTCTGACAAGATTTGAGTATTATTTCTACAAATGACAGCCTACTCTTTCCCCGAATCATCATCTGCCTAGCCTTTTCCCAACTATGTTGGGGTCGGCTTCCAGTCTAACCGGATGCAGCTGAATACCAGTCTTTTACATGTAGCGACTGCCTATCTGACCTCCACAACCCAGTTACTGGGTAATACGATAACCCTTGGTAAGACTGGTTGTCAGACTTTCGGGCTTCTGACTACCCGTAACGACTGTCAAAGATCCACGAATGACAGCCGGGACCAACGGCTTAACGTGCTTTCCGAGGCACGGAGGGTCTTGGTATGTAAAGATGGTCACCCATCCACGGACCAACCGCGGCAAGCGTAGCTTAACCTGATCGATCGACCCGTGTGGCTGATATTACTTAGCCACAAGCCCCTCACACTCACAACAAGATTTGAGTATTATTTCTACAAATGACAGCCCACTCTTTCCCCGAATATTCAGTTAAAATTAAATCTACAAACAATTCAACTTAAACCACCTACGTAGGGTAGATATCCTTCTCCTTCACACATAGAATTTATACTATTATTTCTCCCAGAGTAAGACAGAGATAAGTATAGGTATGTCTACATTCATGAAGAAATAACCACTAGTACTAAAGACTTGGCTGCTGTGGACATTCCCAACAAACAAAGTGATCTATACGGAACAACAGACACACCTACTTTTAGCAAAGTAGATACAAACACCATGAACATATGATACATTTAAATATTATTTTAGCAGCTGATTAACATTATACCAGTCATGACGATATTTCTGGTCACCAAAATTCTGTCAACGACCTTGCCAGAATAGATCCTCCTACGTGCGCCTACTTTAAATGTCGCGATGCAATAGGTAAACCAGGTATTTTCCGGAGAGTTTTTATTCCGCTGGCATTTTAATACGTATTCATTCCAACACGAATTACTTTGACATTTAGCGAATTTATTCCTCATAGAAAATCCGCGACATAATATGTCAGGATGTAACTGTTTAGCTTATGCATACGGTTGTGTCTACTCTAGATCTAAAGTGTGAAGGGCGGGGGCATTTTGCGGAACTGTCTTAGGTAATTTTGACGTTCGAAAAGTGCTGACTCTCAGCTTAATTTGAAATAAATGAGTTTTGATTTTGATCCCAAATGTCTGTTCACCTGCATCCTTGGTGATCTGAACAACGCCCGTGACGCCGCAATAAACGTGATCCAAACAGTATAAGCAACATAGATCTGCCATCGAAATGAAACGAAAAGAAAAAGAAGATTTAGAAATTCCTGTAGTTGGTTTTTTTTTTCTTTGTATCATTATACTCGTAGATACTCTATTCACGTTGACCTTACAAAACTGTTGAAAGCTCTATTCTTTTATAATCTCCAAAACGGCCAAAACCTTATATGAAATAGGTGAAAATGGGCATCCTTAAAACATGCTGATACGTCTAGACCCTCTAGCTACCAGATGTCTAGACAAAAATGGACGGCTAAAGGCTATCCAGCCTATAGGTTAAGATAGGCAAGAAGGCCACGCTAGAGCATGAGGTATCCTAAGTAGTAGGTACTATGAGGTATCCTAAGTAAAAGTGTCCTACGCAGCATAGTTGCAATGGCCATAGGTGCAGCTAAAGATGGGCTATCTGCCAGCACCGTCATTGGCCTACGCAGTAAAAAAATTACCATGACAAGAATTTGGCGATCGTTTTATTTATAGCCTTATTCAAAAGCAGCACATGTAATACATCAATGATAATTAGTACCTATGCAAAATAAGTACGGTCTACCGCACGTCTGTGTTACCACTTTGACCTTGGGCTAGCTTTACGCTAAGCTAGCTCAAGGTCAAAGTGCTACCATATACGGAGTTTCAATATAATACTAGGCTAGGGTATGAAGGGGTATCAGGGTATGAATGTGTAGTATATTGAAGTATGTTCGGCGCTGGGAGAAAACTGTACGAATCAAAGTTGGTGCCATTTTATTCTGCCCCAGTCCGGTCGAGGTGGAATAAAATGGCGCAGAACAGAATGTTGTCAGCATCAACACATAATATTGCCAAATTAGCCGGGAATTTGATTCGTACGGTCTTATCCTTACGCTGAACATGCCCAAATATTCTCTTCTAGTTTCGTTACGACTGACGCTCGGCCGACTGTACTAGAATAACCAATTGTGCAATTTTTATGAACTTGTTCAACCTTGCAAACTGTTTTGACCATAAAATTATAGGGTCAAAGCATTTTGTGAGAGAGTAGTAATTATGTGTTAGGATATTACTCAATATGCAAAATTTTATTGGCTCATATAGTCATAATGTAATAATCAAAATGATTAATTATGTATGTTGGCAATAAATGCATCATAGTAGGTAATGAGTACGTAATAATATGTCCTGGTATGTGTATTAATGGGCACGTGCAGATATTTAGGGGTTCCGTACCCAATGGGTGTCAAAGGGACCCTATTACCCTCCACTGTCCGTCCGTCCGTTCGTCGGCCTGTCTGAAAGCGGGCTGGATCTCATAAACCATTATAAGTACACAATTGAATTTTCAGTGTGTATTTCTATTGCCGCTATAATCACAAATAGGTAATAAAAATAAAATAAAGTTAAAAATTAAAGGGGTCCCCATACAAGAAACGTGTAGTGTTAAATATTGTACGGTGGTACGGAAGCCTTCGCGTGCGAGTCCGACTCGCACTTGACCGGTTTTTTTTATAGTCGAGGTCCTTTTACAAAGCTAGTGGGAAACTACAGTCTTGTAAATAGTTAAGATGTAGGTAGTAAACGAGCCTATTTTCTCCCCAGCAGCGTTTGCCTTCCAAATTCCAAACTTCGCTATGTTTATTTTTATAGGTACTTACTTATTGGAGAAAATATATAAGTAATTTCAATGAAATTGTAACGGAAATTAAATTGAAATTCAATAAAGATTATCGAAAATTGGCAATCATTTGTGCCGTACCTAACAACAAAATGTAGGTATGAATTATGACGTGCACATAAGAAGAAACGAATTTATCATTCTAGTTAGGAATATAAGTCATTAGGTAATAGATCAGACGTACATATCTACCTTATTAGGTAATATATTTATTATAATGGCGGATGTGAATCTGGGTCCAGAAAAAATAACTTCAACTGTGCAGTGCATCATATCGAATTATTCCACTTTGCCCCACCAGCCGCCCCACTGGTGGGGCAAAATGGAATGTCTACAATTTTGCAGTGGAATCTGCCCCACTAAATCGAAGTAGTGGGGCAGATTCCACTGCTTTTAAATCTTGTTGGATTCTGCCCCACTAGGGTTCGCACCTTAGAATAAACGTACAAACATGGAATCGTAACGTAAATCGCTAATTTGGAGAAACATCGACGTAAATGTATTTTTTCCCAAAAATTAGTTAAATATGCCAAAGCACTTAGAAAGCGTATTTACGTTAGGGAAGCAAAGACTTAAAAAAAAGTAGCAGTTACGTCGATGTTTCTCCAAATGAGCGATATATTAATAATAATAATAATATAAAATATCTAATTTAAAAAAAACATCATAGAGTCATGCGATAATAATGGCTACCTATCTGACCTAATAAATTTTCGAGATGACTAAGCGAATTTTCAAGATCACGTAAACATATTGCCAAGATAAAATGAGCTCAAAGAAATGATAAATCTTCATAGTGAAACATACTTTAAAAAATTATTATAAGTAATGAAGTATTAATAATTATTATCATTCCATTTACCCGTCCACCTTTGCATCCAGCGCTTCACTCATTTGAATGTCAAACCACTCGCAAAAGAAGTTCGTATCTACGTAAAGTAAAAAAATCACTCAATTTCAATTCAAAGTAATGAACAAATCTCAATATAAGCTTTCACTTTGTTTTGTTACTCTAATTAGGTAAGTATAATTTGGTATTTTAGGCGGTCGCGTTCGAATAAATCCTACTACCTACCTACCTAATAGTTAAAAACGTGTGCAAATGAGTCGACGTTTTGTGGTTTACCACTGTATTTAACAACTTGAAAATGATTTCAGTCATGTTTGTTCCAAACACAGTTTAAAAAATATTGTGAAAGATGGTTAGGTACCTATTCTATAGTACATAGATAGGTACTAAACTTTATTAGTGAGGAGTGAGGACCTACATCAGTATAATTATAATTTTAAAAAAACATTTAGGAAAATAAATATATGGGTATACAACCAATTAATTATAAGTGACGAAAATAAAAATTAATTTAATTTACTTTCGTTTATTAACAGAATTAAAAAAAGCGTCATCTAGCTTCACAAATGCAAACCATATTGGTGCGTACTACTCGACAACAGATGGCGCTGTCAAGCTTCAAGACAATAATATAGATGGCGCTAAATATTTACAAGCACAACTTCATACTTACATTCAATTTTGCGAATAGTTTGCTTAATTAACTATAGGTAACTAAGATCTTATAACATATTTTACTCACAACGCCGACGGTGGCTATACTTAATTTATAGACCAACAATGTGAGGAACGGGTCAAATTGATTGCGTAGTCGTTTATGATGAACAGTTCACAGTGAGTGCCTTGTGGCTTGTTGTGTGGTCTAAAAATAGAGTAGCCACTCAATGACAACTTATTGTGCTTTATCATTTGATCATCTTTAGAAGTTTCATGAATATTTCAATTGTTAAAGAGTCATGCGCTTCAATTGCTTTCGTTTAGTGGAGATTTGTGTTTTGTTTGTAATGCATCGAGGTAAATTTAGCGGCTGTCAAGCAAGTCGTCGTGTGTTCGACCCCTAGGTCTAGAAAAGACAAGTATTACCTAATAGGTAAGTAGATAAGCCTATCTACTTACCTATTAGGTAATACTGTACTACATAGAAATAAAATGAACCTGGTAAAGCGGCATGAAGCTCACCACAAACCACAAAATAAATCAGCGATTAATGTATGTACACTGACGAGAATCATAATAATGAATTAATGACCGAATGAATGTGATAAACTCACTATGTTTTACCCCCGTAGGTAAAACAGAGTTCAAAATTCGGAGAGCATCATACACAAAACAAAAACTGAAACGTATACCTATAACTAAAGCTAAGTAGGTAAATATAGAATGATATTCTGTTTTAATTTAAGAAACCAAATCAGTTTCTTTAGCATTATCCTTCTACTCGTAAAAGTCTCTGCATTTAGCAATCACCTACGCGACGTATTGAAATACAATTTGCTCGAGTGAGAGCTTGAAACGTCTGAACGTCGACGGCTCGTCACTTCAACGAAACGTTACAGATGTTTTCCATTACATCGTTTACACCCACTGCGCGAACCTAAAGAACCGTTCAGATTTTATCACTACTTGAATAATCATTTACAAGGCATTTTGTATTTTGAGATTTGTAGGTAGTGGAATTGATTTCTTTGATGTAGTATAAAGGATCTATTTCAACATTCTTTAGACACTTGATTTTTATCTTGATATATCCCAACCTTGTGATATTCAGCAAACGACTGACGAAGAAAGGGTATACTATACCTATAACTCTGTAAATGAAATATGATAATATAATAATATGAAATATGAAGTAGGATAGGCAGTCGCTCCATATAAAATACTGATATTCCGTTTAGACAGTCGATCCCAACATATTTGGGAAAAAGCTAGGCAGATGAAGATGATGAATATGAAATATGAAAATATTTTAAAAGCCAATTATTTAAAAAAAGTAACCATGAAAATTCTTGCCGGCTCTTCTTCATAGTAAATGACTGGAACCGTATAATGTTTTATAAGTGCCCATGTAGGTTCAGTTAAAAATAAACATTTTTGAATGAATGGATGATAGTGACTATGGTGAGGTATACTATAAACCACGATCTCCTTGTGCCAAGCATGGCAATACAATAACTATTCATCGCTTGTAAAGCTACTACAGCAAAGCCCTAGTTACTTTGTCTACTGGCTCTGACTGATATAATAGAATAGAATAGAATACTCTTTATTATGTACACCATATAAATTACAGACATAAATATAGAAACTTTACAATGGGTGACACAATGGGCGGTCTTATCGCTAAAAGCGATATTTTAAAGACAACCTTTGGATGGATTAAAAAGAGGAAGAGAGGAGAGGGGGTTTATTATTATAAGCTCTAAAATCAGATGCTTACATAAACAATTCCTATCACCTAAGAATATCTCTGGTATGAATTTTATAGACACGGCTTACGAGTTAAACTTGCATAAGCTCAAAAGCCGGTTTCAGTGTATTCGTATGATAATCTCTACAGGCTCAAAATAGGCCTTGATAGCCATCTCGATGTATCCCAATAAATACATAACGTAACAAGACGCCTGTTTTTCGCATTTCGCCAGTTATGTAAAAGTCCCATGTAATATGGGAGCCTATTGTCATCAACACGAATCTAGACTCCGGACTGCTACCGAGAGATTCCATATGGATAAACGCATTGCCCGACCTGGGAATGGAACCCAGGACCTCGTGTCAGCAGTAGCGCTTGCGACTACTAGAGCAACGAGACAGTTCCAATAAATCCTGTCTATATTAGGCTTACCTAAGCATTATTGTGACGATATAAGGCTAACAACTAAGTTACGATAGCGATAAACATCGCTGTCACGTGAAATACTTTACACTTTTTTGTAAGCATATAAGTGACGAACACAATTGGAGACCGCCTTTACGGTGTAGCACAGAAATAAATAGAAATAGAAGAAAAAATAAATAGCCATTCCAAGCAGGCTCAACAGGCATATGAATAAGCTACACTTACAATACTTAAGACGTTACATAAAGCAGATGCTTTGGTTTAGACATGTTCCCGTCTCTATCCTGCAATTCTTGTCTGACAGATTTGCGATAGTGACAGGAATCCTAACGCTTAGCCAAAGTATGTGCTAAGCAAAGTTTATTGATCTCGGCCTAAGACTGTGCGCAGAGTGAGTAAAGACTGATTAGACGGACTAAAGTTGTTCCTACAAACTGCTACACATCAAGCTATACATTTACAGTTTTAGCTGAACTCGCATTGTATAGGTTTTTTCGTACAATCGGAAATCATCTTATACTGGTTATGTATAGCTTAATGTGTGTATCTGTGCGTAGCTCCTACTTTTGGTGCGTGGCCAATATCGGAACTAACGTCGCCATCTTGTTTTTCAATCCAATTTGATAACATTACCATGTATTTAATTCATTCACAGTTATTTTATCTTTGACAACAGCAACTTAACAGCTACCTTATTGTAACGATAGTAAAGATCACAGTAATTTTGACAGGCCTGTCAGTGGCAGCAAACCAACAGCAACCTAATTAGAATGAGAGAATAAAGAAATGAGAAAAAAAATCACTGTGATTTTGGCAGTGATGCAAAATCAGAGGTGACTGCCAAAATCAGAGGTGAAATAACTGCGAAAGGACAGACTGTACTGTATAGTCCAATAAAACAAAATTGGAATGCAACAAAACAGTTGCATAGAAAACAAATGACATAAGACAATATATTATTATAGTTTTTAAGCTATTGCATAGCTTTTATCTTGGGCTTTGAGCGCGGCGACCGAATGAAGAAATTCCGTAACGAAAATAAACCTAAGCATCGTCTAACGTCGTATCAGTTCGGCAGACTTCGGCACGGGTGTTTGTGTGCGTTGCTATGCAATAGCTTTACCGCGGCAGTCCCCGAGTGCCACACGTATTTTTTTTTGTAGCACGCGCACTTTTTAATGTCATCAATAGCAAGGGATCGAATGGTACAAATCTAATGAGCTAATATGCCCTGAAGCGAAAAGAAACTACTTCCGATTCCCCTTGACTGATTGTCGAATAAGATATAATGTAAGATTTATTTCTATCCAACGAAGTGTTAAGCTAGGTGTCATACGAGTACTTGGCATCTTAAGCCCCGGGTAGACAGCTCAGTAATTTATACGAACATATAATTACGTAAAATTATTTTGCGAACAATATTGCGCAATTGAGTATATTTGAAAACAATTGGGAGAAATCGAATGGTACAAAAATAAACAAAGAGCATATATTTTAGTTAAAGAAGGCGCGCAATACCGAATAAAAAAAAAGACTCAATTGAAATTAACACTGTTAATACAATTTACTCTAAATAATAAAATAAAATACTAAAATACGTGGTAATATAAAAAATAAATAAAAATAAACTACACTCATATCTGTAATATTTATGGTGAACATAATAAAGAATATTCTATTCTATATAAAAGTACTTGGCCAAAGAATCAGCATTGTCATATAGAACAGGGCAATGCTGCCAGCCTTTTGGGCACTTTTCCTGTTGTGACAGCGATGTGGACGAATTTTTTGATGCCCCATGATTATTTCTCCTTTTTTTCATAGTTACATGTACATATTATTAGTATTATTTTAAGTCTGTTCACTTATATTCTGTGGAAAAAATACGAAGCTTATCATAAAAATTACAAAAGAAAGAAACGTTCAAATCAACCGATACAAATCGTTTCCTTAACGCAGTCGTGCTATTCCTTAGCGCAGACTAGTTCCAAGCAGTTAAAGCCAACTTCATACAGTAAATCTATATATATAAAAGGAGAACTGACTGACTGACATATCAACGCACAGCCCAAACCGCTGGGTCTAGAGATTCCAAATTTGGCACGTACGTTCCTTATGAGGTCTAGGGGTGCACTAAGAAAGGATTTTTCAAAATTCACCCCCTAAGGGGGTGAATGGGCCGCTGCCCCGGAACATAAAGGGCTAAGGAAGGAACACGGGTGGGTTTTAGTCAGTAAGAGTCTGACACTCCCTTCCGCTCCACCCAGAGCGGGAGGAGTCATTAGATGATTTCCCATCCAAAAAAAAAAAAAAAAAAAAAGGGGGTGAATGGGGGGGGTGAAATTTCACGCGGACGAAGTCGCGGGAAGAAGCTAGTACTACATAATTATATGAAATTCTTTCATGTTCAAAGCTAAAATGTTGTTAATGAAAGATGAACATGAGATATAACATTAATGCTACATTCGAATAACTCATAATTACGACTTGATTGTTTAATTGGTCAGTCGGATAAACTATTTTTCCTCGCTATATGGGGAAAGAATAAAAAGGAACATTTTATTATCACTTGTCGTTCCACGTAATTTGTAGGAGAACCAAGGGAATGCTGTAGAATGTCTTTGGGTGAAGAAAGACCGTACACCGGTTTTCTTCACTTGGTTTAGAAGACTATTAACATGCTCTATAGTAGTTTTAAAGTTACTGTGAAACTTGACGTTATTTTATGATGTTATTCCTTCGATTTTTCTATGACTGAGGTCCAAAACAATGAATCATGATTATCATGTACATCATAATCATCATCACCGACAACCATTTTATCCCATTGCAGCTTAATCCTACCCTTTGGCTGTTATGCCAATTTTTATACAGGGTGAAATTTTAATCACCGTTTTCCTCAAGAAGGGGTCATTGTACTCATTATTATGAACAACTTTTACTATGGGACCAAACATGAAATCGCGAAAAAAAAATCAGCTGTTCCCTACATTTTGAGGAGTTACGCGAACATAAATGAAGGGAACAGCTGATTTTTTTTTCACGATTTCAGATTTGGTCCCATAATAGTAAAAGTTGTTCATAATGATGAGTACAATGACCCCTTAAGAGGAAAACGGTGATTAAAATTTCACCGTGTATATCATGCAAAGTATTTGTTTATTAGCTGACAACACCTTTTTTGAACATGGTGGCAACGGTTTTCAATTGCAACCTTTGGAGAAGCAAATTCCTCTGCTTAGCTGTGGCCGTCTCTTATTTGTCAATCGTGTAATGAAAAATGTAAAACGATTTCTTCCATATTTTCCATCACCACAATTAAAATATTAGCATTCTCATAAAACATTTCATGTACTCCAGCCCTAATATCGTGTCCAAACTGGCTAGACCAGACGCTTTAGGCGCGTCGTAATCCGATTAAAGTATCGATAACACAACTCGTTGACACGTATTATATATTTTTATATCGAGAGCGTACGTAATGCGGGCCTTTAATACATCATTAGGAACGTATGGATCGATGTTTGTGCTAATTTTTGAGGAAGTAGGTCCATTGATAAGTTTTGTTTTTTGCATGTTTATCAATGCAGGGTTTTGACATATTCAGAGTTTATCTTCTAAAAAGCTCTGTATTGATTAGCAACGACAACTAGATTAGACTTTTCATGTCTCTTGAGTGGCGTATTCTATGTTCTTGTTGGAATCTATTTCGACCAACCGCTTCTTGTAAAACCATTTATTTTTATTTCCAGTTTATCTCATAGTTATTATTAAATAGTTCCCAACAAAACGTACCTATTTCTTCCGCTACTGTACTTACTAGATGCGGATTCACCAATGATACTGAACGGCATTCCTAAACCATATTCAAGAGCTGTCAGTGTCAATATTCCACAACAATATTGACACTGATAGCTCTTGAACGCGGTTAAGATGTGGTGAACGTGTTTAGTTTCATTGATGAAATTTGCCGTAAGTATCCAGACCTCTTGCCGTCTGACAGCAAAACTGTAACAGCTAACAATAATCTATCATAATTATCAATACAATATATCCGCATTGTTTAATTAGGAAGTAATCATATCCGTATGTCGATTGCAATGAAAATGACACGTAATATGTCACATTAGTCAATTTAATTCGCAAACTAATCAAGGAATGATAGGTAGTTGGAATTGGTTTCACTTGACATTTGCTTTAATATATAATTAATCTTAGTTAAAGCAGATTCTACTTCTGTCAAGAATATTAATCTTTATACTAAATAACATCAAACTAATTAAATGTAGCAATGGCAAGATTGGAATATTAAATGAATGAGCTTATAGTGATGACTGATGATATCAATTATCTAACATATAGGACATCACACGGTGGTATTGGTAGTCTAATGAGAATCATCATTTATCTTTTACATATAAGGTGCCATAAATATATCAGCCACGGCTTCAATGGGAGACAGTATTATGTAAATATATAGATTACAGTAGTGAAGAAATTTTGTGAAGAAAGCACTGGTTTTTATTAACATACACTACCACCGGAAGCTAGTTTATAATAAGTATTAAAAATATTGCCGTTCTAGACTTGACGTGATAACAAAACTAGAAGCCTTCAATCAATTAGGTTGACACCTCTAGTTTCCCTGAAAGGAGTCAATAAAATAACTTGAATAATAAGCAAGGAAACAGGTGTGATCTCAAGAATAGTGACGTAAAGAACTCGTTGGCACTACTACGGTGACAGTTTTATGTTCTGCTGCAACCATGTAGCGACTAATCTTAGTAAAATCCTCCTCGTGTAGATCGAACCATCGAGGTGATATTTTCTAGAGCATCAATTTTTACAGATTGTTAGGTTAAACGAGGGACATACTCTAAGGGAGTGTAGTACTCATGATAATGAACAACTTTGGCTATGGGACCAACACTGTTTCTTTTTTAATTGCTGTTCTCTACAAAGTTTCATACACACCTAAATGTCATCTCTGGTGAGCTTTCAAACTGCACTGGTAGTTGAAGAACTTGAGCATAAAATAAAAGAAGGAACTCACAGTATTTTGTCCTGTATTGGACGGTTTTTTTGACATTTTCCTTTGAAGGCATTGCCGCTCTACGCGTCAACATTAAACTGTACACTGTGAAGACAAAATGGCTTGACAAATGCACATAAATAAATCTTGCATTACGAATTACGATTCCGTATACCGATTACGTGAAACGCGGAGTAAAATATGTAACAAACTTGCAAGTGTTGACGTAACGGTAGCAATTACCATGTAAATTAATTTAGTTTTTTTTTTTTTTTGTAATTATATATAGCGTTTAATAAGGTGATTGTCTGAATATATGAAGCAGGATAATGATATTGATTTGAATATAATTATATGGTAAGTATGTATACTTCTCTAGCTGTACTACCTTCACTTTCAAAAGGTGCAAGAGAGTTTGACCATCAGCTAAACGGCCTCGTTTGTGTAATGGTCGCTAGCGCTAGTGCTGAACATGACGGGTTCGATTCCCGGGTCGAGTGTTGTTGGGTTTACTATCTGGAATTTCTAAGTACGAGTCGGTTGATGGCAATAGGCTCGCCCCCTATTACCTACATGGGACTTAAATATAACTGGCGAAACGTGGGTGTACTATAGCACCTCTGCATCACCCTTCTACAAAATAAGCATAATCCGAAGAGAAAAGGAATATTCCTGTAATTAGATATGAAAATAATAAAGAAAGACTGGAAAAGGTCTTCTTTTATGGTCTGAACAAATTGTTACTGATGATTACCTTTTAAATTTACTTAAGTAACATCAGGGCAATTTTTCAAACAATCCTGTAATCACTTTAAATAACCTTTTAAAATTCCAAGGTGCACTTATTATTTTTGTTAAAATATCACCGCAACAAACGAGCCAGTTTTGGGCGTATCACAATAATTAAAGAATTCAATAAACCAGCTCTTAAGATTTGCAACTTCACTCGAGGTTTAACGTGACATTTTTTCCCGATAATTACATATAATTTTATTTATGCTTGCAGAGTAATCGTCCCACGGGGCACTTATTTGGTGGTCCGAAATTTTTATACGTTTTCTGAACAAAGGCCGGTTGACAACTCGATAATTTAACGATGCAATTATTTCTTTAACAATAAGAGTGAGTATTGTGCAACATCGTAAAACTTTGTGAGACCAAAATAAGATTGTCGATCGTAGATATTATCAGTTTTATAAAGTTGTACAGCTTTGTCAGAAAGTGATTTATTTGTGTACGGTACATATCGACGGAGCACGTTTATCTGTCAATGTAGCCGTGAAATTGATGAGGTGCGAAAGAAATTGGACTCAAACACTTGTGACATAAGTTTTCATTTTACTTGCGGGTTTTTCTCGCTGAACTGTGCCACCCCCTTTTAAATTATCTTTAATTTGTCTTAATGTATCTTGCCCATTTTTCGAATATGTATTACGTGGGTTTTATAAATAGAGTCAATTTATTATTTGTTCCGAATGTTTATCAAGTCTACGCTTTTTTCAACTAACAAAAGTAGTACACTGACCTGATTAAATTATTTCGAATTGTCAAATGCAATGAGGCGAATCATTTTGGCGTTTTGACAATTTGAAATGAAAAGTTTTCTAGCAATTTTATACTGGTTGAAAAATCAGCTCCAAGAATTAAAAAAAAACTGTTACTAAATACTTAAAATATTATTACCTACTGAAGATGTCTTTAACATAACAAAATATAGGTAATCGCTTCATGCAAACAGTTGAATTTCTATATATGTAGGTAATGAGTACTCAATGACAACTGCAACATACCTACTTGCATAAAATGCTGCAAATAAATGTATGCAACATAGCAGAAAGTTATTAGAAATCCATTACAAAGGTCATTGACACCATGTTCAATGTGCTGACCACAACGTCTGACTACGCTCTACATAGACCGCAACATAGGCACATTATGGATACTTCGAATAATCTTTAAATTTCACAAAATGGATATTTCTACTAACGGCCGTGAGGGAAATTGTTCTATTCACAATGCTTGGCAAACGGATCAGTGGTCGAGAGGCTATTGTGCTCTTGATATATTCCATAGGTTGCCTTTTACGGGCTAGAGAAGCTTATTTTACTCAAGATCAACACCCAGAAAGAATTTTTGCCAAGTAGTTGTAAAGAAAAAATAAGGACTGGTATAGACAAACCAATAGGTTGACCACATGGTGGCAGTTTGGACACTCTACGCACAGAAGTATATAGTAAAGAAAAAGAACAACATAAAGCCTGTATTCCCTTAAGGGGGCAGAAGTGTTCAGTAGGTATAGCATACTTCGCTGGAATATAGGGTGAGCATATCGCCACTAACCAAAACCAGACTCCGGGCTGCTACTGTGAAATTTGAAATAGAAAAATCCAACAACATTGTGCTGGACCTGGTGATCGAAACTAGGACCCCACGACCCCGTCAGCAGTCGCACTAAGGACCCCTACACAAAAAACTAGGTAGTCGAAAATAAACTTTATTTTAAATGAGGTTGCGGAAAGTTTTAGATCTATCTACATCTATGCTCTAGCGTTGTAGAGGACGATATATGTGCCCAATTGGCTGACAATGGCGAGCAGTGAAAGACTAGTATTTGCCTAACAATGGGACAAGTCACAACTAAAGATACACGGTAAATGCATTTGTGTGAAAAAGCAAACAAAGCGCAGTGTTAATGGTTCTGGCACCTGCATGGTCCAGGGTTACCCTAAGGATCGATGAGAACATTTCTTTAAGAATTTCATCAGGAGTCATAAAAATAATTAATATAATACCTATAGAAATAATAGTATTGATCTGGTTGGTAGAGAAGTGGTGATCCAGTGGGAATGGCCCGAATGTTATGAACCCAGGCAGGCGCTTTACTTTGAGTAAATAATTTCATCATCACTGCTCTCAAACAGTGAAGGCGAAGGAAAACATCGTAAGTTGGTCCTAAAACCAAAAATTTTAAGACATATGACATCTAGGAAACCGCACTGGGCCCACGTGGTAGATTACAGCCCACTCCCTCTCGAAGAGAGGAGGCCTGTATCCCAGCAGTGGGAACATTATAGGCTGATTATTAATTTGATGAGCGATCGAAATTAGTGAAATATTTTTCAGTCTCATCAAGCGTAATGATACGTAAACAGTTATATCTATTGAAACTGTCTCTTGTTGATTTTGTCTTGCAATAATAACATCTCCAAAGCGTGCAAAACAAATTGAATTATTTAACAACATTTATAGAGGAATCCGTCGGTGTTTTCACAATAACTGGATGGAAAACACATCGCTCATTTGGAGAAACATCGACATAACTGCTACTTCACTTGTTTTAGTCTTTGTATCTCCCAACGTAATTACGCTTTCTAAGAGCTGTGTCATACTTAACTAATTTTTGGGAAAAAAATACATTTACATCGATGTTTCTCCTAATGAGCGACATAGTCGACCTTTGTCTAAAAAATAGGCTAAGGCCAAGATTTACAAACGTCACTTAACAAGTTCTTCGGCTCATAATAATATAATAATATAATAATAATATTCCACAACTATCACACAACGCCATCTAGTCCCAAGCTAAGCAGAGCTTGTGTTATGGGTACTAGACAACTGATAAACATACTTATATATTTCTAAATACATACATATTATAGATAAATTACAACCAGACACAGAACAAATGATCGTGCTCATCACACAAACATTTGTCCTGGGTGGGAATCGAACCCACGACCTCCGGCATAGCAGTCAGGGTCACTAACCACTAGACCATCAGGCCTGTCTATATATGTTCCCGTCTCAGTCTTACATATTTTGTACTTTGAGAGTTGAGGAATAACGCTTAGTTTACTTACTAAGTAACGTTTATAGCTCTCGAGCTAAATTGACAACACAATAATAAAGTTGTCTATAGACAGATTGGCTTATTAACTCCTAAATCATGTTTATAAATCAGAGAGTTATTAGTCCATAAGTCATGCTTCATTAAGATCTTTTATAATGCGCTGTAAATTGTTGCTAAGTGGGCACAAGTAGGTGTTCAAAGAAGTTTCTTAATCAAGCCACGTAAGTAATTTATATCAGTAAACAGTGATCAGAGTAATTTACATTTGAAGTAATGAATTACGTAATCTTTGATTACAGATACAGAATCACTAGCTGTAAGTGTGCATGATCATTTCTGTCATTATGGGTCGTCACAATGTGCAGTGATTACGAATGATTATCTTACATAATATGACAGCAGGTGGTTAAAAATCGGGTCTCCCTTGTTTTACCGAAAAGAAATTGCCAAATTATCACTTCCTAAAGAAATTTTCGCATAATATCACTTGCCAAATTATTACTTACCAAAAAATCTCTTTACAAATAATTGTTACGAAAACCTATGTTTGGCAAGTGAACGTTTGAACAATAACTTGTTCACCAACTAGTACTTTTACCATTTTTTATCTAGTCAAATATTTCAGTTGGTATAACATATTTTACGCAAAATTAAATAAGCCAAATATTTGGTGTCGTCCTACCTACCTAACCTAACCTAACCCAAATGATTCACCAACAATGGAGGGCATCTGGCGCTCGGTGGCCGCTACCGCGGCACGCTAGCTTCGCTCGCTCGCCTTCGCGCTTTAACGGTCACAGTTCTAACTTAACCTAACCTAAATGATTCACCAACAATAGAGGGGATCTGGCGCTCGGCGGCCGCTGCCGCGGCACGCTCGCTTCGCTCGCTCGCCTTCGCGCTTTAATGGTCGCAGTTCTAACCTAACCTAACCTAAATGATTCACCAACAATAGAGGGGGATCTGGCGCTCAAAAAATAATATTAATACACAAATATTAATAACAAAGTAGACTTTTGTAAATTGCATTAAACGTTACATAAAGATTTTGAATTTATATGCGTAAATGAATGTTATACTAATTGGATCAGAATCCTAATTTTAGCAGTTTATTCTGAGTATTGAAAATCGGAATGTCGTTTCCATAACAAACATTTGACTATTATGTTCATTGTCTAAATATTGTTTGCTGTAATAAATCATTTTATTAAAGACCAAATGCCTTAATGACATTATCCCAGGTAATATTCTGCCGAGTAAAAATTTGACCAAATGAAAATGTGCGTACTAAAATCATTCCAAATATTGCATTGGTATAAAAAAAGGTTGCTAAAATTTGTTTGGGTAATGAAAATTTGGCAAAATCTTTTCGGCAAAACGGCAGGATCCCTTAAAAATCAATATGTACTCATCATCTTCCTGCCCTTGTCCCATGTTACTTGGGGTTGACGCAACACGTTTTCTTCGTCAACCGTCACGCTATCCTATCATTCACTCCCTTTTCTTTCATATCACACGTCATCCGTCTCAATCCATGAACGTTTATTCATAACTTCTTTTTTCTTTCTATCATTCCTCTTTTTTGTTCATGCGTTTCATCCCTTCTCGTCACATGCCCATACCAAGCCAAATGATACCGAATATGTACTGCCTATTCGTGTATATCGTGTTTAGATATGAACGCCTATCACGCCTGCAGAGTTTCGCTTGCTAATTTAATTTGACCCTGTACAGTAAAATCTACTTTATAAAGTAGTTTCCCCCATGAAGTATTTTTTAAGTAAATTTTAATCTGAAAAAGAGGTTTTGAGCTTTATTTGAATGAAAAAGTTACGATTGTTTTGCATTTAATTTTGGACAAAACAATACTTACAAACAACAGATAAGATCAAACGTTCCAAAACATCTTGACCTTATTAATTTTAATTTCAGCACGACTTCAGCCTTGTTATGAGTATTTTGCTAACGATAAAAAAATCATACTAAGATGTTCGTGATTTAGTTTATTTTTCTGCAGATTATTAACTACATCCGTCCGGTGCAAAATTGTATAAATTATCACTGAATATTTTAATACGTAATTTACATGAGCATGACCACATACGTTATTTTATTGCGTTCTTATAAGACACCAATAACATGGATATAATTTTAATATTTGTAGGATATAGGTACCTATGCCGAAAAAAAACTAAGTACGTAACTCATTTTATTTTTGAAAGGGTAATTAATAAATAATAATATTGTATAGCTAAAGTGATAGTCCATATCAGTTTGGCTCGAACTGGCAACAAAACCACTAAACCAATTTTGAAGTGAAGACATTTCACTCCGTCTATGTGTGCACTACACACGGACGACACGCGTCGACGACAGAGACGTCGACAACGTGTCGATCGTATATTTGAGTACGAGCGGCATGTCTTACCAACACGCGTCGACGATTGCAGTTGCCTCTTTCGTCGACGCGTGTCGCTCGTGTGTATGCACACTAAGCACATTAATTTATAAAATTCTAAAACGAAATAATTTCAAAGAATAAGAAAATGACAGATCATTTAAATAATTACGGGATGACGTCAAGTGGATAAGCGTCACAGTGTCACACGGACGTCATAATAATAATTAACATCTACATGGTCTTTACTGTCGTAATTTACCCGCTGACTGTCAGAAGTGGTAATCAGGGAGAATGGACCATGTACGCAAATTCACACGAGTGTGCGCTTGCCCCTCAACTCGATCTAGAGGAAATGATAAGGGACTTAAAGGGACCCAGTTCCCGTAAGAAAATACATGAGGCGTAGTGAAGACGGCCGCTTTCGTTCGTCCCCGCCATTGTCGGAAGTCGTCAGTTCTCGTCCGCCGGAGCGCTTCCGTCACTTATTAAAGTTCCATTCGTCACGTCATATAGGGCTGTCCGAAAATTATCGGAAATCATTTGGACGTTTTTTATACCAGGATGCGTCTGATCTGATGAATCGAATTCACGATGATGTCGATTAAAAAAAAAAGCTTATTACTATGAAATTACCTATAGAAGATTGCTGGGGATTAAAATCTACATATATTTTTCGTCTTAAATAAGATCTTTAATTTCAGATTAACCCCTCCCTATTCACATAGAAATTAAAAGAAAGGTTTAAATGTAAATTAATTTAACATGTAATAATTTAAACTCTACATCTTTCCGTCAGTGGTGAAAATGGTATATGTGTGTTTATTTGTTTTATTCGCGAGGTTTACTGGACCCGGCGGCAGTAGGCCCTATACAGTAGGTATGTATACAAGGGCGCTCTTGTCTTGCGTATTACATAATTTATATTGCACTTCATGTGCACTTATGTTTACGATAGTGTCATCTTGAGCTGTAGGCATTCCTTCGAAATGACGTAAAAGTAGTGGTGTAAAAAACGAATACTACTAATGCAAGCAAAACTTGTGAAATGATCTGTTTCTATAGCTACACGATCTGAATATACGTCAAATCCTATTTACAAAAGTCTAACAAGAATTTTTATAGCGCAATCAAAAGTTTTATGCGCTGAACAAGAAGTTAAATAGCGCTCAATTATTTTTAATTATAAGCTGTTGAGTCGCGCGATTCACTAACAAAAGATGTTAACAAAACAGAACATTAATCCTTTCTTCCCATTGAATTTCAAACCTTAAGTAGAGGTTATTACGGATGTATTTATAGATGACACGTATTCAAATATTTTTGTCGTGTCATCTTAGAAGAATAGTCGCAGATAAGATGCAGACTAATAAAATAAACTGTATAATAATGACCAAAAGTCATATGACATGATATGCTGTTACTACATATTTTTAGAACATTTTGACTTACATCATTAATCGCAGACAAAAACGCATTAAAGAAAACATAAGCTGTATAAAATTAGGTATAGTAATATTATTCATCGAAAAAAACGAACTCCTCCCTTCATAGGATTTCTATCGATAGATGTTCATAAAAATATTTTCTAATAAATATATGTATTTTCTATTCAAGGGTAAATTGAATGTTTGACAGTCTGACTAATAATGTGGACAATGGACCTAATCATTTAAAAGAAAATGCTTTTGGAGAGTTGGACAACCCTGCTGTGAATCATATCTAATGCGAAAAAAAATGGACTAGAGTTACTGTTCCATTTTTCCGTTAGTGAAAAATATCCTGAGAAAAATGTTTTTAATAATAAACAAATCACCGGGCAATTTGCGAAAGCGAAATGGAAAAAAGACAGAAATTGTTAAACTGACGTTCTCAGCAAGTACCAATACTACCATATCAGAAAGCCATCAATAAATCCATCCTACAATTTTGTGCATGATAAATATCATTATATCATACACGATCTCTTATGTCTCATGCAAAGGAGAACAAAATACCATCAAGTGATAAATAAAGCTACGTAGTTGTAAGGTGCAGCAGGTTGATCACTTTATCATCATTACTGACAAAGAAATTGTCATATTAAAGGTGTAATTCATCTCTTTTCATACACCGATCTCGGCTCCGTATTGGATGATGCATTATCAGATAAACATTCTTGAGGAAACATTCTGTTTATTGCATTTTTTCTTCGTGATGCTATTATTTTTATAGTGGGAAAATACCCGTATCTTTATTTGTATAACCGTATGCACTCAACGTAGTAATTAACTTTTTTGTATCACTTTAATTAATAAAATCATGGTTATCTTAAAATTGTTACATTGTTTTAAATAATTTTGTAACCGGAAAAAGTAACTACAATAATAATACAATTTTACTATTGTGTTTTGTTATTTTCATCCCAAATTTCCTGAACGATTTTGATTCTGAATTTGTGTTTATTTAAATAAATAATTATCTGCAGTTTAAAAGTTTTTATAACGGTAATGTAAACTTGGAAAAGGTAAAGAATCTTGTAAGATATTCCACTAAATAAAACGCCGAATTCATTAGAAAGAATGCTGTCATCACAAATAAGTGAGATACTTGAAATTAATTAATGACCCAACTCTCTACGGATAAAGGTTGAGATATGACGCTTAAACGTAACGAGTTGAATTAAAATGTACGTAAATGGTATGAAATGAGAAGTTTATACAACGCTTGACGGTGGTCGCGATCAGGAATAAATTGAACACTGCTCAGGAGACTTACCAACGCAGAACTTACATAATTATCTAAATACAACATTGGCAGCATCAGAAGGAAAAATACCAGAAAACCTTCAGAAGTTTGATGAGGGGGGATTGTAAGATGAATAATTGGAGTAAGGTATATAGGATGGAGACGAGGCGTAAAAGGTTCGGGATAGGGAAATCGAGAAATGAGAAAAGAAGTTTCCACCAGAAAAACAAATGGCCTGTAGATCGTACACGCAGCCACAGAATATGAATGGACTAGATCAGATCTTAAGCCAGTCTGTGGAGAAGGCATAGTACATCAAACAATTAGTCTTAGCTCATCATTTAAAAGACCATGTGGAGTCAGCACGAAAATCCCATAGTCACCTTTAGTGCTATCCCGGGAAAAAACAATAATTATGTATAAATAAGAAGAAATTTATATAGAGTAGAATACTGAATTATGAATTTATTGCCAAGTTAGTAAGTTAGATTCGATGAGATTGTAGCCATGCCAATAAATTGACAAAGCACGCGAAAATAAAAAACTTGATTATGTATTTCTTTGCACACCTCAACAATTGTTAGTTCGGGTACCAACAACCTCGTGGTTATAGATATTTTAAAAGAAGATTTATATTTTCATATGGGTTTTACAGCATCACATTCAATGTTACAACAAGGTTCAGAATGGAACTATGCTTTACTTCTGATTAGGATTAATCAGGCGTTCAACTACAAATATGTATTACTTTTTATTTAAAGGCTAAACATCAGTACTTTTTGAAGGACAAAAGTTAGAAAAGGTAGGAAAAAATTTCCTTTACCAGTTCCTGTTTAAGCAGGGAAGAAGGCGCGCACGGTTTGTTTGGTCGATGATTAAAAAACACACCAGACATTAAACGTCCCAAGTTGTCACTTAGTATGTAATCTGTACCTAGTGAGTTCTTACCGAAAATTGATGGAGCAATTAAAAGGGAACCGCAGTGTTATCATTTGCAGTCAGTTGAAAATAAATTGGAACCAAAGTGACAGTTCCAGAAGTGAATCAACTTTCGTTTTCTTTTTTTAATAATGCGTCTTGATAATTGTACACTTATCGGCCAGTGTTATCAGGTCGTAAGTTAATTCAGTGCTTCAGAGCTTTAGTGCCGATAAATCCTTGCGTTTACTGGTCGCTTTTCTGATACGGAGTCGTAAAAAATAAGGGGCGGGGCGTATGATCATTCTTTCTTGTTTCTTCATGATAAACGTCGATTCTGATTGTGGGTAATCTATTATATAAATCTTTGATGTCCAAAATATTATTAATCTTGTATAATTCAAGGTCATCGATAATAATGACATTGGAAATTACATACAGAAGCAGACATTTCAATTTTATTTTTAAACTGAATAGATGTTCACTAATATAAATATTTCAAAAGAGTCAGTTTGAACCTACAAGTCTCGGTTAGCAAAGGTTTGCCTCTCTCTTAACATGTCTAACAACGTAAGTGACAGATAGAAATAAAACAGCAAGCTGCATCGTGTCTGAGCGTATGACAATCTAATATAGGTCATACCTCTAGTGGTCACGAGACGAGATCAACCCGTGCGCAACTGGTAGTAACCGTTGCCACAAAGAAATTAAAACTGGTTCGATGTTCTTGACTAAATAGTGTGCATTACATTCATTTGTTCCAAAGATAAGGGTTAGGTCAAAGACTATGTGTTTTAAAATACCAGTAAATCTACTCTTATTTTAACTAAATTATAAATGATGATGTATATCGTAAGGAATCTGTTGAACATGTGAGTTTGAAGTTTAATCGTAGATCATGACATGACGCTAAAATTAAATTTCAATTTGACACTTATTTAAGTGCTGAATATAATAAACGAGCCGAAAATAAAAGTATTGACTACCCAATAAAAGCATGTTTAACATTTAAATAAAGGCGCGTCAGAAAAAGCGAATAAAAACGAAAAGTTATTGCTAAAGAATATTTTACGTTATACTTTAATGAAGGCGAACTTCTGAACTCGGAGCACCAGTTAATAGACATCCGCAACCTCGTAAAGTTGCGGTTACGTACAACAACCTTATACAGGGACTCGACTTTATGTAGTATCTACAATGACAACCAGACGACAGATCTTTACGACATGGCGAAACTTCAGAATAAATTAGACAATGCGATCGAGGACACTACGAAGGTTCCCTCGCAATTCCATAAATAAACAAAACACTTAAACTAATGATACAAAACGGATGTCACGCCAAATAAACATACCAAAGCAATTCGCATAATAATAACCCAATAAAACATTTTAATCGCCGAGTGAATTGAAGAATTTTTGACTAATTAGGGTACTTTTAAAACTCAATTCATTTATCACCGACCTAATTTAGCCACAATTAGCAATAATAAAGCATCAGCAATAAACACGTAATGCTGTTGATATCCTTACAATTTCATTAAAAGTTACAGCCATGATGTCCTTCTTCGGCACTCAGACAGTACCTACTTGAACAATAAAACGAAGTCAGATAGTCGTTGAATCACTTGACATATATTTGTGAGAAGAGAAATTCTTACGTGAAGCTTCAAAATATTTCAGCGGAAAGAATCCAATTATCAGAAAATCTAAAAAAATAAAAGCAGGCCACCGAATATTTTGAACTCATACAAAAAATTATTGATGATCTCAAACCGGGAAATAGTCCTACACATAATGAACCAAATAATAATATGTAAAACAATTCTAGTAATATTTTGTTCAATGGAACGTTCGAATGCTGCAATGCGACCAGTTTGTCGCGTTCTAGAGGCCCTAAAATATATGGAGATGTGCTTAAATAGCACCAGTTCCTTTGCTTATGCATTATTGTATGTTCAAAAAACTATATGCAACAGCATTTTCGAGTATAAAGATTTTGCTATCGCTACAATCGAGTTTTTTTTTTTTTGTCAGACATGTGATAGACAGGAATAGAATTATTCACTTAGAAAGTAATGATGATATATATCACTAATGGCTAAATGACACATAAAGATAGGAATAAAAATTTAGGTTGCATGCGTAAGTGAGAAGCCGATTATATTCACGTTAATTAATCTAAATATAAACTTAGACATAATTGTTTAATTAAAATGCTTTAACAATACACTATAAAGACCGCTTTGGGAAACGAGATTTCTCATCGCCATTTTTGGGAGCAATAACTGGTCATATTTTGAGCAGAGTTTCCACCTCGTTGACTTTATTTATTCTGGCTTTTCATGGTTGAGTTAAAAAGTTCAAAGGCAGAAATAAATTCTTTAGATTTGGTTAAAAAATATCTAACTTTTTATACGTGAATATAAATATTTACGTTTAGTTTATATTCACGTATTAGTCTTGTTGTTAGATCTTAAAATAGATCAGAAACAGCGTTATAGGTTCGAATTTACCTAACCTAATGAATGAACCTATTTATGTATTTGTGTACCTAGTTTTAATAGTTTTTTTTATACTTGTTCTTCTCAACCAAAACACCTGCCATCCGCATTAAGCACTAAGTCCGCCTTTGTACATTTTTTGTGCGAAAAGTTTAAATAAATAAATAAATTTGTATGATTGAAAAAAATGTGGATTCTTAAATGATCAACGATATTTATAGTTTAATTTACAAAGTCAATGCCTTTATTCATCTCCTTGACATTAAGCGTCAAAGAAATTTTATTCTTTATTGCATTCACTTGTATGCCAAGACGATTATAGTTCTCATCATAAACCAATTGTATCACGTGTTATCTCTATTTAATCTAATCTTTCATTATTTTAGCCGTATTGCTGTTCAAACAGCAACAAATTATCATGTTCGTATCATTGGATGTCAGATCTAAGTAATTTATTAACCCACTGACTGCACATGGACGCAAAATTCCAACAATCTGCATAAGACTTGACGGAGACAAGTGATACAGTAACATTATTTAGTATCCAGTGAACCGATAAGTATGTAAATGAAAAGACAGACAGTAGAGATAAATTGTGTACATAGACGTTTTAACCCACGTATTTCATCAAAAGAGGGCATAGAACTGAGTGATAATAAATTATTGTTAATTAGTATAGCAAGTTTCTTGTTCTACATTATTAATTGGAATACGTCCCAGCTTGGCGTATGAGGCCTCAACCTTGAATGGCCCAACCTTTTGAACACCATAGACTGAATTATGTAGCACAAACAAAACAAAGGCGTTTATAGACTTAAGCCTTGACATGATATCAATTAGAACAAGAGTATACGTGGCAGTATTAATAATATTTACAGGCATTTAATAAACTTCCATTGAAAGTTAAATGAAGCTTTTTCTTATTTTGGTATCCCATTGCCATAGGTCACAATATATGATATGACAACATAACATTAATGTTAACCCTACTAGCACATAGGTATAATTATTTTGATTCCTTTGCAGTTTTTCTCAGAATACCGAGTATCCATTTATATTCTGTTAGCCCTTGTGGTCAATACAAATCTGTCACAGTAAATGTCAACTGTCATGGTAACGGTTTTACATTGAAAGGTTGAAATTTTACGTTCGTTTTAGAAGAGAAGAAATGTCGGTAATATGAAGAGTTTTATAAAAACAACAGAATGTAGCCAAAACAAACTAATTTCAATAATGACATTGTGAAACACAACGTTTGAAGCATACGAGTGTGATGGGACAATGATAAGGACAATCTGAAAGGTTATCTAGTCTCCTTGAACCGCCACTTTTTGACTGTATTTTTAAAACTGCTAATAAATGCTAATGAAAAACCCGTAGGATTTTATCTAGATCATCTGATACCTTATTCAAGTACACGGAAATCGTACGAGATTATAAAAGATCAAAACCTGTTTGTAGCGGAAAACGATCTAAAAATAGAGCTAGATAAAAATTTCCATTTGAAATCAAATAAAACTATAAACTTATTTGCAACGACTAAATTAAGAGCAGAAGGAGGGCTATAAAATGTCAAATTAATTAAAATAACTGCAATATTATGCGTAAATGCAATTTAATTTGCAGTTTGTTTTTGCAACATGGATGTTGTTAATGAAGGTAAACACGAAGGATACATGACACAAGCTATCGATTCCTTCCCACATGACATCGGAGAGAATACTAATTAATGGGCATATTAAAATTCACGCTATCGTTCACACTATTATGTCTCATTTTGTTGCAATAATCAGTTAAACGGTGTCAGATTAAGAATACTGATTTTGAAATGAAACTGATATTGCTGACAACTCAATTGTGCGTGAAGTAATGGAATTAATGGCGACAAAATCTTGCAATTATATGTTAGTAGGTGTAATTAATTCAAGTATGCTATAGTTATGTGATTATACGTATATGTTTTCTCACACTGAATTGCGTACTTGTCCACTTTTAGAAAATCTAACCCTTCGTTGAAAACTCCATTTCTAACTAATTGCATTTCTTACGTAACTCTTATCAAGTCTCATCAATATTTTTTTAGCATAATAAGGAAAATGTACTGAAGGCCTTGCACATTCATTTGTTATCAACATTACTACAGTGTGGTTTGGTGGTAGTATTATGTGGGGTTAACATAATTCTAATTTTGTATGATAAAGCATTAAGAAAAGCAAAGGCATCATTAAAATGATTACCACCAGTAATTAAAACGTCAGCTGTTACCCAATTTAATCGTAAAATTTGTTGGAATTCTTCCATATTGCATATTAAAATTTTAAGTTATTATTTTATTTATTAAAAAAATTAACGTGTTTTTAAAGACTCAAATTTAATGACCATGGGGACATTTTATGAGTATGTTTCACCTAATCTTTATGGTTAACTATTTGCATATGTAAGGCATATTTTAGTCAATTTACTCTTTAGCCTTGACGAAGAAAATATCCAATGGGCTTTAGACTTCAGGCAATATTTATTAAAGAAATATGTCAGATATATAATAAAGGTTATCATGTTGATTTCAGTGTAAATTCTATGTACAAATTTTGTATTGGATTGTCACGACTTGTCTATTAACGCCGTCGTCTGTACCTATTGGTGACGAGACGACGCGAATTATCTCGTTTTGTATACATTTCATATTGTGATTAATTTCGAAATCATTGTTGATATTATACCTATGCGTCACATATATATGCCATTATTACGCTAACTTTGGAAGAATGGAGGTTTTATTACAATTTTATAGTATGAGGGGCCTCTAGTTTAGCATTTGGACTACGTGTTTGGCGTTCTTTATTAGCGTTTGGTATTAAATATTTTATTTTTCTCTCTATAATTAGAGCCCTTTTGTCGTCTGGCCTATTTTAAATGTTATTGACCTAAAAAACAAACTAAAATGTGTTAAACCCATTTTAATCTATAGTGTTTGTAATTTTGTATAAACATGTTCATCGCTAACTGATTTTCCTAGAAAGTACTACATATTTTTCCTTAGCACGTTCGTCGAAATTATTCCAATTATTTATATTGAACAAATAAGTAGTCATGTATGAGTTTAGTGCGCTTTCCTGTATTTGACTGTCAGCAGTGGAATACTTCAATAGGGTTACCTACAATAATGAATTCTAGAATAAATCGGGTGATCTGTCATGAGATTACGCAAGATTTTACGACTGTACTTTATGTGAAGTATTATTTAAAGTATTGCTTTGCACGCAACAGGTGCAAGTTAATTAACACTCCGTATATCTCCGTTCACTCCCACCCGTCAGAAAAGGTATGAACTGACATAAACGACCAGCTGTCTAAAATTTTCTGCTTCACTTACTACAAATGCATTATTAAAACATAATACAACTGTTACAAAAACATTACCTAATTTATCTGATATCTCATGAATGTGAACTTGTTTACTTTATCGAGAATTGATAACATTATAGTAAGTACTTACATTTCGCTCTTGTCGAACGTTGGGAAAGTCTGGTGAGTCAAGTCCTGCAGCGATGAGCTGGTCTGTGGCTCGGCAGAGATACCCTGAGCTCTCTGCTTACGCGGAGCTCTCGATCCTCGGGCATACTGCTGGTACGGGAACACGCTCTGCAACTTATCCAGTTGCGAGCGCAGTTCCAACATCTCCTGGTCCCGTTGCTTGAGCAACGCCTCCAGTTCACGTATCCTCTCTATGAGAGGCTGCATGTCGTTCGTCATCGTCGCGTTAGCAACACAATTCTCTGAATCAGCGTTCATTGCGCTTGGAGTCCCCATTATACCATTTAATTCAATCTCTCTATACGTTTCGTTTAAAGCACGCCTATCGCCGTTCACTGTGGGCGCCACGGTAAGCGCTCCTCCACCTGTGTTCACTAGGGCCCTCGGCTCATCGTCAGCAGCTGTTCGCTGTGACGATCCAAAGCAGAGGGTGTCGAAACACACGCGCATTCACTCGGCTACCGAGCACTGAACGGAATCACTAGGGATTTCACTTGTTTATTGTTGTAATAGTATTGTAAACGTTCACTGTCACTGTTTGTTCGTTTGGGTGGTCGAGCACGGGTCGGGGAGGTGCAGGATGCGTGTGGGTCGTGCGAGCCGTGCGGCGCGGGCGCGGACGAGCGGAGTAGTGTAGATCAGATACGCGCGCGCCGCCTGTCCGCTGCCGTGGAGTCAGCCCCGCGTGCCTCGGCACCGCCCTGAAAAATATAGTTTTCTTGCTTTACTACCGTCATTACTTGTCAGTCTTAATCATAACTTAAGTACCAAGACACGTAAGATCTTATGTTACAAGAAACAACTTCTTGACATAAAAATTACAGTACAAAAAGACTAAGATCATTATTTTGGAGAACAAGACAAACTAATTTTTAATTAGTTAACAATTATTTTATGAAGAAAATAATATTAATTTCGGTAGTAACGAAATTAAAATCTAATCATCGATAAGACTTCGTATCATCACTATCTTAATACTGTTATCACCCATTTTTAGAAATACCAACTTTTAGTAAGTTTTTATGAATGAAAAATTTTTCTGACGCCTAACATTTTCTCGGAAAACACATTTGAACGGACGCCGCCGCTCAGATGAAGAATAGAGAGATTAACCAAAAGGAAAATTTTCAATATCTACCCACTTGTAAGACAAACACCTTGCTTTATCAAAATATATTTTAACTCACTGCTTCTGAAGTGATTTTACAATACAATTGCTTATTGCGGGCTTATCAACATACCTAGTTTAAGGGGCGATAAACACTGTATCTGTTTACATCTGGTAGGGAAGATCATTGATCACCTGATTGATACGCAACAATGCCACCACATGACAATATTGTATCTTATCGGATATCTTATTTGACACAACACGAAGACGAGACATTTCTGATATGATATTATTTTTCTTTTTTCCTCTACAGGGCAAAGGCGGGAGATCTCCATCTCTTTCTGAGCCTACCATGTGATATTGGAATAGTTTTAAAATATAATTACCGAATGACATAAGTAGAAGTGTTCATTGTAGCGCGCGGCGAAACACTAAACGGATGTTTGATAGGACACATACGTAGGTAGCGACGTTTGTTAATTGCCTCTTTGATAATATGCAAGAAAATGTCATTGCTGACGCTGGCCTCCAAACTAATGGCTGTTTACGATACGAAGCACGTGGTATGACACAAGTTTTCCATGATGGAAAGCCTGCCGAAGTATTACAATAAAATCAAGCTTAAATTCTTACTTAATATTATAAATGCGAAAGTTTGTGAGGATGTTTGTTACTCTTTCACGCAAAAACTAATGAACGGATTTTGATGAAACTTTATAGTTATATAGCTTATATATCAGAATAACACATAGGATACTTTTTATCCCGATATTCTCACGGGATCGACATTTACGCGGGTGAAACCGCGGGGCGCAGCTAGTGGTAGATAATCCTAAATACTTATATAACAGCTCGAAAGGGATAAGAAACCGGTTAATTAAAATCAGAAGTCATAAACATACATGTGTATCAAACTAGACAAGTAAATTGAGCCAGTAACTGGACTTCTATATTAAGAAATCAGTTGCAAGCTCGACACATGACATTTAAAAGATTAAAATGTAATAGTATTCAAGATTAACAAAAACTTAGACAGATAGGCGTCGTATCGTATAGAATATGGTAAATGTTTAGATAAATCTTGTTGAATAACAAAAGAATAATATTATATATTTTTAGTTCTATTCAATGAAAGGAAGCTATGTTTAGACGAGATTTTAAAAAGTAAGGCATACTCTCAGTCTCAACTGTATAAATAATACAGTGTTAGCAAAGAAAATAAGGAGGATGTGACAGACTTGGGGCAAGTCGCCAATACTAATGAATTTATCAAAATATCAAAATGAAATAAACATAAATATTGAAAAGCTAATTGTGACCAAGCATACACCAAAGATGGGAAATGAATTTATACTGAAAATGTTTACGTTTTGTATCATTTCTAACGCGCCATGCAATTGTAATCATTCATAACAAGGTTGGATAAAACAGAGACACCGCATTTTAATCGGCAGACAAAATAAGACCTAAACGTTAACAGGCAACAACCGAGCTTCAGTGCACACCAGACACAAAAAGAAGGTCTATTGTACCGTACTTTTGCCATTAGTGTTTATACACAATAACATTTGATTCCCAAATCAAGACCATTTCATTTATTTTCATTTGTCCTTTCCTAAATTTTTTACTTCATAAATGTCATAAATCAAACCAGTAATGAATATAAAAAGTGCATTAGAAATTTCCGAAGCAACATTCTCAATATCCTTAAGGACGACCCAAGGCATTGAGGTAATGAAATGTTAATCTTAAACGGCCTTACTCCGGTTTAGTTAGTGGGTGTTCTTGTTCCGTATTTAATTGTTCAGTTCCGGTGGGTGTACATAAAATATCATCACAGGTAAAGGGCGGCTCATATGCACACAATGTCGCTATGTTTCTGAATATAGTTCGAAATGCCACGCCCGTCATGGCAGCTATATTTATTGAAATGCCGTGGCATGGGTGTTCACTTACCGTAATCTGAATACTTTATTGTCTAGCTTTGTTTATCTTTATTACTAACTACTGCATTATAATGTTCTGGTTGTCTTACTTATTATGTAAATTTGTTGTTAGGAGAGCAATGGAACATATAACTTTGTTGACAAAGAAACAATTGAATACTTGATGGTGGAATAAATGAATAGCTGGTCTAAGAGTCAATGAATGCTATAAGAACAAAAATACTCAGTAAGAAATAAACATCTGGAATACCGTTATAATTGGTGAATTACCAAAAATAAACAAATAATTGACAAGAGAAACTACAGCCAGACAGTGAAAAATACGCCCCAAACATTGTCACCAATTTAAAGTCTCTAAGGATGTCTAGATAATCTCGTGAGATTGACATGCCCTTCGATATCGTCTTGCGAGATAATTCAGAACCCGTTTCAGCAGGTTACCAAGTTCCAAATAAAGTGTTTATTTGCGTATCTACTCGTTAAAATCTGTTTAACAAGCTTTATGTAAACATAAAACAATCTTTATCGAGTTCCACTGTAAGGTATTGCTTATTCATGTTGCGTGTGTTACTTAAAATGTTATTTATTTTCTTAGCCGTTAATTGAACGGGTTTAAAAATAAATGTTCGATTGGTAAATATTTACTTTTCTGCAATTTTCTCAATTATCGGTATAAGGAAAACCGTAAAGGGCACGTGAAAGATATACCTATTTATGCCACAATCTAAGTAGTTTATCGTTCCTAATACTAGGTACACACTCAGCGACAACATCTGTGTGTGGACGTGAGATATTGAAATTGTGTTTGTGTGCGAGTCGTCGGCGATTTAAGTCACAGCGTGTGTACCTAGCCTAAGTTATGTTCATAATTCTAAACAAAATTCCACAATTAAATCACAGCCCTTAATAGTTTTGCTATCACATTTCGCCATTAATAATTTCATTCATAAGTATCATTTCAAACCTAGAGAGAGCGTAGCCGACGTTTCACGCCTGCTGTGAATGTTTTGGCTAATTTCAGTTGTAGCTCAGGAAAACCGGGAAGTGCTATGATAGTTTATTTTTAGAAATTTCATCGCTATGATACTCCGCCCATGGTTGCAGAATCAGACGTCTGGTTCCCGAATTGACCATAATCACCATATTCTACAATTGCAAATGTAACTTTGGCTTAATTTTGGATTATATTTTTAACAATAAACAACAAGACTGGTGAAGTGGTGACTCATGATCGTGTTCAAATCACTTTGATAGGATTACTGCTGACTACCGAGTTTGCAGAACGTAACACGCTCACTTGAGTCAATATAATCTTTCCTATTATTTGTTCAACTTTATCTAGTCTACGATCTACAAGTGGCTAGTTTTAAATACCAGTTTCTTAGTTTACTGAGTTTAAATCTAAACATAAATCATTTTTATATTACGTACAATTATGTAGGCAACCGCTTTCTGAGTAATATATCATTGCTAGAAGTCGAAAGTGGCCTTTGCGGGTCAGTTATTAACGCCTGTCTTACCTACCGCAGACGGCGTAAAAGCAACATTTTTAATAGCATGCGTCAGAGCTGCAGGTAAGCTCACTTATTTTCATGCTACATCTACAGTCGTGTTGGCATCACTCAGTGGGCTTCCTTTGATAGACATGGGTCTCACAGAAAAACAGCTATAATATCTTGGTATCAATGTATGTTTTTTAGAATACCATTGCGCATAATATGCATGAACATATATTCATATAATTATTCGTCTTGTCCAAACCATTTCAAACTTCAATGGGCTCCCAAGTTTCATCAAGATCTATATTAAACACATGAATGTCTATGTTGTAAGAATAATAATATTTTTTATTTTAGAACTGTCATCATAATATACGATTATTACATTAACATTTTTTCGCTCACATCCTAAAGCTTTTTATAAAGTCATTATAATTAATCAGACGGCTACGCTTCACTTTTAATTGAACATGTGCTACTCATAATTCCAATACAAACTTACAATATCGTGTTAATTAAAACCAGCCACCGCAAGATAGCAAATAATCTAGGTACTGCATGTTGCATACAGTATGATAAAGTTATACCTAATATGCACTTACAAACATTTGCATCAACGATTGCATATCCAAGCACTTTGCTATGCATTGCCTCAGATATAGATTACTCTACAAGGCAATGGTCGACCAGTCTTCGTCGTATATTATTTACCAATTGAGATTCATAACGTAGGTGTGTATGTTAAGAATACTGATAAAGAAATAATTTCAGTGCTTTTAAATATTTCATCTTGTACAATTAATGTGATATAGCACTACGAAAAAAACCTCTTATTTGAACAACGTTTGTGTATAGTCAAGGACCAAACAAAAATAAATAAATGCTCCTTCTCAAGACAATGCACTCATAAGGGCCATCACGTTCCATCTACGTGACAGCCCTGTTAGTTTCAATCCCGAACTATTTTTAGAACGGAGTCAATTAAATTCAATTCTCCAGTGCTCGAGGGTTGTCACATGCACAATTATGTGATTTATGAATAACGAGGCGGCTGTGTGTGTGACGTGGCGTTTAGTGAAATCGCGTTTATTTGGAATTAAGAATAATTGCTCTTCATCGTCTGGCGGGCTGTTAAGCAAAGTGTTTAATAACAGTTTAGTGGTCTTGTTTTGATCAGTTAATCGTCAGGCTTTGTTGTTGTGAGGTTCCTTGTCTTCAATAACAACCACATTAACAGCTGAAACAACATAATTATTAACATTGTTCCCTACTTTATTTACCATATCCCTATTACCAAGTCATCTTCAAACAGATATCAAGTGAAAATCTGTACTAAAATCTATTTTATGTAGAACACTTTCTTGATTAATACAAACGCTGACGGAGACTCAGCCATAAATATTTTCATATCCACTATTATAATCAATTAAGAATATTCCGGACAATTTTTCGTCTTACACATTTTATTTAAGACACATCGCTGTCCTATTTTATTTGGACGATGTCTCAAGTCGGGTCACCGGCGGTGTGTCAATACGCCTGTTAGATTATATTCGTCAGAATAAGGGACTTCCGTACAAGCTACGTTATTAAATAATTGGCTTGCACAGGTTAGTAGGTCTGCTGTGAGTTTGGACAGGAATTTAGAATGGGTTAGATTCTTAATGTTGTCTTTCTAGTAAGAATTTGAACTGGAGTATTAATAATAATAATATAATATATTCTTTATTTCGGACTATCATATACAAGTACACATAATCCATATAATGTTAGTAACAATGAATTAAAAACTATGTTAGGAAATTTTTACAAACCAATACAACTAATTTAATAAAGACGTGGCGAGACGAAAGTATTGAACGAAAGCTTCCTTTTATTTATTTATTAAATCTTTATGCACAAGTAAAAACTGTACAAAGGCGGACTTAATGCCTTAGGCATTTTCTACCAGTCTACCTTAGGGTGATACAGAGACAATACACAGTAGGTGCTATAACAGAGAAAAAAAAAATTATATATAAGAAAATATTTCTAACTACGATATAAGAATATATACATATATACATACATACAACAAAATATAGGAAAAAAGTTATGAGACAAACAAGAAACCCTCCAACAACTTAATTCTGAGACGAATCTGCCAACTTCTTGTGTATATGTTCTCGAGCTTTCACTTTAAACCTTTTACTGTGAACTCTTTAAGAATGTTTGTTATAAGTTTTTTGAATGAACATTACATACCGTATCACGTCCTTCTTCAATGGTTCAGGTCATAAGTATCAAACTTCACAGAACTGGGTGGGTTCATTGCACTTAAAGTACAGCTTACCGATAAACGCATTTCCCACAAACAATATGAACGACACATTTTCAACCGATAATCACAAAAAAAAAAACAACATTTTATAACCCTTCTCTCCCTTTGCCGTTATCGAGTAAAAGCGTCAGTAAATTAACGTCGATACCAAAGTAAAATGAAGCAAGAATCGATACTGAATCGAGTTGTATCGAGTATATTGATCGAACGTTCAGCGCCCGCGCAGTAATCCATCTTAAATCAATCGTATCGTTCGTATCTACATGTAGACAAATTACGAACATATCAACACATTTTGGATTAATCACATCAATCATTTGCGTCTGTTAAGTGTTTTCATAACACGTGCTCAAATTAATGTGCCTATTACTAACTAATAACATTTATAGTTTTTCAATGGAGTATCTTACTCATAGATATCGGAAAGTTCTGACGAACTACATTTGTGTGGATGATCCACGGTAATGACTTATTTTTATAATTGCAAAGCGATGTAAGTTAGCATGCCATTATGAGGAAGAGAACAGCGTCATTACACGGTAGGCTGCGCAGAAGCTCCAACAGTATCCTAAAAAATTATTTGACAAGGTGGACCACCGATTTATAGGTACTGGGTACGCAGGTACGTGTCAACATGTGTTGGGTCTCGTTGTATTTAGTTGTAGGTAGTAACAGAGTTTTAAGTCTAATACTACTCGTATGGATTGTGTGTACCTGCATGTGTGGTTAAAGAATATAATAATTATATATGCGCACATACAATGATAAAGTGTAATTTTACATGTGCTGCATTCGTTACTCGCAATTATTTAAGGGGCTTAGAAGACCTAAACGCAAAAAACGCAAGTTTTAGAAACAATAAAAGTATATGATAAACTACAGTAAAAAATATCAAAAAAATATATGATATTTTTCAGGATAAATGCGAGGATGATAGTGTGTTGAAAACATAATACAACTTATTTGGTACGATAGAAAAAAATCATGAAGATACCTCTAAAAACTTTTTTTTTACAACAAAATTCATACTAATATACATACTATCATTATGATTTTTTGTCAGATTATTCTACAAGCAACACACTAAAACTATAGTGTTTTAGTTTTTTTGTCCAAACACTAGATTTTTCGTAAATCGATAATTGCTTCATATTTTGCAATAAATTACCAGCGTTGTGGCATCGCGCTTCTCTTTCTTTTCTATGCAGTCCGACAAAGACCGCGCTTTAGGTCATGTAGTCCTCTTAATTGTAAATGATGAAGAGGAGATAGGTACATATATTCCATTTTCCACTTTTATTTTGAATG
Organism: Hydraecia micacea; assembly: GCA_914767645.1. NCBI lineage: Eukaryota > Metazoa > Arthropoda > Insecta > Lepidoptera > Noctuidae > Hydraecia > Hydraecia micacea. The sequence continues at coordinate 9,367,671 of OU611794.1, forward strand.
CAAGTCATAGTGTGGCTGCTATTTATTATTGCATGCATGTTGGTTACGCTAGACTCAATAATACTACATAAACATTACTAGGGTTTAATACAGCCCGGGGGAGCGGTGAATGCTTATGCGAATCCCGCACCCCCGGCCATAGGTAGAGGTGGAACACCGCGGTGGTTTTAGCCGGTAAGAGTCCGGCATGCCCCTCTGTCCCCCCCACGACGGAGGAAGTCCATGAGGATTTCCACCGCGCAACAAAAAAAAAAAGGGTTTAATACAGCTGAAATTTTTAAATTGAACGTGTTAAGAAATGTACTTGATTGATTGATATGTAAAATTTGCAAAAATAAAATGTTTGTACGTTTATTCTAAGATGCCAACCCTAGTGGGGCAGAATCCAACAAGATTTTAAAGCAGTGGAACCCCACTACTTCGATTTAGTGGGGCAGATTCCACTGCAAAATTTTAGGCATTCCACATTGCCCCACCAGTGGGGCGGCTGGTGGGGCAAAGTGGAATAATCCGGAATTTGTCACGTCATACTAATTTTATTTTGAGATATGAGTGGATTTTATTTGAATTGCAGTGGATGATAATTATATGACAACATCCATTGCATAAAATTAAAAACGAAAAATCATGGCTGGTAGATCAGATGGTAGGGCAGATTCCATAGGTTATCTACTTATCTAAAATATAGTTCTACCTAGGTCCTGATGAATTTGACGATGACGTACTCAAACGTTTGGTCTTATTGTGCTGCCAGAAGATCTTTAGTAAAATCAGGCTGTTCCTGCATAATATTTAAGAAATTCACCCAGTTAATAAAATATTTTAGTAACCTACTACGTCACTACAGGACATGCTAAATCCATATAGCTATAGTCATACAAGCTAAAGTTCGCATTCGCATACATGTCGATATCTAAGCGTTGAAGCTCTCGCGTGTGAACGAAACACATTTATCACTATTATTTAGGGCACATGTCGACTGTAACACAATGGATACAATGCTGCACTGTCAAAGCAAAGTGCATGAAATTGCGTGACCGCTATTTAATTGAACTGTTCACTACTAGCTTTTGTCTGTGACTTCGTTTTTCTTTTAATGGATAAGCTCTCCTTTTAGCAGCCAGAGCCACCTCTCTGTTGTGATATTAAGTAAGTGATTAATGATGATGCAGTACACGGTATTTGCTATGAATTAACCTGTTTTTACCTGCATAAACTGTTGCACTCTTTGACGTTTGCTTGAAAACAATCTATTCATCGTGTATCTCTGCACTTCGTCACCACCATATTCCTGCTCTTGTCCCATATTACTTGGGGTCGGTGCAACACGTTTTCTTCTTCCATTCTCCACCTTCAACCGTCACGCTATCATTCACTCCCTTGTCTTTCATATCATTCCTCACACAATCCATCCATCTTTTCTTTGGCTTTCCTCTCACTCTCCATCCATCAACATTTATATTCATCCCTGTTATAGTCATATGCGTTTCCCTCCTCCTCATTACTTGCAAGACAAGCGATTTTCTTACCTCTGCACTTTGTAAGAGACATAATCATCTTCTTTTCAAGTAGCCATGACAGCGCGTTGTCTGCCATTCAGTCATTATTACTTATTTTACTATTGAACCATAGCTACTTCTGCTTTCAATAAGCTGAATCAATTAATCATAGTGAATTACGATTATCGAACAGATTGGTATGTGGTTATAGTTTTGGAGTTCACGGTTAGTACTTAACCTTCTGAATGGTATGCGCAATTCGCATCTATTAAAAGTTTATTGTTTGTTTGGGTATGCGGGTAGGTAATAACATTTACATGCATAATTTGCAAAGTGAAACTTTACATGTGTAAAGTGCATTTATTATGTGTGGTTTCACCAATAATTCAATATTTTTGATATTGGTAATTCTATCGTAAATTATGATAATGGCAGTTCATTAGAACTGAGTACCTAGGTACAGTCAACCGCACACAAAGCAACGATAAAAATTTATAATGGATAGCGACCTTATGGCGTAGCAGTGAGTGAGGACGATTTTCGAAGGGAAAGTGTTAACACTGATGTGCTGTTGACTGTATTGTATTTTAATTAAACAAATTAATTTACTCAGTAAGTACTTATTGTTCCAGTCACCTTTAAACACGGAATAGACAAACACACATACACTATAATTATGTGTAGACGTATTTACCATGTCAGGTGTCTTGCTTCGTGTCGATCTGATGGCCGTTACATTTGAGTGATTTCAGATAAGTATCGATCGGAAGTGTCGGGATAAAAAGAGGTCATGCGCAGAATAAAATCACGCGCACTAATACGGAGAAAAATTCTTTGTCATATCTACTTCCGGATTTTTTTATAGCAGAATAATGTTTCATAGAAATAAGAACACGTACTTTGCCCTGAAAAAGTCACTACAAATGTAGGTACAGCTTTGTCAGTTGTGTTCTATTCGGAGATCTAGCAAACTAACACCGAAAGCAAAAAAATCCAACACAAAATTTTCCAGCCTCTCTTCCAGCAAATTGCTAGTGTTAATTAAAAATCATGGATTTTACATTATTGACCAAAACATTTAATAGCACCGATCCAACCAAGTTTAGATTCTTGGACAGAACCTCAGTGCCACAAACATGGACTGCTAAAATGAAATCTTCTTGTTTGGCAGACTCTCGACTAACTCGGAAATACTCTGCTAAAAATATTTTATCATTGCTTTTATTTCTTATTAGTAGGCTGACATGACAAATGACAATGAAATATATTATATTTAACCTAATAGGTACGCAGTTTGTATGACAAAATTTTATTCGAGATTCCAGTTTTAGCAAAAAGCGGTCAAGATATATTTGGATTTCCGAAAGCTATATTTTACTAAGTATCTATCTATAAAATGTAACCATGAAGATAACGCATGATTCTAGACCCCGATGCGTAGAAATGTTTTCCTCAGTTATAAAAAAAAGCTGTTTCATACTAAGTGCAATACCTACGCGGACAAAATGTATGGAACAGCTGTTTTCTTTTTAATAACCAATGAAAAATTTCAATGCAAGGGGGCCGAATCATGTCCTAAACCCATATACAGGTTGCGCGTCGAAGTCCCTGCCAGGGTGGCAGGGACTTCGACGTCTTCGACTTCGTATAAAATATGTCATAGATTATTATAACAAATAACCTAATTTAATAACAATTGCCATTTTTAATAATGACTAACGATACAATTGAAAATAATGTAAAAGTTTTTGTGGCAAAGTTCAAGCGGATAGGTATCGTTCTTACACATTTTGATCTATGCATAGTCCTATAATGTTCCCACTGCTGGGACACAGGCCTCCTCTCTGTGAGAGGGAGTGGGTCATAATAAAGGGTCCAGTTCGGGTTGTACATGTCACGTGTCTTCGACTTTTTGGTTCTGCGATATGCCGCTTTCCTTACGATATTTTCCTTCACCGTTTTGATAGCATTGGCGATCAAATAATTTACAAAAAATAAAGTGCCTGTCTGGGTTCGAACCTTGGACCTATAACTCGTTAAGTCGCGACCGTTACTGCTGGGCCACCACTGCTCTTTATTACTTTTGGTCTATGCTTCTATTAACAAATATAAAAATCAATTTATCACAACAATCTAAAAGCCGTAAAGATATTATCAAACATTGAAAGCTCATAGTAAATCACTAAAGACAGTGAACCAGATCAATCTTAACTTGTCAAAAATAGACACAGTACAGACACATCAACTAGGCGATTGAAATAGTTTTAGATAAAATAGAAATATCACTATTATAATTATTATAGCTACATTTGTAGTGTTAACTTGGTGATTTAACTTAATCTATAAGAAACTAAATGCAGAATTAAGAGCGTCGTTATGTAGACTACAAGTGGCTTATAATTTTATCCTAAACTACATGTCGAGCCTTTTCAGGAAGAACATCGTAAGCGCCAAAAATCCCAAAAAACTGTTTTAATATCAATCGCCAGATCAACTGATTTTGCATTTTGCATCACCTTCTCCTGTAAAATATGCAAAATGGCGGTTACGATCTTCTTCCTGAAAAGGCTCGATGTTATAACGTGAAAATTTGGATATAAAATCATAACTAAAAAGGTCAAGGGCCAAGTTTGAGTTAAAACTAGAATATAGGTAGGTATAACCAATGATCGATATTAAAGATTACAAACTCAATAAGACAGAACAAGCCACAAGCGACTTGTGAACTTTTCCTGACATTTTACGTGAAATTTTAACGATTTAATTAGTAAAATAAAGTTTAAAAATAAAATTAAAGTAAACATTCTCTATATTATTAAACTGATACCGATTTTTGACATTTGTGGGTAATTTTAATGGCGCATTATGACCGCATTTTAACGACTTTCACTGGATTATTTCGTGATTTATATAACTTTCGTGCTTTTATTATTTTTAATCTGCTCAAGATTTTTTCAATACCTACCGTGTTTCCATTTTATATAAAAGATGTTAATTTTATTTAAAAAAAAACAAAATTGTTTATTATAATTATTATAAAATGAACACCTTTATTTTTATAAAATAATCATTGTTTATATAAATCTTTTATCGTTGGTACAACAGGTTTATATCTGGTTTGTGTCGGCTCATATATTATTATTATGGAAAGGTTTCTCGGTTGATTGACAGTTTCATTCATCGAGGTGTCGGCAACACAGAGCGCGTGATCAAAAGGGCGTGGTCACGGTTTTAATAACTTGCTCCAACCATACAAGTTGTAAAAATATTTAATTAGGCAAATTGATATGAGACTTTATTTATAAGTACTGCAAATGACATTCTTACAATGTAGACTTTTATCCTTTAAAAATATAATTTTCGTTTAATGTTTTAAAGAGATTCAAATATAATACACAGGTCAGGTACCTACCTACCAAGGTACTCCAAAATAAAAATGTTTTCTTATCAATCGATCAATCATTCTGCGGATTTAAATTCGGGATCAGAATCAAGATGCATCGATCGACGATGACTCGATTAAAAAGAATCGAGTTCAACAAACGTGAATTGTTTTACTTCAGAAGAGACATGACGTACCTACCTATTAATGTCGCTGGCCGTTCGTTTAGCGAGTCTGTAGTAATTGAAACCTCGTGATACCGATACATTACTTCTATACATAACAAATACATAGTACATAAATCCTGTACGCTTTACTTTGTGATGGAAAATAGTATTTTATTATTATTATGTAGGTGCTTATTATTCATAATGCGCACGCGCATGAAAGGAGAATTAGATCGGTGCTCTTTGAAGCCTACGCGATTGATAAGGACTTTAATATGGTTATAATTTTATTTTCATATTTATTTATATTAGAGGAAAACATGAGTAAATTGTTAAATAAATACGTAATGAGTGATGGTCGAGGAAACTACAAATTCTGTGGTTATGTCAAAATTTTACGCATGTTACACGGATTGGTTTGGGTTATACCTTGGCTATAGAAATAAACGCAAGTTGGTATTATGTACAGACGCCAGCACATCAAGTTACTACAATCTGTCAAATTTCTTTAATAGATTTTCAACTTTATCGCTAAAGCATAAGATTCAAAGTTGATTGGGAAAATTTGACAGGTTCGGGTAGCTTGACGCCACCTCAGCGGAAAACAATGACGTTTTTACAATATTATTAATTATAAATCAAATAAGTAGACTTTAAAAAAGTATTATTTTAAAGTCTACTTATTTCTACTTCGAGCCTAATTTTTAGCTAATAAAAAATCCAAAACTTTTTTCTTCGCATAATTTTATTAATATTCAAAAATATAAATCAATAAATCATACCTTTATTTACGGAACTATTAAGGAGATGGTTGGTTTCTGTAAATATACCCGCGGATCGTCACAGTATTTAGTTTCTTTTTTATTCGTTCTTTTCTTTTAGTTAGGTAAAACAAAAGACTTCACGTTCTACAATTTTCTTCCTATCGTGTAAATCTGGTAATTTCATTACTAATCAGAGAAGTTCAATAAATGTTATCAATCCACTATCCGGCAAATAAGGTGCACGTGTAGCCTTGGGTATCTAATCAAGAAGATAACGGTCATTGCACTTTGAACTATCAGCTCAAAAATGTGAAGCATGTGACTCAACATCATTGCATTAAGTATCTTGAAGGAAACTCAAACAGATGGGAATGAAAATCATGTTTGAACTGACTTTTCCTGCGTTTTGATGACATGACACAACAATTATTTGTGATTGAATTATAGAGGTATGAGGAACAGGGTGTAAAGTTCACTCATACTCTATAGAAAAGGGAGGATCCTCCGACAAGACGGGTGTTGTGTCTGGCAGGCAACTGCCCGATGATTCATGTCGGGCCGTTGTATCTATGCTAGTTGTGCGGTAAACTCTGCTTGCGAGATGCAGGATTTGCGTGACGTCAGTATGACGCGTTGTTTCCAAATACAATGCTGAATTGATTAATTTTTAATGTGTCTACATACATACTTAATGTGATAGACTGATAGCAATCATTGTAATTATTGTTAAAGATATATTATTTCTCAATTAGAAATTACAAACATTTCGCTTACCTACCTACTTGAGAACATTAAGAGCCAGCGCGCACTATCGACTTTTTGTTGACCGATAGTTTGATCGTTCAGAGAATTACTATGGAGCTATATTGAAGTGCACGCGTCTGATCGGCCGATTTTTAATCGCCAAATGCGTGCACTTCAATGTAGCTCCATACTGATTCCCTGAACGATCAAACTAACGGTCAACAAAAAGTCGCTAGTGCGCGCTGGCTCTTAAACTTAAGATTATGTTATAAAGAAAAACAATAGCTGCTTAGTTTGTGTGTCAAAGTTGTTATTTAATATATAATAAGTAGTATTATAACTACTTTTTTTCATTTAAGTAAAAACATTTAATTTCGTAATTCTAATTTATAAGCACATGCACGACCAGCACTCTAATTGCGTAACACACTATCAATCTCAATCTGAATCATTTTGAAGGATATTGCTATAAGTATATGTTCGAAAAAAAAAAAAAAAAAAACTACTTAATAAATATATTTGAATTTGAAAAATTTGTCTGTTCAACAACGTAAATAACGCAATGAGCGTTGTTGAACTGTCAAAATGAAACCCATTGCTACTGATAGTGTGTCACGCAATTACCCCGCAGGGAAACCCACAGCTGAAAATGAAAACTACAATCCAAGAACAATTAAAAATATCCCATATTCCATCGAAAATTGAACTACATATTATGTCAGCTCTCAAAATTGGCACCTAATTGTACTATCGCGGACACTCCCGCCTGACCACCACTAAGTTCATTTTTGCTTGTACTCAAAAAATACGTCCATTCCCGTTGTCCAAGCGCTCTCTAGTCAGCTCGCCAAGGTGAAATAGCCGTCCGTAATTCACAAAAAGAGTACACGTGATGTGTCACAAAGCTACGCAGTGCAGGTTGCAACTAATTGCGTTATAGCTTTCCTAATAGGCGAAAACTTTAAGGGGGCGTGGCTTGGCGCCGCCGCAGGATTTAGGCGAAAAAATGTTTAAGTGATCAGGCGGAAAAGGCCGCCATGGTACGTCAATCAATATTTCAGCGGCTAAATTACAAAAGCATAGTAGGGGTTATCAGTTATCAAAGTGACTAGCTGGACTTATCAAGAGCCGCCAGCTGCAGAGCTACATTCTAGAACAATTAAATGCAACGAGATCAAACTATGTTTGTAATTAATTGTATCTTATCAAAACATTTTTAAGGGCAATGTAATTGAAACTACTTAGGTGGGACAAAAACTGACCCAGCGGAGAACAAGGTTATAAGGAGTGCCAAGATGTTTACCTACCTATATCTAGACGAAGTTAAAGATTTTTTAATTGTTTTTTAAAGGATATTTAAAACCTACACAAGGTGCTATTGAAATAACTGAAAACCTGGAAGGGATCATTTTAATTATGAACAACTTTTAGGGACCAACCCATGCATTTACTTTTTATCGGTTATGCAAAAATAAAAATGACTGACGCTAGGCTAATATATAATGTAAATGAAATATTTTGCTGTTGACGATCTTTTGTCTCTGCATTTATTCTATTAGTATCTCTAGAATATCAAACTATTATTTAATTAACTTACCTCTGTTAAGACAGTAGATACAATCACTGCTAAGGACACTCCCAAAACTCCTCAAGGCATAAAAAATTTGAAAGTAATTCATTATTTTATAAAAATAATATTTTATAGACAAGTTAATCACCGTTTTTCAGTTAAATACAATAAGGTGCTATCAGAAGAATATAAACGTAATTGCGAAAGCTCGTAAAGTTCAATATAAAATCACTTAGTACAATTATACATAATTTATTAATAATTGCAATGACTAAGCTAACACTGTCATGTTATTATACACGATTGTTTGTTAAGTGATCGCGTGATTTTATTTCTAATTATAGAACTACACATAATCAATTTATCACTTCATTAATAGTCCACGTTTTTGTGGCTAAGTACTTATGTTATTTAAATTAGTTATCTGTAAAAAGACAAGTGGCTCTTACCGTAACAGAGCTATCAAACTAATATTTTCCAAATCATGATATTAAAACTAGAGCAAATGAATGATCGAGATATAAAAAACAAAGGTTTTCACAAAAAAATGCAGTTCGAAAAGAAGAGTATCATGCTCAATAATAAATTATGACAGCGTTACTGTCATAATTTGTCCGTTTTTTATTAATTGAAATTTTCATAAGAATATTTAGCACATTTTAGTGACGGATTTCAAAAATATAAATCCTATCCAATCCTGATTACAATCTAACGGTATAAAAGTAACAATAAAATCTTACCAATAAATCTTGATAAACTCAGTCTAAAAATAAAACTTCCGTTTTCACACTATCCACGCACTTGTTGCAATATTATCTGACAGTTCAATTCACTGATTTAAAAAACGATAGCCAAACTATCTCAATGCTGACACTGATTTTAGATCTTTGAAAAAAAACCCGATAGAATATTTCGTTGTGCGTAAGAGAGAAGCGTGCGCAGCCACGGAGGATAATAAATTTATATTAAGGCAAGTGCAGCCGGTCAGGTTTACTGGTTAGAACTACTCGGGACGCGACGCAAATGTTGGAGGAGCCAGAGTCACTCAAAGGACACCACGCCTACTCGCTAGTGGAAAACGGCAATTGACAACACTATTCCTAGCCTCGCAAACACACAACACTAGTCAGTGATTCAAATAATGGAATGTAACTGGCCAGTATTTAGTTTATCAAGTGATTTGTTTATAATGTTATCTTATGTCATTTGGAGTATTTATGTTTGATAATATGTAATATCTATCTATATCTATATACTCGTAAATAACACAAAGTCGGGTTAGTTCTTTACACTATTTATAACTCAAGAACGGCTTGACCGATTTTTATGATGTTTCATTTGTCTCCGCCCCGAATAGCAGAATAACTATTAAAACATGGGAAAATTCACGAAAAAATAATAATGTATTTAATTCATTTTCTCATACATTTAGGCGGTACGAAGTTCGCGGAGGTCAGCTAGTAGTTTTATAAAATAACATTCCTAGTAATTATCTATTTTTATTTTAGAAAAGGTTCAGATTTTTTGTAAATCTAATGTTTTATTAGAAAGTACCTAATGATAAATCGACTTGTTTTAAAATCTAAAGGCATCATGTCTGTACCTATCAACTTTGTTGCTGAAATAAATGAAAAGCACACCCCTACCTACTTACTAAATAAAAATATACCAATAGGAAAAATATTATGTTATTAATACCTCACTACCTATTATAATCTTTTGGTGTTATTGTTTAAAAAACTTTCCGTATTCAGTTTTATCTTAAATTAGTTTTAAATAAGTTAGGTGCAACTTTGCACTATCACGCCATCTGTCGATAGATTTTGTAAAGAATTGTTTATCGTACCTATTTTATTAGTTTCGCCAGTTCCTCTACAATAGTGAACTATTCCGTGATAGAAAACGCGCCTGTCTTTTACCCACTGCTGTTAACAATAATATTCATAAAAAACTTCACAATGTATTCCCTGAAGCGTTGCGGTTTTCCGGGTCAATATTTAGATGGCTGAGCTAGCCAACTGACGAATAATAGAAGAATACTATTCATAATTATTTACTTGTACATATTTTAAGACAGCTTTTTCAATTATGTAAATAAATGGAATTCATAATTTAAATTACATCAAAATTCAAATATTAAATTGACATTAACAGCTGTGTCTTGCTGACTGACATTACATCTCAGTCCATTGTTTTGTTTTTTTATCAACGAGTGATTGCGAGATCTTACGATAACGCCATCTAGTATCGAGTAGCAACACTAAAGTAAAAAGTTTTTTTGGTTTTTTTTTTTCAACAGATAGATGGCGCTGTCATAAAATATAAACATTTGGTCAGTTTTTTTTAACCAAAGCATATGTTATTTATTTTTATTGGTTGTTATAACATAAATAGCAAAGATTGCCTTCCCTACGTACCGCTGTTTTGATGTTGCTAAATAAAATGTAGAGGTAGGACAAACATACCTATTTCATTAAAATAGCTCTAGATGTCATAATTCATCGCGAAATTGCTTCTCACGTGATTCTGAATGATATTGATTCTGGTTTTTTAGACACATTCTATTTCACATACATTGTTTGAGGGGCAAAGACCCCGTTAAATAGAATTATCCAACATTTAAGTAGGTACTTATAAAATATTTTGTAGACAGACAGCCAACGGTTTATCCCGGGTACTCTGGATTGGACCCAACTGCCTACCTAATGTTTATTTTAAGAAAGAATATTTATTTGACCAAAATATAAAATCGATTTTGATCAAAAACTGGTTATGGTATATCGGTCACAGCAACAAATGCCATTGGTTAGTACAATTTGATCTCTTAATCAGCTAAATATTTTTTAATTAATTAGCTAATCTTAAATCGTCTGGTTGTAGATCTTATCTTACTGCATGATTTTGGCATGTTTTATATCTTTCTCTTTTTATTTTTCTGCTCAGAATTTGAGGTAGGTAAATATTTTGCTTATGGGGATGTTTTACTATTTGTGTCGCGAGATAGGTACAATATAAAATTTAGTAGACTGAAGATTTTCAAGAAAATATTATTTTTAGGTATCTAACCCAATATTCACTGTGCATGATTTGTCAACCTACACTCACCAGATACATTTTATTTTAATTTGCCTAATTCGGTCATACTTATAGGTAAAACTCAATAAAAAAAGGAAAAAGAAACTACAAAAGATTTCCTCAATTTTATTTCTCGATATCAAGTGTCTATTTTTAGGACGATTAAGTAATTATGCAAACATAACTTAAAAATATTGCCATCTACGATTTTATTAAGTAGGTACCTACGCAATAATATTTATAATTTTTCCCGATATTAATCTTAAGTGATATATCTACAGCAAAACAGTATCTTATAAGTAGCAAACAAAATAAGATAACAAAATATAGGAAATATATTTTTCTTAAATATGTATTTCTAATACCTAGCCACATCGTGGTCAATCAAGAATCTAGGTTTATCTTCAGTAGTCGTCATATCCCACAGCATTAGCAAGCTACAGTGGCAATGTGCCGGCCATATTGGCCGTAGAACCAATAGCTTCCACACAGGACGATCCAAATATCGATCGGTGATCCACGATCCATAATCATGGAGCGCAGATCGTGGATCGAAGGTTCTTTTGCACGAACCGTTTTAGGAAACCAGTGAACCTGCCGCGTGCTCCAGTGCCGATCCACGTTAAATTTAGGTTAACTTTAGTTGAACATACGCTCGATATGGTTTCGTATCGTGTTGTTCCTATATTCTGCTCAATCAATATTAACGCAAAAAATCACAAAAATAAAGATAGAAAAGACGGTTCTGGGTGAAAAAGACCACCACGCCACGATACACTACGTGTGCTCGGATCGCACGTGGCACGTCAACACCGACCGCACATTTGGATCGCGCTCCAGCTACGCCCGATCAGAGCGCACTGGATCGTCCGTTCTGGACCCAGCTAATGACAGTTGGGGGTAGACAAACGCAGTGTACGATGCACTCAGGCAGGGAGCGACGGTCTTCAAAGGGTGACTTGTAGCAACTGGATGCATAACCGCATTAAGAACTCTATACTTCGTCCCAAAACACAAATAGCGGACGCTGGCCGCAGAGCTGCTGGACTAAAGTGGAACTGGGCTGGACATAACTATCTGTCGCATTTCGAAGCCACAGAACAGATAAAAGTTATGTGGTCGAAGCAGCAATATGCAAAAGCCAAGCACTCAGTGGATCCCCAATGGCAGGAAACGACTGCGCGGCAGGCCCAGAAAGGGATGACGGGATGAGCTGGACTCCTTCTTAAAGGATTGGCCCGCAATCGCAGTAGACCAGGAAAAGTGGAAAGAGGTGAGGGAGGCCTTTGCCCTGCAGTGGGACAACACAGGCTTATAATAAAAGATAAAAATGCAAAGCCCAAGATTGAATTACAATAGCGTGCGATTGGAGAGACCTATGTTCAAGTTCAGCAGTCGATAAAATGCAATAGGCCAATGATAATGATGACGATAAGAAATCAAATAATTCTTCATGCAATTCTACGTCACGCGCAAATATTTATATAAACTAAAAAGAATTACTGTTATCGCTCATTGTTATCGTTACGTCACTCTGATTAATGCTCAACAAATGTTTTGTATTTAATTACGTTTTAAATGTCTGTGACACAGTCGTCATCTTCAGTAAATATCTGGTGCATATTCAGCAGTATGCCTTGAAAACTAACTATCACAATGCCGCGATTGGCGTGGTCATTTACTAGGCCCATCTCATCTAACATAATATATTTTTTTTTTTACTTTTGCCATCGACTCGAAAAGAACAAGAAGAACCAAATAACACGTAGAACGGCGCCCAAACTGTTGCAAATCCAATCCGAAAGATTTTGTAAGAAATCCATATTATTATGTAATACCTATTTCATAGGTTTGAAAATTTCATCTGTTCGACAACATAAATAACACAATGAATATTGTTGAATTGTCAAATTGAATTGCATTGTCATTGTAATTGTATCTTATGTAATTAAGCTGATTTTCGTCATTTCTGTTATACATAGTCATACCAGGCAAGTCGAAACAACCCTCAGTTTAGAGTAGGTACTTAGCATAGATGTAGCATGGAAGATTGTTCTACTTCTTCTTACCATAATAACTATTGTCCTCCTGGGCCGCGTCTTAGGCCCCCAAATATTAAGAACAAAAAAGTTACTGCTGTTTATCATTATTGGTTTCTTTGATTTCGATTTACGTAAAATTACCCACTTACCTAGTTGGCTTAGCGTTGAGACATTCAATACCATTGCTATTTTTAAGGAAGAAATACGCCTGATTTTCATATTCCAAATCAGTGTTCAGCTATTTGTTTTGCCCCGCCACAGCTGATTAAGTAACGTTCTTTACGGCTGTTTAATTGGGTAACCTAATTAATTTACGACTGTACATTCCTTCCATAATCTTAGAACGTTTATGTGGCCATAAATCTGAAGTGAGATTAACTTTGATAGATACGGTTTTCAGTGCTCTAAATGCTGCTCCGTTAATTCGAAATAAGACATACATATTATTTCATATTCATCCCTTAATTTAAAGACGTTCGTCACAGGCAACAGTGAGGAAATTAATGTATTACACAAATGTACAACTTAGCCGAAAAGAGTAGAAACAAAAATTTTGCCACTTTTGCTGACATAATAGGCACAGATTACTGAATGTAATAGGTATAAACTTTATAGCAAAAAATAAAATTTTGGTCTCGGTAAGATTTCAAGATGCCCATGCTTTGATAAAGTCAGGGAAATGAAATGTCAAGCAAGTTGAGTACCCACCAACTTAAATTGTCTCTATTTTCAAATCACAACTGTCATTCTTTGACAGTTATATGAAATGGCTATAGCACGGCAAATTGACGTAGAGCGTCAATTTTCTTAACAATAAATTTCCCTGACTAACGTTACAGACATGTATTTGTACGATTGTCAGCTGAACAAAATAATTGAATAGTTCCATTTCTACACGTTGAACAACGTGGATGGTGGACGTCAAATGGTAACGTTGTGCGAATACCGCACAATCCTTGGGCGATGGATGAACGCCAGTGCGGTTTTATGTGTGTCAGTGACATTAAAATCTGAGCTATATTCGTCTGCCAAGTGTAAAGATTATTTCCATATAATTGTTTATCAATCAACGGTGTCGGTAGTAACTTATAAGCCTGCTAGGCTGCTGAAGTGGGATTGGGCGGGCCCTGTATGTAGGAAGCATCGGGACAGATGGTCCAGAGTCGCCACGCAGAGGGTGCCAGAAGACGGGAAGGGAGGTCTTGGTAACGCTGACGTGATGTCCTAGATGCGTTAACGGGAGATTGGCCGAAGAAGGCAACACACAAGGAACAGTGGAAAGTTATGGGGGAGACCATTGCCCAGCAGTAGGACAAAACCAGTGGAAAAAAGAAGTTTAAACGTTAGTTGTTAAACTTAGGATGGCTATAAAACAAAGATTGTGTGAAAGATGAAAATAGTTTGCGTGTCAGTTTTTATAAATAATATTTAGTTACTTAAACTTTCAGATCTGGTTGTTGTGTGCTAGGTACTCCAATGAAGGCAAGGTTATCTGACGGTTTGTACCTAATCATTATAAACTTTTTCCGCCACTGAATCATGATTCGCCGTTGGCGAGGCTAATAGACTTTATTAACAAATTTTCCTGTAGTTCTTGTATCTGTTTAGAAATTCATGGTTTCTTAACACCGCATAACTTAAAGAAAATTAATTAAATTATCAGTTATGTTACCAATCTAAATTATTTCTCCAATACAGCTATAGACGAGTTGTTAGAAATACTAGGTGCATGTTTATCTTTCACTTTGACAGGCCTGATGGTCTAGTGGTTAGTGACCCTGACTGCTATGCCGGAGGTCGTGGGTTCGATTCCCACCCAGGACAAATGTTTGTGTGATGAGCACGATCATTTGTTCTGTGTCTGGTTGTAATTTATCTATAATAATATGTATGTATTTAGAAATATATAAGTATGTTTATCAGTTGTCTAGTACCCATAACACAAGCTCTGCTTAGCTTGGGACTAGATGGCGTTGTGTGATAGTTGTGGAATATTATTATTATTATTATTATTATTTATTATTACTTTTAGCAGATTGCCGTTGAAAAAAATCCATTACAACGATGATCCGAATATGGCTTAAAATATAATTCTAATATGGACGAATGCTTCTCCCACCAAGGTTGTCGACATACTAACCTCCGAAAGACAGATCTAGTCGCTGATCAGTAAATCAGCTGTCAAATCTTACGTCAGCTGTTGAGGTTCTTTGACAGAAACATCAAGATCCAATCAAACCACTTGACAAGAGATAGACAATAGATATTGAGTAGGCGTTCTGAATCCGGTATTGTCAAGTAATACATTATCGTATTTGTATTCTAATGACAAAATGAAAAAGTGCTGACCAATCCTACGTATAAAACGTCATAGTGACAGTATCATTGTATGCATACTTCCATAATAATCTGAAAAATTCTGTCTATCTGTCACCTTGTGGCCTTGACGACAAAACAGATTTCGATGAAGTTTAGCACACAGGTAGAGAGAGTATATTGTTATCCGGATCGTTCCTGTGGGATATTTTCCAAACTCTACGCGGACGAAGAGTGAAATCTAATGAACAATACCGGTTATCAGACGGCTATTAAGCAGTGGACAAGTTACAAAACTGGTCCAAATCTTCTAACCGAATATATGAGCGTTCACCATATTCTACATAAAATGGTTGAGAATGCATAACATAGTGACTTGGGCGAAGTAGGCCTGCGGCTACAGAACCGGTCGCCACACTCGCCACGTAACCATTGTTAATGATAACATTGATAACGCAACGGATCATCAACTAAGCCTTGCCGTCCATGAGCATATGGGAGATATGTAGCGGATTAAGCTGTGGTAGTAGGTACAGGGATGATGGGAAGTTAGGAATGGATACATTTTTGTCTGAGTGAATGTACCTAAACTTTTTGAACTGAATTCAGCGATTGACGCGATAGGAATGGAAATAGCATTATATCAGCAAGTTTAACAAGGATCAAAATTATCAGCCTTAAAATGTACAGACGCCAGCGCGTCAAGCTACTACAATATGTCAAATTTCTTTAATAGATTTTAACTTTATCGCTAAAACATAAGGTTCAAAGTTGATTGGGAAAATTTGACAGTTTCGGGTAGCTTGATGTGCTGGCGTCTGTACACTGCTGAACATAAGCCGTAACTAATCTATACTAATAATAAAGCTGAAGAGTTTTTTGTTTGTTTGTTTGAGCGCGCTAATCCCTGAAACTACCAGTCGAATTTGAAAAGTCCTTTTTGATTTTATAGCCCAATTCTTGAAGAAGGCTGTTATGTAGGCTATTTAACATCACGCTAGGACTCTTAGGAGCTGAGCAAAAAGAAAAAGAGTCAGAAAGAACGCTAAGCAAAAACGGAGTAGTAGCGCGACAGGCGATGCGACGCGACGCCGGGGTGGGTCGGGGGAACAATAAATTTCACACAGATGAATTCGCGGACAGAAACTATAACTGTTAAAAGGGGGAATATAATTATAATCACTACTGAAGACAAAACTGGAGATGATAAAAAGTATTATACTTATAATGCTCTTGATATTCTTAAACACCTAGTCACCTATGTAGCTCTATGGACTATATATTTATGGAACCACATAACAATAACACATTTGATATTAAGTCCTCACTTGATAACACAGAGTTTTCTAGACTGTCTAGGGTTACAAATGTTATAATTTATACAGTGGCGATAGCGATCGTTTATAGATTGCATATTGCATAGGTAAATAAATAGATTCATAACGTTTGAATAATAGACGATAGTGGTGCCGATTCTCTTGTACACCGAACTAAACTAACTAAACTATCACTAAAATTCCTTACTTTTTGCTATGAGAATCTTAAAGCTATTCTGCATGAAAAATTCTCTAAATTTAAAAATAATTTTGACACAACTAAAATCGAATTTGACAATTGCGACTCGTCGACATGTGGTACTTGTTTGCCCTACCCGTGATTTTTTTTTAGAGCCGCAGGCGTGCAGGGGGCAGCCTTGGCGTGTTTTTTAAGGAATTTTTCACTTTTTGTATGGAAAATATGAAAAATTATTACCTACATGTTGAGTTTTAGGGGGTTTATGGGCTTTATAAAGGGGGTCGAAATTTTCATTATTTTTGCGATAGGACACACCATTTTCGAGATATAAGCAAAAGAAAAAAAAAAATACTGTACTGTTTTTGCATCTGAAGTCGAGGTGTTGGTGTGACTTTCTGTTCATTTTTTTCTTCAACGACAACTAATTTTATTCCACACCTTTTTAATCGCGATTAAAAATAGTCAGATTTAGTTAAACAATCTAAATTTTAGGTGAAAAACGTGTAATTCAGAATAGCAAAATTGCCATGTTCAATAGATTAAATAACTCAGTGCCATCTTAGTGCTGTCTAACTAAAATATAGTTAAGTTGTGTCACTTTAGTCAATTTCAGAATAGGAAATCGTCGTTTGACAGGAATAAACTAAATTTTAGTGATTTTTAGGCTAGTTTAGAGGCATTTGTGACAAGAGAATCGACACCAGTGACTAAAGCATGTGTGTTTTAGGAAATTGGCGAAGAAAGTGCAAAATTGTCATTTGAATTGTACATGTAGGAGCCTTACAATGATTATATATGATGATACCTTCCTTCCTACCTTCTAAATAATACTTATTCAAACAAATTAAGTACGGAGGGAACAAAGTAAAACTCCAAATATATGTAGATGGATGTACATTGGTCACGCAACTTCGTTCTAATCTTAAGATCCTCTTATAACGCGACGGATGTATTAATTCATCTGCTAAGCATTAATTAGCCTCATCATGGCTGCTTCCTACAATACTTGTGATCATGTTAGCCCTTATTCTTCGCTAAGCAAGCGACTGACGAAGCTGTCGATAAACACTATATGAGTGGCTTTTTAGAACACTTATGAAAAGAGACCGGCAAGGACAACCATAGCGCATTGAAAAGTTCAAGATTAATACGAATGATTGATCTTCTGGAGAGGCATAGCCAGAATTAGCATTAAAAAAAGGGATTTAATGAAAATATATGAATAAAAGGGTAATAGAAGCTATCTCAACGGCTACGTCATTATTTTGTACTACACCTACACGTATACTAGCCAGTCCGATAAGAGGCTAAGCTATCTCCCTCGCACACTGCATCATGCGTGATCTCATTCGCTCGTAAACCCGCGGTTACAGTCAAATGAGACTTGATGTAGTGTGAATTCAAAAGGAACATTGCACTGTAATAAAATCTCTGCAGGTTGCCAAATATCTGGGTAAGTTTTCTTCAAAATTTCGAGCAAATGTGAATTGAACCCGATTTGGACAATATTATGATATCGTGAATTGTCTTGTCGTATTGGAAGGCCCCACATGTATGCGTGAAGCAAGGACCAGACAAAATGTAAATAAATTTTATGCCCAATTTTGGAATATATAGCTCAGGGGAATAATAAAAATCTTGATGATACTACAAATTTTCTGAAGAAAAACAGTGAAATAGCCTAAATTATTCTGTAGTTTTAGTAATCGGAGACATGATTTTTTCTATAGTAGATTAGGAACTCGATATTCAATCGTCATGAATTCGATAAGTAGGTACAAAAATACACGTTGACAACAAAATCAAATATCAAAAAGGTAGTCTTCCAGTCCGTACTAAAGTTACAAAATAAAATGTATTTTGGTGCATTTGCGCGTTTAAGTTTTTATTCTTTTGCATATCCGTCATAATACCTGTCCCGCATCACGTACGTCATCGTATCGTTCGATGTTGCACCGGTGTCGATGGACGCGCGCCGTAAACCATGTTGACAGATGACTTTCGTGAAACGCACTTTAGTGAGTATTTTGAACTTGACGGTACAACCGACCGGTTTCTCATTGCCAAGGGCTTTATGTACGACTTAGTAAGTACATTTTATTTGTTGAATTTAAGGAAGAAAGACGCTTGAAATTGAGACGTTGTCGTTACTGATAATCGTATTGATTAAATTATCTTTTGATAAAAATGAATGATAGGTCTTCGGATGTTTCTTATGTAATGGCATGTGATACAATGATATTGTCTAATGTTTAGCTACTTCGTAACTATACGAACGTTAACATATTTTATACGTGGTGATATTTTATTCGTCAAGCAATAAAATAATTCTCTATTTAGGTCTGTCATGTATTTGAGAATGTAAGTAAGCCAACAATATTTATTCGCCTAAAACGTTTTGAGTATCTAATTGGCAATATTACAGCTATAAATTTTCTGCAACACCCCTTTACAAAGACATCTAACACTACAGTTACAAAATGCATAAACAGTCCTACGTCATGTTCCACAAATCGAAATAAAGTTGTTCAATAAAACACCTCAGTCCTCAATCACTCAGAAAAAACATTTGGAACACCTACTCCAATATCCGCTAAAAACACGCAGTAATAGAAATTCGAATATATTTCAAAAGAAAATGGATATATTCGCGTCACACCCGACAGTTTCACGAATATTCCTCACATCATTTTGTTAATATATGGGCCGTAAATAAGTAGGTAAATGGTTCTACCCACGTAGATCATGTAGCTTCATGTGCTTGGAAACGTGATGATGGAGAGCATTCTGCACTTAAAGATTATTCAATTGAATTTAAATCTTAGTAATAGAAAGCAGACAGTGTGAAACCAATTGGCAATTTGGCAGTAATGCAATGTTGTTTGATTTGTATAGCCTTGAGTATTATTTCTTCTTTAAGTTAGATTTTCGATATAGTATACCTTGATTTCACAAGTCAGTAATCAAAAGTTCAATCGAAAGTGTATACAATAGGTACTTTGACATTTTGTAGCACAACAGAGCTAGCTATCCGGCAATAGGCTGATGAAGAACGGCAGTAGTTATACATCCCTAAAGGGAATCCAAGCAAATACATATTTACTTATCAAATAATCAAGTTTGTAATTTGTCCCGGTGGGTTAAAGATCACATTTGCTTAAAGCACGCATCTCATGCATGCATATAACACTATGTGGTACTGATATGGAAAGTAATGACCGCAAACAGCAACCAATAATAAATCTACAACTAACGATAATATGTTATTACGTACTGGAATCAACTGCATCAACTGAGCAAAGTCCAATAAAGGATGCGACGATATTCAAAGAAATACGAGTACTTAGTCAAATGCTTTAGTTTGGAAATGATCCTTGAAAACTTTACTTTGGTAGTGCTTTGTAATGTCGAAGTAATGAGATTTTCGTGTTTATCTGATGCCTTAAAGGGCATGTCTCGAAGTAAAGGCACACATGTTTAGCAATATGAGTTTAGCTTAGCATAAGGAGATATCTAAACGATTGTTTGATGGCCGTTCAGAATTGTGTTCAATAGTCAGTCAATTACTCCACCTGAACATGTTACAGAATTTCGAAAAGAAATAAAGCTAATACATATGCATACCTCTAGGTCCAAGGCATACCTTTGGACCACTATTACAGTAACCGAAAATTAAGAAGTTATTAACAGTATAGTGAACTTAAATTTTCGAGTATCGAGGGTAATAAAACCAGCCAATCAAATCAAAATGCGTCAACAGATGCTACTTCAAATAGTGACGAATCAATGAAATCGGTTGACAAGATTTAAACAGAATTTAAGTTAATAATATTCAGCGGCAGTTGGTGCATTGTTATGACTGCACATTTAAAAGCTGACCTCGGCAGTAAAGCCAAACAGGAGCAGAAACAACGCATAATGAGCGAGAATAAAGTGACGAGGTTATAAAACTCGACAAAAATAATATAAGTGAACATGCAATTCGCTCTTTTTCTCGGAACAAATCGCCCAACGGAACTCACTCCTACGACAAGCCTAACAGATGATCCACTCGTCGGATCAAGTGGGGTGACATTGTACCACAAATTTTATTCGAGTTTAACTGCCGGCCATCGTAACGCATCGCAATGTCTCTATGTAAATGGTCATGCATGACTAAACTGATCTAAAAATAGAACCCCGCCTGGGATGTGTGGCGATAACTGGACTAACTCGACCAAACTGGTCATATTTATGCCATGTCGCTTCCAAATATAGCTCACACGGTATGGAAATAGTTACGGAATACACTTAACATGCCTTTATGTTGAAACTCGTTGAAGTGATTATTTATAGCTTCTTGCGTTCAAACTTTATGTGAACGAGTAGCTTGAAGTTTGTTATGGTCGATTTTATTCACTACGAGTCAGTGCAAAACTGCGATGCGAATGAGTCATGCAACTGAAAGGTAATTTCATATTTCGGGTTTTGGTTCCCAGTCGGCATGCTTATTACGTCATATAGTGCAATGGCTCTGCAGTTAATAGCTTCAATTAAAAGGGTATTTGCCTCAACTGGCAGCTGAGATATCAAAAAGCTTTTAGTTTTGCAATTCAGTTTATGATTTTATTTAATTAGTAAAAGCATTATTACTCTGATTTGCAAATGCGACTCATTAAGTAACAGGACTACAGTAACTAAAAGGTTGTTGTCACACAGGTGACATTTTATATGTTTATAACTGTAATAAATTGGACATGATATTGCATTGATATTCAACATTTCTATCTAAAAATGTTTTTAGATAGAAATGTTTACAATTATTATTGTAAACTTAATGCCAGTTAATTTATTACAGAGACTTTATTTCATTGCTAATTGAATCAAAGCGGTAATTAGATTAAATTGTTAATAATGCCTACTCTTTAATTAACTCTTTTCATCTGTTCGATACTACGATCCACACAATCATGATTATATAATCTTTCGTCTTTTTCCCATGGAGGTAGGTAAAAACTACAGAACGTCACTTACTACGATCCCTACACAAAATCCTTCTGTTTTGTCCACTTTCATATACCATGTAGGGCCGACAATACGACAAAAATGAAAATACTGGCAATATTAAAGCATATTTTATAAGTACTTGGAGGGGTCCTTGGCTAAATAATTACAGCCGCACAGGTCGATCGATCAGGTTAAGCTACGCTTGCCGCGGTTGGTCTGTGGATGGGTGACCATCTTTACATACCGAGACCCCCCGTGCCTCGGAAAGCACGTTAAGCCGTTGGTCCCGGCTGTCAATCGTGGATCTTTGACAGTCGTTACGGGCGGGCAGTCAGAAGCCCGAAAGTCTGACAACCAGTCTTACCAAATGGTATCGTATTACCCGGTAACTGGGATGTGGAGGTCAGATAGGCAGTCGCTCCATGTAAAATACTGGTATTCAGCTGCATCCGGTTAGACTGAAAGCCGACCCCAACATAGTTGGGAAAAGGCTAGGCAGCTGATGATTTTATAAGTACTTGAAAGTATCAAAAAACTCCTAACATCGAAATTAAAAAGTGTTTTTTTCAAACCTACTATGAGTTTTTCCCATAAGCCAACTAGCTATAATGACCAACCTATTGGATATATTTGATTGAATTTTTGTATGCAGACTGGGAAGGTCATTAGATATGCGCAGTTTAATTAATTGTCGTCTCCACCTCGTATACTTATAATAATCATAGTGATTAAAAACATCAAGACACCTAAAAACGGATAGAAGATAACAAAAAGCGATGCTAGAAAATAATTTAACACGATATTAGCATGTGTGGATATTTGCGAAGTGGGACAAAATTTAAATAGTTATCGCTTCGTTGTTGAACTTGTGGCTTCTGCTAACACTATGTACTTACATGTTAATGTATAATAGAATATGCATATTGCATTAACTCGCTTTGTCCGTGCTTATAACTATCGGGTGTGTGCTGTTGTGTGTTTTGGTGCTAAATGTCAACATATTTTAATGCTTAGCAGCACAAATAAATAGGAAACTTGGTAGTTTCTAAAACGCATTGTTTTGCACGTTTCTTGTTGGTTTGCGGAATACACGGTTCGTTTAGAGTGTTGACTATGGTGAATCCTTGAGTTAACAGTTATTCGCTAAAAAGAGAAAATATTTCCTTAAACAAACATTTGGTTTCGATCTGAACATCCCCATTATTTATAAGCGTTGCTTAAAGTTAAGTTCTGATTATCGACTGTTTTACCATACATTTCTGACGGTTTCACGTCTTTTAATTTTAAGCAACGTTTATAAATAAACCCCAATCATTAACAACAGTTCAAGGAATATTTACGAGAAGGCCTCGTATTTACCTATGAATAGACAGTAAAGTTCAATTTGTAATGTTTTTAGAAGCTACCTACTTTTCCTCGTTCGATT
This sequence comes from Hydraecia micacea, assembly GCA_914767645.1. NCBI lineage: Eukaryota > Metazoa > Arthropoda > Insecta > Lepidoptera > Noctuidae > Hydraecia > Hydraecia micacea. The sequence goes on from OU611794.1 coordinate 9,391,157, forward strand.
CATATTCCTTATTTGTGTAAAGCAATAGATAAAAAAACAACCGACTTCCAAAAAAAAAACACTACAAAGTGAAAAATAACTTTAATTTCGGAAGTCGGTGTCGTTGGTTCCACATTTTCGTTTTTTTGACACCGACTTCCGAAATTAAAGTTATTTTTCACTATGTAGTGTTTTTTTTTTGGAAGTCGGTTGTTTTTTTTTGTAAAAAAGTTTTTATTTTTCGCTTTTTAGTCGTACCTACCCCATAATACAAATTCATATAACACTACTTGCTATGTGAATATTAGTGACAGGAAGATAAACATCATCAATATAAACTAAGTGGAAAACAAACGTATTGTTGAAGCTAATTCCAAAACTACCCAAGCAAAGTTCATAAAATTTATATGGGACCACCTCTGAAGCATACCTTATTCATTAATTAGACTAGATGCTGATAATCCTGGCTGCAGCATCAGGCCAAACTTATGTCAACATTGCATTGAACTTAAAATTTAGTCCTGTTTAAAATGAGCCCAAACACGACTACGGTGCTGTAATTTCAAGGTTTGTACTTTTTCTGATGCTCCTGGCTTCAGCATCAGGTCTCTATGTACTTCGGTGTTCCTCATTAACATTATGTTTATCCACACATCGAGCCCTTTCCAATGAGCCTAAACACGATATATCTGCTGTTAGTTGTCGAGGAGTTAGGTACTCTGCAGACTATCCTGACTGCGCATCAGGTCATGACTTGATGATCATGAGACCAAATGTGGCAAATGCCCTATCAAACATCAAAACAATTTACTAAAACAGTCCTTGCCTGTTCGAGTAACTTCTTACTGTTAAGGAGTTGTACCTTCCATCATCAGACCAGCTACCTGAGATGGTGACAACCATACGCAAATACACAAGATACTTCATAAAATATGCGAAAAACAATAAGTAAGCCTATAAAATTTGAGGGTTGCCCTCGATTTCTCTAAGATCCCATCATCAGATCCTAACTTGGTGACAATGGGACCACCTCAGAACTATCTACTTTCGAACAAAAAAAGAATTTTGAAAATCTGTCGACAATTGGCGGAGTATTCGATGAACAAACATACAAAAAAAAAAAAAAAAAAACATACAAACAGCCGAACATAGTACCTCCTCCTTTTTGTGAAGTCGGTAAAAATGGTTTTACAGCAAAATATCGAATGTATCTGTATAATTATTTTAACCATGTTTCTTGTTACAACTAGCTCTGTTAACATTACAAAACGACATAGCAATTTATTGCAAATTGGGAAGTAAAAATTTATATTCTGGGCTACTTGTGGATTTTTAACATGTTACAGAAAATTGGATTTTACTAGTTAAGTACGTACGATATAATAACATAAAATATTGCCTGAATCAGGGTAAAAAACTACACCAAAATTTTCCTAGTTATGTTTTACCCTCTTGTAATACCTACCTTTGTTGTGAGCCTACTGCCAGTTTTCATTATTCTTAGTGCAGTTACACTAAAGCAAACCCATTGCAATTCTACAATTTCATGACGTAACTCTTTATTTCATTCCGTCACAGTTACAGCCAACTATCTGTATGACGGTGCTGATTATCGGAAAAATACCGCCCTGTCTCTAAATATAATGTATCAGATAAAACTGACGTGGATAAAGTTGGATAAACTTATCGCTGCTCAATAATTTGCAGTACACTTTTCAAAATGATATAAAAAAGAGCGCCTGTTACATGTTTATTACAGTAAAACCATACATTGAAACAAGAAGATTCAATTATGAATATAAATCCTGAGAATGTAGCACTTTTATTATTATTTTATTATAAATATTAGTTACATTAACTCTTTTAATAAAATGGTGTAAATTAGGCACTCATCGTAAATCAAGTCGAAATGTGATGGATGCTTATTTACGAGTAAAGATAGTGGCGAGTTTTATGGGTTTTACAGTATACCTAATGATTCGGCCAAAAGCTATATAATATATGCAAAATATACATTTACATCTCTGCTATTATTAATTGACACCCGTTATCATCGCGTAATATCATGGAAAACTACGAAAATGTGTTACAAAAATAAACTTCTGGCATAAACCGAGGACCAAGTTCAGTGTTTATTCTCGCACAAAAACAGTTTTCATAAAGTAACGATTATTGAGTTGCAGATAACATCGAAAAGTCAGTATTCCATGTCATAATACCGGATTGAGAATGTTTATTCCATGATGTTAATTATTTTTCTGATAACACGTAAGTACCTAAGTAAAATTATATGGCAAATAAATCTTCTCAGGTTTTTATTGGCCCTGTTTTAAGAAACGCCGAAAAAGTTCCTCTTTATTACGATAAACCGTAAAAAGTTTTAGCACCACTCTAAAAGTTAACCTAAATAAATGAAGATATGCAATTTTATTATAAAACTGAGGTGAATGGCCGTGACGGTTTGAATGTAATTTTTGAATTGTGTGAAAGAAACAATTAATGTTCTTAAAATATAGCAAGCAAACTTTTGAATGGTAGTTTACTCCTCACCAAATAAAACTTTATTGGAAAATAAGATAAACATAATGAAAGCGAATGAACATTTCTTTACTGAAGTCAATCCTAACAATGTTGAATACAAAGATGATAATTAATTTATCATTTAAAATAATATTGATTTGCTACTTAGCCCTCTTCCTCTCTCCTATTTTTGCTGTGCCCGACAGGGTCCATATTGATCTTTATCTTTATAATACCATCTATATAATACATATGGAATGCAATAAAGAATTGAGTATTGAGTATTGATATTAGTAAGCGACCAATAAGAGAAAACTTCACAATAACGTAGGTAGAAAGAATCAACCATGAACAAAACTACAGATTACTAAATGACTGCTAAAATTCGCCAACGTACGACCTGCTGATTGGCATACAGCTAATGCCACTTCAATTATAGCGCACACCGAAACAAAATAACGTCAATATTAATGACGTTCTTGAGAGTCTTAGCTGGCGTTAAATCTTAGAAATTAATAGAGTGATAGGAAGCGTTTCTGATACGCAGCCAAGAGTAACAGGTAGATAAACTAAATGTTAATTGGCTTCGTGCCACTGATGCACGTGCATTGAGGCATGGCGATGCAAGATAAAATATGAAATCCATCGATAGATACTACAAATGATAATGATAACCGCAAGGCATTTTTTTATTGATAACTAAGTTAGAGATGGAGCAAGTTTCGTTCCAAGCAATAAAAGAGAAAAGACGACTAATATCAACAAATGAAGGATATGTGATGTAATTTTGAATGCAGATAACATCTATCTTAATTTTACTATGACAATGAAAAATGAATTTGGGAGTATATCTTTATGTAGGTTCTTATGAACCTTGGGAGTGGTAGGCGTAGTGAAAGACTGACATTCCTTGTTAATAAATGGCTTTCTGCATCATGCTTTATTAGCCTTACTCATAAGAGAACAATTTCCTGAGGTCACCAATTCATCTCTTCGTATAAAAAATATTGCAAATGCGTTTTAAGGTTCACAGTTTCACACGTTTAATTGTGAAGCATAAAAAATCCGAAGAGCAATTTAAAGAACGATTAATTGAAGCAATATAAAGTTGCGATTACGAAATGTCTGGTTTTGCAGGATGTTAGTGTTGCTCGCACATCAAACTACATTTTGGTCAGATATGCCTCTTCCCTCTCAAATATACATAGTTTCTTTTGTGTTTACGTTATTGAAATTTTTTGTAGCTAATACTTGAGTTGGTATCGAGCCAAGGACAACAAAAGATAAAATGTTTCCGTAACATTTTAATTGTTTTGCAGTCGTCAACGGTTTTATTTTTCGTAAAACTCTCCACTGCAATGAAACGCAATTAATGGTTTGGTTGACCGCGTTATTCAATCGTTCTTTATATTTTTCATCGAATTGTTTTTTCATCGTTACGTTTCACTGTTCATCTTGTATATTTTCAGTTCGATTAAATTGAAGTAACCTGCATCTAAACGCATACTTGTTTAGTCCCATTAACTAATTTCAATTGGAAATTAGTAATTTGTATAATGTGATAATGGTGTTAATATCCAACAATATATGTTCAATATTACCTTTTGCCAACTACACAATGCCCGTTAAAACTACATTCTATGAAGGCGCCATGGCTAACAAAAGAACACTAAGATAAGAAGCTAAACATAATATCTACTATTAGTCCTAAGAAACGACCCATTCTATTCACATTGACGGTTTTTCCAGCGACAGTGGCCACATAGTAAATATTTTCGAATTCCGCGATAGAATGTTAATTTCCCCTCTTTAAAATCAACCGTGACTAGTAGCCATGCGAAATTTGGTAGGCGCGTGCACGAAATTTTGTGGTTGTGTAACGCTAGACGAAAAAGGACTATAAAAGGTCACATCAACGCGTACGTGTAGACACGTATTCGTGATCGCTACAAATTGAGAAACTGTTTTGATACGTGAGGTGATTACGTCCCTAACTTAAATGAAGTAGTGATTGGTACTGAGATCTTCACACCGTGCAGTCATAAATTGTCTTGACGATGATTTCTGTCCAACTCTAAACACGATTTTAAAAGGCGTAACAACATTTCTGGCCTGAAATGAATAAATAACTGATAATTTATTACACATCCCAGCTCTCAACTACTTTCCAGAATGTAATGAAGACACATCGTGACGATGAGCTAAGAACGCGGAAGGACTAAAATGTTTCGGTCAAATGATCTACAACAATATTGGAGTTGACAAGGTTCCGTTTCATTCACTATCAATTCATAGATTCTTACTACCGATATTGAAAATACTTCTAAACTTGTATTGATAATGGGAAAAAAATAAAGTAGCGTCCCATCGATCATGATAAACGAGAAATCTGATTATATATACCGAATTTTCCTGTACCTCAAATCGATTTTGAAGATTCAACATGCAAAATTTCGATATGGAGAAGACAAGACATCAGTCTAGCAATAGTTTAGGGAATACCTACTTCATAATTGTGAAGAATGTCGCGATGGATTTCCTCCTAACTCAATAGGTTTCACATTAACATGACATTGGATTCCAGATGCGACCCTTCGCCGGCAGTCCTTGCTAGTACTTATGAACACAATGACATATTTGGAAAATCCATCGAAGCATGTGTGCAACTGTTTGATTCTTGATATTGATACGGTTATTTATTATATTATTAGCAAGTCGTTAGTGATTCATCAATATTACTTTGGTTATCTATGTGAACTGCAGCTAAAAATAGTCCACTTATCTCTTCCGTGCCGTAAATACTATAATGCCGTGTTTAATGCTGTGAAGCATCCACGAGTTTCTTTTCTTGCCCGAATTCAGGAAAAACATCATTTTGACGAATATGTACACCGTTGTTGTGGATTTCTCTTTACAGTTTCAAGCTTTCTCATTACTTCATCGCTTACTATTTCGCACGAATCACCATGTCTATCCATCCTTCAACTTTTGGAAATTCACTAGCCCTTCTTCTTTTCGAGTCCATGGTAAATGATATCAAATGAGTTGGGTCCCGAAGGTGGCCACGTTAATTGCGGCATCAGTGGCGTTGTGGCGTTTTTAAGGTCCTCAGAAATGTTCGAGGTGCATGAACACTTTGGACATGCCAACATCTAGCATGGTTTGCACCGCATTTGCACTGGGTGTCGATTGGGTCAATAATCCCCTATTTCGCTAGATTGTACTTGCCACAGCCACAGTAAAGTTTGATTTAAAATCGCAATACCTACCGTATAAACACGATGTATCAACTAAGAACACTACGATAATCGATTTGCCTCACTCGATTATAATAACTTGGTGAAACGTCTAGCGACTGTTATTCGCATTTTTTTAGTATATTATATGCAGCTAATATTGAGCTAATATTGATTAATTTCAGCTAATATTGAGGAAGATGTCATTAACAAATGCACTAAAGCTGACAATTAATGGTTCTATGCTTGTATTATGAATCTATTCGTAAAGCTCTCCCTTATCCCCTTTCTAGCACTATCATCTTTTACTCAATCCATCCTCGTCACACGTCTTCCTCTAATTTTACAGCTATCTACATTCATCCTTTTATTACTTTTCTCGAGACACAACAGTAATTGATACCCATACTGGGCTCTACATTTTAGATTTATTTTGTGTACCTGAAGCAAAAGCAGAATCAAAAAGGCCGTTGTCAAACACATTCAAAAATATTTTAGCAGTGTCGTTTGCTATGCCATCCACGGCCGTACCTCGAACGGCTGATATTTACCCGAGTCACGTGTTTTGACGAAGTAATACATTACATGGTTTGCATAGTTGCATTATTCATTCCGTACCCCGACTTATGGGTACTACACGAAAGAAAAATTAGGTTGGTTTATTGCTTAGTAGACTATAAAACATTACATTGATGAATACTAAGTAAATGCTTAGCGTTTCTATGTCGTTTACGCTCTTTATAATGTGCAAATTGAATTCTAGACACTTCGAATGCATACCTCAATGCCAATTGCTTCTACCCTTTTACAGTAATCTTCTCAGGAATTTAAGCTTTGTTGGTTTAGTGAAACAAGTACTGCATCGTACTTGTATTGGACGTACCACTGAAGGTGGAATCTCTGGTTCAATGCTTAGATGGGCAGAAGTGAAATAGGGTTTTTTTGATAAAATATCCAAACAATTTACAAGTGATGAATAGACTATGCCTAGCACGTTCGTATTATTACTTCTATTTCTACACCGTTCAGTGTTCCAACCGCGCGAGACACCTATAAAACATAGGAATTATGAAGATTTAAAATACGAATATAATGCACATTTTAAAGCGAATGTCGTCGTGAGCCATATCAATGGAATTGCATTAAAAAGTGTTAAAAAGCACAAAACTGGCCAGTATACTAGTATAACTAGTTAGTTAGTCATAGAAACGACATTTCACGACTGTCTGGTTCGTTTATTTCAAAATAGCAATGCTAGTTTTTGTCGGTTGCAGCTGAACTATAATTATACCTATAGCAACTGATGATTTTGAGTTTGTGTTGCATTCAGATACGGCCGTATGAGACAGTGTACTGGCAAAATATAGTATTCATTCATTGAACATTTTACTACTTATATATTCCTATTATAATTATAATACCAACACTGAGACCAGTTTGTTAGAAGTACGTATCTGTTTAAGGTATTGGTATCATCGCCCCATCAACTCTTGTCATAATATTTACTGACCTTTGTCAATAATGTCAGCAATATTAATTATTGTAGATGATTTGCGTTTCTACATAATTTTGAATTAATATGATTGAACGAGACTATAATTATCGTTGGTAAAGTTGACCTTACAAAATAGAAAATTGATTTGAATATCCTCTTGAAAACATCGTTTTATGACGCAGTTGCTATGGTGCAAGTTTTTCAACCTTCAACGGAGAAGGTTGGAAAATTTCCGCTGTTTAACTTTGGGACATTTTAACCTTCCACTGGGGAATCACAGAAATGACTCAAGTTCGACGTTCAACATTTATTAAGTTCAAATATTTAAGGAGTTCAGTTTCATATTGACGTAAGTTATTCAATTATTCATGATGAATTTGCTACTCAATATGTTTAAGTTATGCCTGTTATTTGTGTCGGTCGTAATGCGAGACGTTATCAACGTCCTCAGAATGTTACACATACTTACTTTGTATATTTATATTTAACTTGTTGGTTTCCTCGCGATATTTCCCTATATTATAATTTTAAATCGGGTGATTATTATATCTGGCTCTGTGTTTATTTTTAGAATGCAATAAAATTTTATTAGATAAGCTTTGAAGGAGGAAACTATAAATATAATATTGTTTTTAAGATTGATGAAACGGCTAGAAAGAGAGTGAGTATTGAGACACGGAGATGTCGGCTGATAAATATGGAAGTTAAAAACATTTTTTTTTTTATTTGAAATGGGTTTGCTCTTGACTGTAGTCTAGGTCAGAAGTGACAGAGACAAAGTCGACGGGTGTCACGCACGACGCGCCAATCATAAATAAATTGAGATGTATCTGGATGAGGGCAAAAGGATTATGATGATGAATTTCTAGATCGAAAAATGACCATAGATCTATATTTAGATATTAAACTTGAATTAAATTTTACCGCATCACTAACTCCACCACAGACCTTGATAAGAGTTGAAAATACTCAACTATTTTTATAACCAGTATCAACGGTCAACGCAGTGAAGATGACCTTTTACAACAAATAGATTTATAAGCATTAATTTTAATTGGCCTTCTATTTAAATGAAACTCTGTGAAAATATAGGATGGATTTGAAAACTATAACAGAAAAAAGTTCGTTATTTTTTTTATATTTCTTTTACCTTGCTTCTCTTGCAAATATTTAGACCCAGAATACTATATGTAATGTATCTAACTACTGTTTTAGTTTAGTAACCTTGAACCGGTGGACAGGATTATCAATTCAGAGTATCAGAGTCCGCTTGATATCGTGCAAATTAATTAATAAAATACAGGTTGTGCGAAGATTGATTTCAAGACAAGTCTACTGGCCTTTTTTTTTTTTTTTTTTTGGATGGGAAATCATCTAATGACTCCTCCCGCTCTGGGTGGAGCGGAAGGGAGTGTCAGACTCTTACTGACTAAAACCTACCCGTGTTCCTTCCTTAGCCCTTTATGTTAGTCTACTGGCCTGTGTCTCAATTTTACAGACTATATTATGTTTGATATAATAAATACAAAAATTTCTGTACGGACAGTTGGACATGTTATTTTTTTAAAATATCAGAGGCATGACTATTGTGGTGTGCCTCTCTTTAAAATAACCTTACATAGGTAGGTACCTTATATGTTTATCTTCAAATATTAGTTACAAATATTTCATCGAATCACATCACATAGCAGGTTTTTAAACAGGTTAAGGTCTGTCTCAGAAAGAACACATCGCTCATTTGGAGAAACATCGACGTAAATGTATTTTTTTCCGTTTCGTTGTTAACACCGATGAGATTATTAGGTATCTAGCGACATAATTATATGCTTTTATCTAAAAATACCTCAAATATTTGAACACCTTGCTCTCGCAATTTGAGTCCACAAAATATCAGGGCACGTAGAATCAGGCCAATATTTATGCTCAAAATAATACGCAACTAAATAAATAGGTGGGATAAATTCTCGTATTCTCCCACAGATTGCGAAGTTACCTAAATTCTCACATTAGAATGCGCAAAGCATTATATTCATACATCACTGAGCAACTCGAACGGTTCTAATTGAAATATTACATGCATTTCAGTAGGTACAAGAAATTAGCACAGTTCATAATAATAAGATTTAAATTGAAACATAAACAGCTAAATAGTATCTAAATAAACAATTATTTATTATCTACTTAATTGATTTTATTATTTGGTTATTATTATAACACATAACAGTTTGATTGGATTTAAAAATTATGTATGACCCTCTTTAAAGATTAATACTGATTTCCCGGGATTGAAATCTGACAACAAAAAATGTTTAAACACGATTTAATTCGACTTAAAAGTTTGACCCTCTTAAGATTGATTTGTATATTAATTCACAGCTTGATCCCTTGGAATTTTCAACACTAGAAAATGTTTCCGGTAATTTATACGAATTCCTAAAGCAGTTGCAAAACGTACAAATTGGCAGTGGTCTCTGTGAGCTGTGGTCAGTCGGCCTTGCTTTCATGTTATCTCTGTTTATTCTGCAGAAACTAATTCACAGTCACGTTCAAAACCGACTAATAAATTAAACATATCAAAATTATGATGAAATGATTTATTTTTTTAAACGCTATCTTCATTTTAATTAATGATGCGTGTTTATGGGGTTTTAACGTCTGTTTATACGAGTACTTAATTTTCTTCTGGGTATGCATAAGATTTATTTATTTTTAATCTTTTACTTCACTCATATCAGCGCAAATTAATACGAGAATAGTGCATGCTGGCTTTTACCGTTTCATCAACATCTGCCTAGCCTTTTCCCAACTATGTTGGGTTGGGGATTACCGTTTATGTGCATAAAAATAGAAACATTGGAAGCGAGAAGAGTAGAAGAATCCGTCTATATCAATCTACGGAGGAAGAAAACACACCCAAATACCACACGCTGCATCTACTTGGCTTTGGCCCGTAAATGTAGCTAAAACCAGCCTAAGAGCTGAGAAAAAGAAACACTAAAAATAATAATTGTCATTTATTACAAAATAAGGTCAAAATATGGCCTGGCCATTCAGCTAAGTATACAATTGAAAACGAGATATTATAATAAGAGCGAACTTATAGATTCATCATAACCATCATAATCCGAAGTCTTTTGCGTCCCGCTGTTGGACCACAACCTCTTATTCCTCCCTGAATTTTGCGAATCTAATAAATATGTAATAAACTGAGTAAGGAATAAAATACTCGATAATTATAATTATATTTTCTGCTCTTCTTTTCTCTCATACGAATACGAATGAGCTATATTAACATCTTAAGTAAAACGTAAGTGCTTTTCGTTTATGTTTATTACAAATTCAATTTAAAATGACGGCTTTCAAAGCGTCCGCCATCGAAATATACTTGTAATTTTATTCGGAGTTTTTAATGGGATCTTTGAAGGACATAAATGTTAATATCAGTATTTAAACACGTAATATCAGTGATCTGATTGAAAGCAGTGAAATGAAAAAGGTTGAAATTACCATCTTGGTGTAAATAATATATCCTTTTAAGAGTTGGTATCAAAACTAAAGCAGTATCTTCATGTCCGTATTCCAACTTCTATAAGTGCAAGTCTTCTTTCTTCAAACATCCCTATCAGCCGTAATTCCAGTGTTCACTCTTCATATCTACTAGCTATATCATCCACTTAGGCATAAAATGTCGTTCATAGATACTTTTTCTATTCCTGCAGCATCAAAAGATTTTATAACAGTTATTAACTTTTTTTAATCATCTAGTATTAAGCAAGTACCTACTTAGCTAATGCGATACCTTTATTTGTAATCTCCATCAAGTCCTCCCGTGATAGGTGGGTGTTTTAATTATTTTAAGATCATCGTCATTTGCCTAGCCTTTTCCCAAATATGTTGGGGTCGGCTTCCAGATTAATTATTTTCAGATTCTGGCTGATTTTATGCGTAGGCATCCTCATTGCTCTAATCTTGTAGTCCAGCTTCCTTCTATTATCTTCTGTTTTCTCTATACTCATAAAGTAGTAGCTTAACGTTAAAGGCTCGTACAGTCGTACTGGCGATGTTAAATTTTCTTTGTGAAAGTAGGTACAGGTATCTTCATCCACTTTTTTTTAAGTTTCATCCAGTTTGGAAGTTAGAACAAAGAAACAGCAGATATTGGTGTCTGCAAGGCCCTGACACTCCTGATAGCCACTGCCAGCCATTTATATTAGATTAATTTTAACACGTGTTATTATCTAGCGTGTCTTTTATCTATTGGACATATTTACGATTACATAGTCCTTGAATGTGTACGAAAAATTTATAGTTTTAGTTCTGTTACTCTTTTTCTCTTTACGAGATTCAAGTCTCAATTTATATTTGAGGGTTTCTAGCAGGATGGTTCGATGAACTTAAGAATGTAAATGGACTACTGTGATTACCTATGTCTAGCAGCAAACTGCGTTAGTTTTTGAATAAACAAATACCACGATTAAAAAAATCCAAATAGATGTTAGACTCCTAATTGTTACAAAAATGCTACCTATTTTATATCCTATTCCGACAGTAGGTACAGACATTTATTAGGCTTGGCAAGTGCCAATTTTGTTATAGTAATAGTATCGATCAATCAGTGTCACCGTTACAAGTTAACTTTTAGAAAGTCACAAATTCGGTTTTAACAGTTTCTAAACTGAGCAATCAGTTCAACAAACAATTTGCAAGTTAACAATTGACTCACTTATCGATGTTTATTTTTAAATTAAACTTATTTGCATACTTAGTTATTATCCGACCTGAGTTTGTTTACGCTAACATGACTACCCAAGTTAGCACGGAATTAATGCATGATTGTTGTAGCGAACTACAGTAAACAAGAAACGTTATACCAAATACTAACACTAGGGTTTGAATCTAAGAGTAAACTGCTGATTAACCGCCATTACAGAACGAGCTATTTTTAGAATCCGCACAGAGATCACGTCTTTGTCTGCTGTAATGTAAATGACTATCAACCATTCCATGTCTCACAGAATCTGTTTGCGCCGCCGCGCCGATCAAAACAAAACGTTACATAACCTAAAACTGACACAACAAAATGTAACTCACCTAGTTCGTCTTTTAGAACCTTCGTCATTCTGCCAACCTTCATAATTGCACTAAAAAAAGTAATAAGATTCACAGTGAGGTTATAAACACGATTGTCTGTTAACGTCACGTCATTTTGACAGGTGACGCGCGCTGTGACCGCCAGCTCGCGCGGCTAGGGATTCACGGGAGAGTTCCCCGAGCGGTTGTGTGTTGTGTATTCTGTTGTCGAATGACATAGTTTAGGGAGTGAAGCAGTCGGAGGAGCGTAACTCGTCTTAGCTTCTCGCGGCCAATGAACGGCACGGCCCGATGCGCCAAGGTCACTGGAGGCAAAACCGGCAGCTCGCAGCTCCGGCAGAGGGCGGCACGCGGCGCGAGCGAATAGGTACACGAGCAGCTTGGTTGCTGCCCGTATGGCAACTAAACAGAAACACTGTACGTATGGCCCGGCATGATGCGCCGATAAGCGGTATTATGGAATAAATAAAAACGCAACGCGTTCTGAATGTGAATGAATGTGCAGCCAACTTTACGTCATTTTATTCATTGTCTTTTAATACCTACTTGGATGTAACATTGAGTACTTTCTATCGACATACAATGGCGCATGACAGCAAGTAAGCTAGCAATTCGCTAAATGCCTTCATTGAATCACAATTTGTTTTCAAACAATGGGTGTACGAAAATAGCCCACAATGTTTGTCGACACTGCTAATTACCGGCCGTATGTACCTACCTACTACTCTACTACTAGTTTCACTAGTAGGTACTTCAAAGAGAAGTTGCCAGGACTATGCTACTAAATATCTGAAGCCGAAGGTTCGTCTCCTCATCTCATACCTACTTCATACCTACTTTTCCTAAAAATAGGCAATCGCTAACATAGGTAGGTACCTACTTCAAAAAAGATAAAATCTTATCAAGGGACCATGGGTCTTATCAGTCTTTATAGCGTCGTATTTTTTTTACAAAAAGCACCTAATATAATAAACCTAATGTAATATCAGAGGACAGGTAATAATTTTATTACTTTAGTATACAATTTATTTATAGAGAACCGTAGAAATCCGCTCGCTACTCGACGCTAGATGGCGCTAGATGGATTTAAAAGACTCAATTAAAGAAAATTGAGGATCATCCCGTCTATCCTCAAAAAAAAACAATTTTAATCTAATCTATAAGAATACAACCACAAATATTTTATACTTTATCCGTATACTGTTACCTAGGATTGGGACCTACCAACAAAACCGAGATGCTTTTGACTAAAAGTTCCATTGAAAGGCACTTTGTAGCTCCAATTTTGAGGACTATGTTATTGTTTATGTTAATGTGAGATTTGCCATCGTCCCAACTGTACCTACAACTTGCGTGCTGCACGCCCGGTATTAGCCATACTTCTACCGACCATAAAATAACTAAAGATATATCCGTCGACACGATAGCAGAACAAAGTAAAGAACAAGCCAATAACATTTACACAAAGTACCATCCACAATATAAAGAATTAGAAATAGTCGTACGCGTCGGCGGAGTTAAAACGCGCGTAGGTGCGGTTTGAAAATGTTCTAATAATAGATAAAAGGTATTCTGTCTGACCAAAACTAGTTTATTGAACTAGGATTCACAATTATCTCGTCTGTCTACGACTGTACATGGAATGTTGGTGGCGGTGTTTCTATGTGCTTTGACGGTAAAGTAACACGCTGTCACAAAACGTATCTTAACAAGTTTTCGCTATTTATTTCGGTCTTTTGGTTAGGCTAAGAAGTAAAGTTAACTTGACCAAAGCCAAAAACCAAAGCCAAAATTTATTGATAGGTGCTGATCATGATCATTCAGGAATCTTGATGCTTGATATAAATCTGACAGATGTGATATTAATATTAACTGTTCTATCTAGTAGGTCTTGGTAGGTCTTTTATTATCTAGCTTTTTTACCAATATATCCATCTCTTCTCTCGGGATTTTATAATGAGACTACCGAAATGCATCATGCCAGAGAAAAAGCCAATGATTATTTCGAGCCACAAGAGGCAGTTTCAGATACTTCACTGCACAGATACTTTCGTCTTTGTATACTAACAAAGAAATTGGTAAAAAGTGGATAAGTATCAGTAAAAGCTCATCCACATTAAAAACTAAAGCTGAATGTGCAAATTGTAGTAGCTACCTACCTATACGTAGGTATATACTATACCATAGGGTTCTTCTTTTACAAAACTTGTTGCTGTTACTTACTGCACTTAGTTTGACATTACTCTCCTTCGCTTTGGTCTCAATATTTTTATAAGCAACCGGGAGTATTTTCCATATACTTAGCTTGCTTTGCAACCCTTTCAAAAAACAATCACGTGAAAGTTGTGACTTTTCTAAGAATTATCAAAGCACTACATCATACTTGTGTGCCACGTGTAAAATAAGTACCTATCTAAAAGAAATATGCAGGGATGTAGACAGGCCGTCAGCTCTATTGACTAGTTATTTTTTTTTTTTTTTTTTTTATTCTTCATTTAATTAGGGACTTTTATGATATTGACTAGTTATGAGATATGCTTCGAACGGAATACTTCATGTATTATGATACGTGCAGTAATTTCAATTTAAACACGTGTCTGCACTGACTTTTTAAACACGTGTCTGCACTGACTTTTTAACAGCCGTAATCCCACGCATTTAAATCCACGTGGATCCTATATTAGAATCGTCTGGCTACCCACAACAAGGAGTATCAAGTTAGTGAGATGAAGCAGACAAATAAATTGTGGGTTTAAAAAAATCTTATGCTACCCAGCAACCGAATTCTGGCCTCGACTGTCACCACCACAAGCAGAAAAATCCCTGCAGTATCATCAAATGTGTATCTACTGATTTCATTCAGTATTCCGTGTTTTATAAGGGCGGTCCCAGAATTGACTCTTGTGGAATCTCAAAATTAATCTTGCTTCGAACATCTTTCATATCTCGAATCGTTTAGGCCCCCAGCGCGAGCGATACCTTGCGTATAGGAATGCAATACCTACTTATTGCAAAGCAGACATTGAAGATACCAAATACATTGGAACAGCTTGATCAGATTAGATAGCCTAAAAAATCTCCAAATCCTGTGTGAAACAGTTAAGTGAACAAATATATGGACTTACTTACATTTACTTACTTGAAAGCGTCTGAAATGTAGAATAACAATACAATATAATTATTGGTGGTTATCTTCATAGTACAATATATAATTAATAGTCAGCGTATTTTTAGTTCATGGCAACCGTTACAGATTGCGTGAAGCACGAGATTGGCATTCTACAGCCTCATCATTATAATAATCATTACTTAGGCTACTCTGCATATTGCAGACTTGCCAGTTTATTTGTAGCATCTTTTATTAAGCCCTTGGTACTGTTAACATAAACTAATCATCAGTTTCATCAAACCCTAATTTTCTCAGCATCATTTATTATATCGATCTCATGTGCGGTAACTCGTAATACAACAATTGACTCCAGCACTCACTTGCTTGCTCAATGCTTTTCGTCGAAATCATTAGTAAATAATTATTTATTTCACCTTGTTCGTTTTTTAAGTCAAATAAATTGGCGTGCCAATAGTATTATATCTCGGTAGACTGTAAAGCATTATCATCGCATGGATCAAGAATTTTCCGTAATCACATGGCAATTTCTCCGAAATCATGACGTAACGAGTTGCCTTACAGGACACCTTGATAACTTCAAAATTTGGTTTTTAAAACAGGTATCAGAAGCACGTTTATCCTGTTGCTCAGAACCTGTTGCTGTAAGTTTCCATGTGAAAGGGGAGGATCGGAATATTTTGCATCCAGCCTGAGGTAGTGATCCGGATATTATTATTACTTTATAATAATCTTGAGTAGTCATTTTATATGAACAACAACATTCAAGCTGTACATTTTCTCTAAAAAAAAATCTCTTGGGGTATTCTTATTCCTTGTCTCAGTATGCATATCAGTTGTCCAAAGCAGTTGTCATTCCCCACAAAATCCCTTCTTTTACGGAGTTTTATTATTTATTTATTAAAGTGGGATACTAAAAAATTAACAAGACCAATATAGTTTTTTAAAATTTTATTTAAAAATAAATTATCGTAGTACAACTTGCACCAGTAACAACAAAATTTTGGTTTGAACAACATGAAACCGTAACGTTCGCTCAAAGCATATCAACTTATTAATATTGCGCTCTAGGATTACAAAAATTATACACTACGCGGTGCGATAGTTTGACCTAGAATTAAGTAATTACTTTTTTACTATTTCATCGTGTAAAACTCACTATCATTCACAACATAAACGGAGATTCACCCCTCAGACAATGTTGAAGATACACCGATATAAGACTGTATAATGACATCACAAGTCATGGTTTGCTTCAATTCAGTGTAGCCCCAACATGAAAGCAACTTTGCACACAAAAGTAAGACAAAAAATAATAAAAAAAGAACTTAGCAAGTAACAGAAATAGCATCTTGCAAGAGTAAAACATCGGTCGAAGGCACGGTATAAAGTACATGTATTTTCTTACCTCTATCTCGTGTATCTTTTACCTGATTGTACCGAAACTTATAAATTGGTTCACTATATTACATCATGACGTGATCAACTTCCTATATTGTCATTTATTTGGAATTCAGAAAAGCGAACTCTTGCAGCAATGTTTGGCTATAAAGCGTCTTTTCAATTAATTTTCCTGGACTAACTCGCTTCTCTGAATTGGCAAAATTTGTTACGTTTAGTTAAAATATTTGCCTATAATCTCATATCAGACACGCAATATAAAACAACAGTTAAGTATTTCATGTGCTAATCATGACCGTTCTTCTAAGTTGTCTCATACTTACTACGATCTTGTGTCTAAGCACAATTGTAAAGTAAATCATATTGCTTACAATTTTACCTTATTCTATTTATTGTTTAAGATATTTTCTATAAAATTGAAATATCCCTGAAGTGAATACCATAAAATGTTTGTTACAGGCAATTCCGTTTTTGGTAACACTCAAGGGCTTACATTGTTGTTAAAATCCACTTTGGGAATTAAAAATACTGGATAAATTAAAATTTATTGTTTCAAGTACCAAGTCAGCGTCATCAGTAAAATTGTCAGTATCTAGGTATCGATTTTCAAAATCGTATACCGAATAATCGACTAACAGCGCATTCAGCGTAGCGTGAATTTCATTTAACACCGTAAAATATCTTATCTAAAAATGAAAATGTATAATTAGGTGTCCGAATACGTTTTTCTTGAGGATTTATGTTAATTGACCGCAGAGGAAACTAGTTTCCGTTAACTTTATCGCCATAACAATATCGTGCATTTTCGACGGGAAGGGGGCAATCCGGAGTGGCGCGGTTCGATATTTTCGATTTTACCTTTCATTAAGTCGGTATTTCCATTAATTCTTAACACTACCTCTCCAAACGACCCAACAGCCCGTCTTTCCTTTTAATCTATTCAACTAACACTGCTTTCTGCACAGAGCTTTTCCCTACATACTATTCAATTTGATTATATACAATGTCAATTCTACAGTCAATAATTTAAAGAATTTTCAAAGAGTATTTTCATTATAAAAATGCGTGAAATCCAGTGTTGTTGAAATTTAGCACGGTGTATATTTTAGCGTTTAGCGAAGTGAAATGACTAAAATTATAGCGAACACATTGTACTGTGATAGTATGCTATATAACAAAGTTGTGACGTTGTACATCACAGTTAGGAGTGACTTCATTGCTTCAATAAGTGGAACTGCAGTGACTAACATTACTATTAATCTTCATGATGAGACTATTTTTTATTTATTTCTTATTGACGTCATTGTTGATCTGGGCTAACTACTTGTTAAACTTGAAATGGAAACTGCAAATGATTTTAAAGACAAATTCCTTCAATATATTCAAGTTAACGTTCAAGCAGTTGATCCAATTTTTGTAAACTAAACGTTCCACGCTTCATAGCAATGAATTTCGAACTAAATGGCTTCTTCCTTGAGTTATTATGGTTAATAAAAATGAAATAGTACGCATTAAACCTTGAGTTAAACTAAGAAAACAAACAAGATAATAATGGATGACAAGGAGATTTAACTAAAGATTGATGCAACACCGAATGTGTAGTAAAAATTTACTCGATTTAAAATCGATGCACGTCAAACAGTCGAGTCGAACCGAGTCCAAAAGTATTGGCGTATAGCGTCATCGATTGCGCTAATTGGCACAACCGCCGCTGTATTGTTTGGACCTATACCAACTTCCTTCACCTCATAATTCATTGTGTTGTGTTTTTTGTTATTGAACTTGGCCGCTATCCAATTGAGAAGTAAGAGCGAACTGTTCTACACATTAGAAAACGAGTTAACATTCCTTCCAACGCTTTGTTAGTCATTAAGGATAAATTTCAGCGAATTTAGAGGGTGGACTTTATGGTGTTTATGCGTAACATTTCAATTTCTTGTAGGTTTGTCTGAAGTTTGATATGATCATGTATTTAGTCAACATGGTTAGCCTCTATGAACCTTATTCAGTAAATTTAGTGCTTTAAATTATTTTCAACGATCAACAATATTTTACGAGTGGTAAGTCCCAGCTATTTCCAAAAGATTTGAGGGAACTGTTCAATATATTTTTATAAAAAGCCGTTGTGACTATAACTAAAAACCACCCATTGATTTACACCCCACCCATCAGACTTATCAAAGCAACGAAGTCCTCAAGCCTCAATCACGTCATCGTACAGTCGCGCACAAAAGTTTCGTTCACCATCTGAACGTCCCTACATTATAACGTGGGTCACTGTTATTCCAGATGGTTGTACATGTCCTCTATCTGTGGTTTGAAGTAGCTCCTGATTTCTGGCCGTTTCGCCTTCATCGTTGGAGTCAAGAGGCCGTTTTGAACTGAGAAGGGGTCTGGGTGTAGGTAGATGTCTTTGACCTGGGAAAGATAGAAAAGGATGATGTAGATTTGATTTGATTTGGTAAGATAATATTTTTTACTTATTGATGTTCTATTGCCCACCGCGTCTCTCGCTGTCATTCGTAGATCTTTGAAAGTCGATAAGAGTAGTCTGAAGCCCGAGTCTGACAGACAGTCTTACCAAAGGGGCGTATTACCCAGCAACTGGGTTGTGGAGGCCAGATAGTCATTTAAAATCAATATTTTCTATACAAATGTATATTATAGTCCGAGTCTGAGTGAACGTAGAGTCTGTCTGAGTGGACTGGAAGCCGACCACAACATAGTTGGGAAATGTCAAGAATCAAAGTTACCATACGTATACCAACAATTTGTAAATATTTCTATCGTTCACTTTTACTATCAGGCATAAACCCATCGACATTAAAGATTGATTTTATGTGTGATCGGATTTAGTTTCCTCAATCCTCAGACCTGTGGTATTTTCAAAAACCTTGGCATAGATACAGCCGATCCTAAATTTAATCAAAATCTTGGAAATGTGTTGCAAAATTGATTTCCCAAATTGCTGTATTAAAAGTTTGTATATAAAAATTGGCAAGCCACATCCTAATCTGACCACTAAGACGTAACCACTCAAGTATCGAAACATCCTTGAACAGTTTATAAACATTATAATCAATTTTTATTTTAAGAACTAAAGTCACTGGATTATGACTGACATAACCTACTACCTGGTTTTAAAAATGAATTCGTATTTTATTTGTGTGCCATTTTCACGGATGATATAGGTACAATGTTACCTCAACCATCGATTTAGGCTTATCGTGTTACTGAAATATAATTCAGATAGTGTACTGATAATAATTAATCAGAGATAGGTGTTGAAAACACGACTAGTTTTGTGTATTTGGCGACATATTTTGAATTTGTCAATGTCATTGCAAGTATTATTTATAAAATGATAACGATAATATGAAATTCACTCCAAAAATACTCGGAATTTTTCTCGGAATAATATTTTTAGCTCATACAACAATGTTGCTGTTATGTATCTATTTATCCTCCTTGTTAATCTTACAAGATGTATCTTCTCTTCTTTCACGTAACTGAGATTTATCTACACGGTTGTCTGCTTTACGACCGCTAGTGCTACAAGATTATTATCACAATCGTAACATTTGGAATATGAACTCGTGATCTTGTGTAAAGCAACTGCCTAACTGACCTCCACAACGCAGTTACTGTACAATAACCCTTGGGAAGACTGGTTATCCGATTTTTGGGCTTCATACTACCTATAGCACTTCACATTATGTTGTTAAAAACATTATCATTATTTCAGACGAGAGACGTCCATTGCTAGACATAGCCTCCAAAGCTTCGCGACATCAACTGAATCTGCTAGATACAAGAAGATACTTCATAAAATATAATTTCCACGCTCACCTGTTCAAAAGTCTTAAGTCCAGCATTCCGTCCCCACTGCAGCATGTCCTCGAGGATGATCTTCTTGACGCGCTCGTCCTCACACAGCGCTGAGAATGTTCCCTTGATGCCGTACTCTAGAGCCCAGCACTTTACTACGTCCACGTCTGGGACTACCACTGCTACTACACATGACTGGAAAGAAAAAGAAAGGTGTTATGATAAGTTTAATGAAACGCTCTGAGGTCGTACTTGGGAGGGTTAACGGCATTTAAATCTAATCAAATAAATGTATTTATGTACATAGGTTATAGGTTGTTACAAATTATAAGGGTATTTTTTTTTTATTGATTGCAGTTACGTTGCGAAAAAGAGATGGTGTTATTGGTCCTGTAAAGCAACGTATCTTTCTCGCATTGGAACAATGATGGGAGGACTGCAACGTAATATGTAAACATCAACACTTCATATCAGTGAAAAGACGGCCAATACTCAATAGGCCCACAAGAATTTGTTGTTCGGATAAAATAGTATTAAAATTATTAAATTTGAAACCCGGTTTCTGACACCCCATTTAATTAAGTCTGATGTTATATCTCATGTTAACTTTAGTAGTTGGCGTAGGTACTTAAATAAAAATGGCCATTACCTACTTGATGAGATGGTGTTAACAAACCATGGCTCAGATTGTTTGCTTTGTATATTTTTATAGAGAACTTGTTGGAACGTTACGCGGCATTCTTGGCACAAGTGTATGCGCTGATGGTATTTCAAAAACACGTTCATTGGCATTAATAAATCGATGTATGAGAATTTTATTCCTTCAAAACAGGAAATGAGCTTCCTGTTTTCGAATAACAAAATGGATACCTACTAAAGAATGAATCGATTAAAACCCCTGTTGTGTTTACCTTAAGAGACTCGCCATGTACGAAAACTTGCTCGACGTACTGACTTCTAATGTAAATGTTCTCAATTTTTTCAGGAACTATGTATTCGCCTTGTGACAGTTTGAAGATGTGTTTTCTTCTGTCGATGATTTTGAGGGTGCCGTTCTGAAAATAGAATAAAAAGATGCTTAAATTGTCATAAACGAGAATGATGTGAGCTGTGGGATACTCCGAATATAAAGTAATAGCAATCACATGAATAATATTGCTATTAATTAAATCGTTACTACCTCGACAATAAACAAAAAGAGAGTACAATTTACAAAAATAACTTTGTAACCGAGAGAACCAATCGATATATTTGATATGTATAGGGTCCTACTTCCAGATTCGTTTACCACTGGAATTTCCTTCATTACCTTTACTTTTTGACAGATTTGTAGAAGGATGTCTTTTCTAAGCACATGCAAAAATGCCTTCAGCTTTTGGGAATTATCCAAATTAGAAATAATCTACTATACCTAATAATAGAAAGACATTTGAGAATCACCATGGGCTACCCTTAACCAACATAGTTGTGGTCGACTTCCTGTCTAACCTGAGGTAGCCGAATAAAGATATTTCAGAATATAGGAAAAAAAATTAAACTCACCGGCAACCACTTGCCAACATCTCCCGTATGGTGCCACCCGTCCTGGTCGATGACCTCTTTGGTCTTCTCTGGCTCCTTGAAGTATCCCTTGAACACGTTGGCTCCTTGCACGCACACCTCGCCTTGGCCTTGCGACGCGTAGTACTCCATCTCGGGCACGTCCACTAACTGGAAGGAAGAAGGTAGAAAGTTAAACTTGGTTTGAGACTGAGTGCATAAAAGCATAATCAGCCTATAATGTTCTCACAGCTGGGACACAGGCCTCCGTTCGGTGAGAGACTTTGAGTAGAGTCCGCGAATTGCCAAAGGTAGGACGTCGCCCTTAAAAGGCAACCGGGAATAACTGGTAGATTATATACCTAGTCGTTTGTTAGTAGAGATAAACTGACTTGATTGATCGGTTGGGTAACAAAAGATAATAGCATAAGTCTTGTGTTCACCAATATTTAAATCAACCGATTAAATATTTAATCAGTTATATATTTAAAATTCCCTTAGGAAATTTTACATAAACCAAATGTTTAAATACCTAACCGGGATGGTTTGAATATTGATGAACTCAGGCCTAATGAGACCTGACAACGTACGAGTACATAACTGAATGATGGAAGAAGAACAATGAAAATGGCCAACGAACGGGCTAGGTAATGGCGCAATCATTACTGCATCACCTCCGGAAGTAGCTGAATTAGATCCCAATAAAGATAGGTAATGGCAACGATAAAATAAAATAGCCCCATTACATATCACAAAGGCGCCGCTAAGGTTTTATATAGCCGTGACCTACGGTAATACAAATGCGGTTAGGGGAAAACCAATTACTATCGAGGGAGATTAACTCAATAATTAAATGTTTCCTAGCATTTTATGATTTCTTCTAAGTAAAACCAAACAACTCATAAAATTTTGACGGATTGCATTTAGAGTGTTTGATGAAAGAACACTTTTAAGACCAGTTAATGCGTAATATCTCAAAGACTGAAATATAATTTTAAAAGAACAGCAATAACTCAGTTGGCTAGAATAAAATACAGATTACAATTCCAGCTATGAATAAATTTGGATGTCATCACGTTTATCATATAGCACGAAGGTCGATCAGTGCGGTTGTAAATTTCCCAGATATTTTTGATATAGAAATTCACAGACATACCTTGAATTGCGCAAAGGTATATAAATAAGACGAAACCAGTGAGTAAACAGCTAAAATTTCCCGGGGCCACTTACTGAATCCTGGATTTAACGGCTGTTTGTCAAGCGTTTGAGTCATAATGTTTTGGCAGGTGCCGATGTCTGGGATAGGTGTTTTGTGTATCGATCGGTTGGTGGAGTAAATCAAATATGTGCTATTATAATAATATATTCATTCATTCTTATAATTCAGCCTAGGTATTGTCTATTCATAGCTGCTATCAACCTAGTTTCCCATAGATATTCCTTCTCTTCAACATCGATTATAAAATTCAAGTGTCCACTACACATCTATATTTTATTATCTTATTGTCATGAAAGTTTTCCATTTGTTGTTATCACGCCTTTTCTGTTTTTTCCTCAATTTTAAAACTGGCGGCTATAAAAACTTCAATCATTTGAAATTACCTTCACTTTGCAACAAGCGACGGGAGGTCCGACATGTTCAGGCACGTGGTCGCCCTGAACTGTGAGAGTAACTGGCGCCGTGCACTCCGTCTGACCGTAGCCTTCCACGATCTGAGGAAAAAGGAAAATGATGAGATTAGTGATATAAATATGATATCATAAAGATATTAAAAGTAGTACACCAATCCAACTTGAAGATAATCGCTAAATAAATAAGGAGCAACAAGCTTGTTTGTGTAGGTACTCATATAAAAGAAGACAAACACTCAATAACATAAGAACAATTCAAAGTGGATTAACTATGTGGGTGGACATGAATGGGCAAAGAACACAGTTTTTAAATATTTTCTTAACTATCATTCCTAACCGTTTATATGACACTGGCACTGGGCAGTAAAAATAACAACTCCTAGAATAATAAAAAGCACTTAAATGTACATGACGGCGGTAGGCACTGGTGAGGTCAAAATAAAAATTGTGACGTAAATCATCCCGTTACAAAGTAATAAAGGCCGTTTAAATTCATTTCCTCCATTTGAAGAAACAAAAGATTTGCAGCAACCTGAAACTGTACGGTCATTCACACTGCAGTTGTAGGCGTGGTTATTAAACCAAATCAAGAAACGGCTCCCACTGTGACTCATATGACAACAATAGATGTGAATGAAATTTTTAAAGAGACTCCGATGGTCTTGATAGATATAGCACAAACAGTTTTGCGTCTAATATTAATAGGACCCGATGACATGAACATAATATCGGCGAAAAGAAAACAAACAGCACCGGCGCATATTATAGCCGTCAAAATAATATATGAACAAATTTACATAATCTCTGTGGCTATCAAAATGTTATGATATAAAATAACAGCAAAACCGCTCTCGAAATAGCTAAGAGGACTGTTGGCGGTATTCCATACGGCTGGATAGTATTTGAGATATGCGTGAAGATGTAATTGATGTCAGAGACATTGTTAGAATTGTCTCTGAGGCGCTCAGAGATAATGTGGTGCTCTAAAATTAAACAGTTTTGCTTTAGTGACAATAATTTTCATTCTAGAACGTAAAACGTCCGAATTACGTAGTATCGAGAGTATTCTCCGATGATGTAGGTAAGCCAAAGTCGAGAAGGCGTTTTCAGCATTCGTGCACCTTTTTCATCCGCGTGGCCGGCTTATTGCCAAGTAGTACTAGGTTTAATGGGAGCTATTAAATGCCCTCATTAGTAACCTGTCGTACCTTCTAGATGGCCAATTTCTAATATTATACGACACGAATACCGTCATACCAAAATTCAAAGAACGTTGATTGAAAATGTACATTTTCGCTCAAGCCAAACCATCACCTTAGTCTCGCGTTCTCGTATGAAGACCAATTTTGTACAGCAGCGCAATCAACGTTCTTTGAATATTGGTATGACGGTATTCGTGTCGTATAATAATAGAAATTGGACATCTAGATGGTATAACCAGTAATTAATGAGGTCATTTGATAGCATAATTAGTTCCACGCACAAAGCGTTTTGCCTTGCTGGACACCAAGCAGTAAGTAGGTATATTTTGCTTTAAACTGGCATCAATATCCTAGTTATGGCTACGTACCAAGCATCCGAGCGCGCATCTCGCGAAGGTGAGTACGTTGCCGGCGAGCGGCGCCGAGCCCACGACCATGATGCGCAGGCGCCCGCCCATGCCTTCACGCACCTTGCGGAACACCAGCTTGTCCCAGACGGAGTCACTGCGTACGATACCCCTGCAAAGATAATTTACACATAATTATAAACTAAACTAAAAAAATCAATAAAGTAAGATTTTATTATAAAACCTACGGTTCCGTCACGCTCAATACTCCTGTCCAACATTTAATACAAAAGGGAACTCAAAGTAGAGCAACGAAAGATCCCATTTTGTAAAATGAAATTACATTACCACGCTTAGCCGAGTACCAACAAGCAAATACGTACCAAGGCTATAATCATGTTAAATTGACTCTTAATACCCCCCTCCGTTTCCGGTATATGAATAGCTACTATGCCATAAGTAACATTTAGATGAATTGCATTGCTTAATGTTCATGCACGACACAAAGTGATTTGTATAATTACCTTTTTAACTCAGACTCCTTCGCCGAAAGTGCCATATTGAACAGCAGCTTCTTTATCTTGGAGTTGGATATTTCCGCCTGAGCTTTGTCGTAGAGTCTGTTTAACAGTCTGGGTACCGCAGGCATCATGGTAGGCTTCAAGGCAGTCAAATCATCACCTAACCTTCGAATGTCACCGCTGTAGAAACCCACGGCTCCTCCAACCATGTAGAGAGCATTCTGGAAAGAGAAAGATGAATGTATATAAGACCAAACTATAGAATGGTTTAATCATAGTACAAGACCAAACGACGAAGAATGTGCGTGAGCGAAGTGAGTGATCTTAGCAGCATCAATTGTACATGATATTATCATTGCACTTGGCAAGCACAAAGATAATTTAATTGCAGAATGATGACATCTTACGATTACACAATTAGATTACTGTATGAAGGGCGGTCTGTAATTGATGGAACTAAAATATGTAACTCTGGATTCACTTTCGTGTTCATTTGTAGTTAATTGGGATGTTGACTATCATTAAACATGTTTAATCTAAGAATTTCATTTAAAAAAAGGCATAATAAATTAATATATGTGCTAATCCATTAAAATCAATCAAATCTATGGAAATATAAAGGGGTATTTTCCATTAATAGAAGGCGCGACGGACAATGTCTGGCGGTTGTGTATTATTAATATATGTGTGATTTATTAATTTGTGAAGTAACTGCTTAATACTGGAGTCTCTTTCTAGCAGATAATTTGTAAACCCTTACAACTTGATTATTCAATTACAATAATCTTGGTACTATTGTTTAACTTTTCTCAAATAGCTTTTAGAATTTATTTTTTTATTGTAATCATCCCTATTCCTCATTGGACGTACCTCGCAGCACCGCTCCAACATATGCGCGAGGGGTAGGAAGGAGATCATGACGTCATGTTTCATGGGCCGGTGCTCGCCTAGCTGCATGATAACGCTGCACATGGATGCGACCACGTTCTCGTGCGTCAACATCACGCCTTTGGGCATCCCTGTGGTTCCTGATGTATAGCAGATAGTGCATATACTTTCTGGTTTCGGTGGCTGGAAGAACAGATATAGAATTGTTAATCACTGACATCAGAGACAAACCTGTGAAAACCATGATCATTCACCAAGAGATTTTCGAATCTAGTTCGAATTATGACTTGAGTCTTATCAAATTATAAATAACACATTGCATGACTTAAGACTTATGAAGAAGGCAGCATAGACCTAAAAATACGAACAATGTCGACGTTGAAAGTATTTTACACAAAACGAGAAACAAAAAAATACTGACATGGCAAGGGTGGTCCCTGTGAGCTCCTTGTACTTCAACATCGCTGAACTTAAGAATTTCAACGCCTCGGCTTCTCGCTCTTTGATGCGTGGAAGGCGAGACCTCTTTAATGGTGATCAGTTTCCTTAAACATCTCGGCGACTGGTCGAGGAGCAAATTGGCTTTTTTGTCGTCTTCACAAATAACTACAGTCATTTCGGCTGGAACGAACAAAGGAAATAGTTTGATTCCAATCTAGGACATTTCTCGAATACTTTGTCTTTTTCTAATAGCTTTCTGAGAAACAGAGAGAATAGGAATCTGAATCCAATCGTCTAGACAAAAAAGGAATTAAGAAATTCCGTAGACGTTATAGCTTTTATCTATGTATATAGGTAATTGTATACTAAAGTTAATATCTTTTCAGCTTTAATTATAGCTTTAGGTAAACTACATATGCCTACTGCAAAATAACATAATAAAAATTAATGAACATCTGTTTAATTATAAGTATTAAGTTACTTATACGTACTTTGATTTACAATGAAGGCACATGCATTTGCTCCAAGAGTATCATACAGTGGAACAATGACCATTGAATAACAGTAGGCAGCTTGTTCTGTCATCACCCATTCGGGGCAATTCTGTGAATATATACCTGGAAACACAAAGCATGATTTAATATAAGGAAAATTATTTACGTCATTCTTGGAACTCGGTAGGAAACTTACCCACAAATGTGTTCTGGCCAGGGACAAGCCCTTGGCATATAAGTCCTGAGCCGAAGTTTTTCGCTCGCAGTAGAGTTTCATTGTATGTCTGCCACACGTATGGCTTATTTGGTCCCTCGCGCCAACCGAGGCAGTTACCATTATCTGCAATAAGATTAACGTATTGTCATTTAACATTGTAGGTATTTATTATAGTCTTCATTTATCATATCTTCAATCTCATAAAGCTGTCTCAACTCGACCAGTAGTTAAGTGGCGGAATATTCCATACAATATAAACTCGCTTCAGTTTTCCAATGTTTTATTTTTATTAAGCCAATGAGTACAAAGCAATACACGGGTGTATTGTGGTATAAAACTAAAAAACCTACTGTCCCGGCTACTCTAGTGGCACAAATTACGTTTAACTGTATCCTGTAAACCAGTTCGTGAATGATGTTAACAATATTCTGTAATAGTGGGGTAAAATCGTATTTATCGCTAACGAGCGGAAATGTTGGAGGGAAATGAGGTGGGTCTTAAAATTACGCCTTGGGGCACTCCCTACCTTTGCAATTGTATGCGGACCATTCTGTTAGTACGAGTGCAGGCAATTGGATATGTAAACGTATAGGTAGGACATATAATAGAACCAACACAACTTGCAAGTTGCAACTATCTTATCTTGCTAAATGGAATGGGAATCTCGTTTCGTTTGAAAGGAATTCTATGAATACATTGAGCGTAAGGAAATTACATCAAAATAACACGTTACTTACTTGATTCTTTGACGCCCCGTCGGAAAGTTTCGTAAAGTGTGCGTGTGTCTTCATGTAGGTAGCGAAGGAAACGACCGTTTTTCGCTTCTTTGTAGAATTTTGATACACGAACCATTTCGGGCCCCTGTAAAGCAGAAATTATAATATTATTACATTGCTAAACGTACAAAGATTGGGACATGACTACAACGATAATGGCGAAACTGAGCATTTTAACAAAACTGTCAACAGTTAGGTAAAAGTAACAAAAGAGCAAAACAATGTACTAGATAATGATTTCATAATAAACGAAGCAAATAAGTTTAGTGTCATCGCACTGAATCCTTCCAACGTACAGGGAACTAATCAGCTGTACCTAATCTTATTAACAAACTCAACAACAGCAACAACTCAACATCTTATTAACAAACAGTCATCGGATTATTACGACGACCCAGTAATGGCTAATGAGAAATACATATTTAAACATACAATTTAATATGACTTCACAGTTCAAAAATTTCTGTTGCAATGCAAGCTTGAAATTCAAATGGATTCAAGAAGCTTTGTATTGTGTGTGAATTCATCGTAGAACAGAAAATGTGGGATGTTTTCATTAAAATGCGTTTTACATCTCACAAGTGAATAAACCGCAGAAAAGTACTGTGTCAAAGTTACTAAAATCATAATATGCAAATGCTTCTCCGTTAACCTAATGACATAGTTGGCCCACTAACTCCAAATCTCGACTCAGAACGTGAAGCACTCTTACGCGTTACGGTATATTATTATTACAGTTTACACAATGATAAATGGAACGATGAACGGGTCAAAGACACTTGTGGGAAAAGAAAAAAAACAATAATTTGGCGATAGAATCAGCAAACCATAAAATGTTATGTCATTACCGTAATGAACGGGTACGGTGTGAAATTTTTTGAAGGTTTCTAGGTAAAAGCTGGAACTAATAGCCTAAAAATCTTACATAACTTGCACTTCGTTAGTTAATGAAGAAGAACTTTATGGCGTTTTGTTACTAAAGTGTAGGTACTTATATATAACTTATCGCCATGTCACACAAACCACAAAATTGCTACTGAAAGTTCACGAAGTATTATAAATATAGAATTTAAAGATTTTATTATATGTTTTGACATTTTTCAAAGTCTCATTGTCAGTAGAGTAAACAACTTACTAGCTGTTTACTGAATGCATGAAAGCATGAATAAGTTGTAGATAAAACATTGTTTTTATTATAGTCGTTAAAAGAGGCCTCAGTCAGGAAATCCTCGGTTAAATAAGATGTTTATAAACCAACAGTAAAAAGATATTGGAGAAAATGATGATAAACGAGGTTGAAAAAGCAATGACGGATGTCAACCCATTCAAATAAAATTATGAAAAACAAAATGTGAGAGATCAAGCAACCTGATCTTGAATTTAATATGCAAGGTCAAAAGGAAATTGGTCACGCGACGCCAACTGAAAAATGTGCCGGTTTTGTGACCGAGTATTTATAAAAAAACTACGTGACACATACGACTCTTGTCCACGCTATTCTCAGTTCAGTCTCGTATGATGACAATTTTAGAAATAAGAATTGTCGTAATTCGACGTTGAAAACTCAATAATTGAACACCGTGAAACATATATTTCAAATAACATTATATATTATCTTCAAAAACAAGATTATTCTTTTCAGTTTTGACTTCTAACGTTTGAGATTCAAACAAGTTGTCATGTTTCTTTTATCAAGACCAGCACATATTCTAGGATTTCCTGCCAAAATGAATGAAAACTTTCATTGAATTTGTGAATCTCAATTTGAACGCCAACATTGACACGAAGACTTCTCTTTAGTTTAACGTGACATTGACCAACGAAAAGCTTTGCATGGGCGAGAAAATTAATGTTACGCAATAAATTTCTATAAATACCATTAGGAAAGCCCTGAAGAGGGCGTGACGGGCTACTACCCGTGTTTTCTTGGCAAGTGGAATTATGATGTCTCCGAAATAGTTGACATTGTCGACGTGTTTAGCTGGCAATTATTTCCGCGTGAATTCGTTAGCAGTTGTAAAGTTGTTAACACTCTATGTGCAGTAAACTGGAAACCGGACATTGAGTAAAGGCTAATAGGTACAGACAGAGATGATTCTATTAACTTTACAACAGACTACATTTCATTCTGAGGGAGTTTTTCTTTTCAATATGTTAGATTATAGCTACATCAAGCACATCAGTTACACATTCAGATATAGATTGCTTCTGTGAGGGTGATGACCAGGACATACTGATCAAACCCCCTATAAATTAACAAAGATAAAAAACGAACAAGTAGATATACAAAAAGATCTAACTCGTTGAGCTCCGCTAATGAAACACAATTGATTTTCTATTGTATCGTACTACATAGGTTACGCGCGGAGCTTAACCGGAGTTTCTAAAAAGCACTAGAAACTTCAGATTAAATTTACTAAGCCATCTGTCTAAACCAAGGCCTTTAAATTCTCGTGTTTCCACCTTCATGACATGATTGTGAAACGTTACAACTGCTCTTTATGTTTGTCTCAGTTATATTTATCTACTAATTCACATATATCAAAGTATGTCATTTGGTGCAAAGTAGTAAGTGCTAAATGTTATTGTTTGTAGAATTGCGAAAGTAAAACTGTAACAAATTGTAAATCTAGTCCATAGAATAGTGTTCACTTAGCGCGTCACCCACCTAATAATTCAGTACCTCGATACCTCGTATCGAGGTTCCTCAAACAATCGATATGTTGACTGTCATAAGCACACCGCAGTGCTTCGCTCTATGTTTTCGTTTTTTTAACGCATCAATACGTAAATAGCTATATCGGGCGTACATATTTGACCTTCACTACAAACAGCCAACTTGGTGTTTGTCTGAGGATATTGTTTTCTTTTTAGTATAGTTTCTATGGATATTCTACATAAGACTTTGTCTAGTGTTAAGTTTTCTTTATCTTTTAGCGACACAGATGCTAAGATCAACTGAAGACTAATTATCAATCAACAGGAATGTCACTCATTAGCAATGATGAGCGATAGAAAATGTTGGCACACGATCAAACTTGTCACGGGATAACGCCTTTCTGGGTACAATTACTTTAAAGTATAATTAACTTATGAACAATATTGTTGAAAAAACTATAATAATACTCTATTTATATTAAAAAAGTTTGCTTACATTTAATATTCACAAACAATAGCAATGACTACAGAAGTATATTGTGAAATGATGTTTGAGTCAAAGGCTTCCAACAAGTCAGTATACGAGTAAGATGATAGCTTTTATGCTATACCTTCGAGTACTATTTCAGACGTAATTCGTTCAGACCTTACTGAGTTTATATTCACAAATAAAATTTTACTAGACCTCGTTTTTTGATTTAACGAAAAGACTTTTCTCGTAGCGAAGATTAATTTATTGGCCAATTATTTAAATTAAGCGGCCAAAGATAAACGAAATCCCTGAAAGTTGTGTTTCTTTGATTCAAAATTATCTAAAAAATATTTTTTACAAAAAAAAAAAAAACAACTGACTTTCCACCGACTTCCGAAATTAAAGTTATTTTTCACTTTGTATTGTCTTTTTCGGAAATCGGTTGTGTTTTTTTTTTGTAGGTGTTTTTATTTTCACTTTTTAAGTTGTACTTACCCTACATAAATTCGTATAACACTACTTGCTATGTAAATATCAGTGGCAGGAAGTTATTATAACATCATCAATATAAACTAAGTGGCAATACGTATACGTAAAGCTAACTCAAAAACTTCCCAAGCAAAGTTAAAAAATATATATGGGGGCTACCCCTATACATTAAAAAATATATTTTTGAAATAGATTTACAATTGCCGGAGATATCGCGTAACATACATACAAAAAAATACAGTCAAATCGAGAACCTCCTCCTTTTGAAGTCGGTTAATTATGTAAAGATACGGCACTTATAACCACAATGCATCCCATGACAATTCCACTAAGCCACCACTGAAAAGTAATACGAAAGCAAACGACGCAATTTCGTTTACTGTAATTTTTACCAGTGATTTTGGTTTAAAAACCAAACTACTGAACCGATTTTGATGAAATTTCTATGGGACCAATCTGAAAGTATATCCTTTCATACAAAAAATAATTTTGCAAATCGGCTTACAAATAAGGGAGTTCTGAAGCAACAAACTTAGAAGAAAAAAAATTCAACTAAATTGATAGCCTCCTCCTTTTTTTGAAGTCTGTTGAAAATAAAGTCTAAATGATAAATGATTTTATTTTTGTAAGTAGGTTTGCACAAACTCTTTTACACGTCAATCATATTTTTTAAAACTAGATGAGGTCGGCGTTTCCTATCTGACTGCTCTGAGAAGAAAGGCCGAAACAAACTCAGAGGTCACAGTCTCTTTTAAAGTCCAGACATAATCTTGGTCAGGCTACTAGCTATTCTTATTTTATTAGTGTAGATTACATGGTCATTAGTGATTTCTGTTTTTCAGAACATTTTTAGTTCACTCAGTTTTGTGATGTCATAGAGAGGTTCTTACTCCTACGCACTGGACGTAGCAACGAAATTCTCTGGAGATGATAATTCAGTAGTTAATAATATCCCCATTGATATTTATGAAACTTGAATGGAATGTTTAGATGAAACTCGTATTACTGCATATCTTGTCGACGAATAATAATAGGCTGTTTCTCGATTTGTTATTGTTGGATCAAAAGATGAAAGTAAGCTAAGTACAACTGATGTAAAAGCTTGGATATCAAAAATGAATAGATTGATCAAAGGTCTTCTATATAATAGTATAGACATGGAGTGGGCTGAACTGAAGATGATGCAACATTCAAAGAAAATTTTGAAATAATCGAGTTTATGTTTTCCTTTCTTTTTTATTTCTTTTTACGTTATTTATCTTTTCTATCAAACACCAAAACATTGATTTCAAGTCACATTTCGATGCCATTATGACAGTTTATAAAGCTCGATTGCGTCTGGATAAACGTAACAATAGTTCGTCTATATTCTCGATAGTGTCCCGTGCGCTGACTTGTCTGCATTGTTTGCCAAAATCCTACACAAAATAGTTGGTCTCGTGAGCAAACGAACGGTTCATTAAAAATATTTATGTTTTGTCACTAGGCGTAGGAAATAAAATGTTTAAAAGTATGTATATATATTTAGAAAAAAAGTATTCAAAATCAGTGTCAGAATAGTTCATTAGTGACTTAAATGATAATAATTATACATCTACAGAGAGAGTAGTGATGGCCCAGTGGCAACGGCCCAGACTTACCGAGTTGTAGATCGTGGGTTCAAATCCAGGCAGGCGCTTTACTTTGTGTAAATAATATCGTCACTACTGCTTTCAAAAAGGTGAAGGAAAACATCGTCGTGAGGAAACCGGCATGTCGTAGAACCAAATATTCTAAGACATGTGACATCTACCAACCCGCACTGGGCCCGCGAGGTAGATTACAGCCCACTCGCTTTCGAAGAGAGGAGGCCTGTGTCCCAGCAGTGGAAATATTCTAGGCTGATTAATTATGCTAAACATCTACACGATATCTCAGTTCCTTCGTGAATTGAACTATACGTCAAGCCATTACTGTAACGACTTGGGCACGCTAGAGATCTTCGAGCAATAATATAAATGGGGATCTTTTCATAGTATTCATACATTTTAACATTAACGATGATTTTACACAGATGCACGAAGTGAGAACGATGGATGCACGTCAAAACCTCTTATTAAAGAGGTCTGTAGAACTGTAGATTGAGATACGTCTTGGGAAGCTTACAACAATAAATTATTTGTTTAATCTTTGCGGATTAGCTTTATAGTGTTCTACACAGGGTGGTGTTTAAGAGGTAGCAGTGAGGGCAAGTACCTTATCCGTTAGGGACACAAGAAAACGTTCTTAGGAATCCTTAACTTTTTGAGCAATTGGTTACTAGATACACAGATTTTGGAAAAATGTTTTTTTTTTATAGTGGCAATCGATGCAGTTTCGTATAAGGATTAAAAGTCTTTTGGACCAACCGAGGAAAAGCCCGATATTGCAAAAACTTCTCAAAAATCCACGCTGCGCATATAATGATGGTGTCATAAAGGTTCAGGAAGCATTAGGGGTGGATAATAGAAATTCACTTCAGATTGTTCTTCCAACTTTTTACCCTAAGTACAGTAACAGATGTTTCCGGCGAGTAACCACGCGGCGAGTACTACACACTTAACTAAATTAAAGAAAAATCATATTACGTGTTACATTTAAATCAAAATAAACTTCCTCGTTTTAAATCATATTAAAATATAATTTATAAATTCTGCCATATGCCCAGGAATTGACCAACACTAATTTAATTATTAAGTAGACGTAATTGTGTATCCGTCTTTATTAATTTGTCTCTTTTAATGTACATCAGAATTACAATCATTTTCTAAATTTCTTTGCTACAACAGACGTATTGGCGAATATCTACCCCGTCTTTGGTGGATAGATGAACACGTCTTTCCGAGTATCCACACTAATGTGGCTGTTTTAGGGTGATAAACGGAATAACCACGCGTTAGTACCTAGTTCTTGAAGAGATAATTGTATACGCAAATTTTCCCTTTACTATATGAATCACTATCTAATTAGACAATTTCCAGCATTCGGTCAGTCTAACAAGATAAGGTAAATGTCAGTATTTGGCACAGCCTCCACACCACCTGAGGTAAACATTGTATTTACTGTAATTTGCTCTACATTAAATTCTAGCATCATTACTATATTATCATCATCATTCATAGATGGAAAACTTGACTAATCTTTGTTCCACCTATATCGTAATAAAAATTGGTTCTATAGTGTCTAGAGATAGTGATCATGTACCTGATAAACAGTTCTTTATAAAGGCCTGCGGAAGTTGCATAGTCGAGAAAGGTTTAGCGGCTGCTGGTAATATCGATGAAGTACCTATTCACAAACGGATATCCTTTATAACACTTCTAAAGTAATATAAAAGCACTTGGAGTCCATACAAATCCCCGACACATCAAAGAACTAGGAACGTCGCGACTTCCTCAAAATGTATTACATTTATTATTCGGACCATTAGTAAAACTATTTGTATCGCCTAAGGTCGCCTGTTTTATGTAAAGTGTCTACAAATGACTTCTGTGTATGTCTTACGTTTTATAGCTGCTATTTAACTTTATATTAGAGGATTTGCTCGTTAATCTACCGATTAGTATAAATATTTTGAGAAAAGTGTTGTTTTTATGTAAATTAACATAATGCTTAATAAATACCTCCCACATTATTGTAAACTTCTTGAATAGATAACTGAGGTATATTGATATAGGAGATAAGGCAATATCTAAGAAATGAGTATTCCTTTCATCTAAAATGCAACATGTAAACGGATTCATGTTCTGAATAAGAGAAACGATACATTATAATGTTTCATAAATCAATGCTTTAGAAATGAAGATTTAAAACACTTCAGTCGTGAATCATCGTTTGAGGCAATAAAAACGAAGGAGATATCCGTTCAACACAACCATTTTGTTTTAACTTAATATCTAAACAACACCCATTAACTGGGCCTATTTCAGTATACAGACGGACAGGTTTATGATATTTTAAGTATTTAACCTACAGAATAATAAATTATTTTTGGGTTTTTAAAATAGGCATACATAAATTACATAATGATAAAAATTATTTGCTTAGCGCCATTTCCATTAATTAATGGTTATTAATTCAAATTAGCATCATTTGGCTTGATATTATGTTAAGGTAAGAAACATGACAGAAAAGGTGGAATTCTGACCATATTTTAACAGAGTGATCGAGAAAGTCGACTTATTGCAGACTGATTCTGATTGAATTGGAATAGTTTTAGTTACTTTTAAGATCATTTGAAATGAATAATTTAGAATTAAATGTTGTTTCTATTTCTAATCAGCAACCATGTATCTTACCCGGTGGGACTTTTAAATGATCTGAATCTAAATGTTACGGAGCTTTGCCAACAGTCGGGGTGTGAGCAATATCTAACAATGTTCCTACCTCTACGATACATATCAATTTTATCCAACACTTTGCAGATATAACAATTTCATACTACATCCTACAATTTTATTCACTTCGTACAAGCATCCATTTTGTTTCAATATTTTTGCTCTTCATTCAGACTTGTTAATCACCATTACGACGAACATTCTGAATGTTGGTATCCATTTAATTTCGTTTTCACAATATAAACGCTGATTATTTCGTAACACCTCTATTCATTACAAAATACTCATTAGGGATTGTTAATTAGAAGTCTCATTGTTTTAAATTCTTTGATGAACGTTATTTTATTATTGCGTCTTCGAAGGTTTCTACGTTTATATCACTCACTCTAAGGGCATCCGATTGTTCGCTGACGCTTATCGGAGGTCGAATCGGAGGGACTCCGATGCAGCAATCACAGCACGCCATTTTTACAATTTAATGTTATCACACAACAAAATGCACCGTTTGTTTTGTTTTAATTAAACCGTTTTATATTGCGCAATCATTGCTGAATTAAACTGAGCGCGTTTCAACTATTCATTAGGTTCACTACACTTTTCAGAATTCACAATTGGTATCCTTGTGAGAATGGTACGTCCCGTTTAATCGTTTTGGCCGAGACACTTTGGCGGAGTTTGCGAGTATCTCGTCACTTTCGCTAGAGACTTTTGGATACTGTCAGGAGAGCAACGGGCTGGGCTGCTCGTGGTACAATGAGTTAAAAATATCGCTCGAAGATGCGCTCTGCCAACTCGCGATCGTCGGCTGTTGGTATTAGGACAACTCGAACTTTGATACCGCAATAAAGAGGAATACCCTATCGTCATAATTTTAAATATATTTTTCCATTGGATTAAGAGAATTTTCTAAACGATATTTTTATCGATGTTAACATTTCTCCTATTTAATTTTAATTTATGTCGTTATCTTTATAAATATATTTTGGCTTATATTATACTACACGCAGGAAGAGTATGTTTTATTTTATCATCTGCTTATAGTAAGCCTTGTTTATCGATCAACGACCCCACTAATACGTGCATCGAAACAATAGTCCATGATAATAATATTTTGTAATCGTAACATTTTTTTTTGTGGTTTCATGGCTATACCTAATTTTAATTAGGATTGTATTACTGTTGACTTATACCCATTAATTGGTTTAATTAATCAGTCTTTGCAAACGGAACGTGTTTTTTGCCTGTGTATTTTGATACGTGCCCAGGACATTTCTTAAACATTTCATCATTAAAGATGCGTAAATTTAACCTTCTATAATTCAACAAAGAATGTTATATTACTGTTACGTTAACCAGCAAACTTCCAAACCTTTCTAGTTAGAAACATATAACACGTTCATATAACTGTAGCAGTAATTTTTTCTCTCCAATCTGAATTTTACGTGATCTACGTTTGGCTTAGTCGTGAATCTTGATAATCTCTTATCTAATTGGTTCTTGGTTCGTACTTACTGGCTCAAGCAGGCTCTGTTCGTGAAGTGTGACGAGAGGCTTCTCTGGCTTCGGCCTCGTGCTGAGGTAGAAGGCCGAGGCAGCTGCCACGCCGGTGAGCGCCAGCGCGCCCGCCGACCCGCCAACCATCCATAAATACTGGTCGATCTCGCTTACTGCACAAAAGAAAAGGTGGAACATTAGTTAGAAAAGTAAATTGATATAGGAAGGTTCTTCTGGATTTTATGTATATTTATAATCCTGGGACAGTTTAGAAGCAATGTGGTATCGTATATACAAAGAACCTGGCCTGGAAAAAAGGCCATTTACAGGTATTTCTTCAGACTTCAACTAATGTTCCTGCTGGTTATTATATTATTTTCTAGGGTCCGCCTTTCTTATGATATGTATGAAGTCCTACCTCTAGGTAGCTAATCCGGAGATTTTGACCTAAGTTTAGTCCTTCAATAATGTATAACATCGTAGATAGTTACAACCTTAAATTGCTGATTCGTCTTTATGTATCATATACAGGATGTCCCAGGAAACCTGTACCAGCGAAGGTCTGTGGTCAGGGGACACTAATACCCATGGATTGGACCCCTATGTATGTTCCGCGATATTTTGTCGTTTTCGAGAAATTATAAATTTCTCTCAAACAGAAATGTTAACCTTGTGATCAAATTCTGAGCTACTAGTAGGTAGTTAGAATTTGGGTGTTTTGTGTTTTATAACATATAAATACATATTCTAGCCATAATACTGACAAAAAAAAATCTCAAAGAAACACCACTCAGAAAAAGTTATGACTAAAACCGCCTACAATTTAAAAAATCTAGAAATAAAACAAATAAAATAATTTCTCGAAAACTACAAAATATCGCGGAATATACATATGGGTTTCAATCGCTGGGTATTAGTGTCCCCGACCACAGACCTTCGCTGGTACAGGTTTCCTGGGACACCCTGTGTAATAAATAACAGATGTTAGATCATTTAAAGAGGCAGGATGGTTGTGCTGTCTTAATCATTAGATTGAGACAGCACAATCTTCCTGCCTGTTTAAAGTAAGTAAGTAAGTAGGTAAGTATTTTGTTTTAAATACAAAGTATGTAGGAATAAGTAAGTTATGCAGAATGAAACGAAACCGAATGGTTCTGAATAATAAAACTTGTCCTAATACAGAGGTACACTCTGAAACTTTCGAAAATAAGTACATACTATGTAAGCTTATTATTCGAAATCATTACCTCAGAAATGGACGGGACATTGACATAACGAGGTGAAATACTGAGAAAAAGTAGCTCAAGAATAATAAAGTGATACCTGCTGATAAGTTATAAGAAATAAAATTTATAGATGCTCGATACATGAACAAACAATCCGTCAGGGCACCGATTAATAAATCGTTAAAGCCAAATATGGTGATATGATAATGACAACCCAATAAAACTTAACAAAAGAGCTACCTGAGCAACTGGTACTTTCGATAATGACCTGCCTAAACGACCTTCCTTGTCAATCTCGACGCCGCTAATGAAGATTGGAGAATTCTTTAAGAAAAACGACCCCTTCTGGTGGAAAAAGTAGTACTTGAAGGACATCTTTAATTATAACCGTTGGACATTGCAGAAATATTAATAACTTTATAAATTCCGCTGTTTAAGTGGGAAGGTAAGTAAGTTGTTCGTTCTTAGATGATTGTTGGTGCAGCGGCTTCTTAGCATACGCCTGCGCCGGCATTATGATCCTCCGCATAAGGAAATGTCAATAAAACAACTTTCATGCGCCCGAGCGACTAGTAGTTCCTGAACTATAAACCGCGTGCGCAGTCTAGCCAGTTTAGAAAGTGGAAACTGGGGAGCGTGCACAGACGACGCATTAGCGCATAGATTTCTCGGGATTCTCTCGCGCTTTCCACTGACATACTTTTACGGTGATATTTACGACATTACTATAAATGCGTATAGGTATGTATGTTATCAAGACTTTTCACGTACTTAACTAAGTTATGAAGAATCGCTGTTGTAGTGTTTAATATTTTCCAGCAATACCTAACATGGTCAAGAATATCAAATAAAAAAATGCATATATTGTTTTTGTTAACATTTTGTTTGATGCTATTGCAACTGTCCTCGAAATAAAGCAAGACCAAATCCAAAAGTTTAAAATTAGGGACAGGGTTATACAAATCGCAAAAGTCAATGTCGTAATCACAGTTTCAATCATTAGAAGGGCTCAAATTATTTGAAGGCAACGTTTAAGGTCACATTGTTGGCCTCGATACCTTGTCGCATGTACAGCTAAATGTACTCGTCGATTTCAAAAGTTAGAACCTTGGTGATCTAATTTCCCCTCATTGAGCATTCAAAGGGCGTAACAAGCATGACGGCCCTTCGAGGGGCCCTTAGTCTTCCATTAATACAAACCGGTAATCACTGATTTCTATTGTTCTATTATATACTTATCCTTTGTTATATTTCTTTTCATTATTGCCATTCTATGGTATAAAATTTTTATAATCTTGGAAATCGTTTACAATTAATGCATTATCGCAACAATTACCTAAATGAATAAATATTCACAAGTTTAACCCAATAATCGCGATAATTATCACTTTACATGTCTAGACGTATAGTGATTTAATTCAGTAGGAATTGAATGATTACAATGTATCATAATAGCGCAAAAAAGTTAAAACATCAACTTCAACTTACAACTGTTGCATTGGTTCCACCAGATAGTTTTTTCTCGTGTATTTTCTTCAGTCTTCTTATTTTCAGTCTTCTTTAGTTTTTTCTGTATTTTTTGACACTTTTCCTTAACACTAAACTCAGTCTTTGGGGCTCCCATGTTCACTTTGTCCTTTTTAACTTGAAAACCGAACTTTCCGCTTCCCATCTTGATCAGTTTAGCACATAGCGTTCGATTCACATCAGCACAGTGTGCACGTATAGGTACATTATCCTTCCCACTGACGCCTAGGGCATGGTCTGCGTCGGCTGAATTGTTTAAAATGTTAAAATTATGACTGTACTATATAAGTACACGTTCGCCACTCGAGTGTCGTAAAGATATTCGATATCGAATTATTTTGTTGCGGAATGAAACGGAATCCATAAAACTAAAAGGTTTTATAGAGTTATCTCGAGGAGGCTTTGGCCTTGCAGGGTTCATTAACACTATTCAATCGATAACTGAAATATAATCAAGCAACTGATTCCGTCGGTTGCTTATCTAGTTTGATCCACTCTCGTTGAACCGATTAGGTGCGTAGTGAAATTTAAATTAGTGGGTAATGATAATCAGGTACGTTTAACATAGTATTTATGCATCGGTGATTCTAGATATAGACGAGATAAACAACCATTTACGAATCCAATAATGTAAATTGACGATATTTTCCACATCAGTGAAGCGCGACCCTTATGCACGACAGAGGTATTATCCAGTTGTAAATATCAATCTAGAGCTCGCCATTTAATTCTGTGATTGCAACTTCGTTGGGAGTACCAAATGCTCTGTTGTGGTCGTGATTGGATAGTTAGTGTTACTTCTGAGAATTGGTTTAATAGGCACTCAGGCAAATGTAGGTTTAAAACAGTGCAACATTAACAGCACTATGGTAATAAACAATTAATGTTTATTTGCATTCACGAGTAATTGCTGAGTGATGCAGGCACACAGAATACGGAAGAGACCACTAAAACCCTAAGATTTTATCTTTATTACAATAAATACATTGGTGCACTGTCGAGCGGAATAATTGATAAGCAAAAAGAAAGATATAGCAAACATCACTTGATATAGAGGGCTCAGTGCAGTTAATAAAAGCGGAAAAATTAAACATCTCACATAATTAAACGTCATCTCAGTGAGTGGGTGCTCTCGGGATATGACCATGAATACTACCATGGACATTAATGGCTGACGGTTCAATTACACATAAGGCCGTTTACACATTATGCCGTACGCCGCGGCGAGTTTTGATAGGTCTTATCAAAACTCGCCGCCGCCGCCGCCGCCGCCCGTCGCCACCGCCGCGGCGTCATGTGTAAGGGTTCATACAAATCCAAGGGTAACTAATACAGCGGCACCGCGGCGGCGGCGGCGGTGCCGCTGCAGCTACGGCATAATGTGTAAACGGCCTAAGAAGACCAATGATACATAAGCGTAGTGGTTTTAAAACTTTATGATCATTTAAATTAGCTTGCCGATTACTTCGAAATAGTATAATTGCTTTGATTATCCGCGAGATAATTATGGTGTGCACTTGAAATTATTAAAACGGACGTGTGATTATGAACCATAAATATTTACCGCTCTAGTTTTTAAAACGTTAAATTTATGTTAATATTGGAGTGAAGTCAATAAAATCAATGTTATCCGTTATTAGTCTGTTTAAATTTTATGATGATGACAACCCTAAAAGTGTATTTATTGTGATTTTACTCGGCAGAAGATTAACTTTTACAAGCTCGTGGAACGAAAAGAACAATGGCGAAATCTTAGCTGAATTTAATTTAAGCGTCTAAAAATGACTTATATACGAAGGCAGTTCCATTATTTTTCTACGTTTTTTCAAAGTATCACATTAACTAGATATGGCCGGATAAAAACAATATTTTAAATGAAAAGTTATTTAATTTTTCATTGACGTTTAGTGTTGCCTTTTTATATTTATTCTGTCAAGTGACCGTAAGCACAGCATTATTGTATTGTTTTAGTTTGTTATTGTAATTAAACGGAGCAAATGAATTAACAATACTGGTTTGTCTAAGTGGAAGTGTTCCTTGCAGGGAGGTAAAAATACTGTAGAGTAAAAACAAAATGAATTACTTTCAATTAATGACTGGCAAAAAGACTATTATCCCAAATCTAAAAAAATATAACTTGGTTTGACAACTCTTGATAGGTTGTTAGCTGTGATACTCATGTCACAGATGCTTGCGTTTTGTGCTTTGTGTTACTTTCGATTGTTTTCCGTTTTCTTTAATTTTCACTTGACCCGGACTGCTTATGGACTGTGATATTCCCCTGTGTGACCCATATAATCAAAGAGTAACGCTAAGATAGAAGGTCGTCGTAGCAGACAGACACGAATTCTGTGTGAATAAATATTAATGTAAAAAAAAGTTGTTTTATTGGTTCTTATAAACTTACTGAACATATTCCACACACATTCTAGGATTTTATAAATACTTATTAATCTGAAAATTAGCAAGTATTTATAAAATCCTAGAATATTATTATAATCCTATTGCTTCAATAACTAAAACAATGCTGACGGTGACGGGCAACCTCAGACCTGTTGTACAGACGCCAGCACATCAACCTACACCTAACTGTCAAATTTTCCCAATCAACATTGAACCTTATGCTTTAGCGATAAAGTTGAAAATCTATTACAGAAATCTGACAGATTGTAGTAGGTTGATGTGCTGGCGTCTGTACATACCAATTGTATACCTAACCTACTAAAGAGTATTTATAACTACTGGGATTACCTACCTTTTACAAGACATTGCATGCTGAAATAACTGGGTAAGGAAAATACTAATGCAATATTGCTCTTTTACTGGCTCGAATTGGATTTACCATAGACATAACCTACAAAAGTTCATGACTGAATTTCTATTATTCTCGGCCTTCTTGAACAAAAATTCTTGCACAGACTAATTTAGAAGTTGACGCCGAGTTAAACAAAATATTTTTCATTTAAAGTCGCACGAATTTAATCTCAGCTAAATTAATGTATGGGTGGCTGCCATTGTTCTTTAATAAGCCATAAGCTGTATTTTTTCTTTACTGACATTTTGTGGCTGGTACTTATTACTTATTTGCCAACAAAAAAT
Source organism: Hydraecia micacea (assembly GCA_914767645.1). Taxonomy (NCBI): domain Eukaryota; kingdom Metazoa; phylum Arthropoda; class Insecta; order Lepidoptera; family Noctuidae; genus Hydraecia; species Hydraecia micacea. The sequence continues at coordinate 9,435,211 of OU611794.1, forward strand.
CGATCACAATGAATACCGTAATGTTTCCTTGAAAACAACTTTGATTATTGAGTGCTACAATGTTTTGCTCAGGCTACGACAAGCAAATAAATAGGACTTTGTACCTAAATACACTGAGTCCCTTTGACGTTGTTAAATATTATAGATATGGTTGACCTCGTAAATGCTTTACCACCCTAAGGTTGAATGTCACTTGCACTCCAAACCCGACAAGGTCTATTTGTCTTTGTGACAGTTGATATTTTCAACCTTAGTGAAGTTTCAATTTCCTAGGAATTGTTGTCAAAAGCAATTGCGAGACTATAACTAAGTACTTCTAACAGTTCGTGTCTAATCCTATGCCGAACTTCAATTTGCGTGGGACAACAAGCTCCTAATCCATGCATTGGATGCAAGGAGCATGCTGACCTAATAACAGCGTCCATATTCGTAGATACTTCGTATACTGAAGACCAGTCTTATTCTATTTGATTTAGTTTACTGTATTGAATATGAAGGAAGGTTTTCGAATTGTTTAGTGTCTTGAATTTTATCTTTGTAGCAACAAAGGCGGCAAGCAAACGACATCGCGCCAGGCCAGGCCCAGACGGAGATGGGGGGATGAGCTGGACTCCTTTAATAAAGATTGGTCCTTGGCAGCCCTGGACAGTGAGAGGTGGAAAGAGAGTAGGGAGACTTTTGCCTAGCAGTGGGACTATAATGCCTAATAAAAATAAAACTCTACTTTGTCATATTAAGAGATTGAGAACTCCACGGATATTTTCGACACAATAAGAATTTAATTGTTTACAATACTCCGATAGTCGTTATATTCGATCTCAGCTCCTTTCTATACATCGGTCACGAGTTTGGGCACGAGTTCGGTCAACAGTACACCGATAATACTGGAACAAAGCAGGCATTATAGTTATTAATTGGTCCGTTGTTACGTCCGCCTATAAGCCATATTTCATCTAACAACTGGCACTAACTAGTTGCACTAAAACTAGAAATAGTGCGCGTTTGGTTTATACGCACAATTTGTCGGTATTATTCTTCATTTATGACGTGAATGTGACAGGAGTTTCGTAACAGTGCCTTGTTCTTGGTAAACTATTAATTTATGGTGTGCAGGAAATTATAATTTTTCTCTAAGCTGCCTAAAATATTATATAGGGTGACTGGAACCAAACCTGAAATTGCGAAAAAAAATCTGCTGTTTAGTCGTTTATGTTCGCCTAACTGGTCAAAATGTACTGAACAGCAGATTTTTTTTTCGCGATTTCAGGTTTTGTCCCATAGCAAAAGTTGTTTGTTATCATGAGTACAATCACGTGTTTAGGTATCGGTCACTAATTATTACCAGTCACCCTATATAGGGTATTAGGGACTCTAGGGTGACCATCCTGTAAACTGGGGTGCCTTTTTTTTTCCTACCTGCCTAAAAAAATCATAATAATTAGACATCTCTATAGGAATCCCACCATACCGTGCGAAAACCGAAATGCTACAAAACATATACTTAGTAGTACTTTTTACATAATGGTTCATTGTCATTGTATAATAATTTACTTGAAATTCGAATCTTCTATCTTTGTTATGACCAGTGATGCATCGTCCACATATGCCAATAGTTCTCGGAATTGATATCAAATACATACAGCAGAGGGTAGCTGTCATAATAATTATGATAGTTAATGAATAAGTTAATTTAAACAAACAAACAAACATTATTTATTATTGTTTGATATTAGGTTATGGTTTGAAACTTCAATAGTTCAGTGCCAACTTAGAATTTCTTTTAAAAGAAGTTTCTAGTCTCAGTTTCCTCAATTTCTGCACGGTCAGCCAGCTACCTTAAATACCTCATTACAGAAAACCCAAGCCATTCAATTGGGTGGGACTAATAAAACTATCAAGTATTTCCGCTATCGGCACATTCACACCTAACGGTGACTCTGACATTTTGATCTGGTTCACGAAACAATAAAATTATATGCCTGTCATCGAAACTTGTTATACCGTAGGCCTATTCAAGTGTCATCACCCTCATTTATTTACAAGCTTAATAATCTGCATCGTTGTCATATACAGTAGTGCCACTCAGGCCAATGAACATAATCGGTATGTGGAATAGCATTTGTGGTGTACACAATTGCTGTACAAATTCACCGACAATAATACAAATACTTCGATAGGAATTCCAAGTACTATTGTAGTATTAGATCGGCCAATAACAAAACGCGGGTTTAACGACCTGAGAGCGCAGCGTGTTTTGATAAGGTCGTCAATTCGCCATCCGCGATTTTTTTCCGAGAGAACCGCAGTTACAGTTAAAAAAAGCGCTTAGCGGTCAAAAGCGGACCGTTTTAATTACTTCATAGTCACGTACTTGTAGTAAAATTTTACCGTTAATGGAAAGTGATATGACAAACCGGACGCTGTTCGATATTGGACCCACATTTTTTTTTGAGAATCGCGGTATACCGTATAGTAGCAACCAGGTACGTCATCATGCATTCTTTTAATATATAATTTGGGTAGTAACAGGCAAGCAGCCTTATTAAAAACAGTTTACCGATGCATTTACCAAATCAAAACAAACACATCCTCGTGGTGAAATACGTAATTAAACTGATTAACATTTTTATTGCCGTCCGTATAACTTAATGTGTCGATCAGCACTGTTTAAATGCAAATCGAACTATCGCCATTCTATTCGCAGCCGCCTATGTACTTTCGAGTCCAGTGTTTCAGGTAAAATATTCTAAAAAGACGACATTTATTTTAAGTTAAAAAAAAGTTCAATAACCTATCAAGGAATATTAGTGGACAAGCGCGCTCGCACACGGCAATCGCAATCGGGTGAGTCCTACAATCGGTCAGATTATTTCGCCCTATGTTATTTAGACCGATTTCTTGAAGGACGTGTGCGTTGCACTATTGCCATCAGTAAGTTCTATTTTTCTCATACAAAAATCAGTCACCGATTATAATTATCGGACATAGGCGGGCAGCCTAAATCGGCAATTAGAGTCACATGTCGAGAAAATAAATCGGAATGAAAATAAGGGCGGTTTCGCACTACGTCCGATCCGAATCCGAGAAATAGTCCATAGTCCTATTTGTTCGGATCTAGTGCGCAACCCCCTCATACAAATAGGACAATGGTCACTTCGGACCGGCATTTCTCGGATTCGGATCGGATGTAGTGCGAAACCGCTCTTATAGTTTCGAATGATCGAATCTACCAATCCGGAACCATTGAAAAATCAATGACTGCATTTATTTTTTATGGTTGTCAATCAAGTTTCGTGTTTATTAGTTAGATTAACCTCTAGCTCAAATGAAATCAAATAAAACACGAAACACTACGTAAGTGCCTTTGCGGTCATTGAAACTTGAGATGCGTAATGTTGATGAAATCGTCAATAATTTGAAACAAATTAATATCATCAAAAATGATTTCGCACAGAACATTACGCAAGCCAGTACCAATGTAAGAACACGAATGCACTTCCTAGGCGTTGCGCCTGCGCATACGAAATGAGACACCCACGGTAAGTGAGTCACGTCCACACGCGCCTCCGGCCCTACTTTACTATTGTACATACATTATGTACAAGCAAAGACAATAATGTTGTTTATTGTACAGACTTCATCGTTCAAATGACGATATTAAATGTCTACAGGATGTCTTTACTGTTTCTTAGAACGTTTAGGGCTAATATTAGCGCGGCTAAAAATGTTGTTCCAACTTTGTATGGCATGGCTTCTTTATAACGACTCACTCATCTTCACTTAAGTTTACGATAATGTACAAAACGCTGTCAGAAGAAAAAGGCCAATTAATTATAGAGACAGCTGCAGATAAAAAAGGTAAAATATTTTGAAGGGTCCATCAAGCGAAGAACGTAATTCAACGTTTAAAAGTTTAAGGTCAGGGGCGAGCTTAAACGAGAAAAGGGTTTAATCTTTTTGTTGTGCGTTTACATGAAGTAGTTCCCTTCAATTTGTATGAAGTAACCTTCGAATCTCGTATAGACAAGGTAACTTTAGATCATTTATCTTCGTTGTACAGGACGTGAGACGACGTGTTGACTGAATACGTTGCAATTTCTTTGGCAGTGCTCAAGGCCTATGACATGAATATAATTAGTAATAATAAGAACAGTTCACTCGCCAAGCCGTATTATTATTGATGGGAACGTGTAAGTCCAATGCTTTGGTTGTGTACAGAGACATCGCAATTTGCTGATTTTTTAATGACAGAAAGTTGGACTGAATTGTGACTAATAATAAAAGGGATTGATTCATTGGCTTATTAATTCATCATCTGCCTAGCCTTTTCCCAACTATGTTGGGGTCGGCTTCCAGTCTAACCGGATGCAGCTGATTAATACCAGTATTTTAAATGGAGCGACTGCCTATCTGACCTCCACAATCCAGTTCTAAGACTGGTTGTCCGACTTTCGGGCTTCTGCTGTCAAAGATCCACGAATGACATCAGCCAAATCAGATAGATCGAGACCTAGCCAAATTCAGACATACTAAAATGAGTGAGAAATAATAAACAACGTGTAGCTCTGCAAAAGCTAAGTAGAAACAAAATGTTTTCTAAACATATTCAACACAAAGCAATCATTAAAGTTACGCAAGAATAGTCTATAAATGAATAGAAAATAAGATCTTTCATTATATTATACTCGTTCAAAGTAATACAGTATGACTAATACAGAACCATCAATCAAGAACCCTCATTACTCACATGCCATCTTTAGACATGAAAACATAGGTCAGTTGCATTGTATTTATAATTCCCTTTTCCTCAAATAGAGCGGGAGTGGGTTTTATTCCTCGTTTTCCTCCTCGAGAAAGCAGGTGCGCGCTAACGAGCCGACCAGTATCATTTGGCCCTAATGTCGGATCAAACGACCTTTTCCCATCTCGCTCAGACTCACACCCATTCTATGGAGAAACTACGACAACGATAGAAGTTTCGAGAAATCTAGATTAAAAATCAATTCGATCAAGTTCAGTGTCATTGTCAAGTGATATAACTGAAGAAATTTATATCTTTATAACAATGCCACTCGAAACATGAGCGCAGGCAGTTAAGTTCAAGTGACATTTTACGTCATTACTCGCGATGTGTTCCTTGAAGAGATTAAAGTTATTCGCGTTACGTCTCTATGTGCATGTGGGTATAGTTTATAGCGAGACAAAACAAAGATTCTCTTCAGAGCGCTGGTGACCCACAAACGCACAATGGCTATCGAATTTCTACCATAGCTAGAGCAAGTCGTGATCGCCTCAAGCACGACTGCGTTAGATCGCTTTTTGCGTATAAATATTTATCGCCAAAGCCTTATGGGCTTGAGTAGGTATTGCCTATTATGAATATTTGCTGGCTTTGAATTGGCTATTTAAGTTAGCAAAGTGAATACGATATCATTTCAAGCATTGGACTACGATATCATTTGAAGGATTTTATCATGTTATTTACAATGCTGTATCTAATAGGTAAGATGCAGCTAATTTTATAATTGACTTTTTGAATAAAATAATATTAATAATAAAGGTAAGGAACTATGATGTGGGATTGGATTCCGCAATCGAGCATAACGCAACAAAAAATGCTATAATAAAAATATTATAGTTAACGCAGACGTAATCAACCGCATGACGTCTTTAGTTGCAGTTAAAAACAATGATAAAATTAAACAACATGCAAAAAAGGAAAACACAAAACACGACAACAAACATTGCGACATTCGAGCGGCGACAACATGTAACACTCTCCCGGCAAACTCGTACACTTTACCTATAAAATTTGTAAACACTCAAGAGTTTCGGTTATCGCGAGTCGGTAATCGTCACTAGTATCGTATGGGTCGTCAAAGCTACCGGGCCGTTGAGGCGGTATCGCGGTAAGCGCGTGCGCAGGCTTATACGCGCGGCCGTTGCGCCGGCCGTCCGTTGCGACAATGCGCTTCCATGTTGTGTTGCCGTGTGCTGCCTCCCCCAGTCTCACCAATTGCCTAGCCACCTCTCTCTTTTGAGTTGTCACGGGTCGGGCCAACGGTAAGAACTCAGGCCCGCACTTTGCTATCTTTCATCAGTGTTGAAAGCGACTGATGTTTTTGCAAGGGTGTCATATAAATCTGAACATGGCTGTGATTAATATCCGAAATTAATAATGAAATATGAAACGAGGAGTCACGAAACACTTTATAAAGGCGTGTGGATCCTTTGTATTATAAAACAGCTATATTTCAAAATGAGTCAACATAAGACTTTAATAAGCAATATAGGAGTATTTCAGGCTTCCATTTGATCGCGTGTTTAGAATCATGTGAAATCCGAGGTGAAATAGAGCGGAATTTGTGTGCATAACATTATCGAGATGGATCGATTGAAATGTTAACCATATTCACAAAATAATAAAAACTGAATGATCGTCATTTATCATTATGACATATTGAATAAAGATTATAATCAAATATATTGATAAGTACCATTTGTTGACTCCCTACCTAATCATAGATTGACCGTTTTGTTAGCTTCAATTGAATTTCAATTATTTTATTTCCCTATATCCCTACATTGATGCATGGTATACGGTACCGACATGGTTTCCTGGATATAAAACGTCTACGATAGCATTCCCAATTTACCTAGTTTTCCTACTATCAACAGCGAGTTGTACTATAAAGCCGCTGTAACCGCTTTGTTTGTTTAATTTAGACTAGCCACACATCTTTAACCGCTATTCTACTTCGTTATACTTGGCTAGCTTTAGGGTATATATGAATTGTTGTGTTTATGAGAAACACTTAAAAGATTATCTTTAAGTGTTTCTGAAGTGCAATTTGCGGTATCCTTGTCTTGTATTTATTAATTGTGAGCGGAGAAGATAACAAAATCTCATATCGCGTTGATAGACAGATAAGTATTGCATTAGTAATATGTCGTAGAACGAAGATTCATATCGATCAGGCGAGACGACCTATAGTTTTCAATAACTAAAACAAATTCAAATGCAAACTTGTTACAAGCGTAAATGCTTCTTTGTCTATGTTCTTTGTAAAGAAGCTGAAGTCAATTTTGTCTACAGAATAACTATCAAAGTTTCCTATTTTAAACAAGGCTTCAATATTGGCAATGTTATGAGAACATTAGTTTGAATCAATTTTATTGCTGAGCATCGTGCAACAAACAATTAAACGTACAATAAAACAAACAAGAGTAGGAAGCTAATATCATACTTCATTCAATCATCATCATCATTGCAATTTGCAATCAGTAACCTGACATCAGCAATTTGCCTTGTTGTAATGATTTACAGGAATGGTCAATGTTCAGTGATAGACGGCGATATAATAATGAATACAGAAGAGACAGATTTTGCAATTCTACACTTAAGAATGTTGTCCTTTCAAAGCAAAACAGGACTCCAATAAGTATAAGGAAACCATGGAGTGGAGACCGCATAGTCCAGTGGCTCAGACTACAATAGCACATTAAAAATTATGGCTTAGGCCTGCCAAGCACTGTCACTCAGAATCTTTAAACTGTTGCAGTTGGGAGAATCGACCTCTCTAAAGCGTTTTCTACTACTGGAGTTACAACAGATATTAAATATTTGACGACTTCTTTTCAATAAAACAAATACAATCATGAATCAAAATCTTTTATTAAAATAAGGATGAAAGAATCAGCTCTTTTTGATCGTCAAAAGTTACAAAAGACAGCCGTCAAAAACCCACCCTTCACTACCTAATTCGTAGTGCTCGAGCTAGGAAGATGTGGCGCGAAATTCTCCCCAGCAACACGTCTCTGTCTTTTCCAGAACTCAATAGGTATTATTTATCATATTTTTTTTATTAAACCCAAAGGATTGTGGTAGATATGGTAAGGCGGATTACACACTACAACGCGTCATGCGACGGGGCGCCGGTAACGCGCCCCCGCGCGTTATTTTTTACATAATAATTCAATAAAAATGCGAAGAATCTGGCTCCGTTTCCCGCGCCCCGTCGCGTGGCGCGTTGTTACATTGTGTGATCCGCCTAAACATTGTAGCTAACCTATTTTGTTTAGATATTGACTTTAGTATGAATTGAATTTTTTTATTTGGCCTCGATTTTCGAGTTGAATCAACGATAAAAATAAAGCAGATAATCCTTCCCACATTTACAAAATCGTATCTAAATACGTGCCTATTTCAGATATCTACATAAACATAATAATAGCTAAGGACATCAAAGTTATTGACTGATACTTCCTTTGCGAACGTTAACATATACACGCAACTCTTACGAAATCCGTAATATAAACATTGACATAGGCATTAACCGTGTCAATGCAGTAAAACAAACAGACGTACCTACAGTTTGCAAGGGCATCGAAATAGACCGAACATATTGGCAGAATCGGTGCTAATTTGTATTTGAAATACATGAAAATGTTTAGACGAATATGTTAGGAACTTGATGTATGTCGCGTTCGGAGAACAGCTAGCATCATCGATGCAAAAGGACCGGCTTGGGTCATTGACCCGCTTTTCTACCGTAGTGACTACGGGCCTTAACATTTTATTTCGGAAAGGCCTATGTCCGGTAGAGCAAGTTGTGTACATAGTTTAATTAAATCATGAGATTTGCTGCGATAAATCTGGAATAGAGTCAGATTTACCAAGATAGTATTGAGGATCAATAAGCTGAAGTGACTGAGCGACAAGCATATCTGTCGAAAGAAGACCAGCCTGATAGATTGGCCTAGTAAAGTTAACGCGATTACCTGGATGCAAATGGCTCAAGGGAGAATCCTGAAGTCCAGTGAGTTGGCTAAAAGAAGTCAACGTTGGGAGGAAGACAGAGATGATGAAACTCCGACAGCCTTCATTAGTAAATCTGCTGTTGGGAAACTCGCCTAGTATCCCTTAGGTTGTATCAATCTTACACACAATCCTCATTTTACATCTCATCCCGGCCTTTACATGAAAAATATAAATGACAGCATGGCTTTCAAATACTTCCAATCATCAGAGCTATGATATTTTAGAAAGTACCAACTTAGCTATTAACTGTTTTCTTCACGTTTATATTTTCCAGCAACAGCCGAACGAGTAGAAATCTACAGTTAAAACTTATTAGAAAAACAGATGAAAATAATATTGCTGCAGTTATTCTCGAGATTAACCCCGGTAAACCAACTCTTGATTATTTCAGTACAAAACAACCGAGAGATCAAGGTATGCCATAAAATCTTCACAAAGGTGAATTGCCTATATACATAAAAAAGACATTGCATATTAAAAACATATTGTCTTGGAACTATATAGCGGAACTTCAGTGGTTTGCCAACGGTCCGGTACTCTTGGTAGGAGTAATTTGACGTGCAATCTCTGTTATGTAGGCAAAATAAATAAGGCAAACAGCCAAAGATATTGGTGAAAATAGAGAAACAGAATAGACAGACATCATTCAGAATTTTATTGCCAGAGCTATCTTATTATGGTAACGCAAACATAATTATAAGCAATAATGTACCCAGAAGTGGTTCTTCAAGAAGAAAGAAAAATAGAGGAGGATAAAATGATCTGACTTTTAATAAAAGCTGTATGTCACCAAGAGGACGCAAGATTCTCATAGATATCGCATTTTGGGTAGTGTCAACTTAGGTTGAGCTGAACCAAAACCTATATTTTTGCATATAGTGCCAACATTCTGAACTCAATATCTGATAGTACGACGAAAAAAGTCTCATCGTACCCTATCAAGAAACGCCAGCCCTATTCGTGATCGCACTATACTCTGCAAACCTCGTCCTGTGTGTAAACAGTTTGGCGCAACGCCTGGACAGTGACTATCTAAATCGCAAGGCTAGCGTGAGCGGCGATTTTCAAAGACTCCACATAATTGTTGTCTCACGTTTTATAAGTAAATAGAACTGTTTTACATTTAAATTGTACCTTTAACTTTAGGGTCTCGATTTGGTTTTATATCTCTGTCACGCGTCAATAAACTTCGGTGCTTATACTCGTAATAATAGTATGGATAAGACCGGATCCATCTCCAGTAAAGTTGAGGAAAAAGCTTCATAGTCTTATTCACAATACGTAACAAATAAACATCTCGCCTCTATTCGTAGAAGCCACAATATAGCTTCAGATAATAATTTAATAGGGCAAGGCTCGGTCCTTGCAATTTATCGGCTCCAAATCCTTCCCAAGTCAACTCCGGACGCTATGACAGTTTCCTCAAAGAAAAACGTGCCGAAAATCGAGCACAGAAATTAACCAAATGGGGTATTTATATCTTATATATTAAAATTCAAAGTCCTGACTGATATACACGCACAGCCTAAACCGCTGATCCTAGAGACATGGAATTTGGAGGGTGTGTTCTTTGTGAAGAGCAGGTATCCACTAAGAAAGGGTTTTTTGAAATTCCACCCCTAAGAGGGTGAATGGAGGGAGGGTGAAATTTCACGCGGACGAAGTCGCGGGCAGAAGCTAGTATGTACATATTATAAAAAGTGACTTTTGTATCTGTCTTTATGATCATATCAATTAGAGAATTAGTTCCGGAAGGTTTATGTGATTGTATGTAAATACATTATAGGTATGGAAATTGTTTATAATATATTAATGATAACCTAACGAGATAATTAAGGAAATTCTACCTTTGTCAAATCATAAAAACCATGCAAAGCAGTTGCGGGTTCACTAATGTAACATAAAAAAGCAATTGGTCACCTTTAAATCTAGATAAACATTATTCGAGACACATACGTAGATTCAAGTCACGTCTTTGTTTTTTCAAGTTCAGAAACACGGACCTACCTCAACTACCTATTCAAAATAATGCAGAACATTATTATAAACAGGAAGTCTATAATTATAAACGCCTAATTGATATGACGACATATCATTTACATACCCGAGAATATATTCTACTCTATCGATACTCGTAAAACTGAGAGCTTCCTTTTAGTAAATGGTTTTACTGCAGTTTTTCAATATCGCTAAAACAAATGAAGCTTATAATTAGACCTGTATTAATAGGACGATATAAATAAGAACAATATTAAATGAGAACAACATAAAAGGCAGCAAAATATCTGGTAAAAAGAATTATAATTATAATATCAAAAAGATCTGGATTTTTTTTTAATAAAAACTTCAAATGCACTTCGAAACATTTCTTAATTTAGAACTGTTGATTAACACAAGCCAAAATGCAGTTTGATAATTCTGTTATATACTCTTTGTTCCGACGGCTTAAGCCTTTCACCACAGACGTAGATCTATGTCTGTGCCTTTCACACACCAGAGCGGTCAGTCGTCAATTTACATGTGATTTCTAAATCAATGGACGATCAATTCAGTAGACCCGAGACTAGTAAGTAATGAAAAGGCTTAAAAAAAAACAATTAAAAAAAAAACATCGGCAAAAACTACAAATCCTTTTCAGATTGCAATTTTCCTTAAGCCAATCACGATTTACCTGACGAATCACGATAAATCGCAATGTGTATAGCCAGCTTTAAAGAAATGGCAATATTAAATTGTATAGAATCGAATTTTATTGGCAGGCTACCCACACACTTAGTTACACTGAAATTACAGTTCAGCAATAAACCCATACCGCGGGAAATAAGCATACCCGCAGGTGGTAGCAGAAAAATGAAAGACACGATTATAACTCCCCACAATAGTGTCATTAATCCTTTATGGGTTCCTCGACCCCGGTTCTCGAGTGATAGACAATGGTGGTAGTCGTGTTTGTGAGCTGAATTAATGCGTATGCACATGCAATGGGAAGCGGGACTCGACCAGCCTTGAACTTGTGCATGCACTTCTATGCAAGCGATGAATGCGAAAGCAGTCGCCATTTCTAGTCGGCACGTCATGTAACGCGTACGTAAAAGCCGACACACGGCATTTTCCAACTAGCCGGACACAGAACGCACCTACGCGTCGCTCCCACTGCACTGGATTGAATGTACCCCGTGCTTTCATCTGTGTAACACTGTGTGCGCCGGCCGATAACACTGAAATATGTTAATTAAGCGTTGACGACGCCCCGTATCTAAGTGCACTCGTCAGATAAATATAATCCTCTACTACTATTTCAATAATAGGTAGAACATACTGTAGAATACCTCATAAAAATTAATTTAAATTAAAAACGTGTATTTTCGCATTTTATGATCATGAAGGGGCTTGTGGCTAAGTAATAACAGCCGCGCGGGTTGATCTATCAGGTTAAGCTTGGCTTGCCGCGGTTGGTCCGTGGATGGGTGACCAGCTTTACAAATCAAGACCCCTCCGTGCCTCAGTAAGCACAAAGCTGTTGGTCCCAGCCGTCAATCATGGATCTTTGGCAGTCGTTACGGGTCGTCAGAAGCCCGAAAGTTTGACAATCAGTCTTACCAAGGGGTATTGCATTACCCAGTAACTGGGTTGTGGAGGTCAGATAAGCAGTCGCTTCATGTACAATACTGGTATTCAGCTGCATCCGGTTAGACTGGAAGCCGACCCCAAAATTGTTGGGAAAAGGCTAGGCAGATGATGGCATATGATATAACGCTAGTTAGTTGTTGTCACGTTATAACGCTAGTTAGTTGTTGTCACGCTAGATTATAAAATATAACAACATAAAATACATATGTTTAAATAAATAGATTTTATATAACACTAGCTGACCCGACAGACATTGTCCGTCCAAATTTCAATAATTCATACAAAATTGTCATACAAAATACACTTTCAGTTTTTCTGAATTTTCCAATTTTACCGGCAACTCTTCATACAGTTTTCTTTCATACAAACCTTGTCCTGATAATTACAAACACAACAAAAAAGAAGTAGCCAAATAGATGCAACCGTTCAGAGTGGTACGTGTACATACATACATTTAGCAATTGATTATTATTTATGTAAATGAGTAGGTAGCTGAAAATCTCTACACATATCTGTATCTACATAAAGATAATAACATAACATAAAATCACGCCTGTATTCTCCAAAGGGTTAGGCAGACAAGTACCTATAGTACACCCACATTTCGCCATCTTGAAGCCAAATAGCGATTTCATCTTGCAAGTCCATCTGAGCATTTCTCAAAATTTTTGACCGTAGTTTTCACTAATTTCCAAGTAACAAAATAAGAACTTTTATTTCTACCTTAACTAATATTTTACAGGTTTTTTGTATATTAACTCTACTTTTAGCTAGCTGTATATGTCCTAAATATACATATATTAGAAAACCATAATATGTGAAAAATATGTCCTAAATATACATATATTAGAAAACCTGTAAAATATTAGTTAAGGTCGAAATAAAAGTTCTTATTTTGTTACTTGGAAATTAGTGAAAACTACGGTCAAAAATTTTGAGAAATGCTCATCTAACAAATGGTAAGAGCCAAGCAGTTGGTAATAATAAAACTTATACACTTAAATACTCGTGTTTTATACTAATCTTAGTAAATACATAAATGTCAATGTCATGGTAAGTTATAGTCGGTTTCAAAGATATTTTCACTAGTGCTTCTAAAGAAATGACATTTAGCGATTTATAATCTCCTGAAAAAAGTCAAGCGTGAATACGAACGCTCTGAATTTCAGCGGGCTCAAAATAATCCAAAAGCTACATGGAGACTTGTCAAAAAGGTAGCAAGCTTAGGCCGAAGCAGAGACTCGGCCTCTGATCTGCTTAACTGTAGTGCCGAACCGTCACAGTCTGTGGACAAAGTCAACAATTACTTTGCGAATGTCGGTGGACTTTTGGCGGCTAAAATTAAACACTCTGCCCTCTATAAATATATCTCGGATAATCGTCCCAACCTTGAGATCCCGGGTGCTTCCATTCCGTCCGCACCACAATCAATGGCCCTTCACAACGTGGATAGTGCTGAGCTGGAAAATATCATCCTTGGCCTCAAAGACAATTGTGCTGTTGGATTTGACGGTATATCACCCTCTATCGTGAAGGCGACTCGTCACGTTCTTATACCGATCCTTGTCTTCTTGTTCAACTTGTGCTTTTCAACAGGAACTTTTCCTGACGTTTTCAAAACTGCAGTTGTCCACCCTATCTACAAGTCAGGAGACAAGGACAATGTCGCCAACTACAGACCCATTTCAGTGCTGAGTACCCTCTCAAAGATATTTGAAAAAGTTATAAACCATAGACTCACCAGTTACCTAAATAAATTTAAACTTCTTTCTAATAATCAGTATGGCTTTAGAACTGGAAAATCCACTGAAGATGCGGTACTGGAACTTACAGATACGATTATTGGTCATTGGGAGAATAGATGTAAGACTCTTGCCATTTTTTTAGACCTATCCAAAGCCTTCGACACTGTCTCAATTCCCATACTTCTTTCGAAGCTAGAACATCTTGGTATTCGCGGGATGGCCCACGATCTCTTCAGGAGCTATCTTACAGGTCGTAAACAAGTAGTAAAGCTAGATAACTACCTCAGCAACCAGGAGACAATTACTTTTGGTGTCCCCCAGGGCAGTGTCCTGGGACCCCCGCTTTTTCTCATATACGTTAATGAGCTGTGTCAATTATCCTTACCAGACTGCAAAATTATAGCTTATGCCGATGACACAGCTCTAATTGTACATGGCCGGGACTGGACTGAAACTCGCCTGAACTCGGAGTTTGCCTTGAACACCGTCATGAGATGGCTGACTACAAATCTTCTTACTCTAAATCTCAATAAGACCAAATTTATCACATTCTCTACAATGATGTCAAGTCAGCCCCCTACACCGATTGAAATTCGTGCGCATACCTGCCCGAACTTAAATGCAAACTGTGGTTGTCAACAATTAGAAAACACCCCTAGCATAAAATATCTCGGAGTCACTCTTGATAGCAACCTGAAGTGGAAGCAACATATTGCTTTAACTGTAGCTCGTGTGAGAAAACTCATATACGTTTTTAAAAAGCTCAGAGGTGCGGCCGATTTCAGCTGTTTATTAACAGTGTACTTTGCCCTCGCTCAGTCTGTTCTAGGGTATTGCCTGACGGTCTGGGGTGGTGCCGGTAAAACAGTGATGCTGCGGGTTGAACGCGCGCAGAGAGCTGTCCTGAAGGTGCTGGCAAGGAAACCGATCCGATACTCGACATCCTCTCTATATACCCTCTGCCAGGTCCTTACCGTCAGACAGCTATTCATCCTCCAAACTATTCTTCGCAAACACTGCCAACTTACCTTTGATCCTAAATGCTGTCCTACACGCCGCTCGAATAGGGTTTGTAACACTGTGTCTCGTAGAACCGTAGCTGCAAGTCGTCATTACAAACACATAAGTTCAAAAATCTACAACAAATTGAACAAAAGCTTACACATCTACCCACTAACCAAGAGCAAATGCAAAACGAAACTTGACTCCTGGTTAAAATCACAAAATTATGATGAAACAGAGAAACTCGTGGAAGTGTAAAATACTCATCACTCCCTCATACACCCCAACAAAACTACACACAACACACGACACAAACACCACAACAACCCTCGCTCTCCTCATTAACAGTCAACCACAAACCCATTCACCATACACACACCACATTAACTCAACGTTAAAATACATCCCAAATTCATTAATGTCCTACCGTTTACTTTTGTCTTACTTTTTGTTTTTTATTATTAATCCTAAATTACCTTATTAACTAAATCTAAATTAATTACCTTTTAAGCATTTTTGTTTTTGCATGGAACATCATTCCATTCTGTATCTGGAGAAGGGCGTTGTTAGCTGCGCTACAGTTTATACTTTTGCAGCTATCATCGTTTTATTTGTTGTACTTAGTCTTGTGTTATTGTTCCAAAATAAACTTTTTATTATTTTATTATATATTTATGCGTTTACATTTTTATATTCTTAAGCTATCGCGGTTTAACTATGAAATCGAACATGTTTATTTATTGGTGGTTCAGTATCTACATCATCATTAAAATCTGTTTGCATGTCGACTAACATTAACAAAGCCTAAATTGTTAGCAATATTTCTAAAGGAACTGTGGATTTAACGTGCATAATTATATTGGTACATACAGTGCCCTTCAAAAGTTAGTTGACATTCCACTTCAGCTGTGATGCCGAATTTTAATCTATATAAATAAAAATGAATCGCCGAAATGTATTACGCGCATAACTTCCGAACGACTGCACCAAATTTTATAATATTTTTTTTCTTTTGTAATAAAATGTTATAATATTTTTTTTTCTTTTAACTTATCATAAAAATAACTAGGATTCCCTGGTTATTATTTTTTATTTTAAATCATAATGCGGTATTACAGCTGAATTGGAATGTCAAATGCAACTAACTTTTCGAGGGCACTGTAAGTAGGTAAGTATACACTTATCCTCTTACTAATAAACGTTGTATAGCGTCTGTATTAGTTACATAACGCTTTGTCTACTTCTTTCGAAAGTCAAATTACTAACGTCTGAAAGAGAGAAATCGGTGTGTAACTATTCATCTGGTATAATACGTTTATTAGTAAGGGTGATACTCGGTAACCATTAAATACACGGTATCGCGTTCTGAGAGTTAAGTAAAGGATAGTTTAGTAATTTTCCAACGATCTCGCGAATTGTACGGGGTAAACAGCCAGTAGGTTGCGGGGTCAACGACCCGCCAACCGGTCGGGCTTTAAGCTTTGCCGAGCGGATATAGTGAGACAAACTTGGCCCACATTTCAAAGCTATTACAACTGGTATAAATGTGTAGGAGAACGTGAGAGATCCCGGATTAACCCCCCTGTTCCTTATATCCCTACTGATATTTCTCCACTGGTAGGATTCATTGTCTGATTTCGGAACATGCTAAGGCTGCATCTAGGCATTGTTATGCTACGATTTTTTTCAGCTAAAAAACAAAGGTGAAAAATTCTAACAGCACCTCCGCTTCGTTATAAAACAACGGGCTGTATATTTGCCCCACTGCATTGGTAAAGGCTTTCCCTTATATCGGCAGGAGGTTGTTACAGATCATTTCGATATGCAAATTCTAAAATATCTCATTTGGTTACAGAATAATATAGCGGTGTATTTCTTTACATCACATAAAAAGAAAATGAAATGCCAATCATTTTACATGCCATACTTGAATCTAAAAAGGATATTGAAAAACATCCAGTTTCTCTAGAACCTACCGTCTACGTCACAAGTGACATTCAATTAAAATAGACCGCGAGTATCTACCATAAAACTATTTTCTTACTACCAGCAGGCTTATCACATACACTGACATGTGTCACCGTTTGTACGATTTTTAACCGACTTTGTATTTTATATACGATTAGCTGCGCCCCGCGGTTTCACCCGCATAAGTCTCGATCCCGTGGGAATATCTGGATAAAAAGTACCCTATGTAAGTATGTCCTAATCCAGATCATAGTCTACCCATGTGCCAAATTTCATCCAAATCTGTTCAGAAATTTTAGCGTGAAAGCGTAACAAACAAACTTACAAAAAATCAAATATTTTCTCTTTATAATATTATAGTTTAGAGACTAGCTTTTGCCTTTTTTTTAGAAAAGGCTAGGCAGATAATGACTAGCTTTTGCCCGCGACTTAATCCACGTAAAATTTCTTGTTTTACAATAAAATATATCCTATGACACTCGGCAATACTGTAACTTCCCATTAGTGAAAGAATTTTCGCAATCTGATCAGTAGTTCCGAAGATTACTCCTACATACAATTACCTTTTTTTTATTATTAGTATATAAAGAAGTGTAGAAAAAATCTGCCGTGACACATCTCTTCTCGCGACTTTTTGTATCGTCCTCGTAATAAATTCATTATTATAATAGAGGCAGCACTTTTCTCATTATTTCCTTGTTCGCTTCGTCATCGACTTTTATTAATTTGCAACATTGAAAAGCTTCCAACCACACTCCATAAACAATTTTAATGATATTATAACGGATTATGGTAGTCCCAACCTTTTACGTGTCATTGGAGAATATATTCTCTCGTTAATAACTTTGTTAAGGATAATATATTGCAATAGTTTATTTCTCAGAAATAATTCGAGTTGGGTAAAAAAGTATGTAATTTTGCTGTAAGGAAGTAGGTAGGTTTGGTTGACTCATTTTCAAAAATTCTGCGAAGCAGTCATGCTAGCGAAGGAGGTGGCGGGACGGCTCAAGGAGAGAGCCTCACGTCTTAGCCTCCGCGGGAGACGCTACGGGCGTCGGGAGCCGCGTGACGACTCCCGGCCACCGCAGGCGCGGGCCTGCGGACGGAGAGTAATGGGTAGCTCACCGTCCGATCAGGACCAGGCCCGTGCCGGACGGCGCGTATGTGTTCCACGCGCGCCTCAAAGAGATGTCAGCATAAAGGAAGGGGCCCGCTAGGGCCGAAGCCTGCCGGAGTAGCGGGATCGTCCGAAAGGGTTACCGCTGCCCCGGAACATAAAAGGCTAAGGAAGGAACACGGGTGGGTTTTAGTCAGTAAGAGTCTGACACTCCCTTCCGCTCCACCCAGAGCGGGAGGAGTCATTAGATGATTTCCCAACCAAAAAAAAAAAAAAAGAGCTTTGGTATTACCGCCTCATTGGTCTAGTGGTCGCAAGAGCTACTGCTGAGTATGAGGTCCTGGGTTCGATTCCCGGGTCGGCAAATTGTTCGGTTTTTCCATCTGGAATTTCTCAGTAGCTGCCGGGAGTCTGGATTTGTACCCAATTGATGCCAATAGGCTCGCCCCTATTACATGGGACTTAAGGCGCTACCTCGAAAATCTAAAATCCTCGAAAACCTACTAAGCGAGCGAAAGTGATGCAATTACTTTTGAAACGCAAAAGAAGAGCTACGAGTATAATGTGCGTGCGCTCGGAATAAACCGACGTATGTGCCAAAACGAATAATTTACTCCTTTTTTAACAAAATAAATGAATTAAATTTAAAACTACTTTGAGCAAACTTTGATATGATAATTCTCTATGTTTTAAAGTAAATTCCATTGATTAACTCTTAAGCGAAAAAAGTAAAAAACTAGATATAACTGCAATTTTTTTGTATCGAAAAAAAATCTTTGAATCGTGTGTTTCTTTTACATGAAACTAGACCAAAGAGTCAAAAAACATATACCAAAATGTTAAATCCCTATTCCACATACTTACTACTATTACACGAAATAGAAAAACATATTTTTTTTCAATATATTATCACCTTAAACATATAATATATGGCGAAATGTGGTTATACTATAGGCACACCTCTGCCTAACCCTTCGGGGAATCATAATCAGCCTATAACGTTCCCACTGCTGGGACGCAGGCCTCCTCTCTGTGAGAGGGAATGGGCCGTAACCCACCACGCGTGCCCTGTGCGGGTTGGTAGATGTCACAATGTCTTCGAATTTTTGGTTCTAGGACATGCCGGTTTCCTCACGGTGTTTTCCTTGACCGTTTTGAGTGCAGTGGTGATGAAATAATTTACACAAAGTAAAGCGCCTGTCTGGGTTCGAATCTACGACCTACACCACCCAAAACCATCACACCACTCAAAAATATTAATAATAATGAAATTCCTGTTTCGACCAGCAGGGCAATTGTGTAACACACTATCAGTAGCAATGGGTTTCATTTTGACAGTTCAACAACATTCATTGCGTTATTTACGTTGTTGAGCAGACACATTTTTCGAACATTTGGAGCAATGGATTAGCAATAAGCTTCAAAATGATTCAAATTGAGAGTAATAGTGTGTTACGCAATTAGGGTGCAGATCGGACGAAACTCAGCGGCCGAAATGCCTACTAAGCTAGGTATTTGATGTTGCCATAACCAAATGCACAAAAGATATCACACGATATAATAAACTGTATCAATGTTTTTCTTCAAGATATAAAAGATTTTTAAAACGGTAGAGATAAACCATTTTAAAAATGAACGCCCCTCTACTGCTTGTTGTATACACATTTCAAATGATTGTATAGAAATTTTAGTGGAGGGGCGTGCATTTTTAGAATGGTTTATCTCTACATAAATAGTTCTCTAAATTGTTATTTTTTATTATCATGATATTATCTAATTACGCTGGGTGTAATAGGCAATTAAATCTGATTTAAAGCCCGATTAGGCCATTTAGACGTTTCAAATAAATTGTATGAACCATTAAGGACACCTGTAGGAGACCTTTTAAAATAATGTAACGCAAAATATGGTAATAGAATTATGATAACTGCAATGCATTAGAACTCTTTATTTTATCATACGGTTTTACTCTATTTAGCGGTAAAGATAGGCTTGGCAAGCAACCCCTCTATTTGTGGCTGTCGTAAAACAGCTAGGTAATACCCGCTTTCAGTAAACAACTAATAACAGCTTTCAATAAACGATTTTCAAACGAGGCGTTACCAGATCCCAAATTTCTGTTACACCGTCGATTGAAACCGCCTACTTTCTGCAAATTGGCTACGCTATAAATTTAATATTACATATCATGATGTAATATTAAATTTATGTGATGTCCAAGAGTTCTTGTGTCTCTTACCTGTTTTCACTAACGCTAGGCGACACATAAATGAATGCCTAAATAAAATCTCGCTGGTGAGCTATCAACTTTCGGCTCCGAGCCTGATTATCTAGAACATAATGCTATGTTATTATCGTAGCAAACGCTACGCCAATCTCGTAGCTCTACGTCGTAGTCTTTTGAAAAAACTAAATTGGGATTCCGCTACAATTATTTCCTCAGATACACGTAAAAACTAACTCAAAAGTTAGATCAACCTTTTAGAAAACAAAGTAGATCTGTATCGTCGAGTTTCTCTAAAGTTTATTACTTTGTAGTCGGTTCAAAAACTTTGATACATACCTCAAGCTTAGTCGCCCGAAAGAGAAGAGATAATGTGCTAATTTCCCGGCGAAGCGTTTGTGCGTCGTAAACAGTTTTATTGTTATTGCATCAGCCTGAAAGCAAGGCTCTGTGACGTCAGGACAGAAACTATTTTCTAATTCACATGTGGAATTTAGCATGGGGTATGGGTTGTTAGAATAGATACCTATAAAAAGCACCCAGCAATCATTTTATTTTTTTTAAATGTATAAAGGAATAGTCCTCGCTGTTCCAATTGGAACAGTGACGAGTCTGCAATAACTCTTTGTATGGCTTGCACATTAGTAGTATTCCTGAAGGCGAGGTTGTAGTAGTTTTTACCCGACTACGGCGAAGCAAAAAGGAGGGTTATGATTTTGACCGGTATGTATGTTCATCTGTTCCCTCATAACTTCAAAAGTAGATACTTATAATAATTTGACAAATGAAGTATCGTTAGAAGCGTCTTGACCGTCCGCTGGTTATAGAATATGTGACGTCACACTAAATTCAACATGGCGCCCTCTAGAGGACATAAAGTAATGAATTTAAAAATAAATATTTTGGGATGGTGCCTTGTGGGGTATCAAATGAAAGGACATAATTAGCACATTTCAAAAATATAAATATTATTTATTTATTTATTTATTTATTTAATACTTTAAGCACAAATGTACAGAGGCGGACTTAATGCCATAGGCATTTTCTACCAGTCAACCTTTGGGTGATGCAGAGACAAACAGTGGTAGGTGCAATCCTGAACATTGAGGAATAAATATTTTAAATATAAAGATACGCATAATACATATAAACTTATTAAAACTATGAATATAATATATACCTACATACTACATATAAATATAAGCATAAATAAATAAACATAAATACACAAATATACTTACTAAAATAAAAAGAAATAAGACAAACAATGAGAAAATAATTACCGTTGTGATGATACTGCCAGCTTCTTGCGAATGTGCTCACGAACCTTAACTTTAAAGGATAATCGGTTGGTAGCCATCCTGATTTCCTGGGGGAGCGCATTCCACAGAGAGATAGACTGAACGAAGAAGGAAGAGTGAATGAAGTCTGTGCGGTGAGTGGGACATTGGAGAAGACGATTGTGTGATGAACGCAGATTTTTATTGTGGTTCGCGCAAATGTACTGAAAGTGAGGGGCTAGATAACCAGGGGAAGACGGAGAATCAAGAAAAGAGAACAAGGTGGTCAGCGCCCTTAGCTCTCTGCGCTGGCGTATGGGCAACCACTTTAGAAGCGACCGATGCGCAGAGACATGATCATATTTACGCAGATTGAAAACGAATCGAATGCAATTATTGAGAAGACGGTCAAGTTTGTTGAGGAGATCTGCATTCAGGTCATAGTAGCACACATCACCATAATCGATGATAGGGAAAATAAGGGACTGCACAAGCATTGCTTTCGTACTTAAAGGTAATAAATTTTTCAAACGGTATAGAGCCCGCAGCGTTCCAATAACCTTCTGGCTCACCCTAGCGACTTGAGTCCTCCAGTTCAGGGTACAATCAATGTGCAAGCCTAGGTCCTTCACGTCAGTACCAAAAGGAACGATCGTACCATTGAAGAGAACTGGCGGCAAGGTTGTACCATCTACCTTGCTAACACTACGAGAACTGCCAATGATGATCGCCTGACACTTCGTAGGGTTTACTGCTAAGCCAAACCTATCAGACCAGGTTTTTATGGCTATCAAGTCCTTATTTAATTTGTCGATAGCATCAGGCAATTCATCAACCTTCCCTTGACAGTACAACTGCAAGTCATCTGCATACAGATGATACGCACACTGAAGTTCAGAAGTTATAAGATTAATAAAAATAGAAAACAGAAGAGGAGAAAGTATACCGCCTTGAGGAACGCCAGTTTTCAAATCACGCCAGCTAGAAATAGAATCCCCAACATGAACGGACTGCTGACGTTCCTGAAGGTAAGAGGAGAACCATTTCAGTGCTTCGGGAGAGACCATAATATAGGACAGAATGGCTAACAGGATGTCATGACTGACGGTATTGAAGGCATTCGAGAAATCAACCAACACTAGAACAGTAACTTTGGTGTCTTCCAGTCCTGCCCTTATATCGCCAGTCACTTTAAGGAGTGCGGAAACAGTGCTGTGCCCAGGCCTAAACCCAGATTGGAGAGGACTAATAATTGAGTTACAATGAACAAAGTTGGAGAATTGTTTATGAACACAGGCCTCGAGCACTTTGGATAGGAAGGGAAGGATAGAAATTGGACGGAAGTCGGTAGGAAGAGAGGGATTGGAAACCTTAGGTAGTGGACGAACATAGGCTTTGCGCCACAGGGAAGGGAATACTCCGGAGTACAAGGAAAAATTTATAATGTGGGTAATCGCGGGTAGGAGCTGATCCAGAATAGTAATGATCATACCACGGGTGATATTGTCACAACCCACCGCTTTAGATTTGATGGAGAGAATGATCTTTCTGATCTCTCCCGGTTCAACTGGAATGAAACTGAAAGAATTAGTATGTGGACGCGATAGACCAGAAATTAGTGACAGAGTTTGTTGCTTGGCTAGACGATCCATGGTAGAGACAGTGGAGAAATGCCGGTTAAGATCGTCTAAGTCAATTGAACTAGGAAGATCTATATGTCGCGATTTGCCGATACCAAGAGTTCCAAGAAATTTCCAAATATCGGCAGAAGAGGAAGAATTGATAGTATCAAGAATATGGCGGCGTTTAGCATTGCGTATCATCTGATTACATCTATTTCTTGCAGCCTTAAAATATTTCCAGTTTTCATCAGTACGATCCTTTTTAAATTTACGGAACGCGCGGTTCCTACGTCGCATTGCCATCTGTATACCTCTAGTCATCCATGGTGCAGGTGGGCGTTTTAATTTAACCTTTTTGACGGGGGCATGGATGTTATAAAGGTTGACTACAACATCATTAAACATGGCAACCTTGTCATCAACTGAGGTAGCTTCCGCCATAGGCTCCCAATCGACTACAGATGCATCTTTTATGAGCTTCTCGACGTTCATACGCGCAAAACAACGCCTGTACAGAACTTTGGGCTTGGGTTTGGGAGGTTTCAGGATATATGAAAGGAAAATCATGTCATGATGAGAAAAGCCAGGAGCGTCATGTTGACCGTGGGAAGAAACGAGGGAAGGATTCGAGGTGAGGATCAGGTCGAGCCAGGTGTCATCGCCAACAGTGTTGTGATGAGTAGGTTTGAGTGGCAATACATGCAGACTAGCTGACTCGATAAGATGGAGGAGCTTACGGGACCGAGGGGAGTTGAGGGCAAGGAGGTTTGTGTTGAAATCACCCATGATGATGTGATGTGCATACTCCGAACCCAAAGATTCAAGTACTGATTCGAATTCAGTGAAGTAATCAACAGTGGGAGGACAGTAGACAACACCAATAATGGTTTTGGCTCCTTTAATAGAAACTTCAAGAAAAATAAACTCCGCAGAAGCAGAATAATTTGAAGAGGAAGTAGCAAGAATTTTATAAGGCAAATCAGAGCGAAGGTATATGGCCACACCACCCCCTCCTTTATCAATCCGATCATTCCGTATAAGAACGAAATCAGTTAGAGGGTAAGTGGTGGACAGGAGCTGTGGTTTGAGCCAAGTTTCAGAAATCAGGATGGCGTGAACATTGCTGTTATTAAACGCGTCGTACAGCTCGCTGTAGTGGCTTGGCACACTTTGAGCGTTAATGTGACAGACATTCACCAACCGATTAGACTGATCATTGAAATTTTGTTTTAAAAAGTCACCAAGGGTGTAATTGAATGAACAAAAACTTTCATCGCAAGAAGAAGCAGTAGATTGGTTGGCAGAAAAATAAGACTCATTATCTGACATAAATATAAGTAGGTAACTATTACGTTAAAATAAATAAATATAATATAAATATAAAACAACTATGTTAATGCTAAACAAGAGCAACTAACAGGTGCAACTGCACCACCCGCCAGCTAACACCAACACTAAAAGCAATTAAACACAATATGCAGCACAAATTACACATAACAAAATCATTGTTCACATTTATGGCGAAAAAGCGAAATCCGTGGTTCCCAAAAAATAAAATAAAAAAAGAAAGAAGAAGAAAAGTGGCACACCCAACTGCACGTTAGTAATATTAAGTAGCGAGTAATTTCCGAACGTTTACTTGAAATGTCAACGTCAATTTAATATTACTAACGTCAATTTGACAAGCTGACATTTACACATCATAACAAAATAACCTGACATGCGTTGAGGTTGAAAAATAAATACTTAAATAGTGTGGAGGGTATTGAAAAAACAATACACCCCAATATTGAGAAACAGAAATTAAGTAAACAATTGGGGCACAAAACAAAAGAAAGATAACTATGAGACGGGACAACTACATAACTAAGGCGGCCAACCGTCCCGCATTTTGCGGGACCGTCCCGTAATGCTAGACGAAATCCCGCTTTGAAATTATTAGTAAAATAGTCCCGTAAAACGTTGTATGCGTCCCGCATGTCCCGCATCCCTATTTTTCTACCACACTTCTACACAACACCCACACGCGCGCACGGTCAACAGCGTAGGAACACAGATTACCTATAAGGGTCGGTTCACATCTGACGGAAGATGCGTCGGGCGTCACTTCAATTGCGTCTATTTATTCGCTCGACGCACTAACGCATCATCAGTTAAGTGTGAACGGTCAAGTGTTTTTCTATACATTTGTCTTGTTCTGGCGTTACGCGACCGATGATACGCGACGCATGTTCCGTCAGATATGAACCGACCCTAATAGCGACAAGCGTATCGCGCACGCGTTAATCTCGTTCTCTTTCTCTCTGCTGAACTCATGAGGCGTAAGAGCGGGAAAGGGGCGCACGAGTAATGGAATTGTTTTGATTTTGAAAATTAGACATTAGTGCACGCCGTGACAAAAACCAAAAACTTTTTGGTAATTACATCTACTAATCCCTAACCCCCCCCCCCCCATTCACGAAAGGTTAAGTCCCGCATTCAGTTTTCGGAAAGTTGGCCGCCTTATACATAACGGTAAGTAAAGATTATGAATCTAAGAAACAACAACAAACATCAAAGTAAACATTCATCATAATTACGCTATGTGTTTTTCAGGTTCCCGGCATCATGGTCACTTCTTTATCACTGATGGAGTCACACCTGGCGCCTTAGGATACTTGGATATCAAGGGGTTCAGCTCGTCGATGGAAGTAACCTTATGCCGACTCCCATCAGAGGCCTTTATGCAGATGACGCCGTCTTGAGTCCAGCACGACCGCATGCTAAAGTGCTCGCGCGCCCTTCCGAAAACAGATTGCCTGGCCCTGGTTAAGAACTCCTTAATAGATATTTTGGAGCCTTTCAAGCCTGTTTTTGCCTTCCAAACTGAGGCCTTGATGTCCACACTGGCAAACCTAACAAGGATAGGCCTGTGATGCTCCTTGCCTTGAGCACCAAGCCTGTGACAGGCTTTAATTGAGGATGCCGATAGGTTCTTGAGGGCAAGCTTGTTATTGAGGACCTCCATAATAACTGCTGTGCTGTCTTCGTTCTCCACTTCAGCAAGACCTTGAAAAACCAAGGCTTTCCGCCGGTGCCTAGTTTCTAAGCCATCAATTTGTTTGGCACACTCGCTGATTTGACTTCGAAGCAAACCAAGCATGGAGAAAATGAGCTCCCGGAAACTGCGAAACTCCTCCGCTATCTTTGCCACTGTGTCCTTGGCAGGACCGGCACACTGGATTTGAGCTTCAAGTTCGCCCATCTTCTTCAAAAAGTTATCTTCAAGGGCTTTCTGGGCAGCAAGGACTTCGGCAAATTGAGACATTCTGTGTAGTGTAGTGCAGACAAATGTTGAAAATAGTGCAGATGATCAGCTGGCAGGTGGTGTTTATAAAATGTCTATTATGTCACATAAATGTGCCACAAACGTGAGTACTGGTTGTTTGCTATTGCAGACTAAGTACTGATGTAAACTTAATCAGTATTTTAAATTAATTATATTTTAAATACAATTCCGATTTTAAAGAAACGTCTATACTTTTTTAACACCTACCCGCGAAAAAGAAAAATATTACTGAAATAAGCCCCAAAATAATTACATTAAAACAAAGTTTAAAAACTAAAACCCGACTGCTGAAAAGGATGAAATAAGAAAGTATCTTCCCGTGGTCATGTGATGGTGATGTTCAATATATGGTGTGCCGGGATGTTGAGCTTGATTTATTCACTTAATCATTCGTATATCGATATAGGAACCGAGCGTAATCATGGCGGCCGCGGCCCTTTGAATGTTTCGTTTCTTGCTCGACAAAGACAAAGAAAGCCAAGGCATGATTATAATCATAGAGTTGCACATCTATCTTCGACCTATTTCGTGTCGGAATGGAACTATGAACCTTCGCAGCCGCCCTCTATGCGCCAGAGCAGACTGGTTACATTAATCTCCCGGTTTGCGGTTAGTGTGTCGAGTAACGGTACAACAGCAGATGGAGGCAACGCGCCTACACCGAAACATAGATCATCAGCCTTTGTAGAGGCGATGTACCTTGAACACGTGTTGCAAATGTATGAAAAAGATCAAATTGTTCTTGGATAAACGGAATTGCGGACTTGAGCAAGAATTTTAGCCGGTAAGTTTATTTTTAAATGCAGGCAAAAACGGTTTTAACTATTAACTTAATGTTCAGAGAGTACAAAACAGTTTCTGCACAAAACAAAACTCAAACTATTTTTAAAATGTTTATTCAATTCACACTTCATATCGAAAATAGCTTTGTACCTTATTGCATGTCTGTAAAACGTTAATAAAGTCTGTGTGCATACGCATTTGCTGCCAAAGTGTTGAACTTGCGCGGGAGTGTTGTGTCATGAGCAGTTATGTGATGCCTGTGACCCACTTCATTATAAATCACACAAAAAACCTTATTGACCATTGTTCACACTGTCAGAATGGACTGACTTATAAATAATACTGTCTGGCAATCTTTTTTATTGCTGAACTTCGCTTTTATCTTTTATGCTGTTAATTGTTAAATGGCGTCATCAACCAGTATAGGAGGTGTAAAGTTAATGACCGTCCTAACACATTAACAAAGATAAAATAAGATAGGAATACCTACCAGACAACACACGTCAGGATTTTAAAGTTTCACAAATTGTAAATTATGGAATTAAAATAAATTCCAAAGCTTTCTACTGAAAATAGTCGAAAATTATGGTTATTTCCTTTCTTTTAGTGTTGAAACCATTAAAGTAATTGCACCGATCCATTATATGTCATTTCTTTCATTAGTGCTGTATAATGGCGCACACACCAATTTCGAAAATTGTGGTAAAAAATATGAATTTTCCCAGCAAAGTATTTCAAGATGAAATTGTTCAAAACCTCTACAACCTATAGTTTGCGCCCAATTCAATAAGATGACGTGTATTACACTACAAAAACGATCAACTATAAAATTACAATATCCGACGTCACATATCCAAACAGTTACAAAGTATAAGAGACTCTATTTGCGGGCAAAAAAAATGATCACGAATCAAATGCATAACCTAGATTTGGAAGCAATAAAAAATCTATACAGTTATCTATCGAATCATATCATCTGTGAGGCAGGACCGGAGAGCCGAGGTCGACGACCGCAGCATCGATGTTTTCGGTTTGACGCTTTGCTTTATAGAATTAGATAAACTCGAAGTGGCAGAAAATAAATAATTCTGAAGAGAGAAATGATAAACTGGTTTTGTAAGACCAAGTTAAATATGTTACTTAACTTCTAAAATGACAAAGAAAAGGAGTACAATTATCACAGATAATATAATACTGTACACGATTATGTATAGTTAGATGTAAAAATATAGTTCACAGCGTGGCCGTGGATAATATTTATCGAGTTATTCCGGTCTCTGACAAAACGTAGTTTGATTTATAAGATTAGAAAGTGGCACATTGTTCGATATGAGAAACGATTTCGCGAACAATTTTCATAGCAAACAATGTATGTGATTGAGCGAAAGACTAATAGTGAGTTAATGAGACAAAGCTCAAGGTGGAACAGTGGAAGTAACTACTCAAATTCAATCACGTCATTGTAAGAACATGAGTACATTATGAATGAATGGAATTATGATGAAATTAATGAATCTGATTGATTTAATTGAGTTTTTGAATGAAGTATTGAATTACTATTGGCCTACGAGTACCTATCTACCTACCTCAACCCGCTAAACTATACTTTGATAGATGTTATGTTATTATATGGCAAGCAAAGGAATACATGAGAGAGGTCACGTTCTCAAGAGAAACCAGCTGCTAATTGGGCTGGGATATCTGCTGTTAATTGGGCTGGGATATCTTATAACCAATTCAATTAATTAAGTTGTAAAACTTTGTAGAATTACATTTTACAGAACGGGGAAAATCTGTCGTGTATCTGTCGTGTCGTGTTTTCATAATACCTATTGATATTTTGAAAGGAATGAATAATTCAGCAGGCACACCGGCACTTTAACTAGCTAGTACGGAAAATAGAATTTTTGACAGTTTTTCTTTCCCCAACCAAAATTCTGACTTTTTCACTCGTTAAGATAGCTGTATCGGCGACCTCGCTCATTTTTACCGTACTCAATTAAAATCACCTGCTACATCAATACATCGAGCTATTAACAATGATGTAGGTGGTATCGGAGGCTGCCAACTGCAGGTCCGGTTGCGCTGACACAGAAACCTGGTGCACGGTCCGTACTGACCGACAGAGCTCTCACTATAATTGCAGCGGGTGCAACGACCGGCAATCTTCGTCGACGATCGCGAAAACAAACAGTCCCCGAATTACTTCGTGCACGTTACGAAAGGGGAATTAGCTGGTGCTGAGTCAACTTTTGAGCCTTGGTTTACGGTTAAATGAAAAATTGTATCGGAGTTTCTTGCATTTTTATTCATTGTTAAGCGGTTACTTACAGCAGGTATTTTTATTCAGTATGGATACGGATGCTTTTGTTGAAATTGATTCCCGAATTATTTCGGACACGTTTCAAAACGGCAAATACTTAGTCGGTGCAGGGTCAACTTTAGTAGAGCCGTAGTTTACGATTAAAAGAGGAATTGTATCGTGATTTCTTGCGTCAACTTTTGTTGTCGTAACGTCAATTACAGTAGGTACTTTTATCCAGTACGGTGCTTTTCTAAATATTTTTTGCCGTTTTAAAATGCTTATGATGTAAACTGAATATAGCTGTTTTCTTTTGCTACAGCCGCTATTATATTATTATAAATAGTTTGAAAAAGTTTTACGTAAATACACTCGCGACAGAAAATGCATGTAAAATTATTATTATCTTTCCTAAAGGCATCCCTTTCTTAGGACACCTGATACTTTACATTTTGCTGCAAAAGACCGACAGTACGAATGCAAATTTTATCTCTTGTTTGAATTTCGTATGCTTGAACTGCGAGTATGAACAAGTAACATCAACTCAGCCACCAGCTAGCAACGACAATTTTAATCATAAAAGTACGCCCAACTTATTATGCATCTATTCATAAATTTCTCTAGGGTATAATAAAAATGTTATACTCTATTGTAACAAAATGGAATTTTGTTTTGTAGTTATCCTCATTACGAATATTGAGATTATATTTTTGACACTACGCAAATAGCTGTCAGCACAGCAGCCAAAAAAAGTCATTTAATTTTATTATCTTGTTTTCCCTATCAAGAACTGAATTAACAACATTAAGTGGCTTATTTATAAACGTTGCTTAAAGTTAAGCTATGATAAACGTCTGCTTAACCATATACATACATATATTACGTTTAAACGTATCTTAACTTTAAGAGCAACGTTTATAAACAAGGGAGTCCCCCTTATCTATAAACGTTCAATAATAGTTTAATCTACAGTTAAGTAAGTATTTTTCAATTTGATGAACGATGTGATTTTGTGAGCTCTAGGATTTTGGATACTCCTGCTCCTACTCCTAATCCCTAAACCTACACCTAACAAATCAAAGTAATTGTGACCTATTGCAAAAAAATACTCTTGGCATGTTTTGTAAACAGAATCATCATCATCGGTTTATTTCATCGGCCTGCCATCCCAGTTGCTTTGATACATTGCACTGTTGGAAAATAAGTACCTGTCGGTAATAATACTAACATAATAGGTGGAAGTCAACGTTTCCCCTTTCTCCGCAATCAAGGGGCTGTGTCCCCCACTTTCCGCACCTAAACATTAAATAAGTGGGGAGGGCGATAAACCTCGGAGCGGACCAAGCCATGACTCAACATAGCCTTATTTTTTCTGCTTTGATTTTTTACAATTTAGTTTTGGGGTGAGCAGAAGTCAAAGTGATACATATTGAAGATTGATTTTATTTTTTTTGGCGTTATGTCTAAATTTCAATCAGTATTCGGGAGGGATTGATATATTCATTGTTATCCTTGTCTAGTAATACGGATGTCGTCGCCGAGGAAGACCTTGGAAACGCTAGTGTTAGAGGCATTACAGGAGATTTGCCGAAGAAGGCAACACACAGGGAACAGTGGAAAGCTGTGGGGAAGTCATTTGCCCAGCAGTGGGACCATACGAGTTGATTTAATAAAATGCTATGAAAGAGAAGGCAGTGAATGATAGCGTTGACGGTTGACAGGAGAGAATAGAAGAAAAAAACGTGTTGCGCCAACACCAAGTAACATGGGACAAGGGCAGGAAGATGCTATCTATCTATATACCAGTTAAGGCTATTTAATTTAAATGATTGGTTGCTATTATATCGAGGCAAAAGAAGTATGTATGAATCGTAGCAAGTGGCGTTCTGTAGTTTCTATCTGCCCCCATGAGAAGAAGGCGCGAGTTTATATATCGACGGTAAAAAGGAAGTAGGGCGTAAGCGACATTTTGGTCAAAAATTAGTTAAATATACTATCCTACGTAAAATTTTCCGCTCTTTCGAATGCGCTTACTCCCATGGCTCTACGTTGATTTTATGACTGTTTTAGTTTTCACGATATCTTAATAAATGACAAAAATACATCAGTCTTTCTAAAATTTAAAACTTTGAACGGCTCTCCTGAACATTTCATTTTTTGTCGCTTATGCAATTTTTTTACTTCCTTTTTACCGTTGATATGTTGCTCAACCAATCACAACAGTTAATTTGATAATAAAAAGAGGCCTGATTAGGCAATCAGGTACCCGGTACTTAGGGCTATTGGTATCAAATTACTAAAAATATGACCCCCATAAATAGGTACAACAGTTTTATTTTTGCTAATGAAGTAGCTAAATTAATGCAAAAGCTAACTTAGTTCAATAGCCTATTCATGTAAAACAGAAACAAAGTATTTAATCGAAAGCAGAGTCGCAGAGTCAGCAAATAAAACAATGTTCTTTCTCTGCAGCCTCATATGAATGAAACCGATTGAAATCTCAATTCAAATCCGCAAATAGCCCGTGAGGTTGCCAACCTATCGTTCACGAATGCCATAATAACCCGTTTCTAGTAGTTGACTCTCGTAACTTACGTAGGACAATGAACTACTAATTATGTTATACTGAAAATAATAGTTTATTTATGGTGGATTTATGTAAAACTTTCGAACTGATATAGGCAGCTTAGAGTGGCCAAATCAAGTTGTAAATATTAATAAATACCTACATTTCAGTAGTGAAGAATTTAAGCTGCTGTTTCTCACCTAAAATCAGCTAATAACGGTATTAAGTAGGTGACAATGATAGGTGACGGGCTTGTTGAACTATTCCAAAGTCAAAATCCAACTTACGTCGCTTTTCTCGACCAAAGAATCGGATTTATGACTTCTCGGTATACAGCGCGAGTTTGCCAGTGTGCGACCGTCCCAGTCACTTAGTAACAAGAACTTAAGAGTTTTCGCTATACTGTTGTTTGTGGAGCTTTAAGTAAGAGAAATTCGGAACTATTGGAAAAAACTATTTGTGAAGAAAGTGGGAGTACCTACTAACTCACCCTAAATTAAGTTAAACCTACCTAGGTACAGTGAAGTTTTTATATCTTCGTCAGTTTTCGTACTCTTTACTTTATCAAGTCAGGATACAAAAAATGCTTTTTGAAGCTACGGCACTGAGCAGACTATTGCATAGAAAACTATATTACTTATTTAATTTCATGATAACAAAGATTAAAAAATGTCGAGTTGTCATCAACCAAAAACTATGACCAATTTTTTGTTTTCTTTTATGTCAACGTCTGTCAGTGTCACATTTTTAATTCGGTCTGACATGTAAAGAGATGGCTGATTGTCATTGGGTATTGACATTACAACAGAATATTACAATGCTGAGTCAGGAAAGCAGATTATAGGTTATATCGTGCATCGAGCAGACAAAAATAGCCCTTAAGGTGACAAACCTATTTTGAAGGTGACTGTGCCAGAACAATGACCAGTTCTATTTTAAGTAAGTAAGTACATATTGTAAAATTGTGCATATTCAACAGTGTTTTAAACCATTCTAGTATTATTACATTACCAATACGAATAACAACACAATAATTATACAGCGATGATATTTTTGCAAGTGATGCAGTAATTTCATGCTTCATAAACGTTGACCGTGAAATAATTATTATAATAATCGGGCTGCGGTAGACAGTTGGTATTGTATAGCCGAACTCGTAATTGTTTACCACTTTTGACAATCAATCCCAGTACTTAAATTGAAACTTAGCTTCTGACGTTAGCACCTAGCTTTTGAACCTATCTTCTGTCGTTTCATAAGTTCGCATGTAGGCGTTTGTGAAATAAAACATTTTGGATTTGACTTCATTAACAGTAATCCTAGTGTGTCCATAACTGTCACATAAACAAAAACAATACTCCTCCAGACCGTATTTCGGCCATGGCGGCCAATTCTAACGGAGACCAGCTTTCGGCGCGGTAGATATGATAGTGCACAGACACAGACACACTCGCTCTTCCCTCACTCTCATAGTCCGATGGTCAGATAGACAAATAGACCTTGTCATTTTATGAAACGCAAGTGACATCATTGAAAGTTAGGGTGGTAAACCGATTAAGAGGTCGAGTATACAATATCGACATTGTGCCGCAAGTCAGTTACGCATTTATCATCGATCTGCTACTAACTATGGTATCCATTTTGTCTCTACATTTGTTTCGCCCGAGGTCATCACTGACTAACGTGTATTATGGATGCTAAATAAATTACAAAAAATAAACGCAATTAGATTAGTGGTTTAGAATAATTTAAAGCTGTCAGTAACAGCTTGAGCTGTTTGAATAATGATGGAGAAATCTTTAAAACATTCATCACGTTCAATTAAAGGTATGATTTCAGATGGTCCAAAATTTTGGTAAATGGGATGTGATGAGTGGAGAAGAATGGCATTGTTTGTAGGTGGATAGGATAGCTATTCATTTGATTGATTGAAAAAATGATAATACAACAACCTAACATAACGCTTGTATTCTCCAAAGGGTTAGGCAGACGCGTATCTACATATCGTACACCCACATTTTGCCAGTTATGTTTTAGGCTGCGTTTCCACCAGAGATGAGCGTGGATGCGTAGCGAGGAATGTGTGTAAGTGTAAAACTAACCAATAACAACACTAACTTAGTTCAAGCTATGAAAATAAAGCGATGTTATTGGTTTGTTGCACACACATCCCTCGCCACGCATCCTCGTATATCTCTGGTGGAAACGCAGCCTAAGTCCCATGTAATACGGGGCGAGCCTATTGCCACAGTATAATTTATTATACTGTGCTATTGTCATCAACCTGGCACAAATCCGGACTCCAGGCTGCTGCTGAGAAATGCGAGATGGAATATACAACAAGTCATGATAATTACAAAATCAATGAAAAATATACATGCATAAACTCACACCTTATTTCCTGCTAAGATCCTATAGATACTCCTTATTTTTAATATTTATAAACCAAATAACTAGAATAACGAATAACTATCGGCACATTCAAAACAATATGATAAGTGTCTAAAGCAAATATTTAATATCTATCTATGTCCTCGTTGCCTATTTTACCGGATAGCTCGCTTTATTGTGCAATCAACAATAATTATAATTATTATTAAATTTAAACATGACACTTCCTTACACAGTGATAAGAGTCATTATTCAAGTTATTTCTTAAGTAAATAAAGTAATTTCTTGGATAGTTATTGTTTGAAGGCGGACCCTTGTATCAGTGGAAGGGACAATCGGAAAATTTTTCAACAAATACCTACTTCTGCTGTCCAACGATGAGAATTCCACAAGCAACCTTGAATTATACGTTGAAAACCGAACAGAAATTTTCATGAGTTCAGTAAAAGCTTCTATCAAAGTTTAAAAAATAGATTTACAGTGGGATTTGAAACCAAATTACCGTGAAGTTAAAAAAAAAACTCACGTTTCGACATCTTGCTGGACCGGATACAACTTATTCAACACGGAACCTGAAAACAAAAAGAAAAAAAAAATCAAAACGAAATAAATAATATAACACATGAACCTATTATTTCCGTGTAATAATGTTGTACTTACGACTGTTTCAACGAACTGACCTAGTGCGTTTGATAATATTAATTCAACTAGTGAATACTGGATAGCATGCAGCGAAAATAATTCGTATCTTGTTCAGTTCAAAATATGGGTGCCTATTGCGTAAACAGATGCTATCATTACTGATATAGATCAAGATAATTTAGATCTGTGTACCATTAGGTATTGTGCAGGAATGTTTTAAACGACTACAGTCAAAACGAAACACTGATTGTTAAATTTATTCTGACACTGTTAAACGGTCTGTTTTCCTTATCAAGTTCTTATCATTATTTTATGATGCCAAAAAGGCATTTTGTTATTTTGGTAATACAGCGTCCCATATTAATCTCATTATGGCCGTTATTTCAAGAGCAGTGTTATTATTTATATGTGTTTGTAGTTGCCTTTCACTAAGCAGTTAGATTATGAAACTGTCTTTAGTGTATTTAATTAATATGCTATGAAATCATAAACGTCGTGAGTAAACTGGCCCAAAAATTCGAAGACATAACATCCACTAACCCGCACATAGCCCCACTCCCTCCCACATAAAGGAGGCATGTGTCCCAACAGTGGAAACATTTGCATTATAGGCTGATTATGCTAAGAACTTTAGGAGTTACTCTACATACTGCAACTAAGACAATGGAAGAAGAAAAACACGCTGGGTCGATCCCAAACAAGTCGGGATAGAGGTAGGAGGGTGAAGAAGGATGAGGATGGTGAATTGGTGACTCAGAGTCTGTTGTGAATGCGACAAAAAATATCTGCAACGCCATAAAAAGTTATGATCGTTTAGGCAGGACTACGACAGTCTCCAAATACGATTTGTTCTGTCACAGTAAACTTACTTCTATACAGTGTGTCTGGTCACCGGTGTCCGATCCGGTAAGGCGAAGGAATATGATCAATTTTATCGACAAGTCCACCATAATAAGGCATTTTGCCCTACTGTTTTTTTTTACTGAGTATGGCTGGGTTAATTTATTGTAGACGAGAGTATACTCAATACTCAATATATAACGTGCTTTAAGGAATTTCGTTTCAAAACGTTCCGAAATAAATGATGGTGAAAACCGCATCTATCTATACACATAAAACAAAGTCGGGTTACACCATAAAACATGGGAAAAGTTTACGACAAAAGAAATAATGAAAATAATTGATTTTCTCATACATTTTGTATGGAACCGCTTTTTTAATGATATCTCGGGAACTTTGATTCTGAGGCAGTACGAAGTTCGCCGGATCAGACCAGACACGACGCAAAAAGAGACTTTGTTATTACTATGTACACATATAGACAACTAGCTGTTGCCCGCGTTTTCGTCAACGATCTAAGATGAAAAGTAGCCTATGTCCTTTTCCAGGTCAAGCTCCACCCATGTGCCAAATTTCATCCAAAGCCGTTTTAGCGTGAAAGCGTAACAAACAAACAAACTTACTTTCGCATTTATAATATTAGTTAGGATATCATATTTGTATTAATATTCTATTTCTGTAATACTTTACAGGAGGTAGTGCCGTAGAGCTCAAAGGGTAGACCTTTGAAGTTTCTATTCAAACTGTCCCCTCTGTAAGTAAACAATTCATGTCTACCTTTGTCAAAGTTATCTTGTAAATGAACATTCTGGTAGCTACTTAGGCATGTATAAGATAACTACATACGAAATAGGTATAACAACTCTTAATATAGGTAATATTTTCCTATACCTACAACCAAAAAGTATGACACATGCCATAGAGAAAGATTTTGTTTTGCTATTGCAATATTTTATGCCATGAGTTGGGTATTGTGACTACATCATTCTTACTTTTGTGAAAATTTTAACCCATGACAAGCATGACATTTAGAACCATGCCAGAGTATAATGCCGGTGAAGGAAAACATCGTGAGGAAACCGGCATGTCTTAGAACCAAAAATTTGAAGACATGTGACAACTACCAATCTGCACTGGGCCCGCGTGGTAGATTACAGCCGACTCCCTCTTGAAGATAGGGTCCTGTGTATCAGCAGTGGAAACATTATAGGCTGATTATATGCCGAGTATAATTCAAATTGCTAAGTTACCCATGACTTCCTAACGAAAATATCTCCGATGTATGTAATTTCATATGAATGTAATTTCATAATTTTATTGTTTTCGTGGGTCGTTGATAGACCAATGACGGCCAATTTTATTAATAATTCAGCAGTATTTCTTACTCTATCTGAAATTTTACGACATTCCATCTACTTTTACTCCGCAAATTCAGCAAATAATATTAGGTAAATAAATAAATTAGTAATTATTGTAAAACCATACTATAATTTTACCTTGAAATTGAAACCGATGTAACAAAATATATTGCAGAACCCGCGATTTTTCACATTTATCCAGTCACTATTTTTGCTATAATTGTTCAATTATCCATTATTAGAAGTAAATATTTTACAAATTAAATTATCATCAAACATCGTGAATGCAGACATTTATTTTTATTTAATCATAATTTTGACATGAAGTGCAAAAAAATGCAACCAACATTATTTTTTAAAACATTTAGGACGAAAAGAGGTTTGAACTTTAGTGTAAATACTTTTTTGAGGAAAACTTCATTGCTATATTTTTCACGGCACTTTTTCACGTTTTTCTTTCTCAACTGAAATCATGGCGTATTTGCATAACCTGTGTTAATAATATACAATCTATAATTTCACAAAACTGTTCACTTAAATGAATAATGTGTCAAGAGTAAACCATATTCACGAAATCATTAAAAAGCAATGAGGTTATTGTTACACCATGCTTCGTATCACGGTGTCATACAAAATTCACTGATAGTGAACGTATCGATCGGGCCGATTTTATTTAGTTCTGCAGAGTATCCAGATGTGGAGCACATCTTTGATATAAAAATAACGGTATTCATAATAAACAAAGCTAAGAAGGTCAGACGTATTCCAGCTTCGTACATGTTAATGGACTGGGTACACAGGTTATATTATTAGGTGCCACATTATTCCATCTGTCACTAAAAAAAGCAATTGTAGCACAATATACTCACCAAATGTAAACTTTGATCTTCTATGTCCAAACACACAGTCCCATTCCGAATAATTAATTCAGATTTAATGCAATTTCAGCTCAATTGATTTATAGCACTAATGTATATTAATAATTACTTACTATTCCTATATATTTTACCTACTTACGTACACTACAAGCAGTAAACTAATATTTATTTACAACATTCTAGTAAAATTTACAAAAATGTACAATTTCACTGCGCTATTTGCGCTACACACAGCATTTCCAGTGATGTGAGTCGCGGAAAACGAAACGAAAACGCGCTGTCTAGCCAACATTTTTTTTTTCTAAAAGGCTTCTTCCCGCGCATGCGTGTATTTTTGGAGGTTATCTACTTTCCCTCTCACTTTCCTTATTACGGGAAAGAGACAGGTATTTACTAGAGCAACATGCGCAGTGTTATTGATGAAAATTTTGGCGGGAAAACACGCCATCTGAGGTGATCCTTTGGCGTCACGTGATTGGCTGAATGTTAAAGCAACGTCATGCGTTTAGTTACCGCTTTTATGCGAGCGCGTTTTTGCTGAAGGATATAAAACAAGCAATGGATGATGCTGTACTGTACACGGATACATTTTATTGTATGGTGGATAGTTACCATAGTTTAAATCGATTACAAGTGTTACACGTAACATAATATCACGCCTGTTTTCCTCTAAGATTAAGCAGAGGTGGATTTATAACTATAGGTACCTTAGTACCTTTTTAGGGTTCCGTAGTAAACAAGGAACCCTTATAATTTCACCATGTCCGTCTGTCCGTCCGTCGTCCGTCCGCAGCTAAGCTCAGAGACTCTTAGTACTGGTACTAAAAATAATAGTCGACTTTGCAGTGGCAATGTCAGGGAGAACATGATTTTCAACTACAATGTTAAGTTTGTCCTTGGGATAAATTCATTCCAACTACGGAACCCTTCATTGTGCGTGGTCCAACACTCACTTGGCCGGTTTTTTTTTATTATCGATATTATGCAGCTAATGAGTTTTTTTTACTATTCCTTCCATAAAATCGGTTCTCAATCAATTACCCGATGCAGTTTAGCTTATCTTTGCTATGACTTTTGTAAAAGTAAATGAAAACAAGAATGGCGTCTGTTTATCTGACGAGTCTGACGGCACGGTTGGTGGCAGTGATTGGGATTGGCTTCAGCGCTGCGTATGGCAAGGTTCTATTCCCGTGCGGAGTTGTGTTGTTAGCACCATGAATTGTTCCGTTTTCTCGAAACATCAAGGGTGGTCGCACATCCGATACATCTGACGGAAGATGCGTCGTGTATCGTCGGTCGCGTAACGCCAAAATAAGTTGGTACTAAAACATTCAACCTTACACTCTCAACCTAGTACGTCAAGCAAACTAAAGCAAATATGGTTTCCTTGAAGAGCGTTTCCGTCATCTTATAACGGACGTCATCAAATCTGTCATTTTCACCCGTATTTGATATTAAATCCAGGCCACAGAGTACTTTTTGATAGACTGATCCAGGCCATCCAGGCTCTCCGACGTGGCTTATGGCGATTGAAAACTTGAATGCTGATTGGCTAAGAGGCCTTTCATAACATATTTTTTCTGGTTTATCAGAACATGTCTCGAAAATCAGCACATGCGTCAGAGCATAACGATCGTTCGTCGTCAAATCATGCTCTTTGTCGTTATTCGCGATTTACCGATTTATTCCGGTCTGATCTGATAATCTGGTTTTTGCAATAAAAAGCTCGTATAGCTAACCTACCTATTTACTTACGATAATCTTTCCTAGTTTCCAATAATCAAAAATATTAGATTTTTCCAATTATTATCCTGCGACATGTTTTATGATGGAGGTAGGTTTTGTGTTCATTGTCTAATTTTCACAGCTTTGCTTATCTTAGCTCTGGGGGAAAAGGGTTGAAGAAACCTAAGTTTTTACACAGCTACGCACAAAGTGCATCTTCATAGCACATCTTACCCGGTCCGCTACACTACTTAGCTCTGGTAGGAATGGACACGCAACTTTCGTAGCTTAGCCACACCGCATAGCTACTTACTTACCTCGCGCATAGAGATCAGCTCTTGGTCATACACACGAGCGGCACGCGTCAACGGCTGAGGCAACAGCGGCCGTCGACTTAGCTGAGCACTTAGCTTAGCCTTTCCACAGGAAAGTAACCGTTGTTTCACTGCAGGGCAATAAAGGTCTCTCTGCTTTTTCAATAAGAGAAGGAAGGATGCCATATTGGTAATTTCAAATCGGAAATCCCAATAATAATCAGAAAGCAGGACCGCAACACGACTTCCTAAACTATATTAAGTATAAAGAGAAAAGATTAACATTTTTGTATGTTTGATTGTTATACGCTTTCACGCTGATGACATTTGGCACATGGGTAGACCATGACCTGGATTAGGACATTATACAATAAAATTACACATTATATTGAAACATTATATTATAAGTATCCACTAAATAAGTATAAACATAGGTACTTATATATTGAAACAGAAAAGAAAGAAGAAAACATACAATACAAATACAACAAGTTTATTGCGAACTTGTACAACTTTTACAGTATATCTTACATAGGTACCTCCTTTTAAACAAGCAAATTAATATCGTTGCGAGTGAGTGGTCGTGCGGAGAGCGCATTTTTTGTTTGGAATGTTAATGTTTATCGCTGGAAACTTCACATTGCATTGTAATTTGATTTGGTTATTTCTTTAAATTTAAGATAATTTAGTGATCTTTGTTCATTGGTTCTTTGGCGCCGACTCAAAATTACTTAGGTATACTTACATTAGTTTAAGGACTATTTATTAAGGTTAAATAAAAAAGGTTTATTATTTTTTGCTTTTCAGTTTTTTCGGAGGTTTAATTTTTTTGTTAAAAAGTTTTTATTTCATAATTTTTTGAGGCTATAATTTACTAATTACTACATGCTTAATTTTTGATTACTTTTAAAATAGCTACCTACCTTACTTTAGCTATTAACTGTTATATAATCCTACTTTAACTATTATTTGTTGTATAATAAAGTACTTAACAAAAAAACAGCCTTTATATACCAACATGGGTAAGTAGGCCTTTTTATTTAACACAACTCAGCATTAAAATCTGTGTATGAAAAATAAATCACCCCTATTTTCCCACTCTTAGGGTAGGATTTTTTTTCCAAATTTATATGGGACATTCGAGGTATGCGGTATGCCCTAAAAAAGAATTATCAAAATCGGACTACGCTGTATAAAGTTATGCGTGGTCATACATTACAATCAGTGAGTGAAAAATCAATCATCCCCTGTTTTCCTACCCTTAGGGTTAGAATATTTTTTCCAAATTTATATGGGACCATCTTCGGGGTATACCCTTTTTAATAAAAAAAGAATTAACAAAATCGGACTGCTCTGTAAGAAGATATGCGTGACCATACATAAAAAAAAAATATACGCGTTGAATTGATAACCTCCTCCGTTTTTTCGTCGGTTAAAAAATAAAAAATCTTATGATATAGGTATTCTAAAATGCTTGCAGCAACAATTCAATGTCATCAGATCTTCAGTTTTAGCCATTGAACTATTGCATTTTTGCAGTTTTAGTAGTCATTGGATAGATGTTAATTATTTTATTATATAGGGCAGCGGAATTTGTATTGAATTGTCTTTTTAGATACTTATATAGTTTTAACGAATTATACTGATGCAGCACGATATTTTCGTCTGGTTGATAATGCTATTATTTCTCGGAACAAAAGTAGTAATAGTGTCTGACCCATGTCTAACCACTTTACACTAATAATAACTTACCTGAAAAACTAAACTAATTCGTAATGATATAATCACTTTATAAAAAATACACCTAGTTTCAGCTTAGTTTTAATAATGTAATCAGTTAACTGCAAATAAATTAATTATCTGGTTGTAACTATTAAAGTAAAATAAAGTAGGTAGTACTAACCTTAACAATTTTCGGAAACTTACGCGAACTATTACCTTAAAACAAACCTAATTGAGAGTACTGGGTATTATCAATAATACTATCCACTGAACACTGTATTTATCCACATCTAGATATCCAATATCTCCAAATATAGCAAGATTCCCAAGTCGACGTTCGCCTTGACCTTTGGACTCCGTCTACCGAGCTACTTCAAAAATCTTTAATATTATAATTCCAATATAAATCCGTAGTTTTCTTATTACCACTGATTATTATTGAATCTTCATTAATATCCGCTCGTTAGGACCATGTTGGGGTTTTATCTCCAGAATAATTATTAAAATAAAAGGCTTCCGATAATTTAAGAGCTGTATTCCGTGCAAAGACAACAGGAGAAGAAAAAAAAAGAAAAAAATTGTATTATGCGTAGGTACTAATAAATTCTTACAGCTAAGCGTTTATGCAGTAAGACGTGCTTATGCATAATTGCGAACTAAAACTGAGTAGACGTTACAGATAAACCTTAGTATTCTAAACAAGGGGGTAACCCTTACTAATAAACGTATTATATCAGATGAATAGTTACACACTGATTTCTCTCTTTCAGTCGTCAGTAATTTGACTTTCGAAAGAAGAAGACAAACTGTTGTGTAACTATACAGACGCTGTACAACGTTTATGAATAAGGAGGTATAACAATAAAACCTAAAACCTATATTCTTTTTTTTCAATAATAATACCTGTATCAATCAATAATACCTGTAGCAAATCACGACTACACTTTAGTTAGGCAATGAATGAGCTGTTTCATGAATTGCTTTG
Source organism: Hydraecia micacea (assembly GCA_914767645.1). Classification (NCBI taxonomy): domain Eukaryota; kingdom Metazoa; phylum Arthropoda; class Insecta; order Lepidoptera; family Noctuidae; genus Hydraecia; species Hydraecia micacea. The sequence continues at coordinate 9,478,454 of OU611794.1, forward strand.
TCAACATTTTTCGAAGACAGACTTTGCGGTTTGCTTGTAATGATCTGGGTCCCGTGCCGGTCCAACACGAGTCTGCAAGGACTTTTGCACGATACAGTTTCGACGATACTGGCTCCCCTGTCGCATTTTACTGTCACATATACGCCAACCATGATCCCAAGTATTGCATTCCGGAAAATAGTACCTCTTCTCTGGTATAATCTTGTTCCTCTTATTTAGATACTGCAGTCTACCAAATTCAGGCTTTGGTTCGTATAATATTCTTTTGGTCTCTGGATCTACGGGGCGCATCAATGGATCAGGTGACAAGTCAGTGTCTGGTCGCGCTAGTCGAGGGTCCTCTTCGGCGTCTCCCACTCCAAGTTTGATGAGTGAATTCTCATGTCGTATGTTCTCAATGCCTGGTATGGATTTTGCGTCGCGGATTGGTACTTTCCTCCTGTTGCAAACAGAAACAGCATGGTCTCGAGTGATTGTAGCCATACCTTCGATCATGGTGTTCTTGATGACATCTTGCTCGTAATAATTAGTAGGTTCCCTAATGTATGTGGCCGCCAACTGTATCTTTTCTGTATTTTTGCTAACCCAAAATGAACGCGAACGTTTCTCTTTCTCATACGCTTCGGTAAGATATAACATAATTTCCGGTTTCGTGATGTCCAGCTTCGCCATTCTGTGAAAGGTTTTTATAATCTTTTGTTTAGTGTAAAGTATAAAGCAGAAACTCCTCAAAAATTCTCGGAAGTAAGAAGTAATTTGCAGTCTTTGATTTATTTTCAAATGTTTCACAGTTTTATATTATATTGTTTGTGTTTCACTAAACTTCATGCCGATCACAGACTACAATATAATTCAGGGTAATATAATGATGCCTATCCACTGAGGTAAAGTACTACGTATAGTAATAATATTTCTACGTGCCGATCACCTTTCAGTCTATCAAAAAGTACTCTGTGCGATCACCAACACAGAGTACTTCAAGAGTACCACAGAGTACTTTTTGATAGAAGAGTACTTTTTGATAGACTGAAAATCACCAAGCTCTGTGTCACCAAGTTTCACTTTCAAGCTCTTTCAAGTGGGTATCACACTGACATATTTTTTTTCAGTATCCCATTCAAATATTTTGAAGAATCTTATCAAAAAGGTTCAAAAAGGGGAAGGACATGTCCAGTTTCTGCCCTCTGGTAATTCTGGTACTTATCGATAAATGTTCAAGATTTAACGTTTTACAGTAAGATTTAAAAATTTAGATCTATATTACTACGGATTTATTATTTCAGTATTACTTGCGTAACATAATTCTCAAAAAAACAGTACTCAATCGTAGCTTCCGCTTTGCCATTTTAACGGGAAGTACTAAAAATGTTTTTGACGTTCCATTTTATCCCGTAATTACCTTTAAAGAGTGTGAACAATAACTATAAGCCGCTTATTTTAGATAAAATGAACTTAACGTATTTGCGTATAAAATACGACAATATTACTAAAATATCTATGTGTACACATCAAACGTGTTTTTCTTTGAATCCTTACTTCTTAACATGAAGGCTTTGATTATATATAATCAAAGCATGAAGGTAAGTATTTATTACTTTTTTGACATAACATTGACATAATTACACAGAGCAAATTTTTGAAAGACTGAAATATAAATTATTACCAGGTATTTTTTGCTTTTAACGAACATTGCTATTCTACACGAACTGACATCATTTAAGCAAGATTACTATTGCTATTCTTATAGGATTCTGCTTTTCCTTTCGATTTGAATATACCTATATATTATGATGAGGTGCATCAATTATTGTGGCATCGCTGTGCTGCGGATTCGCAGACATATCGTATCAAGGCTGGCATTACCCCTGCAAGTGAGACTTGCTCGATGGTCAGCAAATCAGGTACGCGGTACGCCTCTATACGACGGCAGTCGCGTAAACTATGCAGTAAAGGCAGTACCTACATTGAGCAGTTGTGTTATAATTTAAAAAATACAATGACATTTGCTATTGTTCCAGCTCCCATTAGATGGATACGCTTGTCACGATTGTTATAATTTGTTAAATACCAAAGCTGCTGACAATGAGAGATTACTAGGTCATACAATGGTCTGCCATGAATGTGGTATCTCAGTCGGACTCAGAAATCCAAGACGCACGTTTCTATAATGTTGCAGTGGAAAACCCTTTAGTACACTTCCAATGGTAATAATAAAATTATCAGGTGAATTATTTATTTTTATTATAAGTAGGAAAGGTCTTTGAAAGAAAATGGCAAAATGAATTGGACAGATCCGCCTTTGCAAGACGAGCAATGGAAACGACTATCAAGAAAAATGGAAGGAGTGTTCGTCATATAACATCACGCCAGTGGTCCCCGAAAGATTTGGGGGAGGTGAAGTAGTACAACCCACATTTCGCCAGTTATGTCATGGCATGTAATAAAATTTATAATATTTTCAGGATATGGCAACAATTTATGCATGTCAAGCCTGTTGGGGTCGAGCGAATCGACACCTGATTCCTGAATGCTGTACGAGCCCCTCGCTCGTACAGCATTAGCTGAAAGCCTACCAAATTACAAGCGAGCCAGTAATACTTCAAGCCACTATATTTTTAATAGGTTTATCAATGATACATATAATATGATATACCTGCATTTGTTAAAAGGATTTTAGTTCCAGAACACAATTTCTAAGTACCTCGTACGAGTAGTTGCAAAATTTGTCAGATAAATTTATTTTCGAATGAGTGGCACTCATTACCCCAGAGTTTTCCCTATTTTTCAGTACAGTGAGCTTATGCTATTTTCATTAGGGCCTTATAAGCCCTACTACGGCGAACATATAGGTACGTGAAAATAGAATATACCCCGTGGAAGTGTGTCCAGAGCTGGAACATTCACATGAAATGAATGCACTGATTGGTGGAAATAACCCGTATTTATTTTAAGAGGGCGAATAAAATCTAGGCAGAAAATATATTTCGCTTACATTCTAATAGCCAGAGAACCCAGCAGCAATTCTCCTTTAGATGCCATTTTAGGCTATCTATTATTGCAACTGTTTGATCGAACAGTCGGCTGTTGCTGTCATGTCATGACGCTAATATGGTATCTTGGCTGGGCAAAGCATCAAGATAACGTGCTAGCACCAGCGACATATTTGGACAATGTTTTGGTGTGTCTAGAAGACGTTTAATTTTTTTTTATCATTTTATTTAAGTATGTATCTACAATAAAAGAATTTGTTTGGCAATAAATACATATAAGTACATAGTTTTATTTATTATAATCCCGATCCAGTACCAACAAGTAGCTAAATATAAGGTGCTATAAAAATATCTGCCACGGCTTCAATGGGAGGCAGTATTTTGTATACAGATTACAGTAGTCTCATGGTCATTTTCCCGCTAGATGGTACCTACTGACATAAACATTTTTAGTTTATTTTGTTTTAAGTGTAATTGGAACATTAGAAAGTCGTAGGAGTAGTTCATGCTGTACTCAGACATTACACTTTATTGAATTTAGTCATATCATTAGGTACCTCAAAATCCACCCAATTCGACATACTTAATATAATCCTAAAACAACTTTTGCCATTGAATATAGTGTCGTTTACACACTGACGTGAGCATCTAGTCCCTACGTTTACAAGGATAGACTACAAAATAGCGTGTATTAAAAAAATTGTGCGAATTATTTGAGGTATAAGATCGTAAAAAATTAATGAAAGTCGTTAATTATTTCAAAATTTGTTTAATCATAAATAAATAACATTTTTGTTTGGAACAAAACAACCTCCATAATTATTCACACACCATACAACTCGTCATTTAGTGAATTACAATTATTAATTTTCTAATTACTTTCTAATAATACTTACAGCAATCTTAAAATTAATGTTGTACATAGTTTTATTTCCACAATTAATTTGAGATTTTTTTCATGTAAATATCTAATGCTTATAGAGAGAATTACTCCAATTACAAAATATATATTTTTTTAACTTTCCTTATGGAGGATTTGGTCATAATAATGTATGAAAGAAGAGTTCGATCCAAAATATGAAGTAACGACTCGAAATTGTTTTGCTTCCAAATGTAAAGCATACATAGAGTTGAAAGTCATTTCTCAATCTTAAAAGTTTTACAACTTTGTACGTCAGAATGTTATCATTTATTAATTTTCAATATTTTAAAAACATTAAAAAGTACAAAAACGAATCCAAATTAAGACATGATCGTAGTCAAATTTAATAAAGACTAGAAGAACAACTACTAGCGAATGCCCATTTATATAAATAAAAACATGCAAAATATTGCAGTTGCATAAAAACTTGCGAAAGGAAGTTAGCAGTTTCTTTATTATTTAAAAAAAACGGACACGTTACTTAAAACAATATTCTGTTAGCTTTTATATAATTGACACATTTGCTACAAAAACTTGATGGACAACACAAACAAAATCGATGCAAAAAAATCTATTTTAAATCGAAAATAATATTGGAATGGATCAGCGGGTGCCGTAACTGTCTTGAAAATAACTAATGCGAGGCCATGATTCCTATAAACAGATATGTAACAAAATTATCCATATATAATTAATAGAGAAAACCCGAATTTATAATAAGTACTTACCAAAATTACAACATGTTAGTATTAGGTACAGTATTTATAACATTGATTAATTATTTACAAAAATTAAGTTGTGCGACTGAAAATTAGTTGACATACACAAACGCAAGTGTCTATCATATTATTTTCCGCACACACACATACTCATAATCAGAGGTTTAATAATAGAATTTATAATATTTTTTTTTTACATATGAAATACATAAGTATGAAAAATATAATGATAAATCCGAAAACAATAAGATTTTTAGTACAACAACTACATAAAAACTTTTTGGTATTTTGGTCATACAACTACGTCACGACAGTTAGGCCCTGTTTTGTTACACTTATTGCGGTTAGCGTGGGTTAGAGTATTTTATAAAGTCGAAATATTTTTGTTTCTATGAGAAATTGAATATTTCATTAGCTGTAAAATGTATCTTAAATGATACCAAAACTATCGACACACACGAAACAATTTCATGTAATACGTAGTAGGAATAGACGAATGAGGTAAATTAAATCATTACATACCTTCTTGTAAATTTTTCTCTTATAGGTACTTAAAAATGTAAAGCTACATAATGAAGTGTATAAAAATAGTGCGGCGATGGTCATGACAACTTATCGATAAATTACGCCATGCGTTTAGATAAATTTCAAATTCGACTAAATCATCTATTTACTAAACGAATATCACACAGCTGTCAGTTGAAACCCGCGAACTGCATATTATTCACGTAATCATCCAACATTCCAAGCAGACCAATAGGACAATAATGATGTGACATATAAAGTAATGGACAGACACGCAATGACGAATAAATTGATTTTCTAAAATGCAATACACCTTACGAATCACAATTAAAACTTAGTGAAATTTCATTGTTAGTTGTGCTTTTTAATTTCATACTTAGAAACTTAAAGTGTTCTAATCTTAACATCCTAAATGGACGATTTGGCTTCGCTATTGGCCTTTGAAACGTGGGAGCACTAACAAGCCGCTTATTCACTTTATCACATTGTCATAGTCTATAGAACTTTTAAAAGTCATTGAGTTGACAGAACTTGGCGTTGGGGTCTCTGAGAGTGAGGACGTTGTTGCACAGGAGGCCTACGACGGGGTTCTCGAGGTTTTCGTATTTGGAGTTGGTTTCTGAGGAGAGGCTGACAGCACCACTGCTGTCTCCCTCATACGTGTTCTCTGTGTCATCTACGTTCTGGGAACTGATGCTTGATTTGTCGTTTCTCTCTGGCAGCTCCTTATCGAGTTGCCCGTAGTCGAACTTCTCGCCACTGTCGTTGTTGGAGAGGTCGATCCAGTGGCCGCGGTTGCTCTTCACTCGGTCGAGCATCGGCTGTAAGGCCGGGGACAGGACTGCGAACGCCTGGAAATAAAACGAGAACAATGTTGATACCTCGTCAAATATATTAAATAATTTTCTACTTTTTAACTATATTGGGGTCAGCTTCCAGTCTAACAGAGTGCAGCTTAATACCAGTACTTTACACGGAGTGCCTGTCAATCTGACCTCCAATACCCATTTACTGGGTACACAATACCGCTTGGTAAGACTGGTTGTCAGACTTTTAGCCTTCTAATCGTAACGGTTGTCAAATATCGATGAATGACAGCCGAGACCAACGACTTAAATTGCTTTCAGAGGCACGGAGGTCTCGATTTGTAATGGTTGGTCACTCATCCACGAACCGACCGCAGCAAGACTAGCTTAAGCTTCAATCGACCAGAGCGGCTGTTATTATTTAGTCACTCGAGTACCTCAAGCGACAAACTTGCTATAAACTCAAATAATTTAATGAATTATTACCTCATATATGGGCAGGCAGATAGTATCGATGAATTTGACTTGCATAGCAGGGAGCTCATCTTCCTTATCTCTATTCATTATGTCCTGAAATAAAAGGAAACCAACTATAAATATAATATCTAATTTACACACATAAGTCTGAAGCTATGAATCAAAAAGGTTGCATGGTTGTTGTAAACAGCACTTAAGCACGTTTTCACTAACACTCGGCGATACCTAAATTAATGCCTAAGTAAAACTTGCTGACTGCGTTCTTGGATTGGCGCTAAGCCGACCGTTGAAAATCCAACAGCGCGCCTATAATTATGTAGGCATTCATCTTGGTGTCGCCTAGTGTCAGTGAAAGCGACCAATCATTGATCCCCTAAATACATGTAAGCACAGTCAATCGTACATCAGTGCCATAATTGCACGACGAAAACCGCCATTATTGCTTACAACATAAAGGCGTTGTAATGTCAAATTATCAGATTCAACCAAATAGCACTTACAATAGGCGTCAAATTCAAGTTCTGCCTCTCCAGATCTCCTTGTCTGAAGAACTCCCCGGCAACCAGGGCTGCCACCCGTCGCTCAACGGGCCAAGGCTTGGTGATAGCGGCGAGATCGCAAGCGGTCATCAACATCGCCCGCAGCAGACCGCGGCGGTCCTCGCACTCGCCCCAGCTGGGCGTCACTTGTCGCTCCTCGCTGACCAGCTCAATGAAGCCTTTGCGTTTGCTGGAAGGTGAGGTAAAGATAGTTTTAAAACCTTGTTTTTATGAAGACTTTGAACCGATGATTTATGGCGGAGGATTGGCTGTTCCCAATGCATGCTATAGGTGACAGCAGTGGTGGTCCAGTGGTAACGGCCGTGACTTACGAGTTGTATGTCGTAGGTTCGATCCCCGAAATGCGCTTTGTGTAAATTATTTCATCACCACTACTCTCAAATCAGTGAAGGAAAACATCGTGAGGAAACCAGCATGTCCTACAGCCAAAAATTCGCAGACATGTGACATCTACCATCCCGCACTGAGCCCGCGTGGTGAATTATGACCCACTCCCTCTCACCGTGAGGAGGCCTGTGTCCCAGCAGTGAGAACATAATAGGCTGATTACGCTATGCTATAGGTTTCGGAGGCTGTTATCATTTCAGTTTTAAATACACCGTAGGTGACTGTTATTTCTACTGATCTCTCTTTAATATCAGAATAACATAGAAGAGTAGGAAGAGATAACTTAGCAGCTAGGTTTATTAAAAATAAAAGGCGTCTCTTGAAATTTGCACATTTATGTCATTAACATAAGGTTTAATTTACAATGATAGACGCGCGCTGTAACATATGTACACATTTCCTTTGATTAGAAATGTTATAAGCAATTTTTTTTTCTGTGCCAGGTTATGTGAAACAAAATCGTACCTGAAATAAACAGCCAAATCGGTGGACAGGATAGCATCCTCGAGCACTTTGACGACTTTCTCGTAGTCGTCTGAGGACAGGTTGAGCAGGATCTGGTTCCCGGGCGAGTTGAGGATCATCAGGCACTGGTCGAAGTGGTGGTGCTCCATCGTCGAGGTGGAGTACAGCTGTGCCAGAGGTGATGACGCCCTGGAAAGAGGTTATGGGATGTGAGTATTTAGTAGTAAGATTTTGCAATGAAAATAGTTGTGGTTCTAATTGTAAAAGGTTATATTGTAAAAGGCACAAAGGCTTAGAGTAAGTTAGCGTAACGAGACCCTTGCCGAAAATTACGCAACGGAAATAGCGTGTTTTTTTAATAAAAAATATCGTAGTTTTTTATAATGTCATTTTTATTCAACTGCAATTTATTTTATTTCTATTTTTTAAGGAAGTTTGTAATGTAACTTACTTGATTTGAAAAGAGTTGTTGGTCCCCCGGTGGTCAAGGTCGTGACACAGGCAGCCGATGATCAGCGCCAGGCACTCCAACTCCCCAAATATCTTCCACCACTGCGTCTCCTGAAGCAAGGCCAAATATTACTCGAGGTTGAGTTACCTTACTAGTTACAATTATTGACCAACTTCAAGGTTTTGTGTACGGCCATTATGGCCAGAAGACAAAGAGAAGAGAGAAAAGGAAAGGAAGGGAAGGAATATAAAGAAGAAAGGACGGTAATATATCTTGGATGAAGGTCTTCTAGATTCTAGAAATAATGCAACCAATATTCAAAATGTTGTTATAATACGTGTAATCAGAATCTGAACTAATAGGGAATATGTATGTGATCCAAAACATTTTTATTTCAGAATTATGCTTCCATCAATATTTTTGATTAGGTTATAATTTATTTTTGAGCAAGAAATTATAACAAAAAAAAAATGCACCAAAACTATAGGAAATTCAAATATTAGAAAAGCGACGCCATTAGTCAGAGCGAATGTGATGTAAAAGTCTATGACAACAATAAATGTCAATCTATTTTATAGGATTGTTTGCGACTCAGTCCTTTGTCAATGTTCTGAACTATGACGTCACACGAAGCGCGCCAAAAGGAGCCCCGTTTAAGGTGTCGGTTGACTATTTTTAAGTACTTTTAATAGCTTTTTTACCGTTGAATATTTTTTTATATGGCGATGTAAACTATCGAATAAAAATATTTAAAAAAATACACGCATATTAGGGAATATGCATGTATTTTTTTAAATATTTTTAGTATGAAGTTTTGGAACAACAACCTCAATGTCAACAGTAGTAGTAAGTAGCAATGGAATGTGAATTATCTGAGATTATCAATTCAAGATCCTATAGGAAGGATCTCAGTATTTTTATCAAAATCTTGGACAAGACACAAAATGGCAATCTATGTAAGAAATACTAAATCAATAACATAACAAAAACATTTCCTAAAAATCACTCACCGTCAAAATAGCGAACATCATCTGCGCGACATTGAAAGCGTGCCTCCAATTATGGTACGTTACATTGCGGTAGTTCTTCTTGACGCTGAGCAACCACCGACAGAGGACGCTGTAATCTATGTGAAACCGCTCCACAAAGTCGAGGTCGAGGAACATACGGAGACAGGCTCGGAGAGTGTCGTCATCTGTCATTTCGATGTCGTCGAAAGCCAGCTCGTGGAGACTGAAGTGGGCGGATGAAGGTATCCTTAACGTCTGTGGAAGGAAAAAAGAATTGGTCAGTAATAATCCCGTATATTTATTCTTCTTCTTAGCGTATCTGAAAAGTTCATACAATGCATTTAGGCCATAATTCAGCAACAGAAACTGCACTCACTGACGCAGCCATGAGGTCATCAAGTGCAGGGGCATGCTGTGCAAAATATTCATTGAAGAATGATTTTTGCGGCGCGGCCCTTTTCACCCCCTTAAAGGTTGAATTTCCAAAAACCACTTAGTGCTCCCCTACAAAAAAAAATCGCATTCCTAGTCCCAGTAGTTTCGACTGTGCGGTGATCAGTCAGTCATTCAGTTTCTCCTTTTATATACATAGATAGATAGATGTGCATATTGCAGTGCAGTATTAAATACGCCACGTGACATCGCAAGGAATTTAATTACTCGTATTCAGTCTTCAGATTATGAATTGAAATGGCTGAAACAATGTGGTTGAGTTGAATTACGAACATCAAGCCATGCTAACTTCCCTGCGGTTTAATGTTTGAGGCGATTACATCGTTGAGTTTTCGTCGAAGAATATTTAATCGTCGAATAACATAGTGTTACAAAATATTTTTGAAGTGAAAACATCTTTAGGCGCGTTGGGCATTTTTTGAGATGGGAAAAAACGATTGAACTTGCGCCACTGTTACCGTAATCGACACCGCTTCGGATGTATTCGGCTGTCCTCGGGATGTAGGTACTCGGTTTTAATGTATATCCGATATGTCAGTGAGTGATGGCAAAGTATTCTGTTTGTTTTGTTTTCACTTCTGTCGGCACTTCCAGAGTGCCACTATTTTTTTTTTCTGGAGATTAATCTTGTTCGCAAAACATTTAATTTAATCTCATAGTTACAGAGGCTTTTATTTAAATAAGACTATAATCTAATTAATTCTAGAGAAGAAAATACATATTTGTTTTAGTCGACGAAATAATGATGGTAGCATTTTGTAGAGGAATATCTTGAAGGCATAATAAAATATTTAATTTATTTTCATGGTCGTAGAAATTATTTTTACAAATTAATAATTATCCTCATTTTATTACACCGCCACAGGCAAAAAACGCCGGTACTTACGTAGATACTACCAACTTTCCGCGAGCAATCATGAGCCAAGTTTGCAAACAAACCTGTTAACGTAAACATGTTCATCTAATTACACTTTGAGTTTGTTAATTATATGACAGGCTGAAGCGTTTCGCTCGGAGCTACCAACTTTACAAACTACAACTTGCAAGAACATACGACCTGGCACATACATCGAACACTTCTGCAGTCTGCAGTCATCTGTTTATAACTCGTAAACACAAGACTAAACTCTATTACTATGGACGTTAGGTTTATAATTCCAAGAGTATGTAAAACAGATTACTGCATTCGTGGCCATTTGTGTTGTGAACTCACCCGTAACCGTTGAGCGTCGTCTAATGAAGCGGACGCGTGGTAACTTAGTACCTGCAATCATACAAATACCATATTTAGATCAAATGAGCTTTGGAGCACAAGCATTACGAGAAAATGGCGACTTAACTCAAGATTTAAGTTTCCCTCAATCAAGTTTTAGTGGAATATTATAATAATACGGTAAGTGAGGAGGTCGAATTTGGAATAGTGCCAGATACATGTAGGCGTTTCAGTATGGCACAATGGACAATTATATCTATTCGAAGGCAGTTGGCTTGAGTCCTATTTAGCTACTTGAAATAAAAGGCCACGACCTAGCTTAAAGTGGGGCACATCATAATTATTATTATATGTGAATAAAATTCAAATTCCATCGCCTGATCAGCGGGGTAATTGCGTATGCGAAACACACTAACAGTAGATATAGCTTTCATTTTGACAGTTCGACAACATTCATTGCGTTATTCACGTTGTTGAGCAAACAATTTTTTCGAAGATATGAAGCAATGGTGATTGATAGCTTGTTACGCAATTAAAGTACTAGAAGATCACAGGACTATTTAGATGTTGATGATGTATCTATGTTGTTGATGATGATACTGAAGTCTGGTGGAATGAAAGGACCGACAGGACTGAGATGACGACTAATAGAGATGTATGGAACATCAGACATGCTGTGTTGATGACAAATAAGTTGGTATAAAGTGATGATGAAATTTATTAATATTGATGTCAAAGAATTCATCATCATCTGCCTAGCCTTTTCTCAACTATGTATGTTGGGCTCGGCTTCCAGTTTAACCGAATGCAGCTGAATACCAGTATACGTGAAGCGACTACCTAATCTGACCTCCACAACCCAGTCACTGGGTAATACGATACCCATTAGTAAGACTGGTCAGACTTTCGGGCTTCTGACTACCCGTAACGACAGTCAAAAATCTACAAATGACAGCCGGGACCAATGGTTTAACGTGCGTTCCGAGGCACGGAGAGGTCTCCAAATAAAATGCATGGTCACCCATCCACGGACCGACCTCGGCCAACGTTGCTTAACCTCCGATGGACCCGTGCGGCTGTTATTATTTAGCCACGACCCGTATTTAATAATACTACTTAATATTATAATGATATCAAAAAGTAAAACTCACGTCTAAAGTAACGCTCTGTTTCGCCATCGCAGTGATAGCCTTCTCATACATGTGCGTATTGTGGATGCCCATGCCGCAGAATATCGCGAACGCCTCCACGAAGTTCTCGTCGTTCTTCGTGAAGAGGAGCTCGTCGAATTTGTTGACTAACTGGAAGTTAAACATGATATTTAAATAGAAGAAAAAATATGAAGATATAACCAGATTCATAAATGTTTTATGGGGCTATAGTCTTAAGGTCCATCCAGACATAACGGGGCATGTGCTTCGAATGGTAAGCCAGCATGTGACGGCTGCCTCAGGCTGAGGCATGTAACATATAAAAAAATCACTTGCGGCGCATGCTGTCTAGATGCACCTATAACAGAAACACGTATCTTAAGATATTGCAAGTTATTTTAAATATCCTTAATTTTATATAAACCTAGAGGAAGCGTTCAAACAAGAGGTCTTTTTATAGTCGTTTTCAAGCCAAGGAGGCCTTTTCATGTGTTGCTAGGGCTATTATATCCCGGGCTGTGTAAGTCAGTTTTGTTTTTCGTAAATTTTCGGGTTTTCCACAGTGCGTCTAAAGAAACCCAGCTGTTCATTAAACTTAGTAAGACATTTTATAATAACGATACTCAAGTTGATATAATTCGTTACATCAACAAACTTCATTAAGAACTGTTGTGTTAACAAAATTATTAAGAAAACAACTAAGTTTGTTAGCAGACGACGCCCTCGGGGTATACCTACTTCTTTGAGCTTCTTATTTCATTTTATTTTTAAATAAGCAGCACTTGATTTTAAGTGCAAGCTATATAACTTGTTACCGACTTTTAATGTGTAAGTTTCTTTATTCCAATCAGAAGAAAATACTCATCATCGTACAAAAAATTAATGTCTCATAATTTTTTGTATTTACAAAAATATTTAATTAACGTACCCTTTGCATGAAAAACGAAACAAAATTAAATGAACATGTTTCGAAATGAGTACAAAATGTAACAAACAAACATTATTCCGTATAAAAACATTTTTGAGTTAAGAGTTTATGTCATGAAATTTTCCTGTTTACGTTACAAACACAAATAAAAAGTTTACACTAAGCACCTCAATTAAGGTCCGAATGACGAACGAAAGGTAAACACAATTAAAAAGAATAATATTTGTCCCTAATTTAAGCTTTCCACTCCACTCACTGTTCCTAAAAGTGAAATCTCCTTGGCAATTAGATTAAAAACGTTTTGAATGAAATTTCGTGTAACGTTATCAAAGTATATTGTGAGAAAAAGACGCAAAAAATATTGGAATGTACCTAGGGGGATGCCCTAGGTAGCCGGCAAAATTCATTTACTTACTTCTTTTTTTTGCAATTTGCAGGTCAGTGTAATCTTGAATGTTGATTAAAATATGATTCGCGATCGCGAGCGTAACAAATATGACTTCACATAATAATTAAAATCATCAATACAACCCTCTAAGTTCATAATATAATCCTATTGAATAACTATGTCATGAAATTTATGACCTGCAAATTGCAAAAAACGTAAGAAAATTTTAATTTCGCGAGCAGCCATGGCTCTTCCCCTTTAAGAGCAAAACTCTTATACTGGGTACAATGATACGTAGGTATCAAAAATCCTTTGTAATGTTGCATGAAAGAATGTTTCCATATCAACAAGCATGACAGATAATACATACAAAGAACATTTCCACAAAGAGCAAACTGTACACAAGGAATGAGACCCCACATTTTTGCTAATGAGTACTTATGTAAAAATGTATAAAAGAAAAGCAGCAGTTACAGTTACTCGTTTAGACTGTACAATAAAATATTATTTGTCGCATTGCGGAAAATATTAATGCGTTTCTACAGATTCACATTAACTCATTAATACACAGGATTTTATCATCCGGGTTTGCTATACATATAATCCAGTATATTTTTATGTCATGTTTCTTCATTGTAGTTCCGTCCGTTTACAACATGTTTCATCTTCAATATTTTTACTGTCAAGTTCTCTTAACGGTTGACGTTTCGTTTGAGTAATTTATGCTCCCCCGTATAAAGTTATTCAGAGCTTATAATACTATATTATAGTATATTCAGCGGGAGACGCGTAAATTCAAAATCCAATATTTGAAACGAACTGTCTATGTTCTCAATTTACGGGGAGTTAATTAGCAAAATCCACGTTGTTATGCCTTATCCCATCTCTTGTATTGTTCCAATACGTATGTATTCAGTATTGTAGTGTCGCATATGACCGCAATGCGCCGTTTCTATTTCAATTGTTCCTTTACTCTTTTTGGAATTTTTAATTAATACAACGTGACCAAGTTTTTGAACAGCACGTTTGCCGAGTAATTCCGGTTACTTTATGGAAACGTTTGGCTATTTTTATGGTTCCAATTACCATATTTTAACACGTTTTGGCAAACTTCGTAGATAATTAAGCTAATATTTAAACGGTTCCCTTGAGAATTTTACAAACATAATCTGATCGTGTGACTAGCTTAAAATAACAAAATGTTTCTGTGAGATTTTGCCAACTTACCTGAATGACTCCGATAATCCTCCCCTCGGAGTTCTTAATGGCCATGCAAAGTATTGTGTTGTGTTTAAATCCGGTGCCTTCGTCGACGGACGGATCAAAACGGGGATCTAAATAGGCATCCGGAATGTTCACCGTCTGAAAATGTACAGAAAATGTTATTTCTACAGACACGATGTTAACAGACTATAATGTTCCCGCAAGGTCTCACTTAACCTTCTTTAGAATGAATTCGCTCGCGACATACACGAGAATACGTGCTAAACCCCTCAGCGAGACAATTTTAATGAACCACCGCGAATTAGTTGAAAAGCACTTAGGGAAAACTTGGAAATTGCTGCATATCTCTTAAGCCGTTGACAATAAATTCCTTTGGAGCGACTTTAACTTCAAGGTGCAGAGAAAAATGAGCTCTTATTCTTAATTTGAGTAAATTATTTAGGAATATTAAGAGAAATGAGCGTTCTTAAGCAATATAATTATATAACATCCGGCAAGATTCATAATCCACGTACACCTTATCATGCATCCCAGGACTGAAACTTATCCCTTCCTTCCTCATTTAATACACTAAGCGCTTTAAAGTTTCAACTATAAGTCCATTAGCATTAATACAGTCGTGGTCCCTCTTAATTCTTATCACAGTTATTAAGCTGACTTGGCTCTGTGGTCTAACAACCACTGGCGCGCTGAAGTTGACTAAGGTCGTTAGCTGGAATGCTCTAGGAAAGTCACATCTAGTAGAAAGTGAAGCAAAAGGTTTTGTAAGACAAAACATAGCTATATAATCAAAATAATAAAAAATACTGGCAGACACGTAAATGCTATCGCCAAATATGATATTAACGTTATAAATGGTAATAGCAATTCCAAAACTGCTCTAGAGCAAAGAGAAGTTAAAAGTTACGAATTCATAAATAAAATTACAATAATGCGACTATACTCACAAAGCTTGTTGGAGCAAAATTTAAGTATCAAATAGTGACCTTTTACAGCTAAAAACTTTATACAACAGAAAATAACAGTACGCATCCCACGCGAGACGGGAGTTATAAAAGTCAGCTGACGGATACTGTCACTGGTAATTTTTCTTTATATATTAGGATCATTTCACTTTCATCTTTATTTTTGAGTTAAGCGATATTACATTGTTTGAGGCTACCTCTCCCCAATTTTTCTTTTACAATAATACAAGATGGTATTCATTTTTTTTTGCATTCATTTTTCAGATTATTTAAGAATGCATCGTCTGAAGCCTACCATTTTGCGCCTCTAGTTTTCAGCAATGGGCACTTAACTGTATGCTTTCCTATACCTACCCTTTCCAGTACCTAGGTCCACTATCACTAAAGACAAAGATATACAAATTAAAATAGGTCTTACCTCCCCCGTAGTTGCCACATATCCCGTGATACCAACGTTGATAGGGAACCGACTTTCGTAAGGTGAGGTCCTTAGTGCGTTTAAGTCGGTGTCATCGCCTGCTTCCAGGTCGAATACTCGGGAGAAACTACCCTTAGACGCCTCATGGACTAATAGTACCTGAAAATAAAAAGAGATCGGTCAATTTTGTTTTTGGGATGTAGAAAATAAGGAAAATGCCCTAAAATTAATTTTCCTAATACTAAAATCAGACTTATCTTTATGTCAAAATAGGCAAAAACACGATACATATTGAAATATTGTGAACTAACAAGAACTCCAAGTGCAAATCAGTGAGACAAAAAAACTTCTCCTAAGTGCATTCTCAGTGAAAGGACTGATACAAATTAATTATGGTAGCTCCTCACCTAATTACCGACCAAGCCGATATAACGGGCTCATCGAAGGCTTCACCAACCTTAGTAACGAGTTGCCTATAGATAACAGTATTTCTTTATTCTCTTCTTCTTAATTAAAACCTTATTTACATACTTCATACAAATAACAACAGAGAATTGCTTGTAAAAGTTTATGTAAATTACAAAGAGAATTTTAATTATATGCAGTGTTTTCATAAATTTAATATGGACAATCGTAGTCGAAACGGCATGCAGTCGCGCATTTCAATATGTTAAGCAGATTAAATATTGCAGGTACTCCTCAGGACTCCTTTATTTAAATGTAAATTAGGTTTAAATAATTTGGAACTTGACTATGAACTGGGTATCACTGCTATGCAAGAATCTTAAATAGACCACAAATTTTCACGTTATATGCTTTGAATTTTTGGCTCTTATTAACACTAAATGATAGCATTTTAGCAACATTTTTCAAACACAGGTCAAGCAAAGCTTTTTTGTAATCTCCAGTAAGTTTTCAAAAGTTTGCAAGATTACATAGAAATACGCCGAATGGATGTTCAAGATTAGAATAGTTCTTACAAACAGACAGAGATAGTGACTTCCTCCTCGCCGAGATTCGTCGCGGACGTACGGACTGGGCCCGAGGGTATTGTACCAATAAAACATTAAAGATGTCTGTCTGGCTGTGACTGTGAGCGACCAGTACCACAAAATAGACAGGTACAGAAGATCGGCTCCATAAAGCAACCGAAAACAGGCACACGCACTCTAGACGCGTACGGACGGTGGGTGATGCGAATGGCGCTTGCACTCGTTGCATAATCAGCCTATAAAGTTCCCACTGCTGCAGCTGGGACTTAGGCCTCCTCTGTGAAAGGGAGTGGACCACACTACGCGAGCCCAGTGCGGGTTGCCAAATGTCACATGTCTTCGAATTTTTGGTTCTAGGACATGCCTCACGATGTTTTCCTTCACCGGTTTGAGAGCAGTGGTGATGAAATGAAATACACAAAGTAAAATGAATGCTTGGGTCCGAATTCGAACTCATGACCAAGTCAGGGCCGATACCACTGGGCCACCACTCATGCTCTACTGAGCCACCACTGCTCTCCTGCACTCGCCACGCTGTACGTAAACACACGTGTATGTGAGCGCACTTTTTAGCGCTTTGCATGGAGCTGACCTTCTGTACCCATCTATTTTGTGCCAATACGCACGACGCGTAGGAATAGCCACACAAGTGCAATAAGAACACGGCTCCTATGATCGTTCCCGAGCCGACAGAATCGGCCGCGTTATGTGTTATTACTTCTCTAACTGACCATTAATGTTATACGATATTTTTACGACCAGCATGATGACTATTCAATGCCTAGTCTTTACATATATAATATACAAGATATAATACTTGCAATAAGTTATAGATGATATTCGTTTACAATAAAACATGAATCGATTCGTGAATACGCTTCCAAATTGTTTACTGTAGCGGTTAAGCTAAATATTTTAATTGGCATTTATCACAAGCGAAGCACAAAGTAACCAGAGCGATATTAAACTTCAATATTGTCTTGCAAACAGCGGTAATTGGGAGGCCAAAACAAAATTCGTTTTGGGCAAGTTTACACTGGCCGAATGGCCAGCCAGATTTAAAATTATTTTTGGGACTCGATTTGAATGCTAATTTTAATGTAGCTTATATCGTGGGAAATTGCCTATGTTAATATTGTCGAACAGAGCACACCTGTTCAATGTTCATTTTCAATTATGTATTCAGAATGCTTAGTTAGTTGGTTATATACATCGATAAGGATTTACAGAAATTAACCTGCTACTGTACTAGAGCTGTAATTAAACATATGTTCCGTAATTCTGTTTAGAGTTAACAGCTTTAACTTAAGCATCTTCTCGTTACTTTAATGAATTTCCTCTGTCTCTAGATTTCTCCTAGATTAGCTAAGATTACTATAGTAATATAATTGTACAAGTATAAAACAAAAGGGACGCTCGCTGCAATGCGCTTTGTTGTCCATACTTAGTTAAACTCTGTCTGACACTTGAGCGGTTAGTTCAAGGCAAAATGCCAGCAGATATTGTTTTGGATTTAATAAAACAATACTAACTGAATAGAGCTTCATAAACTTTGAAACGTACAAACAGAGAACGCAGCGATATTATTCACCCAGTATAAGGAGTCTCAATCCATGGATGGATTGAGACTCCTTCGACTCCGCGCCGGATATTACTTATCTACAATTTTTCTATATACATTTACTCTTCCTGTATGGTCTCATTAAACGTCAGGTATCTAATTGAAGCTAAACCAACAAACAATTCCCTCCTAATACTAATAACATCTAGACTAACATCGGTAAATGCCTGAGCGTATTATTTTCATCTTCGTGTAATTTCTATCAACGCCTTACCGGATCTTTGGGCTCCACTTTCATAAGAACAAACCCCAACTTCCATTAAAGGACTTCGTGTTATTTCGGCACATTGTTCGTTCATAATTGAGTTTTCCTTGGAAACGATCCAATAAAGTATTTACCCGAGGGACAGTGGGTTCTCGCGCAACATGATCGGACGTAGACGCACGTCATCGAGCCCCGATGATCTGCGATAATCTGGTGCTAAGCCATTCTGATAGTTACAGCTTATAGCGATGTTTTATCAAGGGATATTTTTGGAGCATACATGCGTCAAACATGTTTTGGTAGTTTTAACAGCAAAGGCTTCATTTGTTTCTCAAACTGAGTCATAGGTATTTCTATTTGCGAGTACTCTTTTAATGCATCAATGATTTTGCCAAAACGCTGCCGTCCTAATATGTTAATTTACAAATAATGGCTCCTGGGAGAGACTAGTAACGTAAATTAACAAACCTCCATTTTTATTAGCTAAGTAACATTCTTTACACACCTGTATATTATGAGGTGATCAATTCAAAGGTGATTACAGTTTAAGCCACCACAAAAACGTTAATCTAAGTGCTGTTAACGTGTCGTATTAACTTGATACTTGTCTGAAACCTTTTCAAGTCCCAAGAGTGAAGATTTTGCTCGCCAGCTTATCGCTTTCCATTCTCATTAGGGCTCATGACACGCTTTTATCTTGATCCTCTGGCCGGACCCAACTCTGGCTAACTTTATTTATTCTAAAGGTTCGCCATTTTGTACGAAATACGTATAGAATGGCGAATGTTTGTGTGCGATAACATTTTTGTTCCCTTATCTTTGTTCCGTTTAGCATTTTTTTTAAGTAAAATAAACGATAAAAATAAACAAAAAAAAATATTTCACCACTTGCTGTTTTGCTTTCATGTTATTTTAGCAACGGAAACTAATAAATTATACTCGTACTTAGCTTTTAATAAAAATAATCCGATCCGATACCGGCCATTAGGTGGATTATAACAGAAATGTTAAGAGCATTTGTCAACAAATTTTATCACTGAAAATATAGCTGGCAAACACGAGACCTAATCCATCTATCACGCACAATAAGCCTTTAATACACTTCAAATCCTGTGGGTACAACTTTGTTCTTTACATCCATATATTGAAAAATAAGTCATCTTTCCAATAAAAAATTATAGTTGGCAGACATATTTTTTCTAATATTTCAAGGCCCTCGAGGCTATCTCATTATGTGAGTGATGATATCAATCCATCAGTTTTTATAAGACACTTGGGAGTAAGCTGCGTGATTATTTCGGGTGGTCTAATATGTATAGATAGCGCTAAAATGTTCGATAAAGAAAGATATTTTTATCTTTTACAACAAGAAAAGAAATGTAACAAGGTCGTAATGTAACTAACTACCTAAGTTTTTTCATTGGTTACGTTTTCACTTATTGCGTGAAAGGTAATCCTATTTCCTATATTTTTTATGTTATCGTAGAAGTTAATGCAGATTATCTTGAAATTACTTGCTTCTGTATTCATAAGCCCTTTTACGTACAAACAGTGTCTGTTAAGCATACGTTCAGTATTCAGGCACTCTGAATACGAGCGTCATAGCTGAAGAAGAGTGCTTTTACAATGCACCTTATGTACCTTTGCGCTCATACGCGAGTATTCGTTCAGGAGCGGCATTCGACGCAGTGTGGGAGTGATAAATGACATTCCATTATGCTTCTCCCACCCTGTAATCTAACTATGTGCTGAAGCATTTCGAAACGGCAAAAACGGTAGCGAACTTCCATTTTAACCTTTAGTGAAGCTTTGACGGACTTTAAAACTAAGGCATAGAGCTAATTTCTAAGAGTCATCTCCAATATCCTCTATCTACGGCCCTAGAACACGACTGTAGTGAAAGAAAACTTTGCATGACTACCTCATTGGTCTATTGGTCGCAAGCGCTACAGCTGAGCATAAAGTCCTGGGTTCGATTCCCGGATCGTGCAAGTGGGTTTTCCATCTGGAATTTCTCAGGAGCAGCCCGGAATCTAGATTCCGGGCACTAGTGCCCCTATTACATGGGACTTGCTTAAACATAACTGGCAAAATGTAGGTATACTATAGGCACATCTCTGCCCAACCCTTGGAGGCATGCTAGCGTGATGTTTATGTTAAAGCTTTGCATACAAGTCCCGGAATGACTGACAGATTTAGTTGCTAGTTTTACTGCCTTTTCTATATTTTTACGATAGTGTGCTACATCTCCTAAGTTAGGGAACGTTGGCGTTAGTCCAATACACTGATATATTGTTCAACAATACATACAATATGCCTAAACGAATGACAGCCAAACTAGTCTTATGGCTCATTTACACGAGGAGAGTTTCTCGCCAGTCGAGAGGCGAGATTGTCCATGCGAGACTCGTAGGCGATTATGTATTATGTGATCAAGTGAGAACCAATGTCCGAAGAAACCAGGGCCGTCCAAAAGCGCGCTGGGTTGACGATATCGTCAAAGTCGCGGGAAACACCTGGATAAGAGACGCAGGGAACCGGGAAGTATGGCAGAAGAAAGAGGAGGCCTATATCCAGCAGTGGGTGATTCCGGGTTGAAATGATGATGATGATGATGATGAGAACCAAAGTATCGTCTTCGATAATGACGTACGAGACGAGACTCGTCAAAAAGTTTTCTGGAACAGTGACGACAACTGTGTGTTGACGAATGCTTCCAATTTTTATAGGGGCGATTCTCTGCCACTACGACACGAATCAAAAATGTTATTTCATTTCCATAATCGCTAATAAAAGGTGCGAGAAAGTCTCCTCATGTAAATGAGCCTTTAAGGGATGTGCCAAATCCGTTTACGTAAAGACATTATCGTTTTATTTTGTATGGAGACAAGGATGAAGACACTCTTGACTTGACTACTTTATGTAAAAAGGTTTTTTGTTAAGTTGATATCTCGACCCCAAATGTTACATAGTTCTTATAAATATCTATCTCCATCGCAGACGACGCAGATGACGAAACCAATTTCGCGTTTCAATGGCGCGTCTCTTTTTTGTGAGCACAATACCAGCTTTCTTGTGCGCTAGTTAGTTTTAGATCCATCTCTCTCAACTATTGATTAATTACTTTAACATGCCCAAGTAATGAAACTGGCCTTTTATCTAAACTAATATGTATGTTTGTTTGTTTGTTCCGGTTTCACGCTAAAACGGCTGAATGGATTTGGATGAAATTTAACACATGGGTAGACCATGACCTGGATTAGGACATAGGATACTTTTATCCCCATATTTCCACGGGATCGAGACTTATACGGGTGAAACCGCGGGGCGCAGCTAGTATATCATAACCTAATCAGCCTATAGAAAAAATGTTCTCACTGCTGCTGGTAGATAAACACACTGCGAAAGGGAGGGAGTGGGTTGTAACCGTACCTAATCGACAACGCGGCTCGTTCGGGTTGGTGGACGCCACAACACATGTCTTTTTATTTCATACTTAAAATTAAATATGTTTATTATTTCTCACATAACAATAAAAGTTAAAATAAGGGACGCAATTCCAGGTTAGTGAGCAATAATAACTCAATTCACCGTTAACAAAAGTAACTATCCACACAATTATTGTGGCGGACGTAAATTTTAACATTTGGAAACTAGGACTGGCAACATTACTTTACAGTTATGGCCATAGTAAAACCACAGTATTCGAGCCTTTGACCGTTAGTAGTAAAAACTTGAGGACAATTTAAAAGGGCCACCTCTGTCTTTCTAAATATCGTAGTATTCCCGATACTACTATTCCCAGAGTTTGTTTTTGAATATCGAAAATGTTTCTTTTTAAATCAAAGTCCTAAATAATTACGCAAGTTATACTTTAGGTACTGTGGAGGTTTTAGCCTGTATGGCTTCCCCATGCAACCTCCACGAGTATTTTTTTATAAGTTGATGGCATCTATACCATTATTAAAAAAGAAGTAATTGTAATGTTAGATGAAGAGCCTAATAATAAATAAATTTGTAAAAATAAACACTAAGTATTTCATATTTATACGGATTTAAAAAACATTAGAGGATCAACTTGACGAGCTGATATAGGGCGTCATAATTTATAATAAGTAGCATTAATCCTAGGAATATTATGGTACATAAATTAATACTAAATACGAATTTTATTTATTCATACCGGTCATGTAAGCGCGTAGCGAGCTCACAGTACCTCTAACCATTTAAAAATAATCTGTTTACAGAAAGTATTTATAAAAAATATGGAGCGCTTTATGTCATGGAACGACGTCCAGAAAATTAATATCACCGAGCTACCATACAAGAGTTATTAAATGTTTTTGTCTCGTACCCGAGGCATTGCGGTCAAAATTTAATAAACACTACATCACTTGACTTTAGCACTATGCGGCACTGCGTTGTTGTGGCTGCTTCCACACTGCAGTGTACTTGCCAGAGATAATATTCTTAGGCCAACAATGGGAAGGTGGAAAATATGAATAATTTTCTTCACCAGAGAGTACTTGGCAAAGGAAAACATTCGGGTATTGCCGTGCCCTCAACCCCATCGAGCATGCATGGTAAACGGACATATTAAAAAAATCTTTATTTAATTTTGTAAAACATGAAACGTTTATTTTCTCTTGACTGTACTTACCTGTCAAAAAGAGTAACCTAGCATAAAGTGGATAAGACAAAGTTTAAAACCGAAGACGAACTAGCAGGGGATCGAGGAGGGGGGGGGGGGGGTAGAGGGAGGGCTCAGGGAATCAGACCGGAATAAATCGAAAAATGTGAGACCCTGGCTCCAGAGCTAGGTTAGAGTAACTGTATTTTAGAAACCAGTGAAATAGATACATTGATAAGCTCACGCCTTCTTCCTATGATGGGTAACGCCACCTGCTACGATCTTTACATACTGCTTTGCTTCGTTTACGTCCATACATCAGTGGTGTAATTGCATAACATACTAACACTAGCAATGGCTTTAATTTTGACAGTTCAATAACATTCATTGCGTTATTTACGTTGTAGAGCAGACACATTTTTCGAACATATATGCAGCAATGGATAAGCAATATCCTTCAATATGATTCATATTGATAGTTTGTTACGCAATTAGAGTGCTGGTCATTTAGACATGGCAAAAAAAAATGTTTTAAGTAAAAAGTAAGCCTGAAGCCTGTCCACATTGTGTCTATCATAGTAATATCAAAATGGGTCTCATAGTATTTGTTACATAAAAAAAAAAAAACTTTTACGAACAGAAGGATTTATGAAAACGTTTTTTCAGTCGTTAAATCTGCAAACAACAAAGTAATAGGAACATATTACATAGGCACTTAAGGGCTTAAGGCTTTCGACCCTTCAATGATATCCGATCAAGTTACTTCTCTTAGTTTTTATTGGCGTACAGTCAAGTGCAGAAATATGTAAGTATTCATATTTGAAAAACTGCAAAGGCTTCCTTTCTCTGTCAACATAACTCACGCCTATAATCCCCGAAGGGTTGGGCAGAGGTGTACCTATATTATGTAACTGAGAAATTCCTGATGGAAAAACTTAATAATGTAGCGGTATCTACAACGCCACATGCGAACAACACGTCATACTGACGTCACGCAAATCCTGCATCTCGCAAGCAGAGTTTACCGCGCAACTAGCATAGATACAGCAGCAGAGTTTACCCGACATGAATCATCGGGCAGTTACCCACCAGA
This sequence comes from Hydraecia micacea, assembly GCA_914767645.1. NCBI lineage: Eukaryota > Metazoa > Arthropoda > Insecta > Lepidoptera > Noctuidae > Hydraecia > Hydraecia micacea. The sequence goes on from OU611794.1 coordinate 9,503,047, forward strand.
CACAACACCCGTCTGGTAGGTGGATCCTCCCTGTTCTATAGAGTATGAGTGAACTTTACACCCTGTTCCTCATACCTCTATACTTTGCCCGGCCTGGGTATCAAATTCAAAAACTTTAATTCGAGCGAAGACTCATGTAGGCTAGCAAAAAAAAGGGATTACTATAATATAGTAAATAGATAAGTACTAAAAGTGGGTTGCGCATTGCTAGTAGGTAAATTAAATTACCCTACTAAGCTAAATATGCTTGTTCTAGGAGTCAGTTTACGTGCAACAGGTGGAGATCGTAATCACGACCTCCTATTCGCAATAGCCCAAAGGTTGAGGCCCCCGCCTAAACCGTTGCGTTGGGCTATTGCCGCTTGTTGAAAATTCTAAATTTTTCCAATTACATATTCGCAAAGCGCAATGACTGATCGTCTAGATTTGATCTGAGATAATTCTCAATTAGTATTCCACCGTTTGCGTAGATGACCGCGATAGCGCCTGGCGCCACCTAGCGGCGACGTTTCAATCATCATTAGATAGTACAATTATGTACAGCTTAGCGTATTAATAAGATCAGCTATGACAGCCAGACAGATTATATCTAAGCAATTTTAAGTGTTACTTTACTAAGCTCACGAGGGGTGACTACCGAAATGACGACTAATAGAGAGAAATATGGAAGAATAAGACATGTTGCGCCGACCTCAAATAAATTGGGATAAGGGCAGGAGAATGATGACTTTACTAAGCTCACGGAAAATTTGTTTTGTAGGTGCATCCACTATTTGATATTTTACAGTTGTTAAATTATAAATTTTGACATTATTTACACAAAGGTCTAATAGGAAACTATCTTCTACTACTACCTCCTACCTACCTTCTTCTTTTTCTTCTACTATCTTTGAGTAGATAAATAATTTCAAAGCTCTCCAAAATCTCTGTAGCTCAGTGTCTCCTTCAAGCTGTTTCTTTTTTAAATATACATATTAAAAGTTGTTACAATACTTATTGTTCACAGAAGGCGCCAGTAGGTCTATGTCTCATTCATACTCTAAGAAGTCCGCACAGTTTAGTGGCGACAGTCAGGCGGAAGATTTATGGCGGCCGTGCATAAATCTACCATACTAAATTGACATAACAGTTTTCTACGTTTTAAAACGCTCGCAACAATTTTCGTCATTACTGCAGCCGTCAGTAAACGTCTAGTACGCACGGCTACACATAAAGCTATACATAACCAGTATAAGCTGGCTTCTGATTGGACGAAAAACCTATACAATGCGAGGTCAGCTGAAACTAGAAATGTATAGCTTGATGTGTCGCCGTGTGTACAGTCGGAGAGAAATATCTTTCGCGAAAAATATATTAAACTACAAATTACTTTTTCTTTAATTTGAATGAGTTTACCCTAATAGATTTAAAATTATTTAGGTTTCATTTCAGGTTTTGATATCGTCTAAAGGTACTATAATATATGTTAATAAATTTTGGAAATATCGCCGTACACCTGTTAAAATCTCAAATAAATTTTCGACTAAAAATGAAATACCTATTGACCTAGCACACGTCATTTATTTGCCGCACACACTTTATGTTTATGTCTCAAGGAAATGAGGATATCAGGGATTTCACGAAATCCTGGTAGATGTGGAATATTCTTGTTTATTACGTCTTCGTACTAAAAGTATCTAGTGATATGACGAAATACCAATTATCGTCAGTGATATGTCGTTTCACTAAACTAAATCTAGTAAAATGTCAGAAAAGCGGATATTGCCGAAAAAAAATCGAGCCATGCATTTCTCTCGCTCGCTCTAGTACCCACACGGGCACTAGTGGGAGCGAAACAAATGCGTCGCTCGAGCTGGCGCGGCTTTAAAAAATTTAATTGTGAAAAATCAAAGGTCCAGTGCAAAACCAAAAGACGTATTTGCAAGAAGCTAAATGTTTTGTGTAATTCAAAGTGCCACAAATCACTGCCTTGTTTAAATAAATAACAAGATTTTCCATTTTCCATCAGGAGTTAGTCGTCGGCTTAATTGTTGAGCCTCGCATACTTTTAGAAGTCTTTTTTTTTTTAAATAAGTACTTACATTTATTTTTTTGTACCTAATGAACGAATCCACATAATAGAAAAAGGTATAATACCTGATATCATTGTCAGATTATTATGTTTAGTTGATTAAAACTTTATTTTCTAATAAAAATGCACCACTTAATTTGTAATTTTGTTTTATTACTTTACTCATCAACAGTATTTTTTATTTCACTACATTTAGTTTAGTGAAATGACATATCTCTGACTTTATATTAGTATTTTGTCATATCACTACATACTTTTTGTAAAAAGACGTAATAAACAAGAATATTCGATATCTACCGGGATTTCGTGATATCCCTGGGGATTTCGTGGAATTCCTGATATCCTCATTTCCCTGCGACATGTATATTGATAAGTGACACATGATTTTATTTCTATACGTAGGTTTGTATTAAATATTTTTACAGGTCTATCATATTTTGGAAATTAGATAGTCCAGACACTTGGTCCTTGGTCAGATCATACCTACCACTTGTTAACTCTCTAATTAGGTAAGTATGTATATTTAAAATCCGAAACATATTTCCACAATCGTCATGCTTGGTAGACGGTATACAGGAAAGGAATAGGCTGTATTCCGCGTAGTAATTTCCGCAGGATATGAGAGAATTGTCTTTAGTCTAGGTTCTTTCCTATTCAACAGGTGTAATAAAACCTTGCTATCTACACGCGATTACGTCGCAAATACCCATGACATCGTACCTATGTATGTATGTTCCTATGTACTTGTGAGACCTTAAACATTTACATATCGATCATAAAACAATTGATGGTCATAGCCTTACAAAGCTGCAATACAAAGTAAGTTGGTAGGTAATAAAACAGTTTGAAGAGAAATATCTGAATCAAATTCAAAAGCAATAAGGTATCAAGGAGCAACAAAGAACTGGCAACTATAACAAAATACAATTCAAATTGTGAATCGGTAGGTATTCTTTTTACGAAAAATTCCGATCTAATTTCGGAATTCCGATAAATGACTACACTTTGTTGCCGACTGTACCTACTCAAAGCCTGGAAATTGTTTGGATATTAAAATAATATCAACTTCATGAATAATTCCGAAGTTCCGAGTCCTTTGTGTAGGCCTTGGTCAAGGCTAGCCTGGTACTGGTTACCCGTCAACGCTACAATGAATAATGGTCATATAAATATCTGAACATTGTGTTACTGGCGTAATTGTGTTTTTTATTAAAAAAATAACTAAAGGCTGTAAATATTTTGTACGCGTTTTGAATTTTAATTAATAAAATGTTAATGTTGGGTAAACTGCGAGGTAATTGCGTAAAACACTAACCCCCTTACTAATAAACGTTGTTATATATCGTCTGTATAGTTACACAACGCTTTGTCTTCTTCTTTCGAAAGTCAAATTACTGTCGAGTTGTCGACTGAAAGAGAGAAATCGGTGTGTAACTATTTTCATCTGATATAATACGTTTATTAGTGGGGGTAACAATTGCCTTTCCTTTTGACAATTCGACAACATTCATTGCAAGATTTACGTTATCGAGAATACGAATTTTTATACACATGAAGCAATGGATTAGGAAAGTGTGAATTGGGGTACTGGTCACAAAAATGCGAGTACCGCTTTCATTACAATGATCATAATTTTCACTACCCTATATAGTTGAGACGAAAATAATAATATCGGTGTGTAAAACGTTTTATGTTCACTTCCCTAAACCCTAGAACAAAGTTTATTATTCATTTCGATGGGAACAATCCCTTTTAGAGCTTAGGCGCACTAAACTTTCAGCGAGGGTACTCATTTACATCATCATCTGCCTAGCCTTTTCCAAACTATGTTGGGGTCGGCTTTATTCATATTTACACGTTTTACTTTATCAAATAATATTATGAATTAAACAGAAATAATCATACAACAGCTGATCTTGGCATAATTAAGTGGCAGTGGGCCGGGCATATTGCTCGCAGAACAGACGGCCGATGAGTGGCGTCCGCGTACCAGAAGACTAAAGTGTCAATGTGCGTCAACAAGGTGGATCGATGACCTTGTGAAGGCCGCAGGAATCCACTGGATGCGGGAAGCACAGAACCGGTCAAAATGGTGGTGCTTGGGGGAGGCCTATGTCCGGCAGTGGACGTCATTCGGCTGAAATGATGATGACGATGATGATCTTGACAAAATATCTTAATGAGGAAATTAAGAAAAAAAAAACAAGTGACAGCGACACTGCAAAATTGTTTCCAAAACTGCTGCATGCAGCCTTAACCCGGATAATAAAACGGAACCTCACATCGCCAATTCTTATACAAAATAGAACTATCTTAATGTAATAAACCAAAATGGACACTGTATTCTTAGGTCATAGGGAAAACATAAAACGTAACCAGTAGTACTATTCTGTAAAACATCTCACCGTGAAAACTTAGGTGAAGTGAGCTGTCAATAGTGTCAATTCCTAGCATAGGATGGGATGACAGTTCACTAGCAGCTCACTTCACCTAAGTATTCACGGTGGGAATTTTACAGAATACATCGGCTGAACCTGTTACGAAGAAATGACGAATTAAGGCTCCCACAAAGTAGCGCGATCTGACTCTAGTAGAAAAATTTCTATGTAGGTATAAAAACTTCATAGAAATTGCTTTGCTTGATTAGTCGTCTGCGAGAGCCTTTAAAGGGCCACATAATATCTATCCTGTTACGTCACAATATGAACATAACAGCACATTGTTCTATCACAAATTGACAGCATTACGAGCAGTGTTCACCCACGCTTATTTACTCCTTATTTGATAACAATAGCAAAGCCTCCTTTGATACAGTAAATTGATTTACAAAACAAACACAATAGTCTTTGAACAATTGATATCGAGTTAGTTATGATTGGGTTTCCCAGTATGTAATATTGATTAGTCATAGTTCAATACCAAATATCTTGTGTGCCTTATTAGGAACGGTTTATTAACTGTAACGCCCTTAATCCATGGGTTATAGTCCTTAGAAGCAGATAGCAATACCTTCACTATTGAATATAACATTAAAGATATCGATCACTTTTTTGACGATAACAATAGTTGTTCTAAGACACGAACGTCGCCATTTAAAGGCCTGAGTTTCAATCGTAACTTGTATCCATCTTGCAGCTATAATTTTCCCGTTCAATCAACTCAGCCTATCGCAGTCCACTCCTGGACATAGGCCTCTCCCAGGCTGTGCCACTACACCCTGTCCTCCACCTTCCCCATCCACCTTTTTAAGGTCGTTAGTCCATCTAGCTATGGGGCGTCCCACACTACGCTAGCCGACTCAGGACTTGTCTGCTCCACCGGCCATCGGTCTTTCGACAAACATGGCTAGCCCACTGCCACTTCAACTTGCTTACTCTGCAAGCTATGTCAGTAACTTCGACTCTTTTCCAGATAATTTCATTTGTGATTTTCCCATAAGAAAACATGAAACCCGAATTACACGTTTCCCAAGCCCGGAAATGATATAAGAATCCCTTGTTTATTATCACAGACAGCGAGGCGTTAATAATTGCTGGGCAGTCTGTAAATAAATTTTACTTTTTACAACTTTTACTTACCTACAATATGTTTTTATTTATTTATTTTTATTCATTAACTCATACATTTGTTTTAACAGGTAAGACCCAAGCCAACAAAAGTATAGTCATGAATTGCTAATTGTCCAGTCCCAAGTAACGGGTCTGGGTAAAAGCACAAGTTACACAGTGGACAACATACTAAGTTTCACCCTCTGGAATTCCGATATGAAATGATATGAATATTATATATAATAATTATTATAATATATGAATTTTGATATGATACGCGTGGCTGAGCTGAAAGCAATTTAATCTGTCGACAAAGTTGTACATAGTACTTAAAATGCTGTTAACGTTTTTCTAGAAACGTTAATAGGGCTTAAAGGAATAAAGTTAAGTATTTTATTTGTTCATGGACGGATAGCAGGAGAAAATCAGGATAAATATTTTAAATATAGCTTCGTACATACGTATTATGTTAAGAATAGCTCAGATAGTGTCCAGCAAAAATGTATGTTAAGGCTTAAATTTGGTCCTTGGAGAAATAAAATAAAAGGAAAAGTGATACTCTACAAGTATTAATGTTCACATGAACAATTATAATGGCCGTCCACAACGAGTATTGTTCCCTTACCATTCAAACATCAAATCGCAATCCATTAACTAATAAACAAAAATTGGAATATTCGACCAACTGGTGAATACTCGTAATAAACAAAAGATATGAATGTTAATTACTCTGATCTAAATTTAACACCTTTCACCCCATTTTGTCGTTTATTCACAAAGCTGCTCAATTCATTGGACTCGAAAGCGGATTAATTTCCATTCATACAATATTATTGTGATATTTGAACAAAATTTCCAATTAAAACGGTAAGACCTAGACTCTGTTAAAGTAAACACGGTTGAATAAACATGCAAGAATATTGGTATGCCTTTGTCAGATACCTTGGTAGTTGGAATTCTATAATTAAAGTGTAAAGTTCAATCACAGCAGATACTTACTACAAACCTAAGGACATAATCAGCCTATAATGTTTCCACTGCTGAGACACAGGCCTCCTCTCAGTGAGAGGGAGTGAGCCGTAATCCACCACGCGGGCCCAGTGCGAGATGGTAGATGTGTTCGATTTTTTAGTTCTAGGACATGCCGGTTTCCTCACGATGTTTTCCTTCACCGTTTTTAGAGCAGTGGTGATGAAATTACACAAAGTAAAGTGCCTGCTTGGGGTTCGAAATAATAACATCTCCAACTTCTAATGCAATATGAAAGCACTTTAACAATCCCTGGCTATAACACTAATGGTAAACAAAATGCCTCAAACGTTTCATTAGGAAAACAGGCAAAATTAATTTTGTCGACTCAAAGCATTTCGAATTGAATTGAAATTGATATTAAAAGTGAGTCGGGCCCAAATTGTTCGTTGATTGAATGAATCAATTTATCAAAACTTATTTCGATATTGAAATTCGATTTCAATCATAGAATAAGGAGCGCTATGGAAATATTAGATACCACTAAGATATTGATGAGAAAGCTAGGTATCTTCAAAGGGATAATTAAATTCAATATATTTCAAAGAACGTTATCGGAATACAAAAGTATGATGTCTTTGAGGGTTTAAGTGGAAGCAATGAAGAGTATGAAGGCTTTTAAAAGGAACCGCTGCTGTGTGGCCTTTTGCGTTGGAAAAACGAATACTGGAACGTTTTATTTAGATTTCCTTCAATAAACAAACATTTAAATAGTTGCGTTAACTCGGGATCGTACACCGGGTCGCTTTACCCGTGCTCGTCTGGATTGCCAACTTTTACCGGATTGCGAGATACCTACCTCTTCCAAGTTTCTGTTTGGGCTAACAAGATAAATAACATTTTTCATCATGTTTTGTCTGGTACGTTACCTAGGGCGTGTGCAAGTGAACTTGACTTCGCCTTAGGTACTTGACTTTGGAATAAATTCGGAAAGAGGAGTTAACAGAGAAGATCTTACAGACGGAACGAACGGCAACAGGATTATCTACAATATAGATGATTCAAAATTACAAATCAAACTCAATCAAGTTGAGTGGATGAGTAAGGAAGATTTAGGGAGACAATAATTGGAATAATTTAAAACCTGCACTTAAGAAATGGAAGGTAATATCATTGATGATATTACTTAGTGATATTACCATGTCTCAATTTCTAATGTAAATGAACATTATGTAGATGATCCTGGTGCTATTGAATCAATACTTGATGGACCAATAAACGTGCTTCAATTGCCTAAATCATCTGTAATAAGTAGTAAGTCATAGCACAAACCTGTACTCGCTGGCATCTAATGAGGCTCTGTGTATGCGTAAGTATCCTTAACACCATGTGTTCTATAGTACTCTGTTCTTCAAACACCATCCTGGCGAGGTCCAAGAGAACCTGATTCCTCTTGACTTCTAACTGGGATCTTTCGTAAAGCTGTGCGTTCCGAAGACCGATGCCACAGAACTGGAGGTAGGATGAGAAGACTTTCTCATCATAGGACGTGAAGGGACCGTCGCTCTGTTTGTTTATAACCTGAAAAATAAGGTAAATTAGTAAAATATAAATTTTCTACTCAAAATATTGGTGGTTAGAAAAATATTCGATTCTCTTCAGTAATGTGGTAAAGATGAAGAATAAATTGTTTTTAAGGAAATTGAGAGAAACAATTTCTATAATTCGAAATAAATTTATAGCTTCAAAACAGTAAACAAATTCTTTAATCCCAAAAGAAAAATATTACCTACAAAAACAGTTACAATATTTGACGCTCGTTCATCAAAAAGAAATGTATGTGCAAAAACAAATATTAGATTAAAAAAATATCGTTCTTCGTATTTCAATATATTATTCGGAAGTGACGTTAAAATTCACTATTTGCTGGGAAATTATTACCAGGCAGACGCCATGAGATGATACAAAGTTAGCCAACATTCGCCAAGCAATTTCAATTCCACGTCGGAATATTTATAACTTATACGCTTAGGACTTTGCAAACTTTTTTGATTTCATCTTTTTCTTCGCTGAGCTCTCATTTCGCCGTTTCCCAGATGTTTTTGAAATAACATTTCAAATGTAAACAGGCCGAAAATGTCTTTAAGCGAACAAGATTTATAGATGACATAAAAGAAATCTTGTTATTGAAAGCGGTGTAATGAAAGTTTAATGGATAATGTCGTGGTATTCATTTAATTTAAACCGGCTACATACCTGAGCAACACCGATGACCTCTCCATTAATGTCCTTAATGGGCATACAGAGAAGTGACCTCGTTTTATAACCCGTCTGCTGGTCAATGTCGTGGTTAAACCTTTCATCCTGGAACAAAGAAAAACAAAATATAAATACACTGATACCTGACAATCTAATAATCTTCTTTGAGTAGAAATCTTGTTCTTTTGAAAAGACATTGGCATGACGACGATGTTCATTGCATAATCAGCCTATAACGTTGCCACTGCTGGGACACAGGCCTCCTCTCTGTGAGAGGGAAATGTATCGTTATCCACCACGCGAGCCCAGTGCAGGTTGGTAGACGTTGCATGTCTTCGTATTTTTGGTCCTAGGACATGCCGGTTTCCTCACAATGTTTTAAGTAAAGCGCCTGCCTGGATTCGAACCCACAACCTACAACGTAAGTTGGGGCCGTTACCACTAGGCCACCACTGCTCTGATGTTCATTTAGCTAGTCTTTAATTGAACTATTATTACTCGTCTGAATGGGGCTACTTCCAAATCGAGTCTCATAACAGGAACTGGGCCGAGTAATCAGAGCTGTGGTAGTGACCGCAGACCGCAGCCGTCCTCCGAGGCGCAGGCGCCTCTTAGTACTCTCAATATTATTACTTCTTCTGCAACTTATCCTACGAACAACCACGGAAATAAATCCCATTTATAAGTTCATTCATCGTGTGCGTGTTACTTTTTGAAAATACAAAACCGAGAATTTCAATTGAATATATTTTATAGCTGGGAATATATTACATATTATTGGAAAAAATAGTTCGGCCTGGGGAAATGAATAAATTCCTCTTATTCGCAAATCGCAATATCATAACAACCACGTACCTACAGTTGTAAATATGAGTGGGAAGTTGAAATTTTACTCAAAGGTGGCTTCACTGAGGCTTCAGTACCTAATCGGCATAAATATTCACATTGTGTTTCGTCAACCTAGATAGCGGTAACGTGCACCGAACCGCCGATTCGCGGGCGCTAGTTTCGTATAATTTATTCTAGCAAACACCGTAAATCTGTCGCCAGTGAAGAATGCGATTTGAGGAATCCGTTGTATCGGCGAATTTACGACTCGAATGACTGGATGCCACAATGCAGTGCGAACACGAACATTCGTTGAACCACATTCCAACGTATGGAGCCAAGCCAAAAGGGGAGGTATATTGCGAGCCACCGTTCATTACCAACGCCTGTCAGCCAGCCAGATTGGGCTTAAACCATCCATTGAGCATACATGTCACACTTTCGGTAAAGCCGAGCAAATATTTTGGAGTTAAAGGCCGTTTGTCAAACGTCTGACCGATATAAATCTGTCCACGAAATTGGAAATTGAACCAATAAAGCCATTTGGCAACATACATTCTTGATATGCATATTAATAGCTGGCGAGATAACGCTGGCGTCTTTCATTTGGATTTGCAAAATTGTTAAAGGATTAAGTTTTAACTTGAAGTCTTAAATGACATTCAAATTCTTCAGCCAATGAGTGCTTACATTTTAATAAAGTTGAGAGCCGGAAAACATTTGCTTGATGCTCCATTCCTTCACGCAATAAACTAAATCTTCTAACGACAACAATGTTGACAAATCTCAAAACTTGAACAGCCAATCTTCGCCATCTTCGCCAAACATCGCATTATTCTGGTTGGCCCGTTCGTAATGAGAATGTAATGTTAAGCGATACCCAAGTAGTGACTAAGACAGATTGCGGCATTCGTGTAGCAATTTCGTCCGCCATTACTGCTTGAGACATTCGGTAATTTAATATTGATTCCGACTAGATACCTACTATGCACGTGTATAGTTAATTTTGAGAGGTACTCAGAGTAAGTTCCAACCATGTTAATAAATTCGGCAATCAAACAAGCAAATCAAACTGTCACCTCACCATTAAATTAATTAAATTATTATGCAGTTAGAAATTCTATCAAATTAGATGCTGAAATATCACTGTGGTGTTAATTTTCTTATGGAATATTTGGCACGGGATCAAAAATTCTTCCGCATAATCAGCTTCTCCAAAGTTAGAGCTATCCTAGCGCAGCATGACCGACTATCAAATTTTGTTAAAATAAAAACTAACTCTTGCCAACTCAAGAGCTTTAAATCGAATACGCGAGATTCCATTCGGAATTTCGGATACAAGTTTCCCCGAGGAAGGATTTTATATCTTCGTGGGGAAGTGTACTATCTCAGGGAGTTTTTACTCCAAATAAGAGTTCACAGAAATCAAAACCTGACATCAAAATAAAACGTTAGCAATCGAAGTTTCCATTTACGATTCTGATCTTGGACGGATCGTAAAAGTAATAGTAGCAATTGGACGTTCAGGAATGCTAAATTCTTTCAAGCTACTGACTGCGACAGTGTTAATATTGAACTTCACAGAAAGTAAAGCCCTTTGATACGTTTTCGTCGCAAATTCTCTTTGTGCCAGACAAAATATTCATATTCAATCTCGTGTCAGATGACATGTTCACTCACACAAGCAGAACATTCAGACGATTCTTTATATTTATTATTATTTATTTTACTGTCATAATATCTACAGGATCAGCAGAACTCTCGATACGTTATTCACACCATTTTGCTGGCAATACATTGTCAGGAAGTAATTTAAATTATATAGTTTTCGAAGCGGTGTTGATAGTGTGACTGTCCATTGTTTCTCCCTTTTTAACGTCAGCACTAGCGCGAAAAAGAGTGCGATATGGTTGCTTTGACCACATTACACAATAAATGTAGTTGTAATGTTTTTCAAAACATGGCAAAGAAAGACTCATGTAGGTTTGGTAGAGATAATACGCATGAAAAAGAAAACAATCCGGTTTCTATATTTTATGAATTCCAAACTACCTCAAGCTTATAATTGAGGCAAGCTTGAGCAGTTCGCTCACTTCGTTTTCTTTTTATTAAATCCAAAATCTCGGAAATCCTTAAACCACGAACGAAGGATAGAACTTTTTATTTCGCCATGTAACAGATTCGTGGCCGGCTTAGCGTAAAAGTGCTAATGTTAGGCTTTTCTTCTAAAGGCTCCATTATCCCCTTAGAAATTTACACGATTCGCACAGCCAATATTATCTACAAACTACTTGGAGCAACTTCCCAAATAATAGAACTAACATTTTACGCTACCTAAATAAACGTTGTAGGTTTTTTTAACAAATAGAATTGTTTTATAGAGCTTTCGTGGTAGGAATTAGGATAGCTTAGGTCTTGAGGAAGCAAATATTTCGGCTAAGACCAATTCAATGACGCAGTTTCCACCTGTAATATCTCTCCTCTATCACTATGTAGATTTTCCGATTTCGATGGGCTCATGTCTCAGCAGCAGACGCCTGAGGGCTGATATATATCAGCACATATGTACGAGAACAAAAAGAACTTGAAAAGTAGTCAGATTAAAAGGGTCAAACCCTGTTCAAAATGCGGATGCATAGATAAATTCCTACCCAACTAACTTGACCCTAGAAAGAGCGATAGGAACTGCCATCAAGCTACACGTAACGTATAAAACGGACAAACATTTCATTTTCATAACAGCACTGTTCAAGTAGTAAGCATTCCAATGTGTAATTTTCCTTGGAGTATTATCGTTGGGAAATAAATACACATTACTGCGTTGCGTAAAAGGTAACTTCCTGTAACCTTCGAGCTTCAATATTGTTATGGTAATTTATGTTTCTTTATTGTGCCTACCTCAATACTCGTATACCATTTGGCATTTAAGATTATCAGCTGATTTACAAGTGGTCTGAATGTTGTAAAATAAATATTTATGTAATAATCCGTTTTATCGCTCCATAGATTATTATTTAAGAACAGATTTAGTACTTGAATCTGTTTTAAGAAAGAAAGACAATTATAAGAATAAACACAAAGTACATTAAAAGGAGTACAAAGGGAAAATCGTTGTTTTACGTCTTCCTAAAATGTTCAAAGAAAAAAATGTTGCGCTGAGAAGCCGCGCCAGAAGGCATGTTTAATTACATAACGAGGACGGGTGTCAAGTAACGAAGAAACCATGACGGCGTTTAATTATCACGAAATTAATTTACTTCAAGGTCACAATGAGGTAGGCGTACACGTATGGGTGCGTCTTGGCAGTTTAAATTACAAAATCAAAGGAAATTAAATAATCCTCTTGGAAATTTTAACAGTGTTCTCATAACAAGGTTAGGTCTAAGATAATATATCAGAAATGAAAGAGACATGGGACATATATGATGTGGCAGAACATTAGATGTTCTTTATAAAGCAATCACACAATGTAACGGAGCATGAAATAGAAAACGTTGTGACACTAAATGACAATTTTCCAGTCAAGTTGACAAACATAGCCGCACTTTGTCACATAATAACGAAGTTTGTCAGCTTCAAACATAATCCTATAACTATCGAAGTAGAACAAAATAAATGTAGTGTAGGTAGTAGTGTAGCGATATTGTACGCAATCTGTTTAGTGCGATCTTTCAGAGGCATTTGTATGCTAATCGTTTTCATAAACAGTGGATACGTGAGCACGCATGAACTGCCAATCTTGGCAAGGTCAGGGGCTTGGAGGCGGGCCAGGATGGGAGGCCGTAGTCATCCCAAGATACCATCTAGTTAAGACCGAGAATTAATCTGCAAAAGGATCGGCCTTCAAGAGAACAAAAAGCATTGAAAGAAACCAAATAATAATAGCAGAAAACACAAAACGTCTAAAAAGAAAACTCCTATTCGTTGGATGCCAGTATGCTAAAGATGAATGAATCACGTTCATAATTTAAACGAGCTTAAATCCTAAAGAAAACAAATTCTTCTGCTATAATATTCATGACCGGAGCCGTATGTTTCATACACAAATTACTCATAATACCGTACTAAACGTACATTTATAAGTCCCACGTACGAGACACATCAAATTTTTATATATTTGGAATATTCTTTTGGACTTTTGGTTCCAATGTCGTGGTTTTTTTATCTTTACAATTGAATAATTAATTGGCCATCATTTTGCTAGCTGAGTCATTTATTATTATCACCGCTCATTTGTCGTCTATCAGCCAAAACACGTGTAACATTATTATTTGCCTTGCTATCTTTAAAGAAAACACCCACATATTTATTTCTCCCACCATCTGCAGACGAATAAACTAAAGATAGTATTTGGAAGTTTATTTATGTGAGGTTGCTGGTAAATCCAGCTGGGTCGACATCAGCGAATTCATGAAGTGACTAAAAAGGGATAGCATTTTTAAGCGCGCAATTTATCCAGCAGTGGATCATGTCGCTGGGAATAATTTATGTGCACTCGTACTGTTCTGACGAATCTCGGCGAGGCGGTGTGCCCGCTCCACGGATTACATGAAATGCTGGAATTTCTTCACAGGGAGAGATACAAATCTGGACGCTTACGTTTAGTCGCTGTTTTGGGCAGAATGTTTTCTTTCTGCAATTTTACTTCAAAGTTGCGCTGTTTTAAAATAGAAGAAAGCTGGATGTTTAAAATAAATGTCAAGTATTCACCGTTCTATTTATTTATGCAGTTAAATTATCCTACTTCTCCTTAAAACAGAAAAACCCTACAGAAAGGTAATAAATATTCAGACTCCAGTACCGCACTCAATTTATGTATTCTGCTACATTGCCTAACCTTACGAACTCTTACACACACCCCACAACAACAAAAGCTACTGCTACTATTCTCTCGTCCGAAATTACGAATTCACAAATAAAATCCTGCGGGAGAAAACCGAACAAGAAAAACCGCTTACATAAGTAAAATTACCTCTAGAGAGATTCTCCGAAGACCTTGATGAATTAGATTCGCTTGATCCTTGCGGGGCAGAATGAAAAATTGACATCGATGAATAAAACTCAAGCTTGAAGGCTGGCAACGTTCTACGAACAAGCCCCATCCTCGACAAAGTACAGTGAACATTTGTTCCCATAAATCAGGGCATGTCCAACGAAGATATATTACAATACTTGGATTAAGTGATTGTCAATGGATAAGAAACAATCGATGACAGATTTATTGAGAATATAATAGAGCAACATAAATATAAAACTGGAGGACATTTATCACGTCAAATTTTCTTTTCGTTTGCGATTGAATTAAATGCGGTGTGATTAATTTTATTTTGCATAAACATTAATAACACGTTCAACAAGATGTCTAAATTTTAACTGCTTTTTATTAAATTGTAGATTTATTTGAGTATTTTATTTAGAAACATTTATCATTGAGAAGTGACCCCATCAAGAGAGTGATAACCCTGTTCTATTGTACCTGCTAAACAATGTGTCTGCTGTCAAATTTCATGCTGCCATTGGTAGACCAAGATTACTACAATCAGTACTTAATGGAGATTCGAGCATAGATCCAGTTGAAAAAACCTCTCTGCAACCGGAGGGTAGACAAGACGCCTAGGGAGAAAATGCCATATCCCGTTTTTCAGCATCGGAAAACCACTTATAGAGCGCTGTACATTTCACAACGCAGTCATCTTGAGCAGCCAAGAATTGCTTATTGAATGTTTGCACTCTGCAACTTCCGAAATTGATACTGAGTAAACCGATACCACTTTAACATTATATAGCGCTTTAAATCGCAAAGAAAAACTGTAAATGGACTTCGCACATAATATTCCAAAATGTTATGAGAAAACTGAAAACCATTTTAGACTTTGCTTGTTTTAAACACAAGTTTACTTAGGTTAGTTTACAAGTTTCGAGTTTCGTCACGAAAATAAACACGGAAACACGTGAAATATTACGAGTAACATGAAGACAGAGCACATAAAAAACCTAAGCGTGTACATCAGTAGTAGGTATATTGATTATTTTATGTAGGTATTTCTAGCCTTCCTATTCCTCTCTCCCTTTTTTCTTTTTTTCCTTTTTATTCTACTTTTCTTTATTAAGAAAACTAGAAAAAAATAACTTTTTATTGTTGATTTCTAGTGGAACCCATATCGACGATGAAATTTCAAGAACTCCTAACTAACATTTTTGCAATTTTACTTTTTTTACGTAGATACTTTAAATAATCGTTTGTAAAGTATATTTATTTATTTATTAAATCTTTATGCACAAGTAAAAACTGTACAAAGGCGGACTTAATGCCTTAGGCATTTTCTACCAGTCTACCTTAGGGTGATACAGAGACAATACACAGTAGGTGCTATAACAGAGAAAAAAAAAATATATATAAGAAAATATTTCTAACTACGATATAAGAATATATATCTTACGTAAAAAAAGTAAAATTGCAAAAATGTCAGTTAGGAGTTCTTGACATTTCATCGTCGATATGCTTTCTTACTCAGACAGACGATATTAAATAATTGAAGAGTCACGTTACCTAATGTTATATTTCACGTACACGCATGTTATAGCAGTTTTACTACATTAAAGTTTATGACGTCATAATTACACGTCGAATGCATACATTGCCAGAATCATCTGCTTCAATGAAGTTCTAAAATTAACAAAATATTTCGTATACCTACTAAACCATCGCAATAATTTACGAAACAACCCCACTCAATAATAATCCATACGATCCGAAAATAACTCAAAGATGTACTTTGAATCCAAATTCTAAGTATAGTATTAATTTATTCTAAACTAGGTTTTGCCCGCGGCTTCGTCTGCATGGAGGTCGGAAATTATAGACAACCTACAATCGGGATAAAAAAAGTATCCAATGTCCTAAGATCATGAAATATTTATTCGTTATTGAGTGTTAATCTTAAGACGATATTAAATAATTGAAGAGTCACGTTACCTAATGTTATATTTCACGTACACGCAAGACACGCATGTTATAGCAGTTTTACTACATTAAAGTTTATGACGTCATAATTACACGTCGAATGCATACATTGCCAGAATCATCTGCTTCAATGAAGTTCTAAAATTAATTAACTAATAAATAAATAAATAAATATAGTAATAAATATATAAATTAACTAAACCATCGCAATAATTTACGAAACAACCCCACTCAATAATAATCCATACGATCCGAAAATAACTCAAAGATGTACTTTGAATCCAATTTCTAAGTATAGTATTAATTTATTCTAAACTAGGTTTTGCCCGCGGCTTCGTCTGCATGGAGGTCGGAAATTATACAACGACAACCTACAACCGGGATAAAAAAAGTATCCAATGTCCTAAGATCATGAAATATTTATTCGTTATTGAGTGTTAATCTTATAAGATAGACATTTAGCATTGGTACAGTTTAATAGATATTTTTAAGAGGAATAGTTCCATTATACATTGTTTTTTTTTATAACAGAATTGGTTTACGCGGTGCACGTCGGCATGATTTTTTCCGACATCTTCGACAATCATCGTCATGTTTCAGGCAATTTACACAAAACCTTAATGAATTACTTAAACCTTCCTTATAAATCACTCCGTCCATTAGTGAAAACCGTGTGGAAATCCGTTCGGTAGTTTTTGAGTTTATCACGTTCAGACAGACAGACAGACAGACGGGGCGGGGGGGCTTTGTTTTATAATACACTAGCGGCCCACCCCAGCTTCGCACGGGTGCAATTTTTGTTTTCGAATTTTCGAAATGTTCTTTCATACAAACCTTGTCCTGGCAATACCGAACACAAGTTTTGACAGGTGCGAGGCAGAAATTGATCTATGAGTGCCGTTTCTAGACACTCTCTTAATTTATACTGTGCTAAAAATACAAGCGGGCAAATATCCATTGTTATATTTTTATTAATATTTAACTTGCTTTTACCGTTCGAACCACTTTTTTTTTTTTTTTTTTTTTTTGATGGCAAATTATCTAATGACTCCTCCCGCTCTGGGTGGAGCGGAAGGGAGTGTCAGACTCTTACTGACTAAAACCCACCCGTGTTCCTTCCTTAGCCCTTTATGTTCCGGGGCAGCGGTAACCCTTTCGGACGATCCCGCTACCCCGGCAGGCTTCGGCCCTGGCGGGCCCCTTCCTTTATGCTGACATCTCTTTGAGGCGCGCGTGGAACACATACGCGCCGTCCGGCACGGGCCTGGTCCTGATCGGACGGAGAGCTACCCATTACTCTCCGTCCGCAGGCCCGCGCCTACGGTGGCCGGGAGTCGTCACGCGGCTCCCGACGCCCGTAGCGTCTCCCGCGGCGGCTGAGGCGTGCGGCTCTCTCCCTGAGCCGTCCCGCCACCTCCTTCGCTAGCATGACTGCTTCGCAGAAGGAGGTGACCGCCTCCCACTCCCTCTCGCCCCGGACCATGGCTTGAACCAGGGCCGGACGCGAGAGGTCGCCGCCGTTGCCGATCGCCTCTACGAGGACACGGCGGTGCTCCGCCCAAGCGGGGCAGACCTCCACCGTATGCTCCACCGTGTCCTCTGGGCGATCCTCGCAATGATGACACCCGGGCGTCTCCTCCCGCCTGATGATGTGCAGGAACCTCCCGAAACATCCGTGTCCGGTGAGGACCTGCGTCAGACGGTAGGTGAGAACGCCGTGACGCCTCTCTAGCCACTCCTCAAAGAGGGGTCTTATCGCCACTATCGTGGCGTGCCCTGCGCTGGGTTGCGATAGTCGCTCTCTCCATGCCACCATGAGATCGCGCCGGAGGTCTGTCCGCTCCGCCGCTATTTGCCGCGGAAGCGGAGTTTCCCCCCGGCGTAGTGCCTCCGCGCGCCACTCATACAGGCGCGCAAGGACTTTCGCCTCCAGATCCCATGGCGGCATTCCGGCAAGGAGGCTTGCCGCCTCGCCCGAGATCGTGCGGTATCCCCGGATCAGCCTTACGGCTACCACCTTTTGGGGCGCGTTCAGGTAGTGGGCGTTCGAACCACTTAGACGTGTTTCAGTTCTTTTGTGCAAAACTTTTTTTTCTCCCGCGGTTCTGTATTTTTTTACACAATAGCCCTGCGTTGGCGTTCGCATGAAAAGTTTAAATTGGGTGAAAAATCACCCTACGCAATGTTGCCAGTAAGTACTGCGTAGCTATTCGCAACCATTTAAAACGCTTCCATACACAATCGAACATCAGTCAATTTTATTAAAAGAAGTCCTCTAAACGCTGTTCACAAATCCAAAACCCAAAAATGTTGTCAGTTTAAATCAAATAAGTCAAGAGCCATCAGCAATAAAAAAAAAATAGACGACCGCTGTTCTTCCGACAGATGTTTGCTGCCGGGGTCTAGCCAAGTCAGGTTATCGGAATGTGTCATTTTCGACACGATATCCTGTGGAATGGCTGTGAATAGCTATGCAGAACTCACTTCCAAAATGCATCATAATTCGTTCAAAATTTCGAACCTTCATAATAGAGAAATTGAAATGAACTGTCGCATTTATTACATGCATTAAGAAGGATATGCTCTAAGTAGTACTATAAAAAACCTAGATAAATGATAGATAGATTAGCTACAAGACATTAAACTGTCGTGATAACATGCCTCGATTAGCAATTACGAGGACATAAATATTTAAATCTGTTTTTAATCGTCTTTTACAAAAACCGCGATTTTATCCTATTAATAATGGATTAAAAATGGTCTTCATTAAATTTAAAGAAATAATTAATAAGAAGACCCACTTCAGCAGAATTATTCGTTAATTTATTTGCCTACGTTAATGGCATTGATTATGGACCAAGTTAATTCTAGAGATCCTCTATCTAAATCATTGGAAATGTCAAAATTGTTGACAGTTCATTTTAGGTAAAATGGAAACAGAAAATTCTTATTAAATAAATATGGACGAAGTAAGTCGTAATAAAATATGAATACTTAATTAAATTGAATGAGCATTTCGGGTAAAATTATTTTAATGGATTTTTTTCCTATTACAGGATATCATACGACAACCGTTTCCCGGAAGACTGATAATAGCTTTCATAAAGTGTGTTTTCCTTTGAACGGCAACTATGGGCGTCTACGCCAACAATGTGTCAGGTATAAAAATTGCAACAGTGTTTGAATAATGGAAGTTTGCTACTCCGACGCCTGTGGGCGTACCTACATCACATGAAATTGCATTGAAGCCTTTCTAGAAAACTGTGGGTGGGATACGAATCTTCTGGGAAAGTATTATTAAAATGTTAATATGCCTTGCTACTGAGAATTCGTACATTATTAACTCTTTTAAAATCTCTGTAGCGAGCGTTCGAACATCATACGTCACGCGTTACTTATTTTTTTCAAAAGTTTTCATATCTAAGGTTCCACCGCGGCAGATTTGCCAAAAATGTAAACAACAATGGCCGCTCGAAATTGAATAAAATCGATAAAAAAGAGTATTTATTTTAAGTAATGTTTGTTTTCGTCTAGTTAGCTCGGAGATTTAAGCGCAGGCCACACCGCCAGCTAGCGGGCGGGCGGGCTAGGCGGCCGAACATCGTTTCACCTCTTTACATACTTCGGTTCACACCGCGAGCTACCGACTAACCTAACGAGCTAAGCTAACGAAATATCCGACGATTCCAGCGAAGCTACTTGTTCACCTCGTTGGCGCGCCCGCGCTTCGCTAGCTTAGCTCGCCCGCCAGCCCGCTCGCCCGGTTCGTTCGCCGACAATGGAAAGATAGAACGCTAACCTCTCGCTCTCCCATCCGCGCCCCCCGCTTCGCCCGCTTAGCCCGATTCGCCCGCTCCGCGCGCTCCGCCCGTCGCTCGTCTGTCCGCCCGGTTCGTTCGCCGACAATGGAAAGATAGAACGCTAACCTCTCGCTCTCCCATCCGCGCCCCCCGCTTCGCCCGCTTAGCCCGATTCGCCCGCTCCGCGCGCTCCGCCCGTCGCGTCGCTCGTCTGTCCGTAGTTTTCGGTGTGAACCCTATAGTTTAGCTCGCCAATATTTCGCGTAGTTTGTATAGTTTCCTTCGTACGCTTCGCCCACCCGCCTAGCCCGCCCGCCCGCTAGCTGGCGGTGTGGCCTGCGCTTTAGACGAAAACAAACATTACTTACTAGATTTCGTCTAGTTAGCTCGGAGATTTAGACGAAAACTAACATTGCTTTAAATAAAAACTCTTGTTTATCGATTTTATTCAATTTTGAGCGACCATTGTTGTTTACATCTTTGGCAAATCTGCCGCGGTCGGACTTTACACCGGTAATACATTTCTCTTTCACCTTGAACGTTTTCCTAACATAAATCTTTTAAATGTAAGAGCTTAAAGCTTTTGCAGCAGCATAAGTGGATTGTATAAAAATTCGGTGCGAAGAGTGTTCAAACTAAATTCCTTTTATCCATAACATGTTGACGGATAAAATAGCTTTACCGGTTTACTTCACCGGTAACTCAAGTGTTAAAGATAATTTTGACTTTGAAGAAACGTCTCAGAAAGCCACGTTTTTGCCAGATTGGCTTGTCGCGCTAGCGGGTTCCATTTTACTGTATTAATATTGGCTTGTGATGTTTGTGTCGTATCTATACATACTAATAATAAAGCTGAAGAGATTGTTTGCTTGTTTAAACGGGCTAATCTCTGG
This sequence comes from Hydraecia micacea, assembly GCA_914767645.1. Lineage (NCBI taxonomy): Eukaryota > Metazoa > Arthropoda > Insecta > Lepidoptera > Noctuidae > Hydraecia > Hydraecia micacea. The sequence continues at coordinate 9,524,379 of OU611794.1, forward strand.
AACTACCCAACGGTCGGATTTGAATAATTTTAATTTAACATCACGCTAGAGCCCTTAGGAGCCATGCAAAAACAAAAAAAGTCAGAAAGAACACCGAGTGAAAACGATGTAATAGAGCGGGCAGGCGATGCGATGCGACGGGGTGGGTCGGCAGAACAAGTATATAGTAATATAGTATAAAGCACTTATTTTGGTCTTAAGTCAGAATTTTATTTTTTTAAACTGAACTTGTCCTTTTTGTCTGAGTCTGAAATAAAGTCCTAAAAACTCGTTACGCCTAACTCAATGATCAATGAGACAGTTAAGAAGAAATGCCATGTAGAAGTAAAATTACAAAAGCCAGCCAGCTAAAAATGCCACATTAACTTAAACGCGATCATTTGACAGAACCCAGGCGTGTACAAGAAATACGAATGTGCGTGGATAAATGCCCAGGTGATAAAACGCAGACCTAATGACAGTCTGTTGAAAAATGCTCGACTGTAGTTTATATTCGTGTGTGACGGAGTTAGGGAAAATACGGCTTGTTTTTGTTTTGAAAAGATCTTTTATGTACTTTTTCTTGCAAAGAGAAACTGATTTTTTTATAGAAGAGTAGGTAATTCTCCATTATGGTTGTGGGTAAATAAAAACAAATCATTTATTTTCCTAATAATAATAATAATCGGCCTGTATTATCCACTTGGCCTGTATTATTTTATTCAATTTCGAGCGGCCATTGTTGTTTACATTTTTGGCAAATTTAGCGCGGCCGAACTTTACATACAAACACTTTGCCTGATATACAGAGAACTTTACTATATAAGTCCTGCTACTGTCAGTGTTTAATGATCAGTCGTAAACGGATATTACTGTAAAATTTTTTTGTTTTGCCTCTCATATATTTCATGAGACCCTGAGTCGGGTCGCTGGGAACAAAATATTATTGTGCGTCATTAACTTATGTCGTTTTAAACGCAGTCATTTATTTAAGGGGACTACATAAGTACATACATGATCTAAGCGCGGTCACTATCGGACTGCATTGAAAAGAAAGAGAAGCGCGATGACACAACGCTGTTAAAGCAATTATCTATTCTTGGGACTAAAAAATTAAAACACTAGTGCTTTAGTATGTTGCTTGTAGAATAATCTGACAAACAAATCTGAATGATTGTATGTATACCTATTAGTATGGTTTTTATCGTAAAAATAAAGTTTTTAGAGGTATCTTCATGATTTTTTTCTATCGTATCAAATTAGTTGTATTATGTTTTAAAAAATTCGAAGATATGTGACATCTACCAACACAAACTGGGCCCGCGTGGTGGATTACGGCCCACTCCCCCTCACTGAGAGGAGGCCTGAATCCCAGCAGTGGGAACATTATAGGCTGATTATGTATGTGTATATTATGTATGTTTCAACACACTATCTACCTAGCATACATATATATTTATGTCGTATATCCTGAAGAATATCATAGTTTCTGATTTTGTTTACTGTAGTCGATCATATACTTTTATTGCTTCTAAAACTTGCGTTTTTTGCGTTTAGGTCCTGTAATCTCCTTAAGGGTCATGATATACTGCGGGGATGACCACCCGCGTAAGATACACAAAATGCCTTTCATTTTGATAGTTCAGCCACGTTCGTTGCGTTATTTACGTGGTCGACAAACATTTTTTTTTTCAAACGTATAAAACAATGTATTAGCTATTTCCTTCAAAATTCATCGATTTGTGATTGAAAATGTTTTAAGGAATTGGGGTGCAGGTCTTATCAATAAATGCGATCAAACACAATTTATAAAAAAATCTATTAAAATATAGACACCGACTGGCTAAGTAGTCAATCAAATATCAAAAATTCATGAGCGGAATCTTTCTTTCCAGAATTTTATCACTTGATATTTTTTCAAATATTTTAAAAATATTCACTGGTATGAAATTCAATTAAATTAGGAGGTATTCCACTCAGAGCACTAATTTGAACCGCACTTGGACGAACAGCACCTGAGCACTTCCACTAACCGCACTGAAACAAAATTTTGTAACGTGCGGTTAATTTCATGATTGACAAAACATTTGAAAAAGAATTCTCAGAAACAATACTTTTTCTGCAATGAGCTTCAAGTGATATTTTAGAAACTGGAAAATTCAAGGAAATTATTATCTACTACTTTACTAGACAAGATCATGTCATTTGTAGCATTCGTGTAACATCGCATACCTACTTTTTTAACAGTGTTTATTATTTTTTCGAATAGCTCCTGCGTCAATCCCTGTATGAACTACGAACTCAGTAAATATCTTAATATGGAGCGAAAGTTAATCCAATTAAAAAAATGTCGGCTGACTTATTCGGGGACGGAATAAAGTAAAAAAAAAAATGCAAATGTATTATGAGATGAAATTGCTATTTGTGTCGAGTTCTCCAAACATTCTTAAAATGCGGGTTTTCATTACTGAGGTTATTTTTGGAATCAAGTGGGACGTAAAATGAGGTAGCTTTCAGTCGAGGCGTGTTTACCTCTTTTCATTACACGTCTTAGGTCTTTCTTACTTTTCGTAGGAAACTCCTTCCTGAAATTTTTGTTAATTTATCTAAGTGTTCCTTAGGTAAAGTAGTTAGGATTTTCATTTAGAAATCCGATGCTTTTTCCTTCCAATTACCTCACCTTTCTTACTTGATAAGATTAGCTTTACTTCGATTACTTTGAGCCTATCGTAATGGTCAAGTGGAAGAAGTGGAAAACATTTCTAGGAATTCATTCTGTTTCATGAACAATTATTATTTTTCACTCAGCGAAAATTCTTTTCAAATATCTTTTAATTTTGATAAACAAAATAATTTCGTCAATCTCCCGTAATAAAGAGCCGACAGACGAAAATTGTGACATTGAGTATTACGAGAAGGTTCTCCGAGACATTTCAGTGTCACAGAATAATTTATAACGCAGTTGTAATAAAAATATAATTAGTTCAAAGCTTGGCTGAATTAAAACATTATTTTTATGTAAGACTCTTTTCTCTTCTTCTATCATCAACAGAGATTTCTTTAATTATGCATGTTTTTACGAACCTTATACGCATCAGGTATGTTGACGGGCTCGCCGCTCTCGGCAACATAGCCGACGATGCCGCTGCCCCACGGTATCCGGATCTCATCGAGCGTTTCCATCTGTTCGGGTGTTGACTTCGAGCAGACATCGAACAACTTCGACACCAAACACCTGAAAACAACAACATTTAACAACATGTTTGAAAATAAAATAAATATTTTGAAAAGTTGAAAATGAATAACGTGTATAGAAAGTTAGAAAACTAAAATTGGTTCTGGCTGAAAAATATTTTGAATAGACACAGAAATAAAATGTTGGAGTTATCACATAGGTATTGACCGTGCGCGGCACCAGACTTTTCAAATAGAATAAATACGAGTATTGAAAATCGCAATATCAAATTCTATAGAGGTACACACGGCTACACATCAAGCTATACATAACCAGTATAAGCTGACTTCTGATGGTATGAAAAACCTATACAATGCGAGGTCAACTCAAACTGGAAATGTATAGCTTGATGTGTAGCCGTGTGTACAAATATTTTCATGTTCCATTTGTTCCGACAAACGCGATGCTCTATTTGTGTTTGAATAAAAACAATTGGCGTCATTTACGATACCCGTATAGGCTTTATTAGCATTAAGCCGGATTTACAAATGGAAACGTGAACAATGAAGCCAGTACTAGCTTCATTGTTCGACTATTTTTATCAGAGACAAACTAGAGAGGCATACGACAGGCATAATCGAATTCCCAGTCTCTCCCTGGGAATTTTCCAATCGGCAAATAGAAAGAAGAATCCGTTTAATAAAACCTCGAGAGCCATGTGTCGGTGGCGCATGTGGTCGCCGCCTCCGTATAAGTAAAACTCGATACACGTGACATTTCAAACTATTACAATTAACTACACGATTCTAATTGAAGATTTATTTCCACGAGATTATCTTGTGGTGGCATTTTCTATGATATCTAGGTACTTCATGATTTATGTTCGATGATTATGTTAATCAGGTCTACTTATTGTTTGTTTACACACGAGAATAAAACTGACTTCACCATTATGAATGCATCAACACTACCTCCTCAAAGACTCCTATACCAGTACTTATATTATACAACACAAATTAAGCTACAAAAATAATTCTACCCCAAATCTCAAGGAGAAACACTTCCATTCAAATTCGAAACTCCCTTCCCTAACCATTCTTTCACAGTCGAACAAACTTACAACGATACACACATACATACATCACACAATACCATTACGTCAGCGAATCTTGGACTCCCCGGGAAGCCTCCTCTTTAAGAGCGCACTCAAACTCAATAAACCCTCAGACGGAGCCTTAAGTGGCGACTACACACGTAACTTCATTTTCGTTCAGTCAAATTGAATAATTGGATAAGCTTTATAAGAGAAACACGTTGACGGCTTTCGTACGCTAAATGTGGAAGGATATAGTTAGTATTAAGTTAATGAAGAAAGGATTCGTGCTGACTACTGATGAAAATTTGATTAGGTAATTATACGCCAAAATATATAAAGTTACTCTCTTCTGAAAGATTTAGGTAGGTGTATTAAGGATTTTTTACCAAATAAGTCTCTTTTATCATTACGTCTTTTTTCGTTCTGTTTTTACAAAAAACAACAACCGACTTCTTTAATTTCGGAAATCGGTGTCGTTGGGTTCGCATTTTCGTTGTTTGCCACCGACTTCCGAAATTAAAGTTATTTTTCACTTTGTAGTGTCTTTTTTGGAAATCGTTTTTTTTTTTTTTGTAAAAGTGTTTTTAGTTTTCACTTACAAGTTGTACTTAACAAATTCGTATAACACTACTTGCTATGTAAATATCAGTGACAGGAAGTCATTATAACATCATCAATAAATAAACTTTGACAAGCGAAGTTAATAAAATTTATATGGGACCACCCCTGAGCCATACTCAATCCGTCAAAAAAAGAATTTTTGAAATCGATTCACAATTGCCGTAGATATCGCGTAAAAAACATGCAAAAAAAAAAAAAAGCATGCTGTCGAATTGAACCTCCTCCTTTTTGAAGTCTGTTAAAAATTATGGCAGCTGGCAGCGATGACAAAAAACGCTTTCCAGGAAAACACACCAACTTACTTGCAAAAATAAAGTTTCAGTAGCGTCATTCGCCGGTAAATTGCAGACGCATGTAGCAGCCACCGTTCTTTTAGGAAACTGCGTAGCTTTACAGTACCCGTTTAATTACGAACGTATGTACATATTTCAATAAACCCTGTACGTATATTTCGTTTCTGACGATGCGCCAGGAATAAAAACAAAAGAAATAGGGGATCAAACTGGAATGAGAAAGTTTATAGTGGATAAGACAGAGATTAAAACAGAAAAAGAACTAGCAGAGGATCCGTGGGGGGAGTTCAGGGGATCAGACCAGAATAACTCGTTTTTGTTATCATTATCCTACCCTAGATTGTTGTTTGTCATTGTCACCAAAAAGTTTAGGTACCACCACCAGCTATATAATACTTGTTATCAATTTAATTATTTACCCAACTGAAAATTGGTCCTTTGAGGCGCCTAAAGGTTTTATTACGAAAATTGATACATCACACAAAGGACAACCAAGGACGTAATACCACCGAAAGGTTATGAAATAACCTTATCTGGTTGTAAAACATTAAGGTAAATGGTAACATGTTAAAATTAATTAATTTTACCTCATAAATTGAACCAATCAACTCGTGCCAAGTAAATATTGCTTGTTGGTATTTAAATATATTTTATGACACTATAAAACTTAACAAAACCAAGTTCTATTCTATTAGAAAAAAAAAGACAGAACCCAGGCTTACATTTAAAAATCGACTAACAAAGAAAGATCTAATGGTAATGTAATAAACCTTAACAACGCGACGTATGGAATTCGAAAGTAACTCTCACGCCTAAACCACTGAACTGATTTCGATAAAATTTGGAAAGGGTATAGAAGGCATCCTGGGGAAAGACAATTCCGACATCCGCGGGCAGAAGCTAGTTTAACTATATTATTGCGACACAATAAGACTTAGCAAACCAAGCTCTATTTTATTAGAAAAAAAAACAGAACACAAGCTTACATTTCAAAATCGACTAACAAAGATGCAAAGCAATATTTATGATCACCAACAGAGATACGATATAAGGGGCAATAACATAAGTAAGGCAATAAAAGCCTTGTTCCGATGTCAAATATAAGTATGAGTACATACGAGGCAGGATATAACCCTCCAAACTTCATCGGTTGTTACATTCCGTTATGATTTCCGCGTACGGGGTCCCGTTTGACCTTGACCTTTGAAGAGATGGCAACTGTTACAACCTACCTGCGACTCTGGGGAACTTTTAACTGACTGACACTCTTCATTTATTATTCAGCCGGTGTATATGTTTGACGGTATTACGATTTTTTTGTCGCATGCTTTTAGAAATTAGGAAACGTACTACTTTAAAGAACTTGACACTTAATTTTATTACGAAAATGTAGACTACTAAGAGGGCACTGGATAGTTTTTTTCTTGAAGGAAAGACGGGGAGACAGTTGTTTAGAATTTAACTAATAAACAGTAGGAAGTTTTTGGACTTTTTATTATTATGTTTTTGGATCTTACAATCAGTCGTGCGAAAATTATTTCTATAACAGCTGCTTTCTAAAATAAAGTAGCATTTGTTCAGGAAAAATATTCAAATAGGAAAGTAATAACATATAGTCAAATATTTAACAATTTTCTCGGTTAAGTAGTATACATCTTAAATGACCTTGACCTTGTCAATGTTCGTTGTAATCTGTATCGCATCTGTCCGTTTAACATATTCACCAAAGGTCAGTTCAGCCATAAATAATATTTACAAATATAAAAATGGTTCACCAGATATAACAACAAAAGAAGAATATTATACGAGTATATCGTATGTACGTATCATGCTTCATCCATCCATCTTCATCAAAATAATGTAAATGCATTTATGGAGATATAAAGATTTATTATTATTTATATATTATATTTATTTATTGTCCATACTTATATTATAAATGCAAATGTGTCTGATTGTACGTCTGTTACATTTTGACGACTGAACTGCTTAAACAATTTTCATGAAGCTAGATTAGCTGGAACCCCAAGGAAAGATAAAGGAATACTTTGAAAAACAAAACAGCACCCAAAGGGTGAAATATGGTGTCGAAGTTTGAAAAGGATCAAGTCAAGGCAAACTGCTAGTAGGTTATAAATCATTCTACACGAAGAATTTGTTATCAACATATTTTAATCTAAGATAAGAAAGGCGGAAGTCGTTTAGCATAATTATCATAATCAATAATGTATCGTTTGACTTCTGTTTCACATTTCCGATCTTGCGTCATTTAGATTTCCACATGATTAGCCACAGTAATAATACGAGTATTTACGACGATGAAGAAGGTATTATAAATGTGTAATATCTTTACAGTACCTAAGACTTCTAATCCTTAGGCAATTTAAAGTAAAAATATATCGACCTACATTTCTTTCAAGGACTTAATTAAGTTGGGTACATTTTTCCCTCAGTAGATTCCACAGGTAGCGCTCTTAATCCTCTGAACGGCAGACTTTTACCTTTATAAACACAGATGGGAATAAAATATATTAAAATGACAATTATATTTTTGGAATTCAGAGGAATACTTGTACGATCATTAGTACCTACCTAGTAGGTAGACCACTAATTAATTAGACCCACTACGACTGGCTACAACCACATATCGGTAAAAGCGATCGAACGAAGAGCTAGTGCCAAATAAGCTTGTATTGTATGGTCCTTTATTCAAAATGCGTTTATAACATAAATATAAATAACCGTATTGCGTATTGGATTGACGCCAAAAGCTATATAACCATGGACGCTAAAATTCGCAGCCGGCTTTGTTCTTCTAAATATTACATGCGATTTATGGAATATAGGACTGGACATAGATCGTAAAGAGATGGAGAATTTTGTATCGAAATCGATTGACGGCACCGTCTTGCCTGATTTCAAGAACAAATCGAGCTAATTCACAGTATTTTACTACAAGATCTGCGATCACGTGCGTACAGGAACTCCCGAAAAATATTCTTTTTATGACATATGGTCTTTTAATACTATTAGGGCGAATTCGGGTAAACTTTTATGAACAGTAGTCGATCCTGCGAATTAAATTTTCAATTTTTGACAGTTTTTCTTTACAAAATCTGTCAGACGTAATTCCAAAAATAAAATATGTCTGACTTTGGTAAATCAGTCTAGCTAAGCATGCCACTCTTATAAAGGCTTTGTGGGTACAACCTTGCAGGCCTTGATTATTTTAAGCACAAGAGCATCTTCGACGAAATTAAATTGGAAACGTGCGATCGAATATTACGTTATTGAAATAAGTAATAACATTAAACCGCCGCCTACAAATCAATTAGGAAAATTACGTGTAACCTTTGAAATGACTGTAAATACTGCTTCGATAACCTTAAAAGGGGAAGATACGTTACGCTCTTACATCGCAATCACTAAACCTGGGCTCGGTGCACAACTACATGCAATGAATCTCACACATCTGTGATCACAGTTGCATACTTACAATTACCGATAGACAAGTACAGACATAGGACCCGATACAGTGCGAGCGCAATCGCGTTAGGCGCCGAATGTTTACGATTATGAACTTTAATAGTATGTAATCGTATCGCGTGAGAGTCGCGAGATGCATCGCATCGTGTCTCTCACGCATGTTTCGTAGGTATCTGACTACACCTGATTACAAATGGCGAAACAAACTCAGTGGTCAAAGTCTCTTTTTAAAATCCAGGCATAACTCTTCTAACAGTTAACCTCAAAAATGATATATTCATGGTCGGTATTGAATGGTCTTCATACTTATCTAAACCTAACATTTACAGTGCTCTGAAAAGCTTTAGCCTCTGAAATATTTTATGCTTGTTGCATGTACATATAGGTATTATATCTGCAAGCAGACAGGGCCAGTAAAGCCCTAATTTACGGTAACCACAACATTCATTGCACCACAAAACAACATCTATAATGTTCACAGTCGAGAACAGGACATAAATACAATAATAGCACAGAGATCGGTAACCCAGCAGCCCGTCTCTTTGAACCACAGAAACTTATTTCCTCGAGTTTGTTTTTTACTTTTATAAGTATCTAGGAACTGTAGTTAACTTGCTTTGTGTATCTTTTGCCCGGAGATAGTAGATTAACTAATATTTTTCTAATGTAGGTATAGCTACGTGAAATTAATTAAAATTAAGACATCGCATCGTAAAAAAAATTACTTATGTTCTAACGCCCAAATATTTTACCGCATACCTACTTTCAAGTAATCGACACTATAAAACAATATAACGGCTTCAGAATTGTAATTAGATTTCGATCGGATACCATTACAGAATATTTAAAAAAAGGCGTAGTCCGCACATCGTTAACCCGAAGTACATGAAAATCGCGGCGACCGGACATTCCCTCGGGCTTTCGGCTACTTCCGATACTCCGCATTTTAACGGTTATGCGCAAGATCTTAAATATTCACTGGCAGATATTGGCTCAATGGCCTCTAAATTATCAGTTTTTTTTTTGTGATCTTCCTTTACGTCTTTACCAGACGACGCACAGTAGCGAACAGAAATTGAGCGTAATTTCCTTCCTTTGTCCATCGCTTCATAAAACGACGAAGGTCAGGTCTTTACTGCTTCAGAAGAAATTAAGACTCATACGCAGATCGCATTAAAGGATTAACCAGCAGCGGTTACCTTATGGTATCTTTTTACTTGTTTTTGCGGGATGCCATTGCCCTAACAATTAACATGTTCTTTATAATTATTATTACTGCTCGATAGACTCCAACAAGTCGAGCAAGAACAATCAATTAAACCGTTCACCAAATCTTCCAACAATCAAGGGGCAACGTTCAAACATTTGAAACGTTCTATCTCCGCTGTCCAAATAAATTGCACGCCAACGCCTCAGAGGGTCTATGAAAACAAAGGCCCCTAGTGGCTTGTCGCGTGACAGCGAGATATATAAGGGATGTTAGAGCCTTTGCAGACATGCTTCTTTTAGCAACGGCCATCAGCGATTTAGTCGCTTTAAGTTCGATACAGCAGCGGATCGCTAAACGATGGTCGGGAACCTGTTGAAAACGCGCAATTTTGACACAGCACTTTAACACAGCGAGTCGCCAAAACGCGTTGCAGCATCGAAACAATCGCTGAAGCGTGTGATTATGTTATCTCGACCGGAAACAGAGAGTCGCCAATACGCGATGCAGCATTGATGTAGTAACAAAATCGATTCTTAAAGTTGCACGTCTGCTGGAGCCCTTATACATATCTTACTCTGCAACACACTGGGGAATCGACCACTTTGTTCACGAACCGAGAACGAACAAATGTAACGCCAAGACTGTTACTGCAGCCGAGATATGACGGCAGATGTAAACGGTTCGGGAAACGTGCTCTTCGGGTAGTGTGGCATGTTATATTCATTGGCTTTGAAAGCTTTAGTATTGTTGAGCTTGTTGAGTTGATGATTTGAGCTGTTTTTGTCACAGCTGTGATTCATACACTCCTATTTTGACTTGCATTACCCAGACATGCGAGGTACGTAAATTCAGTGTAAGTAATTGTTTATCAAATTGACTACCAACTTAAATTGCCTGTATATCCAATTCCTTTAACAGTTATATAGAATGGCTATAACACGGCAAATTTTACTTTGTTAAACAATTAATTTCCCTGATGTACCTACTCCTTATAAAGGAATTAATTTCTTTAAGATGTTTTGCACATTTTTTTTAATGTTACAGACGGATGTTTTTTGTTTTTTAGTATCTGGGGCCTGTGCAAATGTGCAAGTGACCATATTTTCAATTAATTGTTTCAACATTACCAAAACAAACACTTCGATTCCCAAAGCACCGTATTAAACTCTTTAACACGTTGTAAAATGACTAATACCTGACTAAATGAAGTCAGTCTGACCGTATAACGGTTGGGTAACCCTAATTGCATCCTAAGCGTGCCTTCGTCATCACTATAACAGTTACTTGTGCAACTTACTGTACATATAGCTACATATATTGAACGTGTAATGCCGGCGGCACGTGGATTAAAAGATTGGCTCGCAGTACATGTAAGAGAAAATTAATCTGTAACCACGAGGGTACCTAGGTACAGGTTTTTCTTTTTCTCACGTAGGAGTTGGATTGTTGTCATTTTGTGCGACAAAGTCAACTCAATTATAGGTGGACGTGAGAGGATATTTTTCTGCTTTTTGGTCTTGTTGAATTGACATGTGCCGTCGGACGTTTCATAGAACATCCCACGACGCATCCTACGCGAAAAGCTGCATAAAAGCGAAATGCAAATATGACACAAGGGCTTCTTAACTAGAAATGTGGAATTACATATCATAATTATGAAACAGTTAACAAAGGACTTCAAAATTTTAAAAAAGTTACAACAAATAAAATACAAATGAAAAAAATGTCTTTCCAACTGATTATAATTCCAAAAGCCGCCTTATCAGATTTAAATTATAATGTAATATTAACATACTTAATTATATTTATGTTTTCATTAAGGACAAAATTACCATCCGATATGCTAATAGGCGCATGTTATTTGGGCTTTGGGCGACTGTTCTCGTGGAACATGGTAAATAATTCGCTCTCAACTTTGTAATGTTAATGAAAACCACGATCTTTAATTAAAACTTTCCACGTTACTTATTTGTCGGCGTTTACAATTAGAAGGCCGACTAGTTTATTTTTAATGGTGACTGGAGGAGTTGCGCTGGACTCGTGAAAATACGTTTTACTGCGGAGACGAAGTTTAAAAGCCCCTTTAACGTGACAAAGGGCCTTTTTGGCAGGTATTAGGTAGTGACACGTTTCCGCTATCCTTCCCGCCTTTTTCATAATGGCTGCCAAACTGAGTTAAGTTTAATTTCCTTGAAGTGTTAATGCGACAGTTGGTAGTTGTTATACTAATATTACACGACATTTTAGCTTGTCATTACTTTCCGTTTGTGTCTTTAGAACAAAGAATTTTTCGTTAGAGAGACAGTAGAGCAATGGTGGCCCAGTGCTAACGGCCTCGAATTACGAGTTGTAGATTGTGGGTTCGAACCCAGGCAGGCGCTTTACTTTGTGTAATTTATTTCATTACCACTGCTCTCAAACGGTGAAGGAAAACATCGATAGGAAGCCAGCATGTTCCAGAACCAAACATTCCAAGACATGACGTCATGATATGATGACATGACAACTATAACATAACAATCTACCAACCCGCACTGGGCCCGCGTGGTGGTTTACGGCCCTTTCCCTCTCACAGAGAAGAGGCCTGTGTTCCAGCATTTTATGGCTGATTATGCGTTGGAGAAACAAAATGAAATAAAATACAATAATATTTACGGCATTACTGCTGCATTCTTCGCTGCATTGCGCTGAAATCGTATAAACTCGAATCGGCGCTAATGAGATAATAATGGCAAAAGCTCGTTATGTAAGTACATATTAATTGCTCTTTAAACTTTAAGAATTACGTGCAAGTTCCTTTTATTTTGTTCGGAAATAAAATGGTTTCGTTTCGTGTGATTGGTTTTATATGACCAGATATGTTTAAATTTTTATTGTAATAATCGTACTGGTGCCCTGAGACAGTGAGGCGGGGTCGCGGCAGACCACGTAGGAGATGGCGGGATGAGCTGGATAGGATCCATCAAAACTGGAAGTAGGACACGCAGGTTCGCGAAAGTTGGAAGGAGTGGAGGGAGGCCTTTGCCCAAGAGTGGGACAGAGTAGGCTAGTAAAAAAATTGTATATTTTTTAATGTTGTCGTAAAGCCACACAATGTATGCCAAGCCCCCTATTACATGGGATATAAATTTAACTGACAAAAGATGGGGTGTGTATATAACCTACCCTCTACACACTTCTGCCTACGCCTCCGGAGAATACAGTCGTGATGTATGTTAAACATGTCGAGTCCAAAGAAGACATCATTTATAAGTATGTGAATACGAGTATTAATTCTTGGATCGAGGGCACTTTTGCGCCTAGACAACGGTAATTCACATTAACTCAGGCTTGCCATGGGGGCATGATTTATCTTTCCAGCAGATAACCACTATGTGGGCTTTTCCCTATGACCACTGGTGTATTATTATATGGTTTTAATTACACTTACATGCGTAGTAAGCCCTCTAGAACATGCGATGTCGTGTATCTTGGGCATACCAAAAATGAATGCTTAGAAGTTAGGCACATATACCTACATATTTCTTTCGAAATAGCTTGAATGATTTGCTCTATCAAAGGAATGACCTAGACTGGGAGACGTGGGAATCCGCTGGATGCGGGAAATAATGGAGCGATCGGTGTAGTAGACCTATAACATCTTTCAGCTGAAGGATGATAATGATGATCAAATAAACAAAAATATTTTAATTGTCGTTGTGAAAGCCGCAGGAATCCGCTGGATGCGGGAAGCAGAGAACCGGTTGAAGTGGCGATGCTTGGGGGAGGCCTATGTCTAGCAGAGGACGTCTTTCGGCTGAAATGATGATGATGATTTCAATTGCCAGAAATCAAGAATTTAGCACAGGTAGGTACAGCTATCCTCATAAAGCTTATGGCTCAAATTTAACATCGTCATAGTATTTGAAACTTACACAAATTGTGATATACCTTCAACCTAGAATCAAGTTTTGATACAGATATCCGAACTATGGACTGTAGTTTATAACAAGGGACAATGTATACCAAACTTGAGATAAAACTAGCAGACGACGTTTTTTAAACATCACTGAGCTGAAATTCATGCATGAAAAATGAAAATGTCTGAGTAAGCGTCGGTAAGTCGTCGCGATCCTGGACTTTTGGACTATTTCTGTATAAATTAAAATAGGTATATTATCATAACGACGAAATTGTTAAAAACTCCCAAAATTACGTTAGAATTTTTCCGATCGAATGAAACCAAAAATAATAGGTAATAATTGGTATTCATAAAACATTTCTACGTAAAATAGGTATTCAGAATCAATTTCGACTATTTTAGTCCCGAAACAGAGGTGGGCGAGTAAGAGAAGTACCTACCGCATGTAGGTAATACAAACGGCACTTCCACCAAATACATTTATTTGCTGTAAAAAAATAAAATCCAATGAGACGAAAGAACGGGAGCGAGGAACGAGACTTCAAACCTCTAAAACATTAAATGTTTCAAAAATAAATCAGCGGCAAAGCAAAAACATTACAGATAATGCGTAGGAAAATTGTTTTTCCGGTCTCATAATGCGATAACATGAAATTACTTCCTGCCCATTTATTTTGTTTTTATTAAATTAATGTACTCCGACCGTGGTATGAACAAAGAGGGCCCCGTGGCTAAATGGTAACAGCCGCACAGGTAAATCGATCAGGTTAAGCTACGCTTGCCGCGGTTGGTCTGTGGATGGGTGACCATCTTTACATACCGAGATCCCTACGTGCCTCGGTGAGTACGTTAAGCCGTTGGTACCGGCTGTCATTCGCGGATCTTTGACAGTCGTTACGGGTCTTTTACAGCCCGAAAGTCTGATAACTAGTCTTACCAAGGGGTATCGTATTACCCAAATACCCAGTAACTGGGTTGTGGAGGTCAGGTAGGCAGTCGCTCCATGTAAAATACTGGTATTCAGCTGCATCCGGTTAGACAGGAAGCCGACCCCAACATAGTTGGGAAAAGGCTAGGCAGATGATGACCGCGGTATGAACAAAATAAACGATACCTTTGGAAAAGTGACTCGCTTTTTAGGGTTCCGTACCCAAAGGGTGCCAACGGGACCCTTTTACTAAGGCTCCACTGTCCGTCTGTCCGTCAATCACAATCACAGGGCTGTATATTTTAAACCGTAATAGGTAGACACTTGAAATGATTACAAAGTGTGTACAAATATGGCCGCTAATAGCTATAACAACAAATAAAGTAAAAATTAAAGGGGGTTCCCTTACAAGAAACTTCTTAAAGAAATGTCTGTAGGCTCCGCGCATAACCTATGTAGTACGATACAATAGAAAATCAATTGTGTCTCATTAGCGGAGCTCAATGAGTTAAATATTGTACGGTAGTACGGAACCCTTCGTGTGCGTGTCCGACTCGCACAATTACCTGCTTTTTTAATTTTGTGCATAAAACGTCAGGAATTTAGGATAAAGTCAAAAAAGAATTAAACAAAAACAGAAACCACAGTGGTCTCTAATGGTAAAGCACCTTTACTGCGCGCTTCCAAATGAATTTCCATGCGAAATACCATTTTAGAGAAACCTCAAAGGGGTTAGAGCCGTGGGAACTCAGAGAAAAAATTATACGAATGTACAAACCGGAAAAACGCTGAAAATATTTTATGAACGCTTCTGTACTCAGCTCGGCATAGAGCCCGTGGAGGGAAAGTATATGCACCAGTCACGTATGAAGCCTTTTTTGCTTTTAACGCCTGCGATACGCGTAAACGTGGATGAGCACATAAAAATAAGAGTTCGTGTGTGTAATAAAAGCAGCAGGTCTTTATTATACTTTCACCCCCTTATTACAAAACAAGGTTAAGGCGAAACCCCGACCAAAACCGCGTTTTTCTTCGTTATTCAGAGGCTATTAACTCAATAATTATGAGAAATAAACTACATCTGAAAGCATTAATGTTCGATATCCTATCATCACTTATTATTTGTTTTTATATGTTACCAATACATTTAAAATCTCCTTTTAAAAAAGTTACTAAAATTATTGATTGCATTCATCTTTTGCTAAAGTTGACGTTCTATTACTTTGAGGATTTCACCAATGGATAGATATTTTAAAAATCTAAATAACCAATGCTTTAATTTATTTAAAATGATCGCTATTATTTTTTTATTAAAATAATTCCAAAAATTATGCGAGTTCTGTGGGGTGCGGCAAGGATCCCGAACGAATGCTCAAGGTTATTTGGTTGGGGTACCGCTTTAAGGTACAAGTTCGTAGCCGACCGCATACAGCAGCAGCAGACGACGTGTCGCTACGACACTACTGGTTTGTATGTATTTCTGTGGAATACCTTCCGCAGCTAGCGACACGTCACCCAACTACACGTCGCACGACCGCAGATCAGTAGTGCCACCGACGCTGGATTTGGACACCGTAGTTGGGTTAGGTGTCATGACTGCAGCGACATGACGCTACGACGCGTCGGTACTACATGTCGCAACGTCACGTCGTCTGCTGCTGCTGCATGCGGTCGGCTACGAACTCGTACCTTTATTCTATAGATCAGGTTTAAACCACCGAGCCAGTTATTGAATTAAGAACCTAACTGTAATAGAAGTGCTGTTCTTTTTATAGTTTTAAGGTGTATTTATTCTGCTGTAATGCCAATAAACGCATTTTTCTTTCTTTCTTAATATACAAAAATGACAGCTTAGAGTTCGGTGTTAAGTTGTCATTTGCCTAAATCGAAATAAAGTGCGAAATAAAAATCCTGGCTCAAAGGTTTAGGCTAGAGCTAAAGTTAGATTTCGTTTTAATAAAATGAGTTGTTTTAACTGAATCACTTATACTAGTGAGCAAAATAGAATAAGGTAACAAATAAAAATATATTTGATCCGGATCTGTGGAGTGGACCGGAATAGGTACAAACATCCGTCATCTCTCAGAATAAACAAGATTCCATAATCAATACAAGGATAATACGTTTGCAATACATAATGCATTGTATTCATGTTTGTTATGAACTTTGTCAATATGTTAAGTGCATCCGTTGGTCGGAGCCACGTAGAATACAAACTACTACAAAATTGCGTTAGCTCCCAGACCAATATGGTATGGTATGCAAGTGGTTTCCATATGACACAACTATGCACAGTCACGATATTAATTTAACTTTCAGACAGTTAGCAATTCTTTGCGAAGCTTAGTCTTTGTTCAAGAAAGTATGGAACATGCGAATTTAAAAATTCTACTTCGACGCAATGTCTTGGAGAAAATGTGTTAAATTAGAAAACTTTTAACATTTATCTTGTAAAATGAAAGCTGCATGCTATTATTAAAAGAGTGTCAAACTCTGTTGTTTAAACTAAGCAAAAAACGCAGTGTTTTAATATTTTGAATTCCTTAGATGACAACCGTATCAGAATCTAAAAACATGCACCTGACGGGTGCATGTTTTTAGATTCTGATACGGTTATTATATAAAAAAGAATATTGATATAAAAAAGAATATACAAACAAGAAATCAGACAGCACAACTTTTGATTTATAACTGCTACAAAACGACTGAGATAACTAACATTCAATTCATGAACTGTCCACTCCTCCTTAGCATAATATAATCATTATTTTCTGAATATTAAACCTGCCATCAAGTTTACAACGCGTGCATATTGTGCACTCGATGGTCCGGCAGTGTCATCCAAAGGTTCAATCACTGAAGGTCGTCGACGGGAGACGTCGGGCTATTAATTTTCGTAATTAAATTTGACCCTTCAGACAGCAAAATTCACTTTGACGTCTAGACGTAATTATCTCTTAAGCAGTTTCCTTGCAATTCCATCACCTTTAGATCCTATTACATTTGCCCAACCACATTAAAGAAAGCTATTAGAATTAGCGAAAGGTGGAATGATTAAACTTTTTAGTATTTTTATCCTGAGATGTGTACAGAACATTAAAGACACCTATATGTAGGATTTTTCGGTATGACGTCAAGAAGAGATTGTGTGGGCACATACAAGTAATCCTGGCACTGAAATCAGAGCAAGGCTGAACAGAATAATAGACTTGAAGTATGCAGACTTTTATATAAACTTTCAAACAAGACGAAATTAATATTTAAATGTATAAAAAGTCTGAGTGAAGTTATAAGAAATTCAAACATGATGTGTGTTCTCTTATGATAATTTGATGAGTGCTTGTAAAGGGGAATGCATTCAAGAAAAGTTTGATGAACGTCTAGACTTTAGACAAGTCATGTTTTTATTGGTCGAAGAATAAAACCATTAAAACTCGTATAGATTTTATAGCCATCTATTCTTCATTAGAAATGGTTTCATTAGTTATGAATCAAGCGCCTCATAAACGTCGACATAGACAGTAAAATCACTCAAGCGGCTGGAAATACAGCTGTAGTGGATCTAGAAAGCCACAATCATATATATATATTGGCTTGGCGGATTCATGTAAGTGTCCATGAGATATGTATTGTGGTTCCACGGCCAAATTGCTCTTTCTTTTTCGTCGAGGTCCCTTTTCGTACAAAGAAAAGAGACGAATATAGTGATGTATAGCAACTTGAAACATCTGTAGAATTATACAGGCATCCATCTCAGCACTGCAGTAGCACAAACTCGTTCTTGAAGCTATAAATTCTGATTACGAACGGGTGACTTGCATTCAAGTGCAAATTCTCATTTCGATTTTCTACTTCTTATTGGAAATGTTTTTGAGTCCATTGTGTTACGCCTTTCTAATCAATACCGTTCCAATTAATTCATACAAAAGGTGTACTTATTTCCTGGTTTCATATTCGCCATGCGCCAATTATGCTGACAACATTGAAACTAAGATTTTAGTGGTTTTAACCTCTCACACGTTTGCCCGACTAAACGTCGAAACACCCCACGCATCGGAGTAGTTGAATGGGCGCAGTAAAGTCATTGTTTTAACAATGAAAATGACAATAGAACGATGACACTCGTTGTGCACACTTGGTGTACCGTTGACGTTTCGGGCACTTTCTCTTATGTACACTTGGTTACATCTCCATCGTTGAACTATTAACTATGCAGGCGCATTGTTCACAATTTGGACCGCGTGTGATTGGCTGTTTGATGTGCTCTTTAAAAACTGTGTGTAACATTCAGATGATTTAAGAGTGTTTACGACGTACGGCATTTCATACAAACTTTCAAGCCTTTGTTTTTCGAAATGGATGAACCGATTTTAATGAAACTTCGTACGCATAAGCAGGATACAAAGGTCTAAAAAGTTAGAAAAGAACATTTATAAGACAGGCAAAAGTGGTCGTACAGGAAAACAGGAAGGAAAATTCAAACTTAAATGGATTCGATAACATACCTTTGCATTTAGAAAGAATGCTATTATAGATAAAATAAAAATATAGCAACGAAGCTATGATATGAAAAGAAAGAAGATTGCGTATGAATAGATAAAGACGGTTAGTGCTTATTCGTAACCTAATCTTAGCAAACAAAATGCAAGAGGCACTACAGAATATTTGGGAAGTAAAAACTCAATTAACATCGGCCACTACAACGTACAATATCATTAAGAGACCAACGCATGTCCATCATTTACCGTCCAACTATCATCCAGTTATCTACATACATAGCATAATCAGCATTTAATGTTCCCACTGCTGAGACACAGGCCTCCTCTCGGTGAGAGGGATTGGGCCGTAATCCATCACGCGGGCCCAGTGCGGGTTGGTGGATGTCACATGTCTTTAATTTTTGGTTCTAGGACATGCCGGTTTCCACACGATGTTTTCCTTTAACGTTTTGAGAGCAGTTGTGATGAAATAATTTACCCAAAGTAAAGAGTCTGTATGGGTTCAAATCTGCGATCTACATCTCGTAAGTCGCGGCCGTTACCACTTGGCCATCACTGCTTCTATCTACATGGGAAATTTCTTAAGAAAATTGATTATTTTTTGTACTGACCTGCCATTTTGAGGATTAGGTGACGCCCTCTCTCCTTGCACCAAGAACAAGGACCCTCGATCAGCATCCAACAGAATTGAAACATTTTGAAGGATCTTGTGACACAGCACCCGTACTTCTAGCTCGTTGCAGATGTCTTTCACCTACGGCAAAAAGAAAGGAGATTTTTAGCATCAATATTAAAATAAACGAAGTCTGCAGAGTAACATATTCATTCGTTAACGTATGGGTGAAATGCGCCACAGGCAATTTTTCGTCTTCAGGAGAAGCAAAGGTACACCTACCAGTAGGACTTGCTAATTCACAATCAGTTGGGTCGAGATGTTGCTATGAGCAAACACAAGGACACTACTGGAGTCATCCTTCCTTACCCATCAGTAAGTCGCTTTTTATAACACTGTATTTTTTGCTGCAACCAAACGTAACTAATTCCATATACTCACAACTTATAACATAAACTCCTTGGATCCGTACCAGGATAAAAGTGAAATAAAACAAGAAACTAGTTTAAAGTGCAAACCCAGTTTCATATCAATGAATAAAACAACGCGAACTACCGGGACTTGGGGCATAAAATTTTGGAATACAACCACTGCAGAAGTCAGTTCGAAACTTTATCTAAAGCATTAGAAGGAGACAGATCACTCTTTGGTGAAGCCAATAAAGTACTGGAAGTAGAAAAAAGTTTAGGCAACTTTCTACCTTAATACGGTTTATGTGACTTTTCTATCACTGCTGAAGTTAGGCTGCTGGTCGTAATACGTTGTTAACAATGGAGCCGTAGCGAACTTCCAAGACCAGACATGAAAAATAAACTAGCTTCTGCGCGCGACTTCGTCCCCGTGAAATTTCGGTTACCGACCCACCGCGTCGCTGCGCATTGCCCGTCCGCGCTTTTACTTCATTATCGCTTAGTGTTATTTCTGACTTTCTGTTTTTGCTATGGGTAAGGTAGAGTAGGGTAGGCACCTAAGGGTCGTAGTGTGATGTTAAAGCCTATAACGTTCCTCAAGATTTGGGCTATCAAATGCAAAAAGAATTTTTCAAATCCGACAATCTTCCAGAGATTAGCGCGTTAAGGCAGACAGGCAGACGCAGTGGGGAGACTTTGTTTTATAATAATGTAGTGATAGTGATAGATAGACGGTAATAGAAAATTGTATAATAATAGAAGTAGTTTTAGCCAGTTTTGCAAAAGCGACCAATGACCGAGAAGAATGAGCAGTAAATATAGTAAAGATTTCAGCAACGACCTCCCCAATACAACCAACAAAACGTTCGATACTAACAAGTTTTGAAATCCGAAACTTTTATACGATTATTTTGTGTCACAAAAAGGATATAAGTTTTCGTCGAGGGACGTCTGACCGACGTCAGGCTGCATTGGAGGGATGTCAACAAACGCTGTCCACCCACGTAACAACCCAACCAGAGTGTTTCGTTAAAACTAGACGTCGAATATGATTTCCGAACTAATTTCCGTCATGTTTCTACCAGCGTCGTCTATTTACTGAATACACTAATACATTTTGTAAATACATATGTTTCATTTATAGTGGACCCACTTCTACTTCGCACGGTTTTCAGGGACTCAAACTGTAACCGTAATAAGTGTTTTTAATACTGTTTTAAAAGAAAAACACTTATAAATGTAACAGATACAATAATGTTACAGAATCATAGTATTACTTTTTATATGTTTTAATAAGTGTTAATATGTCCAGTCGGGATTGCGGCTATTTGGCGACGCCGCATTTATAACACTTTCATATCTGTTACAGATATAATATTACGGTTACACTTTTGTAAGTTTTTGGGTTAACACATTAAAAACACATATAAAAGTGTTACCTACTTATTTGATTCTGTTATCAATTCAATATGTAACACTTAAAACACCTTCATAAAGGTTACAGATTATAAGTCCCTGGCGGTTTTACGACTTGACAAAACATCGAGATTTCTTTATAATAGGTGCACATTATAAATTCAGCTGGATGCGGGAAGCACAGAACCGGTAAAAATGGGGGTGCTTGGGGAAGGCTTCTGTCTTTCGGCTAAAATGATGATGATGCACATAAACCTTCCGGAAGAAAAAATCTCTATGATGGTGAAAACCGCATCAAAATCTGTTGCGAAGTTTAGAACAACAATGCGGTCACTAATACGCTGAAGGTATAATAAAGGATACACGAAAAGCGACTTTAATGTATGATATGTATAAAGAGGTTGGTTTTGTCAATATACAATGTACTGTATGTAGGTACTTAGAGGATAATGGTTTATAGGTATTATGGCAAGGTGCTGTACCCATTAATTTCATCACATTATGTTAACCTACTTTTAGAACTTCACCTTGAACAAATTATACCGTAATTAATTTTCTGAGTAAAATGCAGGTCATCTGTTTGATGGGATTTACATTACTTTATAAATGTTTGTTTACAATATTTTTAAACAATTCTGAATCATGTCCAGTTACGACCTTGACACGGATCTAAAACTCAGAAACGGCGAAATTTTCCTCCATAACATACTCGCCGTTTAAATCAGACACATGTTTTTTCAGAGCAGTTCTAATTTCATATTTGGTGTAGGTATAGACGCGCTCGATCTTGCTGTCTCAATTAATACGAACACGAAATGATTAATTATAGTCAATTTGGGTCGAACGTGACGCTCTAGTAATCCAAGACCCCAGCATCCAAACATTTAGGTAGGACAGGAACTTCGTTTATTAACTCGGTCGAGAGAGAAGCTCTGAATGGAAGTTATTTGCACTGTGTAGGCGTAAGTTTACGTCCGAGAAAGGTTACTCTTTCTTCGTAAATAGACCATTTTTGGAAGAATAAGCGGTTAATAAGATCACATTATCTGATCTTCGATTGAAGCGGAAGATATTAGGACTTAATTCAAAGTAAGACTGTTTAATATTGTTTGTTCATCACAAGTTGCTTCATTTTCTCAAGACTCCATTTAATTTTCGTTTCGAAAAATTTTATGTTTTTTCATTATTTCTTTTCGCTATCGGGACATTCGGGACACGGTTTACTCTATACCTCGGTACCTTCTGAAAAGAAAGACAGGTAACAAAACCGAGATTTAACCAGTTCGAAATTGCGTGATCCGAACACTGTCGAAGATTAGCCGAACAATGAAAGGTTAGGAAAGTACCTACTTATCTAGCTATAGCTGGAAGATAAACGTCTCCTGAGTAGACGTCAGCCATCATCAATGAATGCGCTATGAATATTCACGGTCGCCCACGCGCACACGCGGGCCAGTGTATAGAGGTGTTTATCTAGCGGTCCAGTCAACCAACTGCTTTTATACGAGACACGTCAAAAGAACGTAAATCGTAACACAAGGAAGATATTCCCAGGTCATTTTTGACGCAATATAAAGGAAGGAAAGGGTAATTCCTGAAGGTCGAGTTGATATTACGGATTACGAGGGCAAAGCAAGATTGAGGATAAACGCAATTTCCTCGTTTATGTTGCACTTGAATGTGTTATGTGCAGGTTTATGTTGTCAGAATGACGCCATATTTATGTGAAAATCATAACATGATACGCTAATTACTTACTTAACAGTTTAGTCAGCACACTAGGCTTAAATGGCCATTAAAATTAATAAATACAGGATAATTTCAGTATTCAGGATTTTGTAGTATTCAGTTAAGTAGGTACATTAATATGTCCCTTGTTAAAGACGCATTCGGTGCATGTGTACCGGCGCGGGCGACGTGAATGGCGCCCGTTTATCAAATGCGGGCGAACCGTCGGCAACCCAGCCAGAACGCAGAAACAATGTTACTGGAAGCGAAGTGCGACCGCTTTTACGAAAACCAGACGTGGTCTGCATAATTCAGGTGTCGGTAACGAATAATAATGTAACTTGATTGACGAAAGAAAGGTACGTGATAATTTTATTTACGAGTACCCGATCCGATAAGACGGTGACAAGACTGCTTGGCGGGAAAGGCGGAATCTTGAGTGGATGCGATAACAACTCCAATCTCATTCAAGTATGATTACTATCCTATTGAGACATGTTTTTGCGCATTTCACGTGTTTGATATAATTATATTGAAACAATAATAATAACAAACTGCCACCAGGTGTTTCATTTTACCCTCCATAATCTACCATCTTATAAACATGATACACGTGCGTAAGATAAGCAGCAGATTCATTACGCAACTTTCAACTTCCTCATGAAAAAATCGTTAAAATTAATCGAAGTATGATGTCCTTTCCATTGAGCTATGGGTGTGTGGGGTCAAGCGGTGTGTTTACATGTAATTATCAAGCCGGCCCGCTGTTTTATCGGAGCTGACCTCTGTGCTTGTCAGCGGCGAGCCGACAGAGGCCTAATTTAGGTACTTACACATGTAAAACGACACCCGATTGTTTAGTAAATTAACTTTTAATTAACGTCACACCGGGTTATTGGTGTTCTCAAATTTTGGCTGTACAACAGCGTATATTGTACATATAGAAATTTCCATATCTCTAGACTGAGAGAACTCGAATCCGTACATAATTTCAGGAGGTCTGGAATATGCCCGCCTAAAGTTTCAATTAAAATTCGAGACCAAGCAAAAGCTATCGCAGCCCAGAGTACAATTTACATACCGTAAGAGCGGTTCTGCATTACATTCGATCCGAATCCGAGAAATGCCGGTCGGCCGGGTGCTCATGGGGTTGCGCACTAGATCCGAACTCTATCCGTTCGAATTTAGAACATTCCCAATTCGGATTGAAGTCGGATCTTTAATCCGGATTCAGATCGGATGCAGAGCAGAACCGCTCTAACGTCTTGTTTAATAAATCAAATTGTTATTAAAGGGGAAGCGCCAGGGAGCCCGCAAAATTAAAATTTTCTTATGTGAGTAACCGTAAAAGTTAACATAACCCCATTTATTGATATTTCATAAAATAGTCATTCAATAGGGTTATATGAGCTTAGAGGGTTGTACTGATGATTTTAATTCTGTAAATACATACTTGTTACAGTCGCGAATCATATTTTGTTCAACATAAAACCCGCAAATTGCAAAAAACGCAAGAAAAATTTAATTTCGCGGCCCTAGCGCTTATTTTATAAATCACTTTAAGCGTTGAGCCCAAAACATACATCTCGAAGCTAAAGGTTTATAAATTACAAGAAACAGGGTAGGTAATCCAGAGACATCATAAATCAATTCGTACAAAGCGTCCCTTCAAAATAGTATTAACTTACTCTTTTTGGATTTATGTACAAACAAATAAACGTCAAATTAAAATTAACGGGCTAGCTTAATAACTAACCTTTCTTAATTTGTTAAAGCGGATTTTCAGAGGGAAAACGCGATTTCCATTGAAAGCTTGAGTTGAATAATTTGAATAGATAATTAGGATGTTACAATTACAGTGTCTCATTCTGTAAATTAAATTACCTGTAAAACCTTTGCAGTTAAATAACCTTTTATATTTTTGTTAATTATTTAACAAACGGCAAATAAGGAGGCGGTCAGGCGGCCTATCCGATGTTCATCGCACCGCCATCGCCACCTATATATGTATCCATTTGAAATACCAGTGATATCGTAGGTGCATCATTGCTCTCCTAGAGACAAAGCTGGGGGGTAATAGCGTAATACATTATCAGTAGCAATGGCTGTCATTTTGACAGTTCAACAACATTCATTGCATTATATACATTGTTGAGCAGACAACATTTTCGAACATATAAAGCAATGGATTAGCAAGATTCATTACGATTCAGATTGTGATTGATAGTGTGTTACGCAATTAGGGTGCTAAAATGTGTCTTGTGCCTGTAATAATACTGGCACCCATACTTCATGTCCATGCTGTATCCCAGCAGGGCTAGTCCCATACCCTTCAAACCGTAATACTTACAGAATCACTGCCTGGCGGTAGAAAGAGGTATAGTCGTACCTATAAGCCCACGTACGCACTGACGTAATATCGCGGCGAGATTTATCGCGCACTGGATTTTCAAACCTCAAACCGTTTTCAACAGTATTCAACTGCTGAGCCGAGCAAGCATTGAGAAGTGTATCAGCGCATCACAGCACATCCTAGCCCGAAAATTCCCGAGTTCCGATTGAGCCCATTCACTTTTGGATTTTCAACGCTAAGCCGTGCATTGAAAATCAAGTGCGCGAAAAAAAATCGCCGCGGGAAGAAGTCACCCGTGCTCCTTACATCACCGAACGAGCTCTTTCACAAATAAAGCTCTACTACTTCTAAATTAAATACCTGTCCGTTTATGCCTACGTTTATTGTAAAGCCGGGCAGTTCATTATTTATTTCGAGAGGCCAAACAAACGCTGTGCTTACTAACTGCATACACAAGTAGTCTCTGCGAAGAGAATGAGTTTTTCATTAAGTTAATTTTTCATCAAACGCCACACGTTTTTCAACTTAATATTGTTTACGTAGCTATTTTTATTAACGGAAAAACCTACAGTATTAAACGAATTCCAGACAACAGGAATAAAGCGGTAGATTTCCAACAATAAAATTATAAGCGGTACACATTGACGCGGCTCGTATTGTTAAGTGGCGCCTTTCATTGAAATGTGCATAACTCATACTATGAACGAGATGTGGTTTAATTTGAAATATATTTAATGTACAGTCCAACAAAAAGTTTGGTATAGTATCAATCAATTATTTGTCTAGCCTTTTCCCAACATGTTGGAGTCGTGTTCCAGTCTACCGGACGCAGCTGAATACTAGTATTTGGGTTTGGTATTAGTATACGGGCAAAAATATTAAAATTTATATTCCTACCACTGTCGTGGTCCACTTTATCCCTGGATCGAATGAGCTGGGAGTCACGGGGAGAGACCTTTACCCGGCAGTGGGATAACTCAGACTAACAGTCACAGTAAATACACTGTCAAACATTGCTTAAAAGTAGTTGCAAGTAAGCTGCCAGTCCCTGCGTCCTAACCGAAAGCGGCGGTCGCGCGAATACGCGATCGTTTACCTAGGTACCTAAATAATGAAGTACATACGCGAGTTGATTGGTTGCGCGACTATGTCATATTCATATAAACGAGCACAACAATCGTCTACTCGCGCACATGCCGAGATCGCTTTTGGTTAAGACGCGGCCTCAATAGATACCAAACGTTTTGTTCGACTGTACTTGTGCCTATTGCTGTTATATTAAATATAAACTGAATCCGCAAACTCATACACTAATAAATTGGTATTGAAATTTGACTGAAACATTAATTTTCAAAGCTTACTAACACCCATAGAAAAGTCACTGGTAATTATAATTTAAATTCAATATGCAAACAAATTAGTATCTGAAATGATTCGACCGCTAAGTCAGTTGGGACTTTAAGATCTTATAAATTCAGTACAGTGACATTTATTCAAATTAACTTTGAAACTTAAAGAACATAGGTATTTCTAACTTATTAAAATTTTCTTTTACCAACTAAGTTAGAGTCGGCTTCCAGTCTAACCGGATGCAGCTGAATACCAGTATTTTATACATGGAGCGACTGAATATCTGACCTCCACAACCCAGTTACTGGGTAAAACGATACCCCTTGGTAAGACTGGTTGTCAGACTTTCGGGCTTCTGACGACCCGTAACGACTGTCAAAGATCCACGAATGACAGCCGGGACCAATGGCTTAACGTGCTTTCCGAGGCACGGAGGGGTCTTGGTATGTAAAGATGGTCACCCATCCACGGACCAACCGCGGCAAGCGTAGCTTAATCTGATCAATCGACCCGTGCGGCTGTTATTACTTAGCCACAAATTTCTAGTATTGTGAAACTAAAATTAAAATATAGGTGTAAAAGCGTCGCGGCGGACCCCGTAGAAGATGGCGGGACGAGTTGGAGAAAACAAACGACCAGTGGTCCACATTTCCGCACAGAACAAATACTTCAACAGACAGTAGAGAGACATCCATTGGGTAACCCTTTGCCCGTATTCCGTTGCACATAAATTTACCTCCGGCAGGTCTTGGACCTTAGCAGATGGCTAAATTATCGCCTTCACGAGCTTTTACCGCTAAAGCTTGTGGCGACATCTTTACCGCAACATACGAACTATAAACTGACATATCCTACATCGCAGAATAAGAGTTAATCCCACGAGTAATATAAGACAGAAAACCCGACAACAACCGTCAGGCAGTAGCCCACCAGACACTCGTCTGCTCGGAGGATGCCCCGTTTCAATGAAGGATGAGAAACTTTTCACACAGTTATGCCCCTTGAAGCTTAACTGCCTGTATGAAACAAAGAAACCGAGTACTGTGTTATGTCTCCAGTAATTTATAAATTATTCAAGTCTACTCACTAATTCAAATATAAGTTCCTTTTCGTCCAGCTGCCTGAGCTCATGCCGTGACCTCCGCTGCGGCCGCGAGGGTGTGGCGTGAGGGGGCTGGTCTCCGAGGAAGGTGGGTGTACCGTCGACCGTCGTCACCAACGGCTTCAGAAGACCGCCACGCTCAAATTCATGCGCTGAGATCTTCCTGTCGAATGAGATGGGTGTTTTAGTTGTTGGCAGTTGTAAAACTATGGGGTGGTACTTTCAGGAGAATAGTCATGAACTGATAACCATGTCAGTCATGGCGATGTATGAACGTAATCGGGCGGCACTGTTTGTGAAGGAAAATGCAAAAACATATAATGGTTCAATTCTTTTAGGCCTGCTTGGACCACAAATGCGTTAAGCGTTAAACGTACTTATTTAAAACCTCGTTCTATTTCTGTCAATCGCTTGAAGACGAGAGAGATAGAATGATATTTTGAATACGTTTAGCGCTTAACGCATTCAGTTATTTGTGGTGCAAGCTGCCAGCGGGCTTAAGAACCTAAATGGCGTGGCTGAATTTTAGATCCATGTCCGTGTCCGTTTGTGTGTCAGCATGCTTCGACTCTTTTAAACCATATTGTGTACCAAATCTTTGACATTAGTCTGAGTATGTCTTCATTCTAAACTCTTTTGCTTACTGAATATTAAAAGGTATCATAATACCTTTTAAATTAGGGGGTTTATTCATAAACATTGCTTAAAATTAAGAGACGTTTAAAATGAAAAAAATGTATAGTTAATGAGTCGTTAAGTAGTGATTTAACTTTTAGCAACGTTTATAAATAAAGGGGTAAACTTTCAAAACAAAACAAATGAAATTCTCGGAGTACCTACTTACTAACTAACGTACTTCCACTCAATACCGACATCAGAATAATCAATTTCATCCTGTAGACTTTAACAGTATCTAAGGTAAGTTAATACTGAGAACAATCAGCCTTCCACGAATTCATATTATTATCCAATTTTCCCTGAAATATGTATTAAGTACGCAGACACTCAGACGGTCAGACCAGTAATGAAACTAGAAGAGATTAAGTATACAAGAACATAATCATGATTGTTCTCCTTTATTAGTTAGTTGTTTGGTTATAAGAACTGTTGTTTATTTTGAAACATTTTAAATTCTTTTTTATTGCTGAATGGGCCCACTCTTGACCTCGATCACGCCTGATGGAAAGCGATGGATGGGGTCTAAGATGAAACGAGCGTGTCCAGAAGATGCCTAAGGCACTGGAACCAGGCATCGACGAAACACAGCAGGCTGCTTGACGCCGCAAACCAGGCGGGCGTTAGCCCTACCACCGCAAGGGAAGAATTGGCCAGTCAAATAAGGTGTTGGGTGTCTGTCCAGGATGCGCCGAGCGCTTGGTTCAGTTGAGTAACTGGCGGAAAAAATATTTTAGATATATTTTTTTATATATTATACTTATTTTTTCAAGAATTTCAAGTCTTCAGCTAAAAATAAATGCGCTTATTGTTTTTAAGACCGGTCGTTTGCTTGCTACCATCCCACAGTTCTTGGCTGTGACTCTAACTTTGTAACTTTGAATAGAATTCCAAGTTTGAAGATAATGAAGGGAGAAAACTTTCGAGTTAGTTCTTCATATTTTTTGCCTACTTATCTGGTAATTTCAAATAACATAAATCTTAAAGAATTATTTTAACATTTTAACCACCATTTATCTTGCGCAAAACTGTTTCTACCAGTGTCCCGAAAATTTTATCTTGGCAATGAAAAAAAAAAATCCGACTAAAAACATTTTCAAGATTCTTGCTTTACAAATGGACCAGGGTGTCTATAATGACATCATTTTTCCAGTGTGAGAGAGAGACGGAGCGATAAAAGGCCGATAGCACCATCTTTTTTTTGCAATGGAATAATGATGGCATTAATTAATACTTCATAATACAGCCCCAGTTACAAGTTACAAGAAGTAGGTATTACACAAGTCAATTCCCATCTCGAATTTCTCTTGTCTTCCACAAAATTTTATTATACAAATACCTCATCATAATGCATGTAGGTTAGCGTTCAGTAAAGTCCTCCTAATCTACGGAGGGTGGTTTAACACTGGCAGATAAAGACGAGATGACAATGACGTAAGATTGATGGCGACTAGCAGCAAGGATTTCCAAGACAAGAGACGGGGATTTATTTTCTGTTCTACATAATATACTTGTTATGGATATGGTGATGCTGGTTAAGCCACTAATATTTATCTTCATCTTGTGACGCCTTTTTGGCAATGGGGAAGGCAGAAACTATAGAAAGTTACATATACCGATTTAGTCCTAAATATGAAAGACCTAAGATAAGTCATTATCATCACAGTGTAAACGTTGTCTCCAGTGTTATTAAAAAATTACGGACAGGATTTGTATCTTCGATCCTACGTGTTTTCAAAAAGACTTTAGCTTTTCGAAACCGATAGGTCAAGCAAGCCCTTGAAAAACAGAAAAGGCGCGTCTCGAATGGCAGATTCGAGGAATTATGCACAAAACAGTAGGAAGAAGTTCAAGAATATGGCAGGTATTGTTATACAGCTTCCGTTTTCTAAGTCAGAATTGACCATGGATATATACAGGATGTCCAGTAAATAGTACGACATATTGCAGGGGGTGATAGCTTGGGTCAATACCTACCAAAACAACAAAATATATGTTCCGCAAAATGTTACGGATTTACAGTTATACAAAAATTTCTGAAATATCGAAAAATCTCTACCTTGAAACAGATTTTGAAGTATCTCGTAATGAAAAATTTATTTTCTAGTTTTTTTTTTTACATCAAATTATTTGTGAATAGTTACTCTACTCATTGGTAAGTCTTTTTTCTATCAAAAACAAGATCTTTTTCAAGAAATACCATTTTTTGTTTAAATTTTCGCAGAACGATTTTCTTATCGCTACCTACAGTGGTGAAAAATAAAAGTTACATTTCGCGGAACATATATTGTGTTGTTTTGGTAGGTATTGACTCAAGCTATCACCCCCTGAAATATGTCGTACTATTTACTGAACACCCTGTATATCGCAGATGGATTGTCGAAACCGTAGTTTTACAAAACCGCTAGTTATTTTACAAAACAGCTCCGTTATGGAAAACAACTGAACAACATTCAGCTAGATTGCCATTGCGCTACCGACGTTTAGACGTAATGCAGAACGGCATAACAGCTGTCACAATAAGCGTTTGGTGTGACTTCTAAAGCAGAATTGGTTGCAGTAACTAAGCTAGCCAATTGGTTTAGGTTAGGTTAGAATTGCGTTTTACTCTAATGGAGCTGTTTTGTAAAATAGCTAGCAATTATGTAAAACAGCGGATTCGACAATCCATCTGCGACAGATACATAGCTCCTTACGAAGCACCATATTATGTTCCAGATGTTGGCAGCGTTTTCGTCTACGTGTATTTTGTTTTTTTTAATAAAATATTCAGAACAAAAAGTAGCCTAATGTCTTTCTCCAGTTCCCAGGCTACCTATCTGTCAAATTGCAAAACGACGGTTCAGGGTGGGCGTGAAAACGTAACAGACAGACAGACTTAACACTTTGCGGGACACTAAACGCCCCCAGACGTAATAACAATAAAACTTCGATTCTGTCTCGTTCAGTGTCCTTCAACCGATTAATCACTATTAAAAATGTTTTGTGAACATAAGAAATATCTCTGACGACTTTAATATTAATTTCCACTTATCCGAATTGTTTATTTACATCAATAATTTATCTGAACTGTTAGCTGTTGACTCTGCAAGCGTGTTTGCGTCTCCTAAACCAACGGATCGGATTTTTCACAGCTGTGAACATAGTGTATTTATTTAGGACTAGTAAACTTGAAAGTGCTGCCTACACATTCATTAATTAGACTTAAGACACCGTTTATCGTGTCATGTATCGAATTGGTACTGGTTGTATAATTTTCAGATTGCTACTGATTTTTAGATAGGTATTATTAAGATTTTATTTATTTATTTATTAAGCTATTGCATAGCTTTTATCTTGGGCTTTGAGCGCGGCGACCGAATGAAGAAATTCCGTAACGAAAATAAACCTAACACCCCCCACTCCGACCGGCACAGCGGTGCAGCGTTGAAAGCCGTGCATCGTCGAACGTCGTATCAGTTCGGCAGACTTCGGCACGGTGTTTGTGTGCGTGCGACTAGACGTATGCTATGCAATAGCTTTACCGCGGCAGTCCCCGAGTGCCACACGTATTTTTTTTAGTACATGGAGGACTTACAGCTAATAAAAACAAACACAAAAGGAAACCATAGTCACCCGAAAGCCAATTACAAATCCTCACTTATAATAATTTATGGTGTGAGCACAAAAACAAAAAACACATCGCCTAAATTAAAGTAAGAAGCAATAAAAATACTTAGTTTGCAATTATATGACTAAAATAATAGAGAAAATAATAAAATAACAAAAACAATATAACCTACTGCTACATTTTTATTAAGCTATTGCATAGCTTTTATCTTGGGCTTTGAGCGCGGCGACCGAATGAAGAAATTCCGTAACGAAAATAAACCTAAGCATCGTCTAACGTCGTATCAGTTCGGCAGACTTCGGCACGGTGTTTGTGTGCGTTGCTATGCAATAGCTTTACCGCGGCAGTCCCCGAGTGCCACATTTTTTTTTTTTTTATCAATGAAAGTTTTTCTCTTCAATCCAATTTAATTTTTTTTTATTTCTTCTTAATTTCTCTCTTTTTTTTTCTTCTTTATCTCAGACTAGGTTCTGCTTACCGACTTCGCCCACGTGGTAGCCAACTATACTACAAAACATTCCCCAAGGCAATTGACGATTATTACCTCCTACCTCTAAACTTACAAACTTTACCTCTATATATAATGTTAGTGTAGACTACAAATTTTATTCCATAACTAGCTTCTGCCCGCGACTTCGTCCGAGTAATTTCTTGTTCCCCCAACCCACCCCGTCGCATCGCATCGCCCGTCCGTGCTATTATTTCGTTTTCGAGCGGCTTTAAAATCTTAATGCCTACAACGCTCCTCATGAATTGAACTATCAAATGCAAAAAGTTTTTTTTTTTAATCCGGCTGGCAACAAACATACAAACACTTCAGCTTTATTATTAGTATATAGATTACAACAATAACATAAACGTTTAGCTAAGAATGTTATTTGTTGTTGTTCTTGTATAGAAGCAGGAGTTTATAATAATAAACTCCTGCAAACAAACATAGCAATTAAATAGTTATCTTAAAAAAACTTATTTCTACACGTGTAATAATTGTACATAACGTGTTTTCCGAGACAAACATATAGAAAGAAATAAAACAGCATTGATGAAAATAAGGCACTGGAATGATTTGTTTGTAAGCAGATTAAATAAATACTGATTACCTATGATTTATGGTTATTTTTTTCCTATGATTCTGATACGATTAAGGGGCTTACAGGACCTAAACGCAAAAAACGCAAGTTTTAGAAACAATAAAAGTAAATGGTCGCCTACAGTAAAAAAAACCAAAAAAATATATGATATTCTTCAGGATAAATGCTAGGATGATAGTGTGTTGAAAACATAATACAACTTATTTGGTACGATAGAAAAAAATCATGAAGATACCTCTAAAAACTTTTTATTTACAACAAAATTCATACTAATATACAGGGTGTGTCGTAAATAGTGGTCCACCGTTAAGGATTACATATACCAGATAATTTACTATAACATATTACAATTTTAACCATTTTAGTAGTACATTGTTTTTTATAAAAATCGCTCTTGAATTTGCATGATTATGTTAAAAATTTGGGTTAAAATAGAGAAGAACTAAGTTTTTCTTCAAAAGCTCTAAGCTTACATAAAAAAAACATAATTTTACACGATAACTCTAGTATTCAGCAGTAATTAACAGAAATCAAAATGAAAGAACAATGGTTTTTGTTGAAACTACAACCAAATTTTTAACAAAAGGTAGAAATTTCGTAAACAAAAAACAAAAAAAAATATATTTTCGGAACCCTTGGGTAAAAATGGTTAAAATTGTAATATGTTATAGTAAATTATCTGGCACTATTTACGACACACCCTGTACATACAATCATTATGTTTTTTTGTCAGATTATTCTACAAGCAACATACTAAAACTATAGTGTTTTAGTTTTTTTGTCCAAAGACTAGATTTTTCGTAAATCGATAATTGCTTCATATTTTGCAATAAATTACCAGCGTTGTGGCATCGCGCTTCTCTTTCTTTTCTATGCAGACCGACAAAGACCGCGCTTTAGGTCATGTAGTCCTCTTAATTATAATTCAACGGATAGAAAAACATAATATCCATTTGACCTACAAGTAAAAATGTTCTAAGAAAAGTAAGACAATAAAGGACAGCTAATTAATACTTGAAAATATTTCAGTAATTTCAGCGAACAAACAAAGCCGGGCCAAGACTTTCGATATCGGTCTGCACTGTCATGCTCATGCGTACATCATAATCCTTTTGGCGTGTTCCTTATTTACATTATATCCATTACCCACTACAAGGGTAAGGCGGGTCACGCAAAATTATAGGGTAACCCGTTTGGAAATATTAAGAATATAATTATATTATTTTTTCCTTCATTACAAAATGAGATTTTACATATTTGAGAAGTTCAATCTATACAAATAAATAAAATTGCAGTGTCTGTTTGTACCTAATGTCAAAATAACAGCTTTTTACTAAATGCATATATGTACATATACGGTATTTATAACAATTTATTTTTGTCTGTTTGTTCCGGTAATCTCTACTTACTTTAGAAAAATAATGAGGGTCCCGCGCAATAAAAAAAAACTCATGAAACCCACATCTACCCGGGCGATGCTGCGGGTACAAACTAGTAGACCATACACGGATTAGAAATGAAGCTGGGTGTAGCTTACGCCCCCAAACACTAAGCGTAATTCTGAAGGCGTACGAAGCAGGACTGCCGCATCTTTACGAATTGTCATTCAATTGGTATGGCTAAAACCGCACTTACATATAAACAACGCAAGTTTCTTGCCTGTGACAAACAGTCAACTTGAAACTACAAATAACTTGCATCGTCTCAACACAGTTCAGACGGTGCAACTTTTATTGTTGCTTCGACTAATGGTATACCACAGGTAACTAAATAGCACCGTGTAAATCAGGCTTTAATCAAGCTAGACAAAATTTTTGGTTGATATTTTGCAGAGGCCATAATATTATCTATTATATCATCATCTTCCTGCCCTTGTCCCATATTACTAGGGGACGCAACTCGTTTACTTCTTCCATTCTCCCCTGCCAACCGTCACGCTATCCTTCACTACCTTTTCTTTAATTTCATTCCTCACACAATATTTTCTTTGGCCTTATAATAACAATAATAAAGTCCCAATAAATATTGTCCATGATTATTACCTGACAGGTGTGGTGGCCCCGGAGCCGGAGCCAGCGCGCGACGGCGACGCAAGCTCGGCACTCGGCGGCGTCGCGTGCGACACTAACCACGCGTCCACCACTTGCCGCGTCGCCTTCCTGCCGACAATTGCCGTTTACCTTATTAAATATTTCCAAGACTCCAACAACATCAAGACACTTCCAAGAATTACTGTTTAGTGCACGTGATTATGAGATTTAAACGTTGAACTCGTCAACAATGCGCTGGCGCATCTTTGCGATGTTACGCGTTCTTTGTGTGCATGAGCAATTGAAACAGTTATGAAGATCAGATTAACAAATAAGTAACAAATCATAGACATTGGTGTTTACAAATACATTCGATGATACAATCCTCGACACATGCATCTTAAAAATATTCTATCCCTATCTTACATCATAAACTAGAGCAGGACAAAGTTATCATCCTAATAGAAACATACGTATGAACACAAACGTAATTGTAACGGAAACTTTGATAACAATAGTATTCATATAAACTAGTTGACGCTAACTAGCATCATTGACAATGTTTGTATAGGACGAGAATATCTCTGCACTGGAAACTAAAGTGTAAAGTAAATATGGCTAGTAGAATAATACGAACATTTGCATTCTACTGATAGTTGACGTATTGCGTTTGGGAGCTGTGACGTTTTTAATAGATATGTTATTCGGTAGCAAACAAGCAGCGGCTTCACAGATGCCTTGCCATCCGAGAGTCAAAGCTACAATATAACATGGGCCAGTTAATACACTTCCAAGACTATAAGAATTCAACAATTTATGCATGACATAATGTAGCTCCACAGTTTAAACCCCTGTTCCGACAATGATTTGGAACATCATTAAATGTAGATAATAATAATCTTCTTGTTTTAGAGCCCCAACAATTTTCGTGTCTGTGTTCAATTAGTGAATCTACATAAAAATTACGCGAACAATACCACGTTTCCTTTGTTTTCCAAATTATAATGAGTTAACTTGAAGAGACAAAAGTACTCGGGGATAATAAGGTTAATCCTAACAGGCCTTTCAAGTGTTAATGTTATTATAATAATTTCCATGTTTATTTAAAACAGAAGAAAGTGTTTTCAGCGTCGCCTTTATTTGTCAGGATGACAAGTTTGCCAAGGTAGTAAATTTATTAACGGATATTTCAAGAGTTCCAGCATAGTAGGTATTGCAGGTTCAAACTTCAGCTTTGCACAAACAGACTAAGAAGACTTAGTTTTAGCATACCTGCATTATTAAATATCAATGTACTGCGAACTGCGGCCGCAATGAAATCCCGCGAGAAGCTCTAGAAACTCCAGCAGGATGTTGTGAAAGCCGATATCAAAACTTGCAAACTAGGTACTGAAGCTTCTTAGTAGGAAGGAAAGCGGATCTCTGCACTAGACTGAAATAATGTAGCAGAAAAGACAAAGACAAAGTAGAACCAAATTATTTTCGTTACTTTAACAAACTTGTGACAAACACAGACAATAAAGAGAGACAAGCAACAGCAAATGAAGCTGTATACAAAATAAGTACAAA
Organism: Hydraecia micacea; assembly: GCA_914767645.1. NCBI lineage: Eukaryota > Metazoa > Arthropoda > Insecta > Lepidoptera > Noctuidae > Hydraecia > Hydraecia micacea. The sequence continues at coordinate 9,561,514 of OU611794.1, forward strand.
GACGGACATATTAAACTAATAAATATTCAGCATGTTCATTCCATACGGTAGAATAGCACTGACATCCTCCTTCTCATTTTCCGGGCGTCGAACCAAAGGACAAATGGAAATTCTCCAATGTGACAATTTGTATACCGGAGTAGAGTTCAACAATAACATACGGTCCGTATATTTTCAAATTTATTTCAGTGAGTCTGCGAAACTTGAAATGCGCTTGAGATAGTTAACAATTTTATAAGCTGACACTAAAATGCTTATGCAGCGTACGGCATTTTACATTCAATGAGATTCGATAAAACTACATTTAACGTATTCGAGACATTAACATTACGTGCTGGAGAATTTATATTAGGTTTTATTGCTCACACGTCTCGGTAATCCTAATCGGAGTGTTCATTTGAGATAAGTGCAATAAGAATCCTACGGCGAATATTGCTGAGAATGACCAGAGGGGCAATTCTCGTAATTTTAAGAACGTCACAGTCTGCGCTCAGTCTCAATCTGTTAAAAATACCTCAAATTTCCCTATATTTTTTGAAAGTTTTTGACATTGATTGTCGCTGAGATGAGATTGCGACTAGATTTTGAAAGTTTTTAATTACGAGAATTATCATTTTGATTTCATTTTGCTTTGGTGTATAATGTGTCGATAAATAATGTGTGATAATGTGTTGTAATGTGTTGATAATGATCAACAAGCCCATTTCTTTGAATAGGCCCAACTGCCTCATTATAATTCATACTACTGCGTGCCACCCACCATCGTAATTATTAAAACCAATTCATCCATTCATAAAACTAATCAGTGTGTTTGTACCTTAAACGTTTTATGGCCCATTCAGGACCGACAGAAGTATTGTCATTATAAACTTCAATAAAAATAATAACTTCCAGAATAAGTTGGTTTATGTCATGTTTTACTGCATGAAATACTTTACTGGTTGAAAACTGGAGTCCCTGCTATAATGGCCGTTAAAGTTTTATGGTAAACGTGAGGCTACTGGAATGCAAGGGAGTCTTAATGAAATGTTATTTTTTAACGCTTCAAAAAAAGGAGAAGTTACTTTTTTTTACTTAGCCTACACTGTCCCACTGCTGAGCAAAGGCTTCGCCCAAATCCTTTCAGGCATCGTTTTCTAGAGCCACCTCGATCCATTCCTTGCGGTACGCGTTAGTAGTTAAATATTTGGAATTCTTTTTTTCACAACTGATTTTTACGGATTCTACGCCTATTTTGGCTATAGCCAAAAGACTAGGTACTGCTTGACACGAAAAGAAGAAGATGCTCTGGCCGGCCTCATGGTCGGAACTGATCAAGACCGTGAAAGAAAGGTTTACTCAATGTCCGAATGACGATGTAGATTGAGTTCATGAGAACATAATCCTGTATAAAGCGACTATGTTATAACAACAGGTATAATAGTTTGATGCTAATAAAACACGTCTGGACGCTGTCAGCTCTGATAGAATCTCTTAATTGTCTCCAACACCCACGGGAAGTGGAATTGTGGTTTATGCGCACAAAGCACAGAAACATGCCAAGTATAAACAGATGAAAAGCGGTTTACTTATATTGTTCTTATTAACTTTATAACAGGACTTATACCTACGACTGGTCAGTACTTAACGAGAATCAGTCAATTTCCTTATATATCCAAGTTTCCTTAATGCCGAGTCTCCGTTTATTTGTTTTATCTGACGGAAGTATTTTTAACAATAAAACCAGTGAATTTATTACCGAAAAAGCGGCATTAATTTTATAATTTACGATCTCACGCTCCTTGGGAACGTGAAAATGTCTAATTTAAAAAAAACATGGCGTCAATTTAAGTAAATTTTTACGTGACTTCATTAGTAGATGATATACCTATTGCTATTTTCTAGCCAAAATAATTAATTTACATAACATAGCTTTTGATACTTCAAATTATGTTAAAGAAAATTGAATTTCCATTATACATAGTTTTGACAACGAGCCTAAATGAATAACTTAAGCAAGCAAGAATGCGTTTAAGATAGATATGACAGTTTGTATGGGTCATGGACAGCCATATCTTTATAATAAATTGTGATAACTTATCAGATTTAAACATACAGACTACGACGACTTTATTAATTTAGTTATAGAAAATACTCCTGTTTTCTTCACAAAGATTTTCTTCCTTCTAGTCAAGCAATATCTTTCTGCCATTGTGACAGGAAAGTTGAGGTAAAATCTATGTGGAAGGGGGTTGGCTATATTTTACAGAAGTAACAAGCCACAGAATGAATTATTTATATATTTTTTTTTTTATTATTTATTCAAAGACGCATGCATAATCAGCCTATAATGTTCCCATTGCTGGGAACATCATGGCTTCCTCTCGGGCCCAATGTGGGTTGGTAGATGCATAATACTTAGATATTATACCCAACCGTAAACAAGACGAATTTATCCGTAAAGAATTTACAAATAGAAATATGTTCAAGCTCGAATGTTATAAAACAAAAAAATAAAGTGTACATGATTTTTTTTTCATTGAGCCACCCTTCTTATTAAACTCGTATTACTTCCGATTTTTTATTTTTTTATAAGTTGAAATATCCTTGCGGAGATTTCTTGATCTGATTCTGTAATATGAAAATTCGATTCTGCTCAAATGATGAATCATGCAGTACAAAACTCAAATAAACACCCACCTAACAATATGCGATCGTTACATAGATTAACAGACTTTCCCTTACACAGACACAAATCTCATTATACAAACTCCTTAAAATGGAAGCACACTATCTACTTCAGACACAAAAGGAAACAGTGGTTACAAAGACCCGTGGCAAGCGCTATAAACCATTCTTGTACCCATAAATTAATCTACATAACGCTAATTTTAATTAAAGTCGAAATTGTTGAACAGCCTGAACAAACCAAAAGTTAAGTGACAAAGCTAGAGGGTTTCAACAACTGGGACACAGTAATTAAGAGACCTAAACAAAACTATTAAGACTTGTGGCCTTCTGCTAATAAATCTTAATTTATGTTACGCTATGTTAAGTCCAGGGCTGTAACTGCTTATATATTTCTTGTTGAATAATTAGTACTGTTTTCGACCATTTTACTGCTTCGTTTCTCTGAATTCATACAACACTGCAAAAAACACGAATAGTGATAAAACATTTTGTATTTTGATCCCAAACAATTGTTTTTTTTTTTTTTAATGAAAAAGTTGTGTTCAGAATATTGACCAACTGTACCTATTACTGACTCTGGGAACTGATAATAGTTTTGTAAATAATATTACGGAAAAGTTTTAATGAAAAATATCATGACAATATGTTGAATTCAGGATCATAGTCTAAGAACTTCAATGTAAAGTCAGAAAAATTAATTGTTAAGCAAATTGACTACAAGGTTAAATTGTCCGCACAAATTGTTTGACAGTTGTTAGTAATGACTATAATCAAATTGACGTATAATATACGAGACTGTACTCAATCAATGCCAAAACCTAGACCAATGCGAAAGCCGCATACGTAAATTCTATAAAAGCTCATCTACAAAATAAAAGCAACAATGTTACAAATAAAATTAAGACAAGAGTCTGTGACATTAATGACGTTAGACAAAACTAGCAAATCAAGTTTATAAAGTTAGTACTTAACGAGTGGGTTGCTAACTTGATGTACTACAGTAACAGTTGCCAACAGTAACTGAATCAGACAATGGACTTAAATATAGTTGTGCAATCGCTACCAATTATATGTCCAGACTATAGTTGGTCTTTTAACTGTATAGGACGCTAGAAACTTTAACAAGTTGTGCTGGTAAGGTCAGATGCAGGCAACAGTGACTTTGTGTAAAATACAAATATTCAGTAGCTTCTCGTAAGGCTGTGTAGCGGCCCTAACTCAGTTGAGAAGTTTTTGAAGTTCACAAAGATGAAGAAGGGAAAGCTTCTTGGAACCCTTTTCGAAAGCCTTCAAACAGACTATACCAGTTAGGAAACTTATTTGTTTGTCTAGTTGAGGTCCAGCCGCGATAAATTTTCCAAAAATGTAAACAACAATGGCCACTCGAATTTGAATAAAATCGAATATACAAGAACATTATTCTAAGTAATGTTTTTTTCGTCTAAATCTCCGATCTAACTAGACACAACACTCGACAAATTGATGATTATATGTAAATAATTCTGTAAATACATACTTGATACGGTCGCGAATCATGTTTTGTTCAACATAGTCATACAAGCTGACACTGACCTGCAAATTGCGAAAAAACGTAAATTTGAATTTCGCGGGGTACCCTGGCACTTCCCCTTAACCCCCCACAAGCGTCAAGTGTACACCAAGTGTACATAAGAGAAAGTGCTCGTAACGTCAACGGTACACCAAGTGTACATGCCAGTGTCATTGTTCTATTGTCATTGTTAAAACAATGACTTTACTGCGCCCATTCAACTACTCCGACGCGTGGGGTATTTCGACAGGTAGGCGGGCAAACGTGAGAGGTTAAGTAAGATTAGTCACATCATACAACAAGATCTTCTAATCAAAATCTTTCTACGGCCACCAATGTAAAATAGGCTAAAGATTCAATCGACCTTGTCCATCCAAACAAACCGCTAGTTCAGATTAAAGCCAAAGAATTTCTATTGTTCTACATTTTGGTGACAATTTGATTATGACACAATGGAGCAATTAAAACTTCAAAACAAAAACTTAATTCGATTGTTTAAAAAACAAACAACAAGACATTTGAATACGCGTTGCATTGAGATAAGTCTTTGAAAATTAATTGAGATTCAACAAAAGGGTTCAGAAATTCTATGAAACCGTCCATTCAGTAATAAAAGATTTATGATTAAGTGAAAGCAAATTTAATTTATGAAGCCTCTAATCTTTCCTGAGAACAATGAAGGCTGTAGATGAATTTCTATTTGTTATCGGCCAAGAAACTAAACTTATGAATACGAAAATCTTAACTACTTACATGAGTTTTCAAGATTGTAGCGATCAATTGCAATAGACCATATGAAATGACGTTATAAATTATGAAACTAATAAATTGTATTTATTACTGCATGGAAAACCCCATTTGATGTTTTACCTCCTGCAGTGCAGTGTTGTCATATGCAATTTTCTACCAACCTCTTAATAAGCCATGAGTATATATACCGACTTATAAGGTTAATAGTATGACCAGTTAACGAGCTATGACTTCAATTAAGGCACATTTGTTCCATTATTGTATATTTGCATTTGTATTCTTCTCCTTTTAAAGTAATACGTGCGCATTCATTATTCTCTTTCAATATTTAAACAATTTAGTGCAACCCAATCGCCGCGACAAAACTTTTATCTTTGTTTAAAAGCCACAAAATGTTTTAAAGTGCAAATATCACTGAAAATCCTTTTGATTTCTCTAAAGCATTTTGTTAAAAGGCCGTTCTCAAGTTCAGTTTTACAACCTAGTTTTTCCATAAAGAAGTTCTGTGCCCTGGCGTCCGAATTTGGGCCTGTTTCATGACAATACGCTCGTATATTTACATTGGACAAACATATTTGGCGTGTGTATCTACAAAAATCCTGTCTAAACTTTTGAGGGCTATAATTTGCGTGATGATGGTTGTCAAAGGCCTAAGTGAAATTTTTGTGTCAACTTGTCGAATGAGATGACCTACGTGACAGGGGTGTAAATTGAGAGTGAAAAGGTGTAACTAGAGCGGTCAAGAAAATCATATAAAACGGTGTCTGTTGTCATCGACCTAGTTTGCAGATCTAGTGTTATGTAGGACGTGTCAAGCCTAGACTCATCTGTCAAGCGGCTAACTGGGTGTCCTGTCTGGATATTTTCTTGTTAGCATCGCCGTTCTGTCTGCAGCTTTTCACTAGTCAGTGATTGACGGGAGTCGAACTTGTTATTCCGCTGAATGATGCTTTGAGAAAAGCTTTCCATTACTTTCGTTAGTTGCAAATCAGAGTTCTGCTAAAAGCGGACGGTGAGCGCTGTAAAATAAGGTTCTGCGAATCTTATTATGACAGAGGTATTGCACCAGACATTTAATTAGTATTTAAATTGAAGTTGGAAAGCTGTTAGGTTTTAACAAAGACAAATTAAATATTCATCGATATGTATTCGAAAAAAGAAAAACCCCAACCCAGTAATCATTAAACAATCGAACGAAACAACCACACGTTAGGTTCGGTTAGTAACAAAGCAGGTAGGAACGGAATCAGGAGCTTCTTTGATAAAACTCCCTTTCTCTTCGGAATAATTAACTATCCCGTTTTCATTATTGACACAAGTTATTGGTCCACAAACGCCCAAAGGACATACGGTACGGGATTAACCTAAAGCTTTCGATGATAAACAGAATTATGTCTGTGTTGCACGTACGATGAGATAAACCGTTTAAGCCCATGAATACGATCCGAGCGACGATTTATTTGTACAGTAAATTAGTAGTTTCGACAAAAAATCTGAATCGAAAATAGATTGTTTGTACAACAGGTCAGGATGCGTTGGTATTCATTCGTCAATGACTCGAATATAAAATTTCGAAAGAGTTGTATTCATAGTTCGAACATTTTTAGATCGTTGTATTCTGTGACGAACCAGTCTCATTATGAAAACGGGATCGTGCCAAGATATCAAGATATGTATGTCATTATCATATTACTGTCACTTGCCCCGATTTATATTATGATTATTAAGACGTCGATGTCTTGGGAATGATGATATTCTGAGATCCAATTAAATGAGTGTCATTCATATTAGTGTAACTGTAACGAATTAATTTATATTCCACGCAGGTCTTGAAATAAGCCCAATTTTTTAATTACTACGAGTATTAGAAGCAAATCTCTTAGTCAGTTTTCAGTTGTAATTCGTATTCCATCCGCCGGCAACCAGGCCTTTTGAATTAGCCATTGTATACGAATCCGTATGACCTGAATTGAACACATTCGGGCAACGTTTTCAACAAATGCCCCGTATGTAGAGAGCGCGTAAATTATTGTGGATGCCTTTTGTAATGATAATGTTTACAATAGGCTTGTACCTCAATCAAAACAGTGATCGTTGGAGTACAGGATGACTGTATAATGAGGCATTACATCATCCCATTCAGAGATTTGAATCAAATTGAATGGGGGATTCAAATTAGAATCAATGAACAGGTTTTCGTGTAGCACTGCATCCTAATCCTAAATTCGTATAAGGTTTTGAACATTGTTTAGGCCAGATCAATGCAAAGCGCTTTGGTTTTGTCGAGTCATTGGTTCGATTTCCACATCAAGACACAAATGATACGCCTACATGTTTATGCCTGTCCCTATACTTAGTTGTCCCAACACCGTAAAACGCTTGTTTTACTTAACAGGATTAGGACCAACTATTAGGTAACCTGTACTTTTAATGTCACCGCTAATTTCGTTGACACCGCTAAGCTTAGTTCGGCAAGCGCCGCACTTTAGGTCCTAACAACAACTATGTAGGTACATGATTATAATGTTGCAAGTTGTTTCAACATTCAACATTAACGAGAAGACATTTTAGCTCCGTCTGATGGTAAATCGTGCGGAAACCGGCGTATAACCTAGAGCAAAAACTTGGAATGAATCCACATGTAGGTGACATCTACCAATCCGCGCCGGGCGTGCGTGGCAGAGCGGTCCACTCCCTCTCGCAAAGAGGAGTTTCAGCAGCATGATCATTCTGGGCTGCTTATGTATAAAGGCCGATTCTCTTTCAAAGACAAGATACGTTGGTGATCGCAGAACTTTGGGAGTCGCTGGTGTTGGCTACGCCATCTTCCCCGCCGCCATGTTGATCGAATTCGTTTCCTTCAGCTGGCACTTACAACTTACGCATGGACATTAGCAGCACGCGTAGGTTGTAAGAGTCGGCTTACAGAGACTTTGCTTCTTTCCCTGAAAATGGTATCAAAACAGTCGGAGTTCCTAAAAAAATACACACATAAAATAATACAATATTCCAAATAGGTTACAAGTTTGCAACTGCTAAAAACACTGCTCTTAGGAAGAGAAGAAGTTGATTATCAGCTAATCATATTCTATCTATTTAATTTTCACCTAGGCCAGTAGTATGTTAGAAAGAGATGAATATATTTACCTCAAGAAGTAGTCATGCACGAACTCCTGGTTCTCGTCGAGCCAGGCTTCGGTGCGCGCGCATTCAGCATCATAGCAGGTAGGCGCGGGCATGCCGCCGCCCGCGCCTCCCGCCGGCTCTTCTATGCTCCGCAACTGTAGGCCTGCGACAATACAGAATGGCACTCAGTTATGGACGTAATGGGACCTAAAATGACCCATATATTCGCATGCATTGATAATATCTGAGAATCGGCTTAGTGCTAGGTTTTTGTAAGGATTCGCTCCTTAAGGTCAGAGATATTTCGATGGGGACTCAATTTATCAGAAATTTGCTGAATTCGAAAGAAGATTACATTTTAAAGAGCAACGGCAAGACATGAAAAGTTTAGTAGGCATTATTAAGCCAATGGAAATGGTATTAAAAAGCATAAAATTCAAAAACAAGACCTATTGCAATAAGTGCCCGAGAACACGAACCACAACACAACAATAACACGTGGATGGGCGCAAATTATATAAAAATGAATAGTTTATTCACACGGACCGCATTTGACCGTCAAAACCAGTGTGGGCGATACCGATCACATCAAGGCCATGTCTCAGCCACAACGCCACTACCAGCAAGATCGGGCACTGGCGGCCGGCCACATAGCAAACCCAACGTTGCGTTCGTTGAGTCAAAGCGTGCTTCCTCTACGAAAGCCGGAGTCGATCTCTCTTTCCGCAAACACTAGCCACAATGTAACCACATCGCAACTACTAGCGACTACGCATCCACATCGAAATTCTATAGTTACCACAACGCAACTGCAAGATGCAACTATGGAGCGAGCTATGCTCGGAGTCTCTTTGAAGGATAAAATCAGGAATGAAATTATCCGGAAAAGAACCGAAGTTACCGAAATAGCTTGCAGAGTAAAACTGAAGTGACAGTGGGCAGGCCATTTTTGTCGAAGGAAAGATGGCCCGTGGAGTAGACGTGTCCTAGAGTGGAGACCGCGTATCGGCAAGCGTAGTGTGGGAGGCCCCCAGCAAGATGGACGGCTGGGACAGACTGGATGCGGAAGGCGGAGGACAGGGTGTTGTGGCGCAGCCTGAGAGAGGCCTATGTCCAGCAGTGGACTGCAATAGGCTGATTTGATTGAACGGCAAAAAGCTGCTCTTCACACGTAACCACTGCTTACTCACATTTTATGGCTGCGATGTGTTGTGTAATCGGAACCTAGGTACCAATTCTATTTAGAATAAATAAAGATCAAAAACAACACATCTATTTCTGCATTTTCCGATTGCAAACTTAAAGTCATTATAGCAATACAATAACCACTTGAAAGCTTTTCTATAAACGTATCTTTACCTATACAAGAATAGTTTCAAGTATTCCCGAGCGTTGTTAATGAAGCTCTTCTGGGAATAATAATGAAACCTATTCCAAGAGCTTACTATTTGCATCAAGGCATAAACACGAGGTAAATGTTACAGCCTCGTACAGTACAGACTCGTACAAAAAATACAAGATTGGAAAAAATGAGACTTTGATTACAAAACCGATACCTGGAAAATATATGGAAAATACTGCTGAATAAACACCGCAGTCGAGATCGCAAACGGTGAAAAAAAAGTACTAGAATTTGGAAACAAAAATTATAAAAACCGATACATCAGTTATCTGTGTTGCTCGTACCTGGGATTGAGATACTCTGATGTCTATCTTTCCACGAACATATAAAGTTGCAACATTTTAAACAAATCGACATGATACAACATGTACACAAACAATTCAAATTAAGTTTTCTTTGGTGTAGGTATCCGCATTGTAAATATTAATTAATGAACGTCAAAATTTCAATATGACATTTCATACGTCATTGTCAATGGAGTTTCGATACCTTTATGACATTCAAACAAAAAGTTCAAAACTCATCTCATTTATCGGGACAAAATAGGTGCTAATATAGATTAAATTGTTTAACTTAAAACAACAGAAGAACTCTTATTAATTTCTTAAATTCTCTAGCGCCAAGAAAGAGAAGTTAGTTTATTACTAATTACTACCCACACGACTTCAGCTACAGCTGCTCTCGACAAATGGACAGTGGGAGTAACATGTCCGATTGAAAAATAACCTAATTAAATAGAAATAGTATAACTAACATTGAAAATAATTACTTTATCCTACCAGCGAATGGCAAAACGGTAGGTATAGTGTCAAAACGCTTCAGAATACTAAAATGTTTTGGAACCCCAATTCCCAAATCGGACCGCTGAAATGGAAATTTAGAGATTAAGATTTTTTCTAGGAGTACTAGGGATTTCCAATGAAAACTGTACGGTACGGTAATACTTAGGACGAAGATAGGGCTTAATCAAGAACCGTGGGTTTCCCTTTAGATATATATTTCCGCTACGGATTACTTAATAATGACTCTTAGAGACAAAAGTTAAAACAGTCTATTTCTAAAATAGAAATCTGCTTTTATAATACCATAGCCAACGTTGTTATTTCTAGTGGAGCATTTTACTATTTCTGTTATAGACTTGCAATTATCCCTGTACGCACTATGCAAGTGAACCCAAGGACAATCCCGGTTGGTGTAGGACTATTGCAGGATATGGAAACGCAAATATTGGACTATGGATTTGGGTAGCGTAAGTAGACTGTTTACCTAAAACTATGGCCCCTGCCTGATCAATGTTTTATTATACTTGTTTATTTATAATACCAGAGCTAACGCTGTTATTCTTACTCCTTCTTATAATATTAGCATTTACTAATTCTGTTGTATACAATGACTAGTTGTATACTTGCGCCAGCAGCTTTTATCTTTACGTTTAATTCCAGCAGCTCCAATTATTCTAAGCACACATTTAACTTAGATACACGTCCTAATTTGTTAGACTGTGCCACCAAAATATTTCAGAGAGTAACATCTCTTTCTCGAGCAACAATACATACCTCAATAATTACTTTAAGACCTCGTTCTTCAGTAATAACGTTATCAATTGTATATACTGTGACTCTGTGACCTTTACTCGTTTCCTTATACTGGGATCGAACGTGACATACATTACTTTTGGTGGCTATACGTGCTTCGGAATCACCCGTCCGGCGTTCACCTGTTGATTGTTCATTTAAGGTCAGAGGACCTTCTATTAAATGCTAGCTATTATACTTATTATGAATTCAATATAACTGTTGTTGGCATTGAGAAACAAATGCGACATCCTTATTATAGTTAATGAATTTGGTAAGGAAGGAGCGGTAAGTAAAACTTGAACAGGTCAGAAGACAAATTCTCGTAAAAATGTTCAAAATCTAATCGCAGTCTTATCTCGGCGACAAAAAAAATGTCAAAAATTTAATTAGAGGTAATTTTTAACAGATTGAGACTGAGATCAGACACTGTGAATGTTCTTAAAATTACGAGAATTGTCCCTCTATTTCAATGTCTTGCGTGTAATACCATTTAGAATGAAGATAATATTAATATTTTCAAAAGCATCGAGTAAAAAAATATGATTGACGTGTAAAAGTGTTTGTACAAACCTACTTACAGAAATAAATCATTTATCATTATCATTTATCAATGAAATAATTATTTCCTTAGTGTACAGAAACTTTACCCTTAAGTTTAATGTCTACATCTGTAACAGAACCTATCCCGCATAGCCATTTATCTTTGGTCACCTAAATAATGTCTGGACTACCCCGAGGGCTACACTTACTCGAAACAGGTTCGGCGAAGATTCATGCTGTAGCAAAACGTATGGCCAATATAATTTCTCAAATATCGTACACGCTGGCGCCGATTCCCTTGTTCACAAACTAAACTAAATTTAAGTTCAGTGCATCTTATTCTTTCTGTTTCATTAAAAAGGACAGAACATAAATATTAGTTTAGTCCTGTCAAATTAGTCAGCGCGTGACATAAATTGACGTATTTTTAGTAGCCATTTTTTTAATCACGTCTAAACTTGTCTATGGAGTATCTTGATTTGACAGGAGTAAACTAATATTTATCTTCTGTCCTTTTCTTACTGAAATAGAAAGAAAAAGATGTACTGAACTTAAATTTAGTTTAGTTTGTGAACAAGGGAATCGGCGCCATTGACAAATGTTTGGATTATAACTATAGCAATAATGTGTCTCCCTACTCCGTGGGAACAGTTCGCCGAAGACATTAATTTCTAAGTAAACTAAGTAAGTAGCGGTAATAGTCATAATGATACATTAACTGCAATAGAATGGGACTGTCGTATAGATAGACTGTTATATCAAACGCGTTGTTAATATTGAGCTAGCGAAGATAAACATTTGCTTTTGCCTAATTGAAATTGACACAAGGTAACATGGGTGATTTACGTCGTAATTGAAGATGACAGATATAATTGGATGGTAGGTAGGTATTACGTGTAGCTTAGGTAATAAAAAAACTTATAATATTAGCTAACGTCGTATTATATTGCAGACGTAGTTAATAATGTTTTTGTGGCAAAAACCCAAATGGGACTTACATGTAAATGGGGAAATGTGGGTTTACAATTTTCTCTTGCCTACCCTGTTTGGGGAACTATACCTACACATATACATATAGGAATAAGATGGTCTGAAAAGAGCGTCTAGACATGGTTTGTGATGCGCTTTCCGTGTTAGCACTTACGCCTTTGGCCTAAGTCTTGGCTTCGCTCACACGGCTCACACTCGTTATGTAACCCTTCACTCAGGCGTAGTCCTTTGTTTTAAAGGTTATTGCCGAAAGTCGCTACGCACGTAGCGCTGCGGTTATGGGCATTTCACTCCAGTGCTACGAATTTTTTTTTTTCGTTGGCGTCAAGGTACGCTACGCCGAAAGAATAGATAAGTCCTCTGCTTCATGCAATGGTAAAATTATTTAACATTAAAGCCTGAATTAACATGTTTTTGTATTCTCTTTTTATCAATCAAGATTTACTAGGTTTAAATTCAGTATTATCAGTTTAGTTGTTTTTGTTTGTTTTATTTATGTATTTTTGTGGTATGGTGTGTGTGGGTGTGTGGTAAATAAATACTGGTTAGTTGGAATACCAACTAGTAAAATATATTCCTAAATAAATATGGCTTCCAACGATAAACTATGTTTACAATAAAACATACTGTCCGCTGGCGTGGGAAAATAGTGTACTTTATATTAATTAATGAATATAATCAGCGTTAATTACTTATGCAGATTACGGCAGATATAGGCAATTTAGATAGGCAGCTTAGCAACGGAGTAAATGTGTTGGCAATTAAATTAGTTTCTAATTAGCTTCAACGTAATTGACAATTCTAATGACGCTGAAACGTGTTAATATAAAAGCAATTAATAAAACTTCTGTCTAGTGGAGTCAACTGTATTTGAGGACTGAGTCACAGAATTTTCATCATTCTCCTGCCGTCATACCAATTTATTTGGGGTTCGGCGAAACATGTTTTTTTCTTCCATATTTCTCTATTAGTCGTCTCGGTAGTCACCTCCTTGAGTCACAGAATTTTATACAATCAAAATATCTATTGAAACTAAGTTAGAACACTTTATAAACCTCCTAAAGCTCAAAATGGCTGCCAGTAAGGAAGACAAGGCACTGTCTCCCCAGCAAATCATTTAGGGTATCTTAACTTTTATACAATCTTCATGCACAACTTGTACATGCAGAAGCCAATCCCCAAAGATAGAAAAAAAACATCTAAGACGGAATCAAATCTTCTACTCGTTGTGCACGTGATCGAAATACAGAAATACATCGCAAGAGCCATCCACGTGTATCTACACTTGGGAACACGGGGAGATTTTCCTGTTACACATAACAAAACCAGTTATCCACATAAGTAAATTAATAATGTTATCCAAACTAATATTATAAATGCGAAAGTAACTCTGTCTGTCTGTCTCTCTGTCTTTCTGTCTGTCTTTGCTTCACGCCTAAACTACTGAACCGATTTGTGTGAAATTTGGTACAGACATAGTTTGGAACTTGAGAAAGGACATAGGATAGTTTTTATTACAAAAAATAAAATAAAATAAAAAATAAAATTTATTCCGGACATACAGCGCCATCTATTGGTCAAGATTCGGCATCAATTCAGTACTGAAAATTCATCGGAAAAATGTAAACCATCCCGCGAGATCGGGAACTATGTGGGTAAAACCAAAAATCTGCCGGAAGTCACTATTCCACGCGAACGAAGTCGCGGGCAATAGCTAGTATTGTATATGTAGGTACGTTTACTGCTAATAACCCCAAAATAGTTCTAGGCCCGAAAATGATCTTACAATATGAGAACGTGTCAAAGGATCCCTTAACAATTTAAGCCGACAAACTTTTGCGAGGCAAACGATAACGATGTCGAAATGGCCGAATTCTGGTCCATAATAAAAATGAAGTAATGGTATAAATGGAATCATCGATACGACAAAGAAGAAGTCTACTAACTACATTACTTTCCCGGTTTTTTGAGGTATGAGCGGTGTTATGCGGCTGATGGGGCATTAGTCTAGGTGTGACTTAATTAGCCTATAATGTTCCCACTGCACACACACAGGCCTCCTCTCTTCGAGAGAGAGTAGGCTGTAATCTACCACGCGGGCCAAGTGCGGGTTGGTAGATGTCACATATCTTCGAATTTTTGGTTCTAGGACATGCCCATTGCATTTGCATTCACCGTTTCGAGAGCAGCGGTGAAGAAATTATTTACTAAAAGTATAGCACCTGCCTGTATTCGAACCCACGACCTACAACTTGTAAGTCGGGGCCGTTACCTCCAGGCCAGAAAACACTACTACTCTAGTCTGTACCTAGAGTAGAACCTTGGATAAATATTATTATATTGTTATCTTTACGAATTTGATGTAGGTATTATGTCATGTTACTATCTCTCCGCCCAAAGGTCCACTTATTGTCTGCGGCCAAACCTATAAATCAACGAAACGCTATCGCGGTATGATACATAATTTAAAAGCAAATCCCACAGGACTGCTTTTAATATTTATTAAAATTTCCATATCCCAAACTATTTTCAAGCTTTTACGGCATGGCTGTTGTTTGCATATTTATTGAATTTATTTAAAATAGAGCTTTGGTCCAATTAATCCCGGATTAATTACTGGTGCCGAATTATTATAATATCAATGCAAATCTAAATGTTTGGTTTTCATATTCAGGCGGCTGCCATATGTGACCGCTTTCAGGCTAAACAGATGCGCTTGAATATCAAAATTTTATATAATAAAAGTAGGGCCATGAGACCTTAGCAACACAGCTTTCTAATAATTCCATTATGTACATACAGTTTCCTGCAAAAGTTACGTGTCATTTTACCATTTATTGAATGTCAAATTATGATTTAAAATAAAAAAATACCTTTGCCTACGCTGGAATTACCTGATTATTTTATGATAAGTAATAAGTAGTTGAATTAGTCAATAAAAACTTTATAGTATACAGTTCAAACATTTGAAACTAGAATTTTAAATCTTTTGCATCACAGCTGAAGTCGAAAAATGTCAACTAACTTTAGGAGGGCACTGTATTATAATCTTGCTTATAATGCGTGCCAAGAAAGATGAGACTTGACCCCCCCCTCCCGCGCTCTTAATATAAACTACCTACATTTTTAGGTCGGTATATACAATGTACATGTGATATACTATTTATTTCCTAGAATAAATCAATGCTGGAAAATGATACAACAATGACATAACCTTTGGATGGCAACATGTCTGACTCATCATATTTATATAATACATATCGTATTACAGTCACTAAGCAAAAGGGTGAAACACCATACATGGACAGGTATAGTTATAGCGACACAAGTCCCCCTGCGAAGGGGAAACAACCCTTCACAATTTAGTAGACATGTCTGGCACGACTGAGATTTTACAAACAGGAAATATCGATTATGCATACAGGAAAATGGAACCAGTCTCTTTCTCGAACAAGCATGGAACATCCTTACCGGTATTATAAATCTGAATGTGTTTTTGTTTATTTGATACTTCTTGACGCCTTTTGGCACAGATTGCACGATCCGTTGAAGAACAAAGGATACTTTTTATCCGGGAACTAATACACGACGTAGTACACCAAGGTTGAGAAAGAAACTACGGGCAAAAGCTTAAACTATAATATATATGTAAAAGAAATACATACGAATAGTACGTATGTAAGCAACAACAGCAATATAGCCGATTAAGCAATTCATTCTGTTTTAAAAGAAACACAATATGTGCACAAGATTGCATACACAGCTCTGACGTAATCTTGCATCCCGTAACAATCCAACATTGCTTCCATTAGCTTGGTAATGAAAAACGTAGGATACTACACGCGCTAACAAAGTGTTGTTATCGGGTATATACTGAGAAACAAAGCAATCGCTGCATCTTGCGAAGCGGAGATCTTGCTTTCCGAGAAAACTACGGGTTTCTCTTAAAACATAAACACAGGAAAGGCCACTCCAATCAACCCTGTTTGTGTTCTAGTAGAAGGAGTTTCCAATGATCTTTGTAATCTTGGCAATTTCTGGGTTTTAAGTGGGCCTTTACTTATCACTATAGCTTCATGCATGATTCATGAGAAATATGAATGATTAAATTAATGAATGTGTAAACGGCGAAACCCGAGCGAGGTTTTCTAGAGGTTGGCAGGAAAAGTCAATTCACTTAATTCTGGTTGATTGTTCTACTGAAGGGAGATTCCAGTGATATTTGTAATCTTGGGAATATCTGGCCTTTATGAGGAAGAGGAGCTTTTAATATAAAGGCCTTGTAAAGTAACTACGATGATTCCCAAGAAAATTAATTAGTACCTAAACGAGAATGTTTGCAGCGAAAACCCGGCCAGGTTTTACAATTGCTTTTGTTTAGTCAGTACTGCCTTTCGACTTCCCCAACATCGCCATAAACAAGAAATTCGCTAGTAAGACTGAAAAGACTAATTGCTAACCGCCGAGCTCACAAACAGTTCTTTTGACGAAAGTAAATTCTAACTTTAGGCTGATAAAAAAAGGCAATAAGAAGTTCTTAGAAGACTTTTTAATGATAAGGACTACCGATGTAGGCGTGGTAACTAGCTAATTTAAGTTCTGTATATCTTTAAGTCTCATCGTAGACACTAAGGGCGGTTACGCACTACGTCCGATCCGAATCCAAGAAATAGTCCACAGTCGTATTTGTTCGGATCTAGTGCGCAACCCCTCATACAAATAGGACATTGGTCACTTCGGACATTTCTCGGACTCGGATCGGATGTAGTGCGAAACCGCTCTTATTCGTAATTTAAACTCGGCTTTGATGAAGGAGATAGTGGGATTAGGACCCATTACATGGGACTTAAACATAACTGGAGAAATGTGGGTATACTATAGGTACTCCTTTGCCTAAGCCTTCAAGGATGACAGGCGTGATGTTATGCTGGTGTTGGATCAGGAATGTAGAGTGAATAGAGATTGTTAGACGACAGCTCGCGATCCACCTAAGGGCCTGTACACACCACGTTTTTTAAACGCGCCGTTGACGCGCGTTTGTAGCGATACAGACGCGATACGGACGCGAGTCAGACGCAGCCTGTAAACCTTCTGTAGGATAAACAGACTGTGAACGTTCTTAAAATTACGAGAATTGCCCCTCTGATCGATCGACCCGTGCGGCTGTTATTACTTAGCCACAAGCCCTCACAGAACCAAACTAGTACCAGAATAAATTATATGATTATTATTTAACAAGTTTGAGAAAGTATTTATCCTTTGATTTTTCATCCGTCCTTTGTATATTAACCTCTCACACTACCTGTCGAAACACCCCACGCGTCGGAGATGTTGAATCAATGACAATAGAACAATGACACTGTTGTGTACACACGATGTACCGTTGACATTTCGAGCACTTTTTCTTATGTACATATGGTGTACCGTTGACACTTGATGGGTTAATAGAAAATAAATTACTTCCCCGGCTTACGCACCCATCTTTGTTATGAAGTCTGTAATACGATCTCCAAAGCTATTACGGAATAGAGTAGCTATATTCCTCTAACCCGCTGGTCTGTTATTTAGACAGCTGAAAGCCTCCCTTCTTCTTTTGATCTTTCAATATGGCTACAGTTTTTTAACCTTTACATTATGAGAAAGTTATAAAGTTGCGGTAATGGCTTCGGTCGATTTTGTTACAGAAATATCAGGTAACGTTTAAAAGCGATTGTAACATCTTGTTAAGAAAATCCACGAAATTGTTTTTTTTTTCAAGGGTAAAGTAATACTTACAACATAGTTAGATTTATGAAAGAAAGTAAGAAATAATAACGTTTATTTTACAGTTCGTAACACAAAATACAAATAACAAAATAAAAAAGTCAAAATAATATTAATTATAAATTCCAGCTTTGGTCAAGGTTCGTCTTTTATTAAGTCAATAAGTATAAGGTAGTGGAAGTAGGTAGGTATGATACGATCACAACTACAGTTGCTAAAACAAGATAAGTACGAACATAAAGAAAATATAAAATCTAAGAAATAATCCACCTCTTGCTGTAAAGTAGCAAGTCTTGTTGCTAGTTTAAGAGCTGGAAACCACCTGTGGAAATAATGGACTATATTTTTAGTGTTTGAGAATTACTCTCTATTTTTATACTATTTAACAGAAAGTCCGCATGAACAAGGTTTCACTGACCGGTCGGAATTGACTTTGCACTAAGCCTCTAGGCATTTTACAAAGATTGATCATTAACGGTTCGTACCTAAGTATAAAGCATTGTGTGTATTGTTTCCAAGATCAACAACAACAATGTTTACTGTTTTGAACAACATGATACGTTAATGTTGAAAAAGACAGAACTGTGTGGAAAAGGGAGAGGGAGGCCTTTGCCCTGCGGTGGGACAATACTGGCTAGTTAGATTAGACACGTTGAAAATACTATGTCTTTAGTACCTATGGTGGAGGAATCACGAACGAACGAAACAAATTAAGTATTCGGAAAGACAAAGAGTAGGTAGATGTGTCGTTTCAACATGGTGTTAACCTGTAAACCTTATTGTATTACCTGGACAATAAACATTCTATAGGTATACTTATATTTTTTGCAGTCGAGTAGAACATTACTCGATGTTTGTTGAAAGGCGAGAGCAACGTGGACCTTAACCACAAAGAACCTTAGCTGCTGATGGAGCAGATTTTTTTAAAGAATTTCATGTATGTTTGTAGATAGGTGCAAAACCTTTTCTCTAGGCGCCACCGCAAAAGGAATTAATACAACATAACATTCTCATGTTTCAAATTCTTTCTTTTCTTTTGACACATCAAACCTCACTCTGTAAAACAAATGAATCACAAACATTTTAAATTAGAGAGAGAGACAGGATCAAAGTCCTAACAACATTGCCTGCATACATAAAATTGTTGGTCGAAGTTTCTAGATGTTTGCGCCCTTACGCCCTTTGGAGATGAGGAGTCAAACTCAAACTCAAAGCATTTATTTCAATTAAACCATTTACAGGCACTTTTGAATTGTCAAGAAGTCGGTCAGTCAGAAAATATGAAGCTAGTTGCCCATTCCAAAGCGTAGGTACCTATGGAGAAGAACGGGCAAGAAACTCCATGGACACTCTTTTAAATTATAGTTTTACAAAAATAATATTAGTTACATCATTTATTTTGAATTTATAATTATGTGAGAACGATGTAAAAAAAAGAAACTTACTACGCGTTAAAAGCGTCCAGAGTACAGCAAATAGTAACAAAACAACAATTCAAAATAAAATAATTCAAAATAAGCCGAGGCAGCTGAGTGATGACCAGCCCCAACTGACGGCGCCCGTTCACGAACATGACGCATAGATCAGCACCATTCAGCTCAACCATTTTGAAGGGAGCTAAATGATCCAACACACACGCCACCGTCAGCGAGACATTTGTGTGAGCATGACATACTATCAGCCGCCAGGGCTCATTCAAGTCAATGAAAGACATATTACCCGGTAAATGGTAGCACTATAGTACATAGAACTCACATCTGTGCTATGCAATTATACAATACAAAGAAAATTGAGTTTATACAATGCAAAGATAGTCTTACAATCTTCAGCAGCTCCAACAGTATTTTCATGTGTTAATCAATTAGTTGTGGTTGTGGAGCAGGACCAGCATTGAGCCAGGCATTTTTATCCGCGATGTAATCCCCTAACTTATAATATGCCTGCCTGCATAGTGTGCGTTTTATACAAGACTTGAATTTTGTCTCATTCAGTTGAAGAATGTGGGGAGGTATTTTATTATAACATTTTAAACAGTACCCCATAAAAGATGAGTCTACTTTAGCCAGTCTGAAACCTGGTTGAACTAATAGGTCCCTATTTCTAGTACTATAATTATGTCTTTCACCTCTTTTGTTAAAAAGATGTAAATTTTTCCTTACATACATGATGTTTTCGTAGATATATTGACAAGGCACCGTCATGATGTTAATTTCCTTAAACAGTTCCCTTAGAGAATCACGCCTGCGGAGATTATATATGGCTCTGATGGCTCTTTTCTGCAGAATAAAAATAGAATCGATGTCTGCAGCCCGTCCCCAAAGTAAAATACCGTAAGACATGATACTATGAAAGTAACTAAAATAGACTAGTCTCGCGGTATCTATATCAGTAAATTGACGGATTTTTCTAACAGCATAAGCTGCTGAACTTAGCCGTCCTGCAAGAGATGTTAAATGAGGACCCCATTGTAGCCGTGAGTCGAGCGTGATCCCTAGGAAAACAGTTTTATCGACGAATTCTAGTTTCTCTTGATTCAATATAATCTCATAATCACTACCTTTGACATTTGGTAAAGAAAATCTTATGCACTTAGTTTTATTTCCATTTAATACTAAATTATTAGCAGTAAACCAATTTTGGACCTGCATTAGGGCGTTATTTACGTCGTCAAAATTTGTAGCACGTCTATTTACCTTAAAAATTAAGGAAGTGTCATCAGCAAATAACACCATTTGTGGTTGATTATTTAATAAATGGAGTAGATCATTAATATAGACTAAAAATAGGAAAGGACCCAATATCGAGCCTTGTGGCACACCCATTTTTACTGTTAAACCATGTGAATTGACACCATTTATTTGAACTTGCTGTTGTCTATCATTTAAATAAGAACTAACTAAACTGAGTGCAAGTTTTCCAAGTCCGTAATGCCCAAGTTTCAAAAGCAAGGTTTCGTGATCGACGCAATCAAATGCCTTGGAGAGGTCACAAAAGATTCCTATGGCGTCTTGAGCCTCTTCCCACGCGTTAAAAATGTGTTTTAATAAGGTAACACCGGCGTCGGTCGTACAACGTCCTTTGGTTGTGAACATTTACATAACTAGCAAGGGAAGGCATTTTAACTGAACGTATGTGGAAATTCTTGGTAACTTACGCAGTTTCTGTCAAACTATACTGCGCGTGTGCTGTTACGAGTATAGGTATAAACTTATAAGATTGTCGATCGATGTGATTTTATTTTAGGAATGGGCTCGAGAAGTATGCGCAGATTATATTACAAAACTCAGTTTTACTTTAGATAAGACGGGCAATTCTCGTAATTTTAAGAACGTTCAGTCTGATCTCAGTCTCAATCTGTCCCTGAGAAGCGATTGCGACTAGATTTTGAACGTTTTTAATTATGGGAATTGACGTTGGTTTAACCACCGCACCAATTATTGAACTAAGAACCTCTGTTATAGAAATACAAAAATGAGAGCTTAGTTCGGTGCTAAAATGTAATGAACTTTGCCAAAATCAAAATAAAGTTCAAAATACAAATACTGTCTCAAAGGTTTAGGCTAGAACTAAAGTTAGATTTCGTTTTGTATGTAATAAGACAGATTGACTTAAGACATTTTTCAACAAAAATATCGATACGAAGATCTCTATGCAGTTACGCAAATACAATCGATGCTACTGCAAAAGTGCGTTTTGGTTTCTGAACACTCGAGATGTTGAAAAATATTTGACGCGTTTAGTTTGGAAGCAATAATGTTTATTGCGGAAGTTTGAAATAAAAATACAGAATGAAACATGCTTCGCTTATTTTAAAATTCAAGATAAACAGTTAAGTTATATAAAATTGAATATATGCGATATTCTTTCCGTTTTATGCAATCAGAGAAAGAAAATACTGCTCATATTTTCGGAACATACATGTTTTGCAGCATCTTTGGTACAGCATAGCTCTTATATGCATAATGAGTCGTTAACGTAGCATTGATGTTCAATAGTGTGTACTTGCTTGATGAGCAGTACCTAAGGGAAATTATTTTTTAAGCAAATTGACACATTCTCATCATAGCAATTTCATACAACTATCAAAGAATGACAGTTGCGGTTTGAATATACGGACAATTTATACATAATACATAATCAGCCTATAATGTTCCCACTGCTGGGACACAGGCTTCCTCTCTGTGAGAGGGAGTGGGCCGTAATCCACCACGCGGGCCCAGTGCGGGTTGGACAATTTATGTTGGTATACAATTTGCTTAGTTTGTTAATCGGTTTTAGATATGATATTTTTCAATAGTTCGTTAGATAATTTAATTTACTTTAAAAAGTGTATCCATTGTATTTTTAATAATTTCTGTACAATTACTTCAATTTATTTATAGGTAAACGAAAAAACACCCTCAAATGTTTATCACAGCTATTTAGCGAAACTCATAGGGTGGTAACATGAATTCTTACTCCATCTCCACCGTAACGTAAGCCTGTTTGCCTTGTTAAAATATGTAAGGCTCTTTCACTCAATATTGGATAATGTTCACACGTACATAATCTTGTTAACTTACTTATTGTTTGCTTATGTAACACAAGGAGCTCTTGTGCGACGGTTTTTGCTTGGTTGGAAAACACGTTGGTATTATAAAAGAATAAGCTATGGTAATCCACGAAAAAAAATATTTTGCTTTTTTTGGATAAAAGGATACCAACTTTTCTGTAGCCTAGCTAAACCACGTTCAGCTAAAGTATACAAGCAAAAACCACCCTTAAACAATGCCGCAAATACGAGACCAAGAAAGTTTGTCGCAATGTTCCCAACGTTCATGGAAACATTTACAGAATTAGTACAAGATACATTTACGCTAAAACTTTAGCCGTCCCAAAAATTAACACGAACAAAGGAGGTGTTTTTTTTTTCATACAACTGTGGCCAAACAATGTACCATATGAACAAAAGTACTGAAATACAGGAAAAAAATCGCAGATTCTGAAAAAAAAAATATTGGATTTATTTATACATTTGTACCACATGAAATTGTCGTTCAAAGATATTAATAACTTACAACCCATTAATTAACTTGGCAATCTCATTATATATTCTTCCGATGATGCGTTTCGTTACTACGTTTTATAAATGTAACATAAAGAAATTATCCTAAAAATATATTGATTATTATCTTACTTTTGTATTAAAAAAAGTTTTTTTTTGTTTATATAAGACATTATTTTTGTGAAACATTTAGCGAATAAGAATTTAAAAAATACATTTATTTATCAGATTATTGTATGCGTTTGGTTAGCTTTCTCAAAAGCCAAAAGACTGTGCTCCAAGGCCGATAATTATCTATTAGTTGTTGTTACCAATACCTAGTGATGATAACATTCCATTTCGGTTCCCCGGCTCTGTTCGTTGGTTTCCCGTCTCTTGGAGTGCTATTTCGTGTGTGATTTCATAATTGTTGATTTGGCTATTCTTCCCTGGACTTTCGATTGATTTCTCCCATCTTGACGACTAAACTAAACATGATGAAATCTCTGGTAACTGTCAATGTATCCAAACCGTACATTTATTGACCGTTACCAGAGATTTCAACATGTTTTTATGTGAATGTTTCGCCAATGCAAACGTATAGTTAGCCTTCACAATGAAAAACAACCTGCAGCATACTAGCAGTTGCTGGTATAGCTGTGGATATGGCTACACAAAAATAATTGATGAATTGGTCAGTGGGTCGTCTTAGGGAATTTATATTAGTATTCTGACTTTATTGTGGTCTTAGGGCTAAATGATAGACTGAAATGCACATTTTAGGACCATTGGACTGTTGGCAAAGACGTTACAGCCTATCTTAACAATCTCTGACTGTCGGACAACTTTTTAAAGACCTATGACCGTCACTGATAGGATATCCATGCCTCCTCTATGGTCCAATTACAATTTTTATAGTAATGGCTCCATCGTTTTATCGATGACGAATTAATGTATTCGCTGAGGACTAATGTGATCACAAACTACAATATGTAATATTTTGACAAATGGAATAGTTTGACAGCTGTCAGTGCTGTTATGAACGTTTCGTTGAACGCAGTTACGATGTGAGGTAGTGATTTTTTATATTCTCTTATTTCTTAATCTATCAAATATTGGGGGATTTTAAATACTGCTAATAACACAATTTATTGCAAGGAATTTTACTTGTAATTTGTACCTCGGTACAAGTTTGGCCGAAAAAAAAACACATCCTTTGCCGACAAAAGCTAGTTAGCAATTTCTTAAGTTAACCACAAACTTACAAGTTGAGCTTGCTTAACCCAACGGGATGCGAGTATGCGACGGTCAAAAGTAGGAGAAAACGGGAAAGGAGATGTTTCAAAATGGGCCAGGTCTATGTACAGTAACTCAAAAAAAAGAGAAAAATCCGTAGAATTCGGGAAAAATACAGATAATTCAATTAAATCTATACTTTTGTGGTAGTGAATTGATAATTATCAATTATTTTTATCAACTTTCAACATGGCGTCTCACCGATTTAGTTACTCTGTGCTTAGAAACAATGACAGTAAACCATAGATCGACCATTGATCATAGAAACAGAACTGTCAGCTGTCACAACAGTGTCACTTCTTCAGAAATAAACATGTCAAACGTCATTAATCAATCAAAATGACAGCTTACCGCCATGACGGGTTTTTGTTGTGTGTTGCAATTTCAAGTGTAATTTCTTGTGTTTACCAGCAAACCAAGCCATTTCAAAGTAATTGGACAGTTGAGAACTATTTTAAATGAATTTCCCTATTTTTAAGTATAGTGTACAAGGACCTGGCCCAGGCTCCATACATTTTGAAACATCTCCTTTACACTGTAACGTTAGAATTGCTTATAGTCTTTAATATGTTTAAGAGGAGTATTACAAAAATGCACGCAGATGCATAATTTGCTCGTTGAAATTGAATACTATTCGTTGGTTGGTATAAATAACAATTAATTGGTAAAGATTATTTATAATAAAGAAAAAAACGACTGGACCTAATTGAATTTTCTACTGGAAACAAGTCTGAATATCTCCGAACTTCTACATCATTTTCATGTAGTATTTACACCAAAATACTCTCCAATAATTGCTTAAAAAATAGCTTAATTAAAAAAAAAAATTGGTACTACGATTTTTTAATAAATCAAATAAAAGTAGCTACTATATGTATGTATATTTCACTGCGCCGGCGATGCGCGCTCGCCCTGGCTGGAGGCTTAATTTATTGAGGCATCCACAGGCAAGCCCGGTTAAGCAGACGACAACCTCATAGGTGGAACAGCTGCGAGATAACATTAATTATAAAAAAAAAAGATGCGCGCTCAGTACCGAAATGTAAGAGAGCTCTTAATGCAAGCAAAGCTGGAACAAAGTTCATTTACAGCCATTGATTACCGAAAAGTAGGTAGGTACGTTAAGAAAATTCTATGATTCCCAAGAGAAACATAGAAAATTGGTACGTACTTTTATTTAATTAAGTCTCATATTCTAGCACCACAGAATAACTGAATTTAATTATTACAAGAACAGTCCTATTTTCCAAGACGAACAGCGGGCCTTATTTTGACAAACAAGTAATTATATCATAAGTCCATATTGACCAAACTCGCCGAAATAATTGTTTCTTTTCTCATTTTCTTTTTGTTTCAGTAATTATTTTGTAACGAAACTTGGTTGGAAATGAAATTATATTTCTTGTTTTGCGAGCATTATTTTCGCTGACCTCGCATTGTATAGGCTTGTCGTACAATCAGAAGTTAGCTTATACTGGATATGTATAGCTTGATGTGTAGCCGTGTGTACAAACACTTTTACACGGCGTTTCCTAACTGAGTACTCTGAGAATAAGGGCCGAAACAAACTCGGAGATCAGTCTCTTTTAAAGTCCAAACGTACCGGAATAAATCGTATTTTCCTGTTACATCACTAATACTCATGAATACATCACTCATTACATCAATTATAACAGTGAGAACATTTACAGCCTCGAAGTGTCAGTTTTCATACTACTTGTTCTCTATCTGATCTTATGGACTTGACATAAATACTGTTAGGACATGACGATGAGGCGAGTCTGACTCCCACATATTGACGTAGTACTTGCTATTTAGATCCTTATCTTTAGTGTCATCGGGCTTAGTAATAATGGACTTTGCTATATGAGTGTGGGAGAGGAAATGTAGTTCTTTTTGCGGTTGCAAGGTTTTTCTCTATTGTGAAATAAGGAGATCCTAATTCCCTTGTGACAATGATGGACTTTAATTAAACAACAATAATATGACGAGTTATTTTTTTGCTGACATCTAATAAAAATGCTTAAAAATACAATAAAAGATAAACTTTTATTGACAGATAAACTTAATCCATCGTCTGTGTAGTTAAATATTAAGTGGAGATATTCAATTCACATTATTATTTGAGTAAGAAACGTATTTCAACTGTCTGATCGCAAATATTATGTTAATGTCAATTTCAATAAAAGTAAAAGAACGAATTTAATGAGTTAAAAGTTAGAAACATTTTAGTAAAGTATACTGAACTGGATTCAAGTTGTGGCACATTATGTGAATTGAAACGCTATGGAAAAATAAAGTTTCTGACTTCAAGTGAACTTTGATTTGTGACAGAAGAAACTTTAGTTTTTTCATTCATGAATGTTTTGATACATTATAATTTCAAATTGCAGCTTGAGTAGAGCAATTTTATGCGCCAATTTCGACTCGAGATTTTGGAGCAATTTAATTCTCTGTCTACATGATAAAATAACTGTTTTAAAAAAGTCTACACAGCGCCAAACTTAGAACATTAGTTCTAATACAAAAAAAACCTTGCAAGTAATGGTTTATAAGTAGTTTAATAATACCGTCATGATCTAGATATAATTATAGACTTCATAATAATGGGCACATACTCGTCAATATATTCAGATGGAACTTTTTGTTTGGTTAATTACAACTCAACAAGTTGCACCATCTTATCCAAGAACTATGGAAAACCCCAGTAGGTTGTAGTGGAATTTTTCTGTCAGAGAATTAAAGCGTTGCATAAGAAACGTATAAATAATCGGTATTTCCATGAGAACCTCGAAGCTCAACGCAGCATCACGCATGAGCGACGTCAGTACGACTAGTAGGACACAGACAATGTTGTCGAAAACGTTATTACATTTTGTTTGACGTCGGTATGAAAGCGTAAACTTTGATTTTACCGATTCGCAAAAAGGTAATATCGACTGACAACCCCCATGCCGAAATATATTGCATCGTAAAACGAGGCTTGTTTTTATTCATCATATCATAAAAACGGCCTTCAATAGAGGAAATTAAGTTGACCATAAAATGCGTATCTCGAGCGATGTACGAGGAGTCCTACATGGGTATTTTTAAGCCCGCTTAAGTTGGTAAGAAAGAAAAATATTGCCTCGTAAAAGTATAGGAGCCTGTTTAACAATGTGTCGTTAGAGGAGTTAGCAGTAATGTTTGTCTATAATCAATGGTGTAACCAATATGCTTCGTGTTAAGGCCAATGACCACTGTGTATGCGGTGTTAGTCGCTCTGCCCATATCAGTGCTAAGTTAGAGCAGGATTTTCGTTTGCGGCCGATGTGTTGCATAACTTCGTACAATAACTATCATAGCGAGCGGCATTGTGTACTATAGCTATTAGTGTATACCAAAATGGTTGTTATGAGCGTGCTGATCAGATTTTGTGCTATCGTACTTATTGGTTTAATCTGTATTTACGTTTGCCTTGAGTTGGGTTAGATTAACATCCCAGACCCTTTAAATCCTGGTACTTACACAAATAAATATCTTTCTAAATCTTCGTGTATCTCTATGTTCTGGTTAACGACTTTAGCGTTACGCGATAAGCAGCAGAAATATAACAATTTTACATATTTTTCGTGTTACATTGTTACTTATAAGTTATAAATAACTCACTCAATACTCTCAACACCGTCTCTAACAAGCAAACAGAGAGGTTTTTTATCAAGAGCCGTGCAATCTTAACCAAGCTCGTAATTCAAAGTTAAGGGTGTTCAGAGTACTGCAGTTTTCTGTAATTTAATTCTGTGTGAGTGCACTGTAAAAATGAAGTTTGTTTTACTTGAGTGCAATGGAAACGTTGATCGTGTGGCTTGCAGACCAAATAAAATTTGTTATAACATTTGGAAGCGCCCGAGGAAAATTTCTTAATAAAAGTTTATTAACAAATATGATATGGCTGAATGTTGGAAATGTTTTTGAGGAAATTGGATTTTATTTGAGTTACGTAAAAAGTTACTTTGCTGTTAGTTTGGCGTAAGTTTTTGAATGAGTTTTTGTTTTGTTGGGAATTTACGTATCTACTTATTCTGGTTCTAAACACTATATGGCAGGAGAAAGTTGGTAGTCCACAAAGGTTTTAAATGTAATAATAGAGCTATATAAGGATTTAACACAACGCTATAAAGGCTGGAATTATATCTTCTCTATTGATTTAAAGTCCACTGAATACGCTTGACTTCCTGATTGGTAGTATTAACATCCCTTCATTGACGTTTAAATAAATGGAGCTTCCTGATAATTTTATTAATACGTCAACTAACTTATTGAATGAGCACACTGAATACCCTGTTTCTTTTCATAGCCAAAAACACACAACATCGCATATTCGTATTAATTTCATCAATTGAAACAACATTTATGAAAGAGAATGAATATTCAAAAATGTTACAATAGAAAAGTCTCATAGTCCTTCATATCCATCAAAAGAATCAGTTGATATAACTTCCATACAAACCTATTATAAATTAAAGTAGTTTTTTGCCAGTGTGACCCCATTGTTCTCCTAAACTACGCAACGGATTTTGATGCGGTTTCACCACCATTTAGAGTAATTATTCTGAAAGGTTTATAATACATTGATATTCAACTTACATATAAAATACTAGCAGCGCCCCGCGGTTTCACCCACAGAACAGTTAAAACCTCTTTTATCTGTTCTGTGGTTTTACCCGCATCAGTCTCAATCCCGTGAAAATATCGGGATAAACAGTATCCTATGTCCTAATCCAGGTCATAGTCTCTCCATGTGCTAAATTTCATTCAAATCCGTTCAGCCATTTTAGTGTAAAAGCGTAACAAACAAACATACAAAAAATCAAATCTTTTATCTTTAAGTTTAGAAAAGCGTTTTAATCAAGAAATCTCAGCGTTTTTTCAAGTCGTAAACATCGTGCGAAGCAGGGAGCGGGTTGCTTGTTATCTTATAACTGAGACCACCTACAGTCGGTTGTATTCACCGGAATCGTTAACATATCAAGTTAGCAACTAGCCACCACTATCAAGTTGCAATCGCTACTCGGAACTGTCTGCGTTATTTCAAATAGTTGACAGTAACAATAACATTATGACTGTGTTATGAAACATATGACTGGCAAGAACAATAACTAATGCTTTTGCGAATTTAATACGATACTTTGTTGTAAGGTCAGGAATATTGATAAGGATAGTAAGGCTAGAAATTTTCATATCATTGTTATCCTCCTACTTTATAATTCAAGTAGGTACCTATTATCTCGCAATTTTTCTTCCAGTTTCTTAATAAATAAATAAAATAATAAAACAAGTTTTTAAAGAATAAGATTAGAGATGAATATTATGAGTACAGAATAAAAAACAGTATTCATAATACTCATCTCTGCGCAATCTTTTAAATTTGAAGTTTTTCTTTTCGTTTCGTGGTCGTCAATAAGTACCTACACAGGTTAAGTTATATAGGTCCTGTATATTCAGCGGTTTTGACCTAAAACTTCTCAGATTCTAAAAGCTTTCTTGCCTTTTTAAGCAAATAAATAATGGCCCAATTACCACAAACCTTGGATTCTATTTAAAAGAAAAACGCCAAACTCCTAAATTCTACTTTTATCCATAGTGTTAAAATCTCAACGAATAGCCGTTGGGCTTTAGATAAAGATTTAACAACGACGATTTGTCCCTGAGTAATTTGACAAAACCTTTTTGTCCGTTCAACTTTTTAAGAAAATAGACTCCAGCTTTGTCAAGAGACAAATTTCTTCACAGAAAAAAACTGGGCTCAACTACTCTTGCGAATTGAAGCGAAATTTCATCAGATGCCTCTTATCAAATGAGCTTAGCTTAAGTAATAAAACATCTCTTTAGTATCTGGATCAGGTCAATCAGCGGCACAGGCAAAATACTTCAAGCATTCTATTCTTATATTGAATATACTGATGAGGCCATGAAGCGGCGGAATCCCAGATTGCCACATGTTTTCTAGAATTCAAATCACGGTCGGACTTCGTAGGAAACCAGCGAACCATACCAGGGCTTATTCGTTCTTCAAGTTTAAATTGCTTTGTGGCAACCTTACTGTCCCAGGCCAGGTGACGGCCACTCGTATCTACCCTACTCGCTACCCATTATGGCTTTCCAATTCCATTAATTCCACTAATGAGTCACACGGCTTTAATAACCCTCAACTGTTCTAATTGACTCCAGGTTTGTTAGAAAGTTGGACCGCTTGTGGCCTTCGACGATCGTTACTCAGCAAAGGCGTTAAAACTGCTTTGATAACTTTGTAGCGAACCTCGGGGTTAATAAGATACAAAACTTTGTAATATTTAGATACGTTTTTAGTATGGGTTGTTGGAAATGGGCACAATATAAATTCAGAAACCAACTAATATCTAATGAAATTAGGTAGGTAGGTAAGATGTTCAATACTTCAACAGATATTAATAATATTCTTTCTTTTTGATAGTAAAATTTTATTTATCTATCAAATACATTGCAAACTATAGTTTTACATAATTTAGAAGCATTTTTCAATTTTGAGAATGTGAGTACTGTGGATCCGTTTATTATGTTATTATGATGTAACTAGATTTAAAAGAGGATGGTAGTTGAGAGTGTGTCAGTGTGTCACTCATAGTGGCGCGTGTGTTGGATCATTCGGTTCCCTACAATATGCTTGAGTTGGATGATCCATTTTTTACATTGTTCTCACATATTAAGCAACAAGAATAATGTACCCAGGATTTTGTAATATCTTGATTTAAATGAGTGTCCTTGGAGTTACTTCCCTGTACTTCTCCATAGAGATCTACGTTTTGGAAGGGCAATTAGCTTCAACTTTCCGGCTAACTGACCGACTTTTTGACAATTCAAAAGGTTTTATTACCCACCACACTCTCTGATAACATACACAACTACACACACATTACACCCCACATTTACTCACCTCAACTGTTTTGAATGTCTATTTTAGCTTCTTTTTACTCACATTTTTTGCTTATAACTAATTATGAAATAAAATTAAAATTAAGTTGTTAATTGTAAATTATTAATAATTCATTACCTACTATGAAATCATCAACCAATCTTGCGCTAGCAGAAGATTCAATTAGTAACTATGTATAGTGTTTGGGTCACCAAGATACAGGCTGTGCCTAGTTTGGGACCCGCTGTTAAATCGGTATAAGTCTTCTCTTGGTTAGAACTGCATGTTAATACCTGTATGTTTGTGAACATGAGTATATATAATAAATGAATTTGAATTTGAATTTGAATTTTAATGAAATAAATGCTTTGAGTTTGATGTTGAAAATAATTATCTCTTGATAATCCCGTTGCTTTCCCGAGTACCTACTAAAATATAAACTTTTACCATCAGTTTACAAAGTTACACAAAGAACTGTAGTAAAATTCCCGCCAACGCGCAATGTAATAAAAGACTTGGCCATGTATGTATAAGGAGACAAAGTAAGAATCCAGAAAACTGTATAAGGATTGAAGTGCACTTGATTCTCTTTACAACCACGTCACATCCTTTCGGAGCGGACAAAGAGAAGCTGATGTGACACATGAGAAATGTGGACATTATATGGAAAATTCTCTAAATATTTTCACCCATTTTTAACAACAACACATCAAAATAGACAAAAAGAAATGTTCGCTGTTTCGGTTTAACTTGAATGGAAAACGCAAACGTTCTGAATACAAATACAGACCAAAAAGAACAGCTATTTTTGGAAAAAAGGACGATCTAGAAAAATGGAATGGAGTAAAATTAAAAGATAAAAACGAGAGCGGAAAACTGGAGGGTCGAAATGAAACTTTGATGTTTGATACAGTCATGTTCCAGTTCCAGCGTGGTTGAAATACCTACTAACGTTAGTAGATGAATCATATTATAACGGACTAAAAGTTAAAGCGAGTTGTGTTTTACATAAAATAAATTAAAGTTCTGATATAATACTTAAGAAAATTATCATGAACATCGTCTATCAGCACCTATCACCTATCAATAGCCCATGTTTATACATAAAAATAAAATATCAATGCGAAATTTAAATGACAATCGTGAAAGCAAAATCCCACTGAATTCAGTTAAAAATTCGGCATCCAAAAAAAAAAACAAATAAACAAAAACCAATATTTTAAAGGCTCGACGCTTCAATGGAACCAATAAATATTTCCAATTCAGGAAGTCAGCCCACTCGCAACTACGGTAGGCAATATACTCTTCCGATTATCGGTTACGTGTTACAGCGCAGTAAACTATCGGCCACGAGCCATCATTTCGGTTCAGGGTATACCACGAATCATAACTCTTCGACTGAATACAAATTCCCTCTGAATCTATCAACTCACATTATATTCTCCTCTATAGTAACCTACTCTTGCCAAAAGCCCCCT
This sequence comes from Hydraecia micacea, assembly GCA_914767645.1. Taxonomy (NCBI): domain Eukaryota; kingdom Metazoa; phylum Arthropoda; class Insecta; order Lepidoptera; family Noctuidae; genus Hydraecia; species Hydraecia micacea. The sequence goes on from OU611794.1 coordinate 9,594,609, forward strand.
TTGAAACGCGGCAACGTGACTTTTTGACAACTTTTAGTTGTTCAGTATAAGGCACACATACAACGCGCCACGCGACGGGGCGCGGGAAACGGAGCCAAATTCCCCGCGTGGAAGAACGGTTTTATTGAATTTGTGTGTAAAATATGTACGCGCCGACGCGTTATCTGTGCCCCGTCGCGTGGCGCGTTGTAGTGTGTGATCCGCCCAAGCTGCCGTTTGAATACTCGATCTTCCTTGTCTAGTAGGTATACTGCACTCACCACCACTTTCGTCAGAAACTAATATAACATCGGCCAAACTGACTGGTATTTCTAGGAATTTATCATTATTGACCAATTTACTCAACCAACAGCGCATGCATCCAAAGCTGTACCTAATTGATCCCTCTGTCTATCACAGAGGGAGCGATTTCAGCTTTGGATTTTGGTTGCTTGCAGTCTGGTTACAGATAAACTGACAGGTATTAGCATCAAAGGAGGATATACTGTTACCCGTTGTCTATGAGTAACTATACAGGGAACATGGACGCGCGAACTGTAACCATGCATTCAGCACATGATTCTAATAATATCGAAGCAGGGGGTTCCAGAATTATGTACTGAATCCATGGTAACGGGCTTCGCGTCGATGTCCCTGCCACCCTGAATAATTGCGTAACACACTATCTATCTCAATCTGTATCATTTTGAAGGATATTGCTAATCCATTGCTTCATATGTTAGAAAAATGTGTCTGCTCAACAACGTAAATAACGCAATGAATCTTGTTGAACTGTCAAAATGAAACCCATTGCTACTGACAATGTGTTACGCAATTACCCCGCTGTATTTATTCGGAGAAAATCTTTCATTAATGAGAAACAACATTATTCTTTTCATTCGTTCGACATCTGTCGGCTCGTCGGCTAATTAGCATCGACAGTGCTTCTCGTTCTTAATTAAATTTCGCCTCGGTTTCGTCTTCAAATAATATCAAAAATTCAGTGTGCTTTCTTTCAATTCAAAAACAGCAATAGGCACTACAAATTGTAACCAATTTCAGATCTAATGAAAACGTGTTTTAAATTCACGTAGATTTATTCCCAATATTTAAGGACACACTCAAACAAATAAATCAAAGTTACTGCGAAGCAAAAACCGCAAAAATCTCAAATCGTATAGAAACAACGAATTTGCGTGTAGGTGTGAACGTTTGTAAAAATATCATCGTCAAAGGTTTGTTGTTATTTTATGTAAATATGATGAGGCCGAGCCTTTTAAACAGTCGAGTTGGAGCTGATCATAAATTTTATTCGTCCATTGTTATCTTAGTAGACATCTCGGTAAGAATCCTAAAAGGATTCAGTAACAATAGAAAGTATAATACAAGCTACCATCTGTCTTCAAATGTCAGCGATAGATAAAGAATCTTAGGGTCTGCAGAATAAAATCTAACTGGGGTTTCCTTTGTTGATATCACAAATTAGGAGTCATTTATAGATGGCATAGATTCTTGACCATGAAATAATGGAGTCTACAGAAAAGATGCAAACTATAGTCGTATTACTCAGCTATTGATACACACAGCGAAAAGGAATCAATTTCTTAAAGTTTAATGCAGTGGGGCAATTTTATTTTCTTTAGAAAACATATATGTACTCCTATTAAGATTCAAATAAAAGACTCCAATAACTTTGCGTAATAGCTCTTTTGCTTACAAGTCTAGCTTGGCGAGCAAAACAAGCCTTTATAATAGAGTTCAATTTTGATCAAAAGAATCAATTACAGTAGGTGGTCTTACAATAAAACGGATATTTGTAAGGTCTTTCTATGATCCTTGTGATTAGTTACTTCTATTAGAACCTATTTATAATGTTCCTCAAACATATGCTCCCAACAAAAAAATAACGATTTAAGCACAAAAGACCATCGTCTAACATCCTGAAAGCTACTCCTCATACACTTGAATGATGCACTACTTACGGTACATCAAACACGAATAATACACCCCCTTTTTGAAACCACTTATGATAAATCAATAGCAGCTCCTTCAGAAACTGTGTGTTGAATAGTTGTTTGAGCTACGGTTTCCTAAAAGGCCGGTGGCCGTCGTATTGTAATGGCTGTCATGAAAATCTGGCTTTTTCGCCAGTATTTGACATTAAGGTATCAAAAAACGCTCTGTATTTGGACAGCCGTTATTGTGTGGCCGTCGATCGCTTGTTTAGGAAGTCAAACCTTTGCTGTCATAGCAGTTCTATCTATGTGCGCGTAATCGCTCTTGCACTCGACAGCTTGAGAGGAAAACATGTTTCCAATTTCATGTGTTTTCCTTTAGTGGTCTAAGCTGTTCGTTATCACAGGTTATTTCAGTCACAGAGTAGTTAAATGTACAGGTTCCTAGAAGAGCGGTGACCGCCATATAGCGTCCACCATTTAATGCAAATGACGATGATTACCTATGAATCACCAACTTACTTTCATAGATAACGTTAACGCTCTCTAGGGAAACGTCGTTTTTTGTCACGGCCGTTACCTGACGGCCACCGCTCTTCTAGCAAACCGTAGCGTTACAAATGAGAACGTTGCGGCATAAAGGTGGTAACGTGTCTCTCTGTGGTGGCTATCAGAGGAGCGTTTTAATGATGCACTACTTACGGTAGGTAAATCAAACACGAATAATACATCCCTCTTTGAAACCAGCGCCCCGCGGTTTCACTCGCATAAATCTCGAACCCGTGGGAATATCGGAATAAAAAGTATCCTATGTGTTAATCCGGGTTATAAACTATATGTATGCCAAATTTCATCCAAATCCGTTCAGTAGTGTTTGCGTGAAAGAGTAACAAACATCCATCCATCCGTCCATCCTCGCAAACTTTCGCATTTACAATATTATTATAGTAGGATTCAACCTATGACTTATCATAAAAAATAATCCAGTAATCCCTCAGGATAACCAAATTATATATATATTTTTTAATCATAGTGTGTAATCACAGCTGGAGTGGAAAAGTGTCAACTAACTTTTGGAGGCCACTGTACATGTGACCCATTCGAATTTAATTTGCAGTATGAATAAACATACAAAAAATTAGGTGAGCGCTATGTTAATTTTAATTAAAATAATTACTTATTGTCATAGCGGTAAATGTACGAACAGTCATACAAAGGATAGGCGGCCCCTATAGGTGGCGCCTATCTGCGGGAGCCTTTACGTTTGCATTGATTAAGTCCCTTGGCGTCTATATGTGACACTTCACAATGAAAAACTGTCACAATTGGACTGAAGTTTGGACACATAACTTACTTCTTGAACTAAACTCGCTAATTAAACAACATAATTATTAGCTCAAATTCCTCATTCGCCATACATTATGGAAGGTCATGAATCATTTACCTTTGGCCTTAGAATGTAACAAACATTCAAGTAATTTTAAGATTTTATTTAAAACAGTAATAGTATTCTATCATCGTTTGAAGGTGAACATAATCGTGGCTGGACTAGTAGCAGATTAGTATACCTATAATTAAAGGCAATGAATCGCAACCAATATAATTACCACATAGTCGCGAATGATATTTTCATCTGACTTCAACATATAAATATACACAAATGGAGGTACAGATATACCGATTGTAAACATTTTACATTAGGATACATAAAATGTTACAGTAATGGTCTTATCAGAGTCAATGACCTTACGCTCAAATGACAATAATATACGCACAACTCACAAGGTAATATACGTAATGGCGCGAAAATAAACAGAAAAGATTGCGAACAATTTGTGAATGGAATGAGTTGTATAGTGTCACTAAGTTATCTGACCCGGTGGTAGAAAGTGGAACTATAGAAATCACTATGAAATGTGACAAGGTCTAAGATTTTTGGTCAGCGCCGCTGTTAGGGCCAGTCTATTCTGTAAAAATCTAACTGTGAAAACTTAGTCGAAGTGAGCTTGAAATGAACTGCCAATTTTGTCTATCTCTAGCATCAGGTGGTATGACAGCTCACTTCATCTATATGTATATTTGAATGACAATTAACTTGATTTCAGAGTGACTAGCACCATTGAAAAAGTTATAAAAATGTTTGAAGTTGTAGCGTAAACTGAACTTTACTGTGTAGGAATTAAAATCTATTTTTCCATTAATTCATATTTGTTTACATTTTTGCCAAATAAATCGCGAACGCAGATTATGTTTTTACAGTGTGACTGTACATCTAATCTGTGCATTAAACCGTAGGAAACGGTAGAACGATTTTATTAGATTTTGTACTGTATACTAGAACAAAATAAAGCCACGTAAAAAAAAAACTAAATAGTTTTTAACGTAAAAAGAGGCCAGAAGTGTACACAATAATCGTTATACCTACAGCTGTTTAAGGCTGCGTAATATTATAGCCTTGGCCTCAGCTCGAATGGAAGATTCCTTTCAGTGGATTACTTTGCAGCAGATATAAATTATTTAATAGACCTACTGACCACACCGCCCGATGACAGACAGGTTCAATCTGATTACGTAATATCGTTACGATATCATTTTAAATTGCATATTTATGTTGATTGATGTTTATTCGTGATACTGTTAGTTTGAATACATTAAGTACTTAAACACATTTCAATTTTGAATTGTATTGTGGCCTTTTTTCACATTGCGGTCGTGTGTCGTTGAGGTAAGCGACATTGCTTAGGTACCTACATAAGTACCTACTTACGTGAAAAGAATAATTTTATTCAAGTATTCGGAATCGTTAACATGAGAATATCGATGACCAATTTCGAACACGACCTACAGCATAGCAATGCCGTAGGTCGTGTTCAAAAAACAATAAAATATACCTATTTAATGACAGTCCTTTACTCTCTGTATTTTGTGCCTTTACCTTGACACTAAATTACTACAGCCTCCTTGAAAAAGGAAATAAAAATGATAATGCGCATCTAGTTTAAAATAGGTATTGTCAGAATTTTCAAAATTCATCAAACTTTGGATTGTTCAATAACAAAATGAGGTTACAATAATCAGTCAGATTTTTCCACAATAACTATCATACTAGAACAGTCCACTACTAAACACTGGCCTTGCTTGAACAAGGCCGCGACGAATTATTCTAGTTGTACCTATTATACGGATTATACCGTAATAACCACCACGCTTGGTCTACCAATTAGTGATAGATTGAGGCTTGAGTTCTAGCAGTAGGAATATTACAGGCTTTTTGTATTAAAATCAAGCAATCGCTTAGTACCGGGGTGTTTTGTGATGGCCATTTTCGTTTTGCAGTGGGCCTTATCAAACCTTTAAAAAATTGAATATACCGAGTTATGTTGTTAATTATAAATCTGATCCTCTGGCGCATCAATTTATTTTGCTATTGGTGGATCAGATGAGAACACAGTAAATCAAGAGCAACAATCAAAGATAGATAGAAAAAACCTTGCTGTCTTTGACGAACAATTCAACCTTATCTAAATACGTACTTTTCTTGTGGTGCAGACATGATCCGTGGAGGCGGCACATGCTCGCCGTTTGCCCCATGCGGGCGCTACCTTGCTCTAGTCGCCATCCGCGCGCCACCAGACGCTTCCAGTCCAGTCTACATCTCGATCCTTATCGTCACTCCATAACACTTCACTGGTATAACACTATTCGTCACACCTAACATCTTTTGTACACTAAAAACACCGCAGTTGATTTAGTACCTATACTGGCTGTTTTTATTTACTTTTTTAGGCTGTGGAAATCCTGTTAATTACACGTGTAGAGTAACAAATTGATCTGAGATGACCTTCTTGCTGAGTGATAATCTGATAATATAATAAAATAATTAGGTTTGTCTTCGATCAATCAGGTTTAAGGATAAGTGTATGTGAACGGTATGATTAAAGACGCTCTATTGTATCGATGATCGATATCGGTAGGCAATATATTATTGTGTTGACATTATGGTAAAATGCAGATTATGGTATTCTTGGTACTTAGAATCTCATGAGTACTTTATGACACACTAAGATGACGTCATTGTATAATACGGCGTTTTGATCAGACGTAATCCAGCTAATTATTTATCTACTTCGTGCTGAATCTATTTAGCAAGCTTCGCTTGTAAAACCCACATTTATAAAGAAACTCGACCTAAGTAACTAGAGGAAAACTACCTACTTCAAAGGCGTATTTACACTTCTAAAAATAAATCGAGAAACATGTATTTCTTGAAAAAAGTTTACCACGCTCATGTTTTTAATTTAGTAAATGGCTTTCAAGCGAATGCTGTTTTATGTTTCTTTGAAAGAAAATATTTAAATAGACGGGAAACCCCAACAAAATTCAGCACGAGATTGTTTGCCTATTTCAGTATGTCGACGAAACAACAAAGACATCAGTTATGCAGATTTTAATCTTCTTAAAAGCGGGAGCGTACGGCGCAGTGTATCGTCTTTAAGTTGTATAGATGGCCCACTGACCTTGTGCATGTGGGCGGAGCCAAACGCCCTACTCCCGAATACGTAAAACGCGCGCGGTGGCGCACTACACTAAAACTAAGATCAAAGAATATGCAGAGACGCAGACATGCCGCACGTAGGTCGCTATTTTTGCCTACGATTCCAGAAGGGAATAGCGGATGCAAGGCTGATATATTTTGTATAGATAGATACTTATTACGTTTTATTATTATATTATTATTATTACTTATATGTTACGTATATTTTAAGTTTTTTCTGGACATTATTTTTTAGCATTTATGTGGAAGAAAATATATTTATTTAAGTCATAAGTAATTTATTTCATAACAATATAGATACATTGTGTTGAAATTAAAAAAAATAACGTATTACAATTGCAATTAAAATAAAATTCATTAAATACATTTCGAAAAGTCAATAAACCAATAATAATTAAAAATTCAAGTATAATAAATTATAAATGTCGTCATGCGGGATCACGGAGCGGGCGCCCGCGTGGCGTGCAGTTATCATACTTAGAGCAGCGCTGCGTGAGGTGGGGCTCCCGTCGCATGCGGCATAATAGGAAACAGCACGTCAAGGTACAAGTTCGAGATGGGCTGCAGACTGCAACCGCAGGCGACACTGCGGCTAGCGGCTGCGGTTGACCGCAGGGCTGCCTGCGGCTGCGGTTGCTTCTATTCCAAGCGCGGTGGCATGCCGCGGCTGCACAATGCATAGAACCATGCCTCAGTCACACCAATACCTTCGTGTGAGACAGAATGTCGGACAACACTATCGATAGTCGACATTTTTAACCTACTTCAAAAAAGGAGGTTCTGTATTCGACCCGTATGTATATATGTTTTTATGTCCGCGATTTTCTCAAAAACTAATGAACCAATTTTGATAATTCTTTCACTAATGTGATCTACATACTTTCAGGAAGGTTTTAGTATATAATACATTATGTACTTATTCTTATGTACGATGTTATATGCATAAATATACTGCATCTCCGGCATTTCTATGCAAATTTTGATGATTCTTCTAGTCAGTGTCTTCAATTCCTCAATGCACTAGTGTTATTTGAATTAGTGTGGAGTACTTAGGTACAACTAAAAAGTAAAAAATAAAATTTTTATTACAAAAAAAGACAACCGACTTCAAAAAAAAACTACAAAGTGATAAATAACTTTCATTTCGGAAGTCGGTGTCAAAAAACGAAAATGCGGAACCAACGACACCGACTTCCGAAATTAAAGTTATTTATCATTTTGTAGTTTTTTTTAAAGTCGGTTGTTTTTTTTTGTAACAAAGTTTTTATTTTTGCACGTGTGAACTCTGCGGTTCGCGACACCACACCACTGGCGCTGGTGTGTCCCTCTGTGGCCGGACCACAGTTTAGTACTCAGATGCTATAGTTCGAAATAATACCTACCTAAAGTTTACTTTCATCGGAATGTATATATATATTTTTAGTACCTCAAGAGATATCTTTTTATTTAACAATTTATGTGGTCCGGCCGCCAGGCATGCTCTCTGGCCGCGCCACCTCAAATAAATTAAATAGAGTATAATGAACTATTAATAAATCAATATCACGAAAAAAACTACCTAAAGAGTACCTTGCATACGAAAAATATGGTCCAACTAGCTGCTTCCCCGCGACTTCATCCGCGTGAAATCCTATCCTAACTAACTATTTTCCATACAAACAAAATTCCCCCTTTTCACCCCCTTAAAGGTTAAATTTCCAAAAACCCCTTCTTAGGTGGTAGGTTGGTGCTGATCTATGCGTCATGTTCGTGAACGGGCGCCGTCAGTTGGGGCTGGTCATCACTCAGCTGCCTCGGCTTATTTTTGAATTATTTTATTTTGAATTGTTGTTTTGTTACTATTTGCTGTACTCTGGACGCTTTTAACGCGTAGTAAGTTTCTTTTTTTACATCGTTCTCACATAATTATAAATTCAAAATAAATGATGTAACTAATATTTTTGTAAAACTATAATTTAAAAGAGTGTCCATGGAGTTTCTTGCCCGTTCTTCTCCATAGGTACCTACGCTTTGGAATGGGCAACTAGCTTCATATTTTCTGACTGACCGACTTCTTGACAATTCAAAAGTGCCTGTAAATGGTTTAATTGAAATAAATGCTTTGAGTTTGAGTTTGAGTTAGTGCTCCCCTACATTATAATAGGAAGCCGTGTGCAAAATTTCACATTCCTAGCCCCAGTAGTTTCGGCTGTACGTTGATATGTCAGTCAGTCAGTTCTCCTTTTATATATATAGATAAACCCCTTTAGTTAAGGAGTTATTGGTCGTAGGGTGTGGTCCGGCTGGAAGGTATGCTCTGCAGCAAGTCAATTTTGCAATATTTAATATTAACTATCCATAAATCGATTTATATAATAGTACCTTTTCTCTACTCTTCGTTGATACTTTTTTCTCTCAAGAAACTATTCATTTTGATTAATTAATCTTTAAAGTATGTGGCGCGGCTAGGGAGGATTACTTTCAGCAAATATAACGAAATATGCTTTATTTCTTTATGCCAACGAAAACTACATAATAAGTACTTTTATTTTTATAACCTACCTAAGAATAGGTAGTCAAAATGAAAATCCAAGATTGCGGCTGCGAAAATTAGAATTTTTCTTCATGGGTGTCGTTTTCATAGTTTTCGATGGTGCTAAAGTCAATAGTGGGGTCAAAGTGTAAATCCAATATAGCTGCTGCGGAAATTTTGTTTTTGGTTAAAATCATACGTGAGAAGTCTTTCTTGACTTGCTTTGCCTTGGCATTTTTACTTATTTACAAATTATCTTATATTTACACAATATACAATATAAACAAAAACAGTATTTAGAAATGGCACCACTAATAAGTAAAGCGTCCACGCGCACAATAGAAATGGGCCCTCCGCAGCGAGCTAGTCTATAAACGCACACTGATACAATTCGTTCGTAAATATTTGCACTAACACAAACAAACGCGCGTAGTCGTTCGATAGCCGGGGCGGAGCAGCGAGCGACACAGCCATCCCGTCTCAGTGCTAACGCACGACTGCCGCCCGCGCCCGCGCAGAGCACGTCTGTACCTCTATCTCAAAATTGGACATTTTCTTTGAAAATGTTGATTGATTTACAAAAGCTGTTTCATAAATGTAGTACCTCTAACCATAATTTTTTTAGTGTAAAAAGATTTCCAAACATCAAAGCCGTTTAGAAGTAGTATTGAATATTAGCCAAAAATAGCGGTTTGGTAAATATTTTTTTAAGGCAAAAGTATTAGCCATACGAAAAAATCCTGTTTCAGAAATGTTGTACATGAATCTATAGCAAACATATATTTTTTTCAGAACTTCTAACCAAGCCGTTAATGAGAAATAGGCTTCATAAAGTGACCGTGTTACGGTACTAAACGAGAGTAAGGCCCTTAAGTCTTTAACTTTAATGTTGCTGAGCTAGCGAGCTAAACGCCTATTAACACGGTATTTACCTTTTAAACACATTTAAAAGATTAAACTATTTGTGTTCAAGATTGTGTTAGCCTTGCTTTTACGCTAGCCGAAAGACTAACACTTTTTTTGCAGTAAAGGCAACAACAGATTAATATCTAAGAAAAAAATTGCATTTTTACAACCGCCATCTTGGATTTTCATTTTGACCTCACTATCTGCTTCAGCACCCTCGAAAACAAACTTCTTCTGGGTAAGCTCACTCCATCGTCGACTTTGTCTCTGTCACCTCTGACCTAGACTAGAGTCAAGAGCAAACCCATTTCAAATAAAATAATTTAAAAAAAAGCAGCAGATACGAGTCGATACGACACCCACGACGAAACTTTTTAATATTTTTGGAGCCGCCCTCTTGGATTTTCATTTTTACCTCCTGTCTCTTTGGTTTCAGCACCCTCGAAAACCATGAAACCTATGTCTCTTTCTCTTTCTATTATATAATAAAGTCGCATGGAGGGGGGCAACTCGCTTTTCGTTATGTGACGATATCTACCAGTTTACTCCTACCGCAAGCTCCGTTAAAGAACTTCGTTCCAAAAACTAACCAGTTCCTAACAGAAGAATATACAAAACAAAAGAAGTCCAACGATATAAAACAGGTGCGAATCGTGACAGAGACAAAATACGTATCATAAGTTTAGTGGCTAAAGGTGAAACGTTTTTACAAAATAAATAGGTGAATAACGTCGAAAGGAGAGAGTATATCCTGAAAACAAATGACAACACAAAACAACAGTTGTCATTGATGAATCGTACACGAGTCGAATGGAATGTCATTCATGAATGCCCCCCGCCCTACCTTACCTTCCGAACGGACGGGGAACACACTGGACAATCATACTAAAACTATATGGGGGAAACTTTTGGCTGGTACCTATCACAGGGTTCAGAGCGACAATAGTTTTTCCATTGATGACACAATTCAATGTAGGTAAGTATCCTAAGATTTTCGGTGAAATTTTCATATATTTTCGGTTCGTTCGATACTTAACCGGTTTTGATTGGGTAAAGGTACTCGTATTTATTATTACAACTTCCGTTTGACATTTATAAGCTTTCAAACACGTGTTTATTTCGATATAAACACGTGACGGAAACCGCAAACGTGATCAAATATTCTACAATAATTTATGTACCTACTAGCTGCGCCCCGAGGTTTCACCCGCGTAAATGTCGATCCCGTGGGAATATCGGGATAAAATGTAGCCTATATGTTAATACAGGGTGTCAACCATCTCCATACAAAATTTTATGAAAATTGGTCCAGCCGTTTGAGCGTGAAGAAGTAACAAACATATAAACACACACACACTCATAAACTTTCGCCTTTATAATATTAAGTGTGATGTGATTCAAATAATTATTCGCATTAAATTGAAAATAATTTAACTTTACGAACAATTAAATGTTATTACACAATCACAATAAAAACAATGACTCCGAATTGAGTTACATCCTATATTTTATTCAAAAGGCCTACTCATTATACATTTGGGAATAATAACAGTATCTCAACTCAACTAACAATGAAAAGCTACCGCAGACAGGCGCGAAGCAACGGTGCGACCGACGCGATTCTGGTACAGACGCCAGCACATTAAGCTACTACAATCTGTCAAATTTCTTTAATAGATTTTCAACTTTATCGCTAAAGCATAAGGTTCAAAGTTGATTAGGAAAACTTGACAGTTTCGGGTAGCTTGATGTGCTGGCGTCTGTACAAGAATTGCCATGAAGTTTTCATAGACATTGTTCTACTAAAGACGCGTCGCGCCTGTTTGTGGCCATAATTAAATACAGGCTTACAAAGATGAACTTTAACAACTTGTGGAGATACCAAGTTAAGGATTTATTTATGGTAATGAAAGTCTTCCCGAGTTTATGATTTTGTTAAAAGTAGTACACACAAGCCAGCAGTGGGAAAAATATAGGCTGATTATGATGATAGGTAGGTTAGGTAGAGAGACCACTGCAAATTGCCACCACTGCGGAGGCAGCCTGGATTCCGCACAACACACGCTCAAGGAGTGCCCTGCGTGGGCCTCCGAGCGGCGGGTTCTGGTTGCCACGATCGGGCGAGACCTGTCTCTGCAGTAGTGAGGGCTATGCTGGCAGAGACAGAGAATTGGACGATAGTAGCCTCCTGTGAGACCGTGATGGTCAAGAAGGAGGCCGCCAAGCGGGATCGGGAGAGGGCTGATCCTGCTCGGAGAAGGTGTCGGGGTGAGACCTTTAGGGTCGCGGGCGCACAGAGTGGGGACTGTCTGCCCACCAAGTGACCCCAGGGAAGACGCTGGCACAGTGGTCACGTACTGCCGTGCATAACGAGGCTCAGGGAAGGCCCCTTTACAGTCCCTTCAGGGATGTGCCTTACAGGCTTTGCACGGGGGGTTCCGGAATTTGTATTTTAAGAGGAACCGGGACCACCCTTATGTGATAATGGTGATCACCGGGGTGATTTTAGTGAGGTGAAAATCCCACACTCCCCGACCTCCCTCCCCGGAGTCGGGTGGTTTGAAAGTTTCCCCCCGAAAAAATAAAAATAAAAGGGTAGGTTAGGTAGTCAACTCGATTATTATCTATTATCAAATATCCTAAATAAAATTTAAGTTAACAATTAGTATTTAAGACAACGCATTACGCAACTCAGGCCCCCAAGATACAGGCGCTGCCTTGTTTAGGGATCACTGTTCAAATAAATATGTTAATAATTATTCTAGTTACAGTAACCATACAAATAATTATTTCTAAGTATAAATTTATTTTGTAACAGTGGACCAATAAATTATTCTTATTCATATTCTTATTATATTATAAACGGTCTCTTAATTTTATTTAACCGTTGTTCTCAAGATACTTTGTAGATTAAAGTAATTAATAAAATACGGTTATTTTAAACGTCTATTCTAGTCTAAGTCTATTGTATCTCTAATACGACTGAAATAAATAAGACTTTCCTTGCAATCGAACAATATAAATGTTTTTTTTTTGTAACTGCATATAATGTTCGTGACTAATAATAATGATTAATAGCAATGCAGCCTGGGTCAATGGCAAAATAAAAATTATGAGTCATGAATTTATTATTCATAACGTTTCACTATAAGATTTTTTTCGATGAGATAAAACTCAAACAAATCGTGCTTTGGCTTTACGTTTTTAACGAAACCTAGACGTTTACCACGTTTGGCGTTTACAATAACGAATAGAGGAAATTTATGTTAGATTTTTTTTCAACCTCTTTTCTCCCTTTGCTGGGCAGAGGTCTCCCCCACAGCTTACCACACTGACGTCTTATTTCATAAAATAATAAATAAAATCAGCTTGTATTACCTAAATAGAGTATAGGCAAAAATGTAAATGTAGGTAGTACCTACATTTCGGCTGTCCCATATTATAGCGGGGTACGCACTCTTATCAATAACCGGGTACTAAAAAAAGTCGAGAGGTGTCGTGAGACACCCGGTTAGAACGAAGCTCCTTTCACTGTATATTATGTATTAAATAACAGGCACAATGAAATAAATTAACGACTTTTTGAGGGTGAATAAATGAAGAAAAAAGTGTGACGGTCAAAATGTTATACTTCTTTCTGTCTAGCTCTCATTCGCAAGTATAACGTGCGATTAGGAAATTCGTTCCAATAGTTTGGGATGACCGTGTTCATTGGGGGGCCAAGTGTCTTGCCAATAATCGAGTACAAACGATTTCGATACTGATTACTAATTAAGATATTAACATAAGTAGTATTACACACGGAAGTGTATCTGCTGTCTAATTTAAACACTTAACCTCAACAGCTTTGAATAGCGTTGTAATATTAAGAACATTATTTATAGCGTTAGTCTAGTTGTCGAAACATACGGATATACCTACATAATAAGACAAATTGTGATTGCGCAAAAATTGACTTTTACTAAGACGAATTCAAAGTTTAATTTTAGCATGTTAACCAACTTGACACGATAATGCAAGAACGTGATTTCTTCCTATTCTTCTTTATGTACCTACCATAGATATATGAAAGAAGGTACCTACCGATGTAATTAACACAAAGATTCACAAAGATTACGAGGAACTGGCTAATTTTAATGCGTCTGTATTCTTTGTTGACGTTTTTCATTGGCAAATGATCAAAACCCTCAGATTTCCAGAAAACGGGCGAAATATTGTCTTTGCCCTTTGTCTGTTTTGCATAATCAGCCTATACCGTTCCCACTGCTGGGACACAGGCCTCCTCTCTGTGAGAGGGAGTGTGTCTTAGGTAATTCATCTTTCAGGAGTAAAAAAGAGAAAGGAAATTAGAAGACCAAGATTAATCGAAGTCTCGATTATAACTAGGAAATGAATTCATCTGACCGTTTTACGAGTCTTAACAGCAATCATACCTAGTTGATATATATCACAATCATTTTCATTTGAGAATTTCACAAGTCCACGTAAGCGCTTGATTACGATACAAAATTATACCACACTAGCTTTTGCCCGCAAATTAGTTTGCGTAAAATTTATTATTCCCCGACCCACCCCGAATCAGACTGGAATAAATCGCTGCATCGCATCGCCTACCCGCGCATGTACTTCGTTTTCTCTTAGCGTTCTTTCTGACTTTTTTTCTTTTTGCTCGGCTCTTTTTCCTGGCGCGATGTTAAATAATCTATTAGCCTTTCTAAAAAATAGGGCTATAAAATGCAGAACGAATTTTTCAAATCCGACTGGTAGTTCCAGAGATTAGCGTACTCAAACAAACAATTTCTTCTTCTTCATATAATATAATTTGGATTCGTTTAAGAAGAGACATCCGACTCCGTTTTACAAATCTCGGTTAGGCATTTCAAACCCTTTGAGTAAAAAGCTATCTGTCATGGAATGGCTTTAAGAAACCTAGCCTAATTATGAAAATTTATTTAAACCACGACATTAATTGCTCGGACTTGACATAAATTGTTATATGTCTTGATTTATTCGTATTTATTCACCAACGAACAATTTAAACGACCTGTAGGCTTTGCAAAAAATCTATGCATAGATCATAATAAAATTACCTTTCAAAGAAAACAATTTCAGTCACTATTGTTCAAAACGAATGATAATCGCATGTCTCTGTAAAGAATTTTTCAATTAATTACCAGCTGATGTCTGCAATTTAAACTTTAATCAAGTTTTAAATTGCCTACCCCACATCAGTATAACATTAAATTACGTTTAACGATAAATAGTTCGTGACTATTAACTTGAGCGCCTACTAGTTTTAAAGCTTGCGATTTACTGGGAATTTCATCGCGAAATTATACCAGGATTATAGTAAAATACGGGAGGTTGAAACTTGAAATATCTTGGTAATCCGTAACAGTGAGTCAGGTCCATACTTCCATAGTATGGCGGAGGCGGCGCGCAAGCCTGGACACTGCAAACTGCGATATAAACGTCGTCAGGTCGGGGATTATGTATTCAGAATACGGCTTAAAGTCAGCTCTTTGCGAAAAACCTGGAATAACTTTATAATTCAAGTTTTTTTTTTGTATTTTTACAAAATGCTTCAGACCGCTTACAGGATTTTATACATATAGCCCTTACTTTAAACCTGGTACGTGAAGATTATAATATCAAAATATACGTAGGAGAGATTCAGCGCAGTCACTTGACATACATTTTAAATAGAACCGAAAAGTACACCAGTAGGTCTCATCTAACTTTATTATCGATACAAGTTAACAGTTATATTTATAAGCAGATAAAAGATTAATATATTTCAAAATAAATATGCACACCTACATACTAAAATAGATATTAACATCACTGATACTAATCCTAATATTTACCTGTATTTTTTTCCTTTTTTACCATTTTCAAAACATTTCCTCTCATAGTTTCAAAATTACCTCATGCAGCAATAAATACATAGTATAAACACACGCACGGCGCCTCTGAAAGCCGCAGACCACAGTTAGGTACTTACGTAGAAATGATTAGAGCACTGTAACCACCACATAATTTGTTTACCTCATTTCACTCACGGAAGGAATGGAGGTACAGTTTATGTGTTTTCATTACGGCCATCGGTATGTGAGAACGTTCTTCCTCTTCTCATAGTAAACTGCTATAAGCATCGTTTTGCACCTATTATAACAGGTGCACTCTCTGTATGAGAGTGAGAGAAGAGAGAGTGCATCTGTGTCTGCGCACATACTTTTGTACTCTAATATATCCTGCGCCGAAGGCTAGTCTCTGTTGAGATTGGCCGCTATGGCCGAAATACGGTCTGGAGTAGTGTATTACAAATATTATATTACAACAGATATTCAACGCCTTGTCAAGAAGAGAATTCCTCCTAAATTTTTAGCCTAATGTCTTTCCACCTTTCTCTCTGTCCAGAGCTACCAAGGAACAATCTTTATTAAAGGAGTCCAGCTCATCCCGCCATGTGTCTGAGCCTGCCGCGAGGGACCCATTTGGTCGTAAGTTTGGCCCATTGATCGTCTGACATGCGGCAGATGTGTCCAACCCAATTCCATTTCCTACTACATTTGGTGCGAACAATTCTTTTGAACTACATTGTGTAACTCATTAAGGTTACGATTTCTTTTACGCAATTAAGCTGCAGACTACTGCACTCTCAAGGTTATAACTACTGACTCTAATGTCTGGCCAACTAATCTCGCCTTTGCGCAAATTCTCTACAAATACCAATCATACAAAATAAACAAAACACAATCGAATCGCAACACGGAGTAATTACGCAATGTGTGCTGTCTTTGATCTTGGTGTGACCATTAAATTGTGACCTGTCCAATTAAGCAATGGATAAAATTGTCAAACTTTATACATTAATTTGTTGAATACGAGGCTTTTTGCTTCTTTTTTTTATAAGCCTGTGTTGTCCCTTCCACCCTTTAAGAATCAGTCCAGGTCATCTCACCATCTCTTTCTGGGCCTACCGCGTAATCGTTTCCTGCTATTTGGGATCCACTGAGTTGTGGTTTCTGTGTATTACTGCTCCGACATGCGATATATAAGACCAGCCCAGCTCCACTTTAGTCCAGCAGTTGTGCGGCCAACGTCCGATGTATGTATTTTATAAACAATAAACTATTCTTCTTTCTTTTCTCTTTATCATGTCTATTGACGGCTAGGGCATTTAAGACAATGGGCGTTTAGTAAAACGCGTGGGCTAAGGCCTACGGTGCCATTACAATGTCTGTTAGACAATTGTAATTAATGACTTATTTAGAGGTTGCGACAGCTGCTATGTCCCGACGACCTACGCTGCTCGCCACGTGTTTCGTTTAAAGTTTTCATTCAATCATAATTTAGTCGAAGAAAGTGTTAATGTTAAAACATATCAATCATTGTATCTATTAGACAGGGCTCGTTTGTAACATTTCACCAAATGCTTCCCATGTTCTTTTTTCGGTGTAAAGATAGATATCATAAATATGAATCACTCACTCAAACTTCATCTATACAAATAAATATTAATTTGTGTCTGTTTGTAATGTCAAAATAAGAGCTTTTTACTAAGGGCTGGTTTTTCAATAGTAATGACATTATTTTCTATACAAGAGCTGTCAAACGGCAATATTTAGGTACTCGTCAAATATGAGATATCTGACTTTTAAAAAATCAGCCCTTAATGCATATGAAAGTATATACGGTACCTACTTATAACAAAAAAAACAATTTTTTCAATTTTTGTGTGTCTGTCTGTTTGTTCCGGCTAATCTCCGAAACGGCTAGACTTATTTTGGCGGGACCTTCACTTGCATATAGCTGATGTTATAAGGAGTAACCTAAGCTACTATTATTTAAGATAAAGAATTAGGGTTCCGCGCAAAAAAAACAGGGCCAATTATTTTAATTTAAATACACTTTTGAAAAGGTTGTAGACCGAAAAAAGTAAATCAGTGTTAGTAGATACTCTTGAGCGTGGATATCTATGCCTAATACTATCAGTAACATAAACTATATTGATATATTTGGACAGGATTCATAAGGTCGTAAGCCAGAAAAGGGGCAGCATCCATTAATTTCGGTACGTATCGTATCAGTTTGTAAGTGATACTGTTGGGATAACGGACCCGTAAAGTTCAACCCAATAGTATCTATTACGTGTTCCTAGCATAGTCAACACTTATCTGACATTAAACATTCGTTTTCTATTACATAAGTTGGCGAAATCATAATATTGTGACATCTATACTAATATTATAAAGACGTAAAATTTGTGAGTTTGTATATGAGGGTAATCTTCGGAACTACTTACTGATCCGAATTTTCGAAATTGAATTCGTCTACTGCGGTGCTATTCTGTAAAAAGATCACCGTGATAACTTAGGTGAAGTGAGCTTAAAGTGAGGTGTCGTTCCACCTGATGCCAGGGATTGACACTATCGACAGCTCACCTTAGTTTTCACGGTGAGATTTTTACAGAATAGCATTACCTTATTGTGTACCGAGTGTCATAGGACATATTCAATGTTAAAACATAAACTTTCACGTAAACGAAGTCGCGAACGGAAGCTATAAATTATAAAAGGCTATGTATATATAGAAATTGGTACAAACAAAATCCAAGGAATCTGTGAAAATTCAAAAGGATTTTTGTACAAGAATTTATTGTCGGACTGACTCTATGAAAATCATGCATAATTCAGAAATCGGATCCGAAACCAGATTCTTATGCATAAGCAGATTGCACGCCCTCACGTTCTTCTGCTTTTGAAAATGTCTTGAAAGATATTCAGGAATTTAATCTCAAACACAATCCAAGTGAAATATTGAATGAAAGTTCATGACTAATATAATAATAAGGTTTGACTTCAAAGAGATAAGTATAGGTTAAAATTAAATAATATACATTAAGGGCTGATTTTACCAGTCAGATATCTTTTATCCGTTGAATAAAAGTGACGTCTGACAGTTCTAGAATGGAAAAACTGACCAAATTTATTCTCAGAATAAGACTTATTTTAGGTATAAAAGATTGGTGAAATTCACCATAAATAGTATTCTATATTCCCATAAAGGCGGTCATGAAACAACCATCTTAAATTCCACATCGAAAAACTTGCAATCAATTGTAGCAGACCTAACCTGCGTTGATAAATAAATTGATTTATTGATTGATTGATAGCATGATCGCGCTAGGTCTCAATTTACTGTCGAGCAAAGGTCTGCAGTAATCAACCTGCATTGTACACTACTTATTCTGGAGACGGCAAACAATCTTTATCTAACACTAGCTTTTGCCCGTGTCGGAAATTATCACACGGGAACGTACTATCGGGATTTAAAAAGTCCATCGTATGCCCTGACCCAGGACACGTTCTACCTGTGTGCTAAAGTTCATAGAAATCGGTTCAGCCGTTTTAAAGCGTGAAAAGACAGACAGAGTTACTTTTGCATTAATAGGTATGGATTTTTACGTATTCATTCGTTTCCTGGTCGAATCGATAATGTTTTGTTAAATTGCTTGAGCCTGCCACAGAGGCTACGTTTCAGAAGCTTTCAATCAATCAATCAACTTTATTGTGGATCATAGGTAACATAATACAGGTGGCAGGTACATAATAAATTGTGAACAGCTATGTCCCGCCCGTAGGGCATACAATAGTTTTTTACAAATTATTAATAATTATAAAAAATAGTTAATTAATTTAGGTACATGTCAATAGGTCACTGAACGCATCACGTCTGAGTGGGATTACTTGTATATTGTAGCAGAGATTTATCTGATAAGAAGTCTTTTATAGAGTAATAGCACTTGTGTACTAGCAGATCATGGAGAGTCTTTTTAAATTTTTCTAATTTTTCAATCATTCGGATGGGTCCCGGAATATTATTAAAAATACGAGAAGCTGTACAAAAGATGCTCTCATGCATTATATGAGTCTTGCTAGCTACTGAGCGTAATTTGTCCTTGCGTCGTCGCTTTGGGTCCTCAAAAGTGTAGATATACAGACACTTGGGACATTAGCAACTGGCCCATAGTTTGGCCAGGAGCACCGCACTCGCAATGGATGGATGGATCTATGATTCTCTATTTTGCCAAAAATGCAATCAATGAGTAGGATTATACATACGAATAAGTACGAAATTAGTCTTCTTAGTTTCTGGATCAAGATTGGTTTTGGACTGTCGTTTCCACTTCTAACACACATTTATAATCAAACTAACCTCGGTTAAGACCGGCTTCAAGTTTAACTAAGTACTGACTTCAGATGGATTGGTATTGGGAAACTTTGTACTGTAATTATTATTTATCACCAGCTAGGTATTAGAAATATTAATGATAATATAAATTATTCATGGACTTTGACGACTTTGTAAAACCTTTTATCAATGCGAAAATAAGTCACTCTATCTTTTGATCTACTGAACCTATTTTGAAGACCGACTTAGAACTCAGTAAGTCAGTACCTAAAGAAAGGTTTTTTTTTATCTCGGTAAATAAATAGCTACATAATTATGGCGGACGGACGTGAGCACTGCTGTACGTAGGTAAAACTATGTCAAGCAAGAATCTATCCAACCATGGCAGTAACTACATAGTTCACATAGCTAATCAACCAACACAATTATTTGCTATCAACTCGCTACTGATAAGCCGAGATGCATATTTCAAAGTCGGCAGTATTGCAGAGGTGAATACTAAGCGACCATAATGTATTCTGCTTGGAAAAATCATGTAATATCGAAAATATGATATGACAGTTATTGTGGACCTCATGTACAGACGCCAGCACATCAACCTACTACAATCTGTAAAATGTCTTTAATAGATTTTCAACTTTATCGCTAAAGCATAACTTTCAAAGTTGATTGGGAAAATGTTACAGTTTCGGGTAGCTTGATGTGCTGGCGTCTGTACAACATCTGGGGTCTAGACGTTAAAGGTACTGAATACTGTGATTCAAATGTAACATAACAAAACATAACGTAACGTACACGAGCCCTCCAAACTCCGGTGCCGCGGAGACCGAAATTCTATCCTCCACCAACATTTCTCCGAGCAAGTGAAGCTGGTGTTTTTATAATGACATAGCAGATATTATAATAATATTATGAGTAGGTATAAGTATGATAGCTGTACGTGTTGACCATACCGAATTGCCCTCAGTTTTCGTAAGATAAAACTATGGAAAAGTGAGGGCAAAAGGAGGCCTGAGCTTAAAATATGTAAGAATCACTAAAACCGAGAGCCATTTATAAAAAGATTTGTCCAAATCATTTAAGATAGGAAGGCAGCACTTAAAATAAAAACGTCAGGATAAAGTCATACTAAAATAGCCGACAGCGCCTCTTGGGCATTTATAATAAGACTTGGTCTTAATCTATCAAGAGCTCTAGGAAAACTTGAAATAAAAACGCCAATAAAAGTGAAATCATATTGTACGGTCTCATCGCCATACATTTTCTGCTTACTCTGTAACCTACTTTAGACCAACGATGCGCGTCATAATTTAGCATAATAAAATGACATGACTAACGAATTAAAATATAGTGAACTTATAACTGGGTAGCTATCAACAACTGAGAGAAATAATCGCCTTCCACTCTGGTACTGTGACTTACTCTTAACTTAAATAAACTTATCTACTTAGTGCATCTCAGTGGAGCGTGTTTCTCTACACTAACTTAATTACCAACCTTCACGACAAATCGGTGTACGGAGTTAACCACTACAACCCGTACACATATTCTATGACGACATTCCTCTGAATCGAAAACGCTTTTAGCAAAAATAACCTCAAATTTTGACGTGAATGACCGAATATCCGTTGTATTTACCTGAAGAGTTTTAAAAATATCGATACGTTAAGTCTATTTTACGTCTAGTTTACGTCTATTTTAACATCAAAATGAGTTTATGAAAGATTTACAGTACTAGGACGTTATTTTAATCAACTGTTGCATGTAGGAGCGAGGACACTGCGATTTTAATGTCGTGTATGCTTGTGTGTCGTCTTGTACCATCAGAAACGGATGTCGCATTTAATGCACGATTTACTAATTTGTCGACCGTGTGTATCTGTATGGAGGACGAATCAGAAGACAGAAAGACTATGCTTCGGTTGAGCGTACATATACCTACACAACTCTCAGTCGACATGTAGTCGATGTTTTTTAGTTAGGAATAGAAGGGCCTGCCTTGTATTCCTAACTGCCTAAGTACCTAAATAACAAGGTAACGAACCTTTGGAGCTATATTTTAGTTCGATTTATATGCATAGCATTATCTTTGATAACGTAATATGCCTGTCAAGTTATTAAGTGTTCAAAATTATTTATTTCAAAGACCATTGGACAAGTCGTGTCTTTCAAAAAAACATAATCCAAAAGTGTTTTTTCCTGTATGAGATTATAAACTTATTTTTATTAACTTGTTTAAAATTTTGAAAAAGATTTTGTTTGTTTTAGGTTCCTATACCGCTTCTTAGCTAGCAGTTATTTTAATTGAAGGTATAAAAAATTATTTGCACTTTGCTTAACAAAATTTGGGCCTGAAAAAGCCAATAGGTATATCACGTTATTACCGTTGCTCTTACAGCAAAAGAGCAACTGTTAATAACTTGATATGTCACCCGTTCTTTTATGTAAAATATTGCATTTAAGAAATAAATAGGTGTTTAAATAATAAATAAACAAAACTTAAAGTAATTTTAATTCCGTATAACTGCTTTTATTTCCCAAACACATTCGTTTTATACTCCAACTATAATATAACTTTGAAATTGTGTTTAAAGTTTTATCAAATGTATTTTTTATTCCCACAAACGGCATAAAGTTTTTTAAAATAGTGGTATTCCTGCATTTTGCTTGGAAGAAATACACAGTGTCGGCAAATTGCGTTCAGTAGTACCCTGGAGATACCACTCTTGGCGCCGAGGGCAATAAATTTTGCAAGCGAAAACATTAAAATCTCGTTATAATGCTTTCCAGTATTGGCAATGGCACAAGTAGTTACAGCCAGTAGCCATATAAGTCAGTTGAATACCGGAAATATAAATTGGAAAGAAGACTAAGTAATATTGTTTTAATAGTCAAGGCACGTAGATTGTAATTGTGTTTTAGAATTAGAGAAGGGAATGAAAAGTTCGTGAAATGTCCGGGTTTTGTTCGAGTCCGGACTTTGTGAATCCGAGATTAGATTTGATTAAGGCTGTGGTTACGTCTCATCAGGTATGCGGTGAATGTAATTGAGAACAAGCTGCAGATGGACTCGGCACACGGTGGCATTATTGGCGAAGCAACAAGTGTGTTCACCAGACTAATCTTGCCACACGTCAATATAAACAACACTGAGATCACACGGGGTTCCGCACAGATTTCTTTCATTGGTTTTGTTGATTCAACAATTAATCACTAATTTGACGATGTATAAAATGCTGTAGACCGTAAGTAATGACTCGGAAAATACTTATATTTGAATTAGATTGAGAATTACAAAAACAAAACCTGTATCCAGTATCGCCAACTAATTAAATAAGTATTTTCTCAGTAAGGTACAAACAAATGTTAGGTACTTACAATTTTTCAGTAACTTCATGTTGACTAGCCAAAGTATGAAGTTATACTGGCGAAAATACAAGACACAGTGGACGACTCGAACTTTTTAAAAAAAAATTAAAAGGTCAAATGACATTTAAAGAGGTCTAATTAACCCCATCGGTATACCGATCAGACATAAAAGAACGAAATTAAGTAATAAAAGTTAATTACAAAATGGAACTTATGTGTAGGTCGTAGCGAGACTGAAATAAATTACAAAATATTATCGACTAGGGAACTGAAGAACATTACGAACATGAAACACAAAAAGGCACCTGCGCAGTTATATCGAATTTTTATGACAATCCATTCCCACAATGTGAACATTAATTAATTAGTTAATAACAAAAATAATGAATGGTAGGTATATTCTATATCATGTTTCAACAAAGTTCAATTACATTAAAATATTTTTTATCCGCATGCGGGACTCTAAAAATCGAATGAGTCATGTAAGTTACAAACGCAATTCCAGTTTTTGTTTGCGGGGCCGCGGTCGCCTCGTACGGAGAGGCTGATACATCGCTCGACTAGTCGACATAATACAGACGAACTTGATTCTTGAAACGTTTCCTTGGCACTGAACTACCCTGAAGAAATAAAACGGACGGTGTCATTGTCTTCATACAGTACTTGAAACAATGAGCAATGATTACCGTTTTGAGAGTTCGTTGTAATTATGTTCGCGAATGTTCTACGATAAACACACCAGTAATGGTCGATGTGTGTGTCCTAATTTGAAAAAGCTAATTACAGTTAGGGTACAGGTCATTAAAACTATAATAAATAATTGATTTGTAGCTAAGTATGACTGGTAGTCTCTTATAGTGACTTAATTTCCCTAAAACGTCTGTAATGTCGCACTGATCATAGAAATTTTGGTCCACGTCATAAACTTCGCGATAAGTGTACAATTTCTTTGAAGAAAAGAAAAAAAGTTAATATACCTACGACTTGGTTGGTACTTGTATTGATAAACAAGGCCAATAATATATAATATTACTTTCATAAAGCCCAGCTTTCACCGAAAAAGATGTCAAACTTTTTGCTCTAGTGATTAATAGGAACAAGATTATTTTGAAAGTTATTGAACTAGCCACCGATTGACAACTACTCGACTTAATTAAATACATATTATTATTATGGGTTTATACGTATCTATAGTAATAATAAAACTGAAGAGTTTGTTTGATCGCGCTAATTTCTGGAACTACCGGTCAGATTTAGAAAATTATTTTTGCATTTGATAGCCGAATTCCTGAGGCCCTTCCTCAGGAATTCGGCTTAAGGGCTTGTACACAAAACTGCGAATCGGCGCGATGCGAATTCGCAACGCAGAAACGTTATATAGGTTGGACTAGAAAGAGCTCGCAGATTTTTACGATGCGACGTCGCATCGCAGTTTTGTGTACGAGCCCTTAGGCTATGTAACATCTCGCTACGACCTCTAGGAGCCGAGCAAGAAGATAAGTCAGAAAAACGTTAACAAAAACGAAATTTAGCGCGGGCAGGCGATGCGATGCTACGGGGTGGGTCGGGAGAACAAGAAATTTCACGCGGACGAAGTCGCGGGCAGAAGCAAGTATTCAACAAGTAAGTTGTTTTTTTTTTGTCAAAAAAGAAAAAGCTTTTATAATATTGGAATAAGTAGGAACATTATATTCAGACAAATAAATCACAATCATGCCATTTTATATATAAAGTAAGATAATTTTTATACGCTTGAGCTAAGAAGCATATTATACTTATGAAATGCATGCATATTAAATTATTTAATGCTGTAGAAAATTTTATATAAACTGGTATTTTGGTATAAATTAAAGTTTTTTAGATTTGTGTATAAATGACTAATAAGATTAATTATAAGGTAAACTAGACAGCCGTTTGCTTGACTGAATCGAGAATTTTGACATAACTCAGGTTATAATATTATGGCATTTATAATAAGGATATTAAATTTTATAATATATGCCGTAAGCACAAATGGAAACTGATTGATATATCATGAAATAGAAGTAATCCTACAATTTTTCGTAATCCCGATCTTTTCCCTTGGATTAACTTTTGTGGAGCTTGTAGGTGTTGTTTTATTGAATCGCACAATACGCAAACACTGTAAGAAATGTGATCAAATTCAATAAAGAAAAAAATATGACCATCATCCGAAGTTACAAACTCTTAATCATTCCACTTTCCTCAATCCAGCCATGACTGAAAATGCTATAAATCAACAGATAACATTTTGGGCCAAGACATTGAAAAATGTTTAAGGAAAATAAGTACTGTGCCGTTTTTTTTTTCAGATTCCGGAGTACCTAATTTCAGATTCTGGTTTTACAAGAGGAGATTGTGTGAGGAGTTTCGGTAACGCTGTACTTTGTTTATACTATATCTAGTAACACTTTCATCTATTTCCAACACACATTGGAACAGGGCCCTTTCCGACAAGCAATACAGCAGCTGGAGAAACACCCATACATACTAATATTATAACTTCGAAAGTAACTCTGTCTGTCTGTCTGTATGTTACCTTTTCACGCCTAAACCGCTGAACCGATTTAGATGAAATTTGGTACAGAGATAGCTTGAGTCCCGGGAAAGGACATAGGATACTTTTTATCCCGATATTCCCACGGGATCGAGACTTATGCGGGTGAAACCGCGGGGCGCAGCTAGTATAAAATATAAGAATATCGAAGGTCAATTCCAGTACTATTGTCGAAGGCAAAGTAAATGGCCCAGTAAACTGCAAGTACGCACTAATACCACTGCAACCTAAGCTCAGCACTGTTATAGCCGTATACGGCCTCCATCCACAGCTATATTCCTACCTATCCCGTAATGAGATAGAGCAATACTGCGATAGTGGTCCTTAGCCCCGCACTTAGTTCAGTTTAAAGCATAATATTCACAGTGGTGCCAATGTGCTACAATATACAATGTAAGTGTCTATTGCAAGAAGATGCACCAATAAAAGAAAAACATAAACTACTGATTGATAAAATTTTAAAACAACCCCTATTTCGTCATCCAAAGTGAGTTTGACGAAATTTTTAAGGGGTCCAATTAGTTAGCTCATCATCATTTTTAGGCACATTGCACAAGGATTTTGATTTGAAGCGCAATTTCTTTTTGGTCTATTGACGAAGCCCTATCAGACGTGTTTGCAGTTCAAAGCACTGTCGACGAATATAGCTTGAAGAAATATCTAGATGTTGTAGATGTAAATCTGCAGCTCCTCTTATGGTACTTCTCGTAGTTGCGACAAGTCGAGTTAAACGTCGATCGGGCGGTCGGGACGCGCCGGAATGCCGCCATCGCCACAAGGTCGAGTACGATCATCGGCCGTAGATCGTCGAGATTTACGCTACACACATCATTGGACTTTATACATGTAACAGTATGTCGAATGATTAAATATTGAAGCTAAAATGGCATTATGTATGTATGTCTACGGGACTCATGGCTAAACGACAACAGCCGCAGGGGTCGATCGAAGGTTAAGTTACGCTTGCCGCGGTCAGCGTTCTTGGATGGGTGACCGTCCATTACATATTGAGACGACCCCTCCGTGTCTCGGAAAACACGTTTAGCAGTTGGTGGGATGCCGTAGATCTTTGACATTCGTTACGGGTAATCAGAAGCTCAAAAGTCTGACAACCAGTTTTACAAAGGGGTATCATGTTACCCAGTAACTGGGTTGTGGCGGTCAGATAGGCAGTCGCTCCATGTAAAATACTGGTATTCAGCTGCATCCGATTAGACTAGAAACCACCCCAACATAGTTAGGAAAAGGCTAAGTACATTGATTGTATGTTTATGGGCTAAAGACCTAAAGACATGCTGACCCGATCAAGTTCGGACATTGGAACCAAATGTACTGTGTCCTCAAAAACCACGTCGTGGTTTACCGCTGCAAAGTGATAACGCGGAATATTACATTTTTTACGTAACTCTGTATAACAATAGGCTAAAGAAACAATTTACTTTTTATTTTATCGCTTTGTCACTTACCGCAGCTAAATTACGTAAAGAAACGTAAACAATGTTAATGGTCATTACAAGTCAGTTGAAATGTGAAATAAAACTATTATTATGGACATTGTTAACTGCAGTTTGTGATGCGGAAAGTGCTGCACAAAAAAAATAGCCTGTTGTTATGAAAATACAGTTGTTTTAAGCTAAGGATATTGACCTTTCTTACTAGTGTAGATATTAAAGTTGAATAACCAAGGTAGTGGGTCTTTGCATATCAAAAGAAACCCCTCTGTGCCTCGGAAAGCCGGTCCCGGCTGTCATTCGTGGATCTTTGGCAGTCGTTACGGGTCGTCAGAAGCCCGAAATTCTGACAACCAGTCTTACCTAGAACTGGGTTGTGGAGGTCAGATAGGCAGTCGCTTCATATAAAATACTGGTATTCAGCTGCACCCGGTTAGACTGGAAGCCGATGCTAACATACCTAGTTGGTAAAAGGCTAGGCAGATAATGATAACGTCATTATTTGATTCTAATCCCTACTGAAATATCCCCTAGTAATTTTCGTTTACCAGATGTTGATAATCGAATTGTTTTACCTACAAATAATCAAATAGGAATGATTGTAACAGCTACAGTATATACTCGTAATTCACTCCTGCGGTGCTATTCTGTAAAAAGATCACCGTGATAACTTAGGTGAAGTGAGCTACAAGTGAGCTGTCATTCCACCTGATGCTAGGGATTGACGCTATTGACAACTCACTTTAAGCTCACTTCACCTATGTTTTCACGGTGAGATTTTTACAGAATAGCATTACTGAACTATCCCATCACATAAGAAGTTAGGCGAGAATTCGCGTTACATTTTTCAATTTCTTTCTCATTATCAAAAGAAAATTGATCGGATAAACTATTCCCAGTAAGCAAACTCAACCAACATTTACTTCCAAACCGGACAATCCCAGCGACTTTCAAAAGTACAAAAATTGTTTCCAAAAAAAACACGTCAAAAACAATTAAATTCTGTGTTCTGTGTCTATTCGCTCTAAAAACAATGCTATTTGTTTTTACAGTTGTTTGCACCAAACATATCGACGCTCTATATTGAAAATTGTATGAAACGCAATTCAACGAACATTCAAGTGTTTCAACAACTATTTACTTTATTTAATGTATTGCGTCCGTCTCTAGAAAGAAGTCCCGCGGCTATCATCATCATCATCATTTTAGCCGAAAGACGTCCGCTGCTGGACAAAGGCCTCAAGCACCTCCATTTCTACCGGTTCTGTGCTCCTCGCATCCAACGGTTCCTGCGGCCTTCACAAGGTCGTTGGTCCACCTTGTGGGAGGCCTTCCAACGCTACGTCTTCCGGTACGCGGTCGCCACCCCAGAAACTTTCGGCCCCATCGGCCATCTGTTCTACGAACAATGTGCCTTGCGCACTGCCACTTAAGTTTGGCGATTCTTCGGGCTATGTCGGTTACCTTGGTTCTCCTGCGGATCTCTTCATTTCTGATTCGATCACACAGGGAAACCCCCAGCATATAAGCAATCCCGCGGCAATAAGTGGAACTAATTATTATGATATAGTTAGCAACATTCCTACAACGACCCTCCTACCTTTCTCTGTTTAAGATTGTGCATTTTATTAAACAGTGCCTGTAATACGATGCAGAGATAAATAAATATATAAACATATTAAACATTTATAATTCCGTCGCATAGTGCAGCGCCACGTCTGCGAGACTTCTTTTGTGAGATGCGACTCTACTCTAAAACATTGTCCATTCTGGTGTAACACCTAAAACTTTACTTGGACATATAGTTTCATCGTATTCTCATAGAATCCGACATTTTCATGATAATGAACATAGTAGATGCTTTTAAGGGTAATTTTACAATTACACTACATTGCCTCAGTGTAAGTACGTACATCACTACAAGATTACACGCAGTGCAACAAAGTACGAGCAATAACATTGGGCAAATCAATTTACAGAGAATGCATAAAATTTAACGAGAAGTTTATTTAATCACCCAGACCATAATGCAAGAACTGCAAAAAACTCAAGTTCAAACAATAAACTTTTTTATGAACTTGCTTGCTGGGAAAC
This sequence comes from Hydraecia micacea, assembly GCA_914767645.1. Classification (NCBI taxonomy): domain Eukaryota; kingdom Metazoa; phylum Arthropoda; class Insecta; order Lepidoptera; family Noctuidae; genus Hydraecia; species Hydraecia micacea. The sequence goes on from OU611794.1 coordinate 9,624,205, forward strand.
ATGAAGATGAACCTCTTGCAAAGAATATTAAACAACGAGTACTCATACGGGACGTTCTTGATGTTCTTAAATAATTAATTAGTTCATTCGTCATTGATTTTGATTGTTCAGAAATGTTATCCGACGGATATTTTAGTGATAAAGAAGAAGAAAAACTGAAATTACCACTCCCACTCAACATCGGTAAAACTGTAATCCAAGAGATCGGTATCAATCGAACTTTCTAACCCGTAATGGCAGAATCCATCCGCGACGAGGCCAAGCAAAACTTTTACCCATTTAGCGCGAACTTCGAACATTGATCCTTCATCATTGATCATTTTTGATAAAAACCATTACACAAGAATTTTATTAAACTTCCAAACTCTCCACCAAACTGTTCAACTGTCGTCAAACTGTACGCCAAGCATTATCAAATGATCGATTTCTATCCGATAACGTTTATCTCGGACTATCGGAAACATAGATAAAACAGCACTTCATGGTTCATATCAAATCATTATAGATTCATTACAAACCCATTCCGTATTATTACGTTCATAGACTATTTTAATGCCTGCTCACTGTTTCATTCGTGTTATTATTTGTATTCAAGTTTGTTTAACACCTTGTTATCATAGGTATCAATTTTACTTAATTCAATCCAGTTATTTTATGAAGCAATTATGTGCACTTTAAATTCATCGATTCCAATCTTGACCTCATTAAAATGAGTTAGTTCACCTACACCAACGCCAAAGGTTTAATCAGAAAATAAAATAAAATGAAAAATAAATACCGTACCAAAACATTTTCTAACGAGTGGGCAATTCATCAAGTACTTCCAGGGCGTGTGCGGAGCCGGTTTTTTCTTCTTACAGCCCCTATGCGAGTGGGGATGGTGGCACCGCTCAGCGGGCTTGCCGTGCTTCGTGAACATTCCGAGTAAACCTTGACGCTTCCATAGACTGTCACATCACTGGCACCACTGGCATAACACTAACCACACTGGCCTGGCTTTAGCCGCCGACAACTCTCGCTGCCAATCACTCACTGGCACCAATCACAAAAACAACCACTAAATCAAGGTCATCCGTAGCCATCACCGTCCGAGTGAAAGACTACATGGGAGAGGCCCCGCACAAATGTAACTGAAAAGAAAAAAAAAGAAAAAATGTAGTTTTGAACCCCTCCCATAGGCAGAAAAACAAAAATAAATGGGGACATGTAATTGCATGTTCTCTCTTGTCTCCAAAGTGGGACGAAGACGTATTGAATAGTTCTATCTGAGTGCTCCATAATATGTACGGTTGTATTCGCTGTGGCATGTCAAGACACAGTGAAACAAAAAAGCCATTTGAGCAGCGACTCAGCGTTTTTTGTGCCGTTACATTTGAAAGTGGAAGTCTGTGTCAATGTTGTTTGATCATTACGTCGCCAGGACTAGTTTGATTCCTATCAGACAAATCTCTTAAGTAGTAAAAACACGAGTGGCAATGGCTGTTCGTAGAAACGAAATCGAGGACATAATGACGTGTACACAACTGGTCTAACACGACATTAACTTGTAAATGTTCCTTTTGACAATAAAATAAACCGGATGACTGTGATATAAGAATTTATTTGAGCGTTTTAATAGGAAACAGATGTTTATAAGGGCTCTGAATTCGTGGCGTGAAGACATGGCAAAGAAACACAATTTTTTATTTCGTTTGATAACCAGCCCTGGTCACAGATGTCGTGAAACAAAAGTCGCAAAAATGTTATGTGCTCATTGTTTTATTCATGATGCGTCCATGGTTCTCAAAGAGCTTTGATGTTATTCTCGTTTTTTTTTTAAATTATACGTGTTTTTATTTAATGTCAGGGGGGGGGGGTATGTAAAATATGTAATTTTGAATATGACATACATACTAATATCAATTTTTTTTTTCTATACATCGCGGTTCACAAAAGCTGAATTAAATTAAAATTTTGATCAACAAATACCGGTTTGGTTCTTATCAATTTTTAATAAATAACGTTTTATTGCGATATAGCATATAACACTGGACATATTTATCAAAAAGTCAAGGTTATCGTGGGTTTTATAAAATGTTATTACGCTACTCAAAGTGACTATGCAGATGTATTTTAATACAGTAGTGTGAACATTTTTAATGAGTATTAAGGAAATCTGGGGTTCAAGGCCAAAAGTCAACATAGAAATGTCGAAGCTTGAACTAAGGAGCAACCTCCTTAGTTAACCAAAATCAACATTTTGGTACATAGTTCCAAAAGAGATATTACAAGCGGTAGAGTCTAGCCTAAGTAAAAGAGATTAAAGAGAGAGAGGACTTTTGTAGCCACACTGAAATCATTGGGTCTGTCTCATAATACCCAAAGAGCTGTTAACGAAAACATTCGGTGGGCTTGTTTAGCGTGCGTCCACCGGCCACGGAAGGTCAAAGCGCGCTCTCACATACATACATACAATATAATCCACATATGCATACACAGGCACGTATCTAAACAAGGACAACCTTATCGCTCTTCCGTTTACTTTATAAAAGCAACGTGTGTATTGAAGATGATATTCTCAATACGGGAAAAGATACAATAGTATGCTTTGTGCATCAATTATGTCAGCGCTTAACTTAACTTTTGATGTTTTTATTAATAGTGGCATACCTTATATAAATGAATGGCTTATTAGACGATTCGCGCGAATTTACTCGACCGAAACGGGGGAGTCGTCACTTTTAATTATATTATCTTTTCTATATGTGACTCGCACGAATTGGCACATTTTGAATTTTATGCAATGAAGTTTAGAAAAAAGTACACGTTTTATAATATTTAATTTTTATCACTCCTGTGCTTTTTCTATACTTTGAAAAAATCGAAAGAAGTTTCGGGCAAGTAAGTGCGAAGCCAGATTAATTTATCAAATAACGTCATATTTTTAGTTTCCAAACAGTTAAATAAAACATTTCTACTATTCTCAGATTTCTAAGAAACATATTATCGATCAGAGAAATGCTCATAGAATCTCTAAACAACCCAAGTTATCGATAGCCGTTGAAGTATCTATTTTCTTTGTTACCAGCCATTCCTAGTCGAAGAGTTTATCGTCCGCTTATTTCATAGAATTACACGTTATGCACTAGCTAAGAATCGTCAAGGTATGGCTTCCACGAAGTCGTTTCCATTTTAGGGAGACACCACGTCATCGTGCCCTGAGTACTAGTGTGGGCAGTTTTTGCTCCAACCTTAGTTAAGGCGATGTTTCTGCTTAATGAACAAACTTATCTCCCTGTAATAAAGAAAGATGAATAGGCGGATTTAAGAGCATTCTACTCAACAAAAAAGAGGCTTCCGTTGTAAGAAACAATGAAAAAGTTCATGAACGCGAAAATAAATAAGTATAACGTTCTTTTATTTGTTCGCTTTAATGCTTATCCTTAATAGCTTTAAAAAATCCTATAGAAAACGTTTAGTAGGCAATAGTGAATGTTAATAACAAAAGAAACTGGTAAAAATGAAGAAAATATAAAGACTGAGTGAAAAATTACATGCAATCTATCTATTCGCATCTGACAAATGGATAAAATATACGAGGTTGCCGAACGTTCATCTATCAACATTTCTTCTCATACGAGTATATATGTATATCGATTTAGATTCTCCTTAGAACGGCCTCGATATGGGAACAGTTAACGTGAGTCCGTGCACACTCGGATGACTCACCGTAAACCAAATATGGAACTTGACCAAGACCCTTGGGCGTTGTTGCACCGAGAAACGGAGCCGGATTCACCATATTACTCGACTCTACTATTATTTTCTATTCAAGTACATGTTGAACATTTCTTTGTTCAAGTATCGCTGTTTCTAGGACGTGTGCTAGCATAATAGCAGATAATATAACCTTACTAGTAAATGCACTGCACATTTTAAAGGATCAAGCAGATTCTTTAGATAATAAAACTTTTTTATTTATGCCCAGTTTAACCAGTTCTGTAATGATAGCGTTATTTCGACAAACTAGTCTTAAATGTTATACCGATGAATTGATAATAAACCGACAATATATCAATAATTTAAATACGAGTTTCGGTTAAATAAATACCTTTAGGTACCCAGTCGGCAACCTACGAAGTAATCTAAAAGCCGATAATACTGTGCTCATCGAAAGATTTCATGAAAAATGTTTCACAAATTCCCGTTCCCCAAATCTTTCCCAGAATATTACGAATTATGTGAAAAGTGTGAAAACATCGACGGTTTCTACGTAAAAGTCGTTTCGACTCAACGACAGATGTTTTGACTGCAATAACGGTGCTCATCGCTAGCAGGCTGACCGTCGGGCGGTGGGGGGTGGGGGGCAATGGGGCTGGGGTGGATGTTCATTCATCTGAGGCGTGACGTCACGCGCGAGGTCGTGCCCTCGCGTGCCCACACCGCCAGGAGAATAAACGACGAAAAAAACTCGCTGAATATCAACATGACCTTTGGCTACACTTTTACATTTCAGAAAATCATCAAATTACCGTCGATCTAGCGTAAACCGACACTTGTCCTTAATTAAAGTTCGTAGACACTGATTGATTAGACACGCTTTAGTTAATAGATGGTCATTTCTTCTTATTAAGGCGAGGAATTTTTAGGACTCGCAATTACTCTTGATAATATGAATCAGTTTTACTTTGGGTCGTATTTCGTTTAAACTAAAACCAATGTCGTAGGATTTTAAAAAGCTGTTCAAAAGGTTAGCGTGTTTGTGAACCAGAAACGTGGAGTGTTACAAGATTTTATAAGGCTAATGCATTTATAATGCCCTTTGAATGCAGCTGTCGTCTGAGTAGACAAACACTTCGAAGCTACGCCGCACTAAGAAAGAATATACATTTCAAAATGAAATTGAAACAAATGGCTCTGAGCCCGATGTAAAAGGACTCACGAATCCGATCGAGCACGTTTTATAGACAATAGAATGGACGAAAAACATAAAAAGTATCGGCGCTGCGCGGCGGTCGCTATTGACAATCATAAAACAAGCGACGCATACGAGAAGCCGGTTCTGAGTATGGATGTCCACGGCGAGATAAAGCGTCTGAACTCAACCGGTTTGCACGGCAATAAAGTAGTGCTATAGCGTTACTAACATAATGTTTTAGTGAGGGCGTATCGATTGCATTAATGAGATGTGGCCGCACGTGGGGTCCGTGTGTAGAATTGTGGATGCGATTGCAAATGGCCGGGTTATCGATATAAGGACGCTTTATGGCCCCTTTATGATTTAAGAACAATAGTAAGCGATCTTTTGTAACGCTTTATGACTGCTATTACTGATTGTGTGACAAAATAGTTATAAATGTTGTGCAGTTTTCGACAGTCAAATTTTTAGACTTGACTCATAAAGGGTGAATTCGGAGAAAAAGTATTGAGCCTCGATAACGGGTCAGAGACGGGTAAGGTTTAAACCCGACATTGTTGATAGGACCGTTGTCCTCGCTGATCCCTCAGGAGATTTAGCGACGCAGGTAAATAGGGCTGTCAAGGATACAAATCCCTACCTTTTGAGAAGAATCTATATTCCTGAATGGTTAGGCTATCTTGGGAAAGGTACTCTTATGTCTGTCAAAGGGTAAGAATGAGATAAGGGAATAATATAACTTTCCTCTCGACGATGTGAGTAAACATTTCTATATGCATGAACCTAAAAGGTACCTCTACCTAATAGAACAATCAAACATTCTGAACTGCTTGATTAAAAATTTAACAAGTAGGCAACTTTTGTTGCCAGTTAGAACTCAATTATACCAGATTCGCAGTAATTGAGCGGCAATCAAAGTTGGGAAAAATCACTTTAGGACGGCAGAGCTTAAAATTTTTCATCAATTTATTATGAACTAGTTTGCCTCTACGCTCCTTTTACTGGCACTAGCCGTTAATATAAAATGAGTAAAATTGTCACTGCATTTTTAACAGGATTCAGAAAGTTAAAATTGTGTATTCTTTTCTTTTTGTAAAAATATTAAGTTAGCCGCTATAAAAACTTGGGTAACGAAGTAGTACATAATTTAAGCAGCTAGAGGTATATGTTAGACAACACTCTTTTAAGTTTTGTGCCAGAAAAAAGTGTAATCCTTTTTATGACTCAACTTTCCCTAAAATAAGCAAAACATGACAACTACCACCTTGTCAAGTAGTCTGTACCTAAATCTAGCTTTTACAACAATTCTGGGACCCTTACACCATTGCAATTAAAGTCGCCTTTCGCGAGAGCTTTGTAAAGATAAGACCAGCCAAGTGGGCGTTTTGCGCTTGTTCGAGTCCAAGTACCCTACAAGAGTTATTTTAATCCACCGTCCCTGACACTTTTATACAACCCAATATTATGAAGGATAACATAATAAATAATAACAAAAAGCCAACAGCTAGCGATACGTCACAGCCAGCGATAAGCGATGACTTGGAAGATGACGGAGGCTTGTCGCGATAACACGAGGTCAGACAGCCAATAAACCGTTCTGTTGTACAATAACGACGCCTGTATTCGTGAATATGATTTACCTACTCGTGCAGACTTTAAAACGACCTCTTTCTTCCATATATACTTGTTTCCTCGTGACATAATTTATGACTGATAAGAACACCTCATGATCGAAGTTGGAACTCGAAATGGAACGGACGGTAACGGTAAAGGAGAATGATCCATCGGACGATAATGCATCGAAGTTATGAAAAATTATTCGGAATCTTGATAAAACAATAAAACCTGATGTCTTTGAAGATAATCGAATTTAGGAAGTTGTTCAATATTATAAAATCTTTGAAACTGGGCGAAACATTATAAAAGGCCTACATTGTCTAGTCTCACAAAGATTAAATAAGCGAATTTAAAAGGTTTATAGTTTGTTTACCTGAGGGGTAATTCTAGCCATTTTATGAACGTTCACAGTCTGATCTCAATCTCAATCTGTCAAAAATACCTCTATTTTCCCTACATTTTTGACATTGATTGTCGCTGAGATGAGATTGTCACTAGATTTTCAACGTTTTTAATTACGGGAATAGGCCTTTTGATGTCGGCAGCTAATATAACCCAAAACCCGTAGAAAAGAAAAAAACAAGAGAAACGGTGGAAAATCAATATGCTTAGTCAGATGGTAAAAAAACTTGCAAGAATTCCCTACTAGTTGTAAACTATTAGAAATATGTTGTCTACTACATATGTTTTCTTAGATCTCGAGAAACTCGATAGCGGAAAGGCTGAGACAACTTTATATCAACCGGATCACATGTAAGACTTTATGGCGGTCGCTTTTAGTTCCATCTGAGGGCTCTCCATTACGATATTTGGGCGAATCTAAAGGAAAAATTGGGAATGAAACTAGACCGAGACCGACCTGAACATAAACAAGAGGACTAGGAACAGGTAACGCAAGATAGGCGTTTCAGAAACATGTAAAAAAATCACAATTTTGGATAGTAATTGCACTCAGATGATCAAATTTAATTTATCTCGACCGACGATGAATCCTTTCAAACCTGATATATGACTAATGAGATGGTTTCTGATAATTCCCCAGACAAGGATAAGATTGCATTCATAATCAGATGTAATGGCTTAAACCTGCATAATGATTCATAATACTAAGAACCAGCTTTTTAAAACCAGTTAAGCGATGAAGACACAATACAAGAGCGATTTGATAAAGTTTCCTTGACTACATCACTTTATTTGGTCGTTGACACGAAGTAGAGTAACATAGTAGTTTTCAAAGCAACAATAATAATTACTATTCCAGACGAGACGTCTTCGAGAACGACGAAGGTTATTCACCCGTTAAAGAATTAATGGCAGGACTTACTAATGCCTTAGTGGTACTTAATCTTGGTTTCCTCAAGGGGAGTCGCGTAAACAATATTAAAATATTCACTTTCGTTATAAGTTGCCTATTTTATAAATGCGTCTTAAAACGGCCGGAGATGGTTGAGCAGTTCTGCAATATGGCCAGAAATGACGATGCAGTATTTCGTTTTTGTCATGGAGATAATGCATATACAGATGTTTTCAAACAAGTTGATGATACGTAATGCAACGGTTTGGCACTGCATCAATGCAATTTCCAAAGCCAAACTCGCGCTATCTCATAAACAGACACTAGATATATACGTATAACATTAAGAGGCATGTGAAGAGGAAGAACAAGTGTATTTTAATGTTAATATTATTCCAAATACACGTGATTCCGTCTCCACTTCAACTGAATCATGTGACTTCGACGAAAATTGACTTTATAACTCTATTATCATTGTAAATTAATCCGCCCGCCGCGCCGCCGCGTTATATTTTCCCGTTGCGGTGGCAAAACCGTGGCTACCCAACACGTGTTTAGCGTTGCCTTATGTGTGTGTGCAACATATATTAGATATTGCGTATCTGAGTAGTCGAGCGGACGGGGGGCGGGACGCCGCACGCGAACTGATAATAATTATTAGTCTGAAGCAATTAAGAGGCGCCAGATATACGCCATGGATGAGATAGCGGCAGACTTTATAGAGTGAAGAGGCCGGTAGACCCACCTCGACACAGTTCTGGAGGGAAATCCGGTTGATGCGAAACTAGTATTTCTTTACTGACATCGCAAGTTTGATATATTTATGCAAAATCTTAACTACATATATCGATCCTTGAAAGATCATTTTACTGAGCATCAATGAATGATTAGTCAGTTTCAAGGCTGGTATTATTTGGCATTCTTTTTTAAATAAAAACGATGAATATATGCCAATATGTCCAAAGTTGCCATTTGGGACCTGCCATCTTCCCAATATCCTGGAAAAATTGTAAACCAAAATCATCACATGATATACACACATCAAAAGTGTCTAGGGATCAAGCATTTTTATGCGGATTTCTTGAGATTGAGATGTGGCTTTGTAATAAATTTATGATTTTATAAATTTATATAGATCCTTTTTGGTGCATTTCATAATTTGAATCAGGAACTGTGAATCAAATTCGAGTAAAAGATGAAAATCAGCTGTCAATATTTTCCCTATAAAAACATACAACGCATTGAAGACATTATTAGTGCTACTGTTTCCCTACTACTGATTAAAACCAACGTTATTATGGAGCGGCGACGTCATTTAAGCAGGGAAGAAATGCTCAGAGCCGTGGGAATGATAGAAGCTGGTTCCCGGCAACGTACTGTGGCTTTAGCTCTGAATACAAGTCAGAGTGTTATCAGTCGACTTTGGACACGTTACCGAAGCACTGGTACCGTGGCTGAGCGCCATGGAGGACGGTATCGCTGCACCACACGGAGACAAGACCGATACATTCAAATCTTAACTCGAAGAGCTCCAACAATAACCGCCATGATGTTAGCCGTGAGGCTTCATCACTCTTCAGGGAACTTAATTAGCGACCAAACAGTCAGAAACCGCTTGCATGAAGTGAACCTTCATTCCCGAAGACCGCTACGGGTACCACCTATAGCAATGCACAATCGTAGGATTCGATATCAATGGGCTCTTGAACACAGAAATTGGGCAGAAGAACAATGGCGTTTCGTGTGCTTTTCTGATGAGTCTCGTTTTGGTATGAGACCGGATACAAGACGTATACGACACTGGAGAACCCCTGGACGCCAACAGCGATTAATATCCTGCCAGGAAGTCCATCCTTATAGTGGTGGAACCATCATGGTATGGGCGGGTATTTGGATCGGCGGAAGAACTGAGTTGATTTGGATCAGAGGCAACCTCAACGCTCAAATTTATGCTGAGACGATTGTATCAGACGTCATCGTTCCTCTACAAGTGCAAATCGGTCCCTTATTTCAGTTAATGCATGATAATGCACGACCGCACACCGCAAGAGTTGTAAGACAGACTCTCGCCGCAGCTAACATCAATGTCCTGCCCTGGCCTGCTCAGTCGCCAGACTTGAACCCGATTGAGCATGCATGGGATATGCTACAGAGAAGAGCTCTGCCGAATATGGAGGGTATCCAGTCGCAAGAAGACCTTTTTTTGTTGTTGCAACGAACATGGGCTGCCATTCCACAGCGTGATTTGGATGAACTCATTTTGAGTATGCCAAACCGATGTTCTTGTGTTGTTAGTGTTCGCGGTAGAAACACGGATTATTAATTGTTTAAGTTACCCAATAAAATTTTAAAGAAAACTGTTATTTCAGTCTTTTTTTCGAAGTTTTGTGTTAGTGGTTCAAATGTCAAAAATCCCTTTATTAAGAAAATGGCAAATTTCTTTATTAATGCAAAGGTGACTTGGTTTATCGTTACTGTGACAAACGAAAACACTTTATTTGATGAATCCTTAAAGAAAATTTTAATTAATATCAATCAGGAGAAAAGTTATTGCAAAAATATATGTTGATCCCTAGACACTTTTGATGTGTGTATATCTCCGTCACTTCTATTATTCAATATCAAGCCATCACAAAAATATTACACAGTAGAATTACTTGGTGTAACTTATAGCTATCGATTACCAGTTCCTCTTGGGAATGTATCGAAACTGATACGAACATCGATGGATACACGGATCCACGTACTACGCATTAAGATCTGTATCATAATACTTCATAAAAACGCGCAATATTATCCTTAAGGGATCGGATATAACAGGAAGTTCCTAAGTACTTGTTAAACTTAAACGATAACTGGCTCTGCTCGCGGCTCTACCCAAGTGCAAACTTCTTAATTTTGTGAGATTCGGAGTCCCATACGTGGTAATCCAGGATATATTTTACTTCTGTCTCAAGTTTCACCAAAATCCGTGCTGTGCTGCTGTTATGGTGAAATTGAGTTTCAAACAAATCAACACGAAATGAAAAGAAAATCAGAAGCATATACTTACTTGCTAAGAGTTAGGATATTGGTAGAAAGCATTCGCAATCTGCTTCAACAAAAGAACCAGTAGTAAAAGACTTGCCAGTTCCATGTAAAACAAAAAAAAACACTCTTAAACGGCTCATTTTTTTCCGTCTGCCAGTTCTTTTAGATTCATTAGCCCGAGTGCTCGTGAGACTACTGTTTCACGAATAAGTAAACAATTTTCTCACTGTGGAAAATTTACTACGAAGTATTGTTAACAGCTACATGGGTTTGCGTGACTTAGAACATTACATGTGCGATGTCGGTATGTATATCATTTGCGTTTTTCTGTATTATTAAATAGAAAACGGTTTGACAACACATGCTTGCACTAACGAAGGGAAAGTTTTGTAGTCGTTGAAGAATATTGTTTTCATCTTAATTAAAATCTCTTTCTTGGTATCGTAGTTGGCAAATAGGGACTCATTACTACAAATGGGATAAAAGACGGTAGTAAACCTTCAATTATCTTAAGGACACCGGAACTTATTTGTTTCAGAATTACCAGATGTTATTACTCCACGTGTTTTAAAATGACATACCATCACAAACACTGATAAAGGCTTGAACAAAAGTACAAGTCATACTCAGGCCCTATCGTTTAAATTGTCAACATCACGATAATACCCAAAACAAAGAATAGGTGCAACGTAAAACTGGACCAATAGCCTATTTAATGTAATTTTCACAACCATCAATTTGTTTAACCTAAGCAATATTCGTTTAGGACGCGATTAAACAAATAATCGAAGCCTTCAAACGCTACACTGCCATCAAAAATCACTTAGGGTCAATAGAAAGATAATCAAGCAACATTTGCCTCGAAACTCGCGAATAATAATATATTTGTCAATACTTACCGAGATGTTCATAGTAATAAAAGTTAATCGTTCAGTCAATTAAACCGAAGTCTGAGCCAAATCGTCAATTATCATTTGCGTTACATTACATTGTCTTGAATGGTTCTAAGACTCACGAGGGGCCGATCCGTCCTTAATTGCTTCTCGACTAAATTCCTATTGGAGTTTCTACGATGACCGTTCATAAAGTGTCATATTGTTTGAATGGACACTATGTGATGGTCCTTGAATTAATTTGTATTGTTACTTCCGCACTAAGAAGCGGCTTTTAGGAACATGTTTTGGCTTTCGAAATATTCTTCATTCAAATCGCAGTGCGTTATTTGCTACTACTTAACAGATTTTGTTCATATTTAAAACAGGCTGTTTCTGTCTCATATGTAAAATTGAACATCCTTGGCATTGACATTCATTCATTTAAAATATTCAGTTACTCCATATAAACTCTTTCTAAAATTCAGCAGGCCATTACAATCTTTTAAGGAACCTTCTCTCCGAGTTGATACAACAATTTCCACATTGCTTCTGTATTATGTAAACTGTAAAGGTCTCATCGATAGCCATTGATTGGTCTGCGGACTCTGCGGTACAGGAGTAAACACAGGCTGAACCAAACCAATTTGAGATTACAATAGCCATTCCCAAACACTCAGTCACAGGGCCAGCCAACAATGTAGGCCTAATGAAATAGAGTCCTTCATTTCAGGTAACGCCATTTACGTAGTTACGTCAAGTATATTTTTCATAATAATAATGCGATCATTCATCTTCGTTCCTCGCAAAATCGTCTAGAAATAGAACTGCGAACAATGTTCGTGATTACGAATCCCCTAACCCGACTTCTGATTAATCCTTATTGATATGAAAATGGATCAAGAGACGAATCGAAATTCTCGTAATGTGCCAAATTAGTGAGCATCGAGATAAGGAACATCTCGTATATATTTTATCTTGGTGTGTGGCGTATGTTTGTCTTATGAATAATTCAGATAGATTAGTACGTTAAGGTTACCGTTTTAAATACCTATTTGATATTCGACGATTTAGGCCTTTTAGCTACTACATATTTGTGAGGAACTGCAGAATTCGATACATGCGTGTCTAATATCCCAGTTCTTCGTAACGAAGATTTTTTTAAAGATGAGGAAGCTAAGGTTGCTTTTATTCACTGCCTTCCTATACTAATAGCCGTTACGTCATTTCAGCACTAGGCTAGGCTAGTCGAATGTTTTTCTACTTTCTACTACTGTCTTTAAAGTTAATACGTCAGCTGTTCTAGATAGGTGCAAAAGCTAGATCACATGAGTGTGCGTGTGTTAGCTACACATTAGTAAAAATTGTCTTTTTAATGATTAATAGTCTAAGAGATAGAATCTAAGCGTACAGGTTTATCGTGTACTCTGTTGTACTCAGAACACGATTTCTCTGTACCAGTTCCAGTAAATTCGATTACAATTGCTCCGAATTTGGCTAAGTCGTAAAATCTTGTGCTTTGTATGACAATGTAATATTTGGTAGTTGGAATCTCAAGATGGTAACGAACGGTGAAAACCGCATAAATCTATGAGGTAATTATGTAGATTCAGACTTGTGGAGGTTGTGATAGAACTAGCGATCCGCCCCTGCTTCACACTGTTGTTACGACTTGACGAAATGTCGAGATTTCATTAATAATATGTAAATGTGTTATACACATAAACCTGCTCGAATAAGTTGTCTAAATGATGGTGAAAACCTCATCAAAATCAGTTGCGTAGTTTAGAAGAACAGCGCGGTTACACACACAGACACGAAAAGCGACTTTAATTTTTGTTATGTTTAGATACTGTTGTTGTTTTTTTTAATCTGTGATGATATAAAGTTAGGTTCATAATCAGCCTATAATGTTCCCACTGCTGGGACATAGGCCTCCTCTCGGTGAGAGGGAGTGGGCCGTAATCTACCACGCGGGCCCAATGCGGGTTGGCAGATGGCCCAGTGCAATCTGCCATAAAGATAGGTTAAGCCAGGTTATTAAGACATATTTGATGAAGTTTTTCGGTAGAATCTTAAGATTTTAGCGTTATCATTTTCATCATCATCATTTCAGCCCAGAATCACCCACTGCTGGGTATAAGCCCTCCCTTTCTTCTGGTCACACTTCCCGGTTCCTTGCGACCCTCATCCAGATGTCTCACGCGACTTTGATGATATCGTCAAAAGTCACAAAAATCATTTTCATATTTTCTTGACGTATTTTAACTTAGTAATTGCATTCTGATCTCTATCTCGTAATACTATAGAATGCACGTGAGCGATAAACGCAATTAATTGCATTTTTTAGTAATCGATCAATTACTTACAAATAAGACTAAGATAGGCTGCGCCGACGCACGCCAAAGCAAATCCGATGATGATGAATGAACATATCGGACTTTCTTAAAGATTTATTCTAATTCATGACACTAATAATTAATGATTAATTTTATTACATGCCCATTTACTGAGAATTTCGAATAAAGCCTACCAAAAAGCGTGATCCATATAAAACAATATATTTTTAATACTTGTCCATGGGTATACATACATATTATGCACCTCGTATATTATTAAATCCTTATAATTGCACCTTAACATTTACCTACATACACTTCATTGAGAAGCATAGACAATATCTTTGACACGGATGACCTCTAAGGGGTGGGAGTGGGAGGGTCCATCCGAGACGTGTAAACGACTCTCAATCTATGCGTGTGCGCATGCTACGCGTGTGTTTGAACTTGTGTAATGTACAGACGCCAGCACATCAACCTACTACAATCTGTCAGATTTCTGTAATAGATTTTCAACTTTATCGCTAAAGTATAAGGTTCAATGTTGATTGGGAAAATTTGACAGTTAGGTGTAGGTTGATGTGCTGGCGTCTGTACATTGATAAACCGCAAAACACTACGCGTTAGAATGGAATTGTTTGGGTTAGTACATAGGTACCTACATATTAGCATAATATTTAGATAGTATAATGGATAGCGTCACCCGCTTATACGATAATATACCATGTACTTACTCATGTGCCTACTGTGTATATAATATTTTATATATTTTAGTTGTTAGTGCACGCTTCTTGTATACATACAAATGATTTATTGTGAAAGGTTTTGATATAAAATGAATAAGTACCTTACAACAGTACCTAAATGGGAGGAAGTTTTGCCTTTGATAAAAGAAACTTGTTTATCAAGTAACAATAAAAAAAACAGTTTTGTAATAAATGAAGCCAAATAAGTTCACAATAGGGAAAAGTTCTAAAACGTTATTCGTCTGTTTTTGTGCCAATAACTTGAAAACCACTGAACCAATTTTCTTGTGGTTTTAGCAACAATTACGCAATTATGTTCGTTTTACTAGATTTATTTACTGGTTTTGTAGTTGATGATATAGTCGACGAATTTAGCTAGTATTTCTAAAAACGTGAGGATGACTCTAGGATGATAAAAGTATGTGTTATACGTTACGTGAGCTTGTT
This sequence comes from Hydraecia micacea, assembly GCA_914767645.1. Classification (NCBI taxonomy): domain Eukaryota; kingdom Metazoa; phylum Arthropoda; class Insecta; order Lepidoptera; family Noctuidae; genus Hydraecia; species Hydraecia micacea. The sequence goes on from OU611794.1 coordinate 9,639,447, forward strand.
ACTAAGAAAAATCCTCTTTGAAATCCTTTTCCATTATCCTACACATTAGGTTTTATACTCCATAAAAGAGGACATGTTTTAGGACTAAGTCTAGTGCTAAACTAACATTGTGTAGAAATGTCTTAAAAGATCTATGTACGGTCACCAAAGGAGATAAGTAACCAGGGTCGTCCGATATAGTTGAAGTTTAGTAAGAAACCGATTGATGTTTTCGAATGAAATTTAATTTAATAAATTAACTGTTTCTTTTCTATTAATTAAATTAAATTTTGTTCGAAGAAATCCATCGGTTTCTTAATAAACTTCAACTATATCCGACGACCCTGGTTACTTATCTCTTTTGGTGACGGTACTTACAGAAATAAACATTTTTCATTATACTGTAAGAAATAGAGTTCTTTGTGAGGTTTGAATTTCAGGCGAGTTTTTCAGTGTTTCATTTCAGCCAGTTCGGTTTCTTTTGTTTTACTCGTCAAATAATTGTGACAAAAAAAATATTGTCGATAAGGAAATGCTTATTTTATCTCATTTTATATTTTTAAAACCTTGGCCTATACATGAAGAACAAGTTAGAACACAAAAAGATAAGTAATTAATTCCGAAGAATAGATATGTCAAAAAACGAATTTTCGAAAGGTTCGGGTCGCCAAAACCGGTTAATCCATTTTAGCAATGAACCGGTGTATCGGTTTTCAAGGCACATTCAAAAAATATTATTATTTTACACTATCATAGAATTTTGAACGTGTCTTGAAAATCGCTACGAGTTTTTTGGCGATCAGTAAAAATTGCACGCATTCACGTGTTTCATTAATTCTCTTAATAATAGAAAAAACATGTGTCAACTCTCTGACTTTTTGAATTAAAATAACCTGCTAAACCTTTCCATCAATCGTCTCCAAAAACAAGCTGTATATAAAATAGGACTATGTTCTCTGGTCCCAAATCAAATCATTGAAAAAAGTAATCCAACTTCGACCTAAAACGAGAATGTCGCGCGTGTCATTGTGCGCAAATCGTAAAAGACAAATAAAGGAAAAGGGTTCCGTTGATGCTCGTAACCATCGGGTTTACAACTGTCACACAGTGCATTAAAGAAAGCGCTTTAAAGCCTTCCATGTACCGGCAAAATTGTTGCTTCAATCTTTGCTTAGGTGGGCCAGGAGTTGATAGCTACGGTTGCTACCTCAAATAATAGAACAAATTGGCCACCCCACATTACTTTAAGTCATTACGTGTGTTATCTTGCTCACCACACGGAGTAACTGTTGGCTTCTGTTTGAATAGGCTCACAGACCTCCGAAAGTCCGAACTTCTACAATTAGTAAGCATGTGCTTAATATTAATTTTATTATAATCATGTTTGTAGGAGAACTACATCTATTTTGATTTCAAGTCTGCTTTTATTTATATTCAGCAAAAAAACCCGGATCTATGTAGATTATCATCTTTGTTTATATAATTTTTTAAACATTAGCGTAGATACCTATTTGGCTAATTTAAATATGAACGAGCCAACAATTCAATTAACCAAGTTGACACAACACGAATAATAAAAACAAAACGCTGTCGAAGAAGTGTGTTAAAAAGATAAACGTCCGTACAGTGTCAGTCTCGCTTGACCAAACAACTATGAATCATGTATCATTGTGATAGAAGGGAAGCGTAAGTGAACTAGAAGTGGAATCAAACTCGTCAGAATCAGTCCTTATTCCCTAACACTATTCTAATTAGAAGAAGCCCTTCACTCAATACAGGCAGTGCATGCAATAATGCATAAAGGCTCACGTAATAAATGCTTTATTATGCTTGTACTAAAATGCACGTAGTGAACGCCGACACTATGGACTGTGTGTATGTTTGCGTGCACACATACTTGTACCTACTCGCTCACCACATGTATGCGCGTCTATATGAATGTCGCTTGTTTTTTTTTTTTTTGCTAACAACATTTTACTCAGTTTTGTGTAATTAACAGGCACAATTCCATATAAAACTTAATATTAAATAAACAACATTGCTCTTTTTACTTATTGCTACAGTTTAGAATTAAACCACAGCCAAGCTAGTATTGTAAATCAACCGGGGTCATACTTACAGATAACGTTTTTCGGATAAAACTGTGGAGGTTAACAACAAAAATCCATCAACAAAAACACAAGAGACGTGATGCAGGCGTGCTGCATACACAGCGGACGTTAACCCGGCTCCGGCGGGCTGCGTTTCGAAAACTTCGCCGTCAAGCGTTTAGAGAATATTCAAAAATAGACCGACCGACTCGTATAAACACGCAACAATGATCGCTCGCACGTTTTACTTTACGACACGACTCGAAATTCGAAACGAAAGCGATCCGCGGCCATCGGATCCGTCCGGAATCGCTTTGAAAAGTTTCCAGTGCACAAAGTTATTGGGATCGCGAACTAGGGTTCTACGCGGCAAGAGCGCGGCAGCCCCGTGGCGCTCAGAAGTGAACTGGCGCCGCCGACCGACCGCGCTCCGCCGTCCGCCGCGCCTCGCGCCGACACAGGAACACCCACACCGACGCCGCACCACACACATACGCGGCGGCATCATAAACACAGTCGCAACTCGCACTACTCGCACGGCTCACACACACTCAATCCGAAACTGATAAACAGTATAAAAACACAACATCACTCTGCAACTGCACATATAAACATTTCACGTTTTCCTGCTTTTGTGTGTTTGACACTGGAGCAGAAACATGCGATATCGAATAGAAATCATCCAATAAACGCGATGAAAACTCGGTGACAAATCTGAATGACACCCGAAAATAAAGACATAGCGACAGGTATGTAAAGTTATAACAGGTTTCCACTGACGATTGAATGGCAAGTGTTTAGCAGAAAACTCGAATATATTCGCACTATGCGCAACGGAACATTGTACACAAACGGAGCAGGAAAACACGGACAATAAACAGAGAGGTCGAATAGCGATTGACGAGACGCAACACGCACTCACTCTTTAACATACGAGTAGGTACGTGAGCCGCGTGTCGTATAGAGACAGTTATCAACAGTAGACGCGATAGGAGACGAGCACGGGGACTAATGAATGAAGTCCGGAGATGCTGCTGCATTCAACGATACGCAAGGGTTTAATCTATGCGACGATTCGTAGATACTTGCTCCCACTTTAGTATTTCAGAATAACAGACAAATACCCAAAAGAATAAACATCACTCCAAATGCTAATAAACATTTCAACATTATTTATTCAACGTTTGTCCGGACACTAGGTTAACTGCGTAATAATTACCACAATTCTGATAAGAATGATAACAGCGATCGTGATAAAGATTTGAAGCTATTGTGTAACATTATTATATGTTATGACACCATTCATTAAAAAATAAACAAATACAAACCTTTCATTAACAATAACAATGTACTGCGCATGATAGATATTAGTGATGTTTTGCATGATGATCAAGATGCAATAAGATTTATAATCAGAAATAATACTTACGGAAATAGAATCCATCTGTTTGGTCGTATGTACGGAAATTACCTGAAATTACAACAGAAACTTATCAACTTTTAGAAAGACAGACTCGTTCAAATTGTATTGAAATTGCTTTTGGATATTCTTCATTTATATTTTTCTTTGTTGCCGCTGTATATTTTTTAACAATATCCCAAACTTGTATTGTGATCCCCAACATGACATGGCGTGTGATTTCTATATTCGTGAAACTTTTCCACGACAGCCTTTTAGAAAATGTTTCTATCTTTAACTTGAACGAATTGGGGTCAACGTATGAGATGCCAATCTTTGCTTCTATTGTGATCTTATGTCTACTGATTTCTGGAGGAACAGACGTTGGAACAATAATACATGGTTATTGGTTCTATTCTATATTCATTTTTATTAAACGGCAAGCAAAGCCGACGTCGAATAATGTGAATGCAATTTTCTCTAATTCTAATTGTTTATCAAAGAGTACTTCAAATGTTCCTTCTAAAAGGTTAAGCCTTTATTCCCTTTTCTATTTCAGTGTTAAATAAATTTTCAGTTTTTCTTTATTTAAATCTACTGAAAACAACTAGGTATTTCTTTCTTGACTACTACTACTTTTGTGAACTATTTCTTTTAACTTGATCTCTGAAAGGATAATCATGTTCGTGTCAATTTTGACACTTTGTTTCGAAAACAATTGAAGCGTCACCTATTTTATTTACAAGGTATTTTCTAGAAACGGTCCTATTTACGATGTCGCCTTCAGAAATTCAATTTCAGCTTTCGTAAAATTCTATTTCGTGTTACGACACACGTCTAGAGATAAAAAAAATCGTTGGAAATTGATTTATCTGTAGCTCTCGTGTTATTGTCAACTGCATTTCGAATTGTAATGAAAAACGTTTTGATTGGCATAATTATTACATTTTTATCCATATTGTAATGTCGGGTCATTTTTTGTAAAGGGGATTAGCACGACATGAAAAAACTGTGGGCCACACTTTTGAAAAAAAACCATAGTTTATAAATTTACGAATGATTACATAACAGTTGACAGGGCAACAACACAGTAAAAAACTCATAAATCTTCAACCTGTTCATTATTCAATGGAAGTGCTATCATTGGCATTGAATAGTTGAAACATCGTGACATACGAAAGGGAAAGTTGTAATAAATTGTGGTACTTATTATTAAATGTGCCGAATTTCTTCAGAACTTCGTAACTCGTTTATAAAAGGTTACCAAGTACTAATAGGACAGCTGGATTTTGATGAGAGATGGTACAGACGCCAGCACATCAAGCTACTACAATCTGTCAAATTTCTTTAATAGATTTTCAACTTTATCGCTAAAGCATAAGGTTCAAAGTTGATTGGGAAAATTTGACAGTTTCGGGTAGCTTGATGTGCTGGCGTCTGTACATAAATAATATAACAATGTTTAAAAAAATATATGAATCTGTTTGACCCACTTTTGAGCAAAGGTCTTTCGCATATATTTCTACCATTCCTTGTGTGTTGCCTTCTCCGGCCAATATTTATATTTTTATATTACTGTTTATTATTTTGGCTTATATTACGTTGTGGCTACTAAGAACGTATACACACGTTTTATTTAAACACACTCTTTAATCATTATAAAGTCCACACAAGTAAAAAAATATACTATTGAACGCAGAAATTCATGAATAGTCTAGAGTTGAGTTGGACTTGAATGGTTAACACAAAACAGTGCAATTAATTTTAAGCTTTCCAACGATGATTAGGCAGAAATAGAACCCCCGTACCGTGGCCTTGCGATATTTAGGATGTAAATATCGTATATATCCTTAAAGAACCAGAAATAATGCTTCCTTAAAATTAAAAAAAAAAACTTTCAAGTCGCCCCTACACTATCACACAGGTACAGCGTAACGATAATTTTGTCAAGATTCCTTGGCATTGCAATAAAACTCGAGGCTCATTCATGATTTGATCACATTTTCGGAATTGAATGTTGCTCAATTTATGAATTTACAAGTATCATCCAAAACATTTTAACCTCTCCCGTGCGAAAACCGAACAATTTTGAAAATAAAGTGTTTTTCGTTCTCGGACGTACCCCGCGTCCTAACCAAAAACGACAGTCGCACGATAACGCTATCAACGTGATCGTTTGTATGAATTTTGACGTAAAAACGGGACTTGATTGATTGCGCGACTATGTCAGCCTATTCATACAAAAAAGAGAGACGAAAGCGTTCTCGTGCGATGATTGCTTTTGGTTAGGACGCGCCTTGCACTGTGTTTTACAGAAAAGTGGTCCAGAAATGCTTCTTAGGTAGTAGTTTTTCTTTCCGGACCTGTACCCTAATTGAATCATTTTGAAGCAAATTGCTAATCCATTGCTTCATATGTTCGAAAAATTTGTCTGCTCAACACGTCAATACCGCAATGAATGTTGTTGAACTGTCAAAATGAAACCGATTCCGATTGATAATGTGTTACGCAAGTGCCCCGCCTGTTCAAATTTCCTGTTAACTATTGTCAACAAATTACTATATCGTTATTGCCAGATCTACCAATGTTACAACAGTCACAATCTAAAATAGACTTGGAATTGTTTTGAATAATCTATAGGAAAACTAAACAATTAGAACCCTACTAGATAATTTATTTTTATACCAGATTCAAAAACAAATGTGAATGTGTCGAACTAAGTTAGGAATTCAGAACTATTTCAACTGAAACGTATGGTCTACATTACTATAACATAATTGATTATCGTTAAAATAGTTTCGTTACAACAACTTTCATAAATTCATAATGCCTCGTATAGACATGAACTTAGGGCAAATACTTCGAGCAGGTGATCACTAAACTTTTGAAACGTATACGACAAAAAATACAAAAACAAAACATATACATACTTAATTCTTTTTGCGTTTGATAGCCCAATTCTTGAGGTAGGTTATTTCATTCTTTTAACATCACGCTAGGACACTTACGAGCCGAGCAAGAGCAAAAACGAAGAAGAAAGAACGCTACACGAAAAGGAAGTAATAATACGGGCGGCGATGGGATGCGACGCGATGGGTCCAGGGCCGAAATTTCACGCGGACGAAGTCGCGGGCAGAACTTAGTCATATATACCTACAACTCTAAACACAGAAAGATGAAACATTTTAAACAAAATATATACATATACCTACATAGTTCATAATATGAAAACAGGAAAAGGTTGGATACAAGATATATAGAGATACAAAAGCAATGGAGAAAAGTCCTCAGTTCACACACTCGATCTCGTCCGTGTGATTAATTTAATCGGGATTTGCCTTTATCCAACACGTACATGTGTTTGACACAAATATTCTCAGCCATATTTTCCCAGAAACAAATCTACGTAAGTAATTATTTGGTCAATCGAATTCGGAAAAGGTAGTGTAGCTAAAATATTAAAGATGTGTTAAATCAAATGTGAAAATGGCAACCTATTCTGATTTTCGAAAATAAGCTTTATCAATTTGCTTTCTACTCTTTGTGGTCTCAATCAGAGAAGAAAGGAGCAATTTCAAATCGGGAGTCCCAATAACAATCGGAAAGTAGCAGCGCAACATTTAAACTAATAGTACGAGTATATTATAGAAGATTTGATTTTTTTGTATGTTACGCTTTTACGCTAAAACGGCTGAACGAAATTGGATGAAATTTAGCATATGGGTAGATCATGACCTGGATTAGGACATAGGATACTTTTATACCGATATTCCAACAGGATCGACACTTCTGCGTGTGAAACCGCACGGGCGGCGCAGCTAGTACATCAGCAAATAGGAAATCGGGTTTGTAAACAAAACACTGACAGTTATTCTAATATTTTGTATCTCTGCTACGACTGTTTAGCACCCATAATACGCATATATTTTCTTTTAGTGCTAATAAGCACTAAAAGAAAATATATGCAAGGACGTAGACAAGATCTCGGACGTTTCTGTATATCTTGCAGTCTCAAGAACAGTGCCTCTTTCCAATAAAAACGCGTTAACTGGTGTTTTTCGTCCAATAAAAGCTAATGGTCCTGTAGATGGGAGGTTCTACGAAGAGGACAAAACATTTAATACTCCAACGTTTAAAATGATTGTGCATTTCAACAAAAGCTCCACTCAACCCAACAAAGGATTCAAAAAAACGGAATATCAAAACAATTGCAAAGAATTTTTCGTATCCTTTTCACAGTACATAGATTCTCTTCTGAAATAGAAACAGTTGAAACTAGACAATGCCATCGTGATTATTATTTTTTGCATAAAAAGCAATGAAACCCAATCTGCCTTTCATTTTGCACTTTTAACTACAAAAAAAGTTTTATACAGACTACAAAGAGTAGGCTGTGACATTGAGTCTAAATATTCAACTTTAGAAAATATTATATTGTATACAGGGAGGCAGGGACATCGACCCGCAATCTGTTACCAGGGATTCAGTACATGATTCTGAACCCTCCTGCGTTGAAATTTTTCGTCGGTTATTAAAAAAAAAAAAACAGCTTTTTCATAGAAAAGTGCAATACCTACGCAGTCAAAATGTCATCATTATCTGCCTAGCCTTTTCCCAGCTATGTTGGAGTCGTATTCCAGTCTAAACGGATGCAGCTGAATACCAGTATTTTTACATGGAGCGACTGCCTATCTGACCTCCACAACCCGGTTACTGGGTAATACGATACCCCTTGGTAAGACTGGTTGTCAACTTTCGGGCTTCTGACTACCCGTAACGACTGTCAAAGATCCACGAAGGACAGCCGGGACCAACGGCTTAATGTGCTTTCCGAGGCACGGAGGGGTCTCGGTATGTAAAGATGGTCACCCATCCACAGAACAAACGCCGCAAGCGTAGCTTAACCCGATCGATCGACCTGTGCGGCTGTTATTATTTAGCCACGGGCCCGTGGAGGGCCACGCAGTCAAAATGTGTGGAACATTTTTTTTTAAATAACCGACGAAAAGTTTCTACTCTAGGGGGGTCTAGATCTAGAATCATCATGTGCTGAATTCATGGCTACAGTTTGCGCGTCAATGTCCTTGCTAGCCTGTATTTCAATGGAAATATGAAGAAAAATGTAAATTATTTATTTCAATGACAAAAACTATCGTAAGTGTCGTATCGTAGGCTACTCCAAAACATGAATCTGATATTTTGAAAGACATCTAAAACGTCATAAAGTGTAACATACAAAATTCATTGCAGCAAATTCAGGGAACAATATTAACTGAATGAAATAACAATATACACAGTCTGGCCATAAATACTGTTACAATTAAAAATAAGAAAGATGTTACGTTTGAATTTGGAATCTGTCATTTTTATACGATTGTTCATTGAGTTTTCTAATTTTGGCGCCAATACATTTTACAATATTTTGCGATATTAAAATGGCGTGGGGTGATAAAGAGAACCGAATCGCCGTGATTGCATTACACAAAGTTGGTATGGAGCCAAATGCAATTTTTAAAACTCTCCTTACGCTTGGTATTTAGTCAAATGTTTGTGTAAGTGCTATTAATAGGTACAATGAGACCTCCTCTGTTTGTGACAGAAAAAGATCTGGCCGTCCACGTAGTGTTCGTACGAAAAAGGTGGTCAAAGCAGTAAGGGAAAGAATTCGAAGAAATCCTGTCCGAAAGCAAAAGATTTTATCTCGGAAGATGAAAATAGCACCCAGAACCATGTCGCGTATTTTAAAAGATGACTTAGGACTTGCAGCCTATAAGAGACGCACTGGTCATTTTTTAACTGATAATTTAAAAAATAATATGGTGGTAAAATCGAAACAACTACTGAAGCGGTACGCAAAGGGAGGTCACAGAAAAATTATGTTTACGGATGAGAAAATCTTTACAATTGAGCAACATTTTAACAAACAAAATGATCGTATTTATGCTCAAAGCCCTAAGGAAGCTTCCCAATTAGTCGACAGAGTGCAACGTGGGCATTATCCGATTTCAGTGATGGTTTGGTGGGGTGTTACCTATGAAGGAGTGACTGAGCCATATTTTTGTGAAAAAGGTATCAAAACATCGACACAAGTGTATCAAGATACCATTCTTGAGAAGGTAGTTAAGCCCCTTAACAACACCATGTTCAATAACCAAGTATGGTCCTTCCAACAAGACTCGGCGCCGGGTCATAAAGCTCGGTCCACGCAGTCTTGGTTGAAAGTGAACGTTTCGGACTTCATCAGAGCTGAAGACTGGCCGTCGTCTAGTCCCGATCTTAATCCGCTGGATTATGATTTATGGTCAGTTTTAAAGAGTACGGCTTGCTCTAAATGCCATGATAATTTGGAGTCCCTAAAACAATCCATACGATTGGCAGTGAAGAATTTTCCCATGGAAAGAGTGCGTACTTCTATTGATAACTGGCCTCAACGTTTAAAGGACTGTATTGCACCCAATGGAGACCACTTCGAATAAGCTTTTTATATTTTAAATTGTTTTATATTTATGTATTAAACTAACACACTGTAAAAGTAATAAATATTATTTGCAATAAAAAAAAAATATTTTTCTTCGTGACAATATTTATGGCAAGACTAGGTATTTAAGTTTTGCCAGTTTTTGGCAAGGAACTGACTCAGAATCAGTATTATCGGGTTACATAATTTGGGTCAATGCGATATTCTAAAGAAAATATAAGTAAGAATTTTACTTTTTTTTACAAAATTTTATTGTGGTAGAAGTGGCAATGGTTGTGCCAAGTGCGAAACAAACGCAGGTTCTTTAGATGTTGGCAGTGCTTACGTCATTTATCATTCGCCCGCAGAACAGAGCCAAGCATGCTCCCGATCCTTATCTGAAATAAATTACAGTACACTACGATATATAGGTGTAATAAAACTACATGTACAGCCGCGTATTGCGGCGCCTTTTCATGTACAAAATTACCGCTCCCAAACCAGAAGTTTATATTTTACGTGACTATCTTTGGAGATGTCCCTGAAATCAGAGGCCTTCGTTAGCCCGTAATAATACTTGACACTTTTCAAAAAGATTTCTTAATAAATTCTCAACAAACGCCCAACAAAGATATTTAATAAGGGTCCAAAATAAATAACGACTATCCAGTCTAGTCATTTTACAAAAGGGATCTTGAAAAGAGACGCCTTTGGAAATAATATCGTTTTAATAAATTAGAGTCATTTATCCGAGTTCTAGGACATGCGTCTTGGTTGGGACTTTAATAAATTATCGACGATATTTTCTCGAGTTACATTATTTAAAGTAAGGGACAGTTTTGATTGACTGCTGAAGTTTCTACACAGACTGTAATTAGCCACTGGGATAACAGCTTCGAAGTTTCCCATTTAAAATTCTTTGCCTAATTGGATTCATCGCTTTTATTTTCATTAAATAGAGGCAACAATTACATTGTCATTATTATGAGTTCGTTATCTCGTTGAATAAAAGAAAAAATATGAAGGATATCCAGGGATATTTAAAAAGGGGTCTATCCTTAGAGCAGTGGGGTAGAGCAGTGGTGGCCCAATGGTAATGGCCGCGAATTACAAGTTGTAGGTCGTAGGATCGAACCCAGACAGGCGCTTAACTTTGTGTAAATTATTTCATCACCACTGCTCTCAAAACGGTGAAGAAAAACATCGTGAGGAAACCGGCACGTCTTAGAACCAAACATGCGAAGACATGTGACATCTAGCAATCCGCATTGGGCCTGCGTGGTAGATTACAGCCCACTCTCTCTCACATAGAGGAGGCCTGTGTCCCAGCAGTGGGAACATTATAGGCTGATTATGCTTATGCTTATTCTGCTATCCTTTATACACAAACCCGTATATTAGTTATATTACATAAACAAACCCTGAAAAATATATTTACATTGCATTGCTTGTATATAATTATGTACGAGTATTTCAGGGGCATATTTGCGCGTCGGTAAGAGGTTGAAAGAGTATGAAAATGTTTATTCTTTGTACCTAACCTACATGAATGAGCTTTACTGAGGTATTCGCCGTGAAAACGCATTCTACAGCTATCACACGTTACCGAGTGTAAATTAACGTGAAATAAATTTCCGCGCGCCAGACATCTCGAATTTCACTTCACATTGTAATATATTTCACGTAACTCCAATGTCAGGACTGACACTAACACCACGCGAAGTGTTCCGAAAATAGAGTGAGCTTACACGTTATGTGCACGCCCTTACATTTGAGGAACGTGCGACACAGGCTGAAGATTAAGTACCCCATCATGACTGGCGAACGGTTCCGTGCAAATTACCGGGATTTGCGGTCCTGCCGACACTGAAATTACTTAGATATACCAAGCTATTTATCACAGTGCAATGCTTTAAATAAAAAAAAACCAGTCAAGTGCGTGTCGGACTCGCGCACCGAGGGTTCCGTACAAATTTGTAGGTGTGTAACTACAAATTTATGGTTTTCGGATTTTTTCCTTTGCTTGTGCTACTTGAAAATGCTTCTTGCCAAATTTCATGATTCTAGGTCAACGGGAAGTACCCTATAGGTTTTGATTTCCTTGCGAATGTCAAAATACGCGGAATAAACGAAACATAAACGCCCGCATCTTTTGATTGCGTTGACTTAGAAGTTTGATTTTTTCACTGCTTCAAGGGATTTGCAGCCCTGATTCTTTAATATTAATTTCAAATTGATAACTCGCCGCGTTCCTAAGAAAAAGGGTCTTGACAGACGGACAACGAAGTGATCTTATAAGGGTTCCGTCCTTTTGAGGGACGGAACCCTAAAAATGTAGGTTTAGAAAGGTGATGATAGTTCAAATTGAATGACGGCTGAAATTGCAAGTATCGTGAAGTACTTAGAAAATTTCATTTCATGTATTGAATATAAGCCTTTTGTTGTTCGCACTTGGCTTATCTAATTTCGAATGCATGAGTATGAACAAAAACAATTCCTGACCTACCCTCCATGATATCTAGAACCCTTGTTCCAGTTCCACTCGAACAAAGTCCATTTTTGCGTGACGCTATCGGAAGGTTTCCAGGCGGTCGCCGGATGTGAAATTTTCCACAGCAGCTTCAGGATTGCTCGGAAAAGGCGGGATTCGTTCATTCACTAATGTATTTTTGGCTTGCCGTTCGTATCGGAATGGTGTCATCGCCACGCATGTGATGTGGGATTGTGGGTTGGCGACCCCTGTAGCGCAATGCAAACAAACAGCTGATCGATATCGCTACTGCGATGAAATCGTGTCCCAACAAGTAAAAGCTGAGTAGTCACACGATCATTGACACTGATACACGAACACTGTTGCCAGTGAACCCGACAGTATACTTACACGAAAACGTATCCTAATCTGATATCGCTAAAGCTCACATTGTGATGAGACATTTAAGGTACAAAGTGAGGCGACCTACGCCAACGATTAGACTAAGTTTTCATCCTATAAAAACTACGCGTAAAGATTGTCATGGATCATCTACATCTCAGAATATTATGTAGAGAACTTTCTTACTCACTATGTTGGATTTAGGTTCGAGACCTTGACAACAAAAAGGGTAAAAAATACACGTGTTTGATACCGCTAACTCTTGATCGCATGAACATCTGTTCACGAATCCATAGAAATACATCCGTAGGTATAAGCTACATATCTATGTAGTCCAATACAGCTTTGCCCGACAGTCCCGATCCCGACACGGAGCCGGAGGGGGAACGCAGCCGGTGTTTTATATTCAAGGAATATAACAACAATACACAGACTTAAATGGATAATACTTTTTGAATGAACAATGTACGAATGGGTAATTTGAAAGATATAACGTTATGTATAATACCGGTTATACAAGACGTGACAAAGATGTTTAATATGACATGTAGTTATTTATATTTAAGTGATTTGGTTAATAAATTAACAATAACGTATACAGACCACGACTTTGCAATATATGAATCGAATTGATGACAAAGTTTATTTTCGGGAAGACATGGACAAGATCGAAACAAAGCGGGTCAGAAGTCAGAATGGCGTATGAGGGACGAAGCTTATGTCCAGCAGGGATATAAAAATGGCTGTGGATGATGATGAAGATTGCTGATAAATGTCTAAGACTGAGCTTTCAATGGATTAATCACGAAATACTGTATTTTACCTATACAATGTACCTTAGTCGTAGATGGGTTAGCAACCGAATAAGACTTCCCTCCGTGAGATAGGGTTACAGTAATGGCTTTGGCTGGCACTTGGATTGTGCCAGGGTTAAATGTTTGGTCGGTATTTCGGTAATTTTAGGAGATAGACACGTTTGCCAATGTTAGGTTTTCCTTTTCTGTATTTTAAATAAACTAATGTGAACTTAGTATTTAAAAGAGGGAAGCGAAAAAGTTCTACAAACATACTCTAGACATATTTTGTTAAATAAGCCACATAAACACTGCAACTGCACCAGACATAAATGCTCCCAATTTTAAATCCATACTAATATTATAAATGCGAAAGTGTGTCTGTCTGTCAGTCTGTTACCTCTTCACGCTGAAACCGCTGAACCGATTTAGATAAGATTTGGTTTAGAGATAGTTTCAGTCCCGGGAAAGGACACAGGATAGTTTTTATGCCGATATTCCCACGGGATCGAAACTTATGCGGGCGAAACCACGGGGCGCTGCTAGTTAAAAATAAATATCGGATATTTCGGAACTAACAACCGATCTTTCCGAAATATCACCAAATGTGTACTAAACGGAGTATTTACGGTATTTATATGAAAGTATAGAAGCGTATATTTGGTTTGGATGCGTCGCCGGTTATTAACCACGTCACTGGAATAAGCCGTAACAAACACAAACAGAGCTAAAGAGCCCTCCTCCTGTGAGCCACGAGGGGCGCACGTGCTCGTCCTCATATTTCGTAACAATTTATGAAAGATTATGAATCATGGCATACAGTATCATATTCATTATATTGAGTTTATTTGCTGATTCATAATATTATAATTTTTATCTTACAGTTTGTTTGTTTATTCTTTTTTGTAGCCGGATTCACTTCGGATATTGTAGTGCCTATAAAATCCAATCAAAGTCTAATAATTCATTTCAATTAGAGTCCATTCCACAAACAGTTTCCTCTGATGACCGAGCTGGAGAAAAACCATGGTTTCAAAAACACTTCTAAGAATTGTAATACATAATATATTATTTTTGCTGCATGAAATTCAGTTCACACCATGCAGCCTAAGCCTTAATCCCTCTTATTTATAAACGTTGCACGTTAGTACTATTATTTATTCCGTGGCGTTGACGTCAAAAATGTATGGTTAAACAGACGCTAACCATTACTTAACTTTAAGCAACGTTTATAAATAAGCTGGAATATTTTTTTTATGTTTATTTCTGACTGGGCCCGCTCTTGACCTCGATCACGCCTGATGGAAAGCGATGGATGAGGTTTATGATGGAAAGAACGTGCCCAGAAGATGCCTAAGGCACTGGAACTCCCACGCATCGACGAAACGCAGCAGGCTGCTTGACGCCGGACTCCGGTGAGAGGGTGGTCGCAAACCAGGCGGGTGTTAGCCCTGCCACCGGCTCCGCAAGGGAAGAATTGGCCAGTCAAATAAGGTGTTGGTTGTGACTGTCCAGGATGCGCCGAGCGCTCGGTTCAATTGAGTAACTGGCGGAACAAACTGCGCTGCACGAGGAGGCTTCTTCATGGATCCCAAAAATAATAAGTTGTGGTATTGACTACAATGTAATGCACTTTGGTTTACTTTGTAGCACAAAAATATAACGGGAAGCAGTAAAATTCCATTTTGTATTTCGGTAGGTAAGTAATACATAACAACGTAATACAATAACAAGTTATGGGTATCGTTGAAGGAAATTCGTCACAGTGTTCAGATTCAGATACACGTGGAAACGAAACTGGCAACCTGCGATAAATTGCGGTTTATAGTTGTTTGTAAATAAGCGTAGTCACGAGTATGGCCTTTACATAATCCATACTTCCATACTATATAATAATTATTATAAATGCGAAAGTGTGTCTGTCTGTCTACCTCTTCACGCTTAAACAGCTGAACCGATTTAGATGAAATTTGGTATAGAGATAGTTTGAGTCCGGGGAAAGGACATAGGATAGTTTTTATTCCGATATTCCCACGGGATCAAAACTTACGCGGGTGAAACCGCGGGGCGCTACTAGTGCGAAATAATGTTTTTTGATATTTAATTAAGCCCCATTTTAGGTTCAGTTTGAAACAATGTTTCCTCCATAAGATGAACAGTTTCAGAAACAAAATGGAATTATTCGAACACTAGCTTCTGCCCGCGAATTCGTCCGGGTGAAATTTTTTGTTCCCTCTACCCACCCCGTCGCATCGCATCACCTGCTTGCGCTATCACTTCGTTTTCGCTTACTGTTCTTTCTGACTTTTTTCTTTTTGCTCGGCTCGGCCTTCCTGAAGAATTGGGCTATCAAATGCAAAAAGAATGTTTCAAATCCGACTGGGAGTTCCAGAGATTACCCCTACATAAAAACTTGTAAACAAACTAATTTGACCTCTTTATAATATTTGTATATAAATTAAACCTACACAAGAAAACTTATTTAACGCCTGTTCATGAAGATCATTTCAAAACTGTCAAAACAAATTCTTGATGGCTTTAGGACCTTGTGAATTATCAAACTCAATACGGCAAACTGGCTCTTAGTATTAACTCGTAAATTCTATGAACATTGCGTCAATAAAGAGGTATCAAAAAAAAACTATAAGTAAGAATTATTGTACAACCTACATTATCAGAACGTGTAAATAATCGGTTCAGTAAATATAAGACCTTAATATCGAGAGAATAAAAATATGTGACCTATACCTGCTTATCCAATATTTGGCCAGCTCGCATGACTCTCAAATTGTATGTGGCTTTAACCCATAGAAAAAAAAAACAGAAAAAGTTGGAGAAACAAGTGCTATCTACGTTGAATATCAAATAACATAGGTCTCATTGAAAATGGGGTAACCTTCGTCAAATCCATGTCAGTTTAGCACCTGTAATGTGACATGGAATGATGAAAATATCAGCGAATTATGGAAATACGACCTTCATTAATAAGTCGATGTCGACAAGGATTTGTAGAGGAAATATCGTCGGATTTCAACGTGTCTTTCTGATTCTGTATGTCTGTATTTAGTACACTAAATACAGCATAGACCTCCTTGTTAAGACGCTGTAGATATCATGACAGACAAATGATGGTTGTGTTACATAAGAATTTGAAGACAGCTTCAAAAAGATGTAGGTATATATCGATCGACAAGATCGACGATTCATTGGATTGTCTACAATCTGTGTCCCTTATTATTGTATCAATGTGCAGTGTAGCTACAATAAAGTACCCAATACCCCATGTGTTTAATATGCTCTGTGATACAATAACAATGTATTTGTTCCTTTACATTGATACAATATAAAAGAACAAAGATTAAAGACATTTAAATGAGTTCTTGTAAGTATAGGATTTATGCTCAAATACTTCTATTTTGTCACTGAAATTGTTCGTCTTGTGACGAAATATTGTTTAATTGAATATCAAACACTATTTCGTATTATGTATGTAATCTGACTGTACAAGGTATGTATGAATGCTCAAATATATGATTAATATGTAAGATGATAAAAACGAAAATGAAACTTATCATTAGTCATCATAGGTTCATTTTGATTTGGATTGCTGTTTTTTATTGCGCAAGAAGTATGCTTCTTGCGCAATAAAAAAGATATAGGGATATATCTCATGAGACTTCTCTTCCTATTTAAAATCAACTTTACTTTCATCTCTGCTCAGCAGAAAAGATGAAGTAATGTCGACTGTTTAATGTCTTACAAGAATTTAAACAGAAACCCTTCAACTGAAAGTTTCATTGCAATAAACTTTCTCGACGTATATCTTGAGTACATAATTTCACAGTACAAAGGCCACAGTCAGCGGTTGGCTGACGGGAATTATTAGCGTGCCAACCAAACAATAAGTTTGTAACTTTGCAAGTAATTTGAATTTCTCCAGTATGCTGCATTCCAAGCTAATGCTCGTTTGTTCATTGCCCTCGAAATAAATTAAAAAACAATAGAATATAATAATACCTGCTTACTTTTATGATTTTACATATATCGGGACCATCGGGTCCCAGGTCCTTTGGCCAAGAACTATGGAAAAACTATGACCCCTGCCTGATCAATGTTTGATATATACACGGATAAAATGGCAGGGGTGACTTGCACACTCAATAATTGAAATTATTAAAAGAAAAAACTGAAACAAAAAAACTCTTGAACCTTTTTAGCATTCTTGCAGAAAAACGTTTAAATTTGGCCTTTACCTAACGATGCGAAAGGGGGTTGGAACGAAAGCTAGAAGACTGTATCTCTATGTTGGAAGACTTAGTCTGTCTGTGTCATCGTAGCTCCCAAACGGATGGACCAATTTTAATATAATAAGACAATTGAACAGAAAACTTTTTGATTCTATATATCGCTCATTTGGAGAAACATCGACGTAACTGCTACTTTTTTTTAAGTCTGCTTTTCTAAGTGCTTTGTTATATTTAATTCGTTTTTGGGAAAAAAATACCATTTACGTCGATTTTTCTCCAAATGAGCGATATAATTAGCTAAAATGAAGAACCTAATATGCTTAAATATAATTTACTTAAAATCAAGATTTAAGATTTTTAGAGTCAACACAAAAACTCCCACGTTATTGCAGTTCAAACTACTTCTCAATGTGCGGTAGTTACCTAGTTTTATACCATAATGAAAGCTTTTTTTCTTCTAGTTAATTATAATCTTAAATTGCATTTATAACATAAAAAAATCGTTTAGTTTTATGGTATTTACTCACGGATGTGTGCACTTGAGAAAGGTTTTATTATCTTTAGTTCGTTAAGAAACTGCGTCTAGACATGTTTTTATTTAAGACACTCGGTTATATGATTCTATTGTTTGGAAATAAACCATTTACAGAAATAGTTACGGTTGAAGGTGGATTATAACTACATTAGTCCAAAAAAAAAAATACATCACTTGAAAACATTGCTTTTCTTATGATCTTCATACATATTTCTGACACTTAATATCTGTATTTATTGACACTCAAAAGTGAGTGCAACTAAGGCAATACCATATACAGGGTCAAACTAAAATAGCTAGCGAAACTCTACAGACGTGATGGAAACATAATTACACAAAAAATTAAATAACTTGATGAGTTTATTTTATTTTATTTTAGTAGACGTGGCGGCGACTCGAAGTGGCGGGACTCGACGTCAAGGGAATAAATCTTATTTTTGGGGTCATCGACCGCATGTATGAAAGGAGAAGGGAAAGACTCCATAGTTTCCTGGGCCCAGGTGTTAACTCAATCAACCTAGACTTATTTGCAAGAGAATATAATAACAAGGCCTCACTGGAAATTTGGTGAAATTTGGCTATCCAGGAATCAAGTTATATGAATATAATATGAAGTAGCAATGAGTACAATTCACACAGCGAGCCATGTCGTCAATATCCGATCGATAGGGGTAATCAGTGGTCCAAAATAGAGAGCCAGGTAATTAAAAGTAGCAAGATTCGTTGAATAGTACTTTACCTATAATATGCAAAGCCGAGGTCGTGGGTCTATTCAATATAACATGGAAAATACGTGCGTACTCACAACGAAAGAAAACGAACGAGTGCCGGATTTTTTCTGCCTGTCATCTGTCAGTTGGTGACCTGCACAGAGTATTTTAGACTATACTGGTGACCAGTGTTGCTAACTGAAGAAAAATTAAAGGAACTCGATTCGCTATGTATCGATTCCACGAAACGATGGATAAGCATTTGTCACTCGGTTTTCATACATTATTCTGAGATTTTACCGATTTATTCATTATCGATTACTAAGAATTCAGGCATGTATTTAATCGATTATTTAGTTTCATAACTTAATTTAACTTTTCTCGCTTCCTAGATAGAAACATGGTAGGTACTGTATTTTGTGATTTCCTTTAGAAAAATATAACGGTTTTTTAACCGACTTCAAAAAAGGAGGTTCTGTATTCGACCCGTATGTATGTATGTATGTTTGTTTGTCCGCGATTTTCTCAAAAACTAATGAACCGATTTTGATAATTCTTTCACTAATGTGATCTACATACTTTCAGGAAGGTTTTAGTATATAATACATTATATAATTATTCTTATGTACGATGTTATATGCATAAAATGTACTGCATCTCCGGCATTTCTATGCGAATTTTGATGATTCTTCTAGTCGGTGTCTTCAATTCCTCAATGCACTAGTGCTATTTGAATTTGTGTGGAGTAGGTACAACTAAAAAGTGAAAAATAAAAACTTTTTTACAAAAAAAACAACCGACTTCAAAAAAAACTACAAAGTGATAAATAACTTTAATTTCGGAAGTCGGTGTCAAAAAACGAAAATGCGGAACCAAAGACACCGAGTTCCGAAATTAAAGTTATTTATCACTTTGTAGTTTTTTTTGAAGTCGGTTGTTTTTTTTGTAAAAAAGTTTTTTTTAATACCCATTTCAACTAGTTAACTGCTGGGCCCAGGATTTCCCATCTCCTTTCAGCTGACGTCATGGGTATCGATATCAAAACGATAAAACAAAAAAAAACTGTTTCAACTAAACTCAATCAACAGCAGCCTACCTACCAGCGGTCAATACCCTAAAAAGCTCATCAATTTAATTTGAGTCTGTAGTATCCATCAGAGCAGTTTTTAGAACACAGTAGCTATATAATGTATACCTAGCGACGATTTCCAATATACTCGACTCACTTCCAAATTGCAAAAGAGTTTTTTGTAGTATCCACATAATTGGTTTTCCGCCAATTACATCGCGTAACGCCATCGATGACTTTGATGAGGGCACACACGCTGTGATAAAATTTTATAGCTTTATCTGATAATAGCTTTTGCAAGTAGGCTGTGGACCTATTTGTATTTCCACATACATTTCGTAACTATATGGAAATACACACACACACACACAGTACAGCGGAATATTATGAGGGGCCCGTGGCTAAATAATAATAATGAATAATAAAAAAAAAGTTTATTTTTTTAATAACAACCGCACAGGTCGATCGAAGATTAAGCTACGCTTGCTGCGGTCGGTTCAAGGATGGTGACCACGGATATCTATGATGGTGACCATGCATTACACATCGAGACCCCTCCGTGCCTCGGAAAGCACGTTAAGTCGTTGGTGGTTGTCATTCGTAGATCTTTTACAGTCGTTACGGGTAGTCAGAAGTTCTAAAGTCTGATAACCAGTCTCAACAGGGGGTATCGTTTTCGTTTTTCGTTTCGTTTTTTCTGGTGTACAATAAAGTATATATAAATAAATAATAATAAATATCGTGTTGCCCAGTAACTTGTAGGTCGGGTTGTGGAGGGCAATGTCAGATAGGCAATCGCTCCATGTAAAATACTGGTATTCAGCTGAATCCGGTTAGACTAGAAGCCGACCCCAACATAGGTGGGAAAAGGCTAGGCAGATTGATTTTTACGAGTTACAGAATAGCTGCATTTACTTTGGTGCTTTAACTTAATTACATGGTACTTCCTTAACGATTGCTTAATTATTATGATAGTTTTTCTAATCGACTACCGAAAAAACTCAATGAAATGTTATGAATTTTACGGGCCATACAATAGAATATAATATACTTAATAGAATTATAATATTCTCTTTACTATGTACCATGCGAATTACAGATATAAATGCAAAAAAAAATACATAGGTAGCCACAATGGGCGGTCTTATCGCTAAAAGCGATCTTTTAAAAAGACAACCCTTAAATAAAGATTTAAATGATTTAAAGGAGAAGGAGAGACAATATTGCAGGTAGTACTCCTGCAGTATAAGCTGACTTCTCATCGTACGAATAACCCATTAACCTATACAATGCGAGGTCAGCTAAAACTGGAAATGAATACCTTCTATACACAATCACAACACCACGAAAACAAATTTAAAAAAAATCAAATAGGTATACAAAAGTAATCATTAAACAAGAACAAAGGATTATAAACAATGATGGTTGGTTGGTGGGTCATGTATGTAAAAAAATATTTTGCAACCTTACTCCGGCTAAAATACAGAACCTATTGGTGTCCTGGGATTTGCCTCTATCCAGTATATGTCTACATGGTGTCACAAGAAAGTTAATGTGGTCGACGTTCCAGTGTCCGCCATATTGAATTTCCATCATGATGCAATTATTCGTAATTGGGCTGAAGTTTTTTTTTTAATATAGTTTCAGTTTTCTTCCTCCAAGCTCGAAGCGTTGCCATATTTAGGTTTAACTAGCCTAAGGTGAACAAGACCATACCAATGTCGAGTTTCAGATATTGATGGCTGATCTTCTTCGTCAATAGAACAAACAATCAATTGCCCAGCATCGAAAGTTGAAAATCCAACAACGATGTTTTATTTTAGCACTTATTTATG
Source organism: Hydraecia micacea (assembly GCA_914767645.1). Taxonomy (NCBI): domain Eukaryota; kingdom Metazoa; phylum Arthropoda; class Insecta; order Lepidoptera; family Noctuidae; genus Hydraecia; species Hydraecia micacea. The sequence goes on from OU611794.1 coordinate 9,661,434, forward strand.
AGGGAGGAGTGGTGGCCCAGTGGCAACATCCGCGACTTACGAGTCGAGTCATGGTTTAGTTGTAGGTCGTAGGTTCGAACCGAGGCAGGCGTTTAACTTTGTGTAAATTATTTCATGACTACTGATCTCAAAACGGTGGAGGAAAACATCGTGAGGAAACTGGCATGTCCTAGAACTAAACATTCGAAGGTGCGTGACATCTACCAACCCGCACTGGGCCCGCATGGTGGATTTCGACCCACTCTCTGCATCTCACCGACAGGAGGCCTGTGTCCCAGCAGTGGAAACATTATAGGCTGTTTATGATGAATCGTCTTCGTGATAACAGGCATTGGTAGCCATACACTCCCCCTTACTAATAAACGTTGTATAGCGTCTGTATAGTTACATAACGCTTTGTCTTCTTCATTCGAAAGTCAAATTACTGACGACTGAAAGAGAGAAATCGGTGTGTAACTATTGATCTGATATAATACGTTTATTAGTAAGGGGTAAGAATTTCCATTACAAACTTTCGAAATTCCTTTTTCGAAACATAATCAACTAATCATTGACGCTATTATAACAAAGTTAAAAGTGAATATGGACCGCACCGTACTTTCAAATTAATTGAATTTGTGACCGTCTCACATAATTTTGTGAAACAATGTGTTAGCCGCGGTTTAGCCTAATTCACATAGTTCGCACGATACGAGCGATTAACGAAACCGCGAATTATAGCACCCACAACAAATAAAACATAGGAAAACAAAAATCTATTCAGGGGCACTGATTCAAATAAAACAAAAATAGAAGAGATTGAGTTTATCAATGTAGCCCACAACAAACATAACTGACAGCGTCGTTGGTCTAGTGGTCGCAAGTGCTACTGCTGAGCAAGAGGGGTTCGATTCCCAGGTCGAACAAATTGTTACAGAGTTTTCCGTCAGGAATTTCTTAGCAGCAGCCCTGAGTCTTGTTTTTTGCCCAGTTGACGGCAATAGGCTCACCCCCTATTACATGCTTAAACATAACTAACGAAATGTGGGTGTAACCACAGGTGTAACTCTGCCTAACCCTGGCTTATAGTGGGATTATTATTATTTTAACATATTATGTGTAACAAATAAAACATAATAAAAGTTACATCTATAGGGTACAGGGGCGCTGATTCTCTTATTCAGCGACAAAATTAAATTAGAGGTAAACTCATTAGCACGTGTGCCCCTAATTTATGAAGTGAACTAAGAATCTAAAAGTTTCAGATACGCTATCGGCCTAGTTTCTTAGTTTTGTGAATTAGATTCAGCTGATCACCTCACCTTTAGACCAGCACGAAATGCTACCATTCGTACAGCAGACCTATTCTGTAAAAACCTCACCGTGAAAACTTAGGTGAAGTGAGTTTGAAGTGAGCTTTCAATAGTGTCAATCCCTAGCATCACGTGGAATGACAGCTCACTTGAAGCTCACTTCACCTAAGTTTTCACGGTGAGATTTTTACAGAATAGCACCGCTGGTGTCCCGGTCTGAAGAGATGGTGTTATCGAACGACGAACTACCGCCTCAGAAACAGGAATCAGTGTTTTGTAAGGTCAGGTTTAAACGAAAGCAAAAGATCAGAGAGTTAGAAAAGAAAAAACTTGGTTTAATCTAAAAAGTATTTTAAATAAAGCAATATTTCTAGATTCATAATTAAAAAATATCATTTCTCTTTTCATCGATAAAAAATGCAAATATGAGTGCTATAAAACAAAAGAGCCATACAATTAAGAAACTCTGTAGACACAATATAATAATAAACTTTATTATACTGTGCTTATAGGCTCTGCAACGTTTCTAGCAATTTGAATATGTTACATAAAAGTGCACACTTTCACGACTATATTAATTTCGTACCACCACTATATGGTAACTAATGATAAAATATGGTTTAATTCAGTCCAACAAAAGCCAGTATTTCCACTGAGTAAGTGGCGAGGTTTCAGTCGAATTAATTTATATTCCTTTGCTGCAGTGGCGGGTAGTTGCCAGTAAAAAAGACATAAACGTGAATTTCTCCAGTGTGACCTCGCTGTGGCCCGATAAGATGGAAAGATGCTATTAAACCATCCTCCGCATAACCCGAATATTCTGTCACGCAATGTTTTTGAAGAAAGCTTGAATACCTAACGTGCGTGTGCCATAGAATAATCAATATCTTGTCTTCAGAAGAATTATTATTAAAACATCACTCCGTACGAACGCTGTTGAGTTGAGATGTGAATCCGCGATGATGCGCTTTGTTTGCACTTTTGCGAGTAAGGCGCTCAAGTGAACTTTAAATACAGAATATAGCACCTAACATTTGGTGTCTGGGAACAGTGATGACCCAGTAGTATCCCCCCGACTGACGAATTTTAAATCGTGACACTTTTTTTTTTTTTTTTTTGTGGATGGGAAATCATCTAATGACTCCTCCCGCTCTGGGTGGAGCGGAAGGGAGTGTCAGACTCTTACTGACTAAAACCCACCCGTGTTCCTTCCTTAGCCCTTTATGTTCCGGGGCAACGGTAACCCTTTCGGACGATCCCGCTACCCCGGCAGGCTTCGGCCCTGGCGGGCCCCTTCCTTTATGCTGACATCTCTTTGAGGCGCGCGTGGAACACATACGCGCCGTCCGGCACGGGCCTGGTCCTGATCGGACGGAGAGCTACCCATTACTCTCCGTCCGCAGGCCCGCGCCTACGGTGGCCGGGAGTCAATCGTGACACTTTACATTGTGTATTTAATTTCAGCATCACTGCTGTCAAAACGGTGAAGAAAAACATTGTGAGGAAACCGGCATGTCCTAGAACCAAAAAATTCGAAGACATATGGTAGCCACCAACCCGCATTGGGCCAGCGTGGTGCATTATGGCCCACTCCCTCTCACAGGGAGGAGGCCTGTGTCCCAGCAGTGGGAATATTAAAGGCTGATTATGGTAGGTGTCTCGAAAAAAGAGAGCGTCAATTAATCTAGAAAAGAAAAACAAGATTTCCAAGAAAACTAATCCTGCCCTCAAGAAATATGAACTAACTTATCTGACCTGTGGACATGAAAATTGACTAACAACAACTTACAAAGTAGAAACTATGTTAGTTTTAAATTCAACGTGGTCTAGGTCTAGCTAGTGTTCTTGAAGAGGGTAAGACGGCTACAACATAAGGACTATGTTGTAGCCGTCTAAGGATAAGTAGTTGAAGCATAGAATAAGAAGACCACAGAAACGAAACTTGTGTTTCTTCCAAGGACTATGTTGTAGCCGTCTAAGGATAGTTGAAGCATAGAATAAGAAGACCACTGAAACGAAACTTGTGTTTCTTCCAGTGACTGTGAGCCGATTATGTCGAAATATCCACCCGAAGCGCTTCGACCTATCGCCTAGCTAGGCGCGTTTTAGCCTATCGCAGTCCACTGCTGGACAACAAGAACTCCTATGTTGCACCACCCTTCACCTTATCCAGTCTATCCAAGGGTGTGTCCCGCGCTTGCCGAAACGCGGTCTCCACTCGAAGACTCGTCTGCTGCATTGCCTATTCCTTCCTTCGACTGACAGAGATAGCCCACGACTCTTCAGGTTGCTATCGGCGCTGATAACCAGTCTAAAACATTCCCACAGTCGGGATACAGGCCTCGTCTCTGTGAGAGGAAGCCGGTGCTCGCTCAAGCTAAAATGTCAATGATATCTTACATCCCGAAACTCAAGTTTCGCTTGTACACTTTCATATTCTATGACTAGTCAGTACCGCCTGTCTTATTACGATGAGACGTACCGGCGATACGTGCCTATGTCAAGGGGCTAGTTTTATGAGGTTATCTGAATATACCAGACAAAGTGAACTAAAAAAACTTGAACCAAGTTTACAGTGATAGTCGAAATCGGCAGAGTTCCGTAGAAAAAACGTGTTTGTCAACAAGCTTCCATAGTGATCCATACAATATTGACGAACCGAGCCTACACACGGCGAATAAACCGTAGTTTTTCACGGCAAGAAAAACACGTGTACAAAACGGCCTTTGTAGTAAAATAAAAAAATATCTTTATAAAATCAATTTGATGAAAGGCAATATTTGCTCACGCATTCCGGTTATGGCTTATATAATGTAGCTATGAATATAAAATACGACGGTATTAATGTAAACCATCAAACTACTCAGAATTTTAATATTTACATTATCTTTAAGTGCTACTTAACTATGAGCAGATGAGTTATAAACACAATAAAAGCCTGTAATAATGTCAAAATATGTTATAGCCTTGTCAGATGATAACTACATAACACTAACTTTTATTGACCACAAAAAAACAGCCAAATATGATTTTATGGTACCATTTTCATAAAATTCGTTGACAATTTGACGATGCGCAAGGTTAAAAGATAATTTTAAAAAGCATCTTGTTTTAATTTTTATTCAACCATTTTTACTACATATGAGTTCTTGAAAGATGCTTTCAAAGCTTTCATGGCGAAGCCTTATCAAGTTTCTGATCAGTTAATTAATCTCATGTTAGCAGTTATAGTTCGTTTAATGGGTAAATAATTTCTTCCATCTAAGGTACTGGTACCTAATTCAATAATATTAATGTATGATCAACGATATTGTGTGTATTTATCAAATTTATATCAGTATTAGAATTTAGCATAGGTAAACCAATTCCGAATAAAATGTGCTCTGTTACGTAAGAATACAAATTTATCTATCAATCAGGCTGCTCTACATATAAAAAGCCTCGGAAGCATCCTCAAAAGAACATTATTCATGACATGACAGGGATCCATGTTCCAGACATTACGAACTTGACCTTCAAGGCAACCTTGACCCGTACGAAAATAGTAAAAGTCCACAGATGATGAATTGGAGCGAGATTATCATAATACCGCGTCGCACTCAATTCTCCAAGGAACAAAACGCCGCCGGGCCATTGTGCGTACGATATGGATAATTTATTATACTAGCTAGTTTTCCTCCCCGCCTTGTGGCGAACGATTAATCATAACAGCCTAAGAAATTAATTATATAAACGTTTTCCTGAAAACAAATGCCTGATGATTTTGTGAGAATAACTTCGAGGAAAATCTAGGATCCGGGATGCATATTTATGTAAATGTTACTCATTGCTTCCAATAAGTGTAATATAAATATCCTATAAGAAAAAATATTGTATACACTACCGCGCGAAAATAAATGGAACACTGTTTGGCAAGGTGTCGGCACAAAGCGTTCCAGAAATCTAAAGTACATACTCTAGGTACCCTGCAGTCATTACCTACATAGTATGGACTAATTGAATTCAGTAATGTTTGCTCATGCATAAGAAAGCGCTCACATTATTTTTATTTTAACGTTACTTTGAATCGGTAGTGCTAAAATGTAATTTTAAATTAACTTCAGGAAAATAAAAACGCAATTCGGATTCACTAGAGCAAAAATAAAATTCTGAAATTAGTTTCCCTACGCTTTAGAACAAAGTCGGTATCGAAGTAATGCATTTAAACGAATTAACCTAAATGTAGCTGCTTAAATGACTGTCCTTCAGTGAATTTACAGTGCCTATATATTTTCAGCAAAACAATTAAAGAAAATGCTTCTTTAAATTAAATTCCCTAAGCAAACGATCTGAGGAAAGGGCTTCATTTACTTATCCAGGGTTCCGCTAACATTTGTAGACCTTACCTCTGCCTGAGTTATTCTATTTACCTTACTGTCTTCCTTCAAGTGTTATCTAACGTCGCGCAATAAGTAAAAAGACACCTTTACAATGATAACTTATTTTATCTAGTCATCATCTCCCTAGCCATTTCCCAACTATGTTGGGGTCGGCTGCCAGTCTAACCGGATGCAGCTGAATACTAGTATTTTACATGGAGCGACTGCCTAACTGACCTCTACAACCCAGTTACTGGGTAATACGATACCCCATACCAGATAGTAAGACTGGTTGTCAGACTTTCGGGCTCGTGACGACCCGTAACGACTGTCAAAGATCCAAGAATTTAGTCGGGAGCAACGGCATAATGTGCTTTCCCAGGCATGGGGGGTTTCGGTATGTAAAGATGGTCACCCATCCACGGACCGACCGCAGCAAGGTGCGGCTGTTATTACTTAGCTACGAGCACTTCCCTGTTATTACTTAGCCACGAGCACTTATTTTATCTAGTAATAGTTTAAATTCAATCCGTTGGGAGTGTTTTTCAGTCAACGTTGCCAACGTTTACCGCAAAAAAACTTCGAATTTTGTAGCTAACGTTAGTCTTGTGACAGAAAATTAAACAACAACAATTGTGCCTTTAAATATTTAATCACCACTTTGTTGTGTTCCCATTTAGTTTAAAGCGTTTCCCACAAACTTAGTACAGCTTATTTTCATTTCAGCTTTCACGGCCAAATCTTCCGCATCGTTTAATACAAAGCACTCGCGCGGACTATGAACAATCTTGCTACTATTTAAAAATTAAACCTGCGCAGTGTACCGGGAACTTTGGCGTCGGAATTAAAAATTAATTTCAATTTCAGCTTCCAGCAATCCAAATAACTCAAGTGACTTTACAATATGAAGTGGAGCGACAAGTAATTAAATTGCGTCGGAGTCGAGGGCCTCCTAAGCGTTTTGGAAAACAAATTTATCAGGGCACCCGTCAAGTTTATGCTAAGTCACACAAATTGGGAATATCGAAAGCACTTCGGATGACGTTAAAAGGAAAATTAGTATTACGCAATGGTTTCTAGTATCGCCACATAATGACCTCGGGGAAAACTTCACCAACACTCAAATATAATTACGAGATGCTATCTCGAAGATGAAAGACCATTTACGTTTATTAGATATTCAAAGGGTACCTACGATTACGTAGGGTGGATGGCAATTAATAACACCATCAATTTAACTAGTTTGCCCTGTTGATTACTAGTTGACCATATGCATAGTGTTTGTATGAAAATAATTGGTTCGACTATTACAGCTAGAAATAGTTTAGGGGACCTCACATGTGACTATTTTGGATACTCACATGATGCCACTCAAGAGCTCGGTCAACAATATATTTTGCACCTAAACTGACACATGTTTCTAATCTATTCTATTCAAATTAAAACCCATAAATGTCATAATTTTATAGACATAAATAAATGTCAAATCAAATCAAATCAAATCAAAAGTCATTTATTCAAACTAGGCTGAGAATCAGCACTTTTCGAACGTCAAAATTACATAAGACAGTCCCCCAAAACGCCCGCCCTTCGCCACTTCCTAGTGCTTTCGCTCATTTGTCATAATTTCAGACAACGTTTTCTGAATCAGTTTTATATTTGTCAAAATGAAATAGTATTTTCTACGAATCAGATGGCACGAGGCTAGTTGTATATGTTTGGAAGCTCTGGTAGTTTTACATTAATGGTAAACAGGCGAATTAATTATTTGCATCTAATTATAGCATTTAGCCGCATCTCGCTAAACAGCAGTCAACACGTGGGAAAAGCTAGAGTGATTCATAAACCAATTATTGTCCATGAACGATAAGAATCTAAAATTAAATACTTCGACAGACTGACAAGAGGTGTAACTCATGTAGCTCGTTTAAATTTTAGTGGTTGCATAAAACTGTCCCAATAACTCAAGTTTTCTAGACTAACAATAAACATATTTACACCACCTCTCAGATGCATTCCCAGTCATCAAATCGCATAATAATCTTCTATGATAAATAAAGGATTTTATGAATCATGAAACAGTTCTCGAGGAAATCGTCTGTGGGTTTTATGAGCATATTTATCACATCATCGTTTCACGGGAATCGTAAAATGAATCAGTTTTACAACACGGGAAAGGTTAAAATAATGGTTGTAAAAGAAAAATGTAAACTTTCCGTCGTTTCCTATGTCTACGACGCCATTAATATGAGTAGTCTCCATGTGTCATTGACATTTGTTACAGACTGGATAAAAGCACTACGATTAAAGTTCGTGAGTGATTCGTCTTCGTTATGCTCGAAACAGAGATGAGAAATCATATAAATAATATTATGCATATTATGTAGGCCCAGCAATGCCGAGTATGATTCATCTAGCTGCCAAGTTTAATTGAATTAGTACAGGTGTTTGGCCTACCATGTAGTACCTACACACATATAAACATAAACACATTTTCTGTACATATTTCTGGACGGATGTTTTTGAAAATGCTCTATCAATGTTTAGTCGGATTCTATTTTTAGTTCACCAATATTTTTATATTTTTGTCTTCGATATCTACCACCACGTCAGTTGGATATCTCTCTTTAGATACATCGATATAAGAAACGATGCCAGAAAAATAGGTCAACGGAGATTTATCATTGACACGATCACGAAATATTGCAGTGTTATAATCTAATACACACATTGTAGTGTAGTCGTATAGATTTTATTGCCTTTGGAGTGTTATTTACACATCTATCATCAGTTGTTTATAGCTGTCTGCCTACTTGGGTAGGTATGTAGATGTTGGATCTTGATTTGATCTACAAAGTTTGTGAACTGTGTAGTGGAACTGCCTGACACAGATTTTCATTCAATGATCCAGCACACTGATGAATCGAGTTCATTACTTTCGTTCCAAAAATCAAGACACTGAAAGAATTAGAGACTTTTAAAAATATTTTTTCGTTATTTTGAGGTAAATTGTGAATGACTGAAAAGTTACTTTTTAAGGGTTTCCGGGATTATGATCCCGGAAACCCTTAAAAAGTAACTTTTCAGGAGGCCCTTAATTTCGTTTTTTTTAGGCCATTGCCAATACCTGGGTGTGTTTGTTTAATGGTAAAACTGGTTTTTGGTACTGCTTACCGTTATGCTTCAGTCACAGGTATCAATAATGTCTATTGTAATGAACTTCATGTTACCTGGCTTTCTCCGCATTCGCCACTGCACCGGCGGCGGCGCCGGGCTGCCCGAGCCCGACGATGCCAGCTTGATGCCGTCACCTGAAACCAAAACATATTTCTATAGTACTGTATTATGAATGACTAATATATGTGTAGAATGTATTATTGTTATGGCTATGTCTTCATCGTGGACTATGATCACCAGAGATTGTGTTGGGGTAGAACAAGAATCTATCTTGATAAGATTGAGATATTAGACCTTTATTAACTACATCACCGAGCAACTCCAAGTTAGTGAAAAGTGGAGAATTCACATTCGTCCTAACGACTGAAGCAATGAGGTTGTGACCATCATCATAATATGATTTATATGTACCTTTATAATTTTATATTTACTGCTGGACCTTCTAATTAACGCTGAATAGATAAAATTACTATTAGTGAAATATTTCCAAACTTATAAATCTAAATCATCATAGGCGAGAAGAGAGGACGTAACAAACCAATTAAATCTAAACTTAAATTTCATCTAACGACATCTATTGCTAACAGGTCCAACTAAGCAAGCACGGAGCAAGCGACACGATGTGACGGTGGACAGCTGAACTAGTTCCAAGCTTGGCTTCCAACGGTTTGAAGTAGTAAACACGGACACCGCTAGATGGCGCCAGTCAAACCTCCACGAGAACAAAGACATCCTACTTGTTTCTCTAAATAAATACAAAATAATATTCAGCAGTTGAATAATTTTTGTTTCTTAACTATTTTGTATAGTCGTTAACATTAAAATATCCTGACTTGTTTTGTTCAATATTTAATTTGTTTGTCAAGGATACAATCTTCAGCAGAAAAAACTGTAATGAGGGTAGAAAACGAACGTGTTTTGAATAAGAAATATAAAGAAACACACTTTTCAGCTGCAATGAACATAAATGGAAACATTAAATACGTAAGAATGGCGGGCTGAAACTGCCGTATTGAAATTTCTTGCACGTCAGGACGTAAAATGCGTAAACAATAAAGATGATGAAAAGGCATAAAAGTTTAGAACCGTTTTATCATGGAGTCGATACAGTGAAATGTTTCTAATAGCTCGATAAACAGTAAACATTGGATGAATTTGAAATTCAAATAGGCTCTGGACCACTTTCCGCAGACTCCAGTAGGTACGGAGCCGGTAGGATTATCTGGAACAGGTAGGTGCGCTGTTTCACCTTTACTGTTGGATCCATTTAATTACCTTTCGTTTAAAAAGTTGTATTTTCTGTTTTAAACTTTTCAATAAACTAGCTAACATTTTTTTTTTGTCTCGTTTGATTTAAACTACGGTTTACGAGAAGTTTCATTATTTATTATAAGCCAAAGTCCCAAAATCGTGAAATTAAGTTGTGTAATAAAACAGATCATAATAAAACATCACACATAATCAGTAAAAATGGTAAGAATGGTGGCAGATTCGAAAGTTTGTTTGTTTTTTAGGCAAAATCGTGGAAAGAAGCAATTTAGTGTTAGTTTTTCAAAATCTAACTAAACATTCTGTATAACTAACAAAATGCCTACTTTACGATACATTGTACTTCCTAATACATACGATAATGACGTCAACATGTCCAATATCTCCATACTCAATAGAAAACCAATTCGCCACTCAGACAGAGAATGACATCAGAACTTGTGTCCAAATGACAAAATGCTATTGACGTGGTTAATACAATTGACTGATCGTTATCTTAACGAACGTTTTTGGCTAGTTACTTTAGTAACTAACTAGCTTTTGCCCGAAGCTTCGCCCGCGTGTACGTCCGAAATTATCCCACGGGAATGACCTACCAGGATAAAAAGTATCCTATGTATTAATCCAGAAGGTCAATTCTTGTATTTAAAAACGTTCAAAATCTAGTCGCAATGTCATCTCGGCGACAATCAATGCCAAAAACTTGTCAAAAATGTAGAGAAATTGAGAAATGACAGGTATTTTTGACAGATTGTGACTGAGATAAGAATTAGAACTTAGAACGTTCTTAAAATTACGGGAATTACCCCTCAGGTTATCACTTTCTTTGTCCCAAATTTCATCCAAATCCGTTCAGGCGTTTTTACGTGATTGAGTTAAATGGACCTTACAAACATACAAACTGTCACATTTATAATATAAGTAGGTTCACATTGCTAAGGGGTATTCGGTCTATCTGAATACATACCGTTATCTGATGGCATCGAGGGCAGCCATTTCTGTTATTAAAGTACGTTCGTAATTAAGTGTCACGAAGTTATTACATTTTGTGTCACTTTCGCACTTTCGTTTATGTCGGTAGGCTCTTAATAGAGTGTCGGTCGAGCATTTCTCATTTTAATCAATATTTCCGTGTTGTTGTGCTCTTTCACAAAGTGATTAGTTTGATTATACTCGACAAACTGTAATCATTGACTACAGTAACAAAACTAATGAGTTGCTACCTACATTTTCTTTATTATGTTCTATCTATGGAGGACGAGTGAACTTTACACCCTGTTTCTTATACCTACCTACAAAACGTCATTTCCATAATACCTTACGCGACATCACTTCAAGAAAAAATTCAAGATTTTCACATAAAGTTTTCGCGCGAGGAAAGTTTATGGGAATTTCTTGACCCTTTTTTCAAACACACTGCAGTTTTGACCAACGAATTTAATTCATTTCGCTTAATGATAATTTCTAATTATTATATAATGTCTCATTTTGAGTAAGCCCAGGTTCGCACGGGCGTGTACTTCCGCGCTTGGGGGTCTATTTCGCGCACTGGATGTTCATCTTAAAAATCCAACAATGTCTTTTTTGCGCTGGAATGCGCTCTGTTGGATTCTCAATGTTCGGCTCAAGACCGAGAGTTGAAAATCCAATGCGCTATAAAATTCAGCCGCAATATTTTTACGTCTGTGTGAACAAGGGCTGACGCCACTATATCGTCGAACTCTCTCCCCGCTGGGCTGTTTTAACGAAAAATATAAAATGGCACTTCGGTCTCATAAAGGAAAATTTGGCCATTCTCAAAGAGAGCCAATATCCGTTAACCTTACATCTTGGAAGATTATATTTTTTAATCCACGTAAGAGCATCGCTCCGTTTAATTGTGTTAAGTCGACCGTAATAAGGGACTAACCGTAGATTAAACGCAGATTAAATAAGTGATGTCCAACATTCGCCTGTGTGACGAGTGGTACGAGGGTCCGTTAATTGGGGCACTTCGAATAATTACGGTTCAAACTAAATTAACTGAAGATATTGCTTCCAAATTTATGATTAGGTGTCCATTAATATGTTGATTTACACTGGTATCAATATTAATAAAAATCAATTGCCGCATGTATGTATGAAAGAATTCTAAAAGTGGCACCGGTAACTGAAAAGTTGTGTGGAAATCAGTTGTCATGGTATGACATCTTATAAGGAGGAATGAGGAAAATGTCGAGAGGAAAGTTTTGAGTATAAATGTCGATGGCTATTTAAAGAGTAGGGGAAGCCCAAAGAAACGATGGATAGACTGTGTGTGTGGTTATATGGTTAGAAAGGGGGTGACTACCGAGATGACGACAATTAGAGAAGTATGGAAGAAAAAGACATGTAGCGCCGACCCCAAATAAATTGGGATAAAGGCAGGAGAATGATGATGATGGATGATGATGTATGAGATTATCACTTGAGAGCGGCTCAAACGATTTCGCTGTTTTTCTTTTTGTGTTCGTAACTGTCAGAACAAGGTTTGTGTTTTTTTTTTGGAATTCCAACAGTAGTAGGTATCATGGTATTTTTGTATAAAAAAATTCCCCAGGGTACGCCGGGCACAAACAGCTAGTTTGTGATAAAATACGGATTTTATGAGTTATCCGATTTGGCAATGGCACTCACTGGCACTAACCCGAGTAATGACACCCGTAGTAAATGCATTACTTATAAGTTTTAATTACTAACACGAGGCAAATTAAACATTTACATACGTTATTTAAATTTCAACAGCATGGTTTCAAGCCTCTTGTAGCACTACAAAACATAATTATTATTGAGTGCATATTTATGTACTTAAGTAATTATTTATGTAATCAGCGGCTGAAAATGTAACCTTTATTTATTCGATGTATTCGTGATTTTACGTAGTTATATCCGAGAATTATTTAAACGAATCAGTCTAGGATTCATGAATGATGCATGTATTTCCCATATCAGAAGGGGTCTGATATGGTTCGATTTTATTTAAGACGATAATTATGAAGGCATAAACCCCAGAATCGGATCGTCTTTAAAGAGGATATCACACAAATTATAAGACAAAAGGTGCCTTTATGAAATCTCATCGCGAGTTTACAAAGAATATCACAAATTATAAAATGAAAATACTCTTTATGATGATAGCTTCTGTTCGCGGCTTCACCCGCGTCATCATCATCATCACCATTTCAGCCGAAAGACGTCCACTGCTGGACATAGGCCTCCCCCAAGCACCTCCACTTCGACCGGTTTTCTGCTTCTCGCATCCAACGAGTTCCTGCGGCCTTCACAAGGTCGTCGGTCCACCTTGTGGGAGGCCTTCCATAGCTCTACGTCTTCCGGTACGCGGTCGCCACTCCAGAAACTTTCGGCCCCAACGGCCATCTGTTCTGCGAGTAATGTGCCCTGCCCACTGCCACTTAAGTTTGCCAATTCTTCGGGCTATGTCGGTTACCTTGGTTCTCCTGCGGATCTCTTAATTTTCTGATTCGATCACTTCACCCGCGTGGATGTCGGTAATTACCCCACGGGAACGTGCTACCAGGACAAAAAGTCTATGTCCTTCCCCAGGATGCCCAGGATTCCCCAGGATGCTTATATCCTTGGCAAATTTTATCGAAATTCGTTCAGTGGTTTAGGCGTGAAAAGGTAACATACAGACAGAGTTCAGTTCGAATTTGTAATACGAGTATTATGATTAGAACATAGGTCCATATCCTAGAACTAATCTCAGTCGTCATGAATTCCGATTTAAAACTTGAGTCGAGATTAATACCAAATCTGTCAGTTTTAGATCTTGATCTAATCCCGACAGTCGCTCTTGAGACTTCTTGACTAATCAGACAATTGATCGCTTCCCTTCCAAATGACTTGATAAATAAAAATCATAAAAAATGTCGTAGAGAGGGACGGTCTCATTGTAGGTTGTTAATACCTGATTGATTCGGTCTATCAATCACGATTATATCTAACATTTTCCCATCAATCCTTGAGTTGATAAATCGGCAGAGGTTGAAAGGTAGTTCCATTTTCTTTTGGCGTTATAATACATCAATCTGTTTGGAACAACTGCAGCAAAAAGGACTAGTTGACCCAGTGCAGTGGTAGTGTTAAGTAGGTACTTAACTGTAGTTTTTCCATTCAGGAAAATTAAAACAACTTTTGCGGGAAGCTCGAATAGCCACGGGTACAGTTATTTTAAATAATTAATATAATATATTGCGCGGATTCGCTGTAGTAGTTTGTTACTTCATAAGCGGTAATAACTTGTACCGGGATTGTCCGAAAGGGTTACCGCTGCCCCGGAACATGAAGGGCTAAGGAAGGAACACGGGTGGGTTTTAGTCAGTAAGAGTCTGACACTCCCTTCCGCTCCACCCAGAGCGGGAGGGGTCATTTGATGACTACCCATCCATAAAAAATAAATAAAAAAAAACGGTAATAACATAACTTCACGCTATAGGAGAAATCGTCGCTCGCATGGCTAAAAGTCCTATGTCACTTTTTAGTTGATTTGAGTTAGGACAACTACATTTTTCTATTCGTGATTCTTAAAATTTTATTGCCTTGCAAAATGGTTATATTTTGAGATCCAAACAACATAGAGATACAACGGTTAGTGAAAAATGTAAAGAATCACGAACAGAAAAATGTAGTTGTCCTAACCCAAATCAGCAAAAAAATTTGATATAAGGGCTTTTAGTCATGCGAGCGACGAAATATCGCATTACCCATGAATGAACTGGTTATTATAGGCACATACTCGTAGAATGCTATTCCTAGCCTTACGGGTCAGATATAATGCCTATGTCCGGTTACGACAATTAAATCGACATGTGATGGCGTAAGTGTGCACACAGAGTGGTAGCAAAGCTGGAAGCGCAATTGTGCATATACGAAGTTTTCCACCATCTGAACAGATAAAACATGTCCGACTAAAAACTGGAGAGAGACAGAAAACGAAGAATAGTAGCGAGTGCACATACCTATGAGAATCGACAAAAAAAAAACTATCGGGTGGTGACGGGGAACATCCTGTTGGAAAGAAGTTCCTTTCGCTTTTGTACACTTGGCATTTGCAAATTGTGCAGAGTATGACGTGAAATGAGGTACTTCGTTCCAAAAAGTAAATTGAAAAATACAATTAACATCTCTTCTAATCCTCTGCGAGGAACTGGCGTAGTAACTTTGATTGATATGTACTCATGCGGTTTCTTTTCCTCGTCCCCACCTCAGTTTCCTCGCTCCGTAGTCCCTATGCTCCTACGTTAAAAGCATTATGGGCGATTTGAGCTCTCTACACCGCGATGCAGGAACCACATGGGTAGGTAGTGTTGGGCAACGCTTAATATTGCTCTGCGATTTTAGCTCCGTAAATTGCCCGGACGTACATTGAGGGGCAGAAAGGCTTCGTCTTTAGTGTCGAATCTTACGATAGTTATTTGGGAAAGATCGAGACGGTTCATCAAAAACGATTTCAACACGTGATTAGAGCTTTAGGTATTACTACTGTGAACGGCAAAAAAGGAGGCTCCAAACATCTGTAAAACAACGTCAACACTGGCTTTATAATAGGTTAAGCACTTAGAAGCTAACTAAGTTTATTAGAAGTGACCGAAACCGTTCTTTGGCCGTTTCGTTAATTACAAAGTTAGCTTCAAAGCAAAGCGGATGGCCCTAAATATCCCGAAACAGCGGTTTTAACAACGAACTCTCCCGTCCTTTTAATTTATTTCTTTGTCGAATAAATTGACGTCTATTTTTGCCCTGTTTTAATGAACTTGAATTTTCATAGGAGAGTTATGAAATGTCACAAAAAGGGTCTTTGTAATCTTCCGTCTCGTCGCCCAGGCGTTTCCTAGCCTTAAGCGGTCGTCTGCTCCCGCAGGAACTGCCTCCTTACGACTAGATGAAAATATTCTTTCGCCAAGGAGTAGGCAATACAGCAGGAGCACTAATTAAATGAATATCTATCTTTGATTGTCAATGGCCTAGTAGACCAGCAATTACGATTGAAAAACCTTCTGGGAACAGGGCAAATGAATCTTCAAATACAAAGACTTATACAGCAACCATACTACCTATAGGTAATTCTGTATTATCTGTCATTGCTTCATTTTTTAATTCGTTTTACCTAATGTAATATAGTAATTTTAGTCTAGGTGCATCGTTTTCACATATGTATAATTATATAAAATGTATACAAAATATTGTAAAACATTTTGAAAAAGTAACGGTGGAGTTTCATCCCCATTCTTCTCCATTCGTATGAGTAACTAAACCTTTTGGAAGGGGCGAGTAGAATCACGGAGAATCAATTCTTGTTCATTGTAAATTTTGACGTTCAAAAGTACCTTTAATGTGCTTGTTTGAATAAACACTTTGACTATGAACCTGATTAGGCTTATCCAAATTGCAACTTTCTTTCTAGGACACTGTTAATTCCAAATTTCCAATCCATTTCATTAACATTCATATTCTTTGGTGATTGAAATCATCGCCTTAATAAAGAGAGCTCGTATGCCTTTTGACAAGCACGACCCGATCCTCTATGCGTAAAATGAATTTTCTTCCGAGTTGTCTGAAAGTAATCAGATAATTACTTTACCATACAGAGATTTGAAACGTGACTTTATGTACAGACGCCAGCACATCAAGCTACGCGAAACTGTAAAATTTTCCCAATCAACATTGAGCCTTATACTTTAGCGATAAAGTTGAAAATCTATTAAAGAAATTTGACCGATTGTAGTAGCTTGATGTGCTGGCGTCTGTACGAACGTATGATTATAATGGAATGAGAACAATATGGAGGAAGTAAACGAGGGTGTTTCTAATGAAAGAAGGCGACAACCGAGACATATTTTCACATTTCCCAGGTGTAATAAATACACCCTTATCAACCTTTTCACGTCATGAAAGTCGTTACATCTTATTGAAGACGTGAAGTTCACGGTGTTTTTCCTTCGGTTTGAATATGTGATAAAAATTTGTTTGCCTATATATTATCTATATTGTATGTTTCGATATCTATTTCTAAGTTATTATTCTTTCTTTCTTATTTTATTGCAAAATGGGCCAGCTCTTGACCTCGATTCCTTTTCATAATTCCAAAACATTAAAATTCAAGATTTAAAAAAATACAAGATGGATGAAATAAAAATGTAGCAAGTCTAGCCTGAAAAAAAAAAGTACAAAACATATTTCCTTTCTATTTACTCCAGCACGACCACAGTACTCTTCCAAGTTAGATGCATGAAGGATTCGAAGACAGACAATCTCCTCTTCCCTGTAAACTTACGATAGTGTCGTTTATTTAACGAGTATTCGAACAATTCTGGCATCGGGACTGTCGACGAACGGGAAATTAAACGGGACGCAAATGTGAACACAGCGAATTGACGGGGAACCGGAAAAATATTTGTTTTGCTCGTGCAAGTTCGGGATTGTTCGGAAAACCGGAATGTTCCCGATGGTTAACTTTTAAATGGTATGCTTGAACGTTTGAATAAGCACTAGGGGTTCAACAGTGGGAATGGAATTGGTTGATTTTGTTGATGGCAGTGATACGTAAACGTGGTCCACGTTAACGTAAACACACCATATAATAGCATTAACACTGAATGTAAAAAATGGCAGATAAAAAAAAAAGTTTTCAAACATAATGTAACAATGAATTGAAATAAATAAACAAATCGATGAACATGCCAAACGAAAACCGTGTCTCCATAAGCAGACCATAAACCATAAAACATTCTATTATTTTCACCCTCCTCATCACTCAAATAACCATTTAGCAAATCATAATGAACTATAAGCCTATTTTTGTTGCCTTCCCGCAATAAAACGTTCCATAAAAGACAGACAGATTCCATCCAAATATTGTCCCTACACTACAATCTCGTCCTGAAACCTACCAAGTATATTACAGAATAAAGGCGAAACATGTGTGTTCCAACATCAGCCTCGCAAACCTTACATTCTACGCAGACATTGTCGTAAAAATAACATGTGCTGGCTTTCGTAAAATAAAATCTTCCTACATCCACCGCAAAATTAAAATGACACAAGTATTGCATTATTCATAAGAGCCTATGAATATGTTATTAGGTAAAAGGAGAATGCCATGGGACCGTACCAACTTGCGAGGGAGCGGGTCACAACCAAATGTAGCTCATAAAATTACTCCTATTTTTATTTAAATTAGATTTACGTTTTTGTTATGAAAAAGATTCCAGGATTTCGGACATCAAAATTAAAAGTATTTTTATTTACTTTTAGACATTGTACTTCATTTCCGAATGTTGCTACTACGTAAAAAATATAGATAGGTACCTACTTGCCAACAAACATTTAAATGAAGAAGGTAAGTACCTACCGACACCGATTTACTATAATATTAGGTATATTTTTATATTGTCAAAAAATCTTTAGATCACGCGTTGCGTCGTGTTAATTTAAATTATTATTTTGGAATACATTTTAAGCAATTAAAGAAAAGAAAATCAGTTATAAAAAACGTTTCACATTTTATACGATTGAATTCTAAAAATACTCGTGTCACAAAAACGAAACTTTCCAATGAATGAAAACAAGTACAAAAGCTTCAAATTTTGAAACAACCAATTTCATCGTTTTCTTAGAAACCCAAACATTTATATAATTTTTCTTAAGCTTTCTAAAGCGTCATGTTAAACTGCAAAAACTTTGAACAACCTAAGTAGCACTAATGAATAAGAGAAATAACTGTAGTGAGTAGTCCCTTATCATAAGAGAAATATTAATGGGAGGTGAACAGCAAACTAAACGAAGATAAGGCACAAGGTGTAAGAACACTAAATACATGCCTTTTTTTTTATAAAATAGATTTGGTAGTTTTCTGAGGAGAGGGGCTTGTGGCTAAGTAATAACAGCCGCAGGGGTCGATTGACCAGGTTAAGCTACGCTTGCCGCGGTTGGTCCGTGGATGGGTGACCATCTTTACATACCAAGACCCCTCCGTGTCTCGGAAAGCACGTTAAGCCGTTGGTCCCGGCTGTCATTCGTGGATCATTGACAGTCGTTACGGGACGTCAGAAGCCCGAAAGTCTGACAACCAGTCTTACCAGTATTACCCGGTAACTGGGTTGTGGAGGTCAGATAGGTAGTCGCTCCATGTAAAATACTGGTATTTACCTGCATCCGCTTAGACTGGAAGCCGACCCTAACTTAGTTGGGAAAAGGCTAGGCAGATGATGAGATTTGGTAGTTTTCGGACAAGATCCTATCCACAGTAGCGTCAAACGTTATATTTTTTGCAAAAGAGAAGAATGATGTATCCGTCATAGATAGAATAGTTTATAAATTCTAATTTGTCAAACTAACTAAAATATACGCCACTGTAACATAAAGGTTTGTGATGGAGAGTACGGACGCACGAAGTCTACCGGCTGGCTGTTTCACTCAAATTCATAATTCATGGTTTTAATTAAACCGTACTTTGACGGGAATGTAAGCGTACGCAAATACTAGAAATAGCTCCGCGCTACTATGAATAACCGAGGCAATGGTGCAAATGGAAAACCATTATTTCATAGCTTAGCTGATGGATTTGATGTGAAACTACTCACCGTGCTATTAGTAAGTCCATTGTTGTAACAGATATATGATAAACTTCAGCTACAGAAAAAAGGTACATCATGAATTAATAAAGATAAAGACTAAAACGATGAAGAACCTAACGGCAATTTTAAGCGTAACTCTAAGTAACTTCAAGATAGTGGATATCTTCAAAACATTTGCATAGAGCGGTTAAAATACACATAAAATGTGATAGCAGTATCTAATGCCGGATGCAATATCCATGAAGATAATATGGACTATGTAGATAAAATTGCTTCCAGACATTATTTTAAACATAGTAGTTGTAGATAAAACTAGGCACATTCCTTCCCAAGGGACGACAGCGGATCTTTCAGAGTTGCATTCATTCATATTATGCATGCATGAAAATGAGTTTCATTACAAGCGGATATCGCCTCATCTTACAATAAATTACACTTGAACAGTAGTCAAAGCAGAAATTTAAAAAGCCTACCTACTGCCGATAAGGAGGATTTTTCCACCCAAATGATTGGATTAAAGAACGGCATCTTTAGTCTTTATTGTTTACCAATATCTACTGGCGGACGGGGGCCATGTTGAATATTCAGTGCGTGGCAACGTGATCATTGTGCTACACCACAATGTTGGGGAACATAATACCTAATCTACCGTGAGGTGCGCTCATCAGATTTTTAAACAGATAATTTTGTTTCAGGGGTGTCTTTTGCTTGTTTCACTTTTTATTTGTTAATTAAAACGGCGAAGATGGTGTGACGATCTGATAAGTTTTGCAGGGCCAACGTGACTAGAGATCGCACAAGACAGAGAGGTTTGGAAGGAAAAAGGGGAGGCCTTTGAGCAGCAGTGGGACAAAAATAAAAAAACTTTCGTTAGCTCTTTTGTCTTTAGCTCTAGGGTTTTCATCTTACTTAACTGTTTTAAGAACAATAATGATAGTTTGTGAATCGACTTACGAAAAGTACCTCATAATGAGATTTAACTCTAAGAAAGGAAACATTGCACAAATCATTTTACCGTGCGACAAATTGATCTTGTTCACGACAGCTAAATTGCTTATCGAAGGAATCGATTTTGATTATTTCCAGATTTATTTGCGAAGAAAATGGTGTCAACCTTATAAAGAGTATTACGACTTGCGATAACTTCCAACTTTCACGTCGCGAAAAGTTCAAAATTATATCATTTGTTGTTGTCATTCCTTAAATGAAAGAAAAACAAAGTAACATCTGTCCTACGCCGTATCTGCCGGAGAAGAAATTAAGAGAAATGGGTCGGTTTTTCTACTCGAGACGGGTTTCGTCCGTACGTGTTCGCCTTTGAGCGCTTAGGGATTATTTATATCCCAAAAACTTAGTAGGGTTTTCTCGACTGAATAGAAAAAAAGGCACGAAAGGTAAACCACGGAAGAACCACCTGCAATTCCCAAAGGAGTCTCTCGAAAGGTTTGGGCAAACGTTTGATATCATATGACCGTAGTATTACCCACATTTCTAAGTATCACATTTTTTACAAATAAAGGATTAGCATAATAAAGTAGTCAAGGGGATATCTTCAGGTTTAAGTAAAATAAGAGTAAAATCAGAGGGCCTTCCGCATCATTTCGCATTACCGTCAGTGGATTAGACATAACAGGGCGTTTCTAATTAAGTTTTGAAGAAATAGTTCTAGCAGCTAACCTCCGTCCGCAAGCACTAATCACGGCAAAGTTGTTTGACAGCACGTGCTAACTTCAAGCAAGTTTGGGACGTAATGAGGCAGACGGGCGAGAATGGGGACAGCTTCAAATGACTGGATCTGACTTTAAGACACTTCCGATTGACATCTTATCTTGTCAGGGTCGACAGACAGATAGTGAAATTCTAAATTAACGCTCAAATTATTTACAGTTGAGATTACAAGAGAAAGCAAACACAGTTGTATAAATTGAACAGTTAAATTGTCGAAATAATAACGTTGCAGTGTTTAAATTTCGTGAACATAGCTTTTACACCTGTGCAGCCCATTCCCAGAGCGCTGCAAGTATGAAAAATTCAATTTTCTACAAATGTTTTTCGGTTACGCGTGGCTGTTACTGTTTTAATTAATTACTAACATGAAACGGAATTCATTCTGAAAAATAGCCGATACTTTATGTCTAATTCTAATGAAAACGGCCTTCGGCAACCATTTCTGTATAAGCAGCGAGATTGAAATACGGAAATAAATCGGATTAGTCCTCAATACTTTTGTGAGGAAATAAAGCGAACCCATTTTCCAAACAGAAAAAGCAATACGAACTGTTTGAAAAGCGTTTGTATTGAACAGTAAAGAGGCGTGATATAGCGGTCAATAAAATGGGAGAGGGATATCAGGTCGTTAGGTAGAAGTAGATAGGAAGATAGAGGCAGGCAATTTGCCGCCGGCGAATGAAATTGTGCATCTGCACGAAAACGCTTTTACACGAGCCCGTATTTTCCCTTTTCTCTGTAAACGTTGAAGGCACAATCTAATTTAGATTTAATTAGAAGTTTCTCTTCCCAGTTTATTAAGGTTCGATGGAGGCGAAATCGAATGGGAATTACTTTCAAGTCTTGCATTTTAGATTAGCGATTTTGAAGCGGAAAATAACGAAATCTTTTGCGAGTTAGTTCTGTGGAATTTTAGATTATCCTACACTGTAAATAAAAATGACATAGGATATCAGAAATCAAATCACATATACTAGCCAAGTTTTGAAAGCAGACTAAAATAAAAGAGTGTTGCTAGCACGTAACCTTAATATTGTAAAGAAGATATAATTAATAATTAAATTATGTAAATGGAAAATGTTATTTTATTTATGAAGCGTTTACCGAAAAGGGATAGTCTATCGGTTATACCTAACGAAATGTTTGATAGCTTATAGGATCCGGGTTGTCACAAGGGATAAATTCAGGATAAGCATCAACATGGATAAACTCCCTGTCCTATCTTTAATAGTGACCAAGATTTCAGGAACTTTTATTACTTTTCTGAAGAATAATTATTATTTTATGAAGAAACTAGCCCCGCGGTTTCACCCGCATATGTTTCCCGTGGAAATATCGGGATAAAAAGTGTCCTATGTGTTAATCCAGGGTTTCAGCTACCTCCATACCAAATTTTATCATTGGTCCAGCCGTTTGTACGTGAAGAAGTAACAAACATACAAACACACTCACAAACTTTCGCCTTTATAATATTAGTGTGATTAGTGATGATGATTTTGTCTTCATGATCGTAGACTTCCCAAACATTTATGTCGCAGCTCTAGAATTGAATACCGAAAATGGGCCGATGAAAGAACCTTTATTACCTTTAAGACTATCCTAACTGAATTTAAGATGTTTTAGGAAATAGATATCCCGAATAATTGGGAGTCGGAGGGTCAGGTGAAAGTAGCTCCACAGGGTAGGCCTGTAGTAAACCCGAATTCTTATAGCCGTTTGACAAAATAGAAAACAAAATTTCATCTCGTGTAACCTGATCGTTACTTTACAATGTCTTGCACTAGATTAGAAGGAGACTAAACTAGTCCCTCTGACCTAATTAAAGAATTCGTTGTGGCAATTTAAGGAACTCAATTCCACGACGCAGTTCTTAATGAACTGATAGTTATACAAACAAACGCCTTATAAATAGCATTGTTAAAAAAAAAACTACTGACGGCATTGACTTATATATTACTAGCGTAACTGACGGTAATCTATACTTATAATAAATCTGTAGAGAGGTCAATTCTGTACATGAAATATATTTCCAAAATAACTATCAGCGGGTGATTAGTGATCGATACTGACGCCAAAAATGCAATCAGTAAAATTTTTGTCTGTCTGTCTGTATGTTCTTTATAGAAACAAAAACCACTCGACGGATTTCAACGAAACTTGGTACAATTGTTCTTCATACTCCTGGGCAGGTTATAGTATACTTTTCATCACGCTACGATCAATAGCAGCAGAGCAGTGAAGGGAAATGTTGGGAAAACAGGAGAACTTACTCCATTTTTGAAGCTTCCGTCGCGTGTGCAGTCTTAATGGTTAAAGCTACACAGAAATCATGTATGACGGAAATGTTCTCCTTAAAATTATATAAAAAATATTCCTCGACAGCAAATGTCTATCTTTTAAGGTTGACTCACAAAAATACGTGTAACTCCCGATAGCTTAGCAGTTCGGAGCTTTCTGATTATATTTGTCTACTGTTACGTTTATAACACTCTCACTCATCCCTAATTAAAAAATGTTAACATTATTACCTATTTAATAAAAAAATAATCATAGAAATCGGTACAGAAACACCAAAGTTATACATGAAATACGCTAATAAGCCATCGCGCGTGAATACTGAATCATGCTATAAGGATTATTTTTGTGTAACGGTCGCCGCGCTCGACGCGGCTCGCGGCGGGAGGTATAAAAGGGCGCCGATCCAAACGCGAACTTCACACCGTCTAGTCCAGCAGTTCATGAAGCGCCTCGCCAAGCGTTTCTTCGACTCTGCTATAAAGCACCCCAATTGCCCTGATTGCGGCGGCCTCCCGATATACTCCCTCCCGCATAAGTAGGATTCGCCGACCAAGGCATACCCTCACCATCCCCGACGACGCCACTACCCTCTTACAGGAGAGCAGGAAAGCCACCAGCACCATTAAGAGACACAAAAACACGACCCGACAACCGTCCTTCCGTCCTCGCCGTCGAGGACGCACGTCGCGACGCCCCGTAAATTCTCCTCCCCGACCCTTGCTCGAGCCAGCCCGCGCCGCTGAGCCTGTAGTATTAAATTCGCCCCTAAATAATTCCGATCCAGCCTGTCCCTTGCTGCCCCCCCCCCAGCGACGCCCTAAGCCGAGGTCCGTACCCCACAGGGGGTGCCCTTAGCGTGTAGTCGCTTAGTTTTTAAGGAAGAATTTTATATATATAGATATAGATTCTATATCTAATATATAAAACTCTTCCATAACTGAGTGACTGACAGACAACGCACAGCCGAAACTACTGGCAGTAGAGAGCTAAAATTTGGCATGTGTGTTTGTTGGGAGGATTAGGCTACCACAAAGAGAGGATTTTTGGAAATTCCCTCCCAACGGGGAGAAAAGGGGGATAAATTGTTTTTTTCCGGAAGCCATTATTCCACGCGGACGAAGTCGCAGGCAAACGCTAGTTCTGTAATACATTTACTTGGTAATAGTCCACCGTTGAAACTTCTTTACACGTGATAAACGTATTATTTTTGTGCTGTCTCAAGGCCGTTGTATTGTTTTAAATATATTACCAACAGTCTGAACCTTACCTAAAATAATAGTTGTAGTATAGACATAATTTCTCAAATTAACATATACCAGGCATAGAAATATAAAAACAGCAATGGTTTCAAGAATCAGAGAAAGAGACTAATGGCTTTAGGTACGGAATTCCAATAACCTATAGCATATAGCTATATGGATGCTGATAAACAGAAACAACACCAAACTCTTCACAAAGTCTTTCTTGTAGATGTTCTTTTTAAAATTCAGTTAGCGTCACTGGCGGCTCAGTTGAATGCAAATAACAATGCTTTTAAGCTCAAACGTCTGTCCCACTCATCACATTTCCATTGGTCTCATAATGTTAGGCCACATTATGAAAGAATGAACAAGGAAAAGCATTTTATCGTCACTTTGCGCTTTCCATTTATTCTTTTTTTTTTTTGTAACAGGCGAAGTACCATGTCATATGATACCAAATTACTGTAATTTAATCAAATTTCAACATGAAAACGCTCTCCTGTGATCATCTATGGAAACATTTGCAACTGGGACATAATTATAGAAGCAGGGTAAATGCTTTTGAGGGTACAGATACTGGAGAACCACCTGATAGAATTGGAGAATCATTAAGATACGTAGGTAGCTAATTCTATTTTATCACTTTGTAGTGTTGCATTAAATTAGTCTCTAGTTACGAGCAGTGGTGGCCAAGTCGCAACGGCCGCGACTTACGAGTTGTAGGTTCGAATCCAGACAGGCGCTTTACTTTGTGTAAATTATTTCATCACCACTGTTCTCAAAACGGTGAAGGAAAACATCGTGAGGAAACCGGCATGTCCTAGAACCAAAATTCGAAGAGATGTGACTTCTGCCAACCCGCACTGGGCCCGCGGGTTGGCAGAAGTCACATGTCTGTCATAAGATGTCATGAGAGGAGGCCTGTGTCCCAGCAGTGGGAACATTATAGGCTGATTATGTACTTAAATGTTCGTCCAGCATACTCTTTTTAGTCAACCTTGCTACCTTCTTTAATATATTTACTACTGCTATAATTATGAGCTAGTCGATACGAGATATGATACGAGAGGAGGAATATTGCTCCTTGCTCCGTAGGTGGCCATGTAAATCGCGTCAACTTTAGCCTCGTTGAGGTCGTCTTTGATGCGGCTGAACGAGCATTAGAGGCACTCGAGTAGAAAATAACGGAAATCGGAATGAGATTACTGGTAACTCTAATAAGATTAACAATTCAAAAGGTTTGATGTTCAAATGGAAAGAACTTCTTCTCCTTTGGAGAGAGACGAGCTTTCCTTACAACAGTAGAAAAAGGAGTGGTAAAAGATTGAACTGACGCCGCGATTGGTAGTGAAGCTCACTGCCCAGAGGCTTCACTCGTACTGACGAGTGAAGCTAGGGATGAAAAATAAGACACATATTTCCGTTAGCACTTACGGTATTTTCCGTTCTAGAAAATCTGGCTGCAACTCACGTTGAGTTTATATATAAACTAGTTTCCACACGCAACCTAAGTCGCGTGCAAAACTAAGTTGTTCAGTAGGTACTTAGTAGTTAGTACACAAACAATATTATCACTGAAACTACACGAGGTTTCAGTGGCGGGTCACACTTTAGGTATTTACCATTTGAATTTGTTAGCATGACTTATTTTGTATGAAGGCCATTCGTTTCTTAGAGATCTTGTACTTATTATAATGGTAATAGATGAGGAAGTAGATTCTAGATGAAATTCTAGGTAGCAAACCGGTATTTTGGTTCGTAATAATGAGCTTGAATATTTAAGAAAACCGTGACCGTGGATGAGGAAACCGAAATGAATGTCCTAGAACCAAAAGTTTTAAGACATGTGCCATCTGTCAACCAACCCGCACTGTGCCCGCGTGGTAGATTACAGCCCTCTCCTTCTCGAAGAGAGAAGGCCTGTATCCCAGCAGTGGTGGGAACATTATAGGCTGATTATGCTCAGGTATGCTCACCAAGTAAATTAAATTTTCCGTCAATTTAATTCAAATCAAAGTTCTCAATTCCATTGATAAGATTGTCTTTCGACACAAGTCCCAAGACACTTGTGTCGAAAGACAATCTCATTATATTTACCAAGGTAAAGGAAATTTTCAAATTACAATTAGGCAGATTTTAATTTATTCAAAATTATTGAAAATGTTTCTTAGAAAACGGAAAGATCAAAAGATACCTAACGACAATGTCAAAGCCTTTCAATTATTAATCAAGGGACAAACTTCTGCCCTTGTCTTTTAAATTAAGTATGCAAATTTATCGAACTAAAAACAATTAAGTTTCGTTTGCTAAGATAGAAGAAACAATAACTCAAAGAGTTTTTCTTCTTTATATCAACCTTGAACTGCCTTAACAAATGAAGAATTGAAGACTCTTTACAATCTAAGTAGAATATAACAAAAAATCTTTTGAATACATCATTAAAGTAAGTACATAAGTACTTACTGGACTTTGTGTACATTCTAACAAAAGTAGGCAGTTAAAATACTTACATGAAAATTTATTTTGTAGGATCAATACCATTCAAGTCCAAAACCCTTTGTTGCCTATTTCCCAAATAAAAGCTATATTGAATGAATGAATGAATGAATGAATGATATATTTATTTGCAAGAATATAGGTAACATAAGTTCGTAACATTTATAAGAGTTTCACTATATTCGGCTTTTCAGCCGTACAAATATTTAGATTTTACATTCTTGATAGCATGCATTTAGTAACAATAATATAAAATACTAATAATAATTTCATAATTTAAATTGTGATTACATGCAATTAATAAAATTAAATACAATTGTTCATTTCAAATAATAATTTATAATAAAATAATAATGTCAAGAAATAAATAAGCAAAATAAGTAAATATTACAATACAATGCAATCCCGGGATTCATTAGTCAAAATCAAAGTCAAATTATTTATTTCAAGTAGACCATTGGACCAAACACAAATACATAATAAACTTCAAATACAAGAAAATAGAATTGATTCTAGATCCCTTCCAAAAGATAGTTTCGATTTCGAATGGAGAAGAATAGGTAAGAAACGCCATAGTTCCTGTTTTAATTTTTTTTTGTATACATTTATTACCTAGGTATATAATTAGGTATATTATTAAAACGGTGTGGTATGGTAAGTAAATGAAACACTCTATCAGCCTCTGGAATGTATAATTTTCAGGACAAAGTCTGACTTATCTCTCACAAACACTACAGCGTTACATAAACACGTATTGTTCTAATTACTCTTCATAATGACCAATTTATCATCACACTTACTCCAGCTGACATTTGTAATCAAGCACCCAGGGAATAGAGGGTGATGGATTGGGAACAAAATTGGATTTATACTAAGCTTACCTTATTATCAATAATGGTTTTGTTTGACATACTCGTAATTCACTCAGCTGCCAAATAAAATATGTTGATAGAAAAATATTCTGACATAATAATAATTTATGAACCAATATCTTTCGATTAGTGTTACATTAAAATTCATGTTTAATTAAAACGGGACTCAAATATTTGCCTAAAGTCGCAAATAACAAAGACACAATGTCAATATTTAGTGGAAAAGCATGGTCACCGAAGGTTAAGCTACGTTTGCCGAGGTCGGTCCGCGGATGGGTGAGTATTCACAACATCAAGACCGTTTTATGCTTCGGAAAGCGCGTTAAGCCGTTGGTCCTGGCTTTCATTCGTAGATCTTTAACAGTCTATAGGGGTAGTCAGAAGCCCGAAAGTCTGACAACCAGTCCTTCCAAGGGGTATCGTGTTACCCGGTAACTACGTTGTGTAATCCAGATAGGCAGTCGCTCCGTGTAAAATACTGGTATTCAGCTGCAACCGGTTAGACTGGTCCGGGTGCAGGTCCGGGATCCGGTTGTTCAGTTTAAAAAACACAAAGAATAAATAATAATGTCAGAAAATGGGATTCTATGGAAATAGCAAATGGGACCCATCGTTAATACTTAAAAAATGGGATCTAAAACTGGGATCTAACGGAAAATAAATCAAAATACGTGTAAGCATCAGAACACATGAAAACAGGAAAATGACGTCAATCCACAATCCTCGGAAGAGTAAATCGAAGTGACGATAATCGGAAATCGTAAGTCACGTCTCACGTTTATATAGTGATAGTAAATAAGCAGTCAGAATATATACCGATATCCGATATCCAATACCAGCCGGGGTACTGCTACTATAATGTTTCCACTGCTGGGACACAGGCCTCCTCTCTTCAAGCGGGAGTGGGCTGTAATCTACCACGTGGGCCCAGTGCGGGTTGGTAGATGTCACATGTCTTCGAATATTTGGTGCTATCTATTCCCTCGCGATATTTTCCTTCACCGTTAATTTGAAAACTACCTACTTACTGCGTAACAAACATAAAATGGCAATCGATCACAATGCCTTTCATTTTGACAGTTCAGTCACGTTCATTGCGTTATTTACGTTGTTGAGCAGACGATTTTTTCAAACTTATGAATCAATGGATGTCAAAATGAAAGGCATTGCTATCGATTGCCTTTTACTGATTTCTCCGTAAGAGATATAATAATATGTAGCCAGAATATGCTGCGTAATCCCTACGAATGTAAAAACAAACATAGTTTCAGCACGTAGTTCGTTGGGAATGTTTAAACAGCAGGAAGTCTGAAAACTTTTCAACATGAGAATCCCATTTAAACTATCATAGAAACTAACTTGCATAGAATACGTCCTTAACAGCATTATCTTAGCGTAGTCTCAAATCCAAGGTTTGAGCTACTTCATTATACAGAATTTCCATGCGAAAGGCGGAAAATTTTGCGAAGCCTTATACCTATGACCAGCGGTAAGATTGCTATCGTGCTTTCAAATATTCGTTGTCAACCCGTCCACGCAAGGGATATCTACCGGTGGCAAACGATTCCTTAGATTAGAAAAGAAACCAAATCGTTGAACTGCAAAATCATGCAAAATTACATGTGGGTAACAGATTTTTTTTTTATTTCTAATGTATTTGCTCTTGACTCTAGTCTAGGTCTAGATTAGATAGAATACTCTTTACTATTTACACCACGAATTACAAACACAAATGTAGAAATTTTACATGCATAATGCATAACCAGCCTATAACATTCCTCTGCTGGGACATGGCCTCCGTGGTGGTGGTGGTGGCGTGGTGGTGGACCACGCGGGCCCAGTGCTGGTAGGTAGATATCACATGTCTTCGAATTTTTGGTTCGAGGACATGACATGCCTTGTTTTATATCATGTTTCCTCACGATATTTTCCGTCACCGTTTTGAGAGCAGTGGCAGAGAATTTTGCATAGGGTAACATCTTCTTAGAGTGTCGATAGCAATCTAAATGTACTCGGCCCAGAACTCGGCTACTTGATAATGGGCGGTCTTATCGCTAAAAGAAGGGATCTTGTAAAGACAACCTTTGGATGAATGAGAGGCAATACTTCAGATAGGACAGACAGTCTCTGTAGGGAATGACTCGGAAAATCAATTTGCCATTAATTACAGGAATTCCATGAAGTTGCTTGTAAACTCCATAACGGGCACAATCTGTGTTTGATTACAGGGTGACCAGCGGGCTAATTGCGTGACACACTATCAGCACTAGCAATGGGTTTCATTTAGACAGTTCAACAACATACATTGCGTTGTTTCAGCAGACACATTTTCCGAACATATGAAGTAGGTAATGGATTAGCAATATCGTTCAAAATTATTCAGATTTAGATTAATATTGTGTTAGAGTGCAGCTCTATAGTAATGTGGCTGGGTCACTGGAAATGGAGGCTGAACTTTCCTATAAGGCTGGTTTTATAGTCACGCCGCTAGACGCGCCGCAGGGCAGCGTGCGCTTGAACAACGGTGCACTTTATTACTGAACGACGCTGCTCAAGCGCGCGACTTTGAATCGCAACTACTACCCCATACATCCGAACGCGCGCGTCTAACGGCGTGACTATAAAACCAGCCTAACATAGACTCGATCACGTCATGCTACGGGCTGGTCGGAGGGGTATAGGCTTGGGGATGCAGCTAAGACGGCCTCTCCTGACGTGCCGGCGTCCTCGCAGACCTCAACAACCTACATATAAAGGTAACAGGTACTTAACATAGGGTATGACATCATTCCTGCAGTTATCGAATAACCAGTGTCGTATTATCCTGGTTTATAGTTAATCCGAGATAGCGAATCCAAACAGGCCATCAATGCGTGTAACATAAAACATCACGTATGTTTTTTCTTGAAGGGTTAAGCAGAGATGTATCTACATTACATCCACATTTCGATTTCGCCCGTTATGTTTAAGTCCCATGTAACAGGAAGCGAGCCTATTGCCATCAACCGGGCACAAATCCAAAAAGAAATCAATGCTTGTGTTTTGTGCAAAAGCGCATTGGATATACATTATAAATAAACCAACTGTTCAATTCACAGTATAGTCATAAAAATCTAAGATTAGTAACGCGTAACTGTTGCATGAAAAATCAATAACATGCGCGTGCGGCGTGTATGTGTGAATACGTTGACGTTATTATTTTAGTAATCGTAAACGAATCAAAACGTAAGTAATCGTACGTTTTACATGTGCGAAAATGCTGATCACTTTTGGACTTTGTCACAATAAACTCGTTTATCAATTGATGTAAAGTCTGTGAAATTAATTGTTTGACAAATGGACGCTAGTCAATTTGCCATGTTCGAGCCGTAGCATACAACTGTCAAAGTTGTGTTACTAGTCAATTTGCTTAACAACTTTATTTGCATCGTTTGATATGATGAGGTTCTAGTATGGTTAAGGTCTTCATTAGTCGACCATACGAACCTACTTGTTACGTACACTAGGTATACATTTTGGTTTGATTACAGCTAACACAACTAAAGAATAAGTATCTGATAGTAGTACAAAATAATGATAATATTGATCATGACGCACAAGAGTTCAAGCGCCAGATGTTTTCCTGGAATCCTGTTGCTAAAAAATAGGAGTTATTTCGGTCTGAAAGCAATAACAAGTAAATGATCATTATATAATAGCTTAATAAATTAATGACGTATCGAAGACACTAACTTGCAGCAGAACAGACATAAATTAGAGTTCCCATAATATATTCAACTAAATCCCAGACACGTATAATAATCATCATCATCTGCCTAGCCTTTTCTGAACTATGTTGGGGTCGGCTTCCAGTCAACCGGATGCAGCTGAGTACCAGTATTTTACAAGGAGCGACTACATATCTGACCTCCACAACCCAGTTTCTGGGTAAAACGAAACCCCTTGGTAAGACTGGTTGTCAGACTTTCAGGCTTCTGACGACCCGTAACGACTGTCAAAGATCCACGAATGACAGCCGAGACCAACGGCTTAACGTGCTTACCGAGGCACGGAGGTCGGAGGGGTCTTGGTATGTAAAGATGGTCACCCATCCACGGACCAACCGCGGCAAGCGTAGCTTAACCTGATCGATTGACGCGTGCGGCTGTTATTACTTAGCAAAGACTAATACTTAGCCACAAGCCCCTGTAGACACGTATAATAATAAGCACTTTAATGCTGAACATTTTGCGTTGTGGTATTTTCAGTAACAGTATACAGAATGTCTCTTAGTTCAATGTGCGTCTTGACAAAGGGCTCCTTTAAAAACTTCGACTGTTTCATATCTTTCGCAAACCTTCTCCAATTTGGACCCGCTGTGAGCTTCAATTTGGACCCGCTGTGAGCTTTAATTCGTCATTCCATCTTTTGTATTGTCGTTCCCTGTTCCTTTCCGAATTCCACACACGTAAATTACAGTAAGGTGCAAAAAAGTAGTAAGTTTAGTAAGTAACATGACAATGAAAACACATCAAGTCCCTGAAAACAACATCTAGTCCCATCTAGTAGTCTAGGCACTGAAAACTGGAACAAAAATGTGAGAAAATTGCCCCGCACTTTTACCGTACTTAAAAACCCCATCAACCTCCTTTCCTGTCCTCCTAAAATAGGACATTTACAACCACTAAGTAAATAGTTATTTAGAGCGGATGGCGGTGAATTTCCTCAATTTTTGGGTCATTACGCTAAAACACGATCCTGTCCCACTCTGACGTCATCCCCGAAGGAGACCGAAGTGGTTAACATTGAGTTTGTGTAAATATATGTACAGTTTGCGACAAAATTATGTTACACTTCGTGGAAATTCAACAATAATTTTCTCCTTAATTACTGTAGATTATGACATGCATACTGCATAGTGTGTGGTATGCAACCTTTTCTAGTAATCCTATCCAATAGGATAGGAATAGTAGGGATAGTAGGAAGTATCCTACTAATATTATAAACGCGAAAGTTTGTGAGGATTGAGTAATGGATGGATGGATGTTTGTTACTCTTTCACGCAAAAACTACTGAACGGATTTGGATGAAATTTGGCACACAAATAGTTTATAACCAGGATTAACACATATGATACTTTTTATCCCGAAATTCCCACGTGATCGAAACTTATGCGGGCGAAACCGCGGGGCGCTGCTAGTAATATTATAAACGCGAACATATTTTGTGAGGATGGTTAGATGGATGAATGGATGTTCGTTACGCTTTCACGTAAAAACTACTGAACGGATTTTGATGAAATCCAACAGTAATATAGCTTATACATCAGAATAACACATAGGCTATAATTTATAAAGATATTGTCGAAATTGGATTTGATTGGAAAAGCTAGTTATGGAATAATGGCATAAAGTTATGAGATAACGCCAATTATACGAATTTAGAAGGAAGGAAAAAAGTAGGGGTCAGATTAGCTGAAATGCGATGTCATCATATAAAATGTAAAATGATTTCATTATTATTTAAATAAATTACGAGTTGAATTCTAATCAAGTCTTTTATTGATCCCAACCGGTAGAAGTCTTTATTGATTTAATTTATGATGTGTTCTGCATAATCCAGCATCTTCGCACAAATCCGTTTGTAAATTATATAATTGAACAAACTTAACGACTAGCTAGTTTAAGATTGTATGTGTAGATAGGTATATGACATATTGTTGTCCTTGACTGTACATTGTACAACGGTGCTAACATACACACCTACTGTTATAGCACAGAATACTTAATAGTACCTACTGTTATAGTTCGTATAAACTTTACAACTGTTAGGACAGATTGTGTCCGCGTGTATACAATGTATAACTGAATTAATGCACACTATGAAAGTAGTTTGTTCAGAATCGTTTACGGAAGCGATTCCTGTCATTTTTAACCGACTTCATTAACCGACTTCAAAAAGGAGATTCTGTATTCGACCCGTATGTATGTAGGTATGTATGTTTGTATGTCCTCGATTTTCTCAAAAACTAATGAACCAATTTTGATAATTCTTAATTGCGGAAGTCGGTGTCAAAAAACGAAAATGCGGAACCAACGACACCGACTTCCAAAATTAAAGTTATTCATCACTTTGTAGTTTTTTTTTTGAAGTCGGTTGTTTTTTTTTTTTTTTGTAAAAAAGTTTTTAATATACCTAGATATTTTTTTACCTCAAAACCAATTAAAACTATGTAAATTACATTCACACTTCCGCTGGCTGTACGTACAGTCAAAACAAACCAAAATGGACGAAGTACCTACCGCTAGACCCTTTTATACGTGTGCGAATATGTGCGTGCGTAGATTTGTAATGTGACCACAATGTTCGCCCACAATCAGAATTAGTAATTTAATAAATAAACTATGTTTTATAAATGTTAGTAAAAATTCAGTATAATGTATTATGATGATCTATATAATACATAATATTCTAGTTGGGGTGTTCGGTGGTGTGCGTTAATTCCGGAACATGTTGTATAATATGTAAATTATGTAAAACTTTGCAAATAAAAGCAACGTGTAAATTATTACGGAGATCGATTGAAAATTAGTTCGTAAGAATGTATGAATTTAGTAAGTTTCTGTGTTTTTTCTGCTGATTTCAGCAGGCACGTAGTACGTTGTATTATTTATTATTTATAATATTAGTGTAGATTACGTAACTTCAAGTTTCCCATTTGCTTTTGTCATTTTCTAATGAAGCCAAGCATGAAAACACAACAGTGACGTCATACCTTGACACATGAAAATTGAAAATACGTCTTCCTTTTCAGAATTTCCTCTAGCACAAACAACGGTAAAGTCAGTTCCATTTACTAAAACAATATTAGCATATTTAGCATTTATTTACAATATAATGTGAAATGTAGATAGATCTAATGAATGACGAACTGTTTTACTTGCATAGATGTAGGTACTATGTAAATCAGTTGTTGATAAAGACAGCGCTCGTTTTCACGTGATTATGTACTTAAGGTATTTAAATAATCACAGGTTTAAAGTACAATTTAATTACTCTTACATTATAAGAAATATTTTAGAGGTGTTTAGTCTATTCTTATTTCCTAGTCAACTCTTTATCAAGACTTTACGAATAAGTAATTGCAACTGCGTATAATCGATACCTCTGGCTCAAAGGGCGTAGTATGTCAAAATGCCCAAAATGTGCTGTACGCCCTTTGACCCCAGAGGTATCGGTATGTGTTTATGTCGTGACTGCCTATCTGACCTCCACAACCCAGTTACTGGGTAACACAATACCCCTTCTTGGTAAGACTGTTGGAAGGTTGTCAGACTTTCGGGCTTCTGACTACCCGTAGGAACGACTGTCAAAGACTTACAAATGACAACCGGGACTAACGGCCTAATGTGCTTTACGAGTCAAAGAAGGATATTGGTAAGTAATGGATGGTCACCCATCCACGGACCGACCTCGGCAAACGTAGCTTAACCTTCGATCGACCCATGAATACAAATACAATAATCAATAATAAAGTTTATGTTACATCAAGAAAGTATTAATAGTAATCCTGGTTCTCACATCACGTATTCTGTAAGGTAATATAGCAAAGCTTTTTGAACAGATGCTGTGGTTTTAACCTAAATATAGCAATTGATCCTATTTTAACTTATTATGGAATTTTCCGGATAACAATAACGATGCGAAATAATATTAGGTATTTTGTGGTGCAATTTAAATGTGTGTTATAGCAGTGCAATTTGTGTACAAAGCCGATTCACCTACATATTATGTTGCTACTCTACTGACATCTTGAAGGGTCTGTGAGCAATGCGAGCAATTACTTGACAACTGCCCAAAAAAAGAAGGAAAAAAGGAGTATGTAAGGCTCGTAGCAGGTGGCGTTCTGTAGTTTCTACCTACCCCCATCCCCATGGGATGAAGCCGTGAGTTTATGTTTATGTACGCACAAAAAAAGGAGTGTTATTATGTTTTCTTTCACGAAATCAAATCAATTCAAACTAGGCTAAGAATTAGAACTTTTTGAACGTGAACATTACATAAGACAGCCCAAAAACGCCCGCCCTTCACCACTTCCTAATGTTTTAGCTGGGAAGAAAGGCGCAGCAAACTTACAAGAAGACCAAGTAACTTTGGTTACTTTTCCAGCGATCCGAAGATTTCAATTTAAGTACTTGATACCTCGCTTAGGTATAACTCCTAACTTCAAGATCGAAAACCAATATTATCTTTACTCCATCGTTTAGCAAATTAGCACATGAATGTAGGCGGTTCGCTGGTAGTAGGTCTCATAAACCAAGTAAACACATTAGCAGTAACTGTACCCAACTCATAATTTTGCTAATTATATCTGTAGTCTGTACATACATCACGCAGTACTGTTAGCAGACCGATAGCCGGATTGCATTGGTGTCCTACAAAGGACCGCGGGTAAGACCTAAATGGGACTCGGACATACCAGGGCAGCATGGCACAAAAGGGAGGACGCCTTGCCTAAGCAGTGTGTGTAACAAAGCTACCAATGATGATGACGATGAAACACACATGAACGAATCTTACTCTCGTGTATTTCCGCAGATACTCGGATGTTTTTGGCTCTCGACTGAAACCGTTCTCATGGGCTACACCGTATCTCCATTTCTAGGTAGAGCATTTCTGATCTACACAAGAACATAAAAGTTCTAAGTTATTTATCACCGTTTAAATTGTTTCGCACGTTCAGTTCGTCTTTGAAACTGGTGATAAAATAAAATGAACTCCTGCACCGAATGTTTACTAAACACACTGTTAGTTTGTTACGGCCATGGAACTGCGAACATCGCAGCTCTGTTTAATGTCGGCGATGCTGTGTTTGAAATGGACGACTTTTACGAACTGTTTCGCGTTTTATAGTTTTTCGGTTCGTTACTGAAAGTTGAAACAAAATTGTAAGGATTTTTTTAGGGTTGGATATATGAACCGAAAATGTTGTCCATGGTCTCACTCATGCCATGCACATGCACAAATCCACATCAGATAAAACAAGTTTGATAATTACTTACATTGAAATGTTTTCCAAAATGGACGGTGTCCGTAATCAAGTCACAAGTTACATTTTCAACTATTAAAGTAATTATTACTTGAAACTCTGACATTCGCGCGAAGAGCACCCTACGGAAATTATAAATAACTCAAATGGAAATAATAAGCGTAGGAATTTGAATAAATTTCAACCTCAAAGCGTTGTATTTTGAAAAGAATCTATTACCATTCTTGGGGCAGACGTTCCCGACGCATCGAGCTGACTGAAATTCATATGAAATGGAGGGAACTTGGTGGGCATGCTAAACACGACAGCTATTTTGATTTACAAATAGGGTAACGTAACCCACGGACCCACAGGAATTGCTGGACCAGACATACGGACAAGTTGTGGATAACATTTGAAAAGTAGGTATCTTTAGTTTCGGAATGTCAAAAACATTTTTATTAATTTTAATGTATTGAAACAGTAAAGTATTATTGCGTGCAAAACGAAACAAGCATGGTCTTAATGAGAGTAATCTGAATTTCGACGAAATAAATCAGTTTGATTTGAATTTTGAGACTCATACAAGACAATAAAATGGCCGCCGATCGGTATGCTAGCAATCTCTTCAGTATAGTAATTAAAAGCGTTAACGAGTCAAACTGACTTTGATAAAAAATAAACACGACACAAGAGCCTTTAAGGAAAAACCGTCAGCTTTTGTAATTGTTTCTTTGCGTTTTAATTAGATTGTATAAGCGGCTTAATTTGTGCGCCAACAACTTTGTTTATCTTAACTTTGTTTTATTGGGTTTGTTACTCAATAAATACCTACTCATTAGTACCAAGACATCATCATCCACCTGCCTTTATCCCAATTAGACAATCTATACTAATAATAAAGCTGAAGAGTTTGTTTGTTTGAATGCGCTAATCACAAAAAATCTCTTTGCATTTGATAGCCTAATTCTTGAGGAAGGCTACAGGCTATTTAATATCACGCTAGGACCAATAGAAGCCGAGCAAAAAGAAAAAAGATCAGAAAGAACGCTAAGCGAAAACGAACTAATAGCGACGGGGAGTTTTAAAAAACGTGGCTGTTATTTTAGTGTAAGCATTGTTTCATCTTACATGCGAACGAAGTCGCGGGCAGAAGCTATTTAATAATAAAATCAAGGAGATTTCTAGAAAACCAGCCTCAAAATACAACACGACATTAAAGCAACTGTAAATGGTACAGAAAACAAACCGAAAGGGTACACACACACAGGGGAAATTACATCATAGTAGCCGGACGGGTGTTGTGTTACCCTTAATTGAAAAACAGCCATGGCATTTTGTACGAGCTCCCGCCAATAAAAGGAGACTGTTCAAACTGCCAACCCAAGTCCCAACCAATCATTAAATCCCTAGACACTGTGGTATTCCAATTTCCTCGATATGTACACATTGGCTTTTTGAATAAAACAGGAACTGTCGAGGGAGTTTCAATAAAGATAATTTCGTATGCATGGCAGCGTTTGCTCTGATCAATAGAACGGGAAAAATGTAAATTTTATCGATAGCAGTAGTCATAGAATGAAGTTAATTTGAAGTCATTGAAATTCTAACAGTTTTTCCATCGTATTCTGAATAGCATTTAATTTTGAAAGAAAGAAAAATAGGTTTATTTGTCACAGAAACACGTGCATACAAAAAGATAATTAATTCATTAGAATTAAAAATATATCCTAGATAATACTGAAAGCTCGAAAAAAATGTTTTTTTTCCTCTTTGCACCAAAAACAGTTCCTTGTAACATTCATAAAAAATGCGAGCTTTTATCCACACAGAGCAGCTTAACTTAATAAAAAAAATATGACATCATTCGGATGGTAAACATTTTAGTACAACGTAGCATAATCAGCCTATGATGTTCCCACTGCTGGGACACAGGCCTTCTCTCTGTGAGAGGGAGTGGGCCGTAATCCACCACACCGGCTCAGTGCGTGTAGATGTCACGTATTCGATTTTTTTATTCTAGGACATGCCGGTTTCCTCACGATGTTTTCCTTCACCGTTTTGATAGCAGTGGTGATGAAATAATTTACTAAAAGTAAAGCGCCTTACTGAGTTCGAACCTACGACCTACAACTCGTAAGTCGCGGCCGTTACCACTGGGCCACCACTGCTACTTCTTCTCCTCCTAAACATTCTATTGTTCCATAACCCCAAGAAAATTAAACAAAAGGAAAAACGAATTATCTACAAAAAGATATCGATTCAGGTGAATCGAGATCTTTTTGTAGATAATTCGTTTGTAGGAGATCAGGTGATCTCATTAAAGCTTTGTTTGTGAAACATATAAACCCACGCTCTGAGTAAATAATACTGCTTTCTTTAAATCAAAGAATCGTGTACCAAAAACGTGTGACCTTTAGGCCTAAGGAAATGCTGGGGTCGATACCAGTTTCTGAATAAACGAAGTGCTCAAATTGCAGCTGACCTTACCTTTGTACCTAAGCAAGCATCCTCACCATTGTTCCGCATTCTGGCTTTGACTCACATGCATACCTCGTTTACTTCTGCAGCTACCAAGCTTATATCTTTGTTTTAACTGCCTCTGCATCTCAAAGGTTATATCGGCTATGCTTTCGCCAGAGCTGTCATAAAAACGAATTAGGTACTTAAAATTAAAAAAAAATGTTAAAGGATGTTCCCTCTTATTTAATTGTGATCAAACTTGGGGAACGTTCCGCTCATTAATTTATAAATCAAGTTTTCTTCAAACTCACGTTTTGATTAGGTTCTTTATAATGTATTAAATTACCTACCTAGGTGCTTCATAGAAAAAATATTTATACATTCCATTGTGTCACGTTGACTGACAATATTGTAGGAATTTTCGATAAGTAATGAGAAGTACAAAAAAGATGTTTTAGGTAATTAATCAAGAAGTCACATTTATAATGTCGTAAATCTCTATCGAGCGACTGTTAATTAGCATTAATTAAATGACCTGTCTCGCTGGCTCCGCTAATTAATTTATATCACGCCTTCATCAACAATGGCTTGACTCTCCGAAGACTCATGAAACTATCAACTATGGGTGAAGCCAATGAAGCGAACGGGATAAGTTGAATCAAACAATAAATATGCTGATGACAGACCACGGCTAAGCTATCTATACAAAGGGCACGCCACGATCGTGGCGATAAGACCCCTCTTTGAGGAGTGGCTAGAGAGGCGTCACGGCGTTCTCACCTACCGCCTGACGCAGGTCCTCACCGGACACGGATGTTTCGGGAGGTTCCTGCACATCATCAGGCGGGAGGAGACGCCCGGGTGTCACCATTGCGAGGATCGCCCAGAGGACACGGTGGAGCATACGGTGGAGGTCTGCCCCGCTTGGGCGGAGCACCGCCGTGTCCTCGTAGAGGCGATCGGCAACGGCGGCGACCTCTCGCGTCCGGCCCAGGTTCAAGCCATGGTCCGGGGCGAGAGGGAGTGGGAGGCGGTCACCTCCTTCTGCGAAGCAGTCATGCTAGCGAAGGAGGTGGCGGGACGGCTCAGGGAGAGAGCCGCACGCCTCAGCCGCCGCGGGAGACGCTACGGGCGTCGGGAGCCGCGTGACGACTCCCGGCCACCGTAGGCGCGGGCCTGCGGACGGAGAGTAATGGGTAGCTCTCCGTCTGATCAGGACCAGGCCCGTGCCGGACGGCGCGTATGTGTTCCACGCGCGCCTCAAAGAGATGTCAGCATAAAGGAAGGGGCCCGCCAGGGCCGAAGCCTGCCGGGGTAGCGGGATCGTCCGAAAGGGTTACCGCTGCCCCGGAACATAAAGGGCTAAGGAAGGAACACGGGTGGGTTTTAGTCAGTAAGAGTCTGACACTCCCTTCCGCTCCACCCAGAGCGGGAGGAGTCATTAGATGATTTCCCATCCAAAAAAAAAAAAAAAAAAAGCTATCTATACAAAGTAACATCTCTCTACACATACAAGTCACTTCTGTATCCACTCTGTCTATTGTCACTAGGTGAGGCTATAGGCTGAACTGAAACCAAAGTCCTCTATCACTAAAACTATCTTTAAGCAGCCTTACGAATTTTCGAATCACGATTCATATAACAAGGGTCTCATGTCATTGTAGGGCTGGTCTACAAATTCAAGGTCGCTCAGCGCGCTACGTAGCGGGCTATGCTCGGAGTTGCTCTAAGGGATAAAATTAATTCATCCGGAAAAGAACCGGAGTTACCGACATAGCATGCAGAGTAAGCAAACAGAAGTGGCAGTGGGCTAGCCATGTTTGTTGAAGGATCGATAGCCGGTGGAGCAGACGAGTACTGGAGTGGAGACAGCAAGCGAAGTGTGGGACTCACCCCACCTAGATGGCGGCCACTTAAAAAGGCGGCTAGGACAGATTGGATGCAGAAGGCGGAGGACAGGATGTTGTGGCGTAGCCCGGGAGAGGCTTATGTCCAAAAGTGGATTGCGAGGCTGAGTTGATGGATTTATATGAGTGTCATCATAGGGCGAGCTATTCAAATGATCGGTAGAATCACCACCTTGTCGGATGCCGGTAACTAAATCAACAGCGTGTATAATCTGTGGTTCACATAGGAAACATTGGTTCGGAAACTTAATACAAAGTGTAAAGCAGCATAAGCATCAGCCCGCCATATTACGGCGAGTAATATTAGACTCGTTAATGTCTGCCTACACTGTTGTCTGCGGTTGATCGACCATTATTACGTACCGAAACCACCGCACCGGGGAATATAAGTATGTCTATAACTGCCTTATTCCCGCGAGCTAGTCTGCCCACAGTTTTGTTGTAGTTTCCGCCTTTCCGATGAAAGTTTGAGTTTGCATTCGTAACTTTTTCGCTGGCAAAGTTAAATGAAAATGTTTTTATGTAAGTATTTTGAAAGGATAGGTACGGTAATTTTTCGTGTTATCGTTAAGTTTCATATTATAAAAGAAGAAACGCTGTACTAAATGGTAGTCGAGAAACGTGATAGTAGCCTTGTTAACGCTCTAAATATCAAGGACGATAATATACCTAATCAAAGTGAGTAAGCTTGTAATGGTATAGATTCGCAAACTCCGTCGCTATCACCCGGAAAAAATCAAATAATAAATTATGTTATCATACTTATCACTCACGCCTACGTATCAGAGTAACACCTCAGATAAGATTTGAGCACAAGAGTAAAGTAAGTAAGTACGAGTACAAACAATTTAATCTGACATCGCGATTTAGATAAGCTTTTAATCGAGGGCCCGACGTTGATGCAGAGGCTTTATCTAAAAAGCCTTTTTGCAAAATCGAT
The DNA here is from genome assembly GCA_914767645.1 of Hydraecia micacea. Lineage (NCBI taxonomy): Eukaryota > Metazoa > Arthropoda > Insecta > Lepidoptera > Noctuidae > Hydraecia > Hydraecia micacea. The sequence continues at coordinate 9,704,096 of OU611794.1, forward strand.
GTAATTTCCGACTGACAGAGTAAAGTATGAAATTAGAGGAACGTTGATTAAACTGTCATCGGCCATTAAGTCGCTAATTGATTTTGGACAAGCCACTGTTCTATCGAACAGTTTGTTGCGTCAATTTACATCAATTTAATAATTGGGGCAATAACGATTTAACGCTGTTCACGTTCACAGTCACAGCAGAGACTACTGACCACTTGCAAAATAAAACTTGAAGAAAAAACTACATTTTTTTTTTATTTAGCTCCAAAAAAAGATGCACTTACACATAGGGCAACATCAGTTATTAAGTAGGTGCAATTGACACTGATAGGAGATGACAGCATGCACAAGAAAATTAATAACTAAACTAACAAAGTTGAAATAATAATAAATAGGTAACATTTGAAAAAGATTTCTTTTAAGGTGGCATTGATGACATATATTTGCTCTGATCATACCCTCTAACAATAAACGAGGACAAACTACTTATAAAACCTGTTTTAGCCGAAAGGAAATAAATATAAGAAGCTGTGTGGACGCAACCGATAAAACCGACCCCTGTCTTCACTCGGCTTTGACGAGGATTGATATACAAGTAATTGGACTGTCTGCCGTAGGTTAGAAACTTAATAATCGTTACTATAAATAAATAAATAAAAATATTATCTTTTTGTTTTCAGCGGCTCCTTACTTTTTTTTAATTCGCTAACCGTAGTATGACCAAATGTATGTGTATGTATGAACGTGCACGAAACTGAAAAAGAGTAAGTAAAGAATAATAAAACCGGCCAAGTGCGAGTCGGACTCGCAAACGAAGCGTCACATTTATTTTGTAGTTATCAAATTGTTTTCATAATTACAAAATAGATCAATCATGTTCCTCAATCATGGTCCATCTTTCATCATGTTCCTGTCTATCTTCCGACAGATATCGGATACTATAAGTCTGACAATCGGATTGACGGGAAGACGGCACAGTTGCTTCCGCAGCTCAACTCCTTTAATTAGTAGGCGGAAATTATCCACCGTCTTCACCGACACCAATCGATATTTCAGTGTGGTCCTCTAGTTTAATTAAAGTTAGTTTTTTTTAAAGGATGAAAACTGTTCTTTACATGCAATCCCACGCAACAAGTCGTCGGCAAACAAACAACTAAACTTAGAAGGTCAAGAAAACAGAGCACAGGCGGCTAGATGAAAACAAATGTCTGCAGGAAAAAGCTTGGGATCACTTAAAGTATTTACGCCCACATTGGGTCCGTGCGCCGTAAATAAAGACCACACTTGTTTATGACCGAGAGAGTACCGGTTTCTTATGGCGAATATCATGTTAATTATTGAGGTAGAATTGTAGGAAGTATAGTACACACGACGACATATCAAGATAAACATCTCCCAGTTTTAGCTGACCTCCCATTGTATAGGATTTTCGTACAATGAAAAGTCGGCTTATACTGCAAATGTATAGCTTGATTTGTCGTCGTGCGTACCTTCTCTAAAAGTTTGAGCCTTTTAAACAAGATATTATTAATCTGACAATGTGCGTATGATGGTTGCTGATGGTAAAAGAATTGTTAGTTTTGGTGGATGACTTACAAAGGTCCGAGGGCAAAACCTAGATGAGACTTACTTACACAGACCTGTGAAACATTGCACAAAGGGGGGAAGCCTTTACTGAGCAGTGAGTGGGACATAGCTGTTGTCCAAAAGAAAAATTGAACTCGTGGCATCCACGTTTGTTACCATAGTTTAATCCAACACCCGTAACGAATCAGGACCCGAAAAAAAAATCATTGATGCAGTTCCGTAATTTAGAAAAAAGTCGTTAGCAATCGTACTCACGAAGCGGAAAGAAACAAAAACATCGTGAACAGAATACAAATGAAGTTTTTAAATGGAACCAAGTCATGAATAAGGTGTGGTGAATAAAAATCAGGAGACGAATTTCCTGGGTACCTTAATCGAATGCTAAACATTCGACGTAGGGAGGCGGCACCGGATGGGGGGCCGCCGTACCGCAGATGGCTGTTTTAGGGGTCTCGTAGACGTAAACAAAACATCGGGCTGCTATAAATGTAGGTACTAGGTAGTATTGAGGAAAATCATAATTCACATCAACAACGTCACGACAGCAAATGCATATTACATTTTTCTGCTTACCAGGTACAGGAAAAATCTTGACAGAACTTACTAAACGGAAGATACAATTTTTTTTTCTCTTCACGTGACTAGAGGGCTAGGCAATTTTTTGGCCAAAGAATCAGCATTGCCATTCAACGTGGCAATGCTGCCAGTCTTTTAGGCACTTTTCCCACTGACAGCGACGCGGACGAATTTTTTTGATGACCTATGATTCTTTACCCTTGTTTTGTTTTATATACGAGTACATGTGCATATTATTATTTTAAGTCTGTAAGTTTATATGGTATCACTGTCACTCAGAAAAAATACCCCTAAGAAAAGGATTACAGGCCGTGAAAGTTGGTCCCTCGTAATGAGTCATATTCATTGAGTATCGATGCTACGATTAGTCGTAGACACGGAGGATACACCCAGCTGTTTATTATTCCTTGCATGCCTTCGTCATATCATAATAAAGTTTTTATAACGGGATGTCTACTTAGGACTTAGTGCATCATTCATAATGAACGGCAGTGTTCACTAGAGGCATGAATGTGATCTAATCTCTTCATGAATTCTTTTGATGTATTGGACATTCTTTTCGTCTCGTCCTGCATTTGTTGAAATCCTGACTCTACCGACAGACAGAAAACCGGACACAAAAGGGAAAGGCAGTGAGACATTGAAGTTTTATGAAATCTGGGAAAAAAACTCTTTTCGTTTAGAAAATAATATCAGTTGTCGGGGGGGTTGTAAAGTTTGTATATTTATGTCTGTAATTTATATGGTGTACAGGTGTAGGTACATAATAAAGAATATTCTAGTCTATTTCATTTTAAAATAGTCATAGCGAATGAGCTACCAAAAAATAAACTGAATAGAGGAAACTAAAAGATTCCATAATTGCTTTTCTTATTTGGATAGGGTCTACAGTTTCGTAAAAGTTTCATTCACTACATGATACAGCTAAAGAAACCTCCCCAAATAATTACAAGGGTTTTATTTTCAATTTCGCTGTTCTGAAGTTTTCTCTTAGTTCTGAGCTTACTTACTTTTTAAGATTTAGTAGCCGTCTATTGATTGGCCATCAGCATAGCAGTGGTGCGTTCTACCGGACAGCCCAGAGCCCTTTCAGACGTACTGACTGTACTGAGGATAGTTTAGTCAGTAGACGTCAAAAATAACATAACCCTCCGCTTTACTAGAAGCCATAAGAAGGGGTTATCCATAAGGATTCCCTATAGCCGTAGCTACTGCACCAAATAAGCAGCCGGTAGCAAGATTACAACTGCTGACTTTGGGCGTTAAGCGTTTTTGGCAAGACAGATTAAGAGACTGGTTACTCCGCCATCTTTGTGATTTTTTGTCCAATAATGTCGACATTTGTGTACGTGATATGATAAGTAAACCTTACATGGGCAAAAGCTCTGTTATCACGGCAAATTAAACATAACGGCAAAATGAGATCATCTGTGTTGGGTAAATACCAAACACTGACATGATACCATGTGACTCTAATATTATCCGATTACATGGCTGACCTTCGAAGCTTTATTGCAATATGTATGTGTGCAAATGACTCATTTTAGTGAAGAGCTGCGTAATTGTTTACATACTCATAAAATATTTCATTATATGTCACACCATTTTCACTATCCATTTAGCATTGAGTTGGTCGTTAGTATAATATAATTGGTCGTATCTCATAACAATTGGGGAGCACTTGAAAGGATCAGCCAAAATAGTTACGATATGAGATTTTCAACCAAGTCAAATCATGGGCCAACTGGTAGGTATTATACTTTTTTACGAAGAACTTATCATGATTAACTGTGTTTCCCTCCTCATTTAACCTTCCCGTCTGCTTTCAAAGCAAGAGTGAACAGACATATTCTGGGCACGCTCGTTCCATTATAGACCTCATCCATCGCTTTCCATCAGGCGTGATCAAGAGCAGGCCCATTCACCAATAAAAAAACATACACACTCAAAACATGATGTAGGAACCTCTCAATATCCAGTCAACAAGATAGTCTATTTCCCTATAATTAATTTAAACCTTGCGTGCAGCAGTGGAAATAAATTAATGAGATAAACTATTACGTGAAGACTTATCAAATGGCTAGATGCAGCCGTGCACACATATTCTTCGTACATTCCGAGTCTTTGAAAGACGAATCCCAAGCAACTGCAGAAACGTAGTGTTTCAAGCACGTCCCTAATTCGTCGTACGTGAACGAGAAACTCGATGGAGAAATAATGATTATTACAGTAATTACTGTCCCCCTTGGTTTTGACTTGAGATAGTGTTGTATCGTGTCGGGTTAGGTTATTTTTTTGTTTGCTGTAAGCTCTATGTATAGCTTACTTAGGACAAAAGTTCTTAAGACGCGTGACTGTGCATAACTGCATATGAATCAAGTGCAGTTGTTTAGTTTTGTTTGAAGGATGCGATTGCCCTTCTAAGATGTATATGTGCTATCGACGAAAACAATACCTATATCAGGACTTGAAATGATGCAATTTTACCCCTTATTATCAATTTTATTATGAAAAGAGCTCTAGATCAACCGGCGGATAAATATGACAAAGTTTTTTTTATCAATAACAGCTGCAGCTATCTTAGAGGAAAACAGTTATTAAACCCATATCATAATAATTGCGTGCACAATACTCTGTGATAAGAGAACAAATTCTTCGATAATATTTTGATAGGTTAATTAACATAGCTAAATTCCTTTTGCAATTGTGTGTACCTGAAGGACGAATTGCTTACAATGCGGAAGCAAAATAATTAGACGTTTTTCATACTCGTGTGTTATTGCGAAATATAGTGCCACCAACATCATTTAGAAATATCCACAATGTACCTAACCTAGATAAAGTGGATAAAACAGAGATTAAAACAGAAGAATAACTAGCAGGGGATCCAGAGGGGGCGGCGGGGGGGGGGGGGGGTTCCAGGGGATCAGACTCGACCGGAATAAATCAACAGAAATTACGTGGCGGCTTTTGTTAACAATTTACTAGAACTCGAAAATGTCTGCCAGGCTTTCTACCAATTTCAAAGCTTACATGAATCGCGAATAGAAAAAAAAACATCGATTCCAAACCGGAACTAAAAATCTGGTAGTAAAGCCAGTCCTGCAGGTCAATCAACCTCCATCGTAGGCAAGGCAACAAGCGAACATACTAAAACCAGTTATCAGTAGCATGCTTGCGATACAAACAATGATTACCATCGATGACATTAAAAATCGTGTACGAACTATCAAACACCGTGTACAATTCGTTATGGACAGACGGAAGGACGGTCAAGGAGGTTCACCTAGTTGGAAAACAAATCTCTTGTCACCTTCAAGGTGAATAGACTTTGGTTTTGGAATATTTTGAAGATCTAATAACAATAAGGACATTACACCTGAGTATCTTTCCTTGTAATGTAATTTGGCGGTCTCGCACCTCGCTGGTCGCTAAAGCCACAGATTACTGAATAGTTACTAAAGCCTTGTTTACACGGTACGATGTAATTGCCTGAGGTATACTATAAGTTAAAGCAGCAATAAAAGTTACTCTGTCTAACTAAACACTATTTAGACGATGCAAGTCGTTGCTTCAATTGTGTAGCCGGTAGGTATGCCACAGGTAATAAACTTGCATCGTGTAAATGAGGTTTAAAAAGCCATAAGATTTAACTTAAAGCTTCAGAAGACATGTCTCAGATACACAGTATCTGTTCCAGGTGTAAAGGCCTTAGATGTGTGATAACTGTGACTTGGTGTAGCAAAGTCAACATAACAACCAGCGAGGTAATTCCGCAACACACTTACAGTAGCAATCGCTTTCATTTTGACAGTTCAACAAGGTTCATTGCTTCATTTACGATGTTGAGCAGACAAATTTTTCAAACATATGAAGCAATGGATTAACAATATCCTGCAAAAGGATTCAGATTGTGATTGATAGTTAGTTACGCAATTAGGGTGCAGATTGTGGATAAAACGTAAAAGTATGCATTTGAACATATTTGAAGCACGAAGAAGATATTTGAGAGAATATATTCTCTTGAACTATATTTTCAACTAAAACCGTGAAGACGAGGTTGTGTATTCGTTTCTCTGTAATCGCCTGTGTGTCGATTAGGTCATTACTTGTTTATATTCATCATCATTCTGCTGCCCTTATCCCATTTTATTTGGGGTCGACGCAACATGTCTTTTCTTCCATACTTCTCTATTAGTCGTCATCTAGGTAGTCGCCCCCTTTCGTTTCGTTGTTACTTACTACTTTTGTCATTACTTGTTTACGTTAAAGAATATTATAACTACTATCAGAACAAATAATAAGGGCTCCCGCACACAGGCGCGACGCGACGGTGTAGCGCGATTTTGGTAGAACAATTTCCTTGAAGCTTTCATAGAAATTGTTCTACAAGTCGCGTCGCGCTTGTCTGCAGGAGCCTTAAGTTTTGTCTTGGAGGAGTCTCTATTCCATTAATTTAATAGAATACCGTAAAAAAATGCAATTAGTCATGGTTAAACAGCACGTAAAGTAGGTTCTTTACATACCTACAAGTTTCTGAAACTTGTTGTCACACGAGGTGATTATAATGTTAAGAGTCGCCTCGTGTTACACCAAGTTGCAAAAACTTGTTGCTTTGCGGTAGGTTGTTTACTTACCTCATTACCAGACACGTGGATTGTGTAATTATTTTCGAACTCGTCACCTTGTTAGCCTCGTGTAAACACTAATTAGAACAAGCAACTCTGCGAATTTCTTTGTATTCACCATTCACCTCAGCTATGTATACAAATAAGTATTGACACACATAAACATAACATTATGCCTGTACGTGTACACCCCGAAGGCAGACGTACACCTATAGTAGGTACACGCACATTTCGCCCGCTCCGTGTAACAGGGAGTCTATTGCCATCAACCGGGCTCCGGGCACGAATTCTCAGAACGGCCAAACTCCGAGGATGCTACTGAGAAATTTCTACAGGAAAACCCCAATAACACTTTGCCCGGAACGGTGATCGAACCCAGGACCTCATGGTCGGCAGTAGCGTTTGCGACCACTAGGCCAAAGAGGCAGTCAATAGGTAATGACTTTGCAAATAATATTTCAAAACTCCATTCAATCTCGAGTTGGGAAGAAGATAGATTAATCTCAGATCATCTGGAACCTATCTTAATGAGTTTACCAGGCGATTGGACACGGTCTAGTCAACTCGATTTCTGCTCCAAGGTTTAGACTTTGAAATTGGAGTTTGCTTTAACCTAGCGACAGATAGTTTAACATAGCATCAAATACGCAAACACTAACAAAGTAAAAAATATGGTTTCATTTGCACACAGAATGTTTTGAGTATGAATATAAATGGCTTCGGCTAATAGTGGATAGGGGAAGACCAAAAAAACGGTGGATGGACTGTGTGGAAGATGATATGGGCCAACTTTATGAGAGCTTCTAAAAACTTATACTAGTTGGCTATGTATTAAAAACGCGTATTAAATTCACACTCGAGTGTGTGTGCTTGCGAGTATCGCGTAAGGAACTTCGTTCCTGACCCACGACCGCACATGTTTTTTTAAATTAGCTTTGGCATGTCTTCTTTATGTTCCAATTTGCCAAGCATTGTTCGTCGCTATCACGAATACGATGGTTGTAACTTTGCAAGGAGCATCATTTAGTTACAATTCCAAATACGTAGTTAAATAGGCTCACAGGCCTAATTTGCATAATATCGCCGTCTGCCATTGGCACGGTCTTCCATGTTTGCATTAAATTAGCATTTACTTAAGACATTGTATTGAAATTAAATGCTCTTTTAATTTCTATTTTATTTTTTCTAATTGAATCAATGAATTCGAATGTTTAATTGTTTATCTGTTGTTTCATTATCATCAAACACCGACGTTGCTGTGGTCGTAACATCTTTAGCACAGCGTTTGGGTGTTCTCACCTTTATGTTTATCGAACTCTTCATTTTGTATCAAAACAGGTAGACACCGTCGTCTTCCCCTATACCACACGACAATACAGCAGACTGGATTAGCAATTCGTATCATTTTATTCAAATTCTTCCAATGACGCGTGGACCGCAGAAAAATCCCCAGTGTCTAGCGTTGAGATTTTTACAATGATGCGTACGTCTCCAGAATCTATTCGTATTTTATTCAAAGGCTCGGTTTCCTTAAATCTTGGCGTATTAGATGTTAAATCATCATCCTCCTGCCATTTTTCCAATTCCTTTGAGATCGGCGCAGCAAGTCTTCTTCGTCGATACCCACCGTCATCTTAGAATTAACCTCCTTTCTAGTCACATCACGTTTCATTCAATCCGAAAGTAAAACATAGTTAGTGCTTCTGTAATTACTGAAGGTTTGGCCATCTCTTCTATTCACTTTCTCCTTGTCCTTTGCAAGCTGACGAGGTTGTACTGAGCTCTCCAACGCATTCGCGAATGTTCCTAAAAAAGCTCCATATTTTCGTAACTCACTTTCTGTCACAATTCGAAAGATTTGCAAGAAATTCATCCTTCATGTTTGAAAAATTCGTCAGCTCGACCACGTACAACGAATTTAGTCGAATTGTCAAAATTAAAGGCATTGCAATTGTTATTGTAATACGCAATTACCCCGCAGGACGTTTTCTTGGGTCAGTCCATCAGCCTACATAGTAAGACAGTTCTAAATGGTCAGACCCTAGCACATAACAATAAATTAATCATATGGCCAGTCATTGTTGAACACCAAAGGAGGAACACACACAAAGCCTAGCCTTAAGAGCCCGCAGGTGGTCCTCTTCTAATAGAATTTTCCTCTTCATCTAAAATAATGAGATCTTGGATGATACGAGTAGGTAATTGGTTACCTTATCGGAATAACTTGTAGAATGTATTGATATTGAATGTACTGCTACTTCAATTATACATATATAATAATTATATATATTTTAATTATCTATTCTGTGATACTGGCCTTTTCTTTCGGATTCCTTTTCTGAACATGGCGATTGGGTGTCACAAAATAATAGGCAAGTCTGGGTAATGCTAGAGCTCAAATTCTCCTGATAAGATTTAGTTAGCAGATTTATAAAAAATACTAAGTTTTATTTGCCAAGCCGTACATTTTGAACAAGATGTAAGGTTTTTAGAGTTAAGCCTTGTAGAGTTAGGGTCTTGACTCTACATTAGATTTGATAACTTTTTAACAATGAAAGCTAGAAAATTTTATGTGAGTCTTGGCAACCTAGTTAACATGAAATGTTTTTGGTGGGTTATTTTCTTCCGCAGTATCCATGTTACTTTAAACTGTCATTCAATATCCAGTCTATTAGTTAAAATAATTGTTTGTGAATATTTTAAGAGACAATCTGTGGTTTCAATCATAAACGCACATATGTCAAACAATTCAATTATGAAGAAACATACGACTGTAACAAATCAATTATCGTTAATTGTGACTAATTGATTAAATCGAGCCAATCATATATCCTACAGAAGTACATTAACGATTTAATAAATGTGTTCATTTTAGAACAAAGTCCACTTATTCATTATACATGTAGTTATTACATAATTATTATACATTATTGTTGTTGCATAATACTTTAGGTAATAATAATTGTTATTGATAATGGAGGCATGTACATAATGACCATATATATATATAATGGCCATATGATTAATGTAATGTACATGATCCCACTGCTGGGACACGGGCCTCTTCAAGAGGGAGTGGGATGTTTTCGAATTTCTGGTTCTAGGACATGCCGGTTTCCTCACGATGTTTTCCTTCACGGTTCTGAGGCATGTACCTACTGGAAATTCTTTAGAACATAACCGTTACATGCATGTAGGACTATCCTTATGAATTGTGCAGTAGGTAAGTATCTACGGTTTATTATCACTATAACATATAAAGGCTTATTAAAATACAATTCATATTATTGTAAATTATTAGATGATTTCCAAACTCCTTTGAAATGTTTTGAAATATACTTGTTGTTTTACTAAAAATAAGGAGCTTCTCATCAAAAACATAATTTAGGTGTCTAAAATAGTAAAACTAAATTGAAGTTCCTGTAGTCAATTTAGCAAATAAATACTTACTTACGGAATTCCTACTTGAGTGCGAAAGCCGTATCATCGAATTTTTGTTTCTTATGGATATAAACAAGATTTTTAAATCATGTAGTACAATAAACTCTTCGGAGTAATCTTATGAATTCTTCAGACCAAACTTCAGAATCCAATTTCCTGCTGAAGTGCAGTGGAGCACAGTGCACTCTTAAGTTTATTTTTCAAGGCAGTCCTCGGACAAATATTACGTGACATTGCAGGTTGCTTTGAAAAACAAAATACAAGTATTGGTGTTAAGAATTTCAGACAAGATTTGGCAAGGTTATCCTCCTTCATAATCACGTTATTAGTGACTAAATGAACAATTAATTAGTATTATAGCGATCCAAAAACAGGATATTTTCTAGAATAGAGCCGGATCCATATTTGGCACATGCATGATAATTGATTTGATTTAGCAACTTGTATAGACATTCATTCTTTCAAAATATTTCACAATATTGTGACCGTTGATCATGAAAATTACTTATCAGTTATTTTTTATCTATAGTATGTAGGATACCTATCGACCTATAGAGATCAGCATCATCATGTCAAGAAGAATAGTTTTCTCCATACGAAACCACCTTTTGGGGAGTCTTTGGAGGTAGGTAAGTATATAAAAATTACAAGAAAAAATTTATTCCAACTAGATATTTACATTCAAAAGTGCCTTTTATGTGCCTAATTGAATTAACTGATTTGCCTTTGACCATAAAATAGGTAGAGACCTAAGTAAATGACAATTAAATTGTACACGTGTAAACTAAGCCATCGTTTGTTTACAATTGATAATGAATCCAATAACACAAAATATTATCATTCATAAGTAGGTATCAACCAGGAACTGATTGCGAGCGTAATTTACGAATCCAATGTTTATTATGAACGTGACGATCGCCAAAACAAACTACTTTTTATGTGAACGAACGATTTGATTACTTTGGCGTAGGCGCAAGATATTATCATCGGTCATATTTCGATTTCCGTGGTCATATTATAATTCGCACTCGTCTGATCGTGGACTAAAGATCCGAAAGAGAATTTAAACTGTTATAAAGATGAAGGCTTTTGAGGACCAAATGATAAAAAATATCGAAAACTTATTAACTAAGACTAAAGCCCACAACACACACACACACATTACATGATGCAAGTTTCTTGCCTACAGCCATTAAAAGTCGCACGGGTCGATCTATCAGGTTAAGCTACACTTGCCGCGGTTGGTCCGTGGATGGGTGACTATCTTAACATACCAAGACCCTCCGTGCCTCGGAAAGCACACTAAGCCGTTGGTCCGGGCTGTCATTTGTGGATCTTTGACAGTCGTTACGGGTCGTCAGAAGCCCAAAAGTCTGACAACCAGTCTTACGAAGTGGTATCGTGTTACCCAGTAACTGGGTAATGGAGTCTAGTAGTCAGCACATCTGGTTAGACTGGAAGCCGATCCCAACTTAGTTGGGAAAAGGCTAGGCAGATGATGAAATGACTTGCATCGTCTAAACAGTGTCTAGCTGTTGCAAATTTTGTCGGTTTGGTTCAACTTGTGCTATGCCCCAGGCAATAATATAGCACCGTGTAAATCAGGCTTTAAAAAAATCTTATCTTGACAAAAACGCTTCTGAAACAGTACCAAGGCTGTTTGGTTTTAATCTCACGGATCGTTTGACAAGATAATCTTAAAACATTACAATACGAACGATTCGATGATTGTATTGATGTTACGCTATTAATACGTGGCTTTTCAAAAACCAAACGACAGACACGTAGAACCTTACTTCTATAATATTTGTATGTCACGAAACTACTCGCGTTTTACTCGTGGTTAACAAGTGTACAAACTCACTGTGAATGTGTGTGTGTAAGCACAGGAGCTCTCGATAAGTCGATACCTACCGAGACAATGGTGAAGTCGGAATTGTGTGTTATGTTCTGACGCTACGCGTCTTAAGTCATTCACAGTATGTTTGTACACTTGGTAACCACCAGTAAAACGCGCGTCGCTTCGTGAGATAAAAATACTGTACTAGTAAAAGCGGTATGTATGCGTGCGTTGATGACTACATTCAACGCAAACGATGTTGTAGAGAAACTGAATCCATTTTAGTAATCCGTGTAGAAGCTTTAGCTTGAAAATCCAGTACAAACTCTAAAATACGAACAATACTGTCGTTAGTACGAAGGGCAAGTACTTCTAGTATTGTACTTGAACTCTTGAAGTGCCTTCGTTATGTGTAATTGTAGAAACTTTGCATCCTTGAAATGCAAAATTTGCACTACAATAACAACCGGGCTTCTAAGAAAATAGCTTGTGTTTATTTGACTTACAGTAGTGTACATAATGTTTTGTATAATGTACAGACTCGGTTTTCCCAAAACATAACCTTGGCCAAGCCTGGCTGAGTAAGTCCGTGTATAGTAGATTTATTTTAGCCCCAATTATCACTAGTTAGAGACTTAGAGCCAATCATCAATAAAATATTGATTGATAAAATCAGTAGCATCTAAAAATATTGGAAAAATTGGGAGTGGGAATGAAAACCAACTGTTTGGGTACCTATAGGTGACTTTATTTTTGCTATCATCTGTGCGAAATTAAATACCAGTCATCATTTAGTATCGTAGCCCGTTTCTATTTTGATTCTCAATATTATTTCATAAGGTATTAAAATTTTTATCGTTCACTATATCGAAACGATGGTAGTGATTTTCTCGACATTTATTTGATACCCTAAATACTAGTAGATAAAAGTTGAAGATAGCGAACAATAACAACAATCGTAAAAGTATGAGATAGGCCTAAATTACTTTATAATTTAGTGCCCTCCAAAAGTTAGTTGAAATTTTTCACTTCAGCTGTGATGCTGATGGATGATTATTATGATTTAAAATTATAGTTTCAAATGTTTTAACTTTACACTGTACCGTTTTTATTCACTAATTCAACTACTTATGACTTATCATAAAAAATAATCAGGTAATCCCTTAGGATCAACTGATATAAATTGACGAAAGTAACACATTGTATTGTTCAGTACAGTCTTAAACAAAGACTTCTATTGAACTAGAGTCTAGACAAACAAGCCCAGACAGCAAATCTCCGTTCCATTCATACATAAGATAAAGATTAGATACACGGCATGTACTGTAACCACAAAGGAGTTAGCCAAAACGGGACACCACCTGCTTCAAACTACGTGGATTTATGTAGTCTACAGAGCGGGTAAGCCGGTGGTCTGCAGTTTCAGAGCAAGCCCCTTTACTTCGTTGATCCTTCCACATTCGTGATTCTCATTGATGTGCACGGATTGCAACAATCTAATAGACTATTTCTGGGAGTCAGAATTCTGAGTATCCCATGCAATTAAATCCTCTTACTTCAATGTCTGCGGGGTAATTGCGTAACACACTAACAGTAGCAATGGCTTTCATTTTGTCCGTCCAACCAACAACATTCATAGAGTTATTTACGTTGTTGAGCAGACAAATTTTTCAAACATATGAAGCAATGAATTAGCAATATCCCTATAATATAATAGGGTGCTGGTGTATTGTCACTGTGCCAGTCTTCTCTTCGCACTAATATTTTCAAAATATTTAGCAGACTTAAAAACATCTTAGATGGACACCGGCGAAAATAATTCAAAATACAGGGTTATTGGAAAAACACCAACAACCTCTTAAGACATCATCAACTTTTACTATGGGACCACACATGACATCGCGAAAAAAAAAAATCAGCTGTTCCCTACATTTATGTTCGTATAACAATAACTCGTCAAAACTTAGGGAACAGCTGATTGTTTTTTGCGATTTCAGGGTTGGTCCCATAGTAAAAGTTGTTCATAATGATGAGTATAATGACCTATTAAGAGGTTGTTGGTGTTTTTCCAATAACCCTGTATAATAACTAAAATATGGATTGAGTATTTTTATAGAAAATACAACACACTATTACTGCGCACGCAAATTCAAATGTTTTACCGATTATAATCAGTATCATGGGAGTCGTAGTAGAAGATAAGGTTGATTATGATTACATGCATGTACATCGAGTTTATAATCCGCAACAGCAAGCCGTTAAAATACCTATTACATAAAATAATAATTATCATTACGTATTGATGAGTAATTCATTATGTAAGGCAGCATCATAGAAAATTCCACATTTTCCTTTATTACGCGCTAGTAATCAAGGAAAAATGTGGAATAAATGAAAACGATATGGCCATATCCGTAGATTATCCAATAAGGAAGAGTGTCTTATATGTCACGAGCGCTATATTGAACCCCGGGCGTTACGAAGGATTCTAGGGCACATGAGACCAAGCTTTGAGTTAACTTCTGAGCAAAAAATAGGCACTTTAATAAAAAAAAAAAAAAAACTTATTTTGGTAAAAGTTTTCACACGAGTTTTTTTTTTTAAATTGAGGTTCATAATTCAAATCACATTACGCACCAGCGGGTCATAATGAAAGTACAATATTATTGCCCGACTAGAGCCTGTGCCTTCCTTTTAGATAGGTTAACAATACTAACCATATGGGTTATGTCCAAATTCCGAAATTGATTTCACGACCTTCAATCTCCTTCAATACAACATGTATGTAAAAACAAAAGATTACGTTTCGAATGAAACACATCGCATTATACCTTTTATAATGTAGATTTAGGGAAAAGACCTTATAATGGAAAAATAACCTCGGCCGGGTTACCTACTGGTCCCAACTACATATTTATAAGCAACTAGCTGACCCGGCGAACTTCGTACCGCCTCAGAATCAATACTGTTGAAATGAATGATCTTTATTTTATTTCTCTCGTGAATTTTTCCTTTTTTTAATAGTTATTCTGCTATTCGGGGCGGAGACAAATCCAACAAATGTTGATCTAAAGGATGATTTCCACCAAACGGCTCGCATTGCATCGGATCGGAAAGGATACGAACGGATGCGGCGACAGCCGATCGCGTGCGGCAGCATGTCGACGCATACGATCGGCTCCGTACCGTCGCTTGTGAACGTATCAGTTTCTGCGCCTAGTTAAATAGTTTCATTACTACCGTGTTGAAGTGTTCTAATTTTCTAAAATAGTTGAAGTTGGCGTAGTATTGTTGGCTATTGCATTAGAAGAAGAAGAATAATAATATAATCATAAAACACAGAAGAGGATAAGAAAAATTTGGACGACAGCCGAAAGGATTCGATCGGATACGACGACACGCGAACGGAGCCGATCGCGCGTCGCAGCATACTTTCGGCTACGATCGCGTGTCGCGGAAGACGCCCGCGGTTAAGCTGCTGTGCGCGGCATGGTAATATAGACTTGAAATACTGTGTACACGATTTACTATCCTTTAAAGATTGTAAAATCCGTTCCGATCCGTTTGATGGAAATCAAGTGTAAATAGTCCCTAACAAAGGAATACATCGCAAAGCTTCCACATGGCCTGCGTTATTTTCGAAGTACTTCATGAGTGGACTTAAGTACTGTTAGATCATCGTAAAATGTGGCCTAGAATGGCAGTCCGGTGTACAATAAACTTTAATGATCTAATGCTCTTTAACTATATATTATATGCTTTATTGCTGACATGGTTGGAAGATGATTAATTGGACTAACGGTTTTATACTGAGGTGACGGCTAATAGAGATGGTGATTTAATTGAAGAAGACACAACGCTGACCCCAATATAATTTGGGATAAAAGCAGAAGGATGGTGATGTTGGACTAAATGTTGACCACTATTACATTATTCCTTTGATTTCTTACAGTTCGAAGCCGTACACACTGCGCCAACGAAACAGGTTTGATTTGTTATCGTTCGTTCCCCTGCTATGCTTGAAAACAGCGAACGCCTACATGCCAATAAATGGAAGATCCGGTCCGGTGTTTAGCCACGAACAGGATTAGCATTAGCCGAACCTCAGACAAAAGAAACATAGAAGACTAGCTTTTGCCCGCGACTTCGTTCGCGTGGAATAGTGACTTCCGGCAGATTTTTCGATCCCAACGCCATCTATCGAGCATAGTGACAACTCGGATTATTTATCTATACTCCGTTCGGGCATTTTAGTTTTACTAAAAGTTTTATTATATTATATTTTCATACCTTTTTACTATTTATTTACATTTTTCCGATGAATTTTCAGTACTGAATTGATGCCGACTCTTGACCAATAGATGGCGCTGTATGTCCGGAATAAATTTTATTTTTTATTTTATTTTTTATTTTATTTTTTGTAATAAAAACTATCCTATGTCCTTTCTCAAGTTCCAAACTATGTCTGTACCAAATTTCACACAAATCGGTTCAGTAGTTTAGGCGTGAAGCAAAGACAGACAGACAGACAGACAGACAGAAAGACAGACAGACAGACAGAGTTACTTTCGCATTTATAATATTAGTTTGGATTTTGAACCTTTAATTAAAAAGGATGTGATAACTGAGATGACGGTAGAAAGAGATGCAGGAAGACGTAGTGCGCCGATCCCGAATAATTTTGAATAAGGAAAGTGTAAGCGTAGGGGGATGATGATGATGAAATCAGCTTTCAATGATTACCGATGATGACTCAATCTGTAGGACATTCAGAATAATATTACGAACAGATACGCATAAAGAGGGGTAAGTCTCCATAACCGATACTGTCGTAGAAAGTACCGTAAGTAACAAAAGATGTTTTATTATCTAAGCAAGGCGTTGGCGGCCATTACGAGGACCATAACTAGTTAAGGGGTGCTATGGGCTATTTGTAGAAGGTTATTGACGTGGGGGTCGGTGAATTACTTTACGAGTACTATCCCTTGAATAACAGTTCTTGTTCTGCTGTGTGATTACGTCCGGGTTCCGTGAAAATACCCTAATGTGTTTCTGCAATGAAATCGAATACGTCTAGTCCTACTATCCTAGTTTTTAGGTAATGTGACAGTTTGTATGTTTGTTACTCAATCACGGAAAAACGGCTAAACGGATGTGGATGTTTGCTACACAGATAGTTTAAGACCTGCACCCTAATTGCGTAACACACTATCAATCGGAATCTGAATCATTTTGAAGCAAATTGCTAATCCATTGCTTCATAAGTTCGAAAAATTTGTCTGATCAATACGTAAATAACGCAATGAATGTTGTTGAACTGTCAAAATGAAACCGATTCGGATTGATAATGTGTTAAGCAATTGCCCCGCTGGATTAAAACATAGGATACTTTTTATCCCGGTAAGTAAAATCCACGCGGACGAAGAAAAGATAGAATAGAATAGAATCAATTAAGGCTTCATCTCATTTCATCTTGCAAAATTCACAGGCTGAAAATGTGCGTCTTGCTTGATAGATATCGGTCACTGGTAATGATACAATTCATCATGACTGAGCATATCGATAACAACCGTGATTTGAGCTTGACATTTTCCGATTTCCGCCCAGGAACTAAACAAAGAGGTATAATCTATCTTCTTTACAGTCCAATTCAATATTATATTCATCCTGTAAGCAACCAAGCTTAAAGGTAAGTGGACCACTCATATTATTTGCTTTCTATTCATTGTAAATGTGAGGACTACTTATGTGGGTCAGTTTTTTTTTCCATCTCAGTTAGTTTTAACGATGGTCTGGCAGTTTGAATATATACTTTATGCGACCTATACAAATGTACTTTCTTTAGTATTTTTTGTAGAGTCGTTGAGCTCCTTAAGTTCTTTATTTATTTATTTAGGATCTCCAACAAAAGATATATACGCAATACATGACACATAAATAAAGGGCAACATCAGAGGGGCAATTCTCGTAATTTTAAGAACGTTCACAGTCTGATCTCAGTCTCAGTCTGTCAAAAATACATTAAATTTAATGTATATTTTTCCCTACATTTTGACATTTGTTTGTCGCCGAGATGAGAATGCTGATTTTGAATTTAAAACGTTATTACGAGAATTAGCCTTCTGATTTCAGTCACAATCTGTCATAAATACCTCTTATAAAAACCCCTTTATTTTTGACATTGATTGTCGCTGAGATGAGATTGCGACTAGATTTTGAACGTTTTTAACTACGGGAATTAGCCTTTAGATATTAAGTAGCTACTCCTTCACTTATAGGAGGCCACAGCATGCATAATAAAGTTAACAACTATACCTACAGTTGTCAACGTTAAAATAGAGTTGTGCTACACGATTACTGACAAATGCATGGACTGACTGGACAGGTTCACTGAAATTTGTGTGGTTCTTTCCTCAAAGACCATTTCATAGGCTCATGATCTGAATCCAAGATTATGTCTGGACTTTAAAGGAGACTTTGACCCCTGAGTTTGTTATGCTTCTCAGGAGGAGACAGATATGAAATGTCGATTCCACCTAGCTTTTTTTTAAATATATTATGTCGTGTGAGTGATTCCGGTATAATAATATATGCTATTTATAGAGTAAACAATTTCAGTGCAAAACATGTGTCATGTAGTTGTCAACTGTCCGATCACTTTAGCATCGTATACCAAGTTTATTTTGGCTCGCACCCAACATCGAATTCTTGAACAATCATGTATACCATTTTTCAGGATTCTCCTGTAGTTATTATAAGTTGTTTAACTTCTAACAAGGTTCGACGACTGATCTACAAATATTGAATCGATTACCTTTCAATCTGGGATAACATAAAAAAGGCACTTGGTGAAATGATAATTCAACCCCAACCTCAGCAGCAGAATATTAAATAGTCTGCGACGAATTTTATTTGCAAGAACCTCCAGAAACACTAAGAAAAGTATATTCTAATCAGAATCCCAAACAGAACAAGCCTTACCATATAATTTGAGGTAATAATTAATAACACTAAAGAAGTTTGCAGGCGTAAGAGAGGTAGAGGGACGTGAGCTGATGAGCAAAAAACCGGTCAAGTGAGAGTCGGACTCGCGCACCGAGGGTTCCGTACAAATTTGTAGGTATGACTAACAACGGTTTTTCGATTTTTTCCTTTACTTGTGCTACATGACATTGCTTCTTGCCAAACATGATTCTAGGTCTATGGGAAATACCCTATAGGTTTTGATTCCCTCTTGCGAGTGGTGAAGTGGTGATAAACGTATATTTTGATTGCATTGACTTAGAAGTTTCATCTTTTATTGCTTCAAGGGATTGCAGCCCTGAGCATATGATATTAATTTCAACTTGATAACTCCACGCGTTCCTGAGAAAAAGGGTCTTGACAGACAGACGGACAACAAAGTGATCTTATAAGGGTTCCGTTTTTCCTTTTGAGATACGGAACCCTAAAAACTACGAATCAAGACCGAGATTCATATTAGTATAATATTATTATAGCGCAAATAATCCATCTAATCTTTAACTACATAAAAAAATGTTGACAGTGCAACACGTGTCAATTAAAAGGAAAAGACCTCGTAAACAAGATAACATAATATTTTGATCTGCAACTTTATGACCGGTTATTAGTCATTCTCGACAACGTTAATTTGCAACAATTATCATGTTTATCTCTTTGATAAGTAATGCGTAGCACAGAATGGTACAACACTGCAGGACCACGGTTTTCTGCCAGTCATCCTGACATCATAACATCACGTCCTTACGTCCTTTTTGGGTAACCACTGAAAATCGGCGCTATGCCGTAGGTCCCCTATAGCACAGCACAATGCTCAGTGGAAACCTTGTCACAGTTATGACATGCAGCCGTCGACTATTTCTGTTTTGTGCTCGTGATTATAGATCAATATTGTTTTTATTTTTCTTTATTATTCGAGATAATAAAATTATCTTTTTGTATGCACGTGATTCTGTGACAAATTTTAAACCAATTTTTAAACGGTTTTATTTAGCTTGCCCTGTTTGTTATTTATTTGGGTCCAGTGGTAGTACTTGAAATTTTACCCCCTTCCTGTTGGCAGAATTATCTGATATTTGGTACACACCTTTAGTTTTGATGATGATGGAGGGGTCCGTGGCTAAATAATAACAGCCGCACAGGTCGATCGATCAGGTTAAGCTACGCTTGCCGCGGTTGGTCTGTGGATGGGTGACCATCTTTACATACTGAGACCCCTCCGTGCCTCGGAAAGCACGTTAAGCCGTTGGTCCCGGCTGTCATTCGTGGATCTTTGACAGTCGCACAGTGTGTTAGAAAGCCCGATTTTGTTGCATGCCCTTTTTATTACAGAAATCGATAGTATTTATCATTTTAGGCACTACAGTCAAAGTCCGGCATCGATACGACTAGTAGATTATTTAAAAAAAAATCTCAAAGTTCCTGTATAACCGGGTCATGAAAATAATAAAAAAAATTATATAAAAAAAACCAGCCTACATATTTATATTTCCATTATAACTACTGATTAAACTTATAATACCTAACTATCTGACAAATTTTCGTGTCTGTATTGCAAATAGATCGCGAAATATTAATATTTTTATGTTTTTTACTTTTTATTTAATTTCTTGGCAATAATGCGGTATTAGATAGAGATATTTGACCAGCCGATTGTCTACATGTATGTCTATCGACAATATTAAAACCACAATCTAATTCAGCGTTATTTAGAAGTTATGAGAATTTTTCTATTTTGGCTAGGGTTGTCTCATTCGAAAATATCAAGTTTTATCCGGGTTGCAAAAACTACAAATATTTACAAAAAACTAAAAAATTATAAATCTTGGTTTTCATTTTGAATGATTAAAGTCTCATCATGTTCAGGGAATGACGAATGATCATCCACTAAATCATTTTCAACATTAACTGGTTTCAGCAAACTTAAAGCTACTGCTGGTAATGGGATCCTCTTTGCACTTTATTTATTTTATTTATTTATTTATTTCTGTCGTTCGTTACCCACCCTGAGTCTTCAAAGTGTTCTGTCTAACGTGCCTATAATTTTGCTGGCTAACTGGTCCTTTAAACCGGAACACAATAGTTTTTTTTTTTTTTTTTTTTTTTTTTTTTTTTTCTTTTTCGGGTAGGTGTAAAAAGAAGACATACGTACTCTAGTATTGTTTTTATTTTTAAAATAGTAATTAACAGTATTTTCACAAGTTTTTTATATATTATCGCTTTATAGCCTATACACAACGGGTACTCACGTTTGCAGCACGTTTATGTGACTTAAGCAATCATTTTACACCACCTGCCAGCTCATCACTTCATAATACTATAATCACTTCACCAAACACAAGTGGACAATTATTATTACAATGTCTCAATTTGATGAGATAATATCAGCACAGAAGACCCTAGAGGATAGCTTTACCCGGAAGATGAGTGAGTTGGAAGCGCAAATACAGTGTGCAGGACCGGCCAAAGATACCGTAGCGAGGGTAGCCGAAGAGTTTCGCACCTTCAGGGAGCTGATCTTCAGCATGCTGAGTCTGCTGAGAAGGCAGATCAGTGAGTGTGCTCGACAGGTTGACGGGTTGGAGACCAGGCATCGGCGGAAGGCACTCATTTTCCAGGGCATAGCAGAGGTTGATGGGGAAGTCAGCAGCGCAGTGATCCAGGAGGTGATAAGCGAGAAGCTGTCCCTTAAAACTATCACTGCATCCTCCATAAAAGTCTGCCACAGACTTGGCGTAGCCAAAAAGGATCACCATAGGCCTATCCTAGTCAAGTTCTCCAGCTATGACGACAGGTCTGCGGTATGGAGAGCGAAGACAGGACTGAAGGGGTCATCTATCTCTGTCAAGGAGTTTTTGACTAAGACCCGACAATCCATCTTTGGGAAGGCGCGGCTTCACTTTTCTATGCGGTCGTGTTGGACTCAAGACGGTGTCATCGTTATTAAAGCCCCTGATGGCAGCAAACATAAGGTGACATCATTTGAAGAACTGAGTCCGCTGCTGGTGAAGTATCCCCGGGTTCAAACGTCTGGAGATAGCCTGAAAAACAAGACGCGTTAGTTATGGTATCAATCTTCAATTATTTCACTTTAATATTTACGCATTAGACACCCATTAAGTATTTAGGATTTCCTTACCTTAAGAGTTTGCTATCTTCCACTGTTTGTTATTTTTTTTACTTTTGCCTTGTATTCTTGCATAGTACTAAATTATTTGTCTCTGTTCTCGTTCTCTTCGCAGGTCTCTGAGTTGACAATAATTATACTAGTAACGCATACTTTCGGATTTTTACCCTCAACTGGATTTATTTTTCACTTTTTGTTTTCATTTATCTTAAGTTTGCATGTTTCTAATGTCATTGTCAACTATTGTCATTGTCAATCAAAGTAAACGTCATAATCATAAGTAAAATTTTTTACAAGTTTGGATACGTTCGCGGAAAATGTAATGTCTTTTGAATGCTTAATGGGTGCGTTCGGAATTATTAAAATTAGCTGAAGAATTCCTTTGTCGCTACTACTTTGTAATTTATATGTATGTAACTTTTCTTGTTTTTTTTCGTATTGTGTTCATTATCTGTAATGATGATGTTAGCTGGCGGGTGGTGCAGAGATGCAAACGTTCTACCAGTATTTCGTGTAGGTTTATTTTTAGTATATTCGTATATTTATATTTATTTAGTATCTATATTTGTTTTTATTGTATTTATTTAATTTGTATCCATGACAACATCTGATAGCGAATCTTTTTTCTCTGCTAACGAATCCACTGCCTCTTCTGGTGATGATAGCTTTTGTTCTGTTACGGAAAGCCTTGGTGAACTTTTACGTTTAAGTTTCAGCCATAATCTTGGCCGGCTGTTTAACGTCTGTCATATAAATGCTCAAAGCATTCCAAGCCATTACAATGAGTTGTATGAAACTTTTTCGAACAACAACGTCCATGCCGTCCTGATTTCTGAAACTTGGCTAAAACCTGAACTTTTATCCACCTCTTACTCTCTCCCAGGATTCGTTCTTTTGCGGAATGACCGAGTCGGTAGAAGAGGGGGTGGTGTAGCTATATACCTTCGTGCTGATCTTCCTTTCAAAGTTCTCTCTACTTCTTCCTGTAATACTTCGGCTGAGTTTCTTTTTCTAGAGGTCTGTGTCAAAGGAGCTAAAACCGTTCTTGGTGTTGTGTATTGTCCCCCCGCACTTGATTACTTCACCGAGTTCGAATCGGTCCTAGAATCTTTAGGTTCGGAGTATGCACATCACATAGTCTTGGGGGATTTCAACACCAACCTCCTTGCCCACGATTCCCATCGATCCCGTAAACTTCTGCATCTGGTCGAGTCAGCTAGTCTGCATGTGCTGCCTCTCCAACCAACTCATCATAACACTGCCGGTGATGATACTTGGCTCGACTTGATCCTCACCTCAAATCCTTCCCTAGTCTCCTCACATGGTCAACTTGACGCTCCTGGTTTTTCCCATCACGACCTTATTTTCCTGTCTTATGTCCTTAAATCTCCTAAACCCAAACCTACGATCCAGTACAGGCGTGCCTTTGCGCGGATGAATTGTGAGAAACTTGCACAAGATGCTTCTAACATTGACTGGGCACCCCTGGAGGAAGCCACTACAGTTGACGATAAAGTTACGATTTTTAATAATGTTGTAGTTAAGCTGTACGACACCCACGCTCCTATCAGGCGAGTCAAGCTAAAGCGCCCACCTGCGCCATGGATGAATGTGGGAGTCCGGATGGCGATGCGACGGAGGGACCGCGCGTTTCGGAAGTTTAAAAGGGATCGGTCGGATGATAATTGGACCCTCTTCAAAACTGCTCGCAATCGTTGTAATCAGATGATACGCAATGCTAAACGTCGCCACATTCTTGATAACATCACTTCTGCTTCTCCTGCTGATATCTGGAAATTCCTTGGAACTCTAGGTATCGGC
Organism: Hydraecia micacea; assembly: GCA_914767645.1. NCBI lineage: Eukaryota > Metazoa > Arthropoda > Insecta > Lepidoptera > Noctuidae > Hydraecia > Hydraecia micacea. The sequence continues at coordinate 9,728,124 of OU611794.1, forward strand.
AAATCGCGGCATTCAGACCTTCCTAAAGCATTTGGCTTGGACGATCTAAATCGTCATTTCTCCACTGTTCCTACCCTTGATAATCCAACCAAATGTCAAACCCTTGACTTCCTTGCTGGTCTGACGCGACCCAATATTACTCCCTTTGCCTTCACCCCAGTCGACCCGGGAGAGATCAAAACGATTATTCTGTCCATCAAATCCAAAGCTGTTGGTTGTGATAATATCAGTCGACACATGATCGTGACAGCGGTTGATCAGCTACTTCCTGCAATTTCCCATATAGTTAACTTCTCCCTTTACTCCGGTGTTTTCCCTTCCCTGTGGCGGAAAGCCCATGTTCGACCACTACCTAAAATCCCTAATCCCACTCTTCTCAGTCACTTTCGTCCAATTTCCATCCTTCCCTTTTTATCCAAAGTACTCGAGGCCTGTGTACATAAACAATTCTCCAACTTCATTCACAAAAACTCCCTCATCAGTCCATTCCAATCCGGGTTCAGGCCCGGGCACAGTACTGTTTCTGCTCTCCTTAAAGTGACTGACGATATAAGGCGAGGAATGGAAGACACTAAAGTTACAGTTCTGGTGTTGATCGATTTTTCGAATGCTTTCAATACCGTCAGTCACGAAGTCCTTTTGTCCATCCTGTCCTATCGCATGGTCTCTCACGAGGTTCTGGAATGGTTTTCTTCCTATCTTCGGGGGCGTCAGCAATCAGTTCTCGCTGGTGACTCTAGCTCCAGCTGGTGTGATCTTGAAACTGGCGTCCCTCAAGGCGGCATTTTATCTCCACTTTTGTTCTCTATCTTTATAGATCTCATAACTTCGGAGCTTCAGTGTGCGTATCATCTTTACGCTGACGACTTACAGCTCTACTGTCAGGCAGGTGTTGACAGCTTATCCGGTGCGGTCGAGGAGCTGAATCGGGATTTACGAGCTGTCAAAAATTGGTCTGATCGCTTTGGTGTGGCGGTTAACCCAACCAAGTGTCAGGCTATCATTGTAGGGAGCCCCCATAGCTTGAGGAGGCTGAATGGTTTAACGGTGCCACCGGTTATCTTTGATGGCACAGTGATTCCGTTTAGCTCTGACGTCAAGGATCTGGGTTTGCATGTTGACACTTGCCTTGACTGGCGTAAGCAGGTCGCGATTGTGAGCAAGAAGGTCACTGGAACGTTGCGGTCGCTCTATCGCTTGAAAAATATTCTCCCATCACACATTAAGGCATTGCTTGTACAGTCCCTTATCTTCCCCATAATTGACTATGGTGATGTGTGCTACTATGACCTGAATGCAGATCTCCTCAATAAACTTGACCGACTTCTTAATAACTGCATTCGATTCGTTTTCAATCTTCGCAAGTATGATCATGTGTCCGCACATCGATCACTTTTAAAGTGGTTACCTATCCGGCAGCGCAGAGCGTTGAGGGCTTTGACAACCCTGTTTTCTCTTCTTCACAAACCCACTTCTCCTTCTTATCTGACTTCTCTTTGTCAATATTTATGCTCTGCACACAGCAAGAATCTTCGGTCCGAGAATAATCGTCTGCTTCGTTGTCCTTCTCATCGCTCTGGTTTTATAAAGTCTTCTTTCTTTGTCCAGGCGGTTTTCCTTTGGAATGCGCTCCCTCAGAATATCAGGACGGTAACCAATCGGTTCACATTTAAAGTGAAAGCTCGAGAACACTTACACAAGAAGTTGGCAGATTCGTCTCAGAATTGAGTTGTCGTAGGGTTTCTTGTTTATGTCTCATAACTTTTTATTTTTTTTATTTTATATATATATATATATTTTGTTGTATGTATGTATATATGTATTTATTCTTATATCTTTTATAAATATTTTCTAATTTTTTTTTTTTCTTCACTGTTATTGCACCTGCTGTGAATTGTCTCTGCATCACCCTAAGGTAGACTGGTAGAAAATGCCCAAGGCATTAAGTCCGCCTTTGTACAGTTTTTACTTGTGCATAAAGTTTTAATAAATAAATAAATAAATAAATAAAAAAAAAATAGTGCAACACTACTGTTTGGTGGCAGAAATAGACAAGTCGGTGGTACCCACCCAGGCGGACTTAGTAAAAGAATCAAAGAATAAGAGTGTATAGTTTCAGTTATTGGTAAATGCACATATAAAGATAATTAATCGATAATGGTGCCGATTCTCTTGTCACAAATGCCTCTAAACTAGACTAAAAATCACGAAAATTTAGTTTATTCCTGTCAAACGACGATTTCCTATTCTGAAATTGACTAAAGTGACACAACTTAACTATATTTTAGTTTGACAGCACTAAGATGGCACTGAGTTATTTAATCTATTGAACATGGCAATTTTGCTATTCTGAATTACACGTTTTTCACCTAAAATTTAGATTGTTTAACTAAATCTGACTATTTTTAATCGCGATTAAAAAGGTGTGGAATAAAATTAGTTGTCGTTGAAGAAAAAAATGAATAGAAAGTCACACCAACACCTCGACTTCAGATGCAAAAACGGTACAGTATTTTTTTTTTCTTTTGCTTATATCTCGAAAATGGTGTGTCCTATCGCAAAAATAATGAAAATTTCGACCCCCTTTATATAACCCATAAACCCCCCTAAAACAACATGTAGGTAATAATTTTTCATATTTTCCATACAAAAAGTGAAAAATTCCTTAAAAAACACGCCAAGGCTGCCCCTGCCCGCCTGCGGCTCTAATAAAAAAATCACGGGTAGGGCAAACAAGTACCACGTGTCGACGAGTCGCAATTGTCAAATTCGATTTTAGTTTTGTCAAAATTATTTTTAAATTTAGAGAATTTTTCATGCAGAATAGCTGTAAGATTCTCATAGCAAAAAGTAAGGAATTTTAGTGATAGTTTAGTTAGTTTAGTTCGGTGTACAAGAGAATCGGCACCAATATATACGACTTCTTTCAGCTATAACTCAAAATTAAAAAAATATTAAATTTAAATTTCTGGATAAAGTGACAACCCTAGTACAAAAAAATCCGGATATAACTCAAAATTCTCATAACTTCTAAATAACGCTGAATTAGATTGTGGTTTTAATATTATCGATAGGCATACATATAGACAATCGGCTGGTCAAATATCTCTATCTAATACCGCATTATTGCCAAGAAATTAAATAAAAAGTAAAAAACATAAAAATATTAATATTTCGCGATCTATTTGCAATACAGACACGAAAACTTGTCAGATAGTTAGGTATTATAAGTTTAATTAGTAGTTATAATGGAAATATAAATATGTAGGCTGGTTTTTTTTATATAATTTTTTTTATTATTTTCATGACCCGGTTATACAGGAACTTTGAGATTTTTTTAAAAATAATCTACTAGTCGTATCGATGCCGGACTTTGACTGTAGTGCCTAAAATGATAAATACTATCGATTTCTGTAATAAAAAGGGCATGCAACAAAATCGGGCTTTCTAACACACTGTGAGTCGTTACGGGTAGTCAGAAGCCCGAAAGTCTTACCAAGGGGTATCGTATTACCCAGTAACTGGGTTGTGGAGGTCAGATCTAGGCAGTCGCTCCATGTAAAATACTGGTATTCAGCTGCATCCGGTTAGACTGGAAGCCGACCCCAACATAGTTGGGAAAAGGCTAGGCAGATGATGACCTTTAGTTTTGATGACAATACAATTTAATTTATCAGTATCATTGTAAATCCAAGATGGCCGCCGCTACAAAATGGCGGATAAAAAAAATTAAATCGTGTGGCGTAGCGTAACCTGAGTAAATAATGAATAGCATATGAGAGGTTGACTGTTGATAGAAATTTCACGCGCCCCACGATTTTATTTTTTTGTCTGATCAATGCCCTCTAGATTGATGAGGAAAGTGGTGTAATGACTGGTACCTAGGACCTACCGAATTATTTTTTAGCTTTTTGTACATTATCTACATCATTATTTTCATTATCTACATCATTATTTTCATTATTAACTTTAAAAAAAAATTACTACCCACATTTCACCTGTTATCCTAATACTGATCAGGATGAACATAGAGGATGAGCCAATCACTAGATTGGCTTAATTTGGACGTTGAACAGCAAATTCAAAGTGATTGTTCAATGACCATCATCATTCTTCCTACTTATATCGATATATATCAATCAATATTGTGGAACTCTCAAGCTGAACGGTGTTGAAATTGCTCGAGTGTTACGCAATGAGGTTGCAGGGCTGAGTACAAATTGGACCGAAGCTACATCAAACCCGAAGACGAAACATGTCCACACAATCCTAGCCTGTGTCGCCAATAGATATTCCAAAAATATGAATATGTCGTCCACGTGTAGACGGCTAAAATTCTAAAATTGTTAGTGTTCGTTTGCATTTCAAATGCCAATTTGGCAACCAAATTCTGAGCCAAACGACTGTAAATAATTACCGCCGATTTTGACTTTTTTGCTGGTTTAATTTCGATGTTGAATTAAGTCGGTATAATATGAACTCTAAAAGTCAACTTTTGTACAAAACACGCATGAACAATGTCGCTGAGGCTACCGACGACATTCATCATCTGCCTAGCCTTTTCCCAACTATGTTGGGGTCGGCTTCCAGTCTAACCGGATGCAGCTGAATACCAGTATTTTACATGGAGCGACTGCCTATCTGACCTCCACAACCCAGTTACTGGGTAATACGATGGCTACCGACGACATTAAATGCCTAAAATTCCAAACGCAATAATGCTATTAAACATTTAAAAAATGATGAAACTAGCCAGCAAGACACAAAGGTGTAACTATAGGTACGTGAGAACTGAGAACATGCTAATCGCATTACATAGACCGTAAGTAGAAATACTAGTTCCAGACTAATTAGACCTTGATCGTGAACTCAGTCCAACATAACATGGTAATCGATCATGTTACACACATAACCTGTTCGTTTTCGAACCTAAACGGTCATGGATCAATTATCAACAGTGGAGCAACGACGGGATGCTATGGCGTCATTACTTTCTATACGTATTACAATAGGCAATCAGGCGCCTTGCTGTAGGATTTCTACGTGCTTGATGTGGTAGTTACACATGTGCTCTTAAGATGATATGCCATGAGCTGCATCCTAATATTGCAAAAGGCAGGATTGTAAACTCGCAAGCAGCTGGGCTATTGTCGGTTTATGTAGGACAGTCGTTGCATTAATTTACGAGTTTATAGTTTGCCACAGTACATCATGACGGTTCTTTATAGTGCACACTGCATATCCATAGAGCATAGTGATATGCTCAAAATAAACAATACGATCTAGCCAACCGAGGAAATTAAGTATGGCATATAACAATCTCATTATTATGGCCTCTATATATAAGGCGTTAATATGTAGTTAAGAGTGTCGTTCTAGCAAAACAAAGTGGGTTCCATCCACATTCAATTTTAACCAGTATACGTGCCGGAGACATTATCATATAGTCTTGAATAACAATAGTAGCCTACATCAGACAAAACATTTTATTTGAGTATCAATATCTCCTAGTATCACAAACAACGCATCACCAACGATTTTTTAACAAAAATATTAAAGATGGTCAGAGCTGATCAAATCAACAATTTCATTGTGCCAGCCATAGCTATTTATGAAAGAAGTGTTTTTTACATTTTTATGGTGCCAGCGCTTTGATGTTCAATATTGTCGATTTAATGGAAAATTTCATCCAACGTTAAGTATAACGGGCGAGGATTACTACAAATTGTTCGGACGGCGTCGAAAAGCAATCAAGGAAGTGACAGGGAAGGACATAATGAGGGGCTTTTTTTTTTTTTTGGATGGGAAATCATCTAATGACTCCTCCCGCTCTGGGTGGAGCGGAAGGGAGTGTCAGACTCTTACTGACTAAAACCCACCCGGGTTCCTTCCTTAGCCCTTTATGTTCCGGGGCAGCGGTAACCCTTTCGGACGATCCCGCTACCCCGGCAGGCTTCGGCCCTGGCGGGCCCCTTCCTTTATGCTGACATCTCTTTGAGGCGCGCGTGGAACACATACGCGCCGTCCGGCACGGGCCTGGTCCTGATCGGACGGAGAGCTACCCATTACTCTCCGTCCGCAGGCCCGCGCCTACGGTGGCCGGAGTCGTCACGCGGCTCCCGACGCCCGTAGCGTCTCCCGCGGCGATAATGAGGGGCTTAGGGCTTCTAAGCCTTATGAAGTTATGAATGAACTGAGCCGTCAATAATCGAGATAAATAAAAATACAAAACTGGCGAAAAATATTTAGGTACTTTGGCAGGAAGCGGAATAATTTGTGCTATTTCCCGATTATTTTCTTTTACCGTGTGGGGGCGCGAGTCGTAGGGAGTGTCTACCCACTTTCCTTACATCATTTATGCATGAAAAATGTTATGACGGTTGACGTGTCGAGGTTTCGTAGACACCAATCCGCTTGATCAATGTCTATGATCCAACAATCGATACTGAATGGTTTTCATTCTGTCACATAGTTTCTTCTAGTCTTCAGTACTATCGCCTACTTCTTTAGTTTTGAATACTTTGCAATATATTGCGTTTCTCTCGGTCTCCCATTGCAAAACCAGCAAAATACGCGCATTGACGTGGAGTTGCGGACACCAGCCCCTATTACCTATTACCAGTAGCTAATAGACCAATCATCCATCCTAAATGTTTCCTATTAGCGTAACGTTAATTCAAGTAATTTCCATCACTTCGGTTCGTTTAATTTCTACGCGGCACGGCTGTGACCATTATCTTAATCGATTTCCTTCAGTTGCCCCTTCCAGCTTGTATGTTCAAGATGATAAGCAGACCGCGTGACTATGTTGTATGTTTTTAATGGATCATGATATTGCGTATTTCGCCATTATTTAGTCAATCGCATCATACACAGATTTCTAACTAATTACAGTTTTACAACCAGTCTCCTAAAGGGAGAAGCAATACATACTTGTTACATTCGCGAATCATACTTTATTCAACATACAACCTGACGACCTGATACTGACCTGCAAAATACAAAAAATAAAATAAAATTTGAATTTCGCGGTCTGCCTAGCGCATGCTTCCATCCTTTAAGTTTAATCCTCATAATTGGAATGTCATACATTATTGTTCGTACTCGTATCATGAAGATTGAAGTTGCCGGGTTTTATGACAAGCCTCAAAGGAAAACATCGTTCGCTCGTGAAGATCCACGTGATCGTAATAATATCTAGCATGTGTGGCGTGCGGTACGACCACAGATACGACTTTATAGCTTTAGGCGCTGTAGCCCTGTAGATGACATTACCTACCTGAGAGGCAGTTTCAGATCATTAAAATTTTTATACGTATAAAATAAGCGCGTGTTTTTCGAACATTGTGGTATGAATTGTTTTAAATGTGTACATTTAAGTCTGACAAAGTCTTCTTGGGTCTTTGGAAATTATGGCTCTATGAATTTTAAGTACTTCTACCTAGCTAGCTAGAACAACGTTATTATCTTCTGTTGGATTTCACAGACTCTTTTTGTAACGGTCGGCCATTTAGCCGGGATGACTTCACTTAGTCCGAAATATTATGATGCCTTCTCAAGTTCTCAACCCCAAGGGAACATAAACTTGAAAAGTACGCAGTTCGAAACTACATTATCTTAACAGTTAAATATTTAGAACATTTTTATCATATATGTCAATGACATGTGGGAATGGTGCGATGACCTTTTGGAATGAAAAATCTTGGTAAATCATTGGTCAAGACTGCATCAATTCACGTCACACGATGTAGTGATAAGGGGTTTAAAGTCCGCAATGGTGCACTCGTGGCTTTGATAACTGTCAGATCACTCTGAGATGACAAACCATTCCTTTGGGAAAGGCCTAGGTAGAGAGGCTGCATTATGATGATGCAATATTGGGAAAATGCCATTTTTAAACAATGCGAAGCGCTAGGAGCAAATGTTCCCGTGTTCAATTTGTTCACCATTTGACATTTTTAATAAGTAAGTTGTGACAAAAACGTTCGCGGCCCGGTTTAATTAGTTTTGTAATTAACGTTTTTGTAAGTCAGTTTGTGACCTTGTTTGTTAATGTTTGTAGAATGAAAATTGAGAGCAACTTTACAAGTAGGTAAGTAATAAAAGGTAGTCTGACGCAACATAAAGTCATGGTAGGTTCACTGTTTTGTCAATATTTAGTACCTACGATTTACCATGGAGTGTTGACTAAAAATGGTATGATATTTCCCTGAACCCTGGAGGAAATCTGGACTTGTAGTTAACCCTTCGTATGCTTGAACGTGGATCCACACGAGACACAAGGGCTTTTTAATTATTTCTGTAATTACGGCAGTCAAGCGGTTAATATAGTCTGAAATCGCCGATCCGTCTTGAGCACGCGTAGTGATCATCAGTGCTCGTGCCTTCCCTGAATGAGTAGAGGCCTTTGCCCTGCAGTGGGACAATAATGGGCTGGTCATGGGCTGGTATTATTTTTATTATTTATTTATATCTACATCACTACATAGTTTGATAACACCTAACATCGAAACTCAAGGCCCTTGTCTCTGTAATGATCTGGATTTGCAACTTGCATTTTTAAGGCAAACGTGTCCTCATTAAATCCAGGTAGATAAAACCGTTTTAATATTAAAAAACCAAATAAAACTCTCGTCTTTCAACAACATTTGACCTTTAGCTCCACTCAAGTTATTAAGCAATGGTCGCACTTATGTTATCAATAACAAATTAATTACCCAATGTGTTCTTATGTCGATACTGTGTAGATTAAACTTTATCGTATGATTAAGATTTGTATAATGATGGATAATAATTAATTTTTATGCATACTTTATTTTACACCAGAAAATATTATAACAAAAAAAAATACATTTAAGACTACAAAATATATAACGAGCGGTGTAAAGGGTGAAAGGAATAATACCTACCTGTTGGCCCGAATTTATGAAAAGTGGTACTTATGAACCGTTATTGGTTTCATACTCCCGCATCGGACACATCCATATTACTCTAAACTTACAATATCTACGTGACTCCATCTTTTTATACATATATATTTTTTTTTTTTTTTTACATATAAAATTATTATAATGATACATATACATATTTACATACATGCTCATGCACTTCATGCTATTAGATGCGGGAGTATGAAACTGTTCCCTAGGAAAAGAAAGAAAAATGTAAACAATAAAACACTATAAAAAAGGGCGCGGACCACCAAGTCCGCGGTAATTAATGTAATAAAAAAAAATAAAAAAAACCGTTATTGGTATAGGATTTTTTTAGAGTAGGTACAGGCTTTATAGACTTTTAGATGGACAGTAAAGGTTGCCAACGGGACCCTATTGCTAAGACTCCGCTCTCCGTCCGTCTGCTACAACAGGGCTGTATCTTTTAAATCGTAATAGGTCGACTTTTGAAATTTTCACGCCGTGTGTATGGCCGCTAGAGCAACAAATAATAATAAAAATATAATAAAGCTAAAAATTTAAGGGTCCTTCTTATACAAGAAATGAGTTTTTTTTACTAAAGTATTACTAATTTTAAAAAAAATATTCAGTGTGAAATGTTGTACGGTGGTACGGTTTCTTCAATTTCTTTGTAAGTACCTACTTATCACAATTTTTCAAAACCTAGTTTTTATTAACATAAGGATAATAATGGACCTCGTCGAATTGCGACAAACGAAGATTATTGGCGAAAGCCACATGCTTGGCAAGCGAATTTATGATCGCTGAATGATATTTTAGTGCAAACTGCGAAATGAAATGAGTACCTAGCTATTTGCACTAAATAGTTACCTAGAACGGAATAGGTAGGCCAAATGTGGCGAAGAACGGATATTTTTTGTAGATTCACTAATATTTTAACAGGGATAGGGACCCAGGACTTAGCTTAGGTAATGTAGATGAAAGCCTGAAAAGTCGTAAAGGTATTCCGTAAGATTTAGATCGGGGCTCAGTCGGTAGGTACTTACGCTATCGCGCTTTAGAAAAAAAAACCACAAAGATGTCTATGTAAATAGTTGTGTGGACGTGGACCATGCATGTAGATGTGTAGTAAATAATATGTTTGAAACTGGGACCTACCTAGTTGCACAATGATAAATGAATAAAATTTTATTTCTGTAAGTAGGTAGGTTTCTACAAACACTTAAAATACACGTTAATCATATTTTAAATAAGTACTAGATGAGGTCAGCGTTTCCTATCTGACTACTCTGAGAAGAAAGGCCGTAACAAACTCAGAGGACAGTCTCTTTTAGAGTCCAGACATAATCTTGGTCAGATCATTTGAAGACTATGTAGGTAGATTGATGGCTGAAATAGTATTTTGAGGACCACTCAGATTGAGAGGACCTGTCCAGTCAGTGCACGCACTTGTCATTAATGTACCTAGCTCGAGTTTAACGACTGCACATTCCTTCTAAAATTGCTTATCAGTCTAATTTTAATAATAGGTAGGTACTAGAAACTAGATGGACATTCATACGTGTTGAGTCTTCTAATTAAATTCTTATTCGCCGCGTTTAATTCCTATTAGTCTACATTTGAGCCAATAGCGTCTAAAATATTCGATCAGGTAGAGAACCACAAGCAATAGATATGAATGGACTTACGGCCATTTCGAAACGAGTTTTACGATCCTACGTGTATCGCGTGTATTATACAAAAATGTACATACAATTCTAAGTAGAAACAAACTATAGTTTTATTTCACTACTTCCTAAAGTTCCTAAATACCCATGTACTGCGCATTACATTACATTGTAATTTTTAGACACGCGTTCATTCTAAAGTGGGTAAACATTACATAAAAGTTACAAAATATAACTTCAACGTTTCGTCTGTCGAAAGATACATCACTGGTCAATAAATAACAAAAATAACTACATAATTACTACGATTCTTACCACAAAGACGGGTTCAAAGCAACAAGTTCACGGCCAAAACACAAAAACTGCAAACTGAACAAAACACCAAGAGACAAATAACTTTGTAAACACTGGTTGCACACGCGGTAGAACAATAACTAAAAAGTTTTAATTAAACTCTTGTTCACTCTTACAACGAATAATAGAAGTTCAAAACTAATGAGAAACTCATTCGAAACCTGCCGAGTGAAAGTTTTTGCGATAACCACGAAGAGGTTATGTTATTGTTGTGATGTAACGGAAGCGTCAACACAGTACGAACTCCGCGCTATTACTGAACGAACTGAACTGAAGTGAATTGCGAACCGCAAAACGGTTGGCGAGAGAATGGAATGACGCACTTGACTATAGGTAGGTACTCTTTTCACGGCACGCGGTTTTGTTAATTTTGTTTGTTTGCACATTGCAAAGACTGTAATATTATTGTAGGAAGAACTTTGTATGTAATTGAGAAGGCAAAAATATTTACCCGCATTCATTTCCCATTTTCTTAGAATGTGGGAAGTATTAGAATCGTTACGACCGAAGCAAACATTATAATCGTATTGTAACGAACTGGATAAATGGAAAACTACCTAACAAAAACAAACAACCAGTCCTAATTATAAAAGATTGAGTTTAGTATCCGGAAAAGAACCAGAATATTTTTAATTTTAGGGAGTATATATTTTGTTTATATCCGACAGAATACCTAGGGAAGTAAAAAACCGGCCAAGTGCGTGTCGAGCCACAAACAGTGAAGGGTTCCGGTTAGTTGGGAGTTGGGATGAATATTTAAGTAGGTACGCATGCACAGTAGCAGAGTAAATTTTCTATGACATTAGTAGGTATTGATTTTATCGATCTCAAAAATAAGTTTGCGTTTCATGGTATTAAAAAAAACTATGAAAAACAGAGATATATAATGTAGGTAGGTACTTAGTTGGGCTAGTTGTAACTTTAAAAATTAATATTTCGCCAATGTTCATTACATACCTACCTACCTCCTATATTTTTAAAAGACCTCCTACGATACCCCACACACCTTTACGTGTAAGGCAAGTATACAAAAAAAACAATTTAAAACCACACGGTCACGGGCACGGTCGGGCACGGGTCAGTCAGACAGACAGACTGCGAAGCTAAAACTACGGAACCTAAAAACCTAAAAAACAACGGGAGCGCCATCTGTTGTGCAATTACCAAAACATAGTTATTGAGAGAAAGCACTCGCGGTTGGTAGGAAGCCGGTATTCAGACATAAGCCGGCGGGCTGTCTGACAATCATTTTTGTATTGTCATCAAGGACTTTATAACCAATAAAGTCCTTGATTGTCATAGTGCAATTTTATTACTACTGTCAAACTATAATCACCGCCATCCATGCCGCCACCGTCTTTGTCTGTCCCACTGACAAGTATGGTCTGGCCAAGCACAGTCCAAGGAACTTAAATATTCAAGTCTGTCCTCTGTCATGGGTCGTGGTATCTGGTTTTCATTGAATATTTTTATTAGAACACCTAACCTTGGAAAAATTCTAAAATACTAGAATTTTATGAGCGGTTGTAGATGCGCACTACTTTTGAGGGGACCGTAAACGATCAATCTGGAATTAGTTCAATTAGAATGTTACTTATCAGATTGATCGTGTAATGGTAGATTGGCGCAAAATATCCAGTGACCACCGCCACCCCACCAACGCCAAATTGCTTCCATGTTTGGTAAATAATTAGTACTCAATTGGTACAGACGCCAGCACATCAACCTACACCTAACTGTCAAATTTTCCCAATCAACATTGAACCTTATGCTTTAGCGATAAAGTTGAAAATCTATTACAGAAATCTGACAGATTGGAGTAGGTTGATGTGCTGGCGTCTGTACTAATTAGTACTCTAATAAAAAAATTGGTAGGTACCTTAGTAGTTTTTGAGAAAATCGACTTTGAAGGTGGTCCTGCGGTGGTCACGCTCCCTTCAGCAGGACCACCATGAGCGCCGAAAAATGGGGCATGCTACAGCTATTCTAAGTATACAAATAATTAGTACCCATAAATGTGATTCATTTCGTGAAAAAAACAGAACTGAAACATTTGTATTTACCGAGAAATCAACGATGATAACTTTCGCGCAATCGTTCAGCAGGACCACGATTTTGAATGTTGATTCCAAGTTTGAGAAGCTTGTCGCTTTCCTCAAACCTACATAGAAAATTAGTACCCTGCAAGATAAAATTAGTACCCAAAATTCAACATTAGTACTCCAGTAGTTTACGAGAAAATCGACTTTGAAGGTGATATTAAATATTTTTTCAGTACCTGATATGTACTTAGATTTTGTATAAAAATTTAGATATTGAACTGTTGTTATTACTATTCTGACATCCATAAATTTATGTGCATGAGCTGTAAAGTTTTAGTTAAGTTAGATTGACAACTCAATTTGGTCGGGTTATACGCGTAGTTTTAGTATGGAAAAGTAATGAAAGCTAATTTCTCTTAAAATACAACACTTAGGAATCTGAATTTTTGGTCGCTATAACTTCTTTATGGGTACTAATTTTTGTATAAATTTGGGAAGAAATCACGGAGTTTTTAATAGGGAAATCTTGAAATGAAAATTTTGCACCGTGACCACCGCAGGACCACCTTCAAAGTCGATTTTCTCGTCAACGTTAACGTAACAATATAACGGTAACGTTAACAATATTATCAATATATCGTTATTAGTATAACGATATATTGATAATATTGTTTGTCAGTATCGTTATAGCCAAGTAATTAATTTTGTAACGATCCTGGTGGAACGGTACAAATTATCGCTAGCGGAACTACACGTAACGTTATTTTGAGTAACGTTTCAATTCCTTAATTTTAGTTCTTGTTGACCCAAAACTTCGCCACTTCCACTGCGTCGTCGGTGGCGGCGCATGCACCGCGTTACTGCGGAGTCATGTACAGACGCCAGCACATCAAGCTACCCGAAACTGTCAAATTTTCCCAATCAACTTTGAACCTTATGCTTTAGCGATAAAGTTGAAATTCTATTAAAGAAATTTGACAGATTGTAGTAGCTTGATTTGCTGGCGTCTGTACAATTGTGTGACGTCTGCGCTGCGTTAGGGCAGAGTTCAATTGACTCAACAGGAAACGCCGCAACAACGCGACGCCTGCGCAGCGTTGTCGCTGCGTCTTCGCTGCGCATACGTTTATCGAACGCCTACGCTGGACAAACGCTAGTGTGAAGGCGCTCTTACGCTCAAGCTAGCAAGCACTCGCAACACAAGAAGTCACCGCATTGGCAAGAAATTCCGATGATATAAGCTAAAATATCTTTAAAAATACCACATTGAAAGACAAAGACGTCAAATTCAAACAAAGTGTGTTCTTTCGTGATGCGGACTTTTATTGTGCGAGAGGGACACACTATATTACAAAGTAGTGGTCTCCTTTTCAAGACCATTCTTTATGTGCGTTCATTGGTAATGCAAAAGAAACTTCATGCCCATCGCTTACACTTTTTTTCCATTTACAATTTTAAAGACTAAAAGCACTTCAGATTTATAAGCTCCTTGCATTAAACTGATGCCATATTGATTGTCTACAGTCCCCCAGTCGGTTCCAAAAAAACCGGTAGGATATCCGAACCGCGAACGTGAATGTTTTTCACCTGGCAATTTTAAGCGTATCTGTCAATGTCAACTCTTACAGTTGAAAATTCAAAACATTGTTTACGAATGGAGAACGGGAATTTATACAAAAGTAGATAAAAAATACTTGACTCATTACTGTTTGCTTGTGAGAAAGATTTTAACTAATTTAAATCATTATGATTAAAACCAAGCCATGGACCGGTGGTACTGACGAAGAATACGAAACTCAACATTTCGGTTTTGGGGCTCAACGCCTTAAAATAGCGGTGCGACAAATGGTTGAACAAAAAATAACAAACGGTGTCAAAGATATGGAATCTTATTTGCAACAATCGTTGGATCTCAATGAAACTGATAAAGTCACACTAACAAGATCTTGTGATAAGTTGATTCGTTTGTATTGTGAGCGTGCGGGACCGTCTTTGGGGGCTATTGATGAAGAGATAGAACGCATGTTAAAAATCCCACAGAATGTTTTGTTGCCTGAAGATGAAGTTCAACTTGAGCAAGCATCGGATTCGGATTTTGAAAAGTTAAAAGAGGAGGTCGCTTCATTAAGAAGGAGAGTAGAAAGAGGTGCGTTAATGGAAGCTCTACTGTCGGCGGAAGAAGAGGAGCTCGCTTCAGTTGAAAAAGTATGTGAAACAGCGAAGAAGGACATAGAAGCTATTGATTTACTTTGTAAGAGTGCTGATAATGGTGACAGTTTGAAAGTTGTGCAAAGTGAAACACAGTTCTTGTGTGCAAGTGCTTCGTTTTTGAAAAATCAAACAGACTTGTTTGATTTATGAATGTTTTAGTGTGACTTTTTATGTTGCTGGACACACATGAATCTTCCTTCTACTTATTTGTACATTAAAGTATCATGAAATCATTAAGAAATTGTTATTTCTGATGGATTTTAGATAAGGATGAACTAATTTGTTTAAATGTAACATTATTGTAACTACTTTACAGAGAAAAGTGTTAGCTTTCCCTTTTTTTTTTGTAATGAAAAGCTTAATTGTTTATTGCCTGGTGAGCGTCAATAGTTCACTTTATTGACCAATAGCACCTCACTTTCAGATGTTTTGATAAAAAGCTACTGTGATGTTAGCACAGAGTACTTTTTGATGATGTTAGTAGGGAAACTGGTTAATTTATCAGGTTGTCTGTGTGTATAGTACTTTAAAATCAAAGCAATGTTTCATACACTCACAGAACCATAAACCAAGTCGCCCTTCACTTTGTCTATAACTTTTTAAATAGGTGTAAATTCTAATTCAGAACAATGACAACACCAAAACGATGGCCAGTATGATAGCATCAAAACTTTTTATTTGAATCATCATTATTTTGATGTTTTAGGCCTTTATATCTCACATGGAATTGTGTGGTGGTTCATTTTGCCGTCCAGGAGTGGATTATCATTTAACCAATCTGCACCTATTTGGCTATTTTTTTATTTGTAAGGGAAAACAAACAGTAGTATATTAAAGATAAATGGAAATAACTTAACAATAAACAAACCTATTGCATTAATAAAACATCACAAACAGTCATTTTTATTTTAATGTAAAAACAGAACCTCTTACATAAAATTCACCTAGAAACGAGTATCATAGATTAACAATACTTATTACATCAATTCTAATATAACACCCATGTTACATCATGATTACTATTAAATGGTTTTAATCTCCAAAAAAACTATACAAAAATTGATACATTTAATTTTTATGTTCACTTTAAAAATTTATAACTTGGCACATAGAAGACGAAATAGTTAAGTCTAAAGAGATTCAAAGAGGAAAATTATATTCAAGAAAATAAAATTAAATGTTATATTGTACTAGTTTAGTTGTATCACATTTAAAACTTAAGCTACGGGCACACCTATAAATGAAGAGTTTTACTCTGCTGAATAATACATAGCTAAAATGATTTTGATTTTCATTCAAAACCTTAATTGTAGTCTGGGCGAACCCACATTACAAAGAAATTGTTCTTAATTTAATTTCAAGCATCACTATCTTTTAAATTGTTCTCTCGTGTAATTGTTACATTATAGATTCTGTGATTGTGAGGAAACCGGCATGTCCTAGAAGTCTAGAACTAAAAATTTGAAGACATGTGACATCTGCCAAGCCGCACTGGGGCAGAGTGGAGGCCTGTGTTCCAGCATTGGGAACATTATAGGCTGATAATGGTTGGTTAGATTCTGTGATATATCATGTAATATTACAGTATATACACAATTCATGAGTAGAACACATTATTTTATGTAGTACAGAATATAGTCATTTTAATCCTAGATCATTGATTTTCTCGATTTATGCATTGATCAAAACAAATAACAGTAAACAATTGTATAGTTTGTATAGAAGACCTAAATATTTGTTTACAAAATTGTTTTTAAATACTTAAAAAAATGTGAAGAATAAATTAAACTAATCAAACCATTGCCAAACATTATTGTAACACATTCTCTTACTTATGTTATAAAATAAATATCATATCAGCATTTTATCTGTATTGTATTCTTGCACTTTCCTATTTGGTTGACTCGCTATTTTACGTTCTTTCAAATCAGCTTAGAAACTGGAGCTTGAAAAATATTCTATACACACTGAACACAGTAAGTTATTACCTACGTCAAAATAATGATAGGATAGCCAACTAGCGTCAAAAAAATAAACATTAACTATTCTAAGTATAATTAGAAAGTGAAGACGAAAGATTACGCTCTGCGCAGATGAAGTAGGAGTGGAGCAAAAGATTTTCTGATGACTTTGAATAGTACACTTTATTTTTAGTCGTCTAATGTGCAAAATTGTATAGATGCAGACAAGAAACTGCTCCTGGGAACTCTGGCGCGGTTATGTTTGGACTTTACCACGCTTGAAATAAGGTTCACTATTCAAATGGTAAAAATCCTCTGCTCTGCACTTTTCTTAGGACTAAACCGAGCTATAGAAATCAATGGATAGACATTTTCTTTATAGTACTTACTATATTTTTACCTCATGCAATAAATATATAAAATGATATCAGCTGTAAGAATCTTTATAACATCATGTATGAGTTAATAATCTTTGGTATTGTGTATACAGCTTGAAATTGAAAACATGCGACAAATCGAAATGGGAGATTGTACTCATCATTATGAACACTTTTACTATGGGACCATACCAGAAATCGCGAAAAAAAAATCTGTTGTTCCCTACATAACCTACATTTTGACGAGTTATGCGAACATAAATGTAGGGAACAGCTGATTTTTTTTTCCGCGATTTCTGGTATGGTCCCATAGTAAAAGTGTTCATAATGATGAGTACAATCTCCCATTTCGATTTGTCGCATGTTTTCAATTTCACCCTGTAGAAATACTGTAACAAGTTTCTCTTTTTTTTACACGATTAAATTTGTTCACATAATAATCTTAAGAACTCGGACCAAACACATGTTATAAAGATTCTTACCACCTCTGTAACATGACACAACATTCATAATTGATTAATACTGCTTATCACAGATGGTAAATGAAAAAAAAAAACAACAATTAATTTCATATCTAATGAGTTTATGTACAACACTTTAGAATTTATGCTTTATCTTGATTCATATTTACAATTTGTTTTACGCCTAAAACTATACAAATGGATTATGATGTATGTACGTACCTAGTTTACAACACATAATTGATAACAAGTGTTACGTTTTTAAAATCAAACTTAATAATTAAGTTTTAATCTAAATTAAATAAGACTCTTTATTTTTATAATTCCGTATGACTTATGAAATTAAATTTTTCCAAACTTTTATTTCTTATTGTCTGTCCTAAGGATGGACACCCAGTGCCCAACATTTATATGTATAACTACGAATATATTACAAATAATAAATAATTTTATGTTCACTTTTTTCATACATTAATTTACTTGACTTATGGCTGATTTTTCAATCGAGAGATTTTTATTCGCGGGATAAAATTGACGTCTGACAGATTTGTTTTATGGAAGAACTGAAAAATTCAAAATTATTATTCAGATAAAATTATCTGGCGTTGAAAAAATCAGCCGTTAATCGATTTGGTAACATTACCACAGAAATAACATTTCAAAAATAACACTTTAGATACTATTACTAATTCATAGCATAATTCTTCTAAATTAATATTTGGAATGTTTACAATAGTACAATGTATGGAAGATATAACTAGAACAAGCAATATAAATAATAACAAGTCTTATAAGAACACAGTTGTCTGTAGTTGTCGACAACTACATAATTTTGTCTTTTGGTGGCACACTTTGTACTAAAGATGTTAAATTGATTATTACATATTTCTTTGGTATAAGTTACAAATAGTATATACCTACCTGAGCTGAGTTATGACTAATGAGTATTTAACGGTAATCAGTATTGACCACTAGCCTTTATAAATACATTTGTATCATCGAGAACATAAGGATTGATATTTCGATATTATTTCATGAAGAATCCTATCTAAGAATTAACAGTAATGTTTCATCATCGTTTGAAAATATAAATAGATTTACAGCAGACTATAAACACGCTGCAAAGAAATATATGTTTTTAGATAAATAACACAGTTTAACTACATAATCAATACAGTGGTACATTTTATTTGATGTTTACAGAGTATATCCCGAGTCGATGTATTGTAACTCGGGACATCGTAACATCAAAAGCCTATTCAGCCTATTTCAGACTGTACCAGTAAAGATATGGATTATCTGTATAATAAAAAAGTTCCTTAGCCACTAAAACATGCAAATGAAAGTCTGATCACTGAACTGAGCGTGTGTATAACAAAGCAACGGATTCTGTGTGACGTCACACGTAGGCCGGCGGGCGCGCATCGACGGTTGTGGTGACACGCTTGGCCGCCGGCCCGGGCCACGACCAGCCACTATCGCTCAGTGCTACCAGTCACACTGGTCCACTCCATTCTGTGTTGTCCTGGAAAGAAGTCGGCTATTAGTATTTGGTATAAAGCGCTTCTTTCCTTTCTGTCGTATCTGCACGAACTGTAGTATGTCGTGGTAAAATTATTAGCTAGACACCTAGATGTACGCCGCGCGTATATTTAAGTATCGCCAATCGTGAAGGCTACTTTAATACACCCCAAAATATCAAGTCCTTCAAGATGCTCTAGCTGCATATAATTATGGCTATCCTAAAACATTTATGAATGTAAGGAAAAAGCCAAGATGATAATGGCTACGAGTCGGAGTTATTGGCGCGAGACAACTGCTTTAGCGGTCACCAATCCGTTTAACGAAAATGAAAACTTGGCCTTTTGTTTCCCGCGAGAGAATTGTTTAAGTCTGAGCGAGTCGACGCTTCGAAGTTGGTCGTGGGGGTGGTTTAAACACATGCTGTCTCGTCCAGCTTAAGTTATAGATGATTTTAATTTACTTGTGAAATATTAACAGTCTTTGGGTGTATAGGGCTCTGCGGCGCGTTGGAGTTGGCGTTAGTAGTGAAGTAGCCGCCAGGCCGCGGTCGCAGGTGGCGGTTGTGCATCTCCATCTGCACTATCTTCATGAACTCGATCTGGGCAGCTAGCTTTTGAACTTCTTCCTGTAATTTGGGAAACAAAATATAAGAAGGGGTACAACAATATCTGTACAGCGTTTTGGCTTCGGACGGTGTCAAGTCCAACTTTTTAAGGATATACTCTTGGATATAACCTTGTTGAAATCAAGATCCCCGAGAGGAAATCCTCTTCGGCGAGCAAGCGGTATTGATATCAATATCATTGACAACCATCAGTAATTATATATTCTGGAGTCCAGATATTAGAATCTTGACTTGTCTTCCTGCTCAATCATGAGACTTCAGCAGGATATGCATGAAGGTAACGCCACTCTACTGCAAGGATAGACTTGTTGACTGTTTTTAAAAACTACTATTTCCCTCAAAATATTAGCAGCAAAACAGCAACTTGTGACCGACCGAAACATGATTTTTCAGCTGAAACTGTAACCGACCCTTCGGCTCCTCTTCTAGTTTCGGCCGAAACCACAGACATAGATCTACATAGATAACGCAATTATTACGATTTGTATTGAAACCAAGCGTGCCGACTTTTTTATACCTACTGTGACGTCACAGCTGCAATTTAGTGACGGGACATCCAAACCGATTCAAAGCCATCGATGCCGCCGATGCCCCTTCGCCCCGCTACGATTCAACTGAAGCTGCCTCCGTGATCGTCTCGCTCATACTCATATATTTTATATCTGTTGTCCCGCTCGCTCTCACAGCAATCGTCAGTACGCCGAGTTTTTTAAAAGTGAGCAGTCGCGTCGCGCTTTAGAGCAATTTCATTCTACATTTTGGACACTTTCGCATAATCTCAAGTAAGTTTACTAAAATATATTTGTTGATATTTCTTTGAAACACAAAGCATTAGTATAGACATGCATGATTAAGATAAGAAACAGTAGTTTAGATAACCTAAAAATTACAAATCGATTAATATGAATGACATCGATTTTCAGACAGACGAATGATATAGACAGACGAATGATACATAGACAGACGAATGATATATTTGAATGGGAGAGTTTCGAGGAATTACCAGTCCACATCCTACATGGCGTTTCATCTTTGAGGTAGCCAACTTTTTTCACATATTGAGGCAAAGGATCCTATGAATAAAGCAAATTGGTCAAGCTGGATGTTTGTTGCACAGATATAGTTTGTTGTATAAGCGTGAGTAGATGAGTACAAATAATAGTACAGTGTTTAGTCGGGAACCAGTCTTTCCGTCCCGTGGCCGCAATCCATTTTTCTTTTATGATTGGATCATGTGGGAAACTAAAAAATAATATTTTTAAATGCAATAGAAAATAAACACATTAAATATATGAAAATAGTCGTATAATGTTGAAAGGATAGACAAAAACACATTAAATACATCAACCCTAAAAAAAATATCCTCCTTTTTATAGCAGTCCTGTAAAATTAGGTCATGCATATGAGCTTGTTATATCTACTAAATTGGCTTTCTTTATATCATTCGTCAGTCCGATATCGATTAAAATCGATTATTGATATATGTTGTAGAACGAACAGCACTAGTTGCTACAATTGACAGACGAATGACAAATTGCCTGTATCACGAAGTCGAAGTGATGCGCGACAGTATCGCTTGTGCGATATTCATCGTCTCCTAACACACAACGTCAGGTCAAACGTCCAAAGCAAACGCGGCAATGTAATGTGAATAAAGTTTACTTAACGGTAATTTATAGTTAGGAATATTCTGGAACGACACGCAGCTTGGAATACTTAAAAATAGTTTTAATATGAATTTACGCATAATATAATTTTAAAATAACTTACCTGTGATAGGAAATATGTTCCTGCCTTTGGGTGTTCGAAATTTTTGGGCTATTGCAGTTAATTATCACGCAACGAGGCATTTGTTTAGTTTTTTGCGGACGTTCGGCTGCAACAACGGACGCGCGGGACTGAAGTTAGCGGCGACCAACCTCGACGCTTGGCCGGGGTTCAGACACGCGAAGTGCATGCATTTGCGTTATCTATGTAGATCTATGTCTGTGGCCGAAACCGAAACTTATAATTATAAGAAAAAGTTAGTTAATTAAAGGGCATTATGCTGCGGCCGAAAACTGATTATTTGGCCGAAACCGAACCTTCGGTTGGTCACTAACAGCAGCATTACAGACTATAAACAAAGTAAATTTTTCATTTTTATAACGCAAAGATATTTAAGATGTTTTAAAGAGGCTTTCAGAAGAAATTTCATAGAATAGGTGTGATCTCATCAGCATAATATATAAAAATATAGTAAAATTACAGATATTCAAGTGACTTTTCACAAAAAAATTGCACAAATGTCACTGACAAATGATTACAAACAACGCCCTCCTGTCAATGTCCTGCAGGCACCAAAAGATCCTTGTAGCACTCTGTATGTACCTTTAGCTCTTCGTTCTCCTGGTAGAGGTCGGGCGGCTCGTCAGGCACGAGGCCGATACCGTTGAGTGAAGACGAGGCGGGCACGCCGCGCGCGCGCGCTCGACTGTCCCACGTGTCGCCCGTGCCACGGACCACGCGCAAGACCTGGAGATATCGACACTATAATTAATATTAAGTAGGAATTGTATTTATTTACCTACTTTAATTGTTTCCATTTTGTACGTCCAGAGAGAAACGACCGGGCCAGACGGACAATTCGACATATTTGTAAAAAAAAAAAAAACACGACATGTCCTGTTTAAAAAAAAGTGTCAGATTATCGCCTGTTGGTTTAATTAAATAGGCTCCTGGACTGGGGTGCCTTCCTGTACTATAATACCGCTATTTACTTTTAGGCAATGAGAGAACATCGTGAGGTTATAGTCAGTAGGAGTTGGACATAACATCGCCTCCCCCAGGTCATCCTTAAACTTCACCATCGCCGCGTATATGAATGAATATTTTTTTATTATTAGATTGATAACATTCAATTTCAGTTTTATTTACTCTTATTTAAAAATACTTAAAATATTACTCACCTTAGGTAAAAACACCAGCAGTACTGTAGTTGACGTAGATAACTGAGTTCTTATAAACCCAAGAAGATATTTTATATCCGGTCCTGCTTGAGGCAATATTAGTAAACTGTAAAAAAATATAATGTTTATTAAGCAGTACTTTGTTGACAAGATTGCAGCATTTGTAGCCTTTCTGGGACATGGGCGTAGCTATGCGGAGGCGGCGAGGGTGGGCATTGGCCCACTCTAGAAACTTCTTTGCCCACCCTACAAAAATTGACAGTATTGACTCAGCGATCATTGTGCCGATAGTCGTGACTGCCAATGGGTTAATAGCCAAGAGCCTCGACCAACACCTCAGGAGGCTCTCGTTGGGCAGCTGGATCAAGGGCTTGATTCAGAAAGCGGTACTTCTGGACACGGCCCGCATTGTTAGGAGGTTCCTCTCTCTGGAGCCCTGACCGCCGGTAGCTTGGACCCTGTTCCCGATACCGGTGGGCTACTATTTGAGTTTATTTATTTATTTAATACTTCAAGCACATAAATGTACAGAGGCGGACTTAATGCCATAGGCATTTTCTATCAGTCAACATGTGAGTGATGCAGAGACAAACAGTGGTGTAGGTGTAGGTGAAATCTTGAAAATTGACACTTATAGGTCTTACATTTTGACCAAGATGTAAGGTTTGTGTTGGGCTCTCATTAATTGACTGTGGTTAGATTAGCAGTGTGGTTATTCCCTCTTACAGAGAGGAGGCCTATGACCCAGCAGTCGGAACATTATAGGCTAATTATGTATGTTAGATTAGCAGGACGGCTGCCCCTCTTAGACAAAATCACTAGCTACGCCAATGGACATGGACTAATCAATAAATAGAAGAAAAAGTCCTTCACCACAATCTTCACCTTTGAAAACTTCATGAAAATCAATTTTGAGAACGCCAAAAAATAGCCATAATAATCACCAAGGTCAAAAAAATAGTTGCATTATGATTCCGAAGTTATAGCTATAAGTTGGTAAGGATTGTGTGGTGAACATCTTCACACAATCCTCACCTCTACTGCAACCAAACGGCTGGGAGTACCTATCGACTTGGTTTCAATTCCAAAAAATAGTCAAGAAATAGTCTTAACGCTATGCCAAATCTCGAAAATAGTTATTATGTGATTCCAAAGATATAAAGTGCCGTAGTGATACACAGTGCCGAGGATGTTATGCTAAAATATTTGTATGGAAAGTACAATACGGCCTATGACCCATGGCAGGTCCGAACTTTGACAAGGAGGCTGCGCAATTACATTTTTTAGGAATCACTGGTATTCAGCTGCAACAGGTTTGAGTGGAAACTGACCCCAACATAGTTGGAAAAAGGCTAGGTAGATGATGAGGAATCAAATGGGGCATGTCACCGGCAAGTGTGACTGAGTGTACAGTAAAAGTGCGCAGTGCTGTAAACCCCACCCTATCTCAAGTTGAACAAATATCAACTTTATTATGTTTATGTCAAAAGTTCCCTAAAACTTAAAGTAGAGGAAATACAGCTTACCCAGGCATCCTGCCTAAAATTGGATTTATTGGGCATCATTGTGTACTGTATCTACCGCTCTCCCTCGAATACAAATACTGACAGTTTTATTGACTCACTTAGTTCACATCTAGAGACTCAAAAATCGCAGAAAAACATTATTATAGCTGGCGATATAAATATTAATATCAAGCCAGGGCACAATGAATCGTCCCAAGATTATAAAAATAGAGTCAACTACCTTAATATGCTTTCATTATTTGGCATACTTCCCGGACATTTACTGGCAACTAGAGAACGCAACTGTCTTGACCATTTTATGTTGAAATTACATAAAACCAAGTTCTCGGCAGCTATCGCCATTTTACACACTTCGATCTCTGACCACTATACTACTCTTCTTTCCTTATCTAAGTTAAAAAATGTTCAGAAACCTATTCAAACAACTACTACAATAAATTTCGAACAAGCTCTGAAAGATCTTCAGGAAAAAAACTTATCAAATCTGTTGTTCTGTGATGATCCTGATTTTTTAATTAATTATTTTGTTAACATTCTAACCAGTGTAATAAATGACAACACTCGTTCAAAAAATATCCCAAACAGTGAACGCATCATCAAACCTTGGATGACCACCGGCATCCTTCGATGCATCAGAAACCGCAATAAAATGCAAAGGCAATGTCGTAATGATCCACACAATGAAGTTGTAAAAATTACCTATACGAGATACAGAAACTTTTGTACGAATTTGATAAAAAAATTAAAAAGGAAATATGAAAGAGAATTAATTAAAAACTCTATATCAAATAATAAATTACTTTGGAAAAATATTAAAAATATCACCTACACAAGTAAATCAAAAAGCCAAAATTTAGAACTATTAAATATTAAATCAAAGCCTATGGAATCTATTAATTATATAAATGATTATTTTGCTAAAATTGGTATGCACTTAGCTCAACAAATTCAACCAGGAACTAATAACAAAGACTATACTAGACATTCAATTAGAATAGGACCGCAACTTAATACATTCGTGCTATTTGAAACAGATGATTCTGAGGTCTATAAAATTTTAATGAACTTGAAATCGGATAGTGCTGCTGGTTGGGACAATATATCGACGAAATTCCTAAAACTAATCAGTCATGAAGCTGTCCCTATAATAACTCACCTCACTAATCTTTGTTTCCAAAATGGTACATTCCCAGCTCTGTTAAAACAGTCTGTTATAATCCCAGTTCACAAGGGTGGGGACGGAGATGACGTCAATAATTATAGGCCCATTTCGATTCTACCATCCATATCTAAAGTTTTAGAGAAAATTATTAATATTAGATTGATGAAGTATTTTAATAAATTCAAGTTATTGTCTCAGTCTCAATTTGGCTTCAGACAAGGTTTAAGTACCGAGGACGCAGTTACTGCATTAAGTTCACAGGTGATTGAACAATTGGATGGTGGAAGCACATGCTTAACAGTATTCTTAGACCTTAAAAAGGCGTTTGACACCGTCTCTATCCCAATCCTTGTCAACAAGCTGGAACAAGCTGGAATAAGAGGTAATGCGCTCAGCTTGCTCAGTGATTATCTCACTAATAGGAAACAGAGAGTAAAGATAGGACGCTACGTTAGTGATGAAATGGATGTGTCATACGGCGTACCGCAGGGTAGCGTACTTGGCCCTACACTCTTCCTGCTTTACATTAATGACCTTTGTAACATTCAATTAAAAAAAGCCAAAGTCTTTGCGTACGCCGATGACACAGCTATTGTTTTTTCTGGTAGCTCCTGGGCAGATGTCAAGCAAACTGCCGAAATAGGAATGGCTCAAATAGCTAATTGGCTTAAAAATAACTTGTTGTCCTTAAATGTACTAAAAACTAATTACATCTGTTTTAGTGTAAGTAACCGCACGCAACCAGCCGAAGATTTTAAAATAATAATACACGAGTGTGGTAACACACAAAACGATATTTGCAGCTGCCCATGTCTTAAAAAAGTTCCACAAACTAAATACTTAGGAGTTATTTTAGACCAAACATTGTCCTGGTATCCCCATCTTGAGCAAGTCAGCAATAGAATCAGGAAACTCAGCTGGATGTTTATAACATTAAGATTTGTGATTCCAACTAAATTTTTTGTAGAAGGCAAAAATCGTACCAGGAATCTTCTTAATGAAGTATATACTGCTCTTGTGCAATCGGTCCTCACTTATTGTATCCCAGTGTGGGGAGGAGCGGCTAAAACTAAATTTTTAACCCTGGAACGAGCTCAGCGAAGTTTAATCAAAATTATGTATTTTAAAAAAAGAAGATTCTCTACGGAAAGCTTGTATCAAATTAGTAATTTACTCTCTGTAAGGAAATTGTACATTGTTCAAGTCGTTCTCAGGAAACATAAGTCTCTACCATATAATAATAGTACCCAATCAAAAAGAAGAAAAGATATAATCGCAGATATTCCCCGAACTAAATTGAAATTCACTAGCAGACAACTACACAAACGTTCAGCTCAATTATACAACAAAATAAACAAATACGTGTATGTTCATAATAAAAATAGGTACAATTGTAAAACAAGCTTAGTAAATTGGATTAAAACACTTTCCTATGATAAAACGGAGGCTCTGTTACAACAGATTGAGTAATCAGACAAATCACACATTATTCATACACCTCATTTTATATAATATCATATTCACATCAAATCACAAACACCACATTAACATCACAACATACATCACAATCATATCACAACACACAATACTTTAACTTCACACACACCACTTCACGTCACAACACACACCTCACATCATGCTACACGTCACGCATAATTTAGATAACTATACCATTGTTATGGAAGAGCGGAGCCTTCTAACACAGGCATTATCTGCCTAAAAGGAGGCTTCGAACACAAAATTGTAACTATTTGCTGATTTGTGACAATAAACTATTTTTTATTTTTTATTTTTATTTATTATTATTCCAATGATTGTAAAGTTGATTTCAGAGTGACTAGCACCATTAAAAAAGTTGTAAAAATGTTTGAAGCTGAACTTTATTGTGTAGGAATTAAAGTTATTTTTTTCATTAATTCATATTTGTTAACATTTTTGGCAAATAAATCGCGAACACAGTTTACATGCGCGAAAGTTCGGAGAACCTAGGTTCAGACCGGCCATGATTCATCGGCCCTATTGTAATATACTTTCTTTTCTTACTTAATTTGACAAGATATTATAATACTTACTGGAAAGCTATCATGAGAGAGTTGACGGTGAATATATTGTAGATGGCTATGGAGATGAGTCGCGCCTCGTTGTACAGACTCTCAGCGTGACGGACGCGGTAACATACGCGCACGCCCCATAGTAGGAACAGGATTTCACCTGGAAAACATAAATATTTGCTGAATTTATGGAATAATCAAATATAGGAAAGTTAAGAGTACTTATTTTAACTTCTGAACTGACAAATATGGTTAAAGAATAGAATAGAATAGAAATACTCTTTATTATGTACACCTTAAAGGCCAAAAGGTTAAAGGCCTTAATTTAAACGAAAAGCTATTGGATTTTAACTGTCATCACTAAAGCTACTGGATTTTGTACAGCAGAGGTTAACAGGCTGAATATATGATTATGATGAACCTATAAACAAACTAGCAATTATAATTAACTTGCAGAGCCTCGCGGATTCACCCGCATAAGTTTCCCGTGGGAATATCGGGATTAAAACTATGCTATGTCCTTTCCCGGGACTCGAAACTATTTCTATACCAAGTTTCATCTCAATCGGTTCAGCAGTTTAAGCGTGAAGATGTAACAGTCAGACAGACACACTTTCGCATTTATAATATTAGTATGGATTACGGTTTGAAATCATTTACTTATTTAAGTTCCAATTACCTATTGCTAAACTGTGATCCCACCAATTGTAAGTACACTGCTTGAATTTCAGTCCTTTATTATCGGTTATCTGTAAACACATAATAATATTAATCAAATATCTTGAAATCCAAGATGAATTGAAAAGAAAAAACAAAAAGCAAATCTTGTCATCATTCATTTTTCATCATTTGATTAACAGAACAAAAGAACTGGCAGAAATTGATTTTCTATCACAAGTTTTTCCACTGGATTCCTTAAAGTCAAAGCATTTATTTCAATTAAACCATTTACAGGCACTTTTGAATTGTCAAGAAGTCGGTCAGTCAAAAAAAATTAAGCTAGCTGCCCATTCCAAAGCGTAGGTACGTATGGAGAAGAACGGGCTAGAAACTCCATAGACACTCTTTTAAATTATTTTTTTTTCTAAAATATTGGTTACATCATCATCATGACGTGGAGTTGCGGATACCAGCCCGTATTACCTATTACATCATTAATGTTGAATTTATAATAATATGTAAGAACGCTGTAAAAAAAAGACGTACGCGTTAAACGCGTCCACAGTACAGCAAATAGTAAAAAAAACAACAATCCAAAAATAAAATAATTAAAAATAAGCCGAGGCAGCTAAGTGATGACCAGGTGGCCTACCATGATCTAATTAAAAACGATTCAAAAACAAGACATTTCAGTTTAGGTTCCTAAACTGCATCGCTTGAGCTGCTCTATGGACGTCATGGTACCAAACAACGTATGAAACCAAAACATGCAACTCAGTTTGGGACAATCGCTGTCAGCAGATGGCACGGCCTAAACTGAATCGTTAAACTGACGTCATGGTACGAATTAGAAGAACAGTTCAGTTTAGGTCCTAAAATGGATCGCGTTAAGAGCTTGTGGTAAGCCTGCAGCCCCAACTGACGGCGCCCGTTCACGAATAAAAATAAACTTAATACTTACAACTTCAGCATCAGGTGGTGCAGAGAAAGTCCAGGTTCCTAAGTAGACTAGCATAATGAGTAATATTGGTGCCATCCACTGCAGCAACTGCTTGTCAGTCAGCTTTAGTTTATGAGCTGACTTCACTCGGTATGTTAGAGATACTCTGCAAGTTTGAATCATAATCGTAATAACTAGACACAATGGTACTAAAAACAAGAATAATACAGTATTTCATTACTTAGAGCTTTGGTTATTAGGTGGAGCCGAATTTTGTCTTGTTAGATGAGAGTTATGTCATTGTTTTTGAAAATTGAGTAAATGTTTTTATTTTGCTGTATAATATTTTTTTTAAAACAATAATTGAAATATAATGACCAATCTGTCTTGAACAGATGAGGCTTGAGTTCTAGCAGTAGGGATGTTATAAGCATAATCAGCCTATAATGTTCCCACTGCTGGGACACGGGCCTCCTCCCTGTGAGAAGGAGAGGGCCATAATCCACCATGCAGGCCCAGTGTGGGTTGGTAGATGTCACATGTCTTCGAATTTTCCTTTACCATTTTGAAAGCAATGTTTTTAGTTATTACCCAACTGTGGTGAAGCCCTAAAGGATGGTTATGTGTTTGGAGGGTTGTGTGTGTTTAATTTATATTGTGTAACCCATGCAGACACAATAGAGGCAATGCAGACCAATAGGTACGAAATGAGATATTCAGTATTTACCTCCATGTTTTCATCAGAAGTGCAGTATAAGTGATACAGAATCCCATGTGCCGAGTCCATTTTGTAGCAATACATGAGTATCTATCCAACACTGGGAATATAGCAGCCATCTAGAAATAAAATAAGCTTAGTTTTAGTTCATATTTTAATCACTGTCTTATTAACTAATAGAAGAAAGATTTGCATCTTGAAATAATCATAAGTATATACTAGGCTACTAACTACTAAACATGGATTTCTGAGACAAGGTTTTAGTCTTTGTCTACCAATGAATTAAGTGACATAAAACAAATGAATAGCAAAAGTAAACTTGCAATTAAACCCACACAAACAACATACTCACTTCCATATACATGATAGCGCATCCGAGAAGTGTGATGGATAGGAACACGGGACTGGCTACACGAAACACCTTCACTCTGCGGTGGTGACGAGTGTAGATCGTCAGGCAGACTGTCATCACCGCACAGCTTACCGATATCACCAGTAACGATATCCTGAACAGTTAAAAAGAATGAGATAAAGTAAAGTATAACTTAAAAAAAAATGCTGGTTTCCATTATTGCGTGCCATACTGGTAAATGACATAATTATAAACATGTTGCTGAACACATGCATAACCAGACTATAATGACTGACCGGGGAGGCCTGAGTCCCAGCAAAGGGGATTTTGCTGGGACTCAGGCCTCCCTGGTCAGTGGGTCGTCTTAGGGGCGAAGAAATTCTAGTGCCATTTTTATCATCAGTCGTCATTGAAGATCATCTTCATAACGAAGGGATTTTCGACTAACTATTGTTCTTCTATTCTTTGGTATTCTTACCGGAATGGCCAGTTGTAAGTGGCAAGACATGGCTCCGGTCCATGACACGATTCGCAGCCCGGCTGACATTTCAAACACTCGTATGGCTCGCTCCAGTTTTCTAAATTGTTTTCTTCGTATTCTTGGTAAGCAACTGGAAGAATGCAATCATTAAAATAAGTTTTACGTGCTTACAATTTTGACAACTTATGTAAATCATTTGCTGGCACCAGCTTACCCTACACCTTAATACGGTCAGAGGGTATCATCTTCAAATACAGTTTTATAATAAACAAAACAAAATAAAGTTTTATAAAAGTAAACAAATGAACTACACTAAAACAAAACAACAGCGGCAAAGCTTAGCGGTTCTTTTTCTTCTGTCAAATCGAAAATTGATATTTTGACCAGTGCTGCCAGTGCCCTTTTGTCAAAAGTCACATAACATAAGTAAAAAAGTAACATTTTGATGACAAAAGTAACATTTTATTTTTTAGGGATTTTTTTTTTTAAATAGCTTTAAAAACAGTTTTTTCTTCTTTGTAAGTACCAAAATTTTGGATCGGCTGAAAAAATACATTTTAAAATAAAATATGTTAGAAGCTAGAATCTAGCTAGAACCTAGAATATACTTTTTAATAAAATATACTGGTGCAAGTGCGCGAAACGGCGAAAGAGATAAATTCATCGGTACGTATGGCTACACATCAAGCTATACATAACCAGTAAAAGCTAACTTCTGATTGTACGAAAAACCTATACAATGCGAGTTTTGTTAACCTTTTGAACGCCACGGACGTTTATAGACGTCTAACGAAATCGTGCCAAACACGCCACCGACGTCTATAGACGTCAAGAAAACGACATTTTTTAAATACAAAATAAATATACTAAATTAAGTTTTCTGTGTTTCTTTTTCCTATTATTTCAAACTACTTTAGTGAAATATTGTAAATTGACACAAAGATATATTCATTATTTGAATTCACAAGAAAAAACAATCGTCAAATATTGCTAATCGAAATCCGTAAAATTGTGTATTTCCCCACGCCACAGACGTCAAGACCAGGGGGGGCACACTTAGCACTGTCATCAATTTCCATAGACGACAGCGACATCTGCAGTTTGGTGGGTTAACAAAACTTGGCAGCCATTTTCTTGTTTGTCAAATTGTCAAACAAATGTAATTATGTAATTGTCGCCGCCGGCCATCCGCCATTATCATTGTCAACTCCGCAACTCCGGCTTTCCCGACGTTGATGCGCTTCCCGAAATCCCGAGTTTATCTCAGCTAATTATGTTAAAATTGTTACTTGTTACTGTTATTTGTTAAACCCTGATAGTGACCCTAAACATTATAATAAAGATTCGCTACTTATAGTAAGTATGCTTAACTATAGGTATGTGTATATTTATTAGAGCCTTAGGTCACCCACCAAACTCAAGGTGGCAGCACTTTCCATACATGCAAATTTTACCACAGAGTTGTCACTCTTTCCCTCTATAGTTACTTTACTCTTTGGTCAAGACACGTCAGCTAGTGATGGGTAGGTAAGGTAACTTATATTCCAAATTTATGAAATATTTTATTGAAAGTAGCTTACTATTACTTTGACAATTACTTTTTACTGACAAATATTCGTATCTGAATATTCCTAATGTATAATATTTAAAAAAATGTGGAAAAGAACTTATAATTGATATCCTTAAATCGATAGTTTACTGTCCACTCTCGCGCATCCCTATGTAAGAGCTCATAGACAGTTACCTGTACGCCACAGACGGGAATGGACGTCAAGCGGTGACGTCATTAGCGCGAGAAAGTTGTCAAAAGTCGTGCCAGCCACGCCAGAGACGTGTCTTCACGTCGGCGGATGACGTCACGAACCAGATTAGTGATGTACCTTATTATTGATTTATTCGTTTGTAGTTCTAATGTTTGCTTTTAGGTTGCTTAGAACTTAGTAACTGCTGTTTAATGATAGTATGATACCAAATAGGGTCAAGTTAAATAAAAGACCAATGCAACGAATAATATTTATTTAAAAAATATAGAACGAAAAGCACGGATTCATTGGTTATCGATAACTTTTCGTTAAGATGTTGGAATCACTATTTTTTTTTGTAGGTTTTTGTACTGAATTTGTGGCTTGGCGTAGAAGGGGCGCCGATGTGTTTACGCTCTGGCGTTCAAAAGGTTAAAACTAGAAATGTATAGCTCGATGTGTCGCCGTGTGAATGTAGAGATATTTTCATTTGATCGGTTTGCCAACATTTGTTTTCAAGATAGCAATTCAATTATAGACCGGGGCTTAGACAAAGTAACATCGCTTCGTAGCGAAACGATATCTAAATTCGTCATCGTCTCTAGAGATATCGATAAACATTTCGTAGCCAATGTACAGACGCCAGCACATCAACCTACTACAATCTGTCAGATTTCTGTAATAGATTTTCAACTTTATCGCTAAAGCATAAGGTTCAATGTTGATTGGGAAAATTTGACAGTTAGGTGTAGGTTGATGTGCTGGCGTCTGTACAATCAAAGAGTAAAGTAACTATTGAATTTAATGTTATGAATAAGTGAGTTGTAAAGTGTTGTTAAGTGAGTTTAATCGTTTTCAAATTAGGTATAATAAAAACAATATTTTGGGCTCCACTGTACCTCCACACCCATTACACACTAAACCAACATAATATACAAAATAACACATTAGTAATGACAACTTAGGATGCAAGAGCGAGCGAAGCGAGCTCGGGACTTGGGGCACCCCGACTCGGACAGGTTAGGTTAGAAGGGGATGGCCATCCCCTTCGTGGTTATTAAGCGGGGCTCCTACTACGCCTTTTAAGCAACTTTTATGTTTTTCGAGGTTAGGTTACACATAAATAGAAGGGCCCCGCAAACGAAAAAAAAAAACTTTGGAATTCTTTTTCTCAGCCCCTATGGTTTTTAAAAATTTGCGGTTTTCAAATTTGCGCTAAAAAGGGTCTATTCTATCCAAAAAAAAATAGCTACTATAAAAATCGCAGGTTTAAAAAAAAAAAAAACTGGGAATTTTTTTCTCGGCCCCTATGGTTTTTCAGAATTTGCGGTTTTCAAATTACACAGTTACACTAAAAATGGTCTATTCTATCCAAAAGCGCCGGGTGTGGAGGTACAGTGGTTCCATATTTTGACAGTGGTAAGTGAATAGAGTGTTATTACTTTTAGATAGTGTCCAAAACTTAATGATATTCAAAATAGACTCATTTTTATAAGTGACTGATGTTCAAACGATGATGGAGTAATCTGTATTTTAATTTTTAGTGATAAAACATGGAATCAAGAGTGCGAGCAAGTCCCGAACAATTGTTAACGCTGCTTGAGTATATGGAAACGTAAGTAAATCCAAGTTTTATTCATGAGTACCTATGTAATGTAAACAATGACGCGATCTTATCAATGAAATACTTATATTGAATTTTTGTTTGTTTATGTTACAGTCATGGTGACCTGGCGAGACCTCTTGCTGGATCACAAGGTCGGGTAAGGTCAGACCGACTATGGACTGAACTTACCAAGATTTTGAATGCTGCTGGTGGTGGTGTCAGCAAGACTACAGATAAGTGGAAAAAAGTAAGGACCTAATGAACATTCTTGGAAAGACGTGTGATGGAAGAGTGGCTAGCAATCCTAGCTATGTTCTCAAGGGTTTTGGACAAGTGGAACCACCCTTGCGATTGTGAGGGTTGGCTTGTAATCACTTCTCTGTTATTACTAGACTGGGGATTTTTGATATGATGATGATGATCAATCTCTGACACCCATAGTACAAGCAATGCTTTGGGGTCCGATGGCCATATCAGAAGAAGCCCCGGATGTTTATTTATTTTTTAATTTATTTCTAAAGTACTTACCAAATTTTTGGCTCTTTAATCTCATTTACACAACTTATAACATACTTATGACTATGACTGATCTTTATTCACAAAAGGTGTGGGCAGATTGGAAGTCCAAGACAAAAAAAAAGGCATTGACCATAAGGAATCATGAAAGAGGGACTGGAGGTGGGCCAGCAAGCAGGCAAACCTTGTCAGCTACTGATGAAAAAGTGCTGGCTATAATGGGTGCTTTAGCAGTGGAAGGACAAGTCTCTGTAGAAGAGCTAGGATTTAATGTAAGTATTCAAGGCTCCTGCTCAATAATGAGCAAATTTTCTCTAGTAGGCAGATGTTTTATACAATATTCAAATTTCTATTAACAATAGTCAATTTGTTAGTTAATGGCAACAAAAGTTACTCAGTTAACATGAAAGACACCATTTCATTTTTATTTTTTGATAAATTAGTTTAATTTGGATAAAGTGGTTATTAATTAGTATTTGTAAATATTATATAAATAACTGAAAAAACGTTGCCATAATTTTTACATAACTACATACTAAAAATAAATATAATTTTTCAGTAATAAATCATTTAATTACTATAAATATACATTATTTTAATAAATCTACCACTACCAATCTTTTTCAGAGACGTCTATATTCTGCACAAGATGATACAGTATATTTCGAAATTGTAGATGGTAAGTCTAAAGACTTAAAATATCATAATATAATATTTTATAGTGAATTTGTATCTGTGTGCCAATTTTCATCGAAATCCGTTCAGCAGTTTTTGCGTGATTGAGTAAGAAACTAACAAACATCCAAACCTTAACATTTTACAATATTAGCAGGATTTGATTTAAGAAAACATTTTCAACAAACAAAGGAGGTATCCGTAAATTGTCCAAAATAACACTCATTTTCTTTTGCAGAAACTCCACAACTGACTTTATCACCACAACCTTCCACTTCACAGCCCTCAAATAATTGGCTTCGGCCTTCCTCATCCCAGATGCAAACACCACCACCCCTGCCGCTCGTGCTCACTCCGCCTTCGGCTCAAGGACGGCAGCCTGTTGCGCCATCCCCGCCAGCCACACCAGCCCCGGCAGCGCCATCCGCGCCAGCCCCGGCAGCGCAATCCCCGCCAGCTCCTGCAGCGCCCACTACTCCGAGGCGAAGGCGGCCACCTGTCCCCCGAGTGTCTGCTATTTCTCCATCTGCCAGGCGTCGTCCGCTGTTGAGGTCGCCAGCGACACCGCAGTCTGCTGCCTCTCCCGACCGCCCTCGTTTGCGCGCCCGCCGTAGACGGGCACCGACCCCCTTCGAGAGAGCGGCAAGCGAGTTTACGGCCGTGGAATTACGACGCCTGGAGCTGGAGGAAACCCGGACTAGACTGCAACACGAGCGCGACTTGCGAGCATTGGAGGTTGAGCACGAACGGAATCAAGTTTTTAGCTCATTAGTAAACATCGCTCAAGCTTGGCTCGACTATTATCGCAGTAGGGACAACACAGAACCGCTGAACACTGAGTAGTTCAGCGATTGTGTTGTCCCTATTGTATAGTAATCAAAGGATTTTAGTATTTGTTTGAAGCCTTAGGCGTTCTGCATCTCAGACTTTTGCGAGCATCCCAATTCAACTGTAACTGTGAGACTGATTCTTGATTTTATAATAGTAAACAGAAGCCTTCCTGACCCGTGGAACACCAAAGCAGTTCACCTAGGTGTTCCACGGCTAACTTTCTGTACCCCTGGTTCATCTGTTTATAGATAGTGTGTCACACACATTGGCATTTATTATAGAGTTTTATCTCAATAAAGTTAATAGAGATTTATTATCCATTAGATCTAGCTTGCATGTTGGATTATGGCCTATTGAGGTGAGGCTTGTCTTGTGCCCAGCACTTGACGTATAAAGGCTGATTAATATAATTATTATTATGTTTAGTAGAAATACAAATTATATAAGGTTAAAATTTTATAGTTTACTTATCAAGTGACTTAATAAAAATATTTAATAGTAATTTTATTTATTTACCTATATTACATCCTACTAACTAAGCGATTGCGCATAGCCCTTTATAACTCGTTTTGGTTATCATTGGTGGAGGTGCTATGTTGTACAGCATGATCTTCACTACCTTCTGGACCCCCTGCTGGCATATCACTTGGAGGTGGTATTCTAGCATCTAATGCAATGTTGTGCAGCACACAACATGCATTAGTGATTTTGCTAGCCATGTAAGGGTCATAGTGAAGAACTCTGTGTCGCAGCAAACACTTCCAACGAGCCTTAAGTAATCCGAAACAGTGCTCAATGCGAGACCGGGCTTGGACATGACGTCTGGTGTACACCTCTTCCTGGGATCCTGGTTCAGCATTTAATATGGGCGTCATCAACCAGCGCCGCTGTGGATAGCCAGAATCTCCTAAAAAAAAAGGAAATATATTTTTGTTAATAGGCTACTCTAGTTCTAATAAAGAATTGTATAATCATTGTTTATTTGTAGTCATGCTAACTTAAATATAGTGCAATTACTACTTGGAGTATAGGGCTATTTCAGATGTCTCGCTATTTACAATACCTATAAGGAACAACTTACCTAATAACCAAACGTGTTCACCAGTTTCATGAAGCCCTTGCATGTATGTGCCCACGTGACTCGCAGACCATATATCGGAGTCATGTGTAGCTCCACCAAATTTTGAATTTACATTTATTATGTGTAAGTCATAATCACATATCTGAAAAGAAAATGAAATAAAAATAAAACTATATGTACTTATTGTTTGGTTTCCACAAAGAACCAAATTGCAATGTAGGGAAGGAATTTAATTAAGCGGTGATAAATAAAGTTACTTAATCTGATATATCATATACTTATTTCTTTACATATGATATGACATATAATAATAATAGCCCTTAATTCGAATTAAGGTACCTACCTTACAAAACATTTGTAAGATATTTTATAGACTTTACAATAATAATATGTCTCTTTATTTCGATGTGCTGCTTGGCATAGGCTTCCTCTTACATTCTCCACTGAGTTCATATTATAAAGGGATATTTTATTTAATTTATAAATACATAAAATAGTTTCAATGAAGTTTGTTAACCACATTGTTTTATACCTACTATGATTAGAATTTATCCAGCGGCTTACCATTTGAACATTTAAGGAATGATATCCTTTTCTATTAAAAAATGTGTGTTCTTCCTCAACCGGTCTTGTGATAGCAATATGGGTACAGTCAATGCAGCCTATCACACCAGGCAAATTATGTGTCCTTTGAAATCTGAAAATTATTTAAACATTTTACAACAAAAATATCAAAAAGTAACTATTTAGGTATGTAGGAACCTGAGAAAGTTTTTAATTAGGTAGGTATTTAACCTATTTTTAGCTCCTGAAATACATGTACTTTAAGCTACCTCTGGAGCCAGGCTCTCACATTTTTCTATACCCTGTTTTTATGGCAATAAAGAAATTTCAATTAGAATTCAAATTGGAGCAGTATAAAGAAAAATCCGCCCCTAAGACGACCCACTGACCGAAATTTATTATTATTATTTATTAAAAAAATGTTTACATACTTTTCTTTGATTAAGGATCTCTCGTGTGGCGTTTGTGGAAACACTATCCACCTGCTGACCATCCAATTGTGATTAAGGGCGTCCACAACCTCCCTGATGCAGCGACTTGTTGTCCGCTGCGTCAAATACTGCCCCACACCCACAATTTTCTGGTATGACCCTGTAGCTAAAAAGCTAAGAGCACACAGCACCTGAAAACGATAATAATACAATAGGTAGGTTAACCTATTTGGGTTGATGTGGTTGTATTTTAATTTACAGCAGTTAATAAAGTATTGTGTGGTACCACAATATTATTGTTGTATAGTAGGCACCTATAAACTAAGAAGACGAAGATGCTTTAACTCAAGTTATAAAATGCAACAACCAACAACATTATGTAG
The DNA here is from genome assembly GCA_914767645.1 of Hydraecia micacea. Taxonomy (NCBI): domain Eukaryota; kingdom Metazoa; phylum Arthropoda; class Insecta; order Lepidoptera; family Noctuidae; genus Hydraecia; species Hydraecia micacea. The sequence continues at coordinate 9,766,928 of OU611794.1, forward strand.
GTAGGTACCTACCTAGTTGCCTGCATTAGGTACCTATAATGAAATTGGTTTATTAATATGAAATTGGTTTATTAATATGAAATTGGTTTATTAATGTAAAATTTCTTACCTTTATTTCCAGGGATATTTCAGGAGAACCTTTTAATCCGGCATGACGTTTTAGGTTGTTACATAACTTCCTAAATGTCCTTTTATTAAGCCTGAAATGTTGGATAAACAACAATTCTGGCATATCTTCAATTGTTTCCAATTGCCGTCGCTGTCTTAATCGCTTTTGGCGCCTCTCCCAGGTGTTCTCATTGTGTGCAGCCCACAATAAACGTAAAGCATGCATTTTATAATTTATTCGAACCTACCTAAGAGTATGTAATCACTCAGTGTCAAAAATAAAATTATATTGTTTCAATAACTACAACGTTATAACATTCATTTCGTTATCTTTTTTGGCGATCACGATCGAGACCTTCCGTATTACTTCCGTAGTACTCTTTGATCGAGACGAAGACGAACACTGAAAGCGCTGCTTGTCTACGCATTTGTATGGCTATGGGATAAACACGATAACAATATTCGTTACTTTATGGTTTCGTTACGAATTTATAATAAAATAGTACTCTGTGTTTATAACATTGTCTACCAACTTGCGACAACGATGTCAACCTACTACAATCTGTCAGATTTCTGTAATAGATTTTCAACTTTATCGCTAAAGCATAAGGTTCAATTTTGATTGGGAAAATTTGACAGTTAGGTGTAGGTTGATGTGCTGGCGTCTGTACGTTTATGTATATCTACGTTTTTTATTAATTGTGGCAAGTGTTCCATAACATTCATGGGAATATTATGCTCAGCTATAAAAGCTGCGAGCAAAATCTTTCCTCTTTTCACTGGTTGATTATTTTCTTTTGAGAATAAATCGGTCAATAATGTTTTCGAGCTAGATACACCAGGACTTGAACTTGCGTGTTTGTTTGTTTTTATATGTCGAAAACTCGAAACAGATCATTCTTTCCAATTGAAAGATGTAGGTACAGAAAGCAAAATATTCACCTTTATGGCTCGGTCTCAACCAAGCCTTATAACCAGACTCTTCCATCCAGTTCCGCTTAAACTTTTCTTTCAGTCTGGGTTTTTTAGATGCCATAATGGTTCACAAAAATACAATCAATACCAATTACTACTAAAAGTTCGTAGGTATGATATTAGGAATCATTTATAAAAAATACATCACGAGAGCGCAGTACAGTGCTGCCAACTCTAAAAAATATTTTCTGCTAAATCTACATTCAGATAATGCCAAAAACATGCTAAAATTTTAGGATAATGCTAAAAAAAATGCCAACACAAAAAGAGAGAGCGTTTATTTAAAAAAATCTAGAACTAATTTTGTGTTTAGGTGTTTGCAAGATAAAGCATGCTGTTTTAAACAGTAATATTTTGCAACAATTTGAGACTTGCAATACTTACAGTACGCTTTTGTGGTGTCACTTTCGACCGGCTGAAGCCACTCTTTAATTAAAATCGGACAACAATTCCCACTCTGCACGATAATGTTGGTTATATTTTGGAGGCATTGTCAATTTATTAAAACTCTATAAAATAAAACTAATTCAACGAACGCAACCACAAACGAATAAAACAAAACATGAAAAGAACACCTTTGATGAAAAGTTCGATAATAAACCATAAAAATGCAGTGCTTTCTGCTGCAATCTTTCCGAGTAAAATGCCAAATAATATGCTATATGCTAAATTGAATTTTTGCATGCCAAATGGCTAGGGAAAATGCTAAATTTAGCCATAAAAATGCTAAATTGGCAGCACTGGCGCAGTATCTTGGAGAGCACACAAAAATGTTTGGTTAGGGAATACCGCATTTCAAACTAATAATGTGACCGTATAAAAAAATGAACAACGTTTGTTTAAAAAAATAAATTAACCATAAAGAATAGAAGCAGACAACATTTATTATTATTATATTACAGACGGGATTTGAGTGTTATTTATTTTGTTATGTTCCGTTTTAAGCAGATTACGGTAATTTAATCAATAGAATGTGAAAATTCTGTATAGACATCTGTATCCAATGCTAATCTGTATCACACATCGAAAATCTGTATAAATACGGAGAAATCTGTATATATGGCAACACTGACCACGTGACTTAACGCGGCTTATGTCAATATAATCAAAGTCAATCCCATACATTTTAGTTCGTTATCGTTTTTAAAAATTGTTACTTTGTCTAAGCCCCAAGTATCTACTACATAAAAAGGCACACAATTCAGTGAGGTGGTGTTTACTACGTCGAGGTACGCCGCGCGGCCCACCTCATTGAATTGTGTACCTTTTTATGTAGTAGATAAGGTCTATAATTGTATTGCTATCTTGAAAACTGCGCGCCGCGTCGCATCGCGGTGTGAACTGACCCTAAGTCTGTTATTGTCGTTCTTAAAATTTGAAATATTTTTCAATTACGAAATGTAACGTAAACTAGTGCCACACCAAAAAAAAAAAAAAAAAAAAAATGTAACGTAAAAGTAACATCTTGCGTCGTGTACCAAAAACAAAAGAAAAATGCATGGAATTTTTATTCGGTCTTGGTCGATCCTTGTCCTTGATAGATATAATTTCAATTTGTATAAATCTCAAAATAAAATACACTTTCTTATGGTGTATTTGTGTTGACAACATGCCGATGGCGTTTTTCCGAAATGTAAAAATTCGGGAAAAATACGAACATAAAGAAAAAAACGCAGTGTGTTTGAGTTACCTTCAACAAGGGATCCATTATATCCTTCACGATGAAGTAACGAGTAGTAGCCGGGGCGGCATCGGCAAATATACGATCCTCTCGCCCAACCAGCGTGCCGTACACTCGTCTCTCTGTTTGGCCTGTATTCACACTAGACAAACAAAATAATCAAACGATTTAATGTTCTAGATAGATAGATATTCCGTTTTAGTAAATAAGTAAATTAAATTCAAGGTCTAGGTACTCACGTAAGTGGTTTCGTTAGGGCATTTGTGTGTCCCGTGAAAGGAATATATTTGGTTATCATTATCATCATCAGTATCCGCCTCGCACTGGTTTATTTCCAAGCTAGATATGTCTATGTCGAGCGAGACGATACCTTTCAATCTGTAAGAGGGAAACATATTACGGTCATGTTAGGTATACTCAGAATTGAGATGGGTATATTCCAATGCGGGCCAAATAGGGTGGGCCAAACTAAAATTTAAAAGTCAGGATTTGGTTTATTATCTCATGGCCTTCCTATATCCCGCTAGTCGGTTCTGGAGGTACCTAGTCGAATTATGTTAATTTTAATGATGTTCAGAAGGATTTGGGTGAGATTGGAAGCCGACCTAATAATTGGAAAAGGCAAGACAGTATGCATGATGATTCCAGTACCTAGCTAGGTAGCCTGACATGGCATTTTAGGTAGGTACTCGAAACTTTGCTGGTAGAATGTGCCTAGAGGGGGTAGGGATGGTCTATCAGTAACAGAATGTAGTTAGGGATGTGGTACTCCGAAGGAAAAAATAAACTGATTGTTTGAAGCGAATTGGACTAAGGAACGTGGAGTTTTTTTTTCCGTTAGCCTGTACTGTCCCACTGCTGGGCAACGGCCTCCCCCATTTTCTTCCACATTTCTTTGTGCTGTGCCTTCTCCGTCCAGTCGGTTAGGAACGAGTCTAAATCTGTCAGTACAGTCCCTAAATATTTAACATAAAAGAAAATAGGCAATAAAGATAAATTAGGTATATCTAGAATTTTAGTTAGGTAAGGTACTTACCCACGGATAGTAGAGACAGGTACAGTGTAAGATAACAACCATCGTTTTGCTTCGCAGCTGTAGTAGGGGTATGTCCACCAGCCTTCCATAGTGGCACCAGGCGGGGATGGCATAAACTTTGGGGACCGAAGCGTATCACTTTCATGTGCTGACACATACCTGAAATCGAAGATATTTTTACAATAGGTATTCATCAAGTTAGGTTTATTACTACTTAAATAAACCTCATTCAGTACCTAATGGTCAACGAAAGAAAACTTTGTCAGTTCATAGCCTGAATCACTTGTGGAGGCAAAATCGACTTTTCGGATTCGGCAGAACGTTGAACGTTATCGGCCTTCAAAGTTTTAAAACTCATGAATTTCGGTAATAAAAAATAAAAATGAAAAAAAACTATGGGGCCTAGGTATTTTTTTTGGGCTGGGTAGGTAGCAGACGACCCCACCTATCTGCCATTTTCGTGTGTTCAACGTTCTGCCGAACACCCTGTATATAAGTATGCAGAATTTGATTCATTGTCATCCGAAATTTCCATTTCATCTACTTTCAACCACATTTTCCACATTGTCCACAATATAAAGTAGGTAAATATTAGGTAATCATTTGAAGGCAAAACACTACCTGTTCATGCTATCAGAGCAATGTGTTTTCCTACCATGGGTATTCAGCATCGGGCTGTTTCTCCAGCTGCGGAGACACAACGGCGACAGGATCCGCGGTGCCGTATCTCTCCCAGGCCACGGCACTGTTGACCACGCCGTCTGCCCGCAAGGCCAGCGCTCGTGCCGCCACCGCCCGCTCCGAGGGACTCGCGCCTAACACCAGGCCTTGGGACACCGCCATTAGAACTTCTGTGGGTAACAGACAGCAAATAAAGATTTATTTATTTTCTTCATAATAAACTATGAGCACTTTGGTTTGAAAGCAACTGTTCAAAAATATTATGGTTAATCTTGTAAGGCAATTTTATTAGACACGTAAATACAGAAAATATTGAGTCACAGCGATCGTTTTCAAATTGATATTATCAGCCAATCAAGCTCCAAGTTTGTGATCCCAACACTTTTTTTTCATAAAATGGCACACGGACCACGACGTTTCTCTGGTTTTGGGTAGGTACCAGGCAGGAGTTAGGTTTTTATTCGGTACAAGTCCGACACTGTTCTGACTACGCGAAGTGATCGTCTAAAAGAAATTTCCGATTCTGCCAAAAAGAAAAAAAAAACAGAAATTCAGAAGGCGTCTTGAAACGTTTAAGTTAGGATTTCTCCTAAAACATTTATAATTTTGATTCGTTTGTTTGATTTCTGGGGTCGAGAATTAATTTAACGGCGGCGCAGAATCAAATCAAAACAACATTGTTTAGGTTCGAGGCGCCGTCGTCGCCGGTCCCTTTCGCCCTTCGTTGAACGCTTGTTTATCGAGGCTTGATCGTTGTGAGAATATCAACGGGAACAGCCAGAAAACTTTTGATTTTGGTATCCTTTTGTAGATAGATACCACTCTGATGCTTTAACCAACATTATTATTACTCCACTATTCCAGAAGCGGTGCTTCTCCAGTACGACAATTACAGTCTAAAGTCCAGGAAGGCAACGTATAAATTCATGGTCAAGGTACTTTACTGCAAGAATTTTACTCTCATCACGCAGGGTTCAGTGGTCCATCTCGATGATGGCCAAAACATAACGCACAACGTTACCACGCTCCTGTTACACCACTGGCTACTGCGTGCACTAGACCAAGTGATGATTCTAGATGTTCTGTAAGCATTACCCGCATTTTCAAGTCCTAGCTGGTGGAGCAGGTTAGCCGCAAGGTCTGCTCTGGCTCTAGCAGTGTCCCATCTTGCGGCGTGGAGTGGTGCCTTTAGCCGCCCATACCGGAGTGTGACGCATAGCGCTCCTGTTGCACCAGTGGCTACTGCGTGCACCAGACGTAGTGACGATTCTACATCTTCCTGTAAGAGAAATTCATTCCAGTAAAAACAAGCGTGAAGATTTTCCATTAAAAATAGCTTAAAAGGTTTGTTCTAACTGTCTCTATAGGTTGTTTAAACATAGAGCAACAGATTATACTTTCGAGCATAGTCTATTTACCACTCCTGGATGAAAACATTTTCAAGTTCTGTTGGTAAGTGATATGGTGAAACTGAAAAGAATATACTTGCAAGTTGCACTGCTTGAATTTCCCGAAAATGTGAAATATCCGTCCAAGGAAAACCAAACAAAGAAAACCACCTACTTATTCTGGGAATCTCACACTGCAGTCAAAGCGCGAGTTTCACCTATCCTTACGTACCTTTGAGCTACTTTGACAAGCGTGTGATAGGTGCAATTTTCAAGAGATTTAAGTGTGATTTTCCTGCCCTCCGCTAGGAAAATCTCACAAAGAAGAAAAACGGCTGAAAATACCTCAATATTATTGTAGTAGACGTCTCGCTTTTTAAGTAAATTAACGAGTATTGATTACTTACAAAATTTCCCTTCAGAAATGTTAAGCCTGAAAAATAACAAGAACTTCTGCTGTTGCGACGCCGAACAAATAACTCACGGCAAGGATTTGTACTTTTGAAGTGAAATATTGAAGAACCAAGAGAAGGGTCGTGGATCGTTAATACATTTAGGTACCTTAAACCCTTATTTTCGACATGCTACAAATAAGGGTGTGAAAGAAACATTCAACTTTCTGGAAGCTTAAGAACTTGCAATTGTTTTGTGAGAAAGAGTAAGTTAATAATAAAAATAAAGAAGCGATCTAGGACACATTCGATGCAAGCAAACACGTAAAAAATTCTAAGATAGTTGCCATAACCATAACATCGCAATCGCAAGTCATACAGAAGGCAACTTAATGTTTCACCACCACTTTGAATCACCCAAAACCACAAAAGAACATTCGCAAGAATACTAATCCACCTTTCATTCAAATTCCATTTCGTACATGTTTAACATATCCTGAAAGATGAGCACGAAACTTTACAAAATTGAATTCAAGTGGTTGAATGTTTTTGTGGGAAGCTTTTGTTTTAATAAAACATAGCACAATATTAATGTCGCCGGCAGCAGAAAGCAACAGCGGGACTTCTAATTAAGAAAAGAGATGGGACAAAGGCGATAAGATTTATATCCGTTCTAATTTCAACAATAACACACGAGACAAACATATTTTACCGTTTCCCGCCTTCCCGTTACGCAGGATTAGGTCGACACGACTCTAATCTCATTTCGGGATCACTATGGAAGTACGGAGCAACAAATAATGTAAGTATAAATTATTTTTCTATTACTGATATGAGAGGTTTAGTACCGCCACATCGAATCAAACTTCAATAACTATAATGTCGAGTATTTTTAGGATTACGCCCATTGCCTTCCACGTAGAAAAGTAAATGAATGCTGAAAGACTAGAAAATAATGAATGATAATCTATTCAAATAACAAACGTTTTTTATCATAAAACAAAAATGGATTTCATAAACCTGTATTAGAGTAGGAACTACTGGCATTTCTTGACGTTGGTCTTAGCTGGATTGTGCACAGCCTTTGTTAGGAAAATATCCACTTAGTGGGCAGAATCATATCAGCTCTTGCCACCCAGATGCAACCGCATTGATGACACTTAGGTAGGTTCCTACCTATTAGTGGGTAAGTAAGTACTACATTTTTGATCGAAGGACAAGCGACAGTATCTAATTATAAGATGGCAGGGACATGGATGCGCAAATTGTAGCCATGAATTCAGCTTATGATTCAACCCTAGCAAAAAAAAAATCGTAGGTTATGAAAAAAATATCTGGTGTTTCAACGAATAGTGCTATACCTATCGCAGTCAAAATGTATGGAGCAGCATTTTTTTTTAAATAACCGAAGAAATATTTCAACGCATTGGCACATTGGGGTTCTGGATCCATGGTAACAGGTTGCGCGTCTCTGTCACCCTGGATACACCTCTGTTTACCTCTTCAAAGACACAAAAACTTACGGCATTATGGAAGATAAACATATCTATCAATAGGAATATTTCCTAAAGTAACTACCTAATTAAATAGAGTAAGTATCACTAATCATATAAAAAGGTTCCCATCAACACATAGTAGAACACTGTTTCATTAGTATTATTATAACAATAAAGCCACTAAGAAATTACAAGATCAAGTTTCCTGAAGGTAAGCTTTCCAATTATTACGTCACTGTTCTATCAAAGGCACGTGTCTAGTTAATTAAGTATGACATTATGTAAGTGTTAGTTCAAATTGGGATGCCACATTTGTTTCTAACGAGTTTTCAACGATCCACAAAGTCTTCGTACCTATCTTATTAATTAATGAAGTATCCCTAATTTTGGGTGAATATTGTTACTTGGGGAATCGAAATAATGTTGGTACTGTTATTTGAAGCTTTCAATGTTTTATGGTTTGTATTGTTTCGTTTTTTATTTTTATCTATTATTGGTCATTATCTAGCCCTATTTTTGGAGACGGCTTCCAGTCTAACCGGATGCAGCTGAATACCAGATTTTTTACGTGGAGCGACTGTTTATCTGACCTCTACAAACCAGTTACTTCGCAACACCATACCCCTTGGTAAGACTGGTTATCAGACTTTCGGGCTTCTGACGACACGTAACGACTGTCAAAGATCCACGAATCCACGAATGAGAGCCGGGACCAACAGCTTAATGTGCTTTCCGAGCCACGGAGGAATCCTACCTATGTAAAGATGACACCCATCTACGGATCGACCGCGGCAAGCGTAGCTTAGCCTGATCGATCGACCCACCCCTCCTCCCTTTCTTACCTATATTGGTACCTGTTTGAAACTACCTAAAAATGCTTGAAATGTTAGCTCTCTCTAGAGACCTCATTAAACGATATTGATGTGTGCGTACTTACCTACTATAAGTATAATAAAATGAGAAAATTCGTAAATTTCAGGCTAACCTTTTTTTGCTTATTATTAACGTTGTGTTTAAACGTATTTTCTTGGCTTTTGTGCTAAATGAGTATTACTTTCATAGAGTTTTTTTTTTTCAAGTGATCTTTGCACTGCTACTGACAACGTCGTGGAAGTGGCAAAGTTTTGGGACAACAAGATTTAAAATACAGTCGTGCCAGTGACACGAAGAAGAAGAGTTTTTTGTACCTACATCGACCTGAGATTTTTATCATCCAGCGGCTACAGCGTTAAGAAAAAGATTTAGTTTTTAAAACTCTGCAAATTAATTCCCTACCTAACAAAAGTGCTGCATTTTGTGTCGTAAATGATTTAAGGCAGTGCGTTCTGTCCCCTAACCTCTAAGCAAAACATCGTAAAGAATTTAATTCGAAACGGTCGCCCGTCATGTTCTCAATTTAATTTAAAACCGTCCACGAAGAAAGCTGCTATCGGGCATCGTGAAAGCCATTGAGATGCCGTACCTACATACTTCATGTAGAGAGGAAGATTGCAGCGCTGTAGCGCTTCAACTGCTAGGTATTGTGCAATATTTTTTATACTAAATTCACCTAGTATGGCAAAATAGGCTCTATTACATGGGACTTAAACATAATTGGGGAAATGTGGGTGCATAATAGGTACACCTCTGCCTTACCCTTTGGAGAATACAGGTGTGATGTTATCTTATGTTAAATTTACTTAAGCTTACTACTTCCCACTGTTACCTGGTACCTAGTAGTTTACTCTTGTTAGTACTGTAATCACAAAGGCATTACGACAAAACTTATATAATTAAATATTTTCGCCGTATTCTATTAATATTAATACCTACTGTTGGATCTGCAAAAAAGCAACTTCAATAGGTGAGGTTGTTAATGTGGATAACATAAAACGGTAGCGCAAAATCAGTTTGATTAAGATGTTAGTGGACCTATAAAATCAGAGCGTCTTGCCTGTAAACTTTTTTAGATTTTCTACTTGGTAAAAACATGGACAAAAACGTCCGGTCCACCCACAATACATCAAAATATCCAAGTGAAACGTACCTACTGTTAAATCGGATGCTTCCACCGAATATTTGGTTACACAAACCTCTGGGAAGCCAGATAATTGGCAAGCTATATATCTAATAACGTATCGAATTCACTGGCATAATTATATCTACCGTCCATAATTGGGTGTTAAGGTGCTCCCCACCTGGAGCGTTCGCCTGTAATGTACAGTCAACTAAAGAGATAAGTATGCAGGATCGTCGGATATAGTTGAAGTTTAGTAAGAAACCGATGGATGTTGTCGTCTGAAATTATTTATATTGATAAAGGAGATGTTTGTTTTCTATTAATCAAATAAAATTTTATTCGAGAACATCCGTCGGTTTCTTACTAAACTTCAACTATATCCAACGATCCTGCATACTTATCTCTTTTGTTGACTGTACATTTCAGATTCGATTTTGAGCATTACTTTACGATACTGCCTCCCTGACTGACGAGCATTCGCCTGTAATGTAACATTAGATTCGATTTTGAGCATTTAGTTGTTACCACAATGTCAGACGAAGCGGTCACTGTGCTGAGCGCGGCAATATTATCTAATTCGACATTGTAACTATATACACTAGATACTAAAATAAAAGACTAACTAACCTATACTATACAAATAAAAAAAAAATCGACATTATTATTTACGAAAAAAAAAACAGAAGAAACGATATTGGTGCCATGAATTATTTCAAAACCGACGACATACAGGCAGTTTGGGTATTTTACAACAAATCAACCCACCCATAAGTAAACTTAAAATGTTTCTAAGAATGTAATGCTCGAATCTGTAACATTACAGATTGCGCACTGTAGTGCTCGGTTCTCCTCCCTCACTGATGTAATGCTCGACTCTGTAACGTTACATTACAGGCGAATGCTCCAAGTGACCCCGGGAGCACCTTAAGGGACCCCCTTAGGGTCCTATCAAAATAAGTGCTCTTACTCCGTTTAGCTTAGTAGAATAACCAGAGATAGGGATCTAAAATTTTGGATGTCCTGCAGCCCGATTGCGTAACACATTTTCCTAATCCATGGCTTCATTACGTTTAAAAAACACGTCTGCTCGACAACGTAAATAACGCAATGAATGTTGTCGAATTGTCAAAATGAAGGGCATTGCTAGGTATTGTTAGTGTCTTACGTAATTATATACCCTGCTGAACTCCTTTGATGTAAAAAATTGAATATTTTGATGGAGACGTATAAGAAGATTGTTATTGATACAAAATATCATAGGTAGGTACCATAACATTTACCCAGACTAAAGCCAAGATATATAAACGTTACTTATGTCATACTTTGGCCAAGAGTACTTACTGTCACTGTCGCACAATTGTCAAACTACAATAACAGACGGGAACATGTCTAAGTCAAAGCTGGTGCTAAGTAACGCTTATAGACCTCGGCCTGAAACTATTACAAGAGCTGCCCTCTGGTAGATGAGATCTGCCGGAGTGCTGACATTTGTCCATACGCTACTTACTTACTTGTTTACTATAGTTGTTGTACTTATGATGTTTTAGCTATAAACTGCTGTTGCTATGTATAGTTTCTGCTTTCTAGAAGATAGTTATAGTGTCTTGCAACACTTGTTGTAGACATTTCAGATCATTAAAGTTTACTATTAAGTTCTGTCTATCCCTCTGAAATCGCCTTACCTAGAAAAGTGAAGCACATACTGTATACAAAAAACTATTTCTTAAAATGATAATGGTGAGGTGATGCTTATATACTCTTTTCGTGCCTTGAGATCACCATAAAACAAGTACAATGATCCCTGAACAAGGTACCTGCGTATTTTTATCTACTAAAACAAATGGTAGCACTGTCCTTTTTTAGAATTTACATAAAAAGTACCTATTCAAGAAAGATGTTGACACAAAAAATAACCCAGCCCTCCACAGGTTTCAGGGAGCTTTATAAAAACATCCCTTTTATGCCTATTTTGATGTACCTAAGCAGACGCACCCCTCAGGCGGTGATAATTATTGACGTAAACCCGATGAACCATTGAAGGCAGGAGATACACCTATAATTATATATACCTACGCAACGCCAGCCTCATTGGGGAAGGGGCGATCGTTAGCATTTCAGAGTCGCAATGGTTTGCGTCAGTATTCTGTTGCATTTGTATGAATGCTGCAGTTGCCGTCCGTGTGATTAATTGTTCAACTGATTGGGTGGGATGTTTGTTAGTGTTTCATTTTAGGTTGGCAGTTAATGAATTGATGTGTAATTAAGGTTTTATAATGAATGTTTAAATTGAAAGCATAAAAAAACCCTATATTGTGTCTAGCAATTAATTTTTGGTGATCCTCATCTATAAATAAACCGGGCGTTATCAGGATTAACAGTTTTTGTTTTTATTCACTATCAAATTAAAAATTACTTGATAGTAATTTAAAAATACCCAACACAATACCAATCGGTATTGTGTTGGGTTTATTTATTTATTTATTTAATACTTCAAGCACAAAAATGTACAGAGGCGGACTTAATGCCATAGGCATTTTCTACCAGTCAACCTTTGGGTGATGCAGAGACAAACAGGGGGGGGGGGGGGGGTTTAATCGAATCAATTCCCTCGCTTCATTTAAAAATCAAAACAGTTTGTTAATGAACGTTCGCACCTATATTCTAACCCAGTTTCAGTACATATAATGGCTTTATAATTAAAACATCGATAGGGTGCAATACAGCTTGGCATGTACGTACGGCTTTAACCCAATTTTATGCTCTAACGAATGAACACGGCTTTTGTTACGATGCAGGTGTGAAAATGGCCCCAAAAGCTGTATCAGTGTCATGCAGAATTTCGTACCGAGAACACCACTTACAGTATCAGATAAATAGAGCACATCGAGTGTTAGTCGGCTTTTTAGAGCGTGGTATTTGTCAATGATGGTTTGACTCCAGCACGCGTAGCATGACCATGACCACATGATGATTGTGGAAAGATTTCTGACGTCTTAAGTATGGCGATGAAGAGAAGAAATGTTTCTATTCTTCAGTCGACAAAGGTCTACAATCTCAAGCATGACGACTAATCTTTGTTTTGACACTTGGGGGTAGAAACATTTCTTCTCAACAAGTGTCAAATAGTCTACATCACATTGGACTTAGACAAGGATCTATATTGATTTTAAAATTTGCTCTGCGTTGCTATTGAAAGAATTAATGTCTTCGTCTTCATAGAAACGCTACGGGTCGCCCCATGCTCGGTATGTCGAGTTGGATAGAAAGAACTTTGTCTATTCTTGGTAGAATAGATATAGAATTCTTCATGCTACACGAGCTGTATAGTAACTTAAGTAACTCCCGCTTTTGACTAGTCAGTAGTGGATGGGAGTTTACAGTGCAATACATTTAACAATAGGATTCAACTTCAGTATTATTTATACATATGTGACGTGACGTGACGTGATACTATGACGTGAAATACAGAGAGTTTCTTGGCTAATAATAGAATTCAAAGTCTAGGCTTACACGTAGCTATGTTATAGTGAAACCAAGTGTAAGTTACAGCCAACATGTGCCACACTATATACGACCAACGGCTTGGGCACATTCAAGTCGTCGATTGCATATTGTGTTGGTTTCACATAAATGCCCTCACAGACTACGGTGCGTTATTGCTGAAACTTACAACACCTAAGAATAATTTCGTGTGCCCGTTGTCCACAATGTCATTTATGATAATATTATTAACAATGATATAGATTTTCTGAGCGTAGTAAGTCATGTGTCGGTGGTTTTTAAGTTGAGTTAGAGAGCCATTTGTGAACGAGCTTGTTCGGGGAAGTAGCATCCATAAAAATACCTATTTCTTTCACCACGCAGTATTTCTGTGCTCCGGTTTGGAGTGTACCTGTCTCTGAGATGGCCCAGGTAATTGTTCCCATTGCAGATGTCATGACGAAAGTATCAACGTACCCGGTAGGTGGTAGTGTTTGCAGCTTCCGTGGGTGGCAGGGACAACAGCGCGAAGGGCAGCAGCAGCGCACTGGACATGCGCCGCGGCCCCCCCATCACTGCCCACCATTCGCGCGCGCACGCGCCTTCCTGCAACAAAGCATTGAGGTTTGAGGTGGTATACATCTATTTATGGACCAAGATCCTGGGTTCCGGATCAGACCAAATAAAAAGCAAAACAAAAGAGTTTCATACTCCTCGCCCCCTATCGACCAATCGAACCGAAGCGATAACGCCTTATTGTCATAGTAATCACAAAATACTAGATAGGTAATTATCTTGTTTTTCCTACGATCTTCAACGATTGGGCCTTTGGTCAAACATTCCTTTGCTGATCATCAAAAAAAAAAAACCGGTCAAGTCGGACTCGCGCACCGAGGGTTCCGTTCAGGTATGTACCATTTTACGGTTTTCGGATTTTTTCCTTTACTTGTTGAAATGGCTTCTTGCCAAATTTCATGATTCTAGGTCAATGAAAAGTACCTTATACCCGGTTTAGATTCCCTTGCAAGAGTCAAAATATGCGGCATAAACGGAACATAAACGCCCGTATCTTTTGATTGCGTTGACTTAGAAGTTTGATTTTTTCACTGCTTCAATTACAGCGCTGATTATTTGATATTAATTTTAACTTGATAACTCGACGCGTTCCTGAGAAAAAGGGCCTTGACAGATGGTCAACGAAGTGATCCTATAAGGGTTCCGTTTTTCCTTTTAAGGTACGGAACCCTAAAAACAGGTCGGTAACACGTCACGTGACACGCCTGTAGTTATTTTATACATTCTTTTTGTACCTTTTAAATATACATCGATTTTCATGAAAAAGTCTTCTTTACTTAATGGAAAACACATTCGGAAGGTACCTACACTCTTTTTTTTTTAGGTTTAAAACCTAAAATGCAATAGATAAAACCTCTTATCTATTCCGTGAAACGTACTATGCGCATTATAATCTGAGATCATCAACATAATTATACTTCCGTCACAAAAATTATACCCATCAAATAAATAACCTCCCTTTTCGACTTTTTGTGTAATGGTACGATCATCAACTGTTTGCGTTCCTGAAAGATTTATATTTCATCCAGCGCTATTTATCACGGTGACGGTTGGCACATAAAATAAATGGCCGCTGCGACGCATTTCAGGTGGCGAACACGCGATGGCGAAATTTTGAATGTGGAAAAAGACAATCTGTTTCTTGTGATATTTACTTTTATTGTTAAAACAATCTTGGCCTGTCCTTTTAGTTAAAAATTATGAAGGACCTATCTGTTTATGTGACTAGATAGAGAAGGTACCAGCTACGATTACTGTGTAATGTACAGACACCAGCACATCAAGCTACTACAATCTGTCAAATTTCTTTAATAGATTTTCAACTTTATCGCTAAAGTATAAAGTTCAAAGTTGATTGGGAAAATTTGACAGTTTCGGATGTAGTCTGATGTGCTGGCGTCTGTACCACTCTCTAGATTAAACTTGAAATCAAAAGCAGGTGCGGCATGAGAATGATAGAAAGAATCCTCCCGTAATGTTCTAAACATACCAACGTCACAGCCAAAGATTGTTCCATTATTCTCATACATTTTGTTATTATTTCCTCAAAGAAAATGTGTCAATCACCCGCAAATATCTTATTCTCCAACAGTTATACGTGGGCGTTGTTTCCCAAACAGAGGTCTCAAGTTTATTACGAGTGGCTCCATTTCACTTTCGTGACAGCCGATGAAGTTTTGCTCGGGACTTGTTTACTACTTTGGTATAGGAGTGTGGGTTTGACTATAGTCGCGTAACTCGCGGATAACTATTTATGGTATTTCATAGCTTATAGTATGGCTAGTTATGTTGTTTTGAAATATGCGCTGCTGAAAACCCGTCCTCAGTGGAGCAATAAAGCTAGAGAACTTGGTAACTAATTTAAGTAACATAGACTAGAACAGACTAAAGAGATAGTAGAGTATATCTGGTATTTCATCATCTGCCTAGCCTTTTCCCAACTATCTTGGGGTCGGCTTCCATTCTAACTGGATGCAGTTGAGTGATAGGCAGTGACCTCCACAACCCAGTTACTGGGTAATACGAAACCCCATGGTAAGACTGCATGGTTGTCAGAATTTCGGGCTTCTGACGACCCGTAACGAATGCTAAAGATAAACGAATAATAGCCGTGACCAACGCTTAACGTGGTTTCCGAGGCACGGAGGGGTCTTGGTATGTAAAGATGGTCACCCATCTACGGACCATCCGCCGGCAAGCGTAGGAACCGTGCGCGACCCGTGGGGCTGTTATTACTGAGCCACAAGCCTCCTCTCTCTCTCCTATCCTCCTATCTATCTAGTATTTATATAGAGTAAGAAGTTGTTCGAGCTCTTTATTATCACAACTATTCATAAAAACGTACGTAACTACGACATTACCATAATCGCTAGTTAATCCATCATAAATCAAAGTATTTAAATGTTATGTTAGTTATATACACAAGTTTGCTTTCAACTTCGAGATTCGGCCATTAAGCTAGGCTGATGTTGTATCAAATTACCCAGATCAACAAATCTTGAACCCCAAAATCCTTAATGGGATCAGATTTATTATCCTAAAATATCAAGTTATATAATTCGTAGTAACCCGCTTTAAAGGGCTCATTTTGTAACATAATTAATGTCCGGAAAACTTTTACATACAGGTATTTTAATCATTAGCAGCCCTTCTTTTTAGGCATGAGTAATAAAAGCATAATAAGTTAATAGGTATTGTTTTGAATTGTTTAAAGGGCCTGGTATCCACGTCTTTCCAGCCAAGGGCGAAATTTGGGTACGGAAAATTTTATTTTATTTTTATTCAAAAGGAAAAGATGTCGTTCACTAGCATAATTATTTGTTTTAAAAATTGAATCATCGTCATCCAACATCCGACCTTACCCACTATCGGACACAGGCCTCTCTGCTTATGTCAAACTCCACGCTCCTGTGCTGCATCAACACATTATCAATCATAATCTGAATCATTTTGAAGGATATTGCTAATCCATTGCTTCATATGTTCGAGAAATTTTACGAAATAACAACGTAAATAACGCAATGAATGTTGTTAAACTGTCAAAATGAAAGTCATTCCTAACGTCCGTGTGTTACGCAATGACCCCGCTGGTCTCATCCCATTTACGATCTAAATCCAAATGTAAAAAAGTGAAGAGAATATTGAATGCAATCCAACAGGAGCACAAATATAGACTAAAATACTTCCATGAATATCTAGTACATAGCCGACAGTGTTTCAACGACCCAGCCAATACACACGTCAGTTGGAAAATCAGAGCTTCCACAAGTTGTTCCATAAAACGCGCCATTAGATAACATTGTACGAGGTGCTGTGGTAAATTTTAAAGGGGAAATGGCTCCAGGTGATCGTCGGGTGGTTTGGTATCCAGGTCAGCTGTGTTACGGCCGACCACTGCCTCGGGCGCTTCCGTCTAAAGCCGACCTCACTTCACGACAGTTTGTGAGAGAATTATTTTTGAGCCGCTTAGACCTCGTCATTTATGTATCGCAGCGGAAAGGTAGGTTTTTGGGTAGTAAAGTATATTTTATTTCTGATTTTTATCCCTTATTATTTTGACCCTTCCCGAGGTCAATGAATTCATGTGGCATTCATTCGTCCTGGGACGAACGTAATTTCGTAATTCGGAGTGGTTAGTACTGCACTTAAAACCGCTTATCTACCTGTTACGTAAACTCTATTTAGATTTTTTTTGGGTAGATGTGACGCATGTTTTCTCCCAAATTGTTATTTTGCTTGTATTTTTTTATGCATCATGTTTGCCGCAAATAAACGTATTTTCTTTCTAAATAATTTATGCTCTGCTTTTTGTCTTCTTGATTTTTTGTTATTTTCTGTTAGAACTCTCTATAAAAAACATAATCACATTTTGAACTTTCGACAATATCACTAGGTTCTGAAATTGCCAACCGAACGGACCGTAAACAAAAGTAAAGTGCGCCTCCAGGCGTAGATAAATGGCCAACACTATTTGCCAGTTTCCTGGCAATATCATTATAACACAAACCACACGGTATTTGCAGTAACATTATTCAAAAGTTGAATCTCGTATGAAACGGAAACTCTTGATACTGAGCCAAGTCACATAACAGAAATAATAATTGCCCTACTGGATACATTAATGACTGTATTTAGTAAAAGACAATTATTACATTATACTTCTTAAAAAACTTTTGTGAACTAAAAAAACGTAACTCGCGTAGTACCTACATAAAAATGGAAGCGTAGCGCTCGTAGCACATCGTAGCGCAGTGCTACGCCGGCTACGCCTATAGTTTTCTTTTTCCTTCCATCCTCTTTTATCGATACCCGCGGGTGTTATTACCATATTAATATTTTTTTATAGTATCTGTTTGACATTACAGTCAACTGCAAATATTTACTACTATATTATTATAGCAAAACGACTCATATTGAAGTATGTACTCTAAAGTACATAATTCATACACTACATAGAGAGAAAATGATGTCTAAGATAATTTTAAATTCATTGCAAAAGACTAGTTCTTAACAAAATGAGGATTTGTGTTGCAGTTTGTGTCACTTTCTGCACGGAGCTCTAAATAGCTTCTCAGAAGCTCGGGGATGAAACAAACAACAGTGAATTGGTTCCTTTGAAGGAACTATCTTGTGTACAAAGATACAACTATTTAGTATTAGATCGTAAATCTCTTTAAAAAGACAGAGAATTGTGTCTGCCGAAAAATGCAATAAAAGGAGATTGATCGTACGAATCTTTATTCCGGAATGTGGGAGGCCTAAATTCCGAAATAAAGATTCTTCACCAAAGAATCAATGTGAACACTAAACCATTGAGAGGAGGCATACAAGAAGAGATGACGCAAAGTGAAATAAGGCAATATTTAAATAATGGGGATGACAATGGACTCGTCATTGTGGACTTGCGGAGTGAGGGTGTGCTCAACCGAGAGTTTCTTGCCGGCTCTTCTCCATAGGAAACGTCCAATTGGATCCGTGCACCTAGCTTCTGACGTTTCAAAGTACCCATGCCAATTTAATGTGAAATAAAATATATTGATTTTGATTTTAATTGTTATCGTATCCCATTGTATATCACTCCTATTCTTTTGGGCAAATAGCGTAAGAATTATATTTTTCATCCAGGTATTGTTTACTTATCGGAATGAAAACCAACTAAGGTCAATGAAAATCAAACATGTTGTAACCTCCAGAGACGTCATAAAGAAAAGTAATAAAATAGGAGCTATATAGTGTATTTTTATTTACTTTTCATTATTGGTAAACCATGTGGCGCATTCTGAGACATTTTTTTTTTTGCGCGATTTTTTTTTTCTTAAAATCTGACGTCGAGTTGCGGACACGAGCCCGATATTTAATAAAATATAACGCATTACCGTGTGTTTCTTCTCTTGTAAACATGATAAGATTCAAGTATGATGCCAAGAACTTTGATGATTTCGTTTGTTGACATGAATGAAAAAATAGACTGTAATGAAAGCCAAGCGTCAAAATATGTCTTTCAGTCCCAAAATTAATTTCGTCCTTAAATTCGGAAGTATGTCGAATATTCTGAATTATTTTCATTGAAAGGTGGAAGTATGAATTATTCAACAACATTTTCATGTTATTGAATTTTGCTCTTGCAAATGGCGTCTCACGTTCGGCGTTACAAAGGTAATGTGATTTTACACGGTAATAAGCTATTATGCAATTGTAAGGGTTTTATGCATCCGACCAGCAGACAAGAAGCCTTTTACGGTGACACACGTCACTGATTTTCACAGAATTTGTTGCCATTCACATTTATTTTACCTCTGACAGCAGCAACCAAATTTCAACCTAATTGCAAGGAAAATAAATGTCATTGTGGTTTTGACAGACTTGGCAATGGCAGCAACCAATAGGTAATACGGGCTGGTGTCCGCAACTCCACGTCAATGCGCGTATTTTGCGTACGGGTGGCAATCGTTCAATCATGCCGGTCAATCATCCCGTAAACATCGATTGCTAATCATGAATTAAACATTCTTACAGGACGATTATTCTGAGCTATGCAACCGTATTAGCCGTTAAGCCATCCAATATTTACATGAGAACGACGTCGAATGTACCAAGGATACAGAATCCGCAGAGACCGAGGTGAGGGCAGATGAAATCTATTGAACGGGCGCACATTAGGTAATTACACAGTATAGTATTGATCATCGGTAATGATAACAGAACAAAGACTGGTTTGGTTAGTGAGTATCTGTATTTATATTATGCGTTATTAGGACTCATATGCATAATGCATAATTAGCCTATAATGTTCCCACTGCTGGGACACAGGCCTCCTCTCAGTGACGGGGAGTGGGCCGTAATCCACCACGCGGGTTCAGTGCGGGTTGGTATATGTGACATGTCTTCGAATTTTTTGTGCTAGGTCATGCCGGTTTCCTCCCGATGTTTTCCTTCACCGTTTTGAGAGCAGTGGCGATGAAATAATTTACACAAATGAAGGCGCCTGACTGGGTTCGAACCTATGACCTACAACTCGTAAGTCGCGACCGTTACCACTGGGCCACCACTGCTCTTGGACTTATTTAGTAACTAGCAACGCCCCGCAGATCCACCCGCGTAAGTGTCACTCCTGTGGGAATATCGGGATAAAAACTATCCTATGTCCTTTAGAATAGAATGGAATAGAATACTCTTTATTATGTACACCATATAAATTACAGACATAAATATAGAAACTTTACAATGGGTGACACAATGGGCGGTCTTATCGCTAAAAGCGATCTTTTAAAGACACCCCCGTCTCACCACCACCACCGTCCTTTCCCGGGACTCAAACTATCTCTATACCAAATTTCATCTAAATCTGTTCAGCGGTTTAAGCGTGAAGAGGTAACAGACAGACAGACACACTTTCGCATTTATAATATTAGTATGAATTGGAAAAGTTGTATTGGTTTTGTGGTAGAGTGATGTCGAAGAAAAGGCATAGAATTTATTTGATATAGGTTATTTGGGTTCAAACAATTTGACTATCACCCCTTCCCTTTCCCGGGTCACAGTAAAAGCGAAATTCACATTGCTTTCCAAAATCCAAATTAATTTATCGTGTTGTTAAACCATTAAATTCCGTACAAACTTTTAATTTCATTGCCAACCCTTTCATGAATAACTTAGCTCTCAAACAGTTGGGCATTGTTAGCGAAATCGTTAAATCCTCAGTTTAAGTGCCCCAGACTACACATTATCAACACGGGACTTTCTAATTACTCAATTATAGTGTTAATTATACTATGGAGGGGCCCGTGGCTAAATAATAACAGCCGCACAGGTCGATCGATCAGGTTAAGCTACGCTTGCCGCGGTTGGTCTGTGGATGGGTGACCATGTTTACATGCCGAGACCCCTCCGTGCCTCGGAAAGCATGTTAAGCCGTTGGTCCCGGCTGTCATTCGTGGATCTTTGACAGTCGTTACGGGTAGTCAGAAGCCCGAAAGTCTGACAACCAGTCTTACCAAGGGGTATCGTATTACCCAGTAACTGGGTTGTGGAGGTCGAAAAGGCAGTCGCTCCATGTAAAATACTGGTATTCAGCTGGATCCGGTTAGACTGGAAGCCGACCCCAGCATAGTTGGGAAAAGGCTAGGCAGATGATGAGTGTTAATACTATAAAATGGTTGTGGCGTTCGCAACTTTGGTGTCGCGCCGCGGGCAGCGTTCCAACGAACTTCTGTAAGAGCTGGATATATCTGACGTTCTGTCCCACTAACTAAATGCAGCGCTTTAGCGCTTTCGTTGGACTGTCCAAAGTTTTAACGGTACTTTTGTGATTTACTTTTAATGAATATGTTTAATCTTCTTGGGAAACTTCCTGACTTTTCAGTTGGTAACTTTTTTGCACAGTTCTACGCCATTTATGGAAATTCTTTGGCTTAAAAGTTCAAGGATTTGTAGAATATTCTGTTATTTTAAGGCAGCTGCAGACTCAACAGATGTCACATATAGTCTATCCCCTTACTAATAAACGTATTATATCAGATGAATAGTTACACACCGATTTCTCTCTTTCAGTCGCCAGTAATTTGACTTTCGGAAGAAGAAGACATACAGACGCTATACAACGTTTAATAGTAAGGGGAATAATATCTATCACAAATAAATAAAATTGAAGTGTCTGTTTGTAATGTCAAAATTACAACTACTTATAACAAAAAAAAATACTTATAACAAAAACTACAATTAAATTGTTTGTCTGTCTGTCTGTTTGTTCCGGCCGGGACTAGTTCACTAGACAGATAGCTGATGTTATAAGGAATAATTTAGGCTATTTTTAACCGACTTAAAAAAAGAAGGAGGTTTTCAATTTGGTAGTTTTTTTTATGTTTGTTACCTCAGAACTCCGTTACGCGATATCTCCGGCAATAGACAATCGATTTAAAAAATTCTTTTTTAAATGAATAGGGTATGCCTCAAGGGTGGTCCCATATAAATTTTATTATTTTTGCTGGGGTAGTTTTTGAGTTAGCTTCAATAATACGTATTTTTGCCACTTTATTGAAACTTCCTGTCACTGTTATTTACATAGCAAGTACTGTTATACGAATTTATGTGGGGTAATTATAACTTAAAAGTGAAAAATATTTTTTTTTACAAAACAAAAAACAACCGACTTCCAAAAAAGATACCTACTACAAAGTGAAAAATAACTTTAATTTCGGAAGTCGGTGGCAAACAATGAAAAAGCGAACCCAGCGACTTATTTTTTTCACTTTGCAATGTCTTTTTTGGAAGTCGGTTGTTTTTTTTTTGTAAAAAGTTTTTTATTTACTTAAGAAAAAGAATAGAATACTCTTTATTATGTACACCATATAAATTACAGACATAAATATAGAAACGAAGAATTAGGGTTCCATGCAAAAAAATTAAAACCCTTGAAATTTTGGACATCCACACGGGCGAAGCCGCGGCCAGAAGCTAGTATTCATTCATTTAAAACATCAACTCGACCATAATGGGCTAACAAACAGAATTGTCGTTTCTAGATAGGAACTGTTCGACCTCACTCCATCCGTTGATTTCCACTACCGCGACACCCGCCACAAATCGAAATTCCATTCTCACCATTCAAATACACTTGCGTGCAAAAAAATCGACCCACCCCATGCTCTTCGATTTGAAACAATATAATTCAACAAGTTTTACTAACAATAACCTAATATATTGTATATTAAAATCTTCCTAAAAGTATGTAGATTACGTTAGTGAAAGAATTATCAAAACAGATTCATTAGTTTTTGAGAAAATCTCGAACTTATAAATATGGGGGTTGAATAAAGAAGCTCCATTTTTTTTTAAGTCCGTTAAAAAAGTCAAGTTCAATTTTGATTAAACAAACAGAAATACACAAAATTGTACATTTGTCAATTTCATTGACAAAAAAAGTCACACACTTTTTCCGAGCAAAAGTGAGTAATGAGGACATCTGAAGAATCAAGTCGATCTTGTCAAGGATATTTCTTTGAACAAAATATAGTGTATGTTCAAATAAACTGTACCTTACCTACCTTCACACAGTATAAAATAATAAATTATATTCATTACGATTTTTGAGATATCGTGTCTCAAATGGAGAGCATGGGGTGGGCCAATTTTTTTGCACGCAAGTGTAGGTGGCGGTCCAAAACTTCACGTTTTAAACGCCACTTTTGCCACGTACTACTAAATCTTGCAACGAGCTTGCATCAGCTGTTTCTCCCGAACACTGTCGAGATAGGGGTCTTAAAAAGGAGCAAACGCAAAAAGGAGCAAATATAACAATTATTTGTCTTTTGGGGTTTAAAGGGTTACAATTTGAGAAATTGACTTATGAGTACTTTTTTCTTTTATTTCCATGTAACATAGATTTTTAATCAAACTCTTTGAAGCCTGAGAAAAGTCCAATGACGGAAAAGAAAACGGAAAGTTCCTCCATTAAAACTCCTGCCCTACAGAAGAAGAACTGAGCGTGCACATCCACAAATTACAGAAGAAAAACAAGGACCTAATCCGTTCCCAAATTAATATTTCAATCTGACGTGGTTATCGATCCCTAATATCCCGCGTATTACGCATAGCCTCGAAAAATGATGAGATGCTCGGTTTCATCCAGGCTTCATAACACATAATCTTGTTAATACAAATAAGATCTGGGAATACATAATAGGATTCCGTATTTGTTATCGTATTTCCTCTTGTTTCGTTTATTCTTGACGCTTTCATTTTCATGATGTGCGAAAGGGAATGGATTCCATAAGTGTCAAATTTTACCGAGATCGCGTTTGTCTCCGATTTTCTGCTTTGATATTTTCTTGTTGGGATGAGCCTTAGTTTTATTTTGTTGAGCGTCAGACTTATCTGTTCATACATACAAGTAACGAAGTCAAAACTATTTTTTTTTTTTTTTAATTAATGCAATTAGTTTTTCAAAAATATTCAACACTGTGGGAACGGGTCTGATGCCGAAATTATAGTTTTCAGATTTTTTGTCGGTTTATCTGGATGTATGTTCCGGATTGGAGCAAAACGGCGGGACGGATTTAAATGTAATTTAGCACACAGCACACAGATAGTTTATAACCTGGATAAACACATGGAATACTTTTAATCCCGGTATTACGTTTCTGTGTGATATTTTCCGACATTCACGCGGGCGAAGCCGTGGGCAAAAGCTACGTAGTTATTATTATAATACTGCGGACTAATTGCGTAACACTCTATCAGTAGCAATGGGTTTTATTTTGACAGTTCAACAACATACATCGCGTTGTTTACGTTGTTCAGTAGACACATTTTTTTAACATAGGTATGAAGTAATGGATTAGCAATATCCTTCAAAATGAATTTAGATTAATAGTGTGCTACGCAATAGGGCGCAACCGGGATCAGCGTGCGGATAAAGGCGCGGTGTCTTACTTTGTATAGGTACAGACGCTACACATCAAGCTACCCGATACTGTCAAACCCAATCAACTTTGAACCTTATGCTTTACCGATAAAGTTGAAAATCTATTAAAGAAATTTGATAGATTTTAGTAGCATGATGTGCTGGCGTCTGTACTTACATTAAAAATACCAGCTGTGAACATTTAACAAACTGAAGAAGACTTTTCGCAGCTATTATGGCTAGTATAAAGAACTTCAGAATAACCTCATGAAAATTGCCCTTAACTTTGATATTCGCAGTATGATTGTAATAAAAAACTGTTTGGTTTCCCTTACATTCCTGCCCGCCGGCGCCGGCGGACATAATTAATAATAGAGATATTAGAGAACGCTTAACGATTATAAAAAAAAAAAACTGTGTATGTTCGTTTACATAATACATACATACATTTTTCTCCCAAGGGATCAGCTGATTATCATCTAAATTAATTACCACATGTGTTCAGGTTACTGTAAAAAAGATGGATGCTTATTTGGTGTAAGCGAAAAGGTTTCGCCGTGGGGTGAATCAATCATTCTGAAGTACCTACTTACTGTGAAAGAGTACGGTAAAATAACAAAAGGTGCTAATTACTGAAGGGCGAGCTTATTAGACCCCAAGGAAGATACTAATTAGATAAAAGCAAAATTAATAATAAAGTATCAACGGGTTTTGCGATCAGTCAAAGTAAGAATCTAAACAATTGAATACTTATCGATGTGGAATCTAAAAGCAGGTATAAAATTATTCAAAGTTGAGTTAGTTATACGTTATGGATTTTAATGATCTTTGATTTGTTGGATTTGTCTCCGCCCCGAACAGCAGGATAACTATTAAAACATGGGTAAAATTCACGGAAAAAAATTAAGATGATTAATTTTCTCATACATTTTGTATGGAACGGCTTATTGGTTCTAAGGCGGTATGAAGTTCGCCGGGTCAGGTTTTTCGATCCGTCAAAGTAAGAATCTACACAATTGAATACCTATCGACGTGGAATTATCAATATAAATAAAAAAAACATTTGCTTGTGTGTAGTTTTCACTGTATTTGAATGGCGTGGCTAGCTGACATTTATAAATGGCAAACAATTTAATCCAATGTTCTGTGTCTCGTAATGTTAATTACTTTTCAACCTCCTATTGTTTAGACTTAATTTTTCCTAACTGAACAGGCAGCTGTGCTGATAGGGAGTCTGTTGCGCCACTTCTTCTTCCCAGCGAAAGCACTAGGAAGTGCTGAAGGGTGGGCGTTTTGTGGTATTGTTTTATGTAATTTTGATGTTCCAAAAGTGGTGATTCTCAGCCTAATTTGAATATATGACTTTTGATTTGATTTGAATAAAACATATTCCAAATGAAAAAATGCCTGTACGTACCATCGCTGAAAAAATATAGCTGTAGCTGTTAGGAAAATGGTTGGTATTCTCTGCCAAAAAAAAAGTAACGGTCCTCTAGAATTTCCAAGGAATTTAATCAAAGGTGAGAGCATTATTATTTGGTCCTAAAAATGTATTACATAAATAATATGAAAGCGGTTAACGCACGTACGTATTCATTCTTTCAAACGAATTTTTAAATTTGTGAAATTCACGTCAGCGAAATCACAGCTTGTGGGCTCGTGAGCTTTTTGTTCATTGGTAACATTTATTTTTCATTATATGAGTAAAATGTGTGTGAGAACTGTAGTTTTTAATGTTGTACCTACATACTTATCTTTTTTTTACGTCTGTGCTTTCCTAACGTAAATACGCTTTCTAAGTGCTTTGGCATATTTAACTCATTTTTGGGAAAAAATACATTTACGTCGATGTTTCTACAAATGAGCGATATTTAGTTCATGTTCATAGTTCATAATTAACCTTTTTACAATTTCCAAGATAGATTCTTTGATGTAATATGGCGCACAGGGGGTAATAGGGGGGGGGGGGTCATTGTGATTTTGACAGACTTGTCAGTAGCAGCAAACCAACAGCGACTTAATTACAAGGAGTATAAAGACCACTGTGGTTTTGACAGTGATGCAAAATCAGACGTAAAACAACTGTAAATAGACTATAATAATCAAGTTACTCACTAAACTTTATTCAGGATCACTTGCAGTAAGCAGTAATGAAAATGTTTTTTTTTGAAGTGAAAACTTCTTTAGGCGCGTTGGGCATTTTTTGAGACGGGAAAAAAACCATTGAATTCGCATCACTGTTACCGTAACCGACATCGCTTCGGATGTGTTCGGCTGTCCTCGGGATGTAGTCAGTTTTAATGTGTATCCGATATGTCAGTGAGTGATGGCAAAGTATTCTGTTTGTGTTTTGTTTTCACGTCTGTCGGCACTCCCGGAGTGTTTATTTTTAATTTATACGCTGCAGATGAAAAATGAAATTTTGTTGTCAAAGTTTTACTTAATTAATGAAGTATTATTTAAAACGGTACCTACAGATTCTTTTGACGCGTGGCCAAATTCAAAACTAACGCGCCATCTTGTTTTTTCAATACAATTTCTGTGACAGTTTCACAAATGTTTAGCAACAACGCCTCCCCATCAACATGAGTAGCTATCAATGTCATTCAGGCGCCAAATGATCCTACTTGCACTCTAAATATTTGTAGTTTAAGTTTAGTCAAAGTCCAGTAAACCCGGTGCCATAAAGTCTGCAACTTCACGATATTTATTAAAATGGCGTTTTACCGAGTCT
This sequence comes from Hydraecia micacea, assembly GCA_914767645.1. Classification (NCBI taxonomy): domain Eukaryota; kingdom Metazoa; phylum Arthropoda; class Insecta; order Lepidoptera; family Noctuidae; genus Hydraecia; species Hydraecia micacea. Next base: position 9,794,374 of record OU611794.1, read on the forward strand.
CATTGTAAGGTTAAATATTTGCGGTTTTAGTATGAGCTTAAAGCAAACCGCTCCCGCGCCAATGAATAGGGCGCTTATCGCTTCGCAGTTTTAGATTCAGTTTAAAGAGTCAGATAAAACATAAGTAGTTAGTTTTATTTTGTAGTTGACTAAGTAAAACAGCCGCATGGGTCGATCGATCAGGTTAAGCTACGCTTGCCGCGGTTGGTCCGTGGATGGGTAACCATCTATACATACCGAGACCCCTCCATGCCTCGGAAAGCACGTTAAGCCGCTGGTCTCGGCTGTCATTCGTGGATCTTTGACAGTTGGTACGGGTCGACAGAAGCCCGAAAGTCTGACAACCGATCGTACCAAAAGGGGTATCGTATTACCCAGTAACTGGGTTGTGGAGGTCAGATAAGAAGTCGCTCCATGTAAAATACTGGTATTCAGTTCAGTTGCATCCGGTTAGACTGGAAGTCGACTCCAATATAGTAGTGAAAAGCCTAGGTAATTGAGGTGATTTTAAATTGATATTGACTTACTGATAGACATCTTTTTTTCGCCTTAACATAAAGACAAGGAATATTAGAATTTTCATCAAACTTTTGGTTATAAATTGATTCCTCTGTACACCTTCTTCAAAGTGAAATGAGAGCGACAGCTAATCAGAATTCGAAGGGAATCGCGAAGATAACTGAATCAGGAAGTAACTCCAATATCGTAAGGCCTGGCTGTGGTGTTGACTGCAATATTACTTAGGTGTATAGGTATGTAGGAGTATGTACAACTATCTACAACGATGTCGCACGGAATAACATTTCTTCTTGTATATCTATACTGCCTCATAGTAGTGTCGACGATATTATTGTATACTGACTATAATAATATTATCACATGGGTAACGTATCAAATGTACCTACCTACCTACACGTTGTTTATTTTTACTAAACGAAACGAAGATGCTTGCTTTTATGTGAAATATGAAAATATTAACATAAGCAGTTATAACCGAGATATTATTACAGTTGCTACAAACGTAGACATATTATTGTAGGTATTTTAGATTTACCTAATAAAACCGCTATTTATTTCGCCAAGAGTGTACCTGTATTTATATAGTATTGAAGAGTATACCTATAGGTATGAGTTTTGATGTTATTAAAAGCACAAGAGACATATTTTCAGCTTTGTCTCTGGAATGGGAACACACTTGCGATGCCTCTTGTATTGCAGAACTTCCAGAGGTGAAGACCACTTATCATCGGCAATTTTGCTAAAAATAACATTTAATAAACCTGCCAAGTGCGAGTCGGACTTGCACAAAAAGGGTTACTTACCACAAGAAAAAAAACATGTTTCATAGAGACCCTTTAATTTTTATTAACTTTATTTAATATTTATTATTTGTTGTTATACGCGACAATAGAAATACACATTCTGTGGAAATTTCAACTGTCTACCTATTACGGTTCATTACATACATACAGCCCGCTGACAGTCAGACGGACGGACGGACGGCGGAGGTTTAGTAATAGGGTTCCGTACTCTCCCCCGGATGCACGATACAGAAATAATCCTTCATCCTATTGTCGTTTCATATGAACTGCCATTCAATGATTCCAGTTATTGGTAAAGGGTAAATTCGTAGAAGCGACTACTGACTGATGGACTCAAAGGCTCACTATTCAATGTGTCCTTATCAATAAAGCATATTATAAGATTAAAGACTACGTTGAAGACAAGGTAGTTTGGCAATAATTCCTTCTGCATAGGGATGCCCAAAAAAGTCTGTTGTATCGATATATCGCATCGTAACCAAATCGAATGCGTTTGTATCGATACGCGATATTATCGTATCCCTTTGTATCGATATATCGCATCGTAACCGTATCGCTTGGGTTTATCGATTGAGTAGGTTATTTCGTAGGTAAAATATTATTATAACCCTAAATATATCGTAAACATTAAAGAAAGACACCTTTCCTTATTTTTGTAAACAATAGGTAGGTTTAATATAAACAAAAAAGAAATAAATTTTAAACAAAGTTGTAATTTGATAATCGTATCAAACTACAACTTTGTTAATGCGATATTTTTTTGGAATACGATATATCGAGGCGCATCGTATGGCCAAAATATCGTATTAAATATCGATATATCGTATAGCGTTGTATCGATATTTCGATATATCGCATCGTATTGGGCATCCCTACTTCTGCACATGTGGCTTCCCTGGCACCTCATTAACGGCATAACTACGTAAATGTCTATTAACTGTTCTCAAATTACGATGTTTATTTTTTATTTGTACATACTTCTTTGACATAATCTTTTTATTATTTGACATTATATACAGACAATTTTAATTTTTCACCTATTTATTAGTTGAAATGGCAATCATATCTCTTGGTTTTAGTAGTTTTTTATATTTTATTTATCCTTTTGATACATTCTTATTTTGTAAATGTGAGGACTTTGTAAGCCTTGTACCTAGACTTTAGATCTGTAGACCATTTTTTATTGTATCAAGTACTTACCTGTACTTGTTGACAGGCCTACGTTGTCCTCCCATACCTACTGTAACTTGAAAACATTGTAAAAGCCAATTATTTTTTAAAAGAGTAACCATGGAGTTTCTTGCCGGTTCTTCTCCATAGGAAACGACCAATTGGAACCGTGCACCTAGCATCTGACGTTTCATAAGTGCCCATGTTGGTTTATGTGAAATAAAAATATTTTGATTTGATTTGATTTGATTTGATTTGAATGGGCAAACAACAGAATGGTTATATGAAATACCATTCTGAGTTCATGAAGGTTTGCCGGGCGTGTTCCCAATTCATCACGGTTGGCGACTGGTTGCATGATCGAAGTGTTATAAGCAGACAGACGTTTTGTTTTTTACTACATCTAATATCGGAGAGGAACAGATTCATTCTACGCGACTATGGATATGCAAGGGTTCATCATCAATATCACCAGCCAATCGTAGGCCACTTAATGTTCAATGGAAGGATAAGAGTGGCCGAGGTTTGAGTTTAATCGACAAGGCTTTTGTTGACATACATAACTCCAAATTCTGCAATTTTGTTCAAATGCCAATCTCATCCATTAATTAGCAGGGAGCAAGAGCAAGAACAAACAAAGACACATTCTCCCAAGTCCCATGACTCCGAACAAACTAATGTGATTTCATTACCCCACACGATGGGTAGAAACCTAATTAATTATGACTCTGTTACATCAGATTTGTATTTAGTGAGAGCGGAATTAATGGCTTTCCTGATTTAATCCCCGGCGATAGTGTGGTCGCAAAAGGGGTATTTAATTTATTGGGTGTGACAGTGCAGTAATGGTTTCTGTTATCTGGTTTTGGTTTCCGTTGAGGGTTGAGGACAGAGCTATGGGCGAAGTGTTTTTTTTAAGGGTATAATAGTAATAGGTGAAATGTCTGTGGAAAACTAAACACTAACTTAGGTCTAGGTCGTAATTGCGCAAAATACCAAAGAATTAAAGAAGAGTTCTTTTCTGAAGAAGAACGAGAGGAAATACATGTTTCCTGGTCAGAAACAATTCAAATAGATACTGTGCACAATAAGTATGTATAATAAACTTGTCAAAAAACACACACGCGAAATTTCCTTAGTTTTGCAGGATTAGGCGGCAGTAACCCTAGCCCCACAAAGCAGTGGGATGTAGTATTCGAGACCAAAGAGATCTATGATTACGATTTCTAGCAAAGGTCGTGTCGTAACGGGATTTCAAAGCCACAGCCAATGTATAAAAGTGAATAGGTTCACTAACAATGCTATGTTTTGTTTGGGTTGGAAACAATGCTCCCCGAACTAGAGTTGCCTTGAAAAGTCCACCAACAGGTAAATTTTAGTGGGTCACGTCACTCAAAAACTTCAGAATTTTGGTTGAATATCGTAATGTTATAGTGAAGGAAGCTTGTGTCTAAGTAATAACAACCTCACGGGTCGATCAATCAGATAAAACTACGCTTGCCTACGGTTGGTCTGTTGATGGGTGACCATCTTTACATACCAAGACCACTCCGTGCTTCGGAAAGCATGTTAAGTTGTTGGTCCCGACTGTCATTCGTGGATTTTTCACATTCTTTACGGGTCGTCGGAAGCCCGGACGTCTGACAACCAGTCTTAGCAAGGGATATCGAATTACCCAGTAACTGGGTTTGGGCAATCGCTCCATGTAAAATACTGGTAGCAGCTGCATCTGGTTAGACTGGAAACCGACCCCAACATGGTTGGAAAGGGCTATGCAGATTGATCGCAATGTTATATTCATCACAATCTGCGCCCGAAAGAAGGGATTGTTTTGACAAAAAATCATCATGATACTTTTATTATCCCAGTTTATTTGGGGTCAGCGCCGCATGTCGTCTTCATCCATAGTCGTCGTTTTGACTGAAAATAATGTAACCTATTAGATTTCTATCCGACCCGTCCGTTCTAAGACTTTAATTTAGGTACATGTAGGTAGGTAGTCCAAAGTTATTTGCCTGAAAATATTTAATTGAATTAGAATCGATTAATAGCATACTTTTATTTATTATATAGAGGTATGAGGAACAGGGTGTAAAGTTCACTCATACTCCATAGAAAAGAGAGGATCCTCCGACCAGACGGGTGTCGTGTCTGGCAGGCAACTGCCCGATGATTCATGTCGGGCCGTGCGTTGTTCTAGTTGCGCGGTAATCTCTGCTTGCGAGATGCAGGATTTTGCGTGACGTCAGTATGATGCGTTGTTTTGCCTCAGAATCAATAAATACCTACAAAATATATGGGAAAATGAATTATCTTCATTAATTTTTTTTCGTAAATTTTTCCCATGTTTTAATAGTTATTCTGCTAATCAGGGAGGATACCAATCCAACAAATCAAAGACCATAAAAATGGGTCCAGCCGTTCTTGAGTTATAAATTGTGTAACTAACCCAACTTTGTTTTATCTATAACAGATTATCAATATTTGATCATTTACAGTTGAAATCCAAGAAAATAATTTGCAAGGAAAAAACGCAGATCCCTAAACAGCAAACGATTATTATTTACCTGAATCTCGATTCTCGAGTATTTGTTCGTCCTTGTATAGTTGGTTTTAGTACAAGCCGTTTATTGTAAAAAATAACCGAAGTGGCAAGATGATTATTACCTAAGGGGACGATCAAACAATTCTGTGAACTTCAGTTTCATTACTAACGAATGAGCGATTCGAACTATTTACCAGCGTCCCGGACTCCCAGCCCGGATTTGCACGGAAAGCTTATAAGAACCTACACTTCTATTTATTGTTATTGCGCCTTTATTATACGAAATGTTTTTACTATTGTATCAGTTATTTTTTGTTTGTTACTTATCACATAACATTTATTGTTGTTTTCAGTATTTTATTATTTTGTTCGACATTCAATTGATTTTCATGGTTGTCATAATATTTCGAACACGACTTATTCATAACTATCATTTTCATTTTAATAAATCATTTTTCTTTCTGATTCTTTCTTCTTTCATTCTTTGGAATCGTATTTTGTTGGTGTGCCGTATAGCAAAAACAAATCGATCCTACTTCAACATTGGTCTTTCTCATTCTAACTCATAAATATTATTTTTAGGGTTCCGTACCTCAAAAGGAAAAACGGAACCCTTATAAGATCACTTCGTTGTCCGTAGGTATGTCTGTCCGTCAGTCAAGACTCTTTTTCTCAGGAACGCGTGGAATTATCAAGTTGAAAAGTTGAAATTAATATCAAACCCCTGCAATCCCTTGAAGCAGTGAACAAATCAAAATTCTAAGTCAACGCAATCAAAAGATACGGGCGTATATGTTCCGAAATCAAAATCTATAGGGTACTTCCCGTTGACCTAGAATTATGAAATTTGGCAAGAAGCAATGTCATGTAGCACAAGTAAAGAAAAAAATCCGAAAACCGTACATTTTTAGTCATATTACAAAAAAAAAAGATTAACTATTTACATACCTACTTTGTACGGAGCCGAGTCTTTGGTCAACTGGACCCACTCGAACTGCCCTCGGTGCGCGAGTACGACTCGCACTTGGCCGGTTTTTTACTATCCGAGCCTACCCTTACCACTTACTGAAATCCTTACTATCTCATAGTGACTGTACTATTCTTTTAGCCTTACGTGGAACCACACGTCTCACGTAATCCAATTTATCCAACACACCACATCCATCGTACACCTTCCAATATTTAAATAAAATTATAGTAAACGTATTATTGAAATCCTTAGAACGGGCTTTCCTTTGGTGTTACCTTTAAAGCCCTAACATTTTCAAATTGAATAGCACTTTTTTTCGTAGGTGCGTAGTAGTTTCGTAGCGTCCTGCTACGGCACCAGTTGATTCACATAAATAAATCTTAAAATATCGAACTAGCCGTACATTCAGCTTCAGGTCACGTATACAAAGGAAGAGTTTGCCCTCTCGCCTCAGTTTTACTATAGCCTGCTTAAGAGCATTTAAATCTGCCAACACAATGTTCTTTAACAAAGTTATAGTTACCCTGTTAAAGTTCACTCATTAAACAGTGGCTTGGGCGGCGAAATTACTGTTGCATAGAACAATAGATATTCGAGGTTTAAATTATAATTGTTGCAAATCAGGAGAACGCGTCATGGCTTTTAAGTCTTCACTATAAGGTTTAAACTGCTATGATTGACGTGCGCTTCTAAAATGCAACAATTCTCGAAGTCGAGACTTTGATGACTGCACGTACACAATTTGACTATCTGATAATTGCAGTTCGCAGTAATAGCTTCCAGGAAATTGCACGATAACTGTGATTTCCAAACTTCATGGAGCGACTGCATGACTGTATTCAAACCTAAGTCGCATTTGTATTATGTTCCCATTTGCATCTCAAAGCAAATTAGGGTTTCCACTCATAAGCAATGTTTCAGCGATATAATTAAAACCGTACCAGTTAATTATCTATAAGTAAGTAATGACTATACTATAACCACAGAGACCTCAATGACCACATGTAGTGTAACGTGAGCTATACAGTTTGACCTCTATCCTACTTCCTACTAATATTATAAATGCGAAAGTTTGTGAGGATGTTTGTTACTCTTTCATGCAAAAATTAATGAACGGTTTTTGATGAAACTTTTCAGTAATATAGCTTATACATCAGAATAATACATAGGATACTTTTTATCCTGATATTCTCACGGGATCGACATTTACGCGGGTGAAACCTCGGGGCGCAGCTAGTGCGTTAATAAATATTAAAAAATAAATATATCAGCCTATTATTGAGCCTTTTCAGCCCTCTTCTTCTACAGAGAAAGCACCGTGATCACCAAACTTGCTCAAGCGTTAATAGGTACACTAAATTGGTTGCCTGATGTATCTCACAGCCGCGCGCCGCTTAGAAGACCCTTCTATAAACTTGGTTTAGTGTCCGATGATGCCTTTGACGGTATCTCGTTTTGATTTATTCACATAAATTTTACGAGCTTTATTTTAATTGTCCTTTGACTCTTTAAAGGACAATCCGACATACAAAATCCTTTTTCAGATTTACCCCTATTTTATCTACACAATCCTGCATGCAACCGTCTATTTTTAGTCGTCACTGCTCGACTATTTTCCCATGAATTCATTGAATACAAACCCTTTGAGAGGCGGAAAGCATCCGCTATGGGCAAAGGCATACGATTACACGTAATTGAGTCCCCGCTGAGACCTAAAATTCTGCTTGCGCCACAGGGCTTGCGAGAACAGATAACCTAAAGACTTCCTTTGTTTAATTGTTCTTTTAGCTTTTCCTACTATTTCTAGTAATTTTTGTTTTAGTTAAAAGTACTCCTTTTGCGAGATTTTCAGGAACTGTAATGGTCAATACTTAATCATAACTCGACTGAATAAAATGTTCAAATAGTAAAAGCGGTAGCGGACGAATTTTTGATGCCTTTTGATTATTTCCCCTCCCTTTTTATATACTTGTACATATTATTATTTTATGACAGCTTTTTAAATTATGTAAATATTTGAATGTTTAAATATAAAAATGGAACAATGTAAATATTAAAGCGGCAATAGAAATACACGACAATAGTAAAAAGTTTCAATTGATTTGTCATACCCAAGTAATTGAAACTGTCATAAAAATTTAGTCACGGAGGTAAAGGTATACGTAATTTGCACAATAAGTCCGCACAACAAGTTTTTCACAGAAAATGGTCAACTGTTTTTCCTATTGTAACAAAGTAATATAATATTACTAGTATTTAAATAATATTTTGAGTGACGACCTACCTGACCTATGTACCTACGTAGGTTCGATCATTTTGTACAAATAATAAAAAGGCCCTCAATCAATAAACTCAGCCAGCCTACCGCAGTCCACTGTTGGACATTGGCCTCTCCCAGGCTGCGACAGAACACCTTGTCCTCCTCCGCTTTCCGCATCCATTTTGTCTGAGCCACCTTTTTAAGGTCGTCGGTACATCTAGAGGGGGGGGGGGGGGGGGAGGGATCTGACCGGAATAAATCCTTGCAACACACTACGCTTGCCGATACGCAGTCCCAACTCCAGGACTCGTCTGCTCCATCGCCCATCGGTCCTTCGACAAACATGGCCAGTCCACTGACACCAGCTTGCTTACTCTGTAAGCTATGTCGGTAACTCTGCCAAAAAAGCCCCATTGTACTACAAAATTCCGAAATGTTAACATACCTTTGAAATGGTAAACCTCCATATAACGCCAGCTGTACTCAAAAGCCGGATTCATATTACAGTGTTGTGTCGTGTCGTGTCGTGACGCCTCCTGACGCCGTGTTAGCCAATCAAAACTCGTGATTTGACGTAGTCCTGAGTAGAATCGTTTGATTGGTTTATCCCGAGGCACGACACGGTAATGTGTCTGTGGCTAAAGTTATTTATCTTTTAACAGTTCAGTCTAAACGCAACAGAATGTTACCTGAAACTAGCCCTAACGTCTTTTATATCTAGTTAACGACTGTGTTGACTAGCTCTATGCCTTGCTATGTGACTTTCACGACGCAGTAGGTAACTGCTTGCCGACTATTTACGACATTCTTCAGACAGTCTCCTCTGCACCATCAATGGTGCAGAGGAGACTAATTAGTTTCGTTTGCACCATGAATATTAATACAACGTACTTCACACCATACTTTTGCCGTATGCACCTTGCCCCTGCCGCCGCGTGCCGCTTGACTGTATGCACACTTACCTACTACGAAAATAGGCTAGTTATCTAGTTGGCTCCATGATGCTAAGCAGGAAATAAAGAAAAATTGTTTATGGGTTCTTTGAGTAATGAATGGTGCAGTAAACAGTAAAGATGATAAAATCGCCGTTTCATCCACAAGCGCGTTGCGGAATCTTTTTATAGTGGCCCCGTTTTTTATCTTTTTACCTTTTCCTTCCATGAAATATTATTGTGCGTCTGTCTGTAGGGGCTATAGGACTCTTTATTTTATGTTCATCTTTATGTTGTGTGACATAATTAATGGTTAATATTATACCTCAATCAATCAAGCTGAATATCAGTATTTTACATAGAGTGACTGCCTATCTCCTCAACCCTGTTACTGGGTAATAAGATATTCCTTGGTAAGACTGTTTGTCAGACTTTTAGGCTTCTGACTGACTACCTGTGACGACTGTCAAAGATCTATGTAACTATCGAATGTGCTTTCTAACCTACCTACCTATTGTACCTACTTAACGGTAATTATCACTAGCCAAGTTATATATCTGACCTCTGTTCCTATCAGAATAATAATCCATTTTCCAACCGTAATCAACCGAATGCGTACAATGCACGTTTATTTGCTTCAACAGCATTGATATTTACACAGTCAAGTTGGAATTAAACCTGTCAATTTGGTGAAAGATAAATACGAACTGACTACGAACGAGACATTTCATCTGATAACGAGTTTTGACGGCGGTTGATACAAGTAGTCAAGTACCTACCGCGTCCCGACAGTTTCAAGTAGCGTCGGACTATATCTAGGATTGTAGACTAGTTTCAACAGGCTTCGGTAACTAAATCTAGATATTTATCGTAGGTCTTTGGAAAATTATAATATCATTTTCATGTATAAAATAAAATATTAGAGCATAAATATGACACATGGAACTTTAGTTGAGCTTTGACCGTCTTGTTCGTCTAGTTATCGCACGCGCTACTGCGAAGCATAACGTCCCGGGTTCAATTTCCAAGTCGTGGCAAAGTGTCATTTGGTTTTCCATCAGGAATTATTCAGTACCTAGCAGCCTGGAGTCTGGATTTGTGCCGGGATGATGGCAATAGGCTCGCCCCATATTACATGGGACTTAACCATAACGGGAGAAATGTGGGTGTACTACTGCATAACCCTTTGGGGATTACAAGCGTGATGTTATGTTATGAGAAAAAAACTGTTACACAGAATCGATAGAAACGATTACGCACTACAAAGTCGACACTTAAACTCTATATCAAGTGCCATTTTCATTTATTTATTTTTAGGAAAACTTACAGCTAAAAGATATAGTAAGTAACAGATCATACAAAATAAGGCCAATTACAAGTTTCCACGTGTAGTATAAATATATACTCGTATATATAATCATATATGTATAATATTTTTTTTTATGGCCAAATAGGCACAGGAAGGTACATTACAATGATTGGATACCTTGTGTCATTTGATGTATCGTCTGTGTAGGTACACTAAGGACATGCAGCTGCTGTCCGTATGTGAGCTTATAACTCGAGAATTTGCTCTCTTAGGACTTACGTGATTCCTTTGTTACGTCGGGGAATACATCCCGACGGGTTGGGAAGAGGTGCACCTTTTACACCTACATATCATCAGTTATGTTTAAGTCCCATATAATAGGGGGCGAGCCTATTGCTATTAAACCGGCCTCTAATCCAGACTTCGGACTTCTTTTTAATTCATAGACATATTATCTGTAGCTGCAATGGGTTTTAGTAACTACTACAGCTATTTCAGACATAAAAAGAAGCTTCAGGCGGATACACGTTTAAGCTTTCAGTAGTCGAGCACTGAAACAGGCCATAAAACTACAGCTTAGGAATAATTATGTCCTTGTTTGAAAAATGTAGGTCATAAAAGTACATAAGTATGTACTGGGGAGTTAAAAATGTCTTTTTTGAGAACGTTCGCATTTCAATGTCAATCTGTCAATTTCATAAAGTTTTTGTGTTTCGCTGTGATGAGATTGCGACTAGATTTTGGACTTTTTTTCATTTGGACGGGAATTGGCCTTCTGTTGTCAAATATCATGTCACGTGATAATTTGATTTAATTTTGACAAAGAAAGAATTAAAATACGTTTATTTGCGGCAAACATGACGCAGAGAAAAAACACAAAACTCAAAAAAGAACAAGTCGGGGGAAAATATGTGGCTTAGTCCCATCTCATTCCCTTCCCATCTCTTCCCCTATGCATTTATACCTACAAAAATTTCCCATCTCTTCCCCCTGCCATAAATCACTCAACGGTACAGCGTCACATCCACGCCAAACGGCCATTGCTCGGCATAATGCTACGACCCTATGCCAGACAGAGCTCCAGCGCTGGTTTTCCGCGACAGCCGGCGTTGACGTGATGACGTCAACCGGTGCAGTATACGATGAGATATAAATAGCACAGTAAGAAATAAAAACAAAATAAATCGACAGTACATACTTGTAAATGTTTTTATAAACATAACTAGCTGCGCTCCGCGGTTTCACCCACATAAGTGTCGATCTCGTGGGAATATCGAGATAAAAAGTAGCCTATAGGTATGTTAATCCAGGGGTGTCAGCTACCTCCTTACAAAATTTTATCAAAATTGGTCCAGCCGTTTGAGCGTGAAGAAGTAACAAATATATAGACACACACATACATTCACAAACTTTCGCCTTTATAATATTAGTGTGATTATAAAATGGTAAAATTCCGGGCAACGACTCACGCGCCGCCGGCCTTTAGTAATCTGTCAATGTTAACGACATTATTTACACCAAACATTTTCAATATTATTGACATTCACAATGATTTTTATCTAAATTATTGTAATAAGCTATGTTTTAATCGGCAGATAGCGTTGTGACACACAATGAATTACTCTCCCAATACAAATAAATAAAAAAGAAATCTGTCTTTCTTCCTACATAAAAGTCCTTATACACCATTAAAGTTACGTGACCACTTTACAAACACCTTAGGACGTTATACGGTTTTATTACGGACCCAATACCCGGACCCTTTAGTAACAACTTTACGACGGAATTGTGGATAGAGTGCTATCGGTTACGTACGGATCGTAGCCACGTCATTTAATAAACGATTTTTTGCACTGGCTCTCGGACTATTGAGGAATTCTGTTCCCCTGGTATTTTTAGTCTTTTGATCCCCTTACAGGCAGTGGGTAAAAATCCGACCGTAAATAGCTATGGCATCGAGTTTTAGTTTTTTTTTTGACTTGTCCGTTGTTTCCGTCATATCAACTTCAATCAACTTTGAACCATAAGGTTCAAAGTTGATTGGGAAATTATTTATAAACTTTAGCGATACAATTGAAAATCTATTAAAGAAATTTGACAGATTGTAGTAGCTTGATGTGCTGGCGTCTGTACCTTCTATGTTGTCATTGTAGATATTGGAAAACTGATAATTCAGTATCGGTAATGGGTTGCCAGAGGAATAACATTATGTAAATATCGTTGCTCGATTAAATCCACCTTTTGTTATTCATAATCTATATTAATGATTTGCCATTGGTAACTAATTATCCAGTATCACTTTTTGCAGATGACAGCACGGTCACTATTAATTCTATAAATAAAGATAGGTATGAACATGAAATTAATAATACAATCAATTCAATAATTAACTGGTTAGATAACAATAATTTAAAAATCAATCTCGAAAAAACAAAAATTATGTTCTTCAGTCAACGCTTAGAAGCACCAAATAACACAAATTAACTGTTATAAAAAATGTAAACACAGCAAAATTTTTAGGTGTAACCATTGACAAACGTCTGAACTGGAAAGCACACACAGAAGAATTAAATAAAAAAGTATGTTCTTCTGCCTATGCTCTCTATAAACTAAAACCTATTATAAGTACCAATGCGCTTATAACTGCCTACCATGGTATTGTCGGCTCCATATTGAGGTTTGGAGTTATATTTTGGGGAAACTCTACTAATAAAGAAATAATTTTTAAGTCACAAAAAAGGTGTATTAGGGCTATGTTTGGTTTGAAAATAACTGACAGTTGCAAACAGTATTTTATTAAATATCACATTTTAAGTCTGCCTTCCTTATTTATTTACGAAATAGCTAATTTTATACGAACCAATCCTAACCTATTTAAGAAACTATCAGACGTTTCTATTCGTAATCGACGGGATAATAATATATTATGCATACCAAGATCAACCACGGCATTGATGCGTAAAAGTATTTTTTGTTTAGCACCAATCATCTATACTTATAATAAATCTGTAGAGAGGTCAATTCTGTACATGAAATATATTTCCAAAATAACTATCAGCGGGTGATTAGTGATCGATACTGACGCCAAAAATGCAATCAGTAAAATTTTTGTCTGTCTGTCTGTCTGTCTGTCTGTCTGTCTGTATGTTCTTTATAGAAACAAAAACCACTCGACGGATTTCAACGAAATTTGGTACAATTGTTCTTCATACTCCTGGGCAGGTTATAGTATACTTTTCATCACGCTACGATCAATAGGAGCAGAGCAGTGAAGGGAAATGTTGGGAAAACAGGAGAACTTACTCCATTTTTTAAGCTTCCGTCGCGTGTGCAGCCTTAATGGTTAAAGCTACACAAAAATCATGTATGACGGAAATTTCTCCTTAAAATTATATAAAAAATATTCCGCGACAGCAAATGTCTATCTTTAATGGTTGACTCACAATAACACGTGTAACTCCCGATAGCTTAGCCGTTCGGAGTTTTCTGATTATATTTGTCTACTCTTACGTTTATAACACTCTCACTCATCCCTAATCAAAAAATGTTAACATTATTACCTATTTAATAAAAAAAGAATCATAGAAATCGGTACAGAAACACCAAAGTTATACATGAAATACGCTAATAAGCCATAGTGCGTGAATACTGAATCATGCTATAAGGATTATTTTTGTGTAACGGTCGCCGCGCTCGACGCGGCTCGCGGCGGGAAGTATAAAAGGGCGGGGGATCCAAACGCGAACTTCTACTCGAAACCACGACTTAGACCCACTCCCCCCCGACCTATCACCATGTTCGGCAAGCCGATCCCTTGGGAGAAGCGAGCCAAATACCTAGGAGTAATACTCGACAATCACCTCTCCTTCGCAGAGCACATAAAGACGGTCCGCTCGCGCGCCGCTTTCGCTCTCGGCAGACTCCACTCCGTCCTAAATGCACGCAGCAAATTGTCACTTAGGTGCAAAATGCGCATTTACACAGCGTGCATACGTCCAATAATGACATACGCCTGTGTAGTCTTTGCCCACGCAAAGCCCCACCACATCCATAGGATGCAGACCCTCCAAAACCGATTCCTCCGAAAGGCTACGGGATCCCCCTGGTTCGTTCGAAATGTGATCCTCCATGTTGACCTCAAAATCCCCACCATCCATCAATTCATGAAGCGCCTTTCCAAGCGCTTATTCGATACCGCCGCCAATCACCGCAACCCTCTGGTTGTGGAGGCCGCCAGGTATACCCCCTCCAAAATCAGCAAATGCCGCCGTCCAAGGCATGTCCTCTCCGACCCTGACGAACCCATAACCCTCCTCCAGGAGAGCAATAAGTCAACCCATAGATATATGTTTCTATGAGTCAACCAGTACAGTGCACAAATACAGAACTCATTCCGACCTCGCCGCCGAGGTCCCCCGCGACGTCCTCAATTAAATGCCTCCCCCCCGACCCTTGCTCGAAGAAGTGCCAGCCCGCGCCGCAGCTGAGCCAGTAGTTCTAAATTCCCGACCGTGACCTCTGAGTTTGTTTCGGCGTTTCTTCTCAGAGTAGTCAGCTAGGAAACGCCAGCCTCATCAAGCTTAAATAATAAAAACCAGATCCAGCCTGTCCCATCTTGCTGCCCTCCCCCAGCGACGCCCTAAGCCGAGGTTCGTACCCCACAGGGGGTGCCCTTAGCGTGTAGTCGCTTAGTACATAAGATATTTTCCCCTGGCTGGAGACTTTGAGTTTACTTAAGGCAACCACAGGATAGTCCGGTTAAGTAGTCACGACCTCTCAAGGTCAACTACGAGATGCAATATTCTAAAAAAAAAAAACGCGAACTTCATACAATATTTGGCTGTTGATGCGAGTAGACGTTCCGAGCATTCGACCTTATTGACAGAAAATATTGTTTATCAGCGCGACTTTTAGTCTTTAAATTAATTTAGTTTATTTAGTTTTCTTTTGTTGTTATTTTATAAAATAGGTATTAGTTATTTTGGTAGTGTATTATATTCGTTCAAATTACAAATTATTAATAGTTTACATTTTATTTCTTTTTAGGTGAAGTAGTAATTTCGTTGTATACCTAGGTACTTAAGCCTCATGTGAACGTGATCTAAACAATATTACCAATACATTAACTTAATAACACACAAGGAATTACACACTGACGGAGTTGCGGGCACAGCTATCTATATCTATATTATAAAACTCTTCCGTTACTGAGTGACTGACAGACAACGCACAGCCGAAACTACTGGCAGTAGAGAGCTGAAATTTGGCATGTGTGTTTTTTGGGAGGATTAGGCTACCACTAAGAGAGGATTTTTGGAAATTCCCTCCCAACGGGGAGAAAAGGGGGATAAATTGTTTTTTTCCGGAAGTCATTATTCCACGCGGACGAAGTCGCGGGCAAAAGCTAGTTTATAATAAAATCCCAAAAACTATTCGACAAATGCCTACTGCTCTGTTTAAGATACATTTAAAAAAATATCTCATAGCCAAATGCTATTATACCATATCGGAATTTTTAAATGACCGCAATTAATTAAATAGATTCCTACAATTACGATATTTTCACAATTTGACCCCTAAATCTGTAAAACAATACTTTAATTTTTAATTAGCATTAGGATTAAGTTATTAAAATTTCATAGTTTGCTGTGTAGACTCAAATTTTAATTTTTTATGGTTTATTCTAAGCCAAAAATATGTTGTTTTGTACGCCATAAATGGCAAAACATGCAGATCTACCTGTTATTTTAAGACCTTGCACATATTATTTGATGTATACTCATGTTTTACAATAAATATTATTCTATTCTATTCTATTCTATTCTTCTATAATTTGATGGTGAAGAATTGATTATACTCAGCCACTAAATGAGAGTAGGACCTACATACAGTTTTCAATCATCTCCCAAGCCTATACAATCACTTTTTATGACCTCTAAGAAGAGGGAAAGGTTGTCCATCTAATCGGCGGGGCAATTGCGTAATACACTAAGTGCTCATACGCAATTAACGTAGTTGAACTGTCAAAATGAAAGCCATTGCTACTGTTAGTATGTAGACACACGAGCGACACGCGTCGGCAAAGGCAACTGCAGTCGTCGAGAACATGTCGCTCGTGTATTTGAGCACCGTACTCAAATACACGAGCGGCACGTGGTCGACGGCAGCTGCAGTTGCCTCTAGTGTCGATAGATGCACACTAACAGTAGCAATGGCTTTCATTTTGACAGTTCAACCACATTCATTACGTAATTTACGTTGTTGTGCAGACAAATTTTTCGAACATATGAAGCAATGGATTAGCAATATCCTTCAGAATGATCCAGATTGTGAATGACAGTGTGTTACGCAATTGGGTGTTGGTGGGATTATATCAATCAATTTCATCAATCCTAGTCCCCATTATATGAAGGAAAACTTTCTTAATTGTTTGTAGCAAGGGACTGCTTATCTGATTACATGAAGACTTCCATATAGGAAAATCCTGTAAAGGTGCTCCCACACCGGGAGCATTCGCCTGTAACGCAACAATACGAGATTCCACTGTAACGGCTTGGGCTTTGCAAGTACCTAGACTGCGCAGGCAACTGCTAGGTAGTGTTGAGAGATAATAGAAACCAACAGGATATTTACATACATATATTGATATGTATGTAATAAATATTTACATACATATAATTAAATGTATGTAAATATCCTGTTGGTTTCAATTAGCTAGTTAACTTCTGCCCGCGACTTCGCGTGCGTGTTTCCACTTTCCTCGATCCACCCCGTCTCATCGCGTCACCTGCCCGCGCTATTACTTCCTTTTAGCTTAGCGTTTTTTCTGACTTGATTTCTTTTTGCTCGGCTCCTAAGGGCCCTAGCGTGATGTTAAATAGCCTTCCTCAAGAATTGGGCTATCAAATGCAAAAAGTTTTTTTTTTTTTTTTTGTACTGATAGTTACTGTTATTGAGTGTTCAGTACAGGATACCGATCTGAAAGGTCTCATTATGGATCAACACTTATCAAAATGTGTCCTAATATCTAATTGTATTGTAAATATCAAAATAACCATCGTGTTAATTTAACGATAGCCAATACCTCAAAGTCGTTCATAAAAATTGACCCCAATATAAAATTCGCAATCAAGCCCTTACATGCTGCCCTTCAGGTCAGCATGAACACTCAAGAAACATCCAATAGAACCATACAAGTTTTAAATTCACTACGAACTGATCATTTACTTTTTTCAAATCCGACTGGTTTTTACTGGGATTAGCGCGTTCAAACAAACTCTTTACCTTTATTATTAGTATAGATAGATTAGGTTGACGTAACACGGTTAGGTCGCAGGTAAAGGTTAAGGCGAAGGCTCCCGGTGTGGGAGCGTCTGTACGAAAATCCACTTTTAGAAGAAAAAGTTACTCAAGTTCTTCATATATTATTGCGATCCTTCTAATACGATTTCTTTATTTTCTTGTCGGGCACGAGATAACTTTTTATAAGGAAAATCATTCAAAGTGTAATTTATATGAGGAAGGTTTTTTCTCGAAATATTTTTATGTAGAAATGTAATTACATTTCTGTATGGTACAATTTCAAGTAGGTATACAGGATGATAATAAAACCAGCTTATAAGACAAATGACTCTTTATTTTGAAAGTACAAGAAATTACTCACAAGGATTGGTCGTTCGTTGGTTTAGGGGTCGCAAGCGCTACTGCTGAGGCATGGCTCTGGGTTCGATTCCCGGCTTGGGCAAACTGTTATTGGGTTTTTCCATCTGGAATTTGTCAGTAGCAGTTCAGAGTCTGGATTTGTGCTCGGTTGATGGCAATAGGCTCGCCCCCTGTTACATAGGACTTAACCATATAGCTAAAGAAATGTGGGTATTCTATAGGTACACCTCTGCCTAACCCTTGGGGGTAATACAGGCGTGATGTTATTTTATGTATGATTACATGGTGTCTTGGTAAATTCAGACTAAAAAAATGTCCTTGTTTCCCTACGATACACGATATTTTCCTTTATCATTAAGGATCAGAATCCTATGAAAATGAAGTAAAAGTTCCACGTGCTAATCCCAGAAACATTCTACATACGTTGGAATTCTGTGCCAAGTTTCATCCAAATTCCTTTAGCGGTTGGGCGTGATCGAGTTAAAAATATATCTCTCTAAATTTATATTCAAACATGTTTTTGCAAATAAATGAATCTTATCTTATCTTATCTTATCTTATCTTAAAACATCTGAACTTTCACATTTAAATTCTAGGAACGTGTGGTAGCAATTACTTTTGAATATCTATGTTTCTGTGTGGTTCTAATGTTCCGGGATCAGCCATCCATATTCAGTAGGTATACCTGTGAAAGATCATCCACTCTAAAAAATTTCATCACTTAGGTGGATCACAAGTTATAACGCGCCACGCGACGCGCGACGGGGCGCAGATGACGCGACCCCGCGTTTGAAATTTTATATAAATACGCTACTGCGCGGGCAATTTGGCTCCGTTTCCCGCGCCCCGTTGCGTGGCGCGTTGTAGTGTGTGATGCGCCTAGTGCTATTGTAGTTTAGCGTAACAAAGTAACAGAGTAGAGGGTTTTCATATTTACCCATTACATCAGTGATATAGAATTACTTAGTTAAAACCTGCCAGGAGTAGCTACTTTCATTCATAATGAGAAAAAAAACTTCTCTACAAAAAGTAGAAAAATAGAAGTTTTTTTTACCATTTCATAAAGCGCTCAAAGCGTAAAAAAATACAATCATTCAACAATCAACAACCAGTAAACATTCATTCACTACTTTTCCCGGAAATATTTTATTATCAAAGTGAGTATTTTCTTTAATTATAATGCAAATTAGTTTCTTTATCCTTCAGTGTTTTCCTGCTTGTGCAGTACAACTACAAAGATAAAATTAAACAAATTCCACGCATAATGCGGGGCCATAATAAAGTGAGGAATTTATTTCATCTCTATGAAAACGGTTGAATATCATATAACATGAACTCCTCGACTAAGACCTTCGGATTCAAGGTTAGAATTTAGTGTTAAAATATCACTAAAACAAATTATTATGCATCGCGGTACGTGTTCGTATGGTTCTATGAAATAATAATGTTTGAAATATCGTTGCAACCTTCTAACTTAGTTCTCGTCCATATGTTTGTCCGTCTGTCTCTTGTTCTGTTTAAGATTTAACAAAAAAACTTAAAAAAAAATTGTTATTTTATTAATAACAGGTTCAACAATAAAGCCTGCACCCTAATTGCGTTACATACATTCAACCACAATCTGAATCATTTGAAAAATTTGTCTGCTCAACAACGTAAATAACGCAATGAATGTTGTTGAACTGTCTGTGCGAATATAAACCGCGCCGTAGATAAACGTGTCTGTCAACAAGCTTCCATACAACACTACCGACCGTGCCAATCCACGGCGTATAAACCGTATTTTTTTTACGACAAAAAAACGTGGGCCTAAGGGAATCCTTTTCTGTACTTTAACAATAGCTGGAATCGCTCAACACAGCGTTTATAACAAGGCTTAAAAAATCTTCTAAGTAATAAATCCCACAAAGGAAAATAAACAATATTAATAAGGAAAATGGACAAGAAAGAGCTATCCAATAAATTGCTCGTTACTCGCAGGCGCAACCGGGGCTTCTTCTAGTAACGAGACCGTAGAACGAGACATAAATTGCTCCGCTCAAAGTCCTGGAGCATATTAATAGCTCGGATACAACGCATTAATCTATATTCTGAGTATGTCATATCCGTAAATGTTAGTCATATGCGATTTGCTTCATGTAAATAGTATGATAGGAATATAATTATGCTATAGTCGTTTCATTAACATTCAACATAGATAGAAGAAAAGTAAGTAGGTACTTTAACATATTGAAAATATTATAATCTAGCTTTTGCCCGAGAGTTCGTCCGCGTGGAGGTCAGAAATTATCCCATGGGAACATACTACCGGGATAAAAAGTATCCTATGTGTTAATAAAGGTTACCAGAATAGAAAACTTTTGTTTCAGACAGCAGTCCGTAGGGTTAGTAACAATTTTACTTAACTTTCTTTTCTTTTTCTTAATTTAACATTAACTTAGGAGAACCAAGGTAACCGACATAGCCCGAAGAATTGCCAAACTTAAGTGGCAGTGGGCAGGGCACATTGCTCGCAAAACATATGGCTGATGGGGCCGAAAGCGTATTTACGTTAGGAAAGCAGACTTGAAAAAAAAGTAGCAGTTACGTCGATGTTTCTCCAAATGAGCGATATATGGATCTTTGTAGGAAGAAGATTTCGTTTTATTAATATAAATAAATAGAAGTGAATTAAAAATGACTTTTTTTAAATACCATGCAGCAATTTAACAGCACAAAAATATATAAAAAAAAACGAATTTGTCGTGAGTTATGTTATTCTGAAAGAATGTTTTATTTCTTCTAATATTTATAAAAAATATAAGAAGTCTTATTTTTCGATATAAGTAATTTTTTTTTGTTTGCCTATTTTTTTTTTGTTTGCCTATTATTGTGTCCCACTGCTGGGCAAAGGCCTCCCCTTTTTCCTCCCGTAAGTATAAAAATATGAGGTAAGTATAGCATATTCTCTTCATGTGGCTTGGCAATGATACGCGCTATATAGTTCTGAATTCTAATGTTTCTGTTCCAACACTTGAGTAGGAGTTTGCTCATTCGGCCATTTTACTTTTCCTAGGTACTTAACTTATGTAAGTTGAAAGTGGAAGCCATTTCCGAGAGCCCTGTTTTAATTAACTTCAAAAAGAACGAGGTCCGTAGTTTTTCTTTGGTTTTCTTAGTTTTTAGGTTTCTATGAAGTTGGCTAGTTATTAATTAAAATTGGTAAACATAACTTTTATTTGATTGTTTTTTTTTTATGTTTCATTACATCGCCCCTGCATACCCCATTCACAAAAAGATAAACCCGAATAGATATTTCGATGAAAAAAGTCTCAATATATACTACCGTTTTTTAATATCCGTCTCCCGAACTAAAATGTTCAAGAAATCCGTTGAATAAATAGTCTATTTTGCACTGTTCACTTAGCAACGTTAGCCCTTCCCTGGTACAATAGGCCCGGAGGTAGCAATAACCTTATTTCCTTTGTCTGTCTTTACTCCCCAGTCTGTTTTTGTTATCTCTATACAAAGCTATTTATTATTCTGGTATCGAATTTCTATTTGATTCTTGAATATTTTGAGGACCTTTCCTGTAATGAGATTTTGGATGGGTGATTTTTAAGTGATTTATTTATAAATGAAACGTACAATCAGATAACGTTGCCTTTGTATCTACACTTTTATTGCCTAACACTCTTTCACACTCACACTCATCAATCACAATCTGAATCATTTTGAAGGATATTGCTAATCCATTGCTCCATTTATTCGAAAAAATTGTCTGCTCTACAACGTAAATAACGCAATGAATGTTGTTGAACTGTCAAAATGAAAGCCATTCCTACTGTTGGTGTGTTACGCAATAAGTAACCCCGCTGGTAGTTTATAATGTCTGCAATAGTGCGTGCTTATGTCAAGTCACTGTTTTCTGAAATTAATTTTCCCATTTCCCAACAGTGACTTATTGCGGCCCACTCCCTCTCACAGAGAGGAGGCCTGTATGCAGTGCAAACCTTATAGGCTGATTATGCTTATGCTATCTTTTTCATTTTGACCCCACCCTTTTTTTTTAAAGTCGGCACTTAATAGGTACGTAGGTATGAAGGTGCCTAGAATAACATTAGGTACCCTACAATTCCAGTTGTGTGTCTTTCTACGCTTTATATATATGTAGGTACTGGCTGTTCCCGCGACTTAGTCCACGTGTATGTCGAAAAACAAATAGAATTTCATGGGTTTTAATTTTTGCATGGGTTTTTTGCGGGTCGCTTACCATCAGGCGTGATCGAGGTCAAGAGCGGGCCCATTCAGCAATAAAAAAAAAACTAATTATTATTGTAAAATAAAAGTAGCATAAGTTACTCCATCTTATAACATCAGATATCTGGCAGTGAAAGTCCCGTCAAAATCGGTCTAGCCGTTTCGGAGATTAGTCGGAAGAAACAGACAGACAGAAAAATAAATGTTTTTTGTTCTAAGTATTTAGTAAAAAGCTGTTATTTTGACATTACATACAGACACTTCAATTTTGTGTAGATGTATAGACTAAAGTTTACGCAAGTCTTAAATATTTAACCAAATCCACAGAAATCAAACATTTTAATCCCGAATTAAATCCATTAATTAATTAACACAAAGATTCATTGATTTCATTTAATTTATTCAAAAACAATTTACATTGTATCTGAATGTTTTACAAAGATATCTACGCAAGTAATTAAAATAATAACAAATTAAACACAGTATTTACTTAAATTAGTTCAACACAGTCTCATTACTTAACTATATTAAAATATCATTTACATTCATAAAAGCCATGCCACTAGAGAGGCGGAATCTAGTTAGTACTTAGTACTAAACGAAGTACTCGTAGCTACCTACTTCCCAGTTCTCAATAAAACAGAACAAGAGAAAGGCGATTTCCCCACAAAGAGGGAACGCACTCAAAGTAACCACATTCACATTGAGTGTCTTCGAAGACGGCTAGAATCACATTTTATAATTAACAAAAAATTCGTTATCAACTTCTTGCGAACCGGCAGCCTTATTATATGAGATACTCAATTTGAAAGACGCTATTGTGCGAATACTTTGAGTGCGCATAACAACATTGAACATTGTTATAATAAACCTGTAACCTGAGGGGCTTGTGACTCAGTAATAACAGCCACGCAACGCAGTAGTGATCGATCGTTATGAATGTCATATGAGGACTATGAGGTGTCTATGGGTCAATTTATCTTTTTAATCTTTGTTTTTTTTTCTCACCTTTTTTGATGTTTTTTTAATGCCTGTATTGTGTTTTTTGTTGCACTGAATAAACGTTTTATCTATCTATCTATCTTTCGACGAGGTCGGTTCGTGGAGGGGTGACCATCCATAACATACTGAGACTCCTCCGTGCCTCGGAAAGCACGTGAAGCAGTTGGTCCCGGCTGTCATTCGTAGATCTTTAACAGTCTTTATGGGTGGTCAAAAGCCCAAAAGTCGGACCACCCGTTTTGCCAAAGGGTTTTGTGTTACTCAGTCGCTCCATGTAAAACTGGTAGGTATGGTATCCAGCTGCCTCTGGTTAGACTGGAAGCCGACCTCAACATAGTTGGAATAAGGCTAGGCAGGCTAGGCATATATAAATTCCCTATATACCTGTATCATATAGGTTACAAGTATATGTAACGGTACTTGAATTTCAGTAGATCTGTTTCCAAGGAAATCAATCGTGCGTAATGACATAGATCACAATATAACTTCTGCCTGTTGGTTAGGCACTAGTTGTCTAGCATTTTTGCTGAACTGGGCCTTTTTGGCGCAGCCGTGAGGTACACTCTCCTGCTAATTTCTTACATCGCACTTTACACTTTTTATTTTACCTATGAAATTGCCGTTTTACATTGAAAAAATCAAATATGTTTTTTTTTAGATAAACATGTTGTATTTCGTTAATCGTAGTATTGGTCATTACTGAAGATGTACTTTTGCCATTTTAGTGGAAGTTCGTTGATGGCTCTGCTATAAAAATTCTGGCGACGGGAATCGATGGACTCTTTAGAGGCGTTTTTCACCGCCTTGTTGAAAAAGTGGACATAAAAAGTTATCCAAATTCTGAATAAAAATGGAAATTAGTTGGAGCAATGTCTGGTGAGTATGGTGGGTGACGGAGAGTTTCCTGTCGTAACTCCTATAGTTTTAAGACGGCCGGTTGTGCGGTGCTTCGTCGCGATTTGGTTGTTGTTATTCTGCTAGTTCATACTTTCGAATTTGAAGTAAATGAATCAGTATCGCTTTATCACTTACGTTGAAGGCTGCTGCAAGTTCCAATTCCAACATGGTTTGAGATGAATCTGTTTCCACTATGGCTTTCAATTCATCGTTGTTCCGGTCGGCCACGGGGCTCATTGTTATATTGCGTGCTGTCTGTGTTGCGTTGGTGCCCCGACGGAAATCGTATTCGAAATTAGCGCGCAAATTCGATTTTTTCATGGTAACAGAAACAGCGATATTTAAAAACAATCGATCGGCGGGATAAAAATGATTTGGAAAAACAAAATATCATACTGTATTATTAAATTAATTTGAATTTGGAATTGTAAATAGAATAAAACATATCGATATTCACAATAGCCAGTATCAAAAATCTGCAATTTCTTAGGTAATGAGGTTTTCTTTCTTTCTTGGGTAATGTAATTAATTATAATAATTTTCCTGTAAACACTTTTAAGTATGTTTTCCTCGTGTTACAGTAACTGTATAAGTATTTTCACAACAACAGTTAAATGATCTTTTATAATCTTCCTACAAAAAGCAATTTTCCAACAAAAGTTAACTGAAACCTCGACTCACCTCGATTGTTCAAATCATGCCTGAATCTGAAAAAAAAGAAACAGCTCGTTAGTTTCAATTTTACAATGCAATGCAGAATAAAATTCGCCATTTTGATTTGTTGCAGACGGAGTTGCATTTCTTCCAACAAAGTGGTCCCCAATAATTCATGAAGCAATTTAGCAAATTGCAATTTGCATAATGGTGACCATCGCCATGGAAAATTAATAGTGTCTTTTATTAACAGTGGCTGAGCTACGAGGCGCCTCCAGTTTTATTTCAGGGAACTAATTAATAAAACATTTCGTGTGAAGTTGCCTTTACAACGTGTGTGTGTGTGTTTTTAAGGTGCGTTTACACTGATAACCACTCTATTTGTTATCTATCATAAGTTAGACAATTTGTTAAGACACATTCTGGGACGAAAATGTGTGGAAATAAACGTTTTTGTCTCAAGCATATTATACTCATTGCAATGCTTTAATGAACTCTAAAATTTGCTGAAAGTCTAGCTGGTTTAGAGAAATGGTACAAAATGTTATTTTCGTACCGTGCCTTGGTGGGCTATTATAATGAATAGAGCTTAGTCCAGTCACGAGACTACAAAGTTTTTAAAACATCCCGATTACCTACACGACTGTAGTGAAACAAGATACTCGTACTCCAATTTCTAGGCGTTTTTTTTTAATATTTCGGCCAAATTTTTTGAAGACTTGTCTTCATGTTGTTCCTAATTTCAAAATCTTTATATATTGATATTTTTTCGTAGGTTAGACAAATATTTGCTCGAAGTTGGTTCGTTAATACATAGTATCCTCGTCGCAAAAGCAATGTTATGTTATTACTCTGGGGTCGGGTTATACTCCTGTTCGTTATAACTGAACGCACCTTTAGATCATTAAAGTTCCGCGAAGTTCTTAATGGGTGTGCCGTACCATAGACTAATATGAAATTATCGGCACTGAGAGGGTTCATAGAGTTTCGAGGAAATACTTCCCTATAAAGTTTTTTCTGTTTTCATTATTTTTCTCAAAATTTATACCTCATAACATATTATGATACAAAATCACGCCACGTCTGTCTGTCTGAACGAGATAAACTAAAAAAACTACTGAACCGATTTTTATACGGTTTTCACCAATGGATGGAGTGATTCATAAGGTAGGTTTAGATTAAATTAATATTTAATAATTTAATATTTAAGGTTTTATGTAAATTTGCTGAAATATGACGATGATTGTTGAAGATGTCGGAAAAAATCATGCCGACTAGAAGCTTTATTGGTGTGCGCCGCGTAAACATTGGACGAAATCTGGCACACAGATAGTTTATAAACTGGATTAACACATAGATAGGGTACTTTAAATCCCGGTAGTACGTTCCTGTGGGATATTTTCTGACATACACGCGGGTTATATTACTGACCCTCCGATAGTAATTTTACTGGCGTTTGCATATCAATACCTACTGGGCTGGTTCAATAAGTATCTAAGCCTTTTTTTCTGACGTCCAATCAATCATGAATTCATGAGCAATCTATTGAACATTGTCAGCAATGAATTGATTTGGTTTTATTTAACATATTTACATAATATACGTTAACAGACTTAAAATAATAATATGTACCTACATTTAATGAAAAAAGAAGCAAAAGAATAAAAAATATCGTCTGCATCACTGTCAACAGGAACAGTGCCCAAAAGGCTGGCAGCATTGCCACGTTGTATGGCGATGCTGATTCTTTAGCCAAGAAAGAGGCCAGCCCTCTGTTCACGTGAAGAGTCGACCAACCGCTTGGCGATATCTCGAAAAACCAAGTGGGCACTCGCACCCCATGGCCGTAGTGTTTCAACACCAAACGTCTCCAACAAATAATTTCCAATCAAGTTGGAATATTTTCGCTGTTTGAGGTTTTCTGCACCTGCAACAGTCGCCCCATCACAGCCCACCATGATTAATTTGGTTTTTAAATCACATTGTTAATCTCACCTAAAATAAAATGCAAATCTTTATTATAGGTAGGTATTCTTGTTTCAATATAAACGGAGGGCGTCCTGCTGTTTTTGACATCCGCGTCGGGAACATTGGCAACAAGTTAAATATTAAATTAATTTAATTATTCCGCCGGTGAGCGAGCAGGCTTCCGTTTTAGTCACATTTATATTTAACTTTTATCCTTCTATCCGAAGTGATAATCTTATTCGGTATCTACACCATAAACTTTTTATACGGCGGATTAAAATAAAAGCCGCACGGATCGATCAATCAGGTTAAGCTACTCTTGCTACGGTGGGTCCGTGGATGGGTGTGGGTGACCATCCTCACATACCAAGACCCCTCCGTGCCTCACAGAAAGCACGTTAAGTCGTTGGTCCCGGCTGTCATTCGTGGTTCTTTAACAGTCGTTACGGGTCGTCAGAAACCCGAAAGTCTGACAACCAGTCTTAATAAAGGGTATCGTATTACCCAGTTGTGGAAATCAGATAGGCAGTCACACCATCTAAAATACTGGTACATACTCAGCTGCATCCGGTTAGACTGGAAGCAGACCCCAAAATAGTTGGGAAAAGGCTAAGCAGATGATGATGATATCTAGGCACGTCCTCCGGCACACCCTGTGCAGCTCAAATAATGTAGCATAGATAAAATACAGCCGTTTTGCATAGAATACCAGCACAGGCTAAGATAATTAGTCTACAACGTTCAAACTGCTGGGACAAAGGCCTCCTCTCGGCGAGAGAGAATGGGGTGTAATCCACCAAGCAGGCCCAACGCGGGTTGGTACCTAGATGTCACGTTCGAATTTTCGGTCCTAAGACATGCCGGTTTCCTCACGATGTTTTCCTTCACCGTCTTTGAGAGTAATGCACCCTAATTGCGTAACACACTACCAATCGAAATCTGATTCATTTTGAAGCAATTTGCTAATCCATTGTTTCATAAGTTCGAAAAATTTGTCTGCTCAACACGTAAATAACGCAATGAATGTTGTTGAACTGTCAAAATGAAACCGATTCCGATTGATAATGTGTTACGCAATTGCTCCGCTTGTGATTAAATAAATTATACAAATTAAATAGACACAATATTCTTTCTGCTGACTTCATAACATTAAAGTGAATTTACTGCGTGCTTCTGCTTACAAATGGCGATCACGAGTCGCTGGTCCACCCTGCGGAGTAACATCTGTTTAATACTTCTGCAGCAATTTATTCCCAGTGACAAATTGCTTTTACAGCCCTTACTCTATTTTTAAAAAGCATTTTAAGCTATTGCATAGCTTTTATCTTGGGCTTTGAGCGCGGCGACCGAATGAAGAAATTCCGTAACGAAAATAAACCTAAGCATCTCTAACGTCGTATCAGTTCGGCAGACTTCGGCACGGTGTTTGTGTGCCAACGCAATAGCTTTACCGCGGCAGTCCCCGAGTGCCACACGTATTTTTTTATTTAAAAAAAAAATAGTTTTCTAAAAATAACTTTTTATTTAAGTATTAACTTTGCCCGACGTTATAATTTTTAGTTAACATTTCCTTTAAAAGCAATCTGCCTATCTGTTAGGGTCGGCTTCCAATCCAACCAGATGCAGCTGAGTACCAGTATTTAACATGGAGCTACTGCCTATATGACCTACACAATTCAATTAACCATAGTGTTTCTTACCCGCGTACGTATAGACCTACGCCGCCTAGGTAAGACTGGTTGTCAGACTTTTAGCTGCTGACTAAAACAAATGTAACAACTGTCAATGACCTATGAATGACAGTTGGAACAACGGCTTAACGTAATTTACAAGTCGCGGAGGGGTCTCGACACTTTGAAGAACCGACCACGACAAGCCTTCAATCGATCCCTGCGGCTGTTATCATTTAACCACAAGCTGATTCTGTCCTTCAGTTTGGATGTAATTATTGAGAATCTGTTTCTAATTTCTATATTTAATCAAAATAAAAAAGATCGAATACCAAATCACTTATCTAATCTTACCTACTACGTTCCAAAGTATATTTTAACAGCTTGTAAAATAAAAACAAACATTTAACCAAATAAGTTCAAGTTGCTGCATTACCTAGTTCCAGCCCATTTGCCTTATAAACACTATTCTCCGACAATAGCTTTATCAAAGCAGCCAAAGCAGGAGTTTTGTTTGCAAAGCGAACTAACCGTAACGTAACTAGGACAGTAACGCAAGAACTAAGAACAACTACGGTATGTAAATTAACTTAAGGCTCCCGCAGGCAGGCGCGACGCGACGACGGTTCGACGGATCTCTGGTAGAACCATTTCCACGAAGTTTTCATAGAAATTGTGCCATTAGAGTTGCGTCGCGTCTGTCTGTGGGAGGCTTTAGGCTCGTCGGTACACAGCGTCGACATTTGAGGGTTGCCCCAGACTTTCCCGCGTTTCCTTTTGTTCCGTTATGAAATAGGCATGTTTTGGTCGGATTATGAAAGGGTTATTTGATTTTTTGTCACAATTAGGGTACAGATCAGCACATCAAGCTACCCGAAACTGTAAAATTTTCCCAATCATCCTTGAACCTAATACTTTAGCGATAAAGTTGAAAATCTATTAAAGAAATTTGAGAGATTTTAGTTGTACAGACGCCAGCACATCAACCTACTACAATCTGTCAGATTTCTGTAATAGATTTTCAACTTTATCGCTAAAGCATAAGGTTCAATGTTGATTGGGAAAATTTGACAGTTAGGTGTAGGTTGATGTGCTGGCGTCTGTACATCTTACACTCGTAAAGGGAATTGCTGTGATTTCTGAACTATGTTGTTGGAGGAAATGTACGCCAGCTGTCGTACTGTATATTTTGCCGCTTCTTACAATTTACTCTCTAGCTCTTTTACTTTACATATTTGATTAAAAATCTTCCGTGTAGAAACAACTCTAAAGCCTTGAATGCTTTGTTTCATAAATATTCATTTTTGGTGCTTTTACAATTATTACTTTGATTTCCAAAATGTATTTTCTGTTACAGAATAGCACTGTTATTCACAAAATTATTGTAGGTATAGGTAATAACAATCTGAAATTAAGAACTTATAATACCTATATATGTATACTTGTGTCCCAGCAGTGGGAACATTATAGGCTGATTATAGTAGGTCCGTATACCTACTTACACACAACATAAAGAATAGGTACTGTGATACTGTCATCACTCATCACTATAGGACACACAAAACTATACGACCTATAAAATCCACTCTATACCTACCTATAAAATCCTCTGAAATACCTATTCCATATACTTACTTACGTTCAAATAGTGACAGGATGCAAGACGTACCGTGAGAGCATTTCAATTTATTCAATATCCTATTTACCCTGTGCTTGTACAGACGCCAGCACATGAAGCTACTAAAATCTGTCAAACTTTAATAGATTTTCAACTTTATCGCTACAGTATAAGGTTCAAAGTTTATTGGGAAAATTTGACAGTTTCGGGTTGCTTGATGTGCTGGCGTCTGTACAATAACGCGCTCTTCAGACGAACGTGAATTGCCCAGCAGTCTAGAGTCTCGACAGTGTTAGGTTATTCACTCGGATGATAAAGGGTAATTAGACGCATCGATGTTTTGGTAACGTAGAATTATTTCCTTTTTACAATATTTTAATATATTTTTTTAGTTGTTCCGTGCCTCGGAAAGCTCTTTAAGCCGTTGTTTCCGGCTGTCATTTGTGGATCTTTGACAAACTTCGAAAATATCTATTTATAAGTATTAGGTATTAGAAACATTCTGAAATGTTCCTATAAAACCATTTTGTTCATTTCTTGGCGCCTTCATTTATGTCAGCAGCGCTTATTTTGTGCCGAAATCGTCTTACCTTGCCTATGTGCCTTATGCTCGGGTAACACAAGGCTATTTTTCAAGCTAGGATAGCAAGATAGTACTAGTCAGCTAGCAAGCTAGTGAGTCTAGATTCAAGTTTAAGAGAATACTTTCGTATACACCAAGCGAATTATTTTACTATCCTTGCCTAAAAAACTTGCCTCGTGTGACACGGGCATAAGGTAATTCAGTGTCAAGAAATTAGAAGCATCAAATGGCGTTAATTAATATCCTTGAAAATTACGTACGGTTGCGTATGAGCAACTAAACCATCACAGAACCGTTCAATCGGAACGTTAACGATGCTATTATTCAAATACATAGATTGCTTATTTTCCTTGTTTGGTAGGTAGTGGCAATTGTTATGTCTCTGCGCGTGCTGCGATAAATTAATATCTGGGTGTATTCAGACAGCTCAGTTTTGTCTGCAATGGAATTCTACTATTGAAATGTTTCATAGGTATATCTATGAATTCTACATTTTGGATTTTGAGAAACGAGAATATTAATGAATTAAGTTCATCTGTAAGATACATTATACAGGACGGCGGGGTATCGACCCGCAAACTGTGATTGTGGATTCAGTAGGTACATGATTCTGGACCCCCATAGGATGAAATTTTTCGTCGATAAAAAAAAAAGAATTGCTGTTCTAAGTATACATTTTGACCGCGTAGATAGGTATTCCACTTTTCTTTTCTATGAAACAGGTGATTTTTTTTTATAAACGGTTAAAAATGTCTGCGCAGGATCATGAACTTGAGGAGAACAAGAAGCAGATAATTTATGGTTAAGTACAGTTTGCTCGTCAATGTCCCTGCCACGCTGTATACAGAATCTGTTGGAAAACCTTCGATAAAAATACTATCAGTCTAAACGTCGCACAAAGTAACTCAAAGGGAAAATGTATTTGCCGCGCACTTTTTGAGTTTGGAACATCTTAGTGTTCAGCGCCAAAGAAATCGAACGCAAATATTGTTTGAATAAAGACTGGCTGGTACGACGGCTCACAGTCGCGCCGCCAGCTGAATAAAAAAGAAAGAAATCAAATTGAAAACGCGCGAACTACAACCCGCGTTTTCGTCAATTTTCACGGATTGTTACAAATTCATGGTTTTGTTTTGAAAAATGAGTTCTTAATTTTTAGTTGTTTTATTATTAGATACTATTTAATTTCAATTTAGTTGTTACTCTATGTTTTATTAAATAATAATATTACAATAAAATATGAGACGCCTTTTATTTTCTCATAGTGGGTGATGAAAAGTAGAGTGTACCTATCACTCGGGCGCAAAATATATTTTTGGCTCGGGCGACGTACTTTGAATCCCTCACTTCGCACTGGATTCAAAAAAGCGCCCTCGCCGTAAAAATATTATTTTGCTCCCTTATGATTTATGATACAAAATCTACTATTCAAACGTTTAGGCACCTATGTGACAGTTTGCTGTCATTTCTTCCCTCACAATGTGACCTCAGAGATCCCGAAAACTATCCACAGACGTATGTCAGCGATACATAATATAAAACACAAAGCGCCATTGGACAACGGATGGAAAAGCTGTACAAAGGACTTCTACGCATCATCAGACAAACGGATGGTTTGAAAGACAATTGGAATGTGGCCCACTGTGACGCATTAATAGGACTTTGTGATAAGTGTGCGGTTCAATAGTTTTGTGCGGAATTTCCTTATTACCTACGTCATTTCTTTGAGTTCGTATGATTTAACTAAATTCAATTATTGTTTGTTTACTCAAACTCAAAGCATTTTTTTCAATTAAACCATGTACGGGCACTTTTGAATTGTCAAAATTAAATAGTCGGTCAGTTAATCAGAAAGAAGCTAGTTGCCCATTCCAAAACGTAGATCTCTATGGAGAATACGCTACTAATAATAGTTCTATGATGGAGAAGAACGGGCAAGAAACTCTATGGACACTCTTTTAAATTATATTTTTACACAAAAATATTATTTACATCATTAATGTTGAATTTATATTTATATGTGAGAACGATGTAACAATAAAAAGACGTACGCGTTAAAAGCGTCCAGAGTACAGCAAATACCTAGTAACAAAACAACAATCCAAAAATAAAATAATTGAAAATAAGCTTAGGCAGCTAAGTGATGACCAGCCCCAACTGACGGCGCCCGTTCACGAACATGACGCATAGATCAGCACCAAATAATCCCCGAAGGATTAAGCAGTAGTAGATACACCCACATTTCGACAGTTATTTTTAAGAAGATTACAAAATGAAAACGTTTTTAGAAAGATTACGTAAAATTATCAACTTGAACTTTCGTTCGTCGATGAAAGGATGCTAAAAATGGATGGTTGACCGCGAGTTCGTCCGCCTGAAACAGCCCCCGACTCACCGCGACGCATCCCATCGCCCGCCGCGCTAATACTTCGTTTTCAGTTAACGTTCTTTCTGGCTCTTTTTCTTTTTGCTGGGGTCCTAAGGGTGTAACCTTCCTCAAGAAATGGGCTATCGAATGCAAAAATAATTTTTCAATTCCGACGGGTAGTTCTAGAGGGTTGATATTAGCGCGTTCAAACAAACAAATTCTCTTCTCTTTATTATTAGTATATATAGATTCAATAGTAGGTATAAGGCAATCTATTGAAAAGCTTATAGGACACCTAATGAAACTATAGTTATAATGAACTTAAGTCACATGGTTATAAGATAAGAGTGTTCCGCGAAGAGGTATCATAATAAGCTTATGATGAGAAAGAAACGGCAATTTCAAGCTGAAGGTAACCCGACTACTTAGATAGGTATACTTGTAGATACTAATGGAAACTTGTATACATCTGCCTAGACTTTTCCCAACTATGTTGGGGTCGGCTTCCAGTCTAACTGGATGCAGCTGAATAACAGCATTTTACATGAAGCGATTGCATATTACACCTCCACAACCAAGTTACTGGGTAATACGATAGCCCTTGATAAGATTGGTTGTCAGAATAACGGGCTTCTGACGACCCGTAACGACTGTCAAAGATTCACGAATGACAGCCGGGACCAACGGCTTAACGTGCTTTTTTATGTCAATGTAGGCTGCATAAGCTGATGTATGCCTGAAAATGCAAATTGTATAAGTATAGAATTATGAAATGATACGAGTCTTGTGTAGGTACTGAAGTATAGAAATTTTCTTTTAAAAGAAATAAGCCGATGACCTAACCCATTGGCAATATAGCCTCTATCTCTGCACGGAGTGCACGGTGGATCGAAATGTTTGTTTTCATGAAAAATACTGTAATGAAAATAAACAGACATAAAACATGTTTAATGTTCAAATGTCAGAGGTGCAGCAAACCTAAACTTTCCCTTCGTATGACCTAGATTTCCTGTAGATCATGTCAACAAGTCCAGAGATAATATGTTCGAAGTTCAGTCGAAGACTCCGGTCTTTAGGACGTGTCAGCGATGTACGACGTCTACGACATTTGCAAATTGGATAGGAGACCTCGTTCTACAGTAAGGATCATTAAAATCGGCCTTACATTCTATAAATATGTCATTGTTTTCAAAGGAAAGTTCTTTAAAAAAGATTGATTACTACCAAGACAAAGATATCAGGTAGTCATCATCATTATTTTGCCCTAATCCCAATTGATTTGGGGTCGACGCAACATGTTCATACTTCTCTATTAGTTGTAATTCCAGTAGTCACCCCCTTTCTACCCTTATTATCGATCACACACTCCATCCATCGTTTCCTTGTTTCAAAGGACAAATGACAAATGTTTGTGTGATGAGCTCGATCATTTGTTCTGTGTCTGGTTGTAATTTATCTATAATATGTATGTATTTAGAAATACATAAGTATGTTTATCAGTTGTCTAGTACCCATAACACAAGCTCTGCTTAGCTTGGGACTAGATGGCGTTGTGTGATAGTTGTGGAATATAAAAAAAAAAAAAAAAAAGGTGGTCTTTAAAAAAATATCGTTTTTAGCGATAAGACTGACCAGAACCCATTGTGTCACTTCGATGGTGTACGTAATAAAGAGAATTCCATTCCATTCTTTGGGTTTCTCCTACTCTTATAGCCTGGCTCGCTCTATGAATGGCGAAGACCAACCGTACCTACTGAAAACTTTCTTCACGATATTTTCCATGTAGTGTTGTATATAAAAGAAATGGAATCAGCAATGTCAGCAGCGCGCGTTTTTGGAGGTGAGCGGTAGCTAAATCCCTTTACCCCGAAAATCTGCGGCATTCCCACAGTCAGTGCCGCAGCCAGATATCAAGGTAAAAATCGCAGCCAGATATCAAGGTAAAAAACAAGCTGTTACTATTCTAGTTGGATTGCTGCAGCCACATGCTATCTAATGTCTGTAAAATACTGTTTCAAAAGCTTTTGGAGAACAAAGAATACAAACTACGCAAAAATCGCTTATTTCTGCAGCTTTTTTCGCTTGTTTCTGTAGTTTTCGCTGTGTATGTATGTGTCGTAGGAAGTAACCGCTAAGAAAAACCTCGATTGATTCACGATTGTTGTTGGATTTTGAATCATTCAATCTGCCTAGCCTTTTTCCAACCATGTTGGGGTCGGCTTCTAGTCTGCCTATCTGACCTCCGCAACCCAGTTACTGATGTGTAACTCGCAACCCTTGAAGACTGGTTGTCAGACTTTTGGGCTTCTGACTACACGTAGCGACTGTCACAGATCTATGAATGACTGCAGGGACCAACGGATTAATGCGCTTTCCGAGCAACAAGATGGGTCTCGATAGGTAATGAATAGCACCCATCCACGAACCGACCGCGGCCAGCGTAACTTAACCTTCGATCGACCAGTGTGGCCGTTATTATTTAGCCACGAGCCCCTCTGTTAGATTCTGACTATAAACTGATAAGTACTCCAGTTTGCTCGATCTTTTATGTTTTAACCTCAACTTTATAATTTTCTCATTTGTGTTTATGTCCCTTTAATTAAGTACTGTTATTGGTTTTTAACCGTTTCAATTAGTGGTAACGGCCCCTACTTACGAGGTGTATGTCGTAGCTTCGAACCCAGGCAGGCGCTTAGCTTTATATAAATAAATTCATGACCACTGCTCTCAAAACGGTGAAGGAAAACATCGTGAGGAATCCGGCATGACATAGAACCAAAAATTTGAAGACATGTGACATCTACCAACCTGACTGTACTGTATGTGTACTGACTGACGAATTATGGCCCACTCCCTCTCACAGTGCGGAGGCCTGTGTCCCAGCAGTGGGAGCATTATAGGCTGATTATGCTAAATAAATCTCAAATGGTACAGACGTCAACACATCAAGCTACTACAATCTGTCAAATTTCTTTAATACGTTTTCAACTTTATCGCTAAAGCATAAGGTTCAAAGTTGATTGGGAAATTTGACAGTTTCGGGTAGCTTGATGTGCTGGCGTCTGTACACCAAACTTGTACTCGTTTCAGTAAATAAAATGCCTTTTTACAGTGTAGCACGGAAACCATGTATTTACATAATAATGGCCATTGAATTATGCATACAAGGAGATGAGGTTCAAGAGTACTACGATGGAACAAAGTAAAGAGGGACTTGTCAAAAAGTTTTGTATATTTAAAAGTTAAAGTGATTTTGAAATGGAAAACTTGAAATGAGGCAATCAGTTTTGTTTGTTTTTATAGGTGCTGATTCATATTTATTGGACCTTGGCCATCTTGTTTTGATGTATGGGTTTTGTGTACCAACTTAAAGTCCAGCGGGTTGATGACGCCATGTGGGTATTGTTTTCCTTTTTCTTCTTTTTAGCTGGTTTTACCCGAAGTGAAAAAACTTTGAACGATTTTTCATTTACAATTTAATCATGTAATTCAAACCATAATTGTTGCAAAAAACGGTGGTGAGCTATAAAATTGAAACCTTATAAATACAGATGAATATAATATGTTACTTAGGTAGGTACAGACGCCAGCACATCAAGCTACCACAATCTGTCAAATTTCTTTAATAGATTTTCAACTTTATCGTTAATGCATAAGGTTCAAAGTCGATTGGGAAAATTTGACAGTTTCGGGTAGCTTGATGTGCTGGCGTCTGTACAAATTCCCTATAGTGAGTGATTGCGTAAGAATTTAACCTAAACAGGGTTTGCTTTATCAGATATTTTTGGAACAGACTATACCTAGTTCAATCAATCGGTCAATTTCCAAGACCGTATACGAAAAGATTTCTTTATCTCGTATCGGTACAAACTAAATAAGACGTGTGAAAACATCAGCAGTCAGCAAAGCAAAAGTACCAAGCTAACTAATTAGATCGTAGCAAAAAAAAAGCTGAAATGGACTGCAAATCACGTTTTCCAATTTTACGTCCCGGATCGCAGTGTAGCGATTTGATTTCGTATTCGATTTCAGTTACCAGTACCTATGTATCGAGTCAGTGCGACTAGGAATACTCAAGTTTATGAAATGGAGCTTGTATTGTAGCTCTTTTCTGTTTTGTATTCCGCTCGAATTCTTTAAGAACGCTTTAACTTTATTCTGTAGTGCTGGAACAGCGTTTACGTAGAAATCGAATGAAAATGTTCTACTGTTGGGTTGTAGTCGTGTCTTTCATGTTCTAAGAAGTTTCTATCGTTTAGATATTCTTCATAGTTTATAAGTACTTTCGAGAATATGAGTGCTAGAACATTGTTCGGATCAATCACCGAACAATAATAGACATGTCAGCGTAATTGCGACACCGCACTCTATGCCTTGAATATTTTATGTATTACCTAAGAAGTAAAACAGTCAGTACGTTTTCGGATAGCATATCGGTCGCGACCCAATCTCATCTCATTCACCTCATTAATTTTAATCGTTATCCCATTTGTATTACTGAAATATCTTTATAATCTCACCCCAACCCCGAACATACATACTCATATCGAATCCATTAATGTCGATACTATGGTTTTTCGAGGATGCTGTATTACGCGTTAGAGAAAATAACTCATAGGGCTGATTTTTCAATCGACCGATAAATTTTTATTCGTGGAATAAAATTGACGTCTGACAGTTTTTGTATGGAAGAACTGTCAAAAATTCAAAATTATTCCTCCAATAAAGTTTATCTGGCGTTGGCAAAATCAATAAACGTATTATATCAGATGAATAGTTACACACCGATTTCTCTCTTTCAGACGTCAGTAATTTGACTTAGCTTAGTTTTTATGTATAGAACTTTAGAAAATATATGTGCAAAATGGGCTAATAAATATGGATTGATAGAGTTATCTCGTGCAAGACAAATATGTACCTACCTAAATAAATATTTTCAAATGCTGTAAGAATAAGCCATAATGAAAGGTAAAGCCTTACCTTGCTTGGTGCTTTACCTTTCATTAATCCTGCCTGTATCAAAAATCACTTCACTTATACGTTTAGAATTAATTCATATGTAAGTCAAAGTCTGCTAAGCCTTTTCCCAACTATGGGGTCGGCTTCCAGTCTAACCGGAAAAATAAAAATAAATAAATGATTATTATGTAGGTAGGTTACGATAATACAGATTTAAAAGAAATAAGTCTTTAGATAAAACAGAAATAATAAAGTAATACAGAAACGATATTCGATATAATAAAATCTAACATTTATGCTCTCTCTACTCTGTAAAAAGTTTTCGTTCAAGAACTCTTTAATGGAATTTCCCACGAAAAAGGCACATTTTCAAACTGGACAGAATTTAAAAGTATGCAATAAATAACTTGACCGGAAGCTAATGGTGATTTAATTCAATTGCTTTTAAGAGCTTTTGTGTTATTTAAAAAGGATGACAAAGAGCGAATTTCATTTCGAGTTTTGTTTGCGTATTTTTTTTTACAATGAATGGAATGTGGATACAGCGTGATTTGAATACGTGTGTGTTCGTTATTATTTTCATACGTGACATTTTTTCAACTCCACGTTTCTGTTTTTTAGGGTTGCGTACCCAATGGGTACCAAGAGGGCCCTATTACTAAGGTGTCGCTGTATGTTCGTCCTTCCGTCTATCAAAGGGATGTATCCTTTGAACCGTAATAGATAGACACTTGATATTTTCACGAGGTTTTCACGAGGGGCTTGTGGCTAAGTAATAACTGCCGCACAGGCCGATCGATCAGATTGAGCTACGCTTGCCGCGGTTGGTCCGTGGATGGGTGACCATCTTCACATACCAAGACTGCTGTTGGTCCTGGCTGTCATTCGTAGATCTTTGACTGTCATTACGGGTCGTCAGTAGCCCGAAAGTCTGAAAACCATCCTTACCAAGGGGTATCGTATTACCCAGTAACTGGGTTGTGGAGGTCAGATAGGCAGTCGCTCCATGTAAAATACTGGTATTCAGCTGCATCCAGTTAGACTAGAAACCGACCCCAACATAGTTGGGAAAAGGCTAGGCAGATGATGACTTGATATTTTCACAGAGTGCGTACTAATATGGCCGCTAATAATAAAAATAAAATAAGTAAAAAATTAAAGGAGTCCCCATTCAAGAAACGTACGTAGTCCGACTCGCACTTGGTTCACTTGTTTCTAAATAAAAAGTCGGAAAAATATGCAGAAAAGTTTACGTGTATAAAAACAACGGACCATAGATAAGAGAAGCTCGGAGTGAAAGTAATTGCAAGTGATGCATAGAACTTCAGAAAGTTCAACAATAGCTTGATCTGAGATAGGTAAAGAAGAGCTGGGAAAGTGGAGGACATTTTAAAAATTGCATCAATTGAAGTGCAATCCTGAAGTAAGCTATTGCAAGGTTCTCCGACCATTAATAAAACAGTTGACACAAATTAATGGAATTCAAGTAATTAATAAATTCTGTAGCCTATTGTATGTTTTGTTGTCAAATTTATTTTTTTATTATGTATTTTCTGGTGTACAATAAAGTATATAGATAGATATATACGTGCAATAATAGACGTCTGTACTTAGTGTTTTGAATATTATTTCGATTATCCATCATGTCCGACCATTCTGATAACAAAGAAATCGGAATGCCTTCGTTATTATAAATTACGAAATAATGAGGAGTTACTTAACTAGACTGGGGTTTTTATGTGATTCGGTATTTGTGTGAAATCAGAAATCAGTAAGATACAGATATATATATATAGGAGATGAGAGAAGATACAGAGAGAGAGATGGATGGGGATGGAGAGTTACATGTACATGCAACTCTTCATCATCATCAACCCTTATTCCAATTTAATACGCAATAGGTACTCAATACTCAATTCTTTATTTCTTTGGGGTTGGCGCAGCATCATATTTCACCTACAAAACGAAGAGTAATGTGATATAAAGATCTCTTTTCTTTTTAATCATCAACCAGTTAGATTGAAACACACATAGCTATGTAGAATTGTGAATTGATACTTTGGTTCACTGTGTGGTTCTCGTCTAATTTGCCACTCCATACAGATGAGGCCAGGGGCGGCCCTTTGTCGCTCGTTTCAATACCCTTGAAAAAACTCTTCTGGATATTGCAACACGACTGACTATTTATGGGTCGATAGGTATCAAATTCCCTTGTCAATATAAAATATGTTTTATTTATGTACTTTCTGAGTTTATCTTGGACATTCCTGACATTGGTGAAGGAAAAATATCGTAAGGAAACCTGGAATTTATAGGCAATATAAGTTTGAAATTGCCAACCCATTTTGAACAAGCGTGGTTTTCTGTGTGAGAAGAGGTTTTTATATAATTTCTATTCTTTATTTATTCAAAATATGTATTAACATTAACTTAAATAAAGTCTGCCAAACTGTAGGTATAACAGTTTGTCGTCAGTTGTTCTCGTCCAACAATGAATTACTTTGGTACTACATATCTTCTTCTTACTAAAGCAGCAAATGTAGCCAGTATTCTTCTTAAAAATACTCACATAACATTCTATGAATATGCCTTCTGTGACGTTTATTCGGCTAATGATGTT
The DNA here is from genome assembly GCA_914767645.1 of Hydraecia micacea. Classification (NCBI taxonomy): domain Eukaryota; kingdom Metazoa; phylum Arthropoda; class Insecta; order Lepidoptera; family Noctuidae; genus Hydraecia; species Hydraecia micacea. Next base: position 9,835,122 of record OU611794.1, read on the forward strand.
ATCTGCACCTCGTGTACTTAATGTGTGATCAATGGTCTCCATGAAATTAATGCTTGTATTTCTTTTTCTCCCCGTGGTAATGGTAATAACTGTCGGAACAGCTTTGTTTCTGACCTTCACAGTTAGAGATTAGCGCTTCCAACCTAGTACAGTACAAATGTGATATTAATATCTCGCTGACGTATCTTGCCTTCTACATTTTCATAATGTAGGAAGCCTTCTTTGATCGCGTTATGTTACTTATGGTCTCCTGATCTCCACAGCCCCTTGCCTTATCATATTATTCGCATCGTACATTTGTTTCGTTATTATACTCCTTCCACTGGTATTCTTTAAACATGTACGAACCAATGAAGCGTGTCTTTTCAAATTTTTCGATGTATACAATTTATGAGCTTACCTTTATGCTTTTGGATATAAAAATCAGGCGACGATATTCTTGTCTCTATTAAGAAGTTTGATCTATGAATTTCTTTATAAAGATCAACATGGAAATTTTTCAGAACTTAGGTATCATTGACACAATACGTGAATCTCAACAGAAATATGTAATTTAAAGCAGCCATCATAGAGCCAAGATTATCTTCTGGTTGATGTAAGAGACCTAGGAGCAACTGGGCTAACTTTATAAATTTAAAACATTTTTTTTCGATCCTTTTCTACTCTTCTATAGTACATCGTCCTCGGAGTTCTGTCTAAATCAGTTTAAAGCTATAAGAGCTACAAATTTATATTGTAAGTATAGAAATACCCCGAGACTAAGCTCGATTTATGGCAGCAAAACAAAAACGAAGTCTTAACGCCAATGCATCGCGTATTCGTTCGGAGACAGGCTCGGGAATGCTCGGGGCTACCAGCGCAGCGGCAGACAGTTCGACCGTGAAATTGCTGTATTCGACATAAGTTTCGTTCGACTCAATCCCATGCCTGAATTGATGCAATGATTAGATAGCTCGAAGATACTAATCGTGTTCAAATCACTTGTTTTGATAACTTTTGACTAAACGGCGCTGTTGAATGAAAAGACTTTGGAAGAAAAGTGGGGAATTCATCAGATATAGCAGTCACTGTAAATAAGCTGTTCGTCGGTGATGTTCTTCCAAAAAGATGTGAAGTATTTGCAGCCGGCGCTATTACGACTAGTTTTATAATGTGGATGAAGTAAAAGCTGTATGGAAGAATCGTAGCATGTCACGTTCTTTAGTTTCTTCAGGGAAAAGGGCTTAAATTATGTCTTATAGTTAGATATATGGCGAGTTCGTTTATCAAATAAAATATCCAGGTAAACAAACACAAACATAAAAATGGCGAAATTGCGATTCGTGAACCGTAAAATCGAAAACAATGCAGCCGCGTATACAATTTCGGGCGCGTAACAACAATTTTATACAATTACAATATCTGTAACAGTTTTTGTTGTTTTTACTATAAAATTTTAATATCGTGAAACCTCTACTTACATACACAGTTTTAAATTAACGTTTATTTTTGTTTTTATTATAAGCAAACTTCAAGCATACTATACAATCATACAATTTAGACAAGCTAAGAAGATACAATATAACGATTTAGTTATGTGGGTAAGACGGATTTATCATTATCATTATACAATTCCATAACAAGCCAAACCACAGTGGAATAGGAACTATTGAAAGTCTTAACCCCTTCGATGGTGATATTACAAGCGACTACTGTTTTCATCTCCGTAAGATCAGCAAAAAATTAAAAGCTCTTTTCAAATAACACTGTATCTTTGAAACTGGGTTAATAGAGCAACCGTACAGTTCGTGGCACGGCCGTCAGTTGCGGTGTAATGTTTTTAATCGGTGCTTTTACAGCATTCAAATACCACACGATCAAAATAATGCAGTCTTTTATCTGGAGGTAATTTCGATATGTGGAAGGCACATAAATTAAGATTTGGCACTTAAAATATTCACATAATACTTTACATTATTATCCTAAGTAAACTACGCATACATACCTACATACTAACAAACGCAAAACAAAATAAAAAAGAATAACAGTACCTACAAATTAAAAGTTCATACAAAGACACACTTAAGCATCAAAGGACTCATCCACATCGCTGTCATCTGGAATAATGAATTTAAATCCGTAGATTTATATTCATCCATTTTCTTTTTTATTCCCTTTCAGAATTGCAATGTACAGGAAAAGTGCAGTTCAATAAAATATAACAATCAAGTTTTGTATCATATGTATTATTGATCATTGACATATTCATTTCAATAACGCACCATTATCTATAACATAAGAAGATCCTGTTATACTCTTTGCTTTATCACTAGCTAAAAACAGCACCAGATCTGCAACTTCTTCTGATTCGGCAATTTTACTAAGTGCAGTGTTTTTCTTTAGGTCTGCCCAAATTTTTTCTTGCTCTTCTTTGTCCATTGTCACCTTTTCTATGAAATCAGTTTTCACTGGACCCGGATTTATACAGTTCACGCGAACACCTCTTGGTGCTAGTTCCAATGCAACACTTCGGGTGAAATGATCTAAGCCGGCCTTTGACGTACAGTACGCGAAATTTTGCGGCCCAAATATTCCCATAGCGGCGGCACTGGATATGTTTATAATATTCCCTTTGCTTTCAATGAGATGGGGTGCCGCTAGATGGGTTAAATATACACATGATCGAAGATTGGTTGCCAAGATTTGATCAAACTTTTCAATAGCATGTGGATCGAGGATACTCACAAGGTTAAACATCCCCGCGTTGTTAACTAACACATCCAATTTCCCAAAGTATTCTATTGTGTCACTAATTATTTTGTTCACGTCTTCCTCATTAGTCACATCGGCTATAATCATTAACGGTTTACTTCCATTTTGTTCACATATTTTCGAAACGTTTTTAAGTTTGGTCGCGTTTCTGCCGACTATTGTTATTGTCGCTCGTTGTTTCGACAATTTTATCGCGGTGGCAGCTCCTATGCCAGAACTGCTACCGGTAACTATAATGACTTTGTTCTCGAAACTCATTGTTCCTTTTTATGTTAAGAATTTAACACAAGACGCTACTAGATTTTAATAAGAAGCAAGTGAATTATAAGTGATGTATGCAAACGAGTACAGTTGATATTGAAATGAACGTAAGTAGGTAGGTAGTGGCAAATGAGATAAGATTGAAACCAGTTTTGTGAGTAAATAGGTAATCAATGCAGTCTCACATTTATTATAAACTTATTTTAATTATAAAACCGGTCCACTTTTCTCACAAAACGCGGCATGCCATTTTATGATGTTTTCAGATACAATTTCTCACGTTTTTTATTTATAACATTTTTTGTTAAGGTATCCGATAAACTATTCAGTCAAAATAAGCTATTCCAACCGAAATTGGACACGTTAATTAACCTTCAATATTAGGTAAAGAAATTCGTCACTTGTCCAATGTCTTTATATTTTATTACCTTCGTGAGTTTAACAAATGTGCCAAATATACCATAGTGATGGCGATGGCTTTAATAGGAGTGGAAGTAAGAAACGATGACAGGTGAACCATTTACTGGTACACATAATGGAGACATAATAAAGAGACGGCTCTTTGGTGCCATTTTGCTGACGGACATTACTAACGCGTATATCTTCAAACTTGAACGTAATTAACATAGAAATATAATACTCTCTTGATAACATCACCCGCATTATGAGCGTTGTAATAATGCCATTGTATTGTTTATTACCATGTCTAGGAACATGAAAGTTAATAATATCAAAATCTCTACCAATATTTTTACGATAATCATCAATAAAGAACTCATTGTATGTATCTCTTCAATTGTCTCTGTACCCATTGATGTTCCTCCAGTTTCTCTGTCACATACACATTCTACATGTATAGCTTCAAGAGGTGCCTGTGTAACCGCAACATTATGCAAACAAGGATCCAAAGATCTTGTTAGTTTAATATGCCTTTGATCAAAGCTTAAATTTCTTGATCACGGTCCAAGTGTTTAGTTGAAGTTTCCGAAATTGAATTAGTCTGTTGTTATACTGTGAGATGTATTCTGCAATCCTTTACTTTGTAATGATAACTGTGAAGTTGTCTTAACAAAGGTCTGAAAACTTTTATAATAACCCTACAAGTTGGTTAGTTTTGATACATTATGATATTTATACGGATCGCATTAAATCAGTTCCGTTCTGATGAATAATATATTTTATAGCAACCTTGAAGGGCGATAGCTCGATAGCCAGTTTATACTCTGGGGCTGATTCAATTAATATTTCGTACTTGTCCTAATTATCCTTGTGTAGGTAACGTTTAGTTCCTCTAGAACTCAAACTCAAAGCATTTATTTCAATTAAACCAAGAACAACAGCCCAACAGGCACTTTTGAATTGTCTAGGAGTCGACCAGTCAGACAGATGAAGCTAGTTGCCCATTCCATAGAGTAGTTGGTACCTATGGTGAAGAAGGAGCAAGAAACTCCATGGACATTTCTTTCATTCAAAATATTGCTCTAATCAATTTCATTTTATCTTTTCCACTTTGAAACACTTTGTCCACTAGTCTAGGCGTGAATCTTTTTGAAAGTAAACTATTAATATGGGGTAGTTGCGAAGTTGTGTTACGTTATTCAATCACGTCATTTTAGGCACGGAAGACATGGGGCAGATGTTTTATGGAAATTGGTACCTTCCCTACTATTTATCCCAGAAACCTTTCTTTTAGGCGAAGTCTATTAATAATTGCTTTCTTGCTTCATATACGTAATGTTTATTTTCTATACCTCCATTATTATTACGTCACACTACTATCATAACAAAATGATCGTTTATCTTGAAACTCGTAAGTTGGGTAGATAATGGACTGGGTGGACATCCATTGTGGAAGTTTAGGAACACATCCCTCATCTTAAATGACATATAGTCTTTAGAAATTATACTTTGAAGGGACCGTCTAAGTTTGGTAGCTTTGTTCTGAAATCGAGAGAAGTATCAAAGATTCTGAGTTAAATAATATAGCAACTGCAATAGTATCGAGATACAATCTGATCAACTGTCAAACATGATGATAAATGCGGAACTATTTCTCATGGTTGTCAAATTCGATGGACAAGAGTATTTAAATTTTACCTTTGTTGCATGAAAATATACCCATGCCAGCTGCAAGTATTGTTGCGAATCAATATTTTGCGATCTATATATACATTATTTGAGGGGGGTTCTTTAGACCAAGGTTGCCAAGCGTCTGTGGCGGCATCTACAACGTATGCATGTCTGGTCGGAGGAGCATCCCTTTTCTATGGAGGATGAGACACCACCCAGTGCCTCATATGTCTATTTCAAGGGAAATTTTATCTTCCTATCGAAGAACTCTATCTACGCTACGAAATCGAGGAATATTTGAAATTCGCTGGTTTCTTAGGTTTTGACATCGTATTGATTTTGGCATTCGGAGTGTAAAACAAAGCTATGCCGGTGGTGGTGACTGGTGGCGCTGTTGTTTATATTGGAGCCCAAAACGAAACAGCAACAAAACTATACGATTAAAGCAACAAACGGTTTAATTTTGTTCTCTGTTTATTTATCCGACCCTTCTACCAGGAGTTGTTTGAGACCTTATTTGGCGTACCCTTAATGGCGTTGATGTGTATTGTGTGGCAAAAGAAAAACAAAATAAACATGTTTTTACTTATCTAGCTGTTGGTAAGAATAACTTGTTTTATGGCTTTGAGATATTGTCAGTTTTTGAAATACAGTAGCCTTCAAGAGTCAGTTGGCATTTTTCCACCATAATTTTATTATTATGATTTAAAATCCTATCGATCCAAATGCTTAAACTGCTATAACGTTTTTATCGACTAATTCAAATACCTTTGACTTATCATAAAATATAATCAAGTAATCCCCTAGGGTTACTTAATTTTTTTTTATTTTAAATCATAATATGGCATCACAGCTGAAGTGAAAAAATGTCAACTAACTTTTGGAGGCCACTGTATATATGTAGAATATTAGAATAAGTGCTTCTTGCATGGCGCAATGGTTTGACTTTGACTGACTACTGACAGAAAACACACAGCCTAAACTGCTGAACATAGAAACATGGAATAGTATGTTCGCAATTTTCCACCATGCTATATCCAGTAGGAATTATTCCTCCTCTATATACTTTCCTCGTACAGACACTTTTGAAAAAATCTCGCTTCTGTTCCTTATAGATTCACTTTCGTCCTAAAAACGTCACCCTCACCTCGACCCTTTTTAGCGTAAAAGTCTTTATTAACCTCGTAAATCCCATAATAAAATAAACAAATCTAATATCTTGAACTGGCTTGTAAATAAGGTGCAAATTAGATCACAACCTTTCGAAGCGACTTTTTAGCGAAATTGTAGAAAATTTAATTCGATAGCTTGCCTGCGGCTTACCTCGAAATGGATCAATCGGAACTTGACACGATTCAATTTTCTGTTTGCTTTGTAAATTGCGTATTTTTTCAATATGTTTATTTAGAAGAGCTTAATAGTAGTCTGTTTGTTTTGTTTGCTGAAAACCAATTTATCGAAAAAAATATGTGAAGGTAGCTTGAACGGTAAACCCTGTACTTATTTTTGTTGCTGACGATCCTTCAGGAATAAAAACAAAAGAAAAACTGGATCAAACCGGAATGAGAAAGCTTATAGTGGACTAGCTGCGCCCCGCGGTTTCACCCGCGTAAATGTCGATCCCGTGAGAATATCAGGATAAAACGTATCCTATGTGTTGTTCTGATGTATAAGCTATATTACTGTAAAGTTTCATCAAAAACCGTTCATTAGTTTCTGCGTGAAAGAGTAACAAACATCCTCACAAACTTTCGCATTTATAATATTAGTAGGACAAGACAAAGTTTAAGACAGAAGACGAAATAGCAGGGAATCAAGGATGGGGGGGGGGGGGAGGTGGAGGGGGTTCAGGGGATCAGACCGGAATAAATCGAAATATTTTGTAACTTATATTGCCAACAACATACTTGGTTCTACAAAAACTCTTTAAAAAAAAAGGCTTTCAGAACACGAGGGTTAAAGTACCCTCTGTTTTTTTAAAGCCTTAAAGCTAAGAAAACGGAACTGAAACATGTTGAAGCTATTGTTACAGACTATTCTGTTTAGACTAAATTACGCTTTCATAAATCTAGGAAGAACTACTGTTAGCCTGCATCATCTCACTGCTGGGCAAAGGCCTCTCCCCATGACTTCCAGCTCTTTCGATCCAGGGCTAAAGTGGACCACTGGTCGTTTGTTTTGTCCAGCTCGTCCCGCCATCTTCTACGGGGTCTGCCGCGACGCCTTCTAGCTGTGTCTGGGCTGCATGTGGTGGTTATTTTGACCTACAGCTTATTGGCCATACGGGACACGTGGCCAGCCCAGTCCCATTTCAGCTTAGCGGCTTCTTAGGCTGCGTATCCACCAGAGATGTGCGAGGATGCGTAGCGAGGGATGTGTGTGAAACAAAACAATAACATCGCTTCATTTTAATAGCTTGAACTAAGTAAGCGTTGTTATTGGTTACTTTTACACACATTCCTCGCTACATATCCTCACTCATCTCTGGTGGAAACGCAGCCTTAATCTAGGAAGAAAATGTGTTTAAGAACTATAAGTAATTATAAATCCGAAAAAAAATTATAAACATAAACCAATTTTTCAGATTTTTGGTACCCAAACTCGCAAATTGGATTGTATGAAGGGATATCGCGTGACGGTTGACAAGGAGGAGGTTGGAAAAAGAAAACGTGTTGCGCCGACCCCAAGTAACATGGGATAAGGGCAGGGAGATGATGATGATGATGATGATACCGAAACTTGCAAAAGCAATCCTGTGACATACGAAATAACAGAGCAACATACAGAAAAAATAGGATTCCACGTGTAACAACGGAATCCTAAACCCCGTTATTTTATGAAAACAAAAAACGCTTTTGTATTACCTTGGAGGAATTTAATCAGTTTGCTTACTTTGAACTGGAAGCTCAAATTGTGCTCACGGTAAACAAAATTGTTCCTCGGAAAACAATTAATGCTTAGCCCGATAGATAAGGATAAAGTGTAGCACGCTATAGCAGTAGTGTTAGTAGATATTAGCTTTTATCTTATCTACGATCCTGTGTTGTTTTTTCAGCGAGTTAGGTTGTGTGCAGACTGAGTCAAAACTTTCTATTGGACAAAACAATCAACAAACAAAACACTCTCGCAGAAAATCCAGTTTTATCGCAAAGCAAAACAGTTTTGTACATAATTGACAACACGCTTAATAGTGTGCGCACTGCCTTAGGTACTATGACCATGACCAGTTTAGATGTATACAGGTGCCTATCATGGCTAAGTATCTCCATTCATCTTTTTTTTATATTCGCACGAACTCCTATAATAGCTTAGAATACCAAGCTAGTAAAAAAAGTTGGCCGTCACGAACCCAGCAGATGTGAAATATCCAAATTGATGGTTATCGAAAGAATTTATAATCAAAGAAAGCCAATAAATAAATATGGAGAAGGTATAAAATATATTTTGATGACATGACGGGGCTTGACGACATAAGGGAGCGTCATACCGTTTTCCGCTACGGCATACTCCATACTCCACGGATATCTATAGCATACTCCCACGGTGCGCCTATACCTAGATGTTTCACATCACAAAACACGTGTTAACAAGGTGGTTTCTGGGTTTACTGCTAGGGTAGGTACACCCGAGCGTACATTTAAGTTTCTCCACTTCTAGAGGCTACTAAAAACCACCCAATACTATCATAATCACCCTTACACTTTCCACTATATTAGGGCAGAGGTAAGCGTTTGGGGTTGGACAGAATTTCATATGAAGAAATTACTGCAATGTGATTTTCTGGATCTATCTAACATTTTCCCAACTATTTTGGGGTCGGCTTCCAGGCTAATGGGATGCAGATGCATACCAGTATTTTACATTGAATGACTGCCACACACACTCCACAACCCAGTTACTGGGTAACACGACACCCTTTGGTAAGGCTGACAACCAACCCAGCCAGCCAGAAGCCCACCCCAAAGGTTTTGACAGCCGGGACCAACGGCTTAACGTTAAAACGGCCAAAGGTTTTCAATAGGCACGGAGGGGTCTCGACTGTCTCGATATGTAATGAATGGTCACCCATCCACGAACCGATCGCGGCAAGGGTAGCTTAACCTTCGATCGACCCGTGCGTCTGTTATTATTTTAGCCACGAGCCCCCCAATTTGACTTTACTTACAAATTACCAACAATATCATGCCATAAAGGCTTCAAAGTTTGGCGCAGAAAACGCTTTCTTTCTATACCAAAGTTAAAATAACGTCATTAAAAGTTCCAGCATCCTAATTTCGTAACACACTAACAGTTGCTATGGCTTTCGTTTTGACATTCATTGCGTTATTTACGTTGTTGTTGAGCAGACAAATTCGAACACATGAAGCAATGGATTAGCAATATCGTTCATAATGATTCAGATTGTAATTGAAAGTGTGTTACACAATAAGGTGCAGGAGACAGTATTGAATGCTACAAAAGACAGATTATCAAAACAAATGCAACGAACGTTGTTAAACTGATTGTCGAAATTAAAGCTTATAAATAATACAATTGTATTGTGAATACAAGTCACAGTACAATTGTATTATTTATAAGCTTTAATTATATACACAATCGAGAGGGCATCAATCTACATTTGCGGTCAAATGCATTGAGCAGCCATTACAGTATCTATTTAGTAGTGATGCTGCATGCTGTAACAATCAAAGATCTCATTGAGATCTGTTAACAGATGAATGGATTTTGTATGTTAGAACTTAGAGCGTTAGCACTTCTTCAGAAGTATTGTGAAAGTGGTTCATGATAGTTTTTCAGCTGAACCTATTACTGCTATTACAAAGATAGGTACTATAGAGATTATGTTATGACATGTATAGATTGCGGCTTGCAACTTTTTCTAGTAATTATAAGATAATGGTATACAATTAAGAGATAGAATTAGCAGCCAGTTAGTTTAGCTGACAAGCGATGTTATGAATAATAATAATAAACCTTTTCACTTCTCATACTCTAAAAGTTCGTCTTTATGTTGTGCTTAGGCGACATAAAGTCGCTTTTTATGTTCTAGTGCATAAAGTTTTTTTTTTTCTAAGACTAAGATAATCAGGCCCAACAGCCACACGCAAATAAAACATCGCAGATTAAAGTCGTGATTTATTTCATTTACTTTAATTTTTACCACTTCCGTACTGTTTTCTATCGTTAATTTAATAAAATCAGATAAAATATAGTTGTCATTTATTATTGAAAAATGCAAAGAAACGTTTTTATGACTTGGCAGTATATAAAGTATCGAATGACATAAATGTTGAAAATTAAAAAAAAAAAAGTTTTAAAAAGTTTTGTGGCGGGAATTAGCTGTGCTCTTTTTTTATTTTTGACTAATTATATACTGTTATATACTTTATGCCTGTTTCATTTTCTCGCAATCGAAGTGAAAAGCAGAGTGTATAACTCGGGCATAAACAAGCCATTTTACCCCTCGACTTAAATATCCACCCTCGCCTGCGGCTCGGATAGATATAAACGTCTCGGGGTAAAATTACTTATTTTATGAACTAGTTGTACAATCTACTATTATTTTCAGACTACAGAGAATCCATACAGTGTTAATAAAGAACACTTTAAACTCATGTTACCCACAGGTACTTAGGGCGTTTCAGTCAATGTGGAAATCAGATAATTAAATATTATATTTGATGAATGGTCGATGATGGAATACATCGTGATAAAACCTGGACTAGTCTGAAATCGCCATCACGCATTGAGCAAGCTTGGTCCTTATCAATGACTTCTAAGTGTGAGAGGAGGCTTTTGCCCTGTATTGACACAATAACAGGATAGTATTATATCATTAATATATTTAAAACCCTCGGGCCGTGGGGTTTCGTGGACTCATGGTTTGCTTAACGAGATCTCCAAACGGTTGGTTGATACTACCAGTGACAAGGGCTGGCTTTTACCTTGGCCAGAGACTAAACATGGCCATACAACGTGGTAATGCTGCCAGTCTCTTGGGAACATTACCAGTCGACAGCGATGCGGAGGAATTTTTCGACACCATATTTTAGTTAGTATTAGTTTTTTTATTGTTATATGGTTATTATATTTTAATTGTTTATTTTATTTTATTTGGAAAGATGTTTATTAGTTAATTTAGTATAAGAAGTATATCCAGTGTATATGTCGGCTAATAGCCGAAGTGCGCCTACACCTAGTTTTAGCCGGGTACAACTAGATGCAGACGGCCACATGCGGTTCGTGTGTACTTCGGGAGACGACGTAGGTTGCAAGAGCGAGCGAAGGGCACCCCGAGGTTAGGTTTGGTTAAAACTAGGTATAGCCGCGTTGCGGCTATTAGCCGTAACATATATATTATGTTTATCCTATTTAATAAAGTTAATAATTTTACATTCTGAAACTGTATAATTCGTGATATCATCACGAAGTTCGTACCGTTCTCGACTACAAATGGATCATCAATCCGCTATAAGAGGATTACTGGTCGAGATTCGGTAGTAATCAATTCACTAAGCTTAGATTCTGTCATTGTTGTGTGCGATTTACAGAAGATCAACACCTATGTGATATGACAATAACTGGTATCGATTAGTCATTTATGTTACGACAACCATTAAACTAAGGCCATGTAGGTTCTCAATAGTTACACAGGTATTTAATTGGCACAAACAAATCTGCCTAGTCTTTTCCCAACTATTTTAAGTCGGCTACCATTCTAACTGGAAACAGCTGAATATTAGTATTTTACATGGAGCGACTGCCTATCTGACCTCCGCAACACAATTACATGATATCCCTTGGTAAGACTTGTTGTCAGACGTTTGGGCTTTTAACTACATGTGACGACTGTCAAAGATCTACGAATTTCAGCCGGGACCTACGTTTTGAGGCACGGAGGAGTCTCGATAAATAGACGGCCACCCATCCACGAACCGACCGCGGCAATCGTAGATTAACCTTCAATCTACCCGCGCTTATGTTATTATTTAGCCACGAGCCCACACGTATAATTTACAAATCGATCAGTTTTCAATCGAGGTCCATGCTCGTGTTGTTGATCATCGTTGTAGAAATACTATATTTACGTTCCAAATTAAGCCATATTGTTCATTTAGAGCCGTGTTATTTGCGGTTTTCCTCTTTATTCGCTTGTTTTAGTCACACACTTGCTCATGCTTTATTTTGCCCAAGCTTAGATGTTCGTTGGAGCGTGTCTTATCTAATTAGTAGGTCGGTTAGCTCTCCTACCTGACTATAAAACATTGCTCAGGGAAGCATGTACCTATTGGTCCCACTACGGATTTAGGACTATGGACGTAGTTGACAGTATTATTGGTTTTAGGGCAGAACAGAATTAGGTGGGTCTATTTCTCTCTCATCAATGAGATTAATGGCTAAAAATGATTCGCAAATGTTTTATTCATCATATCATATCATCATAATCAGCCTATAACGTTCCCACAGCTGGGACACAGGCCTCCTTTCTGTGAGAGGAAGTGGGCCGTTATCCACCACGCGGGCCCGGTGCGGGTTGGTAGATATCACACGTCTTCGAATTTTTGGTTCTAGGACATGTCGGTTTCCTCACGATGTTTTCCTTCACCGTTTTTAAGAGCAGTGGTGATGAAATAATTTACACAAAGTAAAGCGCCTGTCCGGGTTCGAACCTACGACCTACAACTCGTAAGTCGCGGCCGTTACCACTTGGCCACCACTGCTCTCTTTGTCTTATTACTGTGTGTCATTGGTTTTAAGTCTTTGTCGTCATAGATATGGAAATGATAAATAATACGGTTAGAAATGGTGTTTAGTGGGAATGTTTGCTGACAAAAACGGTGTGAAGGTAAATTCTATGGCGCCTCGTGCGTGTAAACAATGAACGGTTTTTTTTATCTTTCAGCTGCTAACTTAGTTGACAACATAATATCTATCAAACAAGGTCATACTTGCTTGCGTTCCCTTTTTTCGTCAACAAATAATGCACACCAAACAACCATCTGTAAGTCACACAATATTTGTTCCAAATATAAAGTCCGCAAACCCGTAGTGAAGAAAACAATCCAGGGGTAATCAACAGTCGTACCTATCTAAATCAAAAGTAATGTTGAGCTGTAAAATCTTTATTTTATAAAATAATATAAAATTGGTTAATGTAAAATTGGTTTGTTACATGACCTTTTGTGGTCCAGCAACTGAGGTCTGACTCCTTTGTAGTACAGTATGATGGATCACTGAGTGCACGGTACAAGAAAATACCGCAAGTCTTGGAAGATAGCAAAGATAAGCACACGTATTTTTAACATACATACTATTCAATAATACCTACTAATATTAGGCGTAACGTCGAATTAGTAAAGACAGAACCAAGAAATGTACCCTACAATCTAAGTACATTGATACATTTATGTTTTGTTAGCACATAGACACACAAAGATGCTATTGATGCCGCAATTAACGTGGCCACCAAAAACAACAAGGAAGAGTACCATCGACACCAAAAGAAGAACCACATAGACGCAATGTAAAAAACTCTCCATAGCCACACATTTTGATTTGTTTTCCTAAATAATTGGGAAGCTGCTAATTCGTTTTCGGGTTTCGCAAACCGATTACATGAGCCGCAAATCCTTAGATAAGACCAGAATAGACATGACAGCCGGTAATGCTATATTCGCCTCGGTTGGATCCACATTCTGTCACGAATATCAATGCGAAGGATTTCATCGACAGAAGGCTTCCTCTGACAGAGATGAACGACTGGTCACGTTTTAGTATTGTTGCGATTCAATTCTAAAACGGAATTCGGAAACGGATTTGTCAATGGTTTAAATTGTTTCGTTTCTATTTTGATACAACTAAGCTGCAGAGATTTAAGAACATTTTAGTAAATTAAAATCTTCGTACCTACCTACTCGTTTCCTCAGATTTAAGTGTTTGTAAATAACGACATCGTTATTTCGATATTCGCGTCAAATAAGCTCCGTTATTTTGACGATATACATATACGAAAAAAAATCTAGTGACCATAAAGATTGGTCTTTGGCAGCTCTGGACCGATAGAGGTGGAAAGAGAGAAGTGAGGCCTTTGCCCAACGGTGGGACATTAATGGCTAATAAGAAACTAAAATTAAACTCTGAATGTAGTAATTTAAAAAATATAATACACCGCGCGCCGTTATAAATCAAAAGTTATACATATAATAAATGGAGTACTTATGGGTAATCAAGTAGGATAGTTAACACGCCATTTATCATATACTTAATTTATAAGCGAGTGACATGGCCTTCATACTGACGATGTAGACACATGTTTTGCCGAGAGCCCCTAACTAGCTACCAATCATCGATTTACATAAAGCAACACACGTTCGGTTATATGCTACGAGTATATACGATACGCTTGTTCCAGAATAAACAAGAAACTTCAAAGCAACTAATGATACGTTGAATAAAAAAAATGCGAGTACACTTACATCATTTTCATCCGCACACCAATAATTGGCGTATTTATTTCGAGTGCTCGACGTCCGCATGTTACTGCTGGGATCCAGTAGAATATCAGCGTCCGGTATATCTGCCTGACACATGCTGAGCTGGACTCCCATTTGGTGTTCAACCTTCAGAAGTTCAGACACACACCGCACTTTGTATCTTCGTTATTTGATAATTATAGTGTTATTTTATTTCATTAAACAAATTTTATTAATTTATGACCTCGTATTTTCTTTATATTCATGTAATTTATTATCATTTTATTTTGCGTTTGAGTGTTGTGCTATTTCTTTTGTGTGCACTTAATAAATACCTACTTAATTATATCTAACAACGGTTCTAAATAAGTATGTACTCTATGACAATGCTGTGCGCTCCAGGAGACAAATATGTCATGTAGATTCATAGTATTTATGTAATCTGCAAGTCCTCTGGGAAATTCGCTAAGCAAACACAAAATTAAAACATGAGCTCAAAACTGTCATACTCAATATTTTTACCCTCTGTGTTTAAATGTCTTTCCTGCATTGGACTTGTTATAACAGGAGATGATGTCAGCGTGTATAGTCATCATATTAATGATCATGAAATAGTTATACTCGTAGCTCGGCAACATGATGTTATTATGGAGATAGGTACCTAAGGCCGGATACCTATAGCAAAGGATTTCATCGGGGTTTATGGTTAGGTACTCTATGATTTTGGCATACTAAGTAGGTATATCAAATGAGTTACTTACGTTGACAGAGACAGGTTTCTCCTGAAAAGGACAACTTAACCAATGTATCCATAATGCACGCTGGCATAAGCATAATCAGCCTATAATGTTCCCACTGCTGGGACACAAGCCTCCTTTGTGTGAGAGGGAGCAGGCTGTAATCCATCACGCGGGCCAGTGCGGATTGGTAGATGTCTGGTTTTCTTCGAATATTTGGTTCTAGGACATGCCGGTTTCCTCACGATGGGTTTCTTCATAGTTTGAGAGCTTGGTGATGAAATTATTTAAACGAAGCAAAGCGCCCGCCTGAGTTCGAACCCAAACCTACAAGTTCTATGTCGGGGCCACACTGCGCAAAAGGAATACTACGGAGTAAGTTGTCATCAGAAGATAGCAGTAAAAAAAAATATAACGACCGTAATGGTGAACATTAAGCTCGATCCTCGGCCTCTCCCATCCATATATTTTCATTCACCTACCCTTCTACGGACTCAGACGCTCTACAAGATTGGCAAGCATAGGTATATGATATTGTAATACCGTAAAAGGGCTTGGAGAGCAGAGTTAGCCTAGTGGCAATGGTCGCGACTTACAAGTTGTAGGTCGTAGGTTAGAACCCTGACAGGGGCCTTACTTTGCGTGAATTTTTTTCATCACCACTGCTGTCAAAAACGGTGAAGGAAAACATCGTGAGGAAACCGCCATATCCTAGAGCCAAAAATTCGAAAACATGTGAGATCTACCAACCCGCACTGAGCCGGCGTGGTGGATTACGACCTACTCCCTCTCACAGAAAGGAGGCATGTGTCCCAGCAGTGGGAACAGAATAGGCTGATTAATAAAAGGGCTGATATCCTGTAGAAGGGTGACAAAAGCCCGAAATACACGAAATATTGTTCATATATATATATTATACTACCTTTTTCTGGCAAGCGCAACAACTTCCTATAGCAACTATTTCACAATACCACACAATTATTACAAACACCAATAATGAAGTCAGTTCGTAGGGCACATGTACAATATAACTAGTTACTTTAACCAGTGAAGTAGTGATTCATTCATTCAATCTTGCAAATTGATTTGAACTTGGCAGTTGTAATATTAATTGGCATCAATAAATGGCATGCACTTGTATGCCATGCAGTCTATACGATCAATAGTTTGTATGTAGGGATAGAAGGCGTATTGTTGTATCATATATCATCTAGCTATCTTCACTTTTACATTTCTTCTTCTTCTTTAACAGTCTTTGTTCATCTATTGCCTGTCTTCTACATACCATTCTTTTTGGTCTTTAAAACGTTTACGACGTACCGCATTTCATACAAACTTTCAAGCTCTTATTTTTCGAAACGAATGAACCAATTTTAATGAAGCTTCATACGCATAAGCAGGATAGAAAGGTCTAAAAAGTAAGTAAAGAAAATTTTCGAAATGTCTTATTTAAAAAAAGATTGAAATCTCTGTTCCTATGGAAAATTTAAAATCGGTCTAATTTGGCTGTATCACTATTTTTTTTTCGAATATGTTCTTAACTATCTTTTTAGACCTTTGTATCCTGCTTAGGTATGCGTACGAAGTTTAATAAAAATCGGTTCATTCATTTTGAAAAACAAGGGCTTGAAAGTTTGTATGAAATGCCGTACGTCGTAAACTTAACGCTCTTAAGCATTGCTTATGCGACGGCGTCAGCTTATTTAGGTGGCAGATGATTAGTAATTCTTCACCACTGGGTCATCACTCTAGTACAGCACGACCGTTAATATAGCTCATTGAGTTTTACCAAAGTTCGACTTTTTATAGCATCATGTCTCATACTTGTGTGACAATCTCTTTCTAGAGTTAGATGTGTCTTATTAAAACCAGCACCCTAATTGCGTAACACACTATCCATCTCAATCTGAATAATTTTGAAGGATAAGTATTGCTAATCCATTGTTGGAATCAAATTTTCGAACAATCCAATCATATGTTCGAAACATTTGTCTGCTCAACAACGTAAATAACGCAATGAATGTTGTTGAACTGTCAAAATGAAAGCCCCAGCGCGCGGTAACGGTGATAATACTGACTGAACCTTCCCGACCCACCTGTCATCGATCCTGTGTTTTAAAAATGCAGTGGCCGAGGGTGGTCTAAACGAGGCATCGTCACGGGTCGAGGCGATTTTAATAAACCTAGAGCAGACGGAGCGCGCTGTAGATCTTCAGATCTTCCCCGTATCTCTGAATTTATTTCGATAGCGTATTGTTGAAGTATTTCTTTCTTTTTATTTCTTTCAAACTTCGAATTCCTACAGTTCATTGCATACGTTGAGTGCCTTTGCCACCGAGTTTTCTTACGAAGGAGGTAATATATATTTATGTAAATTCAAATCTTCACAAAGTTCTTGCGCCCTTTGAAAATCAATACCCACTGTTAAACTTCGGCACTTCGAAATGGATAAGAGATTGAAGTTCCATTGCCACAATTTAAAGTAGATTCCTTATTTGTAACAGTAAATTTTGTGTGGTTGCTGTAGGATGTTTTAACAGTGTGATTTGAAAAATCTGAGGTAATAGGTATCTAGACGCAGACGGAGATGGCAGGATGAGCTGGACTCCTTTAATAAAGATTTGTCCTTGGCAGCTCTGGACAGAGAGAGTAGGCAAACCTTTGCCCAGCAGTGGGACATTAATGGCTAATAACAAATAATAATACAAATAGGTATCAGTAGAGCGACACATACTAACTCTTAAACTCTATTGAATAGTTGTACTAATGTGTATAATCATTTTAATTGACACCATTATATTTTAAATTATTAGATTAGGTAAATAGGTTGAAAGTAGGTTTTAAACAAATGATGACAAATCTTGCAAATATGTTGGGTTTTCCGTCGCAAATATGTTGACCTAGGTACGATTTGTGGTTTCAGATTCCCAGTTAAAATATGGAAATAATTTAATTTTAAATGGGTAGTTAGGCATATTGTAGTAAATACTTCGTTCTCAATAAATAAACATCCAGAGTAATAATTAAATGATATTCTAATTTAATTATATTCGTCATCTGCCTAGCCTTTTCCCAACTATGTTAGGGTCGCCTCCAGTCTAACCGGATGCAGCTGAATACCAGTATTTTACATGGAGCGACTGCCTATCTTACCTCCAAAATCCAGTTACTGGGTAATAAGATACCCCTTGGTAAGACTGATTGTCAGACTTTCGGGATTCTGACGACCCGTAACGACTGTCAAAGATCCACGAATGACAGCCGAGACCAGTGACTTAGCGTGCTTTCTGAGGCACGGAGGGGTATGAGTATGGAGGTATGTGAAGATGGTCACCCATCCACGGACGCGGCAAGCATAGCTTAACCTGATCGATCGACCAGTGCGGCTGTTATTACTCAACCACTAGCCCCCTGACTATATTATCAGTTCTAATTAAATCAAGCTTGACAGAGTTGAGTCGGAGTCAGCGTTTTTATCTCGCGCGTTTTAGTCGTAAAACCTTAATAAATTTAGAGGCGTATCAAAATCACTGAAAGTGCTACACTTACAAAGGAAAGTCTTGAGAAAAAATGTACGAGTACCAACTGTTTACCCCTATAGGATCCTTGTTTACCGAATAGATGCGTCAAAGTGGATCGATTTTACTAACGGACCTTCAGCCTTGGGCGTGTCTTAAGACAATAAAGCTCTAAACTCTTGGTAGAGTTATTCTCTATTTTGAAAAGAATAGAAAATGTTCGTGAAAATTTTCGTCGGTTATCAAAAAAAAATCTGCCGTGTCATAGGCAAGTGGCTTACGCGACCAAAATGTATGAAACGGCTATTTTTAGGGTTCCGTACCACAAAAGGAAAAACGGAACCCTTATGTCCGTCTGTCTGTCGATCTGTCAAGACCCTTTTCCTCAGGAACGCGTGGAGTTATCAAGTAGAAATTAATATCAAATACGCAAAGCTGCAAACCCTTGAAGCTGTGAATAAATCAAACTTTTAAGTCAACGCATTCAAAAGATACGGGCGTTTATGTTCCGAAATCAAAACCTATAGAGTACTAGGCTTCCCGTCGACCTAGAATCATGAAATTTGGCAAGAAGTAATGTCATGTAGCACAAGTAAAAGAAAAAATCCGAAAATTGTAAATTTGTAGTAACATGACAAAAAAAAAAACAAAACTGTTTACATACCTACAAATTAGTACGGAGCCCTCGGTGCGCGAGTCCGACTCGCTCTTGACCGGTTATTTTTTAAATATTCGTCGAAAATTTTCTACGCTAAAATCATGTGCTGTTTACATGGTAACAACAGGTTGCGCGTCGATGCCACCCTGTATAAGGCAGCCTCTCTTCACTTTAATTCGTAAGCGAAAAATTGGAATTTATTGGAGTTCAGCGCAGCATGGCTTCTTCTTCCATAGGTATATCTTTATCCGTCGTTATCTCAGTATTTACCCCCTTTCTAGCTACCAACTTACCACCTTACCACCTACTCTTTGAAGTACACGTAAACGATGAAGATGAGTTGAAGTACACGTGAACGATGAAGATGAGTTGAAGTACACGTGAACGATGAAGATGAGTTGAAGTAGACGTGATCGATGAAGATGAATTGTGAAGTACACGTGAACGATGAAGATGAGTTGAAGTACACGTGAACGATTGAGGATGAGTTGAAGTACACGTGAGCACAGATAATATAATACGTGAGGAAACCTAGACTTACCTGTATTGAAAAACGGGTCGACTTGTTCTTGGCTTTTCGTTAGAAATAGAAAACTTTTCATTCAGACAGAGTCCATACATAGGGTTAGTAACAATTTTACTTAACATCTACTTAGTGTTAGTAAAGGTTCAGGTTTTTGTTTGTTTCGTTATTTAACTGTTTTAGCTTCCATGCTCTAATACAATAAATATACGTCCTATAAATATAACTCCGAAAGTGGTGATCATCATGCTCATGCCTTCTCTGTTTGTCTCAACTGGTATCTATTGCTTTATCATAATCGAATTTATTCTTCATCATTTCTTCAGAAATAAAGCTGTAAAAGTTTTATGATGATTCAGGCTATAAAGTTTAATTTAATATACACAAGGGTTATAAAGGTAAACCTATGATAGCGTTGGGTAATGTTAAGTTTACTTATAGTAAAGGTCCTCGTCTAAAGAGCTCGGTCAGAGTCGTAGTTTTTATTTCATTTTTTATGGCAACACTTAGGAAAGTACTGGTAGGTAGGTACTGCTGTTTCATGCCAGTCTAATTAGCATCCCTGGAGTCTACCAGTTTAACTTTTAAACTGGAAGACTCCAGGTATGTGCGAGTTCCAAGAAAGCTCTAAACTATCTACTAGTCTGCATTCGCGATTTATTTGCCAAAAATGTAAACAAATATAAGTTTATGGAAAAATAACCTTATATCCTACAGGATAAAGTTCAGTTTACGCTACAACTTCAAACGTTTTTATAACGTTTTCAATAGTGCTAGTCAATATGAAATCAACTTAATTACCATTAAAATAAATTTGATATTTGTTTAACTTGAAATAAAATTAATTTGAAACATAAGTTTGAACAGACGATACATATAACTCACGCTTTCTTCCCATGGAGGTAGGCAGAAACTACAGAACGCCACCTGCACATAGACTTTTTCATCCTTTTCCTTTCGAAAAAGTGCGTCTCATTGTTTATTTTTAACATGATTGGTTTTCGATAGCTTAATAGTTAACGTTATTTACCTAAAAGTCGACAAATTCATGACATCATGAACAATTAATTAGCTAAGTTTCCCGCCCCTGCCCCAAATAGGTTCTTGTGACAAAAATAAAAATTTCGAAGGAGCAAAGTAAATTCCATTATCATAATGAATTTATGCAAAACTTGCTAGATCTTTTTTGACGTTTAGGTAGGTACGCGGTTTTTTTGGATTCCGGTACCTTCACGTTTTGTTGTATGGGACTTTATAAAAATGTGGGCCATTCTCTAAACAAAGCTTACGTTGTTAAGGGGTGGAAGGAACTATTGGTTATGTTAAGTAGGTACCTAGTTACCTCTCAATCTTTAAAAAAAAAAACCTGTTCCGAAACAGGTGTTAGTACCCAACGGCTACAACCAAAACTCTAAGTATTATATTTTATGGTGATCAAACATTTTCTTTCTGTAATGTTAATAGGTATCTTTAGGAAGGTATCATTCTATGTTTTTCCACAGATTATAATTACCTAGGTAGGTATTTTCTTAATTGCAGTTTTAACTGATTTATAAGGACAATTTAATTAGTTTATGTTTTCCTGTGTAAGTTTTATTATTATTCTATTATAGTTATTGCCTAATTACTGTACTTACCTAAACCTTTATCAAATAAATGATTAAATAAGTACCAACTTCTGGTTAAGCCCGCATTTGAATACAAATATCACGAATGAAACTTCTTCACGAAATATTTAAATGTAACATAAAGAGCTGCTCTATGATAAGCCCCTATTTTTCCAAAGGGGTAGTTAGATAACGTCACAGGCTCCCTCCCTCCAGCCTCCATGGAGCAGGGGTCGTAACCTTTAGCATGCTTACGTCCTTCGTCAAAACAAATCAAAGGCAAATCAATATACCTAAGTGCAACAATAAAAACAAAAAAGATATACTTACGGCGCCTAAATTTGTTAATGCCCGTTCACAAGGACGGTAATACGACCTCGTTCTGTCACCACCAATTGTTCCCTGGGAGCTCTCGAACAATTTTATCAATTAATCAACACTTGAAACACAACAATTCACGTATTATCATTAGCATCACTCAGTTACACAAAGCATCGCAATGGTTACTTAATCATTCCACATGAAACTGTTGTACCGGTTTGAAATTCGGGGGAAATGTGGAAGTCCCACCGCGACTTTCAGAGGACTGAAGGTTCGGGCCTACGGGAAAATATCAAGCCTCGACCGGGATTCGAATGAAAATATACAAGCTGGGGAGAGGCGACGCACGTGTGCTTGCTCACTCTGAGCGTTGACTCAGCTATGAGTCAGACAAGGCAGGCGTATAGCGTTTCGTTCGCTACGAAGCTCTGTGGCCGGCCCGAAGTTCGCCGAAGAGGGGCGAGGACAGCCGAGATAGGAACCGCTGAAAGCTCAATGAGCAACTATAATTCATTATGAAAAGGACATTTTCCACTTTCCTTTACTTCATTCGTTTGATGTAAGGGCCAAGGGTTTCTTTGACATTTTAAATTCGTGAGAATATATTTATTGAATGAATAGAAAGATAGCCTTAATTTGTTTTTTTTTTTTTTACCTATATTATGCTCAAAGCTGTGAATTAATAAGAAAATGATAGAGAGCTGCAGGCTATTTCGAATGCTAGCTATTTGGAACAAATTAAGTTTACCGTTCAAGACAAAGACGATCCATTTGCCTGGCTTGGTAATTAGGAACCTATTTACATATAGGTGGTATATTAGGTTTGTATGGCTAATAGGTAGGTATATTCCCTAACGACTTATTCATTAGGTGTTATTAGGAGGCTAATATTCAACAGTGGAGATTCTAACTACTAAGTAGATAATTACCTAATTAATCCCTATAATAAGATCTTGTAGGTGTTAATTAAGTAAGTAATATGTTTAAACATGAAGGATACGAAAACCTGTCAAGTGCTAGTTGGAATCGCGTATTAAGGATTTCGTAGATATTACCACTACATATACATACTACTAGGTATTTATATTAACTGAGGTCATCCGGTTAAACAGATATAGCTCTGTGACACACAGACAGACAACGTTAGCTTAGAAATAGGGACCCGTTTTCACCCTATAAGGTACCAACGGAACCCTTAAAATGAAATGAAGAGTGAGAATCTTCTTCGTCGCCAACTGTTTTGTCATATAAGTATTTCTAGTTTCTACGCTTCAAAATCGTCATGAGATTCCACAACTAATCTTCTTGATTGAGAGTTAATACATTTGACTCCTAAACTCCATTTAAGAAATCAATTAATCTTAGTTAACAGTAATTTAGTTTGAGTGACGGCATCACTGTAGGTAGTTACCACTGTCCCTGTCCCATTGTAGTCTCGGAGACGAACGGAATGAAGGAATCCCGGACGACAAGTTTGATAGTTGTGTTGTGTTTATAGATTGTTGTAGTCTTGCAATTACATATTATAATAATTTTGTGATAGCAAAATGCGGCCTCAATTAGGTACCTATAGAGGGAATTCGTTCCATGCGAGAAGTAGGAACCTACAGACGCCAGCACATCAAGCTACCACAATCTGTTTCTTTAATAGATTTTCAACTTTATCACTAAAGCACAAATTTTCCCAACCAACTTTGAACTAAGGTTAGTTCAAAGTTGATTGGGAAAATTTGACAGTTTCGGGTAGCTTTAATTATGTGCTGACGTCTGTACGTCTGTACCTACAAGACCCGGTTGATCTGCTTGAGGGAGGCCCACAGAATAGAGAATGATAACGATGAATTTCTCGATAGCACCTCTGTGTCTAGATTTGTGGCCAGTTGATGCCAAAGGCTCGCCCCCATTACATGGCACTTGCGAAATGTGCGTGTAATGATGCACGTTTGCTTAACCCTAACAACTAGCGTGATGTCGTGTTATGTTATGAATTACCGCTGCCGAAGACCTGTCACGCAGTCCGCTATATTAAGAAAAAAAAGAAGATGCATTTAAAATAATTTCTCAGTAGGTATAGATATTGGAAAACTCCCGAAGCAGCCGTGTCCGGTGAGGAACTGCGTCAGGTGGAAGGTGAGAACGCCGTGGCGCCTCTCTAGCCACTCCTCAAAGAGGGGATTTATCGCCACCAATTGTGGCGTACGGCGTACCCAGGTTGCGACAGTCGCACTCTCCATGCTGCCATAAGAACCCGCCGGAGCTCTGTCCGCTGTGCCGCGATTTCTCGCGGCAGCGGAGTTACGCCCCGGCGTTTTGCCTCCTCGCACCACTCCCATATGTGGGCGATGACTTTTGCCTCCAATCCGGCGGCAATCCGGCAAGGAGGCTCGTCGCCTCACCGGAGACCGTGCGATATCCCCGGACTAGCCGGACGGCCATGGTCCTCTAGGACGCGTTCAACTGGCGGGCTGGTCGCCGCCTCAAGGAACGCGCCCACACCGGTGCCCCGTAAAGGGCCATGGACTGCACTACCCCCGCGTAGAGCCTCCGGCAGAAGTAATCTCCCCTTCGAACCATATTTTGATTGAAAAGAGTGTCCGAGGAGTTCCTTGCCCATTCTCCTCCATAAGCGCCTAGTGTACCTACTACGCTTTGGATTGGGTAAACTAGCTTCATCTTTTTGACTAACCGACCCCTTGACAATTCAAAAGTGCCTGTAAGAATTATTGGTTTATTTGAAATAAATTCTTTGAGTTTGAGTTTGATGAGCTCTGGCGTGATATTAAGTTACCTTAACGTTACAAAAAATATCCGTGTGTTCGTGCCAAGGAAACTGAATGAACACGACCGCGACAATGAACGGTCACACATATTTACACAATACGCGTACACGTCATGCTTGACAAACGAATTGTTACTCCTATCAGATTCCCTTATATGATAGCTAGTTAGCTACCTATCTACTGAAGGAAAGGTCTTTGACAGTCGTTACGGGTACAATCCTTCCACGGTTATTTTTACCTATGACAGCAGCAACCCAACAGCAACCTTATGGTAACGGGAATAAAGATCACTGTGATATTGGCAGACTTTTCAGTGCCAGCCACCCAACAGCAACCTTTATTGTAACAGGAATAGAGATCACTGTTATTTTGCCAGACTTGTCAGTGGCAGCAACCCAACAGCAACCTTGTTGTAATGAGAATAAGGATCACTGGGATTTTGACAGTAATGCAAAATCAGAGGTAAAATATCTTTGAAAATACTTTAGTCAAAAGTGGACGGTACCGGCTGAATTTCGTAGATCTGACAGCCGTTACGGGTAGCCAGAAACCAAAAAGTCTGTCAACCAGTCTTACCAAGAGCAATCGTGTTACCCAGTAACTGGGTTGTGGTGGTCAGATAGGCAGTCACTCCATAACAAAAACTTACCAGTATTTTAAATGGAACGACAGTTAGCTGCATCCGGTTAGACTGGAAACCGACCCCAACATAGTTGGGAAAAGGCTAGGCAGATTGATTGATCTATTTATCTAGTTGATGCGGATTGATATGGAGTTGGAGCTTTAGAGTCAATCCTTGTGAAAACATCACGAACATCATCAGCTTGTAGAAGTTTACAGTGTCATTTAACTCAATCCTCAAATACTCTCATCCAGCTGCTAGAAGATACATAGATATTCGTTCCACCGTTGCTGGTTTGCGGCAAGGGACGTGCGGTAATGTTCTAGATGCCTATCTAGAACGTTACCGCACGGCCGGCCCTAAGGTGCCTACCTAAGAACGTAGTTTGCAATTTGTATGATAGTTAGAACCGCTCCATGTTTATGTCATGGACGAGACACGAAGGAGTTTTTATCTCTTGATTAGGTATGTAGGGTGCTTAATTAGTATTATTAATAATTAAATATAAATAGAATATAATAGTATAGAATTATTAATTACTTAGTATATTATATAGAATTTAATAATTAGTATTATTTATTATAGGTACCGACATAGCCCGAACAATTGCCAAACTTAAGTGGCAGTGGGCAATGCACATTGCTCGCAGAACAGATGGCCGATGGGGCCGAAAGGTTCTGCATGGAGTGGCAACCGCGTATTACCGGAAGACGTGGCGTTGGAAGACCTCCCACAAGGTGGACCGACGACCTTGTGAAGGCCGCAGGAACTCGTTGGATGCGAGAAGCACAAAACCGGTCGAGGTGGAGGTGCTTGGGGGAGGCCTATGTCCACCAGTGGACGTCTTCGGCTGAAATGATGATGATTATAGGTACTAACCTAATTAAGAGTACGTAGGTATTAAAGGCAATAAATAAATAATTTTAAAATTGAATAAACAATGATTATAAACTGTGAAAATTTTTACTGAATCAAATAAAAACATCATGGTGTAGGTACAAAAAACATTATAAGGCACCTATCTAATAATTTTCAAAAACCACTTGCACTGCATTATATTGCAACATTTCTGTTCAACAATGTACCGTTATCGGTAATGTAAGCCGATCCCGTAATGGCTCTCGCTTTGTCGCTAGCCAGGAACAGCACCAAGTCGCCTATTTCTGCAGGATCCGAAACCCTGCCTAAAGCAGTCATTTTCTCCATCCTTTTCCAAAAGCTGCCCAAGTCAGCTTTGTCCACACCAATACTTTGTACAATGTCAGTTTTTACGGGCCCAGGATTCACATTGTTAACCCTGACGCCTTTGGACGCAAAGTCAAGAGCTATAGACCTCATGAAATGGTCCATTCCGGCCTTCGAAGTGCAGTAAGCGAAGTGTTCATTTGAAATAACATCTACGGCGGCAACACTAGAAATGTTGATAATGTTACCTCTAGATTGGATCAAATGAGGAGCAGCAAGGTTGGTCAAATAGACTACGGAGCGCAGATTAGTCGACATGACTTTGTCAAAGACATCCATCGCATTCTCATCCCAGATTGCAGCCTTCCCAGCTATTCCAGCATTGTTCACCAACACGTCGATTTTTTCAAACTGGGCGATGGTGTTGGCTATTATTTTCTTGACATCTTCGTTTTTAGTGACGTCAGCGATAATCATGATGGATTTCGCGCCGTGTTCTTTACATTTCGCGTCAACTTCTTTCAGCTTGGCTTGGTTTCGCGCCACGAGAACCACTTTAGCACCTTCTTCCGCAAATTTGATGGCTGTAGCAGCACCGATGCCTGAACTGGCCCCCGTCACAATAACCACTTTGTCGTTAAAACTCATTTTAATCTGGTAGACAAGTTATATCAAACGGTGAACAGAAAATACGGTGATGTTAATGATTTTACAATTTATATACCTACGTTTGTTTATCAAAAGCAATTACTTATTTTATCGTTAGTGCCCACTTATAGTACCTACCTGAGTGTAGGTAACGTGTGATATAACAACAACTCGTACGATTGTCTTCCGGGGTTTTCAGTTTGAGTACTGCAGTATTATATTTTCCATGCAGATAATAGGTTTGTACTTAATTAGGTACAGACGCCAGCACATCAACCTACTACAATCTGTCAGATTTCTGTAATAGATTTTCAACTTTATCGCTAAAGCATAAGGTTCAATGTTGATTGGGAAAATTTGACAGTTAGGTGTAGGTTGATGTGCTGGCGTCTGTACCTACACCACTTATCTATACAAAAAAATAAAATTGGATTGTCTGTTTGTAATATTAAAATAACGTCTTTTTTTTTACTAAATGCATATATGCATATACCTACACGGTACATATACCAAAATAACATTTTTTACCATTTTTGTCTGTCTGTTTGTTCCGGCTAATATCTGAAACGGCTGGACCGATGTTGACGGGACTTTGACTGGCAGATATCTGATGTAATATATAAGGAGTAACTTAGGCTACTTTTATTTTAGAAAAAAGGATAGGATTTCACGCGGACGAAGTCGCGGCAGCAGCTAGTTGCATATAAAACAGCAGTTGTATTGTGTGTGTTGATAACCAATGAAAAATGTTAACGCAGGGGGGTCCAGAATCATGTACTTACTTACTGAATCCATGGTACCATGGATTCAAGGACTTGATAGTAATACAAACTTGGTGTGATAGATTTCAGGTAGTAGTAAACCCTAATAAGTGTCAGGCGATCATCATCGGTAATTCTCGGAGTATGAGTAAGGTGGATAGATGATACAACCTTGCAACCAGTTCTCTTCAATAGTACGATCGTTCCATTTGTCCTAGGCTTGCACACTGATAGTTCTTTGAACTGGCGTGGTCAGCCAGAAAGTTACTGGAACGCTGTGGGCTCTGTACACCGACTGAAAAATTTATACTTAACCAATGAGTACGAAAACAATGCTTGTGCGGTCCTCATGTTCCTTCAGTTGCCTGTGCCAGGGGCCACGGTATCCCTTTCGAACAACCCGCGACATCATGACGGTACCTTGTCATTACATCTATGAAAAAATCATGTACGTAAGTAAATATTTAAACCTTATTTATTTATTTATTTATATATACTTTATTGTACACCAGAAAAAACATTACAATAAAAACGATGGTTCACATAAAACATACAATGGGCGGCCTTATCGCTTTACTGCGATCTCTTCCAGGCAACCTTGGAATGGACAGTGATTGCGTGGATATAAAAAAATGGGGTTGTCAGTGGTGCAAAATAATATA
The DNA here is from genome assembly GCA_914767645.1 of Hydraecia micacea. Lineage (NCBI taxonomy): Eukaryota > Metazoa > Arthropoda > Insecta > Lepidoptera > Noctuidae > Hydraecia > Hydraecia micacea. The sequence goes on from OU611794.1 coordinate 9,863,699, forward strand.
CTATAATAGATACATAGATACATATATATAATGCTGTATAATAGATACATAAATAAATACATATTATATATACATATAAACAACGAAAATAAATGATGAACCTTTTCAGTAAAAGAGGTGAAAGACAACTATAGGACTAGAAATAGGGACCAATTAGTTTAACTAGGTTTCAGACTGGCTAAAGTAGACACATCCTTTATGGGGTACTGTTTTAAAATGTTACTGTTAACCTGCATCAACCCACTGCTGGGCAAAGGCTTCTCCCCATGACATCTCCAGCTTTTTCGATCCAGGGCTAGGACCACTGGTCATTTTTTTGTCCAGCTCATCCCGCAATCTTCTACGGGGTCAGATCAGCTGTGTCAGGGCTCTATTTTATGGTTATTTTGACCCACCGCTCATTGGGCATACGGCAGACGTGGCCAGCACAGTCCCACTTCAGCTTAGCGGCTTTTTGAGCAACTTCAATAATCTGTGTTTTGGAGCGCAGTGTTGTGTTGCGAATATGGTCTGTCAATTTGAAAATGTTACAATAATTTTAGGTTTTAATTGAATATGAGAACCTTCGGGTCACAACTTCTAATGATATGATAGCCTTGGTATCTACTTCCTAAAAAAACAAAGAAATCAATGTATAACATTATTTATTGTTATCAGTCAGTTGAAGTGGTGTTGAACACAAAATTATCGTTCAATTACATTCACAAGTACCTATGTTTATAGTTTTCAACATGATTTGTTAAACAGTTTTGAGGTAACAAAGATATCCTTCAACATTTCAATCTAGGTAGGTATATTGTTCTTTGTTCAAGACCAATTTTTTAAACTTGACACTGTTTTATCATACATTTAGTAATTGAATTCAATTAACATTCATCTCTTAGTTGCTACTCTACAAAAAGTATGAGATTCACATAAATATATAATCAAAGTTCAGTTTGGACGGATATAATTAGTCTTAAGTTAAAATTACATTGTGCCTTCGAGCACAGAATGTACAAAGCAAAATAAAATCTATTCCAAAATTACTACATTACTTAGTTTAAATAAAATATTTAAATACGCAAAAAGGGTCATGTAGGTCATGTAGGCCATGTATTGGGTGACTTATGTAACAATACAGATTTCAGCTGCCTTTTATAATAAAAAAAATCCGGTCAAGTGCGAGTCGGACTCGCGCACTGAGGGCTCCGTAGGTATGTAAATAGTTTTAAAATTATGATTTTTGTATTGTAATTACAGATTTACGGTTTTCGGATTTTTTCCTTTACTTGTGCTATATGTGTCATTGCTTCTTGCCAAATTTCATGATTCTAGGTCAACGGGAAGTACCCTATAGGTTTTGATTTCAGAACATAAATGCCCGAATCTTTTGATTGTGTTGACTGAGAAGTTTGATTTTTTCACTGCTTCAAGGGATTGCAGTCCGGAGTATTTGATATTAATTTCTGCTTGATAACTCCAAGCGTTCCTGAGAAAAAGGGTCTTGACTGACAGACAGACAGATGACCAACAAAGTGATCTTATAAGGGTTCCGTTTTTCCTTTTGAGGTACAGAACCCTAAAAAGATAATAAAGTTACAGCTAAACAGATGAATAGCTGCTATGCAGTTGTATCAATACAGCATGAGGCAGATTCAGATTCATATCAAGTGATAAGTATTAAGCTAAATAAAGTAAAATGTTAGCTGCCATTTTGCACTCATACATTGTATGAAAGTATATTTGTTTATGAATACTTTACTATTAGCAGCATAAAGTGATAAAAGGTGAAAAAGGAGACAATATCACCACAAGAAGTTACCACAGCATAAGCTTTCCGTAAAGTGTATCATAAGGACATGATTAAATCATATCACTATAATATAAGTCTGTAAATTTTTATATATATATCCCATAACAAAAAATAAGTAATATGTAATTTTAGTGTGGCAAAAACCATAATGTAGAAGTTATCATTAAGGCACATAGTTAAAAATAATTAGATCTACCTATAATAATTTGTGCAAGGTGAAAACAGTTGCTACAGTAGCCAGAATAAGTGTAACAGATGATGTGACAAATGAGGAACTGTTGCATTCATCAGCAGAACAGTAACACTCCTCCCAGTAGACTCCATTTTCATACACACCCCAGTTGCATACACCTGTGACTCCAGTCTCGGCCACCGATGCACAGCGTCTGATAACTTGACGCCATCTACCATCCCCTGGAAATGGGTTTAAGAATTTGCATTAGTAAGTACTTTAAACGGAACAATACAAACGGGTTTAAAAAATGAATTGATTTAAATATCAATGTTCCATCGTATTTGTGGGGAAATATAAGGTACCCCCGAATGAGGGGTGAATGGAACCAGGAATTGTGGCAGACAATAAGGACCCAGCTGTGGGTGATTAGGTGATTACAGACTGAAATGATGGTGACAATAGTATGGCACATCCACAACTAAATAAAAAGTGATTTGAAGGTGGAAATCTCTTTTCTATACAACTTATGCAGTGCACACATAATATCACATACAACCTATTTACAAATGTTACAATGATTTGTTCCAATTTACATAGCTACTTACATGAATTGTTTGTTTTAAGTATTTGTTTTACAAGAAGGTATGACAACAACATTTGAAAAAAGTTGAACTCACATATAAATCCTTTGGGCCCCTGTTGAGTCAGCTTCATGCAGAAAGATCCAGGCATATGAGATTCATCACTGAAACACTCCACAGCAATGTGGCTTTCTTTATTGAATCTTTTATAGGCGCCACAGTTATCTTCACCTTTATTATCTTGAGAAGATGCACATTGGTAACATCTTACACAAAATACTGAAATAAAATGAGAAAACTACATTCAAACACTGTAGAAAACATTACAAAAGCTGTTTCAAATAATAAAATTAAGTACTTACCGGTTGGCAAGATGCACAGAAACGTAACGATGAGCGTCTTTAATAACATTTTGATGTTATTCAGTCATAAAAACTGATTAAAATAATAAAAATCACAAAATAACGAACTGCACACACCCAACCCAATCCAAACTTTGATTAGAGCTGAAATCAGCTGAGCAAAACCGATAACTTGTAACGTCATGTATTTGTGAATTGATATAAACAATAACCGTAACTGTAACTTGTCAAATTTTTTCAATGTCAGCACTAAATTGTAATGTGCTCACTGACATTTAAGCCAACAATATTCTGTTTCTCTTGGTGTTTATTTTTAACCGCAAATTAAAGTGTAATATTATTGTAAGTGTTACCAGTCTTACCATGTGGTATCGTATTACCCAGTAACTGGGTTGTGGAGGTCAGATCGGCAGTCGCTCCATGTAAAATACTGGTATTCAGCTGCATCCGGTTAGACTGGAAGCCGACCCCAACATAGTTGGGAAAAGGCTAGGCAGATGATGATGATTGTTGTAAGTGTTTACCATTGGTAATATAAAGAAGGTGTGGTGTGGTTTGGTGTAAAAGTACTGACTTTCCGATTTTTTGCAATGTTTTCTACCAAAATATAATAGTTCCTAAAAATTTTAGGAACTATTATTTATTACGTATATAAGTAGCTTGTTTACAAATAAAGTGTGGAAGGTAATAGCGGACAGTCAAATTCATGGACTAATAATAGTAACAACAGAAGTGAACAAGTTTTTCTCATTGGTTCCATAGACTAAATAAAAACGTGTGGGGTCGGAGGATTCCGGCAGGAACGAAGTTCAAAATAAAAATCCAAGATGGCGGCTGCGAAAATGTCAAAATGACGAAAATTTGTACATACATTTTTGTAGCCAATCGTCTTGGATTCTCATTTTGTCCACAATATCGACTTTACACCCTCGAAAACCATGAAAACGACAACCATGACGAAAAATTGCAGCCGCCATCTTGGATTTTCATTTTGACATCACTATCGGCTTCAGCACCCTCGGAAACCATAAAAACGACACCTATGACGAAAATTTTTTAATTTTTTGCAGCCGTCGTCGTCTTGGATTTTCATTTTGACCTCAATATTGGCTTTAGCACCCTCAGAAATAATGGAAACGACAACCATGACGAAAAATTGCAGCCGCCATTTTGGATTTTCATTTTGACCTTACTATTGGCTTCAATACCCTTGAAAACAATGTAAACTATTATTTCTCTGTCTCTATCTATTACATAAATGAAAAGTCACATGCATAACGCTTTTTCACTACGTGACGATTTTTTCCATTTTACTCCTACCGTAAGCTTCGTAAAAGAATTTCGTTCCAATAAATCTGAGCTGTTCACTAAGTGTTAGCCTAGGTGGTCAGCATTCGAAGCATGGCAAACCTGTTTCTGGACTTGTGTAATTCCTTTTTAGCCGCTTTCTAAAATATACTAGCCAGTCTCTACTAAAAAACCGGTATCTTTATAATCGATGTATTCCTTACTCTATTTCCAACTGTCAAATTGAACACTTGCTTGGTCTAATCGTAAATCATTTCTAACTGAAATAATTGTTTGTTTATTGCGGCGATTTTAACATTTATCAATAAAGAATACAATTAATTATCGACATGTGTACCAGTATAAGATATTTCATATATATTTTCATCGTACTAAACGTCGTGCCTTACGGTAAGTGAAGTTTTTCATTCATAAACAATGGTCACGCCCTAGCTGCCTCGAGATAACACTTGTTGATGTTAGTTTTCAGTATCAAATGCTGGAATTGTCGGTCAAGTAATGACCCAAAATGTGCTGATCCTTTCGACAACAGTACGGTGCCAATAACCGACTGTAAACAAGAGAAGGGGTTATCTCATTTACCGGGAGTACGACCTTCAATGTGCCGCAAGATCAGACAAAAAGGTATGTACTCCTAACGACATACAGTATCGTAATATAATCTACTGCTACCTTTACATGCTTGTGATATCATTGAGTAATAATTTAAGAAATGTTATTGATATTAATTAAGTACATCTCATTTTTGTTGCCTATCGAATTGGTTGAGCTGGATGTTTTTTTCCCATAACTAACTAATACATAGAATAGAAAAGAATATGAATAATTAACCGGTTGAATGCCGTAATTACCGAAACAATTAAAAAGACATTGTGTCTCGCGTAAACCTTAGCCTGAGGGTCATTTTTGGGGGCCTCAATTTTTCAAAGTTCTTTAAGATTCCTTCATGCTAGCTGACGCGGCGAACTTCGTTCCACCTCAGAATCAATAAGCTGTTCCATACAAATTTATGATAAAATGAATTATTGTCATTATTTTTTTTTTTGTGAATTTATCCCATGTTTTAATAGTTATTTAACTATTCGGAGTGGGGACAAATCCTTCAAATCAAAGATCATAAAAATTGGTCCAGCCTTTCTTGAGTTATAAATGGTGTAACTAGCCCGATTTTGTTTATTTAATGTGTTAATAGAGCATTTCACAGTTAAAATGAAATGGTTTGTGTGTACTCTTAACCGGTCAAGTCCCGACGTCATAATTTTGACGCAATCTGTCACAGGCCCGGGCGACTCCCCGCTGCGCGACATGTTTATGACCCTGCTTACAAAAAATGTGCATATGAGTTTCATGGTGGCTTGACCGGTAGAATAACACTTACAATAATACTCTTTATTATTTACTTTCAGTTAACGGAGAATGGCGCTACTTCAGAGACTGTGCATATTTGGGAGACGTTGGAATCCAAGGAGATGAGAGATTCTGTCTAATGAGAACCGGTACATACAACATCTTCATAGAATACTGCACATGCAACAGTAAAGACGGATGTAATTCATCTTCAATGTTTGGCCCATTGCCTTTATTCGTTTTTATACTGTCCTCTGGTGTTCTTAAGTGGTTATCGTAATTTTGATGTTATTCCAAGAAATTGGACCATATCTCTTCATTTATAAATTTTTACCTAGTTTATGTTTTCTCTATCAAAAACTTAAACACAAAATCACACCAATATAAAGGCGAAAGTTTGTGAGTGTATGTGTGTGTGTGTTCATATGTTTGTTACTTCTTCACACTCAAACGGCTGGACCAATTTTGATAAAATTTTGTATGGAGGTAGCTGACACCCTGGATTAACATATAGGCTACTCTTTATTCTGATATTCCCACGGGATCGACACTTATGCGGGTGAAACCGCGAGGCGCAGCTAGTGAAGAATAAATTTAAATATCACCCTCCTCCTGGGGCAGTCTGTTAAAAAGGAAAATTATTAGTTTTGTTGAAAAGTTGTGGATAGTATTAATTGAATATTTCTGTATTAAGTCCAGTCGAAAGACATGTTTCATATTCTGTCCGTTTCTTTCAAATCATTTTGTTTTAATTCATAAGTACTTATTACTTAAGGGGAGACGCGGTCACATATTTGCTGGCGTTATTCCAAACTAACATTCCTCAAATTAATATAGTTACGCTAAAAAACAAAACATAGGGATGTGTTGGTGGTAGATATACATTACTTATATCGTTATAAAATATTTAAACTTGTATAACCAGTTGGAAAACAGAGGAATAAGTTAGTATGGTGTGAACACCAGAAACCATGTGACCGTGTTTCCTCTTAAAATCTGTTGCAGTTTTATGCATTTCAATTAGTGGTGGTAGCTATGATTAAAAAAAAAAAAAAAAGACTTGGAGGATTTTAATCTTTAATAAATATAAGAAATATATGTATAATAAATTTATCTATTGTGTAACTGCACAAAATGCTATAATTAATTCCGTCCAAGAAATGAAATCAAAGTATTGTTGTGTATAAATATAAAATAGTGTCCATAGTAAAATGCTATGCAGCTTTTAAGAATAAATTAACGAAACTATTAAATGGTTAAATAGTGCACAAGTAGACATAGTTGAAGCATTTATATGACTTACATAAAGTTTGTCCTCTTTAAGACTTTTACAATAAGTACTTTTGTAAAATCACTTGAATTTACCTTGTATGTGACAGCAGCCAAGGGACATATTATGTTAGGACGCAAGTTAATGTGTTATCACATTATCAGTCCACAGTGATTGCTTAAAAACGGTTAAGAGTGATAACTATATTAGGTTATCACTCTTAACCATTTAACACATTAAATAGGTATTAAGGCTAATCTATAGGCCTACTGTCAACCAGCCTAGGTTCGTACGGGCTTTTCTTTAACGCGAGGATTTTTAATCGTGCACTGGGTTTTTCAGATTTCGGCCCTAAGCAGTGCATTGAAAATGTATGCGCGATAAAAAATCGCCCGTAGGTACGAGGGATTACTGTGAAAATGTCTAAAGTACAGCGGATTCAAACTTTATAGCGGCTCGGAACATGAGGCGAGTCGCTGCGCAGTAACAAATTCACGTGTCAGCGGGGGTCAGGGGTGAGGTACTGCGCAGCGAGTAACGCACTTGAGTTTGAATCGGGCTGTATCTCGGTGCGGGATGAGTAGACGCCCGTCAGCGGGTGAATGACTGAGCTCTCACGACACGTCAACACTCCCCTCCCGCACCGCACAGCTATCTCAGTTAAGCGGTAAGCCTGTACTTAATACGACAAGAGTAGCATAAGGTTAAGTACTCGCAGCGCTATACAAATTGACCTTTTAACTCCCAGACGGCGTGAGTTGACTTGATTAAATAAATGAAAGCTACGTTTAAGCTAAATAATATGTTTGGCGAAAGTTGTGTATGCCAATACAATCTACTTGTGGCTCTACGTTGAATATTTATAAACAACATCGTTACGTAATAGAGAAAACAATCTTGTATTCTACGACATACTTTATAAATATATATTTTTATACACCATTGCTTGTATAGGAGCTTGTTTTGTAAGTTGCATACAAGTAATTTAGATTTATAAGACTGAATCTCGTCCATGTATTGTATAAATCATCCCTTTTATAATGTTGACTTAAATAGACAAATATCTTTTATAGTTTGTGGTTTAATTTGACATTTTGAATCTACACCCTAATTGCGTAATAAACTTTCAATCACTATCGGATGTCGGAGATGACAGGATGACACCTGACACTGACAGTTACAGTTCTCAATAGTCCATAAGTCCACACAAAACGCTGTTATCACAATCTGAATCATTTTGTAGGATATAGCTTATCCATTGCTTAATATGTTTGAAAAATTTGTCTGCTCAACAACGTAAATAACGCAATGAATGTTGTTGATATGTCAAAATGAGAGCCATTGCTACTGTTAGTGTGTTACGCAGATACACCGCAGGCAACGACACTGCACCAGCTCATCTGCACCTACTATCTCCTGTAGACTTGAAAAAATAAACAACACTTATTTACTTACGATAAAATTTATTAAAACAACATTAGCATTTACTTCGTGGGTTGCATAGATTTTGAGATTTAATGCTTTCAACCTTAAATGATTAACAATAATATTTTTTTCAGTGTTATTTTTTACAAATAAGGCACCTATCGGAATTAGGGCTAAATAGAAGATTATGTTAGATACATAATATATTATTTCATATACTTATTATTAACTTAAATATTAATGTAATGTAGACATTGTAAGTTAGCGGCGAACCTAAAATATTTACAGGTACCTACATAAAAATACTCCTTAACCAACAAGTGAGAACAAACTATATTAATACGGTGACAATCACAAGCTATATTTTATTGCAAGAACTACGAGAAAAAAAAAAGAAATGGTAAGTATTTAGTCACTTTTAAGCTTTCTACAGACATTATTGCATAATTATTCACAAAAAAAACACTAAAGAAACTATTCCTATTCGTACATTACAATAAAAACAATTTACAACATTTCGATGTGATACAAACAAGTTTTAAAACTGTTGCGGTGGGCACCTGGGTACACGGGGAATTATCTCGGCATGGTCCCACGGTAGACAATAAAATAAATATTTATATATGTATTTGTACTATGTATTGGTATGTTTGTTATGTTGATTACTTGAAGAGAAGGAGGGTGAGTGGTGCAGCTAGGAGGGCGATTGTTTTGCTGATGGTGGCAGCGCCGTTGCAGCCGTCATATTCACAGGTTTCGCAGAAGTTGGTAACTTCATTCGGTCCGTTGGAGGCGCTGGGGCATGAAGCACTGTAGTCGTCCTGACGCTTCCACGTGCAACCACGGCTGACAACCAGCTGGCCGTTGACTGTAAACAAGCAAAGCAAATTATTATCCACTGTATGGATACTTTGGCTATCATAACACCATGCCTCGAAGAAGAAGGTGTAGGTATTATACCCGTGTTTTGTCCAGTGATGCTTAAGTTCTATGGGGCGAGCCATTCACAGGGTAAAGTACTTTGGTAATCCACCTGGGTTATCGAAGTACTTAACCTCCGTGAGACTGTCAGTACCTAATACCAGCTGGGGTGGATCGAATAATCGATTTTCCCACCCGTGCGCAAAATACGCGCCTTGACTTGCGAGTTGCGGACATCAGTCCGTATTACCTAATAGGGGACGAGCTTTTAGGAATTTCTCAGTACAGCCCGATTCAATCTTTATGGCGGCTAAGTGCGCTACTCACTGCGCAGTACCTCACCTCGCCTACTGACAGGTGAATTTGTTACTGCGTAGCGACTCACCTTATGTTCCGAGCCGCTATAAAGTTTGAATCGGGCTGTAGGTACCCAACTGAGAAATTCCTAATGAAAAAATCCATTACCTAATACGCGATTCAAGGGGAACCCCATGCTTGGCAGTCACGTTTGCGACCACTTCACCAACGAGGCAGTTTGGCTGATAGATCAATAAAATCGATTCGGTGAATGTCGAATTTAACCCAAGTACTACCAAAATGTATTGTCATTCAGTCGCCATTCATCACCATTTATCCGACATCACAAAGGTTTTGACAACTGCTGTATTATACAGCTTTGTAAAAGTACCTACATACTTCGCTCTTAATGTTCTAACCTTTGGCATTGAAATTAATTTGATTTGTCTATGAAATGGATAACTGGCGGTCGTGCGTGACCTAATTTGTAGAGGTCTTAATGACCTGACTAATTAAAATTACCCTTTGTATCTATTAATTACACGAAGCGTAGGATAACGATGTTCATTGCCTTTATTTGTAGTTTGTAGTCACAGAGGTATTGTACTGTAACAAGTATGTACGTGGGTAGGTACCTATGTGTTTAGTAGAGCGGCACCAGCTATGTTCCTACTTTGGACGGTTGTGATTATTAACTACGTTGTTCGACAGGTCGACAGAAAAAACTAATTAGGTACCTACACCATATAGGACAGTATGAAATGATATCATTTTAATAAATATGGCTCACATAATAATGGCCTTGTCATGTTGTCATGCCCGTTTTTTTCCGGAAAGACAATCCTACTAATATAAATGTGAAAGTTTGTATGTTTGTAAATCAATCACGCACAAACGGTTGAACGGATTAAGATGAAATTTGGCACACTATCCAATACCATCAATATACTTTATTAATAATTGTGTCTTTTATTTTGTACGTAGCTGTACGTTGGAGATAACAAAGTGAGACGCTGTCGAAACAAAAATCTGCCGAAACGAAAATCTGTCTAAACGGAAACAACCCATATTAAAAGGCGAAAGTTTCCGAGTGTGTGTGTGTGTCTTTATGTTTGTTACGTCTTCACGCTCAAACTTTTGATACAATTTTGTATGGAGGTAGCCGACACCCTGGGTTAACATATAGGCTACTTTTTAACCAGATATTCCCACGGGATCGACACTTATGCGGGTGAAACTGGGGGGCGCAGCTAGTACACACGGCTACACATCAAGCTAAACATAACCAGTATAAGCTGACTTCTAATTGTACGAAAAACCTATACAATGCGAGGTCAGCGAAAACTGGAAATGTATAGCTTGATGTGTAGCTGTGTGTACCTACCTAAGTACCTACTTAATAAATATGGCTCATATGGCGTTGTTACGCCCGTTTTCCCGAAGGTAGAGAATTAGAACCGAAACAATTGACATCAGAAATTAGCGACTATTATAATGAACAATAGAAGTGGAAGCTATTCACACAGGTAGGTAGTAGGTATAATTAAAGGGCACTTGACATTGAAATGAGAAAATGTCACAAATGGCCTTCCTGCTCGTAGCTTCTTGCCTACCCAGCGTAGGAGCCGTAGGTTTGTGACAAAAGCCGACTATTTTAGACAAGACTAATGAGCCAATTCGTTTTCAATTTGTCATCTAGTTGAATAGTTTGAGATATTTTTAAGATAGGGTGGAACGCAACTAACGCAAGTCCACCCTGGACTTGCGTTAGTTGCGTTTTGCCGTACCTTGCTGTGAGGTGTGAGGCGAAACTTGCGAACACTTTGCTGCCAAATAGACTTTATATGAATCAAGCGGATATGTCAAACTAATTCTAGATAGGTAGGTACATTTTAAATCATTCAAGCGGATGTGTCAAGATAAATCGTAAATAATTATTATCTTTAGAGGAAATAATTCACGCGGATGTGCAGGATAAATCCTTAATACCAACAGAAACAATATGAAGTCAACCGGAAACCACAATATTTTAAATAGGTAGGTACCTACATCAAAATAACACAGAAGTCAGATCAAGTACAAAATACTAAAAACAAGCGTAAAATTTAAATTAAATAATGTTTTGGCGCCCATATTATGTACAGACGCTATTAGCACATCAAGCTACCCGATACTGTCCAATTTTGCCTATCAACTTTGAACCTTATGCTTTAGCGATAAAGTTGAAAATCTATTAAAGAAATTTGACAGATTGTAGTAGCTTGTATGTGCTGGCGTCTGTAGGTAGGTACCTATTACAGTCTATCTGATGATGGCTATGATGAGGAGAGCTGGCGTAATCGTAAAAGATGTTATATATTCCATGACTTGTGTGTGTTGATCATTCATTGATTTTAACATCTCGCCCGTGTTTTCAAAAGGGATAGGCAAAGGTGTTTAGTACTCATAGGTACCTCCCCATATTTGTGTAATTGGATTTGTCCATAGGACTTATCATATGCACAAATCCAGACTGCAGGCTGCAAATCAGAAATCCTTACTGGAAAAATCCAGTAGGTACCTAGGTACTTAACACTGCCCAACAGAAGATCGAACCGGATTCGGATACCCCTATGATCCAGCAGTCTCGGGTGCAACCACTGAACCAGCGAGACAATATTCAACCATCTTTTTAAATAGAATTAGATTGACCCTTTTTTCAAATAATGCTGAATTTATACATCAAGAGAATTTAATGTATTGCACATTATATAATCAAAGGTATTGCACACGGCAAAGATTTTCTATGTAGGTACATACAATGATTATGCCCATGGTGTTACTGCAATGGGGTCAAGTAACGGTAGTAGTAACGGTTATCAAATGTAAACTGGTCGCGTAGGGTCTGCTTTAAAAAGTTACAAACCGTAACTGCTGGGCTCTGCTCTAGAGTTTTTACATACGGGGAAACATTTTTGTTTTTCTTCTTTCGCAACTGAGCCAATGTCGACTATTCTGCTGGCGTCATGTGGTGACGGCATGGCAGCGAGGTGAGCCGTCATTTCTCATTTGAACGATATCGGTTTTTGTCTACTAGCAGTTTTGGAAAGAAATTAGAAGCGATAGGTACCTACACCCCGTAGGTACGGGAGGTTAAAATAATACTGAGAATAGGTACATTATAACCAGAGCCGTTTTAAATCCTCCCCCCCTCTCCCCCCGGTACTTGGGAGGCCCTGGGCACTTTAGGATATTGCGGCCCCTATGCAGAATCTAGGATGCACGAGCGAGCAAAGGTTGCTCGAAATTTGTTGCACCCTGCCTCTGATAGCCCTTACCTAGGACGCTGGCAAGAAATGGAGGGCCCCACGAAACGCGGGATCATAGCCGAAAAGACGGGCCGTCTTTTCCATGATCATTCCATGATGGATAATGATAACATCACCAACCATCGTACATACGGCCAATATCTATGGTATCGAAATTCAGCCATACCTGCACTGCGGACAGGTTTCGTTATTAGGTATAGGTACGAGTATCTACCTATTTTTGAAAACTTTCTTCCGCATTGTGTATCAATGGCAGGAATTTTATATTAGTAAACGTTGCCAGCTTTGTATGTTTAAATATTTAGAAATGCGCATTGGCCGCCCACTACCGGAATGCACCGCTGGCATAACAATTAATCTCATGTTTTGTTACAAAATGGGTCATTTCTTTCTAGAATATTCACACGTTTATAATTATAACTGCAATGAATGTGTGACTTCACGTGGCCTACATAATTTTACTGGGAAAATAGTCGTATGTCTTCATGCTTAAAATGGACAGACTAAACCTCTGCGAAGCACTAGACTAGAGGCAAAGGAGATGGCCTTCTTGAGCAAAAAAAGAAAGTGGCACTCCGGGAGTGCCGACAGAAGTAAAAACAAAACAAACAGAATAGTTTGCCATCACTCACTGACATATCGGATATACATTAAAACCGAGTACCTACATCCCGAGGACAGCCGAACACATCTGAAGCGGTGTCGATTACGGTAACAGTGGCGCGAGTTCAATAGCTTTGTCCCATCTTAAAAAATGCCCAACGCGCCTAAAGAAGTTTTCACTTAAAAAAATAATGTTACCCGACAGGGAGGAAATAGTCATAGTTTTAAATATTATTTTAAAATATCCTCTAAAATCTGAGGTATAAAAGTTTTGCGCTGGACCTGGGTTATTTTTGGGCTATAGCCTTTGGATGTGTCATTTCGGATACTACCTCGGTGCTGATAATTCTTTGCAGCGAATTTTGGCGCTTAAAATGCGTCACATCTATTTTTACTTTTCACCACAACAATGTCGCGAAGCACTACCGTTATTTTTAAGAACACTTTGGTATGTGTGCGCAGCAGGTAAGTCGTAGTTTAGGACCAAAAACGGCTCGATAGTTTAAAAACCCGTCAATTCATACAGATAGATTTTGTTTTAAACAAAACACTGTTAAACTGCGTTCTAGCCAGTACCACTCCGCCATCAGGCTTCCTGCCATGTCACAGACCACTTCCGTTCCTTTTAAGGAATGTAAGAAGTAGTGGTTGATAACTTGATACCAGTATCTACCAGGCAGTTACCGACTCAGGAAAGGACTTCCTGAGCAACTTTCTATGCAGTCAATAAAATAGAAAATTCTGGATAAATTCTTTCAACCATGTTTAAGGCCTGTCGAAGAGATTCCCGAATACTCCATCAACTGCCTCGTTGATTCAGTGACCGCAAGCGGCTGAGCATGGTTTCCTGTGTTTCACCCTCCTGGGTCAAGTAGTACTTAAGACTTTTAAAAATAAGATAGACTTACTGTATTTCTTCATTTTCTTGCAAGCAGACTTTGATGACGTCAGGTACGGGTAAGTGGCACCAGCATTGGAGTCGCAGTTCTCCAGACGGAACAGGTATGAGTTGTCCGATCTTCCGGCGAGGAAGGGGTCGTTGCATAGCGGGTTCAGGTCAGAGGAACACGTCCAGCAACGCACAGGTTCTCCTGAAATTGAAAAGAGAAGAGTTACGATTGTGTTTTGTTTGTTGTAAACTGAAATGTCGAAGAATGAGAGGCAATTATTATATTTTTTGCGTCCCCTTGGTCACGTTACTTACTTATGTGAATTCATTTCATTCCTACAAAGTGATGCATAATTGCATGACCAATTAAAAGTCTTTATCAAACTAGCTAATAGTATCTATGTGGGTGCTAATTATGTCTTCCTTGGCCTGTCCTCTAAAGAAAACCCTGCTGACTCGACAAAAGATGGGCTTCGAAATATGGTTTTGTATGTACATACCTACAGTGTGATATATTCTCCAGAAGAATAATTGGATTGGAGGAGTAATTGTTATATAATAACACTATCTGTAGGTAACCATTTTTGAAGAAGGCGATTACTGGACTGCTTTTATGCAAAATCCTATGAAAAAGAATAATTTTCAGACATCTTTCGGAGAGAACTCACGCGAACGACAACGAATTCAAGGGTAGCTGCGTAGTAATATTTGAATATTGCTTATCGATTGAATACATTTTCCTTCCTTACCGGGTTAGTCATTCAAGAACAGTCATGACTAGTCGAGAGCTCATTGCGCAACTATAAAAACAGTATCAATGAATGCTCAATACATTTTCTCCCATTGTTATCGTCGTCAACGGGACCTAATTCTGTTATTTTCTGCATTATTCATAAGTAATTGCGTGGTTTCTTAGTACCTAAACAGTAAATGAGCTGCAGTCATCTAAGCCCACGGCGTAAAAATATCGCGGTGGGATTTTATCGTTCATTAACTGTCGGTGTTGAGCAGAGCATTTAAAATCCAACAGAGCGCATTCCAGGGCCTATTATTAAAGTCAAAGTTGTTCGATCTTGGTGTACTTATGTGTCTCTCGATTCTCGAGCAATCGTGGATCGATCAATAATTCGAATGCATATCAAGCTCTTAATATTTTGATGGCACGAGTTGCAGGCATCTGAAATCGCCAAACCGTCTTGAGCAAACGCTGTGATCAATGCTCGTTGGCTTCTCCGTATGAGAAGAGGCTTTTGCCCTGCAGTGAGACAATTATAGGCTGTTTTTTTACTAGTTCACCAATCATCATGGCATCAATCGATGTCGCTCCTGATAAAATCCGTACCTACCCATCAGCTTATACCTTAATACAATATTTCCCAATCATAACGCTAAACGTAGATATTAATTAATTAATACCTACATTAAAACACCAAATAAAGTTTCTGTAGACCTACATGTTTTTAAAGGAAAAGTGAGTTTTGGTTTTAGATAACGATTCTAGGGTAAACCCATGGTAAACCTAACACGTTCCACATATTACTTATCGTTATTTTTATAGGGCCAAGTTATCGTTTAACTTAAAAGACGTCACATACAGTCGTTATGTGTTTGAATCACGATGATGATTGTACCGTACTTAAGATTTTCTTTGCGTGCAAGTAATTTATTAAGACAAGTTTTGCGGTCGTTGTACACGCAAGAGGCACCGAGGTAAAAATTCTTAACTTTAATGTCTTTCCAAGACAAACTGATGTTCAGTTTAAAAACCCCTTTGACTTGCATAATCAGCCTATACTGTTCCTACTGCTGGGACACAGACCTCTTCTCTGCGAGAGGGAGTGGGCCATAATTCACAACGTGGGCCCTGTGCGGGTTGGTGGATGTCAAAATTTTTTTGGTTCTAGGACATGCCGGTTTCCTCACGATGTTTTCCTTCACCATGTTGGAACGGTAGTGATATATTTAATCAATACCTACACAAAGTAAAGTGCCTGCCTGTGTTCGAACTTACGACCTAAACTCGTAAGTCGCGGCCAATACCACTGGGCCACCACTGCTCTGTTTTTGACATTCAATATTTACACTATTCCAGCAAGGAGCTGCAATGGTGCCAGGTTTTTTTTATTAATGTTACCATATTGGTCATTGCAGCACATTTTGATGCCTATTAATATATCAATGTTGCAGCAGCAGTTTGTTTGCTTTGCTTCTGTCAGTGTGGGTACATTCTTTAGTCGAGATTATGTATCTAAACAATGGCTGTTCAGAGTCGTGTATGTAATGGAAACATTTTCTGTATAGGTAGGTGCCTACACATTAAGACAAGATGTCCAGCGGAAAATACATATAATACGAGGTAAATGAGTTACCTTTTTGCTGAATACATAATAATACCTACATATTTTTTTTATAATTTTTCCTCGGACAAAGCAAAGCAATTGCAACATAATTGCTTTTTCATTACTCATACTCGGAAAGTAGTGTTTGTTTGATCCGAATAGAAGGGTGGAAGATGCTGCTGCGCTCGGGCGTGTAAATACCTAGTATGGGCATTGATTCCTTTCGACCCTTGTATATCACTCAATTCTCAGATGTAAATACCTAAGTAGATAGAGGTACACACGGGTCAAGGCTTCACATCGACACATTCTTGCCCATTCTTCTCCATACGAAAACTACCTTTTGAAAGGGGCGACTAGAATCAATTCTATTTTATTGTAATTTTTGACGTTCAAAAGCGCCTTTTATGTGCTTTGACTTTGACTTTGAAATCAAGCTATACATTTCCAGTTTTGGCTGACCTCGCATTGTATATTTTTTTAGTACAATCAGAAAGCAGCTTATACTGGTTGTGCGTACCTAGTGCAGATGCTGCATCATCAAAGGAATGTCAACTCATTTAGTTTCTAAATTTAAGAAAATGCATTCACAATCAGTGACCTAAATATATCGTTGGATTCTTCAAGTTTTTATCTGTTTTTACAGTTTCTTTCATTGTGTTTTGCACAAAAACCGTAACCGTGGAAGAGATAATTTTTTCTACGCTTCGGAACGTGTCAACCTTCGAGTTGAATGTTAATAAAAAAATTAATGGCCACCTATCAAGGTTTCCGCGGTCTGTGAATCAGTGTTTGTATAATTTTTTTCCCTAACTAACGCTATGGCCACGAAATTAATCTTTGTGCACTTGACTCCCATGTTTTTTAAATTTTTTTTCTCTGCATTCTTCACGGCGGGACAGCATACATAAGTTTTCTCAGCTCGGGTAGAACCATTTCCATTAAGTTTTTATAGACACTATGCTAGTACACTAGTTTTATCCACTAGAGTCGGGTCGCGGCTGTCTGTGCGAGCCTTTATTTTAAATACCTACCTATTTTTTCCACCATCAATCTCATTTCAACGTTCAATTTTGAACGATATTGCAATCCATTGCTTCATATGTTCGAAAAATTTGTCTGCTGTACAACGTAAATAACGCAATGAATGTTGTTGAACTGTCAAAATGAAAGCCACTGCTACTGTTAGTGTGTTACGCAATTACCCCGCGACAGGACGCTTATTACGTTCCCGTGGGATAATTTCAGACCTTCGGAAAAAAATAGTTCGCATACTTCAAAATCTTTCGTAGCCAGAAACAGAAATAAAAAACAATTGATTTCCCACTCAGTTATTTATAAGTGCGACTATAGGTATCATGTCAACAAAGCTATGTTGCATGCAGATCGTTAGTTTATGTACCTACATATAAATGTTTTTACAACCTTGAAAAAAGGCATGGTTTTGACTTTTTAGAAAGAAAGAAAGAAATAATTATATTTTATTTGGGACACGCTCATTGCAGGAAAGTTAAAAAACTAACAAAATAAACATAAAAAAAAAACAAGAAAGAAACAGACATACGAGTATGCGATGCCGGCTCCTATTTTAGCATAATGCTGCGATATTTAGTAGGGATTTGTGGTAGGTGGGTATTATGGTAGACTTCTATAACTAACTTGAACTATAGATTCTATTCATAGGTAGAAGTTCTGATTCCAAGTCTGTAGTCATCATTACAAGCAGAGTCCAACGTAAGGACTCTTTTATGATTTGGTTAATGCAATTACCTACAACACTTTTTATTTGTAATTAAGCAAATGTTTAATGAAGTACTATAAACAAGATTGAAATAATCAAGCCTGTCGATGATTCCGTATTGAGAGAAAAAAAAATACAATTGTCAGATTTTCCGATTTGGGATTATCTACTTAATTGGGCAGTCAAAAAATACCATTACCTATCTGAAGGACGAATAAAAGAAACAGCAAGGAAAATCGTTTGTATTCATTTCCCGCTCACTTTACACGAGTAAATAGATCATGTAAACAAAACTACTTTGCATGCAGATCATGTCGTTATGTACCTACATGATATACCTATAAGACAATGCCTTCGTGGTACTATTGTATATTATGATAGCGTTTGTAAGGACATACGCCCTTTCAATTGTCATTGTAACTGCGTAAGAGGAAAATTACTTTGTTGTGACGATCAATCTAGAATAAAATCGTGTTGTATGACAAGTAGTTCCTTAATTAAGTTACGGTACTGTATTAAGTGCTATAGTTGCTGTATAAAATTATAGTGTAGGTACTAGTGTAACTAACGAGCTGCTGACTTATTTACACATGGAAGGACAACTTAGTAGAAGTACAGAAGAAGTACTTCGACAAGGGAATCAATTTTTGGATAGATAAGGCGGAAGACAGAAATAAGATCAAGAAGGCTGCTAGTGAGATTTGCAAAAAACCAGAAACGGATAGTAGCGAAACCTCTGACGATGTCATTGAAAATAGCAACATCTAACACAACATAACACAGCAGAGCTATGACATAAAAAAGAGCCGAGAAAGCAGTAGAATCCTGCCAAAAGATTCATCTGTGAAGTTCGATCTGAACCAACCTAGCGGCCATCTCTCCACTAGTCCAATGCTTACTCTAGGATGCATATCCGGTATGGCTCTTAAATCCTTCCCTATCCTACGGGCACGTCTTCCCTACGAAAACCGCGCCCCCCGGTCTACTCCTTGATATGCAATGGTCGCTGTAGCACCATGAAAAATGAGGCTACAGGGGCTTGTGCGAATCTTGGGGTTCATTCGATTAATCGAGAGTCTTGTCAAACCACGCTGGGGTCGGTGCATTTCATACATTCATTCATAAACGAAGGTGAAAACCGCGTCACAATCCGTTGTGTAGTTTAGAAGAACAACGGTGTAACACACACAGACAAGAAAATCGACTTGATTGTATATTATGCATAGATATAGTGTATATTTTATATAGTAACTGGGGACTATACGTTCCCCTGCAAATGTTCATTGAAAAGTTAAAGTTCTTACTTATAATGAAATATTTGCATTTCAGGTAACCTAGCCCGAAGGAATCTATGAGACAAAAATGATTTCTCTCAGAAGTATTATTATCTTAGAAGTAACATCTATAGGAGGATAATCGTTTTTGACCTAAGCGATTATGTATCGTTTTGAGTAATAGGTAGGTATTTATGGTCACTCGATGGAAGGGTAATTCGTAAAACAGGTTTTTTAAAATATTTAAATAAATGTGAAGTTTTCGGTTGATAACGCCAAAATATTAACAATGATCTCATCCGGAATTCCAGACACGATACAAAACAGCCACCACCCACCACATATTAATGTAAAAAAGAAATAACAGAAAAAAATAAATGAGCGAAATTAGTTTACACATCCTCCATTGAATTTGATGATTTGACTGTTTGCACATTGGTGAAAACCCTAACAAGGGAGCCGGCCCATTCATGTCCCGAAGAAAGAGAAGTGGTTGAGACTGGCATAGGGGGGACAATTGTTATAAGTACCTACAGGCTGGCAGGACTATCGAGGTGAAAACTGTAACCATGAATTCAGTAGGTACCTACATGATTCTGATGAAAAAAATAATTACGTAGCTGTTCCATACATTTTGACCGCGTAGTTATTCCTCTTTTCCATGAAGCAGCTGATTTTTTTTTTTTGATAATCGACGATTTATTTCTACGCAGGGGGGTTCTACAATCAAAATCATGATTCGTTCTGCCATCCTGTATATTATTGACATTTAGCTACTTTTATGAAGTATCTTGGTACCGTTTTCCAGTCTAACAAGTATGACTATACTATAATTATGTATGTAAAACTTTTTCTTCGACTTCACGCGGACAGAATGAAGAGGTATATATAGGCTATCTTAAACATTATATCTTAACTATTTCTCTTCTCCTCTTTCTCTTTCTTTTCTTTCTCTTCTTCTTGTTCTTTCTCTTTACTCTTAGTGTTTTATAATTTTGCGCAGTACTGATCGCAGTTCCATCTTCAAATATGGATGACGTGACCTATATGCTTATGTGTACCATCGGTAAATAATCGCTCATTAACTACTATGTAACGCATGACCTTCGGAAACCTCATAAGTAAGTGGTGCCTCATTGATTAACAGACCTCAACCGGTTCAGAACCGCGAAGCTTGAACGTACTAGGTATGTGCCCTTCTAACTAGTGATGGGCAAATGTTACATATGAACCGGAAAATTCGAATGATAATGATGTTCGAAAGTTTCCGAATAATTCATCCATCGTGCGAATAAATTGATATCTAGTTTTCGAATCTTATTATGCCACCAACTGTTATTTCATGTTTATTTTCTTATCGAATACTGCAATGTTAGCTCTTTGTTAATTTTTATCAGTAAATAGGTCAAAAATACTGATACACATTGAAAAAAAAAACATGTGTTAGATAAACAGAATTAGTTTAGCAAATGTTTTATTTATTAATCATTCTTATGAAGTATTTAATGTAGAATAATTCGTGGCTAAGAACCTGTTTGGTATAAATTATGCGCCTGTGCTTGCAAAAATCTATTCATAAGTATAAGAAACTCAAAAGTATACTTAACTAGTTACCTATAAAACTTACAAAATATATAGCCTCTGATCGAATAAATATTCGATGGAAAAACTCGATCAAACCCATCCTCTACACCTACACCTAACGCAATTCCCTTGACTCAAATAGTTTGCATCTACCTACACAGGCCTACACTACGTTTCGCTGTACAGCCTCCGATTCACTCATTGACTGTCCTTGTCTTTCATACGCTAAAAGATGAGATGGAGCATTGTATTGATAAACAAGAGTTTCGCAATTGAAAAACCTGTTGGCTGTTACGTCGTTTTAAAGGGAATTGGTCACGCAAGTTTGTATTGTTAAAAGAAAAGTATTATTGATTGTTTTCTTAGTGGTTTATAGAAGGCTGTAACAAATTGATATTCCTAATTTCCTTTTCGGGGTTAGCTTAGAGATTTTTATTGTAGGTACTTAATTTTTTTTATAACCTCGAAATGAGGTTAGGACTTGAAAGGTATTTATGGTATGGTAGACAAATTGGTTTAGCAACTGACGGAGACTCCCAAATGCTTCTTTCATTATTAGCTATACGGCACGGCAGTCTACTGCTGGACATAGGCCGCTCCAATTGCACGCCATCCAGCTCTATTCTCAGCAACTCTCATCCAGCTGCTTCCAGCCACTTAGCTCTGGGGGCCTCCTACCTTACGTTTGCTGATTAGCGGTCTCCCACCCCAACGGTCATCGGTTCTACGGGTAATATGACCATTGCCACTTCAGCTTGCTTATTCTGTGAGCTATGTCGACATCTTTGGTTCTCTGCCGGATTACCTCGTTCTGGATTCTATCCCTCAGAGAGATTCTAAGCATAGTTCGTTTCATACCTCGCTGAGTGACCTTGAATTTATGGACCAGCCGTGATGTGAGTGTCCACATTTCGGTTACGTAATGCTTCCCAAATGATCCTCCCAAATGCTTCTTTTACAAACTTGCACTTTAGATTCTATCCATAGGAAGAATTTCAGATTCCAGATGGTCATGGCAGGTGGGCAGCATTGAAAGGCGGAAACTAAGATACCTTAGTCAGACGCAGTCTAACGGAAGGATTCATTAATTATTTGGCTATGCAATAATTGCGTGGTCATCAAGTACACTTTTTTATTCGTAACTAAGTAAATGTTTAATTAAGTACTATTAACAAGAATGAAACAATCAAGCCTATCGAGCATTCCGTATAAAAAAAAATGCAATTAATTTTCAGCGAGGTTTTCCGATTTAGGATAAATTGGGCAGTAAGAAAAATACCCTTAATTATCTGAAGGCTGAATAAAAAACAGTGTTGCGGCAATTTAAAAAATAAATAGTGTTGTTCATTTATTTTATGTCACTTACTAACTAACTGACATACCTACATGGATAGTGCGAAAATTCTCGAATATTGTTTCCCAACACTTTTTCTGGGTCAAAGTTAGTACCGTCGAGTACCGATTGCCCCATTGTTGTTTAGATTGGGCTCGACTTCGAAATTATTAATGACTTGCACACAATAAGGCTCCGCGTATTTTAAACACTATTGATATTTTTCCATAAGGACCCGTGAGCTACGTATTTGGGAATTGGGTCACTGACATACTTCCACAGTGAGTTGTGCTATTATGTTTGACAGCCCTGAACTTTTGTATGGATTCTTGATAAAATTTTACATATTAAGTATAGTTATCATGTTTGTGAGATGTTGAATCGTGTTTTAATAAAAACCAGCGGGGTAATTGCGTAACACACTCATCAACATCTGCCTAGCCTTTTCCCAACTTTGTTGGGCTCAGCTTCCAATCTAACCAGATGAAGCTGAATACCAGTTTTTTTTTATATTGCGTAACACACTATCAGTAACAATGCCATTCATTTTGACAGTTCAACAACATTAATTGAGTTATTTACGTTGTTGAGCAGACAAAAAATGTTTCGAACATAATGAAGCAATGGATTAGCAATATACCTACTTCAAAATGATTCAGATTATGACTGATAGTGTGTTAATAAATTATCCCGTAGAAGCTTTAAAAAATACTTAGATATCTAGGTTTCTTTGAACATTTAAACCCAGAACGTACCTAATGGACTTGTTCGACTTAAATCAAATAATTTACCGAAATTCAAACCTCAATCTACGTCAGTATAATAGGCTTTATCGTAATGAAAGCACAAAGAATAAAATACTTTCATATTTCTATTATGTAATATAGAAAATTAGAAACGGCAGCACGATGATAGCGTTGCATCATCTCATCGTAGATTCTCATACGTACCGACATGAGAGCTACCTACCTTTGTGATCTGTGCCACCGACTGCCACCATTGTCATTAAGTACTAGTTTACATTTATTCATTACACTAGCTTACTTATTCTAGTAGTGCATAAAGTAGTGTTATAATATAAATGCGTATTTTTGTTGGCGGGTTGGTTTGTCCTTCAGATCCACGGGATTTTATGCGTAAGAATAGTGTAAGGACCGGAAAATAACGTAGGCTACTTTTTATACCGAAGAATGCAAGTTTATGTCAAAATCAAACTCAAAGCATTCATTTCAATTAAATTATTTAGGGCTGAGTTTTCCAACGCCAGTTAATTTTATCGGCGAAATAATTTAGAATTTTTGACAGTTCTTCCATACAAAAACTGTCCGACGTCAGTTTTATTCCACGAATAAAAAATATCTGTCGATTGAAAAATCATTTTTAACTGTCAAAGAGCTGAAGGGCCAATTCTCGTAATTTAAAACGTTCAAAATCTAGTCGCAGTCTCATCTCGGCGACAAACAAATGTCAAAAACTTGTCAAAATGTAGGGAAATTAGAGGCATTTTTGAGAGAGTGAGACTGAGATCAGACTGTGAACGTTCTTAAAATGACGGGAATTGCACCTCTAGTCACTTACGGCCGAACCCAATACTTAACCTATTGACAGATAGCTGCTGATAGTAGCCAGTATAATTATAACTGGCAGTATATTATAATCATACAGATCGCTTAGATTATTGGGAAGTTAAACCCAGAGACAGATAGGTTTTTCTACCTTCAGTATGTCAAAACTTGTAATACTTAGATAGGTAATTTGGTTCGGCTGTTAAGTAGTCAGAAAGTTGAAGCTACCCATTCCAAAACGTAGATCTCTATCGAGAAGAACGGGCAAGAACCTCCAAGGACACACTTTTAAATCGAGATATTACAAAATCCTGGGTTGTGGGGAGCGATGCCACGATCAAAAGCTATAGGACATAATATTATGTACCTATGTGTTAGTCCCATCCTGAGTGAAACTTGAGACCAGTATTAACAAGGATGTGAAGCCACTTAAGGGGATTCATCGTTTTCCAATTAAAGACGACCGTCCTATATTAATTCCTCACGATCAGGGGTCATTAATGTGATTATGGATTATCCTACCTGTAACGGAAAGTACTGAATTGTAAGTCTTGTCTAACCATTCAAGGTAATGTGTAATGTTAAAAAAACTACACTGAAAGTATAACAAGCAGTTTTACCTGGTTGGCAACGGTAACTGGGTAGTGGGGTGCAGAGATCAGATGCACCTTACTTAGACAGAAGGTTGGAAGAACTCAGGGAGTCGACCCAAACCAATTAAGAAAACGTCTTAGCCTAAATATACCTAATTATTATAAATGATTTGCGGATTGAAATGCGTGATGGATAAGTTTATTGCCCTTACGAGACAAACAGGTTTAGCTTAGGCCGTCGCATCGTACAAAGGTTGAAATGTTCTTTTTACATAAAAATGTTCAACAAGGTACCAACAGATACGTCCACTAATCGTCAGTAAAAGTATGCAAGATTGTACCAAGTATATTTAGTAAGAAATAATAAAAACTTCATGCTATTTTTGTTACATAAACATAATTTTCGAATGACTGAAGCAATGTATCTTTTTATTGCTATCGACATCAATACATTTAAGCCAAAAAAGCAATCTTAAAATGTGTCGCAGGTATTAAATCTTTTTCGCTGAGTAAGTGGCGTCGGGAAGTGGCAATTTTATTAAGTTAAATGGACTCAAACACAACTGCAGCAAAATGTGGCTGTACTCGTACTATAGGTACCTACACCTCTGCCCAAATTTTCGGCACCCTTCGGGGAATACACGCGTGCTGTTATAGTTATAAATATTTAATTCCTGAAAAATAACAAAACTCTTCGTCCTCATTGTACTCCCATAAATTCCCTATTTTTTGGCTAAAGAATCAGCATTGCTATACAATGTGACAATGCTGCCAGCCTTTTGGGCACGTTTCCTGCTGACAGCGATGCGGACGAATTTTTTGATAATTATTTCCCCTCCCTTTTTATATACTTGTACATATTATTATTTTAAGACTGTTAGCTTTTTAAATGATGTAAATGTAATCTATATGAATTGCACTATGGAATAGATGAACTCTGTTTAATAATTCCTCAGAAACCGGAATAAGGCATCGCTGAAAATATTGAGGTCATGTCATTATTGGTTTTGGCGTTAACCCAATGTTATACGAGTTTTAACCTATAATTACATTAATTACTCATGGGCCATGGGCAATCTGGCTACGAGAAGATTTACGAATCCGTCCTACGCGTTGAAATGACGTCTGAACCCTTTTTAGAAACCTTCCAATCTGTAAATAGGTACCTACATAAGTAGATATTCAAGTAATGTGTGCTTTTGTAATTCCTGACGTGACGATATCCACAAAATGTGTGGAAATACGCGCACGTTATAACGTTATCGTGGAAGGAAATTTAAAAGCGTTTTCATATTTTTTCATTCATATTATTCCCATACATTTTACTTCCCTGTGTGATCGTGATGCTGCGGACGTCCACGATAGGTACTATCGTCAAGATAGAAATTATAAAAGCAAATAATTCATTATATTATTTATTCAATAATAGACAGAGTCATTGCATATGAATTAGTCTCTATAGATATTCTACATTCTAATAGAAAAATACATTTACAAAATTTTAATTTTTTTAGCACTCACTGGTTGTTCAGAGGATTTTTTTGTTTGATTGCTTCTTGCAACCTCAGTTATAAAGAATATTTATGAAGACAAACAATTATTTATATAGGATATAGTGTTTTAAATACGTAAGTATCTACCTATTCTATTCCATTCACGCATTCTTGTCGGCACCCATTATTATAATTTCATTGTTCATACAAATGTAACCTACGTCATAAATAATGAAGACAGGATTTATGATAGGTACCTACCACAGAAATCTAAATAATTATTTAAATTACTTATAGTAGGTAGGTACCACAGAAATCTAAATAATTATTTAGATTAACTAATAAGTTATACGTTTTATAAACTTAGGTACTTGGAGGAAATCATGCTTCGTTATTTTTTTAAATATAGTAAAAGGCGTCTTCCCCATCTATTTTACAATAACAAAGAATACCTAAAGAAAATATTCTACACAAAAAACTACAAGGAGACCTAAGAAAAAAAAAATTGTTAAAATTAAAATTGATAAATTAAAAAAAAACCATTATGTAAAAGATTTAATCACTCCTCCGTTATACAAAAATAAGAAAGTTAGTAGCTATCTATTGTTTATTTTCCATACTTGCTTCGGCCCTACGAGTGTGGTGAATCGAGCCAACTTTCACTTAACACATTAAGCAGGTTTACTGTCAAAAAAATATTTGCTTAGGGCTGGCACAATACCATTATAGGCCTTTAAACGACAATTTTACATGCGTTTTAGTCGACAGACTGACCTAGTGACCGTATTACCATTGAACATGTTGCGTAGGAGTGCCGCCTTTGCGACCGTAGAGACATTTATAGTTCTTAATACGTTTTATGCATAAAGTACTTACCAATATTTTATATGACAAAGAGTAACTATTTTCAGGCAGGTCGCCACAAGTCATAATGTCAGTACCAACACACCTTTCATAGGAAATTAAAAACGTGTAAATTAAACTAGCTATTATAAATTAAGAAATTGGTACTACTAAGTACTTATAAGTTTGTAAATGTATTACTTTGTAAAAGGACCTAAATAATTTTTTATCTATTTTATTTGTTTTGATATACATGATGGTTAAAAAAAACCTTTTTTGTGTAGTTTAAAAATGAGGGTGGTATTTTGTAAGCTTTGTTGGCACTGAAAAAAAAGTATTTGCTGCGTACAGCAAACGTTTTTTTGAAAGGCCGTATAC
Organism: Hydraecia micacea; assembly: GCA_914767645.1. Classification (NCBI taxonomy): domain Eukaryota; kingdom Metazoa; phylum Arthropoda; class Insecta; order Lepidoptera; family Noctuidae; genus Hydraecia; species Hydraecia micacea. Next base: position 9,891,123 of record OU611794.1, read on the forward strand.
TTACATTTTTGGCCTTACATTTTTTTCTAAATTACCTGTAAGATTACTTTAAAAAGGTTTATACAAATTCATTCATAAAATTCAAGGCTCTCAAATTACGAAAACGTAAAGCTAATCACCCTTAAATTACACCTAACACTCGTGTCTATTTATGTTCTTCCAAAAAACCTATAAAAATAAACTGTTTACTCCTCAAACTACAGCACGTACTTAAAACAACAAGGACGTTAAAACAAAATTTGTGACACAAACAGCCGTCACCTTGTTCTTTTAACCGTCAATTACAACGTGATTCATGTCCAAGAGACCATTAATAGGCCCCCTTATTGTTACGGGTCCCCCATCTACTTGACTATTATGACGTTACGTTACGTTACAAAAACTACGAATAATAATCTAACAAACTTAATTGCCCCTGACAATGGGGAAATTCACAGAATAGCCACGATGAAATTAATCAAATCATGATATTAATCTAAATCTTGATAGATTAGGTACCTACTTATTACAGAAAATAATAATCAAATGTATGAATGAATATTTGGGAGCGGCACTTAGCTTATATTTTATAACACGTAAAAAGTCCTGAGACATCACTTAGGTAATTAATTCTACTTTAAATTAATCGATAAAATAAATAAGAAGTGCCTTAATATACCCGAACACAATAATTATTTGATGCGCTACCTAAAATTTTTAAAAAGTTATCTACTTTTAAAGTCCTTTTTTCTGTTTTCTGATAACGTTTGCAGGGCCAACATAGGGGTAAATGGGGTAAAGAGTACAATATAGGCTAAAAAAAAGTACAAATATCTTGGAAATAAAAAATATTGTTTATAACACATAAAAATGTGAAATCGCTGATGTGGAGTATTTCATCTTTGTGCATACGACATCTAATAGAAATACCTACATTCGAAAATAAATTGAGGTTATAATTAACTATTTTATGTACCTACTCTTATTCCCACGGCTCTAAACAGTAGTATCTATGATAGGTCTAGTGACCCATGACCTGACTTTATTGCCCTCATATATCATATCTTAAGGTCGGGGCTCTTAATGTGTCTAAAGACCACTTGTGTTTAATTCTAATCGGTTGGTGTTTCATCTTTTATGTAACAACGTTTAGTTATAGCTAAATCCATACTAATAATAAAGCAGAAGAGTTTCTGTTTGTTTGTTTGAACGCGCTAATCTCCAGAATCGCCAGAATCATCTACTCATCTACTGAATCCATGGTGACAGGTTGCGAGTCAATGTCCCTGCAACCCAGTATACACATAATTAATTAGAGCATGTTGGGGTAAGTTCGGCGCTGGGGTAAGACCGTACGAATCAAATTTCCAGATAATTAAAGGTAGTTGCGGTAAACTTGGCCAAATATTGCCAAATTCATTTCTTCTTACTGCATAAAGTCTTAATGAAATCGCTTTAATGTGGTGTAGTAAGAAATTATTTATTTCAGTGTATATTAGGTTCTGTAGAGCAGTGGCAGCCCAGTGGTAACGGACACGACTTACGAGTTGTAGGTCGTAGGTTCGAACTCAGACAGGAACTTTACTTTGTGTAAATTATTTCATCACCACTGCTCTCAAGAAGGAAAATATCGTGAGGAAACCGGCATGTCCTAGAAACAAAAATTCGAAGACATGACATGTGACATCAACCAACCCGCACTGGGCCCGAGTGGTGGATTATGGTCCACTCTCTCTCACTGAGAGGAGGCCTGTGTCCCAGCAGTGGGAACATTATAGGCTGATTATGATGAGGTTCTCAGTAGTACCCTGGAGTTGGTAACTGTGCCCGGTTGATGGCACTAGGCTCGCCCCTATTACATGGGACTTAAACATAACTGGCGAAATGTGGGTGTGCTATAGGTATAACTCTGCCCAACCCTTCGGGGACACAAAGCGTGATGTTATGTTATGTTAGATAAATAAAACTTTGCTTTTTGCTTTGTTCAAAAGGTATGTCAGATTATTTAGTTATTTTAGTATATAACCTACATATATGGAGATACTAGCAGCGCCCCGCGGTTTCAGCCGCATAAGTGTCGATCCCGTAGGAATATCGGGATAAAAAATATTCTACATGTTAATCCTGGTTATAAACTATCTGTGTGCCAATTTTCATCCAAATCCGTTCAGTAGTGTTTGTGTGAAAGAGTAACAAACATCCATCCATCCTCACAAACTTTCGCGTTTATAATATTAATTAGTAGGATATACAGTATGGAAACCACATAATTATATGCAATAAATTATACCACATACTTGTTATCGCGTTTTCTGACGATAAACAAACAAATGTTCGCATAACTCGTCAAAATTTAGGGAGTAGCAGATTTTTTTTCGCGACCGACTTCGTAATTTTTTTGTTTATCGTCAGAAAAGGCGATAACAAATATGTGGTTTAATTTATTGCATATATTATGTGGTTTCCATACTGTATTATGTGTGTAGGGTGATAGGCATGTTTGTAATTATTGTTATATGAAATTAAATCCATAAGTACTAATATTATAAATGCGAAAGTGTGTCTGTCTGTCTGCTACCTCTTTCACGCTTAAACCGCTTAACCGATTTAGATGAAATTTGGTATATAGATAGTTTGAGTCCCGGGAAAGGACATAGGATAGTTTTTATCCCGATATTCCCACGGGATCGACACTTACGCGGGAGAAACCGCGGGGCGCTGTTAGTTACATAATAATAACTTTAATGTTTTCCTCATTATTTTCTTTGTTCTTGTTCTTAAATGACCAATTATTGTATTTAAATAAATTTGTTATTACGCCAGGTTTTGTTATAATACGTAATTAATAATGACTCCAACTTGTTTTGCTATCATTTTCAAGCGGATGTAGGTACCTAATGTTGATAATTTTATAATTTGTTATGCCTACATAAAATTGCTATTGTGAAACTGGATTTTTAAAAACCTAATTGTAATAATAATGTTGATATGAAAAAAGCGCGACTTCATTATTTTGAGAATACAAAAAAACGGCAAAAAAAGTTAGTTAGAAAAGAAGAAGAAGAAGAAACAGGACACGTTGATCGACAGCGTTCGACGGTATGTCGATACAAAAAGAGAGCAAAGAATGGAACGACGTATGCATCCTTTTGCATCGACGCGACGAACGCGCTCCGGCGTATTGTGATCTTTCAAAGTGTTATTGGGATTTTCTATCTGAAGTAGAGATTCCTAAGTATAGGTAGCTCCTGAATAATTTAGGCTCTCGCAGGAACTCGTTGGATGCGAGAAGCACAAAACCGGTCGAAGTGGAGGTGCTTGGGGTAGGCCTATGTCCAGCAGTGGACGTGTTTCGGCTGAAATGATGATGATGATGATAGTTTTAGACCCACCATACCACCAGGGGTATGGCCAGTGGTATGGTGGGTCTGCTATTAATTTATTACATTAGGAATTTTACAGTTAAAGCCCGAAGTTTGGATTTGTGCCCGGTTGATGGCAATAGGCTCACCCGCTATTACATGGGACCTATACATAACTGGCGAAATGCCCGTGTACTATAGGTACAGCTCTGCTCAACGCTTCAGGGAAACTAGGCGTGATGTTATCTATCCCTTTTTCATCATAATCAGCCTATAATGTTCCCACTGCTGGGACACAGGCCTGCTCTCGGTGAGAGGGAGTGGCCCCTAATCCACCACGCGGGCCCAGTGCGGGTTGGTAGATGTCACATGTCTCGAATTTTTGGTTTCCTCACGATGTTTTTCTTCACCGTTTTGAGAGCAGTGGTGGTGAAATAATTTACACAAAGTAAAGCGCCTGTCTGGGTTCGAACCTACGAACTACAACTCGTAAGTCACGACTGTTACCACTTGGCCACCACTGCTCTCACAATAAATATCCGTCCGTGGCTCTCACCTTTGTCACCTAACATTAAACCTAAGTTTAGGGCCTCTAGTTATAGTCACTAACAGACATTTTACTAGCTTCTGCCCGCCACTTCGTCTGCGTGAAATTTGTTCCGCAATTTGCATCGCATCGCCCGCGCCTGCCCGCTCTAGTACTTCAGTTTCGCTTATCGCTCTTTCTGACATTTTTTTCTTTTTGCTCGGCTTCTTAGGTCCTAGCGTGATAGCCTTCCTCAAGAATTGGGCAATCAAATGCAAAAAAATAAAATTCAAATCCGACTGGTAGTTCCAGAGATTATAAAGAAACAAATTTTAAGCACCTCAGCATATTATTAGTATAGATAAAGATCATGTAAGAATAATTCAAACAAAAGGCAACAAAATCATGAGGGTAACCTTTTACGAAGGGATAATTTGCACTTAAATACAATAATTGACAACTTCTTACGACTTCAATAGGAAATTAATTGTCAATAGCATCTATTAATTCTGACCAATGGTGTGATTTGCCGCCATTGTGATCACAATAGACTGGTCACGCTTGGTGGTGAGGTCATGGCTTTTTATTGAATGAATCCCATTTGGGTTTATGCGGGCAGGGACATAAATCTAACGGATATAAATTATTTTACAAAACAGCTATTCCTTTTTTGTTACTTCCTTATTTCGTGGATTTTCTTTACTTTTATTTATTAAAAATTTATGCACAAGTAAAAAAATACTGTACAAAGGTGGACTTAATGGCTGAGGCATTTTCTCCCAGTCAACCTTAGTGTGATGCAGAGACAAAATATGGCAGGTGCAACATACGAGATAGATAGCTCTGAAATAACTATTACATACAAGAATAAATGCTATTAGGTACATATATATAGACACATACATATTAATATAAATAAAATAAACTCTATCAGGAGAAATAAAACGATTGGTAGAGGAGACCGTAAATTGCGCTTAAAGAAGTTTTCACATCAAAAATTATGATATTCAGTTGCAACTAATAAGACTCTCAATCAATTTTAAACAAGTTGACAGAAGGCTACATGGATGACTATGCCCGCGTAATAAAAAGATCTCATATATAGGATGAATCATACTGATTATTTAGGATAAAGTATAGCTAAGTCCTTGGCCCATTATCCAATTAATGAGACAATTCTTCATTGATTTTTTTAGTTTACAAAACAAGCCAGTATGTCTTTTGAAATGAACCAAAGACTTGTATGAAATATTCTTTTTGATGGAGTTTAATTTAGTTGAGGATATCGAAGGAATTATTTAAATCTTATCTTACCATAATTACATTTTAATAGAAAAGACATGGCCAATACTACGTAGGTTTATAAAGAAGATAAATTAATTAAAATAATGATGGTCCTGGATTTGATTCCCAGGTTGGGCAAGGTGTTATTGCATGAGTTTTTCGATAAGGGATTTGTCAGTAGCAGCCCGGAGTCTGGATTTGTGCTGCGGTTGATGGCAATAGCTTCGCCCCCTACTACAATGGACCTAGTAGCAGTAAATTTTTGAGGCTAATATTTATTCAGCATCAAAAATTTACGACTACTGGGTCGTTTTGATGAGTAATAGTACAAATCTGACGACTATTGGTACAAATCGCTCTTCTTCATTTGCTTAAGTAAGTATTAGGTACCTACATAATTATTATCACACAACTTACTTTAAGTAACGAATCATTTTTCTATTTCGTCATGTTGGTACGTTTACCTTATCTATATTCCTTTAACCTTCGACTATCCAAGTTATTTTTAGCTTTACTACTATTACTACGGAGGGAACAGTGACGTCATTTTATGCTGTGACCTCATAATTGTGGAACAGCGCCAGTAAACTGCGGTTTATGATTTAGTTTAAAATTACTAGTGCGTTTAATATCTTTAGTCTGTGTTTCCGTTGAACATCAGCCGGTATATTATATAGGGTTAGTTTTCTTTCACTACTACTACTACGAAAATATGAAGGTGGTGGTCGTGGTAGGTATGGTTTTACTATGATGGAGCATCGACCTAGTTTCACTTTTGTAGTGTCCTAAGGGACTTTATTGCTGCACTCTGAATTGATTAGTTGTGGGTACTTAATCTGCTCTTGTATCTTTTTGTATCTATTATATACTAACTAAATCACTCTACGCAATCTATACGAAATCTTGCAATCTATACGAAATCTTGCAATCAACATCATAAAAATAAAAGGCTTTGACAGGCAAACATAAACACAGATTTAGGAAACTAATTTTCACGAACGTCAACAAATCTTAGCAATAATTTTGGAAGGTAACTAGATACTGGCTTATAGTTTTGTTCTATAACTAACATAATAAATACTAACACTTTCACTAATATGTAAAACCATAAAGTAAAATACAGCAGTTCAAGTTTTCTAATTCACAAACTAATATCAAATTGATAATTTCACTCTCACTTTAAAATACACAATGTTTAAAACAGAAAAGTATTCTCCCACATTTTCACTCATTTCCGGGCCACCAAACATATACGTGAATACATTAATCTTGTGGCTATAGAAATTCCCTTCACCGCATATTTTTCTACGGCGCGGCACGGCGAAGGGCTAAGTGTGTCAAACAAATGGCGATGTGATAACATAAGTGAAAGCGACCGTAACCACAGTACATTGAAATGTACTATTAAGTGTACTACTGGTACTTGAAGTACCGGTACCATAGTACCTTTGGTGTTGCTCGTTTATGTGTTGTGTTAAATATTTATGGATTGCGTAACAATCTTGGTACTTTTTTCGCTGCTGCGTCGTCAACCGTCATATGAATGAAAGTATAGGTATAGTCTGTTTCAAAAGTATCTGGTTTAAGTGTAAACAAATCCTTGTTTACACTATAATCTGTTTCAGGTTCAGGTTTTGAAATCTTACGTAATCACTTGCTAAAGGACATTCGTAATACTTTCATTTGTATTTAGAAGGTTTCAACTTTCTGTCTAACTACTTTATCCAACCAATATGTTATATTGTAATCGAAAAATCATCGTAAAAAATTGAGGTTATGAATAATGAAAAACTTCTTAAGGTGATTCAAAGTTAAAATTTCTGGTTTAAGTGTTAAATATCTAATCAAAGCACAAAATTTGCAAGAGGCATCCATGAGTACGTTTTCTGTTCCATTTGGTTACAATTTCATCACATAATAACGGACACACACTTCCCTATGTGTTTGTTATTCCAGTGTATGGCACTCGTGGGTTGCTGAAAAGGAGGAGGTCCTTGTTTGAACCTCTTGAAAACACCTGAGTACTTAGTATAGCTAAGGTGAAGTCATTCATTAGAATTAATAGACTCGCTTGTTTAGGGGCTGATTCAAGCTCATTATATCTATGAGACAAAGTACTGATGTCATATTTCCATTTTGATCTCTTTAATATCTCGTGTGGGAGTAAGTTTGTAAATTGTTCTAGTGCATCCTGTTTAGCACAGATCTCAGATTTCAGTCGGCAACCTTGATAAAGAATAATCTAACATTACGTGGACGAGTTTTTCGACTCCTAGTGTCCTTTTGTTTGTGTTTTCGTATTTATTTGTATAGTTAGTTAGTCGTATAATATTACATAATAATCCTGCAATGTTCCCACGGCTGGGACTCAGACCTCCTCTCTTTGAGATCAACTCAATTTTCTATCCATACAATACAAATAAATAAAATTGAAGTCTGTTTGTATTGTTAAAACAGCTTTTTACTAATGCATTATGAAAATACATACGGTACTTAGAAAAAAAATCAATTTTTAAAATGTTGGTCTGTCTGTCTGTTTGTTCCGGCTAATCTCCGAAATCGCTAGACCGATTTTGACGGGACTTTCCCTGGAAGACAGCTAATGTTATTAAAGGAGTCACTTACTTTTATTTTAGAACTTACTTTTGTTGTGTGCCTTACTTAACTTGGGTCAAATAAACTTATTTTATTTCTTTCTAAAAAAAGGATAAGGGTTCCGCGCAAAAAAAAAAAACAAAATGAAGTCCAAATTGTTTTCCGACATGCACGCGAACGCAGTCGCTGGCACGGCAAGTTTACTATAAAAATTAAAATAGTGTGGGTTTACACTATTTTAATTTAACTAAGTATTTTTATTCACGTTAGATAAAACAAAAGAACGTGTTGTTTCATGAAAGTGAGTAGCGTGCAGTTATTGACATTTGACAGCATTCGTTGCACATCAATTCAAATAAAAGTCCTTAAAAAGACTTTCGGACTATCGGATTCATTCTAAGCACTTCCACCGCGACTATGTTCGCGTGAATTTCGTATTTTCTCCTACAAATTCCAACACGCATTCCACCACAATAAAATGAAAATTTATGATCATAATCTTAATTTATAGGTCGATATTTTGACGCATCGCCCGCCCGCGCTCTTACTTCGTTTTCACTTAGCGTTTTTTTAATTATTTTTTTTGCTCACCTCCTATGTGTCGTAGCGCGATCAAACAAAAACACAAAGTCGAATTAAAATACAGATGATTCAACGAACTATCAAATGATTCATTTAATTTCGACGCATTTGTGACAAACACTTTTTTATGTTTGTGTAGCTGTGGTTTTGAATTATATAAACTAACGGTTGAGTAATGTAATGACTAAAGGTGTTTGATTATTTTAAAGAACCTTCTTTTGGCGCTTTTATTTAATCGTTTAGGCTGAAAAGAAATTAACAGATTTTCTTTATTATATAAAAGCTATTTTATGATTTCATTCATCTGTACTTATAACGGTTTTATTTTGGATTGAAAAATACTATTTTATGATTTCATTTATAAAACAAACTTTCTATAAGAACACGGTAAAATGTAAAATAATATAAAACCATTCAAGCTACGTAATAGAATGAAATATTTTTTCTTCCATAAACGAGTGTAAAAATAAAGTTTCATTTCGATCCGGTCTAACCGGTTGCAAGTGGGCTCGCCTACCTCGCTTTATGTGTAATATACGAGTAGCAAATAACATTAGTTAAATCTGCACACATTTAAGTTTTAGTCCATCTAAATTGTGGTTTTTAACAAAGAAGTTTTACATAGAACACAACTTTTAAGAAAACACAATTAATCTATAATATAATTCACTAAAGAGGTCGGCTATCCAAATAAAAAAGTCAACACTAAAATATCCACTATTATAATTGAAATATAATTGTTAATTCTGTAAATATCGAAATCACTTTCGAAAATTCATAAAAAAATAAGCTAGATGGCTTCGGCATTTGCTATCTGATTACTTACCATAATCATCTACCTAGCCTTTTCCCAATCCATTTGTTAGGGTCGGCTTCCAGTCTAACCAAATGCAGCTGATTACCAGTATTTAACATGGAGCGACTGCCTGTTGGACCTTCACAACCCAGTTACTGGGTAACACGGTACCCACTTGTGCAGCGCAAGAAAAAATATCAGTCAGACAGGTCGAGGGAAAATTAATTTTCTATGGGTACCATTTCCTATCTGATTACCCCTGAGAAAGAACGGCGAAATAAACAGAGGTAAAAAAGTTTCTTTCTCTTTCTAATTCGAGAGAACTACCCTGTCTACACCACGCGCTACGCGCCCTTTGCTACGCACCCTTTGCTACGCAACGCATGTTATGCCCGCACACATCCATTTAGCCGCTACGGCGTAGGCAAATAAACATGATTCTAAAATGTTGCTTGTATAATCTTGCGACTAATATTCCAGTTTCCGAAGCACTTCTAACCGCAATTAGTCGATAGCTGGTTTCTATTGGTTCGATTTTATGATTCATGACCAAGTATCTGTTTTTATTCGTATAGCTAGTCATTTAACTTGGTATCTGGTGTAAATAGTTAGTTGTTTATTAATAAATAAATAAAATTAATTTGCTCTACAACGTGGTAATGCCGCCAGTCTCTTAGGTACATTACCAGTCGACAGCGATGCGGATGAATTTTTCGACGCTATATTTTAGTTTGTGTATAGTTTTAGTTAAGTTAGGATTTAATTTTGTTATTTTTTTATTTATTAATTGTATATACATATACCTTTTATTCTTTATCTATATAAATTGAAACACAGGACTGTATATGACCAAGCATGTTTCCGGACACTAGCTTTGAGAGTTATTAAAAAAAATATCTAGATGAAATATCGTTAAGATATCGCCACACTTAGCATTTTGCACTTAGAAATAATCTGCTGTCATCATAGTCATTAACAGCTTTAATAATAATAATACAACTTAACTATAGCGTTATTATCACAAGGAAGATGCTGCTGTCATTGTAATTTCAGTTGGTGTCTTGAATTATTTTAATTGCGCTTAGACCTGTGTCATTAAAAGAAAATAATTGATGGGTTCAATAGGGTATGTTGGGGTAAGATCGTTGCTGGTGTAAGACCGTAGGAATAAAATTCTGTAAACGTCTGTCCGCGTTATTACTTCTTCGTTTAACGTTCTGTCTGACTTTCGTTCATTTTGCTCGGCTCCTTATGGTCCTAGCATGAAGTCAAATAACCCATAGCCTTCCTCAAGAATTGGGCTATCAAATGCAAAAAGAATTTTTCAAATCCGTCTAGCAGTTCCAGAGATTAGCGCGTTCAAACACACAAACTCTTCAGCTTTATTATTAGTAATATATAGATAGATATAACGCTACTTTCCCACCCACTTAGTTGCTTTTAAATAAACCTATAGAAAAAGGGTACCTACTAAGTATAAGTTCCCTGACCAGTCCTATTCCGATGGCATTGACAATGGTCGATAGTACTACGAGTTTTCAGTTCTCAAGGCAGCTAGAGCTCGCTAGTAAATCTATATATATAAAAGGAGAACTGACTGACTGACATATCAACGCACAGCCCAAACCGCTGGGTCTAGAGATTCCAAATTTGGCACGTACGTTCCTTATGAGGTCTAGGGGTGCACTAAGAAAGGATTTTTCAAAATTCATCCCCTAAGGGGATGAATGGGGGGGGTGAAATTTCACGCGGACGAAGTCGCGGGAAGAAGCTAGTGTGTTTATAAATAACGGGTGACGCGGTCGACTTGTGTCGTCTTTATCTTAGGTACATATTTGTGAATAAACACCATACGGTGCTAACGACTGATATATAAACTTCCACGTAAACTACCTAAGTAGTTCATTTCTATTCGGAAATTGCACTCTGATTGCGTAACACACAATCTCAATCTGAATCATTTTGAAGGATATTGCTAATCCATTGCTTCATATATTCGATAAAATTGTCTGCTCAACAACGTAAATAATACAATGAATGCTGTTGAAAAGTCAAAATGAAAGCCATTTCTACTGTTAGTGTGTTCTATCTACATATAAAACTACCAATTACCTATAACAAATTCGGTACTTTCTACTCTAGAACCTATCATCAACCTACATAGTAGGTACCTATAACCGCGAACAATGGCGGCAAACTTTTCACCCTTACGCCCTTAGTATTAAGGTTGAAAAGTGGTCCACCGCCAGTGTCCGCGATGGTACCTACCTAATTTTAGTAGACTGGAGATTTAAAGGTAGATCGAGGGTACCTATTTATTCAGAAGTTACATTTGAGTGACTGCAACTTTTTGCAGTAAGTGCAGTAGGTCTTTACGAAGTTATAAATTTCACTGTGTCGTCAATTGTCCCCCTTTAAGTCAATGTATTGTCCCTCTATAAATAGTGTGGCGATTAGTTTAATAGTTTATCACATTAATTGAAACCACGTATTCTACGTTACGTATTTTAAACATATATAATTAACATTCTAGCCGTGGGAGCTTTTTTTCGGTTTAGTATTTAACAACATGAAACTTAATTTGTGATTATTTGCTAACAATACCTACCATAAAGTTTGTGTTGACTTGTTATTATCAACTTACTATCAAAGGTAACTTATTTAACCAGTCTTACTAAGGGGTATCGTTTTACCCAGTAACTGGGTTGTGGAGGTCAGATAGGCAGTCGCTCCATGTAAAATATTGATATTCAGCTGCATCCGGTTAGACTGGAAGCCGACCCCAACATAGTTGGGAAAAGGCTAGGCAGATGATGATCAAAGGTAACTTATTATTAAAGGTTATTATTTCTTTCCAATTTTTACGCTATTTATTTTGTTTGAAAAATTCAGTTTTCTTTTCTTTAGTAAAATTGATTATTTTATTATTTTAATAGATTGATAATATTATGGTTATTAACACACACATGTTGGTTATTGACACAGTGGTCTGTGTACGCAATGTGATAACCTAATCACCACTCAATAGAGTTAAAAAAAACTTTTTTTTATTTTTTTTATTTTATCAACGGGACGTGAGTCAAAGTCTAAATAGCCTAAATAACATAAAATACACTTAAACATATAAAAAAAAAGTTTTTATATCCGAAATTCAATACACCTTTAGAAAAAAAAAACAACATAATTAGGGGCGACGCCTCGAAAAAGCTTCTGAATTAAAAATAAAACTTACCTTCTTTTATGAATAAAGCCAGAAGTAGTACGGGCACAAGTACGCTGAGGTTTGCCATTGTTATGGTAGAAAGTCACGCGGCACTAGTTACGAAATAACAGCACAAAAACGAATAAACACGTTCGTCTCGTTTCACATTCGGCGAGCGAATGGCGCGGGAACATGAGAATGAAACTGCACTGGCCCTTCTGCTGTCGCCCTTCTGCTGTACAAACTGGCGTTTGAAACGCGGCCGGCAAAACGCTGAGGTCGATTCTTATTCTAGTGAACGTTGTTTTACAAATTCACTTTATTTTTCTTCTAATTATTGTGAATTTTATTAATTATTTCCCCCAACTTGTTATTTCTTTTGTGTTTGTGTTCGTTCTCTGCGTCATGTACTGAAAATAAACGTATTTTCTTTCTTTCTTTTCTTTGATTGTTTCATTCTTTATATTCCTGATTATTATTTCTATAATATAGATGTCATGCGGTACAAACGCAGCGTTTTGAACGCTATTGTGTAACAATCCTAAAGCTGGTTTAGCTGGCGCGAATACGGTAGACACGACCGACGTACTACGTGTCCAAAGATCAATGAGCCTACAGACAGGACACTAAACTGCATTTTATTAGACTAGTATCTGTTATAATGCGTGCCACGAAAGATGAGACTTGACACACCACGTGGTTTGACTTGCGCAGTACACGATTTTAGGTCTCTTTAGCGGTATGAGGTCTGAGCGCGGGACGTCATAGGGGCGGCAGAAAGAGCGCGGGAGGGTTCAAGTGTCATCTTTCGTGGCGCTAACTATACTCACGCACCCTATACAGTGTGGCAGCGACATCGACGCGCATCCTGTTACCATGGATTCAGTACCTACATGATTCTAAAACCCCTGCTTTGAAAATTTTCGTCGGTTAATCAAAAAAAAAAAATACAAAAGTTCAATACTTACGCGGTCAAAATGTATGGAACAGCTAATTTTTTCCCAAGGGGGTCCAGAATCATGTACTGAATCCATGGTAACAGCTGGGACATCGACCCACAGGTCGATGTCCCAGCTACCCTGTTAGGTATAGTACCTACATACTAATTCCATGGACCACCTGTTTGATAATGGTTTAATTAAAGACAAACCTAACGTAACTGGCGAAATGTGGGTTTCGGGTGTCCTAAAGGTATACTCTCACTCTGCCTAACCCTTCAGGGAATATAAGCATGGTGTTATTATAATGTTGTTAAAATTGAGAATAGTTTGGAACTTTGAAGGTGGAATCTAATGTTAGACCCTAATTGAACATTGCTTATAGTGCTCCCATCATCTGCCTAGCCTTTTCCCAATTATGTTGGGGTCGGCTTCCAGTCTAATCGGATGCAGCTGAATACCAGTATTTTACATGGAGCGACTGCCTATCTGACCTCAACAACCCAGTTACTGGGTAACACAATACCCCTTGGTAAGAATGGTGGTCCGACTTTGAGGCTTCTGGCGACCCGTAGTGACTGTCAAAGATCAACGTTTGACAGCCGGGATTAACGACTTGACTTACTTTCCGAGGCACGGAGGGGTCTGGGTATGTAAAGATGGTCACCCATCCACGGATCAACCGCGGCAAGCGTAGCTTAACCTGATCGATCGATCCGAGCGGCTGTTACCTACATTGCTTATAGTGCTAAAATTGCTACAAAGGTAAGTGAAAAAAAAAACCAAAAAAAAAAAAAAAACAGACTTTTTAGTAGGCATAGGCACCAACTTATTAAAAGCGCGTGACCATTCTGTTAAACGTTGTTTAATCTAGTCTTTGGTGCATTCGTCCCAAACGTGTGTTGCGAAACAGTGTCGCTGACTTGGGATATTTTCGTTTCGTAACGAGTTTTAATTTCTACGAGCTGAGTTCGGATGTTTCAACATGTCTTGTAATCTTACGGAGACTGCAGAACTGCATGTATCTACATGCAGTTCTGCAGTCTCCGTAAGATTACGTAATTGATTGATTAATTAATAAGAGCCCTGCTTCTCCAGGGCTCTTATTAATTATGTAACTTTAGCTTTTACTTGAACTTCTTTGATGTAAGTTTTAACCACCACTTATTCTTCTGCACGGAACGGCAGCAGGGTGGATGTGGAGCTGTGTCACAAACTATGCTCCACCTTCTATCCTGCCCTCTGGGCCTCAAAACATGCAGCCAAAGTGACCTCTATATGTATCGCATAAATAAGACCACCCGATCTATATCGAAAATCTACCCGTGACAACTGAGGTGAAGTGAACTTGAAATGAGCTGTCATTCAATGGTGTTGATCAACCCATATCATGAGTAGTGCTATTCTGTAAAAACCTTCCGTGAAAACATTGGTGAAGTGAGCTGTTGCTCTAGGGTTTGCCACTATTGACAGCTCACTTTTAGCTCACTTACATAAACACTCAAAAATCACGTAAATTTTCACGGTGAGATTTTTACAGAATACCGAACTTGGGCTTGCTACATCTGATAACAGTCTTATACGAGGTGGCGCAAAAGTTGTCACCCGACGTTCTTTGGCTGTATTTTTTTTAATGGATTAAACCCTTCGTCTTCCAACGAAAGGTTTTCACCACCGTTTTACTCTCGAAAATAATCACAAGTCACAAAGCATCGCGGCGATTTTTTTCCGCACTCTGGATTTTCAACTCTCTATTGAGCCGAGAAGAGAGAATCCCACAGCACTCATCCCAGTGCGTCAAAAAACAGACGGTTGAATTTACAACTCTAGGCTCTAAGCAGTGCGTTGAAAATACAGTGCGCGAAAAAAAAATTTTTTTTTGTGGATGGAAAATCATCAAATGACTGCTCGCACTCTGGGTGGAGCGGAAGGGAGTGTCAGACTCTTACTGACTAAAACCCACCCGTGTTCCTTCCTTAGCCCTTTATGTTCCGGGGTAGCGGTAACTCTTTCCGACAATCCCGCTTGGTCCCTGGGGTGGTCACGGCATGTTATGTGTTCTGGTGCGCCGGTGATGGGGAATACACCCCAGAGGAGGGTCCGGTGACGGACAGCCGCGGCGGGTTCACGGATGAGTGCAAACGCGTGCCCGTGTTCCCGCCGTAAGCGGCAGAGGAAGACACCGTGGAGTATTAGTGGGTTAAAGTCCCACATAACTGCACTATCTCCCCGTGGTAGTGCAGAATGCATGAGCATTTCTCCACGTTAAACAAATAAAATAAAAAAGGCTTCGGCTCTAACGGGCCCCTTCCTTTATGCTGCCTTTGAGGCGCGCGTGGAACACATACGCGCCGCCCGGCACGGGCCTGGTCCTGATCGGATGGTGAGCTGTCTTTGGCTGACTTAAATATCTATTTTAATCGCAGAATGTTTGTCAATCAACAACTTCCCACATTCTTCAGAACAGTTTCAGTCACAATCGGAACTATTTATGTAAGTATAAAGCCGCATGTGTACCGAAATAGATTATGACAGTCATTTTAAAAAATTAGTTCGTTTCCTTCCTTATACTTACCAATAGTTGTTTTGAAAGTGTAAAAGATTTTTTTGATAAAAAAGTAACGTAGAGTTTTCAATAAATTACTTTATGTGACTATTATTGTTAAGGATTTCAAATAGAAACAAAACCAGAATAACCAATGTTATTATAATTGTAGTTTTTACAAAATAATGTGTAAGAGATGACGAGATATCCTGGACGCGTACCGCGAGGGCTGGTTTGAGGTGGCGAAGGAATGGAGTTCCTGCAAGGATTTGGGGGAGGCCTTTGCGAAGCAGCAAAGGCTAACAAAAAAAAAAAAAATGTGTAAGTAAGTATTAATTATTCCATGTTTAAATATTTGTATGCCAGTCCATGCCGAAACATGTAAAATCATAACTCTAATAAGACCTTCATGTACCATGCATAATGCATAAACCGCCTATAATGTTCCCACAGCTGGGACACAGGTCGCCTCTCTTCGAGAGGGGTAATCTACCACGCAGGCCCAGTACGGGTTGGTAGATGTCACATGTCTTCGAATTTTTGGTTCTATTATAGGACACGCCGGATTCCTCACGATGTTTTCCTTCACCGTTTTGATAGCAGTGGTGATGAAATTATTTACACAAAGTAAAGGCCCTGCCTGGGTTGGAACCCACGACCTCCAACTCGTAAGTCGGAGCCGTTACTACTGGGCCACCACTGCTCTCATGTGCCATGTAGGTACCATGAATTCTAGCAAATAAATGTATTCTATTCTATACCTTAGTGGCAGAATTACTAACGATCACTAACCTAAAATAATAAATGGAATTTTCTTGTTTTCACCAAAATATAATAACTGAAGGTAGGTAGAATCTTAAATGCGGTAACGATGGCCACCTAAAATCCACCTTATCGTCCATTTTCCTGAGCCTATAGGCTAAGCTAGTAGCTACAGTAGGCTTGTTTATTTATTGTTCAGAAAGTCTACAGTCTAATAAAATATCTACATATAAAGGTAAGTAATTTAGGTACAATAGCGGTTAAAAATTGCCATTTTAAAAACTTCTTCCAATTAAAAATATGTTATAAATTCATTTAAAAAATAAAAATAAAAACTCCTTTAACTAATATAAATCGACAAATTCTTCTTTAATCAAAATATAAGAAGATCTTGGAATTTATGAATATTAGAAGGTAGACATCGTGACACAGTTTATTAATTATGCTAAAACAGTAAAAAAAAAAAGTAAATGTACACATGTTACATGTACTATAATTATGAATTAAACTACTCATTACGGTATTTAACAAAGTATTCTTTATTTATAGTTCGTCCTGCTGCGGGGTAATCGCGTAACACACTACTCGTATCTATAGAAATGGTTTTCATTTTGACAGTTCAACAACATTCATTGCGTTATTTACTTTGTTGAGCAGACAATTTTTTTGAACATATTATGAAGCAATGGATTAGCAATATCCTTCAAAATGATTCAGATTGTATATTACGCAATTAGGGTGCTGGTTCTAATTCTAAATAGATCAACGTCTATCTCAGAGAGCGGGAAAATTATTGAAACTTATAAGCCTACTGTACCTGTGACTGTGGAAGCACCGTAATAGACTAAGCATGTAGGTCTGGGGCATGCCCCAAATGAGTACCTACCTAACGTTAGTATTCAAGAGGAAGAAAGATCCCGAAGGCCGAAACCCAGATGGTTAGTAAAAGCACGGTATAGAACACACAGAAGGCCAATTCCTGTAATTAAAACCGTCCAAAATCTAGTCGCAATTTCAACTTAGTGACAATCAAATTGAGTCTGAGATCAGACTGACTCAGACAGATGGAATTGACCCTCTGATAAATGAGTTCTGTGGCATGCATCCATCGCATAACGAAGAGTTTTAAAACAGCCAAGCAAACTTCTAAATAAATTCTGCGCACTTTACCTTTATTTCTGCCTAACCCAATGTACGAAGCGTTAGCTATAGTAGTGACATCTATCTTTAAGTAATTTGTTAGCGAAGTACCTTATTCCTTTTCTTAAACTAGATGGCACTTTGACTAGTTATAGCATAAAAGGATAGATGTCGCTACTGTTGCTGAAAGTATTAATATTAATGTGTATTCGTATGAGATATCATGTTTAGTTATACTAATTAGAAAGTACGACTGCCACCTTGGGTTAACTACGAGTATTTCATCTACCCTTTCTGGCTGTGGTGCATTCAAGCCCCGATTTGCATTCCATGGACGATTCCAAAGCTCCCATCCAATGGTACTGAAGTTATCGTGTTGTGGATATAAGTGTAGATCTGGCACATGGACTTTTTATAAGTCCATGATCTGACATGACTCTCCGCTTTTTTAATGTCATGTGGAATAACAATATAAAGGTGGGTATTATAAAAAAGGTGAAATAAATAAGAAGCAATTATTTATATTGAAGATCGCTTTAATTGTTATCAATTACAAACTGGATATTCTAAGCAAACGGACTTGAGACCTGTGTGTATAATTTACAAAAATTCTTTTATACTTAACACAATAACCCATAAGTATTATGAGAGAGCATATTTTCCAACTAAAGGTGTTATTATTACGAAGAGTATTGCAGCCGCGAAATTCGGGAGAGATCGGAAAACTCCGTTGGTGTTACACTTGTCTCCGTCGCATTCCGAACAGTATAACATTTTGACTAATCTCGCGTTTGCGTTTTCGTGAGCTCTTGTTATATCAGCACATGATCCTCGCTCCGAAGCGCAGCCGCGAATGTACCATGACTTCTCCATTTCTAGAAGATTACAAGAAAACCTTTACTTAATAGGTACGTAAGATGTGTCCGGATTGGGGAGCCAATTTATATGTCTCATATTTAAACACGTATACTACCAGTACAGTTACTAGTAGTACCTAAATTTGCTGATTTTGTAGGCACAATCCTGGAATTTGCAGTAAACCCTTAAAAGTTACAGGGCGTTGAAGGTGGTCCTCAATTAAAAATGGTTGTGTCCACCTTCAGATCTGACCAAATTACGCACCATCTGTGGCTGTTAAAACCTCAAGGTCAGTCGGGCAGATAAGTAATGATGAGAAGCAAATCGTTACGGTTTATTTATGAATGGTTATATGGTAGGTATTACGGTTTTATGTCAGAATAATTGAATCAGCAAGCGTAGGTCGTCCCTCTGCTAGATGGACTAAAGACCTTAAAATGGTGGCTGGGACACTCTAGATGCGGAAGGCGGAGCAGAGAGTATTGGGCCTATGTTCAGCAGTGGACTGCAATAGGCTGAGTTTATTGAATGATTCGAATCCGAATCAGATTCGTCAGTTAAGATTACTTAATCACGCATGAATTGCTGAACAGGAGGAATATGGAACACAATGATTATGTCCTAGATGTGTTTATCTAATCTAAGGTACATGAAGTAGTTTCCTTAGAATGTGAGTAAATTCAAAGGCCGCAGTGCAATCACAATAATAAAATAAAATGTATTTTGTTTTGTTTGTTATTTCTCATGTTTAATCTTTTTTTACATCGTATTTTACCCAAACTACCTACTTAAGTATGTGTGTAACTTTTTAGTTTGTAAATTACTCTGAACAACGCCTTGGTACTTACTATATTCTGGAATGATGTGCATGTAAACTTAAATCATCATCTGCCTAGCCTTTTTCCAACTATTTTGGGGTCGGCTTCCAGTCTAACCGGATGCAGCTGACCTGTATTTTACATGCAGCGACTGCCTATCTGACCTCCACAACCCAGTTACTGGGTAATACGATACCCCTTGGTAAGACTGTTTGTCAGATTTTCGGGCTTCTGACGATCCGTAACAACTGTCAAAGATCCACGAATGACAGCCGGGACCAACGTCATAACGTGCTTTCCGAGGCACGGAGTGGTCGTGATATGTAAAGATGGTCACCCATCCACGGACCAACCGCGGTAAGCGTAGTTTAACCTGGTCGGTCGACCCGTGTGGCTGTTATTACTTAGCCACAAGCCTATGCCTCTGCTTGTAGGTAAACTTAAATACTTAAATAAATGAAATACCGAACATCGAAGAGACGTCGCTCTTGTTGGTCTGAGTATAATTTACAGATATTGTGGTGATTGTTTCTTCTCGGTTAGATTGATTGACAAACAACGAGAGGTCTATGCGTAGCAGTCTGTGGGCTGTTGATGATGATGATTTGTATCGGTCGAATCCAATTTTTCTAATATCAGTCTAAAAAGGGTTTAAATTAAAATGACAATTTTAACGAAGCCGAGAGTCCAGTCCAGTCCGAGAATCCATAGAGATCTACGTTTTGGAATGGGCAACTAGCTTCAACTTTCTGACTAACTGACTGACTATTTAATTTTGACAATTCAAAAGTGCCTGTACATGGTTTAATTCAAATAAATGATTTGATTTGATTTGAGTCACTTGTTCTCCCCATCATTGTCCTCGTATTTTTTTTTGTTACTGGACCATACCTGGGAACCTTCTGGTTAGGTACGGAGATAACGAAGGTCAAAAACAAGTTTTTAATGTTATAACATAACTTTAAATAATCCTACGACCCCTGTACCGTATCTTTATATCACTCCCGTTGCAGGCACTCCGTAAGCACAATGTTTTGCGTGCGTCAGGGCGGTTTCGCACTACGTCCGATCCGAATCTGATCCGAATTCGAGAAATGCCGGTCCGGTCCGTGGTAGTGCGGAAACAGCAAATTTTCACACCAAAAATAACAGTGGTTCCCAGCAATTATTTTTGTGCAATGTTACTTGATGTACAGAATGCGTAGTTGAGGGCTGTGTGACGTGTCTTTTTACACCCTCTAAAGTGTATATGCTATCCTTATTGTGAAAGTGGGACTGTTCCCAATGCACAAGAATACCAAGGAATCAAGTTTGTGTGTTTACTCATTACTTTCAATTGACTCTTGAGTCTTACATGTGTGATAAGTGATAACGATGAATGGAAGAATGTTTCAAATAACATTTTCGATAAAGTACCGCGGAGCACATTAATTGTATAATTTTCTTTTCAAAAACGTGACTCAAAGTTTACCACTTGAATAGATAGGTACCTTTGTACTGATTACTGGTTATACAGATATTACTAAAGTATTGAACTGTATGGCTTATTAGGCGATTCGCGCGAATTTACTCGCCCGAAACGTGCGAATCGTCACTTTTAAATAGATTTTATCTTTTTCTATAGACAACTCGCACGAAGTACTGCTACTCGTAATGCGAGGTAATTTCGTAACACAGTCATCATCTGCCTAGCTTTTTCCTTGCTATAATATTAATAACATAGTTGGGAAAAAGCTCTGCTTCTAGTGTAACCGGATGAAAGTACCTATTTACCTACCAGTACCTATTTTACTTGGAGTGACTGCCTAGCTGACCTCCACAACCCAGTTACTTGGTAATACGATACCGTTTCTTAAGACTGCTTGTCAGACTTTCGGGCTTCTGACGACCCGTAACGACTGTCAAAGATCCACGAATGACAGCCGGGACCAAAGGCTTGTTATCGTGCTCTCCGAGGCATGAGGGGTCTTGGTATGTAAAGCTGGTCACCCATCCACGGACCAACCGCGGCAAGCGTAGATTTATCTAATCGATCGACCCGTGTGGCTGTTATTACGTAGCCACAAGCCCCTGGCTGTAATAAAAATCTAGGGCGCTGATGTTGTTATTGGCACTGTAATACTCACGATTGTATTTTTCAGTGTAGACAACACACTTGTTATTTTTAGTATGGTCATTGGTGTACGGGCAGAACTTAGAGGTGGTGTTAGCCAAGACCTTTGGGCAGTCTGTACAGGCGTAACATTCGACCAGTCGAATCTGGTTCGGTGGGTAGGGTGGCCGAAACCGGTTACTGACGGACGCATATGCCTGCGCTGACGCTGACCGATCGACTTCTTCTGGATCCGATTCCAAGTTATCTGATTCGTCTCTTCGACTCAGCTGTGATTCTGATTCGTCTGTAAAATAATAAAAAAATTAAGTCATTGTAAAGAGACACACAGACACATACCTACACAGAGACAGATACATACAGGGTGGGGACATCGGCGCGCAAACTGTAGGTAACCATGAATTCAGCACATGAATGAACCCCTAAAATATATAGAACAGCAATTTTTTTTTTAAATAACCGACAAAAAATTTCAGGTTCAGAATCATGAACTGAATCCATGTTAACAGGTTGCGCATCGATGTCCAGCCAACCTGTATATTTTTTCAAAAACGAAAAAAAAAAACAAAGTACAGAGGGACAACCAATAGAATATAATGAATTGCACTACAGAAAGTCGTGTGGAGTAGGTATACCGGTACCTTACACAAATACACATGCCAGGCCTTTAGTACAGACGCCAGCACATCAAGCTACCCGAAACTGTCAAATTTTCTCAATCAACTTTGAACCTTATGCTTTAGCAATAAAGTTGAAAATCTATTAAAGAAATTTGACAGATTGTAGTAGCTTGATGTGCTGGCGTTTGTACATCTCGTGTCGTTTCTCAAAACATCCTGGCTGTGCACGGCACTACCTGGGGTGGGGGGGGGCAATTCTCGTAATTTTAAGAACGTTCACAGTCTGACCTCAGTCTCAATCTATTAAAAATACCTACCTCTAATTTTTCTACATTTTCGACCATTGTTTGACATTGATTGTCGCTGAAATTAGATTGCGACTAGATTTTGAACGTTTTTAATTACGGGAATTGGTATTCTGATCACTTCGTGCTAATCTAATTAAGAAACAAATGATTTACCTAATGGTTCTGCAAGACATCTGACACTAATTGTTGCAGTGAATACTGCTAAAATTATCACAGCTAGTCTGGACATTTTCCTTTGCAAATGAATAAAGTGAGATGTGACATTTTCAATATTAATCCTTTTATAGAACAAGTTATCATTACAATGGATGGATTCTGTATGCGCCAATGAGCTTGAAGGTACGCAATAGTTGAAGCGAATCAACGTGATTATGATGCAAATTCAGATTGGAGGACAGATAGAAATTTAACGTGCTATATTATGCGTTTTTTTTTTCTTATATTTTATGTCATCATTTACATAAAAATCATATTTTTAAATATTAGAATATAAAAACAACAAAAAATATAAAAAAATAGTAGCCCACCGCATATACATAAAAAAATATTTAAAAAACTAGCTTTTGCCCGCGACTTCGTTCGCGTGGAATAGTGACTTCCGGCAGATTTTTGGTTTTACCCACATAGTTCCCGATCTCGCGGATCTCTTCAAAAATGAAATGTGGAAGATATTCTAGGGAACTCTTCAAAAATCAACATAATGAGCTCTGCGTTTGAATTGCAGATATGTATACTCACTTAGGGCATTAAAGCCGTTACCCAACCAAATGCGTGTAACGAAACCATAGCGCGATCTATTTCGATCCCAACGCCATCTATCGAGCATAGTGACAACTCGGATTATTTATCTATACTTCGTTCGGGCATTTTCTTAAAAAAGTTTTATTATATTGATATTATTTTTTTCATACCTTTTTACAATTTATTTACTTTTTTCCGATGAATTAAAACAATAACATGAACCGAACTCGTGTAACGATCGACACCATTGCGCGATCACCAACTCGACATATTATAGTACTAATAGAATTATCTATACTTCGTTAGAGCATTTTCTTTGTACTAAAAGTTGTATTATATTATATTTTCATACCTTTTTACTATTTATTTACATTTTTCCGTCAGTACTGAATTGATGCCGACTCTTGACCAAAAGATGGCGCTGTATGTCCGGAATAAATTTTATTTTTTATTTTATTTTTGTAATAAAAACTATCCTATGTCCTTTCTCAAGTTCCAAACTATGTCTGTACCAAATTTCACACAAATCGGTTCAGTAGTTTAGGCGTGAAGCAAAGACAGACAGACAGACAGACAGACAGAAAGACAGACAGACAGAGTTACTTTCGCATTTATAATATTAGTTTGGATAGTAGCCCACCGGTATCGGGAACAGGGTCAAGGTACTGGCGGTCAGGGTTCCAGAGAGAGGAACCTCCAAACATTGCCGGCCGAGTCCAGAAGTACCGCTTTCTAAATCAAACCCTTGATCCAGCTGCCCAACGAGAGCCTCCATAGGTGTTGGCCGAGGCTCTTGGCTATTAATCCATTGCCTGTCAAGACTCAGCACAATGATCGCAGAGTCTACATCCCACATGTCGACAGCCAAGTCAAGAAACTTGATTTGTTTATCTTTCTCGACTTTCGCAAGGTTCTCATCATGCGGGACAGTTATGTCAACGTTCATTGCGCGCCGCTCTGATCGACCTATCACCACATTATTAAATAAGGCTTATTGGCAACAATAAGCCTTATTTTATACTTTTATTGTTAATATATTAGATAATTAACTATACATAATATAAATATAATATCTTAACTAAAACTATTAAAAATTCCTTTGCATCGTTGTCGACTGATAGGTATATAATGTACCTAAGAGACTGCATGGCATTGCCACGTAATTTTTTGAGAAATGGATTAACTTACTTTATTTCTTTCGGGTTTGTGCTTAAAATGTGGGCATCTGACCACCATCTAGTGTGAACATAATCATTCCTCCACTACTGGACATAGGCCTCCTACAAACATCGCATCGATCTGTCCTTGGTTTTTTGCATCCAGTGGATTTCCGCCACTTTCACCAAGCTCGAAAGACTGACAACCAGTCTAACCGAGTAAAGTCTAATAGGGGTGCTACCCAGTAACTGGGCTGCGGGGGTTTACAAAATGTAACATAC
Source organism: Hydraecia micacea (assembly GCA_914767645.1). Taxonomy (NCBI): domain Eukaryota; kingdom Metazoa; phylum Arthropoda; class Insecta; order Lepidoptera; family Noctuidae; genus Hydraecia; species Hydraecia micacea. The sequence goes on from OU611794.1 coordinate 9,915,731, forward strand.
TTTCCCTTTTAGTTTAATGTAATTACTCATTTTGAGTCGGTGTCAAACAAACAAAAAGGCTCAAAGTAAAGTGATGACAGCTTGATTGATCTTCGTTGATTGTTTATTAATAATTTAAATTCATATAGGAGCTTATTTAAACTGAAAGGGTTTTTTTTATTTTTATCTTTTCAGGTTAATTTTTCGTCGGTTTAATTTTTTTCCAAAAATGTTTTTTTTTTGTAGTCCAGAGAGGTAGTTGCATAACACACTAACAGTAGCAAAGGCTTTCATTTTGACAGTTCAACAAAATTATATTGTGCTACTAGCTGCGCCCCGCGGTTTCACCCGCATATATGTCGATCCCGTGAGAATATCGGGATAAAAACTATCCTATGTCCTTCCCCGGGATGCAATCTATCTCTCTGCCATATTTTTATCGAAATCCGTTCAGTGGTTTAGGCGTGAAAAGGTAACATATAGACAGACAGACAGTTACTTTCGAATTTATAATATTAGTATGGATTGACGTGGATTAGAAGTAATGGAATTATTGATTGTCATAGTGAATTTGGGCCGTGAAGGGCTTCATTTCCAGTCGCATTTTGTATGCCGTGAGCCCTCAGGGAGGGTTTTGCTTAGCTGTACAGCTAAATCAGCTAGCGAAACTCCGCAGACGTAAGGGGTATCGATGTCCAAACACGATAAAACAAAAAATAAATTAAATTGACGATGTTTTTTGTGGGGTCATCAACCGCAGGTTACTAGCACTTGAAATATCAGTTTAAAATACGGTTTTTCTGTGTAAACTTCGCAAACGTGATGGTATCAACATCTTAACATAAACACACCACACACACACCCGCACAAACTTTCGCCTTTATAATATTAGTGTGATTACACTAAGAATATGGGCGATAGTCTACCTGTGTGTCAAATTTCAAATCCGTTCAAGACTATGAAACACACACAACTGCAAAGCCACAATAAATAAATTAATTAATACTCAATCACATTTATTTTCATTATACTCGTAAGTAGAATAACAAAGAAAAAACACACTTAGAGCTAAACAAACATGAGAAAAGGTTATTTTTTATTCGTTGACACATCAATAGCACACATCAAAATCTCAATAAATATGGCATCTTTTTTAAATAATCTACCAACCCGCACGGGGCCCGCGTGGTAGATTATGGCCCACTCCCTCTCATTGAGAGGAGGTCTGTGTCCCAGCAGTGGGAACGTTGTAGGCTGATTATGCTTATGCTATATTAAGTAATACGTTTTATTTTTACTTGACAGATTCAAAGGCTCAATATTATACTCTATAAATAAACAAAGCAAGTTCAATTGGATTACTCGTCGAAAAATAAACAAGTTTTTCGTCATTAATAGATTATTTAAGACAAAAATCAATCTAAACTTTTTGTTACTGAGCTTATAAGCTGAATTTATAATATCTCCGCTTATATGTACATAAATAAAAAATATAAATAGTATGTTGTCTAACTTGGAAATCTAATAACTATCCTTATCTTATCAATCCCCCGTCATGCCCCCGCGCTCACTGCTTGTGCTTGTGCCATCAGTGGAAGTGTTTGTGCCTTCGGTGCTTGTGCTTGTTCCATCAGTGGTAATTGTTGTGCCATCAGTGGTTGAGCTTGTACCATCAGGGGTAATTGTTGTGCCATCAGTGGAAGTGCTTGTGCCTTCGGTGCTTGTTCCATCAGTGGTAATTGTTGTGCCATCAGTGGTTGAGCTTGTGCCAATAGGGGTAATTGTTGTGCCATCAGTGGTTGAGCTTGTGCCATTAATGGTAACTGTTGTGCTATCAATGGTTGAGCTTGTGCCATCAGTGGAAGTGCTTGTGCCTTCGGTGCTTGTGCTTGTTCCATCAGTGGTAATTGTTGTGCCATCAGTGGTTGAGCTTGTGCCATTAGGGGTAATTGTTGTGCCATCAGTGGTTGAGCTTGTGCCATTAATGGTAACTGTTGTGCTATCAATGGTTGAGCTTGTGCCATCAGTGGAAGTGCTTGTGCCTTCGGTGCTTGTGCTTGTTCCATCAGTGGTAATTTTTGTGCCATCAGTGGTTGAGCTTGTGCCATTAGGGGTAATTGTTGTGCTATCAGTGGTTGAGCTTGTGCCGTCAGTAGAAGAGCTTGTGCCTTCGGTGCTTGTGCTTGTGCCATCAGTGGAAGTACTTGTGCCTTCGGTGCTTGTGCTTGTTCCATCAGTGGTAATTGTTGTGCCATCAGTGGAAGTGCTTGTGCCTTCGGTGCTTGTGCTTGTGCCATCAGTGGAAGTGCTTGTGCTTTCGGTGCTTGTGCTTGTTCCATCAGTGGTAATTGTTGTGCTATCAGTGGTTGAGCTTGTGCCATCAGTGGAAGTGCTTGTGACTTCGGTGCTTGTGCTTGTGCCATCAGTGGAAGTGCTTGTGCCTTCCGTGCTTGTGCCTGTGCCATCAGTAGTTACTGTTGTGATATCAGTGGTTGAGCTTGTGCCATCAGTGGAAGTACTTGTGACATCAGTGGTAGTGCTTGTGACATCAGTGCTTGTGCTTGTTCCATCAGTGGTAATTGTTGTGCTATCAGTTGTTGAGCTTGTGCCATCAGTGGAAGTGCTTGTGCCTTCGGTGCTTGTGCTTGTTCCATCAGTGGTAATTTTTGTGCCATCAGTGGTTGAGCTTGTGCCATTAGGGGTAATTGTTGTGCTATCAGTGGTTGAGCTTGTGCCGTCAGTAGAAGAGCTTGTGCCTTCGGTGCTTGTGCTTGTGCCATCAGTGGAAGTGCTTGTGCCTTCGGTGCTTGTGCTTGTTCCATCAGTGGTAATTGTTGTGCCATCAGTGGAAGTGCTTGTGCCTTCGGTGCTTGTGCTTGTGCCATCAGTGGAAGTGCTTGTGCTTTCGGTGCTTGTGCTTGTTCCATCAGTGGTAATTGTTGTGCTATCAGTGGTTGAGCTTATGCCATCAGTGGAAGTGCTTGTGACTTCGGTGCTTGTGCTTGTGCCATCAGTGGAAGTGCTTGTGCCTTCCGTGCTTGTGCCTGTGCCATCAGTAGTTACTGTTGTGATATCAGTGATTGAGCTTGTGCCATCAGTGGAAGCACTTGTGACATCAGTGGTAGTGCTTGTGACATCAGTGCTTGTGCTTGTTCCATCAGTGGTAATTGTTGTGCTATCAGTTGTTGAGCTTGTGCCATCAGTGGAAGTGCTTGTGCCTTCGGTGCTTGTGCTTGTTCCATCAGTAGTTATTGTTGTGCTATCAGTGGTTGAGCTGGTGCCATCAGTGGAAGTGCTTGTGTCTTCGGTGCTTGTGCTTGTGCCATCAGTGGAAGTGCTTGTGCCTTCGGTGCTTGTGCTTGTGCCATCAGTGGAAGTGCTTGTGCCTTCGGTGCTTGTGCTTGTTCCATCAGTAGTTATTGTTGTGCTATCAGTAGTTGTGCTTGTGACATCGGTGCTTGTGCTTGTTGCATCAGTAGTTATTGTTGTGCTATCAGTGGTTGAGCTTGTGACATCAGTGGAAGTGCTTGTGCCTTCGGTGCTTGTGCTTGTTCCATCAGTGGTATTTGTGCTATCAGTGGTTGAGCTTGTACCATCAGAGGAAGTGCTTGGAAGATTAGAGGTTGTGCTTGTGTCTTCGGTGCTTGTGCTTGTTCCATCGGTAGTTATTTTTGTGCTATCAGTGGTTGAGCTTGTGCCATCAGTGGAAGTGCTTGTGCCTTCGGTGCTTGTGCTTGTTCCATCAGTGGTAATTGTTGTGCTATCAGTGGTTGAGCTTGTGCCATCAGTGGAAGTGCTTGTGCCTTCGGTGCTTGTGGTTGTGCCATCAGTAGTTATTGTTGAGCTATCAGTGGTTGAGTTTGTGCCATCAGTGGAAGTGCTTGTGCCTTCGGTGCTTGTGCTTGTGCCATCAGTGGAAGTGCTTGTGCCTTCGGTGATTGTGCTTGATCCATCAGTAGTTATTGTTATGCTATCAGTGGTTGAGCTGGTGCCATCAGTGGAAGTGCTTGTACCTTCGGTGCTTGTGCTTGTTCTATCAGTGGTAATTTTGGTGCTATCAGTGGTTGAGCTTGTGCCATCAGTGGAAGTGCTTGTGCCTTCGGTGCTTGTGCTTGTTCCATCAGTAGTTTTTGTTGAGCTATCAGTGGTTGAGCTTGTGCCATCAGTGGAAGTGCTTGTGCCTACGGTGCTTGTGCTTGTGCCATCAGTGGAAGTGCTTGTGCCTTCGGTGCTTGTGCTTCTGCCATCAGTAGTTACTGTTGTGATATCAGTGGTTGAGCTTGTGCCATCAGTGGTAATTGTTGTGCTATCAGTTGTTGAGCTTGTGCCATCAGTGGAAGTGCTTGTGCCTTCGGTGCTTGTGCTTGTTCCATCAGTGGTAATTTTTGTGCTATCAGTGGTTGAGCTTGTGCCATCAGTAAAAGTGATTGTGGCTTCGGTGCTTGTGCTTGTTCCATCAGTAGTTTTTGTTGAGCTATCAGTGGTTGAGCTTGTGCCATCAGTAGAAGAGCTTGTGCCTTCGGTGCTTGTGCCATCAGTGGAAGTGCTTTTGCCTTCGGTGCTTGTGCTTATTCCATCAGTAGTTATTGTTGTGCTATCGGTGGTTGAGCTGGTGCCATCAGTGGAAGTGCTTGTACCTTCGGTGCTTGTGCTTGTTCCATCAGTGGTAATTTTTGTGCTATCAGTGGTTGAGCTTGTGTCATCAGTGGAAGTGCTTGTGCCTTCGGTGCTTGTGCTTGTTCCATCAGTGGTTATTTTTGTGCTATCAGTAGTTGTGCTTGTGCCATCAGTGGAAGTGCTTGTGCCTTCGGTGCTTGTGCCTGTGCCATCAGTAGTTACTGTTGTGATATCAGTGGTTGAGCTTGTGCCATCAGTGGAAGTACTTGTGGCATCAGTGGTAGTGCTTGTGACATCAGTGCTTGTGCTTGTTCCATCAGAAGTAATTGTTGTGCTATCAGTTGTTGAGCTTGTGCCATTAGTGGAAGTGCTTGTGCCTTCGGTGCTTGTGCTTGTTCCATCAGTAGTTATTGTTGTGCTATCAGTGGTTGAGCTGGTGCCATCAGTGGAAGTGCTTGTGCCTTCGGTGCTTGTGCTTGTGCCATCAGTGGTAAATGTTGTGCTATCAGTGGTTGAGCTTGTGTCATCAGTGGAAGTGCTTGTGCCTTCGGTGCTTGTGCTTGTGCCATCAGTGGTAAATGTTGTGCTATCAGTGGTTGAGCTTGTGTCATCAGTGGAAGTGCTTGTGCCTTCGGTGCTTGTGCTTGTGCCATCAGTGGAAGTGCTTGTGCCTTCGGTGCTTGTGCTTGTGCCATCAGTAGTTATTGTTGAGCTATCAGTGGTTGAGTTTGTGCCATCAGTGGAAGTGCTTGTGCCTTCGGTGCTTGTGCTTGTGCCATCAGTAGTTTTTGTTGAGCTATCATTGGTTGAGCTTGTGCCATCAGTGGAAGTGCTTGTGCCTTCGGTGCTTGTGCTTGTGCCATCAGTGGAAGTGCTTGTGCCTTCGGTGCTTGTGCTTGTTCCATCAGTGGTCATTTTTGTGCTATCAGTGGTTGAGCTTGTGCCATCAGTAAAAGTGCTTGAGCCTTCGGTGCTTGTGCTTGTTCCATCAGTAGTTTTTGTTGAGCTATCAGTGGTTGAGCTTGTGCCATCAGTAGAAGAGCTTGTGCCTTCGGTGCTTTTGCCATCAGTGGAAGTGCTTGTGCCTTCGGTGCTTGTGCTTGTTCCATCAGTAGTTATTGTTGTGCTATCAGTGGTTGAGCTGGTGCCATCAGTGGAAGTGCTTGTACCTTCGGTGCTTGTGCTTGTTCCATCAGTGGTAATTTTTGTGCTATCAGTGGTTGAGCTTGTGCCATCAGTAAAAGTGCTTGTGCCTTCGGTGCTTGTGCTTGTTCCATCAGTAGTTTTTGTTGAGCTATCAGTGGTTGAGTTTGTGCCATCAGTGGAAGTGCTTGTGCCTTCGGTGCTTGTGCTTGCGCCATCAGTAGATTTTGTTGAGCTATCATTGGTTGAGCTTGTGCCATCAGTGGAAGTGCTTGTGCCTTCGGTGCTTGTGCTTGTGCCATCAGTGGTCATTTTTGTGCTATCAGTGGTTGAGCTTGTGCCATCAGTAAAAGTGCTTGTGCCTTCGGTGCTTGTGCTTGTTCCATCAGTAGTTTTTGTTGAGCTATCAGTGGTTGAGCTTGTGCCATCAGTGGAAGTGCTTGTGCCTTCGGTGCTTGTGCTTGTTCCATCAGTGGTCATTTTTGTGCTATCATTGGTTGAGCTTGTGCCATCAGTAAAAGTGCTTGTGCCTTCGGTACTTGTGCTTGTTCCATCAGTAGTTTTTGTTGAGCTATCAGTGGTTGAGCTTGTGCCATCAGTAGAAGAGCTTGTGCCTTCAGTGCTTTTGCCATCAGTGGAAGTGCTTGTGCCTTCGGTGCTTGTGCTTGTTCCATCAGTAGTTATTGTTGTGCTATCAGTGTTTGAGCTTGTGCCATCAGTGGAAGTGCTTTTGCCTTCGGTGCTTGTGCTTGTTCCATCAGTGGTAATTGTTGTGCTATCAGTGGTTGAGCTTGTGCCATCAGTGGAAGTGCTTGTGCCTTCGGTGCTTGTGGTTGTGCCATCAGTAGTTATTGTTGAGCTATCAGTGGTTGAGTTTGTGCCATCAGTGGAAGTGCTTGTGCCTTCGGTGCTTCTGCTTGTGCCATCAGTGGAAGTGCTTGTGCCTTCGGTGATTGTGCTTGATCCATCAGTAGTTATTGTTATGCTATCAGTGGTTGAGCTGGTGCCATCAGTGGAAGTGCTTGTACCTTCGGTGCTTGTGCTTGTTCTATCAGTGGTAATTTTGGTGCTATCAGTGGTTGAGCTTGTGCCATCAGTGGAAGTGCTTGTGCCTTCGTTGCTTGTGCTTGTTCCATCAGTAGTTTTTGTTGAGCTATCAGTGGTTGAGCTTGTGCCATCAGTGGAAGTGCTTGTGCCTTCGGTGCTTGTGCTTGTGCCATCAGTGGAAGTGCTTGTGCCTTCGGTGCTTGTGCTTCTGCCATCAGTAGTAACTGTTGTGATATCAGTGGTTGAGCTTGTGCCATCAGTGGAAGTACTTGTGACATCAGTGGTAGTGCTTGTAATATTAGTGCTTGTGCTTGTTCCATCAGTGGTAATTGTTGTGCTATCAGTTGTTGAGCTTGTGTCATCAGTGGAAGTGCTTGTGCCTTCGGTGCTTGTGCTTGTTCCATCAGTGGTAATTTTTGTGCTATCAGTGGTTGAGCTTGTGCCATCAGTAAAAGTGATTGTGCCTTCGGTGCTTGTGCTTGTTCCATCAGTAGTTTTTGTTGAGCTATCAGTGGTTGAGCTTGTGCCATCAGTAGAAGAGCTTGTGCCTTCGGTGCTTGTGCCATCAGTGGAAGTGCTTGTGCCTTCGGTGCTTGTGCTTATTCCATCAGTAGTTATTGTTGTGCTATCGGTGGTTGAGCTGGTGCCATCAGTGGAAGTGCTTGTACCTTCGGTGCTTGTGCTTGTTCCATCAGTGGTAATTTTTGTGCTATCAGTGGTTGAGCTTGTGTCATCAGTGGAAGTGCTTGTGCCTTCGGTGCTTGTGCTTGTTCCATCAGTGGTTATTTTTGTGCTATCAATAGTTGTGCTTGTGCCATCAGTGGAAGTGCTTGTGCCTTCGGTGCTTGTGCCTGTGCCATCAGTAGTTACTGTTGTGATATCAGTGGTTGAGCTTGTGCCATCAGTGGAAGTACTTGTGGCATCAGTGGTAGTGCTTGTGACATCAGTGCTTGTGCTTGTTCCATCAGAAGTAATTGTTGTGCTATCAGTTGTTGAGCTTGTGCCATTAGTGGAAGTGCTTGTGCCTTCGGTGCTTGTGCTTGTTCCATCAGTAGTTATTGTTGTGCTATCAGTGGTTGAGCTTGTGCCATCAGTGGAAGTGCTTGTGCCTTCGGTGCTTGTGCTTGTGCCATCAGTGGTAAATGTTGTGCTATCAGTGGTTGAGCTTGTGTCATCAGTGGAAGTGCTTGTGCCTTCGGTGCTTGTGCTTGTGCCATCAGTGGAAGTGCTTGTGCCTTCGGTGCTTATGCTTGTGCCATCAGTGGTAAATGTTGTGCTATCAGTGGTTGAGCTTGTGTCATCAGTGGAAGTGCTTGTGCCTTCGGTGCTTGTGCTTGTGCCATCAGTAGTTATTGTTGAGCTATCAGTGGTTGAGTTTGTGCCATCAGTGGAAGTGCTTGTGCCTTCGGTGCTTGTGCTTGTGCCATCAGTAGTTTTTGTTGAGCTATCATTGGTTGAGCTTGTGCCATCAGTGGAAGTGCTTGTGCCTTCGGTGCTTGTGCTTGTTCCATCAGTGGTCATTTTTGTGCTATCAGTGGTTGAGCTTGTGCCATCAGTAAAAGTGCTTGTGCCTTCGGTGCTTGTGCTTGTTCCATCAGTGGTAATTTTTGTGCTATCAGTGGTTGAGCTTGTGCCATCAGTGGAAGTGCTTGTGCCTTCGGTGCTTGTGCTTGTTCCATCAGTGGTTATTGTTGTGCTATCAGTAGTTGTGCTTGTGACATCGGTGCTTGTGCTTGTTGCATCAGTAGTTATTGTTGTGCTATCAGTGGTTGAGCTTGTGCCATCAGTGGAACTGCTTAAGCCTTCGGTGCTTGTGCTTGTGCCATCAGTGGTAATTGTTGTGCTATCAGTGGTTGAGCTTGTGCCATCAGTGGAAGTGCTTGTGCATTCGGTGCTTGTGCTTGTGCCATCAGTGGAAGTGCTTGTGCCTTCGGTGATTGTGCTTGTTCCATCAGTAGTTATTGTTGTGCTATCAGTGGTTGAGCTGGTGCCATCAGTGGAAGTGCTTGTACCTTCGGTGCTTGTGCTTGTTTCATCAGTGGTAATTTTTGTGCTATCAGTGGTTGAGCTAGTGCCATCAGTGGAAGTGCTTGTGCCTTCGGTGCTTGTGCTTGTTCCATCAGTAGTTTTTGTTGAGCTATCATTGGTTGAGCTTGTGCCATCAGTGGAAGTGCTTGTGCCTTCGGTGCTTGTGCTTGTGCCATCAGTGGAAGTGCTTGTGCCTTCGGTGCTTGTGCTTCTGCCATCAGTAGTTACTGTTGTGATATCAGTGGTTGAGCTTGTGCCATCAGTGGAAGTACTTGTGACATCAGTGGTAGTGCTTGTGACATTAGTGCTTGTGCTTGTTCCATCAGTTGTTATTTTTGTGCTATCAGTAGTTGTGCTTGTGCCATCAGTGGAAGTGCTTGTGTCTTCGGTGCTTGTGCTTGTTCCATCGGTAGTTATTTTTGTGCTATCAGTGGTTGAGCTTGTGCCATCAGTGGAAGTGCTTGTGCCTTCGGTGCTTGTGCTTGTGCTATCAGTGGAAGTGCTTGTGCCTTCGGTGCTTGTGCTTCTGCCATCAGTAGTTACTGTTGTGATATCAGTGGTTGAGCTTGTGCCATCAGTGGTAATTGTTGTGCTATCAGTTGTTGAGCTTGTGCCATCAGTGGAAGTGCTTGTGCCTTCGGTGCTTGTGCTTGTTCCATCAGTGGTAATTTTTGTGCTATCAGTGGTTGAGCTTGTGCCATCAGTGGAAGTGCTTGTGCCTTCGGTGCTTGTGGTTGTGCCATCAGTAGTTATTGTTGAGCTATCAGTGGTTGAGTTTGTGCCATCAGTGGAAGTGCTTGTGCCTTCGGTGCTTCTGCTTGTGCCATCAGTGGAAGTGCTTGTGCCTTCGGTGATTGTGCTTGATCCATCAGTAGTTATTGTTATGCTATCAGTGGTTGAGCTGGTGCCATCAGTGGAAGTGCTTGTACCTTCGGTGCTTGTGCTTGTTCTATCAGTGGTAATTTTGGTGCTATCAGTGGTTGAGCTTGTGCCATCAGTGGAAGTGCTTGTGCCTTCGTTGCTTGTGCTTGTTCCATCAGTAGTTTTTGTTGAGCTATCAGTGGTTGAGCTTGTGCCATCAGTGGAAGTGCTTGTGCCTTCGGTGCTTGTGCTTGTGCCATCAGTGGAAGTGCTTGTGCCTTCGGTGCTTGTGCTTCTGCCATCAGTAGTAACTGTTGTGATATCAGTGGTTGAGCTTGTGCCATCAGTGGAAGTACTTGTGACATCAGTGGTAGTGCTTGTAATATTAGTGCTTGTGCTTGTTCCATCAGTGGTAATTGTTGTGCTATCAGTTGTTGAGCTTGTGTCATCAGTGGAAGTGCTTGTGCCTTCGGTGCTTGTGCTTGTTCCATCAGTGGTAATTTTTGTGCTATCAGTGGTTGAGCTTGTGCCATCAGTAAAAGTGATTGTGCCTTCGGTGCTTGTGCTTGTTCCATCAGTAGTTTTTGTTGAGCTATCAGTGGTTGAGCTTGTGCCATCAGTAGAAGAGCTTGTGCCTTCGGTGCTTGTGCCATCAGTGGAAGTGCTTGTGCCTTCGGTGCTTGTGCTTATTCCATCAGTAGTTATTGTTGTGCTATCGGTGGTTGAGCTGGTGCCATCAGTGGAAGTGCTTGTACCTTCGGTGCTTGTGCTTGTTCCATCAGTGGTAATTTTTGTGCTATCAGTGGTTGAGCTTGTGTCATCAGTGGAAGTGCTTGTGCCTTCGGTGCTTGTGCTTGTTCCATCAGTGGTTATTTTTGTGCTATCAATAGTTGTGCTTGTGCCATCAGTGGAAGTGCTTGTGCCTTCGGTGCTTGTGCCTGTGCCATCAGTAGTTACTGTTGTGATATCAGTGGTTGAGCTTGTGCCATCAGTGGAAGTACTTGTGGCATCAGTGGTAGTGCTTGTGACATCAGTGCTTGTGCTTGTTCCATCAGAAGTAATTGTTGTGCTATCAGTTGTTGAGCTTGTGCCATTAGTGGAAGTGCTTGTGCCTTCGGTGCTTGTGCTTGTTCCATCAGTAGTTATTGTTGTGCTATCAGTGGTTGAGCTTGTGCCATCAGTGGAAGTGCTTGTGCCTTCGGTGCTTGTGCTTGTGCCATCAGTGGTAATTGTTGTGCTATCAGTGGTTGAGCTTGTGTCATCAGTGGAAGTGCTTGTGCCTTCGGTGCTTGTGCTTGTGCCATCAGTGGAAGTGCTTGTGCCTTCGGTGCTTATGCTTGTGCCATCAGTGGTAAATGTTGTGCTATCAGTGGTTGAGCTTGTGTCATCAGTGGAAGTGCTTGTGCCTTCGGTGCTTGTGCTTGTGCCATCAGTAGTTATTGTTGAGCTATCAGTGGTTGAGTTTGTGCCATCAGTGGAAGTGCTTGTGCCTTCGGTGCTTGTGCTTGTGCCATCAGTAGTTTTTGTTGAGCTATCATTGGTTGAGCTTGTGCCATCAGTGGAAGTGCTTGTGCCTTCGGTGCTTGTGCTTGTTCCATCAGTGGTCATTTTTGTGCTATCAGTGGTTGAGCTTGTGCCATCAGTAAAAGTGCTTGTGCCTTCGGTGCTTGTGCTTGTTCCATCAGTGGTAATTTTTGTGCTATCAGTGGTTGAGCTTGTGCCATCAGTGGAAGTGCTTGTGCCTTCGGTGCTTGTGCTTGTTCCATCAGTGGTTATTGTTGTGCTATCAGTAGTTGTGCTTGTGACATCGGTGCTTGTGCTTGTTGCATCAGTAGTTATTGTTGTGCTATCAGTGGTTGAGCTTGTGCCATCAGTGGAACTGCTTAAGCCTTCGGTGCTTGTGCTTGTGCCATCAGTGGTAATTGTTGTGCTATCAGTGGTTGAGCTTGTGCCATCAGTGGAAGTGCTTGTGCATTCGGTGCTTGTGCTTGTGCCATCAGTGGAAGTGCTTGTGCCTTCGGTGATTGTGCTTGTTCCATCAGTAGTTATTGTTGTGCTATCAGTGGTTGAGCTGGTGCCATCAGTGGAAGTGCTTGTACCTTCGGTGCTTGTGCTTGTTTCATCAGTGGTAATTTTTGTGCTATCAGTGGTTGAGCTAGTGCCATCAGTGGAAGTGCTTGTGCCTTCGGTGCTTGTGCTTGTTCCATCAGTAGTTTTTGTTGAGCTATCAGTGGTTGAGCTTGTGCCATCAGTGGAAGTGCTTGTGCCTTCGGTGCTTGTGCTTGTGCCATCAGTGGAAGTGCTTGTGCCTTCGGTGCTTGTGCTTCTGCCATCAGTAGTTACTGTTGTGATATCAGTGGTTGAGCTTGTGCCATCAGTGGAAGTACTTGTGACATCAGTGGTAGTGCTTGTGACATTAGTGCTTGTGCTTGTTCCATCAGTTGTTATTTTTGTGCTATCAGTAGTTGTGCTTGTGCCATCAGTGGAAGTGCTTGTGTCTTCGGTGCTTGTGCTTGTTCCATCGGTAGTTATTTTTGTGCTATCAGTGGTTGAGCTTGTGCCATCAGTGGAAGTGCTTGTGCCTTCGGTGCTTGTGCTTGTGCTATCAGTGGAAGTGCTTGTGCCTTCGGTGCTTGTGCTTCTGCCATCAGTAGTTACTGTTGTGATATCAGTGGTTGAGCTTGTGCCATCAGTGGTAATTGTTGTGCTATCAGTTGTTGAGCTTGTGCCATCAGTGGAAGTGCTTGTGCCTTCGGTGCTTGTGCTTGTTCCATCAGTGGTAATTTTTGTGCTATCAGTGGTTGAGCTTGTGCCATCAGTAAAAGTGATTGTGCCTTCGGTGCTTGTGCTTGTTCCATCAGTAGTTTTTGTTGAGCTATCAGTGGTTGAGCTTGTGCCATCAGTAGAAGAGCTTGTGCCTTCGGTGCTTGTGCCATCAGTGGAAGTGCTTGTGCCTTCTGTGCTTGTGCTTGTTCCATCGGTAGTTATTTTTGTGCTATCAGTGGTTGAGCTTGTGCCATCAGTGGAAGTGCTTGTGCCTTCGGTGCTTGTGCGTGTGCCATCAGTGGAAGTGCTTGTGCCTTCGGTGCTTGTGCTTGTGCCATCAGTGGAAGTGCTTGTGCTTTCGGTGCTTGTACTTGTTCCATCAGTGGTAATTGTTGTGCCATCAGTGGAAGTGCTTGTGCCTTCGGTGCTTGTGCTTGTGCCATCAGTGGAAGTGCTTGTGCCTTCGGTGCTTGTGCTTGTTCCATCAGTGGTCATTTTTGTGCTATCAGTGGTTGAGCTTGTGCCATCAGTGGAAGTACCTGTGCCTTCGGTGCTTGTGCTTGTTCCATCAGTGGTAATTGTTGTGCTATCAGTAGTTGTGCTTGTGCCTTCGGTGCTTGTGCTTGTGTCATCAGTAGTTATTGTTGAGCTATCAGTGGTTGAGTTTGTGCCATCAGTGGAAGTGCTTGTTCCATCAGTGGTAATTGTTGTGCTATCAGTTGTTGAGCTTGTGCCATCAGTGGAAGTGCTTGTGCCTTCGGTGCTTGTGCTTGTTCCATCAGTGGTAATTTTTGTGCTATCAGTGGTTGAGCTTGTGCCATCAGTAAAAGTGATTGTGTCTTCGGTGCTTGTGCTTGTTCCATCAGTAGTTTTTGTTGAGCTATCAGTGGTTGAGCTTGTGCCATCAGTAGAAGAGCTTGTGCCTTCGGTGCTTGTGCCATCAGTGGAAGTGCTTGTGCCTTCTGTGCTTGTGCTTGTTCCATCGGTAGTTATTTTTGTGCTATCAGTGGTTGAGCTTGTGCCATCAGTGGAAGTGCTTGTGCCTTCGGTGCTTGTGCGTGTGCCATCAGTGGAAGTGCTTGTGCCTTCGGTGCTTGTGCTTGTGCCATCAGTGGAAGTGCTTGTGCCTTCGGTGCTTGTGCTTGTGCCATCAGTGGAAGTGCTTGTGCCTTCGGTGCTTGTGCTTGTTCCATCAGTGGTCATTTTTGTGCTATCAGTGGTTGAGCTTGTGCCATCAGTGGAAGTACCTGTGCCTTCGGTGCTTGTGCTTGTTCCATCAGTGGTAATTGTTGTGCTATCAGTAGTTGTGCTTGTGCCTTCGGTGCTTGTGCTTGTGTCATCAGTAGTTATTGTTGAGCTATCAGTGGTTGAGTTTGTGCCATCAGTGGAAGTGCCTGTGCCTTCGGTGCTTGTGCTTGTGCCATCAGTGGTAAATGTTGTGCTATCAGTGGTTGAGCTTGTGTCATCAGTGGAAGTGCTTGTGCCTTCGGTGCTTGTGCTTGTGCCATCAGTGGAAGTGCTTGTGCCTTCGGTGCTTGTGCTTGTGCCATCAGTAGTAAATGTTGTGCTATCAGTGGTTGAGCTTGTGTCATCAGTGGAAGTGCTTGTGCCTTCGGTGCTTGTGCTTGTGCCATCAGTAGTTATTGTTGAGCTATCAGTGGTTGAGTTTGTGCCATCAGTGGAAGTGCTTGTGCCTTCGGTGCTTGTGCTTGTTCCATCAGTAGTTATTGTTGTGCTATCAGTGTTTGAGCTGGTGCCATCAGTGGAAGTGCTTGTGCCTTCGGTGCTTGTGCTTGTGCCATCAGTGGTAAATGTTGTGCTATCAGTGGTTGAGCTTGTGTCATCAGTGGAAGTGCTTGTGCCTTCGGTGCTTGTGCTTGTGCCATCAGTGGAAGGGCTTGTGCCTTCGGTGCTTGTGCTTGTGCCATCAGTGGTAAATGTTGTGCTATCAGTGGTTGAGCTTGTGTCATCAGTGGAAGTGCTTGTGCCTTCGGTGCTTGTGCTTGTGCTATCAGTAGTTATTGTTGAGCTATCAGTGGTTGAGTTTGTGCCATCAGTGGAAGTGCTTGTGCCTTCGGTGCTTGTGCTTGTGCCATCAGTGGAAGTGCTTGTGCCTTCGGTGTTTGTGCTTGTTCTATCAGTAGTTTTTGTTGAGCTATCAGTGGTTGAGCTAGTGCCTTCGGTGCTTGTGCCATCAGTGGAAGTGCTTATGCCTTCGGTGCTTGTGCTTGTTGCATCAGTAGTTATTGTTGTGCTATCAGTGGTTGAGCTTGTGCCATCAGTGGAACTGCTTAAGCCTTCGGTGCTTGTGCTTGTGCCATCAGTGGTAATTGTTGTGCTATCAGTGGTTGAGCTTGTGCCATCAGTGGAAGTGCTTGTGCCTTCGGTGCTTGTGCTTGTGCCATCAGTGGAAGTGCTTGTGCCTTCGGTGCTTGTGCTTGTTCCATCAGTAGTTATTGTTGTGCTATCAGTGGTTGAGCTGGTGCCATCAGTGGAAGTGCTTGTACCTTCGGTGCTTGTGCTTGTTCCATCAGTGGTAATTTTTGTGCTATCAGTGGTTGAGCTAGTGCCATCAGTGGAAGTGCTTGTGCCTTCGGTGCTTGTGCTTGTTCCATCAGTAGTTTTTGTTGAGCTATCATTGGTTGAGCTTGTGCCATCAGTGGAAGTGCTTGTGCCTTCGGTGCTTGTGCTTGTGCCATCAGTGGAAGTGCTTGTGCCTTCGGTGCTTGTGCTTCTGCCATCAGTAGTTACTGTTGTGATATCAGTGGTTGAGCTTGTGCCATCAGTGGAAGTACTTGTGACATCAGTGGTAGTGCTTGTAATATTAGTGCTTGTGCTTGTTCCATCAGTGGTAATTGTTGTGCTATCAGTTGTTGAGCTTGTGCCATCAGTGGAAGTGCTTGTGCCTTCGGTGCTTGTGCTTGTTCCATCAGTGGTAATTTTTGTGCTATCAGTGGTTGAGCTTGTGCCATCAGTAAAAGTGATTGTGCCTTCGGTGCTTGTGCTTGTTCCATCAGTAGTTTTTGTTGAGCTATCAGTGGTTGAGCTTGTGCCATCAGTAGAAGAGCTTGTGCCTTCGGTGCTTGTGCCATCAGTGGAAGTGCTTGTGCCTTCAGTGCTTGTGCTTGTTGCATCGGTAGTTATTTTTGTGCTATCAGTGGTTGAGCTTGTGCCATCAGTGGAAGTGCTTGTGCCTTCGGTGCTTGTGCTTGTGCCATCAGTGGAAGTGCTTGTGCCTTCGGTGCTTGTGCTTGTGCTATCAGTGGAAGTGCTTGTGCCTTCGGTGCTTGTACTTGTTCCATCAGTGGTAATTGTTGTGCCATCAGTGGAAGTGCTTGTGCCTTCGGTGCTTGTGCTTGTGCCATCAGTGGAAGTGCTTGTGCCTTCGGTGCTTGTGCTTGTTCCATCAGTGGTCATTTTTGTGCTATCAGTGGTTGAGCTTGTGCCATCAGTGGAAGTACCTGTGCCTTCGGTGCTTGTGCTCGTTCCATCAGTGGTAATTGTTGTGCTATCAGTAGTTGTGCTTGTGCCTTCGGTGCTTGTGCTTGTGTCATCAGTAGTTATTGTTGAGCTATCAGTGGTTGAGTTTGTGCCATCAGTGGAAGTGCCTGTGCCTTCGGTACTTGTGCTTGTTCCATCAGTGGTTATTTTTGTGCTATCAGTAGTTGTGCTTGTGCCATCAGTGGAAGTGCTTGTGCCTTCGGTGCTTGTGCTTGTTCCATCAGTGGTAATTGTTGTGCTATCAGTGGTTGAGCTTGTACCATCAGAGGAAGTGCTTGAAAGGTTAGAAGTTGTGCTTGTGTCTTCGGTGCTTGTGCTTGATCCATCAGTAGTTATTGTTGAGCTATCAGTGGTTGAGTTTGTGCCATCAGTGGAAGTGCTTGTGCCTTCGGTGCTTGTGCTTGTTCCATCAGTGGTAATTGTTGTGCTATCAGTGGTTGAGCTTGTACCATCAGAGGAAGTAATTGAAAGGTTAGAAGTTGTGCTTGTGTCTTCGGTGCTTGTGCTTGTTCCATCAGTGGTTATTTTTGTGCTATCAGTAGTTGTGCTTGTGCCATCAGTGGAAGTGCTTGTGCCTTCGGTGCTTGTGCTTGTGCCATCAGTGGTCATTTTTGTGCTATCAGTGGTTGAGCTTGTGCCATCAGTAAAAGTGCTTGTGCCTTCGGTGCTTGTGCTTGTTTCATCAGTAGTTTTTGTTGAGCTATCAGTGGTTGAGCTTGTGCCATCAGTGGAAGTGCTTGTGCCTTCGGTGCTTGTGCTTGTTCCATCAGTGGTCATTTTTGTGCTATCAGTGGTTGAGCTTGTGCCATCAGTGGAAGTGCTTGTGCCTTCGGTGCTTGTACTTGTTCCATCAGTGGTAATTGTTGTGCCATCAGTGGAAGTGCTTGTGCCTTCGGTGCTTGTGCTTGTGCCATCAGTGGAAGTGCTTGTGCCTTCGGTGCTTGTGCTTGTTCCATCAGTGGTAATTTTTGTGCTATCAGTGGTTGAGCTTGTGCCATCAGTGGAAGTACCTGTGCCTTCGGTGCTTGTGCTTGTTCCATCAGTGGTAATTGTTGTGCTATCAGTAGTTGTGCTTGTGCCTTCGGTGCTTGTGCTTGTGTCATCAGTAGTTATTGTTGAGCTATCAGTGGTTGAGTTTGTGCCATCAGTGGAAGTGCTTGTGCCTTCGGTGCTTGTGCTTGTGCCATCAGTGGAAGTGCTTGTGCCTTCGGTGCTTGTACTTGTTCCATCAGTGGTAATTGTTGTGCCATCAGTGGAAGTGCTTGTGCCTTCGGTGCTTGTGCTTGTGCCATCAGTGGAAGTGCTTGTGCCTTCGGTGCTTGTGCTTGTTCCATCAGTGGTAATTTTTGTGCTATCAGTGGTTGAGCTTGTGCCATCAGTGGAAGTACCTGTGCCTTCGGTGCTTGTGCTTGTTCCATCAGTGGTAATTGTTGTGCTATCAGTAGTTGTGCTTGTGCCTTCGGTGCTTGTGCTTGTGTCATCAGTAGTTATTGTTGAGCTATCAGTGGTTGAGTTTGTGCCATCAGTGGAAGTGCTTGTGCCTTCGGTGCTTGTGCTTGTGCCATCAGTGGAAGTGCTTGTGCCTTCGGTGCTTGTACTTGTTCCATCAGTGGTAATTGTTGTGCCATCAGTGGAAGTGCTTGTGCCTTCGGTGCTTGTGCTTGTGCCATCAGTGGAAGTGTTTGTGCCTTCGGTGCTTGTGCTTGTTCCATCAGTGGTCATTTTTGTGCTATCAGTGGTTGAGCTTGTGCCATCAGTGGAAGTACCTGTGCCTTCGGTGCTTGTGCTTGTTCCATCAGTGGTAATTGTTGTGCTATCAGTAGTTGTGCTTGTGCCTTCGGTGCTTGTGCTTGTGTCATCAGTAGTTATTGTTGAGCTATCAGTGGTTGAGTTTGTGCCATCAGTGGAAGTGCCTGTGCCTTCGGTACTTGTGCTTGTTCCATCAGTGGTTATTTTTGTGCTATCAGTAGTTGTGCTTGTGCCATCAGTGGAAGTGCTTGTGCCTTCGGTGCTTGTGCTTGTTCCATCAGTGGTAATTGTTGTGCTATCAGTGGTTGAGCTTGTACCATCAGAGGAAGTGCTTGAAAGGTTAGAAGTTGTGCTTGTGTCTTCGGTGCTTGTGCTTGTTCCATCAGTAGTTATTGTTGAGCTATCAGTGGTTGAATTTGTGCCATCAGTGGACGTGCTTGTGCCTTCGGTGCTTGTGCTTGTTCCATCAGTGGTTGTTTTTGTGCTATCAGTAGTTGTGCTTGTGCCTTCGGTGCTTGTGCTTGTTTCATCAGTAGTTATTGTTGTGCCATCAGTGGTTGAGCTTGTGTCATCAGTGGAAGTGCTTGTTCGTTCGGTGCTTGTGCTTGTGCCATCAGTGGAAGTGCTTGTGCCTTCGGTGCTTGTGCTTGTTCCATCAGTGGTCATTTTTGTGCTATCAGTGGTTGAGCTTGTGCCATCAGTGGAAGTACCTGTGCCTTCGGTGCTTGTGCTTGTTCCATCAGTGGTAATTGTTGTGCTATCAGTAGTTGTGCTTGTGCCTTCGGTGCTTGTGCTTGTGTCATCAGTAGTTATTGTTGAGCTATCAGTGGTTGAGTTTGTGCCATCAGTGGAAGTGCCTGTGCCTTCGGTACTTGTGCTTGTTCCATCAGTGGTTATTTTTGTGCTATCAGTAGTTGTGCTTGTGCCATCAGTGGAAGTGCTTGTGCCTTCAGTGCTTGTGCTTGTTCCATCAGTGGTAATTGTTGTGCTATCAGTGGTTGAGCTTGTACCATCAGAGGAAGTGCTTGAAAGATTAGAGGTTGTGCTTGTGTCTTCGGTGCTTGTGCTTGTTCCATCGGTAGTTATTTTTGTGCTATCAGTGGTTGAGCTTGTGCCATCAGTGGAAGTGCTTGTGCCTTCGGTGGAAGTGCTTGTGCCTTCGGTGCTTGTGCTTGTGCCATCAGTAGTTATTTTTGTGCTATCAGTGGTTGAGCTTGTGCCATCAGTGGAAGTGCTTGTGCCTTCGGTGCTTGTGCTTGTGCCATCAGTGGAAGTGCTTGTGCCTTCGGTGCTTGTGCTTGTGCCATCAGTACTTATTGTTGAGCTATCAGTGGTTGAGTTTGTGCCATCAGTGGAAGTGCTTGTGCCTTCGGTGCTTGTGCTTGTGCTATCAGTGGTAATTGTTGTGCTATCAGTGGTTGAGCTTGTGCCATCAGTGGAAGTGCTTGTGCCTTCGGTGCTTGTGCTTGTGCCATCAGTGGAAGTGCTTGTGCCTTCGGTGCTTGTGCTTGTGCCATTAGTACTTATTGTTGAGCTATCAGTGGTTGAGTTTGTGCCATCAGTGGAAGTGCTTGTGCCTTCAGTGCTTGTGCTTGTGCTATCAGTGGAAGTGCCTGTGCTTTCGGTGCTTGTGCTTGTTCTATCAGTGGTAATTGTTGTGCTATCAGTGGTTGAGCTTGTGCCATCAGTGGAAGTGCTTGTGCCTTCGGTGCTTGTGCTTGTTCCATCAGTGGTCATTTTTGTGTTATCAGTGGTTGAGCTTGTGCCATCAGTGGTTATTGTTGTGCTATCAGTAGTTGTGCTTGTGCCTTCGGTGCTTGTGCTTGTTTCATCAGTAGTTATTGTTGTGCTATCAGTGGTTGAGCTTGTGTCATCAGTAGTTATTGTTGAGCTATTAGTGGTTGAGTTTGTGCCATCAGTGGAAGTGCTTGTGCCTTCGGTGCTTGTGCTTGTGCCATCAGTGGAAGTGCTTGTGCCTTCGGTGCTTGTGCTTGTTCCATCAGTGGTAATTGTTGTGCTATCAGTAGTTGTGCTTGTGCCTTCGGTGCTTGTGCTTGTTTCATCAGTAGTTATTGTTGTGCTATCAGTGGTTGAGCTTGTGCCATCAGTGGAAGTGCTTGTGCCTTCGGTGCTTGTGCTTGTTCCATCAGTGGTAATTGTTGTGCTATCAGTAGTTGTGCTTGTGCCTTCGGTGCTTGTGCTTGTTTCATCATTAGTTATTGTTGTGCTATCAGTGGTTGAGCTTGTTCCATCAGTGGAAGTGCTTCTGCCTTCGGTGCTTGTGCTTGTGCCATCAGTAGTTATTGTTGTGCTATCAGTGGTTGAGCTTGTGCCATCAGTGGAAGTGCTTGTGCCTTCGGTGCTTGTGCTTGTTCCATCAGTGGTAATTGTTGTGCTATCAGTGGTTGAGCTTGTGCCATCAGTGGAAGTACTTGTGCCTTCGGTGCTTGTGCTTGTTCCATCAGTGGTAATTGTTGTGCTATCAGTAGTTGTGCTTGTTCCATCAGTGGAAGTGCTTGTGCCTTCGGTGCTTGTACTTGTTCCATCAGTGGTAATTGTTGTGCCATCAGTGGAAGTGCTTGTGCCTTCGGTGCTTGTGCTTGTGCCATCAGTGGAAGTGCTTGTTCCATCAGTGGTAATTGTTGTGCTATCAGTGGTTGAGCTTGTGCCATCAGTGGAAGTGCTTGTGCCTTCGGTGCTTGTGCTTGTTCCATCAGTGGTAATTGTTGTGCCATCAGTGGAAGTGCTTGTGCCTTCGGTGCTTGTGCTTGTTTCATCAGTAGTTATTGTTGTGCTATCAGTGGTTGAGCTTGTGTCATCAGTGGAAGTGCTTGTGCCTTCGGTGCTTGTGCCTGTTCCATCAGTGGTTGTTTTTGTGCTATCAGTAGTTGTGCTTGTGCCTTCGGTGCTTGTGCTTGTTTCATCAGTGGTAATTGTTGTGCTATCAGTGGTTGAGCTTGTGCCATCAGTGGAAGTGCTTGTGCCTTCGGTGCTTGTGCTTGTTCCATCAGTGGTAATTGTTGTGCTATCAGTGGTTGAGCTTGTGTCATCAGTGGAAGTGCTTGTGCCTTCGGTGCTTGTGCTTGTTCCATCAGTGGTAATTGTTGTGCTATCAGTAGTTGTGCTTGTGCCTTCGGTGCTTGTGCTTGTTTCATCATTAGTTATTGTTGTGCTATCAGTGGTTGAGCTTGTTCCATCAGTGGAAGTGCTTCTGCCTTCGGTGCTTGTGCTTGTGCCATCAGTAGTTATTGTTGTGCTATCAGTGGTTGAGCTTGTGCCATCAGTGGAAGTGCTTGTGCCTTCGGTGCTTGTGCTTGTTCCATCAGTGGTAATTGTTGTGCTATCAGTGGTTGAGCTTGTGCCATCAGTGGAAGTGCTTGTGCCTTCGGTGCTTGTGCTTGTTCCATCAGTGGTAATTGTTGTGCTATCAGTGGTTGAGCTTGTGCCATCAGTGGAAGTACTTGTGCCTTCGGTGCTTGTGCTTGTTCCATCAGTGGTAATTGTTGTGCTATCAGTAGTTGTGCTTGTGCCTTCGGTGCTTGTGCTTGTTTCATCATTAGTTATTGTTGTGCTATCAGTGGTTGAGCTTGTTCCATCAGTGGAAGTGCTTCTGCCTTCGGTGCTTGTGCTTGTGCCATCAGTGGAAGTGCTTGTGCCTTCGGTGCTTGTGCTTGTTCCATCAGTGGTAATTGTTGTGCTATCAGTAGTTGTGCTTGTGCCTTCGGTGCTCGTGCTTGTTTCATCATTAGTTATTGTTGTGCTATCAGTGGTTGAGCTTGTTCCATCAGTGGAAGTGCTTCTGCCTTCGGTGCTTGTGCTTGTGCCATCAGTAGTTATTGTTGTGCTATCAGTGGTTGAGCTTGTGCCATCAGTGGAAGTGCTTGTGCCTTCGGTGCTTGTGCTTGTTCCATCAGTGGTAATTGTTGTGCTATCAGTGGTTGAGCTTGTGCCATCAGTGGAAGTGCTTGTGCCTTCGGTGCTTGTGCTTGTTCCATCAGTGGTAATTGTTGTGCTATCAGTGGTTGAGCTTGTGCCATCAGTGGAAGTACTTGTGCCTTCGGTGCTTGTGCTTGTTCCATCAATGGTAATTGTTGTGCTATCAGTAGTTGTGCTTGTGCCTTCGGTGCTTGTGCTTGTTTCATCATTAGTTATTGTTGTGCTATCAGTGGTTGAGCTTGTTCCATCAGTGGAAGTGCTTCTGCCTTCGGTGCTTGTGCTTGTGCCATCAGTAGTTATTGTTGTGCTATCAGTGGTTGAGCTTGTGCCATCAGTGGAAGTGCTTGTGCCTTCGGTGCTTGTGCTTGTTCCATCAGTGGTAATTGTTGTGCTATCAGTGGTTGAGCTTGTGCCATCAGTGGAAGTACTTGTGCCTTCGGTGCTTGTGCTTGTTCCATCAGTGGTAATTGTTGTGCTATCAGTAGTTGTGCTTGTGCCTTCGGTGCTTGTGCTTGTTTCATCATTAGTTATTGTTGTGCTATCAGTGGTTGAGCTTGTTCCATCAGTGGAAGTGCTTGTGCCTTCGGTGCTTGTGCTTGTTCCATCAGTGGTAATTGTTGTGCCATCAGTGGAAGTGCTTGTGCCTTCGGTGCTTGTGCTTGTGCCATCAGTGGAAGTGCTTGTTCCATCAGTGGTAATTGTTGTGCTATCAGTGGTTGAGCTTGTGCCATCAGTGGAAGTGCTTGTGCCTTCGGTGCTTGTGCTTGTTCCATCAGTGGTAATTGTTGTGCCATCAGTGGAAGTGCTTGTGCCTTCGGTGCTTGTGCTTGTTTCATCAGTAGTTATTGTTGTGCTATCAGTGGTTGAGCTTGTGTCATCAGTGGAAGTGCTTGTGCCTTCGGTGCTTGTGCTTGTTCCATCAGTGGTTGTTTTTGTGCTATCAGTAGTTGTGCTTGTGCCTTCGGTGCTTGTGCTTGTTTCATCAGTAGTTATTGTTGTGCTATCAGTGGTTGAGCTTGTGTCATCAGTGGAAGTGCTTGTGCCTTCGGTGCTTGTGCTTGTTCCATCAGTAGTTATTGTTGTGCTATCAGTGGTTGAGCTTGTACCATCAGAGGAAGTGCTTGAAAGATTAGAGGTTGTGCTTGTGTCTTCGGTGCTTGTGCTTGTTCCATCGGTAGTTATTTTTGTGCTATCAGTGGTTGAGCTTGTGCCATCAGTGGAAGTGCTTGTGCCTTCGGTGCTTGTGCTTGTGCCATCAGTGGAAGTGCTTGTGCCTTCGGTGCTTGTGCTTGTGCCATCAGTGGTAAATGTTGTGCTATCAGTGCTTGAGCTTGTACCATCAGTGGAAGTGCTTGTGTCATCAGTTGAAGTGCTTGTGCCTTCGGTGCTTGTGCTTGTGCCATCAGTGGAAGTGCTTGTGCCTTCGGTGCTTGTGCTTGTTCCATCAGTTGTAATTGTTGTGCTATCAGTAGTTGAGCTTGTGCCATCAGTGGAAGTGCTTGTGCCTTCGGTGCTTGTGCTTGTTCCATCAGTTGTAATTGTTGTGCTATCAGTAGTTGAGCTTGTTCCATCAGTGGAAGTGCTTGTGCCTTCGGTGCTTGTGCTTGTTCCATCAGTGGTAATTTTTGTGCTATCAGTGGTTGAGCTTGTGCCATCAGTGGAAGTACTTGTGCCTTTGGTGCTTGTGCTTGTTTCATCATTAGTTATTGTTGTGCTATCAGTGGTTGAGCTTGTTCCATCAGTGGAAGTGCTTCTGCCTTCGGTGCTTGTGCTTGTGCCATCAGTGGAAGTGCTTGTGCCTTCGGTGCTTGTGCTTGTTCCATCAGTGGTAATTGTTGTGCTATCAGTGGTTGAGCTTGTGCCATCAGTGGAAGTGCTTGTGCCTTCGGTGCTTGTGCTTGTTCCATCAGTGGTAATTGTTGTGCTATCAGTAGTTGTGCTTGTGCCTTCGGTGCTTGTGCTTGTTTCATCATTAGTTATTGTTGTGCTATCAGTGGTTGAGCTTGTTCCATCAGTGGAAGTGCTTCTGCCTTCGGTGCTTGTGCTTGTGCCATCAGTAGTTATTGTTGTGCTATCAGTGGTTGAGCTTGTGCCATCAGTGGAAGTGCTTGTGCCTTCGGTGCTTGTGCTTGTTCCATCAGTGGTAATTGTTGTGCTATCAGTGGTTGAGCTTGTGCCATCAGTGGAAGTACTTGTGCCTTCGGTGCTTGTGCTTGTTCCATCAGTGGTAATTGTTGTGCTATCAGTAGTTGTGCTTGTGCCTTCGGTGCTTGTGCTTGTTTCATCATTAGTTATTGTTGTGCTATCAGTGGTTGAGCTTGTTCCATCAGTGGAAGTGCTTGTGCCTTCGGTGCTTGTACTTGTTCCATCAGTGGTAATTGTTGTGCCATCAGTGGAAGTGCTTGTGCCTTCGGTGCTTGTGCTTGTGCCATCAGTGGAAGTGCTTGTTCCATCAGTGGTAATTGTTGTGCTATCAGTGGTTGAGCTTGTGCCATCAGTGGAAGTGCTTGTGCCTTCGGTGCTTGTGCTTGTTCCATCAGTGGTAATTGTTGTGCCATCAGTGGAAGTGCTTGTGCCTTCGGTGCTTGTGCTTGTTTCATCAGTAGTTATTGTTGTGCTATCAGTGGTTGAGCTTGTGTCATCAGTGGAAGTGCTTGTGCCTTCGGTGCTTGTGCCTGTTCCATCAGTGGTTGTTTTTGTGCTATCAGTAGTTGTGCTTGTGCCTTCGGTGCTTGTGCTTGTTTCATCAGTAGTTATTGTTGTGCTATCAGTGGTTGAGCTTGTGTCATCAGTGGAAGTGCTTGTTCCTTCGGTGCTTGTGCTTGTTCCATCAGTTGTAATTGTTGTGCTATCAGTGGTTGAGCTTGTACCATCAGAGGAAGTGCTTGAAAGATTAGAGGTTGTGCTTGTGTCTTCGGTGCTTGTGCTTGTTCCATCGGTAGTTATTTTTGTGCTATCAGTGGTTGAGCTTGTGCCATCAGTGGAAGTGCTTGTGCCTTCGGTGCTTGTGCTTGTTCCATCAGTGGTAATTGTTGTGCTATCAGTGGTTGAGCTTGTGCCATCAGTGGAAGTACTTGTGCCTTCGGTGCTTGTGCTTGTTCCATCAATGGTAATTGTTGTGCTATCAGTAGTTGTGCTTGTGCCTTCGGTGCTTGTGCTTGTTTCATCATTAGTTATTGTTGTGCTATCAGTGGTTGAGCTTGTTCCATCAGTGGAAGTGCTTCTGCCTTCGGTGCTTGTGCTTGTGCCATCAGTAGTTATTGTTGTGCTATCAGTGGTTGAGCTTGTGCCATCAGTGGAAGTGCTTGTGCCTTCGGTGCTTGTGCTTGTTCCATCAGTGGTAATTGTTGTGCTATCAGTGGTTGAGCTTGTGCCATCAGTGGAAGTACTTGTGCCTTCGGTGCTTGTGCTTGTTCCATCAGTGGTAATTGTTGTGCTATCAGTAGTTGTGCTTGTGCCTTCGGTGCTTGTGCTTGTTTCATCATTAGTTATTGTTGTGCTATCAGTGGTTGAGCTTGTTCCATCAGTGGAAGTGCTTGTGCCTTCGGTGCTTGTACTTGTTCCATCAGTGGTAATTGTTGTGCCATCAGTGGAAGTGCTTGTGCCTTCGGTGCTTGTGCTTGTGCCATCAGTGGAAGTGCTTGTTCCATCAGTGGTAATTGTTGTGCTATCAGTGGTTGAGCTTGTGCCATCAGTGGAAGTGCTTGTGCCTTCGGTGCTTGTGCTTGTTCCATCAGTGGTAATTGTTGTGCCATCAGTGGAAGTGCTTGTGCCTTCGGTGCTTGTGCTTGTTTCATCAGTAGTTATTGTTGTGCTATCAGTGGTTGAGCTTGTGTCATCAGTGGAAGTGCTTGTGCCTTCGGTGCTTGTGCCTGTTCCATCAGTGGTTGTTTTTGTGCTATCAGTAGTTGTGCTTGTGCCTTCGGTGCTTGTGCTTGTTTCATCAGTAGTTATTGTTGTGCTATCAGTGGTTGAGCTTGTTCCATCAGTGGAAGTGCTTGTGCCTTCGGTGCTTGTGCTTGTTCCATCAGTTGTAATTGTTGTGCTATCAGTGGTTGAGCTTGTACCATCAGAGGAAGTGCTTGAAAGATTAGAGGTTGTGCTTGTGTCTTCGGTGCTTGTGCTTGTTCCATCGGTAGTTATTTTTGTGCTATCAGTGGTTGAGCTTGTGCCATTAGTGGAAGTGCTTGTGCCTTCGGTGCTTGTGCTTGTGCCATCAGTGGAAGTGCTTGTGCCTTCGGTGCTTGTGCTTGTGCCATCAGTGGTAAATGTTGTGCTATCAGTGCTTGAGCTTGTACCATCAGTGGAAGTGCTTGTGTCATCAGTTGAAGTGCTTGTGCCTTCGGTGCTTGTGCTTGTGCCATCAGTGGAAGTGCTTGTGCCTTCGGTGCTTGTGCTTGTTCCATCAGTTGTAATTGTTGTGCTATCAGTAGTTGAGCTTGGGCCATCAGTGGAAGTGCTTGTGCCTTCGGTGCTTGTGCTTGTTCCATCAGTTGTAATTGTTGTGCTATCAGTAGTTGAGCTTGTTCCATCAGTGGAAGTGCTTGTGCCTTCGGTGCTTGTGCTTGTTCCATCAGTGGTAATTTTTGTGCTATCAGTGGTTGAGCTTGTGCCATCAGTGGAAGTACTTGTGCCTTTGGTGCTTGTGCTTGTTTCATCATTAGTTATTGTTGTGCTATCAGTGGTTGAGCTTGTTCCATCAGTGGAAGTGCTTCTGCCTTCGGTGCTTGTGCTTGTGCCATCAGTGGAAGTGCTTGTGCCTTCGGTGCTTGTGCTTGTTCCATCAGTGGTAATTGTTGTGCTATCAGTGGTTGAGCTTGTGCCATCAGTGGAAGTGCTTGTGCCTTCGGTGCTTGTGCTTGTTCCATCAGTGGTAATTGTTGTGCTATCAGTAGTTGTGCTTGTGCCTTCGGTGCTTGTGCTTGTTTCATCATTAGTTATTGTTGTGCTATCAGTGGTTGAGCTTGTTCCATCAGTGGAAGTGCTTGTGCCTTCGGTGCTTGTGCTTGTGCCATCAGTAGTTATTGTTGTGCTATCAGTGGTTGAGCTTGTGCCATCAGTGGAAGTGCTTGTGCCTTCGGTGCTTGTGCTTGTTCCATCAGTGGTAATTGTTGTGCTATCAGTGGTTGAGCTTGTGCCATCAGTGGAAGTACTTGTGCCTTCGGTGCTTGTGCTTGTTCCATCAGTGGTAATTGTTGTGCTATCAGTAGTTGTGCTTGTGCCTTCGGTGCTTGTGCTTGTTTCATCATTAGTTATTGTTGTGCTATCAGTGGTTGAGCTTGTTCCATCAGTGGAAGTGCTTGTGCCTTCGGTGCTTGTGCTTGTTCCATCAGTGGTAATTGTTGTGCCATCAGTGGAAGTGCTTGTGCCTTCGGTGCTTGTGCTTGTGCCATCAGTGGAAGTGCTTGTTCCATCAGTGGTAATTGTTGTGCTATCAGTGGTTGAGCTTGTGCCATCAGTGGAAGTGCTTGTGCCTTCGGTGCTTGTGCTTGTTCCATCAGTGGTAATTGTTGTGCCATCAGTGGAAGTGCTTGTGCCTTCGGTGCTTGTGCTTGTTTCATCAGTAGTTATTGTTGTGCTATCAGTGGTTGAGCTTGTGTCATCAGTGGAAGTGCTTGTGCCTTCGGTGCTTGTGCCTGTTCCATCAGTGGTTGTTTTTGTGCTATCAGTAGTTGTGCTTGTGCCTTCGGTGCTTGTGCTTGTTTCATCAGTAGTTATTGTTGTGCTATCAGTGGTTGAGCTTGTGTCATCAGTGGAAGTGCTTGTTCCTTCGGTGCTTGTGCTTGTTCCATCAGTTGTAATTGTTGTGCTATCAGTGGTTGAGCTTGTACCATCAGAGGAAGTGCTTGAAAGATTAGAGGTTGTGCTTGTGTCTTCGGTGCTTGTGCTTGTTCCATCGGTAGTTATTTTTGTGCTATCAGTGGTTGAGCTTGTGCCATTAGTGGAAGTGCTTGTGCCTTCGGTGCTTGTGCTTGTGCCATCAGTGGAAGTGCTTGTGCCTTCGGTGCTTGTGCTTGTGCCATCAGTGGTAAATGTTGTGCTATCAGTGCTTGAGCTTGTACCATCAGTGGAAGTGCTTGTGTCATCAGTTGAAGTGCTTGTGCCTTCGGTGCTTGTGCTTGTGCCATCAGTGGAAGTGCTTGTGCCTTCGGTGCTTGTGCTTGTTCCATCAGTTGTAATTGTTGTGCTATCAGTAGTTGAGCTTGTGCCATCAGTGGAAGTGCTTGTGCCTTCGGTGCTTGTGCTTGTTCCATCAGTTGTAATTGTTGTGCTATCAGTAGTTGAGCTTGTTCCATCAGTGGAAGTGCTTGTGCCTTCGGTGCTTGTGCTTGTTCCATCAGTGGTAATTTTTGTGCTATCAGTGGTTGAGCTTGTGCCATCAGTGGAAGTACTTGTGTCTTTGGTGCTTGTGCTTGTTTCATCATTAGTTATTGTTGTGCTATCAGTGGTTGAGCTTGTTCCATCAGTGGAAGTGCTTCTGCCTTCGGTGCTTGTGCTTGTGCCATCAGTGGAAGTGCTTGTGCCTTCGGTGCTTGTGCTTGTTCCATCAGTGGTAATTGTTGTGCTATCAGTGGTTGAGCTTGTACCATCAGAGGAAGTGCTTGAAAGGTTAGAAGTTGTGCTTGTGTCTTCGGTGCTTGTGCTTGTTCCATCAGTAGTTATTGTTGAGCTATCAGTGGTTGAGTTTGTGCCATCAGTGGACGTGCTTGTGCCTTCGGTGCTTGTGCTTGTTCCATCAGTGGTTGTTTTTGTGCTATCAGTAGTTGTGCTTGTGCCTTCGGTGCTTGTGCTTGTTTCATCAGTAGTTATTGTTGTGCCATCAGTGGTTGAGCTTGTGTCATCAGTGGAAGTGCTTGTTCGTTCGGTGCTTGTGCTTGTGCCATCAGTGGAAGTGCTTGTGCCTTCGGTGCTTGTGCTTGTTCCATCAGTGGTCATTTTTGTGCTATCAGTGGTTGAGCTTGTGCCATCAGTGGAAGTACCTGTGCCTTCGGTGCTTGTGCTTGTTCCATCAGTGGTATTTGTTGTGCTATCAGTAGTTGTGCTTGTGCCTTCGGTGCTTGTGCTTGTGTCATCAGTAGTTATTGTTGAGCTATCAGTGGTTGAGTTTGTGCCATCAGTGGAAGTGCCTGTGCCTTCGGTACTTGTGCTTGTTCCATCAGTGGTTATTTTTGTGCTATCAGTAATTGTGCTTGTGCCATCAGTGGAAGTGCTTGTGCCTTCAGTGCTTGTGCTTGTTCCATCAGTGGTAATTGTTGTGCTATCAGTGGTTGAGCTTGTACCATCAGAGGAAGTGCTTGAAAGATTAGAGGTTGTGCTTGTGTCTTCGGTGCTTGTGCTTGTTCCATCGGTAGTTATTTTTGTGCTATCAGTGGTTGAGCTTGTGCCATCAGTGGAAGTGCTTGTGCCTTCGGTGCTTGTGCTTGTGCCATCAGTGGAAGTGCTTGTGCCTTCGGTGCTTGTGCTTGTGCCATCAGTGGTAATTGTTGTGCTATCAGTGGTTGAGCTTGTACCATCAGTGGAAGTGCTTGAAAGATCAGAGGTTGTGCTTGTGCCTTTGGTGCTTGTGCTTATTCCATCGGTAGTTATTGTTGAGCTATCAGTGGTTGAGCTTGTGCCATCAGTAGAAGAGCCTGAGCCTTCGGTGCTTGTGCTTGTGCCATCAGTACTTATTGTTGAGCTATCAGTGGTTGAGTTTGTGCCATCAGTGGAAGTGCTTGTGCCTTCGGTGCTTGTGCTTGTGCTATCAGTGGAAGTGCCTGTGCCTTCGGTGCTTGCGCTTGTTCCATCAGTAGTTATTGTTGTGCTATCAGTGGTTGAGCTTGTGCCATCAGTGGAAGTGCTTGTGCCTTCGGTGCTTGTGCTTGTGCCATCAGTAGTTATTGTTGAGCTATCAGTGGTTGAGTTTGTGCCATCAGTGGAAGTGCTTGTGCCTTCGGTGCTTGTGGTTGTGCCATCAGTGGAAGTGCTTGTGTCTTCGGTGCTTGTGCTTGTTCCATCGGTAGTTATTTTTGTGCTATCAGTGGTTGAGCTTGTGCCATCAGTGGAAGTGCTTGTGCCTTCGGTGCTTGTGCTTGTGCTATCAGTGGAAGTGCTTGTGCCTTCGGTGCTTGTGCTTCTGCCATCAGTAGTTACTGTTGTGATATCAGTGGTTGAGCTTGTGCCATCAGTGGTAATTGTTGTGCTATCAGTTGTTGAGCTTGTGCCATCAGTGGAAGTGCTTGTGCCTTCGGTGCTTGTGCTTGTTCCATCAGTGGTAATTTTTGTGCTATCAGTGGTTGAGCTTGTGCCATCAGTAAAAGTGATTGTGCCTTCGGTGCTTGTGCTTGTTCCATCAGTAGTTTTTGTTGAGCTATCAGTGGTTGAGCTTGTGCCATCAGTAGAAGAGCTTGTGCCTTCGGTGCTTGTGCCATCAGTGGAAGTGCTTGTGCCTTCTGTGCTTGTGCTTGTTCCATCGGTAGTTATTTTTGTGCTATCAGTGGTTGAGCTTGTGCCATCAGTGGAAGTGCTTGTGCCTTCGGTGCTTGTGCGTGTGCCATCAGTGGAAGTGCTTGTGCCTTCGGTGCTTGTGCTTGTGCCATCAGTGGAAGTGCTTGTGCCTTCGGTGCTTGTACTTGTTCCATCAGTGGTAATTGTTGTGCCATCAGTGGAAGTGCTTGTGCCTTCGGTGCTTGTGCTTGTGCCATCAGTGGAAGTGCTTGTGCCTTCGGTGCTTGTGCTTGTTCCATCAGTGGTCATTTTTGTGCTATCAGTGGTTGAGCTTGTGCCATCAGTGGAAGTACCTGTGCCTTCGGTGCTTGTGCTTGTTCCATCAGTGGTAATTGTTGTGCTATCAGTAGTTGTGCTTGTGCCTTCGGTGCTTGTGCTTGTGTCATCAGTAGTTATTGTTGAGCTATCAGTGGTTGAGTTTGTGCCATCAGTGGAAGTGCCTGTGCCTTCGGTACTTGTGCTTGTTCCATCAGTGGTAATTGTTGTGCTATCAGTTGTTGAGCTTGTGCCATCAGTGGAAGTGCTTGTGCCTTCGGTGCTTGTGCTTGTTCCATCAGTGGTAATTTTTGTGCTATCAGTGGTTGAGCTTGTGCCATCAGTAAAAGTGATTGTGCCTTCGGTGCTTGTGCTTGTTCCATCAGTAGTTTTTGTTGAGCTATCAGTGGTTGAGCTTGTGCCATCAGTAGAAGAGCTTGTGCCTTCGGTGCTTGTGCGTGTGCCATCAGTGGAAGTGCTTGTGCCTTCGGTGCTTGTGCTTGTGCCATCAGTGGAAGTGCTTGTGCCTTCGGTGCTTGTGCTTGTGCCATCAGTGGAAGTGCTTGTGCCTTCGGTGCTTGTGCTTGTTCCATCAGTGGTCATTTTTGTGCTATCAGTGGTTGAGCTTGTGCCATCAGTGGAAGTACCTGTGCCTTCGGTGCTTGTGCTTGTTCCATCAGTGGTAATTGTTGTGCTATCAGTAGTTGTGCTTGTGCCTTCGGTGCTTGTGCTTGTGTCATCAGTAGTTATTGTTGAGCTATCAGTGGTTGAGTTTGTGCCATCAGTGGAAGTGCCTGTGCCTTCGGTGCTTGTGCTTGTGCCATCAGTGGTAAATGTTGTGCTATCAGTGGTTGAGCTTGTGTCATCAGTGGAAGTGCTTGTGCCTTCGGTGCTTGTGCTTGTGCCATCAGTGGAAGTGCTTGTGCCTTCGGTGCTTGTGCTTGTGCCATCAGTAGTAAATGTTGTGCTATCAGTGGTTGAGCTTGTGTCATCAGTGGAAGTGCTTGTGCCTTCGGTGCTTGTGCTTGTGCCATCAGTAGTTATTGTTGAGCTATCAGTGGTTGAGTTTGTGCCATCAGTGGAAGTGCTTGTGCCTTCGGTGCTTGTGCTTGTTCCATCAGTAGTTATTGTTGTGCTATCAGTGGTTGAGCTTGTGCCATCAGTGGAAGTGCTTGTGCCTTCGGTGCTTGTGCTTGTGCCATCAGTGGTAAATGTTGTGCTATCAGTGGTTGAGCTTGTGTCATCAGTGGAAGTGCTTGTGCCTTCGGTGCTTGTGCTTGTGCCATCAGTGGAAGGGCTTGTGCCTTCGGTGCTTGTGCTTGTGCCATCAGTGGTAAATGTTGTGCTATTAGTGGTTGAGCTTGTGTCATCAGTGGAAGTGCTTGTGCCTTCGGTGCTTGTGCTTGTGCTATCAGTAGTTATTGTTGAGCTATCAGTGGTTGAGTTTGTGCCATCAGTGGAAGTGCTTGTGCCTTCGGTGCTTGTGCTTGTGCCATCAGTGGAAGTGCTTGTGCCTTCGGTGCTTGTGCTTGTTCTATCAGTAGTTTTTGTTGAGCTATCAGTGGTTGAGCTAGTGCCTTCGGTGCTTGTGCCATCAGTGGAAGTGCTTATGCCTTCGGTGCTTGTGCTTGTTGCATCAGTAGTTATTGTTGTGCTATCAGTGGTTGAGCTTGTGCCATCAGTGGAACTGCTTAAGCCTTCGGTGCTTGTGCTTGTGCCATCAGTGGTAATTGTTGTGCTATCAGTGGTTGAGCTTGTGCCATCAGTGGAAGTGCTTGTGCCTTCGGTGCTTGTGCTTGTGCCATCAGTGGAAGTGCTTGTGCCTTCGGTGATTGTGCTTGTTCCATCAGTAGTTATTGTTGTGCTATCAGTGGTTGAGCTGGTGCCATCAGTGGAAGTGCTTGTACCTTCGGTGCTTGTGCTTGTTCCATCAGTGGTAATTTTTGTGCTATCAGTGGTTGAGCTAGTGCCATCAGTGGAAGTGCTTGTGCCTTCGGTGCTTGTGCTTGTTCCATCAGTAGTTTTTGTTGAGCTATCATTGGTTGAGCTTGTGCCATCAGTGGAAGTGCTTGTGCCTTCGGTGCTTGTGCTTGTGCCATCAGTGGAAGTGCTTGTGCCTTCGGTGCTTGTGCTTCTGCCATCAGTAGTTACTGTTGTGATATCAGTGGTTGAGCTTGTGCCATCAGTGGAAGTACTTGTGACATCAGTGGTAGTGCTTGTAATATTAGTGCTTGTGCTTGTGCCATCAGTGGAAGTGCTTGTGCCTTCGGTGCTTGTGCTTGTTCCATCAGTGGTCATTTTTGTGCTATCAGTGGTTGAGCTTGTGCCATCAGTGGAAGTACCTGTGCCTTCGGTGCTTGTGCTTGTTCCATCAGTGGTAATTGTTGTGCTATCAGTAGTTGTGCTTGTGCCTTCGGTGCTTGTGCTTGTGTCATCAGTAGTTATTGTTGAGCTATCAGTGGTTGAGTTTGTGCCATCAGTGGAAGTGCCTGTGCCTTCGGTACTTGTGCTTGTTCCATCAGTGGTAATTGTTGTGCTATCAGTTGTTGAGCTTGTGCCATCAGTGGAAGTGCTTGTGCCTTCGGTGCTTGTGCTTGTTCCATCAGTGGTAATTTTTGTGCTATCAGTGGTTGAGCTTGTGCCATCAGTAAAAGTGATTGTGCCTTCGGTGCTTGTGCTTGTTCCATCAGTAGTTTTTGTTGAGCTATCAGTGGTTGAGCTTGTGCCATCAGTAGAAGAGCTTGTGCCTTCGGTGCTTGTGCGTGTGCCATCAGTGGAAGTGCTTGTGCCTTCGGTGCTTGTGCTTGTGCCATCAGTGGAAGTGCTTGTGCCTTCGGTGCTTGTGCTTGTGCCATCAGTGGAAGTGCTTGTGCCTTCGGTGCTTGTGCTTGTTCCATCAGTGGTCATTTTTGTGCTATCAGTGGTTGAGCTTGTGCCATCAGTGGAAGTACCTGTGCCTTCGGTGCTTGTGCTTGTTCCATCAGTGGTAATTGTTGTGCTATCAGTAGTTGTGCTTGTGCCTTCGGTGCTTGTGCTTGTGTCATCAGTAGTTATTGTTGAGCTATCAGTGGTTGAGTTTGTGCCATCAGTGGAAGTGCCTGTGCCTTCGGTGCTTGTGCTTGTGCCATCAGTGGTAAATGTTGTGCTATCAGTGGTTGAGCTTGTGTCATCAGTGGAAGTGCTTGTGCCTTCGGTGCTTGTGCTTGTGCCATCAGTGGAAGTGCTTGTGCCTTCGGTGCTTGTGCTTGTGCCATCAGTAGTAAATGTTGTGCTATCAGTGGTTGAGCTTGTGTCATCAGTGGAAGTGCTTGTGCCTTCGGTGCTTGTGCTTGTGCCATCAGTAGTTATTGTTGAGCTATCAGTGGTTGAGTTTGTGCCATCAGTGGAAGTGCTTGTGCCTTCGGTGCTTGTGCTTGTTCCATCAGTAGTTATTGTTGTGCTATCAGTGGTTGAGCTTGTGCCATCAGTGGAAGTGCTTGTGCCTTCGGTGCTTGTGCTTGTGCCATCAGTGGTAAATGTTGTGCTATCAGTGGTTGAGCTTGTGTCATCAGTGGAAGTGCTTGTGCCTTCGGTGCTTGTGCTTGTGCCATCAGTGGAAGGGCTTGTGCCTTCGGTGCTTGTGCTTGTGCCATCAGTGGTAAATGTTGTGCTATTAGTGGTTGAGCTTGTGTCATCAGTGGAAGTGCTTGTGCCTTCGGTGCTTGTGCTTGTGCTATCAGTAGTTATTGTTGAGCTATCAGTGGTTGAGTTTGTGCCATCAGTGGAAGTGCTTGTGCCTTCGGTGCTTGTGCTTGTGCCATCAGTGGAAGTGCTTGTGCCTTCGGTGCTTGTGCTTGTTCTATCAGTAGTTTTTGTTGAGCTATCAGTGGTTGAGCTAGTGCCTTCGGTGCTTGTGCCATCAGTGGAAGTGCTTATGCCTTCGGTGCTTGTGCTTGTTGCATCAGTAGTTATTGTTGTGCTATCAGTGGTTGAGCTTGTGCCATCAGTGGAACTGCTTAAGCCTTCGGTGCTTGTGCTTGTGCCATCAGTGGTAATTGTTGTGCTATCAGTGGTTGAGCTTGTGCCATCAGTGGAAGTGCTTGTGCCTTCGGTGCTTGTGCTTGTGCCATCAGTGGAAGTGCTTGTGCCTTCGGTGATTGTGCTTGTTCCATCAGTAGTTATTGTTGTGCTATCAGTGGTTGAGCTGGTGCCATCAGTGGAAGTGCTTGTACCTTCGGTGCTTGTGCTTGTTCCATCAGTGGTAATTTTTGTGCTATCAGTGGTTGAGCTAGTGCCATCAGTGGAAGTGCTTGTGCCTTCGGTGCTTGTGCTTGTTCCATCAGTAGTTTTTGTTGAGCTATCATTGGTTGAGCTTGTGCCATCAGTGGAAGTGCTTGTGCCTTCGGTGCTTGTGCTTGTGCCATCAGTGGAAGTGCTTGTGCCTTCGGTGCTTGTGCTTCTGCCATCAGTAGTTACTGTTGTGATATCAGTGGTTGAGCTTGTGCCATCAGTGGAAGTACTTGTGACATCAGTGGTAGTGCTTGTAATATTAGTGCTTGTGCTTGTTCCATCAGTGGTAATTGTTGTGCTATCAGTTGTTGAGCTTGTGCCATCAGTGGAAGTGCTTGTGCCTTCGGTGCTTGTGCTTGTTCCATCAGTGGTAATTTTTGTGCTATCAGTGGTTGAGCTTGTGCCATCAGTAAAAGTGATTGTGCCTTCGGTGCTTGTGCTTGTTCCATCAGTAGTTTTTGTTGAGCTATCAGTGGTTGAGCTTGTGCCATCAGTAGAAGAGCTTGTGCCTTCGGTGCTTGTGCCATCAGTGGAAGTGCTTGTGCCTTCAGTGCTTGTGCTTGTTCCATCGGTAGTTATTTTTGTGCTATCAGTGGTTGAGCTTGTGCCATCAGTGGAAGTGCTTGTGCCTTCGGTGCTTGTGCTTGTGCCATCAGTGGAAGTGCTTGTGCCTTCGGTGCTTGTGCTTGTGCTATCAGTGGAAGTGCTTGTGCCTTCGGTGCTTGTACTTGTTCCATCAGTGGTAATTGTTGTGCCATCAGTGGAAGTGCTTGTGCCTTCGGTGCTTGTGCTTGTGCCATCAGTGGAAGTGCTTGTGCCTTCGGTGCTTGTACTTGTTCCATCAGTGGTAATTGTTGTGCCATCAGTGGAAGTGCTTGTGCCTTCGGTGCTTGTGCTTGTGCCATCAGTGGAAGTGCTTGTGCCTTCGGTGCTTGTGCTTGTTCCATCAGTGGTCATTTTTGTGCTATCAGTGGTTGAGCTTGTGCCATCAGTGGAAGTACCTGTGCCTTCGGTGCTTGTGCTTGTTCCATCAGTGGTAATTGTTGTGCTATCAGTAGTTGTGCTTGTGCCTTCGGTGCTTGTGCTTGTGTCATCAGTAGTTATTGTTGAGCTATCAGTGGTTGAGTTTGTGCCATCAGTGGAAGTGCCTGTGCCTTCGGTACTTGTGCTTGTTCCATCAGTGGTTATTTTTGTGCTATCAGTAGTTGTGCTTGTGCCATCAGTGGAAGTGCTTGTGCCTTCGGTGCTTGTGCTTGTTCCATCAGTGGTTGTTTTTGTGCTATCAGTAGTTGTGCTTGTGCCTTCGGTGCTTGTGCTTGTTTCATCAGTAGTTATTGTTGTGCCATCAGTGGTTGAGCTTGTGTCATCAGTGGAAGTGCTTGTTCGTTCGGTGCTTGTGCTTGTGCCATCAGTGGAAGTGCTTGTGCCTTCGGTGCTTGTACTTGTTCCATCAGTGGTAATTGTTGTGCCATCAGTGGAAGTGCTTGTGCCTTCGGTGCTTGTGCTTGTGCCATCAGTGGAAGTGCTTGTGCCTTCGGTGCTTGTGCTTGTGTCATCAGTAGTTATTGTTGAGCTATCAGTGGTTGAGTTTGTGCCATCAGTGGAAGTGCCTGTGCCTTCGGTACTTGTGCTTGTTCCATCAGTGGTTATTTTTGTGCTATCAGTAGTTGTGCTTGTGCCATCAGTGGAAGTGCTTGTGCCTTCGGTGCTTGTGCTTGTTCCATCAGTGGTAATTGTTGTGCTATCAGTGGTTGAGCTTGTACCATCAGAGGAAGTGCTTGAAAGGTTAGAAGTTGTGCTTGTGTCTTCGGTGCTTGTGCTTGTTCCATCAGTAGTTATTGTTGAGCTATCAGTGGTTGAATTTGTGCCATCAGTGGACGTGCTTGTGCCTTCGGTGCTTGTGCTTGTTCCATCAGTGGTTGTTTTTGTGCTATCAGTAGTTGTGCTTGTGCCTTCGGTGCTTGTGCTTGTTTCATCAGTAGTTATTGTTGTGCCATCAGTGGTTGAGCTTGTGTCATCAGTGGAAGTGCTTGTTCGTTCGGTGCTTGTGCTTGTGCCATCAGTGGAAGTGCTTGTGCCTTCGGTGCTTGTGCTTGTTCCATCAGTGGTCATTTTTGTGCTATCAGTGGTTGAGCTTGTGCCATCAGTGGAAGTACCTGTGCCTTCGGTGCTTGTGCTTGTTCCATCAGTGGTAATTGTTGTGCTATCAGTAGTTGTGCTTGTGCCTTCGGTGCTTGTGCTTGTGTCATCAGTAGTTATTGTTGAGCTATCAGTGGTTGAGTTTGTGCCATCAGTGGAAGTGCCTGTGCCTTCGGTACTTGTGCTTGTTCCATCAGTGGTTATTTTTGTGCTATCAGTAGTTGTGCTTGTGCCATCAGTGGAAGTGCTTGTGCCTTCAGTGCTTGTGCTTGTTCCATCAGTGGTAATTGTTGTGCTATCAGTGGTTGAGCTTGTACCATCAGAGGAAGTGCTTGAAAGATTAGAGGTTGTGCTTGTGTCTTCGGTGCTTGTGCTTGTTCCATCGGTAGTTATTTTTGTGCTATCAGTGGTTGAGCTTGTGCCATCAGTGGAAGTGCTTGTGCCTTCGGTGGAAGTGCTTGTGCCTTCGGTGCTTGTGCTTGTGCCATCAGTAGTTATTTTTGTGCTATCAGTGGTTGAGCTTGTGCCATCAGTGGAGGTGCTTGTGCCTTCGGTGCTTGTGCTTGTGCCATCAGTGGAAGTGCTTGTGCCTTCGGTGCTTGTGCTTGTGCCATCAGTACTTATTGTTGAGCTATCAGTGGTTGAGTTTGTGCCATCAGTGGAAGTGCTTGTGCCTTCGGTGCTTGTGCTTGTGCTATCAGTGGTAATTGTTGTGCTATCAGTGGTTGAGCTTGTGCCATCAGTGGAAGTGCTTGTGCCTTCGGTGCTTGTGCTTGTGCCATCAGTGGAAGTGCTTGTGCCTTCGGTGCTTGTGCTTGTGCCATTAGTACTTATTGTTGAGCTATCAGTGGTTGAGTTTGTGCCATCAGTGGAAGTGCTTGTGCCTTCGGTGCTTGTGCTTGTGCTATCAGTGGAAGTGCCTGTGCTTTCGGTGCTTGTGCTTGTTCTATCAG
This sequence comes from Hydraecia micacea, assembly GCA_914767645.1. Classification (NCBI taxonomy): domain Eukaryota; kingdom Metazoa; phylum Arthropoda; class Insecta; order Lepidoptera; family Noctuidae; genus Hydraecia; species Hydraecia micacea. The sequence goes on from OU611794.1 coordinate 9,953,461, forward strand.
TGGTAATTGTTGTGCTATCAGTGGTTGAGCTTGTGCCATCAGTGGAAGTGCTTGTGCCTTCGGTGATTGTGCTTGTTCCATCAGTGGTCATTTTTGTGTTATCAGTGGTTGAGCTTGTGCCATCAGTGGTTATTGTTGTGCTATCAGTAGTTGTGCTTGTGCCTTCGGTGCTTGTGCTTGTTTCATCAGTAGTTATTGTTGTGCTATCAGTGGTTGAGCTTGTGTCATCAGTAGTTATTGTTGAGCTATTAGTGGTTGAGTTTGTGCCATCAGTGGAAGTGCTTGTGCCTTCGGTGCTTGTGCTTGTGCCATCAGTGGAAGTGCTTGTGCCTTCGGTGCTTGTGCTTGTTCCATCAGTGGTAATTGTTGTGCTATCAGTAGTTGTGCTTTTGCCTTCGGTGCTTGTGCTTGTTTCATCAGTAGTTATTGTTGTGCTATCAGTGGTTGAGCTTGTGCCATCAGTGGAAGTGCTTGTGCCTTCGGTGCTTGTGCTTGTTCCATCAGTGGTAATTGTTGTGCTATCAGTAGTTGTGCTTGTGCCTTCGGTGCTTGTGCTTGTTTCATCATTAGTTATTGTTGTGCTATCAGTGGTTGAGCTTGTTCCATCAGTGGAAGTGCTTCTGCCTTCGGTGCTTGTGCTTGTGCCATCAGTAGTTATTGTTGTGCTATCAGTGGTTGAGCTTGTGCCATCAGTGGAAGTGCTTGTGCCTTCGGTGCTTGTGCTTGTTCCATCAGTGGTAATTGTTGTGCTATCAGTGGTTGAGCTTGTGCCATCAGTGGAAGTACTTGTGCCTTCGGTGCTTGTGCTTGTTCCATCAGTGGTAATTGTTGTGCTATCAGTAGTTGTGCTTGTGCCTTCGGTGCTTGTGCTTGTTTCATCATTAGTTATTGTTGTGCTATCAGTGGTTGAGCTTGTTCCATCAGTGGAAGTGCTTGTGCCTTCGGTGCTTGTACTTGTTCCATCAGTGGTAATTGTTGTGCCATCAGTGGAAGTGCTTGTGCCTTCGGTGCTTGTGCTTGTGCCATCAGTGGAAGTGCTTGTTCCATCAGTGGTAATTGTTGTGCTATCAGTGGTTGAGCTTGTGCCATCAGTGGAAGTGCTTGTGCCTTCGGTGCTTGTGCTTGTTCCATCAGTGGTAATTGTTGTGCCATCAGTGGAAGTGCTTGTGCCTTCGGTGCTTGTGCTTGTTTCATCAGTAGTTATTGTTGTGCTATCAGTGGTTGAGCTTGTGTCATCAGTGGAAGTGCTTGTGCCTTCGGTGCTTGTGCCTGTTCCATCAGTGGTTGTTTTTGTGCTATCAGTAGTTGTGCTTGTGCCTTCGGTGCTTGTGCTTGTTTCATCAGTAGTTATTGTTGTGCTATCAGTGGTTGAGCTTGTGTCATCAGTGGAAGTGCTTGTTCCTTCGGTGCTTGTGCTTGTTCCATCAGTTGTAATTGTTGTGCTATCAGTGGTTGAGCTTGTACCATCAGAGGAAGTGCTTGAAAGATTAGAGGTTGTGCTTGTGTCTTCGGTGCTTGTGCTTGTTCCATCGGTAGTTATTTTTGTGCTATCAGTGGTTGAGCTTGTGCCATCAGTGGAAGTGCTTGTGCCTTCGGTGGAAGTGCTTGTGCCTTCGGTGCTTGTGCTTGTTTCATCAGTGGTAATTGTTGTGCTATCAGTGGTTGAGCTTGTGCCATCAGTGGAAGTGCTTGTGCCTTCGGTGCTTGTGCTTGTTCCATCAGTGGTAATTGTTGTGCTATCAGTGGTTGAGCTTGTGTCATCAGTGGAAGTGCTTGTGCCTTCGGTGCTTGTGCTTGTTCCATCAGTGGTAATTGTTGTGCTATCAGTGGTTGAGCTTGTGCCATCAGTGGAAGTGCTTGTGCCTTCGGTGCTTGTGCTTGTTCCATCAGTGGTAATTGTTGTGCTATCAGTAGTTGTGCTTGTGCCTTCGGTGCTTGTGCTTGTTTTATCATTAGTTATTGTTGTGCTATCAGTGGTTGAGCTTGTTCCATCAGTGGAAGTGCTTCTGCCTTCGGTGCTTGTGCTTGTGCCATCAGTAGTTATTGTTGTGCTATCAGTGGTTGAGCTTGTGCCATCAGTGGAAGTGCTTGTGCCTTCGGTGCTTGTGCTTGTTCCATCAGTGGTAATTGTTGTGCTATCAGTGGTTGAGCTTGTGCCATCAGTGGAAGTGCTTGTGCCTTCGGTGCTTGTGCTTGTTCCATCAGTGGTAATTGTTGTGCTATCAGTGGTTGAGCTTGTGCCATCAGTGGAAGTACTTGTGCCTTCGGTGCTTGTGCTTGTTCCATCAGTGGTAATTGTTGTGCTATCAGTAGTTGTGCTTGTGCCTTCGGTGCTTGTGCTTGTTTCATCATTAGTTATTGTTGTGCTATCAGTGGTTGAGCTTGTTCCATCAGTGGAAGTGCTTCTGCTTTCGGTGCTTGTGCTTGTGCCATCAGTGGAAGTGCTTAAGCCTTCGGTGCTTGTGCTTGTTCCATCAGTGGTAATTGTTGTGCTATCAGTAGTTGTGCTTGTGCCTTCGGTGCTCGTGCTTGTTTCATCATTAGTTATTGTTGTGCTATCAGTGGTTGAGCTTGTTCCATCAGTGGAAGTGCTTCTGCCTTCGGTGCTTGTGCTTGTTCCATCAGTGGTAATTGTTGTGCTATCAGTGGTTGAGCTTGTGCCATCAGTGGAAGTGCTTGTGCCTTCGGTGCTTGTGCTTGTTCCATCAGTGGTAATTGTTGTGCTATCAGTGGTTGAGCTTGTGCCATCAGTGGAAGTGCTTGTGCCTTCGGTGCTTGTGCTTGTTCCATCAGTGGTAATTGTTGTGCTATCAGTAGTTGTGCTTGTGCCTTCGGTGCTTGTGCTTGTTTCATCATTAGTTATTGTTGTGCTATCAGTGGTTGAGCTTGTTCCATCAGTGGAAGTGCTTCTGCCTTCGGTGCTTGTGCTTGTGCCATCAGTAGTTATTGTTGTGCTATCAGTGGTTGAGCTTGTGCCATCAGTGGAAGTGCTTGTGCCTTCGGTGCTTGTGCTTGTTCCATCAGTGGTAATTGTTGTGCTATCAGTGGTTGAGCTTGTGCCATCAGTGGAAGTACTTGTGCCTTCGGTGCTTGTGCTTGTTCCATCAGTGGTAATTGTTGTGCTATCAGTAGTTGTGCTTGTGCCTTCGGTGCTTGTGCTTGTTTCATCATTAGTTATTGTTGTGCTATCAGTGGTTGAGCTTGTTCCATCAGTGGAAGTGCTTGTGCCTTCGGTGCTTGTGCTTGTTCCATCAGTGGTAATTGTTGTGCCATCAGTGGAAGTGCTTGTGCCTTCGGTGCTTGTGCTTGTGCCATCAGTGGAAGTGCTTGTTCCATCAGTGGTAATTGTTGTGCTGTCAGTGGTTGAGCTTGTGCCATCAGTGGAAGTGCTTGTGCCTTCGGTGCTTGTGCTTGTTCCATCAGTGGTAATTGTTGTGCCATCAGTGGAAGTGCTTGTGCCTTCGGTGCTTGTGCTTGTTTCATCAGTAGTTATTGTTGTGCTATCAGTGGTTGAGCTTGTGCCATCAGTGGAAGTGCTTGTGCCTTCGGTGCTTGTGCTTGTTCCATCAGTGGTTGTTTTTGTGCTATCAGTAGTTGTGCTTGTGCCTTCGGTGCTTGTGCTTGTTTCATCAGTAGTTATTGTTGTGCTATCAGTGGTTGAGCTTGTGCCATCAGTGGAAGTGCTTGTGCCTTCGGTGCTTGTGCTTGTTCCATCAGTGGTAATTGTTGTGCTATCAGTGGTTGAGCTTGTACCATCAGAGGAAGTGCTTGAAAGATTAGAGGTTGTGCTTGTGTCTTCGGTGCTTGTGCTTGTTCCATCGGTAGTTATTTTTGTGCTATCAGTGGTTGAGCTTGTGCCATCAGTGGAAGTGCTTGTGCCTTCGGTGGAAGTGCTTGTGCCTTCGGTGCTTGTGCTTGTGCCATCAGTAGTTATTTTTGTGCTATCAGTGGTTGAGCTTGTGCCATCAGTGGAGGTGCTTGTGCCTTCGGTGCTTGTGCTTGTGCCATCAGTGGAAGTGCTTGTGCCTTCGGTGCTTGTGCTTGTGCCATCAGTACTTATTGTTGAGCTATCAGTGGTTGAGTTTGTGCCATCAGTGGAAGTGCTTGTGCCTTCGGTGCTTGTGCTTGTTCCATCAGTGGTAATTGTTGTGCTATCAGTGGTTGAGCTTGTGCCATCAGTGGAAGTGCTTGTGCCTTCGGTGCTTGTGCTTGTGCCATCAGTGGAAGTGCTTGTGCCTTCGGTGCTTGTGCTTGTGCCATTAGTACTTATTGTTGAGCTATCAGTGGTTGAGTTTGTGCCATCAGTGGAAGTGCTTGTGCCTTCGGTGCTTGTGCTTGTGCTATCAGTGGAAGTGCCTGTGCTTTCGGTGCTTGTGCTTGTTCTATCAGTGGTAATTGTTGTGCTATCAGTGGTTGAGCTTGTGCCATCAGTGGAAGTGCTTGTGCCTTCGGTGCTTGTGCTTGTTCCATCAGTGGTCATTTTTGTGTTATCAGTGGTTGAGCTTGTGCCATCAGTGGTTATTGTTGTGCTATCAGTAGTTGTGCTTGTGCCTTCGGTGCTTGTGCTTGTTTCATCAGTAGTTATTGTTGTGCTATCAGTGGTTGAGCTTGTGTCATCAGTAGTTATTGTTGAGCTATTAGTGGTTGAGTTTGTGCCATCAGTGGAAGTGCTTGTGCCTTCGGTGCTTGTGCTTGTTCCATCAGTGGTCATTTTTGTGTTATCAGTGGTTGAGCTTGTGCCATCAGTGGTTATTGTTGTGCTATCAGTAGTTGTGCTTGTGCCTTCGGTGCTTGTGCTTGTTTCATCAGTAGTTATTGTTGTGCTATCAGTGGTTGAGCTTGTGCCATCAGTGGAAGTGCTTGTGCCTTCGGTGCTTGTGCTTGTTCCATCAGTGGTAATTGTTGTGCTATCAGTAGTTGTGCTTGTGCCTTCGGTGCTTGTGCTTGTTTCATCATTAGTTATTGTTGTGCTATCAGTGGTTGAGCTTGTTCCATCAGTGGAAGTGCTTCTGCCTTCGGTGCTTGTGCTTGTGCCATCAGTAGTTATTGTTGTGCTATCAGTGGTTGAGCTTGTTCCATCAGTGGAAGTGCTTGTGCCTTCGGTGCTTGTACTTGTTCCATCAGTGGTAATTGTTGTGCCATCAGTGGAAGTGCTTGTGCCTTCGGTGCTTGTGCTTGTGCCATCAGTGGAAGTGCTTGTTCCATCAGTGGTAATTGTTGTGCTATCAGTGGTTGAGCTTGTGCCATCAGTGGAAGTGCTTGTGCCTTCGGTGCTTGTGCTTGTTCCATCAGTGGTAATTGTTGTGCCATCAGTGGAAGTGCTTGTGCCTTCGGTGCTTGTGCTTGTTTCATCAGTAGTTATTGTTGTGCTATCAGTGGTTGAGCTTGTGTCATCAGTGGAAGTACTTGTGCCTTCGGTGCTTGTGCTTGTTCCATCAGTGGTAATTGTTGTGCTATCAGTAGTTGTGCTTGTGCCTTCGGTGCTTGTGCTTGTTTCATCATTAGTTATTGTTGTGCTATCAGTGGTTGAGCTTGTTCCATCAGTGGAAGTGCTTGTGCCTTCGGTGCTTGTACTTGTTCCATCAGTGGTAATTGTTGTGCCATCAGTGGAAGTGCTTGTGCCTTCGGTGCTTGTGCTTGTGCCATCAGTGGAAGTGCTTGTTCCATCAGTGGTAATTGTTGTGCTATCAGTGGTTGAGCTTGTGCCATCAGTGGAAGTGCTTGTGCCTTCGGTGCTTGTGCTTGTTCCATCAGTGGTAATTGTTGTGCCATCAGTGGAAGTGCTTGTGCCTTCGGTGCTTGTGCTTGTTTCATCAGTAGTTATTGTTGTGCTATCAGTGGTTGAGCTTGTGTCATCAGTGGAAGTGCTTGTGCCTTCGGTGCTTGTGCCTGTTCCATCAGTGGTTGTTTTTGTGCTATCAGTAGTTGTGCTTGTGCCTTCGGTGCTTGTGCTTGTTTCATCAGTGGTAATTGTTGTGCTATCAGTGGTTGAGCTTGTGCCATCAGTGGAAGTGCTTGTGCCTTCGGTGCTTGTGCTTGTTCCATCAGTGGTAATTGTTGTGCTATCAGTGGTTGAGCTTGTGTCATCAGTGGAAGTGCTTGTGCCTTCGGTGCTTGTGCTTGTTCCATCAGTGGTAATTGTTGTGCTATCAGTTGTTGAGCTTGTGCCATCAGTGGAAGTGCTTGTGCCTTCGGTGCTTGTGCTTGTTCCATCAGTGGTAATTGTTGTGCTATCAGTAGTTGTGCTTGTGCCTTCGGTGCTTGTGCTTGTTTCATCATTAGTTATTGTTGTGCTATCAGTGGTTGAGCTTGTTCCATCAGTGGAAGTGCTTCTGCCTTCGGTGCTTGTGCTTGTGCCATCCGTAGTTATTGTTGTGCTATCAGTGGTTGAGCTTGTGCCATCAGTGGAAGTGCTTGTGCCTTCGGTGCTTGTGCTTGTTCCATCAGTGGTAATTGTTGTGCTATCAGTGGTTGAGCTTGTGCCATCAGTGGAAGTGCTTGTGCCTTCGGTGCTTGTGCTTGTTCCATCAGTGGTAATTGTTGTGCTATCAGTGGTTGAGCTTGTGCCATCAGTGGAAGTACTTGTGCCTTCGGTGCTTGTGCTTGTTCCATCAGTGGTAATTGTTGTGCTATCAGTAGTTGTGCTTGTGCCTTCGGTGCTTGTGCTTGTGCCATCAGTGGAAGTGCTTGTGCCTTCGGTGCTTGTGCTTGTTCCATCAGTGGTAATTGTTGTGCTATCAGTAGTTGTGCTTGTGCCTTCGGTGCTCGTGCTTGTTTCATCATTAGTTATTGTTGTGCTATCAGTGGTTGAGCTTGTTCCATCAGTGGAAGTGCTTGTGCCTTCGGTGCTTGTGCTTGTGCCATCAGTAGTTATTGTTGTGCTATCAGTGGTTGAGCTTGTGCCATCAGTGGAAGTGCTTGTGCCTTCGGTGCTTGTGCTTGTTCCATCAGTGGTAATTGTTGTGCTATCAGTGGTTGAGCTTGTGCCATCAGTGGAAGTACTTGTGCCTTCGGTGCTTGTGCTTGTTCCATCAGTGGTAATTGTTGTGCTATCAGTAGTTGTGCTTGTGCCTTCGGTGCTTGTGCTTGTTTCATCATTAGTTATTGTTGTGCTATCAGTGGTTGAGCTTGTTCCATCAGTGGAAGTGCTTGTGCCTTCGGTGCTTGTACTTGTTCCATCAGTGGTAATTGTTGTGCCATCAGTGGAAGTGCTTGTGCCTTCGGTGCTTGTGCTTGTGCCATCAGTGGAAGTGCTTGTTCCATCAGTGGTAATTGTTGTGCTGTCAGTGGTTGAGCTTGTGCCATCAGTGGAAGTGCTTGTGCCTTCGGTGCTTGTGCTTGTTCCATCAGTGGTAATTGTTGTGCCATCAGTGGAAGTGCTTGTGCCTTCGGTGCTTGTGCTTGTTTCATCAGTAGTTATTGTTGTGCTATCAGTGGTTGAGCTTGTGTCATCAGTGGAAGTGCTTGTGCCTTCGGTGCTTGTGCCTGTTCCATCAGTGGTTGTTTTTGTGCTATCAGTAGTTGTGCTTGTGCCTTCGGTGCTTGTGCTTGTTTCATCAGTAGTTATTGTTGTGCTATCAGTGGTTGAGCTTGTGCCATCAGTGGAAGTGCTTGTGCCTTCGGTGCTTGTGCTTGTTCCATCAGTTGTAATTGTTGTGCTATCAGTGGTTGAGCTTGTACCATCAGAGGAAGTGCTTGAAAGATTAGAGGTTGTGCTTGTGTCTTCGGTGCTTGTGCTTGTTCCATCGGTAGTTATTTTTGTGCTATCAGTGGTTGAGCTTGTGCCATCAGTGGAAGTGCTTGTGCCTTCGGTGGAAGTGCTTGTGCCTTCGGTGCTTGTGCTTGTGCCATCAGTAGTTATTTTTGTGCTATCAGTGGTTGAGCTTGTGCCATCAGTGGAGGTGCTTGTGCCTTCGGTGCTTGTGCTTGTGCCATCAGTGGAAGTGCTTGTGCCTTCGGTGCTTGTGCTTGTGCCATCAGTAGTTATTGTTGTGCTATCAGTGGTTGAGTTTGTGCCATCAGTGGAAGTGCTTGTGCCTTCGGTGCTTGTGCTTGTTCTATCAGTGGTAATTGTTGTGCTATCAGTGGTTGAGCTTGTGCCATCAGTGGAAGTGCTTGTGCCTTCGGTGCTTGTGCTTGTGCCATCAGTGGAAGTGCTTGTGCCTTCGGTGCTTGTGCTTGTGCCATTAGTACTTATTGTTGAGCTATCAGTGGTTGAGTTTGTGCCATCAGTGGAAGTGCTTGTGCCTTCGGTGCTTGTGCTTGTGCTATCAGTGGAAGTGCCTGTGCTTTCGGTGCTTGTGCTTGTTCTATCAGTGGTAATTGTTGTGCTATCAGTGGTTGAGCTTGTGCCATCAGTGGAAGTGCTTGTGCCTTCGGTGCTTGTGCTTGTTCCATCAGTGGTCATTGTTGTGCTATCAGTGGTTGAGCTTGTGCCATCAGTGGTTATTGTTGTGCTATCAGTAGTTGTGCTTGTGCCTTCGGTGCTTGTGCTTGTTTCATCAGTAGTTATTGTTGTGCTATCAGTGGTTGAGCTTGTGTCATCAGTAGTTATTGTTGAGCTATTAGTGGTTGAGTTTGTGCCATCAGTGGAAGTGCTTGTGCCTTCGGTGCTTGTGCTTGTGCCATCAGTGGAAGTGCTTGTGCCTTCGGTGCTTGTGCTTGTTCCATCAGTGGTAATTGTTGTGCTATCAGTAGTTGTGCTTTTGCCTTCGGTGCTTGTGCTTGTTTCATCAGTAGTTATTGTTGTGCTATCAGTGGTTGAGCTTGTGCCATCAGTGGAAGTGCTTGTGCCTTCGGTGCTTGTGCTTGTTCCATCAGTGGTAATTGTTGTGCTATCAGTAGTTGTGCTTGTGCCTTCGGTGCTTGTGCTTGTTTCATCATTAGTTATTGTTGTGCTATCAGTGGTTGAGCTTGTTCCATCAGTGGAAGTGCTTCTGCCTTCGGTGCTTGTGCTTGTGCCATCAGTAGTTATTGTTGTGCTATCAGTGGTTGAGCTTGTTCCATCAGTGGAAGTGCTTGTGCCTTCGGTGCTTGTACTTGTTCCATCAGTGGTAATTGTTGTGCCATCAGTGGAAGTGCTTGTGCCTTCGGTGCTTGTGCTTGTGCCATCAGTGGAAGTGCTTGTTCCATCAGTGGTAATTGTTGTGCTATCAGTGGTTGAGCTTGTGCCATCAGTGGAAGTGCTTGTGCCTTCGGTGCTTGTGCTTGTTCCATCAGTGGTAATTGTTGTGCCATCAGTGGAAGTGCTTGTGCCTTCGGTGCTTGTGCTTGTTTCATCAGTAGTTATTGTTGTGCTATCAGTGGTTGAGCTTGTGTCATCAGTGGAAGTACTTGTGCCTTCGGTGCTTGTGCTTGTTCCATCAGTGGTAATTGTTGTGCTATCAGTAGTTGTGCTTGTGCCTTCGGTGCTTGTGCTTGTTTCATCATTAGTTATTGTTGTGCTATCAGTGGTTGAGCTTGTTCCATCAGTGGAAGTGCTTCTGCCTTCGGTGCTTGTGCTTGTGCCATCAGTAGTTATTGTTGTGCTATCAGTGGTTGAGCTTGTGCCATCAGTGGAAGTGCTTGTGCCTTCGGTGCTTGTGCTTGTTCCATCAGTGGTAATTGTTGTGCTATCAGTGGTTGAGCTTGTGCCATCAGTGGAAGTACTTGTGCCTTCGGTGCTTGTGCTTGTTCCATCAGTGGTAATTGTTGTGCTATCAGTAGTTGTGCTTGTGCCTTCGGTGCTTGTGCTTGTTTCATCATTAGTTATTGTTGTGCTATCAGTGGTTGAGCTTGTTCCATCAGTGGAAGTGCTTGTGCCTTCGGTGCTTGTACTTGTTCCATCAGTGGTAATTGTTGTGCCATCAGTGGAAGTGCTTGTGCCTTCGGTGCTTGTGCTTGTGCCATCAGTGGAAGTGCTTGTTCCATCAGTGGTAATTGTTGTGCTATCAGTGGTTGAGCTTGTGCCATCAGTGGAAGTGCTTGTGCCTTCGGTGCTTGTGCTTGTTCCATCAGTGGTAATTGTTGTGCCATCAGTGGAAGTGCTTGTGCCTTCGGTGCTTGTGCTTGTTTCATCAGTAGTTATTGTTGTGCTATCAGTGGTTGAGCTTGTGTCATCAGTGGAAGTGCTTGTGCCTTCGGTGCTTGTGCCTGTTCCATCAGTGGTTGTTTTTGTGCTATCAGTAGTTGTGCTTGTGCCTTCGGTGCTTGTGCTTGTTTCATCAGTGGTAATTGTTGTGCTATCAGTGGTTGAGCTTGTGCCATCAGTGGAAGTGCTTGTGCCTTCGGTGCTTGTGCTTGTTCCATCAGTGGTAATTGTTGTGCTATCAGTGGTTGAGCTTGTGTCATCAGTGGAAGTGCTTGTGCCTTCGGTGCTTGTGCTTGTTCCATCAGTGGTAATTGTTGTGCTATCAGTTGTTGAGCTTGTGCCATCAGTGGAAGTGCTTGTGCCTTCGGTGCTTGTGCTTGTTCCATCAGTGGTAATTGTTGTGCTATCAGTAGTTGTGCTTGTGCCTTCGGTGCTTGTGCTTGTTTCATCATTAGTTATTGTTGTGCTATCAGTGGTTGAGCTTGTTCCATCAGTGGAAGTGCTTGTGCCTTCGGTGCTTGTGCTTGTGCCATCAGTAGTTATTGTTGTGCTATCAGTGGTTGAGCTTGTGCCATCAGTGGAAGTGCTTGTGCCTTCGGTGCTTGTGCTTGTTCCATCAGTGGTAATTGTTGTGCTATCAGTGGTTGAGCTTGTGCCATCAGTGGAAGTGCTTGTGCCTTCGGTGCTTGTGCTTGTTCCATCAGTGGTAATTGTTGTGCTATCAGTGGTTGAGCTTGTGCCATCAGTGGAAGTACTTGTGCCTTCGGTGCTTGTGCTTGTTCCATCAGTGGTAATTGTTGTGCTATCAGTAGTTGTGCTTGTGCCTTCGGTGCTTGTGCTTGTGCCATCAGTGGAAGTGCTTGTGCCTTCGGTGCTTGTGCTTGTTCCATCAGTGGTAATTGTTGTGCTATCAGTAGTTGTGCTTGTGCCTTCGGTGCTCGTGCTTGTTTCATCATTAGTTATTGTTGTGCTATCAGTGGTTGAGCTTGTTCCATCAGTGGAAGTGCTTCTGCCTTCGGTGCTTGTGCTTGTGCCATCAGTAGTTATTGTTGTGCTATCAGTGGTTGAGCTTGTGCCATCAGTGGAAGTGCTTGTGCCTTCGGTGCTTGTGCTTGTTCCATCAGTGGTAATTGTTGTGCTATCAGTGGTTGAGCTTGTGCCATCAGTGGAAGTGCTTGTGCCTTCGGTGCTTGTGCTTGTTCCATCAGTGGTAATTGTTGTGCTATCAGTGGTTGAGCTTGTGCCATCAGTGGAAGTACTTGTGCCTTCGGTGCTTGTGCTTGTTCCATCAGTGGTAATTGTTGTGCTATCAGTAGTTGTGCTTGTGCCTTCGGTGCTTGTGCTTGTTTCATCATTAGTTATTGTTGTGCTATCAGTGGTTGAGCTTGTTCCATCAGTGGAAGTGCTTGTGCCTTCGGTGCTTGTGCTTGTGCCATCAGTAGTTATTGTTGTGCTATCAGTGGTTGAGCTTGTGCCATCAGTGGAAGTGCTTGTGCCTTCGGTGCTTGTGCTTGTTCCATCAGTGGTAATTGTTGTGCTATCAGTGGTTGAGCTTGTGCCATCAGTGGAAGTACTTGTGCCTTCGGTGCTTGTGCTTGTTCCATCAGTGGTAATTGTTGTGCTATCAGTAGTTGTGCTTGTGCCTTCGGTGCTCGTGCTTGTTTCATCATTAGTTATTGTTGTGCTATCAGTGGTTGAGCTTGTTCCATCAGTGGAAGTGCTTCTGCCTTCGGTGCTTGTGCTTGTGCCATCAGTAGTTATTGTTGTGCTATCAGTGGTTGAGCTTGTGCCATCAGTGGAAGTGCTTGTGCCTTCGGTGCTTGTGCTTGTTCCATCAGTGGTAATTGTTGTGCTATCAGTGGTTGAGCTTGTGCCATCAGTGGAAGTACTTGTGCCTTCGGTGCTTGTGCTTGTTCCATCAGTGGTAATTGTTGTGCTATCAGTAGTTGTGCTTGTGCCTTCGGTGCTTGTGCTTGTTTCATCATTAGTTATTGTTGTGCTATCAGTGGTTGAGCTTGTTCCATCAGTGGAAGTGCTTGTGCCTTCGGTGCTTGTGCTTGTTCCATCAGTGGTAATTGTTGTGCCATCAGTGGAAGTGCTTGTGCCTTCGGTGCTTGTGCTTGTGCCATCAGTGGAAGTGCTTGTTCCATCAGTGGTAATTGTTGTGCTGTCAGTGGTTGAGCTTGTGCCATCAGTGGAAGTGCTTGTGCCTTCGGTGCTTGTGCTTGTTCCATCAGTGGTAATTGTTGTGCCATCAGTGGAAGTGCTTGTGCCTTCGGTGCTTGTGCTTGTTTCATCAGTAGTTATTGTTGTGCTATCAGTGGTTGAGCTTGTGTCATCAGTGGAAGTGCTTGTGCCTTCGGTGCTTGTGCCTGTTCCATCAGTGGTTGTTTTTGTGCTATCAGTAGTTGTGCTTGTGCCTTCGGTGCTTGTGCTTGTTTCATCAGTAGTTATTGTTGTGCTATCAGTGGTTGAGCTTGTGCCATCAGTGGAAGTGCTTGTGCCTTCGGTGCTTGTGCTTGTTCCATCAGTTGTAATTGTTGTGCTATCAGTGGTTGAGCTTGTACCATCAGAGGAAGTGCTTGAAAGATTAGAGGTTGTGCTTGTGTCTTCGGTGCTTGTGCTTGTTCCATCGGTAGTTATTTTTGTGCTATCAGTGGTTGAGCTTGTGCCATCAGTGGAAGTGCTTGTGCCTTCGGTGGAAGTGCTTGTGCCTTCGGTGCTTGTGCTTGTGCCATCAGTAGTTATTTTTGTGCTATCAGTGGTTGAGCTTGTGCCATCAGTGGAGGTGCTTGTGCCTTCGGTGCTTGTGCTTGTGCCATCAGTGGAAGTGCTTGTGCCTTCGGTGCTTGTGCTTGTGCCATCAGTACTTATTGTTGAGCTATCAGTGGTTGAGTTTGTGCCATCAGTGGAAGTGCTTGTGCCTTCGGTGCTTGTGCTTGTGCTATCAGTGGTAATTGTTGTGCTATCAGTGGTTGAGCTTGTGCCATCAGTGGAAGTGCTTGTGCCTTCGGTGCTTGTGCTTGTGCCATCAGTGGAAGTGCTTGTGCCTTCGGTGCTTGTGCTTGTGCCATTAGTACTTATTGTTGAGCTATCAGTGGTTGAGTTTGTGCCATCAGTGGAAGTGCTTGTGCCTTCGGTGCTTGTGCTTGTGCTATCAGTGGAAGTGCCTGTGCTTTCGGTGCTTGTGCTTGTTCTATCAGTGGTAATTGTTGTGCTATCAGTGGTTGAGCTTGTGCCATCAGTGGAAGTGCTTGTGCCTTCGGTGCTTGTGCTTGTTCCATCAGTGGTCATTTTTGTGTTATCAGTGGTTGAGCTTGTGCCATCAGTGGTTATTGTTGTGCTATCAGTAGTTGTGCTTGTGCCTTCGGTGCTTGTGCTTGTTTCATCAGTAGTTATTGTTGTGCTATCAGTGGTTGAGCTTGTGTCATCAGTAGTTATTGTTGAGCTATTAGTGGTTGAGTTTGTGCCATCAGTGGAAGTGCTTGTGCCTTCGGTGCTTGTGCTTGTGCCATCAGTGGAAGTGCTTGTGCCTTCGGTGCTTGTGCTTGTTCCATCAGTGGTAATTGTTGTGCTATCAGTAGTTGTGCTTTTGCCTTCGGTGCTTGTGCTTGTTTCATCAGTAGTTATTGTTGTGCTATCAGTGGTTGAGCTTGTGCCATCAGTGGAAGTGCTTGTGCCTTCGGTGCTTGTGCTTGTTCCATCAGTGGTAATTGTTGTGCTATCAGTAGTTGTGCTTGTGCCTTCGGTGCTTGTGCTTGTTTCATCATTAGTTATTGTTGTGCTATCAGTGGTTGAGCTTGTTCCATCAGTGGAAGTGCTTCTGCCTTCGGTGCTTGTGCTTGTGCCATCAGTAGTTATTGTTGTGCTATCAGTGGTTGAGCTTGTTCCATCAGTGGAAGTGCTTGTGCCTTCGGTGCTTGTACTTGTTCCATCAGTGGTAATTGTTGTGCCATCAGTGGAAGTGCTTGTGCCTTCGGTGCTTGTGCTTGTGCCATCAGTGGAAGTGCTTGTTCCATCAGTGGTAATTGTTGTGCTATCAGTGGTTGAGCTTGTGCCATCAGTGGAAGTGCTTGTGCCTTCGGTGCTTGTGCTTGTTCCATCAGTGGTAATTGTTGTGCCATCAGTGGAAGTGCTTGTGCCTTCGGTGCTTGTGCTTGTTTCATCAGTAGTTATTGTTGTGCTATCAGTGGTTGAGCTTGTGTCATCAGTGGAAGTACTTGTGCCTTCGGTGCTTGTGCTTGTTCCATCAGTGGTAATTGTTGTGCTATCAGTAGTTGTGCTTGTGCCTTCGGTGCTTGTGCTTGTTTCATCATTAGTTATTGTTGTGCTATCAGTGGTTGAGCTTGTTCCATCAGTGGAAGTGCTTCTGCCTTCGGTGCTTGTGCTTGTGCCATCAGTAGTTATTGTTGTGCTATCAGTGGTTGAGCTTGTGCCATCAGTGGAAGTGCTTGTGCCTTCGGTGCTTGTGCTTGTTCCATCAGTGGTAATTGTTGTGCTATCAGTGGTTGAGCTTGTGCCATCAGTGGAAGTACTTGTGCCTTCGGTGCTTGTGCTTGTTCCATCAGTGGTAATTGTTGTGCTATCAGTAGTTGTGCTTGTGCCTTCGGTGCTTGTGCTTGTTTCATCATTAGTTATTGTTGTGCTATCAGTGGTTGAGCTTGTTCCATCAGTGGAAGTGCTTGTGCCTTCGGTGCTTGTGCTTGTTCCATCAGTGGTAATTGTTGTGCCATCAGTGGAAGTGCTTGTGCCTTCGGTGCTTGTGCTTGTGCCATCAGTGGAAGTGCTTGTTCCATCAGTGGTAATTGTTGTGCTATCAGTGGTTGAGCTTGTGCCATCAGTGGAAGTGCTTGTGCCTTCGGTGCTTGTGCTTGTTCCATCAGTGGTAATTGTTGTGCCATCAGTGGAAGTGCTTGTGCCTTCGGTGCTTGTGCTTGTTTCATCAGTAGTTATTGTTGTGCTATCAGTGGTTGAGCTTGTGTCATCAGTGGAAGTGCTTGTGCCTTCGGTGCTTGTGCTTGTTCCATCAGTGGTTGTTTTTGTGCTATCAGTAGTTGTGCTTGTGCCTTCGGTGCTTGTGCTTGTTTCATCAGTGGTAATTGTTGTGCTATCAGTGGTTGAGCTTGTGCCATCAGTGGAAGTGCTTGTGCCTTCGGTGCTTGTGCTTGTTCCATCAGTGGTAATTGTTGTGCTATCAGTGGTTGAGCTTGTGTCATCAGTGGAAGTGCTTGTGCCTTCGGTGCTTGTGCTTGTTCCATCAGTGGTAATTGTTGTGCTATCAGTTGTTGAGCTTGTGCCATCAGTGGAAGTGCTTGTGCCTTCGGTGCTTGTGCTTGTTCCATCAGTGGTAATTGTTGTGCTATCAGTAGTTGTGCTTGTGCCTTCGGTGCTTGTGCTTGTTTCATCATTAGTTATTGTTGTGCTATCAGTGGTTGAGCTTGTTCCATCAGTGGAAGTGCTTCTGCCTTCGGTGCTTGTGCTTGTGCCATCAGTAGTTATTGTTGTGCTATCAGTGGTTGAGCTTGTGCCATCAGTGGAAGTGCTTGTGCCTTCGGTGCTTGTGCTTGTTCCATCAGTGGTAATTGTTGTGCTATCAGTGGTTGAGCTTGTGCCATCAGTGGAAGTGCTTGTGCCTTCGGTGCTTGTGCTTGTTCCATCAGTGGTAATTGTTGTGCTATCAGTGGTTGAGCTTGTGCCATCAGTGGAAGTACTTGTGCCTTCGGTGCTTGTGCTTGTTCCATCAGTGGTAATTGTTGTGCTATCAGTAGTTGTGCTTGTGCCTTCGGTGCTTGTGCTTGTGCCATCAGTGGAAGTGCTTGTGCCTTCGGTGCTTGTGCTTGTTCCATCAGTGGTAATTGTTGTGCTATCAGTAGTTGTGCTTGTGCCTTCGGTGCTCGTGCTTGTTTCATCATTAGTTATTGTTGTGCTATCAGTGGTTGAGCTTGTTCCATCAGTGGAAGTGCTTGTGCCTTCGGTGCTTGTGCTTGTGCCATCAGTAGTTATTGTTGTGCTATCAGTGGTTGAGCTTGTGCCATCAGTGGAAGTGCTTGTGCCTTCGGTGCTTGTGCTTGTTCCATCAGTGGTAATTGTTGTGCTATCAGTGGTTGAGCTTGTGCCATCAGTGGAAGTGCTTGTGCCTTCGGTGCTTGTGCTTGTTCCATCAGTGGTAATTGTTGTGCTATCAGTGGTTGAGCTTGTGCCATCAGTGGAAGTACTTGTGCCTTCGGTGCTTGTGCTTGTTCCATCAGTGGTAATTGTTGTGCTATCAGTAGTTGTGCTTGTGCCTTCGGTGCTTGTGCTTGTTTCATCATTAGTTATTGTTGTGCTATCAGTGGTTGAGCTTGTTCCATCAGTGGAAGTGCTTGTGCCTTCGGTGCTTGTGCTTGTGCCATCAGTAGTTATTGTTGTGCTATCAGTGGTTGAGCTTGTGCCATCAGTGGAAGTGCTTGTGCCTTCGGTGCTTGTGCTTGTTCCATCAGTGGTAATTGTTGTGCTATCAGTGGTTGAGCTTGTGCCATCAGTGGAAGTACTTGTGCCTTCGGTGCTTGTGCTTGTTCCATCAGTGGTAATTGTTGTGCTATCAGTAGTTGTGCTTGTGCCTTCGGTGCTTGTGCTTGTTTCATCATTAGTTATTGTTGTGCTATCAGTGGTTGAGCTTGTTCCATCAGTGGAAGTGCTTGTGCCTTCGGTGCTTGTGCTTGTTCCATCAGTGGTAATTGTTGTGCCATCAGTGGAAGTGCTTGTGCCTTCGGTGCTTGTGCTTGTGCCATCAGTGGAAGTGCTTGTTCCATCAGTGGTAATTGTTGTGCTATCAGTGGTTGAGCTTGTGCCATCAGTGGAAGTGCTTGTGCCTTCGGTGCTTGTGCTTGTTCCATCAGTGGTAATTGTTGTGCCATCAGTGGAAGTGCTTGTGCCTTCGGTGCTTGTGCTTGTTTCATCAGTAGTTATTGTTGTGCTATCAGTGGTTGAGCTTGTGTCATCAGTGGAAGTGCTTGTGCCTTCGGTGCTTGTGCTTGTTCCATCAGTGGTTGTTTTTGTGCTATCAGTAGTTGTGCTTGTGCCTTCGGTGCTTGTGCTTGTTTCATCAGTAGTTATTGTTGTGCTATCAGTGGTTGAGCTTGTGTCATCAGTGGAAGTGCTTGTTCCTTCGGTGCTTGTGCTTGTTCCATCAGTGGTAATTGTTGTGCTATCAGTGGTTGAGCTTGTACCATCAGAGGAAGTGCTTGAAAGATTAGAGGTTGTGCTTGTGTCTTCGGTGCTTGTGCTTGTTCCATCGGTAGTTATTTTTGTGCTATCAGTGGTTGAGCTTGTGCCATCAGTGGAAGTGCTTGTGCCTTCGGTGCTTGTGCTTGTGCCATCAGTGGAAGTGCTTGTGCCTTCGGTGCTTGTGCTTGTGCCATCAGTGGTAAATGTTGTGCTATCAGTGCTTGAGCTTGTACCATCAGTGGAAGTGCTTGTGTCATCAGTTGAAGTGCTTGTGCCTTCGGTGCTTGTGCTTGTGCCATCAGTGGAAGTGCTTGTGCCTTCGGTGCTTGTGCTTGTTCCATCAGTTGTAATTGTTGTGCTATCAGTAGTTGAGCTTGTGCCATCAGTGGAAGTGCTTGTGCCTTCGGTGCTTGTGCTTGTTCCATCAGTTGTAATTGTTGTGCTATCAGTAGTTGAGCTTGTTCCATCAGTGGAAGTGCTTGTGCCTTCGGTGCTTGTGCTTGTTCCATCAGTGGTAATTTTTGTGCTATCAGTGGTTGAGCTTGTGCCATCAGTGGAAGTACTTGTGCCTTTGGTGCTTGTGCTTGTTTCATCATTAGTTATTGTTGTGCTATCAGTGGTTGAGCTTGTTCCATCAGTGGAAGTGCTTCTGCCTTCGGTGCTTGTGCTTGTGCCATCAGTGGAAGTGCTTGTGCCTTCGGTGCTTGTGCTTGTTCCATCAGTGGTAATTGTTGTGCTATCAGTGGTTGAGCTTGTACCATCAGAGGAAGTGCTTGAAAGGTTAGAAGTTGTGCTTGTGTCTTCGGTGCTTGTGCTTGTTCCATCAGTAGTTATTGTTGAGCTATCAGTGGTTGAGTTTGTGCCATCAGTGGACGTGCTTGTGCCTTCGGTGCTTGTGCTTGTTCCATCAGTGGTTGTTTTTGTGCTATCAGTAGTTGTGCTTGTGCCTTCGGTGCTTGTGCTTGTTTCATCAGTAGTTATTGTTGTGCCATCAGTGGTTGAGCTTGTGTCATCAGTGGAAGTGCTTGTTCGTTCGGTGCTTGTGCTTGTGCCATCAGTGGAAGTGCTTGTGCCTTCGGTGCTTGTGCTTGTTCCATCAGTGGTCATTTTTGTGCTATCAGTGGTTGAGCTTGTGCCATCAGTGGAAGTACCTGTGCCTTCGGTGCTTGTGCTTGTTCCATCAGTGGTATTTGTTGTGCTATCAGTAGTTGTGCTTGTGCCTTCGGTGCTTGTGCTTGTGTCATCAGTAGTTATTGTTGAGCTATCAGTGGTTGAGTTTGTGCCATCAGTGGAAGTGCCTGTGCCTTCGGTACTTGTGCTTGTTCCATCAGTGGTTATTTTTGTGCTATCAGTAATTGTGCTTGTGCCATCAGTGGAAGTGCTTGTGCCTTCAGTGCTTGTGCTTGTTCCATCAGTGGTAATTGTTGTGCTATCAGTGGTTGAGCTTGTACCATCAGAGGAAGTGCTTGAAAGATTAGAGGTTGTGCTTGTGTCTTCGGTGCTTGTGCTTGTTCCATCGGTAGTTATTTTTGTGCTATCAGTGGTTGAGCTTGTGCCATCAGTGGAAGTGCTTGTGCCTTCGGTGCTTGTGCTTGTGCCATCAGTGGAAGTGCTTGTGCCTTCGGTGCTTGTGCTTGTGCCATCAGTGGTAATTGTTGTGCTATCAGTGGTTGAGCTTGTACCATCAGTGGAAGTGCTTGAAAGATCAGAGGTTGTGCTTGTGCCTTTGGTGCTTGTGCTTATTCCATCGGTAGTTATTGTTGAGCTATCAGTGGTTGAGCTTGTGCCATCAGTAGAAGAGCCTGAGCCTTCGGTGCTTGTGCTTGTGCCATCAGTGGAAGTGCTTGTGCCTTCGGTGCTTGTGCTTGTGCCATCAGTAGTTATTTTTGTGCTATCAGTGGTTGAGCTTGTGTCATCAGTGGAAGTGCTTGTGCCTTCGGTGCTTGTGCTTTTTCCATCAGTGGTAATTGTTGTGCTATCAGTGGTTGAGCTTGTGCCATCAGTGGAAGTGCTTGTGCCTTCGGTGCTTGTGCTTGTGCCATCAGTGGAAGTGCTTGTGCCTTCGGTGCTTGTGCTTGTGCCATCAGTACTTATTGTTGAGCTATCAGTGGTTGAGTTTGTGCCATCAGTGGAAGTGCTTGTGCCTTCGGTGCTTGTGCTTGTGCTATCAGTGGAAGTGCCTGTGCCTTCGGTGCTTGCGCTTGTTCCATCAGTAGTTATTGTTGTGCTATCAGTGGTTGAGCTTGTGCCATCAGTGGAAGTGCTTGTGCCTTCGGTGCTTGTGCTTGTGCCATCAGTAGTTATTGTTGAGCTATCAGTGGTTGAGTTTGTGCCATCAGTGGAAGTGCTTGTGCCTTCGGTGCTTGTGGTTGTGCCATCAGTGGAAGTGCTTGTGCCTTCGGTGCTTATGCTTGTGCCATCAGTGGAAGTGCTTGTGCCTTCGGTGCTTATGCTTGTGCCATCAGTGGAAGTGCTTGTGCTTTCGGTGCTTGTGCTTGCTCTATCAGTGGTAATTGTTGTGCTATCAGTGGTTGAGCTTGTGCCATCAGTGGTAATTGTTGTGCTATCAGTAGTTGTGCTTGTGCCTTCGGTGCTTGTGCTTGTTTCATCAGTAGTTATTGTTGTGCTATCAGTGGTTGAGCTTGTGTCATCAGTAGTTATTGTTGAGCTATTAGTGGTTGAGTTTGTGCCATCAGTGGAAGTGCTTGCGCCTTCGGTGCTTGTGTTTGTGCCATCAGTGGAAGTGCTTGTGCCTTCGGTGCTTGTGCTTGTTCCATCAGTGGTAATTGTTGTGCTATCAGTAGTTGTGCTTTTGCCTTCGGTGCTTGTGCTTGTTTCATCAGTAGTTATTGTTGTGCTATCAGTGGTTGAGCTTGTGTCATCAGTGGAAGTGCTTGTGCCTTCGGTGCTTGTGCTTGTGCCATCAGTAGTTATTGTTGTGCTATCAGTGGTTGAGCTTGTGCCATCAGTGGAAGTGCTTGTGCCTTCGGTGCTTGTGCTTGTTCCATCAGTGGTAATTGTTGTGCTATCAGTGGTTGAGCTTGTGCCATCAGTGGAAGTGCTTGTGCCTTCGGTGCTTGTGCTTGTGCCATCAGTGGAAGTGCTTGTGCTTTCGAAGCTTGTGATTGTTTCATCAGTGGTTATTGTTGTGCTATCAGTGGTTGAGCTTGTGCCATCAGTGGAAGTGCTTGTGCCTTCGGTGCTTGTGCTTGTTCCATCAGTGGTAATTTTTGTGCTATCAGTGGTTGAGCTTGTGCCATCAGTGGAAGTACTTGTGCCTTCGGTGCTTGTGCTTGTTCCATCAGTGGTAATTGTTGTGCTATCAGTAGTTGTGCTTGTGCCTTCGGTGCTTGTGCTTGTTTCATCATTAGTTATTGTTGTGCTATCAGTGGTTGAGCTTGTTCCATCAGTGGAAGTGCTTCTGCCTTCGGTGCTTGTGCTTGTGCCATCAGTAGTTATTGTTGTGCTATCAGTGGTTGAGCTTGTGCCATCAGTGGAAGTGCTTGTGCCTTCGGTGCTTGTGCTTGTTCCATCAGTGGTAATTGTTGTGCTATCAGTGGTTGAGCTTGTGCCATCAGTGGAAGTGCTTGTGCCTTCGGTGCTTGTGCTTGTTCCATCAGTGGTAATTGTTGTGCCATCAGTGGAAGTGCTTGTGCCTTCGGTACTTGTGCTTGTTCCATCAGTGGTAATTGTTGTGCTATCAGTGGTTGAGCTTGTACCATCAGAGGAAGTGCTTGAAAGATTAGAGGTTGTGCTTGTGTCTTCGGTGCTTGTGCTTGTTCCATTGGTAGTTATTTTTGTGCTATCAGTGGTTGAGCTTGTGCCATCAGTGGAAGTGCTTGTGCCTTCGGTGCTTGTGCTTGTTCCATCAGTGGTAATTGTTGTGCCATCAGTGGAAGTGCTTGTGCCTTCGGTACTTGTGCTTGTTCCATCAGTGGTAATTGTTGTGCTATCAGTGGTTGAGCTTGTACCATCAGAGGAAGTGCTTGAAAGATTAGAGGTTGTGCTTGTGTCTTCGGTGCTTGTGCTTGTTCCATTGGTAGTTATTTTTGTGCTATCAGTGGTTGAGCTTGTGCCATCAGTGGAAGTGCTTGTGCCTTCGGTGCTTGTGCTTGTGCCATCAGTGGAAGTGCTTGTGCCTTCGGTGCTTGTGCTTGTGCCATCAGTGGTAATTGTTGTGCTATCAGTGGTTGAGCTTGTACCATCAGTGGAAGTGCTTGAAAGATCAGAGGTTGTGCTTGTGCCTTTGGTGCTTGTGCTTATTCCATCGGTAGTTATTGTTGAGCTATCAGTGGTTGAGCTTGTGCCATCAGTAGAAGAGCCTGAGCCTTCGGTGCTTGTGCTTGTGCCATCAGTGGAAGTGCTTGTGCCTTCGGTGCTTGTGCTTGTGCCATCAGTAGTTATTTTTGTGCTATCAGTGGTTGAGCTTGTGTCATCAGTGGAAGTGCTTGTGCCTTCGGTGCTTGTGCTTTTTCCATCAGTGGTAATTGTTGTGCTATCAGTGGTTGAGCTTGTGCCATCAGTGGAAGTGCTTGTGCCTTCGGTGCTTGTGCTTGTGCCATCAGTGGAAGTGCTTGTGCCTTCGGTGCTTGTGCTTGTGCCATCAGTACTTATTGTTGAGCTATCAGTGGTTGAGTTTGTGCCATCAGTGGAAGTGCTAGTGCCTTCGGTGCTTGTGTTTGTGCTATCAGTGGAAGTGCCTGTGCCTTCGGTGCTTGCGCTTGTTCCATCAGTGGTAATTGTTGTGCTATCAGTGGTTGAGCTTGTGCCATCAGTGGAAGTGCTTGTGCCTTCGGTGCTTGTGCTTGTGCCATCAGTAGTTATTGTTGTGCTATCAGTGGTTGAGCTTGTGCCATCAGTGGAAGTGCTTGTGCCTTCGGTGCTTGTGCTTGTGCCATCAGTAGTTATTGTTGAGCTATCAGTGGTTGAGTTTGTGCCATCAGTGGAAGTGCTTGTGCTTTCGGTGCTTGTGCTTGTTCTATCAGTGGTAAATGTTGTGCTATCAGTGGTTGAGCTTGTGCCATCAGTGGAAGTGCTTGTGCCTTCGGTGCTTGTGCTTGTTTCATCAGTAGTTATTGTTGTGCTATCAGTGGTTGAGCTTGTGTCATCAGTAGTTATTGTTGAGCTATTAGTGGTTGAGTTTGTGCCATCAGTGGAAGTGCTTGTGCCTTCGGTGCTTGTGCTTGTGCCATCAGTGGAAGTGCTTGTGCCTTCGGTGCTTGTGCTTGTTCCATCAGTGGTAATTGTTGTGCTATCAGTAGTTGTGCTTTTGCCTTCGGTGCTTGTGCTTGTTTCATCAGTAGTTATTGTTGTGCTATCAGTGGTTGAGCTTGTGCCATCAGTGGAAGTGCTTGTGCCTTCGGTGCTTGTGCTTGTGCCATCAGTAGTTATTGTTGTGCTATCAGTGGTTGAGCTTGAGCCATCAGTGGAAGTGCTTGTGCCTTCGGTGCTTGTGCTTGTTCCATCAGTGGTAATTGTTGTGCTATCAGTGGTTGAGCTTGTGCCATCAGTGGAAGTGCTTGTGCCTTCGGTGCTTGTGCTTGTTCCATTAGTGGTAATTGTTGTGCTATCAGTAGTTGTGCTTGTGCCTTCGGTGCTTGTGCTTGTTTCATCATTAGTTATTGTTGTGCTATCAGTGGTTGAGCTTGTTCCATCAGTGGAAGTGCTTCTGCCTTCGGTGCTTGTGCTTGTGCCATCAGTAGTTATTGTTGTGCTATCAGTGGTTGAGCTTGTGTCATCAGTAGTTATTGTTGAGCTATGAGTGGTTGAGTTTGTGCCATCAGTGGAAGTGCTTGTGCCTTCGGTGCTTGTGCTTGTGCCATCAGTGGAAGTGCTTGTGCCTTCGGTGCTTGTGCTTGTTCCATCAGTGGTAATTGTTGTGCTATCAGTAGTTGTGCTTTTGCCTTCGGTGCTTGTGCTTGTTTCATCATTAGTTATTGTTGTGCTATCAGTGGTTGAGCTTGTTCCATCAGTGGAAGTGCTTCTGCCTTCGGTGCTTGTGCTTGTGCCATCAGTAGTTATTGTTGTGCTATCAGTGGTTGAGCTTGTGCCATCAGTGGAAGTGCTTGTGCCTTCGGTGCTTGTGCTTGTTCCATCAGTGGTAATTGTTGTGCTATCAGTGGTTGAGCTTGTGCCATCAGTGGAAGTGCTTGTGCCTTCGGTGCTTGTGCTTGTTCCATCAGTGGTAATTGTTGTGCTATCAGTAGTTGTGCTTGTGCCTTCGGTGCTTGTGCTTGTTTCATCATTAGTTATTGTTGTGCTATCAGTGGTTGAGCTTGTTCCATCAGTGGAAGTGCTTCTGCCTTCAGTGCTTGTGCTTGTGCCATCAGTAGTTATTGTTGTGCTATCAGTGGTTGAGCTTGTGCCATCAGTGGAAGTGCTTGTGCCTTCGGTGCTTGTGCTTGTTCCATCAGTGGTAATTGTTGTGCTATCAGTGGTTGAGCTTGTGCCATCAGTGGAAGTGCTTGTGCCTTCGGTGCTTGTGCTTGTTCCATCAGTGGTAATTGTTGTGCCATCAGTGGAAGTGCTTGTGCCTTCGGTGCTTGTGCTTGTTTCATCAGTAGTTATTGTTGTGCTATCAGTGGTTGAGCTTGTGTCATCAGTGGAAGTGCTTGTGCCTTCGGTGCTTGTGCCTGTTCCATCAGTGGTTGTTTTTGTGCTATCAGTAGTTGTGCTTGTGCCTTCGGTGCTTGTGCTTGTTTCATCAGTAGTTATTGTTGTGCTATCAGTGGTTGAGCTTGTGTCATCAGTGGAAGTGCTTGTTCCTTCGGTGCTTGTGCTTGTTCCATCAGTTGTAATTGTTGTGCTATCAGTGGTTGAGCTTGTACCATCAGAGGAAGTGCTTGAAAGATTAGAGGTTGTGCTTGTGTCTTCGGTGCTTGTGCTTGTTCCATCGGTAGTTATTTTTGTGCTATCAGTGGTTGAGCTTGTGCCATTAGTGGAAGTGCTTGTGCCTTCGGTGCTTGTGCTTGTGCCATCAGTGGAAGTGCTTGTGCCTTCGGTGCTTGTGCTTGTGCCATCAGTGGTAATTGTTGTGCTATCAGTGCTTGAGCTTGTACCATCAGTGGAAGTGCTTGTGTCATCAGTTGAAGTGCTTGTGCCTTCGGTGCTTGTGCTTGTGCCATCAGTGGAAGTGCTTGTGCCTTCGGTGCTTGTGCTTGTTCCATCAGTTGTAATTGTTGTGCTATCAGTAGTTGAGCTTGTTCCATCAGTGGAAGTGCTTGTGCCTTCGGTGCTTGTGCTTGTTCCATCAGTGGTAATTTTTGTGCTATCAGTGGTTGAGCTTGTGCCATCAGTGGAAGTACTTGTGCCTTTGGTGCTTGTGCTTGTTCCATCAGTGGTAATTGTTGTGCTATCAGTAGTTGTGCTTGTGCCTTCGGTGCTTGTGCTTGTTTCATCATTAGTTATTGTTGTGCTATCAGTGGTTGAGCTTGTTCCATCAGTGGAAGTGCTTGTGCTTTCGGTGCTTGTGCTTGTGCCATCAGTAGTTATTGTTGTGCTATCAGTGGTTGAGCTTGTGCCATCAGTGGAAGTGCTTGTGCCTTCGGTGCTTGTGCTTGTTCCATCAGTGGTAATTGTTGTGCTATCAGTGGTTGAGCTTGTGCCATCAGTGGAAGTGCTTGTGCCTTCGGTGCTTGTGCTTGTGCCATCAGTAGTTATTGTTGAGCTATCAGTGGTTGAGTTTGTGCCATCAGTGGAAGTGCTTGTGCCTTCGGTGCTTGTGCTTGTGCCATCAGTGGAAGTGCTTGTGCCTTCGGTGCTTGTGCTTGTTCCATCAGTGGTTATTGTTGTGCTATCAGTAGTTGTGCTTGTGACATCGGTGCTTGTGCTTGTTGCATCAGTAGTTATTGTTGTGCTATCAGTGGTTGAGCTTGTGCCATCAGTGGAAGTGCTTGTGCCTTCGGTGCTTGTGCTTGTTCCATCAGTGGTTATTTTTGTGCTATCAGTAGTTGTGCTTGTGCCTTCGGTGCTTGTGCTTGTTTCATCAGTAGTTATTGTTGTGCTATCAGTGGTTGAGCTTGTACCATCAGAGGAAGTGCTTGAAAGATTAGAGGTTGTGCTTGTGTCTTCGGTGCTTGTGCTTGTTCCATCGGTAGTAATTGTTGTGCTATCAGTGGTTGAGCTTGTGCCATCAGTGGAAGTACTTGTGCCTTTGGTGCTTGTGCTTGTTCCATCAGTGGTAATTGTTGTGCTATCAGTAGTTGTGCTTGTGCCTTCGGTGCTTGTGCTTGTTTCATCATTAGTTATTGTTGTGCTATCAGTGGTTGAGCTTGTTCCATCAGTGGAAGTGCTTGTGCTTTCGGTGCTTGTGCTTGTGCCATCAGTAGTTATTGTTGTGCTATCAGTGGTTGAGCTTGTGCCATCAGTGGAAGTGCTTGTGCCTTCGGTGCTTGTGCTTGTTCCATCAGTGGTAATTGTTGTGCTATCAGTGGTTGAGCTTGTGCCATCAGTGGAAGTGCTTGTGCCTTCGGTGCTTGTGCTTGTGCCATCAGTAGTTATTGTTGAGCTATCAGTGGTTGAGTTTGTGCCATCAGTGGAAGTGCTTGTGCCTTCGGTGCTTGTGCTTGTGCCATCAGTGGAAGTGCTTGTGCCTTCGGTGCTTGTGCTTGTTCCATCAGTGGTTATTGTTGTGCTATCAGTAGTTGTGCTTGTGACATCGGTGCTTGTGCTTGTTGCATCAGTAGTTATTGTTGTGCTATCAGTGGTTGAGCTTGTGCCATCAGTGGAAGTGCTTGTGCCTTCGGTGCTTGTGCTTGTTCCATCAGTGGTTATTTTTGTGCTATCAGTAGTTGTGCTTGTGCCTTCGGTGCTTGTGCTTGTTTCATCAGTAGTTATTGTTGTGCTATCAGTGGTTGAGCTTGTACCATCAGAGGAAGTGCTTGAAAGATTAGAGGTTGTGCTTGTGTCTTCGGTGCTTGTGCTTGTTCCATCGGTAGTTATTTTTGTGCTATCAGTGGTTGAGCTTGTGCCATCAGTGGAAGTGCTTGTGCTACCATGCGCTTCCGTCGTCAGTGCATCGGTGACTGTGCTACCTGGCGCTTCTGTTGTCGGTACTGTGCTGCCTGGCGCTTCTGTTGCAGGTGCATCGGTGACTGTGCTACCTTGCGCTTCTGTTGTCGGTGCATCGGTGTCTGTGCTACTTGGCGCTTCTGTTGTAGGTGCATCGGTGACTGTGCTACCTGGCGCTTCTGTTGTCGGTGCATCGGTGTCGGTGCTACTTGGCGCTTTTGTTGTAGGTGCATCGGTGACTGTGCTGCCTGGCGCTTCTGTTGTCGGTGCATCGGTGACTGTGCTACCTGGCGCTTCTGTTGTCGGTGCATCGGTGTCGGTGCTACTTGGCACTTCTGTTGTCGGTGCATCGGTGTCTGTGCTACTTGGCGCTTCTGTTGTAGGTGCATCGGTGACTGTGCTACCTGGCGCTTCTGTTGTCGGTGCATCGGTGTCGGTGCTACTTGGCGCTTCTGTTGTAGGTGCATCGGTGACTGTGCTACCATGCGCTTCCGTCGTCAGTGCATCGGTGACTGTGCTACCTGGCGCTTCTGTTGTCGGTACTGTGCTGCCTGGCGCTTCTGTTGCAGGTGCATCGGTGACTGTGCTACCTTGCGCTACCGTCGTCAGTGCACCGGTGACTGTGCTACCTGGCGCTTCTGTTGTCGGTGCATCGGTGTCGGTGCTACTTGGCACTTCTGTTGTCGGTGCATCGGTGTCTGTGCTACTTGGCGCTTCTGTTGTAGGTGCATCGGTGACTGTGCTACCTGGCGCTTCTGTTGTCGGTACATCGGTGTCGGTGCTACTTGGCGGTTCTGTTATAGTTGCATCGGTGACTGTGCTACCATGCGCTTCCGTCGTCGGTGCATCGGTGTCGGTGCTACTTGGCGCTTCTGTTTGTGCATCGGTGACTGTGCTACTTGGCGCTTCTGTTTGTGCATCGGTGTCTGTGCTACTTGGCGCTTCTGTTGTAGGTGCATCGGTGACTGTGCTACCTGGCGCTTCTGTTTGTGCATCGGTGTCTATGCTACTTGGCGCTTCTGTTGTAGGTGCATCGGTGACTGTGTTACCTGGCGCTTCTGTTGTCGGTGCATCGGTGTCTGTGCTACTTGGCGCTTCTGTTGTAGGTGCATCGGTGACTGTGCTGCCTGGCGCTTCTGTTGTCGGTGCATCAGTTTCTGTGCTTTTTGACGTTACTCTCGTCGGTGTATCTGTTACTGTGCTTGTTGGCGTTACTCTCGTCGGTGCATCAGTTTCTGTGCTTGTTGGCGTTACTCTCGTCGGTGCATCTGTTACTGTGCTTGTTGGCGTTACTCTCGTCGGTGCATCAGTTTCTGTGCTTGTTGGCGTTACTCTCGTCGGTGCATCTGTTACTGTGCTTGTTGGCGTTACTCTCGTAGGTGCATCAGTTTCTGTGCTTGTTGGCGTTACTCTCGTCGGTGCATCTGTTACTGTGCTTGTTGGCGTTACTCTCGTCGGTGCATCAGTTTCTGTGCTTGTTGGCGTTACTCTCGTCGGTGCATCAGTTTCTGTGCTTGTTGGCGTTACTCTCGTCGGTGCATCAGTTTCTGTGCTTGTTGGCGTTACTCTCGTCGGTGCATCTGTTACTGTGCTTGTTGGCGTTACTCTCGTCGGTGCATCAGTTTCTGTGCTTGTTGGCGTTACTCTCGTCGGTGCATCTGTTACTGTGCTTGTTGGCGTTACTCTCGTCGGTGCATCAGTTTCTGTGCTTGTTGGCGTTACTCTCGTCTGTGCATCTGTTACTGTGCTTGTTGGCGTTACTCTCGTCGGTGCATCAGTTTCTGTGCTTGTTGGCGTTACTCTCGTCGGTGCATCAGTTTCTGTGCTTGTTGGCGTTACTCTCGTCGGTGCATCAGTTTCTGTGCTTGTTGGCGTTACTGTCGTCGGTGCATCAGTTTCTGTGCTTGTTGGCGTTACTCTCGTCGGTGCATCTGTTACTGTGCTTGTTGGCGTTACTCTCGTCGGTGCATCAGTTTCTGTGCTTGTTGGCGTTACTCTCGTCGGTGCATCTGTTACTGTGCTTGTTGGCGTTACTCTCGTCGGTGCATCAGTTTCTGTGCTTGTTGGCGTTACTCTCGTTGGTGCATCTGTTACTGTGCTTGTTGGCGTTACTCTCGTAGGTGCATCAGTTTCTGTGCTTGTTGGCGTTACTCTCGTCGGTGCATCAGTTTCTGTGCTTGTTGGCGTTACTCTCGTCGGTGCATCAGTTTCTGTGCTTGTTGGCGTTACTGTCGTCGGTGCATCAGTTTCTGTGCTTGTTGGCGTTACTCTCGTCGGTGCATCTGTTACTGTGCTTGTTGGCGTTACTCTCGTCGGTGCATCAGTTTCTGTGCTTGTTGGCGTTACTCTCGTCGGTGCATCTGTTACTGTGCTTGTTGGCGTTACTCTCGTCGGTGCATCAGTTTCTGTGCTTGTTGGCGTTACTCTCGTCGGTGCATCTGTTACTATGCTTGTTGGCGTTACTCTCGTAGGTGCATCAGTTTCTGTGCTTGTTGGCGTTACTCTCGTCGGTGCATCTGTTACTGTGCTTGTTGGCGTTACTCTCGTCGGTGCATCAGTTTCTGTGCTTGTTGGCGTTACTCTCGTCGGTGCATCAGTTTCTGTGCTTGTTGGCGTTACTCTCGTCGGTGCATCAGTTTCTGTGCTTGTTGGCGTTACTCTCGTCGGTGCATCTGTTACTGTGCTTGTTGGCGTTACTCTCGTCGGTGCATCAGTTTCTGTGCTTGTTGGCGTTACTCTCGTCGGTGCATCTGTTACTGTGCTTGTTGGCGTTACTCTCGTCGGTGCATCAGTTTCTGTGCTTGTTGGCGTTACTCTCGTCTGTGCATCTGTTACTGTGCTTGTTGGCGTTACTCTCGTCGGTGCATCAGTTTCTGTGCTTGTTGGCGTTACTCTCGTCGGTGCATCAGTTTCTGTGCTTGTTGGCGTTACTCTCGTCGGTGCATCAGTTTCTGTGCTTGTTGGCGTTACTCTCGTCGGTGCATCAGTTTCTGTGCTTGTTGGCGTTACTGTCGTCGGTGCATCAGTTTCTGTGCTTGTTGGCGTTACTCTCGTCGGTGCATCAGTTTCTGTGCTTGTTGGCGTTACTCTCGTCGGTGCATCAGTTTCTGTGCTTGTTGGCGTTACTCTCGTCGGTGCATCAGTTTCTGTGCTTGTTGGCGTTACTCTCGTCGGTGCATCAGTTTCTGTGCTTGTTGGCGTTACTCTCGTCGGTGCATCTGTTACTGTGCTTGTTGGCGCTACTGTTGTCGGTGTATTGGCGTCAGTGTTGCTTGGGGTAGTTTGCGCTGCTGTGCTTGTGCTGGTTGGACGTCTTGTACTTGTGCTTGTTATTGTTGTTGGAAAACGTGTGGTTGTATTTGGTTTTCTTGTGGGACATGTTGTTACGTATGTTGAGTTTACCCTTCGACAGCCCTGACACACGAAACATTGTAGTGCGTTAGCTAAAAATAATTAAAAATGATAATTTAATATTAATAATTCTTTATATTATGTGTATTTTGTTTTATTAACATTATATTACAACAATTTAAAGTCGGCTTCTTTTGTGAGGCGAGATTACAATAACGACGAGTTTATTTTTTCTGGTATATTACAATTGTTTAAGATCTTTCTATAATTTAATTGCGCAATACTGACCAATTATAGTATTCGAGTTAACGACAACACCGAGCAAGTAACTGTGATGCCAAGATTGTTGCTATTAATATTGCTATTCAATATGTGATCGATATTGAGCAACTTAATAAAGTTCGCTCCGCTTATTTCTTCACTACCTCCGGCAATAAGGAATAATTAGGTAATTCAAAACTTAAAAATGCGTTATTTCTTTTACTATTCATTATTTTATATTGCGTTTTTTTGGTGAACGGAATGAACTCTTGAAATGCGTCTTCTTGGACAATGACGGTAATGACGTAAAAGCCATGTGAATAAATATTTATTCTTAGCAAACTGCTTGACATATCACTAGGTAAGTAAGTGCGATTTCCGTGGATGGGGGCTATGTGCGGGGATATAGGATGTGCGCGATCGGGGACGCCCCGTCAGGTACGATGTTACTTACGCAATATTCACACGCACACACACTCGTTTATAATAGAAACAGACAGCGAGAGAGAGAGAGAAAGTGTGAATTTAATACGCGTTTTTAATACAGACTGGTATAAGTTTTTAGAAGCTCTAATAAAGGTGTCGCTATCTTCAATTTTTATTTATCGGCTTTAGCACTCCCAAAAACCACGAATAAAAAATTTAAAGTTTTCGCAGCCGACATCTTGGATTTTCATTTTGACACTTTCGTTACTACTTGACGATTTCTACTAGTCAACTTCTACCGCAAGTCGCATTAAAGAACTTCGTTCCATGATTTGGGACTAAATAACTTTAATTTCGGAAGTCGGTGTCGTTGGTTCCGCATTTTCGTTTTTTGACACCGACTTCCGAAATTAAGAATAATTACCTGATATATTATATACTAAAACCTTCCTGAAAGTATGTAGGTAGATCACATTAATGAAAGATGTATCAAAATTGGTTAATTTGTTTTTGCGGAAATCGTGGACATACGGGTCGACTACAGAACCTCCTTTTTTGAAGTTGCTAATGACAAGTCATCATGATCATCATCTTCCAATGCGTTTAAAATTAGATGGCCCAAGTTATAACTTTAACCAACAAGACGGTGAAAAAGTCTTGTATGTTTAAACCGACTGGTAGAAGAACCGACTAAACACGGATACAAATTTAAAACATTGACTTCCAAAACAATTATTATAGAAGTTTTCACTGTCTGTCACGTACTCTAATGTAATAACAAAATATTATATTTGTTTTAAAACCAGCACATGGTTTGGGCCACTTAGAAACACATAAATTCTCAATTTATTGGAGATAAGAACCGGTGGACAGGTCGAATGCAATAATTCAACAAATTTAAAGAAACTAGTGAAATATCCGATTTCTAATTTCGACTCGCAATACTAGTGACACATCTGGTGCAAGTTGATGGTATAAGTTGTGTTGTATTGTTGTTGTTGTAGTTGCTGGTGGTATAAGTTGAGCCCAGGCAATGTAACTAAAGAGAAGAGAACTAAGAGGACCTTTGCCCGAATTTTACGTTTTCGATTTTGACGTTTCCGAGGATGGTTACGCGACACCACGCAGCGAATCACGACGCCGACAACGTTACGTGTTTAGTCATAGTTTTAAGGTTTAAATAATATGTATTAATTTATTATTGTACTTATAAGATTATTTTGTGTATTTTATGTATGGGCCTTAGTTGCCTGATAATAAAATCATTATTCTTTTATTTCATTATTTACATATAAATTATATTTTTAAATATAAGCATCATTATTATTATTATCTATTAATACGCAAACGAACCCTGAAAACAATTGAGAAATTGTACAAAAACAGCCATAAACCTATTCTGCGAAAGTGTGGGAGATGGGGCGGAGCATAACGTGAAGGCAATCAGTTTTGAACCATAGGGTGCGAACCTAATAGTCTAGGCTCGTTAAGGCGGAGGTTTCTTGAAAACGGTCAAAACATTACTTTTTTAAAGCAGTGTATCTCGTAAACCGTAAATAATTTTGACCAATAAAAACAAAAAAAAAAAAATTCAAGTGTTATTTTTTAATACAGTGATGGAACTCAAATCATAATTAAACATACATTAATGCATCAAAAAAATGTTCAAATACACCTCTTAATTGTCTTTAAAAGCAGTTCATCCCTTCAGTAACAATTTTAATTATAATTAAAAATATACCATTAAATCACTAATTCCAAACTGCATATAGTGATGGATTATTTATTAATTAAATAGTTTTTGTAAATAGATAATTGCGTCATATTTGCAATAAATTACCACCGTTGTGTCATCGCGCTTCTCTTTCTTTACTATGCAGTCCGACTGTGACCGCGCTTTAGGTCATGTAGTCGCCTTAAGTTCGGAGACTTGGTAAATAAATAAATGCCGAGGAGGCGATGGCCAAGTGGGCTGTCATAGGGAAGCGATTAATATTTAATAAGTTAAATATATGTAGTTAGTTAGAGGACAACTAATAGAGAAGTATGGAAGAAAAAGACATGTTACGCCGCGCCGTTTCCAAATAAATTGGGATAAGGGCAGGAGCAGAATGATGAAATTAAATATAGAACAGTAGTTGGGTTAAATCCCAGGTTAGACTAATGTAGTATCTGTACGTGTTTATTGGTGCTACTGGGTTTTATTATAATATAATTATCCTAAGCTGATATTAAAGTTCTCCTAACTAAACAGACAGTGGTGACGTGTTGCTGGAGAGTTGGCTATGTGAAGGTTCTTTTGTACAGTCTCAACTCGCAAGTCTATCGGAGTTCATCTACACATTGGATAACGCGGCCCGTGT
Organism: Hydraecia micacea; assembly: GCA_914767645.1. Lineage (NCBI taxonomy): Eukaryota > Metazoa > Arthropoda > Insecta > Lepidoptera > Noctuidae > Hydraecia > Hydraecia micacea. The sequence goes on from OU611794.1 coordinate 9,986,146, forward strand.
GTCTGTAGTTACTGTGAGTGTTATATACGATACGTTATGGTCGGACCCTCGGACCACTACCCGTTTGTTTTAGAATGTTTGACAATGTTTGTTTAAATATAAACAATGTGATTTTCATTATGTGGAAAATGTTGTTGTTTGAGATATATTGTGATATGTCCAGTTACGGTCAATTGTACCTATTATATTATATTCTTTCTTATAGGTATTGAAGTATCTATACTATTTTAAAAAGCTAACAAAAATTTAATTAATACTAAAAATAACAAAATTAAATCCTAACTTAACTAAAACTATACAGAAACTAAAATATAGCGTCGAAAAATTCGTCCGCATCGCTGTCGACTGGTAATGTACCCAAGAGACTGGCGGCATTACCACGTTGTATGGCAATGCTTAGCCTTTGGCCAAGGTAAAACCCAGCCCTTGGGTCACGGGAAGTGTCAACCAGCCGTTTGAGATATATAGATAAAGATGTGGTGCGCCGGGTGCGGGCCAGCCCCAACATACTGCGGAGTAGCAGTCCAGTCTGCACACGATACATAAACACACGCGAATCGCTGCCTGCTGCAAGCTTTCCGCATCGGTGTTGAGCTTGTAGCAGGGATTCTCATAAACTATAGGGCAGTGTTACATTATGTGTAGGTATAGGTTATGTTTACTAACATAATTTGTGGTGGTGTTTTTTTTTTATTTTTTAAAGTACTTCCATAATTATTGCATTTTTTTTTTATATAGGTTGACATTAATGAATTTTATATAAACAATGACATTTGCTTATATTGTAAAGTATTATATTATTTTAATTATTGTGAATGTGAAGACAATGTGGGTCATTTTATTTTAAACTTTTTTTTAATTTTTATTGTTTTCTTTGTTCTGTTAGTTTTTGTCATGGTCTGGCAGTTTGAGTAATTTATGTGGCCTACCCAAATGTCCTTTCTTTGGTATTGTTCGTCGAATCGTTGAGCTCCTTAAGTTTTGAGTTGAGCTGCACGATTTCTGACAAATGCGTGCACTGACTGGACAGGTCCACTCAATCTGTGTGGTTCTTTCCTCAAAAGACCATCTCAGACATCGATCTACATCTGACCAAGATTATGTCTGGACTTTAAAAGTGACTGTGACCTCTGAGTTTGTTTCGGCCTTTCTTCTCAGAGTAGTCAGATAGGAAACGCCGACCTCCTCTAGTTTTTAAAAATATGATTGACGTGTCAAAGTGTTTGTGCAAACTACGTACAGAAATAAAATAATTTATCTAAAAATAAGTTTCAATGTGTATCACACAAAAAAAAAAGGGAAACTTACCCCTGAATACTGCAAAAAACGTCACAAGCACTAGAACGAACAAAATCTTCCCCATTTGTACCTTTGTACTATTTATAGGTTTGAGTTTCTCGTGTTTCTATTACATGCAGGATAACTGTTTTTGTCCCCAAAATTAAATTGTTGTTAATGATATGAGCACTACTGATAAAATGACGATCTTTGTGTTCCGATTACTTGTAATGCGCGTCATTGTTATGAATAATAGATTTTCATATTAATTATACAGCATGTTGTATCCAATCATATTTTTCATGTATGGCCGATGAATCATGGCCAGTCTGAACATAGCTCTCCGAACTTTCGCGCATATTCTCTCACTCACACTCGCCTCATGTCCCCATTTGGGTCCTAAATAATGATATTGCGCAGCCTTCTGCGCCAAGTTCGGACAGGCCATGATTCATCAACCTTATTGTGCTATTGAAAGGGTAATAAAAATGTTAGAACAAGTTAGAAATACCTACTTCGGAATAAGGTGCTAAAAACTGGAATTATACAACATAATTTAGATATGTTAATACAACAAATATTTAATTGCTCGCTTTTTAAACACCATGTGTGCAATAAGCTTCTCGAACCTAACACTCGAAAATTTATCTTTGAGTACATTTATACGTTGGTACGTAATAATAATGTTATGTTGATAAAAATAAAAACCCTTTTTCACAGATAAACAGGATAAGGAAACACCTAAAGTAAATTCAGACCTTGATGCTCGTATTCACCTACACTAGATGACATCTAATAGGACCGGAAGTTAATAAAAATTTATTAAACAATCCCCTTTTTTTTTGTTTGTATTTTGTGTCCCATTGCTGGGCAAAGACCTCCCCTTTTTTCTTCCAAACCTCCCTGTCTTGTGCGATCTCTGGCCATGTTGGCCCTGCGAATGATATTAGATCGTCACGCCACCTTGGCCTTGGTCTAAACAATCCTTAAAAATCATTAAATAATTTCTCTCTCACATACAGGTCAAACACATAACCCTCCTTTTGGGCTTCGCCGCAGTCGGGTAATAAGTAAATAAAATAAATTTGCGTCAGAAGGGTCAGAAGGGAAATCTAAAAGGGAGCTTACTATACACTCTTACAGCAGTTCAATAGAAGATGTAAGTGGAGCGTCATGCGATTTTGTGCCATGGGTGCACCAACTGTAAACTATCACATTGAACTTCCCTGCATATCATACCAATGATTATGGTAGACTAGATATCACGTCATCATATATCGCCAATTCACACCGCCGCGCGCCGGTTGGCTGTGTGATACCCCATGGCTCGGAACGCACGTTAAGCCGTTGATCCTGCGCCTGATCTCTCACCGATCGTGACGGATTGCGTGCCGTTCCATCGGCCTATAAGTGTGAGGGATCAGGTAATGCACCTGTATCTACACTATAAACTTGTGCACTATAATATCTCCCGCGCCGATGGCTAGTCTCGGTTGAGATTAGCCGCCTTGGCTGAAATACGGTATGTAGAACCGCCAATTACCATTTTCTACGATTATCACTACTCTGTAAGTTAATAAAGCTTGTTTTGCAGTAGCAAAATATAAAACCGAGATTCTTCTTTGTGTAGACTGGTCTAGTAGATCCTGGGGTAGAGCTTGTATAACGTACGTAGTCTCATAAAAAGCAGGAGCCAGGATTGATTGAATTTGATGGTCTGAATTACGAATTCCGATTTTTGGTCGGTATTAGTAGAAAACTCAGTGAATAAAATAATTAATTATTCACTGGTGATCGTGTTACTAGTCCTTTAAAGAGCTGCTTGTTGTAAGTATATAAGGCTTTGGCAAACGCTGTAGACAATTCTACATGGCTTCAATTGTATCGAAATGTGAACCGTTTAACTGCAGGAAAAAGGTCTTGCAGTAAGATCAAGAGTTCAGGAGGCTGCAGCTCCTATCCTATACCAACCAGGTCCATGAAGAAAGAGGAACACCGCGCTATATCAGGCATAAAAACCTCATGCATGATTTCGTTCATCGTGGAAATTAAAACTATAAAGAATTTAGTGATGAAAAGACTTTATTCGGCCAAAGTACGCAGTTGCCAATCTGCTTAGTGCCCAAATTAGCCCCGAGGGTTCCAATTTACAATCTTTTCAAATGCAAGTGCTACTAACTTTGAAGAAATTAATAACTGCTCGATTTTTTGGCAACAGAGGGAGCTAGAACAACGCTGGAATGGTCCTCTTGACCATTGTACGGACAACATCTGCTTAGACTCTGTCTCACGTTCCGTATCTAGTTGTGTCGTGTACCCATGCCCACAGCGTGTGATTAATTAGTTCGTGAAATTATAATTTAACTTGCTGCGCCCCGCGGTTTCACCCGCATAAGTATCGATCCCGTGGGAATATCGGGATAAAAAGTAGCTTATATAACTATATATGTAGCTACCTCCATACAAAATTTTATCAAAATTGGTCTAGCCGTTTGAGCGTGAAGAAGGTTTTTTTATTGCGCAATAACCAACACTACCCATAGTAAGCCCACAGCAGTTAAAATATGGCTGATAATAATGTGAGACCCATACCATCTCCGTCAAGTATTTAAAAAACATGTTTTATTTTATATAAGGTGCTATAAAAATATCTGCCACGGCTTCAATGGGAGACAGTATTCTATATATAGATTACAATAGTAAAGATAAATTATTGATCTTATGTCATAATTTTTTTCATACAAAAAAATTTGCGTATAAATTTGAATTGATTTAGTTGCATGAAACCGTCCCATAGTAATTAGCTGTTGCCGCACCGTCATTTCATTTCGCAAAATGTGACGGAGCGACACATCGCGCGCAGTTTGTGAACCACGTTATACAGAATAGAGTAAATGTTTATTTAATTACTTTATTTTCTCAAATTGATTTAACTATTCCGGGGTACAAAATTTCTTCACTACTGTAATCTATATACAAATTACTGTCTCCCACTGAAGCCGTGGCAGATATTTTTATAGCACCTTATATACGTAAGATGCTAAATAATAAAAACGTTGAAAGAAAAAGAAAGAATCACATTTATTTATCAAAAAATCCTGTAAACAGTACACAGAAACAAAAATGAGAACTGAAATGATTTACAAACATATTGTGTGTCTCACGGCTGCGCCAAAAAGGTCTATTTTAGCCATAGATATCCAAATTTCAGCAGTGATGCCAGACAGGTGTCTTTGAATTTTAAAGTACAGAAAGATCTGGATTACTACTCTTTTACAATTTAAATCTTTGCTGTTTCACTATTATTTTAAACAAGGCTAAAACATTACACTTATTATGTAAATATAAAATACTTTGTCCCACTTATGTAAAAATAAAAAGTAAGTCTAACTTAAAAATCTATTGATTAAGAATTAATCAGCCTATTTCATTAATTCACTAGGTATAATAAAAAATTAGGAACATTAAAAGGTAGTATTTAAGTCGTTTCATTTATTTAAAACGATTAAAATTACCTATTTTATTCAAAAACTCTGATAAGGTTGTTAAATGACGTAGCTTTGTTTTAAATCTTAAAACGCTAGCTGGATAGATAGCCAAATCACTGTATAAAATAGAAAAAAGTTGATATTATGCTGGCTGTGATCAGAGAAATGGTCGTTGTTGGTTTCGCTGAAGCATTGCATAGGTCTTTGGTACATATGTTACATTTATTGATGGTTCCACTTGACCCAACTATGTCGCGACATTGGTCCATAGATTCTTCTGCTTCTTCTGGAGCGTAGTAGCAGTCCCGGTAAAAGTTCGTTACACCATTTTCTGAAAACCAATAGGAAAAACAGTGAAATTATGTTAGCAGTAGGTACTCATAGTTTTTTAATAATTGCTAGTGATAATAAGTAGATAAATGCATGCTTGAATGATTTTTAAAGATTACCATCATAAACTATTTCGATACACTGAGGTTCTGATTCTGACTCTTCATCTGCTCTAAACTGCAGCAACGATCGTTTTCCACGGTAAATTGTCTGAAAAAAAAGACGGTAATTTAACATAAACTTTTTAGTTTGTAAGTCCTTATTGACCACACAAAACATTTTTTTTTTTTGCATCAACATAGTAAAAAATATGGTGTGACTTCGTCTGCCTTTCGGTCAAAGCTGCTCATTTCAGGGTCTTCTAACTACTATACTTTCAACGTGAAATTGAGAATCATTTTAAATAAAGTTCCAACACAATCATCTTTGTTATGAAAAAACCAATACATAGTATAATACAAAGTCGCTCTTCGAGTCTGTGTATCTGACCGCTTAGATAATTTATTCATGTTTGACATGTCGTCTGTCACATCAGTACACTGGATCCTTGCGAAGCAAGGGAGGATTGCTAGTATCAAATAATTTTCATTGCAACTAGAGCCATACATATAATGAGAGTCGAAATAGAGTCGATAACTCGATAAGCTACAAGGTCAAATGGGGTATCTGGAACGGCTTAATTTGCACATTATATAATATTTTTTTTAAGTAAATGAATAAATGCGGAATTTGCACTTGAGCGACGATTTGCTGCGGGCGGTCAATATGAAGTGGAACCTACTGAGATTGAAAGCGGCCCGCAAACGAGCCGCCTTTATGTGCTCCCCTGAAACTAAGGTTGTGGTCAAGGATCACACCCAGGTGCTTGGCTTGCTTCTCCAAAGGGATCGGCTTGCCATACATTATAAAACATTATTTCATTTTCATTCATACCTCTGGTTCAGGGCTCGAGCTGGGTGTCGATGGATCAAGGCTCGAGCTAGGTGACGATGGATCAGGGTTCGAACTAGGCGTCGATGGTTCTGGGCTCGAGCTGGGCGTCGATGGATCAGGGCTCGAGCTAGACGACGATGGTTCAGGGCTCGAGCTAGACGTCGATGGATCAGGGCTCGAACTGGGCGCCGATGGATCAGGGCTCGAGCTAGACATCGATGGATCAAGGCTCGAGCTAGGCGTCGATGGATCAGGGCCCGAGCTAGGCGTCGACGGATCAGGGCTCGAGCTAGGCGTCGATGGTTCAGGGTTCGAGCTAGGCGTCGATGGTTCAGTACTCGAGCTAGGCGTCGATGGTTCAGTACTCGAGCTAGGCGTCGATGGTTCAGTATTCGAGCTAGGCGTCGATGGTTCAGTACTCGAGCTAGGCGTCGATGGTTCAGGGTTCGAGCTAGGTGTCGATGGTTCAGTACTCGAGCTAGACGTCGATGGTTCAGTACTCGAGGTAGGCGTCGATGGTTCAGTACTCAAGCTAGGAGTCGATGGTTCAGAGCTCGAGCTAGGCGTCGATGGTTCAGTACTTGAGCTAGGCGTCGATGGTTCAGTACTCGAGCTAGGCGTCGATGGTTCAGTACTCGAGCTAAGCGTCGATGGTTCAGTACTCGAGCTAGGCGTCGATGGTTCAGTACTCGAGCTAGGCGTCGATGGTTCAGTACTCGAGCTAGGCGTCGATGGTTCAGTACTCGAGCTAGGCGTCGATGGTTCAGAGCTCGAGCTAGGCGTCGATGGTTCAGAGCTCGAGCTAGGCGTCGATGGTTCAGTACTCGAGCTAGGCGTCGATGGCTCTGTACTCGAGCTAGGCGTCGATGGCTCAGTACTCGAGCTAGACGTCGATTGGTTGATGCTAGGACATGTTGCTACGTAGCTTGAGTTCACATTAGGACAGTCCTTACACACGTAACATTGTCGCGCCTTAGCTGAAAATAATTAGATGTTTAAAATAAATAATTTTGCCGCTAGTGTCACCTTAATATGTTTGTTAAATTATAAATAGTGTAGCTGTTACTAAAATATACAATTAATCATTAAAAATTAAGCATTTACAATCCATGGACAAGTTTAGAGTTTGACAGCCGTTACGGGTAGTCAGAAGCCTGAACAACCAGTTTTAACAACGGATAACGTGTAACTGGGTTGAAGAAGTTAGATAGGCAGTCGCTTAATGTACAATTCAATTGCTTCTAGGTAGACTGGAAGCCGACCCCAATATAGTTGGCATAAGGCTGGGCAGATGATGAACATGTTTAGAGTTTACAAACTATCAAGTGATTGCACAAAGATTTATAAATATTTGTCAAAACGTGATGCAATGCAATAAGGATAATAAATAGGTATGAGTGATAATCATAATGGTATATCTATTTAACAGAGATAATGATTCCTGTAATGTACTGCACGTTATCTGTTAAGTACCCATGTACTGTAAGAAGGTTTATTACAAAAACTGACAATAGGCTGCTTATGGTGTAAAGGCTTATCTCAGAAGAATAACAAAACATAACGCCTACATTCCCCGAAGGGTTAGGCAGACGTACCGACACCAGTTAGACAGGGAGGTGGCAGCTAGGGTACAAGACCCGACTGCAATGTACTACGGAAAAGTTGCTAACAAGAATAATTATAATAATTTTTCATAATTATGTAGGGGCTTGTGGCTAAATAATAACAGCCGCACGGGTCGATCGATCAGGTTAAGCTACGCTTGCCGCGGTTGGTCCGTGGATGGGTGACCATCTTTACATACCAAGACCCCTCCGTGCCTCGGAAAGCACGTTAAGCCGTTGGTCCCGGCTGTCATTCGTGGATCTTTGACAGTCGTTACGGGTCGTCAGAAGCCCGAAAATCTGACAACCAGTCTTACCAAGGGGTATCGTATTACCCAGTAACTGGGTTGTGAAGGTCAGATAGGCAGTCGCTCCATGTAAAATACTGGTATTCAGCTGCATCCGGTTAGACTGGAAGCCGACCCCAACATAGTTGGGAAAAGGCTAGGCAGATGATGAATTATGTAGGTACCACGATACAACGTACAGAAAGAGATAAGTATGCTGGATTGTTGGATATAGTTGAAGTTTAGTAAGAAACCGATGGATGTTGTAGACTGAAATTTAATTTGATAAATGAGCTGTTTGCTGTATATTAATAAAATAAAACTTTATTCGAGAACATTCATCGGTTTCTTACTTAACTTCAACTACAGGGTTATTGGAAAAACACTAACAACCTCTTAAGAGGTCGTTGTACTCATCATTATGAACAACTTTTACTATGGGACCAAACCTAAAATCGCGACAAAAAAATCAGCTGTTCTAGGGGATTTTGACGAGTTATTATACGAACTTAAATGTAGGGAACAGCTGATTTTTTTTTCACGATTTCAGGTTTGGTCCCATAGTAAAAGTTGTTCATAATGATGAGTACAATGACCTCTTAAGAGGTTGTTGGGGTTTTTCCAATAACCTTGTATATCCGACGATCCTGCATACTTATCACTTTTGTTGACTGTACATGAAACTAGGTCCGAAAGACCTAAAATTATAGTCTGAAAAATTAACTAGCACCACAATAACGGGGCGTAAATAGAACCACCCTCCCCCCCCCACCGTGTGGAGACTACTCACGGTGGGTGCCTGAGGATGGACGGTACCAGCGAGGCCGGCCCAGGAAGAGGTGGCGACACCACCTAGAAGCGTACCACCAGGAATGGATCGAGGTGACTCTAGAAAGGAATGTCTGGAAGGATTTGGGGGAGGCTTTTGCTAAGCATTGGGACAGTGTAGGTTAAATAAAAAAAATATACAAACCGAGCTTTATCAAAACCTCACTAAACTTAAAATTAGAAATTGACTTATCAAAACAGAGATACAATTAACAGAAACTACAATTGTGACTACCGACCGCATTTGTTGTTTTTTTTTTTTTAATATTTGCATCATAGAAAAACGCTCAAATCAAATCCAACGAAATGCCTAATTTGTAAAAAGATAGATAAGTAAATAAAAGAAACCATACCTGTGATAACAGCACAAACAATCACCAACGAAAAAATATAGAATACTTTAGCCATTTTATAATATTCTGGTTATAATGTTTTGAACGTCTACTACAAGTGCTGACTATCAGTATTCTGATTACTTTTATATCAAAGGAGACACACAATGATAATATTATACAGGTGGTTGTGACAAAGAACTAGGCTAAAGATGCGCTTGCGGGACTCCCCAGATTAATTAAATCTCCCTCTATTACTTATAGCCACAAAACTTTGCAAGATAAGACAAAATGTTTACTCAGTCATGTTTAACTTCAGCTTGAGAAAATGCGCGGGCTAATAAAATTATGTCATGCGTGCTGCGTGCTTCTTAGCCATCATCATCATCATAAGTTCAATCAGATCTGGAATCACCCTCTGCTGGGTATAGGGTCTCCTTTCCTCTCCGCCAAACTTCTTGGTCCAACGACTTTGACGATATCGTCAGTCGTCAGTGCAACGCACTTTTGTATTCTCTTCCCCGGTTTTCTTTAGTATTTATTGCCTCGTTGGTTCAGAGGCTGCAAATGCGACTGTTGACAGTTTCCTGGATTCTAAGCCTAGGTCGGTAAAGTGGTATTTGAATTTTCACTAGCAGCTTGAATACTGAAATCCGGTCGATGACATACTGCTCGCTCCCTATTACATGGGAATTAAACTCTTGCAAATACAGGCGAATTGATTATGTTTATGTTTATATTATGAATTAGTATTAAACTCAAATCGATAAACTTTTCAAACACCATATACATAATTACAAGTTTCCAACTTAAACATTATCATTAAGTTCTTGATGTTGGTGATTCACAATAGCGATAAACGTGATCTATAAATCAGAATATAATATTTTTTTAATCTCTTTGACATATCTCGAGACCTAGACTATGTGAGGCCTATAGCCCCTGCCTGATCAATGTTTTATATGTACATGGAGAAAATGGCAGGGGGTGACTTTACACTCAATAATGGTCCCCCAAAACCATCCCTAGCTCATAGTGACGTAGCGACAAGCGGGCAAAATATCTTGATGTGCTTGAGGAGTGGAGAGATATTCCATGGCTATCAGGACAATCCCGGAAGTACGGTCAAGATCTCTACCAGCATCTTACTGAAATATTTCCTTCCTCCGAGCACGTTTGCTCATGCAAATATCCACTCAAGCCGGCCAATAAAGGGAACAAAGAAGTGGGAGTGGGAGCTCTGTTCGTCGTCAGAATTCACTCCAACCGGCCAATAAAGACAAGCAAGAGATAACGAACAAGACTTCTCCAGCTCTCCGCTTAAACCAGGACCACATTGTTGAATCGAGCTGTGTCGTAGCATTCCAGAACGATGATAAGATTCTCCATTTACTAGGTCTGGGAATCGAACCCAGGACCGCGCTTGCAACCAGTAGACCAACGAGGCATTAGTTTATGTCCTGTAGAATTTCCAGGGTCGTCAGAAGCAGGATCATGTTGTATTGAGGTTTGTTGGTACGGGCCTATATGTATTATGCTGCCTTTTCATCACAACACCATCCTTCCTATCTGGTTAAATTTGATGGTATCATCATCATTATCAGCCTATAGCAGTCAACTGCTGGATATAGTCCTTTCCAATTGCACGCTATGGAACTCGATCCTCAGCAGATGATGGAATGTCTTATAGAAAAGCTCGTGTTTAGCAATAGCGGACCTTAGCCTCACCTTAATATCAGTCTATTATTAATAATACCTTCTGTTTGCCAAGCATGACTAGTAAACCACAAGACCAGCACCCTAATTACGTAGCACACTTTCTTTTACAATTCAAAGGATTTTTAAGGAAATTCTTAATCCATTGCTTTATATGATACAAAAATTCGTCAGCTCGAAACGTAAATAACGCAATGAATGTTGTCAAATTGTCAAAATGAAAGACATTGCAATTGTTAGTGTGTTCCACAATTAAACCGCAGGCAGAGTAATCATTAGGGTCCAATATTCGACTCAAAGAAAATGGGATTGGGTTAGAAAATTCAGTAATTTTCAGTGATTATATATCTAAAACAGGTAAGTACGTAATGACGACGTTTGGTTCTTGAATAACAGAAAAACATGTTTTTCTTTAATTTTATTAAAAATACATACATACACATTAAAAGGACGGCCTTTAACTATACATAAATACATAAATGCGTAAACAATGTCTCGTTAACAATGTGTGAATTGATCACATAAAACTTTAAGCTATACATGTAATAACCGTTGTAGCTTCAAAATTGTATTAACAATATTTGTCATGCAATAAAAGTTTTTTTTTTCCACAATAGTGATTGCTATATTTAATACACAAGGTGGACTTTATAAATAAATACACCATCTTTTAAAAACACGTGTCTTATTTTATAGTTTCTTTTAAAATTTGTTAATCTACTTAACAATTCCCAGGTACAGATTATTTTTATTGCTATCAACACTAACAATATATTGGTTACATAATTACTTTTGGTACTTAACGGTGTCAGTATTAATATATAAGACACAACGTGTTTCAGCCACGTTATTTACCCTAACTTAGATACAACACTAAATAAACAAACAAAGCAAATAAACAATCAATTGGACGGTCCGATGTTAATTTTAAAGGCATTTTCGGCTTGACCAATGAACAGACACTGCTTATGGAGTGTAAAAATACTGTAAACGTTGAAATCGATTGTTTTGGCACCCCATTTTTAATAATTGCAAGCGGTACACTCAAGGCGCCTAAGCTAGACCAAATTGTTCACTTGCTTTGAAGTCTGTTAGGTATTATTGCTTGCAGAACAGGTATGAAGCGATGAGAGCTAAAGTGGCGAGTGGGAGAGAGAAGGACAGCGATGTGGCTGCGTTGCAGTTGTCCTTGTCGCACACGCTGCAGTGCTTGATCTTCCTGCTGACGTCGGAGTTGGGCAGTTTGGAGGAGCTGTTCTCCAGGGAGCGACATGTGTGGTTGATGTCGGCGGGGTTGGCATCCAGGCACGTGCGGACTACGGCTCCAGTCTCTGTAATAGAGGAAAAGATACCGCATTAGTCGAGAGCTATGACATAGACAAAGACACAAATAGCCTTCAAACTCATCGAGACTAGGAACCAGACAGACGCCAAATGTTATTCCTAAATGGAAACTTAACAAAATTCATTCCTATTTGGTGTGAACAGACAGGACCGTTGTACCGTCAGCTGAAACGGCTCTTCTGTTGACCCATTTCACACGTTCACATTGCTGGGACGGACGTACGGGTAGTCATCTCAGTTAGCAAGAACGTGTAAATAGCCGAGGGCCATGCATTCACTAAGGGAAGTGGCGTGAACTCTCGGGAGACAACTGCCGTGTTATATTTTGTCGCCTTCTGAATACCATGGCTTTAGTCGTCCATTAGTCCCGAAAAATCGACTATTAACACTGTATCCATGACTAGACGTTAGTGAAAAAACTGAGAAATATAGGTAAATTATATAAGATACTCACGCATCACGATTTTGTGACAATATCTGGGTGCACCGACCACGCTGCCGAACACTTCACCGGGGAGCACACTTCGTAGGTACAGCGTGTTGTAGTTGATCGAGTCTTGGGTCATGCAGTCCTAGAAAAGATATAATAGAAGCGGTTAATCAAACAACACAGGCACGACTTATACTTACAAAGGACAACTATGTTAGTTTTACCGCCATTATGGTACAGACTAATAAAGATTTTGATATATGTACAGGGATAAATATAATCTATGTATCCATTACACTGGCCATATAAATATTACCCGTGAACGAATTATGTCATAGGTACTCGACTTCTCAGTACACTCACAATATTGTAACATACTCGTAAAGTAATATTGCAAGTTCAATCTCTATGTGCTTTCGACATAATTTACATTGATGAACGCCCAAAATATTAGAATTTAGTTCATGTATAAATCGAGTTTGGTAGCCGTCGTCTCGCCGGGCTAGCTTACACTTATTATAATTTAGATCACCTCGTCCAAGTCTCGCCCAATTGAATCACGTCTATTCTTAGTCCTGCTCGATACTGTCTAATTTAACAGTAAAGTAACAGTTTTGGTTTCGATTACCTTGTATTTGCAAAGTCCTGTAGGTTCCTTTGCCAAATAAAACACTAATTTCATAAATACATTATAACCATAATATGGATTTGTTAATGTTAAAATTATTAAATAAAAGAAATCAGCCTGTATTGACCGACTGCAGGGCAAAGGCCTCCGTTTCCTTTTTCAAATATTAAAATAGTTAATAAATATAATTAAATTTTTAAAAGTAAAAAAAGGATGGAATGGAATTTCATATAACATGCCCTGTATTCTCCGAAAAGGTAGATACTATCGAGGTGTAGTTACGCCAGTTTTGTAGTTAAAAAGGGGTAAGCGGGGGTTAGCCTATTGACACTAGACGGGCACAAGCCAGGACTCCGGGCTGCTGCAAAAAAGATATTGATAGCAAAATCTAATAACACTTTGCCGGAATAGAACCCAGATCCCAGCACATTCAGCAGTAGCGCTTGCAACCACTAGACCAAAGAGACAGGCTATGGTGACAGGGACATTGACGGGCAAACTGTGACCATGAATTCAGCACATGAACCACCATATACCGTAGGTTATCAAAAGAAAATCAGCTGTTTCATAGAAAAGTTCAATACCTACGAGACTGGTCATCTCTTAACTGCCAAGGCTTATTTTTAATGTTATATTTTGAATTGTTTCTTCATTTGTTTTTTTTACATTGTTCTCACATAAATAGAAGCAACAAGAATATTGTACGTAGGATTTTGAAATATCTTGATTTAAAAGAGTGTCCTTGGAGTTTCTTGCCCGTTCTTCTCCATAGAGATCTACGTTTTGGAATAGGCAACTAGCTTAAACTTTCTGACTGACCGACTATTTAATTTTGACAACCCAAAAGTGCCTGTAAATTGTTTACCTAATTGAAATAAATGCTTTGAGTTTGAGTTTTATGCGGTCAAAATGTAAAGAACAATTTTTTTTAGGTAATAACCGACGAAAAACTTCAACGCAAGGATGTTCGGAATCATGTACTGAACCATGGTCATAGGTTGCGCGTCGATGTCCCAGCCAACCTGTATTATTTAACTTACCACCAAATGCCTTGTGCTTTTGAAGGGATCGCCGCAAGCCGGGTCTTGCTCGGAATTACATTGGTAACAATGTAAGCAGGATCCTGAAAAGAAAAGAATGAATTTGTTAAAATGAAAGTGATCATCATCTGCCTTTGCCTTTTCCCAACTATGCTGGCATCGGCTTCCAGTCTAACCGGATGCAGCTGAATACCAGTATTTTAACATGGAACGACTGCCCATCTGACCTTCACAACCCAGTTACTGGGTAATTCGATATCCGTGGTAATACGATACCCCTTGGTAAGACTGGTTCTCAGACTTTCGGGCTACTGACGACCCGTAACGACTGTCAAAGATCCACGAATGACAGCCGGGACCAACGGCTTAACGTGCTTTCCAAGGCACGGAGGGGTCTTGGTACGTGAAGATGGTCACCTATCCACGGACCAACCGCGGCAAGCGTAGCTTAACCTGATCGATCGACCCGTGCGGCTGTTATTACTTAGTCACAAGCTCCTCTAAAATAACAGTGATCATGAAGAAACTAACTAGAGTTTCTAAGGACGAACCGGAGTTTATCTATTAGATCATGCTATTGGTTCCACATTGCGTATCTGAACCTTCAGTGGCTAGAATACATAACTTAAACAATGTATAACTGAATGAATACACATTATGAAAGTAAGTAGTTTGTTTAGAATCGCTTTCTGTCATTTTCAAAATAGGTAATTTTTTACCAAAAATAATGAATAGGTATTATTATTATTACTACGTAAATTATTACAGTCACACTTTCGCTGTACAGTCAAAACCAAACCAAAATGGATGAAGTAACTACTACGATATACTCTTATACGAGTGCGAATGTGTGCGTGCGTAATTTGTAATAGGTACTCGTATAACCACTTTCTCCCACAATCAGTATAACTAATTTAATAAATAAACAATGTTTTTATACATAATAGTAAAAATTCAGTGTGTATTATAATTAGTTATAACATAATATTCTAATTGGGGTGTTTTGTGGTGTGCGTTAATATTCTGAGATATGTTGTATAATATAACTCAAAAAAATACAGTATGAAAACCATATAATTATATGCAATAAATTATACCACATACATATTTGTTATAAGATATTAAGATTTTATCGTAGGACATAAGAAACCTTGCAAGTACCTAGCCGTCCTATTTAATACCTTTTACTCTCAATTGCCTTTTTCTTGAAAATCTTTGTTTTTAAAGAAAATATCTTGTAACTCAATTACGTAGGTACCGTGCATCGTTTATTATAGGTAATTACAAAATCTTATGAAACAATACAAAGCATGAGTAGTTCCACAGAAATAATGATTACTAATGCTGGATCGTAAAATAACTAGTCAACGGTAATAAATGAAGATTATCATGGTCCCCGCTCGATGCAGCAGTCATACTGTCATAATAGTTATTTATGCGTTTTAATAGCTAGTTATGTACAGTTGCATACAAGACTTTATCTACACCCATGATATGAATCCTCTATAGAAGCTTCTGAAACCATAGGGTGTTGTACAGTGTTGTAAGAACTCTATGTAAATTCATGGAAAGTTTAATTGCTGAGTATCAAAGCTTATATCACAAATTTTTTTAAACAACAAAATAATAAGTTTTTGCAATACTAATATCGAACAAAAATGGCGGGATTCGACGTGAATTCGAATAACCTATAAGTTTTTTTTTATTACGTAGTGAAACGAGCGTGCATGACACGTTCTTTTTTTGAAATTCATAAAGATACCACAAATTGAGTATTATGAATGTGACTTTTTGATGTGTAAGGAAGGGATTGAAAAGCAAAGGAGTTGCATAATGAAATTTAGTACAACATTATAACACTCGTTTGGTTGTTTTAATGTTGGCAATAAGCTAACTGTTTCAGAAACTTTTATAGAGGAATTATAGCACGGGTGTAGATAAAATTCGTTATGTCAGAAAATATCCTCCAATCTGCTAATATTAAGTCAAGAATAACAACCATCTGCGATCATCAAGCGATTGTGGCAATTTTCCCTTGAGTTTTCATTATAGCTGACATAGGACCATGTTTAGCATTAAGAATGCTACATATGGTTCTATCTTCTGATCCATCTGGT